>OX383283.1:3083482-13083482 GCA_947523025.1 Dryobota labecula
AATGATTGCCCTCTTTTTGTGAACCTCAAATATTCCTATTTTGTGGTCCTAAAATTACTAAATAGCCAAGTACTTGGATGTAGGGCACGCTATGTTCAAAGCAGGTTACGCGAAAATGAATCCAATTGCAGTTTTTACACAGAACTGTATCTTTAGTACAGATCTTCTAACCCCGTGTTTACATCCTCAGACAAGTTTCAAATAGTCTTTTAAAAGACTCAAAAACATGAGGTGTATAAAAAAAAAATGTAGCTTGTTTGAGACTTGTACCTAATTGTTAACGGTTTTATTCACCCTTTTGACTTTTTTGACAAGTTTTGTGTACAACTTGTTTTAGGTGTAAACGATTAATGAAACTAGTAGATACCTACAGACAACATGTAGCAGTTTAGCACATGTTTTATATCTTGGTGTAACATATATACAATTTGGAAACCAAGAATCAATGAGGATTTTAATAAAAATTCACGCTACCAGTCGGTGCCACTTTGGCATGAGGTCTTCCATTTCGACAATGAATATAAAATAATTCATTATGTTCAGCATTCGTTTCATTCATTCGTTCATCATTCAATCTCGACTAAAGAAAATATAAGCGCTTTGACACTTGTGATAGGTGCCCGGAAAAAAATCTCAATTCTACCACCTAGTCCCTCACTATTTAGTTCTCTTGTAACCCATAACCTCAAGATGTTTCATGTTCAGAATCGCATTTATTTCAATAACACATGCCACATGCAATACATTCCTTATCAGTAATTATATTTCTTACAAGGTAACTAGGTGAGTAGGTATGTATGCGTTATTTCATAGGAAATACCAACCCTGTCTATATTAATTAAGTGATAGGATCGGAACCAAACCCAATACATATCTTGGGTTAGTTCACTCACTAGAACCGCAATATCGTCTACAATATTCGGATTAATGCTTCAGGTGCGTCGCAGAAATCTCACAGTTCCCAGAATTTGTATTCTCCCTCGAATATCACAAACATTTGATTGAACAATAATTATATTACGTGTTAGTTATAGTATTGGAATATTGTTTAAGGTGAATATTGTTATTGAATATTGTTTCTTAATCAAAGCAATATAATTATAACATATTATATCTTTATGTGGACCACACATACAGACACGTACAAGTACACACAATCCATATGGCACTTAAAAACTATGTTAGTAAACTTACAAATTCACTTAACAAAAAACCAGGCAAGTGCGTGTCGGACCACACACAATGAAGGGTTCCGTAGTTGGGATGAATTTATCTCAAGAACAAACAACATTGTAGTCGAAAAACAAGTTCTCCCATACATTCCAACTGCAAATGTGTACGCGCCATTTTCAAGGACTTACCATGTTATTTTAAGACCATAGACTTCTTATAATCTAATCTATATTATTTTCCTGTAATATAAAAGTAAAGAACTATTTTCTGTATTTTTTTTAAATTTTAGGTTCAGTAGTTTCGGAGATAAGGGGAATAGTCCGTTTTCACTTATTTTCTTTAATAACTTTAATACTAGTTATTTTAAAAGTATAAATTCGATGATTTAAAATCATCATAACAATTCTTTTCATTTGATATGTTACACGGTACAGATTACAAAACTTTTTTTTTATTATTTAAGAAAATAAATGATAATTGACCATTCCCCCCGAATGGACAATTTTGCATCTATTTTCTTAAATAATAAAATATATATCTGAAATCCTTGGCCCTTCCATTTGATATTTCACACGGTACAGTTCACAAAACATTTATTTTTAATTTTTTAGTTTATCCCCATATTCAAAATAATTGATTTACGTTACACGTCCGTATTTGGGTCACAGAAGTTCATAATTATGTGTACCAAATTTCAACATAACCGGTAGATTCGGAGCAAATTGGCTGTGACAGACGGACAGACACACGAGTTATACTATAAGGGTTCCGTTTTTTCCTTTTGAGGTACGAAACCCTAACAACTAATAATTACGTGGCCCAACACATATCTGCACGAGCTCGTGCCTCTGTACCCAGTGCCTCGTAAAGGGGTCGTTCACTTTGTCAACCAGTGTTTTTAATATAGGTATTATCATTGTACACACAATACCCCGATCGTTGTGAGATGATAATTCAAGTTGAAGCTAAGTAGACACAAAAACACCTTCTTCGTTTACCAACAAAAATCATCATGGATGCTTATCAAGCGTTTACGATGAAATAAATGTTATAGCTTAAAGCTTTTAAAAAAAGAACTTGTATTCAGCTGCATTCAGTTAAAGTGGAAGTCGACCCTAACATAGGCAAAGGCTAGGAAGATTCATTTAAGCTTATTATTTTTTCTTCATAAAATTTAATAATAGGTGTAGAAATTAAGATGCTTATCTACTAACTGACTTTCTCCATATACCTGTTAGATGAAATCATCAAAAAACGTGTTCCATTCTAAATAACTTATTGCGACTCATTTTAAGTAAAATTACTTAAGAGGGAGCGCCACTCCTTTAAAAAAATATTATCTCGTGACTGAGAAGGAATTATGAAAAACGGCTCAATCAACTATATCGGTAAGTGTGTCTAGAATTTTCTAATACCGTTTCTAAAGTTTCATATTGAGACATCATCATCTTCCTGCCCCTGTCCCCTGTTACTTGGGGTCGGCGCAACGTTTTCTTTTTCCATTCCCCCCTGTCAACCGTCACTCTATCATTCACTCCCTTCTCTTTCATATCATTCTTCACACAAGCCATACATTTTTTTTTGGCCTTCCTATTCTTTTTTTTTGCCTTCCTTTCTTCCTTCATATTGAGACACGAAACAACAAAATTCGATCTAAATAAAAACGGCTACATTCCTCTAGATCGTATTTTGTTGCTTCGTGTCTCAATAAGAAACTTTATAAAAGATTTTAGAAAATTCTAGACACACTTATCGAAGTCGCTGATTGAGCCGTTTTTCATAATTCCTTCTCAGTCACGAGATAATATTTTTTTTAAGGAGCGGCGATAGTGGACCGTAGCAGTTGTCTCACTAATAGTTAGTTAGTTATTAATTGAGTTTATTTATTTAATATATGTTTTGGAAAACCTATCTACAGCTAGACATGTACAATAGTGCATTTGTTAATAACAAGAATATGGCCAATAGAAGTTTTCAAAAATAGGTAAACAAATAATGATGAGTTAATGAGTACACAGTGTTAAATACTGTTGATTTAAATTACACGATGTTAACAAAAACTTATTAACGTGTTATTGACGTTAACAAAAGTTGAGACTACTTTCGATTGTCAAAGAAATTACTGCAAAGAGTTTTTTATTTTATTTACTTACATCAGTATTGAAATGATCGATATCAACTAACACAGAGTGACCAACGAGATAAACACATTTACACAAGCACAAGAAACACATCACAAAATTAATATAACTAAGCTACACCTAAGTTTATGTAAGTCTCCTTATCAATCACGCCACAATTAAACCAACTGTAGTCTGCCGGTTTTACAGACAAAATAAATCGGTTGTAGTCCGTATTGAGAAAAAAAATAAGCTGAAACTATTATACGCGCTTCTGAAACACAATTATTGAGTTTCAGAAGCGCGCAGTATAGTTTCAATACCGGAAAGCCAGGATTGTAAAGCACAGCTGGTTAGTTGATTAGTGAGCTCAAATAAAGACACGAATGATTTGTACGACAAATCGACGTCCTTGACTTGTATGTTGACTAACTGTACTTTTTCTGTTGCCCATCTATTTTTACATTTTTCAAACACCTATTAATTGTTGTTATTGTTGTGATTTTGTGTAATTTGCCACATGAAATGAAACAAACATTAGGCTAATTAGTACTCGGTTTTAACTTTCTGTTAGAAATGCTTTATTTATTGTGACTGTTTTGATGAAACTGTTATAGAAAAACATCACATTTTCTACTCAAAGAACCCCTTATTCTTTAAAGTACTAAGTAAGTCAATCTGAACCAACATCTAAATTCAATAAAAAAATCGCACTTTGCAAAACAAACATAAAACAAATCAAATCGCGAGAGCAGTTATTCGCATGAAAAGAAAACCAAAACAATAATACACGGCGCATACGCAGACCTGCGTTAGATGCTCAACCCTTCCCTGCGACACTTAGCATCGCATCACTCGCGTCACGGTCGCAGGAGCAGGAGAGGGGCCCGTTAATAAAAACCAGCGCAAACGCAGCATCGTCAGTCGCGGCGGACATCATACCAAAATGAGGACGCTGACTATTACGGTGGGTGCAGTGTGTGACAGTGACTTTATATCGTGTTCTTTTTAAAAATACACAAGTGTTATTTTTCAATATATTGATAAAAGTGTTCGTTAGTTTCGGAAATATAAATAAAAATTCGCGATTTTATTTTTGTTAAAATTGTTGATTTAAATCAGATGATGTCGTTTAATTGGGATTGTCGTTCCAACCCGACAAAATGTATCGATCGTGAAAAAAATAAAAATTCATTGGTCGATCTGCAAACTTAAAATCGGGCCAAACATACGTACTTAAATACATATTTATTCAAAGGTTATGTGATCTGATGATAAGTGCAATAATCCGAATACATGACCCGAGCCTCGTTAAATAAATAACATTTACGTTCATACGTAACAGCCTATCATTCATGTTCGACGCGCCCGCGCCGCAACTACAACTTATGAAAGCTCAATACCGATTTCTAAAGTTACCAATAACATGCATAAAAACAAAATTAACATAAGAATTCTATAATATTAATGAATAAATATTATTCTTTGTGTACAACATTTTTCATAATATTTCATAATTGCATCAAATATTGTATTTTAGTGCCTGACTCAAATTACAATTAATGAATGAATAATAAGCCAAGACATTTAGATACCTTACATAACACGTGCAACACAATAAAGACTTCAAATTAATTCCGTAAAAGTGAAACCAGTAAAAATACATCGACCGTTTAATACGAGGCTTAAATCTTAATTGTTGGAAAGTACATCATTGTGCAAATTAAACCTAGTTTGTTTGTTGCAGATATGGGTGGTGTTGGCTTGTGCTGCATCGCTAGCCGTGCCTCTTCAGGAGACGGCTAAGGATACTGAGTTATCTCGGGATAAACGCTCCCCTGGAGGCTGGCACTCTCCACCACCGGAGGGAGTGTGGAAGAAGAAACTCGTATGGAAGGAGGAGTGGAAACAAATCTGGAAAACAGAAAAGAAACTGGTCTGGAAAACTGAATGGAAAAAAGAAAAAGTGCCAGCTTGGAAAACTGAGAAAATACAACAGTGGAAAGAAGAACAAGTGCCTGCATGGAAAGTAGTTCAGAAACCAATCTGGAAAGAGGTGCAGGTGCCCATCTGGAAGGAAGTTCAGGTTCCGGACTGGAAAAAAGTATGGAAACCAGTTTGGAAAGAAATCCAAGTCCCACATACCAAGGAAGTACAGGTACCAGCATGGAAACAAATTCACGTCCCAGCGTGGGTGAAAGAAGGCGTGCCCGGGGAGAAGTTCCTCGGCAAGGATGACCATGGTTGGGAGTACACCAGCCACGACCTGTGGAGGAAGAAGATGATCTGGAAGCCAGTATGGAAGAAAATCTGGAAGACCGAGCACAAGCAAGTGTGGGTGACCGAGAAGAAGCTCGAGTGGAAAGAAGAGTGGAAACAGATCTGGAAGACAGAGAAGAAACAAGCGTGGGTCACCGAGAAGAAGCAAGAGTGGGTAGACGAGAAGGTTCAAATCTGGAAGACCGTTAAGAAAGAAGTCTGGGTACCAGTCCAGAAGAAGATCTGGGTAGAGAAATGGAAGCAGATCCAGGTACCTGACTGGAAGACGATAGAAGTGCCAGCATGGAAAAAGGTATGGAAACCTGTCTGGCAGAAAGTCTGGGTACCGATCCACCACGAACACCATGAAGAACACCACGGATGGGACTAAGCTTAGGTAAAGAAACCTTCCTTGTACATATTTTTTAGTCATTTGTTAACTATTTGTTACCGTCATATACCAATTTTTGTAAATATTTTTATGTCGATAAGTGCCAGGCGTACGCGAAGGTAAATGATTTCCTCAAGCGAGGGTCCAAAAATGTTTTATTTTCCTAAATTGCGAATGCGAAATGTGTTTAGCTTTGCGTGCGCCTTCGGAAGTGATTTTTACGTAATAGTTTCATACATTTTAACGCAGTTCACTTCCTTCTCGGAGTCTATTGTTTGTGGGCCGACAATGGGCTTGATCCCATGGCCGATTCACTCATGTATACATCTAAGTTCTACACTCTCGAAACAATATAAACTGCGTTACTTATCTAAAATAACGTATATATATATATATGTAACGTATTTATACGTTATCTACGAGAAACTTTTTGCTCGTTTATATTCTTTCAAAAGTGGCAAATGAGGCTTTATGTTATTATATTAATGTTATATTATGTCTGTTGAAAGACATGTTTTTTATTCGACTGACTTCTTTGCTGATTTAAATTGTTAATAATTTTGCTCTGAATTGTTACTTATTACCAAATTGAAAATTCCAATGTACTTAAAAAATTATGCAATTTTTATCAGCGAGAAAGTGTAACTTGAACTAACATTAGATGTCTTTTTGAACACAAAAAATATTATCAAAACGTTTTTCTAGATTGAAAACAATCGAAATTGAAATAGTTTTGTTGACATAGTAATGTTAGTTCAATGCTAAAAGAGTCTTAGCCGATGTGTAGTACAAGTTTGTTTTGTTTTAAGTTTTAGTAATACACGAGTTATGAATAATGAAAATCTAGTTTGTTTTTATTCCCCCTTATTATTTGTTTATTCTTGGCAGAACATTAAAACTGAGGTACCTAGCTAGAGTACCTAATACACAATTCAAATGAACAAAGATCTAAATTCACAACAGTCACAATACAAATTGAACAAAACTAAGGTGTTTTCACTATTACAAACTTGGTCACAAAAACTTGGAAAAAAAAATGGATACTTCACCCCCTTAAAATAATAAGTTGTTAAACTTTATAGTTAAATTACTTCAATTCATTCCTTTAGTTCCATCATTTAAGCTCATCAACCGTCTATTAATTTTATGTGTATTTTCTGCAAATAAATGATTCTTATTCTCGTCCTAAAAGCACCGATCGGATATTTCTCGTTCAAAAAGTGAAAACACCTACATTATACATCATCCAAGCCTCGGCACTACGGCTATTTATAGCCTATTGGCTACGATATTACGCTGACGGTCGACAGGTCGTGGGTTCGAGCCCCACCATTGCACTACGGACGTGAACGGACTACTATAACAAAGTCTTACGTGATTATGTTGAGTGTGTAGGAAATGTATATAGGAATACTAAATTAAGCATAAGCACTGCCTTGTTGGTTTAGTGGTCGCAAAAGCTACTGCTGAGCATGAGGTCCTGGGTCCGATTCCCGGGTCAAGAAAAGTGTGATTGTTGCTATCTGGAATTTCTCAGTAACAGCCCGAGTCTGGATTTGTGGTCAAACAGGCTCGCCCGCTATAACATGGGACTTAAACATAACTGGCGAAATGAGGGTGTACCATAGAAACACTTCTGCCAAACCCTTTAAAAAGCCAGAAAACAAGGCGTATGTTACGTTATGTTACATTATGTTACTCTATGTGTTAAATAAGCACCAATCTAAAGTCAAAGTCAAATCATTTATTTCAATTAGGCACATAAAAGGCACTTTGAACATCAAATTACAAAAATAGTTAATTGATTCTAGTTGTTCCAAAACGTAGTTATATATGGAGAAGAATGGGAAAGAAACTCGATACTTACTTATTTATAATGTTAACAATAGTTTGTATTAATGTATACAATGTACCTAGAATAAAAATTACTATACCACAATAGGTAAAAAGAATGAAAAATGAAGTAACGACAAACAAATGATTAAATTCGATAGAAACATGGTGCTCATATATTTACAAACATTGTAAACGTTTATAATTTTCCTATAATTTTAACATATAATAAGTCAGTGTGTGAGTTTAAGTATATTAGTCTCAAAAAATTAAATTAATATCATAAAAATTATACAATTAAATTAGCAACCAGTTTGATTATGTCTAGACTCTAAATTGTCCTATAGAGCAGGACCAGCATGTTTCCAAGCATTCTTATCTTGGATACAATCCTCTACTTTTATATGAGAGCTAAGAGAGATCCAGAGGTAAGAGACGACAAGGGCGGCCTAGGAAGCGCTGACTAGATGACATAACAGCAGTAGCAGGGAAACAATGGACAAAGGAAGCCACACACAGAAAACTGGAACAAGCTGGAGGAGGCCTATACCCGAGAAGGGTCCTATCCCTTAGATATAGAAATATAGATACAATATAAGTATATGAAAAAAAAACAGAAACAACACAACAGGAAAAAAAATATCTTAAACATTTCTATAATAAAAAGTTCAACGTACATATTGGTAAAGTGTTATAATATGCTACATTAAGGAAACAAAATGTAAATATTGTGTGGGTAAGGAGATCAAAAGGCTTTTTTATTTATTTATACGCACCAATCTACTAAACACTAAACTAAACACACTAAAAAACTTTAGTGAGTGTTTAAAAACATTGCTTAAGATTGGCGGGTGATGCTAAACCATTTATTGAATTGACTCGTAGTTCTAATTTATTATAGTCAAAAGATATAAGAACAAAGAGAGAAATTCAAACTCTCCTCTCCCCTTTTTTATATACTTGTACATATTCAATCTGTCTAGCCTTTTCCCAACTATGTTGGGGTCAGCTTTAAGTCTGAGCGACTGCCTATCTGACCTCCACAACCCAGTAACTGGGTAATACGATAGATAGATAGAATACTCTTTATTATGTACACAATGTAGAAATGTTAAGGGTGATACAATGGGCAGTCGCGGTTTTATCGCTAAAACAGATCTATTACAAACAACCTTTGGATGGATTAAAAGTAGAAGGAGAAACAATACTGCAGGTAGTCAGTGGTGTACCATTTACATATACAATTAATACATACATACATAAAGCATATAGAACACCCCTTGGTAAGACTGGCTTTCAGACTTTTGAGCTTCTGACGACCCGTAACGAATGTCAAAGATCCACGAATGACAGCCGGGACCAACGGCGTAACGTGCTTTCCGAGGCACGGAGGATTCGCAGTATGTAACGATGGTCACCAACCCCGGCAAGCGTAGCTTTACCTGATGAATCGACCCGTGCGGCTGGTATTACTTTGCCACGAGCTCCTCCATTTACTTGTACATTTTAATATTATTAGCTTTTAGGTAGGCAAATATTATCCAAAAATAAAATAAAATTTATTTCATAGCCAGAAGACTAAAGTTGATATGTAATAACTTTATTTAATACACTACAATTATTATTAGCTTTTTGCGTCGAGAACAGAGTCCAAGCTACAACTGGTTAGAGCTCTGTAGCTATATACGATAAATGTATAATGTAATGTACGATATCGTATTAAATGTTAGCTACACTTACAAGACTTACTAGAGAATGGGCAGCAGTTTTCTCTATGCATTATTAACACCATTCTGCCATCGCCAACGCGCCTGGCGTGGCGATTATGGCAAATCCCCCCCCCCCTCCTTTGGGGGATGCCTATGTCCAGCTGTGGACGTCTTTCGGCTGAAATGATAATGATGATGATCCATTTAGCTAGCCCGTATGGTCTCTGTCTTTTCCACACAGTTTTGCTAATGCATCCGTACTTAGCCCGACTGTGATATGTTCGCGGACGAATGGAATATCTTCTCAGTATGTCTGGAGTATTGTGAGATGAGCGTATGACTATCGAGTAGTTTTATACTTTTGTTATTGTACTTAACTAATGTGCCGTGGGCCCTTTTATGACAAAATAAATAAATAAGTTAGGGCTCCAGAGAAATGGACATAATTTTTATCACACCAGTCAAAACAATCTATTTATCTAGCTTCTATTGTCCCACAGCTGGGCAAAGCTTTCCTCTCACTCTCTTTTCCACACATTTCTGCTAATATAACCTCGGAGACAACTCAATCATATATCAGCATAGCATTATTATGACATAGTACATTATTTAAATACACATATCACAAAAGACTGATCAACATGACAGCTTTCAAAACTGTCAAATAGATTGATGGTCAAGTCTTTTGTTACAAGTATGAGTAGGTAAGTACGTACTTATTACTGTTGACTACTTATTGCAACACGGAAAGAGAGGTAAGCTTTTGTTAAACAAACTATAAACAAAGTGTAGAACTGTCAGTAACTTGATGTTTAAGTAAATAAACCTCATTCAAAATAATTTTAACACGTACTTACTAACTTTACTTACAACGTTAGGGTATCCTGCTCCGTGAGTTAGAAGTTTATATAAAAATACTATCAGCATAAAAATACAATCAAATGCTCACAAATTGTACCTAACATAACGACATAATTGCTAATCACAAATAAACTACTATCATAAAATACCTACTCAAGTACAACGCTAAACAAGTGCACATCACTAGTATCTTAAAGTAATAAATCCAAGAGTCGCTAAATTTTAACAAGCAAAATAGAAAATAAACATTAATTTTAGTCGTGCCCTTGACCGAAATAAATCTCTCCGTAATTAACAGGGAATCGGACAGATGCTCCTAAAATTATCTTCCAACTGCACTTAGTATCAGGTCTACATTACAGTTAGAATAAAATGTTCCTCGATTGTATTTAATCTAAATCATAATTTTACTTTATACTTGAATAAATTATATTTATTTTGTTTGTTAAATAAACCCCAAATCGTCTAGCAATCAAGGATGGAAAACTATGTACATGAAAGTGCACTTTCAAACCTTTTAATTTGTAATGAGATCAATCAATCTACCCTTACACAACAACGTTGTGGTCGGCTTCCAGTCTATCCATATACAGCTGAATACCAGTATTTTACATGGAGCGACTACCTAACTAACCTCCACAACCCAGTAACTGGGTACCACGATACCCCTTGGTAAGAGTGGTTGTCAGACTTCCGGGCTTTAATTCGTAATTAGATATGACAAATTAAAAGGTTTTAAGGCTCTGTCAAAGTTGAATCGATTCCTGGCTATTCGTGGATACGTCGAAACGGAATGTTTTGTGAATAATACCAAATTTGTTGCAATTAGTACGGAATTACTATGTAACTGGCAACCGGGTAAGTTTTCAACGGCAATTATAACTCTTATTACTTTAATTGTAGCTGAAGTATAAACTTAGCTGCTAACTTATCTTAAGATAAGATATATTTATTTACTTAAAGATGTGTAAATATGTAAATGATGATTCATTAAAAAAAAATGTAGGGGCAGACATGTTTGCCACACAAACAGCATGTTTGATCAAACATCAATATTGATTATGTAGCGTTAACTTTTAAAGAAATCAATCATTACGCGATTTACATGTTACTGTAAAACTTTGAATATTGGTAGCTCTTAGGAGTTACTTGCAAATATTAGGATTTAGCAATACTGCCGTGATAAGCCGAAAAGCGCTAACTCAATCAGAGTAAGTTTTGAGAAAAACGACTTTTTGTAAATTAGTTTTTCCGTCAAATCTCTTAGTAATTTAGGGAAAAATTGAGATATAAAAAAACTTCTTAGTATATTTTTTTTTTATGTTTTAAGTTAGCGCTATTTGACTTATACCATTAGATGCGAAATTATTCTAACTTTTGATTCAGCTTAGCAAGGCAGAATATATGTTGGTGAATCTATGTATATCTACATATCTATACTTAATATATAAAGCTGAAGAGTTTGTTTGTTTGTTTGTTTGAACGCGCTAATCTCAGGAACTACTGGTTGGATTAAAAAAAAAAATTTTTCGTTGGATAGTCCATTTATTGAGGAAACTTATAAACTATATAACATTACGCTACAACCAATAGGAGCGGAGCATAAATGAAAAATGTTGCAAAAACGGGAAAAATGATTCCTTTTTTAGAGATTCCGTTGCGTTCGCTGCGAAAACGATTTAAGTTACGCAAATATGATGTATGATGGAATTGTTTCTATTTAAAAGTTCAAAAAAAAGTCCGCGACAGCATATGTCTATCTTTTAAGATTGACTAACTATATCCTTTTTAATGGTAATCAAATTTGTTCGAAATTAATGCATTATTTGCGAAGAAATTTTACCAACATAATATTAATCCTAATCCAAATAAATATGTTATGAATCACAAGTATTTAAATGTTAACAAAATTGTCCTTGACATCACTTGATTTCAATCAACATCTTAGGAAATATCATAATTTTAAAATAACTCCGTAACAAAATAAGTAGAAAATTCATTACTTAAACCACTCTCTCTCTTAGCTGACGCAGACGAAGTTGCGCGGGTCAGCTATATATTATAAAAGCTGAAGAGTTTGTTTGTTTGGTTGTACGCACTAATCTCAGGAACTAGATACTGGTTCGAATAGAAAAAATATTTTAGTGTTGGATAGCCCGTTTATTGAGGAAGGCTATAACATCACGCTATGATCCTTAGGAGACAAGCGAAAAGAACAAAAGTCAGAAAGAACGCTAAGCAATAACGCAGTTATAGCGCGGGCGAGCGACGGGATGCGACGCGATGGGTAGGCCGAAATTTCACGCGGACGAAGTCGCGGGCAGAAGCTAGTGTATCATAATTATAAACAATTTTTTTACAAAATTATCAACCGAATTCCAACAAAACACTGCAATGTGAAAAAATCTTTTAATTTCGGAAGTCAGTGTCTTCGGTTATGTATTTTCGTCTTTTGCCACCGATTTCATGTAGGTACCTAATGCAATTGGAGTTATTTTTCACTTTGTACAACCTTTTTGTGGGTTTTTTAGTAAAAAAGTTTTTGTTTTTCATTTTTTAGTTTAGTACCTACCCTTCATAAAGTATACCACTTTTGTCATGTAAACAAAACCGACAGGAAGTTCAATAACATCTTTAACGTACACAAAGTAAATTAAATACGTATTATTGAAGCTAACTCAAAAACTACCAAAGCAAACTTAACAAAATTCGTATGGTGGTCCCCGTCCGAGCTTATTCAATTTAATTTTTAAAAAAAATTAAATCGGTCCACAAATGATGGAAATATCAAAAAACGTACATAAAAAAATCCCTTCGGCAAGCCGCAGGAGGAGGTAGATTTCGAAGAAGGTTCCACGAAGAAGCTTTATCCGCGCTTACATTCCCTCCATTATGAATATTAACAAAAGACTTGGTCGTCAAGGCAACGAGTTTAGCATGGAAAGGCCCTCAATTTTTCAGTTATATTTTTTTATTACGAAAACTATAAGTTTTATCGCTAGACTTTTAAATTAAAAATTGTAGAGTAAATAATATGCTTTCAAAAAAAATTATTTTCGACGGTAAAAATGTTTGCCGTTTTAGAGATATGATATTTTTTTCAAAAATTTTGGTAATTTCAACCCAGTTAGGAGTTGCATCAAAAAAGTTTCAATTTGAAATTTGTCCGCATTCTTACTCGCAATGATAAAAATGTTAAACGGTTCAAAAAAAATCCATAGGAAAAAAGTTATGGCAAAAAATAGATTTTCGAAAAACGGTTCTGGTTCTGGAAACCATGAAATAGAAAAATTGGGGACAAAGAAAATCGATACGCAAAGCTTGTAGGCAATAAAACCTACGCTTGAGAGAATGCTCCTGGATTTTTTTGCTTTCAGCGTAAGGTAATGTTAATTAGGGATCACAGTAGCACCGTTATAGGTTTCCTCAAAGTCAAAGTCAATGTCGAAGATCTTTTTAGTGAGACAGTGGTTATAGAGTTGTTATTGTGTTATTTTTGTGTGCATTTGCACTGTTCCATCATGTTAGGTATACAATAGTTTGAATAATTTTGTTATCTTAGAACTAAGTTTATATGATATATATTAATTCAAATAGACATATTAAAATAGAGCATATTTTTTGCACCAAGACATAAAAAACAGTTTGGCTCTAACTCATCACGAATCTGTCGGACAAAAATTAATATACTGTATAATATGGTCTATTTACCAAGAAGTCACTTAATTTGTTCTTAAAAAATTAATGGTTTCCATTTCTCTTATTTGCTTAGGAAGCTTATTAAAAAACGTGAAGACATTCCGAAGCAACTTTCAGAAAGTAGGGCTGTTTTTGATTATTATATTTATTTGTCGACGGGAGTGCAGGTTACCAAATTTTTCCTTATCGTTTTTTACAAATATAGCGACCTCATAGATGTAGAGGGCAGGAAAGGTTAAAACCTTAAACTTTATAAAATATGGCATACAGCTAGGTATCTGGAGCTCGTATGCCACAAACAGCTCTAAGACATTTCCTGACTACCCCTTGCCCACTTCTTCCGTCTAGCTAGCCTCAGGGAGAAAATTGACAAGTTTATTTAAATCTAATCATTTAAAGATCTGTTTAATAATAAAAAAATATATTAAAAAAACATTTATTTCAGGTCTTTAACCCATATAAAAAAATAAAAAATAAAAAAATGAAAAGGAATTTTACAAATTGCCATGCTTGCACTATAAATGTTACGGACTATTTACTTACAAATTAATAGACATACAAAATAATTACAGAAATTGAAAATGAATTTAGAATTATAAGTAAAATATACAAAAATTTCAAAAAAAATTTACTAAAAAATGATTCAATATAACAAAAGAAAATGTCACAAATGTCAAAAATTTAATTGAAAAATGAAATGTCACAATATGTCCGAAGAAAATTTAATACCAAAGTCAACGATATATATACGTGCAGGCGCTGGCATGCAGCTGCAGCCATCTCCGCAAGAAAGGAGAATCCCACCGCTCGGACAACACGCTCAGGATCCCGTTCGAGCTGCCTCTACAGCGACGCAGAAGCGATGCACTCTTTTTCCGGATTATTCCGTAGAAGTCATCGGTAGTAGCATCAGCGAACATCGCCGATGCGCTACAAAACCGGGGCCGCCCCAACAGAATTCTGAATGCGTTGTTGTACTGGACACGAAGGGCGTTGTACGCCCGCAGGGTGAAGTTGGTCCACAGGCTGCAAAATAATAAGAATAATTAAAATGAAATTTATTCCTCCCGACTCGTCGTCGTCCGGTTCTTTCCCATATTTTAAGTTAGCACTTCCTAGCTTCTTCCAGCGACTTCAGCTTATACTATAAAACACCCTAATAACGAACCGCCCATGCTTGGCATGAACACAATCTACTATATAAGTGGCGGTATTTCAAAATATCCAGATTTCTGTGCTACATCCAAGTTAAATATTAATGTATTATAGATACACATAGGTAAACCTTCCGGAATAAATTCTCTAAATGTTGGTGAAAACCGTATCAACATTCGTTGTGTAGTTTAGTTAATTATGGGTAATAATAATATACCAAAGGAAATCATTTTAATATTTAGCAATAAGGAAAATAATTAAAGCGCTCTCTTCTACTTATTTAAAAAAGTTGCTGTGCCCGACAGGGTCCATTCTTTTTTCCATTTATTATTACTTAACCTGTATGTGTACATTATTTATTTATTTATATTTCCCTCATATCTATAACCAGTATTTCCTGAGATTAGCGCGTTCAAACAAACAAACAAACAAACTCTTCAGCTTTATATATTAGTATAGATTACAGGTTCATCACATAATGCGATAGTGCGGTCTCTTGTGTCTACTGTCTTTATACAATACTACTACTAAAACTAATACTATTACTACTATAACAACATAATACAATTATATTAATTATAATAACATACTACAATAATCTACATTCGGTATAACATAAAATAAATAACAATAATCTTGCGAATTCCCTCAAATTACACGTAAATAAATCAAATTTGATGTAAAGATCGTTAATGACCTGAATTGCTCGGGTTAGTGGTGTTTTGGCGAGTAAGTCAGTTCTGGCTGCTGGCACGGCCAGCAGTGGCGGGCTTATTATGGATTGCAATAAAGATGAATTCAGTTGAATTGAATTAGAAGAACAACGTGTTCACACAGACAGACACGAAAAGTGACTTTGTTTTATAATATGTACTAGTTCATGCTACAAAGCCTTTTATATTTTTTTGCATGCGTTGCAAAACCTTTTTAATTATTATTTTCGTTAGGAACCTTCTCCAGTGCGCACACAACTTACCAAAGTTACATGATAATGGGTCGAGCAATTTTCGAGTTTTTGCGAGACTAACGCACGGCAATTGATTTTTATATAAATAGATAGATAAATGGCACTTGGGCAATGGTGTATATTCATGTCAGTGAAATAAGTTTTCGAAATCGGATAATTACTTGCAGAGAGTACCTCCTACACCCAAACTTACAAAGTTTATATCTTTATAAAATTAGTGTAGATTGTGACTCATGTCTAAAGGAAAGTAACAGCATTTGCGTTACAACGAGTGTACCTACATTAAAAGGCACTTTACAAAACAAAAGCTTCACGAATCAAATTAAGTTACAACGATGAAAAAATTTATGTATGTTATTGGGTAATGCAAATTGTCAGCAAAATTTTTACATTTGGCATAACAGCGGCGACAACAAGCAACGAACAAGTGCGAAATACCAAAGCTCCAGTCAGCACGATAATAAAAAAGTTACTTAACAGCTGTCATGGCGCCACGGATCAATAAATTGGCGAAAACTTTAACGAAATCAATATGCAGTAAAAAAGTGATATATTTTTATATAAATACCATTGCCGTCTCATAAAGTGGGAATGTTATTGAGTGTGTTTGGAGTACGGTTACCGATACTTTAAGTAATAAGTAATTATATTATATTCTCAATTTTACGACAAATGTACTTTTATAATCCTAACCCAAAACCCTGCGAATAACAGCCATCTTTTTTTTTGTCGGTTAAAATATTGTTATATAAACGTACACACATTGCAAGGCAGTGATGACCGACCCAGACGACCCCATCACTCTCCTCCAAGAGAGTCATAGGTCTACTAGTTCGAAAAAGAGTACACACTACACGATCGTCATTCCGACCTCGCCGCCGAGGCCCAGCGCGAAATCCCCGACTAACGAATAGTCCTCCCCGACCCTTGCTTTCAAATGAAGCGCCAGCACGCGCGTTAGCTGAGCAGCACGTAGTTTTCAATCCCCCTGATAATAATCAAAACACTGATTTTATCCAGCCACCGACGGTCCCTTGCCATCCTCCCCCCGACTCTGCCCTAAGCCGAGGTTCGTACCCCACAGGGGGTGCCCTTAGCGTGCAGTCGGATAGCTTATAAGTATGCCCTGGCTGGAGGCCTTACATTTCTATTAGGAGCTTAAGGCACCACAGGATAGCCCGGTTAAAGAGTCCGAACCCCTCGTGGTTACACTCTGAGATGCCATTTCTAAAACAAAATAAAACAAGGCAGTGATCGGGGCCGTAATCGCTCATAATAAAGAAGATTCATACGAGTAATATGAATCTTCTCTGCTATGAGCGATTACGGCTTAACTCAGAATGTAGCCTACGTCTATTGACTACTTTAACGAGTGATAGATGTAGTGCCCACTGCCTTGCTATGTGTGTAGGTTTATATAACGTGTAACGGAAAAGGTATATCTATCAAAAGGGGTGAAGATTACATGAGCTATAAAATCTCAATGCAGTCTCAGTTCAAAATAAATTACTCAAAGAATTCATACCAAATTGTAACGTTTTATTGAATTCAAATCATAACAAACGTGTCACGGCACTACTAGGGTCATTATCTTGTCACCTAAATATTTTCTATTTTTGGTATGGCTACCACAACTTTTTATGTGCTTATAACATCACCCACACCCCCATTTGGCTATAGTAATCCATAATATCCATATTATATACTATAATAATATTATAAATGTGAAAGATTACGTTTTCACGCCTAAACCGCTGAACCGATCGTCATGAAATTTGTCAGAGATATAGCCTGGGATATGAAGAAGGACATAGGCTACTTTTTTACGCGATAATCGACATCCACGCGGGCGGAGCCACGGACAAAAGCTAGTTCCATATATCTGCATATCATCATCTTTCTGCCCCTGTCCCCTGTTACTTGGGGTCGGCGCAACACGTTTTCTTTTTCCATTCCCCCCTGTCAACCGTCACTCTATCATTCACTCCATTCTCTTTCATATCATTTTCCACACAATCCATCCTTATTTTTTTGGGCCTTCCTCTCCTTCTCCATCCATCCACATTTATCTTCATCACTCTCCTCGTCAAATGCGTTTCCTCCCTCCTCATCACATGCCCATATATCTACATATGATATCAATAAATCGTAATATAATCGTATAGTAATTCATCTGCCTAAATTTTTCCCAACGTAGTTGGGGTCAGCTTCCAGTCTGACCAGATGCTGCTAATACCAGTATTATTAACTAGTAATTCTGCCACAGTAATTATATTTACTCTGGTTAGACAACGCTGTATTTCAGATCGCTGGTTAAATACCCACACGAAAAAAATTGAATCACTTAGAGAACCTCCTCTAGGAACTACCCGAGAAATTTCTAGTGATGACATTTTTTAAACCTAGTGCTGCGAAAATCGTTGAAAAATTGAGTTAAGTATGTAAACAAATAGGTCTAATATATATGCATACATCATTATCCAGTTATCGTAAGGATATCGTATGTCCTTGCAGCACGTAATACTCTACAAATCGTTGCGCAGTGATTAGGTAACTAATGACATACAGGCTTTCACAATTATATGATTAACTAGCTTTTAGACCCGTCTTCGTTTGTATTTACTTAGGTCTATAATTTGATGAGTCACTTTGAAGGCGAAAACTATGATTGTGCATTCCTCTTGCAGCGCTGTGCCTATTTCTTAAACCAAGTGACGTTGTTAGGTGTTGACTACATGCTCTTTTTTCTAGGTCGGCCCTTAAATCGAAATAATAATAATATAATTATGTATTACTAGCTTCTGCCCGCGGCTTCGCCCGCGTGGATGTCGAAAAATAGCCGACGGTAATGTACGGTTTATTCCACAAATCCCCCCTGATAAATCCCCCTTAGGAGGAAAAGTGGAATATATAAAAACCAGTCTAGAATTCACCACTGATAATCCGGCTTATTTCACTAATCCCCCCAGAGAATCCCCCTCAGTGGGGAAAACTGAACCCTAATGTAAAAAAAAATCACTTTCAGGGGATCTTGGAATAAGTTTTTTTTTTCAATTCTAGTTTTCCCCCCTAAGCGGGATTATCAGGGGTGAATTCTAGACTTTTTTTTATAGATTCCACTTTTCCTCCTAAGGGGGATTTTCAGGGGGGATTTGTGGAATAAGCCGAACGTACTACCGGGATTAAAAAATAACCTGTATGTTAATCCAGGTTATAAACTATCTGTGTACCAAATATCATCTAAATCCGTCCATCCGTTTTCGTGCAAACCGGAACATACATACAAACAAACAGACCAAAATTCTAAAAACTATATTTTCGGCATCAGATTCGAATGTTCAATGTAAGGTTTGACTTCGTTACTATTTTATTTTACTTCGTCTGCGTAGAGTATAAATTCATTTTTCTAGATAATTATGAATTATTATAACAATAACAGTATAGAGCTTTGTTCATAACTAATTGTCCTCCACTACGTGTGATATTTGAGGAATACTGTTAATAAACACCTACTGTAAAGGACCGGTATCCACCTGGTTAAGCTACACTTGCCGCAGTTGGTCTGTGGATGGGTGAACATCTTTACATACAGAGACCCGTCCGCGCCTCGGTAAGCACGTTAAGCTATTGATCCCGGATGTCATTCATGGATCTTTGACAATCGTTACGAGAATTCAGAAGCCCGAAACCCTGACAAACATTTTTACCAAGGGGTATCGTATTACCCAGTAACTGCGTTGTGGAGGTTAGATAGACAGTCGCTGCATGTAAAATACTGTAAAGTTAAAAACAGTACACGTGTAATTACAGTATTTTTACTTGAATACAAAATGTAGCGAATGAACTTCTTCAATACAAAACTTAATCCCCCTTTTCAGACCCTTGTGGCTTAAAATTAAACAATAAAACAACGATTAACGTTGTGTTAGTTTCCAACCATAAGCCGAAATATTAGTGATTTTAACTTAAAAAATAAAGAACTTAAATAACAACCAAATTTCATCCCCCTTTTCACTCAACAACACCGTTGCGTTATCTTCCAACCATAAGCTTAGATAGTAAGTTGAGTGATTTTTCTTCGAAAATTAAGGACTTTTCAACTTCATCCCCCTTTTTAACCCTTCGAGGAAAAAATTCTCAAAAACGCTGAGACACTTATACATTCATTTTAAATCGTCAGCCTAATCACAAAATTTCTTCTTCAAAATTTCAAGATCCTAACTTCAAAACTGACGGAGTTTCATACAAACTTTCATCCCCTAATTTATCCCCTTAGGGGTGGAATTTCCAAAAATCCTTTCTTTGTGCACTCCTAGACCTCTTAAGGAACCTATGTGCCAAATTCGGAGTCTCTAGACCCAGCAATTTGGGCTGTGCGTTGAAATATCAGTCAGTCAGTACAGACAGGACAGTCAGTCAGGACTTAGAACTTTATATATCTATGATATATCAGCCAGTCAGTCAGTCAGTCTGTTTACCATTTTAGTATATAGATAATCGTCAGCCTAATCACAAAATTTGAAGATCCTAACTTCAAAACTGACGGACTTTCATATAAACTTCCATCCCCTATTTTACCCCTTTTTTTGCGTTGATATATCAGTCAGTTAGCCAGTACTTTGAATTTTATATATATAGATATAGAGATAGCGTTTGCTCGCGGCTTTGCCCGCGTTGATGTCGGAAAAAATCCAACGGGAACGTACTACCGCGAATGAAAGTACCCTATGACCGGGATTCAAAATACTTTTGAGTAATTCAAAAACTTAAAAATAAAAACTTTTGAGATATTCAAGGCACGCAGTTAAATACGCCCCTAAAAACTTAATTACCCCTCATTCCCCTGTTTGGGATCAATTCTCGAAAACCCCTTATACTCGTAATGCTTTTTTTTTTCTTACAGAAGAATAAGCACCTTAAGAGGGGATGTTTTGAAAAACGAATTATGAGAAACTTTGTGTTTTTATGTATTAAGAAGTATTTGTGTTGAGTTTCAAGTTTATGAACTAAAAAATAATTGATTTTTCATACAATCTAAATCTCCCCGATTTCACCCCTTTAAAGCCCTTCTTAGAGCCTACAATGTATGGAATGGAAATTTATTCTGAAATAGATCAGTCCGTTAAGGTTTTTTTTCCATAGAATCTTTGACATCCCCCAATCCCCCCTTGTGCCAAGTTTAATGTTTATTGATAACTTAAGGAATAAGATTTTTCAAACAAATAAAATCACCCCTTTTTACCACTTTACGGGTTGAATTTTCAAAAATCCGTTCTTAGCGGATGCCTGCGTCACAATAAATATCTGTTTGCCAAATTTCAGCGAAATCCGTTCAGTGGTTTGAGCTATATGTGTTGATTGATAGTCATCAGTTTTTCCATACAAACTTTGACACCCCCTTTATGGGGTAGATAAAAAAAAAAACTGAAATAATCAAACTTTATTATGAATGCGCTCCCTCTGCATATCAGGATGGCAACCAGTCGAATATCATTTAAAGTGAAAGCACGTGAACATATTCGTAAGAAGTTGGCTGAATCATCCCAGCGCTGATTCGTTTTCTCCCCTACCAATCGTTATTTCACCTGACACTGTTTATTTTGCTTATATTTATGTATGTATGTATCTATTTATATATTAGTTTACTTGAATTTTTCCTTTTTCGAGTTATCTATCCCTTATGTTGCACCTGCCATGTTTTGTCTCTGCATCACCCTAAGGTTGACTGATAGAAAATGCCTCAGGCATAAAGTCCGCCTTTGTACAGTATTTTTTTTACTTGTGCATAAAGTTTTAATAAATAAATAATAAGATACGCATTCGTGCCAAGTTTCAAGTTTATAAACTCAAGGAATAAGATTTTTCAAACAACCGAAATCCCTCCTTTTTACCCCCTTAAAGTTTAAATTTTCAAACATCCTTTCTTAGCTGACGTGTACTCTACATATCCTAATATAATCTAACCTAATCTATCCTAATCTATATCGATTCTCCCGGAGAAGGGGATGGGGGTTTCTCCGGGGGAGGGGCCCGTGGCTAAATAATAACAGCCGCAAACGTCAATCGATCAGGTTAAGCTACACGTAATTGCCGCGGTTGGTCTGTAGATGGATGACCATCTTTGCATACAGAGACCCGTCCGTGCCTCGGAAAGCACGTTAAGCTGTTGGTCCCGGCTGTCATTCATGGATCTTTGATAGTCGTTACGGGAAGTCAGAAGCCCGAAAGTCTGACAACCATTCTTACCAAGGGGTATCGTATTACCCAGTAACTGCGTTGTGGAGGTCAGATAGGCAGTCGCTCCATGTAAAATATTGTAAAGTTAGAAACAGTACACGTGTAATTATATTATTTTTACTTGAATACAAAATTTAGCGAATGAACAACTTCAATAAAAAAACTTCATCACCCTTTTCAGACCCTTGTGGGTTGAAATTAAAAAAACTTTTTAACAAAAAAACAACCGACGAAAAAACTAAATATTGAAAAATAACTGTAATTTCGGAAGTCGGTGACCTCAATTCGATTACCACTACTTGCTACATCGCACAAACAACAGTGACACAAAGTATACGAAGTGGATTAAGTACGTATTATCGAAGCTAACTCAAAAAGTACCCAAGCAAAGTTAATAAAAATCGGTTAATAATCATTTATAGCCCGAGTGCATCTCATGTCAATTCCAATAAGCTCAAACACGGCTAGGATTCAGGCTTCATCTTCAGATCAGTTCGATGATACCATTTTCATCAGAATTATTTATTTAAATTTGCTTCATAGTCGCTTATTTATCTTAATCGAAATATCTTATCGCCACCCGTGAAATACTCATCATTGAGGAACATTTGAGGCTATTTGCGGCCTTCTTCATCAGTTCCACTTCATCAAATGATACTTACTGAATGCAAATGCTTCAGTTTTTTATGAAAATACAAAAATCGCTATATGTTTGCCTATAGAATTTGAGGAGTTCCCTCAATTCCTCATGGATCCCATCATCAGAACTGGATTTTGGGACCAATTTGGAAGTATATCCTTTCAAATAATAAAGAATTTGCCAAATCGGTTCACAAACGACGGAGTTCTGAGGTAACAAACATTAAAAATAAAATAAAATACACCCGAATTCAGAACCCCAATTCCTTTTTGAAAAGTCGGTTGAAAAAATCAACGATTTAAGTTGGTTGTGTTAGTTTCTAAATATAAGCCGAAATTTTAGTGATTTTAACTTAAAAAATAAAGAGTTTAAATTAAAAACAAAATTTCATCCCCCTTTTCATCCCCTTAAGGATTGGAAATCCGACAACACGCTTTGGCTTCCAACCATAAGCCTAGATAGTAAAAATTTGTGATTTTTCTTCGAAAATTAAGGAACTTAACTTCATCCCCCTTTTTAACCCTTTGAGGGTGGAATTATCAAAAACGCTGAGAAACGTATAAATTAATTTTCAATCATCAGCCTGAACGCAAAATTTAAAGATCCTAACTTCATAACTGACGGACTTTCATACAAACTTTCATCCCCTATTTTATCCCCCTAGGGGCGGAATTTCCAAAAATCCTTTCTTAGTGCACCCCTAGACCTCATAAGAAACCCACGTGCCAAATTTGGAATCTCTAGACCCAGCGGTTTGGACTGTGCGTTGATATGTCAGTCAGTCAGTCAGTCAGTCAGTTTCTTCTTTTATATATTTAGATTACATACATAAAACTCACGCCTTCTTCCCAATGGCAGAAACTATAGAACGTCGAACTCCTTCCTACTCCTTTAGCTTCGTTTACTTCATATACTACGCCGATTGCGAGTGCTACGAACTTGACTTTTCTGAAGAACATCTCCAATTAGGTCACTTTATGTCCTCCTAGGGCGTCCCCTGACGATTCCACTCATATCTGCCTTGTAAATACTTTTTGTTAGTCGCCTTGCTAATAATAGTCTAATAATCAATATTAGCGATCATTGTATGATCATTGTCAATACCTTAATAGCCAAGAGCCTCCACCAACACCTGAGGAGGCTCTCGATGGGCAGCTGGATGTGGTTGGCTTAATTCAGAAAGTGGTACTTCTGGACACGGCTCGCATTGTTGCTCGCATTGTTAGGAGTTTCCTTTCTCTGGAGCCCTGACCGCTGGTAGCTTGAACGAAGTTAAAAGGAAAACTACCAAAGCTAAGTAGGCTTCACAAGTTACCGAGTGATAGTCGACCAACTTACATTTACAGTTGCAAAACATTTTCTCCCATACATTCCGTATGGAAGAACATGTTTTTCAACTACAATGTTAAGTTTGTTCTTGGGATAAATTCATACCAAATACGGAACCCTTCATTGTGCGTGGTCCGACACGCACTTGGCTTTTATTTATATACATGGGACGGAAATTACGTCACAAACAGACATCTCTTACCTCACGGGATGAACGATTGTCTCTATTAAATATGCACCTTTCACATAAACTTTAGGGTCGTAGGTCAACCTAGGCGTGTTACCGACTGGTTTCCACAGGAAATCCTGCTTTTACACAACCACTGACCCCCTTTATATACAAGCGTGATGAACCAGGAAGGAGTAATTTTCAAGTGAAAGTTCTATCGAAATCGGTGAAGCAGTTTTCTAGATTCCGTCGATTATGCCAATTTACATGATTGTTTAATATGGAAAGTATTCCAATAATCATCTTTAATATTTGTCTACGATCTAGGATCATTTAAGATAGATAAATAGGTATATAGAATACTCTTTATTACCTATATACACCAATTAAGAATCTGGTGATTAGTTGGTTCTTGAACTGCGTTTTAAATGCTTGTAAAATAATCATTTTTGTTCAGTCGTATAAGATCCAAACTAGAGACAAGTAATTAGAAAATAATTAAACCCTATTAAGCTCAGCTGCGCCGGATCAGAAATTTTCGATTACTTAGTTGTTAAAAAACTTTAAATCTTGTAATATTCTCTGATACTTCATAGCAGAATATATATGGTAGGTAAATACAATACCTATAAGAAACTTATTTCTTAATCCGTCATTAATCATAAGACTTGTGAATAAATACTTCATTTTTAAGCTTAACAAAATAAAGCTATGGCCGAACTAAAACGAATCCCACGCGGGATGCGGGACAAAAATCGCTCGCGAGCGCCGATTGCATCAACTAACTTGTATGGATGTGTTCATCTTCAAGCCGGCGCGAATAGTTACATAACTTCCTAACAATTAAAACAATCGACAAGCTCATCATTTTCAGCTGAAAGACATCCAATACTGGACATAGGCCTCCCCCAAGCACCGCCTCTTAAACCGGTTCTGTGCTTCCCGCATCAATCGGATTCCTGCGGCCTTCACAAGGTTATCGTCCATCTTGGATGCCTTCCAACACTACGTCTCTAGTCGTTCTGGAGTGGTACGCGGTCGCTACTCCAGAACCATCGACACGCTCAGTTGCTGCGAAAATCTATGCAATTTCGAAAACAAAAGAGAGCCATATTTTACATAAGTACGAAAGTATCGGATTATAAATACTGACTGGTAAAACGAGGGACATATTATTATTATTAAAGGAACCTAGGGTTTTCAGTATTCGATACTCCTTCCAACGCCTAATTTATAAACTACTAGAATGTATGTTGAGACGCATTTTTTCTTGTTTCCAAGCCCAGTTGGAAAGGTAACAGATCATACTCGGACGCTTTTACAAATGGTGGCCGAAATGTTCGCCACTTCCACAGCATTATCAGTAACAGAACAGAGGTCACGTCGACTGCATGTTTTTGGGCACAGGAAAGGGCAGGGCAGGATAGGAGTATGTACGTTGCTTCTTGATGTCACGTCTACACCTGACTGCCATAGCCAGTTCAGAGACTTCCAAGTGGTCCGAGAAGTTAGACGCTCACTTTGTGGATCTACCACAAAGTGAGTGTTTTCTCTTAGTGATTGTATGAGGGATAACTGTAATTAAATTAATGGTTTTACTAAGACAGATGCGTTACAGTAGACATTTGTTTCGAGTAGTCAGAAGCCCAAAAAGTCTGACAACCAATCTTACCAAGGGTTATCCTATTACCCAGCGCTGGGTAAACACTACTGCATTTGGTTAGATTGAAAGCGGAACTCAACATAGTTGGGAAAAGGCTAGGCACATTCTTCTCAGATGATGTGACTTAGGTAGGTATATCGCCGCCCTACAACGAAAACCAATTAAATCATTAAAAGTGCAAACGGAGATATCGCGATTACAAAGTTTATGGGGTTGAAAATACCCTTTGTAGTATTATATTGTTATTATTACTTCATAGCATCAGTACTTTGATAAATGTTCTATTTAAACATGTCTATTGAGATTTAAAAAAGTTATTGCTTTGTAATGAAATCAATAATTGTCACATAATCTGCTTAATGTTTTGTATTTGAAAACAAACCTTGGAAATGCTTGAAATAATTGGTTATCTTATTAGCTAACAGCGAAACTATAAGACTTAGCGATTAATGGGTTTTCGCAGATGAAAGAACACAACATTTTAAGTACTTTGGCATTCATAAGTCATTTTCGTCAAAATTTCGATTTAATTGGTATTCGTTGTAAGGCGGCGATATAATGTTAAATAATAATGTCGTGTTAATGTCATAATGTCATGTGTGTGTCATGTTTTAAAGTCAATGTCATATTTTTCTCGTTATATTTGTGAGAGTCCCTAGTTTAACCAGTCCCAATTTTTAATACTTCGATTTTCCACCACGCATTGTAAGCCACTAAATACTCTACGTGAAAAATGTTTTAACCCTTCTATTGTGAGTGCACCTGCACTCTCTGAGGGTTTAACTACATTATATATTATACAGAAATGTATCGTGCGTCCACTTTTCATTCAACTGTAAGCGGTTTATGAGAACGAGAAGGGCTTATAAATTCTATTGGAATAGGAAAATTCGTTATGTTAGAAATTGTGAAATGCATTTTGTAACCCCTTTGATAGGATTTTCTACTAAAATTCGAACGCGATGTGAGATCACCGATGCGTACTGTGTTCTGCGGTGAAGGGTCTTAATTTTATGTCTGCGTACAAGTTTGACTAAAAGCAATATTGCTTAAAACTGTAAGGGTCTTTCAAATAAACATGGAATAAAGTTATCCTGGTCCACAAATTTAAAGTCGCTCAGCGCGCTATAGAGCGGGCTATGCTCGGAGTTTCTTTGAAGGATAAAATCAGGAATGAAATTATCCGGAAGAGAACCGGAGTTACCGACATAGCTTGCAGAGTAAGCAAGCTGAAGTGGCAGTGGGCTGGCCATATTTGTCGAGGGACCGATGACCGGTGGAGCAGACGGGTCCTGGAGTGGAGACCGCGTATCGTCAAGCGCAATGTGGAACGCTCCCAGTCGCTCGTCGTGTGGACCGACGACCTCAAAAAGGTGGCTGGGCTAGACTGGATGCGGAAGGCGGAGGACAGGGTGTTGTGGCGCAGCATGGGAGAGGCCTATGTTCAGCAGTGGACTGCGATAGGCTGAGTTGATTAAAAGTTATCTTAGGAATAACTTCGGTATAACCATTTATTTTTTTTACGTTTATACCTAGCATAACTTCATTTCGTGTTTATTTGTATGAGGGTATGGATTCTCAATACGCTATAGTTATCTAGCATACTCTTCTCCATACATAACTACCTTTTGGAAGGCGCAACTAGAATCAATTAACTATTCATGTAATTTTTGACGTTCAAAAGTGCATCTTCGTGCCTATTTGAAATAAATGATTTGACTTTGACTTTGGTACTCTTTTCTGGGTAATTTTATTCAGTTTCACTAACATTCAAAGCTTATTTATGATTGATTTGACACAGTTTCTTAAGCAGTTTTGATAACCATACACTAACCCTCGTTAGTCCAGTGGTCGAACCCGCTCGTGCTGAGCATAAAGTCCTGGATTCGATTCCCAAGTCGGGCAAAGTTGTTATTGGATTTTTCCATCAAGGATTTCTTAATGGCAGCCCAGAATCTGGATTCGTGCCTGGTTGATGGCAATAGGCTCGCCCCCCCCTCCCCATTACATGGGCCATAAATAACACTGGCGAAATGTAGGTGTACTATATTTTTTAAATTTTTATTATTGATCCTGCCCTGGGCCTGCTCTTGAACTCGATCTCGCCTACTGGAAAGCGATAAATGAGGTCTATGATAGAACGTCTGTACCCAGAAGATGCCTGTTCACTCATGCTTTGAAGGCAGACGGGTTATATGTGGAAAGGAACACACGCTGGCAGAGAGTTCCACAGTTTGGCTGAGCGCATAATAAATATGGAGGAGACGCGCTGAGTACGACTGGACGGGATATCAACCAAGTGCGGATGGTACCCTGCAGTACATCTGGTAGTCCGGTTCGAAGTGATCCCACCATCGAAAGGGCGATGGTGGGATCAGTTCGCGGAGCTCCTGCGCATACTCTTCGAAGTACAGTCTGTAGAAGGCAAGCAACATTACGCCAATGAGCCAAGCTGTGAAACCTAGCCAACAACGTTTCGTCGTCTATAAGCTTTTTCGCTCTGCGTTCCACCGAATCAACTGCAGCATGTTGGTATTTTTCTGAGCCACCCCATAAGTGCAGACGTATATGTACATCTGCCTAAACCTTTGGTGCAAAACAGGCCAAAAACAATGAAACTAATCCTAAATCCAATCGAGCATCGGAGTTAAAAGCATCTTTAATTACTGCAACTATTAAGTTCGTGAATGCACACCACTTGGAAGTCTCTGAACAACCTTTGAACCCAACTACAATCTCGCAAAGTTGGGCTATCTCGACGGTACTGCAGCAGGGTGTGAATGTGGAACTGACGCGCTAATTATTTCCCACCTCCTATCCTGCTATTATTGTTAATAATGTATCTAGAAATCACAAAACAATTTCAATGTTTAAGCTACGTGACTTCTTTATCATCTAACTCTACAAATCCGTTAAAAAAACTAAATAAACAATTAATAGAAAGATTAAATGACCTGTCTTCATATATTTATTACCTAAATAATCACAAATCATCATAGTGTTAAAGTGTTTAAAACAGGCATCATTGTCCATTGTTCTCTTGTTTATCTAACTAACTATGGAGATAAATTATGTTCTGTGGTTTTGGCACCTACTTGCGTATATTTAAGTTGACGACCGCTTTAAATGAGGGTTATGATTGCCGTACTATAATAAGTTTCTGAGGGGATATTACAGTATTTTATAATTAAATATTTTGAGAAAAATATTATATTTATTTTTTATATGATATACGAAAATTAAAATAATGCCAATCATGCTCCTGACTTACGCACTGTAAATATATAATATAGACATATTTGTGAGCTTCGGTTTAATGTATTATATTTCTCATATTTAATCTTTACAATTAAATATAAATGAAATGCTGTTCGTTGGTAAGCGCATCACTACACCTAAACCGATTTAACTATTTTTTTTTTAAGCTTTGCTCCACACTAGGAATTTCTCCTGTATCGTGGGTGCGTTTACAAACATTTAAACTCACATACTCAAACAGCCAGACCCGGAACAACTAACTGTAGGTCATACAAATAATAATATATTTGTTCCGTGCGGGAATCGAACCCGCGACACGCAGCGCAGCAGTCAATCGCTTAACCACTGCGCCAACCGTGCCGTATTATTTTGATTTAAAATGATTGTGATAGTCCGATTTTTTTTTTTTGTTTTATTGAACCGTTGCCTGAAATATCAAAAAATTCGGGAAAAACTGAATGTATATTTTTTTATGGCAATTTAATTTAAATTTGGACAGGCAACGTCTGTCGGGTCAGATAGTATAGAACAGTTAGTTACATAAGATATGTGCCAAAGAAACATTTTCTTTCTACTTTCCAGTTAGTTAGGTGTCTGGAAAACTATTCCTGTTGGGAAAATGAGATTATGGGTAATGTTTGGTATCATAACAGCACGCCTGTAACTCTCGAAGGATTAGGCAGAGGTGTTACTTAGTACACTCACATTTCGCAAGTTATTTTTAAGTTTCATGTAATAGAAGCCCAAATAAAAAATAGAGGCACAAATCTAAACTCCGAGCTGCTACTGACAAATTCCTGATGAGAAACGCCCAATAACACTTGGCCCGACTTGTAAATTAATCCTAGGACCTCATGCTCAGCAGTAGCGCTTGTGAACACTATACAAAAATCGAAATTAGACAAATCACTCTAGGCATTTTCGAGTTTTTGCGAGACTAACGTACGGCAATTGATTTTTATATAATATGTAGATAGATAGATAGTTAGATTATTCATTGAGATTTCATCAAAGGTTACACAAAAATACACAAAAATTTGCTTGATTGATTCAGCCTAACCAATCCGGACATGCCTCAAACCAAAACAAACTCTTCCACGTAAATAAAACATAATTTTAATAAAAATTAGACTTGTTGTTGGGAAACCCCATAGAAAAGTAAAACTAGAAGGTAATATTGCTCAGAGCTATTGGACATGGAGTTGTCAAACGTTTCCAGTTTTGTAAATAAAAGTTCCATGAAAAGCGAAACAGTCGCATTTTATTAACTCGTCATGACTGTTTGGAAACTGTCATGCTTTTTTCATTTATTCGCAATGTTTGGGAATATTTTTGTTGACAAAATAATTGGTGAAACACGATAAATCTATTTATTCATTTATTCTGTTTAGATGCGTATTTCGCATCTATTTACATTTACATTAAAATTGGCAAAATTATTATTAAAAATGCTTTGATTGCTTTGATAACCCTCAAAAATCATGAAGCTTTTAACTGTTAAGGTCCCAAGTAGGTACTAGACCCATACCGATTCAAAAATCAAAAGTCATTTATTCAAACTATTTTTGAACTTAAAATTAAGACATTCGTTCAAAATGAAAAAGGTCGTCCTTAACCACTTCCTAGTGCTTAAGCTGGGAAGAAGAACTGGCGCAACGAACTTCCCAGCAGTACAGCATCTGTTAAGTTAGAAGAACTTAGCATATCAGCCTTAATGTTCCCACTGCTGGGACAAATACTCCATCACGCGGGCCCATTGCGGGTTGGTAGATGTCACATGTTTTCGAATTTTTGGTTTTAGGACATGCCGGTTTCCTCACGATTTTTTCCATCACCGTTTTGAGAGCAGTGGTCATGAAATGTGAACTCTCCACTGTGCCAAACCTGCTCCGAAGTTATTAGAACTTGATTCTATTCAAATGTATGCAAAGTAATTAAAATTACGGCGAGACTAAAATATATACAACGCCTGCAATACAGATTTTAGCAATTAGTACGATGACAACATATTGCCTCATCTTTTTCAACTTCTCTTTTACAAACAGCCCACTACCTTCTCATTACATCATCCCTTAAACAGCCACAATAGGATATCAACTTCGAATGACCACTACGCAGTGGTTACATGGGATAACATGGCTATAGTATATATAATTACATGATTAACAAAATCAATAATTATGTAAATTATTTAATTAAATCATGTAATTTTTTCATGTAACTTTATAAGTTTTATACTTAATTGCAATTTCAGACTTTTATTATAACTAGGTATAATATCTTGACTCCAACTGTTTTGTAAATTAACATGTCCTATCTAAGAGAGCCGGGTGATCTGTTGCTCTGGACCTTCCTACCTCAGGCACATGCCTCTATTTAAGATTGTGCATTTTATTAACCAGTGCCTGTAATATGATGTTGAGATGAATATAGATTTATGATTATCATTAACGATTATAAAACCTATCCCAAGTAGCAAAATTTTCCTATAGTAATCGACTTATAAGAATAAACGTCATATAGGAATCTAATAGACGTTTTGAGGCACTGATCTTACAACAGCATTTAAAAGAGGATTTGCGCTGCAAGTACATATGAACCTATAACTAATTTTATAAACGTTTACAGGATTACTTTATAAGATTCTTACTAGAACTTGCAGTCTTATAAGCGCATGCTATAAAACTAATTAGGAAAGTGTCGCTTTTCGTCCTATAAACGCATTTAATATTTTTGTTTGCTCTTGTTAACGTCTTGTTTCATTCTTCTATAAGACATGCACTTCTATAGACGTCATAGATATAGCTGCTATAAGTGAAGGATATTATAGGATCGATTTGTCTTAGTCGTGACTTATAATGGATTGTTCGCACCAAACTAGCATGACCTCCGATTTTTATAGGTAAGATTCTACTTAAATGCGTCCTACATTTGCTATTACTAGAGTAATCATCCATTTTGCTTTCATTTTGTAACGGTGACGTGCTGCGGTGTCTCCGCAGCACGTCACCGTTACAAAAAGTGATCGAATGAATGCTCTAGTAATGGTATCACGCTGCCAACTGTTGGATCAATTACACCAGCAGCAGCACTCGTCATATCGTTAGAGGACTAATCGCGCTTATTCAATGCGTCTTTATAGGACAATTATATCTTGTAAAACCACCTAAGATAATTATAAAATCGAATTGCACTTTACCGGACCGTAAAAAAATGATTTTAGGGCATAATGGTCCTATAAACTGCGCCCAAATGCGGTTTTGTAAACGTTTTGAGGATTCCAATAGAACTAAAAAATACATGCTCCTAGGATATTTACTTGACCAAATTTTGCTACATGGGATATACAGTCATATTTATTTCTTTAAAAAAATTTATCAATTAGCCTGAATCACAGATGGTTGAGGATAATCACCAAGAGGGTCAGTAGCGCCTGATTTAGTTTTGCTTGTATTGGTTATGGTTTTGATAACTTTCCGAGGTTTTTTATTGTTGTTACTATTTTTGTCAAATTTATTGATATCGTGTATTCTCTTGAGTCTTCAGTAAATCATAATAGTGGATCCACACAGAACGGCAGCTAGGCCTCCGCCTAGCCGCCGCCGACTTTGTGTGCAGCTATCACAACAAAGCCGGCTTGGGCTCCCCCAAACACCGCCACTTCGACAGGTTCTGTGCCAGCAGCGCCTATGTCCGGCAGTGGACGTTTCTCGGCTGGAATGATGATGACGATGATGATTGTTAAGAAGTGTGTACTTGCCGATAACTTACGTCAGTGTGTTTTTCCTGAAATCTATTACCTCTTCGAGACTAGTGAGTTTTTTAGCCACGGGTGAGTTTGTTACTTCTGGGTAACCATGCACTATTTTATCATCGCTGAACACATGTTGATCCTGACGTCCCAATCACTCATAAACCAGCACTTTGCTCATCAAGTTGTCACTAGAGCACTAAGTCTGTTGCAACACTAACCACAATACACCATCTTGTAAAGCATTGCGCATATGAGATAATAATCTTCGTGCAGTCTGCATTGTCACATCGAAAACGATAGGTATGCCGTTTGTATAATGTCACAACTTTTTGTGCGTTTACGCAAATATGTAATCAGGAAACGAGAATAACGAGCTCCGATTGCAATTACAAAAGCAAAAATCGCGATGTAAGGAAATAAACTACAAAAAAATCAAATCAAAAGTCATTTATTCAAACTAAGCTGAGAATCAGAACTTTTTTAACAGCATATTACATGAGACTTGCCCCAAAACGCTTGCCCTTCACCACTTCAACTGGGGAGAAAAAGTCCCCAGTAGCACAGCTGTCTGTTAAGTTAGAAGAACAAAAAAAAGCTACTAGCATCCCAGTTTTATTAATATTTTCAACCATTTATAGAAAAACAGCAGCGTACACGGAGCATTAATTCATATTGTTACAGTATCAAATTTTAAGTTTATTTTTATTTTATTGAGTTGCGAATAACGTTAACCTGAAGACAATGCTACAACCGAGTTACATTTACACTATCAACAAAATAAGTAGAAGGAAAAACTACATTAAAAAGCTATTTTTTTAATTTAAAAAAAATCTTATTAAATGTAGATTTTTAAAGAGAGAAATAAACTCAAAACATGTCTGGTCTTTATACAACGAGATATCACATTCTTCTGAACTGAACTGAGTAGGCAGATATTTAAAACGCAAGGCATGTCCGATAATTATACATTCTGCGAGGTGACACATCTTTATGATACCGATGCGGTGTCCTATACTCGTATTTTGGCGTCGTTTGTCTCGACAGATAGTTTTCTGTTTCTTCGATGTCACAAAATTATTATTTGTGATGCTATTTGTATATCCCTTGTACACATGATCACATATATTTGCCGTCTTCTTAAGAATAGATGTTTATGATTGAGTCACGAAATCATCATTCATCATCATTTCAGCCTAAAGACGTCCACTGCTGGACATAGGCCAGCAGGCTGGACGCCTCCCCCAAGCATCGCCACTTCGACCGGTTCTGTGCTTGCCACATCCAGCGGATTCCTGTGGCTTTCACAAGGTTATCGGTCCATCTTGTGGGAAGCCTTCCAACGCTAAGTAGGTACGCGGTCGCCACTCCAGAACCGCTCAAAACAAAATAAAAGAGAGCCATATTTTACATAGGTACGTCATGAAATCAGATATTATTTATTTATTTGTTAACATAGGTAAGGAAATACAGATCTTATGATTGATAAACCGAGCGGTATGTTATGCCAGGAGGCGTACAAATATGGCGTGCAAATCTAGCTGCGGATTACAAATTAAATATTACTAATTATATTTGAAAATCATGCATAATTATGGTATTAAATTAGAAAATAAATTGTACAATTACATATTATTTGATAATCTAATTATGTCAGACCTAATGAGGAATTATTAAAATGTCAAAAAACTATGTCAAAATAATTAAAATATCAAAACTACAAAATGTCAATAATAATAATTGTAAATCTAAAATAATTCGTCATTCAAGTATTCGTCAGTAGTTTAATAACATTTATCAATTATTAAGAACAATTTTTTTTTTTTTTCTTAAATTGTGTAAAATTTAATTTTTTTATGGCTTCTGGACATTTATTATAAATGCGTGGAGTCATACCTAGCCATACACTTTTTTTGCTAATGCAGTTTTATATTTATACTTAAAGCATTTTTGTACTTAAATCGCAGAACATAATTATATAAATTATATTCAGTTTTGGTTCTGCTGATTTTCCAGCCATCATTCTCCAGGTTATGTTAAACGTTGCACAATATGCTCTGGATCTCAGGTACATCGTCACCTACAAGAGCAATGTCATCGGTAAACAGCATGCTCCGTGATCAAAACCAAACTCATAAAATAACCGTAAGTACCTGATAAAACAAAACATAACACAAAATCCAGGCTTAATTGAATTGGTCGCAGGAAAAGCGCCCCTGACCTTGAGCCCCTAACATTGAAAGGTAATTCCCTAACATTGAAAATATAGCCCTCTACCAACCTTGGCATACTTCGGTAATCAAAGTCAACAGACTGTTAGGGTGCGACCCTTCTGTTTACGTCTCTTTTCCACCCTAATATAGCGGCCGCGTTAGGAACGACAGCGGTTTACTTAAAATCACGACAAACTTGAAATGAGATAAAGGGGTGGGGCATTTTAGGACGATTGAATGGAATAGTAAAAACCAGCCAAGTGCGTGTCGAACCACGCACACTGAAGGGTTCCGTAGTTGGAACGAATTTATCCCAAAAAATAAACTTAATAATAACTTAATAATTGTAGTTGAACAATGGCTACTTTTTTACGCGATAACCGAGATCCACGCGGGCGGAGTCGCAGGTAAATGCTAGTTCAAAATAAACAGAAAAACTGAAACTGAGAATTCTATTTATTATTGCATTATGGAATTGATGTTTAAAACTTACCGAGTCTACAAAATGATCCAAGAATCTAAAAGTGCGAAAGCCTCCTCCTATTATATGTTTAACAAAGTCTTCAATGTAACACTAATAAAACAATCCCAGTCAGTGAAAGAAAGCGGCAAAAGGAACTTTAATATTGGCGGCAATAATATTGAATACCAGTGACAGTCAAAGGAGAACGCCCGCGCGGAGTTCTCCTTTGACTGTCACGGGTATGACACATCCCATCATCCATTCAATTCCACGAGTCATATTTTAAACTAATTCGGATTCAGAATTTGGTCTCGAATAATATATTTACATTGCCTCGACTGCTCCGTTGGTCTAGTGGTCGCAAGCTCGCAAGCGCTACTGTTGAGCATGAGGTATTGGCTTCAATTCCCGTGTAGGGCAAAGTTTTACTGGGCTTTTCCATCTAAAATTTCTCCGTAGCAGCCCGGAGTCTCGATTTTGCCCGGTTATTGGCAATAAGCTCGCCCCTATAACATGAAACTTAAACATAACTGGCGAAATATACACCTACATTTCACATGTATACTGTTAATCTGTTCCCTCATAAGTCCTAAACTACTGGTCGCATTTTGATGAACGAGGTATATTTGAAAGCATCATGTTGTTCCGCGGGTTATAATAGGATATATAACGTCACATAAAATCCAACATGGCGGCTTATAGCGTATGTAAAGTGCTACCAACTTTTTGTTTTTTTAAATTAATTAATCGTGTTTGGCGAGGAGCTTGTGGCTAAGTAATAACAGCCACACGGATTCATCTATAAGGTTAAGCTACGCTTGCCGCTACTGGTCTGTCGATGGGTGACCATCTCTACATGCCAAGAACCCTTCGCCCCTCCGTGCCTCAGAAAACAGGTTATGCCGTTGGTCCCGGCTGACATTCGTGGATCTTTATCAGTCGTTACGGGTCGTTAGAGCCCGAAAGTCTGACAACTAGTCTTACCAAGGGATATCGTACTACCCAGTAACTGGTTTGTGGAGGTCAGATAGACAGTCGTTCCATGTAAAATACTGGTATTCAGCTACATCCGGTTAGACTGGAAGCCGACGCCAACAGTAGTTGTAGTTGGGGAAAGGCAAGGCAAATGATGATCTTGTTTCTAATGAAATTAATTAAGGAGTAGTCTCTGAAAATATTTGGGTTGTCTATAATTATTCATACACAAAACCCCAATGGTGCCGATTCTCTTGTACACCGAACTAAACTAACTAAACTATCACTAAAATTCCTTACATTTGGCTATGAGAATCTTAAAGCTATTCTGCAAACAAAAAACTCTAAATTTAAAAATAACTTTGACACAACTAAATCGAATTTGACAATCGCGACTCCACGTGGTTTTCTTTTTCTTTTTTTTTTCTTTTTGCTTCGCAACGTTGTACTTGTTTGCCGTACCCCATGTTTTTTTTTTTTAGATCCGGAGGCGCGCATGTGCGGGGCAGCCTCACCGTGTTTTATATGGAATTTTTACATTTTGTATGGATAAAATATATATTACCTACATGTTGAGTTTTAAGGGTTTGCTGGTTGCAAAGGGGTTCGAAATTTTCATTATTTTTGCGATAGGACGCACCATTTTCGAGATCTAAGCAAAAGAAAAGAAAAAAATATACAGTACTGTTTTTGCACCAGAACTCGAGGTGTTGGTGTGAATTTAAGTTCATGACAACAAATTTTATTCCACACCTTTTTAATCGCGATTAAAAATAGTTAGATTTAGTTAGAAAATCTAAATTTTAGTTTAAAAACGTCAAATTCAGAATAGCAAAATTGCCATTTTCACTAAATTAAAAACTCAGTACGATCTTAGTACTGTCAAACTAAAATATAGTTGAGGCACTTTAGTCAATTTTTGGTCTAGCTTAGAGAATTTAGTGACAAGAGAATCGGCACCACTGACTGTTTTTAAAAACGACCCTTCTAAAATGTTGCATTTGATCCCTTTACTCATTGATCCCTAAAGCCTCGAATACACTAGGGTACAAATTGGTAATCAATACTGCAAAGACCAAAATATTATGATTTAGAACGACAGCTCGTAATAAGGACGATTTAGAGGTGGTTTTGAATGCCGACAAAATTGTCCTCGTCATGGAAGTTACATTCTTAAGAATACATAAAGACGAACAGCTAAATTGAAAATCAGAATTAAATGCTATAAATGCATCGGTATGTTCCTCATGTTATGCTTTAAGACTGCGCCGAGTGCACAGTAGCGCCCTCATCGTTATTTCGGTGATTTCTTTTATTTTAGAATGAAAATGCAGAAAATAAGCTTGTCAAGTTGTGCTTCACAAGACATTACGTTATTATTACTACAAACAGTAGTTTTAAATTGTTATGTTTTATTGTAATCATTAAAACGGAGCTCAGTGGCCACTATTTTCCGTTTTAATGATTACAATAAAACATAACAATTTAAAACTACTGTTTGTAGTAATAATAACGTATAGCCTTGTGGAGCACACGGTAACATGCCTATTTTCTGCATTTTCATTCTAAAATAAACGAAATCACCAAGCGAACGATGTTGGCGCCACTGTGCGCTCGGCACCGTTTTAAGTGACTCGGCGGGAAGCGTTGCACTGGCTTTCAACCATCTGATATCTCTCCTAATTGACAATCGAATCTGTTTCACTCGCTGCCCGTCAGTCAAAGCATGCAATGCATGCTTGTTTGTTTTGTCACGTCTGTTAAGGCTCCCACACACTGGTGCGATATCGCGGGCGCGACGTTGGTCGCACTGCCTGTCGCGCCTGCGATATCGCGCCAGACTGCACGAGCCATTAGTGGTGGTTGCAAGAATGTTATGTAGTCGACCGTAGATTTTATATATATATATAAATATTTTTTTTTTTTTCTTTCAATTCTCAATACTGTATATTTTATTTCCATTCCACGATGTGTACTTAGGTGCTAAGTTAGGTGGTAACTTAAAATTATATGAGATCATGATACTTATAAGATAATGTTAGTACGAGTACTTACATATTGTTATCGTTTAAATACTCGTTTATACTATAATAGCGGTTTCTTGTAAAAAATTGTTTTCGTTTTTTTTTTTATAAACATTAATTTTGCCTTCTTTTTTTATTAATTCAGGTAATTTGTCATATATTTTTATGACAATTACATAGGAAATTGTAGAATGTATATTTTTAGCCGAGAAGTTGGTATGTTTAATCTTGATTTATGTCGGAGTTTCTTGTATAAACTTCTTGATGCTTACGAACAAATTTCCAGGTCTCTAATATGTAAATACTGGGGAGGGTTAAAATATTATAATTTTGGAATTGAGGTTGCTGCTGTGTTGAGTTAGAATCCTAGTAAACATCGATCAAAATCGATTACTAAGATTCTAACTAATTTATTTTGAAGGGTGCAGAGTGTTGGTGCATAAAGGGTAACGCCGTAGCTCAGCCATGCATAAGCATACGCATTAGTTGGCGGTGAGCGCTGTTTGAAGATTGGTGGTGGGTTTTTTTTTTTTATTTTACAGAGAGCTTACACGAAAATCTTGAAACTCTCTATCTCTGATCTAAGTTTTTGTATGTGTGTTTCCCAGTTTAAATGTGTGTCTGCATTTGTGTTGGGATTATGTATTTGTACCTACATCCCGTAGTTACATCACAAGAGCCAATTGGCGGACCAGACTCTGAGCTCAGTTGAGCAATTCACAGCTTTTATTTGCACTTATGAAAACCATGTTTCCCGGAAAGTTTCCCAGGCCATCTGTCGACTATTCTGAACAACATCGATATTACAATCAGTGCTGCGTTTCTATACGTAAATATACGGCTTGCATGTGTGAGTTCCGAGTGCTAGGTAGTGAATTTGAATTTGAATTAGGTTTCATTTAATTATTTCGTGTTTAGGCTAGGTGGAATGATGGAATGTGAAACAAAATGCTGTTTCTGTAATATATTAGAGGTTTCTTTAGCTTAGATGAAGTTGATTTGGCAAGTCAAATGCACTGTTGAAGAACCTAAGTCAAATGACGCTAGTTTTATATTGCTTCAAGTTTACCCAAATATTAACATATAAGCTGTGTAGGTATAGATCCCCATCTACACACTGCACCAACAGCTTTCTCAATTACATAGAAGCGATCGTATATCGTTAAAACTCCACTTTAATATTGATTATTTTGTTTAGTTTTTGCTATTAAACTTAATTTTAAGTAATATAATTGTAAACCTTTGCTGCATAAAACTTGCATAATTGTCACCTCACTGGATTAAGAAGTCACTGGCTCCTGAAATACAGGCTCCTAAGGATTGTTATTGTTGTTGGCTTGGTTAGGAACAAATGAAACAAGGTTACGTGTGGTTTCAGTTGTTGAAGTCTGATATAACAGTTCGCCTTTATTGACGGTAAACACCTACGAGGATTTTAAAATAAATTAAATCTAACAAGAAACTAATAGTTACTTCATAATATACATTTTTGTAGACCGTACACAAACACGATTCGTACTAACATTGCTCAGTAAATTCTGTATTCCAATATTGTAATATTAGTGATGGAGCAAAGGATTCGTTGCAGCGACATATTTGTCGGTCTCCCTTTGACAAGCTCCGAGTGATGCGGATATAGAAAATGTTCTTGATTAAATATTGCGAATGCGTCCGTACTTTGATGTTATGTTTATTTTGTTCGTTGTGTGTGCAGGTTTTGTTTTGCAAAATAATATTTGTAAATAGGTGCTACTGTAACTATTTTTCTTTTTATAGACTAACTAGCTTCTGCCCGCCACTTCGTCCGCGTGAAATTTCTTGCTCCCCCGACTCACCCCGTCGCTTCGCATTGCCTGCTCGCGCTCTTACTTCGGTTAGCCTTTCAGACAATATTTAATTGCTCGGTTCCTAAAGGTTCTAACGTGATGTTACATAGCCTATAGCCTTCCTCAAAAATTGTGCTATTAAACACAAAAAGATTTTTTCAAATTCAACTGGTAGTTACAGAGATTAGCGCGTTCAAACTAACAGAAAAAATCTCTTCAGCTTTAATATAGATTTAGTGTAGACTACCTCCCAGAGGGCTTATTCCACTAATCCCCCTGAGAGAATCCCCCTCAGTGGAGAAAACTGAACCCTAATGTAAAAAAAAAACACTTTCAGGGGGATCTTGGAATAAGTATTTTTTTTTTTTTTCACTTTTCCTCCTAAGGGGGATTTTCAGGGGGGATTTGTGGAATAAGCCCTCGCAGAGCTACCGGTCGATCCCGCTACGGCGCGGGCACCCCGCCCCTACATGATGCGCGCGCGATACTTGATCATTATTTTCCTGCGGAGTTATTTTAAAATTATGATATCTCCTAAGATGTTGATTGAAATCAAGTGATGTCAAGAAAAATTTTGTTTACATTTAAATACTTGTGATTAATAACATATTTATTTGGATAAGGATTAATATTATGTTGGTAAAACTCCTTCGCAAATAATGCATTAATTTCGAACAAATTTGATTACCATTAAAAAAGGATATAGTGAGTCCATCTTAAAAGATAGACATATGCTGTCGCGGACTTTTTTTTTTTGAACTTTTAAAGAGGAACAATTCCATCATACATCATATTTGCGTAACTTAAATCGTTTTCGCAGCGCACGCAACGGAATCTCTCAAAAAGGAATCATTTTTCCCATTTTTGCAACATTTTTAATTTATGCTCCGCTCCTATTGGTTGTAGCGTGATGTTATTTAGCTTATAAATTTCCTGAATAAATGGACTATCCAACGCAAAAATAATTTTTCAATTCCAACCAGTAGTTCCTGAGATTAGCGCGTTCAAACAAACAAACAAACAAACTCTTCAGCTTTATAATATTAATATTATATATAATATATAGTATAGATATATTAAATATTATATTATAAAGCTGAAGAGTTTGTTTGTTATATTAATTATTTATATGTATATATTTCCTTAGCTTAGCTTTTGACAGAACGATGTCTGTCGGGTCAGCAAGTAATTAAATAAAATGTTTGTTATTATAAAGCGAAAGCATAGTTAACAGAATTAAATTCCTTTTAAAAGAAAAAGAAAGAAAGAAAGAAAAAGTATTGATTGGGACTCATACAGGAAGTTCACATTTTAAACTAAACTCACTCATAGTAACACAAATAAAAACAAAAGTAAAATGAAAACAAAACCTGTACGGGGCCAAAAGGCTCCTATCTCAGCATGATGCTGCGACATTTAAAAATAAGTGTCCCAGCGCTGGTATTCTGATAGGGCCCGCTGTGATGTCACGGACAGATACAGAAATAAAAGTAAAATAAAAAATTGATGTGTAAAATAACATTAAAAAGTAAAATATATATATATATATTTAAAATAAAAATCATTGTAATCCACGTCAGTACCCGACGTAACAACAGTTACTTATCTATGCTTTTAGTGTCTGTGGCATTGCTTTGACAAGTAAAAGAAAATGCTGCATGTTATTACTTTCCCTAGGAAAAACATTCTTTGTTTAAGTAGAGTGCAGCCTGTCTGTAAATTACTCGAAGGTGCCTGGAATTTTATTAAGAATATTTTCTACGTCGTAGTCAACTTACTTTATTAAATTAATTCTTAGGACAACGATGCACACTAATACTGTACTTGAGTAGACAAAGGGGCTTTTTATTATAAGCTTTTATTTAACTTGCAATGTTAATTAACCTACCCATACTAAAATAATTATTACCTACTAAAAATAAGATGCATATCATAGGTTAGGTATCAGGTTCACCAGGCAACACATCACCGCTCTAATGAGAAAAATCAATGACTATAACAAAGGTTTGTTATAGTCATTTATGAGAGCGTAAGTAAGTAGCTTATATTGTACTTCAAAAACAAAATAGGATTTATTCCGTTCTAATACCAAAAACTAATACCACTGATATTTGTTTCATCAAATTTGTTGAAAAACATACATAGTGGTATTAGTTTTTGGTATTAGAACGGAATAAACCCAAAATAGAACGTCAATATTATTGAGATGCGCACAATGAACAGTCCAGGTGAGTACCTAGCAAACAGTATGCGCCGCGGCCACCCGGCTCAAGGGCGTTGCTAGGCGACTATATGCATTTAGGGGGAATTAATTCAGTCTGCATGCGCTAAAAGGGGATTTTATATTGAAGTTCTATCCGTCAAAGCGCTAGTTTCAATTTATTGAAGCCGGTCGTGACGTCCGCTAAATGAATACATTGCGAGCAAAGCGCGGGCTATTCACCACATTGTGTGCACAATCCTTTGTCCGCGGGGGAGGATTTCAATGACTTCATAGATAAATTTTTGGACCAAAATGGCCGGATTAAATGAGACGGTAGACAATTTGTTTAAAAGAGTTTTAGGCATGGTAGGTATTGTTACGAGCTTGGGGTTCATGACAATTAAAAACTGCCGATTTAATAACCAAAAATGACACTTTAATTAAACAACACTGATAACAACTCAAACACACTAATTATAAAACACAACTGCCCTACTGATCACTCTAAAGTCGCACTTGAACTTGCGACTGACCCGGGTCGGTTTTTTTTTTTGGTACGGACCTTTTGCAAATAGCTGAAAGCTTTTACTGCTTAACCGAGCGTTGGCGGGGCCAGAAGGGCCTCTCGCCTGTTAACAAAAATTATGTAGCACAGTTAAGGGCGTCCCATAGTGGGACTCGAACCTAAGCTTAGGGCTCTACTGGACACTGAACAAGAGGGGCTTGTTGTATCTGGTTATTGGGGTCTACCGGTCTTAAATAGTCCTCAGATAGTTCCAGAACCTTCTACTGTAGAAACATCTAGAATGTTCGAGTACATACCGGCCCCGACTGACCAGACGTCGACAGTTCTAGAAAGGTCTATCATCGAACTTTCTAGAAGCATCTTGACTCTACTAGTTCTGCTACTTACTACTAGATGGCGCTAGAGGTCTACTAGTTCTGCTACTCGATATTAGATGGCGCTAGGGGTACTTAATGTCACGATGTACCAGGCATTAATTTTGGCGCGTAACAATAAATTGTAGGACGCTTGCATATCGAAACATCCCCCCTTATTTTGTAACATACTTTCAATCACATTCCGAGAGTTTTGTAGGATATTGTTAATCGATTTCAGTGAGTCGGAACCACATAGTTCACAGTGAGTCGGACCTGTCTACGGAGACTCCCAAGTGAGTCAGAGTGGCGCTGCGTTGTGCTCCAGTGAGTCATATGTGGTACAACGCCGGGTTGAGGCTGACTACTAGCGCAGGCCAGGAGAGGTATTAAGGGCTCTTCTTGTTGCCCGGCCGAAAATGCAGTGTGCTGTGCCAAGGTTACTGATGACGCTAAGGGTAATGATCAGATATGGGCGTCCGCTGCATGCAGGTGGTCAAGATGAAGCCGTGGGTGCTGTCTGACGATATGACTCGCCGCTCGAAAGCTTGAGGAAGTGATGATGGTGACGTCACGCTTAAGAATATAGAGGTATGAGGAACAGGGTGTAAAGTTCACTAATCCTCTAAAGAAAATGGAGGATCTTCCGGCCAAAAAATAAACTGGAACTAGATGCTTAAGCGACTTACTATTTAGTTAATAATGTTAAAAATACAGGTTTTAAAATTAAATCATCGACACTAATTTTGTATTCAAAAGTAGGTACTCTAAAACAATTTATATGTATGTAAATAAAATTAAAATTCTGAGTCCACGCATTATACTTTTTTTTTTTTAATTTGTATTTAAATGTAAAATTTAGGTCTTTTTTAATAAAACAATAAAAAGTCGATAAAAAAATCCACAGGGCATGAGAGGTGTTAAGGGATCTGAAAGGATAGCAGATGACCCTTTAGTCGACCATTTAATTTGGCACACGATGCACCAAACAACCTGTATATTTAACTGTTAATTTTGAACTTATAGTTAATATTTTGTTTTAGCCTTGCGTCGACCATAATAATATGAATATTTTAGATTATGTTTACGAGATACTTAGTGAAATTAATTTGTAAAGTTATGTCTAACACGGATATAAAACTGAGAATCACGGAAAATCTATCAAGCGTATTTTTCTGAAACATTCGCCTTTTTTAAGATAATTTAATTATTGATCTTCTCATATATGTGTTTTATTACTCGTAAATTACCTTTTATGTATAATACATTTATAATGCGTCTTATTTAGGACAGCGCTTCTGGATGGGCGAGTCCTATTACTGGCTGGACATACGACGCGTTGCGTGAGCTCAGTACAAAACACGCAAACCACTCAAGGTCACTGGCGATCATCATTTATCTGCGTCTTAAGTAGGTACTTTGTTGTTGAATTTTAGTTGCGTAGCTGTTTAAGTAGTAGATTAATAATGTGTACACACGGCTACATATCAAGCTATAACTTTCCAGTATAAGCTGATCTCTCATTATACGGAAATCCTATATAATGCGAGACCAGCGTAAACTAGTTTTGTATAGCTTGATATGTAGCCGTGTGAACATATTACGTTATAAATATATCTGATATAAATAGATAATATTAAGTATAATAATATTTGATAGCCACACAATCGAATTAGGTCTATGATCTGTAAAGATCTGTAAGAGGTAAAAATAAATAAATAATAACGGAGGAGAAACTTTTTTTATTATTTTTATTAACAACAGTTGCCCATTCCTAAAACACAACAAGAATAAAATATAACTGATAAAGTGTGCACTTGAAATAACATTGATAACAATAATGACGCTTATCACTCGCTGTTGATATCAGTAGCCGCCTTACAAGCAAACCAGCAACTTGTTTAAAATGCCTTGTTTAAAAATATTAACCAATTTACCACGAGCTAAAATTCCTAATGATTTTGTTAATAAAATTCTTCCGCTGTTGGCGAAAGTTGTAAGGAAGCCGGAAGATGTGAGTATATTGGAAAGATTAGGTACTATCATTATATAATAAGTTTTAGACTTCTTTATACTTTTTTTGTCAGTATTATCACTACCGTTTCTGTCATTATGATCATGACAGAAACAGTAGTGATGTGTAACAGATTTTCCTAGTGCAGATACCAGTCTCCCACAAAGAATTTATCGGATGTTGTAATACATACACTTTTTAGGTGCCTTTGTCGAAGAGAAATAAATGTTTATTGTATCATCATCGCTCTCCTGCCCCTAGCACAATTTATTTAAGGTCGGCATGACATGTCTTCTTCATCCATACTTATCACTCCTTTTCTAGCCATATCATCTTCCACAGACCATCCTTCTTTTCTTTGATCTTTCCCTACTCTTATCGACATCCATATTCACACCAATAGACCAAATCATTTTTTATACCAATATTAAGTAAGAGGTGGTCCATACGGTTTTAACTGACATTTAAGGGTCCGTGCACGAAAAAAACTCGTTTTTGTAAATTTCTTATCTAATTGTCAGAAAACTTGAAATAATCGAAACATTAAGTCTGTGTACTCGTAACTATAAAAGTACAGTTTTCATGGTGCTAAACCATTCGTGTCAGTCACAGCAGCTTTTAATAGTTTCATCATTTTTGTGCTCTCCAAAGTATAGTTTATTTCGCCATTGATTTACTTAATAAACAGATTGTATAATCATTAAATAAAATTTTGATTATATTTCAAGGATAGCTGAAGACTAATGTGTGATTTTTAAATTTCTTTATATGATTTGCTAAATAATAGGAAAAATATATATTACTGACGAGGTTTAAAACAAAAAAAGGTTTTTTCAATATAATTTTTCTGCTATATTTTGTATGGAAGTTGAAAAAAGTGGTTCCGCCACATGCAAGTAGACCATATAATGATGTTGATGATATTTTTTAATGTTCAAAATCAAAAGTAGTTTCTTGTAGAATGATGATCAAATGTCAGTCTCGCGTCATTATTCGGAAAACTTGTTGCAAATATTAGTGATTTACCGTGAGTACTTAATTTATTTGAAAAATCCCTTTCAGCCACATGCAAAACAAAGAACACGACTTTTCAAATCTCAAATAATTTTGTTTAAATTATGTTTCCCTTTCTCACAAACAATGAACAAAATTGATCAAAATCAGTCGATTTCGTGCACGGCCTCTTAAATAGTTGTTTTTTAACTTTTAACATAAAAATAAAGAAGAACTGAAAGGCATTCTTCGATTTGTACCGACTAATTTAAAACCATGTCACACTACTCAAAACTTCTGGAATAACTGACAGTCTGGCGCAACACGTCACGAACATGTCGCACATTTCGGTGACGCGAACCCATAAAACTTATGGGTTCGCGTCACCGAAATGTACCCCCCCCCCCTACCAAAAATCACTCAATGTGGCTACATAAGTACAAAGCGGCACTTCAATAATTCCTTAAACAACGGGAAAAAAAAAGTGTAACCAAGTCAAATCAATAATAATTTTAATCACTTACCCTTCGTCGCTTCCCTATATCAGTTACTAGCTGCGCCCCATGGTGTTACCCGCGAACTCTACATTCTTTCGGGATAAGAAGTAGCTTATGTGTAAATCGAAGGTGTCGGCTACGTCCATACCAAATTTCATCAAATTGGTCCAGCTTTTTGAGCGTGAAGTAGTGACAAACATACAAACACACACACTCACAAACTTTCGCCTTTATATTAGTGTGATGGAAAAACGTCGCAAAAAAACCACCCCTGCAGTAGACCTCTCTCTCTCTGTCTTTTATAAAAACTTAGGTAGGTAATTAGTCTACTAGTATTAAGCAAACTTTGTGATGTTGGATATCGGTAATAATTTAAAATGTAATTTCATTGTGTACCGTATCTTTGCTTTCAAATAATTAAGACAGTACTTGAATATTGCCAATTAAAACTTCGGAAATTACTGGCATTTGCAAGTGAGAGGGTACCTGTTTGTGTTCAAGTTTCCTTTTTGACATTCTTTAAAAAGAGGGCAACCAAATAAAAAATAGATCGATTGTGTGATTATAAAGCTAGGATAGAAAGGAAAACTGAGATAATGGCTGTTTGCCTACCTATTCATGGAAGAAAAAGACAAAGGTATTATTCACGGACCCCAAAAATCTTATAATAATATTATCTTATATTATAAGATCAGGCGGCCAATATCATCCATATTGGTTCTATCAATTACATAATTAACAGCCAAATTCATACAGAATATCATCTCATTTTCTTACGAGTATTATTATTTTTACAGAAATTTATCTGCGTGGTGTCAGGTGACTGTGCCATATCTTTCGGCGGTCAGTCGATAGTCCCTGGCGCTGTGGCTACCCTGGAATCTATCGGACACCTAGGATTGGAAGAAAACAAGATTATCATTAAAGAAGTCTCCGCTTTTATTGAAAAGGAACTTGGGATCTCCCCGGATTTGTAAGTATTTTTGTACAACATCTTCTTCATTCGTTTTGGATCGTCTTATAATATGAGACTATCTTCTGCCCGCGACTTTCTGCGCGTAATGTCTTGTTTTTTAACATAAAATAATAATATATCCTACGACCGAACTTGAACCCAGGACCCACCGCGTCGCTTCGCTTCGCCCGCCCGGGCTATTACTACGTTTTTGCTTAAAATTCTTTCTAACTTTTTCTTTTTGTTCGGCGCCTAAGGGTCATAGCGTGAATTAAGGCGCGATTCCATTAGGTTACTTGTATGCAAGTTGCAAATTGCATACAATTTGAACAAACCTGAATACAAGCTACAACTTGTGTGAGGTAGTTTGAACTTGTACATTCTTTTAATTCAAGTGACGTGCAAATTGAACGCGTAAATGTTAGGTGCAAATTTCGGATTTCGAACGAGTGACGTGTACGCGCATTTTAATCTCTCGCTGTACAAATTATAATACCGTAAGTGTAACATAATGGCTGTTAGGTGGGGGCACGAGAAAATAATCATTTTTATTGAAGAGTATCATAGAAACGAGTTGAATTGTTGAACATCTCCATTTGTATGCAAGTAAAACCTGTAGGTATGCAATTTGCACACTCTCAAAAACATGTTTCCAATGCAAGCAACTTGTACGCAAATGTGACGTCATACTTGCATGCAAAACTTGCCTAATGGAATCGCGGCCTGAGAGTTTAGCGCGTTCAAACAAAAAAAAACGATTTAAAAACGAAATTATATTCCGCGTGGAGGTCGGAAACTATCCCGCTGGAACGGACTACCGAGATAAAAAGTATCATAAGTATTATTCCAGGTTACAAACTATCTGTGTGCCAAATTTCATCCAAATACGTCAAGCCATTTTTGCGTGATTGAGTAACAAACATCTAAACATCCAAACATACAAACTTTCACATTTATAATATTAATATAATATAATATAGGATTAGTAGGATTAGAGCCCGATTTACAACGTGCAATTTAAATGCCTGTGCCACACCAAGGGTTGAAGCAACAATAAAAGTGGTACCGTCTTACCACTGTTTTGAGGGCTTGCTTCAATTTTATTGTATGCCACAGGTAAGAAAGTTGCATCGTGTAAATGGAGCTTAACTTCAACTTGGTAAAATATTAGCCAGTCAACAAGATGATAACAGGGCTACCTGCCTGACAAATTGTAAAACTTTTGACTTACACATAAGCAGCCCATAATGTTCCAGTGTTCCCACTACTGGGACTCAGGCCTCCTCTCGGTGAGATCTCTAGAGGTGGTTCTAGGATATGTCGGTTTCCTCACGATGTTTTCCTTCACTGTTTTCAGAGCAGAGGTGATTTGATTGAATTTTCAAAATACACCAAAGTAAGGCACCTGTCTCGGTTCGAACCTCGGCCTACAACTCGTAAGTTGCGGCCGTTACCACCTGGCCACCACTCCTGTCACCTTTCACTTATTAAGACTAATTTAGCGCTTGCCCTATCCTCCAACTGATAAAGTGATCTTACCTGACAGGGTTAAACCTCATAATTATTATTGTGAAATGATGATAGAAACTGGGGTGAAATTAATTATTCTGATCGCAGGTTCATTGAACTTTGATTGATTGACAACAGTGCGAGGCATGATATGCTTCGTATGGTAAGCATCCTCACCTCGCATGCCACAGACTAAGGCAACTTACATTTAAAAAATGCAGTCTGGACGCACTCTGCAATTATTTTTTTCTTATTGTTTTAAATACCTGCCTCACCGTTATAATTAAGGTGAGCTTGAAGTGAACTGTCATCCTACCTAACGCTAGAGAATCTAGAGATCGACAGCTCACTTCAAACTCACTAAAGTTACCACGGTGAAATTATTACAGAATAGCACTATAGATATTACCAGCTAAAGACAAAGGGGTTTATTCATAAACGTTGCTTAAAGTTAAATGACGTTCAAACGTCAAAAATATATGGTTAAACAGTCGCTAATCATTACTTAACTTTAAGCAGCGTTTATAAATAAAAACCCCTTAAAGCCTAGGTATGTCAAACGAAGAAGCCATTTCAGTGTCCACATCAAAAGCATTCTTAATAAATAAGCAAGTTGAGATTTCAATATTGAGCATTCCGATGGAAATCATCACAAACGAAAGGTTATGCTGTAACTTGGAACAGCGGAGCGTTCAGCTGGGAGTTCAGCGGGGCGTACACCGGGGCGTACAGAGAAGCGTTTGAGTTGTCGCTAAAGAGGGATGTATTGATTGACCAAGACAGCTAACAGTAACACGCACTTTCAGATAATTATGTTTATGTAAATAGGTACAAAACGAAAAAATTACACTGTAGATAAAAAATCCGTCTTAAAGTTATTCTCTCCGACATTCAAAAGACATTCGACATTCTACCTTTTAAACAAATTCCACGTCATCCCAAACATACGTCTTTGGCATACGTCATATGTCTTACTTACACCGCATTCAGCTTTTTCACACAGTCTGATACAAACGCAAAGACAACAGCATAATTGTAAAAACACTTCCTTTATACTTTACTTTATTACTTTACTTCAAGACCAGTCTGTCAAGCAGTACCTACCTACACACCGTGCAATTTGTGCCTTATCAACTTCTGATTGTTGATAAGATGGGTATGTCACCGTGGCCTGCAAGCTACTTGTATAATTCAATGTAAGTTACTGGCATGTGTATTCCAGTAATCCAGGCATATGTCACGAAAATAATTCGCCGAGTTATAACCATTTTATTTAACTGTAAAAAAATGTCAGTTTGATTTGAATCTAAGTTGGGACAAAGTTGGTAGTCAATGTGCTTAACTATTAATAATCTCCCTGGCTTTATGTTACGTAGAACCAATACGCCACGTTGTACGCTCCGCCATTTTGAATTCGCAGCCTTAGTGCTGAAAGGGGGAAGCGAGAAATGCATGGGTTAATTAATAAAGCCACACCTAAGCTTTGAACCATCCGACTGAATTCCGGAATATTTGTCGCTTTGACAATTATTTGTGTGTTTCACGAAGGATGGGCTGATCTATCCGGATTAATGATTTGTATTTATATTGATTGTCAACGGGAGGTACTCAATGGATTATTATATCAAAGTGCACTTAGGAAGATTGCATGAACTATCGATCAATAGTTGAGCGGTTGTCCTTCATAATGTGTAGCTCTATGAAAATAATGCACGTATGTACATACTTATGTAGGTACTTAAACCTCTCATCATTATTTACAGCTCGACCTTACCCACTGAAGAATATAGTGGGCATAAAGACTTATCTTCCTGCCAGTTTTCTAGGTATACTGAAATAAAGTTGAACAACTTGCATTATTGTATCATTCACTAAACGCTGCTGTTTAATATACTGTTAACGTTAGCCTGCACCACCCCACTTCTGGGCAAAGGCCCCTCCCCATGACTCCCAGCTCATTCAAACCAGGGCTAAATCTTCTACGGGGCCTGCCGCGATGCATTCTAGCCGTCTCAGGGCTCCACATAGTTGGGCACGCCACAATTGTGTCGATAAGTCCCCTCTTTGAGGAGTGGCTAGAGGCGCCACGGCGTCCTCACCTTCCGCCTGACACAGATCCTCACCGGACACGGTTGTTTCAGAAGGTTCCTGTTTCGGATTAGGCGGGAGGAAACACCCGGGTGTTACCACTGTGTGGATCTCGCATCCGGCCCTGGTTCAGGCCATGGTCTGGAGCGAGAGTGCATGGGAGGCGGTCACCTCCTTCTGCGAAGCAGTAGTGCTCGCGAAGGAGGATGCGGAACGCATGAGGGTGCGGCAGTCTGTACGCCCTCACGCCCCTAGTCGCCGCAGGAGACGCCCTGGGCGGCGGGAATGGGTAGCCGATTCTCGGACACCCTAGGCGCGGGCTTGCGGACGGCGAGCTATAGGCAGCTCGCCGTCCAGTAAGGACCAGGTCAGGGTCAACGGTGCGTTGTGTTCCAAGCGCGCCTTAAAGAAATGTCAGCACGCACTAACGGGGTCCGCTAGGACCTGTGCCTGCCAGGGTTGCGGGTTTGTCCAAAAGGGATACCGTGGCCCTGACACACAGGCAACTGAAGGAACACGGGTGACTTTTAGTCAGTAAAAGTCTGACATGCCCTCCCGCTCCGCCCAGAGTGCGAGAAATTATTTGATAATTTCCGGAATCGCGAGATTTTACGATCGATATAAAAGTGCATTCCATAAAAGCCATTACCTGAACGTAAGTAAATATAAATTCGACTCTATAATCAGAACTCAAAATTATTCGATCCCGGAATAGCGGGATTTTTTCGATACTTAAGTGTATTCCGTAATAGCCAACCCTCAACTTTAGGTAAATATGCATCCGATTATCCGATCTGTAAAGATGACAAAAAAATGTGTTTATTCATACGAATTTTGTCTGTTGTATGACCGAAAAAGTAGCTGTTTCAAGTAACTGCCTTTTTACACCTTTCGATGATTCATAAAAATAATTTGATAATAATAATTGGCGCGTTGGTCACTAGATCAACGAGACAATTATTACTATCAATTTATTTTTTTAGAACATAAGGTTCTGGGTTCGATTCCCGGATTGAGCAAAGTGTTATTGGACTTTTCTATCTGGAATTTCTCAGCAGCCCGGAGTCTGGATTTGTGCCCGGTTGATGGCAATAGGCTTGCCCCCTATTACATGGGGCTTTTAAACATAATTGAATAAATGTGGGTGTACTATTCATAGGTACACCTCTGCCTAACCCATCAGGGATTACAGGCATGATGTTATGTTACGTAAGAAACTTCCATAAAAAAAATTGGGACGAAAGTAAAAAAAAGAAGCTGTTTCAAGCACTTTTAGCCCTTTCGATAATTCATAAAAATAATAATTTGATAATAAAAGGGATGATTCCTGGTTAAAAAAAAATCTGTTTAGTCCGTCAGTATAAAACCTAGCACTTGTGACGTCATGCCACATTTGAACCCAATTTATCGTCTTAATTTTTTGATTACGTAAAAAAGAAACGTGTCCAATAATTTTTAATAATCTACATGACGCATGACGGACCAAAAGATTTTTAGTCAACATCCCTATTCATGCATTCATTTGTTTTGTTTCAGCTTCTTCCTATCATTCTACGATATCGCGGGTCAAGACATCGGCAAAGGAGGAGTGACGATGGCTTAAATCCTACAAAACGCTTGTATCTTTAAAGAATGGCTACTGTTCAGAATATTCATACCCACTTATCATAATCATCATAATCATCATCAGCACTTGCTCGATTCTCGGCAACTCTCGTCCAGCTGCTACCAGCCACCCTGCGAAGATCGTCGCTTCACCTAGCCTGAGGGCGTCCTACTCAAGAACACCCACTTGTATTAAGTCACTTAAATGAGTAAACATGACAAACTTCTTGAAAGATTGTGATTGAGTCATTACATTATCTATACTGGTAATAAAAGTATTACATAACTCACATACATATAATAATGACACAGCGTTTTATTATAACTGACCTACCCATGAAATTATAAATGATGAATATAAATGACACTTATTTCTGAAAATTGGTTCAAAAAACCACATATCATGTCAATAATTGCTTAATATTATGTTTTAAAACTAGATGAATTCGGTGTCTGGCTACTCTGAGAAGAAAGACCGAAACAAACTCAAAGGTCAGTCTCTTTTAAAATCCCGACATGATATTCGTCAGGCTATATGAGGACCAAGCAGATAAATGTCAGAGATGGTCTTTTAATAGATCATTTATTTGTCAGAATATTGTTACAGAGTTGGTAGGTACATAGTTTTAAAAGTTCATAATATTCTGCCGTTTCCGCCGTACAAATAAATTTTCAGGGTTTTGGTTGTTAGATATAACATTGAATGAAATAAATTAGGATAACATGCAAATTTTTTGAGGAAAGAACCACACCGATTTGAGTGGACCTGCCCAATCAGTGCACGCATTTGTCAGAAATCGTGCAGCTCTATTCAGAACAAAAAGAACTTATACGAGTATGACGAAGGTCAATATGGCATTTTACCTATTCGGTATTCCCAAATCATCCAAGGAATGCATTTTCGAGGTGGAGGAGGAGAGTTTTAAGTGATTTAACTGTTTGCTACAGAACTATATACTTCAATTATTTCTAATTAAAATACTTAAGAAATTAACTTATTTGTGTGTGTGAGTTTTATTTTATAAATAGAAACCTCATCATTATTGAACGTTACCTAAATCTATTGAGGTCAAAAATAGTATGATCTAATTAGAAACGATTCAATACGTAGCAAGACATTTCAGTTTAAGTTCCTAAACTGCATCGCTCCAAAGTCGTACCATGACGTCCAATCCGCTCAGCCGCATTTGAATCGTTTTATGTGAATGAAATATCGCAATTTGCTGATAAAAACGTTTAACAAAAAAACTACCGACTTACAAAAAAATTTACTAAAAGTGGTAAATAAAAAGTTATTTATTTTTCACTTTTTAGTTATGGTACCTACCCCACAACAATTCGATTACCATACTTGCTACACCGCATAAACAGCAGTGACACAAGATATACGAAGTGGATTCAATACGTATTATCGAAGCTAACTCAAAAACTACCCTAGCAAAGTTATTAAAAATCGGCTCATAACAATTTATAGCCCGAGTGTATCTCATGAAAATTCCAATAAGCCCAAACACGGCTAGTTTACATTTTTTTATTACGGAGTTCCGGTGCATACCTTCCGGTTTCATCTTCAGATCAGTTCGATGGTACCATTTTCATCAGAATTATTTATTTAAATTTGTTTCATAGTCGCTTAACTAACTTAATCGAGATATTTTATCGGCACCCATGAAATACTTATCATTGAGGAGTTCCAGTAGCCATTTGTGGTCTTTTGCATCAGTTCCACTTCATCAAATGATACTTTCTGAAGGAAAAAAAAGACATCCGAATTGAGAACTTCCTCCTTTTTGGAAAGTCGGTTAAAAATGACTTGATTACCTAACCTAACTTTACAATGTTCTATCGAAAAACCTTGTTAATCCCGGTAGGTACAGATTGGAGAAAAAAAAGAAAAAAAAATGTAACACACATTGAAACAAATTCGCATACTTTAGTGTTACATTCCAGGCTGCATTGCACAAGTTTAGATGCCTCATTTATGTTTAATTTCATGTTACGTCTCACCAATCTGTACCGGGCATAACAAGGCCGAATGTGTTTGCAATAATCTTATCTTATTTCGAATGCATATTCATTCTTACTCTCCCTTTTCCGTCTGAGCAATAGCTTGCAAGCCACCACTAGCTACCACTCCTTCTTCATCGATCCACTTCTCTCCATCGATATCTTTCCAGATCGCAGTTCTCGCTACCTCACCAGATAGCAAAGAATCTGATAACTCTTCTACATCTTCTTCCCAGGAGACGGTCTCGTGCACCACGTCCACGACGAGAGCTGGTTCCTCTCTTATCTTAAGTTTAGACACTGGGTCTTCTAGCTCATCCATAACACCAGTAGCTTCCGAATCTTCATCTGTATTGCTCTCAATTTCAACGTCTGGATGGCATAGCTTCCGTTCAATCCTGTCAGCCCTGGCCTTCCATCTCTCCAGGTTCTTCAAAGCCATGGCATACATGGGTCTAGTGCTTGGAAGGATCCGGTGCAGCATGCTGTAGCACGCTATACAGATTTGGCTTAGAAAACCGACCTGCAATGAAACCGAAAAAAAAGTTTTAAAAAAATCATTAGGAAAATTATTTTGAGATATATATTTTCATTAAAACTGCATCGCTTCCAAATATAAATAAACCTCTTATTTGAGGTTCTTAGGAAATACTTATGAATAAAATTATTTACGAATAACAAAATGGCACCTATTTTCCCCGAAGGCAGAGGATATTTCACCAGTTATGTTTAAGTCCCATATAATAGGGGGTGACCGCCCATTATATTATACGAATGTACTAAGTAATCTCTTTGAGTATTTGCAGAACGTGCGCATTTTGTACAAATAATCCTACTTGAAAGGGTTGAAATCCGCCTCCAAGTCTAGCCAAGCGAAGCGCAAGGGCACCTACCTTTTCTCGAAGCGCTTGGTTCGTTTTTTTGAGCCCTCATAACTTGTTTTTGGATTATACAAGATAAACGAAATTGATTATAATGTAGCGAAATGGCCAAGCCACATATATTGACTAAGGTGTAGAGTTTGTAAAGTTTGGGCTTGTAGAGTTAGGGCGTGTAGGGTGTAGCTTGGCTCTACAGGAGATCTGATAACTTTTTGACAGTGCGAGCCATATGGTCTCGTCTTGGCAACATTTTTCACGAAAATGTTTTTGGTGGGATGAATATTAGAGCAATGAATACGCTTCATTTTAAAGCAAACATTAATTTTAAATTGCAACTTGTGACCTAACATTGTGTTTAAGGAAAGTTGTTTCTTTATGCCATAATCCCATCTAATTAAGCAGATTATTGCATAAAATGTATTATTATTTACAAGATTCTGCCCACGACTTCATTCGCGTGGAATTCGTAAGACACCACAATGTACGAAAATAACAGCCACATTTTTATAAATAACTAGTTGTGGCTTTACGTGGCTTCAAAATTTGAAGATACTAACTTCAAAACTGACGGACTTTGATATAAATTTCCATCCCCTATTTTACCCCTTTAGGGGTGGGGTTCCCAAAAATCTTTTCTTAGTGGATACTTACTCTTCACAAAGAACACACCCTCCAAGTTTCATGTCTCTAGGACCAGCGGTTTGGGCTGTGTGTTGATATATCACCCAGTCAGTCAGTTTAATAAAAAAAATAAAAAGCCTTATATTTCTCTAAAGATTTTACAGTGCTAACGATTTTAATAATTAATTATTTTTGTTAGAGAACCCCTGAGGTGAAGGCCTCCTCCAGAGAGTGCCAGCTTTCTCTGTCTTTAGCTAAGTCCATCCAGCGTGATCCAGCTATACGCACGATTTCGTCCTCCCAGCGAGTGTGATATCTTCCACGTTTGCGTTTGCCAACCGGTCCCATCCAAGACGTCATCTTTTTGGCCCATCTGTTGTCGTGCAGTCTTGCAACATGGCCTGCCCATTTCCACTTAAGTTTGAGTGCGTGTGTAAGGGCGTCGATTGCTTTTGATACAGATCGAATTTTCGAGTGGCGAACTCTATGCTGTTTTTTATGTTAAGCATACTGCGCTCCATTCCCCTTTGGCATGTATTGATTTTGTTCTTGATCGTGTTGTTAAATTTCCAAGTTTGGCATGCATATGTAAAACATGGTAGGAGGTTTGAGTCCATTACCTTTTTCTTCAATTCTACTGGGAGGTCGCTTTTGAATACTTCCTTTAGATTCCAATAATTGTTCCAAATTTTTTTAATTCGTCGTTCAACTTCCAGGAAATTGCTATTTTTAGCAAATGAAATTCAGTCAGTCAGTTTACCATTTTATATATACAGAAGATATATGTAAGAAACATCATGCATGTAATCTATATTGAAATCATTATGATTATCCAAAATACATTAAAATCAGAATAATATTTAAAAAAAAATGGAAATAAATGTCATAAGTCAATTCATAAAAGGCAATATTTTTCATTTCAAATCAATAAAATTATGTTACTTTCGACTTCTGTGTTCATTTATAATTCATCAATAGAGTATCTAGACACTTATTTAACTATATTTGTATATACCTACTAGACTTTTTATTTCTGTCGGCAGTTTATTAAACATTTTTAATGACTTGTGGTAGGCGCTATGCTATAAAAGCTTGTAAAACCTCTTTGCATCAAAATTAGCAGCTTATTGAAAACTATTACTTTTTCTTTGTACAGACCAATCAGATCTTAGTAGATCATTATTTTGCGCTCCAGCTCATATTAATTTAATGGAAAAGGTGGGAGGGTGCAATATTGATTTTTATTAGATACAGGTTTCTCCGTAAAAATATAAAAACATTGTTCGCTGAACATTTTTATAGTTACGTGGTTGTTGGTATTCATTGGAAACGATTTTGAATCGATAGCTAGTACATTCTATAATTAGACAAAATATTGTTTTGTGCTTATGTAGCTCCTGATTCGTTCACATGGTGCAAATAGTAACATTAAAGGCTTAAAAGCGCGAGTTTATTATTGGACTAGACGCAGTGCTTGTTGACACATAAAGTAGTTTTCTTTTTGACCGTTAGAACTTCCTCTCTCCTACTATGCAGTGCCTGATAGGGTCACCAATGATCATAATAATTATTTTTGTAAAACCTACTTCCTAAGTTCACATTGCGGTAAGTAAATAAATATTGAGTACTGAACTTTCCCCCAAAAGGTTTTTCGAAACTCAATCCACGTCATTATTCTACCACAGATATTTTGTAATGATGTTCAAGATTTTACCATGCAAGCTATTCTGCTCGATTTACAAACCATAATTTTTCAGAGCTCCATCGCGATTTGATTATTTAATGATAAATGATTTTATTTCTGTAAATATGTTTGTCAAACACTTTTACACGTCAATCATATTTTAAAACCAGATGAGGTCGGCGTTACGTATCTTACCACTCTGAGAAGAAAGGCCGAAACAAACTCAGAAATCACAGTCTCTTTTAAAGTCCAGACATAATCTTGCTCAGACCATGTAGATTGGTGTTTGAAATGGTCTTGGAAAGAACCACACAGATTGAGTGAACCTGTCCAGTCAGTGCACGCATTTGTCAGTAATCGTGCAGCTCAACTCAGAACATAAGGAGAGCGACGATTCGACGAACAATACCAAAGAAAGAACATTTGGGTAGGCCGCATAAATTACTGTTTTTAATCATGGAATTTACTCAAACTGCCATACAGTTTCAGTAAGGGCTTTGCCTGAAATGTATGGGCGATTGGTACAATTTTTTTTTTTTTTTTGATGGCCCACTAACTCCTCCTTGTTAGATGTGTAGAGTACTTCCATTCAAACAATAGTTATTATGGCAGCTCAGCTCTAAAGTACATCCGTCTCGAGTTATGCACCCTAATCTATGACGCGTATTTAATTAGGAAAGCTGAAAATATGAATTACCTTTAATGGTCCTATACTATTTATTTCATAGTACAAACTCTATTGTTTGAATGGAAGTACTCTACACATCTAAAAAGGTGGCGTTAGTGTGCCATAAAAAAGGCACAATTTTTGGCCCTTTATTTAATTCCATGATTAAAAATACTCAGAAATGAAAAAGATTTTTCATTAGATTCTCACATTCTAAAAACAATAGTTTTTCAGTAGTGATTTATTGTTTACCTTTTCCTCTGATATAGAGACTACTAGCTGCTTCCTGCGGCTACGCCTTCGAGACTTTTTCTAAAAAAAAAAATACTCTACGCGTCCTTATAACAATTGCTATCTGCTAGTAAAAGTCCCGTCAAAATCAGTCCAGCTGTTTCGGAGAAAAGCCGGAACAAACAAACAGACAAAAAAATTAAAAATTGTTTTTTGTTATAAGTACATACGATACATACTTTTATATTATGTATTTAGTAAAAAGCTGTTATTGTAAGATTACAAACAGACACTTCAATTTTATTTATATGCATATATTCCTTCCAGTATTGTTTACATACTGTTCCAGCTCTTGAACCTAATTAGTCGAATATACCTTGCTCGTAGAAGCAATATTTAGTTACAACAAACAAGATTTGTTTTTTTACGATGCGAGACTGTTGTTATTCGATGATGTCCTTTCTGTGAGAAATAGTTTGTTTTGAACCTAATTATAGTCAGTTTTAGATAGCAGTTTTTGCCGGCGGCGCCCTAAGAAGAAAAATATTGCTTTTATACACAAAATTCTAAAAAATATTTTTATTATTAGTACAGTTACTGATTAGCTTATTTTTTTTGTTATGGTTTTGTACAATTGTAGTGTCACTTCTAATCAATAGGTAGGTACTGTTTTTTATAATTCAATAACACTATAATATATTCTGAACTTACTGCTGCCCGCGGCTTCGCCCGTGTGGCTTTTTCCTAAACTAAAAAACCTAAGTTACCCCTTATAACATCAGCTATCTGCCAGTAAAAGACCCGTCAAAATTGGTCCAACCGTTTCGGAGATTAGCCAGAACAAACAGACAAAAATAATAAAAATAAAAACTTCACATGCATTTAGTAAAAAGCTGTTTTTGATTGATATTGATTATCTTTAACCATTACCTTTTAATGTTAACTATTAATTTACTCAGTTTAGCCCATTTTTATTTCGTCACTTGCAACGTTTCAATCAGTTTTGCCTAGGACAAACTAGTTTGGCCTGAAACTGGATTTGGCCGGTAACATATACAAATTATAAAACAGAGTCGCTTTATGTGTTTGTCTGTGTGACCGTTTAGTTATTCTAAACTACACAATAGACTTTGATGCTGTTTTAAGGCTCGTACAGACTCGCGCGATGTCGCGGCCGCGACAGGCACCGACAAAGAAATTGTACTACTAGTGTCGCGTCGCGCCCGCGATATCGCACTATACAAACGCACAAATTCTCCAAATGATGGTAAAGGCTCGTACAGACGTACGAGCCTTTACCATCATTTGGAGAATTTATTTCGGAACGTATTGGTGTATAATACAAGCACAGCAATCCCGCTATTTGACATGGTCGCCATTTCAGTATACAGCACTCGTGCGACACAAGGGCGGACCGCCAGTAAGATTTGTTTATGAGCTGATGATACATACCTGGCTTGAAGGTTGTTCATCAGGTTTATTCCTGTCCATCATAGGTATCGGCTCCCTGCCCGCAGCTCTCTCCTTGTCACCTTGGTCGTAGAACTCTTCGAAGATGACCTTCACGGTCTTGATCTGAATGTCCCAGGGTTTGGCTGACGCTGACAAGTCTGCCGCCGTCATGGATATCGCCATAGCTAGTTCCCTGAAAAAATATAGGAACCAGGATGTAAAAAGATGTTTGATACAATGTGTCAATCTCAAAAATAATGTTTTGTACAAGTCAGTGCAACGTAAATGATAATTTATTCTGTAAATTCGTTACAAATTACACTTTTACACCAATTTTTAGGGTTCCGTAGTCAACAAGGAACCCTTATAGTTTCGCCATGTCCGTCTGTCAGTCTGTCCGCGGCTTAGCTCAGAGACTCTTAGTACTAGAAAGCTGTAACTTGGCATTGGTATACATATTAATCACGCCAACGAAGTGGAAAATAAAACCTTTAAAAAAATTGTGGTTTACCTACCTTGCACGTAAAGTAATGTCAACGTTAGATAGACCGTTCAAAAAAAGTTGTTGGTCTGCTAACAGCTTTATTAGATTCAGGGATCCGTTTGCATAATATTAACCTTTAAAGCGCAAATTTTTGTTAGAGTCAAGTGTCCCCCTACCAGCTAAATGGTAGTATTTGGATATGTGAAAAAATTCACGGCAACAGTATATATAATGAAGTTACAAGGAACACTTTCACAGTAAAGTAGGCTTTACAAAATAACGAGTAACTGTCAACCTACTTACATTCGTACCTAGTATGTATGGGATTACATATATTTCAACTACAATGTTAAGTTTGTTCTTCGGATAAATTCGTCCCAACTACAGAACTCTTCATTATGCGTGGCCCGACACGCACTTGGCTGGATTTTTAGTATATTGTTAGTAGGTATCTCAAATAAACTTACGTATGATTATGCAGATCCCAGGAAAACTGCGCTATATTGCCTTCATGGAGCTGCGTGATCTTAGCCAGGTTAGGGAAGAAGACAGCCAGGTCTGTGGCAAGGATACAGTGCCTGATGTAGCTCAGGATCTCCTTGTAGTCCTCGCCCGAAATGTGAGAGAATATGTTGTGACCGTCCTGGGATAGTAAAGTACGAGTAAATAAAAAAAAACCTACATAAGAGAGATTGTGGTATCTACAATGCCACATGCAAACTACGCATCAAAGACCTGACGTCACAAATCCTGCATCGCGCTATCAGAGTTTACCGCGCGACTAGCATATATACAACATCCCGACATCAACCGTTGGGCAGTTGCCCACCAGACACAATACCCGTCTGGTCGGAGGATCCTCCCTTTACTATAGAGTATGAGTGTACTTTACACCCTATTCCTCATACCTCTAAAAGATCTCCGTAGGTTTGTCCGTGGCATTACTGCGGGCCAATCAGAATACCAGCGCTGCGGTATTTATTTTTTTAATATCGTAGCATTATGCTGAGATCACTATATCAGAGAGGCCAAAAAGGCCACTGGCCTTTTTGGCCTCTCTCAGATTTACAATGTAAATTTTGATAGTTTTAAATGCTCATTTTTTTCTTGTTCGTGTCCCAAATAAAATCTTTTTCTTTCTTTCTTTCTTTCTTTCATAAACGATCTCTTTTTCCAATAACAGAAACTACAGAACGCCACCTGCTACGATCCTTACGTACAACTTTTACAGATACATCGGTCATATACGCACGCCGGTTGCGAATACTACGCACCTGACATTTCCGAAGAACGTCACCAATAAGGTCAGTATACATATATATCCAGTGTCTTGGGCGTCCACTCCCGGTGTTTCTACTCACATCTGCCGTGTTATGCCGTGTTATTACCCTAATACAAATAAACACGGAATAAAGTTATCATCATTCATAATTTCCACCGAAAGACGTCGACTGCTGGTCTGCTGGACATATTCCTCCCCCAATTGGAGGGGTTTGCCATAATCGCCACGCTTGGCAGGCGGGTTTGGCGGTCGCAGTATGGCGTTAAAAATGCATAGAGAACCCAGCTGCCCATTCTCTAGAAACTAAATAAAATAATAAAGTTATGCTAGGTATAAACGTCCAAAATGTATGGTTATACCGAAGTTATTCCTAGGATAACTTTATTCCGTGTTTATTTGTACGGCTTATAATATACAAAAATAAATAAAATTTAAGTGTCTGTTTAAAAGGACAAAATAACAGATTTTTACTAAATGCATTATGAAAGTACTGCGGTACTTATAACAAAAAATCTGTATGTCTGTCTGTCTGTTTGTTCCGGCTAATATCTAAAACGACTGGACCGATTTTGACGGGACTTTAACTGGCAGATAGCTGATGTTATAGGGAGTAACTCAGACTACTCTTATTTTAGAAAAAGCCACCCGGGCCGAGCCGCGTGCAGCAGCTAGTATACATATAAATATGTAATACGTTTTTTTAGTCGCCTGTCATTCATACTCTCAACATGATCAAACCATTTAGGCATACCTTTTGTTTTTCAGTACTAGTAGCGAATACTCTGCACTAATGGAAAACATTGTGGCAAAACAAGCATGTCCGAATTGAATTACATTTGTGTGCATATTTAACAGCGCCAGCCCGAGAATTCATGGCACCCTAGGCGAAAGACTGGCACGGCAATATTTTTTAAACCAAATAACATTTTAAAAAAAACATCATCCGAATCCGGTTTGAGTGTCAAGGTAGACACAAATAATGGTAGAAAAATGGGTGTTTACCCATTTTTCTACCATTATTTGTTTAATTGGGAGTATTTTCAAGACGTAAATATAAAATGTACTATATTATTTTTAAATTTCTGTTCCTTCGATTGCTGCTCGCCTAACACGAGCGCTCTAAGACGTGGGCTAGTTCGCCTTTAGGAACGGACCAGCCCTATATTTACACACATAATTTGCAAGTACAAGACACCTAGCAACGGTATTGACTCGCTCTCAGTTGCCGGCGTGATACTTGGAATTTCATAGACATGAGAGATTTATGAAATCACACTGAGCCCGCGTGGTAGATTACACCCTCACAGTATGTACATAATGTAGATAGATAGTTAAATAGAATACTCTTTATTATGTACACCATAAAAATTACAGACATAAATGTAGAACTGTTACATAGGGTAATCTAATGTAACTACTTTATACAGGTTAAAGGAAGGTCTGGTAGATCAAACATCTATCCCGAAACAAATGAACCATAAGCATAAGCAGCCCTTTTAATGTTCCCACTCCTGGGAAACAAACCTCCTCTCTGTGAGAGGGCCATTTCCAATGGGCCACTTCTGCTCTCAAGAAATGAAGGCTAATTTGAAATAATGAATCGAAAACTAATAATAATAATATACTTACTTGATTATTATTGACATAACATTCCCACATGACGAGAACCTCGTGAAAGCCGAGAAAGATAAACAAATCAAGCATCCTGACTTGTCTCGCGAGGTTGTCGATATGTGGGATGTGGACTCAGCGATCATTTTGCCGATAGTCGTGTAGTGGTATGGGGAACAGGGTGTAAAGTTCACTCATACTCTATCGTAAAGAGAGGATCCTCCGAACAGACGGGTATTGTGTCTGGTGGGCAACTGCCCAACGGTTGATGTCGGGATGTTGTATATATGCTAGTCGCGCGGTAAACTCTGATAGCGCGATGCAGGATTTGTGACGTCAGGTCTTTGATGCGTAGTTCGCATGTGGCGTTGTTGATACCGCCACAGTCGTATCAGCCAATGGATAATTGCCAAGAGCCTCGACCAACACCTAAGGAGGTTCTCGTTGGGCAGCTGGATCAAGGGCTTGATTCAGAAAGCGGTACTTCTGGACACGGCTCGCATTGTTAGGAGGTTCCCCTCTCTGGAGCCCTGACCGCCGGTAGCTTGGACCCTGTTCCTGATACCGGTGGGCTACTATTTTTTTATTTTTTAAATGTTTTTATATTCTAATATTTAAAAATATAATTTATATGTATTTATTTGATTATAGGAACTCCTTTAAAAAAATATTGTCTCGTGACTGAGAAGAAATTATGTAAAACGGCTCAAATCAAATCAAATCAAAATATTTTATTTCACATAAACCTACATGGGCACTTATGAAACGTCAGAAGCTAGGTGCACAATAAAGAACCTCGGTAAAAGTGTCTAGAATTCGCTAATTCCTTTTATAAAGTTTCATATTGAGACACGATGCAAGAAAATACCATATCGAGGAATGTGGCCGCTTTTCTTTAGATCGAATTTGTAGTTTCGTGTCTCAATATGAAACTTTATAAAAGGAATTCGAAAATTCTCAAATATTATAACAACTACCATTTCTATTTCTGCCGCCGAGCCGAGTTGCTTATATTCCGGTTTGTAAGGTAGGTACCGGTGTCAATCCAGAGTCCATGAAATTTTTCAGCTTCGTGTCCGAGATTTGCAATCCAAGCATCATCTGTGATGACTCTGGCTGGCTGCCGGCTAGTTTTACCATCAAATAAAAAACAGAATACCAGTTACCTGTTGCAATATGGTGACGGTGATGTTAAAATGATGGTGTTCGAGGGTTGAGGTGGTGTACATAGCGGCGAGAGGGGAGGCGATCTCGCTCATGTACTTGTTGGTGTAGCCACGATGGTCCAGGTCATGGCAGAGGCAGGCCACAAACAGGGCTAGGCGCTGGAAGATGAAGGACTTTAGTAAATTATTAGGTATGGCATTTTGATCAAGCATTGAAGTTGCTGAAGACAAAGACAGAAAGATATGCAAAGGTGATTGTTAGTAGTCGCACAGGGCAAAATAATCCTCTAAAGCGAATTTCGGCCATGGCGACCAATCTCAGCAAAGACCAGCCTTCAGCGCGGGAAATATTATAGTGCACAAGTGTGTGCGCAGACACAGGGGCACTCTCTCTTCCCTCACTCTCATAGTACGATAGGACGGCAATCCGACGCGACCGGAGAGAGACCGAGGCATGGGGGTATCACACCACCAACTTACAAACTCCGGGCTGTTACTAAGAAATTCCTAATGGAAAAACCTTATAACACTGCCCAACCCGGGAATCGAACCCAGGACCCCACGCTCAGCAGTCGCACTTGCAACCACGAGACCAAAGGGGTAGGCACGCAGAGGACAACAACGGAAAAGCGCAACGCAGGGTGGTCCAGATTTTTTTACTGAATCCATGGTAATAGGCTTCGCGTCGAAGACCCTGCCATCCTGTATAAGGTCTATCTATTCATACACGAAATATTTTAAATGTTACATGTATAAGTGACACAATAGGTGGTAAGTAGAAACGATATAAACACACGAGGGTAGACCTCAAAAACTAAAGTATACAGCTCCGCTATAATATTATATATTTTTTCTGTAAATGTACTTTATATTATATATCCTAATTTTCATGTAAACCGACAAGGACTAGAACAAAAACAAAGTGTGAGCGGTATCTTTGAAAAGAACTAAAGAATCATTAAAAAAAAATACTTATCTCAAGCAGTGAAAAGTGTCAACAAAAATAATAATCAATTCGAAGATATTGTGTCAAGTGCAGTAAACCAAGTGACCCAAAAGGAGCTTGCGCTTTAAATACTAGAGAAGCAGTAAATTAAAATACTTAAACTATAATAAATTACTTAAAAAATGTATACAAATTCATTAAACTAATTACATAACCATGGCTAAAAATAAATATAAGAAGTCATCATCATCATCATCATTTCAGCCGAAAGACCACTCCGAAAGTCCACTGCTGGACATAGGCCTCCCCCGGAAGGGGGGGGAATTTGCCATAATCGCCACGCTTGGCAGGCGGGTTGGCGATCACAATATGGTGTAAAAATGCATAGAGAACCCTGCTGCCCATTCTCTAGTAAGTCCCTCAGTCGCCTTTTACAACACCTAAGGCAGGAAATGGGGTAGTGCTATTCTTTACGTTCGGCATCACACGGAACAAGAAGTTATGGAACTAATTAAATATAATTCCAATAATAATCAAACTCAGGAAAGGATTAAAACTAAAGAAACTAACTAATTATTAAGGAGATTGAAACTGAAACCGGACCACTAACAAGCCCCACGGACATTACCAATTATTTATCATTATTTTATCAATTTGAGCTACCAAAAACAGCCCCAATATCTACAAGTGTAGATACGAGGTGTCTTTGAATGTTGCGCCATTGAACTAATTACTCACAACATCGTATGTAGGTATTTGCATTTATAGAGTACCAAATGCTAATTAATAATTACAATGATGGTATTAGTAAATTGGAACGAATATTACATATTTTGCTTAAAAATGATTGTAAAAATATTATTTTGGCGGAAGATTTTAGCCGAAAAAATAATCAATTAATAGAATTCGAAAATATGTTATTAAGCTTTAACTTAAAACTAGCAATTTATCAACCGACTCGTCTTCAGAGCAAAACATGCATTGACAATTTTGCGCATAACTTTAACAGATTCTGTAAGGCTTCAGTATTAGAGTTAGCGTTGTCGGATCACACAGCCCAGTTACTGAAATGCCCAATTAGCACAGTATGTACTTTTAATCGGTGGAGTAGGAGAAGATGTGACTATCATAACGATAATATTCTGACGTTGTCAGAAGTGTATGAAACACATGACCCTAATGTAGCATTTATTGCGTTTTCAGAGAGTTTTTTTATTATTTTACTGACAGTACTTCCCTGAAACTGTCGTTTCGGTAAATGATCATAAAAACAAAAATGTGTACCACGTGGTATCAAAAAATGCAGCGAGAAAAAATGGCAATTACTGTGGCAGTTCCGACCTACTCATCAGAATAAAACGCGATTTAAAAATTACACAAATCTATTTAAGACGATTATTAATTTAACTCAGCGAGCTCAAAATAACCATAAATTAAAGACATCAAATGATACATTCAAAACAACATGGCAAATTATAAATGAAACAAAGATATTAAAATTATAAATGAAACAAAGTTTATTAATATTATTCCAAAGAATAATAAAATTAAGAATAATAATATTCCAAAGAATAATATTTATATTAATATTATTCCAACAACTTGGGGTAACTCAACGAATAAAAAGTTGTACACACAAAAAATCATAAAAATTAGGTTTTTTTTTTTAAACACATAAATTTTTTTTTCGTTCCTATGGCTTCTTTACCACCTATAAATGTTTCTCTTAATATATTTCGTGTATGAATATATAGACGATATAGAGAAATCCTTAACAAACAGGGAAAGAAGAAAAATAAAACGATTCCTCACCATATTGTAATTAAAACGCTTTCTAATATCATTCGCCAGCATAACATACATCGAATGAGCAACCGTCCATCCATGATCAAAGTTATGGTAGGGGACAGTCCGGTAGTTCTTCTTCACAGTGAGCACGAACCGCGTCAACGTGCTGATATCGAAGCTGGCCAGGCCAAACAAGTTGTTGAACATCTTGATCACGCATTTACATTTTTCAAACTCATCAAACTTGTATGGGTCCAGGTAGTAATCGTTGAGGTCTGCCATGATAGGTTCCTGGTCGCTCAACATGGCGGATACCTCATTTTCCTTGCAGGTATTGTGGTAGCTGAGAACTTCTAAGGCTACCCTGTACTTCTGTTCCTTTCTCATGATCCTGTCGTATAGCCTGGCGTGATGGAGGGCAAGACCAAAGAATGTGGAGAAGATTTCGAAGTGCACTTCATCTTCATGACCGAAGCTGTGGTCATTCCGTTTGTTGACCATCTGGACGACTCCGATCACTCTGCCTTCGACCTTGATCGGCATACAAAGGATGCTAATTGTCTTGTAGCCCGTGGCTTCATCCACTTCTCTGAAAAAGTAAACATTTTCTTTTCATCATCGTTTCAGCTGAAAGATGGCCACCGCTGGGCATGTGCTCTGGTCCTGTGCTTTTTACAACCAGCAGATACCTGCGACCTTCACCTGGTCATCGGTCACCTTGCGGAAGGCCTACCAACAATTTCCCTTTCGGTATGCGTTTAGTTAGACCGGTGACCAACAATAAAAGTAGATGTTTTACGCAAACATCTACTTTTATTGTTGGTCATCGGTCTAACTGTGCATCATAAGGGTCAAAATTGAAACATTTTCTAGAAATGAATATTTTTTGAGTTGTGCTGAATACTACCCTCTTGTGAAATAGTCGGAAAAAAAAAGGATAACAAGCATCAAGGCAATATATTGTTACCTTTGTACCCACAGTACTTAACGCCCTTACACTTTGACAGTTTAACAACATTCATTGTGTTATTAAAGTTGTTGAGCAGACGAACTTTTCACACATGCATAATATGGAACAATGGAATAACATTTTCTTCAAAATCGATTGACTTAAAGTGGGTTACTCAATTAGTTTGCAGTGTGGTTAACAACCACAAGTAGGTAGGTCGTTTATTGAAAAACGAGTCAAAGAGTTATCTTCACTAGCTAACCAAAGGCTAAAATAGAATTACTAAGATCTTACCTGTTAAACCGGTAATCCGAATACGCATCAGGAATGTTCATAGTTTCTCCAGACAATGCCACATGGCCAGCTATCCCTCTATTAATAGGCATTCTAATCTCTTTTTTCTCCATATCCCTATCATGTCCTGGTTCAAACTTTAGGTCGAAGACTGTGGAGACCAACTCGAAGTTCCTGTAATCCACCAGAAATAAAGAAGCCCGATCAGCGTTGACCAGGCGCTGGGCGAACTCCAAGATTCTCTTGATCAGCTGGTCGAGGGACACCATCTCTTCGAATATTGCTCTGAAATGTTCAGGATGCTGTTAAAGTAAAAATTGCTGTTTGACATAAAAATCAGTCTCTTTTCCTGTTTTAACCGAATACAAATTTTCTGCGACGGAGATAATTTAAATTCATGGATAGCAAGTAGCTTTATATTCATGACTAACCTAATTAACACAATATAGGTTTTATTTAATAAAAAATATTTTACCGTTACGTTGATTATTTGATTTACGACAGAGACTAGCAGCGCCATCTAGTATGCGTGGGGACAATCATAATACCAAGGTAAAACACAAAATGTTCGTTATTTCGGTTATTATTTCACTGCTGATCAGCATATGCATGATGCAGTGAAGTTTAATCTATTTTCAATAGTGGAAGCTCTGTGCTAAATACTGCCTTAATGAAATTAAATGAAATCGTTTATTCTGTAAATAGGATATCAGAATCACTATTAGACGTCATATTAAAAAAAAACCGGCCAAGTGCGTGTCGGACCACACAATGAGGGTTCCGTAGTTGGGATGAATTTAACCCAAGAACAAACTTAACATTGTAGTTGAAAACAAAAAAACTACTTACTAGATCTCGTTCAAACCAATTTTCGGTAGAAGTTTACATAGTAACTACATCATATATATTTTTTTTAGTTTTATCAATCTCTTATTTTAGAAGTTACAGGGGGGGACACATTTTACCACTTTGGTAGTGTCTACCGCGCAAACTATTCAGTTAAAAAAAAAATGATATCAGAAACCTCAATATCATTTTTGAAGACCTATCTATAGCTACTATATATATTGGCGAAAAAAACATTTTTCAGTTTCAGTTCTAAGTATGGGGAACCCCCAAACTTTATTGTTTTTATTTTTTTTATTTTTGTATGAAAATCTTAATGCCGTTCACAGAATACATCTACTTACCAAGTGTCAACAGTATAGTTCTTATAGTTTCGGAAAAAAGTGGCTGTGACATACGGATGGACAAACAGACAGACAGACATGACGAATCCATAAGGGTTCCGTTTTTTGCCATTTGGCTACGTAACCCTAAAAACAGCCAATCCACATATTTTGACTAAGGTGTAGAGTTTGTGAATTTGGGGCTTTTAGAGTTAGGGTGTGTAGAGTTATAAACTTGACTCTACATGAAATCTGATAACTTTTTGTTAAAATGCGAGCCCTATGGTCTCGTCTTGACTCCATTTTACATGAAAAAATGTTTTTGGTGCGTAAAACTTACAAGTTTTCTTTGAGCTCTGACTATTTTCTGAGGGAAAGCGACTAACTGGCCAAAGTGATCGAGTCCAACTCATTTATAATTAAATGGCTAGAAGGTCTTAAGTTTGTAAAAAATATTGTCAATACAGGTAGCGCTAGTGGCAGTTATTCTAGTCGGCTCATAGAATGTATTGTACAGATTATTTATGACCTTAATAAAGTTAAAAATGTTGTTGTTGTTGTTTTTGTCTTCTTGTCTGTTTATATGTGTGTACATAAATTGTTAAATAAATAATAAATAAATAAATAAACCGTTTTATGACTGTTACAAATTTTATATAATACTTCTTCCATATATTTCTCATAAACATCATATAAAGCACATGGGGGCCTATACCTACACGTTCATTACAATGAACTGCTCAATCTCAATGCAAGCTATTTCAATAACTCGCTCAACAGAGAGGCTCACAATATCCTTACGTTCATTAAATTTAATATTGTTATGAATAATTATTAGAGAGTCACCAAGTATCATATTGACTCTGCTAAATGAGCTGACAACCTGGTGGTTGTTAAAGCTGAACATGAACTGGTGGACTTGTAACCAATGTTCAGTTACACATAGAATATCAATAAAAATACAGTTCATGAACAGCTCCAATTCTAATTACCTATCACACCCTGTATATTTTGATGAACTATTTTCAGAGTATAAATATTACAAATATATTAACTAACTTACTTAACAACATCCAGAAGGAAATCCGACATATTCCTCTCCCTCTTCTTATCTAAGTACAAATTGCAGTAATGCAGCCCCAAACTGCCGAGGACTAGGAAGTTGGAGCTGATCGCCTCATCCACGTCCTTGAAACTCTCCTGGACCCGCCACATCTCGATCACGTAGGCTGTCTTTCCGTTCTTCATTAAAATTGGCTGGTACATAACGTAGTTTGCCTGTTTCTGAATGAAAGAAAGAAAATTGATGACTGTGTAAGTCCAAGGCTATTTGTTACCTGTATACTTCCAAATGAATGAATAAATGATCCCACGCACCAGTATATTATAACAATATTTTGTTTTAAAAGAGTGTCCGTGGAAAGTGTATAATGTAAAACTTAGATATTATGTAATTTTGCTACATTCAATGCTCAGTCTCCTGAGCATTGTTGCCAGTAAGTCTGAAGGCCACCTGATGGGGCACCTGTGCGCAGTGCATGTACTGTTGCCTGGTGTCTCCGGAAGATGGCAGAATAGATATTATGTTCCTTAGGCTGTGTTGTATTGTTATTGTTGTTTATAATATGTTTATGTTTGTATGTATGTTTGTGTCTTAATTAATTTTGTCTAACATAGTTTAAGTAATACTAACAAATTATGGGTACTGTGCCTGAATTAAAGATGAATAAATAAAATAAATAAATTAAGTTAGATGGCGTCACTGAGACATAGGATCATAGGTTTTCTTTGACATTTCTACTGATAGCTGCTCTGCTATATAATATCCTTAATATCTCTGTGGAACACTTACCACGTTTTTCCCTAAAGACCTGAACAGCGCTACAGGCGTGTCCGGGAACTTGACGACATCATCAGCTCTGGACACGCGTCGACATGTACCGCTCTTGGCCACTTCCAGTACTAGGTGCACTTGGTCAGCGTATGCACGAACTAAACTCCTTATTACGTCTCGAGATTGCTAGAACACAGAAGATGAGATGAGAACGGCCCTGAAATACGGCTATCTTCATTTATGTTGCCATTACGCACTGTGCTTTCGAAATGGTGACACGAGTTTACTATAATAATTAACTTGAATTTATTATGAAAAGTTGGAATTCTTAATTTTTATAGTTTTACAAAGGACAAAAAAAACAGACTTATTTATTCTCAATGATTAGTCTTTTCTAGTCAGACAACTAACTAAAAATTGAGCTAGACAAGTGGAAGGTAATCGTTTTCAAAGCATTTCGTATGTCTAGTATTTCTACAATGACTTTCAACAAGATTTATATAAGCTTTTCGGTAGCTTAAGTCAGTCCCATACATTTTTAACTTTTCCGTCATAGTAATCGCTGATAGAACATAACTTTGTCTTAGCTCGCCGCTGGTGTCGTATTAAAAAATTTAAAAAAAAACGGTGCTGTCTTGTCTTTGGGGACTACCGATAGAAGTGAAAACTAAGTCACTAATTGTGAATTGTATCGTCGAGCTATTAGATTATTAATTTCGAGCGTTCGGTGACGATGACGCGAGTTCCATGATTTTTTTCACCCAAAAAGTACACATATGTATGTGTACTTTTTAGTACACATATTTATGTACACAATACATCTACATATAGCTCATGGAAAGCGTTCGGTGACGATGACGCGAGTTCCATGATTTTTGTTCACCCAAAAAGTGCTCAAAGCGACTAAAGAAGTTTTCACTTCAAAAAAAACTTTATTAACTCCCCTTCTCGGCCTGTGTCCCATCAGTAGTAACGCTATAGGCTGATAATGCTTATACTTATTTCATTATAAACAGTGATAAACAAGGTATCGATATCGACAGCCCAAGTCAACAGAAATCCCCGGGGTAATTGCGTATCACACTTACAGTAGCAATGGGTTTTATTTTGACTGGTCAACAACATTCATTACGTTATTCACTTGCTGTGCAGATAAAATTTTCGAACGTATGAAGCAATGGATTAGCAATATTTTTGAAAATCGTTCAGATTGTGATGGATAGTGTGTTTCGTAATTAGGGTGCTGTTTAAAAAATAGTAACACAACTCTTAAACCTTGACATCTACCACGAAGTACTGCACAAAGTTGGGATGGTCAGGGTACAGCTTATAGACTCGATGAGCGTCTACCCCCACTGAGCTGGTGATGTAATTGGCCAGCTCCCAGAGGACTGAGTGCTCGTTGGGGTCCTCTTGAAGAACTCGCAACAGATCCTGGAAACGTTAAAGTCAAAGGAAAAATTTCAATTAGACCCTAATAACGCTCTTTAGAAAGATGTAATTTTAGTGCTTACCATAAAAATCTCCTTTTTGCATGACTCGTCTGTTTTCTTGCAAAGCATCTTTTTTTTATAGTTTGTGGTTGAAGGAGCACACTGCAAGAAGATTACAAGTACCATTAATCCCAAATTAACACAAATAACCTGAGCCAATGACACAACAGGGGATGTATCGGAGGTAGGGGCGGAAGTTAACAGAGACGGAGGCAGAGGAGGAAAAAAAAAGATTTAATAAACATTTATCAATTAAAGAAAAAATTCGACCTATTGGTAATTTTAGAAGGGGTAAAAATCCCTGAAGCTTTGTCACCTTCTAGGCGATTGTTTAGTGGTTCATGAATGAAACCGGCTCCACTAAACAGTTGCTCAGTTGGTAGTGAAACTGGCGGCGGCGGCGGTGACTTGCGAGCAAAAACTTTAAATTTCGTGTTATACCTTCACCGATATTAAAGGGTAGCAGGAGCCGATTTTCTTTATTAAACCTCCGTTACAACTCCGTTAATAACTTGTGGGGACAGATGCTGATGAGGTACGATTTTTTGCTTTAATGTAGTTACGAAGATGAAGACGAAGTTCCGTTACAACCAAACACAGCATCACCAGAACAAACTGGCGTACATAAAAACAGACTGGTCCTGCAACGCAACAAAGTCAAAATCAAAGCATTTATTTCAACTTATGAATTTTTAAAGAGTCGGTCAGTTAGTCAGAAAGTTGAAGCTAGTCGCCCATTCCAAAACGTAGATCTCTATGGAGAAGAACGGTCAAGGAACTCCAAGGACACTCTTTTAAATCAAGATATTACACAACTTTGATATCTCGTTCGTAGTATTACATCGTAGTCGTGTAGTAGTTCGTAGTCTCCCTTGGGATGAGCCACTGAGACTAGAATTCAGCCAGAGTAGGAACTCCTTTTTCTCCAGGTACTTACATAATTACTTTTAGTCTTCCTTTGCAACCATTTCTCAAGTACTTCAGCGGGTACTCGCTCCGATACGTAAGCGTCCAGAAAATCCTTATTGTTTTCCAAATAGTTAGCCACTTCTTGTTCCTCTGCATCTGATATAAAAATTAAAATACAAAATTGAATTATGGCATCGATGAAAACATCTTGAGGAAACCAGCATGTCCCTGAACCGAAAATCCGAAGATCTGTGAGATCCACCAACCCGCATTTTGCCCGCGTAGAGGATTACGGCCTACTCTCTCTCACAAAGAGGACGACTGTTTTCCAGCAGTAGGTACCTTTTATTGACTGGTCATGCTAAATTTACTGTGTGCTAAATGATGATTGTGATGACCTGGCCTCTCATACACGAGGTTGTGGATTCAAATCGGGGCAAGTACATACTATGTGACTTTTTCAGTTCACATGTACATATTTTCTGAGTTTATCTTGGACATTACTGACTCCGGTGAAGGAAAAAACATCGTGAGGAAACCTAGACTTATCTATATCTATCTATATAATCAAAATGAAATGCTGTTCTTTGGTTAGCGCATTAATTGAGAACGGCTACCCCGTTTTGGGTATTTTTTTATTTTAAATTCTTCGTAATAGTCCGAATTAGGGATTAATGTGAAGATTTTTTTTAAGTTGCCGGGAGAATTGGTGCATTTTCTATGGAAATTTTATATGAATTGAACAACACAGACAACTGACAGGACGTTTGTCGGGTCAGCTCGTAATTAATATAAGTCTGAAATCACCAACCCGCCTTGAACAGGCGAGGTAATCAATACTCATGCCTTCCATGTATGATAAGAGGCCTTTGCCCTGTAGTGGGATAATAATAGGCTTGTATTAATTGCTAACATGACAAACCATCTAAGGCCATCTAGGCGGCAAAAAGCTCTCATAAGCTGCGGTCCCACGGCCCACATTCTCACAGGCCACATCGCGCCAAGCCAGACCGACAGGCCGTGCGAACCGTCGCATCCGATGAGGCCACCGGTGGCCTGTTGTCGTCCGTGGGATCCGTTGGGTGTCGGTAAGTTCAAAGCCGTGGCGTGGCGCGGCGCGGCCTGTAAGCGCGCGTTTCTTCTTTTGTTTATCAAATGTTTACAACTAAATAAAACCACAGCGGCTGCATCCACCGCCATGCACTCCGTTTCACTTGACATGTCGGAATAGCAGCCAACAAGGCGCACCAGGCCGACACACGCCGTTGGAACGCTTGGCACGAGTCGACAGGCCTCGACAGGCGTGCAAACTCTACTGCGGCCTCTCAGTTAATGGATCGCAGCTTATTGCTGCTGACGTCTTGACAGGCATATCTACTCAAAACTAAGAGTTAGGCACCTGCCCCACCGCCGGCGATTACCGAGAAGCGAGTAGAACTAGCAAGAGCAACTAAAAATGAGTTGCGTGACGGCGATGAGCGATTACTCGCTGCGGTATGCTTATGTACCAATCTTCTTATACCTTTGAATGAAGACATTGACCTCGCCTTGCCGCGCGTCGAAATATTTCCTGCAAAATGTATTACAATTCAACAAAACAGTTTCGAAACATACGGTAGGGCATGAAAGTCGAACTACAACTATGAAAACCCAAATATCAAAATTAATTTTGTATCGGTGCATATGCATGGCACTTGTAATATAATACAACATATCCCGGAATTAACGCACACCACCAAACACATCAATTAGAATATTATGTTATAATCATAATACATACACTGAATCTTTACTATAATGTATAAATCATTGTTTATTTATTAGAACAGATATACTGATTAGGGAAGAAAGTTTTGGCCACATTACAAATCTACGCACGCATACAGTCGCACTCGTATAAGGATCTAGCGTAGTAAGTAGGTACTTCGTCCATTTTGGTTTGTTTTGACTGTATAGCGGAAGTGTGACTCACGTACAGTCAGCGTCACGATGTGGGTACCCCCTAGAAAGCAAATTTTAATACAAATAGGGTAGGCAATTGATGCAGCCCACTGTACCTAGTTTTAATTATTTTATGGGACAAAAAATTACCTCAAGTGACAGAAATGGATTCAGTAAACGATTCTAAACAAACTACCTTCATAATGTGTATTAATTCAGTTACATATTGTATAAGATACCCAACAGTTTAAAAGCGCAACCTTTAACGGCCTTACAAATAAATACGGAATAAAGTTATCTTACGAATAACTTCGGTATAACCATACATTTTTTGACGTTTATACCTAGTATAACTTTATTCCGTGTTTATTTTGTATTAGGGTAAGACTTTTTCAAAGTCAAAGTCAAGTTAGTTTTCAATAGACAAACTATAGTCACGTTATTGTAAATTTTTATTTTAGACATGATTATTTTTAATATACGAGTAGAATTAGTGTCACCAATTTATGTACTTCTTTATCGTCATTTCAGCCGAAAGACTGGTCACAGGCCTCCCCCAAGAAGGAGTATATTTTATTTTATATTTTAATTTTTATTGTATTCCTTAAATAAAAAAACCGGCCAAGTGCGTGTCGGACCACGCACAATGAAGGGTTCCGTAGTTGGGATGAATTTATCCCAAGAACAAACTTATCATGTAGTTCAAAACATGTTTTCCTATACAGAATGTATGGGAGAACATTTTTTTCAACTGTAAATGTAAGTTGGTCGCCATTTACTCGGTAAATTGTAAAGCCTACTCAGCTGTGATAGTTTTTCTTTTAACTTCGTTATAATAGGTACTACCGCTGTGACATTTGAATTTCTAACTACAACCGTTTAGTTGGTAGAGCGGGGGGACACTTGACTTTAACGAAAATTGGTACTTTAAAGCTTAATAAGTCACGAACGGTTTACTTAATCAAAAAACGGTCTTCCCAAACCCCTAATATTTTTGAAAGACCTATCCAACGATATCCCACACTATGAAAAGAACGAAAAAAATATCATCCCCACTTTACATGTAGGGGAGGTACCCTAAATAATTGTTTTTTTTTCTTTAACATTTTCTTTTACCACTTTTTCGGCGTCATTATCGTGTTTACTCATGCCAAATTACAACTTTCTAGTACCAATAGTTTTTGAGCTAAACCGCAGACTGACAGACAGACGGACATGGTGAAACTATAAGGGTTCCTTGTTGACTACGGAACCCTAATAAAAATGAAATGCTGTTCGTTGGTAAGGGCATCACTTCAGAACGGCTGGACCAATTTGGCAAATTTTTGTTTTAAAATGTTTGTAGTAGTCTAAATCAGGTTCTTACGGAAACGATACGGCGTAAAAACCGCGCCATGGAAAAAACGTGTCTGTCAACAAGCTTCTATAGTGATCCATACAATACTGACGACCGTGCCTACACACGGCGAACCGTAGTTTTTCAAGAAAAACGTCTGTGTGTGTACTAAGGGCGTCAATCGGCCGGCATGACACCCCACAAATACAGAACCAGTGGCCAAAAGTGAAAGTAACGAAATTACTGAACGTAATTAAAAAACTTACTTAGCATGAGCTTTGGCTAAGCATTATTCTTGTCACTGTCGCACAACTGACAAACTGAAAGTGCAAGATAAAGACAGAAACATATCTAAGAAAAAAGTGCGTGTCATAATTTATCTCGGTCTATGACATTTTTGCACATAGTCCCAACTGCACGTAGACTAACCTGAGGTTTTCTTCTGAGTCCTCACTGCAGACCAGTCCAGATAGATGGAGTGCTTCTGGCTACATCCACTGTGGAACCGTGACCGGCTTCTCTCTTGTTTAAGAGTTTGATACACGGGTATTTTGTGTCCTGTTCAGAGACATGTAATAAAAATACTTTATCTATATACCAAATCCTTGTGAATGCTATCATCTATCTATTTAAATAAAAATCAATTGCCGTGCGTTAGTCTCGCGATCGATTTGATTTTTTCTTGTTTTGTTCACCTCAATGCTGGGGTGGTTTAGGTAAAATGAAAATCAGGAAAAACGCGAAAAAATGAAAGTTCAAAGTTCACTGGCTCATCTCGTTGACAATAAACTTTTTCCTTTTTAGGGTTCCGTACCTCAAAAGGAATAAACGGAACCCTTAGAGGATCACTCGTGTGTCTGTCTGACTGTCTGTCCGTCGGTCACAGCCGATTTGCTCCGAATCTAATGTTGAAAGGTACACATATCACAACAACAAAAAATTGAAAAACCACAAAAAAAAAAAAACTTGGCAAATGTAAATTGGTCAACTAAACTAAACGACTACCGTACGTACGACTACGTACCCCAAAGGGGGTTCCCCTTTGGGGTACGAACCTCGGCTTAGGGCAGCGTCGGAGGATAGCCATGCCTTTTATATAACTTCGTTATATATACTACTGCTGTGAATTCTTTCACATACCCAAATATAACCACTTAGCTGGCAGGAGGGGGACATGACTCTAACAAGAATTAACACTTTAAAGTTTAGTATTACGCAAAGGAATCCCTGAATCGAAAACACCTGGTTTACACAAACCACAAACCCGCAATATTTTTGAACGGCCTATCAAACGTCACCCCACACCATGGGATAGACAAGAAAAAAAATATCATCCCCACTTTAGATATAGGAAAGGTACTCTAAAAAACTAAGCCGCGGACAGACAGACAGACGGACATGGCGCAACTATAAGGGTCACTTGTTGACAACGGAACCCTAAAAATTGATTCTTTGTTAATCTCTTCATTCGTCTTTCATTTGCATTCAGCAAAAAGTTGTTATGTTGACATTACAAACAGACACTTCGATTTTATTTATTTGTATAGTTGATGTCATGCTGCATCAACCCTAATAAATAAAATAAGGGCAGAAGAATAATGATAACTATAGTTACCTGAACAGCTGGTGGTATCTCCATAGATAGGAGGCAGGAGACGAGGCGAGCGAGGGCCCGGGGACATCGCCTTCTCATTACATCTTGACGATGATGGCTGGAAAACAAAAAAATCTGATTAAGTATTTGAAAGTTAACATGCCGCTTTTATGCATCGAAAGATTTAAAAAAAAATACAATATACTATTTCACATAATTGATTTATACAATATTTTCAAATACCAGTGTTAATAGGTATGGGAGGAAGATGTAGGCCTTTCAACATAAATTTTAGTCTAGTCCTGTCAAATTAATCAGCACTTGACGTAATTTGAGTAGGCAAGTTTTTAATCACGTATAAACTTGTATGGAGTAGTGACAGAAACCACACTACGCCAGCTATGTTTAAGACCTAGGTTGTGAGAAGCGAGCTTATTGCTCGACCTGGGAACTGAACTTAAGACCTCATGCTCAACAGTTACGTTTGCAATCACCAGACCACCAAGGCAGAAAAGAATCGGAGTGGATAATTTAGTTACCAAAATATTAGTCAAAGCAGCAATACGTTTTAAGAAGTAATGCTATTAACATCATCTCAGGCGTTAATATATAAGTAGGTACCTAAGTTTCTCCCGCATCAAAAATACTTCGTAGGTCCAGCCGAGGTGGTCATAAATTTGTGATCATTGTAACAGAGCATGAAAAATTCATAAAAAAAATGCATTTTTATTTGTTGTCGCAAAAAAGGGACGGTAAACAGATGTGGTCATCGTGGGCATAGGATTTTATTTTCAAAGTGGTCAGATGTCCGTGACCTTGATAGTACGGTCAAAGATACCTCCCGCCTAGCAATGAATAAATACGTTGCTAGGGGGTGAGATTTCTCTGCAGCTGACCGTACTATCACACCTGTTTACTGTCCCTTTTTTGCGACGACAAATAAAAATACATTTTTTCATTTCATTGGTAGAAAATGCCCAAGGCGTTAAGTCCGCCTTTGTACAGTTTTTACTTGTGCATATACATAGTTTTAATAAATAAATAAACAGGGGGCGAGCCTATTGCCAGCCATTTAAGAGCAGTCGTGGCCTAGTGGCCCTGACTTCCGAGTTTCCCTTCCCAGTTTACTTTGTGTATTTAATTTCCCCACCACTGCTCTCAAAACGGTGAAAGAAAACATCGTGAGGAAACCTGTGTCCTAGAACCAAAAATTTGAAGACATGTGACATTCACCAGTGGCACTGGGTCAGCGTGATGGATTATGGCCAACTCCCTCTCACAGAGAGAGGCCTGTGTCCCAGCAGTGGGAACGTTATATACTGGTTATGGATTACGTATTTGCATTAACATAACCTCATAACCTACTCACCCAAAGAAGTTCCAAAGTAATTACAAGTCCAACCAATTTTACAGACCCATTTTCCTGCTATTCTTAAGCTAGATAATACAAACAGCTATTAGTTGCCATAACTCTTTTGTTGATCATTGAACAAGCCATAATAATAGCTCGGCCAAAATGGTGGGACAATTTATTTGAAGTAATGAATTCAGTGCAGTGTGTGTTCATGGCTGGTAGTATAATCTAATCAAATTATAGTAAAGTTGGGCTAGCAATGAGCGGAGCGTGAAATGTGTTTAACTGACGGTTATCCGAATTCGCCTGTTTTAGAATCAATTTTAATAAATTGACAAATTAGTAAATTTAGGTCCAGAAAAAATGAGATATACATCCTTGTTTTAAACCTTTACGGAATATGACAATTTTGGTCTTATTAGATTCAGTACACCTTAACCTATGGTTTTTTTTTTTGTAGTTCAGTTGATTTTAATTTACAATAATAATAACATTCGAGGAAATTGACATTCGGCACGGTTGGCGCAGTGGTTAAGCGATTGACTGCTGCGCTGCAGGTCGTGGGTTCAATTCCCACACGGAACAAATATTTGTATGACCTACAAGTAGTTGTTCTGGGTCTGGCTGTTTGTGTATGTGAATTTTAATGTTTGTAAACGCACCCACAATACAGGAGAAACTCCTAGTGTGGGGCAACATTAAAAAAAAACTTTATTTAGTTCAGATAAAAAACACGGTACAATATTCAAAAAAACAAAAACTAATAAGCCTTAGGTGCTAGATTTTTGCAAATTCCCTGGGTCCCACACTAGGATTCCCTGTGTCGTGGGGTCCAGTCTCTTCCCTAGTAAGGCAAACAGTTATTTATTTATTTACATTAAAATACGTATTCATAGAAGTCGACAGTAATACGTATATTAAACAACTAGTCATATTAAGCAATTATGTTGAGTCTTTATGGTAAAATAATTACTAAACGACGCTGTATCGTTTACTGAAAGTCAATAACATAGAAGGGGTTGTATTACTATAGTAGCCATACAAATATTATTTGACATAATTCGAATTTTACCCAATTGAGGGACAATAGAACGAGGGAAATGGAATGAGGATGCATAGGTTTGGAGTTGTGGACCGATTTCGCTAATTATTTTTTTGTTGTGTTTGTTATTGTCAGGAGAAGGTTGGACGGTAGGTAGGGTAGGTAAGTAGGGTAGGGTAGGGTAGGTAGGGTAGGTAGGGTAGGTAGGTAGGTAGGGTAGGTAGGGTAGGTAGGGTAGGGTAGGGCAGGGTAGGGTAGGTAGGGTAGGGTAGGTAGGTAGGGTAGGGTATGGTAGGGTCAAGTGCCAGGATTTTTTTCAATTTGGGTGGTTTCGAACACATACAGAAAGACGAAGTGTTGTATAGATACATGAAGCGTTAAGGAAATCAGACAGCTCCCCAAACGTTGGTTTACTGCGTAGATGATGACCACCTAGGGGTAGGGTAGGTAGGTAGGGTAGGGTAGGGTAGAGTAGTGAAGTTTATACTATATTTCCTTTGCGCGTAGACAAACCACCACAGTCAAATAGCTTTTGACAGAACGAAGTGTGTCGAGTCAGCTAGTATATTTTATAGGTATATATATATATCTTTTTATAGATTATTTTCTATTTTGTGAATATGAGAACGTTGTAGGCCTAGTACACTGTAGAGTTGTTGGCACTTTTCTATTTTGTTAAGTACCTGGTAATTGTTGAAAGGCCTACACTGTCCTCCCATACCTATTAACACTGATAATTGAAAATATTGTAAAAGCTAATTATTTTAAACCAAATTTCGGAAATTCAGATAAATGATATAGTTTTATTTTTATTTAATTAAAATAATGTGTAAGCAATCTAGCAAAAAATGTTTTAGGCTTCTGTGTCATTAGGCATTTTTTTTACAGACATTTAAAGTTCAGTTTATTTTTTTTTAATACGTTTTTAAAACTTATTAAAAAAAAATTGGTATGACTTCGTCTAAGACAACCATGGCTTAAATGGTTCTAAATTGTCTGTTCTATCTTCACCTTAAAGCTTTGCACCCATCTTCCAATCACCCTGTATATTTATTTGGTTTTCCTTTTATTGGATTCAAGACTCTCCAGTTCAGTTAGAAGGCGCAATATGGTGGTACTGGTTTTCTTTACTTTTTAGTGGCAATCTCAAGAAAGTTCCGCAACAGTCTCAGGGACTTGTAACTGGGGACCCCAAGAAAGATGTTTGTCGATCCAAACTCCAAGGTACTTAACCTTTTCGCTTACTGGAATAGCATTTCCGTTAAATTGAACTTGGGGAAGCTGCGACCAGAGATTGCAATATTATTATAAAGGTGGACCACCGGCAAGAAAAAATTCCCGTGGTCCACCTAGGTGGACTGAGGTGATCCACCTGCAATAAAAAGTGCCCGTGGTCCACCCAGGTGAACTAATCCACGGCTTATTTTTAATCGTATATTTTGAATTGTTTTATTTATTTTTTTACATAATTATTTATTGATTTAGTTATAAAGGTACACACGGCTACAATGAAGCTTTACAATTCCAGTATAAACTAGACTTTCATTGTAACGGAAATCCTATACAATTCGAGATTAGCTGATACTGGAAATGTACGAGTATAGCTTGATAGGGTAGCCGTGTGTACACCAACAGCTTCTGTATACAAAAAATCAAATGACAGTAGGTAACAGTCATGGGCTTACTGTGTATGGCCGACGAATATCTGGGCCTTGTATGAGTGCTGATGTACGTGAGTTGCATATGTATTAGTACTAATAGCAAATGCGAGGATATCCCAATAGTGCTTAAGACTACGAAGGATTAATTAGGTACATTGAAAAACAAACGTAGGTAAGAAAAGGACTATTAAAAACCGGCCAAGTGCGTTTCGTTCCACGCACAATGAAGAGTTCCGTAGTTGGCACGAATTTATCCCAAGAACAAACTTAACATTGTAGTTGAAATAGACGTTATCCCATACATTCCAGCTGCAAATGTAAGTAGGTTAACTATTACTCGTTATCTTGTAAAGCCTACTTTTCTGTGATAGTTTTCTGTTTAACATAGTTATTTATATTAAACTACTGTCGTGAATTTTTTCACATATCCAAAAACTACCATTTAGCTGGCTGAGGCAAAATTGACTCTAACAAAAATTTGCACTTTAACGTTTAATATTACGCAAACGGATTCCTAAATATTAAAAAAAATTGTTCACAGACCCGCAATATGTTTGAACGGCCTATCCAACGATGTTCACCATGGGATAGACCGGAAAAAATAACTTGACAACTCATAGAGATTTCCTTATTAGGTATATGTTATTTCAATATGAATGTTTTATACACATAAACCTTCTGGAATAAATCCTCTAAATGACGGCGAAAATCGCATCAAAATTCGTTGCGTAGTTGAGAAGAACAACGCGGTCACACAGTCAGACACAAAAAAGGACTTCATTTTATAATTAAGTCCCGTTTGTGTCTGTCTGTGCATTTTTATATAGAATTAGGAAATTAATCGAGGTAGGTAGGTGTAAATCTAAATTATTACATGGGTAGTAAACAATTACCTGGAACCTGGAACCCTGGAACGCAATAGCATAACGCACAGCATTTTTACACAGTATTTTATTAGAAACTAGCATCTGCCCGCGACTTCGTCCGCATGGTATAACATAAAACATATCCTACAACACTCGGCAATAGCTTAGCTTTATATCAGTGAAAGAATTTTTGAAATCGGATGAACAGTTTCGCAGATTACCTCCTACATATAAACTCACAAATTCATATACTTATTAGTATAGATGAAAGAGCAAAAGCAAAATATATAATTATTATCTTGGACGTTAGCTCCATCTGGTACTCGTCTTCAACGAAATTGTCCGCGTAGATATTTAGAATTCTAATAAACAAAATAATGAACGCAGCTAATAGCATTAGCTGTCAGCGGTGACATCTGTCAAATCACTTTCTTTAGAGTCACAATATTTGTCATATCACTCGAAAAGTTTCCATCTTGAATCAATATTACATATATCAAATAGTACATTACTTACCAAGGGCTGTAAAAGAAAGAAAGCCCGAAGTCGTAGGTATTTGTGACCCGAGCCACAGGCGAGGGTTGTAAATATGCAATAGAGGGCTTTCTTTTTTACTGCCCGTGGTGAGTATACAATTTTACGTCTTTACCTGGCCATAATGCGAGTTTTACCGTACGCGTAGCGTGTGGTAAAGCTTACATTATGGCCAGGTGTGACGTAAAATCCTTTACAGGGTGTAGGTACAGTCATTCCGGATAACTTTAGATCACTTAGGAGACAATTTCCGATAGTCAATAAAATGTATAGAATTACTAGGTACTCAGTAATTGTCATGTACTCGTATGTGATTTTTTGATGTTTTGCCTATTATAATAATAATAATAAAATTTTATTCAAAAAATTTTAAGGTATAAAAATGAGTACAGTTTTGCTTAAATGTAAATTATATTCCTAAGACTTATGTGCCTGAACTAGGTAATCCAAAATAGGTTTCCACCCATTACATTAAAAAGTTTAAAAATTATGCATGAATCAGGATTCATGCATAATTTTTAAACTTTTTAATGTCTCTATCTCAGGAGATAGAGACAGAAATTGTCGTGGTCCAAAGTTATAATGATTTTGGGGTAACATGAGACCAACATTTTTTTCACCTTAAAAACCCTAGACATCGCATTTTTATACATTCTGGGTAACATTGACGATTTTAAATGCTCATCAAGTTGACATTTCGAACGAAGTGTTTGTTCAAAGTGTGGTCCAATGTTATATCGCTGGTCCAATTTTAACCAGAATGACTCTACCATAGGTACACCTCTGCCTGACCCTTCGGGGATTACAAGCGTGACGTCTTTACAGCACGGAATATTGAATAAGCAAGCTTTTCCAACCAAGCCTAAAGTTTAAACTGCTTACCATATCAAAAACTTGAATTGATTTTCAATATATTTCACTGAAAAGCGGCAGTTAATACAAATATCTCAGACTCAAAATGAAATTTAAAAAAAAGTCGTGACGGTCAAAATGTTACCCTTTTTTCGGACTAGCTCTCATTCGCCAAGTGTGCAGAGTTTAACGTGCGGTAAGGAAAAGAAAAACTAAACACAGGTAAAAAAAAAAAATACAAAAATAAACATAAAACCCACATAAATTTCATCCTTGACTTAATCGAAAGTTAAGCTCAAAATAATAAAACATAGGCAGTTATGGGGAATGCCAACAGAAGGAAAAACTTTAAATTATGAAATAACAGTGGATTTTTGGATCCTATCAAAGATTAAAATTTCTTAATTTGTTTTTTTTTTTTTTTTCATTTTTATATTTTTGTTTCTGGACAATATTTTCATAATTTAAAAGCTAATAGTCTTAAAATATAATAATACAAGTATATAAAAAAGAGGGAAAAGAATCAAAGAGCACCAAAAAATCCGTCCGCATCGCTGTCAACAGGAAATGTGTCCAAAAGGCTGGCAGCATTACCACGTTATATTTAATTGTAATTAATTAATTAATAATCATATTATGCTTTCACTGCTGTCCAAGCGCAACACGTCATATTCACAGCTACAGATATACTGTTAACATAAGCATGTCGGTGACGCGAACCCATAAGATTTTCTATACAAAATATTGGTCAACAATATAAGGTTCCACTTCAAAAAACAAAAATGTAGCCTTACCTTAGCTGTATCCTTCGTACTACCATCTTCAGAAGCCGCGTCCATAATAACACTTAGATATTAATGTATATTATCACAGGCACGTGCGTTTTGGGACACCGTGCTAGGACAATGAAGTGTTAACCGAAATGATGGAGTGCTGGTTTAGTGTTACGGGCACTTATTTGAAATAAGACGTTTTGATAAGTGTCTAGTTGCTCTTGTGATTAAATAACGATGTGCCATTTGATGCTGCGAATTAAACATAAACTAAAACCAATATAAAACGCGAAAAATTATAGTGAACACAACAAATACTGCAAAGTATTAAAATAACAAATTTCATTCATTTATAAAATTGGAAGGGGTAGTTGATTCAGGTAAGTAGCTTAAACTCAAGCCATCAGTAGGTATTGTGCTGCAATGGCTAAGTACCTACATTATTGCTAACCTCAATAACCGCTTTGTTCTGACCGCTTTAATAAACAAAAACCTCATCAAATTAATTTGCAATCTATTAATGGGCCCTCGGTACCTTAATAGATTAACCTGTGTAATGTATAGCCTATATAATACTTACATCGTTTAGTGACGCGGAAATCGGTCATTTTGTATACAAATTCATTTATTTGATTAACCAAATACGTTATCAAAGGAAGGTGTAACGGAACGCAGATCTAAGCGAGACACAATGGCTTTTTAATTATTACTGTGATTACGGCATACAAAAGGTTAAAGGTTAAAAATAAACTACTTTTTTAGACACTTCTGGTATTGATTTCTCTTAATTTCGTGAATGTTTGCTTTGATAGCTTGCTTTCGTTAAATTTTTGAGCTTTCAATTGTTCTGCCAATTCAGTACTGTCATTTCATGTTTTGATCACCTTTTCACTTACATAGGTAGTTTTTTATGTTTACTTCTTGCCAACAAATAAAGAAGCGCTATAACAGTTCTGCAGGATCTTTTGGAGCTTGTATGACATTGACAGGGCGGCATTACTTGTTGCACTACATCTTATTTTGGCGCTTGGCTTAAATTGGAGTTAACGCAGCCATCTTGTTTTTAGGGTTCCGTACCTGAAGGGTGCCTAACGAAACCATATTACTAAGCCTCCGCTGTCTGTCCGTCCGTCTGTCTGTCTGTCAACCGTAATAGGTTGAAATTTCTAGCTCGATCTCAATACGGTACGGAATCCTTCGTGTGCGAGTCCTACTAGCACTTAGACTTTTTTTCAATACATTTCTCGAAACAATTTCACGAATGTTGCTCCCCTGGTAACGTCATTCCTGCGTGAAAAGATCCTGGTAGCCCTATAAATTGTAAAATTGTTAAGGCGTTATGATCTAGCGCTCGAGCCGACTGAAGTAGGCTCGCGAAGTCACGAGTGACTCCGCGCATTTAGTAGGTATTTAAACAAAGTAATTATTTTAATCAAGACAAATTCTTAGTATTTTTTAATTCATATAAAAAATAAGAATAAACCGTCTGTTGTGTAGCTGTGGAGATTGATTAAACATTATGAAAAGGGGTAACATTGCATTGGGTTTTTTTTTCTATCCAGCGAAGTTAATCTAATCGTGTTATTAGAAGCGATTGCATATCCGCATAAAAAAGACTTGTTTTTTTTATTTATTTATTTTCAGAATTTTATAACCCTGCTTTTTATGTTTGCTATGGATTCATAAAACTAGTAACTCAGAGTCTGTCAGATCATACCGCCTTAAATATGATGTGGTTAGTTCTGACTTTAGCCATGCGCCAAACGATCGTTGTACGACTTTACTTAGGAAATGATTTCCTTATTACAAATTGGCAATATTTTAAAGTGACGGTGACATAGCTATGGTGGTCATACTCATTATTACGGTGGATTGACGTTGAAATATTAAATGAAGACTTAACCGATTATTAAACCCATCTGCCTAGCCTTTTCCCAACTGAGTTGGGGTCGGCTTCCAGTCTAACCAGATGCGCTGAGTACCAGTATTTTACATGGAGTGACTGCCTATCTGACCTCCACAATCCAGTTACTGGGTAATACGATAACCCTTGGTAAGACTGGTTGTCAGACTTTCAGGCTTCAGACGACCCGTAACGACTGTCAAAGATCTACGAATGACAGCCGGGACCAACGGATTAACGTGCTTTCCGAGGCACGGAGGAGTCTCGGCATGTAAAGATGGTCACCCATCCACGGACCAACCTCGGCAAGCGTAGTTAACCTGATCGATCGACCCGTTCAGCTGTTATTTCTTAGCCACGAGCCCCTCAACCGATTATTAAACTAATTAGCGAAATAAGGAAAACCACTTCTAAAAATAAGTCTTTCCCCTCAGTAAACTTTCGTATTCTGGTCGATAAAACTTACTATTCGCTGATAATGCTGTATCATAGAAACAAACTCACTGATTGATAAGTTATCATTCAGTTATCAGGACCATTTTCACGAAATCAGACAAAACAGTAGAAATTGATATTCATAATGATTTTAAGGGTTCCGACCTAATGAAGCAGGCATCATTTATTTGTTTGCAAACACATTTATCATAGCTGGGTATCGATTTTCTGATTAGATATAATACAATGGATTGAGGTAGGGTGGAAAACAAAAACAGTAGTAGTCAAATTGTGGAATAAATGATGATTACATACAGAGCACTGATGGCCCAGTAGAAACGGGCGCGACTTACGAGTTGCAGGTCGTAGATTCAAACCCAGGCAGGCGCTTTACTTTGTGTAAATTATTTCATAACCATCGCTGCTCTCAAAACGGTGAAGGAAAACATCGAGAGGAAACCGGCATGTCCTAGAACCAAAACTCCGAAGCCATGTGAAATCTAGCAACCCGCACTGGGTCCGCGTAGTGGATTATGGCCCACTCTAATATATTACTATACTCCATTTACTATATAACATTAGACAAATAACGGCTAAATAACGACAGCTATTGTGTAATATTGTTGAAATTACTGCACTTTATAGTTATTTTTTAAATGTAAACGGTAAATAGATTACATTGCTTTGTATTTATCGTGAAATAACGGAGTTTATTAAACGTTTACATCGAAATAACGAAAGGGTGAGAACAGTTATTTGTCTAATCCATACTAATATTATAAATGTAAAAGTAACTCTGTCTGTCTGTCCGTCTGTCTGTCTGTCTGTATGTTACGTTTTCACGTCTAAACCGCTGAACCGATCGTCATGAAATTTGGCAGAGATATAGCCTGGGATATGGAGAAGGACATAGGCGACTTTTTTACGCGATAACCGACATCCACGCGAGCGGAGCCGCGCGCAAAAGCTAGTGTTATAATAAATGGAGTATAGAAATAAAGATAAAAGAGATCAACCATTTTTCAGATCATCTAAAGAACACACATCTTTTATGGGGTACTAGAGATGGGCTGAGTAATGATTACTGCATGACAATGACATAAAAATATCGATATCTATCTATTGATATATCGGTTATTAGAAGCTCCATGCATTTCTCTTCGAGCAATCCATTTGCAGATTGCTGAGCTGAGAGCTGTGAGGCAAATGATTCAACACAACCGAATCATTTGGTTTGCAGCGCGACGACTTACGACAGACGACATTTCGACTACACGGCACCAATCGAATGAAGTTTTTAGCTGCTAAAAACTACATGTAGTCGACAGTGGTCTCACGGTAGCGGCGATTTTTAGCTGCTAGTAATCGCAAGCAGAAAACAGCAGCTATAAATCGCTTCGTGTGACTGAGGCTTTAACAGACCATCAAACCATAGAGAAACTTTACCACCACTTTCAAACTCGCTACAATTCCCCAGTAAATAGAAAAGTAAAAAACCGGAGAAGTGCGAGTTCCGTACGATGAATATGATATCCACCACGTTTTTTATCGCAAGATAAAAATTAAGTTTAGGCTAAGTACTTTTGGAGTTATGGGGGTCAATTATCATCTATTTTCTTAAATAACTTTAAGAGTATTTATTTTAAGATTATTAAAAAAAAATTGAGACCTCCACAACAGCCCCCTGATTTGATATGTCACACGGTATAGTTTGCGAAACTTTTTTTTATATTTCCTCTTTGCAAAATTATTTTATTTACGTTACACGTTCACGTTTGGGTAACAGAAATTAATATATATTGCCCCCAAAATCTCGAGAAAGATATGTGGCGACTTTTCTATTTACCTATGTATGTGTAAATAATTTCAACTTAATTGGTTCAGTAGATTCGGAGTAAATTGGCCGTGACAGGCGGACAGACAGACACACACGGGTGATCTTAAAAGGGTTCCGTTTTTTCCTTTTGAGGTACGGAATCCTAAAAATCTAAAGTTGGTTTAAAAAAAGGCCCTAAATTTTCATTCGGACGTACGGAACCCTGAAAACGTGTAATATTGACCAAATGGCACCAAATGTCCAGTGAAATCATCTCAAAACTTGTCAAACCAAATGTCAAACAAACCACTGAATACCCATCGTGTTCAGTTCATTTCATAACAAAATTGTCATTTCCAAGGCTACCCTAGCGCTTTCGCCTAAATGGAGTAATGGCAAGATGGTAATAAATCTGATCGACCCCAACTGGACCCGCCCATCATGTTACACATAACATGGTGGGATATAACGCAAGTGATTCAATGACCCAAAAGCAGAAGTTAATAGTTGGTTGCTTATCTGGTGTTACGACGAAGTTTATCACACAACCTATGGACGTGATTAAGATCAGGTCGCAACTTCTTAGTAAGCCAAAACAGAGATTTGCTACGTACAGAGTCGCGAGACGGATTCTGTGGGAGGAAGGCATAACCGCCTTCTGGCACGGACATTGTCTAGGACAGGTATGGTTAGTCTGCAGGGTGTAAGGCAGACATCGACGCGCAAACTGTTACCATGAATTCAGTGACCCACCAGACCGGACTATGCTCGCTAAACAAACATTTCCACACCATAGGCATAGAGCATGCATAGAGGTGGAAGAAACCGTTGCGCATGTGCTCTTCGAATGAACAGGCGTCACCCAGATTAGAACAGAAAACCTCGGGGCACCCAGATCCTTTACCGATTTTCTGAACAGACCAAGAGATGTGATAAGCTTCTGGAGGGAGGTGGGCTGGTTGGAATAACCACCGATGCCCGCCATGGCCCACGCACAATGGTCCATCTGAAGGACTAAATGCGTAAATCAAACCCTCTAACATAGAACATAGATTCAGTGACCCACCAGTGTTGAACAGTTTGCGCGTCGATGTCCATCGATTCTTAAGGATCTACGAGTCTACATACGTATAGATCAGACTGATGTTCGATGCAACTGTTCATACTCTCATGCGCGCCAGTTTGCCAGTCAATTCAGATTACAGGACAGTCCGGCCCCGCGATGATAAGTACGATTTTTTTACGGTAAAAAGTTGGAATCATACGTCAATATCCCATCATACGGTTAAAAACACATTTAGTATGGCAAAACGTCTCGAGATATACATACATAAACTCACGCCTTCTTTCCATGTTGGTAGGCAGAAACTATGGAACGCCGCCTACTAATATCCTTACAACTCTTTTTGCTTCGCTAAAAGTAAGTTAGTAGTTAATTCGGTCATACATGCACGCCGGTTTGGAATACTACGCACCTGCCCTTTCTGTAGAACATCATCAATAAAATCACTATAATGTCATCCTCTCAACATGACCAAACCATACAAGTATACTCTTCAATTTTTGTCACCACATCTTCTTTTAAATGGCTGGAAATATGATACCCTAAAGTGCCAGGCTGCCATGCGACCCCAAAATTATGCAGTTAAATAACGTACTGATCCTCACCGTGAAACCGAGGCGTCACTAGCTTCATGTCCACATATAAAGACATTTCAGTGAGTAAGTAAGAAGTCTTCGTGACTTTCTGAACTAATTAGCAAACTGGCCTCGTGTCCGGTTGCCAAGTTGGGCAGTCCAGTCCATGACATAAAGGGTTAAGAGACAGAGGAAAATTTTGAAGCAATCTGTAGTATTTTCCCTTTACAGTAGCTATGACATAGAATAACAATAAATTACTATTCAATATTATTTTATCCGTGGTGGCAACTATTTTAGTTTTACTTGGTCTGTTCATTAGTAGTAACTGTCAGTACTGCTTTCAAACAGATAATAATGATGTATTAGTCAATATAATTTGCAGTTTTCCTCAATTACATGAATATCAAAATCAATATGAACATTTTTCAATGTATCTTTTATATTTCTAGGTGCTGCTTAAACTTAATTACAATTTCAGACTTTTAATATAATTGCATATAATATCTTGATTCCCAACTGTTGTGTAAATTAACATGTCCTATTTAAGAGAGCCGGGTGATCTGTAACTGAGGACCTTCCTACTTCAGACACCTGCCTCTATTGAAGATTGTGCATTTATTAACCAGTGCCTGAATTTCTAGCTTCACTCAGTATTGGGTGTGAGCAGTCAGTTCTACGTGTACGAGATCAGCACACAGCTGACCTCCACTATAGTTCCGCGTCAGTACCAGTAAGTAAGACCAGCATGTGGTTCGTAGATAAGTTAGTATAGTAAATGAAGTATATACAGGTTTATTAAAACACTAACAACCTTGTAGGACTGTACGAGTATTACCTACTAACATCAAAAACAACAACTTTTGGTCTATGACTTTTTACAAAACATAATACATTTACCAAAAACAAACCTTCAAGATTTCGTTGTTCTATACATTTAGAGCGTTTAATTTAAATATTTTTATTTTTGTATGAAACTCTGATGAAAACCTAAATACACCTAGCTTCTGATGTTTCATAAGTGCCCATGTAGGTTTATGTGAAATAAAATATTTTGATTTTGATTTTAAATCTCCAAATCCTCCAAAAAAAACAGGATTTGATGAGCAACCTGTCGATTACCGGCATTTTATTGCAGTCGTGGTTTTCGAAGGCGCTTAAAAGCTTAATTATCAATTAAGCTTTTTCATTACTAGCTGACCCGACAGACATCGGTTGACCTGTCCAATCTTTTATAATTTATACAATTTGAAGATTTCCCGGGAAATTTTTCAAATTTTTCTTGTTGTAACAACCTGATTCAGACTATTACAAACATTAAAAAAAATATGGCAATTCGGTGCAGTCGTTCTCAAGTAATGAGCTTACCAACGAACAGCATTTCATTTTCAGGGTCCCGTAGTCAACAAGGAACCCTTATAGTTTTGCCATGTCTATCTGTCCGCGGCTTAGCTCAGAAACTTTTAGTACTAGAAAGCTGTAATTTGGTACATATTAATCTCGCCGACAAAGTGGTAAAATAAAATCTAGAAATATATATTTTTTAGGGTACCTTCACGTCAAGTGGGAATGTTTTTTTTTTCTCGTCTATTCTATGGTGTGGGTATCGTTCGAAAAAAACAATTTTTCGGTTCAGGGATCCGTTTGCGTAATATTAAGCTTTAAAGTGCAAATTTTTGTTAGAGTCAAGTTTCCCTCCCCTCCTGCCAGCTAAATGGTTGTATTTGGATATGTAAAAAATTATCACAGCTAAGCAGTCTTTAGAAGTTACCGAGTAATATTCGACCAACTTACATTTGCAGTTGAAAAACATGTTCAACAAAACAATGTTAAGTTTGTCCTTAGGATAAATTTATCCCAACTACGGAACCCTTCATTGTGCGTGGACCGACACGCACTTGGCCGGTTGTTATTATATAGACATATAGCTTCTGGTCACTTTTTGTGGGGGGGACACTTGACTCTTACAAAAATTTGCAGTTTAAATATTAAATGTCTTAATATTACGCAAACGGATCTCTGAAAGAAAAATGGTTTTCACAAACCCGCAATATTTTTGAACGGCCAATCCAACGGTACCCCACACCATGACAGAGAAGAGAAAAAAAATCATGCCCACTTTACGTGTACCCAAAATAAAAATATTTCAAGATTTTATTTTACCACTTTGTCGGCGTGATTATTATATAATATAATATGTATATCCATGCCAAATTACAGCTTTCTGTACTAAGGGTCTCTCAGCTAAGCCGCGAACACACAGACAGACAGACTGACAAACAGACGGACATGGCGAAAATATAAGAGTTCCTTGTTGGCTACGGAACCCTAAAAACAAACTCCGCCTTATTATCAGTAGTAGAGAAAAATATAGATTAATGCCTAAAACACTTCCTCTAGGCACATTGAACGTTTCCTTTGCGGTGTTTTGGCGGGGTGCGTTTGTACCACATTAGTTATACCACTGGAGGTCATCCGAGTTCGTCAAATGTTGGTGAAAGACCAGTACAGGAGTCTTCTCCACGGAGCCCAGACTGTATACCGATACGGAGGAATCCGCGCGTTCTACGAAGGACTTAGCGCTTCGCTGTTGCAGGTAAGCTCTAACTTTATACAAGCTTTTACTTAGTTTAACATGGCATGAAAAACACGTTTCTAAAACCAATCACTGTTCAATTTTAACCGAAGAAAATGTCTTACAAACTTGCTACCATGGCATAGTAAAATGTTAGTCTTACAATACATTGAACAAGAAAAGTAATGACAAAACATTGACGGGTATATCTTCTGCCCGCGGCTTTGCCCATGTGGTATGTCGATAAAAAGTAACCAGTGTCCTTCCCCAGAGTTCAAAGTATCTTCATACCAAATTTCATCAGAATCGGTTCAGCCGTTTAGCTGTGAAAGCGTAACAAACAAATAGACAAAAAATCTAATATTTTCTCTTAATAATATTAGTTTATATGAGTTCTCGAGTATGTTCCTCTTTTCAGATGGGGCCACAAGTGGGCCTACAGTTTGCGACCTTCAGTTTCATCCAGCCCCTCATCCTGGACGTGCTTAGCTCAACCTGTACTGAGGAAGAGTGTAAAACGAACAAGCGCAAAATAGCGAACCTCGCTATTGCCAGCTCTCTAGCTGGTTCCCTCTCGGGCTTCATGTCCAAGACACTCACTTATCCATTTGACTTGGCTAAAAGGAGACTGCAAATCAGTGTATGACATTTATAAATACTATTTATAATCATAATATAAGGGGTTGGACGCCTGAGGGAGGAGGACTTCGCCGTCAAAGTTTGGAAGAAAAAAAGGGAGGCCTTTGCCAATAATATAGGCTATAGTCAAACAACATAGGCTATTAAAAAAAAACCGGTCAAGAGCGAGTCGACCTCGCGCACCGAGGGTTCCGTACCATCAAAAATCACCAAAAATAATTCAAAAATAATTCGGTCAAGAGACGGTGCTGACTTAAAACTGCAATATTAGAAAAAGTGTGCTATTTAGAGACATCGTTTTATTTTTCCTGTAATCTTTACATAAGCTTCTATTACAAAAGAATTTTCTCTATGCAAACTTCGGAGATAAGGGGGGAAAACAGTATTATTTTTTACATTTCTCGTCATAACTCGAAAACTATGCGACCAAAAAAAAGAAAGCCAAAAAATCATCTTCTAAGCTCAGAAAATCAATGTATCTTCAAAAGATTAATAGTTAAAAGTTGCAGAACTGACCATAATACGACTACTTCATTATTTTGTAGATATGTGCCTTATTACTTCGACTTACTCATTTAAAGAATAACATAAAATCTAGTCATATTTTTCTAATCCGACAAACTGCTATTTTCTCACAGTTCTGGTATCTCGAATACGTTTTTCTCGAAGCAGGAAATCTTGTGATGTAACCAGGAGGTTGGATAGTCGACTTGATTATATGTTATATTGACCGTCATACAAACATTGTATTTATTTCTGATGCCGGAAAACTTCCGGACTTCCTCGGCTTTAATCATTATGTATGACGAAGTGTCGGTGGCAATTTCAAGACTAATCTATGGTCTTCGTACTGTGAAAAAGACGTAATAAGTAGGTATAAGACTCTTTGTACACGGCACGGTTTCTTTACGGAACGGCGTATAAACCGCGCCGTAGAAAAGCTTCCATAGTGATCCATACAACACTGACGAACGTGTGTGTAGACACACACGCGGCGAATAAACCGTAGTTGTTCACGGCATGAAAAACGTGTGTGTACAAAGAGCCTTACCATAGATATATATTACCTCGTAGTTTATTTACCATTTTTGGCAAAAATCACAGTATATTGTAAATTCAATGAGGCTGGGAACCACGGCAAAACACCGCACGTTTTTTACAATATTCGATTTAAGCCGCAATACTATGCGCTACTGCAGATCGAATACGTTAAAAGTTCGTTCGGTTTGCTTGACTGACAAGTCCGGTGGGTTTATCGATAAACGTATATAATTATATAGCTATGTTAGTAATTTTTTGCAGAACGAGCGACGTGTGAATGGGTCTATAATCAATGTATGCGCCACTATGCGGTAACAAATATCCCGAAAAAAACGTGCAGTACCCTTGTACCTACTGCACGTTTTTTTTCGGAATATTTGTGTGTACCTAGCCTAAGGTTGAAACTAAGTGTTTAAAGCAAAAATAGACCATGGCGTTTTATGACGTGCAAGTGAGATTTGTCCTTCTAACAAGCAGGAGGCATGTGTCCCAGCAGTAGGAACGTTGTAGGCTGATTATCCTATATTATGCTAGTGACTTTCAACCTTAAGGGGTAAAGATACATGTTATAGCAAGGCATGTATATACACAACAGATGAGGTCAAAAATTACAAAGAAACGAGGGATAGATAGCTTGATTATGGCTGGAAACGATGTTTGAGATGATGGCTAATAGAAAAGTTGCATAATTATCTTCGTGTCCACGAAGACATGCTGCGCTGACCTCAATTAAATTGGAATAAGAGCAAGAGGAACAGAAAAGAAGAGACCAATGTTGTCGACATAATTCACAGGATAACCAAGCTGTAGTGGCAATGGGCCGGTTATATTAGCCGAAGAGCCGATGACCGTTGGTGTTCTTGAGTGAAGCGAACCCTCAGCCTTCTTGGAGTGACGATCATGGCAGGGTAGCTGGTAACAGCTGGGTGAGAGTTGCTGAAAATCGAGATAAATGGCGCACGCGGAAAATAAGAAAAAACAAAAAGTTTTGCAGACTGTACTGAATAACATATCAAATGAAAGGAATTGTTATGAGAATTATTATTTTATTTTTTATCATACTATAATAATTCGTTTTAAAGATATTAAAGAAAATTGACGAAAATCGACCATTCCCCACCCTTATCTCCAAAATTGGTGAGCCTAAAATCATGAAAAACAGAGAATAGTTCTATACTTATAGATTACAGAAAAAGCTACAAAAAGTCAGTGGTGTTAACATAACATGGTAAATCACTCAATATTGTGCTTACTAACTTACATTTTGCAGTTGGAATGTGAGAACTTGTTTTTTTAACTACAATGTTAAGTTTCTTGGGATAAATTCATCCCAACTACGGAACCTGATATTGTGCGTGATCCGACATGCACTTGGCCGATTTGTTTTTTAGGACAAGACGATAATGTAGGTATAGTAAAACCTTTTTTTGTAATTGAGGCATTTTAGACTAGTACCTATTGTCGATTTACAAAATAATACATTGTTCCAGACCCACAGGACGAGTATGAAGTACAAGACACCGACGCAAGCTCAAAAACTTATCAGATGTAACAGACTTTTCGAGTGCCTCGTACTTGCGTATAAAAAAGAAGGCCTCCGAGGACTGTACAGAGGGTGGGCAGTGACGGTGTACAAAGCTCAATTGACCAGTGTAGCTGCATTCACGTCCTACGAACTAATGTGCTTCGCAGCCAGAGAAATGAATGAGAGGGCGACAGGGGCGACATGAGATTTCCACCGATTTCTTCTTGGGTTTAAATTTCGTAGTAATACGGACATTCCTGTCGTACGGAAGCCAGTTGGGTCATTGAATGGGTAAACCATGTTTTGATTGTTCCTTTCCTTATCTTGTAACAAAATGTTAATGATCTCTGCCATTGTTTTTTTGGAATCGCAGATAAAATATTCAGTAGACGAGGTAAGGATATATTAAATAGTATTGTGATGTGCACACGAGGTTAGCTAAGAAAGCTAATCTTGCCAACTGTAACTAAAGTGATTATACCGAGTATACTGCTTTTTAATTAAATTTTTCTTTCTTTACACGTTCACACGGCTACACATCAAGCTATAGATTTCCAGTATAAGATGATCTCGCATTGTATAGTATTTCTGTACAATGAGAGGTCAGCTTATACAGGAAATTATAGCTTGATATGTCAATAGCCATGTGTACACACGGCCACAAATCAAGCTATATATTTCCACTGCTGGACATAGGCCTCCCCCAATTGGGGGGTCGTGCCATAATCGCCACGCGTGGCAGCCAAGTTGGCGATCGCAGTATGGTGTTAAAAATGCATAGAGAACGTTGCTGCCCATTCTCAGTAAGTCCCATAGGCCTGTGTTCACCAACATTTAAATCAACTGTTAAGATATTTAATCAGTTCTTTACTCAAAATTTCTTAGGAAATTTGACATAAACCAACTGTTTAAATACCTAACCGGTGATTTGAATGTTGGTGAACACAGGCCTAAGAAATTTTGAGTAAACAACTGATTAAATATCTAAACAGTTGATTTAAATGTTGGTGAACACAGGCCTTAGGAAATTTGACATAAACCAACTGTTTAAATACCTAACCGGAGGTTTGAATGTTGGTGACCACAGGCCTTAGTCACCTTTTACAACACCCACGGGAGGAAATGGGGTGGTTATTCTTTACGTCCGGCATCACACGACAATATTAAACTGCACTGTGTGATTGGTTGAATTCTTGTCAGAATTATTGTTATTGTAATTGATTTGTTTATTCCAAAAATCACACCATGTTGATTAGTGGTGGGCCGTTGTCGAATTTTTGACAGACGAAACGCAACCGTTTTCCTGACGACGAAAACGGTAGCAAAAAACGGTCATCGTTACAACTGCTTTAAAGACGGACGACGGACGACGAAACTTAATTGCGTTTTCGTCGAGTGAAATAGTTGCAGTTTCTTACAACTATCAACAGGTTTGATCGTCGCATCACGAACGACAGTATTGAGAACCGGTAGGAAAGGTAAGTTAACACATTATCGACTGTATTTCATTGACATAAAGTTCACTTTCTATTGTAAGGACTGTTTTGCAAGCGAACGTGACGAGACGCATTGACAACTGGTAATACATTATAGACTGTATTTCATTGACATAAAGTTCACTTTCTATTGCAAGGACTGCTTTGTAAACGAACGAACGACGACGCGACGGACGAGATAGTTGAGTCATTGCATTCTAGACTGTATTTTCATAAACGTAAAATAAAAAATCGCACTAAATAATTCGAAGACTGGTTTGTGCAACGAAGACTGTTTGAACCCAGGATGTAAAACGGTTTCATCGTCACAGAACACAAAACGGTCTTTGAAAACGGTTCGTCGTCGCAACGCCCAATCCTAGTGTTGATCCGATATATGGTTTTTTAATGCAGTAGGATTTTTTTTCTATTGGTATCGCATACAAATAAAACAAACCTTTTGGTAAAAAAACTATAAACACATCATTTTTATTCTCTTTGGTTCTTAATAATAACATGGTATATCTATGGTAACTATTATAATTACAATTTCAGATTTTGGCTGTCTGGAAAAATGTTTTTTCGTCTTTCAGTTTTATGTATTCTCAGGAATACATGAAACTTCCAAGCGTATCTTTTAATACTTATAACAATATTTACAAGAATTGTCATTGTTATTTAAGCAGAGGCAGTTACGTTTAATACCTTTTCCTACATAATAATTACAATTCCAAACAAGAATACAGGTAACGGTTATTTAAACTAGTTAGTCAAAGCCTTGTGTTAACCAACATTTAAATCAACTGTATAGATATTTAATCAGTTCTATATATTTAAAATTTCTTAGGAAATTTGACATAAACCAACTGTTTAAATACCTAACCCGTGGTTTGAATTTTGGTGAACACAGGCCTAAAAAGTTGATGGTAGTCAGCATACGTTATGGTAATAATGAGCATTCTTTAAATTTTCATGAATTGATAAAATCACCCATAAATCACAAATAACCCAATGTCAAAAATACAAAAATACGTCAGATCATACTGATCTGACATATTTTCGTATTTTTATTAGTATGTTAAGCCGAGTCCAGACGTGTGTAATGTAATGTATCGTGTAATGTAACGCGAATTCTGCGTGTGGACGGCATTACGAGCACTACACGTATCTAACGCTCGGACTGGCGCTAGCGCTGATCTATCGGCTGTTGGTCTTTAGCCCGAACACAAAGGCTCTCGCAGTGGTCGATTCGCGTTGAGTTTGTATGCCGTCACACTATGCGTATTACATTACACGATACATTTCATTACACATTACAAACGTCTGGATCCGGCTTTATGTTGCACAAATGTACAAAAACATATTCACCACCTCTGGATAATATAAAAACTAAAAATATAGCCTCTTGTAAAGATTGTCGCCTAAAATCAAATCTTCTCATCACGTAATGTAACGTATGCTAAACACGTCTGATTTCCTCGAACAAACATTTGTGATGTTTGGTTGCTTCGGTAAACTTCGGGGGAGTTCGGGAGTTCGGATGACTTCGCTAACTTCCGGTAGCTGCTGTTTAATATTATGATGTGTGGTTCTTATCCTAAGTATCCTGAGGACAAAATGAGGAATTCGTTAATATCACTATAATGTAAGTACAGAAAACGTATTTATTTAAGTATACGTGTCCACTGAAAACCTCTAAATTACGCAAAATCTATAATCTTCACTATTTCGCATATTCTGTAAATTATTATCTCAGAATTTCAGTAGACAAGTTGTCTACTGAAATGGTGAAAACAGAAACAAAGCAGAAATTCGCTTATGAAATCCGCTAAAAAAGTCTACATATTTTTGCCCTTGATTGTACAAAGAAACACTGTATCTACAGATACAGTAGTTAAGTTTTCAGAACTTTAAAAACGACCGGAATATGGCAGTTTGGTAGATAGAGTATAAAAATTATAATGTAATAATCAGCCAGTGTTGTCCCACAGGCCAAACGTTCGATAGTTCGTCACACAGTGGGTGCCTGAAGACGGGTGCCGTCACCGAGGCAGGGTTACGAAACGCCGACGTGACGATTTGGAGTCGTTCCTGACCGATTGGCCGGAGTAGCCAAACCACAAAAAAAATGGAAAAGTATGGGAGCGACGTTTGCCCAGCTGTAGGACAACATAGGTTAACAAAAATAAATAGAATAATGCCCTTACCTTAACCCTAAAACAATGAACTGTCATCAGTGCCAGCCATGCGACAACGACTCGCTCTCCCATCCGTGGTGATCCTCATGAACGGGCAGGTAGACCTTCTTCTCGACTTCAACGTGCTTCACTACGGGGACGGGCACGTGCTTGTAGATCGGTACCGGCACGTGCTGGATCACGGGCACCTCCTTAATGACCTGGACCTCTTTGACGACCGGCACATGCACCGGCACGTGGACCTTCGAGACATGGTGGTGGTGAATCGTGTGGACCTTGTACGGCACGTGGATGGTGACGTGTTTGTGGCTGTGGAAGGAAGAGATGGTTAGTTTTGTCGACAAGGGTGAAATTATTTAAAAGTGGTATTTGAATGGTAACGAAGTCAGTAAAATCCCTAAAAGGTCAGGCGAAAGTGTCAAATATCTGCATGTACTATCGGGGACATCCGAATCCGCACACTTTCCAAACAAAATCTCGTGCTCGTGGATATCCACATTTGTTTACCGCCCCTTTTTGTGACGACCAATAATAAAAACTTTTATTTAAATATATTTGTAAGGCTCTGTTACAATGATCATTGATCACAGATGTCTGACCACTTCGGCTAGTTTTTACGGCCTTTTTTTTTTATTTATAAAAAATGGACTATACTTTAGAGTCCGAAATAAAATATTTTTATCTATTAATTTTTTATTTATTAATATCAATTCGCGTTTGAATTTTTTTATAAATTGTATAAAGTTTTATAAATGAGCGCCCCAAAATGATCATCATTAAAATAGAAATCGAATCAGAAGCTAAGTAACGTTCAATTCCAAACACACTTCGTTCCTTTTTCAATCCCAAACAGATACCGAAATTAAATTCCATACGAGTAAAGACCTCAACACATGGTTCGCATAAAATTTAACAAAAAATCTCGTTGTAACATAGAAATCAATACACAATGCGGCAGATTAACCAATAGCACGCACGGACTGTGTCCTATGCTTACAAATGGTGCGCTTTCCCTACACTCGACGCAAAGTGGATAATACGGGGGAAACGCACCAGTTGTCGGTGATGCAACCAGTAATTGGGGTGCGACGACTTTGTATGTCTGACGTAAACCATGCAAATGTGCTCCTGGGTTTACCACTATGTAATCGAATGATGCTATAACTGTCATGGCTTTTGATGACGTATCTGGCCAGTTCTTGGAAGTTTTGTATGGGATTGCTGGGTACGATTACCAATACCAATGACCATTTGTGCCACTGAACTGAACACTTCATAACTATAGAATTTCAAGCCATTAAATCTCTATGATTGCATATTACCATAGCTTCGCCAAAAATGTTACCATAAGATCAGCAAGCGAAACAAAACAACATTACATTCGTAGTAATAATAACAGAAATTTCGTAACACGCGTAATATCATTGTACTTATCTCTCACTTGAGTCACGGTTAGGAAACACGTATAATTGTAGACCAACATAATAATTGTTATTGTAACAATTTCAAAGTCGGCTGCAGCGAATAATTATGTATGTTTGCAACCTAAATAAATTAGTACGTGAAATTATTTTGTACAGTCACATACATAAATTGGGAACCCCACCCCTCTCGCATTTTAAAATACTTTAGAAAAAGCCTTTGAACTTTAAAAGGAAACATATTTATCTTGAACAATAACGCTTGAAAAACGGCGTTGCGAGAACCCTTCTATCTGCAGATTCTCGCAACGCAAATTCTATCTGCAGACTGCCTAAGCTGTAAATCGATAGAAAGTTCTCCCTTCTCCACGTAATACCCTCTTAGTGTTACGTGGAAAAGGGAGAAATATCAATCAATTTAAATAAAAAATTAATAAATGATGGTGCTACGTGATTGGCCGTTCGTTTCTTTAGAGCTCATTCTATTTTAATTGCCTTCTCATACTCCATAAATTCTTTGAGAGGAGGCAAAGTAAAGAATATTGAATCTATAAGCCGTTACAACGCTAATTAATGGCTTTCTTTCTAGAGAAAGCTTTTTCTTTTTCTTTCTAACGTATTTTCCATAACCTTGTCTGCGATTTAGAATATTATTTTCAGTTTGTAGTTTTAACGCTACAAACAATTTGGTATGGTGTATCTATAGTATACCTACCCACAAATCGCCAGTTATGTTTAAGTCCAATGTAATAAGGGGCAAGCCTATTCAATTTGTAGTATATAAAATTACACGACACTAAGAAACAATCGTAAACATATTAAAAGGGTTTTTTTTTTACCTTTCTTTGGTATCAATACAGTTAACAAGTTTGAATAAAAACCTAAGATGAGGGTTTTTACGTATGCAAATTGTTTCAAGCATCAGTTTTAAACAACTAGGTAACAGTTCGTATGTTTTCCCCCAACTTGTTCTTTTTGTGTTTGTGTTTTTCGTTGCGCCACGTTTTGCCGCAAATAAACTTGTTTTACTTTTCAATAATTACAAATATACCCAGGACGGTACGCAACGTATTGCCAAAGATCCCTGAAACTTATAAAATAAACAAAGAAAAGATTTTGATGGCTTCTTAAGAAGTTTCGAAGAAGACATACAAAATCTAACTGAATTGAGAGAATGGAATTCTTACCCCTCGTTTCCGATACTTTTTTGTTTGCTCGTTGCTTGCCACGAAACTTAAAAGGTTTACTCACTTATCTTCAAGTCACATTATTGGCAAGATCAGCGGGGTAATTGCTTATCACTCAGTCAATGGGTTTGCTTTTGGCAGTTCAACAACATTCATTGCATTATTTACATTTTTGAGCAGAAAAATGTTTCGAACATATGAAGCAATGGATTAGCAATATACTTCAAAATCCTTCAGATTGTGATTGATAGTGTGTTACGAAATTAGGGTGGCCACAAACTCAAACTCAAAGCATTTATTTAAATTGCAATTAAGATGCTGATTAAAGTGCAGAGTAAAATAATCGTTATGCCTTTTTTATTATTACTTTATTATTTACGGAATAGTAGTCAAAATCGGTTGAACAGACTGTAAAAAAGGTTTCTTTAAATGTCTAATCTTATTTCAAATATAGTATAGATAGTTGATTTTGTAAAAAAAAAACATTACTGATCATCTGTGCAGGCCTATTGGATATATTTGATTGAAATTTTGTATGCAGACTGGGAACGTCAAGTTTAAATTATTGTCGTATCCAGAATGTATATCAAAAAACGTTAGCGAAAAAAAAAAAAGTTGCGGTACATAACACACTTAAGATAAATGAGAGTATTATAATGTAGGTTGGTATGTGGTGAACCAAATAATAATCAGCAACATTACGACTGTCTAAACTACGAGTAATGAATACCAGTGTTGTAATCAACCATTCATTAGCTTGTAATCTAAGCTTTATCAGATCACTTGTTATGAAAGACGAAAGCTCTAGAAATTATGTTACACTTGATCAGAATAACAATATAGGGCAATGAACATGACCGTTATTAATTGTAAATCTGTTGTTATGGTATGGGCATGTGATGCGGAAGAATGAGGAAAAGGTCGCGAGGAAAGTTTTGAGTATGATAGTTGAAGGATAATAAGGGAAAAAACAAATAGACGATGGATGGACTCTGTGAAAGATAATATAGCTCGAAAGGGAGTGACTAAGAAGAGAAGTGTTGAAGAAAAAGACATGTTGCGCCGACTTCAAATAAATTGGGATAAGAGCAAGAGATTAATGATGATGATAAAACAGAAACGTTATTTGCTTTGCAAATTCTAATCCCGCACATTGGGAAAAGCAACTGAGGCATCGGAATCAAGTATCGATGTAAATTGAACCAAAGCCATCAACCAATCAATTCAACATGTACGTCTTTTGAGTGGTCTAATTGCCAATTTTTCTTAACTCAAAAACGGGTAAAATGCACTAAAAGTACTAGTTAAGCATATTCGCAAGGGTTATAGTAGGAACAGTCAATCGCAAAAAAAGGAGTATTATAATTTGACATGGTCAGCGCTTTAATGCCGTAGCAGTAAGGATTGTTTTCGTACCACTGATGTGCCATCATGTGTGACTGTACTATGAAGGAAAAGTCGTAAAAATAAAGCAATGAGTACATGACATGACAAGACATCACATTAGCACAAATTAAGCATTAGGCTGTGAATAGACAAAATTACATCACTGCTTTAACATATAAATAAGTCTTACGTATAATCCTGCAATAAAAGCTAGAGCCAAACAAATACCTAATTATTAAATTAAAATAATTTGCTAAATGATTATGATGTAACTGTTCTGAATTACTTGACTGCCTCATTAGTCTACTGGTTGCAAGCGCTACTGCCGCATGAGGTTTTGGGTTGATTCCCAGGTCGGACAAAGTGTTTTTGGGTTATTCCATTTGGCATTTCTCAGTATGAGCCCGGGGTCAGGATTTGTGACCGGTTAATAGCAATAGGCTCGCCTATAAAATGGAACTTAAACATACCTAACTGGCGAAATATTATGGCGTATCTGCCGCAGCCATCTCGTTAAATTAGCCAGCTAATTGGACTCCTAGGCCGTTCATTAAACGCATCTAATTAAATAGCTGAAGGACAACTAGGCAAATCATTGAGCGCAACTTTAAACCAGATGGCTGAATGTCGTGTAGTCATTTAGTTCAACTGCTTTTACTAATACTTACCACTAAGTAACTGGCATGTTCACACTAGGTCGATTAATTAGTTCGATCGTCGAACTAGTGAGATTTTACTGCAAGAACAAGCGAAGCGAGCTCGGGACTTGGGGCACCCCGACTCAGACAGGTCAGGTTCGAATGGGACAAGTTTCTTTTTTTTAACTCATTTGCAGTAACAACGAGATGGACAGTGATGCTGTAAGGACGAATGCATTCAGAAAAATCACAACCATAAAATTGACAAAGAGAAAACCTGATCATGCATATTATTACATTTTAATTGTCACTCTCATAACAACGTACAATCAACTTATTCAGTCATATTAATTGGTAATTTAAGCGTACTCTTTAACGATTGACAGATATTTTTGCCCATATTGAAAATGCCAGCAATGAACAACGGACAATGAAGATTTTTCTGCTACAGTTATTTCGATGTAATGATGTGTATATTTTAATGGTTAAGTAAACAGAGAACTGTAATGAACAATATTTTATGAAGCATAAAAACATCATATTTATCATTATACCATTCCCGACACACAACAATATTTGCCGCTGTAACTAGGTAAGTACCTAATTACTATATTTGCTAAATCTTATGAGAAAACTGAGAGGGAGTAAGGAGCAGTGGTAGCCCAGTGGTAACGGCCGCGACTTACGTGTTGTAGGTCATGGGTTCGAACCCAAGCAAGCACTTTTCTTTGGGTAATTTATACCATCACCACTGCTCTCAAAACGGTGAAAAAAACATCGTGAGGAAACCGGCATGTCATAGAACCAAAAATTCAAAGACATGTGACATCTACCAACCCGCACTGGGCCAGCGTGGTGGATCACGGCCCACGCTGCCCGACCTGGGAATCGAACCCAGGACCTCATGCTCAGCAGTAGCGCTTGTGATCACTAGAGCAACAAGGCAATATTTTTTATGACATAAGTATATGATCCGCAATTGCGTGGAGCACTAAACACTGCGTAGTGCCGCTGCAGTGCAGTGTGGTCTTACCTTAACAAGTATGGCCGGTATGAGCAATGCTTTTGTGCGGAGCGTAAGCCTGTTTTTGTTTTCCGGCCCTATTCAATTTAGTAGAGAGTGGACTTTGGGGTTGGGTCATAACGACAGCGGTGATGAAAAGAGAATAGTTTGTGTTCCTTTTTTCATAAATTTTCCGAAATATATTCATAATTGTTGTGAGTATGAATGTAGACGGCTATACGCGTACGGGAAGACCAAAGAAACGATGGAGTGTCAAAGTTGATATGGGTACAAAAGGAGTGACTACCGAAGTATCGAGATGACCACTAATGGAGAAGTATGGAAGAAAAATATATGTTGCACCGACCCCGAATAAATTAGGATAAGGGCAGGAGAATGATGATGATATCTCTTTCTAACTTGCCGATTACAACCGAAACTCTTGAAACGATGAGATTAGGAAGCAAAAAATACCTCTGCGAAACATTTTTTTTTTCAATACAGTGTTAATTCAGAAAAAACATAGGTAATTAGTAACTTTTGCTTTTAATTCTCTCGTTGTATCACAGCAAAAAACGTTTCGACCACTTTGACCTCGCATTTTTTGTCTGCCAAGTTTCATTTCAATCGGTCAATCACATGTCACTTTAACCGACTATATTATTGAGTCAAAACATTGCAAAATTATCTAGACATCCGTATTTGTTTTGACTAGAAAATAACAATATTATGTGGTCGCTTTTGGGGTCATAGTTTCTATTCCGATTTTTATGGTGACCAAAAATTTCGTTATCAACATTAACCGGATCTAATTCGCATACTACTATTTTATTATCTATGATTGCTAAATTTTCACTAATTACATGGACAAAATAACTTTACACCGCTAAAAACGCTAAACGCTAAACGCTTGCAATGCTACTGGGTAAAGTTACATGACACAAATTGCTTGCTGGCAACGATTTTTTTACAACACACTGCGTGCATTTTATTTTAATAACGAACGAGTTATTCCGATTTCCCAAATCTACAGAATCCCAGATGTTCACAACCTTTTCATAAAAAAGGCTATTTCTACTAACGTTCTACAAGTTTTGTCGTCAATTTGAGAGGTAAGAAACTATGGGGAAGAAAGCAGTGAACGGTCACACAATAACATACATACATACATAAAATCGGGTAGGCAGACACCATAGAGCGCCACCTGCTACGCTCCTTACATACTCCTTTTGCGTCGTTTATATTCATACATCTGGTCATACACGCACGCCGATTGCGAGTGGAACGCACCTGACCTTTCCAAAAAACATCAGCAAGAAGGTCACTATATGTCCTCCTAGGGCGTCCCCCGGCTTTCCACTAACAACTGCCCAAATACAGCGTTTTTTGACACCTGAATGTCAAATACTAGTGAAAATGACAGATTTCATGACGACTGTTCTATTATTATTATGACGGAGCAGCTTTCCAAGGAAAAAAAAGAAAAAGTATTTTTGGGACTCGTACAGGAAGATCGCATTTTAAACTAAATACACTCATAGCAACATTATTTTTTTTTTTAAACAAAGTCCTTTATGGGGTCAAAAGGCTCTTATCTCAACGTGATGCTGCGACATTTAAAAATAAGTGTCGCAGCGCTCTTCTGATATAGCCCACTCGGTAAAAAAACACAGCTTTAGCGTAAAGGCTCGTACAGACTCACGCAATATTGCGAGCGCGACGCGACACTAGTAGCACAATTTCTTTGTCGGTGCCTGTCGCGCCCGCGATATCGCGCGAGTCTGTACGAGCCTTTATTTCTGTTACTGTCGAACAACTGTCAAACTGTGAGTGCGAGATACAGACGGGTATAATATACTAAGTAGAATTCTAGATCCCTTGCCTGTGGATTGCAAGTTTACGTTTGGACCATAACAGAATTAATGATGAAATAAAATACGTTCATTAAATTATACATAAACGCAATGCAGCAACAATTATGCATCCCACCAGTACGAAACCACGTTTGATTTAATTAAAATAACTGCCAGGTTCGATGATGCACGTCAACGCCAAAATACAATCGCGTAAAATTCACGTAAGTACATCATGTACATTTTAATCCTCATCCATTATTGTTCGATATGTAAACAGCGGAGCAATTGCATGCTACATGCATCAGTAGTAATGGGTTTCATTTTGAAAATTCAACAACATTCATTGCGTTATTTACGTTGTTTAGCAGACATATTTTTCGGACATATCAAGCAACGGATTAGCAATATAAGATACCGATTGATAGTAGTGTTACGCGATTAGTGTTTTTGAGTTAATTAAAATGAAAATTAATTGTGTACTATACTTTATACTTCGACATGAAATCGTTTCTTCACTGTATGAGAAATATATCGAGAATAAAAGTCAAAATCAAAGTCAAATCGAACATTTCAATTAGACCATTAAAAGGCAGGTGAACGTCAAAAATTACAAGACAAAAGATGATTTGAATCTAGCTGTTCCTTCCAAAAGGTAGTTGTGGTATGCAGAAGAATGGACAAGAAATTTCACAATTTATTACAATTTACAAAAAATGGTTTTACAATATAAGGAATACTCGGAGTCGTCGAACACCTAAGACTTGAAGAATGTTACGTAACGGCACTGGACTAACCGGTCGTGCTAAGTGATACAGATACTAAGTTAAAACACCTCGGTCTGGGTACAAGCATCGCGCCGTACAGCCATGGGGATAGGCAGGATAATTTGATGTTAGAGACAGTGTCGCAGTGATCAACTGTAAGGGTTCATGGTTCCATCCTCATGTCGGGAAGTCTTATTGAGATTTGTAGAATACTCTTATTTTGATGTTGTTAAAAGAGTATATGTACTTAGATGGTTTGGTGATGTTCTTCAGAAAGGTGAGGAGCGTAGTACTACACGCAAACGGCGTGCGTGTATGAATGACCAGATGTGTATGAACTTATTATAAACGAAGCAAAGCAAAAAGAGTATGTAAACTCCCCCACATACTGCCGCGATATCGCAGGTGCGACCCTTGTCGCGCTGCCTGTCGCGCCTTAAGGATCGTAGCAGGTGGCGTTCTGTAGTTTCTGCCTCGGAAGAAGGCGTGAGTTTATGTATGTATGTATGTATGTAGAATTCTCAGAAACAGACTGAACTTTGATAACTATACTTCTAGTTACTATTTTGAGGAATACCTGCGTGGGGAAAAGTAATTTTTACAAAGGAGCGGTACTGTACAATCAATTTCCAGATACAATTGTTAATGCAAAAAAAAATATATAAAAAAAATCAAAACAATGTAACCAGAACCACGTCGGAAAAAATGCCTGATTAAGATAATTAACCTTTTTGTATATAATTTAAATATATGGAATCCTAGTTTTAAATAGGTTTTTTTTTTCTTTTTTTTTTTGACTCAATCATTACGTTTTCTTATAAAGGCACCACTCGTCGCGCGCTACGCGGTGTCTTTGTGTCGCGCCTGTTTGTAGGAGCCTTAACTGCATGACTTATTTGTATATCTCATATTTTAGGTGAAATTTTTGTGTTCTTTATGAGGATAAATTCTTTAAACCCATATTCAATGCAGTCATTCGGAGAGCTGTGCGTTTTAAGACTAACGAAATAGACAAATTATTTTTCAAAACTAGAATAGACATATTTATTAGCAATGAATGTAGGTACAAAAAGCTGTTGTTACAGTGTGAAAAGTTTCAATGTAGTGCATGTAACAAAGTCCTGAATATTCGGCCTACCCGGAAATCATTACGTAGTTTGTTCGACCGAATACTCGAATATGAGAGCTTTGTAACCAGAATGGGCATTACATGGGCAGTTGAACTCTTATGTCCATGTAAGTGCTTATTAATACTTATATATTAAAAATCTCCTTTTCATGAGCTTTTAAGTACGTACTCGTATTACACAATCGAGTTGAGAACATCTCAATATTAATATGGTGAAAAAATTACGTATTTACTTCTTATTATGTAAGTGATTGAAAAGAACCTACTTTTACCTAGTCGGTATATAACCTCTCATACTAGCTTTAATGACAAGCTTGTTTTCATTTAAAGATAGAAACAACTCTATGTACATCTTTTACATGTCCTTTTTTATTTTTCTTGTTCCGTTTATTATTGTTGTAACTATCAACATCACTATTATCAATTCATGTAATAATGAACTCTATTTACACCCTGATAGAAACAATAATTTAATTTAATAATAAGGATTAATGAAGCTTATTGAAAGCGATCACCTCTAGGAGTCTTGTCCGACCCGTCGAGTTACTAGAGTTAAGTAAGCATTGATTATCACTTGCAAATCTATGTTACGAGACAGAATCAAACTTGAATAAAGTATGTAACTATCACAACCGAAACAAACAAACAAAAAAAAAAAAAACTACAAATAAATACGTTCATTCATACGTAATACGATTTTTTTTTTTTTTTGAGAAATATTGTGAGCTTGTGGTAACTTGATGTGCTGGCTACCGTACATTGGGACGTGCCGTCGTCGTATTGTCCGCATTTGGTAATGGTGCCCGCTTGGCATAGCGGGCTGATACAAGTATCTCCCGGGCCCCCGACTCATGGTACTGGAAGGAACAGTGGGGTTTTAGTCGGTAGGAGTCCGACATAATTCCCTCCGTTCTTCCCAGACGGAGGGTATCCATGAGGATTTACCCACAGAGAAAAAATATTGAAAAAATTGAAGAAAAACATGTGCGGTAACTTGAAAAAAATACCTGCTCATCTGTTTCCTACTATGCAATGATAGGTTAGGTTACCTCCCTGTGACCTGTAATGAGCCAGTTACATTTCAGTTTAATACTAATTTCAGTCTGATACTAATAAGGCTGTTTGCTCTCTAATTCTGATCCCTATCAGTTCATCTACTGACATTCAGCATCATTTGTGTTGTTCGTTTGAAACGTAAGTACCTACATAACTTATCTGCTTTCATCTCTACCGAGCATCCAATCTATAATCAATCTTCGCTTTACATCACATTGTTACTCGACTAGCTCATAACATATCAATACTTGCTTAAATCGGAAATTGTCTGACACATACCAGATAACATGCTAACCGCACTTCACTAATTACTGTCATATTACATAAGTAACTTGACGCAACAGCACATAATGAGATTATTTATCGATCGCCGCCAAATCTATAGATGCGCTGATTCCTTGATTACGTCATTATAGCTAGATAACGTTACATGTTAGGATGAGCTTGTTTCCTCCTCCTATGATTAAATAATGACCTTTTTGGACGAGAATTTTAGTTAGAACATAGGTGAAGTGAGCTTGAAGTAAGCTGTCATTGCTCCTGATGCTGAGGATTTACACTTTTGACAGCTCAGTTCAGCCTCAGTTTACTCACTTTTTCCGGAATATATCGATTGTTATTAGAAAATCAATTCTGGACGAAACTAAATATTTAAAGGACAGTCTGAAAACAATGTAGTGTTTGTGAGTAAGGAATAAGTCTTCTCAAGTAGTACCTAAGCTGATTGTAGAACGCGCGGAAAATTCTAGTAAATACTTAAGTCATGTAAGGTCGTGTGTTCACTGGGAGACAAAAGTTAGAAAGAAAACGAAAGAAAATACTTTTACTTGCGGTAAAACATGACGCAAAGAAAAAACACTAAACGCACCGACCCCAGAGTGGATTGACCAGACTTGATTACTCGAATGTACCTAAAGATTCACACTAGCCCCTGGAGTTTCATGTTTCATGGGGTTACAGAAACCATTGCATATCAAGGAGTAGACCGGAGGATGCAATAATGGTAGGGAAGACGTGTCAATAGGATATGGAAGGATTATTAGAGCCGCACCGGATATGCATCCTAAAGTAAGCAATAGAATTGTGGAGAGACGGGTGATATAACACAAAAAAGGACAAGTTGGGGAAAAATATGTGCCACATCTACGCGTAACGGCCATAACTTAGCATAATGCTGTGACCCCATGCGAGGCAGAGCCACAGCGTTTGTTGGCAAGTTGGGAAACTTGATTTCAGAGTGCGGAATGTTCACTTGCCTTATCACCATTCACGTCATTGTCCACACATGAGCCCGATGGCTTTGATAAAAAGGTAATTCTGCCCGTGATTCATACTTTTCCTGGGTTACCAGGTTGATTTGGCTATGTCTATACGACTATTATAGAACATCTTATCTTATCGAGAAAGTTGTGTCCCACTTCAAAGTTCGTCCCAATAATCCATTAAGATTTCATTGCAAGCAAGTTTAGTGCCAAACAATTCCAATAATAAAATGTGAAATCGATTAAATATTAACCGAGAGTGGCTTATCTTGTAAGTATTTCGGGCAATTTGTTACCAAGTGAAGTGTACACTTCATGTTCCTACAATACGACATATTATATTTCATTTCAACGGCTTTCAAGTTTGTGGAGAAAATAAACCCCTTGGTACATTATTCTTTTCTGCTTTTTTCTGTTGACTCTCAACAATAGAGAGATTTTATTTGAACAACAGGAGAAATACATAATACTGTTTTTGCTGTCGCGCATAAGACAGTTTTGTATGATACTTTATACTTAACAGTCTAACTAGTGAAAAACACAACAATGTGTCTAGAAAAATCATTTGGGTAATAATTTTCTTTATTTTGCTTGTAATCAACTATGGCTGAAATCAGGAGTCTTACAAACTGGCTAGCTTGAAAATAATACTTTTTTGAAGTACTAACTTTGAGGTATTTTATATTCTTACTCTATACAGGATTTCTTTGGCGCAAATAATATTTATTTTATTAATTTATTATTGTGGATAAATCACATAGTTCCGTGTATTTAATAGTTACCCCAAACAGTTTTTTTTTTTCACACATAATTAATTTATAATACACTTTACTGTTGATACACCACATAGTCTCATGTAGGTATTTATTAATTACCCGAAACAGGAGTTCTGGGGGCGCACACAATAATTATTTATTTCAAACTTTATTGTTTGTCGTGCTTTAAATGCTGTTATGATATTGCTTAATGCAATCGCAATGCAGTGCAGTGCATCTTACAAATAATTTATGTAGCACCTATTTCACTGAAGTAAATAAATTTATGTGTCTATTACTAAATGGATTTTCTATTATCAATACTTTTAGCCGAAACAAAAGGAGTATGATGTAAGGATCGTAGCAGGCAGCGTTCTGTAGTTTCTGCCTACCTCCATAGGAAGGAGGGCGTGAGTATGTAGTACTTACAGCCGGTTGGTAATTAGGTTTTATTTATATTGATGCTATCAATAATAATGTAATTTTATGTCGCAATTTATCGACAAAATAGCAAAAGCAATTTCAAGTAGATTTAAATTATGATATGATATTAACGAATCAGTCTAGAAGTTTCTGGATCGATTTGTAATTAAGTCTTTATAGGTGATTTTTTTTATATAGATCCGCTTTGTTTGTCTTTACAAATTCTATTTATCCTACCTAGTCTAGTCATAGAAGAAGGTTGTAGTATTTACTAATATGTTGTTTAAAAAACTCCTGCGCGTAACGTGACGACCTTGACAACGTAACGTCAATCACATCAGATAACTAAATCTAACTGTACTGCATTCAAATTCTAACGATGAATTAAGTTTTTTTTTTTTCTCATAAAAGAACAACTAAATTCGAACTATGAATGAATGGTTTTCTCATAAAAAGAACAACTCATACATCATTCATTTTTATCTTATTGCATTTGCGTTGAACTTGAGACAGTTTTTTTGGTTTTGTTGCGTCATTGCATCAACAATTGGTTGTAGTTTTATGTCTTTTGTTTGGATAGTAAATACGGAGTATGATAGTAATGTTTGCGGTTTCTTTTGTTTGGCCTTTTTGCTGATGAATAGGAAGAGTTTGCATTAGTTTTATATAGCAGCAAAAACAAAAATTAACAGTTCAGGTTTATGAACGAACAAAATTAATGATGACACAACTTTTAACCCTACATTGCGCAATTATTCAAACTATTTTGTATTTTACAAATGTGCGTAGGTAGGTTGGTACTTACTGTCCACCGCCACCGGGGGTTGGGGAAGCGACGACCACGGCTACCACGAGGGAGATAAGCTGTCAAATGAAAAGTTTTTGTTTTAGTTTTAGTATTATACAAAATTGTCACAGCAGTGTCATGATGGCTTAGTGCCCTCAAGCCTTCTCTGTATGAGAAGAAACCTTTGCCCTGCCCTGGGACAGTAAAAAGGCTGCTATTATTATTATTTATTATACTAAATTATAGGTGGTTTAATGTTTAAAAGAATCGTAATTAAATTGAAACCGACACATGATACAAGCATCAATTTTTTCTCGGTAGAAACCGAGAAAAAATTGATGTGAAAATTAAAAAAAAAAATATTATGAAATGAACTGCCTTTAAACTGAAAAATATTTGTTTGATGATGATGATATTAATTATATTTTGGGACACGAAACATTAACACAATTCCAATAATTATTTGTAAAGTATACTTAATCACAACTTTATGTTCGCACTTAGAAAAAAGAGAAAAAACTTTGAAGCAAAATTGGCGCCAAAACTATTTTGACAGATAAAAAATATATTTTTGGAGAACTCACAGCGAGTTTCGCGTACATCTTGCTTGGTTAGCTGGACTGATTCCGTATTACACTTTGCCTGTCAAGACTGGCTTACTTTCTACTCCTCTGAGCGTACCACAAGCTTATATACTGGTCGGCTTGCGAGTCCAAGAATTGCATAATCTAGCCCCTTGGTCCATCCCTACTAGCCCGTTTTACCCGGCGAATTTAGAAAGGTAGCACACACGTACAGATTGGGCGTAGAAAGGCCACTTTTCAATTGAGTGGGGTATCACAGGTGGGGTGAAACATCGAGAGTGGCCAGCGGTTACTTTTCTTTAGTTCTATGTTTTTTGAAGTGACAAAGTGAAGTTATCAGTGTCGGTAAAGTGTTTTAGAAAACTGGATGATCTGTTCAAAGTTATAGCCTATAATTTAGTTTTAAACATGTAGGTACCTCTGTAAATAGCATTCAATATTGTAATTGCCTTACAAGGTAATTAGGTATGTAATCATATTATTTAGTTTGTTTATCTGTTTATAGCTAACCTGACATTTCTAGAACGGTTTTGTAATGTCCTTGTTCAATAATTATCAATTTAGTTCAACAAACTGACGAACGATTTATGTAGTATATAAAGTTAATTGGAGATGTTATGGAATATCTATTTTGAGCTTCGAAATTACTCTTCTAGACCGCTTTAAATCGTTGTTATTTAATTAAAATATACGTAAGTAAATTTTGATTTCTTCTCACATGTTTAATTTGTTTAAAAAAAAATGGAGTATTGCGTTATTTTCGAGCTGAAATGTACCGGAGGAAACGATGAACTGATAACCATACATATTTTCCTTACTTCCTGGAGACGCATATCATTTTCATACTGTCATCAACATTGTTCCTTTATTTTTATTCACATCCGTATGATGCCATTGATAGACAATGTATTAAATATAGGCTGAAATTGTGTAAAACTAGTTTCTATATCTTACTGTTTTTTAGTAGGTAGGCCTTTTTTTTTTTTTTTCAACCATTATTTTTCTTAATATTATATCTATCTCTATCCATGTTCTTTTTTTTTTTTTGTTATTTAACTTAACATTATATCTAAGTATAGAACCTAACCTTTGATTTATCTTATATCCAAACTGTCGATTCGTCATTATTCTCTTTGTAATGTTCCATAAAATATGCACTGCGATACTGCGAATAATAATGAGCTGTGAGCGACTGTTTTTTATTATTATAGTGATGTGTAACTATGGTTTGTGTTTCTTTTTTTCTTTTTCTTTTCATCATTACTCTATGTGCGGTCGCTTTCGTTTTTGTTGAAGCCTATTTTAACTGCTCAACGAAACATGTACCTATTATGCTAATGGTATAAGTGTTTAAGTTTATTACCTAAGTACCTATTATCTAAGACTATTTTCTACGACGATTGACCGGATTAGTGGACCTTCCGGGATAGTTAGAAAAATAACACTTTCCCTAAATTGATACGTACAATTGTATGCACTTTGTTAAAACTAGTTCTTACCTATCATTGTCACTAGCCTTGAGGTATGGTGCCCCGTTATAATCACACAATTTTTATAAGTACAATGGGCCAAAGTTCCGCATGCTCACCTAAAAGGCGACAATCGCATAGCACGGCTCACGACTCGATCGCACAATGCATGCGTTTTGACCAATAGGATGCACGAAGCGTATTTTAGTCGTGTTCGTATTAGTATAATGATGTATAGAAGTGTGACACTCACACTAGGAGCGTGCTATGCTCACTTGTTTGTGAGACGATTTTTTAATGGGCACGGCCAACGTGAGCTCTTGGTGAATTGTTATTTTGCGATTAAAAAGGTTTGGAATAAAATTAGTTGCCATGAACTAAAATTCACGTTCCGTGTGCTGCCGGACGTAAAGAATAGCACTACCCGATTTCCTTCCTTGGGTGTCGTAAAAGGCGACTGAGGGACTTACTAGAGAATAGGCAGCAGCGTTCTCTATGCATTTTTACACCATACTGCGATCACCAACCCGCCAGCCAAGCGTGGCAATTATGGCAAATTCCCCCTTTTTGGGGGAGGCCTATGTCCAGCAGTGGACATCTTTCGGCTGAAATGATAATGGTGAAAATTCACACCAACACCTAATCTTCAGGTGCAAAAACAGTACTGTATCTTTTTTTCTTTTCTTTTGCTTATATCTCGAAAATGGTGTGTCCTATCGCAAAAATAATGAAAATTTTTACCCCTTTATAAAACACATAAACCCCTAAAACTCAACATATAGGTAAAAATGTTCATATTTTCCATACAAAAAGTAAACAAATCAAGTCAAAATTATTTTTAAATGTAGTTTATTTTATTTTTTTGCAGAATAGCTTTAAGATTCTCATAGACAAAATTAAGGAGTTTTATTGATAGTTTAGTTCGGTATATAAGAAAATCGGCGTCATTGTCAAACTGTATTTATCTCAATCAAAACAACAATGACAAACAGACAACACAACAAAATTGGCACTGCCGCACTCTGGCTGATGTTAGTTAGGTATCTTTTGTTACACGCCCTTTACTCACACAAATGCATATTGTCTCTAATTGGGCGAAATCAGGAATGGTAAAAAAAAAAGTAAGGGGTGTGGTTTGTATTTTCTTAAATGAGCATGCTTAAGTATTGTCCACTGTACCTACCTACTTATAATAAATTTGCGGTTTCATTCAACTGCAGTTCATGTATTCGATAGTGTTATTTGTTTTTGAATACTTAATCTACTGCAACCTACACTCACACTATCTATACTTTTTACTTGTTTTATACGTATTTGTTTTCTTTCTTTGCGCTATGTTTACCGCATAAAACGTATATTCTTTCTTTTTTGTTTTCTTTCTTTTAATAATAATTTGTATTGTTCCTAAAACAGTGTTACTTTATTTAATATTTTGTTACATTTTTATTTTTATTTTTCCACCAGTTGTTGATAAGCAAAAACCATGCAATACAACACAGCACTTAACTTTAGTGGAAAACATCACCTGTACCTGTACTAGTTAGTCAATAACAATTGGGAATAGCATAAGCATAATCAGCCTGTAATGTTCCCACTGCTGGGACACAGGACTCCTCTCTTGAGAGGGAGTGGGCTTACCACGCGGGCCATTGCTGGGTGATAGATGTCTCATGTCTACGAATTTTTGGTTTGGAAGTTTTGAGAGCAGTGGTGATGAAAACAATACCTTAAAAAATATTTACATATTAAAGACTGCCTGGGTTCGAATTCACGACCCTATAACTCGTAAGTCAGGCCCATTGCCACTGGGCCACCACTGCTCTTCAGGACGTAGTTAAACGAAAAGGATCCAATCCACAACCTAGTCAAAAATGAGTTGAGTGTACCAAATTGAGTCTAAATATCAATACTATCGGCGAGTAAAATAATAGATCCAATCATCATCAGCCTATAGCAGTCCACTGCTGGACATAGGCCTCTCCAATTGCACGCCATTCAGCTCGATTCTCGGCAACTCTCATCCAGCTGCTACCAGCCACCCTGCGGAGAGAGAATGAGTTGAGTGTACCAAATTGAGTCTAAATATCAATACAATCAGCGAATAAAATAAATCCAAGCAAAAAACTAAATTTTATCATTTTGATCAACCTCAGAACCAGCCACCGAAAACATCCACGGAAATATAAAATATGTTATATATCTTTTAATTTTCAAACATCAATATCTCTAAAAGGACTTTGTGTGGATTGGATCCTTTTCGTTTAACTACGTCCCATTAGGAATAACAGCAATTCCCGTATTTTTTTGAAGGTTCCCATTCTATTTTCCGTTCCAATTTGTCAGAAACACCTCTAATTACCCTACATTTTCTGAAGGCACGGTTGGCGCAGTGGTTAAGTGACTGCTGCGCTGCGAGTCGCGGGTTTGATTCCCGCACGGAACAAATACTTGTATGATCTACAAAAAAAAAACTTGGCAAGTTATTGACATTGATTGTCGTTGAGATGAGACTGCGACGATATTAATGTTTTTAATTACGTGAATTGGGCTCCAGGTCTTTGTCATGAAGTCAATATATAATATGTTTAAATTCGTTCGGTGGTTTTTGAATTTATCGCTCAGACAGACAGACGCAGCGGCGACTTTGTTTTATAATAGGTATGTATAGGAAGAAACAAAATATACATACCTATGTTGGTAAGTGATGCCATCCTTTTTTACATTATTATAAAACGCACTCTCTCATTCTGTCTGTCCGTATAAAGTTTGGATTTCGTAGGAAAGCGGTTCCGTCAATTCAAATCTGTAATTTTCACCAGTATTTGACATTAAAGGTGTCAAAAAATGCTCTGTATTTGGACAGCTGTTATTGTGTGACCGTTTACTGCTTTCTCATGAAACCAAAGCTTAAAGGCTTCCGCAGACAGCGTGACAACACGATTCTGATAGAAAGTATGCATAAACTGTTCTACTAGAGTCGCGTAGCGCCTGTCTGCGGGAGCTTTTACTTTAACTTTAGTGTGCTTCATCATCATCATTTCAGCCGAAAGACGTCCACTGCTGGACATAGACCTTCCCCAAAAGGATTTACCATAATCGCCACGCTATGCTAGTGTGCTTATTCAGAATCTCTTAGCCGTCGTTTTACCAATTACACACATAAACTCACGCCTTCTTCGCATAGTAGGGTAGGCAGAAACTACAGAACGCCAACTGCTATGATCCTTACGTCATACTCCTTCTGTTTCGCCTAAAAGTATTGATAATAGAGAATCCATTTAGCAATAGAAACATTATAAATTTATTTACTTTAGTGAAATTCTACATAAATATTAATAAAAGCTACATACATTATTTGTAATAGGCACTGCCTTATGTTGCGATTGAAAAATAAGTAGGTTCTCTTGCTAGATTTCACTTAATCCACAGCGTAAAGCTAGTTAGTCGTAGCTAGGAAATATATTTAAACGCCTCACAACGCGCGAGCGTGTGGGTGTGCTCTACTCTCGATATGCCACCATGTGACAATTTTCCAACAAACACATAAACAACAAATAAATAATCCTTAAATCAAATCAAAATCAAATCGATAGATAGATAGAATACTCTTTATTATGTACACCATAAAAATTACAGATATATATGTAGAACTGTTACATAGGGTGTCACAATGGGCGGTCTTATCGCCAATCAGCTCACTTCAAATTCAGTAAACCTAAGTTTTTACGGTGATATTTTTGCAGAATATCACTACAGAAGCCCTAGTGTGAGTTTCTTTTAACCGTCTCGATTTTACGCATCGAGCGCGTTCGGCGTTCTGATTGGCCTCCGATTGGCCCTTCACCAATCGGAGTGCTGAACGCGCTCGATGCGTGAATTCGAGATGGTTAAAATAAACTCACACTAGGGCCTCTAAACTCTATTGTCTGAAATCGAGACCACTTGTCCAGCAAGGCAGACCGGATACAGTGCCCAAATCTACGGAGTAGAAAAAAAGGTATAAATGCCCATTTTCGCTAACACTAGACTACACCTTAATGAATGCTTAAATAAAAGCACGCTGTTGGATTTTGAACGCTAGTCTCACGGCCGAAAATTATATATCCAACTGCGCGCTTTCATTTTGGTGTCGCCTAGTGTTAGTGAAAACGGGATTGAAAGCCTATGAAAATCCTATCATTTAAATACCGTCTGCCATCTAACTCAGCACCTTCGAACGCGTACACCTGACTGTTTGGCACTGCAGCAAGATATACCTAGATGCGATATACAAGTGGAGCTTAGACAACAAGATGGAATTTAATGCCTCCAAATGCTTTGCAATGACATTCGGTCGAATACGGCACCCGGTTAATTATGAATACAATTTAAATAGCAATAATACCATCATGAAAACAACAGCCATGAAAGACCTGGGAGTCACATTCGTCCGACAGCTCACTTCCATGACCACAATGCTACGGTAGCTAAGAAATCCTACCAAAGGTTGGGTCTTGTTCTGCGTAATTAACGCGATTTTCACTTCGCACTACCTCGCACTCTGGCCACACTTAATGATCGCTTGGATTCTAATCCAACAAACGATCAGGGCCTCAAGTCTGCTATTACAAAAGTGTCAGAATGGTCTCTTCATTGTGAGTTTTTGACAGATTTGCCATACAAACACTGTCAAATACTCACAATGGCGAGACCATTCTGACACTATTATAATAGCAGACTTGAGGCCCTGTTTGCGGGCGAATGGACGAAGATTTTATTGGCATGTCAGAAGTACTGTGAGAGAGATTTTTGAAAATGCTGTTTTTAATGTGCTTGTGTTAAACTGTGTCTTTAAGTTTTATTATTTATTTATTAAAACTTTGTGCACAAGTAAAAAAAACTGTACAAAGGCGGACTTAATGCCTGAGGCATTTTCTACCTAATTTTTTCTATTGGTTATAATATTAAACCGTCTTATTTAAAGAATAAATAAATAAAATTAAATAAAAATAAACGCGCAGTGCCTTCCTAATGATTACGTCATCAGCCCGTGCCATCAGCTGATTACCATGGACGTCTCACTACAGACGGACAGTCGCCGACTGACCTACCAACACAACGAAACGGTACATAAATCATTTATAAGCTAAGCTCAGTACAGTCTACCGAATGGCCATTATAAGGATGGCGGATCAACATCAAACTATACTACGCTATGCTGTGCGATGCTCTATTTGCTAAAGCTGTGGCCACATTTCCTCCCGTGGGTTTCGTAAAAGGCGACTAAGGGACTTCCTAGAGAATGGGCAGCAGCGTTCTCTATGCATTTTTAACACCATACTGCGATCGCCAACCCGCCTCCCAAGCGTGGTGATTATGGCAAATACCCCCCTTTTGGGGGAGGCCTATGTCAAGCAGTGGACGCCTTTCGGCTGAAATGATGAATGATGATGGCCACACTGAGACTCTGCGTGCGTCGACATGATTAGGAATTTAAAACACCTCCACACAAGTACAAAGTAATCTGTGACACAAGTTAGTTTGGCCAGAGCTCATATGTAGATTAGTCACCCTAAGATTTCCACCAGAAATGTACTAATTTGCGTAGCGATGGATCTGTATGATATCAACCAATGGGATTTTCTAATTTTCATAACGTAGCGTGGTTAAGGCACATTAGGTCTGGCGGATAAGGGGTCAACGAAGCCAAGTTTCCAAATACGCGCAAAGTGCATCTTCATAGCACAACTTACCCGCTCCGTTACACCACTTAGCTCTGGTGGAAATAGAGCATACTTTCGTAGCTTAGCTTCACGTTTCACATATAGCTGCTACTAAGATATATCTCTGGTGGAAAGGCAGCCTTACAGATCGACTTTGACAGCACCTAATTCTCAGCAGTATTTAACTGAACTTCTATGTTGTAGGTACTGTAGGTACTCGTCGAGGGGTTAAGGTCATATTTTTAAAAACCATAGTGTTTAATTTATTATAAATTTACATAAGTATTTCAGCGACCCGTTCTAACGGTAAAGGGTGTTGTAGCTGAAGCAACCATCGATAAAAGGTGTTTTCGGCGAATAGTTCTATCGGCGATGGATTTATTCGTGGAATCAATCGTTGACTTAGAGTGATTTCGGCGAACCACCGATACCATCGGCGAAGAGTGATTTGCTATACCGTTCTGAGCTCGTTTTGGCCATCGTCTCGTTGGTGTCTTGTTCGCTCACACGACTGCCAAGGTCCTTAATTCGATCCCCATGTAGGGTCAAGTATTTCATTTAAGATATTCTTAGCACGGACTCTAGATTTGTGATCGGTTACGGGAAATAGGAATAATGGTTTCCATTAAGTGCCTATACCTACAATGGATGGACTGTGTGAATGATGATAAATGGCTAGAAAAGGGTGACTACCGAGATGACGTTTTAATAGAAGTATGGAAGAAAATTAAATGTTTGGCCGACCCCAAATAAATTGGGAGAATGATGCTGATAAGTGCCTACACAAACCCACATCTTCACTATAAGACCATATAACTTAAACAGACAGACGAGACCTGTGTTCCAGCAATGGGAACTTTATAGGTACATCATGCTAATGATTGTAACTATAATTATAATGATCTAGAAGTATAATACCTAAACAAAACTATGGTATTATTTATTTTATTAGGTTCACTAACAATTGAATAACAGTGCATCAATTACATAAAGGTAAACACCACATGCATAAAACAATGAATCATTGAAATAAGCTATCTTACTTGTACTGTGTACTATTGTTAGTTACGTGTCAATATAATTAATATTAAGAAGAGGTAGTTGATTCTATACTGGTTCCTAATTAATATGTAGCCGCCTCACATATACTATGTTACCGAGTTTAGTTTAACTAGCTTCTGGTTTATTATTATCACTTGTCCTTATGGGGTGTCAGTTGTTTGGGTACTACGTACTTGGCAACTTGACTGCAAGTACGTGGGTTGAATTCCCAAGCGTAAATAACGCTTCTGTTGTATTTTGGATTGAAACTCTGACAAAACTGACACTCTGAAACTCGAAGATTTTGAAACTCTGACATTTTAAAGTAAATTTGTAAGATGCACGCGAGATCAGACCTTTAACAGACATTTGAAAAAAATTGGTATAATTATGATCAGTTGAAATGAGTCATCATAATGTACCAAATCTAAATTAGGTGTAGATGAAAGTACATTTTGTTCCGAGGACCCAACTGCGTGTAAAAAAAGTCGAGAGGCACAATTTAATTTAAAAAAAAACCAGCCAAGTGCGTGTCGGACCACGCACAATGAAGGGTTCCGTAGTTGGGATGAATTTATCCCAAGAACAAAATTAACATGTAGTTGAAAAACATGTTTTCCTATACAGAATGTATGGGAGAACATTTTTTTCAACTGTAAATGTAAGTTGGTCGCCAATTACTCGGTAAATTGTAAAGCCTACTTAGCTGTGATAGTTTTCCTTTTAACTTCGTTATATATAGGTACTACTGCCATGACATTTGAATTTCTAACTACAACCGTTTAGTTGGTAAAGGGGGGGACACTTGACTCTAGCGAAAATTGGTACTTTAAAGCTTGATAGCTTGATAAGTCACGAACGGTTTACTTAATCAAGAAACGGTCTTCCCAAACCCCCTAATATTTTTGAAAGAAATATCCAACGATATTCCACACTATTGGAAGGACGAAAAAAAATTATCATCCCCACTTTACATGTAGGGGAGGTACGCTAAATAATTGCTATTTTTTTTTTTCACAATTTTATTTTACAAGTTTTTCGGCGTCATTAACGTGTATACTCATGCCAAATTACAACTTTCTAGTACCAATAGTTTTTGAGCTAAACCGCGGACAGACAGACAGACGGACATGGTGAAACTATAAGGGTTCCTTGTTGACTACGGAACCCTAAAAACAACGTCTGAGAGTAACTAAATGAAAAAAATAACAGTCACAATGAAATAAATTACCAAAGTTTAAGAAAAACTAAATGAAAATCGTATTAATAACAGGCACAAAGAAATAAATTAACAACCATAGAGTAAATGAAAAAAAAAATTAAACACGCGTAGCATTAGTGTCGTGGTGGTCAAAATGTTACATCTTTTTAAGTCTAGCTTTCATTCACCAAGTGTGCAGAGTCTAATGCGTGATAAGGAACGTTCCAAAACTAACAAAAGTTAAAATCTATGTAATGCAATGTGCTTAGTGTAAGCGATTCCGATACAAAATGAGTCCTAGCGTAAACGATTCCTGCTTACTGCGAAAGTGTTATAGCTACTTTCACTATTCGGCGATTCAAACGATCTCGAATCTTGGTCATTTAGATTTAGACTAGACTTCATTACTTGAAGGCCACGTACTTCCCCAAACCGGAGGTAGGAATTAATAATGTTATGTAAGAATCAGCGTTGTCAGACTTGCCACCCTAAAAACATTGATCTGGGCCTCAGGTCTGCTATTACAATAGTGTCAGAATGGTCTCGCCATTGTGAGTATTTGCCAGTGTTTGTATGGCAAATCTGTCAAAAACTCACAATGAAGAGACCATTCTGACACTATTGTAATAGCAGACTTGAGACCCAGATTTCCGTCAAGGGGCACTGCGTAATTTTCTTAATCTATAATAACAAAACTTTTCATTAGTAAGTATTACGATTATCCAATCAACACCAATCACGAAAATCAGGACACTGAGTTTCCTGAATTCCGTTTTTTTGCAATCTCTCATAGGCCACTCTCGTACATATTTTTTTTTTCTTTTCAAAAACAAATTTTTAAAAATAAAAAATATATAATACACGTATAATAATAATAATTAATTATTTTAATTCCAATAAAACTCGATCAATCGCATAGGTAGTCCTGTCCATGTTGCGCAATAACACCCGGTTCTGTGCCTTGCCGCCATAGTCTGACCATGCCTTCTGCTTCTGGTCGATTCCTCAGATCTTGATTCATTCGATTAATAAAGACAGTCGATTATATACTAGTTCCTAATTGATATGTAGATATATTATATATATTTTCCTATTGTATATTCCTATTTGTATGTATATGTATTTTCCTATTTTCATATTTGGCCGTATCGACTTACGGCAAGAACTTAGCCTTCTCTCCTTTTTGTTAGAAAATAGTTTTCCTAGGTCTTTATGATTACATCATTATTTTATCATCATCATCATCTTTATCCTAGTTCTTTTGTCATTCATCTCTATTAGCTGCTATCTCCATAGTAACCCCCTTTTAGCCGTAGCATCCTCTGCACATTTCATGCTGCTGGATCTTATAATGATTGTAATAATACAAAATATTTTGATAAAGTTGCAGAATCATTTAACGCTGTAATAGCTATGTTCATCTTAGCCAAAGCTTTCATCATTCCTTGTCTTGCTACAATAGTTCAGTGGGTTGGACTCTGCCTGAACCAATGACCTTTAGCACTACTTACTTAAATGTCAGTAACTTCGACTTCTCTAAAATCTATTCCTTATCATAATTTCCTCATTCTCTAGAAATAAAATAATACGATTCATTTTGTACAATGATTCAGAATTTTGGGATATATAGGCAATATATAGATATATATAGTAGCCATATTTAATTGTCAGAGATCTGAATAGGTAAAGTTTATTTACCTAAACTTCGAGGAAAATACATAGAGTTTGTTCCAAATACATAGTGTTTGGAAAATTCGTGAATACTGAAAGTGCATTTTCTATAGGAATTTTAGGCAGGACAACGTCTGTTGGGTCTGCTAGATTTTTTATTTTGGTCCTGCGCTTGATCTCGATCTCGCCTGATAGAAAGCAAAAGTTGCAAAAGTGGAAGTTACAAATAAAAATGCAAATAAAGACTTATTATTACTTATCCAAAATTACTTCAGATGACCAAATAAATTCATGACTACAAGAGTCATGTGACAACATTTCCTAATTCCAAAATGTAACACGAATACATAATTCATTTACAAACTCATTTTGAAAATGTAACGTAATTAATATGTGTAATAACAAGCGGATTGTTTCGAAAATATGTAATACATATCTCTAGACACCCATATTTCATAATGTCAGAACAAAATGGGACCGGTTTAGTCTTCGAAGCTTCCTTGTGACCTGCAAAGAGACTAGCCGGCTGAAGCCAACTGGTTTATAGCACATTAGCATTACACCTTTAAATTTAATCCTTATACGGTAAGCAGAGAGCCAGTAAGTAGGTAACTAGGAGGCGCATTATTTGTACTTAATGGGGGCTATCGTTTTTTGTGCTCACCAGTATGTTTAAGTACCCATTATTTCATATAATGTTAATTTTATTACATTTTAAAACGTCAAATGGATATTTACATTATAATGTTCCTAAAATTCTCAAGCATGAAACAGACAAATCTTATTCTTCCTCCAAGTGCCACCAAATTAGATCCTAAGTTGTTATTTAAAATCTTAAGTCTCTTTTCACGGTATGTAAAGATGGTCACCCATCCACGGGCCTACCGCGGAAAGCATAACTTAAATAAAATTGGTTTACGGACGATAGTTTAACGTGACAACGTCATAACAAAACATTGATGCGGCGCAAGCGTACAATGAGCGTAACGGGACATTTTCGTGCATGCAGCCGGCGTTCATCGATTTATTAGACGTTGTCACGTCAAAAAATAAATATGACGTCGAAGAATTCCTCCGCATCGCTGTCGACTGATAATTTATCCAAGAGACTGGCGGCATTGCCACGTTGTATGGCAATGCTTAGCCTCTGGCCGAGGTAAAAGCCAGCTCTTGGGTCACGGTCACGTCCATTAATATGTTTCCTACTGCCGACCTATTCTGTAAAAATCTCACTGAAATTTTAGTAAAGTGAGCTATCAAGGCTTACTGCCAAACACGTGCAGTTTGTGGGTGAATTATACGCGGAGGGCCTACAACGTATTGCGCATTCAGTATAATAATGGTTTTAGGATGTTAATGGGGCTTCCGCGCTTCTGCAGCGCTTCGCAGATGTTCGCGGAAGCCCGTTTCATGATTTGTCAATATGGAAAGTATTGCAATGAGGGCTATTGTGTATGAATTCGCCGCTAGAGGCGCTAGTGTAGTGTGAGATCTCCGAAATGTCAAATATCACTGTTTGTGGGTGGACTACGTGGGTATATTTCAAATTAGATAAATGTGAATATTTTGCCATAGTTAATTTAAATGCAAACAGGAAAAGCACTGACATTCATTGGAGTGTCAGTGACATTCATTGGAATGTCAGTGCTTTGAGACAGTTTCATCCTTCTGAAACTTATTTCCTCCTTTTTTTCGAACAATACGGGACTTCGCAACACTGCGGCATGCTCGAGAATTTTACGGTACGGTTTAAATATGATTTAAATGTTAACTTTGTTTTCACGCCAGTAGTAACAAACTTTAGCAGCTACACTTCAGAACCTTATTCGTCAGTGGCGCCAACTGGTGAGCACAAAAACAGTAGCCCCCATTGTTAGTGTGTTACGCAATTTCCCCGGGACTGTTGGTAGTTTTTTTTGACGTGACAACGTCTAATAAATCGATGGACGCCGGCTGCATGCACGAAAATGTCCCGTTACGCTGTCCCGTTACGCTCATTGTTCCGTTACGCTCATTGTCCCGTTACGCTCATTGTACGCTTGCGCCGCATCAATGTTTTGTTATGACGTTGTCACGTTAAACTATCATTAACCATTGCAATGGTTTTGTGGGGCTAAGTTTATAAGTTAGGTACTTACCATGTTAAATAAATAAAAAAGTAATAAATAATAATCGTCCGTAAACCAACTTTACAGACAACCAATTTTTGACGTGACAACGTCTAATAAATCGATGAACGCTGGCTGCATGCACGAAAATGTCCTGTTACGCGCATTGTCCCGTTACGCTCATTGTCCCGTTACGCTCATTGTACGCTTGCGCCGCATCAATGTTTTGTTATGACGTTGTCACGTTAAACTATCGTCCGTAAACCAACTTTACAGACAACCAATTTTTTTTTTTGTATCCTCTACGTGAATGCTCTTGGCCTTCATTTCACTTGATGGTAAGTAATAATAAGGCCGAAGGTGGAAGCGAGCTTCACCCGGAATCCTCAACCACAGTGGGTACTGGGTATCTTACCTCTAACTGCCGAAACACAGGTGGCCTTTTCACTAGACTGTGGCGGTTAAATGCAATGAATGGGCAGTTAAAGTTAATTTAAAAAATTCGGTTAAAAATATATAATACTATGCGCCTAGTCTGGGACTCTGGGTGAACTTACTATTACTTTTTAAATCCCGGAACTAAGCAATATCTGTATTCAGTTTGGATATTTGATTTTTATTTGTAAACATGTTTAATTGATAAGGTAGGAAATCGATTAAAAATTCTATCCTCTCTTGTCACGAGCTATTCAATAACACCGGGGTCACATCGTAGTAAAAGATTGTGTAATGATTAGACTAATCTTTGACTTTTATAGCTCATTACATAACATCACGCCTGTATTTGCCGAAGGATTTGGCAGGAGTTTAGATACCTATACTACACCCATATATCGCCAGTTATGTCTCTCCCATGTACATAATTGGGGGCGAACGTAATGCTATCAACCGGGCTCATATCCAGACTTCTCCGAGCTGATACTAAGAAATTCCTGATGGAAAAACCCAACATCACTGCCCGACCGGCGACCTGGCAATCCAACCCAGGGCCTCATGCTCAGGAGTAGCGCTTGCGAACGCTAGACGAATAAGGCAGTCTAGTGATAACACTAATTTGATAACACAGTGCCTCACATTTTACTGTATACTACAATGATGTGTAACTTACTTAATTTACGTGATGTTTCGTTACGATTTCACTTCGTCGGACCTAAATAAGTGTTATTTATTGCAGTCTGAGATCTATATCTGACCGAAATGAGCATAACGCGTGGTTACTATTTATGTATTTATTAACATTACTTACTTAGTTATTACGAGGCATCGTATCAGTTTAATAAAAGTCTGAATTAATTTATTATTCACATATTGCTCTAATCATCGTTCTTGTCAAGCTTTTTGTGATCGTTGAACGACGCAAGCAATATTTCATTCCATACATTTTATTTATTATTTTTTTAATTTATTTTTGTACATATATTTAAATACAATATCCAACTTAATACTAAAATATTTATATTTTTGGCTGGCAACGTTGCCACGTTAGATGGAAATGCTGATTCTTTGGCCTAAAAATAGGCCAGCCCTCTGGTCACGTAACAAGTCGACCAACCGCTTGGCGAGGTACCGAAATACTCGAAGAGCACTCGGACCCCATGATTCTAGTGTTTCGAACCCAAACGGCTAAAACATAGCTCCCAGAAAGGTTATATTTGCGCCGTTTGAGGTTTTCCGTACCTGGAGCAGCCACCCCAGCATAACCCGCCGCGACGTGCTAGGAAGATAAGATGTCGCGTGGTTGTCGACACAGGTTGCATCCCACACCAAAGGCCTACCCAACTTCCATGGCATAAAGTAACTAAATAAATATAATAAACTTTAATTAACACCTCCATACATACATAACTAGCGCAGCGTGCCAAAATTAAGTGGTAATGGGCAGGGCTCATTGCTTGCAGAACAGATGGTCGATGGGACCGAAGGGTTCTGGCGTGACGACCACGTATAGGAAGACGTAGCGTTGGAAGGCCTCCCCACAAGGTGGACCGATGACCTTGTGAAGGCTGCAGGAATCCGCTGGATGCGGGAAGCACAGAACCGGTCGAAGTGGTGGTGCTTGGGGGAGGCGTCCAGCAGTGGACATCTTTCGGCTGAAATTATGAAAACCAGCGTGACGTATAGGTAAGTTGAGCCTCGATGTAAATATTACTAATACTCTTTGGGAACTTTACTTCCCGTGCAACCTAGCTGAAAAATTTAATCAAATTCAAAAACTGGCCAAGTGCGTGTCAGACCACGCACAATGAAGGGTTCCGTAGTTGGGATGAATTTATCCTAAGAACAAACTTAACATTGTAATTGCAAATGTCAGTTGGACGACTATTACAAGGTAACTTGTAAAGCCTACTTAGCTGTGATAGTTTTCCTTTTAATTTCGTAATAAAATTCTACTGCTGTGAATTTTTTCACGTATCCAAATACAACCATTTAGCTAGCAGGGAGGGGGGACACTTGCTTCTAACAAAAAATTGCACTTTAAAGCTTTATTATTACGCAAACGGATTCCTGAATCGAAAAATGGTTTCCATTAACCCGTAAATATTTTTAAACGGCCTATTGAACGATACCCCACACCATGGGATAGACGAGAAAAAATAATATCATCCCCACTTTACGTGTACCGGAGGTACCCTAAATAATTTATTTTTTTCCTGATTTTATTTTACCACTTTGTCGGCGTGATTAATATGTATACCCATACCAAATTACAGCTTTAAGTACCTACTAAGAATCTCTAAACTAATCCGCGGACAGACAGGCAGATAGACAGACAGACAGACGGACATGGCGAAACTATAAAGGTTCCTTGTGTACGGAACTCTAAAAATCAAAATATTTTATTTCACATAAACCTACATAGGCACTTATGAAACGTCAGAAGCTGGGTGCACGGTTCCAATTCGTCGTTTCTTATGGAGAAGAGCCGGCAAGAAACTACACGGTTACTCTTTTAAAAATGATTGAATGGGGGAAAGTGTAGGCCTATCGACAAGTACCAGGTACTTAACAAAATAGAAATTGTCAACAAATCTACAGTCTACTAGGCCTACAACGTTCTTACATTCACAAAATAGAAAATAGTCTTTACAAAAGATAAAGAATAAAATAAAATATATAAATAATAAGTTGGGGAAAAAGTTTCTTCGCATTTTTTAAGAAAATTCAAAACATTTTTTAATATAGTTTATTTACATTTAACTATAGTATGTAGGTACCATTTTGTTAGATAAATTTTTGCCATCTTGTAGGTAGGGACATGATCCCATTGCTATAGAAATTTTGGGACTTCTGATCAAAATACCGCGACAAGTGGTTTTGGCAGTCCTCTCGTGATGTTAACCTGACTACTAAAGAATTCTGAAGAGACCGAAACAGGTGGAAATCTGAAGGTGCAAGGTCAGAACTATACGGCGGATGCATTAACACCTCCCAGCCAAACTCTCTTAATTTTTGCTGAGTGGCTAAAGATGTGTGAGGTCTAGCGTTATCATGATGAAAAACCACACCGCTTCTGTTGATTAATTCCGGCCGCTTTCTCTCAACTTCTTGCTTTAATCTCATCAGTTGTTCGCAGTAGAGTTCAGAATCAATGGTCCTGCCTGGTGGTAACAGCTCTTAATGAATAATGCCCTTCCAATCCCACCACACACACAGCATCACCTTGTTGCAAGTTAACCCGGGTTTCGCCACAGTCTGTGAAGCCTGACCGGCCTTTGACCACGACCTTTTTCGCACGTTCTTGTCGTACGTGATCCACTTTTCATCACCAGTTATCAGCTTCTTCAAAAATGGTTCGGTTTCATTACGTCGTAATAAATAATCACAAATGAGTACACGGTTCATTAGGTTTCTTTCAGTGAGCTCGTGAGGTACCCAAATATCGAGCTTTTTGTGTACCCAGTTTTTTCAAATGTGCCAAATCTGTTTTGTGGTCAATTCCCAGTTGCACCCATTTTATCCGTAATAGGGCGACCAGAGCGACGTGCATCTTTGACATCAAAATTTCCGGATTGAAAACGCTTAAACCAAATTTGTGCTACTCTCACAGACACTGCACTAGGTCCATAAACATCGCAAATTTTTTTCGCGGCTTGCGTTGCATTTTTACCTTTTTTGTAGTAAAATTTTAAAATGTATCGAATTTCTTCATTAGATTCACTCATCTTGACAGTACGAAAAACAAATGAAAATCACACATTTTCCTAATTTGAATTTGGAATTATGTTCTTTAAAATTTAAACTTTCAATGATACCAAAACCAGCCAGATACAAATAGTATAGCCAAAGAGATTTTATTACAAGTTCATACATACTATAATGCGAAAAGACTTTTTCCCCAACCTAATATATCTATAACCTGTTTAACCAACCTGTGTATGTTCTAACACTGATGTAACAATATCTTTCAATTACTTAATTAATTATATTATTTATGAAACAAACATTATTTGTTCATTGTTACAAAATAACATTACTTAACAATTATATTCATAATTTATCTAACATAGCATAACATCACGCTTTATTTCCCCAAAGGGTTGGGCAGTGGAGTACCTACAGTACACCCACATTTCGCCAAGTTATATTCAAGTCCCATGTCATATGGGGTGAGCCTCTCGCCACCATCAACCGGGCAAACCTCCAGACTCTGTTCTGCTACTGAGAAATTCCTGATGATAAAACCCAATTCCTCAGTAACCCAGGACCTCATGCTCAGTAGAAGCATAGAACTAGGTATTAAGTAAATATTACATCTTTCACTTTTAAAACCGTAGTTTTCATTTTTAGGGTTCCGTAGTCAACAAGAAACCCTTATAGTTTCGCCATGTCCGTCTGTCTGTCTGTCTGTCCGCGGCTTGGCTCAGAGACTCTTAGTACTAGAAAGCTGTAATTTGGCTTGGGTATACATATTAATGAATATACAGAACAGATGGCCGTTAATATTATAGGCCGAATGAATATTTGTATGACCTACAAGTAGTTGTTCCGGGTCTGGCTGTTTGTGTATGTGAGGTAAATTTTTTGTAAACGCACCAGGAGAAGTTCCTTGTGTGGGGCAAGGTTTCAAAAAAACATAAACTGATCACCCTATTGACGTGTCAATCATTCAGACTAGCCATTTTCCAACTATGTTGGGGTAGGCTTCCAGTCTAACCGCATGCAGTAGCTGAGTACTAGTATTTTAAATGGAGCGACTGCCTTTCTGACCTCCATAACCCAGGTACTGGGTAACACTGGTAAGACTAGTTGTCAGACCCATAACGACTGACAAAGACCTCCGAAAGACAGTGAACAACGGCTTAACGAGCATCCGGGCATGGAGGGCTCTCGATATGTAATGGATGATCACCCATCCACGAACCGACCGCGGCAAGCATAGCTTAACCTTCGATTTACCCTTGCGGCTGCTATTATTTAACCACGAGCTCCTCAATTTTTTGTTTTCAAGTGCAAATTGCGATTGTACACCGCGTACATCCGCCCCATCATGACCTATGCGAGCCCAGTCTTTGCCCAAGCAAAATCACATGTCATCCATAAGATGCAAATCATTCAAAATCGTTTCCTCCGTAAATGCACGGGAGCCCCCTGGTTCGTTCGGAACACAAACCTCCATGTAGAGCTTAGAATGCCTACAATAGCCCAATTTCTGAAACGCTCTTCCAAGCGATTCTTTGACTCTGCCGCCACCCACCGCAACACTCTCATTGTGCAGGCCGCCAATTATACCCCCTCCCGCATTAGTACGATCCGCCGTCCAAGGCATGCACTGACCGACCCAGACGACCCCACCACTCTCATCCAGGAGAGTCGTAGGGAAACTAGTACAGCTCGAAGAGTACACACAACACGAACACGATCACAATTCCGACCTCGCTTTAGAGGTCCCGCGCGAAACCCACCCCGATCCACTATTATTATCGTCAATAATAATAATAGCCCTCCCCGTCCCTTGACGACGCTTAACGATGTGCCAGCATGTGGTTTAGCTGAGCCTGTAATCCAAACTCCCCCGATTAATAATCAGAACCCTGATATTATCCAGCCACCGACGGTCCCTTGCCACCCTCCCTCCGACACTGCCCTAAGCCGAGGTTCGAGCCCCACCTGGGGTGCCCTTAGCGAGCAGTCGTCTAGCTTAAGTAGATTATAGTAAAAACCCCCTGGCTGGAGGCGTAAACTTCGTTAGGAGCTTGCGGCACCACAGGAAAGCCCGGTTAAGGAGCAGGAACCCCCAGTGGTTATACCTCCGAGATGCCATACACAAAAAAAAAAAAAAAAAAAAAAAAAAAATTTTTGTTTACCTCACGTATATTGCTAAAAAAGTTAGTAATGTACGCGCATAAAAAAGACGGAAATCATTAAATAACTTCAGAAAAGTGCTGATTAAGAAAATGTTTCGTTACTCACACAAAATGGTCAGATTAAGTAGATACGTCATATTTATTGAGCCGCGATGTTAATCTTAATAAATGGTGGTTACGTGAAATTATGTTTAGTGCAGTGGTGTAAACAGCCTAGAAATTTGCTGCGTGGTTATTATTTTTTGCCGCTCGAATAACTGGAAAAAAAATCGAGTCCACGCCGTTGGTATTCGTGAAAACGTTTGGTCACAGCTGTAACCTAACCTAATCTTGTGAGAGGTATTCCCTGAACAATTCTTAGTCAAAGCACTTTGCCAGCCACTAATACGCCAAGCTTGGTCCATCCCAACTAATGAGAGGTGGTTCACATCCACATCAAGCTAAGCAAACTTAACGACAGGATTTCGGTCGGAAATATTGAACTAGCCACCAGTACACCGAACGAAAAGACGCTTTCACGTCAAAAATGTCCATCGTAGTCATTTGAAAGGCTATATAATCGACTGCACGTCAGTGGTAATTTAATTCTCCTGACTGAAGATAAAAAAGTAAAAGTAAAAAAAGTAAAAAGTTTTTTTATTTTGGAACAACAACAAATTGACATAATTACAATAGAAACGGTAATAGCTACAAAAGTTAAAAACTGTGTCGCAGCTATCAACGCCCGTCTATACATAAGAAACACATTGTTCCAGACTTAACTGTGATATAGGTACAATTTAGCTAGCTTTGGATTATGGTAAAAATTAAAAATGCAAGAAGAAATAAAGAAACAAAAGCCATGCAAACTTTGTATCTTGGTAGTTGTGGTGCAGAGTGGAGTGGGAGTGTGAGTGTGGGTTTGTGTAAGTGTGGGTGTGTGTAAGTGAAGGTGTGTGTGAGTGAGGATGTGTGTGAGTGTTTGGAGTAGTTAAGATTTAAGTTTCCACAATTTTTTCAGTTGCATCATATGATAGAGATTTCAACCAGTCGGTCAACTTTACTCTTAAGATATTACGAGGTAAGCGGTAAATGTCGATGCTCTTATTGACTTTATTGTAAACCTTGGAGCTCAAGAACCTGAAGTGTCTTCTCGCCACAGCTGCTCTACAGGGCACAATTTTACAGACTCTGTCGGAGAGTCGTTTCGCAGTACTATAGGTTGGGTCGAAGGGTACGAGCATGTGCTTTTTGAGTACAGTCTGTAGTACGAAAAGCTGCCTAACCGTGAGAACTTTGCATAGTGAGTAAAGGTCAAACGTCGGATAGCGGATAGGTTTTTTAGAAAGGACTTTTAGTACGGCCCTCTGCGCCCTCTCTAGTCGCAGCATGGTTGTTTTGTGGGCACCACCCCACGTGGTCACGCAGTACCCAAGGACTGATTGAGCGAGAGCAAGGTAGACAGTTATAAGACATTTAAAATCAGTAACAACCCTAAGTTTTTTGAAAATGTAAATTAATCTTCGCACTCGTGTCACCATAGAGTTTATCTGCTTTTTCCATTTTAAATGGTTGTCAATGATGACTCCGAGATATCGTATGCTGTCAGTTACATCGATGGGAGTACAGTTACAAGTGGAAGAGTTGGTGAGTGTGCACTCGTGAGCTTTAATTACCATGAAAATGGGGGGCTGGCTTAAAATTCCTGGGGTAAAGGGAATAAACTTCGTCTTGCTGATGTTAAGCGTGAGAAGGTTGGTACTTAACCATTTCATGACCATACTGAGAGCTATCTCCGCTTTACAGAAAGTATCAGACCAATCTTTGCCGTGAACTATAAGAGCTGTATCATCGGCACATGTGACGATTTTAGAGTTAGGAGAAGACAGTTGGCACAGTTCGTTCACGTAAATGAGGAAGAGAGTTGGTCCAAGAACACTTCCCTGAGGGACACCAAAAGTAACTTTCTCTTCCTTGCTAGTGTAACTTTCTATTTGAACTACCTGGTGGCGGTCTTTAAGGTAGTTGCGGAAGATGTCGTGGGCAATACCACGAATTCCAATGCTTTCCAGCTTGGACAGCAACTTCGGGACAGAGACAGTGTCGAAGGCTTTGGATAAATCTAGGAAGATTCCAACAGTTTTTTGCTTACTATTTAAATGACCAATTATTGTGTCTGTGAGTTCCTGAACTGCGTCGTCTGTTGATTTTCCAATTCTGAAGCCAAACTGATTTGAAGACAAAACGTTGTTTTTTGTAAGAAAATTTACAAGTCTAACATTGAGCACCTTTTCGAAAATTTTGGACAATGTTGTAAGGACAGATATAGGTCTATAGTTAGAGACCGTGCCCTTGTCTCCAGTTTTGAATATTGGGTGAACTATAGCGGTTTTAAACACGTTCGGAAATACACCTGAAGATAGGCACAGGTTAAATATGTGGACAAGAGCGGGAATGACAGAGTGTCTAGCAGCTTTAATAACGGAGGCCGAGATACCGTCACATCCTACGGCACACTTGTCTTTCAGGCTTAGGATGATTTTGTCATATATTTGTCATATATTTGTATATTTAGGATATACATTATATTCCTTAGCTTGCAAAGAAACAAACAAACTGTCTCATAATATAATTTCTTAACAGGCACGTTCCCTGTTCTCGGATTAAATAAATTGAAAGACGCTTGGAGTAGAATTCCGTATAATTTGATTAGAAGCAAGCCGGTTTCCAGTTATTGATGCTGTAGTGTAACTTAGTAATTGATGCAAAAATAAAGGTATTCTACAGAAATAATTCATTATTAAAGAAGCCACTTTATGATAATCTTAGTAAAAACAATTTCGTAAAAACAATACAATTTACCTTTAACTAAACCGGATATCAAAAAACCTGAATAAAATTATCGACCCAAAACTTAATGATCAATTAAATGTATCAAAGTGAAAGTATTTCTGTAACACTTTCCAGATGCAATATTAATCCCACCAAAAAACATAACATCACGCCAGAACTCCCGATGAAGTAGGCAGAAGTGTAAGCACACCCACATTTTGCCTGCCCACATATTAAGGAGCGATAGGATCGCGTGTAATGGGTACCATTTACTGGGCACAAATCCAGTGGGGAGGAGCAATTTTTTTAATAAATGTTTTGAAGCTCTATTTCTGTCGTCCCACCACATACATATGTTTTCACATTAGTGAAAACACTCATTCTATGAATACTGAGGTGGCAGAACAGAACTAACTATTATATATTATAATAGCTACTAATATCTAAACGGTATTAATTATCTATTTATTATGTCCCAAAATTCGAGACATTCGGTTTATATTTGAAATTTATTTCTCAAAAAATCATACATATTTCACTTAAATATGAGAAACTTAACAAAATATCTTAAATAATAAACATAATAATTGTCGTTCGATCTATCGAGTACATACAGTAAAGATTATTTTTGGTTAGCCAAATACAACTTTGACTTATTCTTAAAAATGTTCAGTAAAAAAGAATGTCTTATATCTTTTGATAACTTATTATAAAGCTGCGCTCCCTCAAACTGAATAGTTCTTCTTCCGTACAAAGTCCTAACTGAAAGCAATTCTATAATACGAGTATCCCTATTCCTGGTGTAGTAGTGGTGAGATAGACATTAGTTTCATTCTGAAATTAAGGCTGAATGAATCACCGCGTTTTTATTTTTGGTATATGTCTGGATATCAGTGAAAACATTATATTCATAAACTTTATTTTTGTTGAACAGTAAACAGTATTTAAAGTGAAAAACAGTCAGTGTTTAACATGTATTGTATGGTTGGCGTCCCTACACACACACTGATCAAGATTCTCACAGAATGTAGAATTATTAGCATACAAATTATAAATTATGCAATTAAATTAGCAACCAGTTTGATTTTGTATCGATCCACAATTGCGGCCATTATTATTATGTAAGCGTGTGTCAAAACTAAATAACTTGCATCGTAGCGAATGGCATAAGATTGCCTTTGATAGTTGTAAATGGTATTATTAAAGAAATAACTTCTAATTTGGAAGTCGGTTTCTTTGGTTTTGTATTTTCGTTTTTGCCATCGACATCGACCGAAATTAAAGTTATTTGTCACTTGTAGTGTTTTTTTATTTATTTTTTTATTCGATTACCACCACCTGCTATGTAAATAACAGTGACAGGAAGTTGTTATAACATCATTCACATAGACTAAAGGCTCGTACAGACTCGCGCGATATCGCGGGCGCGACAGGCAGCGACAAAGAAATTGTGCTTAAATCGAGGAACTAAACGAAGCCATAATATACCAGAGGTGGTTTGACTCCCGAGCGTGCGAGGGAGTCAATGAAACCAAGGGTATATTAAGTTGGCGTTTAGTCTCGAGGTGCAATCACTTTGAGTGCGAGAAAAATTGTCAATTTAGTACAAAAAACATTTAATAAATATTACGTAACTTTTTAGGTAAATCTTCCGCAATTTTGGCGGCAAAAGATTATCTATTATGTCTTTTGCTCTTTGCTCGACGTCAAACTCTTCACTATCACTGGACATTCTTAATTAATTTATTTAAAACGGAACAAAACACTCGACAAAAATGCTGAAATTTTCGCGGTCAGTTTTTTCTTCTAAACCAGTCACAGATTAACAATTTAAAACACATGGCGCCACCTTCTTCGTGGAAAAACCATAGAACTAAAACTCTCAACATTTACGTAATGAAAATGGTCCACACTCCACAGATAATAGTACATTTACTGTCTGTTTGAGTTTGGCTGTGTCACATGAAGAAAATTAAAAAACTAATTACTTTTCACTCCCTAGAGACTAAAGTGGTCACTTTAGTCGCGCTTCGTAGGGCTATATTGGCGTGCTTTTAGAGCATGAGAAGTGAAAAAAAAATATATTAACGTGTTGCTGATATCTATTCGATGAAAATAAAAATATAGATCTTACTAGATAACTAAATAAATCATTGGTATACCAATGCTGCATTGTCTCGAATCATTATTAAACTTTATAGGTACTAATCTGCATGTATACTTAAGTAGATGCAAATTAGATGGAGATACTGGTTATCATGACTTTGATCATGGCTTATTAACGCAACACACTTTTCTTTTAAATCTTCTTTTTAAAGCTTCACACTGTGAATTTCTTGTGTATCATGGTTTGTGAGTGGTTGACGGCTACACATCCTACCACGCAAAAACGCTTTATCCTGGAAAATCTATTTAGAAGCCATATGCGTACTAAACAATTAAGTCTACCTCTTCAAGACGTGATGCTATGTTTATTTATGTTTTAAACACCAAGAGTGAGAGTGCGCAGGACATAAAACACAACACATTTAACACACAATCAATCAATCTGCCTAGCCTTTTCCCAACTATGTTGGGGTCAGCTTCCAGTCTAACCGGATGCAGCTGAATACCAGTATTTTACATGGAGCGACTGCCTATCTGACCTCCACAACCCAGTTACTGGGTAACACGATACCCCTTGGTAAGACTGGCTGTCAGACTTTTGGGCTTCTGACGACCCGTAACGACCGTCAAAGATCTACGAATGATAGCCGAGACCAACGGCTTAACGTGCTTTCAGAGGTACGGAGGAGTCTCGGTATGTAAAGATGATCACCCATCCACGGACCAACCCCGGCAAGCGTAGCTTAACCTGACGGATCAACCCGTGCGGCTGTTATTACTTAGCCACGAACTCCTCCTCTCTCAATATTTAACACAATATATAATAATAATAAAATAATATATATGTATAATTGTTTAGTTGAATTTAATTATGTTTTTCTATTTTGTTTGAATTTATTTACTATTCTATTTCTATTTATATTGTATTTAATTTAAATTTATATTCTGTTTTTTTTTATATTTAATTTTCAATTATTTATTTTGAATTTTATATTATCGAATGCATTAATTGATCGCGTCATGACTAACATATTTTTAAGATAATTAATGTAATACTAACACGCGCAAAATTCAAAATTGCAAAATTCACGGCCACCTTTTTAATTAAATGCAAGATGGATGAAGCCTATTTAACTTTCCAGACTGAAGAACTGTGAATCTGAGGTAAGCACCGACTGTTGGGAAATCGATGAAGCTTTACCGTTTTATTTTATAATTATTATTTTTCTCACGAAGCAAAACGACTACAACGATGTAAGGATGGCAGCAGGTGGCGTTCTGTAGTTTCTGCCTATCCGGGCAGGATAGGCAGAAACTACAGAACGGGGATGAAAAGAAGGCATGAGTTTATGATGTGTACGTGTAATTTTCTTTTAGTGTCTCCATGTCATAGAATATTATTAATTTCACCTATTTCCTTGTTAATAAAAATAAAAATAAACATTATTTATCAAAAATATGCAATGCCTTTAATTAGGGGCAAACTGTTTTTTATATTTCTATGGGGGCAAATAAATTTTCACAAATACCAAGTCTATATAATATATATTATATTTAATTTTAATTTCAATAAGAACCTCATTCATTCATGTTTTTATTACATAACAAAAATGGTCTAGACAAAATGACTGGCAATTACAGTAGTTTCACTGACCTTCAGTTACCCGAATTATCCAACACTTAATACTGCGTTAGGTGCAATATACAAATTATGAATGCGATGTGTCGAAACCAGAGAAATGAAATCGTTTCATAACTAAGCATTCGTATTTTGGGGAAAGGTCACGGGTACGATTTTGTTTGGCCTGACTTGTAATTATTTGCTGTCTGAGAATGTGGCGGTAATTTTCCGCTTTTAACACACACACGTACTGTAAAGGCTCGTACAGACTAGTGCGATATCGCGGGCGCAACGCGACACTAGTAGCACAATTTCTTTGTCGGTGCCTGTCGCACCCACAATATCGCTCGATTCTGTACGAGCCTTAATACGTTTATTTACAAGTTTCACAATAAGGGCGAGTCGAAGCTTCTAAAACATTCCAGAAGCTTCCTGAAAAACAGATGACGCGCGCAAACAGTAACTTGTAAATAAACCTATTACAGTACTTGTGTGTGTAAAAGCTTCTAATCTTCGTTGTGGTGTCGATGGCACGACACTGGTATAAAAACCGGCCAAATGCGTGTCGAACCATGAAGCGTCCTGTAGTTGGGATGAATTAATCCCAAGAAATTGTAATAAGAAAATGCAATGCGGTCCCTAGACGGACCAAAATTACTTGACAAGTACCTACGTGAATTTTTCATGGTTTTCAAGCAGTTTTGACCGTCTAGAACGAAGCTTGATATGCTTGACAAGCAAACTACGTGCTTGATGCTTGATGAAAAATAATATTATTGCAATGCTTGATTAAAAAGTTTACAGGGTACGTATATATATTTGTAAATTAGATTTTAAAAAAACTATTCAGTTGTCCTCACGATAAATCAGCATTGGAAGAACTGCAAAGAATTAGAAATCGAACCGAAAACTAAATATTATTGTTGAGAATAAAAGCTTTGTCTCAATAATATTTAGTTTTGTTTTGATTTCTAATTCTTTACAGATAAAAGCTTTATAGTTCCGTATGGCGCCGGACGTAAAGAATAGCACCATCCCATTTCCTCCCGTGGGTGTCGTAAAAGGCGACTAAGGGACTTACTAGAGAATGGGCAGCAGCGTTCTCTATGCATTTTTAACTCCATACTGCGATCGCACCAACCCGCCTGCCAAGCGTGGCGATTATGGCAAACCCCCCCAATTGGGGGAGGCCTGTGTCCAGCAGTGGACTTCTTTCGGCTGAAATGATGATGATGATGATGAAAAGCTTTATCTCAACGTCTGCTTAACGTAAGTGAGGAGTTGGTTATCCAGCACATTGTAGGTCATGTTGCAGCATCAGTTCATGGTTACTAATCTTCCTATAATCTGTTCACTGAAACCATTCTAATGTGCCCAAACATGATACCTCTGCTGTAACTAAGCGAGGAGTTTGGTTTCTGCAGACCTCAAGTCATGCTGCAGCATCAGGTTAAGGTTACCATATTCTTGCAATACGATTGAAGTGATAGAATACCAAATTTCGTAACGATCAGACCCGTAGAAGTTACTCACATTCCTTCATCAACGAGAAAAGAGCTGATGATCTTCGAACGGCTGAACCAATTTTGATAAAACATACCTAAGAACACTCACAATTAAATTACCTATCAATTAAAAAAACCGCATCCAAATGGGTCTACCCGTTTAAGAGCTACGATGCCACAGAACACACAGACAGACACACAGCGGTCAAACTTACACCCCTCTTTTTGCGTCGGAGGTTAAAAATGAATGCGGATGCTTGACAAGCATGCTTGAAGTTGCGTCAAGCCTCGAAAGCGTGCTTGTCAAGCACGTAAATGCTTCACAAGCACGCTTTTCCAGAATTTGGACAAAATCTTGCATGGAAAAAACTCAATTTCGCTGAGGCAGTCAAAACCGCCTTCAAAGATTTAACAGATTCTCGCTCAAAGCTATTTTTTTAAAGCAAAGGATTCAATGAACTACCTTTAAAATAGCCAAAGTGCATAGTTAACAATAGTACCTACATACTTTGATTGAATGATTTATATAATTTCATTAAAAAAAAATATGTTTTCCATACGCCAATTTCATACGTAAATACCTAATACTACTGCCGTGATTTTTTTTTACATAATATATCCAATAACAACCAATAAGCTGGCAGGTGGCCACTTGACTCTTACAAATATTACGCAAACGGATCACTGAATCGAAAAATGGTTTTCACAGACCCGCAAAATTTTTGAACGGTCTATCCAAGGATACAATGAGAAAGACGAGAAAAAAATATATAATTCTAGGTAGGTACTGTTAAGGTTGTCTGCAAAAGGGAACCTTACATAATGCAGGCTGGTAGGGAAATAACTCTGATTGCATTCGATCACTCAAACGAATTTAGAATTTGTTTTCAAATTGAATAAGCGGCGATTGTTTAAAAAAAAAATATTTACAAGGCAGATGTGAGTGGAAACGCCGGGAGGGGACGCCTTCAGTAAGGTCTGGGTGCGTAGTACTCGCAACCGGCATAGATTTATGAACGTAAACGAATCAAAAGGCGTATGTAAGGAGCGTAGCAGGTGGCGTTCTATATTTTCTGCCTTGCCCCATGGGAAGAAAGCATGAGTTTATGTAAGTATGTTTAAAAAAAAGTGGTAGGAGCGTAAAAGTGAGCACGTCCTCTTGAAATAAAAAGCGAAAGATAAAGATAAACCCACTTGACATAATTGCATAACGAATCGCGTCGACCTTAGCAGCGAATTGCAGTGGGCTCAGAGAACTCAGTCCATTGATTAATTTGACATTAAACCAAAAAAAAAATGGCTTCTACGGATATTCGCCGTCAGCCACGATGTCGTCATAAAGTCAGAGTTAAATAACTTGCACAAGTAATTTAATTCTAGAAACGTTTAGGGAAAATGGCCGTTTATATTGAAATCAACTTCGCGGTAAAGATGATGAAAGGGTCAATAGCTTTTTACGATAGTACAAAAGCAGACCACGCATCGATCAACTTTCAAGGATACCGCAGTCAAGTATTAGATTGTTTTAACTTATAGTAGCTCGTAGTAGGGACATACCAACAGTTTTGCGTACGAGGTACGAACACACACCCGATTCTGAATTTGAAGTAGAGAATTTGTCAAGCTCTATTTTGACATGACCTACATTTTTGATTGACCTTGTAATAATATGCATGACGTAAATGTGAAATAAATTCTAATTATACTGTATTATGCTTACCTATATGACTAAAATAAATGATGATAATTTACTAAGATCATACCTGACGGATATGAAGGTTAAATGTCAGGTAAATGGCATAAACTCATTAGGGACTGAAATGAAAATGGGCGTTCCTCAAGGTTCGATATTGAGTCCATTCCTCTTTTTAGTTTACATTAACGATTTACCCCAATTACTTCAAAATCAACCGAAGATGGTGTTATTTGCAGATGACACATCATTGATTTTTTAAATAGATCGACGGTCACAAAAACTTGACGATGTGAATAACTTTATTATTCAGGTGCAAATTTGGTTTAGGTACTTTAAATAATTCTGTACTAAATGAAAAAAAATACAAATGCATTCGATTTAAATTACCTAATGTTAGAAGTAGCGAATGTGACATCATGTTGAATGGAGAAAAACTGGAATTTATTAATCAAACGGTTTTCCTAGGTTTTCCTACGTTAGACGAGAAATACAATGGGGAATATAACATCTTTTGCGGGGCGGCTAAGTTCGGCCGCGTATGCATATGTTAGAAAGATTAGACAGTTAATAGATATAGAATTCGCGCGTTTGGTCTATTTAGCTACTTCTAACGAAAAATGCTATAACTCGATTTTTCCGCTTCCGAGAATTGTATTTTTGATTATTTAATTTGTTATGAAGTTTTAGTTATTGCATTCTTGCTTACTGGAAAACCGAGTTCCTGAACGATCAATAAAAAATTGCTTAGAGAGAGTTAATAGATTTCGACTCCAAATATATAACTCAACGAATATATAACTCAAAATCGTCAATAATCGAGTTATTGCATTCTTCGTTAGCGCGGCAGAGCATATGTCGTATAGAATTTTAATATGGGGTCGGGCTGCTGACATTAAATCCATTTTTACTTTGCAACAGAGGGCTGTCAAAGCCATTTATAGTCTACATCTAATCAAATTAAAATATTTCATGTCACATAAATCTACATGATCACTTATGAAACGACAGAAGCTAGGTGCACGGTTCCAATTAGTCGTTTCCTATGGAGAAGAGCCCGCAAGAAACTCCACGGTTACTCTTTTACAAATCATTTGTTTTTACAATATTTTCAAATAAGTGTTAATAGGTATGGGAAGACAGTGTCAGTCCGCACGTTGACCACGAGGTGCAAGCTTGCTGTCACCGCGAACACAATGTTTATATGGCATTTATGATTGAACACGCCTAGGACTTGCACGTTTTCATAATATTTATTAATAATATTATTAATATTATTTATTTATTTTCGTTTTTATATTTCATATTTTTTTCACGTGTTCATATTTTTTTTTTTTTTTTTCATATTGACATATTGAAATACATTATTCCACACACGATTTAATGCTCTAATTTGAATGAGAAGTTAATTGCTGGGCTGAAGCTTTTGCGGTGCCGGCATAGTATGCCATGACCTTAAATCATTTCATTTAATTTCTGGATATGACAGCGTCGCTCAGCAATCAGGGCTCGATGTGAACTAATTCACCAACCAGTAATCGAATGCATCTAGTGAGTATGACACTAAATTATCTGTGACCACACTTTCGTCACAGCACACATGTTTCTCGATATACTCGTATCATTACGCTCTAGTAACACAATCAGAGCGCAACTGACCGATATACGTAATCATTATGTCATTGCAGTAATTTGTTTACCGTACGGCAGACATGCTTTATGAGAATAAATTAAGATTCATTTATCTGCAAAAAAGATATTCGGCACCAAACTCAAAACTTGAATCGCTGATACCAATATCATCGTCAATCTCCTGCTCCTAACCTAATTAATTTGTGGTCGGCGCAACATGTCTTTTTAACCAACGAAAAAAGGAGGAGGTTCTCAAGTCGACGCTTATAGGTATACATTTTTTTTTAAATATGTACATAGGTATTACCTTCATCAGCCTACAGTGTTCCCACTGCTGGGACTCAGGCCTCCTCTCTGTGAGAAAGAGTGGGCCATAAATCCACCTCGCGGGTCCACTACGGGTTGGTGGATGTCTCATGTCTCTGAATTATTGGTTCTACGACATATAGTGGTATGAGGAACAGGGTGTAAAGTTCACTCATACTCTATGGAAAAGGGAGGCTCCTCCGACCAGACGGGTGTAGTGTCTGGTGGGCAACTGCCCGACCGTTGATGTCGAGATGTTGTATACAGGATTGTTTTTAACAGTGCTCAATTTTTTTTTTGGTGTTTCAGTATCAGTAATACGAGTAGTAAACATTTCCATTATTTGTTCAATACTTTTTTTTTGGTTCTACTTGAAATCAGCAAAATATGGATACAATCTATTCGTAAGAATATCAATGGGCGAGCACACAGCTGATAGGTACCTACTACTGCGTTCCGCTCCACTGACCGCGCCGCCCGCCGTAACGTTGCGCGACGAGTATCCATTATACCAGTTTCAAAATAAACATCTTTCGTTAACGATAACTTCACTTTTTGTACTAAGACATCAAAATAAGAAATAGGTGTATAATTAAATACGTATAAGTTTAATTTTTCAAAATTTGCGCACTGATCAAAAACTTTTCCTGTATATGCTAGTCGCGCGGTACACTCTGATTGCGCGATGCAGGATTTGTGACGTCAGTTCTTTGATGCGTAGTTCACATTTAGCTGTCTAGATACAGACATGCCGGTTTCCTCACGATGTTTTTCTTCACCGTTTTGAGAGCAGTGGTGATGAAATGAAATACACAAAGTAAAGTGCCTGCCTGGGTTAGAACTCACGACCCGCAGTCGGCGCCAAACAAACATAAAAGCGCCAAGTAAAATAATAGCGGCTTGATTGATCTTGATTGATCTGTAAATTGCTTGATTGGTGCTGACTCAAAATTAGTAATTTACATTAATTGAAGAGCTTATGTAAGACTAAGGCCTGTGTTCACCAACATTTAAATCAACTGTTTAGATATTTAGCCAGTTGTTTACTCAAAATTTCTTAGGAAATTTGACATAAACCGACTGTTTAAATACCTAACCGGTGGTTTGAATGTTGGTGAACACAGGCCTAAGGGCCGGTTGTTTCAAACGGTTGGTTAACGTAACATACGTAGGTACGTCAAATAATAACGATTACATATGATGTTTAAAGTTCGTTAAATACAAAACGTTGTTTCACTGCATATAAAACCGATCGTCAAACTTCAAATGTAGAAAAATAAAATGACGTTAACCAGTAGGTTACTTACTGTAATCGTTATTTTTTAACGAACGATAAGGGCATAATTTTGTGAAATAACGCTTTTTTGGTTTGACAATAGTTAGCGCCATTTATTACGTATACGCGTGCGTCAAGTGGCCGTGAAACAACCCACTCTAAAAGGTAAAATTTTTGCTTTTCAATCTCTTTTATCGTCGGTTAATTTTTTATTCCATACTTCTCTATTAGGCGTCATCTCGGTGGTAGTCACTCCCTTTCTAGCCATATCGTCTTTCACTCCACAGTCGATACATCGATTCTTTGGTCTTCCTCGTATAGCCATCCACATTCATACTCAGTACTGGGTCGTTCTCAAAAAAGTGGCACCGCTCGAATAAATTTATCAATTTGAGAAAATGTATCAATTATTGAGTTTTTTTTAAAATAAATTTCCATTCTGGGTCTTATGTTGAATTGTTCTAAGGGAATCAAAATCTTCATTTAATATTCATTTTTTTAATGTTTATTCAAAGTGTGACTCTTTGAGTTTGAACATGGCAGGTTAGTTAGAAACAGATGTTACAATTTTATTTTGTTGTAAGAATGTCACTACGGTTTTCTTAATAGTACTCAGCCTCTGCGTGAAAAGCCTCTTTAAGTACAATATTGTGTAGAATTTAATAAAAAGCATTTTAGAAATCACACATTTCCACTAAAAACTGTCTGACAGGTTACAGAGCCACTTTTTTGAGAACAACCTACTACAGACACAATACGCAGACACCAATATATCTACTGTGAAAAACGGCAATTCATGCATCAAATAACCAAAGACATGCTGAATGTATGGTAGGTAGTTCAGGTTGCCAGTGGTAACCCACCGGCAACCGCCGCGATTTACGAGTTGTAGGTTCGGAACCCAGACAGGCGCTTTGTGTAAATTACTTCATCACCACAGCTCTCAAAACGGTGAAGGAAAACATCGAGTCCTAGAACCAAAAATTCGAAGACATGTGACATCTATCCACCTGCACTGGGCCCGCGTGGTGGTATATTGCCGGATGGTATACTGCTGGTCAGCTGGCATTCTTTTACGAGAATGACCGTGCGTTACATAGCCAAAGTGGCATTAATTGCATTGCCAGTCACTCAGCAACTCCTGATGGATGATGATGGAATCTTATTTTTTTTTAAAGAATCGTACCATTCCTACCAGCAAATGACAGTTCTTTTTTCATTGTAAGTACTCTTATATTTTGTAAAGCATGTCTGCGAAAAGTACCAGGCATCCAGAAGCGAACAGGAGCGTATATAGTGCCATAAAGTATATCATCTCGATGTTACCGTGAGCGGTGTTCCGGTATTGCGCAACAGTGGCAAGGTTACCGCACTCTCCGTACGCAGCGTACAATCTACGCACCGTGCGCCCTGGTGAAATACACACTTTGTGTAACATGTTTTTGTATGCAGAAGCTGCTTCTAATTACGAAGTTTTTTTCGAACTCACTAATTGAGTATTTCATTTGTGAGTTCATACGAGTGTTACATAAATGAAGAATCTATAAAGGTAAAGAAAGGTGTGAAGATAATTACTTAGTGGTACTTACATCAAATATCATCCGGGCCCATTGACAGTACAGAAGAGGTTTAGGTTTCCGGCACTGGGAACGCAATCAACTGGAACCGCGGTACCAGTTGCCGGATCCATTTAATTTTAATATTTTTCTTCCGGCGACTGTGACCACCCATAAATGAATAAAAAAATCTATTGTTCAAGCCAAAAACAATAATAGATGAAACGAGAAAATATCATGGTTTCCTATTAGGTTCGCGAGCCATTAGTACCAACGGATAGCTGAGGTCCGGGGTTCGATTCTCAAGTCGGGTAAAATGTTATTAGGTTAATAAGGAATTTTTTAGAAGCTGCCCGGAGAATGGATTTCTGCCTATGAGGTCGCAATAGGCTCACCGCCTATTAGGTACATGGGTCATAACGTCATTGACTAAATGTGGTTGTACCAGCTCTTTGGGCCTTACGGAGGGCAAGGCGATGTAGTGTTGGGCAAGTATGGTGTACAGTAACGAGCACATAAACAGAGTCAAATTAAATTACCTTTTCTTTATTTAATCTCCTCTGTAGTCTAGTGGTAAGACCACCTGTCTCAGACTCAGTGGTCCCGGGTTCGATTCCCAGCAGGGGCAATATTTTCTGCTCGGTTTGGTTGGTGGTATGGCTTGTTCTAAGTCCGCCTGGCCAGCTACCACCATCTTATCTAAGTCTGTCGCCATAACAATAATGTTTACAGCATTTGTTGTGTTTCAGCAGTTAGTAGTCAGTAAGATAGCCAATTCCTCTGTGTCTGAGGATTACGGGTGAAGCTTAATGATAAAAAAAAATATAAATGATTTTATGAAAACTTTTTTCGGGTCAACGACCGCTGATAGTGTAGACACTTGTCGTATGAGTTGATAAAATTGATTTTTCTTTGTTTTATCGAGTTAAGATATCGATACCCATCTGCAGAGTTTCGCTAACTAATTTAATTTGACCTTGTATTTTTTTGTAACGTTGCCCTGCACTAGGTATTTTTCCTGTATTACGGGTGCTTTAACAAACATTTAAACTCACATACACAAACAGCCAGACCTGGAACAACTACTTGTAGGTCATACAAATATTTGTTCCGTGCGGGAATCGAACCCGCGACACGCAGCGCAGCAGTCAAACGCTTAACCACTGCGCCAACCGTGCCGTTAAAAAAATATAGACTTAGCCAAATTCAAAAGCATAATTATCATTCTTGTTTTTGCAACGATTGCAACTGTGAGATAAGACCTATTTCACATTCCAAAATGCAAATGTTTATAACAATATAAAATTACAATCAATACACCAGGAGAAAATCACTTTTAAAAGTTAGTATGAGTATACCTACTTAATAGTGCTCGTTGCTGTACACTAGCCGTCTTATCCATACTATATATAATATTATAAATCTGAAAGTAACTTTGTCTGTCTGTCTGTCTGTATGTTACGGTTTCACGCCTAAACCGCTGAACTAATCGTCATGAAATTTGGCAGAGATAATATGCAAATAGATAGATATTTATAGTCTATTTGCCTGGGATATGGAGAAGGACATAGGCTACTTTTTTACGCGATAACCGACATCCACGCGGGCGGAGCCGCGGGCAAAAGCTAGTTCATAATAAAGCCATTTGTTTAATAAACTTATTTTAGTTATCAAACTGTTTTATCCCATTCCATCAAACTTCATTTTGACTCGACAGAAAGGGACAGAAAGAGGAAAGGGATAATTTTTAAATTTTAAACTCTTATTTTTAATAGTTTGACATTTCTATCACATTTTATAATTTGACAATTTTATATTTGACATTTAATTTTTTATAGTATTCTGACATTTTTTTAATCTTTTGACAGTTTTTTGTTTTAATGAGTTTTTGAATATTGAAATTGAACTAATCACGGTTTGAAATTTAATATAGTTGAATGAAATGTATGAGTGTGTTTCTATGGACTAGAATTTAGTCCGAAATAAATAAATAATTTAAATTTATTTTAAACCAATTCGACATCTAAAATAAGTTATTAAACGAATTTTAGACTCAAGTCGGGTCATCATCGCCTACAGCAGTCCACTCTGCTGGACATAGGCCTCTCCAATAGCACGCCATTCAGCTCGATTCACGGCAACTCTCGGCAAGATCGTCGCTCCACCTAGCCTGAGGGCGTCTGGGTCCTACCTTACGTTTGCTGATTTTATTTATTTATTTAATACTTTAAGCACAAAAAATTGTACAGAGGCGGGCTTAATGCCATAGGCATTTTCTACCAGTCAACCTTTGGGTGATGCAGAGACAAACAGTAGTAGGTGCAATAGCGAGAATTGAATTGCGATCTCCACTCAAGAACACGTCTACTCCAACGGTCATCGGTTTTACGGCTAATACGGCCGGCCCATTGCCACTTCAGCTTGCTTATTCTGTGAGCTATCGACAACTTTGGTTCTCTGCCGGATCACCTCGTCGTCCAGTCGGGTAATACATAGATTTCTAAAACTTATCTATGCAGTTAACACCTCGACTGACATTATGGAGTCTATTTGCATCCAACTTGAATTTGTGTTCGGCATTATTACTTAGTTACAGGATTGACCACATGCTGACACGTTCTATTATAGAGAGATTGTAATCGATCTGCTTTTTACTCGAATCAGACTGTCAAGAAATGGTTATGGTTTATCGTTGACTCTTTTAGCGCCCAGTCTATCCATCATAAAAAGTAAGATGGGAGTCTAATTTCACGAAATTTATGGGAAATATTTTTCCAGTACTCAAACATCAGTTGGTCCGTTAAAGAAAAAGGATCGATTGGTATCAAAAACGTTTTTGTGAAAATTAACAATTTTCTTGCTGACTGTACAATTTAAAAAATCTGTTAATGAAAATCAAAATTTCCCAAAAAGTTAAGGACAGTCTCCTAAGACCGTTTTCCTATAGCTACAACGGTTAAGATACCTGCCCTTATTGCCCCATCTCAAAAATCTACCCTGTATGAGCATATAATCACTACACATCCCACATTGCTTATTATGTGATAGGTAATAGGTACCTTTTGCTATGTGATTACTAACCGGTTATCCGATGGTGGTTAGAGTGGTGTTTCGGTAACAGCCAATGCGGTCTGTCAAGACTGTATGCACTCGATGTGAATAATATATTGAGATCAAGGGACCGCATCGCAATGTGACATGACTCTTTAAAAATAATGTATAAGGGCCTTAGCACAGCTTGGAGCGGAGCGATTAACGAGAAATGAAACGTTATTATGATACATCATCATCTTCTTTTTCTACGCCACTTTTCCGCTGCAGTTTTGTATACCACGGACCACGACTAACGGCCAGTCTCAGTAGCCTATCTATCCGTGATGTTGACTAAATGGTCGGTATTTGCATCTTAATAAAAGACAAGTTCTCACCTTACAGCTTATCACGTTAAATAGCTATCTACATTTAACTGGCCCAAACACACGTAGTACCCAACGACCATGGCCGTCTTAAGGCAGGCCCACCTTTAGGAAGTAAAAAAAATATATTATTGCATTATCTCGGATAGGTTCGGTTTTTTTACCATTCATACAGAAATGAGAGAACTTACATAGTTTGTCCGACTTATGTAGAAATGATCTCGCTTTACAGCACCAAAGTTAAATGATTTCGGGGATGTTATAGAATCGCGCTGAATTTTAATCTTTTGTAGTGGAGTCATTATGACAGCATCATGCCTCACCCTTTCGGGCGCTGGCACTGTGAGTCTGCACAGTGCTTCTCCCTGGTCACCCCTAGCAGCCGCCCCAATGGCCAACCCCTTGCTACAGACAGACCACATTTGGCCGCCAAAATCAACCGTGTGGGCGATACCGACCACATCAAGGATACGTCGCAGCCATAACGCAACCACCAGCGAGACCGCGCACTAGGACCCAGCCACATCGCAAACAAAGAAAGCCGGAGTCGATCTGTCTGTCTGCAAGCACTAGCCACAACGCAACCACATGGATTTTTTTTAGTTTCCACAACGCAATGACAACGCAACGCAACGCAACAGTACACCCTCGCCATAAAATTCTTTGCCCCAGCCTTGTTACACCACTACCGCCCGTGGCCCCGCTGCCGCTGTCGCCCACTCCTTAGTGTACGGCCTGGGTGAAAAGGCGTACGGTGGGGTGTTATGCGTTGCGTGCAAGCGGCGAAAGAGCGTTCACCGAGTGGCATTAGTGCACGCTTAGCGTTCGTGTAAGCCGATCACATTTTACATCATGGAGTCAGAGTCGTACAATATTATTGATACGTATTTAGAAGATTTTTATAACTCGAAAATTAAACAAAGAAGGCTGTGTTTGCTACGCAAACACAAACTGGTTTGAGCTGCACGCGACGCCACGCTCGACGAACCGCTCACCGCAAATAAGCACGCTCCCCGCGCCTCGCCGCTCGCCGCCACTCAAGACATGTATGTGTTTAACATGAACGCCGCACGCGCCGCCCCGGCGGACGCTCGAGTCGAGCGTGCACTCAGTTCGAAAACTTAAACCTCGCAACCTAACCCCGTGGCCACGAGCTACACGTTCAAGGGACACGCGGTTTTCGGAGAAAACAAAAAAGACGTTGTTTAGAGCATGCTACGAGTCACCGCGACGCGCCTTGCGGAACGACGGACGGACACAGGCGACGCGCGCGCTTGTCGCTTGACGCAAGTCGCGGCGCTCGAGACCGTGATTGGGGCCTTATGAACGCATCACATTACCAATCTCTATTCCTCACCAAAAACGCAGTACCTTGAACAGTACTCCGTAACAGTATTACGTAAATTCGTACATAATTTGGTTAACATAGCAAGGAGTCACGTATACAAACAGGTGACCATTTCTCCAGCGCGAATGCGCATTTTAATGAAATTAGATGAAAATACGATTCCGATTCGTACCGTGTGACGGACTGGCACGAAGGATTATGTATTATAAGTAAGTGTGCCTACGTATGTGTGGCTAATATTATACACGATGTCTACGAGCATGTTTTATTGCTCAACTCACACTCAACTATAGACATTAGTTTTAGGATTGTGACTTTTGAACTAAAAGAGAAGTTATCATGCTTTTGTAAATCGTCTTCCATCCAAACAAACACTACTTTCCGAGTATGAGAAATAAAAAAATATTTCACTAGCGATGAAGATTAAGCTACGAATAAGACCAGCAGAGCCATCTAGTAGTGATGCGTGCGAACAGTCGGTACTTAGTTATTTGAATTGTACTGTGTACTTCAACTTCTTTATTATATAAGCTTACCTTTTAAGTTATAAGATATATAAAATCATTGCTGTTTATTTTACATGATATGCCTTGACATTATATCGACCAAGGTGCACGCCAGCAAGGGCACAGGGGCACGTGCCCCAAAATAAAATTGTATGGTCTAAATGGACTGGCCTGAATGCATATCCATCAAGACATTGCTTCAATGATGAACGGTGAAGAAGTACCTACTATATCTTCACATTTTAAAGTTTAAATCGTTTGGGAATAAGAGACAGTTTCGTGTAGCTTGATGTGCCTTCCACCGTGCCATTCACATACACAATAAATACATACATACATAAAGCATATACTTATGTAGATACTTATCCATATACACCGTGGCATTTTAGTCGTCTTACAAAGACAGCCCACTTCATGTATCCAATGATTACTAATCATTCATGTAATTTTTTTTTTTTTTTTAACTGTAGGTTTTTTTATTTTTTATTAATTATGACGCATTACATAGTTTAAAACACCCTGTTACGAGTGCAGTCCGAGCCTTGTGTCACAAGGGCGCCGCGGAATGGAGCGGCGACAGCTTTATCAGAGTTCATTCACCCTAACGCAAAAATGTGTTTCTTACTATTGCAACTTAAACTTAATCTAAATCTATTCTGCGGCGCCCTTGTATCACAAGGCTCGGACTGCACTCGTAACAGGCTGTTTTAAACTATGTAATGCATCATATAAAACTAAAATAAAAAACCTACAGTAAAAAAAAAAAAATACATGAATGATTAGTAATCATTGGATACATGAAGTGGGCTGTCTTTGTAAGACGACTAAAATGCCACGGTGTATATTATATACGAGTAATATACACATACAACTTAAGGGTCCGTGCACGAAAAAAACTCTCTTTTGGCAATTTCTTATCTAATTGTGAGAAAACTTGAAATAATCGAAACATTAAGTCTGTGTAACTATAAAAGTATAGTTTTCATGGTGCTAAACCATTCGTGTCAGTCACAGCAGCTTTTAATAGTTTCATCATTTTTGTGCTCTCCAAAATATAGTTTATTTCGCCATGGATTTACTTAATGAAGATATTGTATAATCATTAAATAAAATTTTGATTATATTTCAAGGATAGCTGAAGACCAATTTGTGATTTTTAAATTTCTTGATATGATTTGCCAAATAATAGGAAAAAATATATTACTGACGGGGTTTAAAACAAAAAAAAAGGATTTTTCAATATTATTTTTCTGCTATATTTTGTATGGAAGTTGAAAAAAGTGGTTCCGCCACATGCAAGAAGAGCATATAATGATGTTAATGATATTTTTTAATGTTCAAAATCAAAAGTAGTTTCTTGTAGAATGATGATCAAATGTCAGTCTCGCGTCATTTTTCGGAAAACTTGTTGCAAATATTAGTGATATACCGTGAATACTTAATTTATTTGAAAAATCCCTTTCAGCCACATGCAAAACAAAGAACACGACTTTTCAAATCTCAAATAATTTTGTTTAAATTATTTTTCCCTTTCTCACAACCAATGAACAAAATTGATCAAAATCAGTCGATTTCGTGCACGGCCTCTTAATATAAAACACTGGAAAAGGCCTAAGGCTCGTACAGACTAGTGCGTTATCGCGGGCGCGACGCGACACTAGTAACATTTCAACAACACAATTTCTTTGTCGGTGCCTGTCGCGACCGCGATATCGCGCGAGTCTGTACGAGCCTTAAGCCTTCTCCAGTGTCTTTAAGCCTTTATGCGCAACACTGAACAAAAAAGTCTGTCACTTTTTGCGGGGGACGCAATACCTACTACAAAAAAAAACAATACTGCTCGCCCGGAAAGAGAAGACCGTAACAACGATTTTTTTTTTTTAATCGATATCCATAGTATGGATATTTTTATATATTCCGAATGAATATTATTCATTCGGAATTTTGCTTGTATCCATCAAATAAAACAGCTGATGCATAAAATTGTTAAATTTTATTAATAAGGAAGTAAAACTACGGTTAAATAAAAGTAACAGTAATGTATTATAAACAAGTTTTTATAATTGCAAAAGATAATTGTAATGGATGAATGTTTATGGGGTACTGTGTTAAATGTTACAATAAAATGCCTTCTGATATATTACAATTAAATGAAAGAAAATTTAAAACTCATATAAAAAGTACACTTTGTAAACAAGCATATTACAAATTAGAGGATTATATCCAAGATAAGAATGCTTGGAAACATGCTGGTCCTGCTCCATAGGACAATTTAGAGTCTAGACAAAATCAAACTGGTTGCTAATTTAACTGTATAATTTATAATTTTTATTATATTAATTTTTCTGTGATTAATATAAATTTAAATCAAACACTGACTTATTATATGTTGTTTTTTTTTTTTTTTTTTTGGGACATCATGTACAATGTTTGTAAATATGTGAGTACCATGTACCTATCGCATTTATTAATTTTTCTGTTATTACTTCACTTTCCATTCTTTTTACCAATTGTGCTAAGTATTTTTTTTTTTTTTTCTTTATTCTAGGTACATCGTCTTCACCTATAAATATTAATTAATGTATACAAATACAAACTATTGTTAACATTTTAAAAGAGTAGGTAAGTATGGAGTTTTTTGCCCATTCTTCTCCATACATAGTTACATTTTGGAAGGCGCAACTAGAATCAATTAACTATTCATGTAATTTTTGACGTTCAAAAGTGCATCTTCGTGCCTATTGTGGTGCAGTAGTGCCAACGAGATCCAAAGTCAAAGTCAAATCTAAATGATTTGACTTTGACTTTGGATCTCGTTGGTAATCTTAAATAAATAAATAAATAACCAAATTTATAATATTTTCAATGAAAAAATAGGTGAAGTTCAAACCAAAATTTTCGGTAATGCAAAAGAAAAGTATTTTGAACTTTATGAACAAAAACCAAGTGCGAGTCGGACTCGCACACGAAAGGTTCCGTACCATCCATCCACACTTAATATTATAATTGTGAAAGTAACTCTGTCTGTCTGTCTGTATGTTACGTTTTCACGCCTAAACCGCTGAACCGATCATGAAATTAGGCAGGGATATAGCCTGGGATATGGAGGACCTAAGCTACTTTTTTACGCGATAACCGACATCCACGCGGGCGAAGCCGCGGGCAAAAGTTATATATAAAAACGGCAAAAAAATCACGTTTCTTGTATAGGACTGGGCCCTCCTTATATATTTATTTTATTTTAATTTAATAATTTATTTTAAAAGTGAATATATAACTAAATATTATGTGAATATTTCAAGCAACTACCTGTTACCGTTATCAATATCGAGCAAAAACCAGCAAAAAATCATGTTTGTTGTATGGGAGCCCCCTTAAAATATTTATTTTATGTATTTGTATTTTATTGTATTTGTTGCTACGCAACAGAATGACATCATCTGTGAAAATGTTAACTGTCTAACTATCACGGTTCATGAGAGAGATACAGCCTGGTGACAGACGGACGGACAGCGGATTCTTAGTACTCGTAATAGAGTCCCGTTTTACCCTTTGGGTACGGAACCCTAATAAAAACGACGTAGCGAGAATCGGTGACGTCACAAAAGCAATGTGAGCAAAATACTCGATTCATGCCGTCCGTCATAGTGCATCATGGTTGAATCGAATGAAAAGTCAAAATGCAATATGAGGTTAGGATTTTGAATTTCAATATAAACATGACTTAGGTGCCGATTTCCTTGTTCAGTGCATCTTTTTCTTTCTATTTCATTAAGAAAAGGACAGAAGATAAATTTTTGTTTAGTCCTGTCAAATTAATCATTTCTTCTTATAGTTTTTTTGTTTTGCTTTCGCAGTCATTGTTGTTTCTTAGGTTTTTTGTCTTTAACAATTAGTTAAATGTCAGCGTATCCGAAATACAATTGGCAGCGCCGTATTGCGAGAATGCCCGCCGCCATCTTTGATAAAATGTCATGCTGACAAAAGTCAAAAAGTGGCCATTTGGGCTCCGTTTTGTGCATTTGGGGAAGCAGTGTTTGCTTGCACTGTTTTTGTTAGAAATATCACAACAATTACGCTACAAAATGCCGAAGAATATCACGACTGAAGTCCGGGAGATAATATTGAAAGTAAAGGAGTTTATGGACGAGGAAAAACGAATGCAAGTGCCAATAATACCTCTGAGTAAAGTTTATGTTCGAGTATCTGCCGCTACAGGTTTGTAGACATGTTATTTTTTATAATAATTAGCCGTGTGTAAGTTAGAATCGTATAATCTGTAACGTATAAATGTTCTTTGTTAATTTTAAGGTTCTAAAACAGCGTATGCATTTTAAATACTTTTCATACGACCTGCCTTAGCATTTTAGCGTCTTTGTTTTACGGAAGTTACAATATATATCTTTCATCATATTTACGTGTGTACGCATTAAGCCACTGCATTGAGCGTATTGAGTGTATTAGAAAATGGAGCCCTAAAGCGACAAACATTAAAAAATCTGTGCCAATCATTGATCAACCAAGGAATACGATTTATCATTAAAACTATATAATTTGGGACATGAGTAGACTTTTTCAGTCACAGCAAAACTTAGAATGTTACTGCTAAAACCTAGCAACTGCAAAATAATTTAGAATGATATATTGCTGGCCAAAAAAAAATGCTAAGTTGTTATTATTCATTCAACGTCAGTGTAAGGAACCCCCATTTCCTCCCGTGGGTGTCGTGAAAGGCGACTAAGGGACTTACTAGAGCATGGGCAGCAGCATTCTCTATGCATTTTTAACACCATACTGCGATCGCCAACCTGCCTGCGAAGCGTGGCGTTTATGGCAAACCCCCCAATTGGGGGAGGCATATATCCAGCAGTGGACGTCTTTCAACTGAAATGATGATGAGTGTAAGGAACACATCTGAATAGCACACCCAAAATCACGTTTGCTATGGTTTATGTAATATTTCTCTTACTAATACTAACTGATTTAAAATTGAGATACTACATTGATGCTTATGAATAATAGCGGTAACATAGCGAATGCATTCACAGGATTTTTGTCTTCTCATGCTAGCTTTATTCAATAGGCATTATTCAAAAATTCATGCACCAAGTCCATTAAAATCGATCATTACTATAACTGTCATGATTACCCTGACTTTGTCAACTATTTTCTTGTTAAAATTGTGTCATTTCTTTACTATTATTGTGTTTTGGTTAAATATAATATTTATTTGGCATGCTGTGTCTAATGCTTAATACTATGCACTAAGCTTATAATGGGTTCCATGTTGATAGGTTCAGCAGTGTAACAATTGTAGATAAACCAATACAATAAATTATGTCTTTCAAATACCTGAAAATGTTATTTACAAGGATTACCTATGAGAGATTGTGATTGTCTTGCATAGAGCGACAGGTAAGAAAATATTGGATGTGCAGGCAGGATATAGAGAGGGAATGGGCTGTATGGATCAGATCTCCATATGGTGCATGACCAAAAAACATCTGGTAAAGCACAAAAAAGTACTATGCTTTCCTTGACTTGGATAAGGCCTATAACTGTGTAGAGGGAAGAACTGTAGTCGACAGTATCCATGTACAGTATGGACTCGCGTTTGTTACAGGCACTGCGATCTTTATACAAGGCTCCCTGTGGCTGTTCAATTTGTACATGGTTAGTTGCTTGACAGACATGACAAGAGGGTGAGTGCGGATTGAGGATGAATGAGTTGCCTGTCCAATGCCTTCTCTACCCAGGTGATCAAGTCCAGAACAGTTGCAAGACATGGTAACTGCAATTGATGAAACATATAAGATGAAAAGGATAAATATAAATGTGATTAAAACAAAGGTCATGGTGTGTCTAAGAAAGAGGATGTGTCAGTGTGGAATGTGAAAATAAGTCTGTTTATAAGTGATTGGAAAGATTGATGAAGATGTGGAAAGGAGAGTGAATGTGGGAAATAAAGGTAATGGTGCTATACATGACAAATGTGATCGTGACTAACCAGTTGATGTCCAAAAAGACTGCTGGCTGTTCACAATGGTGTGCTGGTGCCGAAGCTTATATATGGAAGTGTATGTATAGCGAGAGGCAATGGTGCGCTTTAAAAGAAGTTGTAGTGACAAAAAATATAACCCTTTTTTTTTTTTTTTTTTGGGTGGGAAATTATCAAATAACTTCTCCCGCTCTGGGTGGAGCGGGAGGGCGTGTCAGACTTTTACTGACTAAAACCCACCCGTGTTCCTTCAGTTGCCTGTGTGCCAGGGCCACGGTATCCCTTTCGGACAAACCCGCAACCCTGGCAGGCACCGGTCCTAGCGGACCCCGTCAGTGCGTGCTGACATCTCTTTGAGGCGCGCGTGGAACACAACGCGCCATCGACCCGGGCCTGGTCCTTACCGGACGGCGAACTGCCCATAGCTCGCCGTCCGCAAGCCCGCGCCTACGGTGGCCGGGAATCGGCTACCGATTCCCGCCGCCCAGGGCGTCTCCTGCGGCGACTAGGGGCGTGAGGGCGCACAGACTGCCGCTCCCTCACGCGTTCCGCCTCCTCCTTCGCGAGCATTACTACTTCGCAGAAGGAGGTGACTGCTTCCCATGCACTCTCGCTCCGGATCATGGCCTGGACCAGGGCCGGACGCGAGAGATCGCCGCCACCAATCGCCTTCGTGAGGACACGGCGGTGCTCTGCCCAAGCCAGGCAGACCTCCACCGTATGCTCCACCGTGTCCTCCGGGCGATCCACACAGTGGTAACACCCGGGCGTTTCCTCCCGCCTAATCCGAAACAGGAACCTCCCGAAACACCCGTGTCCAGTGAGGACCTGTGTCAGGCGAAAGGTGAGGACGCCGTGGCGTCTCTCTAGCCACTCCTCAAAGAGGGGACTTATCGCCACAATTGTGGCGTGCCCAAAAAAATATAACCCTAGAAGCCAAATCATATTTTTCAAGCTATAAAGCCAAAATCATTACGTCGAATTGAAATCCAACAATAAAAGTGCCTGTTGTATCTGGTATTTTATGTTATTTTTATTAAATAATATTTATTTAAATTAACTACCAATACACAAAAATGCGAAGATTAAAAAAAAATATACATAAGCATACTAAAAGTGGCACAAAACTTTAGACCATCTCGGTTTAACTCTTATAGGGATAAAATTAAATTAAATAAAACATTTAATTTTTTATCGCGTGTACGTCAAACGACGTAGATTGGGCTTCTAGGGTTAAAGAGTATGCTTAGATGGTTTGGTAATGTTAAGATGAATGAAATGCGACCAACAAAAGGTATTTACAAGGCAGATGTGAGTGGAAACGGCGGGAAGGGACGCCCTAGAAGGACATATAGTGGACCTTATTGGTGATGTTCTTCAGTGTGGCAGTTGTCCCTACTCACAGTATGTTTTGTCAATCCGAAAAAAATCCTTAAACACTTGTTTTAGAATCAACTACTTTCGGACGAGCACGTACCTGCGTTGACGGGCTTAGAGATTACACCCGCAGATGTGTTAACGTACCTAAACGAAGCAAAAGGAATATGTAAGAATCGTAGCAGATGGCGTTCTTCCCTTGGGGGTACCGTTACCTCCAAGGAAAGAATACGTGAATTTATGTATGTATCTATGTAAGATATTCCAAAATACGACAAGATATTTGATCATTCTTAATTCTAACCAGATCAATTAAGGCTAAGGATAGGTACAGTATGTATATATCATGTTTTTTGCTCTTGCATATCATCAGCAAAGCAGTGTCATACGTTTTAATAAAATTGCAACGCGAATTTTATGTTTCTTTATAGGTATTAAGTTTAAGAACACTAATATGATGGCGACTTATTACCAAATCATCAATTTAATTTGAACAATTTTATTGATATTGGATCAAATAAATCACTATTTATGTTATTACTAGCTTTTGCCGATGTCCCCCCATATCCCAGGCTATATCTCTGCCAAATTTCATGACGATCGGTTCAGCGGTTTAGGCGTGAAAACGTTACATACAGACAGACAGAGTTACTTTCACATTTATAATATTAGTATGGATAACATTAGTTTAAAAACCTTAACAATCAACATACACAATTACTTAAACAGTTATTTTTCCAGAGTGTATAAGCGATGTTTTTCCCATACATATAGGTTATAATACAATATTATTGTAAGTTTCATAAGGGCAATTATTGAAAATTAAGTGTCCGCACTAATAAACATTATTAGATAAAACTATTTGTTCTGTTTCCACAGACAAACCGTGAAAACGGTTTTGCGGGGCATAGTTTTTATTTTAAGATTTCTGTAAGTTTGTTAATAAATACTTAAATAAATAAATAATAATCAAGTGCTGATACAAAAACTTGCGTGTTCTAATTTACTTTGAATTAGCTAATTCGAGCGGTGTATCTTTTAATCTTTTCAGGTGTATCGGAACGCACAGTATTGAACATAGTAAAAGAAGCAAGGCTCGTAGAACAGGGTCTGCTAGACCCTGAAACTCTAAAGAAATCGCCAAAGAAACGTACAAGAACAAAGGGCAAGATAGAAGTTGATGAGTACGATCTTCAAGTAATTCGCAGAAAAATCCACGAGTTCTACGCTTTCAAGAAAGAAGTACCTACTATCAACAAACTCCTCCAGATATTAAAAGAAGAGATCAACTTCAAGGGCTCAAGGGAAACGCTCAGGAAGATACTCAGGAAAAATGGTTTTCAATTTAGGAAGACAAAGAACACTAAAGAGAAGGAACAAGCTCCTGAACCTACGTCGTCCGTCCCTCCAATGGTGGCGCCATACATACACACTATGTTCAGTCACAAAAATATACAAGCATAGATTTTATGTATACATTGTAGAGGCATAGATCTAGACTGTTAGGGCAAGTTTTTGTTAGTTTCTTCTCACGAAACTGAAGATTGCTCCTCCAGAGATTTAAAGTGCATCATACAACTGCAGTTATAGTTGAGCTAAAAATAGACTTCTAGATGACTTTATGTTGAGTGACAGTCGAGGGCCGTCCGCTTCATCTTCAATAGTAGTCTTCGAGCAATTGGACTTACAATAAATGGACGATTGGACTATAGAACTGCTCCTTACTACCAGACAGTTATTATACAATGTGGAGACAACAATACAACAACAAAGGAAAGCACTGGCAATATTAATGCATAAGAGTATTTTGGAACTATCAAATAAATCCTAGACAAATTAAATAGTCATGATGGGCCGACTATGGGTTTGCCAATCTTTGACTAGATTAGCTAGTGACTAAACCATTTGATATATTTGATTGAATTTTCGAATGCAGACTGAGATCGGCATTAGATATACGAAGTTTAATTTACTGTCGTATTGTTGTCTCCATCTTGTATTTTCATATACCATCTGACAAAATGGATGGTTAACTAAACTTCTTTAATATAAATTACAATATTGTTAGTTTGTGAGAAGTAACTACACTGTATTTACCTACTGTGGTATTGTAGTTTTTAGTTCTCTGACAGAAGCTCATCTTTTTACAAAAATGTGTATATTGAGTGATCTGTGTGTGTACTGGTTTTAACCCAACACTTCATAGTCAGTTGTACACACGGCCACAAAATGATCTCGCATTGCATAGGATTTCCGTACAATGAGAGGTCAGATTATACTGGAAATCTATGGCTTGATTTGTGGCATTGTGTACATACACAGTAGTATGACCCAATATATTAAGTTTTTCAATTGAGGCTATGTTCTAAATCTCATGATAAAATAAAAGATTTCGACTCTCATGCCAGGCTATAAACTGGAATAGACCTTGTGTGACCGCGCTGCAGCTGTCCGGTATTGTGGACAAGGCTTTATATTTTGAATCGTAATGTAAGTACTTGTATGAAAAATACGCATACGATATTAGTCATATTGGTCTGGTATACAACGCTTTGATATATCTGTCACGAAGAAGTATCTTGTTGTATGGTATTAAATTATAACTATGTAACACCCAATTACTCGTAAGAGTGTTCTTTAATGCAGTAGAAAGGTAATACCGCTGTATTTAACTTGCAGCAGGCTTGTTGTACTAGATGTAAATAATCATTCTATGTGGTGGTTTTATATTAAATAGTTTAAACTTTAAAAAAATGTTATATGGCAGCATAGCAACTTATTCTAACATAGTTACATAGCTACACTGTAATCAATATAACAATTTGCCTAGTAGTATGTCTAAGAGATATTTCATTTTATTTTTTATTCATCTAGTTAGAATTTCTTAATACCGAGACTAGTGCCAATATCACTTCACTTTAAAAATGAAAACCGAGCGTTACGACGATCGATTCAGTTTTTGTTTAACCTCCAGTGATAATATCGAAAACGGCTAAACTTTCTGAACAGTGATACCTGTAAAAAACTACAGGTCAGGCATAATATTGTTTTTCATATGAATTCTCTGGTAAATATGAAATCGAATTGTAGGTATGTACAGCTTGATCTCGAAGTAAGAAAATTGTAGTAGATTTAGGTCTAAGTGAAAGTAAGGCTAATGGAAAAGTTGGAAAGAAATATGTTAATATAGCCTCTCATAGTAGGTATTTACATAGGAGTTGATTTTGAATGTCATGTAATCTTTCGATTATTTCTCACTATAAATGTATTCGAATTGGTTAAAGACAACTTTTAACCACAAGTTATAATTATATATTATTTATCTTGTTGTCATACGTATTTTGATAACATAGTTTTTAAAGAAATGAAAGAATGTGAAATGTGAATAAATCCTTCGTAATTATGTTCAAATTTATACTGTTGTGGTACATACAAGAAAAATATCGTATCACTATATGCTGCCTTGCAAGGCGTACAAATATTGCTTACACTAATAGCAGATTTTCATGTTATAAAACATGAAAATGTTTATACAAGCAGTATGGTGTGCTTTTATGGTCCGGCTACACGCTCCATTTTACTGTCTTGTAAAACTCTTGTCTCGACTTGCAATCTGTGTACTGTTTTTATTTATCGTTTACACCTAAAACAAGTTTTACACAAAACTTGTAGACAAGGAGTTTCATAAATACTCGTACGGTACAACTGATGTAAATATGACTATAAAATATAACTTCACAGTAGGGAATGAACTGCATTTTAATGTTTATACTCTCTAAATTATTATTTCCTTTAGCCGAATAAATATACATATATTAAGAAAATGCTCTAATTATTATTTTAAATATTATTTACGGCATAAATTAATAAAATACGAGAGTAAGGTGGTAATTTGGTGTCAGTTTTGGTACCATACTTAATGTCAAATGTAAATAATACTATGACAAATTCTATCACTCCAATTAATTTATTGGACACATACAGTTATTTCATATTACTAGACAAATCAATTAGGAACAGAAAATAATAAAAGTCTAAAAAAAAAAAAACTTGCGGTTTTGCTACCGTAGGTTCCTAAACTATATTTGTTTTTCATGCTAAATTTAAAATGAGTAAAAACGTACCAAGAACACAATAAAAAAACTCAAAATATTTATTACTTTGAACCAAGGCCCAGTATATTTGTAAAAGAGAAGAATTTAGAAAATCCTTCGAACTCTATAAGAAAAATAGGGACAGTAACCAAACCGACCGGTAACAAAATTGTAAAGCACAGTTCACATGACCTAAATGCGAAAGAAACATTTAAAATCGGTCCATAAATGGCAAAAATACGCTGAAAATTCTATAAAAAAACAGATGACAGATTTATTCCAAGTCATTTAAAAAAAAAAAAACTTAGCACGATCATTCTAACTTTTTACTTAATAACATAATTTTAATCTCAGATAAAAGTGTCGATTTTGTTACTTTTTCAGTCCATCTATTATGTTACCGTACAAGTGTCTACTTTCAATTCAAAAATACTACATTGTGATACAAGGGTGGAAAGTAGGTTATTGCAAACGAGCTGACATTAACAAGCCCGAGCCGAAAGCGAAGGTTTTTAATGACACAAGTTTGCAATAACCTACACACCCGTGTATCACACGACGTTTTTCAATACAGTTTTGGGAAATAGTAAAACACAAATCAAAGAATTAGGTAAATATGAAAAATTAAAATTTTCAGAAAATGGCGCGTTTTTGCAACTGGACATTTTTTTACAACGACATCAGCCTATTCGATTTTTGAAAAATGTTGATGTGAAAATAATTAAATTAATACTGATAATTATATATATTAAACAAGCATTTAAAAGACTTCTGAGAATTCAATGCTAAGACGTGAGGACTCATTCATATTTCCTCGTGTAAAATCCATCTCATTTTATTCTATGTATGAAAACTCCTTGCTACTATTTAAATTATTTTATAAATTTAAAACTAAACTGCAAAACAAAATGATCGAGCTCGTAAACAAAAGTCACGACCGCGTAACAGAAAGATGCTTAGGCAAAAGATTTTATATTCGAATCATAATTATAGCCTCTGAAAGTACGCCATATTGAACAACTGTATGGAAAAAACAATTTATCAGACATAAAATTAAAATTTTCATAAAATGGCGCGTTTTTGCAACTGGACATATGTTGATGTGAAAATAATTAAATTAAAACCGGTAATTAAATAATTATATTAAACAACCATTTAAAAGACTTTTGAGAATTCAATGCTAAGACGTACGGACTCGTTCATTTTGCCTCGTATAACATTTTATTCTATTAAAAACTCCTTGCTACTAAACTTTTTAAATTGTCTTATAAATTTAAAACTCAACTGCAAAAGAAAATGATCGAGCTCGTAAACAAAAGTCACGACCGCGTAACAGAAAGATGCCTATGCAAAAGAAATTTTCGAATCATAATTATAGCCTCTGAAAGTATGCCATGTTTAACATCTGTATTGAAAAATATATTATCAGTACAGTTTCTCAATAAATTAAAACACAAGTTGTTCGTATAAAACTTGGCATTTCTTTAGAATATTACATGCATTTAAAATGTGTGGTAAAGTTATAGATTGCCATAATACAAACCTGACACTAATTTCTCTCCAGTCCAGCCAGCTGCTTTACTCACTCACTCCGCCGGAAAAATTACAATTCTGACATTTTTTGTTTATCGGACCATTTGCCACTCAAAAAATATATTTGGTAAATTTATTTTTATAGGAAATAGTATTAACAAAACTGACATATCCGGAGGTAACAAATTTCGGGGATAACAATTTTGTGTAATTTTAAACAGATTAAAGTTAATTTATACAACTAAATGAATAGTAATAAGAACAGAGTTCATTTTTGGCGAAAACAACAAAACGTCAAGATATTTAACAAATTACTAAAGATAATTTAAGCTAAAGTTTCGATTAAAATTGGGGACACAATATTAAGGGGTCTGGTTTAGTAAAAAAATCTACATAAATATTTTTTTTTTAGTTCAATCACAATGAATTTAAACTAAAAACCATGTAAACAAGTTGAATTACAAGTTATATAATAAATCAGCTTATAATAATGTAGATATGTATAATCGGAAAAAAAAAAACATGAACTTGAGGGACACGCCAAAATGAGCATTTTACCACATTTTTGAAACTCCTCTACAACTTATCAAAAAACCATGTCTGAAACAACCCTCAATACATGTATGATACATGTTTTCGATAAGTCAGACAAGACTTGTCGAAAGTAAGTATCACAACTTGTGTATTGGTATAACGCGGGGAAAAAGTATACTTTCAAGTGTGAAAGTTGTATATGTAGCTTGTATTGTCACATTGCACGGCAATGGCTTCCTCTCTTTTCCACCCACATACGTTTACTTCTTTCAGTTCTTGTGTGAACGAATAATGCATGTCAAACATTCGTGATGTACGAAATACCTAGTTTTTAAGTTATTCCTTTAATATAAATTAAAAGTAAGGTATAATTTTGTATTATTATTACATTCATTTCCTTTTTAATAAAACTCCACTAGGATTGATTAAATTTTACATTTATTTATAATTCATCACAAACAATCTTACATAAAATTTATAGTGACACGTCTTTCTTAAAAGTATTCACTACGACATTACGAGAAATAGTTTATTTTAGTGTAATCCGCATCATTTATCTCTAAGAAAGAAGCATTATGACGTGCTAATTGTGCGCATATCAATTTAAACATCTAAGATCGAAGGACACTGCCCTCCTTTGGAAAGGAGTACAGAGTTAACAACTGGAAGCCCTATATTACAAATTGTAATGTAACGTTTAATTTAATTTCTTGTTTAAATTACTCTTCTGGCTAAATTACTAACTTGAATCTTGAAAATTGAGATTAGTAATTATTTCCGTCCAAAATGTTATCTGTTGCTTTCTCGTATCATCGCAGTGAATAAGAACCTTAACCTACGCACTGTTCATTAAAAGAATCAAATCAAACAAGATTAAGTACATTAATTTAAGAGTCAATTTAGCAAAACTATTTATAAATATCCTGAGCAATTGTAAGGAAATTTGGAAACATCCATTTATTTGTAAGTAGTCTGCAAACTGACCAAAGTAAAATAATTTTACCTCTCATACATAGAGAGCATGCAACAATTGCAATTAATCAACAGTGCATTCCCAAATCTTACCTAATACTATTATACCAAAATATAACAACGCTCAACTTAGAAATAACACAAACAAAAAAAAACTACAATAATATAAATATAGTGTCATAATATTAAATCAACTGTACAAATAATCAACTTACAACGAAAACATATTACTTAAAAACAAGGATACATAGAAAAACCTAGCGAAAATCTATAACAAGCCCATTTCGACTACGGCACTTGAGCTTGGTTGAACTCCCTATCAAATAACTTCTATTCGTCGACGCTCTAACACTTATATCACTAGTTCTCACTACATTGATTTGATATAACAATACGTTATAATTATTATATATAATATTTCTTATCAATATAAGCACAAAATAGGCACAGGTCTAAATACGGAGCGTGATGACAATCTCACGGATCATCATAAATAGTATCAATAAAATCGTAAGTAGGTAAGTGTTGTATTGTAAATTCCCCTTTTAGCTTACAGCTTAGGTACTTGCAGGCATTGCAAAAAGGACTAACTCTAGCTGTTGAACGATAATATCAAGATGGTGGTCGAAGATCATCGCCATCAAAACTTTTACAGACACTGAATATCGGCGCAATCAGAAAAGCTATCATTACAAGGGCTTATTCCACTAATCGCCCCTGAGAGAATCCCGCTTAGGGGGGAAAACTAGAACTGAAAAAAAACTTATTCCAAGACCCCCTCTTGGAATAAGTTTTTTTGTTTCAGTTCTAGTTTTTCCCGCTAAGCGGGATTATCAGGGGTGAATTCTAGACTGTTTTTATAGATTCCACTTTTCCTCCTAAGGGGGAATTTCAGTAGGGATTTGTGGAATAAGCCCATTACAAGGCTAGTCTGTTAACACACATTGCATATAATCTACCTCCGATGGCTATACGTTGTGATAGAAGTGCACAGCTTAAATACGACAACTTCTAAGGGATCTTCAGCTTTACCGACTATTACTTGAGTAAATGTATCTGGAATATATGAGTAATGCAGTAAACCGATAACCGTACGAGAATATAGAATATGTACCTAGACATTTATACAAACATTTTGACAAAATAAGTTTTTTTTTTAATACACGAACCCCTATAGTATTATTTTATCTATTTGTATGAATCCCTTAAAACCGATTTAGGCCTTACTAGGGATTGAATATAACATCAGTACCCTAATTGCCTAACACACCATCAATCGCAATCTGAATGATATTGAAGCATATTGCTAATCCATTGGTTCATATGTTCGAAAATAATTGTCTGCTCAAGAACGCAAATAACGCAATGAATGTTGTTGAACTGTCAAAATTAAACCCATTGCTACTGATGGTGAGTTACGCAACTACCCCGCAGATTGATACTCAGTACAGAAAACAAAGTGCAGACTTATTGGATAAATACAAATTGTGAATAAAGCAGTACCTAATACCTAAGCGTGCGTTATATGAAGTAAATGCGCCACAGTATATTACATTAACTGGCATATACATTTTGCACAACAACATTTCAAAAATAGCTTTGACACAGTATTTGTCTCAAAAAATCGAGAATTCGAGATAACAGAATTTGACAGGTGCCATCTGTCAGCATACTAAATAAAACGTATTTAATAGGTACTTTGTTATAAAATGGCAATGTTTAGAAAATTATTGTAGGTACCAATACTGTTGATGGCTTTGCCGCTATCGTTAGGAAAAGATGCGTCTGTCTCCCTACTCGCTCGCGTTCGTGGCAGTACCAACACTACACTAGGTGTTTTTAATGATCGGTGGGAGTCCCGCATGCTGCAAAGGTGGGTGCGGCTTCATGTCTTAATTTAATTTTGTTGCTGATAATAACATTACTTCTTTTTAAGTACATTGTTACCAACAAAATATGGACCTGGTCTGAAATAAAGGTTTATTATTATCATTAATACGCCATGAGATGATAAAGTTTCATATTTCAGTGGCGTTAGGTCGTTGCTAACTCTAATAAAAGGTTGTTGTATGCCAGATGAATTGATTAATTGTCATTAAGAAATCTAACTACAAAAACAGTGTCTTGAAATTATAACTGCCATTTTATCAGGGGGGTACATTTTTAGTTAAATAGTAAATGTAGGGTCTAGATTAAAAACTATATACATATTTACTATATATATATATATATATATTATATAAAATTATCTTTAAACTTCAACGAGGTTTTGTATCAAAATGCCGTCAACGCTTATGCAGGCTGACCTCAAACGAAGGGGATCAGCTGCTAATTTATATGAAGGAAACAGCAAAAGATGACGCAGAATTTAAGAAAATACAGGTAATATAAAAATCAGTAAGTATATATTATAAATCCCTATTATATGAATAACTTCATAATTAATATAAAAGGCAGTAATATATTACTCCCTTTTATATTAAAGTTATTGTATTATAAGTATGAGTTACCTAAATGGTATTTATAAGCACGTTGATATTAAGAGGGAAGCGCTAAGGTAGCCCGCGAAATTAAAAATTTCTTATGATTTTTGCAATTTGCAGCTCATTGTATGGGTTTAAGTTGATTAAAGTGTAATTCGAGACCTTCATAAATATGTATTTACAGAATTATAATCATTAGAATCAGTAATACAACTCCTTAATTTAGTATAATCCTAAAAGTCATGATTTCATGAAAAAGGAATTCAATAGGATTATATGAACTAGAGAGATGTATTGATGATTTATCTATACTAATATTATAAAGCTGAAGAGTTTGTTTGTTTGTTTGAACGCGCTAATCTCAAAAACTTCGGGTTGGAATTGAAAAAATATTTTGTATTAGATAGTCCATTTATCGAGGAAACTTATAGGCTATATAATATCACTCTACGACCAATAGGAGCGGAGCATAAATGAAAAATGTTGCAAAAACGGGAATAAATATTCCTTTTTGATAGCTTCCGTTGCGTGCGCTGTGTAAACGGTTTAAGTTACGCAAATATCATGTATGATGGAATTTTTCCTCTTTAAAAGTTAAAAAAAAAGTCTGCGACAGCATATGTCTATCTTTTAAGATTGACTCACTACAACCTTTTTTTATGGTAATCAAATTTGTTCGAAATTAATGCATTATTTGCGAAGGAGTTTTATCATCATAATATTAATCCTTATCCAAATAAATATGTTATACACAAGTATTTAAATGTAAACAAAATTGTCCTTGACATCACTTGATTTCAATCAACATCTTAGGAGATATCATAATTATAAAATAACTCCGCAACAAAATAAGTATAGTCTATTTAACATCACGCTACGCCCCTAAGGAGCCGAAAAAACGACAAAATGTCGGAAAAAACGCTAAGGTAAAACGAAGTAATTGCGCAGACGGGCGATGCGATACGACGGGGTGGGCCGAAATTTTACGCGGACGAAGTCGCGGGCAGAATGCTAGTATGATTATAATTCTATAAATAAATATTTGATACGGCCGTGAATCATATTTAGATCAACATACAACCTGATATTGACCTACGAATAAACGTATGAAAATTTTAATTTCGTGGGCTACCCTGACGCTTTCGCCTTAAATGTTTTATTTTTTAAGAAACATGTAATTGAGTAAAGTTCCGTAAAATGGAAAACCAACATAAATACAAAGTTATAGTCTTTCCCTAATCAGTATTGTTAGTTATCATACAATAATTAGTCGTTACATAATCAGAAGCTCTGGTGGATATCAGATAGGCAGTCATGTAAAATACTGTTTTATACTACTGCATTCGGACTGGAAGTCTGCCCTTTCGATGCCAAGCACCCAGCATCTGGGTCGAAAAATAAGTCGTTTGCATCCGAGTCGTCGCTATACGTAGCTATAGATGACTTCTGTTCATGCCCAGGACCCTACTAGCGAGACCAAATACACCATGTAAATTTTCCAAACAATAGGGTGTTGTTTTTTTTGTCTGGCATATAGGTTATAAAAAAATATTGGCCATTTTTCTATTTTTACGTAATCAAAAAATTACGGCGATACATTGAGTTCAAATGTGGCATGACGTAACCGTTCGCTATATTTTATACGTAATTTGTTAGAATTGTGTCGTAACGAGCCCCCACTCCCAACTTTAATGTGTTTTATCTTAGTCATTTTTTATTAATATGCTAAAGTCAGCTAAAGCAAAAAAATACGTGTCTCATATATTGTTATTATCTGACTGACGGACCAAACAGATTTTGTTTTTACCCATGAATTATCCCTATTTATGGCTTACAAGTAAAAATATATACTATGTATTTTTTAACTGAGCAGCGAATGGGTCAGAGCTGTTTTAAGGATATAGTTATTGCCTAGAAATTAGATTCCTATGGCCAGATAACTATCACAATATTTACTTTCAGGGACGACGCGAACGACCTGTTTTCGCCGTCACTCCAAGTCGTACGAATGCAGGCTTGCATATCATAATAAGTTTTTCTCTAATTTTCTATCTCTCTTGGATATCTATGGATCTAAACTTGCGTGGAAAAAAAATTGCCCACCCCATGCTCTCTATTTGAGAGAAGATATCTAAATAATGTTGATGTATATTTTAATTATTTTATATTGTGTATACAATACTTTGATAAAAACAATATTCTTGACTAGATCGATTCAATTCTTCAGATGTTCTCATCTCACTTTTGTTTGGAAAAACTGCACGACTTTTTTTGTCAGTGATTATGACATATGCTTAATTTTATTTATTACTGTTCGTTTATTGATCACTTAAATTGAATTTAAAACAAGAAGGAAATTGGAATTTATAATCGACCCATATTTTCTGAAAAACGAATGTCATCAGTCATCATTTGATCAGAAAAACGAATGTGATCATGTGAATCAGTTTTGATCATTTTTTCACTAACGAAATCTACATACTTTCAAAAAGGTTTTAGTACACAATATATTAGGTTATTCTTAATTAAACTCATTGAATTATCTTTTTTCAAATCGAAGAGAATGGGGTGGATCCATTTTTTCGCACCCAAGTGTATTTGCTTAATCCGTTGGAAATTTTAGAAACATATTGCATGACACAATCAAAAAATTACGTGATTAATATTAAATCTCTCTAGTGTTCCTTAGCAGTAGCTGTAATTTATGTGTATTTTATTTCATGTCCGACTATTCTCTCCGTCTTTTACTTTATCAATATTATCTGTATTTTTGTGTATCTGTGGAGAACATTGTTGGGTACACATTTGTATAATTCCTTATGTTCTATTTATTTATAATATGTGTACTTGTTTGTTTCTCCGAATAAATAAAATAAAATAAACATATAAATTATCGTTTTTCAGCCATATTAGGTAGACTGGAAGTTTACTCAATGGATGGTGACTCATGATTTATTTGATTTCCTATTTGACGGAACTCACTATGCATGAAGCTATATTCAGCGTATTCTATGTCTTAAGTGACTGTCTATTCATTAAGGTTATTATAAAGATCAATTGACGACGAGTGCCAACAGGAATGTAGGAAGCGATTTAAAGAAGTAGGAAGTTAGACATTACGAATCATTTTATAACAATTTAATTGTTTAAATATTGCTATAAGTACATCGTACGCTCATTTTTTAGGTGGCCCTAAAGACAAGGCATTCCAAAAACTTTAAGATTGTCCAAAATGTTTATTTTATTATTGCTTTCATTACTGAATTTTAAATTTTCAAACCCAACTTCATGAAGTGAATCTTCGTTAGGCGCAGTTTTCGCTCTTTCTGGACAGTGAACGACACTGAACCGTCACGCTCGGGTCGATGACGCTGATTCGGATATACTCGGCTCCAGTCAGTCGGTTACGATTCAGCGTATACTCGGCTCCAGTCGTAAGTTTACACTCTATCGTGCGGTCATAAGCACATATCCTCCTTTTTTTTTTTGAATGATATAGAAGAAATAGGCACGTAATTCGCCAGCACGTACGATTCTGTCAAATATTATCTTTTATAAACCCTTACTTGCCCTGAAAAGTTTTTGAAACAGATTTTTTTACTGTATTTTTTTAATGAAATGAGTAATTAAACTGCTTAGCTTTAAATCTAGTTTAAAGCTTGATACAGATTGCTATTTTTACCCCTAATTTTCATAGCTACGCAAAAATGCTATACACAATGTGTATAGTATTTTTGCAATCATGAATTTTTACCATATTTAAATTTATCGTGATCAATATTTCATAGGTATCGCGTTTGGATCAGTCACGAGACTACATAACTGTTTAGAGATGTTTTGTGTAAAATGGAGGTGCTTTATATGATCGTGCCTTAAATTAACCGCGTTATATAGTCAACACATACACAAATAACACAGAAGGCTTTATAGCCACATAGCTTAACACAAGATGATGTGTTGGTGATGATAGCACGGTAATATTTACATTAACGGAATTACAGCTTTCCTCATACAAAGGTTTAAGGTTTGGCGATTTCACACCGTCATAATGCGGGTTGCAGACCAAGAGCTAAGCTAAGTTAACTTAGCATAGCTCGCATAGCTGAAGTAATTCCTCATACTTGAGTTCATAGTTTGCAGTTTGCACACAAGTATGGGAAATTACGTCAGCTACGCGAGCTATGCTGAACGAACTTAGCTTAACCCTTGATCTGCAACCCGCATAAAGATCCAGGTTTCATCAAGTTTTTTTTTTGCATTGTTGTAGTTTTGACGTAAGGGCCGTTGTAGCTACCGGCAAACATCCTTAGAAAACTGTCCTAAACATTTACAGAAAAAAAATTACAGTCGTCAATCAATGGGCAACTTACACAAAGACTTTTGTATTTGAATCGATCCTGTTTATCATAAAGATGGAAATACTCTATAGAACCAACCGAGTATAGAGCAGTTACAAATAGCAAAAAAAAACTGATCAATCATCTTATCCACAATCTTTTATAACGTATGCTATATGAAAAAAGAAAGTTACCTTATTGAAAAAACATTGTGACTTAACAAAAAAAAACTGTTTCTCAGTCATCTTTTTTTTTTGAGTTAGGTAATGGTAAATCAAGGGCTTTTAGATTGCGTCTATGAGGTAGTCATAGGCGGTCAGTACCTGTAAATTCTAAAAGTATACTTTCTCAAAACTGCTGGTCAGTTTTTGATGCCGTATCGCTATTGATCCATAGACCACTTCCCATACAAATTTGCCCAGTCTCCTTTGAAAACTTTCCTTTTTATATTGTAATGTACAGTATACATTCAGTACGTAAGCTCGTTTATTTTGCAGATATATGGGTCGTACAAACTAACTCCTGTTTTCTAAGGTAGTAAGCTGAAACATATGTCACGTGCCCACAATTCTCCTTTTGCTTCCATTAAATTATATTAATATTACCGCGCTATCACCATCAACGGGGTAGGCAACAGGCAACTAAACACGAAAACTACGGCTAAAAAAGATTTAACACAAGCCGTCTTCGTCATCAGACTTCTTTGCGTATGTCACTGGCGCGTAGGGGGACTCTTCTAATTCCTCGTTCGAAACTTCCTGTAGAAGAGGAAAAAATATGTTAGTATACTGATTAACAGTAGGTCCCCTTCGTGCCTCGGAAAGCCCGTTAATCTATACTAATATTATAAAGAGGGAGTGAATTTATTTTACCATTTGAAAGGTACATTATTCCGGATGGACTTAGGCTATAAAGGGTGGATTTTTGAGACGGGGTATCAAGGGTAGGCCTATCCATTGTAATTACAGAAAAACGGTTTCAGGAGACTGTCCATACTTTTTTGAGAAATTTTGATCCCCATTCACAGATTTTGAAATGAAATTACGGTCAGCAAGAAAATGGCCCATTTACTCAAAAACTTTATTTGACGCCAATCGATCCTGTTTCTTATAAGGATCAAAATATTTTATATCGGACTAACTTAGGTTTGAGTACTAGAAAAGTCAGAAATCGCAAAAAAAACTTTTCCCATATTATTTTGTAGGAAATGAGACTCCAACTTACTTTTTTTACTATGGATAGACTGGCCGCTACAATAAAAACTGGCTGAACACTGGACACTCTTAAATCAAGATATACCGACATCCTGGGTACATATTCTTCTTGCTGCTATATAGCAGCAAGAAGAATATATGGGTTATTTTTCTCACATATGTGAGAACAATGACCCAGACCAGATGCAGTGGTTTAAGCTGTGCGTTGTCTGTCAGTAAATGAAAGAATTTAAGATTTTTATGACTTACCGCTGTGGTAGTAGACTGCGCATTAGGGCTGACATAGGAGGGGGCCGCGTTTTCCCTGACGGCAGCCCTGGGAGCCGGTTCCATGGCCTCTGGCAGCGGTACCGTGGCCGCCAGTCGCGCGTACTCCACGTCCATGTTTCGGATGAAGGGGCTGGCCAACGCGCGCTTCGCCGACTCGCGGTCTTCTTCGTCGTAAGCCTGCAGAATCTGCTCTAAGGTCTGCATCTCTGCCACCTCGCAGTTACTGCCCCATTCCTGGAAATGTTAGTTAATTCTGTAAGTAAATCTTTTAAGACATTTGTATTTAGATATTGTTCGGTTACGTTGACATTGATCATGTTTTGATCAACGTTAACGTAAACGAAACAAACGGAGTATGTAAGGACCGTAGCGACGTAGCTGGTGGAGTTTCTCGCCACCAGCGCTAAATCTATAGTTTCTGCCTACCGGTATAGGAAAAAGGCGTGATTCATGTATTTAAAAACTAGATAGCTCCGGCATTTCCCAGCGGACTAATCCCTGAGAAAAAATGCCGAAACCAACGCAGAGGTGGTTACACGACTCATGGTCTCTTTTAAAGTTGCGAAACAATGCCTGGCATGCAATGTCTAAACAAGAGTCGTTGCAGAACGAGGTATTGCAGCTTTGACATGATCTGTCCCGACTCACAAGTTTTGTTGAAAACAAGTATCACAACTTGTATGTGGATGTAAACGCCTGACAGCAAACCCACCTTGTACGCTTTTTCAGCGGCAACAGCGTCGCCCCTAGCGAGTTGAACGAGCACTATGGCGACGGTGAGCCTCCCAATCGCGCCGGTGTTGCCAGACTCTTGGTGGAAGCCGATCTCGCGTCGAAGGCTGTCCACGGCTTGGTCGTACCTGAAATCAAAATAGGAGTTTTATTAGTTTAGATGGCAAACAAGCCAATGGCCCGCCTAAGGACAAAATGTCAATGCCGTCTAAAGATTTATAGAGGTATGAGGAACAGGGTGTAAAGTTCACTCATACTCTTTGGAAAATGGAGGATCCTCCGACCAGACGGGTGTTGTGTCTGGTCGGCAACTGCCCGACGGTTGATGTCGGGATGTCGTATATATGCTAGTCGCGCGGTAAACTCTTATTGCGCGATACAGGATTTTTGACGTCAGGTATTTGATGCGTAGTTCGCATGTGGCGTTGTAGATACCGCCACGGATCTATGGAGATAGGATACTCGTAGAATAACTATGGAATTTCTTGCTCATATTTTTCGAAACTCCCTTTTAGAAGGGGCAAACAGAATCAATTATATTTTCTTGTTCAACAACGTTCAAAAATGCCTTTTTCTACTTGAAATAAATTATTTGACTTTGACTTTACCGTCCCTGACAATAGCTGAAACGTCTGAATGTCTGAAAATGTCAGATGAGCCTGTAAATACACGGTATACCCATACCCAAAACCAGAACACATCAACTACTTGAGCTAATACGCTGCACGCTATGAAGTAGAGATTACGACTAAGAAGGTTGAGTATATGGGTTCCCTCGGTCGGACGAGCGAAACAAAGCGTGGATACCATTGTAGCTTGACCAGAATGCGGGAGGCCTTGCTGATGTACTCCGAGCCCTGGTGTTGACTGCTTTCGGTCTGGAAAACAAATAACAAATGATCTATAAGACAGTTAGTATTTGGTTCCTGCCTTTGATTAGCTTGATTTTTAAATTCATGATGGGGGTAGAGTACTGTGTGTACATATGTAACAAAATCAGAATAGTCTTTGAGTGGCGACAATTTAATGTAATGCCAGCACAACATAGGCAGTCTGTCCGTTTACCAACTTGCTGACTGGCTTTAATAAACACGCCATGAGTTTCTCTCGTATATACGTAGTTCGTGCCGATATGAGACACGAAGGCAAAATGGTACAGCCTATGGAAAATATGTATTCAGACGAGTCACTCAAAAAAAAAAAAAAAAAAATGCGTGACATATAACGATTAGGCTGACGACAATATATCTTTTTAATTTGTTCTCATGCACATCTCACATTAGATAATTGTCGGTTTTAGTACATGGTGCCTGTCAGGAGACTCCAAAACACAATAGATAGATACTCTTTATTATACATATATCAATCTGCCTAGCCTTTTCCCAACTATGTAGGGGTCGGCTTCCAGTCTAACCGGATGCAGCTGAATACCAGTATTTTACATGGAGCGACTGCCTATCTGACCTCCACAACCCAGTAACTGGGTAACACGTTACCCCTTGGTAAGACTGGTCAGACTTTTGGGCTTCTGACGACCCGTAACGACTGTCAGAGATCCACGAATGACAGCCGGGACCAACGGCTTAACGTGCTTTCCGAGGCACGGAGGAGTCTCGGTATGTAAAAATGGTCACCCATCCACGGACCAACCCCGGCAAGCGTAGCTTAACCTGATGAATCGACCCGTGCGGCTGTTATTAATTAGCCACGAGCTCCTCTAGATACTCGTAGATACTCTTTATTATGTACACCATAAAAATTACAGATATAAATGTAGACATTTAACATAGGGTGACGCAATAGGCGGTTTCTCTTTTATGAGAAGTTGCGCCGCACAAACATGGCATCCTCAACGAACTAGGTATAGGTCTGACACTTACGGAGGAAACATCAGCGGCTTGTTGGAACAGCTTGACGGCAAGTTCCGGAGAGCTCCCCTCTAAGATCTTGGCTCCCTTATCGAGCACGCTGGCGCCGCTGTCGCCCGAGCCATGCTGCTGGTACAGACTGCCAGACTCCAGGGCCAGGTTGTAAATCTGCAAGGGAAATTATTATTTTGTTTTTTAAATTTATATAGTGTTAAAACAGGTATAAATATCGTTTAAAACTACGCTTTCACTTAGGCCTAAACAGTCTCTGCTCTAATGTCTTTGATGTTCCAGCTAGGGTTGAAAATGACATGTAAAATACATGTATCTTTCAAACGCTCCTGTATTTGTCAATAAAATACAGTAAAGTTCCTTGCAGATCTTCGGTTGGATCTTTCGCAATTTTAAGTTTTTACGTGTATTATACGTCTACTGTTTATTTTGTGTCCACCGAGATACTCGTATTGATTCCATTACGTAAAGTACATTACTGTTCAATTAATATTAATAAGCGAGATTTTTTCCTTTGATTGTTAAATATGTAAATACACAGTATAAAACAAGTATTATACATACGTGTATGATTGAGGAAATTAAAGAAAAATTACATGTTTGTTATAGGAAAGATAACTACAAAATTAAAAAAAAAAAAAACTAAATGTACTTTCGCAATAGGGAATGATGACTAATAAAATATTTTTTGTCCGTCGTGTTATGAAAAAATATTGGACACGTATTTTTTCTTTTTTTACGTAATCAAAACATTACGGTGATACATTGTTTAATGTGTTTTGCTAAGTCATTTTTTATTAATATGATAAAGCAAAAAATACGTGTCTAATATTTTTTTATTATCTGATTGACGGACTAAACAGTTTTTCTTTTTTTTTACCCAGGCATCATCCCTATTTTCAACGCTAGTTCCAGCACTAAATAGGCTTCTAGAATAATCTTGTTGATTTCTACACTCAAAGTAGACTGCGCCAAGAGAGTTCATCTACGCAACATTACTCTCTCTCTCCGAGGCCAATACTAGGGAGACGCCTGTATTTAACCATTACTTTAACATGATAATATCATCAAAAACTCTATTTAGACACATCATAATTCGATACACTGCTTATACTATTTATTTAATACTTTAAGCACACAAAAAGCATCACAAACAACTTTTATTCTATGACTTTTTACAAAACATAATACATTTACCATAAACAATCCTTCAAGATTTCGTTGTTCTATACATTAAGGCCTGTGTTCACCAACAGTTTAATCCACTGTTTAGATATTTAATCAGTTGTTTACTCAAAATTTCATAGGAAATTTGACATAAACCAACTGTTTAAATACCTAACCGGTGGTTTGAATGTTGGTGAACACAGGCCTTAGAGCGTTGATTTAAATATTTTTATTTTTGTATGAATGTCTGAATTAGGTCTTTACCTACGAAAATGCCGTTTTTCATGAAATAAATTAACGCCCTTGTTTCTCTATACTTTAGGTAGATTTCGTCAGAAAAATCTACCTATTGTTCTTGCACGTAAAGTAGAGTTTTCCAAAAATTTCACCATAGGAGGTCTACTTATGACCCCTAGAACGCAAATAAACCGCCGGTTAAAAAGTTTATATATATATCCATACTAATATATTATTATAAACGTGAAAGTAACTGTCTGTCCGTCTGTCTGTCCGTCTGTCAGCGGTATAGGCGTGAAAACGTAACATACAGACAGACAGACAGACAGACAGACAGACCTGTCTGTCTGTCTGTCTGTCTGTATGTTACGTTTTCACGCCTATACCGCTGAACCGATCCTCATGAAATTTGGCAGAGATATAGCCTGGGATATGGAGAAGGACATAGGCTACTTTTTTACGCGATAACCGACATCCACGCAGGCGAAGCTGCGGGCAAAAGCTAGTATATATATATATATATATATATGTATACGTATGTACACAAATCAAAAAAGTTTGCGATCACTATAAAAAATCAAAATCTTTTTTTTTATGGTACGGTAGATTACATTATGATTCGGCTCGACTGACTTAAACCCAATAGAGCACGCGTGGGATGTTCTTAAGCGAGCTGTTTGGAATCGTCAGCCACGTCGTCATACAATGCCAGAGCTCAGGGAAGCCGCTATTCAAGAATGGGACAGGTTACCCCAAGAAATGCTGAATAACTTGATTCTCAGCATGCCCAGGAGGATCACCGCATGTGTTCGAGCCTAGGAGGAGTTATATTATATTGAATATAAACCTTTTATTAATAATGTGTAATAATGTGCGTCACGCAATAACGCATTAAAATATTTATTTATTTAAAAACATACAACTATCATCACAGGCTTACCTAATACAATAGTGTAGTTATTAAGACTTACAATTACATATATTATTATGAAACACCAAGAGTTATTTTACAAAATGCGGCCCACGTGAATTCACTCAGAGTACAATTGAAATAGTCAATATAATATATATAGAATAAGTTGTGACATCATTTTGAGTGCATGAAGGGCGCGCGTTAGCGGCGCGTGCTGCAGCAGGTTGGTGCGAGCGGGCGGCACCCACAGCAGCGGCGGCCGCCTCCGTCGCCCCACGTGCCCATCAGGTACACACAACTCAACGGTGCATAGAAAACCTGGGTTGTGTATTTTACCACGCATAATCTTAAATAAGTTAAGTGGCAAGTGCTACTTCCCTTCTTACTTCCAGTTTAGTATAGCCTATCATGTCCAGCACAAATAGAGTAGGATACAACAGTGGATACCCTGGATACACACCAAACTGCTTTAAGTACAGGAATCTCACAAAATTGTTCTGAATACGTTCTAGCATTAGCTTGTACTTGGCTTCATGTAGCCACTAGACGACAGCATTGCAATCCATATGACTTTTTACCATCGCTTCGTACAACGCTCTCAGAGCACTGATGTTCGTGAACTGGTTTCCTAGCCGTAAGACCAACCCTAAATTGCGGTATGCTTTTTTACAAACATCAGTGGTATGCTTACGAAAATTTAAATCAGCTGTAAAGCGCACGCCCAAGTCCTTAACCTCTGAGACACGTTGCAGTCTGATTCCATCCATGCAATATTGATAATGACATGGGTCGCGCGCACGGGTAAATGACAACACTGAACATTTGGCCACATTGAAATACAACCTATTGCTACGACTCCACTCTACTACCCTATTAATATCCTGCTGCAGTATGTCATAATCAGTTTCCTGTTTCATTTCAAGAACAAATTTCAAGTCGTCAGCGAATAACAATAGTATGGATTTATTGACTACGCTCGGCAGATTGTTGATTGTTAAAATTAAGAGAAAAGGCCCTTAATTAGTGCCCTGACTGACTCCTGATCTCGTGAAATAGGGCTCAGAGAGCTGCCCACTACAGTCGACGTACTGACAATGGTCTCGTAAATAGCAGGCGAAAAACGACAAAGTGTGAGGTGTACCGCCTACACCAGCCAATTTAGCTAAAAGGACGTCATTATCTACTGTGTCAAAAGCCTTCCTTGAAATCGAAGTAGGCAACAATATACACTAATTAATAAATTGCCGTTTTATTTAAGTATGTATGTGTACTGTTCACAAATGAGAATGTCAGCGCGAAGAAAGCTTCTTCGAAATCTACCTCCTCCTGCGGCTTGCCGAAGGTTTTTTTTATTTTAATCAATCAAAGTAATTACCCATGCAATCAATGCATTTTTTCCAACGTAGTGGTAGTTGGTAGTTCATTGATGCCCTTTTTGAAAAGTCTGCTGGACGGGAGCCAACAAATTCTTCAAAGGCATTGTGAACTGCTGGTTATTGAATTTTTTCCCCGCCAAGAAGTTATCCAAATTCCGGCAAAAGTAGAAGTCTGTAGGGGCAAGGTCTGGTGAGTACGGTGGATGACGGAGAACTCCAACCCCAGCTCTTGTAACTTGGAGACCGTCTGCTGTGCAGTATGAGGTCACGCGTTGTCGTGCAGGAACAGCGGAGCCGAACGATTCACCAAAGCCGGTTGGAGATGTGCGAGCTTCTCCATCATTATGTTCAGTTCTTCACAGTACACATCTGCAGTAATGCTCATCCCGTTTGGTAAAAAGCTGTGATGAATGACACCGGCGATAGACCACCTTACAGCGTGAGCATCACTTTTTTAGGAGTCAGTTTTCGTTTGGGGCATTGTTTAGGTGCTGAACCAGGATCTAACCAACTTGCTGAGCGCTTGCGATTGTCGAAAAGAATCCATTTTTCGTCGCAAGTAACAGTGCGATTCAATATGCCTTCGTTTGTGTGCCTGTTGAGCAGTGCAAGGCTCAACTCGACGCGTGCTTCGCGCTGGCGATCAATCAATTCGTGGGGCACCCATTTTTCAAGCTTTTTTACCTTGCCAATTCGACGCAAATGGACCAATATTGTTTTGATGCTAACATCGAAAGCTGCTGCTAATTCAGCTGTAGAGAATCATCAGCTTCCACAAAATAGCCTTTAACTCGTCATTGTCGACTAAAGTTTTCGGTCGACCACGGGGTTCATTTCTTAGGTCGAAATTTCCAGAACGGAAGCGGGCAAACCAATAAACAGGTGGTGCGATCGTTAGTAGTGTTCGCTCCGTATACGTCGTTGATGTTGCGTGCCGCTTCTGCCGCTTTGCTGCCAAGACGGTACTCGTACTCCATAATCACTCGAATTTTTAACGTATCCAAGATGACGAAAAACGTACAAACGCGATGAAAACAGAACCATTAAACAAATGACTAATTATCAAAAAAGAATTCCATGTTTAAAAAATAAAAATAATTGAAACTTTGAAATTCTTAGCGAAAAAAGAAAAAATTGGTCTTGAAATAGCCAGTACGGCAGAACGGCAATTTCATAGGTAAAGACCTATAATATTAAAATCTGTAAGTCATAGAACAAAAGATGTTGTTTTGATGTTAGTAATATATGTAGTTGTGAGAGGTATAGTGTCTTGTTTGTCTTCTGACCCTCTTAGTGTATTGTTTGTCTTTTTTGCTGCCCGTACTAACAATATATTCCCGAAATAGACGTAACAAAGCAGTGTCCAATTAATCCGTGTATTGAATCGTATGATGACCGGCGGGGGCACGCGCAAGCCCTCCTCTCGTGTTACCGTTACCAAGCAACGTGGGTGGCGCCCCCGCATCAGTGTATACTGAATGATGCTAACGAAGGGTATTCATTACTAATGAACTTCAAATTCGTCTAGTTGTCTTAGACAGAATGAATTTATTTTATAATAGAGATCGTTCGACTGATCAATCCATGCAGAAATCTTTCAAATGTTTGTAAATAACTTTTGGTTTGAAAACATTCTCGCTTTTTCTGGTAATCAAATCAACCAATCAAGTCTGGGTATGGTACAAAAATTTACACAGTCGCTTTTAATAAATTTAAAAAAATTCAGTTACAAAGACTCCGTAATATCGACAAACAAATGTTATTATTTTAGAGGAACGATATAATTACAATAATAATAAAGATGAAGAGTACCCTTTATAAGGGTTGAAGGGGTAGTAAATAATGAAGTTTGTAGTTATTCGTTTTTTGTTTTTGTTTTGGGGTAGTAAAAAAACTATAACTGGTTTTAGGGCAGTCACAGTTTGTATGGAAATATCTTAAGCTGTCGAATTACTCGTAACTCGTAACACGGTACTAATACTTAAAACAAAAACAAAAAACGGGTCATTCAATTATTACGTAAGCACCAAAGGGGGGTGGGGGGTCTTTGCTTTGATTATGTTTGATGACATGGGGGATGGGGGTCTGGATGGTAGGATTACGTCAGCAATATTTATTCATTTACTTTTCAGATTCAATTGCAAAATTTATGAATTTGATTTGAACAAAGATGGCAACCCAATGTTCAGAGATCCCCCAAATTAATTGCTTTCTCGCTCTCACGCGATTTTTTATGGTTAGAAAAACCGAAGTAGGGAATTTACTTAAATGAGCATTCAATTACTTTTAGTCTATGAATTCCTTATTTCTAGACTCATGAATAACAGTAAAGAAACCTGAACAGATTAAAAAAATACCAATGTTTACGTAAGCAAAGGGAGGGGGGGGTATGAGCTTTGTTTACTTTTGCTGGCAAGGGGGAGGTGGGGGTTCAAAATTACCAAAATTCTGCTTACGTAATACTTGGATGGCCCCAAACATATTTCAAGGTTTTTCAAAAATCAACTCCTTGCGGGGTGGAAAGGGGAATACAGTTTAAGGTGGCGGATTTTACTGAGAAAAAGTGTAAAAATAATGTTTAAGTCAAATAATTGAAACGTACACACGGCTACATATCAAGCTATAATTTTCCAGTATAAGCTGATATCGCATTGTATAGGATTTCGGTACAATGAGAGGTCGGCTTATACTGGAAAATTATAGCTTGATATGTAGCCGTGTGAACTAAACGATTTTTTTAAAACAAGCTGATTCGAGTTGAAGAGTATACAGTACATATGAAAAATATTATTCCTTAGATTTATAAACTTAAAAATTGGCCCAAATGCTTATCTGAATAAATGATAAATCGTAATCTTTAATTTACAAGTACTATCTATCTTTAAAAGGAGGTTTAAAAAAAAGGGGGTAAGTTGAAATCCACGCGGACGAAGTCGCGGGCGAAGTGCTAGTATTAATATAAATTGACTAAGTAATGAATGTGTGTTTTGTCGTAGGTATATTGTGTAATCAGTTTATTGAATTGAATCACTACATATTATTATAAAACAAAGCCCAGCCGCGTCTGTCTGTCTGTCTGAACGAGATAATAAATTAAATAATAAATTTTAGATATTTCAAACTACCTGAGGGTTGGTAATGAAAGGCAAAGTTACATTCATCTAGTATTTCAATTCAATGTTGGAAGCTACACTGGATCGGGTTTTCGTCACCTAGCGGCTGCTCTATTTAAATCCAGCTACTAGATGCCGAGGGCGGTGGAGGCACAGCGGTAACGACCCCTACTTATGTGACGTAGGTCGTGGATTCGAACTAGGGTTGCCAACCTTAATGCATGAATTTACCGGGACTTTGGCAATCAAAGTGCGGGACATGGCAAAAAAGCGGGACTCAACTTTCAAAGTATAAGGAGGCGAAAAATATAATTAATTAAAAATAATTTTAAATGGATGGATCTATGGATTAATTGAATGTTTTACTTTGGCATACAAGACTTACAACATAACAAAAGTTGAAACAATAAGGAAATCTAATAAAAAATAATAGTAATCACTATAACTTCTGCCTGAAGGTTTAGCCGTAGGTACGATAAAACGGGACAATTGGCGTCCCGCACACGTCTTTCGCGGGACGCATCCTCTAAAGGTTGGCAAGCCTAATTCGAACCCAAGCAGGCAAATCACTTTATGTAATTTATTTCATCACCACTAACTGCTCTCAAAACGGTGGAGGAAAACATCGTGGAAACCGGCATGTCCTAGAACCTAAAATTCGAAGACATGTGACTCCACCAGGCCGCACTGGGCGTGGTGGATTATGGCCCACTCCCTCTCACAGAGGACTGTCCCAGCGGGAACCAAACTGGGAACGTTTTATACCAGTCAATAACAAACGGAGCAAAATAGATATTTATTAATACAAAAATAACGAGCCACATTGTGAATCTAGAGGGATCGCGCACTTTGTAGCACAGTGAATACGCGTCAAAGGGCGTATCCGAGGTAACGCCACAGAATGTCTGGTACAAGTAATGGAACTCTCTGGACTTAATAAAAATAACCGAAAATCGATCCTTAATTAGGGGTGTACTTTGACTAATAACTTAATAGAAAATAAGTCTGTCTGGTGATATTTGTACTCTCCATGCCACTTATTTTATATAACACTAGTGGTACCGCGTTGCAATGCCACGTAAAGTAAAAAGTGTTTGGTCGAACTTATTTTTTTGGGCCTGAATCGCTCCCGGGCGTCCTCAGGACACCCTACCAAAGTTTCATCAAAATCTGACAAACATATAAACATAGATTTTTATTTATATAGAAGATGTAGATATAACACGAGCTTCTGCCCGCGACTTTGTCAGCGTGAATTTTCTTGTTCCCCTACTCACCCCGTCCGTCGCGTCGCATCGCCTACTCGCAATTTTTTCGTTTTCGCATAGCGTTCTTTCTTTTGCTCAGCTTCTAAGAGTCCTTGCTTCTAATTCAACATTTGGACACCCTAAATTCTTTCTTGGAACATGAAGTGCAGATACACACCGACAATGATTTCGCCGAACATCCCGTGGCAAGCAAAAATCTTGAGAAGGATCATATTGCAGTTGGTAATATGCGCAACACTAAGACGTACAGCAATGCACTAAGACCTGAATGCAGGAACTCGAGGTTTAAATGTGAAAAGAGGGCATTTATTATAGGGGGCAGACAATGTAGTGGATTAGCTACACTACACGACTTTATAAATCACGATTTTACAACCCTTATAATAATTATCGTTTCCTATCAATTGTCAAGCCAAACGCTTCTACAGAAGAAATCTTAACTTGTGAAAACTGTTTGACATTACCCCCGACGACAAACTAATCATATCTGTAGGGCAAAATGATTGTAATAGTCTAAAAATGGTGACAGGGCTGTGCTTGTTTCTAAAATCGATTAATTGTCCTGTAATTATTTTAGGTGTGAATAAAAACATCTGCTATAAAGAAACATTAATGAATGAAATGTTACATCTTATCTGTAAACAGGGCAAAGAATGTTCATTTATCGCAAAATATGACAAGAGTTCATCGCTATGCTATCAAATAAACTCGGTGTTAGATCAATTAGACTATAACAAAACCTTTTTATCACATGGTTCTAAGATCGGACAGCAAATATGGTTTGTACAAAAAACCAGAGTACACAAACAAATTGCTCATCTCTTAAGCAATTTTCGAATGAGATTTCTCACGCAAATGGCACCATAGGTAACAGGGCAGACGAAACATTTTTTCGTGCCTAAAACAGCTCATGGAAACCATGTCGTTTTTCATCAGAATATTGCTGGTGCTATAAATAAATCCGATGATATTGAAATGGCACTAAACTTACTTCGAGACAAGCATTATATAGTTGACTTTATATGTCTAACTGAAACCTTTATGAAATCGGGAGATGAAGAAAACATGAGATTAAACACTTATAAATTAGTGAGTTGCTACTCCAGGAAAGATCAGAGACGTGGCGGTATTTGCATATTATTAAGGCAAAACATTGAATACGAAAACATAAAATGGTTACACAATATTACTCTTGAAAAACTTACTTATTAATTTTGAAATATGCGGTATACGACTACAAAAATATGGCATAAATTTATTCTGTGTGTATAGAACGCCAAATTCTGACGTGAACATATTTTTTAGGAAACTACAAATACTCGTAGTACTAAATAGGATACATGACAAATAACCTAACATCTGTCTGTATAACCTATGCCCACAATAAAATAATTTGATTTGATTTGAATAATATAATATGCGGTGACTTTAATATTGACATTAAAATTCACACTAAAAATAGAAATGAACTTATGAATATTTTAGCCAACTATAATTTGACACTCCATATAAATGAACCAAATCGACAAAAAACATGTATTGACAATATAATTAGTAATATTAAAGATGCGAAGGGTGAAGTACACGAATTAGGACTGTCTGACTACAACACGGGGCAAACTTTGTCAATAAAAACAAAATCAAAAAATCAATTTAAACAACATTGTTTGTTTATAAAAGAGACCTATGTAGAGATAATCTGAACAAGTTTAATTATTACCTAAGTAACATGTCTTTCTCAGAGATCCTTGCTGAAACAGACGTAAATAAAGCGTTTTCATTGTTCCATGATGATATTTGTCTCTTCTTTAATCTTTGTTGCCCATTGATAAAAGTCAAAATGAACCAGAACTCGACAAACCCAAAATGGATTACAAAGGGCTTGAAAAAGTCTTTTGTAACTAAGCGAAAATTACAAAACTACAATTACAAAAGTAGACAAAACAAGCTAAAATACACTACATATAGTAAAATATTAAGAAAATGTGTTGCCAATATTCAAAGCAGTAAAAATAAACATTCTATAGAAAAAGCTAAAAACAAGTGTAAAGCCACATGGAAAATAGTAAATGAACGACTAAAACAAAAAAATGCAACCAATGAAATCAAGGAAATTTCGGATGGAAATTGCACCTTGGACGAAGGCGATGACATTGCAACTCATTTTAACAACTTCTTCATAAATATCGCGAAACCTAAATCCATAGAGCACCCAAAAAATAAACCAATAATGGGAAGAAGGTTAGCAAACTCCATCTACCTTGAACCAGTTGATAATGTGGACGTTTATTTAAATAACAATGGAGTTACGAAATACGAATTCAGCAGGGTATGATGGTATTACAACTAGAATATTAAAAGATAATATATTTGTTATACTAAAGCCACTGACCTATTTAATAAATCTATCCTCGGAAAACGGAATCTTTCCTGATGCACTAAAATTCTCCGTCGTAAAACCACTGCATAAAAAGAGTTCGAAAACAGAAGCGGGGAATTACAGACCAATTACTTTGGTACCGATTCTCTCCAACATATTTGAGAAAGTAATGTGTGCTAGGCTTATGAATTTTTTTGAAAAAAAAGAAGTAATAAGTAAACAGCAAAACGGTTTTATTAAAAATAAATCCACTACATTGGCATGTTTTAAATTAATAACAGAAATTCTCAGTTCAGTAGACAAAAAAGAATTTCCCATAGCTGTATTTCTAGATATGACCAAAGCATTCGATATGGTATGCCATGATAAATTATTAGATAAATTAGAACAGTACGGTATAAGAGGCCCTGCCTACAATTGGTTTGAAAGTTATTTAAGGGGTCGAAAACAATGCACAGAGATTGTAAAAATGCATCCAGACTCTAACACACAGATAACATATAGGTCCCCATACTTAACGAATCACTATGGCGTACCACAAGGGACTGTGCTAGCCCCTATATTGTTTTTAGTGTATGTAAACGAATTGCCAGAATCAACGGATCAGTATATTATATTATTCGCAGATGATACCACTGTTTTAACTAAAGAAACTACTATAGATCAGGCGATAAACGTCACCAATGAAGCTCTAAAGGGTATACATGACTGGTTAATAGTAAATAATTTAGAAATAAATACCGATAAGACAAAATTCATGAGGTACCTGACATATAATAACAAAATAAATAAAAAACACACTATAGACTTGCCGATAAAATATAATAATAACATCATTGAAGAAGTAAATAAAATAATATTTCTAGGAATAAATATTGATAATTATTGTAACTGGAAATCTCATGTAGATCTTGTTTGTAAAAAAAAATCACAAATTCGTATACGCACTAAGTAAAATAAAATAAAAAATACAAATACAGAAACAGCATTAATGGTATACCACAGTCATGTATGTTCAGTTTTGAGGTATGGGATAATCATTTGGGGAAACTCTACAGACGCCCAGAGAGCTTTTATAGCCCAGAAAAAATGTATAAGGTCAATTTATAGTCTGAAGTGGACTGATTCGTGCCGACCAATGTTCACTGATAAACGCTTACTTACACTTCCATCCCTATACGTTTCTGAAATGTGTAAATTCGTTAGAAACCACCTATCACTTTTTGAACAGGATGATAAAGCCCAATTTAAAAGGTAAATAGTCCAAAAACCTCTGGTAGTACCTCGAGGCAGATTGAAGTTATGTAACAGGAACTGCTACACCATGGCGGTGAAAATTTATAACAAACTACCGGAAAAAATAATAAAAATGAATAACTTAGAATTTAATAAAACTTTAAACAATTGGCTTTGTGACAGATGTTTTTATTCAATACATGATTATTTAAATTTTAAACTGACATGATGTATAACTTTATTTTATGATCACCTTATTTAAATTATAATTATTGACATTATTTATAAATCTAATCAATAAATTGATGAACTGTCTTGACTATGAGCTAAAACCTAATATACTAGTTTAATATTTTTTATAATGTTAATGTGCCTAATTAATTAATTAATAACGCAAGACTGTAAATTTTATTATGATTATGATGTGTGTGACTAATGACTAATGATAATTGTATTGATGTAATTTCAAAATACTGCATGCACCTATTAAAAACATTTGCACGACTGATAAGTCGAATATAGTGAGACTAAAATTATTCTACCATCGTTATTATGTATGTACCTATATTCTGGCAAATAAATAAATTTCATTTCATTTCATTTCTTGCGTGACGTTAAATAACCTATAGCCTTCCTCGACTGGTAGTTCCAGAGATTAGCGCATTCAAAGAAACAACCAGCTCTAGTATAGATATAGATTTAAAAGAGAATGTCGGAATCCAGGCTACGACAAAACAGAGGAGCAATTCCCGTATTTTTAAGAAAATTCTAATGTCGTTCTTAATCTGCCAACAAAACCCCTAATTTGCCTACATTTTTGTCAATTTTTTATAAATTCAAGCGCTTTTTTCCTTATCCAAGACCTCGTGTAAGGTATGAGCTGAAGATGTGTGCCTCTTACCAATATAATCCTCGTCCTCACCGAAGGCCATAGATTCTAGATAAAAAGAAGGATAGACTTACCTCCTCAGGCGGAGCAATTTCTTTACACACAATCATAGCGTTTTCCAGGGCTTTAGCTGCGTGGAAGAACGAATTGTTCTTCTTGAAGCATTCCGATGCCTTCAGATGGCATTCCTTAGAGTTCGGCAGATCTCTAGCTATACGGTAGCATTGAGCTGAAAAAACATTAAGTAGCTATGTAGAAATTGGATTTTCCTAGAGAAAAGGCGGATGTATAATTCTATAGTCGACGTCATAATTGCTTTAAAAGGTTTACCAGGGTTTATCAAAATTTGTTTTTATTATATCCGAGATTATATCGTGGATAAAAAAAAGATGCAATTGTCATTCTGTAAGTGGTTTTTATGTGTTTTAGTTGTAGAATAAAAGTTTTTGTTTGATTATTTGACGTTTTTGTAATAATAATAACAAAACAAATTGAGTCCTTGATGAATTATAATCGGTATTTGGTGAATCTAATTAATTTAATTTTACTTGGGACGTATAACAGTTACACATTACAATTTAAGTGAGACAGAATAAATCATAAACTCGGTAAACGTGTAAGTTGTAACCCACACCAATGTCCGCGAAATAATCTATACTAATATTATACAGGTAATAACACCGATTATGATTTGATTCGATTAGATTGCCATTTCGGGAAAGGTAATATAAAATGAAGTTTTTTGTCAAGTGTTGCTAGGGTAAAATTGATTGTTTTGGCAATAAATATTAAATATACCTTCATCCACATAAATATACATTTATTTATATAACCAGCGAACCCACGTACGTGTTTACGTAAGTGTTTACAACCCCAGGGTGAATATCACCTGCACGTCATAAAACGACAAAGTCTATTAATTACACTTGAGTAAGTAATGCGATGTTGCATTGCGCGTCATATAACCCGACCGCGTACTGTAGCATCACACATAAAGGCTCGTGCAGACTGGCGCGATATCGGGCGCGACAGGCAGCGACAAATAAATTGTGCTATACTAGTGTCGCATCGCACCCGCGATATCGCACTAGTCTGTACGAGCCTTGACTCGACGAAATCAAGCATGGCCATTGATAATTATGCTAAATATATATCAATGAGCATGGCACATGACTCTCGAACATGACGCGCGGCGCGATGTTCTGTGTTCGTAAAAGCTCGGTAATTCGATGCGTGATGTCTTAAATCATGAGTTCATGACTCTCGGTCTCGCTCTTTATGAGTATGACACTATGACAGTAAGTTATGCTTGGTCATGTAAAGCCACGCACGCCGCGCGCGCCATTATGCAAAACACTGAACAGATACAAATATTGATCTTATTAATTATTAAGGTGTTGGGTGTAATTTAAGACAGAACTGTTAGGTATAAAAAAATAACAATCATCCTTTATAAAATCGATTTTTAAATACGCCAATGTTCATAGTCTTGGTCAATAATACCTGGCCTGGAATGCCCTTTTGATTGAATTATTCCGTAGATTGGGGTTAAGTATGAAGGAAAATCGACTTTATGAATATTATAACAAAAGCAAGTGTAGGTACATTCCGGCGCAGCGAGGCCCATTGCGTTGTGGTGATTGTCACTAGCCATGTCGTGTGGCGCGACATTTCGCGTCATGTTTAGAGTCATGGTGTAATGCAACATTCCTCGGTACGAAATGTAATGCCATATGACATCACTTTAAAACGCACTGTTTTACGCATGCCTACTATTAATTGTCTATGTGACAGCTACATAGTTTCAACCTAGTGAATTGAGTTTCAATCTAATTGGAGTTGTTGTCAAAAGTGGCAAAGCAATAGCGAGGTCGACTATGCACGCAACACTCACTATCAATCATACTAAAAAGACAATTAGTAGTGGGTCGTTGTCGAATTTTTGACGGAAGAAACGCAACCGTTTTCCCGGCGACGAAAACGGTTGCAAAAAACGGTCGTCGTTGCAACTGGTTTGAAGACGGGCGATGGACGACGGACGACGAAACTTATCCAACATGAAATAGAATTGCGTTTTCGTCGAGTGAAGTTGCAGTTTCTTACAACTATCAACAGGTTTGATCGTCGCATCACGAACGACAGTTTCATTATCGACTGTATTTCATTGACATAAAGTTCACTTTCTATTGTAAGGACTGTTTTGGAAACGAACGGAACGAGACGCATTGACAACTGGTAATACATTATCGACTGTATTTAATTGACATAAAGTTCACTTTTTATTGTAAGGACTGTTTTGCAAATGAACGGAACGAGACGCATTGACAACTGGTAATACATTATCGACTGTATATCATTGACGTAAAGTTCACTTTCTATTGCAAAGACTTTTGGACGACGACGCGACGGACGAGATAGTTGACTCATTGCGTTCTAGACTGTATTTTCATAGACGTAAAATATAAAATCGCACTAAATAATTCGAAGACTGGTTTGTGCAACGAAGACTGTTTGAACTCAGGACGTAAAACGGTTTCATCGTCGCAGAACACAAAACGGTCTTTGAAAACGGTTCGTCGTCGCAACGCCCACTCCTAAAGACAATACTTGAGTAACAAATTTCGCAACGTTTAACGATTTCATGTATATTATTTGTGTCTCACTTCCGAAACTTCCGACTTCGCCAGTGTCTCGAAGGGACGCGCGCTTTACTTGTGATTACCAAGTGCACATACACGCTGTGAATGTGCGTAAGCGCAAACTCGGTACCGTTCGAGACTCTGGCGAAGTCGGAAGTGTGTGTGTGTGTATTATGTGCTGATGCTACTCGTCTTCACGCACACTTTCACAGCGTGTACACTTGGTTATCACAAGTAAAGCGCGCGTCGCTTCGAGAGATTTAAATACTGTACAGTAAACGTAAAGAGGAACTAATTTGGTACTTTAAAAGACTTACCGGCCTGGCTATATTCGTCAGCTGCGGAATCATAGTCCGGCTTCCAACGGAATACGCCTGTCTTCAACCTGTCAAACATACATTTATTATAATCTATATAATTATTCTGTGCGTGTATGTATGTGACTGCACCCCTCCTAAACGACTGGACCAATTTTAATGAAATTTGTGTGTATATTTGAGTATATACGGGCTGGTGTCCGCAATTCCAAGACAAAGCGCGTACTTTTCGTGTGGGAAAATCGTTTATTCGATCCATCTCAGCTCGCCCCCAATTACATGGGACTTAAACATAACTGGCGAAATGTGGGTATACTGTAGGTACAACCCGCCTTACCTTTCAGGAATAACAGGCGCGATGATGTTATGATACCTACGTTATTTAAGTTAGTGGTTGTAAGAAAGGCGAAAATTACAGTACAAAATGAACATATTATAGCAAACATAAGTTTCGCAGTGCAGTAACTTAGCGCAACATACAACAAACAGCACCCCTTATTGCATTGAAAGCACCCGAATCAATAGGATTTTGAATATGTTGTTCTTACCAGACTGCGCAACAGTAAAGACGGGGTTATATCCATACTAATATTATAAATGAAATTTGGCGGAGACATAGCGTGGGATGATTTTTGTGATTATCCATACTAATATAAATGTCAAAGTAACTCTGTGTCGCAAATGTTTGTACCAGCACTTGATTGTTAAGGTTTTTAAATTAATGTTAATATTATAAAAGTGAAAGTAACTCTGTGTCTGTCTGTATGTTACGTTTTCACGCCTAAACTGCTGAACCGATCGTCATGAAATTTGGCAGAGATATAGCCTGGGATATGGAGAAGGACATAGGCTACTTTTTTACGCGATAACCGACAGCCACGCGGGCGGAGCCGCGGGCAAAAGCTAGCTTTTTATATCAGAAAGAAAGAAAAAAATAAAAGTATTTATTGTGACTCGCACAGGAAGATCACTAACTAAACTAAACACACAACGATAAAAATGTATATATTTAAGAGAAAAAAAAAAAACAGAAGGTCCTGAACGTGGCCAAAAGGCTCCTATCAGCCGTTTCGGATATTAGCCAGAACAAACAGACAGATAGACAAACATTTAAATAATAGTAGTTTTGTTATTTTTACCATACATATATACTTACATATGCATTTAGTAAAATGCTGTTATTTTGACATTACAAACAGACACTTCAATTGTATTTATTTGTATAGATAACTGGCGAAATGTGGACGCTTAATACATACACTTCTGCTTACCCAATCGGGTAACATAGGCATGATGTTTATGCTTGAAATGTTAACTCCATATTAAGCAAGGATTTCATCTTAACTACACGTGAATAAAACAATTCCGTGACTAGAAAGAAAGAAAATATACAAGTATTTGCACTAAACGTGACACAAAGAAAATGAATAAATTACGAATAATACATAACTGACAGACAGCGCACAGCTTCATCAAATGAAGATGGAATACTTATTCCTCTGAGAGGCACCAAAATACCAAGAACAATCCTGCTAGGAAAAACGTTGCATATGAATAGTGGGGTGGATTATGGCCCACACCCTCTCACAGAGAAAAGGCCTGTGTCCCAGCAGTAAGAAGGATAATAATATTTTGATTATGCTATACTGCTATGATATGAACTGTAAACTGATTTGATTGGAATGGATGTTTGTATGAAAACCTAAGGCTTATAATTGTGTGACACATTTTTTTGGGGTATATAAATCAAAAAGGTGGCTGGGACAGACTGCGGAAGGCGCAGGACAGGGTGTTACGGCACAGCCTGGAAGAGCCCATGTCCAGCACTGGACTGCGATAGGCTGATTTGATTGATTGATAGTTCAAACGAAAAAAAAAACAGTAATAGCATAATGCAGTGAACACAGAAAAAAACAAAGTACATTCATTATTAAATTGGGCAATGGCAAGCAGAGCATTATTTTGTATACTTTATTTTCTTATTTTATCAGTACCAAGAATATTATCCTAAAATGTACATAATTAAAAGTTATTTTTGTGACTTTTTGGGCTGTTAGAGGGAATTTCTTCTTTTAAAAAGCCATATTTTTCGGATAACTGAAGAAGACTCAATGGCGGCTTTCACCAATGAAATTGAACGCGTTCAGCAAATCTAAACCGTGTTCAAGAGCTGTCAGTGTCATCGTAGCTATGGAATATTGACATTGACAACTCTAAAACACAGTTTAGGGGGTATATTTATAAACATTGCTTAAAGTTAAGTAATGATTAGCAACTGTTTAACCATACATTTTTGACGTTTGAACGTCACTTTAAGTAACGTTTATAAATAAACCCCCTAGTTGTTCTGATCGCGTTTAGTTTCATTGGTGAAATTGGCAATAAGGCAGATTTCACCAAAAAATAAAATACTGCCCTAATCAATACTTTTATTAGATCTATGAAGTCCCCATTAGACATATTTATTTCAATGGAAATCGAGGGAACCATCAATAGTTGTGTACATTATTCATAACAACTGCTGAAAGCGAAAGCATCAGGGTAGCTCGCGAATTTCAAAATAACTACGTACACTGCCGTTCAAAAGTTTGAGACCACTAATAAAAAAAAATTGTTATTATTAATATTTTCAAAATATTGGTGATAATAAGTAATCTGCACACCTGCATATTCTATTATTTATAAAGACTGCCTAAAAGCTTATTCTTTTATATATTAGCCAAGGAAAGGGCAATAAACAAGCATTGTTTCCATACTTCAATGTGAACCGAGAAAGATTCGAGCTAGTCCGATAATCGATTGTTAAAATTATTACCTCATTACCGCAGCTGACACTTCTTTTATTTTACATCAACTTACAATGCAATTGTTCTAAATTCTTAAAATAGTTTCAAAGTTTATTCTAACCCGATATTTTCATGGTTATCTACGAATATCCGCAGTTAGTCTGATTTTGTGATTCCTACAGTCAAGACGTCTCTAAAATGGGAAAAGTTTGCGAAATTAGTATTGAAACACGATCTGCCATCGTTGTTCTCCATGAAGGCAAATCTGAACGTGAGATTGCATCTCAACTCAAGTTATCGAAGACTTGTGTTCATCGCACTATTGTGCGGTACAAACAAACTGGCTCAACTCAAACTCAAACTCAAATCATTTATTTCAATTAAACCATTTACAGGCACTTTTGAATTGTGAAGCAGTCGGTCAGTAAGAAAAATTAAGATACATTCCCATTCCAAAGCGTAGGTACCTATGGAGAAGAATGGGCAAGAAACTCCATGGGCACTCTTTTAAATTAAATTGTTACAAAAGTATTCGTTACATCTATAATGTTGCATTTATAACTAAAAGTGAGAACGATGTAAAAATAAAAATAATAAAAACTTACACGTTAAAAGCGTCAAGCGTAAGTACAACAAATAGAAACAAAATAAAATAAAATAACCCGTGGCAGCTAAGAGATGACCAGTCCCAACTGACGGCGCCCGTTCACGAACATGACGCATGGATTAGCACCATTCAGCTCAACCATTTTGAAGGGAGCTAAATGATCCAACACACACGCCACCATCAGCGAGACATTTAAGTGAGCATGACATACTCTCAACCGCCAGGGCACATTCAAGTCAATGAAAGACATATTACCCGGTCAATGGTAGCTCTATAGTACACAGGACTCACACCTGTGCTATGCATTTATATAATACAAAAGAGATTGAGTTTACACAATGCTAAGATAGTCTTACACTCTTCAGCAGCTCCAACATGATTGTCAAATGTTAATTAACTAGCTGAGGTTGTGGAGCAGGACCAGCATTCAGCCAAGCATTTTTATCAGCGATGTAATCCCCCAACTTATAATATGCCTGCCTGCATAGTGTGCGTTTTATACAAGATTTAAATTCAGTTGAAGTAGTGGGGAGGAATTTTATTGTAACATTTTAAACAGTACCCCATGAAAGATGAGTCTACTTTAGCCAGTCTGAAACCTGGTGGAGCTAATAGGTCCCTATTTCTAGTACTATAATTATGTCTTTCACCTCTTTTTCTAAAAAGATGTAAATTTTTCCTTATGTACATGATGTTTTCGTAGATATATTGACAAGGTACCGTCATGATGTTAATATCCTTAAACAGTTCCCTTAGAGAATCGCGCCTGCGGAGATTATATATGGCTCTGATGGCTCTTTTCTGCAGAATAAAAATAGACTCGATGTCTGCAGCCCGTCCCCAAAGTAAAATACTGTAATCAAGATCGTCCGCGCTCCGGGAGACCAAGAGCTACGACTTCTAGTGAAGACAAATTTATTGTGGTGACCAGCAAGTGAAATAGACGCTTCACAGCCCCAGAAATACGTGTTGAAGTCAACCAATCTCGGGGAAAACCTGTATCAGTGTCTACAGTGAAAAGACGATTGCGAGAAGCCAAGTTGTTTGGTCGCGTTGCTGTTCGAAAACCTCTTCTAAAACTGCAGAATAAGAAAAAAAGGTTGCAATGGGCCCTAGCCCATCGAGACTGGACCGAAGAAGATTTCAAAAAAGTACTTTGGAGTGACGAATCTAAATTTGAAATATTCGGTTTAAAAAGAAGAATTTTCGTTTGACGTTCCGCTGAAGAAAAGTTGATGCCACAGTGTGTAGTACCGACTGTCAAGCATGGTGGCGGATCTGTTACGGTCTGGGGTTGTTTCTCAGGCTATGGGACTGGAAATCTGGTCCAAATTTAAGGAATTATGAAAAAGGAGCAGTATAAAGTAATTTTGGAGAAAAATGCTATTCCCTCCGGACTAAAGTTAATCGGCCAAGGATTTATTTTCCAACAAGATAATGATCCAAAGCACAGTTCAAAAGTAGGGGCTATTTAGACGAGAAACAGTCGGAAAAAGTGTTGGAAAACATGACATGGCCATCCCAAAGCCCCGATCTTAACTCTATAGAGCTTTTGTGGGAAGAGCTTGACCGAAACGTTCGGGAACAATGTCCTTCTTCACAGCAAGTCATGTGGAATGCATTAGAAGAAATCTGGAGGAATATCTCGCAAGAGACTATAAATAAATTAATTGCCCGCATAACAAGATTGGTAAAACAGGTCATAAAATGCAAAGGAGGATATTTTGATGAAAAATCTGTATAAACTCTCTTGTGTGTATTTTCTTTAGAATATTGTATTCGTCAAGACTTCATATAATTTTGTTAATTTTAAATCTTGTGTAACATGAAAATAAAATCTGTTTTTCATAAAGTTTTAAATATGTTGACTTTTATTTGTTTTCTTAATTTTTTTATAGTGGTCAGTGGCAGTGTATGTGTTTTTTGCAACATAACATCATCAACATACAATCTGATACTGACCTGCATGGTTAATTATTAGATTATAATTATGTTGATGTAAAAATGATTCGCGGCCGTATCAAATATTTATTTAAAGAGTTACTAGCTTTTGCCCGCGGCTCCGCCCGCGTGGATGTCGGTTATCGCGTTAAAAAATAGCCTATGTCCTTCTCCATATCCCAAGCTATATCTCTGCAAAATTTCATGACGATCGGTTCAGCAGTTTAGACGTGAAAACGTAACATACAGACAGACAGACCGACTGATTGACAGACAGAGTTACTTTCACATTTATAATATTAGTATGGATACTTTAAAAAACCAGCTTATTTTCAATTCCTTTATTATTTTAAATGTAAGTAAACATACCTGTTGTTTACCTTCTAGGAAATCAATCAGAGAGAGAGAACAGCTGTGCTACATTTCTGTATCTAAATTCCAACATTGAGCATCCCGATTATGATAGTAGGGTTTGGCAATAATTATTACCAGTAATTTTCACTACTTTGCTCATTACAAAGGCATTAATTATTTAAATCCCTTTTAAAAATGTTTATTTCAATTGAATACAAAACAAGACAATGTAATTTTAGTCACCAATCTACAAAATAAAAGAAGCCGAACCTACTTTAGTGGTATAAAATAAAAACATAAACTTATTTGTTTTGTAAAATTCTATTTCTACAAGCCTAGCAAGCATCCAACATTCATTACAAAGAACAGGCACTTAGCACTGATTCTTTATTATCTGTGCAAGTTATTGGTGCACAGTACCTGCAGTTACAAACAAACAAACCTAAGTCTTAACAAATTACAAGCATCATTGTTAAAATATAAATAAATAAGTAAGTTTAATGAATTTCTACTTACGCTTTTTCCGCTGCCTTGCAGTGTTCCTTCGCTTCAAACACTTTAGCCGACATGCTGAATTAATCCTTGTGAAATACTTGAAATTTATTTAATTCGGATGTATTTAGCACTGATATAGATGAGAAATCAATAAAGAGTGGAGAAAAAGTTAACACAAGCAACTCTCTCTCTCAAGCAAGTCTCATTTGCTAAAGGCCATTTTCATACAATCGCCGTCGGTTTGACATTTGCTGACGGCTATGATAATGTTACAAATAATGAAAGTAAAACTTCTACCATATTCTACTATTTTGGCACTAAAATTTGAGTTTTTTTTTTTTATAAACAGTAGTATAATTTATCTGTATAAAGAGGTGATTAGTAACTATATTATACACATTTTTATTTGCATTTACATTACATTATCTTAGCGCAATGATGCGGGTATCGAAATTACTTCATTAAGTTTTGGTACAGTAGCCAGCACATCAAGCTACACAAAAATGTGACAGTTTGGGGTAACTTGATGTGCTGGCTACCGTACATACGTACTTGAGGGCTTACGAGTGGGTAAATTGTAATTGCCACCCAGCCTCGTAATCCTCTGCCAATATTTTCAATTGCAGCGTTATAGGCTCGATTTGAATAAAGTTTGTTAGTTCTACAAAACATATTAAGGCTACCGCTATACCAATAAAACTATAAATAACTCGTGTCAAATAAATAAATTCTCATATTCGTAGTAAACATTAAATTCTTACGACAAAACTATTTGGTCAATTTCTGAAATTAAAAAAATCAAGAAGAAGAAAAACTGACCGACTGAAATGACAAGTCTTTACTAAATCCATAACTCAGAAATTCGACGTGAGACTTAGGTTTAGTAGAATATGTAGAAAATTTTGAAATACGGTAGCGACTCTGAAATGCAGACAGTAATCACCACATCTAGCCATGTCTCCTGTCCGCAGACATTTGGCTAGTAGATGTGATGTTGGCAAGTAAAGTATAGCCCTAGCTGAATGTTTAACGAGTGACGTTATCAAATAGCACTTGATTGACACTCGCACGATAGACCAAGGAATCATAGCGCAAAAGGTAGAAAGCTTATACTAAGCAGTGGGTGGCACAAGACTGCCAATGATGATGATGACTTAGAAAACACACTAACAAATTACTCACCGCTTACCTACTGACATAGTAGTTGGTTAAGTCGGATACTTAAAACCTAACGGATGGTAAAACAATAAAGCCATTATGTTATCAATGCTTGTATGGATAGACAGATAAAATCGAAGGATATAATATTCTTTTTCTTAGAAAGGAATTCTCAATTATCGGTCTATGTCAGACTAAAGAATCTTAGGATGAATACAATGAAAGAAGTCCGAAGAGTAACTAAAATAATGTTTAAGTACAAAAATATTATATAAAATAAATAAATAACTTACCTAAATAAATAATTCTTCAAAACATGCAGCAAGACGATATTAAAAAACCGTTACGGACCTAACAAAATTATCATTTTGCTTACAAACATTAAAACATTCGGAATCTTTTCAGTATCAGTTTGATTAATCTTGAATGATTTTAAAAATAACAGGAAATACATAGGTATTTTATGATATTAATTAATAGTAGTGTGATATTAATACAAATAGTATCATGAGCGTAATGCCCGACAGACGGACAGGCATGTGCAGTTTATGTTTAGATCCGGCGCAGACGCAATAATAAGTGCAAAAAGGGCTCTACGTTTAGGGTTGTCGACTGAGCTTATTAATATTTTCTTGAATAGATATTGATTTTACATTTCTCTAATCAAATAACTTTAGGTACTGGCAATGGACAAGGGTAGCATTTTGTGTTTCTGTTACTGGTACTGTCAGATCTTATATCATCCCATGGGTAGTTCTACCTTCAGATTTCTCCAGATATTTTGATCCAGAGCTATTTAGAATCAGTTTTACGGTTTGTTTTTTTCCTTTGTCCAGCTCATCCCACACCATGCTCGTATTTTATAACAAATTCACTTTTTTAAATTTACCGATGTAATGCGAAGATATCGTCACTCTGTAGCTATATCATTGTTTACCTCTCATGAAGAATACTTAGATATGCAAAGAATGTATAGTTTTGTGAACCCTATATATGTATACAACTGCGGTAGTTAAAAGGATGATGCAGACTGGTGTTTATAAACGCACTGTGTAGGTGGAATGAAGCTTGCATTGTGCATATTACTTATATCGCACGTAGCTATATTCTATATATTTATAAGAATGGAATTATGTTGTGGGACTTGCAGGATTGTTATTCACTTAATGGACAAAAGTATGCTTGTTATACATTTGTTTTAAATTGGTTAGTGTTTTCATCTTGTTACGTATTCTGAAGAAAATTGAAGAACTAGGAAAAAACAAAACTCGTCACCTACCTAGTAGGTAGGTACTGTTGTGCTATTTATTCATTCCAGTATTCTCTTATCGTTTTTGTGTTCTAATATTTGTTTTTGTATTATAACGGTAACTATTAACTATATTAATGTATTATCAGGAGTTTGGGGCCGTTAATTGTCATTGCCACTGGGTTGAGTAGGTATGAGTTTATGTAAGTATTACCGGAGATACCTAATTAATACGATACCTACTTGGACGAAAAGATGAAGGCATATATCAACCGTACCGTAATGTGTTTAAATCATCTATAATTGCATAGTTAATACAAAACCTTCGGTTTCTCACACGAGATCTTGGAAACGTCGGAATACGGACATCATAAAGTAAATACACCTACAAAGACAAGCGAAGAAGGATGAGTCTCTTGAAGTCATTTAGACAACATTTTTATCCTCATTTATCATTGATCCGGTCTATTGATTGGTACAAAAAATTACACTATGAAGCTAAAAGAGGCAAAGTAGTTTAGAAAACAAACAAAAAAAAACCGATCAAGAGCGAGTCAGACTCGCGCACCTAGGGTTCCGTACCATCAAAAGTCATCAAAAAAAATTACATTAGTTCCACTATTGGCCAAGAGATGGCGCTTACAAAAACTGCAATATTAGAAAAAGTGTGCTATTTACATAAACTTCTATTACACAGAATAATTTCAGTTTTTCTCTATGCGAACTTTGGAGATGAGCGGGTGGAAGCTTTTTAAATTTTTCGACAAAAGTCGAAAACTATGCGGCCTAAAAACAAGGAAAATGTTTAAGAATGTACAAATAGAGCTCTTGTATATGATACTCCATATGCCCTAGTAGCCCCACTTCGAATTTATAAGACCCCGTTCAGTAGGTAACCTACCTGTTGCAAAAAAAAATCTTTCTAATTTGCAAGATATTTGGGCAAACGTCATCTAAAACTATTCCAAATTTCAAGTTGATAGCATTAGTAGTTCTTGAGATATGCAGCTGTGACAGACAGACGGACAGACAGACTGAGTCGCACCATAATATGGGTTCCTTTTTACCATTTTTGTACGGAACCCTAAAAACAACGTTGAATAAAGGTAACATGTATGGCCTGATCAATAAACTTTTTTTTTTGTTTTGGCTGTACTTTTTCCTCCAATAGCCGCCTCTTTTCACCCTATGCATACGAAACAGTATAAATACCTAGGTACTTAGATTTAGTATAAAAAGGCAAAGAACATTAAAAGTATAAAACTAAAAAAGATAAACCACAAAGAATACTAATAATACTAATACTCATCTTTTCTTTGAAACAATAAAATGAAAGAGAAACCCTCTCACTATCGTTTCTTTAATCTCAAACACCCGCAAAAACGCATCACACAGCGTACTCCAACTACAGTTACTTGCAGGTGTACCAAACGGCGCGTGGTAGAAAATGGTAATAATTTTGTAATAACAATAGTAACACTGTCGTGGGATTGCGCCAGATTGCGCGCGCACCCTATTCTGTCTATTTTAACCCCCGCAGAGAAATCGAGGGGGACTTGTATTGAAGCTATAGAAATAACGGTTCTTTATTTTACCCGTTTCTCAAAGACGTCGTTGCCCTTGAAGTGCTACGTTACTCTTATAAAACTAGATTTTTGCATCTACCTACAAAATGAAAGATGAATCTTCAGTTTAAAATCACACGTTGTTTTTCTTCTTAGTAAGTCTTATACACCTGCTTAGGTATCTGCTTTTTATCCGACAATTTGAAAAGTTGTTCGTGAGAAACAATTGTGTCTAGGTCTGCATCAAATTGCACTTAAAAGTGACAAAGTATAACGAAGGTATGATGCAGTAGGTATACAGTACGATACGATTAAACGAATGATACATCATCTATCTACTAAAAATCCTAATTTTATTCTCAGACAACACACTGCATAAATCGCTGGGACGTCATTGGGCGTCACTAGGCTTCATCGACCATCGCATCTCATGGGCCAGCCCCCTGGAAAATAGCGCTAGATACACCAATGGCCAACAGTAATTAATATAAGTAATACTAACTTTTGCCCGCGGCTCCGCCCGCGTGGATGTCGGTTAACGCGTAAAAAAGTAGCCTATGTCCTCCATGTCCCGGGCTACATCTCTGGCAAATTTCATGACGATTGGTTCAGCGGATTAGGCGTGAAAACGTAACATACAGACAGATAGACTGAGTTACTTTCACATTTATAATATTAGTATGGATTAGTAGGTACAATACAATATACATTAATACAAATTATAGGTAAGTTCTTTTGTATAAACCAATAATTACAGGAATAAGTACACGACATTCACATGCTTACTTAATTAAAGCTACGTCTTCAAAAACAGCTTTGAATTAGTTAGTCTAAGGCCTTTATTACAGAACGTCACTCAATACTCAAGCATTACTTAAAACTAGTTTCAACCAATCAAAAGGCTTGAATCTAGTTTTAAGTAATGCTTGAATATTGAGTGACGTTCTGTAATACGGGCCTAAATGTGCTAAAAAGAAAATAATAAATTGAATGCCCCAAATATGTATAATACAAAATACGCTTAACTTTGACCATTTAAATGTCTGTTTAAATGACTGCGCAAGAGTGTTTTGAATTTTGACAGGGAACCAAAGAACACGTGCAAATCAGGTAGTTTTAAGTTCGCATCCGCTGGATGCGGGAAGCACAAAACCGGTCGATGTGGCGGTGCTTGAGTTAGGCCTATGTCCAGCAGTGGACGTCTTTCGGCTGAAATGATGATGAAATGATGATGATGATTGCGTCGTAAGTTCTAAAAATTTGTCTGCACAACAACGCAATGAATGTTGTTGAACTGTCAAAATAAAAGAAACCCTTGCTACGTAGTGTGTTACGCAATTACCTCGCTGTGCTCGCTTGAGTACTTGGTTTAGGATAAGGTGGGTTCCTTAACTAAGTCTCGGTATATCCCTACATGGTTACAGTACAGTGGTATTGAAATAAACGTTTACCTTTTACCTAAGTATGATTTTTACGGTTTAGTTGGTGGCAATCTCAGATATATACTTACTTATCGCGTATAAAGTATAGCCTTTGCCCTTCTCTATATCCCGGGCTATATCTCTGCCAAATTTCATGACGGTCGGTTCAGCGGTTTAGGCGTGAAAACGTAACAGACAGACAGACAGAGTTACTTTCACATTATTTTATGATATTAGTATAAAACACCGCGTGAGAGCAAGTAAGCAATATCAATTATTATGGGGAATCCCTGAACATGGGTTGCCATCTTTGATCAAATCAAAATCAACTAAATATTGCAACAAATTCTGAAAAAGTAAATAAATATACATTGCTGACGTAATCACCATCCAGACTTCCCCGTACCCCATGTCATCAAAAATAATCAAAGCTAAGACCCCCCCCCCCCCACGCTTGGTGCTTACTATATACTTGAATGACCCCTTACCTAACTGTTAATATTCGTACTCTTTATCGTTATTAATTTAAGAAACGAATTCTTAAGATAGGTAGGTTACAATACCTACAATCATCATCATCATCATTTCAGCCAAAAGGCATCCACTGCTGGACATAAGCCTCCCCCAACTGGGGGGTTTGCCAAGTCAAAGTCGATCTGTAAGACTGCCTTTTCACCAGAGATATGCTTAGTAGCAGCTATAAGCAGTGGAACGTGAAGCTAAACTACGAAAGTATGCTCTATTTCCACCAGAGCTAAGTGGTGTAGCGGAGCGGATAAGCTGTGCTATGAAGATGCACTTTGCGCGTATTTGAAAACTTGGCTTCGTTGACCCCTTATCCGCCAGACCTAATGTGCCTTAACCACGCTACGCTATGGAAATTAGAAAATCCCATTAGTTGATATCATACAGATCCATCACTACGCAAATTATTACATCTCTGGTGGAAATCTTTGGGTGACTAATCTACAAATGAGCTCTGGCCAAACTATATAACTTGTGTCACAGATTACTACTTGTGTGGAGGTGTTTTAAATTTCTAATCATGTCGACGCACGAAGAGTCTCAGTGTGGCCATCATCATTCATCATTTCAGCCGAAAGCCGTCCACTGCTGGACATAGGCCTCCCCCAAAAGTGGGGGATTTGCCATAAGGGGTCATTCAATTATTACGTAAGCACCAAAGGGGGGTGGGGGTCTTTGCTTTGATTATTTTTGATGACATGGGGGATGGGGGTCTGGGTGGTAGGATTAAGTCAGCAATATTTATTAATTTACTTTTCAGATTCAATTGCAAAATTTAATTGAATTTGATTTGAACAAAGATGGCAACCCAATGTTCAGAGATTCCCTAAAATAATTGATATTGCTTTCTCGCTCTCACGCGATTTTTTATAGTTAGAAAAAACCGAAGTAGGGAATTTACATAAATGAGCATTCAATTACTTTTAGTCTATAAATTCCTTATTTCTAGACTCATGAATAACAGTAAAGAAACCTATATAAACAGATTAAAAAAATACCAATATTTACGTAAGCAAAGGGTATGAGTTTTGTTTACTTTTGCTGACAAGGGGGAGGTGGGGGTTCAAAATTACTAAAATTCTGCTTACGTAATACTTGAATGGCCCCTAATCGCCACGCAGGCGGGTTCGCGATCGCAGTAGGGTGTTAAAAATGCATAGAGAACGCTGCTGCCCGTTCTACCACAAATAACCTACAATACCTACAATAGGTAAAACATAATAAAACAAAAATTAACAAACGAAAAAAAAAGTGCCACCGGTCTCCTTTCACACAGCTATCAAATTGACATAACGTTATCAATTTATTATGTGTAGGAACTGTTTACAGGTACTACATCGATTGCGTTTTAATGTACAAGATATACTAGCTACTATTACATTTCTACCTACTTCATTTTGTTTGCACAGCAAAGTTTTTTCCCACGGAACGATGGCGCTAACTCCCGCCTTGATTTAGCGGTGAGTAACTGAAAAAATAATTCTTATAAATTTAACAGCTGACATGGAATTTGAATTTCGAAGCTCTACGTGAAGAAACCCGAAGGTAAATAGGTACAGTCCGCCTCAAAAAGGTGTATACATCGATAAAAAAATATTTATGATCCGATCCGGAAATTCTTTTACTAATGAATGGGAAGCTACATTACTTATCTATACCTACATCTATATAAATAAATAAAATTGAAGTTTCGGTTTGTAATGTCAATAGAACAGCTTTTTACTGAATGTAAAAGTAAAATAAGTGTAAGTATACTGTACTTATAACATTTTTTTTTTTAAGTGATACCATATTTAGCTACGTTGAGCCATTTTTGGTAGGGGGGATAAACTTATGGGTTCGCGTCACCGAAATGCGCGGTATGCTCGTGACGTGTTGCGCCAGACTGTCAGTTATTCCAAAGTTTTGGATTTTCACTTCTATTGGCAGTCCTTATGACTGGCAATTTTTTTTTTTGTCTGTCTTTCAATATGTTCCTGCTAATCTCCGAAACGGCTAAACCGATTTTGACAGGACTTTCACGGGCCGATAGCGGATGTTATAAGGACTAACTTAAACTACTTTTATTTTGAAAAAAACCACGCGGGCGAACCCACGAGCATGCCCGAGCACAGCTAGTCATACATAAAAATATTGCTGCAAAATAAATAAAATCAATTTAGCATTTTCGTGTTCGCCACTATGTTTTACAGGTGCGGGTCGGTCATAACCTTGATCACAGTTACTGACTGCAAATATTTGCGCGTACGCACGCAATACGCGCAAAAAAGATACAACAAAGTTCGTCGCACTTCCACCCCCTTGCTGACTTGCTGTAAGGAGCTGATTAGTGATATGTAGTGTTCTTGTTAACTTATTTAAACTTATTTATAGTTAGCTTATTTTTTCGAAAGTTTCGAGTGTGAACCTAGATGGCCATAAGAGTAGGGGAAGACCAAAGACTACGTCATTGCCAACATCTATTTAAACAAATAAATAAAATTTCAGTGTCTGTTTGAATGTCAAAATAACATCTTTTTGCTAAATGCAATTAATTGCTGAAAATATTTAAGGTAACTTATAACAAAAAAACTATTATTAAATTTTTGTGTGACTGTCGTTCTGTCTGTCTGTCTGTTTGTTCCGGCCAATCTCCGAAACGGCTGGACCGATTTGGACGGGACTTTCACTGGCAGATAGTTGATGTTATAAAGAGTAACTTAGGCTACTTTCGAAAAAAAATCTCCTTCATTATTTCAGTTCTTCACAGTACACATCTGCAGTAATGCTCATCCCGTTTGGTAAGAAGCTGTGATGAATGACACCGGCGCTAGACCACCAAACAGTGACCATCACTTATTTAGGGGTCAGTTTTCGTTTGGGGCATTGTTTAGGTGCTAACCAGGATCTATCCAACTTGCTAAGAGCTTGAGTTTGTCGAACAGAATCCATTTTTCGTCGCAAGTAACAATGCGATTGAATATGCCTTCGTTTGTGTGCCTGTTGAGCAGTGCAAGGCTCAACTCGACGCGTGCTTCGCGCTGGCGATCATTCAATTCGTGGGGCACCCATTTGTCAAGCTTTTTTACCTTGCCATTTCGATGCAAATTGACCAATATTGTTTTGATGCTATCATCGAAAGCTGCTGCTAATTCAGCTGTAGATTGAGAATCATCAGCTTCCACAATCGCCTTTAATTCGTCATTGTCGACTAAAGTTTTCGGTCGACCACGGGGTTCATGTCTTAGGAGGTCGAAATTTCCAAAACGGGAGCGGGCAAACCAATAACGGGTGGTGCGATCGTTAGTAGTGTTCGCTCCGTATACGTCGTTGATGTTGCGTGCCGCTTCTGCCGCTTTGCTGCCAAGACGGTACTCATACTCCATAATCACCCGAATTTTTAACGTATCCATGATGATGAAAAACGTACAAATGCTATGAAAACAGAACGCTAACCATTAAACAAATGACTAATTTTCAAAAAATAATTCCATAGTTTTAAAATAAAAATAATTTGAATTTCGAATTCTTAGCGAAAAAAGAAAAAATTGGACTTGAAATAGCCAGTACGGCAGAACGGCAATTTCATAGGTCCTAATATAAGATTAAACATTTTCAGATTTCAGATTTCAAAAACAAAATCAGCATTCTATTCTGAAACAACTTGATTGAAAACGTCCAAAATACATGAGTTTAAATAGCTAAGAAATACGTACACTATTTGCATCAAGCGCAGCCGAGTCATTGTCGAGCCGAAGTCTGACGAATAAGCCCGAACTACATGCCCTTTAAAACTAGGTCATCATTTTATCGATTTTAGTAAAAATAGTTCGATAAACCGTAGCACCTTAGTACCGAGCTCGTAGAACTGAGTGGCTACAGACCTACGCTGCTACGAAAGCTACGGAAACGGCTGGCATACTTTTTAGGGTTTCGTAGCCAACAAGGAACCCTTATAGTTTCGACATGTCCGTCTGTCTGTCTGTCTGTCTGTCTGTCCGCGGTTTAGCTCAAAAACTATTGGTACCAGAAAGTTGTAATTTGGCATATGTTAAATAAAATTTTGAAAAAATATATATTTAGGGTACCTCCCCTACATGTAAAGTGGGGATGAAAACTTTTTTTCGTGCTTCCCATAGTGTGGAATATCATTGGATAGGTCTTTCAAAAATATTAGGGGTTTGCAAAGATCGTTTTTTGATTAAGTGAACCGTTCGTGACTTATCAAGCTTTAAAGTACCAATTTTCGTTAGAGTCAAGTGTCCCCCCGCTCTACCAACTAAACGGTTGTAGTTAGAAATTCAAATTTCACGACAGTAGTACCTATATATAACGAAGTTAAAAGGCAATTCATCACAGCTAAGTAGGTTTTACAATTTACCGAGTAATTGGCGACCAACTTATATTTACAGCTGAAAAAAATGTTCTCCCATACATTCTGTGTAGGAAAACATGTTTTTCAACTACATGATAAGTTTGTTCTTGGTACAAATTCATCCCAACTCCAGAACCCTTCATTGTGCGTGGTCCGACACGCACTTGGCCGGTTTTTTTTGTTTTGATACTTTCGAGTGTGGTCCCATTGCAATAATTACAAAACAGTCATTTAATTAATAAGTTTTTTGCCCTAGCTGTAAGCTTTGAGTTCGCTTAAGGCAGCCACAGGAAAGTCCGGTTAAGTAGTCACAACCTATCAAGGTTAACTACGGGGCGAAATTTACAACAATAGTACATTAAGATTTATATCTTAATGTAAGAGTGGAAAGTAGGTTATTGCAAACAGCTCGTTTGCTCGTTGTTGTTCAGCCGAAAGACGTCCACTGCTGAACATAGGTCTCCCCCAATTGGGGGGGTTTGCCATAATCGCCACGCTTGGCAGGCGGGTTGTGGGAGATCAAAGAATTACCTAAATAAAATGATCGTAAGTCGCCTATCTTTCTTAAGATTTTGGGGGCAAAATTTCATCTTGCGCAGTTTTCGCCTCAGATTAAATATCGGGCGGAGTTAATTCCATTTCATCGCTTGAAGTCATATTAACAAAAAAAAAAAAACAATTTATAACACAAACGAAAAAAAAAAACAAAATGGCGCGTTTTTGCAACTGGACATATTTTTTTTACTTGTGCACAAACACAAGTGGAGACGACATGAGTAGCTTAAAATATTACCAACAGCTAGATTACAAAGTATTATTTGCCAGTGAGCCCCAAATTCGACAGTTTAGTCTACGAGTATATCTTGTGACTCGGGGAACGAATTCCAGAGTGGAGATTAGTAAGGTGATGTCAGGATTTTCTGATTATTTAGAAGACAAAAAATCATGGAGCTGCTCGTTCTGATAAACCTCGTAATTTATGCCCTCTGCATATTTCATAAATAATTTTGACATAAAACTTGACATTTAAAATTATTATGCAAAATCATCATTTCAATCGCACTTTATGAAAGTTAGTCTTGTTAGTGTCAAACGTCATGCAGATTTTATACTTTTAGTTTACAACTATTTTTCGTAGTACCTACTATGTTTTGTAGTTTCGTCATGTTCGTCTGTCAGTCTCTCCGCGGCTTAGCTCAGAAACTCTGTACTAGGAAGCTATAATTTGGCATGGATATACATATTAATCACGCCGACAAAGTGGTAAGATAAAATCATGAAAAAAATAGTTATTTAGGGTACCTCTCCTGTACATGTAAAGTGGGGATGTATTTTTTTTTTCGGCTATTCTATGGTGTGGGTTATTGTTGGATAGGTCTTTCAAAAATATTGCGGGTTTGTGAAAACCATTTTTTCGATTAAGGAATCCGTTTCTGAAATATTAGTCTTTAAAATGCTAATTTTTGTTAGAGTGAAGTTTCCCTCCCTCTGCCAGCTAAACGGTTAGTTTTGCATAGGTGGAAAAATTCACGATAGTAGTACATATAACAAAGTTAAAACAAAAACTATCACAGCTAAGTAGGCTTTTCAAGTTTATGAGTAATAGTCGGCCAACTTGAATTTGCAGTTGAAAAACATGTTCCCCCATACAATCTGTATAGGTTATGTATTTGTTAAGTGGTTCGTCGAGCTCCCTAAGATAAGGTTGAGGTCACTGATGGCTGATACATGCGTTCCGTGAGCCGGCTGTTGGGACAGGTTTATTCAATCAAACTGTTTCTGGTACTTCTCTCAAAAGGCCAAGCCGGATGCTTCCCTACATTTTGTTACACGATTTTTTTATATTGTCTGGACCTAAAAGAGAGTATGACCCCTGAGTTTGTTTGACCATTTCTTCTCAGGGGTAGAGATAGGAAATGTCGACTCCATTAAACTTTTTTTTTAAGTGAAGTTTATAGAATAAACAATTTCAATTTCAGGGTTTATGTGGTATATAATGTCGAATATTGCTGTAATTTAACAAATTAGGAACTGAGAGTAGGTACTGACAAACTCAGCACATTTTCTCATGAATCTACTCAGTGTAACTCAAATACTATTTAGAATATAAACATGCAAATTACCTGTAACAATCAAAATAATATCAACTCTATTTTCCTTGAAATAAAGGTGTAAATCCGCTTGTGAATGTAAATGGCCGGTGGCTACCAAAATAATATTATGGTTTATTATATTATGTCCCTGCTCAACGACGGGGAGTCGCTAAGTACGCACGTGCATTGCAAAACTCCCTAAGAGTTGTAACCGTGTTGAAAGTTGCAACCCTTTTCCTACTACAAGAGGTATTCTGACATTAGTAGGTTCTGAGAGCGATGCTATTTTTTTTAAACTGGCTCCTGTAATACAGTCAATACTAGCGCAGGAGCCAGGGAATTCTTTAATATTGTGTACTCATTTATATTTCTATGATTGTGAACATAGCTTGTGTCAATAAATATTATTATTATTTTATAAACTACTTTGCTCTCAAAACGGTGAAGGAAAACATCGTGAGGAAACCGGCATGTCGTAGAACCAAAAATTCGAAGACATGTGACATCTTCCAAGCCGCACTGAGCCCGCGTGGTGAATAAGGTGAATTACGGCCCACTCTCTCACACCGAGACGAGGCCTGTGTCCCAGCAGTCGGAACATTACAGGCTTGAATTTGCAATCATGAGGCGTGTCAGCTTCATCTCGGAGATGGCACCGCATCCGTGATGTTTCTGGTGCTGAAGATATCCACAGGCGGCCATACCTTGCCAATTCAAAAGTACCTGTAATTGGTTTGATTGAAATAAACGCTTTGAGTTTGAGTTTGGCCACCCTAATTGCGTAACACACTATCAATCACAATCTGAATGATTTTGAAGCTAATACATGCTAATCCATTGCTTCATATGTTCGAAAAATTTGTCTGCGCGTTACTACCGTAAATATGTTACGCATTTACCCCGTAGATAGGCCGAATTTATATTGTTTATTTTTTTATTTTTTGTAATACATGTTCCAGCAGTACCTAATTCTGTCCAACATTTCAATATTGTAGTACAACTTTATTTTACCCTCAACCTATTAAGGCGTCATTGTACCTATCATCATCATTTCAACGGAAAGACGTCCACTGCTGGACATAGGCCACCCTCAAGCACCACCACTTCGACCGGTCTGTGCTTCCCGCATCCATCGGATTCCTGCGGCTTCACAAGGTCATCGGTCCACCTTGTGGGAGGCCTTCCAACGCTACGTCTTCCGGTACGCGGTCACCACTCCAGAAGTTTTCGGCTCCATCGGCCATCTGTTCTGCGAGCAATGTGCCCTACCCACAGCCACTTAAGTTTGGCAATTCTTCGAGCTATGTCGGTTAACTTGGTTCTTCTGCGGATCTCTTCATTTCGGATTCGATCACGTAGGGAAACTCCAAGCATAGCCCTCTCCATTGCCTTTTGAGTGACTTTTAGCCTTCTAATAAGGCCCATTGCGAGCGACCACGTTTCAGTGCCATAGGTCCTCACTGGCATTACGCACTGGTCAAAGACTTTCGTTTTGAGACACTGCGGTATGTAGGACGAGAAGATATTGCGCAGCTTCCCGAACGCTGACCAGCCGAGTCGGATTCGACGGTTGACCTCTTTCTCGAAGTTGGACCCACCTAACTGGACAGTTTGTCCTAGATAAACATACTCGTCCACAACTTCGAGTGTAGCGTCTCCAATCATCATGAGAATGGGTGTACATGGGCATTTGACATAACCTTTGTCTTGTCCATTTTCATTCTAAGACCCACACTTTCGGAAGTTCTACTAAGGTCATCGAGCATTGTACCTACTGAGGTCTTCCATAGTACAACACTCAAGCTACGCTTATGCCTAACTCATAACTATGAACAACTTGTACCATGGGACGAACCCCGAAAACGCAAGAAAAAAACTGCTGTTTATAAGTTTAGGGTAAACAAAACCTAAGCTTGTAAAGAAGAAAGAAAGAAAAACGTTTATTTGCGGTAAACATGACGCAAAAAAAGAAGACAAACACAAAAAAAAACAAGTTGGGGAAAAGTATGCGTCACATCCACGCAAAACGTACTATGTGTACCTAACTGAATGAATGTACTATTAAAATTAGTTTGTTCAGAATCGTTTACTGAATCGAATTCTGTCACTTTTAATATAGGTAATTTTTCATCCCGAATTAATGAAAAACTACGTAAGTTACAGTCACACTTCCGCTGTAATCAAAACAAACCAAAATGGACGAAGTATCTACTACGCTAGACCCTTAAGGCTCGTGCAGACTGGCGCGATATCGCAAGCGCGACAGGCAGTGCAAGCCTTGTCGCGCCCGCGATATCGCACAAGTGTGTGGAAGCCTTTATACGTGTGCGACTCTGTGCATGCTTATATTTGTAATGTGACCAAAATTTTCTCCCACACTCATCTAAGTTAATAAATAAACAATGTTTTATACATAATAGTAAAAGTTCAAGGTATGTATTATGATTATAATATATGTAGGTACATATATTCTAATTAAGGTGTTTGGTGGTGTGCATTAATCCCGGGACATGTTGTATATTGACCATGACCAACTTAAACAAACAATTCCGAGATTCATCGATTTTAAACCGAATCACAACAAAAAAGTAGCAAATTTCATGACGATCGGTACAGCTGTTTAAGCGTGAAAACGTAACAGACAGACAGAGTTACTTTCACATTATTTTATAATAATATATTAGTATGATTGTACTTAAATAATGTGTATAAGTATCTTTAACTGTGTCTATAACTAATGTAATTGGCCTTGACCGTTTTATGCTAAAATAAATTATGTGTTAGGTTAAATGTTTCAGCTGCGAAAGAAATAAATAATAATTAAATTCCCTATCAATCAACCTTCAAATAGCTCAATTTATTACTTAACGGTAAATGATGGCGATCACCTTCGAATACGACCCCACAACACACAATCTAAAGCTAAACAATGGGGTACCTTGACTTAAGCTACCAAGCTACCGATAGTTAACGGCGTGGGAATCGAACCCACTCCCTCGAGCTAGGGGAGTGCGTTCTCACGTGAGGCAACACCTGCGCGTCACTCCGCCCGGTAATAATATTATGCGAGCGACGACTTGAGGGTTGCGCGGATTGCGGGAGAAATTGCATAACTTGTTATTGTTTATTGTTCTCTCTTAGTTCTAAGGCTCCTACAAACAGGCGCGACACAAAGGCACCGCGTGTCGCGCGACGAGCGGTACCTTTGTGTCGCGTTGCGTGTCGCGCCTGTTTGTAGTAACCTTTATACAACACTATAGCTCTGCCATGGGTACGCTCTCGTTTATTATACCTAATGTACAATCACGCATCTATACCTTACAGTTGCGTAATATTCAATAGCGATTTACTCATAAAGTATTGATATAAATGTTACGGTGTGTTATCAAAACCATATTATTATTAAATAAGTCTTTTCTCCAATTTGCAACCATTACTTCTCGAGAAAATCGCTTTTGAATGTTGCGTAAAGCTGCTATCAGACTACGCTACGAGTATAATATAATAGCATATAGTATATAGCTCGTAGCACAACAATATCGCGCACCATACATTGTTATGGACACGTTCATACTGTACTGTACTATATATTATTGGAATGTATGGTGCGCGATATTGTTGTGCTATGAGCTTTATATTATATGCTATTATATTATAGCGTAGTCTGAAAGCAACTTAAGTGTTAGACGATATTTTATGCTCGTGACTGTACACTGACGACACATAAACTGCTTCAAAGTACCTACAGGGAATATATAACTTTCAAAAATAAAGAAAATATTAAAGTTATTAGTTAATTAGCTGGAGGTAATTTTTTTTTTTTTTAATTGGCAGTGCTTCTTGATTGGAGGAAAAGGGGAACTTCAAGCTTACTTCACCTAAGTTTTCACGGTGAGATTTACACAAAACTAGCTTTTGCCCACGGCTCCGCCCGCGGGGATGTCGGCTATCGCATAAAAAAGTAGCTTGTGTCCTTCTCCATATCCCAGGCTATATCTGAGCCAAATTTCATGACGATCGGTTCAGCGGTTTAGGCGTGAAAATGTAACAGAGAGACAGACAGAGTAACTTTCACGTTTATAATATTAGTATGGATTGATCGGCAGATAGTAGCTTTTGTCGGTTGCCTACGCGACTGTAGAAAAGTCAACGCCTAGTGAAATAAAGTCTTAACTTATCGTTTCGGGTTGAAAGACAAATATAGCTAATTATTTTTATTTAGCAACAAGTGTGTGAAAAGTATGCTTAGATGGTTTGGTCATGAAGAGAGGATGAATGAAAGGCGACTAACAAAAGGTATTTATCCCATGTGTTTATGTATGTACTCGTATGTCTCAGTATGTAAGTTCATGAAACACAAAACAAAAATAACAAAAACAGTGTGCCCCACGGCTGCGCCTAAAAAGGTCAATTTCATCATTATTGCCAGACAGGTGCTGTCTGACGCTGTCGGTCAACGGTACGTCATCTTCAGTTGGAATAATCTCGTTTCTCGTTGACTATTCGTCAACGGTGGCTGTGGAAAAACGCTGTAAGGGTCAAGTGACGGATAAGTAACAAACAGTTCCAACATACATTATTGCGGTTTTGGGTTAGGTTTATTCAAGTGTATACAGATGGACAACCATCAGGACTTCAAACTTTAGTAAGAAAATCACACAGACGGTATAGGATATTGTGTGACCGTTCACCGCTCTCTTAGGAACCCAAAGGTTTAGTACTATTCTACCTTTTTTACTGCCGTAGGTATACTTAGGTACGAACTATCCAGGCCAGAACATAACAAGGCTCCTGGGATCACATCACAATACACACTCAAAATACATAATTAGAAAGAACAGGAAAGTAAGAGAAAAAAATTTGGTCTTGTGCCGCCTCACTTCGGGTAGCATTCGACCGATCGATACACATTGCCTGTAGTTGTGTACAACTAAGTACAATATTTTTTTAAATTAGTAATGTTTCTGTATCTCTCCGTAAAATAACGATGCAGGATTTAATTATTATTAAAAGTTTCACGTCCCCTCACTGCTTCTTACACAGGCAACACAAGTCGACACTGTTTGACGACCTGCCACGTCACACTGTGTCGACGTATGTTGTTCCTACGTGCTTGATACTAATTAGGTATGTGTATGCATTTCTAGTATTACCCATACAAACATTGAGAGGTCACTATACCAGTTATGTAAGATGTACCTTGATTTCTGTCGTGGTGTGGAAATACAATGATTTCAAGTAATTGGGGTTTAAGGGAGAGACAATTAAAAAAAAATCTATGTAGACTTCAACAATATTGAATGTAATCAACACTGTAGTCAGTTTGGTAAAATGTTGCCTGTACCTACTTTACTAAAAATTTTGAAGATATTCTAGTTTATTCCATAAATCATAAGTCATCAATTTATTTCATAAAAAAAAATATTGTGTAGATAAAAAAAAATACAGTGCATAAACATATAAACACAAGTAATAATTCACGAATAAATTAATCAAAGGTGTACAATAATAACTTGAAATATTGTGGAATTCAACATTTAGCCAGTTTTAAAACGTTGCTGTTGCGTAGGTACAACGGCTAATAAATAATAATACCTAAACCAGTTTTATTTATCGTTTCACAAGCTGAAGATATCAAACATGAACAAAAAAGTTACAGAGGAATGTAAAGTATACTTTACTTAGTTACTTAATTATTGGATTGTAAAACAAATACTTACAGCAAAACAAGTACCTCGTAGATATAAGAAAAATCTGGTAGCTGAACCAATCATATGCGGCCGATCTTAGTATTAGCATTCATATTTCCCTTTAAAATATTGTTATTTTCATTTTTTGACGTCTTTGTAAAATATCATACAAAAATTCCTTAGCAACTACGTCAGGTCTATTAATTATCCATACCACCCTCGAACACCCCCCTAGCAAACGTACTACACAATAACAGTATTACGAGCCATTCAAGAAACGAACAGTAAACACAAAGACGTAAGAAATAATAATAGTTGAATAATGTCTGTTCGCCACCCGCCGCAGCCGTGTGTCCCCCACGTCTCGAGGTTCTCACGCGGCGCGGGCGCAGCTGGCCGCGCGCCGCCACCGCCGCCCCTGAGGTGTCGCTAATTGATCCGAGTATAAAAAGTATGACGTAACGCTGTGACGTCATGGATGTTGTGAAGTTTTTTTGAGAGCGCGTGGCGTGATCCCGTTAGGATGAGTGTAGGAACGTAGTAAGATGATGCGTACGGAGAGTCAAAGTCAAAATCAAATCATTATTTCAAATAGGCACATAAAAGGCCCTTTTCAACGTCACAAATAACAAAAATAAAATTGATTCTAGTTGGTAGTTACGTATGGAGAAGAATAGGCAAGAAACTCCATATAGTAAGTATATGGAGTTTCTCTTTTAAAATGTTAACAATATTTTGTAAACAATCAATCTGCCTAGCCTTTTCCCAACTATGTTGGGGTCGGCTTCCAGTCTAACCGGATGCAGCTGAATACCAGTATTTTACATGGAGCGACTGCGTATCTAACCTCCACAACCCAGTAACTGGGTAACACGATATCCCTTGGTGTGACTGGCTGTCAGACTTTTGGGCTTTTGACGACCCGTAACGACTGTCAAAGATCCACGAATGACAGCCGGGACCAACGGCTTAACGTGCTTTCTGAGGCACGGAGGAGTCTCGGTATGTAAACATGGTCACCCATCCACGGACCAACCCCGGCAAGCGTAGCTTAACCTGGCGGATCGCCCCGTGCGGCTGTTATTACTTAGCCACGAGCTCCTCAACAATATTTTGTAAACATTAATTAATAATTATATGTGAAGACGATGTACCTAGAATATTACTATACCCCAATAGGTAAAAAGAATAAAAAGTGAATGACAGATAAATTAAGTACTCGTATGTAATAGATACAGTTAGTCAGTCGGTGATTAATTTGCGCATTTCTTTAAGATTTCGTCTGAAAAAAAGTTGCTGAGAATGTCTACACAACCCAAGTCGGGGTGTATTCCCGCTGTTCCCATCGCCCGTGTCCCCATTAATGGTAATTCACATAAAATGGCGAAACTAAAGTTTCCATTTTCTTTTAAGTACTGATTTTAATAATAATAAAAATATCAGTACTTAAAAGAAAATGGAACCTTTTTTTTCGACATTTTATGTGAAATATAATATGCATACCATTAATGGGGTCACGGGCGATGGGGACAGCGGGAATACACCCAATTTGGTAGTGGACGTTCATTTGGGAAATCGATTGCCTAGCAAATTGAGGTATATTCAAATTACAACTTGCATTACAGAATGCAATTTGTGATTTTGATGATGATTACATTTGGTTTAAATACTTTATTCTAGAGCAGTGGTAGCCTAGTGGAAACGGCTGCGACGCAAAAGATAGGGTTAGTGTAACATTATGTATTTAATAACCTACTCGTACATGATAGTAGCTGTCTAGCGGCTCCCGGACAATGACGTCAAATAAAAATGTGATTCTAGCATTGTTTTTTGGATATTCTTACCATGTATTTTGCCAAGTGTGGATGGCCAAACCCGAAACAGCTAAAAATACTCAACGGAGTCTTTGGACCGATTTTGACAAAGACTGCATTTGTTCGATTTTTGAAAACGTAATCTTCGTATTCAGAAATCGAACCCGTTCTTGAAAACGGTACGGTAACGGTACGGTATCCTGTATTATTAGGTACACCAGTCAACGCTCGTAGCGATCGTAGTCTGTAGCACTCGTAGCTCGTAGCACATCATAAGCTCGTAGCATCTCGTAGCTAGCTAGTTAAAAGCACAACAATAGGGTATTGGACAATTGTTTTTATTAGATTTCTTTCTTCTCTCTCTAAGTAGGTAAGCAAGATTTAAAAAAAACCAAGGTCGGGCTGCTACAATTGAAGCATTGGGTGCAACAAGGGCGTTACACAAAAAAGTGAGTTTTGAGTTAATTGAAGTAAAAGTTTTAGATGTATTATAAATTCTAAATAAATTAAGATAAATCTCTGGCACTTTTAAGGGTACCATCTAGTATTATTATAATTTTAAGGTAGTTAGAAACTTCAAAATAACATATTTTTTTAATATGTTATCCGCCCTTGTTGCATCCAACCCGTAAATTAATTGGGCGTTCATATTTTAAAAGGTTTTTAAGACATAAATAATAGCTTTGGGTGCTTAAAAGAATCATTTTAATTTAAAAGTAAATCACAGCAATCATTTGATTTCATTATTTAAAGTTTAAACATATTTGTGTGTATGTTTTAGTATTCACCGAATTCGCTCAACCCAACCGAACCAACGACCTATTTTTTGGGAGAACATAATCAGTCTGATCATCATCTGCACTAAAATCACTGATTTCACTGATTTCAGACATGTTTTAACATTAAAATAAACTTTCGCAAGCTGCAGGTCGTAAAATCCATGCATCAACGGCCGCGGCGGCGTAGCGAAAACCTCTCAATAAATACCTATCACGCCATCTAGAATCAATGAATCAAAATGAGTTTTTATCATATGAAACTAAATGGTGCAATACTTAATTTGATGCAATAATATCAAAACGGACCTTGGGTGCCGAACGCCCTTGTTGCTTCCAATGCTTCAATTAGGGATAAGAACCAGACTAAACTGAGCAGGCTATAGGACGGCCACTGGTCTGCCGTAGGTATATACTGTATTGCGCGTAAATAATAAACCTGCGCTAGTACATAAAGTATAGGTAGATATTCTAATGCACTAAAACTAGACCAACGAGGCAGTTGAATGTAATTCTTCTCCTAAAAATACTAAACATTAAAGTTTCAGAAAAGATCATTGCTACAGGGGTCTTATTCAACAATACTCGTAACTAGTGTCCGACCGAAACATGTTTTTTTGCCGAAACCGAAACCGAAGGTTCGGTTTGATTATAGTTTCGGCCGAAATCGAAACCGAACCTTTTATAAACGTGATTAAAACGTTGAATACATATGTCAGTGGGCCGTTCTTTCCAGATATTTGATTAATGAAACATCTCGCCGGCCTAATATTACAGGTTTCTACGTTCAACTTTTATCAAATGAAATTTTAACATTGTTATAGTGACACGGGGTCAAAATTTAACTACCCTAAAAAGTGAAAAATTGAAAATGTTACATTAACACTAATTACATATTATATTACACTAGCTTTTGCCCGCGACTTCGCCCGCGTGGATGTCGGTTATCGATTAAAAAAGTACCCTATGTCCTTCTCCATACGAGTATCCCAGGCTATATCTCAAATTTCTAACTTAATATTAATTTTAGTGTGATTCACTATGTGAATAGAAACCGAAACAAATGATTTAATGTCTTAAAAGTACTGTATTCTGAACGTGAATGAGTCTTTACCTAAAGATAACAAACACAAAATCAAAATACGAAATTTCACTCAAATTCTTAAAGCAATCAATTGTACCAAATTACAACATCAAATAAAAATGCGACACAAATAATAATTTTAAAATAATTCACGTAAGTACCAACAATGTGAAAACAAAACGAAATCCTCCGAAATGTCGCATGATACACCGTTTCTGCTGAGAAAACGCTCAAAATGTCTAATGAACACCATTGGTGCATAACTTTTCTCAGGGTCTCGTTCGCAATTGGACGAAATATTCGACATTTATTTTGTACTTGCAACACGATCTGGCTGTACAATTCGATTAATCGACTAATACTTGACCAGTTGACATTTTAGCGGGAACACCACTAAACGAACGAAAAAAAAAATGTGGTCGTGTGGCGGTGTGGCGCGGTGCTTAATGTAAACATTCATCAAGGTTATACGTGCGTAAAGTAATGGATTCAATGGGAAACGGTTTAATCTTAGAAGAATCTTATACTTACTGAGAAATAAGTGTAGATTTCGTCTTGAGTGTTAGTTTATCGAAAAGTGATAAATATGTCAGTGAAAAAGTAACGAAAGTTTTGTAATGCACAAATTTTAGTCATATGGCCGCCGTGTTTAGTAGTGTTTTTATGATAAATATTCTTGTATACTGTTTGAAATACACATAAGTAGCTAGCTTATTTATCTACGAACATAATTTGGCTAATAGCTACTGATATTATATCGTATTGTTATCGTAATCTATTTCCAAGAGTAAAATTCGGCAAACAAATACCTACAAAAAGACAATAAAATGGATATAGTATGTTATCCTTAAGATATAGACATATGCCATCGCGGACTTTTTTGAAGACCTTTATAAGATACACAATTCCATCATACATTATTTTGTTTATATCTCAAAGGGTTTAGACAGCGTTTTCGTTGAAAGCTCCTACACGGCTTATTTTTTTCCGACACATCCAACAAATATCATTAATTTATACAAAAATACATAAAAAACTTAACAAATTATATACTAAAACCTTCCTCGAGAAACACGCTATCCATTGTTGAAAACAGCATGAGAATCTGTGCAGTAGTTTTTGAGTTTATCGCGAACAGACAGACAGACAGACAGACGCGGCGGAGGACTTTATTTTATAATATGTAGTGATACACGCAACTAAGACGAATTCTAAATAATGAAATAAGTAAAGTTCCGCACTTATATCCTAAATAACCAATATATCCGTCCATCTGATTCTAAATTATGAAAATAAGCGTTAAGAATTAACTATGACATGATGAATTCATAATAAAAACAAAATAAAATACTTAATTGAATTACTTACCATTATTCGGGGAACAAAGACAAACAAAGGGCATTGATTCAGTGGCCGGCGAAGTTAGACGAGCGACGCTATATTTCCAGCCGTGCCGAGTGCACCCGACGTTAGCCGAACGCGACCCAAAAGTAGGTTGTTGTAAGTTTCGGGGTGGCCGAAAGGCTCGGCTGTTTTTTGGATGAAACCGAACCTCTGGCCGAAACATGATTTTGGGGTCGAAACAGGCCGAAACCGAAACCGAAACTTCGGTCGGACACATAGTCGTAACCAAACCGTTTTTTTTTTACGTATTCCCAAAATTACTGAAGAACATTGTGGCGATGTTAGTTACAACTGTACATTTATAGTTACACAGACTTAATGTTTCGATTATTTCAAGTTTTCTCACAATTAGACAAGAAATTGCCAAAAGAGAGTTTTTTTCGTGCACGGACCCTTAATCAAATATCAGGAAAGAACGGCCCACTGACATTTATATTTAACGTTTTAATCACGTTTATAAAAGGTTCGGTTTCTGTTTCGGCCGAAACTATAATCAAACTGAACCTTCGGTTTCGGCAAAAAAACATGTTTCGGTCGGATACTAGTTATGATGGACAGCAGTCACAAACGAAGTGTTAAGAATGAAATAAGAAAATGGAATCGTCATTGCAATCGTCTTCGAGCAAGCATGGGATAGATAAATATCCTTCCCTGCTGGCCGCAGAGATCATACATTTAACTTATAAAATTTAATTCATTATTTTTTTTCACTGTTTCGTGATTTGACGATGAAACAGATGTTTCGTCATCATTCATCATTTCAGCCGAAAGATGTTCACTGCTGGAGTCAGGCCTCCCCCAAGCACCGCCACTTCGATAACGTGTGCAGGGCCAACAAGTCCAGAGATAGACAAGACAAGGGGGTTTCGAAGGAAAAGGGGGAGGCTTTTGCCCAGCAGTGGGACACAATATAGGCTAACAAAAAATAATAATAAACCTTGTGGCGTAGCATTAGTAGTACTCGCCTACTACGATTTACTACGCCGTAGCAAACTGTTTTATATCATTGAAAATATTAGAAAGACTCGCTCTTAGTTCTGTTCCATCGGAGTGTTAGTTACCATATGAAAGAATTATAAAAATCGGTTCATAAACAAATAAGTTAAGAATCCTACAAAGAGGCGCGACACGCGACGCAACATAAAAGCACCGCTCGTCGTGCTACACGCGGTGCATTTGTGTCGCGTCGCGTGTCGCGCCTGTTTGTGCTTGAACATATATCTATACTCACTACAAATAAATATACCCTACTATGTGCCTACTTTTCGGCTTCATCATCAGATCAGTTTGATGGTACCATTTTGATTAGAACCATTTATTGAAATTTTCTCCGTCATAGGCGTATAACTAATCGAGGTATCTTATCGCCACCCGTGGAATACTTATCATTCAGGAGTTCCGGTCTTCATCAGTTCCACTTCACCAAATGATACTTTCTGAATGCAAATGCTTGAATTGCTGATGAAAATACATATCCCTATAAAATTTGAGGAGTTCCTTCAATTCCTCATGGATCCCATCATAAAAACTGGATTTTGATAAAAATGGGACCAATCTGAATCCTTTCAAATGAAATAAATATTTTCCAAATCAGTTAATAAATGACGGAGTTCTGAGGTTACAAACATAAAAAAAAACTTACAACCGAATTGAGAACTTCCTCCTTTTTGTGAAGTCAGTTAAAAATTACATGAAAATATTCAAAAACACAAAAAAAAAACATAAGTACCTACTTAAAGAAATAGAGTTATACCAGGACATAATTCAATCAAATATATAAGGTGCGGTGTGCGTTTCAAGGTAGCACCAAATGGGATTCCAGCTCAGCATGTGTCAGGCAAATATACCTGACGCTTATATTCTGCTGGATCCCTGCAGTTAGTAGCGGCGTTAGGGTAGGGCGCGGTTGGGCGACCGCCCAAGGGCGCCAGGCATGAAGGGGCGCCCCTTCATGTCTGGTTTTCCGTCTCGTCCTTCCAGTGAGAATATCGGATACTATACCTGTAAAGATAGCGAGTGGAGAAAGGACTTTTTATAACCTATCTGCGATCGACAATAACTCAATCGCGATTGACAAACTTGGCAACTTTGTCAATCGAAAATGAAATTGCAGAAAACATAGACTTCGATGCCTTTATAGTTTGCCGATAGAAAGGCTAAAAAAGTAGTAGTAGTTTTTTTAGAAAGAATTATATTGAAATAAACGGTTGTGTAAAAAATACCCGGGGTTTTGTTTTTCGCATGTGTGAATTGGTAAGTATAAAGAGGGCGCCATAGAAACCTCGCCCAGGGTGCCGGTCATGCTAAAACCGGCACTGCCTGCAGTGACATACGGACGTCGAGCAGACGAGATATATTGGTGTTGTGACAATGACTATTATGCGCGTAGATAAATTATGTAATTATACCCACAATTTAAATTATCTATTCTACAATAAAGTTTTACCTCGGGAAACATTTTTGTTCGTTGATGTGTTGATTGTGTTTTGTTTACGTGATTATTTATAAAGTTTTATATATAAAGTATTACATAAATGGTATGTTTAATGTTGCATTAATAATAAAATAAGGCTATTTCTTATTTATGCAACATAATAGCTATCTATGTGTCACAAATAAATAATTATGAATTTGAACTTTTGATTTATTCCGTTCTAATACCACTGATATTTGTTTCATCAAATTTGTTGAAAAACATACGTACATAGTGGTAGTAGTTTTTGGTATTAGAACGGAATAAATCGAACTTTTTATGGCAAAAAGGCCTAAAGTGGCCACGGCAGCCTAGAAATGCGGACCATCCAGGCCTTTAACGAAAAAAACAATCTCTCACCATACGTATCACATTGGACTTTTCAAATAATTAATAAGTCTATATTGGATATAAGTGTTTCCGAGTAGTAACCTACTTTTAGATTTTTTTTGCATAATATTATTACTTTATAGGTACGGACATGTATTATTTTCTCGGGGCATACAACCCAACCCGATCTTCAAAGATTACCTACGAAAATAAAACAGTATCTTAAAATTGAATACCAACATAAGACCGTTAGTGGGAGGTGTCGGAACTAAGAAAGGGCGACACCTACTCACTACGTCGCCGGGTCGCACGCGCACCCCTACTTTCCCACGAGCGAGTCCCACATCTGTCCACTCCCTTACATCTTAAGAATTGAATTTATTTTCCTCCCTACACTGATTTCGCCGGACCCTAGTTCCATTCGTTGGCAAGTTTTCAAAGGATACACATCTCGCTCCACCAGCCTTCGGTCTAGTTCGGGTAAGTTCGGGCCCCGACTCGGAACTTAAAGTGTCGTGTGCGCATGTTCTTGAGAAATCAGTGACAGAGTTGAATTTTTAGAATGTATTCTTCTGTGAAAATGGAAAGGCAGAATTTTGTGAACTTTGACAGGGATCTCAAAACAAGTGAGTTTTAGAATAATTATCTATTGTTTTTTTGTTGTTGTGTGAAGTTATTTCTTGAGGTTCTTGTGACAGTGACTCGATTGTTTTTGATGAAATGATTTTAATTACTTAAACATCGTTAGTATTTATTTGATTTCTCTGTTTTGAATTAAAAACAAGCTTCTGGCTGCGCGCTTGAATAAAAACATTTTCGTTTAAGTGCTTACTTAGTTAATACAGCAACATTTGGTAAAATTAAGATGGCTTGTTATTATGGTGTAGTGTTTATTCATTTCATATTATTAAAACCCAGAGCCGCGACACTTACACGTTATACTTAATTTGAGTTTACTCATATAAATGTATGCTCTTTGTAGGCCTACTAGACTGTAGATTTGTTGACCATTTTCTATTCTGTTTAGTACCTGAAACTTGTTGAAAGGCCTACACTGTTCTCCCATACCTATATTAACACTGTTATTTGAATATATTGTAAAAGCCAATTATTTTTTAAAGAGTTAACGTGGAGTTTCTTGCCGGTTCTTCTCCATAGGAAACGATCAATTGGAACTGTGCACCTAGCTTCTGTCGTTTCGCAAGTGCCCATGTGAAATAAAATATTTTGATTTTTGCTCACCAGCACCAATGTTCTATGATTTTTTTTTTAAGCAACGTGTTATTGTGGTAATTATAAGGTATTTAGAATTAAAATCATATGTACAAAATAAAAATATAGTATACTAACCTAACTAAAAATATTAAATAAAATGGCGTCGAAAAAAAAAATCCTCCGCATCGCTGTCGACTGGTAATGTACCCAAAAGACTGGCAGCATTGCCACGTTATATGGCAATGCTTAGCCTCTGGTCAAGGTAAAAGACAGCCCTTGGGTCTTGGGAAGTGTCAACCAGCTAAATTAAATTATATATCTGAAAGTAACTCTTTATCTGTCTGTTACCTTTTCTCGCCTTAACGGCTGAAAGGATTTCGATAATATTTGGCACACAGGTAGACCATGACCTGGGTTAGGACATAGAATACTTTTTAACCCGGTCCGAAATCTGGAAAAATACGTTCAACGACAATGTCGGCAAAAGTTTAAAGTTCAAATTTGTAACGATCATCATCTGCAGCCTATTCTCAACTATATTGACGTCGGCTTCCATACTGTATCCAGCAACCGGATGTACTAAGTACCAATTTTAAATGGAGCGACTGCCTACTGACCTCCACAACTTTACAGTGATTTTATACCACTCGGTTCTTACTTTGTCTACTAGATTAGTGGTTAATTATTCGCATCCTATTTTTAGGTGAATACGTCTTTAAATTTGCTTCTATAGTGAGAGGCAAATCAGAAAACTCATGATAACAAAATCGCGGGATATAGTTTGGTGTTGCTTGCAACTACATATAGACTATCATCTAAATCCAGAATTTAATTACACCACTTGGTAGCTAAAGGATCAAAGAATTCGTTACATTCAGTGAGGAATGTGAAGCATCGCGCGCGGCGGAGGGGCAAGCGCCGCCATTTTCAGGTCGTTTCGCTGCGTCACATAATTTCCGTTATGTATAAAATTTGTCTCGGAGAAGCTACGACGTTCATTTGAGTTTAAAACTCTCTTAACTCGTTAGCTCTCGTCACGATCTGTTGATTGCGTACATATGAAACATTTATGTGAAATAGTTATATTTTATTTTATTACTATTGTGTTTTAGATATTTTAATTAATCTTTTATTTTCCTTTATATGAATATACCATGCCAACTGCCAACTACTGTTCAACTGTAATACCTCAAAATAATTTAACTGTGTAGCCATTGTATTTCATTTTATAATTAATGATTAATTTAATAATAATGTTGCATGCCTATATAAAGTAGATTGTACAAGGATCACCCATATTTTAATTGTAACATCTTATGTACTGTACCTATAATCTATGCAAAAGAATCTTTACTTTACTTTACTGAATATATATGGAGTTAAAGGAAAAAATCAATGTCGGCCTATACTCGTTAAAAAGCCAAATCAAAATGTAGAGATCGTCTAAGGTTGGAAACGGCTTCTAAAGAGCAATCGAATTATACCTGTAAAACACAATATGACAGAAAGAAGCGGTTCCGGGAATGTAACAGAATGAAGGCGACCGAGCGGATCAACGACGGTGCCAGAACATCTGCAGACGTACTACACGAGTCACGACACAGCCACAATCCGTATTTTTTACCAGCTTCCAAAATGGAGGAGGTTCTATGTTCGTAGCGTATGTATTTTTTTTATAGTACATCCGCCGATTTCTACATCAACCGAGACTTTTTTACAAAAAAAAAAAACACTAATAAGTGAAAAAGAACTTATTTCGGAAGTCGATGGCTTAAAACGAAAATACTGAACCAAAGACACCGACTTTTGAAATTAATTATTTTTCACTTTTTATTGTATTTTATTTTTTAATTCGTTGGTTTTGTTTTAAGTGTTTTGGTTATTCCAATTATGTAAAGATTATTCGTTATTTATGTTTACAAGGACTTATGGGCCACCCTGTATACTAGGTGTAATTGAAATAACTGAAACTCTGAATAGGGTTCATTGTGCATAACTTATACTATTAGATCAATCCTGAAATCACGAATATTTTTAAAACACATCGCTCAACTGCTTGAGTGTGAGACGAATAATTCGTTAGCTCCATGATGAGATGCAAATAACAACTTCTGTCATTGTCAGTGATTTTGTTCAGCATTGGAGAAGGTGTGTGTGATTTGTGACTCACCCCAAATACTCAATCTTAGTAGGTGACCTATCCCAAGGGGCAAGAAAGATAATGCAAAAATTTTAACCATCGAATAAATAGGTAATAGGTAATACAAAAATTACATTTAATGAATTTATTTTCTTAAAGACTGGTGAAGGTCATCGTGGTGAACTGGTGAATTGTGAGTAGAGGGAATAGGGAGGGACCACCCGATGTATTCTGTAAAATATATCAAGTGAAAACTTTGGTGAAACTGCAAGTGTATCTGCATGCTGCGTCATGCGTCATTAGACGACGATTTTATTTATGTTAAAAGTTAAATCTCATATAAGTGAACTGTATCGTGTCTTATAATAATAATAATAATAAGTTTATTTAAGCATCAGTTTACAAAAATGGGAGTGTGTGGAGTTGAAGTGTTTAGAGCCTCCTTTTAAGCAAACAATGCCTATGTTAGGAGACTCCGCTCTTCCATAGTACAGCATTAATTACTTAATCTATTAACAAAACCATAGCTACTTAGAATATCAAATAAAAATAAGTATGTTAGTGAGTACGATTCGAGTGTGAATGACTGAATGCCTGTGCGTAGTGTGTCTGTATGTGAGAGAGTATGCGAGAGTGTATGCGAGAGTGTATGTGAGAGTGTAAGTGAGAGTGTATGTGTGACTTTATCTGCTACTTTATGTGCTCCAAAAGTGCCTCCGTGTCATTATAGGTGAGTGTCTTTATCCAATTTGTTATTGTTGTTTTACATTCATAACTTTTTTTGTGTATATGTAAGTAAATATTTTTGTTTATTTTGTTGTATAGTTGAGGCGCAGGAATCCGCTGGATGCGGGAAACACGAAACCGGTCGAGGTGGCGGTGCTTGGGGGAGGCCTAAGTCCAGCAGTAGACGTCTTTCGGCTGAAATGATGATGATGATAGTTAAGCAGACCGTTTATTAAATTGCAAACATGGTTTTGGTCTGTGGAATGTGTGCAACAATATCAGTCCTCCTTTTCCGTAATAAGCCTGGATCATATGGCAGGATATATGCTTTTTTAAGACTGTTTGGATAATGTACATTTTTCTTAAGGAAAGTAGATCACTAACTTTATATAAGGTCTCAGTAGGATATCTTTTATTTTTAAAGTAGGTACTTTGTCTTTATCAAAGCTCGTTAGGCTCGCTCCACGTCTATAAAATTAGTTTTCGCCGCACCTTCCCAAACAGAGATGCAATACAGCAAGACAGACTGCACCAAAGCCATGTAGATCTCATTAAGAACATTTCTTGGGCGGTCTTGTTTACTAGTAATATTTTTTGGAACAATATGTCGAAGTGTTTTAAAGATCCAGCTTAATCTCCTTACCCTACTTGGGACTTGTTCAAGATGTGGATACCAGGATAACCGCTGATCGACTATGACACCTAGAAAAATAAATATGATTCTTTAAACGTCGTCTTTGTAAGTCAATAGTGTCCACCTCTAGTATCAGTTGAAATGCAAGACAGCTCATTCTCAGTGCGCACTGCGGTGCGGTAGCATGCGTTGCATTATTTCTGCCGTGCGGTACGAGTATATCAAACGCAGTCACGGGCCCACGCACTGGCGGTGAAAAAAATGCAAAAAAAAAGTTAAAAAAAAGAGTAACCAAGCAATTTTGGATGCATCCCTTGACAGTCTTAACGCCTATTTTAAGGTCTACTTTTTAGTAAGGTGTTAAGATTTACGAGAGTATCCAAAAACTAATTTGTGTGTTACTGCTTGTGCTTGGTCGGTGTTTTGGTGCGTTTTTATTTTTCACTGCAGTGCGCGTTACTTCATACCTATATCTCTATACGTTATAAAATACGTTCGGTGGACCCACCGCAAATTTGCAGCAGGAGGCCCACTGTGATTAAACCGCATGCGTTTTGGTCATCGCAATGCGCGCGTGCACTACTTTGAGATTCCATACTTCACAGATTATGGGGTAAAAAAGCACGACAGTGCGCGCTAGGCCTTACAACCCAACAGTTCCTTCCAATACCATGGGTCGGGGGCCTGGGAGATACTCGTGTAATCGCCGCATTCCAAGCTCACTGCACCATAGTTTAAACGGTGGTTTTAGTCAGTTTCAGTGTCACACTGGCAATATTTGCGCTCATGCACTGATTAGAGACCTTTGTCGTTAGTCAGCTTCCCCAGCACTAAACTAAACGAGTTGGATTCTTCAGTCGACCTCACTCTCGTTGACCCACCCACCGAGCTAGTCAGATGGTTTGACCTAGGTGTAGTGGGGATTGACACATTTCCCATGTTTAGGCTGTTAAATTTTTACCGCCTTTACCTCTACAATTGTCAGTTCCTAGATTATTTTAACAATCCAACAATTTGGTTGAAATTGCACATTGCACAAGAAATAGTTTTTGGGAATATTTCTAAGCTTATATCTACAGTGGCCATCACATCAGTGGCTACACGAAACTGTCAAAACTTTAAAATGTTTACAATTAAGTTCAAAATCGGACGAGAAAATTTAACAGTTTGTGGTAACTTTATGTGCTAGGCTGCTGGCCACCGTACAATGAAAGGGAAGAGCGAGAAATCATCGGAAATATGTTTTGTAGACTTCTTTATGCAAGACATCAGAAATCCGTCGTAAAAAAACCTCTTAATTGCTTGACCACCCATTTTTTTTTTTTTTTTTGTTTGCGAAATTATCAAATAACTTCTCCCGCTCTGGGTGGAGCGGCAGGGCGTGTCAGACTTTTACTGACTAAAACCCACCCGTGTTCCTTCAGTTGCCTGTGTGCCAGGGCCACGGTATCCCTTTCGGACAAACCCGCAACCCTGGCAGGCACCGGTCATAGCGGACCCCGTCAGTGCGTGCTGACATCTCTTTGAGGCGCGCGTGGAACACAACGCACCGTCGACCCGGGCCTGGTCCTTACCGGACGGCGACCTGCCCATAGCTCGCCGTCCGCAAGCCCGCGCCTACGGTGGCCGGGAATCGGCCGATTCCCGCCGCCCAGGGCGTCTCTTGCGGCGACTAGGGGCGTGAAGGCCCACAGACTGCCGCTCCCTCACGCGTTCCGCCTCCTCCTTCGCGAGCATTACTACTTCGCAGAAGGAGGTGACTGCTTCCCATGCACTCTCGCTCCGGACCATGGCCTGGACCAGGGCCGGACGCGAGAGATCGCCGCCGCCAATCGTCTCCGTGAGGACACGGCGGTGCTCAAGCCGGGCAGACCTCCACCGTATGCTCCACCGTGTCCTCCGGGCGATCCACACAGGGCGACCACCCTAAGGTTGAATACTTGAATGTCACTTGTACGTTATAAAACTATAATATGGTCTATTTACCTTTGTGACAGTTAGGTAGGTACCAACTACATTGTTTTAACCTAGGTAAGTTCCAATTTCACCAATGAAACTGAACGCGACCAGCACATAAAGCTGAGTTTTTATTTTCTATGGAATATTGACACTGACAGCTCTTGAACTCAGTTTAGATGTGCTGATCGCGTTTAGTTTCATTAGTGTTTGCACTTAGTGAAATTTCAATTATTTGGAATTGTCAAAAGCGGGAATCGTCCACCACTCCTACTTATTTTAGTGCCATCAGCAGGATAAATTTTGTAATTTATCCTTTACAGAACTGTAGGGGGCAGACCGCACGCAAGTAGTTAGCTTTCTACCGGAATCGACACCATGCCCGTTAGGTTACAATAACCCGGTAATTAAGCACTTCAAGTTTCATGAAGGGATTAACGTTTGACCTTAGTGTTCTACTATTGTTTACCAGCCGCTTACAGATTCAACATTAACCGAATCACCGCTGCGTTCGCCAGCGACGTATAATCTCGACTAATATGTTTATTAGTTAACGGATGTCGGTACGTACGCGCATGCGTTTGCGTGGATGCATCGCAATGTTTTCGCTTCTGCGCGCGCGCAGGTGTGTGGGGGAGGGAGGCGAGGGAGCGGCAGTCGGCCCGGCAGTGTGCAGGACGGCGGACGTGTGTCGCGTGTGAATGCTCAATGTTCGCGAGCGCGGGGGCGGTTGGACCGGTCGCACGACCTGACGACCTTACGTACCGTTCACTCACGCACCTCTTGTGCTAAAACTAAGTGCATCAAAAAAAATACACACCAAAGGATTGTATCAATTTGCCCGTTTTGGATAGATGCATCTGATTTTCAACGTTGGAAACTGCATTCAAGACATCTTGAGATATGTACGTATATTTTTTTATTAGACCAGGTATAGGTGGCTAGTAACCGGTAGTAGGCTTAATAACTGTTTTAATAGATGACTTTGGATATTCCTTCATGTTTATGATGGTGGTCAGTGGATAGCAGCTCGTAATAAGTACTCATGTTTTAGCAAAAGGAAGGTGCTGGGTGTTCAGATGCATTTTGTAGAACTTTTGTTAAACAAACATAGTGTATATATGACTACCTACCATGTGTTGTTGCTAAGTCAAGCAAAACTAATGATTTTGTTAGCATTTTAAATTAATTCTGCTGGTTACTTTGTAATAATTATATAAAAGTATTTACTCCTAATCAACAACACTGAAAAGTATACACTGTAAAAATATATTCTTTTATTGGAATACAAGGTACGACGAGTAAGTAGGTACATTTTATATAAGTAGAGTACCTACATTTATGTACCTAAGTTTCAAATTGGAACATGGGTATTCTGACAGTCAGGAAGCAAAGTGCATAGTCATTATTAATTCTAATACCACGCTATTGGTAACACTTATTTATATTATGTCGGTATACAGGCATAGTACTCTAGATAATTGCAACAGATACTTAATTACAATGCTTGCAAGTTTAAAATGAGATTATTTATTTCTGTTCCGTGTGTAATTTACATGGGGCACATTATACTTACCTTCTTAAAATAATTACTATTTTACAAGCCACTCGATGGAAACAAAACGAGAATGTGTAAATTTAATTTAAAAAAAGAGAAACTACGCCAAAAATAAGTTTAGTTAGAAATAAACTGGTTTACCACTACGAAATTGGTATTCGTTTGCACGACATGAAAATATAAAGGTTTTAATTTTTTTCATGCATTTCTGTTTAAACCATAGAAATATAAACAAACCTTAGTGCAACTTGCTTTTGCTAGGTAATGTTGTCAAAATTGGTAGACTGCTTTCTTGGCCAACTGTAAGTACCTAAAGAAAAACCCACAGAACAAAATTAACTTATGAGGAAAAATCCCTATGACGAGGTAGAAATATTTCTCCAGATATTAATTTATTGCTTCACTAAGCGATAGACAAATATATACTTCTTGCTAAATTGTATGTAGACTACTTATATACCAAGGATCGCGCATGCATTCAAATAGTGACAAAATAGTCTCTGCTTACAGAATACGTACGTACTTAATTGACCAATAATAATATCCGATAATCGCATATAAAAAACTTTTTTACAAAAAAAAAACAAAGGACACAAATTTTTTTTTTTTTTTTTGGGGGCTGGTGTAATTTTTTTTTTTTCATTTTTTGGTGTGGTACCTAGCCTACACCAATTCGTATACCTCTATGTACTATGTAAACAACAGTAAATATAAGTTTTATTACATCATCAACATACACCGAGTGGAATAAATACTTTTATAGAAACTAACTCAAAAACTACCCTAGAAAAGGGGACCACCGCGCAAGCTTCATCTAGGTACCAAATAAAAGAAATATAAAAATCGGTTCATAAGCAAATAAGTAATGCCCGAACATTATAATATAGATATAAAGACGAATTAAGAACCTCCTCCTTTTTTTAAGTCGGTTAAAAATCATTTATAGCCAGAGTGCATCTCATGACAATTCCAATAAGCCCAAACACGGCTAGGACACATTGTTTTATTAAGGAGTTCCGGTACGTACCTTCCGGCTTCATCATCAGATCAGTTAGATGGTACCATTTTGATCAGAACCATTTATTTAAATTTGCTTCGTCATTGTCGCTTAACTATCTTAATCGAGGTATCTTATCGCCACCCGTGAAATACTTATCATTCAAAAGTTGCAGTGACCATCTGTGGTCTTCTTAATCAGTTCCACTTTACCAAATGATACTTTCTGAATGCAAATGCTTAACTTGTTGATAAAAATACAAAAATCGCTATATGTATGCCTATAAAATTTGAGGAGTTCCTTCAATTCCTCATAGATCCCAACATCAGAACTAGATTTTGATAAAAATGGGACCAATTTGAAAGCACATCCTTTCAAATAAAAAAAGAATTTTCCAAATCGATCTCCAATTGACAGAGAAATCGGCGGACATACATAAAAAATTAAAAAATACATAAGCTACGAACATAGAACCTCCTCCTTTTTGGAAGTCGGTTAAAAATGGGGAAACAAACTCAAACTCAAAACTCAAACTCAAAGCATTTATTTCAAATAAACCAATTACAGGCACTTTTGAATTGTCAAGGGGTCGGTCAGTCAGAAAGATGAAGCTAGTTGCCCATTCCAAAGCGTAGTAGGTTCCTATGGAGAAGAACGGACAAGAAACTCCATGGACACTCTTTTAAAACAAAATATTGTTACAAAATATGGGTTACATCATTCATGTTGAAGTTATACATGTGAGAACAATGTAGAAAGACGTGCACGTTAGAAGCGTCCGTAATAGAAACAATTCACAAAAATTAAAATAAGCCGTGGCAGCTAAGAGATGACCAGTCCCAACTGACGGCGCCCGTTCACGAACATGACGCATGGATCAGCACCATTTAGCTCAACCATTTTGAAGGGAACTTAATGACCCAACACACACGCCATCACCAGCGAGACATTTGAGTGAGCATGACATACTCTCAGCCGCCAGGGCACATTCAAGTCAATAAAAGACATTACCCGGTAAATGGTAGCTCTATAGTACATAGTACTCACACCTGTGCTATGCAATTATATAATTCAAGGACATTGAGTTTATATAATGCAAAAATAGTTTACAATCTTCAGCAGCTCCAATAATATTTTCAAATGCTAATCAATTAGTTTATGCGCCCTTATGGAGCAGGACCAGCATTGAGCCAAGCATTTTTGTCAGCGATGTAATCCCCCAATTTATAATATGCTTGGCTGCATAGTGTGCGTTTTATACAAGTTTTAAATTTTGTTTCGTTCAATTGGAGTATGTGGGGAGGTATTTTATTGTAACATTTTAAACAGTACCCCATGAAGGATGAGTCTACTTTAGCCAGTCTGAAACCTGGTTGAACTAATTGGTCCCTATTTCTGGTACTATAATTGTGTCTTTCACCTCTTTTACTGAAAATATTTACATTTTTCCTTACGTACTACATGATGTTTTCATAGATGTATTGACAAGGTACCGTCATGACGTTAATATCTTTAAACAGTTCCCTTAGAGAATCGCGCCTGCGGAGGCCATATATTGCTCTGATGGCTCTTTTCTGTAGAATAAAAATAGATTCGATATCTGCAGCCCGTCCCCATAGTAAAATACCGTAAGACATGATACTATGAAAGTAACTAAAATAGACTAGCCTAGCGGTATCTACATCAGTAAATTGACGGATTTTTCTCACAGCATATGCTGCTGAACTTAGCCGCCCTGCAAGAGATGTTAAATGAGAACCCCATTGCAGCCTTGAGTCGAGCGTGATCCCTAGGAAAACAGTTTTATCGACGAATTCTAGTTTCTCCCTATTCAATACTATGTCACAATCACTACTTTTAACATTCGGTAAAGCAAATCTTATGCATTTCGTTTTTTTCCCATTTAATACTAAATTATTAGCAGTGAACCAATTTTGGACCTGCAATAGGGCGTTATTTACGTCGTCAAGATTTGATGCACGTCAACAAGATGATCAGTCTAAAAGACGTTTAAAAGATTTTCGCCCATAGCCTGGGCAATCTTCTCCATTGACCACACAGGGCAAGTGCCCAGGGTCCCGCAATCTATAGGGCCCCAAGTTAGCTAGGACTTGTCATTGCTGTCGAAAGAATACCTACCCCAGGCGACCTAGGCCAACTTCTCCAGGCGAGGCGCTATAATTTCCGAGCTCATTTTGCTTGCTCATTCATCCAACATTTTTTTATTTCTCATACTTATCTGCATAAGTCGACAAACTACTTACCTCCTATTCTCTAAAAATATTTCAATCTGCTCCAGTCTAACCGGGTGCAGCTGAATACCCGTATTTGACACGGAGCGACTAGCTATCTGACCTCCACAACCCAGTTACTGAGTAATGATACCCTTTGGTCAGACTAGTTGTCAATACCATTATAGTTAGCAGCATAATTGGACGTAGTTAAGCAGAAAGGAGTTAACCCACATTGTGATCAGGGATGAGTTGTATATGCCAAAGAGGTCCTAACGGTTGGTTCTTTCACTCAGCAAAGATTTGTGACTCTACAAAGATATGGTTGATTTTTGAATGATGGGAACCAACCCAAATTTTGCTGGGTACTTTCCGATAACAGTTAGGACCTCTTTGGTATATACGAGTACAACTCATCCCTGACCACAATGTGGGTTGAGTCTTTCTACTAAAACTACGTCCAATTATACCCTGGGTTCTGGTGATCTGGTCCATATTCCAAGTACCTTCTAGCTGCTGCCCGCGGCCTCGCCCGCGTGGCATCAGTTATCTGCCCAGTTACTGGGGTAACACGATACCCCTTGGTAAGACTGGATCTCAGACTTTTTAAATTTTATTTATTATTATCCACAACGGGGTAGCTCTTGGCCTTCATCTCATCTGATGGTAAGTGATGATACGGCCGAAGGTGGAAGCGGGCTTCACCCGGAATCCTCAACCAAAGAAGAACTGGCTATCTTACCTCTAACTGCCGAAACCCAACAAATGCTGTTAACATTGTTGTTATGGCGACAGACTTAGATAAGATGATGGTAGCTAGCCAGGCAGACTAAGAACAAGCACTACCACCAACCAAACCGAGCAGAAAATGTTGCCCCTGCTGGGAATCGAACCCGGGACCACTGAGTCTGAGACAGGTGGTCTTACCACTAGACCACAGAAGCGGTTAGACTTATGGGTTTCTGACTGTACCCGTAACGACTGTCAAAGAATGACAGCCGGGATCATGATATGTAATGGATGGTCACCCATCCACGAACCGACCGTGGCAAGTGTAACGTATCCTTCGATCGTCGTCTTAGAAATTTGAGGCAAGTGACAACAACCGCGATCGGCGGTTGTTGTCACTTGCCTCAAATTTCTTTATGGATGGTCAAAAGAAAACCTAATCTATTCCAGGCGGGGTGCTAAAGATTTCGAGCTCGCCTCGCTCTCTCTTGCATCCTAAATTCTCCATAGAGGCCCCATTGTCCTTAAATAGGTTAACATACGACCCGCCGCTGCTTCGCATCATTTTTACGACCTGACAAAACACCTGGATTTCTTTATTAGGTTTATGTAAGTTTATTATTAATTTTATTATTTCCTTTATTTAACAACTACATTTAAACATATAAAAAGTAGTAGCCCACCGGTATTGGGAAAAGGGTCCAAACTTCCGGTGGTCAGGGCTCCAGAGAGAGGAACCTTCTAACAATGCGAGCCGTGTCCAGAAGTACCGCTTTCTGAATCAAGCCCTTGATCCGACTGTCCAACGAGAACCTCCTTAGGTGTTGGTCGAGGCTCTTGGCAATTGTCGACAACCTCGCGAGCCTAGTCAAGATGCTTGATTTGTTTATCTTTCTCGGCTTTCACGAGGTTCCAGTCATGCGTAATTTTTTAATTTTTTTATTGTACATATCAATCATCTGGAATTAATTCTCTAAATATTGATTAATTCCGTTGCGTAGTTCAGAAGAACAACGCGGTCACACAGACGAACACGAAAAGGGATTTTCATTTGTATGTATAGATAGGATAGAAGACTCCTGCTCACATAACTAAACAATCTGTGTCAAAACATCGCTTTGTAATAACGAATTATGTACCTACAGAGCATACACGTCGAGTTTCCAATATCCCAGATAGAAAAAAATAAGCCGTACCAAGCCGTCAAACACACGCCTATCAAGTTCGAACAAAGTTTAAAGGTTTTTTAATCCTTTTACAATGTGACTGCTGTGCTGCAACAGAAGTTTGTACAATATTCACAGCCAAACGAGTTAAAATTTTCGTTGTAAACTATGGCCAAGTAAATCGGGAACTTATGTGACATTAAGATCATAGGTATATCTAATTCTACCAGGGACATGTTCCCGCCATGTTCCGTTGTTTTCAGGAAAAACCGGTAGATACTTAATCTTTCTGCATAATTTTCTAATCAATTTAAATTCAAATATTACATAAGTACCTCGATTTAGAATGGTCACAATTGAGCTCCTCCCCAAACGGATATCTTAGACGCCTCTTACAACAAAAACTAAAAGAAAAAAAAATCTGTTGTACCAGTGTTCGCTCCCTCTATTTGGGGTTCCTTTATGACCCTTCCGAGACACGTGATTGGTCGAAAATTTCTAACCTAGTACCAATAGAAGATGAGGGATAAGATTGGCCAGTTATACAAAGACAGATGCGTTTAAGCTGCATATGTTCTACTATCGTTATTTGCGTGACTTTAAATTACGTTTAAAAAGTATCACCTGCCCTTTAGCGAAGCACATCGTAAGCTTGTTTTAAAGGGAAGATAATTACGAAATTAATTCTGCCTGAATCTTAATTGTTTTAATAGTGTGGTACGGGGTAAGAATGGGCAGATACAGTCCTGCTCTTCATACGAAGGCGTCAGTGAGTTATATTGCAAGATAAATTAAAAGATTCCGATGTTTTCTAATTAATTACGGTTGTAAAGAAAAGCGCCTTCGATCTGTGCAGTTGGGAGTCTTGAAGGTGGAACGACATTTGCATAGCTGCTAACTATAGGGACGTTATAATAATGTAATTTTTCATACGGTTGGAAAGACAGAGCAAAGAAGTAGGTACACATTATGACTTTCAGAGCTCTCTCATCAAATTTTTATTCAAATAAAATAACAATAACTAGGAACAGTTAATGTCAATGTCATGAGTCTTTCTCTAAATGTCATAATCTCTGTTGATACGATGCGCCACGCGATGAGAAGTGAACGTTTTTAATCATCCCTTAGTTTCATTTCCCCGAAATTCGCTACCTGTTTATGTGGTGGTCAACAAAAGTGAACCCCGGCCCCCGAGTACAGAAGTCACAGCGTGTCTCGTGGAGTCGTGGTCTTATCCTACAACCGCGAAAGGGTTTCTACCGTCGATTGTCCATAAAACTGCATCTGTAGATCTCGACTTCTCCACCACTTCTAATGACTAAGCTGCAGATTTGGTTCCCACCACTACCAAGACAGGAAATATGTAGTACTCCGGGAAGCATACCATTAAAGGTACGGCAAATTATTATTATAGGTTTGACAAATTACCCTTCAGTCACACACAACACAATGCTTAAACGTCATAATCATACCTTTCAGTTTCAGTGGATACACATACAACATTTTGTATTCTGTATGAAGATCTGTGGTATGAAGCTTTATTACATTGCTGCATTAACGAAGTACTTTTATAATCCTCACTGAGTTTGGTTTCGTGGAAAATTCGATGCGTAAGCATCATAACCAAAACATTTAGTTGTTCTAGGGAAACGTAATAACGTTCGCCTTAGGATAAATACTGAATTTATAAAGGTTTCTAGTTTATTTAGTTGCGTTAGAATGAATTACTTATTTGTTCATTTGTATTTATTGAATTATATTGTTGCTGCACGACAATCAGTTCTGGTTTCGGCCACAACTTTCTACAGAAAGTGCAGTTCTATGTTTCAAGCAGGCCGTCAGGTATACCTACCTACTATGCAAAAAGAAGAACACCTGTTTTCGCTTGCTTCCTCGATCTGTCTAGGGCTTTTGATCTGGTTTCCTACGATATATTATGGAAGAAATTTGAAGCTATAAGCTTGCCTATCGAGCTTATAAGTATCTCCAAGCATTGGTATAAAACAGGCCAACAATGTTCGGTGGGCAGTTGTGCTGTTGGAGCCATATCAATTGGAGTGTGGAGTGAAACAGGGAGGGTTGCCCTCCCCTGTCTTCTTCAATTTGTATACCTATGATTACCCTGATTGGGTTGCTTAACAGTCATCATGTTGGTTGTCTGTGTCAATAGTTTAAGTTACGCGGATGATATTGTGAAGCTTTATAATGTTCGTAAAGCTTATAATTATTAAGTTGCCGTAGATGCAGAATTAAACGTTATAATAAAACTTTGTTTTATTATGTAGAAGGAATATATTTTTTAGGTAAAAGTGACAAGACAGATATAACAAACGTTGCTTAGCAATAAACCATCGACACAATATGAAGTTTGTATATCTTCACATCCACGATACTTTTTAGAGCTTCGACAAATCTTGAAGTCCAATTCTACAGCTTAGCATGTTCAGTCTTGGTCCAAACAATGGTTTCGTAAACATGTCCGCCAATTGCAATTCTGTAGCGACTTGTTTGACAGCGAAGTCTCCATTCTGAATACATTCTCGAATGAAGAAATGTTTAATCTTGATATGTTTTGTTCTCCTATGGAACTCATAAGGTGGGTTCTCAGACAACCTTATAGCAGACTCATTATCAACGTAAATTGTTGGTTTTTCATTCAGGTCTGTTAAGTCCGTTAATTCCTCCAGGAGTTCTTTTAGCCATAAGGCTTCTCTCGCAGTTTCTGTCATGGCTACGAGTTCGGCCTCCGTTGAGGAGATTGCTACTCTTGGTTGTTTTTGACTTTTCCACATGATGGGACCGGAGAATAGGAAAATCATCCCTGACGTCGAATGACCAGTAGTTGTGTCACCACCAAAATCAGCGTCACTGAAACATATCAGCTTCTTCTCCCGGCTTTTCGCGAAGACAAGTCCTTTGTCTATAGTACCCTTAAGGTATCTAAAAATTCGCTTGACTCTCATCACATCAAACTTAGTAGGACTTTCTAGATGCCTTGACGCAACACTCACAGCGTAGCTTATATCTGGCCTTGTAGCGACCATAAGGTATGCTAGGGCTCCCACAGCTTGACGATAGGGAAATGACGAATTTGATTCATCATCTTCTTCTTCATCTACGCCAATTTTTACTGCCGGCGTTGCAGCGACTTTGCAGTTAGTCATTCCAAACTTTTGAAGTATCTTTTTAGAATAAGACCTTTGGTTTAAGGTAATATAACCATCTTTGGTTTTATTAATTTCAAGTCCAAGAAAATAAGACGCTGGTTTTGTAGTTATTTTAAACCTATTTTTCAGCTCTTCAATAAATTTTCTTCCAGCATTTTCACTAGTTGAAGCCACCAAACCGTCATCTACGTAAAGCGCAATTAAGACTTGTTCACGTAAGTAAAGGCAAGGATCTTTTGTGCTTTGCTTGAATCCTGAATTTATAAGATACTCTGATATACAGACATTCCAGCATAGAGGAGCTTGTTTCAGCCCGTAGAGGCTGCGTTTAAGTTTGCACACTTTCTTAGTGCCATCATTGAATCCCTCTGGCTGCTTCATAAAAATTTCCTCTTTTACAGCTCCATTTAGAAACGCAGTCGATACATCGAACTGTTTAAGTACCAAGTTTTCTCGAGCAGCTATTCCTAAGACAGCTCTTATAGTACTGAGGCGAGCTACCGGACTGAAAGTCTTCTGATAATCACCGCCAGGTTTTTGTGAAAATCCTTTTACTACCAATCTGGCCTTATGTCGCTCAATTGTACCGTCTGGATTGTTCTTTATTTTGTAAACCCATTTACATGGCAATGGTTTACGATTTTTCGGAGGGTCGACTAATTCCCAAGTCTTCATTTCTTTCAATGATTCCATTTCATTTTGCATAGCCTCTAACCATTTGACCTTATCCTTGCTATTCATAGCATCTTTAAACGTTTGAGGTTCTGTTTCATTATCCATATCCATGGCTGCCATAATATAATCCTCAAATATTTTAGGTCTGTCAATCTGTGATCTATCACGAAGATTGTATGACCTTCGTTCTTCTGGGAAAAGAACGGATGCATCGACATCTATGTCGTTTTCATTTGGTTGATCAGCAGTTTCACTGCCGTCATCAATCCCAAGAGTGTCATAATATAACTCGTTATTTTCATTTTCTATAGGTACCTCGTTAGAGCTTGCAATAACATTATCTTGTACTGCTGCTTGCTGTCTACTAGCATTTTCTTTTGTAGTATCTTTTAAATATATTTCTGTTTCATCCAGTTCACTGTCAGTCTCGTTTGATCGCTTGTGATCACTTAATTCTTGAAAAGGAACAGAAATTACATTTTTACCATCTTCGTAGAACATTTTCTTTAAAATTCGAACATCCTTGGAAACAAGAATGCGTTTCTTCGATGGGACGTATATTCTGAAAGCTTTTGAAACTTCCGAGTAACCAGCGAACATACCAGGAATTGCCTTGGAAGCAAATTTGTGTTCATGTTTTCCTTTCTTTAGGATGAACGTTTTAGCACCAAATACATATAAATGATTAACACAGGGTTTTCTACCTACCCATCTTTCGAATGGTGTTTGGTTTTCAATACTCTGGTTAACGCTTCGGTTTGACAAGTAATTTGCAGTATAAACCGATTCTGCCCATAAACACATAGGCGCTTTTGATCCCAACATCATGCATCTTGCTTTTTCTATAAGGGTTCTATTTTTCCTTTCAGCGATTCCATTTTGATGTGGAGTGTATGGTGCTGTCAATCTTCTTGCTATACCATTTTGCTTTAGAAATGAGTCAAACTTCAAATTTCGGTATTCCGTACCGTTATCAGTTTGTAGGCATTTAATTTTGTTTCCTGTGAAGTTCTCTGCTTCTACCTTGTAGTCTATGAATTTTCGTAATACTTCGTTTTTATTTTTAATAAAGTATACTCGGCAGTATCTACTGTAGTCATCAATGAAACTTACAAAATACCTGTTGCCATTCAGTGAAGGTTGTTTAAGTGGTCCACAGACGTCACTGTGTACGATCTCAAGACGCTGACTCGTACGTGAATTATTTTTGTCACTCTTCTTGCTAGGCACTCTGCTCAATTTCCCTTCTATGCATATTTCGCATTCACCTAAAGAACTATTACGATTGAAGTCTAATCCAATCAGGCTTTCGTTCTTTAAGGCAAGCTTCAAGTCCCTTTCGCTCATGTGTCCCATTTTACAGTGCCATTGTTTAATAGCATCTGACTCCACTTCTTTTGCTACGTCATTACTACATTCTGTAGCATTGGCTCTATGTCTGTCAACATTATTATTTTTGGTTTGGAGATAATATAGACCATCATCTTCTCTTACTGCTTGCATATGTACTCCTCGCTTGTGATCTTTAATTATTGCCTTCTTCTTAGTGAATAGAATAGTTAGTCCTACATCTGTCATTTTCCCAACAGATAGAAGATTAGCACACAGGCTTGGTACATAAAGTGCATCAGTTATTCCAATTTTTCCTTCTTCAATTTCTATTTCTGCAGGCCCTGACCCTTTTATCTCTGCAGTTTTATCCTTTGAAGCGAGTTTAAGGGTTTTTGAAATTTTCTTCATCTCAATAAAAGGCTTATCCGAAAATGTCATATGTGATGTACATCCACTGTCAAGTATCCAGCATTTTTGGGCTTTGTCATTTATAAAGTAGCTACTGAAGAGGTTTGTTTCTTTATCGTCCTTTTTGGTAAAGCTATTCTTAGACTTCTTATTAATTTTCTTGCCTGTATTCTTATTTTTAGACCAGCATTTGGACGTGTCATGGCCTTTCTTTTTACAAATCTTGCAAAAGGTGTAGAAACTTTCTTCAGCATCATTCTTTACGCTAGTACTAGGGATGTCACGACGACGTGCATCACTCTCTTCTATAATTTTAATTTTTAGCTTTTCAGGGTCTGGAAGGGAGTCTTGAGATTCAATTGCAGTCCTGAAATTTTCGTATTCCGAAGAAAGGCTATAAAGCATCATGATTGATAATAGATCACTGTTGATATCAATATCCATATCTTTTAATTTATCAACTGTATCCATGAATTTCTTTAAATGCTCGCGTATATCTGAACTTTCTTCTAGTTTTGCTAATATAAGTTGCTTTAGTAGGGCAGCCTTTCTGGCCGGACCTTTACTAGCATATATAGATTCAAGAGTCATCCACACATCTCTGGCAAATTTACAGTTTTTTACCTGTTTCAGTTCTGAAGGCGCTATTAACAACATCAGCTCCGATTTCGCCATTTCGTCATCGTCAAGATTATTTTGTGACGCATCTACCTTTGGATATTCTTTTACACATGCCCATAGTTTATTTTTTACTAAATATGCTTTTGCATGTATACACCACGTATCATAGTTTTCCTTTCCTAAAGGTTGAATTTTTACAATTGACATTTCGATATATTTTTTTTTTCGTTTTTATTCGATTAACTTACATTATTTATTTTTGCTCTGCTACCATGTGAAGCTTTATAATGTTCGTAAAGCTTATAATTATTAAGTTGCCGTAGATGCAGAATTAAACGTTATAATAAAACTTTGTTTTATTATGTAGAAGGAATATATTTTTTAGGTAAAAGTGACAAGACAGATATAACAAACGTTGCTTAGCAATAAACCATCGACACAATATGAAGTTTGTATATCTTCACAGATATTGTGCTGAACGCGTCAGTCGGCGGTATTAGGACACTACTGGCCAATGTGAACATTACGCAACAGAACATGGGTTAATGTATAACGTTCAGAAAAGTCAGTACATTGTTTTTGAGGCGGGGACCAAATACTATCTCGATGTGCCTCCCATACGGCTAAACGGTGTTCCTCTTGAGAAAGGCCACTTGGTCACCACTGACCTTAAAGACAATGCTGACATTGAGAGAGAACGGAGTGCTCTTTCCATGCGTGCGAGTATGATAGCCCGCAGGTTTGCACGTTGTACTGCAGACAAAAGGAGACGCTCTTCAGAGCATTCTGTACCACCTTCTCCACACATGCAGCTTGTGGGAGAAATATTGCCAGGCATCGTAAGTTGCCCTTCGTGTCTAATTTAATAACGCGTTCAGAAATCTGATGGGGTTGCCATGGCGTTGCAGTGCGTTAGGGATGTTTGCTGCGGCGCGTGTATATTGTTTTTACACAATAATGTGCAAGCGCGCAGCATCGATGGCTCGAATCATGGCCAGCCCTAACAGGGGTCTGAAAATTATTGCTGAGTGGACTGTCCCTATGTAATTCACTGCTGTCAGTAACATGTGTCATCGCATCGTGTTATTTAATTAATTAATACTTAATACTAACACTTAGTTTTAAGGACAATGTTACTAAACCTATACGAGTCTTCGCTCGACTGAAAGACTTTGGATTTTATTTAGAATTTCTAATTTCTGGAAACGCTACTGCGTCTGAACTGATACTTATTAAGTTATCAGTCTGTTGCCATAACAATAATATAATAAGTAGGGATGGGCCGAACGTGGTTTGAACCGAATATCTATGAACTTCGGCCGAAAATTCAAAATAAAACCCGAACTTCGGATATTATCACCGCGCTTTCTCGAGAGTCTTATCGCCTCCTGGAAACTCCGATTATTCTTAGCGACTTTTCTCAGTGGCAGGAAATGCATATGCACAAAAACTTAGCTAACTCCTGCTACATATCGCAGAATCCTTGGTGTTTTTACGCCATAACTCGCCCTTAGTATATTTTAAATACCAGTAGGTAATAAGATTTCATTTAACACTTTAATAAAACTTCAAATTAGTGACTTTTGGCGATAATTATTTCTATGTTTAGATGTAAACATTCTGATAATGTTTAGAATTCATTTAATTTAATTGTTAAATAAGTAACAACTAACTAACAATAAATAAATTCTTATGATTTTATTTTACCGGTTTAGTTTTATTATTTTAGGCAAAACAGTTATTTTTTTTTTTTCTTATATCGAATGTTCGTCATTTGAACCGAATTTGCTGAATGCCGAAGTTCGGTACAACCGAATGTGAAACGAATTTCGGACCACCCCTACTAATAAGTTTTAAAGTAGGTATCTCTCTGTCAAACCGTCCTAAGGGCATTTTAACGACAGATTTTGATGTAGCTACAAGACAGACTTTTCTACGATTAGGTGTAACATATTCGTAATAAATATTCACCAAACCTTCCCTTACTCAAACTACTACGAATACCAATCTATAATTAACATTTGGTTCCTTGATCGCAGGTTGGCAACCAGCCCCATTCGGGGTGTCGGGCGCGGGGCCCAGCATGCCGCCGACGCGTGCAGGTAGCATGGAGCCACTGCCGCCCGCGCACACCCCTATCTTCGAGCACAAGAAGCACCGGCTCTCCCGCTTACTGGATAAACTGGCAGTCCAGCTCAACAACAACAACAACTACCCCACGCCATCCTGGCTAGTCCACGACACACCACAAGTGGGAGATGAGGACGTCCCTTTGGACCTCAGCGTGAAGTCGCCCCGCGAGACAACAGGGCTTTTCAGTTGCCACGCTTGTGGGCAAGAGTTCTCGATCTACGACCGGCTGGTGAAGCACATCGCGTCCCGCCACCGAAGCAAGCCTGAGGGCGTGCGTGCGTACGAGTGCGAGGTGTGCTACCGCAAGTTCGCGCGGTCCGACATGCTAACGCGGCACGCGCGCCTGCACAGCGGCGTGAAGCCGTACTCGTGCGCGTCCTGCGGGCAAGTGTTCTCGCGGTCCGACCACCTGGCCACGCACCAGCGTACGCACACGGGCGAGAAGCCCTACCGATGCCCGTCGTGCCCGTACGCCGCGTGCCGTCGCGACATGATCACGCGCCACATGCGCACGCACAACCGCCGCCCACAGCCTGCCTGAATCTACTACTCCATTATTACTCTACATTATTTGAGACTGATTTTTCATTCCAAAGTTAAACTATTGTTTTAATTGGTGTTTTGTTAGTAAGAGCCCTCCAGAGGCGGCTTTCTGTAGTAGATAAGACAAGACATATCTCATTGCTACTCAGAGTTGACTTAACTGCGATTGTGTGTTGCCCGTTTGCGATTTTATTTTCTATGCCGCAGCGATGTCAAATTAATCTGCTATGCGCAATGCGATGTGTCTATCTATAGACCTTTCAAATATATCTCTGTATTTTTGTTTGATTTTTACTTGTTTATTTCCATTAAGCAGAGATTATTGAAAAGTCTATGGGCCTAGACAAATAAACATGGAATAAAGTTATCCTAGGAATAACTTCGATATAACCATACATTTTTTGACGTTTATACCTAGTATAACTTTATTCCGTGTTTATTTGTATTATGTGGTTTGGAATACTTTTGTACAACGATGTTGTAATGTTTAGTTCTGTGCCATTGATATTACCGCTTTGTAATATTTGCGTTGTTAAGTATTATGTATCTTTTAGATTAATTAATGTTACGCTTTAGACGACTTATTTAAAAAAACGGGCATGAACTAAATCTTTTGTATTTTTTAGTGAAGACACCATACTTGCCTTGCGTACACTGCTGGTGGAATTTCGCTATTTGTACAGTAGGGCGCACTTCATTGTAACAGTATGACTTTGAGCTGGTCTGGTGTTTCAATAGTATAAGAGGCCAGCATATACTGGTTTTGTTACCTCTGATGTGCGGCTTATTGTACTAACTGCTGACTTTTCGCTTCCGATAAAACAGAATAGAATGAAAGATAAGTTTCTTAGTGTGTTGAAAAGGTTTAAAAAAACATTACAACTACCGTAAAAAGGTGTGCTGTACGCTCATAGCGATATCTCCACCAGTGTAAGCAAAATTTAGCAGTTTACGAATATAATAATCATTTTTCCAATTAATTAAATAATACAAAGTTAAAGTTTCATGCTATTTACAAGATTGTTGTGAACCACTGGTTCTATTTAGACTAAGTTTTGAATCTAACTTACTTTTCATTTTTCCTTTTAATAAGTATCAAAAAGCTTAGTATTTTTTTATTTTTTTTAGTTGCTATTATTGTTATTTGGTGTTTTACATTCCGTATTCGAAAATATTAACGATTAAATTTTTGTTTTATTTTGTCATTTAAATTATTATGTAGGTTATAATGATTTTGTATCACATATAGACACTTGGAATGCCATACCTAACGTACAATTTTAATAGTATAATCGCGCTCGTAGTTCCATTTAGGGCTTAAAAAAAGTCATGTACCTTGCAGGTATCTACTGAATACTACTGTCTTATGTAATTTTGACGTTCAGAAAGTGCTGATTTTCAGCCTGGTTTGAATAATGACTTTGATTTATAGAAGCATGAGGAAGAAGGTCTAAAGTTCACTCATCCATACTAATATTATAAATGTGAAAGTAACTCAACTGTCTATCTATATGTTACATTTTCACGCCTATACCGCTGAACCGATCGTCATGAAATTTGGCAGAGATATGGAGAAGGACATAGGTACTTTTCTACGCCAAGTGCGTGTCGGACCTTGCACAATGAAGGGTTCCGTAGTTAAGATGAATTTATCCCAAGAACAAGCTTAACATTGTAGGTGAAAAACATGTTCTTGAGAACATGCTTTTCAACTGTAAATGTAACTTCGTCGACTACTACTCGGTAACTTGTAAAGTTTACTTAGCTGTGATAGTTTTCCTTTTAACTTCGTTATACTGCTGTGAATTTTTTCACGTAAGTATCCAAATACAACCATTTAGTTGGCAGGGGGGGACACGTTGACTCTCAATAAAAACTATCACTTCAAAGCTTAATATTACGTAAACGGATCCCTAAATCGAAAAATGGTTTCCCAAACCCGCAATATTTTTAAACGGCCTATCCACACACCACGGAATAGACGAGAAATAAAAATATCATCCCCATTTTACATATACCGGAGCTACCTCCGGTACACGTAAAGTGGGGATGATATTTTTCATTTAACCACTTAGTCGGCGTGATTAATATATATACCCGTACCAAATTACAGCTTTCTAGTACTAAGAGTCTCTGAGCTAAGCCGCGGACAGACAGACAGACTGACAGACATGGCGAAACTATAAGGGTTCCTTGTTTACTACGGAAATAAAAAGGGAGACTCCTCCGACCAGACGGGTGTCGTGTCTGGTGGGCAACTGCCCGACGGTTGATGTCGGGATGTTGTATATTTATACGCCAGTCGCGCGGTAAAATCTGATTGCGCGATGCAATATTTGTGTGACGACAGGTATTTGATACGTAGTTCGCATGTGGCGTTGTAGATGCCGCCACAGATTTTGATTTTAACGAGTTATGAGGAAAATATTTGCTCGATACTTCTCGTAAATGACCTTATAAAACATGAATGCAAAGTCATACAAAAAAATAATGTATTTTTTTATCGATCCGTTTTTCATAATTCTAAGGCAAAGCCGAATATTTTTGTTATTTTCATTCGTTTTAGTTAAAGTTTTCCGTTTCCGTAAGGTTTCGCTATAGTTTTGGCGTAGGTAGGTACCAATACCTAACTGTTAAGTTAGATTATTAACCGTTGATGTGTGTTGTTCTTGTGTTATTATTGTATATAGCCTCGGTGTATGCAATACACATGAAATTATTTATTTATTATTATATAATATCATTGTCTATTCTTAATGTTTGAAATAATTTTAAAATAATGTTTTTCTAGCATGTTATCTTGGGTGTTTACTGTCAGCTGTGTTAACATTTCTTTAAAACTTCTGTTGTGTGCGATTTAAATTGTTATTTACCACAATTAGATATTTTAAAAACGCTAATACAGTAGAGAAGTATCTACCTACTTACTTAATAAAACTATAAAAAGAAAAGTGACCATAACTGAGTTATAAAAGCCACCAATGTCAATCATCATCATCATTATTTCAGCCGAAAGACGTCCACTGCTGGACATAGGCTTCCCCCAATTGGGGGGGTGTGCCATAATCGCCACGCTTGGCAGGCGGGTTGGCCAATGTCAACAAATATCGCAAACTATTAACTCTGGATTAACTTGTGTGATAAATATTTCTTAATAAAATTGTAACGAAGTAAAATTGAATTTAAAGTCAGTACATTGATATTTTTTAAACAAAGCCGTCATCTACGCATTCTATACATCCAACTAAGTAAACTAAGTCATCATAATCAGCCTATAATATTCCCTGCTAGCACAGCTGCTTTCCTCTCTGTGAGAGGGGCGTAACTAGGGTTCCCAACCCTCCCGAATTTCCCGGGAGACTCCGGTAATAATAGTTAACATCCCGACCTCCCAGGATGCAATAATTTCTCCGATTTTTCTATGAGACTGAGATGAAACTACATCTCGTTGCAAGTTGAAGAAAATCGAGTGGATTTACGCTGGGTTGACTTCTTTACGATTTCGTTAAGAAGTCAACCCAGCGTAAATCCACTCGATTTTCTGTCTTTCGATTTCGCAAAGAAGTCAACCCAGCGTAAATCCACTCGATTTTCTTCAACTTGCAACGAGATGTAGTTTCATCTCACTCTCATAGAAAAATCGGAGAAATTGACTTCTTTACGAAATCGAAAGACAGAAATCCCTGTCCTGAATTGAAAAAACTTGTCACGTTTGTTCTCTCCATTCCTGTCTCAAATGCTTCTTGCGAGCGCGTATTCAACATGATGGAACTAGTATGGAGCAATGAAAGAAACCGAATTAATATTTCTTTAGCGAAAGCAGAGTTTCAAATACTAAAAAACCTCGATTTTTATGTAATTTTTTTATGATTTTGTGGTAAAAAACTGTCAAATATTAGATTGGTCCTTCGAGAGTTGGCTACCCAGGCTGTAATCCACCACGCGGGCTCGGTGCGGGTTGGTGGATGTCAAGTTTCTTCGTATCTCCGGTTCTAGGACATGCCTGTTTGGCATGGCAACTATGGAATAGGTAACTGTTGTTACTCCATGTTTATCCGTAAGTTTGGCGTACTGGATGGCTTTACTCCATGTTTATCACTTTCAGACTTGGTATAATAGCTCCTACAAACAGGCACACGCGACACGCGAATTAACAAAAAGCCACTAATCGTCGCGCGACATGCGGTGCCTTTGTGTGGCGCCTGTCTGTAGGAGCCTTTAATCCGAGCTTACATAGTTTTATTTTTAAAACGTTGCCCCACACTAGGAATTTTACTGTATTGCGGTGGTGGGTGCGTTTACAAACTTTAAAGTCACATACACAAACAGCCAGACCCGGAACAACTACTTATAGATCATACAAATATTTGTTCCGTGCGGGATTCGAACCCGCGACACGCAGCGCAGCAGTCAATCGCTTAACCACTGCGCCAACAGTGCCGTCAAAACGTAAACGTAGTTACACGTAAATAAATGCCTCTACTAAAATAGAACCTGTTTCATGCCACGCTTACGTTCTGTGTTTGCATTGTTATGTTTTAAGGTTTGTGTATATATATATAGTGTTTTTCTTATCCATAAATACGTTTTTTTTTATTAATTTTTATTCTTTTTTTTAAGAACATCAGCAGCATAATAATACATTCAACATTGGTTTATAAAAGTATTTGGGAAAGGTATTACTGCTTATGTATACACGAATTATATGAGAAGCTGCTTATAAAGTAAAAGTATAATTTAAACAAAGTTAATTATCTTCAATTACCTAAATAAAATACAACAGAATACAAGGGCGTGATCATTACACACATAATTCTACTACAACCGAAATTATGTGACTAAATGATAACTGTCAAGTTTTTTTTTCCCCTCATGGTGTCATGAAAAGTTTAATTATTTTTTTGTACTTATTGTAATGGTTTTTAGTTCTTTTAACTTCTTTTATTCCTTAGAGGACCATGTTCACCGATATTAGTACGGTCAGCTGCAGAGAAATCTCACCGCCTAGCAATGAATAAATACATTGCTAGGGGGTGAGATTTCTCTGCAGCTGACTGTACGATAGAATGGAGAATAAAATATGTCAGTTAGGACAGCGCGGGGTCTCTTACGTGAAACTGTGATGGGAACCTCTGCTAGGAGGTGACGATGTTTCCAAGTTACTTACAATTGGTACGGCCAAATCATGGCAACATTTATCACGAACTAATTGGTGACTTGAGTCGAGTGTGAGTGAGAGACATGCGCGAAAGTTTGGAGTGAGTGAGTGTTCAGACTGGCCGTGATTTATCGGCTGTATTGTATTTTCAGCAGCTCTACCAACCCACGAATATCTTTTATACTGAGTTGCATTTCTTTACCGTATTCGTTCACCTTTTTTATCACGCTGAAAAAACGCATTCTATCTCAAAGATACATTAAGTTAAAAGTGAAATTAAAGTCTTTACAAAAAATATTCGACCATCGATTCATCGAATCTTTTTTCGAAAAACCCAATAACACTGCGGGACCTGGGAACGGACCCAGGACCTCATACTCCGCAGTAGCGCTTGCGACCACTAGACCAACAATGCACTCTTATTTTAAAAGCTGTCCTAATTGAACAGCTTTTAAAATAACAGCAAAAGAATGTATTCTAATTAAATCACGAACTGGGAAAGCAGCAGACATAAAGGCCCATTACAAAACATTCCTCCAGGAATCGTTGGTTTGGGGGTGTATAAAAATGTTTTTTTCTGATTGCTGCCTGATCAAAACTCATTATTTAGACTATAATTAAAACTCGTTTTTCAGTGCAAAACATCAAATCAAAATAAAGCCTTTTATATAAAAGCCTTTTAAATCAAAATATTATTTAGATTTAAAAAATAATGAAATTCACATAAAATGGCGAAATTAAAGGTTCCATTTTTTTTTAAGTACTGATTTTAGAAATAATATAAATAATAAAAAAATCTGTATATAATAAAATAAAAAAATAGTCCTTACTGTGGTCCGATTCGGATGTCCCCGATAGTAGGTTCATACCTACTTACTTTTTGGAAATAAAATCATTGATCACTTGTAATTGTGGCAATTGTGGTACCACACCATAGGCATCAACATAATAAAAACGTTGCGAAAATCATACCAAACCTCGGTGAGACTTCATTCCATAGTGCCAAACTCAGTTTTGTAGGTACCCTGCATTATCTGACCTCTTTTCCTTCGTCTTATTTGGAAGAGGAGTCAGGTAATGTAGGGCACTGACTATTATTGATACCAGAATCGTTCCAATTTAGTTAGTTTTGCTCAAGCGGCTAAAACTTGGTAGGTGATGTCTGAATGTTAACTTTGAACCTGACTGGGATGGAAATAGCTTAGTGTCTAAATGCGATATCACGTAGTAGGTATTGAATTCGTTTTGGGGGACTGTTTCATGTAATTTTAACGTTCAAAAACATGAGTCGCCTTCTGGGTCAGTCGGGTAAAAACTAAGCTGATTCTCAGCCTAGTTTGATTAATAACTTTTTGATAATACCTACACAAATTCTAGAAACTAGTTGGAATAGGATGAGCGATTTCTTTACAATAATATACTTTTAAATACTACCGCAACTACTTTTTTTTAACTTTAACTTTTTTATGTACTTATTAGGTACCTAATTTTATTTAATACTGTGTGCTACATTTTTTTTTTGTTTTCCGTGCGTAAAATAAAATAATCAAGATCAAACGAATGATTTGAACTTTGCTATTTTATTTAAATCTTTGAACAACAACGCAATGCTATGCCACACTACCTACAGTGCCTATACCCAGTGGACAAGCATGTTTTAAAATAATTTGATCATAACTACCTTTGTCTTTCCTTAAAAGGAATTAAAATAATGGTTTTCTAGAGACTTTTGAGTTATTTTGTATTTTATTGTATCGATATTTTAGGTAAGGTTGACAGATATTTTAAATTTAAGTACTTATTAGACTTCTAAAGAAATGGTTTAATGAATCTTAGTTGTATCAGAAAACATATCTACTGAAGGACTTATACTTATGGCTTTGTAGGAACAAATAATAGCGAATCGCGCGCGACACAAAGGTACCGCTCGACGCGCGACACACGGTGCCTTTGTGTCGCGTCGCGTATTGCGCCTGTTTGTAGGAGTCTTTATACTTACATTAGTATCTATGCCCGATAAGTCGCATACATATCTATCTACAAAGACGGCGCGCGTGAGAAAAATATTCCGCGTAAAAGACCACGCGCATGAAAGGTACCGTAGGGATGAATTATCCCAAGAACAAACTTAACTTTGTAGTTGTAAAAATGTTCTCCTTGCGAAATAATATTTAGACGTATTATTTTTATGTCATAAAACTACAAATTAACGATTTTCGACGTTCAAAAAGTGCCTAATTTGAATAAATGACTTGATTTGTAGAATCCCAGTTTTTTTCCAAAAGTGGAAATAAGCAGTTACACACGGCTACATACCGAGCTATAATTTCCAGTATAAGCTGATCGCGCATTATATAGGATTTCAGTACAATGATAGGTCACCTTATACTGGAAATTTGTATATAGCCGTGTGTACCTAAGTAGGTAGCTACGAAATTTATTAGGACCACTTTTCAAATAGTGTGTTAGTTGTTATTATAAATATTAAATAAAACTACAGAATAAGTTTTACTGTGATAAAAAAAAATATTTTTGTTTTCAAACTACTTACTGTGTTTGGCAATATTTATTGTCGTAGGATTAAAAAAAATAAAAGGATGTAGAAATGGTGTCGTTTTATTTTTTTAAAGTTAACCCATGACCACAAAATGAACCCTCTGCCTGTACTCCTAATTAATTCAAAGACTTATTTATTGTTACACATACGAGTACATAATAATGACGCCTTCTTCCCATGTGGTTGGCAGAACCTAGGTCACAGAGTACATTTATGACCTACATAGGTACAGAACGTAATCTTTTTTTTTATGGCATCTCGTTGGTCAACCTAGGAGGTTGTCGTCTGCTTAATTATATAACCGGACTTTCCTGTGGATGCCTAAATAAATTAAGGCCTCCAGCCAGGACAAAACACTTGTAAACTAAGCGACTACGCTAAGGTCAGCCTCTGTAGGATACGGACCTCGACTTAAGACGCCGCTGCCGCTGGGCGAGGACAGCAAGGGACAGGCTGGATCGAATTATACGTCATCATCACATACTACGATCCTTACATACTCTGACATACACTCCCGCTCCACAAACCACTCTACTTGATCCACTCCTTACCTACATATTTCATACTTCCATAAATATTTGTAGGTGCTTCATCGATAAAAGAAAATTTAACCAAGTCCTTTGGTGTTGCCAACTTTTCTATAAATTATTACCCACGATTGTGAGAAATATTAATTATGCAGTGTGTATAAATTATATCTGTAAGATTTAATAGCTTGTTGCAATTTTCCAAAACATGATATTTTACGTCGAAGTTGGATTGTAGCTACAGGAGAAGAAGGAGAAGTGACTAAAGATGAAAAAGAAGAAGTGCGATATGAACATAAAATTAATATGTAGCCTGTCTACTGCGCTCAAGATGTCGAAGACTCGATCATAGATTTTCCCGCTAATAATAATATATTTGTCGATGATGACCACGAGTATATTTTTAACCCCTCAAAATTGTCAACTTATCCTGAAGACATAATTTCAAATGCGCATGTGCCGCAGTAGGTATATTACTAGATATGACCAAAGCCTACGACAAAGTTCAATTTAACACATTGCTTACCAAATTGTACGGAATAGGTACTCGCGGAAAAGCTCATGACACAGAGCACCTTATAATACTGGTATAGAGTGCTATCTGACGGGATTTTTATGCCAACCTGTCACGAGTAGCGCCATCTGGATTTCATGTTCCGTAACTAACCATACTATACATACCTACCCTACCCTTCATTTTCATTTGGTTGCTTTTGATATTTCCCATAGTTAAAGATTGATTGATTTAAAACCATGTTTGGTAGTGTGAACACACAACAACTCTTAACTAATAGCGTCCAATACCGCAAAACTTAACTAATAGCGTCCAAATATCCCAACAGACATAGAATTCATTCAGCCTTCGCCCCACGGAAAAACTTAACGCAAGCACGTACTATCGAATCTGATGATGTACCTAATCTTCAAGCCTTTACGGAGCAGCAGACAGAGGCTCAACTCAACATATTAGCAGCATAGAAAACAGCATAAACAACACGTAAACAATTTTGCGCACACGCAAATTGCAAAACTTTGCGGCCATTTTCTATTGAAAATTTCGAATTTTGACATTTGTGATTCTCTTTAGCAGTTGATATAATAAATTGATAAACCAAAAAAAAAAAATTTGTTCCTATTTTAAAATTAAAATAAATATTTCCTCTTTAAAATTAAAATAAATAATGAAAATAAATTAGAAATTAAAACTGCATTTTCAACAACTATCAAATAAAGTCTAAGTCGTTTTGTAGAGACATCTAGTACGCCCTAGATAAATTATTTGCCTAAAATAAATAACACGATTCATAGATAGCGTACCTAAAAAAATAGCTGTGAACGTGAAGGTATCTTTACCCCCCCTGGCTCATGAATGACTTGTATCCTACCTAAAGAACAGAGAGCAAACAGTAGAAATAGATTTTTTTAATCACCAGAACAACGAAATAGAAAAACTCCGATCCAATAGCAAATCAATCAGCGCCACAATACCTCAACAAAGTGTGTGTGTGTGTCTGTCTATTATTCTTGATATAATATATATAAATGACTTACCGAAAACCATTGACTGGAGTTTTATCCGCGGATGACATTTCTCTACTAGTCTCATGTCAAAACAGCCTTAACTTAAATGAAGAACTAAATTCAATACTCTCCAAAACCATCACCTGGATGAACGCACACAACCTCGAAATAACTCCACTCCTAAAATCAATAAAAGCTAATTAAAAATAAACATGTTGTATTATTTACTCACATAGCCAGAACCTACTATCACATAAGAAATGATAGGTATTAAGAATCACATCATCATCCTTCTGCCCTCATCGCAATTTATTTGAGTTTGGCAGCATGTCTTCTTCAATACAACTTTGTTATTCCTCGGCATCAGATGCCTATAAGTATAACGATGATAATTTTATTAATTTATCAGTATCACTTCCAGGCTTTCTCTTACATATTAATTTCTAATTTTATCCATTCCATTTTTATTTAGAATCACACAAATTGTGGGGTAAATTTTTCCTCACACGGTAACCCTAAATAATAGTGACGTATTTTTTTGTCACTTTCTGCGACAGGCTTTGCAGGTGTCTATAGTATTCTCTGTCTGCGACTGGCTGGATGCGGCCTCACAGAGAAACAAGTGTCTCGAAGAAGGAGAAGAAAAAGTCCACTCAGCGACTCTTTGGGATGACGTAGGCAGAGCTCTGAAGCTACGATTTCCTCGATGAGCGTCGGCCGCCACATAGCGGCCGCTATTTACCGGCGCATGACGTCACTATTTGTTATGAAAGTAAATTAATAATCATAATAAAAAGAGGAAAAAAATCTCATAGGGCATCAATTCATCCACATCGCTGTCAATAGGAAACCTAAAAGGCTGGCAGCATTGCCACGTTGTATGGCGATGCTGATTCTTTGGTCAAAAAATAGGCCAACCCTCTGGTCACGTGAAAAGACGACCAACTGGGTGGTGGGCACTCAGACCCCATGGCCCTAGTGTTTCAACCCCAAACGGCTCGAACATAGTTCCCCATCATTGAAATATTTTCGCCGTTTGAAGTTTTCCGCACCAGCAACAGCCACTCCAGCACAGCCCGCCTTTCTAGAGAGATCGGATTTCGACACATGTAGCATCCCACACCAAAGGCCTGCCAAACTTCCAAGGCATTATACCGTCTGGTCTCTTCCCATCGTCGCGTGCCAAGCCGCTGGGTTCTAAAACAGCTGGCACCCTGGTGCCAAGAGCACGACGGATGATGTCATTAATGCTTGCGTGCCGTGCTGATATCATCCGTAATTCTCTTACTGCAAGATAGACCATGGCCATTTAAGAATGTTAACTTATTTAGCTATCTAACCCAACCTATTTAGCGGCATGATTAGACTCTGGTCAATACTTACTCCAAGCCAAACGCGACAGTTCTGCTATAAACTGAAGAGTTAAGTAATACCATTCTAAATAGTTATCTGCATGATTAGACTGGTCCAAGCTAAACGCGACTGGTCTGCAGTAGTTAGCCGCTGAAGAGTTCCGTAATTCCAATGTTCTGACAGCATCATCAGACCTTGATCAATATGTCAATAGGAACCCAAAATCTAAATTTCATCTGTTGAGGACCTACGTGTACCTTTCCGCCAACATTATGAGAACCAGGTGCCGTATTATGACGATTTAATACTATAATGAGTCTAGCTTAAGAGAAAGACAGAGCTACACACCGATAGCACCATCCCTTTTTCGGAGAGGAATCATGATTGCATTAATACTTCAAATACCAATAATACGGCCCCTGGTCACTTGATGGTAGCAGTTAATACTTCATAATACGGCCCCTGGTCACTTGATGGTAGCAGTTAATACTTCATAATACGGCCCCTGGTCACTTGATGGTAGCAGTTAATATTTCATAATACGGCCCTTGGTCACTTGATGGTAGCAGTTAATACTTCATAATACGGCCCCTGGTCACTTGATGGTAGCAGTTAATACTTCATAATACGGCCCCTGGTCACTTGATGGTAGCAGTTATGTTGGGATCGGCTTCCAGTCTAACCGGGTGCAGCTTTCCCTGAATACCAGTATAGGTATTACAATCTGACCTCCACAACCCAATGACTGGGTATAAAAGACACCCTTTGGTAAGGCTGGTTGTCAAGTAATACAATTGCAGTTAGCAGCATGATTAGACCCTGGGGCTTGTCTCTACTATAGTGTTTACTAGCTGCTGCCCATGGCTTCGTCCGCGAAAGTCTGCCAGTGAAAGCCCCGTCAAACTCGGTCCAGCCGTTTCCGAGATTAACCAGAAGTTTTTTTTTTTTTTGTTATATGTACCGTTTCTAAAGCATTTATTTAAAAGCTTTTATTTTGACATTACAAACAGACACTTTAATTTATTTCTATAGATTAGCAACCCATGTAGAAAGGTCTTCTACATGGTTAGTTTCTCCATGATAGAAATATACCTTGAGCCCGTACCTTGGTCCTTGATCGCTCCACTTTCAGCTATTGAGGAGTTCCGGATGGCATTTACCTTCTGAATCTATTAATTATGAGAATTTTTTGTTAAAACTGTAAAAGGTGAGAAAATAAAAAACTGCTTTGTTCACTACAGAATTTATAAATCGCAAATGCGTTTAAAACATCAATTATAATTAATATAATGATTAAGTTTGAAATAAAATAAAAAACTAGCAATTATGTTTTTATACACATTACTAAGGTTTTTTTTTTTTTTAATCTTATCCGGTTCATCGTTATAGTTTAAAGGATCAGGTGGTTGCATGTCACTTGATGCAACCTAGTCAAACATTGGGCTATTGCTACTACAAGCTGCTACACATCAAAAGAATTATCATAAAAGAACTGTTTATCCTATTGGCAACATACAATGAAAGTGTATTTAAATTAGGGATGGATCGATACGCATCTTTGCCGATACGATACCGATACCGATATTTTTGAAAACGTATCGGCGATACCGCGGCGTTTGTTACAGCCATTCGATTTAGCTGTAAATAAATCATTTAAAGATCGATACGAAGTTCCCATAATAAAATGGCAGATGTTGAACATTGGTAAATCATTACCAAAAAAGAATTTGCTAAAATGCTTGGTCAAGTTTGGGGTGAGTTAGATCCGGGTATATGTGCAGCTGGTTTTCGAAAGGCGGGAATTTACCCTTTTAACAAAAAAGCTGTTCCAGAAGACAAGTTCAACCAAATGCATCTGCAAGAACGGAAACAAAAATTACTGTGTGATTCCGTCGAAGGACCAACAAACCAGCTAGCTGTTGATGTGCTGTTGCGTGTCAACCAGATTTGTACAGATACGAACTCAAGAGCCTCTAGCTGGTACATCCAAGCAAAGTGACTTAGTCGTCAACCTATCTCAGTAACCGACACGTCACACCGTGCTGACCACCTAACCAAAAGATTGAATCCGGATTCGTTGCTCAAACTTTCCTTGAAACAAATCAATTTTTCATCGTCTTGGTGCCAAACCGCCATACGTTCCATACGCCAGTCAATGAAAATACCGTAGGTTCCCACGTACAGACGCCAGCAGGTCAAGCTACCCGAAACTGACAAATTTTCGCAATCAACCTTAAACCTTATGTTGTAGTGATAAAGTTGAAAATCTATTATAGAGATTTGACAAATTGTAGTAGCTTGATGTGCTGGCGTCTGCACATAATAATATAGTCAACATTTAAAAACCTGTACTAGAAGAGCCTTGTCACGTTTGTGGGCTTGCTTTTGATGAAAATTAAATCAGGAACCAGTACAAAAACAAAACGGAAACGAATGACCACTGGTTCAGAAGTTATAACGAGCGACAACGTCTACAAAAGAATTCTAGAGGCAGAACAATCTCAAAAAAACAGGAGAAAAAGAGTAAGATGAATACAAAAACACCTTTAACTAAACAGCAAAATAAGGCGAGGGAAACTGAAATAAAGAAAAAGAAAACACACATTACTAAAAAGAGCTCTAAACATGTAAACAAAAAAGCAAAAACTTTAGAAAAAATTGAAAAATAAAGAAAACATTTCTTATCATCAAGTGACCGGAAATAAAGTATGAAGATGATAGTGTTATTAATCATTTCTCGGAGGAACTATTAAAAGGTAATGATGATGGTGAGAGTGAAGAGCTAGAGAATGAGAAAGAAAACCACAATACTAATGCACCATTTTGTGAAAATGATTGGCTCTTGGTTAAATGTTGCACAAAAAAGTACGTAAAACATTATGTAGGCTTAGTGTTATTAAATATAAATGATAACGGTTCTCCTGTGGTCAAATACACAAGAAAGAAGTCGAAAGTAGAAGGCGAAACCATTTTTACTTTCCCTTTACTAGACGATATCTCTGAAGTACAAACGGAGTACATTGTCTCACTGCTGCCTACGCCTGCAATTGATCGAAGAGGGCAGATTATTTTTTAAATGTAATTTCATTGTCCTGAAAAGACACCGATGTTTTAGTTTTTAATGAAAAAGGTCCAAACGTAGATATATTTAATGGGCGGACTGATAAGGGGCACCTACAGTTTAACTAATTATTCGTTGCAGTAGCTTACACATTTCTCTTCGAAATAAAGGCTACATTAACGTGCTTTTTGCAATTTATCTGTCCAGAAGCTGTCAAGTTACTGCATCGAATTATTTCTTGAACTGTACGCTCAGTACCTACCCTGTGGTACCTACACTCAGCCAACTGAACATTTAACACTGGTTTGAGGCTGCTGTATTTTATGAACAAGTAAATATTTATAAGAATATACCACTTTGATTTCAGTTTAATACCCCTGACTCGAAATGTTAGTATGCTGTTTTTTTTTTTTTTTTATGGCACTGAGTTCACATTTATTTTGACTAACACAATTTTATAAAATGAGATGGTCCATAAAGAACTACACAGGTTAGGTATTTACAGAGTTATGTCGACTGTTCCTCTTACCCGAAAAACTGGGGAAAGAGGAACAATAGCACTAACCTAACGATTTGCCATTTTTTGACTAGCATTGAAATTAGCTTAAGAAGTCGTTCAACTATGGAAAACTAACACACGTAGGTATATGTGTTTATCAAAGTCACATTAAGACATTACATAGTAACAAGAACTGAACATAGAATTTGGGAAATAAACTATGTTCCACTTACCCCACCTAACCATTACATACATATTGCTTTTGAATTATCAGATGCATTTATCTCAAAATGAGTCCATACAGCACTTTTTTGTTTTGGCTGTTCAGGCTGACATTATAAAATTATTATTACACGCAAACTAATTTATTTCGTAAGTGTGCTGCACTCATTTAGAGAAATGGGTTAAAGAACTTCTCTGTATTAGTAACGTTAAGAAAGCAATAAGCGAAGGTAATTAATGAGCTAGGTGTGTAAGGCGGGCATGGAACGAAATAAATTCAAGGATTCCCCGAGCTTAAATCGTGCTTCGTGTGCACTTGACTTCAGAGCGTTTCTGCACTACATCCGATTCGAATCCGAGAAATGACGGTTCGCAGTGCCAGTAGTACCATTTGTATCAAGGATTGCGCACTAGATCCGAATTCCATCCGCCCGAATTTAGAACATTTCCAATTCGGATGGAACTCGGATTCGGATCGGATGTAGTGCGGAAACGCTCTTACAGTTCATCACCGCGGCTTTACTTAGGTTTTTAAACGCGCGAAATTTGAAATGTATCGGCAAATAAATATCGTCGATACCGATGTATCGGAAAAAAATCTAAATATGCCGATATATCGGTATCGGATGCACCCACAATTTAAATCCTGAATCCGATGAGTGCAGGCTATTCCTGCATCAGATACTAACCCCATATTAAAGGAATTCCCATTACACTGCTTACCCTAAGGGCCTACATACAAAGCAATTCTGAAAATCCAGAATAGCCCAACCCAGGCTTGGGCTATTTCAACTAATAGTAAGTTATTAATTACTGGTATGTATTACAATATTCAATGTGTACCCTATTGAATGTATTCCCGCTGACCCTACCGCCGATGTCCCCATTAATGGTAATTCACATAAAAAGGCGAAAACAAAAGGTTCCATTTTCTTTTAACTACTGATTTTAGAAATAATCTAAATACATTCAGTCGATTGAAGATAGTATACATAAAAACATTCAGGATTTCTGGATATACATTTCCAACCGCAAAGTCAAACCCGGTATACCGGCAAAAGTTCAATATAAAAACGATATATCCAACGACCCTCAATCGGTTTGCAACATGTTCTGTGATTTCTTTTCTTCCGTGTATGAACCTGCTTCATCTGCACTCTCTCAATGGGATTTACCTTCTGAAACAGTGTCTAACAACATTTTTGTTTCTGAACTACACTTTAAGGAAGAATCTGTTTTGGCTGAACTTAAGTCCCTTGATCCATCTAAGGGACCAGGTCCTGATGGGCTGTCTGCGTTTTTTCTTAAGAATACTGCTACCTTTATCTGTAGACCCCTAGCCATAATCTACAGTAAATGTATAACAGAAGGTGTTATGCCAACGGTGTGGAAGCAGGCTAATATCACACCTGTACACAAGAGTGGATCTAAGCGTAGTGTTGAGCAGTACCGACCTATTTCTATTTTGTCCACCTTGTCGAAGCTTTTTGAAAGACTGGTACATAACGAAGTGTACCCTATCCTGCATAACTCTATTACGAGTATCCAGCAACAGCATGGTTTTGTAAAAAAGCAATCCACAAAAACAAATTTATTGGTATTTTCTAGTGACCTATTTGATAACATCGATAATCGTATACAGGTTGATGCAGTGTACATGGACTTTCAAAAAGCTTTCGACAAGGTGGATCATGAATTGTTGCTGAACCGAATAGCTTTCAATGGTATTCGAGGTAACTTATTGCGATGGTTCATTTCGTACATTACTAACCGTTGTCAACGGGTTGTTATTAACGGATACCACTCTCATGCTACTCGGTTTACATCTGGTGTCCCACAAGGGTCTATTCTCGGTCCTCTTTTATTCATTATCTTTATAAATAATATTGATAACTTTTTTCATCATTCCCAAATTTTTGTTATATGCTGATGACCTCAAAGTATACAGACCTATTCACAGCATTCAGGATTGCTATCTTCTCCAAGAGGACTTGGATCGACTGACGGAATATTGTTACACTAGTAAGCTCCATCTGAGTATTCCCAAGTGCAACTACCTAAATTTTACCAAAAATAAAAACATCGTACGGTTTTCATACTCATAATGTAATGTTTGATTGAATAATGTAAACTCGGTTCGTGATCTTGGCATATTGCTTGACTCAAAACTCTGCTTGGATCTGCATATCGAACAAATTGTAAACAAAGCATATAAGATGTATGGATTCATAATGAGATCCACTCATGACTTTAAGCGGACCTCTTCGTACCTCTGCCTGTATAAAACCCTAGTCCGTTCCCAGCTCGAATATGCTATATCCATCTGCAACCCATACTATGGAAAATACATTGACATGATAGAAAACGTCCAACGTAGATTTCTTCGTGCAATGCACTACAGGTGTCGCAAAACTTATCTACAGTATAACCAGTTGCTCAGTATATACAAGCTATTGACGCTCAGCTCTAGACGTAAACAATTGGAAGCCATTACATTGTATAACATTGTTCATGGCAATTTTAACTGTATGGATTTAAATAATGTATTGTGCTGTGCAGTCCCTAGAACTGTCCATAGACGGCGGGTGCATGCAGTAGGTACCTGCCGATCTAACACTGGTCTACGTTCACCAGTTCGGCGAATGGCAGCCACCTACAATGAAGCATTTGAACATATAGACATAATTATTTACATGCTCTTAGATAAGGTTTCGTTGCCTTTTGTATGAGAAACTTGAACTCATGGAATACTAAATTAATTGTTTGTTGTTGTTGATTTTATTAAATTCTTTTTTTTGTTCTGTTTTTATAATGGTGTAACTGTCATGCACGAACAGTTCACCTCCTAGTGACTTTAAGTTTTTATTCATTAGTGGTAATCTGTGAACAGCGCTGTGGGCTACATTATTACTTAAGCCATTCATGTTTTTCTGTTTATAACATTGCATAATATAGCTGTTTGTTGTTCCTATTTAATAAAAAATAAAATATTTAAAAATCAGTACCAACTTAAAAGAAAATGGAACATTTTTTTTCACCATTTTATGTGAATTACCATTAATGGTGACACGGGTGGTGAGGCCAGCGGGAATACACCCCCCATTGACAACTCACAATGTAGGAATATAATTAGTAATTATTCTTAGTATACTAGTCTCAATTACCGATTGATCTTGAATCTAATACCTTATTAGCGATAGTGATAAATACACACATAATTATTTTATAAGTAGTGTAATAAGTGCTGTCATCCACATCTTTTTAGTGACTAACATCTGTAGATCTAACACAAAGTGTATAGTCGACGGCCCGCCTCTCTGCGTTGCTGTCTAAACGTGACACTGGCAGGATGTCCACATCGTCACAAATGCCAAAAAAAATATTGCACACAACACATACAATCCTTAGTATTTTAGTGTATATTCCGGCATTTCCGGGAATAATTCATTTGTACAGAGTGACAGCAAAAACTTTATAAGTATGCACATCAATATTTATATTGTATTATTAAAGAAACAAAAATACCAGCAATTTAAAAAATTTCATTAGCCATAAAGTCTTGAACTTAAGCCAGGAGTGTGTTCATCATCACAATAGTTCAAAGATTTTAACCAAAACATGAGACTTATCCTAAACAGGGTATAACAATAATTACCATTTTAAATGATTACCCTTTGAGTTTAATATTTTAAATATTACCAAAAGGTATTTTTATAAAAATCCAGGTAGACTTATTTGCAATTCGCACTAATATAAATAGACATTCATATTTTTTTTTTTGATTAATAATAAAAAAAAATTGATTACTAGTTATAAAAAATGTTGCATATATCTAGTAATCCTATTAACCCATCCTACTCAGTTAAATATGTGAAAGGAGTGGGCTTTCAAAGTAAGAACCTGTCATTGGACTCAACCATAGGCCATTGTCGCTTAAGTACACAATAAATAATTCTTAAATCTAGTTTAAACAGTCTTTCATTTCCAATAGACCATGGGAGGCCTTAATTTTAATCACAATCAGTAATATCAGTCCTCGCTTTTCTTGCACAACGCTCTTAGAATATACCATACAGAATTGTGTTCTCAAACAGTGTTGGGTTCATTCCAACTCTATTATTGTCATGCACAAGCTTCCTTTTCTCAATGACCACAAATGGCACTACTGGAGCAGCAGCGGTGCCATTTGGGGCCCTATCTTAAAATCTCCGTGCCTTGACTCGTTTGCGAATGTAACGCTTGGAGTTATCATCGTCAAGTAATTTTCCAGCACTTCGCAGTGGAATCCAAAAGTCCAATTTTAGGTCTCGGGCCAGTCCCGGTGGCATGTTCTTAAAGAAGCATTGGCCAGTAACAGATGCTGCAAGTACCTTTGCAGCATTAATCAGCAGCGAGTTTTTCCATGAGGAAGCATAAGTCAGCCGCATGGAGGACAGAGCAGCAGTTGAGCATACCATCGGAAACAATGTTTTGTGACGTCGGAGATCGGTGAATGATATTCCTTGGGGTTCTCGGTTCAAGTAAAATTCTAGTGTACCATGAAACATATCCACCATGACACCAATGATGGTTCCCTTGCAAAAGCCAGGGCAGTCGTCAATTACCACTCCATTTTGGCAAATAGCCCCAGTATATGACAATCCATAAGAGTTTTCATTACTACCGAGATAAGTTGTGTAGTCACGTATGGCATCAGCTATAGCCTTGGTACCAAGGCCCACCATGATATCGGTACCATATGGCTGGGTAAGCATCTTAATTTCCCAGTAATAGTGCACATTGTGTTTTATGCCAATATTTCCCTTGGCTATAGCAGTTCCTGAACTATAGAATGGATGAAAAACTACCTGCTTTTTATCTTGATACAAGTCCACCCACTTAGGAGCGCGCCGACGTGCCTCCCAGCGCCATTTTACAATATCAAGTTCTTCACCACAGCCGCAGTCTGGATCCCCTGGCTCCGTCTCGCTGTCGCCGTTCCAACAACGACAAAATGACTCGGGCATAGTCTCATTCACCGGCGGCGCTTTTTGTTTAGATTGATTCTCAGCCATTTTGATGTAACTGAAGACACAAGTTGCTTATCGCCTCTTGCACAAGTGCACCGGGCTCGACTAGACTGACCACTGAGCGACGCGACGCACCGGGCGAGGTCGCCGGGTGCCGGGTCAGAGCAGTGAGGGGTAGCGTGGGGAGAGCGGCAAGGATCGGTGCATGAAAGGGGTGCAGGGTAGAAAAATCAATAGTCCAACGGCAACGAATACAAACAAGTTTGGGGTTCACATTTCACATTCACAATCAATCAATAATAACACTCGCTGCGACTTCGTCTCCGTCAGTCCGTCTTTGTCAAAACTGTCAAAACAAAAAACAAAGGTGATTTAATTGTCTATACTCAGATTCTCATTTTGACCATAGACTTTTCTTCCCAGAAGCAATGTGAAGTACGTCGAAGTTTTTGAGTCTTTTTCACTAAATTATTTTGGATTTATATTCCTTAGAATTCATAAATTTAGCTTTTTGGCGTAGATATTTGGGTTTTATAAGTATCACTACAAACTTTCCTGCGACTGCTAGGAAGATTCTAAACAAGTATAGGCATTGGCAATCCTGCCTAAATGTGCGTTACGTGCAGCAAAGGCAAATAAAGTTCTTTAAAAAAAAAATTGTCATTATCATTGATGTTGATGACCTTCTTTTAATAATATATCAATGGTCATTATGGACTTTTATAACCGCAATGCGTATGTATGACAGTCCCATCGTACCCTAAATACCTACACTTGGGTCATGAACCTGAACCAGAACAGACACTTCGCATCATTACCTAGTTCATTACCTTTGGTTGAGACAGAATTTTATGGAATGTACCCGTGACAAGTCGGTTCAATCTCGAGACTCCAAAAAAATCTTGAAACTCATTTCGAACACAGTCCATCAATAGTCTTCCAGAACTCCCATACTCCAACTAAAGGTCTTGGTGGGATGGGATGCGCTAAGTTAGCCCGCGACATTCAAATTTAATTTACGTTTTTTGCAATATACAGGTCAGTGCCAGAGATTCCTGACGGCAACAAATATGTATTTACAGAATTTTATTCATTAATTTCATCAATACAACTCTCTAAGTTAGAATTGGCCTCAAATGTCATGATTTCATGAAATAGTCAGCAACAGTCTACACTGTAGCTATAAGTCATACAAGTGTTATTAGATTGATAGCTCAATCAGCTTTGAACCACCAGATTTTATAATGTTACAAATAACTTCATTTTAGGGATGTTTCTGGACTTCGCTGACTTATTTTAAATTTGAGATACAATGTTGGAACGAAATAGGGAAAAACTTGCTTCCAGTTGGCACTACTTTTACGTTGACTTTTACTAATTACATTCCCAGGACGATGTTAGGCGAATTTCCAGTGTTGCAGTTCCTGTGACAGAAAACGATTGTTAAGTAGGTACAGTGGCCAGCACATCAAATCAAGCTACACGAAACTGTCAAATTTCTCCAAACGATTTTATACTTGCAAATGTTGATGATTAAAAAATAGAACAAGAAAATTTGACAGTTTGTGGTAATTTAATGTGCTGGCCACCTTACTCTGGATATTATATGAATAGAAGGGAGATTTACTAAGGTAGCCCGCACTAAACTTAGAGAGTTGTTGATTTTCATTATTATGATTCTGCAAAAATTCATATTTATTTCGGTCCCAAATCATATTTTGATCAAAATATAATCTAATACTGGCCTGCATTAGCATTCACAAAAACTTGACGTCGTGGCAGTAAGTGTAAGGCCATAGTGAAAAGGCGTTTGGCGGGGCGTTTTGCGTCGCGTGCAATCGGCGAAAGATTGTTCGCCGCGCCGCCACTACACTCGCGAGGGATTGTATGTGTTTAACAAAGACATTAAATTATAGTGTTTAACATGGACGCCGCACGCGCCGCCCCGCCGGACGCTTGTGTCGAGTCCGCACTCAGTTCGTACCCTTACGCCCGGTTTCTCGACGGCTATTCAAATCTGTAATCAACTAACAAACCTGTTAAATTAATAGAACAGTCAAATCAAATTGGATTGCAGAATTGGCGATTACGATAAAATTAACTAATCAACGATCAATGTCAACTGATTAACGAAAATAGGTTATGTGTATGGCAACATCGTATTCTTCATTCATTCATTTTGAAAAATAGTTCGTTCAATTTAATATTGACACTGTTGACATTTCTAAAGGCAGGCGGCATTTTATTTAAAGTTTTGAATGTTCGAGGTAGCTAGAGATATAAATAAAAAAATTGTTTAGTGCTTTTCATTGAATTATGTGCCGTGTGGTGCCGGACGTAAAGAATAGCATCATCCTATTTCTTCCCGTGGGTGTCGTAAAAGGCGAGTAAAGGACTTCCTAGGGAATGGGCAGCAGCGTAGTCTATTAATTTTAACACCATACTGCGATCGCCAACCCGCCTGCTAAGCGTGGCGATTATGGCAAAACCCCCCAATTGGGGTAGGCCTATGTCCAGTAGTGGACGTCTTTCGGCTGAAATGATGATGATGATGATTGAATTATGGCATCGGCATCGACATCAAGAGGGAGAAATTATACAGAACGCGAGAAATGTTCACTTTTGAGTATAATAGATAGGTAAGTAACTATTGCACGTTTTTATTGGGTAGCCGAAGTTGTTTTATTAATTATAACTAGAAAATATCCAAAGAAAACAGAAAATCACAGGGAACGCAAAGATAATCGCCCAAGCTCGACAGATTAGCTAACACAACATTTGACAGCTGCTTGACATGACATTCAAGCTTAATCGTTCTTTCAGAAACCCAAATTCTGATTTAACAAGGGATTTTTGTACTAATTTGATTGTTGTGTTAAGTGATCAACGATTTAAATCAAAGTACTTAATTAACGTTCGTGCAACTCGTTTTCGACTTAACAAGAGATTTGACACATGGTTAGTTAATTTTAGATTTGAACAGCCGTCGAAAAACCGGGCGTTAGGGTGGTTTCGTAGACCACTGATGTGCAGTTGACTGTACCTAATACCAAAATTACGTAAAATTATGAATAAGGCAGCCCGCCTTTATTTCATTTTGCCAATATGTGGACCTTACCTACCTAAAAATATAAATGAAATGATGACACGATCATCATTTCATATATTTTTAGTATGTTTTATTTTAAATCATTCTGTAATGAAAACGTATACAAGTTTATTTTTAATCAAAATAATTGTAATTTAGAAAATGTTGTATTTTGTCAAAATCTACCAATCCTCTTTATACCGCCACCTAGTTACATAGATCCACAATTATAATTTTAGGATAGCAACACCTAGCGCTGGTTTTCTTTGGATTTCTCAGTTTGTTGCAGTTTGTAGTTCTCGCAGCCGCCATTTTGGCGTCACTATCGCACCGTGATAGTGAAATAAATTGATTGAAACGCCCTCATTGAGAAAATATAGAAGCTCTAACAAGATACAGGTATATTGTGTGCTGTTTCCTTTACATAATATGACTATGAATATGTGTAGAATTACTTTGCATGGGAATATTGATCATTCCGAATAAATGCGAAATATTGATCAGTTTCCTTGTGGAATCAAATCGTCTCAACTTGAGTACTGGCTGACGCTAGCGCCGTCTATCTCTTAGTTAAACTTGGTTTTCAATCTGTCGGTGGCGGTACTTTTCATGTAATTGCATATTTTGTTATGTTTTATCATTAAATAACAAATAAAACATGTAAGACAAGTGAATATGGTTGAAAGTGTCTAACACGTTGATAAAATGGCGGACTAATACTCTGACGATGACTCTGTGTATCACTTTATTCAACGTTCGTATCTATTCCAGTAGAAAGCAATGTTTGTGATTTTTTGAGGCAGCTGCGTAGTATTTATGTGATAAGTGGCGAGATATAGGGAGTTTCTCTAATTCTCTTTGTTTTGAAAACGTAAATCGCACATGTTTTATTTAAAACCAAAATGTACTTTATTGTACATAACTTGTAAACGTAAATAAAAATAACAACAAATTCCAATGATAACTGTAATCTCTACAATATTTTTTGTAAACAGAAAATACTAAATTCTAAGCAAGATTAAAGAAAAAAAAAATGATTACTCAGTTTTGACTCGGTTACTAGATTCCGTTCTCTTTTAATCTTTCGACAAGAACCATTGATTTTCTTTGATGATATGATTGACAACTAGTCTTACCAAGGGGTATCGTTTACCCAGTAACTGGGTTGTGGAGGTCAGACAGGCAGTCACTCCATGTAAAATGCTGGTCAGCTGCATCCAGTTAGACTAGAAGCCAATCCCAACATAGATGGGAAAAGGCTAAGCAGACGGATGATGATGATTTGAATAGCTATGTACGTTCTTACATAAACTTATCATTGACATAACATAGACTGAAAATGTAGGCAAGTAATAATAATATAAATTTAATTTTGGGTGGCATAGACCCATAGAAAACTTAACCTAAACCTAATACACATTTCAGGCTAGCAGGGAAGCTGCTTTTTTGCAAGTAAGTTTGATATTGCCATCAAACAATAACCAAGTGTGGTGATGAATGCATAAGGCTTCTCTGTCTGTAGGCCGTTGCCGAGCATTGGAAAATGGCTGGTACTATAAAAAATCTTTAAAAAAAAATGTTTCATTTAATTTGGAACAAAACAAACAGTTTTCAACCAGTGTTTTTGTGACTGTTATAATAATGCTGAGATTAGTACATACTGTTGATTTAGAATACAAATCACTATAACCAAAGTCTGTAATTCAGATAATTTATGTAAACAAAGTAATGTCAAAAAATGTCACTGTCAAAATGACAGGACAGCAGTGCAAAATATTTTATCATTATTTTTTGTGGTAAATAATGATCTAAAAAATTAAACTGAATTAATTATAAGAACTATGCAAGCAAAATACTGTTGCCAAACAATGTTTTGTGTAGTGTCGTGTGTAGTGTAGCCAGAGACACGGCCTATGATCGAGGTAGGCACAGGTGAATAGTTTTTTTTCTATTATCTGCGATTGGCATTCTAGCCGTAATAAGATTAGGTCTTCATGTGAGATTGTTTCTGTGATTTTCCATTGAACATTCACACTATGTGCTATATTCAGTACTAAATTAATTTAAATTTTCACTGTCTCTGGTCCAAGTTCATGATTTGCCAACTCTTTAGGCAGATTATATCCCCTTGTCTGTTAAGAAGGTTATTGGCTAAGGCATTGCTGTGCTTGCTAAGTCTCTGTTTATATGTTTTGCATTTTTTGCATAGTTCTTCTTTCACTGTTGATATTTTTAGGTGCTCATGTATTTCTGTGTTTCTGACAAACCGGGGTGCACTTGAGATTGTTCTTAGGGCTACATTTTGGAACTTTTGTAAAATTTCGATATTGGACTTGCTAGCTGATCCCTAGATTTCTATTCTGTAAGTCCAGATTGGTTTTACTATAGCTTTGTAAACAAGTATTTAAGTAAGCCCTTTTGAAGAGTGAAAGTCACTTGAACTGACTTAGTTATACTAGTTGAATTCTCAACTTTTCAGCCAAAGATCAATTTTATTTAACAGTACTAGAATTTTTGGAATGCCTCTGTTGGATCTTTGTCACTCGCAAGGCATGTAGTGTCATCTGCATAGGTAGCTGTTACCACGTCGTCAGTATAAAGCAAGTTTGCTGTAAAGATTGAGTAGAGTATGGGCCCAAGCACAGAGCCTTGTGGGACTGAGGCCTTCATTTTATAAAGATTAGACAGTTCTTCCCCATAATTAACATGAAATTTTCTTTGGTCTTAAAGTAGGATTTTAATATCATGTAAAAAATATGCACTTGTTCTACAGTTGCGTGCTTTTCACGGAATCCAAATTGATGGTCTGGTATTATTACATTTTCGTCAAGGACTGGTTTTTATCTATGTAGAAATATTTTCTCAAAAGCCTTCGATATGATTGGAAGGAGACTTAGGGGTCTGTCAGTTCTGGGCAATATTGGTCAAATACGACATTACATATAGAGTATAGATATGAATAGCGTCCATTTGATGGATGTTGTTGACCACATACCGTCAGGTTGGTGCTTGTTTGTTAACCAAAAATTAAAATTTGGAAGAACAGTGAATCCAAAGCCAGGCTTTTTTATTGTATCGCATTCAATGGGCCGCGCTCGTAAATATAATCTATTTTAATAGTCTATACATATAATGAAATCATAGCGTTAAAACAGTAAAAAACTGTGAAAAAAAGTAATCGATTCTAATGCCGAAAATATAGTTCAGTAATTGGGTTGTGGGGAGGTCAGATGGGCAGTCGGTCCATGTAAAATACTGGTATTTAGCTGGTTAGACTGGAAGCTGACACCGAAACACTTCATTGGGAAAAAGCTAGACAAATAATTCTTGTCTGTTTTTCTGTGTATGTTCCAGCATCACGCAAATTCTACTGGATAGATCTGTTCAAATTTTGCATAGATATTCCCTATAAGTCTGGTCAGTCTGTAGGCTATATTATTATCACGCTATTTGCTATGGGGGATGAGCAATGTGGCATTTTTTGTTTCTTCTTCCCATGGTACCCCCAGTAGTAGTTGCAAGTGCTACGCACCTGACCTTTCTGAAGAACATCGCCAATTAGGTCACTATTATGTTTTCCTAAGGCTTTCCCTCCCGGCGTTTCCACTCACATCTGCCTTGTAAATACCTTTTGTTAGTCGCCTTTCATTCATCCTCTCAACAAGACCAAACCATCTAAGCATACTCTTTTTATTTTTTGTCACTACATCTTCTTTTAAACCACACTGTTGCCTTATCACATCATTTTTCAGCCTATCTTCATAGTCACGCCACACATTATTCCTCTATCTATAGTTTACAGCTAATTGTAAAAAGACGAGCCAAATGGTTAGAAAATTGCGGATAGTTATAGATTTAACATTTTAAATGATTCAAAGTCAAATCATTTATTTCAAATAGGCACGAAGATGCACTTTTGAACGTCAAAAATTACATGAATAGTTAATTGATTCTAGTCGCGCCTTCCAAAAGGAAGGCGCGAAGGAGAAGAATAGGCAAAAAACTCCATACCTACTTACTCTTTTAAAATGTTAACAATAGTTTGTATACATTAATTAATAATTATAGGTGAAGACGATGTACCTAGAATAATAATTAAAAAAAAATTACTTACCACAATTGGTAAAAAGTATGAAAAGTGAAGTAATGACAGAAAAATTAATAAATGCGATAGGTACATGGTGCTCACATATTAACAAACATTGTATATATTTAAAAAAAAAAAAAATATATATATATAATCGGTGTGTGAGTTAAATTTATATTAATCACAGAAAATAACATTCATATCATAAAAATTATAAATTATACAGTTAAATTAGCAACCAGTTTGATTTTGTCTAGACTCTAAATTGTCCTATGGAGCAGGACCAGCATGTTTCCAAGCATTCTTATCTTGGATATAATCCTCTAATTTGTAATATGCTTGTTTACAAAGTGTGCTTTTTATATGAGTTTTAAATTTTCTTTCATTTAATTGTAATATATCAGAAGGTATTTTATTGTAACATTTAACACAGTACCCCATAAAAGATGTATGTACTTTAGATAATCTGAAAAATGGTTGATCTATTTTATCCTTATTTCTAGTATTAAAATTATGCCTATCACTGATTTTATTAAAAAGATGTAGATTTTTTCTTAAATACATAATATTTTCATAAATGAATTGGCAAGGTACCGTCATAATATTAATCGTTTTAAATAGTTCTCTAAGAGATTCGCGGCGATGTAGATTATAAATGGCTCTGACAGCCCTATTTTGTAAAATAAAAATGGATTCAATGTCGGCAGCCCGACCCCACAGTAAAATGCCATACGACATAATGCTATGCAAGTAGCTAAAATAAACCTAACGCGCGGTTTCTATATCTGTTAACTGTCTTATCTTTCGAACAGCATACGCGGCCGAGCTTAGCCGCCCCGCAAGAGATGTTATATGAAGATTATCATCATGGCTATATCTTTATGGGGCTCAGCAGTCAACCATCATGAATTTTATACAGGATGAATTTTTGGGATGGGGCAGTAAGCGTACCATAACCCATGTAGCTACACGAAATCGGTCTTAGGAGACTGTCCTCAATATTTAGATATTTTGATTTTTCTACGTTTTCGTCCAGTCTTCATTGTAGCGGCCAGTCTTTATAAATGTTAGGTGATTGTTAATAAGAAATCTCGTGTGTTTACAATCTACTGTTATACTATTTTAGTTATAGCCGTTCGTGAGGAATAATCTGTAAGAATGCATCGGTCAGTGTATCAGTGTTTTGCCATTAGGTGGTATATGCAGGAACGCAGGCGTTCATTAATTCACTAAAAACGAAAAACTTCGCAAGCAATGGAAAATTGTTACTGAAGATTGCGGAGTCGATATCAGGACTAACTGCCGTCACTAGTCTTGAGTTTGTATATAATATTGACTTCTGAAACCAAACCACAAACGTATACTACGTTTGTGGTTTGGTAACTTTTCGCCAGTTATGTTTAGGTTCCCATGTAATAGGGCGAGCCTACTGCCTTAACCGGGCATAAATCCAGACTTCGGACTGTTACTGAGAAATTCCAGATGGCAAACCCAATAATTATTTTCCTGAGCCGAGAATCGAACCCAGCCCCAACGAGTTAGTTTTAAATAAAAATGTGGCTGTTATTTTAGTATATTTTATTTATAATATAGAGATAATAAAAATTACAACATAAATAATCAACAACTACAGCATATATTGTGGTGTCTTACGATTTCCACGCGAACGAAGTCGCGGGCAGAAGCTAGTACCTAACCAATAAAAACAGGCAACTAATATATCTAACGGTAAATGAGGTAACATGTCGATTAATAAACAGTGAATATTATGATGTTTCGGCTTGAACATTAGAACATAGGGTATACAACTCGACAGTTATATACAACTTAAATTTTCTTTGGTTTAGCCTGGCCGACAGGCCAAACTCCGAATTAAAGACGAGCCTCTGGAACTGTCGGCGGGCCAGGTATACCTGGCAAGCCCAGAAAGCGAGGAGGTACCCCCTAGCCCCCATAGTTCAGGGAGAAGTTATTTGTAACGAGCCCACGAGCCAGGCAGCTAGGCTAGTAAGCCCAGGTAATGTGGCAGGCCTAAAACAGAACAAAGAATCTAAGTTGAAACCTTATTTTTTACTTACACCTCAGGGGGAGATAATTTAAGAAACTCTAGAGAATCCAAATTCCCACGATAAGAATAACATTGAGATAAAACAATATCTTGATCACTCTGAAGAAGAAATTAATTCAAGAAAAGGAGGTAAGCCAGGAGTGCCTGGCTAGTCAAGAGAAAGTAATTTAAAAGAAAAGGAGGTAAGCCAGGAGTGCCTGGGTAGTCAAGAGAAAGTAATTCAAGGAAAGGAGGTAAGCCAGGAGCGCCTGGCTAGTCAAGATTGCACAGAAAAAAAGAACCCAAAAGAAGATAAAAAACGATTGACAGAAAAACCAATCATGCCACCTCCAGATAAAAAAGAGAAGAGCAAGCAAGCGCTCATTCAAACTTACTTGAACCAAGAAGCAGTCATCGCAGGTGAGTCCCTTGATAATAAATAAATATATTATTGTTGGAATTAAGAGATAGTCCATCCTTATAAAATGCTGGAATTCAGTTGCATCTGGTGAAACTGGAAGTTCCAACATAGTTCGGAAATGCTAAGAAGCAGATGATGAATTAGATATGTATTTCATTAATCCCATATATATAATTGCATAATGTTAGTCACTCTGTATTGTATCTATATATACTAATATATAAAGCTGAAGAGTTTGTTTGTTTGTTTGTTTGAACGCGCTAATCTCAGGAACTGCTGGTTGGAATTGAAAAATTCTTTTTGTGTTGGATAGTACATTTATTGAGGAATATTATAGGCTATATAACATCACGCTACAACCAATAGGAGCGGAGCATAAATGAAAAATGTTGCAAAAACGGGAAAAAATATCCCTTTTTGGGAGCTTCCGTTGCGTGCGCTGCATAAACGGTTTAAGTTACGCAAATATCATGTATTATGGAATTGTTCCTCTTTAAAAGTTCTAAAAAACAGTCCGCGACAGCATATGTCTATCTTTTAAGATTGACTCACTATAACCTTTTTTTATAGTAATCAAATTTTTTCGAAATTAATTCATTATTTGCGAAGGAGTTTTATCAACATAATATTAATCCTTATCCAAATAAATATGTTATTAATCACAAGTATTTAAATGTAAACAAAATTGTCCTTGACATCACTTGATTGATTTCAATCAACATCTTAGGAGATATCATAATTTTAAAATAACTCCGCAAAAAAATAAGTAGAAAATTCATTATTTAAACAACTCTCTTAGGTGACGCAGACGAAGTTGCGCGGTTCAGCTATATTATAAAGCTATACAGTACAGTATAAAGAAGAGTTTGTTTGTTTGGTTGAACGCGCTAATCTCAGGAACTAGATACTGTTTCGAATTGAAAAAATATTTTAGTGTTGGATAGCCCATTTATCGAGGAAGGCTATAGGCTATATATCTACGCTACGATCCTTAGAAGCCAAGCGAAAAGAACGGAAGTCAGAAAGAACGCTAAGCGATAACGAAATTTTAGCGCGGGCGAGCGACGGGTTGCGAATGCGATGCGATGGGTGGGCCGAAATTTCACGCGGACGAAGTCGCGGGCAGAAGCTAGTGTTGTATATAATCCGTTTGTCTCATCGTCTGTGTATGACTGATTTATATATTTTGTGGGACATAACTATCTTTAACAGTTATCTGTAAGTGCCATCAGATAAATCTGCAGTTAAGTCTCGCTCATTCTTGTATTCTTGTAAGTTAACTGTAATGATTGGATTATCATAAAATAAAAACAGCCAATCGGTGGTTTATTTAGTTGATTTTGTCGATTGGCTGGAGAACTCAAAAGATCAAGATTATTGGAAAATAAAGGTTCATCAACGGTATTCACCTTTGCCCAGCAGAGTGAGGACACAGATAATAACAAAATGTACCTAGTTGTCATTTGAAATGAGATTTGACAGTTGGTATCATTGAAAAGAGCGTTCAGGATCTTTACTTGCAGAGTGGGTTCTTAAAGTTTTTTTTTTTCAGTCAATGCCGCAAATGATGAAAAAGGCTTGCCCTCGGGAATGGTCGAGTACTACGTAGACGAAGACGGCAAGTACTACTACCAATCAGCGGTGGAAGGACAGGCCTTGGTCATGAATAATTCCGAAGGCAACGAAGACACTGAGGTAAGTGCCCTCTGGGGTAAAAGTATTTTATTTTTAATATGGATTGTTAATTTATTCATCAACAACTAATTTAATTTTTTTCATTTATTTATTCATAATTGATGTATTGAATAATAAATTCCCTCCACAAAACAGTGTAATAAATGATTGTGAAATTGTTTGGGCTCATGTATTTACAATTATTTATAAAGAAAAACTTAAATTCAAACCTGGATGAGCCTGGATGTATTTCATGACTCTTTGGGTGGTATTCGAAAAATATATTTGACAATTATCATTTAGCCATATAATTTCGGTTATAGCAGAATTATGTATTTGAATTATGTTTGTAATGTTCATGCCCTTCATTAACTTGTATTCTGTTCTGTTGTATTTTATTTTATTGAAGTTACTTTGTATTTTATTTTATTGAACTTTGTTTAAATTTTACTTTTTCTGCAGCTTCTGTCCAATGTCTTTTTTATTTAAATGTTATGTACACCTATAATTTGTGTATACATTAGCAATAATACCTTTCGTAAATACTTTTGCAAACCAGTTATTAATGTATGTGCTGTTGGTGTTCTTTAATAAATAAATAATTCACAGTATTGTAAGGAAAACTGGAGAAAGCTACTAATTTTCTATAGATATAAACATACAACTAAAAAAGTATTTTATTGGTATTAAATTAGTGATAGATAGGTTGTTATTAAATAATAACAAAAAAATAAAGCATAACCAGTGGGAATTATTATAGACCAATTACTAATATGCTGACCAATGAACACAAGCTGTTTGTATGTAAATCCTAAGCTTGTGTAAAGCTACCTATTGCATTAAATTTATTTTTGAACCAACATTTATACTAATTTGAATTAATTTTGAACCAACATTTATACTAATAGAAAAGGAATTAAGGTTTTTAATATTTACTAGTAGTAACAAACAAAAAAAAAAAACTAAATAAACACTTTAATAAATAATGTTGAAGTGATGAAGCTTCTTTAACTGTTATACATACGAGTGTTGTATCTCTTTAAGAAAAAGCGCTTGAGAGACTACAAACTCTTTAAAAAAATCTGACCATTGCTAATAACTCGGAAGTTTTTATATTAGATAGTCTCGCATTTGAACACTATCTCACATCTATACTAATATTATAAAGAGAGAAAGCGAATTTTGTGAGTTTGTTTATATGTGGAGGGTAATATCCGGAACCACAGCTCGTATTAAAAAAAATCTTTCAACATTTGATAGATATATTATTCAAGATGGACATAGGCTGCATATTATGTGTTAAAATAAAATTTCTACCGTGCGAAGCCGGGGCGAGTCGCTAGTATGGTATAAACAAAACATCACGACTTCAGTGCAAGCATTAATTGAAATTTAATTGTAGGCGGCCGCTGAAGGATCAGACCCGATATTGACCGATCAGGAGGAAACTTACCAAACGGTTACGTTAGTCCCTTCTGAAACCAATGGAGAGGTCAGCTACGTGCTGGTAGTACAAGACGAAACCAAGGGGGTCGTCAATATCGATCTCAAGGTGGACCAGGTACGGGGAACAGTCAAGGTGCTTACATTTTTCAATATTTTTAACATATCATACTAATTTAAAAAAATGTATATATGTATATTTATATAAATATATATAGGGTGTATCTATTTAAACACAAAATATTTTATGAGGTACACCTATAGGTGGTAAAGAAGCCATGAAACGAATTAAAAAAAAAAAATCTGTATATTATTTAAAAAATTAAATAATTTGAAATTACTTGATAGGATGATTCATTATCAAAAGGCACCGCGCTCGTGCCGCCACCGTTGCCGCGTCCGGGCGGGTCATTCATAAAATATATTTTTTTAGTAGAAAAGGATTTTTTTGCTATGGCTTTTTACCACCTATAGATGTTTCTCTTAAAATATTTCGTGTATGAATAGATACACCTTATATGTATATATATTTATTTATTAATTAATCAAATTATGATATATTGTACAATTAAAACTTGCATAAAAAACGGTGAAGGAAAACACCGTGAGGAAACCGGCGTGCCTGAGAGATATTTCTTGACGGCATAGATGGAGGCAGATGGTGGCATAAAAGCTCTGACACCAAGTTAGTCACTAACCACACGAAAAAGAAGAAGAATTAGTCAACTTTATTAGCCAACAACACAACAGGTGTTAGCAGCACTTGATATTATGTTATTCCTTAAGTATAATTAGCCTATAATGTTCCCACTGCTGGGACACAGGCATCCTCTCTGTGAGAGGGAGAGGGCCGTAATCCACCACGCGGGTCCAGTGCGGGTTGACGGATCTACGATGTCTTCGAATTTTTGGTTCTAGGACATGCCGGTGTCCTCACGATGTTTTTTTTCCTTCACCGTTGTGAGAGCTGATTCCTTAAGTAATCAATATTATTTGATTTAAACTGACAACATTTTCGGGTTTTAGACTTGTGAACAGCATTTACACACTCCTTTTATAACACTGATTGATGTTCGATTCGGCGCGGAAGCGTATCAAATGGTTGGGAATACCTACGCTGCCACTGGTCGCATGTTTTCTTTCGAAAACAGTTTAAAAAAAAATATTTAATCTTCTTGGTACCGTAATAAATGATGACGTTTATTTAGTCCGAAGCGGAGGAGAAAGGCAACGATGACGTGTACAACTTCGAAGACGAGGAGGCCGGCGAGGAAGAGGAGGAAGAGGAAGAGGAGGTGGCCGAGGGCAAGCCCAAGACCGCGCAGAAGCGAAACCTCGCGCACATGCGGCCAAACTACACCTGCAACTTCTGCGCCTACACGAGCCATCGCAGGTAACTATCAGCACTAGCCGTCTCGTGCAGGGTGGTAACATATTATTGTGTTATTTACTATGCCACAGGAAATTAAATAGCACCGTTTAAATCGGGCTGTACACGTGAGGACCTTATGTCTGAATCAGCATATTGTAGTATTAGCGTAGCTGAGTGATCCAAAAAAGAAATTTGACCTCTTTTCGTTCGATATTTGCCATCGACACGCTAAGAAGAAGAAGGATCAGAATCAGGTTTAAATCAATCCATTCAGCATATCGCAGTCCACTGCTGGACATAGGCCTCTCCCAGACTGCGCCACAATACCCTGTCCTCCGCCTTCTGCATCCAGTCTGTCCAAGCCACCTTTTTAAGGGCATCGGTCCATCTGGCTGGACCAGAATAGAATCAGGTTTAAATACAAAATAATTTAAAAATTGTAATGTGTTATAAGCAACCAGAAACTGTGTTTCGATACTTAATCAATATAAAGGATACATTAACTTCGGACTCATTCTCAATATTTTTTGCAGATTACATCAAGCAAAAACATAAAAAAAAAAACTATTTTTTTGTTTTATTATGATGATAAGTTAATGACTAATAATATCGTACCAACTTTTAATTTACTACCGAACGTTTATTTGTATGCAACCAGTGTTTCTCATTTTAAGTGAATAAATAGTAATATGCTATTTCTTAAACCATATGTACGTATGTTTGTTCGTTCAGGTACCTTTTGCTCCGCCACATGAGGTCGCACTCGGAGGACCGTCCGCACAAGTGTAGCGTGTGCGAGCGCGGCTTCAAGACCATGGCCTCGTTGCAGAACCACGTCAACATGCACAACGGCATCAAGCCGCACGTCTGCAAGTACTGCAACAGCCCTTTCACCACCTCGGGTGAGTCAACTACCCTATCCCACTGCAGTGCAAAGGCCTCTTCTCATTAATCAATCAAATCAAAAACGAGCATTGATCACCACGCTTGCTCAAGACGTGTTGGCGATTTAAACTTATGTTTAGCCCGCGGCTTGGCCCGCGCGACTAGGCGTGGTAGCACCTAGTTTATAATAATCAACTAAGTCCTGCCTGCTCCTTCGCCCGCGTGGTTTTTTCTAAAATTAAAGTTACCCTAAGTTACTATTTATAACATTAGCTATCTGCCAGTGAAGGTCTCGTCAAAATCGGTCCAGCCGTTTCGGAGATTAGCCAGAACAAACAGAAAAAAAAAATGTTTTAAGTTCTTTATATACTTATATTAAAAAGCTGTTATTTTGACATTACAAACAGAAACTTCAATTTAATTTATCTGTATGTTTAGATAAGATAGCAGTCGATCGCAAAGCCTTTCATTTTGGCAGTTCAGCCACATTTATTGCTTTATTTAAATGATCGAGCCAACGAATTTTTCAAACCAATGGATTAGGAAATTCCTTCACAACCTTCGGATTTTGAGTGGGGTGCTGGTTTCCTCACGATGTTTTTCCTTCAAAGATTCCAAAAGTATCTGATGGAAATGTAAACAAATGAATCGGACAACGTACCTGTGGATGCCAATGAGTAGTTATTAAATTCTAATTTAATCGGTTTGCGAACGATGAACGAGACACAGTAGATTTTTTATTGTTATGACGTCTATAGACGTAAAGCGCGCGTGAAAGCGTTAAAAACATGTTTCTCATTGACAATAGCGGTTAATTTTATAACCTGATGAAAATGTACGAAAGGGATGAAGATGATTTTTTGCAATGCGTCGTTGTGTTGCGGCCTGTCCTAATTTGAGTTAGCCTCGGAAGTTACGAAATGGGCCCTCAGCCTAATTCGAATGACAGATGTTTAATTTCCATGAAAATGCACGGAAGTGATGAAGAAGGATTTTTGCAATGCGCCGTTGTTGTGGCCTGTCCTTATTTGAGTTAGCCTCGGAAGTTACGAAATAGGCCCTCAGCCTAATTCGAATGACAGATGTTTAATTTCACTGTTTGTTGACAGGCGAACTGGTCCGCCATGTGCGCTACAAGCACACGCACGAGAAGCCGCATAAGTGCACGGAATGCGACTACGCGTCCGTCGAGCTATCCAAGCTGCGCCGCCATGTCCGCTGCCACACCGGCGAGAGACCCTACCAAGTAAGTTTCTTATTATCTTGGTTAAACAGAGGTGTTCTTTTAGTAACACACAATTCGCCAGTTACGTTTAAGTAACATGTAATAGGGGCGAGCCTATTGCCATCAACCGGGTACAAATTCAGACTCTGGGGTTCTATTGAGAAATTCCAGATGCACAAACCCAATAACACTGCCTGACCCAGAATCGAACCCAAAACTTCGTGCTCAGCAGTAGAATGAGCAACGAGGCAGAATAAAAGAGAATGTAGTGCCAATTTTTTAAAGAGTATGCTTAGGTGTGGATTAGTCGGCTTACATTCAATCTCAACATGACCAATCGGTCAGGTTGAGATTGAATGTAAGCCGACTAACAAAAGGTATTTACAAGGCAGATGTGAGTGAAAACGCCGAGAGGGGACGCCCTAGAAGGACCTAATATAGTGAGCTTATTGGTAATGCTATTCAGAAAGGTCATGTGCGTAGAACTCGCAAACGGTGTGCATGTATGACCAGATGTATGAACGTAAACAAAGCAAAATGAGAATTCTCAAAATCTAGAAGAAAATATGAGACAGTAAAAAAAATGTTTAAAAATCTCAAAAATCTGCATTGTTTATGCTAGACTAGACAGAGGCAGCACTGAAGTCACAAGACTGAGGCGCCTTAGTAACTTCGTGTCATTCAGTACAATGGTCGTTTTGCGTGACAAGGATAAAATAATAACTTCAAAAGCGTACTTCTTCATTTGTCCACAGATTTTGTGATAATATAAAAAAAAATTGTAAGATCCTTAAAATACATATTAATTCATGTTTTTTTTTCGATAGTAGCCAAATATTTTATTGTTTACAACATAAATATTCACAATATCATGCCAGTTTTTCCCGAAGGGTTAGGCAGAGCTGTATCTGCGTATACACCCACATTTCACCAGCTATGTTATTGTCATTGTTGTGTTGTGGGATATTGACACTAACAACTCTTGAACATGGTTTAGACGCGCTGATCGCGTTCAGTTTCATTCGTGAAATACGCTCTAAGTTGGATGCAGCGGTAAAACATTTATAGAATGATGATTCCGTGTAATAAGGGGCGACAATCAATCAAAGTTAACATCAGGTTTGTAAAAACGTTCTGTAATTGATATGAAACTCCAACTTTCTGAACAGCGGAATCAACTACAAAATCACCTGCAAATTGTAATAAATGTCTGACACGTGTCGTAACCTCCCCAGTGCCAGCACTGCACGTACGCGTCCCCGGACACGTTCAAGCTGAAGCGGCACCTGCGCACACACACGGGCGAGAAGCCCTACAAGTGCGAACACTGCAACATGTGCTTTACGCAGTCCAACTCGCTGAAGGCTCACCGGCTCATCCACAATGGTCAGTACAATACCTGAACACACAGCGCTACAAGGTTCTTTTGGAGCGTGGCCAAAATTGGAACTAACGTAGTCATCTTTTATACAGTGACATGAATATTTACTTTGTAAAGTGTTATATTATTTTAATTTTTGTGAATGTGAACACTATGTGGATCATTGTAACTTTTTTTTCCCAGTTATCTTTAATCATGGTCTGGCATTTTGAGTAATTTATGCGACCTACCCTTATGTCCTTCCTTTGGCATTGTTCGTCGAATCGATGAGCTCCTTAAGTTCTGAGTTGAGCTACACGATTACTGACAAATGCGAGCACTGATTGGACAGGTCCAATCAATCTGTGTGGTTCTTTCCTTAAAAGACCGTTTCAGACACTAATCTACATGATCTGACCAAGATTATGTCTGGACTTTAATAAAGACTGTGACCTCTGAGTTTTTTGCAGCCTTTCTTCTCAGAGTAGTCTGATAGGAAACACTGATCTCATCTAGTTTTTAAAATATGATTGACGTGTAAAAGTGTTTGTAAAACCTACTTACAGAAATAGTCATTTATATCTTGTTTTTTCAATAGTAATACACAATGACCGTGAAAATGTGACAGATGTTTACCAACAACGTCCCCGGCAAAAGATTCTCGTAGCATTCTAGCATAATCAGCCTATAATGTCCCTAATCTATCACACAATCCATATCTTCTATAACCTATGTTTAATTTCCGTAGTATCTGAGAAGCCGGTATACTCGTGCGAGCTCTGCCCTGCTAAGTGCGGACGTAAGACCGACCTGCGCATCCACGTGCAGAAGCTACACACGTCCGATAAGCCGCTGAAGTGCCGCCGCTGTGGCAAGTCCTTCCCCGACCGCTACTCCTGCAAGGTGCACAACAAGGTACGTGACATGTGTCAAGATGACATGGCAGACACCGTGCAACGTGACGAGCTGGACACAGCAAATGGATGACGCAGGCTGACAGTAACCACTTACCAAGACCCAAATAAAGTCCTTTGTAGAGGGAGATCACATCCATCGCTTATTAACGGTGAATAAAGATAATACTGCAATCGTAATTTTACTGATTTAAACATTTTATTTAAAAAAAGGGTTATAATCCGGCCCGCCAACGTCATTTTGACTTAAGAGTGTATTGCTCTCAGAAATTATATTCTGGGGTTCGTGTATGTTTAGGGCCACTGTGAACTTTATTAACTAAACATAACCACATTCGAATTACTGGAAGATGAAAACATTGCGGTGGTGCGCTCCACGATTATTTTCATGGTGTGTGGAAGGATTTTAGCCTTCGAAGATTCTTACGATAAATTGCAACTTAAACAAATCATTCTGGACCCCTGAATTCCCTACGTTTTACTGACCCCTGATGAAAAAAAGTTTGTCCACCTCTGGTCTAGAATATTGTTATTCATTTGTATTAAACGTGGAATCTGATAATTGGCCTTAATTGCAAACATTGTCTGTTATTGGCTGTAAGTTTTCCTAATAAAATAAAATAAATATATTGTTTCAATAGACCCACGAGGGAGAGAAGTGCTACAAGTGCGACCTGTGCCCATACGCGTCGACCACGCAGCGCCATCTCAGGACGCACATGCTCAAGCACACCGATGAGAAGCCGTTCGTCTGCGACTTGTGCGATCAGTCTTTCAGGTTGGTACCAGACACATGACATATTCTTTATTACACACTTAATAACGTTTTTATTTACTTAGGTAAAAATAAAACCGACTGAAACTAGAAAGTTCAATACAAGATCAAGCAGTTGATGCAGTTGGTGGCAGTTATTTTTGTGCCACTAACTGCGTCAGACTGTATTTGATGTCGCGCAGTCGGGTGATAAGGGTGATACAATGGGCGGACAATCTGCCACTGGTATCTACTATTTGAATAAATCTAAATATTTTATTTTATTCAGTAATAAAAGGTAACTAACGGCATAAAGCACAATATTATATATGCGCATTGTAATGTTTTAATCTATACAAATAAATAAAATTAAACTATCTGTTTGTAATTTCAAACTACAACTTATTACTAAATGCATATGAAAGTATATAATTATGGTACTTATGACAAAAAAAAAACATTATTTTTAAAATTTTATCTTTCTCTCCGTCTGTTTGTTCTGGCTAATCTCTGAAACGACTTGACCGATTTGGCGGGACTTTCACTGGCAGGTAGCTAGTGTTATAAGGAGTAATTTAGGCTACTTTTATTTCAGAAAAAGCCAAGCGGGCGAAGCCGCGGGCATCACCTAGTATTCAATAAAGTCAAGACAGATAAAGCACTGATTAAACTATTGCAAACTTATTTCTTATAACCTCATAACATACCGCCTGTATTCTCCGAAGCTAGAGGTGTTTAATACACCCACATTTCGCCAGTTGAAAGTCCCTTGTAATAGGGGCGAGCTTAATGCTAACCAACCTTATTAATACTACTAGCCTATTGTTGTTCCTCTGTGGGGCAAAAGCCACTTCTCATACAGAGAAGGCACGAGCATTGGTCACCACGCTTGCTCAAGACGGGTTGACGATTTCAGACTTATTAACTATTAGCTTCTGTTCCGCGAATTCGTCGGCGTGAAATTCGACCCCGGCTCTCCGCGTCACATCCCGTTGCCCACCCGTGCTATTACTTCGTTTTCACATAGCGTTCTTTCTGACTTTTTTCTTTTTACCCGGAGCCTCAGGATCGCAGCGTGATGTTAAATAGCTGAATAGCTCAGTTCCTTCTCCAGGAACAGAGCTATCAAATACAAAAAGAATCCGTTATGTAGTTTTACAATACAAACTTACAAACAAATTTTACCTCTTTATAATATTAGTATTGATAAGTCCATGTTTTCTCACGAGTTTTTTTCCTTCGTCAGTAATGTCCAAGATAAACTCTAAAAGTTATCTATTAATAAATACAATTAAAACCAACGTCATTATAAAAAAAAATATCATCATATTTCAGGCAAAAGCAGCTGCTCCGTCGCCACCAGAACTTGTACCACAATCCCAACTACGTGCCGAAGCCGCCGAAGGAGAAGACGCACTCTTGCCACGAGTGCCAGCGCATGTTCGCGCACAAGGGCAACCTTATCCGCCACTTGGCCGTACACGACCCGGAGTCTGGACACCACGAGCGCGCGCTCGCCCTCAAGATCGGCCGCCAGAGGAAGGTGCGATTCGTCGAGGGAGAGCCTATGAGGGTGAGAACTATATTATTATTCTTAACATGTCTTCGTCGTGTCGATGGCTCGACAGTGAATTAATTTTTGTTAGCCCCAAAAAAAACCGCCATTTCCATGGTATCGTTAGTGGCAGCGCATAGACCACATAGCATTTTTTGTTACACAGAGGACAGGATAAGAGGTTGAACATAGCTTTCTCAACGTGTTGTTTTAGTTTATTTTAAGAATCTTTCTGAATACCAGCAAAGCTGGGATCACATTATTGTGCGGTGTCCATGTCGTATGGGAATAGAGAACAGTGTGAATGTGCCCATTGTAAAGGCATAGATTTGATACGCAACAACGTCATAACGTGCCATAAAATGTGAACCAGTTTTACGCTGGAAGCCAAGACATTACCAGAATGACCTGAAAACAGTTGTGACCGCTATGAGGAACGGTCAGCAGAAATTGTCTTGATCTGGATTAATTGCATTGGTATACTACTATACTTTTCCAAGAGCTATACGGTCTTCCTACCCATTGCGGCATTTTACTTAAATCCAGAATACACCTTGTTTCTAATTCCATTATTCTATTTCATAATTATAAAACTATTTTAGAAGCATAGTAACTTTATTTATAGGTGCTCTGTTTAATATTGCTTGCGGTAAAGATGTAGCCCAAAATTCGAAGCTAGTTAAAAAAAAAAAAACTAAGCTAATACATGACAAGTGCAGTCAAACAATTTACTTGCCTTGTCCTAAATACCATAATTATAGTAAAAAAATCTGTAATAAATAGGCGAACAGAATATTTTGCCTCGCGCTCGGTGCATGTTGTCATATTGTAATGTGATATCTCTATTGATTTCTCTACTGCCCAAACACATTACATTCCTTTTTTCTGTCGGTGCCTGCATTTTGTTCTTTTATTTTTAGAGACAAAAACAACTTGTCATCAAAATAAATACTGAACGCTTTGCAATGCTAAATCCTGATTTATTTTTTGATTTTCTTATTTTTAGAATGTGAGCTTACCGATAAGATAACACTACGTTTTTTCTTTTTTTTTTTTGGCTGTTTTTTGTAACATAATTCGTCAAATGTTAGTAATCCGGCCCCTCCGGGTTACTAATATTTGACCTATTGTGGCATTTTTGGAAGTTCCTATGTTCAGCAGAGGGACTGACTTGAGACTTTATGATAATGATCAGTAGTGCTATTCTGTAAACATCTCACTGTGAAAACTTAGGTGAATTGAGCGTGGAGTGAGCTGTCAATAGTGGCATCAGATGTCAAAGTCAAATCATTTATTTCAAATAGGCACCTAAGATGCACTTTTGGAAAGACAGCTCACTTCAAGCTCACTTCAAGCTCACTTCACCTAAGTTTTCATGGTGTGATTTTGACAGAATAGCACTACAGGTAGGGTGCTCGCCTTGTTGATTTTAAACTAAATGTACTTCAACCATGTTTTAAAGCTTAGTGCACATTTTACTTATTGTGTTGCATATCATAGAGCTTGTGTTGCACTACGTTAGTTAAGCATTGCGATATTTATTCATCATGTTATTTACTTAGATTTCCAAACAATTGTTATGCTACTGCCATGGCGTTAATAAAAAGAACAAGATAGCTGTGCTCCGTTACTTCACTTTCGCTTAGCGCTCTTTCTGACTTTTTTCTGTTTGCTCGGCTTCTAAGGGTCGTACTCGTATCGCGATGTTATATAGCTTATTACCTTCCTCAAGAATTGGGCTATCAAATGCAAAAAGAACTTTGCAAATCCAACTGGTGTATTCCAGAGATTAGCATGTTCAAACAAAAAAATCACTCTTCAGCTTTATTATATTATTATAGTAAAGAACACAGAAATAAAAATGAGTTCAAACTGAAAAGATTTATGGATTTTTAATTGTAATAAAAACATTACCCTCCTTTGTGGCTTCACCGCAGTCGTGTAAAAACTATCTCGAAGAGAAAAATAAAATTTCAATTCAACCATTTGTTGTATTTCTCAAAATCAAGAAATAACAAAGAAAATTGCGTTTTCGATTTGCGAATGTTAAATAGCTTTAATGCCATTCTGATTATTTTATTTTGCACGCTCTCGCTTTTCTTATGATTATATTCCTACTTGTCATGTAGGTACCATTCGCTCCGCAAGTCAATTAATTATTTTTAGTTAATTTGCGTTCTCTCTCTATCTGAAAGGTCGCCTTCGCCCTGCAGTGGGACTGATAGCGTGGTATTATTCAAAGTCAAATAATTTATTTCAATAAGACCATAAATGAGTGCTTTTTGAAGTATTTTGTATTTGTAAAGAGGCAGCTAGATCAAACGAGTTTTTATTCGCTGGCGGCAATGCTAAAACTAAACGCTAGCTTTATTAATATGTAGCTTATGTTGAGTTGCACGAAACCAACATTAGTTTAATGGAGACTTTAAATTCATGCCATCCCTCAACTTTTGTATCAAAAAGAAAGTGACAGCATCAATTTAAAGTCTCCGTTAAACTAATGGTGGTTTCGTGCAACTCACCCTTAGTGTGGCACATGCGACTCACTAATAAGAATTTTTTTCGGCTGTGTTATCCCAAGGTTTACAAAAAATATATATATTAAGATTTAACCCATTTTTTTTTTTTTTGTTTGCTCAGGGTAGTTTGTTTAGAAAATTGGCGATTCCGTGCTTTGTAAAATTGAATATCAACTTAAATTGTAATAATATCTGCTTCCATCCAATGTCTGTTTCTTTAAATGTACCCTGTAATTTGTGTATATTAGCAGTAATGCCTTTATGAATATTTTTGTAAACGAATGTTGAATGTATATGCTGTTAGTGTATTTCTATAAATAAATGAATAAATTGTCTTTCACATTACAAAAAACATTCTTTGAGAGTTGTATGAAATGTCTATGGCACTGCAAATTGACTTAGTATGTCAATCTGCTAAACAATTTTTTTTTTCTTTCCCCCACAAAACAAAATACACCCAACATATGGCTTTAACAATTTACGAACTTACGTTCCACAAACTTATTATACTTTTGTTATAATAATTTTTTACGTGACGTTAGTATTATCACTAATTATAAGCGCTCTGTGCTACTGTAATTCTGTTCCTTAGCGAAGTTTCAAATAATGTATTCATCATAAGGAGACTAGGATACCCGTAGCACAGGTTTTACTTATATGTATGAGTATGGGCTGTCTCCCATCTTCAAACCATTTTATTATAAACTATGATTAACTTGTGGCAAAAATATATATAAATTTATCTTTTCCCTGACTATACATTACATGTTATTTTTACCATCCAAGACTAAATATCCATGCATATTATTAAACAAATAATTGAATTCCACAGGACATTCGCGTCCTGGACTCTGCCGACGCTGAGAACATGATGAAGTTTGGGCTCACCAAGAACGACCTGAAGCGCGGCGAGCTGGTGACTGTGGGTGACGGCGACGGCCAGCAGTACGTGGTGCTGGAGGTCATTCAACTGGAGGACGGCACTGAGCAGCAAGTCGCCGTCGTGGCACCAGAGTACAACATGGACGAGGATGAACCCGGTGAGTTACATTCAAATACAGGGTTAAACGAAACTAATGGTAGAGCTGTCCAGCTGGTCAATCCTGTAAAAATCTCGCTGAGAAGACTTAAGTGAGCTGTGATTCCCCCTGATGCTTGGGATTCACTTGACACTATTGACGACTCACTTCACCTAAGTTGTTATGGTGTTTTTTAGGGTTCCGTAGTCAACAAGGAACCCTTATAGTTTCGCCATGTCCATCTGTCTGTGTTTCTATCTGCCTGTCAGCGGCTTACCTCAGAGACTCGTACTAGAAAGCTGTAATTTGGTATAATAAAATGTTGTTTTTTTTTATGTTACCTACTCGTAAAATAGGAATGACAATTTTTTTTTCTCGTCTAACCCATGGTGTGGGGTATCGTTGAATAGGTCTTTCAAATAAAATATTTTAGGTTTGTGAAAACCATTTTTCGAGTCTGGGATCCGTTTGCATAATTAAGCTTTAAAGTGCAATTTTTTGTTCAAGTGTCCTCCTCCCCTGGCAGCTAAATGATTGAATTTGGATATGTGAAAGGCTGTAGTATAATTATAACGGAGTTAAAAGGAAAACTATCACAGCTAAGTAGGCTTTACAAGTTACCGAGTAATAGTCAACCAACTTAAATTAGCAGTTAAACATGAATGTTCTTCATGTTTTTCACGTACAATGTTAAGTTTGTTCTTGGGATCAATTCATCCCATATACGGAACACTAATGAGCACGTAAAGAAAGAAGGGTTTATTTTTTAAGACCAAATCCGAAACTATAAGAAATACCGAGAAATACTCAGTTTCGGGGCTTGACTATCTCGTTGGTCTATTGGTCGCAAGCGCTGCTGCTGGGCATGATCTTCCGAGTTCGATTTCCGGGTCGGGAGAAGTGGTATGGCTTGAGGTTATATACGTAGTGTCGAGGTCGATTTTGATAAAAAATTAAATGGAATCTATCATTAAATTGTTTATATAGTTTCATTATTTATACTAATATTATAAATGTGAAAGTAACTGTGTGTTTGTTTGTTACGTTTTCATGTCTAAACCGCTGAATCGATCGTTATGAAATTTGGCAGAGATATAGCCTGGGATATAGAGAAGAATAGAATATAGGCTACTTTTTTACGCTATAACCGACATTTCCGGGGGTGGAGTCTCGGGTAAAAGCTAGTGTGTTATATTTTGATGCCGTCATAATAAATAATGATTGCGAAAAAGTAGTGATTTAACAAAATATCGTAATCACATTTGTATTGGTTGATAGACTACTATAATTTGGTCCAGTGTCTATTGGTAAAACTTCTAATTTTGTAATGGTTATAGATTTTTTTTTGTGTAACTTGTAAAAATTTACTGTTGTGTAACTTGTAAAAATTTGAAAATGGCGATGGCTATTGTGATGAAACTTTGGTAAGTTATTGTATGCTATAATAAAAAAATAGCATTGTAATGTTTATAACTGACATTGAAAGGTTGCTAAAAATAATAGTTAGACATTAGTATCAGGTTATCTATACAAATCGAATCAATTTATTGCAAACATATTGTATAGAGGTTAGAATAAGATTAAAAGTTACAAACATGCACTTTGTAAGGATATTGCACTTACAAAACATAGTTGAAATCAATAGAATAGAATCATTATTGTTTACTGCAGCTATCACATTATATTTTTTATAAGTTAATATTTGGCAGGTTTTGTAGTGCCTTTTTTTAAAGTCAAAGTCTTATTATTTATTTCAAATAGGTACGTAAAATGCATTTTTGGATGGCAAAAATAATTAGTTGATTCTAGTTGTCCCTTCTAAAACTTCATATTTACTTTTTTTTAATGTTAACAATAGTTTGTATACATTAATTAATAATTATAGGTGAAGATGTATTTAGAATAAAAATTACCACAATTGGTAAAAAGAATGAAAAGTGAAGTAAAGACAGAAAAATTAATAAATGCGATAGGTACATGGTGCTCACATATTTACAAACATTGTAAATGATTTTCCAAAAAAAAAAAAAAACAATAAGTCGGTGTGTGAGTTAAATTTATATTAATCATAGAAAATAAAATTAATATCATAAAAATTATAAGTTATACAGTTAAATTAGCAACCAGTTTGATTTTGTCTAGACTCTAAATTGTCCTATGGAGCAGGACCATACTTCATAGGACAATTTATGAATACTGAGCTTATGACCCCCGTCGGGGGCGCGGTAGGGAACCGGGGGCACTTTGGTTGGGAGGCCTGGGGCTAGTGCGGCGGCGCACCCCGCTGAGGATGTAGACCCCCGACCGCAGACGCTTCAGACCAAGGGGCCGTTATGTGTGTGTGAGCGGCATTGTCTTGTGTTACACCGCTCATGTCAGCGATTGAATTGCGAGCCCGCACCGCACATTCAACGCGTGAATTTATGCGCTTGCGGAGTTGCGTGTGTGTGGAGTTCAGTGCGCATGCCTATGTTAACCTAGCGCACGACGCACGCCAAGTGCATGTCGTGTGTGTAGCATTATTGTGTGAGTAAGCCACGTGTAAGTGAGGGCAGCTTACGCAGGCGTCAGTCCGGTGGGTCGGGGTCGTCAGCGTTCGGCAATAGGGCGCTATGTACTTGACGTGAGGCCAAGCAGATGCGTCGGCACGCGCGAACATGGTTGGCGCCTGCAGTGGTCTTCCAGGCTCTCGATCCTAAGATCCCGCTGGATTACACTATTCCTCACATAGCCAGGGGCAGCAGTAATTTCCGCAACGTCAGGTTCTGCTGCGCGCAGAGGAGCTTCTTGTTGCTCGTGCGAGTGAAGGCAAGCCAAGCTAGGGCGGCGTATGTGAGCAGCGAGCGAATATACGTCTTGTACACACCCAACTTGGTACGCAGCGGGAGACGGGAAGAAAGTACCGGATGAAGCAGTGCACGGGCTGTTCCGGTCTCTGTGCCCTTCGCAGCGACCTAGCAAACGTGACTTCCCATGGTAAGCCGACGATCGATGATGACCCCTAGGTACTTGACCTGTCGTGACCATGCAATGTCGACTCCTTGCAGCTGTAAGGGTAGTGGGAGGTGGACGCCTCCAACGAGCAGTGCCTGTGTCTTACCCACGTTAACCGACAAACGCCACTTCAACAACCAGTCGGGAAGCAAATCTAGGGCGCACCACATTTTAACGGCCGCATATCTCAGCCTAATAGAGGACGAGATATACGCGACGTCGTCAATGTACAGCACGAGCATGGTGTCCTGTGTCGTGGGGATATCAAGAAAAGTCGTCAATCATAACTATAGAAAACCGTTTACATAACCACTGATGTCGCGATCAACATACCCACCTAATAACCCCAAATACTTTAAAAACACCAATAAAACCATCAAATTCTGAAGAATAACTTACACCACACAACGACCACAATGACGACTGCCATGAAAATTATGCCAGTAAAATTTGACTTCACTGTATCAAAAAACCGGCCAAGTCCGGCCAAGTATGACGGACTACGCACAACAAAGGAGTTCCATAATTAAGATAAATTTATCCCAAGAACAAACTTAACATTGTAGTTGAAAAATATGTTCTCCCATACATTTCAACTGCAAATATAAATGGGTCGACTCGTTAAAAACCTACTTAGCTGTCATAGTTCTCCTTTTAACTTCGTTATATATATATACTACTGCCATAATTTTTTTCACATATAACCATGTAACTGGCAGAGGGGAGGACACTTTAAGTCTAACAAATATTTGCACATTAAAGCTTAATGTTACGCAAATGGATCCCTGAATCGAAAAATAGTTTTAACAGACCCGCAATATTTTTGAACGGCTTATCCAACGATACCCTTCACCATGAAATAGACCGAGACAAAAAACATTATCCCTATATATATATTTTTTTTCTTTTTCCACTTTATCGGCGTGATTAATATGTATACCCATGAGAAATTACAGCTTTCTAGTACTAAGAATCTCTGAGCTAAACCACAGACAGACGGCCATGTCGAAACTATAAGGGTTCCTTGTTGACTACGGAACCCTAAAAACGCTCTCTAGGTAGTCAGATACGAAATGCCGACCTCATCTAGTTTTAAAATTTGATTGACGTGTAAAAGTGTTTGTAAAAACCTACTTACAGAAATAAAATCATTTATCATTTATCATTTATCATTTAGGAAAGCACACCAACTAACTTTCATAAATAACGTTTCAGTGATGTCATTCGATGGTAAATTTGCGAACGCTTCGTGCCGGCCACCACATTCTTAAGAAATCCTAACAATTATATTTTTTTTTTTGTTCTAATTTTGACATTGTTTCACAGAAGACGACGAGGAAGAGGAGGAAGAAGAAGAAGAAGAAGAGGAGGAGGAGGAAGAAGGCGAGGACAGGAGCTTCATAGTGAAGGACTCTACTGTCACCTCCACGAGCATCAAACTTGAGAAGGAGGTCGACACATGCTTCGGATTCGATGTAGGTACCACTCCACTACTGCTGTGCAAGTAATTTTATGACCTCGCGTTCTACGCAGCCACAAGCACGACTGGTCGCAATCATGGCCGCAGAAACACCGACCAAGAAGTAAGTTTGGCCGCTACTAGTCTAGTCGGATGGCTGGTCGTGCGACCAAACTTTTTCTCTCTAGAGTCCCTAAGAGTGAAACTACGCATATAAACAAAGGCGCTGTCTCAGTCAAACTTTAACGCTAATTGTTACCATGAACGTGCGGTATCGGCAGATACGGTTGACTACATACGATCCCGGCCAGGATACCCAAGGATTAAATTAAATTAGATAAAATTATATAAGATTAATTTACCTCCCGAAGACCCCAAATCTTGTACGAATTATCCTTTTTTTATATGTACACTTTTTGCTTTAATTCAATACCTTTTTTTCTTACTTTTTATATAAAACACGTTTTCTTCGAATATTTACCACACTCCACATATCAACACTTTAAACACGCACAACACGCACTCACACAATATCATAAATCAAGTGTTACCATAATTTTTACTTCTATTTTTTATCATGTATTTAATAATTATTTCAATCATAAATTTAATAATGAATGTAATTCTATTAATGTAATTGTACTATTTTGCTATTTTAATTATAATTTTTGTTTGTTTGTCGTTAAGTAAATTCAAGCGATGTATATTTATTGCATAAAATCCAGAACCTACTGATTGGGAGAACACAATGGCTCCTGTAACACAGGTGTTTTACCTAGCGCAGGAGTCAGGGCTTTCACTTTGTTTGAACACATTTTTTATGCCAATAAAGAATGTATTATTATTATTTCCCTGGATACAGTTATGCAGCAGTGGTGGGCCAGTGAAACGGCAGCGACTTACGAGTTTAGGTCGTGGGTTCGAATCCCAAGCAAGCACTTTACTTTCTGTAAACTATTTCGTCACCACTGCTCTCAAAATGGTGAAGGAAAACATCGTTAGGAGAGCGGCATGTCATATACCTGAAGTCTCTAATTCAGATAATTTATGTAAAAAAAGTAATGTCAAAAAATGTCACTGTCAAAATGACAGGACAGTGGTGCAAAACATTTTATCATTAAATGTTTTTGTAAATAATCATCGATAAAATTAAAGTGAATTAATTATAAGAACTATGCAAACAAAATACCGTTGCCAAACAATGTTTTTTGTAGTGTGTCGGAGACACGGTATATGATAGTCATAATCAGCCCTTTTAAGCCCAGTGCTAGACGTAGGCGTCCCAAAATCGATTTCCAATCGAAACAGTTTACATCCGTTTTCATCCAAAATGTGGCTAGATATGCTACTTACAATATGAATCTATTTATGAGAGTTGTAATATTAGTGTTGTTGAAGATTAAAAAATGTGAAAATGTTTGGATCTCCTGCATTGTTACCAGTATCATAAAATATTTTATACCAGAAAATCTCCTGTTATTAATAACTTTGTTTAAAACCGAAAATTTATAAAAATAACTACGGTATGATTATTTTTTAATTATTATTTCTTAAAATCAGTACTTAAAAGAAAATAGAACCTCTTTTTTTGCAATTTTATGTGAATTACCATTACGAAGAAATTTTTTTGTTGTGTTATCCCCGTTGTTTACATAACGTATCTGAATTTGAGACTTTGAGTATAGAACTAAACATTCGAACACATGTGACATCCGCCAACCCTCACTGGGCCCGCGTGGTGGTTTACGGCCCAGTCCCTCTCACAGAAAGAAGCCCTATATATCAGCAGTGCCAACATTATAGGCTAATTATCATTATGCCCTGTTATGCTAGTATGCACTATACTTACGATTAATGTAAAGTCTATTTATGTTTTGTTTCGATTACCCTTTTTATTTAATTTTTTCCATTTACCTATTTCAGGAGGAAGAAGAGGATCCCGAAGATGAGAATTACACGGATAAAGTTGTGCTGAGTTTAGTTTAGTTGTATGTATGTCGGACGGCTATCGGTATGGACGGGCACTTTACGTGCGGACTTTTGTCCACTAAATATTCATTAACAATGTTCCAAGCGCGCTGACCGCCTCTGTGCTGGTTGACAGGAGGCGAGATATCGGTACATAGTTCATAGGATCTTCTCATTTATACTTGTGTGTGTGTGAGTTTTGTGTTTTATTTTATTACACGCTTTTTTTTTACATCCGTATGTTTTATACTTTATCATTGCACTAGTACTACTCAGCCCGAGGAATTTACGCCGAATTTCAGGCTAATTTGGCAATAATTCAAAACAATGTTTGTATTTTTGGTAATTTGATTTATCGAAATATCCGTGTGCAAAAATAATTAATTCTGAAAAAATATATTGTTATTACCAATTATTTACATAATTTAACAAAAACTTTCCTGTTAACTATTTTGCATCCACTTTTATTCACAAAAATGCGTTTTTGTTTTTTTACCTTGATGCGGTCCTGGAAAATGTTTAATTTTTTATTATTATTTGAAGAGCTAAAGTCGCGACACGATTGAAGAAAAAAATCGCTGTTAAGATTTACTGCAGGGTTCAAACCTAATTTCCTAATTAGCTTTATTGTAACTCTTTTTAGTTATATTTTGTGACTTTTTGAATTGTGTTCATTAGTTATGTAATTGATTCAGTTGAAAATTTTGCGAAGACAGATTCAAATTTGGTAAAAAACTAAATTTTTGGATAACCGGGCTTGGGCCACATTTGCAGCCGTCGAGTGTATATAAAAGAGAAACATATTAGCAGTACAATTTTATCGTTTCGTGATATTGTCTGTAGGAAATGATGAATACCTTTAGTAATTAGTGGGTAAAACGTATAGTGTCAAAACACAACACGGTATGGGTATAAAGCGTCTAGTATTTGTTATATCTGCTCTCACTTCGCGCTATAATAATAATATAACGCCTCAATAAACAACGTCTAAGCGAGCAAGAATGGGATGGCAACAAACAATGATATTTTAAATACGTCTAATAAATAATACTTGTCTCATAAACCTTGAAAAAATAACATTTCCTCAATGTTATTATAGACAGTCCTAAGCCTTTTAAGTATGCAGGGAAGTTCATTGATCTTTAACGCTTCATGAGATATTATAATAAAATTCATATCGCTTGAAAGAAAGAAAATAAATATATTTGACGCAGTTTAAGGCACACAATACTGACGCAGAACACAAAAAAGACAGAAAAATCTTAAAATAGCAATGTGTGCCTCGCGGCTACGCCAAATAGGCCCAGTTCAGCATAAATGCCAGCCGACTAGTGCCTGACGCTGGTTTTCAACTGGACCTTGTTTTGCGAAGACGTCTTACGGATGTAAATCAGTTTTATAATGGGTGTAATATATTGTGCTTCGTAATATATTCTTTCGTGAACAACGCGTTGCGAGATAACATTCACCACGCACCATTGCACTCGTTTAGCGTGTTGCGGGACAAAATGATAACGTCTTCGAGTTTAGTTTGCTGCCGACTTTTTGTAACAGTGTTATAATGATAGCGTATAAAACAACACGCTATAAAAATATATTTTATAGTCTATAGCGAGTCTATAGTTTATAGCGGATTTGAACATCACTAATAGTAATGTATGTGGATGACATGGTGTAAGCAAGTAAGCAGTTGGTATAAGCATAGTTGAGTGATATCGTATCTTATTATATTTTTCTGATACCTTTTTCACAATTATTGCATTAGATAGTTGGACGTAGTTAAGCAGAAAGGACTCAACCCACATTGTGGTCAGGGATGAGTTGTATATACCAAAGAGGTCCTAACGGTTAATGGAAGGTACCCAGCTACATGTGGGTTGGTTCCCAACATTAAAAAATTCATCTTCTCTTTGTAGAATCACGGATATTTTTTGCTGAGTGAAAGAACCAACCGTTAAGACCTCTTTGGTATATACATTAGAACTCATCCCTGACCACAATGTGGGTTGAGTCCCTTCTGCTTAACTATGTCCAGTTGATCGAAAGTCTCGCCTCCTGTCGTTTACGTACCACCGCCGCAAGTGAGCAACTATTTCACTGAACAGGCGGACACAAACTAGGCGGTTCGCTTGACGTCACACTATAATTGAAGTATAAGTCATTTTCAATCGATTACTAGCCCAGAAGCCATGCCGGTAGATTGGTTTACGCGTCGATTGTACCAAATAAAGTATATCGCAATCGATTATTATAAAATTGAGGCCATTAACGAAAGTACGTAACTAGCATTATGAATAATTTATTTAATAGCTTTATTAGTACAATCCCTATGTGAAAATTTAAGAAGTGCGCGCTATGGTTTATGGTACGTTTTTTTTTTTTTTTTTCTTAAATTTAATGTGTCATCTTTACTTTTTGTGTTGTTCAACAATACAGGGTGTTGTTGCCTAGCTACCGCTTGCAGACTTAGGCCTGTGTTCACCAACATTTTAATCAACTGTTTAGATATTTAATCAGTTGTTTACTCAAAATTTCATAGGAAATTTGACATAAACCAACTGTTTAAATACCTAACCGGTGGTTTGAATGTTGGTGAACACAGGCCTTACCCCGCAATCCAACGACACGGTTACGCACTTTCGTTGTCTCATCAATGTACAGTTATTTAAACAAAATCATGAACATTACATTCCGTTTGAATACGGAAATAAAAAATTGTAGTGAAGAACTCGAAGCTAGCGGCTAAGTGAATTATTATTTGTGTTATTTAATCATAATAAGAAGCAGTGTTCTTTGACGAAATTGTCACATTTCTGCAATGTTGGGCGTGTACCAGTTTACTTCGTGGTACAAATATTCTAGATGTTTGTCTAAAGTTATGCAAAAAATTGATTGATTTCGGGGGCTCTATCGAACAAGAATGTTATCGCACAGCCGCTAGCTTCCTGTGCTAATATTGTTATAAGCAGTGAATTTTTGTGTATATTGAGTATACCACAATGTTGCCAGGTTCTCCTCATCTGCAATATCTGTTCTGTTCGCAATATGCCCAGACTTTCAATGTCGTCGTCATAATTATGAAGGAAACACTTTAAAGATTATTAACTGTGTATGTAAAGTATCTTACATTAATCATAGTTTCGATTTATAAAAAAAAACTATATATTAATGAAGTAAGTCGTTAGTCGTTACATCATAAAATATTATTATATATTATTTTCCTTGAGTTCTTATTAGCAAATTAAATGACCGGACATTGATTTTGAACGTGGTTTCTTTATAATTTATGAAGGAGTAAACTGAATTGCTCTGGTAAATCTTTAATAATGTTATTAGTTTAACTTAACTATAGGTTTAGGTAATGTAAGATGAAAAGAAGGATAACGCAGTTATGATGGGTAGTTTGTAGCAATTGAGGTTCCGACGGGGTGGCTGGTGCGGGCGTCTGACGCGACACGTGTGTGTGAGCGTACCGGTGGTCGGAGCCTGCCATCGGAAAGTGCGCCATCACAGCAGATCTCGATACCTACCATCCAAAAACTTGATCAACTTTCAATCTTGTGTAATATTACTTTGCTTTTCAGTAAGTTTTACGTCTATATTACCATTTGTGTTGTAACATACTTCTATTTAGCTCCATTACGCATTCAAAAGTCAGATAATATAAAAAGTGTCATTGTATAGTTGTTGAATAAAGTTCTGGATAAATGGCAAATCGTAACTTATTTTTTTGTTTTATTTCACTTTTAAGTGAAGTCTGCATCATTGGTTTAGATTAGACTATGTTGTATAGTAGGAAAATCGCATTTTCATCCGAAGTAGCTTAGCCATCGATGTGTTAGAAATACTAGAAGAAAAACAGAAGAGAACATCAAACATGCTAAAGCCTGATTTACACGGTGCGATTTAATTGCCCGTGATGTATAGTAACTTGAAGCAAGGATAAAAGTTGTGTACGTTACCCCAGCAGGAAAGTGTCTCCTAGAGTGATATGAGTGGAACGTATAATTAGTGCGTAATCTGCTGTAAATGTGCGCCAAATAAAAAAATTGTGCGTTTTGTCGTTTTGGAATAAAACGGAAAAAACTTCCTGCTGGAGTAACGTTTTTCCAGCAGGAAGATTCTAAACGAAAGGTCGGAGAGAGAAATAGTTTGCATGGGCAGAAAGCTTATATTTGTGCAAAAATGTGCGCCGAAAATATAATGTGTGCGTCTTCAGGTTTTCGAGATATTGCATTTCCTGCTGGAGTAACGTTTTGCAGAATCGTGTATCTCTGAAACCATTATGTGCGCCTGTAGAATAAACATATACGAGTACCTCTTTGTTTGTGCGTATTTGTGACAGAATTAGATTTAAGAAAGTATTAATAATTTTCAAGTAATCGCGCTTTTTTGAAAACCCGAATAAATATCGTAGCACCTAAATTTGATTTAAATCAACTGTTTAGATATTTAATCAGTTGTTTACTCAAAATTTCATAGGACATTTGACATAAATCAACTGTTTAAATACTTAACCGGTGGTTTGAATGTTGGTGAACACAGGCCTTAAGCCTGTGTTCACCAACATTTAAATTAACTGTTTAGTTATTTAATCAGTTGTTTACTCAACATTTCATAGGAAATTTGACATAAACCAACTGTTTAAATACCTAACCGGTGGTTTGAATGTTGGTGAACACAGGCCTTAGTCGCGCAAATACGCGTTCTGGTTCACCGAACGAAAAGTGACAATGGACGCGACGATCGCGTATTCGTACGATGATCGCTTTTAAATAGGACGCGGCCAAAGGGTTAAGTTATGAAATTGGTGGAGTAACTACCTACCTATTTTAGAGTAAAGAAATTGAACAAGATGGGACGATAGTTCAGATTTTGGCCACAAGCCAAAAGATCCTTGATCAGCTGTAGGCACAATGGTCCACATTGGCTGTTTTACACTGGCCATTAACTACAGCGTTTGTTAACTGTTCTGAATTGAATCCTTAAATTCGAAAGGTACTTACTTCAACCAAGCTTAAACAATACTTACTATTATTACAACATCAAATAGAGGAATGATAGCTGCAACTCAAGTCGCTATCTGCATAACAGAACACTCGATGTCTCCAGCTCGGCACGCATCGCAAGTAATAGGAGCATCCAGGAACTCTATCTATGTTTTTCTTGGATTAGGTAGGTACAGACACCAGCACATCAAGCTACTACAATCTGTCAAATTTCTTTAATAGATTTTCAACTTTATCACTACAGTATAAGGTTTAAGGTTGATTGCGAAAATTTGACAGTTTCGGGTAGGTTGACCTGCTGGCGTCTGTACCAGTAGAAAATTAGTCACTTTTTAAATGTTAATTTCATGGGTACCTATGGAATTTTATTTCCGTAAAGGATGCTCTCTAGTGTGTACCTATAAAGGATTATCTAACTACTGAAATAAAAGAAAAGGCACTTTGAAACGATTTAATTTTAGCGATTACATGATATTCCATAGACACTTATTTAAAAGAGTATATTATGCTGATACAGACAATGTTAAGCCGCAGGGAAATCTTGAAAACAAATTTACTGTCTTATAAGTATTAAGATTAATCAGAAAACAACTACATAAAAAAAAAAATTAAGTAGTAGAGGTTTTACAAAAACCCGAGATTTGCGCTGAGTGGTGTAATAGTAATATGTCAGCAGAGACAGTCAGAAGATTGTAAGGTTAACTTTTGAAACGGATCCACACATTTATGAATATTACGGTGTATACTAAAGGGAGGGAAGAATAGGAAAGTAGATTAAAGGAAGCCTCCGCTGCAACTGAACCCATGTAACCTCACGTAACACAAGTGTGAAGTCCTTAAATAACTGTCACAGCACAATGCATCCCGTCTTGTGTGTTGTAATGTGAAGTGACTTGACGTTCAGATCCGAGATCCAGAGACGGGACAGGCCATGCTGTGACGTTTGCATGCTGACAAACACGATGTTGAGGTTAGGCCTTACAGAACCATGGGTAGAGGTGGATGATGGAAGCAATAGGCTAGCTGACCATTAAATTACAAAAACCAAATTAGCAGAATGTGAATTGAAAGGAATAGGGAATTAAAAAGGAAAAATAAAGAGGCAAATTGGTACAAAGGATGGAAAGAAGAGTCCTTGTCTCTTATGACACTTGCACCAATAGCTACTGCGCGAAAAGACAACGTCATGTCCCCACTTCCTGTTAATAAAAAATAATTCTTTCTTTTCTTTCTGTTGTTCTATCTATCTATCAACCAACTTGGTCTAGACTTTTTTTTCTAACCCCATGCAGTCTTTCTTTTTATTGTCAAGTTTAATTCGCAAAATGATATCTAACTTAGAAGAATAAAATCTCGATTAAAAAAAAAAAACATTAGTATTGGGTGATGTTAACTTTGGTAATGACCCCGCTTGCACTAGGTCCAGCCTTGTATGCGGGTAAAACGTACATTACCCAGAAATACCATAATCATAATAACAAACACATTTCAACACACCCTGCGACATTATTAAAACACACAATTATTAATTTCTAAAGGGCAAGCAGAGAGGACGGGATCAAAGGAACATTCAAAAGACAATTTCGTTGAATTGAAAACCTGGCAGTGTATAGAAATAGGCCGCGCTGGTTTTTATTATCAATGTTGAGGGTATCCACTTCCTGACGAAAAATATGCTATTGACCGGTTTACATTTTCTTCGTGCCAGAAATTTTCAATTTTTTTCCAAAAGACCCGATGCAATTTTCTTGCCCCATTTAACGAAATTGAAACTTTATGGTTTTTTCTCCAGCAACTCGCAAAGTGAATACCCCAATAAGAAAATTTTCCTTAAAAACTAAGTAATAATTATCAAATAAACGGATACATTTTCCAAATTTACTTATTTTTATCGTTGCACTTTTTAGAATATACTTTTTGATTGGACGAAATTCAATGCCCCCGACATCTGCTTACCGTGCCATGACAAAAACCGTACTATTGCTAAGTAATTAATATAAACGTTCACTTAAAACTATTGATTAAATGGGTCACTCTTTAATTAGGTAACCTTTCACCAAACACAGCAAGTTGTAACATACACCAGACCACATGTAATACTTTATCTCGTAAAAGCAAAAGAGAATGACAACAAAACTGAAATTCCTTCTTACTTCAAAAACAGCACTTAAAATAATGTGAACTCTCAGTTTAGGTTCTGTCTTGTCCGGTGACTGTTGTGATAGTGAAAAGATTAAGAAAAAAAGAATTACCAAGGTAAACAATACTGTTAAAGGTTTTTTGGAGCCCACCCATTATGCTGTAAATAACGCCAAAAGGAAGTCGTGACTTCGTCAATGTGAACCGTACCCCTCAAGCGACCAGTTCTGTCATCCTCAGTTTCATGAACGCCTAAGCGTGTTCATTCAGAAGCTGTTTTTGCTCCTGAACAACATGTCTCATGTTCTGACTATCAAGTTTCAGCACACGCCTTCACTCCACCGCGGATATAGAGTATATTTCATTGATGTTTTCATTATTAAAGCATGGGTCAAGTTTCAAAACATTCACGCCCGGAAACTGTGTGAGGAACATGATCAGACTTAGAAGAGAATGAATACAAAAAAGGTAAAAGGTGGAGGGAGTGCGGAGGGAGAAGAATTAGGCTTCCGGTACTCGTCACTCACCGCACGAAACAAAGCAACACAAGGTCGCTACTTCACGCCGGTCTCCTGAACAACGTCTCTCATGTTCTGATCATCTAGTTTCAGGTTACTCATTCACTCCACAACTGATACAGAGTATATTGATGTTTTCATTATAAAGGCATGGGTCCAGATTCATAACATTCACGCCGCGAAAGTGGTGCGAAATATGATGACTAAAAAGAGAATGAATATAAAGGGGTGAACGGAGAGAGGGGAGGGAGAACGAAGACTGGGGCTTCCGGTACTCGTCACTTACCGCACGAAACACACAGCAACACAAGGTCGCTACTTCATGCCGGTCGTCTTTCAGAGCTTGGTACTTCCCCGGTCGAGCCAGCCCATTTACAAGCTGCAGTCAACGAGCGACTATAGCTAGGCTGTCTCACGATAAGACTTTTAGTATTTGTAAGGAAATAAGATAAACAAACAAAGGAGAGCGAGGAGGAAGTAGTTATGATCCAAAGAAGCAAATTAACATGATAAGATACTGATCATAAGTATAAAGATAAAAAGTTGTGACGTCGAAAATGTGAACCGTATCAAGCGACCAGTTCTCACTCCCTCAGTTTAATGAATGCGTAAGGCTTGTTCATTCAGAAGCTGTGTTTCTGCTCCTGAACAAGGTCTCTCATTTTCTGATCATCAAGTTTAAGTATACGCCTTCACTCGACAGCGGATACAGAGTATATTAATGTTTTCATAATTTAGGCATTGGTCCAGATTCATAACATTCACGTCTCGAAAGGTGACAGAGGGGGAGGGGCGGGAAAGAAGGAAGACTTGGGCTTCCGGTGCTTGTCGCTCACCGCACGAAAAACAGCAACACAAGGTCGCTATTTCACGCCGGTCTTCTGTCAGAAATGGTACTTCCTTGATCGAGCCAGCCCGAGCTTTTACGAGCTGCAGCCAACGAGCGACTACAGCTAGGCTCTCCCACGATAAGCCTTTTAGTCTTTGTAGGTATAAAAGATAAATAATCATGGGAGTGAGAGGGGGAGATTAGTTGTGCTTCCGAAGAAGTGAATTAAGAAGAAAAGAAACTGATTATTAGTTAATTAAAATAGAACATTCTGACGTAGTAAGTGAGAACCGAAGTGACCACTTCTCGCATCCTCGGATACGGAGTATATTTCATTAGCTAACCTGTCGCAATAGCGTTAAGTAAGTTAATGGACTTGAGAATCTTATACTACGACTTCACTCTATCGCGGCAAATTCCAGTACTTCGTGACCCAATAAGTGGCTCATAGAAAAAACTCAAAAGTTTAATGGGTGGGATAATTACAGCATAGAAAAGAAGAAGTTGCTTATAAGGTATAGTAAGACAGGAGTGCCCAATATTCGTATCGCTAAATACAAGTAAAAAAAACATGAGTCGACCCGAAGGTCCTTATACTATTGCAAGTGACATAGCCACTTGCAGCAAGCTATCAGTGTTAAATTTAAGATCATAACAAGGATTTATCCAAACACCAACACAAAAAAAAAACAATTGTTAATTTTCATAAATACAGACGATTGCAAAGTACACTTCATAAACTTAAATCTTTCATATTTTTAGCTTTCATGGTACACTGAAAGCCTCCAAAGTATCTTAACACTATGACATGTACGGTTATTACACCGTTTAAATCTAGTCCTTAGCTTTCACATACTCGTATTTCATTATTGTAATAATTACTACTAGAGAATAACTTAGCATCTGCTCATCAACAAACATCCTTGACCGCCGCGTTTCATTAAATTGCCACTCTATACTCGGTAACCTTGTCCATGATCTCTTTAATTCTCTTATTTAAGAGAAAGAATACTCTCATTTAATAATAAAAAATAAAAAAATGCGGCCATGGTGACGTTATCTTATCGGTGTTTCTATACAGACTTCTTGCCTAAGTATATCTACCAGCCATTGCCGCCTAGCCTCCGCATGTTTTCTCCCACGTTCTCCTCACAATGAATTACGTTGATAACCTCCTCATGTTAATCTTCGCCTACTTCTTCCTAATTTCACTCTATGTTCTCCCATGTTTTCCGTTAGCTAATTACTTTATCCTGGTCGTTCTGATAATATCATCCATACCTGTCTCATAATAAATTCGCCCCGTTCTTTCTAATCAAAATAATTGCGCCCGTGGCCTCCTAAATTTAATTTCGACCCCGATATTTTCGTAACATATTTTAAGTTCTAAATTTCTTATAAATATTTCAGCCATAATCTCCATACAAATATTTTTTCAAAATGCCTTACGATTTCGCCTAGTCTCCTGAAGTTAATTTTTTCCTAAATTTTGCAACATCTACGTGTTAAATCCGAAAAATATTGAATTCAAACGATAACCGTAAAATACAAATAAAACTATTAGTTATTAGTGAATCGAGCTCCCGGTTCTCTTCACTCACCGCACGAAACACAGTAACACAAGGTCGCTACTTCACGCCGGTTTCTTGTGATAGCGTGGTACTTTTCCGGTAGAACCAGATCATTTACGAGCTGCAGTCAACGAGTCTTTGTCCTCAGTTTAATGATCGCGTAAGGAGTGTGCATTCAGAAGCCGTGTTTTTGCTCCTGAACAACGTGTCTCATGTTCCGATCATCGAGTTTCAGCATACGCCTTCACTCCACAGCGGATAAAGAGTATATTCAATGGATGTTTTCATTATTTAGGCATGGGTCAAGCTTCACAACATTCAAGCACTGAAAGTGGCGATAAAGATATTCTATAGTCAACTAGTGTCTACAGCTAGGCTCTCCCAAGATAAAAATTTGACTAGTCATTGAAGAAAAAAGCTTTTTTGGGAGGCGGAAAGAGGAGAATTAGATGATGGAGAGTGGGGTGGAGGTGACAAGTGAAGCTTCAAGTTACTTTATTTTGGGTCGGGTAAGTGATTGTTTAAATAAAAAGAGAAAAGGAATGGGAGTGCAGGAAGACTTTGGCTTCCGGTACTCATCACTCATCACACAAAATAGCAACACAAGGTCGCTACTACACGCCGGTCTCCTGTGAGAGCGTGGTACTTCCCCTGTCGGGCCAGCCCATTTACGAGCTACAGTCTACAAGCGACTACAGCTAGGCTCTCCCGCGATAAGACTTAGAATCTTTGTAGGAAAAAAGAGAAACAACAGGAATGGATGGAGACAGAAAAAGTGAGAGGGGAAGGGATGAAGAAAGACTTGGGCTTCCGGTACTCGTCACTCACCGCACGAAACACAGCAACACAAGGTCGCAACTTCACGCCGGTCTCCTGTGAGAGCGTGGTATGTCCCCGGTCGAGCCAGCCCATTTACGTGCTGCAGTCAACGAGCGACTACAGTTAGGCTCTCCCACGATAAGACTGAGAGCCTTTGTAGGGAAAAAGAGAATTCATCATGGGAAAGGGAGAAAGAAGTTGTGCTTTCGAAGAAGCGAATTAACAAGAAGAAAAACTGATCATAAGTGAATTAAAATTAGAAAGTTGTAACGTCGTGAATGAGAATCGTACTCTCAAAAGTGACCAGTTCTCATATCATCAGTTTAATAAAAGCGTAAGCCGTGTTCATTCAGAAGCTGTGTTTTTGCTCCTGGAAAACGTGTCTCATGACCATCAAGTTTCAGAATACGCCTTCATTCCACCGCGGATACGGAGTATATTTAATGGATGTTTTCATTATTAGGGCATGGGCCAAGATTCACAACAATCACGCCCCGAATTTGGTGGGAAAGATTATCAGACTTAGAAGAGAATGAATATAATAAGGGTGAATGGTGGAGGGGTGAGTGGAAGGGGGAAGAAAGACTTGAGCTTCCGGTACTAGTCACTCACCGCACGAAACACAAGGTCGCTACTTCTCGCCGGTCTTCGGTGAGAGCGTGGTACTTCCCCGGTCGAACCAGGTCATTTACGAGCCGCAGTCAACGAGCGACTACAGCTAGGCTCTCCCGCGATAAGACTTAGAATCTTTCTAGGAAAAAAGAGAAACAACAACAACGGATGGAGACAGGAAAAGTGAGGGGGGGAGGGATGAAGGAAGATTTGGGCTTCTGGTACTTGTCACTCACCGCCTAAACACAGCAACACAAGGTCGCTACTTCACGCCGGTCTCCTTTGAGAGCTTGGTACTTCCCTGGTCGAGCCACCTCATTTACGAGTTGCAGTCAATGCTCATCATAACTAGGCTCTCCCACGATAACACTTTTAGAGTCTTTGTAGGGAATAAGAGAATAAATCATGGGAAAGGGACGAAGGAGAAGATGTGTTTTCGAAGAAGCGAATTAACATAATAAGATACTGATCATAAGTTAATAAAAATAGAAAGTAGAGACGTCTAAAAGGTGAACCGTACCCCAAAATCGACTCGGATGCGGAGTATATTTCATTGTTGTTGTCACTATGGAATGGCCCATTCACAACATACACGTCCCGAAGCGAAATAGATAAAGGCAAATGAGCTTATCTGTCGCAATTGCGTTAAGTATGCCAATGGGTAGATTACTTCCAGAGCTTATACTACGACTTCACTCTATCGAAATTGCTAGTTGGCTGTTGACGGGGCTTCTGGTTTTTTTTCTCCTTCCCTCCAACAGGCTTTTGGTTTCTGACTGACTGTTGACGGTTGGTTGATTGGTCTTCAGGTTTTTTCCTATTCTTTGGTAGTCTCATTTAGAGCTCCTTAACTCAGGCTCGGGTGGAAACGGTTAAAAATTCACATAAGTCGTAGTATTAACAGATATTCTCCTTAAGAAACATATTTCATTCGTATACATCTTGAAAATATTGTTATTGCGGTAAATTCCAGTACTTCGGGGGCCATTTTCTTTTAGAAAAATTTCAAGTAGATCATCGAAAACACTCAAAAGTTTAACGTGTGGGATAGTAGTTGCAGCATAAACAAGAAGAAGTGGAAGAAGTCTTTTTAGGGATAAAAGAGAAATAATCAAGGGAGGAGGAGAGCGGAGAAGTTGTGCTTCCGAAGAAGCGAATTATCGAGAAAATAAACTGAACATAAGTTAATTAAAATAGAAGGAATTGACGTCGTAAATGAGAAACTTACTCCACAACTAATCAGTTCTCGCATCCTCCGTTTAATGAACGCGAAAGGCGTGTTCATTCAGAAGCTGTGTTTTTGCTCCTGAACAACGTGTCTCATGTTCTGACCATCAAGTTTCAGCATACGCCTTCACTCTACAGCGGATACAGAGTATATTTAATTGATGTTTTCATTATTAAGGCATGGGTCAAGTTGTACAACATTCACGCCCCGAAAGTGTAAGTAAGATGATCAGACATAGAAGAGAATTAATACAAAATGGGTGGGAGAGAGGGAGAAGAAAGACTTTGGATTCCGGTACTCGTCACTCACCGTACAAAACACAGCAATATAAGGTCTCTACTTTACGCCGGCCTCCTGTGAATGCGTGGTACTTCCCCGCTCGAGCCAGATCATTTACGAGCTGCAGTCAACGAGCGAATACAGCTAGGCTATCCTACGATAACACTTACAGTCTTTTTAGGGAAAAAGAGGAACAATGAAGGGAGTCAGAAAAAGTGAGCGTGAGTTGGGCTTCCTAAAAGCTTCCCAACATTCACGCGCCGAAATAGATGAGAAAGATATTCTGTAGTTTACTAGTGTGTGCAGCTAGGTTTTGCCACGATAGGTAATTGAAGTCTGAAAGGAAAAGGTATATTTGGTAGGGGGAAAGAGGAAGCGGAGCGGGGTGGTGGTGAAAAGAGTCTGATTGTGTTTTTTCTTAGGGTGAGCTAGGTATGAACTACCATAATCAAAAGAGAAAACATGAAATGGGATGAAGACTTGGGCTTCCGGTACTCGTCACTCACCGCACGAAACACAGCAACACAAGATCGCTACTTCACGTCGGTCTTTTGTCAGAGCGTGGTACTTCCCCAACCGAGCCAGCCCATTTACGAGCTGCATTTAACGAACAGCTGCAGTCAACGAGTGGCTACAGCTAGGCTCTCCCACGATAATACTTTTATAGTCTTTGTCAGAATACAAGAGAGATAATCAAGGGAGAGGGAGGGGGTACAAGTTATGCTTCCGAAGAAGCGAATTAACAAGAAAAGAATCTGACTAAAGTTAATTTAAAACATTAAGAAGGTCGTGACATGGTGAATGAAAATAGTACTCTCCAAGTGACCAGTTCTCGCATCCTCAGTTGAATGAAAGCGTAAGGCGTGTTCATTCGGATGCTATGTTTTTACTCTTGAACAACATGTCTCATGTTCTGACCATCAAGTTTCAGCATACGCTTTCACTCCACCGCGGATACAAAGTATATTTAATTGATGTTTTCTTTATTAAGGCATGGGTCAAGTTTCGAAACATTCACGCCCGAAAAGTGTAAGGAAGATGATCAGACTTAGAAGAGGATGAATACAAAAAGGGTAAAAGATGGAGGGAGAAGAAATATTAAGGCTTCCGGTACTCGTCACTCACCGCACGAAACACAGCAACATAAGGTCGCTACTTCACGCCGGTCTATTTTGAGAACGTGGTACTTCCCCGGTCGAGCCAGCCCATTTACGAGTGACTACATCTAGGCTCCCCCACGGTAAGATTTTTTGCTTTTTAGGGAAAAGAGAAACAACAACAATGGATGGAGACAGGAAATGTGAGGGGGGAAGGAGTGGGGAGGAAGAAGAAAGAATTGGGCTTCCGGTACTCATCACTCATCGCACGAAACACAGCAACACAAGCTCGCTGCTTCACGCTGGTCTTCTGTGAGAGCGTGGTACTTCCCCGGTCGAGCCAGCCCATTTACGAGCTGCAGTCAACGAGCGACTGCAGCTAGGCTCTTCCACGATAAGAATCAAACTTTTAAGGGTAATAAAATCATTAAGAAAGTGAGAAAGAGGGGCGCAAAGATGTTTAATATAAGTATTGATTTTATTAAATTATATGGAATTTGAATTTACCACTAAGTACTTGGCAAGGAATCGGAGGATTTCTTATTAAATGAGAAAAAAAATATCAATGCATCCAGACGAGGCCAAAAAGTTTGACCGAACTTTCAAGTTGCCAAATTGTCAAAACACGACTAAATATGTACTCGGGTCAAATTGTCACTCTGTACAGCTTGCATGTTGTTGTATCCCAAGCGTTATTCAAGGGAAATGATCATCATAACGTTTCTAACCAGCGAGACTAAATAGATAATGCCACTCAAAGTCAGACCAATTTGTCACTTACAGCTTATAGTTATTATGTTATTGTCACCCAAATTTGTCATTCTAAACAGCCTGTACGTTGTTTTCCCACATGCGCAAGACAAAGCAAATAATTATCCAGATAACTACATAACGTTTCTACCCAGCGAGACTAAATAGTTAATGCCATTCAGACCAATTTGTCACTCTATACAGTTTGCATGTTGTTGTATCCCAAGCGCAGTTCAAATCAAAAGATCACCCAGATAACTACGGAATGTTTCTACCCAACGAGACTAAATAGTTAATGCCACTCAGACCAAATTGTCACTCTATACAGTATACAGCTTATATGTTGTTGTCACCCAAAATTGTCACTCTATGCAGCTTGAATTTTTCACTCTGTACAGCTTGTATGATGTTGTCACCCAAGCGCAATTTTTTACCAAATTATCACCCAGATAATTACTATGTTTCTTTCCAACGAGACTAAATAGTGAACGCCACTCAGACCAATTTGTCACTCTATACAGCTTATATGTTGCTATCACTATGTCACTCTGTGCAGATTTTATGATGTTGTCAACCAAGCGATTTTATTTTTTAATTTTCACCCATGTACATACTATGTTCTACCATCTCGTCACAGAGATGTTATTCATATCCGGGCACTCCTCATATTAATAGTCGAAAGAAAAATTTTCTGCCAATATATACTCAGAGGCCAGAGAGAATTTCGACATAATCACCAGGTCTTGATAGCGACTTGGTGATCGCAGTAAGATGTTATTAATGCACAAGAGGATGCTGCTGCCCATCCTCTCGGTATTCCTTTAGTCGCCTTTTACGACACCCGCGGGACAGGGGGTGGTCCTATTCTTAGCCGGGACCACACGGCACGTGCTCACAAAACTTTCATTCAGAGAGGTGGTAATGATAGTATTACCTCGCTGAATGAACTTTTTTTTAGATGTAAAACCACAAATGTTTGCACTGGCTCAAACCTTTGCTTATGGATAGCAGTTTAATTAAAATAAAGAAGACACGTCTGCAAAACCTTTATAAATAAACAATAACGTCATGATACAGATATCTCGAATTGGGACGTGACCACGCATATCGACTCCGAATCGGCTGGAACCGATCAGAAAAAGCTTTATATCCATGGAATAAAAGCGAAAAAGAAGTCTTTACGAATTTTGTGCTTGTTAGTATACTTCCAGTAGCTTGCAGGTATGTACTTGGTAATAAGTATCCCTGTCCAATGTATCCCTAAGTTCAGATATCAAAACGTCAAAAAGTGAACGTAAAATTCACAGCCCTCTAAAATATCGCTGAACTGTTTTATGGTCATGTCTCTTTTATATCTTTTGGTTGTTTTACTCATCGGGTCCCGTTGTAGTTTTGTTGGTAGAGGTACATCAGTAAAACTCTCATTGCGTACTTTATTTACTAGAACATGTTTCAGTTTGTACATAACCTCCGTTCAAACGAAGTGTGGCAGACTGATATTGTGCACCATTCACTTTTTATTTTGTGATTGTTACACAAACGGTGGTTATTCACTTTTGACCACGAGCTATGAGAATAGCTCACGGTGTCTTTAGATGACCGTTATCTACCCGCCAAAATTATTTCGGGACCTCTTTTCCAAAGAACCTCTCTCTCTTCCTCTTTAAAAAATGGATTAAGTTATGGAAAAAAAAAAACTTATCTTTGTATGATTGCTCGATCCTAAAGACAAAAATAGCTCCATTAATTGTAGAAAACTTTCCTAAAAGTTTAATGAAAAGCCGTCATCTTTTAAATGTCGAAATTTCCCGCCTTTTAAACAATTTTTGTAGAAAGCGGCGCTCAAAGGTGTAAAAATAAAAATAAAAAATAAAACAAGATCGTTTGACAGTAGGTTCCGTAGAAAAAACCCTACAAACTTCTCGAAATTGTTCGAGTTCTTCCTCATAAATTTAAAACCTCTAAACAGGTCACACCCTGTGTAGTCAAACATCTTACTAAAGTATTTTTTTGGCAAAGCACAAGTTTCCACGCCATTATATAGTTCACACCTCGTATGCACATGTAAGGCCTGGAATACACATGCTACGAAAGTATTATTGATTGTTGTTGTTGGTTGATTTATATTGCACGTTTTTGTATAATATGGTAGTTTGTCCATTCCAGGCCTAAAGGCTCGGCCTTCTTACAAAAACGTGCACCTAGGTTGTTAAATAAGGTTGAGGTTCTGCAGCCGATAGTTGTAGCACTCGGTATGGTCGTGGAAGCGCGGGCCGGCGAGCATACCTTCCAGTACATCTTCGTTGTCTTTGAGCGCCTTGTACATCGGCTGCCAGGTACCGAAGTTGAGCTCCATCAGTTGATTCGCCTTCTTGGCTATCTTCAAAGTCTCGCGGATCCAGTCTTTGATCGGCATTGGTTGTCGTTCGCTATGAAACGAACATTTTCGTCAGAATATAATATATCTAACGGATGACGGTAATTTGGTTCCTAAGTATAGAAGCTGTTATGGCTGTTCTGCTGATGGTATATCTAAAGCATTCATATCATTCGCAGGAGACTACTATCAAGACTTCAAGAGCCACGTTGACGATGATTTAACTTAAATATTACTACAACAATACTCAATGTACTATCACGGACATCCGAATCGGCACACTTTCAAAACAAAATCCCGTGCTCATGGTGTCCACATCTGTTTGCCGTCCATTTTTGCGTTGACTAATAAAACAAAAATACATATAATATATTGTTTAAATAAATTTCTCAGGCTCTGTTACAATGATCACAGATGTCTGACCATCCTTTTTCGACCAATAGGAATAGAACAATAAATGACGCCCAGGTTGATGAGCTTTTGTAAGTGTTACTCTAGCGGCCGAGCGCTGCTCAAGCAGAAATAGTCCTTACGGTGGTCCGATTCGGATGTCCCCCATTAGTACGAATGTGTAAATCTGGTGTCCCTAAGGGATTCGACCAATCAAATGTAACGCTGAACAACCACACCCGCGCTATCTTGTCGCAGGAAATGATCAATAAATCAATCTAGTTACTTTATAGCGTGACTGAGCAGGGTTCCGCTGTGGGGACTTAACTACAACCTAGCTATAGAACCTATATTATATGAATATAAAATTTGAGGGACAGAAAGAGACTTTGCGCTCTGTAATATTTGTATGTAGGAATGTGAACTCACTCTAGTTCTGGGTTGTCCAAATACTTCATGATGCGACCCAGCATCAGATTCGCCATCTTCCTGATTTCGTTTGTTACCTATTACAAATAATAATGTAACATAAGTATTGGCTTCTTTAAAATTAAAATATATGGGATAAGTGTGTGAATACATACCTCGACGCTGAATGATCCATACTGGTATTCGAAACTCTGAATGTTTTGTTTTATCAAATCGATGCTCTTCGTGTACTCGCCTAAGAAATAACACAATTACATTAGGTTGCTGTATCATTAAAACAAAGTTTAGCAACAATATTTCAAGTTTTGTGTCCCATTGATAGTTACCAGAATATTTTAGATTCAATCTGCCCAGCCTTTCCCCAACTATGTTGGGGTTGGCTTCCAGTCTAACCAGCTGAATACCAGTATTTTACATGGAGCGACTGTCTATCTGACCTCCTCAACCCTGTAACTGGGTAATACGATATCCTTGATAAGACTGGTTGTCAGACTTTCGGGCTTTTGACGACCCTTAACGAATGTCAAAGATCCAAGTTCGACAGCCGGGACCAACGGCTTGACGTGCTTTCCGAGGCACGCAGGAGTCTCGGCATGTAAAAATAGTCACCAATCCACGGACCAACCTCGGCAAGCGTAGCTTAACCTGAGGGATCGACCCGTATGGCTGTTATTACTTAGCCACGAGCTCCTCTCTATTTTAAATGAAAATTGTGAATTTTTTCTTGGAGTTTTTTACCTATAGCAGCATAGAGCATGGCCAGGTCATCAGAAGCCTTGCGCAGTATGTTATGATGGCGGTACAAGACTTGCTGCATCAGACGGTAGGATCTCACCATTCGGTCGCATCGCTCTTCTTTGGACCTAGCTCGCATGGCTACAAAACAAATAGCTAGTTTATAAGAAGAATGGGCGTAGCCGGAAATGCACGACACTCATACATTGCCTAGCTGGGTAAGAATACTTTTTAGTTTGACCGTTCAAACTTTAATCACGTTTAATAAGAACTTTTGTTTATTTTGCTTGGGTTTGTTTGAAAAACATAACTAATGAAAATACAGACGTTCTTTAGGCTTTTGTTGACAAACGATTTGTGGGATTTTCTGACCTGGAAGTTAAAAGTTTAACATTATACAATTTTGTCCCAAGGTGCTTACAGATCAAAACAGGTATGGCGTTTTATTCAGGATTATAACAAAATTAGAAGGCGAATGCCTGTAGGCACCTCAGGTCCAACACGACAGTAAAAAAGGACAGTAGATAGGCCTATCTACGAAGCGTTGCGCTAGCGCATCTCAATAATACAAATAAACGACGGAAAGTATCATCTAATAAAATAGCGCTAAAGTTCAATTATAACATCAAACATAAAATATTTTTTTAACAAAACGCTAATCAATAATAACTTTTACAAAAGAATACAGTAACTAAAAAAACTTTAAAATAACAAAATTAATATCCGGTATCATAAGCAATACTGTACTAACATAAGCTGATGGTCATAAAATAGCCGTTAATTACCATACTAACGAAGGAAAAAATACCAGAGAACTTCTCTATTTTATACCTTAGTACTTAGCTCGTGGTACCTTTCCCTTGGTACCTTGGTGCGCAGTCAACAGCATTGCAACAGGAAATGGGAAGACATTCACGTAAATATTATACCGGATACCGTTACCTGCGTGCACGAAATCGTGCCCACTGGTGAAGATGCTAAGTATGTCTTGAAGCCTGACGTCCGTATGGCAGCGTTTGCAGTTGACTAACACAGAACATATAAGAGAGAGAGTAGAAATTGTATCAGACTGGCATATCGCCAACAGAGTATACAGAACATCTGAACACGATGATTGCAGAGCGCCGCGACGAGTCGTTCATGCTCATACTCGCTTCTAAACTCATTTGCACAAAATGGCGGAACCGGCACCGTCAATAATAATATCAAATAAGTCATTATTACAGATGCCAGTTTTAACAAATTTTTCGATGCGATACGGTGCCGGACTAATCCTAGTAATGCCAATCAGTGTTTCTTTTAAGTAAAAAAGTAATCCCTTCTACATAATTTTGTTTACGTGCCTTCCGCTGTTACAAATGAGTCTTAATTTCCACAGTCAACGTGTTTATTGGGATTCTCTATTTCAGTTTCGGGATGGAATCCTGAAACTGAACTAGGTAGGTAATTCATATCGTTAGAGCATGTTCAAACACAGGTTTAGCGCACAGTTTTTCACATTCGACGCAGAAATGCCGAATTTATTTGTAATACCCAATCAAATGTTTGATATTGCGTTTAATTTTTGTTTTAACTTTTATAGTTCATTTTCATTAGTCGATATACAGTCGACAACCCGAAGGCGGGGTTTTGACTAATGAAAGTCATAAGTCGATAACGCGTTCGGTACCCCGTCTGCGGAGAATCCACGTAGCGGGCGTCGCGACCAATAAAATTCATCGGTCGGTAAAAAGAGTGCGGAGACTCACACCCAATGAAAATGAGCCTTCAAAGCAACTGCCAAACGTGCGGTGCAGGTTTTCCGTATACCGCCATCGTTCCCTATCGAATAAAGAAAACGGTTCCCCGAATGCGGTCCCTATGGCATGCACTACAGAAATCTCCCGCACCCGCATATACGAGCCCTATCGACTAATGAAAATTAGCCTCTAGGTACCTCCATCCACCACACCACGCTACCACCATTAACTTATCAAAAGTTAACTTTTGATATCGATTCGACTCGTGCACATAACATCTGGCACGAACTGTTCTTCTGGCCTATCATTTAGTGATCACCTAACTCTCTTATATGTTCCGATATGATACATATGATAATCTTAAATCTAATGAGTATATATATGTTTTATTGCTCTAAAAGCCTTTGCCCAGTAGTGAGACATTATATGTTATAATTATTATAATGTTAATAATATAAGTAGAAAAAATATTATCAGAAAGCGGCCACAAAGAGTGTTCCGTGGCTAACCTGTGGGACTGATTCCGCATGAACAAAACTAGTTTATAGAATTCATGGGACAATTCGTCCAAATTAAACTGACGTTGCATCGACCAATCTGGCACCTGCAGACTTAGCGTGACGCTTTCTATTTCTACGAAGAATTGACACAGCTCTTTCTATACAAAGTGACATTTGGTTTCTCCGTTTTTGACATCGCACCGTAGAAATCCTTCTACAATCTGTCATTTTGACTTTCGTTTCTAACGATCTTGGTCTAGGTCCTTTTTTATGTAGACTATTCAGAAACGTTTTCTATCGCAAAACGAAAATTTTCTAACTGTCAAAATCACACAGACAACTGAATGTTGTCTAAGGTAGAGAAGACAATTTGATTTTGTAATCGCTATGCTAACGACAGTAGAAAAATTTCTGTCTACACGGAACGTCATTTTTGTCTACTCTCCCTTCGACAAAACGGTGTTCGTGCTAAGCCTGCTTAGGTGTTTCCAGGTTGACCACGCAACATTATGGATAATTTGTTTAAACACTGCCCGCAGTAAAAAACGCGCGATGAACCGACAAAATAAGCCAATTTTTTACAGCGTTATATTATAATTTGTATGAAAGCTATAAAATATATAATACCAATAACGGACACGCTACCGTTCGCTGCCCCTGAAAAATTGTGTTTATTCTACGAGTTGTATCAGTCGTCTCACTAAGTCCGACCCGACAACTAACGAGTGTGAACACTAGGCGTGTTTTGGGACGCGAATTAAAGACCTTACCTATGGCGTGCATGGCGTCCGCGGTCTCAGCAGCATTCTGGGCTCTTTGCAGCGGGAACTCATTGGGACATTGGTGGCAAGACATTCGCGTGCCCACCCACGTTACAGGTCCCTTGCATGACGAACATGCGTACGCAGAGAACAGCGACTGGTGGAGAACGCGAGTCAGGGGATCAGAAACCATTGGTACATGTTAAGGGCTGTGTGATTGTATAAAACTGTCTAGTTTACTTGAACATCGTTTACCTACGAGTGGCCAACAACTCTAGACTACAAGTGCCTATCTAGAACTAACAATTTCTTTGACTGTTTAAGTTTAATTGCCAACTAAATAAATGTTTTTGGGTTTAAGTTACTCTAGCTACCTAGCTATCTGAAGCGGGGGAGGAAGCGCAAATACTTGCCACAAAATCTTTCCTGGTCTCGTCGAGGCAGGCGGGGCACATGCAGTTGAACCCGTACTGGGTGCGCAGTGTTTCGCGTCGTACTTCGGTAGACTGTCGCGCATAATGAGGTCCATAGCAGTTCAGTATCTCGCCCCCTTTCGGGAGCTCGCGGATCACTTTCACGAACAGATGGTTTTTGTAAAACCTGGACATCAAATGAAAGTGTTGTTGAATGTTGTCCTATTAATACATTTATTGCCACCTCTATTTTCATGAAGTCTTCATACTTATTTTAAACAAAATTGTTTGTCTGTAAAGTTGACAACGTCATAACAAAACATTGATGCGGCGCAAGCGTACAATGAGTGTAACGGGACAATGAGCGTATCGGGACAATTGTCGTAACGGGACATTTTCGCGCATGCAGCCGGCGTTCATCGATTTATTAGACGTTGTCACGTCAAAAATCGTGAATTGTTGAAAACGTCGTGTTTGGGGCACCCGAGTAGGAATTTAAATAAACACGCGAGGCGAAAAGTATAACATAAACATGGTTTTTTTGACGTGACAACGTCTAATAAATCGATGAACGCCGGCTGCATGCACGAAAATAGATGACACATTGTCCCGTTACGCTCATTGTACGCTTGCGCCGCATCAATGTTTTGTTATGACGTTGTCACGTTAAACTATCGTCCGTAAACCAACTTTATAGACAACCAATTTTTTTTTTAATCAGATTGACAAATAAACTTACACGTTGGTGATGTTCGGTTCGCACGAGTGATTCATCATAGAGGCTGTTGGATACACACCAGTACCAATCCTACGCCAAGGACTTGAGGTGCACGGAACTAGAAAACAATCTGTTCAAGTGACATGTTACTGAGAAACTATTCCCTTTCACATAAACATGTTATTTTAGTTTCAACAAATTTTCGGTTTTCAATTGTAATCTAGATTTATGACAATGAAAATAATTAAAACATTTCTTTTTTTTTGTTTTGTAACGTTCCAAATAACCCAGTGTTCTGTTCCGGCTGCTTCGGAAGGTTACGAGTACCAGAACGGACGTTGAGTTGTGTATTCACGGGCCAAAGGTCCATCTTCAGTAAGGAATGCAACAAGATACATTCCTCAAGCTCAAGATAGAATTTCATAATGCATCTGATATTTTGGATGACTACTACCTCAACCTAATCTATTTTTTGCTGGATTTGCTTTCTTTAATCTAAATATATAAAAGAAGAAACTGACTGACATTTATCAACGCACAGCCCAAACCGCTGGGTCTAGAGATTCCAAATATGCCACGTAGGTTCCTTGTGAGGTCTAGGGGTGCACTAAGAAAGGATTTTTGGAAATTCCACCCCTAAGGTGATAAAATAGGGGATGAAAGTTTGTATGAAAAATCTTATTCATTTGGTTGATTAACTTGAAACTTGGCACAAAGTAAGCGTTGGCCTAAGTAAGTAATAAAATTTTTCATTATTAGTTTTTCTAAACTACCCCTCAAAGGGGGATTGCGGGGTGTCAAAGTTTGTATGTAGGAATTTTAACGCGCGGTTCGATTAACTTGAAACTCAGTAGAAATACTTGCGACCAAAAATAAAAAATAATATGTGTCAGGGTTTTTCATAACTCTACCCCTAACAGGGTGAAAATGGGTAGTCAATTTTACAGAAGAGGATTTTACTGCCGTGGCCTGATTAACTCAAAATTTGCTATAAGTACATAATTTTTAGGTCAAGTTATGGCAACATCCCAAAGAATTTTTTGAATTCCAGCCCAGGGTGTGGTGAACACAGGGAATATAGTTTATATGAAAAATCTTATTCATTTGGTTAACTAACTTTAAACTTGGCACAAATACTTTCGTGAGTAAGTAATAAAGTCTGTCATTATTCGTTTTTCAAAACTACCCCTCAAAGGGGATTGGGGGTGTCAAAGTTTGATTATATGAATTTCAACGCGCGGTCCGATTAACTCGAAACTCGGTATTTACACTTGAGACCAAAAATAAAAAAATATGTGTATCAGGGTTTTTTGAAAACTACCCTTAACGGGGTAAAAAAGGGTAGTAAATCTTAAAGGAATTTACTGCGTGTGTGATATGAGTATAATTATACGGTTCTTATACCAAAAAATCTATTTTTAGAATATTTGTGTCTGTCTGCCGTTTGTTCCTGCTAATCTCCAAAACTGCTGGGCCGATTTTGAAGGAACCCTCATTGGCAGATAGCTGATGTTATAAGGAGTAACTTAGGCTACATTTATTTTAGAAAAATAATTTATTAGGGTTACAAATAAAATAATTAAAACCCATGATATTTAGGACACAATCCGATTCAACTAGGGAAGTATTGACATCCACGCGGGCGAAGCCGCAGCAACAGCTAGTACTTTATAAATATTAACCTATATATTGGGTTATTTGTAATGTTACAGTTTGAATTTGAATAAGTACAATTTTTCTTTTTTTTTTGAAAAAACCAACTTACTCGGCATTTCCCGTTTCTGGCCAGTATTGAGTTCCATGACAGTATGTGCGTTGGTGACGAGCTGGCCTAAAGTGCGGAAGATCAGACCTGCGCATAGCAACTTCATTTCGTTCATCGGCAAAGGGTACCCCACTCGTTCAGGGAAGTACTCGAAGAATTTAGTGTAGTTCTCAAGGTACAGGGTGAGCATAGTGGATGACTGGAAAAGATACCCACTATGTACGGAATGCTCCAATTATATTTATTGTTAAGTTGACTGCATACATGGCAAAAAAGTTAAGAATGATAGACAATGAAACAATTTGTCAATAAGTGCGTGTATTCCCGTTCGTTCCGCCGACTTCGTCCACCTAGTGGGACGAACGGGAATTCGTATTTTTTTTTCCGATCATCCCAATGATTCTGTTGGTGGGACGAACGAGAGAGATTAAAATTTTTGGCAATGTTATTTTAAACACTTAAAGATTCCTTCTTATGGATGCGCTAAGATAGCTCGCGAAGTTCATATTTTGTTCCGTTTTTTGCAGTTTGCAGCTCATTGTCTGGGTGTATGTTCATCAAAATATGATTCGCGACCGTAACAAATATGTAATTACAGAATTATAATCATTAGAATCTGCAATACAACTCCCAAAGTAATTTTATGAATGAAAAGTTTACTTAAATACTTAATAACTCTTTGACTTAATTTAATATTTTTGACTTTTCCATATCTAATTTTTGACTAATTTGCAATGTGAATGGTATCCTAATTTATTTCATTCAATATCTAATAACCTAACCAAAACCCTGAAAATGTATTTGTACGCCGGAAACTGCAGAATATTATGAACTTTTAAAACTATATAACAACTCTGTAACAATATTCTGACAAATAAATGGACTATTACGTTAGAATTGGTCTCAAATGTCATGATTTCATGAAATAGTAATACAATAGATGATAATAGTGATATGAAGTAAGAGAGTTATATTGATGATTTTTATGATTATAATTCTATAAATCAATATTTGCCACTCATATTTAAATCAACATACAACCTGATATTGACCTTCAAAATGAAAAAAACTTAAGAAAATTTTAATTTCGTGGGTTTCACCTTAAATTATTACCATCTTAAGTTACTAAGCAACTGTTAAATGTACATGAAAGTGATTAGTTGCCCTAGAACTTCTATTTTGACATTTTGTAGGTATACTACAGAATACATTTAAAAAATCCTCACCAGCGCATACTGTATATTATCAGTGTTAGCCGAACTGTCCAAGTTCGATGATAGGTTGAACATGCTGTAGAATGACTCGAACTCTGTCCTGTAGATACTGATGGTGTCAACTCTGGCGTACTCTGCCATCAAGCCGGCTGCAGTAGTGGGAGTAACCACGTTCGGCGGCAATCGAGGGAAACCCTTATGAGCGTATTTTAGCATAACCCTGAAAAATTGCTAGCGTCATTTCTGGAGCTGCATATAAACTAACCAATTTGTTTTATTTCATGTATTTAAATCTTAATATATAAAACAACGTCGGGTTATTTACACCACTCAAGAACGGCTGGACTGATTTTTATGATCTTGTATTTGTTGGATTTTTCCCCGCCCCGAATAGCAGAATAACTATTAAAACTTGCGAAAAATTCACGAAAAAGTTATTATGTAGCAAATTCGCTTTCTCATGCATTTTGTACAGAAAGTCTTTTTTGATGATATCTCGATAACGGATTGGGGAACGGGGGTACAAGAAATTTCACGCAGACGAAGTCGCGGGCAGAAGCTTGTAAATACATATAGGTACATTATATTTTTTAAATATTAGAATATAAAAAATATTTAAATTTTTCATTTATTTATTAAGGTACCTACAATTCTTTTTTGTTAGAAAAATAACTATCATGAAACTGAAGAAGAGAAATGCCACTGCTGTCAAAGTTATGACGTCACGTTCGGAATTAAAAGAACTATGTCGCTGCGGTTTATGTTAACGTTGTGGTCTGCGGTCGGCATCGAAATTGTATCTTTAAGAACTGCCAATGTCTAGCTCAGCCCCTCAGAAGCCTTGACACCTACAGCTTTGTTAATAACCTTACCTGAATGCTAGGTGTGCGATCCCTATGATAGGGAATATATTAGATCTTACTCCAGCGCATTCCCAGCGGTGGTAAAAGTTCTTGCTGAGATAGTGGCAAGCTTCATCGCAGTAGACTATGCGCGAGCAATCATTGCACCTGCAAAAATAGATGCATTAGATGATGCTGATGAAAAATGGTAGTTAGAAGTACGGTCAAACCAACACGTTCAACTTGCTTCCGCAATTGCGTGCATGGTGGCGATCTTGTAGGTACTTGTTGTTCACACCGGCGTGTCCTGTGATCGGTGCGATCTCGACGAAATTCAGCGAAAGCATAGTTGCAATTATCGCGGACGCTTGACGAACGCGGTGGTTCGGTCTTGCCTTTACAGTTATGACAATATGTAAGATGGAATACTTGCCCAATCATAGCGAGGTCACTGCTGCAGCAGTAGTCGCAGTAGTAAGGATGGGGCAAGTCTTTATCCGGTAGCTTGACGGAAGCGAACGGCTCTTCAGCGAAAATAACATCCCCTCTCTTCACTGGGTCTTTAACGAGGACATGGCGTCCAAATTCATCGTTACGGCTGCAAAAGACGGCGTTCAATATCTTAATTTATTTTTACCCAATATAGGGTTAAGCCACGGAGGACAGAAAGAAGCGGAGATGCCGCAAGCCAATTAGGTCATGCGCCTTCAATTAGGTCATGGCGACACAGTGGGCGGGGCCGAAAACCTTAGTATCGAGTGAATCGTCATCGCGTTCGGGTCCGTTCTATTTTAATAGTTAAATTGTTTTAATAATGAAGTGCGCTATCGTTGGATGCAAAAATTGTTCAGGATCAAAACTGAAACATATTGATGGCATAACGTTTCACGCGGAAGTCCCTAAAATTTATATTTTCATTTTAAATCAAATTTTCTCGTTTGATTGCAAGATTGCATTGTTAGAGACATCTGTCATCGAAGAGATGCATTTTAATTCTAACTACTTCTCAAGATTTCGTGTTTTAATCATTATCAATGCATATTATTGTGACCAATTTCCGGCTCAAATAACTTGCTTAAGTTTATTTTGCTCGCTATAAGTTATTTCGTAGATAAATTACATAATACATGAAACAAGAAGAATTTAAAATAAGAAAAATACGCCATCTGTCGGTAAGTAGTCTGCCCCAACTGATAAATAAAAATGTGTGCATCATGCCAGCAAGACTATTTAATCAAATTTATTATCTGCATGTAAATTATTGGTTGTTGCTTTACCCAATTTTTTTTGTTTTTGATTTTAGATTCCTGTTATTACAGATATTAGAAATGCATGGGTACGTATTATAAATAAACCTAACAACTAGACACCAACAAAGTATTCGAAAATCTGTTCACTTTATTTCGATGAAAGTGATTTCTATAAAACAAAAAACCGGTCAAGGAGCGAGTCGAACTCGCGCACCGAGGGTTCCGTACCAGCCCAAAAAAACTACAACTGTGCTTCACCCAAAGCAATTTTAACAGAATTTGTGTAGAATATTGCAGTTTTAGGTCATCGCCATCTCTTGACAGATATAGGAACTAATGTAATTTTTGTCGATTTCTGAAAAAGTGTGCTATTTAGAGATACAGTTTTATCACATACAATAATTTCAGATTTTTCTCTATGCAAACTTCGGAGATAAGGGGGGAACGGTATTTTTTTTACATTATTCATCAAAAGTCGAAAACTATGCGGCCTAAAGAAAAAATAAATAGAATGATATCCCACATGCTTTAGTAGCCGCATATCGAATTTTTAAGACCACTTTTCAGATCCTGTTGTAAAAAAAAAACTTTTTTGTTGCTTTCTTATTTGATTTTATTAGTTGGGCAAACGTCATCTAAAACTAGTTGATAGCATCAGCAGTTTTTGAGGTATCCCAGCTGTGACACAGACAGACAGACTGAGTCACACCATAAGGGTACCTTTTGATACGGAACCCTAAAAACGGTTAAGTATAAGATTATTTTTTTTTTCTTTTTTTGATTTTTGTTTCTGGTGCGGAAGTCTAGGCGGCGTACAAAAAAACTCTCATTAACACTGAGTTGAAGGATTTCTTTAGAGGAAATTGTATTCCCCGAAAGCAAATTGGAATCCTTTCTTGTTTTTCGCGTCTTAACGCTGTTGAGTTAATTAACAGCTCAAGTGAAAGGTTAGAATATCAGATGAGAGTCGCGATACTGATAATGTCAATTTTCTTCATGACGCGAATCCGCGAATCTTTATACTTTCGTTGGTCGAAAATAAAAGGATTTTGGAGTGTTGTTGCCTGTGGATTCCGTGTTGTGTGTTCCTATAATCATTAAAACCCAAGCAGTTTCGAAATGTTACCGGCCCAAATAATAAGTTTTTAGACTTACACTAGCTCAACAGCATTGCAAGCATTCCTGAATTGAGGATTCTCTCCCATGAACAGCTCGGGTAAGTTCAGCTCGTCCGGTGGGACATCATGACGGAGTTTTAGCAATTTTTCTTCCAGCAATAGGTACGATTTGTCGAACTCAACTGTAAACATATGCTTGTATGCATATTTACTGAGTATATAATTAAGTAATATTAATTAAGCTTTAAGACATTTTTTTTAATTTTTTTATGTACCTTTAGATATGCCCCGCAGTTCAACTTTTTCATTGTGCCTCACTGCTTGGCGCATAGCCTCAACACAATTTTGTCTCTGGCCCATTTCAAAGTAGCATTCAGCGCGACGTAGGTACAGTTTGTGCTGAAGATCTGGTGGGTATTTGTGATTCAAAGCGCGCTGCACATCACGCAAACTCTCCTGTAAAAGTAGCGAGTGTAATAATAAGAAATATTTAAAATAATATTGATACGAGAAAAATATTGAATGATTTGTACCTTAAATCGTTTCAATCTCAAAGATGCTGCTGATCTATTAGCGAGGGCCACAGAGTACAGAGGGCTTTCTTTGTTAGCGTACAGCACACTCTTTGTGTATAGCTTATGACTCTCATCAAACTGCTCGGCTCTAAACTTGACGTTACCCCGTTGACGCCACAGCAGCGCAATTTCATCATTCTTCCGCGAGGTGTCATCATCAGCCAATTGCTTGTCGTAGCATAGTTTCATTTGGCGTATCCATTCTGTGAAGATGTGCCTAATGAATAGAAAGTTGAATTGAATAAATTGTTATACCAAATAAAACTAGAATTATGTAATCAACTTCGCATGGGCTATTGGGTACAGAGCCTTAACGCTACTGTAGCATAATTTACAATGCGATAACGAAGTATAATGTGAATGTCACATTGTCTTATAAATATGCATGTGAGTAATACACTGTGCATCTGATATTTTCATATTGTATTTGCCAGATGTTATAAAGTGAATGTCGCATTGTCTTATAAATGTGCATGTGATAGTCATACACTGTGCATGTGATATTTTCATATTGTATTTGCCAGATGTTATAAAGTGAATGTCGCATTGTCTTATAAATGTGCATGTGATAGTCATACACTGTGCATGTGATATTTTCATATTGTAATTTGTTATGTCATGTTGTACTATCATGAGCATGTTGTATCATTGTTTACTGTGCATTTTATACTCTAATAAAATTTGGTCATAATATTACTTTCCCAGATAAATATCAAATGTACATATATGAGCCATACAAATATTTTATGTTAGAAATATAAATGCAGGAATTTAACTCGCAGCTCATTTTGCAGAAGCCTTTTCGCACAGCATTTATTTATTTATGGACTTAAATCAACATAATGTTTAAGGCAAATAAAGACTTATCTTATAAAGAAAGAAAGAAAGAAAGATCTTATCTTATCTCATGATATATTGTATTATATAGTGCATAATATCACATTTTGTGTTCTATGTGCTAATTAAATTGCTTATTAATTTTAGCTAAAATTATAATAATAATTCTATTATAGTAGATAAGGTTGCATTGTATTCTGAGGACTAATTAAAATTAAATACTTAATTTAAGTTAAAACATAATATAATTATAATTTCATCTCAGATAAATAATTTCAACTTCCTTGTTCTAAATTTCTACTTCCAGCTCCAAATTAACATGAAAATAAAAAGAGGAAAACTCCTTATGCTCCGTAATTCAGAGATGCCTTGTCGGTTCCACAGACCAATTTAATCGCCAAATACGGCCACAAGTACTACTTGCACTAACGCACTTTGCACCCTAGAATAAACATAGCAACATCAGGCTGCTAACAGGAAAAACAAAATACCAGCATTGATGAAAACATAAAAAATCACAAAAGAGTATTTTGTTGGTACCTATAAGCGAATATAGGAAGGTTGATCATTCTTTTTACTTTTCAACTTGTCATAATAATAATTTTGATTTGTTCCATCAATTTTCTTTAGAAACCTGGTGATCCTGATGATCTAAATAAAGCAATGCAATAACTTCTTTAACTTAAATATATCAATCTTAACTTATAATAAATAATTTCTTAACTTAAACATAGTCTTAGCAATTGTGTGACAGAGAGCAAATGCAAAATGGCCCAGGCAGTTTTTATCCCTCTCCTTCGCACCAGCTGTAGTCCTATATGCAATAGTTAGGTAGCCTAGATCCTAGATGACCTGCGCGAAGCGTATCGATCGCCGCCCGAAGTACTACACCGTACTGGTAAATAATCCTGCAATGAGAAAATGTACTAACCGGATGCCTTTATGGTTGAAAATGTAAGTCAGTGTCTCGATCGCGCCATCTGGTCTGCGGTCTATCTTCTTCTCCTCGAAGGCGATGATGCACAGAAGAACCTCCCATTGTTTCGCAGGGTCTTCTGGCAGGCCATCGCGGTCCATCTTCGATCAAGTTCGTATAATATTTGCAAGTCGAAAGTAGTATAATCCAGAAGCCATCTTCCACTTAGTCACTTGGTCACTAGTCACTTGGTAAAAACTGAAGCTAGGAGCCCACAGGAGCGTCGAGAGAACACGACCAGCTAGCTGGAGTGCCGTCTGAAGACTGAAGCTTCGAGGCCGGGCGGCGGAACTGCAGAATACTGCAGGCCAGCCGGCTATACAATGTAAGTTATGGTAAGGTAAAACAAAATATTGATTTTTGACAGCTGCGCGTTTCATGACCGCTTCGTTCTACGCATAGATTATTCGTTGTACGCATGCTCGGCACTGGGTGGGGCTGGGGTCGGGTCGCGAGAGGACTAGACTTAAACTAGAGCACTAGATATAACTACTATAAATATTCTATCATGACCGCAACCAATAGTTTATAAATTGCAATATTTATCAATTATTTTTTTAGAAGTGATTGAAAAGACAGTAGATATTTGAGTCAAATGGGGCAGTGAGCCAGCATGGACCACTGTGTATAGGGCCAAAGACCAAGTTGGCAATCGCGATCATTCGTAGTAAAAATGTTTGTAATCTAGTTTGGCTTTTCGTTATTTGACAGACGAAATAAGAAATAGGCGGCAAAAGTGCAAAACTCTAAAATCTTTTCTTCGGAAAACTTAAGTTCATTGTTTAATTTAATTACTTTTATCGTATTCGTTCTATTGTAAAATGAAACTGGATCACAACAATATTCTATTATTTAAAATACGAGTAAATACATGTCGTTTCGAACAATCAATCTGCCTAGCCTTTTCCCAACTATGTTGGGGTCGGCTTCCAGTCTAACCGGATGCAGCTGAATACCAGTATTTTACATGGAGCGACTGCCTATCTGACCTCCACAACCCAGTAACTGGGTAACACGATACCCCTTGGTAAGACTGGCTGTCAGACTTTTGGGCTTCTGACGACCCGTAACGACTGTCAAAGATCCACGAATGACAGCCGGGACCAACAGCTTAACGTGCTTTCCGAGGCACGGAGGAGTCTCGGTATGTAAATATGGTCACCCATCCACGGACCAACCCCGGCAAGCGTAGCTTAACCTGGCGGGTCGACCCGTGCGGCTGTTATTACTTAGCCACGAGCTCCTCGTTTTGAACAATGAACTTTAAAAAAAAATATATATATATTTATAATAAGCACACCAACAGTACAGTCACTTACAATTCAAATAAAAATAACATCTTAAATTGTCGTTTTAGTAACCATGCAAATAACAGGTTTGCATGACATTAGTATATGAATATTAGAGACAAAAAAGAACGACAAAAAGTATTTATATTAGACCTAAATCTAGAATCTAGAACACTACAAACCAAAACAATTTGAGCTACAAAGAAGTGCGCTCGTCGTGCTATTTATATAGGGAGCGTCTGTATGAAGCGAAACTCATGCAGAAAATATCAATAGGATAATCTGTCAAGTTGGACCTTTCATTATATTGCCTGGCCATACGTGTTAAAACAGTTACCCATAGCTCTCCCAGCTCGCATCCGTAGGGAAACAAAAGCACGGTAGTCCCGAGGGATTTTATACCGTTTGAACCGAGTCCTGTATTTATGCTTTTCTTTAAGAAGTTTTATCAACGAAGTTGAGAACCAAACTGGATAACAATTACTCTTAGGTTTACCCTTTGGAGTGTATTTATCTATATTTTCCCATAGTATATTATAAAGTGTCAGAACATAATCATTACAACTCAAATTACAATAATCCTCCCAATTTACTTTACGTAGATCACGGCGAACACATGCCTCATAGTCTGTTTTAACGAAACAATATTTGGACTGTAGACTATTATTATTTAAATTAGAAATTGAAGTTTTAGTAAGGGCCACTTCCAGTGGCGAATGATGTATATCTGGTTTATGGATGGGGGTGCGGAAGAAACAGAAAGACTAGAGTTCTCATCCACCAAGATGAGGTCTAGGATATTGTCATTTTCATTGCAGATGCTATTCATATGAACATAGCCGGTGATGTTTAGGAAGTCCCTCAATGCTAAAGACTTAGGGTCACTAATTCCTAGAAAGGGATTATTAGACTGAAGCCATTTCACATTAGGAAGATTAAAATCACCAATAATCAAAGTGGTGCAATCCATACAACGCAGGCAAATTTCTTCAACCCTAGCAAAGAATTGAGCAAAGACATGGCAAGGTATATAAGACGGTAAATAAACAATAAAAATATTCATACAGATGCCACCAGCACATATACATAACCACATATCCTCAACAGAGGTTTGCCACTCAGTTTTTTTAACAAAATTATACTTATTACTAATAGCTACCAATATCCCACCACCATAACTTTTAGAGTACAAATCTTTAAACTGTGCACTACTCACGGCGTACAACAGTATATCCTTCATCAAAGTATTCAGAGGATAAGAAAGAGTCATCTAACCAAGTTTCTGTCAGACATATTATGTCGTAGTCAGAACTTAATATTGACATTAGAATTTCATGTGACTTCGTTTTCATGCCCCTCACATTCTGATAAAAAATCGAAATACTATCCATTAGAGAAAAAATAAATTAAACATGACTAATAGGAACTAAATTAACAATTCACATAATAATTATACATTTTTTTCTAAACACTGCTCATCCTTAATTAGAATGGTACCCGAATTTTCACTTTTGCATACTTTTGCATACACAAATTCTTCAAAGTCATTTTGAACTGCCTCTCGGTTATTGAATTTTTTCCCCGCCAAGAAGTTATCCAAATTCTGGAAAAAGTAGAAGTCTGTAGGGGCAAGGTCTGGTGAGTACGGTGAATGACGGAGAACTTCCAACCCCAGCTCTTGTAACTTGGAGACCGTCTGCTGTGCAGTATGAGGTCGCGCGTTGTCGTGCAGGAGCAGCGGAGCCGAACGATTGACCAAAGCTGGTTGGAGATGCGCAAGCTTCTCCATCATTATGTTCAGTTCTTCACAGTAGGTAAACATCTGCAGTAATGCTCATCCCGTTTGGTAAGAAGCTGTGATGAATGACACCGGCGCTAGACCACCAGTGACCATCACTTACATTTTAGGGGTCAGTTTTCGTTTGGGACATTGTTTAGGTGCTGAACCAGGATCTTACCAACTTGCTGAGCGCTTGCGATTGTCGAACAGAATCCATTTTTCGTCGCAAGTAACAATGGGATTGAATATGCCTTCGTTTGTGTGCCTGTTGAGCAGTGCAAGGCTCAACTCGACGCGTGCTTCGCGCTGGCGATCATTAAATTCGTGGGGCACCCATTTGTCAAGCCTTTTTTACCTTGCCAATTCGACGCAAATGGACCAATATTGTTTTGATGCTAACATCGAAAGCTGCTGCTAATTCAGATGTAGATTGAGAATCATCAGCTTCCACAATCGCCTTTAATTCATCATTGTTGACTGAAGTTTTCGATCGACCACGGGGTTCATTTCTTAGGTCGAAATTTCTAGAACGGAAGCGGGCAAACCAATAACGGGTGGTGCGATCGTTATTAGTGTTCGCTCCGTATACGTCGTTGATGTTGCGTGCCGGTTCTGCCGCTTTGCTGCCACGACGGTACCTACTCATACTACATAATCACTCGATTTTTTAACGTATCCATGATGACGAAAAACGTACAAATGCGATGAAAACAGAACGCTAACCATTAAACAAATGACTAATTTTCAAAAAAGAACTTAGAATTCTTAGCGAAAAAAAGAAAAATTGGACGTGAAATAGCCAGTACGGCAGAACGGCAATTTCATAGGTAAAGACCTATTATTACTATACAGGGTGTTTGGCAGAACGTTGAACATACGAAAATGGTGGATAGGTGGGGTCATCTGCTACTTACTCAGCCCTAATTTATTTGGCCCTGGCCCCCTGGATATTTAAAAAAAATTTTTTTGCTTTCTTCTAGTTTCACCACTTTCTTAACTTGAAAGTGTAATTTGTATTAAAAATGGGTAAAACAGGCAATATTTTTATTTATTACATCTTTCTGTAAGTTTGAGGAGTCGTAATTTTTTTTCTAGCTAACATCTGAATAAAGCAATAATTTTATAAGAATCTGCCAACATTAAAGATAAAAAAAATAAACTAAAATATTGCCTGTTTTACCCATTTTTAATAAAAATTACACTTTAAAGTTAAGAAAGTGGTGAAACTAAAAGAAAGCAAAAATTTTTTTTTTTAATATCCAGGGGGCCAGGGCCAAATAAATTAGGGCTGAGTAAGTAGCAGATGACCCCACCTATCCACCATTTTCGTATGTTCAACGTTCTGCCAAACACCCTGTATATCTATATACTTGGCAATTTCGCAGTACGACTGTTCCCTTCATCCTACATAATATGGCATGACTGGGAGAAAATATTAATTGCTAAGAAAAACTTCTTGTTTTCCAAAGTGAAGCCTAGCAGAGAGTTTTTTGAAAGAAATTAGTTCGTAATATTTGTGGAAGACCTAAAAGTGGTCAGTGAGATGAAAAGGCTATTTTAGAAAATGGTTTTCAGTTACGACAGTTTCATTGTTTTACAGAAATAATTAATTTTACAACACTCCCTTCATCCTACGTCACATGGTAGGACTTACATAAGGGTGGAAAATATTTGTTTTTATTAAGAAAAACTCCTCGCTTTTCCTAAGTGAAGCCTAAAAAAAGTTTTATGTACCTAAGTGTAGTTGAAATGCTCGTGGAAGACCTAAAAGTGATCAGTGAGATGAAAAGGTTATTTTAGAAAATTGTTGGCCAATTTGCGTTATGAAGGTTCACTTTTTTTGTTTTTCAAAAATAAATAATTTCGTAACTCAGGTCTGCGTCAGGCTGCTATTTTTAGTAAAATGGGGTGTAATGGTGTAGGAACAGGAGGAAATGGTTCAAGTTTTCAGTCGAATGGTGTGATAATTCTTAGTTCATATTATAAGCTTATAATGTAGGTTAAAACCTTAGTAAGGGCTACAACTATTACACTTTTAAGTGTGACTTTTTCACGATTCCCGAATAAGGTAAACTGAATTTATATTATAAATTAAGTAATAAAGTAGTATAAGAACGCTGTGCTGGTACAGCGTCTTAATAATTGTTTGCTGCACCGGACGACGTCATTACGTCAACGCCGGCTGTCGCTGAAAACCAGCGCTGGGGCTCTGTCTTGCATAAGGTCGCAGCATAATGCTGAGCGATACTCGTAGCCGTTTTGCGTAGATGTGACGCATTTTTCCCCCATAGTTTTCATATATATTTTTTTTTGTGTTTATGTTCTTTATTGCGTCAAGTTTACCGCAAATAAACGTTTTTTCTTTCTTAATTTCAAGGGATATCCAAGTAATCGAAATTTGATATCATCAATACCGACTTTCCCTCAGCTGGTAATTTTTCGTATTTTTTCCATCCTTGACCTACTTAAAATTAGTAAAAACTGTAACTGTTAGCCTGCATCATCCCACTGCTAGGCAAAGGCCTCTCCCCATGACTTCCATCAGATCCTTCGATCCAGGGCTAATGGTCGTTTGTTTTCTCCAGTTCGTCCCGCCATCTTCTACGGGGTCTGCGGCTTCACATAGTGGTATTTTTGGCCCACGGCTCATTGGACATACGGCAGACGTAAAAAGAGGATTTTATTTTTCCATTGGTGTTCGTCATGGATGCCCTCCGTCTGGGAAGAACGGAGGGATCTGTCGGACTTCTACCGACTAAAACCTCGCAGAGGAAAATTAAAATTATCAAATATATTTTTGGAATCCCCATCTTTGAGCCATATAGGAGTGTCAATGTGGTTCAAAATAAGTAAAAAAAAAACGCATCATAAGGAATAATCACGGAGGGAATAATAAACTTGGCACAAAATTAATGGAAAGTTTTGAGCCCTTTGTACTTTTTATGGACTTCGAAAAACACTATCCGCCTACTAAAATAAAATCCACAATCTATTTTTATCTTTACTTTTGTATCGCCACTCCTTGTAAACGCAAAAAACTCAAACTCGGGTTAGGTAAACCAGAAAAGCAATCACGTCATTAAGAGGAAAAGGAAAAATATAGCAAATAACATTTTTGAAATTTTTTAAGCCCCTTTGTACTGCACTTTAGGGGTGTCAAAAATAGCAATGGCGTCAGAAGGAAAAAATAAAATTAGCCAGAATATTATTGGGCTCTACGCCCTTCAATAGAAGGAAAAATATAATTACTCGTAGCACGAACATTTTTGGAAAGTTTTTATATATAGGTATACTAGCTGACCCGACAGACTTCGTTCTGTCAAAAGCTATAGTATAAACTCTACTCTACCCTACCCTACCCTACCCTACCTACCTACCCTACCCTACCCTACCCTACCTACCTACCCTACCCTACGCTACCTAGCTACCTACCTACCTACCCTACATACCAACCTAAAACCTTAAAAAAAAATTGATATTAAGCCGTTTCGGAGGAGTATGGCAACTAACACTGTGACATGAAAATGTATTAAATTAGATAAAGAAATTCGACAGATTGTAGTAGCTTGATGTGCTGGCGTCTGTACATGAAAAGCCATTTCGTCATTAGAGTTATATAAATTCACTTAAATTTATTAAGCAAACACATTTTTGAAATCTTTTGAGCCACAGATTGGCAAAATAACAAACGCGTCATAAGAACAAATTAAATTAGCCACAAAATTAATGGAAAGTTTAGATCCCTTTGTACTTTTTTATGGACTTCGAATAACATTATCCGCCTATGGCTGCTATGAACCAAAACAGACCCATGCCATATTAAGGATAAGGGAAAGTGCTTCTTACATTCCAGCACCTTAATTCACGATAGGGAACTATTAACCCACAACACTACGCCCATAGTGAGAACACACTGCTATGAACTTTAGTTCCATAGCAATAAGAGCCATTACGACTGCATTATAAACATGCTAGGTTGCTTTGCCCAACTTTTTGAAACAAACAAAAAAGAACTTTATGAAATTGTAATAAAGATACGTTACAAATGTAGTTACTTCAGGTATTCTAGGATAGTCCATGGTCCTGCATATCAATTAAGCAAAAATGGGCCTTATGTAGGTGTTATGGATAATGAAAGTCGTAGTTGTACCTAAGTTTGTTTGGTGATACTGGAATGGTTTACGGTCCCTAATGGTTTGATGGACAATTGTTAGCCTTTAACGTTTTTGAGTGTCGCTAGGTTTGAAGCTTGGCTTCGCTTGCTATTTTGTTATTGATAGTCTAGCTTAATAAAAAAGCAACCATAGTTCCACAATCCACACTCTGTGACACCTCAGTACAGTTAAAGGCCAAGTCACAAGGCTCATTCCCTGTGTGCGTCTGAAGAGATATAAATAGAAAAAAGGAGAACCATCATCATAATAATCATCTGCCTATCCTTGTTCCAACTATGTTGGGGTCTGATTCCAGTCTAACCTTTTTTTTTTTTTTTTTTTTTTTTTTTTGACGCTGAGAAATGCATTACGCACGCTCGCTCGTCGGGGGACGAGACGGGGTATGTGGGACTCCCTACCAAAATGGCAGTATACCCACTAAAACTCAGCGGAGTTCCCACATCGCCTTGATGGGAGGGTCATGGGAAACCGGCACAGCCTTTACGTCCACAACCCTCCCGGCGCATGCCCGCCTAGCTGGCGGGACCCGCATGCCCCTCCGCCTTGGGGCCATATGGGAATGACCGGGAACACCTGGCCATTCCCGTCCGACACTGGTGGAGGCCTGTGCAATACAGGCAAGGGTGCTCCACCTGGGACCCAGCGCCAGACGACCCCGCGTCCAGGCGCCCCTGGTCCCCCGCGACGGGTCAGGTCAGTGTCCCCGCCGCCTACCACTTTTCGGCCGCAGAGGATAGGGAGAGCGGCCAACGCAATACCGACACTCCTCTTCCTCTGCGGCCCCACCGCGTCCATTCAACGGTGGCGACCCCGTCAAGGCCGCGGAAGGTAGGGAGAACGGCTCACCGCAATACCGGCACTCCTCTCCCACCGCGGCCTCCTACACTCAGCCGCGATGCCGCCCATTCGACATCGCGGCCCGCCTCAGTTGCGATGTCGCCAAAGCGGCACCGCAACCTACGGCCGCTACGTCGTCGGCTTAGCCGCAAAAGCCCTGACGAGCGGCCCCCTCCTCGGGTTCCTCTTAGCTTCACCGTGGCCCTCCAAGCCACGGCTACTGAGCCCCCCCGCCTCGACAATGCGGGAACCCACCGGGGGGGATTCCAGTCTAACCAGAAGCAACCTCCACAACCCAGTTAGTGGGTAACACACGATACCCTTTGGTACGACTGGTTGTCAGACTTTCGGGCTTCTGACTACCCCTAACGACAGTCAAAGATCCACAAATGACAGCTAGGACCAACGGCTTAACGTGCTTTCCGATTCACGAAATGGTTTTGGTATGTAGGTCATTGATGATCACCCGCTGAAGATCGACTTTGCTTTTGTTACTCAGTCAGTAGCTCCCTGAAGAGAACCATTTTGTTTGCGTGGCTAGGCTAAGCAAGTGACCAAGCATCGGTCTACCTACAACCTTTGCACCTAACAAATAATATATATAAATCAGCTTTTATAACAAGTTGCCAAAGTCAGTTACAGAACTTAGCGATGGAAAGTTCAAAACCCACATAAAACGTGTCCTTATCAAAAAAATATTTATTAAAAGAATAATTCCTTCTGCACATGTGGCTTCCCTGGTAACTCATTAACGGCATATTATCTAAGTGTCTATTAACTCCCAAATAAGGATGTATAATTTTTTATCTCTTATTTGACTTTATATACCTACATTTATAATTTCAACTCTTTATTAGTTGCTTTTGTGGACATGATATTTACTCGTATATCAGATTTGTAACTGTAGCTGATTGTTGATTTGTAACCATATAATTTAGGTTTATATAGATTTTAATTTATTTTTTATATTTTTATAGATTATATCCTATTTTGTGAATGTGAAAACGTTGAAGGCATAGTAGACTGTAGATTTGCTGACCATTTTCTGTTATGTTAAGTACCAGGTAATTGTTGAAAGGCCTACATCTTCCTCCCATACCTATTAACACTGTTATTTGAAAATATTGTAATAACCAATTATTTTTAAAAGAGTAACCGTGGAGTTTCCTGCCGGTTCTTCTCCATAGGAAACGACCAATTGGAACCGTGCACCTAGCTTCTGACGTTTCTTAAGTGCCCATGTAGGTTTATGTGAAATAAAATATTTTGATTTTGAATAAATGTGCAAATATATCATGGCAGGACAGAAGGACAAACAATATTTTCTAACATTAAATGACTCCTACATTTAAAAGTGGGTGAATGAAACATTACTAAATCCTTTCAGTGCCGGATGTCAATGACTTTTACTTGCAGCACTTTTGGTGCGTAGTACCCCGATAGTGCCAAGATAGTCGCCGTGATTGGAATGCCACTCAAGTGGCACTTTGTTATTTCAAGGATTGAGTGGCATTATCTTAATGAAAGGGAGCATTAAAAGGTCCGATGATACTCAAGTACAGTTGGCCGCACGTGGTATCACTTTGACTTAGAAATGAACTAGCGTAGTACAAAGTTTCATTAGATAAGAGAGTCCGCGCGGTTTTTCCAGTGGTCAGGGCCTCAAGTCTGCTATTACAATAGTGTCAGAATGGTCTCTTCATTGTGAGTTTTTGACAGATTTGCCATACAAACACTGTCAAATACTCACAATGGCGAGACCATTCTGACATTATTGTAATAGCAGACTTGAGGCCCTGATTGACAGTCAAACTAGTCTTCCCAATGGGATTTTTTTCCCGTTGGTCAGATTTATTTGACAGCTGGGAAAACAACAGAAAAAAGTACAATGAAAGTAAAAACTGTTTTGCATTTTAATAGGTATCTTACAATTAAAGTCTTAAATTTAAGTTGTGGTCTTAAACCTGACGACTCATGCCAACTAATATTAAAGAAACTTGGTTTGTTACCGTTACCATCACTTTACATTAACGAAATATGCGTGTTTGTAATTAAAAATAAACAATTATTTAAGACTGCAAATGAGGTTATTCCTAGGAAAAGACGAGAACCTCATAAATTAGTGTTGAATGATTTACCTTAGACTAGCTAAATACAATAATCACTGCTTAGCAATGTGTGTGCGCGTCTATAACAAAATACCAAGGCACTTCAAAACATTAATTAGAAGATTATTTAAAATTAAGTTTTATAAATGGTTACTGGAATGTAGTTTTTATAGTTTAAAATAATTTTTGGATAAAAAATGTTTATGTTTTTAAAAATACTGAAGGTTGATGCCTTCTTCATCTAACTTTATAATTTTGCATGCTACGTTTTTATCCTAGCTAAACATGTTTGTGCCATATATATCTGAATTTAACACCATTGTATAGGTACCATGTTTTACGCAAATAAATATTTAATTATTATTATTAAATCTTAGGCGTTCTAAAAATTTACCAACATTCGATTTTCCTTTTTCAGTTTATTTTTTATTTTAGTTAAATCACTTTTCAGTAAAATTCTCAGTAAGTTGATTATTCCGTCCTTGTTATTTTGTTATTTAGTTCTTATACCAATTTTCTAAACAGTTAGTAGTTTATATATATATATAGTTTATATATATATAGTTCTGTGCCTCTTTATAGAGGCACATAACTACTAACTGTTAGGGAACAAGAGGTTATCCTCTTGTTCTCTCCTCTCTCTTATAACATCTTCGTATTCAACAATACTTTACTAAATTACGAGCTGATCTGACCAACGGGAAAATAAAATCCCGTTGGAAAGACTAGTCTGACTGTCAATCTGACCACTGGGAAAAACTCAGTCCGCGTATCACTGGTCAGTTTCCCTCAATCGTCAGTTTAGGCCAGCTTATACTGATTTTGTTACCAATGCGTTCGGCCTACTGTACAGACTGGGTCTCCTGGGCCGTCAGTCCCGTACACTCAGGACTTGACCATGATTAGCCAAAATTTTAATCAGCATAAAGCTTCCTAACATCTGGTTCAGTACACGCCCTAGCGTTAAAATGGAAATGGGCCGGTCATGTTGCGCATCTACGAGACCAGAGGTGGACGAAAAAGTAACGGCATGGCTGGGCCCCCAAGGAACACGCAGGAAGGGGAAACCCTACGCTAGATGGGAAGACGATATTAAAAAGTTAGCTGGAATAAACTAGATTGAAACAGATAAACTAGATTGAAACAGCCCATGCAGTCTAGAGAAGACTAGATATCTTTAGAAGAGTCCTTCACCTGTAGGGGTTCTTGCAGAATAATTATATAATTTATCTATAGAATACTGAGTAATGATATAATATAATATTTAAACAAGCTTTAACACACAGCTTAGAATAAAATTACTATTTTTTTTTAAATTTTGTAACCTATTTGAGGTTGGCAAGAAATATAAGGCTTTGTATTTTATTTATTTTTGGCTTTTAGCTTCCTAAATGTTAATTTGGATACAGACCCTTTCGTCTTTCAAATTTTGCATGTCGTAAGGTAAAATGTATCAATACTAGTATTATTTAAAATTATGTTATTATTGAAATTCTTTAGTACCTACACTACATTATGAGCAAATAAATTATTTATATTCGTATGCGTTTGCGCCATCATCTCAGGCGTTCTTTGGACAGTGTCCAATACTTCAACCAAGTAATTTTCTACTGCCTTTTAAAGAAAGTTTAGTCCTATTGCAAAAGTTAACTTATATTCATTATTCATCCTTACTTAATATGACATATGTTTTACACTATACTCGTTTGACGCTGCCTGTGGAGACTGGTTAGAAAAATACAAGTAGGTATACAGGAGAAAAACCTTCATGTAGGTCAATCTGTAGGCAAGTACCGTGTGGTGCCGGACGTAAAGAATAGCACACCCTATTTCCTCCCGTGGGTGTCGTAAAAGGCGACTAAGGGACTTACTAGAGAATGGGCAGCATCGTTCTCCATGCATCTTTAACGACATACTGCGATCGACAACCCGTCTGCCAAGCGTGGCGATTATGGCAAACCGCTCCAATTGGGGGAGGCTTATGTCCAGCAGTGGACGTCTTTCGGCTGAAATGATGATGATGATGAGGTCAATCTGCCCCGCCTTTTCCCAACTATGTTGGGGTCAGCTTCCAGTCTAACGTCTAGTCTGAATACCAGTATTTCACATGGAGCGACAGCCTATCTGACCTCCGCAACCCAGTTACTGGGTAACACGATACCCCTTGCTAAAACTAGTTGTCAGACTTTTGGGCTTCTAACTACCTATAACGACTGTGAAAGATCTTCGATTGTCAGCCGGGTCCTACGGCTTAACATCCTTTCCGAGGCACGCAGGGGGTCTCGAAATGTAATGGATGGGCACCATCCACGAATCGACGGTGAAAAGGCGTAGCTTAACCTTTGATCGACCGGTGCGGCTGTTATCATTTACCCAAGAGCTTTAGCTGCAAGTTCACAAAAATACAAGTATTTATACTCCGTTTGAAATAGGATTAGACCATTAAATAAACCTTGTTTACAGTCCGTTCAACAGATTTTGACTGCTATTGCGTCGGTGGCATGACAAATGGCAGCTACAGTAAATAGTTGGTATTGTAGGTAACCACTTTTTTGTTTTTAATGCCATCCTTATACCTACGGAATAGAAGTTAAAATCGGTGGAATGGACTTTAAAAAAGGTATATTTAAATGTTTTTATTTATTAAATGTCTAACCTTATTTTAAATGAAATATAGCTGTTTATTATAAAAAAAATATTTATATTAGTACTATGAGCAGGGTTGATTTTTATACTTACCTAGATTCAGCATTATCAAGTTTTCGCTAGGCAAATATTACTACTTATATTCCTTCGCTTTATGATCATGCCATCGTCGTCAATCGATTTGGGTGTCGCCAATCAATTATCAACAAATTTGTATTAGATATTGTTTAGTTCTTGCGTGACTAATAATTGAATCTGGCCTAAATAATCATTGAATGACTTATATCCGTGACCATCAGTTTTTATTATTATTTACTGGTACTAAAGGAATTTGAACGTTTGTTTGATTTGAAGTGTGTAACTCAAACTTACTTTTGCACTTTTGAATTGTCAAGGGGTTCGGTCAGTCAGAAAGATGAAGCTATACCCAAAGTCTCTAATTCAGATAATTTATGTAAACAAAGTCATGTCAAGAAATGTCACTGTCAAAATGACAGGACAGTGGTGCAAAACATTTATCATTATTTTTTTTTGTAAATAATCATCTATGAAATTAAAGTGAATTAATTATAAGAACTATGCAAACAAAATACCGTTGCCAAACAATGTTTTATGTAGTGTGTCGGAGACACGGCCTATGATCGTCATAATCAGCCCTTTTAAGTCCACTGCTAGACGTAGGTCTCCTGAAATCGATTTCTACTCGAAACAGTTTACAGCCGTTTTCATCCAAAATGTGGCTAGATATGCTACATACAATATGAATCTATGAATGAGAGTTTTAATATTAGCGTTGTTGAAGATGTAAAAAATGTGAAAATGTTTGGATCTCCTGCATTGTTACCAGTATCATAAAATATTTTATACCAGAAAAGCTCCTTTTTTTAATAACTTTGTTTAAAACCGTAAATTTATAAAAATAATTACGGTATGATTATTTTTGAATTATTATTTCATAAAATCAGTACTTAAAAGAAAATGAAAGAAAGAAAGAAAAATATTTTATTTGGGACACGCACAAGAAATACAAACAGTAAAAAATAAAAAACATGAGCATTTATAACTAACAACATTGTAAGCCTGTGCGAGACCAAAAAGGCCACTATCTCAGCATAATGCTGCGAAATTTAAAAAATAAATACCGCAGCGCTGGTATTCTGATAGGCAATCTTAAAAAAAAATGGAAAATGGAATCTTTTTATTCGCCATTTTATGTAAATTACCATTACGTAGATGTTTTTTTGATATGTTTTATTGTTATCCCCTTTGTTTACATAAATGATCTGAATTTGAGACTTTGGGTATATGATAGTTGCCCATTCCAAAGCGTAATAGGTTCCTATGGAGAAGAACGGGCAAGAAACTTCACGGACACTCTTTTAAATCAAAATATGCTTACAAAATATTGGTTACATCCATATTATCTATCCATATAATAAAATCGTACCGATTCTGATGCCGAAAATATAATTTTTAGAATATTTGTCTGTTTGTCGGAATGTATGTTCCAGCATCACACAAAAACTATCAGATAGATTTTGTTCAAATTTTGCATAGATACATACCTATAGGTCTGGTCAATCTGTAGGGTATAAATTATCACGCTATTTGCTATGGGAGATGCATTATGTTTTGAGATGGATCAATCAGGTCAGGAACCTTAACCGTGGTCGCTACAAGAAAACGGTCTTAAAAGACTATCATTAACTTTAGATTTTTTTTATCTGTATTCAAAGATTTTGAAAAAAAATTACAGTCTGCAAGAAAATGTGCAATTTTCATAAAAAGTTGTTGGATGCCAATCGATCCTGTTTCTTACAAGGATCAAAAAACTCTATGGGCCAACAGAAGTTTGAGTACTTACTAGAAAAGGCAGAAATCGCAAAAAAAACTAAACCCATATGTAGAAATGATAGTGAGATGAACACAATATGACAACAGTGTATGACAACCAATGATCTTATATGACAACAGTCGAATTATTCCATTACTTCGCTGGTTTGAATAGAAAACGAATATAGCAGATAGTTACAGATTTAATCTTTTAAAAGATTATCATACCTTTATGGATCTAAGCAGTCAATCATGACAATATTTCAGTCAACTTTCAACAAAGCAATGCAAATCTGATTTCAATTCCCAAGAATTGATATTTTGTTACTGTAATTGGTGATAGTTCGAAGAACGTTCATAGCATAATATACTCTCGGACCCCTAAATCGATCCACTGTGCATTTCTATGTTTATAGGCCTAAAATATCAAAATAATAATATCTTTTTTTTAAATGTAACAATGACTGTTGTTTGCAAATAAACGAATTTATTTATTTTATTTTTATTTTATTGATAAATCAGCGAAAAAGTTTTTTTTGCAGTTTTGAAGTTGATAAACTGGCCATCAATTGGATATCTTTTCCCCAGGCACAGATATCTCAAGTTTCCGACAAATTAAATACCTTAGCAACTGTTATGTTCAAGTGCGAAAGTATCAAGCTAACAATCTTTATGGTACTCAATGCTATAGATGTCAAGGTTTTGGGCATTCCTCCAAAAATTGTAATCTTACACCTCGCTGTGTGTAATGAACAGAATCTCACCTCACAACGGATTGTCCGAAAAAAGACCGGACAACCCCAGCCCCGTGCTGTAACTGCCAGGAGGACCACCCAGCAAACTACCGGCAATGCAAAGACCGCCAAAAGCATTTGGAGCAAGTTCGGGTTAGGCAATCACAAACCAAAGCAGTTAGTGGTATTGTCAAATCTACCAGTACAAACAAGATCGACGGACGTGCCTGGAACGAGGTCACTTCTGGGGCTACTACTGCGGCCACTATTCTCCCGCCCACCAATGGTACTCAAGATCAAACTACCACAGACATGCTTGCAATTTTAATGACTATCAAATAGATAAAAAGTCAATTTATAGCATGCGATAATATCATGGATAAAGTGATTTTAATTCTTACTCATCTTGGAAAATATGTCTAATGTAAACCTCTTGCGTGTTATTTATTGGAATGCTGATGGCATTCGTACAAAAATAGATGAACTCTTGGATTTGGTAAGTGAGCTTTCAATTGAGATTGTTGCCCTGAGTGAGACCAGAATTTCTACTCAAACATCTCTCGCTACTCCTGGTTTTAAGTGCTATCGCCAGGATATTTTAAGTGAAGGTAGAGGTCAGGGAGTTGCGATCCTGATTCGGTCTGATATTCCCCATTCCCTTGTTAAAATTCCTAATATGCTAAATTTAGAATGTATTGGTATAGAATTAACGATAGCTGGTAAAAAATCTGTTATAATTTCAGCATATCAATCTCCAAATTTACCGTTACTTCTTAGTAACCTTGATATCGTGTTGCACTTGAACCCGCAACTACTGTTAATGGGTGACCTTAACACTAAACACCCCTATTGAAACTGTTCTGTTGATAACCCTCACGGACGATTACTTTTCGATCACATGGTGACTAATAACTATGAAATCCTTGCCCCTACTACTCCTACATTAGTACATTACGACAGCTCCCGCATACCTTCTACACCTGATGTAGTCTTAGTCAACAATATCAAAGTATCTAGCGAACTCGAGGCACTAACCTGTTTGTCTTCTAATCATTTTCCTGTAATATTTACCATTGGTGGTGAATTTTTGCGTGTGAGCGATATCTTTTATAACTATAATGTTGCGGACTGGGCAAAGTATAGATCCTATATAGACCAGCACATTACCTTAAGTTCAGCCACTTTTAAGGGAATATCTGAAATAGATTACGCTGTTCAAAATCTAACTATGACGATCATTGAAGCTCGCATAGTAAGTGTCCCCACATTAAAGAGTGAAAGTAGAACTAAACTTCCCAGACGCATTAAATCCATCATAAAAACTAAAAACATGTGGCGTAGGCTTGCTCTTAAAGAAAAAAACCCTATGAAGAAAAAGATTATCTCTGGGAAAGTCAATTTAATTAATAAAAACATCAAAGATTTATTAATTAATCACAATAATGAGGTCTGGAATAAGAAACTATCCAAAGTAGATAACCCCGCCTCGGATTTATGGCGTATAGTCAAATCACTCAACTATAAACCTACTGTTATTCCTCCACTTAAGACGTCAAATGACGCTGTAACGTCATCCGTTCAGGAGCAATATGAAGTATTAGCAGATGCTTTTCTGAAAAACGCTATGTTGACTAGAGATTAGGATAGTGACCCAGAATCGAATGCTGCTGTAAGAGAATCGACTGAAAAACTCAACAGGTACAAAATAAATGATTTAAGATTTCCAGTGAGACCCAGAGAAATTCACAAACTGTTAAATGCCTTGAAAACTCGTAAGGCTCCAGGTATGGACAACTCTTTGCTTAAAAATTTATCACAAAAATGTGTAGTCCTCCTCGCCAAATTGTTTAATGGCTGTTTTCAACTGGGCTACTATCCTTCCTCTTGGAAACTAGCTAAAGTTATTGCTATTAAGAAACCTGGTAAAGATGAAACAATTCCTTCTAGTTATCGTCCCATAAGCCTCCTCCCAAGCTTGGCTAAACTTTTTGAGTCCCTGATTTTGAGCCGCCTCTCCAAACTAACTGTGTATCTCCTTATCCCGGAACAATTCGGATTCCGCAAATCCCACTCCACAGTTCGACAGCTAGCTAGAGTTACCGAGCACATTGTTGACAACCTCAATCATAACAAATCCACAGGTATGGTACTGTTAGACATCGAAAAGACTTTCGATACAGTTTGGCACGCGGGCTTAATCCACAAGTTAATAATCAACCACGTCCCTTTAGCCCTTGTTAAGCTTCTCCAGTCATATTTGACTGAAAGAACCTTTTCTGTGGCTATTGGTAATCAAACATCCAAACAGAGACAACTCTTCGCCGGAGTACCACAAGGATCAATATTGGGACCGTACCTATTTATTTTATATCTTAATGATATTCCGAAGCAAAGGCTAACGCATCTCGCTGTTTACGCCGATGACACTGCAACATACACCTCTTCTGACGACCAGGACCTAGTCATTTAACGACTGCAACTTTCGCTTGATCTTCTCCTAGACTACTTCTCTAAATGGAAGCTTAAAGTGAATTCCACTAAAGCGGAGATTATTATGTTCTCTAGAAAACGCTCATTTCCCTACCGTTTTGTTAAAATTGAAGGCTATGACGTTCCGTGGAAGAAATCAATTAAGTATTTGGGAACAACTTTAGATGATAAAGTTAGCTGGTAAAAAAATATAGAAGAACTTCGTTTCAAAGGAGTCAAGTCCCTCAATCCTTAATCGTAAATCTAAATTGAGCCCTCAAACTAAATTACGCATTTATGCCGCACTGGTTCATCCTTGTATGACATATGCTTCCCCTGTCTGGAGTAGTATTAGTGATACTAATTACAAAAAACTGCAGGTCGTTCAGAACAAAGCACTCAAAATAGCATTCAACACACCTCTCTACACAAACCTTATACAACTACATAATGACATCAAGTTTCCACCTCTAAAGGATTTCATTCTGAAAGTATCCCGAAAATTCTACCTCTTCAATAATCCACGTCATCGTAATTCTCTGGTGTCACTCATTGGCAAGAGTAGATTAAATCGATTACCTTATTCCAGGACTTATAATGAGTACAAACTACCTCATCACCATTTCCTGGTGGATTAACGTTAGCTCACTTAACCTGTCCAGCATTATTGCTGTCACCTAACTCACTTAACCTGTCCAGCATTATTGCTGTCACCTAACACACTAACTCGTATATATTCAATTATGTATAAATTCCTAAGCATAATTCTTAAGACTTTTTTATTGTAACAATTTGATAATTTCTAAATAATTAAAAATGAGGGCTTAGGTAACTTAAATATAAAAATGTGGGTCTGCAAACCCTACATAACAGTACAGTTATAAAATATCTTTTAAATTAGTAGTCACACTAACAATCATACATGTTGTATGTTAATAGAGGTGATTTAGCCTATTTAGGCCTGTGTTCACCAACATTTAAATCAACTGTTTAGATATTTAATCAGTTGTTTACTCCAAATTTCATGGGAAATTTGACATAAACCAACTGTTTAAATACCTAACCGGTGGTTTGAATGTTGGTGAACACAGGCCTTAACATTGCTCGAATTATGTTAGTTTACATTTAAAATAAGATCTTTTTGTTCACTTGTATAAATTTTTCTGTTAACAAAGACCTTTAAAAATCAAATCAAATCAATTGGATATCACCATTGTTTTATATTTGAAATCACGAATTCAAAAAATTGGTCGCTGTTAAAGGAACAACAAGCTTTGATTAGAGCATCCAATGAGGTTTATAAAAGATCATTGAGAGCATCTACGAGTAAGGTATGTCAATAGTTATTTCGTTATTGTGTGAAAAACAATTTCGATACTCTTTTTCTTTATTGACGTGAATACGTCTTTTCGTCTTTTCCTTCTATAAATTTGCTTTCATAGTGGGAGGCTACTCAAATAACTGATGATAAGAAAATCGGGGGATACAGTTTGGTGTTGCATATACATACATCCAAAATTTAATTACACCACTCGATAGCTAAAGGATCAAAAAGTTCGCTCAAATTAAAATATTACCCGTTACGTATACGTGTTCACATAAAACACACGGACGTATCCATTCTGAATTTCTGACGTTCAAATTATGGATACTACACCTAAAGTAGCCGCGCAACGTCTTTAGTCTGAGTTTATTCAGCGGAACGTAAGCACAGAACTTCACGTAAGTCGTTCTGCCGGTCAAATAATTTACCGTCAATACCTGGAGACTACGCAACCGGGTCACTACAGCACGACATAATCGGTTTATCTTTACCACCAGCCTGCGTAATCGTCACCTGACCTCAGTACAGGTCCAAGAACAGCTTCGGTACTTTCAAGGACATTCAAAAAATCTGGCCTGAAACATTATAAGCCAGCCAATGGTCCCAAACTGACACAAGCTCACAGAATTACAGTTTGCACGCGACCATTTGCATTGGACTCAACTTTAATGGAGCCAGGTTCTTTTTACGGACGAAACCAAGATTATGCTGTATGGCAATGTACGTAGGAAAGTCTACCGAAGACAGGGACAACGTTTTCAGCAATATTGCATGGAAGAGAAGGTGAGTTATGACGGCGGGTCATCACAGTCTGGAGTGGAATTTCCAATGAAGGAAAATTGGCCTTCAGGTTGTGACGGGACCACGGGTGCCACCACCAACAGAAACCAACCTTGATTAAAGACCGATGCATTCATCAATGCCTAGAGGCTCAAGTGATGCCATAAGCTGAGTTTGTGGGCCAGGATTAAATTTTTGTGCGTGATTATGATTTTGTCGCAAGGGACCGCCCATGGGCGGTTTTAAGTGCGGTGACACAATGCACTGTGTCACCCCTTGTAAAATTTCTACATATCTGTAATTTTTATGGTGTGCAAAAAAGAATATTCCATTCTATCACGCCCGCATTCCCCGTTGATTTAGACAGAGGTGAACCCATATAGTATAGTGTATAGTACACCTAAATATTGCCAGTTATATTTAAGTTAATATCTTGTATTGTAATTGTAATCGAAATTGTATACCAAATAATCTGTATGAGTCTTGTTACTTGATTATGAATAAATAATAATAATAATAAGGGGGTAAGCCTATTGTCGTCAACCGGGCACTAATCCAAACTCCGACTATCCGACTATTATTTTCCAAGTGTGAAATTATTACGTAGTGAATTCGCCTTTGTTGCCATGCATTTTCAATTCACAGTTAGTTATATCAAAGCATGGAACTTAAATAACACAGTGAGAAATTGTTTTTCTAATGTGGACTTTCCAGACATTAATGTTCAGAAAAGCCCACATCTGAGAAATGAGTCCTAGATCTTAGCGGGATATGCGTCTTGCATGCTAGGAATATGATATGACAGTAATTATTTAGATTACTATCTTATATTATATTAGATAGTCATACAGATAACTGTATAAGGGCTAAGATGATGGACGAAAGACGTGCTTGACGAGCTTGCCTACGGACACACTTGCACAAGATCGAGAGGAGTGAAGAAAAGAAAAGGAAGTCTTTGGCCTTCAGTAGGACAAGACAGGCTGAAAATCAGGCTTTACAGACAAAGCTAGCGTAGTCCAAAAGAGTATACCAGGAAAATGTATGCGTAATGTACAAATTATCAATGAGTTACGAGCATTTGAGCACAATCTGGCAGTGCGGGCAAAGGAGCATAAAGTTACTTTTGTAACTTGACATACCGACGAGCAATTTCTTTACGAATCAATGCTTATTTCGGAATTCAGAAGAACAGGATTGGCTCGTAATAAATATTGGGCAAGAGATATTAATTATTATTAATGTATGTCCAGCTCTCCCTGGGCTGTCAGTTCCGGTAAAAATGTGTGTATAAAGTGGCTGGCTAATACATATTGGTATCACGGCATGTGCTATCCACCAACACATATTGGGCCCGCGTGGTAGGTCACGACCCGCGTGGTGGGTCAAGGCCCGCGTGGTGGATTAAGGCCCGCGTGGTGGATTAAGGCCAGCGTGGTGGATCCCGGCCTGCGTGATTCATCACGGCTGGCGTAGTGTATCAAGGCCTGCGTGTTGGATCATGGCCCGCGCGGTGGATAACGACCCGCTCTGTCTCTTAGAGCGAAGGCCTGTGTCCCAGCAGTAGGAACATTATATAGGCTGACTATATCCTGTCTCGGCAAATGCTGGAGCAAATCAAATCAAATCATTTATTGGTTTGCAAACATGGGTAATTAGTACATAGATGTTTTATCATAAATAGTCCTCCATGCTCTACCGTCACATGGGCTTGCAAATCTTATTATTATTAATTCACTCAAAATTAAAGATAGTATAATTTTAAATAAGCAAGCATTGCACTCACATAGATTATGAAGTAAATTTATCCAATTGGATAGGTACTAGCTTCGCCGGGCACACGAGGCTAGAACTCAAGCCACGATTTTAAGATCAGTTAGTTAGTTTAGAAAAAAATCTTTATTAACATAAAATATACATAAATGTAAAACTTAACAAGTATAGTAACAGTCACTAATATTAATAGCAACACTTTTGCAGGCTAAGAGTACCTTTATAAATATATAGATAATAGTAATGGTAATAAACTTATTACAAAACTAGCTTTTGCCCGCGGCTCCGCCCGCGTGAATGTCGGTTATCGCGTAAAAAGTAGCCTATGTCATTTTCCACATCCCAGGCTATATCTCTGCCAAATTTCATGATGATCGGATCAGCAGTTTAGACGTGAAAACGTAACATACAGACATACAGACAGACAGACAGAGTTACTTTCATATTTATAATATTAGTATGGATAAGGCATTATTAATTAAACCTTTAAGGGTGGAGGGCGCTGCTAGCTTAAAAATAGAACCCCATCTTTTTAAACTATCTCGTTAGCTGACTATCTTTCACACTAGCTTACTAGCCTAAAAAGGAGACTAGTTATACTATATAATAAGGAGACTACTATACTCGAGGACAGTGTGACTAGCTTGATAGTTTACTAGCACTTCTTGCTATTCTACAGCATACGTATGTGTGTGACTGCCTGATTCTGATTCTGCTGAGCCTGGGGTCCCGGGTTCGATTGCTAGGTCGGGCAACGTGTTATTGGGTTTTTCCATTAGGAAATTGTCAGTAGAAGCCCAGAGTCTGGATTTGTTCCCAGTTGGACTGGTGGGACTTTAGACACAGTTATATGCCAGCCAGTGACTTTGAGTGATTAGCTTGCGTGTTCTGTACTGAGCTCACGCAACGCGTCGTACGTCCAGCCAGTAAGTTCTATTATAATAGAACTCGTCCATCCAGGAGCGCTGTCCCTTAATTTAATTTATTATACATAAAACAAAAGGTATTTTAATAAAACACGTGTACTAAATGATCAATAACTAAATTATCTTTAAAAAGGTGAAGGTTTCAGAAAAATACGCTTGATTGATTTTGCGTGATTCTCCGTTTTTGTCCGCGTTAGACATAACTTTACAAATTAATTTCACTATGTTATATAATAAACATCTAAAATATTCATATATTATGTTATTAAGAAAACGCTCTTATTTAGCATATATTTTTTCCGATTCATTAATACTACTCGTTGAGACGTGATCTTCAGTATAAATTCATTAAAAGTCGGTTATTCTCGCCTTAAACATAACTCGTGAAATGTGGTTGTACTATAGGAACACCTTTGCCTAACCCTTCGGAGATAACAGGCGTGATATTATGTTATGTATAATGTATGTGCTATTGCTACCATCATTTACAAGGACTATAGCATGATGATACTCCACTTCTAAATAATAGGAGTTCAGTCGGCAGCCATCACGTTCTCTAGTTACGCAACTCTGTCGAATCGATTCTCTCGAGAAAGTGAATTAATATCGATTCTCGTTTCAATTTGGTTTCTATTTTAAAGAAATTTCTTTGATACATTTTGTGGGCTAATGAGGTAACTGTTCTGTGGAAATAATTTATTTTGATTTTCGTATTATTATGGTAGGTTTTTAAGTATTTTTTTTTTAATGTTGTATATTCAAAATCAAAATATTTTATTTTACATAAATCTACATTTATGAAACGTCAGAAGCTAGGTGCACGGTTCCAATTGGTAATTTCCTATGGAGAAGAGCCGGCAAGAAACTCTTTCATAGCCTTTATTTAAACCAAATGACATGATCGCCATTACAACTACAGTAACAAATCTAAATAAATATCGTGTGTTTCTATCTAATCAAGCGAGTAGTGGACGTGTGACATCTCCAATACCAGAAGCATCTCAGGAGCGTTGCAATCTCAAAGATAAAGATGAAATATCTCATGATGTGCCTGAAATGACAAAGATTTTATATGTCTCATCATATCCACCGCAGAAATTGTTAGTACACCTCACCGGACAAGGTCCCTGACAAAGAACACTACTACTTCAGATTGATTTACTAATAACATTTCTAAGAATGCATGGACGAAATTGTTACAATATATATTTTTTAAACACGTAGACCTATTTTCGTAGAATTCGTAGCTCCTAGTTTCATACAAAAGACATCAACGCTTACTTTTGTACAAAGTCAATTTTCTTTAAGGATTTTTTTCTCTTTCTCACTTAGTTTTAATGATGGTCTGGTATTTTGATTATTTTATGCGGCCTACCCAAATGTCTTTTCTTTGGTATTGTTCGTCGAGTCGTTGGAGCTCCTTAAATCCTGAGTTGACCTATTACTGACAAATGCTTGCACTGACTGGACAGGTCCACTCAAGATTGTGTGGTTCTTTCCTCAAAAGACCATTTCAGACACGGATCTATATGGTCCTCACATGATCTGACCAATAAAAAATTAAATTATTATTAGGAATTAAAAATCCGTTACAATAGTAATAAAAACACCAAAATTTTATTGTGTGTGTGATAACAAAAACCAAACATGACTGAACAAAAATTTACATACTGTATCTACAGCTCATCGATCTAATCAGCTCCTATTGAAACATTGTCGTATACCTACTGTCAGAGATCCAAATCTCCTGACGTCACCAATAGCCTCTCACTAATAATTACCGATACAGCTATGTATAACAAATACACCGGCCACGACGAACGCCATATAATCCAACTTAAGCCCATCGTAATTAGAATACCAAGTTACACCTACTAACCCAATTATTTTGTGTTTCAAAACACGTATGGAATACCCTGGAGCGCCAGAAATTGGTTATTCAGCGCGCGAAAGCTCCGCGGGAGGAGAGGAGGGGGGGAAGAAAGTACCTGCGTGCGCGCGCGCACCTGTTGTCGCGACGCTCGCTCAGTCGCTTTCCGACAGCCCGCTACGCTGCACGCGCCATGACCGTGCGCCCCACGAAAACGCCGCGAGTGTTTAATATTATTACAGTGTGAATTATCATAATGGATGTTCTGTATTTCTGTGTTATCCTGTCCCTCCTTCAAGGTTGGTTTTTATTTTTTTTTTTCATTATCTTATATCCATAGTGTTCACTGTACTACTTTCTTGGGAAGAACTCTTGTGATGAGATTTCTCTACTTTTTTGTGTGTTCTTCTTGGTTATACTATTGTTTGTATTTGGTTGTTATTTGCAATGGTTTTCCGCTCGGTTGATGGTGAATGTGGGGTAATTTCCTATGGGTATTGAGGTCACCATGATGCCTGTCACAGGTGACTGTCTGCGGTTTGTGTCTCAAACTTCATGGGACGTGGGCTCGATGATTGCGCTAGGCTCAGTTTTCATCTAGTGTTTTCTTACTGTTAGTCCAATCTGCGTGTTAAATGATATTGTCTATTGAGTGGTTAAATATATCCCTTATATATATATTAATTGCCCATTGATGAAACACACAATCTAGAAAATATACAGCTCAGATATGATGATACCTATGCAGGCTTTTTCTTCTCTCCTTCTTCTCTTTTTCTTCGACGCTTGTGAACTTAAGAACCCTTTGGTCCTCCCAAGATTCACATGACCAGCATCTGATCTAAAACGATTCTTTATTTATTGGCGTATAGTCTGCTTTCTTTCCGTCTTTCATTTCCGAGTAATGTAGGTCAAATATTGTTTCGCGTCTCTCTTTTTAAATTGCTCAGACTGTGTCTGAGAGAAATGAGAATATCGCGTTTGTGTTTCAATTGCAATAAATTAACGTATTTAATATTAAAAAAAACTTATTATAAAATTTTATTAAAAGGCCAAGTTTGAAAATTGGCGATTCATTGTTAAAACGTTGAAATCAATCAGCAGAGAAGAAAAAGAACACGAAACCAATGACGAAAGGTTTTAGAATATGCTCGGAATTTGCCAAAATTGAGAACTACATTTCTCAATTACATACTCGTAAATCATCATTCCTAAAAAATCCAAAAAATAAATCGTTATCACTGTAACAGCATACCATTTTCTGATCTGCAAGTTGAACTCGTCTGCTATCGTGCTTTCTCTTTGGAGATGTTCAGAGGTCCGAAAATATATCAACAGTCCACAACTGGGCTCAGAATTATCCCATGCGTCAAACTCTGTCGACAGTGATAGTGCATCAAGAAAAAATAACATTCAGGGGCCTTGCTCCCGAAAACGATTCGAGTTTGATTTTGTTTCCGATTCGAACTCGTTTCGATCCGAACTCGATCTTAAACCTTACTCCCGAACCAATTCGAATCGTAAACCAAGATCGACATAGGTTCGAGTAATATCAGCGTCGTTTTATGCGCATCCGGCGGATCGTCAAGTGCTCTGTCTTTTAGTTTGTTATCTCACTCGATCTGAATAAAGAAACTTCTTTGATATCGTGTAATTTGACGTTTAGTTTTGATCCAACAGCTCGATATCTATCTTCTGTCAGATGGCGTGCGGAGTACCAAATTTTCGATCCTAACGAATCTTTCGATCGAAGTAAGTTTCGCTTCGAACCACCGCACGATCGTGCGCTAGTGTCGGATTCAAGAGTATGGATCGGCATTTAATTCGAATCCAATTCGATTGATTCAGAACTCGATAATGTCGGGAGTAAGGCCCTGGTCATCATTAGGGCTAGATTTCCCAACTATGTTGGGATCGGCTTCCATTCTAACCAGATGCATCTGAATGCCAGTATTTTACATTTGAAAACATTGGTTGGTGATCTTGATTACTACACGTGCTTATGAATTACCTATTCCCGTTTTCTTTACATTGTTAACAATTAAATGATGATCTTACCAATAATATTGCATAAAATCATGCAAAAGCACTATACTAACCCAGTTCCCTTCTTCCATGTTACGTTGTTTTGCTCCATTATGTAGATCTAAACAAGAAATCTCCCGCTATATGCGCACGCGTCATAGTTGAGCGGCTAGATTTACAAGATGCGAATGATAACCGTTTATTAGGCCGCTTTGAGCCGTGACAAAATGGGTATAACGTAATGTTCATGAGTTCAGGATCGACGGTAAACTCTTAATAAATATGTATATTACGAGTATATTATTATATTACATAGTAATTTATTATTATTGAATTTATTTGTGGAGTATGAAAGTGTATATTATACCTATCGAACTAATTTTTGATAGTCCAACAAATGAGAAATACGGTTTTAAACTTCGTAACCGTAGTCAGTAGACATGTGGGTAATTCTCTTATCGCAAGGCTTCATCGTTTTCAATGTGTACAAGCATCCTTAATTCCCATCCCATAAAGATTATTATAGAACAATGTAAATGAAGAGAATTACCCATTCAGATCTGTAGTTTCTTATGGATTTCAAATCTGTACTTTTTTTTAATGATTCCAATATTCGTAAATTGTAGGTTAAGTTCACGTTTCTAGAGACTGGTAGGGTTTTTAGCGTGTTTTAATGTGACTGCTATCTTGCTCGTCACTAACTAGAGCATGAAGCTGTCGGAGTGTGTATAAGTAACCGAGGACATGTCAGCCCGTCATCGTTTAACACTATGCTAACTAATATTTCCCGGTTGACAGTAAACTTCGGAATATCGGCGCTCTTTTTTTTGGTTTTTGTAGGTTTGTCTTTTGAACCCATTTTAAAAGGTAAGTTACTCAATATTCTTTAGAAAATGCAAAGATTTTAAAAAGGTTATCATTTTCATACAAATAAAAATTTACTAGGATATTTTACTGTTATTATTTAATTGATTTGTAGTTAAATCTCCTAGTCTATTTTGTTAACGATGCCGAAATGGGGTTTTGAAATTGATATTATTTCAGTGTACGAAAACTTTCAAAAATATTCATTCTCCTTTCATAAACCGTTTAAAATTTTGAACATGCAAGACGACATTAAAAATGTAAATAATAATAATATACTTGCTTTATAAAACACTTGCATGATTCAGTGACATAACTGTCGTCCTCCCCAAGTTCCTTGCGCCTGCACCGGAAGTGCACAACACCCTCGCTTCCGGCAGAGACAACTGACCCGTTGTAACCGAATAATTTCGGGAGCTCCAAAATTTTGGGATTGCATGTCGAAAAGTTCGTTTGTAAATAATACAGGACTTATTTTTTGTAACCGGCCTTGGTGTATTTACTTCTTGAACAGGACATTGTAAACGTAATAATGATGCATGCCGTTAGGGCAATTGCTTAGTAGAATAAATAATAATAAAACAACTTGTAACTTGTCGTAACAAAATCTGGCCCTCATTATACCTCGCGTAGAAACTAAATCCGACTATGCGTAAATACAGAGTCACCTCGTTATGGAGCCCGGTAATGTGTCGATACAATTTTGACGCCCTGCACATGATAGACTATCAGTATCACACAAAACTTAACAAAAATCCTTTTAAAACGTAACATTCCTGAGATACTTGTGCACAAAAAACGATGGCACTTTCATGATAAAGGATCGATTATCGTATCCCAGTGTGTCTGAGCAAGAATGTGTTTTTTGTCGTCTGTCCCTCCCCCCGTCCCCTCCCTGCCCGGATACCTTTGTGTTGATGGCTACAAAAAATAAAGCGTTGTTGGCATTCCGTTTCCTATTTCGAAGTGACTATGGCGATGTCGTAATATTTAGGTATAGGAATTGGAGAATACCTTTTGTGTACGCTGCACGCTGTGTTGTATGACAGAAAAGATTTGCTTCGTTTGTTTTAGAAATGATGTGAAATAGGCTACTACTCTGGCACTGCTCGTGATCAAATCATCCGCCTGCCCGTATCTCAATATGTTTTCTTCTTCAATACATCCAGCAGTCCCCCCATTTCTAGTCACATCATCTTCCACAAATATATTCATCGTTCTTCGGTCTTCTCCTACTCTTATTGTTACCGTCTTATTTGTTGTGCTATAGCCATTTCATACAACTGTCAAAGAAAGACAGTCGTCATTTGAATATACGGACGATTTATGTTGGTAGTAAATTTTGTTAAAATGAATTTTCCTGACTGCGTTTAAGTAAGTATGGTAAGGTTGTTTGTTTACTGACTGCTCCATTATGGTAAGGCTGTTTTCACGGTGAGATCTTTACAAAATAGATCGGCTTATGCTAAGGATTGACAGTTTTGACAGCTCACTTAAGTCCGGTGTATTCTGTAACAAGCTCATCGTGAAAACTTAGCTGAAGTGAGCTTAGAGTGAGCTGTCAATGCTGTCAATCCCTACCATCAGGTGAAAAGACAGTGCACTTCAAGCTCACTGTCTCTAGGCAAATATTTTAGTTTCTGTAACAGTTGAAGAGTGACCCGGTACGTGGTACCCTCGGCGCTACTTTCACTATCTGAGTGGAGAACTAGACTCAGTTAAATGGCATGTTTTGATACACTTCGGAGCACGTAAACAGCCAAGTAAGAGTTCGGAAGGTCATTGGGGTAACGACTGTCGGTTTAAGTAGATATACTTAATTTATATTTTATTTTTACAACATTTAGAGCATAGGCATTAAGTCTGCATGAAAGTGTAAAATAATTAAAGTAATTATAGTCAAAACAGATAAATAGCCAAGAAAATTTTCATTAACACGCTTTTATTAGTTCCACCTGTATGTTTGTTAACGAAATCTTTGAACGCGATTTTCACCCACTTCTAAACTTCAGATTGAACTCAAGCACACTTATCAAGGTCCGGTGACAATACAATAATTTAAAAACAAATTGTTTTATAAATCCATACTAATATTATAAATGTGAAAGTAACTCTGTCTGTCTGTCTGACTGTTAGGTTTTCACGCCTAAACCGCTAAAACCGATCGTCATGAAATTTGGCAGAGATATAACCTGGGATATTGAGAAGGACATAGGCTACCTACTTTATACGCGATAATCGACTTCCACGCGGGCGAAGCAGAGTGCAAAAGCTAGTAATAAATAAATTATAGTTCAAAAAACAAAAAAAAAACACGGTTTAACAAACTTAAAAAAAAAAATATTGTATAAGAATAAAATAATTAACGAGAAAATTTATGTTTTTGTAAAAAAAAGCGTGGGGTGCTCGATATCAGTTGTTATAAATATTTCATTGGAATGTTTTCTGAAGTAGAGTTAGTATGAAAATATGGTACAAAGCAGCTGTGGGAAGAAGGCGTGAGTTTACTTATGCGTGTAAGTAATGGTGATTCTGAATATACCTCTAACGAAACGCATTTCTAATAGTCCGGACACATCTAATTTCACGACACGTCTAACAGTCGTATATACATTTGGAAATGCAAATGAACCGAGAAAGCAGATTTTTGGATATTGTGTAAAAAAAAAAAACTTTGCAGGTATGAACATGCTCTACAAGTTTGATCGTAGACATTTTTTCGATATCTATCACGAGAAAGAAAAATACAGCAAAAAACAAGTTTCGTTAGCTGAATTTTTGACTTTCTCTTCCGATATCTTAACAACGATGAACGGTAGGTGAAAAATGTATGGCCTAAATTGTAGAGCGTAAAAAAATCAACAAAAAGGTATACTATAGCAATTTTTGTATCTCAACGGAGAGCCGAGCAAAAATACAAAATTAAACCCTTTTTTCAAGATGACGGAGATCTTGTCGACAATTTGAAGTTAAGCTTGTCTAAGCCCACACAATATTCAAAAATCAGCTTTCTCGGTTGACTTGCATTTCTAACCCGTTTTTTCCAATGTAATAATTGGACTACAAGGCGTTTAGAAAAAGCAAAGTTTTGACCCAACCGCACCGAGTACACCAAATGTGCCCATCACAAATCATAATAGGAGCGTAACCACAATCGAGCCGCGATCGAATGTCAGCCGCCGACCGAACTTAGGCAACTTCCCTTAGAAAACGGTAATGTCGAAACTAAGTAAAGTGTAATTAGCTGATTCCAAGGCGCTCTTGCACGGTTCACAAAGGTCCCTGAAATAGCTAACGTAACCTGATGTTGGTTTTAAATAGACACACGTCGTGTGTTAAAAGGAGTATTTTAATGTGTAAAGGGAGAAAGTTTAAATTTTTTATTAAATTTTTCTTTAAGTTGGTACTTAAAAAAACCGTACAAGTAATAACAAGTGAATAAAAAATCATTAAATTTAGGCATGACTATAACAAACTCCCAGAGACTACATCTATGGTGTGGGTACTTCTGATATCGAAACCAAAATGATCAAGTAGGTAATATAACAACGGACGGTAAACTATAGGAACCTGCAAATCATGTAATTGAGAATGAAATCTGTACCATTTTGTCGTTGCCCAATGCATTTTTGTAAAGTGGTTCAGTTGTATGACAAAGTACAAAATAATATTGCAAAGCAGTATCAAATACATCTAAAGAAAAATAAAGTATTTTTTAATTACATACAAAACTAGTTCATATATTTTACAAGCCTCTTGTTTAACTAACTACCCATAATTAATTGCATATACTTAGCTAATCTTACAAAATTACCATCATATAGAACAAAAACTACCAAAGCTACATAAATTAATTACATAGCAGAACATTTTCCGCCCACCTTTCGCCCGGGAAATGCAATCATCGCAGCTCGAGGCTCACCTCCCGGCGACCTCAGGACTTCTGGTATTCGGGTCAGTCGATCGATATTAGGAGCACTAGTGCGCATGACGTATCGCCTAGCTTTGTCTAGGACAAAGAACTTGCACCCTGCACTCAGCGCGCAGTTGCAAACCGTATAGATTAGCTATTTAAGGACTCCAAAGTAGGTAGCCTGGCTCGCTCCGGATTTCCTTTGTCTTCAAAACTGAGATTTTTAACAAGTTTTAGGCTAAAATTAAGGCTACGAAGTCTTTATTGACTGCCTCAGATGTCCTGTGAGCTAATTTAATTCTGAAAAGCAGTTTTTGGCAAGGAGATGAAGCATTTCCTTTGTCTTCGAAACTGATTTTTAATAAGTGTTTGGGCCGATATTAAGGCTTAGAAACGCTGGTAGGCTGCAACAGACGTCGTCAGCGCTAAAAGTTCTAAAAGGCTGTATTGAAAAGTTATACGAGTACGCCATGATAGTTTTGGGATTTTTATTTGTTCTCAAAACTTATAAACTGTGAGGGTTAGGAAAAAAATCGGTTTCATTTTTAAAAAGCTAATAGTCTTAAAATATTTATAATAATATGTACAAGTATATAAAAAAGGAAGGGAAATTATCATAAGGCATCAAAGAATTCTTCTGCATCTCTGTCAACAGGAAAAGTACCCAAAAGGCTAGCAGCAATGCCACGTTGTATGACAATGCTGATTTTTTGGCCAAAAAAATAGGTCTGCAGTGATGATTTCTTTGTCTATAAAAGTTTAGTTTTGGTAAGTTTTTGGGGAAATAATGGTGTAGTTTTCCTCATTAGCCTTCTCAAATGACGTGGGAGCTAAGGTTTTATTCTAAAATCGTCAGAACCCGAGGCATAGAACTTGAGGCAGTTCCTTTGTTCTCAAAACTTCGAAACTAGAATATTTAGGGAATCAGTTTTGTGTCAGTTACATTATTTAGAACACATACGAGTACATACCGGGGTTATGCATTTCTCGAGGATTTTATAATTTTTCAATAAAACCATGTAGTTGTTTACATGTTGCAAGGCGGCATTTGCTTTTCAAAGTAAGAGGGTAAGGTTGCCTTATTGCCAGTTAGTTGCTGTTTTGTGTGTTTAGTGGCTGTTTATGGTTTAGGATTTCACTTGAGAACATTTTTAGAACTTAAAATATAGTATTATATGAACTTTGATATAAAAACTACACTAATGATATACTAATAATTCATTTACTAAATAAAATTTCATTTTGTCGCAAAATAAATAATTACCGTGTTCGCAAATATTCATAACAGATATGGAATGGGAACTCAGTGCAGTGTTTAATAGCCGAAAAAAAGTATTTCCTTTAGGAAAGTTGTAATCGCACTAGGTTTACTTATGTGGTTTTTTAACGAATGTTTTTATAATATTAGGAAAGAAAGGTTAGTGCCTTAAATTTTTTAGATGTTGCTGTTTTGTTACTAGCAAGAATAAGCACCCCTTTTATTCCTGAAGGATATGCAGAAGTGGTAGTTACGTAAAAGCTTACTTGTTGCCTGGCGTCATTTCCTTTGTTTGCAAATATAGGGGAATAATGTTGGTGTATTCCCGACTACCTTCCGATTTAATTAGTTTATGTGAATTACCATTAATGGGAACACGGGCGATCGGAATACACCAGAATGTTCTGGGGTAAAAATTACTTCAACGAACTATCAAAATTAAACTCATGTAAAACGATCTCATTGACGGTCGCAAACATGAATCGATGCGTTAATTGTGCTTGTTATTTGTTATTATATCTGCAGAAACTATGTACACACGGTTTTCGTTCAGTTGGAACATTGTGCAGCAAGCGAAATGCCTGAGGAAGACGGCAATATGCTCCGATGAGTTCTGCGCTCAAGTGTTTAATGCTGACATTAATTAACTAGACTCATATCAATAAAAATACAAGAATAACATCTTGTATTTTTATTGTTGTTTCTGAGATGTGTTTATGACTTATTTTGTAAAAAAAGGTTTAAGAGTTAATCTTAACTGAGTTTGTACTAGGAATTCCGAATTTCTGATGAGTACAGTCAACCGCAAATCAGTGGTAACACTTGCACTACGAAGATTGCCCTTACTGCTATGACATACTCGTAAAGGCACTGTCAATGTCAAATTGTTGCCACTGATTTGTGGTTGACTGTACTTAGATAGTAGGTAGGTACTAATAATTTATTTTTGGGAATAATTTCGTATTGAGCTCTGCTTGAGAAGGATTTTTGATTTAAAATAGAAGAGCTTCTAATCCTGTTCGGTCGTTTTCAATGTTTTCAGGAGTAATAATCGAATAAGTAAATCGTAAGAAGCAATATATTTATAATTATAAAGTCCGCGTACAGGCAAAATTCGTTTCTAATCCGTGCGAGTAGAAGTTTCAACAAACTGTCTAGTGAACATGATTTGGATATACTCATGAAAAGTTTCTTTAAGGAAAAGTAATTGTTTGTGTCTAAATTATGTTTAGTTTGTATTAGTCGATCGTGTATTATTTATTTCATAATTTATGTTATAAGTACTTATTACCAATATTTTTTTTTTTTGTTTTATTTTTAATGTTTATCAGTGGAAATATTTATGGATTTTAATTTCATATTGTTTAAGAACACTGTATAATTTAGCTGTAAGTTTCCCGAACAGTTTAAAATAATATAAACAGCTTAATACAAACCTAAGAAAAAGCTGCTGAGTGTTTCTTACGACATTTCAAAAGTGTGGCACAGCGCGGGCGGAGCACATGCAAGTAAAAGTAATTTTAGTTAAGATGCCGAGTGAAAGTATCATAATTAAGTTTAGTTATCTGTTATTTTGTAACTCGTGACGCCACCTACAGTCCGTTATGTGAAACTCATTGTTTGAACTTACATTTTTTAGGTAATTTACGCGAATGGCGAAGATCAACGAAAGTATTCGCCCAGTCGGGTTCAGTCGCACGTGACGTAGTGCTTTTGCTTTTTGAAATACCTAGGTAGTTGATTGTTTTGGTTTAATGACCTGTGTATTCCGTTATCATTAATTTGTTTTTGATTCAGTATATCAATTTAGGACACCGAAATCTTTCTAACTTTTTAAGCTATTGCATAGCTTCTACCGCGGGCCTTGAGCGTGGGGACCGAATCCAGAAATTCCGTAACGAAAAAACCTCACGCTCCCCACTCCGACGGTTTTACTACACCAGTACCCTCTAGTGATCTAATAATTTCTGGCAGTTCTTTTTTCTGTGTACTGCGTATTTTATTCTTATAAATATTAGTTTATAAAATTATGATCTTCACAAAAAGTGATTGTTGATAGTGGAGTTTGAACTCTCGACCAGTCGATTACGAGTACATTCAGTTCCCCTGTTGCACCGCAAGGCTACAACGACTTAATTAAAGCTTGCCAAATAGTTGATACCATTCCAGTTGAACAATTTTTAAACTTGACTAGACGGTTGGAAATGACTCATGTACATGGAATTTTTTCGCTGTCAAAACAGTTTGTCACTTTTTTTTTATTTAAAATTACTTTAGGTTCAACACTTTCGTCTATTTTAAAGTTGTTACTATGCTTATATTTGAATAGTATTTGACTTTGTTTACGTAGTTATACACTTTTACGACGTTCAGCACTTATTTATTTTGTTTTAAGCTATTGCATAGCTTCTATCGCGGGCCTTGAGCGCGGGGACCGAATCCAGAAATTCCGTAACGAAAAAAAAAAAAATATATCAAAGAAAAAGAAATACTGCATAAATAAAATAAATAAATAATTATAATTGCATAAGTTGATACAAAATGCTATGCAATAGCTTTACCGCGGCAGTCCCCGAGTGCCACACGTCTTTTTTATTTATTAGATTTTTTTATTGGATATGAAAAGATGTTTTAAATATAAAAAATGTACCAAATACATCTTTAATACTAACTTTGACATAATAGTCTTTATTCTACTTAAGTAACTATACAAATTAAATAAGAAAATGTGTCGACGAAAAATTTATCGGCATCACTGTCACTGGCAATGTGCCCAAAACATGAATGTTTGTAATGTTAATTATTTGTTACTAGCTTCTGCCCGCGACTTCTTCCGTGTAAAATTTCTTGCTCCCCAGTTCCCCTATTCGTTCTCGAGATATCATAAAAAAGCCGTTCTGTACAAAATGTATCAGAAAGTGAATTTTCTACATATTTTTTTTTTCGTGAATTTTTCGCATGTTTTATTAGTTATTCTGCTATTCGGGGCGGAGACAAATCCAAGATCATAAAAATCGGTCCAGCCGTTCTTGAGTTATAAATGGTGTAAATAGCCCGACTTTGTTTTATATATTTAATTAAATTTAGATTTATTAAAGGGAGAAGCGCTAAGGTAGCCCGCGAAATTTAAATTGTCTCACAATAATTGCAATTTGCAGCTCATTATCTGGGTGTATGTTGATTAAAGTATGTTTCGCGACCGTACCAAATATGTACATATTTACAGAATTATGATCATTAAAACCAGTAATACAACTCCTAAGTTAGTATAATCCTCAAATGTCAAAATATCATGAAATAGTCATACAATACGGTAATATGAAATTAGAGAGTTGTATTGATGATGATTTTAATTATTATAATTATAATTCTAATAAATACAGATTAGAAAGCACAGTTTGAAAAAGAGCTAACTTTAAAGCATTATATATATATATATATATATATATATATATATATGTATTTTTGGATTCTAGTAAGTATAATATTTCCGACCCACAAACAGGTGTAGTGGGCGTAATGTTATGATAACTTAGTATTTTCGAAATATTTCCATGAAAATCGTAGATATAACGAAACACTTGCATAGGTATCGATAGGTAGGTGCGATGGCGTTTTGCGTGGATTTGACGCATATTTCCCCCCTACTTGTATTTTTTTTTTGTGTGTTTGTGTTCTTTTTTTTGCGTCATGTTTACCGCAAATAAATCATTTTTAGGGTTCCGTTCCGCAAAAGGAAAAAACGGAACCCTTATAAGGATCACTCGTGTGTCTGTTTGTCACAGCTAATTTGCTCCGAATGTAATGGACCGATTAAGTTGAAATTTGGTATACATATCAATTTGAGTGACCCAAACACGGACGTGAACCGTAAATAAGTGAATTTAGAATATTGGGGTCAGTTTTGGGGGGCAAACAAGAGAATTAAAAAAAATTTTGCTGACTATACCGTGTGACATATCAAATGAAAGGGCTTACTGTGTTTTTTTATAGTTTTAAAATAAACTGTTTTAAAGTTATAAGTGAAAATAGACGAAAATTTACCCCTTGTCTCCGAAATTACAACCGCCTCTGTGGTCTAGTGGTAAAACCACCTGTCTCAGATCCAGAGGTCCCGGGTTCGATTCCCAGCGGGGGCAAAAATTTCTGCTCGGTTTGGTTGGTGGTAGGGCTTTTTCTAAGTCCGCCTGGCTAGCTACCACCATCTTATCTAAGTCTGTCGCCAAACAACAATGTTAACAACATTTGTTGTGTTTCGGCAGTTAGAGGTAAGATTGCCAGTTCCTCTGTGGTTGAGGATTCCGGGTGAAGCTCGCTTCCATCTTCGGCCTTATCATCACTTACCATCAGGTGAGATGAAGGCCAAGAGCTTCCCCGTTGTGTGTAAAAAAAAAAACTACTGAACTAAAATTTTGAAAAAAATACAGAAAATAGTTCTATACTTATAGATTACAGGGAAATCCATAAGAAGTCTATGGTCTTAAAATAACATGGTAAATCTCTCGATATTGTGCGTACAAACTTTTGCAGTTGGAATGTATGGGAGATTATGTTTACCAACTACAATGTTAAGTTCTTAGGATAAATTCTTTCCAAGTACGAAACCCTTCATTGTGCGGGGTCCGACACGCACTTGGCCGGTTTTTGTTTTTTATCATACAGAACTCACAGATAACTGTCCGCTCTTCCGCTACTCGTAATAAGGAACTTTGACATAACACTGCCCGTGTTATGTCAAAGTTAGTTATTACGAGTATAAGGTTAGTTAGGGAAATATAGGCAGTAAACACAGTGAAACTGCAGTAATTGCAGGCCTGCAATATCCCGTCAGAGTATGACAATGATTTCCGCACATAGCTGAGAAAATGAGAACTTAAGTAATACGTCCGTTGTATGGGTGCGAGACTGCGAACTGAGTAGACTTTCGATATAATATTAGGCAGAGGTGAACCTATTGTAATCCCACATTTCGCCAGTTATTAGAATTTTATCGGGGCTCTATCGGTAATGGCGGACCATTTTATAACGGAAACGTAGGTATAATAGGGATTTTTCCTGGTTAAAAATAAAAAATTGTTTAGTTCATCAGTCAGATAATAAAAAAATATTAGACACGTATTTTTTGCTTTATCATATTAATAAAAAAATGACTTAGATAAAACACATTACAGTTGGGGAGTGGGGGCTCGTTACACCATAAATTCTAACAAACTACGTATAAAATCTAGCACAGACTAACGTCATGCCAAATTTGAGCTGAATGTATCGTCTTAATTTTTGCATTATGTAAAAAAAAAAAAATACGTGTCCAATATTTTTTAATAACAAACATGACGGAAAAAAAATATTTGTCTACATCCCTATTATAGAACAAGTTCATACTTTTCGATACTTTAAAAAATCCTCTAATAAATAATTCAGTATTCGCAGGTGATTAACGGGAAGGGCTTTTTAAACTTTGTTTCTTAAGGAGGATGCGCTAAGGTACCCAACCTTCAAATTATAATACGTTTTTTTTTGTAATTTGCAGGGCAGTGTTTTGCGTTGTATTTTTGCCTTTACAAAATTATAATCATTAGAATCAGGAATACAATTGGCTTCAAATGTCATGATTTCATGAAATAGTAATTCAATAGGATAATATGAACTTAGTTGTATTAAGGGCCCGTGCACGAAATCGACTGATTTTGATCAATTTTGTTCATTGTTTGTGAGAAAGGGAAAAATAATTTAAACAAAATAATTTATGATTTGAAAAGTCATGTGGCTGAAAGAGGTTTTTCAAATAAATTAAGTATTCACGGTAAATCACTAATATTCGCAACAAGTTTGCCGAAAAATGACGCGAGACTGACATTTCATCATCATTCTACAAGAAACTACTTTTGATTTTGAACATTAAAAAATATCATCAGTAAAATATTTTTCCTATTATTTAGCAAATCATATCAAGAAATTTAAAAATCACAAATTAGTCTTCAACTTTTCTTGAAATATAATCAAAATTTTATTTAATGATTATACAATATCTTCATTAAGTTAATCAACGGCAAAATAAACTATATTTTGGAGAGCACAAAAATATTTAAACTATTAACAGCTGCTGCGACTGACATGAATGGTTTAGCACCATGAAAACTGTACTTTTATAGTTACAGACGATTATTTATTCGATTATTTCAAGTTTTCTCACAATCAGATAAGAAATTGGCAAAAGGGAGTTTTTTTCGTGCACGGAGCCTTAATGATTTTGATGATTATAATTCTATAAATTATTATTTGATACGACCGCCAATCATATTCAGATCAACATACAACCTGATACCTGCAAATTGCAAAAAACGTAGGAAAAATTGAATTGCGTGGGCTGCCCTGACGCTTTCACCTTAATGTCCCTCAAAACCGAATGTAGAACTGCAGCTACGCATCAATGTTTAGTGTAACATTCATAGTACCGGAATCGATACATTCGATACCCCGGTAACACCTGCCTCATCAATAGTCGACGTAATACGAATCAATCGCGTGTCGCTCTCCACCGGCGCGCAAGTTCGCCATCGACCTGATTACAACCAACTAACTGCGCATTGGACTCATAACGGTGCAAGAATGCGGCCCCGCCCGCTAGCCAACACCTCACATATTACGGATTTCGGAATTTATTTAAATGGGACGGCTTATATTACAAGTTACAACTGCTGTTAGATTCTACGGATGTTTCTGTACGGAAAGGCTTTTTGTAACTGTTTTATAGTTAGATTTGACGTGTCAACAAAGTTTTGTTATGCGATGTGCTAAATATGTGAAAAAGCTGAGGTAGTTGCATGAGTAACACACCTTTAATGCCAATTTATTTTGACAATTTAACAATATTCTTTGCATTGTTTACGTCATCGAACAGACGATTTTTTTAAAGATGAGTATGACCAGTACCTAATGGTATAGGAATTTCCTTCAGATTCTGAAGTGTTTCCGCAATTTAGGTGCATATCTATGCTTTAACTCTCTCCACTCGAACGCCAGTCCGTGTTCACTAACACTAGGCGATACCTGAAAGCCTAAATGAAAGCGCCCTGATGGACTTTCGACTTTCAGCGCTGAGCCGAGCGTTGAAAATCCAACAGCGCGCTTATCATCTCAGCCCACTGCTGGACACTGGAAGCGGACAATAAGAAGCGATTTCCATAGTAATTCCGTAGGGGAAATGAAATTGTGATACTCAAATTTAGATTAACTAAAACTAGCAAGTCATTTCTTTGAAACAGTATCCGCTTTTATAACAAGTTGCCAAAGTCGGTTACAGAACCTAGCGATGGAAAGTTCAAAACCCACATCAAACGTGTCCTTATCAAGAACGCATATTATAAGTCTTTAATAGACTACGTTGAAGACAAGGAACTTTGGCATTAATTTCTTCTGCATATGTGGCTTCGCGTAAATGTCTATTAACTGCTCCCAAATAGCGATGTTTATTTTAATTTAATTTTTAGGGTTCCTTACCAAAATGGTAAAAAGGAACCCTTATGGTGCGACTCAGTCTGTCTGTCCGTCTGTCACAGCTTGATATCTCGAAAACTACTAATGCTATCAACTTGAAATTTGGAATAGTTTTAGATGATGTTTATCCAATTATGTATTTTGAAAGTGAGAAAGTATTTTTTTTTTTGCAACAGTGACTGAACGGGTGTTTTAAAAATTCGAAGTGGGGTACTAGGGTATGTGGAGTATCATATGAACGAGCGCAATTTTTTTTATGCCGCGTACGTTTCGACTTTTCACGAAAAAAAAAAAAAAAATACCGTCCCCCCGTATTTCCGAAGTTTGCATAGAGAAAATACTGAAATTATTCTATGTGATAGAAGTTTACGTAAAGATTACGGGAAAAATAAAACGATGTCTCTAATAAATAGCACCCTTTTTCTAATATTTCAGTTTTAGGTCAGCGCCATTTTTTGACCGATAGTGTAAGTGTGAAGTAACGTTTTTGTTTTTAATTATTTTTGATGGTACGGAAACCTCGGTGCACGACGCTCTTGACCGGTTTTTTTTACATACTTCCTTGAACAATTCTTTTCATTATTTGACGTTATATACCTAAAAATCTAATTCCGACTCTATTAAATTTTAGGTTTAAATAGGTTTTCATTATTATATATTTAAAAAAAATATTTTCTATCGTTTCATTTCTATTTTGTGCCTTACAACAAGTACGAGGCCTACAACGTTCTCAATGTTGTAGGCCTGGTACTTGATGTGAGGCCTACACAATTCTTCCGTACCTATTAACTCTGTTATTTGAAAATATTGTAAAAGCCAAACATTAAAATAGTAACCGTGGTGTTTCTTGCCGGCTCTTCTCCATAAGAAACGATCAATTGGAACCGTGCACCTAGCTTCTGACGTTTCATAAGTGCCCATGTAGGTTTATGTGAAATATTTTTTTTAAATTTTTATTTTACTTATTTTGGCCTCTCCTAAGTTCGGCTTCAACTCTGCTCACCCTCCAATGTCGCGGCGTTGACACGGAACTTTTGTCTCCTTTTACTTTCGCCAAATGATTCACGTCGATGTCATAAATAGAAAAAGTGTCTCATAAAGTAATGAATCACGCATTTCCTGGTTTCTCTGCAATTAACATTTTTAATACATGTCCATTAATACACGTCGGGTCACATTGTCTAAAAACAAATCATCACATGAAAAAGCTCTTCCTGTAAACGGTTCCGAAGAAAGAAAGGGTCTCCTCATAGGTACTTGGTTAGGAAGACAATGATGAATTATATAAATGTCTTCAAGTAGGTTTATAACACACTTTTACACGTTAAAATATATTTTTAAACTAGATGGGGATGTGTCTCCTACCTGACTGCTCTGAGAAGAAACACCGAAACAAACTCAGAGGTTAATTTTAAAGTCCATGTCCATGCCACCTGTCTCCTATGTTACTTTATAAAATGGTGACATTATCCAGATTCATATTATATTCTCAGTACAAGTCATTCATATAATACATCACGAGTCTGAGAGCGATCGCAGACGACATACAATCGGTAGCCAATTTTTTCTAGGAGCAAAATGAAACAGTAGAGATCAAAGGTCCAGCAAAAAAACAAGCTGATCGATTGTAGGACCTACAGAAAGTATGCCGACTACGAGCGCGCTAAGGACGACAATCACGAATGCATGATGCGCGAGAATGGCCTTCCTGCCCAGAAATAATAACAACTTGACTAAACTCTTCAAGTTAACATTGCTAACAACCAACCCTATCTCTGCTAAATCGGCTAAACCCGGCCGATCCGACCCGAATGACTTCATTGGGAAAATCTAAAGTTTCTCATAATACCTCACATTAAAACCTTACAAATTCCAACTCTAACAGTTCATTCTTAAGGTAGTTATCGCTGTGTGTTTGTGCAAGCTTTCACATTGCTGGTGGGATTGCGTCAAGATTATCTTACTCATGCTATGAAAGTTTTCTCAGAAGACGTACGGAAGCGTTCTTGTCTTGTGTGTAGTTTTCATGCCGGTCTGGTTCATAGTGTTGGTGACTTCGCGTGATAAGTGCTCATCTGCTATAATTATCTTTTCGGTATATTGGGGATGTCGCTTGCATTCGTTTTGGTGTTCACGGTGTAGGGTTTGTTGAGCTTTATAAACTTTTTGCAAAGGAATTATTATGATGTTGGTAGGTTATTAATATGTTTGTCTTTAAATAAGCCAAAGGGGAACAATTCCCTATATTTTTTGACAAAACATTAAACAGGGCAGAAAATTGTTAATTTACAAAATTGTTAAACAGAATTTTGTATTTAAACTGATCGACGTTACTTTTTTTAAGAAGTTGTGTGGTTCTACCATACGATTTTGAATACAAACCGCGCATTTGAATTTAACCCAAAAGCATATTAATATTAACTGTGCTTATAACCCGGTCATTGCGACCGGTTCGCGCAAGGGCAGGGTTAGGTCGCTGGTGGCCTGGTCGCGTGGTCGTAACCCTGAGAGAAACCAGTGCTCGGAACATAATTATTAGGCACAAAACTGTGTTTATGTCTAGGAATATATTATACGTGTGCGCCTAGATCATAATCCGGGAGAAACTAGACACTTCGCTTCAAAGATACTTAAATAACTAATAATTTTTATGGTTGTGCATAAATTAGACATGGGAATGTAACTATTACTAAACATGCTTACCAGTGCAAATACCTACAGCGTATAAGGTTGAGGCTATATAGGTACCCAGCACTGTCGACACATCTAGGTTTAGCGTGGGAATATCTTAGTCATTTGAACAGATGCTTAACATCAACAGTCAGTGTACCGTAGTCTGCATCTCTGCTTGTTTCTTCGCGGTTAGCTCACCTGGGGGCTTATAATACAATCAGGTCAATATTAGACGAAAAGCCGTTATAATAATAATAATAATAATTTATTTGCAGACCTTGAAGTCCATAGTGTTAGTAATAACATGAAATATACTTATTTAACTATTATTAGTAACACATAATCAAAACAACAAACAATAACATACAACATAACAAAATAAAATAAACAAAACAAGATGCCCGTCCTATTTCGAGCCGTCCTGTGGGTGCAGTCTCACCCATCGGCCAAGCATCGGGCAGTCCCACCGGTCACTCAATGCCCTCAACATGCTGTGGGAGCTGAAACATGTTCTTTGCCAGAGAGAAGCGCTTCGCTTCCGAATAATGGCGTAGAAATCATCTACCCTCGCATCAGTAAACATACCCGAAGCGCTACAAAACCGCGGCAGCCCTACGAGCATTCTGAAGGCATTATTATATTGTACACGCACGTTATGATTATGGTAAGGCGGGGATGTTTACCACTATACTACCTAAGAAAAGAGAGTAGTGGTGGCGCAGTGGTACCTAACGACCGCGACTTACGAGTTGTAGGTGGTAGGTTCGAACCCTGACAGATGTTTTACTTTGTGTAAATTATTTCATTACCACTGCTCTCAAAACGGTGAAGGAAAACAACGTGAGGAAACCAGCATGTCCTAGATCAAAAAAAAATCGAACACATTTGACATCTACCAACCCGCACTGGGCCTGAGTGGTGGATTACGGCCCACTCCCTCTCGCAGAGAGGAGTCCCAGCAGTGGTTATGCTAGGGCCCCTGATGAGATAACATAAGATTTATTTTTCTCACCACAATATTATAAAATACATATTACAATGGTATCAGAGTCAGACAACATTTTAATATTGTGGGAGACTGTTTCCTAAACTAAGCTCTAGGCCTGTATTTCTGTATCCGCCCTTTTACAAAATGATACATTTTATTTTGTTATGTACTTGTACACTGATAAACTAAAATATAAAAAAAACAACATTATATAAAGATTGGTGGCTCGAGTGGAAATTTTTAACTTTACTTATAAACTAAACTTTTGTTAATTGGGTTATTTGTGTGTGGAATCGTGTGTGTGTGGAGTGGTGTTGGTCCGTGCGAGCGACGTGAGGGTGTATGCATGCGTGACGTTAGGCAGTACCATAGATATATGGGCAGTACTCAGTGTTAGGCAAGGGTTTAGTTTCCGGTAGAGGCCAAGTGTGTGTTGGGTTTCTTCATCAGAAATTTATCGGTGGCGAGCCGGAATCTAGATTTGTGCTATGGTAATAAGATTATATCAACGCCAGGAAGGTGCAGCAACTTGTTACTTCCATATCTAGCTCGTTCTTGGCACGAAGTCAGCGATTCACTCGACAGCTCGAACCTAGCACGCTAGGAAAATGTTAACAGGCAATAAACATGCTGTTGCATGTTGATGTGCGGTTCATGCAAAATTAAACGTTTTAACTTAACGCAGACGTTTGTGGCGAGAACCTATAGTTGAGGGGATTGCTAAACTACGATCGACTGCACAAGTACCTGGGCGTAAATATGGCACACCGAGATGGCACGTTATAGGTACCACGATACGCTTCAAAGTAGGAATCGTTGATGTGGGCAATAAGTCTTCTAGGCTGAAGTGGGATTGATCGGGACATGTATGCATCCTACGATGCATTGGGACAGATAGGCCCGGCTCGTCGCGCAGTGGGTACCAGAAGACGGGTGTCGTCGCCGAGAGAGGCTTAGAAAACGCTGGCATTATGACTTAGAGGCGTTTATGGGATATAGATCGGAGAAGGCAACACATAGGGAAGAGTAGAAAACTATAGCGGAGATCTTTACGCAGCCCTGGGATATAACAGGTTGGAAAAAAAAATAAGGACTTCTATAAAAGACGTTCTTCAAAGCCGAAAAGTCAATGTGTCAATTTAAGTAGGTATATTGCTTCGGATAGTCTATCCTGCTGCCGAACTTGCTGACTTGCGTTTCAGTCACATTCTCACCACGGTGACTTTACCTTTCCTCGCACAGATCTGGTAGCTTAGGGGAGTGACCACGCTTATCGACGCGGAATCGATTAGTCGGTCGGAAAGAGCTTGTATGATCATGCAATAAAAGCGAAACAAAAAAAAAAACCTCATTTTCGTCGTTTCGGTTCGCGACTCGACAGTTCAACACCGCGTCGAACTAAGTGTGCAATAAGTGTAGTGTGTTTGTATACGTGATCGACTCAAGCCGATTCCTCCTTATTGCGACGGATCGTTTAGCTCCTTATAATGATAGATAGATAGATAGGTAGATAGATAGATACTTTTTATTATGTACACCATAAAAAATACAGATATAAAGAAGAATGGATATAATGAAGTTGAGCAGCACGATGGCTAATGCATGTGCTGGCATAGGTCAACTCAAAACTGCAAAGGCTCTTTCTTTAATAATCCTTTCTGTTAAGCGGTTGAATAGGTAACTTTACCATGTTTGACAACATGCATCCTTGATAAGGGATGGCAGGCATTGCAGCATCAAGGTGAATGAACGATTGTAATGTAAACAGTACATCCTACTGATAAGTTTTACACAATGTTTCACAAGAGAAGCTTTGTGTTAATCTTTCTGTTGTCATTAGTGTTCTGTTTGACGATTGATAACGAAGTTTTATAGTTGTTTTGTTCTGCTTAGACTACCTTATCATTAAGCTAAATTACGAGTAGTAACTCAGTTTTATATCGAAACAAATGATGATCGAAGCAATGAAAATATATATTTGCGTAACAAGCATGGTGATCGATGCACGTTTGAGAAAATGTACGAGTATGAAAAGAGGTATGCAGAGATAGAAATTATTCGTATTTGGGATAACTGTTTTCATCTACCCGAAAGTAATCTCGATTACCCTGGAATAGATAGAGCAGATATTTTTTTCTGAAAACGATTATTCCAGAAAAACTTATTTCATGAACCCTCATTAATTCTTGGCGAAATGTTTGATAAACACGTATCTACGATCCCCTGCTGAGACAAAAATGATCTAATCACGATGAGTCACGGTGTCATCGACCCCACCTGCGGTATGACCCACTAAGTTTTTGTTCCGGCGGCCGCAGGGTAGAAAGTTTTTCGAGAAAGGCACTGCGGTGACCTTGTCGCGAAGAATGTTGTAGGTGTGTTTATTCATTTCAATAAATATTTTATTTCTATACCTACTTGATTTAAATGTTTGGAATTGAAAAATAATATTGTTCTTATTTTTTTTTATTATTTCGCTTTCTGTATCTAGTTGTAGTACGGGGCGGGCGGTTTATATTGCTTCTGTGCAAATCGATTATAGTCAGGTTCAGGATTAGCACCTCAAAAACGGCCCGTGAAACACATTATGTTGTGATCAAAAATATAATTAGGTACCGTACCTAAAGTAATCGGATACGTTATAAAAATATAAAATAGTCGTCCAGACCGAATTTCGGCCACATGGCGGCCAATCTCAATCCCATCCTCGTCGCCAATGTTCAAATAAGAAACGGCTTCCATTAGATATTTATTGTGAACTGACAGCAGATGTTATGGATGTCATATACAACAATTAGCCATCTCATCATCCACAGCCCGACTTCACTCACTGCTGAGCATAGGCCTCTCTTTTCTTGCGCCAATCCCCACGCTCCGGTGCCAGCTTCATCCAGGTTCTACCCACGATGGCAAAAATGCCGTCCACCCATCATCAGTCCTTGGACGCCACTCGGTCACTGCCTTACTCCATCTTTCATCACTTCGCCTTGCCAGGTGTTCTGCCCAACTCCATTTGAGTTCCTTAACTCGTTTTCGGATATCGAAAAACTTCGTACGTTTGCGAATCTCGACGTTTGGGACTCGGTCTAATAGCCTTATGCCAAGCATGAAACGCTCCATGTCCATGTCTCTCTGTGCAATTCTCACCCTATACAGAGCCTCAACCGCAACCACTAGCCATCTACGCGGGAGATATGTATTATAGAGCAGAAGTGTTTGCGCAGACACAGGTGCACTCACTCTTCCCTCGCTCTCATAGTCCGATGGGACGGCAATCCGACACGATCTGACAAAGATCAGGCGCAGGACCAACGGCTTAATGTGCTTTGAAGTATCCTCGGACACCGCCAACTTCCAAACTCCGGGCTGTTACTGAGAAATTCCTAATGGAAAACCCAATATCACTTTGCCCGACCTGGGAATCGAACCCAAGACCACGCTCAGCAGTCGCGCTTGCGACCACAAGTTCAACGAGGCAGTCAAGGCTACTCTATAAGCGCTAATTACCAACACATTTTTTCAGCCCAATTGCTTAAATTTTATTTAAAGTTCAAGTGAATTTGTTTTATCATTTTCTCCTATCACATACAGTCCTAAACATAATTCAACTGTGTATGAGAGTTTAATCTTGAAAATAATTTAAAGTTCATGATATTCAAAATACGATTTTATGTATTTTTTGGAATATAAATGAACAAGTATCAGTGAGGCTACATAAAGCTTGTTTGCGGGGCCGCGGCAGACCACATGGGAGATGGCGGGACGAGCTGGGTAGGTTCCGTCAAAACTGGTAGGAGGACGCGTGGGCTCGCGAAAGATTGAAAGCGTAGGGGAAGGCGTTTGCCCAGGAGTGGGACAGCGTGAGGAAGTATTAAAACAAAAACAAAAACTAGTTAGGTACCTATCTGGAAACGTGACTAGTTGAGCAATGAATTATCTTTCGTGATATGACTTGTGGGAAAAACCGGCTGCAGCTGATGTGCAGTATGTTCAATTGTCCAGCGTATTTTGTCCCACTGTAGGAAAGCCTTTTCCTTTTTACGCCATTATCCGCCCATTTTATCTACCTTGCTCGAATGAACACGTGCATATGCTGACGTTAAAACATGATAAATAAAACGCGACACAAATCTGTGACACATGTGCGTGCTAGGTGCTAAAGATGATTATTTTCTCTGTCACACCGCTCTGCGACTACACTGGCAGGTCAGGCACGCTTTCTTAATCAAGCTAATAGTTTCGGAGACGACTGTCTCTGCATTATCATGATCTGGCGCTAATTTTCCATTTCCTGATTTAACGTTACGCGGTGCAAAATTATATATGTCACAGTACATTTGAAGTTACAATATCGTGGCTAAATAATAACAGCCGCACGGGTCGATTGAAGGTTAAGTTAAACTTGCCTAGGTCGGTCCGTGGATGGGTGAGGGATGGTCACCCATCCACGGACCATTACATACCGAGATCCCTCTATGCCTCAGAAAGCACGTAAAGCCGTTGGTCCCTGCTGTCATTCGTGGAACTCTGACAGTCGTTACGGGTAGTCACGAGCCCGAAAGTAACCAGTCTTACCAAGGGGGATCGTGTTACCCAGTAACTGGGCAGTGGAGGTCAGATAGGCATTCGCTCCATGCAAAATACTGATATTCGGCTGCATCCGGTCCTTTATAATAAATAATAATAATATGTCGGGCATGGTGAATCAATCCAACATATTGTTTCCGGTTGTTCTCGTCTTGCTAACGGCGAGTATTTGCACAGACATAATCTAGTGGCTAGGATTATCCACCAGCTACTAGCAGTGCAGTACAACCTTGTGGAATCCAAAGTACCATACTACAGGTATATGCCCGACCCAATTCTCGAGAATGGTCATGCCACATTGTACTGGGATCGATCTATCATCACTGACAGGACTATTGTGGCTAATAAGCCTGATATTGTGGTGATAGATCGACGAGAATGCCGTGCAATGATTGTTGATATCGCTGTCCCCCATGACGAGAATCTCGTGACAGCTGAGAAAGATAAAAAAATCAAGTATCTTGACTTAGCACACGAGGTTGTCGACATGTGGGACGTGGACTCTGCAATCATTGTACCGATAATCGTTACTGTAAATGGCCTAATAGCGGAGAGCCTCGACCAATACCTCAGGAGGCTCTCATTGCGCGGCTGGGTCAAGGGCTTGATTCAGAAAGCAGTACTCCTGGACACGGCACGCATAGTAAGAAGGTTCCTCTCTCTAGAGCCCTGACCACCGGCAGCTTGGACCCTGTTTCTGATGCCGATGGGTCACTATTTTTATATTTTTATATTCAATTATTTAAAAATGTAATTTTTATGTATATTAAAAAAATTAAGGAAATAATAATAATACCATTTATTTCAGGCAACATAGGCCCATCCATCATCCATCTTTATTCCCAGTAGTTCCACGTAGCTAGTTCCACATGGAAATATTGCAACTCACTAGTTCCGTGTATGGAACTAATGGGAGTATTCAGTAGTTCCATGTAGCTAGTTCCACATGGTACTATTGCAACCCACTAGTTCCGTGTATGGAACTAGTGGGAGTATTCAGTAGTTCCATGTAGCTAGTTCCACATGTAACTATTGCAACACCAGTTCCGTGTATGGAACTAGTCGTATTCAGTAGTTCCACATAAAGGCTCGTACAGAATCGCGCGATATCGCGGGCGCGACAGGTTCCGACAAAGAAATTGTGCTACTAATGTCGCGTCGCGCCCGCGATATCGCACTAGTCTGTAAGAGCCTTAAAGGAAAAATAGGAATATAAAACTAGTTAAAATTGCAATTAGTTGCAATAGTTCCATGTGGAACTAGCTACATGGAACTACTGGGAATAAACGTGTCCGGTTAGACTGGAAGCCGGCTCTAAAAGACAAGGCTAGGCAGACGACGATGATGATTCTAATTCTGAGTCTTGCTTTGGACCGCTGTTACACCTGATAGTGAACAATGATGCAGTGGACATGCATAATCAGCCAAAAATGTCTCTCACTGAGAGCGAGTGGGCCGTACTCCACCACGCGAGCCCAGTGTGGGTTGGTAGATGTCACATGTCTTCGAATTTTTGCTTCTAGGCCATGCCGGTTTCCTCACGATGTTTTCTTTCGAGCAGAGGTGATGAAACAATTTACACAAAGTAAAGCGCCTGTCTCAATTCAAACCTACGACCTACAACCCGTAAGTCTCGGCCGTTACCACTGCGCCACCACTAGCTGATCTCATGTTGCGGTGGACGATGACTACTAATCACTAAACCCTAGTTGTGCACGAGGCTGACTTGCACATGGCCGATTTTTCTTATTTAAGGAGACAGCTCAGATCAACTTGAAAATTAAGAACAAAGAATGATAATGCTACTTTATATATCCATTTATTATAGCATTAGAAAAATAACGGCCAAGTAGCAACAGTTATCGTCGAAATGACTACATTTTTGAGTTTATTTATTTAATACTTCAAGCACAGAAATGTACAGAGGCGGACTTAATGCCATAGGCATTTTCTACCAGTCAACCTTTGGGTGATGCAGAGACAAACAGTGGTAGGTGCAATTACGAAAAATCTTGGAATAACTATAAACATATAAACTATAAATATAATATATAAACCAAATTTCCAATTTCTATATAAATACAAGCACAAATAAACATACATAAATACACGAATATACTAAAACAAATAAGACAAACAATAGGAAAAAAATAACGTTGTGATGATACTGCCAGCTTCTTACGAATGTGCTCGCGAACTTTCACTTTAAATGATAATCGGTTGGTTGCCATCCTGATTTCCAAAGGGAGCGCATTCCACCTAAAGATAGACTGAACGAAGAAGGAAGAGTGAATAAAGTCTGTGCGGTGAGTGGGACATTGAAGAAGGCGATTATTTGATGATCGTAGATTTTTATTGTGGTTGAGACTAATGTACTGAAAGTGGGGGGCTAGATAACTAGGGGAAGTGGGAGAGTCAAGAAATGAAAACAAAGTAGTCAGCGCCCTTTGCTCTCTGCGCTGGCGTATGGGCAACCACTTTAGAAGCGACTTGATTTATTTTTTTAATGTAAATGGTGTTGCTTTATATTTATCGTTAAATAACGGATCTTAGATCTTAGTGCCCCCGCCAAGTCGAGCAAAAACAAGCGACACCGCCGCGCCGCGCCATACCATCCTTTTCTCGAAGCAGTTCAGGCCATTTTCGACCCCCCTATAACTTCGTGTTGGATAAAACTAGAAGCCTGAATTTTCAGTGACCAAGCAGGCATTGTATAAACACGGTATATTTCAAATTTAATTCAATTTGAACCAGTAGTTTAAGAATTACAACTAAACAAAGTTTCGAAATTTTGTCACTCACTGACTGACCGATCATCAAAACTCTAAGGCACTTCTAGCAGACATACTCGTAGAAGCTTCAAATTTAGAATACAATTAGTGCAAAAAAAATATATATATAATAAAAGTTTATTACGGAATAAACACAAGACTAAATACAACAAGTAGAACGATGATAGCCGCAAAAGTATAAATCAAGGAAAAACTAAAATATTTTGCAATTTCAGTCCAGTTTTCTAGATACACCAACTGCATAAATAACTTTGTATTCCCATATAAATATAGGACCCCAGATTAATTAATAATACATTTGCAGTGAATGAATCAGTGTACAGTATTCATATCTTTTTTTAATTTATTTTTTATTAAAACACAATTGCCAAGTCAATCTATTTATTTAAAACATAATAGATTTTTAATATTGATATGGTCACTATAAGATGTTAGTTTAGCCAATTACGTATTAACTTAAGACAGAAAGACCCTTGTAGGGACTGAATAAATTGACCGACTTGGTATTACATGGATCTCACAACTTCTTATGATAGAAGAACTGAGTTTATATCGAAATAACGAAAGGGAGTATAGTCAGATTAAAAGCAGGTAAACAATCTACTTGCTACCGAAAAAGAACATAAAAGCCATCATTATTTTATAAAAGCTCATATTACAAGAATTGAAAAAAAAAATTATACTGTTTGCATCAAAGCTCTCCTGTCGGAAAATAATTATAAACGGTTCGAGGAAATGCAGCTGGGGGGCTTATGAGTCAATAACAGCTAGCCACCCGCCGGCCCTCATCTCCCCGTTTCCATAGAAACCTTTTAGCTCTCGTCCTGGGTGAATGCATAGTGACTTGGCGATATTGGGCGCGGAGGTGGGAGCGATTGGATGCCCAAGGTACATCGCATGTTGTTGTAGCGGGCAGTAGAGGCTAGACTTGAAATCAATAGACAATCGCTCGCTCGGGGTGGGTCTCACTATTCCATTACTCATTGCATTGACGGTAATACTGAGACTGCACGATTTTTTCAAATCAGTCTCCCTATATCAATTGACTTAAGAAGCGACGAATGGAAATAGTGAGACTCATAAATGTCCTCCTACAAATTGTCTCCATATTCCCATTAAAAGCGATTTTAAAACGCCTGGTGAAAAATCAAAATCGACGATAAACAAAAATAATAAAAAACAGAAAATGATAACAAGACTTAATGAAACAATCTGAATACTTGCAACGGGAATAGTGATACAAGTAGTATTATTACCGTCAATGAGAAAGCTCAACGGGAATAGTGAGACCCACCCCTCGCTCGCTAGTCAGTCCCGTCGCGCTTAGAGCCCGCCATAGTTACTTCATTATGGACGGAAGGCGGTTTCATTATGTTCCATATATCGCGCCCGCCAAACTCTTCACCCTGGACGAGGCCTTAGTCTAGTTGGCTAGATAGGTACCGGGAGATATGTAGGTCGGGCCCCCCGTATCCATGGTAACTGTGGATATAGCCGCCATTGCTGTCTGGTTGCATCACCCTCTAGTATTGATTGATAGGGTGCTGCAGGGCGTGGCTCGTGTCCTGTACAATTTATTGCGGATTATGAAACATGACAGGCGAAATTTGTGTGTACAGGTAAACCTCTGTTTAACCCTTAGAGCATTGCAGGCGTGATGGACTACGGAACCCTAAAAACCGTACACACTCGGTCACATCGGTGTAGGTATCGGCATTAGTGAGTTGCTGGGCAGTTTATTGCGCTTTTGCGGGAAGCAAGCTAGAACATTAGGAAGTGTTGAGTGACGGTCGACGTGTGACGTTCAAAAACTTGCTGATTCTCATCATGTTGTACAGCTACAGATTCAAAACAGTTCAGCAAAATATGGCTCGTGATCGAATTAGTTCGCTTTCGCCGACTTCAGATCACTCTATTTGTAATGCTTCACGGGCAAACACAATTCGTCTCAATGTACCATGTCGAACGGCTTTCGAATCTTCCACAATATAAACAAATGTCACTTTATTATATTAGGGGATTTTGTAGGCTTGATGCCTTTAACAAATGGTAGTGTTTAATCATTGTGTTATAACGTTACGTCACTTGTGGATGAGACTTGACTTGCAGCAGGCTTAGCACGAGCACCGTTTTGTCGAAGAAGGAGTAGACAAAAATAATGTTCCGTGTAGACAGTACGATGGCGGCAAAGTAGAAAGAGTCGACTGTATTTCAGATGCAAAAACAGTACTGAATCTTTTTTCTTTTCTTTTGCTTAGGTATGTATATCTCTAAAATGGTTTATCCTATCGCAAAAATAATGAAAATTTCGACCCCTTTCATAAAACTCATAAACCTCCATACAAAAAGAGAAAAATTTCATATAAAACACGTCGAAGCTGCCCCCTCTAAAAAAATTCGCGGAGTAGGGCAAAAAAGTACCAAGTTGCGAAGGCAAAAAAAAAGAAAAAAACATTTTGTAGATAACCGTATATACTTTGTAGTCGTCGAGTAGAAAGTTTTCTACTGTCTTTAGCATGGCGGTTACAAAATCAAATTGTCTTCACTACCTTAGACAACTGTCCGTTGTCAGTGTGATTTTGACAGTTTGGAATATAAATATTTCTTCTGAAATAGTCTACGTATAAAAGGACCTAGACAAAGATCGTAGACAAAATGACAGATTGTAGAAGGATTTCTACGGCGCGATGTCAAAAATGGAGAAACGAAATGTCACTTTGTACAGAAAGAGCTGTGTCTTGTCTTCGTAGACATAGAAAGCGTCAAGCTAAGCCTGCTAAAGGACAAAGACCATGTCTTATGAATACTACCCACTTAAATTGTCCGTATATTCGAATCACAACTTTCATTCTTTCACAGTTGTATGAAATGGCTTTATCACGGCAACTTGACGTAAGGTGTCAATTTGCTTAACAATTAATTTACCAGATTTTTTAAAATCAGGGCCCTGATTCACTATGATTTCTTACTTCGAAATCACGTCAATTCCTTAGCTTAACACAACATCTGCTAATAAGGTATTCTCTATGACACAATAAATGAAACCGCGCGAAAGAACACAATCATGTTGGCGTGGTTTGAACTGCCAAATTGACAACCGTACGGAATGTGAAACGAAACGTGGTTCTAGAACGGAACGTGGTCCTAGACAATTTGTCTTGGAGCTAGAATATGACATTTCTATTCCTTGCCGTGACATGGGTTTCTACAAGACACTATATTGACGTGGTTTGCACGTGGTAAGATACAAGCGGGGAATATTAATTACCATACTGAATTGGGGCACAGGTTTAATAAATCTCCAAATAAAATAAAACACGACATGTAACTATCCTTTCAGTGTTGATTAATAGCTGTAAAGATAGGAACCATAGCTAGGTCCAGCATAAAGACCAATGCGGCAGCTGAACATAAGATCACTTTTAGTATGAGCTGGCGTTTTAGCGGCACTCCTAGCAAGTGCAGGATTTCGGCCATCGCGTGGGTCGCTTGGCTGGAACAATTCCAGCGGTGCCAGATAGCTCCTGCGTTGACCAGGAGCAGAGCAGAACCTGTGCTGCATAAGTAGGCCTGAAAGGAAATGAGAAGCTTTGTCGAGGAGGTGGTTAAGTGTAGTCGGGATTCGCTATGGTTTTGCACATCGCTCAAGGGGGAAGCGTCAGGGTACAGTGTGACATAAAAGAGTAGAAATTAAATGAGGGCGCCACATTCTACGTAACTGTCACTTTTTTGACGTAAAATGCTTAAACATGGCAACAATTTAGTATGGAATGTTTTTAGTTCATTTTATTTAATTTCTACTCTTTATGGCCAAGCTGTAGCCGGCGAAATTCAAATTTTCTTACGTTTTTTGCCATTTGCAGGTCAGTATCAGGTTAGGGGTTGGTATAAATATGATTCGCGACCGTATCAAATATTTATTTATACAATTATAATCATAAAAATCATCAATTAAACTCTCTAAGTTCATATAATCTCATTGGATGACCGGATTGGAGATTTAGATTGGAGGATTACTGACCTGCAAATTAAACGTTCGATACGTTTGTCCGGGGTGCGAGCGGGCGCGCACGTTTCACGGCGCATTCTACTGGCGGATACGCTCATCAATACGCGTATTTTGATTTTTTTGTAACGGATAGTGAAGTGAAATTTCGCAAATTAATTTGAATAAAGAATTTCCTGCTGAAGATTTTATTAGAAAAGCCTTTTATTTGGTTGTCTAGGCACCCTGAATATAAAAATGGAACAACATAAAAGAAAAGTTTCCGTATTCACCGCTTCTTTTTTCTGTAAATAGAATTTCGTGTTTTTTTCATTTTTTTTTTTCACAAACATATTTAGGGATCATCGGTAAAAAAACAGCTTCTTTCTATATAGGTATTGTAAACGTTTGAATTTTTATATCGAGATTATTAAAACCAAAATAATATAAAAAGAATACCTACGAAACACGCGAGCACGCATCAACTTTCCCGCGTGCACTAATAGGACAAGTATCAACGTGGAAATCCGCTCCGCAATCCGCCATACGTGGTGCGCCGTCACTCAGGACGTACACTTAGGCGGATGGCCACGACGGACGGACCACGTGGTCTGTTTCTGGAATAATCAAAGACCACCGGTAACTCGCGCCGGCCGGCCTTCGAAAAAGTTATAGGTAACCACGCCGAGAACCAATCACTGACGTCCAAGTAACGCAGCGAAAGGCTTAATAGTTTGGGTCAGGGTTTGGGTTTGGTGGTTTGCGTTTGGGTTTGGTTTGGGTAAATACCTGCAAGGCCTTGCCCTCGCAGCTGTTCGCCCCCGCACACAGGGCCATACCGATGACGGCTACCAAATACGTCACCAACACTCCTCCAGATACCGACTGCTCCCATTTGAACACCTTCAGGGAACGGACGTGCATCGTCAGAACAGCCACCAGCAGCATCATTGCAACCAAGCGCAGAGCCAAGATTGAATTCCTCTCCGTACTATGAATTTTGAGTCCATTTTGTTTTTCTAGAAGCGGTAGGTGCTGAAAAATCTGTTTCGAAAATAACGGTCATAAATTAAACTGGTTTGAAAATGCTTGACTACTTGTATTTTGTAGTACTGGGTGTTGTGTAGAACCACAAAACGATGCATGAAGGAAGCTTTTTGAAATCTGTGTTGTAGGTTGTATAGTCTGGCAGATATCGTTAGCTCTCCCGTTCATAACTGGTCGCAAGACACTATCTTCGGCTTTTTTCTCACAGAAATAGGCCGGAGTAGGAAGTTGGTGGTGTGATAACCTCGTGCCTCGGAAAGCACGTTAAGCCGTTGGCTCTGCGTCTGATCTCTCTCCGGTCGTGTCGGATTGCCGTCCGATCAGACTCTGAGAGACGAGGGACGAGTGAGTGCATCTGAGTCTGCGCACACACTTGTGCACTATAATATCTCCCGCGTAAATGGCTAGTCTCCGCTGTGATTGGCTGCCAAAACCTAAATTCCGTCTGGACGATCATTTTTGTACCTATTATTTATTTATATTGCAAATACAAACTGACTTTGGAATTCATGTTAGCAGTAGTTTGGTTCTCACGGTCATATCCAGACGGTGTCGGCAGTAATCGAGCCGTTCATTTGCCATCCACTATAATAACGTGATAGTATCGAATAACGCACGTGACATGACAGACGGAATCCATAGAGAATGTCGAATGTCCACTAGAGCAAGGCGTTTCTAGAGTGATTTTACTCTTTGGATTCAAGTTGATGGAATGATATTGCACCTTTTTTGAGTTGGCGTGTTGTAGCATGACTTTTGAATGCCTACTTTGAAATTACTTTGAAACGATTTGAATAAAAACTTCTGTACTACTTGCAATGATAGCGACTCTGCATTTTGATGTAAGCGGAATGTAATAAAAGGAATTCAATGATGTAGTTATATTATAGTATAGTTATACATTGTTAAATTTCAACGATAAACATTAATGTCTTCATGTGATAGTTAATCATTCATTTTCTACAGCCCCTCATAATTGGGGTCTGCGTCAGATTACAGATTTTTTTCTGTAATCTAAGAGATCTAGTATTTGTGCGCTCTTCAAAGGTTGAACACTATCTTTGCTTTTTACGTCTTGATTTAATTTTTTCTGTTGTTCTCCTGCACTTTTCCCAATTTGTCTGGGATCAGCGCAGCATGTATTTTTCTTTCATACTGATCTATTAGGCTTCATCTCGGTAGTCACTCCCATTTTCCATACCATCTTGCACACTGTTCATCCTTAGTTTCTTTGGTCTTCACCTATTATAATAGCCACCCACTTTCATACTCAAAATTTTCCTCACGACATTTTCCTTATTCCTCCACATCACATGACATCCGATTTTCACACAACTTTTCAGTCGCCGGTGCGACATTCAAACTTCCTCTTGTTCTTCTTATTCTTCTCCATTTCTTATTATATCCATTAGAGTATAATCAAATTAATTATTTTCTAAATTCATAATTCTTTATGTTTTTTATTGAACTATGTTTTTCCTTCTTCCAGGGTTATCAGCAACGACATGTCACTTTCCTGGCGCGCCGGCGCACTCGAGGGTCACATTCTCCGAGGAGACCTTGAATGAGGGCGCCATCGCCTCCTACGAGTGTGAACGAGGGTTCGAACTCCTGGGCCCCACCAGGAGAGCCTGTGGCGCCAACGGGAAGTGGACGCCTGATGGCATTCCTTTTTGTGGTTAGTAGTTGTACTGACGTATTGAATAGGTGTGTGGGTGTATTGCAAGTGTTGTGAAGAATTGGGTAAACAAAAAAAAAATACAACGAAGAGATTCAACACGATTACGGTTGACCGACACAAAACAAAGAACATAATCGATGATCGATCGATCGATAGATCACGTTATTCATTTACCATGCACCATATTGGCTCGATTTAAATGAACGGTTGATCTCATAATCGAACGCTATGTACAGTATATGTATACATATGGGTGCTCGAAACACCTACAGTAAATTTAAAAAAAATACACGGTAAGGGGACATCGCCATGCAAACTGTTACTATGAATTAAGTACATGATTCTGGGGTTAACATTTTTCCTTGGTTATTAAAATGAAAATCGGCTGTTTCATACGAAAGTGAAAAGGTACCTATTTATTACTTCTTAATTTAAAATAGGTACCTTATCACTTACGACATACCAGCGTTGAAATTTTTCGTCGGTTAGGTTAGTACATAATTCGAGCGGTGAAATTTTTCGCTTGTTAATTTAATTAATTAAATTAATAAAAATTAAATAAAAAATAAAATTAATTACTAATAATTTTTTTATTTGTTTTTTGTTTATTGTCCTGTCAAGTATTTTGTGTGTACATCAATAAATAAATAAAAAACACCTGTTTTTTTATGCAATAACTGACAAGACTGCCTCGTTCAACTCATTCATGGGTCAATGTATACGTTTTTACAACAAACTTCCCATTGAAATTCGAAACTTACCCATTAAACGTTTTTAAAGCTGTATTAAAACCAAACTTTGCAAAAAAGGGTACTATAACATTTCTGATTATTTAGAAGACAAAAAAGCTTGGGATTGAACTGTTCGCTCTGCTTAAAGCCGTTTGATTAAACCGTAAAAACTTGACATTTTAATAATTATACAACGTTTTATATACATACCTAATTATTGACATTATTAAATATTATATACAAAATGACATGAATATTTACTTTGAAAAGTATTACATATATTACTTTAATTATTGTGAATGTGAGCACTATGTGGGTCATTTGTTTTCTTTAAGATTATCTCTTTTTTCCTCTTTCTCAAGTAGTTTTAATGATGGTCTGGTTTTTTGAGTACTTTATGCGGCCTACCCAAATGTCCTTTCTTTGGTATTGTTCGTCGAGTCGTTGAGCTCCTTAAATCCTGAGTTGAGCTACACGTTTACTGACAAATGCTTGCACTGACTGGACAGGTCCACTCAAAATTGTGTGGTTCTTTCCTCAAAAGACCATTTCAGACACGGATCTACATGGTCCTCACATGATCTGACCAAGATTATGTCTGGACTTTAAAAGAGACTTTGACCCCTGAGTTTGTTTCGCCATTTCTTCTCAGGGATAGTCAGATAGGAAATGTCGACTTCCTCAAGCTTGTTTTTATATTTTTTATATGACGTGTAAAAGTGATTCCGATATCCTATTTACAGAATAAACGATTTCATTTCATTTCATTTCATTTCGTTGATTTAGTGGTCGCAAGCAATATGAGGTCTTGGGTTCGATTCCCGAGTCAGTCAAAGTGTTATTGGGCTTATCCATCTAGAATTTCTCAGTAGCAGCCCGGAGTCTGGATCAGTGACCAGTTGATGGCAATAGACTTCCACCCTATTAAATGGGACTTAAACATATCTGGCAAAATGTGGATGTAGTCTAGATGCACCTCTGCCTGACCCTACAGGGAATGCAGGCGTGATGTTAGGATAATGATAATAATCCAAGAACATTAACGAACCAAGCTCAACAATAACATAACAGAATCAACTGCCACACTAGCAGCGACGCTAACATTTAAATTAATCATAATCATGAAAAACGTGACGAAGTCGTACGTATATGTTTCAATGGAATAATAGAATAAAAATCACAAAGGGCATAGCGTATACTTTCTTCGAGACTCTGAGAGCTGTGGGACTGAACGACAAAGAATCTTCCGCTTTTTAGAAGCCATTCACAGCCATGTGAAGTGTTTTCACGAAGAAAGTAAAAGTCGGTCATGGGTAGCGAGCAGGGATGTGCGGTACTGTAATTTAATTTAACGTATTGTGCATTGTTGAGATCAGTTTATTAACATTTTACTAGAAAAAAATGTGGAGAGGAGAAATTGCGACGTCATTGAGTTTTGTGTTACGATTTTTAAACCTCAACGCGTCGTTGTAACAACTCATTATATATTACTAAGCGTATGTAAGTGGCACTGGGCCGGACATGTCTGCCGCATTTCAGATGACAAATGGGCTTAGGAAACCACCGATTGGTTGGAACTAAACGCACGACGACATCGCGACAGGCCGATACGAAGATGAGGACGAGCTTGACTCCTACCGAAAGGACTGGCCGACACTAGCAATTAAGCTAGCAATACATAGAATTGTGCAGTAGGAAAGTACAGGCTAGTTAGACAGATTAGATTAAGTAGTAATGTCTAATTATTACACTCAAAAACTTATCATCCCCTCTTACTTTCGTAAACAGATTCGCCATTATTTTTAAATATAAAACCGAATTAGGTAGAGATATATTTACTCTTTGTAGTTAGCTGTTCACAATAATTAAAATAATAATAAATTAGAATAGCGGGCAACCCTAGCCCGGCACAGGCAGCGGCGCGTGCGACTGAAGATCAGGGTTTCTGAACCTGCGCAATGCTAATATTTATTATAATTATCTTTTAATTCAACTTTTATAATGGTAAGGCCCATCATTATGACGTCATTGCACATCGGGACCTGGGCCTCAAGTCTGCTATTACAATAGTGTCAGAATGGTCTCGCCATTGTGAGTATTTGACAGTGTTTGTATGGCAAATCTGTCAAAAACTCACAATGAAGAGACCATTCTGACACTATTGTAATAGCAGACTTAAGGCCCTGCTGTCAATCACCCTTAGGCCGGTTGTCCACGACGTGACCTACTAACGCGTTATTAACTAGAGTGCTACAAGGATGTTTTGGCGTCTGACTGACATTTGCAGGGGTTGTTGATAAACATTTGTAAAATTGTGTGACAGAAATTGTATTGACAAGATGGCGCCAAAATAACCTTTAAGCGTTGTAGTTAAAAAATACCAGTTCTGTAACATCCTAGTTACTCGTTGGTGAATTGAGTTTGTGACAGGTTACAATTGAGTAACGTTGTGGACGATTCCCCAAGGGCAGGGTTTCCCAACCTCTTCCCTAGGGCGGACCCCTAGCGCAACCTAACCATGACTCGCGGTCCCCTAAAATAAAACAAGAAACACTGTTTTAATCTCTTTATTTGCTATATTTACTTAGGTCTACTTTACTCATATTGGTGTATCTATGTTTATTAAATTCTAATGAGATGGTTGGTGTTGCCTTTTTGCAACCAAATTCGTAATGTTTGGATTGATGTTGCTTAGTTCGATTCTTAAATCAGCCTCTACATGCATTCTGCATGTAGAGGCTGACTTAAGCTGATTTAGGTATTTATTTTTGCAGCGAATGAACTTTTTGCCACAGTCGCCACAGCGCAGCATAGTGCGCCGCACGGCTTTGTATTTTGCTTTATAACTTTTAGTTTGTCCATGGACCCCCTAGGATAGGACTGCGGACCCGCAGGGTCCGCGGACCCCAGGTTGGGAAACACTGCCCTAGGGGTATTCGGCGAATTGACTTGGAATCGTATACTCCTGCCTTCGAAAAGCGTAACAAAAGAGGAACACTTTAGCGTTCCAACGGGTTTCAGTCAAGACGGTCCCGAAAACCTGAGGGCAGCAGTTAAAGTGGGTGCTAGTCCAACGTTTATCAATCTAAATACGCGGCTGTTTGTGTATATGAGTTTAAATGTTTGTAAAAGCACCCACAATACGGGAGAAATTCCTAGAGTGGGGAGACGTTTAAAAAAAGAAGATAAACATAAAATATATAATTTAATCCAAGTTTTTCCGTTCTTTGTTTGCGTCATATTTACCGCAAATAAACGTATATTCTTTATTTTCTTAATTGAATGATTTCTTCGAGACTCCTCAAGCTCCATTGTCGTGGCGACTGTTCATTCTGGAATAAAAGGAAAGAAAATATACATATATACTCAGGACAAGGACACACAGGGGAAATAAACAATTAACAATAGCAATAACAACAAAAACATGTACAGTCACGAGCATAAAGATTTACTTTCATCATCGAAACCTAACATAATTATGAGAAAAAACAAATTCCTACGTTGCATAGATCTCGAAAAAAACGTGCATAACAAGTGATTTTACAAAGGTACCGTTAATTTGAAGCCTAAAAAATAACGCTTCACTTTTCTGGAACGGTAAAAACATTAACCACAAATCAATTTCAAGCTAACAAAGCGACTGAATTAACCTCCCAGCTCTAAACCAATGCCTCGTAGAGGAACTCTGTAACAAAAGCAATCAGTCAGATAGACATTCTTGACGGACATTCCGCACCTCGGGCTCCGTTGCTCGGTTGTCTGAAGGTACCTCGGTGCTCCACTAACGGTCACACCTGCAGTGATAGTTATTAGTTATTACTCCCAATGTACCGCTATGTTATGCTCATCTGTACCATTCAATTATACCGCCTATGGCTCAGAGATTGATGCGGACGTAGCAAATGTTAGTCTGAATAATAGTGTTTTGTTAAAAAAAAATGTCGAAGACTTGCTGTACCTTCGGTTTGTTCTCTAAAGCCACCACCAAGCTTTTCTTATGTTGTCCAACTTTTCAAACAAAACTAAACAAAATCCCGTACACACGATGACCACATCTGTCTACCGCCCCTTTTTGCGACGACCAATAAAATAAAATAAATAAAGAATGATGCCACGAAATGTATGGAAGCTGGTATATACCCGCTCCAATACATGATATATCATTAGAAAGGTATTAAGATGTAGTACAAGAATTGTAATGGCCTTTGTCTTGATTCCTTGTCCGATCGGAGTAATACAGGGTGGAAGTTGAGACGAGGCAGAAAGGGAAGCTAGCGTCCTTAACTTGTTATTGCTAACTGCATTTTCAGATTTTGGAAAAATGGTAAAGTCAGTTAGATAAACGTAATTTCTTACATTTTATTTTTATAATGCCCATCGATGCAGTTTCGTTAAGGATTCAAGACTTTTTTGACAAACTGAAGTTATAGTACTAGAAAGCTCTACGTGGTACGTAGAGCATATGTTTATGCTTATTTTCAGCTACATTTCAAACAAGGGGCTCAGCAAAAATCTGAGGCTGCGATGCCATTGGTTGATGAGCGTACCTAGAATTGTCAAAATTGTTTAACTAAAGCTATGGTTTCCTAAAAAAGCGGTGCACGGTCACACAATAACGGCAGTTCAAATACAGAGCGTTTTTTCACACCATATGAGGGTGCCGAGCGCGCAATGGCGCCCTCATCGTTTGTTGGGTGATTTCGTTTTTTTTTTTTTTAATGAAAATGCAGAAAATAAGCAAATGACGTTGTGCTCCACAAGACTATACGTTATTATTATTACAAACAGTAGTTTTACATTGTTATGTTTTATTGTAATCCTTAAAACGCAGCTGAGTGGCCACTATTTTCAATTAGCATTACATTACTACAATACCCTAAATAAGCAGTGATAAGTTTATTAACTAGACATAACTATATATTATTCTTTACCTAATCAGCAAAATAGGTCAAACACAATCAAACACGCGACAGTTGAGCCGTCATAATTCCACACTTAATTTATATGCAATTCGCGCCCATGAGTCACCTGTGACCCCAATTCGCCCAATGGGGTCCACAACCTACAATCAAATGACAAGTGATTAATAATCGATGGTGTTGCCAGAGAAAATATGCGTATTTTTTGTTGGCAACGGAATTTCTGTGTTTACTAATGAGTATCGACGGACCTCGTTTAATTGTTGTGTGGGTGTGTGTGATACAAGTTGTAACGGTAACTGGGAGTGTTATTTATATTTTTAAATTAGTCTCCTTTTTACAAGCTCTTTCTAGTAGTTTTCAATGTTTAAGAATTGCGCTACAAAAACTGAAAGCGTTAAAATAACCATAAAATATAGGAAAGAAAATAAATAAATGTAAATTATAGGTACAGTCAGCAAATCAGGCTACACGAAACTGACAAATTTCTTTCTTTAATTAAACTTTAAAATGTTGATGGTTAAGTTCAAAATCGAATGAGAAAATCTGACAGTTTGTGGTAACTTGATGTGCTGGCGACTGTACCTAAAGTAAAATTTAGAGATATTGTTAAAAAAAAGGTAATAATTATGAATTAGGAATGTTATAATATTGTGAATTATGGTTGCATGCAGTTTTTATTTTATTTATGTAAATCAAACAGCAGCAAATAAAAGGCTATTTTATTTATTTATTTATATTGCGCTGTTGTAAACAACGATTTTTCACACCAAAAATACAAGTCGTTCCCCAGCAATAATTTTTGCTCTAGTCTGTTTCTTAGTTTGATCTACAGAATGCGTAGATAACGGCTATACTCGTATGTGATGGATAACTTCCTGTAGGTTGATAGGTGTACCTTGCATGACCTGAGCATTTTAAGAAAAGTCGGGACTGTAAAAAAGAGACCAACACCTGACTGTGTACACCGACGGTACCTGTAGCGTTTTGTCGTCATATCATTAACATGACAGGCCAACGTTCTTTGCTGAACTTGACCTCCGGTAGGCCGCCACAAACACGGAGGAGGTCACATCCATATTTGATCTAGTTTGAATTCGGATCTTAAGTGTGGGAAGATAATCACAGAGTAAGCTAAAAGTAAGGTCAAGGGGCAGATTGAGCGCATTAACAGCAGTAGATTACAATGGCTCAGATATGACGAATTTTCAAGCTACGTGTTTAGGGTTCCGTGGTCAAATGGCAAAACCGGACATCTTACAATTTCGTCATGTTAGTTTGTCCGGATGTCGCACAGCCATTCTACTTGGAGACTATTTACACCAAATCGATGAAAATTGGAAAGAAGGGTGTATAGTAGATATACTGTGCACCGCTAAACAAAGGAAATTACGAAAATATATATTTGGGGTGGCACTTCCCATACATGATACTGAGAGATGAAAAAAAAAAAAAAAAAAACGCACTAGGCCGTTTTATTCAACCAAGAATATTATCTACTTATTTTATTAAAGTTATTACTAATTCTAACAAAATGCTAATGTTTTTGATAATCAATAGTTCCATCATGAAACTGTTAGTGGTACTAGTGGCAACGAAGGATATTCATCATCACCATTTCAGCCGAAAGACGTCCACTGCTGGACATAGGCCTCCCTTAATTGGGGGTTTTGCCACGAAGGATATTATGTAGCAATAAATAAAACATAATATTAAGAAAAAGGTTAAATCCTTAAAAAATATGTGAAAGAAGGACTGAGCGGCCTTTGCCCTGAAGCGGAACAATACAACCTAGAAACACTAATAGTTTTCCTTCCTAAATCGTCTAACGACTTAAACCAACTCTCTAATATTAATAACTTTCAATTCCCACCCATTAAACTAAGTGCAGACTATCAAAGCAAGCCTAATAGACTCGTCACAAAAGACTTCCGGTGCAAGTAAGGCGAAGGCATCAATTAGCATTGAATGGCAAATGCCGCATGTCATTGTCATCGAATCGTATGTTGGTGTCAATCGACGGCCATTGTCCCAATGGTTATCGGGTCGATTAATTTGTGTGGTGCACATGTAATAGACGACATATATCACGATGAAGTGGACTGGTTTGTCAAGTGGTTAGATAACTAGTTTCTTTTTGGCGATCCACCTGCACTTGGCTCACGTGGTGGATTACGGCCCTCTCTCTCTCACAGAGTCACAGAGATGCCGCAGAAGCCTGAGCTTTCCCAGCGTTGGGAAAATCGTGGATTAATTTGTTTTTTTTTTGTTTTGTTTTTATACGTTGCCCCACACAAGGAATTTTTCCTGTATCGTGGGTGCGTTTACAAACATTTAAACTCACATACACAAACAGCCAGACCCGGAACAACTACTTGTAGATCATTCAAATATTTATTCCGTGCGGGAATTGAACCCGCGACACGGGTTTTATTATCTATGGTTACGGTAAAGGTAGGTTGGGGGTTGGAGTTGTTAAGAAAGTTGGTCCAATAAGTCATCCGCGATTCGGACCACGCACAATGAAGGCTTCCGTAGTTGGGACGAATTTTCCCGAAGAACAAACTTAACATTGTAGTTGAAATACATGTTCTCCCATACATTCCAACTGAAAATGTAAGTTTGTACGCACAATACTGAGAGATTTACCATGTTATATTAAGATCATAGACTTCAGGTTTTCAGGACAAAGGTTTCCCTGTAATCTATAAGTATAGAACTATTTTCTGTATTTATTTAAAAAAATTAGGTTCAGTAGTTTCGGAGATAAGGGGGGTATAAAGGTAGGTAATGGTAAATTTTCAACCATTTTCTTAAAAAACTTTGAAAGTATTTATTTTAAAATTATTAAAAAATATATATATTATTCCTTACAATAAGCCCTTTGAATTGATATGTCACACGGTACAGTTTACTTTAAAAAAAAAATTATTGAGCCCCCATAGACACACGAGTGATCCTATAATGGTTCCGTTTTTTCCTTTTGATGTACGGAACCCTAAAAACTATAAGGAAACAGCCTCTCTCTGTTCGTGGATGTAGAACGATATACAGAGTTCATTTTGAACTTAGTACCTCTCATTAATTCAGTTAATTGCGTCAAAAATGTCCAATATTCCAAATGTGATATATATCTAACTAATTAATTATCATTTGAAAATATTATTGGAGCTGCTGAAGATTGTAAGACTATCTTTGCATTGTATAAACTCAATGTCCTTGAATTATATAATTGCATAGCACAGGTGTGAGTACTATGTACTATAGAGCTACCATTTACCGGGAAATATGTTTTTTATTGACTTGAATGTGCCCTGGCGGCTGAGAGTATGTCATGCTCACTCAAATGTCTCGCTGGTGGTGGCGTGTGTGTTGGATCATTAAGTTCCCTTCATAATGGTTGAGCTAAGTGGTGCTGATCCATGCGTCATGTTCGTAAACGGGCGCCGTCAGTTGGGACTGGTCATCTCTTAGCTGCTTAATTTTAATTTTTGACTTGTTTTAATTACGGACGCTTCTAACGTGCACGTCTTTCTACATTGTTCTCACATGTATAACTTCAACATGAATGATGTAACCCATATTTTGTAAGAATATTTTGTTTTAAAAGAGTGTCCGTGGAGTTTCTTGTCCGTTCTTCTCCATAGGAACCTACTATTCTTTGGAATGGGCAACTAGCTTCATATTTCTGACTGACCGACCCCTTGACAATTCATAAGTACCTGTATTTGGTTTATTTGAAATAAATGTTTTGAGTTTGAGTTTGAGTTTATCAGTCCGATCCGATTGAGACATTATCGATCTAACTGTTTTGCCTACCTAACAATATAAGTCGTTCAAGAAATTTTATAGGTGACCTACATTTCTGTTTTCCGTATAACCTACCCCTTCGCGGAATATAGGCGTGATGTTATAATACACATTATTGTAATAATATTACTATGTTTATGACAAGATGAAACTAATCTTGAGTAAGTGACTTGTGGTTTAAGAAGATATCGGTTATTAACTGATAATTATTGTGATTAGCTCTATACTCGTACCACCATTATCCACAAGTCTGTTGCATAACAACAATGTTACTCGTAACAGCATTTGTTGTGTTTCGGCAGTTAGAGGTAAGATAGCCAGTTCCTCTGTGGTTGAGGATTCCGGCTGAAGCTCGCTTCCACCTTTGGCCTTATCACCACTTACCATCAGGTGAGATGAAGGAAGCCAAGAGCTTCCCCGATGTGAAAAATAAAAGAAAAGATTTGATTGAAAATAATTAAAAAAATAGTCGGTCCTGGCCCTAGGCCAAATACAACTAGCCTTTAGCATTATGGTTTAAACTAAATAAACGTTATGAATGTGCTACATAAGTATATGAGTATTTTCCAATATCGAAATCGTTAGAGTTTAGCACCCATATAAATAAAGAACTAAAGTCTTAAAACTAAATAAATGTTATGAGCGAAATGAATATTTTCAATTTTAAAATCGTTTGAATTTAGATAGGTACGTTATGTACGCGAACTCCGTGCTTTTGCGCTAAGCCAACTCATATTCTGAAAAGTTACTGTCTTCCAGGGCCTCAAGTCTGCTATTACAATAGTGTCAGAATGGTCTCTTCATTGTGAGTTTTTGACAGATTTGCCATACAAACACTGTCAAATACTCACAATGGCGAGACCATTCTGACACTATTGTAATAGCAGACTTGAGGCCCAGATAATTTGCCGGGTGGGTTCAGACCTCCAGAGTTGTTTTCATGAGTAGGTTAGGTAGGTACCTAGTATTTCGCCCTAATATTTTACACAATTATATTATTACTAGACGGTATTTAATGTCTTTGGCAAGTATCAGACCTAGGCCTCTGGTTGGCCTACTTCGGGTGACCTGAACCGCACGTAACGTGTGACGTTCGGTTGTTATAACCGTTGTCTCTACAAATAATTATACAGCGGTATCTACACGGGCAACTAAAACTGCTCAATTCTGCAATATTTGTAAAAATATGATGTCACGAAAACAACGAGCAATTTACTGCGATGCCAACATGCGATCACAATTGAGAAATAAGGAGCAACAACTATATATTATTATATATATAATTATATATATCATAGGCAAAACAGAAAGGAGATGGATAACGCTCCCATACATGTATGGCCTAGCATGGACATAAATAAAACAATATATATCATGAAGCAATATTTGTATTTAATATTCCTGTTTATATTTTATTACTCCAGAAGACCGTGGTCACGAGATATAAGATATTTTAGGTGAAAATTCTGGTATGACATTTTGACGTTTAAATATCCTAGGCATGTTATTCTCGTGATGGTCCAGAAAAAAAAAACGGGCATAAAAATATATATTTTTCTTACTCTATTATCTAAAATACATGTCGTTTCGAACGATGAACATGTACTAATTACCATCTTATTTCAAATAATTGCAACATTTGAATCTCACGGATGGTAATCAAAATAAAACAAACAAAATAATACTCTTTTAAATTGATATTTTCCCACAAACCTAAGCGGAGAAATGAAAGTCATGATAGAAATACAAAAAAATAGTTTTTTTAGTGAGTGACGATCTTTGCCCATCTCTCCGGGTGCATTCGTGTGACGTGCTGACCCACTCCCACTTCAGCCTGGCTGTTTTTTCTCCAACATCCGCTACTTGAGTTATGGAGCGCAGGGTAGTGTTTCTAACTCTATGTGTACGCTTGACACTTATTGTGCTGCGCCCCGTTGCCATTGGCAAATCTTGAGTTTTTATTTCTGTACCTATAAAATTGACGAAACAATTGCACTCCACTACTTTACCTCCAGTAACTGGTGCTGGGCAATAATTGCTAAATGTGCCCGTGTAACCGAAGCTTTACGTTGATTTTGGCAACGGTGAATTTTATTAATACTATGGATGGACCAGTTTTAGAAGATATTGTGACCCTTGATCCCAACAACGGAGAGAAGTTTTAAAAGATCATGGCTGCCGTTAGTTTGATGAGTCGAAACTCAAATAGCTCCCATAAACTTTTTATTGAATTGGTATTTCTACTCTGTTGCTGTTATTTTTGTATTATCTACTGATTCTTTTATTTTATTTTATTAATTAAATCAATCAGGATGCATTGATTTCTATAATATTTTTAAGGCAACCGTAGGATAGGCAGTTTGCCTCGTAGAATAATATCGGTTTCCACATTTTTTTTTTATTGATTGATTTTATGTAGGTACAATTACAAAATTATCTTTTGTACATTTTAAAACCGATACCGTGTGGTGCCGGACTTAAATAATAGCACCACCCTATATCCTTCCGTGGGGGTCGTAAAAGGCGACTAAGGGACTTACTAGAGAACGGAGAGCAGCGTTTTCTATGCAGTTTCAACACCATACTGCGATCACCAACCCGCCTGCCAAGCGAAGCGTGACGATCATGGCAACCCGCAAATGCACCACCAATAACAAATGTGGCGGTGTTTGAGGGAGGCTTATGTCCATGGAGGACGTCTAAGAGCATCTACCGAGTTCAAATGACAGAATTAACTCTCTGTACATAAATAAACGGTATAGGTAGGTATATTGAGTATTATATACAAAATGACATGAATATTTACTTTGAAAAGTATTACATATATTACTATAATTATTGTGAATGTGAGCACTATGTGGGTCATTTGTTTCCTTTATGATTATCTCTTTTTCTTTTTCCTCTTTCTCACGTAGTTTTAATGATGGTCTGGTATTTTGAGTACTTTATGCGGCCTACCCAAATGTCCCTTCTTTGGTATTGTTCGTCGAGTCGTTGAGCTCCTTAAATCCTGAGTTGAGCTTCACGTTTACCGACAAATGCTTGCACTGACTGGACAGGTCCACTCAAAATTGTGTGGTTCTTTCCTCAAAAGACCATTTCAGACACGGATCTACATGGTCCTCACATGATCTGACCAAGATTATGTCTGGACTTTAAAAGAGACTTTGTTTCGCCATTTCTTCTCAGGGGTAGTCAGATAGGAAATGTCGACTTCCCCAAGCTTGTTTTTATATTTTTTATATGACGTGTAAAAGTGATTCCGATATCCTATTTACAGAATAAACGATTTCATTTCATTTCATTTTCTTTGTTTCTCGTTTTCTTTCTCCAGTCTTCACCCTAACTTGCTTGGTAGACTACCATGGCGACATTCCTTCCTCCCCTCATTTTATTAGATTTCAAAAGAAAATAACAAACAACGACTGACAATTTTCCGAATGCGATAATGATGACCTGGTAAAGGTCGCGGGGATCCGCTGAATGTGAGAAGCACAGGGCCGGTACATGTGGCGACGCTAGAGAGAAACCTATGTTTAGCAGTGGACGCCTTTCGGCTGTAATCATGATGATGAATAATAATTATGATTAGGCAATCCAAAGATTTATCATAGTTTTATGGTCATGGTTTAAACGGTAGAGCAGATGGTCTGATAGTAGCAAGTGGCGAGAGTGTAAGACAAGTGTAAAGTGGAACACAACGAGTATGCCGCCATTGACGCAGACCGTTCAAATTATAAACTCCGCGCCGCGGGTGCATAGGGCTGGCCAGTAGCGGGAACTTGGAAAACCATCTAACAAGTGCGTGCAACAAAATGTTGTCCTCGTAATATCTCTCTCGCGCCCAAATGAGTCGCGCTCGCGACTATGCGTCAACTTGTTGTGTAGACTGTAGAAAGATATTGCTACGATGACGTTTTCTCGCGTTTCGCATACTAGCCCGTCTGATAAATTGAAGTGATGTATAGAAATGTTATATTGTCCCAATAATTCTTTTAAAATATCAGATCTACTTCTAGCAAGTACAGATAATAAAACAACGTGTTTCCGATACTTCATTCATTTAAAAGTTACATACAAAATTAAATGATGTAATTACCACGATTAATAATTTCAAGGAACTATTAATTACTGGACGTTAAGAAACAAATGTCACCCGGCAGCCCTGCAAGTAACGGAGAACAGAAGTGTGCCGCAAGCTGTCGCTAACGGTGTCGGCAGAGAGCTAGCCCCCGGCGCCGACGCAGGGCGCGCGACGCTACGACACCGCTACAGCAGCTCAATATTTGACAAAAGTGTAGTGTAAGCGATTGTTTACCATGTGCGGTGCAACTATTGGAACTGTCACCTTGACTTGACCTGCCCTGCGCAGGCTTTAATATGGCGAACAAGCCCTGCACACACACTCACCGCTCGCATCATCGATTACTCCTAGCACATCCAGTTTCTAAAAGGCTAATTTAATAAACACATTTTACTGACACATTGTCAATGAACATGTTAACTCATGTTAACATGAGTTTCACACAGCTAATAAAGACACTGGACACGGGTTTTACGAACTGTCAGCTTTGTGTTTTTTTTTACCTATATGAAGCCGTAGTGGCTGAGCTATTGGCGCTAGGTGCCGTAATTTCGATTCTCGTAGTCGGTACGGAGTTTCAATTGAATAATAGGCCAGTTTATACTGGTTTTTATACCACTGACGTGCGGCCTACTGTACAAGCATGACAGCTACCGTACGGATAACTAAGTAGTGGTTATTTATTTTATTTTATTTGATTTAATTAAATTTAATGTGATTTAACTTGTTTTTTTTTATTTGATTTATTTTGGTTTTATCTAGTGAGTTTTAATTTATGTTTGGCAATGGGTGTTATTTATATTTTTATTTTTTATTTAGTTTTTATTTTTATTTGAAGTTAATTAATTGATTTATTATTTATTGATCTAGGCGTGTTTTCGTGAGACGGTGAGACTTTTGTGTTTCTAAACGCATCCATTATAAGAGATTGGTACAATTAGTAGGAAGCAACATCAAAATGGAGCAATATAAGCGTGAGTTTCTTTCGGAATTTTATAAAATTGACAAATCATGAAAGCATGCAAATTGACAAGTAAACGGCAAAGGTGTTATCATAACAAAAACACTTCAATAGTACTAGGAACAAAGTACAAATTAAGCCACAGTCGTGTTCGCCTTACAATCAAGTCCGTGACGCCATCTGAGTTGAAAGTGCAAATGTTTTGACACTCACATTTGCCAGCACTGTCCCTTTCTGTGGACAATTTAAACTACATTACCCCGAATCTGATGTGTTGTCTCATCATAGACATCGCAGATGTGTGGACCATGCACGCTTTCATTTACTAAACTGATTCTGATGTTGGAAATAAAACTATTAAGAGGCCCGCAACGGTCCACTAGCGCAAATCCGTAAAAAAAAAAAAATTGCATTAATAATAATATTAATAGGAACAAAATTCGATCTAAAGAAAAGCGGTCACATTCCTCTAGAACGAATTTTGTTGCTTCGTGCCTCAATATGAAATGTTATAAAAGGTATTAGAAAATTCTAGACACACTTACCGAGGTTCCTTATTGAGCCGTTTTTTATCATCCATTCTCATTCACGAGGTAATATTTTTTTAAAGGAGTGGTACTACCATTGGAGAGCCCTCATCGGCATTCTACTGCCGGGTATCCCAATTTATTTGGGGTCGGGGCAACGTCATGTTATAGACTCATAACGTACAAAAAATAAAAAATAAACGTTAGTTTAAAAAGTAAACAGCTAATCATGAGTTCAACGCCCTCGTTTCGCATGCAGTATCTAACTTGATTAATAATGTTTTATTTAGACACCAATATCCACCATGTCTGTGAAGTTTCGGCAGTCAATTTAAAGGTTCCTGCAGACGGGTGCGACGCGACGGTACCACGACGACGCCATTCTGCGGGGTAGTTCATCATCATCATCATTTCAGCCGAAAGACGTCCACTGCTGGACATAGGCCTCCCCCAATTGGGGCAGTTTGCCATAATCGCCACGCTTGGCAGGCGGGTTGGCGATCGCAGTATGGTGTTAAAAATAAATAGAGAACGCTGCTGCCCATTCTCTAGTAAATCCCTTAGTCGCCTTTTACGACACCCACGGGAGGAAATGAGATGGAGCTATTCTTTACGTCCGGCACCACACGGAACGGGGTAGTTGCGTAACACATTTACAGTAGCAATGGCTTTCATTTTGACAGTTCAACAACATTCATTGCGTTATTTACGTTGTTGAGCAGACAAATTTTTCCTATATATGAAGCAATGGATTAGCAATATCATTCAAAATCATTGAGATAGTGATTACGCAATGAGGGTGCTGGTAGAACATTTTCCATGAAGTTTTCATAGAAATTGTTCTACTAGAGTCGAGTCGCGTCGCGCCTTTGTGCGGAAGCCTTAAAAGCAAACCTGTTTAGCTGTTAATTTTCCTCATAGATAAAAATAGCGTATTTTCTTACATTCCACAGTCGGTATGCGGCCTACATTATAACCATAACAAAATAAGATTTACCAAAAAACAACCGTATAATCTTAAACTTGATCTGGTCGAGAGCGACCGCGAACACCGCGAACTAAATAGTTAGAATGAGCCTTATTTGGTTTTGCAGAGCGAATTTGATTTTTATTTTAATATTCATGCCAATATTTTAAATGCGAATGTGGTTCTGTGCATGTTTGTTACATTTTTAAGACAAAACGTTGAATACATTTTGATCAATACTGTCGATGACAATTCAATAAATCTTGAGTCGTCATTTCTAAGTTACTGATTAATTAGGCTAATTACCGAGTCAACTTCCTTGGCCCTACTTATTAACACTGAAAATCCGATATTTGTCAAAAGAAGACATCATTGTCAAATATCCAACAGATGCTGTTTAATAAAGCAAACATCTATATAAAAATCAATTGCTGTACGTTAGTCTTGCAAAAATCCCGTAAATGGCTGGACCAATTGTGATGAAATTTTGGTAAGTTGTTCTGCGCGCGCCGGAGAAGAGACCTAACAAAAAAATTATAATTAAAGGCATTGCAACGCGTTAGTAGCTAGTATTTGAAAAATCTTACAAAATTGTCAGATTTGTCGAATTGCCGCCTGAAAAGTCAAGTCAAGTTGAATAAATTTAAATATCCTGAAGTCCGAACTTTCGGTGGTAGGTATAAGACGTTTTTTGTCGCGTTCCGGTCAGACGTGCACTTTCCATCTCGACCGCGCGGCATTTATGCTTCTGCCCCATTGCCACACATCACCAAAATCGACATAATTATCCATACTAATATTATAAATATGAAAGTAACTCTGTCTGTCTGTCTGTCTGTCTGTTTTCACGCCTAAACCGCTTTCTCGCCTAAATAAACCATTTTCACGCCTAAACCGCTGAACCGATCGTCATGAAATTTAACAAAGATATAGCCTGGGATATGGAGAAGGACATAGGCTACTTTTTACGCGAAAACCGACATCCACGCGGGCGGAGCCGCGGGCAAACGCTAGTTTCCTCTGTAAATGAACAAAATGTATGTATTGTAATGGATTTTTAGAAAATGTTCGGATTTTTAGGGCGTCCGTCATCTGTCGTGTATAAAAAGCACATGAAACAAGTAATATGACACATCGAGCATTAGAAAAACACAATTAGCAGTGACGAAATACAGACGGTATACAACGAAACTCATTTAGTTAACAAAAAAAAAAAAAAAACTAATGTCGTTAATTCAACGGGGTCAATGAACGTGAGTCAGACGGAAGACCTTGTACGCACTTGTCTTCTTTGCTAAAAACTATCTAGAAAAAAAAACAATGAAAAAGCAATAAAAAAACACGTAGGTAATTCGGATAGATCTCATCAGTTGTAAGAGCAATAAAGAAATAAAAAAACTGGAGGTGTCGTGGGACACTCGGTTCAAACCAAGTTCCTTTCGCTTTTGCACAATTGGCGAATGAGAGCCAGACCGAAATATAATAGAAAGATACAGAGAGAGAGAACGTCGTATGGAGGAGGCATAACGCGTTTTCCTTACGTGACAATTTCTACCAGTCAACTCCCGCCGCAAGCCGCGTTATAACTGAAGCACTGAAACGATTTAGCAGTGTGTTACGTAATTACCCTGCTGGTCTGTGCGAGTCTCAACCAGGGCCTCAAGTCTGCTATTACAATAGTGTCAGAATGGTCTATCATTGATTTCATAATTGTTGGTTTTGACAAGTTTGGTAATCTACTAATATAATGGCGTCATTATGACTTTCCAATGGTCAGCCACTGACACTCCATTGAAAGAATTGGTAATCTCGTACATAATGGACAAATGAAACTTCCTACGAAACTTCCAACTTGCTACTACTTCAGATTGCTTATAACACTAATAAATAATATGTAAAAATATATACAAATGAAATCTGGCATGAATAAATGTTCAAAATGCCATTGTAGTACAATTCTATTTACGAGACCATTGACCGACCAATGATCGGCTCTTTAGTCAACTGAGGCCGCTCGAACTTATCCCGCGGGATGAGTTGACCTAATGAATTTTTGAATCGGGCAACTGATTCCACTTTAGAAAATATTATTATTATATATAAACATGTACACATGTGAACAAAATTCTTTGGGGAAAGAAATAACACACCATGGCTTGGTTATACTGATATATTAAAAAATCACAGTCGTTTGATTAATAAACAGAAAACTAAATGTAAATAATTAGTGTCAAAATTTGAAGCGGCATCGGCAGAAGACTAACCTAACGGTATCGGACTTTTGATCGAGAAGTCGCGAGTTCGATTCCCACCCATTACTGACTTGAACCCACTCCTAATACAAGCATTTGGAGTTTTGAAAAAAAAAAAAAAAAAAAAAAAACATTCTTGATTATTATTTAGGTTCATAAATAACGATGTAAAAGTAAATAATAAAAAATCCCCGCTGTTTTATTAAAATTTGCTTAACACTATGTGAAGGTGGTTAAAATTACAGTCGTTTGATTTATTATACTAAAAAACAAATTACAATTAAATAATATTACAATTACCATTGATTGCTATTAACGTACACAATACAGTAAAATTAAACAACTGAAAAACACAGTTATAATGTTTGTATTAATCTAATGTCTAACACTTTTTTCGTGTCTGTATAAATCATAAAATGTACCAATGGGATCAGTTGCCCGATTAAAAAATTCATTAGGTCAACTCATCCCGCGGGATAAGTTCAAGCGGCCTCAGTTGACTAAAGAGCCCAATGATCGACCATTATGAAAAAAATAAAAAAAAATATCATCCCCACTTTACTTGTACGGGAGGTAACCTAAACAAATAAATACTTCAAGATTATATTTTACCACTTTGTCGGCGGGATTATTATGTGTAATCATGCCAAATTACAGCTTTCTAGTAGATACTAAGGCCCGTATTACAGAACGTCACTCAATACTCAAGTATTACTTAAAACTTGATTCAAGGCATTTGATTGGTTGAAAATAGTTTTAAGTAATGCTTGAGTATTGAGTGACGTTCTGTAATACGGGCCTAAGAGTCTCTGAGCTAAGCCGCGGACACACAGACGGACATGGTGAAATTATAAGGGTACCTTGTTGACTACGGAACCCTAAAAACTAATAAATAAAAAAGCCATTTTATTCGTCAATACAAAAAATGAGGTCCTTAATTCTACTGAGCAACACTTCACTACACTTTTCTGCTTGCACCGGTTGGCTTTACTAATACTATTTTGCACACCACTGCCAACCATTTTGCAATGTAAGCGTGCAGTAACTCAAACATTCAGAAGCTAAGATTGCATCGTGAGAAGTTCCGCACGGTTAAAAGTAAATCATACCGCGTGTACAGTCAACACCGTGTCAGTGGTAACATTGGCAGCGTCTTTGTTCCGTAGCAGTAAGAGCGGTTTTTATAGTCCAAGTGTGGATGTGCGGACTGTATGAATAACACAGAACGTAGGACGCATAACATCCTGACAGGACGCCTGTTATATTAAAAGTGGTAAGCAAAGTTTTGTAGTACCATCATTATGTTACATACTCGTATAAATTTATGTATTTACTAGCGGATACCCGGCGTGTGCTAGTACGCAAATATTTTCAGAATCCGTGTTCTTTCTGACATTTTTTTTCTTTTTACCCGGCTCCTAAGGGTCGTAGCGTGATATTGAACAGTCCTCATGAAATAGGCTATCAAATGCAAAAGGAATTTTCAGGATCCGTTCAGTAATTTCAAAGTCTATAACGGACATAGGTAGATACATACTTTATGTTTTATATATATAGATTTAACCATTTATACGCAAAAAACACAGACAAGAAGAAAGGAACAGAAAAATACGTACAAGGTGAGATTCTAGCATACCTAGCTGCGATGATAGGACATATAAAAAGAGATTTAGACACGATGTATAAGAGATGAAGAGAAAATAAAATACATAAAATAAAAATAAAACAATTCACTTATTAAATCAAACATATTTAACTTAAATACCTATATAATACCTATATGTATAAGTGCCCCGTGCGTCCACGACGTCCACTGCTGGACATAAGCCTCCCCTAATTGGGAGGCTTATGTCCAGCAGTGGACGTCTTTCGGCTGAAATGATGATGATGACTTATTTATAGCCTTGATACTATACATCGAAGGCTTATTATCCTGGCCTACCTATAGCACAAGCGCGATTACTGAGCATAGGATCCTGGGCTCGATCTCCGAGACGGGCCCCTTATTGCACGGGGCACTTATACATATAGGTATTATATAGGTATTTAAGTTAAATATGTTTGATTTAATAAGTGAATTGTTACCATAATCGCCACGCTTGGCAAGCAGGTTGGCGATCGCAGTACGGTGTTAAAAATGCATAGAGAACGTTGCTGCCCAGTCTCTAGTAAGTCCCTTAGTCGCCTTTTACGACACCCATGGGAGAAAATTTGATGGTGCTATTCTTTACGTCCGGCACTACACGGTACATAAATAAGTACTCAATTTGAAGAAGCGACTACCAAAGCGACAAATCATTTCCTATCAAAAACCCCAACAAAAAATCAATAATATAAATATCGTTCAACCGAATACCGTTAGGGCCACGTGAGTCGATCGTTTGCGCAAATTATCGACAGTTATCGACTACACATCACTAGACCGAGACATGTTAATTTAATCCGCACAGGACTAGTTCCGTTAGTTGTCAGTTGTCACTGAATGACGGGGACGACGTGTAGGCGACAGGTATGCTCGTCTGACGGGTCATGTAGGCGACTGCTGGGACCTGGTGCTTCTTCTTAGCGATGATGGCAATCTAAATTGAGTCAGCCCAGATTTTGGCTACGAGTTTGGCGCCATCAGTACCTAGTGTATCAGTTCCTGTACCGTGCAGGCAACAGGACACTGGACACGATATTTACGCCCCATTGTTTGTGGAACTGCACCACATTTACACTCCAGGGCGGAGTCATCTGACGCTGACAGATGCAGTTCTTCAGGATCAAATAAGTTAGCTAGTGAAATTCCGCAGACGTGATGGGTATCGAAATGTCAAAAGACATTAAATGAAAAAATTGCAAGATTTCAAGTTACTACAGCTGGCTGCGGGGTCAACGGCCGCTGGCAATATTTGTTAGAATTAACTGTGTGTGAGGCAAAACGAGGGATGTCCCTCGTTTGACACACTCTCAAAGTAGGTACATATGTGTATACTTTGCACTTGAAAGTTTAAGCTAAACGCATATCATCAAATCATTTATTTGCTTGAATATGGGTACATGGGGTGATACATACAAGAAAAGTTCTTTAAACCATATCCTACCTAAACAGGTGTGCAAATATCTATTATACTTAATTAAAAACACTTATTACATTATTCATTAACTCATTAATTTAACTATTACAAACAATTATTAGATTATTTATGAAATTGATTAATTATATAATTTTATTATCATTACTTAACCTCAAAATATATCATCCAAATAATCATTAACCTTATAATAAGCTTTATTGATTAGAAAAGCCTTTAATTTATTTTTAAATGATATAAAATTCCTTGCTTCCTTTATATTATTAGGTAATTTATTAATATAATAATTTACAGTTTCCTTTAGTCCGATACATGTTACAACAGTCAATAAATAACAACATGGTGGCGCTAACAACCGTTGACAGTAACTCACACCCATCGGGAAACGAACCCGGGCCGCGGTAATAGCCTTCGCTAATAACAAAGTTATAAATGTAGCAATCAATTTTAACGATCGATAGAGTAACGGTATAGAGATCTAGTAGTTCACTGTCATATTATTAACAGATATAGGTATGTAGTTTCCTACATTATCCATATAGAAAAGACGGAAACGAATGTTGGTTCCTACAATAAATCCTGTGTTGGATTACCAAAGTTATATAGTTTTTCAATTTTATTTTTATACTACCAGAATAAATTTACTACTAAATTATACTTAAAATATGTTTTAATTGGCTAATAATTTCCGTAAAACACACAAGCTGTCTCAAATTCAGCAGTAACAAACTCAATATGTTTGTTGAGATTATGGATAACACTACTAAAGGTTGCTACAGAACGTATAGTTTTTAATCCGGACGGAACGGGACGACAAGTTTTGGAAACATCGTTTCTTCAAAAATGTATACGAAAGAGCAGACGTCACGGGTGCACGGTACGGGACGTTGGCACCTAAGAGAAGGGAACAAATATCGTCGGAGACGAAGTTTAGTGCGCCCCGCCCCGCGCGCGCCCTGTTCCGTCTTTGGTTTCGTTGCGTACACACAGTCGCTCCGGTCGCTCCAGAGAGCCAAGTACTGACATCTTTTCTTGTTATCCACATTAGCAGGTTAGTTTCGCGTCACTGTCGCGGAGCGTATCCATAAAACACCCGTCCGTGTTTGCATAACACCACGTTCTATCTCCGCCCCATCCACGTCCAAACACCATCCTGTGTGCAGAGACCTTAAATCATACCATATTTTCAAAAATATCCATTGAGTAGTTTTCGAGTGCTGTTCATTTTTTTATCTTCATTATTATAAACTAGCTGTGCCCGTGATTCCCTTCAAATACAAATCTTACAAACACCATTCCGTAAAGTAATTACAGGATTCTAGGAATAACTACGAGTATATGCCTGAGCTGCCCTACGTTATTAGTCAGTGGGTGGTATAACTTCTTATTGCATTGCGATATATCGAGTATCATCATAATAATAATAATAATAGTATAATCATCTCACACATTACGAGTTACATCAGAGACAGTTCACTAATATTCGTTATCCGGTAGCTATTCCGGTAACAAGCACAGATCATACAGTACACTCGCCTTCCTATCCAGAAACAATAAGTCATGGTTTACCTATAAAACGCGCTAATTCCACCATTTCGTCCACAGTACTCAACGTGGCTGCAGGCAAGGCCCCGATGCAGGCGTCCACGGAAGACGGCGGGGTTCCTCAGCGGGCCCTCGACGGCAGCACAGCAGCCACCTTCAATGCCGAGACCTGTACCCTCACGAAGTCGGAGAGGGTTCCCTGGTGGTACGTGAACCTGCTGGAGCCCTACATGGTGCAGCTTGTGAGGTTGGACTTCGGAAAGCAGTGCTGTGGTAAGAATATTTATTATTTTATTATTTTTCACAATAAAATTCACACACCGAAGTTCCGCACCGAACCGGTTACCAATAACCGGGCACAAATCCAGACTCCGGGCTGTTACTGAAAATACTGCTACGAAATAACACTTTGCCCGATTAAGGAATCGAATACCTACTGCATGACCGCTCAGCAATCGCAAACCAACGAGTCAGTTTAACATAATTTTCTGCTAAATCCTAACTAATATTATAAATGCGAAAGTAAGTTTGTTTGTTTGTTACCTTTTCACGCCTAAACCACTGAACCGATCATCTTGAAATTTTGCATATAATATACGTTGTTAGGTGTACAGAAACGGACATAGGGTACCTTTCATCCCGAAAAAAAAAACACTGTTCCCGAGGAAAACAACAATAGTGTTCTTATGATATAGATAGCGCCACGTGTCTTTCTAATCATGATTGAATTATATTATTATAGAAACTTTAGTACTGTGTTTTTAACTCGAATTGATTGTCAAATTCTAAATTCATTCAAAAGCTAGTAGAAAATTAAAATTAAAATGATAACGTGACGATGCCTGACAAAGTCGTAGAGTATCAATATCATCACGTAACGAACCGGACAGACTCCTAAAGTACAGTATGAAATATGCAGCTTTAAATTACTTCGCAGAAATGTTATTTTGGTAACGATGGTGCTCATTTTGAGTAGGACTGACACAACTACCAACAACCCTTCTTGCGAGTTCGCTTTGTCGTTACCAATGATTCTAAACTTAGCTGAAGCATATCAAAATCTGAAGAAACAGGAATTTTTTTAAAATGCATTGATTTGGTATGTCGTTGTTGTCGTTGTTTGGTATGTTGTCGTTGTTGGCTATTAAGTCATTATCAATATCGCCCCTCCTGATTTTTTTCTGATTTTTTCAGACTTTGTTGAGCTTCAACTAAATTAAGAAGTGAACGTCATAGGAGGGCAGGAATGTTGCAGTACGCTCCAACCCTCCAGTTTATACATGACAAACAATTCTAAGTAAAAGATGAAGCCCAAAAAGTCTGAAGAAATCAGTAAAGATTTCAGTTTCTTTTTTTAGGGTTGTTGATGATAATGTTGTAACAGCGAGCTATGTTACGTTACGTAGGTATAAAAAAAAGTAAAAGTTTGAAAACAATGAGTTTCTGGTTTTAAATAGCGTTGGGTTTACTTCAAGTTCGCTTTGACATTATGAACGCTTCTAAACTTAGCTGAAGCATATCAAAGTATGAAAAATTCAGAAAACAACAGGCTGGCTATGTAACAAATGAATTTAAGAATGAGCAGAAATGTTATTTTAGGAATTGTTATTTTGTGTTCGTTTAAAATACATTTGAGGTGCGCAACGACCCTTCTTGCGAATGTTTCTAAACTTAGCTGAAGCTCAACAAAGTCTGAAGAAATCAGAAAAGTTTCAGGATTGGTGATGTTGATAATGACGAAAGCCTGCTGTTACGACATTACCAACGTCAAACCTCCTGAAGTTTTCTGATTTCTTCGAGTTCCTCTTGACGTTACGAATACTTCTAAACTGAGTTGAAGCTCAAAAAAGTCTAAAGAAATCAATTATAAATGTTTCAAAACGGTTGATGTTGGTAATTAAGCTTCAACTTAGTTTAGAAGAGACGTCAAAAGAGGGTTCGAGTGTTGTGCAACTCAACCCGGCTCACACTTGGCCGGTTTTTAATAGCTTTGGGTTGCGTAACGACGAATAAAGAATCGTTCGTCATGAGTGAAACCTCATGACGAACGATTCTCAATAAAATGAGTTAAGGCTCAACAAAGTCTGAAGAAATTATTAAATTTTTCAAAAGGGTTGATGTTGATAACAGCTGGCAATTTTTTTGAAGTGAAAACTTCTTTAGGCGCGTTGAGCACTTTTTGGGTGAACAAAAATCATGGAACTCGCGTCATCTTCACCGATCGCTTTCCATGAGCTATATGTGAACTAAAATCATGGAACTCGCGTCATCTTCACCGATCGCTTTCCATGAGCTATATGTGAGTTAAGGCTCAACAAAGTCTGAAGAAATCATTAAATTTTTCAAAAGGGTTGATGTTGGTAACAGCTGGCAATTTTTTTGAAGTGAAAACTTCTTTAGGCGCGTTGAGCACTTTTTGGGTGAACAAAAATCATGGAACTCGCGTCATCTTCACCGATCGCTTTCCATGAGCTATATGTATAAAAGAACAGTTATTCCAAAGTTTTGTGTTTTCACTTCTGTTGGCAGTCCTTATGACTGCCAATTCGATTTTTTTTTTGGTAATATTTTACAGTCCTGTAATGTAAATTTGTAAATGTAGTTGCGGAACGCTCCACCCTCCAGTAGGTTTAGATTGACTCTTTCTATTTCTACTCTACAAATAAAAATAATTAAATAGAATAGTAATCGCTTGTCTACCCTTCTCGAAATCTCTTTTTCCCGAGCACGAGGTCACACTTAGACTCGGGTTTATTCGTTGACAGTGACTTTTCTATAGCAACGGGGTAGCCGTTAGTGATGTGTATTACTACCCAATATTACCGTATTTTTGCTTTTCTTTCTTAAACAAATGTATTAATCAAAGTGTTTTGAACGAATATTTTTTTAATAACTAAACGCAAATGTTCTATTTGCTATGTCATCAATTTTGATTTATGGTTGGTGCGCGTAAAAGTCAAAGCCACCAACTTAAACTTATTTGTGTGTATTGCGCATAATTTACAGAAATAATTTCAATAGAGTGCCATAATTGTACTATTTTGATGGCGCCACGCAAAAAGTAAAAATCGTTTATGTTTTTACTAGGTGTTATTTATTGTTGTATCTTTTATGTAAATTAATATCATTTAATTTTAGATATTTTATCAAATAGTATTTCCATTTAAAACGAAATGTTGTCAGTGTTCAATAAGAAGATTTTGGCTCTCTATAACTTGTTTTATATTTTCTGTGTATGTGTATAATAGATCAAAGTGATGGGACAAGATAGTATAAAAACTGTAGTTTATTGGTTTTGAGCTTTTGAGCATAAAGAAAAACTCTTAACACACTATTAAAGTTTATATAATAATATAATACAATCATGATTCGAAAGACACGATGGCGCCATCTATTATCATACGAACGTTTTTGTTGTTTTCCTAGGGAACAGTACCTTTTTGGGATGAAAGGTATATATGTCCGTTTCTGTACACCTGACATCGTATATGCAAAATTTCAGGATGATCGGTTCAGTTGTTTAGGCGTGAAAAGATAACAAACAAACAAACAAACTTACATTTAAAACACTAGTCCGGATACCAAAAATCTATTATTTACCGAGTTCCTCGCATAAATACTGCACCAACTCCTTGCTTTTTTTTATAATTCTGCAGGAACTCACTTTCCGCGAGCTGTCTAATTTCTTTCCCAACTTCATATTTTTTTTTTTGTTTGTTTTAAAACCTAAATAATATCGTCTATTTGAAACTTACATGTTAATTTCAGCCTATTATTGATAAAAGCAACAAACCGCCACCTAAAATTACTCGCCTTAACGAAAAATACAAGTAACGACCCTTTGTCTAGGTCATTTTTTATGTAGACTGACTATTACGGGAGACACTTTTATATCCCAAACTGTCAAAATCGGAGAAAAACTGTACGTCATGCTTGACGTTGTAGACAATTGACAATTGACGTAGTATACACTTCTCTTCACATTTGATTTTGTAATCGCCATGCTACATGGAAACGTCCTTTTTGTGTGCCTCTACTACCTACTCTTCCGTTGACAAAACGCTTCTCTACGGTTCTCGTGCTAAGCCTACATGCATTTCGCTTTGACGTCAATTCAAATGCTTCCAAAGTTAGCTGAAGCATATCAAAGTCTGAACCATTCAGTAAACTTTTCGGTATGGTTGACGCTGATAATGTCGTAACCTAGTCGTAACAGCTGGCTGGCTACATCAGGTTACACTAATGCCATAACTTTACAAGAGGAAAATGAGGAAAACGGTCTGGTGTGCCGAAAACTGTTATTTTTACTTACTCTTGAACGTTTTTACATATTAAATCACAATATCGGTTTTATAACTGCATTCTTTAGATATATTGAGATACTAACTTTGCCAAAGTTGTCATGACACAGTGGGCACGATGCCAGTCTAACACTCTGCTTACCCTCAAAAGAACCTCCCACTTGCTGTATATTTCAATGAACTTTCCCTTCTCCGATACTCGCGTATTTCTCTCAATGCTAGTCAACAAGGTTCGTGTTCTCATCAAGATGTGTGGCGGTAGCTGGCCCACTTGTCTGTACACCGTGGCGAGGTGTTAAACGCACATAATCGACCATCTGTCTGCGATAGATAACCTCCTTGTTTATGTACATAGTGACGTACCGACAGTTATTATTTATAGAGTTTTAGCACACAGTGACGTACCGGCTGTTATTATACATAGATTAATAAAATAGAGTTTTAGTACATAGTGACGTACAAGCAGTTATTAGACATAGAGTTTTTGTTTATAGTGTTGTAGCGGCAGTAATTATACATAGGGTTTTAGTACATAGTGACATAGCATCAGTTATTAGACATAGGGGAGTTTAATTATAAACGCTGCTTAAAGTTAAGTTATGATTAGCGACTGTTTAACCATACATTTCTGACGTTTGAACGTCACTTAACTTTAAGCAACGTTTTTATGAATAAACCCCAATGTTTTAGAAAAACTTTGTTTTTGTATCGCGTCGTCGGATGTTTACCTGTGCCGTCTCCTCTGTCATAATGACCGGGAAATTGAATTTCATATGGAATTATCAAGAGGATTGTCTCGTTGGTCTAGTGGAAACAAGCGCTATTGCTGAGCATGACGTCCCGGGTTCGATTCCCAGGTCGACCAAAGTATTATTGGGCGTTTCCATCTGGAATTTCACAGTAACAGCCCGGAGTCTGTATTTGAGCCCGGTTGATGGCAAAATGCACGGCCCCTATGGGACTAAACATAACTTACGAAATGTGGGTGTAGGTACTATAGGTACATCTCTGCTTAACCCTTCAGAAAACAGGTGTGATGTTATGTTATGTTTATGATTACAAGAGGAAACCGTCAAATCCTAAAGCCATCACCAACCCACACAGCGCCCGTGCTTTGTATTAGGTACAGGGGGAGAGGGCGCCTAATTACAAATAGTAAAAAAATATATAATATAGGCTGGTTATCATTAGAAACAAGGTTCTAGTAAGGAGGGAGAATATTTAAAATACCAATAAGGTTGTCATACACGGCATTTTCAATTAATTAGCAAAACTTCACAGACCTAGTATCGTATAATAATAGTTTTCATTATACAGCTGATCACGGGATCAGCTGATCTAGTGTCGTGCGTAGTACTTGAAATTATGTTTTTGTTGTTATGAGATGCCTACTTTTACCCACCGCATCTGTGTAGTTTCGCCAATTAATTTAAAAAGTCCTGTAAAGAAGCTTTGTCAGTTATTTAAAAAAGTCATTTATTAACAAAGTAAGTCGCAAGACATGCGTTGTTGGGTTGTTTATTAAAATATGCTAGTACACAAAAATATCTTTCTCGATTTCTCTCAACACCTAATCATAAAGCCGACAAAACAATAATAAATTAACTGGAAATAATAATATAACATAACAGTACAATGGAACTAAAGATCTTTTCATAAAAGTAACAATTGCAGGCGCAGCTTTCCCTTTTTGACTTCAGGCGGCTGTCACTCTTCCTTTATTATTTGACATCTAATCTGTCAGTATTTCTTTAAAGGATTGTGAACATCATAGTTAAACTGTTTCGCTTGTCACATTGGGAAAATACTATATTTATCTACATCTCACCATCTATCTTCTGTATAAATAAAAACGAAATGCTGTTCGATGGTAAGCGCATCGCTTGAGAATGGCTGGACAGATTTGGCTATTTTTTAACCGACGAAATAAAGGAGGAGGTTCTCAAGTAGACACGTATATAATATGACCACATGACGGAGAACGGTACGTCTCCCTTGTTACGAGTACCATAAGCCAAATTAAACTACTATTGAGCGTACTGTACCCTAAGTAAATTATCTGAATTTGAGACTGGGTATAGGTACCCACCTATACCCAGTCTCAAATTCAGATAATTTATGTAAACAAAGGGGATAACATATCAAAAAAAAAACTTCGTAATGGTAATTCACATATAATGGCGAAAAAAAAGGTTCCGTTTTCTTTAAGTACTGAATTTAAGAAATAATAATTAAAAAATAATCATACCGTAATTATTTTTATAAATTTTCAGTTTTAAACAAAATTATTAAAAAAAGGACATTTTCTGTATGAAATATTTTATGATACTGGTAACAATGCAGGAGATCCAAACAATTTCACATTTTTTACATCTTTAACAACACTAATATTACAACTCTCATTCATAGATTCATATTGTATGTAGCATATCTAGCCACATTTTGGATGAAAATAGCTGTAAACTGTTTCGAGTGGAAATCGATTTTGGGAGGCCTAGCTACGTCTAGCAGTGGACTTAAAAGGGCTGATTATGACGATCATAGGCTGTGTCTCCGACACTACATAAAACATTGTTTGGCAACGGTATTTTGTTTGCATAGTTCTTATAATTAATTCACCCTAATTTCATAGACGATTATTTAGAAAAAAAAAATAATGTTACAATGTTTAGCACCACTGTCCTGTCATTTTGACAGTGACATTTCATGACATTAATTTGTTTACATAAATTATCTGAATTCGAGACTTTGGGTATAGTCTTGGTTATTGCGCAATAATAATAAAAAACAAAATCAAAATTCATTTACTCAACTTAGGCTGAGAATCATCATTTTTCGAACCTCAAAATTACATAAGACAGACCCCAAAACGCCCGCCCTTCGACACTTCCTAGTGCTTTAGCTGGGAAGAAGAAGTGGCGCAATTAACTCCCCAGCAGCACAGCTGTCTGTTCAATTAGAAAAACTTGATTCTATACAGTATTGGGTATGCAAAGTAATTAATGTACGGTACACGACACAACTATACAGAACGCGCGACAGTTTCTAAACTTGTTCATTGCTCGACCGCCACCAACCAACTTCAACTTGTCGCCGGTCGGTCGAGCGGGCGCGATAAGGGATGCACTGCCTGTCGCAACCGCGATATCGCGCCAGTCTGCGCGAGCCTTTATGTTGTGGACTCTGTTAAGCGCCGCTAGGTAGCGCTGGCGTCCCGATTAGTCAATAATCGATGGCGCGAATCCCACCAACTCCATCATAAGCCACCAGATGGCGCTGGCGTACCGGATGCAACTCAATTGCGACTATATACAGAAAACACAATGTACTGAAATCCTATAAAATGCGAGATCAGCTTATACTGGAAATGGATAGCTTGATGTACAGCCGTCTGTACCACGTTTAACAATATCAGAGTCGCAGCATCTGATACACGAATCTCCGGTTAAAGTTAACGCAAGGTTATCTCATGTTTACTAAGATCAAGAGATAAACCTAACGTCCTTTTGATTACAGCCGAGTTCCGTGCGACTTCGGAAGTGCATTGTCTTCTAAACTATTATTTGTATGTCCGTGATGAATTACAAATTACGTGGTGATGGTGTATGTCTTTTGACACTTCCTCGTTCTCCTGAGAATGTAGGATCTTTTATAAAATCGTCTGTATCCCTGAGGGGTTAGGCACAGTAGTGTTGTACCTACCTACAGCCATATTTATATCACACAGATCACACTAGATGACGATGAGAAAATTAGGAAAACCCAAAGGAACAGCCGAAAAAAACAAATTTCAGCTCACGTGGTAGACACGGCTACATATCAAGCTCTACATTTCCAGTATAGTATAAGCTGACCTCTCATTGAACGGAACTCATATACAATGAGAGACCAGATTATACTGGAAAGTTATAGTTTGATATGTAGCCGTGTGTACTGTTTGTTAAGTTACTGCTCAGAACAACGTGTCGTGAACAGACCGTCTTCACAGTCATGTAAATTGCACTCGTGCGAAGCCGGGGCGGGTCGCTAGTATTTTATAAGGAGCGACCTCCTATCTGACCTCTACAACTGAGTAACACGAAACCCCTTGGTAAGACTAATTGTCAGACTTTTGGGCGTCCGACTACCCGTACCGACTGTCAAAGATCTACGAATGACAGCCGGTACCAACGGCTTAAAGGGGAAGCGTCAGGGTAGCCAGCGACAATTTACAACTCCTTAAGTTCGTATAATCTAATTAAATGATCGCTTCATGAAATCATGACTTTTAGGAACATACCTGCAACCTGATATTGACCTGCAAATTGCAAAAAACTTAAGTGAATTTGAATTTCGCGGGCTACCCTGACTTCCCTCTTAACAAGCTTTCCGAGGCGCGTAGGGGTCTCGATATGTAATGGACGGTCACCCATTCACGACCCGACCGCGACAAGCGTAGCTTAACCTTCGATCGACCTGAGCGGCTGCTTACTATTTAGCCACGAGCCCCTCAGTACACCTGACTTATTGCAAATGTGACCAACTAAATTACGTAAGAAAATGCCGTTAGTGAAAAGGAAATTAAACTCGGACCAAATTATCTGCCCTAAAGTGATTTGTATTTTTTCAATTATCTGCAATTTTCCGTTGATAATTTACTAGATGATTGGCCGAAGGAGTTCCGTGACGCTTTCTAGTTATCATTGAATTACCCTTAGATTATAGTAATACGTAATGGGTAGTTTAGCTATTATATCCGGTTAGAATAAAGCAAAAAAGGACATACGAGTACATGTTTCATACAATTATATATTATTATAATTATCCGGTTGCTAACGGACTGTCAAACTCATGTTAGCTTCTGCGATTGGCTAACTGAAGGCCAATTAACACAAAAATGAGCACACAGACGGGCAAACGCTCGATTTTATTGGCTATTGCCATTTCAGAAAACACAGAAGTTAGCATAAATTTGACAATCTGTCGGCTAATTAATGTTTTCATTAGCCTTTGAGAAACCTGATTAAGTTATTAAAATAATAAAAAGTTAAATATTTTTTTCAAAGTCTAACTAATCTAAAATTGCCACTTAATGTCAAATCATCATTCCGCAATATCTTAGTAATTTTCCTGCAATTTTGTCAGATAACTTTCACTGCAGACTAGTGATTTGCGCCCGGCGGTGCTTGTCGCCGCTCGTTGTCAAAGCCGTAATGACAGTGTAAAGGGTCGTCTTGTATTAAATGATTGTTAGAAAGCTCAATACCGCACACTGCGCGTTCTGTGGATGTCTCTCGAAGTCGTCGTAACAATAATCGTGTACCTCTTATACGCCTAAGCATATCAACCTATAATGTCTCCACTGCTGGGACACTGCTGGGCTGTAATCCACTGCGGGTTGCTAGATGTCACAGTTCTTCGAAATGTTGGTTCTAGGGCATGCCGGTTTCCTTACAATGTTTTCCTTCACCGTTTCGAGAGCAATAGTGATGAAATTATTTACACAAAGTAAAGCGCTTGCCTGGGTTCGAACCCACGACTTACAACTCGTAAGTCAGGGCCGTTGTCACTGTGTCACCACTGCTCACATCATATATAATACCACATCCTTTTTTTTTTGGTGGGAAATTATCAAATAATTTCTCCCGCTCTGAGCGTAGCGGGAGGGCGTGTCAGACTTTTACTTACTAAAACCCACCCATGTTCCTTCAGTTGCCTGTGTGCCAGGGCCACGGTATCCCTTTCGGACAAACCCGCAACCCTGGCAGGCATCGGTCCTAGTAGACCCCGTCAGTTCGTGCTGACATCTCTATGAGGCGCGCGTGGAACACGACGCGCCGTCGAACCGGGCCTGGTCCGCGACCGGACAACAGAGAACAGTGAGAACAGTGGTGATGAAACTATTTTCACAAAGTAAAGTGCCTGCCTGAGTTCGAACCCACGACGTACAACTACGTAAGTCAGGGTCACCACTGCTCACATCATATAATACCACATCATTTTTTTGTTTTGATATTATCAAATAACTTCTCCCGCTCTGGTTGGAGCGGGAGGGCGTGTCAGACTTTTACTGACTAAAACCCACCCGTGTTCCTTCAGTCGCCTGTGTGCCAGGGCCACGGTATTCCTTTCGGACAAACCCCCAACCCTGGCAGGCAGATTGCTGTCCTATCGGACTATGAGAGTGAGGGAAAAGAGAGAGTGCACCTGTGTCTGTAGTCACTCGGTGTCTGCCGAAGGCTGGTCTCCGCTGAGATTGGTCACCATGGTAGAAATTTGGCCTGGAGGTCTATTATTATTATTATTAGCACTATTCGAGCTTAGCCAAGTCGCTGTGCCAAATCACTTGCACCATTTCGCTCACAAAATAAGGAAAAGACTGAGCTGTTTATTTGAAAACCGAATACAATTCATCAGTTTTGCAACACTGCCGTTTTCTGAGATGTGTAAAGCACGAGCACTATAATGCAAGTATTGTGCAAGTCAAGATGCACAACACTCAGGTCACACGCCGTAAGTTGCACAACAACGGTAGAGAAACATTGGCAGCGGGTTTTAAAATAAATGAATTTAATTTTCTGCTTTGAATAGTAAATGGGTTATTTATATTACGCGACTAATAGTTAGTTGCATGAGATCAGTTTTAACAGAAGTAAGTATTTATGCAAAAAAACATGGTAGTTGCATGCAAAACCAAAAGCAGAGAGTAATGAAACATTAAATAAAAAACATCCTTCCGTCGATCTATGCCCACTATCTCCTTTAACAATATGCCCTCACCGTATCTAAAAAAAACGTCTAAACTTCACGCCACGCGTAGCTAGTATAATGCGTATGTGAGACTCACCAGTTTTTATTGTAATTGCGACAGGTGGCAACCATGACAGATTAAGTTAGCTAAAACGACTCACAGTCCCAAAGCAATTCGTAATTGAAGGTCCAGCTGCAATAGCACACTATGACGCTAGTCTTTCACTTATAATTGAAGTTAAATTTATATGCTCCCTGTGGCGGCATCTACAACGCCACATGCGAACTTCGCATCAAATCCTGCATCGCGCAATCAGAATTTACCGCGCGACTAGCATTTATACAACATGCCGACATCAACCGTCGGGCAGTTGCCCACCAGACACGACACCCATCTGGTCGGAGGATCCTCCCTTTTCCATAGAGTATGAGTGAACTTTACACCCTGTTCCTCATGCCTCTGTACTCCCTCTCCTCTCCTCTCCCTATATAGCTTTAACCTAAAAACTTATCTTTTCTGCTTCTAGGTGCAAACAAGCCCGTCATCGTGGTACGAGTGGGCAACAACCGGCCGGACCTGGGCACCAACCCGGTCTGCAACCGGTTCAGCGGCTTTATCGAGGAGGGGCAGCCGCTCTTCCTGCCGTGCAACCCCCCCATGCCGGGTGCCTTCGTCAGCGTGCACTTGGAATCCTCAGCACCTTCCCAGCTGTCGATCTGCGAAGCTTTTGTTTACACGGACCAGGCACTGCCGATAGAGAGGTGTCCTCAATTCCGCGATCAGCCGCCGGGCAGCACGGCGACGTACAACGGGAAGTGCTACATCTTCTACGACCGACAACCAGCATCGTTCCGGGATGCGCTCGGCTTCTGCCGGTCGCGTGGCGGCACGCTGGTTGACGAGAGCAACCCGGCGCTGCAGGGTTTCATCAGCTGGGAGCTCTGGAGGCGACACCGGTGAGTGAGCTTTGTTATACTTTAGGCTGTCTAGGCTGTTGATTTTTTGTGCTGTGCTTGGTTTAACAAGTTACTGTATTCGTAGAAAAACTATACTTGTGAAGTTGATGACACATACAATATGTCATCATCTTAGATCATTAAATGTCCCACGGTATGTAAGGTAGGTATGGTAAGGCAATATACATATAACATGCATTAACCGTTTCAAAATTACATCTGTCTGAAATGCCATTCCTAGACATTTTTATACTTAATGATTTGTTTTGCCGATACGAAGTGATTGGACCTTGCTAAATAAAAAGTTTTACGAGCGGTTTATCAGCTACGATACTCTGCCCTGCCTCACCATCCACTTTCACGGTTATGTCGTCATCCCATAAAACACAAATGGTCTCAGACCATATACGGCGGCACACGTCATTTGTCAACGTTTGTCGGACAATGCTGATGTTATACATTTTCACTATACAAGTTACCAGTCAATTTCACGATGGATTTCATAATCATTGTAAAGATCCTATGGCGTTGGTAATTCTGAGCTGTGTCCTTAAAATAAACGGTGGTTGGTGGTTGATGATTTGACGGTGACAGACTGAGCAAGGGGAGCTGTTGTTACTGTCTGCACGTATTTGGCAAACATCCTGAACAAAACACTAAACAATTCGTAGGAAATACGGGTTTATAGAAGAATCGAAACCAGGTCTTGGGGCACAGAGATTTCTGTTTGAAATCACAACATGGTCGCATTTTCACATTTTAAACACTATGGAGCCATAGATGCAATAACTGAGAAAGTTCTACTTATCAGTCAAGAAAAGGGGAAAGCATAGTGTATTAAAATACTAAGTCATTTCCTGTCAACATGTGCTTTACTTAGTCACGAAAAGAAGAAGTTACTATATCATTACAAAATGTTACTTGAACATAAATAGAAAATGGTAGAACCCTTTGGGCACTTAGCTAAATAATTTAATTTTTAACGTTTGTTTTTAAGAATCGTTTGCCCATGAATAGATAGATCTTCTTTCTTGAAGAAGTTTTCTGATTCTGGCGATTGTGGATGACAATCAACCCAAAACTATTTTAGAATAGGATGCACACAGGACATTACCTATCAAATCATGTCACCTTATATGACTTTCTGGCACTCGGTGAACAGTATCCAATGCCATTAAAAACGATTCTCTCCACGTAACGGTTCAAAACGAGTATATTTAAGACAACGGCATGGGTCCCGTACGCGCCGCCGCGCCGTCTCCAATCCGATACGGTCCGTATGTCTAACGTTACGGCGCGGTACGGTTTACGTTTATGTATGATCAATTTGGAATAACGGCGAAAGGTTTGTGGTGTCTTTGGTTGTACCGTAGTTGGACCACGAATTAGGCCTTCATTAATTAAACTAGTATGTGTTGTTTTAGATGTAGAAAAGGATTCTGTATGCTGTATTCTGAAAAGCAAATGGTCACTCTCGAAAAATATAATAATTACCGTTTCTTACCCGTGCAGGTCCGTCCTGTAGTCCCTTGAAGGTACCACGGGTATTTTTTTGGTCCCTACGAGAAATACAATGCTGCCGAATTAAAATGGTAGTCCCTCCCGTTCTAGTTCCCGGAAAACACCGCCCCTCCGAGAAATACAATATTGCCGAATTATAATGGTACTTAAGTCAAGTCATAATACAGTCAAAGGCATTATTCATTCTTAAATAATATAAGTAAAGAATCACAGGATGAAAAAATCACGAATATATTTATAACAGAGAAGAAGTTGTTCAAGAAAAACCGTGTAGCGTCATCTCTTCAGTCTTATTTAATAGAGGTTTGAGGAACAGGGTGTAAAATGCACTTATCCTCCATAGAAAAGGGAGGATCCTCCGACCAGATCGGTGTCAGAGTACATATATGGTGCTGGTATTGTGTCTGGTGGGCAACTGCCCGACGGTTGATGTCGGGATGTTGCATATATACCAGTCGCGCGGTAAACTCTGATTGTGCGATGCAGGATTTGTGTGACGTCAGGTCTTTGATGAAGACATTTGGCGTTGTAGATGTCCCCACATTTGAAATTCTAAGTTATTCACATTATTTAATTACGAATAATGCCTTTGACTGTATTATGGCTTGACTTTGGTACGATTTTAATTCGGCAAAATTGTTCTTCTCGGAGGGACGGTGCCTTCCAGGGACTACGGGAGGGACTACCATTTTAATTCGGCATTATTGTATTTCTCGTAGGGACCACGGGCAAGGAACGATAATTACAATAAGCCATGTTGGGATTTCCCATCGGCAAAAATGACGAACTTTCAAACAAACTTTCGTCCCCTATGTCCACGACCACCTTAGAGGAAAAATATTCAAAGATTGTTCTATAGTAGCTTACCGCCATCGATCCATGTATCCATCGATTCTTTGGACAAAAACTGTAACTACGATATTATGAGGCGATGTGGTTCGAGTCCAAGCGGCATAACGCACACTACGGCCGTAGCATAATCAGCCTAAATAATGTTCCCGCTGCTGGGACACAGGGCTCCTCTCGGTAAGAGGGAGTTTTTTGGTTCTAGGGCATGCCGGTTTCCTCATGATGTTTCCTTTCACCGTTTTGAGAACAGTGGTGATGAAAGAATCAACGCAAAGTAAAGCGCCTGTCAGGGTTCGAACCTACGACCTACAACTCGTAAATCGCGGTCGTAACCACTGGGCCAGAACTGCTCTCATTACGGCCATGTCTGCTCGGAAAATTGCGACATATTCTTTATCTAAAACTTACCTTTACTAGAACCAAAAAAGAATCAGTTATCATCATAATAAAGCCAGTCACACATGAGTGAGAGCTACCCACCAACTATTATAGCATCAAATGCATAATGCATGTCGTAGGAAATGTCCGACGGCGATTATAGGGCGTGTGCTCACTCACTGTGCATTAACGGTGTAAATCTGTGAGTACTACTTGGTTTATGTTACCATAAGGCCTGGATTATATAAAGCAGCATTATTACGCAATTAATGCAGCATGTCTGTGTTCGTAAGACCTATTTTCCACGCGACCGCAGGCGCTAGGCTAGTTTTGAACCGTACCGTGGACGAGGGTAGGTACCTACTACCTAGGTATTAAAAATAGCAATGGAAAGTACAAAACCCACATCCAACGTGTCCTTATAAAAAAAAACCGGTCAAGGAGCGAGTCGAACTCGCGCACCGAGGGTTCCGTACCAGCCCAGAAAAAACCCATCTAGGAGTCGGCCTAGATACTAGATGTCATTCTCGTGATTTATAAATAGATAAATCATCATTAAACAAGGAAGTTTTTATTTTAACTAATGTTACTTCAGCCAAATTCGGCCCTATATCGCTTTTTATTGATTGTTAATTTCATAATTGTTACCTATGCTGCCATCTGTGATGTTTTTTCAAGACTAATTATAATTTGTTCGAGTTGAGACCCCATGCCCAGAGCAACCTGCTACCTGCTAATATGTAGGAAGGAGGACATTTTGGTTGTGAAACGTGAAATGTTTTTTAATTTTCATCAGCGAGGAAAAGAAGAAAAATAAAATAAAAAGAGAATAAAAAGAGAGAAAAAAACACAGAAAGAGAAAAAAAGAGAGGTTTTTAACACTGCGGTGTAGAATATTGCAGTTTTAGGTCATCGTCATCTCTTGACAGATAAAGGAACTAATGTAATTTATGTTGATTTCTGAAAAAGTGTGCTATTTAGAGACATAGTTTTATTTTTCCTGTAATCTTTACATAAGCTTCTATCACATAGAATACTTTCAGATTTTTCTCTATGCAAACTTCGGAGATAAGGGGGGGGGGAACGGTATTTTTATTTACATTTTCATCAAACGTCGAAAAGTATGCGGCCTAAAGATAAAAGAAAAAATGTTTGAGAATATGCAAATAGCGCTACATGCCCTAGTATATAATATTTCGAATTTTTAAGACCACCTTTCAGACCCTGTTGCAAAAAAATATAAAAACCTTTTTGTTTCCTTCTTATTTGCAAAATAGTTGGGCAAACGTCATCTAAAACTATTCTAAATTTTAAGTTGATAGCATCAGTCGTTCTTGAGATATTCAGCTGTGACAGACAGACAGACAGAATGAGTCACACTATAAGGGTTCCTTTTTACCATTTTGGTACGGAACCCTAAAGAGCATATTATGTTGAATACAAGGAAATTAGGCAATAATTCCTTCTGCACATATGCTTCCCTGGTACCTCATTAACGGCATAATATGTAAATGTCTATTAACTGCTCCCAAATAACGATGTGTATTGAAGTGAAAACTTCTTTAGCCGCGTTGAGGGTTTTTTGGTAGGAGGAAAACCTATGGGTTCGCGTCACCGCAATGCGAGACATGCTCGTGATTTTGCGCCCGACTGTCAGTTATTCCAAAGTTTTGAATTTTCACTTCTGTTGGCAGTTCTTCTGACAGCCATTTTTTTTTACTTTTTTACATACTTCCTTGAAATAAACTTTCATTATTTGACATTATATAACTACAATTCTAATTTTATCTCTTTATTAGTGACTTTTGTGAACATGATATTTATTCAGATTAGTTCCTGTAGTGTAACGGCAATCATGTAATTTGGTTTTAACCTTTGGTTTTAACACTGTTATTTGAAAATATCGTAAACGCCAATTATTTTTAAAAGAGTAACCGTGGAGTTTCTTGCCGGCTCCATAGGAAACGACCAATTGGAACCGTGCATCTAGCTTCCTACGTTTCATAAGTGCCCAAGAAGTTTTTAAGCTATTGCATAGCTTCTATCGCGGGCCTTGAGCGCGGGGACCGAATCCAGAAATTCCGTAACGAAAAAACCTCACGCTCCCCACTCCGACGGTTATTTTACTACACCAGTACCCTCTAGTGATCTAATAATTTCTGGCAGTTCCTTTTTCTGTGTACTGCGTATTTTATTCTTATAAATATTAGTTTATAAAATTATGATCTTCACAAAAAGTGATTGTTGATAGTGGGGTTTGAACACACGACCAGTCGATTACGAGTACATTCAGTTCCCCTGTTGCAGCGCAAGGCTACAATGACTTAATTAAAGCTTGCCAAATAGTTGATACCATTCCAGTTGAACAATTTTTAAACTGGACTAGACGGTTGGAAATGACTCATGTACATGGAATTTTTTCGCTGTCGAAACAGTTTGTCACTCTTTTTTTATTTAAAATTACTTTAGGTTCAACACTTTCGTCTATTTTGAAGTTGTTATTATGCTTATATTTGAATAGTATTTGACTTTGTTTACGTAGTTATACACTTTTACGACGTTCAGCACTTATTTATTTTGTTTTTAAGCTATTGCATAGCTTCTATCGCGGGCCTTGAGCGCGGGGACCGAATCCAGAAATTCCGTATATCAAAGAAAGTATATAGAAAGTATATCAAAGAAAAAGAAATACTGCATAAATAAAATAAATAAATAATTATAATTGCATAAGTTGATACAAAATGCTATGCAATAGCTTTACCGCGGCAGTCCCCGAGTGCCACACGTCTTTTTTTTTAATTTATCATTTTATACTTAACACACTGATCACACAACATTATTAAGTTGTCTACTCATAGAACCATGCGACTATGTAACAACACAGTATCCACATGAAGTGACGTCAAAAGTACTTGATTTATTAAAAGTCATTTATCTATAAAATACAAAACAGCCTTTTGGTTTTGGTTACATGTTGCATAAATTTATGTGGTCACTTTTTTGTGTTAAATGTTGACGAAAGTTTGGTATGTACTTATAAGTAAACATTTTTTTCAGTGTAAATCTGTAAATGCATATGAAAGTATAATAAGTCACTTAAAAAAAACAATTTAAAAATAATTACTCTGTCTGTTTGTTCCGGCTAATCTCTGAAACGGCTAGACCGATTTCGACGGGAATTTCACTGGCAGATAGCTGATGTTATAAAGATTAACTTAAGGTGACGATATTCGACTTTTAATGATTTTATACTGAAGATAACATCTATAAACGAGTAGTGTTAATGATTTGGAAAAAATATATGTTAAATTAGAGCATTTTCTGAATAACTTAATACGTGAATATTTTAGATTATGTTTATATTACATTGTGAAATTAATTTGTGAAGTTATGTCTAACGCGGATAAAAAACCGAGAATCACGCAAAATGTATCAAGTGAATTTTTCTGAAATCTTCACCTTTTTAAAGATTTTTTATTGATCTTTTAGTATATGTACGTGTTTTAATAAAATACCTTTTGTTTTATGTATAATAAATTAATAATGCGTCTTATTTGGGTCAGCGCTCCTGGATGGGCGACTTCTATTACTGGCTGGACGTACGACGCGTTGCATGAGCTCGGTACAGAACACGCAAGCTAACCACTTAAGGTCACTGGCATATTATATCTAGGCCTGCTACTTTTATTTTAGAAAAAGCCACGCAGGCTAGTTGTATATGGAGTAAAACAGTCTTTAACAAATAAATAATGATGTACTTTAAAAAAACAAACGGTAATAATAACCTTAATTGACCAAAGCTTTCCTTCTGGGTTCGCCATCCAATTTCACTAGGCTTTCCCTTTGAGGCATATAGCCCTCACCCTAAAATAAATACTCCTAATTCAAAGACCCATATGTACAGTTTATGTGTCTACATGCACTGTCAAAGGTCTGAATATTAATTCTTATATACCTAACTACGTTGTGTCTGGCATCATGGGGGAGGCAGCGACCGCGCTTTGATTTGAATCAAATATCAAATGGATAATGTTATGCACTTCTGGCAAGCAATGCTTAAGGCAATTTTGTTTATTTATTTTCCCCCTAATAATAGGAACAATTCATGTGAATGTACGATTAATTGATTTGTCTTTACACCAGCGCAGAGGTGTAATTACGTTACACACTTACTCATTGCGTTAGCATTTGGGTAAGGCCGTATAAAATTGTACATAGTAACTCTCGAGACATAATGAATCAGGAACACTCAGTAACGTAAGGGACTAGTAGTTACTCTCGAGACAATTCTAAAGCCGCATATACACAATATTGGTTTCTTTAACGCCATCTATTTACCTACCTATTATAAGTGGTGTGTGTCATGATTCAGAGTAAGTAGCAGACGAATTTTCCAAACATTATGAAACAATGGATGACGAATTTCCTTCAAAATTCCTTCAGATTGTGACTGAAAGTGTTACGCCACTGGAGTGCCGGTTTTTGAAAGGCTCATAAAACTTATCTGACTGAGTCTGGCAGATTGTCATAGTGTCATCAATTCTCATCTCTCAATCTCAGTAAACAGTGTTAAGAACTTTAGACGATTCTTAACGTTTCGTACATTTGCGAGAAACTTGACATAATTCAAAAAGAGCAATTTTTGGGTATGATGTTTTAAAAGTTTAAAAACGGCAGTAAGACTGCAACGAAGCATAAAATCACACCTTTCTAGCTCCTTCATTTTAAGGCTTAGCGTAATTTCTTATTTTTGTAGCAAAAAGAATAAAGTTTGCCGCGATCAGCTGTATAATAACATAACTCAAAATTGCTGATTTTTTTGTTATGTCACCCGTCTTGCCAATGAGTGATTTGTTGCTTCAATTATATGCCACAGGTAAGAAACTTGCATCGTGTATAATCTTTTTTCAATCATAAAAAACCTTCATAAAACCTGGCCAAATGCGCGGACCACGCACAGTGAAGGGTTCTGTAGTTGGGACGAATAAATATCCCAAGAACAAACTTAACATTTTAGTTGAAAAACTTGATCTCCCATACATTGCAACTGCCGTTAAGTTGAAAAGCTTGCTTAGATACTGCTTATATGCTGTGATAGTTTTCCTTTAACTTCGTTATACATATATATATACTACTGCCGGGAATTTTTTCACATATCCACACAACCATTAAGCTGGCAGGGTGGGGAGGACACTCGACTCAAAAAAATTAGCACTATAAATCTTAATATCACGCAAATGGATCCCTGAAACGCAATATTGCATAACGTCTGTCCTCAAATCAAAACACAACATCGCAATTATCCTATGTGCGCGTGTGAGTGATTGCAAACAGAACATTCGAGCGCTTGAATCGGAGCACTGGATAATTGCATCCGCTGGACCCTCCCGGCACCCCATGCAACCCCCTGTCTGCCTCGGTACTCGTACTCAATCAAATCACGACTATGCGTGTTGCTATGGATGTCTCCCTGCCTCAGGGTTTGGAAACGTTCAATTTATTTCATTTACAATTACAATTTTAAATGGGTACTTATTTTAGATGGATAAAATACGGTCAGTGGAGGGTAAGTCCCAATTGATGATAGCGGATTTCGATTGAAGAATAATTAATAATATCATAAACTTGAAAAAAAGTCTTGCTATCCTCAACCGAGAATCTTGAAACGTCATATTTAAATGTATATCTAACAGTAAGCTCTATACTAAGCTTCTGTGGCGGCATCTACAACGCCACATGCGAACTACGCATCAAAGACCTGACGTCACACAAATCCTGCATCGCGCAATCAGAGTTTACCGCGCGACTAGCATATCGTCGGTGCGCTTGCCAAATCTGATATGTGCATTTGAAGAACTTTTATAGGACAACAATACATCTGTTTTTTTCGTAATTTATTATCTTCTCAAAATATAAAAATACAACAAAATATGGCAAATAATATTATTTTTTGCCATATTTTGTTGTCCATTGTGTTTTGTTGTGTGTTTGTATTTTGTTGAGCATTTCCAACTACCTACTTATACTTACTTACATTAAACTTTTGGTAGGCTTCACTTTGAAAACGCGAGAAACTTTTCTGCGGAAATTAATATTCTCCTCCGTTATGTAAGTTGCGTAGGATGAAGGGAAAATCGTATGTTGCGACCATTTTTTTTTTAAACGTTCCTTCGTTATCGTTTTCTAAAATAGGTGCTTCATAACACCGACCACTTTTACTTCTTCCACAAACAGTAGAACTTTTCTTACGTAAAACTTTGTTTGGCTTCTCTTGAAAAGTGTGTTTCCCTTCGAAAATTAATACCAATTTTCCTTACTTATGTAACTCATGCTAGACTGCTATGAAGGGAGCAGTCTGTGTTGAGAAATTATTTATTTTAGGAAAACAATGTAACCTTCTTAACTTAAAACCCTTTCATCTCACTGATCACTTTTAGTTCTTCCACAAATATTTGTACAACTTTTCTTTGCTAGGCTTCACTTAGGAAAAGTGAGAAGATTCTTCGAAAACTAATATTTTCCTCTGTTATGTAACAAGGAGAAGGCTGTGTTGCGAAATTGTTCATTTCTTCCGTCGTAACCGAAAACTATTTTCTAAAATAGCCTTTTCGTCTCACTAATCACTTTTAGATATTCCACGAACATTTGTAACATTATTCTTTACTAGGCTTAGCTTTGGAAAAGTGAGGAGTTTTTATTCGAAAATTTATAATATTCTGAAGTAAGTCATACCATGTTGTGTAGCTGAGTTGCGTGGACGTAATAGGTCGATTAGTCATATTTTATTGTCGCAACGGGAAAATTGTAATTTTGACATCTTAGTACCTAAGTTCGTGTGGCTGAAGTTGGGCTAAACATAATATTTGAATTTTCTTTTTTTATATTTAGGACACCTGGGCCCTATACCACACAACTTTTCAGTTATACACTTACAATTTAAAAAAATTACAAGTCCGTTTACCACAAAACTCTAAGCCACACAATTGTAACGGAAAACCTTACAAAAATATGTAAATTTTAGTGACAGGTCTACAATTTATACATAGCCCTCATGCTTTGTGTTACAGTTTTAAAAATGCGAAAGAATTGTAGATTGTTAAATGGTATCTCAATATTTGTGTTACGCAATAATTTGTTTGTAGAATTTTGTGTTTTGTTTTCCCTTGGGTCACGAGAAGTGTCAACCAGCCGTTTGGAGATTTCGTTAAACAAACCATGAGTACTCAGAGCCCACGGCCCGAGGGTTTCAACCAATTGTACATTAAAATTTCAATTGCAGACTTATACATTTTTGTGGTATAGGACACTTATTTTTACACATTTTTCAAAGAAACCTTCATTTTTGATAATTATTTTAAAAGATTAGTCAGAGTTAGGAAACATATATTTTAAAGAGCGAATAATTAAGTAGCTGGAAAATGTGCCACACACCTGTCTATAATTTTCCCCTTTGATACCTAGTCAATAATCTGCCACGCCAGACAGGTACGCGGGATGTGGGGCTCGGGGTGCGGGGTGCGGGGGACGACCGGAATTTTATACTGTTCCATTAGGTAGCTATGACACAGCACAAGCCACCCGTCTGGTGGGGACGCTGGCGACCGCCACCCCATGGCGGCCATGTCTGTCCGTTGAGAGTAATATCTACCATCAACTAGTACGAGTCAGTGTAGTAGTTATTCTGCTAAGCTCTTTCATGTTGAGTACTCATGATTCGATTTGTCTGGCTCGATTAATTGGATGTTTTTGTTATGAGTACAATATCACGAATAAATTATACTTCAGGGATTTTATGTTTTTTAAAAACGTTCCCTAGCTATGGAAAGTTGAATACCGACGGGATTATGAAGAGTTTGGAACATTTAAATTAAATTGTTGATTTTTGCTCCTGCTGTGTGCTTTGCGAAATGTCTGCGATTTCTTCTAGATAAACTGTTATGTTTTCAGGGTGGCAACAAATTGCTGGCGTTTAATAGGATAATGCTTATATGCTGCGAAAGTTAGGAATATTATAATATTGAAATCAATGTTGTTGTTACTCGTATTATAATTTAAAATTTAACATTTCTTTTTTTTTTCTTATAAATAAATAAATACTAACTGTAAAGAATTAGAAAAACTAGTAACAAAAATAGACCTGTTTAGCATGTTAATCTAGCTAGTTCATCCAATATTAGAATAATGTTGAGAGCTAGTGTAGCGTCTGCACTACCAGCATCCTAATTGCGAAACACACTATCAATCACTTCACACTGAATGAGTTTGAAGGATATTGCCAATCCATTGCTTTATATGTGCGAAACATTCGTCTGCTCACAACGCAGCGCAACGCATAACGCAATGAATTTTATTGAATCGTCAAAACGAAAGCCATTACTATTGTGTGATACTATATATTTTTTTTTATCTTGGTCATTTCTGATTTAACCATGAGAGGTTGAGACTCTTTAACCGGACTTTCCTGTGGTTGCCTTAAGCTCCTAACGAAACTTAATGCCTCCAGCCAGGGCGTAAATACTTATAAACTAAACGACTGCGCGCTAAGGGCACCCCCTTTGGGGTAGAACCTCGGCTTAGGGCAGAGTCGGAGGGAGGATGGCAAGGGACCGACGGTGGCTGGATAAAATCAGGGTTATGATTATTATCAGGGGGATTTACTACTGGCTCAGCTATAACGCGGGCTGGCGCTTGCGCTTCGCTTACGAGCAAGGGTCGGGGAGGACTATTTAGTCGAGGATTTCGCGCGGGGCCTCGGCGGCGAGGTCGGCATGACGATCGTGTAGTGTGTACTCTCTTTCGAACTGTACACGTTTCCCTACGACTCTCCTGCAGGAGAGTGGTGGGGTCGTCTGGGTCGGTCAGTGGTGATACTCAATTACCCCGCAGGTTTATATACCAAGCGATTAGCGAGTGTCAAAAACCGATTCCTTGACCATTTGTGTTATGGAGATCTCTTAGCTGATGAATATCATCATTATCGTCGTTCTCTTGCGGTTATCCCAAATTATTTCGGGGACAGCTCAGCATGTCTTTATCTTCCATACTTCTCTATTTGTCCTCATCTCAGTAGTCACTCCCTTTCTATACCTATCATATTTCTTACAGTCCATCCATCGTTTCTTTGGTATTTCCCTACTGTTATACTCACGACACTTTCCCCGAATAACTCCATTTAATTTATAACGACAGTGACCTATTAAGGCACAGATAAGTAATGAGGTTACGTCGGGTACTGACGCGCGGATTAAATGAATATTTTATTTTTTATTTGTTAATATAATATTTTACACGATTGCATCTATATATCGATTATTATTTAGATTTCTGTATCTGCCCGTGACATCACAGCGGGCCCTATCAGAATACCAGCTTTTATTTTTAAAGGTTGCAGCATCATGCTGAGATAGGAAGGAGCCTTTTGGCCTCGTACAGGACTCTGTTTTTTTTTAATACTTTTATAATTGTGTGTTTAGTTTGTGATCTTCCTGTGCGAGTCACAATAAATACTTTTTCTTTCTTTCTACTCACACATAAATTTTATTACTCCAGACCATAGGTACCTTAAGTATCTTAACCGCAAGTTATAGCTCATCTTTATTGTTGATTGTTTTTGTAATGTTTGTCTAATGTTATGTTGAAATATGTAGTAGGTAAGTACAGCCAAGGAAATTAATTGTTTATCAAATTGACACACTGCGCTAATTTACCGTGATGTAGTGATTATACGGAGAATTAAATTTTTAGTCAATTTCTATTCTAACTGAGCAGTTGTACTGCTGGGCAGTTTGTTGCGCCACTTCCACAGAACACTATACTCCTTAGCGGAGGCCACTTCTTCCCAGCTAAAGCACTAGGAAGAGGTGAAGGACGGGCATTTTGGGGGACTGTCTTATGTCATTTTGACGTTCGAAAAGTGCTGATTCTCAGCCTAATTTGAATGAACGACTTTAGTTAGGTATTATATACACAAGTTTAAACATCATGAAGTCTTTTGTAACCAGTCGTGAGAAGCGGGACGGCATCATCAATTAAAAAAATAATTACCTAATTAAACAACGAGTGAATTTTTAAGCACATATTCACGTGCAAAGAACTAAAATATCTATGAATAAAATAAATACTTATGTAAAAGTCGCAAAGAAAACGACAACAACATTTTGGTAATTTTAATGGTATTCTAGTATTGTAACATGATTCGCAATGTGTGGGGCATACTTTTGCGAGTGTCTGCACCAAATGGCCGTTTCATGGTATTTCTATTATCGCATAAATATATTAAAATAATAATAGCAGCCTATTTTTGTCCCACTCCATGGCAAAGGTATACAGAAAAAGCATGAGCATTGATCACCACGTTAGCTCATGACGGGTTGGCGATTTCTGACTTATCATTACTTAGATAGCTCCAAGGAAACACACGTCTTCAAACCAGCTCTTCTTTTGTACAGGAGTGACAGCAGCAGCCAGTACTGGATCGGGGCAGTTCGGGACCCCCAAGACCCTGCGAACTGGAAGTGGGTCAACGGCAATGACGTCACCGTGTCCTTCTGGAACGCTCCTGGAGGCGGCGAGGGTTGTGCCCGCTTTGACGGCAGCAAGGGATGGCTGTGGGCAGACACCGACTGCCAAGCCAGACTCAACTATATCTGTCAACACCGTAAGTTTATTTTTCTTTACGACTGGCACCTGGGAAGTTTGACCTGTGTAGGTCTTCTTCTGTGGAGTTAGTCAAGTTTTTTATTATCGGTAAATTTTATGTGTATTTAACGATTGCGAAATTGTGATATTTGATTACTTACCTTAATTTGGCCACTGCAAATACAGTTTATGTCTGCGAATGTATTTATTATAATTATGTTTTCTTTTGTCCATTTTTGCGTATTGATTTTATGTGTTACATTAATGTAGAAAGCTGGTTCCTACAATTTTAAGTTACTTACAGACTTGAAAATTTATATTTTGTTTCCAATTTTTAATACTACTCGCGACGAAGAACGCGACTTTTTGTCATTCAATTTGACTTGAGGCAAAACAGATTTTCCCTTGGTTTTCGTAGTTTTACATAGGTTGAGTGTAGTGCTCAAGTGTTAGTGCTCACCACGCCATCTAGTTGTTATGTTGGCAACTAATTAAATGGTAAGAAACTTCGTGTGCAAAGAAGTTTTGTAAAACATGTCCATACCAGACCACAGCACCTACTCTTCCACTTCGGACATGTCTTGTTTTTTGGGTTCCGAAAGTCCGAATGAAAAAAGGGGGAACCCTTATAGGATCACTCGTGTCTGTCTGTCCAAATGTAATGGACAGGTTAAGTTAAAATTTGGTACATACTTATTATATATTTCTGTGACCCATATTCCCTTTCTGTGTTACGTAAATAAACGAATTTTGAAAATTTGATATGTCACACGGTACAGTTTGCAAACCTTTGTTTTTTTTTTTGCTTATTTGCTTCCCAAAAGTGAAAATAATGAATTTTGATTATGGGGGACAATCAAAATTCGTTATTTACAGGTCGGTTCAAACCACCTTACCATGTATTTCATGTAAAACTGTGTTCACTGCAATTAATTGGCTATTTTATGTAACTATCCTATCTCTCCTAAAATCAGTTCAGCACTTTTAGTAGAAAAGAAGACAAAATCATTTTCTGAAGAAGGAGGGAAGGGAGCCTACTTAGTTGATGAATGTAGTATGTTTTAAGCATGGAGCTTCTATAGAACTTGAAACCTATATTATATCAATGTAGTAACTTAACGACTAGTAATCAGTTATCATCTAGGTGAACCGAAAATCCTGCGCACTTCTTGTGTCGATACCAAACTTGGCCTCTTTTGTACATTACATCCGACATTGCCACATCAACTTGTAGTAATTTTTTTTTTCAATTATCTACTTTGTTCGCGACCTTAACTTGATCATAAAGTTTATTTATTTATTGGTACCAAGAGACATGCAGGGGCTTATTGACTCAAACCGACAATCCGTACAATTTTCAAGTGTCATATTTTTCTGCTTTAATATCGAACATCACTTGTTGTGAAAATGTGTTATTGTAATATTATATATGACATTGGCTCTCCTGGTTTCCTCATCACTTGACTCACGGTTCCTCTGCTTCGTTACAGAACCGAAAGCTTGCGGGCGTCCTGAGCAGCCCCCGAACTCCACCATGTCAGCCGACAGTTTCGAAGTGGGTGCGTCGGTGGAGTACTCGTGTGATGATGGACACCTTCTCGTGGGGCCCACGGTGCGGACTTGCCTCGACACCGGCTTCTATGATGAGTTCCCACCGGTTTGTAAACGTGAGTATTTTATTTATTTATAAAGGTTTACCAAGCGCTACTGTATTTGGTCGGCAATTACAGGTTAACCATCATTTTCAAAAATAAGTAATAAGACAGAGGTATTTTCTAAATAAGCAAAGAATACGTGGATGGGTTGGATGAGCACCCCGTTGATCTAAGGCTGGGTTCACACGGCAATACACCGCACGTTTTTTTACAATATTCGATTTAAACCACAGCAGGCCGTTCACACGATACATTTTTCTCTCTGTAAAAACGAATAGCCAAAGTTTTCAAATAGTTTTAAAACATTTCACTTTTATTTTTTTATTTAGCCCCGCAAATCTTAAGCAACGCCCAATGTCCTCCTCCCCTCCCAGTTTCGATGCTTAACAAAATGTATTGGGCTATGCATGGGACTATGGGTTTGGGTGGCTATAGTGGATTGGTAACCTAAAACTATGGAAGGACTATGGCCCCTGCCAGATCTCCAAGACAATAAGATATATATATATATAAGCTAAGATATATGACAATACCGAAAGTATGCCCCAGATCACATCAGATCACCAGCATCTTACTGGAATACTTCACTCCTTCATTCCCCACGTTTACTCTTGCGAATCTCTACTCAAACCAGCCATTACAGGCAAGAAAGAGGAAGGAGATCTGGTCCTCGTCAGGGTTCACTCCAGCCATTCAATGAAGGCTAGAAATAAAGAACAGGACTTCTCCCAGAAGAGAGCGACCGCACGGACCCTATAATCCGTGGGGTCGCTACAGCTCGCCATATACTGTCTTGCGTTATGTGTCTCTCTTGGTCTAGCTCCTCACTGGTGAGTCACACTCCTAGACCTGTTGCGGCAAAGTAATCTCTACCGGCGTGGGTCGTGCAAGCTCCTCCACGACGTCAACGTAGAGATACGGCGGTGGGGTTGTTATTATTATTTGTATCTTGTGTTTCACGAACTGTTGCCAAATAAATGACATTAATTCTTTCTTTAAAATTATCCGTGTCCCATAGGTATAGAGTGCGGCTTCCCGGCAGAGATCCCGCACGGCTCGTACGAGCTGCTCAACAGCTCCGTGTCCTACCTGTCGCACGTGCAGTACTCCTGCAAGGCTGGCTACGAGATGGTGGGCCGTGCCCGCCTCGTGTGCGACATCGACGAGCGCTGGAACGGACCCCCGCCGAGATGTGATGGTTGGTTTCAGATTTACATAACAAAACGATCCTGTATTCCCCGAAGGGTTAGGCAGAAGTGCACCTACGAGTATAGTATACTCACATTTCACCACTCATACTCCATAGAAAAGGGAGGATCCTCCTACCAGACGAGTGTTGTGTCTTGTGGGCAACTGCCCGACGGTTGATGTTGGGATGTTTTATATATACCAGTCGTGCGGTAAACACTGTTTGCACAATGCATGATTTGTGTGACGTCATTTGATGCGTAGTTCGTATGTGGCGTTGTAGATGCCACCACATCACTTCCCTCCGGAGACCGGAGGTCAATAGTGGGCTGATTCAGTGCATATTATCATGCTTGCCAGGGCCAGTTGTGGTTCCAGTGAGTCTGAACCGGGTGCTGCATAGTTCTCGGTGAGTCGGAACTGTCTGCAGAGATTCTCCATTGAGTCGGGGTGGCGCTGCGCTATGCTCCGATGAGCTGGATGTGATACAGCGCCGGGTTGAAGCTGACAGCTGGCGTCTACCAGAAGAGGTAGTGGCTCTTCTTGTTGACCGGCCGAAAGTGTAGTGTGCTGTGCCAAGGTTGCTGATGATGCTGAGGGTGATGACCAGGAATGCGTGTCTGCTGCATGCAGGTGGTCAGGATACCCGTTGAAGCCGTGGGTGCTGGCTGGCTGTGTGAGTAGCCGCTCGAAAGCTTGAGGAAGTGATGATGATTTCACGCTGAAGTAGGTACACGAAGGCTGCACTAATGTCTATGTTCGGCGTATTCGAGTATAGAGGTATGAGGAACAGGGTGTAAAGTTCACTCATGCTCTATGGAAAAGGGAGGATCCTCCAACCAGAGGGGTTTTGGTAGGCAACTGCCCGACGGTTGATGTTGAGATGTTGTATATATACCAATCGCGCGATAAACACTATTTGCCCTGATTTGACCCAGCGACGCCCTAAGCCGAGGTCCATAACTCACAGCGAGTGCCCTTAGCGTGGCGTGTAGTCGTTTAGTTTATAAGTTTTATGCTATGGCTGGAGGCTTTCAGTTCGCTTAAGGCAGCCACAGGAAAGTAGTCCGGTTAAGTAGTCACGATCTCTCAAGGTCTAATAAGAGATGCCGTTAAAAAAAAACACTTCGCAAGATTTGTGTGACGTCAGGTCTATGATGCGTATTTCCAGTACGGGTTGGTGGATGTCACATGTCTTCGAACTTTTGGTTCGGGACATGCCGGTTTCCTCACGATGTTATCCTTCACCATTGTGAGATAAGTGGCGATCAAATAATTTATCAAGAAGTGCCTGTCTAGCTTCGAACCTACAACCTATGACTCGCAAGCCGTGGCCGTTGCCACTGTTTTGAAAATAGGTCTGATAGCTCTTTTTTTCCAGAGTAATAAACGGATCAACAAAGTGTTTGACCCACTTCTGCTGTTCAGATTTTTGTCTTTATGTTACAATTAAATGATCCTTAATTTTTATTTTTTATTTTACTCATTATTATGGACTACTCAATTGACCAAAAAATTAAGTATCATCATCATCATCATTTCAGCCGAAAGAAGTCCACTGCTGGACATACGCCTCCCCCAAGCACCTGGTACTTCGGCCAGTTCAGTGCGTCATCGGTCCACCTTGTGGGAGGCCTTCCAACGCTGATCTTCCAGTACATGGTCGCCACTCCAGAACCTTTCGGCTCCATTGGCTATCTGTTCTGCGAGCTATGTGGCCTGCCCATTGCCACTTAAGTTTCGCAATTATTCGAGCTACATCGGTTACCTTGGTTCTCCTGCGGATTTCTGATTCGATCACGCAGAGAAACTCCAAGCATAGCCCTCTCCATTACCCTTTGGGTAACTTTTAGCCTTGTAAAATTCCCATTGTGAGCGACCACGTTTCAATGCTCATCAATGGTCAACACTGGCAACACGCACTGGTTAAAGACTTTCGCCTTGAGACACTGCGGTATGTGGGACGAGAAGATATTGCGTAGCTTCCCGATCGCTGCCCAGCTTGGTAGTTGGATTCGACGATTGACCACTTTCTCGTAGTTGGACCTACCTAACTGAACAGTTTGTCCTAGGTAGACATACTCGTCCACAACTTCGAGTATAACGTCTCCGATCTTCATGAGAGTAGATGGTACATGGGTATTTGACATTTGTCTTGTCCATGTTCATTCTAAGAACCTATATGCATGACAACTATATCGTCGGCAAACCGAAGGTGAGTGATGTACTCGCCATTGATGTTGATGCCAGCCCCTTTCCAGTCCAGAACCTTGAATACATCCTCCAGTGCAGCGGTAAACAGTTTCGGAGAGATAACTTCTCCCTGTCTCACACCTCGCTGCAGAAGGTTAGGTTTTGAGGTCTGGTCCTGGAGTTGGACTGACATAGTGGTGTTTTTGTACAGACACTTCAGCACCTCGATGTACCGATAGTCAATCTAGCACCATTGAAGAGACTGCAGTACAGCCCATGTCTCGATCTAATCAAAGGCTTTCTCGTAGTCCACAAACGCTAAGCAGAGAGGCAGATCATACTCTTCGGTCTTCTGTATAACCTGCCGCAGCGTATGTATTTGGTCTACGGTGCTGAACCCTTTACGGAATCTGGCTTGTTCGGGAGGCTGGAAGTCGTCAAACCTGCGTGCGAGACGGTCTGTGATGACTTTTGGATACAGTTTGTAAACATGGCTCAGAAGCGAGATGGGCCTATGATTATTAAGTAAGTACCAAATTATCGCCCTTCTTAAAGAAAAGTATCACCACATCTCTGTTCCATGCCTGTGGCGTTTTGCTTTCGTGTATGATGGAATCAAACAGCTTCTGGAGGGCTTTAAGAACGGGTTTTCCTTTTTTGCCTGTAGGAGTTAGGCTGTAATTCCGTCATCATCCGGCGCGCCTTACTGTTTTTGATCTGCTTCAGAGCCATCCTTATCTCGTACAAGCTGACGTCCGGGATGTCTTCGGTGTAGTTTCGGGTCTTTATCTTAATCTTTAGCCAGATTTGTAACGGGGTTACTTGTTGACGTGTATAGCTGTCCATAGAATCTCTCGATCTTTCTCAATAGGTCAGGTTTGGCGAATACGTTCCGCCTTCGTCTTCAGTTTCGCAAGCTGGCTCTGCCCAATAGACAGATCCCTTGCAAAGACCTAGGAGTCTTTATTCCGCTCTATTGCATCTTTAATACGTTCTGCATTAAAGCGGCGAAGGACGGTTTTCAAGGACTTGGTACTTGGCGCACTGTCGGTGCTGGGCGAAGCGAGATCATTCATCACATCAGTCGAGATCTTTCCAGCTTGATACGAGTATTTAAGTTCAATGTGCCTCTTACCATGAGGTGATCACTTCCGGTTTTCACCGCGTTGACACTTTCCTCATAATTAATGAAACGGGTGTGACAACAATACTATTTCAACATTCGTAAAGCGAGTTTTATATTCTACTCAGTAAGGCTTCCCGCACACGAACCATTCGCTCCTACCATTAGTTGTTTACGACATGCATTTTTCGTATCAAAAAGGTGGCTGTTGCAAAATAACACGATAAATGCAATTAATCTTTATTGACACTGGTATAAGATTCATAATAATGATAATGTATTTAAGACTTTTCGTACTAACATGAAAGAGTATAATATTTTTTATATTTTTAAACTATTAACTACCCTACAACCATACGATTTCAACACTTTCACATGACAATAACTTCAGCGATGATGTAGCGAGTGTGTGTTTATACACACTGAGTTAAATAGAGTGTTGAGTTTCTATTTAAGGAATACCATGAAATCAGTAAATACTATATAGTACTGCCTTGAGGAATACCTTCAGGAACTGCCAATTTAAAGATGTTCCAATTAAGTTACTATCGGCGTGGAACGAGCGCAGCGTAACTATCGATCGAACCTCTCAGATGCTAATATTATCCTCCACACATATAGTGATACAAGGATCTTTTGGCGTCTGAATGACTTTGAAGGGGGTGTTGTTGATAAATATTTGTGAAATGATCATAAAAATTGTATTGATAAAACACGGTGGATGAAAAAACAAGAGGGCGGCGTTTCTGGCAAAGCACCAAAAGATCCTTGTACTGTTCCAGCCTCTATGCTTGCTAAATATTGTTTTTTGTTTCACCAGTGGTGCACTGTGAGGAGCCCCCTCCGACTCCCAACGGCCGCGTCTCCGTCACCCACAACTCCTCAGTTTTCGGCTCCGTGGCTGAGTACTCCTGTGCTGCAGGGTTCAGACTGCAGGGAGCCAAGAGGATTGCCTGCCTCGCTAATGGCCTCTGGGATAAGCCAGCGCCCAACTGTCAGCGTAAGTGATGTGATAGAAGGATGAGTATGTTAACAATGTTGGATGTTTGCCATCCACTTGACGTACTTACTTCCTTGGTAAAGATGTAAGAGTGTAGGTGCATGGAATAAAACACACATCTAAGCCCTCTTATATTAAACTGTCTAAACATAGGTAAGAAAAGGGGTTTCTCAAAGTTTTCAAACGATATTTACTTAAAATAATATGCATGGGCGAATCACACTTTTACCGGTTCAGTGCACAACACTAAGATAGTAGTATAGTCACTAATTCACTAGTAATAGTCTTGATCCGATGCGTTGTCTTGCTCTTCCTCGTTAGAAGCGACTTTTTTGGCGAGGACATATTCTCCGTCGGTAAGTTGGAGCAAACTTAGGGTAGGACGCCCTCCAACTAAGTAGAGCGACGACGGCATCTCCGCAGTGACTGGTATATAGCAGCTGTAAGATTAGTCGACGATTGAGTTGAAGGGCGTGCGATTGAATAAGCCCTATTATGTTCAGTAGTAAACTGCTAAAGGTTGATGTAGATCATGGGGGAGCCAAACTGTTGCTAGTTTCGAACACAACACCGAGTTTTATTACTTAGTTTTGAACCGGAACGTCCACGTCGTATTCGCCTACCTCGGTACAAGCGCGTTCCGTAGCAGAACCTTATTCTATGGCAAGAAGAGAAATTCCAGCGACAGTTCCACTGCCTAGCTCCGGTTGATCATTTAGTTCATCGTCATCATCGGAGTCATCGTTCGAGTCAGATTCATCGTCAGGATCATCTGAAAGGTGGTGCCATTCTATAGTTGCCCGCACCAAATTGTCTAAGTGAGTGTGGGTTCGTATAACGTGCTGAATTTGGCGCGCGGTGATGCGGCTGAGCCCGTAGTCCCGAGCGAGGTTCCCGCCCATCTGGATCACTTTAGCCGTCAGGTACTCCAACACAGCTGCCAGGTAAACCCCCGATATTTTGGAGGGAAAGGTTCCAGGTGGTAAGCGGTTATAGAAGAGGTGATGTATCCGTCCCACGGGGAAGTTAAGGCCAGCCCTCAGTGTGGGCGATCTGGAGCGCCGGCGCAGGCTGGGGGGAGTGCCGGGTAACTTGAAAATTCCACAAGAACTGACGCCTGTCATCTTGAACGGTACACTATGTTCCCACTAGTCAAAAAAGCGTCACGTTCCGAGGAGAGGTCTGGCGAGACTGATGCTGTTTTAAAGTTAGCGCAAGCGCGTAATGAGCGCGCAGGCGTCGCAGGTCAGTGGGACGCCCACTCCTCCCCCGCCGACCCCTGACCTCTTACTATCAGCCTTACTCTTTCTGGGAATTTTCTGATTAAATACTTTTTCTATTAATAAAAAGGTATACTTGTGAACGGAAACATATCAGACTGATTTTTATTTGTAGCGTGCCACACTTCTGCCTCGATTCTGTACTTACTCTTTAATTAAATTTGTTCTGCCACTAAAATCAAATCATTTTCACATGTAATATAAAATATAATATTACATTTTGTTTGTTACGCTATTTAAAACCAATTTTTTTAAGTTATATTCATGGCCACCAAAAACGCAATATTCCCCTCCTACCAATTTGGTTTCTGATCGTTAGTAACTTAGTGTGGAGTCAGCCTAAAATCGGTTAATATATTGTCCAAATGTAGTTTCTCGCTTAAAAATTCGGTAGGTAGGTGTGTACTTCCGCTCGCTCACTTGAAGCTATGTCCCGCAGTTTTAGTGGCCCATCTATAAGAAACTGTACAACTTTACATGACCTCAAGCAAGTAGGTTACGAAGTGCCATGAGAAAATAACCAATATTTTACATAAATAAACTAAATAATAAACGTAGGAGAACTTAACTGAAAAGAATCATGGTTTCTCTTATTTTGGAATTTCAACAGAATTAGTATTTCGTTTAAATTCATTAGTTGGTCATTTCGTAGCCAACCTAAATTATCTCTTTATTTTCAGTGGAAGAACGTCCAACAACCACAACGCCGTCGACGACCACGAACCCGCCGACGACCACAACTTCAGCGCCCGCTCCCTCCCCAACGAGCCCCCGGCTCATTCTGCCAACGCGACCACGCACGTCCCCTCGGCCTTTGTCATCGCCTACACCCTTCGCGACTGTGACAGCGGAGCCCCCACGCAGACTAAGGCCTAAGCCGACCACAGAACGACCGACCACGAGGACTTATGAGCGCCCACCTGAGAGGAAGACTACTGTGCCTGATAACCAGGATTCCCCGACCAGCCATATCCCGCATATTATTGTGGCAAGCCATCCGAGGGAGAACCAGGTAAATCACTTTGCTTTCAGTCTTCAAGCATTTGTTAACCTTTTGACCGCCACAGTCATAAGATGACAAACCAACATGTGCCCAGCACGCCACGGTCACAACTACATGACAGACTTTTATACGTAAATCTGAAAATAAAGCTCATAAAACCACATTGTTTTTTTAGGTAGATTTCGTCAGAAAAAATCTACCTATTGGTCTTGCACCTAAAGTCGAATTTTCCTAACCGTAGGGGGTCTAGTTATGCCCCTAGAACCCAAATTAATCGAAACCTGCCTCCTCCTGCGGTTTGCCAAAGGGATTTTTTTAATTTCTTTTGCTAATTATGTTCCTTGGTTCATCCTGTTTTATAATAGTTGAACTTATTTCTTTATATTTTTTCATCTATATTAACATAAGATGACAAAAACTCGAAAAGATGATGAATTCGTATCTTGGCGCCGAGGGCACGTTTGCTTTTTTGACGTGGCGGTCAAAAGCTGGTTAGATAACTGTCATAACTTAGTAGTCAGCGCATGGCGCCCGCAGAAACGCATCCCGTAACCAGCCTACTTAAGTTAGTTTGTGTTACATTCAGGGTGTAGGCACCCTAAAACTCGCGCGGGTACACGGAGCGGGTGTCCGCGCAGACATTTTCCAATTTAATATTTGGCAAAAAAAGGTCGGCGACAGAATCGACAGATCACCCCGTTCGTGACAATTAGTTTAACCTCTATGCATAGCTGTGACTTCCGACGCGTGTGACTCGCAGCACTTAGCGGCGCTTAACTAATTTGGCTAAATAAGTCCGCGCCGTGGGCCCGCCGCCCGCCACGCGTGTAAATACCCGTTGCACGTGCCCGCGCCAGTTAGCGCTGGTCATACTATTTTTCATTAAAGGCACGCGAGCGTGACCCCGCGCGTGTTTTACCGTACGCCCTCAAACTATTTGTGATATAAATTTTGCTAAGGTAATATTGATATGAAAAACAGAAATTTTAGAGTGGCGTTATAAATCACGAGAGAACTGTCGAGATTTACCTACGAGTAATTGTGCTTTAAAAAAACTTCCAGATCCTTGGCAGCGGCAACAATATTAGAGCGGAACAGACGCCTCGCGTGAACGTGCCGCAGTCTGTCGACGGAGAGAGACGAGACCCCGTGGGCGCCAGGCTAAACATAGGCGCCGTGGTCGCCCTGGGCGCCTTCGGGGCGCTGGTGTTCCTTATAGCCATCATTACCACAATCGTCATTCTCGTCAGGAGGTGAGAGCACACTGATTTGACTTGTTTGAAGTATTTAGAAAAGTAGGCACGGGTGACGAGGTCGCTTGAGATATCGTCGACCGTAGGTTCAATTGACGTAAGGGACAAAATACCCAAAATGAGCTAAGTATACAGTTTTGTTCAGAATTTTTCGCTCTTTCGAATGGTGTAGATGAAAAAATTCTAGCTTAAAAAAAAAGTCCCTTACCCTACTGATTTTTTGGATCCAAATTTCGAATCAGCCCCATAATAACAATGTATTTGAAAAACTATGCAATATAGCAACTTGAAATGTTGTATTTACCGCCACCAATCGAATCAAATAAGGTAAGATAAGGTAAGGTAGGTAACGATTTCCAAATTTAAGATATCCCTACGCCAAAAGTGTGTACTTAATTTTCTGTCAACAATCTCTTTACACTGTATTTCTTTTCATAAATTTTTTCAACAAGTGATTTACACTATCTTTTCACAATTTTTCCACAATTTTTGATCCAACGTAGAGGTCAATTTAATGTAAGGGACGGGACTACAAGATACTTGATCAGTAAGGGACATTACTAACAAAATACGTTGGTGTAAGGGACATCTATTTTCTTAAATAGATAACTTATTTAAATAAATTTTACACAGGTAGATAGAGCACTAAAATAAAAGATTATGTGCGAAATCAGATCCGAAAAAGGTTAATAACAAAAAAAGTTATGGGCGATTTAGTCCGAAAAAAAACTTTGTCGGCCTCTCCTGAAAAATCGTATTTTGTCCCTTACCTCAATTGAACCTACGGTCGACGATATTTAGAAGAACCAAGTACTTAGGTAAATCAACGGTCTAACTTTGTTTAAAAATAAGTATAGGTTGTTAGAATAAGTTGGAAGACCCCTGTCAGGTAGTACCTTAAAGTACCTTCACAGATATAATACAGACAGGATCCTATTTACTACAGTGGTTTCGATTAAGGGTATTCTCTTACCCTTACCTTCTAATCACAATTTATCGTGACATATTTTGATAACGCGAAGTCTTGGACGCTTTCGATTAACTACCACGACAGATAAACGCCATAACGGACCTGAACTAATTATTATTTTAACAACTTTTTAATAGGTAGCAGTATATTTAATGACATTTCTGTTATCCTGTTGTGTTCAACACTGACCATCCAAATTCTACTCCATACGGTTTAACTTTACCTACACAGATTGATCCCATACAAACTTCAACCACCCATTCCACGCTTTAGCGTTTGATTTAAAGGAGACATGTGTGCTTTCTCTATACCAAATTACTTTTAAAAAATCTGCGATTTAGCCGTGAAACCGTTACAGATGAGACAGTTTTATTTTTTTGTAAAAGTCATCACTGGCGCCAAAGGAATAAAATCTGAAGAATATTAGACCTTCACATAACGATCACAGTATTTCTCATAATCACCATACCTACTTAAAGTAAACGGTTAGCCCCTCGCTTAGCAGGCGAGACAAAGAGCATCAGGTTAAAGCGACACACTACATGAGTGATTGGTACGGCAGCGGGGGTCCAAAGCGACCGCCGCCGGCGGTCCGCGAGCTGCCCTCCCGGTGGTACACGCTCTTGGCTCTCCCGTTCCCCGACCAGCAGGTCGGCAGGCGCGAGTTCGCCCGTACACATCGGCACACGCATCGGGCCGGACACTTCTCCAACCCGTTATAGCCAGTGCGTTGTTTTAAGGTACTACGTTGACATGGTGGTTGACCACCCGCGATTAAACGAGAACAAAATGGTGGATGGCGCCAAATACGGCGAACAAAATTGCCAGTTTAGAATTGTTAGATCAAAAATAATGGTTTTTATAAATTATATTTTGTGCTTTAATATATATTTATCTGATGTGTTTAACCAACCACCATGTCATCGCTACACGCACCGGGATTTGGAAAGCACACGCCATGTTGGAAAATCACAAATAAAAAACAGTTTTATCAAATAAACGTAAACTCCGTTTACCCACATGTCTTAATCAATACACAGCTTCACACCTGGCGAAATGGGGAATCTTAAAAAGAACACACTTCTCACAAATAAAATGCTTTAAAACATTCACGTATTTCACCGGCTGGGCCCTGTACCATTTGTAGGTACTACCTTTACCGACATGCACAATAAACGCTTCGCGCCAAACGACACAACGTACCTACTTAATTAAAATATCACTATTATACTACCTACACCAAGCACATTATTGTAAATAAAGGTATTTTTATTATTGTATAACAAAACAGCTAAAACATTTGTAGGTTTCAGTTCTTTTAAGAACATTGCGCCTACTAAGACTTTTGAACTAGTAGGTAGCTCAATTGCTTTACAAGGTTTATGAATCTAATTAGTATTTAAAGAACGAAACAGATTTCTAGACTTATTATTGCTTCCGAGGTCCCTAGATAAATTCTCTCTCCATAACTACATACCAAGCTATTGATTCAGCAAAGTTATCAAAATGACTGAGTGTTCAAACACTCAACGTGTCAAGATACTAAACAAAAAAATAATCTGTTTGTTAAAAAACCGAACAGACGCCCACTACTCCCATCATCATTATCATCATCAGCCTAGAGCAGTCCACTGTTGGACACAGGCTTGTCCAATTGCACGCCATTCAAACCCAAACATAATAATTTGTAAGCATTTAAATAGATTGACTATTTAAATGCTTACAAATTATTATGTTGAACAGTAGATATACTAAACAAAATGCAATATCATTAGCAGGAAGCACAACGACGGCAAGCGATACCGACACCACGTGTCGCCTGACTGCAACACTGTGGGCTCACTGGACTCGTCCTCGTCCGAGTCGCGCAGCGGCCTCAACCGGTACTACCGCCAGGCCTGGGAGGAGCTGCACGAGGCCGCGGGGGCCAAGCACGGCCCCCGTCGGCCCCACGACCGCGAGGCGCCCAAGGACGGCTCCGAGCTGGTGGTCTCCGACGTGTACCCCGCGCCCCACCCCCGTGACAAGCGCCGCCACCACCACCACCACCACCACCGTGAGCCCCGCCACCCAGACTGGCACTCGCCCCATCGCCCCCACCATAATCATAAGCCTAGGTATTAATGAAGACTGTATGTTGTAGCTGTTGTGTCGTCTGAATTTATTGGACTTCCCTATTTGAGTGCGAGTTTTGGTAGAATGCGATCATCCTAAAACGTGCGTGCTATCGCTCTGAACAGGGTACATTCGCTTGTATCAGAGGCATAACTGTAATTTGTAAGCAAAATCAGAAACTGATGCAGTTTTAACCGTCACCCGTTGTATTTTAGACATGTTTTCGACCAAAATGCCGGAAATGTGAACAGTAAGAATGATAATGACATAATTTATTTCATTCAATTTTCTTATTATTATAAAGTTATCCATTTGGCGTTATAACGTGCACTTATTATTTAAATATTTCACGTAGAGATGTAGTAGAGAAGTATACTGAACTTATCAGTCGATATTAACAAAATGTACCAAATAGCTTTATTTGTAGGTAATGTCTTGTATTTAAATGTTATTTATGTGTCAACCAATATATTGAGCATAGGTAGGTATATTAGTGACATTATCACATACCTAACTGTTATGTATACCTCCCACTACGAGAATACCTAACTTTTCTAATAGATCTTCATTTGTTTTCAAAATTTTACAGAAACTGTTAAATCTTGTTAAACAAAATCAGAACTAGTTTTTGAAGTTGCCAATATATATTTTATAAGCTCAGAGGTTGAGCATCATTACTATGACAAAGCATTATAAAAATACATACATTATGCATACCCTCGTTAAAAAAATATAAATAGGTACAGTCATGTTATGCAAATTGACGCCCAACGTCAAGTTGCCATTTCATACAACTGTCAAATATCAATTGTGATTTGAATACGGACAATTTAAGTTGGTAGTCAATTTGCATAACAATGAATTCCCATAACTTTACATAGGCACTAGGTATATACAGTATTTTATCGTATAATCTTTCCTGCTTGGACTATGATTACCTTGATCTTTTCTTAATATAATCATACAAATATTGTATTATTTCGTATTTCAAATTCATAATTTAGTTGGTAAGCAGTTATAAAAATTGTACATACTTATATTAGTTGTAAGTACATAAGATTAGATTGAAGTAAATCATTGTTAGCTGCTCTAATTTCCCGTCTGTTTTATATTAATGTTTGTCAGTAAATTATTTAAGTAGGTAGTTAAGAACCGGTGTGTATGTGTCCGTTAGTAGTATCGATACAATTATAATTTGAATTGAGATTGTAATGACGCGTCTTTGACTGTGGCGTTTGGAGCTGTAGATGTAATATCTTGCTACCTATATCTGCAACATTTTCAAAGTTTCCACGGACGGGTCATTACTCCCTCCTTCTAAAATTTCTCCAATACAAAATCTACTATGTATGGTACAAAGTAATTTAAAAATACGACAACACTAAAATGTCAGTACAAGTCGCTATCGACGGGTGCTTAAAATGGAAAAAGTAATCCAATGTGCCATTACAGAGGCAGACATAAGGTAGGAAGTTCACAGTTCGGTAATTATTTTAATTTATTATACATACGAGTAAATAAATTAGTTTTTATAATATATGTAAATATTATCTAACACAAACATTGACAAACGATTGCTCAATACATCGAATTATAACGAATTAACGAAGGATCTAACAGGAAAATGCTGTCCAGACTGAAAGAAAAACGAAAATGGTTAACTAACGAATTAGGTCCCTATTTGTTCAGAAATAGAATATATTATTGTATGACTAAGAATTTATTAGCATTTTATACCATCAATAAGGTCAAAGTTGTATCAATACCGAATCATGCTAGTATTAAACTTTGTGATAATTTAAATCAGCTTGTTTTATTTGATAGAAACTTGTCCATTTATCTTTATCTGTCTGTCTATATACTCTATGATTTATCCATTAGGTACAAACTGACAAATCATTGTACGGAAATCCTCTATAATGCGAGATCAGCCTAAACTGCAAATGTACCTATAGCTTGATTTGTGGCCGTGTGTACCTATCGTAAACTGTCTTTTTCACTTCTCATGTTCTAAAAGTAGGTACGCCAATATAGTCCTACGAAGCAGGACTAAAGTGACCACTTTAGGGGTCCATATTGGCTCACCTAAAGTTCTTTACCCGAAATTGTTCTTCCTAATGATTTGTAATCCGAATGATCACTCTTCCTAAAATTTTTCATCCTAAAGTTTCCATTCATACTATTTGTAGTGCTACCGGCGATGTTCATAACACTCATGTTTCCGAAAATTGTAATTAATAATATCATTAATGTAAATATATTTAAACTCCTACTGTTTTTTATCATACCGCTTTTATCGCTAAACATAATTACCATAATATTCATTCAGGCCAGCGTGTCGTCTTGGAGGCACTATGAAAAAAATACTTATAAAAATTTCGCGACCAATTTCGAGGTAGCACTCGCCGCGGCACCGCTCGCTTCGCTCGCTCGGCTCGCGCGTAGTTCTTCACAGTTCTAACCTAACCTAACCTATGGATATCTTTGCAGGTACACACCGCTATAAATAAAATTAAAGAAGACGTTTTAGCTAATAAAAAACAAAAAACCAATTCATATAATTAGTGAGTGCGAAGCAAGCACTTGATTATTAATGAATAAAAATAAATCTAAACAAAAAAGATATGACTTTGAATAATAGTGTAAAAGATGGTTATGTTGAGAAAATATAGGAAAACAAATAAAAGTATATTAGATGTCCGCCAAAATCGCGGAAGATTTACCTAAAAACTTACGAAAGTTTTATGGACTGGAGGAATAATATTTATTGTTTTTGTATTAAATTGACTACCTATTTTTCTCGCACTTAAAGTGAAAAGTGCAGTTTGCACCTCGAGACTAAACGCCAACTTAATATACCCTCGGTTTCATTGAAGTCCCTCGATATAAAATGATCAATTGCAATTGACAATTTTTATGTGATTGATACACATTGATGCGCAAATTAATCATCTACCAAATGCAATTAAAAATATATATATATTAAAGCGATTGACAATATTACAACAATACAAATCGATGGCAATTGGTCAATTGCAATTAATTGATAATTTTGGGGACCCGTCACATACTTATAAATCGGCCGTATAAGAGACTACTATTGCCCGCGGCACCGCCCGCGTGGATTTCGTTTATCGCGTAAAAAACTATCCTGTCCTTCTCCATATCCCAGACTATATTATCTTCGCCAAATTTCGTGACGATCGGTTCAGCGGTTTAGACGTGAAAACGTAAACATACAGACAGACAGAGTATGGATTTCTCTTTAGGGGACTACTAGCTAGACCCCTCTCTGGTCGCGGTGGCTGGACCAAGTTGATCTCCTTGTCCGATCACTGCGTGAATACCTACATTTGATACAATCATTAAAAAAAAATCTTAATACCCTTAACAGTTTTCAGTGAACCTTATTTATTTATTGAACCATTTGTTGAAAAATACGTATAAAGGTGATGCTTCTTTTTCTAAAGAAATCTCTTCCAGCATACCTGCGATAGGAACACACGTTGTCTAAGTACATCTCTATTTAACCGACTTTCCAAAAAGGAGGTTCTCAATTCGGTTATTTTTTTTTAATGTTTGTTAACTCCGAACTCCGTCGTTTATGAACGGATTTGGAATTTTTTATTTGAAAGGATATACTTCCAGATTGGTTCCAAAATCCAGTTCTGATGATGGGATCCATGAGGAATTGAAGGAACTCTTAAAATTTTATAGGCAAACATATAGCGATTTTTGTATTTTCATCAACAACTCAAGCATTTACATTCAGTAAGTATCTTTTGATGAAGTGGAACTGATGAAGAAGACCACAAATGGCCACCGGAACTCCTCAATGATAAGTATTTCACGGGTGGCGATATTTCGATTAAAATAGTTAAGCGACTATGAAGCAAATTTAAATAAATAATTCTGATGAAAATGGTACTATCCAACTGATCTGACGATGAAGCCGGAAGGTACGCACCGGACCTCCGTAATAAAACAATGTATCCTAGCCGTGTTTGGGCTTATTGGAATTGTCATGAGATGCACCGATTTTTATTAACTTTGCTTGCGTCGTTTTTGAGTTAGCTTCGATAATACCTACGTATTTAATCCACTTCGTATGTATATCTTGTGTCACTGTTGTTTGTGCGGTGTAGCAAGTAGTAGTAATCGAATTATTGTGGGGTACCTTACCATAACTAAAAAGTGAAAAATAAAAATCTTTTAAACAAAAAAACAACCGACTTAAAAAAAAACACTAAAGTGTGAAAAATAACTTTAATTTCGGAAGTCGGTGGCAAGAAACGAAAATACAGAACCAAGGACACCTACTTACTTCCGAAATAAAAGTTATTTTTCACTAAGTATTTATTGTTTATTTTTTTTAATTCGTTTTTTTTTTTGTTAAAGTTTTTTTTATCAATCCGGTGAGTCACACAAGGCCACCCTTGTGTGGGGTTCCCTACTTTAAATCGAATGACGTGAGATCGAATAATACTTGCTCGAAAACGTTAACTCGATAATACCTACTTGAAATCGATAAATTATGAGCGCGACAGTTCACGTGTGCGTTACCCTTACCTCAGCAAAATAATGTCGATAATAGTCATTTAAATCTATACTAATATTATAATGCTGAAGAGTTTGTTTGTTTGTTTGAACGCGCTAATCTCAGGAACTACTGGTTGGAATAGAAAAAATATTTTTGTGTTGGATAGTCCATTTATCGAGGTAACTTATAGGCTATAATAACATCACGCTACAACCAACAGGAGCAGAGCGTCAATGAAAAATGTTGCAAAAACGAAGAACATTTCTTCCTTTTGAGAGCTTCCGTTGCGTGCGCTGCGTAAACGAATAAAGTTGCGCAATCATGTATGACGGAATTGTTCCTCTTAAACAGTTCTAGCACTCTCTCAGTTCTCCACAATGGCATATGTCTATGTCTATCTTTTAAGGTTGGCTCACTATAACTTTTTTAATAGTATACAAAAATGTTATAAAAAAAAAACAAACGACACCAAAAACAAAAAAAAATCACTTTAATTTTGGAAGTCGGTGTCTTAGGTTCCGTATTTTCGTTTTTTGTCACCGACTTCCAAAATTAAAGTTATTTTTCATTTGTTTTTTATATCTGTTGTTTTTTTCTGCAAGTTTTTTATTTTTCACTTTTTAGTTGTGGTACCTACCCCACACGTTACACTAGTAAAAAGTTACCTATGCGTGGTCATACACTACTCTAGTAGCATTTTTTGTTGGCATTTAGTTGGTCCACTTACCTCTGTAAGTGGCCCAACTAAATGCCAACAAAAAATGCTACTAGGCTACAATCAGTCCGTGAACAATCAATCATTCCCTGTTTTCCTACCCTTAGGGTTGGATTTTTTTTTCCAGATTTATATGGGACCAACTCCGGGGTATACCCTTTCCAATATTCATCTGTGTATATATTATTTGTTATTGTTGATTTTTTCAAAAAGTGCTGAATCAATTTCGATAAAATTGATGATCTCTGAAGTATGCCCTACCAAAAAAAAAAAGAATCATCAAAATCAATTCATAATTAGCGGAGTAATCGCGTAACAAACATACAAAAACACCGTCGAATTGAGAACCTCCTCCTTTTTTTGAAGTCAGTTAATAATGCATTATAATGAAGGTGTTTTCATAAACATGGTATTTAATCCTTATCCAAATAATAATAATGTAATAAAACTGAAGTTTGTTTTTTGTTTGTTTGTATGAACGCGCTAATCTCAGGAACTACCAATCGGATTTGAATAAATCTTCTTGCATTTGATAGCCCAATTCTTGAGAAAGGCTTTAGGCTATTTAACATGTCGCTAGGACTCTTAGGAGCCTGGCAAAAAGTAAGAAAGAACACTTATGCGAAAACGAAGTAATAGCGCGAGTAGGCGATGCGATACGACGGGGTGGGCCGGGGGTTCACGAAGTTTCACGCGGACGAAGTCGCGGGCAGAAGCTAGTGTTAAAGATAGTTAGTTGCCCAGCTTCTGTAATTGATACGCACATTTTTTTGTTGCACTTATAGTTTTTAAGTTAGGTATCTGAATCCGGAATACTGTCGTGTGTGTGAACTCACTCATACAACTACAACGCCATCAAATAACGGACCTATAAAACGGATCGCTATGAGCACGAGCCCTAAGTCTGCGGGCATTATGACCGTGAACATGGAGAACTCGAGAATTTCATCATATCTGTTAATTACTAACAGGATACTAATGAAACTTCACATACATTTGAAGGCAGTTACAAACTACAAAATAACGTTTAAAGTAAGTCTTTAGAGCTCTTATTTAGAGTGTTAGGACCTATTGAAGTGTTTTTATATTTTATTAAATAACCTTTAAACGGTGCATCATAATTTAATTTAATTTTTTTCTGCAAAACTTATTCCTAAGAAGTTATGTACAAATGATGATAAGAATCCGCTTAACCGTTTCAGAGATCCAGCAAAACCACAAACGTTACTCCAGCAGGATCTCGATTAACTTCGCAGCCGAAGAAAGAACAAATACAAAATAAGGTGCAACATTTACCTCGTCTAGACAACTAATTACATTTTTTTTAAAGCGGTAACGTTATAAACGTTACCCCAGCAGGAAATGTGTTTGTGAAATATAAAAAACTATAAGTGCAACAAATTTAAAAATGTGCGCAACAATTACAGAAGCTGGGCAACTAATTATCTTATAAGATTTAAATGACTATTTTCGGCATTATTTTGCTGGGGTACACACACCGCGCGGTACAAGATAAAACTAGTGTTTTCCGCGCGCAGCGCTCCGTGCCGTGCGCGAGATCTTGCACCGCGCGGTCATATGAACTTAGCTTAAGAGTAAAATAAAAGCAAAGTAGAAAGATAAATAAAACAAAATAATTATATATTACTTTTTTTATTCGTTTTTCAAATTAACTACGCATACAAAAGGAGGTACATTGCTTTGTGTTTAATCCTTGCATTGGATATAATCTCAACTTCAAAATATATATGTAAATAACAGTATTACAGGAATATGTTCTAATTGGTGTAACGCTACAACTATCCATTTATAAGGCATCCGCTATTGCTATAAAATATATTTCATTTTAACTTCCTACACAATATCTCTTTGAAAAGGCTTCTTTTTTTTTTTCAATTTTTCTTTTATTATTATTAATCTACATTTGTAACAAAAGACGAGTGACTATTTTTATAAAGTATAAATATAAATAATTTCTTATAGTTTGGGCATGCTGCGGTCTTTTTTACATCTGTAAAACATGGCTATGTGCAAAGATATTTTAAAACTTACAAGCTGCAATGGAACATGTCATATCCGTCTATGAATTAAAACAACAAATCTCGGAAATCTGATAGTAATTCGTGAGCTATAAGCGCGCTAACGGACGGACTGACAAAGAGACGTTGCGTTTTATAATATGAATTAAGACTCCCCAGACATGCGCGACGCAACACTAGTAGAATAATTTCTATGAAAACTTCATAGAGATTGTTCTACCAGAATCGCGTCGCACCGGCGCATCGCGCCTGTCTGCGGAAACCTTAGGGATAAGCTGTTTACTCCTTTTAAATAGGTAACCACAGCATCCCAAATTTAATTAGTTCAAAGACCTAGATGCATAGCAAGTGCGTTTGCCGTAATACAATGAAATTAAAGCTTAACTATTGCGAACACAACTCAATATACAAGATTTAACAAAGACGCCTCATGTACACTGTGTTCTGAACAACCACGGCACGTCGTTCTTACTACATGTACTACATGCATTCACTTACAAAAGTAATTTATGATTTCAAATTAAAAGTAATACTAGTGATAATTATTTGCAAATTGTAAAAGTGTCTCAAAATTTTATATCAAAGTATAAAATAATATTAGACCATAATTTTAGAAGCCAGTGTTAAGCTTTAGGCCACCGAGGGTTGATGGAATCTTAAGGTCACATTTAATAATTCATGCACCATACAGTGCAAATTCACAGAAGGCAGAAAATGACAAATAAAAGTGATATTCTATAAAAAATTTCCCGGGCACTAAGACGAGCTATAAAAAAATATGTACACATACATAAACTCACGCCTTCCTATGGGGGTAGGCAGAACCTATAGAGCGCCACCTGCTACGCTCCTTACACACTCCTTTTGCTTCGTTTACATTCATACATCTGGTCATACACGCACGCCGGTTGCGAGTGGACGCACCTGACCTTTCTGAAGAACATCACCAATTAGGTCACTGTAAGTTCTCCTAGGGCGTGAGGTGCACCAAAAAAACAAAAAAACTTTAATAAAATATGTATACACCCAAAAAAACAATACCATGATAACTATAAAATGCGTGATTTTAATAAATAAAATAATCGTGTAAGATTATTCTTTCAGGATTATACCACGATTTGAACAGGGAAACTTTAAGTTCGGTCATGCTAAAGTTATCTTCGGGCCCTTCGATCGAGATGTTTTCATTATTAAAATGTAACTATTATCTTAAAGACAAGACAAGAAGTTTATTATTTATCTATACATAAAATAACAAGGAAAATATATAAAAAGAAAATCGCACCAATAAATAAAATAGCTCGTCGATAAATACTATGATTATGATATGAATACTATTCTATTACGACGTGTATCGAGTATTCAGTCGCGCGATTTATACAATGTAGGTACAGGGGCCAGCACATCAAGCTACACGAAACTCAAATTTCTCCAAACGATTTTAAACTGTTGATCATCATCATCATTTCAACCTAAAGACGTCCACTGCTGGACATAGGCCTCCCCCAAGCACCGCCACCTCGACCGGTTCTGTGCTTCCCGCATCCAGCGGATTCCTGCGGCTTTCATAAGGTCGTCGGTCCACCTTGTGGGAGGCCTTCCAACGCTACGTCTTCCGGTACGCGGTCGCCACTCCAGAACCTTTCGGCCCCAACGGCCATCTGTTCTGCGCGCAATGTGCCCTGCCCGTTGCCACTTAAGTTTGGCAATTCTTCGAGCTATGTCGGTTACCTTGGTTCTCCTGCGGATCTCTTCATTTCTGATTCGATCACGTAGGGAAACTCCAAGCATAGCCCTCTCCATTGCCCTTTGGGTGTTTTTTAGCCTTCTAATAAACTATCGATGATTAAGTTCAAAATCGAACGAGAAAATTTGCGTTTGTGGTAACTTGATGTGCTGGCTACCGTAATGACGGGTACCGATTTACCTATAATATTGTGTACAGCCGATCTATTCTATATCAGCGTGAAAACTTAGGTGAAGTGAGCTACGGATGTCTCATTTCGCGAACGCGCGTCAATCCATCAATCATTTTTATCAATGACATAAGAGAATTAATAAATTAGTCAGACACTGAATGCATTACTTTCGTCTTTTGGTACACATAGTATCAAGATCTCTTTTATTTGTGTATTCTACCTTTCTGAGCATGACTTTTTTTCTTTATCCATGATTACTTTTGATCGTGTAGTTATAGAAAGAGGTTCAACTTTGTAGTTATTTTTTAACAATCAATAAAGTGGAACACGCGGTTATAATTCGCAAATACAATTGCGCTATATATGCTATATTGCTTTTCTTTGAACTATAGTATTATGACGGTGTTTCTGTAATTGACTAAATAATTGTTATATGATCAATAAACGGTGCCTCCATTTAAAAAAATGTTGCGTCACATCTGTAATTTTCCTTTATAAATGAGTAAATTCTATGATTACAATGTTTTAGCAAAATGATATCTTTTGCTTGAAAGTTCAAATCATTTAAAAATAGAACAGAAATTTTACAACATTCTTGATTTATACACTTGCCTTTCAAATTCTACTAGAATCATACATGCAGCAGGGTATTTGACCCTGGTGTAAAATTTGACTATATTTTGTAAGATACGCTTACGTCCTATTTAAAAGCTATCGTCGCGGGCACATCGTCGCTTTGGAGGGCAATGGCGCTAATCCAAATTTTTTGCGAAATGGAGTTAAGTGCATTAACGTATTGAGAAAGAGCTATAGTTTATATTACGCAATAAATCTAACAGATATCATGAATGTAAGCAGGTTTTTCTTAACGCAAAAGACGCTGATTTATTTTAAAATTACGTTCTTACGCGCATCATTTATTTTTTAAACGTCTATAACTCAGTTCTGTGGAATAGCTGCGTGACCCTCAAAAGCAACGATATGTCATTTTTTGTTCGTAAAACCGAAAAACGCCCTCTAACGGCGCGACCACGGGTTCAGGTTCACCGAACAAAAAGTGACTTATGAACACGACAAACGCTTTTAAATAGGACGCGGCCTTATACATTTTGGTAAGGTTTGATCGCGATATCGCTCTTATTTCTCGAAACTATTGTTTCGCTTCGCAATTTATCAGAACAATTTTAAAGTCGGAAAACAAATATAGAATTAAAAATAAGATTCAAGTCTATCACGAGACTTGTAATTATTAATTAAACTATTACATAATTTTTTTATCCAAAAACTTATGATTTTCTGAAAAATTAATGTGGTGTGTGCTAAATTTACGTCAGCAAGTCAAATACTCTTTCCAGAATAAGATCGCGGTTCGCTATCGCGCGACTGCATAAACGCTTGGATCAAACTTTCTCAAAACATAGCGAAGCAAATTATGTACACCATCTAGTACTATAAACCTCGATTTTTAAATAAGAGGCCAAATCTTTCGTCAACTTGGCTTTCTGAATTAAACTAAATTTTAAATTAAATAAGATAACTTTTATGGAAGACTAATTTTCTAATACGTAAAAAAATATTTTGATCTTCTTAGTGACGACCTGGCGGTGTGGTACGTGAGAAATATTAAGATATTTTAGTAATAAAATACATATTAAATATAACTCTATATTTAATGCTTGTCTAGGGTCTAAAAGCAGCACCATAGAAGTGTTGAAATAGTGCCAAGTCGACGCCATCTCATATAATACTTAAACACATTCTGTCCCATCACATACACATGATATATTCGCAACTACTTATAATACAATACAATACATATAAAGTATTGTTTCTGGTAAGCTGTCTAAGGCAAAGATGAGCCACAAATACACATGTCTGTAAATAGAAATAAATAAATAGCGTGCATGCCATTGAGCCATAATAACAACTGATGAATGGACAATTGGTGAATGTCACAATGACATGCAAGTTGCTTGCATATTTTACTTCTTACAGGAATGTGTATTAAGTGCTTGAAAGGCAGCCGAGAGTATGCCTTAGCACGGACTTCTTACATCGTAGTCGAGTCACAATAAACTTTGCAGCATTGTAACATCGACATTTTTATATTTAGGTAAATGCTAAATAACCAAAAAAAATATATCTAACAGGTTGTCAATCTCATGTCAAGTGATTTCATTGGCAGTTGTTATTTCAGTCAGCTACATCACAGCTATTACCATGAGTTTGAGTCTAGATAACGGAGTCCGTGCTAGAGATACTGTCCGCATAGCGACAGACGAAGCCGACAGAGTTCCATGATCTTAGCGATTCTCATATTTATCATACGTCACATAATATTCGGTAAATATAGTATTTAAGTTGCGAGATTGCTCGGCTATCGAGAAAAATCCTTAAGCTATCAAACAACCATAACATGTGACGTATTAACAAACATGACAATACTAAGTGATTAATTCCTACAGCTGCAACGCTTATTAGTAATATATAGTATATATTTAGTCTTATAGTAAAATATATGAATAATCAAGAGAATTTGAACCTGCTTCCTATATTAAAAGCGACACAAGTGCATTATTGCGACAGCATCACGAATTACGCATTAGACGGGTGAAGACGGAAGTATTCAGCAAGTGTGTAGGATCAAAAGTTTACGTACACAGCACCTGAGCGTTTATATAACACTTCGAGGTTTAGAAAGAGACAGTCGCTCGCGAGTGACAGAGACAACGCTCTACAGAGACGTAATTTACCTAAAAGTCGATGTGTTGAGCTACGGGCCGTATATTGTAATGTTCTAGTTATGGCTAGTTCAGTATTACTCATGCAATTTGATTGAAATATCATTGTTAAAAAATATTTGATATTTTATATTATACACTGCCAGACTCCTAAATCGAGCAAGATCTACATGAAATTGGCCACCTTTAGTCCTACACACATTAATCAGATTCGCGCGGGAGATTAGAATACAATTGGAACACACCTTAGTTACTGTCAAATGTGTAACTTCGACAGCAGTTTTACAGCGCACATCATTTTGACAGCACGCGAGATAGCAAGTCCATAAACGGCTCTGTTACATAGAATTTTAAAATTACATTTATAAACGCTTGTTTAATAAAATCAAAGAAAAAAAAGTACAAATGTATTTTTTACACGTTTGCACATTGTGATGTTTATTATTTCTAAAATACGTAGAAGCCATCTATCAGATTTGGGGCCGATTTTTCCAACGTCCGATGTTTTTATCCTTGGAATAAAATTGAGCTTGCAAAAATTCTAAATAGTTCTTCTTATAAAAATCTAGCTATAGAAAAATCAGCCCCGAAACTAGCTTAAGTGATTCTACTGCCATATTGATCAATATGAGGCAAACATGTTTCATAGTCTTAAAAAAATACGTATTTACAATAACTTGCTCAAAAGTCAATAAATTGTTTAAATAAACACAAAGTTAAACAGCGTTTATATATGCTTCTATCTATACCTACGGGTACTTAGTTGTAACTATACAATAAAAAAATATCTTCATGTACCTAACACATTTGGCATATCTAGCACACTGTTTATACCCATTCATTGGGTCATACATAACATATACTCGATTTATATTCATTTTACCAACAATATAAACAAAACCAATCTAACTAAAATCTCGAGAATTTAACTACGCTTGCTTTTCATAAGTCTTTACTGTTTGAATTCTTGGCAAAGTGAAAAATAAATGTGCACATGGTATTTTGTGACCGTGTCTGCCACCGCCCCAGTAAGGTACCTGACCTTAGGTTCAAGTTCTACTAATATTAAAAATAAAGCTCTGAATACAAGTGTCAATTACACGCGAAGAAAACGCTGTGTCGGTCAATCAAACATAAATATTCCTCGAAAAAGGAAGTAAAGATAGGCTGCATATATTTTTTCTTAAAACATTTTCTCCTAAACTAGAGAAAGATTGAAAGAATACAATTATTATTAAAACATAATAATAAGTGTTGTCTGATGTATTGTCCTACCTGCACAGTCTTGGTATGATCATGATTGAGTAGCTTTTTCATTTTTGTTTCATATTTAATTAACCAACATAGCCCCCTAGAAACGGTACGTTGAGTCAGCAACCGCGCCCAATTTGCCGACGGTACAAAAAAGTCAAACTTAAGCTACAGCATTGGTACTAAAAATAATGTGATTATTTTGTCCTTAAAAATTGCAACAATGTCCAGTCACAACATTCTGTGCTCTAATTAAAATTAAAATAATGAAATAACGGTTTTTTCTCCATGATTGATACGTCATTTGCCATAGACATTTAAAAAAGGATTTTTTATACACTCATATACATTTTATAGGATACTTTCCAAGTGCTCCAAAATTTGTATGGTGAGCAAAATAAAACTACCATGACTAAATAATTCTGTTTTTTTTTATCTTCACTTGCTTTACAAAATTTTGGTGCGCTGGGGAAGTATCCATTTTATGTTTGTTTCTTTGAATCGAATAATAAATATTTAATTTGTACCTACGCAAATGATCGTAACAAGGAATACTGCTCACGAATCACGAAGTTACTATTACTCATCGTTCTCTTTCGAACTCTACTAAAGTTATATATCGTTTTGTGATCTTCGCAATCAAAGACAGAAATTATATTGTCGTTACAAAACGTACATGGTTTTAAACATACCAAACTGTGATTTAAAACAAGCCTAAGTCAAAGACAAGCTGTGAGAAAAAGAAACATAGGATTTGCGAGCATACTATTGGCACCAAGATAATTATTATATTATTATACACATCATACAGTTATTATAAAAAATCGCCATAACTGACACAAAGGGTAACGAAACTACACTGTCTATCTAATTGTTCCTTTACTCTAAAACTTGTTCGAAAAAAAATACAGTAACTTCGTGTTTAGTAGCCAGACGATCGCAGTTAAATATAATGACGAGTTCACGCGGAGTGACACCGGGTTGGTGCGGAGTAGTCCAACGTATTACTTGTATTACTCCGCTGCACTGCTGCCCGCACTCCGTCTTCTGAAAACCAGATTATTCCGTTGTTAAAAACAAACTCAATCGGCCTTCTTACAAAACAAGGTTTCTTAGTAGTGTGACGGATCTTTTTGGCTGAGTGAAAGAACCAACCGTTAGGCCCTCTTTGGAATATACAACTCATTTTGGATACTTAATGTGGGTTGAGTCGTTTCTGCTAAACTACGTCCAAGTATCATCCTAGTACCGGACCTACACCCTGTTTCTGAATTAAGAATTTGCAGTTGAGAACTTGTCCTGAGTCAGTAATGTTTGTTGGAAATAATAGTAATTTTTCAGCTGTCTCCATAGTAGTAGGACTGCACTTACGCGCAAAGGTGATTTTGTATGAGCTATTTACGATAAGTTACTGAAAATTTGGAGGGAGCTTAATAATGTACAATTGAAGAAGTCATTTCTAACAACAAAGTTTACTATAATATTAAGGATTTTCTGACAGAACCTTTACTTGTACGAATTTACTGTTGACATTTATAATTTATTATTGTTTGCTAAATTCAAGGTAAATAAATGATATTGGCTAACTACCTAATAATAATTCATATTTGCACGCTATAATATGTGGCAAACATGTCTGAACCTGTATTTTTATTTTTTTATATAAAAAACGCACGTTTTTATTCTTGTCTGTGTACACATGTTTGAGAAAATAAATATGTTATCTTATCTGTCAAACTCTAGCATTAATTAAAGTGATTCATTAAAAGTAGCCCCCAAAATCGAAAATTTCTCGGGTTTTTTCTTAGTAATGCTAGAGTTTGAGAAGTTCTCAACTTCATATTACCAAAATGCTAAAGTAGAGTTTGAAAAGTTCTCAACTTCATATTACCAATTCAGTAACCGGCACCCTAATTGCGTAACACACTATCAATCGCAATCTGAATCATTTTGAAGCATATTGCGAATCCATTGCTTCATATGTTCGAAAAATTTGTCTACTCAACAACGTAAACAACGCAATGAATGTTGTTGACCTGTCAAAATGAAACCATTCTTACTGCTAGTGTGTTACGCAACAACCCCGATCCGCTGGTGTAAATTATCAGGCTGTATTAAGAACTGTTTTTCGACCACAGTAAGGTTCTTAAAACAAATAGGGTCGATTTCCAATCGTCAGATAACTTTTAACTGCAGAATATACAGGTGGCAGGGACTTCGACGCACAACCACAGACTCAGTACTGACATGATTCTCGACCCCCATGCGTTGATGTTACGTCGGTTATTAAAAAAAAAAAATCTGTTGTTTCCTACAAAAGTGCAATACATACGCGGTCAAAATATATGGAACAGCAATTTTTTTAATAACCGAAATATTCATTACAGTATTCAATACTGTCGCCGCAATTTTTATTTGTCAGATAAAAGTTGTTTAATCCTTATCTAAAGATAAACATTGTTAACAAAACGAAGTTTATTTACATGGGAGTATTTTTTCCGTTAGTGTGGATGAATATGAATGTATGGCTATGGCTAACTAACCTACGGCCCACCTGTTATTAAGATGTCCTCAACGCCATCTGAGGGTAGCCGCCCTGGAAGCGATGCCGTTCTCACAATTCGTACAAGGCCACAAAGCTGTCTGTAAGAATACCAACACCCGAACTCTTCAAGGAAACAGCAAGCGATAGACTTAGGAAATTTTTGGCAAGGCACAGATACGATGGAAGAGAAGACGGTCGGCGGAGAGAAAGTATTATGTGCATTAGTTATCGTTTGTGTAAAAAATGATATGCAGTTATTATTATTTATTTATTAATTTAACATGGTAAGTACCTAACTTATAAACTTAGCCCCACAAAACCATTGCAATGGTTTGACTGTGGGGTCAGTGAGTCTCTAGACAATAATACTTAATCACACATATCCAAATAATATTTTTTTAACTTACTTTTAAATCTATTTTTATTTGTTTCACTCCTTATGTCTGCCGGTAGACTATTCAATAAGTATGGTATACGTTTCTTTAGAGTTCTGTCACCAAAGTAATTGGTGACTCTGGGAACATTGAATCTGTCAGCAGCAATAGATCGTGTGTTATGGTTGTTGAATACGTGATTTAAGCTATACTCTTGGGTACCATGATGGTTTACTGCTAAAAGATATTTATGTTTGTAAGTGATAGGTAGAATTTTACATATTTTAAATAGTTTCCTATAATCTCCTTTACAACTGTTTTTAGTTTTTTTAGTAACAAGTAGTTTTAAGAATCGAATTTGAAGAGCTTCTAATTTATCCAAGTTAGTTTTGAATGAAGTAAAGTAAAAAAAGTAAGTTGTTTTTTTTTTTTCCTTCTTATTATAATAACTGTATTGAGCTTGACCTTGACATCTCATTCAATTGAGAGATTTGATCCTCATGATTGACCCTAGTGATAGGTGGCAAAAAGCCCGGGTGTTAATTTTACGCATGAGTGTCGGTTGAAAAATGTTTGAATGCAGTAAGCCCACGTCCGCTTTTAAACGCGATTTTTTTTATCGCACTTTGGCTTTTGGTAAAAAAAGTGCACGGTTGGATTTTCATCTCTCCGCGCTAAACCGAGTGGGCGCGGTACAGCGGTATCGGCCAAACTATAATACTAACTTAAAAACATTACCCTCCTTTTGGGATTCACCACAGTCGGGTAAAAAAGATTTAGCAATGCTTTATTTGAGTAAAATTGGCTAATCATCTTTCATCATCACTAGAGAGCGGATATTCGGATGCATAATATTTACCTAAAGTAAATTTTTGGTTATGAAATTATGGAAGCAGTTTCTTATTTTTTTTAATTTTTAATGTTAATATAAATCCCGGGATTCCATAAAATCCAGGAATGCACAACTATTTGGAAACATGGTATGGAAACGACTTCTTAAATATGTGGTATTTAACTTTACACCATACGTTAGCATTCGATCCTATAGTCAAAAAAGCTAGCATTCAATTCTATAGTCAAAAAGTATTATATTCATTAATTTCGGATTTTTACAATCAATACAAAAGTGCATTCCATATTTCGATTCTATAATCAGAACTCTTTGGTCGATCCCGGAATCGCGGGACTTTTTCGATACAAAAGTGAATTCCATAATAGCCAACAACTCAAGTTTAGGTAAATATGCATCCGATTATCCGATCTGTAATCATCACCATCATCATAGGTTCATCAATATTTAGGGTACTTTCCCCCCACTCCGTCTTGTTTCCAACCTGCCCTGTTTATTGCAACTGTTGTTATGTTGTTGTAGGCCAGTCATACGGCTTGTCAATAGGTCTACTACAAAACTGTAACTTGCCTTTATGTTACTGTAATATGCTTTGTTTGAATTAGTAGCGAAGTGCTTAGAATGCTTATTAGGTACATATTTACAAAGCGAAGATTATATTAATCGGCAGAAAGGCGAAGGTTAGATACAGTCTCAGAATACAGAACATACCAGAAGGCGAACGTGCATACAGTTGAGGCTACATAAACGTCAGAAGCTACTCTTTAATACTATAGTTTAACATTCGTTCGACCACTTTTCTTCAGCAAATTTTTAATTTAATTTTAATTTCTGCGTATAACAGACCCTACCTACCCTACCCTACCTAACTAAAACCTTCAATATTTTTTTATTTTTATAAAATCTTTTCTCAGACCTACCAAATGATGACTGACACGTTATGTCAAACGCCATAAAGTTACATTAGAAGATAGAGTTACCTACTTATTATTACAATAAAAATGTAAATATGGTCGTTTTCTTACAATTTTTTTTTTTTAACTTTCTTAATTTTCACGCGTGATGCCGTGACCAAGGGAAATAGGGATTCATTTTTATATCTATACATTACGATGGTCAAATATGTCACATGAAGTAGTTGGCTTGAAAACTTTGGACTTGTTTACGAAAAAAAAATATTGAGCAGATAATTAGGATATCTCCGGATCTACAAAATTTCCCGTTATATACTTACAGAGGGTAACAGTACTAATTATATATGATTTTTTGACATAAATATTACGGGAAATACTGCACTATTTTATTTTTATTGTCCAAAATTTTTTTTTTACTTGTGTCGTCGTCACCATTTTGGACGAATTGGACTCGCCCCTGACCGTTTGGCCGGAATAGGCGAAAGATTAAGAGAATTGGAAGAGTATGGGGGAGAACTTTGCCCAGTAGTGGGGCAAAATTTATACATGTTATAAATTAAACTCGGTTATCGTGTCTGTCTGTGCGACCGCGTTGTTCTTCTAAACTACGCAACTGATTTAGATACGGTTTCCACCAACATTTAGAGTATTTATTCCGGAATGTTTATGTTTAGCTATAATAAATTTAATTGAACTTGCATATAATAAAGAAATCTCGAGGTTTTGTCAAGTCGTAAAAGCCGTGCGAAGCAGGGGCGGGTAGTTAATAAATTATAATCGTTGGCGCCTTCAGGTTGGTTCTGAATTCTAAAGGTGCAGTATTAGTAGTGGCAATTAACACAATTTGTATGTAGCTTGTACGTACCTATCAGCCAACAACATAGCTCTGTGTGCCTCACGCTGCGCCGTGACCTGCACTAGTTCTGCCACCGTCGCCGCCTGCTGCTCCGCTGAAATATTGTACATAACACATCATGATCATACGCTAAACATCGTATACAATGTAATGCTGGCACTTGGCGCATTTGCACTGCATGCGGTTAGACTAGAAGCAGACCATAAAATATATGGTCATCACGGCTCAAGCAGATGATTTTTCAAAAATCTTTAAATACAGTTTTAATTATTTTTGAAAATAAAGGAATGTTTCCTTTCAGTAAAATTTGCCATCATCAATATTAAGGGTACTTTTCCTCCAACCACGGTCTTTTTTTTCCACCCTGTATATTGTGTTACCCAAGTGATGCGACTATTTCGTCAAATACGCCAAGTGAAGTGCCAGCATAATACATTCATATGAACATACAACGTTTATTTGCTAGCGTGCAAAATGAGACTGTTTAAATTCCTCTGTGGATGGGAAGAACAGCTGTATATTGCCCGTATTAGCGCAGTTTAAGAAATAAAGACTCAGTTGTCCCCGAGCGTGAAACGGGCACTGTGCTTGAGCCTTCGATACACAACATAAAGCAAATGTTAAATGAGTGGGGTATAAAACAAATAATGTAGCGTTATGAGGCCATGAAATAATCTAGGTACTTCTCTTTTATAAAGCCTAAGGTAAGACTTGATTTTAAAAAAATGAGTGCTTTGAACTTTTCGTTCAATTTATACGGGTCTTGTCGTTTGACTCAAAACCCTAAACCCACATCGCTTACGACAGTCCTTAAAACCGCACTATCTAGCGGCTATTCACTGAACTTGCAAGTCAATTTACCAGATAAGGGTCGTGTCAATCGCCGCTCAAGTCTCGAAAGGCGACGGGCTATGGGTTCGGGTTGGTCTTCCTCTTCCCTTGCTCTCCGCATGGCAACAAGCCTGGCCCACCTCTCTTCGAACCACAGCTGCATGGCATCCCGACGCTCCATGTCCGCGGCGCTGCCCGGTCCGTGATCTGTTGTTAGTGCTTACTAAGATGATCGTGTGAATGTTATGTGGATGTTAACCACGACACAGTGGACATACAGGGTGTAAAAAGACTCATCACATAGCCTTTATCTACGCATTCTGTTAATGAAACTATATTACATGGAGAAATTTTTTGTTTGTTTACTTAAATTGAATTATTGGGCACGACTTTTATTTTTGTTGTAACGCACGCTAAACATTGTGTACATATATGGATGCATGCAAAGGTCGAAGGGGGAATTTCAAGTTAAGTTATAACATTTAAAACTTGTTTCGGGAAAAAAATATCGTTTTTTTTTAGTTGGAACTTTGACCTTCAATGGTGCCGATTCCCTTGTTCACAAACTAAACTAAATTTTTGATTAATTTGACAGAAGTAAACAAAAATTTATCTTCTGTCTTTTCTTAATGAAATAGAGAGAAAAAGATGCACTGAACTTAAATTTAGTTTAGTTTGTGAACAAGGGAATCGGCACCAATAACTTCTTAGATAGAATATTCCCAGGTATTGTCTAGTACAAAAAAAAGATCACAAAAACGGGGAGTATAAATGACTCTCGGCTTCGTTAAGCATCTTTTTACACCCGTTATATTATGGGCCTGTTTCACCACCTTCGGTTTAGTTCCCGTTAAATTATACTGGTAGATCTGGTATAGTGATTATGTGGATATTGTGAAACTTGCCCTAAGACGTACATTTTCAATGAGTGTTACATTGATGTACTGGATAGCTTATGAAGTTGACAGACGATAGCTAAGCAGTGGACATTTTAATTTCATTCTGGTTATGCTCTAGACAGCTAATTAGTCACGACTTAAGAATAATATGTTAATCTCCATTCACGATAGGAAGGGTGCGACGTTTACACTTAAAATTTTCCTTCATACAACCATAATTTATTTAAATATTAGGCCGCGTTCACACCAACCGTAAAGTCGGTCGTCGACTGTGAAAATATATGAAAAACAAAGCACAGTCAGCGGCTGAGCTGAGCTCATTTTTTACTGAACACGCAGTTAACGTCTTATACGCTTTTATGAGAAGGTGGCAGACATTTGTAATTTTCGTGTCGTGGAACCCATCCCCGCGTGAATAGAATATGAGTATAGGCTTCTAAAAGATTGATACATAAGTTGAAAATTATGGGCGGGTTGTTTCACGTCCACTTGACGCACGCGTATACGTCATAAATGGCGCTAACTATCGTCAAACCAAAATCAACCTCAAAATATTAAGTTCCCCAGTAGGTACTCACCTGGCCTTGGTCTTTGCCGCGGCTCGCGGTGTGGGGAAGGTGGTGTGGGTGGCGAGTACATTCGGGGGGGCGGGGGCACGGGCGGCGGCTCCTGTAAGGCGCTCGTAGACTTGTGAGCGCCTGTAGTCTGCGACTCCTGGTAAAAACACCTTCAGTCAGCTCTGAATTGAAGGGACCGAAACCACCAGTTATATACAAGTTTCTTTACTATATATAGAAGATACCATACTATATATATAATTCTGGTTTGTGCTTGTAGTTAGGCTATATACATTCAATTGTGTTGTTACGTATTTGCCCCGACTCTAATAAGATGATAATAGGCGCATTTAAAAAATGTTATAGACGGATTATTTGAATAAGGGGCTTGCAATTAATTATTAAAAAGAGAATATTGCAGTTCATAGCAGTAACATATTAATTACAGATTCTAAGATTAACAAGTATAGTCCCAAAGAGGAGAAATAAGTAGAAGATCTAAAATATTTTTTACTGTATTTCTAATAAATATCGGGGGTTTATAAGTATTGTTTAATAACGCACCTCCAAAAACCCACCAAACATCATAAGCCATTTGAATTCTTAATCCTAAGTTTTAAAGAAAAAAATCGCTTACTACATTTGGATAGGAAGTTTGTATAGTGTATGAAACGTAATCCCAAATATGTTTAATTTCTTTGGAAGTATATTTCATTGGTATAGCGTCGAACACAGACAGACCATTCCAACAAGCATTGCGTCACTGCAGCTTAACATTAAGATGTAACTTTTGCCTGTGCTTATTTTCTTCTGAGTATTATAAAAAAACTGCTAAATCTAATAGCATTTTAATATGAACAAAAATTTGTAACAATAACTCAATATTTAAGACTTTAGCTCTTATATAGCTGAATTACTCAAATTGTAAACTTGAAAGCAAAAGTTACGAGATTACGCACAAAGAAGCGAGATCATGCACATTCATTTACATACAAAATTCACAAATACCGCTATTTACCTCTACATGAAATTGATTGCTTCGATAGCACAATATGCAGCAAATAGTTATTGGCAAACTATATTTCTGTTAATGCAATTTGAGGTTTTTTTTATCATTTCAGGGTAGGATAAAAAAAGACTGCTCATAATTAATCATAAATTAGCTAGTTAAACTGACTAGGCAACTCATAATCATTGAATTCGACGTCGCCTAGACGAAATATTTTAAAAAAAGTGGATCATAATATAGTATCCGATCTGATGAGTATCATGCTGTATATTGTACTACTGCGGTAGAATGTAGAGCGACAGGTGAAGCGAAGACATTCACGTAAACAGACAGATGCACAGAACGAATCGTTGACGTTGGATCAAAGTAATTCGTTTACTATGTATTATGTTTGACCGTAAACTAACTTCCCAAGTGATTAATCTGATTCTGGATAGAACACAATTTTTTCTATTTGTTCAACTCAGATTCATGTCTCAACCACTTCGTTTAAAGTCGCTTACTTTCATATATTATACTTAATTAATAAATAGGATTTTCACACTACGACAACCATATCAATAATAATTGTCTTCATATGAAACTCCAAAAATCCCGAAAATGAATTAAACTAATCCCAATATTACATAGACAAAATAATCCTTGACACAAACCCTGACAGTCATGCATCAATTACATCCAGATCCAACGCCACACTTATAAGGGCGGGCGCACACTACACGGTCAAGTGGTGCGACAGACGTACACGGCATGCGACTCACGAGTACGACACTGTACGGATATTTGCTTACGTGCAACGGCAGCTCCGGATCCGAGAATGACTGAAAATTCAACGTGTGTTAGTCTACTCAGGTGTCCGGCTACAACGGAATTTTGACATACTAATTAATGTGTGCCGGATTAAAGTTGATCAAGGGATTTTGGATTTAGATGGTAGAATAGTTTAGAATTTACTGATGTCTCATTTTGTTTTAATAGATCTTTAAAACTCGTAGGCGCCATTGTTTAAATGCAAGTTAGGACCATTATGTGACAGAGTAGATTGTATTTATATTCCTCTGTGATATGCTTTCTAAGACATTGTGATGTGACTGTGTAATGGGGCAGTCACAGTTGCAGCCTAGTTTCAGTTGGGAGCAATGTAATGCCTATAAGTGACTAATTTTGCCATTGCTCACTTTAATCCGGCACGAAACAAACACAGTGCCCAAAACAAGTTATTTCCTCTTCCGTGTCTCATGTTATATTGCCAAATCGTGGACACCCTTACTAAACATGTTACGACCAACCCCGGTTTGAATCACTACTTTATTTTTACAATATTCACATATTTGTGAGATGACATGGTTTTGTAGATGATATGAATTAATTGTATGTTAGGAATATGTACGTGTTTTCAACTTTTAAAGATATTTTGTAGTATAAAACAAGTAATTTGTCAAGGAATTTCAATTCATAATAAAAAAACTAATTCATTCATTAAAAAAAGAAAAAAGACAACAAATTTTATTCTATTTAAAAAAAAAACAGTATCATGATTTAAATAAATCACAAATATTTAATAAAGACAACTAAACTGACTTCTGAGACTTGAGACTTTCACATACAACTAAAAACCGTCGGTGTGAAGATGTACTTAAGTTGAATACTATGGACTCCAATCAAATAGGCATACTTGTTTGATGTGGTGCTCAAAAGGCTTAGATATTGTCCAAAATGCAATCTTTGCGATCCTCAGCCACGTATCATGAGATTGGTGTATTGATAGCAGCTTTCGATGTTAAATGAAATGGTTCTGATGGATGATTATGAAATGTGGAGTCGCAGCCACTGTTAATGCTATGGTTATGATATTAACTAATTTAATTATTTAAGAGCCATTTAACGTTTTCGCGCGAATATCTAAGATTTTAGTCGCCTAATTTACCATCTTAGTTAATTCTCTGGTATTGGTGAATATATGTAAATAATAGATCATTCTTTCGTATTGACACTTCATGTAACACATTTACAAAAACTTATTTGTGTACTTTGTAGTTATTAATCTCCCAGAACTAGTTTACTGAAAAATCATCGCAGAGGCAATTTCAGACTCCTATTTCTATAATTAATATTAATAAATTTGACTGATAAAAATACACAAAGCATCAGACATATAGTTTTGTCGACAAATGACGTACTAGAATTTCGATTATTAATAACATTAATAGGTAAAAAAAATAAAGACTTAGGACAATTTTTACGATTTATTCGCATTTATATTGCGATTTTTTTGTTTGAATAAAGCGTAATTACATTTTAAAAATCATCTCAAAATGAACTATGTTCTTTAACAAATCGAATTCTCAAGTTTGATTAAAATCCCTTCATTTAATTAGCCACAATATCCTTTTTTTAAATACTCTAAAAAAGAATAAATTGCGATGCACAAGTGGGCACCGTTTAGTACAGCGCGAGCGCCCATCGAAGAAGGACCTATGCTACTTTTTCCCGCGTCTCAATTGTCGAGTGCTCATATCGTAACCGTGATATTATACTACGACCACAACATTTTGATGCTTCCCAAATTGACTCGTTTTTACGAAGATTGCGTATTGCCGGAAATTATAGACCCTAGAAAAGCAAGATTGCCTTTAAGAAGCCTTTACGACAAATATTTATTTAACGTAAGTGATAGTCATTATTACTTGACATTATTGTCAAATAATAATGACCAACACTTATATTTTGTACGATGTGATTGTTTTCCTGTTCATTTTTATTATATACTTTCAAAACATATATTTGTATTTTTTTATTAGTCTAGAAAGCTTTAGTAGACTGTTTAAATAAAATAACTTTTTTAATAAATCTCTAAATACCGCATTATTATTATAATGGCTCAAGATTATTTAGTCCGTCTCGACACTCGCGTTACACTGCTTAAATTGTGTATGTGTGGATAGCTACGCTCACATACACAGCGCTGCCGTCTTTTACCTAAACTCGAGCGTTAAAATTTTGTGAAATGGCTCTTAATTAATGCTTAGTATTTTCAACACATGACTTGATAGTAAGTTTCTTTGCTCATGAGATCATACCAAAATGGTACATCGCGTTTCCCATTTTGATTTGGTAGAACTGATTTCATGAGATTTCTACCAGTGGCCACGACTGATATACACAAATAACATTCTGTTCACTATGCAATAACATAACGCTGAACGTACTATTGTAGTGTGTGCCTACCTTGGCTCTAGGTCCCAGCCTTCGGTTCAGGTAACTAGAAATGCTTTTCATGATGCTCTTGCTTCGACTTTCCCGAGCTAGCTCAGGGTCTGAGAAGGAAGGCTTCACGGGGAGAGGCATGAGGGGGGGTATGGGGCGAGGGGGCGGTGGCGGCTCCGGAAGCCACACCGGAGGCGGCTCCGGAAGCCACGCCGGGGGCGGCTCCGGAAGCCACGGCGGGGGCGGGACCGGGGGCGGGATCGGGGCAGGCGATGCCCGCGTCCTCTTTACCGGCTTCGACTTCCGGCCGGCTTTCGGTGCGCTGCCCAACCTCTCGAGGACCAATCTCCTCACAACCTCGGTCTGTTCCTCTCGTTCTCGCTTTATTTCTTGCACTTTGTCGGTGGTGTCGCGTGCGGGGGTCGGACTGACTGGAGAGAGTGAGCCTGAACTTAGGTTGATGGATACGGAGAGCTCGAAACTCCTCGTGGGCGAGTCCGTGCTGCGAGACGTGGAGCGGTGGAAGGTGTCGCTAGCAGAGCGGCACACGGCGGGCGAGTACAGGCGCATGGGACACGGACCGCTGAACGGGCTCGGCGGAGGGTACTTCACTCTAGGCGTATCAGGTACTAGTGGTGGCGATATCTCAGAATTTTCGATCTCAACCATTTTATCCTTCTCCAATGGCGGCGAAATTTCAGATAGACTTAAAGTTTCTATTTTATTCTCTATCTTCGGCTCGGATCTCCCTTCTACTCGCATACTATCATTGTGAATACTGTCAGTTTTCTGAATGCTCGTCGTGTCGGTCTTAAGTATACTGTCGGTCTTCAGTATGCTGTCGGTCTTCAGTATGCTATCGGTTCTTAGGAAACTGTCACTTTTCTGTAAGCTATCACTTTTGTGCAAACTGTCACTTTTCTGCAAACTACCACTCGTAGATTTATCACTAGTGTCGTTGTCAACTGACTTCAAAAGTTGAGACGACTTCAAATCTAAAGGTTCCGTATCAGCGTCTATGTCTTCTATATCGTCCAAGTCGATGGGGCACAAGTTCTGTCGGAAGCTGTTTTCTTGACTGGCTGGCTTGAAGACTGTTTCAGAGAAACTCCTTTCGATGAAATTCATGGAGCGGTCGTTTCCAGGCGAGTAGGGGTCGTAGTCATTGTCTACGAGCTCCATGTAGCCTTCGTTCCTGGGTGTGACGGGGGTCTCTAGTGACGGGTCTTGGTCCCCTTCGTCGGCGAACTCGAAGTGCTCTAGTGCATTAGAGTAGACGACTGCTTCAAGGGGGCTGGTTCTACCGCAGACGTGCGACGCGACGGCGGCTATGTTCTTGGCGTCGTGTATGAGCTTGGGCCCGCTGAGCGTGCGCGGGTTCTTGCGTCGTTTCCTGTCGTCCTTGTCGTCGAGGCCACAGTCGTCGAGTGCGGCGCTCTCTGCCGCCCAATCCGACAGCTCGGTCTCAGTGAGCGCGAGCGTTGTGGCATCACGACCCGACTCTGACGACTCCGACTCCGCAGCGGCCACTACAGTTGTGCCGGTCGCCGTGCCCGACGCCTTCTCGTCCTCCGTGCTGTTGATCAGCATGAGACTGTCCAACTGAATCAGCTCCCCTCCCTCGTCGTGCACCTCGAGGCGAGGTACTGACTGGTTGGGAGCAGTCTCGGTGTGGGACGAGTCGTCTTCAGACAGCGAGTCTGACTCTAAGTCCGGATCCTTTTCATCTTTAGCTGGTTCCGAACTCCAGTCTTTGATGAGAGGAGAGTCTACTTTGGTGAGCAAGTCGACCGGCGCGTCGGCAACAAGGTTCTTTATGATGTCGGGCATAGGCTGAGCTTTCTTGTCTTCGGTGGACAGTTGGAAGGTGACGACAGGTTTCTGTGGCTGCGGTTGCTGCATAGGCACGGGGGCAGGGTGTAGCATTTTTTGGAATTCTGTAATAGTAGATCTGAACGCTTCGAACTTGGTGTCTATTTGTGAGGTGGAGTCCGACTTCCTGACTGCGGGGGGTGAGGGTTCGCCGAGCAGGTATCGTCGCTTGAGTTCGAGCGCGCGCTTGGTGGCGAGCCCACCGGCTGAGCGCGCGCGGCTGAGCGGGTACTCGTGCAGGGGCGCGACGGGTGCGGGGGGCGCGGCGTGCGGGGGCGCAGGGGGCGTGGCCTCCGTCACGAGGATAGACGGCGGGGCGGGCGCGGGCGCGGCGTCCTCACGCGCAAACTCGCTGTCGGTGGACACCTCGGTGGCGGACGACACCTCCTCGTCGCTGGACTCGCTCTCCTCCTCAGATTCCACCTGTGTTGAAGCTCATTATAGTACAAACTATGCAAGGTGTCGGAACCTTGTTAGCGCGTTACAAGCGAGCGCCCGGGATGCGTAGAAAGGTGCACAAACAAACCACACTAACTTACCGTCGGTGATGGCGGTATCACGTCGCGGAACTACGTCACAGAGGACTATACATATGTATGTACAATGTATGTGTATCGTTGGAATGTACGTACAGTAGAATTAAACAGTACCTTAGTATGTTTAAAAAGAAAAAAATATGATCATTTTATTGTTTAATGCTGAAGTTTTGTAAATATTCAAGGAATCCAAAGTATAACTTTTAGTTACTAAAGCTGTTTCATAAAAAAACAGTTTTGTTGGATTTAAAAGTAAACTTCATCAATTGTACAATCAACATTATGAAAGTTTAATCGACATAATACTAAATGTCACATACTTTCCAAACGATACATGAATGAATGAAATAAAAATGAAAAAAAAAAAACAAAATCAACAGATATTATTTACATAATTATGATATAAATATTATTATGTACATATAGTGCGCTATAATACATAACTATATATATGTTATATAAGCTTATACACACATAGGATATTATGGTTTAATATGTAAATATAACGAATTAATATATTAATTGTACATAAACGTAACACATTTAAAAGCGCCATCGATTGAACAGACTTACTGTTTCATTTTGGTCTTATAAATTATCCTTCTACTCCTTTTGATGAAATTTATTTTGAGTGAGCATAGGAAGATCAACCGTACAGCATCAAAACAGTAACTAGTTTCCCATCGTAAATACAGGACTGATTTAAACAAAAATGTAAATCAAGACAATAAAAATAAATACAGTACTCAGAAGCCGGTCTCTGAAGCTTTACGTGTCATATTGACGCGCGGGTACTACAGTACCCGCGTAACTAGTGGCGTAGTAGTTTCTATTGAAGAAGGGAAATGAAAATAGCATCGCTAAACATCAGCCCTCTTACTTACATATTCAAGACATCTATAATGTGCTAGTTAAAAGATGTGCTCCTTTGTTTGACCGCCAGTTTTAATTCGTTTCTTCAATGGCTCGAGTTGTACCAAATTTCGGGAACAGTGATTTAAGGCTCGTACAGACTCGCGCGATATCGCAGGCACGACGCGACACTAGTAGCACAATTTCTTTGTCGGTGCCTGTCGCGCACGCGATATCGCGCGAGTCTGTACGAGCCTTAGTTCCGTTTTAAATCAATGAAAGCCAATTCATAGAACAAAATAGAACAGTAGGCCGTTGACGGAAGTTAGTGTGGACAAACTACACGCTTACCGCGCCTCTGCCGCCGCCCCTGTTATCTAGCGGATGATGATATGACGCATGCGCCTATTGACCGTAACTACACCTAACACTAGGACTAATCTGAGCCGGATAGTACGGCTAAGTTACGTTCGAGTAATTTCTCTCTATCGCAATAAGTTACAATATTCCGAAGGTCTGATTTTACCTAAAAAAGGTCTCTTCATCGTATTTAAGGTTTTTTTTTTGTTTTGTTCTTTAAGAAAGATTACGATTTCCTTGTTTCTTGATAACATGTTCATGCTTTGTTATGAGTATATATAACGTATAATTTTCATAATGTCAAAAAATATATGGCACATTCGCAAACTACTATACTAAAATATAGATATTCTACATATCAAACAAATTATTGATTTTGGTAATATTTATTGATGACTTTTGTCTGTCCTCACGCCCTACTGTGAATACTTGTAAGCCTTTCTCTATCTAACAAATATTTATTTAATAAAAATATTAAATTTGTTTACCGACAGGACTACGCATAGCTTTAGCCACTGGGTCTAGAGCCATGAAATTTTGCACAAGTATTCCTCTTATCTGAGCACAAAGGAGAGATTTTTTAAAATTCATCCCCAGAAGAGATAAAAGTGTATATGTAATTTGGTAATTTTTGTCGATGGGAATTCCATTGGGCACACGGTTTGTTAGTGAAGAAAGCCCTATAATTTTTGTATCCTAGCCGTAAATTGGACTAAAATGCAATGCATGTATATGGCTGGTGGGGCGGCGGCGTTCGATACCGCACCTCCCTACGCGCCTAGCCGACTGCGCAGCGCGGTACCTCGCTGCTGTCGGTGGGCGCGCGCGCCGGCGCCGGCACCTCACGTCGCCGCGCCTCGCGCGCCTCGCGCATGCGTGAGCACGACTCGGCGCCTGACGACTCGGCGCCTGGACAGGGGATACAATTAACTTGTGCTGATGTATATGTATTTCCTAAGGGACGCCCGAGGAGAACATATAGTGACCTAATTGGTGATGTTCTTCAGAAAGGTCAGGTGCGTAGCACTCGCAACCGGCGTGCGTGTATGACCAGATGTATGAATGTAAACGAAGCAAAAGGAGTATGTAAGGAGCGTAGCAGGTGGCGCTCTATAGGTTCTGCCTACCCCGTGTGTATGTATGTGCTACTGAACGTTTTACACACACTTTGGATGTTAGCTTGAAATTATTAGTCAAGGATAGCCAAAGATGTTGGTTTATTGAATAGTCTTAACCACCGCGTAACTAATCCTTTATGAACGTTATGTGAATGACCGTTACTGAGAGAAAATTGACTATAACCGCTGATTGCGTACTGTCGCGTTACACTTTAATTTTTTGCAAGGCAACAGAAAAGTGCTGATCTATGCGCGCGTGCCACGTACGATACATAACACGTACAGGTGATCTTGTGTTACCTATAAATTCAATATGAATGTAACCAGAACATTGTACCATCAAACAAATTGACACCCTACGTTTACTACGTCATTTGCCGTGTTGTAACCATTTCATACAGCCGACAGTTGTGATATAAAGAAACGGACGCTATAATGCTACAGTTTAGCGCTGAATAGGTTACACGTCATTTAAAAAATGATAATAGAATTACCACAAATAATCCACTGCAGTAGACTCAAAATCGGAGATTTAACTATCTTTTTCATAAGGCTCAATAGTGACAGTACTATACACTCACCATCATCCGAGTAGTCATCGTAACCGAAAGAGTCGTCGGAGAAGTACAACTCGTTGTGCGTTGCCCGCGGGGGCCGGGGGACCGCTTCCTGGGGCCCAGGGGATGCGGCCGCCTCGACATCGCTATCGGCTGCGTCCGTGTACTCGTCCGAGCTTGATTCTTCCTCGTCACTGAAAGTTAAGACACGTGGACTAGCAAACACACAAACTCGTACTTTTTTCCCATGGGGGTAGGCAGTCAATCTTTAAAATGTAGCTCAGAGTTAGGAAGTTGACTGTGACACCCCCGTGCCTTGGATAGCACTTAATGATTTCGGTCCTGCGCCTGACCTTTGAGTAAACCTTAACCAACCATGTCATAATATAAGAAACGACGTGACGCGTCAAAAACGAGTTTAATGTGACATCGATCAAAAGTGACCTGTATTTTCGTAGGTATCTCCAGCATAGTTGGCTAGTCTAGGCTAATTTGAACTGCTTTGACCGAAATTCGGCAGACAAATGAATACATACATATGTAAGACTACTGCACGTTTCGTATGTAAGACTGACCTCAGTCCACCGGCACACGAGGTCTCTGACGCGAGGAAGTTCCTGTCGGTCCACTCGTCTTCGTCAATCTCTCTGGCGCCGCTGTCCGAGAGCTCCACGCTGATGCGTTCGGGCGTGGGCGGCGGCGGGACGCGCGCTTGGGCCAGCGCGGTCACGGCGGCCACCGCGTCGGGCACGCTCACACCCGAGTGTCGTAAGCAGACCAAACGGCTGCCGTACCGCTCCATTGTGTAGTTGCTGTGGAGAGGAAATTATTACTCATTAATAATTTACAAAACATCGAGATTTCTTATTATAAGTTTAATATTAATGTATATTATACACAGCATTCTTCCGGAATAAAATCTCGGGCGCGGGGTGTGCGCGCGCCTACCTCGTAGGGCAGAGCACCTGTTATCGACACCGAACCAAACCTGCAGCCTTAGACAAGTGGGGCGTGTGTTTAGAGTGAGGGAACTTAGTGAGTTTTAATTTCGTTACACATTGTCAAACGAATCAAAACGCCCGCGCCGGCGCCGATAAAAAGCCGCCATGCCACCCGCGTGCATCGTTGCTCTTAATGCTCATGCTCTTAATGGGAGCACTTAGTCGGTAGGAGTCACATGACCCTCCCTCGGCCGTGAACACTTGCAGATAAATATAAGAGAAGTATGCTCACCCCGGTCGGAGCACGGTCTTGCACACGGCGCAGCGGAAGCAGGCGCGGTGTAGATGAAGTCCGTCGGCGGTGACGCCCTCGGCCGCGAACACCCGCGTTCCGCACGCCGCGCACTGCATGCCCGTAAACGCGGGACCGCGCCAGCTCTTCTTTGCCTGGAAGGATTAAATTCATAGAAGATAGCGGCATATTCACATTGATACGGTCGACTTATGAAAACCTTAAGAGCGTTCATACCGCGCGGGCTGACAACGGCGCATTTCTAGAGGTTTTTTGTGATTATTTTATTAAATATAAATCAACGTACAATTTTTTTTTTCAGCCAGTCACTGTATCTTTGTATTTAATAATTATTTTTAACATTTACTTTATAGTAAATATTAATATTTAGTCGTAATACAGCAAATATAAAATAATTGACAATTCGTCTGTAAAAAAAAAATTGATATACATACTTATAATTACCAAAGATTGGCTTAGGGCTTGGCTAAATAAAATAAAAAATTGTAATTTGATTGAAATGTAATAAATTAATAATCTCGAAAAACCTCTAGAAATGCGACGTTGCCAGCTCGCGCGGGATGAACGCTCTAATAGGTGATCTTCCAAAGGCGACCGCAACTGCAAACCGCAAGCTGCAACTTCACCCAATCGCAATTACAGACCGCAGCGTCTCGACACGCCACTTCGGTTTTAATTCCGAACGCGGCGTCACAGTCGAGACACACGACTCCGATGGCAGTGGAATTTCTCTTCTTCAGTATCGCGATAGTAATTGGTCTAACAAAAAAAAAAACGTCTTGTCGCTCTGTTAGTGACAGCCAGTGACGGCACTACTGACGTGCGGTCTGCGGTCGACGCTCGACCACAGCGTCAGGCAGCAACGGCTACGCAGGAATTTCCATAGTTACATAGAAACCAGTCGTGTCGCTGCGGCCTATCATTGCGATTTGAAGACGTAGCGACTTGCGGTTTGCGGCCCCTGTCGACTTCGGATGATCACCTAAACAATACTAAGATCAGAAGCAAATACCGACGTCAAAACTGTGACGTGCTACGTCAATGGGGATATAAACTGCCACTTGCTCACTTCAGATGTCGCTACCATTGTCCGTCGTAAAATTTTATAGCTAGCTGTCAATATCCATACATTTTTGTAAACAATCCACTTCTTTAACGTATGCGTTAAAGAAGTGGATTGTTTTTTATGTTAATTAATATGCCCCGTTGCGCAACTGTTTTACCATGTATTCCCCAAAGATGTTAAAAGAAGAACTGTGGGAGAGAGCTCTCCGAAGAATACATTGGAAACCTGATATTTCGTCTGAACTCTAGACTATATTGCGCTATTCTTTTGGAACCTGAATACTTTCATGGGACAGAACTAAGTCTGTTTTCTTTACCTACAGGCACATATAATGAAACTAATAGCAAAGGTATGTGTGTGTGTTTTGTATTATCATATTAGATCAGTGCTAGAATTAACATCTCTGAAGTTTTTCAGTCAGAAAAATCATCCTCGAGTTGGTTTTCAACTCTGATCAGGTTATTTCTGTCGTATGCCTCCAGTTTTCCACGAAAAAAGAACTTAAAAGTCAACAAACACAAAATACATACTAATATTATAAATGTGAAAGCAACTCTGTCTGTCTGTCTGTCTGTTACTTACGTTTTCACGCCTAAACACTGATCCGATCGCCATGAAATTTGGTAGAGATATAGCTTGGGATATGGAGGCCATTGGCTACTTTTTTACGCGATAACCGACATCCACGCTGGCGCAGCCACGGGCAAAAGCTATAAATTATAAAACGCTCATAATTTATTGGCTTTTCCACTAAAGATGCTTTTTTACCAGTGGTAGACGCTTCCACTGTCCTTAGTTCGTCTTTTAATAGTGCTACACTCGAAGTCGTATACTTATCTAGCTTTCGTAAAATTTGTGATCGACACAAAAGTAAACATAGACAAAACAATGGCGGTTTGTCGACGGATAACTGTGCTGCCACCTATGACGAGCTTTCATTATTGGGTTACTAATAAAAGCCTTGATAAGTTTCATTCACAGCGTAAGGTGATCGATCATCGTTTTGTTTAAAGGACATTTGGTAGTGGCTTAACTTCTTTAAAGTGGATAATGCGCAAAGGCCTTAAGTCACACAAAACGAAGAGTATAACAGTAGAGAAAAATATACAAACATCCTCTTTCGGTAGTTCTTTCGGCAGCATTTTCGATTGTTCGGCTTCGGGTTCTTTTTTCACGAATTTCGTCGCCAGATTCGCAACCTATAAGTTTGAAATACACAGGTAGGTATAAGTAATTCTGAAATCAACTGAACATATACTTTAAAAAGTTGAGATTTGTTTTAGTGGCAATAACATCAATTTGCATACAAAATAAGATATATTGTAAAAGATACGAACCTTCTTAGTGCCCTGGTCAGGTCTGCCAGAGTCCTTCAGTTTCTGGTCGAGCTTGTGCAAGGTCTCGTCGATTTCGACCCATTTCTCCTCGTTGCCTTCCCCCTCTTTCAATTTACGCTGGCGACCCAAAAACTGGAAAAATTTACAGATTTGAACATCTCGACTGCAATGCCACCTGTCCTATAATAGTAATATGGTAATCCCATCATCAGCCCATCGTCAGCGTCATTTAGGCGCACTGCATACTTGTTCGGCTCGGCATGATCCAGCCCAGCCAGGGGACAAAATAGAAAATAGGTATGTATATTTTGCCGAGCCTTAGCACCCCTTAAGAGTCAAAAATCGTCCTTTGTAAGATCAAATCGCCAGTGAACGTCTACGAACTTTCTTAACATACCTATCACAATAATAACCGAAAAAAAAAAACAGTATAAAGTGAAAAATTACTTTAATTGCGGAAGACGGAGTCGTTGGATCTGTATTTTAGTTTTTTTGCCACCGACTTAAAGTAATTTTTCACGTTATAGCTCTTTTTTGGAAGTCGGTTGTTTTTTTTTTTTAATGTAAATGTTTTTTATTTTCCCGTTTTAGTTACGACACGACTTGCTGTGTGGCAAAGTGACAGGAAGTATTATAACATCACCAAGATACACAAAGTGGATTAAATACCTATTATCGAAGCTTACTCAAAAACTTTCCAAACAAAGTTCGTAAAATTATTATATGGGACCACCCCGTAAGCTTCCTCTACCAAATGAATTTTCAAAGTCGGCCCACAATTGACGAAAATATCGATAAACTTACATAATAAAAATATAAACATCCGAATTGAGAATCTCTTTCTTTCTTGGAGTCGGTTAAAAACACCCTCTGGTGTTATAATGAGCAACCATAATATCTTGTAAGCTGAAGCTGATCAAGCAGATGAGTGATCGAAAATATTTCCAAATGATTAAAATAACGACATCTCACTCTCACCTGTTCTCTATCCCACTTCGGCACTCGTTCGGCAGTCTTCGGCTCGGGTCTGCCTAATCGATTCTCCTGGATCTTACGTTCTATCTCCTTCATATTCCAGTCATCTCTTTCTATCTTTCCGACGGATCGCATGAGGTCTTTAGGCTTGGAAGATGGTCGAGGGGTGACGTTCGAAGAGTTGGCGGTGGTGCCGCTAAGCTCGGCGGCAAGGCGGGCAACTCGGGCACCTCCGCCGGCAGTTCGGCCGCCTCCTCCGACGATTCGGCCCTCCTCCTATTGGTTACAGTTTTAAGCTGTAGTATTGTGATTGGTTGGTTTGAATGTTAGTGAGATGATGAGTAACGGTAACTGTTTCTTACAAGTGTATTACGAATCTAACTAATCAGTTTTAATCGTTTAAAACAAAACATAAACCTATCTGACCTCCACAACCCAGTAATTGGGTAATACGATAACCCTTGGTAAGACTCGTAGTCAGACTTTCGGGCTTCTGAAGACCCGTAACGACTGTCGAAGTACCACGGACAACCGCGGCAAGCGTAGCTTAACCGAATGGATCGACCCGTGCGGCTGTTACTACTTAGCCACTCTTGTCATTTCAAATCTAGGCTCATAATAATATATCGTCGACTAAAGATGAAGAGAATGCCTGAATTATTAAATCGTAAAAGTGGCTACATTACGATTTAAATTATTCAGGCATTCAGAATTCAGGGGTTCGTAACAAATTAAATTATTAGTCTTACGGCAATACACTTCAGTTAGTTAAAACACGGTGTAAACTGAAAACACAAGTGGAATGTTAATATAACTCTTAGGGTACTATTTCACCAGCAATTTGCCAGTTCTCGCGTCATTTACACCAGGAGTTGCTCGCTCGTCGAGAGGCAAGAACACGATACTCGCCATCAGGCGGTTATGGCGCTCATGTGTGTATACAACAAAACACTAATGAAACTTTAATGAATGTTGTCAAATGCTAGTGTAATAGTATCCTCAACATGCACACACAATTTGCTAGAAGTAATTATTCTATGTCAGTATAAAAACGTTATTTTTGTAGTATTTTCATCTCCATCGATGTTTTGTTTGAAAACGTGCGTGTTATCGTTTTGATTGAAGAGTAGTCGAGAGCGATCGAGAGCGAATATCTATCAATAATAATAGTTTGTATTTGACGCAATAGTTCGACTATTTAGAAGTTTGGTTTGGCGTAGACCCAAGAGTGGTGAGCAGAGTTTGCTTCAAAATATTCTTTTATTAGTGCTTTTATCGCAATAGCTGTTGTCAAAATTAAAAAAAAAAAAAAATATTTTCATCAGAAAAATAAAACCTAAATATTATAGTACGTACTTCAACGGTAGGCTCTCAACCGCTCAGACCGCAAAACACCAAAATCCCTTCAAACGGACCATTCCATGCGACACACAACGCCAATCGCCTCACATAGTGCTGCAGTTTCTTCTCCAGCTTCTTGACTCGCTCGTCGAAGTCGGGCGCACTGGCGCGGTACTGCTGCAGCCCGTAGTCGTTCTCCAAGTCAGCCGACGGCGCGAAGTCTAAACGAGGCTCCGCAGCCAACATCTGTAGACTCTTCTCAAATCTCTGTTTCATTATCTCTCTCGCGGCCTTTCGACGACCGGTTTTAGGTCTCTTGGACTCCGCAGTTCTCTTCTGCATCATATCGGATACTCGCTGCATCCTGAACGTCATCTCGTCGCTGTTCCTCCGCTGAGGTAGCTCAGGTTGTCGTTGTTTGTGCTCTTGGCCTAGTCCTTGACCTTGCTTGATAAGTTCAACGACCTTTTGGCGACGCACTGCCATTTCGGGGTTGCCTATGGTTTCTCTCTTGGACCTGTCCGGACTGGGCGTGTCTCGCCGCTTGCCCTCGATAATCTCCGTCATGCGTTGCAAACGTAAAGCCATTTCGGGGTTTGTGATGGAACCAGAGCGTATGGATCGTGACTCAGGGCTCGGTGTGTGTCGACGTTTGTGACCCTCAAACAGCTGAGCGATACGCTTAGTATTCGCAACTTCAGATGATCCTATCGAATTCGATCTCTTGTACGGTAGCTTGACTTCGGGACTCTGCGAGTGTCTTGAGTGCCTTTGACTATCTACAACATCTGATAGCCGCCTGCCCTTCTGCGGTAACGGGCTCTCTGAAGACCGGCTGAACTTCCTCCCACTTTCAATAGATGAAGACCTCGGATAAAGTAGTTTCTTCGCACTTTCGGTGGACGGTGACCTGCTGAATGTTTTCTTAGGTTCCACTTTTACGACAGTAGCGTCTGTGTCGGCGGAATCGTCGAACAAGTCCGAGAAGTCCGGAACCCTCATGCTGTTAAGATCGAGGCCCTTCAGGTGGCGCGGAGGTTTCACAGGCTTGGCCTTTTCTTCTTGGAAGAAATGAGCTAACTGCTGTGGCTCCTGAACTCTCGTCTTCGTGGATCCTTGGAGGAGATGTGCCAAGGACTGGCGAAGGACCCGAGGGTCAGGTGACTCGTCCGGGTCGAGGAGAGCTAGTATCTGTTCCTGTAAGTGTTTCTGTTTGTCTGTCTGTGTGTCAGCGGCGGCGTCGTGGCCCTCGATTAGGCGCGCTAGCTGCGTGATGTCGTTAAGGTCTAGTTTGCCGATCTTTTTGCGGATGTACTCGGCGGGGTCGGTACTTACTTGTGGACGCACAGAGCGGCGTTTCTTTCTGTAGCTCGAGTGGGATTTGTCGGCGTCGGCCGCGTCTGTAGAAGATTTAACACTTATATTACAAAGTATTCGAATATCAAGCTCTTGATTTCCACCAAAAAAGACTTAATTTAGATTGAATCGATTAAATCCAGATAGTAACTAAGGTGCATAGCTATGAAAGCAAACTCCAGGTAACTGAAACTGTTTCAATGCAACCTTGGCATTGTGACAATATCGACAGTGAAGGCATGTCGATGCCTCGTAAACTTGAATATAATAAATATAAGGGCCATAGCAGACACGATTCTTTTAGCGTCGTCGATTTAGTGACGGATTTTCCACAGACCGATATCAAAGCCTTCTCTTAACCGCTGCGACTGGCATCCGAATGTATGCGGAGTCTAGAGCGAACTATCGAGCTTCCGATAACACCCGGTTTCTGGAACGAAAATCAACGTGTCAAAATTAAACGCATGGCAAGTAGTCCGATTGGCTGTTCAGCAATTGACACGCATTTGACAATTTGCTAGCAAATTTTTGTGTTGATTTTCATTCCATAAACCGTTCGTTCACCGGGAATCGAATAAAAATCTCAAATCGCCGTTACTAATAGTATCTTGTCTGCTGTATCCCTAAAACTTACTTGAATATACAGAAACGGGGTGTTCAATGTTGCGAACGTGTTTCTCTTTCTGCATGCTCTGTTTGATCTAATAACATACAGCAGAATATTACATAACATTGTTTAAATTAAGCTGAGCTTTCGTTAGCTACTTTGCTCTCCCTAACCATGTATCAATGTTTTGTGTTTAGTATTCATGAGACTGCTCCTAAATTACCCTAGGCTGATATAACTTCAGTTTTTCTAATAATGTTGATATTAGTGTAAGGTCGGCATCGCGAAATAAGAGTATTTGAGTTACTGTAATTTCTATGCACTATGCAAGAAATTGAGAATGTAATCGTGTTTAAATTATAGTGTTACTCTTATTATTTACAGAGTTGAGATAATGGAGTAAAAAATATTCTATTTTGGCAACTTCCCTTAGCCTAAGCCCTATATTTCATAGATATACATTTGAGACGGCACAGTCAGGGTAAGTAAAATGTATGAGAAAAGTTTTTTTGCGATTTCTCACTTTTCTAGTACTTTAACCGGTGTATTTCCGCTGTGACCACCGCCTGTGTCCCTATTAATGGTATGCATATTATTTTTACATAAAATGGAACCTTTAGTTTCGCCATTTTATGTGAATTACCATTAATGGGGACACATGGTGGGGACAGCGAGAATACACCCTTAAACCTCAGTTGGCCCGATAGTTTTTTGATCCTTATATGACACAGGATCGATAAAAAAGTTTTTGTTAAAAATGCCCATTTTCTTGGAACTGTACATTTTATTCAAGATCTGTAAATTCAGATTAAAATATCTCAAAAAGTTAAGGATAGTCTCCTAAGACCACTTTCTTGTAGCGACAACGGTTAAGGTACCTGGCCTTACTGCAACTTGGGAAGGAACCGAAACTTTTACCAGTATTTAACACGGTAGTTAAAATTTAAATGTATTGTAGAAAATTACACGGTAGTGAATTACTACCGTAGACAGTGTATTGGCCAAAAATACCGTGCATTTACGGTAATTACCGTGGATCTGGTAACACTGCATACATTTAGGTCGTGTAGGTATTGAAGCTTTGTTAGCTACGGCTGATACTTTTATTCCTATATTGATAACGATGTTGATTCCATGGATTTTTTTTTTTAGTTCGATGTTCTGTACCACACCCTTAAATTTAACCACACCTTTCTGATACACCATGTATAATTTCTCGCAGAAGTTAAGTCTCATGTGGAAATGCGATTCTATTATGATCTGTCTCAATCTGGCAAAAATTGTATAAGTTTTGTGGCATTGATCACTAACATAAGATTAGGAAAATGGTTTGAACGATTTTAATACGGGAATTGGCCTTCCGGTTGTGTGCGTTTACATCTGCCAGACAACTTTTACCTGATCGAACACGTCGGTCTCGTGTACCACGTGCGGCACTTCTCCTTTGAAGGCGTTGTAGACGCGCGTCAGGTAGGATCGCAGCTTCGCGTCAGGCACGTCGCGAAGAGTTCCGCCTGATGAGAATGGGACTATGCCTGGGGAATGAATGGGTGCGTGTTAACTTTTTTGGGCTCTGTAGCGTCAAAATTTACGGATAATCAGATTTAACAGTGATTTTTTTTTAAGGAAACTCATGCACTTCTCGCCGCGACCCGTACTGGCGCAACATTGGCGTCAGCGCCGCCGGGGTTGTGATAAATAATTATATAGAACTAGCTTTTGCCCGCGTGGATGTCGGTTATCGCGTAAAAATGTAGCCTATGTCCTTCTCCATATCCCAGGCTATATCTGCCAAATTTCATGACGATCGGTTCAGCGGTTTAGGCGTGAACGTAACAGATAGACAGACAGAGTTACTTTCACATTTATAATATTAGTATGGATGTTCTCACCGAATTCCTGTTGCAGTATGTGGTAGACGGCGCGCGGTACGGTGGCGGCCGGCAGAAGGTCGGGCCGGTAACGGCGCAGCAGTTCCGTCAGCGCCGCAGGGCTGGACGCTGCACGGATTCCCGGCTCGGACCACGCCACCCACGACACGAGGGCTTCGTCCGGCAGCTCCGCTTCTGAAGACGAACGGATTATTAGATAATTTAAAATCATTTTCATAGTTCATGTTCTTGTGTCAGTTAGTTTTAATGATAATCTGGCTGTTTGAGTACTTTATGCGGCCTACCCAAATGTCTATTCTTCGTTATTGTTCGTCGAGGCGTTCAGCTCCTTGTTCTGAGTTGAGCTACACGATTCCTGACAAATGCGTGCACTGACTGGACAGGTCCACCCAAATCTGTGTGGTTCTTCAAAAGACCATCTCAGACATTAATCTGCATGGTCCTTATATGGCCTGACCAAAATTATGTCTGGACTTTAAAAAAGACTTTGACCCCTGAGTTTGTTTCGGTTTTTCTTCTCTGATTAGTCGGATATACGGAACTTCGAGCTCATCTAGTTTTAAAACATATTATTATATTTTTGACGTGTAAAAGTGTCTTTTTTTTTTAACCAATTAACAGATATCATATAATTTATCATTATATATACGACACATATCAAAAGTGTCTAGGCGTTTTTGCTAGTTACTAAACATCTGGCTTTTTAAATATGTTTTGTAACTCCTATGGATACTATTTAATAAATTACGTCATTTGAAAAGGAAATACTTTTAGAATTTCGGTCAAATGATGAAAATCTTCTGTCAAGTCGTATTCCTATATAATCCTGCAACGGGTTTGAGGCCAAATCAGTACAATTTCTGCTATTCATCTGAGTGGAATCAATACAAAAGAATGGAATGATGGGAAGCTGGATCTCGGAAACGTGCTGTGGCAATCACTCTGGGCACTGCGCAGAGTATTATAAGTCGACTTTGGACACGTTACCGCATCACTGGCAGCGACAGTGGCAGTGACATGAGTGTGAGTGTCACTGGCAGTGACATAGAGGACGAGCTCCCATCACCACACGCAGACAAGATCATTACATAAAAATTGCTACTTGAAGAAATCGTACAATGACCGCGATGATGTTTGTTACGAGGCTTCATAGCTCTTCAGGTGTATTAATAAACGATCAAACCATAAAAATGGCTTGCATACAGTCAATCTCCGTTCCCGAAGGCCGCTACGTATACCACCTATTGAGCCCCGCAATCGCAAAACCTGTTTACAATGGGCTCGTGAACACAGAAATTGGGCAGAACATTGGCGTTTTGTGTTTTTCTGACGAATCTCGCTTTGGTATGAGGCCAGATACTAGATGTACATACCTACACGGTATAATATTAAAATCATGCGAGGAAGTCCATACATACAGTGGTAGAACAATCGTGATACGGGCGGGTATTGATCGGCGGAAGAATTGAATTGATTTGGATCAGAGGCAATCTCAAAGCGATGCTGAAACGATTGTATCAGATGTTGGCATTCCTTTGCGGACCCAATTTGGTGCTTCATTTCTGCTTATGCATGATAATGCCCGTCCACACACTGCCAAAGTCATTGCATACATACTTGCTGCAGCTAATATCAACGTCCTACCATGGCCTGCTCAATCGCCAGACCTGAATCCCATTGAGCGCGCATGGGATATGCTTCATAGACGAGCTCTGCCAATTATGGATGCCGTACACACACCAGAAATGGTTTTTCGCCTGTTACAACGGACGTAGTTGTTTTTCGAACAGAGAACTAGCCCTTGACGTTGTTGGTAACCAATTACGAAATTGACACAGAAATGACAAGATGGCGGCGTTAGTTCCGATTTTGGCCAGGCGCCGTTGTATTTGTATGTTTATGTTAATACTAACCCCTCCGCCGCTTCCTAGCCGTGGGCGCAGCATCTAGAGGCAGCGGCTCGTCCGAGTCGTAGAACGAAGTCACTCGGTGCGGTGACACGGCGGTCCGGTTTAAGTTCGGGTAACGGGTACCCGGGTCGAGAGTGTAGGCGCCGAAGTCGCGGTGAAGGTTCTCAGGAGTTGTTTGAGCTGAAACAATTATATTTGTGTTTTTTATTTAATTCATAAAACGTTAATATAAAATCTCGCCTGTATTTTCCAAAGCAGTAGCCTATTGCGAATTTATGCAAATAAATAAAATTGAAGCGTGTTAGTAATGTCAAAATAACAGCTTTTTACTAAATGCATATAAAAGTATATACGGTATTTATAACAAAAAAAAATACAAAAATAGTCCGTCTGTTTGTCCTGTTTCTGTTACCTAATCTGCAAATGAAAGGCGACTCGCTGTCCAGCTAGGGAGACAACACAAGGGGTTAGTTTGATGCAGATTTAATTTGAAACCAACGACATCGACTGCAGCTGCTGCTTCATCTAGATTTTAATCCTTACATAATTAGTGCGACACGTATTTCATTACGCATAATAAGCCCTTAGCGAAACTATTCGCTATTGGAAACGGAGTTTACAATGCTGAGTACACGTCAAAGCTTTATGGGCTTTAATGCGGAGGAATGAGGAACCTTGAGGAATTTTTTGAGTATGAATGATGGCTATAAGAATAGGGGGAGACCAAAGCAACGATGGCCTGATGACTGATGTGTGAAAGATCATCTGGCTAGAAAGGGAGTGACAACCGAGATGACGACTTATAGACAAGTATGGAAGTAGCAAACACGGTGCGCCGAACTCAAATAAATTGAGATAAGGGCATAATAGAGTGATGAACCAGAACTTTATGTGGGTTTGGATTCATCACAATTTTTTTTTTTTTTTGTTTTATTAAGTCACTAACTCACCTAACAGCCTGTAGATGGACTCCCTCTCAGCGATGACCTCGAGCGGGTGCGGCGCAGGGCTTTGCCCCCATGCTCGAACGGCCCAGGCGGCGTCGAGCGCGGACAGGAAGCCGCGCGCACAGCCCGAGCCTGTCGGCCAGAAGGGCTCCAGCAGACTGTCTCCGACCAGCTGGCAAAGTAGGCGGCGTCCGTAGCGCTCGTATACCTGGAAAATAGGAAGATATTTAGAAACTATACTTTTGTGTGTTTATATTAAGCCCAGAACGTGGCTACGAGATTGGCGCCAGACTTGTCATTTTTAATTCTGTCACCGATGTTAACTTGGTTTTGTAAATCAACTTTGAGCCATTAGTAGCGTTTATAAATTAATTTTAAGGGAAAAAGCTAAGGTAGCCCGCAAAATTAAATTTTTCTTACGGTTTTTGCAATTTGCAGTTCTTTTTTTTGGATGATTATAGTATGATTCGCAACCGTAACAAATAAGTATTTACAGAATTATAATCATTAGAATCAGTAATACAACTCATTAAGTTAGTATAATCCTAAAGTGTCATGATTTCATGAAATACTCAATCAATAGGGTTATATGAACTTAGAGAGTTGTATTGACGATTATTATGATTATTATTCTATAAATAAATATTTAATACGGCCGTGAATCATATTTAGATCAGCATACAACCTAATACTGACCTGCAAATTGCAAAAAACGTAATATAATTTCAATTTCGCGGGTTACCGGACGCTTTCGCCTTAAGCATCAGAGCTCGTACGATACGATATCTAGTGTCCCATCGTTTGTGGAACAACACCACATTTACGCAGAGGAAGACTAAATTGCACAAAAAGGGATTCGGAATGAGAGGATATTTTTCTCATCATCATAATTTCAGCCAAAAGTCGTCCATGTTAGACAAAGCCCATTCTCTAGATTCACCACATCGACTAGTCGTGTTCTCCCTGTATCCAATGGATTCCTGCCTTCTTTTTTTATATCAGTCACATTGAATGCATAGTATACACGAACGTAGTATGTACCATCTCGGACAGCCGAATCGGCTTACTTTCAACGTAAAATCCCTTGCTCACGGTACCCCCACATCTTTTAACCTCCCCTTTTTGCATCAACCAATAAAATAAAAATACGAAGAAATATTTTGTTTAAATATTTTTCTCAGCCTCTGTTACAATGATCAAAGATGTCTGACCATCCTTTTACGACTAATAGGAACAGAAAAATAAAATACAAAAGGACGAGAAACTGACCGAGGACCGAGCGCTGCAAGCAGAAATAGTCCTTACGGTGGTCCGATTCGGCTGTCCGCGATAGTACCTACTAATTAACTAAAACTAGCGTGTAAACATGCTCAATATTAATGTTGTATATGTATACAAAAATAAAACTGAAGTTTCTGTTTGTAATGTCGAAGTAACAGCTTTTTACTAAATGCATAATATAAGTTAAGGTAAGATATATGTGATTACTCGTTTAAGCAATTATCAAGATTTACCAGGCGTGCTACACTTGTTCGGTTCAGTACATGCGATTCGAAAGTACTGGGTACACAAGAAAGCTGACGCGAAACAATTTCCCTTTGCCGCCCCGAACACATGTTCGGCAAAATTAAATAATTTCGGGTGATTAGTGGGTGGTTGGTGGTCCACTTACTTGTGAGTCTTGCTATACGAAAGTATAGCAAGACCCACAGATAAGTTCAAATTATGATTAACTTACCATGCTAGCATTCTCGGCCGCATACATAGAGGTGAAGTCAAAGAGCGCGACGTCGGGCTCCCCGTAGTGGTTGAGAGCGAAGTCCCGCAGCGGCAAGCGGCCGTCGGTGGAGAAACGCGCGGCCTCCTGTGCGTAGCGCATTAGAGCGGCGCGGTCTACGTTCTCCACACTCAGGAGGCGGGATACCTCGTTGAAGTCCTGCGGAGTAAGTGGTGGATTAATTTTATATGCAAGTGCAGTCACGAATATACACATACATACATAAATTCACAACACATTAAACACTATTTTTTTTAACAAAATCAAATGCAAACAAAAAATAAAAAATATCTGCTCACCCTAAATTATGACGACGCGGAAGAATTACTCAAGTCATAACTTGAGCAAATCAGGCACGCACTCACACATACACACCTACACTCACCCTCTCAAATCTCTACACTCACCCTTACACAGCTACAGTCACACAAACAATACACACTCGGAACATACATATATACTCCCTTTTGCTTGTTAATAATTCATTTAAACCCTTACTCTTTCTGCCCCCCGTTTCTTATCCTTAAAATCAATTGTTTATTAGACTAGTTTATTTTTATGTCAAAACCGCACGTTACTAATTTGTAAGTTATTGATGACCCCTGTAGCACAGGTTTTTCCTAGAATGGGGATCATTATTTTGTACCAGGCTTTTACCACGCTTAAATTAAGAGTCACCCTGTGTAGTTTTTAAGTCAAATAAATATATTATTATTTATTATTAATTACCGCCATTTTCCCATGACTAATAAGACACATAATTAAGTATAATATTATCATTATCGTGGCTAAGGAAGATTCAAAATCAATAGTTATTTTTTATGCAAGGCTGCAAAGTTGTTTTTTGGCGCGAGTACTTGTATTGAAACCTGAGCGTACCGAGGGTTTCAAAAGTACGAGACGCTGAATAACTTTGCTGCCGAGCGAAACACACAACTTTTCACCTCACTACAGCTAGGCAATTTGTTATGTGTATATAATTTTTTGTTTTGACCGTGGCTCTTAGCATCGAGTAAATGCTCTAAAGTGTGCTTGATTTCTTGCCTTTTCTTGACTAAATGCTATCATATTTCATTCTCCCCTAACGTGTTCGCGCCTTTAGAATGTCTCCATGCAATGAACAAATTGTACGCTTTTATGTACTCTTTGCGCGAGTTTTCCGGAAAAAAACTCAATTCGGCATTATGTACCGCTTGCATTAACTCTGCAGGTATAAAATTTATATCGTCGTCGCTGCTGAACTCGCTCATATTTTATGATTTCTTACGATTTTATCAAAAACATACCAAAATGATGGAAAGTGAATTGAATAAAGAGAAGCAAATAATAAAAAAATTGTTTCATTCGTCGTGCCGGCCAGTGCGATTATTCTTAAAACGAGGTTGGCGCACTGACATGAAATAAGTGTCAATGCATTTTCAGTGGATTGGCGTTATAGAAAATTATTGAATAGAAAAGTTCGAATTTTAAAAACACTTTCCATGCTAGCGGATAAAATGCAGTTTTGCACACAGATTTCGAATGATAAACAGAATCTTTCCGAGCTTTATCAGAAGTTTTTGAACGTCAAAATTACATCCCCCAAAACGCTTGCCCTTCACCACTTCCTAGTGCTTTAGGAAGAAGTGGCGCAACAAACTCGTTTAAAGCCTACTTACATTTAATAGCACGCCCTTATCCAGCAAGCTGTGCTTCTTAGCGGTCATGACGAAGTAGTGCGTGTCGTCCTTATAGTACACGATGTTCTCCAGATCGATGCCCGTCACCTCATACAGCTCCTTGAAGAACTTCTGGTTAAATATGAACGCGACTCCGCTTATTTCTGGCACCTGGTGACACAAAATAGACAGATATAATTAAAGAAATTAAACATTAAGAGCAGTGGCGGCCCAGTGGAGACGGCCTCGACTTACGCGTTGTAGGTCGTGGGTTCGAACTCAAGCAGGCATTTTACTTTTCGTAAATTATTTCATCACCACTGCTCTCAAAACGGCGAAGGAAAACATCGTGAGGATACCGGCATGTCCTAGAACCAAAAATTCGAAGACATGTGCCATGTACCAACCCGCACTGGGCCTGCGTGGTGAATTATGGCCCACTCCCTCTCACACAGAGGAGACCTGTGTCCCAGCGGAACATTATAGGCTGATTATGATTATGCATCAATAATCGCAACAATCAAATAAAATGCTAATCTCGTCAAGAAGTCGGATTTGACAGCTATAAAAATACTTTGTATAATGATGGATAAAAAAAATCGGTTGCTTTAAAAATCGATTCTCAAGTTATTTCGATTTATCAAACTTAAGTTTGTAATCGACAATTTATTACTTAAAACTGATTCTCGAGGCATATCGTTTTATTTTATTACACGCACGAGTTTGTAATATTTCACAGTTATTACATAAATCCCAACTAAGTTTATATTTGGGCGAGTCCCAAAGCCAAAGCAAGACATAAACTAAAACCCGACATACTGATTTCTTCCGGAAGGTTTATGCATAATAATACATTGTATATACACCAGTGGCGTACGTAGAGGCAAGGCGCTGATATGCTCCCGTGCAACGACGGGGTGGGTCGCTAGTCAAGAATAAAATGAACAATAAATAAATGTGGTTGGGTCGGGTAAATAATTCATTAAATTTGTAAAAAATAAATGTAATGTTAGTAAAAGGATCGATTTTTCAGAACATTGATTTTGTTCGGTCAATAAAAACGGCTTATAACGGTCACAAACTACCGCAACAAACCCAAAGACATGACATTGTAATAACGTCATGTCTGAATATTCTATGTTCTAGGGTTTGGTTTCCACACTTTGTCCTTCAGACGGACCATCAACGATTAATTAGTGTTTTTCCAATATAAAGTGAAACTTGGTGCTTACGAATGATACTCATTCTTATAGTGTACTAGCTTCTGCCCGCGACTTCGTTCGCGTGGAAGTCGTAAGAAACCACAATATATTAAAATACCAGCCACATTTTAATTTTTTTCCGACACCTCCAACAAATATCGTTAATGTATACAAAAACTTAACAAATTATATACTAAAACCTTCCTCGAGAACCACGCTATCCATTGGTGCACACAGTATGAAAATCGGTGCAGTAGTTTTTGAGTTTACCGCGAACAGACAGACAAGACAGACAGACGCGGCGGAGGACTTTGTTTTATAATATGTAGTGATGGATAACATAGTAATTAATTAGGATTATGAATTTGATTTTTAGATTTCTTACGTAGTATGTTCGTACTTCATACAAATTAAGTTATCGCGGCATGTAGAATGAGAAACGTCAAAACCGACTTCTTAGATTGTCGCGATTATAGTATAGTCTCAAGTTCTACTAGATGGCTCTATATTAAAAAAAAACGAAAACATTTGACACTTGTAACTGACTTTTTCGGGCATAACGCCTTTTCGTTACGCGATTTCTGCTAGTTTACTCCTACCGCAAGCCGTTTTAAAGAACTTCGTTCCAAAAATTTATTATTTTCAGAGATATATTTTTGTAATTAATTAGACATCTTTTCGATTGTCTCTTAATTTACGTAAAAGAAAGTGATTGATGAATATTAAAAAAAAATTGTGTTGCAACACATCTATGGAAAAATACGCGACTAGAATTATGCGTTATTACTTCGCGTTTCGGAGTAGCGTAAACTGCGATCTGGCGGAAGTTGAGCGACAAGGCCTCCTTTGCATCTTTGACAAGAATAAGTGCACGCGTACACTTAGCCGCACTAAGGTACGGCGACGTATTTTCGGCAGGTGTTTCGTTTCACTGGGTATTCTTGTACTCACCGAGGCCTCCTGCTCAGAGTGTCTGTTGATAAAGTTGGCGGTGATGGCCATGGCGAGCTTGCCGCGGAACTCCTTGCGCTTGAAGCCGTGCAGCGTGTTGCGCTTGCCGTCGGCTCCGAGGAGCGCGTCGAACTCGAACTGAGACACCACGTGATCGGTGGGAAGCACGCGCGCGCGCCAGCCTAGAGCTGAGGAAACAACAGACGTTATTAATTAATTTTCTTGTTATTTAGCGTGTCGAGGACAATTCAAATCAATAAAAAAAAACGACAAAACAATATTGTCATTATATAATCATTGCAAGTGCTGTGCTACATGATATCTACTCAGTTTTATTTATTTTAAATATTTGAATACTTCAACTTTTAGAACTAAGTATGGTATTTATTTTATTTCTTCTACCGGTTGACATCATCACGTCAACGCCGGCTGTCACTGAAAACCAGCGCCAGCTCTGTCTCGCATAGGGTCGTAGCATTATGCTGAGCGATGGCCGTTTTGCGTGGATGTGACGCATATTTTCCTCCAACTTGTGCTTTTCGTGTTTGCGATCTTTCTTTGCGTCATGTTTACCGCAAATAAACGTTTTTTTTTTTCTTATTTGCTACCTAATTTCATCTGTTTTAAATAGGTTTTTTAAATTTATTTTTTAATTTATCTTTTATATAGATTAATTTATATTTTGTGATTGTGAGAACGTTGTAGGCCTACACTGTCCTCCCATTTCTATTAACACATCATTTGAAATCATTGTATAATATACTTATTTTTTAAATTAATTACCATTTCATCTTCTCGACCATTTGTCTCAATAGGAAACTAAATATTGAAATGAGTAATTATACTTATTTTTTAAATTAATTACCATTTCATCTTCTCGACCATTTGTCTCAATAGGAAACTAAATATTGAAATGAGTAATTATACTTATTTTTTAAATTAATTACCATTTCATCTTCTCGACCATTTGTCTCAATAGGAAACTAAATATTGAAATGAGTAATTAGATACAATTATTGTTTCCTGTTTTTGAACTTCAAAAGTGCCTATTCAGGTTCTAAATTAAATAAATGAAATTACTTTTTTATTCTTCGATTACAATCTAAAATACTATCAGATTTAGGTCACCGATCATGGCAATGTCGGTGAAGGTTACCCTACTAAGCATAAGATATTATAGTGCACAAGTGTGTACAGACACAGTTCTCTCTGTTTCTTTACTCTCATAGTCCGATGGGGCGGCAATCCGACCTGACGGGAGATCAGGTTTTTTTTTTGTGAATCTCGCAGGCTAACTTAAGAGGTTGTCAGCTGCTTGACCGGGTTATCCTGTGGATGCTTTAATAAACTATGGCCTCCAGCCAGGGCTGGAGATTAGGCGCCAGACCCAAAGGCTTGACGTATCTCATCTTATATAAATTTCACACTTACTTTCAGAATTTTCGGCAACCGTAGGTTCTAAAAGTTCCTCGAAACTAACTCCTTCGTGTAGTTCTACTCCTAATAGTAACGCCACCTGAAAAATTATTAGTTTATATAATTTGATTTCCAATGCAAACTGAAGCTTACAGAGCGTTGATAAAGTGTGTATTTATATACCCAGTACATCTATGATTCACCAACACAATTTTAATATTTTTGTTTTGCAACCATCGATATTGATCTCTATGTAATTAACATACAGTTCTAGGTATACGAGTATATCTACCAAGACCGCATCAATTTTAGAATTTGATTTTTTTTTCTAAATTTTTATTTGCAATCGAAACTGAACCATACTCAAGGGACTTAGCCTCACCTTCATAAGTATACACTGTAGCTGCCGGATGCTGATGTGGTCTATGGAGCCGGCACAGAACTTGCCGAAGAACTTCTTGGCTCCAAGGGCTCTCAAGTCCTGGATGACGAAAGGCCATAAGTGCAGCACGTTGTTACGGGACATACGGTCGCGTTTCTCGATCACCACCTGGAGACAACGGTTATAGGAAACATTAAAGAGACTTGCAGTAACCGGGCGGAAATCCATGGGATTCGAGAAAATACAAGTTTTTGTGTGTTTCGGAAAATTTCCCAAAATTCGTCATAAAAAAACGATTTATCTCATAACTTAAATGGCCATCAATGCTATTTTATTTGGAAGTTAATACTACAACACAGACTCGACACAACCAATCGTTCGAAAACATCAAACAGTTAAAAGATACAGCAAGAACTTAAATAACGATTTTCAAAATCATTTACGAACATTAACTTGGACAACATTTATCTCAAAAATTTACTATGACATTAAGCGTGCAAATTACAGGAAAAACATCTTCATTTAATCAGTTTTATCTAACAAGGTACACACTTTATCTTTATAAAGAGACTTTCACACAGGTATTGGTACAGAGACAAGGCTCTAAAAAGTTGAAGTTTTTCTAAACACAAGGTGGCATATTTAAAGCCGGTTAATGTATGTGCTGGTTATTATTTGTAAACAATAAGGGCCGGTTGTTTCAAACGGTTGGTTAACGTAACGTACGTACGTCAAATAATAACGATTACATATGATGTTTAACGTTCGTTAAATACAAAGAGTTACTCAATACTTTTATTGCAGTCCACATGTAGTTATTCTTAGGTGGTAAACTTATAATTAGATCATTATGGACCCTGTCGGGCACAGCAAAATAAGTGAGTTAGGAGAGAGGAAGCGTTTGTTAATTTAATTTATATAACATTACATACAGTACTACTTTAATATAATAACGATATAGGTAAAAAACCGATCTGCTGAGTTCAAATGTAAAAGAATAAAATGACGTTAACCAGTGGGTATGACCCCGGTTACTGTAATCGTTAATTTTAAACGGACGTTAAGGGCATAATTTTGTGAAACAACGCTTTTTTTGGTTTGACGATAGTTAGCGCCATTTATGATGTAAAACGCGTGCGTTAAGTGGACGTCAAGCAACCCGCCCTAAATCTATCTTCTATCTGTTAGGAACACAGTGCTGTGCTCCAAAACACAAATCGCCGATGTCACCCAAAAATCAGTCAAGCTGAAGTGAGACTGGGCCGGACACGTTTGCCGCATGTCAAATGAGTCAGTGGCCAGCACATCAAGTTACCACAAACTGACAAATTTTCTCGTTCGATTTTGAACTTAATCGTTAACATTTTAAAGTTCAAAATCGTTTGGAGAAATTTGACAGTTTCGTGTAGATGTGCTGGCCACTGTACGTCCCAGAAAACGTCCGGCGACATCGAGGGAGACCCAGGAGACGATGGCGGGACGAGTTTCTTTTTTTGCAGTTTATCTTTTTATACCGGTTTAATAAGACTCATATAATTTTGTCTAATCTATAGGTACGGTCGACTGCAAAAATCCATGGACAATACAGAAACAAAATCGTGTGAAGCGAAAGCGAAAGCTAGTTCTATTTTCGAAAATTTGAACTCAAACGTTCACTCGAAAATAGACACTAAGGTATCCATTCAATTTTGCAGGTGAGTGTACAAATAAATACAAATGAAGTGTCTGTTTGTAATGTCAAACGGTACATAGGACAAAAAAAAAACAGTTTATAATTTTTTTTCTGTCTTTTTGTCTGTTTGTTCCGGCTAATCTCCGAAACGGCTAACCCGATTTTGAAGAGACTTTCACTGGCTATTTGCCATGCTGATGTAATAAGGAGTAACTTAGGCTACTTTTATTTCAGAAAAAGCAGCTCGGGCGAAGTCGCGGATAGCAGCTAGTCATGTAATAAACTCACCCGCTTACTCACAGACATAATGTATTAACTACTACAATATTTTTACGCGCCGTCGTATTCAAAACCAAATTAATGATCAAATAAATGAATGCTTCTATTAAAGAATTGGCAATTAGGTTCACTTTGCCTATAAACGATAGTAGTAAGTACATAACAATTTGTTTGATCAGTTCTCTTGCAGAGACTCAAATGCGAATGGTAAGGTGACCAAATGGATGCTATGCAATACTCAAAACAATTATGCAATTGTTTAAGTAACTTTCATTTGTTTTTAGTAATTGCATCAGTGTATTGTTAAATCGTGGCTCATCTAAACTATGAAGAAATATACAGGTTGAGAGTTTGAGAAGGGGCTGCCGAAGCCATATCGTGGCTTGGTGGTGGAAAATATCCTTCACAAAAAGGAAGCGTGTAACCCAGCAGTGAGAAAACTAGAGGCCCGATTATGGTCCATTTCAAGCTCAGTAGCATGCAATCGGAGAGGTAGGTAGGAGAAAGTTTACCAATATACTTACGACTTTGGCTCCCAGTAGTTGGCATTCAATAGCTGCTCGGAGTCCGCAGGGGCCTGAACCGATGATCAGGACTTTACCCGCACACGCCCTTCCCTTGGCGTATACTTTGTGGTTGGCTCGGGCGTCGAACTTCTTGAACAGGGCTTGCGCTTTCCACGAACTTGACAGTTTCGCCTGAAAATATTTCATACACACATCATTTAATTAAAAGTTATTTCAGAACCATGTAGCCAAACTCTTACTTTATGTTTCATGATTGAAAATCAGGCTTATCCCATTAATCCCCCCTGAGAGAATCCCCCTCAGTGCGGAAAACTGAAGCCTAATGTAAAAAAATCACTTTCAGGGGGATCTATGGAATAGGTATTTTTTTTTAATTCTAGTTTTCCCCCCGAAGGGGGATTATCAGGGGGAATTCTAGACTTTTTTTATAGTTTCCACTTTTCCTCCTCAGGGGGAATTTGTGGAATAAGCCGAAAATCATTCTCCTTACTAAGGATAGCCGAACAAGAACCTATCACCCTAAAGTAAATGTCACTTGCACGTCGAAAAAAGGCAAGGTCCACTTGTATAGTATGTGACAGTTGGATAGTGAAGATTCAATTTACTGCGATTTTTTGTAACACTGGTAAAGCAATTAAGAGGCTGAATATATTTTATACTTTCTACTAGCTTTTGTCCGCGGCTTCGCTCTCGTGGAGGTCGGAAATTATCCCGCGGAAATGTACTACCATAACGCGCACGCAGCAAAGTTCCCCAGTCGTTCCCAGTGTTGGCACTTTCTATTTTGTTAAGTACCTGGTAATTGTTAAAGGCCTACACTGTCCTCCCATACCTATTAACACTGTTATTAGAAAATATTGTAAAAGCCAATTATTTTTAAAAGAGTAACCGTGGAGTTTCTTTCTTGCCGGCTCTTCTCCATAGGAAATGACTAATTGGAACCGTGCACCTAGCTTCTGACGATTCATAAGTGCCCATGTAGCTTTATGTGAAACATTTTGATTTTGATTTTTGAGTCGGCATGATTTTTAACCGACTTCACAAAAAGGAGGAGGTTCTCAATTCTGTTGTATTTTGTTTTTTTCTATGTTTGTTACCTCAGAACTCCGTCGTTTATGAACCGATTTGGAAAATTCTTTTTTTATTTGAAAGTATATACTTCCAGATTGGTCAAAATGCAGTTCTGATGATGGGATCCATGAGGAATTGAGGGAACTCCTCAAATTTTATATGCATTTAAATAGCGATTTTTGTATTTTATCAACAAATCAAGCATTTGCATTCAGAAAGTATCATTTGGTGAACCGGAACTGATGAAGAAGACCACAGATGGCTACCAGAACTCGTCAATGATACGTATTTATTTCACGGGTAGCGATAAGATATCTCGATTAACATAGTTAAGCGACTATGACGAAACAAATTTAAATAAATGCTGATCAAAATGGTACCATCAAACTGATCTGATGATGAAGCTGGAAGGTAGGCAACAGAACTCCGTAATAAGACAATGTGTTCTAGCCGTGTTTGGGCTTATTGAAATTGTTTTAGTTTAATACCTACTGTTCTATAAATATTAAACTTTAGTATGGAACAGCTGTTTTTTATTAATTAATTTAGTTTAGCTGGTATTAAATCCACTCGGTGTATGTTCATGATGTTATAAGATTCTGTCACTGTTGTGGTATACGAATTGGAGTAGGGTAGATACCACTACTAAAATTTCAAAACTTAAAAACCTTTTACAAAAAAAAAAACAACGACTTCAAAAAAAACACAACAAAATGAAAAATAACTTTAATTTTGGAAGTCGATGGCAAAAAACGAAAATACGGAACCAATGACACCGACTTCCAAAATTAAAGTTATTTGACATTTGTTTTTTTTTTTTTGAAGTCGCTTGTTGTTTTTTTAAGTTTTTTCCGACATCTTCAACAATCATCGTCATATTTCAACCAATTTACACAAAACTTTAATGAATACACGTAAACCTTCCTCATGAATCACTCCGTCCATTGGTGAAAACCTTATGAAAATGCGTTTGGTGGTTTTTGAGTTTATCGCTTTCAGACAGACGTGGCGGGGGGCTTCATTCAATTAAAAGTCATTTCGGAACCATCTAGCCTAAGCCAGTATGGTTACTCTTACTATAAGTCCTTAATATGTACAGTCGGCCTAATTCCTTTATCAGCCTAAGGTTTTAATGTGGACGTCGTAAAACGACAAGGTCCATTTGTCTACGAGGCAGTTTGATTATTTCAACCTGAGTGAAGTTTCAGTTTACTGGGATTTTTTGTCAAAAGTGGTAAAGCAATTGCGAGGTCGACGACACATTATACTTTCCTTTCCCTTGCGATCTATACTTAACACCTTGAAAATAGTTATATTGCAAATAATTTCGGCCAAGGTCAAGCAAAGAGCTCAGTATTAAAACTAGAGCAGACACCGATAGCTGTCGGTCTCAAGCCTAAAGCCAGATTCACACTACTGTGTTGTGTTGTGTCGTGATGCCTTCTGACGCAGTCTTGCCAGTCAAAACTCATTATGATTTGACGTAGTCCTGAACAGATTCGATTGACAGGTATAATTCGCGTGTCGGTGGTTTTAGGTCCTTCGTCCACGACGCTACTCAAAAATAACAGTTACAAACTTAAATCACCAATGAGTAGCTAGAATGTCACAGCTCTAGTGTTTCAATGGTGGTCGGTACAGGACCCAACCAATCACAAACTTGTTAATAGCGCGTAAGTTGCTATTGGTTTCGATTATATTCTGGAAAAACTGTGCTGTTACAATTTATCATATTTTTTTTTTAACGCCAATGTAACGCCAAGTACAATTAATTTATTACTTAACTAGCTGATGCCCGCGGCTTCGCCCTCGTGGATGTCCGTTATCGCGACTAAAAGTAATCATGTAATTTTGATCCCGTTCCCGCAAGCCATGGGAACCTATTCCAGGGATAAAAAGTAGCCTATGTCTTATTCCAGGCTATAATCTATCCCTGTACCAAATTTCAGCCAGATCCCTTCCAGACGGCTTATTTTTTCCGACACCTCCAATAAATATCATTATATTTTAGCCAATGTATACAAAAACTTGACAAATTATATACTAAGACCTTCCTCGAATACCAATCTATCCATTGGTGAAAACAGCATGAAAATCGGTGTAGTGGTTTTTGAGTTTCTCGCGAACAGACAGACAGACGTGGCGGAGGACTTTGTTTTATAACATGTAGTGATTGACAGACTAATTTGTCCGTTATGAGTAGCGTTGTGGACGACGGGCCTATGGCAGTAGTTATGTTTACAATATCGTGCCATTGCGCAACTCGCGGGAAAAGGAGTTCAGATAGTCAGTCAAGTGTGAATCCTTAGTGAACGTCCGGCGGCGTAGGTATCTCATGTCACCTAATGTTACAAATACGAACAAGTACATGACATTACTTGTGTAGGGTTGGCGACAACTCTAATATACATACAATTTTATGTATTTCCCAAAGGGTTAGACAGAGGTGTACTTATAGCTACACCTTCATTTCGCCAGATATGGATAAACACTTTTACCAACCTGCAAAGGACCTCCTGCTCAGCAGTAGCATTGGACCAAAGCGATTCGATGTAATCCTAATATAATCGAAGTTATTTTAATTAGTCAATGTTCTCAGTCAATCGTAGTCTACAGCTGGACATAGCCCTCTCCCAAGCTGCCAAAACTATCCACAACTCCTGGTTCTCCTCGTATCCAGTCAGTAGGTATTTAGGAACATAGTAATATTTTTCTATACTAACGGATTGTTTTGGTCCTTCATATTACAAGATACTGGGCTAATAAACTAATAAGCTCCTACCGGACCTCATGACTGCCTGAACTACGTTGAAAAATTAAAAGGAGAACGACATATTGGCTTCTTCTACGTTTCAATCGCTCTCTCACTGCTGAGAATCGTGACTTCGTTTCAAATTGTCAACGGTCTTTCTCCATCGGCTACGATCGGTGGACTGGAGGAGTCCGGCGCTGATATAGGTACCTCCAGTTGCTCAGATATTTGATCCTGGTCGGATCAAATAGTCAGTTTTGGGCTTCTGACTCTAGGTCTTTTGCCCTATATTTACATTACGCACTTATCAATATGCAGATGCAAGCAAATAAAACCCTTCATGACACCCAGGAGAGAGAGTGATACGAGTGCATTACTGACTGATAAGAATTCACGGCATGTGTATTTTCTTAGAGTAACTATACATAACTGGCCCCTAAAAAAGTGACAAAACATCTGTCGAAACCACTGACGTTAAAAAGTAAAGTATTTGCCTCGTGTATACTTCCTACCATGACTTACGGTTGCCAAACATGGGCTTTAACTAAGTAAAACAGTAAGAAAATATAAACATGCAAACACAACATGGAAAAAAGTATGCTTAACGTTAAAAGAAAGGACAAACTAAGCCTTAAGATGTCAAAGGGAAAACAATAATAACGGACATATCATACACGATAAAAAAGCTGAAATGGAAAAGGGCGGACCACCTAATCATAGACAAAAAGGAGAAATGGGCTAAGTTAGTAGCCGAATGGTATCCAAGAGAAGGCAAAAGGAAGAGAGGCCGACCGCCACGAAGGTGGGACGACGATCTTAAGGCAACAGCAGGGCCCATGTGGAAGAGGAATACCCATGACCAGGAACTGTGGAAGAATATGTGGGAGGCCTATGCTAAAGCAAAACAATCTTCTGAAATCGATGTCTGAAGAAGAAACTTTTCTTATTATTAACTAAATAATATAATTATGTAATTAGATTGTAAGATTATTCATAAAGGCAATTATTATTATTATATTATACACAACTATCTAGTCTTATAAATAAATAACCGCTCATAAATGCAATACTGCATTTTCCATCGAATATTACCCCACGACTAGACGGGGGTATAAAGGGAGGCAAATAGACCCATAACTTATAAGTCCACCTCCACAGAGATTCATCGGTTATTCCTAAAATAGCCCGACCATTTCCAATCGATGTGCATACAAAATACTTGATGACCATTGGCTACCTCATCACACCCCGACACCCCCCCTTTGGCACATGCGTTATGCATACCAAATAAACGAAGGGGTTATAAATAATTAGTATAACGTTGTACTGCACAGTTGTACTATGAACTTACACCATTCGTTTCCTGGAACGGTGAATATGCTTTGATAGCAAGCAAATGTTGTCAAGTGCTACCTATAATTATTGCTAATTATGATGATTATTGGCTATCTAGTATTAATCAGAAACGATGATTAATATCATAACTTAGCTGGTAGCAGCAGGCAAAATATAAAACATAACTTCCTACATTCCTACGTATTGTGCGGACCGTCCGGCCGGAAGTCTTTGATACAATTCAAATTGAGCTGATCATATTTGGATAGACCGGTTTTCTTCCGCTCCTGTCCAAATATGAACACTGAGTCGAACACCTAACGACGAAGATAAAGTTGCGTTTCATGAATTATATAGCGATTGGAGAATTATTCGCAAGCCAGAATAGTTTTAATTAAATTAATGTAATTGCCGACACGCCTTGCCTCCCTGAAGGGCACACGCCTAATTCATACATTCACACAATTAATTTAAATCAACCTAAAACAGCGAAGGGTAAACAAAGTCACTTGATGTCCGAAATATACCACTACTAACTATTGTTTAATCTACACTAATACTATAAAGCTGAAGAAATGATTTTTTTGTTTGTTTGAACGCGCTATCTCTGAAAATACCAGTTGGATTTGAAAAAATTTTTTTGCATTTGATAGCCCAATTCTTAAGGAAGGCTATTTAACTTCACGGTAAGACATTTAGGAGCCGAGCAAAAAAAAATATCTGAAAGGCTAAACGAAAACGAAGTAATAGCGCGGCCAGGCAATGCGATGCGACGAGGTGTGGGTCGGAGGAACAAGAAATGTCACGCGGACGAAGTCGCGGACAGAAGCTATCCATACTAATATTATAAATTCGAAAGTAAATCTGGTCTGTCTGTATGTTACCTTTTCACGCCTAAACCACTGAACGGATTTCGATAAAATTTGGCAGAGAGATAGATTGCGTCCCGGGGAAGGACATAGGATAGTTTTTATCGACATACCTCGCGGGCGAAGCCGTGGGCGGAAGCTAGTAATATTATATATTGTTTTTTAGTGGCCGTTAGTGAGAACAATGCCAATTGAACGAAATAATTGTTCGAGAACAAAATTCATATCAACATTGTGATATCATAACATCTTGTTGACAAACAGTACGATAAAGGAGTATACTTGTGGAACTATATAAAAGTAATTACTTAAGGATTTATGTGCAATTATGCAGTTTTACGACGGTCGCCTACACCGACTACAGAGCGGTCCATTTAGTGATAGTTGAGTCACAACTCCACAAGTCGTGCAGCTTGCCGGACACTCAATGTACTGTTTTTCCGTTACTCCCTGATTTGCATCACAATTGTTTTTAACAGTCGTGTCTGGCCAGGGGTTGTGTGTGCAGACGTGACATGCTAGCACAATACTCTAAGAATATTTGCAACCCCACTGTAATATGAATCCAGCCAGCTAATTGGAATAATTAAGACCTACCCATATTTTTTTTAAATCTCAATATACACGTTATTCGACGCTGGGAAATCGAAATCTGGACTAGCAGTCATTCACTAGACTAGACCGATACAAAGAGCATTCATTTATTGATAAATAAATAAATCAGGATCTTTTACACAATGTAGGTAATGCAACTGGCAAATCTTAAATATTTATATTGTGTTACGCACAGCTAAAGAATTAAGAAGAAAAAAAAATCTACAGAACGGCTGGGCCACAAGATCTTTCTGGCTTAGAGCTTAGGCGAAACTGAACAAAGATGAAAATGCATCAAAAAAGATATTAAACAATTCCATTCATTTCTCAAAAACGTTTTGTTATGAAACAAAGAAGATTAAAAAGGGCCTTCATGCGGTCATCCAACCTTTAAGCAATGACTGTGAGCGACTAAGCTTTTCTTCCTTGAAGAAACAGAGACTTTATTTTATTTCAGTTCATCATTTGATTAATGGCATTCGAAGAGTCACCACTGTTGACAGTGACGTCACCACGCCAGCGCATACGTCAAAACTTTCACACTTATTTGCGAGCCCAATCAACGAACGCTTATCAGCCAGTTATCTTGCAGATAAGCCAGTAATTAGCGATAGCATTACAGTAAAATTAGTCCATAGACAGTGCTCAAGAATTTCGCAACGTGATTATGATTTAGATAAACAAAGACAAACGCACAGGCACAAACAAAATAACAACAATTGCATAAGTCTAGTTATTTAACAGTACATAATATAACATGACCCTGCACTCCCCGCAGGGGTAGGCAGAAGTATATAGTACACGCACATTTCGCGAGACGAGCCTACAAAAACTACCGGACACAAATCTAGAATCCAGGCTATTACTAACACTTTGCCGGACCCGGGAATCCAATCCACGCTCAGCAACTGAACTTGCGGTTGCAACCGAGCTAGACCAACGAGGCTGTAAAACGACCTGGCTTCAAGCCCTGAGGCCGTTTGTCCACCGCCACGTCAATGGACGTCAACGAGAACGAGATGACGGCGCCGAAGTAGCGATACATACCTACATTCACTAATGGCCGCATGTCCACCGCACGTCCGTCAACGGGACGTAACGTTCGGTTTGAATAATCTCGTTTCTCGTTGACGTTCCATTGACGGTGGCGGTGGTGGGCAAATGCTGTAATAATTGGTTTTGTATCTCAATTAAATATATTGCATCGTAATTAACATTTGTCAATGTCGATACAAGTACGCCTACCAACTTCATTAGGATCAGTGCATAGATTATAATATCTAGCCAACGCAGAGCTGCTTGCTATAAACTCTAAGCAAGTGCACAAGAAACTAAAATACATTCGCAAAGCAATTGATCAGCATACAAACACAAACATACGCGGTTAGAGTCCAGAATCATTTGAATATAATAAATAATAAATAAGGCAAGTGACGCTAGCAAGGGGGCATTGCATGGAGGCATATGGGCTACAATCCGCTATCTTTAAGACGCCAAAGCTTGAATCTTAAGTCTTTGAGATAAAGACTAATTTCGAACAAAATGGTTGCACTCGATAAGCCAGTTTGATAGGTATTGAAAGAAAGAAACACATTCATATTGGCTTGTATTGAGGACAGCTGATATAAAATTCTGTCATCGAACAAAAAACAAGCGAGTAAAAATAGGACGATTACTAAATGAGATGGTCATTTAAATAAGCTGAGTCAGGGGACTGTCGCAACTAAGAGATGGATGGCGCTAATCTTTGAGCATTTGCAGCAACTGTTCAACTGTTTCACCCGTGGACTATGGATGAGCGATGGTACATTGGTGCACTATCAATCATTCGAGCATACCCAACCCTTTGCGACAGCCATGTATCATGTGCAAAGACATATTATGTATTTCATATAAGTACACAACCACACATGCCATCTACAAATCATTCGACTGTACTTAGATGTAGACACTGGTCAGTAAACTACTGTCTTCGTTTCAGTACCAAGTTTCAAGTCATACATTACCTGCATATATTTTCATACAAATCAGTCGCGTGCTAAAATAGACAGACCTTCGGTTGGATGTGTTTCAAGATTGAACTACTTTACGTGATTGTATACCAGTCTATTTGGCTTCTAAAATAACTCAGATGCCCATATTAGTACGAGCTGGCTACTATGGAATCCGCCTAAGAAGACATGAGGCATATTTCTAAACGAACTAACTCCACGCTATTGTTCACGCAACACTTATTTCTAGATTTAGATAACATAGATTCAGCAGAGAAACCGTACCGAAAATAAAATCGATTCGGACGTATGTTCGTAGTTTACTTATTAATCGAAACGAATTTAGTATGCGGCATTAAAATAAGTACTGCTGGGGTATACAGGCATTTACAGAAGACATGCTAGATATCTATGTTCTAGAAAAAATTAAGGAAAAAGTAATCGGGATTTTAAACTGGATAAGGTCTTCTTTTCATGAATGTCTTCAAGTGTAACAGATTCTACAGGCAATAGGCCATTGGAAACCTTGTCTTCATACTGCAAAACTAAATTCATACATCACATAGGCCTCTCTCAAAACCTATATTTACAAAGTTAGATTACGTTTTATCCGAAACTACCAAGGCATGACTGTAAGTTACTCTTAAACGTCCGTTACCCGACTAACTTCCTCACTAAGATAAGCACTTGACATTGTTTGTGTTATCAAACGCATCTTATCTTCACGCTCTCTTACGCTGTGAGGTTGGGCACACATACGGTATCAAAGCAGTATTCATCTAACATTTCCTTAAGAATAATAATATACTCCTGATACATGATTGTTATACTGAAAAGTAGCTGAGACAATGTTGGTGGTCCTCCAATAAGATGGAATGACGACATCAACCACAGAGCAAGGGTGACTGCATAATGCCCCGTTAGTAATAATGTGTCGATTGAGGGTGGTAGTGATGAGTATAGTTTCAAATCAACCTACTCTCTCAGACAAAAATATCCCAGCTATGTGAGTCCTGTTGCCATTTATCTGTCAATAGAATCTAAAAGAATTTACAGTAATCCAGTTTCCAATAAATTTGATAACAGATCCCACCAAATCCATTTGTTTACACCAAACATTTTTTATAATGAGTTACAAGTTTGGTGTCAGAACAGTGCACCCACGCAAGATGAGGCAAATACATACTTTTGTTTTTATTTCGCTACCAGAGAGTCTTGGTTAGTTTTATTGTAATTACAGGTCATTTGGCTGCAGGATCGTGTCATTGGTGACCCGAGGGGCAAAGTCGTCTGAGTCGGCAATGTAGACATACTACTACTAATTCGGACGCGTTGAAATTAAATGGTAACAACTACAAGCCGTCCTACAGATAATAATAGTTTTAAAGTTACACTGGCCCGCATCAGCAAACCATAAGTGTGTGGAAAGGGAGCGGGGGCCCTGTGTCCTGCACTGAGAAAATACAGGATAGATAATCTTTTGGATTGTAGAGAAATTTTCGGTATAGCTCAATTTTCCCTGCGTTCGGCGTCACTTCAGGGTCTAATAACCACTTAATGCATTGGCCGGCGCGTTACATTAGAATTATGTTCAATAAACTTTCCGAAATGTCTTCGTTTCCTCGCTCCACCGCTGCACCGCGCTGAATGTTGAAAAACTGCTAACTCCTCACGTTTCAATAAGCCCATTCAAATCTAAGATCAGTGGATCTGTTGTTAAATTAGTAATATTATTTCTGTTACCATCTTCTCCTTCCTTTATCCCAATTTGCTGAAGGTCGCGGCAGCATGTTTTCTTGTTCCATACATCGACAATGTGTAACTGAATTAATGCACATTGTGAAAGTAGTTTGTTCAGAATTGTTTCCTGAATCGATTTCTGTCATTTTTAATATAGGTAATTTTAATCCCAAAAATAATTATAAGTAGGTAAATTAGTCACACTTCCGCTTTAAACAAACCAAAATGGACGAAGTATCTACTACGCTAGACCCTTAGGGTACGAACTGAGTGCACGCTCGACTCGAGCGTCCGGCGGGGCGGCGCGTGCGGCGTTCATGTTAAACACAAAACAATCTCTCGCGAGTGTCCTGAGTGGCGCCGAACGGGCGGCGCGACGAACAATCTTTCGCCGATTGCACGCGACGCAAAACGCCCCGCCGCACGACTTTTCACTCAGGCCGTACACTTATACGTGCGACTCTGTGCGTGCTCAGATTTGTAATGTGACCACAGTTTTCTCCCACAATCATTTATGTATTACTAGCTTTTGCCGGCGGCTCCGCTCGCGTGGATGTCGGTTATCGCGTAAAAATGTAGCCTATGTCCTTCTCCATATCCCAGGCTATAATCTCAGCCAAATTTCATGACGATCGGTTCTGCGGTTTAGGCGTGAAAACGTAACAGACAGACAGACAGTTACTTTCACATTTATAATAATATACTAGCTTTTGCCCGAGGCTCCGCCCGCGTGGATGTTGGTTATCGCGTAAAAAAGTAGCCTATGTCCTTCTCCATATCTCAGACTATATCTCTGCCAAATTTCATGACGATCGGTTCAGCGGTTTAAGAGTGAAAACGTAACTAACATACAGACAGACAGACAGACATACTTTCACATTTATAATATTAGTATGGATTAGTATGGATTATTATAACATAATATTCTAATTGGGGTGTTTGGTGGTGTTCCGACACATGTTGACTAGCTGTCATTGCAGTCGCCACCCCTTTTCTAACCATAAATCATCTTACACACAGTGTGTGTTAGTGTGTTCGACATATCGACGGTGAAGTGCCAATACCTCCTAACTAAAATTTTTCTAGAATTCACTTTTTTATCATTTTGAATTTAAAGGGGTTATTCGCATGTTTTAGTGAAATCTCTTAAGTGTATTTCTTGTTGTTAAACTACATGTGGAACTACCTCCAACTAAACCAACGTGCCTATTTTATGGCATTACCGCCCTGCATGCATCCTCATTCAGTTTGCTATTAGCTCAACCAGGTTTCAGACTGGCTAAAGTAGACTCATCTTTCATGGGGTACTGTTTAAAATGTTACAATAAAATTCCTCCCCACATACTTCAACTGAATGAGACTAAATTTAAATCTTGTATAAAACGCACACTATGCAGGCAGGCATATTATAAGTTGGGGGATTACATCGCTGATAAAAATGCTTGGCTGAATGCTGGTCCTGCTCCACAACCTCGGCTAGTTAATTAACATTTGACAATCATGTTGGAGCTGCTGAAGAGTGTAAGACTATCTTTGCATTGTATAAACTCAATCTCCTTTGTATTATATAAATGCATAGCACAGGTGTGAGTCCTATGTACTATAGAGCTACCATTGACCGGGTAATATGTCTTTCATTGACTTGAATGTGCCCTGGCGGTTGAGAGTATGTCATGCTCACTTAAAGGTCTCGCTAATGGTGGCGTGTGTGTTGGATCATTTAGCTCCCTTCAAAATGGTTGAGCTGAATGGTGCTAATCCATGCGTCATGTTCGTGAACGGGCGCCGTCAGTTGGGACTGGTCATCTCTTAGCTGCCACGGGTTATTTTATTTTATTTTGTTTCTATTTGTTGTACCTACGCTTGACGCTTTTAACGTGTAAGTTTTTATTATTTTTATTTTTACATCGTTCTCACTTTTAGTTATAAATGCAACATTATAGATGTAACGAATACTTTTGTAACAATTTAATTTAAAAGAGTGTCCATGGAGTTTCTTGCCCGTTCTTCTCCATAGGTACCTGCGCTTTGGAATGGGAATGTAGCTTAATTTTTCTTACTGACCGACTGCTTGACAATTCAAAAGTGCCTGTAAATGGTTTAATTGAAATAAATGATTTGAGTTTGAGTTTGTGTACATTTTTCACTTTGTCAGTTAGGTGTTATTGGCACTTCACCGTCGATATATACCTATACGGGGTGGATTTTGGTGGTGGTGGTATTAACCTCACCTGGATGGAAATAACTCTAAATACTGGAGATAGCAAATAAAAAGAAACTAATCTGCATTTAATGTTTTTTTTTTTTTTAAATAAGTTTAGATTTTATAGTTTTCCTTCCATTAAATTTTTCATGTTGGTTAGAGAGATTTGATCCTTATGATTGACCCTATCGATTGATGCCATAAAGGTACAGGATGTTATTTTTCGGATTTTACTCGGCTCGATTCCTGAATATGCAGGTAAGCGAATTTTCGATAATCTTTGAACACAAATTTGTTTCTTTAAAAAAATAAAGGTATGTTTCCTTTCGAGTAAAATTTGCTATCTCCAGTATTTAGAGAACTTTCCCTCCATGTAAGGTTAAAAAAAAAATCCACCCTTTATACAAAAAGAAATGAGATATGAAATAGATGGAGCATCGGTCAGCTATAATAGCGGACCGATGCTCCATCATATCTCATTTGCATGCTATAATAGCATCACGTAGAAATAATATTATGCTAGATTCAGATTGACGTATCCTAAAGTAATACAAGCTGTGAGAACTTAGCGGTCGTAAGCTTTATTTTGCGTCGTATTTCTCGGTTTTCCGGTACAATATACGAATTCCTGGGTGGAAAGAGTAATAAACGGGAACGGTGAGTTGCATACGTTTTGGCTTCGTGCCATTGAAACACGGACGTTCTAGATACAATTCTACGTACTAAGTGTTAAATTGGTGTGTCACGTGTAATTGGGTTGTTTTGTCAGTTTTAGGGTAAGCACAGTTCCAGGCATTCCATAGTTAATATATTCTATTCTAGCGGTTTTTTTTTTTGTTTTAGAAAGGCTTGCCTTATTATTAACGCGGTTCACATTTTGAATTGTACCTAACATAAACAACAACATTCTTTTAAATAATTTCTGCAAGTTTTTCAAAACGAATGCCTAATAATGTAATAAATTGTTTATTCTTCTACGTTGCCACTTGCAACTTGTGCGGTCATTTTATCTCATCAAAGTACACAAGAAACACTGTCGCTAGCCCCCTGCCTATACCGCAATGGAAAGCAGTGTGACCGGTACCTACGATGTACCAAGTAGCTCCACGCTTCGCAAACGTCGCGGTCTGGTAAACTTTCGTCTACAATATTATTAAAATATCACTTTCTAAGTTAAAAGTGCATTGCAAAATATTAACAGCCTACCAACAAATATAAGCTTTACCTCTTGAAAATAAGGTTGAAGATTGCTCAGCATTGGTATTTAATTTTCAAACTGTTATGATTTATATTGAAATTGTGAGTAAGTACTGTATGTCTGAATTCCGTCGGAATTGAAATAGCATTTCCTTTGAGAGCGACGACCTAAGTACCGAAATACGGATCAATACGTTTATAGAAACAGTTTTAGCCTAAGGGGATAGCTAGCATATTGAAAGTAGAAACGTGTGTTAGAAAATGGGACTAAATCCCACCATTCCCACCAATAGCCAGAAGATATTGCGACTTGTAAGCTTTTATGAGTCTAGAACTTACCCATCTACCTACGGCTGATTAGGCTAGTTTTTCAAAGGTACGATAGCAAGCTAGAACCTCTGTAGGTATACTATCCTGTCTTGGCACAAGCTAGTGCTGTTTACACAATGTTAGTAAATTCGGACTCGCGCACCGAGGGTTCCGTACCGTCAAAAAATACATTAGTTCCACTATCGGTCAAGAGATGGCGCTGAACTAAATGGGGCATTATTTTTTTAATTATTCGTCATAATTCGAACACATGCCCTACCAGCCCCACTTCGAATTTTTAAGAAACCCGTAAACTCACTGTTGCAAAAAAAAACTTATTTGCAAAATAGTTGGACAAACGTCTTATGAAACTATTCCAATTTTCAAGTTGATAGCATTAGTAGTTCTTGAGATATCCAGCTGTGACAGACAAGCGGACACACTGAGTCGCACCATTAGGGTTCCTTTTTACCATTTTGGTACGGAACCCTTAAAAGTATCTCAAAATCATACCTCTCGAGTGTACAATGATAACGAAATAAATAAAAAGAAAACGAAACTTCGTACAAGAACTATTCTAAGAATTACGGATACAGAGAAAGATAGAAATAAAAGGTTGGAAAAGGTACCCACAGTCTATTGCCTATAAGTGGCTTCTCCTCGTACGTTCAACTGATTCATGGTCGGACACGTACCTTGAGCTTGGGGTAGAAGTCTGGAAGTCTGTTGGGCTTGAGGTTGAGCGTGTTGCAGATCTCCCGGTGTAACGCGAGGATCTGCTTCATGGTCCCGGCCGAACAGAAGTGGTCGAACATTTCCGCCGCCAGGGCGCATTCTGGCGGCGTCGGCTCCACGCGGGTGCCCCTATTCATCTTGAAGGGGCTGTAAACAAGAAATGGTTACCTATGTTAGTATAGTCACGTCTTTTATATCTTTGTCAGTCTTCAAATTTATTCCTTCATCAAATCAGGACACATTAATACCTTTTGAAGCTACTAAACAGAAGTCTTATACCGCCATACACGTACCTAACTTCAAAAACTTTTTTACAAAAAAATAAACTGACTATGACTATGACTTCCATAAAAAAAAAGTATACACTTCCTGATTGGTCCCATTTGTATCAAAATCCAATTCTGATGTTGGTATCCATGGTATCATTCATGAGGAATTGAGGAAACTCCACAAATTTTATAGGCATACCTGCATATATAGCAATTTTTGTCTTTTCATCAACAAGTCAAGCATTTGCAGTCAGAAAGTATCATTTGGTGCAGTGAAACTGATGAAGAAGACCACAGCTGGCCACCGGAAATCCTGAATGATAAGTATTTCATGGGTGGCGTTAAGATATTAATTAACTTGCAGGGTAGTTTTAGAGTTAGCTTCGATAATACGTATTTAATCCACTTCGTATATCTTGTGTCACTGTTGTTTGTGTGTAGCAAGTAGTGGTATACGAATTGGTGTGGGGTAGGTACCATAACTAATAAAATAAATAATTAAAAAAAAAAACAAAAATTGGACTGCAAAAAAGACAATTTGAAAGTAATGCACTAAAAACACCGAAACAAGCATTCCTTGGCAGACGGGTAAAAAGTGAAAAATAAAAAACAAAAAAAACAACCGACTTCCAAAAAAAAAAACGCTAAAAAGTGAAAAATAACTTCGAAGTCGGTTGGTTTTTTTGTTAAAAAGTTTTTTTTTTTCTCTTTTTAGTTATGGTACCTACCCCACAATAATTCGATTACCACTACTTGCTACACCGCACAAACAACAGTGACACAAGATATACGAAGTGGATTAAATACGTATAATCGAAGCTAACTCCCAAGCAAAGTTAATAAAAATCGGTTTATAATCATTTATAGCCCGAGTCAACTCAAGACAATTCCTTTAAGCCCAAACACGGCTAGGATACATTGTTTTATTAAGGAGTTCCGGTGCATACCCTCCGGCTTCATCTTCAGATTAGTTCGATGGTACCATTTTCATCAGAATTATTTATTTAAATTTGCTTCATAGTCGCTAAACTATCTTAATCGAAATATCTTATCGCCAAACGTGAAATACTTATCATTGAGGAGTTCCGGTGGCCATTTGTGGTCTTCTTCATCAGTTCCACTTCATCAAATGATACTTACTGAATGCAAATGCTTAAGTTGTTGATGAAAATACAAAAATCGCTATATCGTCCCCATAAAGCAAAAAGTAATTAAGTCGAAAAATCGTAAAAAATGGGACCAATCTGGAAGTATATCCTTTCAAATAAAAAAAGAATTTTCCAAATCGGTTCATACGACGGAGTTCTGAGGTAACAAACAAAAATACAACCGAATTGAGAACCTCCTCCTTTTTGGAAAGTCGGTTAAAAATAAGAAATAGGTGTATAATAAAACACGTTTAAGTTTAATTTGTCAAAATTTGCGCATTGATTAAAAACTTTTCCTGTATATATAAAGTTTATTAATCCAAAATGAAAATATAATTCGCAGTTTACTGGTTACAAAAGAATCCTTTAACTTTTGTTCTAGCGTTCAGAATGGTCTATGATCAGAGTGTCTTACTTTCAATTCGTCTACGAAGCAAAATGCCTAAAATTAATGTCTAAACAGCAAATTGCCTAAGCTGTAAATCGCCTAGAGATCAAAATGTTTAACAAGCAAAATGCCTAAAATGCAATAATTTCTAAGTAGTCGAGATGGTTAAAATAAACTCACACTAGGGCCTCTGAACTGTAGGTTAGGTTAGAACTGTGACGGGAAGGGAGTGCCAGAAACGGTACTCCCTTACGGCATTGTGCTTCCTAGTCAATATAAGGTTTAGGCAATACTTGGCATAGACGTTTTGATTTCTAGTAAGCATGATCATATAGGTTCAGAATTTTGAACACTTAGGGCCTTACAAATAAACGCGGAATAAAGTTATCCTAGGAATAACTTCGGTATAACCATACATTTTTTGACGTTTATACCTAGCATAACTTTATTCCGTGTTTATTTGTATTAGGGTTATATTTTATTTCGAAAGATACACAACCTAAAACATCAACCGCCAGTCCACTAAACGAATCTATCGGAAAACTAAAGCCACTGGAAACTGACGCACGATTCGTGCGTGAATGCTCCCACCTCCCACACAAACTGACGCGAGATCCGTGCGTGAATGCTCCCGCCTCCCACACAAACTGACGCACGATCCGTGCGTGAATCCACCTCCCACACAAACTGACGCACGATCTGTGCGTGAATGTTCCCACCTCCAACACAAACAGACGCACGATCCGTGCGTGAATCCACCTCCCACACAAACTGACGCACGATCCGTGCGTGAATCCACCTTCCACACAAACTGACGCACGATATGTGCGTGAATGCTACCACCTCCCACACAAACTGACGCACGATCCGTGCGTGAATGCTCCCACCTCCCACACAAACTGACGCACGATCCGTGCGTGAATGCTCCCACCTCCTACACAAACTGACGCACGATCCGTGCGTGAATGTTCCCACCTCCCACACAAACTGACACACGATCCGTGCGTGAATGCTCCCACCTCCCTCCCACACAAACCGGCTACTTATCCAATGAGGAGATAAGAACTGCGACATTGTCTCATTAGAAACATCAGAACAAATACGAAATGTTTATACATCCACAACCAGTATGAATGCTATGCTTCTGACCAAACCATGTCCCATATGATGTTCATACGCCTGCAATTCTGAGAACCGTAAAAAACGCCAATTACGCCGCGACTGGCGTGGCCACCTACTGGGCCCAACCCATTAAACAAAAATATTTTTGCCACTGACCCGAAAAGAAGAAGCACAAATTTGGTAACAAAACGTCATTGATACCTTTCAAAACAACACTAATAATAAACACACTAGTTCAACACAAAACAACAGTTCCGAACACCCGTCGAAGACCAAGTACACTGACCAGTACTATCATCCTTAGGGTTCAGAGGCAACATGGCGATAACGTAACGCTAGATGCACTAACGCAATATATCACTATAGTACATCGTACCTATATAATTGTATCATGAGTAATACGCTGGCGGACGCATGGGCTATAATTAGTTATTATAAGCTTATTACATGCTCATAATAGTGCAAAGTGCAATGGTAATGTATTGGGTTCATTCACATTATCAATTACCCGTGGTTGCGTTACTACAGTTTGATAGATACATAAGGTATGTAACGCTTGTAAGTTTTAATCTCAGTAATTGCTGGATTGATTATTTCGATCAATAAAACACATTGATTATGTTAAATGAATTTTAATTTAAAATCTTCGTAGGTGGAGAAGTTACAACTCATGACCACGTGAAGGTCGCGGGATTCCGCTGGATGCGGCAAGCACAGGACAGGTGGTTGTGGCAGTGCTTTAGGTAGGCCTATGTCCAGCAGTGGAAGTCTTTCGGTTGAATAACGATGATGGAACAACTAAACCAGAAGTCCTATAATCATTGAACGACACTGTTATAAGTTATGTAAACAAAACATTATGATAAAAAAACCGGTCAAGCTAGTCGGGCTCGCGCACCAGAGTTCCGTGCTATCAAAAATCATCAAAAAAAATTACATTCGTTCCACTATCGGTCAAGACATGGCGCTGACCTAAACTGCAATATTAGAAAAAGTGTGCTATTTAGAGACATCATTGATTTTTCCTGTAATTATATAAAGCTCGTCTTTACATAAGCTTCTACGAGTATCACATAGAATAATTTCAGATTTTTCTCTATGCAAACTACGGAGATAAGGGGATGATTTTTTTTTTTCGTTAAACTTCGAAAACTATACGGCCTAAAAAAAAAAGAAAAATGTTTGAGAATGTGAAAATAGCGCTCTTTCATAATGATACCTATAGCCCTAGTAGCCTTCGAATTTTTAATAAACCAGTTCTGTCATTGTTGTAAAACATCTAAAACTATTCCAAATTTCAAGTTGATAGCATTAGTAGTTTTTCAGATATCCAGCTGTGACAGACAGACGGACAGACTCGAGTCGCACCATAAGGGTTCCTTTTACCATTTTGGTAAGAAACCCTAAAAATAAGAAATGTGCGGATACATTTCCTGCGAATGAAGAGTAAGTCATAAGGTATCATCAGGTAGATAACGAAGCGGCTTCTGTCTGCACATTGGTACCTAACCTGAAATTTTTGGGTTGCAATGACTTGAAACTAAGCAGAAAATCATTAAGACGAAAGCGTCAGGGTAACCCGCGAAGTTCAAATTTTCTTACTTTTTTTTGCAATTAGGAGGTCAGTATCAGGTTGTATGATGATCTACATGTGATTCGCGGCCATATCAAATATTTATTTATTGAACTATAATCATAAAAATCATCAATACAATTCTCTAACTTCATATAATCCTATTGAATTACTATTTCATGAAATCATGATAATTTAGGATTATACTAACTTAAGGAGTTGTATTACTGATTCTAATGATTATAATTCTGTAAATACATATTTTTACGGTCGCGAATCATACTTTACTCAAGATGCGGCTAGACAATGAGCTGCCAATTGCAAAAATCGTAAGAAAATTGGAATTTCGCGGGCTACCTTAGCGCTTCCCTCTTAAGAAATATATTACTTATTCATTGGTCCTGGAAGAATTTAATTAAGATGTCAGTAAGAAAACTGCAAAATGCGCGTGAGTTTTACTGTGGGATCATCCATTTGGGAAATAAAACTGTTGATGGTGTGAGATGGCTAATCGCTAGGAACATGACGATATGTCCACACTTTTATAACAAGGAAAAGGAAATGGGTCAAATTATATTGTTGTTTGTCACCAATCTCTACCAAGGAGCACGAAACGTTATGAGATGGACGGCCCCTGAAGTGCTATTTCTCTAGTCAAAGCAACATACCTAATCGGATTCCAGAAACTCGAAGATATAGTTGTCTACGCATTGTCTTTAATTTAGCCAGTTTCGTTCCATATCTCCGGTCTAATCTTGTTAGCGTACAGTACAGAGATTAAAGGTTTATCAGTAGCCATGGTGACAATCACCAATACATTGATGATCTAGAAATAAATGTTTATTTTAGGCTCATTGTAAGTCGGGTAAGGTAATAAAACTTGTCTAGAGAGTGTCACAAAAAAAAAGCAAAGGAATTGTTTTAGCTGGCTTCAGAAAACGTACACTACAACCTATAGATCTTTCTTCAGATCGCAATAATGGTCACGATAGTTACCATTGTCTGGCAATATTCTGTTATTCAAGCGTTACAAAACCCATAGGAGAAAACGAAGAAGTGGCCAAAAATCAAGACATCCCGGACGTCAGCTTGTACGAGATTAGGATGGCTCTGAAGCAGCTCAAAAACAATAAGGCGCCGCCAGGTGATAACGGAATTTCGGCCGAACTACTAAAGGGAAAAAAGGAAAATCCGATCTTAAGGCCCTCCAGAAGCTGTTTGATTCCGACATACTCGAGGGCAAAACGCCACAGGCATGGAACAGAGATGTGGGGATACTTTTCTTTAAAAAGGGCGATAATGTTCTCCTTAATAATTATATGCCCATCTCACTTCTGAGCCATGTCTACAAGCTGTTTTCGAGAGTCATCACGAACCGTCTCGCGAGCAGGTTTGACGACTTCCAGCCTCCCGAAAAAGTCAGATTCCATAAGTGCTTTAGCACCGTAGACCACATACATACGTTGCGGCAGGTTATACAGAAGACCGAAGAGTATAACATGCCTCTCTGCTTATTGTTTGTGGACTACGAGAAAGCCTTCGATTCGATCGAGACATGGGCTGTACTGCAATCTCTTCAACGGTGCCAGATCGACTATCGGTACATCGAGGTGCTGAAGTGTCTGTACAAAAACAAAACGCAACTATGTCAGTCCAACTCCAGGACCAAACCTCGAAACCTATCCTTCTGCAGCGAGGTGTGAGACAGGGAAACTTGTATCTCTCCCAAACTGTTCACCGCTGCACTGACAGATGTCTTCAACGTTCTGGACTAGAAAGGGGTTGGCATCAACATCATTAGCGAGTACATCACTTACCCTCGGTTTTTCGACGATATGTGTAGTTCTCATGGCTGAGACTAGTACGACTTCAGTACAATGCTCGATGACCTCAGTAGAGCTTCCGAAAGAGTGGGTCTTAGAATGAACATGGACAAGACAAAGGTCATGTCAAATGCCCATGTAACATCCACTCTCATGAAGATCGGAGACGCTACACTCGAAGTTGTGGACGAGTATGTTTACCTAGGACAATCTGTCCGGTTAGGTAGGTCCAACTTTAAGAAAGAGGTCAATTGTCAAATCCAACTAGGCTGGGTAGCGTTCGGGAAGCTACGCAATATCTTCTCGTCCCACATACCGCAGTGTCTCAAGACGAAAGACCAGTGCGTGATGCCAGTGATGACCTATGGCACTGACACGTGGTCGCTCACAATTGGCCTTATTAGAAGGCTAAAAGTCACCCAAAGGGCAATGGAGAGGGCTATGCTTGGAGTTTCCCAATGTGATCGAATCAGTAATGAAGAGATCCGCAGGAGAACCAAGGTAACCGACATAGCCCGAAGAATTACGAAACTTAAGTGGCAGTGGGCAGGGCACATTGCTCGAAGAACAGACGGCCGATGGGGCCGAAAGGTTCTGGAGTGGCGACCGGAATATGTAGCGTTGGAAGGCTAAGGTTAGCTTCCACAAGCTAATCCGATAACCTTGTGAAAACCGCAGGAATCGGCTGGATGCGGGAAGCACAGAACCGGTCGAATTTGGCGGTCCTTAGGGGAGGCCTATGTCCAGCAGTGGACGTCTTTTGGCTGAAATGATGAATAATGAATGACGATGAATCAGTGATGACGAGTTATTCTTAATGGAAATTGTATTGAAAATGTTCCGGACTGAAAACGCAATGAAATTCCTGACACCGTTACTATTAATACCTGAACAACTTCAAAACATATACGTAGCATCTATATTAAGGCGTGTAAATCTAAACTGCGTCTGAAATCAGTGAACCCGAGCCCCCACTGAGCTACGAAAATCACCCTTTCTATTTTTGATAGCTAGAACATTACGTGCCAAACCACGGGATTACTGGACTTAGGTGCACTACACATTATACGATTACGGTCAATAAAAAATATATTACACTTTGACACACATAAACAAGTTTACCTTTAATTACGATTTTGGTATTGTATAAATAATTCAGCAAAAATCTCCTAGGAACTTCGATCGATAATAGAAAACTCAAGTTACGTAAGTACGCTTCAGACATTCGCAAATCGCAGTCGTCTGGACCAAACGCATCGTGGTTCTGGACATCAGGACAATATAAAATTCACGCGGTCACGATAAAGTTTATGTCATCGACACCGCGACCTCAATCCGGATACAGTAATTGAAACAATACACCTACCGAGCCCTCTGCTCCTATATGGGTCAGCACACTGTAAGATGATGCACACACTCAAGATTATCTGCAAGTCGGTGCAACGAACTCCTTCACAAGTGTACTGGGGGAGAGGCTTTTGAATTGTCGTTTGCATTCACTATTTTCACGCATCACAAAACGTCATTATAGTTCATTTCTCCGGTACATCATCTGAGAAATGAGTTTAAAATATTACTGCCAAGATAACATCCATCACGCAGCATGCCCTTTTCACCAATACCGGAAGACCTTTAAGATATGAAGATCTTTCAAGAAGCTTCAGAATACTGAGGTTAATACTTTGTGGAAACCAAATTATATGCATCACAAGACACAAAAATAATGTTTCTTGTTAAACTTAGCGCTTATCTATGTATATTAGTCATGATGGCATTTTAATGTTAATTGTGTGACCAATTGTGAACTAAGTTTAACACGTGACTACCACATGCATCTTTCATGTACAACCTGAGGTATTACTTGCAAATTATGAACTTATATACCTATGTATAATGTAGACGCTTCTTTTGTTCAGCACGCTCAGCATCCTGTAACAATGCTTTCAGAAAAAAGGCTCGTGTTTTGATTATTTCTGTTAAGAATAAAATATGACCCATCCAAATACACGTAAGGTGGAAATAAATGTATTGCGGTGTTAGAGAAATTGAATCGTTATATTAATATGATTATGCAAAACGCCGTATAATGTGCGCCGACCGTTACACTGGGCTTATTAGTCGAACGACTTTCGTTCTAAATTGTACCCTCACCTAGATGGAATTAGTATCATTTTAGTTTGGAGTGTTCTACTAAGGTGCAATATGCTATTTGCATTCAAAAACTTCTAATTAGAGTTTTTTGAGTCCAATTAACATGTACACAAATTATTACGGAGTGTAAATTTTAAGAAAGTACTGTGTAAGGAAATGGCGAAAGTATCGTCGTTACATAAGATTCGCAGGTACTGTAATGTTAGACTACTATCCTGTTCAAAAATTCGTTCCTTTATGTATGCACAACATACATATAGAGATACCGTCTTATTCATAATAAAGCCATTCGCTTCACAAACATATTTTAGCTAAAATTAAGTTTGACAGAAAGGGACACAGCAGTTCGGTAGCTAAAATAGGTTTATGAAGCGAGTGGCTCTATTATGAACTAGCTTCAGCCCGCGACTTCGTCCGCGTGAAATTTCTTGTTCCCCAATCCATTCTCGAGATATCATCAAAATTAATTTTATTGTTTTCGGCGACTTTTCTCATGTTTTAATAGTTATTCTGCTATTCGGGGTGGAGACAAATCCAACAAATCAAAGATCTTAAAAATCAGTCCAGCCGTTCTTGAGTTATAAATGGTGTAAATAACCCGGCTTTGTTTTATATATTATGATTATGATAAGACGGTTAGACTATACTTTCCGTTTGCTATTAATATTGTGTTTAAGAGCAAAACAAACACATGTCAAACATCATGTTTACCATAAAAAACAAGCCAAGTGCGTGTTGGACCACGCACCATGAAGGATTCCGTAGTTGGTTTGGATTTATCCCAAGAGCAAACTTAACATTGTATTTGAAAAACATGTTCTTTCATACGGAATGTATGGGAGATCATGTTTTTCAACTGTAAATAGTCATAGTCATAGTCATTTATTCATAAACAAGTAATTTGTATCTGACTTTACACACAAAATTACACAATTACAGTATATATGTTACCGGCCAAACCCGATCTCAAGCCAAACTAGCTTGTCCTAGGCCAAACCCTCCCTACACGCGACAGGACAAACCAGTATAGCCTAGGTTGGCCTAGGCTATACTGGTTTGTCCTCCACCTACGCTAAGATAGGTCGACGGAGCCCCGCTTGGCGGGGCTCCTATTTCTGGGTGGTTTAAAAAAAATAACCACCAACGCTAAGGCGGGAGCGAAGCGGAGCTCCCGCCTTAGCCTTCTAACCTAACCTATCCGAGTCGGGGTACTCTGAGTCGGGATGTTATCCAAAATAGTTAGGATAAACCGGTTTGGCCTAGGACAAACTAGTTTGGCCGGTAACATTCACTGAAATAAAATACATTTTCACTTCCCATGCTCTAAAAGTACGCCCCTACGAAGCGGGACTAAAGTGACCACTTTAGTCTCAAGGGAGTGAAAAGTAATTAGTTTTTTAATTTCCTTCATGTGACACAATTTGAGACTTTGGGTATAGCAAAAAATATAATTCAAGATTTTATTTTACCACTTTATCGGCGTAATTAATATGTATACCCATGCCAAATTTTACGTGTAGCGGAGGTAACCTAGCAAGAAATACGAGTATAATTCAAGATTTTATTTTACCACTTTGTCGACGTAATTAATATGTATACCCATGCCAAATTACAGCTTTCTAGTACTAAGGGTCTCTGAGCTAAGCCGCGGACAGACGGACAGACAGATAGACGGATATGGCGAAACAAAAGGGTTCCTTTTTGACTATGGAACCCTAAAAATAAGAAAATATGTTAGCTCTTCATCCCGAGCACGTCGTATTATCAACTGAGTGTACGGCCTGAGTGAAAAGGCGTGCGGCGGCGGAGCGTTCTGCGTTGCGTGCAAGCGGCGAAAGAGCGTTCGCTGAGTGGACTTAGTAGTGCACGCTTAGCGTTCGTGTGAGCCGGTCACATTTTTCATCATGGCGTTGGGGTCGTACAATATTATTAAACAAAGAAGGCTGTGTGGGAAGTTTGCTACGCAAACAAACTGGTTTGTACTATACGCGACCGCTTGACGCCCCGCTCACCGCAAACAAGCACCCTCCCCGCGCCGCGCCGGTCGCCGCCACTCAGGACACTCACGAGGGATTGTTATGTGTTTAACATGAACGCCGCACGCGCCGCCCCGCCGCCGGACGCTCGAGTCGAACGTGCACACAGTTCGAACACTGAGTGAAGGCTCGTACAGACTATTGCGATATCGCGGGCGCGACGCGACACTAGTAGCACAATTTCTTTGTCGGTGCCTGTCGCGCCCGCGATATCGCGCGAGTCTGTAGGAGCCTTGAATCTGATGGCAAGCACCGCAGGCGCAGAGTCGAGAACGCATTCGCATCATACACTATAGTAAGCGCTCGTATCGTCAATTTATATCGTCGGACAATGTTGATGATAGAGCAATCAGTCACCACTAGACGTGAGTGCTTTGTTACACACGATTGTGTGAGGACACTCCGCCGTGCTGCCAACGTACGCGGTTACCATGATTGTGAAAGGGCTTAAGGGATGACAACTATCACCAATCATATTTCACCCCAGCTGTGCATTTTAGCGACCCATAACAATTATTCAATGAATGGAACGCCTTGCGTTAACCGTGTTATTACAGTTTTTGCATCTTTTATAATCTTAGTATCAAAAGAATCAAATATAAATGGCATGACGTCACAGTATCGGTGGCCGCCTACTCACAATCGGTCACCGCAGAGACGCGGCGTCTCGGCCTGGAGCTGATACGATATTGCGGACACTTCGAGTGGGCCATATCCCTTATGCATCGTCACATTATGAAGTCAGCACTAAGTCATATTGTTAGATCAAGCTTATAAAAATAACTGCAACGTCAATAGCACCATTGTTCTCGATCGTGATGATTGACTTCACAGTATTTATGCATCATTCCTAACAAGCGTCTTTGTGATAAAAATAATTGAATCGTTAATTACACTTATTTTCATGACGATCTTGATGAATAACTAACCACCTGCCAGTATTTATGTAGGTACAAATGAAGATAATTATCAATATGTCTACACATATAATTAATAATTAATGGATACAAAATATTGTTAACATTTTAAAAGAATAAGTATGCTTGCCCATTCTTCTCCATACGTAACTACCTTTTGGAAGGGGCAACTAGAATCAGTTAATTATTTTTGTAAATTTTGACGTTCAAAAGTGCCTTTTATGTGCCTATTTGAAATAAATGATTTGACTTTGACTTTTATTAGGAGACAGAAGAACCAAGTATAGTCCGAATTCACAACAATAAAATTACTCTTAAACATGATTTGTAAACATACGAGTTGCATTTTATGTGTACCGGATGAGAGTGTGAGTCAACATCTTCATATCATCGCTGCCCACGAGGCAACGCAATTATATATGGAAGTAAGACTCATTTCAGGTGGAAAGTGAATTAGGAGGGCTTACATAATGTTGAAGTAATATTATAGCGTGGGGTCCATTTCTTGGACCGTAAATAGTTAGCTACCAATAATGAGATTCTCGGATGGTTGAGGTTCTCAATGGCTAGAGACATATACACTGCCGGTCAAAAGTTTTAGACCATTAATAAAAACTTTTGTTATCTACACTAATCTACACTATCTACATTATTATTAATATTATAAAGAGGAAAGATTTGTACCTATTTTTGTATGTTTGTATGTTTGTAATGAATAGGCTCAAAAAGTACTGGGCCGATTTAAAAAATTCTTTCACCAATAGAATGCTACATTCTTCCAATTTGACATAGGCTACATTTCATTTTGAAAAAAATTAGGGATCCTTGGTAAAATTTGAACAATGTAACCGAAGGTGTAGAAAAATGAGTCTTAAAATGTCTTTCGTATTGTCTACCCCGTGCGAAGCCGGGACGGGCTGCTAGTTAGTTAATATTTTCAAAATATTGGTGATAAAAAGTAATCTGCACACCTGCTTATTCTATTGTTTATAAAGACTGCCTAAAAGCTTATTCTTTTATATATTAGCCAAGGAAAGGGCAATAAACAAGCATTGTTTCCATACTTCAATGTGAACCGAGGAAGATTCGAGCTAGTCCGATAATCGATTGTTAAAATTATTACCTCATTACCGCAGCTGACACTTCTTTTATTTTACATCAACTTACAATGCAATTGTTCTAAATTCTTAAAATATGTAGTTTCAAAGTTTATTCTAACCCGATATTTTCATGGTTATCTACGAATATCCGCAGTTAGTCTGATTTTGTGATTCCTACAGTCAAGACGTCTCTAAAATGGGAAAAGTTTGCGAAATTAGTATTCAAGCACGATCTGCCATCGTTGTTCTCCATAATGAAGGCAAATCTGAACGTGAGATTGCATCTCAACTCAAGTTATCGAAGACTTGCGTTCATCGCACTATTGTGCGGTACAAACAAACTGGCTGTAATCAAGATCGTCCGCGCTCCGGGAGACCAAGAGGTACGACTTCTAGTGAAGACAAATTTATTGTGGTAACCAGCAAGCGAAATAGACGCTTAACAGCCCCAGAAATACGTGTTGAAGTCAACAAATCTCGGGAAAAACCTGGGTCAATGTCTACAGTGAAAAGACGATTGCGAGAAGCCAAGTTGTTTGGTCGCGTTGCTGTTCGAAAACCTCTTCTAAAACCGCAGATTAAGAAAAAACGGTTGCAATGGGCCCAAGCCCATCGAGACTGGACCGAAGAAGATTTCAAAAAAGTACTTTGGAGTGACGAATCTAAATTTGAAATATACGGTTCAAAAAGAAGAATTTTCGTTCGACGTTCCGCCGAAGAAAAGTTGATGCCACAGTGTGTAGTCCCGACTGTCAAGCATGGTGGCGGATCTGTTATGGTCTGGGGTTGTTTCTCAGGCTATGGGACTGGAAATCTGGTCCAAATTAAAGGAATTATGAAAAAGGAGCAGTATAAAGTAATTTTGGAGAAAAATGCTATTCCCTCCGGACTAAAGTTAATCGGCCAAGGATTTATTTTCCAACAAGATAATGATCCAAAGCACAGTTCAAAATTATGTAGGGGCTATTTAGACGAGAAACAGTCGGAAAAAGTGTTGGAAAACATGACATGGCCACTCCAAAGCCCCGATCTTAACCCTATAGAGCTTTTGTGGGAAGAGCGAAACGTTCGGGAACAATGTCCTTCTTCACAGCAGGCCATGTGGAATGCATTAGAAGAAAGCTGGAGGAATATCTCGCAAGAGACTATAAATAAATTAATTGCCCGCATGCCAAGATTGGTAAAACAGGTCATAAAATGCAAAGGAGGATATTTTGATGAAAAATCTGTATAAACTCTCTTGTGTGTATTTTCTTTAGAATATTGTATTCGTCAAGACTTCATGTAATTTTGTTAATTTTAAATCTTGTGTAACATGAAAATAAAACCTGTCTTTTATTTGTTTTCTTAACTTTTTTATAGTGGTCTCAAACTTTTGACCGGCAGTGTATGTGCAGAAACACGCAGCGAAATTTCCCGCACGCTATTCCGCTAACCGGGGAAGGTAAAACACAAACAAAGATTAAAATAATGTAGGAGAGGAAGTTCATTACATGGAATGAAGGTTAGCTCGTGGGACCGCTAAAAACTTTTTCACTTCAGTAGCTCAAACATGTAGGTTTTACTGCCTGAAATCAGTGAGTAAAATGTGATTTTGCTCACTGAGTGAGAACAACTTTTTTTTTTTTTTTTTTTTTTCAGATAGCCGCGAATATCTTTTTCAGACTTGGGTTAATCATACAATTCGAAACATTCACACTCTATCTATTTCCCGCCATTAGAAAGAACGAGAGACAAAGACCAGCCCTTTCGAAGTACCGATTTTGAATTCGACCTCAAAGACAAACACGTTCGGAATTTCGTACTAACTAAAGAAATTTTGCAAAAAGATAATTTGCAAAAAGATAATTATGTCTTTTAATGTAATTTATTGAATTTTTTACTTATTGTTGTATTTAAACGAAAATAAGTATTTACTGCAAATAAAACTGATATTTAACCTGTAAATATTTATTATATCTTAAAGAGTTCTCGCGGTTTGTTCCCACTAGTTCTACTGAACAGTTCTACGGTAGAAATAATGGGAATTTTTTCGTCACTACTACTACGATATTAGGTATGACAAAATAGTAGAACTATTGGGATTCTCTATTCCCTCTATTCCCACTTATTCTACTGAAGAGTTCCACGGTAGAACTAATGGGAGTTTTTGTTTTGTTCTCACTAGTACTACGATATACTATATTACAAAATAGTACAACTAGTGGGAGTCTCTATTTCCTACTTGTTCTACCTGTTCCATCGTTAGAACTAATGGGATATCGCTGCTGAAGTGAAAAGTTATGTGTGTTACACGAGAGCAAAGTTTTTTACATCTCGTGCCTTTGAATCCCTCGCCACACTCAGGATTCAAAATCAGCACTCGCAGCAAAAAACGACTTTGCTCTCTTGTTGCACAAATAACTATTGTCAGATGCAATAGATTTATTCCTTAAAAGGCACAAGACAGAAGACAGTATCGCGTGGATCACTTGTTCAGTAAGAATTAAAACGCTAATTTTAAGAAATATCATTTCTTGACATAACATGTAACATCGCCAACTGATTAGTTAGAACGTCGTGATGAATTTCACACATTTAAATTCAAATGTGGCGTGTTAGGCGCGGATTACAAGTACGTATTTACAAGCCAATCGTATAAAATTATGAATCTATAATGCCAAGCTTTCGCCATGGTAGCTGTTTGAATTAACATATTTTTTGATTTCCGCAGCTAAAATATTCTCAGATTCTTTTTTCTGTATTTTTGTCCGCTATCTATGAAACATTCAATATTTCTATGAAAATGAGTCCATGAACTAAGTCAGCGTTAACCTATTAAAAAAACGAGAATTTCTAAAATTACCGCGAATATACGCTTTCGGTTAAGCTACGCTTGCCGAGGCTGGTCCGTGGATGGGTGACCATCCATTACATACCGAGACCCCTCCGTGCCTCGGGAAGCACGCTAACGCTAAGCCGTTGGTCCCGGCTGTCATTTTCAGATCTAAAGGACAGTCTTTACGGGTATAGTCAATCAGAAACACAAAAGTCTGACATCCAAGGATCATCCATTACTAAGTGATCCATTACTATGTGAATACCATGGAGCCGTTTATTATGTTATTATGATTTATGTTGACTTGAAAGAGCATGGCAGTTGAGAGTATGTCATGCTAACTTAAATGTCTCAAAATGGTTGAGCTGGATGGTGCTGGTCCATGCGTCATGTTCGTGAACGGGCGCCTTCTGTTGGGACTGTTCATCTTTTGACTGCCAAGGCTTATTTTTAATTTTATATTTTGAATTGTTTTATTAGTTTTTACATTGTCTCACATATAGAAGCAAGAAGAATAATGTACCCAGGATTTTGTAATAATCTTGATTTAAATAGTGTCCTTGTAGTTTCTTGCCCGTTCTTCCCCATAGTGATCTACGTATTGGAATGGGCATATAACATCAACTTTCTGACTAACTGACCGTCTCTTTGACAATTCAAAAGTGCCTGTAAATGGTTTAATTGAAATAAATGCTTTGAGTTTGAGTTTAAAGGGTATTACCCAGTAACTGGGTTTTGGCGATCAGATAAACCGTCGCTCCATGTAAAATACTGGTATTCAGCGGCATGCGATTAGACTGGTAGCCGACCCCAACACAGTTGGGAAACGATTAGGCAGATGCTAATTTAATAAAAAAAAATAACCTGACTGGTGTTTTATTTATTTTACCTTAATTTTTTAATTCATTAAGCGTATCGGTATCGATATCGCCTATATTTTTATAAGAGCATCGGTATAGTAGTATAGTCGGCAAAAAGGCGTATCGAGGCATCCCTAACAAAAATGTACTAACCTTTTAGAACAGATAAAAATTTATTAGAGGCTTTTTATATAGAAAAATAGTTGTCGGACGGATTTTCTTGACCATATCAATTGTTTCTTCCTATTGGCCATAATCACAAACCGCTGATAAAAGACCAGCTAGACATTGTTTTGACATCTCCATTACCAGGAGAAAGTGTTAACGGCTACTTTTTACCCGACTGCGCACCGTAAAGGTGGGTGTTCTTCAGGTTATTATTCACACATTATACTTTTCAGCGAGTGATTGGATTAGTGCGGAAACATAAGGACCGAGAGATCGTGCGGGCGCGCGGGTTAACGCAGTCTTTTATTAAAGGCTCTTACAAACAGGCGCGGCACGCGACGCGACACAAAGACACCGCTCGTCGCGCGCCACGCGGTGTCTTTGTGTCGCGTTGCATGTCGCGCATATTTGTAGGAGCCTTTAATCGTTTTTGTCATTATAATACACGGGAAGAGGACAAAAATACTATTACAGAAAATCATTTTATTTCTCTTTCACGGTGGTTCGCAGTTTTGAGATCCATGCTTTTCGGAGTGCAATTACAAAAAAAAGAAAACATTTACTTTTCCCGTAAACGACATTACTATAACACGTGATTTGGCTCATGGAGGATTATAATAATATTAAAAAAAAAAAAACACTTTTGTTGAGATTTATAACAATATCAATAGTCCTTATTTAATGTATTAGAAGGTATATCGAGCATTAATACAAAAATATGTTATCCGACTGATACGTAATCTCACATGGAAGAGTTTTTTGTACAGATTGTCACGGTATTTTAATACTTCCACGCAGATACAGTTGCGTGGGGTCACCAAACTAGTCTATTTTTATATTCTTAGCAGAATAACACGTTAAACTTTAAATATTAATGACTACTTGGAAAACTGACGAGTAATTAACTCCTTTCTCCAACTAATAAAAGTCGGAATCAAATGGCCCTTAAAAAAAATGATTTTTATGATATACCACCTAGCTGGAATGTTAGAAGACATTATAGAAATGTGAGACACAATAAATGCTTGCATCGGGTATTATATTTTTTTTATAAAATCCGTGTTTCATTATCTTAAAAATAGATGAAGTACGTCGGACGGACGCGATCACGCGACGGTAGCGAACGAATACGATTCAAGTGTAAAAATGATTCACGCATTTTCGCGTCCCGGTCGCGTCGCGCCCACGGGTTTTATCTTCTAATTGCGAAAAGGCCACTGATAGCATAAATATTTATGTATTACTAAAAATCTAGTACATAATAGCTTTATTTTTATGTCCGTACTATATTATTTTATTGGTCTCTGTTAACATAAACTTAAGACTGAAAGTCTCCTACAAACAGGTGCGACATGCGACGCGACACAAAGAGACCGCTCGCCGCAAGGCACGCGTCTTTGTGTCGCGGCGCGTTTGTAGGAGCATAAAATCTCATTTCAACTTGTTAACATATTTGTGAAAATAACGGTGAGAAAAGTGATTTTATGTATTAATAGGTTGGGTTAATTAGGTTATGCTTTTTTATGTGACCATATTTTTTTTCGTTTTTGCTAGCTAAATAGGCAGATCTCTGGTCAGTGTATATTGGCATCGGTTTTTAAAATAATTTGATTTGTGCTCACATTGTTTATTAACGTGTTACATATTATTACCTATTTACTTATCTATCTTATTATCCAGTAGAGGCATAGAAACCTTCAAACTTCCAAGAAGAACTTTAATAATTGCAATCGAAACATTCGAATAAATGTCAAAAAAAAACTTGGCCTAAATCCAAAAATAATGTTTCCGTCTACTTCAAAACAGACCCGACCGATGTTATTGTTATTGTATGATTCCCTCCGCGTTAAATGCGAGTTTCAAATCCTGAATGTACAGAATAACATAAGGGTAGTTCTATGGGAATCGCTACGGCAGGTTTTTGTTTTAAAATTCACTAATTTTATAGTTATCATTTAGTTTAAGCTAATCTACTAATCCTATATTTTAGTAAAAACTTTAAAAGTTTTGCCTAGTTTTCGACTAAAGTCAGATCGTTAGGCTTGATCAATGGTAGTATATTTTTTCCAATAATGCAAAACTGAAAAAAATTAAGATCTGTAAAACTGACAGCTCGCGCGTGATCACTATTCGAAAACAAATATTTTCTTCTGCTGGTGCGTGAATAATAATTTGGTAATTACTATATTTTAATTACTTTCACCAGCTTTTAAAGCAGTCCCCTTACCTTTGCCTTACCTGGTAACGCCCGTTACGAAAATAGTGGAAAAGTTTGTTTGCTAGTACATTATAAAATGTATTTGAAAAGTAGCCATAGCTATAAGCAGACTCGGAAGATCATGAGTCATCATGACCATGACTATTCAATGGGTGATTCATCTGATGATAGTGATGATTATGAGTGATAGATTTAGTTATTAAGTATTTTTATGTATCTGTTATTGGATTTTATAGTTACATTTATAGATTTAAATAAATGATAAAAAAAATATTATGTTTTTATTTGACTGTAAAAAGTATTAAGACCCTCACATCTATGCTTATGACTGCCTCGTTGGTCTAGTGATAGCAAGTGCGACTGCTGAGCATGAGGTCCTGGGTTCGATTCCCGGATCGGGCAGTGTTCCCGGGTCGGGTTTTTTCCATTAGGAATTTCTCAGTAGCAGCCCGGAGTCTGGATTTGTGCCCGGTTGATGGCAATAGGCTCGCCCCCTATTACATGGGGCTTAAACATAACTGGCGAAATGTGGGTGTTCCTACTATGGGTACATCTCTGCCTAACATTTCGGGGAAACAAGGCGTGATGTTATGTTATTTTATGTTATCTATGCTTAATAACCTCATTTATGAATGACAATCGACACAAATAATTTTGTCCAGCTAGCTTGTTCTACGCGAACCATAGTGCAGCGCTCCTGGATGGGCGAGTCCTATTACTGGCTGGACGTACGACGCGTTGCGTGAGCTCAGTACAGTACACGCAAGCTAACCACTCACGGTCATTGGCATATATCTGGGCCTTAATAGGAACAAGACCATAGATATAAGAAAGAAGTTGCCTTGCCTCGAAGCAATGGTTTCCTTAATAATAATATTCATCTTAACGAGCGTAGAGCTCGTTAAGATGAATATTCACCTCAGTTAAGATAATTAACACATGAGATGACTTAATGGTGTTAGTGTACAGTCACAAATAATAAAGTAAAATGATCTTAAACGTAATCAGGTCATATACCACTGTCTTGTTATATGATAGGATTCTGCTGGTTAAGCATTCTGAATGCCGTTTCAAAATGTCATAACAAAATAATAACCGTTGAACGTACATTTCGAAAACCGGTCACGCCCCTCGCCCGTCCTTTCCGTGCTTTCCTATATTTTCACATTATGCAACGACACTCGTGCTACAAGCTGGGAACGTACATAATTATTAATTATACGGTGTTGCGAAACTTCCTATTAAGCGATTCGACAGTAATCGACAGCTATTCATATCGATGCCGGAATATTTCGTTTTTCTTTCAGTGGTTTGCCGTTCAGCCATCGCATACCCGCTGCGCAGCTGCTAAGCGTAAAGAGTCAAGATTGGATCTCAGAGCGTTCCCCTAGTGTTTGAAGGGACTATGATACTGCGACTACTTTCAGATATTAAAGATGACAACAAATGTTATATTATACCAGAATGAATGGAGAGCGTCATTGCACTTTGTCAATGTTTTTGCAAAGGAATACATGTGTATTGACATGCTATAACGTATTAATACGCTTTTGTCACACTTTTTGTGTCTAGCTTTCCTCGGAATGAGCTAAGTATCCCAGTAACTTAGCTCCACTACGAACTACTCGTAAAAATTATCGAGTTAATGTTGAGACGGTCACAAAAAAAAAAAGAGAGGCTTTTGTGCGGTCTGCTTGTATTTGTGGCAGTTCTCTGTAGTCGTGTTCATTAGGGCAACTGACCAGTGACTCATTTTAATTGAAGGAAATGAAGATTGTGCGACGTTTCTGATGATCGCTGTTAACCCATTGGCTGCCCAGTTCAAAAATACATTTTTACTTGTAAGTCTTAAATTGTTTGGCAAAGGACATTGACCAAGTGACTAAGGAACCTAGTATCGGTATGAAACATGCGGTGACTCAAAGATTTATGGTTTAACTAGCTTCTGCCCGCGACTTCGTCCGCGTTAAATTTCTTGTTCCCCCGACCCACCCCGTCGCAACACATTGCCTGCCCGTGATTTTACTTCATTTTCGCATAAACTTTCATTTAAAAAAAATGTGTCCTAGTTAATAGGAATGTTATTCTTCCTCAAGAATTGGGCTGTAAAATGCAAAAAGATTTTTTCAAATACAACTCGCAGTTCCAGAGATTAAAGCGTTCAAAAAACAAAAAAACCGGCCAAGTGAGAGTCGAACTCGCACACGAAGGGTTCCGTCCCATCCATACAAATCCTTACTAATATTATAAATGTGAAAGTAACTCTGTCTGTCTGTCTGTCTGTCTGTCTGTCTGTCTATCTGTCTGTCTATCTGTCTGTCTGTCTGTCTGTATGTTACGTTTTCACGCCTAAACCGCTGAAACGATCGACATGAAATTTGGCAGGAATATAGCCTGGGATAGAAGGACATAGGCTACTTTTTTACGCGATAACCGACATCCACGCGGGCGGAGCTAAAAAAAACGGCAAAAAAATCATGTATGTTGTATGGGAGCCCCCTTAAATATTATTTTTTTCTGTTTTTTAGTATTTGTTGTTATAGCGGCAACAGAAATACATCATCTGTGAAAATTTCAACTGTCTAACTATCACGGTTCATGAGATACAGCCTGGTGACAGACGGACAGCGGAGTTTTAGTAATCGGGTCCCATTTTACCCTTTGGGTACGGAACCCTAAAAACTAACTCTTCAGCTTTAGAATAGACTACCTCGCAGAGTTGATCATTATTTTGCTGCGGAGTTATTATAAAACAGTTATATCTCCTAAGATATTCATTGAAATTAAATGATGTAAGGGCAACTTTTTTCAAAATTAAATACTTGTGATGAATAACGTATTTATTTGGATAAGGATTAATACCATGTTTATGAAAACTCTTTCGCAAATAATGCATTAATTTCGAACAAATTTGTTTCAATGTTAAAAGATAGACATATGCTGTCGCGGACTTTTTTTTAGAACTTTTAAAGAGGAACAATTCCATCATACATGATATTTGCGTAACTTAAACCGTTTACGCAGCGCACGCAACGGAAGCTCTCAAAATGGAATATTTTTTCCCGTTTTTGCAACATTTTTCATTTATGCTCCGCTCCTATTGGTCGTAGCGTGATGTTATATAGCCTATAATATTCCTCAATAAATGGACTATCCAACACAAAATGAACTTTTCAATTCCAACCAGTAGTTCCTGAGATTAGCGCGTTCAAACAAACAAACAAACAAACAAACTCTTCAGCTTTATATATTAATTAAAGTATAGATATAGATTAGTATAGATTTAAAGAATGATTTTAGGGTTTTCATATGTTATTTACTATTTTATCATAATTCTCAGCATTACACAGTAATTAGGTATAAAAATCTATGTTCCGAATCGAATCTCCTGGTTTTTTGTCACAATGTATGCTGGTAAATTCAAAATAAGAATGAGTAAAAATGACGATTGAACATTTTTAATACTCGTTAATTTCGCTCGAGAACTCTTGGATCGAAAATGTAGTCTGTTATGAAATATAAATCGCTTTCAATGCTTACCGTTGTGTTCAACTTCATTTATATACTATTAAACAATTACCTACGTTACAACAAGGTCACAACAATAACATTAAACCGCTGAACATTTTTGGTCTAATAAATATTCAGAAAACACACAAATCACGTGTCAAAAGTATTTCATTGAGAACTGCGTTACCACTAAAACCCTTTTTTTTAGTGTATGAATATGTTCCAGTTTCTACTCACCTTTAATATGGAGGCTTCTTTTGAGGTTTTGTTTCACTTTACAAAAGAAAGGCTAAACTAGGAATGCGTAATGCTGGTTACAGACATTGTAAATTAAAACTCCAGTAAATAATATACACAAGTTCCTCTATTAAGCAAATAAGAAAATGAGCATTTAATTCTATGGCGCGCGTTTGTTCTGTTTTCAAAGAGTTTTTAATGATTAATCAAACAGACTAAGGTCTCGAAAACATTCTGCCTTTCTATTAACCAAAAGTTTTGCTTAGCTACTTTTAACACTTTATCAGATTGTTATTACAATGTAATAATAATAATTAGTTGTTAATTTGTTATTAATATCTGTTCTTACTAATTATTCTATATGTTCAATAATCGGATGCGTAATTTAATTATTTTGCGTAAGTCAAGGTTTTATTATTTACATACTCTTTGAATGCCATGCCAATGACATGTAACAATACTTGCGTGAAAAAAAAAAAATATGTATGGGTAAAATAGGAAATCGAAATAAAAACTAATACTTTTATGATGTTTTTTATGCGGAGAATTTAAGGATTCGCATTACCAGATAAAATCATTATATTTAAAAACAAGAATTATCAACATTATAAACTTAAGTCACCACAGAAAAAATAACGATAATAGGTCCTGTCAATCTCCTTTACATAATTAGATTTGGTATCGCTAGTCGGGTCCTGAAGTCATATATAGTATAGCGACGACTCGTTTGAGGGATGTCAGCACACGAACGAATTTTTTTTCGACTTATATGCTGGGTACTGGGCTGCAAATGAGTCCAGACTTTGCTTCGGGACGTCTCCCCGCAATGTCTAATGGTAATGCAGTCGACAGAAATCGCAGGATATTTTGTCGCCTAGAGAACACAAGCTGCAACTTGACATCGCCACTAAGCCAAACATCGGGAATCGTGCAAAGACGCTATCTGCCCGGACACAGGTGGCCTTATACACTACAATCTCCGGATTCAGATTCTTTTACGAGGGAATCAAACCCCCCAGAGCGCAGACAAGCTAGCCTCTGCGGTATTGAGGTCACCGAGCAAAGCAAATGAGCCACTGCGATCAAAATTTGGCACTGTGCATGTTGCCACCGCGAGTTATAATACCTTTAATCACGAGAAATAGGTTGCTTTCTTCTCGGACAATGAGCAGGCCACGTCATTACTCTGGCGTAGTATGATGTTACTTTTTCAAATAAGAATTCACTAGTTGTAATTATAGCTTAAATAGTTATAAATATTGAGTCATTTTACAGATCAGTTGACAACGAGTAGCGACTCTCTTGATGTTCATCCGGGTAGGAAACCAGTAAGAAAAATTTTAATCGCAAAATGTGTTGGTAAGCGCATAACTCAACGCCTGGACCAATTTAACCAATTCTTTTTTTAAATGTTCGTTGAAGTCCAAGGATGGTTTTTACGTTTTTTTTTTTTTTTATGGTTTTTACGAAAAATTTGGGTAGGGTAGAGTAGGGTAGGGTAGGTAGGTAGGTAGATAGGGTAGGGTAGGGTAGGTAGGTAGGTAGGGTGGGGTAGGGTAGGGTAGGGTAGGGTAGGTAGGTAGGGTAGGGTGGGGTAGGGTAGGGTAGGGTAGGTAGGTTGGGTAGGGTAGGGTAGGGTAGGGTAGGTAGGTAGGTAGGTAGGGTAGCGTAGGGTAGGGTAGGTAGGTAGGTAGGTAGGTAGGTAGGTAGGTAGGGTAGGGTAGGATAGGGTAGGGTAGGGTAGGGTAGGTAGGTAGGTAGGTAGGTAGGTAGGTAGGTAGGGTAGGTAGGGTAGGGTAGGGTAGAGTAGTGGAGTTTATACTATAGCTTTTGACAGTACGAAGTCTGTCGGGTCAGCTAGTACGTAACATAAAAAAGTATATAAAATAGGAACATGAATATTAATATTAATACAATGAAATCAAACAATCTTATGTGATTACTATATACGTTATGTAGTGTGGTGTGTTTTACGAGTACTAATTATGCAGACTTATGCTATTTGAGTAAAGATACAACGTCGATCTAGTAACAATACTCTGTAATGAAATAATTAAGTTTCGTTTTTACATCTTATGTACTTTCTTAGTACCATGGGAATCTATATGGCGGCCATTTTGCAAACGACATGAATCGAGAACACGACAAACGTGCTTTGCTTTTTCGCATTAGTACAACTTAGTGTTAATATGTTCTTAAATATTGTTTTAGTGGGCTGAATGGATCATGGATCCTTCGATCTACGAAGAAGCAAGATCCACACATTCCTAAATGCAAAACCAAAACGCCATGCAAGGATCAGGGTATTTTATTACATTGTTAAATAAATTGAGACAGAAGCCCAGAAAATTGGTAGGCAATCCTTCCGACACTAATGAAATATACCAATTGTTCCACCCAGACAATGCAGCTTCAGAGAAACAGTAAACACCCTAGTGACGAATCTAAATTTGAAATATTCGGTTCAAAACCAAGAATTTTCGTTCGACGTTCCGTCGAAGAAAAGTTGATGCCACAGTGTGTAGTCCCGACTGTCAAGCATGGTGGCGGATCTGTTATGGTCTGGGGTTGTTTCTCAGGCTATGGGACTGGAAATCTGGTCCAAATTAAAGGAATTATGAAAAAGGAGCAGTATAAAGTAATTTTGGAGAAAAATGCTATTCCCTCCGGACTAAAGTTAATCGGCCAAGGATTTATTTTCCATCAAGATAATGATCCAAAGCACAGTTCAAAATTATGTAGCTATTTAGACGAGAAACAGTCGGAAAAAGTGTTGGAAAACATGACATGGCCACCCCAAAGCCCCGATCTTAACCCTATAGAGCTTTTGTGGGAAGAGCTTGACCGAAACGTTCGGGAACAATGTCCTTCTTCACAGCAGGCCATGTGGAATGCATTAGAAGAAAGCTGGAGGAATATCTCGCAAGAGACTATAAATAAATTAATTGCCCGCATGCCAAGATTGGTAAAATAGGTCATAAAATGCAAAGGAGGATATTTTGATGAAAAATCTGTATAAACTCTCTTGTGTGTATTTTCTTTTGAATATTGTATTCGTCAAGACTTCATGTAATTTTGTTAATTTTAAATCTTGTGTAACATGAAAATAAAACCTGTTTTTCATAAAGTTTTAAATATGTTGACTTTTATTTGTTTTTTTAATTTTTTTATAGTGGTCTCAAACTTTTGACCGGCAGTGTATGTCTGTAATGTTGTACATATTTTTTTCAAACAAGTTAATTAATTATTTCATCCAAGATAATGACAATATTCGCACGGCTCCGTATAAACAAACAAAGAATGCGATAATATTATAACCAACCAACCAACCGATTATCTTTTAAAGTAAAAGTTCGTGAGCATATTCGCAAGAAGCTGGCAGTATCATCATAACGGTAATGTTTTCCCATTGTGTGTCTTATTTGTTTTAGTATACATATTTATGTGTATTTATTTGTGCTTATATTTATATATAATAAGATTTATATATTGAATGTATAGTTTGTAATAGGTTTATGTATATTTAAATGAATATTTATTCCTCAATTTTCGCTATTGCACCTACTACTGTATGTCTCTGCATCACCCAAGGGTTGACTGGTAGAAAATGCCTATGGCATTAAGTCCGCCTCTGTACATGTTTTGTGGTGAAAGTATTAAATAAATAAATAAATAAATAAATCACGCTATTATGAGGAAGGACGGCGGCGCGGGCGGCGACAGCCATATGTGGATAATAAAGCCTGTGTGTGTGTAATAAAACTGGCTTCAATGAACTATGGTTCTCAAGTTCCGTGAATTATGGCCCAGATCCCATCCCATCCCATGATGAAAATCTGAAGAGCGTTAATCATCTTCGACAGAAGGATATCTATTCTCTAGGCGCACGATTCGGAAGTGTGTGGCAGCGGGTCATGGGAACTGGGCCTAAAGTGGCATACAACGAGAGCAATAGCTGACGAATGTAGGCACGGGTAAATATTGCACCGTGAATATAGACAACTAAATTATATCGATGAGTTTGTATTTGTGAAATATTCTGCTGCCTGCATAACATTACATCTGACTGTACAAGTATCTCCCGACAGGAACTCAGGACGGCATGATTACACATGATGATTTAATAAAGCGCTAACATTGAAAGTGTGTCGCCAATTTTCTTATTAACTTGACGCTCAAGTACTTGTCGGAGTTCAATAAGGAGGAAGCGTGCAATCTCTAGTGCACCCTAACTGATGTGAGCTGCGTCTTCTATGCACATTTTACATTGTATGTAATTGAGATGCAATGACCATGTGTTCTTTAGCGTCCTTAAATTCACGCGGGGCCGGGAGAACACTGGACATCTAGATCTACGGAAGCGGCCTATGAACTCGTAGGTAGTTGAACATAGAACTAGGGTAAAAGCGCAATACTGGAAACCAAGCTGTAATTAGGAAGAAAGCATGCAGTAACAACCGCGAACCGAGGTTCAAATCGTGCCTTTAGAATAAAGGCAGGAGGATAATATAGCATTTTATAACAGGCATTTAAACATCCTAACCAATAGTGCAGAACCAAGTCTCTTACAGTTTATGATTAATTTTATAGAAATTCTGTTGAGTGACCTTATTCGGGCTGGAATGTATTTGCCCTTGAGCCGAGCCTATAGCTAACAGTAATCCGTAGTGAAAACACCAATAATATGTTTGACGTTGAACAGACATTGGGCGTCAAGGCTACCCATTGAGTCATGGTCGGGATTATCGAACTCTGAAACTGCTTTTTGATAGAATTAACAGAAGTAAATACCATCAGTATTGGACTAATATAATGGCGGCAAGTATACTGTGTCAAAGCCAAAATTAAGAAAATTACGGTGACATAACAAGTTTCATAGATGATATTTTTATGTAAGTCGAGAATGTAACGAGTAAATGAAACTCTATACGACCTTCTCAAGTTGTAAATAATCCGAAATAATCAGTGCAGCGCGTCGTTAGGCATCATAATGTTAGCAAGTGGTGCTGTAAAACAATCAGTGCAGCGCGACGATAGGCATCACAATGGTAGCAAGTGGTGCAATAAAATAATCAGTGTAGCGCGACGTTAGGCATGCTAATGGTAGCAAGTGGTGCTATAAAATAATCAGTGTAGCGCGACGTTAGGCATGCTAATGGTAGCAAGTGGTGCAATAAAATAATCAGTGTAGCGCGACGTTAGGCATGCAAAAGGTAGCAAGTGGTGCTATAAAATAATCAGTGTAGCGCGACGTTAGGCATCATAATGGTAGCAAGTGGTGCAATAAAATAATCAGTGTAGCGCGACGTTAGGCATCATAATGGTAGCAAGTGGTGCTATAAAATAATCAGTGTAGCGCGACGTTAGGCATCATAATGGTAGCAAGTGGTGCAGTAAAATCAAGGTCCTATCAATCCTATTTTTCCAGGGCTTGCAATAGGACTTATAATGCTCCATAATTAAGGGGGAAGCGTCAGGGTAGCCAACGAACTTCAAATTTTCTTATTGAATAACTATTTCGAAAATAGTCATCCAATCAGATTATATGAACTTGAGAGACTTAGATATTGATGATTTTTGCGATTATAATTCTATAAATAAATATTCGAAACGGCCGCGAATCTTATTTAGAACATACAACCTGATACTGACCTGCAATTTGCAAAAAACGTAAGAATAATTGAATTTCGCGGGCAACCGTAGCGCTGCCCCTTAAAGTATTTCAGTGTAGATACATTTTTATTAAGCTCACGTATACGAAAGCAGGAATGGTGATATATGTATATGATTTAAAACATAACAGATAAAGAGAGATCGCGTTTTAGAATCTACATAAAGATGTAAGCTAACAGAATGTAATATTTTCGTATAGTTAATAACTTGATTTAGAAGATTTAATTAAAACTTGATTCCATTGTATGGAATACGGAAGTCACTTATCATGCTAGTCTGAGGTTATTCCAAAACGATAGTTTGTTTGTGTACATAAATCCCACATCTCACTGACTGGAGTAATCCAGTCAAGTTCGCGTTTGTGTACGAAAAACCGGCCAAATGCGTGTCGGACCACGCACAATGAAGAGTTCTGTAGTTGTGATGAATTTATCCCAAGAATAAATTAAACATTAAAGATTTATAAGAAGACCACGGGGCCTCCCGTGGTCTTCTTATAAATATTTAAGTCATCAGTGAATAACAAAGCTTGACTATGCTTGATTGACTTGTGATATCATTTACAAATAACAAAAACAAAACTGGGCCGAGATGGGAGCCTTGTGGGACTCCAGAGCATCCATAAAATTCGTAGGAGACATAGCCATTGACAGCATCGAACTAAGAGCGATTTATAAGGTAGGATGCGAACCACCTTAGCAGCGATCTGTGGACACCCCTAAGCTTGAGTTTTGCTACCAAGAGTGGATGGCTCACCTTGTCGAATGCGCTGAAGTCCGTGTATATTGCGTCGACTTCGTGTCTGTCATCGAGCGCTTCAGATATGTCAGATAGATATCTGACCAGATTAGTCTCAATCGATCGACCAACTCGGAATCCATGTTGGCAGTCGGAAAACTTAGTATCCAAGTAATTTGTAACTATGGGACAAACGAGACATTCAAAGAGCTTGGAAAACAGGATAGGATGGAAATCGGTCTGTAGTTTCTGATGTCGCAGGAGTCGCCTGTTTTGTACACAGGCACGATACGGGCTTTTTTCCATTTGTCGGGAAATACTCCCGACTCTAAGGATCGAATAAATAAGAGAGACAGTGGCCCAGCAAGCGCTCTCCCACATGATTTAACGAAAACTGGTGGAATAGAATCAGTATCGGCACTCTTGGAGGTATCAAGTTTATTTTTTTATTCTTCTCTAAGTTTAGATTTACAGCCTTAAAAAGAAAAAAAGAAGGGTAGTAATGACCCCAAAGTAGTTTAAAAAACTTCCACGGACCCTTAGCTTTCCGAAACAATACAAATAATAAGTACTTTTCGAGACATTATTTGGTAAGATTGGAGTTCGTACATGGTAGGAAGGCCAAAAAACATTTTTTTTTCATACATAGTACTTCATCTTTTTTTTAAATAATAGTTTCACGTATCATGGGCAATCCTGTATATCTATCTACATATTTATACAGGGTGTTTTGTGCATGGACCGACACAATTATTTCATGGATTTGGGGGATCATTAGCTAGGTTCTACCCATACACCCTATGTCCCAAGTGTCACGGTTGTTTAAATATGTTTTTTATTTTAAGAGGGTTGTCACCGGTCCACTAGTGCCACTCCTTTATTATCTCGTGACTGAGAAGGAATTATGAAAAACGGCTCAATCAACCATATCGGTAAGTGTGTCTAGAATTTTCTAATACCTTTTTAGGATTCCGTAGCCAAATGGCAAAAAACGGAACCCTTATGGATTCGTCATGTCTGTCTGTCTGTCAGTCTGTCCGTACATATGTCAGACACTTTTTTCCGAAACTATAAGAACTATACTGTTGAAACTTGGTAAGAAGATGTATTCTGTGAACCGCATTAAGATTTTCACACAAAAATAGAAAAAAAAAACAATAAATTTTGGGGGTTCCCCATACTTAGAACTGAAACGCAATTTTTTTTTTTTCATCAAATTCTTACGTGTGGGGTATCTATGGATAGGTCTTCAAAAATGATATTGAGGTTTCTAATATCATTTTTTCTAAACTGAATAGTTTAGAAAAAACCCCCCCGATACTAGAAACCCCCCGTAACTTCTAAAATAAGAGAATGATAAAACTAAAAAAATATATGATGTCTACATTACCATGTAAACTTCCACCGAAAATTGGTTTGAACGAGAACTAGTAGGTAGTTTTTCTTTTTAATACGTCATAAATCGTAAACCGCAATTTACCTTTCATTCAACCAACTCAAATATAAAAATTAAAAAAAAAACCATTTAATTTCATAAACATAAAACTTATGCATAAACCGTGAACCATTATTTTCTAACAATAAATCTGTAATAGTTGCCTAAGTAAATAATAATTATGTTACTTGCTGCTACGGAACCCTTCATGGGCGAATCTGACTCGCACTTGGCCGCTTTTTTAAAGTTTCATATTGAGACACGATGCAACAAAATACGATCTGGAGTTTTTCAAAACCTTCCCTTGAAAGGGGGTCGAGGGATTAATGAAGATCGTTGGGAAAATTACAAAATCTGCGGCGAAGTACTAGTTATTATTATAAAACGCAAATCTCGCTGTGTGTTTATTCTTCATTGCGCTTACTACTCGAGAACCATGAATATTCGCTACAGGCGATTTTTTTTATTTTGATTCGTTTATAATATTGTAGCTAAGATATATGTATATGTAAGTAGATTTTAGCCCACGCGAGCGGGGCCGTAGGCATAGTTAGTTAAGAATAAATATTATCGATTGAATTAGAAATAGATCGGAGATCTGGCAAATGCAAGCCAACTGACTGAATTAGCCAAGACCGTTTTTAAGCAGTACTCACGTTGCCACGTTGTTATTATTCGATCAAAACCTTCTTTACAGTTGGGTAAAATTAGGTTGTCTTTCTATTCGGGAAAATTAATAAATTAATAATAACAACAACATTCCAATATAATAATAATTATTTATTAGTTATTAATTTCGGCATATAAATAACTATAACATTCCAGTAGAATAATATGGTGTTGCTTAAGTGGATTCCGTATCATCTTTGATTGTTAATTTAATGATCCTGATCCTCTACAACAGTTGCTGGTTTGACATTTTGTTGCAGATTGAAATAAATGTATCTGCTTTCGGCTGGCGCATATAATTAAAATTTAAGGGCATTCAACCGAGGGGATCGTGATGTCGGAACCAACCTGTGTTAATACTATAGCGAGGCCACTTTTACTATTTAGTTGAAATGCTGCAGTTACATTAATATATACATTACTATTTCTCTACTTTCTATATCTTATTTATTTTTGCGACGTTAGTACAATGAACTCAATTAAATATAGAACAATAGTAAGCATCTCAAAAATATGATATTTTATGTGCATCTGCGCGAACTGTGAACGAGCTACTTGGCTCTCTGCCAGCCCCTTGCGATATTGAGAACAATACGTGGACAGTACCCCAGCCCCGATAAACCACCACACCTGCAATACTAGGTTGCTCGACCTGCTTCGGACTAAAAGGGAGGCACTCGTGAGTGAATTACACGTCACGGGCCGCGTGGTCAGCTCGTAAAATATAATCTTCAACCGGCCAAGTGCAAGTCGGACGCGCGCACTATGGGTCCCGCACGGTCACGCAAGTCCACCTTTGGGTTTGGACTTTTTATCATTGTTTATTTACAATAACAACGCGAATATGATCGCTGACATAACATCAAGATAAGAGCGTTCATCCTGCGCGTACTGGCAATGTCACATTTCCAGAGGTTATTCGTAATTATTTTATTAAATTTAAATAAAAGTACAAGTTTTTTTTTCTGCCAAGCCCTCAATTTTTGTATTTTATAATTATTTGCAACATTTACTTCATAGTAAATACTAGAGATGGGCCGAATGTGGTTTGAACCGAATCCGAACTTCGGCCGAACATTCGGTAGCGACACGACGTGACTTATTACGCATTTACTTAAATTATTGCTAGATGTACCCTGCCCGCACACCGCGCTCCCGGCACCCCGCCTCCTGGAAGCTTTGTATATTCTGAGCGACTTAATTCGGAGGCAAGAAAGGTATACGAAAAAAAAAAAAAAAAAAAAAAAAAAAAAAAAACCTTTAAAACTTCTGCGAGATAAGGCAGTCTTTGGTGTTTTTGCACCATAACCTGCCTCTAGTTTAAATATGAGTGAGTAGATAGATGAGAAAAAAATTGTTTAATTTGATTGTTGAAAAAATACCCTTAAATTGTAATAAAAAAATACTTGATGTTAATAAATGTTTAGTTTGTGAACCAAAAAAGCGTTTTTTTTATTAAATTCAGTTTTGTAATTATTGTAATCCAGATGTTTGTTAGAAGAATAATAAGTTTATTTAATTTTTGTATTCTAATTTTTATGTCTAATTAATTAGGTAGAGATTTTCAAGACTAATAAGAAGAACTGATTTAATTTAAGGTTTACATTTACCATGTTCCTAACTAAAATAAATGACCATGAGTGAGTAAAAGACATATTTTTTTTACATTCAACGTGGAAGCTCTTGGCCTTCAATTTTACAGTAATGCTAATTCTAATTCAATTTAATTTCAGTCAAAATAGTGCAAGAGTAGGTATTATTTTTCTTGTGCCGAATGTTCGGCATCTGAACCGAATTTTGATTTGTTGACTTCTTTGTTGATTACTATACTTACTTGAAATTAAAAAGTTAACATACAATAATACTTCTCATTGCTCATGTTTCCTAAACCCAATACAAAGATAAGGCTTTATCGGGGTCGCGAGTTCAATCCCCAGACAAATTCAGATTGGAATATGCTATTCGCAACAGTGGATTTCGATACCAAGACTTTCGTACTAGCGTACCATTCAAACAGTTTTTCGAATCAGCGTGTACGCGACAACGTCATTCGATATAGCGGTTTTCGAATTAATGTGTTTTCGAACTGGCGTACCACTCTTAATTTTTTTCGAAATTGCGTGCGTCGCAATATCGTCATTCGAATCTTCATATCACTCCCCAAATGAGTACACGGTTCATTAGGTTTATTTCAGTGAACTCGTGAGGTACCCAAATATCGAGCTTTTTTGTGTACCCAGTTTTTTTTTCAAATGTGCCAAAACTGTTTTGTGGTCAATTCCCAGTTCTTCAGCTACGTCGTAACTACTGATATGCCGATCTTGCTCCACTATTTTCAAAAATGGCATCCATTTTATCCGTAATAGGGCGACCAGAGCGACGTGCATCTTTGACATCAAAATTTCCGGATTGAAAACGCTTAAACCTTTGTGCTACTCTCACAGACACTGCACTAGGTCCATAAACATCACAAATTTTTTTCGCGGCTTGCGTTGCATTTTTACCTTTTTTGTAGTAAAATTTTAAAATGTATCGAATTTCTTCATTAGATTCACTCATCTTGACAGTACGAAAAACAAATGAAAATCACACATTATCCTAATTTGAATTTGGAATTATGTTCTTTAAAATTTAAACTTTCAATGATACCAAAACCAGCCAGATACAAATAGTATAGCCAAAGAGATTTTATTACAAGTTCATACATACTATAATGCGAAAAGACTTTTTCCCCAACCTAATATATTTGTTCCAAATCTAAACACTACACATTTACACGTGATCTTCAGTATAAAATCATTAAAAGTTGGTTATCGTCGCCATAAATAGTTTCAAAGAGGAAATAAAGTCAGTAGAAGACAGCTTTACTGCACGGCTTTATAAACTCAAAGTTGATATTAATTATCTACTGACTTTACTTTGATTTAGAACAAAAGAAGGAAAAATATTCATTTTGGTGTCACAAAAATGTGTCTCATTGGGGTTTAGTGGATAAGTTTATTAGGTGGCTTAACTTGAAACTCAGTTTACACAATCTATTATAATATTAAATCTACAGGTCTGGTCAAATTATTAGGTATAAATTATCACGCTATTTGCTATGGTGTATTATGTTATCAACATTTAATGAATAAAATTATAAAATCTGCTCAAAATGGTGTACTTAATCACATAATTATAATCTTAAAGAAACTAAATAAATTTGTTTTTTTCACTCACTCCGAGGACTCCGAATACTCAGTCTCTTGTTCTTTCAGACAAGACTCGTCTCTACCTTTAAAATAACTACTTAAAATTCAAAATCACTTGAGCTCTGTATATTTTTTATCGGACTATAATCTTCAAAAACAACTGAGTTTTCAAAGAGAACTCAATTTTTACTATTGGAAGACTTAGGACTTGAGTTTCTTACAACACTAAATCTATGTCTTATTTAAGAGCAACCAACTTTTAAGAGTCTGTACTCTTAAAAGTGAATTGGGACAAGACGTTATGACAGTAAGACTTCTCTGTCTTACTTTGACACTAAGATTGTAATGATCATATTAGGCATATTGACAGTGGACATTTCAAATGCTGTAAGGTACTTTGGATTTAAATGTCCCATACAACTTTTGAAATTTTCACTCCAAACACCAAATACATTCTAAACCTGTAGTAATAAACTTGTTGTAAGCATGTTTCAATAAAAAAATTATAAACATACATTCTATACAATGGAGCAGGGAAAATTTAACATACTGAGAAACTATAGTTGAAAGTAACACCTCTACATGAAACTAAATAGTTGTAAGCTATTACAAATTTCCTCATTTCTCTTTGGTTATGTTAGTAATTTAAATGATTTATGTGTGATACCTAGCTACTTATTTATTAATTTATTTATTTAAACTTCATGTACAATAGTGATACATAGGCGGACTTAATGCTATGCTTATGCTATGCTTTATGCTTATGCTTTATGCTTGGCTATAAAACTAATATAAACTGGGCTATACACTTGTATATTTTTCACACAGCAAAGGTGCATTTCCTGAATGCATTCCTTTGAAGGTTACTTCCTTCATAGAAATACAGTATTCATTCACCAAATAGGCGTCTTCAAACACCATACATTGTAGGAATTAGTGGGTAATGTATGTCCCCTAAATATAGGACATAAATAAATATAATAGTTATAATATATTGTTATTTATGTATTCTATAGTAAAAATATGGAAAAATTACTTTGTGTTTTATGAATGGTACAGGAATAGAAATCACTGCATTTCATTGGTTGTGCGTTTGTGCGTATTCTAATGACGAATCACACATATTTGCCACAAAACTGTCATCAAACAAATTATAAAGTCAAACAGGTATCGCTTACCATGGTAATTATCCTAGTGAAGAGAAATAATAGCTTCTATGTATCTAAATTTGTATTCAGGACAACCGAAACAGAGTTCAGAAAGTGTTACACATACGATGTGTATCTACGCGTAGAGTAAAATTATAAAAAATAAATATCTAAAACACTAAACTACTTAAGATAAGCACATTTAAATACGGATTAATCAAAATCCCCGACCACATCGTCATTTAATAGGAAACTTACCCCGTCACAGGTCTTCAAAATGAGTAATTGTTTTTCGGTACTCGACACTTTATTTCAAAAAATCCGATCAGAAATAAAATATACACTATCCATCGTCGTTACCAAATCATCGTTACACTATTCGTATACTTTGTGCACTTAATGTATTGTTAAAATAATATACGATTTCATCAAACCGTGGTATATTACAACTATACTGACCTGAAAATCACTAGAGAAATTAAAAACACTCCCCTTCTATCGCGACCACGACCATTGCCACTGACGTTTTTTTTTTTTTTTACAGACAAAACGACAATTGTGTTCATAGACTACAAAAAATATCCAAACGAAAAACGTTAGTAATATTAGACCAAGGAACTTTTGAGGTTAACAGGATAAAATCTGATGTCAATTACATACAATATTAATAGAGTTTTACATTAAAAAAAACTTACCTATTATTATTTTATCAATATCTGGAATCCATCTTGAGTCAAGCACCATTTTGAGCCTGTTGTTAGCATTTCCTTTGCCTCTCCGCTAGTGGCGCCGTCTATACTTTCCGTTGGTACCAAGTAAGACGTGATAGGTTCAGTATATTAAAAAAAAAAGTGAAAAATAACTTTAATTTCGGAAGTCGGTGTCCTTGGTTCAGTATTTTCGTTTTTTGCCACCGACTTCCTTTGTTTTTAGGGTTCCGTAGCCAAATGGCAAAAAACGGAACCCTTATGGATTCGTCATGTCTGTCTGTCCGTATGTCACTTCCACTTTTTCCGAAACTATAAGAACTATACCGTTGAAACTTGGTAAGTAGATGTATTCTGTGAACCGCATTAAGATTTTCACACAAAAATAGAAATTAAAACAATTCATTTTGGGGGTTCCCCATACTTAGAACTGAAACTCAATTTTTTTTTCCCATCAAACCCATACGTGTGGGGTATCTATGGATAGGTCTTCAAAAATGATATTGAGGTTTCTAATATATTTTTTTTCTAAATTTTATAGTTTGCGCGAGAGACACTTCCAAAGTGGTAAAATGTGTGTCCTCCCCCCGTAACTTCTAAAATAAGAGAATGATAAAACTAAAAAATATATATGATATACAGACGCCAGCAGGTCAAGCTACACGAAACTTTCAAATTTTCGCAATCAACCTTGAACCTTACAGTGTAGTGATAAAGTTGAAAATCGATTAAAGAAATTTGACAGATTGTAGTAGCTTGATGTGCTGGTGTCTGTACATTACCATGTAAACTTCCGCCGACAATTGGTTTGAACGAGATCTAGTAAGTAGTTTTTTTTTAATACGTCATTAATCGTAAACCGCGCTTGCTGCTACGGAACCCTTCATGGGCGAGTCCGACTCGCACTTGACCGCTTTTTTATTTTTCATCTTTAGTTATAGTACCTACCCCACAACAATTCGATTAGCATTATAGTAATAAAACACGAACAATAATAAAGAGAATAACATTCCTTTGTTCTGTTAAAAATTAAATCTATCATTATTATTAACACGAACGGGATATTTACCATGTTTATTATTATTTTTATTTTTTTGTTTATGACTTTAGTTTATCCGTGATCATGGTGCTTGCACCAGCGCCGAAATATCGGGAACTCACAACAAATAATAAACATGGTAAATATCCCGTTCGTGTTAATAATAATATTAGTGACCATGACAGTTAAAAAACTTAAATCTATCAGTTACTAATTTCAAATAAACAACTTTAACAAATCAAAAGTAAATTATGTACAGACGCCAGCAGGTCAAGATACCCGAAACTGTCAAATTTTCGCAATCAACTTGAACCTTATAATGTAGTGATAAAGTTGAAAATCGATTAAAGAAATTTGACAGATTGTAGTAGCTTGATGTGCTGTACATTATATATTATTAATATATACTTTGTTTTATAGTAATTCTAAACTGTTGATTCAATACTATTTTAACTTTACTTACTTACTTTTTTTACGTGTTACGTATGGTCAGACGCCAGCACATCAAGCTACTACATTCTGTCAAATTTCTTTAATAGATTTTCAACTTTACCATTACAACATAAGGTTCAAGGTTGATTGCGAAAATTTGACAGTTTCGGGTAGCTTGACCTGCTGGCGTCTGTACTTCCAAATTCGATAACAAGATCGATAAAAATGCAAACCTTAGCGATCTCGATGTCATATCGATGCAAAGTATGTACTTGAACTGCAAAACACATCCATTTTTTACCCCAGTTATCTATTTACTACCTTTTTGCATGTACGGTAGCCAGCACATCAAGTTACCACAAACTGTCAAATTTTCTCGTACGATTTCATCAACATTTTATAGTTTAAAATCGTTTGGAGATATTTGACAGTTTCGTGTAGTTTCAAGCTTGATGTGTTTGGCGTATCGTGTGGTGCCGGACGTAAATAATAGCACCACCCCATTTCCTCCCGTGGGTGTCGTAAAAGTCGACTGTGGAACTTACTAGAGAATGGGCAGCAGCGTTCTCTATGCATTTTTAAAACCATACTGCGATCGCCAACCCACCTGAAAAGTGTGGCGATTATGGCAAATTCCCTCCTTTTGGAGGAGGCCTATGTCCAGCAGTGGACGTCTTTCGGCTGAAATGATGACCTGTTGGCCACTGTACCTTCCACACGGATCTGTGAATAGCGTTTTGCCAGTCCTTCGGTATAAGTACTTTTGTGAATAGCTATGTAGGAGTTGTGTGTGTGGTATAAGTATTCTGTGGTGGCGACCGATTAGTTATCTGTGCCGCTATGAACTATAATAAGTATTCTGTGAAAATCAGTGTTGTCAACCCGTACGATAATTATGGGGGCGCACGATAATTTGGGCAATGGTACGATGTACGATAGTGAATGTCTAGCGTACGATAATTTTGAGTATTGAAGACAAAAAGGTTCTATTAACAAACCGTATTTGTCAGACAAATTAAAAACGCTAATAAAAAATCAACAAAATGTCAATGTCAAGTATGTCAAGAAGTAAATTGAGTCGCTTAACTTCAAACCCGGGTAAATCCACTTTACCCTCTTGGGAGATATTTAAAAAAAGTGATAACAGTCTTAATTCCATGAATTAAAAGGCGGTTTTTTATTTCTTATGTCAACAATACTGAAGGTAACGATCCTATAAAGCAAATTTAGTATTATAATCATACATTCTTTCAAAAATGTAAAATTAAGATTGGATTTACCTTCATTTGATCTAATGGAATGCAATTTATCAATCTTTGAAAAAACTCAGTGTGGATTTTTATAATAGGCCGCTTGCGGGCATTGCTCGGTGTAACTATGTTAATGGCATTATCCATGGGAACTGTCTATGATTAAAAAGAAACAATAAAAAACCGGAGCGTACGGTGTTAATGTCGCAGAGTTGACGTCGACTGACCGCCATGTTGAACAAACGCGGTAACCCCAAGTGGGTCTAAATTTAAAACTTGATGGCAAGAAACTAGATGCTATTACGGAAACTGTATTTCTAGGAATTACTTTAGATTCGAAATTGCAATGGGGCGCCCACATTAGAGCTCTTTCAGGTAGATTAAGTTCAGCTGCATATGCAGTAAGAAAAATAAGGCAGTTAACTTATATAGCCACAGCTAGGTTAGTATACTTTGCTTATTTCCACAGTATTATGTCTTATGGCGTTCTGCTGTGGGGATCGGCAGCTGACGTAGATTCCATTTTCATTCTAAAAAAGAGAGCAATCCGCGCGATCTATAAAATGGGTCCTCGTGAGTCCCTTAGAGTAACCGTGGAGTTTCTTGCCGGCTCTTCTCCATAGGAAACGACTAACTCGAACCGTGCACCTAGCTTCTGACGTTTCATAAGTGCCCATGTAGGTTTCTGCGAAATAAAATATTTTGATTTTGTTAGCTGATTGGCTCTCATGGACTTAACTGCATTTGAATAAAACTGTCTCATGGATCTATCGAAATTAGATAAAATTTTATGATTTTTATGGTTTTTTTCTCAAGAACTCTGCGGATTTATATACAACTGATAAAATTGTTTTAAAAGTCGGCTTTTGGCCTTTAATTTGGTACCATAATCTTAACAATTCTCAAAATTGGATTTACCCGAGTTTGAAGTTAAGCGACACAATTTATCTCACAGTGTTTCTCTTTCTCTCTTTCCCTCACATTTCTTTCACTTGCGTTTCGTCCGAAACTCCGCGTTTTATCCTGTATTCCTGTAGTTATATGAAATACCTTTCTATTTGCTTCTATCTAGAAAACAAAAAAAAACAACTAGACTGACAAAACATGTTCACGGTTTGTGCTGCTAGCGCCACTAGTGGTGCAACTTGGCATAAACTTCCACTTCTTTTAGTCTACATAATTTAAAATTCATTCGTGAAATAAAATTGATGTCTGACAGTTTTTATAAGGAAGAACTGTAAAAAGTTCCTCCGATGAAATTATCTGGCGTTGGAAAATTCAGCCCAATTTTTTTTTTCGTTGGGTTTTGTCTTTTATACGATAATTTTGCCCACAAAACGATAATTTGGACGTCAGAACTCGATAATTTGAACTTTTCGAGTTGGCAACACTGGTGAAAATTTATGTGAAATTGTGAATCTGTCATTATCTGTCTAATTGGTTCTGTCTTGGCCAGCTAGCGACGAAGGTATGACGAATGGGCCCGTAGATGTAAATCAGCCCCAAACTTTTCAAAATATTCAAGAAGATGCCGCCGTAAGTATTACTATTTTTGTTTATAATATGTTCTATATAATTTACAGCAACCATTACAGCGATTTTTACAGATTTTGTATATTTTACCCGCGGCTTTATAAGGACGCTCCTGCCATTTTGTATTTTCTTTAATGAAAGTTTTGATTAACCAAAATGTAAACTCAATTGAACTTGTAACAGTGGCAAATGCCCTACTACTCGTATGTACAGTTTTAACATATTTTTTATAACTCGATGGCCGAAATAATACGATAATTAAATATTATTTGTTGTTATCCAAAGTTTGCGTAAAACAACATAAAACGACTTCCGACTTTATTTGTATTTCTGATTTGATGCAGTTCGCTTTGCATGCAAAAGCTTTAAACGATTATTACTTACTACCTACGTAGTATTTTGCGTAATTTGTTCATTTCTATAATTTAATACCTGAGTACCCGCTAAAATGTTGATCTACGTTTAATCGGACTCTATATGGTTTACTTTTAACTTTCTTGCCATAGAATAAATTCTATACACCATAATTACTTATACTCCATTTACTATAGCATTAGAAAAAAGAGGCTCGTAGAAGCAGGAGTGCGAAACATTTTATTCAAAGTTAAAAGTTTAAACAATTAAACTAAAAATGTTTTAACATAAATTTGATAAATAGGTCGTAATAACATCGTCATCACACATTACTTACAACGAAACGAATGAATGAAACAAACGATTACGTCGTGATGATTTAAATTTAATTAAGATTAAAGGAAATAAAAGTCTTTTTTTTACAATATTTTATTTAAAACAACAACATTCAACACACAATAGTTGGTGTAACTTCTTCGTCTTCATCATATAATTTAGTCACTATCATCAGAAAATAAATATGAAGAAGTTTCACCGACGTTACCTAATAATAAATCTTTCTACCACATCATCCATTATGCTTTAACTTTTCCTCTTCTTTAATTGCATGAGCAACGCAAGACTGCCATCGTTCTAGCGTAATACTATCCAGATCTTGTGGGAGTAATTGTTTCTCCTTGTCTAATTTGAACGTTTTGTTATGTTGAGCCACATACCCCATCATTTGAGCCCATATTAATTCTATAGGGTTGAACTCGCAGTGGTAGGGTGGGAGGCACAATACTGAAATACCCTTCTCTCTAGCCATCTCATCTACAACAAACTTTTGGTATAAATGTCTTTGTATTTTTGCTTTTTCTAATAAAGTTGCCCTAAGATCTTTTTCCTCAAAAGGAATATTTTTGCTTTTAAACCATTCCTGTATATCTGCCTTTCGTGTAGCTGTGGTTGGCAGCTTCTCCAATGTCCTTGAGTGGTATAGCGCATTGTCCATAACAATTACAGCGCCACTCTCAATTTTTGACAAAATTGACTTGAACCATTTTCACTTTTGTCTATCGCGCTTCTATAACATATTCCCTGTAAATTGAGAGGTCTGGCTCTTATGAAACAGGAAATCCTAGTACAAGAGTCAGGGCTACACAGATGATTGTGTCTTGAAGTGTAAATAAATAAATTATTATTATTATTAAAGTTGAAGGCGTCCATTTCGGAGTGGTCATCTTCATCACCTTTCTTTGCATCAAATATTAATCCAGCATCCATTAAAAACCCTTCACAAACCCTGTGAAATAAAATTAATACAAGTCAATTATTCCGTACCCCCTATATAATTTCACTGCTGGAAATAGGTCATATATAAATACTATAACAAAATTTATAACTTTAAAAGTTCGCTTTGCATGCGTTAATTCATAATACATACAATATAATATGTATTACTTAATTAATAGTCAATAACAATGGGGTGTTCATTTTTTTATGGCGAGGACAGTCCATAAAATACATACCAGTATGACCGATTATAAGTTGGATTTTTTAAACCAGCAGATAGACCTTCCCAATGTGCTTCTTTTGAAGACTTATTATTAGTGTCATGCCATATTAGGCTTTTCGTGTGACCTGTTTGTATGATAAAAGGTTATTAATATAAATACCATTCATTTCACGAACCAATTTTATGAAATTATGTTTAACTGTATAATTAATTATAATGTTATTGAATGCAAGAGGTCATACACTGCTTAGTGCATAAATAGCTGTTAAGAAATTTAGAAGCACTGTACCTTCATTTAGCCAAGTGTCATCTAAATAATAATATATTTTCCTTCCTTTATTCCTTAGCCTTTTTATTTCATGAAGATATTTTAGTCTCCAAAGGACGATCTCCTGCTTGTCTATGACTTCTATGAGTGCACTTTTTCTGCTCCGTTTGATTTATGTGAACTTTAATGTTTATTTAATTATTTTATACAGACTGCTTTTTTTTAAATCTGGCGGAGACTCGTCACTGTTAACTGCTTCCAGCATCTTGTCCAAGGTGGGCAACTCATTATTAAAGAAGAAGGAATGAATTTTCCTGCATATTCCACTAAATGTGATGTCATCAAAATCATCACGTTTCATGTGCTTCTGTTGGGGAGGGGGTGATTGCAGGCGACTTTTTATGTTGTACTCTTTGAGAATATTGGACAGAGTAGCCCGAGATACGCCTGTAAATAATAAAATCATGTGCGGAGTTTCTAAAATATAGGTAATACATTTTATCACAATGCATGTTAGTTTCAAATATTTTTATAGTAATAATTTTATGAATCATCCTTACCGGCAACTTCTGCGATTTTGTTTATCATCTCAGTCTTATAATGAGGAGTATCTGCAGGCCAGGACTCCAATTGCTTAAAAATATTTATCACAGGTTGTTTTTCTACAGCACGCAGCGTTCTCTTTTTTTTTGGGAGACATTATTATTTCGTCGGAGTCAACTTTTGGACCACGTTTTTTTCGCCGTTGGCTTTGGTCAGACTCAGCACTTATATGTTGTAAGCCACTCGGTCCCGCACCGGGATCACTCATAGCTCAAAAAAAAAAGTAACGTTTTGTACAAACAACCCAATGACAACACTGATAACAATACAATAACAAAGAAATAACTAAATATTATTTATTATTTTAATAAATAACAACAAAATCACGAAAATTAAACAATAACAAACAAAGTATTCACAAGTAAATGACATACATGACAATCTTAGAACATTGTCAAGTCAATTTCACAGACGACATAAACCAGTAAAATTAGAAATCCCCGGCTGTCACAGCTTATGAAGGGATTAAGTAACATTTTAGATTTGGTAGGATTATAGTGAAACAAAAAGCGTTGCAGTATTGTTGACTCCTGCTTCTTTTAGGTTTTTAGCATAGGCACTGTAATTTTAAATTGGAATGAAATAATATATCTAAATGAAAGCCACTTAATTTCATATGGTTGTTTTTTTTAATGATTACAATTAAGTGTGATAGCTGATATATAAATTCATTTTAATCGATTTGGCGTCAATCGTAACTATAACAAGTTTATTGTACTTTTGTTATAAAGTGTGCATCAAAAATAACCTTTTTTAACTTCTGTCTAATGCTATTATAAATGGAGTATAGGTACTACCTACATAGTATTTTGCGTAATTTTCTCATTGCTATAATTTAATACCTGAGTACCCGCTAAAATGTTGATCTACGTTTAATCAGACTCGATATGGTTTACTTTTAACTTTCTTGCCATAGAATAAATTCTATACACCATAATTACTTAGGTACTACCTACATAGTATTTTGCGTAATTTTCTCATTGCTATAATTTAATACCTGAGTACCCGCTAAAATGTTGATCTACGTTTAATCAGACTCGATATGGTTTACTTTTAACTTTCTTGCCATAGAATAAATTCTATACACCATAATTACTTAGGTACTACCTACATAGTATTTTGCGTAATTTTGTCATTGCTATAATTGAATACCTGAGTACCCGCTAAAATGTTGATCTACGTTTAATCAGACTCGATATGGTTTACTTTTAACTTTCTTGCCCTAAAATAAATTCTATACACCATAATTACTTATGTACTACCTACATAGTATTTTGCGTAATTTGCTCAATACTACCCCTTAATACCTGAGTACCCGCTAAAATGTTGATGTACGTTTAATCCGACTCGCTATGATTTACTTTTAACTTTCTTGCCATAGAATAAATTCTATCCTAAGTACCCTATATTCCAAACAACAATGGCTGTTCTAGCATGACATGGCTCCCACATTCAAATAAATTTTCAAGGGTACCTTATTATTCTAAGTACCTATTGTTGTTTAACTGCTTGATAGTGTAGTCCTTCTCAGTATTTCATTATATGGCTGGGGGGATGCACCACCCTCATGTCTTTGGGGGTGTATATTGGTTAATGTATTGTTTAGATTTCTTTTGTTATTTTCACACATGTGATGCAGGTACTCGTACAAATCTTGTTTTTCAAGAAAAATTCGAAGTACCTACATTAAATATACTTAACATACCCTTCCTCCAAGTATGCACGAAAGTCTTATAAATATAATTGAAGTATAAACAAAACTTAAACATATAGCATCAAAATCTTCTCAGTTCAACAAATATAACAATTAAGTAAACAGGAGCAAAAACAATCTTAAACTTAAACAACCTACACCAAATAGTTGCTGTGGCTAGACCTGGCATATGGTAATGTTGCATATGAAGAAACGTTGTTCTGCTACCTGGATAAGTGGTCTCTGCCCCACTAGGTACCCCAAGCATCTCGGCCCATTCCTCCCGAGCTAAGAATTTGAATGATTTGTTCAGTTTCATGACTTAACTCTTCGCCCTGTTCCTGTATACTGTTTTCTCTTCCGGTTCCTTATCCTTCTCCTCCTCTCCTGTTGATGAGCTTGATGGCTTCCTCTGAATCAGTTAGTCAATATGTCGATGGAGATGTTGTAAGCCAATAAACTAGACTAAAACTTAAAAAATAAAAATATGTAGTTTAATAAAACTAAATGATGCACAAATAATGTTACACAGAATTCGTCAATAGACTTTTTGTGACCGAAATTCATAAATTTTAATTATTTATAAACGATAATATGGCTAGCGTCCTGTTATACCTACTGTTGCGAATGATTTATAACGTTTTAATAGTGAATGCTCCTGCCACATATACTCTGTTTGAAATATAATTATACATTTAAATAAACCTTTTATACAGTCCGTTCAACTGATTTCGACTTTTATTGCGTTGGTGGCATGACAAGTGGCAGCTGCAGTAAACAGTTTGTATTGTAACCACCTTTTTGCTTTTAATGCCTGCCTTATGCATACGGAATAGAAGTCAAAATCGGTTAAACAGACTGTACAACGGTTTATTTAAGTGTAATCTTTTTTTCAAATGGAGTATACTTAATAATTACATTACATAATAAATAAATGAATGCTAATGCAATCCGTTTGCTAATCTTATGTTTCTACAGTAAATTATTAAATCATCGTCGTCCACGTTGAAGGGCAGTCGATAATGAGATACAATTTCAAGGCTAGGCTAGGGGAGCCGCGAGTCCGAGGGATTCTTTGATCAATATAAACCCTATAAATCGCCCCTCTGATGATTTCCATGCGATACATGAATAACTTATTTACTAGCTTTTGCCCGCGGCTCGGCCCGCGTGGATGTCGGTTATCGCGTAAAAAGTAGCCTATGTCCTTCTCCATATCCCAGGCTATATCTCTGCCAAATTTCACGACGATCGGTTCAGCGGCTTAGGCTTGAAAACGTAACATACAGACAGACAAACAGAGTTACTTCACATTTATAATATTAGTGTGGATTTTATGACATTGATTTTTTTTTGCTTTGAAAGTCCGCCATTATTAGAATAGGTCTACTGGTTTTAAGTTTTCATCTGGATGCAACTGTTGGGGATAGGGTTGCCAACTTTTTTTGTCAAATAATAGTATGTTCGAAGCCATTGCCTGTAAAAATATAGCAGATAGCGAAAAATTAAAAAGGTTCTATTGTTTTATTATTTGTTTGTTTTATTTAAATATTTTTGTTTCAAAAATATTTTATTTTTTAATAGCATATTATTTGGTACTTTATTTATTATTTAAAAAAAATGTGTTTTTTTATGTCTCACTAGCTGCTGCCCGCGGCTTCGCTCGCATTGCTTTTTTTTTTTACATTTAGCTTTAGGGGTTCAATAAATAAAAATAAAAATTATACGTATTGTTTTTTATTTTTTTGTTCTTACTGGCGATTATTTAAAATTCTTTGAATTATGTTTGTATTGTTTTTAAAATAAAAATGAAGTCTTCATTCAGTACATTTTTCATCTACAGTATTTAACCTTTCATAGCCGGAATGTGGATCCACGCAAGACACCATGGTTTTTTTATTGTGTCTGTAATTACAACATAAGGTGCTTAAGGTGCTTTCCCTCCATATGGCAAAGTTGTGGGATGCCCTGTATACTTTTTATTTAGGCCTCTAATTACGCGTTTACATTAGGTCGGCCACCGTATACAGCTACCGCTTTCGGTTGAACCGCAGCGGTTAACCGAATTCGGTTGTTTACATTAGGTTCGTTCACTGAATTCGGCGATAGCTTACGGGTCTGCCGGATTGGTTAACCGATTTGGGTTGGACGTGGGTCGGTTTACCGGATTCGGCGATTGCATTCAGCTGAACTGTGTACACTTGTGTTGAAAGCATCATCATGGACAGACATCTTGTGTTACGACATTATATCATATTGTGTTCCTTTTCTGTCAAACGTCGAGTCTATACTACCTCAGCGCCACCTCACTGTTTCTCGCTCGCACACTTTTGCTACCGGTCACGCGAGCAAGCGAGACAGTCGCTCCAAAGCGCCGATAGTTTAGGTAATTTCTTTTTACGGTGAAAATAATGGTCATTTAAAAAAAGTAAATAACATAAGACCTGCTTTATAGTTAGTTCAGTTAATATGCAAAGTTTCATTATCTAATTTGAAGTATTTTTTGAATACCAGCGGTTTATTGTTCCCTTTGGAGGTAACTTGGGACTTTTTTCTATCGATATTTTTTTATGGAATCGTGTTTTCGGCTAACATAGTACTTAACATTAATCCTCAACTTTACCATATATTTATTTCAAAATTATCGCTGCAGTATTTTCGACATAACGGAGGATCATGCTAAGCCATTTGAGGTAGTATAGGCCCTTAAGTTACCAGTCTATCTCATAGTATATAGTCTACTAGCTTTTGCCCGCGGCTCCGCCCGAGTGGATCTCGGTTATCGCGTAAAAAAAAGTAGCATATGTCCTCCATATACCAGGCTATATCTCTGCCAAATTTCATGACGATCGGTTCAGCGGTGTAGGCGTGAAAACGTAACATACAAACAGACAGAGTTACATTCACATTTATAAAACTAGCTTTTGCCCGCGGCTCCGCCCGCGTTGATTTCGGTTATCGCGTTAAAAAGTAGGCTATGTCCTTCTTCATATCCCAGGCTATATCTCTGCCAAATTTTATGACGATCGGTTCAGCGGTTTAGGCGTGAAAACGTAACATACAGGCAGACAGACAGTTACTTTCACATGGAGGGATTGAACAATGATTGGCGCGTTTCAACAAGCAGTCAAGTGTTCAGTCACCGAAAACGGTCTGCGGCCGAATACGGCTAACCGAGAATCTGTTTACACTATTCGGTGACCGAATACGGGCTGTCGTCGTATACAGCTAATCGTAAACCCGTTTACACTAGTCGGTGACCGAATACGGGCTACAACCGAATCGGTCAAAACGACCTAATGTAAATCTGCCATAATATAGCAGGATACTACTTATATTACATCTACTATGTAATATAAGTAGTATCCTGCTATTGTTGGCAACACTAGTTGGGGATGGACACATATTTCGTATCAATATTGATTTGTTCACTATGCTGAATCTTAGTTAAGTATGTATAATGGTAAATATGATCACTCAAATATCGCATGAAAACTGATAATTAGGTCCCACCTAGTCCCATAGCAGGTGTCGAATAGATTTCCTAATTCGAAAATGATCGCGCAAGCTATGTCCCAAACTGCCAGCAGTAAGGCAGATTAGGACAGAACATTCGGTGCCTACGCGTTTGCTTGCTATGCGAAAACGCCATATTATGTTAACTATACTATATCACGAACGCGCTGAAGCAATGTACAGACGCCAGCAGGTCAAGCTACCCGAAACTGTCAAATTTTCACAATCAACCCTGAACCTTATACTGTAGTGATAAAGTTGAAAATCTATTAAAGAAATTTGACAGATTGTAGTAGCTTGATGTGCTGGCGTCTGTACGTTGTTGATTTGGATATTTACAATGCATGAGGTTTCAGGGTACGTTCTCGTCGCGTTCAAGCACAGCGTAAGTTCGCGCAGGGCGCTTACGTGCCGCCGAATGTTGTCCCCGCCGCTGCTGCCGACAACCGGCGGGACGCCGCGCAGGATCCAAGAAACGTCACCATAAACAACATGACGGCTACGGGCTTATTGGACGTCGTATCTTTACAGAGTAAGTTCTCTTTATTTCTCTTAGCTCATACGGATATCCATTGCGTGAATTTTTCGTGGAGACGTTTGCCCATCAGTGGGACAGTGTAGCCTATCCCTAACCCATTTGGTCGGATGCTCTAGCTTGCTTACTGCCAAAAAGGCCAGAAAGTTAAAAAGACGCTCATTTATAAAAACGGTGATAATCAATCAATCAAATATTTCCCATACAATAATCTAATTCTTTTTTCTGTATTTACTCGTAGGTGCTGCTGATTGGCAAGATAGAAATGGTAAAATCTTTTATAATATTTTTTTAATGTTTTTAATTGTTTAATTCCAAGTAGATAGTGTGATTGAGTAATGGTGGCCCAGTGGTAACGGCTGTGACTTGTGAGTTGTATGTCGTAGGTTCAAACCCAGACAGGCGCTTTGTGTGAATTATTTCATCACCACTGATCTCGAAACACATCGTGAGGAAACCGGCATGTCGTAGAACCAAAAATTCGAAGACGTGACATCTACCAAGCCGAACTGGGCGTGCGTGGTAGATTACAGTCAACTCCCTCTCGAAGAGAGGAGGCTTGTGTCCCAGCAGTGGGAACATTATAGGCTGATTATGAAGTAGATTGGCCTTGAAGTTTTCAGCACTAAAAAGCTAAACTCTCTTAGTCGCTATTACAAATAGCGACTAAGAGAGTTTAGCTTTTTATTCATGCGTATTTACTCACGCATGCAGGTCAATACCGAGTTTTACCGAAAAGCCAATGACCAAAACCGGTGCCTTTTTTCCCTTTGAGCAAAATTTTTGTGACTTTGTTTGGGTGATGTTTAAATTGATAGTATTTTTTATCGATCGTAGTTGTAAGGATTTAAAAACATTTTTTTTTTACAAAAAATTCGACGCAAATAGAAAAAAAAAATTAAGTTAGTGAGAATTTCCCTAAAAATATTAAAAACCGTTTAGCTCTGAACTATAAATAATCTCTGATCATACATGGGGGTGTTTCGGGAAGCACCTGGAGAAAGGCTTCTAAAATTTTGCTTGATCCTCATTTCACGGGCCTTCATGTATGTGATCGTATGTCCAGTAGACGGCATAATTACAAGTTGCGGCACAGATAGGTGACAATCAAGAAACGCCAGAACTATCTGGCAAGGCAACTGCCTCCAAAATATAGGATACCACATTTGCTTCAAAAACATGTCACCTCTTAGGCGCCATCTCCACGGGCGAGAAAATCGCGGCGATAGTCTCGCCTTGCTATCAAATTCAATAGAAGCTCTATGAATAAATCTCCACACGGCGTTAACATCGCGGCGATTATTTGAAGGCCCAGCGTGAATATCGCCGCAATTCTCTCGCCCGTGGAGATGGCGCCTTAGAATGTATCAATATTGGACATGTGTTGTTTTGTAAATATCTGTCTACTGAGTTCAGAAGAATGTGATACCTCGTGATAATAAATATCTGACGCCATGTTGGCACTACAATGATTCCCTCGAGTAAAACTTGCCAGCTTGGTTAACATTTCCTTCAGGAACCGCACCCTAATAGTTTCAGTAAAAATCCGACAGTTGCTTAACGGTCAAAATGAAAGAAAATGCTATCAATTGTCATTTTATGTGTGTTACGCAATTACCCCGCCGTTCTAATTTTCCATCCCGTATAGTGTAGCTATATCCCATTAAGGCCCGGTTACACGCAGTGACTTGCATGGGCAAACAACATGTGTGAAGTTCACGCGATAGCAAACATACCGTTTTGCAGTGCTAAGGTCAACAGTCCACATACAAAGCACTGGCACGGGATCAGCATCGCCTCAACTCGAGCCATTCAGGATTCTTTCTATGAAACTGTACTGCAACGCACACTTTAAGGTGACGATATCCGACTTTTAATGATTTTATACTGAAGATCACGTCTAAACGAGTAGTGTTAATGATTAGGAAAAAAATATATGTTACATTAGAGCATTTTCTTAATAACTTAATATAATTATGATATAACACTTTGTTTTAACTAAATTTTTATATTACATAGTGAAATTAATTCGTAAAGTTATGTCTAATCAAGCGTATTTTTCTGAAACCTTCACCTTTTTAATAATAATTTAGTTATTGATCATTTAGTATACGTGTTTTATTAAAATACTTTTTTGGTTTTATGTATAATAAATTAAATTAAGGGACAGCGCTCCTGGATGGGCGAGTCCTATTACTGGCTGGACGTACGATGCGTTGCGTGAGCTCAGTGCAGAATACGCAAGCTAACTATTCAAGGTCACTGGCATATATCTGCGTCTTAAGCATCGTAATCGCCTCGGCTCGGGATCCGCTAGTAAACAGCAGTCACTGAGCTTACGGGTGGGCGACCACCCTGCATGCGGCGAGCCAATCCCGCACCGAGGCGATGCTATTACGATGGATGCACTTTAGTTTGCGTTGCAGTATAGCGTTTCATAGGAAAGAAACGGCTCGTGTTGGTATGCGTTACTCCAGCGGAATGTTGTCGCTTTTCCGGATTTCGGCTTGTCAGTCATACCCCATCTCGTGTAAATGTGCACGAAATTTAGAATTTGTGCGTCCAGCCGATCCAAAGATATTCCCGAAAAACAAATTCCGCTGGAGTAACGTTACCCCAGCGGCATGTTTTTTAACCGGTGGTCGTAGCTGACTACTAATTAGCTAGGTACTTAGTTAGATCACATTTGTGCCTAATTGTGCCCAAAAAATGTAATTTGTGCGTCTTGAGTTATTCAAGATGCCGCTGGGGTAATGTTTAGCAAATTGCTGTACCTCTCAAACGGCATGACATACAACTACGATTTTTTTTACTACGGTGGGTCTTAATTTGTGCTTATGCTGTGCAATTTTATTTTTTATTTTTTCTATTAAAACCGACACCGTTGGATAATAAGAAATTGATTTTGAAAAACCCTAAAATCGATCCTTGCGCTTCAATGAGAAGCCCTAGAAACTTACCAATTACGGTGGTTTGTACCTTTTAGGGCTTTATCACACTAGCGAGTTGCGAGCGAGTGGAAAGCGGCGCGAGTGCGCAGCGAGCTCGCCACGAGTTCGCAACGTGTGCGCGGCGAACACGCCGCGGGTGCGCAGCGAGCTCGCCGGGGGTGGGCAGCGAGTTACGCGGTGTACGATCCGCGTTTTGTACATTCAGTGCCAGTTGTATGTTTAGTGCCATTCATAAAATAGCGTCGAGAGCGTCGTTCGCCGCGAGCTCGCTGCGCACCCGCGGCGTCTTCGCGGTGTGTTCGCCACGCATACGTTGCGAACTCGCGATGAGGTCGCTGCGTACTCGCCCCGCTTTTCACTCGCTCGCAACTCGCTAGTGTGATAAACCCCTTATGAACTCAGCATCATGCGAAATTAGATGTTTCTATTCCACCTCCTCGGAGAGCTATTCCATTTTAATTAAAATCTGGCTCGGCTAAAATGTAACACTCAAATATAAGAGTTATTATTAAGTGACGGTAATTGTGATGCGACAAATAATTAGTACCTTTATTCAATTGCTTATCCTTAAAGTTTCAGCTGAAAAATTCTTGTAACTACACAGATTTAAGAAAAAAACCATAGGAAAAGAAATTTCACGATTAACCGAATAAATTCGAATAACTGTCTAAAAGCGGGCGCGCAGTACATTGTGCCAACCTTCTTAAATTTGCAGTATTATAACTAAATTTTGATGGGTACAGGTGCGTAAAAATGGATTAAATAACTATTTACTTACTTTTATATAAATATGTAACGTAGAGAGTTATTAGAGAGTAGGGACTTTATTGACGAGTTTATTTCAAACATAATGTTAATAAACTTTTATGAGCGATGGCGTACGTACTCCGTCCACTGTCGGTTGACAGGGGTGTGAGGTCGCGGGCGGGGATTTTGTGTCCCGTTGCATTGCGCAGTGATAGTGGTCACATAGTATGAAATTCTATTTTATTTCAATTGAAAACAAAATCTATAAACAGTATTTTTATTTGATTTTTATGATATAATTATCTTTTTTAGCCATAAAAAAATACCAAATATACATAGTGTAGTCTTTATTAAATTGCTGTAGGTAGTTATTTTCTAACATTTGACTGAAAGTTAAATATTTGCAAATCCTCAATATAATATGGCTTACATACTGTGCGTATGCACGCACGTGTTTTACAAACCAATAAATAATTGTATGACACTTTTATGTGAGACTGTTTCAATAAACGAAATCTTGAAACATCTAATTTCGCATGATGCTTTGAATTCATAAAAGGTACAAACCACTATAATTGGAAAGTTTCTAGGGTTTCTCATTGAAGAGCAAGAATCGATTTTAGGGTTTTTGAAAATCAATTTCTTATTTTCTTTAAATCAAAATTATTATTTAATTATTTACATTTTATATAGAAAAAATAAAATTGCACAGCATAAGCACAAATTAAGACCCACCGTAGTATAAAAAATCGTAGGTGTACGTCATGCCGTTTGCTAGGTACAGCAATTTGCTAAACGTTACCCCAGCGGCATCTTGAATAACTCTAAAACCTCAAGACGCACAAATTTCATTTTTTGGGCACACTTAGGTACAAATATGATCTAACTAAGTAGCTAATTTGTATTCAGCTACGACCACCGGTTAAAAAACATGCCGCTGGGGTAACGTTACTCCAGCGGAATCTGTTTTTCGTGAATATCTTTGGATCAGCTGGACGCACAAATTCAAAATTTCGGGCACATTTACACGAGATGGGGTACTAATTATCTGTCAAGCCGAAAAACTGAAAAGCGACAACATTCCGCTGGAGTAACGCACACATCGTGTTGAGGCGATGCTGAACCTTGCAGTGCTTGTACACTCACCTGCAAAATTGCATGGATACCTTAGTGTCTATTTTCCAGTGAACATTTGAATTTTCGAAAATAGAATTAGCTTTCGCTTTTCGCTTCACACGATTTTGTTTCTGTACTGTCCATGGATTTTTACAGTCGACCGTACGTGTGCGTTGACCAATGTACAATGCTTGTGCAAATTGAAATTTGTGCAAGGTAGGATTGAGTGTGTAGCCGGGCACTTAGTTAGCCATTTTAATGTATTAGTTACTTATACACATTTAGGTCACTTCCATTTGACACAACCTGTAGTGATCCTTGAGAGGCTGGGCGCCCGGAACCCGGCCTGTGACGTGTCGCCGCCTTCGCAGAGAGAGACTTGCGAACCACAACCCTCAGTAAGTAAAATACTATTTATTTCGTAACGTTTGCATTTTTTTTTACATGTAGCGACTATTATTTGTAAAATAATGGATCCTGATCCTGACTGACCAAATGCATTAATATCCCCATTTGAAGGTCAATATTAATTATTCAGGTTCAAGACAGTCGAGTAGGTATATTTATATTCGATTTTGCCGGGTTGCCGTCCGGGTGTGCCGCATTATGCTTAACCGAAAACGCCTCAAGTCATTAAAAATTGAAATGCAATTAAAAATAAAATAAAATCATAAAATAATGGATCCTACGGATTGTAACCTTGTAACTTCGAAATTGGTAGTATACCATTTTTGAAAATTGTGCGAAGTGAAATGTGAGTTAAACGTCTGTATTGGGGTAGCATTGTCTATATTTTTTTTAAGTATACTTAGATTTGTACATAGTATAAGAGATAGAAAAATATAAGAGGGTAGATAAGATTATGGTCACAAGATTCCTGTAATTCCCTTGGGAGTAGCGCATTACTCTCCTGGCTCAGCTTGGTGTGACGATGACCGCAGCGGGTGCGACCAGGAATGGTGACGGGCGACGGATGGTCTCGCCAAACCTGTAGAGAGCTTGACGTGGTCACGCGGGTAAAATAAGTACCTGGCACGGAGCTTGATGGTAACCGGATTAGTTAGGAGGTGGCCCGGAACTCAGCGTTCGGATGCCACCGATAATTGACGATTAAACTTTGGATGGTAGTTAGTGATCTTGTGGGACCATGGAAACATTGAATAGTCGTAAAAGTGTCTTTAAAAGGTGTACAAACTTTTATAGGACGATTTGAAAAAAAATGCTTTGAGGAGTTTTTGACACGGAGGGGAAATTAAAACCTCAAGCAAGAGATTATAAGACGCCGATTATCATTATTTTGCAAATGTTGTAAATTCATATAATAAATACTATATTTGACTGATTTTATTTTATTTCATAAAAACCGTTATTAATGATGTAACATGTACTATGTGTAATTTATTTCATCATTACTGCTCTCAAAACTGTGAAGGAAAACATCATGAGGAAACTGGCATTTCATAGAACCAAAAATTCCAAGATATAATAATAATAATAATAACCCCACCGCCGTATCTCTACGTTGACGTCGTGGTGGGACTTGCGCGCTCCGAACTCTAGGTCTGTGCCGGTAGAGTTTACTTTCCCGGAACATGTCTAGGATGAGGAGCCAGACCAAGAGAGATACAGAAACCCGCAGGGCAGCATGTGGCGAGCTGTTGGGCAGTTGGGACCCCACGGACCCTATCTCGCGGGAGAAGTCATTCATATTCCTCATCTCTGGCTTGCCTTTATTGGCCGGTTAGAATGAACACTGACGAGGAACTGAGCTCCCACCTCATTCTTGCCTTTATTAGCCGGCTTGAGTGGAGATTCGCAAGAGCAAACGTGCTCGGAGGAAGGAAGTATTCCAATAAGTGCTTGTAGGGATCTTGACCATCTTCCGGGCTCTGGGATTGTTCTGAGAGCCATGGAATACCTCTCCACTCCTCGAGCACCTCAGGACATGTTGCCCCCTAGTCGCTACGTCACTATGTGATAGCGACCGTTTTCGGGGGCCCATTATTGAGTGTGCAAGTTACCCCCTGCCATTTTATCCGTGTATAATAAAACATTGATCAGGCAGGGGCCATAGTCCTTGTATAGTTTTAGGTAACCAGTCCATTTTAACCACCCTAACCCATAGTCCAATATATTTGGTTCCATATCCTGCAATAGTCCTACACCAACCGGGGGTTGTCCTTGGGTGCACTTGCATAGTGCGTACAGGGATAATCGCCAGTTGGTGCCTCATTTAATTAAAAAGCGTCTAACGGGCCTCTGCGAGTTGGCTTCGGCCCCTCGTACGCCTTCCAAAGGCCCGGGACCCCAGGGTCCCGAGATATGTCAAAAACATAATAATAATAATAATCTTTATTTATACAAAACAGATTGTAGTACATGTAACAGTTATCACAAAGTGGGTAGAATTGAATCTGACAATCAAGTGGGTGACGTGCTGCTCTCCTTGCTAAGGAGTAATAGTGTCGATCCCCTCTAATTGTATTACTAGAATTTTATATTATTTAAAAAAAAAAAAATTTTGTTACATTTAAATACAGGTAGTAAAAAATGCGAGCGCATTTGTGTGGGAGGGTGGGTGTGTTTGTGAGTGTGCTGTGTGTACGTGTATGGATCTATGTATGTGTGCGTGTGAAGGTGCACGAGCGTGAGCGTTGGCTGTGTAAGCGTGCGTAAGTAAGGGGATTGGATAAGAGTGGGTCTATGTTTTGGGTGAGTGGCACAATATACAAACTTATCATAAATTAATTTAATTAAATATTTCTCTGTTTCGTCGTAGGTTGTATCTTGAAGGAATGATATTTATTCAGATATGTTACTGTAGTTGTAATTGCAATCATGTCATTAATCTTTTATATACTTAGATTATTTTCTATTTTGTGAAAATGAGAACGTTGTAGGCCTAGTAGAGTGTAGATTTGTTGGTACTTTTCTATTTTGTTAAATACTTAGTAATTGTTGAAAGGCCTACACTGTCCTCCCATACCTATTATCTCTGTTATTTGATAATATTGTAAAGCCAATTATTTTTAAAAGAGTAACCTTGGAGTTTCTTGCCGGCTCTTCTCCTCAGGAAACGACTAATTGGAACCGTGCACCTAGCTTCTGACGTTTCATAAGTGCCCATTTAGGTTTATGTGAAATAAAATATTTTGATTTTTTTATTTAATGTGCGGACAGACTTTTTACAATTTTGATAAGACAATTTATATATTGGACATTTTTTGTTTATTGTGTTGTATAGATACGGACCTAGATAGTAGAAGAATCTTTTAGTAAACGGCAAGCGGGTTTTTGGAGGAGTACATATTATATCTTTTCGGCGTTTGGTAATTTCAATATAGGGTGTTATGCGGTGTTGCAACAGAACCGATTGTAAAATAAAGTGTTGCCGTACGTTGAGGACGTTGCAGTTTTTGTATAACTGATTAGTTGGATATAATAGTGGACGGAAGGTAGGCACTTTAAGTATGGCGCGATGTGCAACTTCCAATGGCTTAAGGAAAGTCTTTGCAGCACCGCCCCAACAGGGAATACAATAAGTAATAATAGATAGGCAAAAGGCAAAATAAACATTACGTATATTTATAGGATTAGCAATATTTCTTAAGGTTTTAAAGATTATAAGTTTGCGAACTCTGCTAGTAAGGATATTAATATGTGATTTAAATTTAATATTCCTATCTATGACTATACCTAGGTATTTAATTTCATTCGTAGGGGATATAGGAGCACAGTGGCATGAAACCTGAGTTTGCAAATTACATGTCTGGGCTTTAAGCAATATTGAGGGTTTGCTTGAGAAGCAGAACTGATTGAGTAGGTAATGAACTTGGTTTTAGAGGTATTAAGTGTAAGCGTATGGAAATAAAGCCAGTTAAGCGCTATATCAAAGCCATGCTGCTTTCCCCTCAAGCTCAGACCATGTATTGGCGAAGAAAGTTATCGCAGTGTCATCTGCAAAAGATGTTATCTTGGCATTTGGGATGTGTAAGTTGCATAACGAACGGGGACACGGTGTCAAATTTCTTCGCAAGGTCTAAAAATATTGTTAAACCTTTTTATTACTGTTCAGGTTTTGTATAGATATGTGACATCTACCAACCCGCACTGGGTCCGCGTGGTGGATTATGGAACACTGAGGGAAGGCCTGTGTCCCAGCAGTGGAAACATTAAAGGCTGATTATGCTAAATGAAAAATAACCATTTTTTTCTGTTCTACATTCCGTCAAAAACGTAGTATTCTTAACTTTTCCATTATTTTCTACTTTTCTAGTTAATGTATGGTCACCTTATTAGAACAGGACCCACTTCAGTAAAGGTTTTCTCTTTCAAGACAAAGTGTTGGTTGTAAACATTCTATGTACTATGCAGTGTTTTTTTTTAGACAGTCTGGGGAATCCCAATCCATAGGAGATATGAAGAAACTGTCCTAGGAACTAGTACCTAAGAACCCCTGTCCCAGTAAAGAATGAACTAAATTTAGTACCTAGTTCCATACATACTATCCATTATACACTAATTCCATGATTGTTATCATATTTGTAACAGGTTGACCCCCATGAACGTGTGAATAATAATTTGCCCACTATCAAGAAACCTGCTGTACCAAAAAAACAGTCTGTTAAAAAAAAGAAACAATATAGACGAGAACATCAAATGACACTTAGAGCTCGGGGCCAGAATAACCCTGAAAACAAAGCGGAAAAATGTGCTCCTGTCAGAAAGGCCTCTAAGCGCAAGAAGATGTCTTCTGACGAGGATGAACCCCTCATTTTTCAAAAGGCTCGCCTAGAGCAGACAGCAAAACAACCAAGCACTTCAAAACAACCAAGCGCTTCAAAACAACCAAGCACTTCAAATCAACCAAGCACTTCAAAACAGACTGCTGCAACTGAGAGCTCTCCCATGGAAGAATCTCCTAAAAAGCGACCTAGCAAGAAGACAACTGAAACGGAGATCATCATAAACGAGATCACCACCGAGAAAACCGGTACAGTAGAGACCACTACAAAGACAATCACTAAAAAGAAGATTGTCACAAACGAGAGCAGTTTAAAGGAGACTCGAAGAAATGCCGAGCAAAGAACCGGTATGGACAAAACTCCCACAAAGAGGTCTTTGCGGAAGAATGTCGCACGCGAGTTCTCCTTACTAGACATCCCCTTACCGGATGTCGAATTCAGCTTCATGGAGGATGACCTCACGAAAGATACATCCATCCGGGACCATCCGGATAACTTGGTTACCGAAGATGACACAGTTATCCGAGTTGTCCCGAGTGACCCGCTAACCCCAGTTGTCCTGAATGATGTCACTGCTCTAGACATCCCAGTCGCCACGGATGACCCAGTTGTCCTGCCCGTCCCGGTGCTAAATAGTGAGAATGAAAGCTCGGCAAGTACCCCGGGTACTGTTTTGGATAGAGTACTGGCGCCGTTAGATGAGGTGTTTGCGGATGAGGGTATTGGTATCCTGAAGGACGATAAACTGGTGATTTTGCATTATGTACCGATGGTCAACGATGATGATACGGAGGACACGTGTGACCCGGATGATCCATTTATCACGAGTGCAATGACGATCGAGGATGACGTAATGGTCCCGGATGACGTAATGGTCCAGGATGACGTAATGGTCCAGGATGACGTAATGGTCCAGGATGACGTAATGGTCCAGGATGGCGTAATGGTCCAGGAAGACGTAATGGTCCAGGAAGACGTGATGGAACAACCGATAAAGAATCTACAAAAAGCTTCTCCGGGTTAGTATCTTGAGTATTAATTTTCTTCTTTTCGCAGATTTTGATAAATCATCAAACAGAGAATTTGCCGGAAGGTTTATGAGTATAATACATTAATATTAAATTAAAAAAAATGTTTTGTTAGGTCGTAACACCGTTTGAAGCAGGGGCGGGTCGCTAGTTATGTCTTAAAGGTGGGTTTCCTTAGGGTGCCTAAAAATATCATACTGGCCGCAGTATGTATTGTTATACAAGTGGAAATTAGCCACTGTAAAGGTCTGTTCAAAAATTTTCCATGAATCTAAAATTAATGTAAAAAACATTCCAAGCAATTGTTCGAATAACATATTTTTGTCATCAGCAGTTTAGGTTATATTTAATTAAATACCAAGATGATTTGTTTTAGAAAAATGGTACGAGCTTTAAACTTACTGCCTTTAAAAAGGTCCCTCTACGCCAAATTATGTCGAAACTACATATTTTTTGGTAGTTTGAGGCGTTTAGTGCATATGTGACACCCCGCAGACACTGTTGTGCCTATGGGACGTCACGGGTAAGTTCCAGTGCACCCTGGTACATAACCTCCCTGGGGCATAACAATTATGAGCGTGATAATATAAAAGTAAACAAAAACAACAGTAAATGCGTGGGACGGATTGGTAATACAGCTGAAGTAACCTTCCTTACCTAAAGTAAAAACGTCATTCTCCCTGGCGGAACCACCTTTGCTGTAACAAGTGTAAGTTACATGAAATTTTTTATGAAATGTCTATAAAATTCTAGTCCTATTAAAAAAAAGTCTATATTATTTAAAGTGGTTGCGCTGCAGAGTATCCTTCCCTGCGAACCACCATGATATTTATATTACTAAACATAGTATACGCAAATAGATAGTATCAAATAATTCTATAACAATTCTATATTGCACTAGTACCCCCAAATCCTCAATCTAATTTAAATAAACGAACAAATCGGTGCCTCAAACTTTGTCTTCGAAATAGTCGCTAAGTGTCTAGATTAAAGTTCTTAGCAAATAACGTTTCGTCAAATATCATACAATATCTTCCAGGCGTTTAGTTCATAAGCATACAAATAATAATATATTTTCTTGTTTTAATTTTATTATTAGTTTTAATTGATTATTGTAATAAATAAAATGATATTCAGTGAAACATCTGTACATCCATTACTAATACTGGCCACTTATAATCATAAAGTGATAAACGAATAATTGTCTATACTCCAATAACGAATATTTTTTATAAACCCACATTCCACAGTGGCACTAATTTGAAAAATAATGAATATTATTAAATTTAAAACGAATTACCGTAGTGTTCTTGCGGATAGTATCTTCTGGGATATTTACAAGTTGGGTCATTATTATAAGCTTCAGACAACTATTATTTTCCATACAAGGAAGACCAGTGTTATCTGACGATTGAAAAATTGGTCCTTAGTGCAAGCGTAATCAGTTCGTTAATTTGAATTCGTTCACTTCCAGAACCTGGACCAAGCGGCATGCGGATGCACACGACAGCCAAAAATAAATCTGGAAATAAAGAATACGTCGCGAACTACAGTGATCACCGTATATCCTTAGGAAGCGACGTGGATGAGCCGTTTCTTAAAGGATTCTCGCAAAATACTGCCGTCAATGTTGAACGTGGTCAAAATGATCAGTTCGAGCTGCTGACGACTTGCATCGCGGAAGAGTGGCGCTCTGACCAAGACGTCATAAACGCGTCTCAGGAAGCATTGGACTCCCGCTGCAAAGTTTGTAAGCCCTGCATCAGGATTGAAAAACTGATGAAAGTTTCGAGTTTACTCAAATGTCAAATTGAATTAACAAGCAAGGGACAGGAAACCAATGCCGCGGGTCCAGAGAATGAACCAACGGAAAGAGAAGGTGACACTGAAGAAGTCGATATGGAAATAGACAACGAAGACACTGATTCGACGAACGATGACCAAGGTCATCTTTACTTGTTGTTACCAAAACATTCTTTTGTAATGTTAAAATTACGAACCAGAATGGTACACGGTAAAGAGGTCTTGGGGGTTCGTTTGATGCCGAGAGATGGGTCTCTCAAAAACAATCAAGAGTTCTCACTCGAAGAACAAGAACATTTACTAGATCAACTTATCGAGACCCTGACAATCGGTCGAGATGTCAATTTAGAGGAGCAAAATGAAATTCCGGAGAGTCAAACTATAAGCATATCATCCGACAGTACTGCCGAGATGAGCGATGCTACTAATGATCAAGATATGTCATTCCGCCATACAGCCAAGAATAGAAAAATAAAACGATTAGTTAAAAGGAAGTTAGCTGAAGCGGAGCTGATGCACGATCTCATGCGAGAGGAAAAGGAAAGAGAGATTGCCCGCCTCGAAGAAGAGAAGAGACAGGAAATATCACGGATTATGGCGGAGAAGAATATCGTTGTCGCAGAGATGTCTCGCTACCAAGAGCGGTGTACCCAGATGGCGAAGGAGAAAGAAAGAGATTTTGCTCGCCTCAAGGTGGAGATCAGAGCCGAAATGATATCTAAAATAGAGGCTGATCGCCGCATGTACGCTGAAGTCGACGGCATGGCAGAGGACCTTGCCAAAGAAAAAGATGCCAAGAAAATGGATCAGGAAGAACTTGCAGATCAAGATGCACCTGGCACCAGCAGTTCCTTGCTGACAACGGATGGCGGGTTTCTAGTAGATGCTCCTGTATACCACCCTAGCGAAGAAGAATTTCGTGTAAGTATTATCTAACCTAAGTTTTGTATCTGTCTTGATTACATTTTATAGTACATTATTGCGAAGGCCGGGAAATAGGCAATTGCAGGCCGAGTATTTGTATGAAGGCCGCGCCGAAGGCGAGGACTTCACTTATACGAGACAGGCAATTGCCATTTCCGCCGAGGCATAAATAGTGCTTTTCTCAAAAAAAAATGCAGGGAAATAAGGCATACTTTCATGTATTTTTCTTTTGACTTCGCTGGAAGCAGGTTTTCCATTGCCAATTTGGCTTCTGATCTTAAATCCAATGGAGTACAATCAATCTCCATTTCACTCTGAACCGTGGGTATTCATTTTAATTAAATTTATATTTATTAAATAACCTTTATATAACAAATCAAGTCGAATTTTCAGTTTTGCCGCCAATTTTCGATTTGTCATCTGTGGCGAAAGGCAAACCATTTATGGCTATACAGCCACGTGAACGCAATTTGTGCTAAGCAAAGAGACTTTGGTATGCCAAGAATGATAAAGAGATCCAATCAAAGAGTATTTTTTACCCCAGCACGCCATTTCATACAACATTGCTGGAGCGCTGTAATGTTAAAAGTTCAAAAAACGCTCCTGCAATGGATTTGATTTTCTTTGTCCGTAAATTTCCATGCATGTTTGAGAAAATGTGTACGAGCTTCAATATGTTAACACTTGGGAAAATTCGAAAGATACTTTTTCTTGATATAAATGTCGATTGCTAGTTTAAGACGAGATCGGTTTCATTATATGTAGTATGATGTAATGCAATTTAATTAACAATTTCCAGGATCCATTTCGCTTCTATGATAAGATCTGGTCAGAAACAGTTAGATATGGCATCTGTAAGGTAGTGCCCCCGCCTGGTTGGAAGCCACCCTTCAGAGTGCATGACGAAATGAGGTTCGATGTTACGAACCAATACATTTCGCGACTGTTCAGCCGCTGGGGACCGGCTGCGAGAGAACTTAGCGCTATCAAGTTGTGCCTCGCGCAACAAAAAGTTAATTTTACACGAGCACCATTGGTAAGTCTCGATACTTTCATGCTGCATTTTTGACTTTCAAATTTCTTTTTTCTCGTTTTGCATCATCCGGAAAAACTCGTGATGGCTTGAAGGTGTTACGGCGAATGTCCACTACTATACAGTAGTAAGACTCATCAATTGATTTAATTAAATAATTAATGACATAAAGCTACTGTGATTTTCATCGTGACTGTAGCGAAACTTTTAAGTGTATTGCGAAGTTTTCAACATTGTTATATAACATAATGATCAGTAATAGAGAATTATGTTTTGCAGCTGGATGGTGTCGAGGTAAACTTACCGAAATTATACCACCTCGTGCAACGGCACGGCGGTCTAGAAACAGTATATAACAAGAAGCGATGGGGCAAGGTCGCTGAAGATATGAAATTTAATAGAGGACCTAATACTGAGAGGAAACTCGACCAGATTTACGTAAAGTATCTGCTACCATACGACACGCTTTCTCATCGTAAGTATTCTTGTTAAAGACATAAGTTCTATGCACTTTCTTTTTAGTTTTAAGAGTTCCGTACCTTAAAAGGAAAAAACGGAACCCATATAGGATCACTCGTAGTGTCCGTTAGTCCAGCAAGAAAATCTATTCTAGAATGTCAAAAAATCAAAATATTTTATTTCACATAAACCTACATGGGCACTTATGAAACGTCAGAAGCTAGGTTAGGTTAGGCCAATTAGTTGTTTTCTATGGAGAAGATCCGGCAAGAATATCCACGGCTACTCTTTAAAAAATAATTGGCTTTACAATATAATTAATAATAGTGTTAATAGGTATGGGAGGACAGTGTAGGCCTCTCAACAATTACCAGATACTTAACAAAATAGAAAAGTGCCAACAAATCTACACTACTAGGCCTACAACGTTCTCACATTCACAAAATAGAAAATATTGTATATAAAAGATTAAAAATCTATTCAAACACGAAATATTTTGTGTTTAAATAGATACACCTTATATATATTAAAATGAAAACTACAGTAACAAATCTGAATAAATATCATGTCCACAAAAGCCACTAATAAAGAATTGGAATTCGATTTGTAGGTAAATAATGTCAAGTAATGAAAAGACTGTCAAGGAAGTATGTAAAAAAAAAAATTAACTAAATTAACATCGTTATTTGTGAGTAGGGTTCCCAGATCAATATAATTGGTTTCCGGAGGAAAATCCGGACTTTTGATAAAATTTCCGGAGTTTTCCTTCTAAAATTTTAATTTCGTGGCATATTTGTTTCTTAGTGTGACTCAATATAATTTAAAAGAAATAACATGTCAAAACTTTAACAAAACTATAATAAAGAGAAAGGTTTGTTGCAAAATATTGTGGGGTGCTTGAAATACAAATAACATAATCATAAATGTACAATCTAGTTGTTGAGTTTTGAATACAAAATAATGTTTTATTTTAACCTTCTTTTTTCGACTATTATTTGGAAATTCCGGACGCTTAAGGATTCCCCCCGCATTCCGGACAATGAGATAAAATTCCGGACTTGTCCGGAAAATTCCGGACGTATGGCAACCCTATTTGTGAGTAGTTAATACGACATTTACATAGTTATGTCGTTTATGAGGTACCAGGAATTATTGCCAAACTTCCTCGTCTTCAATGTAGTCTTTTATCTTATAATATGCTTTTTTGATAAGGACACGTTTGATGTGGGTTTTGAACTTTCCATCGCTAAGTTCTGTAACCAACTTTGGCAACTTGTTATAAAAGCGGATACTGTTTATAAAAAATGACTTGCTAGTTTTAGTTAATCTGAATTTGGGTATCACAATTTCATGTTTAATATGTGTATTTATATTATGGAAATCGCTTCTTATTTTGAAAAGTCCTAAGTTTTTGCGAACATACAAAATACTTTCTAAGATGTAAAAAGAAGGCAGAGTTAGTATATAAATTTCTTTGAATTTGTTTCTAAGGGACTCACGAGGACCCATTTTATAGATCGCGCGGATTGCTCTCTTTTGTAGAATGAAAATGGAATCTACGTCGGCTGCCGATCCCCACAGCAGAACGCCATAAGACATAATACTGTGGAAATAAGCAAAGTATACTAACCTAGCTGTGGCTATATAAGTTAACTGCCTTATTTTTCTTACTGCATATGCAGCTGAACTTAAAGAGAAAGAGCTCTAATGTGGGCGCCCCATTGCTATTTCGAATCTAAAGTAATTCCTAGAAATACAGTTTCCGTAATAGCATCTAGTTTCTTGCCATCAAGTTTTAAATTTAGACCCACTTGGGGTCCACTTGGTCATGAGAACTTAAGAAATTTGGATTTAATGGATTGAGTACAACGAATAATTAGTACAGAATCTGCTCAAAATGTGGGCCAGATAAAAAAAACTGGGGTGATGTCGTTTAAAAAAAAAAAAAAAAACGGAACCACTAATCCTACTGGAGTAATGTGTCCAACAGGAAGATTTTAAACGAATGACCGGAGAGAAATAAAATACATGGACGGATAGCTTATATTTGTACGTAAATGAGCGTCTTAAGGTTTAGAGATTTTTCATTTCCTGCTGGACCAACGTTTTCCTGAATCTTGTTTCTCGGAAACCAATAGTTGTGCGCCCGTAGAATGAACGTATATCAGTAGCTTTTAATTTACGCATTATTTTCTCAAAAATTTTGCCATTTTAAAGTAATGTATTTATGAAAACCCAAAAAAATCCTAGTGCTTAAATGAACAAACGTATAAACTTACTGAAAACGGTCTTCTTGTTATTCTTAACATCCATAAAAAGTTTTCCGTCTTATTCGAAGAAGTAAAGTTAAAGAGTAAGTTTACAGTTATCCGCTTCATAAACCTATTTCAGCTATTAGATTTTCTCTTTCTGTCACGTTGACGAAAGGGACAAAACAGATCGATAGCTAAAATAGATTTTTAAAGCGGACACGTGTCTATTGAATAATATCTCTTCAAGTCAAAACCAAACCAATTTTGACGTCATAATATAAGAAACAGAATACACCCAAGATCTCGAACACAAAACGGTTCAAACCGATTTGTACGATACAAAATATAAGACTTTTATAAAAAAGATTAAAAAATTACTGCGCCCCTTAGCAGCATGTGCACATGTTGAGTTTTGCGCCTCTTATTGTCCGTGTCCGTGTTTATTTTGTTGCGTGTTTGTGTCGGTGTCGCCAAATAAAATTCGTTAGAGGTGTGCAAAGGTGTGGTGGACATACGAACCAGTGCATACGAGGAATTGCCAAGGGATTCTGAGACCCCGACCGAATTATCTTGGTGAGATCGTTCCAAATTATTTAGTGACTTGCTACTCGTCACAGTCACTAAATCTGGTTCCCATAATAATTCAAGCTCATCGTTAGCGCTAACTGCAACGGTAACTCCAGATCTTCCACGGTTTCGCATAAATTGTTTCTAGGACCGTTCCGGTTTTCGAGTGCGGTAGAGTTCATTTGGTCAAGGTCTGGAACGCGAATTTGAAGTATTTGTCAGTCGTTTAATTATTATTTTATTATATATAGCAGCCCGTCCCGGCTTCGCACGGGGTAGACAATTATCATTTTAAGACTAATTTTTCTACACCTTCGGTTACATTGTTCAAATTTTACCAACGATCCCTAATCTTTTTCAAAATGAAATGTAGCCTATGTCAAATTGGAAGAATGTAGCATTCTATTGGTGAAAGAATTTTTTTAATCGGCCCAGTACTTTTTGAGCCTATTCATTACAAACATACAAAAATAGGTACAACTCTTTCCTCTTTATAATATTAGTGTAGATGACTGTTTGAAGTGACTAGTGAAGTTTAGAATTTCGGGCCACGCGATCACTTATCGACTGTTTTAAGCTATTGATATAAATTTTTGTGTGCAGGTAAAAACCAACCTTTTTGTTGGGACTTGTTTTTTTGTTTCAATACACTTGACGCACGAGTGTACGTCTTGAACGACGCTAGTTATCGTCAGTCCAAGGAAAGCGTTATTTCACAAAGTTTTGGCCTATTAACGTCCGTTAAAAATAACGATTGCAGTAGCCGGTGACATACCCACTGGTTGGCGTCATTTTATTCTCAAACATCTTCGTCAAGAAGTAGCTCTATTGATAACGAGCCGTTCTTAATATTACTTATATTTTCCGTTTTATTTTGGAGAATAATTTGTCTTTATATTTCTCCATTGACATAGAAACATCCTTTTCTCAAGTTTTGATAAATAAACAGCACGTTCTCTAGAAAAATAAAATAAAAAGAGGCCATGTGCGTGTCGGATTGCGCACAGTGAGAGGTTTGAATGAATTTTTCCCAAAATACAAAACGGTCGCTGGTCAACAGATGTCAACAAAATACCACATCTTTACGCTTAAAAGGGTCTCGGACAAAGAATGGAATGCAGGATAATTAATATTTACACATGGAATCGCAACCTAAAACAGATTATGACTTCGACAAGGAAATCAATTTTTGGATAGATACGGCTAGGGACCGAGATACGATCAAGAACGCTGCTTTATCGCGAGATTTACAAAAAACCGGAAACGGACTTCAGACGCAGACTTTGGAAACATAAACGTGTAACGTATAACACAGCATAGCAGTGACACAGAAAGGAGTCGAGAAAGCAGCTAGACCTGAGCCACAATGGCTGCGACGTCGTCAAAAGATGCCCTGCAGATAAATATCACCCGTCTTTCCACTATTCCATTGCTTGCTTAAGGATGCATATCCGGTAGGCTCTAATAATCCTTCCATATCCTATGGGCACGTCTTCCCTACCATTATCGTGCCCCCCGGTCTACTCCTTGATATGCAATGGCCAATGTAGTCCCATGAAACATGAGGCTCCAGGGGCTAGTGTGAATCTTTGGGTTCATTCGAGTAATCGAGTCTGGTTTAACCACGCTGGGGTCGGTGCATTTCATTCATTCGTTCATACAAAATATAAGACTGTAATAATTGGTCGAAATATCGTTTTCGTCGGAATCTACAAAACTTATTTTAGTTTCAATGGTGTGCTGGTGCCTACGCCTATGTATGGAAGTGAATGTTGGGTGTGGCAAAAGAAGTATGAGAGTAGAATAAATGCTGTGGAAATGTGTTCCTTGCAAAGCATGTGTGGCGTGACTGTGAATGATAGGTTGAATAATGATATGATAAGGCAACGGTGTGGTTTAAAAGATGTAGTGACAAAAATTGAAAAGAGTATGCTTAGATTGTTTGCTCATGTTGAGAGGATGACTGAAAGGCGACTTAAGGTAAAAGGTATTTACAAGAATTACAAGGCAGATGTGAGTGGAAACGCCGGGAGGGGAACATATAGTGACCTAATTGGTGATGTTCTTCAGAAAGGTCAGGTGCGTAGCACTCGCAACCGGCGTGCATGTATGACCAGATGTATGAATGTAAAGAAAGCAAGAGGAGTATGTAAGGAGCGTAGCAGGTGGCGCTCTATAGTTTCTGCCTACCCCTATGGGAAGAAGGCGTGAGTTTATGTATGTGTATTTTAGTTTCATCGGAAAATAATAGATTTTTCAATTGATGAACAGTCAAACTGCCATATTTTCTAACGAAGGCTAGACTATTTACTCTTATGTAAGTCTTCTAAACAATTAACCTTCAACTAACCGCCTACGGACTAGTCTTGCGGACCCGTTTTGAAAATCTAAATTGTCGTCCAGTGAAAATACATATTTTCGAATAACATTAGAACCTTTGAAGGTGTCCGTCTTAGCCAAACGAATCATAAGCCTGTCTTCTTGTATTGTGGTCTTCTTTGGCCGAACTTTGGTAGGCACATTATCCGATATTCCATGTTGTTTGTAATGTGCAATGGCGTTAAATACCATCTTTACGGAACATAGTAAGTGAGCGGCTATTTTTTCTTTGTAAGCCCATTTTCGTTTGAAATGAAAATTCATAATAATTTTTCTAGTTACAGCATCACAGCTCTTGTTTTACCCATTTTTAATAATTAAATCACTTAGAATGTAACCTTAATAAATAAATAAGAAAAGGCGGTAACCTGCCTAATGTGATGGATATTACGATTTACGATAGATGTATTGTAGTTTCAAAATTAAATTTTTGAACTTAGGTTCCACTTTTAGTTGACCAACTGCCAGTAAAGATATTGATAATTTTTTTCCAGGTTATATTATTATTTTATTTTTTATTAGTTTTAATGTGGTAAATGCCAATAATAATGCAATTTTAATGTGGTAATGGTTTACCTCCAATTCATTACAATCAATCTGCCTAGCCTTTTCCCAACTATGTTGGGGTCGGCTTCCAGTCTAACCGGATGCAGAAATGAATACCAGTATTTTACATGGAGCGACTGCCTATCTGACCTCCATAACCCAGTAACTGGGTAACACGATACCCCTTGGTAAGACTGGCTGTCAGACTTTTGGGCTTCTGCCGACCCGTAACGACTGTCAAAGATCCACGAATGACAGCCGGGACCAACGGCTTAACGTGCTTTCCGAGGCACGAGGAGTCTCGGTATGTAAAGATGGTCACCCATCCACGGACCAACCCCGGCAAGCGTAGCTTAACCTGACGGATCGACTCGTGCGGCTGTTATTACTTAGCCACGAGCTCCAATTAATTACAATGATAACATAAAAAGTAATTAACACTACCAAGCGACTCTGTGTTTCTAATTATATGACCACCACTGTACATGGGGTTGATTCGGATACCCTACGATACGAAGGACCAAACATTTTTTTTTTTAACGTCAATGTTTCTTCCATCCTGTAAAGTAAGAAGATTCATGCTTATGAGTATTCGACTTGTATAATAAACACGATCTCGTATGACATTTTTTCAAGTTCATACTAGTACCTATCATACAAATCGATTTGAACCGTTTTGAGAGCGAGATTTGCCATTCGAGTTCAGTGATTACTACGGTATTGTAGGAAAACCTAAGTATACTAAGTCTGTCTTAATATAACACCGTAAATATCTCAATATTGTGCGTACAAACGTACATTTGGAGTTGGAATGTACCAGGGAATGTTTTTCAACTACTATGTTAAGTTCTTGAATAAATTCATCCTATCTACGGAACCCTTCATTGTACGTGGTCCAACATGCGCTTGGTCGGGTTTTTTTTTCGTTGTATTCTTTACTGAGAGTTCTTGTTAAGCAATTTTTATTTAATTCCTTGGTCTAAAGAGGAGCGCCAGGATATAATGCGGAAAGTCGAGATCGCATGGAACCGAAAAAATCAAAAGCTTTTGGACCGCGCCGTGAACCCGCTAAACCGCCAGAAGCGATTGCTTGGCTTATTGGACTCTTCTGACGATGAGACAGAAGACGAAGACACGGTGGCCGCTGTCAATGAGGCAGAGGACTGTATCATCAAGGGCGCGGTTATGAACCGAGCTAAATTTAAAAAGGTACACACGCCACTTACACTCAACCGCATGTCCATGGTAACTACACACATCAAAAGTATCTCGGGACAAAGGTAATTTTTTAAAATATTTTATTCCTCTGAAAATTAACAAAAATGAATATTAGATTGATTACTTAAGTACTCTCTGCTTTTGCATTAATAAACAGATTTTTGCTTATGCTGGATTTGTCACATTAGTTAATCCTGACATTAAAATGTGATAAAAAGGTAAAAATAAAAGTTTTTCAAGGTTTTTATTGCGTAAAATAAACAATTTGTAATCTGTATTTCCGCCGTTAACGTGTATAACACAATCGCAGCGATTCGGCATACTCAATATGAGTTGATATCCAAATAAATTACTTTGCGAAATGGCCGCTGACTCCGTTGTAACAGGCGAAAAAGATTTTCTGGTGTGTCCACGGCATCCATATTTGGCAGAGCTCTTCTTCGAAGGATATCCTATACGCGCTCAATGGGATTCAGGTCTGGCGATTGAGCAGGCCATGGTAGGACAAAGTAATGACAACATCTGATACAATCGTCTCAGCGTAAATCTGTACATTGAGATTGCCTCTAATACAAATCGGTTGAGTTCTTCCGCCGTTCCAAATACCCGCCCATGTAATGATTGTTCCACCACTATGCATGTAATTCCTAGCATGATTTTAAACGTTATTGGCGTCCAGGGGTTCTCCCAAGTGTACGTTACCCCAGCAGAAAGTGTCTCCTAGAGTGATATGAGTGGAACGTATAATTAGTGCGTAATCTGCTGTAAATGTGCGCCAAATAAAAAGTTTGTGCGTTTTGTCGTTTTGGAATAAAACGGAAAAAACGATTCCTGCTGGGGTAACGTTTTTCCAGCAGGAAAATTCTAAACGAAAGGTCGGAGAGAGAAATATTTTGCATGGGCAGAAAGCTTATATTTGTGCAAAAATGTGCGCCGAAAATATAATTTGTGCGTCTTCAGGTTTTCGAGATATTGCATTTCCTGCTGGAGTAACGTTTTGCAGAATCTTGTATCTCTGAAACCATTATATGTGCGCCTGTAGAATAAACATATACGAGTACCTCTTTGTTTGTGCGTATTTGTGACAGAATCGGATTTAAGAAAATATTTAGAATTTTCAAGTAATCGCGCTTTTTTTAAAACCCGAAAAAATATCGTAGCGCCTAAATGAGAAAACGTATAAGCTCGCTGAAAACTGTATTCGATCCTTCTTGACGCTTTTAATAACCATAAAAAGTTTCAAAAGTGCACATGCATGCGTTATTGAATAATATTGCTAAAAGTTAAAACGACGGTGTCATAACTTTGACGGCAAAATACAAGAAACCGGCTCAACCCAAGATGTGTGGGTCTAAACCAAGAATTTGTGCGTTTAGTCAAAAATATATAGTGAAAATATTCAGCTTAGAAATGTTCGCATTAAGTAGATATAAACAAAAAACAAAACATGTACACAACGGCTGGTTATCCGACCAAATTCGAATAACTAGAAAAATTCGACGATTTCGTACTTAACGATGACCATCTTTATTGGACGTATTAAACCTAAGCTGTTGTCCGTACAGTCGCGTTCAAACGCTTATTGGCAATTATATGACCTAACTTTGGGGGCTAATTAAAAATAATAAGATGGGACTTATACATAACTGGCGAAATGTGGGTTTACTATAGGTACACCTCTGCCCAACCCTTCGGGGAAAGGAAGCATGATATGATAAAAAAAATGCGTATTGATGAAGAAAAACTTAATTATTTTATCTAACCTACGGCTTAAATCAATATATGTAGATACTCTGTCTTTTTTACTGTTATGTTAATTGGCTTTTTATTTTTTATCTATAAACTGTAGGTATCTGTAGGCTCTTTTTCACACATTTCTTGAACTACTTTTTTTTTTTTTAAACAACCGCATATCATGTTTTTGGTCTATATAGTACTTTTTTTCTACTATAATATTATAAATGCAAATGTCTGGATGTACCTACCTATGTCCTTCGTTCACACACAAAATACTGAATGTATTTCAATGTTTGGAAATAAGAAGATAACATATACCTTGAAATAGCACTTATACTACTTTTTATAATGTACTTAATCATGTGCAAAAGTCACGGAAACAGATAATGGAATATAATCTAATAACAAGTTTATCTTTTTACTTCTTTTCTACTTCAGTGTACTCAGGCACAACACGTGTCAACCGGTTCGTGAGTAAAGTTGAGAAGGTCATCGTTAAGTATGAAATCGTCGCATTTTACTTGTCATTCGAATTTGGTGGGATAACCAGCCGTTGTGTACATGTTTTGTTTTTTGTTTATATCTACTTAATGCGAACATTTCCAAGCTGAATATTTTCACTATATATTTTTGACTAAACGCACTAATTTTTGGTTAAGACCCACACATCTTGGGTTGAGCCGGTTTCTGGTATTTTGCCGTCAAAGTTATGACACCGTCGTTTTGACTTTTAGCAATATTGTTCAATAACCCATGCATGTGCACTTTTGAAACTTTTTATGGTTATTAGAAGCGCCAAGAAGGATCGAATACAGTTTTCAGCGAGCTTATACGTTTTCTCATTTAGGCGCTACGATATTTTTTCGGGTTTTCAAAAAAGCGCGATTACTTGAAAATTATAAATATTTTATTAAAACTAATTCTGTCACAAATACGCACAAATAAAGAGGTACTCGTATATGTTTATTCTACAGGTGCACATATAATGGTTTTAGAGATACACGATTCTGCAAAACGTTACTCCAGCAGGAAATGCAATATCTCGAAAACCTGAAGACGCATATTATATTTTCGGCGCAAATTTTTGCACAAATATAAGCTTTCTGCCCATGCAAAATATTTCTCTCTCCGACCTTTCGTTTAGAATTTTCCTGCTGAAAAACGTTACTCAAGCAGGAATCGTTTTTTCCGTTTTATTCCAAAACGACAAAACACACCATTTTTTTATTTGGCGCACATTTACAGTAGATTACGCACTAATTATACGTTCCACTCATATCACTCTAAGAGACACTTTCCTGCTGGGGTAACGTACACGTGCTCCAATACCGTGTACGTCTAGTATCTGGCCTCATACCAAAGCAAGATTCTTTAAAAAACACAAAACGCCACTGTTTTTTTGCTCAACTTCAGTTCACGAGCCCATTGTAAACGGGCTTTGCGATTGCGGGGCTCAATAGTTGGTACATGTAGCGGCCTTCGGGAACAGATTGATTTCATGCAAGCTATTTCTTATGGTTTGATCGCTTATTAACATCCCTGAAGAGTTAAAATTACCCATAAGAATTAAAAAATACATATTAAAAAAAACCTGATTTTTAGTAACTAACAAAAACTTGCTTGATCGCTATACAATTTTGTTGTGTGTAGTTGACATTGACAGTGCGTTTATATAGTAATAATAGCTTTAGTTCGTGGCTCCGTTCTCGTAGGTCGGAAATTATCCCACGGGAACGCACTAACGGGATAAAAAGACCCTAGACCCTATGTCATAACCCAGGTCATGGTTTAATACTACCTTTAATTTTATCTCTGTTTATTAAGATAAGATCAGAGTATAAATATGGACAGTATGGAAACTAGGCCTATTTGTTGAAATAATTACCTACGTTCCATTGAAGCTATAGGGTTGGCAGTGGCACTCTTAATGTTTGTAAAATTAAAAAGTGTTTTATTGGAACGAAGTTCCTTCAGCGCGGCTTGCGGTAGGAGTTCGACTGGTAGAAAAAGTCACGCGAAAAAGCGTTTCTACATGTTATGCGACACCCCCTTCCATGCGACTTTCTTAAAAAGGTAAAAAACTTTAACAGAAAAAACTAAGATTATATAAATAACTAGCTGCCGCCCGCGGCTTCGCCCGCGTAGCTTTTTATAAAATAAAAGTAACCTTAGTTACTCTTTGTAACATCAGCTATCTGCAAGTGAAAGTCCCGTCAAAATCGGTCCAGCCGTTTCGGATATTAGCCGGAACTAACTGATAGACAGAGACAGACAAAGATAGACAAATTTAAAAAAAATAGATTATTTGAATAACTTTTATATATATAACTGGTATTTTTTTCAAACTTCTGGGACGAACAGTTTTCGAGATTTTGAAAATCCCAAAAGGTTACCCCAGCAAAATCTTGAATATCTCAAAAACTATAAGTTGAACAAATTTTGCTATTGGTATACATTTACAACTCATCAAAAGAAATCTTTTTATGTACTTGATTCCAGGCTAAATGCCTTTTTTGAAAAACATTTTGCTGGGATAACATTACTCCAGCAAAATCAGTTTTTCTAACTATGAACGAATTATCTGTAATATTCAATTTTCTCTAAGGCGCAATATTTTGCTGGGGTTACGCATACTAGATTGGTCTGGAGTTCGCAAGCGCTACTGGCTGAGATCCTGGTTTCTATTCCCAAGTCAGACAAAGTGGTAATGGGTTTTTCCAATAGGAATTCCTCAGTAGCACTTCGGAGTCTGGATTAACTTCATTTATATGAGACAGGCTTCTATCCGGCGACTTTGTCCACATTCACATACCGTTGCCCACCCAAGCTATTACTTCGTTCTCATATAGCGTTCTTCCTGACTTTTTTTCTTTTTCCCGGCTCCTTAGGGTCGCAGCGTGATGTTAAATAGCCGTAATAATCTGAATATGGTTTTTAGGGTAAGATTTTTTTCAAAGTTACCCGTAAAATTGGAAATTCGGGAAACCTGAAAGTTCTTTTTTCAGCTAGTCCTAATTAATATCCTTTTTCAATAACATTATAAATGTGAAAATTTGTGTGTTTGTTACTCAATTACGCAAAAACGGCAGAACGGATTTGAATGAAATTGGGCACACAGGTAGTAAATATCCTGGATTAAACATATAGGGTACTTTTTATCCCGGTAGTACGTTCCCGTGGGATAATTTCCGACGTCCTAAATAAAATCCGACTTTTAGTTTGTATCCATAAGGTTGCACCAATAATGTAGGGCCATAAAGTTACTTGCATAATTATTTTCGAAGGTTTATTATGAACTACTATTAATATACAAGTTTTAAGTTCGATCGGATTTCCCATCGGCAAAAATGACGGACTTCTATACAAACTTTCATCCCCTATTTAACCCCTTTGGGGGATACATTTACAAAAACCATTCCTTAGTGCTCACCTTCGATTTATAAGAAACTCTTGTGCAAAATTTCACCCAGCGGTTTAGGCTGTGCGTCGTCTGTCAATGAATTTCAGATTTAAGTAGATTGGTGTTCAAATGTGGTAGGTTATTAAAGAGCCCTTCGGCCCACAGATTGCCACCATGACGTACGAGAACACATTCGGACCAGGCTCGGAGGCCGCCGACCCTCCCGATTTGGTCAAAATCGAGGAGTATTACTGGCGTCTCGTGACGCTGGGAACTGAGCACGTGTGCGTGCACACCGCGGCCATTGACACCGGCGAAGAAGGCTACGGCTTTATCAAAAATAAGTCTGACTCCTATGGACGCCACCCTTGGAATCCTAAGGTACCCTCACCCAACTCTTCCCCAAATGTAATGCATCTTCTCCACCTCGTAAATGCTTTTTCACTTCTGACAAAAAAAAAAACCGTAACTTGAAGCTGCACTAAAGTTTATCTTGCACATCATTAGTCTTATTATTAAAGTAAAAATAAAATTGATATTGACGTTTTGAAGTTGACATTGTCAACTATAAGGTGAAAGAGCAATTACGAGGTTGGCTATTTTATATCATACAACTGTAGCCATAGTTAAGAACTCTACACCCTCAAACTCATTCCAGATGGTTACCCAGAATCCTCGCAACGTGCTTCAGTATTTGGGTCAGGTGTTGGGCGTAACGGTGCCCACTCTGCTTCTAGGAATGCTATTCTCGACCTCCTGCTGGCACAAGGATCCACATGCAGTATCGTGGCTGGAGTACCAGCTCTTAGGACCTGAAAGGATCTGGTAAAATAAATATTACTTTATTAAAATTAACTCTTTTCTCTCCTATAGGGTTGGATTTTTTTTAAATGCTTTCGGCGTGCACCTTCTCAAGGAATGTTTCCTTCATTTCAAATCCCTAGATCCATCGGTTTAGCTTTGAATTGTCTGTCAGTTGGTCACGATACTGGGTTATAGAACATTGTAGTAATAGATTTGAAGAAAATCTATAACTTATTTATTTTATAGAATTTTCTTATTTTCCATCTTAATATGTTTAGGTACGGCATCCCAGCACATCAGGCGGATAATTTCAGGAAAGCTGTAGAAACTCTTTGCCCGACATTTTGCCAAAACAAACGTCTGTGGATGCCGTCGGACATCACGATGATCCCGCCGAACTTACTGCGTGAGCACAACGTGACGCTGTCGCGCGTCACGCAAAGGGACGGCGAGTACATCCTGGCCTTCCCGAATGCCTACACCTGCTGCATCAGCACCGGCTACACTGAATCGGAAAGTGTTTATTTCGCACCGCCATCCTGGCTTGAGAATCTGTGGACAGTCTTCAAGGTGATTTTTAGTCTTTGACGTCTTTTATTTCTGGTCAGTTTTTAAATTATTTTGAAATATTTTTTCATTGTTAACAGGAGGCCCGAGAAAGTTGCGAGCCGACAATGTTCGCAATGGAACATCTGCTCTACAACATAGGCAACGATCCGAAAGCTGAGCACACTATACTGAAGATCGCCCAGCCGTTGTACGACAAGATGTTGCGCGAAGAGGTCACCAACAGGCAGATGCTGCAAGAGCGGGGACTGCCGTTTGTTCAAGAGGTATGATATTCTACTATACTTCATAATATATAGATGTGAAACATACCTTCTAGTCACCATTGTTACTTGTAGGTATTTGCTGCAGGAGCGCGCAATTTGCATACTTTCCCTTTTTACCCAAGGGCTAGGAGCTGCAACGCTCACAGCGTTTTCGCTTTCCAGCGGCGAAAACAAAATGCATGGACATATCGGAACAAATAGTTTTGCTTTTGCAATAGTTCATCCCACACCACTACCTTAACCAACCTAAATGGTGAAAGTTCACCATCACCTTAACGTTGTTAAATTTGTTTATCATAGTTACTGAGCGCCAACACGTCACGTAAGAAGAACAAAGCGAACCCGTTCAACCCGCGCGATCAAGACGAGTGCGAGTACTGCAGGGCCACGTTGTACCTCTCGAAGGCAAGTTCACACACACCTCACGTACACACAGCTCCATTAAGTGCTTACCCCCCCCAAAAGACATGTGCGTTTAAATCCGTGATAGGTCCAAGTTGGTTTTTGTATTTTGCTAAAACATGTTATTATAAATTAATGTATTGTTTCAGTGAATAATTAAGTATTTTCTGTTTTAAATATTTTAGTCAATAAAAAGTTAGTACTTTTATTATTGCATATAATGTCAAGAACATAACATTAGGAAGACATTACATTTACGATAAATAAATTGTAATAATTATGCAACGTCTAAACAGATCGGAGGTTTCAAGACCGCTTGCCGTGAATAATATCGCAGGTTCATATCCTAGGCACATCATGTGCTCTCTGTAATGCATTAGGCTTTTTTTAAGATACAGTATTTTTCTATTTTGTCTTAGTAATTTATACAAAGAATTTAAAAATCAATAATTTACAGTTATCATCAGTCATACACATATTTTGCCAACTGACACAAACAGGTCTATTGACAACGTTGTAGTTATAATTTGAGGGTATGGATTATAATTTTATAAAGAAAACGTAAGTAAATAAAATAAATGATAACATCTATCAATTAGACAGAGGCCTAAAGATAAACTGTCTCGGACGATACTAGATAACAGTTTCGTCGCAATTCATATGGGCTCGCTGGCTAGTGCGTCAAACTGCCGGAATGAGTATGATGACATTCGGTAATGCGATGGTTCGAATCCAAGTCGAACTAAGAAATTCTTTTTGAAGTATTCTTTAGATTATTCGTAACGAATGCAGTATTGTAGCACTGTAACATTTTAAAACTTGAGTGGTTAGCAAAACAACGCTGTGAGTACGATCCATTTGCCGTGTTATAGCAAATTCATACTACTGTCAAAGAATGACAGTTCTGAATTGAATAAACGGACAATTTAGATGGTATTTGAATTGATAAACAATTATATTACCTGACTACGACATCAAGTGGATTCAAATCTTCGTATCATTTTCTGTGTCCATCCAAAATTAAACTGATAAATTTTCGATGATAGCCGGCTCTACATACTCGCTCAATCTCGCGAGAAAGAGCGCGCATTTAAAGACGCTGAAGGGAAAGCGAAAGACTGCATCGCGCGCGGTGCAGTCCGGTGCAGGGCTTTCCCGCATGCAACCCATTACTCTCCGTAGCGTACGTGTGAACGGGGCTAAGTTCTTTTAATATTGATGTTATAGAATTAATTAATTTTGTCAACAGGTAAAGGGGCTCACCGGGAAAAATACAGTCCTATGCCTAGAACACGCACTTAAATTACTTGACAGTGAAAAATATAAGGACAGGGACGTAGAGCAACTACAAGTTCTGGTGCACGTGAGTGTGAAAGAACTTAACACCGTGCACGACGACATGAAGCGTCGCCTCGGCATCCCGATCGCCTAAGGCGCAGGAACAGCGGGAACAAACTTACTTGCCAAAATGTACGTGTACCAATCCACTATTCATTAAGTTATTGATTGATGGTTGATCCAATGTTTATTATTACAAATAGGTGCGAAACAGCGGTGCTATTCCGTAACAATCTCACCGTGAACACTTAGTGTACGGCGCGCCGCTCGCCGCCACTCAGGACTCTCGCGAGGGATTGTATGAGTTTAACATGAAGGGCGCACGCGCCGCCCCGCCGCACGCTCTGGTCGAGCGTGCACTCAGTTCGAACAGTTAGGTGAAGTGAGCTTGAAGGGATCTGTCAATAGTGTCAATCCCTAGCAATGACAGCTCACTTCACCTAAGGTTTCACGGTGAGATTTTTACAGAAAGGACCAGCTGAACAAGTACGTTTGCCTCACGACGACGATTCGTCAGTCTATACGCGTTCAGGTTCAAAATGTAATTATGTCCGAACTTTGAGAATGTGCCTGTACGGGTCAAAATTGTTACCTACTAATGATTAAGTTGATGACGTCGCATTGATCCTTGCATGCATGATTGAATTTTTGCGTGTGTTAGAAGCACATACACATTGTTTCGGAGTGCACAGGGAAGTGCTTTGACTTTTTTAACTTATCAATCCTAGTCGTTCATTCGTTATTTTATGCGGGTTTGTACATTTCGTCATAGCTGGATACGCTCAGCATAATGGAACCCAACCCCTGACTATCGTCATCGTCGACGTGGCGTCAGGAGCTGCCTATATCACACGTCAATGGCTTAGGGCGGATTCGACCTAACTTGAACGAGTGTTATCCTGTAAATGATTAAGACTGTTTTTTTTTCACTCTTAAGTATTCTTAATATTTGTAAATCTCATATACTGCTGTGCTAAACGCAAAAGCGAAAGTATGTATCTCGGGGAAAACTAGTTTCGAAAAAAACATTTTTTTGTAAACTATTATAATATTGCTTATTAAATGGAATTTATATATTATATTGGGTAAATTTTTTGTCATTTGGTTAAATATCAAAAATCTCTATCTCTCTCAACGAATCTATACTAATATTTAAGCTGAAGAGTTTGTTTGTTTGTTTGAACGCGCTAATCTCAGGAACTACTGGTTGGAATCTTTTTGTGTTGGATAGTCCATTTATTGAGGAATATTATAGGCTATATAACATCACGCTACAACCAAGAGGAGCGGAGCATAAATGAAAAATGTTGCAAAAACGGGAAAAAATATTCCTTTTTGAGAGCTTCCGTTGCGTGCGCTGCGTAAACGGTTTAAGTTACGCAAATATTATGTATGATGGAATTGTTCCTCTTTAAATTTTCTAAAAAAAAGCCCGCGACAGTATATGTCTATCTTTTAAGATTGACTCACTATAACCTTTTTTATGGTAATCAAATTTGTTCGAAATTAATGCATTATTTGCGAAGGAGTTTTCATAAACATGGTATTAATCCTTATCCAAATAAATACGTTATTCATCACAAGTATTTAATTTTGAACAAAGTTGCCCTTACACCATTTAATTTCAATGAATATCTTAGGAGATATAACTGTTCTATAATAACTCCGCAGCAAAATAATGATCTCTCTGCGAGGTAGTCTATTCTAAAGCTGAAGAGTTAGTTTTTAGGGTTCCGTACCCAAAGGGTAAAATGGGACCCTATTACTAAAACTTCGCTGTCCGTCTGACTGTCTGTCTGTCTGTCCGTCTGTCACCAGGCTGTATCTCATGAACCGTGATAGTTAAACAGTTGAAATTTTCACATATGATGTATTTCTGTTGCCGCATTAACAACAAATACTAAAAAACAGAAAAAAAAAAATATTTGCCGTTTTTTTTGCTCCGCCCGCGTGGATGTCGATTATCGCGTAAAAAAGTAACCTATGTCCTTTTGTATATCCCAGGTTGATCGGTTCACCGGTTTAGTCGTGAAACGTAACATACAGACAGACAGACATACAGACAGAGCTACTTTCACATTTATAATATACAGACAAATAGACAGACAGACAGAGTTACTTTTACATTTATAATATTAGTAAGGATAAAGATTTGTATGGATGGTACGGAACCCTTCGTGCGCGAGTCCGACTCGCACTTGGCCGGTTTTTCGTTTTTTGAACGCGCTAATCTCTGGAACTGCGAGTTGGATTTGAAAAAATCTTTTTGCATTTTACAGCCCAATTCTTGAGGAAGAATTACATTCCTATTAACTAGAACACCATTTTTTTTTAAATGAAAGTTTATGCGAAAACGTAGTAAAAGCACGGGCAGGCAATAAGACATTGTTGCGACGGGGTGGGTCGGGGGAACAAGAAATTGAACGCGGACGAAGTCGCGGGCAGAAGCTAGTAATGAAATATAATGAAGTTTTAGTGAACTATTAAGCGCACCTGGACATAGTACCTACTTCTTATCTTCTTCTTAAATGTCAATTATTCTTGTTATGCATATAGATTCGTATTTTGTTGCTTATTTATAGCAATTCTATGCAACCATCTCACCGAGATAGTTCCAGTACTTTTAATTTGAAGGTCACATGTAGTAAGTACAAAGATCAGCAAGTCTGCTGTCTGCTGATGCGCTAATCTTGATGTTTTCTCTAAATTTTTGGGTAGTACACAATGCGTACAATTCTTTAGTGTTTACATGTCCGGGTACGCCTTTCAACTCTTGGTGGCGCGGCAAGAGAGTATACTCCCTGGCCATGCCACCAACACAAGGCTATAAATTCTGAAGTAATTAAATTCTCGAATTTCTTTATAGCGTACGGAAAAGAACAATTTCGGTACAATTCTTTGGTGTATACTTTGTCCAGGTACGCCTCAAAGTTTAAAAACCGTGGTGGCGTGGCCACGGAGTATACTCCCCAGCCGCGCCACCAAAACTCGAGAGTATTACACCAATGCACCATGTTGTGCTAATAGCAAACTGGCCTAAAGTAGCAACACAACGCAGGACTCAAAACCACTGCAAGTGTTACTTGCCTGCACGCATTTACTTCAAGTACCTATTTATATCTTAATATATATAAACAAAATTAATTAAGTCGACCAAAAATATTTCTTGTCACCAAAGTATATTTTGTCGTTTTATACACCGGCTCTGAGGCCACAAGCATAATTTTGAGTGTTGGGTGTTTTGAAAAGTCAAAGTCGAATAATTTATTTAGAAAATATTGAATTGATTCTAGTTGCCTCTTTCAAAAGGTAGTTACTCATGGAGTAGAATGGGCAACAAACGCCACACTTACTCTTTAAGTATGTTAACAATATTTTGTATACATTAATTATATGTGAAGATCATGTACCTAGAATCAAATTATATACCACAAAAAGTAAAAGGAATTTAAAATGGAGTAATGACGGATAAATTAATTATGTGATAGATACATGGTGCTCACATAATTATCACCGTCCCCGGAGAATAATATGATAATTACAATAACGCAACTTTTCAGGAAAAATAAAAAACAAGTTTTCGTCGATTACTCCTTAAATACTGGACGTAGACAGATGATTGTCGTTTTGCAAAAAGTTAATATTAATAAATCGACGATTTGGACCTAATTTTTGCAATAAAATTATTATCAGAATTTTTTGCGTTGTGGCCCTTTTGTATTCAATGAACGATATATAAACAAAATAAATTAAGTCAACCAAAAATATTTCTTGTCACCAAAGTATATTTTGTGGTTTTATACACCGACTGAGGCCACAAGCGTAATTTTGAGAGTTGTGTATTTTGAAAAGTCAAAGTCAAATAATTTAGTTAGACAATTTGAATTGATTTTAGTTGCCTCTTTCAAAAGGTAGTTACATAAGGAGTAGAATGGGCAAGAAACTCCACACTTACTCAAATCAAATCATTTATTTGCTTGGATATGGGTACATGGGGTGATATACATAAAAGAAAAATTCTTTAAACCATATCCTACCTAAACAGGTGTGCAAATATCTATTATACTTAATTAAAATATTTATTAATTCATTAATTTATTACAAATATAATTATTAGATTATTAATGAAATACTGAATACTTACTGTAACACTATACGAAAAAACGCGTGTTGCACGAAGTGTACTGGCAAGCCTGGTACATACATTTGAATGTTTCATATTTATTTAAATTATTTCTTATGTCTAATGCTAGTTCATAGATATACAGTGATGGGAATGTCAATATTTTTAAGTTAATAAAATGTGGTTTACAACTGTAGGTTTCCATGCACATATTGCCTGGATACATTTCTTCTGGGCTTTGAAGACAGTTTCTCTCAGTGGCTGTTACTCTTTTAGTATGTTGACAATATTTTGTATACATTAATTATAAAATTTATATGTGAAGATCATGTACCTAGAATCTAGTCTTATCTTATAAGATTGACTCACTATAACCTTTTTTATTATAAAGATGAATAGTTTGTTTGTTTGGTTGAATGCGCTAATCTCAGGAACTACTGGTTCTAATTGAAATATTATTTTAGTGTTGGATAGCCCGTTTATCGAGGAAGGCTATAGGTTATGTAACATCAGCGAAAAGAACAAAAGTCAGAAAGAACGCTAAGCGATAACGAAGTTATAGCGCGGGCGAGCGAAGGGATTCGACGCGATGGGTGGGCCGAAATTTCACGCGGACGAAGTCGCGGGCAGAAGCTAGTTATTAATATAAAGACATTTGGGTGAGTGCGTTACCCCAGCAAAATAATGTCGAAAATAGTCATTTAAATTTTATAGATAATTAGTTGCCCAGCTTCTCTAATTGTTGCGCACATTTTAAAATTTGTTGCAATTATAGTTTTTAGTTCAAAGTCAAATAATTTATTTCAAATAAGCACGAAGATGGACTTTTGAACGTCAAAAATTACATGAATAGTTAATTGATTCTAGTTGCGCCTTAGTTAGTAGTTGTTGTGAAGAATGGGCAAGAAACTCCATACTTACTCTTTTAAAATGTTAACAATAGTTTGTATACATTAATTAATATTTATAGGTGAATACTATGTACCTAGAATAAAAAAATAAAAAATATAAAAAAATTCATCAATATTACTTACCACAATTGGTAAAAAGAATGAAAAGTGAAGTAATAACAGAAAAATTAATAAATGCGATAGGTACATGGTGCTCACATATTTACAAACATTGTATATGATTTCCCAAAAAAAAAAAAAACAACATATAATAAGTCAGTGTGTGAGTTAAAATATTAATCACAGAAAATAAAATTAATATCATAAAAATTATAAATTATACAGGTAAATTAGCAACCATTTTGATTTTTTCTAGACTAAATTGTCCTATGGAGCAGGACCAGCATGTTTCCAAGCATTCTTATCTTGGATATAATCCTCTAATTTGTAATATGCTTGTTTACAAAGTGTACTTTTTATATGAGTTTAAAATTTTCTTTCATTTAATTGTAATATATCAGAAGGTATTTTATTGTAACATTTAACACAGTACCCCATAAAAGATGTATGTACCTTAGATAATCTGAAAAATGGTTGATCTATTTTATTTCACACAAACATTTCCTGCTGGGGTAACGTTACCGCAGCCATTTTCTTTTTTAATGGGAATATTGAAATAAATATTAGCGATATAATTAGTTGTCTAGATGAGGTAAATATTGCAACTTATTTTGTATTTGTTCTTTCTTGAGCTGCAAAGTTATTCGAGATCCTGCTGGAGTAACGTTTGTGGTTTTTCTGGATCTCTGAAACGGTTGAGCGGATTCTTATCATCTTTTGTACATAACTTTTTAAGAATTCGTTTTAATTAGTTGTGCAATAAAAAAACAAAAATAATGCACCGTTCAAAGGGAAAATTCCACCCGGTCAAATTCTCAGACTTTGAATTAAATTATTTTAGCCGTAAGGTCTTCCCCGACAAAAAATACGGCACACACCTACGTGCAATGCTATTAATAAAACTGCAATGTAGATTCTTTTTTATTTTACAATTAAACAAACAGAGATCAATTTTTTTAATAATAACCGATTTCCAAATAAAAAAGATTGGAATAATTATGTAAATAAATCAAAATAATCTTATTTAAATCAAATAAATCAGTTTTTTTTTTTAATAAATCATGATTTTACCAACCCTGCTTATTCGTAATTTTATTGCACGGAAAAATTATAAATAAAGCAAAAAGAAAGAATAAAAAGAAAAAAACAGAATTGATACCATTCATATAGGTACTCAATCAAGTGATGGTAAAAGTATAGGTAAGTATATTATAAGGGTGTACGTAAAAAAAAAAAAACGAAGTTAAGGGACGTCGTAACAAATTAAGGTACTCTAAAAAAAATTCGCCCATTTATTATTATTTCTTTTGTTTGCCTCTTTAATTGTAAAGGCGTTTGCAAATCCAGATTGCGAATCTAGCAGATTTTTAGTGTAATCCGCATATTTTCTTTATAAAAATGGAATTAAAGAACCATTACCTCCATACGGAAGTTTTATTTAAGATCACTGAAGCCCTAACACTATTTAATTTATAAATGTGGAAATAACTTTGTCTGTCTGTTACGTTTTCGCGTCTAAACCACTGAACCGATCACCATGAAATTTGGCAGAGATATAGCCTGGGATATGGAGAAGGACATAGGCTACTTATTTGCGATAACTGACATCCACGCGAGCGGAGCTGCGGGCAAAAGCTAGTATACATATAAATTATTTGTTTAAATATTTTTTAAACGTCCCGGTATAGGGGACAGGGTCCAAGCTACCAGTGGTCAAGGCTCCTATCAGAGGAACCTCCTTACGATATGCGCTGTGTCCAGAAGTACCACTTTCTGGATCAAGCCCTTGATCCAGCTGCCTAACGAGAGCCTCTTCAGGCGTAGTTCGAGGCTTTTGGCTATTATGCCATTGGCCGTCACGACTATCGCGACACAATGACTGCTGTATCCACATCCCACATGTGGACAACCTCGCGAGCCAGGTCAAGATACTTAATCTGTTTATCTTTTTCAGCATTCAAGAGTCATGCGCAAGCTTGCGCGGTGGTCCCATATTTTTTTTACGATCTTTGCTTGGGTAGTTTTTGAGTCAGCTTCAACAATACGTATTAAATCCACTCGGTGAATGTTGTTGTTATAAAACTTTCTGACACATTCTTGTTGTTTACATAGCAAGCGAGTTATAACTTTTTTACCAAAAAAAAACTGACTTCCAAAAAAATACACTAAAAAGTGAAAAATAACTTAAATTTCGGAAGTCGGTGGCAAAAAACGAAAATACAGAACCAGACATCGTCTTCTGAAATTTAAAGTAATTTTTCACTTTTTAGTGTATTTTTTTGGAAATGTTTTTTTTTTTTTTTTTAAGTTTGTATGTTTTTATTTGTGGTACCTTTCCCATATCAACTCGCTTGCTATATAAACAACAAGAATGTGAACTTCTTTTTGAAATTCAAGTGTTACTACTGACAAGCGGTTGACCATATAATAGGGTAAGATCCTAGCGTAAGTTGTTAGGGCTAGCAAAGACCGACGGAGTGGCAGCGAAGCAACAATTCTGTATAATTGATTTTATTAATCTAAAAACTAAAAATTATTAATAAATCTGTTGTACCTACATGTAAAAAGTATTTACCATGTTTATCTCTATTTCGCGAAATAGTAGTCGCTATAGCAAAAGTATAAAAAATAATAAAAAAAAATAGTCAGGAAAAAATTGTTAATCTACCTCGAATGTATGAATCGAATCCTTCGAAAAATTCTTATAAATGGTAAAAACCACTTCTCTTTGAAACAAAAAATGCTTAAGTAACTCAGACCGTGTAAATCTTGTAAAGCAAAAATTGCTAACGATTGCTTATGATGGTTTCATGCCGTGAAGAAGTACTAAAGTAGCGATACTACCCAGGCTATGAAAACAAAATTGCTTAAGTGCACGGGCATAACTGAACAAATGCAAGCAAAAGTTACTAAAGGTAAATCTTATGCAAACAGTTTTGCTAAAGAGCCAAACGGTTAAAAACAACGGTAATTAATAATAGCTAACAGACTGAACAACAATTAAAAAAAAACAGATTTCCAAAAAAATACACTAAAAAGTGAAAAATTACTTTAAATTTCAGAAGACGATGTCTGGTTCTGTATTTTCGTTTTTTGCCACCGACTTCCGAAATTTAAGTTATTTTTCACTTTTTAGTGTATTTTTTTGGAAATCTGTTTTTTTTTTTTGTTAAAAAGTTTGTATATTTTTATTGGTGGTACCTTTCCCATATCAACTCGTTGAAATTCAAGTGTTACTACTGACAAGCGGTTGACCATATAATAAGGTAAGATCCTAGCGTAAGTTGTTAGGACTAGCAAAGACCGACGGCGTGGCAGCGAAGCGACAATTCTGTCTAATTTAATAACGACGCTTCGCGCCCCTCTATTTATTACAATTTAAAAAAAATCTTTGTAAGGTCGTAAAAACCGTTTGAAGCAGGGGCAAGTCGCTAGTTATATCTTAAAGATGGGTTTCTTTAGGGTGTCTAAACATATACAGGCCACAGTATGTATCAGGTGGAAATTAACCACTGTAAAGGTCTGTTCAGTATATTTCCATGAATCTAATTATAATAATGGAAAAAAAAATCATTCAAAGCAATTGTCCGAATATGTTTGTCTTCAGCAGTTTAGGATATATTTAATTAAGTACCTAGATTATTTGTTTTCGAAAAATGATGCGAGCTTTTAAACTCACTGTCTTTAAAAGGTCTCTACGCCAAATTTTGTCGAAAATACATATCGTCACTGGAAAGGATAAAATGATAAAGCGCCATTTGGGCCAAAATGAGTTATTTAAATCGTTGGATTCGTTTTTTTTTTCTGCGTCGTTCTGTCTAAGTTTCAAGACAATCTGACAATGAGCCAATTATTGGCGCTTTAGCATTTGTAAAAATGTAGGTATGTCCCAGATTCTTTGATCTAAAGCGACAGTTTTCCGAGGTTTTTTGAACAAATGTCGCTATCAACACATTTTTTTAGGACAGAGGCCCTTTAGAACGTTTTTCCTTTCAACATTCTCTTCACAACAGCAAGCTTTTTAATCTTTTTTGTAATTTGGATGACATTGTTACCTACATTAGCAATTTTATTTTATTGTTGTTCAGTCTGTTAGCTATTATTAATTACCGTTGTTTTTAACCGTTTGGCTCTTTAGCAAAACTGTTTGCATAAGATTTACCTTTAGTAACTTTTGCTTGCATTTGTTCAGTTATGCCCGTGCACTTAAGCAATTTTGTTTTCATAGCCTGGGTAGTATCGCTACTTTAGTACTTCTTCACGGCATGAAACCATCATAAGCAATCGTTAGCAATTTTTGCTTTACAAGATTTACACGGTCTGAGTTACTTAAGCATTTTTTGTTTCAAAGAGAAGTGGTTTTTACCATTTATAAGAATTTTTCGAAGGATTCGGTTCATACATTCGAGGTAGATTAACAATTTTTTTCTAATTTTTTTTATTTTTTTTTATACTTTTGCTAAAGCGACTACTATTTCGCGAAATAGAGATAAACATGGTAAATACTTTTTACAAGTAGGTACAACAGATTTATTAATAATTTTTAATTTTTAGATTAATAAAATCGGAATAAAAAAAAAACTTGAAACCTCATTTCCCAAAAGTACCATTTTGGCGCTTTAGCATTTTCACCTTTCCCTTCCTTTTTTTTTGTTGTTGTGGGGTTAAGTGCATTTGTGTCACCTCACAGACACTGTTTGTTGTGCCTATGTGACGTCACAGCTAAGTTCCAGTGCACCCTGGTACATAACCTCTCTGGGGCATAACAATTATGAGCGTGATAATATAAAAGTAAACATAAACAACAGTAAATGCGTGGGACGGATTGGTAATACAGCTCAAGTAACCTTCCTTACCTAAAGTAAAAACCTTCATTGTTGGTTCAACATCACTTCGTCGTATGCCTTGAGGCAAAAGAGGTATTACATCCTCACAGAAGTCGTCAAATAATTCGAATACGAGCCTATAGCTACATATGAACTCAACGTCGCGACGTTGAGTTTGTCGTCGGGAATACTCGCCAGCCGAAAGGTTTGGCGCAAGTATCGTCCGGCGTTGCCTCCGCTCTTCCTGTAGAGCTTCTTTCAGCATAAAAAAGCCGTCTTAGTTTCCAATTCTTCCTTATCATTAACGAACTAATCACAAACTCTTTCGTCGAAAGCACGATCAATATTTTGATGTCATGTGAAAACGAGTGTCAATTTCAATTTACCGGACGGGCGGGAGTAGGGAGTATCAAATTGTTTTGTCATTCATTTCTAGTTCGGGCCCCAAACTAATCTTATGTCTGTAGTAATAAGGACTAGCAAACGCCCGTCAGTTTGGCCGAAACTACGGATTTCGTGCTTAGTTGTGGAGTAGACCTCCGATCCGATCATTAGGCAGTTATACTATAGGTACCGATTGCTACAATATTTTATACTCGTCGTATTAGTCCCAATTAACAACATTGTCGCTATTAGAATCCATAAAAAAAATCGACACAACATACAACTGAGCGGCAAATTGCGAAGAACGTAAGAAAATTTGAATTTAGCGAACTAAGATAGCGCCTTTGCCTTAAGCATCAGAGTGTATGTACTCCAGTAACGAATATTTTTTATAAACCCTCATTCCACAACGGCACTGAAAAATAGTTAATAAATTGAATTTAAAACGAATTACCATAGTTTTCTTGCGGATAGTATCTTCTGGGATATTTACAAGTTGGGTCATTATTATAAGCTTCAGATAACTTATTTTCCATACAAGGAAGACCAGTGTTATCTGACGATTGAAAAATTGGTCCTTAGTGCAAGCGTAATCAGTTCGTTAATTTGAATTCGTTCACTTCCAGAACCTGGACCAAGCGGCATGCGGAACGCCCACGACAGCCAAAAATAAATCTGGAAACAAAAAATACGTCGCGAACTACAGTGATCACCGAATATCCTTAGGCAGCGACGTGGATGAGCCGTTTCTTAAAGGATTCTTTCAAAATACAGCCGTCAATGTTGAACGTGGTCAAAATGATCAGTTCGAGGTACAGGGGGCCAAGTCTACTAATGTACAAACGTTGCAATCGTCTCTTCATTGTGAGTTTTTGACAGATTTGCCATACAGAAACTGTCAAATATTCACAATGGCGAGACCATTGCAACGTTTGTAAATTAGCAGACTTAGGCCCCTGAAGACTTGCATCGCGGAAGAATGGCGCTCTGACCAGGACGTCATAAACGCATCTCAGGAAGCATTGGACTCCCGCTGCAAAGTGTGTAAGCCCTGCATCAGGATTGAAAAACTGATGAGTTTCGAGTTTACTAACATGTCAAATTGAATTAACGAGCAAGGGAAAGGAAAACAATGCCGCGGGTCCAGAGAATGAACCAACGGAAAGAGAAGGTGACACTGAAGAAGTCGATATGGAAATAGACAACGAAGACACGGATTCGACGAACGATGACCAAGGCCAAAACATTCTTGTGTAATGTTGAAATTACGAACCAGATTGGTACACGGTAAAGAGGTCTTGGGGTTTCGTTTGATGCCGAGAGATGGGTCTCTGAAAAACAATCAGAATTTTCACTCGAAGAACAACAACTGACATGACATTCCGGAGAGTCAAACTATAAGCATATCGACAGCACTGCTGAGATGAGCGATGATACTAATGATCAAGAGATGTCATTCCGCCATACAGCCAAGAATAGAAAAATAAAACGACTAGTTAAAAGGAAGTTAGCTGAATCGGAGCTGATGCACGATCTCATGCGAGAGGAAAAGGAAAGAGAGATTGCCCGCCTCGAAGAAGAGAAGAGACAGGAAATATCACGGATTATGGCGGAGAAGAATATCGTTGTCGCGGAGATGTCTCGCTACCAAGAGCTGTGTACCCGGATGGCGAAGGAGAAAGAAAGAGATTTTGCTCGCCTCAAGGTGGAGATCAGAGCCGAAGTGATATCTAAAATAGAGGCTGATCGCCGCATGTACGCTGAAGTCGACGGCATGGCAGAGGACCTTGCCAAAGAAAATAGATCCAGATGATCTTGCAGATCAAGATGCGCCTGGCACCAGCAGTTCCTTGCTGACAACGGCTGGCGGGTTTCTAGTAGACGCTCCTGTATACCACCCTATCGAAGAAGAATTTTGTGTAAGTATTATCTAACCTAACTTTTGTATCTGTCTTTGTTACTTTTAAATCTATACTAATAATAGGTTGGGGAAAAAGTTTCTTCGCATTTTTTAAGAAAATTCAAAACATTTTTTTATATAGTTTATTTACATTTAACTATAGTATGTAGGTACCATTTTGTTCGATAACTTTTTGCCATCTTGTAGGTAGGGACATAATAACATTGCTATAGAAATTTTGGGACTTCTGATCAAAATACCGCGACAAGTGGTTTTGGCAGTCCTCTCGTGATGTTAACCTGACACTGCCTAAAGAATTTTGAAGAGACCGAAACAGGTGGAAATCTGAAGGTGCAAGGTCAGGACTATACGGCAGATGCATTAACACCTCCCAGCCAAACTCTCTTAATTTTTGCTGAGTGGCTAAAGATGTGTGAGGTCTACCGTTATCATGATGAAAAACCACACCCCTTCTGTTGATTAATTCCGGCCGCTTTCTCTCAACTTCTTGCTTTAATCTCATCAGTTGTTCGCAGTAGGGTACATTATCGATGGTCCTGCCTGGTGGTAACAGCTCATAATGAATAATGCCCTTCGAATCCCACCACACACACAGCATCACCTTGTTGCGAGTTAACCCGGGTTTCGCCACAGTCTGTGAAGCCTGACCGGCCTTTGACCACGACCTTTTTCGCACGTTCTTGTCGTACGTGATCCACTTTTCATCACCAGTTATCAGCTTCTTCAAAAATGGTTCGGTTTCATTACGTCGTAATAAAGAATCACAAATGAGTACACGGTTCATTAGGTTTCTTTCAGTGAGCTCGTGAGGTAACCAAATATTGAGCTTTTTTGTGTACCTAGTTTTTTTCAAATGTGCCAAAACTGTTTTGTGGTCAATTCCCAGTTCTTCAGCTACGTCGTTCTGTCCTCGCTGTAAAGGCCTCGACCTACGGCCTCGGCCTTTATCTCGGCTCGTCCATCAAGTGCTGCACGCTGACCGCGCTGTGTCGGCCTGGACCTGCCCTACGCTGCGCTGTCGGCCATCATCAGCGCGACCAGCAAAGTAGTCATTATAGACCGCGGCAGTAATGTACTAAATCTTCCTGTAAAACGTTTATCGATGTAATAATATAAAGTCATGAACATTTATCGATACCAGAATTACCAGAGGGCAGACACTGGACATGTCCTTTCTCAGTAGCACTTCGGAGTCTGGATTAAATTCATTTATATGAGACAAGCTTCTATCCTGCGACTTTGTCCACATTCATAACCCGTTGCCCACCCAAGCTATTACTTCGTTCTCATATAGCGTTCTTCCTAACTTCTCTAGGAATTGGGCTATCAAATACAAAAAGAATTTCAGAATCCATTCAGTAGTTTCAGAGATTACCCCCCTTTTTTTAGGTGGGGAATTATCAAATAACTCTTCCCGCTCTGGGGCGGAGCGGGAGGGCGTGTCAGACTTTTACTGACTAAAACCCACCCGTGTTCCTTCAGTTGCCTGTGTGCCTGGGTCACGGTATCCCTTTTGAGATTACCCACTATATACAAACTTACAATTTTACAAATTTGAACTCTTTATTATTTTAGTATAGAAGTATATAAATTCTGTCTATTTTATTTACGACGCTTGCGCCACTATACTTACAGCCGTACTATGCTATAACTGTATGAATAAAATGAAATGCTGTTCATTGGTAAGCGCATCACTTTAGAACAGCTGAAACGACTTGGTAAAATTGTTGTAAAATATTCGTAATAGTCTGAATAGGATTTTAGGGTAAGATTTTTTTCAAAGTTACCCGTAAAATTGGGCATGCGGGAAAACTGAAAGTTCTTTTTTCAGCTAGTCCTACTATCCTTTTTAAATCCATACTAATATTATAAATGTGAAAGTAATTCTGTCTGTCTGTATGTTACGTTTTCACGCCTAAACCACTGAACCAATCGTCATGAAATTTGGCAGAGATATAACCTGGGATATAGAGAAGGACATAAACTACTTTTTTACGCGATAACCGAGATATACGCGGGCGGAGCCGCGGGCAAAAGCTAGTAGTATTATAAATGTGAAAGTTTGGGTGTTTGTTACTCAATTACGCAAAAGCGGCTGAACGGATTTGAATGAAATTCTGCACACAGGTAGTAAATAACCTGGATTAACATAGGGTACTTTTGATCGCGGTAGTACGTTACCGTGGGATAATTTCCGACATCCACGCTGGCGAGGCCGCTGGCAAAAGCTAGTAGTAAATAAAAAGTCTGCTCTGACCCAAATTTTTTTCTTAAATCAAACGTAAAAAGGCTTTGATTTGATTCATAAACTATTGCATCCATAAGGTTGCACCAATAATGTAGGACCATAACGTTATTTTTATAATTATTTACGAAGGTTTATCATGAACTACTACTAATATACAAGTTTTAAGTTCGATCGGCTTTCCCATCGGCAAAAATGAAGGACTTCCATACAAACTTTCATCCCCTATTTAACCCCTTTGGGGGATACATTTCCAAAAACAGTTCCTTAGTGCTCACCTTCGATTTATAAGAAAATCTTGTTCAAAATTTCACCCAGCGGTTTAGGCTGTGCGTCGTCTGTCAATGAATTTAAGATTTAAGTAGATTGGTGTTCAAATGTGGTAGGTTATTAAAGAGCCCTTTGGCCCACAAATTGCCACCATGACGTACGAGAACACATTCGGACAAAGCTCGGAGACCGCCGGCCCTCCCGATTTGGTCAAAATCGAAGAGTATTACTGGCGCCTCGTGACGCTGGGTACTGAGCACGTGTGCGTGCACACCGTGGCCATTGACACCGGTGAAGAATGTTACGGCTTTATCAAAAATAAGTTGGACTCCTATGGACGCGCCACCCTTGAAATCCTCAGGTACTCTCACCCAACTCTTCCCCGAATGTAATGCATCTTCTCGATCTCGTAAATGCTTCGCAACTTCTGTAAAAAAAAAAAAACAGTAATTTGAAGTACCTTTGGAATCCTAAGGTTCAACCTACTCTTCCTCAAATGTAATGCATCTTCTTGACCTCGTAAATGCTTTAACACTTTGAAAAAAAAAAATACCAGTAACTTGAAGCTGCACTAAAGTTAAAACTATCTTTCACATCATTGGTCTTAATTGGTTGCCTCGCAACATGCTTCAGTATTTGGGTCAGGTGTTGGGCGTACGTAACGGTGCCCACTCTGCTTCTAGGAATGCTATTCTCGACCTCCTGCTGGCACAAGAATCCACATGCCGTATCCTGGCTGGAGTACCAACTCTTAGGACCTGAAAGGATCTGGTAAAATAAATATTACTCTAAATAAACTACCACCTCTTTTACACACCTCTAGGGTTGGATTTTCTTTAAATGCATTCAGTGTGCACCTTCCCAAGGAATGTTTACTTCATTTCAAATCTCTAGATCCATTGGTTTAGCTTTGAATTGTCTGTCAGTTGGTCACGATACTGTGTTATAGAACGTTGTAGTAATAGATTTGAAGAAAATCTATACCTAACTTATTTGTTTTATAGAATTTTCTTAATTTCCATCTTAATATGTTTAGGTACGGCATCCCAGCACATCAGGCGGATAACTTCAGGAAAGCTGTAGAAACTCTTTGCCCGACATTTTGCCAAAACAAACGTCTGTGGATGTCGTCGGACATCACGATGATCCCGCCGAAGACGGACGGCGAGTACATCCTGGCCTTCCCGAACGCCTACACCTGCTGCATCAGCACCGGCTACACTGAACCGGAAAGTGTTTATTTCGCACCGCCATCCTGGCTTGAGAATCTGTGGACAGTCTTCAAGGTGATTTTTAGTCTTTGACGTCGATTATGTCTGGTCAGTTTTTAAATTCTTGTGAAACTTTTTTTCATTGTTAACAGGAGGCCCGAGAAAGTTGCGAGCCGACAATGTTCGCAATGGAACATCTGCTCTACAACATAGGCAACGACCCGAAAGCTGAGCACACTATACTGAAGATCGCCCAGCCGTTGTACGACAAGATGTTGCGCGAAGAGGTCACCAACAGGCAGATGCTGCAAGAGCAGGGACTGCCGTATCAGTCACTGAGCGCCAACACATCACGTAAGAAGAACAAAGCGAGTACTGCAGGGCCACGTTGTACCTCTCGAAGGTAAGTTCACACTCATATCACGTACGATCCATTTGCCGTGTTATAGCAATTTCATACAACTGTCAAAGAATGACATGTGAATTGCCCCGCATTCCTCATTACACTAATCGATTTTAGCGTACATACACATATACGCGTACCGAATTGGCGTGAGCGCGATAACGATGTCCCGTGAATCGTCATAGATGACGTCATGACACGCACCATCTTGCCATAACGTCGACCATACCCTATAATAATATCACCGTGAGCGCTGTCACAACTCTCAGCTGTCATAATCGTGATATTCTAAATCGAATCGCAAATTATCGATGTGAGTTCTAGGAACGATAACAGCCTATATCGGAACGTAGCCTTGATTATACGGACAATTTAAGATGGTAGTTGAATTGATAAACAATTAATTTCCCTGACTCTACGATACCAAGTGGATTCAAATCTTCGTATCATTTTCTGTTTCCATCCAAAATTAAACTGATAAATTTTAGATAATAGCCGGCTCTATATACTCGCTCAATCTCGTGAGAAAGAGCGCGCGTTTAAAGACGCTGAAGGGGAAGCGAAAGACTGGAACGCGGGAGGTGCAGGCCCGTTCAGGGCTTTCCCGCATGCAACCCATCACTCTCCGTACCGTACGTGTAAACGGGGCTAAGTTCTTTAATTATTGATGTTATAGAATTCATTAATTTTGTCAACAGGTATTTACTTGACAGTGAAAAATATATGGACAGGGACGTAGAGCTACTACAAGTTCTTCTTCTACTACATGAAGCGTCGCCGTCGCCTCTGCATCCCGATCGTCTAAGGCGCAGAAGCAGCGGGAACAAACTCACTTGCCAAAATGTACGTGTACCAACCCACTATTCATTAAGTTATTGATTGATGGTTGATCCAATGTTTATTATTACAAATAGGTGCGAAACAGCGGCGCTGTTCCATAACAATCTCACCGTGAACATTTAGGTGAAGTGAGCTTGAAGTGAACTGTCAATATTGTCAATCCTTAGCAATGACAGCTCACTTCAAGCTCACTTCGCCTAAGTGTTCACGGTGAGATTTTTACAGAATAGACCGGCTGAACAAGTACGTTTATCTCACGACGACGCTTCGTCAGTCTATACATCGCTCACTGAATACAAAAGGGCCACAAATAAAAAATACTGAAAATAATTTTATTGCGAAAATTAGGTCCAAATGCAATAAAATTATTTTCAGGATTAACGACATCACGATCAGGTTCAAAATGTAATTATGTCCGAACTTTGAGAATGTGATTGCTAGTAAAAAAGTAGGGTTAACATAATTCATAAAAGCCATAAAGCATTTGAGAAGCATGGTCCTATGATGTGGGCCTTCCAAAGATGCTTGTATTTTTTTAAGACACATGATTAACCTTAAGAAATACAAAAATATGTATTTTAAAAACAAAATATAATATTTTGATTGTTTCAGTATTTTATTTTCAAATATAAAAAATCACTGAGATGACTTATTGCATAAAGTTATCACATTCTGAAAAATTTTAGACATTCTAGGAATTGAACCTGTATGGGTCTAAATTTGTTACCTAGGTACTAATGATTAAGTAGATGACGTCACATTGATCCTTGCATGCATGATTAAATTTTTGTGTGTGTTAGACGCACGTAAACATTGTTTCTGAGTGTACAGGGAAGTGCTTTGGCTTTTTTAACCTATCAATCAAAATAATATCAATCCTAGTCGTTTATTCGTTATTTTATGTGGGTTTGTACATTTCGTCATAGCTGGATACGCTCAGCATAATGGAACCCAACCCCTGACTATCGTCATCGTCGACGTGGCGTCAGGAGGCTGCTTAATTCACACTTCACTAATTTGGTTGAATTCAATGATTATTTCATTTTCTAAGTTTTACGGCTTAGGGCAGATTCGACCAAACTTGAGTGTTATGTAACTGTAAATGATTAAAAGACTGTTTTTTTTTCACTAATAATTTTTAATATTTGTAATTTTTGTAAAGCTCCTTTAAGACTATTAAGTAGTTAATCGATTTTTGAAATCTCTTAGCCGTAGGATGAAAGCTTTAATTGTTATTAAAGTCGCCAAGACACAGTGTCTTGACACCGTCTGATACAAAAGAATAAATAAAGATACATGTTGTGGTGTGATACTCCCTGACCGCGCCACGGTAGAAAATTAAAAAGAACATATTTCTAGATAAATTGTACCGTTCCGTGCCAGAGTATACTCCCTGGCCATGCCACAAGGCTATAATTTCTGAAATAATTAAATTATCGAATCTATAGCGTACGGAAAATAACAATTTCGGTACAATTCTTTCGTGTATACTATGTCCAGCGGTGCTATTCTGTAAAAAACTCACCGTGAAAACACAGGTGAAGTGAGCTGTCACTCTATTGATTCTAGGGATTGACACTGTGTATTGATGCTCACTTCACCTGAGTTTTCACGGTGAGTTTTTTACAGAATAGATCGGCAGGTGCGCTTCATAGTTCACCGAAACTTCATTATATTTCATTATTCGTTGAAGTACAATTTTTTCATTTCACGTACTGTAAGTACATAAACGGTACAATTTATCTAGAAATATGTTCTTTTTAATTTTCCACTGTGGCGCGGCCAGGGAGTATCACACCACAACATGTGAAAAGAACAATTTCGGTACAATTCTTTGGTGTATACTTTGTCCAGGTACGCCTCATAGTTTGCAAAAACCGTGGTGGCGTGGCCACGGAGTATACTCCCCAGCCGCGCCACCAAAACTCGAGAGTATTACACTATTACACCATGTTGTGCTAATAGCAAACTGGCCTAAGTAGCAACACAACGCAGGACTCAAAACCGCTGCAACTGTGTTACTTGCCTGCACGCATTTACTTCAGTATTCATATCTAATATACACCTCGGCATTTTAGTCGACTTATAAAGGCAGCCCACTTCATGTATCCAGTGATTAATAATCATACATGTAAAAATATTTTTTTTTGAACCTTTTAATTTTTTATTTAATTATGACGCATGACATAGTTTAAAACACCCTGTGTTACGAGTGCAGTCTGAGCCTTGTGATACAAGGGCGCCGCAGAATGGATTTAGATTAAGTTTAAGTTGCAATAGTAAGAAACACATTTTTGCGTTAGGGTGAATGAACTCTGATAAAGATGTCGCCGCTCCATTCCGCGGCACCCTTGTAACACAAGGCTCGGACTGCACTCGTAACAGGGTGTTTTAAACTATGTCGTGCGTCATAATTAAATAAAAATAAAAAATTCAAATGTTAAAAAATAAAAATAAATTTACATGAATTAGTAGTCATTGGATACATGAAGTTGGCTGTCTTTGTAAGACGACTAAAATACCAGGGTGTATTATAAACAAAATTAATTATGTCGACCAAAAATATTTCTTGTCACCAAAGTATATTTTGTCGTTTTAAACACCGGCTGAGGCCACAAGCATAATTTTGAGAGTTGTGTTTTTTGAAAAGTCAAAGTCAAATAATTTATATAGAAAATATTGAATTGATTCTAGTTCCCTCTTTCAAAAGGTATATAAGGTAAGTTACTTATGGAGTAGAATGGGCAACAAACTCCACGCTTACTCTTTAAGTATGTTAACAATATTTTGTAAACATTAATTATATGTATAATTTATATGTGAAGGTCATGTGCCTAGAATCAAATTAAAATCAAATCAAATTCGTTTATTGCAATCCATAATGTACAATTACAGGTGGTAAACAATGAAATAATAACAGAAACAATTATGGACCCTGTCGGGCACAGCAAATTTTTAAATAAGTAGAGAGAGGAAGAGCGCTTAATTAATTTCCTTGTTTCCTGTTAGAATTATTTTATATCCTATTAAAATATTACAAAATATTTCCATTCATTCACTTATTCAATTAATATTTTATATGCAGGTCATCTATTAATTTATAATTTATTTAATTATGTTTAGAATTGCTTAGTTCTTTACTCGCTTAAAAATTGTTCATTATTGTAATGTAATGTACTATAATTTTTAAGAACTTATTATGTTATTTATAAGGTATTTTAATTATTTGACTTATTAAAATATATCTGTTATTCATCTACACTAATATTATAGGTTATACCACTTTTTAAATCGGGGGACAGTAAAAACACTAACAATTATAGACCAGTATCCGTGTTGCCGGTATTCAGCAAGGTGTTCGAAAAGGTGATGCTCAATCAAATGCTTAATCATTTTAACACCAACCATATCTTACACGATCAGCAATATGGTTTCACCAAAGGACGTTGTACGACTGACGCCGGTGTCACCTTATTAAGACACATATTTACAGCATGGGAGGAGGCCCAAGATGCCATAGGAATCTTTTGTGACCTCTCCAAGGCATTTGACTGCGTAAATCACGAAACCTTACTCTTGAAACTGGAGCATTACGGACTAGGTAAACTTGCGCTCAGTTTAGTAAAATCTTATTTAAATGATAGACAACAGCAAGTTCAAATAAATGGAGTCAATTCACTCGGCTTAAGAGTAAAAATGGGTGTGCCACAAGGCTCGATATTGGGTCCTTTCCTCTTTTTAGTATATATTAATGATCTAGCCCATTTATTAAAAAACCAACCACAAATGGTGTTATTTGCTGACGATACTTCCTTAATTTTTAAGATAAATAGACGTGCATCAAATCTTGACGACATAAATAACGCCCTATTGCAGGTCCAAAATTGGTTCACTGCTAATAATTTAGTATTAAATGGGAAAAAAACTAAATGCATAAGATTTGCTTTACCGAATGTTAAAAGTAGTGATTGTGACATAGTATTGAATAGGGAGAAACTAGAATTCGTCGATAAAACTGTTTTCCTAGGGATCACGCTCGACTCAAGGCTGCAATGGGGTCCTCATTTAACATCTCTTGCAGGGCGGCTAAGTTCAGCAGCATATGCTGTGAGAAAAATCCGTCAATTTACTGATGTAGATACCGCTAGGCTAGTCTATTTTAGTTACTTTCATAGTATCATGTCTTACGGTATTTTACTATGGGGACGGGCTGCAGATATCGAATCTATTTTTATTCTACAGAAAAGAGCCATCAGAGCAATATATGGCCTCCGCAGGCGCGATTCTCTAAGGGAACTGTTTAAAGATATTAACGTCATGACGGTACCTTGTCAATACATCTATGAAAACATCATGTACGTAAGGAAAAATGTAAATATTTTCAGTAAAAGAGGTGAAAGACACAATTATAGTACCAGAAATAGGGACCAATTAGTTCAACCAGGTTTCAGACTGGCTAAAGTAGACTCATCCTTCATGGGGTACTGTTTAAAATGTTACAATAAAATACCTCCCCACATACTCCAATTGAACGAAACAAAATTTAAAACTTGTATAAAACGCACACTATGCAGCCAAGCATATTATAAATTGGGGGATTACATCGCTGACAAAAATGCTTGGCTCAATGCTGGTCCTGCTCCATAAGGGCGCATAAACTAATTGATTAGCATTTGAAAATATTATTGGAGCTGCTGAAGATTGTAAACTATTTTTGCATTGTATAAACTCAATGTCCTTGAATTATATAATTGCATAGCACAGGTGTGAGTACTATGTACTATAGAGCTACCATTTACCGGGTAATATGTCTTTTATTGACTTGAATGTGCCCTGGCGGCTGAGAGTATGTCATGCTCACTCAAATGTCTCGCTGGTGGTGGCGTGTGTGTTGGATCATTAAGTTCCCTTCAAAATGGTTGAGCTAAATGGTGCTGATCCATGCGTCATGTTCGTGAACGGGCGCCGTCAGTTGGGACTGGTCATCTCTTAGCTGCCACGGCTTATTTTAATTTTTGTGAATTGTTTCTATTACGGACGCTTCTAACGTGCACGTCTTTCTACATTGTTCTCACATGTATAACTTCAACATGAATGATGTAACCCATATTTTGTAACAATATTTTAAAAGAGTGTCCATGGAGTTTCTTGTCCGTTCTTCTCCATAGGAACCTACTACGCTTTGGAATGGGCAACTAGCTTCATCTTTCTGACTGACCGACCCCTTGCTTGACAATTCAAAAGTACCTGTAATTGGTTTATTTGAAATAAATGCTTTGAGTTTGAGTTTATAAAGAGGAAAGATTTGTACCTATTTTTGTATGTTTGTATGTTTGTAATGAATAGGCTCAAAAAGTACTGGGCCGATTTAAAAAATTCTTTCACCAATAGAATGCTACATTCTTCCAATTTGACATAGGCTACATTTCATTTTGAAAAAAATTAGGGATCCTTGGTAAAATTTGAACAATGTAACCGAAGGTGTAGAAAAATGAGTCTTAAAATGATAATTGTCTACCCCGTGCGAAGCCGGGACGGGCTGCTAGTAGTTTATATACCACAAAAAGTAAAAGGAATTTAAAATGGAGCAATGACAGATAAATTAATTAGGTATGTGATAGATACATGGTGCTCACATATCACCGTCCCCAGAGAATAATATGATAATTACAATAACGCAACTTTTCAGGAAAAATAAAAAACATGTTTTCGTCGATTGCTCCTTAAATACTGGACGTAGACAGATGATTGTCGCTTTGAAAATTTTTTGTATGTTCGAAATGTTCAAGTGAGATACGCCTTAGAATCGAAATAGAGATATTATAAAAAAAATAAGAAGTTAGTCAAAATCCAATCACCGTCTAAGTTGTATGATGTCGATTATTACCAGAATCACATATTACATTTTTTTCTTATCTGTTTACTCTACGAGTTTTTAGGGTGCAAGTGATGATGATAAACTTTAATATCGTATTATACATTTTTCTGTTTCTGCGATAAAACTATGATATGGTAATCAACATTCGTTTTATTCAATTCAAGTGCTGTCCACACTCCTCAACAATAAAAAAATAAAAATTAAACATTCAAAAAAATGGTCCAAATCTTCAGTATTTTTCTTAATTTATTCGATTAGTGTTTATACCCATTTGGTATTAATTAAAATCAAGCATAATTCAGCCTTATGATCACATATTATGTGAATTATTATTAATATAAAGACATTTGGGCGAGTGCGTTACCCCAGCAAAATAATGTCGAAAATAGTCATTAAAATGTTATAGATAATTAGTGCCCAGCTTCTCTAATTGTTGCGCACATTTTAAAATTTGTTGCAATTATCAGCAGACAGACTATATTTAGTTGCTTAGTTCAGTTTTATACCTATACAATTTCAATAATAAAAGCCATTAGGAAGTCTTAAGACCGTGGTAACCTGACCATGTTTAGGTGGTTACAAAAAGCGACCGCGTAGTACATTATGTTATCTTCTAAAATATGTAGGATAGTGTTATTACAATATTCCCATTAAAAAAGAAAATGTCTGGTTGCGGTAACATTACCCCAGCAGGAAATGTTTTTGTGAAATAACTAAAAAACTATAAATGTAACAAATTTTGAAATGTGCGCAACAATTAGAGAAGCTGGGTAACTAATTATCTACAGGGTGTAAGGTACAGCCCTACGCAAACTAACAGGGTGCATTCAGCTCCTTATTTTGAATCATATTCCACCGGAAATTTGCTCAGGAAACTTCTAATTTTTTTAATCCTTTTTTCAATTACTATTCCTTTATTTCAATGTAAAATAACATTATCTGTATGCAGCACTCCATTTATGTAAATAAAAAAGCTAAAATAAAAATACCAGCAATGGATGTTGAAATACTCTAACGAACGACGCGCGAAATCAGCTGTTCACTTTCTGCCTAGCTACAGAGTTCATCGAACTCACTCGCTGCGCTGTCGTTCGCTACCTGCGTTTTGCCACAGTAACGATACATTGCGTGTGAGGTAATAAAACAAATCAGGTTTATTGGATTCCCATAACGTTCCTGAAATAATTTCATGTACCGGTTATCTTAATATGATATACTGAATTCACCCCATCAGTGTGCGGAGGGCTGTCCCTTACACCCTGTAAAACATCTATATGACAATTTTCGACATTATTTTGCTGGGGGTTACGTCGAAAATTGTCATTTAAATGTTATAGATGATTAGTTGCCCAGCTTCTCTAATTGTTGCGCACATTTTAAAATTTGTTGCAATTAATTATATATATTTTTTGTAATATCACACATTGTAATGCACACCATTTGGGCGGATTTAAAAAAAATGTACCTAAATTAAAATGAAGGATCAATTTTTTTTTAAAGAAAATGTATATAATTTAGAATATTTGAATAGCTGATACAAATTCATCATAAGTTATTGAAATTCAGTTATATATATATAAATATAATGGATAATTTTATAATTATATATTAATAAAACTTATGACTATATATTAATAAAACAGCAATGTAAATTCTTTTTTATTTTATAATTAAAACAAACAAAGAGATCTATTTTTTAATAATAACCGAATTCCAAATAAAAAAGATTGGAATCATTATTTAGTTTTTTTTTAATAAATCATGATTTTTATCAACTCTGCTTATTAGTAATTCAATTGCACTGAAAAATTATAAATCAACCAAAAAGAAAAAAAGAGAAATGCTACCATACATATGCTCAATCAAGTGATGGTAAAAATATAGGTATATTATAAGGGTGTATGTAAAAAAAAAATCGAAGTTAAGGGACGTCGTGAAAAATTAAGGTACTCATTAAAAAGATCCGCCTATTTATTATTATTTCCTTTATGTTTGCCTGTTTAATTGTAAAGGAGTTTGCTAATCCAAAGGGCCAGGCGCTTGCGGATTTTTTGTGTACTCCCCATATTCTTTGTAAAAATGAAATTAAAGAACCATACCTCAACACGGAAGTTTTATTTAAGATCACTGAAGCCCTAACACTACTTAATTTATAAATACTAATATTATAAATGTGAAAATAACTCTGTCTGTTACATTTTTACGTCTAAACCGCTGAACCGATCACCATGAAATTTGGCAGAGATATAGCCTGGGATATGGAAAAGTACATAGGCTACTTATTTGCGATAACTGACATCCAAGCGAGCGGAGCCGCGGGCAAAAGCTAAGTGTGTGTGCATTACTCCAGCGGAATGTTGCCGTGTGCGTAGTCGCAGAGGAAAAGTGTGGAATTTATTAATTTCAGTTTTACAGATAATTAGTGTAATGACTTCGTGTAAATGTGTATGGTATGTAAAAATTTGTGCATCCAACCATTGGGGAGCTATTCAAGAAAAACTGTTTCCGCTGGAACTACGTCATCCTAGCGGCACTTTTTTTTTCTATGGACCTACTAGAAAAAAAATACATCTAATAATTAGTGTGTTGCGAGAGGTAAATGTGTATGTATAAATGAAAATCATATAAAACGGTTTAGTGGAGAGTTGTAATTTTTTACGCACATTGCTTTGAATTTGTGTGTAATGTTCAAAAAAACATACCGTTCAGAAGATATACACGTAAAAGTCAAATAAGGTTATTAGGTCCAAGTGCTTAAAATAGTAACTCTAGAGCCTAACTTATAACGTTTATTTGTATCTTGTAAGGGTCTACAATGTCCTGCCAAGTTTCATTTATGTGCTCTTAGTAATTAATGAGCTATGGCATAATTTACTACAACTGGATCACTATATTGTATGACATCCGATTGTAGAACTTTTTAATGGAAAAGCAAAATGAAACATATTCCAATATTTATGTTGAGTTGCACGAAACCAACATTAGTTTAATGGAGACTTTAAATTCATGCCATCCCTTACATTTTGTATCAAAAAGAAAGTGACAGCATCAATTTAAAGTCTCCGTTAAACTAATGGTGGTTTCGTGAAACTCACCCTTAGTGTATTAATGCAACAATTCACATGTCAAATTCCAGCTCATTACACTAAATAATTAAAGAGATATAATAAAAATACATGAACAACTGCAATACATGGATAAACCGACCAAGTTTGAATGGCTACCAAAAAGCGGGCCTGCAGTATAAAGAGCTAACGTTCTAAAATTACCAGTATAGTATCGTTAGTTTCGTACAGGTGTGTACACAATAGTTTAGCAGAAAATAAAACAACTTCATTAACTTTGTACTATTAAAAGTATTTATTATTTAATGACTAATTCACATTAAAAAAGAACATTATTTACAAAGTAATAATAACATTAATATAAAGAATCCGTTTTTTATTAAATACAAATAACAAATAATATTAATAAATATAATTAACTAGCTTCTGCCCGCGACTTCGTTTGCGTGAAATTTCGGGCCACCCATCGCGTCGCATCCCATCGCTCGCCCGCGCTATAACTTCGTTATCACTTAGCGTTCTTTCTGACTTGTGTTCTTTTCGCTTGGCTCCTAAGGATCCCATCATCATCATCATTTCAGCCGAAAGACGTCCACTGCTGGACATAGGCCTCCCCCAATTGGGGGGGTTTGGAAATGAAAAATTATTTTTGTGTTGAATAGTCCATTTATTGAGAAATTTTATAGGCTATATAACATCACGCTACAACCAAAAGGAGCGGAGCATAAATGAAAAATGTTGCAAAAATGGGAAAAATTATTCCTTTTTGAGAGCTTCCGTTGCGTGCACTGCGTAAACGGTTTAAGTTACGCAAATATCATGTATGATGGAATTGTTCCTCTTGAAATTAAAAAAAAAAGTCCGCGACAGCATATGTCTATCTTTTAAGATTGACTCACTATAACCTTTTTTATGGTAATCAAATTTGTTCGAAATTAATGCATTTTTGCAAAGGAGTTTTCATAAACATGGTATTAATCCTTATCCAAATAAATACGTTATTCATCACAAGTATTTAATTTTGAAAAAAGTTGCCCTTACATCATTTCATTTCAATGAATATCTTAGCAGATATAACTGTTTTATAATAACTCCGCAGCAAAATAATGATCAACTCTTCGAGGTAGTCTATTCTAAAGCTGAAGAGTTAGTTTTTAGGGTTCTGTACCCAAAGGGTAAAATGGGACCCTATTACTAAAACTCCGATGTCCGTCTGTCTGTCTGTCCGTCTGTTACCAGGCTGTATCTCATGAACCGTGATAGTTAAACAGTTGAAATTTTCACATATGATGTATTTCTGTTGCCGCTATAACAACAAATACTAAAAAACAAAAAAAACTAAATTAAGGGGGCCTAATCCCATACAACGGAAATGATTTTTTTGCCGTTTTTTTTGCTCCGCCCGCGTGGATGTCGGTAAAAAAGTAGCCTATGTCCTTCTCTATATCCCAGGTCGATCGGTTCAGCGGTTTAGGCGTGAAAACGTAACATACACAGACAGACAGAGCTACTTTCACATTTATAATATTAGTATGGATAGCTTTTGCCCGCGGCTCCGCCCGCGTGGATGTCGGTTATCGCGTAAAAAAGTAGCCTATGTCCTTCTCCATATCCCAGGCTATATCTTTGCCAAATTTCATGACGATCGGTTCAAAGGTTTAGGCGTGAAAACGTAAAATACAGACAGACAGACAGACAAATAGACAGACAGACAGAGTTACTTTCACATTTATAATATTAATAAGGATAAGGATTTGTATGGATGGTACGGAACCCTTCGTGCGCGAGTCCGACTCGCACATGGCCGGTTTTTTGTCTTTTGAACGTGCTAATCTCTGGAACTGCGAGTTGGATTTGAAAAAATCTTTTTGCATTTTACAGCCCAATTCTTGAGGAAGAATTACATTCCTATTAACTAGAACACCATTTTTTTTTTAAATGAAAGATTATGCGAAAATGAAGTGAAAGCACGGGCAGGTAATCTGTTGCGACCGGGTGGGTCGGGGGAACAAGAAATTTAACGCGGACGAAGTCGCGGGCAGAAGCTAGTATTGTATAATTGTAATTGTAATAATTCTAAGTATGGCATTTTAATTTGTAATTTTATTTTTAGATAGCCTCTTAACATTTTTTTTTAAATAAATTTTGCTTGCGTATTTCCAGACAGAATGTACATGGCTCACTCCTACCTACTCCACCTGTATTTTATTGTAAGCTACTGTTCGGTACAATACTTGCAACCGAACAGCGCAGCACTTTTGTCTGCGTGCATTTTCATAAATGCACGTATCACAACAATTATCATTTAGTACGTATTCGACTACCAATCGCGTAACGCAAACCAAACCAAATCAAACCAAATCTTAGTGTTAATGTAGTTTAAATTTACCATTCTATAATAACCAGTATATTCAATATAGCATTTAAACCATTTATATATTTCGTATTATTAAACCAGTTGCATTAAACCAATAACCAAACCATATCCAGTCTAGGATTACACCAAATCAACCAGATCAACTAGACATATCAACCAACCCAAAAGTTAGTGTCACGCAGGCGTTAAATTCTACATGGTCCTTCGAGCCTCGAGCCTTAATGATATATATTTCGCAAAAAATTGTTTTGATAAGGCGGAGGAAGTCTATCTGTCGATCAAGCAGCTGATTGCCAAAACCATGGAGCACTTGTTGTCAAAACAGCAGGAACCTCACCAGCCGCCGGCAGAGGCGGGGTCATCGAAGCAAGCAGGGGATTCGTCTCATTCACAGGCACCGCAACAGCAACGTAGGGATACGAGTGAAAACAGTAAACTAGAAAGAATGATCAAAAAGCAGACTATCCACTTAAAAGCTTTCATGAGAACAGTAGCTACCATCGAAATCGATCAACTACAGAACAAATGGGAGTTCGAAGATGCTTTAAAGTCTCTTTAAAGCCGTTGGGCTATTATCGATAGCCTTCACTGGGATATAGAAGGTGAAAACGGAGATGAGGATGTCTGGTACCAAGAGGAATTCAACAGATATGAGAAAATGTATAAAGATCTGAAGAAAACCATCAACTCGAAAATGTGGTCTGTATCTCATCGCGCCAAATCTACTCCACAAATGGATATTCCAACATTCCAAGGCAACTACCACCAATGGACATCGTTTAAAGATTTATTCACAGAAACCATCCACAAAAATCCATCGTTATCAAACGCACAAAAAATGCAGTTTTTAAAAGAGCAATGTTACAGGAGAAGCTGAGCGTCTGATTCACCATCTTTAGATTAGCTCGGAGAATTACGAGGTATGCTGGGAAATACTAAACCACAGATATGGCAACAGTAGGCTTATTTTCACGTCTCACATCAACATACTACTGAACATTCCTAGTACGCAGCAACAATCCATCGGGGCACCACTTGGGATCCACTGTTAGTACTTTTGTTAGCACAGAAACTTGACAGTGAGTCATTCGCTGAATATATTGAGTCGGTAAAGAATCCCTGGGAACTACCAGTCCTTAAAGAATTCCTAGATTTCTTGGAAATCAAGTTTAACGCCTTAGAAGCATCGCGGCGTAAACAAGAAACAAATTACCAAAAGATGACCACCCAACCACAAAACCATCAAAACTATCAAGCAAACCAGAAGAAATATTATAGTTCAAATAATATCCAAAAATCGTCAAATCTGCGCATTGTGTAATGCTGACCACGGGTTATGGATGTGTACCCAATTTTTGCAAATGTCGGATGAGCAAAAACTAAAAACTGCCAACCATCTAAACTGTTGCATGAATTGTCTATTCAACCATTTAAATAAACATTTTTTTTCTAATAAAACATTTCGCAAATGCAACGCTAAACACAATACGTTATTGCATGACGCAATCTCAACCAAAAACAGGCCAAACACATCAGCAAAACCGAACCATAAGGCTGCGCACACACTTGCAACATCATGCGTGACTAATGATGAACAAGCTGCAGCTTCAACCCATGTATCTTGGGATGACGTGTCGGAGACCCTCTTAGCTACGGCCTTAGTACAAGTCCCAGGATACAATGGCACATACCATACCATGAGGGCCTTGATTGACCAAGGTTCTCAAATTTCTTAATAAGTGAAAAGGCGGCCCAAGTTTTGAAACTACGAAGACACTCTTGTAAAGGAACCATATTCGGCGTGGGAGAAAAAGAAAATAGCTTCAAGGGAGTAATAACCATCAGAATTAAATCTATGCATAGTGAGTTTGCCTTAGAAGGTGAGGTTCTAATAATGAATAGCCTAATCAAAAAATTTACCAAATAAATCATTCATAAAACCAACTTGGCCTCACATACAAAACACCAATTTGGCAGACCCAGAATTTAATACCCGTCGACCAGTGGACCTACTGCTTGGAGCAGATGTATACTGCAAAACAGCTTTAAGTGGCCTTTTGAGAGGCGATAGCGAGGATCAACCAATAGCCCAGCAAACGCAATTAGGATGGTTGCTTTGTGGGATAATGACACCACGATACAGGGGGCTAAGTCTACTAATTTACAGACGCCAGCAGGTCAAGCTACCCGAAACTGTCAAATTTTCGCAATCAACCTTGAACCTTATACTGTAGTGATAAAGTTGAAAATGTATTAAAGAAATTTGACAGATTGTAGTAGCTTGATGTGCTGGCGTCTGTACAAACGTTGCAATGGTCTCTTCATTGTGAGTTTTTGACAGATTTGCCATACAAACACTGTCAAATACTCACAATCGCGAGACCATTGCAACGTTTGTAAATTAGTAGACTTAGGCCCCAGGTGTAACGTCGTTCTTCACAATACGGACGATTTACGCAGGTTTTGGGAAAACGAAGATATCAACCAGCAGATTGAAATGTCCACCGAAGATCATGAATGTCTGCAATATTTTCTGTCAACAACAGAGCGACTAGAAAATGGGAGATACCAAGTCCGACTGCCGTTCAAACCAGAAACCAAGGAACAACTAGGGTCCACTAAACCATTAGCATTGGCACAATTTCGTAACTTAGAGAGAAAATTAGAGAAAAAATCAGAATTGAAAACAGAATACACAAAGTTTATGAACGAGTACTTTAATTTAAACCATATGATGCCGTCAGCAACAAGTACGAAACCCGAGTGTTACCTACCACATCACTGCGTCACTCGTGCTGAGTCAACCACGACTAAGTTGCGTGTTGTGTTCAACGCGTCTGCTACATCATTATCAGGACTTAGCTTGAATGACGTCATGTACCGAGGTCCCAACCTACAACAAGATCTACAGGAGCTGATTTTAAAATGGAGACAGTATCAGTTCGTTTACACTGCTGATATCGAGAAAATGTATCGACAGATAATGGTACATCCTGAAGATCAGTCGTATCAGAAGATATTATGGAGGGACTCACCATACCAACCCATTCAGTCATACCAACTCACCACCATAACTTACGGCACAAAGCCTGCACCATTTTTGACTATGATGTGCTTAAAACAATTTGCTGTCGAGGAAAAACAAAACTTTCCCGATGCAGCAAAAGCATTAGAAGAGTGCTTCTATATGGATGACTATTGTGGTGGAGCAAATACCATGGAACAAGCAAAACAGCTTAAATCAGACCTAATAAAACTACTCAGCAAGGGTGGGTTTAATTTACGAAAATGGGCCACAAATGAACCAAAATTACTCGCTGACTTAGAAAAAGATTTGTGGAACCAGCAAATCTACGAGTTTAAACAGTCAGACTCAACGAAGACATTGGGGCTTGGATGGAATCCGCAACAGGACAAATTCATCTTTGATTCGAAACTGGAGCCAGTATTATTATCAAAACCAACCAAAAGGTCGCTTCTCTCCGACATCTCAAAAATATTAGACCCATTAGGCTGGCTTACACCGTTAAGTATCACCATGAAGATGCTATTCCAAAGTTTCTGGTCATCAAGTCTTAACTGGGATGACGCACTACCAGAGGATATCAAGATCAAGTGGCTAAACTTAAGGGAAAAATTAAAAGACATCAATACCATAGAAGTAAAACGATGGCTTGGGATAAGAAAAAACAATAACTTGCAATTACACGGATTCTGTGATGCGTCGAACAAGGCGTATGCCGCTGTAATATATTGCAAAGTCGGCAACCAAAATAATGCTAACGAGGTAACTCTGGTCGCAGCAAAAGCAAGATAAGTGCCCGTTAGTAAAGATATATCAATACCAAGGTTGGAGTTAATGGGTGCCCAACTATTATCACAGCTGATGAAAAAAGTTCAGACTTGCTTGGAGTCTTATAACCAGGAAATATATTGCTGGAGTGATTCAACAGCAGTCTTAGGATGGATTCAAGGAGATCCAGCGAGGTGGAAACCATTCGTCTCAAATCGCGTGAAAGCCATCACCAAAATAATATCAAAAGAAAAATGGAGTTATGTCAAAACCATTGAAAATCCAACTGACTGTGCCAGCCGTGGATTGAGAACCAAACAATTAAGAAACCATAATCTGTGGTGCCAAGGGCCATCATGGGTGCAATCATTCAAAAACCATGACATACCTCAAACCACCTACGAAACCAGCCTAGAGATAAGACAGTCTAATGCAGTAGTTGTGGAAAAACACCAGAAAGCAACCATGACCATACCAAACATTATCCACCATTTATTAAACAAATTGAATTCCTTCGCAAAAATCGTACGCGTTTTTGCATGGATACTGCGACTACCTACTGCAAAGGCAGGCAGTCAACCTTATCTCACATTACATGAACTCCGTCGCGCAAAACTGCTGATTATTAAAAGTGTGCAACATATGGAGTTTGCCAGTGACGTCAGTTGCTTACTATGAATGAAAACGTGCATTCGAAAAGTAAACTTTTACCATTACACCCTATCGTAGACCAAGATGGTATTTTGCGAGTAGGAGGCGGATTAAGAAACGCACAAATAAGTTCAGAGATGAAACATCCAATCATATTAGCACACAACCATCGAATGACCACGCTAATAATTCAGTACGCTCATGAGCTAACCTACCACGGTGGAGCGCGTCTTACTTTATCAAACATTCGACAAAATTATTCGATAATTAGCGGATATTCAGCTACAAAGAAAGTCATACGACAGTGTGTTACATGCAAGAAGCAAGAGCCCATACAACAATATCAACTCATGGGTGATCTACCATCATCCAGAGTGAACCCTGAAAGCGCCTTCTATCATTGTGGTGTCGACTACACAGGTTTTGTGGAAGTGAAAGCAAACAAAGGACGCGGGATAAAAACTACCAAAGGCTACATAACGCTTTTCGTATGTATGGTGACGAAAGCTGTGCATCTAGAACTCGTATCAGATTTAACCAGCTCAGCTTTCTTAGCGGCAATAAACAGAATGGCAGCACGACGTGGAGCTCCACGTCACATCTTTAGCGACAACGGAACCAATTTTGTTGGAGCCAACAGAATGCTGCAAGAAGAATACGACCATCTTCAAAATGTTTTCGAGAACTCATTCTTTAAAGAGATAATAGAACTACAAATTGAATGGCATTTCAACGCACCTTCTTGGCCTCATGCGGGAGGACTTTGGGAAAGAGCCGGTACGAAGTCTCTAACACCACCTCAAACGTGTGATTGGACAACATAATTAACGTTTGAAGAATACACTACACTGTTATCAAAATTAGAAGCTTGCCTGTATTCACGACCACTTTGTGCGCTATCAGAAGATCCGGAGGATTTAAATTTCCTCACACCAGCCCATTTTCTATCAGCACGACCAGGTTTAACCATAATTGACACAGCAGACGACGCCAGAACCAGGTGGCATCTATTGTCAAAATTATTTGAAGATTTATGGAACAGATGGAAAACAGTGTACTTGACTCAACTATGAACCAGAAACAAGTGGATGAAATACCAGAAGAATGTCAAAGTGGGGTGATTTAGTAATGATAGATGACGACAACTAACCAGCAGGGAAATGGCCTATGGGTCTTGTGATGGAAGTTCATCCAGGAAAAGATGAACTTGTCAGAGTAGTGACTCTAAAAACCAAAAACGGCTACATGAAGCGCCCTGTAGTTAAACTATCAGTTTTGCCTATAGACTAAACTGAACCAACCATACCAGAAAAACAAAAAGGTGAACCACTACAACTTCAAAGTACTAGAGCCGAAAAGGAATCACGTAATCACCTGCAACCAAACGTGCACGTTACCCCAGCAGGAAAGTGTCTCGTAAAGTGATATGAGTGGAACGTATAATTAGTGCGTAATCTGCTGTAAATGTGCGCCAAATAAAAAACTTGTGCGTTTTGTCGTTTTGGAATAAAACGGAAAAAACGATTCCTGCTGGAGTAACGTTTTTCCGCGAAAGGTTGGAGAGAGAAATATTTTGCATGGGCAGAAAGCTTATATTTGTGCAAAAATGTGCGCCGAAAATATATTTTGTGCGTCTTCAGGTTTTCGAGATATTGCATTTCCTGCTGGAGTAACGTTTTGCAGAATCGTGTATCTCTAAAACCATTATTATGTGCGCCTGTAGAATAAACATATACGAGTACCTCTTTACTTGTGCGTATTTGTGACAGGATTAGATTTAATATTTATAATTTTCAAGTAATCGGGCTTTTTTGAAAACCCGAAAAAATATCGTAGCGCCTAAATGAGAAAACGTATAAGCTCGCTGAAAACTGTATTCGATCCTTCTTGGCGCTTTTAATAACCATAAAAAGTTTCAAAAGTGCACATGCATGCGTTATTGAATAATATTGCTAAAAGTCAAAACGACGGTGTCATAACTTTGACGGCAAAATACAAGAAACTGGCTCAACCCAAGATGTGTGGGTCTAAACCAAGAATTAGTGCGTTTAATCAAAAATATATAGTGAAAATGTTCAGCTTGGAAATGTTCGCATTAAGTAGATTCTGTTCTGATCTGATTCTGTTCTGTGGTCAAATTAGTCTGCATCTACTGACACCAACGCAGCTCAAACGAGAGCTACAAATTATCTATGGCCAAATGCCTCAAGATTTAACCTTAACAATCGAAAACATAGAGACAGACCTTCAGCACATCTACAAGCTACTGAGAACAAAGGCTCGGGTCACCGAAAAATATATTATCTTCGAAATAACATTCCCGCTCATAGCAAGAGAAAGTTTTCAATTATATAGAATAATACCAGTTCCGCAATAAACCAATTACAGCATGACCAGCATAATAACATATCGGAATACGTCGCAGTGAACCTAAAAAAGGATGCTTATTTCGTACCAACCATACATGAACTTGAAACATGTTTGTATCACGGAGAATCCTTCATGTGTGAGCTCTTCAAACCTATCCTGAATTTGGAAAATGACGAAAACTTTTGCGAAACAAGTCCAATAAACAATAGTCAAAGATGTAAAACAGAAAGAACAGTGTGCAAAAACAAATGGATAGAATTACACTCAACGTCACAATACCTATATTTTTGCTGTGACACATATTCCATCAAAATCATATGCGACGATCACGTTACCGTTCGTCAGCTGACTCGAGCAGGGGTCATTAGCATGACACAGAAATGCTTCGTTAAAAGTAAAGATTTCACGCTGTATTCTTTAAGGCGCTATTCCAAATGTAAATGGTTGTAAATGTGTGCGTGTGAGCGTGTACGCACAGCGCGGAGGCGTAGTTTTGGCATGCTTCACTGTATTCTTCGCAGCGCTCTGTCTTTGTTTTTTTATTTGGTCTGAGATTATGCCATACCTCATTAATTACTAAGAGTACATAAATGAAACTTGGCAGGACATTGTAGTCCCTTACAAGATACAAATAAACGTTATAAGTTAGGCTCTAGAGTTACTATTTAAGCACTTGGACCTTAACCTTATTTTACTTTTACGTGTATATCTTCTGAACGGTATGTTTTTTCAAATTCTGTTTTCACAAACATTACACACAAATTCAAAGCAACGTGCGTAAAAAATTACAACTCTCCACTAAACCGTTTTATATGATTTTCATCAAATGGCCAAACGTCAGCGCAGCGGAAACTTGAATAGGTATCTTCTCAGTTTTATGACACACAAATTTCATTTATACATACACATTTACCTCTCGCTACACACTAATTATTAGATGTATTTTTTTTTCTAGTAGGTCCATAGAAAAAAAAAGTGCCGCTAGGATGACGTAGTTCCAGCGGAAACAGTTTTTCTTGAAAAGCTCCCCAATGGTTGGATGCACAAATTTTTACTTACCTTACACATTTACACGTCATACACTAATTATCTGTAAAACTGAAATTAATAAATTCCACACTTTTCCGCTGCGACTACGCACACAATGTTGTCAATGGTGCCGATTCCCTTGTTCACAAACTAAACTAAATTTAAGTTCAATGCATCTTTTTCTTTCTATTTCATTAAGAAAAGGACAGAAGATAAACTTTAGTTTAGTCCTGTCAAATTAATCAGCGCCTGTCACTACTCCATACAAGTTTAGACGTGATTAAAAACTTGCCGACTAAAATTACGCCAATTTACGTAAAGCGCTGATTAATTTGACAGGACTAAACTAAAATTTATCTTTTGTTCTTTTCTTAATGAAATAGAAAGAAAAAGATGCACTGAACTTAAATTTAGTTTAGTTTGTGAACAAGGGAATCGGCACCACTTTCCAGGATTTCGGCATTACAGATAATGAGTACCCCATCTTGTGTAAATGTGCCCGAAATTTAGAATTTGTGCGTCCAGCCGATCCAAAGATATTCACGAAAAACAGATTCCGCTGGAGTAACGTTACCCCAGCGGCATGTTATTTAACCGGTGGTCGTAGCTGGGTACAAACTAGCTACTTAGTTAGATCACATTTGTGCCTACAAAATGAAAGGATCTAGCTCGCATGATGTTTTGAATTCATAAAAGGTACAAACCACCATAATTGGTAAGTTTCTAGGGTTTCTCATTGAAGCGCAAGGATCGATTTTAGGGTTTTTGAAAATCAATTTTTATTTTTCAACGGTGACGATTACAGAAAAATAAAATTGCACAGCATAAGCATAAATTAAGACCCACCGTAGTAAAAAAATCGTAGTTGTATGTCATGTCGTTTGAGAGGTACAGCAATTTGCTAAACGTTCCCCAGCGGCATCTTGAATTACTCTGAAACCTCAAGACGCACAAATTTCATTTTTTGGGCACAATTAGGCACAAATGTGATCTAACTAAGTAGCTAGTTTGTACTCAGCTACGACCACCGGTTAAAAAACATGCCGCTGGGGTAACGATACTCCAGCAAAATCTGTTTTTCGTGAATATCTTCAGGTCGGCTGGACGCACAAATTCTAAATTTCGGGCACATTTACACGAGATCGCAGAAATCCTGAAAAGCGACAACATTCCGCTTGAGTAACGCACACGTTTTTGAGTTAGCTTCAATAATACGTATTAAATCCACTTGGTGTATGTTAATAATGTTTAAAACTTTCTGACACATTCTTGTTGTTCATAGAAAGCGAGTTGGTGTGGGGTAGGTACCACAAATAAAAATATGAAAACTTTTTACCAAAAACAAAACAAGACTTCCAAAAAAAAATACAATAAAAAGTGAAAAATAACTTTATTTCGGAAGTCGGTGGCAAAAAAACGAAAATACACACACAGACAGACTCAAGTGTTTTTTTTTTTTGGAAGTCTGTTGTTTTTTTGTTAAAAAGTTTTAGACAAATAAAACCATACATTGAAAAAAGTTTATTTATCAAATGTTACAGTTGGCAAGGTTACATTATGACAAATACTTTGTACCCGTTAGTCCTGACAGGAAATGAGATTGTTATTCCTCTGAATACATAATATATTTTCGTATCTTTATTTATAGGAAAGAGTGGGGGATGAATGAGCATAGATTCTATAATTATTTAAAACAAGTGTAGAGATAGACTAGGACAGTTAAATCTGCACTTCTTGATAAACGATGTGGGTGTAACCAGACTGCAGTCGATCAATGACATCAACTGGTCAGATTGATGCAGTGCGTGGTGCCTGGCAGCCAGAGAAGTAGTCCTCGACTGTTTGTTATTGGACATGGTCCGATGTTTTGGGATTAATCAAACCCTGCAGTCGGATTCAAAATGTACCTACACCGATTGATGGTCGGTCGTTCATCAATAGATATGGATGATCGATTATGTTTTGAGGCAGGTCGACGCCCATCGACCACAACCTAGTTGCACGTTTTATACACTTAGTAGGAAGCATTGATGATCTGATGGTTGGATAGACATGCACCTTCAATTTCAGTGTATCTTGTTACATGTGATTTAATTGTGACTCCAAGCTCTGTTTTACATAATCAAATTGTTCTTTAAACTAGAGTTTTTAAAATTCAGTCTATAGTCACCTGTGGCCCGGAACAGTAACGTGGAAATAAGGTCCAACGAAATGTGGCCCGGCAGAGGGAATGTGAACATACACCTAGACTTACAAACGTTAAATAAGTACGATCAGTTACAGCTATGCTTACCCTAAAGAATCATAAACTAGAAAATCTCACAATCAATGTGTTCTTTAATTGTGTCTCCATATAAATTGTTTAGTAGTTATATCTTAATCGTATACTAGAATGATCGAAGTGAGGTGGCGCTTGCCGCGTTAGGGCTGAGAAAGTGGTGGCTAGTCGCGGCACGCGGGGCGGGTGGGAGGGAGGGGGGTTATCGTACGTGTTGTCTATGTTCGCAGCGGCGACAAGGATGTCCCACTACAAATATGTATTTTACTGCAAACCGCTATATTTCTGAGAAACCTAACCTTGGTTAATTAACAGCATTTAGTATTTCCCCTCCCAGTGACGCGCTAGAGGCTCATGTTTAGATAGTTCACTTATTTCTAGAAGAGGTGTAGAACGATAATACAAGATAATACACTTTCTCAGACACCGTTACAAATTTCGCGGGACATTTAAACCAATTCCATGCAAAGTTTCTATTGTCAATCACAGTGTAATAACATTGAAAATTCTGTTTACAGTTTGATGAGTATATATTTATCTAAAAAGTCCGCTAATGCTGAGTTCACTCATCACGAGCGCGCTACGTGCACGTCGCGTGGACACTGAATCTTCTTTGGAAGTAGCGCGGACATTTTATTTTATGAACTAATCAAATAGTAATCAGCTTTTGAAGTTCCCAGACCATGACAAATTGATGTAAATCTATGGATTTGTCACCTTATATCACAATACCGTAAGTCTTGATATAACCATACGTTGTCAGGGAACTATGTAGCAGGTAATAATTATGGTAGGAATAAATTGGATGGCCGAAAGGTGACCGATGGTGAGAGCATACGTGATGTCCATAGGGACCGCGGATGATCGGCCCCCGACAGGTGGACCTGAATAATATGGCCAGGGATTATGGAACAAATCAAACTTTATGCACCATTATTTGTTCAAAATCTTAGCAGTCAGTCTACTTGCGTAACACACTATCAATCGCAATCTGAATTATTTTGAAGCAGATTGCTATTCCATTGCTTCATATGTTCGAAAATAAATGTCTGCTCAACAACGCAAAGAATGCAATGAATGTTGTTGAACTGTCAAAATTAAACCCATTGCTACGGGGTGGTGTGTCACGCAATCACTTCGCTGGTCTCCTAATGTCCAATAGCAATTTATTCTCATGTACAAAAAACAAGCTCAACAAAATTTCTGTTGAATGTCCCATGAAATTCGTACAGGTTCGACATCTATACACATAATAATTTATTATTAATGTTACTTTTTTAACCGACTTTTCTAAAAATCTACTTTAATGTTTAAAACCTTATATATAAAACACGATTGAAAATAAATCGGATTTCCTAATTGTTATTATTATTGTGTAAAATATTTAAAAAGCTTACATGACAATCAAAAAAATAATTCGATGGATACTCGGCACTTGTACTTTGATGACCAGATTCAGTGTCAACAGGCTTTGAGAGGTAAGATTATGGAAATGAATAACCTAACAGCATGCATAACGACGCCGTGAAGGAAAACCTCGTGATTACAAGGGAAAATAAAAACTGTCTAAAATGGTCGTCACTGACGTTCACGGGGGTCTCATTATTATCTACAGATAGCATTAGAAGCATCTTAGAGATGTGCACGTTTGTTCTGAAATGAGGCGTCTAATTGCAAACCCCGCTAAAACGATTTTTCTGGATATTGAGTTATTGATGAGTTTTAAATTAAATAAAATGTAATCTCACTCCTTGGTGCACGACACATTTACACAAGTCTCCATTGGTCCGCCATACTATTCGTAAGGTCACTTGGTGCAAAAGCAAGCGCTGTGATTGGTTGTTTTCATTGTAGAGGAATTTGAATTTTACCCATGCCATTTATAGTGGATTTTGTTACCAAGCATAAGGTTGGAGGCTCAATTTAGTACTGTTAGAGAGGGATTTACTCGGAAATGAGTTAGTCACTTAGTACAGAATTGAGAAAACTTTCAAAAGAGAGAATAAAGTCGGTTTCAAGGTAAAATCGTTTTAGCGGGGTTTGCAATTAGACGCCTCAAATATGCATTATGAGGTTTTCCACCCAACAAATAAATATAAAACAATTAATTTTCTTTGCGAGGTTTTCACTGCACGGCGACAATAGATAGGTTCAAATGATCCACGGTTTTTCAAATAGCACTATAGGTTTGAACCCTGCACTAAATCTTAGCAACGATTTTTAGGGTTCCATACCAAACAAAAATAAAATGGAACCCTTAAGGATCACGTGTCTGTCTGTCCGTCTGTTACAGCCAATTTGCTCCAAATGCACTAGACTGATTAAGTTGAAATTTGGTACACATATGAATGTGTGTGACCCAAACACGAACGTGTAACGTAAATGAGTTTTTAATAAGGGGTTCACATTTGGGGGTAAAATTAGAAAAAAAAAGTTTTGCAAACTGTAGCGTGTGACATATCAAATCAAGGGACTTGCTATAAGGATTTCAAATATAGTTTTATTATAATTCGTTTTTAAAGTTATTAAAGGGTAAACTTCCAAAACTGCTGAGCATAAAATCTTGATAAACAAATTTAAAAAAAAAAAAATACAGAGAAGAGTTGAATACTTATATTTCTAAAATATAGGAGAGAGAATAAAAAAACGATATTTGCGCGTACGCTAAATTTTTAATTTACTTGTAAAACTTAATCTCTTCGACAAATACTCCATACAAACATGTCTGCTAATGTTTGTTTTCAAGTAAAAATGAAATTAAATATTTTCTTTAAAAAAAAATTAAAAAAAGAAAATGTACTCGCGGGGTAAACTTTTCGCGGGATACATTATAATATAATCGCCTTTAGATACCCTACTTTTTTCAAAGTTAAAGACGTTAAAGGCGTAAATTCCCCGGGCTAGTATTCAAAAGAGTTTTGACGTGTGTTTTATCGAACCCACGCTGAGAGGCCTATGTCCAGCAGTGGACTGTTTCAACGTTATTGGACAAGAGGAAGTTGGCCAAAATTTGTTTGCAAGAATCCACACATCATAAATGTGTAGTCACTGCATCTGGTAATGAAAGTACAAGAGTTTCCGCAACTTATACCAACACAAAATTATAAACAAAGAGTCTTAAAGAGTAAAAAATTATGTTACCTACTGGACAATAATTAAAAATATATGTTAAGTAGTTACTGCAATAGGCCTGCTATTGTGAGATAGTGCTAGCTTTAGTTTATTGAGCTTGAGATACATCTTCTGTTTTCAGCCAGACGGGCCTGCGATCCTCCTTTGCATACATAAAAAAAATACTTTTTTTGTTAAATTTCAAACACCTTAGGCGAAGTAGATAGGCTAATGGATTTTCAGAGGACTTTTTAGTGAGTTAAACCATCACGACGGTTGCGATTTACCGCTTAATACCAAAAATGGACAGAAGGTTTAAATTGTTATGATTGACTCGCGCTCTTGAAATACTTTATTAGAAAGTCTTTAAAAAAAAGTCCCATGACAATCCGTAGGCTGTTTAATTTCGTCGTAATGTTATTGCACCCGAATATGTGCAGACTTTATACCAAAGACTTGGGTCCTAAAATTACTATTAACTTGCAAGAAATAACAAAAAAGGCTTCTCTGTTGTTTAGCGATCAGTAATATAAGTTTGTACGTTTGATGGGTGTTGGAAGTAGCACATTTTTTAAACAGATCATCTCAATCTCAGACTGCGCTTAAAGTACTAAGAGGCGACATTCTTAATTTTTTAGTTTTTAATACAGCACGGCTTTTTTGTGTAAATACTTGAATTAAAACATGCTTATCTGTGATAATATCATTATTAATTAACAATTGTTCAAAAGTTGCGTAGACGTCGACGCACAAACAAGCCACTTATTGATGTTAAACAATTGATGTAGCAATATGAACGTGTTGCTGGAAATTAGTTTCAAACAATGTTGCCAGTAACACAAAATCATGTTGCGTTACTTTGTTTACGTAGAAATACGAGATTTAAATGTAATGTTGTGTTGATAAGTTGATAAATGTCGTCCCTTAGCGTGGGGTTTTACGTGTGATAGTAGCGGATTGGCTACGGTTTTTGAGCGGGCAGCTCTTATGGGTTGAAGGAGGGCAGAGAGGCCAGCTTGGCCTTCACCTCCTCGCCGGCGTCATCGCACAGCAGCAGAGTGTGCGAGTAGCCCATGGTGACCTGCGTGATGTTGAGGCCGTCCATGCGCGTCACCTCCTTGGGCCGAGCCGACGACTTGTTGATGTCTCCCGTGCCCTGCAAGTGAACAACGAAACAATTGGTACCCTGCTACAAGGTTCTTTTAGCGCTCGAATGACGTTGACAGAGGGGCGCTGTTGGTAATTATTTGCGCAATTCTTTTGTGAAATGTCACTTCAAATGTATAAAAAAAAACAAGATGGCGGCATTAGTCCGCGTAGTGTTATTAAGTCCGCCTTTGTACAGTATTTTTTTTACTTGTGTATAAAGTTTTAATAAATAAATAATTTGTTCTGATATTAGCCACACGCTATAATAAACTTTAGCGATATACAAGCAAAGGTGCTTATTTTTCTTGGGTTTTTTTTAATTTTTACAAGCTTTTATTTAACTTACAATGTTTGTTTGTTAGTTTGTTCATCGATACTGTTTTTTGTTACTTATTTGAAAATATTGTAAAAGCCCATTATTTTTAAAAGAGTATCCGTGAGTTTCTTACCGACTCTTCTCCATAGGGAACTATCAATTAGAACCGTGCACCTAGCTTCTGATGTTTCAAAAGTGCCCATGTAGGTTTATGTGATTTAAATGATGATCTCACTTTAGTGCTTATGCTGTATTCCAACCATTATTCCGAAATGCTATGCAAAACTCTGTGTCTGTAAACATTTCACGCTTTGACGATTGAATGTATTTCTATAGAATTTGCCACACAAATTACTATAGAGGAATGAGGAACAGGGTGTAAAGTTCACTCATCCTCTATAGAAAAGGGACGATCCTCCGACCAGACGGATGTCGTGTCTGGTGGGCTACTGCCCGACGATTGATGGCGGGATGTTGTATATATGTATGTCACGCGGTAAACTTAGCTTTCGCGATGCAGGATTTGTGGACGTCAGGTTTTTGATGCGTAGTTCGCATGTGGCGTTGCATATGCCGCCAAAAGACTATGATATGTTAGGACATGTATACTTTTCCGCTCCAGTGGGACATCTTCCGACCTCCACGGGGGCGAAGCTGCGGGCAAAAACTAGTGATAGTATAAAGGCTAGTACAGACCAGTTCCCCGTAGGTGGGCGACACGCCCCAGGCGACGAGCGAGTCGTCCGCGGCGATCACGATCGAAGTGTTGCTAGTACCGACGCAGCGAATGTTCCAGCCTGATACAGCAACATTATAAAAATTATTAATGTGAAACATCAATAATTGCGCGCCTTGGGGTAATTTAGACACGAATGGCGTAACGGCAAACGACATGACGTTCTCATATGCCGTCATCCCCCATCCGCCATATTTCACATCTGCCGGACGCCCCGGAACGGCCAGATTTTTTGTTTATATTGTGATATTATTATGTCATAATCAGAGATCGGAATAGGTAGTGTACCTAGACTTCGAGGAAAATACATAGAGTGGATAATACCTCTAAAATCCCGGAATAATTATAATGACGTTTAAATCCCGGGATATAACCCACGAATTATTTATTGGACTTTATTTATTTAGAAATGATTGATTTGAAGAATCAAATACACCATTATTTTTTTGGGTTCCGTATTAAAACTATTAAATTAAAGAGCTTTGTTTTACATAATATAGGAAAAGGATATTATCTACTCTGTTACGTCCTTCTTCGAAGTTTAAGTAAATAAACTCTACCTATTCCGATCTCTGGTCATAATACAGCATCACAGTGTGTATAGTGACATACAATTATTTCTCCTTTATAATTTTATTAATAATAGTATAAGGATATCAGAGGAAACATATTTGTAGTACCCTCAGTAAGCGTCAATAATAAGGGTCGAATAGATTGTTCAAAATAATCGGAACAACTAAGGAAACTTTCAGAACAAGCGCAGTATAGGCAACAGTCTTTCTGGCTAGAATTTGGCTCAATTGAAATAAAGTGTAGTTGTGATGGTAAATGTACTTTGGTACACACAGCCACAAATCAAGCTATACATTTCCAGTTTAGGCTGATCTCGCATTGTATAGGATTTCCGTACAATGACAGGTCAGCTTATACTGAAAATGTATAGCTTGATTTGTGGCCGTGTGTACCAGCCAGCCTCAGAAATGTGTATATAGAAAAGTATTCATATGTCCTTCACCATACAATCCTCAACTTTGAAATCTTCATGAAAATCAATTTTGAGAATGCCAAAACATAGTCAGAAAGTCAACAAGGTCAAAAAGTTATAGCTATAACTTCAAGCTCTAGTGCAAGCAAACGGCTGGGAGTATCGAATTGTTTCAATTCCAAAAAATTAGTCCAGATATAGTAATTAAGGGATTCCAGAGGTATAAAGGTGTCTTGATGAGGATTACGTGGTGAGCCTTACACAATCCTCACCTGATTACTTTAATATACAAAAGTATGTTAAAATTCCATGTAAAATTATACATACATTGGGCGACGATAAACACAAATTATAAAATAAAAAAATAATTATTATAAATTCTTCTTGTTATTGTTTTTTTTGTTACAAAAGTGGTCGTTATCATTCTGTAATCGGCATTTTGTTTTTGTTTTGATCGTTTGTTTGTTGACATTTTTGTCAGTGACGCAACACAGTGTAACAATGTAAATTGCCTTTGGTCCCTGGTCCTGACATCAAGTAATGGACTAAATTGTAAAACTTTTATTGCTTGAATAAGAGGCTTTTGGCTACTTGAATGTGTGTATTTTACAATTTTATTTTTGTTAAGTGCGTTTTGCTTGTGCAGATTTTTTTCTTTTTTTCTTTTCTGTAACGTATCGCTCGAGTGCAACAAAAGACAACTCAATAGTGAGCTTGATAGAACGATTTACTAAACCTACAAGAACTAAAGATCCACCACAAATTGCACTTTTTCTTTCTCACAAATACACTTTGTACGGTAAAAATATCACCATTAATAAACACTACTTCATGTTCTTTCAACCAGTGTTCAGTCAAACATAACTCCTGAACATAAATAAAAAATAAATAAACCCTGCATATTTTGATGTACAACATTCAAAATTATGTGGCGTACCCGTTATCGCAGTATTATGGAACACATAATTATGAATTCTTGTCGATCTAGACATATTTATGAGACTGATTGTACTTTAACCTGTATATAGGTAAAATAAAAAAAATGGTAATGGCCTCACCGCTAAGATCCTGCACCGGCTTCGGATACATGTTCGCTTCGCCGGTGCGCTTAGTCTGCCCGAACAGAAACAGTCCACCTGCAATGGATACAATACATTTGTGTCAGTTTGTTATACTTTCATAGTGGTTCATTGATGTATAAAAAAGGAAGATTAGGTATGCGCTCCTTGACGTGGACCGCATAACCTATGCCGACTGGCATAACTGACCATATTCACAATCGAACTGGCGTTCGTGTAGCACATGTGCAGCATGTTAAGTAAAATTACCGTAATAATCTAAATATTCAGCAACAATGCCATCCTGTGTTTTCAAAATGTCCACAAATAATTCAAAAACTAAAAACAAGTTCCACGTGATTACTTTCTACTCGTAAATACATCCAAACTTATATTCTTTAAAATTCTCCTGAATAATATTGCTGTCTAGGTCGCCATTGGTTTCTGAATTACTATGGGTACGTAACAGTGACAATTATTGCTATCTCGTTCCCGCTACAGGCCGCGTCATATCTCTCGCTTTTTCGGTTGTGAAGGCTGCATTTCCACCAGAGATATGCGATGATGCGTAGCGAGGGATGTGTTTGTTAAGAACCAATAGAGTCGGCTGCACTGAGCAAGGCTAGGTAAATGAAGCGATTCTATTGGTTCTTAACAAACATATTTCTCGCTACGCATTCTCGCACATCTCTGGTGGAAACGCAGCTTTATGCATGACATACGACATCGGGAAATGTATTTGTGTGGGTGTCATCATCATTCATCATTTCAGCGAAAGACGTCCACTGCTGGACATAAATCTGCCCCAATTGGGAAAATAAAAATACAGCCAGCAAGAAAATATTCACAAAAAAAAAATATATATATATGTATATAGAATATGACCTATTTTCTAGCTGACTGTACAATTTGTTGCAAAATCTGTGAAATGGGACAAATTTTTCAAAAAATAAAAATATGGGCGACGGTCCTTTTTTTATCTGTCTTAGCAGGCGTCCTGAGACCGTTTTTCTGTAACTATAACAGTTAAGGTACCTACCCTTACTGCCCCGTCCCAAAAATCCACCTTGTATATACACCAATATAAAAAATTGACGCCAACATATTACCGAAATAAATGATTTATAAGGATGAACTTTGGGATTTTCGATCAGAAACTTCTCAGCCTGGAGTCTGATTTGTGGTATTACATGGCACTTGAACAAAACTGGCGAAATGTAGGTGTATACTTCTGCCTAATCCTTCGGGCATTACAGGGGTAATGTTATGTTATTATTATTTACCTAGCTCATTGACAGCGAGGCTGTAGGTGCCGCCGCAGTGCACGGAGCGCACGCCGCGTGACATAGACTCGAAGTACTTGATCATGCGCGGCACGCTCTCATCCTTTTGCTCCGCGTGCCCGAGCCGTCCAAACCCGCCAAAGCCCCAGCTAAAAGCGCGCTTGCGAGAGTCTATGGCCACCTGTCGCATCGCATAATAATAATTAATAATAAAAACTTTATTGTTTAAGAAGGATGTCCTAAGGTAGTACAGGGCGTCCCACGACTTTGCCACATGGACGGAAAGTACTTTAAATACTGTAGATAGAAAAAAATACTGAATGAAGATTTCATTTTTATTTTTAAAACAATACGAACTGCATTCAAAGCATTTTAAATAATCGTCTATCTGAACCGGGAATCGAACCCGCTAATTGTGATTTATAAAAAACCTATAATTTTTACTGTACCGTCTTTAAAAATGTGTTGGTAAATAATTACATATAATTTTGTCATAAAATTTAACTTTAATTTGAAGGACACCTATATTTCAGATGGAGACACATTTGTTGAGAATGGGGCTTATCACGAATTAATATCACGATTATGAAACTTACCGTATGGTTATTCCCGCAAGAGAAATCAACGATCTCTACGTCCTTAACTATGTTGATGTGGCCCTCCTTGGTCTTCTCGAAGAAGTGCGCTACGTGCTTAGGGATAGTCTCGAAGTGGAACGACAACTTGGTGGACGTAACGAAGTACTTGCCGTCGGTGTTGTGGCCTGAATTGTGATAAGAACGATTGTTTTTTCTTTTGTGAGTGAGATCGATGAACTCTGTAGCTAGGCAGAAAGTGAACAGCTGATTTCGCGCGTCGTCCGTTAGAGTATTTCATAAATGATAAATGATAAATGATTTTATTTCTGTAAGTAGGTTTTTACAAACACTTTTACACGTCAATCATATTTTAAAACTAGATGAGGTCGGCATTTCGTATCTGACTACTCTGAGAAGAAAGACCGAAACAAACTCAGAGGTCACAGTCTCTTTTAAAGTCCAGACAATATCTTGGTCAAATCATGTGAAGACCATGTAGACTGGTGTCTGAAATGGTCTTTTGAAGAAAGAACCACACAGATTGAGTGGACCTGTCCATTCAGTGCACGCATTTGTCAGTAATCGTGCAGCTCAACTCAGAACATAAGGAGCTCAACGATTCGACGAACAATACCAAAGAAAGGACATTTGGGCAGGCCGCATAAATTACTCAAACTGCCATACCATGTTCAGGAAAAAAAAAATGTATATATACTGAGAAGAAAAAAATAAAAATAAACAAAGACCCACATAGTCTTCACATTCACAATAATTAAAATAATAACATTATACTTCACAAGTAAATATTCATGTCAATGTGTATAAAGCAATCACAATAAAAAAGTTTCAATATATAAAAACAACATCAACATCTATTGCGGGTATTTTTTTTATTTTAGCAGTTTTGTTTTATTTTAGCTATTTTTTTTTTACATAAATGTAGTGCTGCGTACAGAGAATGTAATTTTACATTGAAATAAAGAAATAGTTGAATGCATCCTATTAGTTTGCGGAGGGCTGTTCTTCTGGCTCTTGTGATACAGGAAATCCTAGTACAAGAGTCAGGGCTACACATATGTTTGTGTCTTGAAGTGAATAAATAAATAATTATTATTACACCCTGTATACAAGAATAAAAACATGAATGAAGGATAACGTAAAAAAAAATACAGGTGTTTGTGACATGTTTGCTTCATATATACTATGGCGTGCAAATATGAATAATTATGATTGTTATTAATTTAGGTAGTCAAATCAATATCATTAATTTACTTTGAATTTAGCAAACAATGATAAAATAGAAATTTCAACAGTAAATTAAAATAATTCATAAAATCTATGTCAAAATAAATGGTTCTCTCAGAAATTCCTCAATATTAAAGTATGCTTTGTCAGTAAGAAATGATTAACTGTGGAAATTTTACGCAACGTGTGTCAGTGGGCGGTCTTATTATCGCTAAAAGATGTTTTAAAGAGTACCTTTGGATGGATTAAAAGAGAAGGAGAGACAATACTGTAGTAGCCCATGACTTACCCAGCTGGCCGTACTCGGGCAGTCCGAACGAGTGGAGCGCTCCGTTGCAGTCCAGGATCATGGAGAACTCTGCGCCGCAGCCGACCTTCACCACCGGAGCACCGCTGCAAGCAGTCGTACAGTTAGGGCGAGAGTCACAGACAACACTTACATTTTACTTTGCAAAGTAAGTCAATGTGTAGTCTGTGAATCTGACCCTTACACTGAGATTAATAAACATTACTTAGCACGTAAACTAAGACCGAGGAACAAGTTACCTGTATCGGACGCGAGTCGGCTTCAGCACTTGCGGCGTGGAGTTCCCGATGCCGCACTGGCCGCACTTGTTTTCACCGCAGGCGTACACCGTGCCAGTGTCTGTAGTCCACATGAAATATCACAACTTTATAACAGAAGCACATTCATGTTTTCGTAAACATGCATGTAATTTTGTAGCCTCTGTTGGCGATCCAATAAATAAATAGATAAATTACCATAATCAATCAGCCTAATTCCCACTGCTGAACACAGGCCTTCTCTCTGTGAGACAGTCGGTGTGGGTTGGTACCTTTGATATATGTCACAACTTCACAAGTCTTCAATTTTTTTTTGGGTTTTTCCACTAATCCCCGTTGACATCTCATAGAGCTCATATAAGTCATTTACTGCTCATATAAGGGGTTTTGCTAACTTTTTCTTACTTCTATTAGAAGTAACAAATAGTTTGCAAAACCCCTTTGTTTAGAGGATGCAAAATAACCTGCGATACATTTCTAATTAATAATAATAAATTTATATCAGGGTCCGAAAAAATCCGATTTTTATAATAAATATCAAAAATCATTTTTTTTATATATATCGGATATATATCCAGGCCAAGAAAAAGAAGCGAATTTCATTCTGTAAGGGGATTAAACACTTAAAAATGTGAAAGGAATTTGTAAAATAATATAAGTGTCAAATTACCACATTTTTTATTTTAAAAAAAGTAACAAAAGAATTAGCGTTTATTTGAGAAAGAATTTTTTAATAAACACTAAAAAAAAAAACAAGTACCTATAATAATCTTCATTTGTTTGTGAGATAAATCAACTAATTTTAATAATAATTTATAATCAAACAAATTATAAGTAAATTATTCTGAATTGTAGTTTTTCGCTACGTGTTGCCAGGATAAACATTAGTCTCCAAAATTTTTCGTTCAGAAGACAGGAAAAAATCAATTGATATATATCATGATATATATCACGATATATATCAATTGATTTTTATCTTAAAATTTTGGAGATTAATGAAACAAAATTGTACCAAGAGGTTTCCCAATTAATACGGGGTTTAAATACGACATGAAAATTATCGTACCTACACTTATAAACCCCATCCAACCCACAATGAAGTTTCTGAACCGAATCCGCACCTGTGGCATACATTAAAATTGAAGCAACAAATGACTTGCGTCGTCTAAACACTGAAGCCGGTGCGAAATCATACATTTTATTGTGACGTGCTAGCTTTACGCTAAGTTTCGTCTCTGGATCTAAAGCCTTGACAGCTGTGACGTGTTACCTGTGACGAAGAGCGTGTGGTTCCTGCCCACGGCCGCGTGGATGATGTTCTTGCCGCGCAGCGCCGGCACGGGCTCGGGCACGTTGCGCGTCACCGTGTCGCCAAAGCCAAGCTGGCCGCAGCTGTTGCGACCTGTACCCAAACTTTATATGAATAATAATATCTTGCCTGTGTTCCACGAAGGTTTATGCAGAGCTGCATCTACAGTACACCCACATTTCGCCAGTTATGTTTTAATCCCATGTAATAGGGGGCGAGCTTATTGCCAACCGGGCGTAAATCCAGACTGGGCTGCTAACTACAACTTCCAGATGGAAATACACAACACTGAGCCCGACCTGGGAACCGAACCCAGGATCTCAATATGAGCGGTAGCGCTTGCGACGTCCAGACCAACGAGGTAAGAAATTTATAAATATCGTAATATCACACCTGTGTTGTGCGCAAACTTCATTTATTTTAAAGGTTTGGCCACTTGTAGACATCAGTTTTTTTTCCACTGAACAACGGATCTTGTTATTCTCATTTGTATGGGTTAGACACCGGTGCGTGTACATACTTTGATTGTAATCAAAACACCACCGCAAGTCCTTTGAAAAAGGTCCGTTTTCTGGATATAAAAACGGAGGTGTACGGCGGGGTGGAGTTCATAAATCACGTTAACAAAAACTGGGTCTAAGGGTAATCAACAGAAGGGTACTAACCGAAAGTGTAGGCCTCGCCGTTTTCGTCTACCAGCACCGAGTGGCCGGCAGAGCAGCTGCTAGCAATGAAGCGATACTGAAAAGTATAAAGTTACTTCTTTTACAGACATCTAGAGAGTTAACTTTCACATTTATAATATTAGTATGGTTATAGTATGGATGTCTCTTTATCAACACGTTAATGCACTTAACTCCATTTCGCAAAAATTGTGGTTTAGCTCTGCCCTCCAAGGCGACGATTTTTGATTTTATTTTATGACCAGAAATCGACTTTCCGCAGCCTCTTGACATCTGCCATACCAAAGTCATCACATGTTTTGACATCGCAGAGAAAACGCTGAGATGTTTAGTGTGCCTCTAGTTACACTGGTACCCATACACTTCACAAAAACGCTGCTTATATCTTTTGCTGTCTCACAGCTATCTTATCAAATACAAGGGCACATATAGGAAGGTTACTGCTTCAGCCTTTTGTCTTACAGCTGAAATAGCTTCATCTGTAAAGCTAGGTTCACTGTTAAATAGCGTACACCAGTGACGAAGGGTGATTTTATGAGAGAGGTAAGCCGGAGCAAAATCGTTTCAATTCAACATAAGTTTACCTAACTAAATAACGGTGTCAATAAACCGTTTCATTAAATTCTTATTTCGATCTAATTTTCTATTATGAGCTTAATGCGAATTAGCGAAAAAGGATTCTATTCGAAATTGTGTTTTGAATTTCTGAAGGTAAGCCGGTAGGAATCGTGTTATACGCTGCTTTCGCCACTGGCGTACACACTGTTTCGTGGCAGACTTAGGTGCGATGGCAGTAGTTCCCTGGACGAGCTCCTACACAAGAAGCTCTACTACTATTAAATCATACTACATGTTACTTACCTTGCGATCAGTAAACTTGTGGAAAGTATACAAGTTGGGGTGAGTGCGCTTGGTGGGGTTGTTGTCCCGGCGAGCCACCAGATCCCAGGAGACCATCCCGGCTATCATCAGCACGCCCGGAGTCTTGATCAGAGCTCGCAGGACTTCCTACAAATTATATGGTATAACATAACATCCTCGAACCGTAAGGCAGAGGTGTACCTATAATACACCCGCATTTCCCCAGTAATGACTAAGTCCCATGTAATAGGGGGTGAGCCTATTGCCATCAACCGCCGGGCACAAATCCAGAATCCAGGCTGCTACTGATTAATTCCAGATGTAAAAACCCAATGACACTTTGCCCGACCCGGGAATCGAACCGACCTCATGATCAGCAGTAGTGCTTGCGACCACTAGACCAACGAGGCAGTTGTATAACATATACAACATAATCAGTCTCATGTTTCCACTGTTGGGACCTACGCCTCCTCTCTGGGAGAGGAAATGGCAGTTCCGGGAGCCTTACTAGTCTAGCCTAGTCTCCACGACATAGGGAATCCTAGTATGGAGGTTAGTGCTATTTGATTTTGCACTGCTCTCAAATTTTATTTTATTTTCCTACATTTGCAGTACACACTGACTCCCAAGAATCCTTGTTTTCTTGTTTTAAATCCCGGATTGGGCAGTTTTATAGGGTTTTAACATCCACTTCTGCTTATCGTCATTACCTGCCAAAATGGCGAGAATAGTGCCATGTTCTTTTGTTTTTGGTTTTTCGGGATTTCGTTTCAACGTAGTCATATCATAGAAATGATGGAAAGAATACGTCAAACATGATCATGTAGTATCATAAGCTAGACTAAATGGGTGCCAGCTAAGATAACGGCTAATAGAGATGGATTGGAGAATAATATATGCAGCGCTGACCGAGGATTATTAGGTATAAGGGCAGGAAGATGATTCAGAAATGATATCGCTTACCTCAGGTAGCCTAGCGGTGGGTTCCTCCAGCAAGGGCGAGGGGCTGCGCTGCTGCTGTTCCTCCTGAGGCTGTTCCTCCACCGGGGAGTCGTCGCTGTCCTCGTCCTCGGAAACGTGCTTCTTCGGCTTGCGGTGCTTGTTGTGGCGACTGTTGCGCGGCGCCGCGTGCCGGTACGGCAACAACTTTCCGTCTTTCGTCATACTGCCTCTGGGTACTGGGGAATAGATGTAAAAATTTAAGCGGACCGTCCGCTGCTCCGTAAGGGCCTGTGCACACCACGTTTTTTAAACGCACCGTTGACGCGCGTTTGTAGCGATACAGACGCGATACGCACGCGAGTCAGATAAAACTGTAGGATAAAAGCGCGCCGTCGACGCATGTTTCCAAAACGCGCGTCGACGGCGCGTTTAAAAAGCGGGGTGTGCACAGGGCCTAAGACGTGTCCCACGGTTTGCCACGTTACCTACATTTATTTCGCAACAAACACCATAGAATCTCAAGCGAATCATTATACCAAAGAGATGTGTTGTCTTCTATTATCCATTTAACGAAAGATGTACCCACAACAAACGTTTGTGTGATCCACAACAGTTTAGTAGGTCTATGTTGCAAGTGGCATCCTGAGATGGTTATCGCCTAGTGCTCGGCTTTAAGTGCCTGTGCACACCACGTTTTTTAAACGCGCCGTTGATGCGCGTTTGTAGCGATACAGACGCGATACGCACGCGAGTCAGATAAAACTCTGTAGGATAAAAGTGCGCCGCTGACGCACGATTCTAAAACGCGCGTCAACGGCGCGTTTAAAAAACGTGGTGTGCACAGGCTCTTAAAGGGTATTTTGTTTGCCTTCCGAAAAACATTTTGCTTGGCTTCCTAAAAGCTACTTCAGTTTCTATTCACCTATACCCCATGTCTCTAATTCAGTTAATTTATGTAAACAAAGTAATGTCACTGTCAAAATGACAGGACAGTGGTGCAAAACATTTTATCATTAACTAGCTTCTGCCCGCGATTTCGTTCGCGTGGAAGTCCACCACAATATACTAAAATACCAGCTACATTTAAATTTTTTCCCAACACTTCCAATAAATATCGTTAATGTATACAAAAACGTAACAAATTATATACTAAAACCTTCCTCGAGAACCACCTCGCCATCCATTGGTGACAACAGCATTGAAACAGGTGCAGTAGTATTTGAGTTTGTCGCGAACAGACAAGACAGGCAGACGCGGCGGAGGACTTTGTTTTATAATATGTAGTGATTAATTTGTAAATAATTATCTATAAAATTAAAGTGAATTAATGATAAGAACAAAATACTGTTGCCAAACAATGTTTTGTGTATTGTGTCGGAGACACGGTTATGATCGTCATAATCAGCCATTTTAAGTCCACTGCTAGTCGTAGGACTCCCAAAACGAGGAGATCAATAATCGGTTTTCAATCGAAACAGTTTACAGCCGTTTTCATCCAACATCCAACTAGATATGCTACTTATTACAATATGAATTTGTGAATGAGAGTAATATTTGTGATGATAATATGTCAAAAATTTGAAAATGTTTGGATCTCCTGCATCGTTACCAGTATCATAAAATATCTTATACCAGAAAATCTCCTTTTTTAATACTTTGTTCAAAACCGAAAATTTATAAAAATAATTACGGTATGATTATTTTTAAATTATCCCCTTTGTTTAGGTACATAAAATTATCTGAATTTGAGACTTTGGGTATAGTGGGTAGCATTGTGCCATTAAACATTCATCACTGAATAAAAAAAAAAAGGTTGTTCTTAGTATTCAAGCGAGGACATGGCGGAGGGCGAAATCAGCTACCACTTAAAGGGGAAGCGCTACGGTAGCCCGTGAAATTCATATTTTCTAACGATTTTTGCAATTTGCATCTTAATTTCTAACAAATATGTATTTACAGAATTATAATCATTAGAATCATTAATGAAACAACAATTGAATTTTGCGGGCTGGCTTTGCGCTTCCCTCTTACTTCGTTTTGTTTGAGCATAGGAACCGATTTTTCTCAATATGACATAAATCGCTGTATGAATTATGAAGTGAGAACTTGCAATACAATGGCGAAATACTAGATCGCAAATAAAGTCGAACTGTAACAACAAACAATGTTTCTAAATGTCAACCTACATCACCGACTGCCGAGAGAATATTTTAAAATACATAAATACGAATTCAGACTGCACTAGAAATGATCACCTAAGTAGGTATTCAGAAACACATACACTTAAAGGCTCGTACAGACTAGTGCGATATCGCGGGCGCGACGCGACACTAGTAGCACAATTTCTTTGTCGCTGCCTGTCGCGCGCGCCCGCGAAAAAATTTTTTTTTCCCGTTTTTGCATCATTTTTCATTTATGCTCCGCTCCTATTGGTTGTAGCGTGATGTTATATAGCCTATAATATTCCTCGATAAATGGACTATCCAACACTAAAATAATTTTTCAATTCCAACCAGTAGTTCCTGAGATTAGCGCGTTCAAACAAACAAACAAACAAACTCTTCAGCTTTATAATATTAGTATAGATATTAATGTACGATTAGATTTTCCGGTAATCTATAAGTAAAGAAGTATTTTCTGTATTTTTTTCAACTTTTTAGGCTCAGTTGTTTCAGAGATAAGGGGGGAATGGTCAACTTTTATCTATTATCTTAAATAACTTTAGAAGTATTTATTTTAAAACTATAAAAAAAAAAAAACTGAAATCCTTGCTTCATTTGATATGTCACACCCGGGTGTGTAACGTTTAATATAATAAGAAAAGTTCTAATGATCATATGACCTAATTTCATTTACTATAATTCTTTTTTAATATAACGATCAAATGATATAATGAATTATTGATATAATTTCATTTTACCTAATTTCATATGGTATCATGAACAGTTTATCTAATGCATATTTGAAATAATATTCAATTAATATAATATTCAGTTCCTATAATATTCAAAATCTATAAGTAACGTTTAATATAATTTGGAAATGTCTATTTAAGGGCGAAGGGGTTGTACTGGCTAAGTTTCGCTTTACCATCCCACGATTTGGGAGTCCATTTTTTTTTTTACAGAAATGTAATATTATTAGAAGCCTACATGTAAAATTTTAAGTTGCGGAGATAGAAGAGGAGGAGGAGGTTGTATTTATTGTATATATGTAAGTGGTACACCACTAAATACCTGCAGTATTGTCTCTCCTTCTACTTTTTGATCCATCCAAAGGTTGTCTGTAATAGATCGCTTTTAGCGATAAGACCGCCCATTGTGACACCCTATGTAACAGTTCTACATTTATATCTGTAATTTTTATGGTGTACATAATAAAGAGTATTCTATAGATGGATTCCGAAAAATCTTAGAACTTTAACAATATTTTCTCACTTTTGACATTTTGTCTCGCCATTGAACGTTTCGTTTTACGTAAAATGTTTTACTTCATATTAATAATGAAATAAATACGTAAATTTTAGTGATTTAGATACTTTTTTATATACATATTATTTCTATTTACATATTATATTACATATATTTTGCTAATTTAAATTAGTGCTATTAAATTAACAGAATAATTTACCGACTATTGCCGTTAGTTGAAACCAAACGTAAAACGACGCCATTTTGTTGTCACTTCACGTAGTCGGTCAGTGAGGCAAATAAAAATTTAGGATGCAAGAGCGAGCGAAGCGAGCTCTGGATTTGGTTCACCCCGACTCGGACGGGTTAGGTCAGAAGGGGATGGCGGGGTCGGGTGAGCGAGCGAAGCGAGCGAACAGACCCCGTGGTTATTTTTTTTTAAACCACCCAGAAGTAGGAGCCCCGCATAGCGGGGCTCCGTCGACCACGCCTTACTTTGAGACTACTGTTATCGAAAATACCTTTGACCTCAGAGCTAGTCACAAAGTAATATTCCAAGATATGATTATATTTTGGACCTTGACATTTAGGGTGTTGACCTTGAAAATTTAATTTACTTTATTATTGTTTGAAAACCAATTTAGACCCGCTCCGTGTAGTTTAAAAAAAAACATATCTCATAAGGGGGGGGGGGGGGGGGGGGGGGCGAGCTCCACACTTATTCCTTCACAGGGGGGTTCTACACCTCCCCCCACCCCTTAGTGTATTAGCGTTACCTTAGAAAGTTTTTAGTTAATATGAAAGGTAGGTCAAATGAACATTATATAAAAAGAGCATTATACAATTTGAAAACTTTATGAAATGAACGTTATACTAAATGAAATTAGATAAAATGAAAATTATATCAAATATAAAATTAGGTCATATGAAATTAGGTTAAATGTTTTTTTTATAGCATATGAAAATTATAGCATATGAAAGTTATTTCAAATGAAATAAGACTATCTGTTGTATACCAAACATTACACACCCGTCACACCCATACGGTACAGTTTGCGAAACCGTTATGTTTAATTTTCCATTTTAAGCGTACATAAATGAATACAAAATTCATTTATTTAAATTACATGTCCGTGTTTGGGTCACAGAAGTTCATATGTGTACCTTTCAACTTAATGGGTCCAGCAGATAAATAGTAGATTCGGAGTAAATTGGATATGACAGACGGACAGACAGACACACGAGTGATCCTTTAAGGGTTCCGTATTTTCTATTTGAGGTACGGAACCCTAAAAAGTAGACTTATCACCTTTCTAGTGCATTCAATAATTCAAATTTCAAGATAGAACGTTTACGTGAAAAACAGGGTGCTTTCTTGTAACTTATCGATCGGAGTTCTCGGAACGTCGAATTGAATTACTTACCTAAAGATCTATACTCAAGTATTGAAAAGCTCTCGTCGAGACTGAATGAAGTTTTATGATATTTGAACTCGTAAGGACGATATTCACTGGTTACCAGGCGAAGATGTTTTCGTTTTTGTAGGAATCATTAGGTACCTAGTAAGTACCTATATTAACTTTATAATTTTTTTGGCGTCGAATACCATTTAGGTAGGTAATTAGGTACTTTAGACAAAACAAGTAGGTATTTGAAGCTTTTAAAATTAATAGATTCGCTAAGCTATGAGGACAACGGGACGAAAAATGAGTGTCCTACAAACAAAAATTCGAAGACAGGTACGTCAAGTAACCTACACAGGACCCGCGTGGTTGATAACGGCTACAGATCACGGAAATGTTGCGCTGGTAGCGTCAGAAGACGTCAGTAGATATTCATAAAATCGTGGAGTCGAAAGTGCGTTGAACACACAACTACTGTATACTGTATCACGTCATTCAGAGCAGTCAGTTTCTATACGTAATTTGTGTCGTTGTACGAGTAAACGGTGACACGCTTGGTTTGTAGGGAAAGTGTTGCCAATGCCGCCTCCAGCAATGGCCTCAGTGCTCGTGATAACGGCCCAATTCCTCTCACAAAGAGGCATGTGTCTCAAAGCTACTCTGATCACGATCACTTTACATAATCAAGTTGCGCGGCTAAGACCCTTTGACTCCTTTGCATTGCCTGACAATTGTGAACAGTACCACAATAAATCAAAAGTGCATTGCACTGCTTCACACTGATCTATTAGCAAAGTGTTAAGTCAATTGGCCACAATTGGCGATAAATGACAAGTCGTTAGGCTACCTTTTATATGCACGGTGCACCCTGTTTCCGTGTGCACACAACCTACTTGGTTGCCAACCTACATCAACCAGCCGTGACGTATCGATCTCGATGGTACGTTCATAATGGCTTAAATTATATGTAACGATTTGGTGGCCAAGAGACGATGTATGAAGGATGGCATGGCTAGAAATGTACGCAATATACATTTTAATGTATGGAAACTGTGGCCCAATTACATTAGCCCAACCCTTCAAAGTTTAGGTTAAAAATCCTTACTTATTGCGTCCCTTAAATGTCACAAAAGTAAGTTTGTTATTTTGTAAAAATTTGGCAATTTCCTACAAGTATCAAACAATTACTGCGCACATTAACTGGCTTCCCATCAAACCATACAAAAGGTCAAGTTTAATTCTGCAAATAAATAGCAAGCAACTAATTGTTTCATAACTGGAAATACATCACCAAAGTTTCTATAGAAAAATTTAGTAAGAAATGGTAAATTGTATATAAAGTTTCACCCCTACGAAGCCAACAAACAAAATTATTAGGAAATCATGTTGATTAATTTTTAAAGTACAGCAGTGATACTTATCGAAGCGAGGCCAAAAAATGCACGTGTTTTAGTCTTTTCCACCTAAGCAATTTTGCAAAAAATTCCAATTTTTTTAAATATACCTACAACTTGTAAGAAGGTATTTTTTTATGTCAAATGTCAATTTTATATCCAAAAGCCGACCCACCTTCGCATAGCCACTCTTTGTATTAGGCAGTGACATTCAAATATTGTGAGATCGAACAATTAATTCTGAATATATAAATTATATAACCATAACTATCTCAACAAATAATCTAGGATTCAATATTCAAGACAATAGTAGTAAACTTTTAAAGAGTTTTATCTACGCCCATGCTATAAATCCTCTATAAAAGTTTCTGAAACAGCTTATTGCCAACATTAAAACACCCAGTGTCATAGTAACCAAAACCATAATAGCATCCAAACGGGAGTTATAATGTTTGAATTTCATTATGCAACTCCTTTGCTTTTACGAGGATGATGATCCCTTCCTTACTCATCTGTTTGACGAGTAAGGAAGGGACAATCATCCTCCCTTCCGTTCTCACTACTCAATTCGTGGTATCTTTATGAATTTCAAAAAAAGAACAGTGTCACGCACGCGCGTTTCACTATACTATACAATAGTGTCGTATCCCGCCATGTTTGTTCGATACTCGTATTAGTATTACAAAAACTGTTTCAGAACCTTTTATAGAGGATTCATGTCATGGGTGTAGATAAAGTCTTGTATGCAACTGTAATAATTAGGTATTAAAACACTCATGTGATACTATTATAAACCCACATTCGTGTTTTAATACCCCTTATTATACAACAGTTGCATAAAGAAATTTTTTTTTCGCAGATACACGAACTTATTGACTTATTCATTGAGATTATTCATTGCATAAATAAACTCAGATTTCTCAACAAGTTAGTGCAATGACAGTATGCAGCTTGACTAGGGTACCAGCAGAGTTATCAAAACTATTTTACAAGACTTTTTAGGGTTCCGTAACCAAATGGCAAAACACGGAACCCTTATGGATTCGTCATGTCTGTCTGTCTGTCTGTCCGTATGCCGGCACGTAAGCCACTTTTTTCCGAAACTATAAGAGCTATACTGTTGAAATTTGGTAAGTAGATGTATTCTGTGAACCGCATTAAGATTTTCACACAAAAATTTAAAAAAAAAAAAAAAACAATAAATTTTGGGGGTTCCCCATACTTAGAACTGAAACTCAATTTTTTTTCTTTCTAATCTGAATAGTTTGCGCGAGAGACACTTCCAAAGTGGTAAAATGTGTCCCCCCCCCTGTAACTTCTTAAATAAGAGAATGATAAAACAAAAAAATATATATGATGTACGTTACCATGTAAACTTCCACCGAAAATTAGTTTGAACGAGATCTAGTTAGTAGTTTTTTTTAATACGTCATAAATCGTAAACCGTGCTTGCTGCAACGGAACCCTTCATGGGCGAGTCCGACTCACACTTGGCCGCTTTTTTTGGTTGCTTTGTTTTAATTTTGCAGAATATGTTGTGTGTGTTTTATTCTGTGCTAAATGTGTTTTCTTTCTTTCAAATACAAAGTAAAGCAAACTCTTGATCATTTCCTAGAAAATTATAGCATAACACATTTTTTTTAAACCCTCCTTTTGGGGCAGTCGGGTAACAAAATTCGCTGTGCACCGCTCAGCAGTAACCTCCAAGTTGTTGCTTTTTTATGAATTTATGTATCATCTAATAAATGGTTTAAACTGGAATTTCAAAATTAGTTAATCATGTCATATAGCAATGTTTAAAGAACATTGTTAATATTGTTGCAATGAGAACAACCAGTATGTTGTTAATGTTATACAATAACTTATTGGTTATTAACAACAACAAAAAAAGATCTTTTCTGTGCTTTGGCTGTAAATAGCTCTTATTCTTAACTTGTAACAAAGAAACAATCCATGTGGTACTTAATTTTGTAAACAGAAAAATTAAATTGAACATGACAAACTAAATTGTGGTAGATATTTTGAATGAATGCATTTAATTAATACTATTTTGTATTATATTGCAAACTAGCTTCTGCCGCGACTTCGTCTGTGTGAAATTTCTTGTTCCCCCGTCCCATAGCCCGCACGCGATGTTATTTTAACTTAGCATTTTTTCTGACTTATTTCTTTATACTGGGCTCCTAAGGGACGTAGCGTGATGTTAAATAGCCTGTAGCCTTCCTCAAGAATTGGGCTATCAAATGCTAAAATATTTTTTCTAATCCGACTGGTAGTTCCAGAGATTACTCTCTACATACAAACAAATTTTACCTCTTTATAAGTAGGTATAGAAGCATAGATATGCATTACTGAAAATGAGTATGTATCAGTTATTTTCTGGACTTCAATGTTCCTCAAAACTGAGTTTACAGAACTTTATATGGGATACACAAATGGGCTCAAAAACCAAGGAAAGCTTTATCTACTTGAAAATTTGTTAAGCTGGTTGAATTCAAAAGAAAGTTATATGTCTACTTCAGCATGTACAAGGCAATAGCACCAGCAGTAGAATCCTGCAGATCATTACTGCTAAACAAGACAAAACTCAATGGATGCATATTTCAACTTAGGATTTAACTTTAGTATTTCGAGACATCGACTCTTCACATGACCAGAGGGCTGACCTATTTCTTGCCCAAAGAATTAGCATTGCCATACAACGTAGCAATGCTGCCAGCCTGTTGGGCACTTTTCCTGTTGCCAGCGATGCAGATGAATTTTTTGATGCCCTTTGATTCTTTTTCCTCCCTTTTTTAAAGACTTGTACATTATATTATTACTGTTTTAGCTTTTAAATTATGTAAATATTATCCAATAAAACGTTTATTTTTATTTTAACTAGTATTTATTTTTGTCAATATATATTATAGATTTTTTTTAGCATCTGGATTAACCTAATTACTCTGATGTTATTGGTTACAATGAAAATACTTAGTACTAATATTATGTGCGTATGGATTGAGGAGCCACTTCACGATTTTAAAAGGAAACTCACTCCCTTATTTACTAGGTAAGCAGATAATTTTGTAGGCCAAATTCTGAAATTTGTAGTAAAATATATCCAAAGTTATATCAATGTAAAAGTGGGTCCTCAATCCAAACATCTGAATTGAGGAGCGTCCTGAAAGACGGAAAGTACTTTATGAATATTTTTGACAATTTTGTATCATTTAGTAGTAATTGTGTATAGTGCCTATTAAAAATCTGAGTCCATAATAATAATCTGTTGATATTCAAGAATATACAATACTTTTAATGTGGCTCCTCAATCTATACATAAGAGCGTGAATTTCCATGAAAGTAATTGGTCAATTTATATATCACTCCAAAAAACATTTAGTAGTGTGTTCGAATTTGTAGTAGGTACATAGAAAAAGTAGTAAAATTGAGTGAATTTAGTAAATAAACGCATTATATTTGGCTCCTCAGTCCTGATGTTGTGCATAATAAATAATTGATTGTATCTACCTGAGATCACAACGGAATCAATAACCAGAGACACTAACATTTAGTATAAATTTCTACTAAATACATATGTACAAATCAAAAAGAAAACGTGTTGCGCCGACCCCAAGTAACATGGGACAAGGGCAGGAAGAAGAAGAAGATATGTACAAATCAACATTGTATATATATTGGGTAATTCGGTAAAACAAATTACGTTTAGATATTCATTATAAATTCGCTATTAAGGGTGGCCATGTTGTATGTGTACCTGGGACAAACGGTCGAACTAGGTAAGTGCAACTTCGTTAATTTAGGGAAGCTACGGAAGACCTTCTCGTCCAAAATAGGTACCGCAGTGTTTCGGAACAAAAGTCTTTGACCAGTGTGTGTTGCCAGTTATGATTCACGGCACTGAGACGTGGCTTTTTACAATGGGCCTCATAAAAAATCTCAAGGTCACCCAAAGGCCAATGAAGAGGGCTTCGGAGTTTCTCTGCGAGATCGAATTAAGAATGAGGGGGAACTTTGGGGGAGGTCCAGCAGTGGACGTCTTTCGGCTGAAATGATGATGTTAAATGAAACAAGGATGACTAGTTTTTGAAATTTCATTTTTAACAATGAATGAATTACCAACCAATATGTTGGTCGGTGTTTTTACAAATTGACAGTGAAAATCATAGTCGTCGTAACAAAACATCTCATCCTTCGTTGGGTTGTGACATTTATAGTGGCCCGTGCCAGCGTCGCTAATTGCAGGGATAAATTCTATAACGTCTATTAATGTATAATGATCTACTTGAAATCATTATAGATTCTGGTACCTCGTTTACTTTACTCAAAGCTTCGTAGAAAAATTTAATTCAAGGAAACTGTTTAACAGAGTACCTATTTGCACAATGTTTGGTGGTCACAAAACGTACAAACCTTTTTTTCTTCTGCAATACAAATTGCATCTCTAAACTTTTCATTCCGAAAACAGAAATTATATTCAGGTTTGAAGGCAAAAATGCGACCTGCCTAGATATTGGGGTAAATTGTCATGATTCGATCATTAGTATACTTTTTACTGAAAATTGCACTAAAATAATACTTTAAGGCTATATGTTCAAAAATGAAGGACACATTACAAGAAAAGTATTACATGTGACTTAAAACATAACTGGCGAAATGTGGGTATACTACAAGCATAGCTCTGCCCAACCCTTCGGGGAAACAAGGCGTGATGTTATGTTGTGTTTCTATAAGCCACAAAACAATTTTACAGAAGATTTTCTTTTTAAATAATGTATTCATGGTCACCCTCCAAAACAATTTCATAGAAAATTAAAGAATAGCTAACAACTTTGTGTACTCTTTTATGGCAGGAATTATACACATTTAGTAGTAATTTATACAAAACAAAGGTGTTTTTTGATCCAAATTCCGTCACAAGTATAAGTAGATTAGAGGCAAATCTATTTACCGGAGCATCTCAATTGAGGAGCCACATTAAATGTGCTATATCTCCCAATTCACTCAATTTTGATTACTGACTCTTATCCTACAAATCTAATATACTTACTACTAAATGATGAAGAAATTGCGCATTAATTGAACTACTGCTTCTTTGAAAAATGACAAGTTGTATGTGTATGGTCTGAGGAGCCAGATATAATCTATGGTAACTTTTTTAATTTTAACACAACTATGCTCAGATTTTGTCTATTAACTAATCTGAAATGGCTACTAAATCATATCAAATTACGATAAATATTCTTCCACGATGTTCCTAATTCTGACATGGTTACTCAATCCAAACATTTAGATTGAGGTGCCACCTTTATGTTCATATAACTTTTGTAGTATTATACTAAAAAATTGAGGGTCAAACCTACATTTTTTTTTTAACTTACTACTAAATAAGTATTTTATTTCATAAAAATACGAAATGTTGCACCTCAATCCTTACGGACATCTATTACTTGTACTATTTTACATTATAATTATGATCACAATTCTCCCTTTCCTATTACTTTGAAACAATAAACTGTAAAGTATTTTACATAATAGTACCTAGGAATACAGTACCATAATTCAACAAGGCATGTTTGTTTTAATAGAGTTTTTAGATAAAAATCCTTGAAAAAAATATGTTTAAAGATGATTTTTTTTTTTTGTTAAGCAAGGAATGTAGGCACTGTTACTGCAATAAATACTCAAGTACTTATGGTTATCAAAAATTCAAAACCAAAGTGTTGTAGAACAAGTACAAAAGTAATTTCAAGTTCTCTCTTTCTATTTTAATAACTTTATTATTTTACAATAAGCTCCTAGCTGTGAATATTTTATTAATAATCGGTAACTTAATAAAACTTTAAGGTAACTAGATACTGCAAGTAGCGGCGGCGATGACATTTTTATTTAGTAAGTACCTACCATTCAACATTCACAATTTATTTATTACAATCGAGCGCGATTTGAGCGGCTTGTTATTATTTTGAATCGACGATCTCAGTAATCATAACCAATACATTTTTCGGCGGCCCTACCCTTCAGAAGTGACTTAATTTTCAAACAGCGTCTGCTACGAGCTAGTAGGTACCTTGAGGATTATGCATCATTGATACAACAATGAAAAAGAAAACCGTTATGTTACATTGAAAAAATAAGCGTTCGCCAATCTAATATAAATGGCAACCGGCTCGCAATACAACCATTAAATACATAAATCGGATAACAGTAAATTACTGATTTACTTGTTGATGTGATTAAAACAATTTTTCAACTTCAGAGAAAAGAATACGTGCCGACACGTGCAATATTAGCAATGTTTCAATATTTACATAAAACAAATGAAGGATAACGTACCCATCATATAAATAACACATTACTTTAATAAATAGATATACTTACTCATTATTATAGGAGAAACAAATGTTTAAAAATAATTATTCAAAAATGTCTGTCACACAAGCTCGGTACGACAAAGTTATTAGTCTACTAGTGCAGGGCACAACACAAACAGGAAACAGGATATATAAATAGTGAGTCGCTTCGTTCGGTGCTTACTAAGTTCTAGTGATGGGGCAATAAGAGAAACCAATCGAATGTTTTATAATAACGATACCTACTTTTTTATCCGTTTTACAAGTTTATTTATATTTCGTTTAGTGCTTGTATTTTATTATAATGATTATTTGAATTTAAATTCAAATGACAGTACATTTTTACTTGGCAAAAAAATCCCATTAAACGAAAGCCCGCGAAATTCTAATAATTAAAATAATCAATACAACTGTTTATGACCAAGTAACATACTCTAAGCTCTATCTATAGAATGACTATTTCACGAAATCCTTACATTAGAGGGCAATTCTAACTTTAGAGGCCTATTACATTTCGATCGAGATTTTTGCGTTATATGGACAACTTTGGCGTTCTTATTCTGAGAAACTGTAAGACTTTGACAACTTTTACTTATGAAAAATAGTTTGTTAGTGTAGTTTATAGAGGTCTTCCTTTTCCTAATTTTTTCTTATCTATTTGTATAAAGCCAAAATTTCATAAAATGTGCGACGGCACTTTCTCGAGCTCGTGGATTGAACTATTGTACGGTGACCAGCACATCAAGCTACACGAAACTGTCAAATATCTAAAACGATTTTAAACTTTAAAATGTTGAAGATTAAGTACAAAATCGAACGAGAAAATTTGACAGTTGGTGGTAACTTGATGTATTGGCCATATATATATGCAAACGGATTGAAATATATAATAAAAATATCTCTTAAATAGCGGTTTAGTTCATAGTGGGCGCAGAATTTTGAAATATGTATGAAATCTATTTAGAAAATCCCCTTCAAAACTATTAAAAACGCATAGAATTAACTGTAAATTTACTCCTTACTACATCAATAAAACTTCAAATAAACGTATTTACAACTGCCAAATTGTTACTTAATGCGATGCGTCGGCTGATGAACGCAATTTTGTGATAGGCCCCTTAAGGAGTTGGATTGCTGATTCTTATGATTATAATTCTGTAAATACATACTTGTTACGGTCGCGAATCATATTTTGATCAACATACAACCAGCCACTAACCTGCAAATTTCAAAAAACTTATGATTATTAGAATTTCGCAATTTATCTTAGCGCTTCCTTATAAAAGCACGAGGCCGAAACCTACGCAGAAAAGCAACACAAATAAAACTGCATTGGCCTTCGTGGCCGTGTATGTACAGACGCCAGCAGGTCAAGCTACCTGAAACTGTCAAATTTTCGCAATCAACCTTGAACCTTATACTGTCGTGATAAAGTTGAAAATCTATTAAAGAAATTTGACAGATTGTAGTAGCTTGATGTGCTGGCGTCTGCACATACTAAACCTACCCATTTATTTAATTTTATCAGTACCGAGAATCAAGTTAATATACTTTTCACTTCTCATGCTCTAAAAGTACGCCAATATAGCCCTACGAAGCGGGACTAAAGTGACTACTTTAGTCTCCAGGGACTGCAAAGTAATTAGTTTTTTATATTCCTTCATGTGCCACAGACAAACTCTAACAGCCAGTAAATATCTATGGAGTGTGGACCATCTTCATTGCGAAAATGTTGAGAGTTTTACTTCCATGGTTTTTCCGCAAAGAAGGTGGCGCCATGCGTTTTAAATTGTTAATCTGTGACTGGTTTAGAAAAAAAAACTGACCGCGAAAATTTCAGAATTTTTGTCGAGTGTTTTGTTCGGTTTTAAATAATTAAGAATGTCCAGTGAAAGTGAAGAGTTTGACGGTGAGCAAAGAGCAAAAGACATAATAGATAATCTTTTGCCGCCAAAATCGCCTAGATTTACCTAAAAACTTACAAAAGTTTTATGGACTGGAGGAATAAGGTTTATTAAATGTTTTCGTACTAAATTGACTATTTTTCTCGCTCAAAGTGAAAAGTACAGTTTGCATCTCGAGACTAAACGCCAACTTAATATACCCTCGGTTTCATTGACTCCCTCGCACGCTCGGGAGCTATTATATAGCTACTAGGGCTTCGTTTAGTCCCTCGATACAAAATATACTATTGTTAGTCGAGTTAATATAGTTAATCGACTAATCGATTTTTTAAATCTATTATTATTTATACCTTTGCGAATGTTTGTACTTGTACGCATGTAAAGGGCCGGCAGACATTCATTCGAATCAATATCTGTTTACAAATGTCTCAGTCTTGTTTGCGATTTTGTGAATCTTGGCAGGGAAGATAATTTTATTAGTGCGGTTGGACTGTTTTACATATTTTAGTATACTTACTTATATGCTTCAAGGAGCGGACGCTGCAATAGCCAGCCGCAGAGAAATCCATGATCAAATTAAGTTTAATAGTATAAGGGTGAGTTTCACGAAACCACAATTAGTTTAACGGAGACTTTAAATTGATGCTGTCACTTTCTTTTTGATACAAAATGTAAGGGATGGCATGAATTTAAAGTCTCCGTTAAACTAATGGTGGTTTAGTGAAACTCACCCTAAGTATGCTACACAGTAAACGCCACGAACTCAGAAAATATCAAAACGTCTGTTCCTTCGTCACAATCGTGCGCGCAACGCAACCCGGTCGAACGAATGAGTGGGAGACTTCGCGAAGGTTCGAAATTCGCGCGCTGTGATGTTCGTCAAAAACCAACGCAGCTTATTAATCGAATACTTTGCATAATCATTTGCAAATGTCGTCCTTCACTTGTGGGAGTCCTTCGTCCTTCACACGTATTTTCGTGCGAATGTGAGTGACCGGTATTACAATCTATCTCTTTCAATCACGTCTCTGCGCTCTAAACATCTGAGTTCATAATCATAAACATGTGAGGCAAGCTGTTTGAATGAATCCACAGAATAGAATCTGGACTTTTTCTGTTGACAGCACGAGGCGCCATCTAGTTGTCGGGTAACCAAAAGTATTACTACACACACTCACACATACACACCCTCTCTGTCATACACACACACACATACAGACACTCACAAACAGACACATACACACCCTCACTCATGCACACCCTCCTACATACATACACACGCACACACACATACACATTACACTATTACAGATAGCTGATTTTTTTGCTTTTTTTTGTCGTATAAATTATTGTTTCCTATTAACGCATTCTTAACAGAATTGTTAAAAAACATTAATAGTATAATGTTTTTTAACAATTCTGCTATGAATGCGTTAATAGGAGGCAATACTCGTAATATACACGACAATGTAAAAATTCCAGATTTTCTATCTGCACAGGAGTATGAATGAAAACTCGGAATTAAAGATAAAAATCAGTTTATTAATTGTTTTTAAACACATCAGGAGAACATCAGGAGGTCCGCTGTCTCATGACTGTCTTTTTCCAGAACTCCCGTAACTGCAATGAAAAATAAATATGTACAAAATAATCGATGTCCTGCGAATAAAATGTATGAATCAGCTGTTATTTTTTAAATTTCGGGGTTGATTCTACAGTAAAAAGCTTTATATAATAGAGAGAACCAAGTTTTATAAAGACAGAACCTCAGTAAACAAAAAGTACATACCATCTTTCTCACTAGACATCCAGTTAAAAACAACATGAGTTTTGACATGATGGAAGAGCACTCAATGTTCAGTTCACTTTTCATAATAATTATGGGTCCAAACTCTATGCTGAGTAGTTCACAGAATAAAAACTTCACAACTTTATTCCGAAATGCCGACACGGAGGAGCAGGCTCAACTAAACGTGGACGTACGAAACAGAGGATGATTATAACGCGGCACGGCGACATGGAAGAACGGAGGTTCAACTCAACGTAATTAGTAGATCCACTAGCGAAACAACCAGAATTTTATTGCAAAATTAAAATCCATACGTAAAACGGTGTAACCGGCAGTCCGGCACTCGAGCGCGGACTGCGGACATTCATTGCAATTAAAATGTTACCATTGCAACGATTATAAATTCGCATTATTCAAATGAAAAAAAAAAAAAAAACAGCTTTCAGAACCATTTAACGAATACATAATACTTGGTTTAGGTGTTATTTTTATTCTTTGTCATTTATTGTGCAATATTGTGAGACAATTAATTTATATGTGAGTTTGTGTGGTACAACATTTACCGGTATCATTTATTTATTTATTTATTTAGGCAACCAACAGCGATACATATATAGTATATTACAAAGTATGTATAATTACAGATTGTATGGCTAATAATAGGTTTCCCTGTTTAACTAGGATAAGTGATAAAACATGCGAACGGACTACTGAGATATTTAAATTCAATAGCTTAAATTTTTAGGTGTATTACAAATAGTTAAGTTTAAATTTTTAAGAGAAAAAAAAAAAAGGTTGATTATTAAGAAAAATAAAATTTTGAATATTAAGAGCTTGGTAGTCTGTCACTTGCCTTCGTTTATGGTTTTCACAATTTGTTTTTTGAATGTAGGTTTATTACAGTTAAATATATCCACTTGAGAGAAATCTGTGTTATAAATTCGAGCAATACGGGTCAATACACAATTTTTGGCATAATTAGTCGAATGCCGAGGCACGTGCAGCATCGTAGTATGACGAGTGCGCCGCAGGGGAGTGTTAAAAGTTACCTGTGTGACCAACTCCGGGCAATCGAGGCATCCATTAAGTATGTCGTAAAGCAAACACATATCCATAACTTTGCGCCTTTCATCGAGTGTTAGCAGACCATGTGCTCGACAACTATTTTCATAGGCCATCGGAGGTTTACGGAGGCGATAATTAAGGTGGTTAATAAATTTTCTTTGAACCCGTTCTATTTGGTTCTTATAAATAATGTATTGTGGGGACCAGATTGGGCACGCATATTCTAAGACGCTGCGCACATATGCAAAATACACCGATTTAAGAGCCTCGATATTTTTAAATACCTTACATGACCTAATAACAAAGCCTAAGTTCTTATAAGCTTTTGTACTGACAAAGTCTATGTGATCTGAAAATGTCAATTTATTGTCAAACATAACTCCTAAATCCCGAACCAATTTAACCTTATTAATGACAATTCCATCAAAGTTATATGAGTAAACAATAGGGTTTTTTTTACGTGTATAACTAATACATTGACACTTTGTGACGTTTTATCATCATTATATATTTTAATATTGCAACACAGTATTTTTCGTTTGGCTATTTGTGACAGAGATGGCGCTCTGCTCAATAAAACAACCGAGATTACTGTATGTTCTAAGCTGCCATAGCATGAATCTGGGTGTAAATAAAACAGATTATACCCAAAGTCTCAAATTCAGATCATTTATGTAAACAAAGGGGATAACATATCAAAAAAATATCTTCGTAATGGTAATTCACAGAAAAATGCGAAAAAAAAAGGTTCCATTTTTTTTTTAAATACTGAATTTAAGAAATAATAATTAAAAAATAATCATACCATAATTATTTTTTTTAAATAATTACGATTTTAAACAAAGTTATTAAAAAAAGGAGATTTTCTGGTATAAAATATTTTATGATACTGGTAACAATACAGGAGATCCAAACATTTTCAAATTTTGCCGTAGCTGGTTTCTTTTTATAAGAAAATTACCACGTAACCTTAGTTCAAATCGAAAGTTACCGTTGGCCTAAGTGACCTTTGCCTTAAATTTATTAAGAAAGAAGCCGTAAAAAATGTCAGGATCCTAAAACCCGAAATTTTTTACAGCAACGTATCGATAAAAATTACGAGTGAGTAGTAGTACATCCCTATCTTGTTATTATGTTGGCAGCTTTATGTCATGTCTGCAGTCCGTGTCATTTCTGTTATGTTGGTATTCATTATTAGCTCACGTTTCATACAAGCGACGTTTTTCATTTTTATATATGGGACTCCCGTCTCTTAATATTATATACTCTTTGAGTGTAACCACTAAGGTTCCGACTCTTTAACCAGTTTTCCTGTGGCTGCCTTAAGCTCCTAACGAAACTTAATCGCCTCCAGCCAGGGCGTAAAAACTATAAACTAAACGACTGCTGCTCGCTAAGGGCACCCCCTGTGGGGTACGAACCTCGTGTACGTTACCCCAGCAGGAAAGTGTCTCTTAGAGTGATATGAGTGGAACGTATAATTAGTGCGTAATCTACTGTAAATGTGCGCCAAATAAAAAAATTGTGCGTTTTGTCGTTTAGGAATAAAACGGAAAAAACGATTCCTGCTGGAGTAACGTTTTTCCAGCAGGAAAATTCTAAACGAAAGGTCGGAGAGAGAAATATTTTGCATGGGCAGAAAGCTTATATTTGTGCAAAAATGTGCGCCGAAAATATATTTTGTGCGTCTTCAGGTTTTCGAGATATTGCATTTCCTGCTGGAGTACCGTTTTGCAGAATCGTGTATCTCTAAAACCAATATATGTGCGCCTGTAGAATAAACATGTACGAATACCTCTTTACTTGTGCGTATTTGTGACAGAATTAGATTTAAGAAAATATTTATAATTTTCAAATAATCGCGCTTTTTTGAAAACCCGAAAAAATATCGTAGCGCCTAAATGAGAAAACGTATAAGCTCGCTGAAAACTGTATTCGATCCTTCTTGGCGCTTTTAATAACCATCAAAAGTTTCAAAAGTGCACATGTATGCGTTATTGAATAATATTGCTAAAAGTCAAAACGACGGTGTCATAACTGTGACGGCAAAATACAAGAAACCGGCTCAACCCAAGATGTGTGGGTCTAAACCAAGAATTAGTGCGTTTAGTCAAAAATATATAGTGAAAATATTCAGCTTGGAAATGTTCGCATTAAGTAGATATAAACAAAAAACAAAACATGTACACAACGGCTGGTTATCCGACCAAATTCGAATGACTAGAAAAATTCGACGATTTCATACTTAACGGTGACCTTCTCAACTTTACTCACGAACCGGTTGACACGTGTTGTGCCTGAGTACACTGAAGTAGAAAATAAGTAAAAACATAAACTTGTTATTAGATTATATTCCATTATCTGTTTCCGTGACCCACACATCTTGGGTTGAGCCGGTTTCTTGTATTTTGCCGTCAAAGTTATGAAACCGTCGTTTTGACTTTTAGCAATATTATTCAATAACGCATACATGTGCACTTTTGAAACTTTTGATGGTTATTAAAAGCGCCAAGAAGGATCGAATACAGTTTTCAGCGAGCTTATACGTTTTCTCATTTAGGCGCTACGATATTTTTTCGGGTTATCAAAAAAGCGCGATTACTTGAAAATTATAAATATTTTCTTAAATCTAATTCTGTCACAAATACGCACTAGTAAAGAGGTACTCGTATATGTTTATTCTACAGGCGCACATATAGTGGTTTTAGAGATACTCGATTCTGCAAACGTTACTCCAGCAGGAAATGCAATATCTCGAAAACCTGAAGACGCATATTATATTTTCGGCGCACATTTTTGCACAAATATAAGCTTTCTGCCCATGCAAAATATTTCTCTCTCCGACCTTTCGTTTAGAATTTTCCTGCTGAAAAACGTTACTCCAGCAGGAATCGTTTTTTCCGTTTTATTCCAAAACGATAAAACGCACAAACTTTTTATTTGGCGCACATTTACAGCAGATTACGCACTAATTATACGTTCCACTCATATCACTCTAGGAGACACTTTCCTGCTGGGGTAACGTACACACGAACCTCGGCTTAGGGCAGCGTCGGAGGGAGGGTGGCAAGGGACCGACGGTGGCTGGATAAAATCAGTGTTTTGATTATTATCGTGGGGAGTTTAGATTACATGCTGCTCAGCTAAAGCGCGTGCTGGCGCTTCACTTACAGTCAAGGGTCGGGGAGGACTATTCGTTAGTCGGGGATTTCGCGGGGGGCCTCGGCGGCGAGGTCGGAATGACGATCTTGTATTGTGTATTCTTATTTTGCGAACTGTACTAGTTTCCCTACGACTCTCCTGGAGGAGAGTAGTGGGGTCGTCTGGGTCGGTCAGTGCATGCCTTGGACGGCGGGTCGAACTAATATTAGAGGGAACATAACTTGCGGCCATCACAACTAGAGCGTTGCGATGAGTGGCTGCTGAATCGAAGAAGCGCTTTGAAGTGCGCTTCATGAATTGGGCTATCGTGGGGATTTTGAGTTCAACGTGGAGGTTAGTGTTACGAACGAACCAGGGGGCTCCCGTGATTTTACGTAAGACTCGGTTCTGTAGGGTTTGCATCTTATGGATGAGATGGGGTTTGGCGTGTGCAAAGACAGGACTCGCATAGGTCATGATGGGGCGGATGCACGCGGTGTAAATGCGACGGGTGTTCGGGTGGGATGTTGTATATATGCTAGTCGCGCGGTAAACTTTGATTGCGCGATGCAGGATTTGTGACGTCAGGTCTTTGAGCGTAGTTCGCATGTGGCGTTGTTTAACCGCACTGGGCCCGCGTGGTGGATTACGGCCCCTGCCTCTTAACGAAAGAAGGTCTGTGTCTCAGCGATGGGAACATTATAGGCTGGTTATGCTTTAAATGCAAATGAACTATTGTCCATGTATACATCTTTTTGAGGCTGACTGTGCTGTTGTACGCTGTCTACGACGTTGACACATTGATGAATTAACGTGTAATAGATAGTGCATACCTACTAACTCCATGGTAGGTACATACGAATTCCGTGCGAAATGTTGATCATTGATGATTGACAACTGATTGACAACACTATGTAAATTTGTACAATAACATTTACTTACGGTAAATAATTTTATAAAAAAATATTTAAAAAACCATGTAACGCACTTAGTACCGTATACTATTAATAAGTTAATTACCAAGAGATTTCAAACACATTAAAAATTTAAGGATATGACAGGTAGATATGTGAAATACCTACTATTTATTACATTTACGAGATGCTATAATTCCACAGCAAAAATAAGGTCTTTCTTTTTATGAGTACGATTCACGGAGACGCAGCGGAATAGAAAAAAAAAAGTACTTGCGCTGTACGTATAGTTTATGCCGCCTGGCGTACCTACTCAACTTTTTCAGCGTAAGCATCAAAGAAAAGCAAAAAAGAAATCGTGCGGTTTGAAAAAAATGCCGCCATTTTTATAAAAATAATCACGTTATACGACGGGCTTCACCGAGTGGAGCTGTGTAGCTAACCACAGCTTCACTCGATGTAGCCCGTATGTCACGCGGGACGGCAGGTATCATGAAGTCTGCAATAATTCTGCATGCAGCGACGTTACCGCGCTGCTACGCCGTCGACCGAGTTGCATAGTTTTGTATGTATGCAGCTAGCTGGCGCACACTAAGGTCACTAAGCAGTTGTATAATGGACAGAAGGCCTTACGTAGTTACGCTAGAGAACTGCGGTGAACGCCACATAGCATCCGTAATTTACCGTCGAATGACGTCACTGAAACATTTATGGAAGTAAGTTGGTGTTTTCGTAGTGAGCGTTTTTTGACACCGTAAAGTCAAACCCGCTGGCCCGCTGTCATCATTTTCATGTTGGCCGTCATTGCGGACGTTTTGTGGCGGCTTGCGTTGTCAAGCTTTACCCGAGTAATACGCCTGAACGAAATAAAGCGCTCCGAGTGTCTAAACACGTGCGTTGTTATGTGAGTGAAACGCGGCGTCAGTCATTGCGGTTATAACATTAAATAAAAAAATAAAAAAACAATTCGGAGCCTACAACCACCTCATATAGCAGTATTATTTTAAACTTACGTCAGTGTGGGAAAAAGATGGAGTTATACGTTCTGTACAGCGCTTCCATCTTTTTTCCACACTGAAGTAAGATCAGCCCAGTAAGGGCAACAAGGATGATGGGCACAATCGAGGTGGCGCCGGGAGTCGTTTATCCGCAAATATTCAAATACTTAGTGATAGTTTGCTGACGCGATTGCTGCCCAGGCTTCGATCGAAGTGTTGATCTAGGCTTTATGACCATCAGGCCACTGGCCATTACGACAGCTACTTTTTTACGCGATAACCAACATCTACGCGGACGAAGTCGCGGGCGTAGTAATAATAAATTCTACCTAAAAAAAATCAACTTTTATTGCAAATACCAATACTTATTGAATTTAAATTAAATTAAGTAGCTCTAATTAGTATACCTCCTGCTTCTTTAACATTTACAAATCTGTTCTGGCAACACTGCTCCTGCGCCTCTCAAAAAGGCGCCATCATTTTTTTATTTTGCGCTGGAAATTGTGTTTCGCATTTGGCTTTTTGGCGCCCCTTGATATCTGGCGCCTAGAGCGACCGCTCCTCCCGCTCTACCCCAGGGCTGGCGCTGGATACTGGAAGCAGAATCCTCCGAAATACCTAAGCAAGTTACAGTTATCTGAGTTATCCAGTGGCGGACTAAGCCTCGCAGGCCCGGCGCGGCAAAACAAAATGATCCCCTTGCCCCGGTCTTTCCGGTTTATGTAGGTATTATAATCAAACATGTTGCAGAAAAAAAAAAAATATCGACAAAAAGTATATTATTTACTTTTATTTATTCAATCAGTACACCATACCTATATACCGTACAGCATATTAGGTATACATGTTAGGTTCAGCAACCGAAAAAGGCTCGTACAGACTCGCGTGATATCGCGGGTGCGACAGGCACCGACAAAGAAATTCTGCTACTAGTGTCGCGTCGTGCCCGTGATATCGCACTAGTCTGTACGAGCCTAAACGCTCATTGAGCGAAAAAACCGGCCACAACGCGATTAGGCATTGTCAAAACAGCCACGATGTTCTTTGGATATTCGACCACAACACAACGCGTTCAGGCAAAGAAGAAAAGCTACAACGCGTTCTGAGCCTTTTTAATGCAACCCGGATACGCACGACGGACTAGTTGTATGGAACTTGTCGACGCTCGTACTGCATGGAAGTGATGTAACCGTATTAACGAGTAGGTAGTAGAAGACGCTGTCAGGATGATATGAAAATCCAAAATAACGGCCCTCATTCTGTTTTCAAGCTCTGGAAAGCGTTCGGTGACGATGACGCGAGTTCCATGATTTTTGTTCACCCAAAAAGTGTACATACACAGTATAGGTATATATATGTAGGTCATGGAAACCGTTCGGTGACGATGCCGCGAGTTCCATAATTTTAGTTCACCCAAAAAGTACACATATATACACAGTACTCGTATACATATAGCTCATGGAAAGCGTTAGTAAGTAGGTAAACGCGAGCGTTTGTAAACGGACGCAGCCTTTTGTAAAATGACTAATCATACAATCTGCCTGTCATATTATACAAAATGGCAACTTAGTGTTATTAAACGTTTAAGAGTGGGTCGCATGAAGACGATCCTGACTGCTTCTACTTTTATTAATTTTTCATGTCAATGGGATCACTGGTTTCATTAGGGATCCGTTAAATATTTAAATAATATGTATGACTGTCGCGGTCCGTTTGGTAGACGATTTCTAGCAACCAAGATTTAAAATATCAATCTATACATATAATAAAATCGTAGCGAAGTCAAAACTGTACATTGAATATTTTTGAAAAAATGTAATTGCCACGAGGTCTGGGAACGATTCTCATGCCGAAAATATAGTTTTGTGGCGGTATCGACAACGCCACATGCGAACTATACGCATCAAAGACCTGACGTCACAAATCCTCCATCGCGCAGAGTTTACCGCGCGACTTGCATATATACAACATCCCGACATAAACCGTCGGGCAGTTGCTCACCAGACACAATACCTGTCTAGTCGGAGGATCCTCCCTTTTCCCTAGAGTATGAGTGAACTTTATACCCTGTTCCTCATACCTCTAAATTGGTGACCCCGAACATGGACATTAGCGCAGCCTTCGTGCAACTACTTCAGCGTGACGTCATCCATCTCTTCCTCAAGCTTTCGAGTGGCGAGTCATACAGCCAGCCAGCACTGACGGCTTCAACGAGTATCCTGACCACCAGCATGCAGCGAACGCGCATACCTGGTCATCACCCTCAGCCTTATCAGCAACCTTGCCACAGCACACTGCACTTTCGGCCGGTCCACAAGCAGAGCCCTTCAACGCTCTCCTGGTCGACGCCAGCAGTCAGCCTCAACCCGGCGCTGTACGACGCGACGTTTGACTCACTGGATCAAAAACGCAGCGCCACCCCGACTCACTTGGGAATCACCGCAGACAGTTCCGACTCACCGTGAACTATGCGGCACCCGGTTCCGACTCACTGGAACCACAACTGGCCCTGGCAAGCATCATATGCACTGACTCAGCTCACTATCGACCTTCGGTCTCCGGAGGGGAGTAATGTGGCGGTATCGACAACGCCACATGCGAACTATACGCATCAAAGACCTGACGTCACAAATCCTGCATCGCACAATCAGAGTTTACCGCGCGACTTGCATATACAACATCCCGACATAAACCATCGACACAATACCCATCTGGTCGGAGGATCCTCCCTTTACTATAGAGTATGAGTGAATTTTACACCCTGTTCCTCATACCTCTAAAGTTTTTAGAATTTTTGTCTGTTTGTCTGAATGTATGTACGCACGGCTACGTAATTAAAATGTAGCTGCTGAAAAAAGATAAAAAAAGTTAAGTATGAACTGCTGTATCTTTTTTATTTAATTGATTAGCATCTTTGAACGATATCTTCGAACATTGTGGTTGATTCTTCATTTTAAGATAGACTTGAAAGTGCTACAAACCTGGGCTCTGAATACTTAGAAATTGCTCCTCTTGTTCTTTCTTCATAAGTTACCTACAGGGCCGGATTTAGGGCAGGGCAACAGGGGCTTTAGCCCCGGGCCTCCACAAGAAAGGGGCCTCCACAGTACTTATGTTTTTTCTAGATAAGAAAAAAAATACGGTACATCCTTTGTGTCCATCAAAGAGAAAAAAGTTCACATTCAAGGAACCTTTCTCATTTTTTTTTTTCAAAATCTGTGCATGGTCGATCAGTTTCTCAAAAATCTTATATGTACACACAGTAAAATAAATACATAGAGATACATTAATGACAGTCTCCTAGACCGTTTTCCTGTAGGTACAACGGTTAATAACTATTTACTGCCCTGTCTCAAAAATGCACCCTATTTATAAATTAATAAAAAACTGTGGAAATAAAAGCATCAGTTCCAAAAGTTTTTCGCGGCCTCCACTTCTTGGTCGCCCCAGGGCCTCCACACCTTTAGATGCGGCCCTGGTTACCTAATTAGCATTTACTCATATGCTTACAATTAACGATATAAACAAATCGTTGTTTTTTTTTTCAGCATAGATACACCACTTATTCCAAGAAAGTACTTTCAATATTTTGTCAAAATCATGGTAATGATCACCAAGTAACCGCCGTACAAAGTAAATGCCCAAACAAGTATTTGGGCATACTGATGTAAAACGAACCACTTTTAAAGATAGTTTTATTTAACGCTGTACCGCTTAAAAATCAGATTTTTTGTTAAGATTCGTAAAAGTAAAACAAATCAATATGAGAGATGTGGACACCATCAATTCATATTACGAACGCTTGCTGAATGAATTTTCTCATCTTAATCAAGAAAACAGCCCATGTCATGGTATCGAAAACGTGAGCATAATTGTTAATAAGAAGAGGTGGAAGAAACGCAAAAAGCACAATGTATTAGAAAATGCTCAACAGCCAACAATTATTGCTTTTCGTTTATCAAGATTCGGTAAATACAAGAAGCAAGGTTCGACCACCAAACTCTCAAGCATGCCTGAACTAAACAAATATACAAAGCCTGTCCCGCCACGAAACAGAAACGGCCATGGAAAGGATACAAAACAAAACAAACACAAAAAAAGCCCTTTTCAATCTAAGTTTATTGCCAATGTAGTTTCTGAACATCGGTTCGACAGTTGCTTCATGAACCTATTTAACTATCCGAGCCAAACAAATTGGAAAATCTACAGGTGTCAACTAGGCGCTGTAGAGGACAGCTGTTGCTGTTCTTGTAACTCTGATGCTATGTTTGAAGTGATGAAGAGCTTGTACGACTGTTACAAAGCGAAAAATTGCGATAATTGTTGTTGTGTACTTTGCGGTTATAAACTACAAGAGGAGAGAAAGCTCGGCGAATTAAGAAAATCTATGGCCTCTATTGCAAGGGATAAAGTATTAGATGGTAAGACGGCAGCAGAAAAAGAGAAAATTTTGAACGAAATGGCTAAGTCAAGACTACCTTTACCTGCAGGGAAGACGGCATCAGAAAAAGCTTTGATAGACAAAACAAGGAAAGAACTTGGGCTACCACCATCGCCTAAGACTGCAGCCGAAAAGGCAAAAATGAGAAAAGCTGAGGCTGCAGGTATTATAACTCCTTTAGAAGGTAAAACTCCGGCGCAGAAAGAAGACATTTTAAGAGCACAAGCTAACCTCGGTTTGCCCCTTCCGGAAGGAAGAACTGCTTCGGAGAAGGTTCTGATAGATAAAGTAAAAACAAAAAAGGGACCTCGTTCTGTTGGGAGATCAGAATTTAAGGAAAAAGGTCCAATCCTAGGAGCTAGAATGCGTAAAGCGAAAGTGGATGGATTTATGACACCGCTCAAAGATAAAACACCAGCAGACAGAGAAAAAATTCTAAGGGAACTAGCTAACCGAGGTATACCCCTCCCTGAAGGACAGTCACCATCAGAAAAAAAAATTATTGACAAGGTGCGCACCGATCTTGGTCTACCTATTGAACCTAAAACTAAAGCTATCAGAGATAAACATGATGAGGCAGCTATAGAAGGCATTCTACTGCCATTGGAAGGCAAAACACCTTCAGAAAAGGAAAGTATATTACAAGGCCAGCACAATATGAGTATTCCATTACCTATAGGAAGGACACCATCGGAAAAAACTCTTATAGCCAAAATAATGGCAAGTCCTCGTCCACCTTCCCTGAAAACAGCGGGTTTACTCACATCTATAACGGGAAAATCACCAGAACAGAAGGAAAATATCCTACGAGGGCGGGCTATGAAAGGTTTACCACTGCCTGAAGGTAAATCAGCATCAGAAAAAAAACTTATTGACAAGGTTCGCACCGACCTTGGTCTACCCAAGGAACCTAAATCTAAATCTATTAGGGAAAAACATGAACAAGCAGCTAAAGCTGGCTTACTACAGCCGTTGGAAGGTAAAACACCTGCAGAGAAGGAAAAGACATTGAAAGGTCTGCATGATTTGGGAATTCCGTTACCTGAAGGACGAACGCCATCAGAGAAAGCTCTTGTAGCCAAAATAGCGGCAAGTAGTCGTCATCCTTCAAAGGTGATTCCACCGGTCCTGGCGCCTTCAGAGAAAATGCGTAGAGCAAAAGCGGAAGGGTTACTAACGCCACTCAAAGGTAAAACTCCAGAACAAAGAGAGAACATTTTGAAGGGATTAGCTATGACAGGTTTACCTCTCCCAGTAGGTCAATCACCATCCGAAAAAAAACTAATTGATAAGGTTCGAGCCGACCTTGGTCTACCTACGGAACCCAAAACTAAATCTATCAGAGACAAACATGAACAAGCAGCTAAAGCTGGCTTACTACAGCCATTGGAAGGCAAGACACCTGCAGAGAAGAAGAAAACATTACAAGGTCTACATGAATTGGGAATTCCATTACCTGAAGGACGGACGGCATCAGAGAAAGCTCTTATAGCTGAAGTCAAGTCTAGACCCCGTGCACTTTCTGCGGTCCTGGCACCTTCTGAGCAAATGCGTAGAGCAAAAGCGGACGGATTACTTACACCACTGAAAGGCAAAACACCAGAACAAAAGGAAAAAATTCTAAGGGCACTAGCTAACCGAGGTATACCCCTCCCTGAAGCTCAATCACCATCAGAAAAAATAATTGTTGACAAAGTTCGCACTGACCTTGGTCTACCTAAAGAACCTAAAACTAAATCTATTCGAGACAAACATGAACAAGCAGCTAAAGCTGGGTTACTACAGCCATTGGAAGGAAAAACACCTGCAGAGAAGGAAAATACTTTGAAAGGTCTACATGATTTGGGAATTCCGTTACCTGAAGGACGGACGCCATCAGAGAAAGCTCTTATAGCTAAAGTAGCGGCTAGAAGTCGTCATCCTTCAAGGGTAGCAACACCGTCCCTGGCGCCTTCGGAGCACATGCGAAGAGCGAAAACGGAAGGATTACTTACACCACTGAAAGGCAAAACACCAGAACAAAAGGAAAAAATTCTAAGGGCACTAGCTAACCGAGGCATACCCCTTCCTGAAGCTCAATCACCATCAGAAAAAAAACTTTTTGACAAAGTTCGCGCTGACCTTGGTTTACCTAAGGAACCTAAAACTAAATCTATTAGAGACAAACATGAACAAGCAGCTAAAGCTGGCTTGCTACAGCCATTGGAAGGGAAAATACCTGCAGAGAAGGAAAAGACATTGAAAGGTCTACATGATTTGGGAATTCCGTTACCTGAAGGACGGACGCCATCAGAGAAAGCCCTTATAGCTAAAGTCAAGGCGTCACCTCGTACGACTTCAATTAAAACAGCAGGTTTAATGACGCCCCTTACAGGCAAACCATTAGAACACAAAGAAAAAATACTACGAGCGCGTGCGATGAAAGGTTTACCGCTGCCTGATGCGCAATCACCATCAGAAACAAAACTTATTGACAAGGTTCGCACCGATCTTGGCCTTCCTACGGAACCTAAAACTAAATCTATTAGAGATAAACATGAACAAGCAGCTAAAGCTGGCTTACTACAGCCATTGGAAGGAAAGACACCTACAGAGAAGGAAAAGACATTACAAGGCCTTCATGAATTGGGAATTCCATTACCTGAAGGGCGGACGCCATCAGAGAAAGCTCTTATAGCTAAAGTCAAGGCTGGGCCCCGGGCAATTTCAGCGGTCCTGGCACCTTCTGAGCAAATGCGTAGAGCGAAAGCGGAAGGATTACTAACGCCTCTCAAAAGCAAAACACCAGAACAAAAAGAAAAAATTCTCAAGGAACTAGCTAACCGAGGTATTCCTCTCCCTGAAGCTCAATCACCATCAGAAAAAATAATTGTTGACAAAGTTCGCGCCGAACTTGGTCTACCTACGGAACCTAAAACTAAATCTATTAGAGACAAACATGAAAAAGCAGCTAAAGCTGGCTTACTACAGCCATTGGAAGGCAAAACACCTGCAGAGAAGGAAAAGATATTAAAAGGTCTACATGATTTGGGAATTCCGTTACCTGAAGGACGGACACCATCAGAGATAGTTCTTATAGATAAAGTGAAGGCTTCACCCCGTGAGCCTTCAATTAAAACAGCGGGTTTAATGTCACCCCTAACGGGGAAATCACCAGACCAAAAAGAAAAGGTATTACGAGCGCGTGCGATGAAAGGCCTACCTCTCCCTGATGCTCAATCACCATCAGAAAAAAAACTTTTTGACAAGGTTCGCGCCGACCTTGGTCTGCCTACGGAACCGAAAACCAAATCTATCAGAGACAAACACGAACAAGCAGCTAAAGCTGGCTTACTACAGCCATTGGAAGGCAAAACACCTGCAGAGAAAGAGAGAACATTACAAGGTTTACATGAATTGGGAATTCCATTACCTGAAGGGCGGACGCCATCAGAGAAAGCTCTTATAGCTAAAGTCAAGGCTGGGCCCCGTGCGCTTTCAGCGGTCCTGGCACCTTCTGAGCAAATGCGTAGAGCGAAAGCGGGAGGATTACTTACACCACTGAAAGGCAAAACACCAGAACAAAAGGAAAAAATTCTAAGGGCACTAGCTAACCGAGGTATACCCCTCCCTGAAGCTCAATCACCATCAGAAAAAATAATTATTGACAAGGTTCGCGCTGACCTTGGTTTACCTATGGAGCCTAAAACTAAATCTATTAGAGACAAACATGAAAAAGCAGCTAAAGCTGGCTTACTACAGCCATTGGAAGGCAAAACACCTGCAGAGAAGGAGAGAACATTACAAGGTTTACATGAATTGGGAATTCCATTACCTGAAGGGCGGACGCCATCAGAGAAAGCTCTTATAGCTAAAGTCAAGGCTGGACCCCGTGCACTTTCAGCGGTCCTGGCACCTTCTGAGCAAATGCGTAGAGCAAAAGCAGAAGGATTACTAACGCCCCTCAAAGGCAAAACACCAGAACAAAAAGAAAAAATTCTGAGGGCACTAGCCAACCGAGGTATACCCCTGCCTGAAGCTCAATCACCATCAGAAAAAATAATTGTTGACAAGGTTCGCGCTGACCTTGGTTTACCTATGGAGCCTAAAACTAAATCTATTAGAGACAAACATGAAAAAGCAGCTAAAGCTGGCTTACTACAGCCATTGGAAGGCAAAACACCTGCAGAGAAGGAAAAGACATTGAAAGGTCTACATGATTTGGGAATTCCGTTACCTGAAGGACGGACGCCATCAGAGAAAGCTCTTATAGCTAAAGTCAAGGCTTCACCTCGTGCGGGTTCAATTAAAACAGCGGGTTTAATGACACCCCTAACAGGCAAACCACCAGAACAAAAAGAAAAAATACTACGGGCGCGTGCGATGAAAGGTTTACCTCTGCCTGAGGCTCAATCACCATCAGAAAACAAACTTATTGACAAGGTTCGCGCCGACCTTGGCCTACCTACGGAACCTAAAACCAAATCTATCAGAGACAAACACGAACAAGCAGCTAAAGCTGGCTTACTTCAGCCATTGGAAGGTAAGACTCCTGCAGAGAAGGAAAAAGTATTAAAAGGTCTACATGATTTGAAAATTCCCTTACCTGAAGGAAGAACGCCATCAGAGAAAGCTCTTATAACCAAAGTCAAGGCTAGACCCCGTGCGCCTCCAATTAAAGCTGAGTCACTACCGACCATCACATCAGATAAAATACGAAAAGCCAAAGCAGCTGGACTATTTACACCTCTTGCAGGTAAAACTGCTGAACAGAAAGAAAAAATTTTACAGGGTCTTACTGAAACTGGCTTACCACTACCGGAAGGAAAAACTCCATCCGAAAAAGCATTAATAGAAAAAATAAAAAAAGAATCCGGGATACCAGATAGAACACCGTCAGAAAAATTGCGAAAGGCTAAAGCAGTTGGTCTGTTAACTCCCTTAGAAGGGAAATCTCCGGATCAAAAAGAAAAAATACTAAGGGGTAGAGCCGCTGCAGGTTTGCCGCTACCAATGTACAAAACCCCATCCGAAAAAGCTTTGATACAAAAGATTAAAGATGACACTGGTTACGTAACACCATCACCATCAGAAAGATTACGAAAAGCCAAAGCTGCTGGTTTTGTTACTCCTTTAAAAGGGAAAACGCCATCAATGAAAGAAAAGATACTCAGGGGTATGAAAGCCGCAGGTGTGCCGATTCCAGAAGGTGAAACACCATCAGAAAAGAAACTTATAAGCAAATTGATTTCTAGGCCACCATCTGTAACACAATCAGAGAAACTAAGAGCAATGAAAGCTGCTGGATTGTTGACACCGCTTGAAGGAAAAACACCTGCTCAAAAGGAAAAAATTGTCGAAGGGTTAGCCAAGGCCGGATTGCCACTGCCGGAAGGTAAGACGAAATCTGAAAAATCAATGATAGCTAAAATTAAAGCTCGAACACCACCAGAAGGCAAAACTCCATCAGAGAAATCAATTTTTGGGAAAGCAGAAGCAGCAGGGCTTTTTACACCAATAACCGGAAAGGCACCTGGCGAGAAAGAAAGAATACTAAAAGGACTTGCTGAAGCTGGTTTACCATTGCCTGTAGGTAAAACAGCGTCTGAAATTGACTTAGTGAAGAAAATTAGAGCGGAGGCAGGTTTGCCAATTGAGCCGACCCCTTCCGAAAAGAAGGGGAAAATTAGGAAGAAAGCGAAAAAGGTCGGTGTGTCAGCATCAAAGAGAGCAGCAGGAATAGATGTTGAAGAATTTCAAGATATTATCAAAACCACAACATGCGACCGTGGCTGCGGTTGCGACAAAAAGAAAATCAAATTTAAACACAGTTACGTAAAAATCAGAGTAACGTCTCCAGATATATCTTCCTTCTGCGATTGTCCTGGTGAATGTATCCCAGGCGTTAAGAGCGGGGCCTTCATTGACAACGAGGGTATTAAAATTACAGTCGGAAGCGCTGTTGGTATACCATCATATTCAATGGAGTGTATCAATCAAGTAATGCTTGACGAAATTGTATCGAACACCGACCTCAGGAAAAGACGAACCAACTATCATAATAACCTTGATGACTCTAAAAAAACAAAATACAAAGTTAGCAGTGAATTGGGTCTTAATAGTAGTAATAAAATGAATAACATCCTCAACGCCAGCAGTTCTGATATGAGCTATAGTACTAGATCATATCGCAGTCAAAACGGAAGCATTCACGCGTCGAGTAGTATAACACAATACCAAGGCAGAGCCAATAAATCCGACAGGATTGTGAAAAGTTTAAGAGGTCTTCAATCATCGGATGAAGTTTACAAAGGGCCTACTTCAAAACCTAATTCTGCAAGCAGTTTTGAAACCATTCTCATAATAAAAAATGACATGTCACTAAGCACAAGCACAAGCAACAGCATGGACGCAATCAGTTTGATTTCGGTTATAGACAGCAGCATCTCGTCTAGCTCCGCGCATTACTCGGGCTACCAGTCTACTAACGACCTACTGAGTATTAACTCACTAGACGGATCAATAACCAGGTAACTAACACACCCAGTTTATGAATTCAAAATATCTTTGCTAAAAACGTAATAAATTATTAATTTCGCGGACTATAATGAAGGAATCACTCTGTTCTCAACTTCAAATTCTCAATTAAGAAATCGAGTGCGATTCAACAATAATTAATATTTTCTAAATTAAATGTTTATGATATTTAAGTCATAAAAAAAGTGACACCAAAGTCAACCAAATAATGTGCCGCCTGAGATTCCTGTGTGCTTTTCATAGTCTCGCGGCATTTCTGAGTCCCGGGAAAGAAAATCGAGACTCGATACGGTCTTGAAAATCCCGGGAAAGACGATACTTTCGATACTATTTCTAAAGTAGGTTTCACACTAATTATAGGCTAGGCTTTTAGGCAGTCCAAAAGATATTTCAATCAAGTACTTTATTAAACATACAGTTACAAACTCAAACGATGATGTAGACGAACGTTAAAAGTTATGCAGCTGAAATGAGAACGCTTAGAGGGATGTGTGGTGTTACGGAAATGGATAGAATACTCGTAAGAAATTAGTATATAAGAGGAAGTCTGAAAGTGACACCGGTGACTGAAAAGTTGTGTGGAAATAGTTTGTCATGGTATGAGCATGTGATGCGGAAGAGTGATGGAAATGTCGTCAGGAAAGTTTTGAGTATGAATGTGGATGGCTATACGAGTAGGGAAAGACAAAAGAAAGGTTTTTATGATCATGGTTCAATATAGCATTTATTTAAAAAGTAACCATGAAGTATAAAGAGGAATTAAGGCACTGGTCACTTAAGGATAATTATTTTGTCTGTCAATTATATCGCTGTATAAATTTAAAGTCCTTTCATAATAAACGATGTTTCCCACTTGAAGCACTAGGTCCAATAGGGTTTTTGCAATCAGCATCACCACCCACGTGGCAATGTTTTTGGATAAAAATTCAGGTAACTTAATGATTCATTTTTAGATTGCTCGGGGAATATAGGCTGGATTTTATGTTATTATAAAAATTTATTAGGTATTTTATGCACCTAGAATTTCAAACGTTTCCGTATGATAAAATATCACTACGTTTATAAACTTTTTTATTTTTGACAGTGACGATTCTATTGACCACCCCGCAATGGTTTGGAAAAATAACGTTATAAGTGATATTAGAGCAGTGGTTCCACAACAATATACCATCTTGAGAATCCCTCAATTAGAAGCAAACTTTGGAAATAAAAATATGAGGAAAAGTAAGGAGAAATCTGAAACTAAAGATCCCATCGTGCTCTTCAACCAGTTGCCGAGTAAACTCGATGTATCGAAAATAATGTATAAGATTATGTCAAAGAATCATTTCGCGGGAGCTTCTTCGATATTCATAGTAGTACCAATGTCTGATGATAACGAGGAACAGGGCTCCTCCAATTGTGTTGATTCCATTACTAGTATTCCGACGATTGAATGTAAATTCACAGCGAGCACTACTAGTCCCGTGGATCCGGGTACGTACTTTATCTTTCTGTTTCTTGGTTTGCTTGTGGTTTAGCCAAGGTCAAAGTCAAAGCATTTATCTATTTCAAGAGGAATCGATCAGCTAAAGTTCAGAAGAAGAAGAAGGATAGAGTCGTTGCGTCACGCGGGTGATACTGCACCCAAAAAAGCTGATCCTTCCCTGTAGTCAAACTATTTTGTCCAACTGATTTGACCACAAGAAAATTTGACCATGGATTTTCCCCATGGTCAAACTACTCAAAAATGATCCTCCCTGTATATAAAGTTTGACTACTATAGTGTACAGTTATGATTAAAATTAAAACCGTAATATAATAATGTTCGAATTTACATATAATAACAATGTTCCAAATGATTAAATCACAGTTACTAGTTAACGGTCCCCTAGGAAAGTTAATTTGGACTTTGTAATTGCAGCTGCAAATACATGAATTCCAGAAACCAAGTTATCGTTATCATCGGTTTCTTACATTTTACAAATAAAAAAATAAAAAAAATCCATTCTCAAAACGTTCCCATTTTTGTAGGCCATGTGTAATACTGCCGCCCATCGTGGAGTAAAACTATACCACATTTACGATTCACATTATATCATATCCTTTTTCTATTATGAATAACTAGCTTCTGCCCGCGACTTCGTCCGCGTGAAATTTCTTGTTCCCCCGACCCATCCCGTCGCATCACATTGCCTGCCCGTGCACTTAACTACACGTGCACTAAAAAACAAACTTACATTTAAAAAAAAATTGTGTCCTAGTTAATAGGAATGTAATTCTTCCTCAAGAATTGGGCTGTAAAATGCAAAAAGATTTTTTCAAATCCAACTCAGTTCCAGAGATTAATGTGAAAGTAACTCTGTCTGTCTGTCTGTATGTTACGTTTTCACGCCTAAACCGCTGAACCGATCGTCATAAAATTTGGCAGAGATATAGCCTGGGATATGGAGAAGGACATAGGCTACTTTTTACGTGATAACCGACATCCACGCGGGCGGAGCCGCGGGCATTATCTATAAAAACGGCAAAAAAATCATGTCCGTTGTATGGGAGCCCCCCTTAAATATTTATATTTTCTGTTTTTTAGTATTTGTTGTTATAGCGGCAACTGAAATACATCATCTGTGAAAATTGCAACTGCCTATCACGGTTCATGAGATACAGCCTGGTGACAGACGGACAGACAGACAGACAGACGGACAGCGGAGTTTTAGTAATAGGGTCCCATTTTACCCTTTGGGTACGGAACCCTAAAAACTAACTCTTCAGCTTTAGAATAGACTACCTTGCAGAGTTGATCATTATTTTGCTGCGGAGTTATTATAAAACAGTTATATCTCCTAAGATATTCATTGAAATGAAATGATGTAAGGGCAGCTTTGTTCAAAATTAAATACTTGTGATGAATAACGTATTTATTTGGATAAGGATTAATACCATGTTTATGAAAATTCCTTCGCAAATAATGCATTAATTTCGAACAAATTGATTACCATAAAAAAGGTTATAGTGAGTCAATCTTAAAAGATAGACATATGCTATCGCGGACTTTTTTTTTGAACTTTTAAAGAGGAACAATTCCATCATACATGATATTTGCGTAACTTAAACCGTTTACGCAGCGCACGCAACGGAAACTCTCAAAAAGGAATATTTTTTCTCGTTTTTGCAACATTTTACATTTATGCTCTGCTCCTATTGGTTGTAGCGTAATGTTATATAGCCTATAATATTTCTGAATAAATGGACTATCCAACACAAAAAGAATTTTTCAATTCCAACCAGCAGTTCCTGAGATTAGCGCGTTCAAACAAACAAACAAACAAACAAAGTCTTCAGCTTTACAATATTATTATATATAGTATAGAAATAGAAATAATTTGAAATAAAACAAAGGAAAACAATTTTGAACGTAGCGATGCTTGACATTTGACATTAATTTTATCTTTGACTGTACATACTTAAACTGCATGCATACAGCGTGCTAAACAGTTGCAAAATTAATAAAGTTTGACCACGGGGAAAATTATTCCTTGAGGTCACATCAGTTGGACAAAATAGTTTGACTACGGGGAAGGACCCTAAATTTTGTTTTAACATACCATCACGCCTGTATTCCTCGAAGTGTTTGGCAGAGGTTTACTTATAGTACACCCTCATTTCGCCGGTTATGTTTAAGTCCTATGTAATTGGGGGCGAGCTTATTGGTATCAACCGGACACAAATTCAGACTCCGGGCTGCTACTGAGAAATTCCACATAGAAAAAACCAATAACGCATTGCCTAACTCGTGAATCGAACCCAGCACCTCATGCTTATCAGTAGCGCTTGCGACCACTAGACCAACGAGACAGTCCGTAAATTTTGTTTTATTGAAGCATGAATCATTTGTCTTAAGTTTGTTTCAAGCAACATATACGTTGTATATGCCAGACCATTTAGATGGAAGTTTTGTAATAAGCATTTTTGGAACATACGCACAAGGTTTTGTCATCGTTGTTTTACTAGCAGGGTGTGAGGCAACCATGCACTCTGTATTGGACAGGTAAATCATTCAAAAAAATTAGAATGTCATGCGATTTTGATTTAATCTGATAAAAATGTTACTGTGAATTTCATCCGCACTATACATAAACTGCATGCACCGCTCAAGATTGAGAGACAAGCACTCAATCAGTAAGAAGTAAGGGGCGAGCGGGCTCTCGCGGCTTCCGCCCAGTACCACCTGCCGAAGGTTCTATGTACGATCGTACGGTCCATGGTGTTCTATACGGTGACCAAACTCCGGACATCGATACCTTGATTAGTACCTGTGCTGTATAGGCTGGAAGTCCATGCCCAGTTGCGATAATACCATTGCAATAACTGCCTCGACGATACGGCACAACACTCATTGGAGGAACACGCCTGCCGGGGAGCGAGAGAATTACGCGCCCCAAGCAGAGGTAGTTGAAGTTGAGGAAATTTATACTGTACTCAAGTTAAGTAATTGGTCTATACGACATAAGAAAATATAAACATTAAACGGATAAGGTTCGGAAGAGGCTTGAGTCAAGTCAATTTCGCTCCTTTTAGATCTCAGCCGAGTCTGACAGACCCCTCCGCCTGTCCTAGGGTGGAAGACATCCATGAAGATCTCCACATGCCAAAAAAAACCCATTATTTAACAGTATTTTTAACGATTTGGGTTGAGTTGGTCCGTAGATGGGTGACCATCTTTACATACCGAGACTCCTCCGTGCCTCAGAAAGCACGTTAATCGGTTGGATCTTTGACAGTCGTTACGGGTTGTAAGAACCCCGAAAGTCTGAGAACTAGTTTTACCAAGGGGTAACGTATTACCCAGTTACTGAGTTGTGGAGGTCAGATAGGTAGTCGCTTCATGTAAAATACCGATACTCAGCTGCATCCCGTTAGAATGGAAGCCAACCCCAACCCAGTTGGGAAAACGCTAGACATATTTTTAGATTTTCAAGGATCATTGTGATAAGGCTTTTTTTGCGTCCTTTAGTTTAGATACTTGATAGGTTTCTATATTAAACCAGTTGTTTTATTATTCCAGTTCATAGTTCATAACCTATGCTTCTGTTTCAGGTTCTAGCTGGCTTCGTTTACCGTCCTTGCGAAAGGGATCTGCAGCGGCGTGTGATATTCCTCCGTCCCAGTTTCAGTCCCGTGCCGCCTAATCGTCCTAACCAACGCGGTCTTAGTCAGCAACACCAACCTCCAACATCGCCCCCGTCTTGTATCTGTCCACCAGATGATTACGAAGAACCGAGGAATCCATCAGCTAAAGTACAAAAGCCTTCCATAGAGTTAATACGTCGCCGGGGAACTGCACCCAGAAAAGCTGGTTAGTTTGTTTCGGATTAATTAAAGTTTCTCTCAAGCAACATATGTACATAACGCAATGATGTTATATTATAGGACTAGATCAGCAGTGTACGGCGCCGACGCGTTACTACGTCGTATATGTCAGCAGGCATATCCGACTTCAGTTGTTAACTTGACGTCAAGTGAGCGATTGCTTAAATGGTGAAATGTGCGGTTAAAATTTGTATGTCACGGTCTGAAAAGATTAATAAAGCTATTACATAAAGCTGTTACATTTCACAAGTTTTCTAAATTTTCTTCAGCTTATTAAAAAAAAATATATTATGAGACGAATTAGATTTGTCAAACATTGTTTTTGCCATCAGTGTAACCAGTAAAAACGATTTTGATTTTACCAGACTGTTCGGAGTTTAGTGGATGTGCGAAATCTATCAATTTCTTTAATTTTTTTATCTATTGTAAGTTTCATAATACAATCTTTCTTAGTAGGTAATTGATTCAATAAATACATTCATTCATTCTGGGGTAATTACGTTGATCATTGGCAACTCTGGCCGTTTTTCCGATGACAATGTCTTGTCTCATTCCAACGTAAGTAGCTTGACGGTAGAAGAAATGAGACAGTCAGATTAGTTTGACAGATTGACATAATTTGTGTACGAGTATCCATTTCAAAGCTACGACTTTAAACTCGTGTTTACGTTTTTCTGAAATTACTAGTAGGACGCTGCTCCTCAAGTATTATATAGCCTCATTGACATATAGGGTGTAAAAATACCCTTAACGAAGCGGAGAATCACTTGTTGATATTATGTTTTTTTTACTGACCATACCTGGGAACCTTATGGTTACGGAGATATTGAAGGTCAGAGTTTCAACTTTTTTTGACGTTTTTTGTACGAAACAAGTTTTAAATAGTATAAATTAACTTTCAATACCCCCACGATACCTGTGCGTATGTGTGCACCCATACGCACAAAGTTTTGCGTGCGTTACAATCCACACTGACACAACAGCAAATGTTCACACCAAAAGTCGTTTCCCCGGAATTATTTTTGCACAAAATTACTTATTTCAATGTAAAGAATGCGTAGATGACGGCTTCGTGATGGGTCTTTACACCCTGTATGTGCCAGAAGATTCAGAAAGTTTTGATACATTTTTCGAATAACTACCTGGAGTTTATCCGAGGACCTCAGAAAACAGGCATTAGTATTTAGGGGATCCATAGATCTGGCATTAGTATTATATCTGCTCAAATGATCCAGTTAAATAATGTTTTTTATTCGATATTGGTGCCGATTCCCTTGTGCACAAACTAAACTAAATTTAAGTTCAGTGCATCTTTTCCTTTCTATTTTATTAAGAAAAGGACAGAAGAAAAATTTTAGTTTAGTCCTGTCAAATGAATCAGCGCCTGTCACTACTCCATACAAGTTTAGACCTTAATAATAACTTGCCGACTAAAATTACGTCAATTTACGTCAAGCGCTGATTAATTTGACAGGACTAAACTAAAATTTATCTTCTGTCCTTTTCTTAATGAAATAGAAAGAAAAAGATGCATTGAACTTAAATTTAGTTTACTTTGTGAACAAGGGAATCGGCACCACTGTCATATCTACAACATATCCCGGAATTAACGCACACCCTAATTAGAATATTACGAGTATGTTATAATCTTAATACATACACTGAATTTTTACTATTATGAATAAATCATTGTTAACTAGTTACCAACTAATTAAATCACACACTTTTTTTGTGGGGAAAAGTTGTGGTAACGTCAATGATATTATAATAAATCATTGGGTAAAATTAAAAATCTACGCATGCATATTCGCACACGTTCAAAGGTTTAGTGACCCAACTTAGTCGGTACTTCGTCCATTTTGGTTTGTTTTGACTGTACCTACAGTGTAAGTGTGACTGTAATTTAAGTAGGTAGTTTTAATTATTTTTGGGATATAAATTACCAAAGTATATTAAAAATGACAGAAATCGACTTAGTAAACGATTCGGAACAAACTACTTTCATAATGTTTCTTAATTCACTTACACATTGTATAAAGGGAAGTGTTCCGAGTACCGACTGCTAGCTAACTATTGGCGTCAAGTTTTGATAAATTCTCTCTTATTCATATTCATTGTGGTTTGGTCAGAATGACCTAGTTTTAAAGTGTGTGTACAACTGGTTGTTCATTTGTCCACAGATAATGAAGAAAGTACACACAAGGACGTGTGAAGATGCAGGACGGCCGGGCCGTGTCAGCACGCGATGATTTAGTCGATTTATTGTAACACTTTTTAAAAGTTCTATTAGTGGTATTTTTATTTAGAGCGGGTAACACCGAATGGGGTTGTGAGTGTCATGGCATGGCGGCGGTGGCGAGCACCTTTAATTTGATGCGACCGTCACGCGGTGCACACGTCCAAATCGATTGACTCTAAATGCAAGCTTAACACTAGAGTGCACGCGCGGGCTACATATTTGTAACCCAGGGTGTAATATTGTCGTATATAACTTTGCCATTATGATAAAAATAAAGATGTTTATTAATTATATATTGTGTTTTACTAATTTTCTGTCTTATTTAGAGAATAATGCGAGTAAATTAAAGGCTCGTACATACGAGTGCGATTTGACTTAACGTGTCAGTCATCATTTGGTAGGTCTGTGAATTTCGACTATTGCGACTATTACGACTGAGTTGGTCGACTATTACTCGTAAACTTGTAAAGCCCACTTAAGTGTGATAGTTTTCCTTTAAACTTCGTTATATATAAGTACTACTGCCGTGACATTTGAATTTCTAACTACAACCGTTTAGTTGGTAGAGGGGGGGGGGACACTTGACTCTAACGAAAATTGGTACTTTAAAGCTTAATAATTCACGAACAGTTTACTTAATCAAAAAACGGTCTTCGGTAACGGTGCGATATCGCGGGATCGACGCGACTCTAGTAGCACAATTTCTTTGTCGCTACCTGTCGTGCCCGCGATATCGCGCGAGTCTGTACGAGCCTTAAGTGCGTTATTTGGCGAGTAGGTATTGTTATTTCAAACACCTGCACGTACACGCCTATGATGGAGGACCAACAGTTGACGGATCAGCAGCGACACGTGGTGTCTCACCCGCTCTTCGAACATTCCGTCAAACATAACATAACACTTGAAATCTATATATATAAAAATCAATTGCTATTCGTTAGTCTCGCTAAAACTCGAGAACGGCTGGGCCGATTTAGCTGATTTTGATTTTGAAATGTTTGTCGTAGTCCAGGGAAGGTTTAAACGGTGAGAAAATATGGGAAAATTGCGAGGAAGATAGTAAAAACAACAATTTCATTTTCCCATATAAATTGTTCTACCTACTTTCCTGTCAAACATTTGACGTTCGTCAATGTAACTTTATGGCGTTTGACATAACGCGTCAGTCATCATTTGGTAGGTCTGAGAATAGGTTTTTATCATTTTTTTTTTAAAGGTTTTATGTAGGTAGGTAGTTAGGGTAGGTAGAGTAGGAAGGGTAGGTAGGGTAGGTAGGTAGGGTAGATAGGGTAGGTAGGGTAGGGTAGAGTAGGGTAGATAGGTAGAGTAGATAGGTAGGGTAGGTAGGGTAAGGGTAGGGTAGGTAGGTAGGGTAGGGTAGGGTAGGGTAGGGTAGGGTAGGGTAGGGTAGGGTAGGTAGGTAGGTAGTGTAGGTAGGTACTTAGGTAGAGTAGGGTAGGGTAGGGTGGGGTAGGTAGGTAGGTAGGTAGGTAGGGTAGGTAGGGTAGGTAGGGTAGGTAGGTAGGTAGGTAGGTAGGTAGGGTAGGGTAGGGTAGGTAGGTAGGTAGGGTAGGGTAGGGTAGAGTAGTGATGTTTATACTATATTTCCTTTGCGCGTAGACAAACTGCCACAGTCAAATAGCTTTTGACAGAACGAAGTCTGTCGGGTCAGCTAGTAAAATATAAAAGTAGATCATACAAATATCAAAACTTTTATCGTAAACTAACCTATGAAGTTCGACACAGCAAGTAAACGCAGTGGTTTTTTGTCTTAAGCATGTCGCTTGTTGTTTTGCTTGGAAAAATGTATTCACCACTAGCTTCTGCCCGCGACTTCGTTCGCATGGAAGTCGTAAGAAGACACAAAATACTAAAATACCAGCCACATTTTAATAAAACTTCCCTGAATACTACGTTTGTAGTTTTGGTCACAGTAGTCAAAACTCAAAATATACCTACAGAGTCGTAGTACCTAGATTCAGACTGGTGAAGCGAGACCAAGCGACGTACAGTTCCATGTTCTATGGTAAAGGGTTTTCTTTCCGCACTTAGTCCTTCAGGTGGACCATTGTACAGTGGGCTGCATCAATTTCAATTGGGTACCTCATTTGTATGTTTTTTTTTTTCAGTGGTTGTACTTACATCGTGATGCTGACTGTACATGGGCCATGGCGGCCATCAGTGGTTATTCCAGAAGATAATTACGTCTCCCGGTCTGTTTAGAACATCTGTGAAAGATCTGGGTACCCCGAGGGTTTCTGTTCTAACTGGGTGACGCCTGTGCATTCAAAGAGCACATGCAAAACTTTCCTCTGCCTCCATGCAAGCCCTGCACAGGGATTGTCCGATATGCCTATTGTGTGGAAGTGTTTGTTTAGCGAGCCGTGTGCCGTGATGGTCGCAGGCCGGTCCTCTCCAGGAGTAAACACCGCCTGGTTAGCCTACCATCTAAGAATGGCATAGCCTCCCTGGACTGTCAGCAGGTCTGTGTCGAGGTCCACCAGCTCTTTTCTAGTGAATTATTGAAGGCCTATGTTGTTCCTGCATATACACTAATGGCACAACACAGATACATTGAATGTTTCTCACTCATTGTCATTCTTAGAGATTATTCCTGACGAACAGCTATCAATATACAGGGTGTTTGGCAGAACGTTGAACATACGAAAATGGTGGATAGGTGGGGTCATCTGCTACTTACTCAGCCCTAATTTATTTGGCCCTGGCACCCTGAATATAAAAAAAAAATTTGTTTGCTTTCTTTTAGTTTCACCACTTTCTTAACTTTAAAGTGTATTTTTTTATTAAAAATGGGTAAAACAGGCAATATTTTAGTTTATTTTTTTATCTTTAATATTGGCAGATTCTTATAAAATTATTGCTTTATTCAGATGTTAGCTAGAAAAAAAGTTATGACTCCTCAAACTTACAGAAAGATGTAATAAATAAAAATATTGCCTGTTTTACCCATTTTTAATACAAATTACACTTTAAAGTTAAGAAAGTGGTGAAACTAGAAGAAAGCAAAAAATTTTTTTTTTAATATCCAGGGGGCCAGGGCCAAATAAATTAGGCCTGAGTAAGTAGCAGATCACCCCACCTATCCACCATTTTCGTATGTTCAACGTTCTGCCAAACACCCTGTATACTTATAATATAACAGTACATTGGGCTTGACTTTAGTATCCAGTGGCACGAAGTGAGGGGTGACAGTGGTTGAAGGTGGTAGGGGTTGGGTCCCTGATTAAAACGTTATCACTCTTATTAACAGAGAATGCATATTTTTCGAGAAAAATAAAAGAAATGTTTCTAACCTCAAATCAGAAACAGTGTAACGAAACGTTAAAATGGGCGATTGACAACCAAATCTATACCAGTATTGTCTGTGGTGTAAAATCGTTGAAACGGAACGTAAAAAAGAACTGTGTCAGTGTCAATATTGTCATTTGTTTTTACCCACTTTATGGTTAGAATAGGTCGAATCTGTTCCAAGGGCACCCCGACTCCACCTATACCCAAAGTCTCAAATTCAGATTATTTATGTAAACAAGGGGATAACATATCAAAAAAATATCTTCGTAATGGTAATTTACATAAAATGGCGAAAAAATAGGACCCAGTTTCTTTTAAGTACTGAATTTAAGAAAAAATAATTAAAAAAATTTCATACCGTAATAATTTTTATTAATATTCGGTTTTAAACAAAGTTATTAAATAAAAGGAGATTTTATGGTATATTATATTTTATGATACTGGTAACAATGCAGGAGATCCAAACATTTTCAAATTTTTAAGCTATTGCATAGCTTCTATCGCGGGCCTTGAGCGCGGGGACCGAATCCAGAAATTCCGTAACGAAAAAACCTCACGCTCCCCACTCCGACGGTTTTACTACACCAGTACCCTCTAGTGATCTAATAATTTCTGGCAGTTCTTTTTTCTGTGTACTGCGTATTTTATTCTTATAAATATTAGTTTATAAAATTATGATCTTCACAAAAAGTGATTGTTGATAGTGGGGTTTGAACTCTCGACCAGTCGATTACGAGTACATTCAGTTCCCCTGTTGCACCGCAAGGCTACAACGACTTAATTAAAACTTGCCAAATAGTTGATACCATTCCAGTTAAACAATTTTTAAACTTGACTAGACGGTTGGAAATGACTCATGTACATGGAATTTTTTCGCTGTCAAAACAGTTTGTCACTCTTTTTTTATTTAAAATTACTTTAGGTTCAACACTTTCGTCTATTTTAATGTTGTTATTATGCTTATATTTGAATAGTATTTGACTTTGTTTACGTAGTTATACACTTTTACGACGTTCAGCACTTATTTATTTTGTTTTTAAGCTATTGCATAGCTTCTATCGCGGGCCTTGAGCGCGGGGCCCGAATCCAGAATACCGTATATCAAAGAAAGTATATAGAAAGTGTATCAAAGAAAAAGAAATACTGCATAAATAAAATAAATAAATAATTATAATTGCATAAGTTGATACAAAATGCTATGCAATAGCTTTACCGCGGCAGTCCCCGAGTGCCACACGTCTTTTTTTTTTACATCTTCAACAATACTAACATCACAACTCTCATTCATAGATTAATATTGTATGTAGCATATCTAGCCATATTTTGGATGAAAACGGCTGTAAGCTGTTTCGAGTGAAAATCGATTTTGGGAGGCCTACGTCTAGCAGTGGACTTAAAAGGGCTGATTATGACGATCATAGGCCGACACACTACATAAAACATTGTTTGGTAACGGTATTTTGTTTGCATAGTTCTTATAATTAATTCACTTTAATTTCATAGATAGTTATTTACAAAAAAAAATATGATAGAATGTTTCGCACCACTGTCCTGTCATTTTGACAGTGACATTTCTTGACATTAAATTGTTTACATAAATTATCTGAATTAGAGACTGGGTACAGTCCTTTTGGTTGCACCCTAGAGTGTATTTAAAATCCGGAGGCGCGGAGGGCGGGCAGCCCCCGCCTGAGCATAGGTGCCTATCCTTTGTTACGTAAGGGCGAAGGGGCTGCACTTCCCGCAGCGCCGGAGACGTGCAGAAGCAACATTGTTTAGAAAACAAGGTTAGTAAACAAAATTTTGAGGTTAGGTTACAATAATTTGTTTTTTTTTCAAGAATGGTGCGTCGTCGTTTGATAGGAGTGGTACCAGGAGGGAGGGGTATCCCCCTCCCCCTCTCCCCCATATCCCTTCCCCTCGTTTTCGTGCCACCGGATACAAAATTTTTACCATCTGATGCTGCGTTGCAACTATATTTCCTATTTACTTGCTAGTTGCTTGGTTAATGAAAATGTATGAGGGAGGTTATCTCAGGGAAACCACCTTTTCAGTAATAAAGTATATTTGGATGTAAAACACTAGTTAACACAAATATAAAAAGTTCGCGTAACAATGGCGGCACGAGGCTGGCACGTGGCGAGCGGTACAATGAAATACGCGTTCACGCAGCATGCGTGTAGGCAGCAGTGATGCCAGAATGTCCCAAAAGGGACGATTTTTGTCCGTTCATATATTCAGTCCCTTTTCCGTCCCTTTTCAAATAGCCAACTACAATCATTTACTTTCTTATTGCAAAAATGCGTTTAAAATGCAAATAATAAAACGCAGTTTTAAAAATTACAAAATGCATAAAACTTTAAGTAAAAACGAAACGCGCGGCATGTGAATGCAATTTCAGACCACTGCTGGTGCAGGTGCTGGCGAATATCGCCAGCCATCCTTTTTTCACGCGCAGTGATCAGTATCGCTTGTCTGTATCTTCCATGCACACAAACAACCACAATCATTCGGTTATTCAGCTGAATTCATTACGTACGAGAGTCACTACGATGCTCGTCGGTATTTAATTTGAAATTGAGTTTTCATTTTGCGAGTTTCCGAGTTCAGGAATTAAGGATGTCGTGAAGATTGAGCCGACCAAAGACATGCAAAAAACAAAATTAAAATCTTGAACATCTTATTTTTTTTTATTACACTTTTTATGTGTCCTAAAAATATATCACACAAATTAATATTTCTCTAGCCGTCCTTTTTGTCAAAAAATCGTCCCATTTCAGATAGTGGATCGTCCGAAAGTCGATGCAGGTACTGGCAACACTGGTAGGCAGTAGGCAGCGGACTGGGGCGCATTGTTGGCGCGTTCCTCGCAACGGCCAGGCGCGAGAAAGAGACGGATAGATTATTCTATATATCGTGACGGCACGCGACACCGGGACTCTCGTACTGGACGTAAATGTGTGTTGTGTGGGTTGCTACAAATGCTTTTTTTTTTAAATTATTTCTAATAAGTACCCACATTCTGTCGATGTAAGTAGTACGTATGTAGTATTATTAACTTTTCCATCGTGTCTTACTTTCCAAGTCACCGCATTAAAAAAGGACAGACTACAGTAACGGTTTTCTCTTTCAAGACCACTTTTTTCAGTTCTTGTAAATATTTCAGTTGTGCTGTATATTAGTACACTATCTATACAAGGATTTTTTGACGCTCGAATTGCGTTGACAGGGGGCGCTGTAGGAAAACATTTATTGCAATTGATTTTAGACATTTATTGAAAAACAAGATGGAGGTGTTCGTTCCGATACCGCGCGAACGAACGCGGACGAAGTTGCGGGCAGAAGCTAGTATATTTATATATATGAAATAATTTAGCCGTCACATAAAGTGCCCTATTGACCTAGTTAAATGCGAGCTATTTTGAAGATTTGTCCAGCCATCCTGAGTCACATTAATATGGTACTTGGAAATTTAGAAAAAGGTCGACAGTCAGACATTTGTGACTGTTTCTAAGGGCCTGTACACATATACCACAACAACACCACATCGCAGCGACAAAATGTGGTCAAGCACTGGTTACGTGTGAATAGCGTCGCTGCAGCTTCTTGCAGTTGCGTTGTGGTTGAGTTGTCGCTAGTAGTTGCGATGTGGTTATGTTGTCATGGCTAGTGTTTGCAGACAGAATGATCTTTGTGTTTGCAAAGTGGCCGGGAGCTAGTGCGCGGTCTCATTGGTGGTTGCGTTGTGGTGCCGACGGGTGCTAATTTGTATGAAACTATTCGTTTTCATACAAATTAGCACCCGTCCATGTGTTGTCGCTGTGGTGTGGTTGTGGTGTGATTGTGGTACGTGTGATCTGGTCCTAATACTCCACATGACTTTTTAGCGCAAACATAACTTCAAAATGCTTGGGCATGTTGGAGCATGTTCTTTGTTGTCAAGTGTTCGTTGATAGTTTACGCGAACATGCGCGAACACACGCCACAAGGATTCACCTTTTGCACGCTATTTAGAACTCGGCTTTAGTTGTTATTTCATCAATTTATCAATTAAAGCTTTGTACAATTTTCAAAGATTTTAAAGCTCTCTCTGTGCTGACCATTATTGGTCGTTTACTGTATATAGCTGATGGAACCATACAAAGAACACAGACCCTCTAAAGATCTATCGCCGCAGTGTGTATCAGATTATTTATGGGACCTGTCTAATGAACAACTCACTCTGATCCTCTTGACTGGTATCATTCAGTATGACACCAATTTCCGTCGAATTAAAACTAGAAATGGAATCAATACAGTTGGAGGAGCTCTGTTCCTCGTCATCATCAGACACTGGTACTACAATGTATATAGCGGAGGCATCCAAAAAACGTTTTTTTGACATAATTTTGTCCATTATCTTTGATACATTGAGTTTACTTGGCAAGTGGTTGAAGAGCACAATGGGTTCTTTAGTTTTAGAGTTCAGTTTATTTGTCCTCATGTTGTTATTTCCAAAGTTAAGTTTTGTTTGAGACATTCTGAAGATTGTATATTCGTGGTGTGGGATTGCTCCTTCAATATTACTTAGTATCTTGCGGTCCCCAATAGTTGCAGGGTGGTCCATCAAATCATCACTGTCGGTAATAAAAACACATTCAGATATTAGTGTCGCCATATTACGCCTTCAATGGGATACGTTGAATTCTAAGTTACCTCTCGGTCATTGGTGCCGATTCTCTTGTCACAAAATTCTCTAAACTAGACTAAAAATCACCAAAAATTAGTTTATTCCTGTCAAATGACGATTTCCCATTCTGAAATTGACTTAAGACACAACTTAACTATATTTTAGTTTGACAGCACTAAGATTGTAGTGAGTTTTTAATTTAGTGAAAATGGCAATGTTTCTATTCTGAATTTGACGAAACAAATATTTAGATTTTATAACTAAATCTGACTATTTTTAATCGTGATTAAAAAGGTGTGAAATAAAATTAGTTGTCATGAACTAAAATTCACACCAACACCTCGACTTCTGGTGCAAAAACAGTACTGTATATATTTTTCTTTTCTTTTGCTCTCTCTCGAAAATGGTGTGTCCTATCGCAAAAATAATGAAAATTTCGACCCCCATTGCAACTAGCAAACCCCTATAACTCAACATGAAGATATTTTTTTTTTCCATACAAAATGTTAAAAGTTTTATATAAAACACGTTGAGGCTGCCCTGCTCATGCGCGCCTCGGGCTCTAAAAAAACATCATGATGGGGTACGGCAAACAAGTATAACGATGCGAAGCCAAAAGAAAAAAAAATACCACGAGGAGTCGCGATTGTCAAATTCGATTTAGTTGTGTCAAAGTTATTTTTAAATTTAGAGAATTTTGTTTGCAGAATAGATTTAAGATTCTCATAGCCAAAAGTAAGGAATTTTAGTGACAGTTTAGTTAGTTTAGTTCGGTGTACAAGAGAATCGGCACCATTTTAGTCAGTTTCTTGCTAGGTTTTTAGGCTGTTACATGGAACTTAAATGTAGGACTATGTTGTACTATAGGTGAACCACTGCCTAACCCGTCGGTGAATACAAGCGCGATGTTATGTTTTAGTACACCTACTTAATTTTGATCCTTAGGAGAAAAACCTCGATATAAAACGAAATATTAATAAAACAATAGTCAATAGACATAAATATTATGTAAATGCTCAATTTCCCTGCTCAAACCCACATTTACGAAGAGTAATGTAAATGTAATGTTTCGGAAGCTCGAACGCATACTTGCGTTTCGCAAATTATTTTTCTAGGCCACAGCTGTGTAATTTTATTAAATTAAACATATTGCATCAAAGTTAGTTACCTTGCTGTTGGTTCATCTAGTGAGCTACTACTCATAGGGTCATCAGTAGACTGGTAACCCGAGTAATGCGTGGAAATAGATGTGATGCTGTTATCCATGCTCTTGCTTGTGTTTGTGCTGCATAATGACATCTCACTTTTTATTACGAGAATTGAATCAATATTGCTTGCAACAGTTTTAGTTTTTGAGTTGGGACCTTTGTAATCATCATCTAATGTTTGATGGCGCCTTAAACTTTCCACAGCCCTGTCAGATTTACTTGTTATGCATTCGTAGGGTGGTGTACTACTTTGTTGGTAGATGTTCTCGCTTTCAGTGCTATAAGGTCTCGTACTAGAGATTTCTACAGAACTGGAGCTGTCAGGACAGTAATTCACTCCATCAAAACAAGGACCAGATTCAAACCTAGAAACTTCATATTCTGAATATATTGAGTCTTTAAGACCTTTATGCTCGGTATGAGTGTTGCCGTTATAAGTTTTTGATAAAAACTCGCTTACAAATGATGGTTTACAGACAGCTCTCCCAACTGTAACTTTAATACCCTCATTGTCAATGAAGGCCCCGCTCTTAACGCCTGGGATACATTCACCAGGACAATCACAAAAGGAAGATATATCTGGAGACGTCACTCTGATTTTTACATAACTGTGTTTAAATCTGATTTTCTTTTTGTCGCAACCGCAACCACGGTCGCATGTCGTTGTTTTGAGAATATCTTCATATTCAGTTGCTATTCCAGAATCTTTTCCTGCTGCTAGTCTCTTTGACGCTAGCACACCGACTGATTTTCCTTTAGGACCTGCCAATATCTTGGCTATTAGAGATTTCTCCGATGGCGTCCGTCCGACAGGTAATGGAATATCCATATCATGTAAATCTTGCAATATATTTTCCTTCTCTGCAGGTGTCTTGCCTTCCAATGGCAGTAGTTTGCCAACTATAGCTGCTTGTACATGTTTATCTCGAATAGTTTTAGTTTTAGGTTCAATAGGTAAGCCAAGGTCAGCGCGAACCTTGTCAATAAGTTTTTTTTCTGAAGGTGATTGTCCTTCAGGGAGGGGTATACCTCGCATAGCTAGTGCTCTTACAATTTTTTCCCTTTCCTCTGGTCTTTTGTCTTTGAGTGGTGTAAGTAATCCTTCCGCTTTCGCTCTTCGCATTTGCTCCGAAGGTGCCAGGAATGCTGAAGCCACCTTTGAAGGATGACGACTGAATGCCGCTATTTTGGCTATTAGAGATTTCTCCGATGGCGTCCGTCCCACAGGTAATGGGATACCCATGTTATGTTGACCGCGTAGTAAATTTTCCTTCTGTGCAGGTGTTTTGCTTTCTAATGGCAGTAGTAAGCCAGCTAAAGCTGCTTGATCATGTTTATCTCTAATAGCTTTAGTTTTAGGTGCAATAGGTAAACCAAGGTCAGCGCGAACCTTGTCAATAAGTTTTATTCCTGAAGGTGACTGACCTTCAGGGAGGGGTATACCTCGCATAGCTAGTGCCCTTAGATTTTTTTCTCTTTCTTCTGGTGTTTTGTCTTTGAGTGGTGTAAGTAAGTCTTCCATTGTAGCCTTACGTATTTTCCCCGAAAATTCCAGGAACGCTGAATCTAACTTTGAAGGATGACGACTACTTGCCGCTATCTTGGCTATAAGAGATTTCTCCGATGGCGTCCGTCCCTTAGGTAATGGAATACCCATATCATGTTGACCTTTTAATATTTTCTCCTTTTGTGCAGGCGTCTTGCCTTCCAATGGCTGTAGCAAGCCAGCTTTAGCTGCTTGTTCATGTTTGTCTCTAACTGATTTAGTATTAGGTTCCATAGGTAGACCAAGGTCAGCGCGAACCTTGTCAATAAGTTTTTTTTCGGATCTTGATTGACTTTCAGGGAGAGGTAAACCTCTTATAGCAAGTGCTTTTAGTATTTTTTCTCTTTGTTCAGGTGTTTTATCTTTGAGAGGCGTAAGTAATCCTTCCTTTTTTGCTCTACGCATTTTCTCCGAAGGCGCCAGGAACACTGAAGCCACCTTTGAAGGATGACGACTATGTGCTGTTATTTTGGCTATGAGAGATTTCTCCGATTGCGTCCGACCCACAGGTAATGGGATACCCAGGTTATGTTGACCGCGTAGTAACTTTTCCTTCTGTGCAGGTGTTTTGCCTTCTAATGGCAGTAGCAAGCCAGTTAAAGCTGCTTGTTCGTGTTTATCTCTAATAGTTTTATTTTTAGGTTCAATAGGAAGACCAAGGTCGACGCGCACCTTGTTAATAAGTTTTTTTTCTGAAGGTGATTGTCCTTCAGGGAGGGGAATACCTCGGTTAGCTAAGGCCCTAAGAATTTTTTCTCTTTTTTCTGGCGTTTTGTCTTTGAGCGTAGTTAGTAATCCTTCAGCTTTTGCTCTACGCATTTGTTTAGAAGGTCCCAAGACCGCTGAAGCAACACGCGAAGAAGCCTGGATTTGAGCTATAAGAGCTTTCTCTGATGGTGTTCGTCCCACGGGTAATGGGATCCCCATTTTATATTGACCTCGTAGTATCTTTTCCTTCTGTGCCGGTGTTTTGCCTTCTAATGGCAGTAGTAATCCAGCTAAAGCTGCTTTTTCATGTTTATCTCTAATAGCTTTATTTTTAGGTTCAATAGGTAGACCAAGGTCGGCGCGAACCTTGTCAATAAGATTTTTTTCTGAAGGGGATTGACCTTCAGGGAGGGGTATACCTCGGTTAGCTAGTGCCCTTAGAATATTTTCTCTTTTTTCTGGTGTTTTGTCTTTAAGTGGTGTAAGTAATCCTTCCGCTTTTGCTCTACGCATTTGCACTGAAGGTACCAGGAACGCTGAATCTACCTTTGAAGGATGACGACTACTTGCCTCTATTTTGGCTACAAGAGATTTCTCCGAAGGTGTCCGCCCTGTAGGTAATGGAATCCCTATGTCATGTAGACCTTTTAATATCTTTTCCTTCTGTGCAGGTGTTTTGCCTTCCAACGGCTGTAGTACGCCAGCTTTAGCTGCTTGTTCATGTTTATCCCTTATTGATTTAGTTTTAGGTTCCATAGGAAGACCAAGGTCAGCGCGAACCTTGTCAATAAGTTGTTTTTCCGAAGGTGATTGACCTTCAGGGAGAGGTAAACCTGTCACAGCTAGTGCCTTTAGTATTGCTTTCTTTTGTTCTGGTGATTTGTCTTTGAGTGGCGTAAGTAATCCTTCCGCTTTTGCTTTACGAATTTTCTCCGAAGGTGCCATGGGTGCTGAAGCCACCTTTGAAGGATCACGACTGCTTGCCGCTATTTTGGCTATTAGAGATTTTTCCGATGGCGTTCGTCCCACAGGTAATGGGATACCCATATTGCGTTGACCTCGTAATAAATTTTCCTTCTGTATAGGTGTTTTACCTTCCAATGGAAAAAGTAAGCCAGCTAAAGCTGCTTTTTCATGTTTATCTCTAATAGCTTTAATTTTAGGTTCAATAGGTACACCAAGGTCAGTGCGAACCTTGTCAATAAGTTTTTTTTCTGATAGTGAATGACCTTCAGGGAGGGGTATACCTCGCATAGCTAGCGCCTTAAGAATCTTTTCTCTTTGCTTCGGTGTTTTGCCTTTGAGTGTCGTTAGTAATCCTTCCGCTTTCGCTCTACGCATGTGCTCCGAGGGCGCCAGGATAGCTGAAATCGCCTTGGACGGTATTTTAGTTATTGAAGCTGGATGAGGACCCGCCATTACTTTGGCTATAAGATATTTCTCCGATGGTGTCCGTCCCTTAGGTAATGGAATACCCATATTATGTTGACCTCGTAATATTTTTTCCTTCTGTTCAGGTGTTTTGCCTTCCAAAGGCAAAAGTATGCCAGTTAAAGCTGCTGTTTCATGTTTATCTCTAATAGCTTTAGTTTTGGGTTCAATTGGTAAACCAAGGTCGGCGCGAACCTTGTCAATCAATTTCTTTTCTGAAGGTGATTGACCTTCAGGGAGAGGTAAACCTTGTATTGCTAGTGCCTTTAGAATTTTTTTTCTTTGGTCTGGTGTTTTGTCTTTGAGTGGTGTAAACAATCCTTCCGCTTTTACTCTACGTATTTTCTCCGAAGGCACCAGGATTGCTGAAGCAACCTTTGAAGGAAGACGACTACCTGCCGCTATCTTGGCTATAAGAGATTTCTCCGATGGCGTCCGTCCCACAGGTAATGGGATACCCATATTGTGTTGACCACGTAATACCTTTTCCTTCTGTGCAGGTGTCCTGCCTTCTAATGGCAGTAGTAAGCCAGCTAAAGCTGCTTGTTCATGTTTATTTCTAATAGCCTTATTTATAGGTTCAATAGGAAGACCAAGGTCAGCGCGAACCTTGTTTATAAGTTTTTTTTCCGAAGGCGTTTGACCTTCAGGGAGGGGTATACCTCGGTTAGCTAGGGCCCTAAGAATTTTTTCTCTTTGCTCTGGTGTTTTGTCTTTGAGCGTAGTTAGTAATCCTTCAGATTTTGCTCTACGCAATTGTTCAGAACGTGCCAGGATCGCTGAAACGTCACGGGATGAAGCCTTGATTTTAGCTATAAGAGCTTTCTCTGATGGCGTCCGTCCTTCAGGTAATGGAATACCCATATCATGTAGACCTTTTAATATCTTTTCCTTCTCTGCAGGTATCTTGCCTTCCAATGGCTGAAGTAAGCCAGCTTTAGCTGCTTGTTCATGTTTGTCTCGAATAGATTTAGTTTTGGGTTGCTTAGGAAGACCAAGGTCGGCGCGAACCTTGTCAATAAGTTTTTTTTCAGATGGTGATTCACCTTCAGGGAGAGGTAAACCTTTCATAGCCAGTGCCTTTAGAATTTTTTCTTTTTTTTTTGGTGTTTTGCCTTTTAACGGCGTTAGTAACTCTTCCGCTTTTGCTCTACGCATTTGCTCCGAAGGTGCCAGAAACGCTGAAGCCACCTTTGAAGGATGCGGACTACCTGCCGCTATTTTGGCTATAAGAGATTTCTCCGAAGGCGTACGTCCTAAAGGTAAAGGAATACCCATATTATATTGACCGCGTAGTAATTTTTCCTTCTGTGCAGGTGTTTTGCCTTCTAACGGCCGTAGTAGGCCAGCATTAGCTGCTTCCGCATGTTTATCTCTAATAGCTTTAGTTTTAGGTTCAATGGGTAGACCAAGGTCGGCGCGAACTTTGTTAATAAGTTGTTTTTCTGAAGGAGATTCTCCTTCGGGGAGAAGTAAACCTTTCATAGCCAGTGCTTTCAGATTTTTTTCTCTTTGTGCTGGTGTTTTGTCTTTGAGTGGCGATAGTAAACCTTCCGCTTTTGCTCTACGCATTTGCTCCGAAGGCGTCAGGACTACTGAAGCCAACTTTGAGGGATGACTACTGCCTGCCGCTATTTTGGCTATAGCAGATTTTTCAGATGGCGTCCGCCCCTTTGGTAATGGAATACCCATATCATGTAGACGTTTTAATATATTTTCCTTCTCTGCATGTGTCTTGCCTTCCAATGGCTGTAATAAGCCAGCATTAGCTGCTTCCGCATGTTTATCTCTAATAGCTTTCGTTTTAGGTTCAATGGGTAGACCAAGGTTGGCGCGAACCTTGTCAATCAATTTCTTTTCTGAAGGTGATTGTCCTTGAGGGAGGGGTATACCTTGGTTAGCTAGCCCCTTTAGAATATTTTCTCTTTGTCCTGGTGTTTTGTCTTTGAGCGTAGTTAGTAATCCTTCCGCTTTGCTTTTACGCTTTTTCTCCGAAGGCGCCAGGACCGCTGAAGCCACCTTTGAAGGGTGACGACTTTTTGCCGCTATTTTAGCTATTAGAGATTTCTCCGATGGCGTCCGCCCTATAGGTAAAGGAATACCCATATCATGTTGACCTTGTAATATCTTTTCCTTCTCTACAGGTGTCTTGCCTTCCAATGGCTGTAGTAAACCAGCTTTTACTGCTTTCGCATGTTTATCTCTAATAGCTTTATTTTTAGGTTCAATAGGCAGACCAAGGTCGGTGCGAACCTCGTCAATCAATTTCTTTTCTGAAGATGATTGACCTTCAGGGAGGGGTATACCTCGGTTAGCTAGTGCCTTTAGTATGTGTTCTCTTTTTTCTGGTGTTTTGTCTTTAAGCGTAGTTAGTAATCCTTCCACTTTCGCTCTACGCATTTTCTCCGAAGGCGCCAGGATCGGTGTTTTACCCATTATTTTGGTTATAAGAGCCTTCTCTGATGGCGTTCGTCCTACAGGTAATGGAATACCCATATTATGTAGATATTTTAATATTTTTTCTTTCTCTGCAGGTGTTTTGCCTTCCAATGGCAATAGTTTGCCATCTTGAGCTGCTTTTTCATGTTTATCTCTAATAGCTTTAGTTTTAGGTTCAGTAGGTGCACCAAGGTCAGTGCGAACCTTGGTAATTAGCTTTTTTTCTGATGCCGTTTTACCTTCAGGGAGAGCCAAACCTTTCATAGTTTGTGCTCTTAGAAGATTTTCTTGATCTGATAAGCTAGCTAATGGTTTTTTTTGCGCATCAAGCATTTTCTCTTCTTGTTGTAAATGGCCACAAAGTATACATTTACAATTTTCGCAATTTTTCTTTTTATAACAGTCGTACAAGCTCTTCATCACTTCAAACATAGCATCAGAGTTACAAGAGCAGCAACAAGTGTCCTCTGTAGCGCCTAGTTGACACCTGTAGATTTTAAATTTTGTCTGTCTGGGATAGTTATATGGATTTAAACATTCGTCATACCGATGTTCAGAAACTACATTGACAATAAAGTTTGATTGAAAAGGGCTTTGTTTGTATTTGTTTTGTTTTGTATCCTTTCCATGGCCGCTTCTGTTTCGTGTCGGGACTGAACTTGTACATTTGTTTAGTTCAGGCATGCTTGAGGGTTTGGTGATCGAACTTTACTTCTTGGATTTGCTGAATCTTGATAAACGAGAAGCAACTCGAGGTTGTTGAGCCTGTATAAATATATTGTGCTTCTTACCGTTTCTCAATCTTTTCTTGTTAACAATTATTATGCTCACATTTTCGATTCGACTGGGGCGGTTTTCTTGATGAAAATAAGATAATTCAATTTGTGAACACTTATTTGAAGTGATGTTGTCCAAATCTCTCATACTGCTTTTTTCCCTTTGCGGATCTCGTGACTGGCAAAGGATTTTGAGTTTAAAGCTTTTCAAGAATAATTAATTTCAATTTCATTCAATTACATCACTATGTCATAATTCATGCTATGGCATTTTATTTATAAAGCTTTCATCGGGTGATCATTACTATTATGTGGGCAAATGTTGAACCGAATTATCTTGGATGAAGTTATACTTATATTTGGGCTGAAAAAACACGACAAAATAGGTAAATATTTATGAAATTACTAAGTAAGTATTTTGCCTCAGCTTCAATCGGGTGAAAACTAGAATAAAATACACTTCAAAGTTTTTAAGGTTAACGTTTTCAATAGAAACCGAAACTTTCATCAATCTAATGTCATAAAACTATTATGAAATCACAAAAATATCTGAGTGTCCCCCAAATGACGCGCACCTGACCGCACAAGGTATTACGTGGTCAAAGATAAGTCTGCAGATTTCTCCATGAAATATTTTGTGATTTACTTCTGTTGAACGAAATTTCAGGTATAAAGCGATTTTAAATATTAGTGTTTCAATTATTAATATATTTTCAAAAATGTTATCTATACAAAATGATCAGTGCCGGTCGGTCACTGGGTCACCTCGTAGGGAGCGGTCGTGTCGACATCGCTCAACGAAACGAAACTAAAAAAAAAAAACGGTGACGGCGTGCCATATGTTGCGGGCATCACTTGTGGGTCATTGAGATCGATCAGTGTTTGTTTTGTTGTGTCTCTGTGTTGTTGTTTGTTTTTTTGTTGTTGTGTCTTGCGTTCTAACTTATTGCTGTTTACAACTATGGCATTAAGCTAAATTCGCGTAAACTACATTAGGCAATTCGCTTATAAAATTAGTTCTACAAAACATTCGCTGGTTTAACAAATAACCTCTTCCAAACAAAAGTAAATAAATAGTTTTTGTGGAATTCGTACCCTTTCGGAGCCCTTCTTTTATTTAAAAAAAAAAAAAAAATCGAAGCACCCGAATAAGTGGTTACCAACGCAGGTACCAATTCCGAAAAATAACCCTATGGATCAAATAACTTTTTTCGAATATCTGTGTACAATACGTACTTAAAAACTAGAATAAAAGAAGAATGGAATGCAGGATAATCAGGGACGAACATGAAATCTTGGACGGAAAAACCGTCACCAAACGTCAAGAAAAACGGCCGACCTATTTACACATGGAATTACAACCTAAAACTGGACATGCCTTACTTCGACAAGGAAATCAAATCTTTAATACTAGTAGACACGGCTGAAGACAGAGATACGATCAAGAACGCTGCTTTATTGCGAGATTTACAAGAAACCGGAAACGGATAGTAGCGAGACCTCAGACGAAGACTTGGAAACAGCAACGAGTAAACGTGTAACACAGCATAGCAGTGACACACAAGAGTTGAAAAATCGGGTGGACCTGGGCCACAAGACGGCGACGTTAAAACATTCTATAAATAAATATCACCCGTCTCTCCACTATTCCATTGCATATCCGGTGTGGCTCTAATAATCCGTCCATATTACCCTATGGGCACGTCTTCCCTACCATTACCGCGCCCCCCGGTCTACTCCTTGATATGCAATGGCCTCATCGATTTAGAATACCCTAGATACACTATCACCTACAAATCAAAGTCGCAAAAGTGTCCCATCGCTAAGTTACAAGTGTGTGCGTCTACTAAGGCAAATCTAAAACACATAATGTACTTAACAACATTTAAATTTTCCTTACATACAACCTTATGTGAATGGAATTTAGTGCTATTATTGATCGAAGCCACCTCGGCTTCGATCAATAATAGCACTAGATACAGGATCAGGAACAAAAATAAGTCATTGAAGTGGCCACGTTTACACACACATACACATTTACATTTGTTACTACGAAATATAGAAAAAAGTTTTATAATATTAACAACTTCAGTTCATTATAAACCTTAAAACTCAAGCATAAAGTTTAATTACGATTGAAAAATATTTATATTAAAGTCCTTCTATCATCGGAGAAAGGAAAGCAATAAATTTAAAATGTCGCTTGAAAATAAAAAGTCATTTTTATAATAAGTACAAAAATATTTATTTTAAAATGAAACTTAAAACCTAAGCAATAAGGTTAAAAACATTTTGTTGACAATTGCGTGCTTACTCTATTTTGGAACTAGACGTAGTTCTTGGTATTACATTTCAATGTTCAGAACACAGTAAGAATTGAAAGACGTGGAGTTGCAGACTAATAATATATTTTTTTAGGCGAAGGTTCGTTTTATACGGTAACAAATAAATTTTTATCAATTTAAAAAAGTAGGTAGTAGGACTAAATTAGTACAATAGTTATTTTACTAAGGGGGATGCGCTGTGGTAGCCCGCGAAATTCAAATGTTCTTGTGTTTTATGCAATTTGCAGGTCCGTGTCAGGTTGTATCTTGATCAAAATATGATACAAAACAGTAAAATAGCGCATCCCCCTTAAGTCATTGCTATTAATTGTCTGCGGGTTGGCCTATTGTAATCAACTCGTATAAAAAAATGGGTGCGACTACTTATGTACGCGATTTAGAAGTTATAAAAAATATTTATATTAAATCAAATAATTTTATTTATTTAAATTAAACTGCAAATAAAAGTTTTAAAAAAGTCAAGTCATTTATTTCAAATAGGCACATAAAAGGCACTTTTGAACGCAAAATTTACAACAATAATTAATTGATTCTAGTTGCCCCGTCCAAAAGGTAGTTACGTATGGAGAAAAATGGGCAAGAAACTCCATACTTACTCTTTTAAAATGTTAACAATATTTGTATACAAGAGCATGGTAGGTAAAACAATTTTTCTTAATTAGTCGCTTATTTACTTTTTGTAAATTATGGATTTTCTTAGTTTTACTATTTATAATTCTGCGACATGTCAATTTATTTTTTAAATACTTTTTTCTAGGAGTGTCACATAAGGATGTTAAATCAGCGAATGATGCATCAGGAGACTTAAAAGAAACTGCAACAGCCTGAGGCATGTCACATACTCCGGTGTTATCTTCAAACGTTAAAGTTGCTGATGATGTGGCCTGTAAATAAACATTTGCGGCTTATTAAAAACAATTTTAAAGTACCTATTTCATGAAAATACCTAGAGGAATTGTTTTCATCCGACAAAGATTTTTACAAAATTTACCTGATTTGATAAATCATTCGTCAATTCTGAACATATAGTTGATCTGTGAATATACAAAAAAAAAAAAAAAAAATATCCAAAAGTTATCTTACACCAACTATAATAATACTTTATGATAATTACCTGCAACTTGGGAACAATGGGAACTGCTGTTTTTACTAATCTACGCCTTTGCGTGTTTCCAGTTATGTCCAATTTATTAAAATGAATCGAACAAATTGTTGAATTTTTAAAAGGTTTATATATTTCTTCTCCTCTTTCTTTCGCGACAATAGATACCCATTCTGCATTGCGGAATGGGTCTCTAGGAAATCTACAAACAAAAATAACATATAAAATAACAATACTACTCCATGCATTTCCCTGTTCCAGAACAGTCGATGTTTGTTACAATAGTTGCAATAGTTGGCGCGTTTTCACAAACATTGGTCAAACAATCATAATATTTGCTAAATGGTGTATAATTTACTATTTAATTGTTATTATTTTATGAAAAACACATACATAATGATATAAACTTACCGAAAAAAAGATATTCCTTCCAAAATCTTGGTGTTACGGTGGTTATTTACACAATTTTTGAACGCGCACTGCGGCATTTTGACATCTTAACGTTGGCTATGTTTGGACGAAACTAATTTGAAGTAAGACCACAAAAGTATTTGTGCTCTTATTTTTCGGGCCGTTTTTGAAGCGCTTATCGGGAATCTAGTGTATTATTGATCGAAGAGAGGTGGTTAAAATTAACTTATTTTTATTTTATTTATTAAGACAATTTAAAAAGATTGATAGATATTGGTGCCGATTCTCTTGTACACCGAACTAAACTAACTAAACTATCACTAAAATTCCTTACTTTTGGCTATGAGAATCTTAAAGCTATTCTGCAAACAAAATTCTCTAAATTTAAAAATAAGTTTGACACAACTAAATCGAATTTGACAATCGTGACTCCACGTGGTATTTTTTTTTTGGCTTCGCAACGTTGTACTTGTTTGCCTATGATTTATTTTAGAGCCGGAGGCGCACATGGGGGGCAGCCGCGACGTGTTTTTTTATGGAATTTTTCTCTTTTTGTGTGGAAAATAAAAAAAAAGATTACCTACATGTAGCGTAATGGTGGTTCAAGGACTTCTTAAAGGGGGTCGAAATTTTCATTATCTTTGCGATAGGACGCACCATTTTGGAGATATAAGCAAAAGAAAAGAAAAAAATATATAGGGATAAACACGAAATATTTTGAGTGATACACCTATAAGTGGTAAAGAAGCCATGGAAATGATTTTCTTTTTTATTCCGAGTATATTATTTAAAAAATTAAATAATTTAAAATTACTTGATATGATGATTAATTATCAAAATTCACCGCGCTCGTGCCGCCACCCCACCGCACCGTTCGGCGTCACCGCGTCGAGGCGGGTCATTCATAGAATATGTAAATAAAGGATTTTTTCGCTTTTTTACGACATAAAGATGTTTCTCTTAAAATATTTCGTGTATGAATAGATACACCTTATATACAGTACTGGTTTTGCACCAGAAGTCGAGGTGATTGGTGTGAATTTTAGTTCATGACAACTAATTTTATTCCACACCTTTTTAATCGCGATTAAAAATAGTCAGATTTAGTTAGAAAATCTAAATTTTAGTTTAAAAACGTCAAATTCAGAATAGCAAAATTGCCATTTTCACTAAATTTAAAAACTCAGTACTATCTTAGAGCTGTCAAACTAAAATATAGTTAAGTTGTGTCACTTTAGTCAATTTCAGAATAGGAAATGGTCGTTTGACAGGAATAAACTAAATTTTGGTGATTTTTAGTCTAGTTTAGAGAATTTTGTGACTTCTTCGTGAAAATGGCAATTTAACTATTCTGAATTTGACGTTTTTAAACTAAAATTTAGATTTTCTAACTAAATCTGATATATTTATAATCGCGATTAAAAAGGTGTGGAATAAAATTAGTTTTCATGAACTAAAATTCACACCAATCACCGACTCTCACGACTTCTGGTGCAAAACCAGTACCTACTGTATATAAGGTGTATCTATTCATACACGAAATATTTTAAGAGAAACATCTTTAAGTCGTAAAAAAGCCACAGCAGCGAAATTTTTTAATTTTTTATATCTAAGTGTTTTATATTTCTACATAATTATTATAATTTTAAAATTGCTTGAGACATTTTGCGAAAAAATCCTTTATTTACTTATTCTATGAATGACCCGCCTCGACGCGGTGACGCCGAACGGTGCGGTGGGGTGGCGGCACGAGCGCGGTGAATTTTGATAATTAATCATCATATCCAGTTTTTTTTTTTTTTAATAATATACTCTGAATTAAAAAAAAATCATTTCCATGGCTTCTTTACCACCTATAGATGTATCACTTAAAATATTTCGTGTTTATCCCAATTTTTTTTTTTTGCGTCCTATCGCAAAAATAATGAAAATTTCGACCCCCTTTAGTAAACCCTTAAACCATTATTACTCTACATGTAGGTAATCTTTTTTTTATTTTCTACACAAAAAGGGAAAAATTCCATAAAAAACACGTCGCGGACTCAAAAATCATAGGCAAACAAGTACAACGTTGCGAAGCCATAAAAAAAAAAATACCACGTGGAGTCACGATTGTCAAATTCGATTTAGTTGTGTCAAACTTTCAATTAATAATAACTATAATATAAAAAACACCAATCACCATTCAAATAAATTTTGCTCATCTCCGGACGGGCTATAGTTATTCTATGTTAATTCCATATTATTGACATACCGCAGAAAGAAAAAAACAATAAGCGACTCTATTCATTTAATATTTGACTATGTTCCACTTTATACATCTTCCATCTCCTTTTCACTTAATACAAGTGCTGCGCGAGGGAAAAAGCCAACTGCGTAGCGTCAAATGAAGAGACGTATTGAAATAAATTTAAAAAAAATATGTTTTTAATGAGTTTGAAGGCGTATTTTGCCACAAATTCACTACATTATAAAACTATTATCTAGTACTTACCGAAAATACGATATGCCATTCCTTTTCAACGTGGTTAAAGTATTATTTTTGCACTTTTTTACGGAGCACTTTGGCGTGTTCACCCGACAACGAAGCGCGCGTTACTGAGAGCGCAACTGTGCTTAGAAGTAATTTAAGCACAGTTGTATCGAGACACATTTCAAGCGTTGACGGTGTATCTAGGGTATTCTAAATCGATGAATGGCCTCTGTAGCACCATGAAACATGAGGCTCCAGGGGCTAGTGTGAATCTTTGGGTTATTAATTAATTAAAAAATTTAGATTATTTTACGGGGAATGTGCTTTATAGTATTTAATAAGTTAGTTTTGATTGTAAGATTGCAATCTTCTTTTCGTCAAGAAAAGCTATAATCTCAAAACACACACTAGATCAATTTAATGTAGCGGCATTGATATATAATACTAAAAATTATTTATTTTATTCCTATTTCGACAATATTTGACTAAGTAAAATAATAACAATTGTTACAAATAAAAAATATATAAAAAGAAAAACTGTTGAGGATCAAACCGACGGTCTTTGTTTATGAGTCCGATACCTGATTCTACTTACTGATGGAACTTATTTATACGAGTATAGTGCGAATTTTAGCAATATACTGAACCGGCCATAATCATGCGTTTACTGCCTGTCAAAACAAAAGTCAACGAGACGACGACGACGACGGACTGTGTGTATGTGTGTGTGGTGCGATCTCATTGGTCATTAGGTTAACTGCGTTAACTCATAATATGCGTTAAGAAATCACTTACACAAACAGAAGCTCGCATTGCTACGTTCATAGAAATGTGATCATTAACGTGTTACTGCATTTATGACCGCTGACTGTACACGCACGGCTACAAATCAAGCTATAAATTTCCAGTATAAGCGGATCTCGCATTGTATAGGATTTCCGTACGTATGAGAGGTCAGCTTATACTAGAAATGTATAGCTTGATTTATAGCCGTGCGTTCATGACATTGTAATTTGTTTTTACCTCCACATTTTTTTTGCATATTTGGTTAGTGATATCATCTGCGTTTTGAGATGCGCCGGCTGAGAGCTCAGAGCACGGGCTGTGCGTGCGACATTGATATATAAAAAACCCAAGATACACAGTCTCAAAGAAAAGTAACACTCAAAACTGTCTCCAATTATACATAAGTAGTTATAGTTATGATATAAACATACTTTTTTGCAAATTCAAACCTTACGCGTATGATTTAAAGTTGTTTTTACAAAGCAATGTACAAAAAATAATAACATTTTATGATCAAAGTTTGCCGGCAGGACAAGGTATGAAGTGGAGTCGAATATTATTTTATAGTTTTTATTGTTTGTACATTGACTAAGTATTTTATGAGTTGGTATTTTTTTTTATAAATGTGTCAAGTATTGTTAGAACAACAATGGTGCCGATTCTCTTGTCACAAAATTCTCTAAACTAGACTAAAAATCAACAAAATTTAGTTTATTCCTGTCAAACGACGATTTCCTATTCTGAAATTGACTAAATTGACTCAACTTAACTATATTTTAGTTTGACAGCACTAAGATGGAACTGAGTTTTTAATTTAGTGAAAATGGCAATTTTGCTATTCTGAATTTGACGTTTTTAAACTAAAATTTAAATTTTCTAACTAAATCTGGCTATTTGTAATCGCGATTAAAAAGGTGTGGAATAAAATTAGTTGTCATGAACTTAAATTCACACCAACACCTCGACTTCTGGTGCAAAAACAGTACTGTATTTTTTTTTGTTTTCTTTTGCTTATAACTCGAAAATGGTGCGTCTTATCGTAAAAATTTCTTTTTTTTTTTAAACTCAGCTTGTAGGTATTTCTTTTTCTTGTAAAATGTAAAAAAATCCATATAAAATACGTTGAGGCTGCCCCGCTCATGCGCGCCTCAGGCTCTAAAAAAAATCATGGGGTACGGGCTACGGCAAACAAGTACAACGTTGCGAAACCAAAAGAAAAAAAAAATTACACTAGGAGTCTCGATTGTCAAATTCGATTTATTTGTGTCAAAGTTATTATTAAATTTAGAGAATTTTATTTGCAGAATAGCTTTGAGATTCTCATAGCCAAAAGTAAGGAATTTAAGTGATAGTTTGGTTAGTTTAGTTCGGTGTACAAGAGAATCGGCACCAATACCTATATCGAGACTAAATACCTACTTATAGTTAAAACATAACATGTCTAAGTACAACAGTATGCAGTTTTTGGTATTTATTTTAGTTCTGTGAATATTGGGACTGTGGATTATTGATAATTGTGTAATGGTGGTATATTAAAACTTATTTTAAGAAATAAAATAAAAATAAAAAATGCAAATTTCAATAGGTATTTATTTCAATGAACACAGTAGGAAACACGTTAATTTCGACTTAAATCGGAGACTATATTCTTACAAAGTTTTTCCTGTTTCATATTTAGTTTTTAACCGACTTCCAAAAGGAAAAGACCTTTTGGAAGTCGGTTAAAAACATATAAAAAAGTACAAAAATGTATAAAATTAACTAAAAAAAATTAAACACAATAAGAAAAAATCGACTCCTTTCCTTTCAATCCGGTCAGTTTGTATTATTCGACTAAATTCAATGGAGGTTGTAGTGCATTGTTCTTACACTGAAAAAGCAGCCATTAAAATTTGCCGTATTATACTCGGACTGTTGAGTGACGTTTTAAGATAAATTAAATAAAAATCAAATATTGCTCCCCATATTTAGTCATATAAACAACAAAAACAGATCAATAAATTCTTTTACCTACCGAAAGTTCGAGATCCCATACTTTTTTAACATTTTTGACTTCGATCAATAATAGATTTTTGACGTAATATTTTAACAATTTTTCAATGAGTACTTCGGCAGTTTTAGCGTGCGTACAGTGACGCGGCGGACGCGATACTATTTGAAATATATGTACGCACAATTTTAAATGTTGTGCCTTTTTTATGCGGAAGCTTTTGAGACGCTGATTGTGTATCCTGGGTTTTTTAGTATATCAATGGCGTGCGACGACGGCGTGCAAACAAACAATTATTTAAATATAGTTACGATAGACGGGACGGACGACGGGACAAACGAAAACCTAATAAAAATTTTCGAGGTTAAGTGCATACTTTTTCAAGCACGCTTTATGGAGATGAAGATGAACCCTCCTGAAAATAGTTCTGTCGGCGGCCCGGTATATAGGTATAAACGCGGGATTACGCTGCAAGATCACTAGAAAGAGGCAGGCGGACGGCTACTTCTAAATGGCCTGTGGTGGCCCAGACTGTCTAGTCCACCTCTGGACGGCGCGTTGCGACGTTGCGCGATACTGCAACGCAGCTACATAAGAGCGGCACCGCAGTTTGTCGGTAACTGACTATCAACACTAGATTCAATCCATGCACCGTCGTAAAGCGTAGCTAGTCTCGTCGCCGCAACGCCCGTGCGGAACTTAAAGTTGCGGAATCAAAGCAGCGCGACGCGATTGCAGTGCAACGTGTGGTCTTCTTTTGCCCAATCCGTTTGGAACTCATTACGATAACAACTCGAAGAATTCTATGTTTTCACATACCTGTCATATCCTAAATCAAAATAACTATGTAATACACTGGAAATATATTACCAAAAATACGTACTTAATATCGGTAGTAATAGTTCTTGGGTTGCGTTGCATGTGGTTTTTTATTATAATTTTATTAAAAAATACTATGTACAGGAAAAATATTTTATGCTATTGTCATGTCCATAGATTAATTATTGCATTATATTATGTCCACAGACGTAAACAAATATTTACGATATAAGAGGATATTATGAGGACTGGTTAAAAGTAGGCAGAACTTGTGTAAACTAAGCTTTACATTAGCTCTCGTGTGGTGAGCGCCAGCGTCTGACAGCGTCGTCTCTATCGTCTGTATGTCCGTGCTAGGCCACATTTGTATGGGAGCATTATCCATCTCCTTTGGTATTCTGCCATGTTGCATAGTAAGTGTGCGTGTGGATTGAGAGCTCCTTTTTAAAAGATAATTATATTTTTACGAAATCAAAGAAGAATTTAGGAAATAATTGTGAAAACTTCATGGTGAAGACCCAGATCTTTGATCTGAGGGTGAAGATAAAAACATTGTGAAATCTATGGTGAGAAAGTCGTGGTCAATTAACTAGAACACTCACGCCCGGTTTCTCGACGGCTATTCAAATCTATAATCAACTAACAAACCTGTTAAATTAACAGAACAGTCAAATCAAATTGGGTTACTGAATTGGCGATTACGATAAAATTAACTAATCAACGATCAATGTCAACTGAATAACGAAAATAGATTATGTGTATGGCAACATCGTATTCTTTATTCATTTTGATAAATAGTTCGTTCAATTTAATATCAAGTTGACACTGTTGACATTTCTAAAGGCGGCATTTTATTGAAAGTTTTGAATGGTCGAGGTATCTAGATATAAATTAAAAAATTGTTTAGTGGTTTTCATTGAATTATGTGCCGTGGTGCCGGACGTAAATAATAGTTTCATCCTACTTCTTCCCGTGGGTGTCGTAAAAGGCGACTAAAGGACTTCCTAGAGAATGGGCAGCAGCGTTCTCTATTCATTTTTAACACCATACTGCGATCGCCCCGCCTGCTAAGCGTGGCGATTATGGCAAAACCCCCCAATTGGGGGAGGCCTATGTCCAGCAGTGGACGTCTTTCGGCTGATATGATGATGATGATGATTGAATTATGGCATTGGCATCGACATTAACCACTTGATCCTTGTAATGTCGCCGCAATCATTCATGCAAAAGTGGCTTATGTGTTCAGCATCAAATACCATTTAACGGTAACTGAATTACTGAGAAACTGAATACCTACTAAAGTACTGTTGATGAACGGTAGCTAACGCTTGCGAGTTGGTGAGCTTGAGCGGGGTGTTGAGCTATGCGAAGTGACTGATGCATGCGTGGTTGCGACAGGTTAAGAGGGAGAAACTATACAGAACGCGAGAAATGTTCACTTTTGTGTATAATATATAGGTAAGTAACTATTGCACGTTTTTATTGGTAAATATAATATATAATATGTGTATTTCTGATTTGTGTACAAACAAATCGTGAAATTCTTCGTAAGTACCTCACGGTTCCGTTTGTTTGTAAGAAATATAATTGTTCGGTTATCAAATCTCCAGTAGAAAATTAATCAATCTCGAGTCCGCTATGGGTAGCCGAAGTTGTTTTATTAATTATAACTAGAAAATATCCAAAGAAAACAGAAAATCACAGGGAACGCAAAGATAATCGCCCAAGCTCGACAGATTAGCTAACATAACATTTGACAGGTGCTTGACATGACATTCAAGCTTAACCGTTCTTTCAGAAATCTAAATTCTGATTTAACAAGGGATTTTTGTACTAATTTGATTGTTGTGTTAAGTGATCAACGACTTAAATCAAAGTACTTAATTAACGTTCGTGCAACTCGTTTTCGACTTAACAAGAGATTTGACACATGGTTAGTTAATTTTAGATTTGAACAGCCGTCGAGAAACCGGGCGTCAATCTGCTAACCTGAGAAAATACTGTAACTAGTGTCTGGAAACATTTTTATGTGGAATAACTACATATATGTATTACATTTGTAAAAACGATTCACAAATATTCAATTAGTTTTAACGCTTTGTTTGGAATTTATAAAGGTTTATTTAGAACACTCAATCCTCCTATGGTGCAGACGGAGTGTTCCAAATCTCTCCAACTTTGGCGAAATAAATTCTTAATATTCTTACTCTACATATTTTACGAGTATAATTCAGAGTCAATTTGTGAAACAAAAACCTTGACGTAAAACATAATAGTTAGAGAGTAAATAAAAAAAAACTTTCTTTTCAACGTCCCGTTTGAGTGTTCCATGTTGTAGCGTTTATTTATTTAATCCGAACTTTTATACAAACGGCGGCCACATCAGAAATTGTGAAAATGTTGTCACTAAAGTTCAACACTTTTTTTCGTTTTTTTTTGTGAACGCTTGAAGCCTCGTATTCATGGTAAACATTTGTTTAGCAACATGGTTACATAAACATGTTGCCGAGTTGCTGTCAACATATTGCGGGCAACACTTGTGTTGCCGAGTTGATCACGCCATGTTGCAGAGTTGACGCCCGGCGAGCGAAAACATCAGTTTATCAACATAGCGGTAGTGTGGAGCAACGATAAAATTATGCAATTAATAGAATTATTTCAATCAAAAGCGTTACTATGGGATTCTTCTATCAAAGAATACAAGGATAGAAAAAAAAAGAACGATGCATCTTTCTTTATTTTATTATTTTTTTTAGTTTCGCAGCCACCATCTTTTTATTAGAAATCTTATACATCAGGTATAGAGAACACAACAACACTACTTCCTCGGGCAACATTTTAACGCAGACTGGCGTGTGTGGACAACCCATATTGATTTAACCCTTCATATGAACGTAGATCTACGCGAGACACAATGGGTTTTTAATTATGTCTGTAATTACGTCATACGAGAGGTTAAACAAAGTTTCCAGCAGCATTCTCGCCCTTCATCAACAACGTTGATCAACTGTTGCTAAACAAATGTTTACCATGAATACGAGGCTTCATTTTAACAACAATCAACTTTATTATATTTCTAAGCTACAAAATTTATTTGTAACTTTTGTTGGTACTTTTTTCGATCAAAAGTTGTCTCTTCTTTATTTACTAATATCATAAAGAGGAAAGATTTTTTGTTTGTTTGTTTTTTGTATCGAATGAACTCCGAAACCACTTGACCGACTGTCACAATTTTTTCTCCAATAGAAAGCTTAATTATCAGAAAGTAACATAATATATAATTAATAATAAAAAAAATTGACATATTTAAGAAAATTGCAATAATGTAACCCAAAGTAGCAAAATTTTGCCTATAAAACACGGAATCGAAACTTACGCGGGTGAAATCGCGGGGTGAAGCTAGTTTATTTATGTATGTTTATTGTACACCAGATTACACATTTTGAAAAGAAAAACTTATACACTAGAAAATATACATTAGGCGCCCTTATTCCTTCCTTTGCGCTCCTTTTGCCCTTTTGAGCTAAGTTTAAGCCACGGTGATAATCAGACAGACAGTATTTTCATCGATCGTAGACCATACACTAAGGATTTATTATTAAAAACAATGTTTAAATAGATACGACCCAATAATAGAAAAATTAAAGAAATCGGAAGTCATCAATCAAGGTACGCGGGAAGTCACCGAGAAGCTCTGGGTTGTCCGTTCTTTTGGATGTCATTTCATAGGTCACCCTGTATATGTGTTTTGTGAATTCTGAAAACCCTTTCTAAAAAGAAAGTAATAATCAACTAGGTTAAACTATGTTGGGGTCAGCTTTGGTATTGAAATGCTATAAGGTCCAAGGGTATAAGAATGTGACCCTGGAAGTAATAATGGTATTGCCATAGCAACCCGGCCAGACAAAACGTTACCAATACCAAACAAGGTGCTCATTTATTATGTTCAGATTTTTTCATTACAAATATGGGAATAACTACATGGTTACTGAACTACGAAAAAATCGAAAAGTAAACTAAAACTTCTGTTTGGTGCAAATGAAAAGTACTGTTTTACTCGTGTATCACCATGTTGTGAAGGATTCTTTATGCAAATCGAAGCAACAAATGCCAGCTAGTCCCTGGGAATCGGAACCTTTGCCACCTATTTTGAACTTCAACCCCCTAAATGGGCCTTCCTCATCTTGACTGTCCGACGGTGCTGCCCCTAGTTCTGAATTAACTGCAGAGGGTGGTGTCCTTTCTCTCCCGTCCATTTTGGCCTGGTCCAATTCAATTTCAATTAATAAGGCATAATAACTACATTCTTACATTCAAGGGGTCCACCGTAAGGGTTCACCTTATACAAACCTTGTAAAGGCACAGCAATTTGTAAAAATGACTAATTAATTTAATTAAAATAATAATGACATACAAATACAAAGAAAGAATAAGTGTGAATCCATACTAATATTATAAATGTGAAAGTAACTGTCTGTCTGTATGTTACGTTTTCACGCCTAAACCGCTGAATCAATCGTCATGAAATTGGGCAGAGATATAGCCTGAGATATGGAGAAGGACATAGGCTACTTTTTTACGCGATAACCTACATCCACGCGGGCGGAGCCGCGGGCAAAAGCTAGTCTTCTATAAATATAAAATGAAATGCGTAGGTAAACGCATCACTTGAAAATGCCTAGACCGATTTAATAAGTTTTTGTTGAAAATTTTGTAATATTCCGAACAAGGTTTTTAGGGAAAGAAAAATTGGAAAAGGTTGTCCGGAAAATTGGAAAATTCGGGCAAAACTAAAAGTGCCACTTTTTTCTATGGAATTTTTGTATGAATAATGGAAATTTGGACAGAACGACGTCTGCCGGGTCCGCTAGTTTATAGTTAATTCTATATTTATTGCTACATTCTAGTTTATCATTATAAAATGTAAAGTTATGTGTACGCACACTACGCGCTTCGACGTGGAGTTGCGTTCACCAGCCTGTAATATGCACAATATATTAAACCGTATTGCCCATGTATTACGGGCTGGTGACAAAACTCCAATTTACAATTTTATTTAGAGTAGACCTTACCATATTGGTGCTATGATGGACCATCAAAACCTGGAGATCGTACAGTGTTATTTTTTTTTGACGGTGAAGATCGTCACATATCTTTTAACCGAGGTACAGACTTAACATCTGTCAGTCAAGTTAAACATTTTTCCTCGTATAAAGATATCTGACGTTGGGAAAATCAGGCCAGGTACTCGTAATACGAGTAGTTGAGGTCAAAGTTGCACTCTCGTTTAGGTAGGCTGTTTCTAGGATGCTCTAGATTATTTACCTGTTGTTCAGCCATGATGCTCTGAAACAGCTCCGGTTTCATCATTGCATAGTACCTGAGGGCATCCTCTACAGTGTATTCTGGTTGAAGTTCAGGTGGTGCTCTTTTTTTTTGATTAATTTTGAATCCCGAAACTCTTAACGTTTCAAGTGATTTTTTTTTCAAAGTATCTTCTATTTTATCTTTTTGATAATATGATTCCAGTATTAGGTACGGTTCCAGGTCGGGCTCAAGCTCAGGCTCAGGCTCGCGCTGAGGACATTCGCATATGATCTTTTTGTTCGATTTCTTTCCATTTTTGAACCATTGAAATAATTTGGGTTCAGTGGAGGTACCGACTGTAGAACTGAATCTGGTTTCCTTAATACGTACTTGTTTATGTTTTGTTTGTCCCATATCTATCTGCATTATTTCCGGAGTAGGACCTAATAATTCTGTCATTCCTTTATTACGAGTTGGCAGTAACCAGATGGTTGCTGACGACTGTGATGGTTCAGTCTCTGGCTCCGGAGCAGGCCACCTGGTAGGCTCTGGAGCTGGCCACGAGGCCCACTCCAGAGCCTGTCAGGTGGCCAGCTCCGGAGCCAGGGACTGAACACGGTAAACTAAAAAGTTGCATCATCAGTGTTAATGGTTAGTGCTAACCACAGGGACACGCTGGATTGGTTAATGTAGGTTTCATTTCGTACGATTCGGGTTGCTCAGGCTCTTTACCTGAAAACAGATCAAATAGCAGTGAAACCCATTATTTTTGAGAGATTTATGCATGATTAATTAGACATAAATTGTACTGTGAGTAGCTTGCTAGTGTATTAGATTAATGCACCATAAAAATTGGTTTCAAAGATATGTCTTAGAACTATCATTAAGCCGGTTGCAGACCAAGTGCTAAGCTAAGTTGGTTTAGCATAGCTCGCATAGCTGATGTTATACCACAAACTTGCGTGCAAACCGCAATCTATGAACTCATTCATAGTTTGCGGTTAGCAGACCAAGTGCTAAGCTAAGTTGATTTAGCTAAGCACTTGGTCTGCAACCGGCTTTAGGGTGCCTTTCTACCAGAGATGTGCTATGCAGCTATGCTGCGAGAATGTAAAAGCTAAGCTACGAAACTATGTGACCGTTTCCACTGATGCTAAGTTATGTAGCGGAGCGAGTAAGATTTGCTATGAAAATGACATGTCTACTTTCGGTAACAAACGCGCGCCTACTGTAGGTAGACCACTCGCGACCATCCATAGCATACATCCATAGCACGCATCCATAGCAAACATCCACAGCACGCATCCTTCCATATAAAAAACGTAGCTTAGTTGAATCAGTTTCCACCAGTGCTATGCTATGTGGACCAAGGAGTATGACTGGTGGATATCAAACGCATCCATAGCAACGTTGCATAGCACATCTCTGGTGGAAAAGTTGCCTTAATGTGTGAATCCTTGTTGCACTTGGTTTAAGAAAAGTAAGTTATTATCTATGTGAAAAGGGAATTACTTTGGGCTACTGGGGGTGGCCCCGGGGCTTGCGCTTCAGGTGGTTGGGGACACTCTCCACACCCAATCGACTGCATGTCCTGTATCTTGCCCTGTTTGACTGCTAGTTTTAAGAGTTCTAGCATCGTTTCTGGACTGCATTGACACGCTTGCATTTGTGACAGGTTTGTTCTTTTTTGAGCGAAGCATGCCTTGGCATGATGTTGAGCGGGGTTGGGGGGATATTGAGCGGAGTTCTCAAGATATTGAGTGGGGTTGACAGGATATTGAGCGGGGTTGGCAACATATTGAGTGGGGGCCTGGGCATGACGATGAAGCTTGCACGGCGGAATGCGACATGGCGGTAGCGGTACGGTTACCGACATAACCGATTCTTGTTGTTTCATGCCCCATCTAATATGAAATGGGTTTCCAATCATACCTACAAACATAAAATAAAATAGTTTTTAATTAATCCAGAGACTAAGAAATTTTCATTAACAAAGAACATTGTGCGCTTTCAAATATCTAACGTGGCGATATTATCATAGGTCCACGTCACGGCGTCACGATAACACAGTGAAGTAAAATGTATGTAAATATATAGTTATATGAAAACGCTTTTAAATTTCTGTCCACGATAACGTTATAAGAACGTGATCCTACCTCCATACTTTTTTTTTGTTACGTTAGAAATTATAAAAGCGTATACCTACAACATATTCTATAAAGTAAACCAATAAGTATAGAACATCTATGTACAGTCGCAAGCACATCAAGTTATCACAAACTGACAAATTTTCTCATTCGATTTTCAACTTAACCATCAACATTTTAAGGTTTAAAATAGTTTGGAGAAATTTAAAAGATTCGTATAACCTGGTGTGCTGGCGACTGTACTTAGTTTACCCATGTTTCTAAAAGAATGACCGCCTTACTTATAAACGCGGAATAAAGTTATAATTGGAACAACTTCGATATAACCATAAATTGACGTTTAAACAAAGTATAACTTTATTCAGCGTTTATAAGTAAGGCGGTTAGATTTATTAAGTGCAGCATTGAACGCGCGATCCGCTGCCAAATCATTAGAAAATAATATTGTGTAGTACCTTGCTCGAGAAGTGGCGTGACTAGCTTTGACATGACGTTAGCTACGTATCTGTCGTTTGGGCTATAATCGGAGTACTGAGTTGTCGTTGGATTACAGCAACACGGTCTGTCGGCAGTCGTGTCCGTGCTCACGACGTTACACCCATGTTCTAATCTTTCCACTATTCCATTAGGTGTACTGATTTGACACAGTTTGTTCTGCGTTGAAATTTTTGCATTGTCTTTTGGTATTGGGTTTCCATGCTCGAATAAGGTCTCTTTGTTGTGAAAAGATAATATTTGTATTGGTAAACCCTCCATAAAAAACCTTTTGCCTTTTGCAGATATCTTCACTCCCTGATGTGCGGCGGCGGTATTTCTGCGCTGCTTCGGATCTTTAAATTTACCGTTTTATTAATAACCTTTATATGAAGTTGGGCAGTGATGATTAAGTAATATTTGAAACAACTGTGACGTAGAATTACAAGAAAACAAAGCAAAAACAGTTCTCACAGGCAACTCTTGTCCTAACCGAAAGCGTCATAAGAGCGCGACGATCGCGTGTTCGCGCGATAGTCGCTTTAGGTTAGGACACGGCCTGCGACAATATCGGTTTACAATGCCATGTTTTTCCATAGGGGTATAAAAGTAGCCATAGCAATCATTCATTTGTGTTCATCCATACTCATCTTACAATCGGATCTTAGAATGAACATGGATAAGACAAAGGTCATGTCAAATGCCATGTAACACCCGCTTTCATGAAGATCGGAGACGCTACACTCGAAGTTTTGGACGAGTATGTTTACCTGGACAAACTGTCAAGTTAGGTAGGTCCAACTTCGAGAAAGAGGTAAATCGTCGAATCCGACTCGGCTGGGCAGCGTTCGGGAAGCTATGCAATATCTTCTAATCCCAAATGCCACAAGTTTTTCAAGACGAAAGTTTTTGACCAGTGCGTGTTGCCAGTGATGACTTATGGCACTTAAACGTGGTCGCTCACAATGGGCTTTATTAGAAGGCTATAATTCACCCAAAGGGCAATGGAGAGGGCTATGCTTGGAGTTTCCCTACGTGATCGAATCAGAAATGAAGAGATTCGCAGGAGGACCAAGGTAACCGACATAACAAGAAGAATTGCGAAACTTAAGTGGCAGTGGGCAGGGCACATTGCTCGCAGAACAGATGGCCGATGCAGCCGAAAACTTCTGGAGTGGTGACCGCGTACCCGAAGACGTAGCGTTGGAAGGCCTCCCATAAGGTGGACCGATGACCTTGTGAAGGCCGCACGAATCCACTGGATGCAGGAAGCACAGAACCGGTCGAAGTTGCGGTGCTTGGCCTATGTCCAGCAGTGGACGTCTTTCGGCTGAAATGATGATACTCATCATCGGCCTAGCCTTTTTCCAACTATGTTGGGGTCGGCTTCCAGTCTAACCGGCTGCAGCTGAATAACAATATATTGCATGGAGCGACTGCCTATCTGACCTCTACAACCCAGTTACTGGGTAATACTAGTTGTCAGACATTCAGGTTTCTGTCGACCCGTACAACTGTTAAAGATCTACAAATGACAGCCGGGACCACCGGCTTAACGTGCTTTCTGAGGCACTTGGAGGGGTCTTGGTATGTAAAGATGGTGACCCATCCACGGACCAACCGCTGTAAGCGTAGCTTAACCTGATCGATCGAACCGTGCGGCTGTTATTACTTTGCTACTTCCATACTAATATTATAAATTCGAAAGTAACTGTCTTTTTATTACCTTTTCATGCATAAAAAACAACGGATTGGGATGAAATTGGACACACAGACAGACCATGACCTAGGTTAGGATATAGGGTACTTTTTATTCGGTAGTACATTTTCATTGGATAAATTGCGACGTCCAAGTGGACGAAGCCTAGTTAAGATTACAAGACAATTTAAAAAAATACTTCAGTACCTACTGGATTTACTATATTTTTACATTTCACAGGATTTGTGCTCATTTGTATGCAAATAGCAGAATTTTGGCCATGAGAAGAGTTTTCTGCATCATTGTCAACTGACGGTACTACCACAAAGATGGAGGAGTCATCAGAAAACTCGTTTTTTGTTAGGACTTGTTCGACCATGGTCAGTATGTCATGTTCACTGTAATTCAAATGGTTTATGACTAGGATGGGTTCACCGTTTATAGCTTTTTGTCTACTTTTCTCTTTCTTTTCATGCTCTTCCCATTGTTTTTGATGAAGCAGTGTTTGAATCCATTCTATTGCCTTATAATTAGGTTCTGTTTCATAAATTTCCCTGTCTTTTTGATTGGGTGGTTTTTCAGGCCCTTCCCATTCTTTTTGATAAGTTTGTGTTTGAGACATTCTCAAAACTTGGTATATGTTTTGTTTGCCGTCTGTTATAACAATAGTACCTTTACTGTTCGCTTTGTGGATACTGTGGATTCCTCAATACAACTGTCACTGTAAGAGTAGTTTCACTTTAAAACATAACAAGGTAGATTAAAATTGCCTCATTGAAAAGTAATACTCGTACTTTAGCGGCCATTGACATGATATTCAGTTTTAGACAAACACTTTCAACAAGGTCAGGGGCCAGAGGTTAGCCTTACGAAGCAGCTGGGTTTGATCTTACCTAGTTATTGTCCCATCGGCATCGTAGACAGTTCTATTAGTAGAGAAGTGTATAATGTCTTTAGTGGAGCTATGACTCATAAGGTTGTTGTGTAGCTGGTAACCGAAATAATGCGTTGAATTAGATTTTCGTGGTTTGAGAATATGACACTATGTTTCAATACGACATTACACTAATTGTTTCCATGCTCTCGCAAAAAGTTATTATATAAGAAGTAAAGCTTAGTAATATTTCACTTTATTTGAACATAAGTAGCTCATAGTAGGTAAAAGTTAAGCTTCTGCAGTCTTCTTGATATCTTTAGAAGTTATTTGGCTTTAATATCTTAGTTGCTACAGCTATAAAGATTGTTTACGATACCTTTCATGACGTGATTTTATATATTAAAATTATTCCTTTGTCCGATATTATTATGGAATACTGAGATTTTGATTGCAAAATGTTAGTCTTTTCGTATTTTCTGTGAAGGGTGACGTTAAACGGGTCCGCTGTGCCAATTTTTCTAACAAAACATTTTAGTAAAACTTGTTAGTAAAAGATTTTGCTTACAAAAATGTTAGTTCACGCCCTCAAATCGGTTAGCCAACAATGTTTATAAAACATGAAAACATGGCGCAACGGACCCGGCTTTAAAAATGTCTTGTGACAGATGAATAGAGTTATTGGTTATGGTCAAAGAGCTTAAATTAATAGATTAGAAAAAAAAATGGAATTGCAAGGAGAAAAAAAAATTGAATTACAATATTAGAATTAAACAGGGTAGACCACGAAATTCAAATTTTCTTCATTTTTCAGGTCAGTATCGTTTGTTTGTTGATCTAAATATGATTCGTGGCATAATAAATATTTATTTATAGAATTATAATCATAAAAATCATCAATACTTGAATTTCGCGGGCTACCTAGCGCATCCCCCATAATACTAGATTTTTTGTAAACGTAGATACTTAGATAAATAAACCTAGAAATAAATAAGGCCGTAATTCCGTCATCATCTTGTTGTTTCTAAGCTGATCCAATGATTTGATGCCAAAAGATCCTTGTAGCACTCTAAGGGCCGGCGCCCACTGGCGGCACGGCACGTCAAGGGTTTTTTATGTGAAGAATAGAAATATAACTTATTATTAGTCTGACAATAAAATTTAAATTTCAACGGCAACGATGCCGCACTATCCTTAGCCAAGCCGCGATGTCCTTAGGCATCATCATTCAAGGACTGAGCAAGCACAGTCTTAGCCAAGACCCTTCTAAATAGACAAAGGGATATAATGCGCCTAATGAGATGGCAAATCCTCAACTTGGACCAAATACAGAAGTTTATTTAGTGCTGAATGTATTATTGAAATCAAGTTGGGTGTGGTAAGATAATACCGCAATATCAGACAGAGAGGTGTTGTTTTAAAAGGGTGTAAGAATTAAGGTGAACACGAAATTGTTTCCAAATCTTGTTTACTTACTAATAATTATTTCCCAGAAAACTTGACTGATTAAAAAATACACAAACGATGGGAAATATTAACATAAATACCGAACTGTATTGTTATGAATCTTACAATCAAAATATTTATTAAGTTTCTTTAAACCTGTTTAATACAAGATCGTGTTATTTATTGGAATTATTCGGATTGTTTGGTACTTGAAATGTTAATCTCTTGAATCATATCGAAGCAACAGACACCGCTTAGACCCTTAGATCCAGAACCTTTGCCGCCTATAGAAAACTTGAATCCTCCGGAGGGAGTCTCATCCTCAGGCGCCACAGGCGGCGGAGTAGGAATATGCGTGGGGGGAGTTACACCTGAGGCAGGAGGAGGAACACCGTATTTGGGTAGACCAGGTGGACATTCACATTCCACATCATTATTTTTCATTTTCTTTTCTGTCATTTTGCTATCGGCACTACAAGGACAGTCTTTGGGTTCTGGCGGCGGGGGGCAAAAGTCCTTTATAAGGTTCGGGTTCATAGATACGTAGTACCTGACTGCATCTTCCACTGTGAATTCGGGCTCAGGTTGTACCGGCGGTTTCTTCTTTTTTAATATTCTGAATCCTGATTGAGTCTGCGTCATATCTGATTTCTGTCTCATAATTTGCTTCTCATCAACCCATTGGTAACTTTGGTACAGGTAGGGTTCTAGTTCGGGTTCAGGTTCGGGTTCGGGTTCCGACGGAGGACATTCACAAATTATATTCTTATTCTTTTTACCACGCTTACCGCTTGCACAGGCACAGTCCTTACGGTTTTGTTTTGGGTCAGTGGATGGTATTAGGCCTGCTTGACAGTAAGTCCCTCCTAGGTCCATTTGGCACACTCCCCCGGCGGGACCTAGCACTTCTAGCTCCGAGCCACCTTTTGTCTTTGAGTCGCAACAACAGCACTGACAGCCCCTGGACCTGGTCCCCACCTTTGGTCCAGCTGTTGTCTTTGACACTGGTGGCTGATGCTGTTCACATGGGCATAAAGGTCTAATTTTAATAGTTCTGCTCCTACCACTACATGCACATTTCTTTTTGTGTCCTTTTATATACTTATTTTGTGAACACTTTCCACAATCTTCATCGGCATCTGAAAAATATTACGTTACATTAGAAGTCAGTTCACATTGTAACGGATGCGACGTGACACGGTGAGCACTGTTTATGATAGCACTAAAACAAAAAGCGTTCAAGTACACCAACAAGCGTGGCGCCGATCGCTTCTTCGAGAAATAAAGTACCTAACTGCGGCACGTGGCTTCAGGCTGCGCGCACAAAACCAGTGACGAGAAGCGGTGGCCTAGCGGGGCTGTAGCTGAGCAACGAAGCTTGAGGGGTGCGGTTGAAAATTGAATGAAAATAAATTATGTACCTATTAGGATTGTTAATCAATGTTTGTGCCAAACATACACAGCTTTTGTTGACATTCCAAAACCTGCATTTTGTTTATTAAAAATATAATACGCACCGGCATTTTACTGTGTCCGTATAGACTGAGGACCCATGTCACTTATTTAAACGCGAATTCAACCAATATTTAGTTGTAAATAAAAGCCGATTTTGCAGTAAAATCTTTAAAAAGTTACTGGTCGTTTAATGTGACTCCTCATACAACCGTCTGAATTCAGGCGCCACCTTAGAACTTAACAGCGAGCCGATGGATATTTTTGAAAATTAAATTAGTAATAAAACTGGGTATTGTAGAAAACAATACCCCGTTTTTTTGTGCATAAAACTTGCACAAAAAACTGCTTAGTATAGCATTCGAGATAGTTACAATACTTTGATATGTCATAAGAATCCATACAAGACATTTTGAGTACCATTGTTTTTTTTGGTAGTGGGGCCTGCTAGACATGGCGGGCTTCAAACGTCAATATTTCTTTAAAAAATAGGAAATCTGGCAACATTTCATTTAATAACCCATAAATCGAACAAACATTTAAATATTTTTTTTTGCATGTAAATAATTTAAATTTTCGCAATAGAGTTCCGTGGAAAAAGGCCCGGGTAGTTAAAATTATTGTTTTAAACGAAATTATGCATATTGCATAACGTTGGTATATAAACATAATAAATAATAAACCAAATAAAATAAAAATTTATTAAATTAATGAATTTGTTTGATGACGAAGTTGACACCTACGTCCTATAAGGAGGGATTGGTCGATATTGGCTCAGGATCGAGTTGAGTGGAGAAAGGAAAGGGAGGCCTTTGCCCTGCAGTGGGACAATGCAGGCTGATTACATTATATTATAATAAACCAAAGATGTTTTCCTACAATTAGAACTGCTCTATCCCTTTTAGTTTTTTTTTAAACGCAATTCAAAGTCGGGCTTGCAGTATATTTTATAAATTTGTTCGTATTTTAAGGGTTCGTATTTAACTTTCTTGTAACCATCTGTGTCAAATACGAATTTTATAATTATACTATACCCAAAGTCTCAAATTCAGATAATTCATGTAAACAAAGGGGATAACATAACAAAAAATATCTTCTTAATGGTAATTCACATAAAAAGGCGAAAAAAGAGGTTTCATTTTCTTTTAAGTACTGATTTTAAGAAATAATAATTAAAAAATAATCATACCGTAGTTATTTTTATAAATTTTCGGGTTTAAACAAAGTCATTAAAAAAAGGAGATTTTCTGGTATAAAATATTTTATGATACTGGTAACAATGCAGGAGATCCAAACATTTTAAAAATTTTTACATCTTCCACAACACTAATATTACAATTCTCATTCATAGATTCATATTGTAAGTAGCATATCTAGCCACATTTTGGATGAAAACGGCTGTAAACTGTTGCGAGTGGAAATCGATTTTGGGAGGCCTACGCCTGGCACTGGACTTAAAAGGGCTGATTATGACGATCATATGCAGTGTCTCCGACACACTACACAGAACATTGTTTGGCAACGGTATTTTGCTTGCAGAGTTCTTATAATTAATTCACTGTAATTTTAGCGATGACCATTAACAACAAAAAAATATGATAAAATGTTTTGCACCACTGTCCTGTCATTTTGACAGTGACATTTCTTGACATTACTTTGTTTACATAAATTATCTGAATTAGAGACTTTCGGTATAGATGAAAAATATATTTAAAAAATGTTGTCAGTTTTGTTATTTTTAAAAGAAATATTGACGTTTGTAGTTTGAGCAACGACGAATTTCGAAAAAAAAAAAAAATGCGTGTGGCCTGGGTCTTGTTATTGGGTCCAAACACATAGCAGACGGCCCACGGATCCGCTATTTTCATATGTTCAACCATCGGTCTAACACTCTGTATGTACGTACGTGTAATCCAATATTCTACATAATCAGTATTTTAGAAGAAATCAATTATTTAAAAGTTCCTTAACAATTCGGTGCTTATATATCTCAAACTATAATCATTTTATTTTAAATTTTTATTTTTAATCATAAACAGAGTTGTATATTTTGCACAATCATTCTACAATTACGAGTATCTACGTATATATATTAAGCAGAAGGAACAAAGGCACACAGATTTTTTTAATTTTACGATGGTTTTGCTCTTGACTCTAGTCTAGGTCAGAGGTCAACAGGTCAGAGATGGACAGAGACAAAGTCGACGATGGAGTGAGCTTACCCAGAAGAAGCCTGTTCACTCTAACTTTGAATTAATTAGGCTTGTATGCGTTCGGAAACACAGACGCAGACAGAGAGTTCCACTCCTTTGCTGTGTGCATTATAAAAGAAGTTGATTACTGGCATAGGCAGAAACATAAAAAAAAAAAAAACTATACGCTGCACCCCATAGATCGCCAACTCACGAACTCGTGATCGCTAACTGCAGTGGCTTATCTGGAAAGCTCTGAATTGACTGCGTGCTCAAGTAGGCCGCTACAAACAAACCGCCTGACGAAGTAGGGCATAGTCGATTGACCTAACATTCAATGCGAGTGCAGTGCTCCTGAACAGTCTTTGTCCCATCTGCTAGAGTGTCCCAATTGTCCCTTCACCTGCACCCTTGACGATCTGAACAACGCCTCTGATGCCGCAATAAATGTGACCACCTACTGGGCCCATACAGTATAGATGTACCGTCGAAACGAAAAGAGAAGAAGAAGACCCCATACGTCAAATAAGTAGCCCTGCAGACTTAGCACGAGCATCGTTTTGTCGACGGAAGAGTAGACAAAAATGACGTTCCGTGTAGACAGTACGAAGGCGGCAAAGTAGAAAGAGTCAACTGCAACTCAGGTGCAAAAACAGTACTATATCTTTTTCTTTTCTTTTCTTTTGCTTATATCTCGAAAATGGGTTGTCCTGTCGCTAAAATAATGAAAATTTCGACCCCCTTTATAAAAGCCATAAACCTCTAACACTCAACATGTAAGTTGGTAACAATTTTTCAATATTTTCCATACAAAAAGTGAAAAATTCCATATAAAATACGTCGAGGCCGCCCCCCTGCATGCCTCTGGCTCTAAAAAAATTCACGGGGTAGGGCAAACAAGTACCAAGTTGCGAAGCCAAAAAAAAAATACATGATTTTGTAGATAACCGTATATATTTTGTAGCCGTCGAGTAGAAAGTTTTCTACTGTCTTTAGCATGGCGATTACAAAATCAAATTGTCTTCACTACCTTAGACAACTGTCCGTTGTCAGTGTGATTTTGACAGTTTGGGATAGAAATCTTTCTTCCGAAATAGTCTACTTATACAAGGACCTAGACAAATATCGTACACAAAATGACAGATTGTGAAAGGATTTCTACGGCGCGATGTCATAAATGGAGAAACGAAATGTCACTTTGTATACATAGAAAGAGCTGTGTCTATTCTTCGTAGACATAGAAAGCGTCATGCTAAGCCTGCTGATGTGCACTCAGTTCAGACATTTTTTTTTGATTTCTCAAACACAACATAAAATCACGCCTGTAATCCCGAAGGTTAGGCAGAGGTGTACCTATAGTACGTACACCCACATGTCACCAGTTATGTTTTAAGTATATAGGATTGCTCCCCTAATACATGGGGTATTAGGGGAGCAATCCTATTGTCATCGACCAGGCGGGCACAAACCCATACTCCGGGCTTTTACTGAGATATTCCTAATGGAAAAACCTAATAACTCTTTGCCCAACCTGGGAATCGAACCCAGGACCATGCAGTAGCGCTTGCGATCGCTAGACCAACGAGACAGTCATTTATGATTTTTCGCAGAATAATATTTAACGTTTAGTTACGTTTTATTACATTTACGTTTTTAAGTCTGATTAATGGCCGCCAAAAAATAAAAAGATAACACCACTCCATACAATTTGATCATTGGCTTTTATGATTTAACAGCGATCAAAATTTACCTGAATCACTACTGAAGAGTTCAAGAGCTTGAGGTTTATTGCGTATGGTTGGTTGGTTGGTTGCTGGTTCATCGGCAGCAGCATCACATCCCGTTGACTTTAAATCAGATACTTTTCCTTTAAGTACTTGTTGAAATATTTCTTTCAATTTTTCTGGACTGCACTGACATGGCTCTGATTGCTTCTGTTTCGAAACAGGTTTAAGCTCTGTGATTGGCTCTGCGATTGTCTCTATCATTGGCTCTACGATTGGCTCTGTGATTCGTGATTGGTTCGGTCTACAAACAAGTTTTGGCGTATTTGGCATGGGTGTGCCAAATGGAATTTGGTGAAATCCTGATGGATGATGACAGCCAGGATGTCCGAAACACGGAGGGATTGCACACGGACTCACTGACATTGGAGTTCGGTTGATGGAGACAATAGATGCTTGCTGAGTCACGTTGATTTTGGGCAAACGGCGGTACCCGTCGCAGTTCAGGCCTAAAAATATTGTCACTTATTATGAGAAATAAAAATTGTAAAATTATCAATGCAATGTAATAGAGTCTTAGTCAATCCTATTTCTGATAAGCTGCTTTTAGAGCACGGCAGGAGTGGAAGAGTGATTCTCTTCCTCAGGCGTGTAGCGGATTTCATTCTTAATAATATATTTTAGACGCAACACGCTGAATGCGTTTGCATTGTTAGGGCATACTTATGTCTATACGTACCGTATGGATCGGAATGTTGGGCCGTGAAGAAGAAGGAAGAAAAAAGATTGCATGCAGTGGAGATGAGAATGTTGAGATGGATGTGCGGAGTGATGAAAATGGATAAAATCAGAAATTAGTATATAAGGGGAAGTTTGAAAGTGACGCTTGTGAAAAAGTTGAAAGGAAGTCATTTGGCATGGCATAGGCATGTGATGAGGAGGGAGGAAACGCATGTTACGATTAGAGTGATGAAAATAAATGTTGATTGATGGAGAGGAAGGCCAAAGAAAAGATGGATATCTTGTGTGAGGAATGATATGAAAGAGAAGGGAGTGAATGATAGCGTGACAGTTGACAGATGAGAATGGAAAAGAAAACGTGTTGCGTCGACCACAAGTAACATGGGACAAGGGCAGGAAGGTGATGATTTATGTATGTCTATAGGGGGTTTGGATTTTTCAGGAGGGGCAGTAAATGCAGGTATCTTTAACTTTGCAGCTACAGGAAAAGGTCTGTAGAAGATTGTTCTTAATTTTTTGAATAAATTCGAACTGTATTCACAGATTTAAAAAAGGTGCAGTCAGCTAAAAAAACGTAAATTTTCACGCTTTATGTAACATGTTATGTTTATGATGCCAATAGATGCAGTTTTGTATAGGGATTAATAGACTCTTTTGTACCAACTGAGGTTAGAGTACTACGCGCTACTAGCGCGCAATGATTGTTGACATAGCGTTCCCGCATGACGGGAACCCCAAAACCAAAAAATCCTTTAATCAAATCAAGTATCTTCTCGTGGCTCGTGAGGTTGTCGACAAGCGATCATTGTATCAACGACTTATTCCACAAATCCCCCCTGAAAGTCCCCCTTATAGGGAAAAAGTGGAATCTAAGAAAAAAGTCTAGAATTCCGTCCTGATAATTGGAATCGAAAAAATTTAATCTCCAGAAATCCCCTAATCCACTGAGGGAAATATGAATTTAAATTAAATTTATGTTTTATGTTATTTGAGCTGTTATAAGTATATTTAATAGTTTTGTGGCGATCCTCAGGACGAAAATTTGATCCTGATATTAGTGTATGCTAGTAGACGCATTTTTAATCAGTTTGGCAAATATTGTGTTCTATTCCCAGGCAAGTTCAATGTTTTTGCTTTTGGCCGCTGAGCAATTCATTGAATATGGTATTGAATATGGGTTTCAAAGTAGTAAAGATGGCTGTTATTCAATCTCGCATCAACGGCTTCGAATAGCCAAACTCAAAGCATTTATTTAAATTAAACCATTTACAGGCACTTTTGAACTGTCAAAGAGACGGTCAGTTAGTCAGAAAGTTGGAGCTAGTTGCCCATTCCAATACGTAGATATCTTTGGAGAAGAACGGGCAAGAAACTCCAAGGACACTCTGGTTAAAGACATTTAATTCTCATAAAGAAATTTACATTTCACTTACATGAGAACAAATTTGTACTTAGAATACAAAAACTAATCATACTTAGTCCTTCGACACTAGGACTCACAATAAAACTGACGTATTTGACTATTTATTAACAACAACAAAATTATGGTAACCTAAATATTTAGTACGTAGTTCGCGGGTACTCCCAAAAATCCAACACTGTGCCACTATGGGTAAGTTGGGTAACTACCCTGCCTTGAGATAAAGAGTGCGCTCCCGCTGTCACAATGCAGATATATCAGTCAGTCAGTAATACAACTTTTGTTTACAGCTGCTATTTTTGTTTTATTTTTATTTATTATATTATTTTTCGTATTGGTTTTATGCTAAGTTGGTAGCATGAATCGTTTATGGTTCATTAATACTGATATTTTGAAGAATATATTTTTTTAGTTTGGTTTTAAAAATATTGATCGAAATCGCACCCTTTATATCATCTGGTAATTTATTGTAAAGTTGCACTCCCTCGTAACCAAGTGATCTTTTACCTTGAGTGGTTCGCATCCGAGGAAGTACTATGTGATCTTTTCTACGACTGCTACGGTTATGCAATTGATGTGTTTTGGGGAATGAAATTTGTGTATGTATTAGGGTGTCCCTTATATAACATTTTTTTAAATTTATTTTTTTATAGTTATGCATAGCCTCTATTCTTTTTATAAATGATAAAACATACTGATATATGAAATTTCAGCTTTCTAGCATGATCGCAACCCGTGCCGACTGAGCTTCAAACATTGTTTAAAATCGTGTTTTGTCCTAATATTTCGGTCTGCTATAAAACTAATATAAATGCAACAAATTTGGTGAATAAGAGGTAAAATAAAATAAGGTAAACATTAATATTTATTTTAAAATATAAAATTATAACAATCAGCTAGGGTAACTTCTCTTTAGTGTAGTTTTTTAACAGTCCGGATACAAATTTCTATGTTCCTGGGCACAGCACAATATGAATTGTTTTTGCTCTTATTATGCCGTGATAAGTAAGGTTTTGAGTTAGGAATTCATTAGACTGTTTTTAGGATCAATTCATAAATATGATAACGACAACCGACAACCGAAAAGCAAAACTTCTCTTTCTAATGACTGTTTCAAAACAGCGCAAGCTCAGTTAAAACGACCAGTATTTGAAGCTGTTGTATCGCAGTGATTATTTGAACTTTATTATGAAGGTTCCAGTCAAAGAGCTTTAGCTTGATGTTTTCCAGAAGAACTCTCTAGTTTTGGTACTGCAAGAAGCTGTTCTCTATCGTCAAATGAAGCAATAATGGGGCAAAAATTCTTCTTTTGAACTTCGTACATCCAATCCGGGTAATAGTTTTCCATTCCAAAGGACTATGACTACGTCAGGTAGGTACCTTGTCTTGAAAGTCAGTTTTTATTGCTTCTGCCCTGGTTATTCTCGTCTGAGAACAAATTCGCTGAATTAAGGATTTGTTAATAGCGAAATGATCGCTGCTCAAACCAAGCGCTTCTACAAAACCGCATGAAGAATGTAAACGGAGACTCTTGTGCTTAACTGACATCGATCTAAAACTGCGACAAGTTTAGGCGTTATAATATCCTTTCTACCTCTTTTTTTACTTTTTTTAGGGCAGGGAATGTCTAGCAAGCTGAGTTCAGTATTCAAAATCTGTTTTTCGTCCAAATCTTCTGGACACTCAAAGTTATTTGAGCTGGAAGTAGATGCAATAGCCAAAAACTCTTTTTTGTCTTACATTCCTTTCCTCCTCTTCTAATCGTCTTTGCATTACTCTTTCTTCTTTCGCCGCCAATTTTTTTCCACACCACCTAAGCATTCCGGTCGACCTGGCTCTCTCTGTTTCCTGAAAAATACTTTGTCTTCCTCTATTTTCATTCTCTCAAAGGCATCAGTATGTGCAATATCAAATAAGTTATCAAGGTTAATTTTAAAATTATTTTCACGGTTCTTGAAGGTGTCCCTGAGTTTTCTTACAATTTTTTTGCAGTTCTCTCCAAACATGATATTAATCAACAAGTTTCTTCACGCAGTTCGGAAATGCCTTTGAGGGAATTCTTGCTTTTTCCCAAAATACTCGTATAATGCGCTCTCTAATCTTGCACTTTCGCTGACAGTCAGCTTGACTTCGCGAATATTGTAAAATAACACAGCGAGAACTTGTCGAGTAGATGGTAATTTGCACCATTTATTTGATGGCTAGGTACTCCGATAAGGAAAAAAATAAATGTTTTATCACTCCGTAATTCGATCGACATCTTTATGCAATTAACAATAGCACACTAACAGTCTTAAAAATCACGAATGAAACGACAAATTAAACACGTAGTTACAGGTTGCAGCGCATTACCCGTGCAACTCTTTTAAATTAACTCCGTACCGTTAACTCTTTGCAATTACAGAGTCAGGTCTAAATAAAGCGATTCATGACGGAGAACTAATTCCAACTGAGTTCAGCATATTACGATGTGATCGAGCAGACGGGCGAAAACAAGGAGGAGTATTTTTGGCGGCTTCCCCGCGTTTTGGTTTAAATCGCGTTTCTGTTGACAATGTCGACAAGGCCTTATTTGAGATTGTGTGCGCGACGGTACACAGAAAAAATAATTTTCTGTTCTTGTGTTGTGTTGTTTACATTCCGCCAAAATGTGATGCTACGGATTATATGCATTTATTTCATATATTAGAGAATGTTTGTGTTAAACATGACAAAGTTTTAGTGATGGGTGATTTTAATATGCCATCTACGACGGTGGAAATTCAAAGTTATTTGGAATATTTTATTGCCTACGGTGGATTTCGGCAGGTAAATAATGTAGTTAATATTAATAATCGTGCCTTAGATTTGGTATTGTCAACGTTTGAGTTAAGTGACTTAGGGGTACAACTCTCTGAGGAACCTTTAGTTAATATTGATACACAGCATCCGCCGCTTGTAATTAGCGCCAGGCTTTCTCATCGAGAACTAGAGGGTAGACAGGGGCATTCTCAGAATAAAATTGTTTCGTCTTTCAATAGACACAGGTGGAATTTTAATAAAGCTGATTTTATAGGTTTGTATAATTCATTTAGATTAGTAAATTGGGAGTTGTTGTTTAACATTCAGAACTCCGAGGCGGCTTTAAATTACTTTTATAAAATAGTGAATGAGATCCTTGACGAGTGCGTTCCTAAGAAAAGTATCAAAGTAAATAAGCAGGGGTCTAGGTTTAGTTATCCAGAATGGTATACATCTGATTTGATAAGAGATATCAAGCATAAGTGGCGTTATCACAAAATATATAAAAGTACTGGATCCCAGAGTGATTATGAAATGTTTTCTTGTTTTCGAACTCGTGTCAAATCAAAGATAGTGTCAACCTATGAAGTCTACCAAAACAGACTTCAAAAGAACCTACAAGGGGATCCGAAATCGTTCTGGAACTTTATTAGGAGCAAACAATCTAGGCGCAATAAACCCAAAGTCACAAAAGACGGCTTATTGCTGAAGGCGGAGGAGTGTGCGAAGTGTTTCGCCTCGTATTTCCACTCTGTGTACAATGAGCAGCGGCCGGCGCTAGACCCGGTAGCCGCGGAGCGCGCGGGTGGCGGAGCGTCCGGAGCGGCGCGCGTGCATGTTGACCACCTCAGCGCGCGAGACCTGCGCGCGGCATTCCTGCGTCTCAAGCCCAAACGCTCAGTGGGTCCTGACGGCATACCACCTTACATTGTCAAAGATTGTCGTATGGTTTTTGAGGAGCCCTTGTTGCATATTTTCAGCTTGTGTTTGCGGGAGGGTCACTACCCGGATGAGTGGAAGATCACCCGAGTTGTCCCAGTCCCTAAAGCGGGTGCAGGCACTGACGTGAGTGGATACCGACCGGTGGCGGTGCTGTCGGCGTTCGCTAAGGTATTTGAAACTGTGTTGCATAATAGTATTTATACACAAGTGAACTCACAACTTTCGGACGCTCAACACGGCTTTCGGCCGGGTCGCAGTACGGGGGGTAACTTGTTGTCATTTGTTAACTACCTGTCGCCCGTCATTGACGCCGGAGGGCAGGTGGATGTGGCGTATTTCGACTTCCGGAAAGCTTTTGACACCGTGGATAACGATGTACTTTTGTGCAAACTGTCTGCTATGGGATTCACACCGCACTTGCTTAAGTTCTTTGCAAGTTACCTTGGCCAGCGCCGACAGTACGTCGAGTTTGCGGGACATGAATCCAAACCTTATTACACGTTCTCCGGGGTAAGTCAAGGGAGTAATATTGGACCTTTGAATTTCATTCTAGTAATTAATGACCTGCCAACAGTCGTGAAAGAGGCGAAGTGTCTACTATTTGCAGATGACTTAAAATTATTTCTAAATGTTGAGGGAACTGCAGACTGTAATCGGCTCCAGTCTGATATTGATAATATAGTCCAATGGAGTAAATGCAACAAGCTGCATTTTAATATTGAAAAGTGTTGTGTGATGAGCTACAGCCGCGCGCGTGCTCCATTACAGCATCAGTACGAGATGGGCAGCGAAGTTATACCGCGTGTTTCACATGTACGAGACCTGGGCGTGCAGATGGTGTCTGAGCTGACGTTCCGTAAACACATCGTTGAGATGTGCGGCAGGGCTTTCAAAAATCTCGGTTTTATCTTGCGACAATGTAAGGATTTTACCGATACCGCAGCTGTAAAAATTTTGTATAATGCACTTGTAAGGAGTCATCTTGAAACAAGTGCAATCATATGGAATCCGCATGAAGGGAAATACATCCTCATGCTGGAAAAAATACAAAACAAATTAGCTAGATTTCTTTATCGTAAGCAGTATGGGGTTTATCCCTTTTATCCTCTGATGTACCCGAGTTTGTTTGTCCTGGGCATGGTCGGGTACACGAGGCTGGCAGTAAGAAGGGACGTCGCGCTGGTCAAGTACGTGGCGAGTGTACTTTTAGGGTTGCTGCACCACCCTGAGGTGCTGGCAGCGCTGCGGCTGCGCGCGCCGGATGGGTGCGTAGGTGCGCGCCGCCGCCCCGCTCTGTTAGAAGTGCCAGCGGCTAGGACTAACCTACTCAAATTTACCCCTATGTCACGAGCCGCACGTATTGTTAATATTATTACGGTATCGGAGGATATATTTGGGCAGAACCTGCCGAAATTCATTCAAATGGCACAAATAATAATTGAAAGAGGTATTGTGTTATAAACATTTGTCAGGTTTATAATTTTGTTTATTATCTAGTATTTATGTATATTTCTTTGTAATTTTACTTACAAGTCATTTTATTTATTGTAAATTTGTGTATACATGTGACTTATAACATCGCCTTGGATGATTCTGTAAAGATGTTATAATTGTGATTTAAATAAATAAATAAATAAATAAATAACTTGTATGGAGAAAGTTTAAATCGCACGTCGGCACGGGTTATCGTTTATAAAACGGGCTAATATTTTTTTCTAGACAATATTGGGTTATTACGAAAGTTTTAAGATTACGAAGGCGTTAAAATATATCGAACTTAAAATTTAAGGGACACCCTAGTATGTATGTATGGTTTTATTAAGTATTTTTTTAATGAGTATGCAGGTGCAGTATACATGAAGTTGTTTGATGTTCAAGAATTTCGTGTCCTTGTATATTTTAATTGTAGGTGTTAGGTAATCGTAATGAAAAAGCATTTTAATAATTTAGTTTTATGCAATTTGTAGGTCTTTTAAGTTTGTTTTAGGTGCGTTGCCCCAGATTTCGATTAGGTACAGTACGTGTGGCTTTACCAAAGAGTTGTATACGGCGTACACTATATGGCAGACAGTGTACGATGTTTCGTAGTGAGCCTAATAAAGATGTCAATTTGGTGATGTGATTTTCATTTTCACACTCTTAAAATCCAGATATTACAAAATCCTGGGGACATTATTCTTGTTGCTTCTATATGTGAGACAATGTAAAAAATAAATAAAACAATTCGAAATATAAAATTAAAAATAAGCCCTGGCAGTTAAGAGATGACCAGTCTCAACTGACGGCGCTCTTTTACAAACATGACGCGTGGATCAGCACCATCCAGCTCAACCATTTTTTAGGGAGCCGAATGATTACGCGCCACCATCAGTGAGACATTTAAGTGAGCAAGACATACCTGCAAGTGATGTTAAGTGAGGACCCCTCTGTAGTTCTGAGTCAAGCGTAATCCCCAGGAAAATCGTCTTTTCGACGAATTCTAATATCTCCTTATTCAATACAACGTGTCATTGACTACTTCTAACGTTCGGTAAAGCGAATCTTATGCTTTTAGTTTTCTTCTCATTTAATACAAATTATTTACAGTAAACCAAAGATGGACCTTAGGCTTAGCGTTATTTACATCGCCAAAGTCCTGTGCATGTCTGTTTACTTTAAAAATCAGTGATTTGTCATCAAATAACACCATTTGGAGTCGGTTTTTTAGTAAATAAGGTAAATAATTTATATATACTAAAAAGAGGAATAGACCCAGTATTGAGCCCTGCGGTACACCCATTTTGACTTTTAAACCCAATGAATTAACACCGTTTATTTGAACTTGCTGCAGTCTATTATTCAAATATAAATCAAATCAAAAAAAGAATGCTCAACAACAGTGTTTCGTGATTCACGCAATCAAATGCACACACAAACTTCGGGCAAATAATTTTAGTTATCTTCTTAAAAGAATTATTGAACTCTGTTTGCACTAATGAAAAGAATTCTTTATACATAATATTACCATTGATCATATTTAGGCTAGGAGCACTTAATTTGCTAATTAAAGTACTATTAAACTTATTTAAATTACCCAATATTATTGGTATCGTTTGTATCTGCACTTTTTGTATTGGTGTGTTGGACTCAAAAGTAACGGCTTGACCGCTGTGATCAGAAGGAGATAATTTAAAATGGCTTAATCTAAATAGTCGCAGCTACTAAAAACATTATCAATAATAATATAATAATAATAATAATTGGCTTGATTCAGAGGGCGGTACTACTGGACACGGCTCGCATTGTTAGGAGGTTCCTCTCTCTGGAGCCCTGACCTAGCTTGGACCCTGTTCCCGATACCGGTGGGCTACTATTTTTTATATTTTTAAATGTTTTTATATTTTTTTATTCTAATATTTAAAAATATAATTTATATGTATTTATTTGAATAAAGGAAATAATAATTGCAAGTTTTGCCAAAACATCTTCCATTACTGACTCAAATATAGAGCTTTTGATAATTTGGAGGTCTGTATACGCACACTATGAAATGCTTATCTAGCTCAACACAGGGCAGTTCAATGCCAGTCAGGCAGATAAATCGTGCGCTACAGCTAGTCGGCAAATAAATATGTAGTTTTACAATTTTCTTTTTGTAAGCCTTAGAATAAGCGACCCAAGGTTTGGGACTAGTGCCCTTAATACAACATATCCTGATAACTAAGCAAGGGTGCTAGTTACGACAATAATAATAATCACCTCATTTAATTAAAAAGCTTCTAACGGGCCTCTGCGAGTTGGCTTCGGCCCCTAGTACGCCTTCCAAAGGTCCGGGACCCCAGGGTCTCGAGATATGTAAACACATAAAAATAAAATAATAATAATAATAACCCCACCGCCGTATCTCTACGTTGACGTCGTGGTAGGGCTTGCGCGCTCCGAACTCTAGGTCTGTGCCGGTAGAGTTTACTTTACTGGAACATGTCTAGGGTGAGGAGCCAGACCAAGAGAGATACAGAAACCCGCAGGGCAGCATGTGGTGAGCTGTTGGGCAGTTGCGACCCCACGGACCCTATCTCCCGGGAGAAGTCATGTTCCTCATCTCTGGCTTGCCTTTATTGGCCGGCTGGAGTGAACACTGACGAGGAACTGAGCTCCCACCTCATTCTTGCCTTTATTGGCCGGCTTGAGTGGAGATTCGCAAGAGCAAACGTGCTCGGAGGAAGGAAGTATTCCAGTAAGTGCTTGTAGGGATCTTGACCATCTTCCGGGCTCTGGGATTGTTCTGAGAGCCGTGGAATACCTCTCCACTCCTCGAGCACCTCAGGATATGTTGCCCCCTTGTTGCTACGTCACTATGTGCTAGCGACCGTTTTCGGGGGCCCATTATTGAGTGTGCAAGTCACCCCCTGCCATTTTATCCGTGTATAATAAAACATTGATCAGGCAGGGGCCATAGCCCTTCCATAGTTTTAGGTAACCAGTCCATTTTAACCACCCAAACCCATAGTCGAATATCTTTATTTCCATATCCTGTAATAGTCCTACACCAACCGGGGGTTGTCCTTGGGTGCACTTGCATAGTGCGTACAGGGATAATCGTCGGTTGGTGCCTCATTTAATTAAAAAGCTTCTAACGGGCCTCTGCGAGTTGGCTTCGGCCCCTAGTACGCCTTCCAAAGGTCCGGGACCCCAGGGTCTCGAGATATGTAAACACATAAAAATAATAATAATAATTTTATTTAATCAATCAAATAAAAATGTTAATACAATAATTTCTAGTATGCTTTTATAAATCTAAGTCTTAAGAGGCCGTGCACGAAATCGCCTGATTTTGATCAAATTTGTTCATTGTTTGTGAGAAAGGGAAACATAATTTAAACAAAATTAATTGAGATTTGAAAAGTCGTGTTCTTTGTTTTGCATGTGGCTGAAAGGGATTTATAAAATAAATTAAGTATTCACGGTAAATCACTAATATTTGCAACAAGTTTTCCGAAAAATGACGCGAGACTGACATTTGATCATCATTCTACAAGAAACTACTTTTAATTTTGAACATTAAAAAATATCATCAACATCATTATATGGTCTACTTGCATGTGGCAGAACCACTTTTTTCAACTTCCATACAAAATATAGCAGAAAAATAATATTGACAAAACCTTTTTTGTTTTAAACCTCTTCAGTAATATATATTTTTCCTATTATTTAGCAAATCATATCAAGAAATTTAAAAATCACAAAATAGTCTTCAGCTATCCATGAAATATAATCAAAATTTTGTTTAATGATTATACAATATCTTCATTAAGTAAATCAATGACGAAATAAACTATATTTTGGAGAGCACAAAAATGATGAAACTATTAAAAGCTGCAGTGACTGACACGAATAGTTTAGCACCATGAAAACTGTACTTTCTTAGTTACACAGACTTAATGTTTCGATTATTTCAAGTTTTCTCACAATTAGATAAGAAATTGCCAAAAGAGAGTTTTTTTCGTGCACAGACCCTTAAGTATGTAATGTTAAATAATCTTTTTTGATGCGAATAAATACTTATTATTATTATTATGTATAACTTTTATTTCTAACTTAGTAGTTGGTGAATATAATTTATTTAAAACATAACTTGAGTGGTACGTACCTTGGTTTACAAGAAGAGGTGTAACCAGCTTAGAAACCGTTTTTGGTACACATAGATGCTCGGGCTTATCAATATGGATACCATGTATTTTAGGAGCACAGCAACACGGCCGATCCGATGTGGTGTCAGTGCTAACGCCATGGTACAATATCATATTTTGGTAAGGTGTTGAAATTTGACAAAGTTTATTTTTTGTTTTCTGTTTTTCTTCCAATCTGTGTGAACAGAAATTTGATAGTCTATGGTGGAACATAGTTTCTTTGTTGTGAAAAGATGCTATTGTGTCCTGCATTCCTTCCATACAATACTTTTTGCCTTTTGCAGATATTTTCAAGCCGCGTGTGCTAGATGAATCCCTTCTAGACGATATTTCTGTAATTCAACATTTTCATAATTGAGCATACAGATTCAGATTTTTTTACCACACCAGAATCATCAACATTCTCTAGCCTTAATCTATTTAATTTATTTGGGGTTGGCACAACGTGTCTTTATTCAGAATAAATATTATTAAATTAACCCTAGACTTCTAGACCCATTTCATTCGATAAGCCACTTTTGACCTTTCACATTACTCCCAAATTAACGCCTAAAAAGTTATATGTATACTATGAATATAATAACAAAATATCGAAATTCACAATTCCAGAATAATGAGGAAGTTCAAAAATCATTAGCTGGGTCCAGACCTAAATAATCATAAAAACCTTTGCAATTTTTTGTGATGAATGAATGTATTAAGTATTCGCTACAATATTTTATTAAATCCAATAATGGCAGCTCTAGTGGGAGAAAGTGAACTCGAGAGTTTATGCGAGTGTAATTTACCCCACCAAAATCAATAAGTGTTACATAGTGGACGACGTAATTATGAACATTCCACATTGTCCCACTGGGGCGACATTTTGATGTGGCAAAGTGAAATAATTCGAAAAGACATGTTGCGCACCGATATGTGAGTATAGTTACTTTTAAGTGTTAAGAAAGTCAAAAGCAAGTTCTATGAAAAATTTGAGCTTATTATGCCTCATCCCAAGGTTAAGGTAGGAAACTAGGCAAAGGCCGTTATGGGTAGTAAATAAAATGATTTGATTCGAAATAAGTGCTTACCCGGTTCTTCGATATTACATTGTTTTTGATTCAGATTAGGATAATGTTTAGATAACTGGATGCATATAGTAGAGCAGTCTGACGGGAGATCTGAGTCATTATCGTCTGACGTGGGCACTACCACAAATATTGAGGAAGCGTCAGAAAATTCATTCGTCGTTATAAGTTGGTCGACCATCGTTGTTATATCATGCTCACTATCCAAATTGTTAATGACTACGACAGGTTTCCCATTGTTCGTTTTTCTTGTACATAATTGTTTTGTATTCTGTTCGTTGTCCAGTTGTGTCCCAGACACTACATATGTAAAGAAATCATCTCGTTTTTTCCAGATACAATCTGGTCCATAGTCTCTGTTCCCTGTGAGTGTTCTATTAAAGTGCGCCACACTCACTTTGTTGTTGTCAGTTTCGCTAATAGGAAAGTGTGGTTTTAAAATAAGTGTGATTTAAAATACAAAAACCCATTTTAGCCAAAACATGTTCTGTTCTGTGTTCTGCTCTTAATTTGGGACTAATAACTTACATCATAGTTTGAAAAGACTTGAGATTAAATATCTTAAGACAATTAAAGAAATTCTAAAGATTAACGAAAGCGGTAATGGACGTCAGATTCCAAGTAGGTCAGATTTCTTAACATGATTAAAAGATCGATGTTTTGTTTATTCAAAGTGTTATTGTGCAATAAGTATATCAAAGTGAACAATATTATAAGATTTACCTCATTATTGTATCATCGGCGCTGTCATCATTCTCACTATAGTTAATTTTGTTCGTAATGCACACTGTTTCTTCAACTGTGCTGTTACTGAAATTACCGTTGGATACCGGAAGGTATAAATACTGAGTAGAACTCAATGCATAGTAGCTGCTATTTGATAACAATATCTCGCTAGTTACACCCATACTATCACTTGAGACTGTGTATAAGGATAGCGAAGATTCGATTTTAAGAATTTGAATTGAATCATAAGTGACGGAACATTCTTGTAAAGTAAATGATGAGCTTCTACAAATGTCTCCCGATGGTTCTATAATTCTAGAAAAATCAACAAATCTATCAGATTTGTCGTTGTAGTTTTCATAGGTAGAACTTTCAAGTAAGTGATTACTTATATCACTTTCTATTTTATATATCTTTTCGTTAGTGTAACTGTCGTAAGACCCGCTGGTGTTCGTACATGAAGTATCAAGATCAGTATCAAATAAATCGACATCAATAGGACACCTAAGGGGAGGACATGCATCGAATAAAGACTTTTTTAAATAACTTGTCTCAAACTTATTATCAAAGGGAGCATCTACTGTATCAATAGATGTATTACTATTGTAGGTATCTGTTAATATTTTGTCATACAGAGTAATAATATTTTTTGGTGTTTCTAAGCTGTGGTTGCTGAACTGATTGGTGAACGAAGTTGCGCCATTCACTCTCCCAACAGTTACTTTTATACCCTCATTGTCAATGAAGGCTCCAGCTTTAACGCCAGGAATACATTCGTCCGGACAATCGCACAGAGAAGAGATGTCCGGAGAAGTCACTCTAATCTTGACGTAGCTGTGTTTAAATTTGATTTTCTTCTTATCACAACCACAGCCACGATCGCAAGTAGTTGTTTTAATAATGTCTTCAAACTTTTCGCTAATTCCGGCGGCTATCGTCTTAACACGTCGCTTTGATGGTGATATGCCGCTTTTTTTAGATTTGGTTTTTATCTCTCCTCTTTTTTCAGAAAGCGTAGGCTCCGGTGGTAACCCAGCTTCAGCTCTAACTTTTTTTGTTAATTCTTTCTCAGAAGCCGTTTTGCCTTCAGGCATTGGTAACCCAGCTTCGGCTAGTCCTTTAAGTATCCTCTCCTTTTCTCTAGCTGACTTTCCGGCAATAGGTGTTAACAGCCCCTCTTCTTTAGCCTTGCGGACTACTTCCTTTTCCGAGAGTGTTTTTGCTGGTACAGGCATACCTAATTCAGTCCGAACTTTCTGTATCAAAGCTTTCTCTGACGGGGTTTTACCTTCGGGTAACGGTATTCCAGCCTTGGCTCGACTTTTAATAATTTTTACCTTCTGAGATGGTGTTTTTCCTTCCAATGGTGTAAGTAAACCGGCAGCTGCTTTCGCCGATAGTTTTTCTTCTGCTTTAACTTTTTTTATCATAGATTTTTCAGAAGCAGTTCTTCCTTCTGGTAGCGGTAATCCAGCCGCAACCATGCCTCTCACAATTCGTTCCTTCTGAGATGGTGTTTTACCTTCAAGGGGCGTAACAATACCAGCAGCTTCAGCTTTACGCATCTTTGTTTTTTCTGATAATGTTTTAGGTTCAGGTGGAAGACCAATTTCTTTACGAACCTTTTCCGCTATCTTTTTCTCTGATGCTGTTTGAGATTCAGGAAGTGGTAAGCCTTGTTCTATTAATCCTTTCAATATTCTCTCTTTCTCTTTTGGAGATTTTCCTGACAAAGGTGTCAACAAACCGGCTTCTTTTGCTTTTCGTAATTTTTCAGAAGTGACTTTTGACGGTACTTTACTTTCTGCTTTTACTTTAGCTATAAGCTCTTTTTCCGAAGCTGTCCTTCCTTCAAGTAGGGGTTTTCCAACTCTACGTATACTTTTTAATATTTTTTCTTTTTCTGATGGAGTTTTAGCAAGTCTTAAAATTTCAGAAGGCCGCAACACCGCAGGGGGCTCCTCTCCAGCAGTGATTTTTCTAACAATTTCCTTTTCAGATGGTGTCTTACCTTCAGGAATCGGGACACCCGCGGCCACTCTGTCGCGAAGAATCTTTTCTTTAGCTGAAGGTGTTTTACCTTCTAAGGGAGTTAGCAGTCCTGCATCTTTTGCCCTTTTCAATCTTTCTGCTGGTGTAGGTGATACATAACCTGAATCTTCTTTAATTTTTTGTATTAAAGCTCTTTCGGATGGTGTTCTACCTACCGGTAATGGCAATCCTGCCGCTACTCTACCTCTCAGTATTTTCTCCTTCTGTGAATGTGTTTTACCTTCTAAAGGTGTCAAAAGACCAGATTTTTTGGCTTTTCTAATTTTCTCCGATGGTGTCTTTTCAGGTACTCCTAACTCGGTCTTAATTTTTTTAATCATTGCTTTTTCGGAAGCAGTTTTACCTTCTGGTAAAGGCAGACCAGTTTCAACAAGGCCTTTTAGGATTTTTTCTTTTTGTTCTGGAGTTTTTCCTTCGAGAGGTGTTAATAAGCCAGCTGCTTTGGCCTTTTTTAATTTTTCTGTAGTAATTGATAAAACTGCTTTTTTGGCAGATGGTTCTCTCAATGTTTTTCCTACCTTCACTTTAGCTATAAGAGCTTTTTCTGATGGCGTTCGTCCTTCAGGCAATGAAATACTCCTGTCATGCAAATCTTGTAAGATTTTTTCTTTTTCCTTCGGTGATTTACCTTCTAGGGGCTGCAATAATCCGGCATCTGCAGCTTTAGTGTGCTTCTCTTTCATGGATGCAGTTTTAGGTTCTGGTGGAAGGCCAAGGTCAGCGCGTACTTTGTCGATGAGTTTTTTCTCAGAGGCAGTTTTTCCTACAGGAATAGGAAGCCCTTTCATTGCTAATCCTTTTACGATGTTTTCTTTTTGTGAGGGAGTTTTTCCTTCTAAAGGCGTAAGAAGTCCTTCATCTTTGGCTTTACGTAGTTTTGTGGATGGCGTTACAGACCGTGAACGTCCTTCAGCCTTCACTTTAGCTATAAGAGCTTTCTCTGTTGTCGTTCGCCCTTCAGGCAATGGGATTCCTTTGTCTTGTAAACCTTTTAGAATTTTTTCTTTTTCCATCGGTGTTTTACCTTCCAAAGGCTGCAGTAATCCAGCATTTGCGGCTTTTTCGTATTTCTCTTTCATGGACGCAGTTTTAGGTTCTGGAGGTAGGCCAAGGTCAGCTCGAACTTTTTCCAAAATCTTTTTCTCTGAAGCCGTTTTCGCTTCAGGAAGAGATACTCCTTCCTTGGCTAATCCTTTCAGTATCTTTTCTTTTTGTGAGGGAGTTTTTCCTTCTAAAGGCGTTAGTAGACCTGCAGTTTTTGCTTGACGTATTTTTGCAGATGGTGTCAGTGTCAGTTTCCCCTCCTTCACTTTAGCAATAAGAGCTTTCTCTGAAGGCGTTCGTCCTTCAGGCAATGATATTCCTTTGTCTTGAAAACTTTTTAGAATTTTTTCTTTTTCTGATGATGATTTACCTTCCAGGGGGTGCAGCAATCCGGCACTAGCTGCTTTTTCATGTTTTTCTTTCATGGATGGGGTTTTAGGTTCCGGAGGTAGGCCAAGTTCAGTACGAACCTTTTCACTGAGCTTCTTATCCGAGGCAGTTTTCACTTCAGGAAGAGGCAGTCCTTCTTCCGCCAATCTTTTCATTATCTTTTCTTTTTGTGAGGGCGTTTTTCCTTCTAATGGCGTAAGTAGTCCTGCAGCTTTTGCTTTACGTAGTTTTTCAGATAGAGTAATAGACGGCGCAGGAACTCCCGCTTTTACTTTTGCGATAATAGCTTTCTCTGATGCCGTTCTTCCTTCAGGCAATGGGATACCTTTGTTGTGCAAACCTTGCAAAATTTTTTCTTTATCTTGTGGTGATTTACCTTTAAGTGGTTTCAGTAATCCAGCATCTGCCGCTTTAGCGTACTTCTCTTTCATGGATGCAGTTTTAGGTTCCGGAGGTAGACCAAGATCTGCGCGCACCTTGTCAATAAGCTTTATCTCAGAGGCAGTTTTCCCCTCAGGAAGCGGCAGTCCTTGCATTGCTAATCCTTTAAAAACATTTTCTTTTTGTGACGGAGTTTTTCCTTCTAAAGGCGTAAGTACTCCTTTAGCTTTGGCTTTACGTAGTTTTTCTGATAGCGTTATAGATGGTGCGCGTTCTCCCGCCTTCACTTTAGCTATAAGAGCTTTCTCTGATGGCGTTCGTCCTTCAGGCAACGGGATTCCCTTGTCTTGCAAACTTCTTAGAATTTTTTCTTTTTCTGATGGTGTTTTACCTTCTAAGGGCTTCAGTAACCCAGCACTCGCAGCTTTTTCATATTTTTCTTTAGCTGATGCAGTTTTAGGTTCAGGAGGTAGGCCAAGGTCAGCTCGAACTTTTTCCATAATCTTTTTCTCTGACACCGTTTTTGCTTCAGGAAGAGGTAGTCCTTCTTTTGCCAATCCTTTCAGAATCTTTTCTTTTTGTGAGGGAGTTTTTCCTTCTAACGGCGTCAGTAGACCTTCAGCTTTTGCTTTACGTAGTTTCGCAGATGGTGTAATAGTTGGTGCCAGTTCCCTCTCCTTCACTTTAGCTATGAGAGCTTTCTCTGATGGCGTTCGTCCTTCAGGCAACGGGATTCCCTTGTCTTGCAAACTTTTTAGAATTTTTTCTTTTTCTGATGGTGTTTTACCTTCTAAGGGCTTCAGTAAACCAGCACTCGCAGCTTTTTCATATTTTTCTTTAGCTGATGCAGTTTTAGGTTCAGGAGGTAGGCCAAGGTCAGCTCGAACTTTTTCCATAATCTTTTTCTCTGACACCGTTTTTGCTTCAGGAAGAGGTAGTCCTTCTTTTGCCAATCCTTTCAGAATCTTTTCTTTTTGTGAGGGAGTTTTTCCTTCTAACGGCGTCAGTAGACCTTCAGCTTTTGCTTTACGTAGTTTCGCAGATGGTGTAATAGTTGGTGCCAGTTCCCCCTCCTTCACTTTAGCTATGAGAGCTTTCTCTGATGGCGTTCGTCCTTCAGGCAACGGGATCCCATTGTTATGCAATCTTTTTAGAATTTTTTCTTTTTCTGATGGTGATTTACCTTCTAAGGGCTGCATTAACCCAGCACTTGCAGCTTTTTGGTATTTTTCCTTCAGGGATGCAGTTTTAGGTTCTGGAGGTAGGCCAAGGTCAGCTCGAACTTTTTTCATAATATTTTTCTCTGAAGGAGTTTTTGCTTCAGGAAGAAGCAGTCCTTCCTTTGCCAATCCTTTCAGAATTTTTTCTTTTTGTGAGGAAGTTTTTCCTTCCAAAGGCGTAAGTAGTCCTTCAGCTTTGGCTATACGTAGTTTTGCGGACGGCGTAACAGATGGTGTACGCTCTCCCAACTTTATTTTAGCAATGAGTGCTTTCTCTGATGCCGTTCGTCCTTCTGGTAGTGGGATTCCTTTGGCTTTCAAACTTTTTAGGATTTCTTCTTTTTCTGTTGGTGATTTACCTTCCAAGGGCTGTAGCAATCCGGCACTGGCTGCTTTTTCATACTTCTCTTTCATGGATGGTGTAACGGGTTCCGGAGGTAGGCCAAGTTCAGCACGTACCTTTTCACTGAGCTTTTTCGCCGAAGCAGTTTTCGCATCAGGAAGAGGAAGTCCTTCCTTGGCTAATCCTTTCAGTATTTTTTCTTTTTGTGAGGGAGTTTTTCCTTCTAAAGGTGTTAGTAGTCCTGCAGATTTTGCTTTACGTAGTTTTTCAGATAGAGTAATAGACGGCGCAGGAACTCCCGCTTTTACTTTTGCGATAATAGCTTTCTCTGATGCCGTTCTTCCTTCAGGCAATGGGATACCTTTGTTGTGCAAACCTTGCAAAATTTTTTCTTTATCTTGTGGTGATTTACCTTCAAGTGGCTGCAGTAATCCGGCATCTGCAGCTTTAGTGTACTTTTCTTTCATGGCTACAGTTTTAGGTTCCGGGGGAAGGCCAACCTCAGCACGTACCTTTTCAATTAGCTTTTTCTCAGAGGCGGTTTTCCCTTCCGGAAGCGCATGTCCTTGCATTGCTAATCCTTTCAGAATCTTTTCTTTTTGTGAGGGCGTTTTTCCTTCTAAAGGCGTAAGTAGGCCATCAGCTTTGGCTTTACTTAGTTTTGCGGATGGCGTTACAAACGGTGTGCGTTCTCCGGCCTTCACTTTAGCTATAAGAGCTTTCTCTGTTGACGTTCGTCCTTCAGGCAGTGGGATTCCTTTGTCTCGCAAACTTTTCAGGATTTTTTCTTTTTCTGATAGCGATTTGCCTTCCAACGGCTGCAGTAATCCAGCACTTGCAGCTTTTTCGTACTTCTCTCTCATGGAAGAAGATTTTGGTTCCGGCGGAAGGCCAAGGTCAGTGCGAACTTTTTCTATAATCTTTTTCTCTGAAGCAGTTTTTGCTTCAGGAAGAGGCAGTCCTTCCATGGCTAAACCTTTAAGTATCTTTTCTTTTTGTGAGGGAGTTTTTCCTTCTAACGGCGTCAGTAGACCTGCAGCTTTTGCTTTACTTAGTTTTGCCGATGGTGTGATACTCGGCGCACGTTTTCCTTCCTTCACTTTAGCTATAAGTGCTTTCTCTGATGGCGTTCGTCCTTCAGGCAATGGGATTCCTTTGTCTTGCAAACTTTTTAGAATTTTTTCTTTTTCTGATGGTGATTTACCTTCTAAGGGCTGCAGTAAACCAGTAGTTGCAGCTTTTTCGTATCTTGCCTTCATGGATGCCGTTTCAGGTTCTGGAGGTAGGCCAACCACAGCACGTACCTTTTCAATGAGCTTTTTCTCAGAGGCAGTTTTCCCCTCCGGAAGCGCCAGTCCTTGCATTGCTAATCCTTTTACAATATTTTCTTTTTGTGAGGGCGTTTTTCCTTCTAAAGGCGTAAGTAGACCATCAGCTTTGGCTTTAAGTAGTTTTACGGATGGTGTTACAGACGGTGAGCGTTCTCCCGCCTTAACTTTAGCTATAAGAGCTTTCTCTGTTGGTGTTCGTCCTTCAGGCAATGGGATTCCTTTGTCCTGCAAACTTTTCAGAATTTTTTCTTTTTCTGATGTTGATTTACCTTCCAATGGCTGCAGTAACCCCGCAGTTGCAGCTTTTTCGTATCTTGCCTTCATGGATGCAGTTTCTGGTTCTGGAGGTAGGCCAAGGTCAGCTCGAACTTTGTCCATAATCTTTTTCTCTGAAACAGTTTTCACTTCAGGAAGAGGCAGTCCTTCCTTTGCCAATCCTTTTAGAATCTTTTCTTTTTGTGAGGAAGTTTTTCCTTCTAAAGGCGTAAGTAGTCCTGCAGATTTTTCTTTACGTAGTTTTTCAGATGGAGTTATAGACGGCGCAGGAACTCCCGCTTTCACTTTAGCGATAATATTTTTCTCTGAAGCCGTTCGTCCTTCAGGCAATGGGATACCTTTGTTATGCAAACTTTTCAGAATTTTTTCTTTTTCTGATGGTGATTTACCTTCCAAGGGCTGCAATAATCCAGAACTTGCTGCTTTTTCGTACATCTCTTTCATGGATGCAGTCCTAGGTTCTGGAGGTAAGCCAAGTTCGGCGCGTACTTTTTCACTGAGCTTTTTCTCTGAAGAAGTTTTCGCTTCAGGAAGAGGCAGTCCTTGCATGGCTAATCCTTTCAGTATCTTTTCTTTTTGTGAGGGAGTTTTCCCTTCTAAAGGCGTTAGTAGACCTTCAGCTTTTGCTTTACGTAGTTTCGCAGATGGTGTAACCGTCGATGCCAGTTCTCCCTCCTTCACTTTAGCTATTAGATCTTTTTCTGATGTCGTTCGTCCTACAGGCAATGAGATACCTTTGTCATGTAAACCTTGTAAAATTCTTTTTTTTTCTCTTGGTGATTTACCTTCAAGTGGCTGCAGTAATCCGGTATCTGCAGCTTTAGCGTACTTTTCTTTCATGGATGCAGTTTTAGGTTCTGGAGGAAGGCCAAGTTCAGCGCGTACCTTTTCTATAACCTTTTTTTCAGAAGCTGTTTTTCCTTCAGGAAGAGGCAGTCCTTGCATTGCTAATCCTTTAAGTATCTTTTCTTGTTGTTCTAGAGGTTTTCCTTCTATCGGCGTTAGTAGTCCTGCAGCTATTGCTTTTTGTAATTTCGCAGATGGTGTTATAGACGGTACACGTGTTCCAGCTTTCACTTTAGCTATTATAGCTTTTTCTGTTGCGGTTCTTCCTTCGGGCAAAGGGATTCCTGCATCTTGCAAACCTTGTAAAATTCTTTCTTTTTCTTGTGGTGATTTACCTTCTAGGGGCTGCAATAATCCGGCACTTGCTGCTTTCGTAAATTTCTGTTTCATGGAAGTCGTTTTAGGTTCTGGAGGAAGACCGAGGTCAGCGCGAACCTTGCCAATGAGCTTTTTCTCTGAAGTAGTTTTCCCTTCAGGCAGAGGTAGTCCTTGCATTGCTAATCCTTTTATAATTTCTTCTTTTTGTGAAGGAGATTTTCCTTCTATAGTCGTGAGTAGTCCTGCAGCTTTTGCTTCACGTAGTTTCGCAGATGGTGTGATAGAAGGCGCACGGGTTCCGGCCTTCACTTTAGCAATGATAGCTTTTTCTGATGGTGTTCGTCCTTCAGGCAATGGGATACCTTTGCCTTGCAAACTTTTTAGAATTTTTTCTTTTTCAGTCGGTGATTTACCTTCCAATGGCTGCATTAATCCAGCACTTAATGCTTTTTCATACTTCTTTTTCATAGATGGAGTTTGAGGTTCAGGAGGAAGGCCTAGTTCTGCGCGTATCTTCTCACTTAGTTTTTTATCTGAAACTGTTTTCGCCTCTGGAAGAGGCAGTCCTTCCTTTGCTAAACCTTTCAATATCTTTTCTTTCTGTGAGAGAGTTTTTCCTTCTAAAGGCGTTATTAGTCCAGCAGTTTTATCTTTTTTATTTTTTTCTGAGGGTGTCATCTTTTCGGGTTCTTTGCCTTTTTTCATTCTTTCCAACAATGTTGCAGTTTTCGACTCTGGCACTCCCAATTCGGCTTTTATTTTTTTTATCAAAGCCTTATCAGATGCGGTTTTTCCTTTCGGCAAAGGTTGTCCTGTTTTGGCTAATTCTTTCAAAAACTCCTCTTTCTCTGCTGGAGTTTTTCCTTCTAACATTTTTTGAGCTTTCTTTATTCTAGACTTCTTTCCTTTTGTTTCTAGGGTAGCTACCGACTTCTTTACTTCCCCGAGGCGCCTTTCATCTTGTAATAAATGACTGCAAAGTATGCAATCACAATTATCACAATTTTTCTTTTTGTAGCAATCGTAGAGGCTCTTCATTACTTCAAACATTGCATCTGAGTTGCATGAACAGCAGCAGCTGTCCTCCGGTGCGCTCAATTGACAACGGTAAACTTTCCATTTCTTCTGCGTAGGAAAATTAAACGAATTCAAGTATTCGTTTAAATGGTATCCCGATACTTGGTTCACTACGAATTTAGAATTGAAAAATGTGTTTGTTTTAATTGCTTCAGAGCTTCTTGTACTTCGATTGGGTAGTTTAGTCTCTTTATTAATTTCGGTCATGCTAATGTGTTTAGTGAGGAGCTTTCTGGTTTTACACCAAGCGGAGGGTGATAACCGAAAAGCGACTGCTCGCCGTTGGCCATATTTTACTGGATTGACCTTTTTGCGGATTTTCACCTTTTTCTTATGAACCATTATGTTGTTAATATTTATCTCATTGCATTGGTTATTTTCTTGATCATACCGGCGCAATTCATATTGTAGTCGTTTATCTTTGTTTTCGACGGCTTTCATTTTGATTTCATGAACAGTGTGCGTCGGACTGAACGACAAATATTACTTCAATTTTTTTATTACACTGTTGATTAAAGTCGTATGTTTAACGGGTTCACGGTTTTATCTTATTTCTAACTTTATTATTTATTATGCCCTTCCTTGTCTTACTGATTGGAATGTGTTTGATGACCCTTCTTTTTCGATTTGATTAGATTGTGTATGAGACATTCTTAAGACTTGGTACCATTTGTGTTTAACTATAGTTCATTCCTCTCTGCGCATTTTAGATTCCTCTGAGCTGAAAGAGTAGTTTGATTTTAGATTTGAGTGCTTAAATGTCTAACACGGTCGAAGATTATTTAAGCGAGATACGTTTACGGCCATTGTCACGGCATCGGCATATCGAGTTTTAGAGAGAGACTGTTAGTAATATTAGCTATGTTAAGTTTTAAAAGTCTGTAACGTCTGAAAGACTATTATTAAATGTAGAACTGTTAAAAGGTTCTAGATTAAGGGTGAAGATGCAATGTACTGTATTGTGTTTATTGCAATTGTCTCTGCCAAGTTATGGCGGGCTGTCATAGCAGATTGATTGTCATGGCTGCCTGATCCTGATTAAACCTAGTTACCAGCCACATGTTTGTTTCACTTATGGTACATATGTAACAGAGACGATGCTCTTAACCATTAATGAAACTTTATATACTAGTAAAAAAAAAAAAACAACTAACTTTTAAAAAAATAGAGAAACCGACACCTCATATTCTTGATTCGTACCAGGAGCGTTCCTTTCATTAAAGCCGAAAAGCCCGGCTTTCAATCAAAAGTGAGCCTATTAATAAAAAAACTACACCTGTAAACGAACTCAATGTCGCAAGAATTGATACGAATAATAATATTAAACTCTCCGCGTAATACCGGCCACAAGAATAAAAACTTGGTACCGGCCGCGCGCTAGATACGTACTACGATGCAACGTTGCCAGAGTTACATACTCAAGGAATAATATTTAAATTCCTCGCCTCTTTCATCACGCACCGTTGCCAAATTATCTCCGATGCCGCAGTTGCGATCTCGCTCTAACGTTATAGCGCTAAGCAGGAGGCGAGATCGTATCGATGAATGAAGTATAGCTTTCTCGCTCACACAAGGTGGCTTCATATCGGGCTTCTAACGTCTCATTTTTTCGCAAAGAAATGTGTTAACGTCCTTGATAATATACTATGTACTCATTTTGCAAATGTTCGAATTTTTAAGCCCGGCTTTTGACTTTTTATGAATGAAACGAATCGTAGTAGGAGGTGGTAGGATTGTTGATCCTGAGTATATGTGCGCGAGTCGCTGCGCAAAGCGTGAATTTGCATGATATAATTTCAAATTAATTGTTTTGAGCGGTTACTGACGCCGTTTATGTTTTGATTTTTTTAAATTTTCTGTGAGTTTAAGTGTTGTGATTAGTTTTTGCTGTAATTACCTTCTTTTTGAAGTGATGAAAAAGTTTCTTATCATTAAAATGAATTCGGAAACGCATGAAATTGTTCCTTGTTAAGGATTAAAGTGTGTATTGGTGTGCAATCGTTACTTGGAAAAAGATAAATACATTGAGTTTTACAGACAAATATAATCTCGGTGAATACATTATGCGTGTCGATCACAATCGCGCTGTTTTTCAAAGATTAGATTGATGTTGTGTGTCATATAGCACTTTAAGAACTTCCTTTCCGAGGTCACAATGAGTTTAAAACCTCATTCATAGAGGCAATTTCTTAGGGCTTGTATCTTTGCTTTCTTTATACGACCTAGTCTTAGAGAAACATATGCAGCAACAAGATGGCAACAAACCGGAGCCCAGTTACTTATCAAACGAATTAAACGTAAGCAATGTGTAGTTAGAAATCACAAATAAATCAATTATTTGTGCGCCATCTAGTAGCCGTATTGTAATATTTTTCCCATAACAACTGTTGCGAATTTGCGAGCGTTTGAAATATGAATTATTATGACTCGAAGAGCTCTGTTGTGCCAATAATGATAATAGATGGCTCACGTATCATATTTTACACGATACTGATAACTTGTACATAAAATAGTTGTGATTTTCTAAAGGATTACCAGTAGGTACTCTTCGTATTTAAAATTTACCTATATTTAAGCATAACATCACGCCTGTATTCCCCGGAGGGTTAAGCAGAGGTATACCTACCTAGCTACACCCACATTTTTCCAGTCATGTTTTGTTGTTAATTCATATTTAAATATTTAGGTCTATATCTATACCTTATCTAGCAACTAATACCAATACCGATATTTGTTTCATCAAATTTGTTGAAAAACATAATAGTGGTATTAGTTTTGGAACAAAAGAATAAATCGCAATTACTTACAATTATGAAAAACGAATATTAGTCAGTTCTTTAACGGCTCAGTCGGTAGGCGCCACTTTGCCAGGAGATAGGGTAGGATGTGTTTTTTTATCCAAAATATATATTGGCTTGCCCTAATTTTGACCCCTAGGCACGCCACTGATTCGTACCCTCCAATTCGCTGTCTAATTCCAAATGTAAGGAATCTATGATAGACCATCGAGACTGTAGAGTACGTAAGGCATCTTTCAACTCCCACTTTTCGGACATAAAATCCAAATTTCCGGCTCGAAGGACCAAAAAGATGTATGATCCCTTGCTGGACCATACATTACTTTGAGATGAGGGACGAATGTAATGAAAGAAGGTAAGTATTAAACCACTACTATATTGTTCTGAAGGTACTTAATGTAAAATGAGCTGATAGACTGATGGTGTGGAAATGAAGTGAGTGACGCGGCCCTTGTTGGCTGTAATGAGAACGCCTGGCTGACTTGATAGCCCAACGCGAACTGAGCTAATTAATGTGTTGAAATTAATGTGTGGCGTAAACTGCTGAATTGCAGAATGTGCGGTTGCACCGTACATGAACTAAACCTTATTCTGACTATGAACCAAAATGCCTACCTTGCAATATGTCTTTTATTTTAGGAGAAGAAATGGAGTACCGTTTCTGGTCATTGTGTGGTTACAGTTCTAACCTAACCTACTACAGTTCAGAGGCCCTAGTGTGAGTTTATTTTAACCATCTCGACTACTTAGAAATTATTGCATTTTAGGCATTTTGCTTGTTAAACATTTTGATCTCTAGGCGATTTACAGCTTAGGCAATTTACTGTGTAGACATTAATTTTAGGCATTTTGCTTCGTAGACGAATTGAAAGTTAGACACTGATCATAAACCCAATAAATTTCCGAAATTAAAGTTATTTTTCACTTTTTTGTGGTTTTTTTTTTTGGAAGTTGGTTGTTTTTTTGTAAAAAGGTTTTTAAATTTTTCACGTTTTACCTGTGGCACCTACCCCATACAAATTCGAATACCACTTCTTGGTATGTAAACAAAGGATTATACCTTATTACTTATTTATATATTGAAGCTAACTCAGGAGGAGGAGCTCGAGCCTAAGTTATTACAGCTGCACGGGTCGATTCACCGTGGCAAACGTAGCCTAACCTGAGTTAGGCTACGCTTGCCGCGTTTGATCCCTAGATGGGTGACTATCTTTACATACCGAGACTCCTCCATGCCTCGTCAAGCAAGCTAAGCCGTTGGTCCCGGCTGTCATTCTTTGATAGTCGTTACGGGTCGTCAGAAGCCCGAAAGTCTGACAGCAAGTCTTACCAAGGGGTATCTTATTACCCAGTTACTGAGTTGTGGAGGTTAGATAGGCAGTCGCTCCATGTAAAATACTGGTATTCAGCTGCATCCGGTTAGAAGCCGACCCCAACGTAGTTGGGAAAAGGCTAGGCAGATTGACTGAAACTAACTCAAAAACTACCCTAGCAATGTTAATAAAATTTATACGAGTATGGGAGCAAACTTTCTCTGCCAAAAAGTAAAAATTATAAAAATCGGTTCATAAACAAATAAGTTATGCCCGAACATTATCCATACTAATATTATAAATGTGAAAGTAACTCTGTCTGTCTGTCTGTATGTAACGTTTTCACGCCTAAACCGCTGAACCGACCGTCATCAAATTTGGCAAAGATATAGCCTGGAATATGGAGAAGGACATAGGCTACTTTTCTACGCGATAAGAGACATCCATGCGGGCGGAGCCGCGGGCAAAAAAGTTAAAAATTCTGTTGACCTATACTCGTACTCGTAGTAGCATATTTAGAGCTCCTGCCGCGTATTGTATTATATTTTTCTTGAATAAATATTTATTATTATTCTTTATATTAAAAATCAGACATGTTTAAAACGCCGTATAAATATCCCTTACTCATCATGTTATACCATCAGGCTCCGAGTCTGATATACAAAAACTATATGAGGAAGAATATTCCATACCTCTCTATTATTCGTCATCTAAGTAGACACCCCTTTTCTAGCTATATCATCTTTCACACAGACCATCCATCGTTTCTTTAGCCTTCCCGTACTCTTATAGCTATTCTCATTCATACTCAAAACTGTCCTCACGACATTACCTATCCTCATTCCTCCGTATCCAGGCCCTCACCATGATAACCGATTTCTAAACAACTTTTTGTTCGCCGGTGTCACTGACAGACTTCCTCTTATATGTATACTCATTTCTTATTCTACCCATTCGCGTAACACCACAGATCTCTCTTATCATTCCCATCTCAGCTGCACGCAATTTCCTTTCATTCATCCCTTCATCCCTACATCATTTCATCCCTTTTGTGGCCCAAAATTCTGATCCATACAAGACAGCAGGTCTCACTTTCCGTTAAGTTTAAGATCTAAAATCAAATGTAAATAATAAAGAGTTCAAATTGTGTTTGTCAGACCAAATAAACGTTAAAGGTTACGTAAACGTAAAGTTCTGATCAGATTGCGAAAATTCTATCACTGATAGAAAAATACAGTTTGTCGACTTCATAGGATATAAACATATCCATTTGTCTGTGTATGTTTTCTCGTATACTCGTAGTTATACGTTATAGACTTTCATGTGGACGCGAGGGCTGAAGCTAGGCTTTTGTAAGCTATTATTTGTAACCAAATACATTGTTGCCATAGAGGGAAGAACCTGGATGATGCTGACACAGCAAGAGGCCTGTGCCCAGCAGTGAGTAACGTCGGGCTGTGGAGTTTGATGATGATGAATATATATTTAACTACCAAATACTAGCAGTGACTGTGGGTGAATAGCTGATAAATATATTTAAGACGATCGGTTTCAATAACATAAGACGAAGTGTATTCTATGTTTTTTGCTTTACCTGACATGTTGTGATTTTATGAAAACATCACGCCTGTTTTCCCTGAAGCTGTGTATGAAATTACCATTGCAAACTATGGACTCATGTTATGAGTTAATTTTGGTAGAAATGGGTAGGAAAACGTGACATATGATCCTGAGTTTTGCATGGAGCTTTGGTACTTGTCAGTGGTTTTGTCACATTGGCACTGGTTTTGTGTTTTGTTTATGGTTGTGGCCAGTTATCCCAATAAGAGCGTTTTCAGATTGTCCGATACGATATCGATGCCGGACGCCGGTAGCCGAGATCGGATATCCAATACCATGTGGTGAGTTCACATATTACCGATAATATTGATCCGATTTGGCCAGTTCTTAATAGCTTTGTGCGGGCAGGTGGTTCTTTGGTCTATTCAGTCATACGAAAGAAAAAAAAAATTGTTATAAGGACTGCCGACAGAAGTGAAAACTCAAAAACTTTGGAATAACTGACATTCTGGCGCTACACGTCACGAGCATGTCGCGCATTTCGGTGACGCGAATCCATAAGTTTTTCCCCTAACTAAAATCAACGCAGCTAAAGAAGTTTTCACTTCAAAAAACTTCCGAGGTGCATTTTCTAGCTTGCTACAAAGAATATAAAATGCTCCCTCTGTATAACTTGCACAATGGGATGTATCCAATACTGTCTGCGGATAGATCTTTTTTGTGTCTCAAAATTATAGATACAGCAAATAAAGTTTTCTATTATAGTCTGCCATAAGTACCACCTGTTGAGAAAATGGCCGAATCGGACCGATATCATCGGGAATATGTGAAGATACCACATAGTAACGGATATCCAGCATGGTGTCCAGCACCGATATCGTATCGGACAATCTGAAAACTCTGTACAAGGATCTTCTGGCGCGTGACCAACATTTGTGCAATTATTTTTTTACTTAAATCATTTAGAAAGGAGAATGGGTATTTTGTCCTTTCGGTGGCCAGTAACGAAGGCTGTACAAATGAAAGTTCATTTACGAGGGATAACTTTTACTAGGACGTTACGTTGTAGGTAAGCCATTTGGTAAAAAAATAATTAAATGTAAATAATGTATGGAGCGAAGTATGTTTATTTCACTATACTTAACGGTGAAACGCTAAGATAGCCCGAGAAATTCAAATTTTCTCTTTTGCTTTCGCAATTATTTACGCCGTATCCCAGTAGTTCCATTCTCTAGTTCCATTAAAGGACTACTAGGATTTTTTTCTCCCAGTAGTTCCATGGAACTGGCATACAGGGTGTGGCGTAAATAGTGGCCCGCCGTTAAGAGGTCGATACACTGTATATTCAGCTATCACATACCACATTGTAACCACCCGACTAGTCAACTACAAATTTCGAGTCTGGCTTAGAGTTACGATTAGTATGCAGTAGGTTTACAATGTAAATATTTTTACTGTTTGTATTTCTTGTGCGTGTCCCAAATAAAATATTATTCTTTCTTTCAACGTTGCCACCTATTGGGCACAGACATTATTATAATACATATTCAATCAAAGTACCACCCTCAACACAAAAAGCTAGTATGCAATCGGCACAATATTATACGTCATCTTTGGTGAAACTTGTTTTAAAGTTCCGTTCAGTTTTGCTGTAGGTTATCTAGCACTTCTTTACGAAACTACTAACACTGTGTTGTTATGGCTATAATTAGCCAGACATAAAAAAAAAAAACAATTTTAGCAAAAATGACGAAGTAAAAACTGCCCTAACAGGCAGACAGATAGACGTTGTTTTAAAAGGTTGTAAGGATCAGGATGAACCATTGATGTATAAAAGAGGAAGATAAGGCACCGCTCTAATGTCACATAAAAATATATTATATTATAATGGAATAAAAACAATAAAAATAAAAAATAAACATTAGTTTTGATGTACTTACGAGTGGAAAGAAATCCCGTGAAACTTGTTTTTGGTTTGTGAATTATTTGTGCATATTTTAAAAACACAGGAAAGCATTGTTGCTGCTTATTTACATGATAACGTTAATTTTACTTAACGTGATGCACATGTGCTACAAAAACGCGAGTTCGGTTGTGACTAAGGTAAGTTGTGCCTGTCGGCGTATGTTATGCAGTCCACGTCGAGGAGCGCGTACCTAATCTTCCTCTTTTTATACATCAATGGAATGAACACATTTTTTTTTTGTTCAAATCTTGTTTACTTACTAATAATAAATTAAATCTCGCAAAACTTGACTGTTTTAATACCTACATAAAACAGTGATTTTTTTTTGGACTAATACCGAACTGTACTGCATGAATACAAAATATTTACAAAGTTTCTTTAAAACAATTTTACACAAAATGGTGTTACTATTTGGAAATAATTGAAATGTTTAGTACTTGAAATGTTCGTCTCTTGAATCATATCGAAACAGCAGACACCGCTAAGACTATTAGATCCAGAACATTAGCTTCCTATAGAAAACTTGAATCCTCCGGAGGGAGCCTCATCCGCAGGCTTCTTAGGTGGTGGAATAGGAACCCGCGTGAAGGAACACGCGAGGAAGGTGTACCCGAGGGAGCAACACCCGGACCGGGTGGACATTCGCAGTCTACATTATTTTTCTTTTCTGGATATTGTTATCGTCGTTACACGAACAGTGTTCGAGTTCCAGCGAGACGGGGGGCAAAAATCATTTACGTATAAGATTTGGGTTCATTTAGGTACGCAGTAGTACCTGACTGCGTCCTCTACTGTAAATTCGGGCTCAGGTTGTACCGACAGTAATTTCTTTTAAAATACTCTGAATCCTGTGTCTGTGATATTTGATTTCAGTCTCATAAGTTGCCTCTCATCAAACCATTGGTAACTTTGGTACAGGTAGGGTTCCAGTTTTAGTTCAGGTTCGGGTTCATGTTCCGAAAGAGGATATTCACAAATTATATTCTTCTATTCTTTTTATAAGCAAAGTTCTTACAAGTTTTTTTTGGGTCACTGGAAGCAGGTGCCGAAACATGGCCTGCTTGACAGTAAGTTCCTCCTCGTTCCATTTGGCACACTTTTCCGGCGGGAATAAGCACTTCTAACTCCGGGCCACCTTTTATCGTGGAGTCGTCCTAACAACAGTACTGGAAGCCCCTAAACCTGGTCTCCGCCTTTGTTCCAGCTGTTGTCTTTGAAACTGGTGGTTGGTGCTGTTTGCATGGGCATAAAGGTCGAGTCTTAATAGTATTGCTTTTACCACTACATGCACATTTCAGTTTGTATCCTTTTGTATCCTTATGACGTGAACAGTTTCCACAATCTTCATCGTCATCTGAAAATGTTAACGTTACATTTAAAACTCAGTTCACACCGAAACGACCTCGACGGGATACTGTGAGCATTTTTTCTGATAGCGTGAAAACAAAAACGTCTAAGTACACCAGCGTGGCGCCGATCGCTTCGAGGATGTAGTAACAGCGGCGCGCGGCTTAAGCCTGCGCGCAGCCCGAGTGGTGCCATTGCGTCGTTTTACCTACATATACATACTATGCAAACAAACACAATTTCACAATAGACAATCGGTAGTCACAGAGAATGTTTGGAAACTGTAAATAAAAAAGATTAAAAAATATATTTACCTGAACCAATAACTTCAGAAGACTTTTTGCTGATGGTTGCTTGGTTGGTTGGTGGTTTATTAGCAGCAGCACCATAACCTATTGACTTAAAATTCGGTGCTTTTCCTTTAAGTACTTCTTCGAATATTTCTTTTAAATTGTCTGGACTGCACTGACATGACTTTGATTGCTTGTGTTCCGAAACAGGTTTCGGCTCTGTGATCTGTGATTGGTTCGGTTCACAAACAGGCTTTCTCGTTTCAGGCACGAGTGGCGGCATGGGTGTGCCATAAGGAATTCGGAGAATATCTGATGGATGATGGCAGCCAGGATGTCCGAGACACGTAGGTATTGGACACGGTCTCACTGACAATAGAGCTCTGGATACAAATGATGCTTGCTGAGTCACGTTCATTTTGGGTAAGCGGTGGTACTCGTCGCAGTTCAGGCCTAAAAATATTGACACTTATGAAAAATAAAGTTGTAAAATTATGAACGCCTTTAGACAACGTTAGGAATGGCAGAGTCAGTCTCTTCCTCATCCGTAAAGCGGATTTCCCTTACTGCCCCGTCTCAAAAATCCATCTGTATACACACGCCTAAGATGTGTAGGGTGCAGTGCAGTATGAACGATAATAATAATAATAAATATATTAATTTTAATCATAATTTTTTTATGCAAAGAAGAACTGGCTGGCATTCTAAAAATATTATTCTGTCTTTGAATTTGAATTTTCTGTAGAAAGTATACGCAAAATAATCAGATTAAACGGCTCTATTCAATGCAAGTAAGTGACATCGCTGTGTACAAAACATATTATTCAATGTTATTGTATGTCCGTGAATCTGTTACCGACTTGAATCTGTTACGAATCTGTTATCTGCTGGTGGACTAAAACGTATTTGGCAGTAGGCATTGATTAAAAACCGAGCAAGTGCGAGTAGAACTTGCGCCCTGAAGTTTCCGTCTCAAAAGTGTGCCCGGGTGCCTGTGGCTTCATTCAAGTGATACACCTATGAACTTCCAATTCCGGATTGAGGGACAAACTTAACTTTGTACTTGAAAAAATGTTATTCTATACTTTGTGTGATATAACTGCAAATGAACGATTTTCGGATGTTTTCCTTTACTATTTGTGCTGTGAGACCTTGCTCCTTGCCAAAGTTCATGATTCTAGGTCAACGGGTTTAATTTATTTGTGAGTGTGAAAATATACGGCATGAGTGATAATTTATGACACATTTAAATCAAGTTTCTAAGTCACTTAGAAACTTATTTTTTTACAGCTTGAAGGGACCATAGATAGATAGATAGATATCAATTTCAACTTGATACCTCCACGCATTCCTGAGAAAAAGGGTCAGACAGACACATAACGCAGTGATCTTATAAGGCACCACAAGCTTGAAGTTGAAATAAAACAACAATAAAAGGCATTTCAAAAAATGCCCTCTCGTTTTTTTACGCCCCGTCTTACGAATAATCATCAATTTTTTTATCCTATTAACATATTAAGTACAAATCAAAAATACATGAAAATGAGAGGTATTAGGTACCTAACTTTGTGATGTATTTGTATCGAGATAATTTTATTATTTTATGTTTCTGTTCCACAAAAAGTTTGTGAATATCATGTAGATACTCATCTTATATATAAAATTCTCGTGTCACAATGTTAGTTACCATAGTCCTCCGAATCGGCTTGACTGATATTTATGAAATTTTATATGGATGTTCAGTAGGTCCGAGAATCGGCTATCTATTTTACTTTTTATTTTTAGGTAGTTAGGTAGGGTAGGGTAAGGTAGGTAGGTAGGTAGGTAGGTAGTGTAGTGTAGGGCAGGGTAGGGTAGGGTAAGGTAGGTAGGTAGGTAGGGTAGGGTAGGGTAGGGTAGGGTAGGATAGGGTTGGTAGGTAGGTAGGTAGGTAGGTAGGGTAAGGTAGGGTAGGGTAGGTAGGTAGGTAGGTAGGGTAGGGTAGGGTAGAGTAGAGTAGTGGAGTTTATTATAGCTTTTGACAGAACGAAGTCGGTCGGATCAACTAATTATATTATATATAAGTACCTAAGTTTTATCAATTTCATGAAACATCAAATTAACCATAGGCAATTTGCTTACGACCCACTTTTAAACTTAATAAAATGGTTAAATTCAATGACGAAAAGATTGACACTGTGTATTTCTTTTACGTTTACCAAACATAAACTATGCGATATACAAAAAAAAATGCTATTGCGAACTTAAAGTATTAGTTTCCAGTCTAACCAGATGCTGCTGAATACCAGTAATTTGAACGGAGCAACTGCATAATTACTGATCTCCACAACCTAATTAATCGGTAAAACGATACCCCTGGGTAGGACTGGTTTTCAGACATTCAGGACTGGGTAGTCAGAAGTCTGAAAGTCTGACAGTCGTTACGGGTGGAACGACTATCAAAGATCGCAGCAGGGACCAACGTGCAACGGCGTAATATGATTTCCAAAGCACGGAGGGTTCTCCATTTATGTCGCATTTATGATTTTATGTCTCATTCCAAGGTTAGATTCTTAATTAACTGGGCAACTAGACAAGGTCCATAGGTCCATAGGTAAGGGCAGTGAATTAAAATGATTTGATATGAGTTATATGCTTACCCGGTTCTTCGATGGTGCATTGCTTTTGATTCCAATTGGGATAGTGTTTAGATAACTGGATGCATATAGTAGAGCAGTCCGAGTCATTGCCGTCTGACGTGGGCACTACCACAAATATTGAGGAAGCGTCAGAAAATTCATTCTTCGATAGAAGTTGGTCCACCACCGTTTTTATATTATGCTCACTGTCCAAGTTGCTTATGACTACGACAGGTTCCCTATTGTTCGTTTTTCTTGTACTTATCTTTTGTGTATTGTGTTCATTGAGCAATTTTGTTTCAGATGTATCGTTTCGTTTTCTCTGGATACAATCTGCTCCATAATCTCTGTTCCCTGTGTATGCTCTGTTAAAGTGCGCCACACTCGCTCGGTTGTCGCTGTCGCTAATGGAAAAGCGTGATTTTGTACAAATGTCGATTTTCACCAAATTCTAGACCGTTCTTAATAGTGAGACAGTATGTCCAATGCTTAACGGGACATTTCATAATTAACAGTTTGGTGACTTTGGGACTAAGATAATAAGACAATTCAAGATACTATGATAACACGGGTGGTTGCCTTAGTTTGAACATACAACAATAATAGTCAGCTGCATATAAGTGGGAAGTATATAAATTATGTCAGTCGTGTAAATGAATGACACATCAGCAGTGCTATTCTGTAACTATCTCACCGTGAAAACATAGGTGAGGTGAGCGTGGAGTGAGCTGTCAATAGTGTCAATCCCAAGCATTAGGTGGAATTACAGCAGTGGTGTTCTATAGAAATCTCACCGTGAAAACCTAGGTGAAGTGAGCTTGAATTAATGACCTGTCAATAATGACAATCCCTAGTCTCAGATGGAATGACAGTTCACTTCGAGATCACTTCACCTAAGTTTTCACGGTGAGATTTTTATAGAATTGACCGGCAGGGCTTAATTCAAACTATAGGTTGTAGGGTGGTCAAAGGAACCATGAACTGAATTTTGAAGTAAAATAAAACTGCAGTTTGTGCTTTCTGCAAAAGCTTCTGCTTGAACCAGGAATCGGACCCGACTCCCTCTTGTAAAAAATCATCCTCTAATTTTATACTGAGCGTTAGTGTTGCTGACAAGGATCAAATAGTGCACAGGAATATTTAGTGTAAAATCAAAGAACGTGCCAGTTTTTGCAATTTTTATGTTTCATAATTGCCTACCAGTTACACCCGTTACAGCAATAAGGTGTTGAACAGGGAGTCTAGTAAAATAAGGGTTCGATTCCTGGCTCAGGCAGAAGCTTTTTCAAACCACAAAAAAACTTTTTTATTTTCCTTCAAATTTGAGATCATGCTTAGACTACTTCGCGGAGCTCGTGGCTAAGTAATAACAGCCGCAAGGGTCGATCCGTCAGGTTAAGCTACGCTTGCCGGGGTTGGTCCGTGGATGGGTGACCATCTTTACATACCGAGACTCCTCTGTGCCTCGGAAAACACGTTAAGCCGTTGGTCCCGGCTGTCATTCGTGGATCTTTGACAGTCGTTACGAGTCGTCAGAAGCCCAAAAGTCTGACAGCCAGTCTTACCAAGGGATATCGTGTTACCCAGTTACTGGGTTGTGGAGGTCAGATAGGCAGTCGCTCCATGTAAAATACTGGTATTCAGCTGCATCTGGTTAGACTGGAAAGCCGACCCCAACATTGTTGGGAAAAGGCTAGGCAGATTGATTGATTGCTTAGACTACTTCGCCTTGTTACCCATAGTTTCGAATTTAGCCCTGATGTGCCATCACAATAATCATGTTCATATACACGACTGACCTATATTATTCGCCGCACTTAAGAGGGCGTATATGGGTCCACTAGCACCACTCCATTAAAAAAATATTATCTCGTGACTGAGAAAGAATTATGAAAAACGGCTCAACAGCGACCGCAGTAAGTGTGTTTAGAATGTTCTAATACTTATTATAAAGTTTCATATTGAGTTAAGAAGCAATAAAATTCATTCTAAAGAAAAACAGCCACATACTTCTAGATGGTATTTTGTTGCTTCGTTCGTTTCTTTAAATGGGCCAGATTACCACGAAACAAACACTGCATATCTCGCGTTGCTAAGATATATAGACGTAAAAATTCCATTTGGCAATCTTTGCGTATGAAAATCTCGGCAATTTTAAAGCACTGTGGTCTCTGGACATTTTTTTATTCTTCCAGTGTCCTTCACCCATACTTTTTATACATTTTCACCATGCGCCTAACTTAATAAAGTCTATGCTATGCACGATGATACTGGTAAATTATGAGGTCAGTTTTATCACGCACCGCAACTTTGAAGAAAAATCTAAATGGTGATGGGGTTACTTAATGTGACTATGCCACTAAGGTTCAAGGCCCTATCTGCACAAATAAATAAAATTGAAGTGCCTGTTTGTATTGTCAAAATAACAGCTACATAAAAAAAAAACAGTTTTGAAAATGTTCACTGTGTGTCTGGCTATCTGTTTGTTCCGTCTAATCTCCGAAACGGCTGAACTACTTTTATTTTAGAAAAAGCAACGCGGGCGAAGCTGCGGTCAGCAGCTAGTATGAAATGTGATTCGTTCTATCCAAAAAGTTATCGCGCATTACGTAAATCAATGTGAACAACAACATTTACCTCATTGATGTGTCATCAGCACTGGCATCATTCTCACTGAAGTCTATCCTGTTCTGAAAAGGCTCTTTTTCTTCAACTGTACTGTCATTGAAATGACAGTTGGATACCGGAAAGTATAAATACTGAGTAGAACTCAATGCATAGTAGCTGCTATTTGATAACGATATCACGCTAGTTACATCCATACTATCACTTGAGACTGTGTTCAAGGATAGCGACGATTCGCTTTTTATAACAAGAAATGAATCATAACTGAAGGAAAATTCACGTAAAGAGTAAGATGAGCTTCTACAATTGTCCCCCGAAAGTTCAATATTTCTAGAACTCTCCCCAAATTTGCCTAATTCGTCGTTGTTATTTTCATAGGTAGATTGTTCAAAGAAGTAATTACTTTTATCACTTTCTACTTTTTTTGTCTTGTCGTTAGTATAACTTCCGTCAGAGCCGCTGGTATACGTACATGAAGTATCAAGTTCCGTATTCAGTTTATCAACACTAATTGGACGCCTTAGGGGAGGCCATGCATCGAATAAAGACTTTTTTAAATCACTTGTCTCAAACTTATTATCAAAGGTAGCATCTACTGTATCAATAGATGTATTACTACTGTAGTTATCTGTTAGTATGTTGTCATACAGAGTAATAATATTGTTTGGTGTTTCTAAGCTGTGGTTGCTGAACTGATTGGTGAACGAAGTTGCGCCATTCACTCTCCCAACAGTTACTTTTATACCATCGTTGTCAATAAAGGCTCCAGATTTAATGCCAGGAAGACACTCGTTTGGACAATCGCACAGGGAAGAGATATCCGGAGATGTCACTCTAATCTTGACGTAACTATGTTTAAATCTGATTTTCTTTTTATCACAACCGCACCCACGATCGCAAGTTGTAGTTTTAATAATGTCTTCGAACTTTTCGCTAATACCAGCTACCATCGACTTAACACGGCGCTTTGATGGTGAAACGCCGCTTTTTTTCGACTTTGTTTTTATTTCTCCTCTCTTTTCCGAAGGCGTTGGCTCCGCTGACAACCCAGTTTTAGCTCTTACTTTTCTTACTAATTCTTTTTCAGAAGTGGTTTTGCCTTCAGGCAATGGTAACCCAGCTTCGGCCAGTCCTTTAAGTATCCTCTCCTTTTCTTTAGCTGACTTTCCAGCAATTGGCGTTAACAGCCCCTCTACTTTAGCCTTGCGGACTACTTCCTTTTCCGAGATTGTTTTGGCTGGTGGAGGCATACCTAATTCAGTCCGAATTTTCTGTATCAAAACTTTTTCCGATGGAGTTTTACCTTTGGGCAACGGTATTCCAGCCTCAGCCAGACCCCTAATAATTTTTTCTTTCTGAGATGTTGTTTTTTCTTCCAAGGGTGTAAGTAAACCGGCAGCTGCTTTCGGAGATAGTTTTCCTACTTCTGCTTGAACTTTTTTTATCATAGCTTTTTCAGAAGCAGTTCTTCCTTCTGGTAATGGTATTCTAGCCGCAACTATGCCCCTCACAACACGTTCCTTCTGAGATGGTGTTTTACCTTCAAGAGGCGTTACAATACCAGTAGCTTCAGCTCTATGCATCTTTACTTTATCTGATAATGTTACAGGTTCAGGTGGAAGCCCAAGTTCTTTGCGAACTTTTTCAGCTATCTCTTTCTCTGATTCTGTTTGAGATTCCGGAAGTGGCAAGCCTTGTTCTATTAAGCCTTTTAATATTCTCTCTTTCTCTTTTGGAGATTTTCCTGTAAGTGGTGTCAACAAACCGGCTTCTTTTGCTTTTCTAAATTTTTCAGAGGTGACTTTTGAAGGTCTTTCCGCTTTTACTTTAGCTACAAGGTCTTTTTCCAAAGCTGTTCTTGCTTCGGGTAAGGGTTTTCCAGCTTTACGAAGACTTGTCAATATTTTTTCTTTTTCCGAAGCAGTTTCAGCTTCTCTTAACTTTTCTGATGGCCTTATCTCCACAGGAGACTCTCCAGCAATGATTTTTCTTACAATTTCCTTTTCAGACGGTGTTCTACCTTCTGGTAATGGCACTCCCGCAGCCACTCTGTCTCGAAGAATCTTTTCTTTAGCTGAAGGTGTTTTACCTTCTAAAGGGGTTAGCAGTCCTGCATCTTTTGCTCTTTTCATTCTCTCTGATGTTTTAGGCGAAACATAACCTGTGTCTGCTTTAATTTTTTTAATTAATGCTCTTTCGGATGAAGTTCTACCCATAGGTAACGGCAAACCTGCCGCTACTCTACCTCTAAGTATTTTCTCTTTCTGTGAATATGTTTTACCTTCCAGAGGTGTCAAAAGACCAGTTTTTTTAGCTTTTCTAATTTTTTCCGAAGGAGTCCTTTCGCGTACTCCTAACTCAGTTTTAATTTTTTGTATCATAGCTTTTTCAGAAACAGTTTTACCTTGTGGCAATGGCAAACCAGATTCGGCAAGCCCTTTTATAATTTTTTCTTTTTGTTCAGGCGCTTTTCCTTCAAGAGGTGTTAATAAGCCAGCTGCTTTAGCCTTTTTTAATTTATCTGTGGTAATTGACAGAGTTGTAGTTTTTGCTTTACGAAGTTTCTCAGGTAGTGCATGTACTCCTGCCTTCACCCTAGCTATAAGATCTTCCTCTGATTGCGTTCGTCCTTCAGGTAATGGGATTCCTCTGTCATTTAGACCTTGCAAAATTATTTCTTTTTCTTTCAATGATTTACCTTCAAGGGGCTGCAGTAATCCGGCATCTGCAGCTTTAGCGTACTAATGTCTCATAAAAGAAGTTTTAGGTTCCGGAGGAAGGCCAAGGTCAGCACGTACCTTTTCCATAATCCTTTTCTCTGAAGCAGTTATCGCTTCAGGAAGAGGCAGTCCTTCCATTGCTAATCCTTTCATTATCCTTTCTTTCTGTGAGGGAGTTTTGCCTTCTAAAGGTGTTAGTAGCCCAGCAGCTTTTGCTTTACGTAGTTTCTCAGATGGTGCACGTACGCCTGCCTTCACCCTAGCTATAAGTGCTTCCTCTGATCGCGTTCGTCCTTCGGGCAAAGGGATTCCTCTCTCATGCAAACCCCGAAGAAATCTTTCTTTTTCTTTCGGTGATTTAGCTTCAAGTGGCTGTAATAATCCGGCATCTGCAGCTTCAGCGTACTTCTGTCTCATGGATGCAGTTTTAGGTTCCGGAGGAAGGCCAAGATCAGCCCGTACCTTTTCCATAATCCTTTTCTCTGAAGCAGTTTTCGCTTCAGGAAGAGGCAGTCCTTCCATTGCTAATCCTTTCATTATCCTTTCTTTCTGTGAGAGAGTTTTGCCTTCTAAAGGCGTTAGTAGCCCAGCAGCTTTTGCTTTACGTAGTTTCTCAGATGGTGCACGTACACCTGCCTTCACCTTAGCTATAAGTGCTTCCTCTGATCTCGTTCGTCCTTCGGGCAATGGGATTCCTCTCTCATGCAAACCCCGAAGAATTCTTTCTTTTTCTTTCGGTGATTTATCTTCAAGAGGCTGCAATAATCCGACATCTGCAGCTTCAGCGTACTTGTGTCTCATGGCCGAAGTTTTAGGTTCCGGAGGAAGGCCAAGGTCAGCACGTACCTTTTCCATAATCCTTTTCTCTGAAGCAGTTTTCGCTTCAGGAAGAGGCAGTCCTTCCATTGCTAATCCTTTAATTATCCTTTCTTTCTGTGAAGGAGTTTTGCCTTCTAAAGGCGTTAGTAGCCCAGCAGCTTTTGCTTTACGTAGTTTCTCAGATGGTGCACGTACACCTGCCTTCACCTTAGCTATAAGTGCTTCCTCTGATCTCGTTCGTCCTTCGGGCAAAGGGATTCCTCTCTCATGCAAACCCCGAAGAATTCTTTCTTTATCTTTCGGTGATTTATCTTCAAGAGGCTGCAATAATCCGACATCTGCAGCTTCAGCGTACTTGTGTCTCATGGACGAAGTTTTAGGTTCCGGAGGAAGGCCAAGGTCAGCACGTACCTTTTCCATAATCCTTTTCTCTGAAGCAGTTTTAGCTTCAGGAAGAGGCAGTCCTTCCATTGCTAATCCTTTAATTATCCTTTCTTTCTGTGAAGGAGTTTTGCCTTCTAAAGGCGTTAGTAGCCCAGCAGCTTTTGCTTTACGTAGTTTCTCAGATGGTGCACGTACACCTGCCTTCACCTTAGCTATAAGTGCTTCCTCTGATCTCGTTCGTCCTTCGGGCAAAGGGATTCCTCTCTCATGCAAACCCCGAAGAAATCTTTCTTTTTCTTTCGGTGATTTAGCTTCAAGTGGCTGTAATAATCCGGCATCTGCAGCTTCAGCGTACTTCTGTCTCATGGATGCAGTTTTAGGTTCCGGAGGAAGGCCAAGATCAGCCCGTACCTTTTCCATAATCCTTTTCTCTGAAGCAGTTTTCGCTTTAGGAAGAGGCAGTCCTTCCATTGCTAATCCTTTCACTATCCTAACTTTATGTGAGGGCGTTTTTCCTTCTAAAGGCGTTAGTAGCCCAGCAGCTTTTGCTTTACGTAGTTTCTCAGATGTTGCACGTACACCTGCTTTCACCCTATCTATAAGTGCTTCCTCTGATCGCGTTCGTCCTTCGGGCAATGGGATTCCTCTGTCATGCAAACCCCGAAGAATTCTTTCTTTTTCTTTCGGTGATTTAGCTTCAAGTGGCTGTAACAATCCGACATCTGCAGCTTGAGCATACTTGTGTCTCATGGACGAAGTTTTAGGTTCCGGTGGAAGGCCAAGGTCAGCACGTACCTTTTCCATAATCCTTTTCTCTGAAGCGGTTTTCGCTTCAGGAAGAGGCAGTCCTTCCATTGCTAATCCTTTAATTATCCTTTCTTTCTGTGAGGGAGTTTTGCCTTCTAAAGGCGTTAGTAGCCCAGCAGCTTTTGCTTTACGTAGTTTCTCAGATGGTGCACGTACACCTGCCTTCACCTTAGCTATAAGTGCTTCCTCTGATCTCGTTCGTCCTTCGGGCAAAGGGATTCCTCTCTCATGCAAACCCCGAAGAATTCTTTCTTTTTCTTTCGGTGATTTAGCTTCAAGTGGCTGTAATAATCCGGCATCTGCAGCTTCAGCGTACTTCTGTCTCATGGATGCAGTTTTAGGTTCCGGAGGAAGGCCAAGATCAGCCCGTACCTTTTCCATAATCCTTTTCTCTGAAGCAGTTTTCGCTTTAGGAAGAGGCAGTCCTTCCATTGCTAATCCTTTCACTATCCTAACTTTATGTGAGGGCGTTTTTCCTTCTAAAGGCGTTAATAGCCCAGCAGCTTTTGCTTTACGTAGTTTCTCAGATGTTGCACGTACACCTGCTTTCACCCTAGCTATAAGTGCTTCCTCTGATCGCGTTCGTCCTTCGGGCAATGGGATTCCTCTGTCATGCAAACCCCGAAGAATTCTTTCTTTTTCTTTCGGTGATTTAGCTTCAAGTGGCTGTAACAATCCGACATCTGCAGCTTGAGCATACTTGTGTCTCATGGACGAAGTTTTAGGTTCCGGTGGAAGGCCAAGGTCAGCACGTACCTTTTCCATAATCCTTTTCTCTGAAGCGGTTTTCGCTTCAGGAAGAGGCAGTCCTTCCATTGCTAATCCTTTAATTATCCTTTCTTTCTGTGAGGGAGTTTTGCCTTCTAAAGGCGTTAGTAGCCCAGCAGCTTTTGCTTTACGTAGTTTCTCAGATGGTGCACGTACACCTGCCTTCACCTTAGCTATAAGTGCTTCCTCTGATCTCGTTCGTCCTTCGGGCAAAGGGATTCCTCTCTCATGCAAACCCCGAAGAATTCTTTCTTTTTCTTTCGGTGATTTAGCTTCAAGTGGCTGTAATAATCCGGCATCTGCAGCTTCAGCGTACTTCTGTCTCATGGATGCAGTTTTAGGTTCCGGAGGAAGGCCAAGATCAGCCCGTACCTTTTCCATAATCCTTTTCTCTGAAGCAGTTTTCGCTTTAGGAAGAGGCAGTCCTTCCATTGCTAATCCTTTCATTATCCTTTCTTTCTGTGAGAGAGTTTTGCCTTCTAAAGGCGTTAGTAGCCCAGCAGCTTTTGCTTTACGTAGTTTCTCAGATGGTGCACGTACGCCTGCCTTCACCCTAGCTATAAGTGCTTCCTCTGATCGCGTTCGTCCTTCGGGCAAAGGGATTGCTCTCTCATGCAAACCCCGAAGAATTCTTTCTTTTTCTTTCGGTGATTTAGCTTCAAGTGGCTGTAATAATCCGGCATCTGCAGCTTCAGCGTACTTCTGTCTCATGGATGCAGTTTTAGGTTCCGGAGGAAGGCCAAGATCAGCCCGTACCTTTTCCATAATCCTTTTCTCTGAAGCAGTTTTCGCTTCAGGAAGAGGCAGTCCTTCCATTGCTAATCCTTTCATTATCCTTTCTTTCTGTGAGGGAGTTTTACCTTCTAAAGGCGTTAGTAGTCCTGCAGCTTTTGCTTTACGTAGTTTCTCAGATGGTGCACCTACTCCTGCCTTTACCCTGGCTATAAGAGATTCCTCTGATGCCGTTCGTCCTTCAGGCAATGGGATTCCTCTGTCATACAAACCCTGTAGAATTCTGTCTTTTTCTTTCGGTGATTTCCCTTCAAGTGGTTGCATGAATCCGGTATCTGCAACTTCAGCGTACTTCTGTCTCATAGATGCAGTTTTAGGTTCCGGAGGAAGGCCAAGATCAGCCCGTATCTTTTCCATTATCTTTTTTTCTGAAGCAGTTTTCGCTTCAGGAAGAGGCAGTCCTTCCATTGCTAATCTTCTCAGTATCTTTTTCTTTTGTGAGGGAGTTTTGCCTTCTAAAGGCGTAATGAGTCCCGCAGCTTTTGCTTTACGAAGTTTCTCAGATGGTGCATGTACGCCTGCCTTCACTCTAGCTATAAGAGCATCCTCTGATCGTGTTCGTCCTTCAGGCAATGGGATTCCTCTGTCATACAAACCTTGTAAAATTGTTTCTTTTTCTTTTGGTGATTTGCTTTCAAGTGGCTGCATTAATCCGGCATCTACAGCTTTAGCGTACTTCTGTCTCATGGTAGAAGTTTTAGGTTCAGGAGGTAGGCCAAGTTCAGCGCGTACCTTTCCCATTATCCTTTTCTCTGAAGTAGTTTTCACTTCAGGAAGAGGTAGTCCTTCCATTGCTAATCCTCTCAGTATCTTTTCTTTTTGTGAAGGAGTTTTGCCTTCTAAAGGTGTTAGTAACCCTGCAGCTTTTGCTTTACGAAGTTTCTCAGATGGTGCACGTACTCCTGCCTTCACTCTAGCTATAAGAGCATCCTCTGATGGCGTTCGTCCTTCAGGCAATGGGATTCCTCTCTCATGCAAACCGTGTAAAAAAAAATCTTTTTCTTTTGGTGATTTGCTTTCAAGTGGCTGCATTAATCCGGCATCTGCAGCTTCAACGTACTTCTGTCTCATGGATGCAGTTTTAGGTTCCGGAGGTAGACCAAGGTCAGCGCGAACCTTTTCCATAATCCGTTTCTCTGATACAGTTTTCGCTTCAGGAAGAGGTAGTCCTTCCATTGCTAATCCTTTCATTATCTTTACTTTCTGTGAGTGAGTTTTTTGTTCTAAAGGCGTTAGTAGCCCCGCAGCTCTTGCTCTACGTAGTTTTTCAGATGGTGCACGTACTCCTCCTGCCTTTATTCTGGCTATAAGAGCTTCCTCTGATGCCGTTCGTCCTTCAGGCAATGGGATTCCTCTGTCATACAAACCCTGTAGAATTCTTTCTTTTTCTTTTAGTGATTTGCTTTCAAGTGGCTGCACTAATCCGGCATCAGCAGCTTCAGCGTACTTCTGTCTCATGGATGCAGTTTTTGGTTCTGGAGGTAAGCCAAGGTCAGCACGTACTTTATCAATGAGATGTTTCTCAGAAGCAGTTTTCCCTTCAGGAAGTGGCAGTCCTTGCATTGCTAATCCTCTTAGTATCTTTTCTTGTTGTTTGGTAGGTTTTCCTTCTATTGGCGTAAGTAGCCCAGCAGCTTTTGCTTTACGAAGTTTTTCAGATGGCGTAATAGACGGCGCACGTACTTCTGCCTTCACTTTAGCTATTAGAGCTTCCTCCGATCGCGTTCTTCCTTCAGGCACTGGGATTCCTCTGTCATGCAAACCTTGCAAAATTATTTGTTTTTCTCTCGGTGATTTACCTTCAAGTGGCTGCATTAATCCGGCATCTGCAGCTTTAGCATACTTCTCTTTCATGGATGCAGTTTTAGGTTCCGGAGGAAGGGCAAGTTCCTTGCGTACTTTTTGAATAAGCTTTTTCTCAGAGGCAGTTTTTCCTTCAGGAAGAGGCAGTCCTTGCATTGCTAATCCTCTCAGTATCTTTTCTTGTTGATCGAGAGGTTTTCCTTCTATTGGCGTAAGTAGTCCAGCAGCTTTTGCTTTACGAAGTCTCTCAGACGGTGTAACAGATGGCTTACGTACCCCTGCATTCACTTTAGCTAACAGAGCTTTCTCAGATGCCGAACGTCCCTCAGGCAGTGGGATACCTCTGTCATGCAAACCTTGTAAAAATATTTCTTTATCTCTCGGTGATTTACCTTCAAGTGGCTGCATTAATCCGGCATCTGCAGCTTTAGCATACTTCTCTTTCATGGATGCAGTTTTAGGTTGTGGTGGAAGGGCAAGTTCTTTGCGTACCTTTCCAATAAGCTTTTTCTCAGAGGCAGTTTTCCCTTCAGGAAGAGGCAGTCCTTGCATTGCTAATCCTTTTATTATTTTTTCTTTTTGTTGCGGAGTTTTTCCCTCTAAAGGTGTTATTAGTCCTGCAGCTTTAGCTTTTTTCATTCTTTCTGATGGTGTTGTCACTTCGTATGCTTTGGCTTTTTTAATTCTATCCAACATTGTTATCGTTTTCGACTCTGGAACTCCAAGTTCTGCTTTTAACTTCTTAATCAGAGTTTTTTCAGACGCTGTTTTACCCTTTGGTAGAGGTTGTCCTGTTTTGACTAATTCTTTCAAAATTTGTTCCTTTTCTGCTGGAGTCTTCCCTTCCAACATTTTTTCAGCTCTCTTCTTCTTTTCTTTTGAACCTAGGGATGCTAATGACTTTCGATCTTCCCCGAGGCGCCTTTCTTCCCGTAATAAATGACTGCACAGTATGCAATCACAATTATCACAATTTTTCTTCTTGTAGCAGTCATAGAGGCTCTTCATTACTTCAAACATTGCATCTGAGTTACAGCAGCAGCAGCAGCTGTCCTCCGGTCTGCTCAATTGGCAACGATAAACTTTCCATTTCTTCTGAGTTGGAAAATTAAACGGACTCAAGTTGTCGTTGAAATTGTGTTCTGAGACTCGGTTTACTACGAATTTTGAATTAAAATGGGATTTTTTATTTATGGCTTCAGAGCTTCTAGTTCTTTGCTTGGATAGTTTCGTCCGTTTCTTAATTTCGGTCATACTGATGTGTTTAGTAAGTAACTTTTGGGCTTCATTCCTAACGGAGCGTGATAGCCGGAAAGCGACTACTGGCTGTTGGCCATATTTTACTAAATCAATTTTTTTGCGGTTCTTTACTTTTTTCTTATGAACCATTATACTGACGTTATTTATCCCATTACATGGATTATCTTCCTTATTGTATTGCAATTCAAATTGCAGTCGTTTAAACTTGTTTTCCACGTCTTTCATTTTGATTTTATGTACAGCGGCAGATTTGCAAATCTTCTTTTTGTTTTCTTATTACACACCTATTCGAAGAAAATAGGTCTACTAGCTGTTATGGCATTTTCTTATAATAGTATTTAGCGGTCCATTTTACTATTATCTTCATTAACAAATTTTGGATTCATTTATGCTGTAAAAGTATTTAGGGAATAACCATTAAACAAGGCACCTACACAAATAATAGTATCCGTATAAAAGCCACATTCAACTTATCTCGATGACTACTGACAAAGAAAATATTATAATAATTGGAGGCCATGTGCAACTACATCTATTACTATCTAAGGGTCATACATATACTAATGGCAAGATTTTTTATCACTCTTTCATTATAATGATCAGCTATTATCCCAAAATAATGTAAGACTCGAGCGAGAGCAGTGCTGGCACACTGGCAGCCGCACCGACTTATGAGTTTTAAGTCGTGGATCAATCAGGCACTTTACTGTAATTTTTTATTACCACTGCTCTCAAACTGTGGAGTAAAATATCGTGAGGAAAGCGGCATGATGAAATCGAAGACCGTGGATATACCCACACTGGAACCGTGTGGTGGATGCCGTAAAGCCCGTTCCCTCAGACAGAGATAGCAATGGTAACGTTATAGGCTGATTATGCTTATTATGGTTGTGATTGTGGTTGTTATGTTGTTGAAAATAACGTACCGTTTAATTACCGGCTATTTTTTACAGATCGATAGGTTCCTTTGTTAGTATCGTCATTATTATGGGCTATTGTGTGATGAACAACATAATATATGTTTTGATTTATTTAGGTTTTTATTAGATTTTTGTTGGTTTAATACATGATGTAAAAATGTAAATCCGTATTTTTCTTAAATTATTTATGTCACAAAATATGCGATCAACAAAAAAAAAAAAAATACCCATGGAATTTGTAAGTACTAAGTATATAGTACAATTTATTGTAAGCTCAGTGGTTTTTTTTCTTCTGTGTTTTAATCTCCGATCAGTTATTTCAACCATAATCAGATGGTAAGTCTTGCACACATCATTAAGTGATTCTCCATTCAGAATGATACCACGTGTATGACTGTATACCCGCTTCAGAATCTCTGTCCGAGTTCTTATAAAGCCATCTCTTAAGTTGTTTGATGTCTCCATCGCACTTTATTAATTCTCTAGGCAGAGAGTTGCTTGAATCCTTAGATAAATGATTGGTCTCGCTGCACTCGACCGCAGCGAGACCAATCATTTATCTAAGCTTGAATCTTATTTTCTCTTTGGATCTTTCACAGAACCTCCACTAGGAGTATAGTGTTCTGTGCACAGAACCGATTTACTTCCTGTTTGACAGTAGGTACCTCTAAGAAGTCATGTATTTCAGAGTTTTTAGTGAACCAAGTTGCATCAGATATGGATCTCAGTACTGAGTTTTGAAAACGTTGAAGTATGTCCAACTTTTAGTTACTTGTAGATTCCCAGAGTTGGAAACCGTATGACCAGTAGCTTATTATTTATGACAAAGCTAATTCAGGGCACACGGGTACGTACCCCCCCAAACGGATTAAGAAACATCAAAAACTGGGAGATTAATACGATAACGCTAACTGCATTGGCAAGGTCCATTACAGCTACCGACTTTGTAAACGCTTTCGCCAAAGCCTTTAGATGATTCTTTAGGCGTGCTCTGTAGCGTCCTGCCCAGATCTTCTTATAGAGAAACTTAATTAGACTCACAATTATTTACATAAATAAATAGTTGAAAATGCAGCACAACATAACATCGCGCCTGTAATCCTCGAAGGGTTAGGCAGAGATTTACCTAAATAGCACTCCAACATTGTAAAATAATGTTCAGTAATAATTAATTGTGTTTATTTTTATTCTGTCATTAGGATATTGGAATCACTTTTACATGACATATGAAAAAAAATCTTATATTAAAAAATAAGCCCGATGGAGTCGACATTTCCTATCTGACTTAGTAAGATCGCAAACATCCATCATATATTATCATTAGTTATCCATAAATAAACATAAGTCAGCTTATAATTATCAAAATTAAGACAAACATTTTGGACCCGCAGCTACAAATGCATTATATTTTCATTACGATCTTCAATAAATTGAGGGCCCAATAATTTTACTTAGAAAACACCACACATGTTTCACAGTAAATTAAATTTGCCGATGTTTCTCACCTAATCAAGCCGCGTAACTCAAATCTTATATTTACAGTATAATTCCGCCATTTTATTATTTCACTACACGCTGCCATAGCCATTGCACTCTACGATCAATATCAGCTTTTAACCGCTTTTTTCACTTTTTATGGGTGATTAAGGAGTGAAAATAGCTGTTGTAAGAAATTACAAGCGCTATTAAGCAACTCTACTGGATTTATAAAAATATACAATAAGTCTATAAGGCCCCTCCTTAGAGCTATAGCAGCTGTAGAAGGGTTACATAGCGCGCTATGCAGCTAAATCTAGCAGCTTCTAACTGTAGTTATTTACGCTCTATACCTCATACGCAACCTTTTGTGCTGGTTGGGATTATAGCTGGAATGCTGCCATGCCTCAACCAGCTGATAACAGCGAAATGAAACAATAATTAAAGATTTTGTAAAACATAACAGGTAGGTATAGTGGCCAGCACATCAAGCTACATCAAAATGTTTAATTTCTCTAAACGATTTTAAACTGTTTATTGTTGTTGATTAAGTTCAAAGTCGAACGAGAAGAAATTTGACAGTTTGTGGTAACCTGATGTGCTGGCCACCGTACCTAGTTAGTTGTATGAAATACAAAGTTTATCATTCTCTTGCCACTGTCCAGCGATTAGGAAGGTAAAAGCTGCAGTTAATTCTGCAGGAAGTTATTTATAATTACCAACTTACTTTCAAATACTTATCAACTCATCCAACCATCTCTTTCAATTATTCATTTTCCCATAAGTTTAGTACCTAATAGTAACAATTAAACAATGGCAGTCTTTCCTTTTGCTTGAAATCTTGAAATACTTTACACCGGCAGGTACGGAACATAACAAAGAGGACTATCGCGCTTGAATTCGCGGCTAGAGGCGCTGGAGTAGAGTGAGGTCTCTAGAAATGTCAAATGTGAAACTGAACGTTCACTGCTGCGGGATTTTCTATCGCAAATTGTTACTAATTGTTCATAATTGTAAAGATTGTGCCATTTCTGATTAATTATGGCTTAAGATTTTAAGTATCAAGTAAGCATCTAATTTCGTAGCACTTGGAGGAAGAATAATATTTGTCTGCTTAATGCTTGCCATTTTAGGAAATTGTAATATATTACAATTTCCTACAACAACAACAACAATACAACAACACAATCTCTTACATTTCATTCATTTTTTCATTTTTTTTTTATTATTTTTTTTTTTCATTTTTTTTTTATTTTTTCATTCTTACAATTTCTTACATTTTAAAATAAATATTTTGTGAAGTAGTAGGTACTTAATTTAAAATATCTAAACTAGGTATATAAAATATAAGTACTGAAAGGACCTATTTACTCTCCAGTGGCGCCAACTGATGAGCACAAAAACGATAGTCCCCATAATAACACAAGATAAGTGTGCATGCATAAGCAGGTATCATGTTAGTTTTTGTTATAATTTTACCTTTATCACATACCTTTTTAACATTCAATATTTGGTATTTAGATACGAACTGAATTTTTTTTAGTATTAAAAAAAAATACATCGTTTCCAAGAACTCTGTAGATGGCGTTGAACTGACTATGTTACTAGGTGCCAAAGCCAAAAGGCAAAACGCTTGGAAAAAAAAAACATTGCGTCACATACGTTGACTGACACTTTAGGAAAAAGATGTATGCCTTCATTTTTACACAAATCCACAAAGCAAAGACTTCTCTCCTTTTTCTCTTGGGACTTTTTCTTTCTGGCGTGGAAAACCCATATGAAGACTGGTAAATATTTTTTATCTTTCCTTGTTGATAATATTTTTTATTTTCAAAATGCCATTGTGATGTGATGTGACAATGACATGATATTAATTATTTTTTGTACCAAGTGGAATAATCAAAAAATTATGTGACGTTTCGTTCTTTGCAGTAACTTACCAAGTTCAGCGCCATCTATCCAGCGACTAGGGAAGAGCTTAAAAAAAATTAAAAAAAACCCTCATTGCGTAACCGTAACATTAGTTATGTAGGTTGGCTTTCATTTTGACAGTTCAATAACAAAGTGAATGTCTTGGCGAAATTATATGGGATTCGAGAAAATCCAAGATAGATCCATTTCTCAAGATTCGTAATTTTTTCACTAAACGCTCAAATTTAATGGCCATCGACACTATTTTATTTGGTAATGAATACGTTAACAAAACTTTCGGCGTAACCAATTTTTTATATTTGATGATAAGTTCAAAGATTTTCAGTTCCTAAAAAAAAAATAAGCTTGTTTATGTTGTAGGTACAGACGCCAGCACATCAAGCTACTACAATCTGTCAAATTTCTTTAATAGATTTTCAACTTTATCACTACAGTATAAGGTTTAAGGTTGATTGCGAAAATTTGACAGTTTCGGGTAGCTTGACCTGCTATAAAGTATAACTCGACTATAAAGTCAAGTAAAGTAAGTTATAGAGTAGCGCTGCCTGTCGCGCCCGCGATATCGCGCAAGTCTGCGCAAGCCTTAATCCTGTTTGCAAACAGTTTTTTCTAGTTTCCACACGGAATGCAAACTTCTAAACAAAAAAATTCAACCGTGTACTCTAAGGTTGGAAAACCATAGACAATTGATGAATGTTATGTTACTGTCAAATTTAGGCGGTTTTCTTCGTATGTTTTAGACTTTTCAGTTTTCCACCGCAGCGCATTCAGCACGCTGTTTTCTGCCATTACAGTTTTGTTTTGCGGTTCTGTTTCTAATCGAGTAAAGTTTGCGTTGATTAATTTTCGTTCTTAACTCTCAGTGATTTTAAAGTGTATGTGTGATGAAAATGCGTATGTTTCCTATTGTTGAGATCGGACTAAAAGTGGCTCCTTAGCTCGGTGATTAAGCGCTCAAGATCTTCACAAACTATGTGTTTGCCAGAACCACTTTGAACAAGAAACATCCATGAGAAGTATTGGCTCAAAGTTGGTCTTATCCTTACCACAGGATGGCATAAAAGTTTGTTTACGTACGAAGGTTTGTACAGTCATCAAGCTAAACAAAACTCTCAAAATTTGTAAACTTTAGAATGTTGATGATTAAGTTCAAACTCGAACGAGAAAATTTTTGACAGTTTGTGGAAACTTGATGTGCTTTAGGTTACGTACGTTAACCTGCTATTCTTGTAAAATTAGTATATTTCATTCCAACCCACTCAAGTTTTCCTTGTCAAAATTGTTTTTTATCTGAGCTTCTAACAGGCAACTTTACTATATAGGTATAAGTTAGCCCAGGTTCGCACAAGCTTCAAAATATCGCGCCGGAATTTTATATCGTGCACTGGTACTTGACATTTTTATTTTATGCTTTTGCCAAATTCAAGGTAAATTAATGATATTGACAAACACCACCTACATTATTAACAAACATAGATTTTCATATTTGCATGCCTTAATATGTGGCAAACATGTCTGAACCTGTATTTTTTTTATGTTATCCTGCATTCACGTTTTTATTCTTGTATGTGTACACACGTTTGAGCAAATAAATATATGTTTTCTTACTAGATTTTCAACTCTTGGTATTGAGCCGAGCATTGAGAATCAAACAGCGCAACCCAGCATGTCAAAAAATCACATTCTTGCAATTTAAACTCTCGGTGCAAAGCAGTGCATTGTAAATCCCAGTGCAGGAATAAAAATCACTGTGGGAAAAAATTGCCACTGCGAACCTGGACTTATTGGCAAATTTGATTAGGCACACTGCAACCTTCAAAATTGATGTAAACATTATTAATTACCACTCAATCATCTCATAAGTAAGTAATTTACGAGCCTTTCACCATATTTTAAAGAATACTAATGTATACATATCTTTTTTCAGATGTATGTTATCAATCTTATTTGGTTGACTATCGAGTCAATTTTGAAAAGTCCTTATTCATTTGTTTTGCTCTCGGCTTTGGTAGAGGTGAATAATGCCGATAATGAAGAAAGCCGTCGGCACGCTCAATTTTTGAGTAGAAATAATTTCGAGATGAGAGCTGATATTTTTATTTTGTCCTATCGTCTTTCTGAGAGAGAGATAGGACAACTTAAGGCTGATGTAAGTCCATCAAACTGACTGCAATAAATGGACTCTTCAAGAGGTCCGTCAAGACGGGTAAAGGTGGGAAATCAGCATTTTGTTTTTCAACTTATGTAGGAATATGTATACAGGGTGTTAAAGAAATTGCGTGCCATAGCTTCAGGGTGATTTCAGAATCGATAAAGGAACCTGTAAAAAAAACCTTTAAAAAAGTTAAAAAAAAAAGAAGAAAATTATAATTATCATAACATGAACCTAATGTAGCACTTACTAATTAAATAGCAATCGTTTAGAATTGATAAAAAATTGCTTAAAATAAGTTGTTATTTTGTTTAAATGCTAATTAATAATATCCTAGAGTTACCTACCTACTATCGAACGCAATGAACTACCAACGAGGGCTGCACTAAAAGTATCGGGAATGGAATATTTCCACTGTTCCTGTCATATTAAAATCTTTTTAATTGAAAACTCCTTGGTTTTAAAAATCGAATACCATTTATTTATTTTTTTAAAGATTCTCGGTCTTGTCACAAGGTTTTGTCAAACTTGTTTAGTCGTTGAGAAAATGGAATTGACTCGAGAAAATTCAAGAGCGATGATTTATTATGACTTTCGAAGTGGTTTAACACAAAAACAGTGTTGACTGGATGATTTCTGCATTTGGTGATGAAGCCCCATCCAAAACCACAATTTATCGCTGGTTTGCTGAATTTCAACGTGGACGTGTCAAGCTCAGTGATGATCCCCGTCAAGGTCGTCCAAAAACTGCAGTCACCCAAGAAAACGTTGATGCTGTGCGTAAGCTGATTGAGGAAGATCGACATGTGACATACCGCGAAATTCAGGCAACTTTAAACATTGGCATGAGTCAAATACAAATAATCTTGCATCAACAATTAGGTGTAAAAAAGTTGTTTTCCCGATGGATACCGCATTCGCTCTGTGAAGAGCAAAAATCGGCTCGCGTTACTTGGTGCGTCAGAACTCTCGAAAGATTCCACGCAGGATCCTCAAATGCTGTATACAACATCGTATCAGGTGACGAATCCTGGATATATGCGTACGAACCCGAAACAAAAAACCAGTCACGAGTTTGGGTGTTCGAAAATGAGTTAAAGCCAACAAAAATTGTTCGTTCACGGAGTGTTGTAAAAAAAATGGTGGCCACGTTTGTCTCCAAAACCGGCCATGTTACGACTATTCCTCTTGAGGGACAAAGAACGGTTAATGCAGAATGGTATGCTAGCATTTGTTTGCCACAGGTCGTTTCTGAACTCCGTAAAGAGAACTGCAACCGCCGCATCATCCTCCATCACGACAATGCGAGTTCTCACACCGCGCACAGAACAAAAGAGTTTTTAGAGCAAGAAAACATAGAATTATTAGACCATCCGCCGTACAGCCCCGACCTAAGCCTTAATGATTTCTATACTTTCCCTAAAATAAAGAATAAATTGCGTGGACAGAGATTTTCATCACCTGAAGAAGCTGTGGACGCCTACAAAACGGCCATTTTGGACGCCTACAAAACGGCCATTTTGGAGACCCCAACTTCCGAATGGAATGGTTGCTTCAATGATTGGTTCCATCGTATGGAAAAATGTGTCAAATTTCGCGGAGAATACTTCGAAAAGCAATAAATACATTTTTAAATAGTAATGTTGTGTCTCTTGATTTCCGAAATTTTCAGTGCCGCCCTCGTACGCCCGAACACTTCGATAACGCCGGGTGAAGGATAGGTAACTAGGTACGTAAATTACAATTCCAAGTATTTCGTCTTCCTACTTAGCGTGCTCATCTCTTTTAAAATTAAAACCAAAAATTGATAGTAGGTAAGTAATTAAAGCATTTAAACAAATAAAATAATTTTAATTCTACACGATTGCTATTTTAAGAGGAGGTACTAATTAATTTTATTACCTTGCCATTTTTTTTTTCTTGGTTTCCTTTTGATACTGAACCTACCCCTAAGCTATGGCACGCAATTTCTTTAACATCCTGTATAACTAGCAACATGACGTTTTCCTTATTAACATGTTTTCATTACAGATTTTATGTGCACTTCGTCGTTTTTGGCCCATGGCATGCACATACCAGTGGGCAGTGGGATACCGATCCACAACCTGTTGGCAAAACATCAGTGTCAGGTGTATTAAAAACATTTTGAATGCGGTAACTCAACAATGATTAAAAAAAAGAAAAAAAAAAAAATTGGTTTCCCCAAACTGAGAAGAAAGGGATATTTTAAAAAATTGGTGAGAATTTGTGTTAATTATAATTTTGTTTGCATATTTATGCAGCTCTCAGGTAACATAGATTTTGATTCATCCATTAGCAAATTTTTTTTTCTCACCATTACCTACCCACTGTTATTACCTATGTTAAAATAAATACCTGCAACAGGAATATCTACTTTTGCAGATTTCATAAAAGAAATAAAATTCTGAACTGCATAGTCTGTATCGATGGGGCTTACTTAGCCATGACTCGCCCCAACAACAAGCACAGATATTTTTGTTGTAAGGGGTATCATGCCAGGAATGTCCAGCTAGTAAGTCTTATTTAATATCACACATGCACCTTTGAGGGCACTGGTGGCTCAATGCTGTCGGCCCCGATTTCCCTAGTTGGAGGTCATGGGTTCGAACCCAAGCAGACACTACTTCCTCACCAGTGCTTTCAAAATGGTGATAGAAAACATTGTGAGTAAACTGGTATCCTAGAACCAAAGACCACAACCTGCACTGTGCTTGTATGGTGGATTATGGCTCTGTGTCCCAGCAGTGGAAATGTTACAAGTTGATTATGCTTATGCATCTGCATAGTGATTGTAAGCTTAACAAACCTATGTATAAGGGTACTGTTGAAGCTTGAAAGCACACAGCTCTATAGCTCACTTAGTTATTAATAACTAAGGTTCGTATTGTAAGAACCTACTGTAACTTGAAAGAAATATTATAAAACTAGCTGCTACCCGCGGCTTCGGCAGCTTGGCTTTTTCTAAAATTAAAGTAGCCTAAGTTACTCCTTATAACATCAGCTATCTGCCAGTGAAAGTCCTGTCAAAATCGGTCCAGCCGTTTCGGAAATTAGACGGAACAAGAGACAGATATTTTTATTTTTTATTTTTAATATGTTCTGTTTTAACTTTCATAAGCTGTTATTTTGACATTACAAACAGTCACTTCAATTTTATTTATTTGTATATACCGGCTGACATTTTTTACCGTCTCGAGAGTAATATAGTGGGTTGTGTAAGTGGAAACGAAACCATGCCCGAGAATATTTACTTAGTACCATTGAGATAACAAAAGTTCCGAAAATCTTTAAAAAATCATAAAAACTGTCCATCCTACGGCCCGTGCGTAAAACTAATAATAGCCAAAATAGGAGATAGTAAACGGCGCCGCCAGTGGCGGCGCGCATGAATGGAAGTTGTACGTGCGAGCGAGACGCAGGCACATTTCTTTCGCTAGGTAAGTAGGTATTATTCGGTCACTTGCATGGTACGTACCAGTCGTGTTTAAAACGTTTTCAAAACCAAATTCAAAATCATCGTAATAACATTAATATCCCACTTAGGTACTAATAAACTATGACCCTGATCTACCTACAAATAAAATGAACACAATACACACACTGACAAACTTACAATACAAATAAGTACCCAATTGACTAAAGAAGAAGAACTAGAACGAAAAGAATAAGTAGGTAATGACCTAACACAATAATAAGAAAACCTAACACATTAATACAAAAACCTAACGTACAATAATAAAATACACCAATTTACGAGATAGACCAATTCACCAAGATACGAACGAAGTTTTAAAACAATCTAATCTTTTTTAAATAATCGAAACAATACCTAAGCAAGAATACTCGACAGTACTTCACGCAAAATGAAAAGGACTTGCATGCATGCATACCTACATGCGGGAGCGAGAACGTTGACAGAAGGTCGTTCGGCGGGTCTATTTTAACGTTCTGCGCACACACACGTACAGAGAAATTCGATGTGTGCGTGAGAGTTCACCTACGGGTTCACGTACGAGAGCCGACCAGCTGAGCGGTAGGTACCTACTCGCGGGCGCCGGTACTCACGCGACCGACCGACGCGACGACGCCGATGCCGACGACGATAGAGTAGGTGTACTCTCGCGCAGCCGCGCATCCTGAATGGTAGGTACCTTTCAGAGACAATGGTTATCCGTGGCGAGTAGGTACCTACTTTAAGGTCTGTTTTGTAAAAAAATTAAGCAAACCTGTTTAGGTAGTATTCTTACACAATCACTCACTGAATGGAATTAGTAGATATTACATTCATTTGTATTTTGAATGTTTTAAAGTAACCGCTTTTCCTACAATATTCGTTAGAATAACATTATTAAATCATTGAGAAACCTAACGTAAAGCAAGGTTATGGAAAATAAGGAGAAGGCGATTTTAAATTAGGTAGATAGTTACCTACTTAATTGGTGTTTATTATGCAAGTAATCAAATCAAATCATTCAATAATTAATGGATTTGTAAATGCCAGTGCAATTACCCATCACTGTGTGATGCACTAACTAAACTGTCCAAGGTCGAGGTGACCCGTTTGTTTTTAAATTATTATTTTGTGATTTCGATCATTCCTTCATACTTTTGCGGGCTTAGGACCGTCTAAAATGCTGTAGCAAATTAACATGTAACTGTACTCAAGTAAAGTTACACGTTAAATTTTACTTTTTGTCATAGTAAATTGATAAAATGTTACTAGGTAACAAGTGTACCCTACACATTCCGAATTATGCCATATTCGTTCACAGCGGTCACATCAATAATTTGCGTTCCGATTTAGTTATTACGATTATAACAGCTCTGAGCACGAGTGTTGCATTGTCGACTGTTGAGTGAATGCTCGTGAACGTGCTCCCAGTGCTCGTGCTCACTCAATGTCAAAACTTATAAGATAACAATTTATTTGTGTAAACACCACTTTCTTCTTCTTATTTGGTTAGATGGCGACTGTAGCCAGAAGCACAATTTTTAAAATGCCACGTTAGTTTAAATTTATGATGCGACTCAAAACAAAATAGCACAGCTGTCATTTTTGATAGGTGATATTAATTAAGGGCATGGCCGGCGTTATCGCAAGATGGCGTATGTCATAACGATTAGCTAGCTAGATTAGATAGCTATGAAGATTCACGGGACATCGTTAACGCGCATACGCTAATTCGGAACGGGTGTAAGCACGCTCAAATCGATTACAGCGCAATTCGGAATGTACCCGTATACTACACTACAACATTGTAGGCGTATTTAAAAGATCGAAATCAACTTATTTACAAATTACACTGATTGATTACAAAATCACACTTAATTATTATTATTTACAAAAATGTTGGTCTTTACCTTTTTAGCGATATCGCAGCAATTGTTCAAAATGTCCACCGTTTCTTTCTAAACATAAACTAGCACGTCTTTGCAAATTGTTCGATAAACTTCGAAGCGTGTCTCTATCACTTTTTAAAACATTAAAAGCGTCCATTATTCGCTGTTTTAAATCACTAACACTTTGAGCTTCTTCGGTATACACTAAACGTTTTAGTTCTGCCCACAAATAAAAGTCAAGGGGTGTTAGGTCTGGTGATCTCGGCGGCCAGTTCACAGGTCCACCGCGACCTATCCACTTATCACCGAATTGGCTATTGAGATACGCGCGCACAGATCGTTCGTAATGAGCTGGACATCCGTCGTGCTGGAAATACATGTCTTGCCGGTAGGAAAGCGGAACGTCTTGCAACATGGTTTCGATGACGGAACGTATCATTTGTAGATACGTTATTCCCGTCAATCGACCTTCGATCCAAACTGGACCAATTATGCGATCGTGTATTATCGCTGCCCAAACGTTTACACTGAAACGAACTTGATGTGCATGTTCTTTAATTTTGTGTGGATTTTGGAAGCTCCACCAGTGCTCGTTGTGCACGTTGTAAATACCAACGCGGGTGAATATGGACTCGTCGCTCCACAAGATGTTGGCCTCCGCATGGTTCTGCAGCCAGTGACAAAATTCCATGCGCGGTCCGGGGTCCGGTGCATGCAAAGCTTGCACGGGTGAGAAGTGGAATGGATGCATGTCCATTGAATGAAGTAGCTTCCACACCACATACTGGCTTACGCCAAATCGACGAGCGGCTTGCCGAGTGCTCCTCCTCGGGTGTCTTTCAAAATAATCCAGTATGGAGTCTTCAACTTCTCTGGACAAAGGTGGCCGGCCCCTGCCTCTGGCATAACTAGGTAAGTGGAATTGCCCATGATCAAGTAACCGCTGATACGTCCGTAATATTAGTGAAGTGCTGGGAATTTGAGGAGCAGGGATACCGTTCCTTCGCAGCAACTGAAGATGTTCTTCTTCTGCGTACATTCGCCTCGCACCGTTTAAGTTTTCACCAGACAGGATATAAAATCGCACCATTGCAAGGTACTCTCTATTGGAATATTCGTACATGTCGATAACTATCACCGGGCGATCGATGCACACGCGGAAACAAAGAACGCGACGTAACACCGCCGTGACTAATCGTGGGTGACTGAAGCGCTGAACGCGGGCGGGCGGGGTTGCGCGAGCGGCTCGCGCGCCTGCGATTCTGCGAAAGGATATCAAAGAGGCCGACGCGCGACGGCGAGTACCTATCGGCCGCTAAGGAAAGCTACGAATTCATTGATAAATTCCGCGCATTTAGTAGGGTGCGTATGATTTGAATTTCGATATTTTTGATCGCTTTTTTTTTATTTTTTTTTATTTCCGTTTTTAATGTTATGGTATGAAAAGTTCACTTCATATGCTTGGTATTTATCGATAGATCAATTTCATTCCAAATTATGGAAAAAAATAAAAAAATAAAAAAATCTGTGCCATAGGCTTCTACTCCGTTCACCTATTACACCCTATTGTTTTCGAGACGGTAAAAAAAATCACCCGGTATACCGGCTGACATTTTTTACCGTCTCGAGAGTAATATAGTGGGTTGTGTAAGTGGAAACGAAACCATGCCCGAGAATATTTACTTAGTACCATTGAGATAACAAAAGTTCCGAAAATCTTTAAAAAATCATAAAAACTGTCCATCCTACGGCCCGTGCGTAAAACTAATAATAGCCAAAATAGGAGATAGTAAACGGCGCCGCCAGTGGCGGCGCGCATGAATGGAAGTTGTACGTGCGAGCGAGACGCAGGCACATTTCTTTCGCTAGGTAAGTAGGTATTATTCGGTCACTTGCATGGTACGTACCAGTCGTGTTTAAAACGTTTTCAAAACCAAATTCAAAATCATCGTAATAACATTAATATCCCACTTAGGTACTAATAAACTATGACCCTGATCTACCTACAAATAAAATGAACACAATACACACACTGACAAACTTACAATACAAATAAGTACCCAATTGACTAAAGAAGAAGAACTAGAACGAAAAGAATAAGTAGGTAATGACCTAACACAATAATAAGAAAACCTAACACATTAATACAAAAACCTAACGTACAATAATAAAATACACCAATTTACGAGATAGACCAATTCACCAAGATACGAACGAAGTTTTAAAACAATCTAATCTTTTTTAAATAATCGAAACAATACCTAAGCAAGAATACTCGACAGTACTTCACGCAAAATGAAAAGGACTTGCATGCATGCATACCTACATGCGGGAGCGAGAACGTTGACAGAAGGTCGTTCGGCGGGTCTATTTTAACGTTCTGCGCACACACACGTACAGAGAAATTCGATGTGTGCGTGAGAGTTCACCTACGGGTTCACGTACGAGAGCCGACCAGCTGAGCGGTAGGTACCTACTCGCGGGCGCCGGTACTCACGCGACCGACCGACGCGACGACGCCGATGCCGACGACGATAGAGTAGGTGTACTCTCGCGCAGCCGCGCATCCTGAATGGTAGGTACCTTTCAGAGACAATGGTTATCCGTGGCGAGTAGGTACCTACTTTAAGGTCTGTTTTGTAAAAAAATTAAGCAAACCTGTTTAGGTAGTATTCTTACACAATCACTCACTGAATGGAATTAGTAGATATTACATTCATTTGTATTTTGAATGTTTTAAAGTAACCGCTTTTCCTACAATATTCGTTAGAATAACATTATTAAATCATTGAGAAACCTAACGTAAAGCAAGGTTATGGAAAATAAGGAGAAGGCGATTTTAAATTAGGTAGATAGTTACCTACTTAATTGGTGTTTATTATGCAAGTAATCAAATCAAATCATTCAATAATTAATGGATTTGTAAATGCCAGTGCAATTACCCATCACTGTGTGATGCACTAACTAAACTGTCCAAGGTCGAGGTGACCCGTTTGTTTTTAAATTATTATTTTGTGATTTCGATCATTCCTTCATACTTTTGCGGGCTTAGGACCGTCTAAAATGCTGTAGCAAATTAACATGTAACTGTACTCAAGTAAAGTTACACGTTAAATTTTACTTTTTGTCATAGTAAATTGATAAAATGTTACTAGGTAACAAGTGTACCCTACACATTCCGAATTATGCCATATTCGTTCACAGCGGTCACATCAATAATTTGCGTTCCGATTTAGTTATTACGATTATAACAGCTCTGAGCACGAGTGTTGCATTGTCGACTGTTGAGTGAATGCTCGTGAACGTGCTCCCAGTGCTCGTGCTCACTCAATGTCAAAACTTATAAGATAACAATTTATTTGTGTAAACACCACTTTCTTCTTCTTATTTGGTTAGATGGCGACTGTAGCCAGAAGCACAATTTTTAAAATGCCACGTTAGTTTAAATTTATGATGCGACTCAAAACAAAATAGCACAGCTGTCATTTTTGATAGGTGATATTAATTAAGGGCATGGCCGGCGTTATCGCAAGATGGCGTATGTCATAACGATTAGCTAGCTAGATTAGATAGCTATGAAGATTCACGGGACATCGTTAACGCGCATACGCTAATTCGGAACGGGTGTAAGCACGCTCAAATCGATTACAGCGCAATTCGGAATGTACCCGTATACTACACTACAACATTGTAGGCGTATTTAAAAGATCGAAATCAACTTATTTACAAATTACACTGATTGATTACAAAATCACACTTAATTATTATTATTTACAAAAATGTTGGTCTTTACCTTTTTAGCGATATCGCAGCAATTGTTCAAAATGTCCACCGTTTCTTTCTAAACATAAACTAGCACGTCTTTGCAAATTGTTCGATAAACTTCGAAGCGTGTCTCTATCACTTTTTAAAACATTAAAAGCGTCCATTATTCGCTGTTTTAAATCACTAACACTTTGAGCTTCTTCGGTATACACTAAACGTTTTAGTTCTGCCCACAAATAAAAGTCAAGGGGTGTTAGGTCTGGTGATCTCGGCGGCCAGTTCACAGGTCCACCGCGACCTATCCACTTATCACCGAATTGGCTATTGAGATACGCGCGCACAGATCGTTCGTAATGAGCTGGACATCCGTCGTGCTGGAAATACATGTCTTGCCGGTAGGAAAGCGGAACGTCTTGCAACATGGTTTCGATGACGGAACGTATCATTTGTAGATACGTTATTCCCGTCAATCGACCTTCGATCCAAACTGGACCAATTATGCGATCGTGTATTATCGCTGCCCAAACGTTTACACTGAAACGAACTTGATGTGCATGTTCTTTAATTTTGTGTGGATTTTGGAAGCTCCACCAGTGCTCGTTGTGCACGTTGTAAATACCAACGCGGGTGAATATGGACTCGTCGCTCCACAAGATGTTGGCCTCCGCATGGTTCTGCAGCCAGTGACAAAATTCCATGCGCGGTCCGGGGTCCGGTGCATGCAAAGCTTGCACGGGTGAGAAGTGGAATGGATGCATGTCCATTGAATGAAGTAGCTTCCACACCACATACTGGCTTACGCCAAATCGACGAGCGGCTTGCCGAGTGCTCCTCCTCGGGTGTCTTTCAAAATAATCCAGTATGGAGTCTTCAACTTCTCTGGACAAAGGTGGCCGGCCCCTGCCTCTGGCATAACTAGGTAAGTGGAATTGCCCATGATCAAGTAACCGCTGATACGTCCGTAATATTAGTGAAGTGCTGGGAATTTGAGGAGCAGGGATACCGTTCCTTCGCAGCAACTGAAGATGTTCTTCTTCTGCGTACATTCGCCTCGCACCGTTTAAGTTTTCACCAGACAGGATATAAAATCGCACCATTGCAAGGTACTCTCTATTGGAATATTCGTACATGTCGATAACTATCACCGGGCGATCGATGCACACGCGGAAACAAAGAACGCGACGTAACACCGCCGTGACTAATCGTGGGTGACTGAAGCGCTGAACGCGGGCGGGCGGGGTTGCGCGAGCGGCTCGCGCGCCTGCGATTCTGCGAAAGGATATCAAAGAGGCCGACGCGCGACGGCGAGTACCTATCGGCCGCTAAGGAAAGCTACGAATTCATTGATAAATTCCGCGCATTTAGTAGGGTGCGTATGATTTGAATTTCGATATTTTTGATCGCTTTTTTTTTATTTTTTTTTATTTCCGTTTTTAATGTTATGGTATGAAAAGTTCACTTCATATGCTTGGTATTTATCGATAGATCAATTTCATTCCAAATTATGGAAAAAAATAAAAAAATAAAAAAATCTGTGCCATAGGCTTCTACTCCGTTCACCTATTACACCCTATTGTTTTCGAGACGGTAAAAAAAATCACCCGGTATACCGGCTGACATTTTTTACCGTCTCGAGAGTAATATAGTGGGTTGTGTAAGTGGAAACGAAACCATGCCCGAGAATATTTACTTAGTACCATTGAGATAACAAAAGTTCCGAAAATCTTTAAAAAATCATAAAAACTGTCCATCCTACGGCCCGTGCGTAAAACTAATAATAGCCAAAATAGGAGATAGTAAACGGCGCCGCCAGTGGCGGCGCGCATGAATGGAAGTTGTACGTGCGAGCGAGACGCAGGCACATTTCTTTCGCTAGGTAAGTAGGTATTATTCGGTCACTTGCATGGTACGTACCAGTCGTGTTTAAAACGTTTTCAAAACCAAATTCAAAATCATCGTAATAACATTAATATCCCACTTAGGTACTAATAAACTATGACCCTGATCTACCTACAAATAAAATGAACACAATACACACACTGACAAACTTACAATACAAATAAGTACCCAATTGACTAAAGAAGAAGAACTAGAACGAAAAGAATAAGTAGGTAATGACCTAACACAATAATAAGAAAACCTAACACATTAATACAAAAACCTAACGTACAATAATAAAATACACCAATTTACGAGATAGACCAATTCACCAAGATACGAACGAAGTTTTAAAACAATCTAATCTTTTTTAAATAATCGAAACAATACCTAAGCAAGAATACTCGACAGTACTTCACGCAAAATGAAAAGGACTTGCATGCATGCATACCTACATGCGGGAGCGAGAACGTTGACAGAAGGTCGTTCGGCGGGTCTATTTTAACGTTCTGCGCACACACACGTACAGAGAAATTCGATGTGTGCGTGAGAGTTCACCTACGGGTTCACGTACGAGAGCCGACCAGCTGAGCGGTAGGTACCTACTCGCGGGCGCCGGTACTCACGCGACCGACCGACGCGACGACGCCGATGCCGACGACGATAGAGTAGGTGTACTCTCGCGCAGCCGCGCATCCTGAATGGTAGGTACCTTTCAGAGACAATGGTTATCCGTGGCGAGTAGGTACCTACTTTAAGGTCTGTTTTGTAAAAAAATTAAGCAAACCTGTTTAGGTAGTATTCTTACACAATCACTCACTGAATGGAATTAGTAGATATTACATTCATTTGTATTTTGAATGTTTTAAAGTAACCGCTTTTCCTACAATATTCGTTAGAATAACATTATTAAATCATTGAGAAACCTAACGTAAAGCAAGGTTATGGAAAATAAGGAGAAGGCGATTTTAAATTAGGTAGATAGTTACCTACTTAATTGGTGTTTATTATGCAAGTAATCAAATCAAATCATTCAATAATTAATGGATTTGTAAATGCCAGTGCAATTACCCATCACTGTGTGATGCACTAACTAAACTGTCCAAGGTCGAGGTGACCCGTTTGTTTTTAAATTATTATTTTGTGATTTCGATCATTCCTTCATACTTTTGCGGGCTTAGGACCGTCTAAAATGCTGTAGCAAATTAACATGTAACTGTACTCAAGTAAAGTTACACGTTAAATTTTACTTTTTGTCATAGTAAATTGATAAAATGTTACTAGGTAACAAGTGTACCCTACACATTCCGAATTATGCCATATTCGTTCACAGCGGTCACATCAATAATTTGCGTTCCGATTTAGTTATTACGATTATAACAGCTCTGAGCACGAGTGTTGCATTGTCGACTGTTGAGTGAATGCTCGTGAACGTGCTCCCAGTGCTCGTGCTCACTCAATGTCAAAACTTATAAGATAACAATTTATTTGTGTAAACACCACTTTCTTCTTCTTATTTGGTTAGATGGCGACTGTAGCCAGAAGCACAATTTTTAAAATGCCACGTTAGTTTAAATTTATGATGCGACTCAAAACAAAATAGCACAGCTGTCATTTTTGATAGGTGATATTAATTAAGGGCATGGCCGGCGTTATCGCAAGATGGCGTATGTCATAACGATTAGCTAGCTAGATTAGATAGCTATGAAGATTCACGGGACATCGTTAACGCGCATACGCTAATTCGGAACGGGTGTAAGCACGCTCAAATCGATTACAGCGCAATTCGGAATGTACCCGTATACTACACTACAACATTGTAGGCGTATTTAAAAGATCGAAATCAACTTATTTACAAATTACACTGATTGATTACAAAATCACACTTAATTATTATTATTTACAAAAATGTTGGTCTTTACCTTTTTAGCGATATCGCAGCAATTGTTCAAAATGTCCACCGTTTCTTTCTAAACATAAACTAGCACGTCTTTGCAAATTGTTCGATAAACTTCGAAGCGTGTCTCTATCACTTTTTAAAACATTAAAAGCGTCCATTATTCGCTGTTTTAAATCACTAACACTTTGAGCTTCTTCGGTATACACTAAACGTTTTAGTTCTGCCCACAAATAAAAGTCAAGGGGTGTTAGGTCTGGTGATCTCGGCGGCCAGTTCACAGGTCCACCGCGACCTATCCACTTATCACCGAATTGGCTATTGAGATACGCGCGCACAGATCGTTCGTAATGAGCTGGACATCCGTCGTGCTGGAAATACATGTCTTGCCGGTAGGAAAGCGGAACGTCTTGCAACATGGTTTCGATGACGGAACGTATCATTTGTAGATACGTTATTCCCGTCAATCGACCTTCGATCCAAACTGGACCAATTATGCGATCGTGTATTATCGCTGCCCAAACGTTTACACTGAAACGAACTTGATGTGCATGTTCTTTAATTTTGTGTGGATTTTGGAAGCTCCACCAGTGCTCGTTGTGCACGTTGTAAATACCAACGCGGGTGAATATGGACTCGTCGCTCCACAAGATGTTGGCCTCCGCATGGTTCTGCAGCCAGTGACAAAATTCCATGCGCGGTCCGGGGTCCGGTGCATGCAAAGCTTGCACGGGTGAGAAGTGGAATGGATGCATGTCCATTGAATGAAGTAGCTTCCACACCACATACTGGCTTACGCCAAATCGACGAGCGGCTTGCCGAGTGCTCCTCCTCGGGTGTCTTTCAAAATAATCCAGTATGGAGTCTTCAACTTCTCTGGACAAAGGTGGCCGGCCCCTGCCTCTGGCATAACTAGGTAAGTGGAATTGCCCATGATCAAGTAACCGCTGATACGTCCGTAATATTAGTGAAGTGCTGGGAATTTGAGGAGCAGGGATACCGTTCCTTCGCAGCAACTGAAGATGTTCTTCTTCTGCGTACATTCGCCTCGCACCGTTTAAGTTTTCACCAGACAGGATATAAAATCGCACCATTGCAAGGTACTCTCTATTGGAATATTCGTACATGTCGATAACTATCACCGGGCGATCGATGCACACGCGGAAACAAAGAACGCGACGTAACACCGCCGTGACTAATCGTGGGTGACTGAAGCGCTGAACGCGGGCGGGCGGGGTTGCGCGAGCGGCTCGCGCGCCTGCGATTCTGCGAAAGGATATCAAAGAGGCCGACGCGCGACGGCGAGTACCTATCGGCCGCTAAGGAAAGCTACGAATTCATTGATAAATTCCGCGCATTTAGTAGGGTGCGTATGATTTGAATTTCGATATTTTTGATCGCTTTTTTTTTATTTTTTTTTATTTCCGTTTTTAATGTTATGGTATGAAAAGTTCACTTCATATGCTTGGTATTTATCGATAGATCAATTTCATTCCAGGTTATGGAAAAAAATAAAAAAATAAAAAAATCTGTGCCATAGGCTTCTACTCCGTTCACCTATTACACCCTATTGTTTTCGAGACGGTAAAAAAAATCACCCGGTATTTTAAAACATGATGCCCATACCTATTCTACTAGCTTGTAAGATTGAATAGATGTTTTTACTTAAGTTTAATTTTAAAATATATTTTTACAGGTAACAGACGCTGATCTCAATATTTTGCATGCGGATGCCTTCTATCGTGGGGCATCTCTTGACAATTTTATTTTCCTCAATTCAGAGTTGAAATTATCCCATTTAGAGGGATTGGGACAGTCTGATGAAAGAACCTACTGGTATGCTTGATTAACAAAAAACCTATTATTTAATTCCCACTTAGTGGTGCCGATTCCCTTGTTCACAAACTAAACTAAATTTAAGTTCAGTGCATCTTTTTCTTTCTAGTTCATTATGAAAAGGACAGAAGACAAATTTTAGTTTAGTCCTGTCAAATTAATCATCGCTTGACGTAAATTGACGTAATTTTAGTAGGCAAGTTTTTAGTCGCGTCTAAACTTGTATGGAGTAGTGACAGGCGCTGATTAATTTGACAGGACTAAACTAAAATTTATCTTATGTCCTTTTCTTAATGAAATAGAAAGAAAAAGATGCACTGAACTTAAATTTAGTTTAGTTTGTGAACAAGGGAATCGGCACCACTGTCAGCCAAATTATTTATACAATTCTCTAAATTATAGGTGATACTTGATACGCTCAGCGTGCATTTTTGATGGCACGTGTCGCAATGCTGTAGAGCGAACACCGCATACAACAAGCTCCACGACACGGCTCGCAACAGCGTGGAGCGTGCAAATCGGGTTCATGAAGGGTCGCTTCAGGTGGTTGGTTCACAGGGTGCTTCATTAAAATCCAGACACGGTTGGAAAGATTGTGATAGTGAAGCACGCAACATGCTTGCGTGCTTCACAATATTTGCAACCGCGCTGGATTGCCGGCCCGGTCCCTGGCTGCTCTTAGGACAGGGTGGAATGTCCGGAGTGCCCTCATAAATAGGCTGTAACTTTTATTTTACTATTGTTACTATTTCTACATTTGTTTTTCACTTTATTATTATAATACATTTTTTGCATACATATAGTTTATTATTATTATATAATATTTTTTTTGCAAACCTATACCTAGCATTTTTATTTTTAGTAGGTACTGTAGCGCTCTTGGAGCTACTACCTATCCATTGCAATCTGAATGATTTTGAAGCATATTGCTAATCCAGCTTCGTATGTCGTACCTATGTACGTTCGTATAATCTGTTTGAATGACTAATGAAATTATGACATTTAGGATTATACAACGTATGGAGTTGTATTACTGATTCTAATGATTATAATTCTGTAAATACATATTTGTTACCGCCGCCAATCATATTTAGATCAACTTTAAACCATCAGATTGTATGACTGACCTGCAAATTGCAAAAAAACGTAAGATGAATTTCGCGGACCTTAAGAGTTTACCCTTACGCTTCCCCCTTAAGAGTTTCTTGCGTGACCTCTTTTTACCCGACTGCATCGAATAAACTTTTTTTGGGTTTATATTATTACTAGCTTTTGCCCGCGGCTTCGCCCGCGTGGATGTCGGTTATCGCGTAAAAAAGTAGCCTATTTCCTTCTCCATATCCCAGGCTATATCTCTGCCAAATTTCATGACGATCGGTTAAGCGGTTTAGGCGTGAAAACGTAACATACAGACAGACAGACATACAGAGTTACTTTCACATTTATAATATTAGTATGGATGGATATTTATTACAAAAAAACATACCTATACTAATATTATAAATAGGTAAAATTTGCAAGTTTGTAGGGGTAATCTCTGAAACTACTGAAAAAATTCTAAACAATCTTTATGTACTTATTTGATAGCCCAATTCCTGGAGAAGATAAGCTATTTAACATCACGCTGCGACCCTAAGAAGCCGGGCAAAAAGACAAAAAGAAAGGACGGTATGTGAAAATGAATTAATAGCGCGGGTTGGCAACGGGATGTGACGCGGAGAGTCGGGGGCCGAAATTTCACGCGGACGAAGTCGCGGGACAGAAACTAGTAATGTTCATAAAAAAAAAACCTAGTTAAATATAAACTAAGTAGAAAAAAAAGTCGGCTTGGTCCCGGATGGTGTTGACCCCGTCCCGGACGGCAGCGTCTGCCATTGCGCTGTAGGTAGCCGTCCCCCAAACACCTAATTGCTGCCGCCATATCTGCGTCTGAACAGCAATGAGACTGGTATAGTTCAAATGGCAATTTGCGAGGGGTCAGATTATCAGATACCATTTACGGCACAGGTTTGAAATTTTTGACATGAAAACATCTTTTCGGTCGGTTTACCTAATAGTAAATGTAATATTTTTTGTTTTCAGTCGCTTATAACTATGAGAATTTTAATGTTAGATTAATAGTGGAGCATGCAAAAGATAGGCAGTATTTGTACCAATTTTCAGGCAGGATTTCACTTGCCTAAGATCAACATCGCGAGGCAAACCTTTTTTTACTATGTGTCCAAATTCCTATTTGTATAGCGCTAAAACATGAAAACTATCAGCAATCAGTGTTTGAAAAGTGTCAGTTTAATGTCCAACGCGGAGTAGATTTCTCACAATTAGAAGTTTATGGTCGGGAGGTGGGACATAAAAAAAAGAAAACTTCGTCTTAATCTCCAAAACAACCCATTTTGAAATCCAAGTTATATCTCGAATATCACCCATTTAAAGGAATGCACCCAATTACCAATCACCCTGTGCGCTACCATCAAGGCAGCGCAATGTTGAATTTGTAGTAGCTTCTGCCCGGAAATTTGTCCGCGTCAAATTTCGGCCCCCGATCCACAACGTCGCATCGCATCGCCTGCCGGCGCTCTTACTTCGTTTTCGCTTAGACTTCTTTCTGGCCTTTTTTTATATATGCTTGGCTCCTAAGGGGAGCCTAGGGGACGCAGCCTACTGTTAAATAGCCTATAGCCAACCTCAAGAATTGGACTATCAAATGCTAAATTATCCAAAATACTTAGTTCTATCTCTATTTTGCTTCTCGACCAACCTTTTTAGTGTCATCTGGCCATGACAGTAACTGTTGTGGTGAAGTACAGTCGCTCAACTTAATCTGTAAAATTTTCTTATTCTATTTTGAATGAGAGCCGTGGACCGTGGTTATACGAAACTGTCTTTCTCCAAACGATTTTAAACCTTAAAATGTTGATAGTTTTAAAATCGTTTGGAGAAATTTGACAGGCACACCTATACTTCTTCAATTCTTCAACGACTTCTATGGCACTGACAATCTCACGATATACTTGTCAGTGGTATCATCTAGAAGAGATGACAGATTTTGCAAAGCATTATTAAATCCGATAACAAATTCAACATCATCGTCTTGCTGTCCTTAACCCAATTTATTTGGGGTGGGTACTTAATATAAATGTACTCTGTGGGGTGGGTGCAGCACGACTTTCCCTTCTATACCGCAGCCTTAGAATTCACAACGAATTCAACATAACCTGATAGAAACTGAAAATTAAAAATTGACTTTTTAGTTACAAGCAGGGATTCTAAGAAAATGACACGACATGACAGGAATACCGCGTAAATATAAAGCGTACAGATGCATGTGTCAAGTTCCTCATCGGGGGTACGGGTCCTATGGGACAGGTGGTTTTATGTTGACGACCCAGAGTAGCAGCCTTCGACGCTTATTGGACCTTAGAAACGATTCCATGTGCTGTCGCTTGCTCGACGATCCAGAAGTATCCTATACCAATTCAGTTGTGAGAACTCTTGAAGCGTATTATCAAACATGTGCTGGATACAATTTGAGGTGACTTTGTTTAGCAATTTTGATATTTTTCCTTCGAGATAATTATTTTCACGGATTGAAGGAAACTTCGAGAGGAATCCTAGTAATATGAATTCAGTCGATGCGAAATGTTACTTAATGAAACTCAGGTGGCTCCATCTTTCAGTTTAAACGTAAACTTAAACAACCGTATGTTTTAGGTACTGTCCCTTCACAGGATTCGTAAGGAGCAATGGCAACTACTTTAGTCACATAGTGAAAGATGTCGCTATTCTCATCTGTTTTCTTGTCGCAAATTTTGTAGTTTTCGTTACGATAATTACCAAGACTATTGTGCATATGTTCTTCGTACTGTTAATGACCAAGAAGTGGATTTCAAGGTAAGGCAAGGTGGGGTAAGGCAGCTCCAATACCTACAATAAGTTTGCGGTAGACGTTGTTCTGAAACAGTGAAACGATCAATATTATTTTCAAACGAAAACGTTGACGGCCAAAAAGTTTCAATGACATGAAAATATTGTGTTTTGAAAATTGCTTAAACAACATGTTTACTAACACATTACTGTTGAGGCCCTAAACAGTAAAAAAAATTGCGCTATTCGTAATATTACGTAACGATACAGTAGATGATTACAGTAAGTGATTTAAATTATGTAGTCGATGTTTTTGGTGCCCGGTGAAACTCTAATGAGGTTATGTTGGCACCAACTTAAATGTATACAATGTATGTAAACTACTAAATGAATAAATAAATAAATAATAAATGTAGGTACCTAGGCAGCCTGAGTCAGCAGAATATTTTTGTTATGCAGCACTGTTTTATTATACACTAGCTGACGCGATAGACGTTTTCCTATCCAAATTTCAATACTAAATTCATACAAAATTCCCAAAGAAAATGCACTTACAGTTTTCCTGAATTTTCTGATTTGCCGGCAACTTTTAAAATGTTCCCAATTGGCAATACTTAGTCCGAATCAGGTTACCAGTTACAGGGACTATTCTGAAAATTTTAAAACAAAAATTTGCCAAATTGGTCTAGCCGTTTTGAAGTGATACTTTTTACAATATATGGCACGATAACTGGGCCTCAAGTCTGCTATTACAATAGTGTCAGAATGGTCTCTTCATTGTGAGTTTTTGACAGATTTGCCATACAAACACTGTCAAATACTCACAATGGCGAGACCATTCTGACACTATTGTAATAGCAGACTTGAGGCCCTGATGGAATGCCATTGTCAATCTGAAAATTTGAAACTAGTTGTAGATCTTACTAATAATAACAAATATTTCTCCTGTTCTTTTTCGGAGACAGTCCAGTTTTTGTGGGCTAGTAGCGGGAATAAGGCTCCTGTCCCAACGCTGGCGATTAGCGAGAAGCGAATAGTGCTAGCCACTTAAACGAGTTGTTTGTTTGACTGGGACATGGGACCTTCATCTAGATTCTAGGTCCCGTGTCAGTAAAAAAGATACCTATTTATAATATTAATAGTTGCTCACTGACTGACCGGCGAGAACTCTCTACTAGTTTGTCGCAGCAACAAGAGCTATCAAAGAAAATACACGGTGAGCGACTCGCTTGTCGGGCAGAATACTCGCTGAGAACTCTCGCTTGGTGCATACGCATACCAGCAAGTGATTCGGCAGTCATTCTACTGGTCGCACTCGTTCATATCCCAGCGACGAAACTATCCGAACTACCTACACACTCACTGCAGCTCGTTGCTCGCGGCTCGCCAACTCGTTCCAAGTTACTAACCCTACTCGGTTCTCGCTAATCGTCGGCGGTGGGATAAGTGCCTTAATTGCACAATAGTATGCAAGTATAGCCAGTGCGTTTGCGCCATAACAGCTTATGATTGATAACATGGGTGTATCGCAATGGCATGCGAGCTACTTGCGTAATTTTGTGCTAGTTAGTGGCATTCCTAATAGTTTATTTAAAAGTGTTTTCGAATATTTTTCTTATCATACCTACACTATTTGTTTTCAGGACGTTCTTTACAAATCCTGACACGGTCGAGGAGAATTCTTGGTCTTCAAGTCCTGCACATCCGTATCAAAGTTACTATCCTCTTCAGTTATCTGACAAGTATCCCGTGTCCTAACCGAAAGCGACCGTCGTGCGAGTACGCGATCGACACTATCTTTTGTATGAATAATGACGTACGAACGAGACCTCATTGATCGCGCGAGTACGACATATTCAGATAAAAGATCGCGACAATCGCGTATTAGCGGGACGATCGCTTTTGGTTAGGCATTAGGCCTCACAGTATCCACGTGACAAATATATAAATTATAAACCAGTCTGTGTGTTTTTAATTACATTTAGTCCCTTATTATAGAACGTCACTCAAGAATTGCTTAAAAGTAGTTTTAACCAATCAAATGCCTTGAATCAAGTTTTAAGTAATAGATACTTGAGTATTAAGTGACGTTCTGTATGTAGTACGGGCCTTATTGTGTGTGTGTTTCCAATGGTATAAGTGTAGAGTTTATGACTTCCTAACGGCTTTGACAGAGGAAAACTGGGAGGCACCTCTTCCTGTTTACCGAACAAAAAGTGGCATAGATATGTACGCGACGATCGCGTATTAGCGTGACGATTGCTTTTGGTTAGGACGCGGGGTGAAGCACGAGGTTGCGGATTTGAAGTTGAACCTGGCAAGTTATGGCTAGGGCAGATTAGGAAATCGCTATGGACAAATAAGTACAAAGACTAAAGTCACTACGTGTGTACTTGCATTGCATTATACCTTTCAAAGCGACTAAGAGAAGCGCAGACATCACTTCGAGAGGAGTTTTTTGTAAATTAGATTATAACTCAAATATAATGTTGTAGAAACGGGAAAAATTATTCCTTTTTGTGAGTTTCCATTGCGTGCGCTGCGTAAATGGTTTAAGTTACGCAAATATCATGTACCCATGATGCATCTGTTCCTCTTTAAAAGTTCAAAAAAAAAGTCCGCGACAGCATATGTCTATCTTTTAAGATTGACTCACTATACCCTTTTTTATGGTAATCATTTTGTTTCGAAATTTATGCATTATTTGCGAAGGAGTTTTATCAACATAATATTAATCCTTATCCAAATAAATATGTTATTAATCACAAGTATTTAAATTTAAACAAAATTGTCCTTGACATCACTTGATTTCAATCAACATCTTAGGAGATATCATAATTTAAAAAAGCTAAAGAGTTTGTTTGAACTCGCTAATCTCAGGAAAGTAGTTCCTGAGATTAGCGCGTTCAATCAAGTTCTCTAGGTTCTGAAAAATTATTTCAGTGTTGGATAGCACAATTATTTAGGAAGGTTATAGGCTATTTAACATCACGCTACGACCTTAAGGAGCCGAGCAAACGACAAAAAGTCGGAAAGAACGCTAAGCGAAATCGGAATAGGTAATTGCGCGGGCGGGTAATGCGACGCGACGTGGCTGAATTTTACGCGGACGAAGTCGCGGGGCAGAAGCTAGTAGAGTACATACAATTGCTAAGAAAACCTTCAACAACCCGCGACGGAAACAGATCAGAGAGCTGCCACTAAACTTCTTTAAAAATAAACTTAAGTAATGGCATTTTAATAATGTACATAGGTATTCTACACAATAAGTGAATTTTTAAATTATAAGGAAAGTTCAAAATATGATCTCACTAGCAATATAATAATAGTTTTTACCACATGATCATAATAGTAACGATTGAAGTGTTTTTAATTGCCTATAATTTTACTTTAAGGTATTTTTTGCATGCTGAAATAAGTAAGCAAAATATGTGAAACTATTTATATTTAAGACCTTTTTTGTGTACCATATTTTATGCAAAATAAAGATTTTACTTTAGCTTACTGACGTCCCAAACTCCCAAAGCGAGTACATTAAAATAGAATTGCTATTATCTATAATTAACTGCATTCCTCGGTCTATTGTCTGGGGAACTATGTCCTAGCGGCTTCGTCCAGTGTCGCAAAATGAGCTTAGAAACGTCGGGCTTTGTGGCTCGCTGCAGTGACAGTTTGAGCCCTAGGGAGCTAAGAAAGCTAGCAGATTTCCTGGCTGTTACATTGTTCATTTGGCTGAATTATTTACCTTGTGAGTTGTTTGATTACGATTTCTGGTGTTGGTGGTGATGTTCTTTTAAGAATCTTCGTCCTACTTTTATTGATGTGCCTCCAAGCCGTCCAAGCACGAGCTATTAGGTATTGTTTGAATTAGGAATAAAATTAGTAGGTAGCTGATACACACGGCTACATATCAAGCTATACTAATCCAGTTTACGCTGGTCTCGCCTTGTATAGGATTTCCGTACAATGAGAGATCAGCTTTTACTGGATATGTATAGCTTGATATGTAGCCGTGTGTACGTATTTGTCTGCAACGAAAATACTGTTAAACGCACTAGAATAGTTTTAAGCACTTCACCTACCTACATACTTACTCAGATCAATCTATACCTATTAGGTAGGTACCTACCAAAAGTTGGGACCATAGAAAAATGGAAATATAATCTATGGTTGGGACCGAATAAGTACTAAAGTACTGTTAACGTAGATTTACCGAGGTAAATAACAAAGTAATTTGTGTTTTTTTTTTTTACATCTTTATTTAATATCGAGATTGATCGCCAGAACTAATTCCCTTGGTTTGTCAAGAATATCATTTAACGCCATCTAGTATCGGGTAGCTGATTAAATGAGGTTGATACCAAACTCATTGAAGACATATTTTATGGATAGAAATAAAATTCATTACAGTGCCATCTAGTATCGAGTTGCAACAGCAACAATACTGGGTGGAATACTGAAATGTAAAAAAGTCTTTGAAACTTCAGATAATCTTCCAAAGAATTATATAAAATAGCAATCTTACCTTCACAGCATTAATTTAACTCTTCTGCAGAATATTACAGAAATTATCAAACTTTTTGTTTGCTTCTTTAACTCATAGATGGCGCTGGACGATCACTCAATGCCAGCTTGCTCAGCCTTGATTCTCTTTCAGGGGTTTCAGGCGTGACCGTTTATTATGTAGAAGTCGGCTCCGCCCCCAGGCGAGATAGCGAGCTACAAAACGAGCGAGAGGACGATAGATGCAGCGGCGCAGGTTTACGAGCAGCCACGAGGTCACATGCTGGCTCTTTCATATCGCTACGTGCATTTCTTTCTGGTCCGGGTGACCTCGGCTCGATGCACGTGTCGTTAAGTTTATGAAGTTTCATGTTCAATACAAGTTCTGCATACCATTGGCCGCGTGCATCGCGAGTGCATTAAATAGTTGACAACTTTTATGTTATTTTACTTATCCGGGATTTATAAGTGGGATTAGGCTTGTATGCGTATAAAACGGTTTTGTATAGCGCTAAACCGGACCTGTGTCCGTTATTAGCATTAAGCTACGCCCGTGTTACGTCGGGAGTTTGTAAGAGACACAATTTCGGGTTATTGTGCGATGAGTCGGGATACCAGCTAGTTTTATTTTAAGGTAGACATTTTGGGCGGGCCAAGTACTTACTTCAAATGGTTTGCATAATATTTCAGGACAGTTTTTCAGGGTTTATTCATAAGGCGTAAGTAGGTCGGTGAGTCACGGTCTCACAGAGTGCCTCGTACGTTATGAATTTGAGCTTTTGGCAGTCTAAAGGGAATAATTTAGCCAATTTTTCTTCTTGATTGGTAGGTACGTAATTATTATTCTTCAGGATAACTCATACTTACCTACTTTTATTGGTTTTTTGTTGCTCTCTAATACAATACCGAAATTATTATAAGTAGCCTGTATCACTGCTGGGAAAAGCCTTTTCTATTCTTTGCAGGTTCTGTGCTACTTTTTACTAACTGACACCATCTCAATCGTGGTCTACCGGGCCCCGTCTTGCTTTCAGTTTAAGGACGGCAACAGCTACGGCAACGGCAACGGCAACGGCTACGGGATAACAGCTCAATCGGTGTTCGGTAAACTTGTCTATCTTAGTCCTACTTGAGTTGGTTCGTCATTTGAGTTATGATTTTAAGATCTTTTGATATTTTAATGAGAGTTTTCCATCTTCCAAATAATATCAATGAACGTGGCCATTCATTCAATATAATATTATTTAAAAAAAATACAACGATAAAGAGTACCATCGACACGAAAAGAAGAAGATCCTCCAGATAATTCGATTCGAGTTTCTGATTTAGCTATGCATAAAAAAATTGGGTTCTCTAAGTATATTCAGTTACAACAAAAATACAGGTAATTATTGTTTTTATTGTGTATAAATAAAAATTCTTATTCAGTTCGGTCTAATTGCTCTGTGCTTTCAACTTATTTCGTTTGTTGAAAGAAAGTTTAAGTGGAAACTTGTTTATGTTCGAATGTGTGAACCTCCGTAAACACCATTTTTGTTGGAACAGCATTCCAATAGTGCAACACACTTTCAGTCGCAATCCGGAGGATTTTGAAGGAAATTTGTATATGTTTGACATATTCTATTGCTCAACAACGTAAATAACGTAACGCAAAATGCCTATGCCCTGCAGTTGGACAATAATAAGCTGTTATTATTATATTATTATACTTCTTAGTAGGTCTATAACCTGTTCAAATAAAAATGGTCTAGTCCTAGTAAGGAAATTCTTTTCTGATTTTCCAATTGGATAGTAGAGACTAAAAAAGTTTGATATGATGACATCTGATAGATACCTGTGTAGCTGTATGGTCGTATGGAAGACATGCTGTGCCGAACCCAAATAATTTGATTTGAGGGCAGGACAATGATATTAGGGGGATATGGATAGGCAGAGTATACCTATGTAACCCTCAGTGAAGGACTTGGGTCTGTACATTGACGGCAGTTTGAGTTGGAATAAACACGTGGCTCAGGTGAGCCAGAAAGTCTCGTTCTCACTGCGGTCTCTCTATAGATTCAAGCATTTCCTCCCATCTAGCACCAAACTCACCTTGGTCCAGTCACTTGTGCTTCCTATTATAGACTATGCTGATGTTTGTTGTTCTGATCTTTCCCAAGAACTTCTAAATAAATTGGATCGACTTCTCAACAATTGTATTCGGTTTGTTTTTGGCCTTCGTAAATACGATCACATTTCTTCCTCCCGTTCTCAGCTTAAATGGTTGCCTATCCGACTCAGGAGGTCCCTCAGATCTCTCTGCTTGCTCTTCACGATTATGAACGATCCATGTGCTCCCGATTATCTAAAGAATTATTTCAAAGTGTTGGGCAGTTCTCATAGTCTTAACCTACGAGCTTCCAAGAATCTACTTCTCCAAATTCCTTCACACCGTACCGGTTTTATGTCAAATTCTTACGCTATCTCTACTATAAAGCTCTGGAACGCGCTACCTTTTGGCATTAAAAAAGCTGAAAACAAATTTACTTTTAAAAGAAAAGTTCGTAACCACTACATAAGTCAGACTAAATAACTCTCAAATGATAGTCTAGTCAAAGTAATTATTATTAGGCGGTATTTGTTAAAATATCTATTAGTTTATTTTATTTGTATATGTGTATTAGTATCAATAAAACTATATAAATTCTCTTAATCAAGAAGTTAGTATTTTTGTCATTATTTTTGTACCCTACCACTGTTTTTATATTTAACCCAAAGGTTGACTGGTAGAGAATGCCTTGTTGCATTAAGTCCGCCTATGTACCACTATTGTACATGAAGTTTAAATAAATAAATAAATAAACTGTGATAGGCTATGTAGATTGATTATGTGACTGGCCCTAATTACGTAATCTTATATAATACTATAGCTGCATGCGTTGCAATGCCACATAAAGTAAAAAAGTGTTTGGTCGAACTTTTCTTTGAACCAAATGCCCTCGCGGGCGTTCTCAGAAACCCTATCAAAGTTTCATCACAATCTGATTAATGGTTTAGGAACGCATATAGAACAAACATACAAACATTGATTTTTATTTATACAGATGTCGCAGGCAGATTGTATGATTTTTCATTTTAGAAACGGCGCCGTTCGTTTACAAACGCTCGATTCATAAGGCGCTTGCCGGACTCGCTTCGCTCGCTCGGCTCGCGCGCGGTTCTTTACAGTTCTAACCTAATCTAACCCATTTAGTCAGCGTGGCTCGGGGTGGCTCACATTTAGAGAGTGGGCTGTAATGCTAAGGGCTGAGCCCAGTGCGGGTTGGTTCAATTTAATATGGATCAATTTAATTGATTTAAACATAATTTGACTTTAAAAATAAAACATTACATATAGTGTTTTATTCCACTTTAGTTTTTTTTATCATGTTTTTTTTTCAAGTTTGTAAAAAAAAAAACATTTCGTTTTTTTTTCTTCAATTTTCATCTCTACCTGTGACATATAGATAGTTCAATCTTAGCAGAGTTTAAATTCACTGGGAGTTTAAAAAGTTGAAAGCAATCAAACGGTCGACTATATTACGTTGTGTTGATCGTGTAGGTATACAAACAGACCAGTGGAGTAATTGCGCAACACGAATGAAATGGCAATCAATAGCAGTGCCTTTCCTTTTGACAGTTCAGCCACGTTCATTGCGTTATTTACGTTGCTTAACAGACGTATTTTTCAAACCTATGAAGCAATGGGTTAGGAATTTCCTTCAAAACCTTCGAATTGTGATTTGGTGTGTATTATTGGAGGTTGCATATATGAGAAGAGTAGTTTAACGAGAGAAGATAATTTTCTCGCTAAACATGCTTTATTTTGTTAGATTTCTTCTGTTTTGTACTCTACTTTTGGGTACAGCGTAGTACGGTCGGACACAGAGGTGTTAGTGATTTATTTAGTTTTATATACCGAGTACCTACTGACAAGTACAGAAGTGATCATACGCATGTGTAATAGATTAAGGGGGCGTATTGGAGGTTGCATATATGCATGCACTGGCCTGTGTGAATAATCATATTTACACATGTCTGTCATGTAGGTATTTGTAATAGCATAGTTACGGTTTTATACCACTGCTGCTCTTTTATTGCTACTGTTTTTCCAATATGTGTTACGTAATTAGGGTGCAGTATTTTATGTGGATTTTGCGGTGTTGTATAAATAAAAATGATTGTCGTTAGGAGTGTGTTAAAAAATGAGGTTGCTATGCTACAATATAATGATCTGTGTAGATGGCATGGTGAAAAGCCTCGTATTCATGGTTAACAAAAGTTGTAGTGGCGCAACATGGTTTTAAGTTGCTGGTTTATTAAAAAAAAAAACCTACTTTAATTAACCACGAAAACGGGGCTCAAAGGTAACAAGAAAGAAAACCACGGAAATATTTTTTTTTTGTATATTTTTACGTTTTTATAACAAGTAGTTCCAATAAAATTTTACAAGTTTATTTTGTACAAGTACGGAGTATCCTCCGTTTATTGAAACTCAAACGCATCAGATATTTAATAGTGGCATAATTTGCGGAGAGTGCTTTTTAGAAAGTAACAGGGCATATACTAGCGTTTGTCGATCTGTACGTCCGTACGCCGATCGTCGCCACGAGACAAAACCACCTACCTTACATACACACATCAATGTGGTCGAGAGCCCATCACATTACAACCAATGCGGACAACATCTGTTTGTATGAGCGTTTGTCATTTCACTGAAGAAACATACAGAAAAAAAAATCGTTTAGGATGTCAATTTTGTTCAAAATAATATTCGTCTATATTTAAACTGACTCGAGTAGGTATAATGCAAATGCAATCTCATCTAATTTGTTGGACAATAAATTCCAATAAACTGCCTAATGTATTAGTCTGTATGTATTTAAAATGTCTACAGTAAAATAACAAACATTCCACCCAGAAAAATTAGCAACACGACTTTTCTTATACATCTCCGTTTTCATCAAGGCAATCCAATGCTATCAACCCTTAATAATATCTTGTGTAGATGATATAATATATAATATAACCAACTTTAAAAAATCAATTCCAAAATCTATCATATTATCCCTTTTTTGCTCTTTTCAGTATCATGTTGCTGATTCTCCCTTTACATAGAACAAAATAAGGACGAAATCGTCAAAACTGCATACAATTATATTCCTTTATTGTTCGTATAGCAGTTCCGACGAAACTTATCTCATAAAATATGTTACAGACTCGAAAATGTATGAACCATTCGTACCTACGTAGGACGCTGGGAACTTTGGGAGATTTTAAAATCTAATACATCGAAACGCTTCAGTTCAATTTGCAGGAAAATTACAGCCATAATGCAGTCTTTATCTCATCGTATTGTATTGTGATCCTAACTGGATCAGTTTCTTTGTAAATTTTATGAAATAAGTTTTTGAACTAAGGTTGATGGTGCTATCTGAGGCTGTCCTAATACGGAGTGGTTACGTGAAAACGCGAGCTCGCGTGAGCTTTCTTACAAATGGTTTGATGAATGTTTCATTATGCGGCCACATGGTGCGCTCGATAATTCGGAATGGCATCCAATATCAAATTGTTAAATCGTCAATTCCTATGACCGAAGCTCACGTGCACTCGCGATGGTCCCGTCTTCACGCTGCCTTTCACCATCTTTATAGTATAACTCTAAAATATTGATTGGTTACAATCGTAATGGGCTCTTAAGTTCAATCGATCCAATGCTTACCACTTCGAACTATTTACCTAACTCCTTGCAACATGATACAAACAATTGAAAGCTTGAATATTTCAAACCTAACATTTCAGCTATAATATAATTTGACTATACATATTAATATCTTACAACCATAATTCAGTATAAGTCGATAACACAATAATTGATAATTTAATATTTAATGTTCAACAATGTGTAACGCAACAAGGTGTCACAACGCTGCATATGATTAAAAATTCAACGCAATATATTATTGGAAAATGTAACAGCATTATTCAAAATGGTAAACTTCTTAACCATCGCATTGGTTCGACTGAATCTTGTACAGATTTGTACTTACATTAAATTTATTTACAAGTTACTCGCTATCGCTTGCCCGAAGATAAACGGAAACATTCAATGCTCACACGACTCGATGGCTCGACGGTGTAAACTTACCTAATGATAGGGGCATTATTGTGTGCACATTCACAGAGATCACAGCCTTCAGAAATGTAACTAAAGTAGTGTGATGCGCACTGATCGGTTGCAATGTTGCATTAACAATATTTATTCGACGGTAATGTTACATTTACGAATAATTATTGAATTGTTTATTATTTATTGACTTTATTATTTCAATCATAAATTAAATTTACGTCCCTTTAATGTACTTCTCAGTCTAATGTGACACGGCATTGTGGCGATGTTACATTTACCAAATGTAACCTAAATTAAAATTGTAAATTACAAAAATAATTAGGTACAAATCAGTACGCTCGTTATTTTTATATGCGTATGTAAACTGAAACCTAGATTGTGCGATCTTTAGAACTAACTTGTGCTAATTTTGCGCGGACTTCGAATTCGAACAATCTTCGGGCTTTCGACCGTAAAACTATAATAACACCGAAATATCGGAACAACCAATAAACGTTGCTTTAGTCTAATTTATTTTATACTATTTGATTTCGAGACACAGTCTCTATTGCTATCGCCAATAGCATCCGCTATGAGATCTAGCGATAATTCCGAGCCGTCCCTACCGCCCGGCGCCCGGGCGCACCGATCTCATCGAGTGCCACCCCACCACCCCACTAACATAATAATAACATTTATTCATAAAAATATAACTTACAAAAAATCTACTGTGACTTATTACAATACAAAAATGTCGAATGCTACACCAATTAAAAATTACATTCCCCTCTACTTATTGCTTATAAATTAAAAATGACATTATTGTTGCAAATTGTACAATTATAAATTTTTATTATTATTATTTATTATTATTTTATTTGGAAAATATTTTAGTCTTATAGTTAATTTAGAATTAAGACGACCGCCGGATGTGTTACACGGTAGCGACTTGGGAACACTTCGATCGCGCGTTTCCGTCGCGCTGCGTCGCGTCTGTGTAAGACACCCTGAAGTCTATCGATTTATTTAATATCCCTCGACTGCGAGTTGTGTTAGTCGCGACCTGACGCGACACACTCGAGACCACACATACACAAGATGACACATCATTTGAGCCAATTATTGCGTTAAATGATAGCAGTCATCGTCAGCGACGTACAACACACATTTTTTAATATTAGGCCGTGCTTACTGCACCAATCACGACACGCTAGAGATCATCTTAGTCTTAATATATTGAATTGAGCAGTATACGGACGCACGGACGCACAAATTGACTATAACCCTGTAGTAACTACTGAAACCTAACTAATAAGTAATTAATTTTTTTCTCTTTCTAGGGGCGTATAAGTTAAAAGCATTACATTATTAAAGTCTCCACAAAATTGTATAACTTACTATAACGCTATTCATTTTATTCATCAATTAAAAAGATAATAATTTCTCGTATTATCTCTTATGCTACAAAGAATTTCAACATAATTATAAACCAACATAATATAGTGTATATCAGGTTATATTTTGCTATGTAACGTACAGATATACTTTTCACATTTATCATAATCAATTCCCGAATGCAAACTCTTGCAAACTGTTCACTGTCACTGTTTCATAATATTTATTTATTACAATCTGTCATAATAACTAATAATATCGGTCATCTGGATATGACTTCATTTATCATCATTTGTATATAACAATAATTATGAGTAAAAAGATAATAAAAACGTTTGTAAAATAATTCAATAATATATATTTAGATAAATATAATAAAAATCAACAATACAATAAAGTCACAGCATGTATTTACATGTTTCTATACATGTTCGTGACGTCACGTGTAACGTCAGCACAAGTACAGTCATCGTACCCATTTTAAGTGTATTTTTCTACATAGGATTAGTTGGCTTAGACCAGTGCGTACAGACAGCCAGAAAAAAGAGTTCCCCTCTCTCGATCCCTAACCGGCTTGCTCCTAAGTAGTCGATAAAAATCTACTATTTTATAATGAATCTCCCTCACCGTCGAAACGTACTTATCAGTAAATTTATAAATATGTATCAGAAGCTATAATCTGTAGACCGTAATTACCGAACCCCAGACCCGACCGAAGTACTCAATAAAATTCATCATGAGAAGATCTAATTAAAATGGGTACAAGAAATGATGGCACTTTACAGGGTACCTATGCATTTTTTTTTTCATAAATTATGTCATAAAATGACGACTAAAGAACTATGTATGTTTAATTTACGCCGTGACTTATTTCCTAATTTCGATTTATACCTAATCACATCGATTTAGAACATTTGTTGTGTGGTAGTAATGGTGGCACGGCCGCCGGCCTGACGTCTGAGCCCATGAAACAAGAAGCTGGCGGCGGCCTTGATCGGGGCGACTAGAGGCACCCTCGCAGCGGTCTCCCATTGTCAGACATTGCCTGTGGCGGGGAACCTCGGCGGAGGCAGTGGCGGCGGCGGCCGCCCCGCCTCCCCCCCACCCGAAGACTGCTCCGATACTGAAATGCATAGCTCAGTTATCGCCACTACCATCCTCTCTCACATCTTGGTCCTATACATCATCTCTAATAAACAGGGGTTCCTAAGTCTCTCTAAGAATTCTCAGTGTTGCAAGCTTGGTATTCGGGCAGTTCTGTATCATATCAATCAAGTGTATCTCATAACCGAAACTTCTATCGTCTGAACCCCGACGTAGTTCAGACGATAGTTTCTAGCTCGGTTATTTTTCCTAACTACAAACTAAAATATTTCAAGCTCTCAGAAAGAAACATCCCTACAAGTGTGTTCACTCTCGGTTATTTTACTTTGCATAAAATGAGTCAGCTCAAGGTCAGATATAGGTGTCAAGTGGGATTAGTACATTTGTTGTATGCATCATCTCGTTTGCCAATTCTATGCAGACATAGATCATCATGACAGAGCATCCATCTCATTCTTTCGCTTGTTTTGCGCCTATCCATCATCAATGCTTTGTTTGGCTGTACGACCAGTGATGCTAATAATCCTGATTATCCTAGTTATAAATAATTTAACCTATTTCTTATCTGCTTTCAGCGCTGTCCCTTTTCAGGGTGATTTTAAAATCACCATGGACTTCTGCGCTCCATTGCGAAGAGTCCTCCCCACATGAACACTTCCCTATCGTAGAAATATGTGTTATATTATTCAGTTTATATAAACATACAGGGCTACTTTAAATTACTTGGAAAAACTTTGTAGGGTTTGTGTCGATGTGGAATTTCCGATCCACAGGATAAGTCCTTAGTCAGTCAAACGAGGAACAGCATTCATCATCTGTTTACTGTATGTTGACGGTTTCGGACTATTATACTGTTTTCTTGTTTTTGTCATCTTCACCATAAAACATTTTGATATGAAAGTAACTTAAAAATGTAAAAGTTACTTTAGTTACCGCGTTTTTAATGTAGTAGCGGGTATCTTTACTGATTTTTTTTATCTTATACACACACCCCTTTAAGTAACGCCAAGTCATTTGAAACAAGCCCTTTATATAAAATAACACGTCTAAACTGACAAATAACATAGCTAAGCCCACACCAAGAAGTCTAGAAAAATAAAATTTAGACAGAATTGAACTTATGAAGGGTAAGTGGAAACATTTTAAATTACAAATTCTTAGTAAATTCCAGAAGAAAGGTTGTCTCATTTTCAAGATATAAAGGCTTAAAATAAAGAGCGTTAGGGAAGTATTGCATGTTAAAGCCAGATTATAACATCCAGAACTATATCGGCAATATGGAAAAGCAGAAAAGCTGAGCGCGGGGTTCCACAAGGCAGTTGCTGTTATTCGCGATGAAGCTCAACAATTGGCGACAACAGAAGAACAATTGTGATCTTGGTTCAAACTGAAACGGCCTCGTGGGGTACCCGAGCTAACATTTACACATGTTAAAGTTGCTTTTAACAACATAACAGATCATGCTAACACTAGTATGTACACGGACAGTTGTATAGTTCCACAGAAGCATATTGTTAGATGAAGTGTACTGAGTAATGTTAAAAGTGGAATAAAATGACTGATGCCTATACATTCAAAAACGTCAAAACAAAAGCAAGAGTCAACATTTTGAAATAGGAATGAAGCATCTGTTGTTATGTAATGTAGAGTAGTAGCCAATCATGATGTAAATATTTGATATCATAATATTATTCACAGAGAAGTTAACAAATGGAGAGGTACTACGAACATTTCGTGTTAGATTAAGTGATCTGAAAGTGATAGCGATGACAATCTGATTGCCGATTAAGCTATTCTGCAGCCATGGTTCACTCCATTTATAACCACTCCGTGAAGTAAAATGTAAAGTGTATTTTTCTTTATTTGTCTGATTTGTTAAACAAACATGGTTTCTACATCTCAATTTTAAGAATGGTTAATTTGAATCACGTTTTGATGTAACTCAAACCGCAACAAAGATCTAGACGTTCATAAATTGTGATTGTTGCGATACCTCTTCGTATAGTGTTTGTTTACCAGATGAGACAACTAAGAAAGACACTGTAGGCACCATAGTGACGTGAACGCGGTGACGTAAAGCGTGGTACTTACGGGAATCGTGTTTCTCGTCAACGGGGGCGGGGGGTGGCGGGGGTGGCAGCTGCTGTTCCAAGGCGTTCACGCAGTTCATCATACTCCCGTAGAGGCGGCTGTCGCGAAAACTGTCCCTGCACACAGTCTCCAATCATCCCCATTGACCGATTATGTGATAAGCCCCATGTTTTCAAGATCATCACTACTATACGCTTCTAAGAGTTTTAGTTTTTTACCGTTCAAAGTATTATAGAGTTTCATAGTAGCTTACTATGTTTTTAGTTTCATGTACTTTGAAATATCATTTCTGAATTGATTATGTACTATGTTTCACGTTGTCTAATATAGTTAATATTGCTTCAATATTTTACCCTAGACAACCCACTAGTAAGATTTTTTGCAATTTTTTATTAGAACACATTTTACCAAACCTTCTCCTAATTATCGTTTATGAAATAATTTTTTGCAAATTATTTAATTATTACAAGTGACTATATTTTATTTTGAGTTTTATTTTAACTCACTTTGTAATAAAAGTTTAGTTGCGAATTAAACAATTGTAATATTTATTAAATTGTCATTAAAAAAAAAACAATTGGCACCTACACTAGTGTACATGTAAATATTGTAGTTATGAACTTGGTTGTATTGTTTGATAGAATTTAGATCTGCAACGGCGTACATAGTGGGTAGGAGCTATGTTCCAACAGCCCTCTCTATGAGACAGGGTAACATCGTTCGTTCCAGTGATATGTACACAATGCTTTACAAACATCACGTGCAACGCGTGCTCATGAATGACCAGCACCAGTCTGGTTTAGTGCTGTGTCGTGATTATAAGGAAAATCATGAATCATGTGTCATGTGATGGTAGGACACAGTCAGTGCCAGTAAGTATTCAAAATATATCAAAGAAACAGTCGCCGTTTCTTACCTCCCGTTGGAATTCCGGAACAGTGCCAAAATCTCTTCGAAGGTCTTATTTTTTGTTTCAGGAACTTTTTTATACGTAAATATCCAAAAAATTGCAAGGAATACACTAAAAGGCAGGAATGTATAGTTTTCCAGTAGTGCCTGCAAAATAAAAATAATTAACGTTGTGTAATTAACTGAAACATAAATAGAATACGAAATAATTATTATTCGATGGTCATCCTTAACCAACATTTAAGGAATACGTAATCTGTTTGGTAATCCGAGGCTTAGGTCCGACACTCAATTTCAGTATTAAGTACTTGATTGGAATCAATATTGACAGCAAATATGACTGACCGATATTATAAGATCAGTGCGCCTGTACTAATATTAATTAACGGATGGCAATCTGAATTCTACACACATTGTTGGTCAAACACATGTAGAGACCTACCTTCATGCTAGGAAAGCCGATTCCGACAACGAAATTGGCCATCCAATTAACTAATACGGCGATAGCCATCGCGCTAGGGCGGGGGCCCTGCGAGAACAGCTCGGCAGTGATGAGCCAGGGGATGGAGCCAGGGCCCACCGCGAAGAACACCACGAAACTCAGCGTCGATACCACCGACAAGTAGCTCATCCAGTCGATCATTTCCTGCACATAGCCGAAGAACTCCTATCAGGGGATAGCAATGGTGTTCTTTCCCGTCGCCGACCGGATGATGAAATAAACCACAAACATAAATGCACATCACACACTTGTCTGTCCGTGTGTCCGTCATGCTCCGCGCGATGCGAGGAGTTCCGACTCAGTTGTTGAGTGCTGGTAGCGTAGTGTCGTCCATCTATCGGATGTACTGCGAATGCTGGTGATAAGTGCCATCCTGCTTTTGAGCAGTGTTTGTGTGATTATAAATTTCGCTTCATTTAAAAACGCGTGCGCTGAGCTCCCCGTGAACTTTTACCACAATTTAGTGGTCAACAAAAATAGTGTTAGTGCTATGTGAGTGATGTTCCTAACATTTATATTTGAGAATTTATTCCCTTTATTTACAATGCTTTCCTACCGAGAGTCCGGTTTCGGAAACAGGAAAGTCGAAGAGGGGGGAGGGCTAGCGAAGCGACGAGTCTATGTGTCTCAGTGATTGTTAACAACTGTTATTCTGGACAAATTAAAGTCACCAACGGACGTTGATGGCAATGATTTGTTGAAGGCAATAACAGTTTTTAAGACCACTGGTGACACATACATCCGATGAAGCAAATGACATTGTGTGAGAAATAAACCAGGGATTAAAGATGAGGTGCATGCATAGTGTTACTAAACTAAATAAATGATACAACGATATGATTTTTGATAATTTTAGAGAATAATAATGATTCGTTTGAAAAAACATTCGTTTATATATGTATCAAAAACTACCCTGTATTCTCGAAGCGATGATTTGTAAGACACATCGAAAGAATGATTATGTATCTTTACTTTCTGACTGGGATAGTGTTCTACTGCCGTGTCAACAAATGAATACAATTGAAGCGAACACTGACATAAAATTCATCAAGTGTTCTTAAAACATTAAACAAATCTCAATAAACCTCATTTGACGTTAAATTGACATAGCTCTATTACATCGAGAAAACTGTATTATGTATACATATCTGTAAAAGAATAGAAAATAATTTTAATTGAATCACTAAGTTTCGATTCACGTTATGCGTACTTGGCATATGGTGTGTGATACAAATCATCTTCAAGTGAAAAGACACTAAAAAGTATAATCTAAAAGACGTATCCGTATTCTGACGTCCAAAAATCTAAATAAACAAAAAAAAAGTAAATATAATTTCGAAAATATTAATTTAATAAGTTGATTTGGAAGAGATCGAGCAACCAATTGGGGTATGAGAGAAAATATCAGTAATGAAGTATTGATACTCAAGAACGGTAACAGATAGTACGTGGGTAGGTGGAGAAAGCGATGAGAAAGCGTGCCAAAGCCATTTTTAAATGTAATCCTTGATCGAGACAACGCTTAATTAAGACATAACGATTGTAATAATAGTCCAATTTTTTTTCATAATTCGATTTTTATATTATTGTAAGGAAGGGGCAATATTACACGGTGTCTCTCAAGGAACACATTTAGGGCCAGTATATCAAACCGAAACACTGGCCCAACTTAGTCTAAATTACACAACTAAATTCCAAACATGGTCAACACAAATTCTAAGAAAATATTGACGTTTGTACTTTTAGAGTTATTTTGTGGTGGTTTTCATTGATTTCTTTATTGTTTTGAGAGAGTTATTGATGTATAAGTTGCGGAGGTCGAAATGTAAGTTATTATGCAAATCTCCGAATATTCTCTCGTCTTAATTTTTATAACTTTCGAGTATATTCTTAACTTCACAACACAAAATTTTAATAGTTCATCAATATAATATATTTGTGTAACTTCACTGAAAGCAGTTCCAGCTTTATTTTACCTTGTAATTTTGAACATACCAGAGAAACCAACCACAATTTTATAAGACACACCTTTATTAGAAATGAAATGGTGATGAAAATAGAGAAGATGAACATTCCCCCGAGGCCGTAGAGATGCAGCGTCCGTCTTCCAGTGCGATCCATGAGCGGCAAAGAGACCAGGGTCATACCGACCATGATGGCCCCGATACCCATGGTTGCGAACTTCGCTGATTCGTCCGTTAGGCCCGAAGAAGTGAACAGCGAAGTGGAGTAGTAGAACACCTGAGGATACGATGGAGCAGATGGGGGTCTCGCAGTAACTTCAGACTTATATAAATTATAAAATTTTGTAAAACTTCTTATAAAATTTATAAAATACCTAAGATAATATTTTTGGCATCAGTAAATCCAATCGCATACACAACTTGTGTGGAAGTAAGTACTCAATTATTTACTGTCAGTTGAATAAGTAGGAACATTGAGTCTTATACGGATAGATTTTATTCTTAGGTTGTATAAAACTCTTTCATCTAAAGATCAAAGCTTTTACTACTATACGCCTGAAGAAGCTAAAGTCATAGAGTCACTTACTGCGTTGATGCCACTGAGCTGCTGGGACAACTGCATGACAACGCCAATGAGCAACGGAGCGCGTAGCGTGGGGGAACATAGAAGTTCCCTCATTGAGATAGACGCCTCCGCCTGCTGGGCTCGTTCCTCTGCACGCATTTCTTCAATATCCTCTTCCACCTAAATAGGATATCGAGCAGTTGTACATGAAAATTTTACTATTGAGAGTTTATACAAAATGGTTTCAGAAGCGCTTAATTTTAGTCGCCGTACTCCTAACAAATATAGAAAAACACAAGCATATCATCAAGGTAAATCTAATGTTATTTCTAACCTGATTGCTAGCGCGTAGTCGTCTGAGAGCACGTCGAGCCTCCTCCTCCCATTGGCGCGTAATAAGTAAGTACCGGGGTGATTCCGGACAGGCAGGCAGCAACAATAATTGCAGGATCGCCGGACATATCGCCAGACCTAAACATGATAGTAGGAAGTCTGAATATCCACTTATTTTTAAACATATTGTTATTGTCGTTCAATTTTTGGTGATCACTCAGTGTATGGCAATATAGTGCAACGTAAAGTCGATATACACGATACCTTACACAAGACATATTATGTCCTTTTATAATTATTATGACCAAAATACAGCACATAAAACTGCCTACATATTTTTTATTAAGCTATTGCATAGCTTCTATCGCGGGCTTTGAGCGCGGGGACCGAATCCAGAAATTCCGTAACGAAAAAACCTCGCGCTCCCCACTCCGACGGTTTTACTACACCAGTACCCTCTAGTGATCTAATAATTTCTGGCAGTTCTTTTTTCTGTGTACTGCGTATTTTATTCTTATAAATATTAGTTTATAAAATTATGATCTTCACAAAAAGTGATTGTTAATAGTGGGGTGTGAACTCATGACCAGTCGATTACGAGTACATTCAGTTCCCCGTTGCACCGCAAGGCTACAATGACTTAATTAAAGCTTGCCAAATAGTTGATACCATTCCAGTTGAACAATTTTTAAACTTGACTAGACGGTTGGAAATGACTCATGTACATGGAATTTTTTCGCTGTCAAAACAGTTTGTCACTCTTTTTTTATTTAAAATTACTTTAGGTTCAACACTTTCGTCTATTTTAAAGTTGTTATTATGCTTATATTTGAATAGTATTTGACTTTGTTTACGTAGTTATACACTTTTACGACGTTAAGCACTTATTTATTTTGTTTTTAAGCTATTGCATAGCTTCTATCGCGGGCCTTGAGCGCGGGGCCCGAATCCAGAAATTCCGTAACGAAAAAAAAAAAAAATAATATCAAAGAAAAAGAAATACTGCATAAATAAAATAAATAAATAATTATAATTGCATAAGTTGATACAAAATGCTATGCAATAGCTTTACCGCGGCAGTCCCCGAGTGCCACACGTCTTTTTTTTTTTTTATATGTTCAGTTATCGTTATAATTATTTGTGTCGACAGTAATACCCACTTTGTTTAAAGTCCCCAAATAAACGAATTCGACTCTTAAAACAAGCACATGAACTGCAAAACTCTCATCCTCACCAGACATACATCAAATTTCAGTAACCGAGTCAAGATAAATAAAAATATCTCCCAAGCTCAACTTTAACTGCTCTTGAAGCTTCAACGTGGCGTCGTTTATGTCAACTACCGACTAGTAAGTTGTCCTTAACTTTTGAATCTCGCACCTGCAGCGGCCGTGTTTCTTCAACTTTGCACTCTCGCTTTTCCTTTCATCTTTAATTACTGCAATCTGCTATTTCATAGTTTCAAGGCCTAGGTGTGACAGTAAGTTCTGAACACGCTTTGAAGTCGACCTATTTTAGCTTCTGAAAGTTTAAATGCAGTTCCGAGTTTAATTATTAATTTTGATGTCTTTTAGATGTATGATTCTGCTTTTAAAGTTTTTCTTGTTTGAATATTTGATTACTTTTATAATTGTTAAAACTTACTAAAATATTTCAATTCACCTGATGATTACTATTCTAAAACTTGAATCAACAATCAACTCAGCCTATCGCAGTCCACTGCTGAACATAGGCCTCTCCCATGCTGCGCCACAACACCCTGTCCTCCTCCTTTAGCATCCAGTCTGTCCCAGCCACCTTTTTGAGAAAAACCCTTTACCTAAAGCCTAAACCTTTTTTCTAAAACTTAGAAATATTTACATTATTTGAAACTGTTGTAAGCCTTGGAATACTTTTAAAGATTTTGTGGATTTGATCGATTTTAACCTTCTGCATTCATTTTATAGTGAAAAGGAAATCTTTGATGCTGTATCTCATGCAGTTTCCGCTTATGTACAGAATATTTACAGTACATGGACTATATGTAGAGGTAAATGGGGCGTTATTTGTACGGCGACACGCCCACGCCCCTTGGTCAGCTGTAGTTCATTCTACGATAGTATACATCTCGTTCATGTTGATATTGATGAATGCGTTTGTATATTGTGTGATCATGATGTACTTGTTTATACGTAGTTACGATATAGAAAAACCTCAAGTTTTTTGGTTACAATATGGTTGGTTACAGCTACTAGATCATAAGTACATATTTTTTATGGATCGTAACTACAGTAATTTATTGCAGCAGTTTACTAGATGATTTCCAAACGGATGAACAGAATTGGTAGAGATATCTGCCTAATGTCAAAGTAGTAACTTGCTTCGAGTTAAATCTTGCAAGCTAATGTGGAAAAAAATCGTTTCTTTCATTTTGACTTCTAATACCAACTCACAGACCTTTAAATCTCAAAAGGCAGCTTACCAAGCAAAATAGGCCATCCTTCATCAGTGCCGAGAATCTGCTCGATGCCCAGGACTTGCGAGAGGAGTAGCCCTACAGTGACAGCTAGCTGGTTGACCGTGCCCAGCCCGCCGCGCAGGTTTAGAGGCGCGATCTCCGATATGTACATTGGCACTAATGATGTGTTTAACCCTGAACAAACAAGAAAACGGAATAGAATAGAAGGTAGTTGTGTCACAAGAAGAACATGACATGAATTACGAACAATTGTCGAAGAAAGTTTGAAGTAATTTGTGTAATCGTGAAGACAAATAAACCTAAAGGGAGATGATTATTTTCAGTTATATTAAATTTGTTGATGGAAATGCTATGATAGTCAAACAAAAAATAATAATTAAAAAATACATAAAAATGTTTTATCGCTGAAATTACGCTGCACTTAAAACATCAACGAGTGACTGGGCACCTTTCGGGACTTAATAAGGTTTAAAAATAACCAGATGAAAACTTAGGTGAAGTGAGCTTGAACAGAGCTGTCACTCCATCTGATGCTGGGGATTGACACTGTTGACAGCCCACTTCACTGTGATATTTTTCAAAATAGACCAGCTGTACTAGCAAGAATCATTTTGACTTATTGTATTGTTAGTGTATTGACTGCTACTTGCACACAACTATGCAAGTAGCTTGCATGCCGTAGTACTATAACAACTTGTGATCGGTGAATGACACAATGGCATTCATTCTTTATTGTGTGTGTTGCAATTGGCAATTTGGCACATATTTTGATATTATACCTACGTTAACATCAAAATGATTTGTGCTAGTACCTACTGGTATAAATATTTTTATTATTCGATTACTTACCACAGTTGACTCCGATGATGAACCTTCCAAATATGAGGAGCTCGTAACAGTGTGATATTTTTGTGAACCCCATGAGACTAGCGCCGCTGATGCCAAGGATGTTGTTTAGCAGTAAGCCCCCTTTCCTGATAGAACGAAGATATTAAACGAACGTTGGTGGTATGTGCTACGGTATTAACATTGAATAACGGTATAAAACCGAAATTTTCGCTCTGAACGGAATTGCCTGCAGTTGTAGGGCGTAGCAGAAACGTTTACAGTAGGATTTCAATGGCATTGGCATAAGTTAAGTACATAAGTTTCGCTTCTTTAGTCTCGTAGTTTTGTTATTTAATGGTTCACCATTAAATAATAAAACTACGAGACTAAAGAAACACACACTAAGTGAACACATTGAGTTTTAGAAAGAAACTGCCACATAATTGGCAGAGATTAGAAAGCCGATTGTTTTTATTAACTCCATGTGCTTATTCTTATTATCAACACTACTGTATTGTACCTGCTAATGACAACTGCTGTGTGTGGGTCTGCACGAAGTTTGCCGTTGTTCTCTTAGTCTAGCTATCACAGATATGCAACGTTTTTTCATCATGACGGTTCTCATATTGTCTCTAAATATCATTGCTAATGGCTAAGTAATTGATTTCTTGCCTTAGATAATGTTACTGACATCGAGGTAGAATGAAATTCTCCGAAAACTGTCAATCGTGAAATTGTATATTTACTGACACATAATATAACAATAATTTTGGTTATGACAGACTGAAATTGTAATATTTCTTCGATATAAAATCTGTCAATTTTAATTTCAAGAGAACATTGTGATTTCAAATTGAAATGGAAAGATAAGTTGGGCGCTGTCAAATTCTAGTTAAAAATATATCTTAGCATTAGTTAGATAAGTACGATCTTAGACAATGTATATTTTAGTTGACATCCAATAATTCAGAACAGATAATCTAAAAATCTTAAGCGCTTGATTAACGAGTGAGCCTAAATCTGAGGTAAAGGTTACCGCGGTTGTACTCGCAGCCCGTTTCGTCTAAACTTAAGACTCAATCAGAAGAAGGATGTCAAAGACGTGACATCCTAGGACAACTGATTACGACAGTTGCAAATTAACTGCCTGTATGCTTATTCCTTTTGCTGACTGTGCAGTCACGAGAACTAAGAAACTTTACACTAACGCAAGATTCTAAAGCGATTATCTCCTAATGTAAAGATAGAAATCTTATCTTTCTATGAAATATATCTTTTTTCACAGTTGCAATCGAGATTAATTTGAAAATCGCTGTTTAATTTCGCGTAAGTGGTGGTGGTGGTGAGGTATTTAACCCCACACAGCGTTTTTTAGGGTGTGTAGCGTGTGAGGTTATCATCATTTGCCAATGATAGCTTATATGAGATAAAGGGCTCGTTACGTTACGCTTACCTTCCGAATCTATTCGCGATCATGCCACCAGAGAAACCGCCGAGCATGCCACCAATAGCGAAGATGCTGACCGCTATCGAGTACAGTCTGTTAACAGTATCGTCTTGTAGGTCCATTCCATACCGGTTCTTGTATACATCCTTCATGAAGTTAGCGATATTCTGGTGGAGAAGACAATGGTTAATTTGATAGATAGATGAGAGAATACTCTTTACGTATTATGTACACCATATAAATTGCAGATACTAAATATATACATTTTCCACAGGGTGACACAATGGTATAATGAAACTGTAACAATGGACAGTGGGTGGTGGTAGCTTTGCTATAAAAAAATCATCTGTCAAGAGGATATTCACTTAAATAATGAAGTAGGTTTGATTACGATAACTCAGCGGTGGCTCTAGTTTATGTATTTTTTTATTTTATTTTAGCGTTTGAACGCCCGAGGATGGTCGTATGTCAGAATGGCAGTATCGGCGCAAGTGGCGCCTCTTCTTTTTGTTACGATATGTTACTGCAATCACCGAAAAGGTCGGATAAGAGTGACACTGGCAGTCACTTTAGCAGAGCGTCGCAGCGATGCGATAGTTGCATGGCTACTGTCTTCTAATGAGAGATAATGTCAGGGGAGCCACTGTCATACCACGTCCACGACGAACATAGTCTATCTATCTGTCTGTCTGTCCGTGCGCCTGCAGCTCGATAGCTGTTTAAGAGATTTACGCATTACTTTTTAGGATTCAAAGAATTTCTATATTTGTTATCCTACAGGTTTTCGAATATGTAATCCACTCAATTTGAGTCTTAGCTATATTTAGTTAGTAGTTAAATCTATGATTCTATAATAGCTATATTTATAATACTGTACTTTAGTTTCCATTTCTACTCAATGTCGATCAAAATTTAATTGCGCATAATTAAAACTGAAGCTAAGTAATGTTGGTTACATATTGATTCAATATCAATGATATTGCCACAATCACGCTCAACAACCTAACCTAACATGGTGAATACACAATCGGCAGGTCTCTATCAGTATATAATCCGCGAACAGCATAACAGAGCAATAAATAACACTATTATTTTACTGCAAACCGGAGCAAATTCGTGACTCATGATTCATGTTATGAATCAATCCAATACAGCTTATGTCAATAAACTAGATGCGCTATCCAAACTAACAGATATTTTTTTTTTTGTTTGATTGTAAAAGATAATCTTAGGAAGTACCTACTGATCAGATTATTGAAAATCTTTTACTGATAGAAAGCGATACTATTGCAGTGTGCCAAAGGATATGTTTTAAAGTATACAGGATAAGATTTAACCAGAACGCAAATTTTTTTGGTGGTTCAGTATCAGTAATAGAACACATTTCCATTATTTTTTCAAAAACTTTTTTGGTCCACTTGTAATCAGCAAAATATGGATACAATCTATTCGTAATAATATCAATGGCCGAGCGCATAGCTGATAGGTACCTACAATTGCGTTCCACTTCACAAACCGCGCCGCCGCGCCGACGCGTTGCGCGACGAGTATCCATTATACCAGTTTCAAAATATACATCTTTCGTAAACGATAACTTAATTTTTATTTTTACTAAGACATATCAAAATAAGAAATAGGTGTTTATTAAAACACGTTTAAGTTTAATTTGTCAAAATTTGCGCACTGATTAAAAACTTTTCCTGTATGAGTTCCACACGCACCAAGTCGCGGGCGGAAGCTAGTACCATATATTTAAATTTGAGTGTTTTTTTTTTCTGTTGGTGTCAGTGCAACGTTCTTCTTTTAAACATCTCTATAGATTAGAATTACAATTAAACATTTGGAGGAGGCTTTTACCGCCTCAGGCGGTCCTTACATAGAGGAAACATAAAAAGTGAAGATACTAACACAAAATACTAACAAAATATGTTAAGATTAAGATTTGATTACATTACTAACATACTACATACTTAAAAAAAAAAAACACTATGAAAATTACAGATTTATAAAATGTAAAAATATAGGGAAAAAAAAAATTTAGAAATTTTACAAGTGTGACACAATTGGTCGGTCTTGTCGCTAAAAGTGAAGTTTTAAAGACAACATTTGGATGAATTAAAGGGGAAGGAGAAACAATGCTGCAGGTAGTCTGTTTCTATCAACCTTCTTCTCAGTATTCACCCTTTTTCACGAATCTATCGTTTCTTTTCCCATATCTTCAGTTTGAATTAATATTTCCTTGCACAGAACGTTTAATAATTTGTGTCTGTAATCTAGACCGTTTCTCTAATTGATTCACTCGGGTCTTTAAGTAACTCAGTGAGTTGAGTTGCAACGTCGGTGGCGCTCCAGTGTTTGCATGCATCTAGTTTACAAGTCGTTGAAGAGTCTATGGGAATGAACTTAGCGTCGGCACATCGCTTGAATTAACTTGTCTACTCACTGTGAATGACTATTTTGTTACTAAATTGACTTATCCGCTTCGTGTTTATCAAGTGGTTTGAAATATTACAGCGGTGTGTGGGATTTCTCTGTTCTCTCAAATGTTGAAATGCTCTCCCAATATGATTGTTTATAAAAATGCGCAGTTTTCAGTATTGAGATGGCTCTCAAAATAGGTTTAGTATTGTATAACAATGTTAGTTGTTGTAAGTAATGAAATATTCTCAATTCCTTCGGAATGGCTTCAAAAACTAACGTGAAAAAGGAAAGCTTCTAGCTTTAACTACAAAACCCACTTTGTATGTTTTGGCAGTCTGTTTTATGTTATTTTTGAACACAATTACTTCAGAATGTTTTACTGAGATTGGTGTACTTTACCCCATACATTATAATCATCGTTACTGTCATTATCGACTTCTATCTACCCACTTCAGCTGCCAAATCTCCGAACACAGTTTTGTCCTTATTCGACCATAAGACGAAATTAATATTTTTATTCTCCTTTAGTATGAATATACACATATACACTGACATACGGCGAAGGAATACCTCGTGAGGGAACCTGGATTTATTATGAGCATCACCCACCAGGAAAAGCAGTGATCTATGTATGCTTATCTATGATTCTTTGTATGCATTTGACCTGCAGAAGGACAGCAATAGGCTGGTATTATTATTTTAGAATAAAAGGGTGTATGTCTGACCTTGCCAGGAGCGTTAATGACACCAGTGTTGTATCCGAACTGCAACATGCCCAGGACCGCCGCCAGTATTGCGTACGACAGGAAGAAGGTAAGGCCCTGAAACAATACCAATTGATAGCATTCAACAAAGAACAAGAACACAACATAGAAATTCGAAAAAAGTGCACTTTAGTTAATAACAACACATATGTCATGACGTGACTTTCAGCGCTTTAAATCTTGAGTTTATTTCTTAATTTTTGCGGTGACAAATCCACACGAGGACAACCACTGAAATAAAATCTACAGTAATAACACAAAATTAAAAAAAAAAAACATGAAAACAAAAAAAAAAAAAAACAGAAAAAGCAGTTCTTAAATTTCAAAAATAAGCTCCTAGTCTCTATGCTCAAATTTAAAAAAATCTGTATTTCCCCGTACATCTTTGTCAAATCTCTTAGGGACATTTATAAACTATTTCGCTTGACAAGACGTATATCAGTGCTCATAATAATAAGCGTTCTTCAGCGGAGTGGCAATGACTATTGCAATATGTCGCCGAGACGCTTTTGAAAGCTTTGGGAAAAATGTAAGTGTCATCGGCCACAGAGCATAGACTAATCATATTCAACTGGAACAGACTTATTCTATTTGTTATGGGAATGAATATTACATCGCTGTTCTGAGAAAATAGGAGATATTTTATGCAATTTGTGCCAACTGATAGAATTACGGCCTTGTGTGGTCTCTGCGTTCAAATTTATTTAGTGCACGCTCCACGGCAACTAACTCAATTTGTTTCTACAACAATGTGAGCTAGGAGGGCTCTGCATCGTGTACTATCTATATTTTTTGCAATATTTTTGATGCAGTTACTTTTTATCTTGTCAACTCGGAACACATACAGTCAACTCTGGTAACTTTTCAGTTTTATCGTGGAGCTGTGATAACTCTAAACGTGAAGGACAGTTGCATGTGTGCTCTTTATATGTAGTTCATTACCATTTCATGGACCAAACGAAAAATAAGTTTGAAAATACATAGAACGTGGCTAAAACTGACGATTTGTGGGTGGCCGAAGTAACATTGATTTTTTTGTAAATATATATATATATATATTTGACATGGGAAAAGGTTCAATGTTATCCAAAAATAATCAAAATCAATCATTCATCAATCATTAAAATGGAATTTTACGTGAATTATAAAGATTATTATCTAATATAAATAAACACGGAATAAAGTTATACTAGGTATAAACGTCAAAAAATGTATGGTTTAACCGAAGTTATTCCTAGGACAACTTTATTCCGTATTATATTTGTTAGGCCATATGTGTGCCAAATTTATAACAAAAAAAAAAAAAAAACACAGTGATGCCATCATTTTATAAACAGAAAGTCAGTTACTTGTCATGGACGTCGACAGGATCATAGCTATGAACTTTAGTTTAAAATAGCACCCAAAGGATTAGTTTAAAATTATCGGCTTTTTATTTTAAATACTTTTGTTTGGCAGAATATCAATTGTCAACCCTGAAACTTATATAGTCTAGATTTTGAGTCATAAAAAAGAGGTGGCGCCAATGTTTTTGCTGTGGTCCAATGTTACCATGATGGGCCAAAGTTACTCGAGTTGACTGTACTTGTTGATGTTCTTTTTTAGTTTTAACCTAGTCTCCCTGATGTCAGAATCTATCGAAGCCAATGTTTGAACATGTCTGTTGTTGGTTCTACAATATTGTGATACCAACCTGTATCGGAAAACAGCTTTTGCAAACGGTCTTCGCTTTTCGAACCTTGCGAACTTTACTCGATGTCTTGTACTTACTATATGTGTAGTACATCATGACATCACTTACTGCTGATGGGTCTACTTTCAGGCAACTAGTAGTGGCGTACTTTGCTGCTCTTCTGATGTCTTGAACCTGTTGGTATCCAATTCATCATAAGTTACCTACCTGTTCTAACGCCCTGATCTTCTGCTTCTGTTTAAAGTCTTCGCTCTCCGAATATGCCGAGTTCCATCCCAAATTTTGAGCCCAAATCATTTTGATTCCTTCTTTCTTGGTATTAAGTATTTGTACCATTTATGATTAATTAGTTTAAACTATCATGCACGACATCAAAGTAAAGAGAAAGCCATTGTACAGTTCTAAAATAATAAAAATAAAACATCTTTAATAATTAATAAAAGGAAAATTGTTCCTAATTATGACTAAATACATTCATAATTATCATAACTAATTGAGTACCTGATCCAGCTGTCTGACGCTTCTCTCGTGCTCTTCCTTTGTATTCTTTAAGTGCTATCTTTGATAATCTGCCTAATCAAAGCCTAGGACTGATATTGCGATGGTTTTATTGCGCCAATATGTTCCAAGACCCTGGATATTTGGACTTCTTATATGAATTTGTCAAATATTTAAGTTGTGTATCCACCACAGGCACTGCTCTACCACGAGCGGGTCATATAATGTGGAGCTCAAAGGAGCTACTCAGAGTCGTCTGTTTGGTAAGCATCGTCACCTCGCACAGCCTCAAATTACCTCATAGGTACGCAGCTTACCGTTTGTGCTCTATACCATCATCATCTTCGCTAGTCTACGTACCTGTTCTAGCAGTCTGAGTTTCCGCCTCTGTGAGTGTTCCTCAAGCCGGTCCACGTATTCTCGCAGCTCTTCTATCTCTTCTTTTACTTGCTGCACTGTGTCCAACTCTTGCTTGATGGCGACCATGTCACGTTTCACCTGTAAATTTGCTCTAGTTTCATATTACTGGAAAACACGGAATATTTCATGGTTAGAGCATTTGCGCACTGCATTCGTCCGAGAAATTACGGTTTGAATTAAATGTTGTTGTAATTTGAAACGAGTACGCAAACTTTCATACAACTAGACTACGTTTAATTCGGACTGTAATTTCTCAGAATCTGATTGGATGCAAACGTCATAAGTCATCCAGTACACAACGGCCAAGTTCAGGTTACAGAACCTAACACTTTAATTAGTCTGTGTTGCTTGTTAACAGTTTCCAGTTGCATAATCAGGACTATTAGTGATTGAATAATATTGTGTAATGACTACGAGTAATATTGTGTTACTAATGACATAGCTAGGAAGCCAATTATAGTTAACTAGGAGCGAATGCAGGGCTCTGTTTAGCTGCTTGTTATTGTCGTGATTATGAATAATTTTATTGAAACTGCTAAATATCTGTTCGCAACGCAGATCGTGGATTGTAATGTCATCGAAGCTCAAGGAGATCAAGAACCAATATTATCTGTAAAAAAAGATAATATAATTTTAACGCACCCCATGGTTAGAGCGAATGAATTTAATAAATATTTTATTGAGGTTGTTGAAAACAATCTAGAAACAAATTGTACGTCAACAAAACAAGTGATTAGTGAAAATCTGACGTCGCAGTACTGACTGCGACGAATAATAAAAGAAATAGTAATAATACTGATTAATGTTACCTATTGCAGATGATGACATAATTTAAATAAATAACAGCCGTAAGAATTCGAATACTGTTGGATACGATGGCATATCAACCAAAGTGATATAATATGTCAAGGAAGTTATAGCGCCACCCACTATCACTTGATGGTATATTCCCAAATAGTTTAAAAACAGTAATAATTAAGCCCCTTTTTAAATGAAATGGCAGAACTGATGTTAGAAAATATAGACCAATTGCAATAATTCCTGTATTTTCAACAATAATTGAGAAAATAATTTATAATTCAATATATGCTTATTTAGAAGCAAAAAAAAAAAATATATATTTTGCAATGAACAAACGGGATTCAGATTAAGTAAAAATATAAATATGGCTCTATTTGATGCTATCTAGTGACATGACATCTGTCGATATAAGAAATCATGTTTCAATATCATGTTTGTATATGTCATGCAGATATGACGAAGGAGTTCGATTTTGGGGATCTTAAAATTTAACTACAAAATTAAATGCTTATGGAATTGGAGAAAACATTCTTAAACTTTTAGAATCATACCTACACACATCAAAAAAAGTTTGCGATCACTTTGAAATATCGAAATCTTTTTTTGTTACGGTAGATTATATTATGATTTCTTGTTTTTAGATTCTTCATTTAAAAATATAGATTTAGAATATAAAACAATAAAACAGTTCAATTGTCAGCCACGTCCCCAGACAGTGCCAAAGCTCAGGGAAACCGCTATTCAAGAATGGGACAGTTTACCCGAAGAAATGCTGGATAACTTGATTCTCAGCATGCCCAGGAGGATCACCGCATGTGTTCGAGCCAGGGGAGGAGTTATATTATATTGAATATAAATCTTTTATTAATAAATTGTTGTTTAAGTTTGGTTAAACAGTCTTTTTCTTTCTATCTTTCTGTTACAATTACATTATGATTAATTACTCAATTCTTTTATAAAAAATAAAAAATTGTTTTATTTTTTAATTTCAAACAGGGTATTTCTATATAAAGAAAACACAAAACAAAAATTTTTTTCTTAATAAAGTTCAATTTAAAAAATTATCTCAGCTTATGCTAGTGATTACAATCTTTTTTTTATGTGTGTATGTGATTGATTACAATGCACGAAAATCTCCAGAATATGTCCTATAACAAAATTGGAAACCACATATACCTCAGAAGCAAGGAACATAAAATATGCCCACCGCTTTATAAATGACGTCCAAAAATCCATAGGGCAAAAAATGGTACTCTTTGCAGATGATAGCACGGCTATTATAGAATGTAATAATTTAAATAATTATCAAATTGACATAAATAATTCTCTTTATAAAATAATAAATTGGCTTAATCATAATATTTAATTAATTTAAATAAAACCAAAGTTATGCACTTTCACCAACGGCTTGAGAAACCGCTACTTAAGTAAATCAGCATTTACTATCAACAGCCTATCATAGATTAGTCGCCTCAGTTCTGCGGTATGGTGTTATTTTTTGGGGATAGTCAACAAAAATACGAGTAGGAAACTTGTTCTCCAGATGAAAAAAAAAAATGTGTACGCTCAATGTGTGGTTTAAGAATAACAGATAGTTGCATTCCATATTTTAAAAAGTTAAAAATATTACCCCTACCAGCGTTATACATACTCGAAACTGCATAATTTGTAAAAAAAAATCCGTATTTGTTCATAAAACTATGTGCAGTAAAGAAAACGCCGATACGTGCTCAATACTTAAATACATTATGCCTTGTGAAATGTAAAACTTCTCTAATGAAGAAAAGCTTCTTTGGTGTTTCTCTACAAGTATATAATAAAATACCCAATGAAATAAAACGTATGCCGTAGCAAAAGTAAAAAAAAACTTAGCTTGAAAGATGTTACCTATACTCTAGATGAGTTTGTTAATGACAAATCTCTATAATTATATAATGCTGACATTTTTAATACTTTGTATTAACAATAATCTTTTTAATTGAATTGACTTTGAAATTGACTCTGAATATAATAACATTTAATTTGCCTGCATGCGTTAATATAATAAGGTACTCAAAAGCTTATATAATAATATTGTAATCAATTTATCATTGTAATTTAATACTACTCATTCAGTCGGTTTAAGTAAAAATAATCATTTGTGTGTCAATATTGGCAAAACATAGCGCACTACTTAATTTTTAAGATCTTTGTATGTAATCACCTATGTTTCACAAATTTTATTCTATCGGTCAGGAAAGTGGTCATTACTTGTATTAGTTAATGTTGTTTGCTTTATTAAACTATCAAATAATTTTGAGACAAATATTAGTCTAATTGACGATAATGTCGACTATGACTTCTTTTTCATAGCTTCAACACTTTTTCAAATCTAAAAATTGAACCTAGTTGCCGCAAAGGTCGTGCTAGCTACAGCGGTCAGTGTGTCAAGGCTTATCTGCGGTGATATGCCAATTAAGCTTAGGAGTTACCAATCTATACGTTGAGCACAGCAATCACTGTGAGGATCCTAGATATAAGATAGGATTGTTACCACACACTCTCGATTAGTTTATGCATAAGCCGATGGGATATCGACTGTTTGACATTCATGTGGTCCCGATAATGTGTTGTTATTAGGTGGGTATTTGGCATATAAACTACTGTAACACACATAAAAAACATCACGTCTGTTTTCTTCGATAAGGTAGGCAGAACTATAGGCATCGTACCTACACACATTTCGTTAATTATGTTTTAAGTGACCAGGAATAGGTGGCTATTTACTATGCACATATCCAGAATCCACGCTGCTACTATGAATTTCCCACTTGGACTTGCACACTCTGAACTTCCTATAATTTATACTACAATTGACACTTACGGGATATCGTCCGTGTTTTTTAGTTAAATTCAGATCCCAGTGTCTGGACGCTGTTGCAAGCTCCATGATCGCGGGGATACTGAAGAATGCGGGAGGATGGTACATACTATGCGCACTACTGGAACTCGATCGGAAGTCACGACCAAACACATTCTCGGCATCATTTAAGATTATGTAATTGTCATTTTGTTTGATTTTATTCTATCTTATGTACTTTAGCTTTTGCCCGCGGCTTGGCCCGCGTGGAGGGCGACATAAAAATCTATTAAATAAATCTTCTCCATGAAAAGGTACGTATATTTGCCAACTTTCATAGTGTTAGGTCTAAAGATGTTGGAGTTTATCAATCTTATACATACCCACATCTATTTTTCATTCAGAAGATTTTATTTTATTATATTTGGCAGTATTGTGCTACTGACCGATTTTAACGTTTTTTTCAGCAATAGAAAGCTAAATTATCAGGAAATAACATAGACTATAGTTTATTAAAAATAAAAAATAAAAATTGATATCCTTAAAAAAATTGCAATAATGTAGCAAGCGCGGGCGGGCGATGTGATGCGACGGGATGGGACGAGGGAACAGGAAATTTCGCGCGGGCAGAAGCTGGTTATATATATTTATGGCCTACCTCTCAAACTTCATTTTAATTTCCACCTACATGCTATCAATCAATTCATCAGTCATCAATCTCCTACGAAAATGTGGACATAAATGATGCTCAATTCATCAATAGAAACAATATATCGTTCAAACTTCATTCTTTTGATCTTTTAGATTCGATAAATGAATTGTTTAATAACCATTTTGTTAAAACTGCATTTAATTTGTTGTTTGCTTTAAATAACGGCATAGTATGTTATAATAAAACATATTATGGTCGACCGTAAAAACCTTTTTTCACATCATTATGATTGATTAAACGCTGTCGATTAAGTCGTGTTAAGAACACGACTTAATCGACAGAGTTTAATCTAATTTATTTCTACTCTTATTCAAATGGGGCTGCATTTATAGGTGTATTTTATTTTAATAAAACATGGTAAGTACCTAACTTATAAACATAGCCCCACAAAACCATTGCAATGGTTTGACTGTGGGGTCAGTGAGTTTCTAGAATAATATATTGTATATTCTCACTATGTTGGTTTCATCAGTTCCGTCGCACTATTCAATACAAAACTAAATTGTAAGCTCCAGGAACATTCAGAATTTTGTAAGATCTTTTGTGGAATTAACAGCAGCAGCGAAACGATGCTATTATACCTTTAAATTCGTCCGTCCATTAAAAATAATTGTGCAACAAACGTTTGGAGCATGATCACTAGATGTTTAATGAAACTAATTTGAATAATGCATTTCTAGCGTTTGCGAATGGGTAATATTGGGGCCGAAATAACAATTTACTAAAATGTGAGATCTAACAAACTTAACACAAAACATAAAGCGTTAGTTTGTACAATAACTGGAGCAATCTGAGTTTAACAAGCACTTCTGCCGACTATTGGAATTGGAGTGTTCTTATGAACGTATGAGTACATACAGGATAAGGTTTTAACCGGTGAGCAAATCTTTTTGGTGGTTCAGTAACAGTAATAGACCACATTTCAATTATTTGTTCAATACTTTTATTTGGTTCTACTTGAAATTAGCAAAATATGGATACAATCTATTCGTAATAATATCAATGGGTGAGCGCACAGCTGATAGGCACCTACTACTGCGTTCCGCTCCACTGATCGCGCTGCCGACGCGTTACGCGACGAGTATCCATTATACCAGTTTCAAAATAAACATCTTTCGTTAACGATAACTTAATTTTTTTGTACTACTCGTAAGACATATCAAAATAAGAAATAGGTGTATAATAAAACACTTTAAGTTTAATTTGTCAAAATTTGCGCACTGATTATTATTATTCTTTCTGTATATTCCACCTAAGACAGTAAAAAACTATTTCCTATTTCTAACTTAAATCTATTTTTTTTCTTATATTATCTAATATTTTATTATTTTTGATCAATATTTAATACTAAAAACAGTTGCAGTCACCCCAACACAGCCACAGCCGTACAGACTTGACTTAGTTGGAAATAAATCAGAACCCGTTACAGGTTATTGTGCCGAGGCAGCAAAACGAAGGTTTCCCAGCGAGGTGCACGGTCTTGCACGCTACACACGCGATCCAATACCGTTGCGGTACGGCCGCACAATCATCGAGCTATTTATGGCACGTAGGTGCCCTGAATGTGGGCAATCGTACGAGAATGAAGTTTCGACTCGAAGATTTTTCAGTCTCGTAAATCTTTTAGAGCTAGCAGCTCCGGTTTATGCATTTTAGCTCGTGGGCTGCCGAGTATAACATAACATCATGCCTGTATTTTCAGATGGGTTGGGCAGAAGTGTAGTATACCCACATTTCCCCAGTTGTGTTACGTTCTGACGAGCGCTTTGTGTAATTCGTTTAATTACCACTGTAAGTAACTGTGAAACATAGCGTGGAAGTCGGCGTTTAGTATAGAAAAAAATTTAAAAAATGCCCAGCGTCAAACACTCCCGTTAGGACCCGAACCCTTGCATATCGGTTCGTTTGTCATCTATCAGAACATTGTTGAAATATTATGCTTATAACAACTAACTATACGCTTATAACAATGTGAACCATAACTTCAATAAGTCACTTAAATAAGTTTCTGATAGATTACCATGTTAAATAAATTGATAAGTAGGTAGTTGTTTCGAAACAAAACGATACTTAAAAACTAGAAATAAATTTTTATTCCTATCACATTTTAACAATTCAATAAAATTCTTCCGTCTCGTGAATTCACAGTGTTTTCAAAGCTAACATTATAACAACAGAGTACGGAGCCCTTTGTACTGTCGGACAGACTACTCAAATGCAGTCGAACAATGCATATACGTCTCATTCCATCAATAAAGCGTCTGTGGGCGTGGCGGATGGGTGTAAACATAACGAATCTAGGTGGAAAAGCCTTTACATAGCTATGCACTATTTGTAAATAGAACCTCCGAATCAAAATCTCGCAACGCTCTGCTCTCAAAGCCACTGGTGGTACATATATGTATATTTAAAGGTATTATGTACAGTGATCAACGTGAGTGCAAATTTTCGTGTAGGTTTCTGAGTATTGTTTGTTATTTACAGTTCAATATTTCGGTTTGCTTTCGTTTATTATTTATATCATAGGCCTTTATGTCTTAGATGCCAATATTAAAGTCTGTAAGAATACAGGACATTTTTTAATCTAGTTATTTATATCGTCCCATATTGTAAGTGTTGCTTAAATGTATTTAGATGAACCCTTACTAATAAGAGTAATCTCTTATTAGTAATTGAACCGTTACGCAGCACATTTTTGTCTTGGAACTCAGAATGTTTCGAGACGTTTCATGACAGAAACACAGCGTAGTGGAATGTTATCAGAGACCCTAGCACGAACAGCAACACAACATTCTGGTTTCAATATTTGTGGCAAGCACAATTAGTATCTATCACCCATAGATATAAAGAGTGTCTTAAAACAAAAGAAAAATTAAGTGCGAAACGATTGTTTTCAATTTTAATATCGTTCGAATTTACGTATCATGTTCTAGGCTCGTTGTCAATCTTTTAAGTTGCCTTTCCACAAGCTATTCTTAACCCCAGCATCTCTATTCTTTGTAACTTTGACCTCCAGTCAAGTGTTCGTCGGTTGCCAGTGTCTCGACTCGCCAGCACCTTGACCCGGCCGCAGCCCACCTAACCACGGGCTACTTAGGCACTTACGTATAATTTGCCAAGTTAACGAGCGCTGCCCTACTTTGGTAGAAATTAATACTTGACTAGGGTTCCGTTTTTTCCTTTTGAGGTACGGAACCCTAAAAATGATGGCAAGTTCGAGGCTGGTGGTCTATAAACACAAAAGAAAGTACGGCCTTCAACCTCTGAACATGCTACCTCACATATGCGATCAACAGAGCAAGCAGTGATATCTTTCCTTTCCTTATGTTTGAAACAACTATTGCATAATATCAAGGTACCACCCGCCATTGAGGACCTGTTGTACGCACTGGCAGCTAAAAATTATTTACATTAAACTAAATCCTATCCGGTCTTCACCAGGTTTCACAAAAACCGCAGGAGACGCCCTGGGCGGCGGGAATCGGTAGCCGATTCCCGCCGCCAAGAAGAAACATAAATGTTCCCGAATGTAAACAAAATCTCTAACAAAATTGTTAGTATCAAAACACAATAAACGGTGACTATGACGACATGTCAAAATATTATTTAACCTACAACTGTAATCGTGTTCTTCATTATTAAATGCATTGCAACCTTTGTTTTCTTTCTACATGCTTCTTTTTTTTAAGGCAAATCCTTATTAGAAGGCTAAAACTCACCCAAAGGGCAATGGAGAGGGCTATGCTTGCAGTTTCCCTACATGATCGAATCAGAAATGAAGAGATCCGCAGGAGAACCAAGGTAACCAACATAGCCCGAAGAATTGCCAAACTTAAGTGGCAGTGGGCAAGGCACATTGCTCGCAGAACAGATGGCCGATGGGGCTGAAAGGTTCTGGAGTGTCGACCGCGTACCGAAAGACGTAGCCTTAGAAGGTTGCCACTGACCTTGTGCAGGCCGCAGGAAAACACTGGATGCGGAAAGCACAGAACCGGTCAAAGTGGAGGGGCTTGGGGGAGCAGTTGACGTTTTCGGCTGAAATAATGATGATGTATCGTCACACAGCGCAAAGGCGTCCTTCTCCCTTTCCTACACTAACTTTTTTTCCTACTGTTCGCTGACCTAATGTGGGCACACCTTTTTTTATTTTATAAAGTTAATATTATTTACAAAGCATTATAATATGAAGTAATTAATTCCACCATCAGAGGCTGCAGCTGCAACGGACAGCGGTTTGATTACATAACACTTCGCAACAAGTCGAGTAATTAGTTGCTCAACACAGAGTAAAAAACCCTGCATTTATTTACAAAAAAATACCTTCGCTTATATTTTGCCGCTCTTGAGAAAGGAATTAATTGGGAAACTCAGATTCATTGTTCAGATTCTGAAAGGCGCTTAGCAGTATCGAGTTCAAATGCTATTAAATTTTTAAGAAGGTTACAGTGTTGGGATTTTTGCTCCCTATGTAGCTTTGTCGACGACGAGTCAGTCGTTCGATGCGGCAGCGAGAACGACATTGTTGCCATCGCGGGAAAAACCTGGATGAGGCAGGCACAGGAGCGTGGATTCGGCACAAGAAAAGAGAGACTTGTGCTCAGTATAGTGGGTGAAGACTAAACATTTAAGAAATTCATCCACAGCCGTGGATGATGATGATGTGAGTTTCATTAAATGTTTTTTTAGTGGCATAACTTTCTCGAGTTGTAAAATATTGTTTTTATGAGCCTGTTAACGTCTCTGGCTGCTTATACGGGCAACATACGACTTAGTAAGATACTCCACACATCTTTTTAAATAAAAATATATTTAAACACTCACACAAGACTCTCATTCTTACAACAATTTAACAATAAATTGTTGTACGAATGAGAGTCTTACAGCTATCGTGGCACAATCAATATTTCGTAAGTAAATAATGTGCTTTCATAAATATTTTAATTTACCACACCCCACCACATAATATAGGATTATAAAATTATGGATTTAGAACATTATTATTCTTCATTAAGAATTAACAGTAATTTACTTACTGAGAAATTAATTTAAAAATGAAAATCATCATGCTACTGTATTATCTCAAATCTAAAACGCACTTACTATTGGTCTGGTGGCATCAGTTCTAAGATTTGGGATTATTTTCTGGGGCAATTGCAGCTCGAGGGAATACATATTCAAGGCGCAAAAACGTTGCATTAGGGAGATGTGTGGTTTGAAGACCACAGACAGTTGCGAACCAAAGTTTAAGTCCCTAAAAGTGCTTACATTTCCGTCATTATATATTCTGGAAATGGCCATGTTTGTAAAGACCAATAAAAACCTATTTCCCACGATATTAGAAACTAGAAAACGACCTGTCAGAAATCAGTGCAACACAGCGTTATTTAGAAAAAGTGTTATTTGTATGGGTACCTACTATTTACATATATACAATAAACTATAATGATACAATAAAAAACTTTAAAAATAAATTTGTGGCCTCCTAATAGAAAAATGTTATTATTCGATTAATGATTTTTTAATGGACAAAACTTTGTAATTAGTAATGTGTATAATAAATATAATTAATATTATTTTAAACATATTGGCCTAAAATACATTTATTTTTAATTTTATCCTAAAGTAACATTTTAATTTGACTTTTTCAATATTAATTAATGTATATGTAATTGTAATAATTCTAAGTGTGACATTTTAATTTGTAATTTTATTTTTAGATAGCTTCTTAACATTTTTTTAAAATAAATTTTGCGTGCCTATTTCCAGGCAGAATGTAATGGCTCACTCCTACCTACTCCACCTGTATTTTAATGTAACCTACATTCATTGCAAATAAATGATTTGATTTGATATAAACGAGCAATTCAAGTTCGGAACAGTGTTTAGATCAATATATAAAGTGTTTTCTTAAACAATTGAATTCGTGACGTTTTCTTTCAATTTCACCTCACGACCTTGCTATTATCGGGCGTACAACGAAAGCCTCTTCATGTCTTTGAAGGCACATACATAACTTATGCCTTAACGCCTGAACTCCGGGAGAATCACAAGAAAATATACGCCACCTCGTCTGTTTCCGCCAATTCTCTTTACATAACTTAGCAGCGGTTACTAACTTATTCAAAATGTACTAAGACTATAAAGTATACGGTATATTTACTTGATTTCACGATTCGTATATCTTAAAGACGGTTACGTGGTTTATTTCACTTGCCAAGTTAATAATGAAGCTCATCGGCGTAATTGTGCTTACCTGTCGGTCTTCTACGAGGGAGCTACAAATACACCTGCGATTGAACTAAACTCATCGTGATCCGCTCTGTCAAGAGCGAAGCGAAGAAGAAGAGGTGGTCTTCTACAGACTTACTTCTTACTACAGACTTAGACTTACTTCTTACTTCTTCTTTCTTACTACAGACTCTTCGTCGAAGAGTGTGAGCAGGAGCTCCACTACCGGACTAACAGACGTACTGCATGGTATCATACGATCTTGGTCGATATCCCAACTAGTCAGCGTCAGCCCTCTGCCAGCGTCCGTGTTCCACGTATAACCCGTCTGCCTTCAAAGCAAGAGTGAATAGGCATCTTCTAGGCTTGCGCGTTCCATTGTAGACTTCATCCATCACTTTCCATCAGGTGAAATCGAGTTCAAGAACAGGCACACGCAGTAATAAAAAATGTATTACGTAGCGTAGCAGCTCCGCGTAGCGACTCCGTGTAGCATCTCTGCGTAGCAGCTACTCGTAGCAAGGTGTAGCATATTTTTGTAGTTTATCGTAGCTGCCTCGTACAGCATAGTTTTTTGACCACAATTAGAATATTGAGTTTGGAAGCAGAAGAAGCAGTTTTAAAAATCACTATGATTTATCTTTACCTCATAAATGTTATTTAGTTAGAAATCTTTTTTTCACAAATATTTAATACAAATGTAATTCAACACTAAAATATTTATATTGCATACAGTCAGTATACACAATTAGCTGACCCCCCCTTGCATAAATGGTTGATATTTTTTTGAATACGGATCGATAGAATTTTATAATTCTTAATTTAATTTAAATACCTATTCGAAATCTACCCAAATCTAGAAAAAAAAAAAAAAAAAAATCGTACGATTTGTTAGTAAAAAAATCTCAACCATTTATGCAAGGGGGGGTCAGCTAATTGTGTATACTGACTGTACAAGAAAAAGAAGGAAAAAAATGGGGATGAGTACATCGTGTATAAAAAAATTCGTCCGTATAGCAAGTGGGAAAAGTGCCCGAAAGGCTGGCAGCGTTGCCACGTTGGATGGCAATGCTGATTCTTTGGCCTAAAAATAGGCCAGCCCTCTGGTCACGTAACGAGTCGACCAACCGCTTGGCGGTGTCCCGAAATACTCAATGAGCACTCGGCACAGGCCTGAGAGGATCACCTTGTTGGCATCTGACTGCAGATTTCAAAACGATGCCTCTATAATTAGTAATTTGGATGGGTGCCTGTAGCACTTCCACAAAAAACAATACATTTTCGGTAACTCCGTTTTTACTTCAGCCAATAAAGTGTCCCTGTTAACGGAGTTGCTCACCTTTACGTTATTATTTAAGAAACAAATTAATTCCATCGAGTTATTGCAAATTGTAATTATTTATTGAGTGGTTGCGGTAAATGTTACATTTGTTAGCAGAGCCTCTGTTATCAAAAATATCAACTACATTCTAAAACATCGATTCAGTATTCGATAAAAAAAAATACTGGATAATATTTACATAATTTAAAAGCTAATAGTCTTAAAATAATATTATGTACATGTAAGAAATGGAGGAAAGAATCAAAGGGCATCAAAAAATTCGTCTGCATCGCCGTCAACTGGAAAGCTGCCCAAAAGGCTGGCAAACGATTTGAACATATAAGTCCCAATAAGTTTGGAGTATTTTCGCCGTGTGAGATTTTCGACACATGTTACATCCCACACCAAGGCCGATCTAATTTCCAAGTCAACAATTAAATTGCCATTATCAATTCCCTATTAACCGAGCAACTTGGTTTATTTCGTAGAAAGTTATTAGAATGGTCTATAATTACTGCCAATTACTTCATCAATGTTGTTGACAGGTAGTTTTGCCTTATTCCTTTGTCTACTGCATACTCCATACAAAGAAATAAGGCTTACCTTTTTACATTTTACCTCATCTACTGTTCACTGTAGAATTCTCTTTGATAGTGCCCCACAAACTGCTTTGTATTATTGTAATGGTTTCATTTCAAATATAATCTTGAAAGTGAATTGTTTCAGTTATTATCAGAGTATTTTTATTTTCAATGAAGAGATAAAGAGATAAAAATATATTTATTTGCTCACAACAATAAAAACTCACGTAGAAAAAAAAAAACTGGTCATTAAAAGGTTCAGACATGCTTGCCAAATACTATGACGTGCAAATATTAGATACCATATCCTTAATTTAACGTCAATTCAATAAACAAAATTTTAATTAAAAATGGAAAAAGAAAAAAAAAAATGCATAAAAATTATGTCAAATGACATTATTTTATAGTATAGTATTCTTAGAAATGACTTCAGTTGTTTTTTCAATTGTACATTATTAAACTGACTCCAAATTTTGGGTAACTTGGGTTTCATGGTATTGTATACCATGAAATTAAACTAAATAATCTTGCAATAATAATTAAATATTCACTCAATTTGACAGCAAACACGGTTATTATCAATTGAACTGCATCCAAACATCATCTATCAATGGATATTATAGTGTTAAGTGGTCTACGATTGCCGTGTCATTATCTGCCCTCATCCACATTGTATATTAAATGAGCCATAATTAATACTGCTATATCGAAATTTCATTAATAAAATATTGATATGTTCTGCTAATTTAATGTTAAATCATAAATAATGATATATTTAATACGAAACGACAAAGTATTATTGGGTTTTTCCATCAGGAATTTCTCAGTAGCAACCCGGAGTTTGAACTCGTGTTCGGTTGATTGCAAATGGCTCACCGTCTATATGGGACTGAAACATAACTGGTCAAATTGGGTGTCACTTCTGCCTAATCCTTCAAATAATACTGGCGTGATGTTACGTTATGTTTATACGAAGCAGTAACTATCACCATCAATGAGTAGTCCATAGTTGGACATAGGGCTCTCTTAAGTCGTGTCGCCGCCTTCACACAACCACCCGGTCTCCGCCTTATGTACGAGTATCTCTCCCCGTCTTTTTAAGAGCGGTCAAACCGTCATACTTTTCATACAAATGCTCGTACGTGATTATGGCGTTGAAATACATCTTTCAATGAAAATTTTAAACTTATTGGTATCATGTGCACTGTCTAGGTTTATATGAAAGCAAAAAATTAAAATTTGGAGAAACAAATTCAGTATAAGCCTCAAAAAATCTGCTTTTTGCACACTTTTTACCTGAACTTTGGCCGTTCATAATGTACTGATAAATTATAAAAATAAAGAAAACATCTCGACAGAAACATCGCACATGTAATGGAGATTCTAAATGACAAACATTTATTTCACAAACTTGTAAGGCTTTCTCAAAAACACGTATTTCCTGGAACAAGTTTTATGAAATTTCCGCACACTATTTTTCGTTCAATGTTATTGCGTTCTCACTTGCCTGTTAGCATTAACATTGCGCTGGATGAAACAACAAGCTTTTCAATCATGCTCGCGTTGACGATAGATGGACCGGGAAAGGCCCTCTTAAGTGGGGGACCACCTGCGCTAAGTTCACCGATTCACTTCCTTAAGGGGGAAGCGCTAAGGTAGCCCGCGAAATTCAAATTTTCTTACAATGTTTGCAATTTGCAGCTGATTGTCTGGGTGCATGTTGATTAAAGTATAATTCGCGACCGTAACAAATATGTATTTACAGAATTATAATCATTAGAATCATCAATACAACTCTCTAATTTCATATTATACTATTGAGTTTTGCGGAGGGCTGTCCCCCTGTATTACAAAAATATTTTTTATATTTTTTGCGGGCAACTTTAATGTACCTGGGCTCTGCTTGAACAGCCATCAGTCCTTCAGTAGATTACTTTTATATAGTTTGATTTAATTTGAGACATAACAAACTGTTATGTCCTGTGTATATCTTTTCTTTGTTATCCTAAATAAATAAGTAAAAATGTTTAGTACTAGCCAGCGGGAACACTTCTGTATTTTGATTGGCATACATCGGTAAAGTCACCGTGGATTTTCGTGCCTGTTCTTCTCCATAGGAACCTACTACGCTTTGGAATGGGCAACTAGCTTCATCTTTCTGACTGACCGAGCCCCTTGACAATTCAAAAATGCCTTTAATTCGTTTAATTGAAATGAATTGAATTAAAAATTTGGTAGTGATACTATAGTGCTGCAAATAGACAGACAAAGTAACTAAAGCCGAAATCTATAAACGTTACTTAGAACCTTTTTTGACTAAGCGTTAGTCCTGTCAATATCGCACAACTGTCAAATTACAAGTGTAAGATAGAGACGGAAACATGTCGAATCCAAAACATGTGCTAAGTAAGTACTGTTTTGGACAGCCGAGCTGTCAAAGGAGGAACTTGGATTTTAAAGTGAGCACAGTACCTACCTATAGGTATACCTGTTCTGTAACTTTGCTAAGACTAATACCATCAGCGACAAACAGTGGTGCGTAAAACCACATTTTCATAGCCTTTCATTTTGGTTGAATACTATTTGATTCTATTCAAGATTCCAAGTTTGTACAATCCGTGTCCGTTTATTTATCATCTTGTATGTGTGTTGATATGTGTATTACAGACTATTCATAAGACGTGTATAGGAGTACCGCGTTTGAATTGATAGTGTAAACGCGCTGCAGAGCGCTTGGGATCTGAACTTAGCCGGTGTCGCACAGGAAGCTCGCTGCACGCTTGCCTACACCCCAAGGGGTGTTCACAGTCACGTATACAAACATGTACACGAAGCAAAATTCAAAAGCGGGTTTGCTTGAAAGGGGAGGACATAACATGTTTACGTAGAAGCCTTTATGTTTGAACAAATATGTTTTACTTTGAAATTAAATAGCTTTTGAATTTTGCTAATTTACATCATTTTGACATTGCACACTTTATCATTACGCGAGCAATCGTTAGTCTGTACTTGAACAAAATAATATATAGCTGTACAAGGATCTTTTGGCGCGTGGCAAAAATCTAAACTAATGCATTTCACAAAACAATTGCACATTATGTTTACCAACAGCGCCACCTTGTCAACGTCTTTCGAGCGCCAAAAGATCCTTGTAGCAATGTACAGGGGCACTTACCTCCGAGACCTCACTCTGGCATGACTCCACGCTCTTGGTCAGTTCCTGAAGCTGCGTGCGGATCTCGCAGAGAGCGACCGTCGTCTCGAGCTGGCGGTCCCCACGTTGCAGGTCATCCAGTTTGGCGGATAGATTCATGCTCATTATGCTCACCTGTCTCTGTAGGCTACAGCCAAAGTCAATGTTAGTCACACCAGCAGCAGGTTGGACCTTAGCCGATGAACCTTCCTCGCTACACGACAGCTAACAAGTGTGTATTGTTTCGACAGATTTGTCGCGTTTGACCAAACTTTTAAACAGGGTATAATATTCCGATTACGCAAATTGACCGTCAAAAGTTCATTCCTGAATCAGAGACAATTCCAGGTGCGAGATCGTAGCCATAGCAGCTTGATCCTGCGGTCCGATTACTTAGTCTTGCGCCTCCAAGTTATTTCTCACTTGTTATTTCTCTGAGACGTAGCGAAATAGTACACAACAATCTAACCGACCTAAACCAAATGATGCAATTATCTGTAACTTACAAAACGTTGATAGAGTTTAGTAAACAACCCGTCTGTTGTCTGTGACAAGCGAGGAAGGCCCGACGACCTCACACTGATAGATATAGCGAGATATGTCTGATATGTAGGACATATAAACAAATGAGTTATATTATTACATCAAAATTTATCAACATCACACTGCTTATTTACGCAGAAAGTGCTTAGTTTTTACATTAACTGCTTAATTAAGACCACAAATTATTGAGAGTTACGTTGAATATTTGAAAACAAAAAATGATAAGACTTTTGTCCTAACATTCCTTTAAATTCCATCTACAATTCTCTGCTGTAGTTTTTGAGAATCTATAAAAATATAATTAGTAATTAAAGTGTTGTTAATTTTACTGAATGGAATTTTAATAAGTTTTGAAACGAAAATTCTTTATACATATTTAGTGTTTTGTGTGAATTATAAATATCATTGTGCTTATCAAAGTTAAGTTATGTTCATTTATTTATATAATATTACCAAAACTTGAAAGTGAAAGGTGAACAAAGACAAAAGGTGAATGCAGTGATTGAAGTTCAATTTCATCTGTAACTAAAACATTGCTTTTCGAGAAACGAACAAAAATGAAACGTTTATTAGGAAAATTTGCCATCTAATTTCTATGAAAAACACTTGATTACACTACATTGAAACGTTACAACCACACCCATGCAAGCATAACCCCGTCCTATCCCAAGGTTAATGTCAGAGGCAGGTGCTAAGCACGCATGTGTTCCGGGCAGCGAGAGACAAACAAGGTCGTGGCCATTGATGCTAACCACGGTGCCATGGTCCGATGTTATGATACGAACTGTGAATGATTCAGCCACCGCGATTGGACTCGTCGAACGCATCGTCATATCGATATACGAGATAGGATGCTAAGCCAAGGTGAAACAAAATGTAGAAGACACATCGACACATAGAGAGATCCTTATGATCGTATGCAAATGAAGCCAGTATTAAAGGCGGAAAGCTATCCGGTATTGTCGCTATGGTCACGTACCTAAGTAGTAGCTCCCTGAGTGTGGTCTCGTCTTCCTCCGTCGTCGCATATCGTGTCAGCTTGCCTCCGGCCTCCCGGCCCACATGGTCTGGTACCACTGCGTCAAAACTACTTGTTTATTTTATTTTTTACATAACTAACTTCCCGATTCACTTCGTCGTTGTTTTCCCGTGTTCTAATTTATTTTATTTCGACGCAGAGTTTGTGGTTTGGAATTTGGATTACCGAAAGAGTGCGTGGCTCATAATTTTGTATGGTTGGTGCTACGAGTACCTATTCAGCATCGAACCTTTCACCGTTTGCCAATTAGCTTCGATGGCCACGACAGGGTCCCTAATCAATTTTGATGTTCAGCGATACCCACAAACCGGTATGGAAATAAAATTAACGTCGGAATTTATACCGGAAAAAAAAATTTTTTTTATCCAAAATATTTTTTTTGCACCCTGGTCAATTTCACGATGAACACGCTTTATTGTTTTCAAAATAGTGTCTGAATATTGTTTCAAAGTAACGCCATTTAAGTTAGAAGTATTAATTAAACTCTTGTTTAAGCAGTGAAAAATACCTGTGGAATTTAGACATTTAATTTTAAACACGTTGAATTTAACCGTGCAATTTACCGGCAATAATATTGCTGGAAAATGGCACGCTATTGTGAGAACAAATTCATATGAATGAAAACATAGATGAGTGTTTACAACAGAGATAATAATGAGTTCCGAAGTATGATTACATTCCGAAGAGCTGTGTTTGAGTATACGATGTAATAGACATTCCATGCACGTGACAATACTAATAATAACACCGACAATGATTTGAATGATATAGTGCATTGATAAAAGACATGTTCAAAATTGTGTAGAAGGATAAGAAGGCCTTTTTTACGTTTGATATCTTTGAATTACTCTATTAAAAATGCGATAGAATATTTTTTTTTTATTAAATAAAGATTTTTCCCTAATTCTGTTTCGCTTCATTACTCTGTGATGCATTTCATGGAATCCGTTCATTGACGGGCGTCGAGCAGAAATACTACGATTTCGTACGATTCTGCGTTAGTCTCTCGGAGTGAATGATTAAATCTGGAATTGCTGATATATAGACACGGGTTTCATTCATGGATTTATCAAGTTCAAACATTGTTCCGTACAAGCTATTTATGAATGAAATATTTATGATTGGCTGCACATTTTACGACTTGTCTTAAGACTTTAGAGATTGTTTGTAAAGGTTTGAGTCATGCTTTCTTAGTGCTATGTGTGACATATTGTGTTGATTATTGGTGACTGTTTTGCAGCCTGTTTTTAACAAAGTGTATCATGTAAATGAAGCCCAAGTTAAAACGGCCAAAAGCCAATGGCCAATTTTTTTTATGCGTTTTACCAGATTTTTGGCATGATTAATATGTATAACCATGTCAAATTATAGCTTTATAGTAAGTACTAAGAGTCTCTGGCCTAAGCTGCGGAAAGAGGGACAGACAAAAAAAATAAAAACATACAGACAGACGGACATGGCTACACAGTAAGGGTTCCTTGTTGACGACGGAACCCTAAAAAAAGGTTCTTCACCCTTGCCTGTGTGTTAAGATTAAGATCTAACAATCTTACAAACCTACGCTTTACATTATAATACGACATCACCACTTTATTTTCACCTAAACCTGGTGTAAAATCGCAAGCATGCATCGAGCCTAAGTGACGTCAGGGCGACGTCACTGCATAGGGTTGATTAACACCTGTCGAGAATGCCCCTGAACTCTGTGTTCGTAAACTCAATTTCTATTGTAATATCACAACACACATTGAATCTACAAATACAGGATGCTTTAACAATGTAAGGGAGAGTATCGTAGTTCCGAGAAATGAAAGCGAGTCTGAAACCTGATTTTAGCTCGCGGACTACGCTTCGTAGTACTACGAATTAAGGTTGTTTACAAACACTGCCATAGTTTATATTCCGCAGTAAATTCACACAGTCTATGCATTGCTCGTCTGATGTTTTTCAAGTCTTGTTACGTATAGGATTGCTCGAAGTTTATTTACGAAATTATGGTTATTATAAATGTTGGGTTTTGTGTGGAACTGTGGAGTTATTTAAACTTTTGTCATCCAGTCTGTTGGCTATCGATTTTGCTGTTTGAAGTTTAAGTTTGTGCATCGTGTTAAGGGTTTATTAGTATGTATGTGTTTGTATTTAGTTATTTGTGAGTAGCTGTTTGAGAATTATTAAGTATTTCGTTATAAAGATTCGATTAGTACTTAGATTTATGTGATTAAACTTATAGAACTCATGTTTTTACAACACGGGGGACAACATGACAACAATGTTATTGTAGATACTGTTTTTGTTTTTATTTTGTTCTCTTTAAGAAGTTCGATTGCAATGAAGGATTTTCATCGATATAAAATTTTATGTAAGAGACCCGTAGCAAGATTATCCGTTCCAAACTTAAATATGGCTTTAAAAAAACACTAAGATGAAGAAGCATTACGGGCTCCAGCTCCGCTGAAATTAATCGCGGTCTTATACCGGTCGGAAGCACGTGGAATGTGAAGAGTGAATCCCGAACTCAAACTCATGGTAACTTGAGGAAAACTATGTAATTGAGTTGGTTGGAGCCTGAAATATGAGGGCATGAGGATTTAGCCACAGGGAGAGACAGGCAGATCTTGTCTGTCGAAGAACCTATGACTGGACATATTGTGTCTAAGAGATGATCGGGATGCTATTCATCCAGGCTGAATTAAGACTTTAACATTGCAACTCGACAAGATGTGGGAAGCGGATATCCAGGCACTGTCGTAATAAGAAATTGGGAATGGCCTATGTCCAGCCCTTGATTACTTAGGATTACACGTTAGTGTCAGTGATGGCCCAGTGGTTAAAGCGCTTGCTTCTCATGCACACAACCTCGTGCATGAGAAACGGGCGCTTCGAAATCGGGCAAGTACATTGACAGTGGTACAAAAAAAGGCCGGTATTATTATTATTAGTGGAACTTACGAGCACTCACGCATGTCTATGATCGTAGCTAAGTTCTAGGCGGATACAGTGTCTAAGAAGAATAGTTTTAATTTTATCCTAGATTTTTTTTCTTCTTGTACCTCTCTATTAAAACAGCTTGGGTCAGTCGCGTCAGCAATCCTGGGAAAGACTGGATGCGGATGGCGGTGAACTGGGCCATGTTGCGACACAACTTGGGATAGGCCCTTTTTTTTGGGTGGGAAATTATCAAATAACTTCTCCCGCTCTGGGCGGAGCGGGAGGGCGTGTCAGACTTTTACTGACTGAAACATGGGGGCCTGTGTGCCCCTTTCGGATAAACCCGCAACGCTGGCAGGCACCGGTCCTAGCGGACCCCGTCAGTGCGTGCTGACATCTCTTTGAGGCGCGCGTGACCTAAGGACTTGACTTCAAATTGAGCTTTTAATAATCTTCTAAAATCTCCTGTATAATCTCATTCTGTTAGCCAATTAATGCGAATTAGCTTCATCAAAGGCTTATTGAAGCGAATATTAGAAGAAAAGTATTTTCTTCCAAGGAATTATTCCTAATCGGCTTATAAAATAATGAGCGCAAATATGAAAAATGATGATTAAGATTTTCTTGTTTTGACTTTTTAATTGCGGATTTTAACTGTTGATACTTCGTTTATTGACAGTTAAAGTAAAAAAAGTTCCTTGTTATTAGAATTTAATTTACGACTACAAAACTATTCCATACCATACTAGTGTATTTTTCTACAATTTACCATTTTTTAAATAACCACAGTTCCAATATTTTTTTATCGTCAATTGGACGTACCTAACGAATAAAGGTAAACAACGAAGGTATCGTAAACAAGCACTCGATAACTGGATAATAGGTATCGAATACCCAACAAGTTTCTCGATCCCTCTCTGAATAATCGTACGCCTGAAGCGCCCTTTGTGTCCGGATAACTGCATGTAAACCGGGTGCTAGCGATGGGCTAATCTCATAACCGGATATGTAACGTAATTTTCGCTGAGTGCCAATACGTACTGGGAGGTGTAAAGTAGTTACTGATGCCGCCAATCGAATAAGATTTTAACTGACGCTGGAAAGTGTGAAAAATGCTGTAGAGATGCCGTACACTATGCGACATGCGACTGCGACAGCTAGGCGACTAGACGCAGCGACAGGCAATTTTGCTGAATCGAATTATTATAATTCTGTAAATAAATACTTGTTACGGTCGCGAATCATATTTTGATCATCATACAACCTGCCACTGGCCTGCAAATTGCATAAAACGTAAGAATCTATTTAAAATTACGCGAGCTACCTTAGCGCTTCCCCCGTCAGCACAAACGGGCATAAATTACAATGGTGCCGATTCCCTGGTTCACAAACTAAACTAAATTTAAGTTCAGTGCATCTGTTTCTTTCTATTTCATTAAGAAAAGGACAGAAGATACATTTTAGTTTAGTCCTGTCAAATTAATCAGCGCCTGTCACTACTCTATACAAGTTTAGACGTGATTAAAAACTTGCCGACTAAAATTACGTCAATTTATGTCAAGCGCTGATGAATTTGACAGGACTAAACTAAAATTTATCTTCTGTCCTTTTCTTAATGAAATAGAAAGAAAAAGATGCACTGAACTTAAATTTAGTTAATTTGTGAACAAAGGAATCGGCACCAATTCCTATCTTCCCTACACTATAAAGATAGGTCAGGCTTGTCTAAAAACACGTATAGATGTCACAATTTGCCAATGTTCGCACTTTAATTAAAAGTGATAACGTCAGTGATACGTCAACGTCAGTGATAAAGGAGAGTAAGTGCACAAACTGCATAACTTTTAACTATCAACGAACAAGTTTTAACAAGCAGACATGAGCCTGTCACCATATGATCAAACTGTATTGAAACTCTGTAGTGTAACATGTCGAAGCGTGGTAACAGGGCGACGGAACTTTTCTCGTGCGTATAAGCCCGTGTAGGTGTGTAGAGTTTATACCTTGTTCTGGTGATAATCCATACATGATTATAACACGCAACGTCTGTCCTGGTCGTCGTTTATTGCCCTTATAAGTCAAAAAAAAAGGCTCTTAAAAAAAAAAAATTTATTTGTGTAAATTTTTAGTTAATAACTTTTTTAGCTCATGAGAACAATTACAATTACTTGAATTTGAATGGTAACATGAAAGACTGAAAACTATACATTTTACTGTAAGATGCATTGCCGTTGTATTATTCGTTATTTTTAATGATGCCACGAAAAGCGGCAATTGACCGCTGAATTCCTGTTTAAACTAACGTCCACATATCTAAATTCTACATACAACAAAATCTATACCTACCTAATATTAGCGCTCTGAGCGCTTTATTTATGTACGACTATTTAAAACACTAGGTTATTCTTTTGTGATACCTTATATGTTGCCGTGCGATGGCCAAGAAATTATATTTATTAAAGAAACAAAGAAGTCTAATATTGATGCGATCACTATAAAATGTTGTTGGTTAACTAATTAGATAACATATTATGACGAATTTGTTGGACATATGCTCCCATAGATAGGTACTGAATAAATGAACTGATTTGGTTTTACACTAGATCTCACAACTTTTTGCGATAGAACTGCGTTGTGATACTTGCATTTTTGTAAATGTTGTGTTTTTAATGTGATCTCATTTGTTTTTGTAGGTAGATTCCCCGATACTGATATGTCAGATTAATTGCCAACTGACGAGGCCAACTGATTTAATTTATTTCATTGGGCATTTTATGGGCAATCTTGGAAGTATCAAATTTTTTCGATTGTACCTACCTTTCATCTTCCATTAGGTAGGTACACTAAGTACGTAGTCCCTATCTATGTAAATATAGTTAAAATAAATTAATTTAATAATAATAATGTTTATTTGGACTCAATAAAATATAACCTAATACAGTTATATTACTAAGAACTAGGATACAAATAATGTAAGTGAGTAAATTTATTTATGAATAACCAACTTATAATTGTAGCGCATGGGATGAATAATTTTACAAACTGTTTGTTTATTATTAAATTCAAATACCTAACTCAATTTAGCCTGCTATAAGATCGCTAAGATTTCAATTTCATCGCTAATCTTCACAAATAAATAAAATTCTAAATTCGAAACGCTGCGCTAAATTATAAGTTTAATATAGGTATATTAAAGGAGACATCATCTGTGACTTACTCTACCTACTCATGTGTATCCACTATTTACCTCCCTATCTATTTATTTAAGTAGTGTAAGTGAAGATTTTTTTTTTAATTAACATAAAATAATAAAAAAAAATATATATAGAAAGAAAAGAAAGAAAGAAAAAACGTTTATTTGCGGTAAACATGACGCAAAAAAGAACACAGCACAAAAAAAAAAAGTTTGGGGTAAATATGCGTCACATCCACGCAAAACGGCCAGCGCTCAGCATAATGCTGCGACCCTATGCGAGACAGAGCCGCAGCGCTGGTGATATATATATATAACTTTTTATAACAGACAATGCAAAATGGTAAGTATTGGTACGTTTAAGACATTTTGGCTATTATGTCATTAATCCTATATCATATTTCGTGTCTTTTTTCTCTACATAAACCGGACAAAAATCCACTCCAAGAAAAAGTAAAAACGCAATAATATCTACTTTTCCCGACTTCGAAAACAGACCGATAATGTTGTCTGCATTAACAAAATTCAATTAAATGCCGTTTAATGGCCCGTAACATGAATATTTCATAACAACTACAAGTTGACCACCACTTTGTTTTGTTCAGAAGCTTTCAACTTTATTAAATGAAAGAAATTAAACTTTTTTTGTTGTTGTATGAAGCCTTTTTAATCAAATATGAAGTGTTCAATTGGGAGGAATGATAAAACGTGATTAAATTAAGCAATTCAGTTTAAATCTTGTAATTAAATGTATCGGGATTGCAGATTTTTTATAATTATTGCGTTATTATGTCCATATAATAATATTGCAACGAAGAAGAATGATGTTATGAATATTTCATTGGAAAATGAATGCACTGCTAAATGCTGCACTAATTAAAAAGTATAATTTTATTATTTCGCTAATAATTTTATTTTCCAAACAAAATATTTTATTTCTATACAGCCGTACAATATTTTCAGATCGTTATTATTATTCTTTAGTTATTATTATTATTGAGTTAGTTTAGTTTTATTATTATTCAATGAGAGAATGTTGAGTATACTATTTGTCATTAAAGTTTAACTTTAAAACGAACAAAGTGAATTTTACTTATACATACATATAATACATTGTTTGATGACAAGCGACCATGTGGCCAGTGGCCAGTTTGAGAAAAGTGGGACAAAATGGTCATTAGGGACGCCTCATTTCGGACAAACCGTTTCTATTAATTTAAGGCTGACGCACATTTTTGCGGGTCACATCACATCGCAAAAATCCTCCTACATCACTTTCGTGCATTTTATATGAACCATCGCACACCACAATGCATCGCATTTTAATACAAAATAGTGCGGTGCGGGCCGCACCATTTTGTATTCAAATGCGATGGGCTGTAGCCCGACGCGGCTGGAAGGGGCGCTTGCCTTTATTATGATTTTTATTTACCTAAATAGTAATTTCATATAATAGGTTGCGACGTAAGACAAAATGATGTAAATAGTGAAATGACAAAGCGTGCAATGTTGCTACACGAATTTAATATCTAAACTGTAGTGCTGCTATTTTTACGACATTGATAGTATTTCTATAGATTAATTGTTTTTCTTTGAGTTTATTCCGATTTAAGAATGTATCGACATCGAAACGGTAGCAGCACTCGAGTTGACGCACCATGACTTACACTTAGTATAACACAACAATCGAGTATTAAATTAAATTTACATAATTATTAAATTAAATGACGACCGCGCTGATAATACAATAATTAAAAAAAGATAATATGCTTTGAATATATGAATATTACAGTATACAACATTCATGTAAGGATTATGTAACAAGGGAAGCAGTAGGAAGGATTGGAAACAAACGACGGATAACTAGGCGTAATGGCGAAATTTGGGAAACCCCTTTATCTAGCAGTGGAGTGCGAAATACTGTCGTGGCTGATTGTTTATATTATAAGTAAGATTATATAGATCACAAAATTAAAATTATGCTTGTAGAATGATTGCAATAAATCGACCTACCATATAGGTTCAAAACTTAAATGTTAAGGCAAGCCTACACGTTTTATTTTTACACTACCAGTCACTTCATCTAAATTAGAATGTTCACTGATCTACTTTGTTTTTTATTTTTCTTTATGATTCGAGTTAATTACTTTTTTATGCACGTGTTTCTGTGACAAATGTATTTTTCTTTCTTTCTGATAAATAAACTCTGAACAGGATACTTCATATAATATTACCAACTCTTTAGCTGATTATAATAATAATGATGATTTGGAAAATACGCTAACATTCCTACCTTATTATCCGGAAACCGCGAAAATGGCGGATAATTGTGGTTTTGTCGTATTCACATTATGTTTATAATCAAATCACGGATTTCGTTTATTATTCATTGTAATTCTCATTAAGTAATGAATAATAATTATATTATTGATAGTGTTTAAAAGTTATATGGTTTAAAATAACATTATTGGATAGAAACCTGACATTAGTTTCTTGTAGAATGATGATAAAATGTCAGTCATTTTTCGCAAAACTTGTTGCGAATATTAGTGATTTATCGTGAATACTTAATTTATTTGAAAAATCCCTTTCAGCCACATGCAAAACAAAGAACACGTCTTTTCAAATCATAAATTATTTTGTTTAAATTATTTTTCCCTTTCTCACAAACAATGAACAAAATTGATCAAAATCAGCCGATTTCGTGCACGGCCCCTTAATCACGTTTTAAACACAGTTGTTTATAGTTTTGGTTAATCACAATATGTTCCACGTAATTCAGAGATTGTTTTGATACTATATATGACACTTGAATAGTTCACTTTATGATCACTTTAGAATATTTAAAGACAGATCACAAACGTCAACAAATCGTCGTTACGTCGCGACGATTTGATGAAAAATAATACAGTACTTTTTTACTCAATAATGACTCAAGACAGACTTGTGGGATTGTCAACTTTATCTATAGAGAAAGAAATACACACATCAAAAGTGTCTCGGGATCAAGGAGAATTTGATGAATGTTTGATAAAATTTTGGTAGAACAATTTCTACTAGAGTCGCGTCGCACGTGTCTACGGAAGCTTTTATTTATTTTATTTATTAGTGGGAAAAGAGAAATGTAAATGAAAATAAACGTAGCGTCATTTCTCCATACAAGTTATGGCTGCATCATCTTACGTTGGTGATATTTTAAGAGCCAATATGATACAGTGGCTATTAATGGACATTTTCTAAATAAGTGACTACTAAAGTTTCTATAATAATATAATTCAATCATGATTCGAAAGACACGTGGCGCCATCTATTATCATAAGAACGTTATTGTTGTTTTCCTCAGGGACAATATTTTCGGGATGAAAGGTACCCTATGTCCGTTTCTGTACACCTGACAACGTATATGCAAAATTTCAGGATGATCCGTTCAGTGGTTTATGCGTGAAAAGGTAACAAACAAACTGACAAACTTACTTTCGCATTTATAATATCAGTTAGGATTGGCGGCGTGCGGTAAATGCATTATGATAGTCAGTCTGTGATCCATAATTTCTATGCCACAACATTCAAATACATTTTACATGCAATATTATTAAAAAGGCTTAATTCCTTACTTTTGTTGCCCTTGGCAAGGTATATTCACACCCCTCCTCGAGATTCCTCGAGGTCTCTGCAGTGAGTATGAAGAAGTAAAAAATAATGTTCCCACTGCTGGGACACAGGTCTCCTCTCTTCGAGAGGGAGTGGGCTGTGCTGCCACGCGGGCCCAGTGCGGGTTGGGAGATGTCAGTTGTCTTCGATTTTTTGGTTCTAACACATGCTTGTTTCCTCAACATGTTTTCCTTCACCGTTTTGAGAGCAGTGGTGGTTAAATTATTTACATAAAGTAAAACGAATGGCTGGGGCGGGGCAGTTGTGACTAGGCCGCCAGTGCTCTGATCATTTCATAAGGCTGGTTTTAGAGTCACGCTGACCATCGGCGCTGACAGCTCAGCGCGAAGCTTGTCAGCGCTGAGGTTCAGCGCGAGACGTTTCAGTATCGTGCTGATCACTGCGGCGTACAGACGCACTAAAATGCGAAATGCGTCATGACTGTTCACGCTGACGGCGTCCGCACGGCTCGACACTATACCCAAAGTCTCTAATTGAGATAATATATGTAAACAAAGTAATGTCAAGAAATGTCACTGTCAAAATGACAGGACACTGGTGCAAAACATTTTATCATTACATGTTTTCGTAAATAATCATCGATAAAATTAAAGTGAATTAATTATAAGAACTATGCAAACAAAATACCGTTGCCAAACAATGTTTTGTGTAGTGTGTCGGAGACACGGTATACGATCGTTATAATCAGCCCTTTTAAGCCCAGTGCTAAACGTAGGCCTCCCAAAATCAATTTCCAATCGAAACAGTTTACAGCCGCTTACATCCAAAATGGGGCTAGATCACGTGTGAATGTGGTTACTTACAATATGAATCTATGTATGAGAGTTGTAATATTAGTGTTGTTGAAGATGTAATTTTTTTTCAAATGTTTGGATCTTCTGCATTGTTACCAGTATCATAAAACATTTTATACCAGAAAATCTCCTTTTATTAATAACTTTGTTTAAAACTGACAATTTATAAAAATAATTACGGTATGATTACTTTTTAATTATTATTTCTTAAAATCAGTACTTTTAAGAAAATGGAACCCCCTTTTTCGCAATTTATTTTGAATTACCATTACGAAGATATTTTTTTGTTATATTGTTTATTTAAACTTCATGTACAATAGTGGTACATAGGCGGACTTAATGCCACAAGGCATTCTCTACCAGTCAACCTTTGGGTTAAATATAAAAACAGTGTACAAAAATAATGTCTAAAATACTAACTTCTTGATTACGAGAATTTATATCCCCTTTGTTTACATAAATTATCTGAATTTGAGACTTTGGGTATAGAACGCTCACTGAAGATAGACACAGAGGCGCGCGATATTCTAAAAAAAACGCTTCCTTGAAGTTCATACGTTTCGGCTGTCAGTGCCGACGGTCAACGTGCGGTCAGCGTGACTCTAAAACCAGCCTTAGAGCTACAGCAAAACAAAAAACAGTGGAGAGTTTGCTGCATAGATTTAAGTCAATTACGGCTATTATCCCCCAGTGCAGTCCAGTCCAGGTTTTATGGCTCCCTCTCACAGAGAGAGCCTGTGTCCTAGCAGTGGAAATATTATAGGCTGATTATGCTATAGCCAGTTTCACTACCACCGGCTATACATCTGGTAGTAGGTAAATTTCGTATAAATTCTGTTCTATTTTGAAATCAATGTAGTGAATGCCTATGTGGAATGTTTAAGGTGAAAGCGTCAGAAAAGCCCGCGAAATTCAAACTTTTGTACGTTTTTTGCAATTTGCAGGTCAATATCAGGTTGTATGTTGATCTTAATATGATTTGCGGCCGTATCAAATATTTATTTATAAAATTATAATCAAAGAAATCATCAATATAACTTTCTGAGTTCATATAATCCTATTGAAGGACTATTTTTTAAAATCATCATGACTTATAGGATTATACTAACTTAAGGAGTTGTATTACTGATTCTAATGATTATAATTCTGTAAATACATATTTGTTACGGTCGCAAATCATATTTTGATGAACATACACACATACAATGAGCTGCAAATTGCAAATATCGTAAGAAAATTTGAATTTCGCGTGTTGCCTTAGCGCTTCCCCCTTAAAGGCTTAAAATCCATTTAATTATGTGATTTAATCAAGCGTCCAAACATGGATCTGTGTGCAACAGAGGTTAACAAATATTTAATTAAAACTCACTAACTGAACTGATTGATTGAACTGATTCAAAGGAATTTGTATCGAAATTATGTATATTATTAATGTGATAGGTAATCCAGACGGGTTTAATTTTTGTAGGTGTTTTATGCAATTTCTAAAATCTTTGAGAAGCCATAATTTTTTTTTTCGTTTCTTAATAATCTTTCGAGAACTGGGGAAGAAGTAAGAAGTATTTATATCCATTTTTCGTCATGTATAACCTATGGTGGATAGAAATTGAAGGAGCGAAGGATGGAGCAACAATGAAGGTTTAGAAGCATTCGTCGAAAGTTTAGTGGTTTCAGCTCAAAATAACAATGATAATCATTACAAAACATTAAACATGATAATTTTTAACGAGTCTCAAAAACCATTAAAATTTCTAAGAGCATAGTACGTAGATCATAAAATTTAAATGATGTATTCAATAAATAGTTGAAGATTCAGTATTATCAGCGCGCTCGAAGTTATCAGCTAACTTGTGCTTAATTCCGTAAGCCAAAGTTCGGACAAGATGCGGCATAATCTTTTCGATGCAGGTAAGCCCTCAGTCAGCTAGATATTTAATCACGCGACGTTGAACACAAAGCCCCATTTAAAAAACGTAATTCCATTTAAAAAAAGATTTTCAATTGAGCTTCAAAAATGATTCGTAAATTATTCTCAAGTTGAAATATGAATCTTGTTTGAAGAATAATTTGTTTTATTTGGAAGCGAACATTTTTTTTTGTTTGAAGAGAAATATTATTCGCAAATGGAAATAAAGTTTCTTAAAAGATTATTTTAATACTGTAGGTCTACTGGAGTGCGAATGTCCGAAAGGTTTTTTTTTTTAAAATTACATAAACATTATTTATTGACACTGCATTGCATGACTATTTTGCATATACACATATGGTAGGTAGTAAATATTATATTTTTACGCACCAATTAGATTTTATGAGACTTTAAAGTAGGGTAAATAATTGGGGTTTTCTTCGACAGTGGGGGTAAATAGGGGGATCAATTATGAAACCCGAAATGATATAGACAAACATGTCTTTTAGTCCATTCAAACGACAATGACTTTAATTTATATGCTGCTAAGAGTGAAATATTATTCAATAGTAAAACTGCAAATCAAAGAAAACTTTCACTTATAAGTAGTGTCCTTGATATATGAGACAGAAAATAAACATTTATATTCGCCACGGTTCTTCAAGTTAGGAGCTAGATCTGAGCGATGTTGTGGGTTACCGTTACCGGCCGTGGCCTCAGTTAGTTTGCCCTAGTATCCTTGGCCCAGTATTTATTAACCGCCGAGTTAGCTGATAACTTTGATCTCGATAGAGTTATCTCAACTTTGTTGCTACGGTTTTGGAGCGAGCTGGTCCTTAATGAAAAATGTAAGTTTCAGTTTCTGATTAATTTCAAGTTGTTCTGTTGCAGGTTTTTTATTGGAAAGTTTGAATTAGTTGGGGGAACAAGTTGATTCACAGCAACAGAAAATTTCTGAAGCATCGCCTGTTGAGACCGTCATAACGGTTCACGGTTCACTTGTGACTTTCAACTTGGTTGAAACAACCAATTTGAATTACAAACATAAAACTGAATATGGTTGAACCGCGTATTACTGCCATTATATTAACATTGCTCTCCAAAACCTTAGCACTATGAATAAATACTCTACACAACGATTTTACCTGAAATTTGGTCTATGGGTGAGTACAGAGGGGGTTCCTCCCCTCCCGGGTGTTGATGTTCCAGCAGACGGTGACACGACTGTCTCATGAGCGCTCCCGACACTGACAGACAGACAAACAGATATACAGACATACGAACAGGTACAGGTTACTTTAAAGTAAAATAATTCAAAGAATCGCAGTTAAGAAGAGTCGCAAAGCACGAATGATATAAGCAAGCAAATAAACGCAATCGCAGAAGCGTAAATTGAGTATAGTGTACCCTCAATCTAATCTACGACTTAAATGAATAATTAGAAATATTTAAGAGGAAAAAAGTTTGAGAAATGAAGGAATAGATATGTAAGCAATGGACTTGAGATCAATATAGGTAGATGATTTTCAGTTTTACATCATCTATCATCATTCAACGACTGGGCAAGTCAAGTCTTGGCTTGCCCAGTCGTTGAATTCGAGTCCATATCCTTACAAATATTACTACAATAATAAAAATATTTACCTTTATTCTAGTTATTGTCATTTGACTACGACTGTTGTCAGTCTAACCGGCGACATTGTGTCTGTAACAATAAAAGAACCACTATTAATTGAAATGTTAAAACATAGCCTTTGTAGAAAGCCCGGAGGTCATGACTAAATGGTTGGCGATCTGAGCGATCGATCTGCTCGAATTTCAATATCCTTGGCGAATATTTGTGTTGACGTCCCGTTTGATCTTAGTGGTCGTCATCAAACACCAGTTTGAGGGGGATCTTGAGGTATAAAGCGGCCAGTGCGCCAATCAATGACAGTAGTCAGTTTGATCCGGGTAGCCGGTAGTCCGAAGGTCGAAACTTGGGCGCTTGTGCTGCCATAAGATAACGGTATATACGGATAACTCCTATTGGTGTTGCGCTCGGCTCGGCAATGCAATCAGGTTTTAATTAGAATCGAGTTAGACTCTGACCCCGACATTCTAAGGATGCAAGAAACTTCTATAGACCCTTTGTATAAATCTAAAGCAGAAAACTAACTACACAGTCTATCCGACGGGCCTATAGCCCATCGGATTGGCAATTAGCCAATCCGATGGGCTATAGGCCCGTAATATATAATAGGCCGGTAATATACGTAGCCTGCAACGGTCCGATTGGATAAAACATCTCACTCGCATAATCACATTTTTTACATACTCATATACGCATTAAAGACACAATCTGTAAATTTGTATTTCAGTAAACAATTGCAATACTAAAATAAAAAAATGCTACATTCAAACTATGTAACTTTGTTGCAGTTTGCTCGAAACATGAACAAGTTGCTCGTACAAGAATGTTGTGAGGTGTGTGCTGGATTCGCCGAAATTTAAATTAAGTAGTATACCTTTACCGTCATGTTTCAATTAAAGAGCTACCAAAAATCGTGCTGTTATAAATCTAAAACACTTCCATCAGATATTCTGGCAATAATGGAACGGTACTTGCAACCGCTATCCCAGTGGTCCGAGTAATAGAAAGAGGGAAATACAGGTCGCTAGGAAATTTAGTGCAAATGTACGTGAATATTACAAAGCACGGTTATATCCGTGGCAGGACTTAACGAACCCTAATCGCGTGCTCGATGGGTATGAAATGAGGCTGTTCGACGTTGCATACGCTTCTAACTATGTTAACCGTACCGAGCTGTATTTCCCACCGACGACGAACTTCGTTGTCAAAGCAAAGGGTATTACGGCAAGCTATCGGCTATACAGGTGCTGATTAATTGGTTAAAGTGGGCTTTTTGTTTTTTTGTACTTTAAGACTCACGTAAAAAATAACAAACTGTAAGTTGCTATTGTGAATTTCCATAACGAAAAACTCAATAACACATTGTCCCACGCTTTAGCTTCATCCACGTGCATAATACACACGCGTCAATTGTGAATACTGCCCACCAGATTTTTGAAGTGAAAAGTTAGGCAGGATCGGCACTTTTGCGCTGGGGAAAAGCACTGAACTCGGGTGACCGTCACGCTCAGATACATTTATACTGGATAAGTTTTTAACCAGTACGCAAATTTTTTTTTGGTGGTTTATTTCCATCATGTATTCAATACTTTTTTTTGGTCCTACTTGAAATCAGCAAAATATGGATACAATCTATTCGTAATAATATGAATGGGCGAGCGCACAGCTGATAGGTACCTACTCTGCGTTCCGCTTCACTGATCGCGCCGCCGCACTATGGAAAATGGTAGAACAAGCGCATATCAAAAATGCTTTTTACGAATATCATAATTTGGCTAATATGGCTATTTTATTAGGTTCTCTAATAGTCAAATTATAATATTCATTAGGATTTTTTCACTTAATACGCGAAATAATATTTTTTTCATAGATAGAAATACATAAAAGATAGAAGTGCCAAACTCAAGTCTTTGCGTATACATGTTTCAATACCATATTGTGAAAAAAATACTTGGTACAGATATGCAGTATTATACATTTTTAGAAAGGTTATTCTATTATGTTTGCGATACAGCTTAATGATTTTAAAAGTAAAGAAAAATATTTCAGTAATTACTTAAAAAGTGACATACCTTATTTTTCACTCATATTTTTTTTCGTCGAAGGTTTTCAGTGTTACCCACGTTTGCCCAAGCGCTACTTTTTGTGTTGACTAGTAGTCTAACTATTCATAAATAGAATGCAAAAAAAATCAGCTGCGGATATTTGCGGTTTTAGAAAATATGAGAAAAAATCTGATAAAAGTCAGAACCCGAAAATTGGTATCTTTTGCGGTTTACCACTGACACCATTCACATGAACAATATGGAACTTTTTGGATATTTTCTTCATTATTTCGTGATAACAAAGGGACCTTATCAAATTTGCACTCAGTTTGCGTGGGAAATTACAAGATAATAATGATGTAGGTACCAATTCGATATTGTAAAATGAGTATAAAAGGGAAGCAAAAACTATTCGAACCATCTACATCAGTGTAACTTCAAGTGAAGCAAATCTCATCTACGCCTATTATTTCTGCAGATTGTGAAGTGTTAAAATGTCTTCCTTCAGCTGTACCAAACGAGACTTCATAATCCCCTATATCGAGGGCGGCATGACCATGGAATCATTATCCAAAGTTTTAGTGGAAAAGCTCAATGTTTCTGAAAACAACTTGTGTTTTATAATTAGTGATATACAAAGGCACATTCTTCCTATTTTCAACAAGCGCTGGGCCCTGGCATCTCGGAAAAAAGAAACATTTTTACAGAAGAATTGTACTTGGTTGGACTCAAGGTATTCGTTAAATTTATCGGATTCTGAACAATATTCTACGCCATCAACATCTGGCCAACGAAGAAGAGCATGCGTGGCTTATGGAGACTCCTCAGAATCTACCAAGAAGAGGAAAAACACTCTTCTACTCCAAGAATATGGCTTGGAGCATATAAAAAACGCCTATGTGCAGGGACTACGGGCTTTACGTGAGTACACAGAAGCTCATCTTGTCGAAGAATTAAGAACCGCTGACACTCAAAAGAAATTAGATATCTCAAGTAAGTGGAACTACTCAGACCAGATGAAGATTCTTTCCGATACGGAAGCATTGAGTACTTTTAGAGATTTGGATCTAACAAAAGCACAATAAATGTACCTGAAAAACTTAACCAACGAACGAAAGTGTTGTATATGCCTTACTACAAAATTCAAGAAATAAAAAGATCCTGTTATCCACCATCTTCTACAATCGAAATCACGAATACTTATGATAAAGTGATTAATATCCAAGATTTATTGGATCATACTGCTGCTAGAATTTTTAAAATCGATTCTGTTTTCCAAAAACTGCATAGAACATTGATCCTTTATTGTAAATGGGGATGTGATGGTTCATCTGGTCAAAGCCAATACAAGCAAATACTTGCAGAAGAGTTGGAAACAATTTCAGATGCCAATTTGTTCATCACTTCATTAGTCCCCATCAGATTAGTTGATGTGCAATCGGGATCCGTTGTTTGGCAAAATCCGGTACCTTCATCTGTCCGTTTTTGCAGACCCATTTCTATTGAGTTTTGTAAGGAAACTCCAGAAAAAACCAAGGCAGTTGTCGATGATATTAAAAAACAAATTAGGGCTGCACAAGCATCACTTATAAACAAAGATGGTGTTGTAGTAAATGTGAAGCATGAACTATTTCTAACGATGATCGATGGAAAGGTGGCTCAGGTCCTTACAGATACTCCATCTGGTTCCACATGCACGATATGTGGGGCTACTCCACGGCTAATGAATGACCTATCGAAAGTAACTGCCAGACCTGAAAACGAAAACGCCTACCAATACGGATTGTCCACCTTACACGCCTGGATTCGCTGCATGGAAATGATATTGCATATTTCCTATAATCTTTCGTTTAAGACTTGGTCTGCTTCAACTGAGGAAAATAAGAGATTAAAAAAAGAAAAGAAAGAACTTGTTCAAAAACGTTTCAGGGAGGAGTTGGGATTAATCGTCGACAAACCTCGGCAAGTTAGCGGGAATACGAACGATGGCAATACCGCATGAAGATTCTTCTATAATAGCACTTGCTCATCGGAAATAACAGGTGTAGATGAGGCATTGATTAAACGCCTATACATTATCTTGCAAGTTCTTTCTTCTGGAATGATGATCAACCTTGAAAAATTTTGGGAATATGCAATAGAAACTGCAAGAATCTATGTAAGTAATTACGATTGGTACCTATTATATGGCATCCTCCGTTCATAAAATACTCATACACGGGGAAAACGTTATCAAACATTTTGCGGTGCTTCCTATTGGACAGCTATCGGAAGACGCACAAGAGTATCGCAACAAAGACTACAGAAACATACGACTTCATCATGCCAGAAAATTTTCCCGATCTGCTACAAATGAAGATGTCTTTAAAACGCTTTTAACACGTCAGATCCATATACAGGGTGTTTGGCAGAACGTTGAACATACGAAAATGGTGGATAGGTGGGGTCATCTGCTACTTACTCAGCCCTAATTTATTTGGCCCTGGCCCCCTAAATATAAAAAAAAAAATTTGTTTGCTTTCTTTTAGTTTCACCACTTTCTTAACTTTAAAGTGTATTTTTTTATTAAAAATGGGTAAAACAGGCAATATTTTAGTTTATTTTTTTATCTTTAATATTGGCAGATTCTTATAAAATTATTGCTTTATTCAGATGTTAGCTAGAAAAAAAGTTATGACTCCTCAAACTTACAGAAAGATGTAATAAATAAAAATATTGCCTGTTTTACCCATTTTTAATACAAATTACACTTTAAAGTTAAGAAAGTGGTGAAACTAGAAGAAAGCAAAAAAATTTTTTTTTTAATATCCAGGGGGCCAGGGCCAAATAAATTAGGCCTGAGTAAGTAGCAGATGACCCCACCTATCCACCATTTTCGTATGTTCAACGTTCTGCCAAACACCCTGTATAACAAGTTTGAGAAAACCGTACGTAAGAAATGTGAAAGAACTTGAAGAAGAGGCACTAAAAGGCACCTGAAAGTGAACCCACATTTACTGACCCTGATCCTGAAGTGGTATAAGTTAAAAATAATATTTATATTTAGTTATTACTTATATTTGTACCTAGCTAAATCATTTCCTGAAGCCAGAGTATAGGATGTACCTATTAGTAATATGATTTTAATTTAGTAAATTGTTTTCATATATATATATTTTGTTTACTTTGCTTGTTGTAATTAACCATGTTTTAATCTTTTTAGTCATTTTATACTTGTATTCCACTTGAAATAAATTTTTAACTATTTTTTTCGTGATTTTTTCCTATTTCTTTCATTCTATGCAAAAAAACATACATTGATATACAAGAAAACACTATAAACTACACATCATTCGAATCTCCAAACCTTACTGCATATTTGTGCCAAATTTCATCACGATACGACAAAAATCCATGAAGTTACAGATTTTTGATCCAATACCGACCTATATTTTCCATAGTGCGCCGGTGCATTGCGCGACGAGTATCCATTATACCAGTTTCAAAATAAACATCTTTCGTTAACGATAACAATTTTTTTTTTGTACTAAGACATTAAAATAAGAAATAGGTATTTAATAAAACACGTTTAAGTTTAATTTGTCAAAATTTGCACACTGATTACAAACTTTTCCTGTATAGATGTGTGTAATAATGTTTACGAGTTTGTGAATTGCCCCTATTAACTCATAATTAAAATCAACGCATTACAATTTTTAATCAACCTCTGTTAATTTCGTCACATGTCGTGGTTGTGACGATAGCCAGATCATTATTATGTTAATAAAGTGACATATGAACCGATTGTGGAAGCCCATTTGTGTTCATAGTTCCAATGAGCACGGCGATAAATGGATTTCCTGTCTCATATTTAGTGCACTGAAAAAATTGATTTGTTCTTGCAGCAGATATGTTTCCACATACTTCGTTTACTTTTGGTCTGTTTTGCGTGTAGATCATTTAGCGAAGTCAGTGAAATCCAGTAGAAACATCAGGAGATCGAGTTAAGTACTATTTGTACTGTGGTACCGCGAAAGTGACATTATTAAGGGGGATGCTTTCGCCTTAATTAAATGATAAATGAGTTTATTTCTGTAAGTAGGTTTGTAAAAACACATTTACACGTCAATCATATTAAAAAAACTAGGTGAGGTCGGCGTTTCCTATCCGACTACTCTGAGAAAAAAGGCCGAAATAGACTCAAATTCATGTAGATTTACGTATTGTAAGCTCCAGATGGACTCCTAACAGCAAACATGTTGATGACAGTAATCCGAGTAAAAAAAACCCAACCTATACCCAGTACTTTTTTTATAAAAAAATAAAAAACCTATACCTAATCCATAACATGTTTTCATATTTTGAGTTCAAAAACAACTTTATGTAGGTACTTATTCATTAAATGAAACCATTCCTTTAAAATCCACACTTCTTATTAATATTGACTTTTAGGTACGGCGAGACGGAATTTAAAAAAAGTTAATTATGGAAGCCATGTAAGCTGATACAATTTTCCGTCTTTTCAAGAAAAAAATGTGAAAGAAAATATTAGTCGAACGTTCGATTTATTTTTACATCAAAGTTATTACCGTTTAAGCTTATAAAGTGATCACGAACCTTTGAAGGTGTTCATGTCGCGTTCATTTATATTACAAATTTCGAGCGAAAGTCGCATTCTAACGACGCAATTCTAGTTTTCTTAGAAATTCTAAGTCCCGTATTATAGAACGTCACTCGATACTCAAGCATTACTTAAAACTAGTTTTAACCAATCAAATGGCTTGAATCTAGTTTTAAGTAATGCTAAATTATTGAGTGACGTTCTGTCATACGGACTAAGTGACTCGAGCTCGCGCTAATGAAATGAACTTGGTTGTGAGCTTCTAATAAAAAAAATAAAAATAAAGCATTTATTTCAGGCAAGTTTTTTACACATACACCCATAGTATTAGAAAAATTAATTGAATTAAAAATGAAATAGATATTAAATTTAATTATATTATATTGAATTAAATTAAACTAAATTATTATTATTGTATTATACATCAATTAATTAATTAGTTTTCTTATAAATGTCAGGTAGGTTTAAATTCAAACAGTCATAATAAGATAAAATACTTAGTAGTCACGTAAATGGTGCGAAATACAGTAGTCACAATGTCATTTTTACACTTAATCAGTCTCAGGTGAAATGATGCTTTAAGCCTACGTAATACAGCATAAAAATCAAATAATGTATCATTTAATTTGCAATATGGTTGCAAACCGCGATGTTTGTTTGTTTTTCGTGTGGTTAGTGACTAACCTGGTCTCAAAGTTTTTATGCCACCCATGGACTCTGACTTGGCGTCACATGCCGTGTTCGAACTCGAGACTTTTGACTTGGCAGTCCGACGGTCAAACCACTAGGCTATCACTGCCGCTAAACGTGATAAAAAGAGGGGTTTACATTATGTAACTAATGTCTTGAAACAGTAACTTAACTGTTCTGTTTCAGGCAACAAATACCCGGCTTTTTTATTTCTCTATAATAAAAGTGATTTTAGCCAATTAATCTGAGCAGTTAACATGAAATATGAACTGGGTGTTAGTTGGCTCTAGCCTTGGGCCTCCACAACTTGTTTTTTTTTTAGATAAGAAAAAAAAAAACATCCTTTGTGGTATTAAAGAAAATAAAGTTCACATCCACAAGGTACCTTTTTAAATTGTATTATTTTTTTTCCAAATGTTCAAAAAAAAAAAATCGGGACCTTCACTTCTTGGTTGCCCCAGGGCCTCCACACCTTTAAAACCGGGTTTTAGTTAGCTATATCGCGAAACAGAATAGTCAAGCTACTGTTTCACGACAATAGTTTCATAATGTAAACTCTGCTTTAATGACGCATGGAGAGAGACCCTTTTTCAAAAAATTACGTACTTGTCGTCAGGGTCGGATGTAGGGCAGGGCATCAGGGGCTTTAGCCTCGGGCCTTCACCAAAAAGGCCTCCACAAAGTTCACATTCACAAGGTACCTTTTTAAATTGTTTTTTTCCTTCTGTTCCAAAAATAAATCGAGGCCTCCACTTCTTGGTTGCCCCAGGGTAACCTTTAAATCCGGCCCTGATTGTTGTTTTGCAAAAGATTTTTGTGGACTTCAAAAAGTTTTAATTATGCAACGATTTTCCCTCAACTAATGATGTAGGTTCCCTATTCACTACCGAAAACAATCGTATGGTGGGTTATTCTTCGCGGCGTTTTGTTTCACGTTTTTCTGTTTCGTGTTTGTATGGGATCCGAAAATTTAATTTCGAGAAGTCTTATTCGTATATAAGCTTCGTATCAATGGGCCGAAGGGATACCTGCACGTGGCTGCGTAATACAAAGAGTACTGTAGGTCGTTCCGTGCATTTGGAGTCTATACAAATAAATAATGGATGCGGGAAGCACATAACCGGTTGAAGTGGCGGTGCTTGGGGGAGGCCTATGTACAGCTGTGGACGTCTTTCGGCTGAAATGATGATGATGATTCAGAGAGATAAAAACTAAATGCAGTAACCTGCCTGAGCTGTATTGTATGTATTTCAGTATCAAACACTGAGATATTTTATTTCTACTCTAATAAAGATACCAAGTCTAAACAAAGTGATAATAAGTGGTACGCATTCGATGCTCTAAACCCCGGGATGGGCAATTTTTTTTCATCAGGAGCCAGAAAAGCGTAGGGAATTCAGGGGTCCAGAATAAAGAAAATTCATTTGTTTAAAGTTGCTAAAATGCTACCACACATCGTGAAAATAATCGTAGAGCGCAACAGCGCAATTTTTTATATTACAGTAATTAGAATGTGGTTATATTTAGTTAATAAAGTTCACAATGGCCCTAAACGTACACAAACGCCAGAACATAATTTCTGAGGCACTCTGATGTCAAAAACACGTTGGCGGGCCGGATTAAAACCCTTTGCGGGCCCGAATTGGCCCGAGGGCCGTAGTTTGCCCATCCCTGCTCCAAACAGATCGGCATCCTAACTGCGTAACACACTATCAATCACAATCTGAATGATTTTGAAGGGTATGGCTAATCCATTGCTTCATAAGTTCGAAAAAGATAATTGATTGATTTGTCTGCTCACCAAGCAACGTACACTGAAAAACTTTTTAAGTTGATTTAACCTTTTTTTAACATATATTTTGGGTTAATATAGCACCTAAGGACATGATTTGTTAAATCAACAAAGTTTTTGTTAAATCAACAAAGTTTTTGTTAAATCAACAAAAATTTTGTCAAAACAATTTAATGTCAACTCAACCAAAAGGAAATCAACAAAAAAATAAATCAACTACTCGGTTTTTCAGTGTAAATAACGCAATGAATGTTTTTGAAAATTTAAACCCACTGCTACTGAAAGTGTTTTTCGCACCCCGCAGGAGACGTAATCAACTTCTGGTGAGCGGTGGGCTGGTTAGAATAACCACCGATGGCCTACGTACAATGGTTCAACTGAGGGAACCAAACCCCCTCGCATAAAACATAGATAGCGGGACGCACACAATTGCTAACGTCAACTTACGCTCACACAAGCCAACGTTTATTTTAAACACAATGTATTATAACTTGTTACCATAATGTATTCCGTTTCGCCCAGTCCCACTCTCACAAATGAACCGGAAGTGCATCCTTTATCGATCGCAAAATATCCACTTCCGGGCTATGGTAGGATGCAGAGCTTTTTCTAAAAAACTATCGATACATGGGGTGAGAGTGCCTACGAGCCAAATACAATTTTCCGTTCCCGCATTTTTCATTCCTATCAATATTTTTCGCGGTGGAGGGTGTAAGAAGTTTGGCTTTTAAAATGAAGACAGGGATTTTCCAAAAACGATTAAACAATGATTCTTGAGTTTCGATTCTCAACTCTATTATCTAGTCATCATTTCAGTTGAAAGACGTCCACTGCTGGACATAGTTGGTATTCCACCAACTCGCACTAAGCGTTTTCAAACGTCTTTTATAATGCGCACAGCAAAGGAGTGGAACTCTCTGCCTGCGTCTATGTTTCCGAACGCATACAACAATAATCTATTCAAAGTGCGAGTGAAGAGGCTTCTTCTGGGTAAGCTCACTCCATCGTCGACTTTGTCTCTGTCATCTCTGACCTAGAGTCAAGAGCAAACCCATACCAAAATAAAATAAATAGGCCTCCCCCGAGCAACGCCACTTCGACCGGTTCTGTGCTTCCCGCATCCAACGGATTCCTTCAGCTTTCACAAGGTCATTGGTCCACCTTGTGGGAGCCTTCCCACGCTACGTCTTCCGGTACGCGGTCACCTCTCCAGAACCTTTCGGCCCCAACGGCCATCTGTTCTGCGATCAATGTGCCCTGCCCATTGCCACTTAAGCTATTCCCACTATCTAGTAATTCATGAATATTGTATTCTTTATCTCGGACCTATAATTAGGTCAGACTGAAATGAACGCGTGTCTTGCAGATATGCTTATTGTGCAAAGGGTGAACATTCAGGGGTTTGGATGACCACATCTATCGCATATCCAGTCTAAGACTGATAGAGACCATGTCTCCTTAAGAGCATAATGCTGACGCAATGCCGCTAGAACTAGCCAACCCGTTGCTAGACAAGGACGGTCGCACGGTTGCTGCTGGGAAAGCTGCTTCGTAACGTTTATCAGTTCGAAAGAACTACTAGGGACAATGTTTCCAAAAGAGCATGATGTCGACGCAATGCCGCTGAAAAGCCGTTTGCAACACTTGGAAGTGTTGCTTTGAGTACCTCGAGTGCAGTTGTAAAGCAACGCACCAAATATCCGTTATGCTAGCGTATGGGTTACTCACAAGTTGATATAATAATATACTTTGTATCCCTTTATTATTTATTAACTTTCTAAAACCACATCCAATTTCATAACTATGAATTCCTAAATCTTCTATTTCTTTCAAACCTTTCCTTACTCTATTAATGGGACAAGGCATTGGACTTCTTCGTATTTGGAATTAATTTAATCTCTATCGGTGGGAGGGTGACCAGTCTGGGACCAGCCCTACAGAATCGTGCGTAAAGGAGGAGCAGGGTTCTTTCCCCTATGGGGGAACCCGACCTAAATACCAATATTAACATAATTAGGAAAGACTAAAATTTTATCACCCTATAATAGGGTAATTGAGGAACAGTCACAGCACGAAACAAGTACAGGTCATGCAAGCAGGTCGTTGTATTAAGTCCGTCCATTTTATTTTTACCCGACTGCCAAGGAAGGGTTATATTTTTAATTAATACACATAATGGCTGTATTTTCACCAGCGTCGAAGTAACAATGCTGCTTCGAACAGTATGAACTATAGTAATTTTAAAATTCCATACAAGCCAGTGCAAGTGTGAAATCTACAGAATTCTGCACAAACCGTTTTAAAATAAAAATACCTTATCATTATTTCTCATAAATAATTGCTCATTAAAACCAACAATTCAAAATGGTGGCTCTACGTAAAATGAACGAAATCCGACCGTTTAATAAGGAGCATTCGAACATCAAATACATTGAACGGTATGTACGAAATGTGGTCTGAAATGAATTCCGTTGATATGATTTCAAGTTTTATGAGCGAGTTTACGCGCCAGTTAAGCTGCATTTCACAGATAAATAAATAGAAAGATTTTTATGCAAGATAGTACAGCCTTGGCATACGCCCCGTTCCGTATGGAAAGCCTGGGACTTTTTGTTTTCCACTTTCACAAAACTTTCACACTTGTTTGCCATCAAGGTTTATACGGTGGAGTTTCTTGACCATTCTTCTCCATACGAAACTACCTTTTGGAAGGGGCAATTCAAATCAGTTCTATATTGACGTTCATTTTTGTAAATTTTGACGTTCAAAAGTCCCTTTTATATGCCTATTTGAAATGTTTTGACTTTGACTTACAGATTCTGGATCAGAAAATTAAGATGTGGCGGCACTCCCATCAATGAGAACATCAAACATTGTCTGCCATTGTACGCAGTCAAACTCCTTAGCGTGATCTATAAAGCACAAGACCAGTGGTTTGTTAAATTCACGACATTTCTCAATGAGAATGCGGATATTCAAATTTGCTCTCGAGTTCTCTTACCAGCAACAAAAGCGGTTTGTTCTCTCGGTATAAACTCTTCATCTAACAAAACCACAACCCAAAGCTTACCTAATAACACGATGGGAACAGAACTGTGTGTCCAATGGAATGACGTAAATCATTAGAAAAACATTTTCAAAAGAAAGATGGTTATAGTTTCAAATGAATCTACCACGTTTGATGACAACTTGGTCATTGCATAATAAAGATTGGGCTTCGCTACGGTAGTTCGCGAAATTCAATTCTAATTATCTTACTTTTTTTTTGTAATTTGCAGTCGTGCCAGTTTGTATGTTGATCAAAATATGACGATTCGCGACCGTAGCAAATAATAATTCTATAAACACTTTATACGACTCTCTGGTTATAATTTGCTTCAAATAATCCGCCTGATTTCGTGACAGTCATTCAATAGGCTAATTCGATCTAGCGCCAACAATAAAAACTGGCCAAGTTCGTGTCGGACCACGCACAATTAAGGGTTCCGCAGTTAGGATGAATTCATCCCGAGAACAAACTTAACATTGTAGTTGAAAAACATGTTCTCCCATTTTCATATGTTTTCCGCATCACAGTAGGTACCTAAATGTCCAAACACAGGTAAGAAAACGGGTAATTTTAAAATGGGCTTCTTCTAGTTCCCCCTGTCCGTCAATTGTTTGCTCCGATAAAGTTTAGATGTTCTATTTACTCGACTTTCTAACTACTTCAATCCTTATCTGGATTAATAAAGTTTGGTATAGAAATATAGTTGAAAATACGGATGCTAATTAAAAATCTAGCAACTGTTTCGTCCCCTGGGGACAAAACACAACACTGCCAGGGGAAAAAGTGAAGCAGATTGTCCCCTAGAGAGACACATTTTGTATCTTCGTCAAAATACGCCCGGGGAGAATCATGTAGATAGATATAATTCTCCCCGGGCATCAATATTGCCCTGCAAATTGTCATCCTGACAATTATTTGCTTCGGCTAATTTTAGATGTTCTAATTACATACTTCTTCCGGCACGACACCGAATTGCAACTAGCTACGTGGATTAATTCTTCTCTGGATTATTAAAGTTTGGTATCGAAATATATTTGAAATTGGGGATGCTAATTTAAAATCTAGCAACTGTTTCGTCCCCCGGGCAAACAAAATACTATCAGGGGATAAAGTGAAGCAGGTTGTTCCCTAGAGGTACTTTTTGTACCTTTGTCATCAAAAACGAACTAAATAATATTATGTCTTGATTATAATATTGTGTCTTAATTATCTCTTCAAATTTTCTCCATATATAATTCCCCCCGGGCATCAACGTTGCACTACAAATTGTCTTCCGGACAATTATTTGCTCCGGCTAGTTTTAGATATTCCTATTACTCCTTCCCACACGACACCGAACTGCAACTAGCTAGGTGTATTAATTCTTCTCTGGATGAATAAAGTTTGAAATCGAAATTCAGTTGAAAATAGGGATGTTAATTTAAAATCTAGCATTTGTTAGTCCCCTGAGTAAGACGGTGACGATGCAGCAGGGTCAGCATTTTGTATTGATAGGAATGTTAAATATAAAAATTATTTCATAAAATAAATTGGTCTTTTCAATAGAAAACTCTTTTAAACTATACTTTTCTGTTTAAATCTAAAATCCGGGAAATAATTGTATTATTTAATTTTGTTGTATTGTACTAACATTTTAAGAAAGACAATGTTCTTGTTGTTAACCTTTATTTCTTTTATTTAATAGAATTATTAAATTATAAAATAAAAACTATTTCATCAAATCTAATGACAAATAAAAAGTAACGAAGTAAACTGTTAATAATTATAGGAAACAAAAGAATATCTGTAGCTTTATGTCATATTTTATGGATTTCGCTTCATTGTAGCAAAAATAATAGTTTGTCATAGAGTAGTCATAGATACCATCTTAAGTCACCGATCACAAATGACCCAAAAAAAGGCATAATTATTGTTTTATTTTTATTTAATTGTTGTTGTCTAACAGCCCTGTTCCGTTTTTAAAATTTTGTGAATTTATGCTAAGATTTACCAGAGCATTGTAATTGGAAATTACTAATTAAAAACGGTCATTTGCACCATAATTGAACAATTATTCGAAGCCGACTGTTAAGGACATGTTTACTTAAAATACAGTATAATTATACCCAAGTTAATTAAAGTGTCACAGAATCGGACATATATTAATTAAAGTTTATTCAATTATGAACAATTCTAATCACTCTTTAAAATAATTACAGCTGACGATGACACAACAATAAAAACATAAACAAAAATCAAAGAAAAAACCAAGTTAGAAATTAAATCCTGAATTCACTACAAATTTTAATTTTAATACTCACGTTTCAAGAGCGAAAGGTGACCGCCGCGCAGCTCAACGGGAAAACACTTAGATGAATTCGCGGTCTGAATGAACAGGTAGATATCTGAGCGATACGACCGATCGAGCGAGCCGAGCGAACCAGCGATCGCGGGCCCGAGATGCGATGCGAATGTGGAGCGGTCTACAATCGGAACCTCACTCCGGGCGCGCGCATGCGTGATCGGCGGGCCCGCGTTTCTCCATCACCCGCTTGCTATAGCATATCTGATTTTAATACCTTTCGATTTACGCTTTGAGAGAGTTTTTATGTTAAGCTTGGATTGGGCGGCGGAAAAGTGCAACTCGGGTTTATTGAAAATGTGAAGGCAGGTAAACCAGGGTTGCATTTGTAAAAGAAAAAAAAGACGAGTTTAGTTTTTTTGCCCAGATTTGAGACTGTGGAGGAGGAGACGATCCATGTTGTGTATAAGAAAAGTAGAAAAAAAAAAAACCGGCCAATTGCGTGTCAACGTGTTTACGCACAACCAAGGGTTCCGCATTAGCACTTTAAAGCCTAATATTTCAGAAACGGATCCCTTAATCGTAAAATTGTTTTCACAAACCCGCAATATTTTTGAAAAACCCATCCAACAATACCCCACACCACAAGGTAAACGAAAAAAAAAAAAAAAAAAAAACATTCCTACTTTACATGTACAGGAGGTACCCTAAAAAACTATTTTTTTCGTGATTCAATTTTACCAATTTGTAGGCATGATTAATATGTATATCCATGCCAAATTATAGCTTTCTATTACTAAGAGTCTCTGAGCTAAGCTGGGGACGGACAGACGGACGGACATGGCGAAACTATAAGGGTTCCTTGTTGACTACGGAACCCTAAAAATTATCATAGTAAATTATGTAATCTAGGTAAGATAAATAGATCAGTACTTTTTTTTTTAAACATTGCCCCACACTAGGAATTTCTCCTGTATTGTGGGTGCGTTTACAAACATTTAAACTCACATACACAAACAGCCAGACCCGGAACAACTACTTGTAGATCATACAAATATTTGGCCCGTGCGGGAATCGAACCCGCGACACGCAGCGCACCAGTCAATCGCTTAACCATTGCGCCAACCGTGCCGACAAACGTATATTACTTATAGTCCGTACCGGTTTACTTACTGCACTAGTCTTCTATCCGGAATAGATACCTACCTAGGCGCCGCCACATAGTCTGACACCACACGGAGCGCACTATCTATGTCCGGTCCAGTGTCAACTAGCCGCTTTAATAATACATTTATTATTTTCTCGTGAGCATATAAAAAATAACATACTGTACTTTGAAAAAAGCTGCCAAGTGCGAGTCCAACTCACCCATGAAGGGTTCCGTAGCAGCAAGTAACATAATATAAAAGTTCTTGTAGTTCGTTGTAACTTTGATCGATGTTTTAATAATAGTGTATTTTTTGTCACGCCCCGCGCGAATTATGATTATTATTTACTTAGGCACCTATTTAGGTATTTTGGTATTTTAGATATTTAGGTATACGAATCCATAAGGGTTCCGTTTTTGCCATTTGGCTACGGAACCCTAAAAAACGTAGATACGCCTGGACATAGCCTAAATAAATTATGCAGATTGCAGTGCTCCCATATAAGTAGGTACATGTCTGAAACCGCGGCCACTCATCAGGTGGATAGTCTGTGCTGAATACAAGTGTTGTAATTAGATAATCAACAAAACGCATCACAACTATCTCGCTTCTCTAATTAATTTGAGAGTAATAGTCGATTTTTTGGAACTACCTATCCTACTAATTTAAATCAGTTTTAACTTCTTGTTCTATGAGCTAAGTCCCAACTCTTCCTACATATGTTCTTATTATTTGTAATGTATCACATTACATTTCGGTAGAAACTTTACTACTTAGTGTCTACCAGTAGAAGTGTAAATATCAAACACAATCTGAGCTAGTTACATCTCGAATGAGTTAGTAGAACGAAGTTCTGCTCCACAGCCGCGGACCAATTTCCGTACACACCGCCGCCTATGCAAGAAAAACACGAGACATACATTAGTTGTCGCACTGCAAGTTCTGCAGATTGTGCCATTCGCGGTACGCCAATAACTTTGTTACCTCGGCTCTTTTGCCACTTGAATAATTTGAAAATGGAAAACTTATTTTATTTTTCCAATAGGAAATTGGATATTTTGTAGTTTTGTTACTGCGGCGGGTGCATCTTCCGTTTTTATCCGCTTATAGAGAAAACACAATGTAATTTAATGTTTTGTTGAACATTTTAGGCTTGGTCAGATGTCTAATGAGATCATTTCAAGACTCGGCACAACTTACCTCATTATTATTGCTCTCATTAGTTCTGATATTAACATTAATGGCATTCTTTTACCTGTGACGCAGTTAAGTCTCTTTTATTTACTGTGTATTTTGAAAACGATTGTTGCGACTAAGCTTCTGCCCACGACTTAGTCGGCGTGGAACAAGTATAACATATCTTATGGCACTCGGCTATAATATAACTATATTATCAGTGAAAGTTTTTTTGTAAATAATTGGATTAGTACTTTCAGAGATTAAGTCTCACAAACAACCAACTTTACCTCTTTTTAATATTAGGTTATAAAGTGTGTTTGTGTCTAATCATCGCGCTGTACAGAACAATATTTATTTAACGTAAGTAATAATGATACCTCTGATTCATAACTAGTTATAAGTTCTATATATTACATAATTTATGGATACGTAAATGTTTTTATGTATACGTAAACACCCAATCATAATGTTTAATGCTTTTAGAATAAGATCTGTATACCTGTTTTGTTTATGTTGAAATAAAGAAATTTCAAAATAAATCAATATTAGTGTAGATAAATACTAGCATACTCCATATGAAAAATCCACAAGATAGTGATGACGTTGAATCTAGGAGACGTAAATAATCTGATAACGTGATAGCTTGCACCGGCACCTGTTTATTAAACCACCTCCCAAGAACGGAGCTTCATCCGCCAGCTCGATTTCTTGCCCCAGTAGCGTTTTAGGACACACACCGCTAGTCGGTCAACTATTTCAGTAATTTTAGACGTAAACTTATTAGTTAGTCGATCTCTGCATCATGACTTGAATGTTTAGGCAACATTTAAAGCATGTAGCTTTTACGTATTGGTAAAATCCTAATTCATGATACGTAGTTTATAAATCATCAATGTAAACGTACAGGGCTCAGCCGTAAATATTAGTTATAGAAGTATAGAAAACGCATCTTAAAGTTTAAATTGAAGATCTTGAAGAAGTTGTGGCAAGACGTGGCCCATATATTGGCACATTGAGCGTTATAAAAAGTTTAGCTCTGCGTTGTCTCCGACACACATACTTGTGTGACAGCCTCTTTATAAAAGTTGATGTTTCATATTAGCTCCCGGGAAGTATGTATTCTTCTTAAGGCCAGTGCACACGGGTGGATGCCGAGGGACGGCATCGAGGAGGATTTGCCGCCTACCGACGCACACTGATGATTTGCGATGGCGCCAGTGGCCGCCGGCGCACTACTGCATGCTGCGGCATCCCGACAACATCCCGCGGTATGCCACGAGGCGAGCCCGGTGGCACCTGGAGCTTGCTTAATGACTACACAACATAGTCGCAACCTGCCATTACCATCTAACGCATGTAACAACAACGTGGTTGTAACGCATGTCACATCCCGCCGTGGGGATACCACGGCGGGATGCGATGACATGCATTCCAGCGCGCTCTTCAATACCGCAGAGAGAAATCCCCTTTGATACATTTCTATGAGCATTGGAATCTATATCTTGTTACCAATAGATACGTACGAATTTACGTTGGTTAATTTAAATCACCCTGCCCCACTGTCCGCTGAAGTGCGCTGGCCTTAAGTAGTAAGTAATACTGACTTTATCTTACCGGCACCAAGCCTAGATGATTGTCGGTGTTAATGTAGTGTCATTATGTGGTTGTGTGATTGTTCTAAAACTCTACAAGTAATTGAAATCCAAGTAGGTACTGAAATTGGGTTTAGAAAGAAAGAAAGAAAATACGTTTTTGTGGTAAGTAAACATGACGCAAAGAAAGAACACTATCACGAAAATAACAAGTTGAGGGAAAATATGCATATGCGTTTAAAAATTCTTTATTCATTTTAAAAGAACATACATTGTTCACTTAGCGAATAAATACATAACTAAGGTAAGTGTAGTCCAGTAGCTAATAGTTTTTTTTTTTTTCTATGTGGGTATGTACGATGTCGCATTTTATGTGCAAGACTAGCTTACGTTGTTAACTTAATAGTTTTGCGTTGTTAGTATCGTACTGCTTGAGTTTAGCTTTAAATATATTAAAAGAGGATGTGCTCCTGATATTTACCGGTAGATTAATATAAAGTTGTACACCTTCGTATTTTATATTTTTCCTGCCATATCGCGAATGAAAAGCGGATTTTAATTTTCTGTTGGCACAGTGGCGGACCGGTATTATTAAGTAGGTATATTATGACTCGGACCTATTTTTTTGAGGTTGCTTTTTTTTTTTTTTTTTTTTTCTCGACGGCACGTGTAGCCAAGTCAGAAGCCCATGGGCGGCATAACAACTCTGACATCAGGTTCGAAAAGAAGAAGATTAAGAATAAGATCTTTGTGTTAACTTGTATTATCCCTTCTGTTAAAAAGGTCTTAAAAAAAAAAAACAATGAAAATAATAAAATGCTCGCCTCCTGTCGTATTGATTTTATAAGCGAACTGAAAAAATGTGTATAGATAGATAGATTGCCTGAAATATGGTATTTTAAAGATTTTATAACACATACACAATAGTTTTTCATATTTCGCCTACTTAATTCGGCATGCAAATTTTTGTGACAATAATGATTTTTCTAATTTAATCAATTTAAACAAAATAATTAAATTGCAATATCAAAAAAATTCAATTATAATAAGTACTAAATCAAGAACATATAAAATTTAAAATGTCACAAAAAAATTATTAAATTACAAATAGTCTAAATATCATCTTTCAAGTTTCAATCAATGAAATTAAATTACAAATGTCAATAGCTTAAAATAAAAATGTCAAATTTCATTTTTATGTCACGCAACTGTCCCATTTGTCCTAAAATAGTATGCTAGGCAACTTTTTCCATTTGAAACAGATACTTAACAGGTTGATGGAAACGACGAGACACAATAGAAGTTTTATTGTTGTGTATGACGCATATGGGCGTTTACAGTCGTTGAAAGTGTTAAAATGTCTTTGATGATGACAGACTGATAGAGCAACCTTCATGTTAACAGGCTTTCAAGTCATCCATGATCATCATCCACAGCCTGACTTCATTCACTGCTGAGCATAGGCCTCTTTTTTCATGTGCCAATCCCCACATTCCTGTGCCAGCCTCATCCATTTAAGGTCACTTTTCGTAAAATCTATGTCCATAATGAAAAAAAAAAAAAAAAACTAGTAATAGGTCCAGGGAGTATTTTTCAGTGATGTACTAATTTTCCGATAAAATATTTTTAACTGAATTCCCGACGAGACCGTCAATAAATTTTCCGTATACCAAGAAATGAAGCGCGATTTCCTCGTGAACAACACTGAGATTCCTTGAGGAATTACCGCTGAAAACCGCTTGCAAGCGCTCTGTAACATTGTTGGAAGGCGCTGCAAGCAGCTTTATAAACCAGCTATTTATTAATAGCTTACTGCTAGTGTCGGAGGAGTGTATTAAAAACCTCCGTTCGTGATAGGTTATAAGTTTGTGAGATGAAGAGAATGCAATGTTGGGTCTACATTTTAGTCAAGTTGCTGCGTCGTGAAAAGGTACCGTAGATGAATCCAATAATCTTATGTTTACAATAGCGCCTATTTCAAAGTGAGTTCGTCTATCTGCCCTGAGATTTCAACGTATCAAAAACAGAAAGAAACAACGGGGTTAACAAAGGCAACAGAACCTCGCGTAACGAATGCTTACGAAATAAATTCGCGAAGTGAATACTCGCAGTAAGTACTGTTCATAAGATTTATTTTTATATATTTCTCATCACATTATTTTTAAAACAGCTTAATTTTCTCGTTTCAGTTTGTTTAATTCAGAAATCAAAGGGAATTTGGTTCGTTTCAAACTTGCGGCTTACATTCAACCGATTAAACTAGAAAAATGTCGCGAGGTTCTGTTGCCTTTGTTAACCCCGTGTTAACAAAGGCAACAGAACCTCGCGTAACGAATGCTTACGAAATAAATTCGCGAAGTGAATACTCGCAGTAAGTACTGTTCATAAGATTTATTTTTATATATTTCTCATCACATTATTTTTAAAACAGCTTAATTTTCTCGTTTCAGTTTGTTTAATTCAGAAATCAAAGGGAATTTGGTTCGTTTCAAACTTGCGGCTTACATTCAACCGATTAAACTAGAAAAATGTCGCGAGGTTCTGTTGCCTTTGTTAACCCCGTGTTAACAAAGGCAACAGAACCTCGCGTAACGAATGCTTACGAAATAAATTCGCGAAGTGAATACTCGCAGTAAGTACTGTTCATAAGATTTATTTTTATATATTTCTCATCACATTATTTTTAAAACAGCTTAATTTTCTCGTTTCAGTTTGTTTAATTCAGAAATCAAAGGGAATTTGGTTCGTTTCAAACTTGCGGCTTACATTCAACCGATTAAACTAGAAAAATGTCGCGAGGTTCTGTTGCCTTTGTTAACCCCGTGTTAACAAAGGCAACAGAACCTCGCGTAACGAATGCTTACGAAATAAATTCGCGAAGTGAATACTCGCAGTAAGTACTGTTCATAAGATTTATTTTTATATATTTCTCATCACATTATTTTTAAAACAGCTTAATTTTCTCGTTTCAGTTTGTTTAATTCAGAAATCAAAGGGAATTTGGTTCGTTTCAAACTTGCGGCTTACATTCAACCGATTAAACTAGAAAAATGTTGATTATAAAATAGCTTAGCATGTATTGATAATATGCAGAATATTTGCACCAGGCGAGGTAGTCGGTATTTCAATAAATTCTCACGTTCCTATAGAATGCAGTGACTGGCTCGCATGCGTGCACCTTCATGAGTTTACTCATACAATACTAATAACTTACCTGCAAATATCTGTTGAGTTATTTTGAATATATTCCCTGTCCATATAATACCTAAAGCATTTATAACGTCTGTAAATAAATAGTGTTAAAATATTTTAAACAGTTGCGTAGGTACTTACTCGTAAAGGTGGCGAAGTCTGAATTACAAATAAGAACAAATCCAATCATATTTGTCAATTCAGATTTTATCTCCCGCAGGATCAACTGGTAAAAATGCAGTGTATTTGTGCAATAATCAAACAATCATTGTTTTGTGCAAAAATAATTAAAAAAAAATATATACTTCGGAACTCCTTAATAATAGATATCCCCGAGGATGGTTTGTTTGTTGTAAAAATCATTAGGAATTGCAGGCATTGTTTAAATTCTTGCTAACAAGCAATGCCTTGTCGGACATAGTATCCATTTCTCTCACCTGGGAAATAGAAGAAAAACCACGCAACTGCTCCCTATAGCTTATTATATACGACAATCTTGGGAATTTTATAAAAGCATTGTAGCAGGTTGTTTCGTATAAAAAATGGTATGTACCTAAGTTATTTTTTCGAGAAATAATTACAAATTCAAACTAAATGTGAGATAGAACAAATGCTCAGTTAGACAGATGTAAGTGTTAAAAAGAACAAAAAAAACTGATTTTGAACGACAAAAATAACTTATTATAATATCAATTTCAAAACTACATTTCTATTATAGAAATCTCCAATAGCGTAGATAACAAAAGGAACACTAACAAATCCTTCGCAGAACTGTACTGCATCACTTAATTTAAGAGCATTTCTAATCATAATTATTTCTCTTTATGCGATACGCAGAAGAGGAGCTCGTTTCTAAGTAATAACAGCCGCATGGGTCGATTCATCAGGTATGGTATGGGCATGTGATGAGGAGGGAGGAAACGCGTGTGACGAGGAGAGTGATGAAGATAAATGTGGATGGATGGAGAGGGAGAGGAAGGCCCAAAAAAATATGGATGGATTATGTGACGAATGATATGAAAGAGAAGGGAGTGAATGATAGGGTGACGGTTGACAGGGGGGAATGGAAAAAGAAAACGTGTTGCGCCGAAAGTAACATGGGACAAGGGCAGGAAGATGACGATGATGGGTCGATCCATCAAGTTAAGCTACGCTTGCCGGGGTTGGTCCGTGGATGGGTGACCATCTTTACATACCGAGTCTCCTCCGTGCCTTGGAAAGCACGCTATGCCGTTGGTCTCGGTCGTCATTCGTGGATCTTTGACAATCGTTACGGGTCGTCAGAAGCTCGAAAGTCTGACAACCAGTCGTACCAAGAGGATTGTATTACCCAGTTACTGGGTTGTGGTGGTCAGATAGGACTGGAAGCCGACCGTAACATAGTTGGGAAAAGGCTAGGCAGATTATTGCGATACGCAGAAGATGCTCAAAGGATTCATGCTTCGGGAGACATCTCATTCATGGCAATCATGCGCAGTGGCCAGTATTCATGGAAATACGAGAACGTGACTAATGTGCTATTATTGATCGAAGCTAATACCTGTCACATTGTAGCAGCAATAGTTGCAGGTGTTTCGAGGAAAATTTAGACTTGCACCATCTGAATATGAACATTACCTACGCTTAAAATTCGAACATACATTTGAATGGAATCCTATATACTGTAGGATTCCATTTCTAATGTACGTTCTAAAACTAGTTTTAAAACTAAAATTATAATAATTTTAAAATTAGAACACTATAGGATTCCATTTCAAATATGTTCTAATTTTAAGCGCAGGTGATGTTCATATTCAGATAACCAATTTATTAATAATAATTTATTCAGCTTTGGGAGACAAAGCATGTAAAATGTAATTGAAAGAGTATTTCTACTTTTTCATCAAATTACGGGGTGCCCTGCCTATCGATAAGCACTTTTAATGTAACATATTTTAAATAATAACAAAAACTCGATGATTCATGATACCAAAAATTTTAAATAAAGTATAAAAACTGTAATTTTATAAAAAAAAAATCCGTTATCCTGCCTGAGATATATATATATATTTTTTTTTGTAAATATGATATGAAAGCTGAAAAAAATCACCCTTTGCTTCGCCTACGACACGACGCGACAGCGTGAACACGCTGACTTATTTATAGACACAAATACAGCCCGTCTCCTCTAGAATCGCCCTTATAAATTCCTTTCATTCGTTCTCTCAACTTAGTTGCCTTTTGTGACACCTACGGGATGACGTGAGGGGGAGGTTCTTTCAGACCAGGGGGTAATTGTGTAACACACTAACAATTGCAATGCCCTTCATTTTGACATTTCGATAACATTCATTGCGTTATTTACGCTGTCGAACCGGCGAATTTTTCAAACATATGAAGGAATGGAGATTAAGAATTTCCTTCAAAATTCATCACATTGTTGTAAATGTGTGTTATGCGATTGGGGTGCAGTATTATTGTTCGTTATTTTATCCGAAACAAGTAATTAAAATATCGGGCTGTTCAGCCAGTAATTGGTTTATTTAGCCGGGTCCAGACGTGTGTATTGTAATCTATCGTGTAATGTAAATTATGCGTGTGACGGCACTCCTAACGAACATTACCTACATGTAACGCTCAGGCTGGCGTTCGCACTGATCCATCGGCGGTAGGTTTTATAGCGCGAACATAAAAGCTCTAGCAGTCGAACGCATACAAATTCGGATTCGCTTTGAGTTCGTTTGCCGTCCACACCATTCGCATTAAATTACACACGTCTGGACCCGGCTGAACAGTTTGTCAGAAAAATACAGTGTGTAATGCGAGAAGCTTTTATTATTTAAATGTCCGGCCCATGCAGTCAAACCTGAGTGGAAAATCGCTTTCGAATTTTGTTTTAATTATACAGGTTGGCCGGAGCATTGACATCCAAAACAATATATTTGGTCCTTCGTATCGTGGGGTATCCGAATTGAAAAAATATCATAACTCGAACACTATGATAAGTCGAGGAACATACATGGGGGTGCCATGTATGTTCCTCGACTTTTCATAGTTTTGGAATTATGAATTTTCTTCTGAACTTTTGAGAATTTTCGACATAACAAATTAAAAAAAAAAAAAATGTACTTTGTAGTTTGCACCTGAATCTTCATGAGTAGTAACTTTTATGCGTAAAATAATCAGTTTCGTATCATAACTTGAAAACTATGAAAAGTCGCGGAACATACATGGGGGTGATTCCGATACCCCACGATACGAGGGAGCAAATTTTTGTTTTTTGTTCCGTCATTTTCCGGCTATTCGTATTGTTCAAAAAAATTTTCAGGTTTGTGTTAACGTTTTTGACATTGTTTTTATTTCAGAGCAATTAACAAATGACTGATTAGTTTTAAATAATTGTTTTTTTTTTATGTTGGTATAGTTGTCTAACTTAAAGGTCTAAAAAAAACTTTGACATCTATGGCCTGATAAGAATAAAACTGAGGTTAACAGGTGAACAGGTGTCGGTGCAACCTGTTTTAATATTATTTATAGTGCTCACGGCTCTGGTCGTCATATATAGGTTACTAGAATTTTAAATAGCCTACCGTTGTGAGCCTTTGTATATATAGATCTACAGCTTACACAGGTATTTGAATGTTCAGACTTTTTGTTGTAGTTAAAGTTTTTTATGGCACTGATGACGGTGGAGAATAATTCAGCACGTCTTTACTTGTTGTGTGTTTTTCTTGATTTGTCTCATTTTGTTCATAAAAATGGCGTACCGAGATTCCGATTTTTAGAAATTTCATGAGTTTGAAGAGACATTGTTGATCAAATTGCAGATCAGTATTAAGACTGCCATGTGCTTATCTAGGTATGATGCCCTCTCCCTGGCAGTTTTGTATACCAGGTAAAGATAATTCTTCAAACAAACAACTTCGAAAATAAGAGGCACCATTGACGCGTGCACTCCGCACTCTCAACCTCATAGCTAGTGACACGGATTTATTTTATTTTTATTAGTGTTTTATTGTATTTACTATGAGTGTGTTTAATTTAAAATGTGATCTTCCTGTATGAGTCCCAATAAATACTTTTTCTTTCTTTCTTTCTTTCTAATTACCTTAGTAATTAGTCTTTAAAAACTCAAATTGGAAAAGTAAAGGCACGTGTAGGCCAGCCTTAAGTTCTGATAAACTTGTGATGCACCACCGCGCGTTTGAACACAACGTTTGTGATCGTATGCATGAAGTTTGCGTAATCATTCCGCGCGTGTACCGCTTGCCTTCTTAATTTATTCAACTAGTGTTCTGCCAACATGTTGGCACAAATAATGTACAATGTGTATGCACGCGCTTTAAGAGCATTTATTGGTTGAGTAATAGAGAATGGCGTTTGTTTGCCGATACTACCTAAAATCATGCATGTAATACCCCGACGGGTAGGCAGAAGTGTTTAGGTGTGACTTCCTCGCGCCCCTTGTAAAACAGCTTCTGCCAGTAGACAGTTTGGCAGCCTAAGTAGTAGACTGTACGACAACATCAACAAAAAGCTCAGTATTGTAGAACTTTCTACACAGTTCATTGAGCACTTGAACAGCGGTGCGAAGAAAAGAGATTGGTACCACGCGTTCCGCTGCTGTGGGTATGAACATTAATGCGTATCAATGTACCTAATTCATTTTATAAACAAATATCTTATGGCGCGTCTCATCGACGTCACACTTAAACTCAAACTCAAACTCAAAGCATTTATTTCAAATAAACCAATTACAGGCACTTTTGAATTGTCAAGGGGTCGGTCAGTCAGAAAGATGAAGCTAGTTGCCCATTCCAAAGCGTAGTAGGTTCCTATGGAGAAGAACGGGCAAGAAACTCCACGGACACTCTTTTAAAACAAAATATTGTTACAAAATATGAAACGCGTAACAATAAAACCAGCCTTATTAAAATATTATAATTATTATTATACCATAATTATTACTCTTTGGCTAGTTTAAGCTACATTAACGGGCCCAAGCCAAGTCAATGTAGCGTGTGTGGTGAATTTTTATCACGAAGAATGAATGTTATGAGGAGAGATTTCATTTTCCTCAATTTGCATGAACTTATTATAATTATTATTAATTTATGACGTTTATTTATTTTTATATCCATATTTAAATACATTTTTAAATATTTCTTTAAAAAAAGATATAAAAAACATTTAAAAATATCAAATTGATATTGATATGATTATTGAATTTGATATTTTAAAATGTTTTTTATAATAAGTATGCTATAATAATAATAATTAATAATAATACAGGACTGCAGACAAGAACCTCCTCACAATGCGAGCCGTATCAAGGAGTACGGCCTTCTGAATCAGGCCCTTGATCCAATCGCCTAACGAAAGCTTCGAGAGATGTTGATCGAGGCTTTCGGCCATCAGGCCATTGGCCGTCACGACAATCGGCACAATGACAGCTGAGCTCACATTCCACATGTCGACAACCTAAACATACTTTACTTTATTTGTTTCTCTTTCTCAGCTTTCAAGAGGTTCAATATATATTAATATATTATTCTTTTTCGAAGTTTTCATTAATTTATTATTATTATTATGCCATATATCTTATTATTTTATAACAGATGTAATTTAAAATATTTTTTTCGATATTCATTGACATTATAATGGCATTTAGATACTACAAATTACTTACTCATTTACTATACTCAGTGTAAACGGAAATCTTAACTTAGAAGACATAACTCGAAAGGACTAATAACATCGGGTCGCAAGTACACGCCTACATAAGTCTAGCTCCAAAGGATATTAAGTGGGAAAGTTTGCTTGCAGAGTTGCAGACTAAATTTAATAGGTTTGCAGTGGCAAACATGCTTAAAAGTTTCCGTTATGTTGTTACTAAGTCCCTTGGGAAGCCTGGACAGGTTTGCAGTGAGGACCGAGGGAATTGAACTGCTAGTGGCCAGCCTATCCTGTTAGGTACGAGAACAAACTTTATTTGATACCATTTTTACTATACTCCATTTATTATAACATTAGACAAATAACTGTTCTCACCCTTTTGTTATTTCGATGTAAACGTTTAATAAACTCCGTTATTTCACGATAAATACGAAGCACTGTAATCTATTTACCATTTACATTAAAAAAATGACTCTAAAGTGCAGTAATTTCAACAATATTACACAATAACCCTAGTAGCAATTTCCATTGGCATTTAGTTGGGCCAACTTCAGAGGTATGTGGCCCAACCAAACGCCAACAAAAATGCTACTAGGGAACTGTCGTTATTTAGCCGTTATTTGTCTAATGCTATAAAATGTAAATGGAGTATAAATGAATATAATCAAGTTTTACATTTAGAAGCAACAAATATCGCTAGTCATAAAAACTCTGATGCGTTCATGAATCTAAAACTATTGGGGGTACATTTACTTGTTGTAAGGAACCACGTCATCGTTCTAAGGGTAAACAAAAATAGAATTTATATATAAAAAAGCAACAATTAATTACTTTACAATTTACGCGAATATATTTTGTAAACATTCGGTGCGCAAGCTTTTGTAAGGTTACAGTTTCCTAAGACAGCGATGGCTGCCACATAACGGCCGCACTGACGGCTGTCATGTTATAACATATCATAAATAACGTTTCAGTGACGTCATTCGACGGAAAATTGTGGACGCAAAAAACAAATTGTAATGCTGTGCTCGCGAACGAATACTTGCAAAACTCGCTCGATGTCAGTACGTTCCGTAAGTGATATCTTACACCGGTATCCCCCGGTCACCGGTTATAAGTAACGTATCTAAGTTTTATTTATTTTCAACGAATGTTTGTTTTTGCTGGGTTTTATTTGTAACATGGCAAAGAACACACGTTGTTTCTCACGAAGCAACAAAATACGCGATCTAGGGGACCATTAACATCACATTTGGACATTTATATCTGTAATTTTTATGGTGTACATAATAAAGAGTATTCATTCTATCTATCTATATAATATGGCCGCTTTTCTTTAGATCGAATTTTGTTGCTTCGTGTCTCAACATGAAACTTTATAAAAGGTATCAGAAAATTCTAGACACACTTACCGAGGTTCCTGATTAAGCCATTTTCCATCATTCCATCTCAGTCATGAGATAATACATATTTTTTTAAAGTTTTTTTTTAAATAAACTTTAGGAATTTGGGAAGACTAAAGAAACGATGGAAGAAGACATGCTACGCCGACCACAAGTTTTGGAGAAGAATAGAAGGGACGATGATGATGGTTGGCAACCATACCGATGACGGCCACGGTCCAACTGGTAAAAAGTGGTTCCGTTAGCCTACAAAAAATCTGCCTAGCCTTTTTCCAAAGGTCGGCTTCTAGTCTAACGAGATGCAGCTGAATACTCGTACCAATATTTTACATGGAGTGACTGCCTATCTGACCTAACCCAGTAACTGGTAATACCGCTTTTTAAGTTCGGTTGTCAGACTTTCGGGCTTCTAACGACCCGTAACGACTGTCAAAGATCCACGAATGACGTGCTTAACGTGCTTTCCGAGCCACGGAATGTAAAGATCTTCACCCATCCACTGACCAACCCCGGCAAATGTAGCTTAAGCCGATGGATCGACCCATGCGGCTGTTATTAGGTAGCCACGAGCTCCTCTCAGGTTCCGTGAGCCTACGTATTATGGCAAATTATTAAATTTTTTAAAATAATTGACTTAAAAACAGAACCTTATTCTAGTATTAAGAGGCCATTATACACTAGGCACCCCGCCTAAAAAATATAATTTTATAATTTCAAAATTGTATTAAACGATTAAAGTATAGATCAAGTAAATTGCAAATCAAGAACTAACAACGAAGAATACTGCCTTTTTGCTATAAAAAATACTTTGATTCACACAACTTCGATGGCAAATTAAAAAGGTTATTTCTTGCCGTACCTATGCCTTATTCATAAGTAATGATGGGAAATTACAATTGTTATGTTCCAAGTTCTTTGCCAATACCTTTATTTATGATTGTATGTAGGTATAGTCAACAGAGACCAAGCTTTATACAATCTTGCTACCCTAGATAGGTATACAAGGATTCAGCTACGTGTGGTGAAACTTTTTCCGCAAATAGCTTTTAAACTGCCTACAAAAACATTGATACGAGTATTATCAAGTACTACCACAATCCCACCGCGATTGTAAATGATAAATGGTAAATGATTTTATTTCTGTAAGTAGGTTTTTACAAACACTTTTACACGTCAATCATATTTTAAAACTAGATGAGGTCGGCATTTCGTATCTGACTACTCTGAGAAGAAACGGATGGTCTCGGTCAGAAGTCTACTCCTGTTGCATGTACGTGGTAAAAACGGTGCAATTCCTACTTACTTAAAAATTCTACTATTCTGGAATGTATTAATTTCTTGAAGGACGATAATATAATAATGGAAACCTACAGATGTAAAGTTCTTTGCAATATTTTGTGATTCATGGCACAGTTTTTCAATGCAATCGAGTAGAACAACTTTTGCCAAGCCAAACTGGGTCATATCGGGTACTGTTTCCACTTTTTACTTTTTCGTACTGGTACGGTGAAAGAAATATTCAGAACGCTATCTGTATAAAAACTTTTTTGTACGTTTCTTGATGCACAGATACATAGAATTCATTCAATGGTTTATTTTCGAGCATGTTGGCTTTCAATACCCGGCCCACAACTTATAATTTTGATACTTTGGTTACTAAATGTACAATTCAAAAGTGCCTATAAATGTATAGAGGTATGAGGAACAGGGTGTAAAGTTCACTCATACTCTATGGAAAAGGGAGGATCCTCCGACCAGACGGATATTGTGTCTGGTGGGCAACTGCCCGACAGTTGATATCGGGATGTTGTATATATGCTAGTCGCGCGGTAAAATCTGATTGCGCGATACAGGATTTGTGACGTCAGGTCTTTGATGCGTAGGTCGCATGTGGCGTTGTAGATGCCGCCACAAGTGCTTTAATATATATAAATACTTTGAGTTTGAGTTTGAAATTATATTACACGGTGTCAGAGAGATTCGCGGGAAAGTTACGTGTCTCTATCTCTGGGTGTCCAAGTGTCTTAAAAGTGTCGTCTTATAAAAAAGAGATACGGTAGCACCACACTACGTAACTTATAATCGATTAACGGTTACCGAGTTATTTCCTACTAAATCAATACTAAACGGCACTCTAAAACTAGTACATTTAACGAACATGTTCCGTTCTAATTGTGCTTCAACCCGTTGCCTATAAGTGGGGCATTTATGTACACAAAATGGTTGTATCGAGCTGCTTATTACGAAAATAGGTTAATCTAAGGTTAACCGTTCATTGTGGAATATGCAGGCGTAACCTCGGCTCGACCTCCGCAGTACGTTCGACGAGTGGTCGTTATGGATTTCGTTCTAAAAATGCATGGAAATGGAATTTTTGTGGATGACCATTTAAAATGTCGTTACGAAATTGATTGGCGATTTTTGAAGTGTCTTGGCTGAGATTGCGATTGGATTTAAGTAATCCTTCTACGACATTGTTGCTATCGTGGGCAAAACCTGAATGAAGCTGGCACTGGAGCGTTGGGATTGGGACAAGAAAAGAGAGGCTGCCCAGCAGTGGGTGAAGTCGGGCTAAGGATAATAATGATGAATCCTACTACGAAATTTTTACTCCGTATTGTGAAAGTTAATAAGTAGTTGATTGATTTTTCACTGACATTTACAGCACTTGATGATTGGCTATTTGGCACTTGGGGTGTTTGAAGGAGCCTGGGCCAGGGGACCTGTCACACAGGAATGGGTGACGGAAACAACGCTCTACAAAACCGAATTTATTGTTAGTTGAGCTGACCCAACAGATGTTGCCCTGACCAAACAATAGTTCATATAAGTGTCCCATATAAAACAGGACATTCAGTTTTCCCATTTTCCTAATATTCCTGTAGGCTTTTCCAATTTTCCTTTTCCTAAAAACCTTATTCAGACTATTACGGATATTTTAAAACAAAATATAGTTAAATCGGTCCAGCCATTCTCCAGTGACGTGTTTTATGTAGATAGATTGTAATTTGAGAGGGTTAAAAATGTACCTTTTTATTTTTTTATCATTTATGTTACATTCGTCTACGATATTTAATTACCTTTAATTTGCAAGACCGAAACGTTGAATGCAGTGGGACGTCAAATTAATTCCCACCACCAAGTAATAACTTATATTCTTTCAAATAAAGAGATCACAGATATAGATAGACCTAGATAACGCAAGTATCACGATCTGTATGAAAATCAAGCGTGCCATTTTTTGACTACCTACTATGACGTCATAAGCACTATTTAGTGATGGGAAAGTTCGTATACTGTACGAATACTATTTATTGAGTAATTTTGTACATTAAAGAATTATTAAGAATCGTTTAAATAGATTAATTAATCGATTTTGTGACAGAGTAACAAGACAGAGTTAGTAGTAGCTTACGATTTTTGTACGTAAGCTGGGCACGCGAAGTAGTTGCTCTTGAGCTATCTAGGTCTATCTATATTTGTGAAAGAGATATCGCCGAACTTTTTCTAAAACTCCGTGTGCCACGTCGACGCCGTCATGTAACTTTTCAAAGCTCACTGAAATTGACCCATAGGTTGAGTTATAATCGTCAGTGAATCCAACAAACCTAACAAGTATAGGTGTAACCGACCTCCACTAACGACTAGTAATCCGCCTTGAAGGATAGCATTGATAGCTAGATAATAATAGGTTGCTACTGTGAAAGTAGCGACCTGCTATACACATAGGTAACCCTATGTGTGTACGCAAGTAAATTCCTGTGTTGCCAGTTTTAATCATGTTTGGTGAGTAGTTTTATCTTCGTTATTTGTAACACAGGATGGTGAAAAAGTAAATGTTATTTTTTTTATTTTTTGCCGCCACAAAAAGTTATTTAATAATGTTTTTTTTTATTGGGCCTGCTCTTGACCTCGATCTCGCCTGATGGAAAGCGATAGATGAGGTCTATGATGGAACGAGCGTGCTCAGAAGATGCTTGTTCACTCTTGCTTCAAAGGCACACTTAAATGCTATATGATATAAATACATACGTCGTGTCATCATCAGATTAATGGTAACATAATAATAATTTAATGTATTATTATATGTATATTTTTATTCGCCGATACAACTTTAATCGGACTAACTACGCAATCCAGGGTTTACTGCGCACCGTTGCAATTTAAACCTACTTACTATTTGTTAAAATATTTTCCATAAAATATTAAACTGAGGGCTTATAGGAATTAAACCCATGAAATCACAAAACAGGTAGTTTTATGGTGTATACTCGTACACAACTTTCCACGGAAATATTTAAAACAGTTTATTCGAAACGATTTTAATGGGTCATTGACTTGCATTTTCATCGATTCAGCTGCTACACGACTTTTTTATATCCATGGTTTCAATGAGAGCAATAAGGTTTCTTTTCCTTTTTCAATGATATAAGGATAAATTTTTAACCAATGCGCAAAGTTTTTTTGGTGGTTCTGTATTAGTTCACACATTTCCATTATATGTTCAATACTTTTTTTTGGTCTTACTTGAAATCAGCAAAATATGGATACAATCTATTCGTAATAATATCAATGGGCGAGCGCACAGCTTGTAGGTACCTACTACTGCGTTCCGCTTCACTGACCGCGCCGCCGCCGTCGGCGCGTTGCGCGAAGAGTATACCAGTTTCCAAATTAACACTGGTACTAAGACATATCAAAATAAGAAATGGATGTATAATTTGCGCACTGTTTACGAACTTTTCCTGTATAGCGTCGAGGTGAAAAGATTAGCCTATCAGTAAGATTACTAGTGGGGCTGCTGCTCGTGACATCACGGATGAACTCAAATATCACTCACGCTCATTTATTGCACCACGCAAACATTTAATCGAAGTGGCTATTACACTATTAAAACAACGTAAACTGAACCTTAATAACGCTGAAAAAGGTTTAATTTCCACTGCAGCTATACCCAAATGCAGCTAGATATTCGAGAGATATTTAACCGTGGCACGTCGGAAATTTCGTTTGACGTGACAATATTCGGTCAATGATTTCTAATTTGTGGCGTGGTATGGTTTAACCCTGTGAGCGCTCTTCTGAATGGTTGATAACATGATACCGCTCTATCCTCATGTTTCACTTTGACTGACTAATTAATGCTGATGGGCGCTACATAATAGTCGTTATTCTGTTATTTCAATGCATCAGGATTTTGGATCTGAAATGTAATATCCTCCCGGTATATCAATAGGACGTACGGTGTAATGGTTTGTATACGAATAAAGCATAAGGTTGAAACTTACAGAAGTGCATCCTGAAACATTAATGAGTTTCTTGAAAACAATATTTGTTAAGATAGACATAATTTTCTTTAAAGACTTTCACTTTCTGTAGTTAAAAATGGAAAAATAATTATAACTTCTTGAGAAATAAATATTAAAAAGAATGGATAGAAGATTTTCCGGTAAATTCTGAATGAAACTGAAGTGGCTGGTAGCCGGCGAGACGGCGTCTTTAGGTACTAAGATTCCGAGTGGTTCTTTCCACCATATTTCATTACCGCAGAAAGAAAAGAAAGACTTGGTTCTTCGAACCACAATAAGTCGGAGTTAATGAAACGCGTTTCATTAAAAATAAATGCGTAATGGAAATCATCAAGCAAAAGTGTTTTTAGGGTTCCGTGCCTCAAAGGAAAAATGGAACCCTTATAGGATCACTCGTGTGTCTGTCTGTCTGTCCCTCTGTCACAGCTGATTTGCTCCGAATCTACTGGGCCGATTAAGTTGAAACATATGAACTTCTGTGACCCAAAGACGGAAGTGTATCGTAAATAAATGAATTTTGGGGCAAATTAAAAAAAAAAAAACAAATGAGAGGGCTTATTGTAAGTATTTCAGTAATTTTTTTAAAAATAATTGTTGAAAAAATACTTTTAAAGTTATTTATGGAAATTGACCATTCCCCCTTATCTCCGAAACTACTGATCTATTTTTTTTTTTAAATACAGAATATATTTCTTTCCTTAAATATTGTGCGTACAATTTTACATTTGCAGTTGGATTGTATGGGAGAACTTGTTTTTCAACTACAATGTTAAAGTTCTTGGGATAAATTCATCATACGGAACCCTTCATTGTGTATGGTCCGACATGCACTTGGCTGGTTTTTTACTCATGAGGTGGTGATATTATAAGAAAACATTACCTACATCAAATGCATGAAAAAATTACGTTTTTATTTTGCAGAAATACTTAGGATTCTGTTCCTTAATTCATAATGCAAGTACTTTATTAATACAACCCTTGTATGTAATTATCGATCGCGTGCCGTGACAGCCCCACTGCATTATGGCGGCATGTTCACAGAAAAGCTAACAAACTGACCGACTGTTTGTTCCATTGTAAAATTGTAGAGGTGTGTTACTCAACTCCCACTAAATGACGGACGATGGGGCTTTAATACAGGTGGCTCTAAATAATTGCAATGTCGACATGTGAATGTAGGTTTTGCTGGTTTTCAAAAGCACCTTTTAATACTTGTCCTTGTCAAGGGCTGGTTCTTACCTTGGCCAGAGACTATGCAAAAGTGACCAAAAGGCTGGCAGCATTGCCATATAACGTGGCAATGCCGCCAGTCTCTTGGTCTTGGGTACATTACCAGTCTTCAGCGATGCGGAGGAATCTTTCGACGCCACATTTTACTTTGATGATAGCTTTAGTTAGGTTAGGATATTATAATTATTTTAATCATTTCTGAGTTTATTTTAATTTCTCGCCGACTGGTCGACACTTCACGTGACCAGAGGGCTGGCTCGTTCTTTGGCCAAAAAATTAGCATTGCCATTCAACGTGGCAATGCTGCCAGTCTTCTGGGTACGTTTCCGAGTGACAGCGATGCGGACGAGTACTTCGACGCCTATTAAGTGTCCTTTTGTTTATCTTTGTATTTTTTTGTTTTCGTTTTTATACGAGTATATATAGTTTGTTAGTCTTTTAATTTAGTATCTAGTGTAAATAGTTAGTTAAAAATTGAAATAAAATTTTAATGATTAAAATATAAATAAATTTCAATAATTTATTCCTGTTTTGAAATATTTATGTGTGCTAAAAAATAACGTCGTAGACTTGTTCTTTGATACGTACGGACGTTTTACATGCCGTCATTCGGAAAAAAGTCGTGTCATTATGAGGAGGGTGCGGGGGAGTCACAAGAGCATCCTGAAAACTGTAGCTGAAGATGTGCGTGCTCCTGTGTTGAGGCATTTCGTTCGTCTGGTGATCTTTTAGGGAGGTACCTACCTTCCCTATTTGGTTATCGTGATGGGGCGGGGTGTCTCAGCACAGGGGTATTTCTATATAGAATTAGATGATAGTGTTGTCCTTTGTAATTGTATTTAAGAATTAACAATAGTTACTAAGTTTTTGTATTCTAACCTTTGGATCTAGTTGTCCCAAAATAAAATTTGTATTTGAATTTGATACCGGTGGCGTGAAATGGTGCATTGAATAATAATTTGTGTTTTCAACTATTTACCGGAATATCAGAGTGGCAGGCTGTACTTGCTTGCCAAATGTGATGGTAAATTTAGTTTAGTATTTGCGATTTTAAAACGTGAAAGTTTTCTACGCATTTAAAAACCTAACGATTTTAAAAGAAACATCGTTCTAAACTCTTTTCATTTTATACGTAGACCAAAATCGTCGTTAATAATTTATTTTTCACTCCTCTTGCTCAAAAAGACCGTCATTGCGGCGTACCAGAGCGAAGCAAAAATAGCATTTCTTCCACTAGGGGAAAAAGTTTTTTTTTTTTAATTTTTGTTTGTCAAATGATAATGAGCCTACAAAAACGAAAAAGTCTTTAGTCATAAGTAGAATACTCGTAATCATGAATAAAGACTCGACTGTTTCATAAAAAAGAACAACATTTAATTTTTGAAAATGGAACTAAAAATCAGCGATCTCTTTGGTAGAATGCATGCAATGCGTTGCGGCTACAGAAGAAATAAAAACAAAAGACATTGGCGCAAATTCTTTATAATTTTCCCATAATTTTCAAATTGAATTAGTGGCCGTTATTTATTTTTAATATTGTATTGGATTATTTTATTATCTCGCAATCGTAGGGAAAAGTAGGGTGTAACGGCGCTAAAAACCCATTATAACCTGGTTTCTATTTACTCCCTCGCTAAAGCTCGGGAGTAAAACTACCTTGTATAAATGGGTCATTTTAGCTCCTTGTATAACAAACTACTATTTATCCGGCAAAACCTTACCTACGCCAACAGAAAAAACCGGCGGGAAAATTTTATCCACAGTAACGAGGTCGAACGGAGGCTGAGCGGATCCTTCTAACCGAGCTGTACAAATAGCTATCGTGGCTTGCATCAACACAATATGCACTGGAGTGCAAGGAACCAACGCGTTTGTACAAGTGTTGTACTAAAAATAGATTTTAATGTACATAGGTTGCAATGTTGCACTATATACGCACGTTACGTCATTCCTTTGGCACTTTTATTAAAAGAAGAAAAATAATCATTTATTTGCATGAAAAAATATATAATACTAGCTTTTGCCCGCGGCTCCGCCCGCGTGGATGTCGGTTATCGCGTAAAAAGTAGCCTATGTCCTTTTCCATATACCAGGCTATATCTCTGCCAATCTCTGCCAAATTTCATGACGATCGGTTCTGCGGTTTAGGCGTGAAAACGTAACATACAGACAGATTATGTTATGTGTAGTAGTGGAGCTCTTTGTGAAACCGAATGCGACTATTAAACCGTTTTTTATATAATTTTGATAGTACTTAGATCTTTATTGAGGACTAGTTTCTGCCCGCGAGTTTGTTCGAGTTCAATAAAATAAAAATAAACAATTTAAAATATGTCAGTTAGGTAAACAGGACATTACAATTTTAAATAAATAAACACATTCATACATAATCAATAAATAAAATCATAAGGGCCTTACAAATAAACTCGGAATAAAGTTATCTTAGGAATAACTTCGGTATATCCATACATTTTTTGACGTTTAAACCTTGCATAACTTTATTCCGTGTTTATTTGAGTGTTTAATTAGCAAGTCGGAATCGTTATACCTCTGTTTATCAGTAGTAAACTCTGTGATGGAGAAGTAACATATATATCTAAAAGGAATTTAAACAATGACTCTTAATGGATCCCAGACACTCTTTATTTCTCAGAGCTGCTATATATTTTTATAGATATATTTTTTGTGCAATACCTAGCACACTTTTACCAAAAAATGCAGTTAATGTGCATAAAACATTAATATTTAACATACACAATCATAGTAAAAAATTCTCAATGTTATGTCTGTTCCTAAAAAATTTGCGAAGTAAATGAAAAAAATATATCAAAGCAAAACTGCCGCTGCAAGTAGTCTTAAAATATTTACCTTACCCGAGGCATGCCGTCGCCAAACACTTGGCCTCAGAAATATGGAAAGTTATTAAAAATGTATATTAATTTTATTTGAAAGCGCGTTTCAAAGGTTACGCCGCTCATTTGCGAGGGTAAAGAGCTCTGGCAACATAGTTTTCGTTTGCAGAAAAGGGTCGCCTCGGGCACTGACACTGCGAACCGTTCGTGTAATAAATTAAAATGCAATTTCTTAGTGTTTGTTCTTCTTCGTCGGCTGAGTTAAACGTTTCAAGAAATGGAAAGACTACTTCTTAGATTGTGCTCGTATTCTTGAGGAAACTAGTTAATTTTCTTTGAAGCGAATGTGGAGAACAATACTTGTTATGCAATGTTGCAAAGTTGTGTTCTGGCGCAAGTACTTGTATTGAAACCTGAGCGTAGCGAAGGTTTCAAAGGTACGAAACGCAGAATAACTTTGCTGCCGAGGCGAAACACACAACTTTTCACCTCACTACAGCGAGGGAAATGCTCGGTGCAAAAAAAAACAGCTGATATAATATTCGGCATTATGTACAGCTTGCTTGCTTGCTTTGCAAGTTAATTATATAAATTATAGGTATCTTCGTCGCTGCTGGACTCGCTTATATTTTACGATTTCTTACGATTTTATCAAAAAGCAAACCAAAATGATGGAAAGTTATTTTAATAGAGATGGATTTATTTTTTTCAGGCGGTCGTCGTGCCAGTCAGTTCGATTATTCTAAAAATGAGGTTGGCGCACTGATATGAAATATGAATTTTCAGTGGACTGGCGGTTCTTCTCCATAGTGATCTACGTATTGGAATGGGCATCTAGCTTCAACTTGCCGACTCTGACTAACTGACCGTCTCTTTGACAATTCAAAAGTGCCTGTAAATGGTTTAATTGAAATAAATGCTTTGAGTTTGAGTTGAGTTTAAAACAATTCTTGCATAGAAAGGTTCGAATTTAAAAAAAATCTTTCCACTCTAGCGGATAAAATGCAGTTTTGCACTCAGATTTCGAATGATAAACAGAACGTTTCCGAGGTTGCGAGGTCGTGATGTTATATAGCCTATAGCTTCCCTCGATAAATGGGCTATCCAATAATTAATGAATTTTTCAATTCGAACCAGTACTTCCTGAGATTAGCGCATTCAAACAAACAAACAAACTCTTCAGCTTTATAATATTAGTATAAATATGAAGCAATGGATAAGCAATTTCTTTCGAAATTGTATTTCTATCGGATTGTGATTGAAAGTGCGCTTTTAGACTATTATACATGAATACATATATCCTCCATTTTAATAATAAATGTTTATCATGGTATTTTTTGCATCTTGAATAATGAAATTAATAAACAAAGTTGATAATGGCAACACACGTCCAATACACACAACAGGGCGTGAAAACTGACGCATAATTACTCCGTCGCAGCTTCAATCAGAAACGATGAGCGTGAAGCATCATCAAACATCGTACACCAATTAAGCACTGTGCTACCTTTGTACGGGAATTCAAAAGAAAAAAAAAAACATTCAAAAATACGTCTATTATTTCAGCAAATAAATGCATGGCAGGGGCGAAGGATGTGAGGGAAAGAGGAACATTATGTGAGGAAATACGAGTCGTGGATTGCTTTATCTTATATATAAAATTCTCGTGTCACAATGTTAGTTACCATACTTCTCCGAAACGGCTCGACCGATTTTTATGAAATTTTATATGCATATCAGTAGGTCTGAGAATCGGCTACTATCTATTTTTTTTTTTAAGTTTTAAGTAGGTAGGTAGGGTAGGGTAGGTAGGTAGTGTAGTATGGTGAAGTGAAGTGAAGGGTAGGGTAACTTCGCCAAACTAACGTCCAAGAATTTAATATTTTAAGTACCATACTGGAAACCATAGTTTTATTATCTTTGATAAATATGCACAATAATTACAAAAATTTCTTCCTTGAAAGAAGTAAACTAGAATTCAGATAGTAAACCTACTGTTTAAAGAGTTTTCAGAGAGCGATGTCAACATGAAATCTATGGTGAAGGATGGCCAACTGGCCATAGGCTCAGCGAAAACAAAAATGGCCGAATACAGCGGCAACTGGCAGTCTGCCAATGTATTGAGCGACTGCTGGCGTGAGAGGGAATTAATTATTTACTTGGATGAAGAACAAGTGTCCGCTTTCTGAGACCATGGTTGGTTTTTTTTTTTTTTGGTTGGTAGCCTAGGTACCTCAGCTTTGTTAGACATTTTTTTTAATTCAATTTATGGGATTTATTAAAGAATTGGTGTAACACAATAGAAAAAAATAAGCTGAACAATTCACTGTAAAAACGTCTATGGCGTAAACAGCTGAATTCTGATGCCATGAAATATATTGCAGACACCAATATATAATAATAATAATATAGAGAATATATTTCTTGCCTACTTGCATGAAGGGCTAAACTGGGAGTGTCAGAGATGTTTATATAGTTCTTGAAAAGTTTTATCTCAGAACGTCCTCCATGTCAAAATAAGTAAGTATATATAGATATATATGTATTTATATTTTTTTAGCTTTATTTAAGTATATGTTATATTTAATATTTTAGTTTAAGACTTCGCATATTCATATTATTCTCTTCATGTTCTCACACACTATTGTCTATATTTCTTTTTAATTTCTCCTTTCGCATGCTGAAATTTCTTAAGAAATAAGCAGTACCTTTGTACTGAAATTATAATTATGTCGTATCTCTATGTATTTAACTGTGTGTACATAAATAATCAAATAAATAAATAAATAAGTTCATCTTAACTCAGCGTCTGCAACGTCATTCTCAGCTGAATGAATATACTTAATAATATAAAGCGAATACAAATAAATTCCATGCACAACACCGACATTATTCTTTTGTTGGTGTTTCTGATGTGGGAATTGTATCCCGCCTACGCGGACTATGACATAACTGCTACTACAACGATCAGCATTGCCATACAACGTGGCAATGCTGCCAGTGTTTTGGGAACTTTTCCTGTTGACAGCGTTGCGGACAAATTTTTTGATACCCCATGATATTTATATACTTATAAGTACATATTATTTGACCATTTTTATGCATGAACTTAGCTGATTGTGAGCTTTTAATTATGTTAATATTATTTATTTTATTTTATTAACTTTAGGAAAACTTACAGCTTAAACATTTTAATATCTGGTGCAATGTGTAAAGGATGGCTAATTACAAGCTTCCACTAACGATACGTGAGAAGAAAAATAATTAAAAAATAATAAGATATAATAAATTAATCCATACTAATATTATAAATGTGACAGTAACTCTGTCTGTCTGTCTGTCTGTCAGTCTGTATGTTACGTTTTCACGCCTAAACTACTAAACCGATCGTCATGTTTGGCAGAGATATAACTTGGGAAATGGAGAAGGACATAGGCTACTTTTTTTACGCGATAAGCGACATCCACGCGGGTGGAGCCGCTGGCAAAAGCTAGTAATATATATAATGTATTAATCGAATTAAAATTAAGCCCTTTGCTTTTTAGGGTAACCTTCGGGTTGCCTTCCGTACACGGTGGGTGTCAAACAGAACCCTATTACTAAGGCTCCGTTGTCCGTACGTCCGTCCGGCTGTCTGTTTTCACAGATTGTGTATTTTTATTGCTGCTATAACAAAAAATAATAAAAATTTAACTAAAGTTTATAATTAAGGGGGTCCCCAAACAAGAAACGTGTTTATTTAGGTGTTTTTTGCTCGATCTTAATACGGTACGGAACCCTTTGTGTGCGAGTCTGACTCACACTTGGCCGGTTTTTGTATTGAAAAATGGCGCAATAGTTCGTTAGAGCCCATCTTCAAGAATAAAGGTGATGTACAGGACTGGAACAACTATTGAAGGATAAAGCCTCTTCGCAGATATTCGCGGAAGCCCTATTCGCGGAAGCCCGTGTTGACGATTGTCATGCCCTTATGAGGAAGAGATCAGCGTCAATAATGGGTAGGTTGCGCGGAAGCTCCAAAAGCATCCTAAAAACATTATTAGACATGGTGGACAGTCCCTTCATAAAGCACTGGGTACGGAGGCAGGTGCTACGTGTGTTGGGCTACGTAATTTTTTCAAGTCATTGTTACTAATACCATATGGATTGTGTGTACTTGTATGTTTATATAGTCTGAAATAGATAAATAAATAATAATAAAAGCTCATGTCAAATAGTATAAAGGTATGGGAAAAACTAATAGAGAAAATACTACGAGAGGAGAGTGAGATGCCAGGTCGAGGATCAATGGTTGACACTTTTGCACTCCGCCAACTGTGCGAGAAGTTCAGACGTGCACATAAGAACATGCACATGGTGTTCATTGATCTGAAATTAAATTTTAAACAATATTTTTATTTAATTAATTTAATCTAGAAATTTTGTAATCTGGTATACATTTTATATGGGTGTATTCCTGAAATAAAAATGATTTGATTTGATTTAGGATAACCTATGAATGTGCAAGTGAGCCTACGACATTTTATGTGGTACTACTACAGGTTGGTACAGTGCTAGTCTCGATGTCGAGGCTAGAATATAATTATCGCTGCATATTATTTTAAAATACAGCGTTCACTCAAATTATCACTTGTTGCAAACACAAAGAGAAAATATCAGAAAACGTGAAACGTTAAACATTTAACCAATGAGTAAACTGGTATATTTGCAAGGTTTTCATTAGTGTTTTTGTGAAATAAATTGAAATTGTATTTTTGTGGAACCCATTATTTTACATCATTTAGTTCAAACAGATTATATTTACATTGCATTATCAACTAAATAAATATTATAATTATTGAAATCGTTGATGGTAGTAACAACTTAAATAATTCCATGTATTGGCATGTGTATATCATCAGTTGGCATAATAAGTGAGTAAATTGTTTATTTTACAGAACCAAATTCTCAGTACAAAGAGCAACATGCATATATGAAATCTAGTTACAAATGTCAATTGAAAATTTCAAACAGGTACTTGGTATTTAAATCGATTTGCATGTGTCAGGTAGGTGTTAGGCATTACATTAAAAAGTCTCGATCAGAACCGATTTAAAGGGAAATTAAAAGGTCAGTGTGAATTAAAAATGTTGATTAGTTTTAAACGTGAGTTGTCTGTTGTGTGTTCAACTGGTCTGATGCCCCAACACGCTACGCTGTCACTTAGAGCGCGGTTTCGATAAAAAAACGAATAAATAGAATCATAAAACATGAATTGTACTGAACCTTAATGTATTGGAAAACCTTGAGGTATCTATATAATCTTATATATAAAATTCTCGTGTCAAAATGTTAGTTACCATACTCCTCCGAAACTCCGAAAAATTTCATAAAAATCGATCAAGCCGTTTCGGAAACGGCTTGATCGATTTTTATGAAATTTTATATACATATTCAGTAGGTCTGAGAATCGGCTACTTCATACCCCTAAGTGATAAGGGTTGTCCACCCCTAACATTTTATTTTTTGGACAAAATTTTATTTTTTTATAATGTGGCATTAAAAAATACATACAACCCTAAATGTTCACCCTTCTATCATCAACCCCTATTTTTTAATAGTATTTTTTTTAAATTTTATATGTACATTTGGTAGGTCTGAGAATAGGTTTTTACATATTTTTAGGTAGGGTAGAGTAGGGTAGGGTATGGTAAGTAGGTAGGTAGGTAGGGTAGGTAGGTAGGGTAGGTAGGTAGGGCAGGGTAGGGTAGGAAAGGTAGGTAGGTAAGTAGGTAGGTAGGTAGGTAGGGTAGGGTAGGGTAGAGTAGTGGAGTTTATACTATAGCTTTTGACAGAACGAAGTCTGTCGGGTCAGCTAGTATATACTACTAATAATAAAGCTGAAGAATTTGTTTAAACGCTCTAAAACTACCATCCGGATTTAAAAAAGTCTTCTAAAACGTTATTGAAGAAGATTATAGGCCATTTAACATCACACTACGACCCGTAGAAGTCGAGCAAAAAAAAAGTCAGAAAGAACGAAAGTGAAAACGATGTAATCGCGCGGGCAGGCGATGCGATGCGACGCGGTGGGTCGGGGGCCGAAATTTCACGCGGACAAAGTCGCAGGCAGAAGCTAGTATAGTATATAAGGTATACCTTCCTGAAAGTTTGAAACTCTTTAAAAGTTGCAAATTCGAGACCTGTCTTAGCTTCAATTAGAAATATTTTTAACGTTCGATGAAAAGTTTCAAAATTTTTAAGAACAGCCTAAATATTGTCGACGTTATAACTAAAACCACCAATAAGGTCACTACATGTTCTCCTAGGGCGACCCCTCCCAGCGTTTCCACTCACATCTGCCTTGTAAATACCCTTTGGTAGTCGCCTTTCATTCATCCTCTCAACATGACCAAACCATCTAAGCATACTCTTTTCAATTTTTGTCACCACATCTTTTAAACCACACCCTTGCCTTATGACATCATTTTTCAACCTATCATTCACAGTCACGCCACACATGCTTCGCAAGGAACGCATATCCACAGCGGTTATTCTACTTTCATACTTCTTTTACCACACCCAACATTCACTTCCATACATAAGCGTAGGTACTAGCACATCAACCGCAACCAGTAGGCGTGCATGACCAGATGTTTCAAATCAAATCAAGATCAAAAGTCATTTATTCATATTAGGCTGAGAATCAGCACTTTTCGAACGTCAAAATTGCATAACACAGTCCCCCAAAACGCCCATCCCTTCACCACTTCCGAGTGCTTTAGCTGGGAAGCAGAACTGGCCCAACAAACTCCTCAGTATGAATGAATGTAAACGAAGCAAAAGGAGTGTACCGAGTGGCGTTCTATAGTTTCTGCCTACCCCCATGGGAAGAAAGCGTGAGTTTATGTAGGTTATAACTAAAAAATGTTATAGAAATCTTCTAAACTGATCTATACTCTACCATTTTGACTATTATAAGTCTGCCCCCCGGGCGGGGCAGTGACAGCTATTAATAATATTAATCATTTAATCAAGCAACAAGACTCAGTGTTAGTAACAATATACTTACAAACTATGTTAGTAAACATTAACAAACACAATTTGTGACATCACTGCTGCAAGGTAACAGGCCCAGCTGATACCCTGCAGCAGTGGTTCACAAACGCACAATCTAGCCTACTTGCTACCATAGACAGGATGCTGTTGATACTGCCCGGCACCCTACTAACCAGGGATGCGCACCGCTTCCGCATCACAGAGTAGAAGCAGTCAACGCGAGCTTCCGCAAACATCCCAGATGCGCTGCAGTATCAGGGCAACCCTAACAGCACCCTGAATGCGTTATTGTACTGAACGAGAAGGGCGCTATATGATTTCTGAGTATAATGAGCTCACAAAAATATATTGTATTGCATAATACATACATGTTTCGTTGCTTTTTTTTAAACTTTGCCCCACACTAGGAATTTCTCCTGTATCGTGGGTGCGTTTACAAACATTCAAACTCACATACACAAACAGCCAGACCCGGAACAACTACTTGTAGATCATACAAATATTTGTTCCGTGCGGGAATCGAACCCGCGACACGCAGCGCAGCAGTCAGTCGCTTAACCACTGCGCCAACCGTGCCGTCGGCTTTAGGCAGACTATGGCCGGGTTCCCACTATGCCGGACCGGCAGATTTACCGGCTCGGTAAAACTGCCGGAAGAGCTAATGGCTAAAGAATATATATGAAGCTGTTCACATTATGCCGGATCCGGCAAAAATACCGAGCTCGGCATTTTGGCCGAGCGTTTTGTCACTGCGAAGCGCCGGTAGAACACCCGGACCGGAGTAATGTGAACCAGTTTGCCCCGGATGTATGTCCCCCACTCACCCCGCCCGTGCTCCCCTCACGTCATTCGGCTCGCATTTTCTGATAAAAGTAGACGTGTAGCATGGCCATTCAAGCAGAAACTTTAATTACGCTTGTCCAAGAGAGACCTGTTCTGTGGGATAAGACCGAAGAAATATTAGTAAAATTATAATTATAATTTGTCTATAAAGACAAAAACTTAAAATTAGCAGTAAATTAGCAGAAAATCTTTCCCGTAAAATGGGATGTACCCAATGTTTTCTTTCATTTTGCCTTCTATTAAGATACCACCACAACACAACAATTTCGTCGTCCGTTGTGCGCACAGTTCCAAATTCGACTGAGGTGAGTACTTGACTGTCCGATTTTCTTCTGGGATCCGGTGTAATGTGAACATTTTGTCCGGTGTCCGGTTTCCGTCAGATCTACCGGTCCGGCATAGTGGGAACCCTGCCTTACATGTCCAAGCACTTATGCAAGCGAATTTCAACAAAAAGCTCTATTTGTAATCGTTCATTAATATTTTGTTAGAAAGACGAAAAAACGTGTGATACGAAACACCAAAATGCCCGAATATTGGAATTCCCATATTAATTAATAGGATTTCACGCGTTTGTATAATCATATTGTACGGTATCAAACGGGACGTAAGAGGCTTAAGAGCTCGACATTAAATGGCACTCTTACCTTTTGCGGTAGTGCATTATTATGAATAATGAATATGGAGAATTTCGATGGGATAATTCATTAAAATAGCAATCATCCGCTGCAGAGGACGAATTCAATTAATGGAACGCAATTAATTATGAATGATTGTGACTCGACCGATTTGACCAAACAAAACACCAAGTTGCGAATAAAAGAAATATCTTCGAAGTAAAATAAGTTCCATAAATACTTTCTTGCTTTGGATCACTATGGTAGTTTTTTGTCTGACACGGCGCATACGGGGAAGGCGCCGTGCCGTAGTGCCGCCGCGTCTGTCAACAAACTTCCATAGTAATCCATACAACACTGACGACCGTGCCTACACACGGCGATACGACCGTAGTTTTTCACGACAAAAAAACGTGTGTGTACAACGGGCCTAAGTCGAAATTCTAATAAGCGCAAAAGAAGGGCTACGCGTGGTTACGACGTAGCTGATGTCTCCGCTACGAGTGCTACGCCGTAGCTTCTATTGATATATTAATGTATCGATGCCCCCGTAGCTGCTACGCACAATGTAGTGCATAGCAGCTACGGCGGCACCGAGATTATCAATACATTGTCCGACAGTGTTTCACGTAATATTTAAATTTACATAATTTAAAAGCTAATAGTCTCAAAACAATATTATCAATATGTACAAGTATATAAAAAAGGGGGGGAAAGAATCAAAGGGCATCAAAAAAATCGTCCGCATCGCATCGCTGTCATTAGGAATTATGCCCAAAAGGCTGGCAGCATTGCTACGTGTATGGCATGAGGATGATATTCTCATAGCATGTATAATTCCTTTTTCTTTTTTAAAATATTCTATCACATTTTAAATTAAATTAAATTAAATTATATTTCTTTATGTACGCTGTATCGGTACAGCGTCTTAATAATTGTTTGCTGCACCGGACGACATCATTACGTCAACGCCGGCTGTCGCTGAAAACCAGTGCTGGGGATCTGTCTTTCATAGGGTCGCAGCATAATGCTGAGCGATAGCCGTTTTACGTGGCTGTGACGCATTTTCCCCAATAGTTTTCTTATTTAAACGTACTTTCTTTCTTTTTTTTCTTTCAATGCTGATTCTTTGGTCAAGAAATAGACCAGCCCTCTGTTCACGTGAAGATTCGATCAACCGCGTGGTGATGTCTCGATTATGTGGGCACTCGGACCCCACGGACATCAGGTCTAGTCCCAAATGGCTCAAACATATAGCTCCCAATAATTTTCCACCTGCAGCAGCTGCCCCAGTACAGCCCGCCATGCTAGGAAGCTCGGATGGCACAAGGGAGTCAATCCAATGTGTACATAAGATGGGATGCGCAAAGGTGTCACCTTGCGCATCCCATCTTATGTTGCATAATATTTTATTTTATTTACAACAATAAAAATGGCTCAAACATATAGCTCCCAATAATTTTCCACCTGCAGCAGCTGCCCCAGTACAGCCCGCCATGCTAGGAAGCTCGGATGGCACAAGGGAGTCAATCCAATGTGTACATAAGATGGGATGCGCAAAGGTGTCACCTTGCGCATCCCATCTTATGTTGCATAATATTTTATTTTATTTACAACAGTGTTTCTTATTTCTTCTTAGGTTAAGTATACTTTAAAAAGCTTTAGCCTGATGCGTTTTTTGATTGCAGTAATTATAACATGTTTAGTTTTAATGACATAAAATGGTTATTTCTTTGGTATATGATGTAAAAAATAATTACCTAAGTTTTAAAAACAATTTACGTTATTAAAGCATTATGCAACATGTATTCTTAATACCGTACGTTTCGCATACTAATCTCTAGCTAAAATCCTGATACTTGAAACTTATACTCCAATCTGTTACTCTCTCTCCAAACTTGAGATAAAAATTATACAGAGAACATCTTCGAGACTCGCGCGACGCGCCCAGGGCCGAGGGCGTCGAACGCAACGAACAATATTTCAGGCTTTCACATAATTTGCAAAAGTCAGTAAGGATGATTTTTAAGCCCCACACTTGGTATTTTCCAGTGATTAGGATTTTGATGATCCATCCCTACCATTAGATCGGACGCAAAATCTGCGTACTTACTATATAACCATGCCATCACACACTGGGACAATGCTAATAATATGGAATTGTTTTTAATACCATTTAAAAAGTTATAAGCCAAGAGTATGTTCACCAAAATTAGTTTGCACAAATCCATGTTAACATACTCAAAAATAAGACTTCACGAATGATGGTAAATAATAGTTTCATACCAATACGCGAATATCAATCTCTAAAGGTACTTATACAACCACGCACCCATATTCAACAAATTTGCTTCTGCTTGCCAATACACCAATACTCTCACAGAATGTAAGTCGAGCGGACATCTACCAATTACCTGAATTGTGTCCACTAGCTTACTTGCAATATCTCAGCTATCACAAGTTGAATGGACGAAGGTAGTGAAGCACACAGCATGTAATCCCTCGCAGATTGAACGCAGCACAGAGACAATCAGGGGCTGGCTGATCAAAGGGCTTTGATCAGCCAGCCCCTGATTGGTCAGATTAGGTTCGACTGGTGTCACGTTGGATAATAGCTTGCGTACTATACTAGCATATTGAGTGGTTATTAGATGCAACGTCGTGCAGTGTCTGTATTTTAGGCATACAGATCTTCCTTTGTTACGGAAAGAGGTATGTATGTACATGATTAATACCGACTGGTCTAAACTGATTTGTATACTGGTCAAAGCCAAACACGCACGAACACGCATTCACTCACACACACACCCTCACCTACCTACCACCCTCACACACACATACACACTCACCCCACACTCACACAAAATTGTAAATGAGAATGTAATATTCTTTTTTTTTATTTAAGGTTTTTTTAAACTTTTTTTTGTTTTCACGTTATTTAATTAAGTAATCATAGGTTACAAATATTGGCTTGTGACTTTGCTGCGGAGGGACACTGATCTCTAAGATACAGGGACACCCCTAGTTTGGAGATCAGGGTTTCAATGTTTTGTGCATAACATAGCCTCCTATAAATATAACATTGTTTTGGCTTTGTTTTTAGTACTTAGGCTTTTCTTCATTAAACATTTTTATTTATTTATTATTTAAAGTCAAATCATTTATTTCAAATAGGCACGTAAAAGGCAGTTTTGAACGTTTAAAATTACAAAATTACGATATTATTAATTTAATGTTAACATTGTTATTTGATTAAATAAAATTATTATTATTATTATTATAAAAATATTTAACTGGTTCTAGTTACCCCTTTCAAAAGGTAATTATGTATGGAGAAGAATGGGCAAGAAACTCCATACTTACTCTATTAAAATGTTAACAATAGTTTGTATACATTAATTAATAATTACAGGTCAAGACGATGTACCTAGAATAAAAATTGCTATACCACAATAGGTAAACAGAATGAAGAGTGAAGTAATAACAGACAAATTAATAAATGCGATAGAAACATGGTGCTCCCATATTTACAAACATTGTATATGATTTTCCAAAAAATTTAACATATAATAAGTCAGTGTGTGAGTTAAAGTATATTAATCACAGAAAATAAAATTAATATCATAAAAATTATACAATTAGATTAGCAACCAGTTTTTGTCTAGATTCTAAATTAACCTATGGAGCAGGAACTGGTCTATCTATATACAGGGTGATTGGTAATATATCGGCAATCCATTAAGGGTAAGTAGGAGAGATCATTTGCAACTAAATTACCCCTTATGACTAAATGTCAATCATTCTTTTGCAGAAATCAACCATTATAGTCAAAGAACCTGCTCAAAATTATGAAAATTGTAACGATATGCAGCTCTGATATAAACGATTGAAGATAATTGTCCTTTTATGGTTGATTATTATGTATTGCATATAAAAAATATAAAAAAGCATGTATTTTTTTTAAATAATTTTCAAAGTTGTTTACCGCAGATAACGTTTTTTTTTTAAATACTCGATAGTGGTTGACATTTGCATAGGGGTCATTATACGCTTAGTAATAATCACGCTTTTTAAGGCATATTGTCACAGCGTTTACACGGGAAGTCTGTGTGTCTGTCACACTCACACCTAACGATCGCTGGATGCCCTACGAATCCATAATATTTTCAGGATGATGTTGGGGCTGCCACGGCATCGGGGATGTTTGCTTTGTTTCATACTGGTGGCTTTCATGCCATCATTCGCAAAAGCACGATATCCCTGATCTGCAGAATGCGTGGCAGCCGCAACGAAATACTGATGACTGTAGCGGATAGGATCTCATCCCGGCTTTGGAGGTCCTTTATTACGTCGGTAATCTAATCCTAATTTCCATTTATCTATTTAATTTTATTGTATTTTTGCTCTTTTGTCATAATGTTATGGATCATGTTATCCGAAATAAAATATTTTTAATAAATTTAATTTTAATAATAGGTTTTTGGTTGCAATTATCTCTCCTACGTTCCCGTAATGGTTTGCCGACATATTAACAATAACCCTGTATACAGAAAAAATCCGTTGAGTTCACAACTGTTTAAGAAGTTACAATATTCGTCTTTCCTTTGGATTTCAACCTGTACCTACTCCGTAATTTCAACCTGTAGCTACTCCAAAATTTCAACCTGTACCTACACCGAAATCCCGAATAACATTAATTCCGTTTCCTGGATTTATTTGAAAGAAAGAAAGAAAAATAGGTTTATACAAAACCGCAGAAACAAGTATACAAAACGATAATTAACTCGAATAGGTAGGAAAACAGAAAAATAGAACAAAATAGATCCACATTATAATCACGAGCACAAAACCGAAATAGTCGGCAGCTGCACGTCATGACTGTGACAAGAAGGCTTCCACTCAGCATGATGCTGTGCTATGAGGGACCCACAGCACAGCGCATTCATCACATGTATATATTTCGTTGTACATCGTACATCTTAGTAAAATTGCAAATGATATCCCGGGTCATGTCGTTTTAAATTTCTGCAGCGAATTGTAAGGTAACTTGGATGGAAGTATTCCTCATCTACTTGCCATGATTAATTTTAATGATGAATAATAAAGGGGGAATAGTTTTAATGATGGCCTGGAATTTTGAGTACTTTATGCGGCCTACCCAAATGTCCTTTCTTTGGTATTTTTCGTCGAGTTGTTGTTTCCTGTTAAGTCCTGAGTTGAGCAACACGATAACTGACAAACGCTTGCACTGACTGGACAGCTTCACTCTGTGGCTCTTTCCTCAAAAGACCTTTTCAGACACGGGTCTGTGTGGTCCTCACATAATCTGACCAAGATTCTGCCTGGACTTTAAAAGGGACTTTGACCCCTGAGTTTGTTTCGCCATTTCTTCTCAGGGTAGTCAGATAGGAATTGTCGACTCCACCTAGTTTTTTTTTTTTTTTCTTACTTGTTGAAGTGATTCCGTTATCCTATTTACAGAATAAACGATTTATTTTCATTTCAATTCAGCTCTTGTGATGTAGCCTTGGCCATAAAGTTCAATATTTGATCATCTGAGCGTTGATTTTAAAACCGATTTATGTAATGTTATTAGACTGATGGTTGTCATCTTGCCTTGGCTGTCAGACTCAGCGGCAGTTAGGTGTGCTTGAAGATTCAGTTTTAAAAGTTGACGCAAGACGACATTGTCTTGGATCATGCCATTAATTTTGGCGATCCATTGCTACGTCGCAGTGGAATGGCGCCTTAAAGACAGCTTGAAATGTGACTTAAAGCACCGCGATTCCTTCTCGAGTCGCGTCGGGTTTTTTGTATGTACAGACTGTAACGTTGTACGTTTTTTCTAAAATTAACTTAGAAAAATTAATATATTAAAATATCATACTTTTGGAATAATCGGGCAGCAATTGGCTTAACTGAATCGGAACGTGTAGGAATTATAGTGGCAACATTGTAAACAGTGACAGCTACGTCGTGATTGGTCGTTTCCCTCCGTCGCCATGATACACGGGACCGTGCCTTTATAAAGGCCGGCACATCATTTTACGAGGACAAATTAGCAGAGGCGACATAGTATTAAATCAGTACCTATACACAGACTAACGGTCATCTAGTATTTTCTTAAAGTCTAGAATATTTGTATTTCACCATTCTGCGAAACTCTAACTGTTGTGTAGTGAAAAGAACCCCAGACGGGGTTCCTACCTACTACTACTACGTCAGCGTACCTACAAGCGTTGATTAATTGCTCAAGCTCCGGAAACCAACTCAGCGGTTACTAATACTGCTGCCACCTCCGGCGCTGTAGGGAAGTGGCTGGACAACCCTGCTTCAACGCTACCGGACCTAGGACCATCTACCTCCGGATTCCGCTTCCTACCTTGAGGACCTACAGGATAGTGGTGTTTCTTAGGCGGTCCTAACCTTTCGCGAGCTCGATAACCGATCCACGCCCGGCTCAACCGGCTTTGTAATCTCCTTAAAATTAATAAAACTAATCTTTGTAACGTTCTTTTTTTTTTGTTATTTCACATATACCCATAAGCTAGCCTAAGTTACACCGTTACGTAACAACTGTCAGTGTACACACGCGTAACTTATCATAATTTACTAAGGATGGATATCGCAATATCTCATTAAGTCTGGGTGTGCCTTTAACTCAGTCTGCAGCGAACCAACTCTCACAAAGCAAACTAAACAATGTTCCTAATTTAGGTCAACAAACATCAACATAGCTTTTAATCAAATATCTGTATTCTAAAACGGACGACCGCCCTCGATTCCAAATCGAAAAAAACCGATAAATCGGATTTATTTCAATTCCCAGTTCCAGTCAAACAAAATGCTCGGGAGTTAGTTGAATTTTAGTTTTGTTGTGCACATCAAATGGTTTTCACTGACCGGACAATGCAACACTTTCATACACACGCATGTATCTACTAAAATACTGTGCCTAACTAATCAGTATTGAATATTTAACCTTAACGTCTGCCAAGAGAGGTTCAATTTAATTCTTACAAAGCCTGTCACTTTGTACCAATGTATATTATAAGATTACTGGTACAGTATTTTATACAAAGACGTCCGTTCCTGACTACTAACAGGATTTTAAAGCAGGGAGTGGGTGTACAAAGATATATTTCTATTTTATATTGTAGTGAACTGCATCAGTAATTACATTGTCTTCGTTTCTCGGAAAGAAAATGCATAGTATCTGCTTATCTACTTACCTGTACCTGCTGCATAAAACTAATTTCCCCGAGGGCTTGCTGCGCTGAAGGTCTTACGAAAGTTTCTTTGAATCAAAGAATGTCCTTGTAAACAGTTTGCATTTACTATAACCTTCCTCACCCCTGCTTTCGGACAGTTTGATCTGCGCATAATAGTACGGAACTATTAAAATGTTCCTAGAATAGAAACAAAACTAGAGGTAAACAACAAAAATTGCAAGTTTTTATTTGATCACCTACAATTTCCTACTGTTAGTAATGATTATTTTAAAGAACTTGTAGATCTCGCTTAAACGTTAAATGCCATGTAAAAAAGTAACAAATCATAAAATGAACAGACTGTTGTGCCGAATGGAAACAATATCGAACCAGTCGATGAACGAACAGAACAAAAACTAATAGAATTATTCAAATAAACGCCACGTTACAGAAACTTATTTTCGACGCTCAGTGAACAAGACAGAGTTTGAATGTTGAATCAATATATTAACAGTTTGCATGCCGTCGAATAGAAAAACTCAAACTCAAAGCATTTATTTCAAATAAACCGATTACAGGCACTTATGAATTGTCAAGGGGTCGGTCAGTCAGAAAGATGAAGTTAGTTGCCCATTCCAAAGCGTAGTAGGTTCCTATGGAGAAGAACGGGCAAGAAACTCCACGGACACTCTTTTAAAACAAAATATTGTTACAAAATATGGGTTACATCATTCATGTTGAAGTTATACATGTGAGAACAATGTAGAAACACGTGCACTTTAGAAGCGTCCGTAATAAAAACAATTCAAAAATTAAAATAAGCCGTGGCAGCTAAAGAGATGACCAGTCCCAACTGACGGCGCCCGTTCACGAACATGACGCATGGATTAGCACCATTTAGCTCAACCATTTTGAAGGAAACTTAATTATCCAACACACACGCCACCACCAGCGAGACATTTGAGTAAGCATGACATACTTTCAGTCGCCAGGGCACATTCAAGTCAATAAAAGACATATTACCCGGTAAATGGTAGCTCTATAGTACATAGTACTCACACCTGTGTTAAGCAATTATATAATTCAAGGTGATTGAGTTTATAAAATGCAAAGATAGTCTTACAATCTTCAGCAGCTCCAATAATATTTTCAAATGCTAATCAATTAGTTTATGCGCCCTTATGGAGCAGGACCAGCATTGAGCCAAGCATTTTTGTCAGCGATGTAATCCCCCAACTTATAATATGCTTGGCTGCATAGTGTGCGTTTTAAAAGTTTTAAATTTTGTTTCGTTCAATTGGAGTATTAGAAAACCTATTAATATTCAACTAGTCCCGATGGCGTTCGTCGGTCTTCTATAGATTGTACTTCGGCGAGTGTGCCCATGAACTCCACGACCTCATTCCACCGGCCCCTTCTACCATCGGACATCTAGACGCATTGCAAGTTACCACCCCTACCTAGTTGATATTCCATCAACTCGCACTAAGCGTTTTCAAACGTCTTTTATAATGCGCACAGCAAAGGAGTGGAACTCTCTGTCTGCGTCTGTGTTTCCGAACGCATACAACCCTAAACTATTCAAAGTGAGAGTGAACAGGCTTCTTCTGGGTAAGCTCACTCCATCGTCGACTTTGTCTGTCACCCAGACCTAGACTAGAGTCAAGAGCAAACCCAGAGTAATTTTTTTTTTATAAAAACAATAAATAACACGAAGACAGAACGAACAGTGGGTAGTGCTATTTTGTAAAAAAAACCCCGTGAAAAGTTTGGTAAAATGAGCTTAAAGTGAGCTGTCAGTAGTGTCAATCTAGCATCGGGTGAAATAACGTTTCTCAAACTCACTTCACCTTAGTTTTCACGGTGAGATTTTTAGAGAATAGGCCGGCTGATTACGTCAACGTGAATATGTAACTCTGTAGACACCTGCAGTGCTATTCTGTAACCATCTCACCGTGAAAACGTAGGTGAAGTGAGCGTGGAGAGAGCTGGCAATAGTGGCAATCCCAAGCATCAGGTGGAATTACAGCTCACTTCAAAGATAAAGATGCATTTATTTGTATAAACATGTATGTTATGATACATAGATATGCACGTATGGAAACGAGTTTAAATAGGTGGTTCAACATGTTTTGCCCTTCGGCGTACAAAATAGTATAGTATTTAATTTAAGTTATTATAAATTAGGAAATTATAGCCAAAATTCAATCAATTCAAATACATAATTAGTCAGTACAAAATGTGCTCAGTCAAAATAAAAATTTATTAAAACAATAAAATTAATAAAAGTAAATACATTATTAAATTATCTAAATTCAAAATTTTTCATTCAAAAACTCCGTAACATTATAGTATTCCTTAATAATTAGCAATTTTTTTAGCTCTCTGTTGAATGAATTAATATTCATTTCCTTAAGTTTATTGTACCTAAATTAGTGGGGCCATGCCTATCACACTTTTTCTCAGAAATGCTGTTTTGGCGGAGAGTGATTGCACCCAAAGCAAACTCACTTCACTTAAGTTTTCACCGTGAAACGTTTGACAGAATAGCACTACAGTACTTTTAGTTCTAGCTGCAGTTTATATTCGTATATTTTCACGTTCATTTTTTGCACGTTGCTTTTTATCGCTAAATTTTCGAACAAACTGTGTAAACATTCATATGTTTTTATTGAATTGTAAGGTTTGTTTTAGTTTTCTGTTGTTTTCTGTTCAGAACAGTTGTTTTCTCTTCAAAACAGTTTGGAACAAATTGTTTTTGTGTCGTTTGTCCAATGTCAGTTGTTATTTATTGTAACGTTAGGTAGAGAGAGATAGAAGAACAGATAACATAAGGCCGCTTGTAGGCGCCCGTTTTTTCCATCGGTCCAGCGTCCGGTGCATGTACACACATTCATTATAAGCCATACAACACTGTGAGTCCGGCTAAAAAAAACCGGTCCATTGTCCGGTGAAAACAACGGACGTATACGAGCGGGCTAAGAGGTGGAAAAATGTAGTATCTATTGCAGATAGCAATATCTGCGGAAGCATGAATGGGTTGAGGTATGTACGGTATGTACATACATCTTTCCAAATGAAAATCGTCCACTGCTCAAATTATAGGCAAGGTCATCAATGATGACAATAATAGTAATAGATTTTTATAAACCTCAGTTTTAAACCCAACAGCAAAGAAAACTGCATATTTCAATGTACTCTGCAATATTATAATTCCAACAAACAGATTCCTACATTGGGCATGGTAGGTTCAACTAGTTGACCTACCGGTCCTTCAATATGATTCCTGTACTGGACAAGGTGATCAGCGAGTTGGTACACCGGTCGTTCAATATGATTCCTACACTGAACAAGATGACTAGCTAGTTAATCCACCGGTCACCCTATTTAGTTGAGTATCCGAGGTCAGATATACGCGTTTGTATATTCAACCACTTTGTACGGGAAACCATTGGGCAATGGAAAATGTACAGCTTATTTTAATAAATGATTTACCTACACAAGCAGGTTTTTTCTTTTCATTTGTTACTCTGGTACCTTCTTTCTATACCTACTATACAATTTTACTTCTTCAGAACAATTAACCTCTCCTGTATAAATGTAATCATCAGCATCGGCAAATAATTAGCAAAATGTATCTAAAGTTTTTAAAGCCTTTATTTAATTTCTTTTGTTGGTAAGTATCGATGTTATCTTTGATTATGAGACGGTTTTGTTGAGGTGTTCACCTTCAGTGATTTGGAAGTTATGCAGATAAGTCTATGGAATAAGGTATGTACCTAGTCTGCAAACAGCCTTAGAATAGGACAATCCATTTTAGAAACTTTCGTTCAAAGTCGAAACAAACAAAGAAACAAAGTCGGGTTATTTACACCATTTATTTCTCAAGAACAGCTGTACCACTTTTTATGATCTTTGAACTATTAAAACATGCGAAAATTCACTTTTCATACATTTTGTACAGAACGGCTTTTTTTAATGATATGTCTATAACGGATTGGGGAACGGGGGAACATGAAATTTCACGCTGATGAAGTCGAAGTATAGAACGAAATTTGTATATCTCGAGAGCGGATTAACTAATAAAATGGAGTAATAGCGCGGGTAGGCGATGCGATGTGACGGGGTGGGTCTGGGAACAAGAAATTTCACGCGGACTAAGTCGCGGGCAGAAGCTAGTATCATAATAAAACAATATAACTGCTTCGTTCCGATAACGTGAAGGTGGACTTCAGCTATTAAACCGCTGGTTGTCGAGCAAACTTTCGAATAATAAACCTTAATTCAATAAGACATGTTCAGTTTCTACTGCAACAACATTTTAGAGTGATTTCCAATAACTTTCATGAATCTGGAATAAACTTTGAAACTTTAGAATTGTCTTAGTTTCGAAGTTTAATATTGTTGGTTGGGATTTGGTATTTCATTATCGGATATTGCATACATTTTTTTTTTTTTCATATTTACGTACATTTACGGAATAATATTATATTAAACTTGGATTTCCTTATGACAGTCCATTGATGGACCTTAGATTACATTTTTTTCGTGAAGAACTATCGTCAAATCAAAGATTATTTTGGAATTGTCATTTGTCATCCACACTTTAGAGCCACAAGATACAAGCGACGTTTAATTTGTGGCTCACCGAATATGTACTTTTTGATGAATAAACTATATTATTAATTATTATTATTGCAATTGTCTTTTCCCACAACAAGTTTATTTTATTTTATATTCTAAAATTAAAGCCTTTTAAATTTGTACTTAGTAATATACGAGTAAGTAGCTTTTAACTATATAACAAAGTATATTCGGTAATTTTAACGTGCCAGACAGTCGAAGAAACTTTACAATATTCATTTTTATCAATATCAATGAACGGTAAAATGATCCAACAACCATTCATAGTTGGAAAAACATGCCATTTACGAATCATGTATTAAGAGTGCCTATCAATTTTAGCAAAGCGCAGAACCTTTTATAAATATCATACGAGTACAAGTATTATGCTGCTTTATGGAATGAAAAACGTGTAAACACACCGCTATTAAGATCCATTGTATTTATTATTTTTGTGTACCTTTTGTATGCCTCAATTATTTGATTATTGTTTTACACCGATCATTTAATTCACCAGCGCCGTTTTTTGCCCCATACGAACTTTTCCTGCAAATAAATTGGTGTATTTTAGTAGGGTTAAATATAATCTTTTAAGTGTTAAGATCTTAAAAACAACTAAAGTGGAAATGGACAGGGCATATGATAAGAGAGAAGAAGGAAAAATTGACAAAACTAATAACTGAATGGTACCCACGAAACAGCAAAAGAAATAGAGTTAGACAGACTAAGAGATGGGAGGATGACATCAGGAACACAGCGGGTTCAATACGGACCCGCATAGCAAAGGACAGGACAGAATGGAAGTCTTTAGAGGAGGCCTTTGTCGGAAGACAAGCTGTACAAAATTAACTACCGTTTGCCGATATTATTTTTAATATTTTTAAAGTATCAGGCACACTTCATACTATATAATTCTTACATCTAAAAATAAGAATTAAATAATATTTTATAAGTCTTGAGAGAAAAGGTTACTTCTAGGCAAGCGTTCAGCGGTCTACCGAACGCTTATGATGATGAAAATATGACTTGTTCTAGATGGTTTTTCAACAAATGAGTTTAGAAATCTATCTCATTCTACCTTATTAATATTTTTATCAAGGACCTATTCGTTATCTTCATATAGTTTTTCCGAACCAAACTAGAAAAAAGAAGAAAGCTTATTTTCTCTAGATCCAAATCAAATCGAAATCAAAATATTTTGTTTCACATAAACCTACATGGACAGTTATGAAACGTCAGAAGCTAGGTGCACGGTGCTAATTGATCATTTCCTATGGAGAGCCGGCAAGAAACTCCACGGTTACTCTTTTAAAAATAATCGGGCTTTACAATATTTACAAATAACAGTTTTAATAGGTATGGGTGGACAGTGTATGTCTTTCAACAAGTACCAGTCTTATTAAATTAGAAAATGGTAAATTCTAAATGCCCTACCCTCATGTCACAAGTAGATATAGCTGTACAAGGGTCTTTTGGCGCGAGGCCAAAAAATCGGAACAAAGACGACCATGTTGTTTTTTCAATACATTTCACAAAACAATCACACTAAATGTTTACCAACAGCAACAATAAATGTCAACTGCATTCGAGCGTAAAATGATCCTTGTAGTGTTTAACTTCGAAGTGCAAAAGTCGATGAAATATTGATAGGTTGAAACCTCCCATTCAACTTTTTTCTTTTCTCTGAGCGAGAAGGTTCCGATACAGTAGTCAGAAGTCCGTAAAAGCCGCCAGCCAGCATTCGCAAACGGGAAGAGAAAAGTAGATAGCGTTCTTTAAAAATAAACGACTACCGAACGGTAAGATTGAATTGCCGCGCGGAAATAAACAGACCTTTTGCAAGTTACGGTTGAATGTATTTTTGTTGTGAATGTTGTTTGTTATGCTCCAGTTTATCTAAAAGGATTTGGCTATATGAATTGTATTGTAATCAAACTTAATTATAGACATGGTCAAAAATACTTATCAAGACTATATTTTTTCTAGATTCATATTTTTTGTGAAATTTCTACTTATTTTTAGCTATAGGTACCTAATGAATAAGTTTAGAGACAATAAAGTGTTAAAATAATCGTATAACACATCATTTCGCACAAACCTTAAAATTTTACACAATCGATTAAAGTATCCATTTCTAAAAGACTTCATACTGAAAATATCAGGTACATTTTATTTGTCTAAAAACCCATCACACCGTAATAGTCTTATATATATCTGCAATGGCAAAAGTAGACTTAGTACAATGACTTACGCTCGCACGTACATTCGATACCGACTGCCCCATCACTACTTCCTTCGTGACGCGTCATGACGATAGCTCGCTTAGGTACTAGCCGACGCCCCGTCACTCCGGCCGTGTATGCATGAATTTTTAGCGGACTACCCGCTACTTTATTTTATTTTATTATAATATATTATAATAAAGGGTACATTTTGTAACTCATACATTGTAAATATTATGTGGGTCCATACTAAGACTTGCACATACCTACTTGTTAAACATGTTATAGATAAAATAAATAAGTCATGTCAAGCAAAATTATATGATAAAAATATGTTTAAATGTTTGTAAAGACGACACAGCCTATGTAACAAATAATTCACGATTTGTATACAAATAAAATAAGATCATTTGTAAACAGCATTGTAACAACTTATGTATAAATAAAGACCTTGAAAAATCAATCAAATCAAAATCGTTTTATGTTTCAGAAACTCAATAAACTCAGATACGAAGAAGCCGACCGCGAATAGGTATCTTATTGCCCAATATGAAATTTGAAATCATTTTCATGACAAAAAATGGCATGGTACAGTTACCTTAGAAATCTTTTTTAGATTTAACGTTCAGTAAATATACCCTTACTTACTATAGTGTTGGTTAGATTTTTACGCTTCAATGGTTTCCTAAGCAGAATAAGTGGCTGGAGAGCGACAATAGATTTGCAGTTCGATTGTCGCGAAATGGGACGGAAGAACGAATGGAAGGATATATGTAAAACGTTCCTAGAAGAAGCTCTCACAATATTTATGAATATCAGATTAAGAAATAAGTGATTAAAAGAAAAAGGAAAGAAAAAAAAATGTACGCCACTTCTTTCCATCAAGCACCGAAATAGTGGAAGGATTTGGAGACCGACTTTCTAAACTTTGACGTTTTAAAAGTTAGTCATTCTGTTTGTCATTCGAATTTCAACCGACACTGTTCATGAAAGGAAAACGTTACTCTTACATCACTATAAATAAATGTTAATTCTCTCAGTCTGTTTGGTTGGTATGATTTTCATTGTTTTGCAAGCTGTCTCATTGTCTGTTTCGGCTCCCTAGTTGTTGCAGTGCATCTGGCATGTTTACTGACGCCAGCGTAGATGACTTCTATGCTATTATGCGTAAAATAGTGGCATCGCTGGTGCGACGAGTACGGGGGAGCCCGAATAGCGTCCTAAGGATGATTGGCGAGAGAACCGATACAGTTCTGCTCAGTAGGTTCACTGAACTCCATGTGTTGCGAGACCGATGAGCCTACTGTGCAGGGGTAGACGGTGTGTCTAATATCTTCTTTTTACTTTTTAGTTACTAACACTAGTTATAAGCAAAATTTCTTGTTACTAACAACCTTGCCTTCCCTATGGACTTTTTTGTCTGAAATAAATGATTTATATATTTTTTTTATTTTATTGGATGGAACGTATTTCAAGCCGCTTTTAAACTGTACATCATTATTTACGCAAAAATACCGTCTCAGAAATAAGTCTGGATGGTCAGCATTTGGCTTGACCAAGATTATGATGTCTGGACTTTAAAAGATACTGTGACTTCTGAGTTTGTTTCGGTCTTTCTTCTCAGAGTAGTCAGTTAGAAAACACCGAGCTCATGTATTTATAAAACACACCTTATTTTTGACGTGTAAAAGTGTTTTTATTTAACAAATTACAGATTTAAATCATCATTTATCATTTAAAATGTACAATACAATACACAATACACAATGTACATACAAGTGCACTGCGTATTTTGAATTTTCTATACAATTTAATGCAAAACCTTTATTATAATAGATTTTACAGAGTTTTAGAATATTTGCCATGAATGGAGTGCAAATGACAATGTGAATCTATTTGAAAATGTCACAGGTGCGATCGACTTCTATTCGTCGATGGCATTTTTGTATGAATTCAGTATTCAGTAGAATTCAAAGGGTACATGTATGTATATTGTTCAAGTGCACTCCATTGTTCATTTCATTGTTCTCACATATAGAAGCAACTTAGAATAATGTACCTACCCAGGATTTTGTAATATCTTGATTTAAAATAGTTTCCTTGGAGTTTATTTTCCGTTCTTCCCCATAGAGATCTACGTTTTGGAATGGGCAACTAGCTTCAACTTTTTGACAAGTGCCTTAGTTTAATTGATATCAATTCTTTGAGTTTGAGTTTAATGGTCAACCAGCAGCTTTTGATAGATTTGTCTATGGATTGAGGTTGAAGGTCGTATATTCCGTGTGTTTTCCGGTACTCGGTGTGTCATATTAAGAGGCTACCGAGTACACAGTGGCGCCCTCATCGTTATTTCGGTGATTTCTTTTATTGTAGAATGAAAATGCAGAAAATAAGCTCGTCAAGTTGTGCTTCACAAGACTATACGTTATTATTACTACAAACAGTAGTTTTAAATTATTATGTTTTATTGTAATCATTAAAACGGAGCTAAGTGGCCACTATTCCGTTTTAATGATTACAATAAAATTTAACAATGTGTGTGTGTGTGTGGCGCTAGAGGACCCGAGATAGCGCTCAAGATGGCTATCTCGTATCCACTAGCGCAACTACTTTTCTTTTATCTCTCGGAAAACTTCGTGTTTAGCAGCTTTCCTCCCCTTTTATAAATAAATTACAAAAGAGTATCAACAACTCTATATACTTCCAAGTCGATTGAGAGCGTCCGGTCTGTACCAAGTGCAAAGGGCAACTGATAGAAATCCAACGACTGACGAAACACGAAGTTTTCCGAGGGACATTAAGAAAATAGTTGTACTGTATTATATCTTCCATACAATCCGCCCAGCGTGGTTTTGGTCTTTCCCTACTGTTATAGCTATCCATATATTCATACACAACTACAAAAATATGAATCCTACTAAACACTCCATCACAAAATCTCAATCTAAGAAAGAGCCTCCTGAAGTTCAGCCAAAAGTATCTCCCGATCCCTCGCAGTCGAGCATCGCAAAAATGTTTATATTTTAAACCAAAAATATTTATCTGTGCAGCAGAGTGTATTATTTCCGCTACTGACGTTCTCTTTTGTAACTGTCTTTGGAACGTTCATATTAAATGTGGTCAATTCTTTGAGAGGTAACAGGATGCACTGTAGTTGTGTAGTCGCGGTCTCGGCCACCCACATATTTTTGCAGAGAAAATGCGCCGTTTTATAGTCATGATTTTATCATACGCGTGGCTTTGATTTGTTTGTTCAATAAAAATTCTGTGTATCCATTTCATTCTTTCATGTTTATTTATATAAGTATATAACTTGAGCTGGCTCAGTAACTGAATAGCAATTATATAACCTGGGGAAGGGCGGAGCATCCTAACACAAGCAAACTATTTGCTATATTCTAACTAGATTAAGTTATTTAAGTTGATGCAATAAACATTTTAATTTTATTTTTATATTTGCATTCCCAATGTGTACTTAGGTGGTAACTTAAAATTATATGAGATCATTATGGACCCCGTCGGGCACAGCTAAAATACTTAGTAAGAGAGAGGAAGCTTCAAAAACTTAGTTTATCAGTCTTCAGAACTAAATCTAATATTATTATATGTTTTTTTTTATGCATACTTTTCTTTGTTTACTTCACTAATACTTAGGAGACATGTTAGCACAAATTTTTTGTCGTTTAAATATTCGTTAATGCTATAATAGCACTTTCTTATTATTATTATTTTTTTAGTTTATGCATAAATATACTAATTTTGCCTTTTTATATTAATTCAGGTAGTTTGTGGTGCATTTTTTTTTTTGTTTTAAGCTGTTGCATAGCTTCTATCGCGGGCCTTGAGCGCGGGGACCGAATCCAGAAATTCCGTAACGAAAAAACCTCACGCTCCCCACTCCGACGGTTTTACTACACCAGTACCCTCTAGTGATCTAATCATTTCTGGCAGTTCTTTTTTCTGTGTACTGCGTATTTTATTCTTATAAATATTAGTTTATAAAATTATGATCTTCACAAAAAGTGATTGTTGATAGTGGGGTTTGAACTCTCGACCAGTCGATTACGAGTACATTCAGTTCCCCTGTTGCACCGCAAGGCTACAACGACTTAATTAAAGCTTGCCAAATAGTTGATACCATTCCAGTTGAACAATTTTTAAACTAGACTAAACGGTTGGAAATGACTCATGTACATGGAATTTTTTCGCTGTCAAAACAATTTGTCACTCTTTTTTTATTTAAAATTACTTTAGGTTCAACACTTTCGTCTATTTTAAAGTTGTTATTATGCTTATATTTGAATAGTATTTGACTTTGTTTACGTAGTTATACACTTTTACGACGTTCAGCACTTATTTATTTTGTTTTTAAGCTATTGCATAGCTTCTATCGCGGGCCTTGAGCGCGGGGACCGAATCCAGAAATTCCGTAACGAAAAAAAAAAAAAAAAATAATATCAAAGAAAAAGAAATACTGCATAAATAAAATAAATAAATAATTATAATTGCATAAGTTGATACAAAATGCTATGCAATAGCTTTACCGCGGCAGTCCCCGAGTGCCACACGTCTTTTTTTTATTTTATTCTTAATTTATATGTGCGGATTTTTGAAGGACTGTTTAATGGAATGACGCGTAATTGCTAATAAAACGGGTCTAATAATTTTGCTTCACACAATACATCGATGGTCATACGTTGACAACTCGTAACCCACATGGTTAATTTATCCGTCAATGCTTCATTTTTTATTGTTATTACCTGTTGTGGTATAGTAATTTTATCCTAGGTACATCGTCTTCACATGTAATGATATAATTGATGTATACAAACTATTATAAAACAGTTTAAAAGACTAACGGTGGAGTTTCTTGCCCATTCTTCTCCATCTGAAACTATCTTTTGGAAGAGGCAACTAGAATCAATTTTATTTCCGTGTTATTTTTGACGTACAAAAGTGCCATTTATGTGCCTATCCATACTAATATTATAAATGTGAAAGTAACTCTGTCTGTCTGTCTGTCTTTCTGTCTGTCTGTCTGTCTATATGTTACGTTTTCACGCCTAAACCGCTGAACCGATCGTCATGAAATTTGACAGGGATATAGCCTGGGATATGGAGAAGGACATAGGCTACTTTTTCACGCGATAACCGACATCCACGCGGGCGGAGCCGCGGGAAAAAGCTAGTTTAAAATAAATGCTTTGACTTTAATTGAAATAAATGGTTTGAATCATTAATATAAACAGGTTTTTATTAACAAATGTATGTTGGGATCCCAACACTAAAGTTACTAAATGATGCGAACATCACTAGCGCACGCGCTTGGTAGCCATCTTTATTAGAATGTCTCGTTCACTTTTCCTCACGATCGGTCCGCGACAGGTCGCAACAACGTGCTCCTGCCTACTAAGCTGCCTACCTACCAGATTGATGGTGTTTGGTGAGAAATAAATCTCATTAGTAGAACTGGCTGTTTTTTCCTTCACAAGTTCCATTACTACACGTTTATACAATGTATATATTAACAAATGGCACAACCAAAAGAACAAATCTATTTGAAAACGGACCAACGATAATAATGTAGCCTATCGAACGTTTAAATCAGTATCAAAGTGTAACCTCGAACAGAAACTTTCCAATTAGTGCAATTCGAGTGATCGATTTATTCCGTTTCTGTGAATTTAATACCATCCCATTACTGGCGCGGGCGTTCAATTGAAATGATATTACATTTCTATAAATCAGCTACAAATCTCATCTCGTGAAGACGTCGATTGACTCCAATGTATAACAAATAAAAATATGACAACGTCTTTTAAAAATGTGAAGTAACGGATTGTACTTATTAAAACATGAAAAATCTTGAAACAACAGCAACGTCAACCATTTAAGTTTTCTAAGAAAAATAATGAATGATAACAAAGTCACAAAACCAATGTTCCTTTTCTCTTTACTTAACAGCATAGTTGGCATACACAGCTCTTTACATTAAAACTGCATGCATTATTCCCTCCCATCAACAGGGCAAACAGCTCAATACCAGTCTGAATACAGGTATGATTAAATTCTAATGGCGGTTTCTGACCGCGCCCGTTTCACGTGAACGCGTTCAATTCATCAGTGCTAATGTCTTTCGTGTATTCAACTCGACGCGAAGCCAGGCTATGAAAATGTGCAACGTATCACGCAGAACATGGTATGCTTCGATGAATGTTCTATACTTTGATGACATTTTGTTTGTACGGTCAGCGACAAAATTCGATTACGTCGAGTGCTGAGATAGGAGCCTTTTTGGCCTCGCACAGGTCATTTTTATTTTTATATTGTTTTTATTTTTATTCTTTGTTCTTAATGTAAATTTTGTTAGTTTTTATGCTCCTTTTTTACTGATTGTATTTCCTGTGCGTGTCCCAAATAAAAGTATATTGTTATACAAGGGTCGAAAGGAATCAATTCTCATACGAAGTATTTATGCTATAGTCCGAGTAGGGATTGATGGCTTGTACCCGTGTTAAACACTCTACTTTTCATTTCGAATATAAGGAAAGTAAAAAATAGTAGTTTTTCTTAAATATTTTTTGACAATAATAACATGCTGCTCGCCACTTCATAAAACCATATTTAAGTGCCTTTCCTTTGAAATTTCTGGCAATAGATTTTCGATTACTGTTTATATCTTAGTAGTTCCCCTTTCCTCAGTGGCTACGTCTATAAGAAGGATTATAAAATTTTAAATATATACCCAACGTGTAGATCAAAATGTAAAAAGACTTTTACAAAATGGCTATTCATCTATTCAAATTAATCTTAGATCGCGTTTCACCTATTAACCACACAGACACACACACTTCGCGGGCGCTGGGCGCGAGAACTTATATTGCACTCAGGGACACACAACACTCTCCAAAGACAGACAGCTCATCTCCTTTATATTCTATTTATTCTCTTCCTCTCAGTATTTGGAGTTTTCAATGTTGTAGTACGTATGTACGTGCAATTAAATATTGTATTTTAAGGGTGTGAGCCTGGAGATCTGTCATACAGGTCCCGAACCCAGTATAGACTCCAGCTCTCACAAAAGATATGCCGGAAAGTTTAACTAATGCTATGAATCAAATTGTACCTTTTTTTTTTTGAGAGAAATAAAATTACTTATTATTATTATCTACCGAATCTGGGGTCAATATTTCAGAATCGCTTGAACTCATTTGTAATCAAATATTAGTCTATAAAACCGAGATTTTGAATGTTGGTACATCTGGCTTCGGCTTCTTCTTGTCGTGTGGTTAGTGACTAACGTGGTGTCAGAGTTTTTATGCCGCCCATGGGCCTCTGACTTGGTACAGCTTACAAAGTTAGTATCCGGCCACATTATATAGTCTTTTTTTAAATTTTAAATATGGAACACACCGCGTCACCGCCGCGGACCGCCCCGCTTAATAGGTTTTTTTTTTAAATTTACTTTGGCTGTTTATACACTCACAAGACCGCAGCATTTTATTTTAATCGATATTTTTCTATTTTTTTAATTAATTAAACTAGTTCTATTTTTTTAATTAATTCCCGCCCTAGAGAGGGAAGTAATTACTATGAGACTTTTCCGCTCAAAGGTGGACAGCCGCGTTTTCCACCCGCTACTCGGATCAAACAAACACTTATTTCCGAGTATGAGAAATGAAAAATACTTTTCTTTCTTTCTTTCTTTTTTCTTATTACGAATGTACACGTCAATAGTGCGACGTGGAAGAGAATTGCACAGGAATTGCATCGCGGTTCGCTAGAATTTCTGACGGTAAGTAGGAAATAACAGGCATAGTCGACCTCACAATTACTATTTAGGGCGATGGTAACATGTAACAACCTGTTGCCAGATATACGACCAAACAATACCATGCAATATGGAGCAACTTAAAAAACTAGGCAATACATGTCAATACACCGACGACACACTTGTACTGCACTGCACGTAAAAAGAAACAAAATGGCGGCGGGGGCGGCGGCGGCGCACTCCCCCGCTATCCTCACCGCCGGCCGGTTCCTCTTGCAAAAACGAGACGTAGTTATACCACAGGTTATACGTTCAAACGTGATAGAAAGAAAATTTACTAAAAATTTCCAAACCGATTGGATGTTCGGCAACTCATATCATGGTGACATTGCCAAATGTGAAATATATGGAGCAATTAGAAGCTATTCCAGAAACAATTGCCGCATTTTATTGTTGTTGCTCCAGATTGCTCCATTTAGTTGATCCAGATTGATCCATTAGTGTTGCCGAGCAATAATTGCTAAAAAAATTGCCCGTGTAAGAGCACCTTTAGGGTGTTAAAGCAATTACGAGGTTGATTATACTACATACATAAACTCACAGACTATAGTTTGCCACCTGCTACGCTCCTTTATACTCCTTTTGCTTCGTTTCATAAATCATTTCATACACGCACGCCGACTGCGAGTAGGTACTACGCACCTGACCTTTCTGAAGAACATCACCGATTGGGTCACTATATGTCCTCCTAGGTCGTCCCGGCGTTTCAACTCACATCTGCCTTGTAAATACCTTTTGTAAGTCGCCTTTCATTCATCCTCTCAACATGACCAAACCATCTAAGCATACTCTTTTCATTAAAAGTCACTACATCTTCTTTTAAACCGCATTATCACATCATTTATCAGCCTTTCATTCATTCACTAATTTAATAAGTGTAGCTCATTTTTAGAAGGTAACAGACTGAATACTTTACTCTCAAGTAAACTCTTCATAACATTCAACCCAAACTTTTGTAACCGCACCTAAAATCTTGTAATAAAAGACGAAGTGAGTACACATTTAACCTTAGTGTCCAAAATCGTAAGGCTTAGTTCGACCTTAATTATTATATTCATATTTTTCAGATTTCCAAATATATCCGTATAATTGTTAGTAACACGGAAATGCTTATGAGAAACTAATGTTAGTAATGAAATGACTTACACTTTTACAAAAAATAACTTTATCTACTCTCATATCGTAAAATTCGAATTATAAACTTCAAAACGAGTTTATATTGGCATACTTACTTTTTAAACACAATACCAAAATTTAAAAATAGAATCATATTACAACACTTTTTAAATAACAAAATAATGTTATAAAACAATTTTTTTACCATTACGATACAGAGCAAATCAAAGAAGTTAATCAAGAAGTTTCAATTTTTTTTTTTTTAATTGAATGCCTTAAGTTGGATCCACATCCAGTCCGGCTTCTATATGTGTGGCACCTGGCGGAAGGCCGCCGGCTGTGTGTGAATCCAGCTTTATGGAACGAATATGCTGGGCGCGCCATGTTTATAGCATTACAAAAAAGTATTTATTCCAATTTTTACTTGTCTGTGGTAGCCCCCGCTTTAGCGCATGCGCGATGATGTGCTGGCTTTTGGCGCCATATGTTTTGCTGTAGGAATTTCTTACGCTTTTAACTTTGATCTCTTATTTTGTAGGTTCAATCCCAATGTATGAGAGTATATAAAGTAGTGTATGAAACTGCACATAACTAGGTATTAAAACACTCGTGTGATACTATTAAAAACCTCCTCGTGTTTTAATACCCCTCAATATGCAACAGTTTCATAAACTACTATTATCGAATAAATACCCGGGCGCGTGTTAGCTTGACTGCGTGCAGTCGTATCCAGCGCTCGAGTTCTAGCGTGTTGGTACTAGCACGCATGCGTGTTAGGCTGAGGTACAACGCTTGCGCATGTCAACAGCGAAGCTGTCTACGTGGGCCTCGGCAAATATGCCAGAGGCACCGCAATACCGCGGCAGCCCCATCAGCATCCTGGATGTATTGTTGCACTGCAGTTTCAGGTCACTATACGCCCTCTGCAAATAGACCCACAGGCTGGTGCACGTGCACGTTAATTAAATCCTTGCAGAAAGCAAAAATAAAGTATAAGAAAATCACCATCATCATAAATGTGTATTTATCTCAACAAAAGCTGACAAGCTATTATAAATTTCAGTGCTGCAGTCTTTTTGCTCTTGAATCGGGGAGTTGTGACTTTGATCTTGAGACTACACCATCGATCTTAGAGATAATGTAAACGGCGAAATTAGGTCAGCTTCATGAAAGCGTATTCTAGATTTATATTGGATTAGTGTCGCACCGCGGCACCCGTGTCACTGGGCTTACAAGCAAACTGTCTGTGTGCTGTGACCTGTTGGAGCGCTGAACCGTGAAAGTGTATCTAATCAACGGATCTAGCTTGGTAATTAAAATACCAGTAACTATTTTAGTATAACAAGAATTTTCTCAATATATCAAAATTGATCCGTTTATTGTTTGTATCTTATTGCTTTTACATATTTTTTTTTGTTGTTTTTGCTCCAGGGTTTCAAACACGGATCTTTTTCGTGTCTAGTCATAAAAAAGCGAAAACAATCGTAAATCATCGAGGGTCGGTCAAAGATTTAAATCGTTATAAATGCCTCACAGCGCCGCCGCACATTGGAACGAGTGTATGGGAGAGGTTGGACTTAGGCATTTCGGAGAAAAAAAGCCTAATTTTGAAAAACTAATAATGCCATCGTATTTAGCTATCGAGTGCCTTGAAATCTTTTACTGACGAATTTCTTTCTATCTCTCGTATTTTAGGAGTTAATTAAGAAAATGTGAAATTTTACTATGAAAAACGAAACCAGTATACTTTGGACAAAATATGTTCTTTGTTAAAAATATATATAATCAACCTGTATGTCAGAAGGTGCACGTTTTGCGCACCATATGTCTTAGTACTAAATGCAGCTCTTGGTATGTGTATCATGGTAGTAAAGACCACAACTTGAAACAGGACCGGATTCAGGAGGCAGAGAGTTGGATTCACTCATTTTCATAGAACAATTTCACAATTTCTAAATTAACATCCGAAACACGAGAGATAGAAAGAAATTGGTCAGTACAAGTTTTGAAGGCATTTGATAACTAAATACGATGGCATTATTTGTTTTTAGAGCTCGTTTCAGTAAAAAAATACATCACTCTATATGTCAGAAGGTGCACGTTTGGCGCACCATGTGTCTTTGGATTAAATGTACCTTTTGCTATTTGTAATACGATAGTAAAGGCTACAACTTGAAACGAGGCCGGACTCAGGCGGCAGAGAGCTCGATACAGTCATTCTCATAGTAAAATTTCACATTTTCTCAATTAACTCTTGAAATACGAGAGATAGAAAGAAATTCGTCATTGCAAGTTTTGAAGGCATTTGATAACTAAATACGATGGCATTATTAGTTTTTTTAAATTAGACTTTTTTTATCGAAAATGCCCAAGTCCAACCTCTCCCATATACTCGTTCCGCTGTGCGCCGGCCCGAGGATTCCTGGCGCCTTACGCAAAAGGCTGGAACGGCGCGGAAGTAATAGGACTCGCCCGTCCAGAAGCGCTGTCCCAAATAAGTCGCATTTTTAATTTATTATACATTAAAAAAAAGGTATTTTAATAGAACACGTACACTAAAGGACCAGTAGTTTAATTGTCTTTAAAAAGGTGAAAGTTTCAGAAAAATACGCTTGATAGATTTTGTGATTCTCAATAGCTGCGTTAGACATAACTTTACAAAATAATTTCACTATGTTATATAAACATAATCGAAAATATTTATTTATTTAGTTATAAAAAAAATGCTCTAATTTAACATATATTTTTTTCCAAATCATTAACACTACTCGTTTAGACGTGATCTTCAGTATAAAATAGTTAAAATTCAGTTATAGTCGCCTTAAGGCGCTCGAGCCGACTGAAGTAGGCACGCGAAGTCGCGCATTTATTAGTGCCGCCGATTACCGCCACCCCCTAATACGAGCGCCCTAGGCCGTCGCATAGTTTGACTGTATGAACGGGCCGGCCCTGTGCCCTCACCATACTAATGACGCGCGAAAATTGTCAATACTGAGAAGAGTGAGCTCACACATCTGGGGCTTATTTAAAAGGGTTATGGGACATCTCGCCCACGCAAAAACTGGCCCGCGGGCCAGATGTCAACTTTTTAAAATGTGCAAGGTTAGATTCGCCTGAACGAGTTTAGTAGAAAAGGCCAGATGTCTTCTATTATTAAATAAAGGGATATCTCGGCAAAATTGCACCTATATTTTTTAATCAAATATGAACTTATCTGTTAAATATGTAAGTTATAGCATCAAATGACAATTATATGAACAAAAAAAAGATACAGAGTAAAGTAACCATCATATCAAACTTAATAATTAGCTAGTTTAATACAATTTCTTACCCAATATAGACCCAATATTTCAATGTAAAACTTTGATCCAGCTGAGTGAAACAATAACCTAGCGAGATTAGACACTTGGCCTACTAAAGCGTCGAAGCAATCTCAATGCTTTGTTATCTACCTAGATTGGTTTATGAACGGTACACGGTGATTCTTGCGGTCCACTGCCCCTGACAAGATATTGGACTGCGATATATACACCATGTAAATAAAACGAATTGGAACAGGCCAACTGTATGTTGGACCGCACACAATGAAGGGTTCCGTAGTTGGGATGAATTTATCCCAAGAACAAACTTAACAATGTAATTGAAAAATAAGTTCTCCCATACATTCCAACTGCAAATGTAAGTTTGAAAGCACCGTGTCACAAAAGTTCATATTATTATGTTTACCTTTCAACATATTCGGCTTAGTAGATTAGAAGCAAATCGGCTGCGACAGACGGACAGACAAACAGACACACGAGTGATTCTAGAAGGGTTCCGTTTTTTCCTTTTGAGGTACGGAATCCTAAAAAAGAAAAATAATCATAGTGTAGTGTGTCTGGGTGTGGTATTGTGTTTGTGTACTGTCGGTATTAGCAGCGATTGATCCCGACACGCAGCAAGCAATAGCGCATATTGTTTGTTTCTTCGTCACATGAAAGTATCTTAGCTGGTTATTTCGAATACACACCAAGATAGATAGATTCATTTCCTGAAATATGGTATTTTACAGATTTTATTACAAATTCACAATAGTTCTTCATATTCCGCCTACAAATTCGGCATGCAAATTTTTGTGATAATAATAATAATAATACAAAACAATTAAATTACAATGTCATAAAATAAAAATAAGTACGAAATCAAGAATTGTCTACATATCAAATTAAACATTAAAAATGTCACAGAAAAGAATTAAATTACAAATTGTCTAAATATCAACTTTGAAATGACAATCAAAGAAATCAAATTATAAAAGTCAATAGCTTAAAATAAAAATGTCAAATTTAATTTTCATGTCAAGCAACTTTCCCATTTGTCCAAGAATTCATAAATTCCTTAATAGTGTAAAAACAATTTTAGATAAGCCATGCTCTGAGATGCTTTTGAAATAAGCTGGTTCGCAGTTCTCTAATAACCTTCGGAATATTATTAAATAATCTCCCATCTAAAATATCAAACTATTGAAACCGAAGATTTTGCTCTTTGTGATCGGGATCGTGACCTATGCTCTCGAAAGCCATTTGACTTGACTCCAAACAACTGCTTCGTTGTCAACGCAATTGAATTTGTATCCGACCACAAATAACATCGCTCTACTATTCATTTACCTACTGAGACTTTCTCACCGTGTTTGGAGACGACTTAAATGGAAATTGAAAGCGATCTCGTCATCTTCGGGTGAGGCACGCCACAAGCCCGGTGGAAGCGCCAACGTGCAACGGAGCGGGAATTGTTGGCATCGATTTTCTATTAGAACGCTTCACCCCACGTTTTCGGATTGTAGAAGGAGTTCAACGTACCAAGGTTTACTCTTAACAAAACATAATAAACCTTAACTTAACAAATGCAGAACTCAAATTTCAATGAAAGCTTGCTGTGATACGATTTTGTATTTGAATTTGAGTTCTAAGTTGCGTGAGTAAAGGTTTATTGTAATTTGTGGGATCGGTTCGCACCCTATCACGTACCCTAGTAATACCGGCGTCCGCAAACTGTGTTAGTAGAAGGCACACATTCAGCTCACGCCCGAGGGATCACGGGAGCCGCCGCGACGCCGATATAATATTTAATGCGTCGAGGAAAAATGCAACGAATAAATGAGTTTAATAAATTTAATTTTTATATAGAATTTGTTATATTATCAGGTCTGTAGTTGGTGTTTGAGACTTTCGCACATTCTTGGGGTTTTAAGATGAAAAAAGCTGTAATAAACAGACTCGATGAAAGAGAATACAAATACAAATAAATAATAATCTATACTAATCTATACTAATATTATAAAGCTGAAGAGTTTGTTTGTTTGTTTGTTTGAACGCGCTAATCTTAGGAACTACTGGTTGGAATTGAAAAAATCTTTTTGTGTTGGATAGTCCATTTATTGAGGAATAATATAGGCTATATAACATCACGCTACGACTAATAGGAGTTGAGCATAAATGAAAAATGTTGCAAAAACGGGAAAAAATATTCCTTTTTGAGAGCTTCCGTTGCGTGCGCTGCGTAAACGGTTTAAGTTACGCAATTATTATGTATGACGGAATTGTTCCTCTTTAAATGTTCTAAAAAAAAGTCCGCGACAGCATATGTCTATCTTTTAAGATTGACTCACTATAACCTTTTTTTATGGTAATCAAATTTGTTCGAAATTAATGCATTATTTGCGAAGGAGTTTTCATAAACATGGTATTAATCCTTATCCAAATAAATACGTTATTCATCACAAGTATTTAATTTTGAACAAAGTTGCCCTTACATCATTTCATTTCAATGAATATCTGAGGAGATATAACTGTTTTATAATAACTCCGCAGCAAAATAATGATCAACTCTGCGAGGTAGTCTATTCTAAAGCTGAAGAGTTAGTTTTTAGGGTTCCGTACCCAAAGGGTAAAATGGTACCCTATTACTAAAACTCCGCTGTTCGTCTGTCTGTCTGTCTGTCTGTCCGTCTGTCACCAGTCTGTATCTCATGAACCGTGATAGTTAGACAGTTGAAATTTTCACAGATGATGTATTTCTGTTGCCGCTATAACAACAAATACAAAAAAACAGAAAAAATAAATATTTAAGGGGGGCTCCCATACAACGGACATGATTTTTTTGCCTTTTTTATAGATAACTAGCTTTTGCCCGCGGCTGATGTCGGATATCGCGTAAAAAGTAGCCTATTTGCTTCTCCATATCCCAGGCTATATCTTCTCTGCCATATTTCATGACGATCGGTTCAGCGGTTTAAGCGTGAAAGCGTAACATAACGTAACATAACAACAGACAGACAGACAGAGTTACTTTCACATTTATAATATTACTAGCTTTTGCCCGCAGCTCCGCCCGCGTGGATGTCGGTTATCGCGTAAAAAAGTAGCCTGTGTCCTTCTCCATATCCCAGGCTATATCTCTGCCAAATTTCATGACGATCGGTTCAGCGGTTTAGGCGTGAAAACGTAACATACAGACAGACAGACAGACAGAGTTACTTTCACACTTATAATATTAGTATGGATAGTATGGATGGTAAGAAACCCTATGTGCGCGAGTCCGACTCGCACTTGGGAGGTGTTTTTGTTTTTGAACGCGCTAGTCTCTGGAACTGAGAGTTGGATTTGAAAAAATCTTTTTGCATTTTACAGCCCAATTCTTGAGGAAGAATTACATTCCTATTAACTAGAACACAATTTTTTTTAAATGAAAGTTTAAGCGAAAACGAAGTAAAAGCTCGGGCAGGCAATGTGATGCGACGGGGTGGGTCGGAGGAACAAGAAATTTCACGCGGACGAAGTCGCGGGCAGAAGCTAGTAATAAATACAAATACAAATTCACTTTGAATACTTAGACTATGTTATTCTCGTAACCTGATATATGATGACCATAGGTGAGTGTTTTATATCTTAGCATCCACCAAAAACAAGGCCCGACATCTACAAAATACTTAAAAATGGGACAGATTTTGTATGACACTGTCTGCCACATAAATTGACCGAAACTCATTCAGAGGTTGTAAAATAGTTCATACAAACTTGCATTCATAGAATTTTCTATCTCTCATTAAAGTCAATAGCAAACGCTTCTTTTTTCTTTAATGTTTGCCTTTCATTCAGCATCTTTCACTCGAAATGAAACGTCGGAACAAATCTACATAAAATGAATAAAAGTGAAATATTAATTCATTAGTGAAACGATCCACCGATGTTAGGCCTACCAAAGGATCTAAAAATATAAATAAAATCAGCAGATGAACGTTCATTGCTATATAATTTAATCGGTGTCGTGTGAAAGTGGAATGAAACAAAAATGTACCTTCATTCGAGTGCGTCTGATATCGACTTTAAGCAAAGTTTCAGTTTGTCATAGTAAGATATCGACAACAAAGCACAAAAATACTCGAGCAAAAAGTCTCCCAGAAAAACGAACAAAAACTTTTTTTATTTTATTTTTGCACAATCAAATACAAAAACTTACGATTCAGAAATAATAGTTGATTACTTACCAAGGGCTGTAAAAGAAAGAAAGCCCGAAATCGGAGGTATTTGTGACCCGAGCCGCAGGCGAGGGTTGTAAATATGCGATAGAGGGCTTTCTTTTTTACTGCTCGTGGTGAGTACACAATTTTACGTCTTCACCTGGCCACAATGCGAGTTTTACTGTACGCGTAGCGTGCGGTAAAACTCACATTATGGCCAGGTGTGACGTAAATTCATTTAAGTACTTTTCGATTGAAAAGGCTTTTTTTACAGGTTAATTTTATGAAAAGTTTAAGATTAATTAGAATTGTGTAATTTTGTTTAGCTTAATCAAAAATAACATTGACATTACCATTCCGAAAAATGTTCAAAAACGATACAGTACTGTGTCTTTCAGTTTACGACGGTACAGTTTACAACCAAGTATTAATACAAGCTCATGATAGTTCTGTTTTATTGAAAGAGATAACTCTTGAGCCACTAGTAGAATGGTTTGCTTAGTTTCTGCATTTTCCACTTACTCTGAAGTTGTCTGCAACATAACACGAGCCAGTATAATTTAAATTGTTGGAATGCGCAACGTGCAACGAGCAAGTTTGAACAACTGCGAATGCTATTTATTGGACTATGGATAAAGTTCTTCGCCGACGAGAAGTTTTACTTGAAAACTAAGACAAAGATAGCGCTAGTACCGATGTGCCGGGATATATTTATTTGTAACTATTTTATAAAGGTTAATTGTAAGGTTATTTGTTGTGTATTTATTATGTCTATAAATAGGAATGTTATATTTATTTGCTACTAGCTGCACCCTGTATGCGTTGGAATGCCACGTAAAGTAAAAAGTGATTGGTCGTTTTTTTTTTCTTTGGGTATGGCCCAAAGAACCAAAACAGTTCGACCAAACACCAAACCCTCGCGGGCGTCCTCAGAACACTCTACAAACGGAGGACAAACATACAATTTTTTTTATTTATATAGATAATTAGATATGATAGATATGTACGTAGTTACAAAAACAGTAGTTACATCTTTTTTTTTTCCAGGAGTTTTCCTATTATATCGTAGGTATTTCCAAAAAGCATCAGTCAAAACTAACTAAACTATATGCAATTCGTACTATACTTGAAATTCACCCAAATCTCTCATCGACTCGGCGAAGTTTTAATGTGAACAAATCTTTTTTTGTTTAGTTTTACTCAATATATTTTAGATGCACCAGTGTGAAAGCTCGGTGAAAACAACTGGCAGAAAATACCAAACAAAAACACAAAACTTCATTAATATCACATCACTAAATAAAGCTCGTTAATATTTTATGAAAAGTCGAGCAGGTCAAATGCAGGATACGCAGGAAAATATAAATGATCTTTGTTATCTGTGTGTCTGAATATTCATTTTTAAAAAGCAAATGGAACTCGTGATCGGTAGCGCATACTTGATTACCAATTAGGAAATACATTTCGAACTATAGAATAAATACTCCGAAACAAAGAGAGTGACAAATTAAAATCATTATCTATCTTTAAAATAGGAAAACCCGGAAAATTCTCAGTTCCGTGTCCGGTCTTGTTAAATTTCGCTTGATGCTCAACTCAGCGTCGAGCGACAAAATCCAAAATGGCCACACTGACCGCTGCAGATTGACGGAAATGAAATAAACTGAGCCCTAGCTTTCTTATTGAAAGCTGAATTTAATTTCATTCAGCTTCAAATGATCTTGAGGATGGGGAGATTAGATGAGATTAAAATGAAAAATGAAGTAGTATGAAGTTATGTACAAACGGGCTGAGTTCTTGCTACAAGGTTGTTATTGTCAGCGTAGTCATAGCGCTACTGATCTTAGGCACATAACGGTCTCCAGTAAGGCAGCGAGCCTCCTTGCCGGATTACCGCCATGGGATCTGGAGGCAAAAGTCCTCGCGCACTTATGGGAGTGGCGCGAGGAGGCAACATTTAAAAAAAATTCAAACTCACCTTTTAATTCCTCTTTAAAAAATCTTTCTGATTAAGACGTTTTAATATGATGTCTGACATGCAAATGGGTTCACAATTAAAGAGTTATCTAGTAAATATTCATAGAATGCATTATGCCCTTTGTATACATTTTTATATACATTTTTCATGTCGTGAAAAGCTATGGTTTATTCGCCGTGTGTAGACACGGTCGTCAGTGTTGTATAGATCACTATGGAAGCTTGTTGACAGACGTATTTTCTACGGCGCGATTTATACGCCGTACCGGAAAAAAAAACATTTGGGTGTGTTTGGTAATTACTAATAAGCTTTCCGGTACGCGGTCGCCACTCCAGAACCTTTCGGCCCCAAACGGCAGACGTAGCGTAGGAAAGCTTCCCACAAGGTGGGCTGATGACCTTGTGAAAGCCGCAGGAATCGACTCGATGCGGGAAGCACGGAACCGGTAGAGGTGGCGGTGCTTGGGAGAGGCCTATGTCCAGCAGTGGACGTCTTTCGGTTGAAATGATGATGATGATGATGAATAAGCTTTTGATTTGAAAACTTTTAGATTTTAATAGATTTCAATTACATGAGTTATGCATGCCATGACAAGTAGGTACAGTAAGCACATCGAACTTTAGAAAGAGACAGCAACACGAGTAAGAGTGACAGAGACGACGCTCTACAAAAGAGCCGTAAACGAGACGACATTTTGGCATATTCTTGTTGAACCTTCACATATTCAAACTTAAGATAGATAGAACACTATTATGTACACAATAAAAATTATAGATATAAATGTAGATATTTTACTTGGGGTAAATGGGCGGTCTGATCGCTAAAAACGATATTTTAAAGACAACCTTTGGATGGATTAAGGGAGAAGAAGTGTACTGTGTAGCTATGGTGTACCATTTACATATACAGTAAATACATACATACATAAATAAATAAAATATATGAATATTATACATATCTATTTAACTATATATACAATAATAATCATGAAACGAGTACAAGGAACATAAAAATTATGTTTAAGGAGAGATATAGTGTTTTTTTATCATAATTTTAAACAAAATCTTCTTAGGACAATTTAATACACCTGGAATCTTACTCGTTTCATGAGCGCCCATAAATGTAAAACTCAAACATAGATGGCGTATCGTGTCGTAAAAGTATTTATACGAAAGCAATCTCCTCTCCAGGCAATACATTGCCTCATCTTTTCCCGTCGAAGTAAGCTGTGTTGATCATACTCACTGACTTTCTTTAGCTCGAGAAGTCATATTTCTATAGAATAAGTATTGAAAAGATTCTAAGGTTACAAATGTTACTCAACATTATTTTGTCAGAAAACTTTTCTATTGACTTCAGTTATATGAAGTATGTATCAATAAATCAACTTTAAAGGTTTTGACAAACGGAATGTGTGTACCTACAAGCTACGGAAAAAAAAACTGAGAGAAGACAAAACTGTATTTAAAACAACACGATTTAATTCTAATGGATGCTCAAAAACACACAGGCACGTGAAGACAGAATTATCTTTACGGTAGCGAACGAAGTTGTAGATAAAAGCTAAAATAATATCATGACAATCCAGTATTTATAAGGCTCACGAGAATAGGCTAATTCCGTATTCGAGGTCTCCGGAATGCTGATGGAGTGAGACAGGTTGCGCCGTGAGACAGCGAATATAAATTCCACGCTCGTAGTAAGCATAAATTGTTATCCAGATAAAAACAAACGTAAACAACAAGGAATTCAATCTTTTTACCGGCCAAAAATAGGCGGGTCTTCTCCAGTCGTCGGAATCTTTTTTAAAGAATGTTCCAGTATAAGCTGACCTCTCATTGTGCGGAAATTCTATTCAATGCGTGATCATATACTGGAAAATTATTGCTTGATATGCAGCCGAGGCTATCTTTAATCCGAGTTATTTCTGGTATTTCGAACTTTATTCCCAGAGACTTAAAGTTCTTAATACAAAATTGATAATACAGTCCCGGTTTCAACTTCACGTCTGTTAATGTATAAAAACTTTATCTTTATCGGAATAAAGTTCGAAATACAAATGAGACAGATAAGATCGGTGGATTTTAGAGAATCGAATAAAATCACTATGATAAATTTTCGCGGTGTACAGACCAAGTAAAAGTAACACTTTTCAAGGCTTATTGCCAGAGGTGTACACGGGCAATCTATGGGTCAATTATACTAAGAGATCGCTGGATGTCCTGCGCGTCCAAAATAACAATGCTTTCAGGATGTTGTTGAGGCTGCCTCGTTACTGTAGCGCGTCGGAAATGTTTGCGCAAGCCCGCACCGACGGCTTCTATGCAATTATACGCAAAAAAACTGCGTCGCTACTGATGAGAGTGAGGGGCAGTCGAAACAGCATCCTGAAAACTGTAGCCGAGAGCTTTGGCTCTCCGGTTATGCAGCAGTTTGTGCGGAGGTTGATTTTTACTAACACTAGGCAATAAGTTATTTCTTGTATGTTACTAACATTATATGGATATTTTGTGTCCGAAATAAAGGAATTATTATTAATATTATTATAAACCTTATTATTGGTATAACACATCACACAAATAGTAAGTCCACTTAACTGTATTTGATATTTTAAACCCATAAGCGGCTTCGGAACTGAGGCTTTTACAAAGTTTATTTACTTAAAGCCTTGTTTGATTTAAAACAGCAATTTGAAATACAAAGCCGTTATTGAACTGTGGTCATCATGGTCCAGTTATCCCTTTGTATAGATTCAGAGTTCTCTACAATCGTTTGTTGCATTTTTAATAAAGACTATCTTTTGCCCGCGGCTCCGCCCGCGTGGATGTCGGTTATCGTGTAAAAAAAGTAGCCTATGTCCGTCTCCATATCCCAGACTATATCTCTGCCAAATTTCACGACAATCGGTTCAGCGGTTTAGGCGTGAAAACGTAACGTACAGACAGACAGACAGACAGACAGAGTTACTTTCACATTTATAATATGAAGTATGGATGAGTTGTCCCCAGAGAGCTTTTTTATTTTCGTTGCCAATTTACTTGAAGACTTTAGTGTAGATTATTTCGAAACTAAGTCCCCAGCACTTTTTTGTTGAACAATAAGTGCTCAGTCGTTTTGGGAGTCCTAATTAGGTAGTTACCACCTTTTATTTGGTCTCCCCTTTTCCCTTTCCTGTCTCTTGGTATCCATTCCGTAAAATGTTTTATCCGTTTGTCATTGTTCATTCTGTGGTATAGTAATTTTATTCTAGGTAAGTGCATTGTCTTCACATATGATTAATAATTACTGTATACAAATATTGTTAACATTTTAAAAGAATAAGTATAGAGTTTCTGGCCCATTCTTCTCCATACGTAACTACCTTTTGGTAGGGGCAACTACGTAGAATCAATTAATTAATTATTTTGGTAAATGTTGACGTTCAAAAGTGCCTTTTATGTGCCTATTTGAAATAAATGATAAAAAACAATAAATAAGAAACAAGACATAAGACATAATAAGAAAGACATAATAAGACATAAGACATAATAAGAAATAACACTTTGACTTAGACTTTGCATATGTGTCCTGCCCAATGCCACTTGAGTAGACGTGTTCTTTTCCTTACATCTATTATTTTATGTTCTTTTCTGATGCTGGATGGAGTTTTTATCCTTATCTAACTACGTTGGTAGATAGCAATTTTTTCTTCGTCTCCGTTCTTTAGTGACCATGCCTGGCAACCATATGTAAGGCAAGGCAATATCAGTGGAGTTTCTTGCCGGCTCTTCTCCATAGGAAACGACTAATTGGAACCGAGCACCTAGCTTCTGATGTTTCATAAGTGCCCAAGTAGGTTTATGTGAAATAAAATATTTTGATTTAGATTTTTTGATTGTGATGCCTACATCGTAGAGTTTTTTCTTTATATTTATATTAATGTCTTTATTTTGCATTATCAAATAATATTAAATAAAAGGTGGAGAGACATTTTCAAAGAAAGATGTGGACCCTTATGGATGCGAAAGGCGCGGGATAGAGCTATGTGGAAAGGTTTAGGAGAGGCCTACGCCGCTGAGGCGACTGCTACTAATGTAAGTTAACCTGATAAATTTTATGTCAAACTCGAATAGTAGTAAGAAATAAAGGCTATTTTTATTTATTTTATTAGGTAGTAAAGCCTCCTAAAAACTACTTACGCACTAAACGTATTTATGGACGCGTTCACATCATACATTATTATAATAACATGTATAGTATTCCTATAATTATACATTCCGACAGCTGTGAGGGTCAAGGTCAAAATGTAGTATGAAAAAACAACATCCGACGCATACTGACTGTCCTTTGTTTTTCATAAGTTCACACTGTCGGACTTTTTTGCTGTGCACACGGCCCAAAGGATTTACTTTTCGGAATGATATATAAGTAGATTGCTCGGTAATATTTTTTTTTTTTTTACTTCTAATTCCGAAATTCACTAATAAATATTGATAGTATCTGCGTTTAAATATGAGACATAGCTCCTCATTCCATACGAACACGCCTTTTTTCGGCTGTTTCCCATGCAAGTTTTGTGCTAAAAGTCCATTAGATTTACACCATTACTTCAAACATACACATCGAATGAAAAAACAACAAAAACTATTCAGCAAAAAAGTAGTTCAAAACTAAAATAAAACTAATACCAACATATATATTATAACATTGTTACATAACAGCGTATAAAACTAAAAGTTAAACGGACAAAGCGCTCGAGCAACGGATATCCCTGCAGCGAATTCAGCGCTGAACAAACACAATCAGCGGAGAGCAAAGACCAACATTTAGATTAAACACTGAACTAGCATCCATAGCAACCAATCCATCGGAGCTTTTGAAATATTCCCATTTTCCGTATTTCACGGACGTAAAATATGTTTGAAAAAACTCCATTGAGTTTCAATATTCTGTCCGCCAATGCAGACAGAGATGAGATGCGGCTAAATTGCCAATTTAATTGTCTTTGACTTTGTGAAAACGTTACTTAAATATTACTTAAACCGTGTTTAAGTTACTGCCTTATTTCATAAAGGATATTTTCGCCGGTGGAATAAATATGACAGTCTGTCAGTTTTTGTATAGAAAATATTATATGTGCCGGAGACGAGTTGTATCCGGTACGCCAGCGCCATCTGTTGGCGTTCGATGGAGTTGGTGGATTCGCGCCATCGGTTCTTGACTAATCGCGACGCTAGCGCTGCCGAGCGGCGCATGGCAGTCTACAACATAACTCTCGACCGGCGACAAGTGTCCGCCCCACAGTCGACAAGTGAAGTTCATCGGTGGCGGTTAAGCAGTAAAGACGTCTAGAAACTGTTGCGCCTTCGGTATAGTTGTATCGTGTTCCTACATTTATTACTTTGCATACCCATTACTGTATAGAATCAAGTTCTTCTAACTGGATAGACAGATGTGCTGCTGGGGAGTTTGTTCCACTACTTCTTCTTCCCAGCTAAAGCACTAGGAAGTGGTGAAGCGATGAGCGTTTTGGGGGACTGTCTTATGTAAACTATAAGGTTCTCAGGATGAGTAAATGACTTTTGAGTTTAATTTTGTTTTTCTATTGCGCAATAACCAACACTACCCACAGTACGCCCACAGTAGTTAAAATATGGCAGATGATAACGAGAGAAACCTTCCGTTCTCCGACATATGAAGCCGCCATACTTATTCCTAAGATAAAAGTTATATCACGATTGAAAAAACGGCCCCTAGTCAATTTTAATTTATGGTGGTTTAACATAATTATTTTCTATGCAACAGCTGACAAACTGCCACATTTACACTTGGGATTAAGTTATCAGACGATTGAAATATCACCCCAAAGATAGACGTGAGGAAAAGTTTAAAAAAAATAATAAAAAACAATTTTCTTAGTGATCTTTACGATGTTGATTTTTGTTGAATTATATTATTTTATTTCATTATTTTATATACATTGTTCAGCATTTTATTGCTACATATTAAACTTTTTAATTACAATAATTATTTAACCTAATTTGGTTCATTGATTGTATTTTTAACCCCCGACATTTTATTGTTAACAATTTATTTGATTTTATTATTATTAACTTATTAAATTGTACCGTGTGGTGCCGGACGTAAAGAATAGCACCATTTCCGCCCGTGGGTGTCGTAAAAGGCGACTAAGGGACTTACTAGAGAATGGGCTGAAAATAAACCAAGAAATAGACACACACATACCCCGTTTGCAGGGATTTTAAAACCACTATTACACCAATAATTTCTCCCTTTATCGAGTGACGCATCCCTGTTCCGTTTGTGCGCCGTTCGGGGGGAGGGGAGGGGAGAATGCACCAGTATTTCAATAACTATGGCAAGATCTAGGCGAGGTAGGGTTGGAAATAATAGCGGTGTAGTAGAACGATCCCACGAAATATGTGCAGCTTTTCATAAGAGATTCTTGAAGCGATCAACTTAAAGAATCTCTGTTCCAAATCCATCTGTTTAGTGATTACATTGAAGAATGGTTTGTTCGGTTAATCGGTTAATAAACCGATGGAATGAGTTCTATTTTTTGTTTATACACAACTATTAAATATGTTACTATTATATTGTATATATATATATATATATATATTTTTAGTTTATACTAATATTATAATGAAGATTTTTTTTTTATTGTTTATTTGTATCGAATAAGTTCATATTATAAAAAATAAAGATTTTTTTGTTTTTCTGTTTGTATCGTATAAGCTCCGAAACTACTGGACCGATTTTAACAATTTTTTCACCAATAATTAATTGTTATTAGCTTAATTATCAGGAAGTAACATAGGATACAATTTATAAAAAAAAAAAATAGTTGCAATAATGTAACCCAAAGTAGCAAAACTTTTTTTATAAACCACGGAATCGAAACTTACGCGGGTGAAACCGCAGGGTGCAGCTAGTAGCTAATAAATAGGGACCGACCGAAAACGGTGAATTTTGGCCGAAAACGAAATTCGGCCTGATTTGCATTTTCTGCCGAAAACTGAAATCGTATTTGTGTATTTTTTGTATTCGATGTTACAAATAAAATAAATACTGTGTCAATATTTTAATCGTATATACTTAAATCATATGAAACTTTATACTTTTCTCAAAGACATAATAATAATCAAATATGCTTTTAAACACAACATATAAAAAACCTTTTCTCAGTTATCGTGCTTTTAGTTGTTGTGACTACAAATATTCTCTGAATAAATTAATTGAAAGTATTTACTTACACACTTAATTCTGTTCAGCCACGTTCGTAAATAACCTTTTTTTTTTGACGTGAGTACATCTAATAAATCGATGAACGCCGGTTGCATGCACGAAAATGTTCCGTTACGCTCATTGTCCCGTTATGCTCATTGTCCCGTTATGCTCATTGTCCCGTTACGCTCATTGTCCCGTTAATCTCATTGTCCCGTTACGCCCATTGTCCCGTTATGCTCATTGTCCCGTTATGCTCATTGTCCCGTTACGCTCATTGTCCCGTTACGCTCATTGTACGCTTGCGCCGCATCAATGTATAGTATTGACGTTGTCACGTTAAACTATCGTCCGTAAACCAACTTTACAGACAAACAATTTTTTTTTTTCAGCTGAAAACTAAAATGGCTGCAAAACAATGGATATTGCTGCAAATTGCCAAAATCCAGAAACAATTTCGGTCGAACTCTACTAATAAATGATGATCTCGTTATGTTTAATTTTAGAAGAGATATACTACGACAAGTGAAACGCCTTAAACAAATTTAAAAACCGGCCAAGTGCGTATCGGACCACACACAATGAAAGGTTCCGCAGTTGATATGAATTTGTCCTAAGAACAAACTTAACATTGTAGTTGAAAAACATGTTTGGAATGTATGGGAGAACATGTTTTTCAACTGTAAATGTACGTTGGTCGACTATTACTCGGTAACTTGTGATAGTTTTCCTTTTAACTCCGTTATATATACTACTGCTGTGAATTTTTTCACATATGTAAAAACAACTGATGACGGCACGGTTGGCGCAGTGGTTAAGCGATTGACTACTGCGCTGCGTGTCGCGGGTTCGATTCCCGCACGGAACAAATATTTGTATGATCTACAAGTAGTTGTTCCGGGTCTGGCTGTTTGTGTATGTGAGTTTAAATGTTTGTAAACGCACCCACAATACAGGAGAAATTCCTAGTATGCGGCAACGTTTAAAAAAAAAATCTATTTTGCTGGCAGGAGGGGGGACACTTGACTAACAAAAATAAACAATTTAAAGCTTAATATTACGCAAACGGATCCCTGAACCGAAAAAAGATTTTCACAAGCCCACAATATTTTTGAACGGCCATATCATCTCCACTTAACGTGTAGAGGAGGTACCCTAAAAAAAAATATTACAATATTTTATTTTACCACTCTGTCGGCGGGATTAATATGTATGCTCATACCAAATTATAGCTTTCTAGCACTAAGGGTCGCTGAGCTAAGCCGCGGACAGACAGACAGACGGGGTTAAAGGGTTTCTTGTTTACTACGGAACCCTAAGCGGAAACCCTATACAATAGGAGGACAGCTACTACTGGAAATGCTGCAAATGGTGCTTGATGTGTCATTGGTGCCGATTCCCTTGTTCACAAACTAAACTAAATTTAAGTTCAGTGCATCTTTTTCTTTCAATTTCATTAATAAAAGAACAAAAGATAAATTTTAGTTTAGTCCTATCAAATTAATCAGCGCTTGACGTAAATTGACGTAATTTTAGTCGACAAGTTTTTAATCACGACTAAACTTGTATGGAGTAGTGACAGGCGCTGATTAATTTGACAGGACTAAACTAAAATTTATCTTCTGTCCTTTTCTTAATGAAATATAAAGAAAAAGATACACTGAACTTAAATTTAGTTTAGTTTGTGAACAAGGGAATCGGCACCATTGTGTATCTCATTTGAATTATTATCTAAAAAGTTATTAGAATTCACGTGCGATTATTGAATTTAAAGTACTACGCGGTTGCTACGCCGTAGTCAACTGAGGTTGATGCTACGCCAGCTACGACTTCGTAGCACGCATCCGTTACGAAGTCGGTCTTGTCTAATGTATGAGTAAATTGTAAGCTTAGTAATAATCAAATCTCTGTGATAAGTGATGATACTCTTAATGAACCGTAAACATAAACTATCATGAAAAAACGGAGCAGGTTAGACAACACATAAAATATAGGGTGTATCTATTCAAACACGAAATATTTTAAGAGATACACCTATAGGTGGTAACGAAGCCATGGAAACGATTTTTTTTTAAGCTGAGTATATTATTTAAAAAATTAGATAGTTGAAAATTACTTGATAATGATGATTAATTATTTAAATTCACCGCGCTCGTGCTGCCACCGTGACCGCGTCCGGGCGTTTCATTCATAGAATAAGTAAGTAAAGTTTTTTTTGCAAAATGTCTCAAGCCATTTTAAGATTATAATAATTATGTAAAAATATAAAAACACATAAATAAATATTTTTTTCGCTGCTATGGCTTTTTAACTACCTGTAGATGATTCTCTTAAAATATTTCGTGTTTGAATAGATACGCCTTATATATTGGTCTACTATACCCAAAGTCTCTAATTCAGATAATTTATGTAAACAAAGTAATGTCAAGAAATGTCACTGTCACAATGACAGAACAGTGGAGCAAAACATTTTATCATTATTTTTTGTAAATAATCATTATGAAATTAAAGTTAATTAATTATAAGAACTATGCAAACAAAATACCGTTGCCAAACAATGTTTTATGTAGTGTCGGAGACACGGCCTATGATCGTCATAATCAGCCCTTTTAAGTCCACTGCTAGACGTAGGCCTCCCAAAATCGATTTACACTCGAAACAGTTTACAGCTGTTTTCATCCAAAATGTGGCTAGACATGCTACATACATACAATATGAATCTATGAATGAGAGTTGTAATATTAGTGTTGTTGAAGATGTAAAAAATGTGAAAATGTATGGATCTCCTGCATTGTTACAAGTATCATAAAACATTTTATACCAGAAAATCTCCTGTTTTTAATAACTTTGTTTAAAACCGAAAATTTATAAAAATAATTTCTGTATGATTATTTTTACATTACTATTTCTTAAATTCAGTACTTTAAAAAAATGGAACCATTTTTTTTTTCGCCATTTTATGTGAATTACCATTACGAAGATATTTTTTTTGATATGTTATCCCCTTTGTTTACATAAATTATCTGAATTTGAGACTATGGGTATAACAAAAAAATAATTTCTTTTCGTAATTAATTGATTACATGACTAACAATTGGAGCTCTTTTTCCCCAAAACTACTCGAAAACGAATACAGAGGTAGCATTAAAAAAGCCAACGGACAATCTAACATATCAAAACGTCGACTTTTTATCGATATTTCCGGCTATCGAATACGAATTGTTCGAAATAAAAGGCACAAGCCCTTCGTGACTGCGCTTTGACAGCAGCATTGAAGAGTCTGCGTTTTTTTTTTATTAATCGATTTCACCCAGCGTTTTCATTGAAAGCCGATAACAGATAGGACTAAAGTGAACGAATTGGACGGCAGTTAAATAAAGTTTGAGCGCAGGTTGTATTTTTTCAATGAGTAGCTGCCAGCAAATGTATGATCGGATTTACACTTGTAGAGTTGAGTAATGAAAAGTTATTTTTTTTTGCAGTTTTGTTTTTAGTTACAAGCTTTATATTAACTTGCAATGTATGTTTGTCATGACTTGGATGTGTAACTCGGTTGGTTTCACACCGTGACTTCTGTAAAAACGCTTTTGGGTTCGTTGGAATTGACTTTTCAAGTACCTTACAAGTGAAGGTTATAACAAAAATATATATTATGTTATGTTATATGTCTGTTTGAACAGATATTTAAACAAATTAATGCTTAAACGTACAAAATAAAATTTATGTAAAAACAAGCTTTTCATGAACTAAAAAGTACTAAATAAACCTTACGTAAACATAGAACTTCAATATTTTCTTAAAAGCTTGAGGCTTATTTAAAGTGTAAGAAGGACGGTCACGCGTCAAGCTTTTTAGAATATAATGAAGTTCTATGTTTACGTAAGGTTTATTTAATACTTTTAAGTTCATGAAAAGCTTGTTTTTAAAAGGTTTTTACTTATATATAAATATATATATATATATATATATATATAAGTAAAAACCTTTTCAACCGCTGTCTGTTAAGTTAGAAGAACATGATTAAATAAAATAAAATGTAAGGAAAAAAAAAATTTTTTTTTTCCCTTATATATAAAATAAAATGTAAGGAAAAAAAAATATATAAGTATATATAATTTTTTTTTTCCTTACATTTTATTTTATTTAATCATGTTCTTCTAACTTAACAGACAGCTGTGCTGCTAAGGAGTTTTCTGCGCCACTTCTTCTTCCCAGCTAAAGCACTAGGAAGTGGTGAAGGGCGAGCATTTTGAGGGACTGTCTAATGTAATTTTAACGTTCAAAAAGTGCGGATGGCAGTCTTATTTAATTTGATTAATGACTTTTGATTTTGATTAAAGATTGCAAAAAAACTAAAGTCGTCCTTAATTTAACAAATATTTTTTTTTTTCTATTAATATGCTTTTTTTTAGGAGCTCGTGGCTAAGTAATAACAGCCGCAAAGGTCGATCCGTCAGGTTAAGCTACGCTTGCCGGGGTTGGTTCGTGGATGGGTGACCATCTTTACATACCGAGACTCCTCCGTGCCTCGGAAAGCACGTTAAGCCGTTGATCCCGGCTGTCATTCGTGGATCTTTGACAGTCGTTACGGGTCGTCAGAAGCTCCAAAAGTCTGACAACCAGTCTTTCCAAGGGGTATCGTGTTACCCAGTTACTGGGTTGTGGTGGTCAGATAGGCAGTCGCTCCATGTAAAATACTGGTATTCAGCTTCATCCGGTTAGAATGGAACCCGACCCCAACATAGTTGGGAAAAGGCTAGGCAGATTGATTGATGCTTTTTTGTTCCCGAAAAGGCTTCTTCGTTGTTCAACAAGGGAGTTCGTTTAAAAAAAATGTGTGTATGGATTTTAATTACATTTGAAGCCACACCGACCAAAACAAACGAATCACTGTAGTTATTTGAAACGCTTTGCAACAAAGCCAAAAGTTTTCACTAACTTACGCAGCAAACGATGAGCTTCAAATTGGATTCCCGCTGTGTTTCCAATCGAAACAGAATTCTACCACTCCTAGTATAACACAAAATAGTTAGTAATATCCCACGAGGTTTCCATACACTCCATTTTTGACAGAATGTAGCTCAATATACATACTAGACAAAATCAAACTTAATGTGACTGTTGCTAATTTAATTGTATAATGTATTTTTTTATGACATTAATTTTATGATAAGTTTAACTCGCACAAAGCCTTTTTATTGGTAAAAAAAATTGTAAAATCATCTAGTCTAACAATATTTGTAAATATGTGAGCACCATGTATCTAACACATAATTAATGTATCCGTCATTGCTTCACTTTTAGAGTTCCGAAGCTAAATGGCAAGAAACGGAACCCTTATGGATTCGTCATGTCTGTCTGTCTGTCCGTCCGTATGTCACAGCCACTTTTTTTCCGAAACTGTAAGAACTATTACTGTTGAAATTTGGTAAGTAGATGTATTCTGTGAACCGCATTAAGATTTTTACATAAAAATAGAAAAAAAAAGCAATAAATTTTGGGGGTTCCCCAAACTTAGAACTGAAACTAAACATTTTTTTTTCATCAAACCCATACGTGTGGGGTATCTATGGATAGGTCTTCAAAAATGATATTGAGGTTTCTAATATCATTTTTTTTTTCTAAACTGAATAGTTTGCGCGAAAGACACTTCCAAAGTGGTAAAATGTGTGTCCCACCCCACTGTAACTTCTAAAATAAGAGAATGATAAAACTAAAAAATATATGATGTACATTACCATGTAAACTTCCACCGAAAATTGGTTCGAACGAGATCTAGTAAGTAGTATTTTTTAATAAGTCATAAATCGTAAATCGCGCTTGCTGGTACGGAACCCTTCATGGGCGAGTCCGACTCGCACTTTTTTAATTATTTTTTATTGTTATTATCTGTTGTGGCATAGTAATTTTATTCTGGGTACATCGTCTTCACATGTAATGATATAGATAATAAATAATATATGTATAGATAACAAAACATCAATTAGACGTGAAAGTCAAATCATGTCCTAATTGGCAGGCCGACTGCATTCGAAAGCTGTGTTCCAATGCAAGAATGAAAATGTGACCCAGAATCGAATGGGGTCAATCTTTAATTGGCATCATCTATTGGCTTTGTGGGCCCACTGGCCTGGATTTAACAGTTATTTTAAAGTAACAAGGCTTTAGAGACTCATTGGTCTCATTCTATTAGCGACTAGACACTGGCCACATTTTTATTGGAAAAACTGAGCTGATGAATTCTATTATAGAAAGGATTTAGGGAAAGTTAAAAAAAAAAAAGAAGTAAGCACGTTCGCACTACTCACAGGCAATGACAGTGACTTATCTTGTTTAAACTTAGAACATGCACATGCACAACACAGATAAACTAACTTTAAGATTTTACAACGAAGGTTACTTAAATACTTACTCAGTGGAGAAGTTACGTCAGTTCTACTGTCCAATAAATATCTCTCATTTGTAAAATGAACATCTACACACTAAACGTCTGTATGTCACTAAATGCCTGTATGTTATGTTATGGGTTTAATACGAGTAATTGCCTGAAATAACTGATATTGTTTTTTTATTTTTTTTTATTTGAACCACGCATATTTTCCCCAACTTGCTCTTTTCATGTTTGTGTTCTTTTTTTGCGTAATTTGTATCGCAAATAAACGTATTTTCTTTCTTTCATTATTTCTTTCTTTCTAAAATATTATGAATTCGGTACAGAAATTTTCATGACGAGCAACGACGATGTAAAAAAATGACGTGTACAAAATCAAGCAGAAATTATGATCAATGAATATTAAAAGATATAATTTACACTCTAGAGGTAATGGACGTTATTATTTTAATTAACTCATGCAGCTCTATTAATTGAAAGTGGTTTGCGATGCATATTCATAAATTGTGGAATATAAACGTACATACATTTATGTACTAGAATTTAATAACTTGATTTATAGTACCTATTATCGTAAATTACTTATGTATAATCAAACTCATCATCATACTTTCCTCATATCAACTCTAATAACAGAATTTATATAAATGGCATGTTTTTAATGGAACTTAAAAATTTTGCGCTCTTAAAAATATTATTGAACACTCTAATATTATATATTGATTGCGTCTCTCAGTTATAACCTAAACTAAAGACCAATGCACACCAGTGGACGGCGGGGGAAGCCATCGAGTAGAGATGAGTTCGATATCATTTTAAAATCATTTCATCATGCAATGACAACGAAAAAATCATGAATGCCTAAATCCTTACATGAATGAACGTGAACTTTGTAATTCGGATGGGCCGTCTCGGGGCGACGTTGCGAGGCTGTGCGATCGGCGTCATAGAAATAATAAAATCACAGTTTCGATAAAATGCCCGGTGCTGGCACATAATGATAATTTCACTAAACCGTTCCGCGATCATTTCAGTACTCATAATTGAAGTGACATAAAAATAAACATACTCAAATAAAAATCATTGATGATTTGGTTATTGTTATGCAGTCATTGAAACAGAAAAATCATCACTCAGCCCATCTCTAGCATCGAGGAGGATTTTCCTAGGCATCCCACATTATGCCACGGGGGAAATGCGGAGTGCACCCTCGCTTCCACTGCCTCTCCCCTGCGATCGTATGGTAGCTGACTCTGACACATATCGTTGCATGTCGGGATATCCTAGTTACTTTGACCAACTGTGAAAAAGGCCAGAAATTTCAAAAGAGGATCATTTTATCTGCAATCGTCCGTACTCACAAGACCCTCCTCAAAAGAGCTGACTACAGAGAACTTCAGTCAAAGCGGGTATTCAGAATTTCTACTCCACCTGCGAAGTCCCTTTTAGCCAGACGAAGCCCAGCTTACTCTCACCTACACACATTTAACAAGGTCTGCAAATCTCTGGACATCAAAGACTTGTTAACCACTCGCCTAAAAAGTGTACTAAACAAATGTACTTACATACACCGAAACAGAATCATTTATCTAATGTTTGTCGACAAGCCAAAGTGCCAAACATCCCTCTCTCATAATCTCACCCTCACTGACACTCACACAAACACTCACACTAACACACACACAACACAATACACGCTTCACTAAACTAGCCTGTAAACAGACATTCTTTCTGCTCAATCGTACTCCGACCCCCAAGATACAAGCCCTGCTTAGTTTGGGGGTCAACGGCCAAACCAAAATATTGTAATGTACAAACTTAATTGTGTTTTGTTAGATCATAGTCTTCATCACCTTTTATTTTTACCAATAAAACTTTTTGTATGTGTATTTTGTATTTATTCAAAAAAGTTTACATCATTAAAGCCCAAAAAGTTTTTAGAGGTTCATTAATTTTAAAAGTGTTCATCACTAGAAGATCAATAAGTATTTAGTGGATCAATTAAAATTTTGCCAATAAAAAATGCAAGCTACTTTACGATGAATGAATTTTAGCATAGAACGCGACATCAGAACAAAGCCGGTCTTTACAAAGTTGAGGCGTAAAATGCCGGTGCCTTTGTTTTTCGTTAAGAGATGCAAGCGCGTTGGTGGCATGGACTGCCACGATTGGCACTCGTTTAGCACTAGATTTACTGTGTTTGACCAAAAACTTTTTGTTTATACGTTTTACTCCGCAATAGCTTCGTTCGGGTAAGTTGGCGCAACATTTTTAAGGTTTTGACTGCCAGACAACAGACACAATAGAAAAACTATTGTTAGCGATCACCGGTGACCGCGGTGGCAGTCAATGTGTTAATAATAACTTTCTGTACAAATTGAATACATTAGGATATTGAGGTAAAAGCCAACGGAGTCAGTTTAAAAAAAAATTGTGTAAAAATCGCGATACTACCAAGCCGGACGTACACTGAAAAACCGAATAGTAGATTTTTTTATTGTTGGTTCCTTTTGGTTGAGTTGACATTAAATTGTGTTAAAAAAACTGTTCCATGACGTTTGTTTTGACAAAAATTTTGTTGGTTTAACAAATCAAGTCAAGGTTAAAAAAAGGTTAAATCAACTTAAAAAGTTTTTCAGTGTAGGTACGGTCGGTTAGTACACACTCGAGACCTCTCCTAGATACTTGCAGCAAAAAGTGAAAGCGTAAAAGAAGTATGTCGATGTATGTACGAGTATGTTAGTACAATATCGTTCATTAAACCATGTGCATCTTTAATCCTGTGAACAGCAAATAGGTGATTATGAAGTGTGTGTATAGGCAGTAACGATGTATTTATAGTCATCAGAATTAGTCTGCTAAAGAAAACACGACGAAACCTACATGTATATAATAACGTCTACGTACGTATAGAACAAATTAAGGCAGTAATTGGTACCTAACTGTGTGAATTTATCTTGTATCGTCATCTCTCGGAGAAACAGCAGCCTTACGATATGGGAATATGCAACAAGAGGTTATAACCACTCATTAACATTTTAATCTAATAAAAACACTCACATGACAGCTGTTTATTCAGAAGTTACATTGTTACCTGTAGGAAAAATAAAATTGAAGTTATTACTTTTTATAAAAGTGAAAATAGGTATAAAGAATTATTTCTTGAACGAGAAATATATTCCAGCCTGGACTGAGCCCAATTTTTACTTATAAAAAGTGGTGTATGGAGTGCACCGGCCGATGTGTCCCTAATTAAAATTTTGCAGGCAGCGGGTGCACCTACGCCACGTATACGTACACATGGCTACATATCAAGCTATTCATTTCCAGTACAAGCTGGCCTTATTATACAGAAATCCTATACAATGGGAGATCAGTTTATACTGGAAAAGCATAGCTTGATATGTAGCCATGTGTACCAGTATAATGTTTATTATTTGTATCAGTTATAGCAATTAGCTGACCCCTTTGCATAAATGGTTGAGATTTTTTAGAATATGAATCGATAGAATTTTATAATTCTTAATTTTATTTATACATATAACTATAGGAAATCTACTCAAATCTATAAAAATATGAAAATCATACGATTTGTTAGTAAAAAAAACCTTAACCATTTGAGCAAAGGGGGGTAAGCTAATTGCTATAACTGACCAATGATATGCAAAATGTTCTTTCTGTACATAATGTATTGCTTTTTTAGTGCAATTACAAATAACTATTTCCTTGACCCATTGAATGACTCTCCCTTAAAAAAATCATCGTGCACTTTTGCCTTTGTTAGCGTAGATACTTAATTGTTTGCAGCTAGTAGGTACCGGAAATCATGTAGGTAGTTCCAAAAATCTCCGTACAAGTAAATTGAATCCACACGCAAGGACAACAAAGGAAATCCTAAAGGATAAAAGGGTAATAAAATGCAACTTTGCGTGATTTGAATAAACACAACTTTATCATAACGAGAAACCATTTATCAACTCAATGTCCGACAACTTCAGCGTGTAAAATAATAAATATTATTTCACTCACAACAATTTCACTGAGCAGTTGAAGTATTTATCAAGTGAGCGCATTTCCGAACTACGGCTTCAGAAACAAAACAAAAAATGGCTTTGCGATTTAATTTTATTCGAGCATCAATAAATTCTTACTGAATTAACTAAATGCAAATTTAATGGGTCGAAACCCTACTGTTGACCAAAAGCGAAACGTTTTATATTCGTACAATTTCCAGACGTAAGATTTGAGAAATCTGAACGCGGGTTGATTTTCTTTTATGTTAAAACTTCCGACATTTCTTAGTATTCGACATAATCATGTAGGTACTTATGTGCAGGTTGAAATGGAATAAATATTCTGCTTCGGCCGCAGACGTTCCATTGAAAGTGGCCGGATACTTGACATCTCACAAATCACTTAGAAAGCGGGTTGCTGGACGATATTTAAAAGGGCTTTACCTAATGCATTTCTGTGCTCTTTTATTGAACAATAAATACGTGCATATATCAATGTTTACGTTTTCAAAAACACAAAATTACAACTCTCATTCATACAGGGTGTTTGGCAGAACGTTGAACATACGAAAATGGTGGATAGGTGGGGTCATCTGCTACTTACTCAGCCCTAATTTATTTGGCCCTGGCCCCCTGGATATTTAAAAAAAAAAATTTTGCTTTCTTCTTGTTTCACCACTTTCTTAACTTGAAAGTGTAATTTGTATTAAAAATGGGTAAAACAGGCAATATTTTTATTTATTACATCTTTCTGTAAGTTTGAGGAGTCATAACTTTTTTTCTAGCTAACATCTGAATAAAGCAATAATTTTATAAGAATCTGCCAATATTAAAGATAAAAAAATAAACTAAAATATTGCCTGTTTTACCCATTTTTAATAAAAAAATACATTTTAAAGTTAAGAAAGTGGTGAAACTAAAAGAAAGCAAACAAATTTTTTTTTTATATTCAGGGGGCCAGGGCCAAATAAATTAGGGCTGAGTAAGTAGCAGATGACCCCACCTATCCACCATTTTCGTATGTTCAACGTTCTGCCAAACACCCTGTAGATTCATATTGTAAGTAGCATATCTTGCCACATGTCATGTTCAATGAAAACTAGTGTAAACTGTTCGGAGTGGAAATTGATTTTGAGAGGCCTACGTCTAGCAGTGGACTTGAAAGGGCTGATTATGATGATATGTATTTTATATGATAAATATGTATATTATGTATTTTAATATCTATTATTTATTATTACCTATATATTATGATCATATGTCGCGTCTCCGACACACTACATAAAACATTATTTAACATGAATTTTACAGATGATGATTTATAAAAAAAAATATGGTATAATGTTTTGCACCACTGTCCTGTCATTTTGACAGTGAAATTTCTTGACGTTTCTTGGTTTACATAAATTATCTGAATTAGAGACTTGGGGTATTTATTACACAAACATAAAAACTGAAACATACAACAAGAGGAAAAGGGAAAAAGAATATTTGAATATCGAACAATAGCCGAATAGAAATCTGTGCACAACTCAGAAGCGGCATAATTGGCTGGCTGCAAAACAAAGCATTTAATATACAGCCACTTTGTATTTTAATTTCATTTTAAATGTTCTGTCCGTTTTCGATTCTAAAATGTGTTTACTTTTTTAGTTATTTTAGTTTCACTGTTGTTTCAGTCTTACCAAGGGGTATTGTGTTACTCAGTAACTGGGTTCTGGAGGTCAGATAGGCAGTCGCTACATGTAAAATACTGCTGCATCTAGTTAGACTGGAGGCCGAACCAGAAATAGTTGGGAAGGCTTGGTATATTGATATTTCGTTTTATGGAATAGACAGTGCAACTTAATATATATCTACCTAGCCTGTCTCCAATGTTCGCTTTGTTTTTTAACTTGAATCGTCCATAAATTCAAATGACGTTTTTTGGCAGTCAGATGAATTAGATGTAACTTTAAAAGTGTGTCAATCTGTTAAACATTTAATTACCCCATATAATTGAGTTTGTAAAAGTACAGTCAACCACATGTTAGCGGTAACACTTGCACTACGACATAAAGGCTCTTCAGTTTATGCCAAATTGTTACTACTGATGTGCGGTTGACTGGACAACTTGCTTTAAAAAAACCGGTCAAGAGTGAGTCGGACTCGCGCACCGAGGGTTCCGTACTATCAAAAATCATCAAAAAATTACATTAGTTCCACCATCGGTCAAGAGATGGCGCTGACCTAAAACGGCAATATTAGAAAAAGTGTGCTATTTAGAGACATCGTTTTATTTTTCCTGTTATCTTTACATAAACCTCTATCACATAGAATAATTTCAGATTTTTCTCTATGCAAACTTCGGAGATAAGGAGGGGAACGGTATTTTTTTTTACATTTTTCGTCAAGTCAAAAGTTGAAACCTATGAGGCCTATAAAAATAATGTTGAGAATGTGCAAATATCGCTCTTTCATATGATTCCCCACATGCCCTCGTAGCCCCAATTCGAATTTTTATGACCCCTGTTTAGTCACTGTTGCAAAAAAAAATCTTTCTTATTTGCATAATAGTTGGGCAAACGTCATCTGAAACTGTTCCAAATTTCAAGTTGATAGCATTAGTAGCTCTTGAGATATCAATAGATAGAACCCTAAAAATTGGAAATATTTTCTGCATCAGCAAGTTTTCATTCATTCATCTTTTGATGAATTTTAAATTATTATATCGAACTTTCTGGCTGGCTAACATTTTCACGATTATTTTAGCACGAAATTCATTAAACACAAGGTCTATTCTTTGTTTCGTATAAAAATTTTCTTATTCGGTTATAAGTGCACACAAAGACTCACGTATCATTCTACAGTCTATCGATCTATCTGACAGAAAATAAATTTTAATTTGTGATGTTGGTATTTATTTTCTCAACACGCACTGACAATAAACCTTCATTAACCCTCTCACAGCTTCAATTCACCGGGCGGTCATTTTATCCGCGCGCTCAAGCTACACGTATTTATATCTACCGTGCGATGGCGTGCGAAGCGACGCGGTAACATTCAAAGCGACTCCGTACCGTGCGTGCTTCCGACATTATATTGTTGCACCTAATGTCGATCCCCTCGAGCTGTAGCGAACAACTGTCTGACAGAGCACGAATTGAACGATATATTACGTTAGCTTCATGCTCTCGAACGTTCATTCATTACCTTTAATTATATCCCACTAGCTGTTGCCCGCGATTGCGTCGGCGTTACCTATTTAATAATTTTTAGGGTGTCGTTCCTCAGTTTTAAAGTTATTAAAGAAAATTTATGAAAATTTACCATTCCCCCCTTTATCTCCGTTATTATAATATTATCTCTGAAACTGCTGAGCCAAAAATTTTGGAAAAAGTACAGAGAATATTTCTATAATTATAGATTACAGGAAAACCTATAAGAAGTCTGTGGTATTAAAATAACATATAAACACACAAAAAAACGTACAAACTGACACTTGCAATTGGAATGTATGGGGGAATATGTTTTTCAATTACAATGTTAAGTTTGTTCATGGGATAAATTCATCCCAACTACGGAACCCTTCATTGTTCGTGGTACTTGTTTTATACATATATCCAGGATGATAAATAGTATATGTCCGTTTCCAGGTCCCAGGCTACCTATTTGTCACAACGATTGGTTTAGTGGTTAAGGCGTGCAAAGGTAACTGACATCGTTACGTTCGCATTTTTAATATTAGTATGGTAAAAGTACCTGTGGATTTTTAAGTACGGTATTTTAAAATTAAACATTTATTAAGGGCATGCAAATGTGCACGTATTTATATATATGACAGCAACTTTCGGCTGAATTAGGACGTAAAATATTTCGTACTAAACCATCGGATACCAAACTTACAAACTTACCGTCTAAAGTTGTTTCTTTGTAGTACCTATATTATACATATTTTTTCGAACTCACTAGCCATATATAAGCCATCAAAGGCTTCTGTGGCTTTTAGTATATAATATTTTAAACTCTGCGATCTACATTTTGAATATTAATAAAAATAAAAATCCAAAAACGTATAAAACTGAGTTAAGCATAAAATTGTTGTTTTTGCAGATTTTCAGGTGTCTACCTACGACACTGGTTTATTGCTTTCAAACAAGAGAGTATTAAAAAAATATGTTTTATATACGGACTACGCTGCCTAAGGGCCCGTCGTCGGCGCGGTTCCGCCCCCGTACAACGGCACGGCGAACATTTTCGCGCCGTGGAGATGGGGACGGGCCCTAAGTTGTTATGCAGTCTACTTTGTCTACTTCGCTACCCAGGCTGTAGCTGCCGCAGTCGTGGTCGCGACATAAGTCACGGTGTCGAAACAATTCCAGCTTCATTCAATGAGCACCGGAAAAAGGGATGACAGCAAAAACATTTTTTTGGCTGTCATGTAGATTATAAAATATTGGACACGTATTTTTTCTTTTTTTACGTAATCAAAACATTACGGCGATACATTGAGTTCAAATGTGGCATGACGTCACTTCTCAGTAGGTTTTATATGTAGTTGTGACGTAACGAGCCCCCACTCCCCAAGTTTAATGTGTTTTATCTAAGTATTTTTTTATTAATAATTAATATGATAAAGAAAAAAATACGTGTCTAATATTTTTTTATTATCTGATTGACGGACTAAACAGTTTTTCTTTTTTTTTAATCCAGGACACGTAAGTATTACGTAAGTATTTAATTATTATTAAATACAGTGCAGATTCAAAGATATTAAATGTAAGTAGTTCGAAAAACTGCACATAATGTCGTCAAATTAACATAAATGATAAACGTTTTTATTTCTGTAAGTAGGTATTTGTACAGTGGCCAGCACATCAAGCTACATGGAACTGTCAGATTTCTTCAAACGATTTTAAACTTTAAAATGTTGGCGATTCAGTTCAAAATCGAACGAGAAAATTTGACTGTGGTAACTTGATGTGCTGGCCGCCGTACATACCTATTACACAATATTATCTGTCCATATTAATTTCACGGAAGCTGGTCACAATTAAATTAATCAATATTAATGTCATTGTGCGGTCAATTGATTAGTTCCGTGTACCTAATAACGTCATCGATGTATGCAGAGATACCGCTGATGAACGCTTACGGTATTGGCTGGTTAGGTTAGGTTAGACAGTATGACAGGCCACGACCACAGACAATAGATGTTGCATAATCTATTGCGTTATGTAACATTGGTAAATTACAACAAACAAACATAACAAAAACTTGGTGGAAATTATCTACCTTTGCAACAAACAACAAATTACAAGTAAGATAAAGCCGTGCGTCGCATCTTTGCAAGAATAGGTCGTTGCTCAGCAAAATGCTGTGACTTCGCCGAACCTATCGTCAACAGCGCTGATTTTCAGCGACTACCTCTCGAGTGACATAATGACGTCGCTCTGTGTGATATAATAATTCGGGTAGGTAACTTTTTAAAATAAACAATGTTTTATTAATAATAGTAAAAAATCAGTGTTATGATAATAACATTATATTCTAATTGGGATGTTTGGGGGTGTGCGTTAATTTCGGGACATGTTTTATATAGAGCCGAGTATACCGGATTTAGCGTCATCGACCCGAGCGTGGCGGTTGAGTTTCGTTCACCATTTAGAAAGTGCGCCTAAAGAAGTTATCACTACAAAAGTTGAATGCCTAAAGCCATTATAATTAAATAAAAGTTCTCTTAATAAACTCGAGATTAAGTGCAAACAGAATTTTTCTTTAAACTACAAAACGGTGTACAAAGGAAAATTCTCGGTAAATGATTATGACATCAAAGGGAGATGAAGAATTTCCTCTGCACACACAACGTGAATGCTTCCGCCAATCCGGGATTCCGTTCTGGGAAAATAGGATATTGGCATATTACAACAACCGTGAAGACAGTGCAGAGTTCGAACAAGACAAAGGGATAGAAAAACCGCACTGTATAAGCCACTATATAGTCCGGTTTGCTGCTCGTAAAGTCTGTGAGAATAAAAATAATGTTCAACGAATTCAAGTTTTTAGGTTATATTGACTGAAATAACTGTTTGACACTTTACTTATGTGCATTTCGTAAATACTGGATTTTACAAATGATTATGATTAGGACTTTTTTGACATATTTTTTTACTGAAACATGATTAAGTAAGTAAGGATTGTAGTGTAGTACGGTATGATTATTAGTATGTAAAAACCGTAGCAGGTGGCAGTCTTGCAGTTTCTGCCTAGCCTCATGGGTAGAAGGCGTGAGTATATGTATGTGTGTACATTATATTAATCAAATTTACATGCTTTGCAAGTGCGTAAATGTTATGAAATTAACGTTTTCATAAGGTTTTATCAGACGATTTTAATTAACAGAACTGTTTAATTTAAATTAATGTATATGGTGCCATGTGGTGCCGGACGTAAAAAATAGCATCACCCCATTTCCTCCCGTGAGTGTTGTAAAAGGCGACTAAGGGACTTACTAGAGAATGGGCAGCAGCGTTCTCTATGCATTTTTAACACCATACTGCGATCGCCAACCCGCCTGCCAAGCGTGGTGATTATGGCATCACCCCCCACAATTGGAGGAGGCCTATGTCCAGCAGTGGACGTCTTTCGGCTGGAATGATGATGATGATATGAAGCCAGCCCTTTACCCAGATCTTAGACCTTTCTACCTGCTTAGAAGAAGTCTATGACCAACCGTTGACTACGAATACTCAATTGATACCGTGAAGTATTTTTTTTTTAAATCAATCTCACAACTGTTGTATCTAAATTCAGTTTAAATTTAAGCTTACAATAAAAGACCATTTAACCTGCGGTGGCCGACCGTTTGAGTCCTACCCTCTAAGCCCCCCCTGCCTAGTCTATATGGGATTACAGTTCTAGTCCTATTGAGTTCCCTAGAGGGATTTCCGCTGCACCGTATCCGCAACACTGATTGCGGTGATAAGATTAAAGGAGGGGTTCTAGGACGATTTCAGGGTTGACACTCGAAGTCACTTTATTGATATTATAATCAGCCTATAATGTTCCCACTGCTGGGACACAGGCCTCTTCTCGGTGAGTGGGAGTGAGCCATATTCCATCACGCGGGCTCAGTGCGGGTTGGTAGTTGTCACATGTCTTCGGACAGTTCTAGGACATGCTGGTTTCCTCACGATGTTTTCCTTCGTCGTTTTGAGAGCAGTGGTGATGTTTTTTTTTTTTTTCTCTTGCATGTCGCCTATAAAACTGATGCTCTTGTCATTCGCTTCCTGCGATTCGTTGATATATAGTGTTTATTTTTATTTTTATTCATCTATATTATGTATTTTTTTTGTTTTTCATAATTAACATACGTTCATTTTCATACTCCGATGTCAATCCGTGGACAATAGTGTGGGTTATACGTTTATTCAACTATAATATAACTACTTTTTGTAAATGCTGTAATGTATAACTGTGTTTTGTCCCAAATAAATAAAATAAAATAAAACAAAGCAAAGGAACCACACCTACAACTGGTAAGTCGCGGCTGCTGCCACTAGGCCATTGCTCACTGAGCAGATTATTGACATTACGTTAATGTATTTTTTTAAATACTATTTTCATACTCCATTTACTATAGCATTAGACAAATAACGGCTAAATAACGACAGTTATTGTGTAATATTGTTGAAATTACTGCACTTTAGAGTTATTTATTTAATGTAAATGGTAAATAGATTACAGTGCTTTGTATTTATCGTGAAATAACGGAGTTTATTAAACGTTTACATCGAAATAACGAAGGGGTGAGAACAGTTATTTGTCTAATAAATGGGGTATAAGATGCTTCAACTTGTAACAGCACTTAGAACTTTAAAATTACTTTAATTTCTATACTACAAACTAGCCTTTGTTTCGCACGGTTTTTACGACTTGACATAACATCGAGATTTCTTTAATATACCGATTAGTGTAGAGTAGTGGGAGGTCCCACGCAAAAAGTCGTAACATGTTTTTTTTTTGTAAAATTAGATTTTAATACTATAACGTAACCCATACTAATATTATAAATGTGAAAGTAACTCTGTCTGTCAGTCTGTCTGTATGTTACGTTTCCACGCCTAAACCGCTGAACCGATCGTCATGAAATTTGGCAGAGATATAGCCTGGGATATGGAGGACATAGGCTACTTTTTTACGCGTTAACCGACATCCACGCGGGCGGAGCCGCGGGCAAAAGCTAGTATTATATAAATACTACACATTCTTAAAAACGATATTTTCATATTTTCACTAAAAACCGTATTTATAACCCGCTAATAGTCTTATCATATTATGTTTTGCGGCTGAGCAACACATAGATGACGTTAAAAATCTCTCTCTCCTGAAAAATCACAAATATAAACATACGACCCTATGCGCGGGAGGTGTCGATATGTAAGTTTAATAATAATATATTATACAGTTATACCTTCCGGAATCAATTTTATAAATGATTGTGAGAACCGCATATAAATCTGTTGCTGACACGAAAAACATCTTTAATTTCTATTATCGTCGCATTAGTGGTGAAGAGAGCTAAGGCACACTTTTGACCGAATTGAGTTATGAACACCACCATACTCGTCGTTAGACGGAGATTCTAGTGGTGAAGAGATATAGGTTTGGTTTTTCATTCAGACGTGAAAGGAGTTAAATGAAACTAGGAACAAAAAATCATGTGGTAAATTTTTGATTTATCGTTATTTTGGAACCAGTTTAGTGTGGAATAGCTCCCTTCACGACTAAGGCGACGATATGTATATAGATAAAATGTTATGTGGACTTTCTTTCTTATTTTTTTTTTGTTTTGTGAAAAAAAAAGAACATTCTTCTCAGAAACGTTAATTTACATCTTCCAGCTAAATTGATTCACCATTTGTTGGCACAAATTCTGCGTAACATAAATAAACTTGATTTAAAGAGTTGTCTCCGTAATAATGAGATTTTATCGACGCGTTGGAAGGTTCTAGTCGCAAGGGCTAGCCACCGCACTTCGACAACTTATGGGCCACAAACTTTAGCGCCGCACTCATAGATGCTCACTAGCGTTGATAAACCATTAACTAAAGCTTGTTGGTGGCTATTTTATTGTAGAAGTTAAGATGCGAGTTTATTATTAAATACGTTCACCATAATAATTTGTTACATATTGTAAATGTTCGCTCGTATTTCAGATTATGACTTGTGTACTTAATAAACTTGTATAAAACCGAAGTGAGTGGCTCATTAACGCTAACTGACGTCTTTAAGTGCAATGGTAAGTGTGTTTGCTGTTACGAGTATGTTCTCCGAGAGTAACTACTCCCACATGAAATATCAAACGTTGGTATTGTAACGCTCTGAAAGGACATCGTCGGAAATGGCCCCAGGACCAACAAAAATCTGACCTACATAATAATTATAAATATATTTTATTAGACTAATTGCGAATATCTGTATGAAACGGACATTCTGCGTTCAATAATGAACAATTAAAAGAGCGACTATCGACATCACATAAAATATGCCGCCATCTTTGACTATTAGATTTGACATGACAATTAGAGATGTCTAATATTTCAATAACATGACTAACGAGGTAGGTACCTAATATGAGTTTCTACCTAAGTATGAATAAATAAAATCAAAAAAACATTAGGATAAAGTCGTTTGCATTGAAGTTAAATAAATAAGTACTTATTTACCTACCTATCTATTTTAATACAAAAACTATAAGATGTACTAAATACCTAATAGGGACTTAGGTAAGTACTTAAATGTTTTTCTGATACTCTTAGCTTAACTAACCACATACAGGCAATAGAAAATAATAGTGACATACATTTATTAACATGTATTTCGAAACTAAATATAACCTCAAAATCTTTGTTTTCTTTTGCAAGAAATCCTTTCTGCAAGTTGTCCGTCATTAACATTTGTCTTTATGGGCATATACTTGTAATTTAGAACACGCAAAGTAATTTCCTTTTGCTGTTGGCTCTGGGGCGAACGATGTATGGATGCCAAACAATCTCCTTTGAGAAGCGAGCACTAAGTCGGCTGGCATAGGAACGGTTGTTATTATTGTATTTCTGAATAAAAGTTGTTTACTTCAGATTTCTTAATAATGTAAGAAATACAAATAGATGTAGATTTAGACAATCGCGTCACTCAAAGCACGGATAGATAAGTGTATCCGTGCTATGAGTGACGCGATTTTCTACACGAAACAGTCAGCCTTACAAATATGTATATAAGGTGTATCTATTCATACACGAAATATTTTAAGAGGACCAAAAAGCGATAGCAGCGAAAATTTTTGTTTTTTATCTAAGTGTTTTATATTTTTACGTAATAATTATAATTTTAAAACTGCTTGAGACATTTTGGAAAGGAGTTGCATTTTCCAAAATTTTACTTATTCTATTAATGACCCGCCCGGACGCGGCGACGGTGGCGGTGAATTTTGATAATTAATCATCATATCAAGTAATTTTAAATTATTTAATTTTTTAAATACTACACTCAGATAAAATAAAATAAAAATCGTGTTGTGGCTTCTATACCACCTATTAATAGGTGTATCTCTTAAAATATTTCGTGTTTGACTATTCAAACACACACCCTATATATTATGTTACCGACCAGAGTCTTAATCGCTCAAACGTACTTTTAACTGAAAAAATCTGGCAAAAGTAATTTTGACTGAACACGTTGGTTAAAAGTAGTTATTTTTCTGAAAATCTGTAGTTAATCGTGATTTTAACTGAAAATATGTGGTTAAAGGTGATTTTCACTGACGCTCTTAGTCAAAACTACTTGTAAACACTAGTGGATTAGTCAAAATCACTTTTAACCAGTTAGTATGTAATAAAAGATTGCATTATGTGCAAATTCTTTTATTACAAAGTTAAGGTTTAGATAATGAATACAAAAAAGATGTAAGAAGTAGGTACATATAAAAAAAATACAATACATAATCACAATTACGTTCATTATTTTTTTATCATTGGTATCGAAGTAAAAATATCAAACATTATTCGTTATTGTACAAACAGTAGCACATCAAGTTACCCTGATGTGCTGTTGACTGTACAATGAGAACCTCGTAAATATTATGTTTAATGAAATTAGTCAGTCAAAACAACTTTTAACCAGCTCGTTTGGGCAAGTTTTGACTATAATTTCAGTCGAGAGCTTACAGTCAAAATTACTTATGACTGATTTTGCTAGTTAAAAGTACTTTTGACGGGTTATGAGTTTTTACTGCAACATATACATCGACAAAAATTCATTTTATCTTTTTCCATAATGTTGTATGTATGTATAGCCACTGAATATATTACACATTAGGTATTTAATTGTATCTACACATTACACTTTGATATATTATGGAACAAAAATTGTAGACAGTCAAATGAATTCTTGTCGAAGTTATACATCTTTTTAAGGCTGTCTGCATCGTGTTTGTAACAAAATAATACGAACAAGGCGCTGTACTAACAGTTTTGATAATTGTTGTTATTAATCGGAACACACATCGAATGACCTAGATTCATTAACAGGATGTAGTGCCCTTGACTGTGAACTAGTCAGCTGCAGGTATTCGCCTTTATTGAATGATAATCTCTGACATTGTTTCGCGGAAGCACATGTTCGACGAAATCAAACAACGAGAAATCGTATTGGAGTAACTAACTAACTATCAATGGCAATATAGGAAATAGTCCGTAGTTGTTAGTGTGTAGTTAAGTTTTTAAAAGATGACGGCCTTATTTTTGACGAGAAAACGTCTTTTTTATACTATTATGTTAAGTTTTAAAACAAAGTACTCGTAGGAACCTTACCGTTTGATGTTATAGAGAACAATTAAGTTGAAAAAAAAAGCGGTATAATTTTCCGTTTTAATCTTAAGATTTTCTTACTTAAGTTCTTAGTTGTTATGTTTACAGATATTATTTAAAGACGCTTTAGTATGGTTAGTGTTTTGAATAAAATTAAAATCCAAATCCAAATAAATTTAAGAGTTAATAGCCGTGGATTTTACGCCAAGTCATTTAATGATCATAAAATCGCGACCGCGAAACTAACTAGTTCAATACGAAATAAATACGAAAAATAAAGCCGTGGATTTTTACATTCATCAATGGAACGAAAAGGCTTTTTTTTTTTTTTTTTGCCAATTTTCACGATCGTTCGCGGTCGAAGCCTCGGTGAAAGTGAATCCAATACCAAAAAAAAACTGAGTGACGTGGAAAAAAACTACGTTGTATACGAGCTGTATCCCAGCTGTGTAGTAGTAAACACAGCTGGGAACTGTGAGCCGTCAAACAAAATAAAGGTTCTCGTGCTTCCGTCTCTATTAATATTCAGCCAATATTTTGTCAGTCATATGTTCTGAGTGGCGCACTCGGAACATATGACTGACGAAATATTCCATTCGCATTCAAATTCCTCGAAGCATTCCGTTTATTAATTTAATGAATGGACCACCACACATTCGCTGTCGGTTTCACGAGAAATACGCTGATGTTTGTAAACAATACTTAAGTAGTGGTGCGGTATATCCACTATGAGTGAGTGCAATATGTAAACAAACAAGGCTATCATCGGTGCATCTTTTTTTAAATACCAGGATTTTTCTCGTGTCATTTTAAATCAAATGTAGTATTATTGTGGGAATTGCATCATTTTCCTAGAACGTTTATTATAATTATTTTATGTACTCTCAGTTCATAAAATAATTATTAAATTGTATTTTTTTTGGTTTCTAAAGCTGACTTGAATTAAAAGCTTTAATAGTTTCGATAAGAGTTTAAAGTACGAACACATTTTTGAAAGTTAACGATAGAAGAGATTTTACTAGATTTTAAGGTAGATAAGAATGTGGTTTGTTTGGTTTTAAAGGAAAACTCTTAGAAACTGCTAATGTAGGTAATTGACAAGAAGCCGTTGCTTTCCAATTTAAAATACTGATAGTGTATTAGTTTTAGAATGGAATTCGGGTGGAAAACCAAATGAATATGCATTTAGTATTAATTATTTTGAATGTGAAGACTATGTGGGTCTTTGTTTATTTTTTTTGTATTTTATGCGGCCTGCCCAAATGTCCTTTCTTTGGTATTGTTCGTCGAATCGTTGAGCTGCACGATTACTGACAAATGCTTGCACTGAATGGACAGGTCCACTCAGTCTGTGTGGTTCTTCCCTCAAAAGACCATTTCAGATACCAATCTGCATGGTCTTCACATGATCTGACCAAGATTATGTCTGGACTTTAAAAGAGACTATGACCTCTGAGTTTGTTTCGGCCTTTCTTCTCAGAGTAGTCAGAGCCGACTTCATCTAGTTTTAAAATATGATTGACGTGTAAAAGTGTTTATAAAAACCTACTTACAGAAATAAAATCATTTATCATTTATTTTAAAAAGGCCGAACAAGTTTATAAGTGTTTGCACTGCTTCCTACGAAACTTCGTAGGGGCCTACGCCATAGCACGTGCTTGCGTAGCAAATCCTGGAAGTATTTTATTTAATCTTTTTATTTATTAAGGAGAATAGTTTATTACATAGTTTTAAAAAGATCGTTGGTTTATTTGCAATTGTTTTAAGTGTAGATTCTGAAGTTATTTCATGTGAAGTAGATAAATTTTAATTTAAGTTGGTATGACAGATTATAAGAATAATATTATTTGTTTGACATAGACACTCTTATGTGTAAATATTAGGTTTAATGGTAAATTTAATAGATTATCCATTTATATAATATAAATAATAAGTTCATTAATGTATGTTTTATTTCTGGTTAAGAAGTTGTTAATTTGAATCAAGAATACACTGTCAACAAAATTGATAACAATTTTCACGTTTTCTAGGTGTATTGGCACAATTTTCTCTTTGAAATACACTGACGGGTTGTGTCTAAGTTTCTCTGTTCCTTTCAAATGTATGAAATGTTTGTATGTAGTAATGTTTTAATCTATTGATAAATAACTGTAGAAGGATGCAAAGAAGTGCTTATTTGTCAATCTCTGTTGTTTCTAAACGCGTATAAGAGAACAATGTTTCGTTTATTTATATTTTTTTAGAGTTATTGCATTTGATAATTATCAATGTTTCGTTTATTTATAAAACTTTTAGCATCTTTGATTTTATATTTTTTAGCTGATTCTACGCATTGTTTCGAGTTAGCTGGGATCTCTGCTCACACAAACAATGATGGCGCGCGTTACAATAAAATTCTATCGTTACAGAACATTCTTAATGTTTCGAGTCACGGAACGTATTCCACCGAAGCTTATTATTGTTTGATTTGCTATTTCACTTTGATTAGCCATTGATTCACTATACTGCAGCAGTGCTTTGGGCTAGTCGACGATTGTTGTAGGTATGGAAGCAATTCCTTTGATATAAGTATCTAGTATTTTAATCACATTCGTTAAACGCCAGCGAGGATATAGGACTTGAGTGGTTTCATAGTCTTTGTAACGTCGATTAAGCCTAAAGCCAGGTTGCATTCACTCAGTTAACTTTTGCGAATATCTGTTTTTCACTCGGACGCTCCCTTTCTCTTTGCAAAGACTTCAACGCGCTGGGTCTTTATCACTTGAACGTACTTCGTTCGTAATGTTTTGGATATAAGTAAGGTTCGGTGCGTCCCCCACAGCCTGGACTCATTCGCATTGCAATACATTGCTGTGCTGTGGGGTGCGTGACACTTGTCGGACGCTCGGACGTGAGCTCACTCCCGACGACTAGCTCCTATAGTCCATTTATGATTCAAACGACGTCTCCGACTATATTGCGGTCATAAAACATGCATTAGCAATCGCTCGCGGTACACCATGACACGCTTAGCTTAAATCGCAACAGAGCAACGCAAAGCCTTAATACTAAGTTATTGGGATTTGGGTACACTGTGTCAGGGTGTCGGGATGGGATTTTAGAGATCATACCTATAACCGCCTAATTCACAAGTACCGAAGTTTTTGTTTCACGTAATGTTTAAGAAAACTAAAGATTTTTAACAACTGTTTTTTGTAAGGATCAGCTATCTCCCCTCTCCCCCTCCCGTGCTTGGATATCGACGGACGCACTTACATAAACGAAACTGTGTCACTGATTAGTCTTCCGCGTGATTACTGCATGGTGGTGCGTGCAAGCTGCTCCACCAGCCTCCTGCGTGAATGGTGGCACGTACCTGGTCGTGGGCTGTATGCAGGGTGTCGGTGTGCAGCCGGTGTACGCGGGCAGCAGCGTCGCGATTAACTGCAGAGCATGTCCAGCCGGGCTGTCGGGGTCAATGGGACAGTGGGTGGGATACACATGGGGTGCGACTGTGCGAGCGAGTCCGGGCGGCGCGCCGCTGGGCGTCAGTGAGCGAGTGGATCGCGAGCCTGCCGAGCGCGGCCGCGGCACTCGCGCGTTTAATGCCACTCGGCTCTCGTCGGTCGATGCGGTACCGAAGAGGACTCGCGCATGACTAGATCGGCGTGCGGACGGCCCGGCGGTTGCCGAACATTGCGCGGCGCGGAACCAACGCGCAACAATCGATAGTGCGCGGCGTGCGCTGCGGCGCGCATGGATCCGACCCCCGCGGACATACGACACCCTTTATTTATATGATGACGTTCGGAATCGACGTCATAATGAAAATTGAGCGAGCGTTTTGGGAGGAACGTGTGAGAAAAACGGGTGAGCGCGCGCAGCTCGCGGCCTCCGGAGCAACGTGTGCGCAGCCTTAGCGCGCCGCCACGCAGTCGAGCCGCAGAAGGTCAACTGCAGCTAGTCAACTGTGATTAATGAAACGCATACTCGTTTATTAGGCCATTACTGATTAGAATTAACTTAGGATAACCCGGTTACCTCCATTAGCACGATTGTAGGCACTATATGAATGATTTTTTTATTCAAAAATTGTAATTACAGAAACGGTTGCAGTTAATATTGTTAATTATAGTTTTAGGTTTTTTAAATAATTATGCCATAATTTTTTAAGTTTTACAGTTTTTAAATTATAACGTGATCAAGTTGAGTAAAGTTTGGCCGATTGAGTTTAAAACGGCGTACCTTTCACGTATCACGTATTATAAGTTATACCTTGCTGGTTAAACCGGGACGCATTTACGTGTAAGTGGAATTAGAATGTTGTATTATTGAGAGGACCGTGGTCTGAGTAATGGCAGGCGCGGGTGGGTCCGCCTCGCGGAACTATGCCTGTCTCACTCGTCGCGCGGCTCCCACAGCGCGCAGACGCCAACGCGCTCCTCCTCACTCTCACACTTGCTTGTTTTCAACTAGTGATAACTCTCGCAAGGGATAGTAAACTCTTAAAAGTAGTTTTAAAACTTTTCCGGTATACCGTAGTTCAATAATTTATGCTGTAACTACTTATAAATTACTTAAACATTTTTTTTAAACTAGAATCTTTTGTGTAATCAAGTTTGTTCTTATATATGTGAAAACTTTGTTTTTATCGTAAAAAACTTCTACAAACTGCCTATGGAGGTAAAATGTTACGTGAAATCATTCATTAGAGTACTAACAGAGGCAATACTATCATTAGCCGACTTTTTTGAGTAGTTTTAATTTTACATAACTTTTTATTAAACTTTTTCTGGAACTTTTTGGTGAATAATACATTTTTTCATAACAAAGTCAGCCACTGAACTGTCCAACCATTTAAAATTAAACAAGTCGCATAAAACAGTATTTGAGTTTGAAAATGACACGTGGATCGTGCTATAAAAAGTTGCCGAATCAGTCAAGCGACCGGGGATGCTAAACCGAATGCCATGTGAATTTATTGAAACAACTTTTCTGCACACAAAACCAATTAATTGCAGTTTTCACTGCCGCCACACAGAGTGTGTTCAAAGTTTGGAATTTCATTTCAGTTGTTGCGACACTTTTTTATTTTATCTGAAGGGCAGTTTTCTATACAGAATATTTTAATTTTCTTTATCATTGCATTTTGATCAACATGAGACGTTATTTTAAGATGTGATTAGCAATAAACGGAAGACAATTCGAGTTTCGTGGGCTATCTTTAACTAACTTTATCTTAATGAATATCTTTTAAATAGGTGCTTTTCTGCTAGTGTTATAAAATTAGCAGGTAGCAGGTATTACTATAAGTCTAATTAAAATTGAATTAAAATTTGTTTACCTGAAAGAGTCCAAAATAACAAAAATAAATTGAGAAATACTTAAGCCGCCTTTTAAAGCTTCAAAGCTCGGATCGTGTTAGCCATTGAGGCTGAAAATGGGGGCTTAACTAAATAAAACACGGTCAGAGACAAAAATGTGCAGCTAACTAAATCAACAAGTCCACTACCGTAGTCGCGGAGTTCATGACCCCACGGAAATAGCATCGAACATCATCGAAATAGTTTCAGGGAGCAGAAATAGTGGGCCGAGTAAAATTAGAATGTTTCGCTCGAGGACAGTGGGACTGGTCACTTAAAGGCAGACGCTGACATTGACTGGCCATCTTTGTTTGTAAACAAGACGATCTATGCTGCAAGATTTTGTTTTTATTATTCAAAGTTTATTTCTCGCTTCGTATAATCCTCCGTCCAACAGCTGAGATTTTTTAAAACAAGAAGCAGTCTTAGCCTTCAGACCACGCCTGAAGACTACAAGTCAATCTGCGATGATCCAATTAATACAAGATCCTGAAAGCCCATGACTTCTTCAGAGATACGAATTAACCGCAAACCGGTGCAACAGCATTGCACAGCGAATTGCACTTCCAAATTGGCGTTCAATATTATCACAATTTAATGAACTTCGGTTCTGTAATGAGAACTTATTATTTCTATACACTATTTTGTTTTCGCTCGGTACTAGATTCAACCTTTGGACTGCAGAACTACCAAGGAATATTCGAAATGCTGGTATAATTTAAGTATGAGTATCGTATATTAGGTTAGGCAGGAATTTCTCATGAGAAAAGGGTAGGGCTGACGTTTACGCGATGAACTGATTCGGTAGTGGTCTTGTAAGCTATGTGGTACATTCGGTAGTGGTCTTGTCAGCTATGTGGTACATTCGGTAGTCGTCAGCTGTATGGTACATTCGGTGTTCGTCTCGTCAGCTGTGTGGTACATTCCAAAACTTAACATATAGAGAAATTAGAGAAAGCAAAAACTACATAGATAATAATATGAAGAAAACCTTGAACGAAAAAGGTTTAATATACACCACTGCATATAATTTAGAAGTCAAAGATTTAAAAGTAAAGCACAAAAACTTAACTCCTATCATTCGTCATATTATTATGCATTGTTTGAGTTAAAACTGATATAAATCAACAGTTCTCAGTGAACTCTAATCGAGTTATGTCGCAGCGGTAATATATTTATTATTTTTGAATAGATACTCTTTCAGCGCTGACGGAAATAATTCAATAATATCAATTTGCGCAACTGCGCCGTAGGGGTGCCGCTTCCTGTGACGAAAGTATATTTTTATTTAAAAAGGTTTTTATATTTTCCTAATTATGTCGTAATCTAGTTTTTTTTTTTGTAACTAGTAAAATACTTATTTATTTACTTATCTTAAAAAACTACCAGTCGTTAAATACTTAATAATAATAATATTAATTTATTTATTTATTCAAAATCTGCATTAACAATAACATACAGTCTGCCAAACTGTAGCACTCGTCAAGCTAGCTTGCTTATCTTACCAAAGATGAGAACTAAGTTCGGCAAGAAAAATTTAACATTTGAAGGAGCACAGCTGTATAACAAAATACCGTCATATAAAAAAGTAGTCGTATAAAAAATGTACACTCATTCAATGCATTTATGAAGCAATTAGCCCAATACTTAATAAATAAAAATTTTACGAATAACCTTTAATTAGTAGGCAATTGCAAATAATAATGCATTGGATCAGAAAAACACCCAAAAAGTTAGTGTTGACGAACTCGATACTGTATCTTTTTAGCGTAAGGTAAACATTGTTCTCATGTAAGTGACTGTGTCTTTTTTGAGAATAAATATCTTTAAACCTAAACTGCATAACAGTTTGGCAGACTTTATGTACAATGAAAAAAAGGAAAACAAAAAAAAATGTTATGTACTACAAGTATATAAAAAAGGAAAACCTCAAACGGCGCAAATATTCCAATCTTATTGGGACATATTCAAGTCGTTTTTGGTTGAAACACTAGGCCCATGGGGTCCGAGTGCCCGCTTAGTTTTTCGAGGTATGGCCAAGCAGTTGGTAGACTCTTCACGTGACCAGATGGTTGGCCAAAGAATCAACATTGCCATATAACGTGGCAATGCCAGCCTTTAGGGCACTTTTCCTGTTGACAGCGATGCAGACGAATTTTTTGATCCCGTATGATTATTTCCCCTCATTTAAAAATAACTAGAATCGACTTTTGTTCCATCATCAGTAACTTTGAACTCGTCAATCGTGGGTCCAATAAACCCTGTATTTCTATTAACCTGCCTATCACATAGCCAGTTCAATAACTAGCAATTTGAAAACACAACTCACACTAAATAGCATCGGAACACTTGAAATTGCTCTTGGAAAATAAATGTCATCAAGACAGTTGCAATAGGAACCGCAACTTCGCAGCAATCAGAACCTCTTGAACTTTTAACTTCGGACTTCCTCTGCACGTTGCACTAGCTATCAAGAGTTATGAAACTAAAATAAACTAAATATTCAGCGAACATTGGCCAGTCAGTCGTTATTTCATTAGAATATTGTGAAATTCATATTACATTTCCTGGAAAGAGACTCCTGCTGCTATGTCTGTAATTTAGATGTATTTGCAGCATCACGCTATGTGTATTTTTTTTTAAACATTTCTCCACACGTTGCACGTTGCGTTGTGTTGTTTATTGGTTAGTTGGTTTGTTCGTAAGTGTGTACCATCGCGGGCAGCCGAATCGGACTGCCGTTAGGACTATTTCTGCTTGCAGCACTCGGTTTAAAATACCGTCCGTCTTTGGGTATTTTATTATTCTATTCCTATTGGTCGAAAAAGGATGGTCATCTGTGATTATTGTAACAGAGGCTGAGAAATTTATTTAAACAACATATTCCTATGTATTTTTGTTTTATTGCTCGATGCAAAAAGGGGAAGTACAATTACAGATGTGGGCACCGGTGAGTACGGGATTGTTTTGAATGTGAGCCGATTCGGTTGACCGCGATAGTACATATTGCAGTATTATACATATGGTGTGATCTGAAACGGAAAGAAATGAAACGTTATAGAACGTTTTTATGAACGGTTTATTTACATGATCACCACATGTAGCACACAGATAGGTGATCACTTGGACGTAGTTAAGCAGAAAGGACTCAACCCTCATTGTGGTCAGGGATGAGTTATATATACCAAAAAGGTCCTAACGGTTGGTTCTTTCACTCAGCAAAAAAGATCCGTGACTCTACAAAGAGAAGGTTGATTTTTTTATGTTGGGAACCAACCCACATGTAGCTTTGTACCGTCCGTTAACCGTTAGGACCTCTTTGGTTTTAACAACTCATCCCTGATCACAATGTGGGTTGAGTCCTTTCTGCTTATCTACATCCACTTTTTTTGCTATTTTTTAGTACCGTAGCATAATCAGCCTATAATATTCCCACTGCTGGAAAACAGTTCTTTTCTCTGAGAGTGGGAATGGACCACGCGGGTCCAGCGCCGGTTGGTAGATGTCACATGTCTTCGCTTTTTAATTCTAGGACATGACAAATGATCTGACCAAGATTATGTACGGATTTGTATAAATATACATTGACATTGAAGAATTTATTAGATACAATGACGTAAAGTATTTATATTATTCTAATTATTCTGAATGTGGAGACTATGTGGGTCAAAGTTTATTTTTTTTTGTCTTTTTGGCAGTTAATTTTTATCGTTGTCTGGCAGTTTGAGTAATTTATGTGGCCTACCCAAATGTCCTTTCTTTGGTATTTTTCGCCGAATCGTTGAGCTCCTTAAATTCTGAGTTGAGCTGCACGATTACTGACAAATGCGTGCACTGACTGGACAGGTCCACTTAATTCGTGTTTCTTTCATCAAAAGCCCATTTAAGACACCAATCTACATGGTCTTCACATGATCTGACCAAGATTATGTCTGAACTTTAAAAGAGACTGTGACCTCTGAGTTTGTTTCAGCCTTTCTTCTCAGAGTATTCAGATAGGAAGAGCCGGCCTCATATCGTTTTAAAAATTAATTAAAACTTTTAATGAAGGAAAACGTTACTCTTACGTCACTATAAATAAATGATAAAGTTATTCTCTGTCTATTATATTTAGTTGGTATGATTTTCATTGTTTTGCAAGCTGTCTCATTGGATGGAACGGATTTTCAGCCACTTTTTAACTGTACATAATTATCAAAGCAAAAATACCGTCTCAAAAATTAGTCTGGATGGCTTGAGCAAGATTATGTCTGAACTTTAAAAGAGGCTGTGACCTCTGAATTTGTTTCGGCCTTTCTTCTCAGAGTACTCAGATAGGAAGAGCCGGCCTCAACTATGTAGTTTCAAAAATTTAATTGACATTTAAAAGTGTTTGTCATACTATTTGTTCCTGATTTACTTCATGATGAAGAAAGATTTAAATAAAAAAATAAAATAAAAAAATATTATCTCTTATATATATTTTTTTTCTCAAATATTCGCTTCTTTGCACATTAAAATAATGTGGATTTTTTTAATTTTCTACATACCTTTCTAACAATATTTTCAATAATGCGTCATCAATTTTTTTTTTGTCGTAATCTCTGGTAATACAAAACAACACGTGCGGCAGTGGGCGATGTCCACGGCTAACTGATTTGTGTGACGTCACCGGCACGCAACGCATTTTTTGTTCATAAGTGCTCTCGATGCGGGCGGCGCGGATGATGGACGCAGCGCTATGTAAAATCATACAAAGCAAACTAAAATCCGTTGCGTGCCGTGCGTGCGGTGCGTCCGGCGCGGGCGTATGGACGCGTACCTTTAGTGGTGGAACCACGATTAACGCTTGAAAATAAAAGAGAGTACCGCTGTGAAAACCAACAAACAAATCTCACGCCGATAATTAACATCAAGAAATTTTTTTCCTCAGTATAATTGAGGTGAGTATAATGTGTTCTTGGCAGCCCTGCGCACCTGCCGTCGATGCAACCGCCAGGAACTTTGCGGCACAGGGCAACATCGCCGACAAAATTGAATAAAGGCATCCACGGTTTACACCGAAAGAGACGGAATGGCTCGGGAATATTATGTTACCTCGCTTCTTACTACAACCTGACAGGACAGATAATGAAAATGTTTTTTGTACACCTAACACAGTGTTGTCCTTTTAACCCAAAGGTTGACTGGTAGAGAATGCCTGGTGGCATTAAGTCCGTGTTTGTACCACTACTGTACAGTCAGCCCCAGACCAATAGCACATAGTCCAGATAGTGAAAAATGAAGTGCTACCAACATAGTCTTAAGGCGACGATAGCCGACTTTTAATTATTTTCTACTGAAAATCACGTCTAAACGAGTAATGTTAATTATTTGGAGCATTTTCTTCATAACTTAATATAGGTATGAATAATTTAGATTTTGTTTATATTATATAGTGAAATTAATTTGTAAAGTTATGTCTAACGCGGATAAAAAACTGAGAATAACGCAAAATCTATCAAGCGTATTTTTCTGAAACCTTCACCTTTTTAAAGATAATTTAATTATTTAACTTTTAATATACGCGTTTTATTAAAATACCTTTTTTAAATTAATAATGCGGCTTGTGTCGCCTGAACATAAATGGATTTATTATTATTTTAAATGTCTTTGACATATCTCGAGACCCTGAGGTCCCGGACCTTTGAAATGCGTACGAGGGACCGAAGCCAACTCGCAGAGGCCCGTTAGACGCTTTTAATGAAATTATTAAAAACACGATTTCCTCGTGAAATAATGATTGCAATTTACAGAAAAGACCTTCATAGTAGTATGGTTTCGGAAAATTTCTATCAATAGGTACCTTAAGGCGAAAGCGCCTGGGTGATCCGCGAAATCCAAACAATCTTACGATTTTTTACAATTTCCAGATCAGTATCAGGTTGTACGAGTATGTTGATCTAATTATTCGCGACCGTAATAAATCTGTATTTATAGAATTATAATCATTAAAATGATCAATAAAACTCTCAAATTTCATATTACCTATTGAATGACTATTTCATGAAATTTTTACATTTAAGTATTATAGGTACTAACAAGGTGTTGTATTACTGATTCTGACGACTTGACTGACGAATTCTGTAAATACATATTTCTAACGGTCGCGAATTATACAATTATACTTTAATCAACATACACCCAGACAATCAGCTGAAAATTGCAGAAATCGTAAGAAAATTTGATTTCACGGGCAACTCTAGCGCTTCCCTCTTAAATGAAAATCGCATAAAAGTGTAACGTAGATATTCAGGCTCATGACTGTACTAAATAACACAAGTTTAAGAAAAAAAAAAAACCTGAAGTTTTGACGTTCTCTTTTTTTTTTGGACCATTCAATGAATGACGTTTCTATGGGGTAGGGAGAAAATAAAGAAAACCACACTACTCCAGTAGCTTCGTCCACGTTCAGAATATTTAGGGGTTTGATTGCTCATTTAAGTTCAGATTTAAGTTTGTAAACGCACGAAGCAAGAAGCAAGAGAAAAGCTTCATATAAAAAATATGAAGAAAAAAAAAAGAAATTTTCTGTAAACTTTCAAGTTATAAATAGATGAGAAACATTTCCTCCAGAGGAATACTTGAACAAAAAGTTTGCATCTTTCGCTGCAATCTTTAAACTTACTCGTATCACACAGAATTGTTCACTACTTTCCTTTGAACTTCCGTGTTATGATTTTATTATACTAGCTTTTCCCGCGTGGAGGTTAGTAATTATCCCACGGGAACGTTCTACCGGAATAAAAAGTATCCTATGCCCTAAGTTCCTAACCCAGGTTATGGTTTACCTGTGTGCCTCATCAAAATCCGTTAAGCCGCCAAGGCGTCAAATGGTAACAGACAAACATAAAGAGTTACTTTATAATATTTCAGCCTGAACTAGTGGCCCAGTTTAACAAAATCAGCGCTGTTGAGACAGTATTTATTTTCTACCATAGACTACTCACCACAGAATAGTATTTATTTTCTACCATAGGCTACTCACCACAGAATAGTATTTTTCTACCATAGGCTACTCACCACAGAATAGTATTTATTTTCTACCATAGGCTACTCACCACAGAATAGTATTTATTTTCTACCATAGGCTACTCTCCACAGAATAGTATTTATTTTCTACGATAGGCTACTCACCACAGAACCTACACCATGTGATAGTTTCAACGCTTTTGTCTGCTATAGACAGCAGTTTTGTATTGTGTAAAGTCCATCGATTTGATTTATATCTCTGGTCAAGTCTGGATGATGTTTAGCAGAGTGGGCAAAATAAGTGATAATTTTGTTGCAAGTGTGCACGTCGTCACTGCTGAAAACAGTTATTGACCCGAGTCTATGCCTAGGCATACTTTAAGCTCTGGCCAAACTGAGGCGAATACCGAGCGGGATGCGAAGCGAAATTTGCTCAACGAGTACAAGATATTCACGAGGTATTTAAACTGTCGTGAATAGTCGCGTGACTTATTAATCATTAAAACAATCGCACAGTCGTATCCCACGGCCCGCGCAGGATTCGGCTCAGTATGTCCAGAGCTTTACTGAAAATTCAATACGGCGGACACTAGACGTTATATAACTTTTAAATTGTTTTTTTTTTCTGTAGTCAGGGTTCTAGGTCATAAATATTTTTTCTAAAATAAAAAAGTCGGTATTTTAATATCATACTCTTCGCCCCAGGTGTGGCAAATAGTGGAAATCCTTGCATTAGGTATCTACACCTACACACATTCATCAAAAGTGTCTAGGGATCAAGTTATTTTTTTTTTAAATATTTTATTGCTCTATTTAAATTAAATAAAAATGTCTATTTATAATGATTAAATACAATGTTTTCTTATGTGTAGGCCGATGAAGTAGGTACTCTCTGCTTTAGCATTAATAAATGAGTGTTCGCACGATTTTTGATTATACTGGATTTTGCAGCTTAGTTAACCCTGACATTAAAATGTAATGAAAAGATACAAATAAAAGTTTTTAAAGGTTTATGCGTAAAATAAACAACGTCCATTGTAAAAAGTGAAAAAGATTTCTGGTGTGTGTCCGGCATCCATATTTGGCAGAGCTCTTCTTTGAAGCATATCCCATGCGTGCTCAATGGGATTCAAGTCTGGCGATTGAGCAGGCCATAGTAGGACAGCGACAGATATTAGCTGCAGCAAGTATGTATGCAATGACTTTGGCAGTGTGTGGACGTGCATTATCATGCATAAACAGAAATGAAGCACCAAATTGGGTCCTGATACAGTTGTTTCAGCGTAAATACGTATATACATTGAGATTACCTCTGATTTAAATCAGCTCAGTTCTTCCGCCGCTCCAAATACCCGCCCATATCATGATCGTTCCACCACTATGTGCATGGACTTCCTGGCATGATTTTAAACGTTCTTGGCGTCCAGGGCTCCTCCAATACCGTGAACGTCACCGTCTACTATCTGGCCTTACCTATATTTAATTATTTATACAACATATCCTGAATTCCGTTGTTTGTAACAAGCCATACAACTTCCACCTGTTTGTACAGGTCTTACAATAGTATAGGCATATAATTTAAGGCTGGCAACATTTGCCATCCATAGAGAGAGTCATATAAACTCACGCTCTATAAAACGACAAGAGGAAGTTAGTCTATGCCCACAGAGTACATGATACTCTCTGCTGTCGTCCGCATCCAACGAAATACAAGAATTATATTGTGAATATTGTGATTGATTATTGTTACTTGAATCGTAACGTTCCTTTTTATGCATTTCACTCAGAAGTATGGCTGAAATAGTACTGGTTTGGCCTCAAACTGCTAAAATTTACTAAAAAGTATCCACAGGAGTTACAAAAAATATAATTAAAAAACCAGATTTTTTGTAACTAGCAAAATGGTGCTTGATCCCTAAACAGTTTTGATGTGTGTTAAAGTGAAGTTTTAATAAGTTTCACTTTAGCTTGTAAAGACAACCACTCTCAAAATAATTGTATTAAGACTGTGCCGAGTGCACAGTGTCGCCCTCATCGTTATTTCGGTGATTTCTTTCATTTTAGAATGAAAATGCAGAAAATAAGCTCGTCAAGTTGTGCTGTTTGTAGTAATAATAACACATAGTCTTGCTATGCGTTATTATTACTACAAACAGTAGTTTTAAATTGTTATGTTTTATTATAATCATTAAAACGGAAACTAGTGGCCACTAAGCTCCGTTTTAATGATTACAATAAAACATAACAATTTAAAACTACTGTTTGTAGTAATAAGAACGCATAGTCTTGTGAAGCACAACATGACGAGCTTATTTTCTGCATTTTCGTTCTAAAATAAAAGAAATCACCGAAATAACGATGAGGGCGCCACTATGCACTCGGCGCAGTCTTAAGTTGTTATCATAACACATTTGTGATCATTACAATCATGTTGAGAAACAAGACTGGCACACACAATACTTATTAGTTTTTTTTTTTTTTTAATCAGGTTAACTTTTATAAAGTCTTGTCAAACATTGATTATTCCTGAAATAGCCGAAGTAGTTAGGCTAAATATTTTTTTCAGTGTACCTCCTACGAGGGTTGCATTATTATACACATATGTTTAATATAATAACACAACATAACTGTGTCAATGTCTATTAACTGCTCCCAAATAACGATGTTTATTTAGAATTTTAAATTATTTTTTTACATACTTCCTTGACATAATCTTTTCATTATTTGACATTATTTACCTACAAATCGAATTCCAATTCTTTATTAGTGGCTTTTGTGGACATGCTATTTATTCAGATATGTTACTGTAGTTGTAATTGCAATCATGTCATTAATATTTTATAAACTTAGATTATTTTATATTTTGTGAATGTGAGAACGTTGTAGGCCTAGTAGAGTGTAGATTTGTTGGCACTTTTCTATTTTGTTAAGTACCTGGTAATTGTTAAAAGGCCTACACTGTCCTCCCATACCTATTATCACTGTTATTTAATAATATTGTAAAGCCAATTATTTTTAAAAGAGTAACCGTGGAGTTTCTTGCCGGCTCTTCTCCATAGGAAACGACTAATTGGAACCGTGCACCTAGCTTCTGACGTTTCATAAGTGCCCATGTAGGTTTATGTGAAATAAAATATTTTGAATTTGTATTTGATTTATAATAATTAGGGATTCACACATAAAATCTACTAAAATGGTTCTAAACAGTTTTTCCATACCTTAGTGACAAAATACTAGAAAATTTACCACTGCTTTGAAATCATGTTTGTATAACCAGCAAGCTCCTAAAGCTACTAGCGCCATCTAGTATGGAGTAGCCGAACTCAATGTAGCGTGGAGTAGGAGAACTAACTTGAAAGAGTAATGAAAACCAGGGAGATTGAACACGTTTCTCGTTTTATATTTTATGATTATTTTATTAATGACAATTTTTTTATTATACTCTATTGCTGTACTTTTTTTTGTAATTTTTTACAATAACATTTAATTTTGACAATAATGGTCTAACCATGTCAGTTGACTGCGCTTTTTATCCATTAGACACCAGCCAGAACCAGTGTATCACCTAGAGGAGATTTTTTGAATGATGACCTACGATAGTTAGTATCAGTATCAGCCTTTTAAATTGGCTGCTCGAAATGTCCTAGAACTTAACACTTTCCGGGACACTAAACGCCCATAGAAACTAATATTATAAATGTAAAAGTCAGTTTGTTTGTTTGTTTGTTACCTTTTCACGCCTAAACCGCTAAATCGATTATAATTTTGCATATACGTTGTTAGGTGTACAGAAACGGACATAGCCACCTTTCATCCCGAAAAAAGGTACTGTTCCCGAGGAAAACAACAATAACTTTCTTATGATAATAGATGGCGCCACGTGCAATTCGAATCATGATTGAATTATATTGATACTAGCTTTTGCCCGCGGCTCCGCCCACGTGGATGTCGGTTATCGCGTAAAAAAGTAGCCTATGTCCTTCTCCGTATCCCAGGCTATATCTCTGCCAAATTTCATGTCGATCGGTTCGGCGGTTTAGACGTGAAAACGTAACATACAGACATACAGATTGACAGACAGAGTTAGAAACTTTAGTAGTGTGTTAAGAGTACTTTTTTTTTATTTAAGCTTGAGAGAAGCCGCGGGCTAAAGCTAGTAGAAGTCATAAAAATAAAACTCCTATTGTGTCTCGTTCAGTTTCCCGGAAAGTATTAACACATGATTTTCCAAAACAGTTACCTTCGTGGAAAATAATAATAATATTATAGTTAAACTATTTCACGAAGTCCTGTCTTGTCGCTGTAATGGCGTTAAACATAAGGTTCAAATTGCAGTAACCAACAGGACTTCGTGAAATGGTTTAGCTATACCCGTCTATTATTTTGTTCTACTGCAAGGCAAATGCCTAGGCTCTTCTCATATAGATAACTAGCTTCTGCCCGCGACTTCGTCCGCGTTAAATTTCTTGTTCCCCCCACCCACCCCGTCGCAATACATTGCCTGCCCGTGCTTTTAATTCGTTTTCGCAGTAACATTCATTAAAAAAAAAATGGTGTTCTAGTTAATAGGAATGTAATTCTTCCTCAAGAATTGGGCTGTAAAATGCAAAAAGGTTTTTTCAAATCCAACTCGCAGTTCCAGAGATTAGCGCGTCCAAAAAACAAAAAACCGGCCAAGTGCGAGTCGGACTCGCGCACGAAGGGTTCCGTACCATCCATTTTATTATAAATGTGAAAGTAACTCTGTCTGTCTGTCTATTTGTCTGTCTGTCTGTCTGTATGTTACGTTTTCACGCCTAAACCGCTGAACCGATCGTCATGAAATTTGGCAAAGATATAGCCTGGGATATGGAGAAGGACTTATGCTACTTTTTTACGCGATAACCGACATCCACGCGGGCGGAGCCGCGGGCAAAAGCTATCCATACTAATATTATAAATGTGAAAGTAGCTCTGTCTGTATGTCTGTCTGCATGTATGTTACGTTTTCACGCCTAAACCACTGAACCGATCGACCTGGGATATAGAGAAGGACATAGGCTACTTTTTTACGCGATAACCGACATCCACGCGGGCGGAGCCGCGGGCAAAAGCTATCCATACTAATATTATAAATGTGAAAGTAGCTCTGTCTGTATGTATGTTACGTTTTCACGCCTAAACCGCTGAACCGATCGACCTGGGATATAGAGAAGGACATAGGCTACTTTTTTACGCGATAACCGACATCCACGTGGGCGGAGCAAAAAAAACGGCAAAAAAATCATATCCGTTGTATGGGAGCCCCCTTAAATATTTTTTTTTTCTATTTTTTAGTATTTGTTGTTATAGCGGCAACAGAAATACATCATATGTGAAAATTTTTACTGTTTAACTATCACGGTTCATGAGATACAGCCTGGTGACAGACGGACAGACAGACAGACAGACAGACAGACGGATAGCGGAGTTTTAGTAATAGGGTCCCATTTTACCCTTTGGGTACGGAACCCTAAAAACTAACTCTTCAGCTTTAGAATAGACTACCTCGCAGAGTTGATCATTATTTTGCTGCGGAGTTATTATAAAACACTTATATCTCCTAAGATATTCATTGAAATTAAATGATGTAAGGGCAACTTTGTTCAATATTAAATACTTGTGATGAATAACGTATTTATTTGGATATAAGAATTAATACCATGTTTATGAAAACTCCTTCGCAAATAATGCATTAAATTCGAACAAATTTGATTACCATAAAAAAGGTTATAGTGAGTCAATCTTAAAAGATAGACTTATGTTGTCGCGGACTTTTTTTTTGAAAATTTAAAGAGGAACAATTCCATCATACATGACATTTGCGTAACTTAAACCATTCACGCAGCGCACGCAACGGAAGCTCTCAAAAAGCAATAATTTTTCCCGTTTTTGCAACATTTTTCATTTATGCTCCGCTCCTTTTGGTTGTAGCGTGATGTTATATAGCCTATAATATTCCTCAATAAATGGACTATCCAACACAAAAAGAATTTTTCAATTCCAACCAGTAGTTCCTGAGATTAGCGCGTTCAAACAAACAAACAAACTCTTCAGCTTTATATATTAGTATATAGATTATAAATCCTCTTCCCCTCTTACAGAGAGACCTTTGTCCATCAATGGGAACTTTCTCTCTTGAGAGTTAGCCCTCTCTTTTACTACTTTGTAAAAGTAATCCTCCTGAAAGCCTAGTGGCTCTTCCAGTTTAATTTCATCTGATAATCTATTTTCCAGTCAGCCTCCCGAAGACTACAACAGACCTTATACTTCCTGGAGGCCCCTCTATCGTAGTCTGTTTAAAAACTAATAGTCCCTCCTGAGGGGAGACAACATTGTATTTCAAGTAAGCTTAGCCACACCTGTTATTGTAAACCAAAATCAACAAGGATTCAATTGTAAATGCGTAAGTCCGACTTACAAGAAATCGTTTCGAAGCGTAAGCGTAAGCGAATCTAAAGAGATTGAAACGATATCTTGTAAGTCGGAATTTTTCAATTCCAACCAGTAGTTCCTGAGATTAGCGCGTTCAAACAAACAAACAAACAAACAAACTCTTCAGCTTTATATATTAGTATAGATATGGCATGAGCATAATATACATATGTAGATCACAAAGCTTTGACAAATCCGATTGGCGATTTCTGACTTACATTGGCTATAAGTCCAGGATTCCTCAGAAAGTGAAGTCCAAGATGAACTTACAATTAGGCAGTACATTCGAATTTGAAAAAGTCACATTAGTTCCGAACCCACAACCTCATGCACGAAAGGCGGGCGCCTTAACCACCGGACCTCATTACAATTTCATTACGAAAGCTGATTTCTAAATAGCTGTGTAAATTTTTGACGTCAGGTGTCACATAACATCACGCCTGTATAATTCCCCGAAGCATTCGGCAGAGGTGTACGTTATGGTACCTACACCAACATTTCAAGTCAAGTATTATTCTATTTTTCTCTATAGCAATGATGCTGATATCTATAATTCTGACAATGTCAGATGTGTAAAGACAAAATTTGGGCCTATCACGGATTTGAACGCATATGTCTTTCGGGGGGGTAACCACTTTATGGAGCTGTGTGTACCTACACCTTCTCTAAGCGACACATTAATTCGCGGGCAAAGTAAGTAAATGAATTAATAGAGGTTTGATTTAGATAAATGCATAGATATTTCCATATACACGTACCTATCTGGTTGTATCTAAGTTCGTGGTTGTGTTCTTCACGTTGTAAATTAGTTAAAAACTTTTTGTTCTTGACCATTACAGACCACGAAGAAATCGTAGATATTTCAAATAAAAAAGCAAAGTTTAAACTTGGACTGTGGAATACAGCAGCATTCGTTTTTTTTATAGTTCAAACTTTGAATTGATCCAGGAGGTGCAGCAATTTAAGCTTGGAAGTGAAATAAAAAAATCTGTTTTTTCAGTAACTTTTTGTCTAGTTTTAAAGTTAAAACATGCGTGAATGTATATCTATACACGGTGGCCAGGCTGGCGTACAAATCGGCAACGCCTGCTGGGAGTTGTATTGTTTGGAACATGGGATCCAACCGGATGGGCAGATGCCCTCGGACAAAACCGTCGGCGGAGGTGACGACTCGTTCAACACATTCTTCAGCGAGACGGGCGCAGGCAAGCATGTCCCCAGAGCGGTGTTTATCGACCTGGAGCCCACCGTGGTGGACGAGGTGCGCACGGGTACCTACCGCCAACTGTTCCACCCCGAGCAGCTCATCACGGGCAAGGAGGATGCCGCCAACAACTACGCGCGAGGGCACTACACCATCGGCAAAGAAATTGTAGACTTGGTGCTTGACAGGGTACGAAAACTAGCCGACCAGTGCACTGGCCTGCAGGGATTCCTAATTTTTCATTCTTTTGGAGGTGGAACTGGGTCAGGCTTCGCGTCCCTGCTGATGGAGCGACTTTCTGTTGACTATGGCAAGAAATCTAAACTAGAATTTGCAATCTACCCCGCTCCACAGATTTCGACAGCCGTCGTAGAACCCTACAACTCTATTCTCACCACGCACACGACACTAGAACACTCTGACGCGGCGTTCATGGTGGACAACGAAGCTATTTACGATATATGCAGGAGGAACTTGGACATTGAAAGGCCCACATACACAAATCTAAACCGCCTGATTGGTCAAATCGTGTCATCTATCACCGCGTCCCTGAGGTTTGACGGCGCACTGAACGTGGACTTGACCGAATTCCAGACAAACTTAGTACCATATCCTCGTATTCACTTTCCCCTAGTGACATACGCTCCTGTCATCTCCGCTGAGAAAGCGTACCACGAACAACTGTCAGTGGCGGAGATCACCAACGCGTGCTTCGAGCCCGCCAACCAAATGGTGAAATGTGACCCGAGGCACGGCAAGTACATGGCGTGCTGCATGCTTTACCGCGGTGATGTCGTGCCTAAGGATGTGAATGCTGCTATCGGAACCATCAAGACGAAGAGGACTATTCAGTTTGTTGATTGGTGCCCGACCGGGTTCAAAGTGGGCATCAACTACCAGCCGCCGACCGTGGTGCCGGGCGGTGACTTGGCGAAGGTGCAGCGCGCTGTTTGTATGTTGTCAAACACGACTGCTATTGCAGAAGCGTGGTCGCGGCTCAATCACAAGTTTGATCTAATGTATGCCAAGCGAGCGTTCGTCCACTGGTACGTCGGTGAGGGTATGGAGGAGGGGGAGTTCTCGGAGGCTCGCGAAGATCTGGCCGCGCTGGAGAAGGACTACGAGGAGGTAGGCATGGATTCCGGCGAAGGTGAAGGAGAAGGCGGCGAGGAGTATTAATTCTAGCTCATTTTTAACAATTTATGTCTAGGTCATTTTCTTTTTGTTAGGTCTAACATTGTCTTTATAACGTTTGGATTTTTTAAGGAAAAATAAACAAGTGTACTGCATTTAGTTTTTTTTTAATTTACCTGTTCCACGACGCGTGTCTGTGAGGTAGACGCCCGCCTTCGCGCGACGTCTTGCGCACGTATACAGACGGTGCGGTGCGTGTAAGGGCTCGTACACATAGCGATCCGTTTTACAGGTCCGTTATTTGATGGCGTATGTCAACTACATACGCCATCAAATATGAGCGAGTTCACACAACAGTATTCCGTATTCAGTAATCATGTCGCTCCGGTCGAATTCTGATCCGTTAAAACGGATCCAGTAAAAACGGACCTATATGTGTACGAGCCCTAAGTTGTTGAGAGGGCATAGCAGGGACTACGGCCCACTAGCGCCACTCCTTTAAAAACATTATCTCGTGACTGAGAAGGAATTATGAAAAACGGCTCAATCAGCGGCCTCGGTAAGTGTGTCATAGTTTCATATTGAGACACGAAACAACAAAATTATATAAAACTAGCTTTTGCCCGCGGCTCCGCCCGCGTGGATGTCGGTTATCGCGTAAAAAAGTACCTAGCCTATGTCCTTCTCCATATCCCAGGCTATATCTCTGCCAAATTTCATGACGATCGGTTCAGCGGTTTAGGCGTGAAAACGTAACATACAGACAGACACAGACAGACAGAGTTACTTTCACATTTATAATATTAGTATGGATAGTATGGAAGTATGGATGATATTTTATAAAAGGTATTAGAAAATTCTTGACACACTTACCGAGCTCGCTGGTTAAGCCGTTTTTCATAATTCCTGCTCAGTCACGAGATAATATTTTTTTAAAGGAGTGGCGCTAGTGGACCGGAGTATGCTCTCTTAAGGCGCTATTCCACCAGTGCACGATGGTTTCGCGTTCTAAAAGCAGCGGACATATTTCGTAAACGTGAAATACACCTTCATACGGTCTATTATTTCTTATTTAAAAATGTTTGTAGTACAAAATTATGAACATTATGTAAAAAAAAAAAATATTTACTTGAAATATTTTTCTATTGTATGATAAATTTAAAAAAAAAAAAGTTTATTTGCGGTAAACATGACGCAAAAAAAAGAACACAACACAAAAAAAAAAAATTTGTTTGGGGTAAATATGCGTCACATCCACGCAAAACGGCCATCGCTCAGCATAATGCTGCGACCCTATGCGAGACAGAGCCGAAGCGCTGGTTTTCACCGACAGCCGGCGTTGACGTGATGACGTCGACCAGTGCCCGGTGCAGCATACAATGAGATAAAAAATAACATAAATACACAATATATAATTATTACTAATAGTTTTTATAAAAAATCATATTTTAACAATAAAAAAAAATGGCAAAACAACACACATTATTTTCCAAAATAATATTTATATTAAAATTTAATTTAATGTTTTTTATACCGGTATATAGTACAGTACTAATGGTGTATCCACACAGCCCGGTGGCACTGCCGGCGGCTTCACCACCAGCAAAGCCATTTATTACTCCCTCCTGGCCGCGCCTCAGTGGAAAACTAAAATAAAAAAAAACACGTTTCTAGATTAATTGTATGTACCGTTTATGTACTATGCGGTACGTGTAATGAAAAAAATTGTACCTACCTCAACGAACATTGAAATAATATAATATAATGAAGTTTTGGTTCACGGTTTTTGTAAACTATGAGCCGCACCTGGACATAGTATACATTTCGGTACAATTTTTTCAAGAATTGTACAGAAATTGTTCTTTTCCGTACGCTATAAGAGATTTATGAACGCCGCGCGCCGGACTGTGTAGATACACCTTATAAATCATGTGTATGTATATAGGTACTAAATAAAATAATATAATAATAAAAAGACTTACTAAGCTAGAACTTAACCTTTTAACATCTATAATTCTAACAAATCTAAAACTACCTTTGATAGCACAGACTTCTTACTAGGCAATTTTCTTATTGATAAAGGGATCTAAATTCAGAAGAAGTCTGTGCAAAAGGTCAGTGTTATTTTTTTTATTTGCCCCATACTAGGAATTTCTCCTGTATTGTGGGTGCGTTTACACACATTTAAACTCACATACACAAACAGCCAGACCCGGAACAATTACTTGTAGGTCATACAAATATTTGTTCCGTGAGGGAATCGAACCCGCGACACGCAACGCAGCAGTCAATCGCATAACCACTGCGCCAACCGTGCCGTTTTGGTGACAATGAGCGTAAATTTTTCGAGTATGGTCACGCCCATAGACACTTATGTCGCGCCTAAATAGTTTTATATTTTTACTAGCTGACCCGACAGACTTCGTTCTGTCAAAAGCTATTTGACTGTGGCAGTTTGTCTACGCGCAAAGGAAACTACCTACCTACGCTACCCTACCTTACCCTATCCTACCCTACCCTACCTACCTATCTACCCTACCCTACCCTACCTACCCTATTCTACCCTACCCTACCCTACCCACCTACCTACCCTACCCTACCCAACCCTACCAAACCCTACCTACCCTACCCTACCTACCCTACCCTACCCTACCCTACCAACCCTACCTACCCTACCCTACCTACCCTACCCTACCCTACCCTACCAACCCTACCTACCCTACCCTACCTAACTAAAACCTTCATTTTTTTTTTTTTTTTTTTTATAAAATCTATTCTCAGACCTACCAAATGATGACTGACACGTTATGTCAAACGCCATAAAGTTACATTAGAAGATAGAGTTACCTACTTATTATTACAATAAAAATGTAAATATGGTCGTTTTCTTACAATTTTTTTTTTTAACTTTCTTAAATTTTTCTTACATAAGAACCTTCTCCTGACAATAACAAACACAACAAAAAAATAATTAGCGAAATCGGTCCAGCCGTTCACGCGTGATGCCGTGACCAAGGGAAATAGGGATTCATTTTTATATATATAGATTTGTAGCCTCTTCAGCCTCTTCAGATAATTCGCCAATGATGCCGATTCCCTTGTTCACAAACCAAACTAAATTAAATTTAAGTTCAGTGCATCTTTTTCTTTCTATTTCATTAAGAAAAGGACAGAAGATAAATTTTAGTTTAGTCCTGTCAAATTAATCAGCGTTTGACGTAAATTGACGTAATTTTAGTCGGCAAGTTTTTAATCACGTCTTAACTTTTAGGGAGTAGTGACAAGCGCTGATTAATTGGACAGAACTAAACAAAAATTTATCTTCTGTCCTTTTTTTAATGAAATAGAAAAAAAAGATGCACTGAACTTAAATTTAGTTTAGTTTGTGACCAAGGGAATCGGCACCATTAGATAATATTCCATGTCTAAAAATTTCAGATCCATCAATGGCCACGTTTTCTACGTCGTCTTCGGGCAGGCTGCAGTCTCCAGCACACTATTTAATATAAGGCGAGCTTTTTCCGCATCCGACCCAGTTTTTGATAACCAGAGGTCAAACAAGAGCATTTTAGTGTATGAACACGTGTAAACATTACCTTAAACAAAATAAAAAGGATATTCGCACAAAATATTATATAATTTAGCTGGTTCTAGCTACAATCTACGGGCGCCCTACGACGGCGTAGACATCGTGTAGAAAGCGCAGTGGACATATTTTCTGGACGATAATACTTTTTGAATTACATGTAAGACACTTTAAGCTTACTAATTATATTCATGAACGAGGAATCACGCGAGAAAATAGTTAAAAGTCTTTGAAAAGAAGAAACACATAAAAAAGTATAATAACAATGTTAAATTTCATGGTCTTCTTTTTATTTCAGATCTTTTTTTTTTAATTAATAAATGTATATGATTGAGCCTATCGATCGGTACTGTACAGTAAAATTAAGTACAGGTTTTATTTTTCACAATTAGCGGGTTCGATTGCCGGTTCAGACAGGCGACTGTTTAAAATTCTTTGAATGTAGTTTGTATTGTTATTAAAATAAAAATGAATTTATCCAGTAAATTTTTCGACCTACGTATTTAAGGTACTTTCCCTCTATGTGCCAGTCGTAGGACGCCCTGTATAAAAAATTTTTACGTCACACCTGGCCGTAATGTAATTTTACCGCACGCTACGCGTACAGTAAAACTCGCATTGTGGCCAGGTGAAGACGTAAAATTGTGTACTCACCATGGGCAGTAAAAAAGAAAGCCCTCTATCGCATATTTACAACCCTCGGCTGCGGCTCGGGTCATAAATACCTGCGATTTCGGGCTTTCTTTGTTTTACAGCCCTTGGTAAGTAATGTACTATTACAGACCTTTTGAAATCCAATTGTTTGTTGATATCAGCTAATACTTGGTCACACGTTGATGGTAATTCAAAATTTTGAAATGCACTTTTATACTGTAAAAATATAGTCTTCTAAACTTCTGAATCGCACTCATTCTTCCTCTCTTTATGATAATATTGAGTAAATAATAAGGGAAAATATGATTACAAACTATCTCATATAATTCTTTTGAACTTATTGCATTACATAACATCACGCCTGTAGTTAGTGATAACACTCTGCGTAGTGCCCAGAGCGATTGCCACACCACGTTGTCGAGAGCCAGCTTCCAATATTCCCACGGCTCTAATCATTAAAACTTTTTCTCGGCTCAAATGACGTCCTCTCCACAATGACGTTCTTTTGTATTGATTCCACTCAGAAATGTGGCAGAAATTGTACTAATTTGGCCTTAAACCTATTACAGGATAAAAAAAAAACCATAACCTTTTCGAATGACGAAATTTACTAAAAAAAGTATCAATCGGAGTTACAATTTTTGTTTAACAAAAATACATGATTTTTTCGTAACTAACGTGCTTGATCCCTAGACACTTTTGATGTGTGTATTTATATTCAGCATCAGCTCGAAACCTGGTGTCGCGTTGTCCGCTCGAAGGACGAAGTTGTCATGCAAGTCAGCAGATCACGGGCGCCACACTGGATGTACAAAGGAATCTATTTTAGAAAGGACTTACAGGATAGCGAGGGTCTCGATCAAGATTTACATTGTTACATTTTATGATGTACCTTTGTAAACGTGCCTGGTCTGCGCGGTATTGGCGCGTAGGTACTGATTATATATGTAAGTATTAAATAATAAGGCCTCAAAAACAGGGACCGATATCGATACTCGAAGAATACCGATATTTTTAAGAAAATACCGAGAAAAGTTTCGACATCTGGCATAAATACTGGTATTTTATATCAGTAATTTGAGTATCGGTATAAAATATCGATATTTAGTACTGATATCAGGCTACAATGTGACGTCACAGAATCTTTATTGATGATTCTTAAGTAAATACATATTTTTACAGTCGTGAATCATATTTTGATCAAGATACAACCTGACACTGACCTGCAAATTGCAAAAAACGCAAGAAAATTTAATAATAACGGTATTATATCAATACCCAAATATTATTATTATTATTATTTATTTATTCTGTAACAATTTTTACATTGTATCGAAATATTACACATCTTATGAGATTAAAAATTAAAAGAATTACAATATAAATCATTATCATTACATTAACCAAACAAGAAATTAAAAAGTAAAACATTTGCGCTTCCCTGTTATTACGTTAAATGTCAAAAAAAAAATAAGAATAAAATCAAAACAAATAAACTAAAGATTTCACTTTTACATATGACAAGAATATAATCTAATGTCAATAAAAATAGTGATGTTATAAATGATATGTCAAATAAAGAAAATAAAAACAAATTAAAAAAGATTCATCCATTACACAATGTCAAAAATAAAAAAATAAAATCTATCATGTCAATAAAAATAGCATAATAATAATTAAAGTCTAGTTGTATGTGTCACAGAGAAACTCATCAAGGGTGTAATAGCACTTTTCTATCAAATAAATCAATATAGCGATATTTTGGTATCATGTATCCAAATTATATCGGTATTCAGTCCCTGCTCTAAAATGGGTGTCACTGACTGATTTAAGATCACAAACGAAAGGGATTATAAGTATATCACAGAGCACGGAATCGCAACGCCAGTAGCGTCTACGGACAGAAGTACCTTCTAGTAAATATCGTGGCGCCAAAAGTTATATAACAAACATATTTGATTAACAACTTCTGTCACGGACCGCCCAAAACCGCCATTCTGAGCTGTCAGTTTCTGTACGCCATTTGTGTCGTAAACGGTGACTATGAAGTTATAGACGTATGAGGAACAGGGTGTAAAATTCACTCATCCTCTATGGAAAAGAGAGGATCCTTTGACCAGACGGGTGTCGTGTCTGGTGGGCAACTGCCCGACGGTTGATGTCAGGATGTTGTATATATGCTAGTCGCGCGGTAAACTCTGATTGCGCGATGCAGGATTTGTGACATCAGGTCTTTTGATGCGTACCTAGTTTTCATGTGGCGTTGTAGATGGGTCATTCTCAGGACACTCATTATTTGGTTGACTTCGGTGGCAATTCATACTCTAAAAAATAATAATCATAATAATAATCCATAAATTCATACTCCAGAGCCACAAGATACAAGCAACGCTTAGTTTGTGGCTCACCGAAAATATCTCTTTGTAATTTTACTTTTGATGAATAAACTTTATTATTATTATTATTAATTTTTTTTTTTACGTTTAGGCATAACTAACATGAAATATCAAATCTAGAGTACTACTAATATGTTTTAAATTCTATTAGATCTAGAATCTATCTTTGATGTTTCATGTTAGTTATGACTAAATGTTAAAAAAAATTGTCACCGAAGTCAACCAAATAATGAGTGTCCTGAGAATGAGCCAGATACACAAAGTTATCTATAACTTCATGACGGTGATAAGCTTGGTTTGTATGAAAAGTGTTGACAATGCTGCCAGTAGCATTGGCCATAGAGCGTCGTCTCCGTACTCTGAGATATTAATTAATATTATGGTTAATAGAAAGGGTTCAGTGCATCATACCTTATTAGAGCTGAAAATGTTCTGTATCCTGGCCGGCAGCATTCTTCATACGTCGAAATGCACCATCTTCTGCGTGAATATTTTCTTTAAAACGTCGACGTCATCGTCGGCCCCATTTCGTCCTGCAGGTGCGTCGCTCTGGAAAAGAAGAGAGGTACAGAATAGTTACCATTAGGCTATGTAATGTGGTACACTTCCTACACAGCAGCAGGTTGAAAAACACAAATGCACAGAAATATAAAATATGTTATGTTTTATAAACTTCAAACATCAATATCTCTAAAAGGAATTTGTGTGGATTGGATCCTTTTCGTTTAACTACGTCCAATTCGTTCCTAAATAATCATAATCCGATACAGCCCGTCCCTTGCTGTCCTCCCCCAGCGACGCCCTAAGCCGAGGTCCGTACCCCCCGCAGGGAGGTGCCCTTAGTGTAGTCGCTTAGTTTTTAAGTTTTATGCCCTGGCTGGAGGCCTTAATTTATTGAGGCACCCACAGGAAAGTCCGGTTAAGCAGTAGACCACCCTTTAGGTTGAATTGTGACATGCCGTAAAAAAAAAGAAACATATCACAGCTAAGTAGGCTTTACAAATTACCAAGTAATAGTCAAACAATTTACATTTACCTACAGTTGAAGAACATGTTTTTCAACTACAATGTTTAGTTTGTTCTTGGGATAAATGCATCCCAACTACGGAACCCTTCATTGTGCATTTTCACCTCTTCGTGAATTTATTTAAAACTAGCTGCTGCCAAACAAACACTTTAATTTTATTTATTTGTCTAAATAATGAAATCCAGATTATTAAATCGTAGTTTACATCACTTTTTATGACATTCCTAGCAAAGGCTTGCGCAGGCGATGTCGCGCCCGCGATATCGCGCCAGTGTGGGGAGCCTCAAAAGGGTTATAACGTAGGTATACGTACTTCTTGGGCAGTTACATATTTCTTCGTGCAGCATTGACGACGCAGCGGCCAGGAACATCAATGATGCCACTTTGTTGAACAGTTTGTCAACGATTCGAAGCTTCTGCAGTGATTTTGGATAAAACTTTTTTTTTTTTAATTATTATTATTTTTACTATGGGTTTGCTGTTTAAAAGTATTTCTTTATTTAGCGTGCTCGCCTCTATTATCTGACGTTTAGCTTTTCTTGGCTACTACATGATGCAGCTTTGGTTTAATTTCTTTGTCAAATTCTACTTCTTCATCAATTGTAATGTATGTAACAAAGCTGTCACTTATTTTGAAATTTCAGAATTTATTTATTATTATTAACTGTTACATTTTAACAATGCCTAAAGATATATATATCGGATGTACCTATCTCTTCAAACACGAAATATTTTAAGAGATATACCTATAGGTGGTAAAGAAGCCATGGCAATCATTTTTTTAATCTGAGTATATTATTTAGAAAATTAAATAATTTAAAATTACTTGATATGATGATTAATTATCAAAATTCACCGCGCTCGTGTCGGCACCGTCGCGGCGTCCGGGCGGGTCATTCATAGAATAAGGGTAAATAAAGGTTTTTTTTGCAGAATGTCTCAAGCAATTTTAAAATTGCAATAATTATTTAAAAATATAAGACAAGATAAAAAAAAATCGGTGCTATGGTTTTTTAACCACCAATAGATGTTTGTCTTAAAATATTTCATGTATGAATAGATACACCTTATAATATATCAGTAAGACTTCTTTTGTTGCTTCGTTTAGTTTCCTTCAGTGTGATGTCTCAAGGAAGGCTGCTTGAGGGCAAAAGTAAGTAGTCATAGTGGTAGTACTTTCCCGAACAAAGTTTTTTTCTGTGAGCTCTACAACAACTGAATACCTAGGTATTTAAAATTAGAATGAATAAGCCGACAAATATTTCAATATTTTAGAATTTTGGTTTAAACATTTTTTTTCAAACAAAGAGAAATAATTTTAATATTTGCATGACTAACTACAGGCCAGACAATATTAAATTAAATTTCGTGCAGGAATCGAATCCGTAGCGTATGAATCGATTTTTTTTAAATGTCGTTTTTTACCTGTGGCTTTTTCTCCAAATTGTCACGCTTTTTGTACTTTTAAATTAACCAATAAATAATTCTTTAAATCTTATCAAATTTTGCGATTCAGCTGTTTTTCTTTGACTTTTTACACAAAGTTAGGCGTTTGGACTGCGGCCTTTTCTCTGATTTTTTAAGACTTGTATTTATTTAATAAGCCAATTAGAAAATATTGGGAATGTTAATTTAGAACACAAAAGAATAAAAGGCCATTTTTGTTTCTCTCTTATTAGCGATTTTTTTTTTCGCTATCTATGACGCTGCAAATCTTGTCCGATTCTACGATTTTAATCTTTTTATACGACGTGTCTTTGGTACACAGAAACGAGATAGGTATTTTGAATTTGTCATCTCAATTCACAATCACTCTGTATTTTTCTTGTTTTTTATATAAGTGAGCGACCACAGTGGGCACTAACGTAAATAAAATATAAGAAAAATACAGAGTTAGCAAGTTAAAAAGTCAGCACATCCAAATTGAAACTGTCAAATTTCAAAAGTTCAAAATCGAATGAGAAATTTTGACAGTTTGTGGTAAGTTGATGTGCTGGCGACTGTACTAAGGCAATTTGAGATACGGTAAAGAAAGTTTCGCGAGCCCGGACTTGTGTCAGTGAGGTGTCAGTGTCCCGAGGTGACAAGTCGCGGTCGTGGTTCGTCGATGCTGACTGGAGCTGGCAGACAACCAGGGATCTGAAAAGTAAAAACCGTTATGTTAAAAGAATCTAATCTCGGAAAAAGGCTCCTAAAACAGGAGCGACACAAAGACACCGCGTGCCGCGCGACGAGCGGTTTCTTTATGTCGCGTCGCATGTCGCACCTGTTTGTAGGAGCCTTAACACGCACAGTTGCATCGCGGTCGTGATCTGAGATACGTACTGCATTTTTAACAACCGACGGAAACAGGGGTGTTATAAGTTTAACGTTTGTATCTGTGTCTGTCTGCGCCATCGTAGCTCCCAAACGGCTAAACCGGTTTATTTTTATTATTATAAAGCTGACTTGATCGAGAGTGTTCTTAGCTATGATTCAAGAAAATCAAGCAGCCGTTTAAAGTTTATCATCTCTTTTCTAGTTAATGAATGGATGTGAGCATCTTCCACGGGTCTGATCGATTCGAAATTGGGTATTCTGTTGCTACAATTATATTAGAAGAACAACGATTAATTTGACAGGACTAAACTAAAATTTATCTTGTCCTTTTCTTAATGAAATAGAAAGAAAAAGATGCACTGAACTTAAATTTAGTTTAAGTAGTTTGTGAACAAGGGAATCGGCACCAATGTCTGGGGTAAAATGAAAATTTTATAGGTACTATGTAATAATAATGTGACATATATTAGTAGTATGAAGTAAGTATTTGAATGGTGTATAATTTTCTGAAACTTTAGGATTGTTATTCTCAAAAACTAGGCGTTTGCGCAATGTGAAATTTTGCGAAAGTGTTTTACATGAAGACATATTTACGCTATAAAATTGTGAAGCTTCGCACGTGCGGGTTATAAACTGCAGTAGAGCCTTTAGTATCACTTACTTGTAATAACCAGATGCAGTGAGAACAGTGTGTTGCAACTTTGTTACACATTCTTATTGTTACACATTGACATAATGATGTTTGCCGTGCACTTTTGGGTGGTCGAGTGAATGACTACTAACTATGGCCGAGCGAGCGGCGAGTGAGCGATGCGCCTTTTATAAAACAATTTAACGCATGCGCGTTCATCCCGCGGCAGATAATCGAAACTAATACGGTAGAGAGAGATGGATAGATGGAGTCGTGCTGATACGATGGTGGATAGCGATATTAGCAACACTCCGTCGCATAACTACAGCGCCGCGTCTGCGAAACTTCTCTCATGGCGCGGATTACACCAGAGCGGGGTAATAGTCTGTGGTACCTAGTAGTAGCAATGGGTTTCATTTTGACAGTTCAACCACATCATTGCGTTATTTACGTTGTTGAACAGACAATTTTTGGAACATATGAAGCAATGGTTTAGCAATATCCTTCAAAATCATTCAGATAGTGTGTTACGCAGTTAGGGTGGGGTTCGGTAAATCGGTATATTCAAAAGCGTCCCCTCATCTACGGTTAACATAAAAAGGATTTACACAAAAGAGCTACTTACTAATAGTACGAGATCTGCAACAGAATTCGATAAGGATTATTAAAACAAATTTTTGAATGTAGGTGAGCACTAGCTTTTGGCTGTGGCTTCGCCCGCGTGGATTTAGGAAATTTTCTCATGAAAACGTATTATGTAGGCCACACATCAAGCTATACATTTCCAGTTTAGGCTAATCTCGCATTGTATAGGATTTCGGTTCAATGAGAGGTTAGCTTATACTGGAAAAGTATAGCTTGAATTGTGACCATGTGTACCACCGGGAAATATTTATGACACTAGTGCGGTAAGTTGGTATTTACAAACGAATAGACGAATGTAAGCCGGAGACGAAGTCGAGGGCTTACCATAGTCACGAGTTTGTAAATACCAATTTCTGCACGTGTGTCTTATAACGTTTTTAAATATAACCCTCTGCAACATTATTAGAGCGCCATCCTAATGATATCGGCTCCGGAATTAGCTAGTAATGTTGCAGAGGTCCTTCTAAAGCTGTGACCGGTATAACTAGCCGGATTTTCCAAATAGCCACGTTCTTGAACGTGGCTATTTCTTTTGGTACACTACCGATTTTGTTAACGCCAACGACTTGCCGAGTGCATTTACCGTTTTGGTACTTCTGAAAGAATCTGTTACTTTTTGCGTTTGTAATTCTTAGAGCTTGATACCTACTTCTTGACAATTGCGTAAAACTCACCATGTATGGTAAATTACGGGCGATTTTGGTTTTTGTGTCGGGTATCTTGAGAAGCAATAAGTCCCCATGGTTTTCGATATCGCTCTCATTTATGTTGGCTAATTCTTGTCGTCTGCACGCCCCAGATATACCAAAAATTAATATAGCCTGTAATAAAATACAAATAATTTAAGTAAGTAATTAGCTTTATTTAGTACAATTTTATTTAGTTTTATGTAGTTCTGACCAAAATAATCAACCATCAATTATAGGTACCTACCTACTAAATTAAAAATTGCCTAATAAACTAATATAGCAAATAAGTAAGTGCCTACAAAAAGGTTTAAAGTAAAGAAAAGTTTTAAAAACGTACCTTAGTTACTAAATATTTTTCATCTGGCGCGTCATTCCGGAATTTTTCTACGTTAGCTGCAGTGAATACTTTTGATTTCTTGCTTGTATAGCCATCTGACTGTCGTTTCAAAAATACATGTAGTTTATGTATTTTGTTAAATCTATGTCATTATTGGTTTTTAGAGTCGGTTTTAACAATGAATATATTGACCAAATTGAGGACGGCTTATACTTCACACGTAATTCATTTAAATAAGCCATCAAAACATTTCCAGAGAATGATTGAGTATTTCTTCGAGTCTTCCATGCTATAAAATTATTATAAATCATTAAATAGCGCTCTCGCGATTTTGGCGGTAAGAGACCGTTTTCTGCAATTTGCGCCTCATTCAAAATATCAGGTGGAGTAGATTCCATAATAATATCAGATTCCTCGCTTGAACTCATATTATTATTTTGTTTATAAAATAACAGTCCGAAACACACGCCACATGCATGTCGTGAAAATTAGAAACTACATCTTTCGTCTCATTTACTCTATAGTATTAACGTGTGACAAACGTATTGAGCAAAAGCGCTTCCAAGGAGGTTCGATCAGTCAGCTTATTTACCCTGGTAATGTGAAACTCCTTGGTGGAATTCTTATAATACTTTTTTCAACAGACTTGCTCGTAAAGTGGCTCTTATTGAACCGCTTTTATGTCCATAATGCTGTGTATTAAAAACGCGTGCTTTTTACTTTACGTTACCATGCTGCTGCTGCTGAGTGCTGTAACGCCACACTTTTTTTTTTTTATCTCGTCAAAGAAACTTCATGCCAAAAGGAATCCGCGCGTTCACTTTTTTTTTAAATAGTCTGAATTGTCTTTGGTCCCAAAATTAACTAAAATTTATTTATCTTAAATCAGGAGTGGGTTGTAACAGGTAAAATCCCATATCTTTTCCGCCTGTTTATGTTCCACGTAATTAACAGTTCCAAAAACATGTTACATAATAGCAGGCTGTTATTTCATACTATGTGGGAACAAACTATTGTGTGTTCTCTGTTACCACAGCTGCACAGTTATAATACACGGAGGTACTTCTCTTTCTAATTATGGTGTTACACCTATGCGAGAAAAGAAAAGAGCTTGTGACGGACGATGTAACAGGATGTCACAGTGTAACAGTAACATTTATTATCTAAATTCTAACTAAGGTAACTGTCATAAGCATGACTAGACAAAAGCTTGTAACTGGATGGATTCTGTTATCTAGTCGTGGAACAGAAGTTTTTTTTTTTAGTTTATTTGTGACAGTTACCACAAGAGTGATACCTGTTGTTTTTAGCTGTTACTATATATACGCCTCACTCCTACCTTAAAGTGTCCGTGGTCCCTCCCGGAACCAAACGGAAAAGATCCTGACTGACGTTCTATTATTGCGGATTCTCACTGAACTAATGTATATTCACTATGCCAATAGTACTTTCTAATTCCATACTAACTAAACTACGATCAAACTACATTATTTTTTTATAAAGGCTGTTTAGCGGTTTTCCAGTGCCTCTATTTACACCTGCGCACGCAAAGCAAGCGGGGCGCGCGAAAAAAAAATAATACAAAACCAGCGCGCCATTTTCGATAAATATTTGTTTTGTTAACGTTTTAGTTGTGTTGTTATAAGTTACTATCAAAAAAACGAAATCTAAAGTATTGTCACCAACCGACGTTGAACAGTTGTTAAAAAAAACGTCCGGATAGTCAGTACCTGGAAACAAAGGTCAGTTGAACTTTATAAATCTAAATGTATCATCTCTATAATTACTTTATTGTAGCATAAGTTTTTACAACAAGTCTGTTTTTCCTCGCAAGTGTGTTGAAAAACGTCGTATGGAACGCGTGTGCATTGATCATTACACACTCGGCTCCCTTATCGCGCTCGTCTGCGACTCGCGCGAATCATACCGCCTCGAGTGCAATGACCAATACAGCACACTTGTATCATAATGTAATATTATGGAAATAAAAAAAATACCTTAAAGACTACGCACGGTGCTATACAACGGGCTATGCGGTAAAATAGGTACTTACGTGAGAGTACCTATTTTACCGCACGTTCCGTTGTATGGTGCGTAATTTTTAACTTTCGAACAATGTAGGCTTCGTAAATGCATTTTTTGAGCAAATGTGTTGAAAAAAATTAAAATTAGTATGAAGATTCATGCATCTTATTCATAAACCCGAATTTACATTACGAAACTAGTTGCGCAAACTTAATTATTCATTGATAGTTTCACGTGTAAATAGATAATTATTTACGTAGTAATTCATAATAAAATTTGACATCAATACCATCAATATTTCATCAATAGTGGATCATTTTATAATATCGAGTATCTCGTGATAATACTGATAGTGTGATAGGCCCCATTGCCCCTATTACACTATCAATATTATCATGATCCTGGATATCGTGATATTGGGGTTTATTCATAAAAGTTGCTTAAAGTTAAGTGACGTTCAAACGTCAGAAATGTATGGTTAAACAGTCGCTAATCATTACTTAACTTTAAGCAGCGTTTATAAATGGACCCTGTTATGCAGAAAAGATATGTGTTAGGATACGTGTTATTAAACGTTGGTTGGATCTTTTCTGCATAACAGGGTCCAAATAAACCCCATTATCATCAGTAAAATTATCGATTTAATATTCATAATTTGACATCAATACCATCAATATTTCATCAATACTGGATCACGATATCGATTATCGTGTGATAATACTGATAGTGTTAAAGGCCCCAATAAGAACGCAACAGTAATTTAATATAGAGATGTCCAGACTTTTTCTTAACTAAATGTCGATTTTATTGATTCAAATTCCAGATTAAATCCTTGTCATAAAAAACATAAAAATATTATTTTTAAATCTCTTTAAAATATTTTAGAAACAATCATAAAAACACGAAAAAATTAAATATACACTCGAATTCTTAATTCACTTGAATTATCTTGCCAGGTGCTTCATGTCACTTCGAACAATAAAATAAAAATAGATATAATTGTGTGTAAAATCTGAGTAATTACACTTAAATAAAGAAGCAGAGTCTAAAATACAATTAATGCGACCATAATCTAGTAACAGCTAGTCTACCTGTTTCTTTAGTAAATTGATAATTTAACTAAGAGTTCAATGTGATTCAAATTCATTTTTTGCTTGTCACAGTTCACGATATTGCAATAATAGTGACCTTTATAGATTTTATAGCGAAAAGTAAAATGATAATAATTATAAAATGTGGGTTTATAGAAAAAAAGTTTTTTTTTTTTTCTATTGAAATTACTTTCGACTTTTTTATATCGATACTGCTGCAAAATAATCGACTATGATTGTACGTTATGTTATCGATCGTAGCATACCTATTTTTAACTAATGTCAAAAATTCAAAATGTCGTGCATTGTTTGTTTGTTGTAGTGTAAACAAATAAACATTAGATTACTACCAAAATACTATAATGTACCTAAGGTGAAACAAAAAAAAATACACTGTTAAGGATTGATACCTTCTTTCTAAAAGCCCTAGGGTAATCTATAAAACTAGGTAATTAAATTAGATAAATAATTTTCATTTAGAACCCTAACCTAAAAGTTTATCTACTAGGTATAACTTAGCTCAATGTCCTTTCTAAAACGCTTTCTGATTTAGCGAGCCACTGCGACCTGCACTACTCAACAGGCTAATACGAGGAGGGGAAAGGGCCGCGGCGAGTGCCGGGTGGAGATCAACCCTCCCAACTGCGATTCTTTCGCTTACGGGTACTTCCACTACCCCGACTGCAAACCTTGCACCTGTGAAATCATGAACAACGGTGCACGTCTGTTGATGCCATGGTAAGTGCTACTAGCTGTTAATTTGATAATTTTATACACTTTATTGTACACCAGCTTCTGCCCGCGACTTCGTTCGCGTCAAAGTTGGTATATTTAGAAAGGGTACTAAAACATATGTAATATCCTATGAATCTTGGCAATACTACAGATTTCTATCAGTATAGGATTTTTGTAATCTTATCAGTACTTCCATTGATTATTACTTATTTATTTATTTATGGTATATTTAGTAAGGGTACTAAAACATAATATCCTATGAGTCTTGGCAATACTACAGATTTCTATCAGTGTAGGAACTTTGTAATTTTATCAGTACTTCCATTGATTATTACATATTTATTTAAGTATACCTCTTACAAAAAAACTAGTTTAGGCCACATCTTATAGGTACTAAGAACTCAAACACAAAAATAGAAATTAGAGATGAGAAAGTCCACTTTATTATAATTATACACTATATAATATAGCAGATATTAATGCCCTGTATTCAATTTAATCTTAACTCTGTTCCAATTAGAAAAAGAAGAAGCGTTTAGAAGTTACCATTATACTGCTGGAGGAGACTATGCTGTATAAAGGCATTAATTCTGTACAGTTTTTACTTGTGCATTAAGTTTTAATAATAAATAAATAAATAATCAGCCAGTAATGTTCCTGCTGTTGGAACACAAGCCCCCTCTCGTCGAGAAGGCTGTAATCTATCACATGGGCCTAGTAGATGTCACATGTCTTCGAATTTTTGTTTCTAGGTCATGCTGGTTTCCTCATGATGTTTTCCTTTACCGTTTTGAGAGCAATGGTGATGAAATTATTCACAAAAAGTAAAGCGCCCGCCTGGGTTCGAACCCCTTTATGATCATGCTGACTAGAAATCAAAACGTCTATGCCAAGTATTGCCTAAACCTTATATTGACTAGGAAGCACACTGCCTACCTTGCAATATGTCTATACAGTATTTGAACTAAACCTTATTCTGACTATGAACCAAAATGCCTACCTTGCAATATGTCTATTATTTTAGGAGAATAAAGAGAGTACCGTTTCTGGTTGTGTGGCGTTGTGTGGTCACAGTTGTAAACTAACCTAACCTACAGTTCAGAGGCCCTAGTGTGAGTTTATTTTAACCGTTTTTCTACTTAGAAATTATTGCATTTTAGGCATTTCGAATGTTAAACATTTTGATCTCTAGATGATTTACAGCTTAGGCAATTTGCTGTGTAGACCATAATTTTAGGCATTTTGCTTCATAGACGAATTGAAAGTTAGGCACTCTGATCAATACTTTCGAACCCACGACCTAAACTCCTGTGTCGGGACCGTTACTACTGGGCCACCACTGCTCTCGGTTGACTATGCTGACTTATCAGTAATATCAATATTTTATGTCAACAGTGTCCCTGAAAATACAACTATGCCAGCAAATCCTGAGATATTTGCGCAGATGGATGTTATTCATCAGAATGTAAGTGTAAGTACCAAACTAGTTTGGGCTGGGGTTGTGTTACAGCTATAAGTCGTCAAAATAGATGGAATAATAAGAGTAGAAATTGGTATTCAAAACATTTTATTTCACATAAGCATAAATGCACACTTAAAAAAAAAAATGCCTTTATTTCCTCTGACCTTTTGTACATAAACCAGTTCTAATAAACTAATACACTATAATAACATTACATTTAATTATATTACTTTGCTTGGTAACCCTATATTAGTGAACTAGGTATTATCATTATTAACACAAACGGGATATTTACCATGTTTATTATTTGTTTGTTGTATTTGTGTTAATAATAATATTAGTGACCATGACAGTTTAAAAACTTAGGTATTATCAGCTACCAGGTCAGGCTGTCTTGCGACATAGGCCTCCTCTATCTCCCTTCACTTATTCCTGTCAAGAGCTGTTCTTCGCCAACCTTTTGGCAGATCATCCTCCCACCTTTTCACCTGTATTCTTCTATGTCTTTTTCCATTCTTTGGGTACCATTATGTATCTTTTTTGGTCCATTTTTCTGTGTTAGCACTCTTGTTTTTATCCGAACATCAGCAACTTTGGTGATGTTCCTAATATTAATTAGGAAGATAAATGGAAAGCCACAACAGTGGCTTTCCATTTATCTAGCAGTCTCATCACCTTTGTCCGTTTTTTTTTTTTTTTTTTTTAATGGCTCGGTCTGGCATGGGCACTTATGAAACATCAAAAACTTAGTTGAACCAAATGATATAATTGTAAATTACAACTAACTAATCTGAATGGATATCATATAATCAAAACTCACTGATGAATGTGAAGGTTTTCCAGTACATAATTAATGCTATGTCTTTCCTATAGTTTGTAAGTGCAGCTCCGTGGGTTATGTATCGCCAGTTTGCGACAAGGATACCGACAACTGCACGTGCAAGAGCAAGTATAGTGGACGGACATGCAACCAGTGCGCAGTAGAGTACTACAACTATCCGACATCCAAATGTAAGTATTTATTGAATTAGTCTTATTTTAGACGATTAATAGGTAATACGGGGTGGTGTCCGCAACTCCATGTCAATGCGCGTATTTAGCGTATGGATGGGAATATCGATTATTTGATCCATCCCAGCTCCTCAAGAAAGGCCAGCATCGCCTTGGTGTTACTGACAATCTCATGTAGGGTATCTGGGTTACCGTAGTAATTTTGGCCCTGTACGTGGCGACCACCGGGCAGTTTATCAGCACATGAGCTGCTGTCTCGTCCTCCTCCATGCAGGCCCTGCACAGTGGACTGTCTGTGACTCCTATAACAAATAGGTTTTTACTAAACCCGTGGCTAGTTATAGCTGCTGTAACTGTACGCAGCTATTATTTAGTTAGTCGGAGAACCAGTTTCGTGAGGTGGTCTCACCTTGGTCTGACCTAGTTTGTGATGTTGGTCCCTGGTGCGTTGCCTTACCAGAGTACGTAAGTACCCCAAGGGTTGTGGTACGATGGGTTCAAGACCCACTGGTGCTATGCTCGACCTTCTTCTGGCAAGCACACTGTTATGAGCAGTAAAAAGCAAGCAAGATCTATGGTATAGTATACCAACGCTAATGACGCACACATGCGCGATTTCATTTTATGAACAGACCTTTGGGCGTATTGATTTAATTACAAAACTACCTACTTAATATATCTACTTGCGTACTATAGGTACACATATGCCTAACCCTACGGGAAAAACTGTAGTTATGTTATTAGGTGTGAGTTTGTAATGTATGTATTCGTTTATTGTGTATTATGCTTTTTAAATTAATATTTGCTTGAGTTTATTTACAAATTTCGTATCTCTGGTTTCATCTTTTATTGCGTCTTTTACGCCACACCATGTACAATTTCGGTTAGAATATGTTATTCTTTTCATTTGGGACCGAAGCTGTAATTTATTCTCCGCCAAGTGACACAAGCTCGATATTTTTTTGGATAAAATCCTAATTTGTTTCGTAATTGTTTTTTTTTTTTTTTTAAACTTTGCTAGACTAGTAGTTTCTCCTGTAATGTGGGTGCGTTTACAAACATTTAAACTCACATAGACAAACAGCCAGACAAGGAACAACTACTTATAGATCATACAAATATTTGTTCCGTGCGGGAATCGAACCCGCGACACGCAGCGCAGCAGTAAATCGCTTAACCACTGCGCCAAACCAACCTGAATGTGTCGCTCTAGAAGCTAGACACCTCAAAAATGTACAAACAACGTTTAAGATCACACACCACAATCTAACCAAGCTAATGTCTAGACTTTAAAAGAGACTGACTTCTGGGTTTGTATTGGTGGTACTTCTCAGAGTAGTTGGGTAGGAAACACCGACCTCTTAAGTCTCTTTACAAGTCCATACAATTAATTGCATTGTAATGGTCAGATCATATGAGGACTATGCAGGTTAATGAGGTGGTCTCTTGAAGAAAGCCAGACAAGCTATCTGTCTTTTCTCTTGTTTTATATAACTTACCGCATTTGTGTACGAGTGCATAATCCTAAATAAATGTAACTGCTTCCGAAGGGGTGGAAACCTAGTTTTCTGAAATACAGGACGTTTGACGACACCGACCAGTGGCACTGCAAGCAAAGACAAATAATTTAATTCAAATAGGTATAACTTGAACGTCAAAATTTACAAAAAACAAAGAGTTTGTTCTAGTTGCCCCTTCCAAAAGGTAAATTATTTGTGAAGACGATGTGCAGTGGCCAGCACATCAAGCTGCACGAAACTGTCAAATTTCTCCAAACGATTTTAAACTTTAAAATGTTGATGATTAAGTTCAAAATCGAACGAGAAAATTTGACAGTTTGTGGTAACTTGATGTGCTGGCCATACCTACAATAAAATTAAAGATAAAAAAAATAGGATATTTGATGTTTATATCCTACTAATAAAAATAACCCACCTACACAATACTCAATACTTTATGCATTCCATAATGTGTACATGTATAACAGTTGTTATGTTAAAACATCGAATCAATTATGGACCCTGTCGGGCACAGCAAAGTTAATTTTGGCTTATTCCACAAATCCCCCCTAAAAATCCCCCTGAGGAGGAAAAGTGGATTCTATAAATCAGTCTAGAATTCACCCCTGATAATCCCGCTGAGGGGGGTAAACTAGAATTGAAAAAAAAAAAAAACTTATTCCAAGATCCCCTCAAACTGATTTTTTTACATTAGGGTTCAGTTTTTCCCACAGGGGGATTCTCTCAGGGGGGATTAGTGGAATAAGCCTTAATTTTTAATAGGAGAGAGGATGAAGGCGCTTTTTAGTAAGAAGAATTAAATAAATATTAAATTGGAATAGTATCATTAAAATAGTATCATTTGCTTTTATGGTATTTCTATTTTATTTAGTCTTGTAGAATAGCCTAATACCTATTTATATTTTCACGCCGTTAAGCTAAAACATGACTAAAATAATTTAATGTAACATCTTGCATGCAATGTGTGTGTATACTTATGTTTTGGACAAATAAATGATCTTATCTCATCTTAGGTAAAAATAATGATAAGTGAAGTAATGACAGATAAATTAATTATGTGATAGATTTTACAAACGATGATTTGTTCTCGGTTGATGGCAATAGGATGCCCCCTATTACGTGGGACTTATAAAAAATATCTGGCGAGGGTGTACTGTAGGTACACCTCTGCCTTCGAGAAACATAGGCGCAAAAAAAAAAGAACATCTACTTTTACAAAACATTGTAAAAGTAGATGATTTGCCTAAAATTTTAATAATGAATATTCAGTGTGTGAGTTGAAATAATCACAGTAATAACAGAATGTGCGCTGTGCGCTCTACGTACTTAGTACGGCCGTCTCTAGACGCTGCCAGCTCTGCGATTCGGTGCTCTGTGATCTCAAACAGTTCACAGACTTTTACTACCATCGTCTTTCAACATGTTTAAATATTTATAAATTAAAACGTCACACACCCCTTCCAGAATGCGACTGCGAAATCGGCGGCTCCAGAGACAACAACTGCGAGTCTGCGACAAGACCACTGGACTGTCCCGCTGCCACTCGCGCGTCGCTTGCATCGTCCCATACGCGCCCACTTTACAACAAAGAAGGCTGGACCCGAGAGGTACAGGAACTCCGAAGCAGTGTTCCCGGGGTTCTCTTGGAAGGGATATGTCGTGTTTTCTATGCTGCAGGTCTGTGTTCAATTGTTTTTTTGTATAGAAGTTTTTAGCCATCGTAGTTCGGTTGAAGACCGAATCTCACCGTGAAGACTTAGGTGAAGTAAGCATGAAGTGTGCTGTCAGTAATGTCAATACCTAGCATCAGCCAGTCTATTCTGTAAAAATCTCATCGTGAAGACTTAACTTTTGACGGCACGGTTGGCGCAGTGGTTAAGCAATTGACTGATGTGCTGCGTGTCGCGGGTTCGATTCCCGCACAGAACAAATATTTGTATGACCTACAAGTAGTTGTTCCGGGTCTGGCTGTTTGTCTGTGATTTTAAATTTTTGTAAACGCACCCACAATACAGGAGAAATTCCTAGTGTGGGGAAAGCTTAACTAAGAAAAAGCGTAACTAAGTGAGCAGACAAATGTGTCAATCCGTAGGTGGAATGACAGCTCTCTTTAAACTCACTTCACCTAAGATTACACGGTGAGATGTTTACAAAATAGATCGGCAGTGAGAACAGTGAACAAGAACAGAGAGAACAGTAGTGATGAAATTATTTACACAAAGTAAATCGCCTGCCTGGCTTCGAACCCACGACCTATAACGTAAGTCGAGGCCGTTACCACTGGGACACCACTCTCGAATTGAGAACGGCTGAACTGATTTGGCTATTTCTTGTTTATTTTAAAACAAGAAATAGCCAAATCAGTTCAGCTCGTAATAGTCTGAATAAGGTTTTTGTGGAAAGTAAAATAGGAAAAGTTCTCTGGAAAATTGTAAATTCGGGAAAAACTGAAAGTGCTTTCTTCTATGGGGTTTTTGTATAAATTCTTGAAATTTGGACAGGACAACGTCTCTCGGGTCAACTAGTCTCTATCTTATATATAAAAACCAATTTTCGCGCGTTAGTCTCGCAAAAACTCGAAACTCGTTCGACCGAATGTGATGAAACTTTGGCAAGTTGTGGCGCACACAACAACTTACCAATGTTTCATCATATCGCCGGAGAAGATTCCTAACAAAAAATAATAATGAAAATGCATTAATATATCAATGTTAAAAAGACATTGCGAAATTGTTATGTTTTATTGTAATCATTAAAACGGAGCTTAGTGGCCACTATTTTCCATTTTAATTATTACAATAAAACATAACAATTTAAAACTACTGTTTGTAGTAATAATAACGTATAGTCTTGTGAAGCACAACTTGACGAGCTTATTTTCTGCATTTTCATTCTAGAATAAAAGAAATCACCGAAATAACGATGAGGGCACCACTGTGCGCTCGGCGTAGTCTTAAGAAAAGGACAGAAGATAAATCTTATTATAGTCCTATCAAATTAATCAGCAGTTGACGTAAATTGACGTAATTTTAGTCGGTAAGTTTTTAATCTCGTCTAAACTTATATGGAGTAGTGACAGGCGCGCTGATTAATTTGACAGGACTAAACTAAAATTTATCTTCTGTCCTTTTCTTAATAAAATAGAAAGAAAAAGATGCACTGAACTTAAATTTAGTTTAGTTTGTGAACAAGGAAGTCGGCACCAATATTTCGTCATAGTCGTAGAACAGTGACGGATCTGACATTTATGTTAAACTCTGTCGCGCGTGCAAAAACAGCAGTAAGTATAATTTTTGTCCACATTTAGTTGAGCATTGATTCGGAATCAGCTCATTGCGCTGATTCCGAATCTATGTTTGACTCAATCAATGCTCGGCTAAATTTGGACAAAAATTATACTTACTGCTATTATTGCACGCGCGAGAGTTTAACATAAATGTCAAATCCGTCACTGTTCTACGATTATGACGATTTGCTTACTTACTTTACTTAGGCCCATTGCACTACAAATCACTAAACACATTTAGCGCTAAATAAATTTAAAATATCGTTCTTTTTCTGCCAGTCTTTTGAAGATGACAAAGATAAAATGATGTTTTAAATATGTTAAGCGCTAAATGTATGTATTTAGTCATTTCTTTTTTTGCCAATCTTTTGAAGATGACAAAGACAGAATGATGTTTTAAATATGTTTAGCGTAGATTTGTAGCTAGCTGCTGTCCGCGGTTCCGCCCGCGTAGCGTTTTATGAAATAAATAAAAGTACAACGCCACATGCGAACTACGCATCACAGACCTGACGTCACAAATCCTGCATCGCGCAATCAGTTTGCCGCGCGACTAGCAAATATACAACATCCCGACACCTACCATCGGCCAGGTCATCGAAGTTTTACTTACCTTAAATTATATTCACAAATGGCACTTGAGATCTTGCACACAACACTTACACTGGAATGTCCGCAGTCCGCGCTCGAGTGCCGGTTTCACCGTTTTACGTATGGATTTTGAAATTAAATTCTGGTTGTTTCGCTAGTGCATCTGCTAATTACGTTGAGTTGAACCTCCGTTCTTCCATGTCGCCGTGCCGCGTTATAATCATCCTCTGTTTCGTACGTCCACGTTTAGTTGAGCCTGCTCCTCCGTGTCGGCATTTCGGAATAAAGTTGTGAAGTTTTTGTTCTGTGAACTACTGAGCATAGGTACTCTGAGTTTGGACCCATAATTATTATGAAAAGTGAACTGAACATTGAGTGCTCTTCCATCATGTCAAAACTAACATGAGTTTTGACATGATGGAAGAGCACTCAATGTGTTTTTATCTGGATGTCTAGTGACTAAGAAAGATGGTATGTACTTTTTGCTTACTGATGTTCTGTCTTTATAAAACTTGGTTCTCTCTATTATAAAAGCTTTTTACTGTAGAATCAACCCCGAAATTTAAAAAAATAACAGCTGATTCATACATTTTATTCGCAGGACATCGATTATTTTGTACGAATCAGCTGTTTGTACTATTTTGCAGCTCACAAATGTTCAAAGTATTTATTTTTCATTGCAGATATGGGAGTTCTGGAAAAAGACAGTCATCAGACAGCGGACCTCATGATGTTCTCCTGATGTGTTTAAAAAATAATAATAAACTGATTTTTATCTTTAATTCCGAGTTTTCATTCATACTCCTGTGCAGGTAAAAATCTGGAATTTTACATTGTCGTATAAATTATTGTTTCCTATTAACGCATTCTTAACAGAATTGTTAAAAAAACATTAATAGTATAATGTTTTTTAACAATTCTGTTAAGAATGCGTTAATAGGAAACAATAATGTATACGACAATGTAAAAAGTCAGCTATCTGTAATAGTGTAATGTGTATGTGTGTGAGGGTGTGTGTGCTTGAGTGAGGAAAACCCTCACTCATGCACACACACACATATACACACGACAGAGAGGGTGTGTTTGTGTGTGTAGTAATAGTTTTGTTACCCGACAACTAGATGGCGCCTCGTGTTGTCAACAGAAAAAGTAGAGAGCTGCCTGTCTATACCCTATATACTATTGTAGCCTGTGACTTACACTTATGTTTAACAAATTGGCAGTTCATATTATAGAAAAATTTAATAATAAAGTTCTTGCATTCCACAATTTCGCTCAGAGTGTACTTTCAACTGTGTAAAAGCCATCGAGATAGTAAAAGCATATAAAAAGTACACATTCGTCTTTCTTGCTGTATTATAGGTAACACGTGCCTTGTTAATCAGGCAAATTTCAGCTCTTGGGGTGACTGTTACACACATAAATGCTAATATAATGTTGATATAATTCAATTATTTGATAATTGGATTTCTTATACAGCTATGTGCTGAATTAATTGTGCCCAAATTAGTGATATATCAGCAGAGGATGCGCTGTCTATGCTGATATACAACAAGTTTATGCAGCCAATGTTTCCACGGTGCACTGTGAAAATGCTGTTTAAAATGAATCATAGTTCTATGCAAATATTTTATTGAATGACAGAAAGTGCAAGTCACATTTGACAACACGTCCATAGATATAATAAACCCCCATTCCTCCCCATTTAGGGTTGATTCAGATCTCATCAGTCAAACGCCGTGGAGGTCGCTCCTCACGCTGGCTGCGCCGAAGAGGTGCTGCAACCGTCGCAGTCGGTGTTTCAAACGATGGAGATGAGGATGATGATGTAGATGCAGATGTGGATGGAAATGGTTCTAGTGTGGATGGAATGTGAGAGGACGGTGTAGATGGATGAGGAATTGACATAGGTGATGGTGCCAAGCATGTGGATGATGAAGACGTAGAGGCTGTCGCAACACTTTCAGGTGACGCGGCTGCAGGAGCAAGTCGCGGTCTCATGTGATCTGCATGTTTCCTTTCCTCCACCCCATTAGATGTAGTGAACACGTAGGAGTATCGGTGTTTACGGGTCGCTACTGTAGCAGGCTGCCACTTTTTTTCCAGTTTAGTTTTAATGTAAACCTTATCGCCTGTCTGGTATGTAGGTGTAGATGACAATATGTCCGCCTTCACATGTTGCTATTGCAAATTTCTTCTCTTGTTCGGTCGGATATTTGATAGAACACAGTTCAACTGCCTGCCGAACATCATCTGGGCTTGTGATTTGCCGGTAGTGGTGTGCGGAGTGTTCCGGTAAGTGAATAAAAACTCCGACAATCGACGCTTAAGTGGACTTCCGTCACTGGAGGTCATTCTGTTCTTAGAAGTTCTCACAAACCGTTCAGCTAACCCATTTGTTCGGGGATGGTACGGAGATGAGGTGGCATGTAGAATGCCCTGATTTTTACAGTACTCCAAGAATTCCTGTGATGTTAGTGGGGGCCCGTTGTCAGATACAATCATTTGTGGGAGTCCAAAGGTGTTGAAAATCTCATCCAGAACAGCGCATAGACTTTTTGAAGTTATGTTTTTCATTGGTAAGACCAATGAAAAACATAACTTCAAAAAGTTCGGGATTAGACGGTCTGTTTTCTTGACACCTGGTGCATCTCTTGATAAAATTCTCGATATCCTCGTCAAGTGATGGCCACCACACATAGAAACGTGAGAGTGCTTTCATGGCCGATATGCCTGGGTGCCCTCGGTGCAAATAGCCTAAGACTGTCTTTCTTAGAACCTCAGGTATGACCATCCTGCCTTGCCTCAGTACAATTTTACCTTCTACAGACAGTTCGAAACGTTTCCTGCAGTATTGTTTCATCTTCTTGCCTGTAATCCAGGTCTCTCCACCCGGACTTTAGGTACTGGCAAACGAGTGACAAAGTTGAATGATCAAAAAAAACCCAGAGCGAACAGATACAGGATGTAGCTCATAATTTTAGTGATATTTAGTGATATCATTCTGTAAATATTTCACTATTAAATTCGATGGCTAAATGTATGATATTGTGCAATTTTTTTATTTTTTTTAACACGTTGCCCCACACTATGATTTATCCTGTATCGTGGGTGCGTTTACAAACATTTAAACTCACATACACAAACAGCCAGACCCGGAACAACTAATTGTAGGTCATACAAATATTTGTTCCGTGCGGGCATCGAACCCGCGACAGGCAGCGCAGCAGTCAATCGCTTAACCACTGCGCCAACCGTGCCGTGCCGTGTTTTTCATCAGGGGTTTTTTTTTTTTTTCTGTCTCTTAAAGATTGCTTTGCTTTGGGTATATCCGACGATATACAGGTATTTACTCACGCCCATAATCCCATAGGAGTAGGAAGAGACTGCAGATTGTCAACCAACTATCTGTATTCCACTATTCGCCGCTTTTCTGCGAGCCTCAGCGTGATGAGTGGCGAACTCTGTCGCCACCGTTTGAATGTTAAGTCTCATTATTCGACTTTTACGAAACGCCGAGAAGAAGGCGTTGGTCGTAACCGACACCACACGGCTTAAATAAATAAATACATATACAATATGTTACAAAAACCCTGTCCGATCCAATAAAGGCGTATTCCTGGTTCAACATACGTACTAGAAAAAATGGTTATAAAAATGTAACTCATAAAAAACAAAAGTTATTTATTTTTAATTTTTATAATCCATGCGAAATTTAACACTGAATATGGCAAATTTTCATAAGTTGACAACACTCCACCCGCCGGCAAAATCTTTTTATTTTTACCTATTTTTATTTCAAAGAACACCGCCCTACACTACCGCATTGTAGGCACTTTTTCAACTAGTCGCCGACTCTTTGATGTCGCCGACTGGTTGCCTACCGGCGCGCTACTTGTTGGCCAATGGCCAGTCTTTCGTGGAGATAGCTTTTGATCGGACGTCTGTACGTATCACGTGCCGCTATCGTTTCGTTTAATATGTTGATGTGCTTAGGCAAGACCGACTGTAATTATGCAGCTGCTCGTAGAACTTATGAGGTGCGCTTCGCTAATATGCTAGGTGTGACAATACCATCGGAGCGTGCGTTCCATCACCTGCATAACCGTGTGTAGATACACCACAGGCAGTGTTCATGGGCACGAGTCGCAGGCCGCTGATGCTGGAAGACCACGAGAGTGCAACGTGGAAATCGAGGAACACAGTTCTCCGGTCTAATCGTGTGCTTTTCGCCGATGAATGCTCGTTTGAGAGAACAGGTGTGGGTATTCAACTGCCACAACGAATACGTGTGGGCGCTGCAAAGAGTATGTGCAAATTTAGTGAAAAGGTGACGAATGTGTATTAGTGTTGGAGGTGGACATGTGGAGCACGATCGCCGAAGTATGCAACAACAACAAGCGAACTGATTACCTGGTCGGTAAGTACATTGCCAAAAGCACATCACATTTAAAAAAGCCCTTATCAGGGCTACATTAAATTCAATAAATTGTTTCTTCGGTTTAAACAACTTTCTTTTTTCATTTCTTGATAAACAGAATTAGGTCAGAAATCCGGATCACTATGCCTACAAAACAATATCAGCTGATACTTACGCGTAGGCATAAGGTATGACGTAGCGTAGGTTTCTTTCGTTATAAGTTTGGCGGCACGCGACAAAGTAGATTCATGACAAAAAATCATACAAACCGCCTCGCTCGGCGGCGACAAAAAACTGTAGGTAGTGAACTTGTGAACTTTTTCGAGCAATCAGTGTTGCCTCTGATCAGTTTTTATTTTTAATTTTTATTTAATTATATTCACTGGGGAAAAATAATAATTTCAAATCTATTAAATGGTTACGTAATAGTGTACGCAGTACGATGCCGAATAATACTCTTAAGGATCGGACAGGGTTTTTGTTACATGCTGTATACAGGATGAAATTGAATTCATGGGCATCCTCTTAAGGGGTCATTGTACTCATCATTATGAACAACTTTTATTTTGGGACCAAACCTGAAATCGCGAATAAAAAAATCATTACTTTTTGACGAGTTAAGCGAACATAAATGATTTATTTTCGTGATTAATTTTTGAAAAGTGTTATTTTTCACAACCACAATCACTACTGACCCATTTTTATTATTTTTATAAATAAATAAAAACATTATATAATAATATGTTTTATTTATAAATAAATAAAAATTAAATGATGTTGGTTTTTAACCGCATCACTAGAGAACTGCTGGACCGATTTTAATGCGGTTTTCACTCATTCCTAAAGATAACCAGGATTTTTTTTGTACAGTTAGTAAAAGATTAAAATGATAATAATGTTAACAACAGACAGACAGATCAATCAATCAAACAAACATTTGCAAACAGACGGACTACTGACCGCCGGTCATTGCAGTCCGACTGTTATGGTTTATTATTGAGTATAAAATAAATGCAGTTAAGATAAAACAATCTCGGTTATTAAACATCCACCTGTTTTAGGTCGCATAATCAAAACACCATTTTAAATAACAGAAAAATGTATTTATAAAAGTACGCGGCGCGGCGGTCCGTAAGAATTATGTTGTACCTATCTATTATGTTTAAAAAACAACAGTCTTCGTATGAAGTAAATAATTAAATGAATGTTGTATTATGTTTATTTTTTAAATACTTACTATGTAGGTGTGTTTAGTATGTTTGTGTTTTTTTCATGCAATAAGTACGTTTTCCTCCAGTATTGTTACTTTAATCTTTACCTATTGGCCATGGAAGTGTAATAACACTATTGAATGTCGTATCGACGTTCAAACGGCGGCGACAGAGTTTGCCACTCATCACGCTGAGTCTCGCAGAATAGCGACGAAAAGTGGACTATAGATATTTGATTGACAATCTGCAGTCTCTGCCTACGCCTATGGGATTATGGGCGTGAAATCTGTATTTATATCGTCGGATATACCCAAAGCGAAGAACAAAGAAAATAAAACACACCTGATGAAAAACAAATAGCACAATATCACACATTTAGCCATCGAATCTAATAGTGAAATATTTACAGAATGATATCACTAAATATCACTAACATTCTGAGCTACATCCTGTATCTGAAAGTTTAGCCAAAAGTTTGCCGGCAGGACAAGGCATGAAGTGGAGTCGAATATTATTTTATAGTTTTTATTGTTTGTACACACGGCTACACCTCAACCTATACTGTTTAGACTTTGAACTTGCTAGTTTTAGTGAGACGTTAAATTGTGCTCCCGTATAAAAATTCCCCAAAATAATTTCACGGACTGTATCTCCTCATTTTTATGGTAAAAGTGTTAACATTATCACACACGTATTATACTGTTTTTATCTTAACATATTATTCATCGTGAACTATGTAAATGTGACTTTTATATGTGGACAACTTTTTGTGACAAAACAGTTTTTGTGCGTGCTAATAAAAACTTATTGACGATATACAATATTTCAAACTAAGTGGCGAATGGCGAGTGGCGAAATGTGTAATACGTAAATATATAAAAAATTGCGAAAAATAAATGGAATCACATGGTGATACTTGGTGAAAAAAATTTAAACATTTTTTAAACTACAACCGTCTTTCTAACAAACATTTTGTCCGGGAGAGCCTAGTAATCAACAATTTCGGTCTTCTTCTTAACTGTCGCAGTGGCGTACACGTTAAATCGCCTACCTTACCGCATACACCGTGTGGCCCGAGTTCATATCCCGCGCATGGGTTGTCTTTTTGGAATTAACATAATTATCTACATTTAAACATTCTCAACATGAACTTTCTCGAAAACATTACTTTCCGTCGTGCCCGAACTGACTCCAATTTTGAGGTGTTGAACTTATAGTCTACCCGATATTTCTGTCGACAGTAGTGATGAAGAAACGTTAAAATTAAAGGAACAGATAAATAAACTAGAATTTGAATTAAATAGTGCACATCAAGAAATCGAGTCTCTTTACTTAGAAAATAATAATCTTAAAAAACAAAATGAGGAATTGATAGAGAAAAATGATTTTTACAAAAAACAGCCCGGTATCCACAAAGAAAACTGAAGTTTGCACGCAGAAGAAAATAATTCAAAAGAAAGATAAAAAAGTCAAACTGAGGTTTCATTACAAATGCCTAAAACGACTATCATTGAGTGCAACAAAGTTGATGCCAAGTGCGAAATTGAAAACCAAAAACGGAATATCAACTGTGTTACAACAATCAAAAGTACAAGAAAGCGAAAACTACGCATAATTAGTAACTGTAATTATATAGGTGCACTAGAAAATATAGAAGCTACCTTCAGCGAGCACTTCGAGTTTTGCTATTACGTGACACCAGGTAGTGGATTAAGCGATATTTTGTCCAATATTACAGAAAAAGTCAAAAATCTTTCCATTGACGACTACTGCTTATTTATGATCGGAGAAAAGGACTTTAGAAGCGCTGGAAACCGCATCGAATTAATCAAGCAAATCAGGGAATCACTAAAGCTAATCACCCACACGAATGTAATCGTATGCTGTCCCAGTTACGTAAGAGGAGCTCTAATTTATAATTATGGAGTGGAAATGTTTATTAATTTACTACACGTGGACATACAGAATAATAACTATGCATACTTTTTGACACAAATCGTGACCTCACCTTAGATATGTTTTCCTATCAAACAGGAAAACTAAACAGACTGGGCACAAAACGCATTTTTGAGAGTATCTTTGAACGTTAGATTATTGACATAAGAAACTATCCCATAGAATCTTCTATCTGCAATTCGTCTGACAACAGTGACTTTTTTCGTTTATAATAATATAAACATCCTACATCAGAACATTGCTGGCCTGTTAAACAAGTCTGACTTCTTACTGTTCACCTTCAAGAATTATCGCAGAAGAAAAGGGAAATTGATGTTATTTGTATCACAGAACACTTTGTTATGACCGGACATGAGAAACTACTGAATTTAACAAACTACAAGTTAGCAGCAATCTATACAAGACAGTCTCAGAAACGTGGAGGAGCATGTATCCTAGTCAAAAACTACCTTGAATACAAATATCTTCCAGACATATCTCGGCATTCTATAGCTAACGTCGTCGAATGCTGTGGCATAGAATTGACGAAGCACAATTTAATTATTATGTGTATTTATAGGCCCACAAAGATTAATAATTTAAGTTTGTTTTATGAGAAATTAGAAACTATTGTAAAAACATTATGTACGAAACCCGAAAAGAAAATAGTAATATGTGGAGACTTCAATATAGACACTTTAAAAAATATTGCATAAACCTGGACTTTGAAACCTGTCTTTTAGGCTATAATCTTAAATTAGAACTACGCCAACCCACCAGGCTATGTAGCAATTCTTGTATAGACAATTTTGCCCGCAGTTCTAAACTAAACTGTAAATCAGAAGTTTTAGACAGCACTGTCTGACCAAACAGCACAGTTTTTGCAAGTAAAAGTACTCAAATCGTGTAGAATAAATTATTGGCGGATCAAAAAACGTGATCTTTCTAGTGAAAATTTAACTAAATTCAAAAATTATCTACAATGTTTTTCATTTTATGATATTTACAACTGAAAATGCTAATGAAGCATTTGATTATTTCTTAGAGCACTTTCGTCTCTTGTACGATCTTTGTTTCCCTTACAAATTGATAACCGTTAATTTAAACAAAAATATTAAATGGGTTTCTCAGGGCATTCGAAAATGCAGTAGGAAACAAAGGCATTTACTGTGGAAATATAGGTTTTCGCCTTCAAGCCTTAATAAAAGTAACTTTAAAAACTACTCGAAAAGGCTTCGGAAAATCATTAAATTAACGCAAAAAGCGCAAAATAACTATTTTATTAACACGTCAAACAATAAATCAAAAGCATATTGGCAAGTGATAAACAAAAATAAACCATTTACTGAACCTATTTCCCAAATAAAAATTCATGATACCACTGATCACTGATCCAACAGAGATTGCAAACGCTTTTAATAATTATTTTATTGACCAGACAAAAAATATTATGACCTCAATAATTAATATAATAATATCTTATCTAAATATAATATTTTGAGTAAAGAACAAATGTGATTTAGAAAAATTAAAGGCATAAATTCGGCCGTTTACGATTTAATGAATATGATACTGAGAAACGTCGATGAAAAAGTACCAGTTTGCGCCATTTTAACTGATATGACGAGGGCCTTCGACTGTGTTGAGCATGAAACTCTGTTATACAAGCTAAACACCATAGGTATCAGAGGAAATATGCATAATCTCTTAAAATCTTATCTCAGCAACCGAAAACAGCACACAGAAATTACAAAAATATGTTTAAAAACTAAGCGTGAGAAAAAATACATATCGGAACAAAGACATATTAGATATGGCGTACCACAGGGCACTGTGGTAGGCCCTTTATTATTTTTAATTTATATTAACGACTTGCCACGAAGCATAAAACATCCTATGGTCTTATTCACTGACGATAGTACTTACTGCCTTGATTAAATGTACAGACCTAAATACGTATGAAAATTACATAAATATTACTTTAACGGACATTATACACTGGCTTGATCAAAATAATTTAACGATTAACTAAGACTAAGGTTATGCATTTTTATCAACGGATACCTCCGCAAACTTTAAACTTAAATTACATCGGACAAAAAATAGACCAAGAACAAGTTGCAAATTTTTTAGGTATAATGATAGATAGCCAACTAACCTGGGCCTCAAGTCTGCTATTACAATAGTGTCAGAATGGTCTATCATTGATTTCATAATTGTTGATTTTGACAAGTTTTGTAATCTACTAATATAATGGCGTCATTATGACTTTCCAATGGTCAGCCACTGACACTCCATTGAAAGAAATAGCCTAAAATGATAATCTCGTACATAATGACAAATTAATGACTGACATAAGCGGTAATCTGCTAAAATTTTGACAGTTCCTTTGATCAGTGGCCGAATGGAGACAATGTATTCACTACGAACAAATATTCTCGAGCTAGACAACGCAGTGGATGCTAGAGAAAGAAGATGGGCGGAATGCAGAAAACGTCGTCTAGCCCGTCGCTTGGCGAGAATTAATTCGAACCCCTTTATTGATATTCCCGAGGCGGAATTTGTAAAAACGTTTCGCCTTCGAAAGGACTCAATAAAGGGGTTAATTGAAGAACTCATTCCCCTTATGGCCAGACCGCGTCGAAACGATAGCGTATCAGCAGAAATGAAGGTGAGAAAACTGAATTTTACATTGATTTATTATTCTTTATGGTTCAGTCAGCTATAAATACGAAATAGGTTGATTAATGTTATATTTTTTATTGCAGATTCTAATAGCACTTGCATTTTATGCATCAGGGTCCTACCAAAATTTGATTGGACTGAGTGCCCTCCATAATGTTTCACAAAATACTGTGTCACGAGCAATAATTCAAGTAACAGAGGCATTAAATAAAATATATCAAAAATTTATTAAATGGCCTACACAGTGTGATGAAAGGAATATTATAAAGGCTAAGTGAGAAATTAAATATACCCTAATTGTTTTGTTTGTATTCGCTGTTGTACAGCAGAATTATTTAGTTACTAAAAACTTTTCAGGTTCTATCAGAAATTTGAATTTCCTGGCGTCCTGGGTTGTATTGATGGCACACATATTGCAATATTAAGGCCGCACATACATGAGGAACGGTATTATAACAGAAAGGGCTTCCATTCCCTTAATGTTATGATAGTAAGTATTGGGTAGAAAGTAGAAATGTCTACCTAGTGCCCAAATTATACTAATAAATTATAATAATATGTCTGTTATGTAATAATAACTAATTATACATAATATTTAATTCATTTACAGATTTGTGATGCTGATTTAAATATTTTATGTGTGGACGCAAGCAACCCAGGCTCCGCGCATGATTCCACTGTATGGCAGAGTCATCCACTCAGTCACCACTTAAAACAAATTACAGAAAATACTAATGAACAAGTATTTTTATTAGGTATTACAATATTTTTTTGAATCCCTACCTTACTTACTTATTTATACCTTTATCATGTTCATGTGTTAGCATTTGTTGGAATAATGATTATAATTTTCAGGTGACAGCGGGTATCCATTAAGGAAAACCATGATGACCCCAATCCTCAATACTGTAGATGGGACACCACAACATAACTATTATGTAAAACATGTGACTGCACGCAACACAGTGGAACGTTGCATCGGCGTATTAAAAGCACGTTTCAGGTAAAGAGCATTTCTAGGCAATTGTTTTACATTATTGCACAATTGTTAGACAATTCATTAAATATAAAAATAGTCACTGCTATTGAGTTATAGCAGTGAGTCACTGCTATAACTCAATAGCAGTAACTATTTTTATATAGAATGAATTTCTTATTTTAGAATTTTAGATGCAATAGTTCTTGATGTCAAGAACAGTAAGTATTAAAAAGTTAATCTATTAGGACGTTTAGTTAAATGGGGTTGTATAAAGTAAATTGATTTTTTGCAGGTGTTTGCTTGCAGCACGTGCTTTACACTATAGTCCAACAACTGCAGGCAAAATAGTGAATGCATGTTGCATATTGCACAATATTGCAAACATGGCAAGAGCACCTGCCACCTGATGCAGTTTATGCAGAAGCACTTCGCTTGCAACAGGTCTGTGATTTCTATTCTGCTATTTGGTCATATAATGAAGTTGGAATTTTAAATAATACTACTATGTTAAAAATCAACATTTAAATTACTCTTTATTTCTCATAAACTAAATATTTATTTAACAATATTAAACTTGACAAAAATCTGAAATGTAAATATACTGCATAAAACAAAAAGATATTTTGTCATTTAAATAATAAAACAAATCCAAGTTACAATATCTAATGTAATAATAATAACAAATCAGAATCAGTCTTCATTCAAAATAAAAAGATATTCAATATTTTAATCATCATTTGAATAACAAATCACAAATTTTACCTTATATAATAAAAATGAAATATACATATATTGCCTATATAGTCGTCATTAATAACTAATCAGTCTTTTAATTTAGGAGGAAAATAATTATGCAGCACCTAATTATCAAGAACATCGAAGGGTGAATCCGGATCTTCTTGAAGGTCGGGCACTGCAGCACGCTCTTGTTGACAGACTGTGGAGAAATGCATAAATTAAATTAGCAGGTATGTAATGTAAACCCACCTCAATATTCTAGTGAATACTCTATTATTATTAAAATGATTTAACTCTTTGTTACAGATTCACAGTATTGCACAAAATATGATTTAAAATAAATTAATACTCTTATTATAAACACTGTTTCATTTAATCATCTAACATTACAGCCTTTTGGAATCTACTGCTGGACATGGACTCCTCCTAAAATAGATTTCATTTGTCCATACTAATATTATAAATGTGAAAGTAACTGTCTGTCTGTCTGTTACGTTTTCACGCCTAAACCGCTGAACCGATCGTCATGAAATTTGGTATAGATATAGCCTTGGATATGGAGAAGGACATAGGCTACTTTTTTACGCGATAATCGACATCCACGCGGGCGGAGCCGCGGGCAAAAGCTAGTCTTTTAATAATCTGACTAAATTACCTCTTGCATACTTCAGAAAACTTTAGTCAGACTCAGAATCTGGTGCCATCAAAATTCTGCGGAGTTACTGTGAAAGTAAAATTAACTTTACGAGTAATACAAAAGTTGCAACTTCGTATATAGCACGTGTAACCTAGCGCTTAGTATCAGAGTTACAATCAAGATGTAAAACTGATGTGAGCCTACACCTAACACAAGCTTAGCTGGAGACTATTATTATAATTTTTATTGTATTATTTTCAATGCTCCTCAATACTTATTGTGGGTATGTTTGTAGCAGACACAATGAGTAGAAGTTCCGATTTTGGGTGAAACCATTTCATAAAGGTGAATTACCTGTAAATGAACAGTAATTACCTTTTTTGGCAGACAGTGGCCTATAAGGTCCACCATTTTTTCTGTGGTGGAGCTCAGTTGATCAATGGCCGCAGCTAAGTTGTTGATGGCCTGAGCTTGTTTTAAAGTCGCCTCGGCGTTCCTGGCTTCAATAGCGTCCAGCCTTGATTGAGCAACTTCGAGAGCTGCATGGTCTCTATCTATTAAAAAAAAATTGGTTGTCTGTAAAGTTGGTTTACGGACGATAGTTTAACGTGACAACGTCATAACAAAACATTGATGCGGCGCAAGCGTACAATGAGTGTAACGGGACAATGAGCGTAACGGGACAATGGGCGTAACGGGACAATGAGTCATCCTTTTTCGTGCATGCAGCCGGCGTTCATCGATTTATTAGACGTTGTCACGTCAAAATATTTTGTTACATCAGGCGACATACTTAGCCCTAGAATGCGGCGTTAATGTTCAAAACAAATATATGCAAGATCTTTACCTTCCGCTGCGTAACGCCGTTCAAATCTTTGGCGACGGCGTCGCTTTGGAGGCTGGTCGTATTTCAGGTAGTTTTATTTTATTTGAATCGACCATTATTGGGTATTAGAATAATAATAATTGAGTTCCTACTAATTCTGAGAGTAACAGGATTGTTTATTAGTCAGAATTCAATTGATCTATGATTATAAATGGTTTTTAATACAAAAAAAACTACATTATATGGGTTTTTACGACAGTAAATGTGACCATAAGCTTACCAAAAATGGATATACGACCTATACAGTTTTTTTTAAGTACATTTTCATGGGATGTATTAACCAAAAATTGATTTTTTCTTAGACGTAAATCCAAGCTAACTTTAAAACTAAAGAAGATAGATAAGTTTTGATGATTTAACCTTTTTCATTTGCAAATTGTAAGAACCTTTCTCATAGATCATTTTTTTATAACTTCAAAAACAAAAAAATTATGAATTTTCATGTAAAAAAAAAAGTTTTTCTGCTCTACTGAAAAGTCGGGTTTTGGTTTATACGGCCTTTCTACCCAAAGTAGTCTTGTGCAAATTTTTTGCATGCCTAATTTAAGATAGAATGTAGGATCTTGGGTTTTTTTTTTTAAATACCGTAAAATGGGGTTTTTTGGATATAGTGAGGTTATTTAGAATTTCTAAAATAAAAGTTTTGATCACATGTATTTTTTTATCTGTCAAGGGTAGGAATATTTGAATGCCACCTGGCAACACAACAACTAACTGTCTATGTCACATTCAAATTTTGGAGGTTAGTTTAGCATTTCACGTGGAGCAGTAAATGTTTTTGTAAATTTCGAATTTCTGGTTTTTATCGTGGGGTTACAACTTTCATCTGATACACAAAATCTAGAAAGGTATGTACTACGCTAATCAAACTATGTATACGTGTGTTTTTCGCAGATTTCAGTGGTTTTAGTTGCTGTTTTCTATCTCTAACGAGCTATGTACTGTACCTATTTTTTGTGATTGGGGCTTTTTAGGTTGATTTTGGGGTTATTTGGAACAATATTTCAAATAGCCCCTTCTACGGTTTTCTATGCATTAGTATGGATTAAAGTAGTCGCTTCAAATAGCCCCAAGAGTGCAACAAAATTCACTTAAGGCTAAGTTATCACGCTTCAATTGAATAAGTTAAAATTACATAGGTACCTACCTATTATTTTGTCCACAGATAATATGAAACTAGGGATGATATCATGGTGCGAACATATCAAAGGAAGTATACCAACTCACGCAATGGCAAAACTCATCCACCATATCTGCGGTATTCTGAAGAAGATTTACAAAAAGCAATAGAAGCCGTTCAGAATGGTAATTTGAAAGTGAAAGACGCTGCGCAACATTACAATATTCCGATTAGCACTTTAAGCAGAAAATATAGATATAAAAATTGCACGCAAGAAAAAGCGGGGCACCCAACCCTATTTTCGAAAGAAGAAGAGAAATCGTTTGTAGAATATATTCAATTACTGAGCCACTGGGGGTTTCCTTTTGATTCAACTGACCTACGAGTATTTGCACAAAAATATTTAAATAAAATTGGAAAAACCATATATGGACTAAAAGACAACATCCCTGGTGTAGACTGGGCGCGCAATTTCCTAAACAGACACAAACATGAGATTTCCAATCGAACAGCGACAAACATATCTAGCGATCGCGCCAAAACTACAGAACAGGAAATAGATGAGTTTTTTGATCGTTACGAAAAATCTATCAAAGGAGTCTCCCCAGACTGTCTCATCAATTATGATGAGACAAACCTAACCGATGACCCGGGTAACAAAAAATACATTTTTAAGAGAGGATGGTAATAAATAGTTCTAAGTCATCAATTTCTTTGATGTTTGCTGGCACTGCAGATGGACAATCCTTGCCGATATATGTGGTTTACAAAGCGGATCATCTGTGGGATCAATGGCTGGAGGGAGGACCTGAAGGCACCAGATACAATAGGTCAAAAAGTGGCTGGTTTGATTCGGTATGCTTCGAAAACTGGTTTCATACGATAATAGTTCCGTACGCAAGAAAAAAACCAGGACGAAAAGTTGTAATAGGAGATAACTTGTCTTCTCATTTCTCACAATCTGTTCTACAGACTTGCAGTGAACTGAACATAACGTTTATTTGCTTACCTCCAAAAACTACACATCTTCTCCAGCCACTGGATGTGGCTTTTTACGCTCCTTTAAAAAGGTATTGGCGTGACGTATTAACAAAGTGGAAGAAGACAGAAGGATTAAAACATAAGACTCTAGTTAAAAGTTCATTTCCAAAGTTGTTAAAGAAATTGAAGAATAAGTTGGTAGAGAGTGGCACGGAATCCAATAACCTGATAGCCGGATTTAACAAATGTGGCTTATACCCTATATATTCGGACCGACCCAAGTCACGCTTGCCACAAACACAGATTATTCCAGAAGAAGAGATAGAGAACGCAGCATCTTCGGCTGTAATAGAACTTTTGCAAGAAATGAGATGTCCTACAAGTGCCAATGGACAAACAAAACGAAAAAGGAAATGCAATGTACCACCCGGAATGAGTATTACAGCAGACGACATAGCCATAACCAAACCCCTCCAGGAACAAAAAAGGAAAAATACACAAAAGCGAGTGTCGGGCAAAACGAAGAATAAAAAATCTTTGACTATATCCAATTCCGATTTATCTGACAAAGACATGAGTTACACCGATTCTGATATCACCGGAGGATTTAAAAATGAAGAATCGAATTTGCTTGATACGCAGCCAATTGCTGGTCCTTCCGGGCTATGTAATGCCTATGCCTCTGACTCCACATACGTCAGCTCAGATGATCAAAGTTCACAACATGAAAAGATTATAGAAACTAGTAACAAACCAGAAACTGGAGAATATGTATTTTTTAAAGGCAAGGGCAAGGGAAAGAAAAGTAAAGTAAAAATAGAAGAAAGTCAGCTGAAGATTAGTGATTTGAAAAATAAACCAGCATCTGGTGAAAATCTATCTATTAACCGCAAAGGCAAGGGAAATAAAAGTAGACCAAAACTAGAAAAAAAACAGATGAAGATAAGTGATTTGAAAAAATTAGACTTGGATCCAGTAAGTATTCAACTATTGATAGCCAGTGTTAAAGCCGAGAAATCCAAAAACAAGAAAACCAAAAGAGATTCAACAGATTCTGACACTACAAGTGTGTCAGATCTCATGAGTGTCCATAGTGACTCGGACATTATAGATGTTAATTTTAGTGAAAACAGCTCTTATGTCAAGAGCAATGATGAAGGCTACGAATGTAACAAAGACATGAGTGACTGTACTTACATTAAACAGCCAACTGCAGAAAACAGTCAAATTCCTGACGATGATGATAAGATAATTGCTAGATCATATGTACCTGCTGGTTATGTTGAACAAAAGACTGATGACAACTTAACGACTAAGTTAGAATACGAAACTGATAAGACTGACAACAATCCAAGAAATTTAGTAACGATATGTGATAATATAGATTTAGAAGAAGATTTAATAACGCAAAAAGATGAATCTGAAGTACATGAACTTTGCTTTTACAATAATGAACCAACAGATACAAAAGACCTCCAAAATTCGAACATAAAAGATTGCAAAATGTCATCTGTAAGATCATATGTAACTGCAGGTTCTATAAAACAAGACTTATGATAACTTAAAGACTGAGCTAGAACATGGAATCTATAAGACTGATAAAAACGTGAGTACCTCAGCATTAATAAGTGAGAATATCGATTTGCCGGAACCTGAGATTTCAAAAGCTCATGAGTCCAATGATTCTCACCAAGAAAATGTGGATCCCTTGCAAATACAGAAAGACTTTGAACTGGATTTAGATATGTACTGTAATGAAAACGACCAAAATTATAATAACAGGCAAGAACATGTAGAGAGCAATCAAGAACTTGAAGAACATGTAATGGAATCTGTATATGCTGTGAATGACCATGTTTTGGTGAGCTACTGTGACGGTAAAAAATGTAAATATTATGTTGGATTTATTGAAAATATTAAAATTGATGGACGTAAATATAACTACACAGTAAATTTTTTCAAAACAATAAAAAAGCCACAGCTTGCATTTCGAATTACCAAGAAAATTGATCGAGATGAGGTTGACGACATATGGATTATAAAAAAATTTTTAATGAATAAAAATCCTAATGTCGAAGAATTCCTACTCGCTGAAAAAAGCGATGAGATGTATTTTTGAGCTACGTCAAAAATACATCTCAATTCACATCATCATAATTTTTTTTTAATTCGTATTTCTTTTTTTTCTAGAATTTTATGTTGGGAATATTTAACATTTGTTTTGACTTTTTATTTTTCTTACGTTTTTCTTTATTCACCATGAATATTAAATAAATATGTCAATTGAAATGAGATAGTTGGGTTTTATTTATTTATAAATTCATCATAATCAGACCACATTCATGACAAACGTAAAAAATAGCTTACCCTTAAGAATTCCAAATATCGCTTTACTTATAATAGGTACAACTTTGTTATACTTACGTAATATTCCAAATAACCCCATTTTGGCAACAAATATAATTTCGATATGTAACTACCTTCATATAATTCGGTATTTTCTTGACCAAAAACAGTCAAATTGCCATTTAAACAAAACCAGGTTACCCTAAAATATTTCCAAATATCGCTTCGACGGTTTTATTTAGCACAATGTTTGATAAATTAAGAAAAACAGGTCCAATAAATTGTGGTACCAAATAACCCCATAGTAGCGATATTTGGAACAGCGTATTTGAAAATATATATCTTCAAAACTTACTATGATAGACGTATAGTAGTAGAAGTGATCAAGAGGGCATTATAGGAACTACTCAAAAAGCCCCTTGTTGCGTTATTTCATACACTGTTCTTTTATTAAACACATGTTTTAGCAAAAAGATGTTTCAAATAGCCCCGTTTTACGGTATATATATATATATTTTTTCTTCTTTACTTTATTTCTATGCAAATATATAATATTGTATTTATGAATCACTGACTGATTGACATGCTATTATTCCATTTGATAATAATTTTTATTTTTATTTTTTTATTACTGTAACCTTTTTCACAATAGACATTTTTTTATTACTGTAACGTTGTTAGCATTTGACATTTTGTATTTTTATGACATTTTTAATGTATTTCAAACTATTTGTATTTAATTTTCAAAATTGTTATTTAAAATTATAATATCTTTAATTTTGAGTGAATTAAATAAATAAAAATTGTTTATTTGCACCTTCAAGTAATACAAAAAATGATTTATAGAAAAATAGGTACTTATGGTAAGTAAGGTTGTATGTTCGAGTTGCAGCCAATACCTAAGCTAAGATAACTTAATATCTTGTAATTATAGGTATCAGCGCCCACCCTCGTTTACAGGCGATGTTTTTGTGCCTACCTTATGAAATAATTTAAAATTAATGAGAAAAACACCTTGTAGCTGCCACAATAGTTATGAACTGAACATAAGTGAAGGTATTTTAATATTTTAATTACAGGAATAGGTTTGATATAATGTTGATGAGTTTACGTTATATATACTCCATTTATAATAGCATTAGACAGAAGTTAAAAAAGGTTATTTTTGATGCACACTTTATAACAAAAGTACAATAAACTTGTTATAGTTACGATTGACGCCAAATCGATTAAAATTAATTTATATATCAGCTATCACACTTAATTGTAATCATTTAAAAAAACAACCATATGACATTAAGTGGCTTTCATTTAGATATATTATTTCATTCCAATTTAAAATTACAGTGCCTATGCTAAAAACCTAAAAGAAGCAGGAGTCAACAATACTGCAACGCTTTTTGTTTCACTATAATCCTACCAAATCTAAAATGTTACTTAATCCCTTCATAAGCTGTGACAGCCGGGGATTTCTAATTCTACTGGTTTATGTCGTCTGTGAAATTGACTTGACAATGTTCTAAGATTGTCATGTATGTCATTTACTTGTGAATACTTTGTTTGTTATTGTTTAATTTTCGTGATTTTGTTGTTATTTATTAAAATAATAAATAATATTTAGTTATTTCTTTGTTATTGTATTGTTTGTTATAAGTGTTGTCATTGGGTTGTTTGTACAAAAAGTTACTTTTTTTTGAGCTATGAGTGATCCCGGTGCGGGACCGAGTGGCTTACAGCATATAAGTGCTGAGTCTGACCAAAGCCAACGGCGAAAAAAACGTGGTCCAAAAGTTGACTCCGACGAAATAATAATGTCTCCCAAAAAAAAGAGAACGCTGCGTGCTGTAGAAAAACAACGTGTGATAAATATTTTTAAGCAATTGGAGTCCTGGCCTGCAGATACTCCTCATTATAAGACTGAGATGATAAACAAAATCGCAGAAGTTGCCGGTAAGGATGATTCATAAAATTATTACTATAAAAATATTTGAAACTAACATGCATTGTGATAAAATGTATTATATTTTAGAAACTCCGCACATGATTTTATTATTTACAGGCGTATCTCGGGCTACTCTGTCCAATATTCTCAAAGAGTACAACATAAAAAGTCGCCTGCAATCTCCCCCTCCCCAACAGAAGCACATGAAACGTGATGATTTTGATGACATCACATTTAGTGGAATATGCAGGAAAATTCATTCCTTCTTCATTAATAATGAGTTGCCCACCTTGGACAAGATGCTGGAAGCAGTTAACAGTGACGAGTCTCTGCCAGATTTTAATAAAAGCAGTCTGTATAAAATAATTAAATAAACATTAAAGTTCACATAAATCAAACGGAGCAGAAAAAGTGCACTCATAGAAGTCATAGACAAGCAGGAGATCGTCCTTTGGAGACTAAAATATCTTCTTGAAATAAAAAGGCTAAGGAATAAAGGAAGGAAAATATATTATTATTTAGATGACACTTGGCTAAATGAAGGTACAGTGCTTCTAAATTTCTTAACAGCTATTTATGCACTAAGCAGTGTATGACCTCTTGCATTCAATAACATTATAATTAATTATACAGTTAAACATAATTTCATAAAATTGGTTCTTATATTAATAACCTTTTATCATACAAACAGGTCACACGAAAAGCCTAATATGGCGTGACACTAATAATAAGTCTTCAAAAGAAGCACATTGGGAAGGTCTATCTGCTCGTTTAAAAAATCCAACTTATAATCGGTCATACTGGTATGTATTTTATGGACTGTCCTCGCCATAAAAAAATGAACACCCCATTGTTATTGACTAATAATTAAGTAATACATATTATATTGTATTATGAATTAAAGCATGCAAAGCGAACTTTTAAAGTTATAAATTTTGTTATAGTATTTGTCTATGACCTATTAATTTCATTTGACGGCACGGTTGGCGCAGTGGTTAAGCGATTGACTGCTGCGCTGCGTGTCGCGGGTTCGATTCCCGCACGGAACAAATATTTGTATGATCTACAAGTAGTTGTTCCGGGTCTGGCTGTTTGTGTATGTGAGTTTAAATGTTTGTAAACGCACCCACGATACAGTAGAAATCCTAGTGTGGGGCAACGTTTTGTATAAAAAAAAAAAAAAAAAAAAAAAAAAAATCCAGCAGTGAAATTATATAGGGGGTACGGAATAATTGACTTGTATTAATTTTATTTCACAGGGTTTGTGAAGGGTTTTTAATGGATGCTGCATTAATATTTGATGCAAAGAAAGGTGATGAAGATGACCACTCCGAAATGGACGCCTTCAACTTTAATAATAATAATAATTTATTTATTTACACTTCAAGACACAATCATCTGTGTAGCCCTGACTCTTGTACTAGGATTTCCTGTTTCATAAGAGCCAGACCTCTCAATTTACAGGGAATATGTTATAGAAGCGCGATAGACAAAAGTGAAAATGGTTCAAGTTAATTTTGTCAAAAATTGAGAGTGGCGCTGTAATTGTTATGGACAATGCGCTATACCACTCAAGGACATTGGAGAAGCTGCCAACCACAGCTACACGAAAGGCAGATATACAGGAATGGTTTAAAAGCAAAATATTCCTTTTGAGGAAAAAGATCTTAGGGCAACTTTATTAGAAAAAGCAAAAATACAAAGACATTTATACCAAAAGTTTGTTGTAGATGAGATGGCTAGAGAGAAGGGTATTTCAGTATTGCGCCTCCCACCCTACCACTGCGAGTTCAACCCTATAGAATTAATATGGGCTGTATGTGGCTCAACATAACAAAACGTTCAAATTAGACAAGGAGAAACAATTACTCCCACAAGATCTGGATAGTATTACGCTAGAACGATGGCAGTCTTGCGTTGCTCATGCAATTAAAGAAGAGGAAAAGTTAAAGCATAATGGATGATGTGGTAGAAAGATTTATTATTAGGTAACGTCGGTGAAACTTCTTCATCTTTATTCTCTGATGATAGTGACTAAATTATATGATGAAGACGAAGAAGTTACACCAACTATTGTGTGTTGAAAGTTGTTGTTTTAAATAAAATATTGTAAAAAAAAAAGACTTTTATTTCCTTTAATCTTAATTAAATTTAAATCATCACGACGTAATCGTTTGTTTCATTCATTCGTTTTGTTGTAAGTAATGTGTGATGAAGATGTTATTACGACCTATTTATCAAAGTTATGTTAAAACATTTTTAGTTTAATTGTTTAAACTTTTAACTTTGAATAAAATGTTTCGCACTCCTGCTTCTACGAGCCTCTTTTTTCTAATGCTATAGTAAATGGAGTATAGTTTCTCGTGAACAACACTATTCTTGGTGGTTAATAGTGTATTGTATGTCATGCACGGACGTACGGAGCTAACTCATCAGTGCATTACATGTAATGCATGGACAGTGAAAGTGTTAATTATTGTTATGAATCCGTTATGAATTCAAAAACAAAAACATATCACTTTTACATAACGGTAATAAAAACAGTGTAAGCCACCGAGCCCTCTATCCACCTAGTTGATGTGCTAAAAGAAACCTATTAAAATGTAAACACGAAATAAGTAGGTCAATGACTCACCCTGCAGGTTATAAGGCGTAGGAAAATCATCCGATGACGATGTACTTCCATACCGAGTACGTCGCCCACGTTTGATATCACGTTCTAACTTTTTAAGTTTTTTACACAAATAACTATAATTAATAATAATAGTAATAATAATGTTTATTTCCAGTAAAATGTTCACAAAGGTTACAAGTACAGTAATATGGTACAATATAAAGTGCATTGAGTATTATCTCCTGGCACCCAAACTAGGTTTATAGCCTGTGACTTGGGGACCAGTGATTCCATAAGGGTAGATGAGCAAAAATATTTTAGTAAAACTGTGTTCACCAGTAACATGGTTAACATAACAATGTAAATATTATTTATGTGCATAAAAAGAAGAAAAAGTAAAAACAATTAATAATAAAACTGAGTTAGAGTGAGTTGGACGTGGTAGGTGTGGTAGGTATAATTATCGCGCTTATCACTCTTTCTTTTCGGCATTTTAAGGCTTTAATATAAAAACGCACTTTAATTACTGTAAAACAAAGGAATTGATGCGAAACAGCGAAGCACTGATGCGTGAATGAGGTGGCGGTGCGAATGTCATAATCAAGAACAAAAGTTTTTAATCTACCTTACATTGCATTAAATAATTTCTTTTTCTCCTAAATTCAATGCGAAATGGCGAGTCTGTTAGTGGAACTACATGTGTGTTAGTGCTAATATCGAGAACGAAGCTTGAGAGTAATAGATTGTTACAATTATTATAGGTATTTCATTAAGCTTATTTACTTTCAGATTCCTAACTTCCGATAGTGCCGCGTACATACAAACCAAGTCGAGAAAAACATTATAAAAAATATGACGAGCTACTCATCGAACAGGCACTGAATGAGTACAACAGTACTAATAAAACGTTAGCAGATATTGCAGAAAATATAAAATTTCGAAATCAGTTAAAAAAAAACAAATTCAGTAAATAAAGTGATATAAATGTTCATTAAACACTGGTTTTTATTCAAAGTATAATTACCTACTTACACTATATACAATGTACTTACCCTAATTCACACTTAATACTAAATACCTTTCTAAGTACCTACTTACCTATTTTACCAAAATGTGTGAGTGACAGCCTTGACGGATTTTCCCTATAATGCCAAATACCGTCCCTATTAACCCCACTTCGTGTTTAAATAGGGATACCTATAACTTGAAAAAAAAAACTGACTGCTTTACATGATTTAGTGTAAATTCCGTAAGAATCTTCAGGTTGAGACTCAAGGTTTGATACCAAAATCAATATATATTAATATTTTCAGGCATAATTACTGATAATGTATCCAAAGTTGAATTCTGTGCCTATTCACCCCGTTTGACGGTAAATGTTTGTTTTAATCATGAAAATAAGGTAGTTTCCTCCACAAAAACAAGGTCAGATAATAATTGATATACTCAGTAGTGAATATAATAAGAAAATTAATGTTTTCAAAACAAAATTATGCCGGACAATTGCATTAAAATAGCAAACTGTTGTTGTACAGATTTTGTAATTTTAGATTATGCCACCAGTTAATTGAGCAAGTTCTCTAAAAAATGATTACGTTGTAGACTGATTAAAATTAAATTACTACAAAACTAAATGTCTGCACCTTAGAAGTGCTTTTGTTTGGAAGAGGAAAACTATAACACCAATAACCTCTATAACAATCTTAGGACTTCGCGCCACCAGATACTAATACCAATCCCTTTTGCCTAAATGATGACTGCATTAAGTTGGGACATAAATAAACAGAATGGGCTAGAAAAAACATGAAGGTAAATGGACTCTAACTTATTTAAGACCAGCTAGAGAAATGAAAAATGCCTGTAACTGTAACTACTAAGTTCGAGTGTAGAAATCTGACAGAAGATGGAAGAAAAAATATTCATGACAACTTTTGAAGTCACCTAAATTGGGAACAATGAAAATGTATGTAGCAAGTTTAGTAACTAAAGTACAACTTACTTCTAGAAGGCAGAATATTGAAAGCTCTCGGCTCAATGAGACAACGATTTCGCGTCTGTAAACAAATGTTTCTAAACACACTTGATTTGGGTGAAAAAAGTGTGAGAATGTGATCTATAAAAACCCAGAGTGGAATTCCTAACTCTACGACACCGCGTCCATCTCAAACGCACACTGATCGCGACAATCATCTTCAATCGTTACTAAATGACTTGCCAAAAATGGAATCTCACTATTTTCGTGCTAACTCTACAAATATTTATTTGGAACCTAACTGGGGATCATTAACAGAACTCCACAATTTTTACCAAACAAAAGCTGCTGAAGACAATATGAAACCATTTTAATGGATCCACTTGGTTTAAAAACCGTAAAGATCAATGTGTTTTGTGTTTAAAGAGTCCAGACTTGATAAAAGTACTTATGATTTGCACATTTTGAGAAAAAACATGGGCAGAAATGAAAAATCAAGCGACAAAAGATTTACAGAAATGGATAATACGATGAAAGTATTTTGTGTGGAGACCCATGGACCACAGATTGAATAATAATTACAACACAGAACATCCTCTCTGTTTTATCAAATGATTTTATGTACATACAATCATGTCTAGTTATTTGTAAGTCTTATAAATCACGTCATAACATAACATTAGATATAAATTTCTTATAAATAATTTTATATAACCTTAACCATGTCATCTTATACAAATGATTGGTCTCGCTGCGCTCGAGTCGAGCGCAGCGAGACCAATCATTTACTATATAAGCATGTCATACATACACAATGGATAGATACGAATAAGAATTAACAATTTTTGAACCTGTAAATTAATATAATAGGTCTTCACCTATGAAATTACCGTTTTGCCGTACTGGCTATTTCAAGTCCAATTTTTTTTTCGCTAAGATTTCTGAGTTCGTATTATTTTTATTTACTAAATATTTACGGAATTGTTTAAAAAAAAAAATGTCATTTGTTTAATGGTTAGCGTTCTGTTTTCATAGCATTTGTACGTTCTTCGTCATCATGGATACGTTAAAAATTCGAGTGATTATGGAGTATGAGTACCGTCGTGGCAGCAAAGCGGCAGAAGCGGCACGCAACATCAACGACGTATACGGATCGCTTCGTATACGTCGTTGATGTTGCGTTGACGTTGCGACACTATTAACGATCGCACCACCCGTTATGGGTTTGCCCGCTTCCGTCGACCGAAAACTTTAGTCGACAATGACGAATTAAAGGCGATTGTGGAAGCTGATGATTCTTAATCTACAGCTGAATTAGCAGCAGCTTTCGATGTTAGCATCAAAACAATACTGGTCAATACATTTGCGTCGAATTGGCAAGGTAAAAAGCTTGACAAATAGGTGCCCCACGAATTGAATGATCGCCAGCGCAAAGCACGCGTCGAGTTGAGCCTTGCACTGCTCAACAGACATACAAACGAAGGTATATTGAATCGCATTGTTACTGGCGACGAAAAATGGATTCTGTTCGACAATCGCAAGCGCTCAGCAAGTTGGTTAGATCCTGGTTCAGCACCTAAACAATGCCCCAAACGAAAACTGACCCCTAAAAAAGTGATGGTCACTGTTTGGTGGTCTAGCGCCGGTGTCATTCATCACAGCTTCTTACCAAACGGGATGAGCATTACTGCAGATGTGTACTGTGAAGAACTGAACATAATGATGGAGAAGCTCGCTCATCTCCAACCAGCTTTGGTCAATCGTTCGGCTCCGCTGCTCCTACACGACAACGCGCAACCTAATACACAGCAGACGGTCTCCAAATTACAAAAGCTGGGGTTGGAAGTTCTCCTTCATCCACCGTACCACCAGACCTTGCTCCTACAGACTTCTACTTTTCCAGAATTTGGATAACTTCTTGGCGGAAAAAATTCAATAACCGAGAGGCAGTTCAAAATGCCATTGAAGAATTTGTTGCCTCCCGTCCAGCAGACTTTTTTCAAAAAGGGCATCAATAAGCTACCACTACGTTGGCAAAAATGCATTGATTGCATGGGTAATTACTTTGATTAATAAAAATAAAAAATATAGAGAAACAAGAGCGTTAACTTATTTCATGAAAAACGGCAATTTCATAGGTAAAGACCTAATAGTATTTATTTATTTTAAACAATAAACATTTAATGCAGCGAGTAGTCATTGAACCTTACTGGTAAACATCTTGATCTAATAGATCTAGTGTTATGACTTTGAGAAGAGACTGGCTGAGCTGTATCATGATTAACATTGGAATTTTAAATCACATGATTGTCAAGAATGAGTTCACAGCCATAATCATTATTATCATACTCGTACATAACAGTTTTCTTCTTTTCTTTATCTTTGTAATATCCACATTTTATTTTAGTACCTACCCCTTTATATGGTTTTATGTGTTAAGTCTCGTCTATATATTACCCCATCTACATTCACTTTATATGACCTTCCATTAACTTTTTTTACAACAAATCCTAATTTCCATGTGTTGGTGTTTTCGGGACTTATTTGCACCGCCACATTCTGACCGATATCTAAAGGGAAGGTCGAAAAAAATAAGCCGTCTGGGAGCTTTCAACGAAAACGCTGTCTAAACCCTTTGAGTGCTAAGATATAACAAAATAATGTATGGTGGAATTGTATATATTATCTATGTAGGTCTACAGAAAAGTCCGCGATGGCATTATGTGTTGGGTAGGTATGCAAAGCGGAAACTCAGGAAATACTGTAAAGCATTTATTAGGAAGGTATAAAGATTAATCTAAGAAAAATGTGGAACATGGAGTCACATGAAAAACTATGTGTCAACTCTTACGTAGACAGTTTTTCATCTAGCCAGTACATTACGTTAGTACATGGAGGTGAAATACTTTCAACACACTCCCTCAACTCATGTACGATACGATTCACAAAAATAAACCTATTTTTACTTTCGCACACAATCCTAACGCACTTAGTAATTCGTGTCTTACGCGAGGCAAAGGTTTGGTGAGGATATCTGTCAACACCTTATCAGTTCACAAATGTTCCAACGTTATACCTTTATTGTAATTTGTAACGTAACACATACCTTATAAAGAAATGTCTAATGTCAATGTGGTTACTTTTTGTATGATGTATACCATGATCTTTAGCAAGGCAAATAGCACTTAAATTATCAGCATGCATTCTTATCTTACAGAGTTGATGTAAACCTAATTCTTTTAACAGACTATTCAAATACACAGCTTCTTTCATAGCTTCTGTCAAACTCACAAACTCAACCTCACAAGAGAAATATATCCTTTCTTCAAAAGATATTTTGAAGAAAGTGCTACGTTACAATAAAGGTAAGTACTATAAAATTTAATTTTTCGCGTTCGATCATCATTGCATGCTAATAACTCAACTGTACCTTATCCTTGCACGGTTGTCAAAGAATTAGTGGTTAATTTTAATGTTTGTCTCGCAGGGATTATCTCAGCAAACCTTTATGGGTCATTGCACATATGATAAGTGCAACCAATATCAAAAATCCATTCCTGACGGCGCTTTGCATCAACAGCGATGCGGCAGTCATCTGAAAAATTATACATAGTAAAAGCTTCACAACTTTCATGATTAGTGCATGACTCCACACATCGAATTTCTTGAATCTTCTCCCCTTTTTTGTGCAGTCTTATGCCTTATGGCCAAAATTGTGTCACTTAAAACATTTAAACTTAAATACGAATAAAATAGACATAGAATGTAACTCTCAAAATAATATTCAAGATGAAATTAATGAAAAAATAGTCGCCAACGAGCTGAATATTATAGTACACCAGCCTACTATCAGCAATAGTTTTTCAAATACAGTACAAGCAATGAGTTGCACTACAGTTGAAGCTCCAGACTACCTAATCAGCGACGATAGTCTTGATAAAAAATTGTAGCCTATTCAGATTGTTCCGACGCTTAGGCATATGAAAAAAAAAAATGGGTAAAACGAAGAAAAAGGATCCATGTGAAAGCTTCCGCCTGGAAACAGGAAATAAATAAAGATAAGAGACAGTTTGGTTATCCGTACAAAGGTAAGAAAAAACAAGAACATACCTGAAAATATGATGTGGAAAAACAAGGAAGAGTATTGAAGCCGAGATGTAACTGTAGAGTCAGTAAGAAGAAAAGTAAGTTAGATTGCAATCGAATAGTAGACACAGACAGAGAAGATATCGTCAGGACATTTTGGGCACTAAATTGGGATCAGAAAAAGTTTACGTAAATAATACAGTTAAGCTTCTAAAGGTTCATAAAAAAAAAACGGAAAAAATTTCCAGACGGAAAAACATTAAAAAAATAAATGATACGTTATTTCTCGGCCATAAGGAGACTCAAGTTTCTCGACTTTTAGAAGAGTGTTATAAATACAAATTTAAAAATAAAGATATAACGTCAGATATAGCTGAAATTGAAAATAAAGCTACAAGAATAAGATCACTAGGATACGTTTTGGATGATAAGCAAATTATAACAAAAATTCTGTCGTACCTACCAGAAAAAATTATCTACTTTAGAACAGCATGGGAATCAATACCATTAGCCGATAAGACTCTAATTAATTTAACATCAAGAATTAACCTAGAACTCAAGATGAGGCGAAAGTTTAAATACATAATTATGTAGAATCAAAACCAAAAGCATCTGTTGAGCCAGAGAAATAATTGGAAAACATTTTTCATGTTAAGAGCTGTTTTAAATGTGGCAATGAATAAAGAATGAACATTGAATAATGAGAATCGAACATTTAATAACAGCTCAATGCTATAAATGTTTGAAGAATGGACACAAACATACAGATTGCAATTAACAGTTAAATTGTATGAACTGCAAGAATAACACACATAATACAAAGTTCTGACTAAAACAAAACTTCTGTACAACAGAAGCAAAAGTTGAATTCATCATAAATTTAGGTATCAGCAGTCATGTTCAGAAAATAATAATTTCAGCAGATGATGGAACGACACTACACCCTATTACATTCGGCAAGTTCTTAAAGCACAATGCCTTCCAAAATATAATAAACGGTAGCGTCAAAAAATCGGCCGTAATAAAATTTCTCTGTCTTTTTCCAATTAACTGGACGCAAATCCCTTTATTACACACTCAGACCAAATAAAAACCAAGACAGAGCTCTGTCAATAGTGACGTGAGGCCGGTTTCGTAAACATGTGTGCACTTATTGAAGCGTAATTTGATAAATGTGTACGTGTGAGCGTGTACGCACAGCGCAGAGGTGTAGTTTTGGTATGCTTCACTGTATTGTTCGCAGCGCTCTGTCTTGTTTTTTTATTCGGCCTGAGATTACACATAATAGTCTCGAAAAATACAATTTTAAAGCTTTTATACCAAATTTTAATGTAACTAGAATGAGTTTAGTTCGTGGTGTTCCTGCGGAATGGTCTCCGGAGGAAGTTATTGATAACATTATGGTACCTATTGGTTGCGGTCCAATTTTAAAAGTCAGACGGCTCAATTTTAAAACCATCCCAATCCATAGTAGTTACATTTGATGGGCAGGTTCAACCGAAAATATTTTTTATGTGCTATAATGCTTTTCCTGTAGATTTATATATTTTCCCTACCGTACAGTGTTTCAATTGCTGCCGTTTTGGTCATACTAAAATTCAGTGCAGGTCCAAACCTCGTTGATATAAATGTGGCCAAGGCCACACTGGGGATAGTTGTGAAACAGTACAAGAAAGTGCATCTTGAAGACAGTTGTCCAGAATTTTCTAGACAATAATTAATTAAAACATACATGGCACAAAGTTCAGTTTCTTATGCTGAAGCGGCAAAAGTATATCCCCCAGTAACTAAATCGTATGCTGATACACTTTTATCTTCTCCTTCCAAAAACTTTGCACATACTCCGTCCATCTCTTCGACGTACAGAATATCTGCAGGTATAAAAAGACTGTCTTTCTCACGCTCCCCTCCCAATACAATAAATTAACCGAATGTAAACAATTCAAGACGGCATTGCGTAAAACCAGCAGTGCAAGTACGCACTTCGCATCAAAATTTTTACAATTTAACGAAAATGCAAGTACGAAATGACATTTTGACAGTTGAGATCGCCAATTTACGCTGTCGAGCTAATTAGCGGTAATTTATCGACACTATGTAATAGCCCGATAAGCATAGCGATCATTACTAATCATGGATTTAGGACTTATGAAGTTATGACTTTATTACATACTGTTGATGACAGTCATTTTAATTGTAATTTATCAATATATTTCTTTATCGTTTTCTCATACTCGTATTAACTGTTTTCCTACATCTCAACCACCTAACTTTAACAGGGTGAATTGAATTTGACAACCGCGACTCCACGTGGTATTTTTTTTAGCTTTTTAGAGATGGAGGTGCGCAGGGGCGGGGTAGCCTCAACGTGTTTCATATGGAAATGTTCACTTTTTGTATGTAAAAAAAAAAGCTACCTACATGTTGAGTATTACGGGTTTATGCGTTTCCTAAAGGGTGTCGAAATTTTCATTATTTTTGCGATAGGACGCACCATTTTCGAGAGATAAGCAAAAGAAAAGAAAGTATATATATAGGTAAAGTATCTATTCGAACACGAATCATGGAACCGATAAAAAAAAAAACTATAATTTAAAATTACTTGATAAAATATGATGATTAATTATCTAAATTTACCGCGCTCGTGCCGCCATAGTCGCCGTGTCCGGGCGGGTCATTCATAGAATAAGTAAGTAAAGGTTTTTTTGCAAAATGTCTCAAGCAATTTTAAAATTATAAGCGTAGCTTAAATTACAGTACGAGTATAGCTTCTTTCAATTATACCCATAAATATTGTTTACAATCCAAAAATGAATTTAAAAAAAATATATTTTCTAAATATCTCTGACATTAGTCGTGCCACAGAAATCCCACCTTAAATGTTTTGTCTGTGGACGTCCTCAGTATTGCCATTTGACAAGCGATCCTTAACGACTCGAATCGGCCCACGATATCTCGATAAGACATCGAGATCGCTAAGGTTTGCATTTTTATCAATCTTGTTCGTATTAGTACTTAATGATCGCTATGCTTATCGGGCTTTTACAAGGTGTCGATAAATTACCGAGCTTGACAGCGTAAATTGGCGATCTCAACTGTAAAATTGTCGTTTCGTGCATTTTATTTAAATTCGTTAAAATTTTAGAGTTTATTTACCGATCGTTAAAGTAGAAGTTACATACTTGCGACATCGATTCGATTCGATAAAAACTCATTTTATCGAGAATAATTGTCAAATTTATCGAATCGAGTCCTACGTACTTGCACTGCTGATGGGAATTCGTAAAACGTAACGGGATTTGTTTAATAAAGGGTTATAAATGCCTACTATCGCGCCACGCACGAGATACATGCTCATCACCGCCTTGCGATAAGAATGGCTGTGGCGAGGGGCATCACAATCTACCTCACTACGTCGGAAACAAGCCGAAAAATGTCGCTAGAAGTAGCCAGGTTCCGGAGCCGAAGTCAACGCCTCTGCAAACGCCAACGACGGCGACGTCGCCGATTTCCTCCGCCGATAGTATACATACAGTGACGCGAACGCGCACGCGAACGCGAGTGATAACACAGTGTTTGTTTATAATAGTTTCAAGTTATGATGAGGCTGACATGCCACTGTGGAATAAGCCTCTTACAAAATTTAAGAATAAAAAAATAAAAATAAAGTGTTACTTAAAGTCGTACCTGTACGTATACATAGTGCTAACGGTGTGTTCAGTGCAAATGCCGTCCTTGATATCCATCTCGTTTATCAGTGCAGGGCTAGTAAAGCGCGCGCGGCTTCGTGGCTGCTCAGAGACGATGCAAATTCATGGAGCCTGGTCTGACGATGAACTGGTATGTGAAACAACCATCGCGAATGTTACATTATCAGGCCTATCCTTATTTAAAATACATATAATAAATCTGTAGACGAGGATTTTCTGTACATTGAAAATATTTTCAAAAAGGGGTGTTAAAGAATAACGAACAGATGCCATTTCATTTATTTTTGGAATTTTTGTCTGTTTGTCTGTCCGTTATTGTTTGAACAGGTTCAACGTAAAAAGTATCAAACCAATATGGTTAACTTTTAATATTATATTTAATATTGTGTATATCTCGGAGTAGTGATTAGTTTTTGTTTCATCGCAATCGCTTCACTTTATCAAAAGATATTATCAATTTAAAGTCTTTAAGAATTTAATTATTCACTTGAAACACGTAACGAAATCTACTAACCTAAAATGATAGAGATAGTGGTTTTTTTAAGGTGGTTATTTTAGCATACTGCGCGCGCAAACTTTACTCGATACATTGTGAATAGATCAATAATTCCCAATTACCCAATCAAAGGTTAGGCTAATTAAAGTATTCAAAATGCGTTATTAAATAGTTTAGTAGTAGTGGCTAGGTGGCGATATACTTAATTTATTTAACATGAAACAATAATGCTAAATATAAATATGCATTCATTTAAAAACTATTTATTATTTAATATAATGTTTTTTTAAGTCAACATAGCTTACAGTCTTTGTTTGGTCGTTTTGTCATGCGTAATATTTTGACAGTATCACTGCGCTCGATAGAAGGCGTTGTTCTTTTAACGCCATTTTGTGAATCGGGTGTCAAGATTTTCCGTGGAAGAATGACCCTCGCTCATGTATAATAAACCAAATTTTCGAAGAGAAGAGAGTGCTTGATCTTGAAAAAAATAAAAAGGGTTTCGTTCGTTTGTTAATTGTTGTGTTGTTCAGTTGTTTGATTGTTTCCTTCGTTCGTTTGTTGTGTTGTTTCATTCGTTTTGGGTTGGTCTCTTGGTTCGTTTGGTTGGTTTTATATTTTTATATGGTAGTTTGGTTCAAATTACGAAGTTAAGAGACGGTACTTTGCTTCGTAATTCGTCCTGATGAATTGCACCGTTCGTTAAATTGGATTCGATCGGATAATTTAATTTTGGCGTCTAAAGTCGATAGATAAATTAGTTATTCGATTGTTTGTTTTTTCATTGTTTGTAGAGTTTGGTAAATAATAAAGTCGTTAGTCCTAAGTTAAGTCATTAGCTTTTTCAATATTAAGTTAGTTTGAGGTTCCTATAGTTTAAGAACTTGCATAGCAACACGAATTTGTTAGATTGTTGGTTTTGATATTTTTCTAGAAAATTACATCTAGAAAAAAAAGAAACCTTTCACCATATAGTCGAAACGCTAAGATTAAAGGCCAAGAAGCTAAAAGGCTAAGGTTGAGACTAATTAGGTCTCAAGAGTCCGAAGTGAATCGTGAATTGAGGTTACGCTTAGACTCACGCGTTCCGAGCGTGAGTCTAGACTCAAAATACAACCTGCTCTTACGGCAGCTTCTCGGTCGCAGGGTAGCACTGAAAAACGCGAAGCGCGGATTTCGGCTAACCGAGAGCGCCACGCACTGTCACGCGAGTCTGAAACTTTTACGGAAAGGGAGTCACGCCTGAGTACGCAAAGTTTTCGGAAAGCGACTTTACGCTCTCAAGAGAGTATCGAGGAACGCGAAGCGCGGTTACCGGCAGACCGAGAACGCCACGCACTGTCACGTGAGTCCGAGATTTTCACGGAAAGGGAGTCACGCGTGAGTACACAAAGTATTCGGACAGTGACTTTACGCTCTCAAGAGAGCATCGAGGATCGCGAAGCGCGGTTATCGGCAGATCGAGAGCGCCACGCACTGTCACGCGAGTTTGAATCTCTCTCAGAGAGAGAACGACGGTTAGTGTCAGCCAGAGATAACTATGTACACGCTCGGTTGAACAACGAAACGTAGTTAGCGTTCGAAGGGGAAAGAATAGATGAAGTGTGACAAACAGAAACAGCAGAACAGCGTCAATCACGCCTAGATTCTGACCGAGCTCGATACTATCTGAACAGAATTACAACTGAGGACGCTGATGAGTCTCTGGAATATGATGTCACAAATAATATTATACCTTGGTTTAATAAAGACAAAGCAGGTTTCACTTTTCACTTTTTCTACGTTGACTTCGCCTCTGTTGGTGGTATGACCGAAATTTGCAATTTTTGTGATGCTCTGAAATGGAGCAGAGACTAATGGAATGTGCTGTTCAAGTGGAAAAGTTTTTATGACAAATTTTCAAGATCCTCCAAACTTTATTAAAATCTTTCTAAATTGCGATCACATCCTATCAATTTTTTTTTTTAGATAATATCCATTCATATTACAGCGCATTCCAGATGACAGCTTTTGGGGCAAAACAAATAACGGAAGGAACATTCATGCTAACTTTCAAAGTGCAAGGCCAAGTTTACCATCTCATCGGGTCGCTACTACCAGAAAATGAGCCCAAATTCCTCCAAATTTATTTTGTGTCTGATTACACTGAACAGTTCAATATGAGAAATTGTCATTTTCCCCAGCTTAACAGTGACCTTATATCAGAACTACAGAATATGCTGCATGAAGTAAATCAGTATGTGCATAATTTTAAAACTGCATTGGAGTCAATTCCGCCCAGTAGCAATGATTTTAAAATAATCATCAACGCAGATAGACGTCCTGTTGGTGAACACCGCGGGAGACACAATGCACCCGTCACGGATGAAGTTGCAGTTGTTTTAGTCGACCAAGAGTGTGAGAGACGTGACATCGTGTTGCGCACTCGGGACGATCGCCTTCAACGCATTTATGAAACACACCGAGCATACGACGCCCTGCAATATCCGTTAATATATTGTCATGGTGAAGATGGGTACAATTTCGGGCTCTACCAAGTTAACCCTACTACCAGGGTAGCCAATTTTAATAAAAAAATATCGGCTCAGCAATATTATTCATACCTTTTACAGATAAGGCGCAATTGTTTTGTTTGAATAAACGTGGTTATCATATTTTTATAATAAAACTGTTTTATTTTCTACTTCTACCATCTACAATTAACAAGTCGCTGCCTCAGTATTACAGTTATTGTAACATTTTATAAATTTTTCACAACAATATTGAAATTTCAATTCGATAAAAGTTGAACGTAGAAACCTGTAATATTAGGCCGGCGAATTGTTTTATTAATCAAATATCTGGAAAGAAAGACCCACTGACATTTTTTTCAACGTTTTAATCACGTTTATAAATGGTTCGGTTTCGGTTTCGGCACAAAAACATGTTTCGGTCGGGCACTACTGTTTTGGTATTACCCTCATAGCATTTTTGTTGGCGTTTGGTTGGGCCACATACCTCTGAAGTTGGCCCAATTAAATGCCAACGGAAAATGCTACTAGGGTAATTGATTTCTCCAATGCCTTTAACGCTGCCAGTCATGATATTCTCCTTTCTATCCTCTCTCATCTTATGCTTCCACCCGAGGCCCTGGAATGGTTCTCTTCTTATCTTCGGGGACGTCAGCAGTCGGTTCGCGTTAATAAGAGCTCGTCGAGTTGGCGTGATCTGGATGCTGGTGTTCCACAAGGCGGTATTCTTTCTCCATTGTTATTCTCCACTTTAATTAATTTTATAACTCATTGTCATTATCATCTTTATACTGATGATCTTCAGTTGTATACAGCTAGGCGGCTTGAAGGTTTATCGGACGCTAAAGCAGATGTAAACCGAGACTAAGATGCTATTAAAAAGTGATCTGATAGTTTTGAGGTGTCAGTAAACCCCTCAGTGTCAGGCCACTGTAATTGGAAGCTCGCGCATGATGGGTAGGGTGCCGCTTAGTTTTTTTCCTCTTATTATTTTCAATGGTACTATCATACCCATTACCCGTACAGTGAAAGATCTCGGTTTGCATCTTGACTCGACACTTAGCTGGCAACGCCAGGTTTCTAGTGTTAGCCAACGGTACTCTGCGATCCCTGTATCGTCTGAGAAACTTTTTACCCGCTAAGACGAAAACTATGCTTGTGCAGACTTTGATTTTCCTTATCATCGACTATGCTGACGTGTGCTAATTTGAATGCGGTTTTGCTGGATAAACTCGACAGACTGCTCAACTATGGTATCCGATTCATATTCAACCTACGGAAATATGACCATGTGTCGAGCTACAGGTCTGAGCTCAAGTGGATGTCCATTCGCCAAAGACGAAGTTTGCGTGCTTTGACCACTCTTTTCTCCCTTCTTAACTTTCTCACCCCTCCTTCTTATCTTATGTCTCACTTTCAATATCTATGTTCTTCACACGCTAAAAATTTGAGTTCTTCCAACGATCTTCTCCCTAGGATGCAGCCGCTAGATGTATGATGGACAGTATCATAGAGAGTGTGACTTATATATGAAAAAGCATCCATATGAAAAAATAACTCATGATAGTCTTCCTTTTTCAACTAAGCCTATTTGAGAGAACTGTGATTGACAAAGCAGTAAAAGGTTTCGAAATGACTGGCGTTCATAACATAAATACCAACGTGTTTGGTGATGAAGACTTTATATCAGACCCAATTGTTGAAGACAACCGCGGGAAACGAAAATTCATTCAACAATGACAGAGCAACGGAAGCACTCTCTACACATGTTACAAATGAAACCGAACCTATTGCTCTTCGCGTAGTAATATTTAGAAGGTCAAAAAAGTGAAAAGTTGATTTTGAGTCCCTTGCCTCAAAAAAATCAGAAAGTCAAAAGACATTCATTGGGGGTGGTCCAAATTTTGACCACCACACCCCTAAAAACACAGCTAGAAGATAAGGAGAGAAAGAGAAAGAAAAAAAAGGTAAAGGAAAAGCTTTACCAAAGGGAAAATCTGTAAAGAGAAGAGTGTTAATTTTAGCAGTGAAGAAAGCAGTGATGACATTCCCCTAGCACAATTATACACAGACAAGACAGCACAGACAATGAAATTGACAATACATACATCGCTTACTTTTTTCTCAGAGTATAGAACAAGTATGTGTTGTGAGACCTTACATGCCATGTATGTGAACCGTTGGATGTTGGTGGTTCAAGGTATATATTGGATAATAAAGATGATTTTTCTAAATAAAAGAAAGTTTATTTTATGGAACATAAACCCAAAGTGCCAAGTAAAATAAAAGATTTCATTAATCATGCTGAAGTAACAACTAATAATAAAGTGAAGGTTTTAAGGACAGACAATGGGACAGATTTTTAAATAAAACATTAGTTATTTTTAAATAATAAAGGCAATCAACACCAACCTACAGTAGTGTGTAGTAGTCACCACCAATATGTCACTCAAACTCAAAGCATTTATTTGAAATAAACCAATTACAGGTAGGTACTTAAGAATTGTCAAGGGGTCGGTCAGTCAGAAAGATGAAACAAGTTGCCCATTCCAAAGCGTAGTAGGTTTCTATGAAGAAGAACGGGCAAGAAACTCCACGGACACTCTTAAAACAAAATATTCAGTCAGGTCTTTGGATGCGTAGTTCGCATGTGGCGTTATAAATGTCGCCACATCAGTACGCCGGAACAGAACAGTAAGGTTGAAAGGGAAATGCGAACTATTATAGATGCTGCTAGAACAGGGGTTCTTAATGTGTGCGCCGCGGCGCCCTGGTGCGCCGAAGAAAGAAAAGAGGGGCACCGTGAGTCGATCCTCTATCATTATCCGAAACCATAAGTAACAATATTTTGAGCGCTCGCATCGCGCCTTCATCGCTCACTCGCCGATAAGTACCTACGCGCTTGAAAACCGTCGATACCCTTCCCCTGCCACGCCTTAACCTGCTCGCTTGCACGGAATGCCCGTTTATTTACAAGCGAGCCGCGAAGAGACGGACGTGTCTTCGTGTTTTGTTTTTAATTGTGTCGCTTTGTCGTTTTTCGTCACAAATCTCACGCAAAATGGACAGATTTTTATTAAATAAACAAGTTGGTAGTTCAAGAGATACTGATAAAGCATCTACTAGTGGCGGCGGGGAAGCAAAGAAGCGAAAATATAAATATGATGATAGCTATTTGGAGTTTGGTTTGATGGTGGCATACAGGCTGGCAAAAACCTCATACTATTGCAGAAGAGCTTATTCTACCGGCTGCTCTCGACATTGTGAATACTATGGTGGAAGAATCGGCAGGAAAATTAATTTCCAAGGTACCCTTACCTAACAATACTATCAGTCGAAGAATCCATGACATAGCTGAGGATCTCAATTACCAATTAATAGAAAAAATTAAGGCAAGAATTTCGGTTTGTAACTTGATGAGGCTACTGACAGTAATAATGATGCACATCTTATTTGTTACGTATGCTTTCTGGCTGATAATATTATGTCGAAGAACTTTTATTCTGCAAAATCATTACCGAAAATGCAAAGGCCCAAGACTTGCTTGAAATTCTTGACAAGTTTATTGCAGAAAATAGTTTGGATTGGGAAAAGTGTATCGGTGTATGTACTGATGGTGCTCGATCCATGTCCGGCAGGTATGGATGAGTACAAGCGCTTATTCGTAAAAAAGCACCTAATGCTATGTGGACCCATTGCATCATCCATAGGGAAGCTCTTGCATTATAGTCAATGAGCTCTGAATTGAATCAAGTACTAGAATGTGTGAACTTGCATATTTGATAAAATAAAATTTGGTAGTATAGTAGTCTGTCATGTGCTTAAAGAGAGAAGAAGAAAATTGGACCCAAAAGGAAACAAGGGATATTTTGTTGACTACGCCGAGGAAACAAAAGGTTATAGGATTCATTATAAGGAGGAAACTCCTAACATGTGAAAAATACATAATTAAATGAACTTACATTTAAAACAAATTATAGATACCTCAAAATCAAAACATATTTTATTCCCTACTTTGAAATGAAATTTTTTTATAGGCTGGTATCACTCAGTACGCCCTCACCAGTGATGCGCGCGCTTGTTAAACAGTAGAAGCTACGCTTACTTGTGTAAGTAAGTAACACAAGTAAGCGAATCCGTTAGTCAGCAGTGCAGTTCCTACTTTCCGAAGGAAAAACAACACATAATATCCATACACCTTTCTCGAGACCAATTACGATTTTGGTCAGATAAATAATACTACATCAATCTGAATCACTGAAACTAGTTGATGTACCAATCATCAAGGTATTGATTGAAACCATCATAATACACAGTCTATTCGATTATGCTCACCAAAGTGGTTCAGTATTTATTACTGATCTTTCCGAGATGTTACCATGTCTTGTCCAGTTTGAGAGGTTATTGGTCCACAGAACCTGACACGGGTGTTCCATATGTGGCTAAGGTTATGGCCTCTGAGATTTGAAGAAATAAGACGTGGAGATATTTCGAAGTCATCATTTTTGTAACAATGAATCGCAACCATCACTAGCATTTCCTGATTTTGACAGGGCGTAGCAAAATTTATAGAATGACTCATTTCAATGCGAGTTTCCAATCATCTATGATCAATACCATCACTCAATACGTAGATGAACATAATTTGGGGAAGTTTAAAGGACATAATATAATGAACCAATATGTGCAAAATAAACCGGTAAAGAAGGGATTCAAAATGTGTTGCCGTGTTCCTTACTTCCTCGTTGTCAAACTTAATGGTCAAACTGATTTGACCACGAGGAAATTTGTTCCGGATAGTCAAACTACTTCGTTTAACGAAAAATATCCACCCTCCAAATACACACCCATAGTTCGATAATATACTTGTACAGTCACTAACTAAAATAATTTCCTTCCTCGTAGTCAAACTTAATGGTCAAACTGATTTGACCACGAGGAAATTCTGTGGCTATTTAAACTTTTATCAAGCTTCAACATTGCAGTCTTATTGTCCAATTATAAATAAAACATTATGTCAATTTGATGACACATGCCACAGGACCACTCAAATTATTATCCTGTTCTTTGCCGTTTTATTGGGATTTGCATTTTGTAATTATTTGGATAAAATATGGATTTAGATATAAAATACATTCATCGTAAAGGGGAAGGGTACTGCTTTTCAAGGGTCGACAGTACTACAAATTGCGTACAAACAGAAATAGAAACATTTTCTGGACTTGCAGTCATCTCAAAAAAGAAAACTGTCGGGGCTAAATTACTCTGAAGGTATGCTCATAATTAAAACATTTATATTATTATATATCGTTCTGCCCGTCAAATATGACTTCCTATGCACTCAAGCTTCTGTACTATGCTTTTTCAGAAATGGATCCTGCACGCTTTTATGGTTCAAATCAAATCAAAATATTTTATTTCACATAAACCTACATGGGCACTTATGAAACGTCAGAAGCTAGGTGCACGGTTCCAATTAGTCGTATCCTATGGAGAAGAGCCAGCAAGAAACTCCACGGTTACTCTTTTAAAAATAATTGGCTTTACAATATTATTAAATAACAGTGATAATAGGTATGGGAGGACAGTGTAGGCCTTTCAACAATTACCAGGTAGGTACTTAACAAAATAGAAAAGTGCCAACAAATCTACACTCTACTAGGCCTACAACGTTCTCACATTCTTCCAAGCATGTAAATCCTATGATGATGATGGCTTTTTGAGTGAAGATGAGTTGCTTCCGATTCTGACCTGTGTGTGGTTCTTTCTCTTCCCGTACCTACACCTAAAAAGTAGCACGTTATCGTACCTGAGTCATAAAAAATGGAGCCTTATGTCGAAAAAAAAATCAAATTCACAGGCGACACAGATTTGCCGGAGGACATAAAACAGTTGGATTCACCAGCCGACTTTTTAAATATTTTCTTCACACACGATATAATTAGTTCCATAGTTGAGCAGTCAAATCTAAAATCTGTCCAAGATAACATCAACAAACCTGCAGGTATTACAAATACTGATGACAATAATGATGACTTCAACTAAAAATACTAAAGAATATCGTATCTAAAAAAAATTAATACCATTTTCAAAACAATGAGCATGGTCTATTTCATCACTGTAAAACATTACCTGTACATATGTACACAATTTAAATATACTTTGCTAAAAGAAGAATATTTCAACGGCTACTTAGAGCAAAAAGTTCAACATCCTGTATTCACGCGGGCCGTCGCACGTAACCAGCTGTGACGGTTCTGTCAAACAAACACCTACGGCGAGCGGGCATCATCTTACCTAGTGCCTCGGTTAATTAACAACCTACCTTCCGATTTGCGCAGTGACATCACGCCAAGAAATATTAAATCAAAACTTAAGTCCCACTACCTTCAACACATTGAATGCTCAATGTGAAATGCGGTTTACGTAGCAACTAGCATATCACCTGAGATGAAGTTACCAAATTTTGAAATAAGGTATTATGTTATATTTATTGTTTACCTTGATTTTGTTTTTACTACGATGTAGAATTACATGTAGCATTAAGTACAAACCTAAGTGGTTTAAAAATGCTATTCTACTAAAACACTTTGTAATTAATTTTTAGATGGTAAATAAATTTAAAAAAAAATGAAGAACGCCAATGTGAAGTTTTAAATGTCGGTAAATGGCATGTTCCTTTCGCCAAATATAAAAGATTTTATCTCAAAAGGGCTAGTAGATCTAATGAAATAGTTGGCCTTAGAGGAGAACTGCATTACATACAAGATTTAAGCGAGTCCCGTACGGTTTATAGCATATATCGGCAACAACCGGCCCGCGGGCCAGATCCGGCCCGCTGTAAGATATGATCCGGCCCGCTTGACATTTTGAAAAAACCCAATAAAAAAAATATTACATTAGTACTAGTAGTATACTCACGGGAGTGACAGTGAGAAACATCAAATCCTTTGATGTTTGCCGCCCACTCGGCTTGCTCGATCAAATTCTTTGAGGTTTGCCGCTTTACGGGCGACACATCAAAAGATTTATTGCTTCTCAATTATTCTAAACTAGTTTATTCCAGATTATTCCTTCATTTTGCCTATATAAGCGGGAGGATGGCCCGAACGTTAGTTCAGTTCTATTTGAGCTACCGAGGTGATAACTTGGACAAGCGATATCCTAGCGAACTGCTCGAGCCGTCAACTTGCTTTGTGACTTTGTGTGCATCTTGAGTGGGTAACCACTCTTACGAACTATAGTTTGTTATTAAGTTTATTGAACGAAAAGTAAACAAAAATTATGTCTGGTGGAAAGAAACGAAAAGTAGATACAGAGGGTCGCCAGTTTCAAGAAAAATGGACTGAAGAATTCTTTTTTATCTTGCACAATGGTAAGCCTATTTGTTTGCTGTGTCATGAATCCATTTCAGTAATGAAATAATTCAATATAAAGAGGCATTACTCAACTAAGCATGCTACGCTGCACTCACTGACAGGACAATGAAGAACAGACAAAATCCAGAAGCTTACCGCAAATTTGGAAAAACAGCAACAAATATTTCATAAACAAAGAACACAACTTGATAATGTTGTGAAAGATAGTTTTTATAGTTAGCTCAAAATTGGCAAAGGCATCAAAACCATTTGCCGAAGGAGAATTTATCAAGGAGTATATGTTAGAAGTTTGCAGTATTTTGTGTCCTGAAAAGAAAAATGAATTTGAAAAAAATAGTTTGTCAAGACGAAGTGTTGTTCGACGTGTAGAAACGATGGCTAATGATATAAAAACAACATTGACTGACCGTATGGCTGGCTTTGAATCATTTTCCATAGCATTAGACGAGAGCACCGATTTGTCTGACACAGCTCAACTGGCTATATTTATTCGAGGTGGTGATAAGGAGTTCAATGTTACTGAGGAATTGCTTGCTTTACAGCCGCTTAAAGGAACCACTACAGGAGAGGATATTTTTATTGAAGTTCAAAAGGTATTCACAAGTTTTGGCTTGCCATGGTCAAAATTAATTGGAGTATGCACTGATGGTGCACCTTCTATGGTCGGCTTACGTAAAGGTTTCATCGGAATTTTGAATGAAAAAGCAACAGAATTAAATGTGCAAAAAGATGATTTGATAGTCCTTCATTGCATTATCCACCAACAGAACTTGTGTTCTAAGTCCATTCGACTCCAGAATGTTATGAATGTGGTAGTAAAAACCATCAACTTTATTCGATCCCGAGGGCTTAACCATCGTCAGTTCAAGGTGTTTTTGGATGAAATATCAGCTGAATATAGCGACGTTAACATATTATTGTGAAGGCAGATGGCTGAGCAAAGGAAAAATGTTGAAACGGTTTTACGAGCTTAGAAATGAGATAGCAGACTTTATGAAAATAAAAGATAAACCACTAACTGAATTAAGTGACCCAAAATGGATATGTGACTTAGTATTTCTGGTCGATCTTACAGGCTATTTGAATGATTTAAATTTGAAACTTCAAAAACAAGGACAGTTAGTAAATGATTTGTACAGCCATTTGAAAGCGTTTCAGATTAAACTACGCTTGTGGGAGTCACAGATGCTGTCTGGTAACAGTTACCATTTCAACACGCTCTCTGCGTATGAAAATATTGCTTATGCTCAATATGCTGAAGAATTCAAGTTACTGGCGGAACAATTTTCGAACAGATTTAGCAACTTCAAAAACATGGAAGACTATTTCAGTTTATTTGCTACTCCTACAAAAAGTAATGTACAAAATGCTCCAATATACTTACAAATGGAGTTGATCGAGATTCAAGAAAACTCACTCCTAAAATCGAAATTTGAAGACGTAGAGTTGTGCGATTTCTACAAAAAATACCTAGAAGAAGACAATTTTCCGCAGCATAGAAAATTCGCAAGAAGATTGATTTGCGCGTTTGGCAGTACTTATAAATGCGAACAGTTCTTTTCATTGATGAAAGTTAATAAATCAACACATCGTACAAGACTGACTGACGATAATTTGGAAAATTATTTACGTCTTTGTATCAGTGGAATTAATCCAAATATCGATGGATTAGTTTCCCAAATTCACGAACAATTGCAAATTTAACGATTTAATTATAATGTACCATTTTTTTAAATTTCATTTCATTTTGTTATTTTAATAAATTGTACTATAATAACATTGTCGTATTATTTCATGTCTAATATCTATCGCAAAAAATATTATCACTACTTTAAAATGCACTAAGTACTTTTAAACGCGGCCCGCGAACGTATTTGCACGCTAAAGTTTGGCCCTCAACATGTCAAAGTTTGCCCATACCTGGTTTATAGAAATACCCTTGAACGATATAATTGTCTACATTTCTGTAGACAATTATATCGTTCAAGGGTATTCACCGTTAAACGGTAATACGACAAAACTATTAGCCGATACCAATATTTAGCGACAGCACGTTTCGCCGAATAACGCTACAAAGAATGAATGGCTGGTCGATACCAAGATTTGCCTATTTAATGGTTCGCCGGAATACGCTTGAACTAAATAATCTTTTACCGATAGCTATTTTCGCCCAAAGCACCTTTCCTTACGCCGGCGCCGCGCGCCGATCCAAAACAATTGTCTAAGGGCTCACTTACGGAGACGCGCCACGTCGTGCGACACGTTGTGCGGTGCGGCCTGCAGTAAATTCAAACAATTATGACGATGTATGAGAACGTTTACGGAAAAGCGATTTTACGCGCGTTTGCTTGAAACTGCGGGCGGGTCGCACGACGCGGCGCGTCTCCTAAAATGAGCCCTAACGCCGATCAAAAACAATTGTCTTATGTTTCATGCTCAAACAATATTGACCGGGGTCGATTTAATTGCATTACCTTCTATTTTCATGCGTTATCTTAGTAACACATTAACAATATATTATGTGTATAAATAGTTACGGAAACCAATTAGACGATGCTCATTATTATTACGTTGGCCATATTTAAAAAATGTAAAACATTCTCGCTGGTTAAGTAATCGAGTGTGTTTTATTGCAAATATTCAGACTTGAGCACTGAATACACAATAGTGAATCGAAACTACGTTTTATTTTCGTTGTTATTACGATCATTGTTGACGACCAGCAACCAACCTTTTTATATTCATATTTATGTTTCTTTTTATATTTATTCTTATGTTTTTTCTCTTAACGTGAATCTGTAAAAAAACGTCCTCAAAATACAAAGTGAAATAGTGAAAAGCCAAAGAAATAATTTAATGTCTTTGTGAAAAGCCATCCTCATCTTCAACAATCATAAGTCAATTAATTCGAAAATGAGTGCCTGTGGACGACAAATATTACTGGAGATGTACGCTAAATAGTTCTAAAGGTTGTGATGCTACTGTTACAACAATATTTTTCACTAATGAACATTCGATTATAAATAAAAGCAATGAACATGGGCATCTGCCAGAGCCCAAAAAGCGGTTACAGATAAGTTTTAATGCAATGATAAAAGAAATTGCAAGAAATTCAATGGACTGTCCATCACAAATTGTTAACCGCTGCTTGCAAGATGTGCCAAGTACGAGTGCTGCTTAACTGCCTAGCAAAGCAGCAGCAAGAATGATTGATTGTTCAGCGCATTAGAACTAAAGGCCAGCCATCGATACTCAAATAAATTCAATCCATGTTTTAGTTGGAACTTAATGGGGCATAAGCAAATTTTTAGTGTTTGTACTATTATCGCACAAGACTAAAAACCTGCTATATAATATTATTAGAAATATCAAAAAGGTATGGGGTCAATACCTTTGATATTAAAGACAATGCGTAAAATTGGTGCCTTTTGTTTTATTGGCGGCAGTCGATCGGATGTGAAAAAAGTGATGCAGAATAATATTATTGATGAATTATTGTATGGGGTCTTATATCAAAAACTCAGTCCGGACTGAGTTATCAGTTTAAACATTTACTAATATTTTCATATATTTTAGATTGAAGGAGAAATAGATAGTACAAATAGAGCTGACCATTATTATGAAAGAATATCTTAAACATTTAAGGCTAAACTCACCTTGATTTTGGTTTTTTCTTTTAATTCTAGCATTGTTCAGACACTATGTAACTAACTGTAGAGAAACCGTTTTCATAGGCTTAATAACGATTTTCATTTCACTAATGGTAGTGTTCGCGCCATTGATTGGTCACAGTCAAGGTAAGAAGGAGATGACGCTACCCATTATTACCGGATGTGTCGGTATTCATTGACGCTCCCCGCAAAAGGGTCGCTCAGAGCTTCAATAAAATCATCGGGGATCGGATTTGCAGATCAAGCTTACAACGCACAGACCGTTACTTGTCACCGGAACCAAATGTATTGGAGCAAGCAGCAGATCCAAATATATTGGAGCAACCAGCGGAACCAAACGTATTGGAGCAACCAGCGGAACCAAACGTATTGGAGCAACCAGCGGAGCAAAATGTTTTGCAACAACCACCGGAAACAAATGTTCTGGAACAACCAGCGGATCCACACATCTTGGAACCAACAGCGCAACCAAACGTTGTAGAACAGCTAGCTGCAGTGGTTCAAGGACAACGCCATTTTTCTTTCCCCGGTATAACCGGCGATATTCAAAGATGCTCGGTGATAACAACGAGCATCTTTGAATACCAGGGTTTGCATTTTTGCGATGTGTGAAAATCGACACTTACAACGGATCAACAGGTCTTTAAGAGCTACTATTCTTAAAGATAATAAATTCTTTATACCTTTTGGCTCTCGTGTATGTGAAGAACATAGAAATGATAGTGCTTCTACACGTATACAATGTTTTCTTCATGACAACTAATGAACATGGTGAGACTATTACAGTCGCATCGTTCAGATTTAAACTTCGAACAACGGTCTTCAATCAGTGACAGCATTTTCCACTATTATTCACAATAAGGCCAGCTACAGCCAACGGTGCTGATGAAACTGCACACTGGTGATTCTAACCAAAGATTGTGCAGCCTTTTAAGAATGTCCCGATGTATTATGTTATTTTTTTTAATAAAAAGTACATCATAAGACCAGTTTTATTGTTTCTAACCAATACATAGTAAATAAAATATAATATATGTATTGTTAGCGGAGAATCCTGCGATTGAAGGCGCGGCGGCTGAATGACGTCACGAGGTGCAGGAGTGGGGCGGACGGACAGCTGCAGCGGCGAGCTCATTTCCTCGGCCATTTCCATTTTGGGCGTTTGGAGTGTTAGGACGGGTTATTTTAGCTAGGCGTATTTAGTTACTTGTGTTTATTTTAAGATCTAATTTTGTTAATTATTTGTTTAAAGAATTATAACTTTTATTTTGTGCTCGATATCCTTTTTTTTTAAGTCCAACTTGTTCACTCTGCTCATAGTATATATATAATAATCATGTATTTGAAGATAATAAGTAATAAAAAATAGTGAACGTCACTTAGGAAGGTTATCAATATGCTCTGTAACAAGAATTATTCCATAATATATGAAAATATTAGTAAATCTTTAAACTGATATAACTCAGTTCGGACTTAGTTTTTGATTTAACCACGATGTACATAATATGTTGTTGTAAATAATAAAAATGCAATTATGGCCACGCTATTGAATTAGGAAATTCCTGTAATGATAGTGATGATGAGTTAATAAATAAATAAATATAAGACCCCATACAATAATTAATTCATAATATTATTCTGCACCGTTTTTTCATATTTGATCGACTGCCGCCAAGAGAACAAAAGGCACCAGTCTTCATACAATTTTGGTCATTGTCTTTTGTCTCCTGAAAACATACTGACTGACACATCAAATGATAAAACTGCAATTAATCAATTTGCGTTTTAATTAATTACCCAAAACAAAGTAATTAACGAAATACAACATTGGCGACGAGCGTGAAAGAAACCCTAAAAAGCGTACTATTATACGAGACTCTGGAACTTTGTTTTTTAAAAAATAAAATATTGATTAACTGGAAACAGAGTTTTAATGATTTAGAACTTAGTACAGGATTTATTAACAAAAATGAAATAGAATATTTTAGGGACCTCCGACCCGTACCGAGATTCAGACCGAACTGCCTGTCCATCCCAGACTCCTAGTGAAGACGCCATCGTCTAAGTCCATAAATGCTGACCAGGCAAGTATGGGCAGCGGTCAGCCAATCTACTAACATTATCTAGGTATAACAGCCCCCCCCAAAAGACTGAAATTTGGGGATAAAAGCCGAAATTCAGGAAGTTAAACAATTTCTCGTAATCTAGGCATTGGTATTGGAGAATTTTCCGTTTCAGTGTTCATATTATCGTTCTCGGTGTGGGTCGTTGGTTTAATACAAGAGATATAGAACTTAGATCTATGTTTAGAAATAATTTTATATAACTTAAATGCTACAAAAGACATTACTACTATTAAAATAAACACGGTTAATACAGAATAATGTGTCCCGTATTTTACTAGAATAGGTTCTTCATCGATAATTTTGTTTAAATCTGAAAATATCCTATCGTTTTGTTTATTTATAGTTAGGTCATCCAAATTGATGTTTTGTAGTAAAATAGGGGATACGTTGTTGTTAAAACTAGTAGTCTTAGTATCTATTTTACAACATGAATCATTGATAATATTAAAGTCTAAGCTAGGAATAGGAATATCTATATTGATTTCGTCCTTGGACGATATGAGTCTCGCACTTTTTGTGTATACTGTACACTGATTCGGGATTCGTAGAATACCGGTTCCGGACACTATGATTTCGCGTAATTCAGAGTTATCGCAATCCATTGACACTTTATTTGAACGAGATTGCACGAAAATCCACTGATTGTTCATAATTGACTTCCAAATGTCCAATTCGCCGACAATCGTTTTAGTTTCACATTGCGTGGGGATAGCATTAATTGTTTTCGTTAATAGTTCGCTTTCACACGTAGGATTTCCGCTTGTCAACAATACCGTAGGTATCTCACACAGAAAGAACTCAGAGCTTATTATTTTACATTTATCTAAGTTATCTAGATTACAGAAGTTTAGCTTATCTTTAGAAACAGCAATATACGAACTAGAAGGTAAAATTAAACTAAAAGTATTTGGATTATCTGACCCGTGAGGGGTCGGTAATGCTAAACTATGATACAAGTTAAATTCATCATTAGTAACTAAAGGGATTTGTAAAACAAACACAAGCTTGTTCTTAAAATAGTAACACGCAACTTCAGATATGCTTAGTATTAAATGGATATTATCTAGACTCAGTGTTATAGGAATTCCAGTATCTCTAGGTAGGTACCGGTCATTATTAACGAGTTCATTGTATAGTTGCGCCGGACTTATTATGTTTGGATGCAGGATGTTTTGACTACTCAATATAATAGCATTTGTTAAGTCTTCAAGCTGAAACGACAATGTTAGTAGAGAGCTTTCGAGGCTAGCAAGTATGGAATGGACTTTTGTTTCAGATATTAGAATTTTTGAAGTTTCGGTAATATTATTTAACTGTAGTATGAGTTGACTTAAAGTACTTTTAAGTGAAATTTCGTTATCTTTTAGTTTGTTAATTGTTTGTTTGTAAGATTCCAGAGTAGAAGTAGTAATTAAGATGTTTTCCTTCATGAGTTCCGCGACCTTTTTCTCATGGTTTTGAATGGATTCAATCGCGGAGTTGTATTTTAATGCGTCGTCTTCGTCTAGAGTACCGAAAACATGTCTGAAAACGGTGCCTACAGCGCTAAACCATGCTGAACGTTTATTACGTTTTGACATTAGGTGAGAGATAGAATCGAACTCGCGTTTGATATCGTTGTATCGAACTGTAAGTGGGGATAGTATATTTTCACATTGAAGGTTGCTTGATTTTTGACAAGTTTTCCTAACTATGTCCAAGATATCATTGAGATTAGTAAGATGGGGATTTATGAGGGAAATATTTACATGACTAATAATATTTAACTTTCCTTTAATTGCTTTAAGTTTTCCTAGGCTATCGAAGTATATGCCGGAACTAGAAGGAAGTGGCTTGATAAAGTCTTGATGCGCATTGATCGAGGCGCTGAAATAGAATGAATAGAATTAATTAGACTACACTAAAGACCTATTGTAATTATCAACTAATGCTTACATGCTAATATTGGTTTATAACAAAACTAATCTAATCTTCCTTATCATAATAGATTTCTAACAGTGAGACAGGGTCTCTAACTACCGCGGGTTTCATTTGGTCGAAATGATGAGTTACATGACGTCTGTTGATAAGGAGCGTGGCTGTATTATTATTGTGAACTTTAATGATTTTGTGTGGTCCCTTCCAGATAGGCGATAGTGCCTTTTTGAGCCTCAAGTGGGCTTTAAGATAGACATAGTCACCGGCCTTGTAAAGTGGTGGTGATTTGGTGTGAGAATCATAATAGGATTTAGAAGATTCCTTGGATTTTAGTATATTTTCCAGGGCTTTTCCTCTGGTGTATTTAAATTTGTGTTGTAACATTTTAATGTAGTCTGAATATGTTGTACTAAGTTCATGTTCATAGATAGAATTAGGAATAAAGGGCTTGTGACCGAATATTAACTCATAGGGAGTAAATTTTGTAGTTGAGTGTTCTGTTGTGTTATAGGCTAACATAGCTGTATACACATAGGTAGGCCAATTATCTTGGTTTTCGTTTACGAAGGATTTTAAATATTCCTTGAGAGTTGAATGACTGCGTTCTAAGGCTCCTTGTGTCTGAGGGTGGTAGGGTGATGACCACAATTGTTTGATTTTCAGAAATTGGCAAGTGGTTTTAAAAAGGTCGGATGTAAAGTTAGTACCTTGGTCGGTTAATATAGATTTAGGAATTCCAAATAGGGATATGAAATGGATAAGACAATCACTAGATTCTTCAGCGGTTGCACTACGTATAGGATAAGCGATTGAGTATTTAGTTAGGTCATCTTGTAAGGTGAGAATATACTTTATTTTGGCGGAGCCGGATTCGGGTAAGGGTCCCACTATATCTAACGCCACTCTCTGAAATGGGGCTGTGGATGTAGTAGTGATCTCCATTGGAGCTTTATTTAATTTTCTCAGTGCTTTATTTTCCTGACATGACTTACATTTCTTGACATAGTCTTCTATATCACTTCGCATGCCCTTCCAATAGAATTGTTCCCGGATTCTGTTGTACATTCGCGTCGAGCCTAAGTGTCCGGCTGTAGGAATATCATGGTTCTCGCGCATGATTTTAGGTCTCTCACTTAGAGTAGGATAAATTGTTTTGTTTAGGTAAACATGTATTTGAATTTTTGTATTATTAAAAATGTGAGTTAGGATGTTGTAAATTTTTGTGTAGGAATGATGATCGAATGGGTTTTTGAAATCTGAGATAGCAATGTCTATTGTTTGTTCGGAATTCAGGATTTCGTTTCTTACTTGTTTCAGAGTGTCATAGATAGCGGGGTAAGATGATTCGTCGAAGTGGTGAACTTTTGTGAAGATGAAGTAGACAATCTTGTTGTCATATTTAGTTTTTAGGAAATGGTGCAATTCTTTTTCAGAATTAAGGATTTCGTCTTGGTTTTCGGAGTTTAGGAGAATTTCGGAGATGTAGGGATTTGACTCATCTAAATCGATGGATGTAGGAATTAGTATTATTCTGCAGGTTGTCTTTAGGAGATTTTCGTTATGTTCCTTTAGAATTGTGTTGCAGGTATTTTCTTTATTTGAAATTGATTTTAGAAATTTAGGATAGTTATCGTCACTTAGATTCGATTGTTCGTTTGGTGAAGGGATTTGTAATGAGTCAAAGTCAAGGTTGAGGTCAGCGCTGTTGGGGCTAGTATCAAGGTAAGGTAAGTTCGGCACTAGATCTATGAGATCTGGAGATGGCGTTGGTTCAGCTTGTGGTGTAGGATTTCGTAATACATTAGAATCGTTGATTATTTCTGGATCTAATAGGTCGTTATTCTCGAATGAGAACGGAATGGGAGATGGTAGAGTTATGAGAGGATCCTCCGAGAGGTCATCGAATTCAGTGTCTAGATCTCCATCAAGATCTAGTAATAGGGGATCAGGGTTTGTTGAAGGTTTACCTCCAATGGGGTTAACTGGAAAGCGGGACAATGCGTCGGCGTTAGTATTAATTTTCCCTTTCTTGTATATAATATCGTAGTCAAATTCTTCTAATTTGAGTCGCCAGCGTACTAATCTAGAACCAGGGTCCTTACAGTTAAATAACCACTGTAGGGGTTTATGATCTGTGACTATGGTGAATCGATTTCCGTAAAGATAGGGTCGAAAGGCTTTAGTTCCAAAGATTATGGCTAAGCATTCCTTTTCAGTAACGCTGTAGTTACATTCGGCCTTATTGAGGGTTCGAGACGCGTAAGAAATTGGGCGATCCTTTCCTACTGGACCTTGCGATAGTATAGCTGAGACAGCGAAGTTGGAGGCGTCGCAGGTTAGAACGAAGGGTTTGGAAAAATCAGGATATGCTAACACTGGTGACGTTACTAATTTATTTTGTAATTTTTCGAAACCAAGTTGCTGTTCATTGTTCCAATTGAATGGTGTATCCTTTTTAAGAAGGGATGTTAATGGTTTTGCGAGTTTAGAAAAGTCAGGTATGAAACGTCTGTAGTAAGAAACGAGTCCAAGAAAAGATTTCACATCTCTTGGGCATTTCGGTATTGGGAATTCAGTAATACATTTGAGTTTTGTAGGGTTTGGTTGTACACCGTCTTTGTTGATAAGGTGACCAAGATAAGCGACTTCTTTGCATAGAAATTCACATTTATCTGGTTGGAGCTTTAGGTTATAATTCCTGAGCCTATTGAAAACAGCGGATAGATTCTGAATGTGACTTGGTAAGTCAGGGGAATAGACAACGATATCATCTAAATAGACAAAGCAACGCGTGCCTTGAAGTCCACATAAACACGTGTTCATTAGTTTTTGAAAGGTTGAAGGCGCATTTTTTAGTCCAAATGGCATTCTCGTGAATTGAAAATGACCCTGAGGTATGGAAAAGGCGGTTTTAGGAGCGTCTTGCTTAGATATTGGAATTTGATGGAAGCCTGAGGCCAAATCTAAAGTTGTGAAATATTGGCTTTTCCCTAATTGGTCTAGAATTTCTGTTATTTGTGGAATAGGATATATCTCTCCAACGGTAATGTCATTAAGTTTTCTATAGTCAATTACGACTCTCCATTTTCGCTGTCCCGAAGCGTCCAGCTTTTTAGGCACAACCCAAATGGGTGAGGACCATGGTGAATTTGAAGGTGTTATTATGTTTTGTTCTAGCATTTTGTTTATTTGATTTTCAACTTCCTTTTTATGGCATTCAGGGAATCTATAAGATTTCGTTTGGATAGGGATATCTGTATTTGTCCTGATATTATGTTTAGCAGCTGTCGTAAATGTGAGCTGATCGTCTGGAAGATGGAAAATATCAGAATAGTCGGTGCAGACTTGTAACAGGGCATTAGATTCTTCTTCATTCAGGTGAGAAATCCTAAGATGGTTGAGAACTTCGTTAGTTCTTGTAGTGGCATTAGTAAGAGGCGATAATTCGTGAGGATTCAGGTAAGCTTGAGTGTCTAGGGGTTCTAGTGTTAGATTGAGGTTAGATCGGAGTATGGCAGGCTCATCAGAAGTATTGACAACCGTAATGTTGATACGGTTATTTTCTTTTACCTTAACGATGCAATTGGCAACTAATAATGAATTAGAGATGTGTTGGTCTATTATGATACCTTCTCTTATATCTGGATTACTTACTGTACATTCAATTACAGTTTCTGTGCGAGGTGCGATAGCATATAGTGGTTCATCGAATTTTAGTTTTATGTGGTCTTTATCTATTTGTAAGGTTTCCTGACTATAGTTGATTTGGCAACCTAGGTTTTTAAGGAGGTCGTTACCTATAATACCATCAAAACTTAGGCTGATATTTTTGACAACGTGAAATTCATAGATATAAGGTTTGTCATGCTTTTTGAATATTTGCATTTTAAAACTGCCTAGAGTTGAAGTTGCTTCATTCCCAGCATCAATTCCTTTGATGGTTATTATATTATCGCTTAAATTTGGGACTTTTGACATAGAATCTAGTTTCAGCAGGCTTATGCAGGAACCTGTGTCAATTAGAAAGGATAAAGGTCTATCGGCGACCGAGGTATGGATTATAATGTGAGGTAAGTATCTTTTCTCTCTATTTTTTAATATTTGATAGATTTTCATATTTGTTTTCTGTTTCAGGTTTGGCAGGTTATCTGAAGATGGAATGTAGGGATTTATATTTAGATTTGGTAGTTTACAAGGTTTAGTAAGTGATTTGGCAGAGACAGCAGATTTAGCATGAGATTCAGGGAATTCAGCGGGTTTGGTAATTGGTTTCATAGAGACGGTGGGGCTAGTACGCGATTCGGTGGTTTTAGTAGTTGGTTTCATAGATGCGGTGGATTTAGTACATGATTCAGAGGATTCAGAGGATTTAGTAATTGGTTTCTTGGAAACGGTGGATTTAGTACGTGATTCAGTGGATTTAGTAGTTGGTTTCATGGAAACAGTGGATTTAGTACGTGATTCAGGGGATACAGAGAGAATAGAGGCATCGGCTTTGATATAGTAGGACGAATTTCCCGCGCGACACCGGCCGGGAAATTTTACTCGTTTAAATTGTTTTGGTCGACTTCGTCGATCCCTTCTTCATCGTCTTGTTTCACGTTAAAAACCCTGCGGGCTGGTTTGGAGCTAAGGGTTTGTGTAGGGTTAGGTTGACGACCATCTGAAGTAGAAGCAAAAGTTTGGTTTCTGCTATTGTTGTATTGTCTTTTGCGACAATTTTCGATAGTGTGACCTATGTTTTTGCAGTAGCGGCATATCATGTCGTTGGTATTTACTGCCTTTGAATGATCAGGTTGATAACTTCGTGGAGCTGGAAAGCGTACCGATTGAAAGTCACGACGAGAGTTCGTGTTTTTTGATTTATCGTTATTGAAGTAAGTATTGGATGTTGATCTTTTATAAATACTGGAGATAATTTTTTCTTCTTCAACTGCCAAGTTTATAGCGGAATTTAAGGAGTCTGGATTACGGCATCTAACGACTTGCGATACCCGTGGTAAGAGTCCTATAATAAAAGTATGGAGCGCAAGATCTTGCATCGCAGCTACACGTCCTGCTAATTCCGTTTTCTTTTTTGTTGGAATGGAAATATTTATTTCCGTAAGTAGTTTCGCTAAGCACGTTTCTATTTTTAATGCAAACTGGTTGACTGTTTCAGTAGAGTTCTGCTTACAGTCTTGGAGTTCGGTGAGTAGGTGAGCATAATGCTTCCTTTCCCCGAACTGTTGTTTTAAGAACTCGATGAATTGTTCAAAGGATTCGAACTCTTTGACACTGCATGTAGTTTCAGCTTTATCTATTAGTTGACTTAGAATGAATTTGAATAATATAGGTTTCTGCGTTTTTGTAGCAGTATTAAAGGCGCTCTGGCAATTAGCAATGAAGGGATTTAATTTTTCCCTGGAGCCGTCGAATGGTTTAATAAACTTAAATAGAATTCCAAGTTCTATTTTTTCTTCGATTTCGATCTTTGTACCCCTAGAGCTACTGGTACCTTCCTCCTTTGCATCAGTTTTGGAAGTCATGATTAAATTTTACAAACTAGAATATAAGGTAATTAATTATAAGAAGTCGTATCCACCTTAAGCTACCTTATACAACCAACTCAGTGATAAGGACGCGTAATCGAAACGCGTAGTCTAAACAAAATATAGTAGCCGTACAGTTGAGGTCTTTATCAAATACAATGTAAGTATTATGAACAATGTACAATAGGATAGAGTATACAGGAATGAGACATGTAAATATAGAAATAGTAGCTCTGAGTTAAATCTGGTATTCGTCTTAGAGTGTAGTAGTAACCGAAGTATTTTTAGATCACTCACAGGAACGCCATCGTTATGAGGATATGCAGGATCATTGTGACCGTTTCTCCAGCGGTAATCAGCTGGACCGCCAGCTGCAGCAGGACAGCAGCAGTTGTGGTAGACCTCTGTACCAACAGAGGGTGAAATCCGGTCTCGGTTGCAGGGTGCAACACGCAGGACGGGGTGTCGATCAGGCACTTTGAATTATTGCACTTGTATGACACAATATCGATTTAGTAAACTATTTAACTTTCAGCACTTCAAAACACTTGTTTCACTGGCACTTTCAGGTTTAGAATTCATAAGAGACGTATTCGGGTAGGGGATTTTCGTATCCCACCGCTGCCACCAAATATTATACGAGACTCTGGAACTTTGTTTTTTAAAAAATAAAATATTGATTAACTGGAAACAGAGTTTTAATGATTTAGAACTTAGTACAGGATTTATTAACAAAAATGAAATAGAATATTTTAGGGACCTCCGACCCGTACCGAGATTCAGACCGAACTGCCTGTCCATCCCAGACTCCTAGTGAAGACGCCATCGTCTAAGTCCATAAATGCTGACCAGGCAAGTATGGGCAGCGGTCAGCCAATCTACTAACATTATCTAGGTATAACAGTACGCACGACAATTCAAATAAATAAAATCGCGAAGTCGCGAACTAACCTCAAAGTGAAAAACGCATGGATCTTGTTGAAAAACAAATCGAACAGAGAAAGAAAACGTGGATTCAAGAAAAATCTAAGAAGGAACTCATACAAATTGCGAATAATCTAGCTCATAAAACCGAATTCTCAGACTCCAATTCTATTCTGGAACTAAGAATATATTTACGAAATTACGTCGACAGACAAAAATCAAGGAAAATGACAATCAACATGGCCTCCAGCTACATTGGAAATATTTACTGGTGAAAACTGGAATGCATATACCGAGCAATTTGAGTGTTTTGTGCTGCTAAATGATATCCCCGAAACGAAAGTTGTTTTGCTGTCTGCTTTAGACGAGCTTTCTGGAATATGGGTGGTTCATCCTATGTATGAGACGTATTCATCATACGCCGAGGAGGAGGAGGTCGTGGTAGCAGCAATCAAGGGTGTGGCCTTGAAGAGGATTCAGTCCTCCAGATTAATTGGATTTAGGGGTTAAATATACTAATAATCTAATTACTAAAAATATAATTACAGGACCTTTAAATCAGCTCTTAGCTTAAGCCGCCAGTACGTCGTCCAACACAAGACTCCAAAGACTTCCCGAGCTTTTCTCCTCATTATCTAGCACCATCGGAACCTTCGAGGAATCTGCTTAACTGGGACGGGCAGGACAACTGGGTCATCTGTGGCGACTGGGACACCCGGGGCATCAAGATCATCCAGGACATTTGGGATTAGCGGGTCATTTGGGACGACTTTGATAATAGAGTCATCTGAGGTGACCAGGTCTTCATTATCGTCCTGGGTGACGGTTTCATCCGTGAGATCTTCCTTGATGACGGTGTTAAGAAATCTGTTATCTATCTGGAACTCCGGTACGGAGAACTCTGGTACGACATGCGCAGGTTACTTGGGGGAGCATTTCTTCGATAAGTCTCCTTTAAACTGATCTCGTTTGTGGTAATCTTCTTTGTAGTGGTCTTGCTTGTGGCGCTCTCCTTTGTGGTGATCCCCTTTTCAGTTCTCTCCCTGCAAGGTTTCTGTTAAGGGAAATTCAGAATCCTGCTGAAAATTCTCAGCAGCATTCTGTTTTGAAGTGCTCAGTTGTTTTGCTGTCTGCTTTAGACGAGCTTTCTGGAATATCCTAGGTATGAGACGTATTTACCATACGAGGTTTGTAAACCAGGGCTTTGCTTCGTAGTACGGCGCCCTGGTACGGGCAGGAAAACTAGAAAGTGTGAAAGTATGTTATCGGGCGCAAGCAGAGCTACAAAATAATTGCATAGGCAATTGATCCATGCTGTCATTGTTGAAGGCACTTATATGTATACATATATTGCCAAAAAAACGTAGATTCAAGAAAAAACTAAGAAGGAACTCATACAAATTGCGAATAATCTAGCTCAGAAAACCGTTTTCTCAGACTCCAATTCTATTCTGGAACTAAGAATATACGAAATAACGTCGACAGACAAAAATCAAGGCAAATCACAATCAAAATGGCCTCCAGCTACGTTGGAAATATTTACTGGTGAAAACTGGAATGCATATATCGAGCAATTTGAGTGTTTTGTGCTGCTAAATGATATTCCCGAAACGAAAGTTGTTTTGCTGTCTGCTTTAGACGAGCTTTCTGGAATATGGGTGGTTCATCCTATGTATGAGACGTATTCATCATACGCCGAGGAGGAGGAGGTCGTGGTAGCAGCAATCAAGGGTGTGGCCTTGAAGAGGATTCAGTCCTCCAGATTAATTGGATTTAGGGGTTAAATATACTAATAATCTAATTACTAAAAATATAATTACAGGACCTTTAAATCAGCTCTTAGCTAAAGCCAAGTCAAGTCCAACACAGGACTCCAAAGACTTCCCGAGCTTTTCTCCTCATTATCTAGCACCATCGGAACCTTCGAGGAATCTGCTTAACTAGGACGGGCGGGACAACTGGGTCATCTGTGGCGATTGGGACACCCGGCGCATCGAGATCATCCAGGAAATTTGGGATTAGCGGGTCATTTGGGACGACTTTGATAACAGAGTCATCTGGGGTGACCAGCTCTTCATTATCGTCCTGGGTGACGGTTTCATCCGTGAGGTCTTCCTTGATGACGGTGTTAAGAAATCTATTTGTTCCATGTGGGAATCGAACCCGCGACACGCAGCGCAGCAGTCAATCGCTTAACCACTGCGCCAACCGTGCCGTCTATGTTTGTTATTAACAAAATGACAAACAAAAATCAACAAATTAAGAATCAGTGCATAGATCTACAATCTATGCCTGTGACGCCTTGGTGCACCAAACCTACAGGTAGGTACTTATCGAATAACTAACTATAACTTTACATAATACCGGACCTACCTACTGTAGAACTTTCGTCTAGCTATGCAATATACAACGTCGACAAAGAACTCACCTCTCTATCTAATTCCTTAACTCAATAAATATCAGCTTCGTTGGATGAAATGGCTTCTAATCTTAAAATATTTGAGGAACTCCGGTACGGAGAACTCTGTTACGACATGCGCAGGTTACTTGGGGGAGCATTTCTTCGATCAGTCTCCTTTAAACTGATCTCGTTTGTGGTAATCTTCTTTGTAGTGGTCTTGCTTGTGGCGCTCTCCTTTGTGGTGATCCCCTTTTCAGTTCTCTCCCTGCAAGGTTTCTGTTAAGGAAAGTTCAGAATCCTGCTGAAAATTCTCAGCAGCATTCTGTTTTGAAGTGCTCAGTTGTTTTGCTGTCTGCTTTAGACGAGCTTTCTGGAATATGGGTGGTTCATCCTAGGTATGAGACGTATTTACCATACGAAGTTTGTAAACAAGGGCTTTGCTTCGTAGTACGGCGCCCTGGTACGGGCAGAAAAACTTGAAAGTATGAAAGTATGTTATCGGGCGCAGGCAGAGCTACAAAATAATTGCATAGGAAATTGATCCATATCATTATATAAATAAGGAAAACAATCGTATTTGCAAATAGTAAAATTAAGATGTTGTTTTACCAGTACTTTTATTATTTTAATTGTTCTGTTTTAATCTTTTGTATGTAATGTTTTAAAGTTTGTAGTGCCATTCTCTACAAGAATAACTTTATGCTGATTTTGAATTCTGTGTCCCAGCAGATTGTTGCATCTGCAATTATCATTTAGGAGGTAATTTATGGCACCAATTAAATGAAATCGAAATGACGAAGTGAACCATACCTTCACAGAGGCATATATATATATGACTTTGTGTCCTTATTAAAACAAGAGACATCAATTGATTTTGAAAATATTGAACATGATGGATGACCATTTAGTACATTTTTAGTTTGGTATAAGCAAAGAGAAATTCCATACATTGTTGGCAGAAGTTCCTAGATTATCCCAAATGCATAGAGGGTCAACCGCACTAGCTGCATTATGATTGAAATTAAGAAATGGAGATTCGAATGAGCGAATTGCAAGTTTATTCCAAATGCCTCGCAGTATTTTAGAGAGTTTAATGTCTAAAGCGAGAGAGTTACTTCAACTAGATTTAATGCCAATGCATTTAGGGTTACGACATATGATGAGGGCAGAGATTGCAAACAGAAATCTTTTAATACCTAATGGTCTTTTTAGAGGTACAAATGCGAATGGGGAAAGACTCAACAATTATCATTGTTGATGGCACTTATATGTATACAAATATTGCCAAAAAAGCTCAAATTATAAATAACAAAACGGTACATACTCTTTACAAAAGTATACTCGTAGAAACCTTGTGAAACCATTTTAGTTTGTGATGTGATGAGTATATTGTAGACGCTCTTGGCTATCCAGAAACTAACTCAGATGCTGAACCGTTATGTGTTTATGCCGTTTACCTGAACTTTAACCTATAAGGAATTGGAGCCCAATGCCACAAAGGACGATGTAATTAAAAAAAATAACAGTCTGCGGAGTAACGTGAGAAAAGAAAAGAAAAAATGCGAAGAGTCCTTAAAGTCGGGAGCAGACGAAGCTTACAAACCAACATTCACAACATTCAACGATACGTCTCGCTCAAAACAATCGATAGATAAATGCATTATTATACATTTCTAGAAAGGTTATTTTATGCTTTTTGCGATACAGCTTAATGATTTTAAAAGTAAAGAAAAATATTTCAGTAATTACTTAAAAAGTGACATACTACCTTATTTTTTACTAATTTTTTTTTTTCGTCGAAGGTTTTCAGTATTACCCACGTTTGCCCAAGCACTACTTTTTGTGTTGACTAGTAGTCTAACTATTCATAAATAGAATGCAAAAAAAATCAGCTGCGGATATTTGCGGTTTTAGAAGATATGAGAAAAAAACTGATAAAAGTCAGAACCCGAAAATTGGTATCTTTTGCGGTTTACCACTGACACCATTCACATGAACAATATGGAACTTTTTGGATATTTTCTTCATTATTTCGTGATAACACCTTATCAAATTTGCACTCGGTTTGCGTGGGAAATTACAAGATAATAATGATGTAGGTACCAATTCGATATTGTAAAATGAGTATATAAAGGGAAGCAAAAACTATTCGAACCATCTACATCAGTGTAACTTCAAGTGAAGCAAATCTCATCTACGCCTATTATTTCTGCAGATTGTGAAGTGTTAAAATGTCTTCCTTCAGCTGTACCAAACGAGACTTCATAATCCCCTATATCGAGGGCGGCAAGACCATGGAATCATTATCCAAAGTTTTAGTGGAAAAGCTCAATGTTTCTGAAAACAACTTGTGTTTTATAATTAGTGACATACAAAGGCACATTCTTCCTATTTTCAACAGGCGCTGGGCCCTGGCATCTCGGAAAAAAGAAACATTTTTACAGAAGAATTGTACTTGGTTGGACTCAAGGTATTCGTTAAATTTACCGGATTCTGAACAATATTCTACGCCATCAACATCTGGCCAACGAGGAAGAGCATGCTTGGCTTATGGAGACTCCTCAGAATCTATCAAGAAGAGGAAAAACACTATTCTACTCCAAGAATATGGCTTCGAGCATATAAAAAACGCCTATGTGCAGGGACTACGGGCTTTACGTGAGTACACAGAAGCTCATCTTGTCGAAGAATTAAGAACCGCTGACACTCAAAAGAAATTAGATATCTCAAGTAAGTGGAACGACTCAGACCAGATGAAGATTCTTTCCGATACGGAAGCATTGAGTGCTTTTATAGATTTGGATCTAACAAAAGCACAATATGTACTATGGGGGAACTTCATATCTAAGCAATTTCAAAACAAAATCCCGTGAGCACGATGACCACATCTGTTTAACGCCCCATTTGGCCTCGACCAATGAAACGGTTTTTTTGTTGTTCGTGTGTTTTACAATCTCTGTTCCCATGATCACAGATGTCTGACCCTTTTTCGAACACTAGGAATAGAACAAAATAAACGTTTTTTTATTTTTTTATACTTTACTTTTTGTTTCAACAAATTTCTCGTGTTAAAATATCAATGCGGAAACGACCTTATATTATTATAAAGTGTTTCTTTAGGCACGGATTATAATAATTTTAAGTGGTTCATGAGTAAGCTCCCAGTTTATTCAATCAAACTGCTTTGTCTACAGGTTTGTAATTAGGTGCATTCCTTGAAAAGGGGTTTATGACTAGAGCACTTTTAAAATTTTATGGAAATTTTCCGCCTCTCACCCAAAAACTCCTATATAATTGTGAGAAATCTACTCAACTTTGGATGCTAATGTTATACTTTTCTGACAGCATAGAAAACCTATTCGTCAAAAAAAACCCATAAACTTGTCCCAAACGTGCTCGAACTACGACCGAACGAAGGTCCATTCATATTTATTTCCATTGAAAAAATACGCACTACCTCAGCTGGTTTTTTACTGTCTTTTTTGTTCATGTACAAAAACAAGGGACGCATCAAAAATCTGATGCTGCGATGCTATTGGTTGATGAGATTTCTATAGCGGCCGAGCGCTGCAAGCAGAAATAGTCGTTAAGGTGCTTAGATATGAACTTCCTCGATAGTACCTGAAAAACTTAACCAACGAACGAAAGTGTTGTATATTCCCGCCTTACTACAAAATACAAGAAATAAAAAGATCCTGTTATCCACCATCTTCTACAATCGAAATCATGAATACTTATGCTAAAGTGATTAATATCCAAGATTTATTGGATCATACTGCTGCTAGAATTTTAAAAATCGATTCTGTTTTCCAAAAACAACATAGAACATTGATATTTTATTGCAAATGGGGATGTGATGGTTCATCTGGTCAAAGCCAATACAAGCAAATACTTGCAGAAGAGTCGGAAACAATTTCAGATGCCAATTTGTTCATCACTGCATTAGTCCCCATCAGATTAGTTGATGTGCAATCGGGATCCGTTGTTTGGCAAAATCCGGTACCTTCATCTATCCGTTTTTGCAGACCCATTTCTATTGAGTTTTGTAAGGAAACTCTAGAAAAAACCAAGGCAGTTGTCGATGATATTAAAAAACAAATTAGGGCTGCACAAGCATCACTTATAAACAAAGATGGTGTTGTAGTAAATGTGAAGCATGAACTATTTCTAACGATGATCGATGGAAAGGTGGCTCAGGTCCTTACAGATACTCCATCTGGTTCCACATGCACGATATGTGGGGCTACTCCACGGCTAATGAATGACCTATCGAAAGTAACTGCCAGACCTGAAAACGAAAACGCCTACCAATGCGGATTGTCAAACTTACACGCCTGGATTCGCTGCATGGAAATGATATGCATATTTCCTATAATCTTTCGTTTAAGACTTGGTCTGCTTCAACTGAGGAAAATAAGATATTAAAAAAAGAAAAGAAAGAACTTGTTCAAAAACGTTTCAGGGAGGAGTTGAGATTAATCGTCGACAAACCTCGGCAAGTTAGCGGGAATACGAACGATGGCAATACCGCACGAAGATTCTTCTATAATAGCACTTGCTCATCGGAAATAACAGGTGTAGATGAGGCATTGATTAAACGCCTATACATTATCTTGCAAGTTCTTTCTTCTGGAATGATGATCGACCCTGAAAAATTTGGGGAATATGCAATAGAAACTGCAAGAATCTATGTAAGTAATTACGATTGGTATTATATGCCATCCTCCGTTCATAAAATACTCATACACGGGGAAAACGTTATCAAACATTTTGCGGTGCTTCCTATTGGACAGCTATCGGAAGACGCACAAGAGTCTCGCAACAAAGACTACAGAAACACACGACTTCATCATGCCAGAAAATGTTCCCGATCTGCTACAAATGAAGATGTCTTTAAAAACGCTTTTATACACGTCAGATCCATACATAACAAGTTTGAGAAAACCGTACGTAAGAAATGTGAAAAAACTTGAAGAAGAGGCACTAAGTCTTCTAAACGTGGCACCTGAAAGTGAACCCACATTTACTGACCCTGATCCTTAAGGGGTATAAGTTAAAAATAATATTTATATTTAGTTATTACTTATATTTGTACCTAGCTACATTATTTCCTGAAGCCAGAGTATAGGATGTACCTATTAGTAATATGATTTTAATTTAGTAAATTGTTTTCATATATTTACATATATTTTGTTTACTTTGCTTGTTGTAATTAACCATGGTTTAATCTTTTTAGTCATTATAAACTTGTATTCCACTTGAAATAAATTTTTAACTAATTTTTTCGTGATTTTTTCCCCATTTCTTTCATTCTATGCATAAAAACATACATAGATATACAAGAAAACACTATAAACTACACATCATTCGAATCTCCAAATCTTACTGCATATTAGTGCCAAATTTCATCACGATACGACAAAAATTCATGAAGTTACAGATTTTTGATCCGATACCGACCTATATTTTCCATAGTGCGGCGCCGCGCGCCGATTCAAAACAATTGTCTAAGGGCTCACTTACGGAGACGCGTCGCTTCGTGCGACGCGTTGTGCGGTGCAGCCCGCAGTAAATTCAAACAATTATGACGATGTATGAGAACGTTTACGGAAAAGCGATTTTACCACTCCCGACCCGTGGTACAACTGCGAAGTCCAACAGGTTGTACTACGGAGAAGTAAATTTAGCCATGGTTCAACTGGTTGTTCTATGGGGAAATCTTTACCAATGGTTCAACTCGAGTGAGTTGTTCTTTCCTTGGTCCAACTAGTTGTACTTCTGGGAATTGAATGTATCTATGGAACAACTACTGGTAATAAACAGGAAAAGGTTATCTATCAATGCTGAAGTGCAATGCAATTACTACCTCTTTTGATTAATTGTCTATTGATGATTAAGACGTTGATATTGACGCGTGAATATTTCTCGTTTTCACACCATACCAAAGGAAAATGTCGGAAAATTGTGAAGTTAGAATAATTGAAAGATAAGGCGGTAATGTTTTGTTATTAAAAAGTCGACAATTTTACAAAGTGAAAGCTTTTAAAGATGAGTCGCGTGGCGCATATTGGCAGTGCTCTATGGACAAAAAACTCAAATGTTGTGCATCTGTTACAGTTAATAAGGTACGATTGTATGTATTAGAGTGCGTTTCCACTGACGCCGAGCTGTGTGGAGTGCAGAGGAGTGAACCGTGAATTGGTCAATCATAGTGCTCGTAATCTCCCTCTGTTTCACATTAATGTAACTAAATATACTGATACGCTGCATTTTAGAGTGAGAGTGGAACTCAGCTCCGCTCCACTCCGCTTCAAAGAAAACACCCTGCACTCTGCACTCTTTCCCCCAGCTTGACGTCAGTGGAAACTCACCCTTATAAGTATTTATTGAAATTGTATATGTATGCTTTACTTTATTGTTGATAATATTTGTTATATCATTGTTTATATTATTTTTATCAGGACATGCAAATAATTAAAGAAAAAGAGCACTCTTGCCAACCTAACTTCGAAAAAAACGAAATAGCTGAAACAGTTTAAGTTTAAAAAATGAGGCAGCAAGCACAGATGTCCCGATGCCACAATTATAAAAGAGACACGAGGCAAAGTTGAGAGACAGAGGTTACGATCTAATAGACAGTATACCGAGTTTCGATAGTCTAAAGCACTCCCCTTTATAACGCGAGGCATAAATCAGCGGGAGTATCGAGAACAACTTTTTCATCTGTGGACGAAGTTGAAGTGCCTGACCAGTTTCTTGATTTTATGCTGGGTTGCGACACAGAAAAAAGAATACTTATATTCTGTACCTCCCAAGCAAGAGAAATGATTGACCACATTGTCGATTTTTTTGGAGATGGCGCTTCCAAATGTAGCCCGCACCCGTACGTACAGCTGTTTACTTTGCACGGTGATATTGGGAGTGATAACAAAATTAGGTACTAATGTTGTTCCACTAATTTATGCCCTACTCTTGGACAAAAAAAGGAGACATACGTCACAATGCTTCGTATAATCAAAGCGCAATTGCCAAAATGGGAGCCTAAAAAGTACCATTGCGACTATGAAACTGCAGCAATCAACGCAATGTTGGAAGTATTCACGCGTGGAGATAAAAGGCTGTTACATGCATTTTTCTAAACATATTTGGAAGGCAAAGGTATTGGGACATATAAAGTCCAAACCTGAGAAAAGAGTAGTCGGAATGTGTTCTATATTACCCTTAATACCAGCCGGGATAATCAATGAGGCATGGGACATACATAAAGAACGAAGTAAAAACATTGGGATTTCCGAAAATGGCTAAATTCTTGAAGTACATAAGTCGCGTTTGGTTAAATAAGAAAATCAAAAGGTACATAACTGTCTCCGGAGAACGTCATAGGACAAATAATGTGGCCGAGTTCTTTCATGGCGACTTAAACAAGGCAGTTAACAAGAATAATGTGAATTTAATTAGATTGTCTAATGCACTTCGTGAAAAAGGTAACTTATCCAAGGGACCTATGCCGAAGAAGCGTAAGGTCGGAAATAAAAGAAGGGCACAATATATAATGAACGATGATTATGTAAGACATGTACAACTGCAGTTATTGGATGGACATTGGGCATGCAATCGACAAATTGCGTTAGGACACATGACACATTGTTTTAATTAAAGTTTAATTAACGATTAAAAGGCGATTTCTTAGGTAAGTGTAGAATGTGTTTTGCTGTCAAAGGTAGCCACTTTGAAACTCTATTGTAAATTAAATTAAAAAAAAAACATTTTATTTCACTTTTTACCTATGTTTCATTAACTAGTCCACTTTTAGTAAACTTTTCTTACGTAAAAAGTTTCCGAAGCTACTTGTTTGTCAGTTTCCATTTTTATTATAATTAAAAATTAATTAATTAATTCCATTAATTTTTCGTGGATCGTAGCGTAATGTTATATAGCCTATAGCATTCCTCGATAGATGAGCGATAGCTCATATTGGATGCAATACAAAAAGAATTATTCATTTTGAACCAGTAGTTCCAGATATTACCTCCAACATACAAACTTACAAATTTTATCTCTTTATAATATTAGTATAGATTCCTCAAAAAAATATTTTCAATAAATAAATGTTTATTATTTCACTTCATTAACATCTTTATTGCACCAATCACTTGCACCTATTTTTTAACCGACTTAAAAAAGAAGGAGGTTATTACAATCGCAATCGTTGTCAGATCACTTAACGATAGTCATTTGTTTTAGACGTTCATTTGTTTTACACGATCATCCTATCCCCGTGGTCCAACCAGTTGGACATAATTCCACCGTTCTACCACGGGTCATAATCATAAATATCAGAAAAAAGAGTTGAACCATGGGTAAATTTACTTCTCCGTAGTACAACCAGTTGGACATCGCAGTTGTACCACGGGACGGGAGTGGATTTTACGCGCGTTTGCTTGAAACCCAGCGTTACTAGCAGCGGAGCCCGGAGCGGAGTCATATGTTTGATTTAACTGCGTGGTTACAGATGAGTTTTAATGCAACGATAAAAGAAATTACAAGAAATTCAATGGACTGTCCATCACAAATTGTTAACCGCTGCTTGCAAGATGTGCCAAGTACGAGTGCTGCATAGATAAATGATTGGTCTCGCTGCACTCGAATAGATACCGCGCTATCCAAAAACAATAGCTCCGTGAATGCGGCAACTCATTATTGTGGTGTGTAAGTCATCGTCACTTGACATTTGTCAGTTGACATTGTGTAATACCAGCTGCTCAGCTGTTACCCGAGTTAATGGGAAAAATATTTTATGCTGTGGTCTATTAGTTAAGTTATAAATGTAGCTAGTAGTTTAGGGGTGTGAGGGGGAACAAACACCAACATGATTCCCCAAATGTCAACCACACCTGCGCGCGGTACACCCTGCCACTGACAGACGAGGCGCTGGCGACCGACTGATGGTGGTATAACCATCCAACAAGCCAACCTAAATTCTCCAGAACGATGACGGGCAGCAGCGTCATCGTTGCAAAAAGATTGGCTCTGCGGCCCTCCCATGAAAAAAGTGCAAAAACAACGGCCCCCAGTTCCCGGTGGTCCCGCTATTCCTGGTCAAGGTAGCGGTCACGATTACGGCGGGACGGGGGGTGCGAAGAATCGCCGGGTTACGGCAGGCTACCAACGACGATTACATCTGGCTACGTACAATGGACGTTCGATGAGGCTGGACCATCACCTTGCCGAACTTGAGGTAGAGTTGGGTCGCATTAACTGGCATATACTGGGGTTATCTGAAGTCCGAAGACATGGTGAGGACACGGTAACCCTGGAGTCAGGCCACCTAATCTACTTCCGCGAAGGTGATCAGCTCTCTCAAGGTGGTGTCGGCTTCCTGGTCAACAAGGAACTCAGTAGCAGCGTTGTGGAAATCAGTAGTGTGTCGGCACGGGTAGCGTATCTTGTACTCAAACTCCCTGACAGGTACTACCTGAAAGTGATACAGGTATATGCGCCGACTTCGACATGCTCTGACGAGACAGCCGAGGCCATGTACTCGTACGAGGACATTGCCAAGGCAATGCACAGTACGACAAAACCCCACTACAACGTTGTTATGGGGGACTTCAATGCCAAAGTGGGAGTGCAAGAACGCGGCGAATCGAAAATCGGGCCGTTCGGTTTTGGGCGCAGGAATCACAGGGGGCAAATGCTGGTCAACTTTTTGGAGTCACAGGGGCTCTTCTCGATGAATTCTTTCTTTGAAAAGAAACCTCAAAGAAAGTGGACCTGGCAAAGCCCTGATAACGTGACAAGGAACGAGATAGATTTCATCATGACGGATAAGAAGCATATATTTAGAGATGTCTCCGTGATCAGTAGGTTTAATACCGGAAGCGATCACAGGCTTGTCCGAGGCACTCTAAATATCAACTTTCGAGCTGAGAGATTCCGTATGATGAGGCCTACCTTCCGACCTACACTGCCCCAAGCCGCTCTAGGATCCGAAAAGTTCCAACTAGAACTTCAAAATCGATTCGCCCTGCTGAAAACCACAAGCACTGTTGACGAGAAAGCCGACGAGGTGGTCAAAGCACTACGCGACGTTTCCCGCAGACTTTTTCCGTCGCAGCGAAAAAGCAAGGTGCCCAAACTTTCCTCGGAGACTCTCGGACTTATGAGGGAAAGACGTCTTCGTCAGATAAGAGGACCTTAAACTTAAAAATCAGAAAGCTGACGCGACGCGACCTTCGGTGCTCCAACACCCGTGATATTAAGGTTACGATTGAGCAAAACCGAGGGTCGAAAGTGTCCGCTCAGCAATTAGGGAGGTCCCACCTGACGAAACTAAGAACTGCGGATGGCAGAATCGTGACTTCGAAGTCCGAGATACTCGAGGAAGTCCAGGATTTTTACGGGCATTTATACTCAACGCGGACGGCGAAACCAGTGGGACATAGTGCAGATGACCATCGAGCCGAACTAACGCACCACTACACGGAGGATATCCCGGATGTCGACCAGTGCGAGATTAGGGCGGCTCTCGAGCAGCTAAAGAACAACAAGGCACCGGGTGATGACGGAATAACGACAGAGCTCCTTAAAGCGGGCGGGGCCCGAGTCCTGAGAGAGCTAGCGAGTCTCTTCAATTCCGTCATCCAAGAGGGTACAACGCCTGAGGCATGGAGCAGAGGTGCGGTGGTTCTGTTCTTTAAAAAAGGTGACTGTAAGATATTCGGGGAGTCAGGTGTTGTAGGCGGGGGTGATTAAGGTTACCACGCACTAACTCGTAACCAGTGAAAAACCACACTGTCAGATTGAACACTTGTATAATCAATTAAATAGCACACGATAATTACAGTCCACAAAAATAGAATCACAATATATAAATCAGCACTTACGAACTAATAGAATATATAGAAACTACCTTAAACTGAAATTATTAACTAACTTAAACTGACTTTATTAAAACTATCTAAGCGCGGAGCGACTAAATCTCGAATATATTATGCGTGGAGAGCAACTGAACGTAAGGAGAGATTATTTCTACTGAGAGATTTACTTGACGTACTACAATAATCAACTAGCTCGGGTTCCCTTTATAGGTTTTACTCATGAGCACAAGTTGCGGGTTGCGGGGACCCTTGGTCGTATACTAATGAAACTCACCAGTTACAAGTATTCCTACCTGATGAGGGGGTGTTGAAGGAGAACGGGTGTCTGCGGGCTATTGCGCAGTTAGCTCTCCTTAGACGAAGGAGGGGTACGGGAGACGTGGTTCTACGCAGTACGAAAATGGTATATAACACTGTTTACTTTCCGACACAATAGATTTTACTTTAATCTGTACCCCGGGGGTATATACGCTTATGTAAAATAGGTAATTGGGGGGTAAATGCTCTAACTAAGATAATGGTAGTGTTTAAATTACGCTATCTCTTTACATTTTTGAGATATCGATCATTTTCGTTAGTATATAAAGCTATTTAAGCAATTTATAGTACAATATTCGTCTTTATGGACTAATCGGATACATTTCAATTATTTGACGACATATATAATTCATTTAAACTCGAATTATTGTGCTTTCCGTTACAGTGACAAAACCGTGTTGAAGAACTATAGACCCATTTCACTTCTGAGCCACGTATACAAGCTGTTCTCGAGGGTCGTCACGAACCGTCTCGCCAGGAGACTTGACGAGTTCCAGCCACCAGAACAAGCCGGTTTTCGAAAAGGCTTCAGTACAGTAGACCACATCCATATTGTTCGGCAAATTGAACAGAAGTCCGAAGAGTACAGCCGCTTTGTATGGCATTTGTGGACTACGAGAAAGCCTTCGACTCCATCGAAATATGGGCAGTTCTGGCCTCTCTTCTACGATGTCAAATTGACTGGCGCTATATCGAGGTGTTGAGATGTTTGTATGACGCTGCCACGATGACTGTCCAGATCCAGGACAAGGAAACCAGCCCCATCCAACTGCTCAGAGGGGTGAGACAGGGGGATGTGATATCCCCGAAACTTTTCACCAATGCGTTGGAGGACGTCTTTAAGACGCTGGACTGGACTGGACAGGGTATTAAAATAAACGGCGAGTACATCTCACACCTTCGCTTTGCCGATGACATCGTCATAATGGCAGAGACACTGGAACAGTTACACCAGATGCTGCACAGCCTAAATGGAGCCTCTCGGCGGGTTGGCCTCGGCATGAATTTGGACAAGACGAAAGTCATGTACAATTCCCACGTCCTGCCGAGTCCAATCCACATCGAAGGGTCGCTTCTCGAAGTTGTGAAGGAATATGTCTACCTAGGGCAAGTCATCCAGCTCGGTAGACACAACTTTGAGGAAGAAGTCGACAGGAGGATCCGGTTGGGCTGGGCAGCGTTTGGAAAACTCCGTCAAGTCTTTTCGTCGCCTATACCGCAATGTTTGAAGACTAAGGTCTTCAACCAGTGCGTCCTGCCCGTTATGACATACGGTGCCGAAACGTGGACACTGACAGTCGGGCTGGTCCACAAATTTAAAGTCGCTCAGCGCGCTATGGAGCGGGCTATGCTCGGAGTTTCTTTGAAGGACAAAATCAGGAATGAAATTATCCGGAAGAGAACCGGAGTTACCGACATAGCTTGCAGAGTAAGCAAGCTGAAGTGGCAGTGGGCTGGCCGTATTTGTCGAAGGACCGATGGCCGATGGAGCAGAGTCCTGGAGTGGAGACCGCGTATCGGCAAGCGTAGTGTGGGACGCCCCCCAGCTAGATGGACCGACGACCTCAAAAAGGTGACTGGGATAGACTGGTTGCGGAAGGCGGAGGACAGGGTGTTGTGGCGCAGCATGGGAGAGGCCTATGTTCAGCAGTGGACTGCGATAGGCTGAGTTGATTGATTGAGAAATGTAGCTCAGAAAATACTTAAAAATGAACAATAAATTTAAAGCGAATGTATATATTTGTGTATAAGTAAGACGTAGGTTTCTTCTTTAGAAAAATGGAAGGTATGTTTGTATAGGTATCAATGATTAGGCCTCATTTTTAATAGTATTTTTTTTTATATGTTATATTTATAAATTATTATTAAAATAATCTGTATAAGGTGTTACCAAAATAATACTACTTATTTGTATTCTACCCGTCAATAGTGTGGTTACACATTATTTAGTACCTACCTATATAACTTTTTTGGATCTGTGGTGGCCGTATGGTTATCGGAGCAGTGGTGACCGTGTGGTTAACGAACGCTGACTTGTGTAAAAAAGTCGCTGGTTCAAACCCCGCCCGTACCACTGGGTTTTTTCTAAGTACGGATCTACACCACTAGCTCTTCGATGAGGGAAAACACCGTGAAAAATCCTGCATATACAGATTCCTGGATGTGTAATCATGATCCTAAATGAGTCTGGTTCCCCCTGACGTCATGAAGGTCAGATGGCAACCGCTTCACTGTGATTAGATACATACTCGCCAATTCTAGAATCATGGTCAGCGAACCCTACAAGCTTTGGGATGCAACCGGGATCTTCGCGAAGATGAAGATGAGTCGTGTAGACACCAAAATTATGAATAAAACAAAAATCACATTATACATAATAATATAGTTCATCATCATCATCATCGATGGGTGGGCCGAAATTTCACGCGGACGAAGTCGCGGGCAGAAGCTAGTAGGTTATATAATAATATACAAAATAAATAAATTCAGATTATAAAAATCTCAATCACGGGGATCTTGATTCTTGTATACAACACTGAATGGCGTTTAGGGCTTATATTATTTTATGTTAAAATTTGGAAATTATACGATACTTACTGATGGTATGTGATGCCAGTGTCCTTCTTATTTCTTGTAGTTATTTTTACACAGTTTCACTACGAAAACTGGCATTTTACTTAACTCGGATTATGTCCGAAACTTAATAAAACATTTGGCACAATCACGTCACACACAGGTTGCAGTATGACTGGCTCGGGTACGCCGACTTCGGCGTAGTATTTGTTGCCGCATTTGACTAGTACACCGGCGGTATCTAGTCGAGCGCAGCGAGACCAATCATTTATCTAAGGAGTGCTGCTTAGCTGCCTAGCAAAGCAGCAGCAAGAATGATTGTTCAGCGCATTAGAACTACAGCCATCGATACTCAAATATATTCAATCCATGTTTTAGTTGGAACTTAATGGGGCATTAGCAAATTTTTACCATTAGTGTTTTACTATTATCGCACAAGACTAAAACCTGCTATATAATATTATTAATAATACATATACATAACACCTTTGATATTAATTTGTCTCCTGAAAACATACTGACTGACACATCAAATAATACACACGCTGCAATTAATCAATTTGCGTTTTAATGAATTACCCAAAACAAAGTAATTAACGAAATACAACATTGGCGACGAGCGTGAAAGAAACCCTAAAATGCGTGCGCACGTGGACAACTCTAAGACGACAATTCAAATAAATAAAATCGCGAAGTCGCGAACTAACCTTAAAGTGAAAACCGCATGGATCTTGTTGCAAAACAAATAGAACAGGGAAAGAAAACGTGGATTCAAGTAAAAACTAAGAAGGAACTCATAGAAATTGCGAATAATCTAGCTAAGAAAACCGTATTCTCAGACTCCAATTCTATTCTGGAACTAAGAATATATTTACGAAATTACGTCGACAGACAAAAATCAAGGAAAATCACAATCAACATGGCCTCCAGCTACATTGGAAATATTTACTGGTGAAAACTGGAATGCATATATCGAACAATTTGAGTGTTTCGTGCTGCTAAATGATATTCCCGAAACGAAAGTTGTTTTGCTGTCTGCTTTAGACGAGCTTTCTGGAATATACCCTGGTTCATCCTATGTATGAAACATATTCATCATACGCCGAGGAGGAAGAAGTCGTGGTAGCAGCAATCAAGGGTGTGGCCTTGAAGAGGATTCAGTCCTCCAGATTATAAGCCGCCAGTACGTCGTCCAACACAGGACTCCAAAGACTTCCCGAGCTTTTCTCCTCATTATCTAGCACCATCGGAACCTTCGAGGAATCTGCTTAACTGGGACGGGGCGGGACAACTGGGTCATCTATGGCGACTGGGACACCCGGGGCATCGAGAGCATCCAGGACATTTGGGATTAGCGGGTCATTTGGGACGACTTTGATAACAGTCATCTGGGGTGACCAGGTCTTCATTATCGTCCTGGGTGACTTTTTCATCCGTGAGGTCTTCCTTGATGACGGTGTTAAGAAATCTGTTTATGAGGAACTCCGGTACGGAGAACTCTGGTACGACATGCGCAGGTTACTTGGGGGAGCATTTCTTCGATCAGTCTCCTTTAAACTGATCTCGTTTGTGGTAATCTGCTTTGTAGTGGTCTTGCTTGTGACGCTCTTCTTTGTGGTGATCCCCTTTTTAGTTCTCTCCCTGCAAGGTTTCTGTTAAGGAAAATTCAGAATCCTGCTGAAAATTCTCTGCAGCATTGTGTTTTGAAGTGCTCAATTGTTTTGCTGTCTGCTTTAGACGAGCTTTCTGGAATATGGGTGGTTCATCCTAGGTATGAGACGTATTTACCATACGAGGTTTGTAAACCAGGGCTTTGCTTCGTAGTACGGCGCCCTGGTACGGGCAGGAAAACTTGAAAGTGTGAAAGTATTTATGTTATCGGGCGCAGGCAGAGCTACAAAATAATTCCATAGGAAAATGCTCATCACACCACAAACAAAAATGGTATCACAAGGTTTCTATACTTTTGTAAAGAGTATGTATCCTTTTGTTATTTATAATTTGAGCTTTTTTGGCAATATATGTATACATATATGTGCCATGAACAATGACAACATGGATCAATTTCCTATGCAATTATTTTGTAGCTCTGCCTGCGCCCGATAACATAAATACTTTCACACTTTCAAGTTTTCCTGCCCGTACCAGGGCGCCGTACTACGAAGCAAAGCCCTGGTTTACAAACGTCGTATGATAAATACGTCTCATACCAAGGATGAAACACCTATATTCCAGAAAGCTCGTCTAAAGCAGACAGCAAAACAACTGAGCACTTCAAAACACAATGCAGCTGAGAATTTTCAGCAGGATTCTGAATTTTCCTTAACAGAAACCTTGCAGGGAGAGAACTTTAAAGGGGATCACCACAAAGGAGAGTGCCACAAGCAAGACCACTACTCGTACAAAAAAGATTACCACAAACGAGAGCAGTTTAAAGGAGACTGGTCGAAGAAATGCTCCCCCAAGTAACCTACGCATGGTCGTACCAGAGTTCTCCGTACCGGAGTTCCTCATAACAGATTTCTTAACACCGTCATCAAGGAAGACCTCACGGATGAAAAAGTCACCCAGGACGATAATGAAGACCTGGTCACCCCAGATGACTCTGTTATCAAAGTCGTCCCAAATGACTCGCTAATCCCAAATGTCCTGGATGATCTCGATGCCCCGGGTGTCCCAGTCACCACAGATGACCCAGTTGTCCCGCCCGTCCCAGTTAAGCAGATTCCTCGAAGGTTCCGATGATAGTAGATAATGAGGAGAAAAGCTGGGGAAGTCTTTGGAGTCCTGTGTTGGACGACGTACTGGCGGCTTAAGCTAAGAGCTGATTTAAAGGTCCTGTAATTACGAGTATATTTTTAGTAACTAGATTATGAGTATATTTAACCCCTAAATCCAATTAATCTGGAGGACTGAATCCTCTTCAAGGCCACACCCTTGATTGCTGCTACCACGACCTCCTCCTCCTCGGCGTATGATAAATACGTCTCATACATAGGATGAACCACCCATATTCCAGAAAGCTCGTCTAAAGCAGACAGCAAAACAACTTTCGTTTCGGGAATATCATTTAGCAGCACAAAACACTCAAATTGCTCGATATATGCATTCCAGTTTTCACCAGTAAATATTTCCAATGTAGCTGGAGGCCATGTTGATTGTGATTTTCCTTGATTTTTGTCTGTCGACGTAATTTCGTAAATATATTCTTAGTTCCAGAATAGAATTGGAGTCTGAGAATACGGTTTTCTTAGCTAGATTATTCGCAATTTCTATGAGTTCCTTCTTAGTTTTTACTTGAATCCACGTTTTCTTTCCCTGTTCTATTTGTTTTGCAACAAGATCCATGCGGTTTTCACTTTAAGGTTAGTTCGCGACTTCGCGATTTTATTTATTTGAATTGTCGTCTTAGAGTTGTCCACGTGCGTACGCTTTTTAGGGTTTCTTTCACGCTCGTCGCCAATGTTGTATTTCGTTAATTACTTTGTTTTGGGTACATAAAGCAGTCACTGGAGCTATAGAACACTCAGCAAAACTGGACATAATACTATTAGAAGGAAAAATAAGGAGGACCTACTGAATGGCCCATGTCATGTTTTTGGTTTTCATAATTCGTGCAAGAATTATTTATGTAAAAATGAAAATATAGTGGAGATAAATTTGGTTCCTCAACTGAAAGTGTGCGGCATATGGACTGATATGTATGAGAATCTGGGATGGTTGACTCAAAATGCAGAAAGTCTCCTTCCAAAAGAAACTAATAGCCCTGCAGAACATTTTAATTCCATTATAGCAAAGTTCCTTGCTGGGAAGCGAGTAAACTTTTCCCTTCGAGGAACTTATGAAAAAAGGTGCTACGCAGCAGTTTCCGAATACAACACCAAAGACTACAAGCTAGTGCAAGACATACAGTAAAAGATAATGTGTGACGACAACATTAAAAATACATATACTGAAAAATTTGTGGCAAAAAAGCAAAAAGTTATTAGAAGTAAGAGAAAACGGACAGCTGAAGATGCATTGCGGGGGATAAAGCCGGCAGACCAGCATTACGGCAACGTGACAAGCATCGATTTAGAATACCCTAGATACACTATCACCTACAAATCCATGTCGCAAAAGTGTCCCATCGCTAAGTTACAAGTGTGTGCGTCTACTAAAGGCAAATCTAAAACACATAATGTACTTAAGAACATTTCAATTTTCCTTACATACAACCTTATGTGAATGGAATTAAGGTGTGGTTTAGAGTGCGCGCGATGGGCGGTTATGACATTACAAAATTAGACCATCGCGCAAGTCATAAAATGTTATTGCTCTCAGCTGTAGGTAAGATAATTTTAAACGATACTATTCCTTAAGCAAATGCTTATTAAGTCAAATTCAGTTTACGCCGTGTGACAATCGTAAAAAAATGTTTGCTTTGGAACAGAAGGATAATGGAGTGGTCTTGAAATTTTACTCAGTACTAACTATACCCAAAGTCGGACATTAGTCGTGCCACAGAAATCCCACCTTAAATGTTTTGTCTGTGGACGTCCTCAGTATTGCTATTTGACAAGCGATCCTTAACGACTCGAATCGGCCCACGATATCTCGATAAGACATCGAGATCGCTAAGGTTTGCATTTTTATCAATCTTGTTCGTATTAGTACTTAATGATCGCTATGCTTATCGGGCTTTTACAAGGTGTCGATAAATTACCGAGCTTGACAGCGTAAATTGGCGATCTCAACTGTAAAATTGTCGTTTCGTACATTTTCTTTAAATTCGTTAAAATTTTAGAGTTTATTTACCGGTCGTTAAAGTAGAAGTTACATACTTGCGACATCGATTCGATTCGATAAAAACTCATTTTATCGAGAATAATTGTCAAATTTATCGAATCGAGTCCTACGTACTTGCACTGCTGTTTCGAGTAGAAATTGATTTTGGGAGGCCTACGTAACGTCTAGCAGTGGACTTAAAAGGGTTGATTATGACGATCATAGGCCGTGTCTCAGACACACTACATAAAACATTGTTTGGCAACGGTATTTTGTTTGCATAGTTCTTATAATTAATTCACTCTAATTTCATAGATGATTATTTACAAAAGAAAATTAGTAGGCGATTTCTCGCCTTTTAGGCTACTCAGCAGGATAATCGGCGACGAAAAAATCTGGAATGCGACTGGTCGCCCTTTAGGCTACTTCAAGGACATGGTATTAAAATTAACCGAATCCTAAATAACCTTATCCATAAGAACAAAAAATCAACACCCACGCAAATGTAAAAGTTCTGTTATTAAAAAAAAAAGGATGGCCACCCAATTTGTTTACGGTTGGTTAATCCTGGATTTGTCAATTGTCTTGGCTGTTATGTAACCAAATTTAGGATGCAATATAATGATAAATATTCACTTCACTGTTAATGACTACCACAATTATCTATATTCTTTCATTACCTTTAAGTAATGCCATCGTTGAAAGAATTTTCAGCGTGATGGTCACGGTAAAGACAAAATTAAGGAACCGAATGCAACTAACCATGCTGATCGCCATTCTTAGAATACGTACACATATGAATGTCAGAGGTATTTACTGCAACATAGAGTTACTTTACATGCTGGCAGAAAACGTACGTCTCCAGTACTAGCACAGCAGCTACAACAACTGGTACAGCGGATGACGGCGAAAATCTAGCTGATGCCTCAATATTGCTAGCAGCAAATGAAGAAAGTTTAATTATTAATTTGTAATTGCCACGTTACTATTGTACCTACTTTTCAGCTACATATAAACTTTAGTAAACTATAGGTATGAATAAATAATACAGGGTATAAGGGACAGCCCTCCGCAGACTGCTGGGGTGAATTCAGTATATTGATACCTTAATCCGCAAACCAGCCAACTCCACTTTTGTGCAAAATACTTTTTTGATGCAGTCTTCGGCCTATATGACTGACGGATGATTTGAAAAAACAACAACTCCATTTTTATCCCTATATTTTTAATAAATCGCTATTCGACAACCAGCTAACTCCACGCGTAACGGACTGCTCCGGTTTTTCGAAGTTAAAAAAAAACTAACGTCGAGAAGATATCAAATGCTATTTCATTATTTCTCTATTTATTCAAGGTATGTTTATTTTGCATTTGTTTAGCATTACATTCAGCTTTTCTAAGGTTTTATGGTGTTTTCATTCTAAGAATGGAGTTAGCCGTTTTTCTTTTACTTTTTTGTGAACGTGTTGGGAGTTAACCTAATTTCATGTCATCGTCATAGTTTGCTTGCAGAGTGCTAAAAACTAATTTTTAATTATAATTTTGCGTTGTGTTAACTTAATTAAAGTTTTATTTATTATGTATGATTTTGTACTTATTCGCTTTTTTTGTTTCATGTGTGTTACATGTCTATAAAACATTCACGAGCCAGAAAAATTCTGCTTAGCCTTCAAGAAGAAAATCCTATCAGAAATGATCTTAATGAAACTACTAATCCTGACACTGCTTTATTTCTTAATAACCAGTTTCCCAAACCCTATGATGATGTGATAGAACACTATGATGTGACTGATAATAACTCAGATGAATATACCGTTATTGAAACAGTTAACCATGATTCGACCAACAATTTTATTTCCAGTTCTATGCTTTTCAACATAGATAGCTTTCATATTATGGAATATGTCACCGTTGAAGAAACTGTATTGGGAAAAGAGGGCGTACCTGAAACGCAAACCTGTTCCCCAAGTTTGCTTAACCCAATCTCGATTTTAAACAATGCATGCAACGATATTTCGGATAATTCTCGACAAGATAATATCGCACAGCTTTGGACTTCAATTGCATTTACGGATGACAACAACATTGAAAAAAACCTATCGCTTGAAATGAATCCTTCCAGTAGTACTCCAGAAAGTGCATCAGTTAATCATACTTCGGAAGCAGGCATGGATGTGGGATTAAAAAAGCTAGTCGATTACAGTGATTCAGATTCTGGACCCGATGAGCCTGTTATAGAAAGAACGTATTATGAAACCAGAAAGAGTATGAAAGCCAAGAGTGTTATTCAATGTCATCTGACTACTGAAGAGGATATAAGAAAGCTGTTCGATAAATTCTGGAATATGACTTGGGATGAAAAACGCGTGTACATTGAAAATTTAGTAAAAGTCATTCATAGTAACCGGCAGAGACAGAAAAAACCCTGAGGAGTCAAAACGAGTGAACACTTTTATATACTATTTAAAGAAAGGTGAAGATACTATAAGGGTCTGCAAAACTTTATTCCTGCATACTTTTTCTATAGGAAAGTCATCTGTTTGGGAATGAAAGACACAATCCAAAAAAGACACAGATGAGCAAGCAAGTACGAGTAAAAATACATGCCTGTAAAGAAGCCTTTTGACAAAGAGCTCGTCGAATTGCAGAACTTTTTAAACGAGTTGCCGAAAATGCCTTCGCATTACTGCAGACAAAGAACAATACAGTCTTAACTACAGCCCGATATCGAGTCAAAGCGACAACTGTACGACCTTTACAAAAGCTACTGCAAAGACAAAAATGTTAAGTCTTTGTCGATTGCCACATTTTCAAATACATTAACCATCCAAAAAATATCAATATTCAAACCAAAGAAAGACCAGTGTGTCATTTGCAATGGATACAAATTAGGGAAAACTAGCAAGGATGATTATGATGAGCATGTAAATAAAGAAGAGGCAGCAAGAGCAGAGAAAGAATCAGATTAAAAAAACCGGCCAAGTGCGTGTCGGACTACGCACAATGAAGGGTTCCGTACTTGGAAAGAATTTATCCTAAGAACAAACTTAACATTGTAGTTGGTAAACATAATCTCCCATACATTCCAACTGCAAATGTAAGTTTGTACGCACAATATCGAGAGATTTACCATGTAATTTTTAGACCATAGACTTCTTAGAGGTTTTCGTGTAATCTATAAGCATAGAACTATTTTCTGTATTTTTTTCAAAATTTTAGGTTCCGTAGTTTCGGAGATAAGGGGGGGAATGATAAATTTTCGCCTAATTTCACTTATAACTTTAATGAATGAATGAATGAAATGCACCGACCCCAGCGTGGTTTAACCAGACTCGATTACTCGAATGAACCCAAAGATTCACACTAGCCCCTGGAGCCTCATGTTTCATGGGACTACAGTGGCCATTGTATATCAAGGAGTAGACCGGGGGGCACGATAATGGTAGGGAAGACGTGCCCATAGGATATGGAAGGATTATTATAGCCTACCGGATATGCATCCTTAAGCAAGCAATGGAATAGTGGAGAGACGGGTGATATTTATCGGGAGGGCATCTTTTAATGACGTCGTCGCCTGGTTGGCTCGAGTCCAGCTGCCTTCCTTCACTGCTATGCTGTGTTGCTGTTTCCATTATCTTCGTGTGAAGTCTCGCTTCTATCCGTTTCAGGTTTCTTGTAAATCTCGCTAACAACCTTTCTAATCTTATCTCAATCTTCAACAATGCCTGTGAATATGTGCGAGATAGCACATCCTGTGGTTTTTGATGAGTTTGGTTACGGTTTTTCCGTCTAAGATTGCATAATTTTCATGTCTTGGTTTATTCTTGGCGTGGTTAATCAAGTCTCTCATGATATCTCTCTCATATCTTCTATGTCTTGACCTGTTAGCTTTATTGAGTGCCGATACTTCCGCCTTCGTAACTGCCTGTTGGAGGGATGCAAGAGCTAATTGACGGTTCCTGGAGTGAATCGGCTTAAAAAAAGCAAGGTTGCCTGGGCAGCCGCTTTTGTACTCCAATTATGGAACTGCATGGTATTTCGATGTTTTCATCCGTTGAATTGATTCCTATATTTCCTAGTTTTTTCGTTATTAACTGGGATCTTGGTATTTTTGGTGGATTTGCTATTGAGAGCGACATAATATTATTGTTTATGGTTGAAATCCTTGGCCTCAGTTGTTGTCTACTTCTCAAATTGTGGTTGCCTTTGTGCCTTGTGTTTGGTGCTTCCATTTTCGTTAAAGATTCGACTTGTTCTTAGCTGCCCCCAGATAATTTTGTGTTCGGATGTGCCCCTATCGGCCCATTTTCCTTTAGTGGAAGAGTTTTTCTGTTGCATGTGGCGTAATGTTCCAATTTGGATTCCTGAGTGTTCTTTGACCATGTTATCCGGCATGATGATCTCATTTTTGTCGCTGTTGGCTATATCTCTGTTGTAGTCAGAATAGTCAGATGTAGATTTTGGTGAATCAGCCCTTTGCGTTGGAAAATTTGTGTATCTTGTCGACCAATATGTGCGTAAAAGTCACCTAGCATTACTAGCGTCAGGTCCTTGGTTTTTGTCTTATCAAGTTTAATACACCTGTGAGAGATCTGGTTGCTTTAGAGGTACAACTGTTGATGTGAGAGTTGATTATAGGAGCAGGCTTATCACTTCTCATACCAACTTTAAGAGTAGTTGACATCGCTTCGGTATCTTTTTCCTATTTTTTATTTCAATTTGGGCATCCTTTGTGATTAGAATTGCTAGTCGCCGGTGTGCTTTACCTGTAATTCCCGATAGATTGATTTGTACGTTCCTAAGTTCACCCCTGTTTCTTGTAGGCAGGTTAAATGTACGAACGACCCAACGTGACAATTCAGCATCTGTTTTTATCTTTTTGCCGTTCCAAGTTGCAACGATGACCACATCTGTCCACCGCTCCTTCTTGCGACGACCAATAAAAACAAAAACTTTTGTTTAAACAAATCTATCAGGCTCCGCTACAACGATCACAGATGTCCGACTACCTCGGCCGGTCCCTTTACGGTCTTTTTCCTTCATTTACAAAAACAATGGGGCCCAGCAAACTCCGATGTTGCGATGCTAATACTCGATGAGCGCAGGCAAGCTTCATTTAAGCGGCCGAGAGCTCCAAGCAAGAATATTCCCTACTGTGGTCCGATGTTCGAGACCGCGATAGTACTCAATTGCGTCAGAAAGCATCTGCCTTCCAGTTATTGTCTTCTGCGACACAAAAAAATCACAAAAAATGTACTTAATAAAAACGTTGGGTTTACCCTTATATGAGCGAGGCTACCTGCTAAAATAGCGACCGTTTTATGAAGCTTAATAAACAAACGATTTGTTATAATTTTAAAGGCAAGAAGTGGTAGTATGGTAGTCAAACTAAGAAGTTTTAGGGGAATAAAAATTGTACGAAATCTAAAGCGATAACGTTATTTGTTAGAATAATAAAGTATGTTAGTTTATCTTGCTATATTATATCAACATAACATAAGATAATGCCCTAACTCCCCGAAGGGCCGGGCAGAGGCTCACCCATGCACAACCACAGTTCGCCAGTCATGTCCAAGTCCCATGCAACAGTGGGCGAGCCCACCGCCATTACCACCAACCGGGCACAAATCCAGACCCCGGGCAGCCACTGAGAAATTACAGACAGAAAACCCAACAACATCCCGCCCGACCCGGGAATCGAACCCAGGACCCCACGCTCAGCAGCAGCGCACTATTAGACCAACGAGGCATCAAAATAAGAACATAATATCATCTTACAACAATAGCTCAAAAACTTGAAGTGAGCGCGCGGCGCGCGTACCTCACAACAATTACATACAAAAATAATACTGATCAAATTAGGTAGACTGGTAGAAAACGCCCTTGCACAGTATGTTTCACGTGTGCATAAAGTGTTTACAAATAAAATATATAAAACAGATCCCTAAAAGACAAGGAAAGATCAAACCAGATAAGTCTGCTCGGGGGCGAAGCTATTTCGCTCGGGGCTGCACCAGTCGCCCACCTGATATCAGGAACGCACTTAGGCTAAGTCCACAGCCACACTTTTGCACTGATTTAATACGATTTAAAGTAACTTCCACCTCATAACAAAAGAACTACTTTTCAATTTTGATGCCCGGCCGCCGGTAACATGTGCTGTGCACGTTTTACAGAGTGTATAGCAAAAACTGTGGCGGAGCAGTCGGGGTCACGTCCGTTCCCGTCGGCGTCCAGTCTACCAATCGCCTAATTTCACTTATAACTTTAAAACAATTTATTTTAAAATGATAAAAAAAATATATTGGAGACCCTCATAGTAAGCCCTTTCATTTGATATGTCACACGGTACAGTTTGCAAAACTTTTTATTTTTATTTTCTTGTTTGACCCCCAAAACTGACCTCAATATTCTTAATTCATTTATTTACGATTGACGTCCGTATTTGGGTTACTCAAATTGATATGTATACCAAATCTTTATCTTCGGTCCATTACATAGATAAGGGGGGAATGGTAAATTTTCGTCTATTTTCACTTATAACTTAAAAAAAATATATTTTAAAATTATATAAAAAATATATTTGAGACCCTCACAGTAAGCCCTTTTATTTGATATGTCACACGGTACAGTTTGCAAAACTTATTTTTAAATTTACTTGTTTGCCCCCCATAACTAACCCTAATATTCTAAATTCATTTATTTACGGTTCATATCCGTGTTTGGGTCACTCAAATTGATATGTATACCAAATTTCAACTTAATCGGTCCATTACATTCGGAGCAAATTGGCTGTGATAGAGGGACAGACAGACAGACACACGAGTGATCCTATAAGGGTTCCGTTTTTTCCTTTGAGGTACGGAACCCTGAAAAGAAAAACAATTTGTTTTTACAGCTACATCTACATCTACAAGCGGTGCTTTTAGCACCACGGTCCAACGTGTCTTCACATTATTATAAAACAAAGCTTTGTGTGCACAACTGATTTGTATATGATATTAAACAAGTGATTGAACCTTTGAACCTTTATAGCAGTGGCTACCATCCCCTGTCGTATTCCTTTGGCTGTATGAAAGGCTTCCAGGTCTCAAGTTCTGCCAGTCTTCGACGAACCACAACTCCGAATTATGTTGGTCACCTCGGGCCACTTAATCGCTCCGGAAGTCTGGACTCGCGAAACTTATATCTTTCAATTCTTCGAATTATTTTATTTAGTAAGTTTAAAAGGCAGTATTTTCTTCTATTTTATTTAAGTTAGTGACTACTGTTCACTTATTGTGAATTATGAAAAATTCAAAATATCTCTTTTCTTTATACCAAAGACACGATTTTTTCTTTGTACTAAAGACACGTCGTAGAAAAAGAATTGAATCGTAGAAACGGACATGATTTCAAGTCATAATTGGCTCATTATAAAATACGAAAATCTTAAGGAAATCAGAGAAAAGGCCGCAGTTTGAATATCGCCTTACTTTGTGTGAAAATGTTAAGGAAAAATTGGGAAATCGTAAAATTTGACGAGATTTAAAGGATTTTAATTGGTTAATTCAAGAGCACAAAAAACTTGACATGTTGGAGTAAACGCCGCAGGACAGCAACGACATGGTATAATAAATTATACCATGTCGTTGCTAATAAATTCAAAATATCTCTTTTCTTTATTTATTTATTTATTTATTTATACCAAAGACACGATTTTTTCATTGTACTAAAGACACGTCGTAGAAAAAGAATTAAACCGTAGAAACGGACCAGATTTCAAGTCATAATTGGCTCATTATAAAATACGAAAATCTTAAGGAAATCAGAGAAAAGGCCGCAGTTTGAATATCGCCTTACTTTGTGTGAAAATGTTAAGGAAAAATTGGGAAATCGTAAAATTTGACGAGATTTAAAGGATTTTAATTGGTTAATTCAAGAGCACAAAAAACTTGACATGTTGGAGTAAACGCCGCAGGACAGCAACGACATGGTAAAAGAAATGTAAGTTGGACTTTGAAACATTTTTGGTCGACACGGTTAGGATAGCTGGCTGTTTGAGCGATCGAGTCCTGCGCTACGGGTTCGATTCCCGCACATTTTTTTAAAGTCTTGGCACTTAAAGTTTCCAGAACTGTCTTTTCCTCCGCATTAAAACACTAGAACAGCTAAAACACATCTATAGGCATTGTCAATATATAACAGTTGATGAAGAAGAAGTATATGACAAAGAATTTAAACCAGAAGCCAAGAAAACCTAATATTGCTAATAGAGGCGAGCAAGCGAAATCTTTTTAAACGATATATCCAAAAATACTGCAGAAACTTCGAATCCTCGACAAGCTGGTCAACAAAGTGGCAACAATGATGTTTCGGCCGCTGTGTCGTGAATGCTGGCTGCACAAAGAAAACTGTAACTTTGCTGCCCGTGAGGTACGAATACGTCATTACCCTTTTGCCCATATCATCGCGGGTTTTTTATTTTTTCTATTTTTTTGATATCTTAGAATGTCATAAAAATGTGGCGAAAACTACCATTTAAGTGAATAAATAATAAAAATTACCCCAAAGTATTGTCTACTTAACCTTCCTGAAAGTACCTACGTAACAGGTATATCAAAATAGGTTTCGTCGATTTTGAGAAAATCACGAACTATGTATAACACACATAGCAATAATATATGTCGTACCGACGGACGGGTCGAATACACACTGTTCTTTTTTAAGGTTCCGCTGTGCGTCCGTCTGTCGCAGGGCTGTATCTTTCGAACCGTTATAGTAGTGGCTACCATCCCCTGTCGTATTCCCTTGGCTGTATGAAAGGCTTCCAGGTCTCGAGTTCTGTCAGTCTTCGACGAACCACAACTCCGAATTATGATGGTCACCTCGGGCCACTTAATCGCTCCGGAAGTCTGGACTCGCGAAACTTATATCTTTCAAATTGCCTAAATTCGTCGAGTTATTTTATTTAATAAGTTTAGAAGGCAGTATTTTCTTGTATTTTATTTAAGTTAGTGACCGACCACTGTTCACTGTTAATTATGAAAAATTCAAAATATCTCTTTTCTTTATTTATTTATTTATTTATTTATACCAAAGACACGATTTTTTCTTTGTACTAAAGACACGTCGTAGAAAAAGAATTAAACCGTAGAAACGGACCAGATTTCAAGTCATAATTGGCTCATTATAAAATACGAAAATCTTAAGGAAATCAGAGAAAAGGCCGCAGTTTGAATATCGCCTTACTTTGTGTGAAAATGTTAAGGAAAAATTGGGAAATCGTAAAATTAGACGAGATTTAAAGGATTTTAATTGGTTAATTCAAGAGCACAAAAAGCTTGACATGTTGGAGTAAACGCCGCAGGACAGCAACGACATGGTAAAAGAAATGTAAGTTGGACTACTGAAACATTTTTGGTCGACACGGTTAGGATAGCTGGCGCTAACGCAGTGTTTAAGCGATCGAGTCCTGCGCTACGGGTTCGAATCCCGCACATTTTTTTTAAAGTCTTGGCACTTAAAGTTTAAAGAACTGTCTTTTCCTCCGCATTAAAACACTAGAACAGCTAAAACAAATCTATAGGCATTGTCAATATATAACAGTTGATGAAGAAGTAGTATATGACAAAGAAATTAAACCAGAAGCCAAGAAAAGCTAATATTGCTAATACAGGAGAGCAAGCGAAATCTTTTTAAACGATTTATCCAAAAATACTGCAGAAACTTCGAATCCTCGACAAGCTGTTCAACAAAGTGGCAACAATGATGTTTCTGGCCTCTGTGTCGTGAATGTTGGCTGCACAAAGAAAAATGTAACTTTGCTGCCCGTGAGGTACGAATACGTCATTACCCTTTTGCCCATATCATCGCGAGTTTTTTATTTTTTCAATTTTTTTGATATCTTAGAATGTCATAAAAAAGTGGCGAAAACTACCATTTAAGTGAATAAATAATAAAAATTACCCCAAAGTATTGTTAAGTAGACAATACTTTGGGGTAATTTTTATTATTTATTTATTATTTTATTATTTATTTTACCTTCCTGAAAGTACCTAAGTAACAGGTATATCAAAATAGGTTCCGTCGATTTTGAGAAAATCACGAACAACACACATAGCAATAATATATGTCGAACCACCGGACGGGTCGAATACACACTGTACTTTTTTAAGGTTCCGTACCCAAAGGGTGCCAACGGGACTCTACAACTAAGGCTCCGCTGTGCGTCCGTCTGTCGCAGGGCTGTATCTTTCGAACCGTTATAGCAGTGGCTACCATCCCCTGTCGTATTCCCTTGGCTGTATGAAAGGCTTCCAGGTCTCGAGTTCTGCCAGTCTTCGACGAACCACAACTCCGAATTATGATGGTTACCTCGTACCACTTAATCGCTCCGGAAGTCTGGACTCGCGAAACTTATATCTTTCAAATTGCCTAAATTCGTCGAGTTATTTTATTTAGTAAGTTTGAAAGGCAGTATTTTCTTGTATTTTATTTAATTTAAGTTAGTGACCACTGTTCACTGTTAACTGTGAAAAATTCAAAATATCTCTTTTCTTTATTTATTTATACCAAAGACACGATTTTTTCTTTGTACTAAAGACACGTCGTAGAAAAAGCTAGAAGGCTTTGCAAGATGCCTATGAATATAAAAGCATGCGCATAAGGTTGACTGGAGCGAAAGTTGTATAGGCTCACACTGAATGGTTTTCAAAACATTGAAATGTACATTAACGCTGTTTTGAGTACAGCACAAGATTGGGCTGATATCGGAAAGGTAATTGAAGATACTTCGATTGCTGCAATCTTATTAGGAGGTCTCACTTCGAGATATGAGCCTATAATAATGGCTTTAGAGAATAGCAATGTAGAAGTAAGTACCGAGTTAGTTTAAAAGGAAGCTATTGAATGAAATTTCAAAAATGGACTCCACAGAAAGTGATGCAGCTTTTCAACTGAAAAATCGATGTACTGATGTTCATAAACTTAAGGGGTTATACGCAGTAATATTTTATTTTTATTGCATTTTCGGAATGTACATATATTTGAGTATATTCTCTGAAAATTTCAAACTAATCTGGAAAATATACTTGGAAACACGCCTATTTGGAACTACCAACGTTCGCAGCGTTACAAGGTAGGCGGGACGGCCGGCGGCGCAAAGACCAGAGTAGCCAGCCAGCTCATCTTTATTCGAACTCCTATTGCAAAAGAAGATTTTTTTAAATTTGTGTCAATTATGATAATATCATTGAATTTTATTATTCTGCTAAAAAAAATGAATACGCTACAATATAAAATGGAAATAATGGATCACATAAAGATTGTTTTCAGCAAAAATCCAGAACGTCTCTATAATATATCAAAAACAAAAATTATTACAATACTCGTACTTCACCAAACTTATTGACTTTTTCGACAATAACTTACCCATTTTGGAACAGGTAAAGCTTTGATCTCGTTTTGTCTTTCGTTTACAATTTGAAACAGGTGGATCTTGAGAAAACTTTCAAATATGGTTTTTTTTTTTTTTCTACTTTTATATCAGCAACAAATACAAATGCATCATGTCATTTTCCGAATTTAATTTTTCAAGAATGGATTTTTTTTTCGTCTTTTAGATCAACAAAAAATACAATCGCAACATGTCCTTTTCCGAACTTATTTTTTCAAGAATGGATTTTTTTTTACTTTTAGTTGCAACAACAAATGCAACATTAACCTTTTACGAATTTGTTATCACAAGATTAGTATTTTTTTTTTTTTTTTACTTTTATATCAACAACAAATGCAACATCTCCTTTTACGAAACTGTTTTCTCAAGAATGGATTTTTTTCGACTGTTAGATCAATAATAAATACAAATGCATCATGTCAATTTCCGAATTTATTTTTTCAAGACTGGATGTTAACGACTTTTAGATCAACAACAAATACAATCGCAACATGTCCTTTTCCGAACAGATTGTTTTCGACTTTTAGTTGCAACTACAAATGCAACATCAACCTTTTTCGAATTTCTTATCTCATGAATGGTATTCTGTTCGACTTTTAGATCCACAACAAATGCAACATCTCCTTTTACGAATTCGTTTTCTCAATAATGGATTTTTTCGACTTTTAGATAAACAACAAATACAATCGCAACATGTCCTTTTCCGAACTTATTTTTTCAAGAATGGACTTTTTTCCACTTTTAGTTGCAACAGCAAATGCAACATCAACCTTTTTCGAATTTGTTATCTCAAGATTGGTATTTTTTTCGACTTTTATATCAACAACAAATGCAACATCTCCTTTTACGAAATTGTTTTCTCAAGAATGGATTTTTTTCGACTATTAGATCAACCACAAATACATTTATGCATCATGTCATTTTCCGAATTATTTTTTTCAAGAATGGTATTTTCGACTTTTAGATCAACAACAAATGCAACATCTCTTTTTAGGAATTTGTTTTCTGAAGAATGGATTTTATTCGACTTTTAGATCAACAACAAATACAATCGCAACATGTCCTTTTCCGAACAAATTTTTTCAAGAATGGATTTTTTTTCCACTTTTAGTTGCAACAACAAATGCAACATCAACCTTTTTCGAATTTGTTATCTCAAGAATGGTATTTTTTTCGACTTTTAGATCAACAACAAATGCAACATCTCCTTTTACGAATTTGTGTTCTCAAGAATAGATTTTTTTCGACTTTTAGATCAACAACAAATACAATCGGAACATGTCCTTTTCCGAACAGATTTTTTTAGACTTTTAGTTGCAACTACAAATGCAACATCAACCTTTTTCGAATTTGTTATCTCAAGAATGGTATTTTTTTCGACTTTTAGATCAACAACAAATGCAACATCTCCTTTTACGAATTTGTTTTCTCAAGAATAGATTTTTTTCAACTTTTAGATCAACAACAAATACAATCGGAACATGTCCTTTTCCGAACAGATTTTTTTCGACTTTTAGATCAACAACAAATGCAACATCAACCTTTTTCGAATTTGTTATCTCAAGAATGGTATTTTTTTCGACTTTTAGATCAACAACAAATGCAACATCTCCTTTTACGAATTTGTTTTCTCAAGAATAGATTTTTTTCAACTTTTAGATCAACAACAAATACAATCGGAACATGTCCTTTTCCGAACAGATTTTTTTCGACTTTTAGATCAACAACAAATGCAACATCAACCTTTTTCGAATTTGTTATCTCAAGAATGGTATTTTTTTCGACTTTTAGATCAACAACAAATGCAACATCTCCTTTTACGAATTTGTTTTCTCAAGAATAGATTTTTTTCGACTTTTAGATCAACAACAAATACAATCGGAACATGTCCTTTTCCGAACAGATTTTTTTCGACTTTTAGTTGCAACTACAAATGCAACATCAACCTTTTTCGAATTTGTTATCTCAAGAATGGTATTTTTTTCGACTTTTAGATCCACAACAAATGCAACACCTCTTTTACGGATTTGTTTTCTCAAGAATGGTATTTTTTCGACTTTTAGATCAACAACAAATGCAATATCTCCTTTTACGAATTTGTTTTCTCAAGAATGGATTTTTTTCGACTGTTAGATCAACAACAAATACAAATGCATCATGTCAATTTCCGAATTTATTTTTTCAAGACTGGATCTTAACGACTTTTAGATCAACAACAAATACAATCGCAACATGTCCTTTTCCGAACAGATTGTTTTCGACTTTTAGTTGCAACTACAAATGCAACATCAACCTTTTTCGAATTTGTTATCTCATGAATGGTATTTTTTTCGACTTTTAGATCCACAACAAATGCAACACCTCTTTTTACGGATCTGTTTTCTCAAGAATGATATTTTTTCGACTTTTAGATCAACAACAAATGCAAATGCAACATGTCCTTTTCCGATTTTTTTCTAGAATGGATTTTTTTGACCTTTAAATCAACAACAAATAATGCAAAACATGGGACTATTACTCAACAAAACGAGGTATATCAAGATTGGTGAGGCATGTAGTATGAAGCAGGTGACATTTCTGCTTTGGTGTTTCTACACTAAGGAAGACGATCAAAGTCCTGCTACAGTAGACAAAATTGCATGGTAGCATTACAATGTAGTGATGAGTTTCTGTTTCTTCAAGAGTTCCACATGTCAACACCTCATCATGACACCCGGTAGACTATAGCCCTGCCAGGTGAGACAAACAGTTCTGAGTGCGGCCCAGCAGAGGGCAATGAACAGAAGGATGAAGATTTTGAGGTGGTTGCCAATATTACCTGTGAACAATAGAAGCCAACTATTAAAAAAAAAAAGTATTGGAAGAGTAGCGCACACAAGTGGACAGAAATAATATAATTGAATATTTCAAAATGTTGTGTTACTATGGGTGAAGACTAGCCCATTATAACATAAGTGTGTAGAGAAAGCAGGGAAAGGGGGGGCTTTGCCCAGCAGTAGGACATTACAGGCTTATCAAAGGTGATTGGAAAGGTTACATTCAATTGATCCTAAGGTTGACTGGTAGAAAATGCCAGGCATAGAGTTCGCCTTTAGGTACAGTATATTTTACTTGTGCAATAAAGTTTTAATAAGCAATAAACACTATCGACTTTTAGCTCAATAATTTGTAATTAAAATACTTAAAACATAAAACTAGAGCAATTCTGTTTTACTCAATCTCCTGAACTAAAATTGATTAAATGTTGTAGTAAGGTGCATTCTGCTAACTTCGAAAATCGGGACAGCGGCTGGACCGATTTTGACAGGCTTTCAATAGCAGATAGCTGTTGTAATAAGGAGAAACTTAGGTTCCTTTTTTTTTTTTTATCAGCTCGGGCAAAGTTCGCGGGCAGGAGCTAGGTACTTGAAAATATATTCCAAAAAACAATGAGACCTAACACAGTAAATTTCTTAACACATTGACTGCCACCGCAGTCACATGGTGTCCGCTAACAATAGTTTTTCTATTGTGTAGAGAAAGCAGGGAAAGGGGGGGCTTGTCTGGCAGTCAACGTATTAAGGACAATTAAAAGGCCACATCTAACTTTAGTCCAACCAAAATGGAAAGATTGTGACAAAATAACGGAAAGATTAATATTAAAGCAAGTAGATTTACAAAAAGCAATGAGTCAACAGAAAAATGCACTTGTCAGATGAAAATAACAAAGAGTATTTTCATTGAAATCAGTGTTTACAGAACTATGATTATTAAGCATTCTGACCAATATGCGCAAAATTCTATTGCGCTTGGGCATATTGATAAAACATTTTTCAGTTCCTTAATGTGATGTTTTAAGATGTATATTATATTTATGTTTTGAGGTCCTTTGTAGCTGTAAAAAGATAATCTGATATTCTTAAGGTTAGTCTGGTACCAGTTAGGTACTAACGGTAGGTACCTATTGATTGTTAAGTACTGATTAATTATTCAAATTGTGATAAAAATTGTTCATAAGTGAAACTAGAAACTACTGTAAAAATATTTAGTTTAAGCTTTAATAATTATAAATATTAATCTTTTATTTAATTTATGTTGAGTTTTTAGATCTTTATTGCATTTTTTTACATTTTCAAACCTTTGTAGGTAAACCGACAATTCATAAGAATTATTTTATTTAAGGCTAAATACTTTTAAATAAACTAACAAACTATTAAAATAAAAATATTATAACCTAAACTAACTAAAACAATTAAAAAAATAAACTAAAATAAGGCGAACAAAAATTACTCCGCCTCGCTGTCAACTGGTAATGTACCCATGAGACTAGCAGCATTGCCATGTTGTATGGCAATGCCTCTGGCCAATATGAAAGTACATATGGTACTTATATAAAAAATAATAAAAATTGTCTGTTTGTTCCGGTTAATCTCAGAAACCACTGGACTGCTTTTGACGGGACTTTCACTGGCAGATAGCTGATATTAAGGATGTTATGCTACGAGAGGTCATAAACGAGGAATATATAAAAAAAAAATAAGGTAAATCTGAATGAAAAAAGAATATGTTCCATGCTAAAACAAACTAAATCCCACTTTTTACTGTCACAAAATTACCCACACATACTTCGGAATAAATTTAACTTTTACAAAGTAGAAATAATCTGATTTTTAAACACTTGTATCTAAATACCGTGGATGAAGTATTCGAAACAGCTTTAGGCTGTCTATTTCAAGAAAATAAAGTGAGCTAAATCAGTATCAGTAGCTCCATCGATTCTGAAAGGAAGATGAAAATATGAATACCGAACTCAAAAAAAAAACCTTTCGTAATTTCCCGAATGCACCTTACTCCAAAGCGGAATAATTGGAAAAAATTGATGTCCAGAATTACGACTGTTGCAGAATTACGACAGATTCAATATTAATTGAAGTTGTAATAAAATAAAATACTTACAGTTGCCATTGGTGGTGATTTCAACATTTTTTTTTTCCATTAAATGAGACGATTGACTTTCAATTTTCAATGTGAATTAATTCCAAGAAGGATATAAAACGAAACGATTATTTTAATCCTACAGATATAGTAAATTGCTGGTACTCTGTTGAAGACTGCTGAAGATACAAAGAATTGATCCAAAATCAAAAGTGTCGCACAGGCGCACAGCCATTGATGATATTATTATTAGACAGACTCAGTGTTGCCAACTCCAAAAGTTCAAATTATCGAGTTCCGACGTCGAAATTATCGTTTTGTGGGTAAAATTATCGTACAAAAGATAAAACCCAAAAAAAATTGAGCTGAATTTTCCAACGCCAGATAATTTTATCGGAGGATTTTTTTTTTCAGTTCTTCCTTATAAAAACTGTCAGACATCAATTTTATTTCAAGAATAAAAATTATCGATCGATGAAAAAATCTGCTCTAAATAAAAATAATTGATAACTAACGTCAATGAATTTTAAAATATTTAGACTAAATGAAGTGGAAGTTTGTGCCAAATTTCACCACTAGTGGCGCTAACAGCACAAACCATAAACATGTTTTGTCAGACAAGTTGTTTTTTTGTTTTGTTTTCTAGATAGAAGCAAATAGATAGGCATTTCATATAACCACAGAAATACAGGATAAAACGCGGAGTTTCAGACGAAACGCAAGTGAAAGAAATGTGAGGGAAAGAGAGAGATAGAAGCACTTACTGTGACATAAATGTACCTATACGTAACATTGAAATTTTGTTGATTTTTTATTAGAGTTTTTAATATGTCTGACAAATACGTTTTGTTAATGGAACTTTTTTTGTCATCAATGCTCAAAATTATCGTACGTTAGACATTCACTATCGTACATCGTACCATTGCCCAAATTATCGTACGCCTCCATAATTATCGTATGGGTTGGCAACACTGATTACTCTTTGTTTGAGAGAGTTGATTGAAGTCTGACTTTTTGGCGGGAAGTCAAACGAGGCGGTAATTTTGATTTCGAAAAAAGTTTAATTAATTAATAATTGTAAGTAAATACCACTTAATTATCATCTGATAAGACCTCTAACAACTATGAGTGTCACCAGTGGTGGTGAGGAGCCGCCAGAGCCGGGGGAAAATAAGAAAAGAAAGTACAACCGTACTCGAAATGAAGACCCAAATAATAAGTATAATTATTGTGTGGTTCGCTCTTGTCACTTCTCAGAAAATGACATGTATTATACGAAGAAAGACTTTCGGAAAGTATAGAAAGCGGTTATTCCATGTATTGCAGTAAGTTTTTACATAAGATATTGTGACTACTGAGTAAATGTGCTGAGTTAATGGTGCCGATTCTCTTGTACACCGAACTAAACTAACTAAACTATCACTAAAATTCCTTACTTTTGGCTATGAGAATCTTAAAGCTATTCTGCAAACAAAATTCTCTAAATTTAAAAATAAGTTTGACACAACTAAATCGAATTTGACAATCGTGACTCCACGTGGTATTTTTTTTTTTATGGCTTCGCAACTTACAAATGTACTTTTGCCTATGATTTTTGAGTCCGCGACGTGTTTTTTATGGAATTTTTCCCTTTTTGTGTGGAAAATAAAAAAAAATATTACCTACATGTAGAGTAATAATGGTTTAAGGGTTTACTAAAGGGGGTCGAAATTTTCATTATTTTTGCGATAGGACGCACCATTTTGGAGATATAAGCAAAAGAGAAGAAAAAAAAAAAATTGGGATAAACACGAAATATTTTAAGTGATACATAGGTGGTAAAGAAGCCATGGAAATGATTTTTTTTTATTCAGAGTATATTATTAAAAAAAAAAACTTGATATGATGATTAATTATCAAAATTCACCGCGCTCGTGCCGCCACCCCACCGCACCGTTCGGCGTCACCGCGTCGAGGCGGGTCATTCATAGATATTATATTTTTATTATATTTATATTTATTATATTTTTTATTTTTTATATCTAAGTGTTTTAAAAACTAAGTGTTAAAAATCCTTTATTTACTTAAATAAAGGATTTTTTCGCAAAATGTCTCAAGCAATTTTAAAATTATAATAATTATGTAGAAATATAAAACACTTAGATATAAAAAATAAAAAATTTCGCTGCTGTGGCTTTTTTACGACTTAAAGATGTTTCTCTTAAAATATTTCGTGTATGAATAGATACACCTTATATACAGTAGGTACTGGTTTTGCACCAGAAGTCGTGAGAGTCGGTGATTGGTGTGAATTTTAGTTCATGAAAACTAATTTTATTCCACACCTTTTTAATCGCGATTATAAATATATCAGATTTAGTTAGAAAATCTAAATTTTAGTTTAAAAACGTCAAATTCAGAATAGTTAAATTGCCATTTTCACTAAACTTTAAAACTCAGTACCATCTTAGAGCTGTCAAACTAAATTATAGTTAAGTTGTGTCACTTTCGTCAATTTCAGAATAGGAAATGGTCGTTTGACAGGAATAAACTAAATTTTGGTGATTTTTAGTCTTAGTTTAGAGAATTTTGTGACAAGAGAATCGGCACCATTATCTATCAATCTTTTTAAATTGTTTTAATAAATAAAATAAAAATAAGTTAATTTTAACCACCTCAACCTGTTTTATTTAAGCACATAGTACTGAGTAAAATTTCAAGACCACTCCATTATCCTTCTGTTCCAAAGCAAAAATTTTTTACGATTCACGATTCATTGTCACGCGGCGTAAACTGAATTTGACTTAATAAGCATTTGCTTAAGGAATAGTATCGTTTAAAATTATCTTACCTACAGCTGAGAGCAATAAAATTTTACGACTTGCGCGATGGTCTAATTTTGAAATGTCATAACCGCCCATCGCGCGCACTCGAAACTACACCTTAATTCCATTCACATAAGGTTGTATGTAAGGAAAATTGAAATGTTGTTAAGTATGTGTTTTAGATTTGCCTTAGTAGACGCACACACTTGTAACTTAGCGATGGGACACTTTTGCGACTTTGATTTGTAGGTGATAGTGTATCTAGGGTATTCTAAATCGATGGGTTTGTGCCCAAAGAGCTCTCGAATGAGGAAATTTATAAAAATATAGTATGCGACTCTGAAGTGATTTTAATTAAAAGATTCATGCGTAAAGTAGAGGGAAAATTAGTGCCTCTCAATACAGTTGCCGTCACCTTTGCATCAACATCTTTGCCGCAATACGCCTATATACAACTATTTAGATACGAGGTGAAAGCATACATACCACCATTATTGCAATGTTATAAGTGTCTTAAATTTAACCATTCTGCTAAGGCTTGCAGAGGCGAACAACACTGCTCTTCTTGTGCTGGTCGTCACTCCTACAAAGAATGCGATGTCGAAGAGATCACATGCATCAATTGCGCAGGTAATCATCTTGCCATTTCACGAGACTGTCCCATTAAAAAACAAAAAATTGAAGAGAAAAAGGCCAAATTTCTTATGCAACAATCGTATGCCACTGTTGTGAAACCACCCCCTACATTTAATGAGGAATCTTTCCCTGTTTTACCCAAGGTTACTGATATGGCTAAAAGCAATGATATTTTAGATATTAAACAAGTAGCAAAGAATGATATTATAATGAACGCAATAGTTAAATCGTTGGTCGCATTAGGTAACAAGAGTGACTCTGATGGGCCACTCACACATAGGAAAATAAAAGAAATATTTTTATCAAATTTAATTTAAATATGGATAATTTTTTGAATATTTTACAGTATAATATACAGAGTTTACAGAGTAAAAAGAGCCTATTACAAAATGTATTAATTGAAAAAAATATAGATGTCTGTCTTCTTAATGAAACTTGGTTCAAATCTAATTCTATGATTCCACATTTTCCCACTTATAATTTAATCCACAAAAACTCCATAAATTCTCATAATGGAGTAGCCATTTTGGTGAACCATCGTTTAAAGTACAAAGTAGTTAATACACACTTCTCAGAATCTATTCAAAACTTGTGTATAGAAACACAATTTGGAGCAATAGCAATACTTTGTGTGTACAGCCTTCCAAGTATCAGGTTTGACTCAGCAAAGTTAAAGGACATCATCAATAACATACCCAAACCTTTTCTAATTATGGGTGATTTTAATGCCATAGTTATAATAATAGAGGTAGATGTTTATATAATATAATTGATGAATTTGACTTATGTATTTTGAATGATGGATCACCAACAACTGTTCCTTATCCTAATAGACAAGCTTCAGCGATAGATCTTGCCCTTGTTAGCTCTTCACTAGCTCATTTATGTAACTGGTATGTTCATGACGATCCCATGGGTAGGTACTCGTAGCTATCATCTTCCAACCTTACTTGAGATTAACATTCAACCATCTATGTATGACACGTCACCTCCTGTGGATCAAGAGAAATATATTTATAGTAAGACAGAATGGGACGAATATTATAGCTTATCAGAAACTTGTTTTTCCCACTTAGACTTAATAAATGATTCCCCTATCAATGCATATAATCATTTTGTAGAAAACACAAACACAAACAATTCCAAAACGAAAATTAGATGCAAACACAGCTATTAAAAAACCAGTACCATGGTGGAATACAAAATGTAGTGCTGAAGTTGCAAAATCTAAAGATGCATTAAAGTATTATTTTTCTCAACCCAACACTGAAAACTGGATAAGGTATAAAAAACTAGATGCAAAAAAGAAAAGAATTCTGAAGGAAGAAAATTCTTCTTCTTGGCAAAATTTATGTAGTAACTTCAGTAGATTAACTCCAGTTTCTAGGATATGTGGGAACATTTTTTTTTTTTTTTTTAATTGGAAAAAATCGTAACAAAAACATCAATGATGAGTGGGTTCCAAGTTTTTTAGATAACTTAGCAGATTCTACTGAAATAGATGACAATAGGCTACAGGCTTGAGTATTTGTTCGAAAATGCTACAGAAAATGATGTAAATGATCTCAAGAATAATTTCACTATGGAAGAGTTCAAAACATCTTTAAAGAGTAGGAAAGATCTACACCGGGTTTGGATGACATACCTTACATGTTAATAAAAAAAATACATTTAAATGCACAAACATTACTCGTATTACTCAATATTTATAATAAACTATGGAATGAATTAGTAATACCTGAGTCTTGGAAAACACAGTGTGTCATTCCAATTTTAAAACCTAATAAACCTGTAAATAGTGCTTCTTCATATAGACCTATTTCTTTATCATCTTGTTTGGGTAAACTCTTTGAAAATATGTTGAAGTTAAGGTTAGATTATTTTGTTGAATCACAAAGCTTAATTCCCTCTATACAGTTTGGCTTCAGAAAAGGTAAAAGTTCCTCTGAAAGCATTGTATCTTTATTATCAGATGTAAAACAGGTTAAATTAAGTCACTCTAATGCCATCTGCGTGTTTTTAAAAGGTGCTTTTGACAATGTAATTATAGAAGAACTCATTCAAGTATCACACGATATTGGTATACCTGGTCATATTCTAAAATGGCTTTATTCTTTTTTAAACAATAGAACTGTATTTGTTAAATATAATAATATATTGCATGGACCTAGGACTGTCAACAAAGGCACAATGCAAGGGGCAACTTTGTCTACTTTACTTTATAACTTGTATACTTCTGAAATATTAAAATATGTAGATGTACCAGGTGTAAATATCCTGCAATTTGCAGATGACTTGCTTTTGTACAGCATAAATCAAAACATAGATGTAGCAATGGCTAATATCAATAAGGCTTTGTCTCAATTATACACCTATTACCATAGTAAACTAAAGTTAGAAATAAGTCCAGAAAAGAGTTCAGTTCTAATTATCAGTAAAAATGTAAATACTCATAGCAATATTAAAATTTCATACAATAATGTAGAAATTCCTGTTGTTAAACAACAAAAATTCCTAGGTATCATTATTGATGAGAAATTAAAGTTTGATGAACATATTAAACATTTAAGTAACAAAGCACTGAAGGGTATTAATCTATTGAGACATTTAGCAGGAAGTTTTTGGGGATCTGACCCCAAAGTTATGAGTATGCTGTACAAAAGTATAGTGAGAAGCCATTTTGGTTTTCAGCAGTTTAGCTTATATGAATGCCAATAGCACCTTGTTACGAAAATTAGATGTAATTTTGGGGATCTGACCCCAAAGTTATGAGTATGCTGTACAAAAGTATAGTGAGAAGCCATTTTGGTTTTCAGCAGTTTAGCTTATATGAATGCCAATAGCACCTTGTTACGAAAATTAGATGTAATTCAAAATATGGGACTGAGACTTATTTGTGGTGCTATGCGCTCCACACCTATTAATTCGTTAGAAGTTGAGACATGTATACCTCCCTTGACATTACGAAGGTTGTTGTTGGCTGAGAGATTTTTATTAAAAGTCATGGCATCAAATGATAATCCTTTACTTAAGAAACTAACAATACATCCTGAAATCCCACAGTCAATTGCTTCCAATCCAATGCCATCTCTGCTTCTACTTTGGTTGGTGGAACGGTACCTGAAATTCCAACAATATTTGAACATGTAAATAATAATTCAAAAGATATTGTTAAAAATAATATTTGGCCTATAAACAAAATTCCTTATAATGCTATTATTAACACCTTTGCAATCCATTTAGACACAGTGCACAACAAACTTGATTTTTTACAATTTAAAGACAATAGACCAGATGACAATAGACCATTATGTTATATACACAGATGGATCTTAAAACAGACCATTATGTAAATACAGCTTTCTATGATCCACAACTAGACTTTACTAAATGTATTAAATTAAACAGGGTGTGTAGCATTTTCACTGCAGAATGCTATGCAATTTATTGTGCACTGCAGCATGTAAATAGTCTTGTAAATAATGTACATAATATTCTGATAGTTACAGACTCTAGAAGTGTTTTGTCTGCTCTACATAATGTAAATATTTCCTTTAAGTTAAATTATACTATTTATAATATTAGACATCTAATACAAGAACTACTTGATAAGTCTATTAAAGTAGAATTAGTATGGGTACCTTCACACAGTGGCATTCGTGGAAATGAAGTAGCTGACACTGCGGCCCGTTCAGACCATGACGAGGATCGATCCGAGTTGCTCAAGGTTCCATTCACTGATTATTACAGCCTTTATAAAGAACTGATTATACAGTTATGGAAGGGAAATTGGGACATAACCCTGGAAACGAAGGGCAGATGGTTTGCTGGAATACAAAATGAATTACCGAATAAACCTTGGTACCATAACTTCAAATATATAACAAGAAGATTTATAACGGGTAAAATTTAGTATCGTGCGGCACGCGTAGGGGGAGGGGGTTGGGGGGGAGGAAAGGGGGGGTCCCCTCTTGCCCCCTGGTACCACTCCCATTAAAAGGTAATGCACCATTCCTGAAAAAAACCGATAAATGTAACCTAACCTCAAAACACTATAGTCGCTTAAAAAGGCGTAGTAGGGTTAAAATTTGGGTTGGAAGAGGGAATGAGGAGGTGCCCGTCTGCCCTGACACCACTTTCACGTAAAGGCAACACACCGTTCTTGAGAAAAACTAATAAATGTAACCTAACCTCAAAACGTTTTATAGTCACATAAAAAGCGCTCAATGTAGCGCAGTCGAGGGAAGGGCGGTCGACGGAGCCCCGCTTCGCGGGGCTCCTACTAGTTTGTGGTTTAAAAAAAAAAACCACGAAGGGTATGGCGGGGTCTATTCGCTCGCTTCGCTCGCTCATTCGACCCCGCCATACCCTTCTAACCTAATCTATCCGACTCGGGGTGCCCCAAGTCCAAGTAAGTACTTAAGTAGTCTGTGAACGGAATGAACATGAACAATGACAGTGACACAATAACATTAATATCTTTTTTTTTTACGTTCCGTTTTGCCAACTTTTCACTTAATTTTGCACCATAGACAATATGTGGAACAGATTTAGTTGTCAATCGCCCATTTTAACGTTCCGTTTTCACTATAAAACTGATTTGAGGTTAGAAACATTTTTCATTAATTTCTCGAAAAATATGCATTACCTTGTAATAAGAGTGACAGCGTTACAATCGGGGACCCAAACCCTACTAGCTTTACCCCTTTTTAACCCCCTCCGCGTGCCGCACGATACTAAAGCCAACCCTTTATAACTATTATATCACGCATGAGATTGGGACATTGCTTAACACCAGCTCACCTGAATAGGATTCGCATAATTAACAGTAGCCGATGTCATAATTGTGGAACAGAACAGAGGATGCTGATTTGGATCATGTTATCAGTGTTCAAATTTTAACATTCAACGTTTGGTTTTGGTCAGTGAATTAAATGACATTGACAAAGAATATCAACGTCAAAGTGTTCCCCGCAGCGTTCAGGAATGACTAAATAATAAGAAATATTTTAGTGTGTTGTTTAAATATATTTGTAATACGGTAGAAAAAATTTAATTTATTTTGTTATCATAAATGTGTAATTGTTAGTTAATTAGTTGTAATTTAAATTAGTATGAAAACGATGATATATCACTGAGATGTACCCACCCAACCCGAAAGGGCGGCAAGTTGGTAATATGAACAGAAATTAATGAAAAAATTTATGTAAAAACAGATTGTTAAAAATATTATTATTATGCTAAAATAACTGCATCTCGTATTGTAATATTACATTTTGTTAAAACACATCTATCTATTCGACTGAAAGACTTTTATCTATGGTCATGAATAAAATTATTAAAAAAAAAAAAATCTTTGTTTGAAGCGGTTTGAACGGGTTTGAAGCATTGAGATAGATAGGTCTATGGTTTGAAGCAATCTATGAAGTCATAGCCACAGAGCATGCATAGCCAGTGTTGCCATGTCTAAAATCTGGTCGGTGGTAAATCCATTATAAAAAAATACGGTAGATTTTATAAAACTACGGTGATTGGGTTATGAGAAAAAACGGTGTAATTACGGTGTAACACTTTTATTAAAATCATACAATCGTTACTAGATAATAATTCAAAAACATATAAGTACATAATGAGGAGAGGTAAGGAAATAAATACCATAACTATTCTGAATCTGACACCAAAATCGCCTCGTTTTTGTAAATGTTTTGATTTAATTTCTTAGCCAATCGCAAACCTTTGGTTTTAGTAGCCATTCCTCTTGAAACTTCTGTTTAGACTTTTTTCTTTTTGTAGGCGTAACTTCCACTTCAGTCTGAGAGTCAGTGTCACTAAAAATCAGTGTGTCAGTGTCAGTGTTTCAAAAATAATCACCAGTTAAACAAAGAAACTGTAAGAACTTGACGATTTGACAAGATACCAAAAACAAACTAAATTCGACGAATGCTATGTAACTAAATGAAACGATCGTAATAATACTCGAAATTAATATCTATAACCCAAGTCTCAAATTCAGATAATTTATGTAAACAAAGGGGATAACATAACAAAAAAATATCTTCGTAATGGTAATTTACATAAAATGGCGAAAAAAGAGGTTTCATTTTCTGTTAAGGGGCCGTGCACGAAATCGATTGATTTTGATTAATTTTGTTCATTGTTTGTGAGAAAGGGAAAAATAATATAAACAAATTTATTTGTGATTTGAAAAGTCGTGTTCTTTGTTTTGCATGTGGCGGAAAGGGATTTTTAAAAAAAAATAAGTATTCACGGTAAATCACTAATATTCGCAACAAGTTTTCCGAAAAATTACGCGAGACTGACGTTTGATCATCATTCTACAAGAAACTACTTTTGATTTTGAACATTAAAAATTATCATCAACAGCATTATATGGTTTACTTGCATGTGGCGGAACCACTTTTTTCAACTTCCATACAAAATATAGTAGAAAAATAATATTGAAAAAACCTTTTTTTTTTGTTTTATACCCCGTCAGTAATATATTTTTTCCTATTATTTAGCAAATCATATCAAGAAATTTAAAATTCACAAATTAGACTTCAGCTATCCTTGAAATATAATCAAAATTTTATTTAATGATTATACAATATCTTCATTAAGTAAATCAACGGCGAAATGAACTATATTTTGGAGAGCACAAAAGTGATGAAACTATTAACAGCTGCTGTGACTGACACGAATGGTTTAGCACCATAAAAACTGTACTTATATAGTTACACAGACTTAATATTTCGATTATTTCAAGTTTTCTCACAATTAGATAAGAAATTGACAAAAAAGAGTTTTTTTCGTGCACGGACCCTTAAGTACTGATTTTAATAAATTAACAAATAATCATACCGTAATTATTTTTATAAATTTCCGGTTTTAAAGAAAGTTATTAAAAAAAGGAGATTTTCTGGTATAAAATATTTTATGATACTGGTAACAATGCAGGAGATACAAACATTTTCAAATGTTTTACATCTTCAACAACAATAACATTACAACTCTCATTCATAGATTCATATTGTAAGTAGCATATCTAGCCACATTTTGGATGATAACGGCAGTAAACTGTTTCGAGTGGAAATCGATTTTGGGAGGCCTACGTCTAGCACTGGACTTAAAAGGGCTGATTATGACGATCATATGCCGTGTCTCCGACATACTACACAATACATTGTTAGGCAACGGTATTTTTTTTTGCATAGTTCTTATAATTAATTCACTTTAATTTTAGCGATGACTATTTACAAAAAAAGAATGTGATAAAATGTTTTGCACCACTGTCCTGTCATTTTAACAGTGACATTTCTTGACATTACTTTGTTTACATAAATGATCTGAATTAGAGACTTTTATAAGTATATACGTCAACTCAATTTGTTAGCATTATAGAGGCTCGAAGATTTTTTTTTAATCAAGATTTTATTTTACCACTTTGTTGGCGTAATTAATATGTACGTTCCTATACTAAATTACAGCTTTCTAGTACTACTGAGCTAAGCCGCGGACAGACAGAATGATAGACCGACGGACAGACAGAGGGACATGACGAAACTATAAGGGTTCCTTGTTTACTACGGAACCCTAAAAAGGAAGTTATGGCACTGCTCTAACGTCACGTAAACATTATTGAACTACAAACGATAATTACATGTAAACACACCCACGCAACTGAATTTTCCGATGTCGTAGGTCATGCACCAACAACCGAAACAGAGATATGACGCGGGCTGTAGCGGGAACAAGATAGCAATAATTTTCACTGTTACGTACCCATGACAACTCGGAAACAAATGACGACTTAGAAAGCAATATTATTCAGGAGAATTTTAAAGAAAATAAGTTTAGGTGTACTTACGAGTGGAAAATAATCCCGTGGAAATTGTTTTTGGTTTTTGAATTATTTGTGCACATTTTGAAAACACAGGAGCTCATTGTTGCTGCTTATTTAGACGATTACAGTAATTTTACCTAACATGCTACACATGTGTTACACAAACGCCAGTTCGATTGTGAAGGTAAATTGTGCCGGTCGGCATAATATATGCGGTCCACGTCAAAGAGCGACTATCATTCTAATCTTTCTTTTTTACACATCAATGACTTTGCCGCTTTTGATTTTATAAGACTCAAATGGTAAAAAGCTGTAACCAACCTGTTGCTCCTGCACTTTGTGACGTCTAGAAGGTGCTCTAAGAAGGCTCTAAGAGTTTGCGGTAAATATCAAGCGTGTGTACCTGGCTTTATAGTCAGTGTGTATAGCCAATATATTAAGTACAGACGCCAGCACATCAAGTTACCACAAACTGTCAAATTTTCTCATTTGATTTTGAACAACATTTATTAAAGTTTAAAGTCGTTTGGAGAAATTTGACAGTATCTTGATGTGCTGGCCTGCATACGATAATTTTGTCTTCATAAACGAGTATTACGACGAGATGTTAGTTTAAAAAATTTAGGTACTGTGGCCAGCACATCAAGCTACACGAAACTGTCAAATTCCTCCAAACGATTTAAAACTTAAAAATGTTAACGATTAAGTTCAAAATCGAACGAGAAAATTTGACAGTTTGTGGTAACTTGATGTGCTGGCCACCGTACATACACTGTGGCCTGCCTGTGGCTTCCTCGTTAGTAGTCTATGGTGGCTTCCACATTCCACACTACACTACCCAATCAAACGGTACGGTTAAAGTTACATGCTCTGTGGTAGGGTCCTTATCTACTAGGTAGGGTAGTGTAATATTTATGTTTTAAACTAACTGATGACTAGGCAGCATGGTCCCTGACTGAGCCTGTTCCACAAGGAACAAAAGAAAAAAAAACATGCGGGGCAGTCTTTGGGGACTGCCCAATGGGACTGCCGATAGAAGTGAAAATTAAGTAACTAAAGCGTTCGGTGACTATGACGCGAGTTCCATGATTTTGTTCACCCAAAATGTGCGCAACGCTCATAAAGACGATTTCACTTCAAAAAAAAAAAATGTTTTATCAGTTAACGAGATAGGCCCTACTGCTAGGTCGACACACCACGCCCACAGAGAGCATGTAACTTGGAAGTCTGTGTTCCCAACCCAACGGTTACAGCATCTCGTTGATGGGTCTGCAGTGTCGTTTTCGGTATTATTGAAATGATTTGGGTCAGGTCAGTGGGGTTCTCTTAGGGACGGGTTCCTTCGTAGGTTTTGGTATGTTTCTTCTTGTTTTGTACTTAGGTACCTACTAGAAGTTATAATTCATACTGCTCAATAAAAAAAAACTTGTTCAGTTAGCTGATGCAAGCAATGAATAAAATTAATGTTAGGGTTCTGTGAAAGTACGACCATCTGACTGTTAGAGCCAGAGGCACAGAAGTCAGAGGGTCGAAGGGAGGGGAGGGTGTAAGGAAACTTCTTGTGAGTTTCTAGACTCGTAAATTTATTGCTTTTAGGTGTTGGTATGCTGTTGGTTTTCTTATAATTAGATAAGATCATTGTTTTGTCTAGCTGATGGTTATTGGGCGTTATATTTGTTGCACACACATATACATAAATTTCACGCCTTCCTATGGGCATTTGAGGAATAATCCTGGCAAAACTTTATTATAAATATCAGTGACTAAAAGAAAGCGTACGATGGGCCGAAGCCCATAAGCCGCAAAGCATTTTATATGATGAGGAGGCACTAACCGATGATTATCCCTGTATGCACAATGCAAGTGCACCCAAGGACAACCCCCGGTTGGTGCAGGACTATTGCAGTGGGTTTGGGTGGCTCAAGTGGACTGGTTACCTAGAACTATGGAAAGACCCCTGCCATGGCCCCTGCCTGACCAATGTTTTAAATATATAATACACAGATAAAATGGCAGGGGTGACACACTCAATAATGGGCCTCCGAAAACGGTCGCTAGCACATAGTGTCGTAGCGACAAGGAGGCAACATGTCCGGAGATGTCTATTCGGATAATCCCGGAAGTACGGTAAAGATCCCTGACCTGCATTTTACTGGAATACTTCCTTCCTCCAAGCACGTTCGCTCTTGCAAATCTCCACTCAAGCCAGCCAATACAGGCAAGAATGAGGTGGGAACTCTGTCTCTCGTCAGTGTTCACTCTGGCCAGTCAATAAAGGTAAACAGAGATGAAGAACAAGACTTCTCGCGGGAGATAGGGACCGTGGGATCGTACTGCCCAACAGCCCGCTACATGCTGCTCTCCGGGTTTATGTATCTCTCTTTGCTCCTCACTCTAGCCCTATTCTGGCAAAGTAAGCTCTACTGCCACCGACCTAGGGTTCAGAGCGGAGTAAAAGTCTCATCTCGGTAGCAAATTCTGTTTTCCCCCCGTCCAAAATAGCTATTGTTTTTTGGGCTTGCCACTATCACGTAGTTTCCCTCATCCTTTTACGACTTCGCAGAAGTTAGGGCCCACGGATAGTGTCTGGCAATAATTAATGTTGGTTTTTAACAACATCCTGTAAAACGTAATCATATTTTAACGTAGATGAGTAAGGTTTTTAAAGAAAAAAAGGCCCAGCATTCAATCTAGCCTGTATGCATCCAAAAACACACATTTTACAGGGTAGCTATTTGAATATTAAACAAAATTTTTACTGTCATAAGTTTTCATGTATTTGATCAATAGAAGAATAAATAGAAAGTATAAATCGAAAGGGCATTAATCAATGTTTAATTAAATAAGAACTATTTAGCATTTGGCTGTGTTATAAACCAGTATTTTCAAAATTTTGATTTGTGCGGGTATTCATGCAAAGCAGCGATATGTTCTTCACATTTATTACACTATACTAGCTGTTGCCCGCGATTCCGGTTGTGCGCAGGACAACTTACCAAAGTTTCATCGTAATTCGATGAGTGGTTTAGAAACGCATATGGGACAGAGACAAACAATCCTTCATTTTTAAATCAGGACGATGTAGGTATGAAATGAAATCTTTAATTTCAAAACGTCAAACACAAATAAGGCGACCGCCTGTTGCAACTTACGAGCAACCGAAAGTTGTTTCACAGCAACTTCGAGGCTTTGAGCGTCAAGTCTTAACGTTTCTGCCCGTCATGGCGCATGCGTCTTTTCATCGACCTCCTGGCAGGCTGCGACTCGCCCATCAGCGGCAGCAACCCGGCACAGTTCTCTAGAGTTGTGATAAGTGATCGGTCGCCTTATTGACAACCAATTAATAATCCTCTCAGAGCTTCTTCAAACAAGTAAGTGTTAAGTGTTTTTATTTATGTCTTTGAGTGATTTACAAATTTGAATGAAAGAGTTTTATGAGAATTCTGTGCGTCCTGTGAAAAGTGATATAAGTCAACTTATATCGAATGTGATATTATTGTTGCACCTTCATCAGAAAAAAATGCTCTATTATTCTGTCTAATTAACATTTTGATACGTCTATTAGTTTTCAAGATCGTATGGTACATCTAAGACGAAATGGCGTGTTTTGATAAATATTTTTGTGTAAATAAATACATATTGACATGTATCGTTCACAATATTCAAGTTATGAAATAAATAATTGTGTTTTAAGATGTATCTCAAGTCATATCATTATTCACATATATTTATTACGTTACACGTTTTTTTTTTAAACAAAACTTTATAATGAAAAAATATAATGAAGACAACATTAAGTTCGTTTGGGCCGATGTAAAACTTCTACGGTTTGACAAGACGTTGTTTCCGTGCCTTAAATATAAAACGGATTTGCGAGGTGATGACTTAAATATGATCTCGTTTGCAAAAATATCACCTTTCACCAAAGCTTCACACAGTGTAAAGCGATACAACTCATTTAGAATCATTATACACGATCATTCATTTGGTGTGTTTTGATACAACATATAGCTTTTTTTAAATATCTCTTACTGCAGTAACGCCTTTAGAGCTGGAACATAATAGGTTGTAAACAATACGACACTAAATACAAATTATGTCACTATTTTTGTAAAATTATTATCCTAACAAAATTTTATAATTTTTTACACACAAAAACTACTATATTGTAAAGTTGACATTTTCGAGATGTATCAGTTTTCACAGGACGCACAGAATTATGAGTGGACTTTGGTGGAAGATTTTCCCTCTTTTCGAGTTCAAGTTTAGTTTATTGAGATCCAATTGACGGTTAGTTAAAATTATCGTCAAACGATTTTTTGTAAGGTCTCGTTTATAATATACGGATTGTATCCCGCTATACCCCAATTTTTATGTGTTACCAACCTTTTTTGAGCAACGAATGTTCTCTTCTGAATTGACACCGACAGAGGGGGTAAACTTTTGTAAATAGTATACTGATACTAATTCGGAGACATTTTACTATTATGTTTTTATCATATCGTTAATTTACATAGAGTTAAACGTATAAGTATAGCCAACTCTATTACATTAGTTGTGACCGGGTATTTAAAACAAAACACGCAAGAGAATAATAATTTCAAAGGATCGCCGTTACCAAAATCGATAAGGATGATATATACATTGCACTAAGGGTATTTGAGGCGTGGTCAGTGTTAAATGCAAGATGGACGCCGATGACCGCGCATTGCAATACGCGTGTGCAGTTTTACCGGACATTCAACTTTTCAGTGATTGGCTCTCGATAGCGGATCGATTTTGACAGACATTTTTATGAGAGACAAAGAATCACAAAGTGCTACAAACTTAGTTTTGACAATGTACTTAAATGATTAAACTAGAACGGCGGAACTATAAATTTTGACATTTATACCTAGTATAACTTTATTCCGAAATAAAGTTATACCAAGCATAAACGTCACAAAATGTATGGTTATACCGAAGTTATTCCTAGCATTAGGTACTTTATTCCGTGTTTATTTGTAAGGCCCTTAGATACTTACGGTATTTGGAGTAGAATAATTTGAATAAAGATAGGATTGGTGATGCTTCTGTTAATATGGTCACTTTTTATAGGAACTGTCATTCAATATGAGTCTACTTAACAAAAATCTGAATTTAGGTACTCACTGATACGCACAGTCTGAACCGCTGCCGCGCTGGGCCTAGAAGCATGAAATTATGCACAAGAGTTCCTCATACAATGAATGTTATCACAAAAGCATTTTTGAAAATTCTTCCCCCATCCAATATTATTAATAAACTGTTATAATAATAACCAATTTTTATTTTTCCAGACACACACGCGTCTCCTAAAACTGGTGAAGATGGTTAACTTCGATTTTGAGACTGCTAATGCCACTGTAAGTACTTATTTCAATCATTTAGATTTTTATTTAAGTATAATCAAGTTATTTATATTTATTTATTTAATACTTTAAGCACACAATATGCACAAATGTGGACTTGATGCCATAAGCGTTTTATACCAGTCAACCTTTAGGTGATGCAGAGACAAACAGTGGTGAAGAGAATGGAGGAATAAATATTTATTTAAATATAAATGTATACATATACCTATTACAAACTATAAATATTATACAGGATTTTTTTTAATCAGTGCGTAATTTTTGACACATTAAACATAAACTTGTTTTATTATACACCTTGTCTTAGTACAAAAAAATTAAGATATTGATATTTTACAAATAGATTGAATCCATATTATACTGATATCAAGTAGGACCAAAAAAATGGTATGTGTTCTGTTACTGATACTAAACCAAAAAAAAAATTGCGCTCTGGTTAAAAACTTATCCTGTTTAAATAAATATGAGCACACGTAAATACATAAAACAAATAAACAATAAGAAAACATTGCCGTTGTGATGATACTGCTACTTGCGAATGTGCTCGCGAACATTTAGGTACTATAAAGGATAATCTGTTGGTTGCCATCCTAATTCCCTGGGAGAAGTATTAAGTAGTTCTGCTGGGAATGCAACTTCTATTCTTATACTTTTGAGTTATTGGCTGTAAGCTAACGCCTTGCCTGTCTGCGATGTAATAAAAACATAATTGTGAATAAGAAAGCGAAGGGAGATTAATCTATTTGCGGAATAAAGATAAAGGCGACCGATATTACATAGATAAAAGATAATGTAGCCATAGCTATGCATAACTAGCATTTCGCCCGCGAAATCTTCCGCACGTATTTCATACATTCCCTTACGAAACTCAACAACCCATCTACCCTTTTTGAAGGGTAGTTTTAGAAAATTAATCGTTATGATTTTTATTATATACTTAAAAAAGTATTTGTGCCATGTTTAAATTGTTTACAGCCAAGAATAAGATTTTTAATATGGGTTGATTTTCGCAAAATCCTTTCTTAGTACACGCCTTCGGTTTCAACTACTGTCCAAAATTCAAATTTCTAACTTTAGCGGTTTGGGCTGTGCGAGTCTTACGAATATACCCTATTCTTTATTTTTATTTTTTGAAGGTACAGACGCCAGCAGGTCAAGCTACCCGAAACTGTCAAATTTTCGCAATCAACCTTGAACGAAATGTAGTGATAAAGTTGAAAATCGATTAAAGAAATTTGACAGATTGTAGTAGCTTGATGTGCTGGCGTCTGTACAAACGTTCATCCTCTATTTAACTCCCTTTAGATGATACACTTTCAAAAATCCTTCCTAAGAGCTCAGTTTTGTCGAAAAAGGAGAAATTTGTTGTATGATATATTTTTGTGAAAAATATCATGCTTCTAGACCCAGCTATTTAGGCTGTGCGTGTCTGTCAATGAAAAACGAATTTTAGATTTTTAAATGAACGTACTCACCGCGAGCATTTGCTTTGTTTTGAACATTCTTTATCTTTACTTCATTGTTTAGGAAATATGTAACATAACTAATGTTACCATTTTCCTTAACAATGAAGTAATCAGTTTTTAATTTATTGTACTAAGCTGTTGCTCCATCGATACTTTGTTTGCTAAAGCCACTCAAGGAGTCAACAAAAATATTTCTAAGGAACATCTATATTTTCTGCTAAGTTCTAGCCTTTAGTGGGTTAGGCAACAACGCATACGTTGGGTAGCAGGAAATACACTTGCGCGAAAGGACACTTGCGTGAAAGTCATTTTTGCGAAAAAACACTTGCACGAACTCAGTTGTGCGAAAAGACACTTGCGCGATTTTTTATTTTTTCAATTAGCCGTGCTTCCCTCGCCTGGGCTCAATATAATAGGTACTTAGGGCCTGCTTCACAACGTACGGTTAAGTTTCAGATACCAAATTTCTTACAAATTCTGTTCCATTTTTGAATATATTCGTACATCGTGAAAAAGACCCTAAGTATGAAATAAAATAAATATTATTCTCAAGTTTACTAACGATTAGACAGAGACACTTCATTCTATAATTAATATTGTATGTTAGGATGATAGACGATAGTTTATATTACATTATTTGTATGTTTTGAAATGTGTCTGCTGTTACTCAATTTTTTATTCTTCCATTTCAGCAACTGATGAACGAGATTATTCGCATCACGCTCACCGAATATAATGCTTTGGGTTAGTATTTTAGTTTATCTTTTATTTTGCGTCCATCTTTCTCTCACACAATTTATGTATGTATAACTGGTACACCACAGACTACCTGCAGTATTGTATATAACTTCTCGCTTTTAAATCCATCCAAAGGTTGTCTTTATATGATTGCTTTTAGCGATAAGACCGCCCGTTGTGTCACCTTATGTACATTTTATACATTTATATCTGTAATTCGCATGGTGTAGGTACTCATACCTACATAATAAAGGCTATTCTATTCTACTCTAATATTTTTTTATATATTTTGGTTTCAGGCGAAAAGATCGCTCAGCCCTGCCCTGAAGACGAACAAGAGATGGTGGACGAAATGATGGAGAAGTACTTGGACAATGAACGTATCCTGGATACGTACTTTGAAAAACTGAAGGACTTGCTGAAGAAATCGCCGCCAGGCCGAAAGGAACTGGAAATGAAACAGCAACAGATTGAGAACCTGATCAAGAAGAACGGTCTGGAATAAGGACTGGAGTATGGTTTTCAAGAAGCGATGGCGGATCACCGCCGGGCAGTATTTTACTTCAACAAATGTAAACTTGCTAGTTTTATTGATCCTCTCATTTAATTCAGTAATTCTTCGAAAATTCTTTGTCGTAGTTTCAATCGTATTCATCGTATTGTTTTTGTGTTTTATTTATCTTATTTCCTGATATTTCTTGAGAGGAATACAAAAACAAAATCCCCCTTTTATTAAACTAATAATTCTAATAATTTGATCGTGTGTTGTTATATGTTACAACAAAATATGAATAAAACTAGTACAGTTACCATCTTTGTTTTTTGTAAAAGTAGGGTTATAAAACACCCCTATTTAGATTTAAGAGGCGGCAAAGTCAACGCAGCTTTCTTTAGGAATATAAGAAACATCGGAAAAATTTACTACGCGCATTCAACAAAAATAGCAATGATTAGTTTTAAAATAACAAATGAGCTCGCTCATATGTTTAGAAAGTACGAGTAGCAAGGATTTAAGTTAGCCGGGGTTAGACCCTGATTAGGATTAGGGAGGACTTGGATACTTTTTTTAAATATTATGTATTTTTAGTAATCGTACTTTAAATACTTTTGGATTGAATTTATTTAGATTGATAGTTTGGTAGGCGCACGTAGCTCTAAGAAGCGCATTTCTACTAGGTGACACATCTTGTCTATAATCTAACGGTCAAATGGCCTTGTGTCTCATATTGCTTGAATCAATTAGCCAATCAATATTTATCCATCTAGAAGTAAACTGTCATTTTATATCAATGTTCAGCTCATCATATTTAAAGGACTTTTAGATCATAGTGTTTTAGATTAATAATCAAAGTCATTGAATAGTAAATCCGACTGAATGGATTTTTAACCAGTTTTATCAGTTACTTTCCATACCAATACATTACATACATGTATTGAATAATTTTGAATTTACGTAATTTTTCGGTAAGATATAATGTAGTTATAGCAGATAGGAAATCGCACGATGTAGTCTAGCATGGAACCTCTGGCCTTAAGCACAGGAGTCATCGTGGGCTGTTTGTAGGTAAATGCTTTCATTTTTAATTTCTTCTGTTTTCCTTCTGAAGTCAAGAAATCAGATAGTCTTTGATAATTGTCTTTGAACGTTCAACACAAAAACCTATACTGTAGTGTTAGGCTAAGTGCCCGTCCCTTAAAAGGGACTTAGCAGGGTCTATGACTGACGTCCTTCGAAAAGGACGAACTCTATTTTATAATTAATTAATAAAATCTTTAAATACTTCTACGAAAAAACATTGAAGTAGGTTCTAATTTAGATTTTTAGTGTTATCATTCCAAACCGATTTAAATAACTGAATTGTTCTAAAATTTATCAATCTATTAACTATGGAATTTCTCAATTTTCACCATATATCTGAAATATATAATTTTTATTGAGAAACTCGGATCATTCTACCAACTATATATCGGCTGCACAAAATCACATATATAAATAATTTTATATATTTTTATTTATTTACTTATTACGTGTTATGAATATTAAAAATAGTAAAGTAAGCTTTAGTCATACCACCTTATTGTATAATAATTTATTGGATATAATTACCGAATATTATGATATTACGTACGAGTACTATTTGTAATTTTTAACCTAAATAAATTGGTGTAGTTAATGTCTTACTTTTTTAAAACCTCGTCACATCATCCTTTTTCCTATTTTCCATTTTGTTTAGGGTCGAAGCGGCATTTCTTCTTATTCTATATAATTATAAGCTGTCCTAATTGCATTTTTATAATGCTTCTGCCAATCTTTGCCCATGTTACATATTTGGGGTCGGCGCAAAGCAGTTCCGTTTTCCATTGTATCCGTTTTTATTTATCATTCACTTTCTTTTTCTTATAATAGATATTATCATACCTCCCACAGTCAATTCATCTTTTCTTCGGTCACCCTCTTCCCATCAATCAATATTTACACATATCAGTCTCTTAGTCACTTGCGTTTCTCCCTCTTCATCACATCCCCATATTAAGTCAAACAGATTTTTTTTTTCAATTTTTTTGTGGAGTTTGTTTCGTCTTCTAAACCACTCACAAGAATGGATCAAGTTAGATCTTTATATCGACATGTCCACGTCAACATTCTTATTTCTGCTACATGCTCACATGTGCTTTCGGCCGACTTATTCACGGCACAGGTTTATTTTTATTTTATTGGGTAAACTACCACGCATCATCATCAGCCTTTAGAGTAGTTCACTGCTGAGCTCGGCTTCTCATATCCAGCTACAAACATCCACCCTGCGAAAATCACCGCTCTACCTAGCCTTTGGCAATGAAATGCATTTCATAGCGATTATACTTAGTTTTAATTTATAGGTACTTGTTAATAATAACTGACTTTCACAACTATTCTACATTAAAAACTTACTTTAAATAGATACGCCGCGTACTTCTGAATGAAATGGACGAGTTTCATTCTCCGTCCGCTAGGAGCATTTCTTTCGTTGCCACCCCTTCGAGCTATCGAATACAATTAAATAAAAGGTGAGTACCTACCGACCTTTCTCAGACAAATTTTATTATTACTGTTGTGCGTCGCTACTCTTGCACAAATACAACATTATAATGTATTTAGAAAATATTTAATATTGGCGGGTCGCGAGCTTCCATAAACTAAGTTGAGACTAAACCAGGGGCCTAAGTCTACTAATTTACAAACGTTGCAATGGTCTCGCGATTGTGAGTATTTGACAGTGTTTGTATGGCAAATCTGTCAAAAACTCACAATGAAGAGACCATTGCAACGTTTGTACATTAGTAGACTTGGCCCCCTGGTCGTTTGTGAACTGCCTGAAATATAAATACCTATATAGATGTTTCCTTAATTTATTCAAGCTTCAAAATTATCGGTGGGTATACAAATGACAATTCCTGCATTACCTAGGGGTTAGGTTTAAACCTTGTATATAATACGTCGTCACAGTTGTCATTTGGAGATGATGCACTTTTTTACATTTGACATCTTTTCAGTGGTTGTTATGGCCGGCCCATGGCTAATTTAGCTTGCTTATTCTGTGGTCTGTGACTTAAGGTCTCTGTCTATCACATCATGGCTAACATACGGGTACTTTTGCTATCATATTAACTCATACACTGACTTATTTATTGTAAAAAATTTAAGAAAATCATCTACTTCTATAATGTTTGTAAATATGTGCGCACCATGTATCTATCACATAATTAATTTATGTGTCATTATTTCACTTTTCATAATTTTTACCTAGTAAGTAGTCGTTACATAATTATATATATTATACTAGCTGACCCGACAGACTTCGTTCTGTCAAAAGCTATAGTAAAACTTCACTACTCTACCCTACCCTACCTACCCTACCTACCTACCCTACCCAACCCTACCTACCTACCTACCTACCTACCTACCCTACCCTACCCTACCCTACCTACCTACCTACCTACCTACCTACCTACCTACCTACCTACCTACCCTACCCTACCCTACCCTACCCTACCCCACCCTACCTACTTAAAACATTAAAAAAAAATTGATAGTAGGTAGCCGATTCTCAGACCTACTGAATAATATAAAATTTCATAAAAATCGGTCAAGCCGTTTCGGAGGAGTATGGCAACTAACATTGTGACACGAGAATTTTATATATAAGAGATATAAATGTATACAAAATATTGTTAACATTTTAAAAGAGTAAGGCCTGTGTTCACCAACATTTAAATCAACTGTTTAGATATTTAATCAGTTCTTTACTTAGGAAATTTGACATTTATAAATCAACTGTTTAAAATAGTTTAAATACCTAACCGGTGGTTTGACTGTTGGTGAACACAGGCCTTAGTGTGGAGTATCTTGCCCGTTCTCCTCCATACGTCACTACCTTTTGGATGGGGCAGCTAGATACAACTATTTTTTTGGAAATTTTGTCGTTCAAAAGTGCCTTTTATGTGCCTATTTGAAATAAATTATTTGACTTCTGACATAAGTGCAGAAACCAATATTATGGAAACTGCCAATTCGAAGAGAAGTTGCCCATAAAACAGAGGCAGGAGCCAGACGAACGACACCCTTTGTACAATTTAGAGAAGCTAAAGGACAGAAAGTCAAAAGTAAAATCAAAAGGTTGTTGACTCTAAACGACAACAGCTGTAGTGAGGCACGCTGTGTCTCCTCAGACAGCTTCATCCAGCTGACTATGTTAGTCTGCATAAAACTCTCAATGGTGCCGATTCCCTTGTTCACAAACTAAACTAAATTTAAGTTCAGTGCATCTTTTTCTTTCTATTTCATTAAGAAAACCACAGAAAATAAATTTTAGTTTAGTCCTGTCAAATTAATCCAATATCTAATATTTCACGAGAGACTGGGCTTTTTCTGTAACTCTTTGTGTTGAAAGTTCAGCCATTTTTGTTAAAAATGAAAAAAAAATCTTTAAAGTTTAAGTAAGCATTATGCCTTCTCTGTATTTCAGCCCTCAGTCTATCAAGGATGACCAAAAGGTAGGTATTAGGTATAAGGTAAAAGGTAGGTAGGTTTTCTATCTTCACTCTGAAATAATCTCTGGAGCTGGAGGGTATTTCAGGTTCTTCATTCGATGTTTCATCTGTCATTTTTTTCTTTTAGGTTGCCTCTTTATTTCACCTTGATATTGCTTAAGTGCGCTCATCTCAATTGCTTTTTCTTCAAAATAGTCAAAGTTTTCTCGCTTTGCTATTGTAAACTCTACTGGAGATCCTTTGATATTAGATACCGTCAATACATCTACAGATGAGTTCTGAATCTGAACACTCACTTTATTTAACCTTTCCAAAATAGCATTCCAAAATACGACCATGAACGCATTTTCAAGTTTTTATAATTTGATGCGAATTCCCTTTGCCTCATTTCGCGGGACGGGTTTCTCTGTAGTGTCATATTGAATCATTTTTAAAACTGTAGTTACTTTATCCCAGGAATCTTAGACTTTTACAGGCATCTGCTCTAGCCGACCAACAAGTGAGGTTCACGCCCTTGAGTGTCTTTCCTCTTCCTATCTCATTCGTTAATTTTTTCCAACGTTCGGTTGACTTTATAAAGAAAGTATATACCTCCTCTAGCAACATGAAAAAGTGGCAGGCTTCTGTACAAGACTCAGAGGCCGAGGTTCCCACCAAATTCAATGAATGAGCTGCAAAAGGAATAAACATAGCAAATGATGCTTGTTCTAGAATTTTGGCTTGTAAACTATTGTAAATCCCTGACACCACAAAACCATGAGAAAACCAGTGAACTTGTTTGACTTTTATCCTCTGAAATCGAGTGAGCGTCGGGCGTCCTCTGAAATCTGCCGCCCCTAGGACACTGCCGCCCGTAGGCCGCGGCCTATACGGCCTATAGACAAATCAAGGACTGACTCAAAGATTGGCAGAACCCATAACCGGCTAATCACTACTATTTAGTTTGTTTGATAAAATCACTTATTTAATTTCAATTTTAGGTATTATTCGATAGTTTTAACCTTTTGACCGCCACAGTCATGTATAAATGACAAACCAACATGTGCCCAGCACGCCACGGTCACGACTACATGACAGACTTTTTTATGTAAATTTGTAAATAAAGCTCATAAAACAACATTGTTTTTTTATTTCCTTTGCTAATTATGTTCCTTGACTTATCCTAATTTATATTAGTAGAACTTCTTTCTTTATATTTCATCTAATTAACATAAGATGAAAAAAACTCGAAAGGATGAATTCGTATCTTGGTGCTCACACGTTTTTGCTTTTTTGACGTGGCTATCAAAAGGTTAAAATAATCCATTGCATTAGTATTGTCAGTGTTTTCATTTACTGTCGTATTGTCGTCTCTACGTTGTATACATAATATGTATAATAACAAAATGCTTGTATGTAGACGGAATGTAGGTATTTAGCTTCTAGGGTCTTGTAGATAGGGTGCGCGTAATTCGCCTTATCTCGAAAAGTGTGTATGGAAACAGTAGTTGTGTGTATTTAGACACAGATGTACGTTACATTTGGTACATGACCATTGTGAGGTACATACCTTTGCATTGCGGCATCTTACACCAAAAGCGATTGGCAAACACGGGCCAATGGTCAGTGCCATCTTTCTGTACATCCCTTGCAGGCGAGTGGGCGACGCGGGCCTCTCGGTTTCTTGGTTCGAAGATCCCGCTCTAAAGCGCCACTGCATGGACTGTTCTTTTGTTGCCGTTAGTCGAACCAACATTGAAAAGAGCATCTGCCAAAATATACTGAAACTGTCGAAGATTCTGTTGTTTTTTTATTGGAACCAGAAACCGATATCGATACTCGAAGAATACCGATATATTAAAGAAAATACCGAAAACAGTATCGACATCTGACATAAATACTGGTATTTTATCTCAGTAATTTGAGTATCGGTATAAAATATCAATAATTATATCGATACTCAGTACTGATATCAGGCTACAATGTGACGTCACAGAATATTTATTGATGATTCTTAAGTAAATACATATTTTTTACAGTCGCGAATCATATTTTGATCAAGATACAACCTGACGCAAATTGCAAAAAAACGCAAGAAAATTTTATAACAACGATATTATATCTATACCGAAATACCGGTATTTATAGCGATATTTTGGTATCATGTATCCAAATTATATCGGTATTCAATCCCTGGTTGGAACACATTTGGAATGCAGTTTATTTTCCAAAAGTTTCCATGAATTTATCACGGCTAAATCCAACAGGTGGTAAAAAAGACGCAAATACCACTTCCGACTCTTCACACGAATACGGTAACGCCCAAAATAACTGTTCTTTAGGTCGACTCCTCCCATGTGCTTATTATGCTCTTGTACAATCCTAGGGCACGGAATATCTATTATTTGTTTCGTTTTCCTATGATACCTATTTATTCTTCCGACAGGTTCCGCATCAACATAAGACAAAAGAGTCACAACTTTGTTATCTTTCCAGACGGTTACTGTAAAGTCGATCCCTTCATGATAAGAAGTCCGTTCTTCGTAAGTTTCTCTGGGAACAGAAAGAAGGCTTCAGTATAGAGCCTTTTTATCTGGAAGTCGACGATTAGGCAGCCTGTTTTGCTGTACAGTACCGACACAATGGATAGGTTCCTTGTTTAGTCTTTAGTCTTTTTGCATTCCTTACGATGCAAACTGAACGCAACCATTCTTCATTTGTTTTTCTTACAATTCAGGGTGGATTTACGAAGTATATGAAACGACACCTTACACTGAAAAAAATATATAGCCTAACTACTTCGGCTACTTCAGGAATAATCAAAGTTTGACAAGACTTTATAAAAGTTAACTTGATTTGATAAAAGTGATACACAACAGCCAGCACAGGTTTTGGTTACATGTTGCATAAACTTATGTGGTCACTTTTTTGTGTTACATGTTGACGAAAGTTTGGTTATGTATAAGTAAACATTTTTTTCAGTGTAAGTTTGCAACAGACTTTCATACAGTTTCCGATTCCGATTTGCTCGACACTAGATTATTTTTTTTAGGCTTATTGCATTCCTTATGAAGCTTTCTTCGATTGGGGTTTTTTCAATTTCGGAGCATATCTACGGCCAATGTGAGACGATATCTGAAGTTATTTCGCTATTCGCAAATAAAAAATGTATTGCAAAACAAAGTCAAAATCGTTTATTTCAACATTCTAAATTATAATAGGGATGTGTCGTTGATCCCAAACTAGGCACAGCCTGTATCTTTGGCACCATTAAATAGGTACAACGTTTTTGGTAATAAAAAAATAAAAGAAAAGTTCAAATTTGCTACAGTTAAGCTAGTTAGCCTCATCGAGATTACAAAACTAAATTGCAATTCTAATAATACAATTCTAATATTCATCAGTTTAATTGGTTTGCAAATTTGACGCATGCGTACATTTATTGAGCTTTGAAGGGCGGACCAAGCTTAGCTCGCCACCTCCACATGCTGCCAGTCTACCCGTGAGCCGTTTCCGAATCAGTTCTGTGTGTGCCATTTTCCTCAGTTGCATCTTAAAACTCCTGCTTAGAAAAGTAAGTTATTAGGTATATAATTTAAAAAAAATTAATTTACTTCAAGAAATGATTATCTCAAGTTGGTTCTAAAGTGTTGTGAAAACAGTGAGTGTAATAATATATTAAAAGAAAGTTTTTCGGTATGGATCTGAAAGGGCAAAAGTTGGGTAAACTCTTAACTTAAAAAAAAGGAACTAATAGGGTATTTCTTTTCATAATCAGGTTTTTTATTTCATTATTATGGGCAGCGCCGCATTCGCGATTCGATAGCGTAGACCTCTTTCGAAATGGCGGCCGCCCTATGCAAGTGCAATAATATATATATATTTTTTTTTTGCGATTCTTTGGATGACTATGATAATCAGTTTTTGTGTTGAACTGATGATAATAAAATGAATAAAAAGGAAGGAAAGAATAGTTATTTGTTATGCAAGGCTAAAAAAGTTGTTTTTGTCGCGAGTGCTTGTATTGAAACCTGAGCGTAGCGAGGGCTTCAAAGGTAAGAGACACAGAATAACTTTGCTGCCGAGCGAAACCCACAACTTTTCAAATTTTTATGTGTATATAACTTTTTAGAGGTATGAGGAACAGGGTGTAAAGTTCACTCATACTCGTAAAGGGAGGATCCTCCGACCAGACGGGTATTATGTCTGGTGGGCAAGTGCCCAACGGTTGATGTCGGAATGTTGTATATAATTATGCTAGTCGCGCGGTAAACTCTGATAGCGCGATGCAGGATTTGCGACGTCAGGTCTTTGATGCGTAGTTCGCATGTGGCGTTGTTGATACCGCCACCACTTTTTATCGTGGCTTTTAGCATCGAGTAAATGCTCTAAATTGTGCTTGATTTCTATGTTTTAGATAGTTCAATGAAGTATGATAGCATTATAGTCTCCCCAAACGTATGCGCTTCCTTTAGAATGTCTCCATGCATTGAACAATTTATTGTACGCTTTTTTGTACTTTTCGCGCGATTTTTTCGGAAGAAAACTTAATTCGGCATTATGTACCGCTTGCATTAACTCTGCATTTAATCGAAAAACAAACCAAAATGATGGAAAGTGAATTGAATAAAGAGTAGAAAATTTTAAAAAGTTTTTTTTTTGTCTTCGTGCTGGCCAGTGCGATTATTCTAAAAATGAGGTTGGAGTACTAACATGAAATAAGTATCAATGCATTTTCAGTGGATTTCCGGTATAGAAAATTATTGAATAAAAAAGTTCGAATTTTAAAAACACTTTCCACGCTAGCGGATAAAATGCAGTTTTGCACGCAGATTTCGAATGATAAACAGAATCTTTCCGAGCTTGTGAGGTGAAAAAGGTTTTTTTTTTCATTACAGTTGTTAAACATGGCGTACTTTCAGAGGCTATTATTATGATTCGAAAATTAAATCTTTTGCATAGGCATCTTTCTGTTACGCGGTCGTGACTTTTGTTTACGAGCTCGACCATTACTTTTGCAGTTGGGTTTTTTAGTCAATTTAAAAATTTAGTAGCAAGGATTTTTCATACATAGAATAAGATGGGATAGATTTTATACGAGGAAAAATGAATGAGCCCGTACGTCTTAGCATTGAATTTTCAAAAGTCTTTTAAATGGTTGTTTATTAATTTAATTACCAGTTTTAATTTAATTATTTTCAAATCAACCTTTGTCAAAAATCGAATAGGCTGTACAGGCTGTTTTCGTTGTAAAAAAAAAAAAACTAGTTGCGAGTTAGTAGAAACGCGCCATTTTCTGAAAATTTTAATTTGATTATTTTTTAAATTTGTTCTTTACTATTTCCCATAACTGTATTGAAAAACATCGTGTGATACACGGGTGTGTAGGTTATTGCAAACTCATGTCATTAAAAACCCTCGCCTACGGCTCGGGCTTGTTAATGACAGCTCGTTTGCAATACTTACTTTCCACCCTTGTATCACAATGTACTATATTTTGACTCGCACAGGAAGATCACAAACTAAACACACAATGATAAAAGTATAAAATTAAATAAAAAGAAAATAATAATAAAAAACAGAAGGTCCTGTACGAGGCAAAATAATAGTTTTTTACTAAACGCAAGTATGGTACTTATAAGAAATAAAACCTTATTTGTTTATTGTCTATCTGTCTGTCTGTCTGTTTGTTTGTTCGTTCCGGCTAATCTCCGAAACGGCTGGACCAATTTAGACGGGACTTTCACTAGCTAATGTTATATCTTATAAGGGTGCCGTTTTTCATTGGGACTTACGGAACCATAAAAAGCGAGTAGCAGGTGACAGCTAGTTATGAATACATTAGGAATGTTTGTAGTTGTTCTTCAAGGTTTTATTATTTTCCTATTTGGTATACAGACATTGTTTAATATTTTGGTACAGTCAGCTGCAGAGAAATCTCACCCCATAGCAATGAATAAATACATTGCTAGGGGTTGAGATTTCTCTGCAGCTGACTGTACTTAAAACATTTTAGTCTAGTCCTTTTAAATATATTTTTCCTTGCATTTTCCAGGTGTCCGCTACACCTGGAACGGTCATCTCAGAGCGATCATCTGCTCCGAGGCTACGATGGCTGACGACAACTTCGAGGTTGACACCGCCAAAGTATTTGTAAGTTTTCCATTTCATCTATACTCCATTTACTATAATTATCGTATTACGAGTATTTGCACGCGTAATAGTGCAATAGTAAGAGCGAAACATACGTATATACATACACTATCATAGATGAACTAGCTTTTGCGCGCGACTTAGTTTGCAACAAAACTAAGTAGATACAGTCAGCAACAAAGGTCGATTAAAGATTTAAAAAAAAACAAATTGATAAAAGTACTTAAAATTTAAAGAATAACTCTTAACTGAATTAAAAAGCTAAAAAATTGTTTATTGAATCATTTTGTATTCATTTTGATGATAATTGCGTAAAAGTGACAGTAGTAATAGACTTATATCAAGACTTACCTAGGTAAGTCTTGACATACCTTGACATACCTTATATCAAGACTTACCTAGGTAAGTCTTGACATAAGTCTAAAAAAACATAAGTCTTACATAAGTCTTGATAAAAGTCGTGCTTATTGTGACCAGCAGTACCTAGGTACTGCTGGTCACAATAAGCACGACTTTTATTCAGTTCCTTTAGCTCTGAATTTTGGCATCTGCATATAAATCTGCAAATAATTCAGATAATTTATGTAAACAAAGGGGATAACATATAAAAAAAATATCTTCGTAATGGTAATTCACATAAAATGGCAAACAAAGGTTACATTTTCCTTTAAGTACCGATATTAAGAAATAATAATTAAAAAGACGTGTGGCACTCGGGGACTGCCGCGGTAAAGCTATTGCATAGCATTTTGTATCAACTTATGCAATTATAATTATTTATTTATTTTATTTATGCAGTATTTCTTTTTCTTTGATATTAATTTTTTTTTTTTTCGTTACGGAATTTCTGGATTCGGTCCCCGCGCTCAAGGCCCGCGATAGAAGCTATGCAATAGCTTAATAAAATATCATACCGTAATTATTTTTATCCATTTTCAGTTTTAAACAAAGTTATTAAAAAAAGGAGATTTTCTGGTATAACATATTTTATGATACTGGTAACAATGCAGGAGATACAACATTTTAATTTTTTAAGCTATTGCATAGCTTCTATCGCGGGCCTTGAGCGCGGGGACCGAATCCAGAAATTCCGTAACGAAAAAACCTCACGCTCCCCACTCCGACGGTTTTAGTACCCTCTAGTGATCTAATAATTTCTGGCAGTTCTTTTTTCTGTGTACTGCGTATTTTAGTCTTATAAATATTAGTTTATAAAATTATGATCTTCACAAAAAGTGATTGTTGATAGTGGGGTTAGAACTCACGACCAGTCGATTACGAGTACATTCAGTTCCCCTGTTGCACCGCAAGGCTACAATGACTTAATTAAATTTCGCCAAATAGTTGATACCATTCCAGTTGAACAATTTTTAAACTTGACTAGACGGTTGGAAATGACTCATGTACATGGAATTTTTTGCTGTCAAAACAGTTTGTCACTCTTTTTTTATTTAAAATTACTTTAGGTTCAACACTTTCGTCTATTTTAAAGTTGTTATTATGCTTATATTTGAATAGTATTTGACTTTGTTTACGTAGTTATACACTTTTACGACGTTCAGCACTTATTTATTTTGTTTTTAAGCTATTGCATAGCTTCTATCGCGGGCCTTGAGCGCGGGGACCGAATCCAGAAATTCCGTAACGAAAAAAAAAAAAAATTATAATCAAAGAAAAAGAAATACTGCATAAATAAAATAAATAAATAATTATAATTGCATAAGTTTATACAAAATGCTATGCAATAGCTTTACCGCGGCAGTCCCCGAGTGCCACACGTCTTTTTTTTTACATTTTCAACAACACCAATATTACAACTCTCATACTTATATTCTTATTGTAAGTAGCATATCTAGCCACATTTTGGATGAAAACGGCTGTAAACTGTTTCGAGAGGAGATCGATTTTGGGAGGTTTACGGATAGCAGTGGACTTAAAAGGGCTGATTATGACAATCATAGGCCGTGTCTCTGACACACTACGTAAAACATTGTTTGGCAACGCTATTTTGTTTGCATAGTTCTCATAATTAATTCCCTTCAATTTTATAGATGATTAATTACAAAAAGAAATATGATAAAATGTTTTGAACCACTGTCCTGTCATTTTGACAGTGACATTTCTTGACATTACTTTGTTTACATAAATTATCTGAATTAGAGACTTTGGGTATAGTGAAGACAAGAGAGTGCAGAAAGCTGCAAAATATGTACTTTTACTTACGACGAATTGACACTGCGACTGACACCACGTTTATACTCGTATTTTAGTGATAACTTAATTTGCCTAATAATAATTAGCTTTGCGTGCGAAGTTGTCTGTGCGGATTTCAGATACGATTAAGGTATTGTTTTAAATACCACGTGTTTTATTTTCTTAATTACATTTTCCATGGTACAGTCGGCAGCACATCAAGTTACCACAAACTGTCAGTTTTTCTCATTCGATTTTGAACTTAAAGTTTAAAATCGTTTGGAGAAATTTGACAGTTCCGTGTAGCCTGATGTGCTGGCGACTGTACTTGCATTTTCTGTGATACAGTAACAAAATGTAGTTCATTCTTGTTACAGGATGTGCTGAATAAAATTGTGACGCTCATCAAGATTCAAATGACGCGTAAGTTTTTTTTTTCCATTATAATATTTTTATATGTATTTAATACTTTAAGCACACAAAATGCCTACGTCTGGGTGTTATACCTATTCACAGTAGTATTGTACTTGCTGATAATTTAAATTGGCCTTTAAAAGTTATTATTTTTGGTACATGTTCAATGGTGGCACGTAAATCAGACGGCTGGTTACAGAAAATCTAGAATAGATGTAGAATTTAAGGGGAATAAGAATATTATTTATTTGCAAGAATACGTCTACAATAGGTTGTCAAATATACATAGATTTCTGTCATATTCTGCCAGATATCTGGTGTGTAAAACTTAATTGAAGGTGACAGTAGGTTTTATAATAAAATAATTAAAGACAAAAAATACAAAATAAGCCAATTCTTTTTTATAAAATCAAAAATGTGACGTCCTTACTATCCTTACTAATATTATAAATTTGAAAGTAACTCTGTCTGTCTGTCTGTATGTTACGTTTTCACGCCTAAACCGCTGAACCGATCGTCATGAAATTTGGCAGAGATATAGCCTGGGATATGGAGAAGGACATAGGCTAATTTTTTACGCGATAACCGATATCCACGCGGGCGCAACCGCGGGCAAAAGCTAGTTATAATATATAATAGCTTTTTTGTAGCAGAAAGTTCTTTAAGACTTCGCCCTTACTTTCATTTTGGTCTGGTTGCATCCGACCACGGTACGCTAAGTTTTCGAGACAGTCAAATCACATATGTCATCAGAAAATATGATTTCCGAGCTAAATCGTTACGTTCACACAGTTAATATTGATGATTACAGGGAACAGTTACACCACGCCAGACTGCAGCTCCGAGACTCTGAACCGCTTGATCATGATGAAGCTGGAGGAGGACCGCGCCATGGAGCGCTACCTCGGCGAGCTTGTGGTGCTGCTTACGAAGCCGCGGCATGACGGGCCAGTAATCCAAATGATTACCGGCTTCTTGTAAACGTTAATGTCGTAACCTTTAGAATTCATTAAAGGTTTTCGGTTTCATTGCTGCCCTTATCGTTATTTTGTTATTAAAACCTATTTGTTGCAAAAAGTTGTTGCATGAAGTATGGAGCACCGGACGTCGCCTGCGCGGGTATCTGAGAACATACAGGGACGTGCGGGTGGCGACCGCTGCTACACAAGATTGGTACCATAAAGGGTAACAAATTAAACCAATAAAAAAAATATATTTAAGAGATATGGTAAGTATAAAAACGGGTACAGGGACAGTACGTTTAGTATTACTTAGCTCAATGCCTCTAGACCACAGCTCTAGACCCATACCGAAAGAGTGTCAAAGGGCATTTACACTCTTTTGTACAGATCTATAAAAAGTTTGTAATTTTAAAGCTACAATTACGATTAAAACTTTTTATTAATCTATAGTTGGGCTCTCTAGTGGCCCCTTAAACATTATAACTAACGTCTATCTATAATTTCAGGCGAGGAGACAGCTGTGATACGTCGAATGCTTTTCATACACCTCAAGTTTCCAATTCCTCGTCAACGTGCCACTGCAGACCAGATAAGGTATCCATATTAAGATTGAATAAAGAAGAGTGATTGATTTCATGTCGATTGATGAAATTTTTTTTTTATTGATTTCCGTCATTCCATAAATACATATAAATTACATTTTTAATTATTTGATTATATAAAATTTAAAAATATAAGAAATAGTAGCCCACCGGGGCCACCGGTACCTATCAGAGATAACGTGTCGGATTGATTTATTGATTTTATTATTTAGTTTTGACTTATGTTTATGTAATGTTAAGGTTCCTGTTTCTATGTGTACTGTTACCAATTTTGAATTAACCCTTCGTTACTCGCACGAAGGAAATCACGTAACTTCTGGCATGGGGTCTTTAGTGACCCCAATTTGTAATCGTTTTTATTCTTAATTAAATTATTAAAATTAAAAAATAAAAATCAAAATATTTCATTTCACATAAACCTACATGGGCATTTATGAAACGTCAGAAGCTAGGTGCACGGTTCCAATTAGTCGTTTCCTATGGGGAAGAGCCGGCAAGAAACTGCACGGTTACACTTTTAAAAATAATTGGCTTTACAATATTATCAAATAACATTGTTAATAGGTATGAGAGGACAGTGTAGGCCTTTCAACAATTACTCGTACCAGGTACTATTCAAAATAGAAAAGTGCCAACAAATCTACACTCTACTAGACCTACAACGTTCTCACATTCACAAAATATAAAATAATCTAAGTATATAAAATATTAATGACATGATTGCAATTACAACTACAGTAACATGTCTGAATAAATATCATGTCCACAAAAGCCACTAATAAAGAATTGGAATTCGATTTGTAGGTAAATAATGTCAAATAATGAAAAGATTATGTCAAGGAAGTAAGTATACAAAAAAAAAGATCTAAATAAACATCGATATTTGGGAGCAGTTTATAGACATTTACATAGTAACTAATTCAAACTTGTTGTCTATTTACTGCATTTTGTCGACTCTTTTCGGTCATTCTTCCTAGGACAATACATTTTTTACGACGCTTAAGCCTTTGCAAGAAGTTGATACTATACGAGTATTACCTATTCTATTTCATTTTCAGTGTGATCACCGTGGATACAGTAGATAAGTCTCTTCAACAAGCGAATCGAATACCTTTGCAGAAACCGTTAGTCTGTAGATTTGATTGACTGAGAGATAAAGAAGTCGTACCTTAATGTATAAATTTTATATAAATGCCTTCTTAAATGTGTAAAAAGTAAATTTAATCATTTAAAACACAAAATATGACTAACTTACCGTGCTTGATTTTTTTCTACATGTATTATTCGGTGTTGTGCATTGTTTCTTATCCAACTTATTTACCTTTATACTTGTAACCATATTATAGAATCACCGTAAAATGTTATGTAATACCTACAGATACATACTACCTAATTATTGTTGTGATGTTAATTTTTTCGTTGATTGTCTAGTTTAAAATTATGTATTTCTGTGTGTACCATATTAAAAAGTTGGAATTAAGTCGCTAAATCAAAATAAAATAGATGAAATCATGACCTTTTAGAGGTATGAGGAACAGGGTGTAAAGTTCACTCATATTCTATAATAAAGGGAGGATCCACTGACCAGACGGGTATTGTGTCTGGTGGGCAACTGCCCAACGGTTGATGTCGGGATGTTGTATATATGCAAGTCGCGCGGTAAACTCTGATAGCGCGATGCAGGATTTGTGACGTCAGGTCTTTGATGCGTAGTTCGCATGTGGCGTTGTTGATACCGCCACATTACTCCCCTCCGGAGACCGGAGGTCGATAGTGGGCTGGGTCAGTGAATATGATGCTTGCCAGGGCCAGTTGTGATTCCAGTGAGTCGGAACCGGGTGCCGCATAGTTCACGGTGAGTCGGAACTGTCTGCGGTGATGCCCCAGTGAGTCGGGGTGGCGCTGCGTTTGTTGATCCAGTGAGTCGGACGTCGTACAGCGCCAGGTTGAGGCTGACTGCTGGCGTCGACCAGGAGAGCGTTGAAGGGCTCTGCTTGTGAACCGGCCGAAAGTGCAGTGTGCTGTACCAAGGTTGCTAATGAGGCTGAGGGTGATGACCAGGTATGCGCGTTCGCTGCATGCTGGTGGTCAGGATACCCGTTGAAGCCGTGGGTGCTGGCTGGCTGTGTGACTCGCCGCTCGAAAGCTTGAGGAAGTGATGGATGACGTCACGCTGAAGTAGTTGCACGAAGGCTGCGCTAATGTCCATGTTCGGGGTCACCAATTTAGAGGTATGAGGAACAGGGTGTAAAGTTCACTCATATTCTATAGTAAAGGGAGGATCCACCGACCAGACGGGTATTGTGTCTGGTGGGCAACTGCCCAACGGTTGATGTCGGGATGTTGTATATATGCTAGTCGCGCGGTAAACTCTGATAGCGCGATGCAGGATTTGTGACGTCAGGTCTTTGATGCGTAGTTCGCATGTGGCGTTGTTGATACCGCCACAACCTAAATAATATTTATGTTTGAAGTCAGTCTAAAGAAATGTAAAAAAATATAATATACATTAATTAATTTAATGTTTTGTCATGTTAATTACTTTCATACTATTGTATAAAATCAAGTTCTTCTAACTGAACAGACAACTGTACCGCTGCATGGGGAGTAGGTATGTTGCGCCACTTCTTCTTCTCAGCTAAAGCTCTAGTAAGTGGTGAAGGGCAGGCGTTTTGGGGGACTGTTTTATGAAATTTTGACGTTAAAAAAGTGCTGATTCTCAGCCTAAGTAACGTTTGAATGAATGACTTTTGATTTTGTAACAAAATTGTTGATGTAACTATAACTCTTGTTTCTATTCACTCCCTAAAATCCTCTTTTGGTTTCTAGCATTACTTCATAATTTCAGCCGAAAGACGTCCACTGCTGGACATAGGCCGAGCACCGCCACTTCGACCGATTCTGTGCATTTTTTATTTGTGCTTGTCATTTTGGGGGGGCAAACCCTCCCCGGGTTTGCCATAATCGCCACGCTTGGCAGTCGGCTTGGCGATCGCAGTATGGTGTTAAAAATGCGTAGAAAACGCTGCTGCCCGTTCTCTAGTAAGTCCCTTCTATACGACACCCACGGGATGAAATGGGGTGGTGCTATTCTTTATGGCTGGCATTACATATTATATGAATGTTAAAATGCAGGGCAGTGGTGGTCCCGAGGTAAGTCTCTCCCTGTCGAAGAGAGTAGGCCTGTGTCCCGACAGTGGGAACATTGAGCTATCTGATAAGCCGGGTGGCGAGTTCAACAGTCCATTGATAAACAATATGATATTCCCATTCGTCCCCCGCACCCCGCAGCTTCCATCCCATTTCATCTGGCAATATATCAAGTATCGAATTTACTAAGGGAAACGCTAAAGCAGAGTCAAATATTTATTGTCCAAATTCAAATAATTATCGTCGATGTTTGGCACAGGTATTCATAAATTGATTTCATTCTCCAATGTTATAAACAAATGTTATTAGTTGGATCGTTGAGGTTCGTATTTTTGTCAACCTTAAGAATCGGAAGTCACTCAAAACCATTCACATCGTCAGAAAAATTTATGAATACAAGTACAAAGGCATACAGGGGGTTGTAAACGGGTGGTCCAGTCAATATATTTATCCAGTACTCAAACAACCGAACGAAATAATAATAATAATTAATATTACACGCACACGCGTACCAGGGATACGAAAAGCTTTCGCGTTTGGTATCAAGGAGAACATTATGCAGTAACTACTGAGTAAAAGACCATATTTACTTTGTATAGAAATCGTCGTGAAATATAATAGTTTGGTTGAAACTTCCCGTGACCCAAGGGCTGGCTTTTACCTAGGCCAAAGGTTTAGCATTGCTATACGTGTTACGTTGCGTTGCCATTGTATCACTACATATTATAAAACAAAGTCCTCCACTGCGTCTGTCTGTCTATTCGCGATAAACTCAAAAACTACTTCACCGAGTTTGATACTGTTTTCACCAATGGATAGCGTGGTTCTCGAGGAAGGTTTTAGTATATAATTTGTTAAGTTTTTGTATACATTAACGATATTAGTTTACAAAACGGGAGACGCTGAATGCCCTGAAAGGAAAATAGCAGAGTACAGGTATATTAACTCCATCGACTATGAGGGCACCTAGTGCGTCATACTCGAGGCCAGACTTCCATTTTGCTTGTTGCTGACTCAACAATATACCAGACCACTGCGATGTCCTACTTAAATTACCATCGATTTGTTGCTGTCTAAACACATTAGCTGATCGCTTCTAAAATCAAATGTAGCCTTTAAGGTGATTTATGCAATATTCGTTCAACCTAGTTATTAATACTGCAGACGCAATCATAACCGTGTAACTAAGTGCTAACAATTGTTTTCCGTGATTAATATAGAAATTATCTACATGTTTAAGACCTTAATTATTAGTATTTAAGTATATATGTATTAACATAATTTACTATTTCACTATTCATAAAACTTATGTTAAATATTTTGTTAAGAAATCAGTTGTCCTAATAGTAATTGTAAGAGCTCATGCCGCCTGTGTTACAGGTTTATCCTAGTACCAGGCATCATACTTTGTAATACCTACATTATTTCTAAGATTTATACCGTATTTCTCCAATTTTTATTTATGTATAAATTTTATTATATAATTTTCATTATATTTTATTTTAGTATACTGTGGTTTCTGACGACTTCCACGTGAACGAAGTCGCAGGCAGAAGCTAGTAAGTAATAAAAGCCGCACGGGTCGATAGATCTGGTTAGCTTGCCGCGGTTGATCCGTGGATGGGTGACCATCTTTACATACCAAGACCCCTCCGTGCATCGGAAAGCACGTTAAGCCGTTGACCCGGCTGTTATTTGTAGATCTTTGACAGTTGTTACGGGTCGTCAGAAGCCCGAGTCTAACAACAATTCTTACCAAGGGCTATCGTGTAACCCAGTTACTGGGTTGGGGAGGTCAGATAGACAGACGCTCCATGTAAAATACAGATATTCAGCTGGATCCGGTTAGACTGGAAGCTGACCCCAACATAGTTGGGAAAATGCTAGGCAGATTATGAGTTAGGTTAGATAGTTAACTAAGTGTAAGTAGTTTACACAGTGTATGTTATATTTCAAACTACCAACTTCTAAACAAAATACAAACATGTATGTATATTTTAAATGGCTCTTGAATCTCGCATGAAAACAGATACTCCTTTCATGTGAAATACATAGAGAAACATGAAGAGTAAATATTCAGTCCTTTGAATCTGCACCGCCAGACATATACAGTATATACACGGTTTGGTTAAACTCGTGGGGTGAGGATTGTGAACATGAATATTGCGTACAGAAGAAACAATATTCAAGTAAAAAATATCCTCTAAAAAGTTTACATCAACCAAGCAGTTTGCAACGCGGGTTATTCTGTAGTACTTAACAGAGTGTTAGCTCAAAATAAATGTAGTCGCTCAGCAAACAGCTGTTGGACAGCTGCGTCTATTCTTCGGAAAACTGACATTTGTATTTTTGTGTACCAAAATAAGCATGAATTTCATCTGCATAATGATGTCGTTCTATCCAGACCTACCTAGCCGAAAATAAAACAAATATTAAAAAAAAAATATATATATAGATGAATCATTAACATATGTAAACATCATTTACTAAATCTGAAGAAAATCCTCTCAAACAACTAAAATCAGTTTCATTCGAACGTGGCATCAAAGCTCATCTGCGCCGAGATTCGAGCTGCGGCCGAGGTATATAGGTACCTATGTATGTATTTGCAGTGTGGGTGCATCAATCAATATTGGCTCTTCAGAGGGGCGCGGGGCCTCGGCCGCGACGGCGCACTGCACCCATGCCCCTTGCTTCGTTATGTTTTGCCTGGACCAGGTTATCTATGCCTGTAATAAGGATGAAGTCTTCTAACGTCATTGGCCGCATATACTTGTAGAAAGAATGAAATAATAATTTTATTGATTTATTTTCTCTCAAAATGGTTTTGTAGCACATAACAGTTTTGGACTATATAAATTCACATTGTCAGAGCGGGTGCCTGATGTAGGTTTAGGAAAAACCTGTGTTACAGGTCGAAAATAATGTAAACCTGCAAGAGCGAGCGAAGCGAACTCGGGACTTGGGGCACCCCGACTCGGATAGGTTAGGTTCGAAGGGGATGGCGGGGTCCCTTGGTGGATATTTTTTTTAAACCATTATACCATCCATTTTTTTAACTAGCTGCTTAAAAAACCCTTAGCTTGAGCCTTTTAAGTAACTTTAAAGTGTTTTGAGGTTATGTTACAATAATTTGTTTTTCTAAAGAACGGTGTGTTACCTTTTCATGGGAGTGGTGCCTGGGGAGCGGGGGCAGCCCCTCTGTTGAGGATCAATGTCCGCACATCTGAACATTCCGTAACGTATGGCAATATTTTTGATTATCTGTGGTTAATAAGATGACAAGTAACTCCTCTCGGTTATAAACGTGTGCGCAAACAAAATGTAAAAAACTATACTAAGAAGAGCTGAATAAAACAATGAAATGAAGAAGTGTTTTTTAATAAACTAATCACAATAATATAACACCCTACTCCCTCCCACCTCCTCCTACCAAACGATACTGAATGTTTACAAAAAAAAAAACATCATTATTCTAATAGATATTAGAATTTTAGGAAACTTCCTGTCAAACACTATCTAAATTACATATGTAAATGGCACACTAATAGACTTAATATAGGTACACAACACAGAGTATATAAAAACACACACTAAATACTCTCTCTGTGGGGTCGTCGGCTAGGTTTTAAAGTGTAACAAAGATAATGAAAAAGGAATTGATTCCGGACGGTTTATTTATTTATTTATTTGGGATCATCAAGTAAGGATACACAGACACAGTATAAATCACAAAAATATTATACAAAAGGTTATTTTACGCGTGCTCCTTCAATTACAGGAGACCACATAATGCACATACAACTAGCTGTTAACAGGATAAAAATAATTTCGGCTACTTTAAATAAATGCTGGTTAATTAGTCCAACTAACTTGAAACCTCCACAATCCCAATCACGACCTATTACAACAAAGTAAGCAAACATAATTAACATCGTTAACAGACTTTTTTAAAGCTTTGTTTTTGTTGGTACTATTTTCAGTACACGTCAGCTATACACTCCACATTGTTGATTGTAATATGCTGTGCACTGCATCTATCTGTATTTTTTTTTAAAATAAACATATATTATTATTATTATTACATATTTTATTATTTATTTATTTGCTCTCATGCACATCACACATTTTACAAAAAAAATATTGTCGGTTTTTGTACATGAACCCTGTCAGGGCGCTGCAAAACATAAATGCTGGCTTGCTGTTGAGTTTTATGAATTAACATAAATTGAGTCAAGACTTATAAAACTACAATAAAATAAGCTACAATAAAATAAGTTAAAAATATATATATATATATATATGATGTCAGTAAACAGTAACTAATGAAGACTATACAATAACACACAAAAACACATACAGTCATATGTCAGAAAAATACAATCATGTCTTGTCAATTAATAATTAGTTGCAATTATGGTATGGCAAGTATTTAAACCTTATTTTAACTAATCGTATTGATCACGCTGACAAAGAATACAGTTCTCTATACAAAAATATAGGTTCGTTATTTACGAAGTTTTGTACTCAATTTACTTAAAAACAGAAAATAGGAAAATTCCTCACATACCATATTAACACTGTTATTTGAAAATATTGTAAAAACCAATTATTTTTAAAAGAGTAACGTGGAGTTTCTTGCTGGTTCTTCTCCATAGAAAACGACCAATTGAAACCGTGCACCTAGCTTCTGACATTTCATAAGTGCCCATGTAGGTTTATGTGAAATAAAATATTTTTATTTTGATTTCAAAGAAACTACTCTCATCGTGCAAAAAATCGTGCAAAATAATAAACAATAACATTGTAAGCAAACGATTTTTATTTTGACCCATTGTGATATTCACACTCAATTTGAGAAGTGCTCATTTCAAGAAGTGCCGCTCCAAAAGCCACCATTCTCAACACCTATTTTTCCCGACAGTTCCTTACTTCTTCTTTTTCTACGTTTCTTCTACTTTTTCTTCTTAACCTTAAGCCGGAATATGGATCCACGCGAGAAACAATGGTTTTTTAATTGTGTCTGTAATAAAAAAATAATTATAATTATCTGTAATTATACGAGAGGTTAAACATACGTTTGGAGCAGGTATAAGTTATTTCTGTAACACTCATTAAATCAATAACCGGGGGAGGTGCAGCCATGACAGGGCAGGTAACGAGATTAATAGTTGCCATGGTAACACGTGGGGATTGCAACTGTGCTCTGATTGCAACCTTATGGCAACGAGAATAAAGATCCCTGTGATGTAAAATCAGAGGTAAAATAATTACTGTACTAGGGATGTAGCTCATAGCTGCTATACATCTAGCTTGCTAGAATGTCTGGTTTCTATAGAAACGGGGAGACGGGAGACTCGTGTGTGGGGGGATGCGATGGGAGGATGTGATGTCATTTATTACATCCTCCCTGCCTCCACCCTCAACAACATTTCCCGGAATTTGATTGCTCTCAAAATGTTTGTTTTGTTTTGACGTAAAAAAGCCGACGTTGCTTCATTTTTAATTGTTCTTACCTGTTGTGGTATAGTAATTTTATTCTGGGTTCGTCTTCACGCGTAATGAAAAAAGTTATACAAAGTATGTAAAACAGTTTTAAAGAGTAACGGTGGAGTTTCTTGCCCATTCTTCTCCATGCAAAACTACCTTTTAGGAGGGGCAACTAGAATCAATTTTATTTCCGTGTAAATTTTGACGTAAAAAAGTGCTACCTATTTAAGATGTCTATTTGAAATAAATGATTTGGCTTTGGCTACATCACTACCTAGTTTAGGACATAGGATACTTTTTATCCCGGTAGTACGTTCCCGTGGGATAATTTCCGACCTTCCAAACGAGGGATAATTTCCGAAACATATGAAGTGAAATAGCAAAAGAATTTCAGATGCCTCTGAAATTTTCTTATCCTCGTCGGCCATAAATATGCTAAGAAAAGAAAAAAAAAAAACGCTAGCGAAGAAAGCTTGCATCTGTGAATGCAATGACCCTAATAAGTCTTGTGCAGAGCAAATTACAATAGCGACGGCAGTGTCGGAAGTCGTAAGAAAATGTGTTACAAAATATTAAAAAAACTTGTATTTCGCCTCATATCGGACTTAAATCTGCTCTGAATTGTAAAGAAGGACAATCGAAGAGAGCTTGCATGACTTGCATCATAAGTAAGGAATGCAACGATAAGCCTAATGCCTTATAAGTCTTGTACTGAGCGAATAAAAAACCATGGCCAGCACTGGAAACCTTAAACAAATCATCGAAAATCGTCATGTTATCAATCTAGGGCGCCCGCGCCGTGTCATCGTGCATATGCGTGAACATTACGAGAACACTAAAAGGTTTAAACGGCAGTAACTTAGTATAGGGAATACTATAGATCGGTAAGGCTTTGATTGGAACTGTACCCACCCTACCGTCAATAATTGTAACTTTCCTCCACGAGGCAAGTCCGCCAGTCACTAGCCTCGTAAACGAAGACATTACTAAGACAGAAGCACAAACTGGTTTCGTGTACGCGACAGTCAGTGTTTCAAGCCGCTGAAGGGACTCGAAAACTGGACTAGTATCTGGAGCCCAGATGTAAGACACTTCAGATTTGGATGTTATATAATACAGTATGAATAAGTTAATCTAGAGTGCGACAATAATCTTTTGACGATTCAAATACATTGAGTCGGTGGGGCGTTGTTGGTAAAAATTTGTGAAACTATATTGAAAAAACAAGATGGCTGCGTTAGCTCTGATTTTGCCACGCGTCAAGATATCCTTGAACAGTTTAACCCACGACTATTAAGGAACTACGAACAGTTATTGACATTGGGTCTAGTTTTTTTGTTACTTTGCTGTTTTCTTATTTCAATGAAATATATTAGATCGGTAGGTATGTATGAGTATTTTTTTTAGAATGATGAAAAAAATATTGTTAACCACTTCAGTATTCTACCAATTTATTTAGAATACTAATACAAAAATATAAATAAACATAATTAAAAACATAATCAAGTATTAATGCTTTCAATCAGTTGAGAGCATTAAGAAGAGTAAAATTGAAATTTTGAATACTATTTTGGATACATACCAATACAAATCGAATGTAATTCTTTCTAGCCTATACAGACTAGAAAGAATTCTTCTAAAATAATTGTAATTCTGATTCAATAATTATAATTTTAATCCTGGGCAAATAATTCCCTCTCCCTTACATACACATATTATCCAACACAGATACCCAATACCTATACCAACACTCATAACTTAAAAAAAAGAGTCAATCTGATACTCTAATGAGTTTGTTCTTAATTTGGTGTTACAAAATCCCGCAAAAATATCCAAGGCACCACGTGAAAAATAGTTTTTTGTACACCTGTGTTATCAGAGGATTAGTATAAGGATGTTTGGATGGTTAGGAGGTTAAAATAAGAAACGAATGACAGTGATATTATTTTAATTTTAAATAATTTATTACATGTTTTCATTTTATGAGATATCTCTCCAGGACTGTGTTGTTTGATTACAATGATTCGATTTAAACATTAACCCGAATACAAAAAAAACACGGAATAAAGTTATGCAAGGTATAAACGTCAAAAAATTTATGGTTATACCGAAGTTATTCCTAGGATAACTTTATTCCGTGTTTATTTGTAAGGCCCTAAATAATTAAAAACATTTATTTGACACTATGAATACATGTAACAACAATAAAAGTTCACTGCCAGTAGGAAATATTATCAATAGGGCATCGATAAATGGATGAAATTTGGTTGCCTTGTTAATTTCGATAAAGTTTCAGTCCTAACCCTGCTTTCCCCTGTTGAGAAAGGCGCTTAATCTAAAGCCTGGTTCACATTATGGTCTGTATTATTGAATCGGCACTTAACAATATTGGCACAAAGTCTAGATACAATAGTGCCAAGTAGTGCAGGAATGGAACAAATATGTTTCAGGCGCTTGTTCCGTAGTGTGGACTAGGTATAAAGCAGATACCAATATTTTTACAAAATCAGGATGTTCTCAACATGATCACATCAATTTTAAATACAATAGATATGTTACTTATTATATTACACAGTTATTCTCTGTTTTACACATCGAGAGATAAAACACTCAATAAAAAGAGTGAATTATCTGATATTTTGCTTAGTATCTAAGTCCTATAGATATGAGTTGGTCATTAACCACTTGTCTTATAATCTAAAACTGTCTTTTCATTTTATTTTTGTCTTTTGTAATTGTTAGCAATTACAATACAACGAGACCCGGAGGAAAAAAAAATATATTTAAAAAGAGATAGAACCATACAAGAAAGGATTTTTTTTGAGAATTAAGCAAATAGTTTTGTGCTTTCTTGAAGCCACGAAGCCTTTTAAGAACCCGCCTGTAATATCAGCACTCGAAGGCCTGTAGACCGCTTATAATAAAACACTAGCACTTCAAACGAGCTGCTAAAATAAGGTGGTACTTCTCTTAAGTATCTATCCTTACTAAGTTTGAAAATCAGATGAAAGCAGCATTGCCTTCGTTCTTTAAATATTTTTTTTTTTTATAAAACTACCCCCAAAATTATTTGTTTCTTTGAAATGACCATCGCGTTTCGTTACATGCATTAGATTCTGTGAAATTTAAAAACTGACAATAACAGATATTAATAATATAATTATTTCTTGTACACTTAATTGTTATTTAATTAATTTATGATGAATAAAACATATTAAGGAAATATTAATGTTTAATGCTGTATCTGTACCTATATCATCATTTTCCTCGGTATAAATAACAATAGGATGTGGATAACTCAGAATTCATATATATATATATAATTTTTTCGGATATTTTTATTTTATTTCTTGTCCCACTAGGAGTGTGAGTCAGAACGCAGTTAACGCGTTGCAGTAGAATTTTTGACATTCTGAGCTTTTGACTTTATGCGCTTTTGTCATTCTGCGCTTTTGTCTATGTGCGGCTTCTTTCTACGCTTTTGACATTCTGCTCTTTTGACAATTTGCAACCCATTTGTCATTTCGCGATTTTGACCTTATGCTCCTAAACGGCATGCATGCTACTTGCTAACTTTTGAGCAAGCTACAGGCATGTGTATTAAGTGCTATTAGCAGACACACAGTCATCGTGCAGTCAAATAAGACCGGTATGTATCCGTGTTGGTACGCGACTGACGTCAGCATAAGGCTGCGTCCTATTTAAGGCGAGGTTCTTCAAGATAACCTCTAAGAAATGTAATTTTAATGTCATTTTATTTAGAAACGGTAATGATTAAACACGTGAAATAACGTGAAAATATATGTTGCTTTTGAGACCTTTCTGTAGGTATGTCGGGTACTCGTTACATAATTGGATAAAGTACGCTCGATAGAAAAAAAATCCAAACATACCCTTATTTTGTAGATTAAAATCATTTTATTTCAATATTATACCACATTATGTATTGAAAATCACATCAAAATAATCGTCTATGATGATGTAATATCCGTCGGGTTCAACATTGTTAATATCGTAAAACATAATTTTCAACCCAAAATTAACGAAATTCACGACACAATTTACTCGCGCCCAGCTGCCACCTCTAGAACAAAAATGCACGCTCGAAGAACCTCGCCTTAAAGGCGATCGCCGTGCGAATACGCGACCATCGCGCTCATATGTCACTTTTTGTCCGGAAAACCGGAAAACGCTCTCTGTCAGCTTGACCGCGCGTTCAGGTTCACATCATCTTTGTGCACCAAAACGTACAATAACGTATATACAATAAATAGTATTAGAAATATGTAATCAAAAAATAAATCATCTTTCTTCAGTCTCAACAGGGTTTTACCCATGCTTTTTCAAGATTTTATCTTCTAAATATTTGAGCCATTTCTACGAACCTTAATGTAAAACTAGTAAGTTATAAATCAGTATAAATAAATTGTGAAATTATGATAGATATGTTTAAGACATTAATCCCCTCAATGGTCCTCATATGGCCTGACCAAGATTATGTCTGGACTATGACGTGTGGAGTTTTTTTCGATCTTTCTTGTTAGAGTAGTCAGTTAGGAAACATCGAATTCATCTACTTTTAAAACATAAGTTATTTTTGACGTGTACAAGTGTTTTTTAACCAATTTACAGAAATAATATCATTTACTATTTGGGTACCTCAAAAATATGATAGGATACTAAATCCAGGAACAAATCATTGTTAAGGTTCAACTAGATTGCGGCCGATCGATAACATCAACCATTCAGACCTATTCAGTGGTAACTAGATTACGATCGATAAAAATCCACCGTTTTTGTTCGACTTCAATGTATGGTCAAACTATGCAGTCAGTTTCAAAATGAATACCGATTGATGGTCCGTCGTTCGTTGGTCGGTCGTTCATCGATCGATTAAGATTAGAGGCGACCATAATAATTCAAGTAGATTTCTAAAACACAGAATTTACAGAAAAATTGTATTTTCTGTTGATAATTAAATCTAATAAAATAAGGTCAGTCTGAACATTGCATTTCGTACGAGTATTATTGTCATGCGAATTTTCCTTAAAGTCATCTAAAAGTGACAAATATTTATTTTCAAAAGAAGGAAATGAAATAATTTGTAAAATTAAAAAGTATGACATGTGTCAGATGTGACACGCACTTTATGGCCAAACTATAATTGTAACGTTAACTTAATTGACCGATCATCGCCTAGCAGATAGTTAAATAAAAATAATAATAATACACTCAGAATCGCACTTTCCAGAGCGATGAAAGGTGGGTTTATAGGGCTTGGGAGCAACCGGACAAAGGTGTGGTTGACACGCACCTTCCGGATGATGACACCATGTGTTCGTTCTAGCGAAGCATTTGGTCGGTGCATGTTAAGCACACCGAAGGTGATTGGACTAGGGAGATCGAGCGAGCGTGCGATCAAATACCAAAAATGGGGGCACTTACCATCAGCCCCCACGATGTAGCTCGTGCAGTCCATCCGTTGCCTAACTGGAAATCTCCAGGGCCGGACGGGCTGCATAACTTTTGGATAAAATAGTTCCAAAGGTCGCACGCCCGCGAGGCATCCCAGTTCCAGTCAGCCTTAGAGTCAGGATCACTGCCTGAGTTCCTAACGACAGGAATAACCCACTTGCTCTATAAATCCGGTAGTACTGCAGAGCCGAAAAATTAAAGACCGATCACTTGTCATTTTGACAGTTAAATTAACAAACAGCGACACCAACTCCAACATGTCTGCCTCTCAAAATGAATGTAGGAACGGATCCCGCGGTACTAAGGAGCTGCTCCTCATCGATATGACCGTTAGCCAACAGGTTCCTCGAAAGGATCTGTCGACATGCTGAATAGATTGTAACAAGGCCTATGACTCGGTGCCACTTCAATGGCTCATGAGGGTGCTGGAGTTGTATAAAGTAGATGAAACTCTGCGCACCTTCCTGATGTCGTGTATGGGGCAGTGAAGGACGATCCTTCGCTATCCAGGATGTCGACATATCCAGAGGAATAGCGAGCCGATAAGGATACAGCGAGGTTATATTTTAGGGCGACAGTTTGAGTCCACTATGGTTCTGCCTAGCCTTGAACCCTCTAAGCACACTACTGGAGGATTCAGCTCTAGGCTATCGATTGAGGAGAGGTTATACACCTCCTTTATATGGATGACTTGAAACTTTTTGCCTCCAACAATTTGCAAGTGATGGAGCTACTGACGGAAACTGAAACTTTCAGTAGTGCCATCAGAATGGAATTTGGTGTAGATAAATGTGCATGCATGTAAAGCGAGGGGGATTCTGGAATCCGTGGGAATCCAACTCTCAGATTCCATACACCTGAGACCCCTCTCCTCAATCGAAACTTATACAAGTATTTGGGTATGTCGGAAGCGTTAGGCAGCAATGCTGCTGACATGAAGCAATCGCTGAGGAAGCGCTTCTTTGACCGCCTGAATTAATAATTTATTATTAAATAGTCTTTTATCAGGCGGAAACGAGGTGCGCGCCTTCAACAGGTGAGTCATGCCGGTTTTGATGTAGGTACTCTTTTAACTCGACGCCTACGCCTACTCCGATTGGAGGGTCCCCTCCTATCGGAGTAGGCAAGGCGTCAAGTAGTAGTCCGCACACTGCTGACTGCAAATCGCATGCATCACCCACGATCATCGGTGATGAGACTGTATATCCCGCGGAAGTGCGGAGGTCGAGGCTAAATGCTAAGACCCTGCATAACCTTCAGGTATACAGTCTCAGGGAATAATTCCTAGAACCCGATGTGGAGATGCACCGAGATGTGGTCTCAGTGGACAAGGGCCTCACCCCGCACTCCTTGGCTAACGAGAACTGGCGCAAACCCATAGTTTTAGATACTAATGACCGCAGGGAGTAATGGTGGCAGCGTAATGAGCTTCGCGGGGGCTTTTAACGGGTCCTACATGGGCCCGGTGTAGAAGTCTTAGCGTCCGTATACTGGTTGCAATTCGTTGACCTCTCTTGGGAAACCGAAGGTTTTATCTTTGCCATTATGGACAAAGTCATGTAACAGATGACAAACAACTACCGGAAATATATTGTAAAGGACGGCACGGTTGACATCCGTCGGGCATGCCACCGTTCGGGGGAATTAATGTATGTGTGTATACCTTTTTATTCAAATTATAATTATGTCGTATCTCTGTGTATTTTCATAAATAATAAAATAAATAAAACTTTTGGGACTCTATTTAACCCATATTTAACCTGTCACTGTCCGTCCCGCAGTTTTTCCTTTACTGAAATGGGTCTGATGGTTCAGCGTGGAATGCCGATGATACTGATCTCTTGATGGTCGCATGATCATATCTTCCTCTCTTTGACACGAGGTTGAACCCTACGGTCTTGAGCCGCTTGTCTTTGTTCTTAACAGACTTAGTGCCTGCTGAATCTTTAACGTCTGTACAAGGCTTAGAATTCATAGGAACCTCAATAGGCGCGGTAACTTTACTAGGCGTGGTAACCTTACTAGGCGTGGTAATCGTACTAGACATGGTAAACTTTCTAAGCGTCGTGACCTTACTAGGCGTGGTAGTCTTACTAGGCGTTGTAACCTTACTAGGCGTGGTAACCTTACTAGGCATGGTAACCTTACTAGGCGCGGTAATCGTACTAGATATGGTAAACTTTCTAGGCGTGGTAAGCTTACTAGGCGTGGTAACTTTACTAGGCGTGGTAACCTTACTAGGCGTGGTAATCGTACTAAACATGGTAAACTTTCTAGGCGTGGTAGTCTTACTAGGCGTTGTAACCTTACTAGGCGTGGTAACCTTACTAGGCGTGGTAACCTTACTAGGTGTTGTAACCTTACTAAGCGTGGTAACCTTAATAGGCGTGATAGCCTTAATAGGCGTGGTAGCCTTAATAGGCATGATAACCTTAATAGGCGCTGAAGTTATAGGCATCAAAAGAGGCTTGAACTGAGTTGTAGCCCAAGTTTGTGTCCCCACCGAGATCGGTCTTGGCTTAATTTGAATAGTGGTCGGTGAAGTCGGCGGGCCCCCAAACATCGCCTTAACGTGGGAGAGGTAGTCCATGCGTCTCAAATCCGTTGAGTCGGCTTCACGGCGAACTGGGGTTTTAGGATCGGCCATATTTGCTAAAACAGAAAAAATACACACACTACAGTCTTTATTTAGATTTAGGTATTTGATAAGCGGGTGCTACCAATATTTATCTATACTTATACGTAGCTATAAAAGTAATCCAACGAAAGAATATGGATAAGTCGTCATGTTTTTCAAAATAAATAAATAATATATCTATAAATCGAGTTTTCGTCCGTTTATCTGTTTGTCTGGATGCATGTTCCGGACTGGCGCAAAAACAGCAGAACAGGTTTGGAATAAAATTTGGCACACAAATAGTTTATAACCTGAATTAACACATAGAGTACTTTTAATCCCGGTGTTACGTTCCTGTAGGATATTTATAAATATCAACGCGGGCGAAGCCGCAGGAAAAAGCTAGTTACTTCATTATTTTAAGACTTAAAGCTAAGCTTAACTTAAGCTTTTAAATTATTTTAATGTTATCTTGTAAATTTTAATAAATAATATACACACTAAATTTAAATAAACGTACGTTTTGGAAGTAAAAATCAAACTGTAATACTTACATGCTCTATTATCGTCTTCCTACTCCATAAAAAATTCTCTCGTCAGATTCTGAAAGTAAACAAGTTATCTTTGAGATTATAAAATGTCGCTTAAAAATGCATAAAATTGCAGTGGAGCAATGCATAACAAAGAATTCTTGTATCGGTTGCTAAAGACATCGCCTCGCAGAAGGTTAAAATTGAGGGCTCAGCGAAGAAAACATTCGAATTAGCAAGAATTAGCAAGCAAGTGTCACTTATAGAAATAACTATTACAAACTATTAAAATGATGGCAGATGCAAATGCTTTTCTATCATAAATTTTATGCTTAGCTTAAATCAATCTTTAATCGTCAACTTCAGGAGAAAAATATTTGTATGTTATCTATTAAGAGTTGTATATTTTTATAAACTATATTCCGTCCACTGAGAGAATGGTTTTTTGACACCTGTCAGTTTCATACAAACGAATATGTGTTTTACGAATTTAAACTTTAATATTTCCAAATCTTGTACAACTGACAGGTGTCAAAAAAGCATTCTATGGTTGAGGGAATAAGTATATATTATAAATGTGGTTATTACAGTCAATTAACTTAAATATTTACAATATATAAAATATTCAATTATAACTATTTATGCTACTTAATTAACTTATATATAGACTAGCTGCGTCCCGCGGTTTCACCCGCATAAGTGTCGATCCCGTGGGAATCTCAGGATAAAAAGTAGCCTATATGTTAATCCAGGGTGTCAGCTACCTTCATGCAACATTTTATCAAAATTGGTCCAGCCGTTTGAGCGTGAAGAAGAGACAAACATACACACACACTCACAAACTTTCGCCTTTATAACATTTATCATTCACAGATATCTAAATTTAAAAATAATATAAAATAATAATAATAACCGTTGATATAATAATAATAATACTGAATGTTTCCGGGGGCCCATTAATGAGTGTGCAAGTCACCCCCTGCTATTTTATCCGTGTACATCAAAACATTGATCAGGCAGGGGCCATAGTCCTTCCATAGTTTTAGGTAACCCGACCATTTAACCACCCAAAACCTATAGTCCAATATCTTTGTTTCCATAGCCTGCAATAGTCCTCCACCAACCGGGGGTTGTCCTTGGGCGCACTTGCATAGTGCGTACAGGGATAATCGTCGGTTGGTGCCTCATTTAATTATAAGCGTCTAACGGGCCTCCGCGGGTTGGCTTCGGCCCCCCGTACGCCTTGCAAAGGCCTGGGACCCCAAGGTCCCGAGATATGTCAGAGATAATAATATTATAAAATTGAATAGACAACATGTTTATTCAATTTTACGTAGCTATTTGAAAAAAAAAAAATTGTTTAAACAAAATCGAAAAACATTTTTTTTTTTGTTTTTATTATTTACCAATAAAAGTATGTACTAAAACATAATCACTAACCTGTCGATAGAGTTCAAATCGGCGCTTTATTTCATCCAAACCTCGGTTCATAATGAACTTGTCATACAAATTCTGGCCGATTCAGTTATTTATCTGAAAAACACAAATAATACTTATTAGCACAAAGAGATCATTCAAGTATGACGTAAGCACCAAAGGGCGGGGGGTCTTTGCTTTGATTATTTTGGATGACATGGGGGACCCCTGGATGGCGATTACGTCAGCAATATTTATTTATTTACTGTTTCAGATTTTTCTGCAAAATTTTGTTGATTTTGATTTGAACAAAGATGGCAACCCCATGTTCAGGGATTCCTTAAAATAATTGATATTGCTAACTCGCTCTTACGCGGTGTTTTATGGTTAGAAAGAACCGAAGTAGGGAAATTACTTAAATGGGCATTCAATTAAACCTTATCTTATATATAAAATTCTCGTGTCACAATGTTAGTTACCATACTCCTCCGAAACGGCTTGACCGATTTTTATGAAATTTTATATGCATATTCAGTAAGACTGAGAATCGGCTACTATCAATTTTTTTTAAGTTTTAGATAGGTAGGTAGGTAGGGTAGAGTAGGGTAGGGTAGGGTAGGGTCTGTCTGAGCTAGTAGTCTATAAATTCCTTATTTCTAGGCTCATGAATAACAATAAAGAAACCTTATCATATTAAAAACAATATTTACGTAAGCATAGGCGGGGGGGGGGGGGATGAGCTCTGCTTACTTTTGCTGACACCGGGGAGGTGGGGGTTCAAATTCACTAAAATTCTGATTACGTAAACTTGAATGGCCCCAAAGGAATACACTGCACATAAACATAAAATGGCGTCAAAGTCGGCGGCCATTTTGAATTGGTAACGCGACACCACAAGAAATCAGCGTTGGGTTAGAGAATTAAGTTCCCATCAGATCCATCGCTTCAATGGCTTGATAAAAGTAGTGATTCGGTGCACAATTCCACCCTTTATGCCACAAAAAAACGGGATTCACTTTCTTGTTCATTTACACAATTTGACTACATGACACAAGAACCAAATACAAACAAAACACTTACTTGACTGAACAATCGGACGTGTCACGGAACTTGCGGCCGGGAACTGCCGGAGAGGCGCTCGCCTGCCGGAGACATCACAGACGCATGCGCGAACAATCTGTGAGTGAAGCGACACCATCATGGAAAGTATATAAACTTCCCAAGATCGTGAAGAACTTTGTACCTAATTGTAATGATTGAAAGTCAGATAACCAGTCTTACCAAGACGTATCGTGTTATAGTCAGAGTTGGATTGGCTGGTTTGTGAGAGTCAGATAGGCAGTCGCTTCATGTAAAATACTGGTATTCAGCTGCATCTGGTTAGATTGGAAGCCGACCCCAAAATGGTAGAATAATGTCTAGGGATATGTAAGCATTGGAGACTTGGAAGTGAAGGAAAAACTCACCATTATTCAGATATCACAAACATTTCGCAAAATAATATGTCGGAGAACGGAAGGTTTCTCTCGTTATCATCAGCCATATTTTAACTACTGTGGGCGTACTGTGGGTAGTGTTGGTTATTGCGCAATAGAAAAACCGAATAAAACTCAATCTGAGAACCTTAAAGTTTACATAAGACAGTTCCCCCAAAACGCCCATCCCTTCACCACTTCCTAGTGCTTTAGCTGGGAAGAAGGAGAGGAACAAACTCCCCAGCAGCACATCTGTCTGTTCAGTTAGAAGAACCTGATTCTATACAGTAATGTTATTTATTTTATTTATTTGGCTCACCAACAATTGAATACACCGACACAAAGTTAAGAGATACATCCAATAGACTTATAGACTAGTGTATGTACCTACCAATTTCTTACAGGTAAGCACATCATGCATACATTATTGTTAATTGAAATTGTGCATCTACTTAATTTTAGATGAGTTCTTATACTCACCGAACATAATTATGTTTACCAAAATAAAATCATATTTAAAATCTAAAATCAAAATTAAAATCATTATTAAAATCACATAAAATGAAATTAAAATTAAAATACAATTAAAATCCAAACTAAAAACAAAATTGAAATCCATACTAATATTATAAATGTGAAAGTAACTGTCTGTCTGTCTGTATGTCACGTTTTTACGCCTAAACAGCTGAACCGATCGTCATGAAATTTGGCAGAGATATAGTCTGGGATATGGAGACGGCTACTTTTTTACGTGATAACCGACATCCACGCGGGCGGCGCCGCGGGCAACAGCTAGTCATAATATAATTACAATCAAAATCCATACTGCAATGAAAATCATAATCAACACGGCAATTAAAATCAAAACCAGCGCTAAAATTAAAATCAAAATTAAATTTACACCAAAATTATTAGGTAAAATTATTTTACAAACTTTTGTACATAATATTCCGGAACCTACCAAGTGAGTCAGAGTGAACATCAATAAGATCACTGCCGCTATTTAATAATTTACATAAGCGGGGTATTGGAGAATTGGCACCAAGGACAGTTCTGCGAAGAGAAGGACATAAGGGATATAGGAGTTCGCGGGCTTTTTGTAGGTACACGGAATTTGATTCTGCTCAACAATTGGGGATAGTCAATTTTACGTCCCAAAATTTTAAATAAAAATAACGAATCCAGTAAATCTCTTCTCTTCTGTAGGGGATATCATCTAGAAATGCAAGAATCTATTTTTATATGATCGCTTCTTTTTAACTATCCCGGAAGAGTATGCTAAATGCCACAGAAATCATTTTTGAACCCTTTCCAATCTTAGTGTGTGGGTGGTATAGTGAGGTCTCCAAACAGTGCTGCAATATTCCAACGAGCTACAGGCCAGACAATTATAGAGCAAAATTTTAGTCTTGTTGAGACGGAAACAGGTGACATTTCTTATGACGAACCCAAGCATCTAGATGCTTTTTTAACCACATTTTAGATGTGGGGTACAAACGTTAACTGCCTATCGAACAAAACACCCAGGTCTCTTACCTGTTCTACTTCCTGAATTAAGTTACCACTGATGTAAGAAGCAGATCGTGTTAATTTAGTTTTCCTGGTGAATTTCACGTGGTAGCACTTGCTGATATTTAAGCTCATATCATTATCATCACACCACTTTACTAACATGTTAATATCTCTCTGTAGCAACTCAACATTAAGGTCTGATTCAATTATTCTGCAAAATTTTAAATCGTCAGGATACATGTAACATTAAACAAAATCAACTCATTGGCAGGATCATTACTAAATAGGTTAAATAAAACTGGGCCAACATGTGATCCCTGTGGGACGCCAGATGTAACCTATTAGGAGCCTGACTGGTAGCCATTGAGGATAACAAAGAAGGAACGACCATGGAGATAAGATTTAAACCAATTAAGGAGGGAGCCGGTGATGCCGTAAACAGTTAATTTATGCAGAAGTATATTATGGGAGACGCGATCAAAAGCCCTGCTAAAATCAGTGTATATCACGTCAACTTGCTTCCCAGAGTCAATGGCACTTGTCAGGGTCTCCATGAAAGTTACTAAGTTTGTGCATGTAGATCTGGAACTCAGAAAGCCATGCTGGGAATTACTTAGGTACAGTTTCAAATGAGACTGTATGTAGGGACAAATCATGGACTCAAAAACTTTGGCAAGGGTAGATAAAATTGAAATTGGCCTATAGTTAGTCTCATAACTACGATCACTGCATTTATGAATTGATACCACCTGTGCTACCTTCCAAATATTTTGGAATATGCCAGACACAAGTGATCGATTAAATATTTTTGTTAAGGGAGCTACCAGAGGCAAAGCACACATGGAGACAAAATAAGGAGGGATTCCGTGGGGCCCAGCGCCTTTTCGACGATCCAAAGATTTCAATTTATTAAGCAAGGCATCACATTCAATCGTGGGATGTCAAAGGTAAACTATAAGCCAGAATGTCCTGCATGTATTCTGAGGAAGACAAATGATCAGTCACATTTTGTTGACTGTACATGGAAGAGAAGTGAGCAGCGAACATTTCTGAGATATTGCTGCCGTTAGTCATTGTTAGGGGATAAGAACTGGTGCCACCTCGCTTATCCTTAACGGGTATGCAAAGTAATTAATGTAGGAACACGACACAACTATACCGAACGCGCAAGAGTTTCTAGACGTCTTCACTGCTTGACCGACACATAGGCTTCGCACCGCACCGCACCACCGCACCGCACCGTTGCACCGTTGCTTGTCGAATGTGTGGCGATCACTTGTCGCCGGTCGAACGTTATGTTGTACTCCGTCATGCGCCGCTAAACAGCACTGGCGTCCCGATTAGTCAACACTCGCTGTCGCGAACTCCAATAACTCCATCGAACACGACTAGATGGCGCTGGCGTACCGGATACAACTCGTCTCCGACAAATATAACAAACATAGCAAACAACAACAACAAACAACAGACAAATAAAACAACATAGCAAATAAAATAAAAGGAAGACCATGAAATTTGACATTTATTTGAATTATTGAGGTACGTTTATCTGCAACTTACAATCAATTTAATTGATTAAATACATGGTCTTCCTTTTATTTTTAGATGCTATGTTATTTAGAAGAAATAAATGTATACAATATGTAACAAAAACCCTGTCCGATCCAATAAAGGCGTATTCCTGGTTCAACATATGTACGTACTAGAAAAAATTGTTATAAGAATGTAACTCATAAAAATCAAAAGTTATTGTTTTTTTTATGTTTATAATCCATACGAAATTTTACACTGAATATGGCAAATTTTCATAAGTTGACAACACTCCACCCGCCGTCAAAATCTTTTTATTTTTACCTATTTTTATTTCAAAGACCCCCGCCCTACAATACCTGTACCGCGTTGTAGGCACTCTTTCAGCTAGTCGCTAACTCTTTTGAAGTCGCCGACTGGTTGCCTACCGGCGCGCTACTGTAGGTAACTTAACACGTGAACATTGTCGAGCGATCAGTGTTGCCTTTGATACGTTTTTATTTTGTTTGTTTATTTAAATATTGTCACTGGGGAAAAATATTAATCTCAAATCCATTAAATGGTTACGTATATGTGTACGCAGTACGATGCCGAATAATACTCTTATGGATCGGACAGGGTTTTTGTTACATGCTGTATGATTGAGATTGAGCCTTTCGATCGGTACAGCAAAATTAAGGTTTTTTTTTTCACATTTAGCGGGTTTGATTCCCGGTTCAGACAGGCGATTATTTAAAATTCTTTGAATGCAGTTCATATTGTTTTTAAAATAAAAATGAAGTCTTCATTCAGTACATTTTTGTATCTACAGTATTTAAGGTACTTTACCTCCATGTGGCAAAGTCGTGGGACGCCCTGTATACCTATATTTTATAATTTTAAAGTAAAGTTTAAAATTATTTAAGAAAATAGATGAAAATTTACCATTCTCTCCTTATGTCCGAAACGAATGCGCCCAAATTTAAAAAAAAATACATTCTTATGATGCAAGCTATTGGGTTAATTTTTTAGTTTTTGAGCATTTTTACGGCCGATATGAGGCCGGATTTTTTTATTTCTCTTTGGATCCTGGCAGTGCTTTATCATCTCTTGACTAGAATCACCGTTCTACACACGTTTTTGCGTCAAAATTGATTTAAATATAACCTTTTCTATGCATGTCATGTCATGCATGCTCAACCATTATTTTAGCATAAAGTATCGTAGTTATTGCCATTGAAATCGAACAATATTTTCTCAGTCAGAAATATTAACCATTAGTACACCGAGCGAAACACCTATTACACGTCAAAACTTCGTTTCGTCACTCATGTGACGGTGTTTTTCGTTGTTTTGTTATTTATTGTCGAGAACACAAAAAACTCTGTCTGATTTCCTTCTTTGTCAATTACACGAGGCCTTTTTATGCAGTTTTCAAAACCGCTCAGATTGTTCTTTCAACAGAAAGTACCGGGTTATTTATTAAAATCAAAACACACATTTGCAGAATACGTGCTGAACCTCAGCTTAGCGAGCGCACCCCTCGTCTGGCAAGGAACTAAGCTCTCACCCTTGAACTTCAAACCCGACCCTCAAACTTGTACAGTCAACAAAATTCATAAGTATGCAGGTAGCAAATATGTGCATATCATATAAATATAAGCATAACAAATCGACAGTAGGTAATTCGATTGCTGTTGATTTATTAATGAATAATAACAAACCTTTTAAGAGCTTTAAAGTGAAATCATCAATTAAATTATGCATGTCCTGAGATATGTTGTGGCCCATAGCTTCCAAATAAGCATTTTTCATATTATTTTAATACAACTTGTTTTAACAAAACGTGCTTTGGCAAGACTCGTTTCAGTGAGCCAACTGTTTTGTTATTATTAACATAAACGGGATATTTACCATGTTTATTAATTGTTTTGAGTTCCCGATATTTCGGCGCTGTTGCAAGCACCATGATCACGGATAAACTGAAGTCACTGCGGATGGGTGTTTATGAGCAGACAAAACTGACACAAACAAACTCAAAAACTGAAAAACAAACTGTTTTGTTGACTGTATATCAATGCCGCCCTCACAACAACGGTCTTTAATCGTCACCATGAATGAACACGTGATATTATTATTGAAAACCTGTCCAACTGCATAGGATAAAGTGTGGCAGACATAGGGGACACAATAAGGTACCTACTCGTTTTTGTTATTATATATTTTGATATGAATGCGTACGAACCAAAACGAGTACCTTATTGTACTTGTAAGATCTGCATTCAGTCGGTACTTACCTCGCTCACCCCAAGTTTCGCAAGGAGAGCTCGCCCTTGACCTACAATCTCCCCTTACGGCAGCTGTTTGGCAACCCTGACCTTGAAAATATACCTACACGTTATACCTTTATCGTACAACATATTTATTGTAAGAACTTGTTTACTGGTCAAGTTTAACGTTTGCTTTAAGGGTTGGGCCATTGTGTTGTGCCTTTCGTTGGATATCATGATGCCTGACCTAACCGTTGTGTGAATGTGTCGGTTTACTTTTGTAAACTTTGACTAGATAGCCAACTTTTTTTTTTTTTCATGTTGCAATCCGCTTCTCTTTTCTCCATTTGGGGAGAACGGAAGGTTATGTCGGACTCCAACCGATTTAAACCCCACTGGTCCTTCTACAACCATGAGATGGCGACCCGGAAGATACTTGTACATTCGCCGCCTAAATGATGAAGTTGTTACTGATGTCTACTGAAGGGAGACTTCAGTAGACATCAGTAACAACTTCATCATCAACTTCACTCCTGCGGTGGGGTTGTTGATATCTTTATCCGTAGTATGCATCCTTTGGCACTTCTTTAATCTGGGGGATCGCCAATGGCCCCGCCAAGACCAGCTAAAAACAAAAAGCAGAGGCACTACTTACCTTTTCTCGAAGCATTTCATCCTATTTTCAAACCCTCATAGCTTTGGCCTGGATAATGTTAGAGAGCTCAAGTACTCAGGATAAGATGTGGTTAGCAGACTTATGAAACACACGAAGTCACAGATTCACTGACTCAGTCATCAAAACCTTTAGGGCACTTCCCAAAGTTCTAGATACCTGAAATTTGGTATGCAAACTAGAATATGATTACAAAAAAAAAAAAAAATTGGAAATTTGTAGCTTTCACTCTCCAACTCCCATTTCTAACGAATAATAGGTACGCACAATAAGAAATAAAATCCCACCAAAAACATTTCATATAAAGTAGGTTGCCAAGACACGCATAACGCTTTCACTGTTAAAAAGTTATTAGATCTAGTGAAGAGCCAAGCCCCTACCTCTACTAGGTCTGACTCTACAAACCTTACATCTTGGTCAAAATGAATGGCTTGGCCGTTTCTCCAAGAGGCTTATGGTAAGAAACTAAGTCACTGGTCTTTAATGCTTTGTCACGCAATAGTTTAATGGAACGGCCAAACCATACATTTTGACCAAGATGTAAGGTTTGTAGACTTAGGCATAGTAGAGGTACCCCTACCTCTCTCTTTTTCCGGTGCCAATTTTCACAAGAGTGGTCATAAAGACGTGACATTTTCAAGAGGCGATATGATAAAACAGCAAATTCCAATAGCTTTGTGGCGGCATCTACAACGCCACATGCGAACTACGCATCAAAGACCTGACGTCACAAATCCTGCATCGCGCAATCAGAGTTTACCGCGCGATTAGCATGCCGACATCAACCGTCAGGGCAGTTGCCCATCAGACACAACACCTGTCTGGTCGGAGGATCCTTCCTTTATCATAGATTATGAGTGTACTTTACACCCTGTTCCTCATACCTCTATACTGGTGACCCCAACGTATTAGCGCAGCATTCATAGTAGAGTAGGAATTTTATTAATAAAAAGTAGATTGTGACTCATCATTACACCATAAGCATCGGTATTTACAGTCATAAAGTTTTGTTACACACTCATTGATGTATAAGATCAGGTGGAGAAGTTCAGACTAGCATGTGTGACATAAACAGAACAATACTTAAGGTAGCATCCTTGCTAGTACAGAGTTACCCCCGAAATTAATAATTATAATTAAAACCTAAACTGACATCTATATTTTACTTGCAGTATTATTTTATTCAATACCACACGCGGTGTTTGCTCGTTTGGCATAAAAGTCACAGCTAAGTGCGCTCCCCCTCTTATTGCAAACCAAGGTAATTCTTGATCCCCTTCAGTATATTGTGTGTTCCCCTCACTACAGCTGCGTAATAAATGTCAACCCTGACACTGAATTCTAACGTGAATTTTTACATTTTTACCAGAACCAGCTCAAGAGTGCAAGAACTTACGCAACGTAGGGACAATCATAATAATTAACGAAAAATGGGGTGCATCGATGCAGAAGTGAATCGAGGCAAGTTTTTGAAAGGGATATTTACAAAGTCACCCCTTCAGCTTTATTCACTCCATGTAAAATGGCATATTGTGCGTTCCCCTCACTACAGCTGCGTGATAACTGTCAACCATGACACTGAATTCTAACTTGAATTTTTACTAGAACCAGCTCAAGAGTGCAAGAACTTACGCAACGTAGGGACAAAATCATAATAATTAACGTAAAATGGGGTGCATCGATGCAGAAGTGAATCAAGGCAAGTTTTTGAAAGGGATTTTTACCTAGTCACCCCTTCAGCTTTATTCACCCAATGTAAAATGGGTTGAATAAGAAGCAGTCACCGGTAATAACCGCCGTGTGGATTCGACCTTGGTGCGGAAAGGGTTTAATGGGTTGAACCAAATTGAGCGGGTTACACAATTTGTTACTGACAAATTATATTGAAGTAATTAAGGGTTTTTTGTTGGAAATTCCCATCTGTCATTTCACCCGATAGTGTTTTGTTATTTTAAATATTCAACTATCGGTTGTCATACATAGAAGATAATTATTATGTATGTATGTATAGGCAACATGGCGTTATATCAAACAGGAACCCCTCTGTCCCCTGTGTGCACGATTCGTTTGCAGTAAGCCGAGCTCATTTTGCATTCAACGAAACTTTTTCCGGCATCGTTGGTTTGGCGCAGTTTTCTTGAATGGTAGCTTAATTTGTTTTCTGGAATATTTTAAGAGAATTCGTGAGGAGACGTTTTTCTAAAGCTTTAGCTTTAGCTTCAAGAATTGATGCTTAGCTCTTGCTCGGAGTTCAGCTATCTTTCCTGAACAATTGTACAGACTTCATTTAGGAATTTTTCTATGAAGACCAACCAGTTACTAATCACTACTTTTCACTGCCTCAATTTTACCTTCAGCCGCATGGTAAGGTGTTTGAGGTTTGCTCGCAGGGCTGCTAAGCGGTGGGTTACTCCGAAGGCTGTTTTTAACATTTGACATACTTAGTTCTTATATATTTATCATAATTATTTGTTGACACATCATCAAAATTACTACGAAATCTATATTAATATTATATAACTGGCATTAGGGACTGCCAAACTGTTGCAGCCTTTAAAAGAAGAGTAAAGGATCACTATCTTTCCACTTCGTCATAGTTGCATATTATTATGTATTTATTATTTTCCAGTACATTGTAGTTCTCAGTATATATTTGAGTGATATTTATTTTAGAAGTATGTGTGTAAGTATGTTCTCTTATTGTATGTTTATAAGTATTTATATTAGTGTATAGCTATTTTGATTGTATATTTTTTATTTAATTTTTTCTCTGCTACACTTACACACGTTGTCTTCATCTCTATATCTACTTTCCTATCGCAGGTATGCTGGAAGAGATTTCATTAGAAATAAGCATCACCTTTGTACGTATTTTTCTGTTCTTTTCTTCTTGTCTGTTTATATGTGTGTACATAAATCTATACTTAATATTATAAAGCTGAAGAGTTTGTTGGTTTGTTTGTTTGAACGCGCTAATCTCAGGAACTACTGGTGGAGTTGAAAAAATATTTTTGTGTTGGGTAGTCCATTTATCAAGAAATATTATAGGCTATATAACATCACTCTACGACCAATAGAAGCGGAGCATAATTGAAAAATTATTCCTTTTTGGGAGCTTCCGTTGCGTGCGCTGCGTAAACGGTTTAAGTTACGCAAATATCATGTATGATGGAATTGTTCCTCTTTAAAAGTTCTAAAAAAAAGTCTGCGACAGCATAATTGTCTATCTTTTAAGATAGACTCACTATAACCTTTTTTATGGTAATCAAATTTGTTCGAAATTAATGCATTATTTGCGAAGGAGTTTTGTCAACATAATATTAATCCTTATCCAAATAAATATGTTATTAATCACAAGTATTTAAATGTCAACAAAATTGTCCTTGACATCACTTGATTTCAATCAACATCTTAAAGTTGAAGAATTTGTTTGGTTGAACGCGCTAATCGCAGGAACTACTCTGGTTCGAATTGAAAAATTATTTTAATGTTGGATAGTCCATTTATCGAGGAAGGCTATAGCAACACGGCACGGTTGGCGCAGTGGTTAAGTTATTGACTGCTGCGCTGCGTGTCGCGGGTTCGATTCCCGCACGGAACAAATATTTGTATGGCCTAGTAGTTGTTCCGGGTCTGGCTGTTTGTGTATGTGAGTTTAAGTTTAAATGTTTGTAAACGCACCCACAATACAGAAGAAATACCTAGTGTGGGGCAACGTTTAAAAAAAAAACATTCTTCGATCCTTAGGAGTCAAGCGAAAAGAACAAAAGTCGGAAAAGACGCTAAGCGATAACAAAGTTATAGCAAGGGCGAGCGACGAGATGCGACGCGATGGGTGGGCCGAAACGACGCGGACGAAGTCGCGGGCAGAAGCTAGTGCTTCGATAAACTACTTTTAAATTTTACTTGAGCAACTACTAGCCCCACACAATAATTAATCAATATCCTGAGGGGAATGCAACCCTTACGTAGAATATGTAGGTAGCAGTCAATCAATAGTTGCCATGGTAGCAGACAGACTAACAGGGGGTCCGCGCTCACGCTCCGCAGTACACGCACATCTAGCTCGCTAGAATTGAGGGTTTCTATGGAAACGGGGATGAGGGTGAGGGTCGGTGCTACGAGCACGGATAATTGTTTTTTCTAGAAAAACCGGGCAAGTACGAGTAGGAGTCACACTAAGAGTCCCGTACCTACCACAAAAACTACATTGGTACTATAGTTGTTACTTATACAATGTGGAGAAAAAAATATGATAACATTGGCAATACTCGAAATTAAAAACTGTTCTTTTTTTTTTTTCAAACAAAATATGGTGATGGGCCGACTATGGGTTTTGTCTATCTTCCACTAGGTAAAGTGACTAAACTATTGAATATACACTTGAGAGCAATAAAATCGCACACGTTGACTTTTTGTTGTTAAAGCAGTTTTTTTCATGAATGTGAATACATATTAAAATAAAACTTACACTATTTGAATGTTTACTTCAGTACCTTTCTAATGATATCAAGTACAGTGTAAAAAAAAGTACCCATAGGATGTTTTAGGGCACAAACCCCAACATACGGATAAAATTACCCAATTTAGCTTAAGAAAGAATAAAAATAAAACTCAAAATGCTTGATCAAATTGTTTTTAATAAGGTGTTATTCCCTTCCCTAGCCTTGATTACAGCTCTTAATCGGTTTTTCATGGACCGTATTAATTTCACCATGAAATCTTGTGGTATGGCGTTCCACTCCTCTTCAATGGCAAGTTGAAGCTCTTGGAGGCGCGTAGGAGCAGGGCTTCTTGCTCGAACTCTTCTTTTTAGCTCATCCCAGACATGCTCAATCGGATTGAGATCAGGACTACGAGCTGGCCACTCCATCGCGGTGATTCCAACGTCTTCCATGTAGTCGCAAACTGTTCTAGCAACATGCGGTCTGGCGTTGTCGTGCATTAAGAGAAAATCTTCTCCCATAAGCCACGCAAGCGGCCTCACATGTTCTTCGAGCACTTCTTCGACGTATCGTGCAGCCGTCAAACTTCTCGATCTCGGGCCGGTATTCGCCGTAGTGATGAATACAATGTCAGTTTTAGTGTCCAACATTATGCCACCCCAAAACATACACGATCCACCTCCAAAAGCCACACGTTCGCTTATGCAGCATTGTGAAAATCGCTCTGATGACCTTTTGTAGACCCTAGAGCGTCCATCATGACCATGTAAAGTCATTCTGCACTCATCAGAGAACATAACAGCCCGCCATTGGTCATACGTCCAATTTAAATGTTCCCTAGCAAATTGTAGCCGGGCTTGTCGGTGAGCTGTGGTCAATTTGGGACCATTTGCTGGGCGATGTGAAGTCATTCCTGCTTCACCTAGTCTTCTTCGAACTGTCCACCGACTTATACTGACATTGCGAACTTCTCGAAGCTGTTGTCCCAGTTGAACCGCGTGCAGTTGCCGATTTCTCAAAGACCTTGTCACAAGAAAGCGGTCATCACGCTCTGATGTTGTGCGTCGCCGGCCAGATCCTGGTCGCCGAATGTAGCCACCGGTCTCTTGGAACCTCTGGTATACACGACGAACAGAGTAGCGGCTCAAATTTAGCCGTCGAGCAACTTCACTTTGGTTATGGCCTGCTTCGAGCAAGGCAATAACTTGAGCGGCTTCTGCGGGCGTGGTATCCATATTTTTCCAGTAAATCCGTATGCTTCCAGTAGAGATGTTATCACGTTGACCTTCGGTATGCAACTGATTAAAAATTCCAATAAACCGACCTTTTTATACCTGCGGCTAAGGGTGCAAGTAGTGACAACGCAAACGCGTGAATTTGGGGAATTCGGTGTACGGTCGGTTTTTGTAAGTTACGTGAAGGTCAATGATTTTAATTTTATGTTTTTGTAAAGCTAAGCTTATATGCTTTAATTTTGTCTAATGATTTTTACTCAATATCTTTAGATTTTAGAAAACAATCAGTAATAAACCAAATTACAAGGGGTGTGCGATTTTATTGCTCTCAAGTGTATTTGATCGAATTTTCGTATGCAGACTGGGAACGGCATTAGATATACACAGTTTAATTTATCATTTTATTGACGTCTCCATCTTGTATACTTAATTTTTTATTTGAAACATAAAAAAATTCATTGTTTTAAAAATAATAATAATAATAAAATCTTTATTTATCTCAACATAGTATTACATGAACTGGTTATTAAAATGAACAACTAAATAGAGAAAGGTGTCTGAGGTAGGAAGTTTGCCTGAATTACAGCTCACTCCAATTTATGTTGAATTAATGAATGAATGAATGAAATGCACCGACCCCAGCGTGGTTAAACCAGACTCGATTACTCGAATGAACCCAAAGATTCACACTAGCCCCTGAAGCCTCATGTTTCATGGTGCTGCAGAGACCATTGCATATCAAGGAGTAGACCGGGGGGCACGATAATGGTAGGGAAGACGTGCCCATAGGATAAGGAAGGATTATTAGAGCCTACCGGATATGCATCCTTAAGCAAGCAATGGAATATTGGAAAGACGGGTGATATTTATCGGGAGGGCATCTTTTAACGACGTCGCAGCCATTTTGGCTCAGGTCCAGCTGCTTTCTCGACTGCTTTCTGTGTCACTGCTATGCTGTGTTTTACGTTTACACGTTGCTGTTTCCAAAGTCTTCGTCTGAAGTCCGTTTCCGGTTTCTTATAAATCACGCAATAAAGCAGCATTCTTGATCTTATCTCGGTCCCCAGCCGTGTCTTTCCAAAAATTGATGTCCTTCTTGAAATAGATCTTATCCTGTTTTAGGTTGTGGTTCCATGTGTAAATAGATCAGCCGTTGTTCTAGGATTTAGCCGGGTTCTGCATTGATTGGTTCGCGGCGTCAAACATGTGGTTATTCTTAGGGTTGTTTTTCGGAATTGGTACCTGCGTTGGTAGTACTTGTTCGGCTGCTTCGATTTTTTGTTGAAGAAAAAAATAATGGGCTCCAGACGGGTATGAACTTCACAAAAAAAAACGATTGATTCACGTTTGTTTGGAGGACTATTTGAGCGACCGTTTTGTAGAGTTAAAATAAATGAATAAAAGATTTGCTTTGCAGTTTACGGCAATTTAGCTTAATTTGTAAATATGCAAGACAAAAGGTTTCGTACAAAAAATCTTTTCTCATAATAGGTACCTATTATGGGAAAAGATTTTTTTGTACGACTTTTTTTTATTTGATTTGTTTGAAACGTACGGGACGTTTCAAACAAATCCAATAAAAAATTCGAAGTTAAAGTTTTGGTCCCTGAAAGTTATGCATCTCCAGCCAAGGCAAAAAAACTCGGCTTAAGGCGTCGCTGGGGAAGGACAGCAAGGGACAGGTTGGATCGGATTATGATTATTAGGGGACGAATTTAAAGCTACAGGCTCAGCAGCGCAGGCTGGCTCGAGCAAGGGTTGGGGCGGTTAGCGCACGTATCGCACTCTGCACACGTTTTGTAACTCTTTTTTATTTATAATGCAATAATGCCCTCTAGCGGAATAAATTAGCAGTAAGGTTACCCACTGAGTCATTGTGTCGTGGATGACATGTTGGCAACTTTACACTAGAGCGTTATAAAGGATTAAAGAAAAAAAAAAACTTTAAGATGGAGTATTTTTCATTTTCTTGTGGAGTATACTCTAGTAGAGTATTATTATTTTTTTGTATCATTTCTTCTGGAGCATTTTGAGGTTTTTTTTTTGGAAAAAATTCTTTAGAATGCTCTAGTGTTGTAAAGTTGCCAACATGTCGTTTGGTAAATATTGCGTTTCAAGCGTCGAAATGATTCCTACTACTTGTTTTTTATGTAAGTAGGTACTTCCTATCGCGGACAGCCGAATCGGACCACCTTAAGGTTAAGGACTATATCTGCTTGCAGCGCTCGGTCCTCGGTCGGTTTCTAGTCCTTGGGTGTTTTATTGTTCTATTCCTATTGGTCTAAAAAGGATAACCAGACATCTGTGATCATTGTAACAGAGGCTGAGAAATTTTGTCTGGTTATCTTATCTAGCAGAATGGATATTAAAATAAATATATATTATATTCAATACTGGATAGTCCACCTTTTGAGCAGTAGTGGCCCAGTGGTAACGGCCCCGGCTTACGAGTTGTAGGCCGTGGGTTTGAAACCAGGCAGGCGCTTTACTTTTTGTAAATAATTAAATCACCACTGCTCTCAAAATGGTGAAGGAAAACATCGTGAGGCATGTCCTAGAACCAAAAATTCGAAGACATGTGACATCTACTAACCCTCACTGGACTCGCGTGGTAGATTACAGTCCACTCCCTTTCGAAGGGAGGAGGCCTGTGTCCCAGCAGTAGGAACATCATAGGCTGATTTTGATGAGTAGGTACAGACGCCAGCACATCAAGCTACTATAATCTGTCAAATTTCTTTAATAGATTTTCAACTTTATCACTACAGGATAAGGTTCAAAGTTGATTGCGAAAATTTGACAGTTTCGGGTAGCTTGACCTGCTGGCGTCTGTACACCTTCTAGACAATGTAAAATATCGGTCTCTGGTAGCTACGATTAGGCGGCAGCTACGTGGCAGCTACGCGGCTGCCAGGTGGCAGTTACGCTTCAGCTACGCGGCAGCTACGTGGCAACTACGCGGCTGCTGAACGGAGCTATGTGGCTGCTACGCGGTGGCTACGTGGAAACTACGTGGATACTAAAAACAAAGAAGAAAAATGTGGTAGCTACGATTAAGCGGCTGCTACGCGGCAGCTACGTAGCTGCTACGCGACTGCTACGTGGTGCTACACGCGCTGGTACACGGTAAATACTACGCGGCAGGTGCGGCTGCTCCGTGGATACTACATGGCTGCTACGTGGGTACTACGCGGCACTTTCGCGGCAGCTACGCGACAGGTGCGGCTGCTCCGTGGATACTACATGGCTGCTACGTGGGTACTACGCGGCACTTTCGCGGCTGCTAAGCAGCAGGTACGCGGCTACCTACCTCTTTATACCTGCAATTGGTATTTTTAATTTCTTTTGAAAGTAAATAAAAACTAAACTTAAGATTAATTTGTAATTTTATGTTGCTTTGTACTTCACATAATAGAGATACCTGTTTCTGCGTATTCCGTACTTATGGCCCGACCCCACGCATTATCTGGGGGGTGTGGGGTGGGGGTTTCCTCGGAGTGACGCGCGCCTCGGACTGCTGTACATAATATGGAAATGCGTCATGCATCTCCCAGCCAATCACAGCTTAGGGCAACCTTTTTTCTATGAATAGGGCGGAGCTATTGTCTATGTGTGTTGATATATTAAGACATTGAAGATATCGCGCCATTGGTATAAGTATATGAGGGGGATACGGGCAGGAGAATCATCAATCATCATTGACCTCCTGCTCTTCAAGTAAGTACCGCTTATTAGTTGTTAAATTGTTGTAAAATTTTGAGATCAGGGTTCATCGCAAATTAATTTTATGAAATCAAAGGTAGTGCCAGTTTTTGTCATTTCGATTTTTTTATAATTATAAATCACGGAAATTTAAAAATATCGTGTGTTACTGTTACACAATACTGTTACGATACTTACTGAGGAATGCCAATCATATATGTTTGCCATCCGCTCGCACTAACTGTGGCTCTAGTAGTTATTGTTTACCCTAAAGTTTATCTTGGAAACCACTGACATCGTTGATAAAAAGTATCGTGAGAAAGCTGCGATACCAGACTTATAATAAATATAAGTCTGAAATCGTACGACTTGTCGAGCTAATAATAAAAAAGTTGCACCGTCTAAACAGTGTTTACCCGTCCTCCTCATACAAGAGACCTTTTTAAAACCCAGACACCGAAACCCGTCAATCGCCAACTATCGCATAGTTCGCAACGACAGGTCTCATTGTCACAGGGGAGGTACTCTCATCTATTATAAATCGGAGCTCTACTGCATTCCCATAGACCCTCCTGCCCTTTCACGATTAGAAGTCTCGATCTGCCGTCTTGGCATGACAGGCCACCAACCAGTCACTTTAGTATCAGCCTGTCTCCCCCCCAGTAACTCTGATGAAAACTACCAACTTCTAATAGACGACCTCCAAATCCTAATGGGCCTGAGTGACTCCGTTATTATAGCGGGTGATCTCAACGCCAAACATCCAGCCTGGAATAGCACTAGAATCACTACCCGGGGTAAACACTTGTTTGACCTCTGTTCCAATCTGAATTTCGACGTCATCGCTCCGATGACTTCTAATCACTTTCCTTATAGCGCCACCTATACCCCCAACGTGCTCGACGTGGCGAATCTTAGAAACATCAACCTACGGTTGGTTTCCATAGAGGCGGTACAAGAGCTTACCTCTGAGCACCGTCCAGTTGTCGTAGAGCTGGCCCCCCGACATAGGTCTCCCCGACCCCGACCTTCCCCCTCGCACCAAAGTGGTAACGGACTGGAGACGAGTAAGCGAAAGCTTGAAAGCCAACACGTCCCCCCACTTGGACTCTATCCCCGACCACTTTGACTCTATCGCTGACACGACGGCCGCGATCGACTCATTCACAGATCACGTACAATCTGTCCCGAACGACTGTTCAAGGGAAGACACATCGTTCGGCTCTTGTACCGCCTCTATGAAAACCAAACGTAGGTTGATGTTTCTAAGAAGCGCCACGTCGAGCACGTCGGAGGTATGGGTGGTGCTTTGAGGAAAGTGAGTGGGAGTCATCGGAGCGATGACGTCGAAATTCAGAATGGAACAGAGGTCAAACAAGTGTTTACCCCTGATAGTGATTCTAGTGCTTTTCCAGGCTGGATGTTTGGCGTTGAGATCACCCACTATGATAACGGAGTCACTCAGGCCAATGAGGATTTGGAAGTCGTCTGTCAGAAGTTGGTAGTTTTCATCAAAGGTACTGGGCCGATACTAAAGTGACCGGTTGGTGGCCTGACATGCCAAGACGGCAGATCGAGACTTCTAATCGTGAAAGGCCAGGAGGGTCTATGGGAATGCAGTAGAGCTCCGCTTTATAATAGATGAGAGTACCTCCCCTGTGACGAGACCTGTCGTTAAGAACTATGCGATAGTTGGCGATTGACGGGTTTCGATGTCTGCGTTTTAAAAAGGTCTCTCAAATGAGGAGGACGGGTAAACACTGTTTAGACGGTGCAATTTTTATTGTTGCTTCAACTTACGTTGGCCACAAGCAATTAAATTTCACCGTGTAAATCTGGCTTAAGTTATTTCAGTAGCACAGTTACGTAATCGTTTGACTTCGTATACCTACACATGCATTCGTTAGCCCAGATTCTTATGTGCCTGAGCCTAGTTTTAGCTTGTCTTCGACTTTTAGCCGCAATGTTCACGAGGACACCCTCTGTTTATATTTCGGCCGCCCGCGCCGCCGAGAGAATGCGTTCCACACCTGTCAATTGGACACAATTAGGAACCAATAAAGTTTAAATTCGTAAAATACGTTTTCTTTTTTACTCAGCTGACAGGAGTCACGAACGCATTCTCTCATTGGCCAGAGAATAGTTACCTTGTTTCTTAGTCCCCGATATAATCTATATTTTATCATTGGTGTCCTAATATTTTTGTTTCTCTTTTCAGACTAAGTATAAATTTATCTAGACAAAGCCTCGCTAAACATTGAGTGCAAGGCGGTGAATATGTGTGAGTGACATCAAGTGACTTTGACAACGGATGAAACTAACCTCAACTAAAATAAATCGTGTTTTTAATGTATGTGAATTTACTGTCGATAATCATATCATCAGAATGTAATTTAACAAAGCAATAACATCCATTATTAATGTCAGCTAGTTAGTTTTAATATAAATATATTTCTAAAACACTGTTCCCAAGTAACGATGTTTATTTAGAATTTTTTTATTTTACATACTTCCTTGACATAATCTTTTCATTCTTTGACATTATTTAACTACAAATCGAATTCCAATTCTTTATTAGTGGCTTTTGTGGACATGATATTTATTCAGATATGTCATGTCATTAATATTTTATATACTTAGATTATTTTATATTTTGTGAATGTGAGAACGTTGTAGGCCTAGTAGAGTGTAGATTTGTTGGCGGTTTTCTATTTTGTTAAGTACCTGGTAATTGTTGAAAGGCCTACACTGTCCTCCCATACCTATGATCACTGTTATTTAATAATATTGTAAAGCCAATTATTTTTAAAAGAGTAACCGTGGAGTTTCTTGCCGGCTCTTCTCCATAGGAAACGACTAACTCGAACCGTGCACCTAGCTTCTGACGTTTCATAAGTGCCCATGTAGGTTTATGTGAAATAAAATATTTTGATTTTGATTTTGATTTGATTATAATTCGCTTATTCTGTCTTTCGGAAATCTAAAAACAAAATAAATAACTTAACAGCAGTTTGACCTTTATCTGCGTCTTTACCCGTTTTTTTGTTTAAATGATAAAGTATTAATTTAATATATTTATTACTTGTGAAAAGTAATTCCACAAACCTTATGAGCTGTAGAATAACTTTTACACCATTTCTATACACAATGACATTTTGATTGCCTTTTTTTACATGCTTCAACAGGACAATGTCGCAGCGACACTTTTGGTGGTCTGAGTGAAACGTAACAAATCGGCAACGTTTAGATGTGTACGAGTATTCGCGTGTTTCTACTACACAGGGATTTCGCGCTGGAGCGAAATCGGCAACCTTTACTATGCTTTAAATGTTGGTTCGAGAGGTTTTGTCTAGATAATTGTATAGTCTACATTGCCAGAATGGTTTGTTTGACTATGCGCGCATGCATTCATTGGAGGCATTTATTTTGATGTGACCACTTGCGCAAGCTAGCATTTAATAAAGTTTTATGCACATATCTATGTAAGTATATTTAAATGAGTGGTGATGTGTGTATGTCTCTAACTGCCGAATACTCAAACGCCATTCAATTTTAAGTCGCCGTTAAGTCTAATGCTGTCTCTGTCACTTTAAACTGTTTTGTAGCGACAGAAACACTTATAAGAACGTCTTAAAGTTAAGTAACGTTTGAGTATTTGGGCATAAATATGTTTGTCAGAGAGCAAATAGGGTTCCACACTTAGGAGTTAAATAAAAAACCTTTTATACACCAATATAGTTTATTTCATAAATAGATAATTTTCAATACACAGTATTCCAAGACAGAGTAGCATACATATAAAGTTTATCCCTTTTAAGGGAATTTAAATATAACGCAGTCCATAGACATCCTCAGAAAGGAAGGGCTTACACTAACATACAAAAGTACTTTTTTAACATCATTTTCAGACATTGTTCACATTTTTAATATGAAACTTTTCCAAGATATTATACCTAGTCTGATCAAATATCACATCTGGAGAGCAAGAAATACTTTGACTTTGAGGACTCTGATGACAACATTAATAATTTCATTCGGACCCTTGGATACAGCTTTTTTAAGTTGTTGACATCTCACAGGGAAAATATTGATCAGACCAGTACCTATAAATTATTGACTTTATTCATTTCAAAAGATGTTGATTACATTTTAACACCTAACCTCGGTAACAATGTTTTACATCATTTTTTTCCGAAAAAGAGGATATTGACATTATGAACATTTCACCTCAAGAAGTTACTTATTTTTTAACAATTTTTTCAGGCAAGGTTAATAATTGTATGATTTTACAATTTTTTCAATGAACGAGATTTAATGTCTCTAAGATTTTGACAACGCCAGAAGATTTTTTGTAGGCATTCGCAATCTAAAGATGTCACATCAAGTTTTGTGCACACTTTCATTATATGATATATAGTTAAATACACATACTGTTCATATTATAAATATGTAGGTATATGGAGATGAGCATGTAACCTCTACGAGAAAGATTTTTTTTAAAGAAGTCACAAAGATATTATTTTGACTACTAAAACTCGGCTACAATGAGTTATTACGAGATATTACGTTTACCCAGTGAAAGTGAAGTTATACACATCAATACAACATGTAAGTACTTAAAACCTCTATAAGATACATTTTTAAAACACGTAGAACATCAAGATGTTATGCAATTACAATAAAATTTGAATTAAGTATCTCTTCTATCGTTTTACATATGTCCCAATATTGTACGATTTTACTACTGTGATTATATCAATATTATGAAAAAAGTTAAGAAAAAACATGCTTTATATGCTTGATAACCAGACACCAATTTCGAATCATATTATGTATAATTTACCAATGGGCCCACAATATCCACTATATAAAATACCTAACACTCATTATATACCTACGCACCTATGTAACTGGAGAATATCGCATCTTCGAAGGGATGAATATAATAAAACGCTTTATATACTTATTATACGATACAGTTACTAGCAGAAAATTGAATCTCCGAATATACGTATAAATATGAAATGCCTTATATACTTATTACACGATACATTCATGACAAAAACATCTCCGAAGATATTCTGGCTTATAGACGATAGTTTTCGAGAGAATTTCGCATCTCCGACAGTAGGTATAATATATAATTATATACGATATTTTACGACAAGAACTTCGCATCTGCGAAGATATATTATTATTCCTTAATGGTACTTATTATCCGACATATTTTAGAGGAGAACATAATTTTCGAAAAATAAATAGGTACTTAATTCCTGATATACTTATTATCCGATAAAATATTTAAGAGGTGAATATTCGTGTCTCCGAATATATAAATATTTAATGCCCGATATAATCCGATATAATATTTTCGAGGAGAATATCCGCGTCTCCAAATTTATATAAATATTTAATGCCCATTATAGGTACTTATAATCCGATAAAATTTCGGGGAAAACATCCGCGTCTATATAAATATTCATATACTTATTTCACGATATACCTATTCATGAGAAGAACATAGCACCTCCCAAGATATATATATATATAATATAAAACAACCATAATATATTTCGAAGTATGTACTTATTCTACAGCTTATTGAAGCTTTTTTCTTTTTTCCCTAACTAATAACCAAACGATGGCCAATCTGCGCATAATGTACAACTTACAACTACTTTATTATTATTACATACATTGAAATGAAACTAGATGACCATTATTCAAATAAGTAATATATACCTGGAAACTATAATTGAATTAATAAAATAAGCATTTGATAAAAACTAATTCGTTGTTCTGCCGATGGTTTGACTGATTTAGAATTTAGGTTTCTTGTATACCTAATACGTTTATTGATGTTATTATAATATTTAAATTTATTCATTTGATTGGCTAATTTCACTTCAATATATATTTTCAATAGGGCAATGTTTTTGTCTAATTTACTGTTATCTTAATTAATATTTATGTAAGACTGTCCATTATTTTTATTAGCTTTTTTATAGTATATAGAAGTTATTTTCGCTTTCGTATTCATCGTGGTCACAGATGTACAACTTACAAGTTAGCTTATAAATATATTATATTGAATACCTATATAAATAGTTAATTAGAAGAAAAAAAAAACTGTTTTTAAAAGTATGGAAAGTACTTTTAACGAATATTGCTAAATGACAGGTTTGCAAACAAAAAGGTAGGTATTGTATATTCCTATACCAAGGTATTTTATCAAAATCGTTTAACTATATAACACAATGTTATCAAACTGTTAAAAGAACTTATTCAGAATGAATAACTAAATTCTATCTATTATTACCACTATTTATAGTGTAATATATATATTATTATATTATATTGTTAAGACTATTTTCGCTTCCATATTCCTCGTGGTCAAAATGTACAACTTACAAGTTAGCTTATAAATATAATATATGGAATATATAAATAGGTAGGTAATAAAATGGAAAATACTTTTACCAAATATTGATAACTGACAATTTTGCAAACGAAACGGTATTTGTACCTACATTAAATTTTTCTTTCGTCCACCAACGAACAATATCGAGTAAAAAACAACGCATTCCGGTTAACCGAACAAAAAGTGACAAATGAGCAGCGAAGATCGAATTTAAATAGGACGCGGCCTAACAAAATGTTATCAAACTGTTCAAAAAAATATTCAGAAGGAATAATAAAATTCTTAATCTTCATGTAAGACTATCTATACCTTATGTTATAAAGACTATTTTCGCATTCCTCGTGGTCGAAAATGTACATTTTATAAGTTACCTTATAAATATATTAGGTTATATTGAATATATAAATAGTTAATGAAAATAAAACAGTTTTTAAAAGAATGGAAAATACTTTTACCGAATATTGCTAACTGACAATTTTGCAAACGGTTTTACATCGAATCTTTCCTTCGTCCACCGACGAGAGATGTCGAGTAAAGAACAATGCTCATAAATACAGTAACAAAACAAAAATATTGCATTTTTAAAAGGTATTTATCAAAATCGTTTAACTATAACACAATGTTATCAAACTGTTAAAAGAACCTATTCAGAATGACTAAATTCTTAATGAAACATTCGAACAAACATAAAATGTCTGGCACCAGACTACTTACGATAACTATTCTTATAGGTTTTCTCGGTTGCCCCAATCTTCATTGTAAATGAACAAGATCATACTTATTTATAATAATTATCTATCTACCTTACCAACTAATAAAGTATTTAACTCTTTTATGTCTATACTTACCTACCAATTTATAAAAATATACCTTTTTTTCTACTTTATTGCCTAAAGAAGAAACTGACAGACATAATAAAAAACGGTCTAAATCTGGGGTAATATTGACAGAAGGTTTATGATCTGTCAACCAATGATGGATTTTTGGAAAGTCAACCCCTAAGGCGCCATCTACACGGGTTAGAGTACCGCGGCGATAGTCACACCGTGGCATCAAATTCAATAGAAACTCTATGAAGCGTTCTCCACACGGCGATATCATTGCCTCGAAAAATTTATGGCACGGCGAGATGGCGTCTAAGTGAAGTAATCCTAAGTAGAGGAGGGATAATATATAATTATACAAATCCGTGTTTTAAGTAGAATACGTTAAAAATGGTATTTGCCTTTTCGGTTTAAAATTATCACAGACATGTGTCAAGAAAGTAGGATTTTTTTAATAACAATTTGTACTTTTTTAAGACATGAAAAGAATAACGAATTGAAAAAAAATTGCGTTTAAAAAAATGAAATAACGTGCAGAAATAGGGGCTGGAAGTTTATAATGCGAAGTCGTGCGCAAGACCTAGAGTTAAATATTACACCTAATATTGCATATTTTATGTAGCAATATCCGGCTACTCGTCACCCATAGAGTGCAGGCGTTCAATAAAGATACCTAATATATCAAACATAAACCGAATGAAATTAAGTGACTAGGGAAAGAAACGGCACAACTATCAGGAATTAATTAAAAATCACAATACTGCCGTCGGAATAGTTAGTAAAATTGGTGGTATTTTAGTGTTAGTTATTGGATGACAAAGAAGACGATGATCCACCTGATGTTAATGGCCACCGCCGCCATCTGCAAGACCAGAGGTGCCGCAGATGCCATGTCATCCCATCATCAGAGACAGAGCTGGAACGTCTCGTGTGCCCGTAATCACACCGGCACTCACACCCTTCAACCCGAACCCTGCAATGCTGCTTGGCGGCAGAAATAGGTATGGTGGTAGTACTACCCCGGGCGAGCTTCTCCACAAAGTGCTCTACTACTCTTCCTGAAATACGCATATACAAATGTCCATATTTTTTTTTATAGATTGATGTAATTAGATGATTGTATAGGTAGTATACATATAGCTCAAAACTCTCTTGAAGAGGGGAGGCCTGCGTCTCCAGCAGTGGGATAATTAGGTATAGGCTGGTATGCTATAAATAGGTAATAGCCCATTTTGAAAAAAAAAAATCTCTTCATTACGACGGCAGAATTGATTATCAATAAAATAAGTATTCGTTATTAATTTATTCGTTTGATAGTGTTCAGTTTACGCTTACAAGATCGTACCCAAACGTCTTCTTTTTATCAAAAACACTGCTTACCTACTTCCACAAAAGAATAAAATAGAAAAGCCTTAAAAACCCTAACTAAAAACCGCGAGCGTTAGGTACTACTAGTACATGCAAAACAACAACTAAAGAGGACATTGCAAACGGAGTAACATCTGCTTATTTAGAGCATAATGTTACTGAAAAGCTAAGAACCTACTTCTATCTTCATGGCCTGAGGCATCGGTACCTAATTACTAATTAATTACAAATATATTTCTTTTTTATAAGTAAGGTCTTCCGGGGTATATTCTAGCTTACCTACTTATGTCATATCTACGACCTATACCCACTTCTTTTCATCCCTCTAGGGATGAATGAGCGCTTCTGGTATACCTATAGACTAGCTATCAATATAGAAACCTATTCGTTCCATTATATTATTTATAACATTCACTTACAGTATAAATACTTAATGAGAGTAAATTAAACAGAAACCACCCACCAAAGGGCAATACAATGCGAATACAATGCTTTAACAGGACTATTTTAAGTTCCCGTGTGATCCCACCGGAGATGAAGCGATCCGCAGAGTGAATTAAAGGCCGTCGATATAGCCCAAACTATTGCCAAACGGGCAGTGAGCTACTTTACATTGCTCGCAAACCAGATGGCCCATGAGGCCGAAAGGTTCTGGACTAGCGACCGCGTATTGATATGAACTTAAATAAGTTTAAACCTAAACAAACTGTTTTTTTTTTTTTTTTTTAATAAACTTAAACGAATGATACAAACGTAAACGTAGGCCAAATAACATAACCCCGAAACTTAGCAAATAGAAAATAACGACCTATTTTAACGATTTGGATACAAATGTAGGTAAATAATACTTTCACGTTACCTACGTACGTACCTACATAAGTTAATAATGAAGAAATATTCCTATTTATTGTCCCATCGAAAAAGATTTTTACGTATTCGGCCGAATACAAAAACAAAATTCGTCCTTTTTTGCATTTGGGCCGAAAACCGAAATCGAAAAAACAATTGTTTTGATGTAGATAGGTTTTTGTTGGTAAAAGTAAAATAATTTCAGATTCAATCAGTTGGGTCTTTTAGTACCTAATTTATTTAACCGTTTCAACTAAATCACACCAGAAAACACGTTAATAATTTTCACCACATGCGAGAAAAATCAATGTTACTGCCATTTCTGTTATATTGTTATTATTTGCGATAGATTTTCTATGAAAAAATATTTATTATTATTGTTTTGCCAGAACTTAATTTATTTCGGCCACTGCCGAAAATATTACCTAATAAACATCGGTCGAAAACGAAGATGGCCGAAACTGGATCTTTTTTCCGAAAACCGAAAACGGAATGCGTTCGGACTCAAGAATAGATCAGTAAGATAATAATGTAAAGATAGATGATTATTCTAAAAACGGCTGCTGCCGGATTCCGACTCTTGGTCGGAATACACTACACTACACTACTTTTATATCGCACAATGTAAACTTTTTCTGTTATATTTACATCTTACTGGTACTAGACTATTGAATAGCTACACTATACACCATCCGTTTTATGTAATATAATAACATATACCTTACCAGTAGGCCGTTCGGTACCTCAGGGGGTCTACCGTTAAGCCTACCTACTAATGCACTATTTTTCGCAGGATTAGCCAGCATCTGTCCATCAGGGATGAATGAGCATGGCAAGACTATAATTACTTAATTATATATAGAAAAATATCTTACCGTTTTATTATTTTAAAATATTAAGATTTAGAATTATTTGATTGAAATATGCCTCGTTGGTCTAGTGGTCGCAAGTCCTACTGCTGAGCATGAGGTCCTGGGTTCGATTACCAGGTCGGGCAAAGTGTTATTGGGTTTTTAGGAATTTCTCAGTTGCCCGGTTGATGACAATATGCTCACCCCCCATTACATGGGACTTTAAACATAACTGACGAAATGTGAGTGTACTATAGATATACCTCTGCCTCACCCTTCGGGAATTACAGGCGTGATGTTATGTATGTATGAATGTTTATCAAAATATTATGTGAAATAAATTTCATAAATATGAAGAAGATAAAAATGAAAGGACAATACCCCTATTTTTAACCGACTTCTTGTTCTACGTTGGTTTATTTAGCTCGCCAAAAACAATTAACAGTAGTTTGAAATTGGTGAAATAGGTGGTTTAAAGGTTTTATTTGAATTCAAATATACAAGTTGCTGGTGTTGGTACCACACAAACGAAAATATTTATTTAATGAATTTAAACGAGAAACGAAACAATATTCATCATGATTAACACAAATAAAAAGTCTTATTTTTATTTTGATGTATTCGGAAATGTACGAAATTATTTAGATTTCACCAACATTATAAACGTAATAATACTTGTAATTTATATGAACTGACAAGATGTCAACCAAAACATACAACAGTTCGGTTAGTGTAAGGATTTAACGTAGTATACGAATTCATAAGAATACAAAACGAAACGTAACGAAATTGGTATTAACGATCCATTACAAACGTAAAATAAGGACTCTTTTGGTATAAAGTAAAAAAATTAACTATCAGTTACAAGTATACATACGTAAATAAATTATTCATGAATATATTTATATACATAACTAGGTATCTTATTTACTTTAACTCTAATTTTAAACCACAAATTGCTTACTCAAGTTGCTTACTCTTATCGATTCCGACTTGCTGTCGGACGATCGTTTATCCTACAAACACTACTTTATTATCGCACGAGACATCTTCTTTATTGAATAATTTACATTGTTCTTACCAGCAGGCTACCGTTCAGCCTGCCCTCTAATACACTATATACCGATAGAGCATAGACAACATCTACATAATATATTCACCCCGTCGCGGATGAACTAGCAAGGCAATTACGTACTCATACCTATCTCTTAATAGCAACATATTATATTTCCACTATAATGTCTACGAACTATAAAGTACACACAATGCAAGCACATTTAAGAGATGTACAATTACATTTAGTTTACGAACCTAACCCATTGAAGCATAAATAAATACGAGGAATATTCAATTAATTCTTGGATTAACCCTTTCCGGGACACTACGTCGTAGGGCGCGTATAGAAATTCAATGCTATGAGGCACAACACCTGTCGACAATTGTCTTTGAGCTTCAATGAAAGCCACTACGTTGACAAGACGGTAATGGAAGTTTCATGAACGTGACGTACCTACATATGTCATAGTGCGAGATATCTTAGCCTTGTAATGTCACCTGGGGTAGCTTTTACAAGTCACCAATATGTTCCCAGCGCACACATATAAGAGTGTGGGTTGTGACTACGGCTTAGGTATTATTCGAATACTCGAATATTTGTAATATTCGAGTATTCGCCTGTTTTAATATTTGATTAAGACAGACCCAAGTATTCAGATAGTAATTTAACTTGTAATTTTTTAGGTACTCATGAAATAAAAGCACCTTATACTGCGTGAAAAGAAATGTTCACGAGGTGTTGTGAAGTGTGCGACAGGTTGGAGTACCGTGCGAACAACATTCATTCATTACTTGTCTGAGTGTGCAAAGCTTAGTTTTGTTTTGAGGTTAATTTATCACCAATTTACAAAGCAAAGATGATACGGATTTATGTATGTTCCCAAACTTTCAACATACGCGCCACCCTCTCCTTACCATAACTTCCTCTATTATGCCGTTTAAGGAACAATATTTCTAAGAGTCAGTCGGACAGAATGTCAAACTTGCCGAACCTCCCAAAACCGTTAATATGCATTTCGTTTAGAAGATCATTTGTAACTACTACGACTTGTCTGAACAGGCTAGATGACAGTAATAATAAATTATGGCAAACGGATTTTTTTTTAAGTCGTCTCCTACAAGAAAATATATGCTAAACATTTATCTAAAAATAAGTAAGAATGAGAAAGACTGAATCTTGGACTGCAAGACAAGGTGGAGCAGTCTTGCTGATATGGTGATAAGATTTTTGGAACTAAAAGATTATTAAAAACACATTAATAGATTTAAAAAATGACACCACATTTTCGCCCGTCGTGATCGAAATATTAGAAGATCTGTCGTTCTCGCTCAAAATAGTGAGAGCGACTGTCAAGGCAATATTATGTGAAAGGAAAGCTAATCTGCTGACTTGTGAAACTGCTCTCAAGTTTATAATTGCAAAGTTACAGGAGAGGAACACTAGTATAATTATGATATTAAAAATAATAGCATTTTTACACTGTCTATTATTTTCCCCGAATAAAAGAACGTAAAATATTAAATAGAATCGAAACCGAAAGTGGTTGGTTTAAAAAAAAACCTAGATATTTTAAACGTAAATACTTTAGATTTTACCAATGTTATAGATGTACATACATATACTAATTAGATTTCATTAAAGTTTATAAACATGCATATAAATATTTGGATTACAGCAAAGTTATAAGCATACGAAAGAGGAGGCCTATGTGCCTATATCCCAGCAGTGGGAACAAAAATGCTTATGCTATAAACGTACATATTCTAAGTTGATTTCATTAACGATATACCTAAACGTAAATGTATTTAACATGATTTAATTATTATTAATATTAAATAAACAAGTATTTACCGTTAAACGAAACGATTCTGAGGAAAACGAACGATTCAATACTAAACCTACTAGTTAAATACATACTTAATAAATTGTCCGTGTTGATAAACCGTTCATACTTATCTAACCTTTTTTTTTAATTATGACGCTTCATGGTACCTACCTACTTATATAATTTATTTTACATCTTACTGATAGGCTGCTCGATACCTCAAAGGGTCTACCGTTAAGCCTACCTGCCTATTACTGCTATCATTGCGACGACTTTTTGTGACCAGCATCTCTTCACCCGGAGGGGGTGGAGGAGCGTAGTTAGAACCTACATACATATTTATTAAACAAAAAATATTACTTTAGAACTAACTTAATGAATTTTCAGTAAATTTCTGCAAAGCCTTGAAAAGAGAATTTAATTTATAAAAATTAAATAGTAATGAGATGTTTCCATCGAGAAAGAGTCCGTAATTCAGAGATCTGACAAAGGACTAGGTCCAAGAAGTTGGAAGCGTGAAGCGATTTAACAATGGAGGTGGAAAAAATACTTGGCGTGAGGCTGTAAGAGTTTTGGCAGACTAACAGTAAAGGGCGGGAGGAGCGCAGCGGTTTGAAATTTCGTTTCTGTCATTTAGAATATATTATTATCTCAAGATTTTGTGGGAAATTTTGATTCGTGCCAGAGAGATCATCGTTACACACTTAAGTGTTATAAGAAAGCATTTTGAAATCATTTTAATTTAGTTTTAACCCTTAACCACTGACGTACGAATGAGATTCGTAGCCGAAACCGTTATTCGTTCAAAACTTCATTTTGTGCGGGAACATGTTCATGCCATTTTAAATAGTTTCCTAGCTACCAGGGACGCGTGCGCTGCGGGGAAGAGCGGACGCGTGGCACATCAACACTAGAGTTTGAGGACCTGACGTATGACATACGTATGGTCAGTGCTAATGTAATTTTTTTATGAGGTAGTATTTTATTATATTTTGTTGATAAAATGAATTGTAAGCGATGCAACACTTCGCCTAGGCCCTCTACATCTCACAAAGTACAGTGAGTTCCAGTAATCAGTCATTCAAACGAATTATTTGAATCATTGCTGTGCGAATCTGACGAGTCATTGGGCAATGAAGAAATTTGCATTCAATCGGACCGCGGCAATTCTTCGGAAGAAGAAAATGAAGAGGAGAACTCTAAGCATGTTGATTAATAAATAATTTTCTACGAATATTTTTTACTGTTTTATTTATCATCGCACCTTCTATTTAAAATAATGTATCGTTTAAAAATTAATAGAAGCATTAAATACTCTTGATGACTGACTCATAGATTTTTTTAGATGAATGCCATTCACATGTCAGAGGTAGGGTAACGAAATTACATGTCAGTGGTTAAGGGTTAAGAAGCCGCTATGAGGTTTTCGGATATAAAAATATTTAGTATCATGGCTCTTAATAAAAATATGAAAACCAAAAATCTAAGTTGCAGCCAAAATTTGCAGGTATCTACTGAAAAATACTACCTAGTATTAGCCATACATATCTATACCTAAACTAATAAAACGAATTTGGGTGACATGTCGTTGTTTAAATACACGCTCTTATTACCCCGAAGGGTGTGCTAACTTACCTACAAGGACTATAGACACTACAATAATATGCCCCTTTAGCTGTACTCCAAAATCTCGCCAGTTGAATATAATCTATCCAGCCTAACCTACAAAAAAAAATACAACTATCATTATAATATACGTCACATTAAATACAAGGGTGAGTGGTGGTAACCCAATCTAAACTCCACTCGGCAGATTAATTATGGAGAAAAATGGTCAGAGGATGGTGGAGGAATGGTCGATTTGGGGAACGTCACCTCGATTACACGGATGTGCACGCAAGTTTATTTTCAAACGACCACGTGGATCTCAAAGTCACCTATCTGACGTTACATGCTGTCTTCTTCTTTCATGAGAAAAAAACATAACATTGTTTTTTTTTCATACAATGTTTTGTATTTTCTAATCATGCACCGTAGGAAGACGGTACTATAGAAAAAAGGTATTCCACTTTCCACACATACGCAGCTCAGGGGTAAAGCAATGTCGTATGAAAAAGGGTCGTCCAGCGGATAATGTTGGATTATGAATTGGGTCGGGTGTTTTACTGGGAGTGGGGATGTTTGCGTCGGGAGCGGAATGGGCTTCCGGTACTCTTCACTGTCCGAACGTGTCGCAGCACCACACTGTCGCCACGTCACGTCGGTTGTCGGTGAGAGCGTGGTACTTCCCGGTTCGAGCCAGCCCAGCGACGAGCTGTGGCCTTGTGGAGGCCACAGCTAGGCTCTACCACAAGGTCTACCAACGAACAATGTTCTATCTAGATAAACAAAGCTGTTCAGGAATAGCTTGAGTGTAATGTTTGATTAATTTCCCGAGTAGCGTTTTTAATAACGACTGACGTGCTTAGCGAAGCTATATTCAGATTTTTGAAAGAGTGTATTTTTGAATCCTAAAATACTAGAATAATAACGATTCTAAATATAATGAAACCTCCCACCGCTATCCACAACTAGACTATTACTACCACTACATGACGTCATAAAGTCTTACAACTAATTACTACTGATTGCAGCGAAAATGGTTACTCATCGAACTCTTGCACTTCGGTACTAAGAGCGAAACTGTAAACTTACTAAATAATGTAGGAAGAACGACAGATACTTCATTTTTTATTATTCTTAATTAACTATTACCAGTTGTGTACTTTACCTAAATTGTACTATCGCTGCGTGTATTTATTATGGTAGGTACTTAACAATTTTTATATTAGCTATTTCAGGACCTAGCAATATTTAAAATAGACGTTTTACAACTAGCAGGTGATACGATAACACTACAATATCCGTGAAATGTTACGGAATTTCATAAACTTTTATAATGAGTTAATACTAAAGACTAAGAAGACTATAATGTTGCGATTATTTTTTATATAAATTTATGAATCAGTATTGAAAACGTGAATGATATCGATTCAAAGGGCTCAGGGATTCAGACTGTGCTTATATACATACGTTCTTATATATTGTACTTAAAAAATTATTATACGAAACTTGTATTCATCTTGAGTTATATACCTACTAGACGCCGTTATTATTCTCCATTACGTTCTACTACGGTTTTAAATGTATTATTGCTTAATTATTAAAATGGTTCAAGACAGACAATTTCTTATATCATCTTATACATTTCGATATAAATCGAATATATTCCCCTAATTATATCTAATAAAAGTTATTCAATGTTCGGTTCCTTTATATTTACACATTTTTCCCTTAAACTCTAAGACCAGCTTGCACCACAAATCACTAATAACGGTTTAGCGATAAACTAATTTAAATCATCGCGATGATTTAATAATTATATCATCGCGATGATATATGAATAGGACGATGCATCGTCCTATTTCTGTCGATCGTTTGAAGATGATAGAGACAGAGGGATGTTTAACGCTAAACGCATTTAGATATTTTGTCGTAAAAGCGGGCCTTATTATCCTATTCAAACACCTATATTAATATACGCGCATATGGTTTTCCTATACATTTATATATAACTAGCTGATCCGACAGGCGTTACCAATACAAATTTCAATAAATTAAATATAAAACTTTACGTACCTATACCGTACGCGTTATGGAAAGGTAAAAATCCCAGCCTATCACATATCAAGATATTCGGGTCTGATTCTATCATATGGTCCATGTACCTAAAGAAAAGCGACAAAAGTGGGATAAAAATCCATGAGAATGATATTTGATAGGTTATTACGAAAATTCTAAGAGATATCGCTTAATGGATCCTCAAACTCATAAAGTAGCAAAAAATTTAATCGTTGTTGTTATAGAGGACTATAATGAGAGTCCCAATTTACCTACTCTTGCCATGTGAAATGAATATTCCAGTACACGAGGGGCAACCAGCCAGTTCTAGCTCTATTTCACCAGTAGTAAGCATGAGAGCATGTGTGTCAGTCCGAAACAAGAATTAGGAGTCAACACCAGTGTCTTATCTATTTCTATGTTGCAGGGCGGTGCCATTTCCTGGCGGTCGCACAAACAACAGACTATCGCACTATCAACAGCTGAGGCAGAATACATTTCGATGTCTTCATCGACACAAAAAGCGTTGTGGCTACAACAGCTACATAGCGAGGTCAACAGCAGAGGAATCCACTCAGCATCTTCAGTGATAACCAGAGTGCAATAAAACCATCAATTAATGATGATTACCTACTTAGGTCCAAGCATATAGACATTCGCTATCACTTTCTAAACGACCATTTTAATAAGTTTAAGATACATTTTTGTTATGTTAAAGGTGAAGAAATGATTGATGATGATGATCTATCTAAGGGTACTGCTGAGAAGCATTTATATTGCGTTACTAGTATGGGGTTGCGCTAATTTGTATTGTATTGTATAATGTAGCGTTTTTAATAACACAATTTTGTTTTACGCAGAGAAGTATTTTAATTTACTATGAGAGATGATTTTTTTTTAAATTATTATTTAACACCTATGGAAAACGCGGATATATTCGAAATATCGAGACCAAGGGTGACATTTATTAACTATTTAAATTATTTGCGCCAACTTTAATAATCCTCTACAATATGGTTCATAAACGCTTCAAATGTAATATACCTATTCGAATTGCTTACATATCGTTCGATCCTTTAAAATACAGAAATATTCATTACAATATAGTACGCGGTATATATCGGTAAATCGTAACCGGAAACACGAAACGTCATAGCCCATAGTTTCATTTACCTTTAAATATTTTTGGTGTTTGGTTATCAAGCACATTTAAACAATTATTCATAAAGTAACAAGTCTTAGATAAATGCTTAATAATGCTGCACGAAGTAATATCAGCTTAACATTAAATGGTTACACAATAAAATTGATATAAGTGGCTAAATATCGTTAAGATTAGGACGAGCAACATGAGACATAAGGCCCCAAGAATGCAATCCCATTTCTGTGGATACTAACTGAGATAAATACAGAAAAGAACTAAAAGACAACAGAAAAACAGTTCTTTATATATTTCCGCAGAGAATATGAACTCGCAGAAATGTAATATCCGAGAATCAAAGAGACAGATGTGCTTTTCTGAAATTGCGAGTGTACAAGATCCCACAACATGCGACTTCTTTAAGATCGCGCCTTCCGACGCTGCGTGCAGCTGTCGAGATGTTGAACAGTCTTAACCTACGTCTGCGTTTTTTTACGGCATTCCAAGTATTGAAAATGTACAAAACTATTTCGAATATCATAAAGTACTCAAAAGACGAGGAACACAACTCTTTGAAATTTTCTTACGCATAGTTGGGTCTTACCCTCTCTTCTAACTTTTCAATCTTAGAGCCTTGCCTTCTGTTGCTGTTATTCAATAGACACATAATATATTAATGAGAGAGCTAAGTTCTCCCCTAATCTACTTTTAGATCAAAAACGTCAAGGTCAAATTCTGAACATAGTCCAATAAATTAATTTATGTAAATTTTTCGAAATTATCTTTTGAAAAGAGCCTCCAACATTGACGATACTTTTACTTTAATTTGACATCAGAGCTGGCTACTCCGCTGGACGTAATACACGTCCAGTGAAGTAGACAGCTCTGATGGCAAATTTGAAAAGTGTCTAGTGTTTGATACACGATCTTATTGTCGTGGCGTAAAGACTTTGTTCTTGCATAAGCTCATGTCGACACAAGAGAAGACAATAATTTTTTAAACTTTTAGAAAATTTGGTACTATAGTTTACCTTTCCGATGGTTATAATTCTTGTAATCGAAACAGTAAAGCCCTCAGGCGCGCACTGAGAGTAGGCGCCTGAGGCAGAAAGTCGTCTACATAGCAACATTATATCGAACTCTTCAGCTACCGTTTAAAAATTCATTAATTGGAACTGGGTTCAGAATTTGGTACATTTTAAGCTGCAAGTTACGGTACCATTTACTTGGTGTCGTACATGTCCTTTACGCGGCTCTTCAGCTGTTTAGTGTAGCTATCCAGACGATAAGCGTTCTCCTCAAGTTTGGCCACCATCACGTCTATGTCGTCTACTTGCGCAAGTAGCGGCCTGATGGTGCTCCCATCTGTTTGAGCAAATAAAAAATGCGGTTTATCACTGTTGCTGTTGAAGATGGTCAGATGGCAGCACATTTGAATGCATCCACGTGAATCTGTGTGCGTACACTCTCAGAAACAAAACTATGGTTTCACCGGAAGAAAACGAATATTTGTTGTGTAGATGTTAAAAAAGTGTCGTTTCGTGAGTGTACAATTTAAAATGAACTATTACTTACATATATCATTGTATTCCGTCAGCGTCCTGTTCAAGTTAACGGCTAGATTACGCAAGTCAGTGTACTTGGTAATGGCCGTACGATTTATCTCTTCCAGCAACATGTAATGGTCCTAAGGACAAAGAACATGGGAATTATAACATATTTAACACTTACATTTTCGGAAAGTGTTAATGTTTTGGGAAGACTTGGCACAAAGTTTTAGTATAACAAGGCATTAGGGGAACTTTAACAGTGATTTTCAAACATTTGTGACTACATATACCTACATTTGCACTTTATATTAGGAATACTCTATAAGTAATTTTTGGTGAAAACAAGACTGATTTGGCAATATTTTGTTTGATTTTGTCCCAAGGTACACACAAAGCTGTCCAAAGGTAAAAACAAACAAGTAACGTACCAGTGGACAAAACTACCATATTTAATACTAATCCGATTTAAAAATCCGACACAATAAAAAATCTGGTAGTATTAGACCATTATACCCTACAAAATAATAGGTTGGGGAAAAGTTCCTTCGCATTTTTTAAGAAAATATCAAAACATTTTTTAATATAGTTTATTTAGATTTAACTATAGTATAGAGGTACCATTTTGTTCGATAACTTTTTGCCATCTTGTAGGTAGGGACATGATCCCATTGCTATAGAAATTTTGGGACTTCTGATCAAAATACCGCGACAAGTGGTTTTGGCAGTCCTCTCGTGATGTTAACCTGACACTGCCTAAAGAATTCTGAAGAGACCGAAACTGGTGGAAATCTGAAGGTGCAAGGTCAGGACTATACGGCGGATGCATTAAAACCTCCCAGCCAAACTCTCTTTATTTTTGATGAGTGGCTAAAGATGTGTGAGGTCTAGCGTTATCATGATGAAAAACCACACCCCTTCTGTTGATTAATTCCGGTCGCTTTCTCTCAACTTCTTGCTTAAATCTAATCAGTTGTTCGCAGTAGAGTTCAGAATCGATGGTCCTGCCTGGTGGTAACAGCTCATAATGAATAATGCCCTTCCAATCCCACCACACACACAGCATCACCTTATTGCGAGTTAACCCGGGTTTCGCCACTGTCTGTGAAGCCTGACCGGCCTTTGACCACGACCTTTTTCGCACGTTCTTGTCGTACGTGATCCACTTTTCATCACCAGTTATCAGCTTCTTCAAAAATGGTTCGGTTTCATTACGTCGTAATAAAGAATCACAAATGAGTACACGGTTCATTAGGTTTCTTTCAGTGAGTTCGTGAGGTACCCAAATATCGAGCATTTTCGTGTACCCAGTTTTTTTCAAATGTGCCAAAACTGTTTTGTGGTCAATTCCCAGTTCATCAGCTACGTCGTAACTACTGATATGCCGATCTTGCTCCACTTATTCAAAAATGGCATCCATTTTATCCGTAATAGAGCGACCAGAGCGACGTGCATCTTTGACATCAAAATTTCCGGATTGAAAACGCTTAAACCAAATTTGTGCTACTCTCACAGACACTGCACTAGGTCCATAAACATCGCAAATTTTTTCGCGGCTTGTGTTGCATTTTTACCTTTTTTGTAGTAAAATTTTAAAATGTATCGAATTTCTTCATTAGATTCACTCATCTTGATAGTACGAAAAACAAATGAAAATCACACATTTTCCTAATTTGAATTTGGAATTATGTTCTTTAAAATTTAAACTTTCAATGATACCAAAACCAGCCAGATACAAATAGTATAGCCACAGAGATTTTATTACAAGTTCATACATACTATAATGCGAAAAGACTTTTTCCACAACCTAATAACATCTTTACTATTTGGATACCTTGGTAATTAACACAGTTAGGTGATTTCGTATTTTGAGGTAGTCGACAATGTCCATACTCGTAGGTACATATACGTTACACGACCCTACAAATATTATAAAGAGAGAGAGCGAATTTTGTGAGTGTCGTGGGTCGGGCCGAATCGCTAGTGTTAAATTATAAATTATTTACGGAGCGTGAAAGACGTTTAAGTATCACACGAGGGCCAAAAAGTATTGTTAGCTTCCTGATGCAATACTGGAAAACGTGGACTCAGCAGTAAAAGAGCAGTTAAAAAAAAAAATTGCTTACCCCGCCACAAGCGATTTCGCCTTGTAAGTACTCATTAGTACGTTTGAAGAGAAGCGTAGCAAGACGACTCAGAGTGGGATCATGTGGATCCAAAACCTCGAAGCTGGAGTGCGTTGGCGATCCGTACATATCTGTTAACAATAGATACAACACTATGATAATCTTAAACAACATCAAAAACGTTACAAACACATTCAGTGAAAACAGAATCTTTAGAAAATATACGATCAGTTTTTACTGTTGCTACGACGGATTCGATCAGCAATCAAGAAGCTAAGCGAAGCTGAGCCACATCGCCGCAATTAGCCTTGCGTACCTTTTATCTTACTATAAATTGTAAGACTAGGTATGGCTGCAAAAAGAAATTCGGATCGAACTCTGACGCATGCGCGGTTTAAACACTGCATTTTCGACGGGCATAGACCGGCGTGGTGCAACAGCATCGGCGGTCATCGTGAGCTATCCCCACTGCACGCTTAGCCCCGCGATCGCCATTTTCACAAATATGTAACTTATTTCGTTCAAAAATACTTCCTATATGTTGGACACCTCACACAGTAACTTCTATAAAAAATCATACATTTCACAAATAAAAACCTACCACACGCCGCATATATTAACATCACTCACAAATCATTTAACACTCCTTAGTCAGTATTAGTTAACACCATCGAAACGCATTTAGCCGAGACATGAACTACCGGACGGCCGATAACTACTACGAACCGGAATCGACTGGGCGAGAGGTGGGCAAATGGGATTGCAAATGGCCACTCACGCATGCGTGATGCAGCTGCGTCAGTACGCAACGCGCACATTGGCCACCATCTAGAAGTCTCGGTACTCGTGAGTTTAAAGCTTATAAGCTTTTTGGTCGCACTTCAGCAGACGCATGCGCGGTCTGCCCTTTAGACGGGCGTGTTGCAATGGCATCGGCGGCCATCTTAAAATACCCTACCTCCCGACACTGTCCTTTGTATTTTTTTACGTTCCTGACACCAATCTCACAACCCAGAATTTATCATTATTCGAAATTCATTATTATAGTAAAACTGCAGCGCCGCAGCAACTTTAACACGATTGATTTAAGACGCATCACCGTTGTATTATCATGATTTTACTATATACAAAAACTAATATTTTCACAACAACAAAAATTACACGCTTTAAATTCAATATCACACACAAATGATTCCGCACCTCTACATTAATATAATTTGCCTTTGTTTATTTTCTCCGTAAGGCAGAGACGGATCATGATCTACCGAATTACCTATCACTACTACGAACCGGAAACGACTGACGAGGTGGGCGATTGCAAATGGCCGCTCACGCCTGCGTGATGCAGCTGCATTAGTGCGTCACGCTCAAATCGGCCGCCATCTTGATCTGGTATTTGGTCGCAATTTATGAGGCATGCGAGGTATGCTATATGGACGGGCGTGTTACGACAGCATCGAATCGGATGCCATATAAAATTACCCCCTAACCTACAACACTATCCTTTGTTGTTTTTAACAATTTTTTTCACCAATCATACAACCCAGTTGCTAAGAATATACAATGAAATACTTACAACGTGCTTCGTACACGAAAGTGCTTTACTGCGGCCATTTTAACGCGATTAATTCAAGACGACACAAAGAACCGTCATAGACTAGAAAACTAAAGTATTCACACAAAAAAAAATAACACTAGATTCAGTACCACACAAAAATTATTTCACACTTCCACAGTAATCCAACTGGAAAAATGGCTGTTATTTATTTCCTCCATTGAAACGCAGAGAAGGGTTATGAACGACCGATGACTATTACGACCCAGGAAGGACTGAGCGAGGTGGGCGATTGCAAATTAGCGCTGTCAAATTTTAAAGGGATAGATACCTACCACGCATGCGTGATGCAAGTGCGACGCGCGCACGTTGTCCGCAATCTTGAACTCTCTCAACACTTGGGAGTTCTATGCTCATAAGATTTTGTCCCAATTGTTGTCACACTCCGTATGCAAATTATAATAGTTGGCAAATTATAATACCTACACAAGGAGTTATGAATCAACAGTTTTTGATTCAAAACTCCTTGTGTGCTTTTTAACGTTCCTGAAACCGATCTCACAATCCAAAATTTATGATTATTCTTAATTCATTATTTCAGTAAAAGATGGTACTGCGCTGTGGCCACTTTAAAACGATTGATTAAAGACGCATGAGCGTTCTATTATTATGATTGTACTACATACAGAAACGAATGGTAAAAAAAAAACAATACACTTTTAATTAAATATGTCATACAAATGGTTTCGCACCTCAACAATAATCTAATTCGGAATTGCCTTTTGTTTATTTCCTTCGAAAGGCAGAGACGGATCATGATCTACCAATCACTACATGAATTATGAATTACGAATCGGAAACGACTGGACGAGAGGATTGCAAATGGCCGCTCACGCCTGCGTGATGCAGCTGCGTTAGTGCGTCACGCGCAAATTTGCCGCCATCTTGATCTGATATTTGGTCGCAATTTATGACGCATGCGCGGTATGCTATATGGACGGGCGTTTTGCGATAGCATCGAATCGGCGGCCATCTAAAATTGCCCCCCCCCACCCTACAATACCAAAGTTAGTTGTAAAAAAAAAACCGATCGCAAAACTTAGTATTTAAGATTATTCTATAAAATACTTACAGCGTGCGTCGTAAACGAAAGTGCTGCCCTGCGGCCATTTTAACGCTATTAATTCAAGACGCATGAGGTTTCTATTATATTGATTCTACACATTTTTTTAACACAAATAACCGTCATAGACAAAACTGAAACTATCACAAAAAAAAAAAAAAATTGAAATGATATGTGCGTGAAATTGAATCTAGTGTGATTCAATTTCACACACAATTCATTTCACAACAGTAATCTAATTGGGAAAATTTATTTTATTATTGAAACGCTGAGAAGGATTATGAACTACGCAACGACCGATCACTACTACGACCTGAAAAGGACTGAGCGAAAGGTGGTTGATTGCAAATGACCGCTGTGAAATTTTAAAAGGGATCGATATTACACATGCGAGATGCAACTGCGACGCGCGCACGTTAGCCGCCATCTTGAACTCCCGGTATGAGTTCTAGGCTCATAAGATTTTTTGTCCCAATTTTGTCACACTCAATATGAAAATTATAATACCTACAAAGAGGTTTGAATCGAATATCGACTGCATTTAGAAGCTTAGAACGGGCCTGTTGCAATGGTATCGGTTGCTATCTTAAAGGACCCTACCTCCCAACACTATCTTTTGTGTTATTAAGTTTCCTGACTACAAACGAACAATCAAAAATTTATCATTCCTCTATGAAATACTTACAAGTTGAGTCGTAAAAGAAAGTGCTGCGGTGCGGCTTTTTTAATACGAATGATAAAAGACAGACAACATGAGCGTTTTACTTCACGATTCTACTATACAAAAACTAATGTTTTCAGAACAACAAAGAAACAATACACTTTAAATTCAATATCACATACAAATTATTTCGCACCTCCACAGTAATCTAATTAGGACTGGACTACTCGTAAATGGCGGATTTTGGAAAACTAATTAGTTAAAGTTCATTATGGTTTATTTGCCTCAAATATGAATATTTCAGCGAATTAACATTAACAGAATTATTTTTTCATTTTTATAACGTTTTTAAATCGGGTCGTATTCTGTCATGGCGGCTAAAAGTGACTTCAATACTTTTATTCTGTTGAATCTATGCGTTTTATAACAGGGTTTTTCGCAAACAGACTTTATTAATTGCTTCTGCCGGAATATTATAATATTTGTTAGACTTAATTAACCCATTCGCTGCCCAGCACCCAACATATATGTCAAAAAATAATTCGTTCGTGTGCCTACAACCCGTATTCGATCAGTCGCTATAGATGACTTCTGTTCATGCCCAGGACCCGACTAGCGACACCAAATCTAAGTGTATGTAAATTTGCCAAACAATTTATGGCTTACAAGAAAAAAATATTTTTGAACTGGGCAGCAAATGCGTCAACGTTTTTTGTATATTTAAAAAATAATATTCAAAGCAGACAAATGATTTTATTTGTGTTATTGTTTACTTTGCCAGCCGTAGGTAGACAATTTCCATTTCCTATTTTTTTATGTGCCTACACAAAATATGACTGATATTTATTTTGTAGATAAATAAAGAGCACTGCCACGTTGTGCGAGAGGAGACACTACCAATCAGTGTTGTTCCTTTCAACACCATTCCTTGCGTACATCCATTGGTATTGATGGTAATAAACTTTATATCTGACGTATATATTTTTTTTCTATTTACTATTTGAAACTGTAGTCAGAAAGTCGTGACGTATCGCGCTCTAATTCGCATTCAATGTCAGATATCTTTTTTTTTTTTTTAAATAGCAGACTTTATTCGTTTTACACTTTATAGTGCTTTTTTGGAAGTCAGTTGTATTTTTTCTCCTTTGTAGTTATGCTATCTACCTACCCCACACCATTTCGTATACCACTACTTGCTATGTAAACAACAATGACAGGAAGTATTATAACATCAACAAGATACACAAAGTGGATTAAATACGGACTATCGAAGCTTACTCAAAAACTATCCAAGCAAAGTTAATATATGGGACCACCGCGTAAGCTTCCTCTATCAAATAAAAATAATTTTCTAAATCGGTCCACAATTGACGAAAACATCAATGAACATACTTATTTTTTTAAATAAACATTCGAATTGAGAACCTCCTCCTTTTTTGAAATCGGTTATAAATATTTTAAGTAAATCATTTAAAAAATAAGTTGCCTTTTGATACTTTTAGCTCACAAACATTCTACAATGCAAATTCATAAGGTATTTTTCTTAATGGCAACTAACCTTTGTTATTTCCTCTATTGAAATACAGAGACGGATCATCGTGAACTACCGAAATACCCATCACTACTACTCGTACGAACCGAAAAGAACTGGACGAGAGGTGGGCGATTGCAAATGGCCGCTCACGCCTGTGTGATGCAGCTGCGTCAATGCGGCACGCGCAGATGTGCCGCCATCTTGAAGTTTCAAGCTTTTCGATCAAACACTGTCGCATGCACGTTCTGTACTTTTGACAGGCGTGTTGCAATGGTGGCGGTGGCCTTCTTAAACGACGACTCAAAGGCACTATCCGTTGTTGTTGTTAAACCTTTTTTTTTTTCACCAATCAAACTATCCAGAATTTATCATAATTCTATGAAATACTTACAATGCAGCCGTTTTATAACACAAATTATTTAACATGTTCACTGTAATCTAATTAGGAAGTGTCTTTGTTTATTTCCTCCATTGAAACGCAGAAAAGGATTATGAACTCCGATATACCGATCGCTACTTCGACCCGGAAAGGACTGAGCCGTGAGCGAAAGGGCGATTACAAATGGCCGCTGTACAATTATTAACCGTTGAAATGTCAAATGCGACTGATATTACGCATGCGAGATGCAACTGCGTCGCGCGCATGTTGGCCGCAATCTTGAACGACCGGGACTTGGGACCTCATAAGTTGTTAGACGCAATTTCTCTTATTTGTGTTTTATGATTCTAATCTATTTAGTTTTCTCTATGGCAATAATGCCGATGTCAGATTCAAGTATGTTAAGAGAAAACGTACGAAATAAAAAACCATTAATCCAATACTCGTTGGTTGATGAACTTGAATTCAATGTGAAACTTGTTGACGAGTAGGTATGTTTCATGATAATGATAGATATTAACTTATAAATTGTGTAACTAGGTACTTAGGTATCAATTACATAAAAAGGTTCAGGGGCCTTACTCCCGAAAACGATACGAGTTTGATTTTGATTCCGATTCGAACTCACTTCTGGGGCCTTACTCCCGACAGCATCGAGTTCTGAATCAATCGAATTGGGTTCGAATTAAATGCCGATCCATACTCTTGAATAAAACACTAGCGCACGATCGTGCGGTGGTTCGAAGCGAAACTAACTTCGGTCCAGTTTTAAGTTTTAAATCGAGTTCGGATCAGAAACGAAATCGAATCAGAATCAAAATCAAACTCGAATCGTTTTCGGGAGTAAGGCCCCTGTTCGAACACTAACGCATGTGCGGTCGAGGCATCCTTGGGGGGGCGGGATGCAATGTCACCGGCAACCGTTTTGAAACTACCACGACACTATCCTTTGTCCGAAACTTCAGAACCACAATATTAAGAATTTATAAATATTCTATGAAATACTTACACCATTATAAACAAAGGTGTTATTCGGCCGACATTTTAACGCGATCAAAGACGTATTAGCGTTCCTTAAGATGACCACAAAACATAACACAAAAAACTTCAAATCCAAAAAAATACATTATACAGAAAACGCAAACGCCACACTAAAATTTAAATAATCTCAAAAAAGGAATCACAGTTAGTGTAATTTCACACACTAATCACTGCACGGTAATCTTATTAGAAATTGACCCACCGATCACTTAGCCAAACCGAAGAAGACTGCGATTGCAAATGGCCACTGTAAAATTTTCAAGCTTTCGATGTCACGCACGTGCGCTGCAACTGCGTTACCCGCCCATCGGCCGCCATTTTAGTTTTCCGGGAACTGGGCGTGCGTGGCTTCAACTGCGTCACCCGCCCATCGGCCGCCATCTTAATTTTCCAGAAACTGGGCGTGTGTGCCCACCCCGGACCACCCGCTACTCCTATGCACTTTCCAGAAAATGTTGATTTAATTCGCACTATTCTCACTGAATTTTATGAAAAATAAACACATAAGTACACAACACATCACATTTGGTCTCATTTCATTTTTGAACAAAACATTCCTTTTGCCATTTGCTCTGGTAAACTTCGACGCACGACTTGCCCGAAACGGAGTAAATTTGTAACTCCCAAAGTTCCAAACAGTTCATTAAAATTTGCTGGGGTCGATATTAAAAAGCATGACCATTGCTACTGCGTTATTTCTAAACGCTTCTTGAGCATCAGCAGCCATTTTGAACTCGCAAGTCTTTTACTGCGCGGTCAGCTTCTTTCACGAACAAAATTCTTAAGAACTTGAAATTATAATCGATCACCACACAAAGTTATTAAAAAATAATAGTCAATATTCGTTACTACTATAGAAATATATGCAAGTCAATGTATGAAGTACCGAACGACCGATCACTACTCCAAACCAAAGAAGACTGGCGTGGCAGGGTCACTCCAAAGGGCAGCTCCAAAATTGGCGATCGATTTCACGCAAGCGCTCGCGTATTTGCACTTTACACACGCGCAGCGCCATTGCAAATACGCCATCTTGCATTACATATACTGCACGACGCAGTAACAAAGAGCGACCGCATCTTCCCCTCTCGTACCCCGCCGCCGACAATATCGAACCGAAATTTCGGCTGGACGCGGGGCGGAAGCATGAAGAGCGGGCATCGGTGCAAGGGCTGTTGAGGTGCGGGGTGCGGTGCAAGGGATGTTTTACGGGTGGGGTAGATGCAAGGGCTGTTGAGGTGCGGGGTTCGGTGCGGGGGTTTGATGAGCGGGTTTTGGTACGGGGGTGAAATGAGTTACGCGGGGGCTTCGAAATTATTGGAATCGATATGAGATATGCGTGTTGTAGTCGCGCAACGGCCGCCATCATAATTTACGGGAACCTAGGCGTGGCCGCGTGGCCACCCAATAGATACTCCCAAGAACATTCCAGGTATTGAACATTTAACAGTTGCAGAGATTGCCACCATAAATATAAGATACCCAAAAATGAACTTTTTAACGACACTCCCGGACTCGAGCGGAAATCGAGCCACCAGGGCCTCAAGTCTGCTATTACAATAGTGTCAGAATGGTCTATCATTGATATCATAATTGTTGATTTTGACAAGTTTGGTAATCTACTAATATAATGGCGTCATTATGACTTTCCAATGGTCAGCCACTGACACTCCATTGGAAGAATTTGTAATCTCGTACATAATGACAAATTAAACTTCCTACTAAACTTCCACCCTACTACTTCAGATTGATTATAACACTAATAAATAATATGTAAAAATATATATAAATGAAAACTGGCATGAATAAATGTTCAAAATGCCATTGTAATACAATTCTATTACGAGAACATTGACCGACCAATGATCGACCATTATAAATTTAGCAGATTACGAACTTTTAGCAAAATGACAATGGGATCGCGTTGGAGTGACGAATTTATAAAAATAGCAGACTTGGGCCCCAGGTAAAACATTAAAAATAATGATAATTCAGAGAAAAAGTTTTGTTTTGAAGCTGACATACTGGCCATCATTTACGTATCACCATTGTTCCTTTGAATTCACGATTTGCATAATAAGAGTATCGAAATAGTTTTTCCTTATTTTTTAATCTATTCTAACGTTATGAATATTGCACCTAGGATTGGCAACCATAATGTTAAAAACAGTATGATACTGATTTTCACGCTAAAATATTGTTTACTGTTCAACAAAAATAAAGTATATGAATATTCTGCTTTCACTTATATCCAGAGCTATACCTAAATTAAAAGTTTCATCTATTACGTAGAACATCATGCACCTGGGCATTGGAGCGGTGGTTCAATTAGCCTTAATTTCAGGATGAAAATGTTAATGTCTCGAATTTTCGGGACATAGTAAAATAATAGATAGTTCTGCCACCTTAGTATTCACAGAATGAGTATTTTCAGTGAATGCTAAGCCGTGGGACGACAGTAATAGAGCTCCAATACATTCAATAATAAAATTGCTCCATGTCTGTTCGGTGAGGCTTAAAAAGCCTTCAAAATTGGTGCTAAATTTACGATTTGCGCTACTAAATTATGTATCAATTTAAAACAGAAAAAAACACCTGAAATACTATAAATTTTTCCGAGATACTGTTTATTTTCCCATTTTCACCATAATAAACTTTATTTCTTGTCCAAAACGTTGAAAACCTTAACTGCACCTGAAGGGCACTTCAGTCTGGGCTTATTCAGCGAAACGTAAGTGCACAACTTCATTTAAGTCGTTCTGCCTTACAAAGAATTTACAATTGATACCTGGAGACTGGCAGCTTTGTGTGCCGGCTCCTGGACGACCACAAAATCGGGTCACTACAGCACGACAAGATCTCAAGGTTTGCACGGATCGGAGAAAAGGACATGTTTGGTGGAGCAATGGGCGATTGTCTAGGTACTCAAAGAAAATGTTCAGTAACGATTGTTACATTATTATAATCGTCGTATTTTATAATTTATCAGTTGATAAGTTTTAGGAGTCAGGATCTTGCGTAAACTGGTAAAAATACGGTTTATGCGTTGTTGATTTATCTTCATTTTTTAGTACAACGCCATCTGTGAGCGAATACAGGTACTAATTGGTGATATGCCTTTGTGAGGTTAATAAAACATTTAATATTTTGTTGGTCTGACATCATATTCTGCAGTTTTTATTTCTATTTGTGTAACAAAAATGTAAAGCACCTATTGTTTATCTAATAAATACTTACTAGTGCTACTAATTGCTTAACGTTTAGTATTTTTTTTTTTTTTCTATTATTCACATAGCATTAATAATCTTTATTGTACTCATAAATGCACATAATATGATATTGGTATCATCTTTAATTCCGTATTTTGGTTTCTATCTTCAATACCCATAATATTATTTATTTTAGCTACGTCAATGTCATGTCAAAAAAGTAATAAATACTTACCTTCAGCGGGTATTCAAAGAAAAAGGCTTATTCCACAAATCCCCCCTGAGAGAATCCCCCTTAGTGGAAAAAACTGAACCCTATTGTAAAAAATCACTTTCAGGGGATCTTGGAATACGTTATTTTTTGTTTTTTTAATTCTAGTTTTCCCCTCTTAGCGGGATTATCAGGGGTGAATTCTAGACTGTTTTCAGATTCCACTTTTCCTCCGAAGGGGGATTTTCAGGGGGGATTTGTGGAATAAGCCAAAGAAAAACACGTTTGATGGGTACCTACCCAAAAATATTTTAGTAACACTGTCGTATTTTATACGCAAATACGTTAATATATTCCTTTAATCTAAAATAAGCGGCTTGATAGTTATTGTGCACACTCTTTTTAAAGGTAATTACGGAATAAAATGGAACGTCAAAAAAGTTTTTAGTACTTCCCGTTAAAAATGGCAAAACGGAAGCTACGATTGAATACTGTTTTTTTGAGAATTATGTTACGCAAGTAATACTGAATTAATAAATCCATAGCAAAAAAGATCGAAATTTTTAAATCTTACCGTAAAACCTTAAATCATGAACATTTATCGATACCAGAATTACCAGAGGGCAGAAACTGGACATGTCCTTTGTAATTCCCAAAGTTCCAAACAGTTCATTAGAATTATCTGGGTAATTATCTTTGCCTGCGTAATCGTCACCTGACCTTAATACAGGTCCAAAAACAACTTCGAGACTTTCATGGACTGATTGTTTGCGCTCGAACTGTTAGAAGGAGACTCGAGGAACGTGGCCTGAAACCTAATAAGACAGCCAATCTTCCCAAACTGATAGCTCACAGACGCGCCTACAGTTTGCACTCGAACATTTGCACGGGACTCAACGTCAATGGAGTCGGTTCTTCGAATAAAACCAAGATTAAATGCAATGATGGACGTAGGAAAGTTTACCGAAGACACGGAAATTTTTATTTTGCAATGTTGCATTGATGAAAAAGTAAGTTACGGCGGTGGGTCATGGACAGTCTGGGGAGGAATTTCTACCGAAGGAAAAACTGGCCTTGATGTTGTGACATGACCACGGTTGCAACCACTAAATAGCAACCGATACATTGGTCAATTCGCAGAGGCTCATACTATGTCATATGTTGAATTTGTGGGCCAGGATTTCATATGTATGCATGATAATGCTAGGGCGCTCACGTGCGCGAATCGTTCGAGAATACCTGCATGACGTTAGAACCGCAGTAATGAAATAGTCAGCAAAAAGCCCTGATATGAATCCAATAGAGCACTCATGGGATAAGCTGGAGGCGTGTTCGAGCTAACCAACCAGCTCCAGAAACTTTGCAGGAGCTGAAAACTGACACCTTGAAAGCATGGGAGAACATTCCACAGAACGTAATAGTGGCATTAATTAATTCGAAGCCGAACCGCATGACGGCCGTTGTAAATGCTCTTGGAGGTAACTCAAGTTACTTTATGAACGTTTTTTCTATGTAAACCAGTTTTATTCAAAAACTCCACGCTAATTTCACCCATACGAAACGTGAAAGAAATTTGAAATCGGAAAAAAAACTGGTTCATTGCAATAAGTCATGCAATGAAACAGTTTTCACGCCTAAACCACTGAACTAATCATCCTAAAACTTTGTACATACCTACATTGTCAGATGTACAGAAACGGACATAGGGTAGAGATAGTGTGTTCCCGAGGAAAACAACGATAACGTTCTTATGACAATAGATGGCGCCACGTGTCTTTCGAATCATGATTGAATTATATTACCTACTAAAGAAACTTTAGTTGTGTTAAGTTTTTTTTTTTTTAATCATCACTTCATCTCAGCCGAAAGATGTAGGTACTCTGCTGAACATAGGCCTCCCCCAACTTGAAATTTTGAATAGTTTTAGATGACGTTTGCCCAACTATTTTGCAAATAAGAAAGAAATAAAAACATTTTTTTTGCAACATTGACTGAACGGGTTTCTTTAAAATTCTAAGTGCCTACTAGGGTATGTGGGGGATATCATAGAAAGAACGCTATTTGCACATTCTCAAATATTTTTCTTTTTTTTTTTTTTAGGACGCCTTATTTGCGACTAAAGACGCAAAAAAAAAATACCGTATCTCCGAAGGTGATAGAAGTTTATGTAAAGATTACAGGAAAAATAAAATGATCTCTAAATAGCACACCTTTTTAAATATTTCCGTTTTAGGTCAGCTCCATCTGTTGACCGATAGTGGAACTAATGTAAATTTTTAGATGATTTTTGAGCTACGGAACCCTCAGAGCGCGAGCCCGACTCGCTCTTGACCGGTTTTTTGATATGGTTTAAGTGTCTGCGCCATAATACAGGTCGAAAATAAAGAAACCAGTTTTTTTTTTCTAACAGGAAATATATAATATATCATATAATATGTAATATAATATATCGTTTGGCATCAAAAAAATTGCCCATTTTCTTGTTGAATGCTGTTCAAAATGTCTAAAGAAGTTAAGGACAGTCTCCTAAGACTAGGGTTGCTAGACGTCCTTTATTTTTTAAAGGACGTCATCTTTTTTAGCCCTAAAAATTAAAAATTAAATATGTTCAATAGAGGACAACACTTTGTCCTTTATTTTGTGAAAAATTAAATAAGTTCGATATTGACACTGTAAAAGCAGAACTACAAATAACATCGAACTTCAACATGCAATGCAAACAATTTTATAATTTCATTGTAGAAAACGAAGAAGCTATTTGGCTTCGATTCGAGACAAACTACGTTAAATAAATGTCGCTACTGATACCATAAACAACATAACATTTTAATAAAAATAATATGATATCCTTCATTTTCATCTTAATATGTCCTTATCAAATCCTCTAAAACATAAAACCGGAGCTGGCAACCCTACCTAAGACCGTTTTCCTGTTGCTACAAGGGTCAAGAGGAAACGTGCAGGTCACGTGGGGATAGGTACATGTCCAATTTTATTTTTAGATATAATGTATATCTACCACTGCCATGTTTTGTTTTTATGCGTAATTATATTAATTATAGAAAAAAGGCACCACGCTGTTGATTGATTGATTTTACAAGGATTGATAATGACGCATGCTGCAACTGCTGCACCACGTGCCATCTTGAACTGCAGCGTCAATGCAAGAATAGCAATTTTTTGGAATATTTCAATAAAACAACACAGCACAGTCGTTACTTATTTACACGAAGTTATACCTACATACCTAAAAATGGAATTCGAGATCAAAAGTGTAAACAAAGGAGTTGCCAATTTAAATTAATAACCACAACTGTGCAGTTTGTCGAAAAGTACTATAATAATATAGTGTTATAATTGTAGGCATATCTTAAACAGGTAAAATATAAGGTCAAGGTGGTAGGTGCCAAGGTTGCCTGGAAGAGATCGCAGTATGCGATAAGGCCGCCCATTGTATATTTTTTTAGTGTATAAGTTTTTCTTTTCTTTTGTAATGTGTATTCTGATTACAATAAAGTAATATAAATAATAATAATAATAAATAATATAATATTGCACACAGTTTTCATCTTTAAAGTAACGTAAACTACGATCCAAGAATAAAATTTAACTGTTTGAAATGAAATTGTGAAAATTATTTTTATTGTACTGGCAATAAGGTAGAAGCTCCAAATATTTTGACTTCTATTTATTATTTACTATTTATAAAAGGTTTTTCCGTTTAAACAAGAGAATCTTGTAATGTTATTTGGTGAAACCTTAGGCTATAATTGGTTTCATTTTGACACGCCGCTTCAGCGTCCTTTCAAAAATACGAAATATAATAATATCAAATAATTAGAATGACTAGGGAAATGTTGACTACCCCTGAAACGTCACTTTGACAATGACATTTCTTTGTTTACATTTTTGATCTCGAATTCCATTTCCGACCTTTGATACTATACTCCTGCATTGTTAACAGTAGCACCTTATTGTCAACAATCAGAATAGGGACGAATCTGCGATGAGTACGGTTGTTCTACTGAGGTAATCAGACTCTCAGTCACAGAGTATAATCATTACTAATATGCGACAAAAAGTCATATCGTTATTTTAGTACCAGTCATTATCGTTATTTTAATACCAGTGCCGATCACTCGTCCGAACCGAGGAGAAGTGGGAGTCCTAAATAACCGCTTTGAACGTTTGATACGATCGATATCACGCAAGCGCGGTATATTGCAACGGGCATCGGCCATCTTTAATCTATTTCTGAACAGTCCCGCCATCTTGTAATACAAGTTTTTGCCCAAATATAACTATTTTATGTACTTACCTGCCTGAGGGTATAGCTAGCTATGTAGGTTAAGACCTGCATAATAAAAAATAAATAAACATTTCTCGCCAAAGAAAAATGCCCACTCAAAACTGTAGATATCATAATTTATAAGAAAACAAAGAATTTCCTTTGTTCTTACGACCATTGAGCATTGGAATCCGTTTCGATATAGGGATAAAAAGAAAACGCACTACATGACATACAGCCGCCAGTGATGGCAAATCAGGATGAAATCTTTGAAAACCTACAATGGCTCCTAACATTCTTCACCCATTAAATTTAATTCATAATAAATATCAAAATTTTGAGTCAAATCAAAGCTTTAAGTTACAATTTCGAAGAATAAATCCCTATGAATAGTTTACATTCTCAGAAATTATTAAAAAAAAACTTTGATGAAAACATTTGTCTTATTTCTCGAAATGCGTATTTTGAAAAGATTCCCCAATTAATTGTGGGTCGCGTGAATAACTCTTCCTGACAGAACATAAAAAAAAAAACACCTTACCCGCGCCGGTAGCTTGTATCCCTTTCCCAACACATAATGATTTTTCCAATGCGGGATATACATATTATTTTTTTCGTACTTCGCCAGTGATATGTCGCTTATGAAAACCTATTTTTAAGAAATTATGGTCGGTTAAAGTGACAGTCATGGTTCCTAACACCTTCACCCGTTTTCGTGACCCCTTTCTCTGCAACGACGTTTGGTGCGGGCGTTTTTTTTTTTTTTTTTTCGCCGTTATGAGTTGATAGAAAGCATACTTATCATCACGATATGTTCATATGATAATTTTAACAGGGCAATGTCTTCTTTACATAATAGTGTTAGACATTGTTATAAACAATGTAAAGATAAAATTTGTAAAAAAAAATAAAAATATCGATGCCTAACAGCCAAAAAGGGATAAGCGACATTATTTTGCGAAATCGACAAACAATAGACGCAGAAAAAAAATCTGTTTCTAACCATAAAACAAAAGTCGATTTCGCAAAAAAAAAAATGTCGCTTATCCCTTTTTGGCTGTTAGGCATCGATATGCATATGTTTGTGTAGCAAATAACTATTTTTATTCTGTTTTTTATATTTGTTTTGTGTCAGCTCATGTTTAATATTGTTTATTTTCATTAATAGATACAATACATAAATTTGTTGATTTTCTCTCTATTAAACTAAATAACTAACCAAAATAGGTTTTTTTTTTTTAAGACTATGCTTTGTATGACCTCCACTTAGTATGACGTGTTTGTCACATCCCTTGGATGTCATTATAAGTGGATTCTACTGTAATAAAGAAAATAGAGAAAGATAATTTTGGCATTGGACCTTGGCCTAAAACAAAATCATCTTATTTCAATTTCAACGCATGGGTATTGGGTAACCATTAAAGTTGATGATCGATTATTTATACTTATTTGAGACTGGTCATCTCTTAACTGCCAGGGCGTATTTTAAAATTTATATTTTAAATTGTTGTTTTTTTACATTGTCTCACCATATAGAAGCAACAAGAATAACGTAACCAGGATTTTGGAGTTTCTTACCCGTTCTTCTCCATAGAGATCTAAGTTTTGGAATGGGCAACTAGCTTCAACTTTCTGACAGACTCTTTGACAATTCAAAAATGCCTATTTATGATTTAATTGAAATAAATGGTTTGAGTTTGTATGTGGCGTCCCTGAGCGGCAGTTAGTCGCATAAATAGATATCATAACACATTAAACACAAAGGAAACTGCCATTTTAAATCGGGGCAGGCAGAGAAACCCAACTACCCGCTGCAAAACTTGCATGGAATCGAAATCACGCAAGCGCTGCAGTAGCATCGACGCCATTTTAAACTATTTTGTGCACGCCATGTTTTGGTGCGGCCGCCATTTTGATTATTCAACCTATTCGCAAATTACCGCCATATTTTAAACATTTCAGTTTTTTTTAGCACCCCATGTAAAGTATTTAGGCAACTTCATCATCATCATCATCATATCGAAAAATATGTCCTTACTGAAATCAGAGGGAACTGGGTAGTCTAAAAATAACTCCGCCATTTTTTAGATCGATATGAAGCCTGCGCGTTGAAGTTGCTAACGTCGTCGCCATTTCAATAAATTATATAAAACAAAGAACCGTTTCCATCCACTTTCCAAAATACTCTACCAAATGAGAATCATGGTGGAACCGCCGCCATCTTAAGCTCTTTCCTAAATATGGCCGTCGGCACCTACAATTACATACATCATATCTGGTGCCAGAAGAAGAAATATGAAGATACACAAGAACTAGCAAGCTTACCTTCTTCTTCGTTACAGCCCTCGTAATAGTTGTTGTAATAGAGATCTCGACAGTAATCCACCGGATCTTGTTTCTTTGCTTCTGCTTTTTCCAGCATACGTTCGTAGTTACGAAGAGCCACACACATCTTACAATCGGGAAAGAATATCTCCGGAGTATACATTTTTAGGCGCTGTTGCTCAGCGGTTAATTTAGATCAAAGTGAAAATTATTCCACCACGGTCTCCACGCAGACTACCGATCAGTTAGCGGGACGGGCGGAAACTGGGCAAGATCGGGCTCGAGTTAAACGCAGTAAAATTTCCAAGGGGTCGATAAAAATTACGCATGCGCTTTAGGACCAAGGACACAGTCGGAAGGGTGCAGTGGCGGAACGGCAGCGAAGCAACTTTAGTTACTCTAACATAAGGCTCAAATTTGTGTAGCGAAATAAAACCACTAAAATATTTTGAATTCCAGCGTGCTAACTTTCAGCCGTATGTTTAAGTCACTAAAGTTGAATTCTAAATTTTTTCGGGATGGGTTAGTCTTGGATTCGGAGGGTCTGCATTAACCTTTACACAGACGAGTCTGGGGGATCGGATTAGCAGCATATTAAGTCTGATTTGGGGTTTAAATTGTTTTGGTTGCGTGTTATTCGTTTAATTTTTTGACATCATATTCGTAACATAAGGCATCCTGTATAGACATGGAAAATCCATCTCAAGGTGTCACCCATTAGTGAGCGAAAATATAATAATGCTGACTAAAACTAGACTGCTAACTTGGCACTAAGTGAACGAACAAACGCTAAAAATATCAAGTACCCGCTTTACAAAGTAACTTTAATACAACAGATGTACTGTACCCGATTATTACAAATATACAGAATTTGCAACAAAAGAGGACACCCTAGTTTGCATAATCCGGAATTCGAATAACATGATCAAAGCTTTTGACATGCTTACAATATTAAAACCCTTTCATGCTTGAGTTATTATAATTCCAAAAGAATGACACGAGAGGCAGGGGTAAAAACGATGGTATATTATTTTGCTTACACGACCTTGAAACAAGATGAATTCGCCCCTGTCTGCGAGGCGACGACGTAAATAATGTACCTGCCCCAGACACATAAGGGGAGCTGATGGTGCATGGCAATCCGGAATCTAAGCAGAGTTATAAATTTCTCCCCAGCCTCCACAAAAAAATCGTTTGAAGCCAGTATTCAATTCGGGGGTGTGTATTATAGGGGAGATTAATTACATTGGGAGAGTAGACGGCAGCGTTTTTGTTTACATGAGTTACTTTAAATAAAAAAATATTAAAGAGTTTGCTATAGTTATATAATTATGTATTATGGGAAAAGTTCAGGGTCTTTCATTGAGGAACTACAAAGAAAGAAACTGGTATTAATTATATTTCTTTGTTACTTACAAAGAAATATAATTAATGCCTTATGGGTAGAGCTAGTTGGAAACGATACTAATAATAATAAAAATGTAGGCTTGTAAAATCTACGAGTCTGACAATTAATGGGCTTCTGATTAACATGTACCTACGTTGCCATGGTCATTTATTGAAGTCGTTGCCCCCACACTAAGTCTTCAATTTCTTTATACAGGAGGCACATTGTGGGTTTAGCACTTCAGTAGGACCAACAGAAATAACATAGCCTCGTGGACCTACTGACATGAAAAAATTGTAAGGCCACCAGAAAACACCCAGATAAAGGTATGGGTAGACATTTGGAGTTAGAACGCAAGCTGTTTAGATAAAAGTTACTTGATTTTGGTTTAATTGGAGACTATATCAATGACGTGACTTCACTGCACAAAATTTAGCAGATATAGGGCTAGTAATTGACCATATGTCTTTATGAGAAACTTTACTAGTTATGGCTCTAGAGAACTTGTAAATAAGGTAAAGCCCCCAACAGGAAGCCCTATAAACTTTTACGATGAAAAGTTGGGAATCAGCATGTCCTGTGGTATATACGACAAAATCATAACGGATGTGATAAAATAGGTACCATGGGTGACAAGTTGTTAGAGGTGGGTGCGTTATCGGCTGAATGTCGTGACACTAGCTCGTTACTAAAATATTTGGCTAGTGTCAAAACGTCCACTGTTTTGCCATAGAAAAGCACTGCAGAGGGCGCAGAACATCCTAAGCCCAAAGTGATTAAATGCTTCACTTGTTCGAAAACTGGTCACAAAGCCAAAATGTGTGGTAGAAAACCACCACGAAAAAGAAAAGATATTAGGTGCAAGTTTTGTGGAAAGGATGGACTTGAGGATTTTTTTTTTTTTTAAACCAAGATAAATAATACTGTTAATGCTGCAACATTAAGGGACATACTTTGGATGAGTGTAGGAAACGCAAGGTCGGAAGGGACAAAGCAATCGATAGAGTTCAGAGTGTGTGTTGTGATGCCACTGACAAAAAAAAACCCCCAGCAGAAAGAAGCCTTTATAGACTTCGGTAGTTCCTGAGACGCTATGAAAAAAAGCTTCTGGGAAAAATTACAATTGAAATCTACGATTAGTGACGATGTCGTGATCAAGGGGTATGGGAACGCCTTTACTCGACCGCTGGGCTACTACTATTACTACGGCGTCATTGACTGTTGATGGTGCGAAAATGCATACCAAGTTTTATATTGTACCAAATGACATCCAAGACTTTCGATGTATTAGTAGGTAAACCTACATCTTCTGATATTGTTTTTGTTAAGACATCCACTCAGCCTAATTTCCTTAATAAATAAAAAAAGGCATTAGATTTGAAAATATCGAAAAGGTACGTTTATATTCTCAGGAGGATATAACAATAAACCCAGAAATCAATAAAATCACTGTGAGGACGGAATCTATAACAAGCGGTTCCATAAAAGTGAAGTGTAGTGAACAGAGTCGACCCAAATACGAAAAAAATGTGTTAATTGTAGAAAACCAGGACAAAGCAACTGTGATTAGACTTGTTAACAAAACTACGGGACCAATACAGTTGAAGAGCAATGATTGTGTCGCTAGAGCAGAACTACTGCAGTCCTACGTAAACCTTGGAAAAAAGTTCTTATCAAGATTTACGTAAGTTGGAAAATTGCCTCATCACGAAGGGTGAGTTTATTGTGAAATAAAAATACTTATTTATTTGTTGTAGTTGTTATTGTGTGATGTACGTTTTGTAGCTTCAGACAATGGAATGTTTTCCATGAAGGAGAGCTTTAGTGTGACTAAAGGTCGTAGGCGTTAGGACGTGGACGGGCCGGAGACGGAACGTGGTGTTATGAAAACACGTATTCAGTACGTGGACCTTAAGTCAAATGACCATCATTTTAATTAGGTATATACACAAGTTGCCTACTCATGTTGCGTTCTTGACAAAAATTAAGTCATGTTTCTGTTACAAATAAAACTACAATACTCTGCAATTATATCAATACTAAGCGCCAAACACCAAAGATTCAGCGAATAAAAACATCACAATAAAGCCACGCTTAAAACAGTTTCGAGTCGGCAAAAAAGAAAAGCAAAGACCATTGCGTGTAAGTGTTAAATAATTCAAAAACGGTGAATAATGCCATCGCCCTGCAGTTGTAAAATATAGGCAGATTACTATTTACACGCGTAATAGTGCAGTAGCAGGAGCGAAACTTATGTATACTCCATTTACTATAGCATTAGACAAATAACGGCTAAATAACGACAGTTATTGTGTAATATTGTTGATATTACTGCACTTTAGAGTTATTTTTTTAATGTAAATGGTAAATAGATTACATTGCTTTGTATTTATCGTGAAATAACGGAGTTCATTAAACGTTTACATCGAAATAACGAAAGGGTGAGAACAGTTTTGTCTAATGTTATAATAAATGGAGTATAGTACATGCTAATAGCACAAACTTATGATTACAAATTGCTTTGTTGGATATAGTAATTATAGAAATTAAAATTGACTATCTAGTTGGGTTAGTGGGCGCTTGCGTGACCGCTGAGCGTGGAGTCCTGGGTACGATCCCCAGGCCAGAAAGTGTTAAAGGGATTTTCCATTAGAAATTTCTCTATAGTCAAAGTCAAATAATTTATTTCAAATAGGCACGAAGATGCACTTTTGAACGTCAAAAATTACATGAATAGTTAATTGATTCTAGTTGCGCCTTCCAAAAGGTTATGTATGGAGAAGAATAGGCAAGAAACTCCATACTTACTCTTTTAAAAAGTTAACAATAGTTTGTATACATTAATTAATATTTATACCAGTCCTGAGTCTAGATTTTCCTTTAGTTATCAATTGAGATACAGTAGCTAGGCTAAAATATGCAATCTATTTTACATTGATTGCATTTATTTTTACTGACACATCATCATTCATCGCCCAGCACAACCCGTTTAGGGTAGAAATTCGAAATTTGGACAATAGGTTCCTTTTGTGACGTAGGCATCCACTAATCCAGGATTTTGTAAAATTTTCCGTTGAGGTGTAGAAAAAAGGGGATGTTGTCTCTATGAAACATCTTGCTGAAGAGCTAGTTTAAAATAAAACCATCAAACATTGGCAAAGCCACATACAAGAAAGATTACATAACTGTTTGTTCGCAGTGCAAAGAAAGTTATTAACGAGAACATAAATAAAACCGTTTATCCACTCGTAATCACAGAAACAAATAAAAAGCTATTGTGTATCCACGTTCGAAAGGATAATAAAAGAAAAGAAAGAAAGAAAGAAAAAACGTTTATTTCCGGTAAACATGACGCAAAAAAAAGAACACAAACAAAAAATAAAAACAAGTTGGGGGAAAATATGCGTCACATCCACGCAAAACGGCCATCGCTCAGCATAATGCTGCGACCCTGTGCAAGACAGAGCCCCAGCGCTGATTTTCAGCGACAGCCGGCGTTAAGAGTGCATACATCGGTCCACTAGCGCCACTCCTTTAAAAAAATATATACTCGTGACTGAGAAGGAACCATGAAAAACGGCTCAACAGCGACCTCGGTAAGTGTGTCTAGAATGTTCTAATACCTTTTATAGTTTCATATTGAGATACTTAGCAACAAAATTCATTCTAAAGAAAAACGACCACGTTCCTCTAGATCGTATTTTGTTGCTTCAAACTTTAAAAAAGGTATTAGAAAATTCTAGACGCACTTACCGATATAGTTGATTGAGCCGTTTTTTATAATTCCTTCTCAGTCACGAGATAATCTGATTTTAAAGAAGTGGTCCACTAGCGCAGTGGACCGGTGACAACCCTCGTATTGGCAATGACAGCATTTATGACTATCAAACAAACTATATAATGTATAGCATGTTATATCAAAGTTGGCTTATATATGTATTTTTGTATGGAAGAGGTATTTAAAGGGATTTTTTTTCGACCTCCAAGCAGGCAAAAGCAAGCAGCATAATATAAAAAAATACATTTAAAAAATCTGAAATGAATTAGTTTATTCGCTGACAGAGAATGCACAGCCTAATCCGCTCAGTCTGAAAGAAAGAAATTTTGAACAAGAGTTCAAACAACGAAGGTGAGCAATGAGGAAGAATTTTTGAAAATGCACCCTCTAAAGTGGTTGAATAGGGGATGAATGTTTGAATGGAAGATCATTATTTTTGAAGTTATAAACCTGGAAGTTGGTACTTAGACTTCTGTTTATAAATAAAATTAGCTGTATCACATTTTTAGGAAACTCATACCCAAGGCTATACAGGTGCAAGCTTGTATATTAATAACTCATTAGACAAATGACTAATAGCCACGTTACTGTGACAATCTGCTTGCAACTAATCATTCCACAAGCACATTTTTACATTCTATTGTCTGAACTGATGCATCAGAAAATTGAAAATACGTCTTCACTAATAAGTCTTCACCGATGATAAAGTACTACTATTAAAACAATTATATATCCCATTCCTGTTAGAATCAAAGCAGTGTCTAAACAAATGTGAAACAAAGTTTTTTTTTTAAAGATATTTTAGCATGTCTAGAATATTGCAGAGTATTGTAGAATAAAATAAAGATAATAATAATAAATAAAACAAATGAAAGAAATTGTGTAAGTTGTTTCATCACGACTGCTTTCAAAACGATGAAGGAAAACATTGTGAGGAAACTGACATGTCCTAGAACCAAAAATTCGAAGACATGTGACATCTACCAACCCGTACTGGGCCTGCGTGGTAGATAACGTCTTACTCCCTCTCACTGAGAAGAGGCGTGTGTCCCAGCAGTAGGAACATTGTAGGCTGATTATTTATTTATTTATTTATATAACTATTACTTGCTGCACTAACAGTAAACACCACAGCGTGCAGCAAGCCGTCAACTAAAAAAGTTCATGCAAACACTAGTCACTTTACTGCTAGACAAAAATACATCAAAATTCGGCTCCTGAGCAATTAGGGCGTTCAACAGAATGATCGCCTGGGTTGTGGGAGCGTATCAAGCAGTATGGGTACGCACTGGCATAAGCTAAGCAAACTAGAAAAAAAAAATGAAACAAATTTTCAAACAGCTTAAATATCTCCAAGCTATTTGAAACACACGCATAAGCTAATTAGCTGCTAGTGTGTCTTATAAATAATAATAATAATAATAAACAAGTGGCTTTATGGATCACCTTAGCGCTAGGGCTTATGTATCACAATCATCCATACTAATATTATGAATGTGAAAGTAACTCTGTCTGTCTGTCTATCTGTCTGTATGTTACGTTTTCACGCCTAAACCACTGAACCGATTGTCATGAATTTTGGCAGAGATATAGCCTGGGATATGGAGAAGGACATAGGCTACCTTTTTACGCGATAACCGACATCTACGCGGGCGGAGCCGCGGGCAAAAGCTAGTAGTTAATATGGGCTAGAATTCACTTTTTTATCATTTTGAATTTAAAGGGATTATTCGCATGTTTTAGTGAAATCTTCTAAGTGTATTTTTTGTAGTTAAACTATATGTGGAAATACCTCCAACTAAACCAACGTGCCTATTTTATGGCATTACCGCCATGCATGCATCCTCATTCAGTTTGTGTACATTTTTGACTTTGTCAGTTAAATGTTATTGGCACTTTACCTTTGCTATGAGTACATCATTATCTTGCCCTTGTCGCAATTTATTTGGATTAGACAGTTTTCTTATTTATTTTTATTTATTTATGCTGCACGCATGTGATTTTCTTCCATACATCACTATTAGCCGTTAAGTCAGTAGTAACGTCCTTTCTAGCCATATTATCTTTCAAATAGTCCATCTATGGTTAGAGGCTGTTGGAGGCAGCATTCACCGAGCAGTCCATACTGCAGAAGACCGCAAAACTTGGAGACGCATTGTATGTGGTCAGGATCCTCAGCATTGAGGGAATGACGAAGAAGAAGAACATCTATCCTTACTGTGGCTAAAAGTAATATATAATTATGCACTGGCACTACGCTGAACAGGAATAGCAGTAGTCACTGAACAATTGCTCGTTGCTTAAAATAAACCTTTTATATGATTAACAGCGTTTAATAGTCAACCAGATTGATGTTTTAACATTTTGTATGCCGTAATTACAGACACAATTAAAAAACCATAGTGTCTCATAATGATCCACTTTTGCGTGGATTCATATGAAGGGTCAAGCCTAGAGTAGATACATTTAGTTGCCTTAAAATATAAAAATTATTCAGATAACCCAGAATAATAAATAGGTATTTTATATAGTTTAGTGACACTTAGTCATTTGGATTTTGATAGGTAACTCACACAATCAAATAGTTTAGTATACTAAACTATTTGTTATTATAATAACGATATGCTTTTCGAGACCCACAAAATCACAAGAGTGACAAAAAATAGATAATTACTTTTGGATCATTAGTTTAATGTTATTATTACCTTTACATGGTCTGATAATCATATTGTTATACGTCATTTTTCACTGGTCAAGTGTTAATCAGACAGACAGATATCTGCAACCTGCTTGATTTTCGCCGTAATAAGCAATGTTCAAAGATTATTGATTTTCTTACCACCAGAAATTGACAACGGCGGAACACTTTGTTTATTTACTTTTTAATACGTTTGAAGATGATTGAGTTTTTAGAAACAACGACCTACAAATGCTGTTGTAATGGAACCTTTACAAAGCTATAAAAGGAGAGATCTTAATTTGTTCCAAAAGTTACCTTTGTTGCGGTTGTCTCGACTCCATCTCTCTTCATCTGACATTTTCAAAATGACCTACCCGAAAACGTTTGTGAATTGGTAAGTTCGTAAATCAAAGTTTTAACCACAATCACTGCTATCAGTTTGTACACAGTTTATCACACTGAAAAACTGAAAACATACAAACGGACTTCACTTCGAGGTTGTGCATTGATTATTTTGACAGGCCTTATCGTTTATTAGTTTTACACAACAACTTTTTTTTTTTGCAACAACTAGCGACATCTTCCGGTTGTGAGAATAAAATAGTTTCTGAAGTTTTATAGTTCGCCCACTGAGAGCCTGCAGCAAAGGCCTGCAGTAGTTGCCTTCTAATTATTTTAATTCCACGTAAAAAACTAATTCAAGTTTCAGTTAATTGATTATTTTGACAGGAAAGCATATTATAAATCATTATCTTTTATTTTTTTTAATCAAGTAACAATGACTTAATATACCAGAGAAAGAACAAAAGTTACAAATCAGACAATTTTTTTTTGCGACATCTTTCATTTTTTGTTTGTTTTTGAGGCCTAGACCTTCAACAAGTTTTTTTTTTTATATAGTCACTTAAAGCAGATTGCACTATTACTTCATTAAAGACTGGTATCACTGCGTTTTGAATGAATTTGTATAATGGTAAAATGGTAAACAATAAAAGGCTTTTCACTTCACTTCGACTCGACTATCACGCATAATTTTTAAATCACTAAATTCACTAGGCAACACTATTCTGTCAAGTAAAAATCTTTTACAACTTACAACACTTGACTTACGAGTAGTCTATGGAATAGGATATAGAGTTAAGGATAAAGACGTCAGACAGATGACCCATGTTTTTGAAAAGTACAGTGGCCAGCCAATTAGTCATTGTGGCCAGCACAGCACTCATCAAGCTACACGAAACTGTAAAATTTCTCCAAATGATGTTTTTAAACTTTAAAATGTTGACGATTAAGTTCAAAGTCGAACGAGAAAATTTGACAGATTGTGGTACCTAACTATGTGCTGGCCACCGTACCTAAATAAATAATAATTACCATATTATATTTTATTTTAGCAATATAATCAGCTTAGAGTTGTAAAACCATTGTAATACCGCCACGAGTGAGCGGAGCGCGATTACTAACGAGCGGAGTTAGCTGGCTTGTAAGCGTTGTAGGTGGCGCTCACTCACTAGTCGAAAGTGTGCTATTCGCTTCGTTAGTAGGCAGCTAATTTCAAGTAACATTTCACAAAACAATTGTACATACGGCCACAAATCAAGCTATGTTTTCCAGTATAAGCTGATCTTGCATTGTATAGGATTTCGGTACAATGAGAGGTGTGCTTATACTGGAATTTAAGGGGTTTATTTATAAACGTTGCTTAAAGTTAAGTAATGATTAGCGACTGTTTAACCATACATTTTTGACGTTTGAACGTCACTTAACTTTAAGCAACGTTTATGAATAAACCCCTATAGCCTGATTTGTAGCCGTGTGTACAAATGTGTATCAACAGTGCACCTCTGTCAATGTCATCTATGTGCCAAAAAAACTTTTTTTAAAGTATGTACAACTGTATGCCGTCCATGGAATTAGTAGGTATGTAAAGTCGCCAGCACATCAAGTTACCACAAACTATCAGGGCCTCAAGTCTGCTATTACAATAGTGTCAGAATGGTCTCGCCATTGTGAGTATTTGACAGTGTTTGTATGGCAAATCTGTCAAAAACTCACAATGAAGAGACCATTCTGACACTATTGTAATAGCAGACTTGAGGCCCAGATTTTCTCATTCGATTTTGAACTTAACCATCAACATTTTAAATAAATAACGTAACATTTTAAAGTTTAAAATCGTTTGCAGAAATTTGACAGTTTAGCTGGTAGCTTGATGTGACTGTACTACATATGTCTCCTCTCAATTCTGCCAATACTTGACAGGAGGCGGTTGACTCAGCTCGGACGCTCTGCGAGATGAGACCAGATCATTATTATTAGTTGTGTATCTGTTCTTCATCTGCATCTTCATTTCTAGAAATAGCTTTGTATGATTCCGCATCAGGTTTCTAAAACGCTGCTTTTCTAGTATCAGGATCTAGAAAAGAAAAATCGTCGTTGTAAAAGCATGTGTAGTAGGGATGGGCCGAAATTCGTTTCACATTCAATACAAGGATATATTAAATAACTGTCTTTTTCATCCATACTTCTCTTCTAAGGTCAATTCATACTAGCGCAGAGTCGAAGCGCAGCGAGGCGTCAATCTAAAGGATAAAACACAGCAAATTCACCCTTATCTAAACAACGTAACGCGCGCGCACCAATCAGCGTTGGTTGCGCTCCGACGCGCGAATTCTGTCGAATTTGCGGGTATTTTGTATCTTAGAAGAAATATGTGTATTATGTTATGGAGATAAGGGTAAATTTTCTATGTTAAGTTTCAGATTGACGCTTCGATGCACGTCGACTCTGCTCTAGTAGGTATATAAATTGATCCATAATCGTCATCTCTATTAGTTGTTACATATTAACTATTAAATGTATTCTAAACAGTGCCTGAATTTTGACATCTAAACAATGAGCTAATTATCGCCAATTTTTTTAAATTGTAAATTTAATCGTATTACCTACTGTGATTCTGCGTTATCTGGCAGGAGTCTGTTACGTTTTTGTTCGTATACATTTCCTGCCTCTAATAAAAGTGTCTATAATGTACGCACTAATCATTCAAGTGAGCTCGTTAACAAAATTCGAAATGTCCCTCTCGAGGAAGCGCGATGAAAATAACCGAAGTTGCACCTACTAAGAACTATCACTAGCTTACGTTACAGCCGTGACCGAACGTGACTTCATTTTTTTGTAACCCTATTTCGGCAAATATTTCTGTGGTTTCTATTTAGGTCCTGGTAGTGCTTCGTCATCTCTTGGCAACGACACCAGAATCACTGTTCTAGCTAAAAACGTTTTTGCGCTATAGGAATTGCAACATCGATTCATAGTAAAAAATTGTGGGTTACACTCGCACGTATGCGCCAGCACTCGAGTCGCGATGTGACGTTATAGGCAAGTGAAATTCTCCTTCAAAATTGTTACAAATATGACATAACTTTTGAATGCTCAACCATTACTGTAACATCAGATTATCAGAGAATTCTATCATTTGTTGTACAACTTGTTTTATGTCAATAATATTAAATGTTTGTAATTGTATTAAAAGTCCCGTAATTTTTAGCGGTTGAAATTTAACGTATTTGTCGGCCAGAAATATTGAACCTACGGTGGCCAGCACATCAAGTTACCACAAACTGTCAAATTTTCTCGTTCGATTTTGAATTTAATTACCAACATGTTATAGTTTAAAATCGTTTGGAGAAATTTAACAGTTTCGTGTAGCTTGATGTGCTAGCCACTGTACCACCAGTACACCGAGAAAAAGACGTTTACACGTCAAAATTAAAACGTAAAAACACGAAAATTAAGCGGAAGTAGTATAGACTCGTTGACCACGCGTTGTTCATGTCTTCATCATCATCATCATTTCAGCCGAAAGACGTCCTCTGGAGGACATAAGCCTCCCCGGTTTGCCATAATCGCCACGCTTGACAGGCGGGTTGGCGATCGCAGTATGGTGTTAAAAATGCATAGAGAACGCTGCTGCCCATTCTCTAATAAGTCCTTTAGTCGCCTTTTATGACACCCACGGGAGGAAATTGGATGATGCTATTCTTTACGTCCGGCACCACACGGTACCCCGGTTCATGTGTTACCTACACATTATCTACGGCCTGCATGCCACTAGTTGCACATGAGTTGCCCACCCGGGCTACCAAGTGTCTTAGAATTGTGCAAACTAAAAATAAAAATCATGATACGCTTTCAATGTAAAAACCATAGAAATAGTTTCACTTACAGTGCATGTAGTAATGGCCACCACAAAAGACATGCAAAGTTCTTGGTCGGTAACCAGAGATAATCCTCCGAAAAAATCACCGTCGATCAGGTGACCCTTTTCCTTACGGTTCTTGGAATAGACTGCTAAGATTCCGTTGTCAACAATCATCAGGCCCTCTGCTTGCACCCACGCCTAGTTAGGTTAGAGTTTACTTTAGATCACTTGTGATACTGAGCGAACTCCTTCTATAGGATTCTGCATCCTATTACAAACTTACTCTAAAACTGCTACAAAATATTTCCATGTTGTTAATAATAGGGACGGAGCACATGAGCAGTGGATTCTTTGTAGATAAAAACATGATTCGGGGTTATTCCGTTTATCTACCCCAAAAAATCCACCCTAAAGTGGATACGTACAACGTTTGTCTGAGAATCCACTAAGTTGGATAAACGGAATTTAGAGTGAACTGTCGGACATGCGTTTCCGCGAATCCACCTAAGGATGGATTTTTTGGGATAGATAGGATAAACGGAATAACTCAATATTTTCATAAATATAATGGTGAAGGATTATGATAAAATACTCACTTCTGTCACGATTGCATTTTTCAAATATATTTCCTCTCTCAGCTGTAGGACGATCTCCTCTAGAATAGGCAAAGGTAGATCAGTGAAGTACGGGATCCGCATGATGAGCTTCAAGAAGCAACTCAACTTGGCTTCCTTCTTCAATGCTTTTGGCAGCATTCTGTACAACTCGTTATTCCGCTCCAATATTTTATAACGTGCCGGTCTGAAGTCAAAGTATTGTTGTACCTTCAAATTCAAGTCGTCAGATATCTGACGAGCCGATAACAGATTAAAAGCCTTCTTCCGTAATTGCATATACTTATCTTTAGGATATACATGTGGACTAACAAAAGCATAACACTCCAATAAAGTCCAAACGAAAAATATTTTACAAATAATGTAACCAGTCAATGCGGTCATCTTATCCAAATAGAAGATTCTCTGCGCAATGCCAAAGCTATGTAGCTGCAAAGATTTAAAAATCCTGTTCATATCTATACCCATGTAGAAGTAGTTAGGCAGAACACGCCCCTGGTAACCGTACTTGAGGCCCGCTCTGACAGCCAACATGGAATTAGAGACTACTTCGCCTCTAGCCATGAAAACAAGCAATGTTATGGCGTCACTTAGATCGTAGAACTGGCTTATGGTAACGAAACCGATGGCCCCGATCCTTAAGAACTTGAATAAGTGGTTTCTGTTAGATGAGCGACGTTTCTGAGTCCAATAGGCGGACGTTTCAACAATCCTGAATAGACTAAAAACACTGATAATCTTCAGTGCACAGATAAACTTGTTAGCCTTGCACAAGCCACATGCTATATTAAATCCGTATCTAATGAACATCAACCAATGTAGCGGCATAGCCGACGCAAAATGTATGAACAGTTTCTTGGCGCAGTAGTTCATAAGGGAATTATCTGTGTCTAAAATAACTATTTTAGCCTCGTGTTTAATGTACCCAGTCTTCAGGTTCACATATAGATCTGCGATGATAATTAGTTCGAACAAAGCCCCTAAGTAAAACAGAGATATTGGTAGCGCCTCGAATAAGAAGGTGGATGTTAAAATGAATATAATCTTGTTCATGATGAAGACGTGCAGTATTAGGAAGTCCCAGAAGTTCCTGAAACGTAATAATAGCATGTCCGTCAGTGAATGTTCTCGTCTTATCTGAAAAATAATATATATTGTTAGGCGTGCACCAAGTTTCTCAAAGAGAGGTAGACGGTGCTGTGTCGACATCAGCGCCACTGATTTGATGAAGATTCTACAATTATTTAGATAGGTAGGTACTGGCTGACCCGACTGACGTTGTCCTATCTAAATTTCAATAATTCATACAAAATTACTATAGGAAATGCAACTTAAAAAATTTTCTCTTCGTAAGAACTTGATTCGGACTATTACGAACATTTTAAAACAAAACTTTGCCCAATCGGTCCAGCCAACAGGATTGATAGGGTTACCAACGAACATCATTTAATTTTTATTATAAAAATGTTAGAAAACAGTTGTGGCGGAAAGGAATATTCGTCTTACAAAAGCAGAGGGATCTCTTCCCGCCTGCTTTTCATTAAAATGGTAGGTAGGTACCTTACATCATTTGTCAAGAAAAACGCTTATGATTTCGCGAGTTTTACTGTTTAGACATGCTACCATCGCGAAATATTTCTACTAAGCACCTATTACCTGAACTTGCTCATCGGATGTATGCGATGCCTGTATTTGCGAAACTGCCTGAATCTTTCAATCTTCATGGCATGGGAGCTATTGTAGAAACCTCTGGACCTCCCAGATGTGTATGACAGTAGAAACAAATCGTGCCACCATCGCGTAATGCAGGCCACGCAGCCCGTGCCAACTATGTCTGTCTCCAACACATCCTTCTCGGGAGCAACTACGCAAGTATGGTAATAATACGAATCGTGAAACTCATGATTTTGGTACATTTTTTAATAAATTACTTTATTTGTAATATAATCCAAGATATCTTTATTATGAACTGGAATTAATTCCATAATGATAGCACTAGGTATGTCAACTGTCATCCTCAAAGGAAAAAAATACACACATCAACACCGTCTAGGGATATTTTGTATAAAGTTCAATACTCAAAAAATACTGGCCGGTTTTAAAATCTTTTGTTGAAAGCTTGTTTTGTAGCCCTTTTTGGATGATTCCAAATTTAAATTTGATAACATAAATTAAAAACAAAAGTTTTGCGTGGCATAACTTTTGCGAAGTTAGTTAACTTTAGTCGGTTTCAGTTTACCTACCATAGTTTTTGGTGTCAAATTAAAGTTTTAAAAAACAAGTTAGCAGTTAATTTCGATTTCACGCCACTGTAGGCATCATGCAGCGGCGCCATTTAACGAGAGAAGAAATGTTAAGGGCAGTAGGCATGCTCCGAGCTGGGGCTACTCAACGGAGTATTGCTGTGGAGATTGGAACAAAACAAAACGTGATAAAAAGGTGATGGTCACGTTATCGTGCTACTGGTGAAGTGGCTGAACGACACCCAGGCAGGAAGCGCATAACCACCCAACAACAAGACCGATTTCTGCAAGTTGCCGCGAGAACACAACCAAATGTTACGGCCATGCAGTTCGAAGGCTCCAGTCAGAGCACCAGTTGCTTGTGAGTGATCAAACTGAGAAGAAGACTGCATGAAGCTAATCTTCATGCTCGCAGACCGCTTCGTACTCCAGCACTACGCCGGGGAAATCGTGGACGAAGATTACTGTGGGCTCGTGAACATTTGCTCTGGGAAGATAACCAGTGGTCTGTAGTGCTGTCCCGATTCGGTTTCTATCCCGACTCGCGAAGAGTACGCGTATGGCGAGTTCCTGGTCGTGAGAGCCATCTGCTACACCCTCAGGAAGTCCATCCATGCCACGGCGGGACAATTATGGTTTGGGCGGGAATTCGTGTTGGTGGAAGAACAGACCTCGTTTGGATCAAAAACACTATGATCGCTGAAAAATACCGTAGCCAGGTGCTAGTACCAATAGTCTACCCCATCGACTACAAATGGGCCAAAAATTTACGCTCATGCACGACAACGCCCGTCCGCACACAGCGCGAGTGGTAACCAGCTGGCTGCAGGAGCACGACGTATCGGTCTTACACTAGCCCGCGCAATCACCAGATCTAAACCCCATAGTGCACGCATGGGACATACTCCAAAGAAGGCCTTTGAAGAATTTTCCTGCAAACATTGCGACTGAAGAGCAACTTTTATGGTATCTTAGCAGGACCTGGGACAATATCCCGCTGTAAGACTTTGACAACTTGAGTCAAAGCATGAAAACCGTTGCAGGACTGTTGTTAACATCATGGGTGGTTTTACTGACTACTTACTGATTATTCGCATAATTGCAAAAAAAGGAATAATTTCGCTTTATTTTTCACTTTTTCTTGAAAAACACATTCATCGTTAATTTTACAATTATTTCACTTTTCGTCTTTATTTAAATAACATTTTATTTACTTACGCAAAAAAAAAAATGTTTTGTTCTGAAGTCTAGTCTGATAAATGGGCTTTATAAAAATATATACATGTTGCATGTTATTTATAACAAATTTTAAGTAAATTGAGAAAATCCATAATATCCCTAGACGGTGTTGATGTGTGTACAGATGGGATTGGCTTAGGCTTTTGCCTACTGTTCGTAAAGCCCCATTTACACGATGAAATTTTTCGGTCCCACCTATTGTGTGAACAGATTTAAATAAATGAGGCCATAGTTCAAACATCTCGACTCTGATGGTTCAGTAAAATGTGCCCAATCTTACCTTTGTTTGTTAATAGTGACATCCCGCTAGATAGATGGGATTGGGATCGAATAAAAAGTCGCTATACATAGTTTTGATTACACCCCGAGTAATATAGTCGACGAAATAGAAGTACTATATAGCTACCTACCGAAGGAACACGTCTAAGTATATATTTTTTATATAAGATAATATAGAACATCAAACGAGCTTTGCTGATAAGCGAAGTATTGATTCTAACTTTCGAGTTGCAATCTGAAGTACTTAGATATTCTTCCCTTCACTTTGATTTATGTGAAGTGAATAAAACCAGTAATACTTCTTATATTTGTAATAAATTTCAAGGTACCTACATGTTTCGAGTAAGAATCTATCTAAATATCTATACTAATAATATAGCTGAAGTTCTTGTGGAAGGCTATAGGCTATTTAACATCACGCTAAGACCCAAAGAACGCTCACTGGCAGATAGCTGATGTTTCACTGGCAGGCAGCAGCTAGTTTAACAATAAAACAAGGTTTATGGTACAGAAAATCAGTTTAATTTGAACAGTATCCAGAATATTTCAATACAGTTGATAGGGAAGGTAATCCAGAGACATCGAGTAGGTATTGTTACATCAATATTATACTAAGTAGGTATCACTACTACGTAGTGCGGTTTATTATGTTTATTATAATATATATTTATTAACATTTAAGGTCCAATATAATTTATAAACTAATAATGTGCCGTAAACACATACCTAGAGTAGTGCTGTAGTGCTATTTCGTAATATCACTTCGATGGGTGCATTGAAATGTGCTCTCAGTGATAATGTGCTTTTGATAACGCGAAAGTCGCGAGCTGTGCCTACCGTATCTTGTCGACGACAATAGGGATGATGATAATTATTATGATATTAGAAATGTTCGAGCAATAATAATGTAGGTAATTCCAAAGACTAAAATCGATAGAAATATAGAGAAGCTACACGCTTTAAGTTTTTGGAAGGGGATATTCCTGTCCTTATCGCGCGGTAGGGACAATGTATGGCGCTTACATAGTTGTGGCGTCATTTTTGTGATAGTGCTATCTTTGCCTAGCAGTTATTTTAAAACTTTTATAGCTTGGCAATTTTAAAACTTTTACACTTTTTATAATTTACACTATACCTACTTGCAAACAATATTTTTTTGAGTTTGAAATATATAAATATCATGTACTCCCTACATTCCAACTGCAAATGAAAGTTTGTACGCACAATATTGGGAGATTTACCATGTTATTTTAAGACCATAGACTTCTTATAGGTTTTCCTGTAATCTATAGGTAAGTGTAGAAATATCGTTATTTTTTTTTTTTCTAATTTTTCGTCTCAATAGTTTCGGAGATAAGTTGAGGAAATGGTGAATTTTCATCTATTTGCTTAAATAACTTTAAAACATTTTAATTTTATTTAAAAAAAAAAAAACTTGAGTCCCTCACAGTAAGCCCTTTCATTTTTGATATATATCACACGCGATTTTTTTTTAATTTCTTATTTGTCTCCCAAAAGTGATTAACAATAATTAGTAATTAATAATAATCAAAATTAATTTATTTACGTAACACGTTCGTGTTGGGTAAAACTGGCTGTGATAGACGAACAGACAGACAAACACACGAGTGACCCTATCAGGGTTCCGTTTTTTCATTCGGACATACGGAACCCTAAAAGTCATCATCCCTATTCTACCACTGCCAAGGTTGACTAAAACAAAACAGTATAGTATGATAATGATGCATCAATCCTGGGGCCAAGTCTACTAATGTACAAATGTTGCAATGGTCTCCTCATTGTGAGTTTTTGACAGATTTGCCATACAAACACTGTCAAATACTCACAATCGCGAGACCATTGCAACGTTTGTAAATTAGTAGACTTAGGCCCCTGGCTGACCGTTTGTATCACTTAGACAGTGATAAAAAGATGAATCTGCGACAGACTCAATTACTGACAGAGACTGAGTAGGTATGCTTTAAAATTGTTCATGTTCACTTGAGATTAAAATCTAATCTTGTATTTTACAGAATAGCATTACAGTTAGTCGTTCAAATGCAGGACCACCTACATTAACATCAAATATTAATAATTAAAGTAAAGCATTTGACGATGTCATAGTAACAAGTCACAGACATAATCTAGACATGTCATGACATGTCATGTCATAGTAGTGTCAAGTAGTCATTAGTCTTATCGTAATATTTACAAATTCTGTGATTATACCACAGTATATACATACATTCCATAAAGTATTTTTTTTTTTATGGACGTATCTACTTACTACAGTAAATCTTTATCGTCTTATTTCTTTTACATAGTTCAATGAATAATATTTACTGAGAACAGGTTTTTGTCCATACAATACCTACATAATTATGGTGTGTATCTACATTCATACAGTTCACTGCAATTCGATAGTACATACATGACATGATAAGTGCCAATTATTAAAGGTGTTACATGATGTTATAGTAAGTGTATGTGTTTATTTGAATGATATAATATCGATATTCTACACAATGGTGCCGATTCCCTTGTTCACAAATTAAACTAAATGTAAGTTCAGTGCATCTTTTTCTTTCTATTTCATTAAGAAAAGGACAGAAGATAAATTTTAGTTTAGTCCTGTCAAATTAATCAGCGCCTGTCACTACTCCATACATAAAAAATTTAAATGTGATTTAAAACTTGCTTAAGTACTAAAATTACGTCAATTGACGTCAAGCGCTGATTAATTTGACAGGACTAAACTAAAATTTATCTTCTGTCCTTCTCTTAATGAAATAGAAAGAAAAAGATTCACTGAACTTAAATTTAGTTTAGTTTGTGAACAAGGGAATCGGCACCATTATTTCACATAGTAAAATTTCCTGTTACATACCTATAGGTAGGTAATTTTTTGGGTCATAGGTACTACTAGACTTCAGGTAATTATAGTAAAGAATATTAATCGTGTGTGTATAAAGCCGGTCTAGCATTAATGTATAATCTGTGTATCTTTAGATTCTTGTTGAGCAGTGGTGGCCCAGTGGTAAGAGGTGGCCCCGTTTTACGAGTTCGTGGGCTCGAATACAGGCAGGCGCTTTACTTTGTGTAAATAATTTCATCACCACTGCTCTCACAACGGTGAAGGAAAACATCGTGAGAAAAACCGGCTATCCTAGAACCAAAAATTCGAAGACATCTATCTACCAACCCGCACTGGGCCCGCGCGGTTGATTACGGCCACTCCCTCTAACAAAGATGCCTGTGTCCCAACAGTGGGAATGCTGTGTATCTACTCTTATTATGTGCTAAATCAATTTTACAACTACAACAGCTTTCAATAGCCAATTACGATTTGATGCCGCATCGCAGCTAAGACGTAGATATTGGGCGGGTTGTTTCACGTCCACTTGACCGACGCGTATACGTCATAAATGGCGCTAACTATAGTCAAACCAAAAAAAAAACGTTGCTTCACAAAATTATGCCCTTAACGTTCGCTAAAAAATAACGATTACAGTAACCCACTAGTTAACGTCATTTTATTCTTCTACATTTGAAGTTTGACGATCGGTTTTATATGCAGTGAAACAACGCTTTGTATTTAACGTTGATGTTTAACGTTCGTTATTTAACGAACGTTAAACATCATAATTATGTAATCGTTATTATTTGACGTACGTATATTACGTTAACCAACCGTTTGAAACAATCGGCCCATAGTATCAATGTGTAACATTCACCACTACCTACCTATAGCCAAGAATACGTAGGTATTCTTCTTCATGTTATCATACGCACATATTATTTCCAAAACTTATCAATAGAAGATGTTTTTACTTAATTAGATTTTGAATTTAAAGAGAATAGAGATTTATTAGTATTAATATACAGTTTTTAGTATACTTAGATTATGATGATGATGAATATACAGTTAAGATACAAAATATTTATTTATTTAAACTTCTCGCACACAATAATGTACAAAGGCGGACTTAATGCCTTAGGCATTCTCTACCAGTCAACCAAGGGTGGTGAAGAGCTAAGATGGCAGGTGCTGTATTTAAGCCCGTACATCCCGCGCGGGCTGGCAACGCCGCATTTCTAGAGGTTTTTCTGGATTATTTTATTAAATTTAAATCAATGTACAATTTTTTTTCAGCCACGCTAGATCTTTGGTATTTATAAGTATTATGCAATTTTTTACAGTTATTTTGGTATTTACTCATAAAAATTGACAAATTGTCTATTATTTTCTATTTGCAGTATTACGACTAAATATTTGCATTGACTATTTAAAGTAAATGTTTTAAATAATTATGTACAAGGATCGAGTGCTTGGCTGAAAAAATATTGTACTTTGATTTAAATTTAATCAAATAATCCCGAAAAATCTCTAGAAAGGCGACGTTGCTAGCCCGCGCGGCATGTACGCTCTTAAGAGGAGATAATAATAATAATAAAAATATTAAAAAGATCACAAATCAAGTACATAAATAGGTTATCAACTTATAATAGACATACATACATAATATTTACTATAATATAAACCTACTTTTTATATTTTTAATATATGATTATGTAAAAGATAGAATAAGAAATGATTCTGTACGAGGAAGTTTGAAAGCGACACCGGTGACTGAAAAGTTGTATGGAAATCGGTTGACATAGTACGGGCATGTGATGCGGAGGAATGAGGATATTCTCGTCAGGAAAGTTTTGAGTATGAACGTGGATGGCTATACGTGTAGGGGAAGACCATAAAAACGATGGATGGACTGGGTGTAAGATGATAGATAATGGTGCCGATTCCCTTGTTCACAAACTAAACTAAATTTAAGTTCAGTGCATCTTTTTCTTTCTATTTCATTAAGAAAAGGACAGAAGATAAATTTTAGTTTAGTCCTGTCAAATTAATCAGCGCCTGTCACTACTCCATACAAGTCTAGACGTGATTAAAAACTTGCCGACTAAAATTACGTCAATTTACGTCAAGCGCTGATTAATTTGACAGGACTAAACTAAAATTTATCTTCTGTCCTTTTCTTAATGAAATAGAAAGAAAAAGATGCACTGAACTTAAATTTAGTTTAGTTTGTGAACAAGGGAATCGGCACCAATATATGGCTAGAAAGGGGATGACTACCGAGATACCAACTAATAGAGAAGTATGGAAGAAAAAGTCATGTTGTGCCGACCACAAATAAACTGCGATAAGGGCAGGAGAATTATGGTGATGAGAGATTTATTAGTACTAATACAATTAAGATATTATTATAACATCTTGGTAAGTAAACCAATGCTTGCAATAATTGTATAGCTATATAGATAACTCCTTATAAAAGTGTTAGAAAAATATTCACTGTAAATTTCTATAGGAGCTGGAGCTGGAGCTGTATTGAGAGGTTTTAAGAGACCGACGTGTTTTTTTTTTTTTTTTGTAAGTTTATCTAGAGTTTCGTGACAAAATATCTGATACAAAATTAGAATTTTTAAGCAATTCTTAGTTCGGAGGTAACATGTTATCTGTAAATTCGTAAGTTAAAATATACATTATGTACATTTATACGATGTCATTTCGATACCGACAGTTCCAATGTTGTTTGTGAAAAATATCTTGAAAATGTACTCAGAGCAACCTTTCAATTATGGACACAATGTACGTATCTAGTCGAACATCAATCAAGTACACTATTTATTAGTAACGTGTTTCCAAAAAGACAATTTTAAATATTCATTGATACTTATCTTTAAATGGTTACAGTTTATATGTATAAAAGTATTCTACAAAATTTCTTGCAAATCTATTCATCACATCGTACGAAAAACCTATCACTTTCGTTAAAGGACATTTCGTCCGTTTTCTAAAGATAAATTTGGTTAACAAACTAATTCGTTCTTATCAAAATCGATAACATTTAATACTTCCCAAATCTTTCCTAACCTAAGCCGTTGAATTAGATCCTAAGGTGGATGAGCTATGGTATCCCGCAAAATTATATTTTTTTACGTTGTTTGCAAATTGCAAGTCATTGTCACGTTGTATCTTGATTCGCGACTATATGTATTTACAGAATTATGATCAATAATACATCTCTCTTAGTTAGAATATGGGCTCAAATCTCATGATTTCATGAAAACAGTCACTCAATAGACCAATTCTAAGTTAGAGAAATGTATTAATGATTCTAATGATTATAATTTCGCGGGCTACCTTTGCGCATTCACCTTAACGCTCGAAATATCCAACAATTCGAAGAAGCTGAATATTTCAGCAGCCTAAACTTAACATTTCACATTTCTACGATATTTTACAACAAAAGGCAATTGCTGCCACTAAATACCAACAATCTTAAATTTCCAACACTTTCAATCCAAAAATATATATAGGTACATAAAATTTTCCCCTTAGATACTTGAAACAGTTATTAACTGTTAATATATAAGAGCATACATAAAATATATTATGTCATTTTCATCGTTGACTAAAGTCTCCTTTTTATTTTAATGTCGTTAATATTACCTCATTGACAATGTTCATTAAATAGACGCTACATCGGATATGAGAATCGATACAATATAATATTTATAATATAGAAATTGCTCGCAGCAAACGTACAAATGGTTGATCTACGATTCTATCCAAATGGACGATATGTCGCAAAATTGGTATATGTATACCTATCATCACTATATGACACACACATAGACTTATAACTAACATCAATGTACACTTACACTAATTTATTCAGGTTTACCGATAATAACAGATAGATAAAAATGCATTAAAAGTCCTTCACATATTTACTTCGAAGATTTATATGTTGTCATCGGTAAAACAAGAAGTATCGATAAAAATAGAGAAGTGTTCAAAACAGCATGTCGACGAACGGTCCAACCGTTATTTAAAACTAAAGTTAACAAATATTACCTATTTACAATTGATAAAATTCTTTAAAAATTAATACCTACATTTGCCAAAGAAATGGTGTGTGGGTAGTGGTGTGATTGCAAAATACTTAAACCGTAATCTTTTCAAATTCGAGTTTGTTGAGTACACTCAAAGATCGCTCTATAGATCTCAAAGTAATATTAAAAGACATCAACACTAAAATCACCGTTTTGTTAGTAATGTTCACGTGAATAACAGAGATGAATTGGATCGAGCTCATGACACCGTTGTCCAATTTCCTCAATTTATCTAAATGTCGGTATCCTGAAGTTTCAAATGAAAAACTAACCTGCATACGACGTAATATCGAATTAAATACACCCTGATTAATGAATATTATATATAGATAACTAACCTGAGAGCTTTCTCACTAATACCTTTAATACGTCATATCTTATTATATATTAAGTAGTATTGCTTTTTAGACTGAAAGCAACCTCGACTAGACTATACTGAAAGAAATTTATATTTAGTCGCGTATCCCACGAGAATAATAGTTAAATAGAATCTCATGACTTTGTCATAATCAATACAATACGTTATCGTGAATGGCAAGAAGTATACGCAGACTATTACTGGAATATTAAACTTTACATTCTTAAAAACATTTCATCACTATTGTCCAATGTAAAAAAGGGGGCCGGCCTATAGCCTATATACAGGGTGGAATTTTATAACCTCACCAGGAGGGAAAGTACTCTAAATACTGGAGATAGCAAATTTTACTCAAAGGAAACATTCCCATGTTTTTAAAGAAATAATTCTGCATTCAAAGATTTTGAGAATTCGCTTGCCACAGTCGGGAATCGAACCGGCAAAAATCCGGAAAAATAACATGGTGTACTTTTATGGCATCAATCGATAGGGTTAATCATAAGGGTCAAATCTCTCCAACAAACACAATAAATTAAATGAAAGGAAAACCATAATATCTTAACTTATCTTAATAGAACAAAAAAAAAAGGGGTACTTAATATCTAACTAATTACTTTCTCGAAATGAGCTCCATTTTGTTGGATACACAAATGTATTCATTTCCAGTAAATTTTAATAGCGAGTTGTGATGAATATTGAAAATCGTAATGTGAACCTCAATTCTTAACTCGTTTACAGTTGCATAGGATTTTTGGTAAATATGATTTTTAACATATCCTCATTAAAAACAAATCTATAGGGTTGAGGTCTGGTAATCTCGCAGGCCATCTGATTGTGTCGTTTGTACCAATCCAGGTATTGAAATGGTAATTATCATAGGCAGTAGTGATTCTGCTGTTATGGGCCGGAGCACCATCTTGCTGTAGTTATTATACGGTTTCGTATCGTCAAAGATAATTGTTAATTAGGTACCAACATAAGTAATTTCATGGACCTTTGAGTAAAAATGCGTTATCTTGTCCCATCGAATTTATAAGTATAAATTTCATGGTTTTCCTTTCATTTCATTAATCATGTTTATTAGAGAGATTTGATCCTTATAATTGACCCTATCGGTTGATGCCATAAATGTACAGGATGTTATTTTTTCATATTTTATCCGGTTCGGTTCCCGAGTGTGGTAAGCGAATTTTCGAGAAAATATGAATGCAGATTTGTTTCTTATAACAAATAAAGGAATGTTTCCTTTGTGTAAAATTTGCTGTCTCCAGTATTTAGAGCACTTTCCCTCCAGGTGAGGTTATAAAATTCCATCCTGTATAACCATATATTAGCGGGAAACTTTAGCGTTACATAAGTTTAAGTACCTATGTAAAAGTTTACGAACCCAAATAGGTACCTACTATAAAATACATATTTTTAATGTTATTAGATGCAAAAAAGCTGACGTCGCATCTATGTGCGCAATAACAGTGGCATGACAGATGCGTTGAACACAGCTGAAATGTCTCAAGTGCTTTTATAATGCACCGGCTCCGATGCTCTACAAACCGGAGCACAGCAACAGTACCTACTTGGCGGCAAAAATAGGCATGAAGTACTTCCCTGGACGAGTTTCTTCACAAAGACTATGGTTTACTAAAAAGCCCTTTAGTATATTGCAGATTACAGATGAACAAGAACATCAAACTTGAGACTCTAAGGCCTGAAACTGCGTTAATCTGTCGCCCGCGCGGTTCCATAGGGCTCCATCGCGGGGACAAGCGCAGGCGTCCGTCGCGGGGGCACGCGCGGAGCCCGGTAGTGCCAGCTTACTGGCTGACGTTTTTTTTTTAATGTTAGGCGACGTTTTGCTAAGTTCGCCATAGACATGACTGTATATGCACACCGTTAAAATTATCCTATGGGTAATTAATAGCCCCCACGGAGCCCACCCGCGTACACACGCAACGGATGCCCGTCGCGGGCGCCCACTTAACGCAGTTTCAGGCCTAATGCCATTTAGGTATTGAAGTTACAAATACGTCAAATGTGAAGTTTCCTTACATGAAATTCTTTTTTCCCACTAAGTTTAGTGTACATATGTATATATAAACCGGGTTATTTTACTATCTATAATATCATTGATTGTTAAATATGCCCTTATAACTATGGTGTGCTCGTAATAACGTTTATTCTACCATGTTCGAGATCCAGGATTAATAATAATAATATAATATATCACCAACATGCACATACTACGAATAAATACACGAATATATACTAGAAATATTTAAGAAATCTTATCATACCACAAATACTACCCACTACAAGATAAGTCAACATGATTAAATATCATATTTTCTTCATAATTATGAAGAATCAGAAATGATTTGAATTCCAAAGCTCAGATAGTTGTACCAATAGAATGTCTAAAAGACTGTGACATGGATAAAATGATCTTCTATAATTGTAATGGTAAACCATGATGGCTGTCTTACATAAATTGCTTTAATCTTACGGCAAGCAGACAACCTTTAGTGAGCATTGCAAGTGTCCCACATCCCGTGTTCAGGCGTGGTTCAGGCTGAACTTCCACCATTTCTTTGACAAACGCCCCGTGCCATCATCGAGGAAGTAGCTTCACCGAGCGTTAGCGTTATTGGAATCGCTTTCTGGTCCGTCGTGGTACTCGTGAAAGCAGGGCACGATGCAGAGGTTTGTGCGGCACTCGGGGCAGTGGTACTGCGTCTTGCGTCTGAGGATGCGGCCGCACTCGTCCACGGTATTCCAGCAGAAGTTGCAGCTGAGCGGCGGACCGGAGCGTACGGCGGGCGTGTGGCTAGCGCGAGTCGCCTGCGACGCGTCGGACGCGGCCGACTCGAACGACGCCGACGCCGACGTTAACGTCGCGCTCGTACTCGTTGAACTTTGCCGCTCGGCGGTGCTCACGGCCCGGATCAGCAGCGATCCCACTTCTTGTTCCAAGCGAGGCTTTCGGGTTACTATAGCCTGGAAATTTAAATTGTTAAACAGGTAAGCACTGACAAAAAGAAAAAAAAACACGTTACTTTAGGTATAAACATAATGCCCCTTTCACATGGAAATAGAGGCTGAAATTACTGAACGAGTGCTGGGTTCTTACATAAAATACTTTTGCTCCATCCATCTTCAAGTATCTAACAAACAAATAATTTTCTGCACAAATCGATAATATATTTGGATCCGACGACCTACAAATGTGAGTGGCAGCTTTTGTTTCTAAACTGCAGCTTTTGATATGTGAACTTGACCCAAACGTCGAAAAGTTACATTGTGATTGTATCATTGTGTCATTTACAGTACGATATAATATAAGGCGGCACGTAAAACGGGTATTTAGTCTGAACGGCCCAAACCGAATGGCCCGTAAACAAAAATTGTCTATGTTCCAAAGGACCGGTGATAATTTTAAACAAATTCAATATCATAAACTACATCAACTACATTCGGGTGCAAAAGTAAAAAGTTGAAATAAAAGTTTTAATAATTTTCTTATATTTGTATTATCTTCTTTAGAAAAACAATCAATAATAATATAAAATGTTTACAAAAGTTAAATTTGGTAAATAAATCATTTAAAATAAAAATAAAAAATGAATGTAAAAAATTACAATAGAACAATAAGATTTAATTAAAAACAGTCTTATTTTAAAGAAACAAAATATAAAAAATACAATTAATCAAAAATATTTTGTAAAAATCAGTCTTATTTTAAAGAAACAAACCAACAAAATTTATAATTATGTATTTAATGTAAATTAGGGAAAAAAATGTAAAAATATAAATAATTAACTTTTAAACAATAAGAAATCTTACAATACCTACAAATCAGTCAATTTATCCATCCATAATCCATCTGTTCTTGAATTTCCCTTGTTTCTAAGTCTTTAGGTCCATGGTTATGCGATGTTTCATGTAAAACCGTTAAAGGATTACTTTTGGTTTTTATAGATGCACTGCACGTATTTTTTTTTACACAACGCCAAAGTTCTGTGCTGTCTTTGTTCTGCCTTTTCCAGTTATATTCATAACCACCTCTAAGTAAAAGACGACCACCTTTTCTAGATGTACCTTCAAGTATACATTGTGACGTAGAGGGCTGTGCGACATCCATTTTCTTAATGATCTAAAACGAGAAGATACGATATGAGCATTAAAAATGTGTAAATAATATTGATTTGTATGTAGATTTCTTTGATATGCTCTGAAATCTAAACCCAATGATATTTTATATCATGTTACGTGCAAAATAAAATGACGTTGAAAATCTGGTCGCTCAGTCTTTCGCTAGAATATTGATGAATTTTCATATCAGAGGTCAGAGAGATATATATATTAAATTCGGTCGTACTCATTCATGGAGTCAAAAAAGAGATAGAGAGAATAAAATATACGTATGAAACACATTGTACTAAAGAAGCATTTTGAGAAATATTAAAAAAAAAGTTTAATCGGAAAACTTACCAGGATACAACACTAAACAAAACACAAAACTTCAAAAGTAAAAGTTCACTGCACAGCATGGACAAATGCAAAATAAACAGTGGGTATGCACGTATACTTTTCGCCAGTCCTGTGACGTCACAGATAAGCAGCCTGTTTGTGATTGATTGACAAGAAAAGGTCATTGTTGAGCTAGCTACCTGAAGTCGTGCCAACCGGTTATGAAGATGTATTCTGTTTATTTAGATGATTTCAAATAAGTAAATATTTATATAGTTAAAATTCATAAATTAAGCCACTATCACAATGTATGCGACTGTCCCTTTAAATTAATTTTGATATCATTTTATCACCGGTACTTTGGAACGTAGACGATTTTCTGTTACGGTCGCATGGTCCATTCGCTTTAGGCCGTTCAGACGAAATACCTCGTAAAACGACGACCAAGGATAAACATTCAAAAGCCTCTCTCCAAGGGTTTGCCGAGACACCTCCAGGTATGTTTATCGATTATTTATAGTTTAGGAGCTTATGATTTTTATCCTATTAACCGCCCCGGTCGGATTAATACGACAAATGTTTTCGTGTCCGTTTTTTTTTATCTAGGGCTTTTCAGAGTGTAACCACTAAGGTTCTGACTCTTTAACCGGACTTTTCTGTGGCTGCCTTAAGCTCCTAACGAAACGTAATGCCTCCAGCCAGGGCGTGCGTGTCCGTGCCGCCTTAGGCCTGTGTTCACCAACATTCAAACCTACGGTTAGGTATTTAAACAGTTGAATTATGTCAAATTTCCTAAGTAAAGAACAGTAAACAGTTGATTTAAATGTTGGTGAACATAGGCCTTAGTCGTATTTATACGACTGAGAACCTATGTTCGTTTTGTGTTTTTTATATCATTGCACTACCATATTTTTCGTAGATATTTATTTGTAGATTTATGAGCCAGGCACTGGGGGCACGGCAATTGATATAAAAACCAAGCGGTCAATAAGTAATTTTTTTTTGGAAATTCGCCGTAAGTTTTTTTGAAAATGAGTTTTTTAAATTAAAATCCATAAATTCTAGTCTACGATCGATAAACAATACTATCTGTCTAAACATCACCCAAAGTGACTAAAACATAGCTCAAAGGGTAAATTTTAGCTCGACAAGATTCGTTCTAGATTTTCAGTCTCTAAAAAGAAAAAAAAAAGAATGGTAGCAATGACCCAAAAGTAGGAAAATCTTCCACGGACCCTCAGCTTTCCAAAACAATACAAATAATAAGTACTTTTCGGGACATTATTTGGCAAAATTGGAGTTCGAACTTGCTATTAATAAAGTATTGTATGTGTTTCCGGTTGGAGTTAGGTACCAATTTTTTTTGTACCAACTTCCTTGCATCTGATAAAGCTGAAAGCTGGTACACGTATGTTACTTGTCGAGAGAAACACCACGAGACCAAGCACAATGCGGTGTTCTTGTTTAGTTGAGGAGTTCCTATGGCCATCTTCCGGCTGCATCATCAGACCAGCTCCATGGTACTTGAGTGGCAGTATGTACTCATGTTTTTTGTATTGTAGTCAGTAGGTGTAACGTAACACTTTTATAGGTTATGCTAAGACAATTCATTAATGTGTCACACACTATGACACTACACGGTACAGTCTTTAGAGAAGGATAGAAGTCACTGGTTTCCTTTCGATCATCAATTTGTATCCTTGTCGTGTATTTTTATCACCTTGTATGGGCCTGTGTAGGCTGATTAAAAAGGGGCGCGAGAAGCGTCTTCACGTAGGAAGACGTGTTCTGCGGTGGCAAGCTCTCTGAACAATACCCTGTTTTTGACGTGGCAGGATGCCTGCACGGGTTTCAGCTTCTCGTCGAATGATCGTAAGCGCGTGGTAAAATCTGACAAGTCTGAAGCACCGAGGGCACTGGGATCGAAGAATTCGCCGGGTAGCTTAGTGATTCGCCGTACAGAAATTCCGCGGAAGTGGTTTGAAGGTCCTCCTTGAATATACCGCGAATGCCAAGTAATACTAGTGGTAAAATCTCTGCCCAGTTGTTCTGTACGTGGCATGTAATGGATCCGGATCAACTGCCTATGAAAGCTCAATCAGTCCTTTGCACGCCGGGTGATAGGCGGTTGTGGGCTTGTGTTGGAATCCTGTGTTTTTTGCCAGATATTGAAACAGAGCGGACTCGCGGTCTTTAACAATATCCGTTGGCACGCCAAATCTGGATATCCAACCTGGGATTAAAGCCTTTGCTACCGTTTCTGCTGTAATGTCCGGGATCAGCATGACTTCCGGCCACCGTGTGAAGCAGTCTATGACTATTACGCTGTAGCTGTTTCCTGGTGAAAGAGGTAGGCCTATTAGGTCGATGTGTACGCACCTAAAGCGAGCGTGGGGTAAGTCAGAAGTGCCTAACAGTGCCGAAACGCGTAGACTAACTAACCTTCGCAGGTTGACACGACAAGCATGTTTAGGCCCATTTCCTGCAGTCTCTCCTTATGCCAAACAAAACTTCGCTATCAGCTTGGCGGTCGCGGCTGCGCCCGGGTGGCTTAAGGAGAGGAGACTTGCGAATACCTTCCAAATGCTTTCGGTACGACGCCTGCTTTCTGTACTGACATCACAATATAATTATGGGTTTTTGATGCCTTGGGCAGTCCATCTTTTGTAGACGAAAAGACGTGTCCCCTAGGTACTGAGCCTGTTCTTGGTCATTTTCTTGGGCTGTACTGAGTTCGGTCAGGCAAATTGGTATACTCAGTTCCTCTACACGGGGTAGGGTGTCAGCCACGACGTTATCTTTGCCGGAAATATGCTTAATATCTGTTGTGAACTGGGCGATATTAGTCCAAATGCCGGAATAGGCTTGACGAGCAGTTATACTTCCCCTCATGGAAGGCATAACTGATCGGTTTGTGGTCCGTGTAGACAGTGAAATGGCTGGCTTCGAGCATATGCCAAAAAAATGATAGATTCGTAGATCGCGGGAAGCCCACGATCATACGGTGAGTACATGTACAGTGCGTGCCCGACCCCCAAGCGGCTCCCATCCGCCTTTGTGATACTGTTGTAATACTGCACCAATATAGCCGTGTGAGATGCATCGGTTACCAATGCCAGTTTGGTTTGGCAGTTCGGATGAGCCAGAATAGCTGTATAGGTGAGACTCTCTTTGGTTTCTTCGAATGCCTTTAGAGCACCGCCTGTCAGGTTGATGGATGTGGGGCCTTTGACTGCCCCTATGAGTATAGTAGTAGTACCTAGTAGGCATTCAGGGGTGATTGAATTTGGCTGCATTGGGTAGAAATCTCCTGTAGAAATTAGCCATACCTACCTAGAATCAGTCTTAAATGGAAATTCATACATATCGAAGGGCGTCGTAATGGCCGTCTTGAGTATGTCCTCCTTGCACATCGGTATTTGCTTTTACTAAATCAATTTTACTGTCGGTTATGTTGTATTTAAGATCGTGTATGTGTTGGATTGGGTACATATCTGGAACGGGAGTACAGTTTCCTGTAACCGACGTATGGATGCCACCTGTTGGTCTTCTTCAGGGCGAGGTGCAATGGAGATGACCATGAGCTGTCGGAAGGCATAGCTGTGCCGTTAGCTAGCATTGCCTCAAATTCGGCTCGAGCTATTTGTAGCTTATCGGGGGCAAGACTTTTAGGTGCACATGAGAAAGACGGACCCGATGTTTTTACAGTTCACTATCAAATTGTAATAGTGATTCTGGGTCGGGGGATTATGGGCTATGTATTTTACGGACTTGGCGTGAAGAATGTCTGGGTTTGCAATGACGCAGTTCAATTTTCCCGCATCGTCGGTGATTCCGTAATTCTCAAATTATCGTTCCACAAGCGCGAACCATATCTCTGGGTCATCCGGTGAGAAAGGTGTCGGTGGTGGTGGTGGTGGTGGTGAGGTGGTGGCTACGCAATAAAAAAAATTAGGAGCCAAACGGTGACATGAGGCGAGTGTGAGTGAGAGAACATACGCGAAAGTTCGGAGAGCTGCTCTCCGAACTTTCGCAAACTTATGGTCTACAATACGGCCGATGAACCATGACTGAACCTATGTTCAGTCATGGTTCATCGGCCGTATTGTAGACCATAAGTTAACTTATAATAAAAATATACTCATTAAAAAAATATGTGATACAAAATGAGAAAAATAAAAAAAGTCTGAAGTTTCTCAAAACATATTAAAAACCGTCTTGCTCCTACACTATAAATTCGTTGAACATACAAGGGGGTGTTTCGGGTGTACGTTACCCCAGCAGGAAAGTGTCTCCAAGAGTGATATGAGTGGAACGTATAATTAGTGCGTAATCTGCTGTAAATGTGCGCCAAATAAAAAGTTTGTGCGTTTTGTCGTTTTGGAATAAAACGGAAAAAACGATTCCTGCTGGAGTAACGTTTTTCCAGCAGGAAAATTCTAAACGAAAGGTCTGAGAGAGAAATATTTTGCATGGGCAGAAAGTTTATATTTGTGCAAAAATGTGCGCCGAAAATATAATTTATGCGTCTTCAGGTTTTCGAGATATTGCATTTCCTGCTGGAGTAACGTTTTGCAGAATCGTGTATCTCTGAAACCATTATATGTGCGCCTGTAGAATAAACATATACGAGTACCTCTTTGTTTGTGCGTATTTGTGACAGAATTAGATTTAAGAAAATATTTATAATTTTCAAGTAATCGCGCTTTTTTGAAAACCCGAAAAAATATCGTAGCGCCTAAATGAGAAAACGTATAAGCTCGCTGAAAACTGTATTCGATCCTTCTTGGCGCTTTTAATAACCATAAAAAGTTTCAAAAGTGTACCATTATTGAATAATATTGCTAAAAGTCAAAACGACGGTCATAACTTTGACGGCAAAATACAAGAAACCGGCTCAACCCTTCCTCATAACGTGTCGTTGGCAAAAACAACTAGTGTAACGCGGCCTTAACGTTTGTGTGCGGACTTGCCCTTAAGAGCGGTAACGGGAGATGGCACCCCCGCCCGCGACCTTGCACCCCGGCCAACGGATAGTAGACGCAGGGTAGCGAGTCAGTACACCAAGCTCGCGTCCCGCTCGCAAGTTTCCATTGTTTCTATAGTTACCTGTTTGTACCCTTATAGGTACTGTGTTTTGCAATATACATACATTTATACTGTTAAACGTACGTCCGAATTAATTGAATAGACCCAACACACCCTGAGAATAACACTCCTACACTAGTTAAAATTCAGCCAGGTTTTTTGCTAATAGTTACCTTAGTCGTGCTGTACTGCGGGTAGGACTCATGTTTCTGTAGCGTGGGCGTCGTCTTCGTTATGGCAGCCGGAGGTGGGATGGGCTCGGAGGTCTGCTTGCGAATGTTTTGTTCATCGGGCACCCGCGACTGTCGCTTGAAATGTTTGGTTCGCCGGTGCCAGCCGTCTGAGCAGTTCGGGTTTGCTGGAGCTAAACAATTGATTGTTAGGAAGTAGACAGTAAAAACACTGGGACAAAAGACCGCGGCCTATCCACGTCGACCGTTGCCTCAAAATATGTAATCTATTACATTATATGTCACGAAATACAGATGACCCCGAACGACCGCGGTCGGTTACCCGTAGAGTTGCAGGTCTCGTTTTCATAATAGTTCCGTTCAAATCCCTCAAATATTTGCGGATGACGTCACGAGCTGATGGCTGACTGTGGTCGGAACTTGGTCGACTATTAAGGGTGCTGCACACGACTAAGATACTATAATATTTTATCTTAAGATACAATATCGCTCGCCATACAATTCAATGGACCATCACACACGACGAAGATAATATTTATTTCATATTTTCGTATCGTAAGATAGAGAGCGATATATTCAACACAGGACACGTGCGGTCGCGACGAAAGTTTACAACATATCATCGTATCTTCGTCGTCTGTGATGGCCTAATATATAGTAATTTAAAATCTTAAGGTAAAATAGTATCTTAGCCATGTGTAGCGGCCTTTATAGTAGTTGTTAGTTATCTTGCTTGATCTATCGAACACGTTAAGGAGGTAACTCGTTCACTATCGTATCCAGATCTTCAAATAAAAATAAATTAACAACAAATCTCAGTATATTTTTTGCTTTAAAGATGTATCAGTATTATATTTTGTCTATGCTATTCCGTAAGTGCTGTTGACTTCTAAAGATATAATAGGTAAGTAGAGTTTGGCCAGAGAGTTGGGGTCAAAAGGAAATGGCGGTAAATAAAAAATCTTTAGCTGGCAACTAAAGATTTTTTTAAATTTACCGTCATTTCCTAGTGCCACGACTCGCTGGCCAAACTGTTTGACACCAGTACCGTGTATAGTCAGCCTCAAAAAGATGTATATTTCTATAAAAAATAAATAATTGAAATGTCTACAATCTTCTATAATTTTGTATCAATCTGTAGCCACACAAAATATCACACATTGGATACTTAAGAGGGCATACTACGATCCACTAGCGCCACTCCTTTAAAAAATATTATCTTCATAACTGAGAAGGAATTATGAAAAACGGCTCAATTAGAAAATTCTAGACACACTTACCTAGGTCGCTGATTGAGCCGTTTTTCATAATTCCTTCTCAGTCACGAGATAATATTTTTTTTTAAGTGGTGCTAGTTGACCGTAGTATGCCCTCTTAATTGTATAATAATATAACAAACAAAATTGTAGACAATCAAATTTGACATTTTGATTTGACGGCACGGTTGGTGCAGTGGTTAAGCGATTGACTGCTGCGCTGCTTGTCACGAGTTCGATTCCTGCACGGAATATTTGTATGACCTACAAGTAGTTGTTTCGGGTCTGGCTGTTATGTGAGTTTAAATGTTTGTAAACGCACCCACAATATAGGAGAAATTACTAGTGTGGGTGAAAACAAAATAAAACAATAATTCTCGTTGATCCATACATCTTGTTACCTACTACAAAGATATTATTATGCTAGCAGCATTAGAGAGCATTAAAGAGCAGCACATCTATTCCATCCCAACCACCCTGACAAGAAGTGAATGTCGATGTGGCCGAAATCGGGTTTATGGCATCATCATCATCATCATCATAGCGACTTAAATATTATTCATTCGCCTATCCTTGAATTCTTAATTGCTACGAAGATGGTTAACGGGATCTCTAGATCTAATGTGTGAGGGTGTATTTTAGGGTGTGTGTGAGGGTGTGCGTGTGTGTGCGAAAAATGTCGAAGTATCTATTTAAAAATACAGGAACTCAAGGTATGGGATGAACATAATTATAATTATATATTTCCGTTCAGCCATGTTATAATTTTATTTTCATCTATATAAATATATGTTATAATATAACTATGATAGAAAAATAAACATTAATTCATATGGGATAGGATTAGGTTAAGTAAAAGAGTTTAATTACAAAATAATCAAAATTATTTATTAAAAATTATTCATTATTATTATCTATTTTGGTTTTAAGTATTAATTATTTCATAATGACCACGACTGTCGCCCCTTAGTTACAAACCCATGCAATATTATAATAAACATTGCATGATTAATACTATTTCGACAAACACTGGTACATATAAATCACTTTCTCGTGTGTGAGTATTGACCACGGTTAATGACAATAATTTCTAGATGTGTTTGGAGGTAGCAATACTTAGTTTATTAATGTTCGTCATTCTAAATATTTCCAGGCCCAGTCTCGGCTACGTTCAGTGAAATGTATAAAAAACATCCAACTTCTTCCTTTTTTAAGTCGGTTAAAAACAACGTTGTATTTTTAAACATTTGGAACGCGACCCTCACAGTCGGCAGCCGGCTAAAACATTTATAACAGTAATATTAACCTACCTACATTACCCACACACAAGATTTAGTAACTAAATCATGTTTGATATCTGGTAACATCAATATTTCACGGCCATTTACTTTATGACCAACATAATACTTTGAAATCACCTTGGATGGCACTTATTCAAGAAAAGAGAGAGGGTTACGCCTTAATAAATGTGAAAACAGTTCTTTTCTATAATCGGAGCACTAGTGGTCTAGTCATGCACTAGGTAATACTTCGCGTATATGACTACAAAAAATACAGCTTTACAACCTACTGGCAAGCGTAATGTTAAACAATATGCTCACTCGTTACTTCGAATACTGGTAAAACAGTTAAAACAAAGACAACATTTCAGATTATAGAGTTCAGCTGTACAAATATCAGAAAACATCCACTGTCCCATTGCTGAGCAGTCTTTCGAGATACTTAATTGTAGTAGGTACTACTCGATTTCTGCGGTCAATTTTATACCGAATAAATTTCATTGCTAGAAGTTATTTATTATTCAATAATCATCAGAATGAGTCAGTCGCCGCACCCAAGGGGTAATCCAAAGTAACAGCATCATAAAGTTGTAAAAAAAACATACGTTTTCTTTGACCATGTGGCCCCACTAGCCAGTTTCGAATTTAGCCCTGAAATGCCATCGTAAAATCATGTTCCATAATTTTTTTTTACTTGTTTTGTATCCTAAAAACCGCCCCAAGTTTTAGAGCGGCATGAAATGACTTTTTTTTACAACTAAGACATGTTGTAACTTTGAACTCGCTCACTATTGGAGCAGCTGACGCTATCTCTTATGCGCTAAAGGCAAACTATTATTGTTATGATTTTCAGCCGGTATAAAATAACTTGTTCACACTAACGTCACCGCCCGCACTCTACAGGATCATTGGTAAAACGTCTCAGGACTATAAAACTAACATCATAAACAACAACTTTTGTTCTTTGACCCCTCGTTAGCAAGTCACCAGCAGTGCTATTCTGTAACTATCTCACCGTGAAAACATAAGTGAAGTGAGCGTGAAGTGAGCTGTCAATAGTGTCAAGCCCAAACATCAGGTGGAATTACAGCTCACTTCACCTACGTTTCCACCGTGAGATTTTTACAGAATAGCACTGCAGATTCTCAATTAACCAGATTCGCAACTCATCAGATAATGTACTATCCAACACATAAATTATTAAACTATAATTTTATATTAAATTAAATTGTATATTAAACTTCTAAGAAAGTTGATGAAATTAGCTATAAAACGTTCTTTTATTTCAAAACTTTGACTTCTAATAGTTTAGGAGAAATTGCAATTTTAAAATTGTGGTAATTACTAAGTTTTGAAGGCATACATGATAAGGCGTACATCAAGAATTCCGTGTCTTTTTTTTTTTTTTTTTTGGTGAATAAACTTGTCTACCTATTCTATTATTTTTTGTGACTGTGTTTCATTATACATTTGGTGAGTTGCGAATCTGGTTAGTTGAGAATCTGGTGACTTGCTAACGAGGGTCTTTGACTTTTAATAATTCATCAGATTTAAATTTATCAGATATTCATGCAAAAATAAAAATATTTAAAATCAACGCTCTAAATCTTACGAACTCTACGCGTAGCAAAACAAACTGCAGTGTCTTATGAGTGACAGTGCACGGGAGGCGTAAGTAGGTACAACAAAACACCAGAATTTAAATGTGTTAGATAGAACAACGAAATCTTGAAGGATTGTTTTTGGTAAATGTATTATGTTTTGTGAAAAGTCACAGAACAAAAGTTATTGTTTATCATGTTAGTAAAACAGTCCTGCAAGGTGTTTTACCAATAACGCTGTAACTATAAGGTTGAACTGTAACTAAATCTGTATCAGCTAAATTCAATTAAAATGCGCTTTTCTGTACGAGTATGTACATTACATGTATGCTAAAAATGTAATTAACTACAAATATGTATTTGGCACTTCACAATAGTACTTAGTTACTTTATGAAGCTTGCATAATATTCAAAACAACGAAAACTACAGCTCAAACTCTCATCCGCGGTCGCAAGTTGAGTCCTTCACAAACAATACTTTTTTATTTGATTATCGTAAAATGTATTATAAAAACCATGGGCTATATACTAGCGAAACGGTTTTGATATTTGTGTAGGGATACCTCATCAACACTCCTGTAAGGGGCATCAAAATCTGACTGATTCTGAATTTTGAGAAAAAAATTCGTTCAGAATATACAAGGAGGATATTATATCATAACAGCGGAGTATGATCAAAATGGCCTCATTAAAGAAGCACCAGCATCAGGTAGTGGTCGGGAGGAGCAGGTAAAAGAGGAACTTCCTGCCAAAGAACAATCACCTTCAACCAGCAGAACAAGAAGTCATCTTCGCTAATTCCGGGTCAGTGAAGTCCTTTTTCTTTTTGCTACACTTAATGAGGGTACCGAGAATAGCCGGAAATCGTAGGATGTCGCTTAGATTACTTTATATCAGAAAAACTGCTGCCGGGTTTGTGTGATTCTGTTATAATTATAAAAGAAAGTATGTACCTCCATTTTCCTTTATCTTTATTTCTACATTTTTGAGCACAGATTTTTATAAATAAGTTTCAGATATCATAATAGCAATATTTTAAATTCAAAGAAATTTAATGAAATACATAAAAGATAAAATATTCGGAAACATATTTATTTACGCCAACGTTTTGCTATGGGCTCATAACCTTCGCCCTTTATCTGACCTCTCGTTCGTTTATCTAAATGATGAAGACAAAGTTCTTGAAGAGATACTTCTTCAAGAACTTCATCAGCTTGTCTGGCTTTCTTTCCTCTCGTCCAATACGCCTTAGCAGGAGCATTTTTCCTGCCCTCAGTACCCTCAGGTGTAGCAAATAAAAAGGACTTTACAGTAAAGTCCTTTTTAGACATCTTCGCTAGTTCCGGGTCAGTACCCGGAACTAGCGAAGATGTCTTCTTCTTGTTCTGATGACGCCTCTACTGGATGAAACAACCCGATGCTGGTGCTTCCTCAATGTGGCCATTTTCAAGAGGTTGTTTTTCAGTTGACATGTATCGGTAGTTTTGTTATTGTCCAATTGGGAAACACGTTTTCAGAGGGAGATATGCAAACATTACCATGCCTGCAATAAGATCAATAAAAAAACAAGATACACTCTGTGGTACTATTAAACTCACAGTCGTGTACCGCTATTTTGCAAGTGATGATTTGTGTGATGTACTATTGTGAAGTGATGTTTTTTTATTTGATTTTACTCCTATCAACATTACAGCTCATCTTTAGCTATCAACGACTTTGATATTTCAATATTATTAAAATTTAATTTATTTAAATTCCTTGTTTTGTTCAACTTTTTCATGTAAGTTAATTAGATTTTATGAAGTAAATACCGTAGCTAATTTTATTTAAATGTTTTTGCTGTGTGATCAATGTTGATGCCGAATATGGTCTTGATTACTAGCACATTCCCATTTGATTTCTTAACATTGGTAAAGTCTTGATGGTTAATTTTCTTGATGATTATGTAAAGGTACCTGCTGAAACCCGAAAAATATAGCGTGAAGAAAAATGTTCTCTCTATTAACACAGTAGGATATTCCAACTTATAAAGCGTTACCGATTTAACAAACGCTGCCAGCAAACTGCTTTGCAGTTTGGCAGAAATAATATTGATCTTGTAAAAAACATATTTCTGTGAATAAACAATTTTCATTACATTATTTTTTTTATTTTATTTCATTTTATTTACTTCGTAGCATTTAAATATCATTAAAAAAAAATACAGTAATAGAGACGACGAATTTTTCAACAAAAAAAAACAGATTTTTGTGGTACTCGTCGTAGTTGTACTGGTTCAAATCTAGTTAAAATTCAACCCTTGTAAATCAATCATCGTTTAAACACTCTTAAAATAAATCGATAGAGAGGAACCTATTCAATTACCTACCGTAGGTTGTATATACATAATTATTATATTTACAATTTGAGTGACCTCCAATACGTAGCAGCTATGTTGCCAGCCTACACGAGAGAAACCATCTAAATTATTTTTAAAAATCAGTCAAAATTACAAAAAAGTTACAGAGATCGCAAACGACGAAACTGGTTATTATCGTTGTAAGTCTAGGCGAATAGAAAAATATAATACTCCTTAGTTTATTTAAAAAATAAAATTAATACTTCTAAAATGACGGTAGTGACAAAATCACAAATTGTACTCGCGGGCGGTTTGAGTTTCAATCACATCTTTCAATGTAAGAATCGCGGCAGCTGAAACACTTTCACAACGTGAAATGTTTACTATCTCTTCACATTAGGCTAGTTTTAAATTGACTTGGGTTAGAATATGATTTAGTTCCCACGAAAAGCAAAGAAAAAGTCTGTCTACACTGTACAGAGCCCTCCCATGCAGAGATAAGGCTTGTTAGTGCCTGGGGGCGCCCAATCCCAGACAACAGGCACGCTCGCGACTAGACTCCCCCCTAGCCATGCAGCTCTCGGCGCGGCAACCTTAGCTTGGGTGTGAGTTGTTCGAACCACACAAAGGAAATCAGTAGAATCCTCTAGCTCTGCAGTGCAATGACAATGCACTGTATCTCAAAATCTGTCAGTTTTTAGAAACCACGTTTTATTTTTAATTTTTATTGGCGTTTAAATCTATAACACGTGTCGGTTTTTTTTTTTTTTTAATTTAAGATATGTTTATAATTTCGTTTAGAATCTGAAGAGCTGTAAAAACAAAACCTTTTAAACTAGACAAAACACGGTATCTAGCATGCCTTAATATCGCTTTATTTGGGGATTGTTACTCGTATGACAAAACACTGCATTTATATGTAGAAGGCGAGCGACGAAAACATGAATCGTGTTTTGATAAAACACCCGTATTTGCAGATGTGATCGCATACTCGCCTTTTACGACACACCCACGGGATGAGACGGTGTGATTCCTTTTTTTACACAATAAATCTTCAGGATTTACGAGGCAAATTGAGAGTTGAAAGCATCCTGATACTTAGACGTCCTTCGACGAATAACAAGCAGGCCTTAGCGCCTTCATAGCACTTTGTGACTTGTTTAATTTTTTTCTGTGATCGTTGTAGGTATCCAGCGTTGGGCTCAATCACTAATTGATTGATTAGTCAAATTAAAAATAAATTTGTAAATAAATCGCGACAGAAAATTATAGTTTTAGGTGTAAGTAACTAAATATTTTGACTTCAATTTCATTTTTAGTTAAACTAAAACTAATTTTCCTCTATCAATAATTCGTTAAATAGTAGGTCCAGAGCCAACTTGAGTGTGCTTGTGTACTCCTGGCTGAGACATAATTATATTACACAATGAGATAGTATTCTCGGAAATATATATTACTTTCATCTTTATCGTACGAATAATGTTTTCGGTATCTCTCTCTCACTCGTGCGGTCTGGTGATAAAAAAAACAATTTTTGTTATTGGCAACTCATCACACTATATTATTGGCAAATAAGTTTTGTTCAAGTAATCGTTCGTTTTAGTTTGATTGAAATTCATCAAGTTTGTTAAAAACAAGTCATATAAACACTATAAGACTTGTTATTTACACACTATGTATGATTAATAAAGGAATAAACCATAAATATGTAAATTTAATAATCGTTTTTTTTATTTTGTATTTACCTTGTCATTACTATGTATTTCAATAATTATTTGAATCAAAATTGAAAACTTATTCAATCGTCAATCGTTGTTTCCTAAAAACGTTAGTTTTAGTTTTAAATCGTCAATCAAACAAATTCTTTGCCAACGCTGCACAATAATCAGTAATCATAAAAACGTAATAACAGCTTGAATGTCAAAAAAAAAACCTTTTAACTTTTGTTACGTTCCTAGGGAACTTTCAAAACAGATCTGCCAATTTTTTTTACACAAGTCAATTTAAATCTGGCCTTATGTGAAATTATTCACTTAAACTAACTAGAGAAGCTACTTGGCACCTATTCTCATTTCGCTTTTAGGCTTGGGCTACATTTACCGCCGGTGAGTGTACCTTGGAAAAAAAAACGATACAATAACCCAAATAACACAAACACTCCCACGCTACTGCCGAGAGCCGCCCGCGAGACAAAGCTACGTCCTTATACCGCCATGGGCACCGCTTATCCTTACCTTACACTATAAATGCAGAGACATAATTACACACTTACCTAACTACTTTACACGATAGAGATCTCTGGTAATATTGTTCCTGTCAAGCTAATTGACGTGCTATCACGCCGCGAGCTACCAATGACGTGTGTTCACGCCCAAAAAAAAAGATATGTGCGGTTTTAATCAGTCTAACGTAAATGCATGAGGACAATGAATACTTTAGTTTGATTTTTATAATTATCATTACTGGCATCCTATTATCACTTCAAATTAATAGTATGAAGTATGAAAAAAAACATACTATAGGTACTTTGATTTAGGTGACTACTAAACGAATCCGAATACTAAAACATTACACAGAATTCTTCTGAAAGTCCTGTCATAAACAATAAAAATACTTATAAATAGAGGTAGTTATGAATAAAATTGTGTGAAACCAGTCACTCAGATATACAAGCTAAATATTTGCACACAGTTCCTTGTTTGGCCATTGCCCCCGAACATAGTGATGTTTACAACTTCCCACTTACGTCACTATTTCGTGTACTTTTAATACTTTAGCGACAAACAACGAATCACATAATTATTGATGTGAAACATCAATTGGCGCGCCTTGGCAGTAAAATGGACTCGTATGCCGTGACATGAAACGGCATGACGCTGTCATGCCGTGATGTCCCCTCTACGCCACCGCTCTCGACTCCCTTGTGTGCTTGTGTGCGCGTATATTTCTTTATTTTACTCCATATTTCGTTATAGATTTTTATTAATTATGAATTCTAATATTAAAATAGATGTTTCACATCAGCCGGGCCTGTGACGGCCAACTTTAAAAAAAAAAAATATTTGTCGAAATTTCACAGACGAAATGGTATTATAGTCTAACCATGAAAAACCTCTGTTTCTCTTCCTAATGTAAAATTTAAAAAGGCTTTTGAACAATACCTTTGTATTAGGCAGTTATCAAAGGTAATGAAATATTTGTAAAAAAAATCAGCTTAAATGTCTCTCTGAAAAATCTGCTTATTTGACTAGAAAAATATATCAATTACTTTTATTGCTTTGGTTTGGCCATGTAGATAGGATGAATTGAAGGCGATTAATATCTACAAGGCGTGAGTTTATGTGTGTGATATAGATATCAATTTTCACTACGTCTGTGAAATAACGCTGACAAATTCAAAATAACGTTGCATATTATTACAATTACTGCGAGGACAACGACAAACTTACAGAAACTGTGCCCCAGTGATGCAAATAACGCGGGAATTACACATAAACAATTCGCTATCACGACGATCTATAGCACTACGGTTGTGCAAGATCCTATAATATGTAAAAAAACACACGTGTACCGAACAGTTCATAACTTACGGTTCTATTGAGATCTACAAAATACGTTTTTGTTTTCATGGCAATACTACGGCTGTGGACGTCACCTAGTCAGGGTCGGAGAAACACTGAAGGAAGTTTATTCAACAAAAATTACTTACAGATAATTACTATTCCATGTTTACTACTGTCATGGACACTGGGCAAGTTGTATATCTATGAATAAATGGTTGCCGCGGTCTCCTTTATAAGATACCAGTTATCAAATAATATTTAAAAAAGTATTGCATTTGTTAATCAATTAGAAAGTGACGAGTCCACACTATTTCCAACGACCCGACAAGCTGAACTGCTGATTCATAATTTGTTCAAAATTATCTGCTATAAAAATGGAAAAACATTGCTTTTATTTATTGCCTATGAAATTACGACGGTCCCAGCGCAGTACACTTACAAATTCATGCAAATGTGTTACATCACATGTGAAGCAAGGGTTACAGATGATGTTGGCCACTTGTATCAATATCCTCTCCCGAGATGTGAATTGTAAGTGTATAGCAGGAGTCCACAGCCGATACCGATAATAAGTACATATGTTCCGTGCTCCAAGTAATATTTACAACGCGACATGCATGTATATATGATCGTACCGCGGGGGCACGAGCGCGGCGTGCGGGGGCGAAGGCGCCACGTAGGGCTGCGGGCCGTAGTCGGCGCCTTGCCACTCCTGTCACAACGAGTAGGACTCGTCGGCCGACACGCCGCAGGCCGCGTTCTATTGCATCGAGTTAAAGTTCACGCCGAGAAGGTTGAGGGGCGAATTGTGCGCCACGCTCTGCAACGGGAAGCCGTGCGCCGCGCCGGGCTCGAGGAAGCCGGGCGGCACCTGGTGCTGCGGGCACAGTAGCGCCATCTGCTGCTCGGGCTGCGCCGCCTCATCCTTGTGCTCGGGCGGCGGCGTCGTGTGCTCGCGCTTGATCCTGCTCTTAATGCTTGGCCGGTTGTTAGGGTAGCCCTTCTTCTTGTACTCCAACCAGAGCGTGCGGTTATTGACGCCGAACATGCGCGCCGCCTTACAAAATCCGATGCCCCCGAAGCGCACGGCCTCGAGCGCGCGCTGGAAGTTCTCTTCGGACTGCGGGTTGGTAGTGCGTCGTCGCTTTGGTGCCGGGGGCGGGTTGGCCTCGGCGGAGGCCTGCACGTCGACGCAGGAAGACCCGGGCGACGGGCCGGCCACGCCCAGGCCCTGCGCGTAGTTGAGATCGGCGTCCATTTGCGGGTTGTTGATGACGTTGTTGATGTACATGCCGGGGTCCTGCTGTAGCGCGCCGGCGCCTATGCACGCATTCGTGTACCGTGGATACGAGTGCTCCATCATGGTCCACTGGCCTCCTGGGAAGAGAGATAAATGTACGCATTTTAATCAAATTCTCTAGGTACAGTATCATATTTTTGAGTTAAAGTTTAAACAAACGGTTTCTCATTAATCTCCCTTCCCTGGAAAGTAAAACGTCGTCCGGTTTGTAATACGCGGGTATACTGTATGAGCAGCGTATGTGAGCTGATTTAATCATGCTGTATTTTTTCAAATTAAAATTGCTTTTACTTAGTATTGTAAGAACACCAATATTTTAACATGAGTTTATTTCAAGACGCAATTTTAGTTTTTTTTAATGTAACCTTGTACCCTTAGGTATTTTTTTGTTACGCTCATCGTATACAAGTTCCAGTGGGTACGCGTACTAGGAAAAACTATCTACATATAGCACGGTACATGCACGGCATACATGAAGCATAGAGTAGAAGCAGATGATGGGATTGTTACGTTTTAGAGATGAATGAGAAACAGATGATGTTTAATACTTTTGTGTTGTGATATATATTTTTTTTTATTTCTTCTTGATGTGGTCAGATAAGGGCTAACCACATTTAAAAGGGTCGTTTTATCATTTGATGTGTCTCCGATCTGCACCCTAAATGTATAACGCAGACGTTTTTGATATGACAATTGAAAAATACACGCGTGTTGATATATGCAATTGTCGAAATAAAAATAAAAAACATACAAATTAAGCAATGAATAACTCGAAGCGATAGCCCCGATTAACTTAGTACGCAATTCGATTCTGAAGCATACTTGGATTCCGTGTAAGCTCGTGTAAGTGTGTGTGTCTTGATGCGGTCGTTTCTGCCTACAGTCCTCTCACAGTTATTTTACCTCTGATAACAGCAACCCAACATCAACCTTATTACAACGAAAATAAAGATCACTTTTTTAAATATCGTTTCTTTTTTATCTACAGTGGGGGAGCTTATTGTAACGAGTTTAAAGATGAATGTGATTTTGACAGTTATGCAAAGAGGTAAAATAACTTTGATACTGACTGTAGTTGAAATTAGTTGAAATACTGTAGGTATACCTATACTAATATCTAGAGTGACAAGAGGAAGGAATATTTATTTACAACATTAAAAGCACAGAATGAAAACACTAAATTAAAAAAAAAAACCGACATAGTGAATTAATAAGAATTTAAAATTAAAATTAATGTATTATATTCAAAGCATCGATGTGTGATGGCGCTAACTCTTGTGAAAAAGATATAACATAACGGTTTTTTAATGAGCGACTGGCCTCCGACGTCAAACGACACTTAACTTTAAGACGAAGTCTTTCTTTAGCTACATATCTATACAAATAAATAAAATAGAAGTGTCTGTTTGTAATGTCAAATAACAGCTTTGGGGTCATTCAATTATTACGTACGCACCAAATGCACCCCCCTTTGGGGGGTCTTTGCTTTGATTATGTTTGATGACATGGGGGATGGGGGTCTGGATGGTAGGATTACGTCAGCAATATTTATTAATTTACTTTTCAGATTAATTTGATTTGAACAAAGATGGCAACCCAATGTTCAGAAATTCCCCAAATTAATTAATATTGCTTTCTCGCTCTCACGCGATTTTTTATGGTTAGAAAAAACCGAAGTAGGAAATTTACTTAAATGAGCATTCAATTACTTTTAGTCTATAAATTCCTTATTTCTGGACTCATGAATAACAGTAAAGAAACCTGAACAAATTAAAAAAATACCAATGTTTACGTAAGCAAAGGGGGGGGGGGGGGTATGAGCTTAGTTTACTTTTGGTGACAAGGGGGAGGTGGGGGTTCAAAATTACTAAAATTCTGCTTACGTAATACGAGTACTTGAATGGCCCCTTTTTACGAAATGCATCCGAAAGTATATTACCAATAATAAGTGTAGAGAGACTAAAAAAAATTCCTCGTAAAATATTTCGTATATGAATAGATACACCTTATATACTACACAACTACTACTACTACCTAACAAAAAAAAAAATTTAAGCTTTTGTCAGCCTATTTGTTTCGGCTTATCTCCGAAACGGCTGGACCGATTTCAACGTGACTTTCACTGGCAGATAGCTGATGTTATAAGGAGTAACATAGACTACTTTAATTTTAGCTAAAGCCACGCGGGCGAAGCTGCGGGCAGCAGCCAGTAATATAATAATAATATTATAAAGCTGAAAAGTTTGTTTGTTGGTTTGAACGCACTAATCTCTGGAAGTACAAGTCGGATTAAAAAGCCCAATTCTTGAGGAAGGGAATAGGCTATTTGACATCACGCTACGACCCTTAGGAGCCGAGCAAAGAGAAAAGGAGACAGAAAGAACGCTAAGCGAAAACGAAGTCATAGCGCGGACGATGCGATGCGACGCGACGCGGTGGGTCAAGGGTACATAAAATTTCAAGCAAACGAAGTCGCGGGCAGAAGCTAGAGATCTATATTTAAAATACTAAAATAGTTGCAACTTAGTGGTTTGCTAGTTGACCTTCTGACGTAGAGATCAGCTGTCTTATCTAGATAAATAACTTGAAGGCTCCTCGCAGGCGTAGCGTAGGCGCAGTTAACATGATTGCACATAGACGTAACCTTATTACGTCTATGTGCAATCATGTTAACTTCACGAGTATTCATAAACGTACGTCCGGTGTTCTCTGGCCAGTTAATCCCGCTACCATTGGCTGTCCGACTGCCTATATTTTCAACATGACATAAGCTCGGTTGCCCTATAAAACACAGTAAGTGCTTCAAATTAAACCTTTCTGGAGAGCCTAAAAATATCCTAGGTTCTTTTAATGGTTAAACATAACATAAACAAGTAAAAACTTTGTGAAATAAGGGTTATTTTTTTTTTTTCTATAAGGCGCATCTTTTTTCTTTTGAATACCAGCGCTGCGACACTTATTTTTAAATGTCGCAGCATCATGCTGAGATAGAGGCCTTTTGGCCCCGTACAGAATTGTTTTTGTTTTCATCTTTCGAAGGAACGGGGAAAAATTCCCTCACGCTGATTTCAAATGAGAATTCATAATATAATACAAAGCAAAACTGGACTAAACATAATATTATGTTAGCGTATTTCATAACGATTCTAACAACACAACTTTTAGCCGGCTCCCGTAAGTAACTTTCGAGATAATTATCGTCATTTTAGTCACAGGAAACCGGTTTCGCGAGTGTCCTTCTAAAGGACCCAAACTCAAAGCATTTATTTCAAATAAACCAATTACAGGCACTTTTGAATTATCAAGAGGTCGATCAGTCTGAAAGATGCAGCTAGTTGCCCATTCCAAAGCGTAGTAGGTTCCTATGGAGAAGAACGGGCGAGAAACTCCATGGACACTCTTTTAAAACAAAATATTGTTACAAAAAATGGGTTACATCATTCATGTTGAAGTTATACATGTGAGAACAATGTAGAAAGACGGACACGTTAGAAGCATCCGTAATAAAAATAAAAAAACAAAAATTAAAATAAGCCGTGGCAGCTAAGAGATGACCAGTCCCAACTGACGGCGCCCTTTCACGAACATGGCGCATGAATTAGCACCATTTAGCTCAACCATGTTGAAGGGAACTTAATGATCCAACACTTGACATAAGTGGTTCCGCGTTTTTCGCGTGCAAAAATTGACCCGTAACGTTGAAGCGGCTAAACATCACGCTTGTAGTCCCCGAAGGCTAAGGCAGAAGTGTACCTATACTACACCCACGTTTTGCCAGATATGTTTAAGTCCCATGTAATAGAGGACGAGCCTATTGCCATCAACTGGGCATAGAATGGTTAATATTCCTGGTAATGTGTATTAAATTAACAAGAAAATTGACTATCGAGAAACCTAGTAAGTTCCGAACACTTGCTTGGTTTTGAAATGGTCAATGTGACATACTATCCTATGTATTGTTTTTTTTTTAGGTAGTATGTGGTATACAGGATAAGTTTATAACCAGGGCGCAAATTTTTTTTGGTGGTTCAGTATCAGTAATAGAACACATTCCCATTATTTGTTTTTTTTTGGTCCACTTGAAATCAGCAAAATATGGACACAATCTATTCGTAATAATATCAATGGGCGAGCGCACAGCTGATAGGTACTTACTACTGCGTTCCGTTTCACTGACCGTGCTGCCGGCGCTTTGCGCGACAAGTATCCATTATACCAGTATCAAAATAAACATCATTCGTTAACGATAACTTCATTTTTTTGCATCAAAATAAGAAATAGGTGTATAATAAAATACGTTTAAGTTAAATTTGACAAAACTTGCGCACTGATTAAAAACTTTTCCTGTATATGTGCAGCCATCTGATAAAATTAGCCAGCTAATTGGACGCCTAGGCCGTTCATTAAACGCAGCATCCCAACAGCAACCAATTTCATTATGTAATATAATTATTACTATTAAGTATATATTTTTACATAATTAAACTTATTAGTTTTAGCGGTATGTATTAAAATCTCCGTAATTGCTAAGATTAATTAACGCGGGTGTTTATACAATTTGATGGGACATACTATTAAAGTAAATATTATGAGAGTTTTTTTTCTTCTTCTTCCTATACTTGTACATAACGACACCTGCAAGGAATAACATTGTAACTAATATTTAGTAACATACCAGTTACAATGTTATATCTTGCAGGTGTCGATAATATAAATATTTTATTGTTAAATTGTATTTAAATATTTGTAAATAGATATTTAAACAATTAATAAATAATAAGCAGCAGAAATGTGATAAAACTATTTGTTTTTTTTTTAATTTGTCCCTTACTGGGCAGGTTTAAATAACCAGTTTCTGGGTGTAGTGTTACATAGAGGTCAGATAGGTAGTCGCTCCGTGTAAAATACTGGTATTCAGCTGGATTCGGTTAAACTAGAACCAGACGCCAACATAGATGGGACAAGGCTAGCCAGATGATGAAGATATTTTGAATAGCCTCGGAACGAGCCGACGGCTGCCCTGGCCCACGTGCAATGGACCACCTGAAGGAGTAAGTGCGGAAACCAAACCCTCTGACATAGAACATAGTCTTCTATGTTCTACATCGAACATAGCCTTTTATATAGATTCTTTTCTATTTTGTGAATGTGATAACATTGTAAGCCCTAATAGACTGTAGATTTGTTGGCACTTTTCTATTTTGTTAAGTACCTACCTGGTAATTGTTGAACGGCCTACACTGTCCTCCCATACCTATTAACACTGTTATTTGAAAATATTGTAAAAGCCGATTCTTTTTAAAAGAATAACCGTGCAGTTTCTTGGTTTCGGCTCTTCTCCATAGGAAACGACTAATTGGAACCGTGCACCTACCTTGTGATGTTTCATAAGTGCCCATGTAGGTTTATGTGAAATTAAATATATTGATTTTGATAGCCTCGGAACACCCCAAGCAGTCATTCCCGCTATTAACTTGCTGATTGGGTAATACTTTCGACACTACGACCTACTCCCATAAATGTTAGATACGAGGTAAGAAGAAATACCCCTAAGTTCGCGTAGTTAACACGAGTCGTTCGAGGCCATCACACAATGATTTAGTAACGAAAAGTAGTTACCTGCGGGCAAGGCTACCGGGGTCGTATTATCAATTCCGATGGGCTCCACGTTCATATTTTCTGGTTCTGTAGTCTGGAATTATAAAAGTTAATCAATAGTATGGCTAGTTTAGCAACGCACTATACACAAGAATATAATACAGTCTAAACCGTTTATAACGACTTTGAAGGGACCGTCGGATTAAAGCTCCTACAAACAGGCGCGACACAAAGGCACCTGGTGTCACGCGACGAGCGGTGCCTTTGTGTCGCGCCTGTTTGGACGAGCCTTTACGGTTGTAGTAGCCGCCAATAGTCGTTGTAACTAAACAGAAATGCTGAGACCTTAAAATTTCGTCGTAATAACCGGTACGTCGTTTTATGCGATGTAATTATAAACGGTTTTGACTGTATACAACGTGTAACTGAATTAATGCACATTATAAAAGAATTTTGTTCAGAATGGTTTACTGAATCAATTTCTGTAATTTTTTTATACGTAACTTGTTATTTCAAAAATAATTTAATCTACGTAAATTACAGTCACACTTCCGCTCTACAGTCAAAACAAACCAAAATAGACGAAGTACCTACCTACTACGTGAGCCACTGTGTATGCGTGTAGATTTGTATTTGTAATGTGACCACATTTTTCTCTAAAAATAAGTATACCTAATTTAATAAATAAACAATGGGATATTATTAATTGCACATCAATTTTTTTTAGCACATATCAATTTATTTCCATCATTTATATACTTTTTTACATCAAATAAATTATTTCACTACAAATAAACTAATCGGGATTTGGTGGCTCCCCGACTCGGACCAGTTAGGTTCGCCATTCCCTTCGTGGATTTTTTTTAACACCCAGAAATAGGGGCCCAGCAAAGCGGGAGCCCGTCGACTACTCATTATTATTGCCTGGAAACAAATTTAGACCCGCTTCGATGTTTAGGTCTTTCGATGTCACTTTTGTAGATAATTAAAAAGCTTTAAGATAAATAGCAGTGCGCCGTGAACATAAATTGTTGCTTATTTAGTTATATTTTGGTTTGCTGTGCAATCAGTAAGTTTGATTGAAATTCGGATTATTTTTGGATACAAAAAGTATTTTTGTACCCATAAACAATGTTTTATACATGTGTTATGATTATAACATAATATTCTAATTGGGGTGTTTGGTGGTGTGCGTTAATTCCGGGACATGTAGTGACATTGTTCAAGTTTTTTTTTAATATATTCAGAATCAGTCATGTTATCAAAAAAAAAAGAAGTTAAATAGCAATACATGACATGATATTATCTAAATAATAATGGATTTATAAATGATATTATTTCTAATTATTACTGATATTATTTTTTAATTATTTCTATACGTGAGGATTTGTAATTGGCTCTCTGGTGACTATGGTTTCCTATTTTGTTTGTTTTTATTAGCTGTAAGTCCTCCATGTACTAAATAAATAAATGATCTCACTCGCAATAACAATCTCCTTTATTTTAACAATATAACGAAACCCATTGAAAAAATCATATTTACGAAAACATAAATAACGCAATAAATATTGTTGAGAAAGTAAACTTGGAAACTGGAAGCGCAAATACATAATTATTTAAAAAAAAAGTGTCAGATTTTGCGTGGATGTGACGCATATTTTCCCCCAACCCTTTTTTTTTTTTTTTTTTTATGTGTTAGTGTTCTTTTTCTGTATAATTTTTACCGCAAATAAACGTTTTTTTCTTTCTTCTTTCTTTCAGATATAGCATAGAAATTTCGATGTTGAGCCGTGTGAAGCAGTCGTGTAGCTTAGAACAAAAAAGCAAACCAAAAACAAAAGGGTGTGTACTAACATCGTCTACCTGCTGTGAGTTGTCGATGGTCCGGATCTCGTGGTACTCGCGTACGCGTCGTTGTTGCGGCACGCTGCTAACGCTGCTCAGTGTGATCGCCTCCACGGTCTGAGCACTGACATCGGCGCGGCCATGTTCGTTCTCGACCACGTTGAGTTGCGTCGAGCCCGCTGAACTTCTTCGGCGCCTAGAGAATTGTCATGATTTTACGTCTTACCAAAAGGCACATGTGAGTGGAAACGCCGGGAGGAGACGCCCTAGAAGGACACTAATAGTGATCTTATTATATATTAACACCTTTGATTTTCACGGTATGATTTTACAGGTTTTTCTAGACTATTTAAACTTTCTAAATTATATTCAAATAAAATGAGAAATTTTTGGAAGAAAAATATAAGATTTATTTATTCTCAACTCTTTGAACGGCAGTACAGGGCTAAAAGTAGGTTTGAATATTTATACTTAACTTTTTTTCGTGCTCTCGTAACGATTCAGAGAAGAAAACATGTAAGTAAATAGATGGAAAAGTAAATCTAATCATAAGTAAATAACTAGTCCGCCATATTGGATTTAGAGTAGTCATTTTATTTTTCGTATTTTACTCAGCTAACCGTTTCATTTGATATCATGGGAGTGCACAAAAATATACTAGTCCGCCATCTTGGGCCGTCCGCTATATTGGATTTAGAATGATGTCACTAAGCTAACCATGCATTATCATCCAAACTAAACGTGTATGCAAAATTTCATCTCAATCGGTTGAGGATAACTGCTTTAAAATTCAGTTGCAAGATTTTACCCGAACACACATAAATACTAACATTACAAGTTAAATTAAAGTTTGTAAAAAACAATTAGATACGCTGACCGGAACCTATAAAGTTTGCACTGCTGAGGTCACAAGCCTGCTCTCTGTGGGCCCAGTGCGGGTTGGTGGATGCCACATGTCTTCGAAATATTGTTTCTAGGAAAAACGTTTTAAGAGTAGTGATGTCATAGTAAACAAAGTAAAATACCTGGCTGTGTTCGACTCCACGACCTACAACTCCCAAGTCGTGTCAAACACCAGCTCCCGGGCTAGAATAGGCTGGAGAAAAAAAAAATGTTACCTCCTGCGTCTACTTGACGGCGATGTTGCCGGCGAGTCACGCGCTGAGTCAACTGAGTCCCCCTGGCTTTGAAATTCTGAGACGGCACCATGAGAACGCAACAGGGAGGTGGAGTCCGGCATCTCGTGCAGTCCTTTGATCTTCAAGAGCTTGGCGGTGGCCAGCACCTGAACAGATAGAGGGATGGTAAGATTCCTTATTTTAACTTTAACCTCTCTTATTAAAAAACGCGGAGTAAAGTGACATTCAGTATAAACTTCAAAGTAATCAAAAATATAATCGAGGTTTAAGATTGGCATTACTTTACTCCGCGCATTAAGAGCGCTGTCTCGGGTCCACTAGCGCCACTCCTTTAAAAAAATATTATCTCGTGACTGAGAAGGAATTATTAAAAACGGCTCAATCAGCTGCCTCGGTAAGTGTGTCTAGAACTTTTTAATACCTTTTATAAAGTTTCATTGAGACACGAAGCAACAAAATACGATCTAGAGAAATGTGGCCGTTTTTATTTAGATCGAACTTTGTTGCTTCGTATCTCAATATGAAATTTTATAAAAGGTATTAGAAAATTCTAGACACACTAATTTGTAATGTGACCACATTTTTCTCCCACAATCTGTATAATAATAGATAAACAATGATTACGCATAATAGCAAAAATTCAGTGTATATATTATGATTATAACATAATATTCGAATTGAGGTTGTGTGCGTTAATTCCAGGACATGTTGTTTAAGTACTTAGTGTAATTTAAATTATTGTTTATACTTTTCCATTAAATTATAATACTTCTTTAAACGATCTAAATCTTCCTAATTCTAACATACATACAATTATAATATAATCAAAAACATTTTATGAATTCAAATATACAAATGATGGGCGTTTTGAGAACTGTCTCTTGAAATTGTTGACCTTTAAAAAGTACTGGCTCTTAGCCTAATCTACACAGGGCGTCCCACGACTTCGCCACATGAAGGGAAAATACCTTAAATAATGTAGAGAAAAAAAAAAATTGAATGAAGACAATTTTTTATTTATTTTAAAAACAATATGAACTGAATTCAAATAATTTTAAATAATAGCCTGTCTGACCCGCGAATCGAACCCGCTAAATGTGAAAAAAAAAACCTGTAATTTTACTGTACCGATCGAAAGGCTCAATCATATACATTTATTTATTCTAAATAACATAGCATCTAAAATAAAAGGAAGACTAATAGCATTTTGTTCAGTCCTTTAGTTTACAGGAACCAGTATGAGAGTGTGCAGGAGTTACAAACTGAACTAGAAATATTATTTTAAAAATTCACTATAAAAAAAGCAACGGGAAACGAAATTATTAAAAGAGTTACAATTTGTATACAACAGGAAGGAACATAAAACAAATTAAATTGTAAGTTTCAAAAACCATAATTATGAAAAAATAAAAATTGTATTTAGGTAATAGCCCAATTCTTGAGGAAGGTTAATTATTTTAAACATTCACAAAAAAATAACGGTAAACGATATTATTAAAAGAGTCACAATTTGTATACAAGAGGTCACAATTTGTTACATCTTTCTGTAAGTTTGAGGAGTTATAACTTTTTTCTAGCTAACATCTGAATAAAGCAATAATTTTATAAGAATCTGCCAACATTAAAGATTTAAAAATAAAACTAAAATATTGCCTGTTTTACCCATTTTTAATAAAAATTACACTTTAAAGTTAAGAAAGTGGTGAAAAAAAAGAACGCAAAAAAAATAAATTTAAATGTCCAGGGGGCCAGGGCCAAATAAATTAGGGCGGAGTAAGTAGCAGATGATCCCACCTATCCACCATTTTCGTATGTTCAACGTTCTGCAAAACATCCTGTATATTGAGCATAAAACAAATTAAAATTAAATTTATTGTAAGTTTCAGTAACACGAATTCTGAAAATTCCTTTTGTAGTTGATAGCCCAATTCTTGAAGAAGGTAAGAAGACTATTTAAAATAAATAAATGAAATATTTTTTTTTAGCGCCGGGTTTTCGCTAGTTTGATACTAAAATAAAGTACAAAATAAAAGAATGCCTATAAACCGGTTGGTAGACGGCTAACAGGCCGTTGGTGTCAGCTGTAATTCGTAATTTTTGGCAGTCATTACGCGAGACCCAAAAGTGTGACAACCAAGACTGGTTGTCGCAACCCTGTTTACTGGGTAAAACGATACCCCTTGATAAGACTATCAAGGGGTTTCGTTTTACCCAGTAACCAGGGTTGCGGAGGTAAGATAGGCACTAGGCGTAACTCCGAGTAAAAAATTGGCATTCAGCTGCATCTAGTAAGACTTGAAGGTATCCCCAATATAGCTGGGAAAAAGCTAGGCAGATGAGAAGGCTATCTATCAGATTAGCTTACCTGCGGCAACTCCTCCTCAGTCACGTTTATCTGGCCGCAGTACATGAAGTCAACCAACGCACGTAGATCGGGGTAGGTGACATCCTTCAGGATCACAATAGGATGTGATGCCGGATGATCGACGAACAGGGTCTGGAAGATAACAATAGAAAGCGTTAAAAGATGGGGGAACCGTTGAAATGTTTAGATAATGTATATTAAGTTAAATGGCTGACCAATCTACTTCTGCAGACGAATCGGCTGAATAAAGGCTCTACCCCACAGACGCGTTATTATCTGTCAATAATATCGGACTCGTTATTGCCTCAGTTATTGCGATATCTGTTTTCAGTACTATTTTTATTAGGACGGCCACGAAGTTACACACTGCTGCGATAATAACGACGCAATAGAAGTAGGACGCTTGCGTTCTGCCGTACTGCGATATTCCAATAAGAGTTCTCAAAAATATACAACAAAATACCTATTGACATTCTGAGCACTAAGGAACTTCCAGTATTTAAAAATAAATTACGAAACTTTTTTACTGATAAAGCATACTACACGATCCAAGACTTCTTGAATTATTGATTGATTTTTTCTTCATGTATTTTTTTTTTCAAGATTTTTGAATGGTGATCAAAATTTCTCAAAAAAACTAAGGGCAGTCTCCTGAAACTGTTTTTCTGTAACTACAACGGATAAGGTACCTAGCCTTACTGCCCCGTCTCAAAAATCCACCCTTTTTGTTTGCTGATATTTTGTAACTTCCTCTGTGAAAATAATACAAAAGCTGTAATGCATTAATATCGTAAAGAAGTATTTGCTCTTGCGACAGTGTGCCATGTACCAAGTTATGCTTTAGACCTGTCATGAAATCTCTGGCGCTTTTAAACTTATAGACCATACTTATAGAAACACAGCATTTCTGGTTCTGCTGCTCTCCAACTGTACTAAACCTTAATGTAATACTCTTTTTCTTAAATCTAATGAGAGAGAGAAAGACGGAAAACAATCTATAGTAAGCACACAGCAAACAACGTAGATAGTTACATTTACTCACTTGGAAATAGGTACTGCACGCGGACAGGACCACCTTGTGCGCCAATAGCTGCACCCCGTCAGCAGACAGCGTGACATCGACCAGCGTCTGGGTATTCAGAAGCGAGGTGAACTGCGAGATGAAGTTGGGCTGGTGGTTGTTCCAACGCAAGCTGTACTGCTGCGCCATGGCGGGGGGCTCCTGAAAAACATTCCCAATACAATTAGTCACACATAACATCATGCCTGCGATGCTGTGATAGGAATACCAGCTTTGCGGTTTTTTTTTTTTTGCCTTTTTGTCCTCACTTGTCTTCAATTTTTGTTTTCCCAATTTTTTTTAGTTTTAATGTTCTTTTTTTATTATTTTCATGATTTTGTTAGTTTTTATGTAATTTTTTTTATTATTGTATGTCCTGTGCGTGTCGCAACGAAAATATTTTTCACTTCTCATGCTCTAAAAGTTCGTCTTTATGTCGTGCGTAGGCGAAATAAAATCGCTTTTTATGCTCTAGAGCATAAAGTAAAATCTTCGTCGAAGACCAAGGCAATCGGTCCAACAGCCACACGAACAACTTCAACTTTATAGAATAACCTATTAATTTTAATTCGTTTCGTTAGTATTCTAAGAACAAGGCAAGGATATCTACCAACAGCCAAAGTACACAATAAAACTTCATGAAATAAACTTATATTTTTTATTTCGTCCTTTTTTTAATTCGTTTTTTATATTAGTTAATTTAAATATTAAACTATAACTAAGTTATCATAGATATAAAAACAAAATGTTTTTATACCTGAGCAGTATGTAACGACCTAAGTCAGGTGTTATGTCACGTACCTACTGAAAAAAAAAATGAAAAAAAAAAGTTAATTGGCGGGAACCATGATTATTTTTCAATTTTATTTAAATTTACAATATTTATATGTTGCTGTTTCATTTCCTCGCAATCGAAGTGAAAAGTAGAGTGTACAACTTTTCCATAAAAACCATTTTACACTCTATATCCATCCTCGCTCGCAAGCTCGCTCGGATGGATAAACGTCTCGCGTAAAATGGTGCGTTTTATGCACTTAATGTACAATCTACTATTTCTTTCTATCTTTCCAAAGAGTTGCGCAGAAGTCTCGTGTAATGCCAATTGAGCCTACGAGTATTGCCATCAACTGGGCATAAATCCGGACTTCGGGCTGCTACTGAGAAAGTCCTGACGGAAGCACCCAAGTAACCTTATAAAAATGTAAATGATAATGATTTATTTCTGTAAGTAGGTTTTTAAAAACACTTTTACTTTTGTAACTCCTAGAGACAATTTTGCTATACAACAAAATTGGTTATTGAAGAGTTTTAATGTCGCGGCCTTTTCTGCATCAACTGTTATGGAGAACAGGTCGTGCATTCGGAGGGCGCTTCTATTGTATGTACGTTAAAACTAGTTCGTTTTTAAGTATAGTATAATTAGCATTTTCTCACATTCGTAACGATGATATCAATAACTAAGCGCCACAGAAAGTATGAGAGCTAAAATTAAAAAAAAAAAAAAATAAGTTGATGGCGTTTGAGTATTCGGCCGTCAATCATCTTCAATCTATATCTATGCAAATAAATAAAATTGAAATGTCTGTTTGTAATGTCAAAATAACAGCTTTTTACCGAATACATAATTATGAAAGTATATACGGCACAAACAATTTTTTAAATTTTTGTTTGTCTCTCTGTTTGTTCCGACTTATCTCCGAAACGGCAGGACCGATTTTGACGAGACTTTCAATGGCAGACAGCTGATATTATAAGGAATAACTAAGGCTACTTTTATTTTAGAAAAAGCCACGCAGGTAAAGCTGCGGGCAGCAGCTAGTAAGTTATATAATATTTTTTTTTTTTTTTTTTTACTAGGGCATCTCAGTGTGTAACCACTAAGGTTCCGACTCTTTAACCGGACATTCCTGTGGCTGCCTTAAGCTCCTAACGAAACTTAATGCCTCCAGGCAGGGCGTAACAACTACAAACTAATCGACTGCTGCTCGCTAAGGGCACCCCCTGTGGGGTACGAACCTCGGCTTAGGGCAGCTGAGTCGGAGGGAGGGTGGCAAGGGACCGACGGTGGCTGGATAAAATCAGTGTTTTGATTATTATCGTGGGGAGTTTGGATTACATGCTGCTCAGCTAAAACGTGTGCTGGCGCTTCACTTACAGTCAAGGGTCGGGGAGGACTATTCGTTAGTCGGGGATTTCGCGCGGGGCCTTGGCGGCGAGGTCGGAATGACGATCGTGTATTGTGTGCTCTTATTTTGCAAACTGTACTAGTTTCCCTACGACTCTCCTGGAGGAGAGTAGTGGGGTCGTCTGGGTCGGTCAGTGTATAATAGTTTGATAAAATTGTACCTCTTATTGTTCCTGTTATGCTGGGGCCGCACCATCTATCGGCAAAACTTTGGCTCTAATACGATACACGCAGATGTGAGCAACCACTTTCGTAGCGCAAATCAGGATTGCGTTCCAGTTATCAAACGGGTGGCGATGGCGGAAAAATTAAACTATCGATAAGACGAAGAAGAAGCGAGCCAAATATACGAAGCTTAGACTTCGTATTGCTTCGTGCCAGCCAATGTGCGCTTTTATAATTACTAACGTGATTATATTATCGTGAGCGTCCACGGCATTACGATAACTCATGGGCGTAAAATGTATGGATATATGAAGACGCTTTAAAATTTCCGTCTATGATACGAGTATATAACGTGCACGACTGCACGTATTTTCATACATTTTATGGACGTGGACGTCCAAGATAATATCGTCACGTTAAACCGCACAATAGACGCAGGTACGTTCCCAGCATAAAACCGGGTCCGCTGCGCCATGTTTTCTTGTTTTGCAAACACATAACATTGTTAGCTAATCGATTGGGGCATGGCCTAACATTTTTGTTAGCAATAACTTTTACTAACATGTTTTGTCAGATAATTTGGCGCAGCGGACCCGGCTTTAGTAACCGTGATCAATCACATTGATCGCATTGTTACAAAGAGTTTTTGCTTTTGCGCTCTAAATAATCACGGCAGTTATATCTGAAACATGTCGTGCGTGTTGAAAGCGCTTTACTTTTAAATAATAAAAAACTTATTTTTTACCTAACCTATAATTATTATACAAAAGTAAATAAGAAAATATTCGTTTCCTATTCATTTCATAAACCGTAACGTTAACGTTAACATTTCAACAAAACGATGTTTTCAAACTCATGATGACATGTAGTGAATGTGTGGAAATTTCGTGACGTCAACGCTAACACAAGCGCGTCACAAGTCGACGACAGCAGCCGCGCTTATCACGACATGTTTAACTAAGCAGCGCGTTTCATCAATTATACCCAGTCTCAAATTCAGATAATTTATGTAAACAAAAGGGGATAACATATCAAAAAAATATCTTCGTAATCGTAATTCAGATAAAATGGCGAAAAAAAAAAGGTTCCATTTCTGTTAAGTACATAGGCATAATTTTGTGAAACAACGGTTTGACGATAGTTAGCGCCATTTATGACGGATACGCGTGCGTCAAGTGTACGTGAAACAACCCGCCCTAATACTTCCCGATTACCGTTAATTGGCAAATAAAGTAACGAGTATCTTCTGTCAATTTCACAAGCGAAAACAAAGCTTATGAGTAACAACTTAGGGCGGGTTGTTTCACGTACACTTGACGCACGCGTATCCGTCATAAATGGCGCTAACTATCGTCAAACCGTTGTTTCACAAAATTATGCCCTTGACGTTCGTTAAAAAATAACGATTACAGTAACCCACTGGTTAACGTCATTTTATTCTTCGACATTTGAAGTTTGACGATCGCTTTGTATTTGACGTACGTTAAACAATAATGTAATCGTTAATATTTGACGTACGTATGTTACGTTAACGAACTGCTTGAAACAACCGGCCCTTAGTGGTTATTTCAAGTGTTATTTTCATTATCAAATCATACGTTACATTCTGTCAATATTACGCCAATATTACTCGTCAAACGTCATTGCAGTTGTCATTTGTGTCATGTGAGTTTTTGTGAACTTAAATTGTGTTGCTGTACCAGTGTCGGAGGAAAAATATTCATCATCATCATCATCATTTCATCCGAAAAACGTCCACTGCTGGACATAGGCCTCTCCCAATTGGGGGGTTGTGCCATAATCGCTACACTTGGCAGGCGACTTGGCGATCGCAGTATGGTGTTAAAATGCATAGAGAAAGCTGCTGCCCATACTCTAGTATGTCCCTTAGTCGCCTTTTACGACACCCACACGGGAGAAAATGGGGTGGTGCTATTCTTTACGTCCGGCACCACACGGTACGAGGGAATATATTAATTATATTATTTTGTTGATGTATTTAATTCGATTTTTGTTAATTTGGCAATGGATGAAATTACCTGAAATATTAGACTTAATTTATTCATTTTTTTATATCTTCTTATCTACTTATTATCATGGATAAAGTCATAAGAAGAGATATAAGTCCAAACTTTACATATGATCCCCATTTCGGAATGTATTGTACAAAAATACAAGCTGTACTAGAAAATAAACAAAGCGATGCGTCAACACGAAAAAAAAAAAGAAATACACGAATCCTCGGTATTCGGGTTCTACCAGATTGTAACGTTACATTTTTCCAGGAGGGGAAAATGTAAGGTCAGAGATAGAACTACCACCTACCTATCATCAGAACTGGAGGAGTCCTAGCTTAAGAAGAAAATAAAAAAGTTAAAGAGTAAACAATTTAATAAATAAAAACAATTAAGATGGTTTAATAGGCCCTAACGAATGGGTTTTGGAGGGTCCTAACTGAAGGATAATAAGAGGGCATTTTATAGCAGAACCTTTTATGACATAATATTATTTTGTATAACAGCGGATCTCCATTTCACAGAAAATCGTACTCATTCTCATAATTTAGTAGGTCAGAATCGTCTTTTGGCATAAATTTCATATCGATAGTCATTAAAAGGCAGCAGTATCATATCTCAGAAATTTTACAGTTAAAATCATCTTTTGGCATACATTTCATATCCATAATAATTGAAAGACTCATCTATCACAGGACAGAAATTCATAGTCAAAAGAATTTTGTATTTCTTACCATAATAATATATTATTTCCCTGTAAGAAGCATAGGTACACACATGCAAACAAGCATACACCTTGCATGCAGCAAGTATGCAGCATGCAAGCAAGCATACACCATGCATGTAGTATGCAAGCAAGCATGCAGCATGCAAGCGAGCATACCACATGCAGCAGGCATGGTTTCTGACACGGCTCCAGCGCTGCGGGGCTCCGGCGGTCCCACGCGAGTTTATCGTCGCAGGTGGTATAAACGCTCACCACCGCAGCTTCGTCATGCTGGCCGGCTTCACCGGCCAGCCTCAGCCGCGGCGGCGAGTGTTAGACCCACCTGCTCCTTAGCTCGCGGGCCGCCTCGCCCCTCCGTGCCTACGCGAGCTTAAATTAAACTCTAGGGGTAGGGCAGACAAGATTACGTGGAGTCAGTTTTGCAGCGATTCGTTTCTGTCACTAACTTTTGTTGCACAACATATTGACTTTTTAAGACAAATTTTAATTTAAGATGAAAAATGATATTTTATAGAAATAGCAATATGCCTAATAAAATTATAACAAATGAAATTCTGACATCTTAATAGTAGGTATGCCAAGTGAAATTGTACGAAATAATCTTCGCTCTAAATAAACGGTATGCTAAACGAAATGATGCGGAATTTTAACTTTGCCATAAGCTATTATTCCAAATAAAATTCTGCCATCTTAAAATTATGCCATTGTAAATTCGGACCTATAAACATTCGGCCAAACAATAATTATATTAAATAATTTGTATGCCTTAAAAATATCGTTTAAAGAAAATTATGCTAAGTATGTTATGCCAAATAAATTTCGGAGCATCAAGATTCTGCCAGATAGAGGGAACCATGGTATTCGTTGATTTGTAGTGTTCTAACTCATCCAATTGATGATCATTTAAATCAAATAAGTCCATTTTATTAATTTATTTTAAGTTAATCGTTGGTCTGTCAAGTAACCATGCTAATTGGCGGACAACGTGACAAGTAAGTTACGGATCAATTAATTTTATGAGTAGTGCTACTCGAACGTCGTGAAATTCGTACGTGAAGTTACGGGGACTTAAAATGGCGACTAGCCTGCTGGACACTTTACTTGAGGGTGGTGAAAGAGGTAACCAATCGCAGATGCTAACACAAAATTTCAAGTTAAAATGAAGTTCGAATGACAGAAAGGGACATATCAGTTCGATAGCTAAAATAGGTTTATGAAGAGGATAACTTTATTATGATGAACTAGCTTTTGCCCGCGGCTTCGCCCGCGTGGATGTCGGTTATCGCATAAAAAAGTACCCTATGTCCTTCTCCATATCTCAGGCTATATCTCAAATTTCTAACTTAATATTAATTTTAATGTGATTCACTATGTGAATAGAAACCGAAACAAATGATTTAATATAATAAAAGTACTTATGTTCTGAACGTCTAATGAGTTTTTACCTAAAGATAACAAACACAAAATCAAAATACGAAATTTCACTCAAATTCTTAAAGCAATCAATTGTACCAAATTACAAAAAGAAATAAAAATGCGACACAAATAATAATTTTAAAATAATTCACGTAAGTACCTACAATGTGAAAACAAAACGAAATCCTATGAAATGTCGCACGATACACCGTTTGTGCTGAGAAAACACTCGAAATCTAATGAACACCATTGGTGCATAACTTTTGTCAGGGTCACGTTCGCAATTGGATGAAATATTTGACATTTATTTTGTACTTGCAACACAATCTGGCTGTAGAATTCGATTAATCGACTAATACTTGATCGGTATTAATACATTTTAGCGGGAACACCACTAAACGAACGAAAAAAAAAAGAAAACAAAATACGTCTGTACTCTGTGGTCGTGTGGCGGTGTGGCGCGATGTAAACATTCATCAAGGATATACGTGCGTAATGTAATGGATTCAATGAGAAAACGGTTTAATCATAGAAGAATCTTATACAGAATTACTGAGAAATAAATGTAGATTTCGTATTGAGTGTTAGTAACACGATGACGGACACGATGCTAGATGAGACAGCGTCCCCCCGGTGGGTTCCCGCATTGTCGAGGCGGGGGGACTCTGTAGCCGTGTCTTGGAGGCTCACGGTGAAGCTAAGAGGAACCCGAGGAGGGGGCCGCTCGTCAGGGCTTTTGCCCATAAGCCGACGACATAGCGGCCACGAGTAGGTTGCGGTGCCGCTTGGGCGACATCGCAACTAAGGCGGGCCGCGATGTGGCATGGGAGGCATCGCGGCTGAGGGTTGGAGGCCGCGGCGGGACAGGAATGCCGGTATTGCGGTGAGCCGTTCTTCGGCGGCCTTGACGGGGTTGCCACCGTTTGATGGCGGACGCGGTAGGGCCGCAGAGGAAGAGGAGTCTCGGTATTGCGTTGGCCGCTCTCCCTATCCTCTGCGGCTGAAAAGTGGTAGGCGGCGGGGCCACTGATCTGACCCGTCGCAGGGGGACCAAGGGGACCGCCTAGACACGGGGTCACCTGGCGCGGGGTCCCAGGCGGAGGCCAGCATTGCACAGGCCTCCACCAGCGTCGGACAGGAATGGCCAGGTGTTCCCGGCCATTCCCGTAGGCCTCCAGCCTGGGGGGGCATGTGGGGCCCGCCAGCTAGGCAGGCATGCGCCGGGAGGGTTGTGGATGTAAAGGCTGAGCCGGATTCCCATGACCCTCCCATCAAGGCGATGAGGGAACACCGCTGAGTTTTAGTGGGTATACTGCTACTTTGGCAGGGAGTCCCACATACCCCGTCTCGTCCCCCGACGAGCGTGCATGCGCAATGGATTTCTCAGAGAAGAAAAAAGGTGAGACAGCGTGCTTTTTAGCCACGCCCACCAACGAGTTCGAGTCCGTTTCTAGTTGGCTCTTAAGGCCCAGATATATGCCAGTGACCTTGAGTGGTTAGCTTGCGTGTTCTGTAGTGAGCTCACGCAACGCGTCGTACGTCCAGCCAGTAATAGGACTCGCCCATGCAGGAGCGCTGCCCCAAATAAGACGCATTATTCATTTAGTTTTTGGTATTTTAATAAAACGCGTATACTAAAAGATCAAAAAATATCTTTAAAAAGGTGAAGTTTTCGGGAAAATACGCCTGATAGATTTTGCGTGATTCTGTTTTTTATCAGCGTTAGACATAACTTTACAAATAAATTTCACTATGTAATATAAACAAACTAAAATATTCACATATAAGTTATTTAGAAAATGCTCTAATTTAACATATATTTTTTCTAAATCATTAAAACACTACTCGTTTACATGTGATCTTCAGTATAAAATCAGTCGGCTATTGTCGCCTTAACGTGTCGAAAGATGGTCACCCAAAGACGGACCAACCTCGGCAAGCGTAGCCTAATCTGGTTGATTGACCCGTGCGGCTGTTATTCAATAGCCACGAGCCCCTGATACTGCTAGAAGGACATATGTTAAAATACAACCGGTAAATTGTAAATGGGAAATAAAAGCTCTTCTAGCTGTAAAAGGAAACTTTGAGCAAGTCTTTTGGTAAATATTAAATAAGCATTTATACTTCTTAACGTGTCGATGGCAAAAATATTAAGAAAAATGTATATAAGGTGTATCTATTCATACACCAAATATTTTTAAGAGATGGTAAAAAAGCCATCGGAGCGAAAAAAAATATTTTTTCTGTGTTTTATATTTTTACATAATTATTATAATTTTAAAATTGCTTGAAACTTTTTGCAAAAATACCTTTACTTACTTATTCTACGAATGACCTGCCCGGACGCGGCGACGATAGTGGCACGAGCGCGGTGAATTTGGATAATTAATCATATTAAGTAATTTTAAATTATTTAATTTTTTTAATAATAATAATTTAAAAAAGAACTAATCGGTTCGATGGCTTCTTTACCACCTATAGGTGTATCTCTTAAAATATTTCGTGTTTAAATAGATACACCCTATATAGTAAAAGATATTATAATAATACATTAAAAAAAAAACACTTAAAACCTTATTGGTGATGTTCCTCAGATATATAGGTCAGGTGCGTTGAACTCGCAACCACTATATACTATGCACCATTGCATTGAGAAAATAAAATACTATCAAGTACCTTACGAGCTTTAAATTCAACTTATTGCCTTATTGTGGTTGACTCGACGATTTCCGATTACTACCGTCAGAAGATGAAGCAGTTACCGGCTTGCAAACGCTTGTATGAAAATACCCTATCTGCAGTCGGCGTGTGAAAAGACTAATCGTTTTACTCCAACCCTCAATAGCACAAAATAAAGATGAAAGTCTAGATTTTTACGAAAATTTAACACTTTATCCTCAGTCCAAAGCACAGACTTTTCACTACAAAAACAGGTAAAGTTTCCGGTTCAATTACGGACATAGAAAAGAACTAAACAAAATCTGTGTAGTTTTTAATTTAACTTTAAAATTGGCAAAGCTTCGTTCAACTCGCCGTGACTGCTATGCATTATTTTAGCTCAGCATTCATGTGTTTCAAGTGTATCATGTAAATATTCGCGAATACACCATTCAGCTCAACCATTTTGAAGGGAACTTAATGATCCAACACACACGCCACCACCAGCGAGACATTTGAGTGAGCATGACATACTCTCAGCCGCCAGGGCACATTAAAGTCAATGAACGACGTCGTATTACCCGGTAAATGGTAGCTCTATAGTACATAGTACTCACACCTGTGCTATGCATCATATAATACAAACGAGATTGAGTTTATTCAATGCAAAGATGGTCTTACAATCTGCAGCAGCTCCAACAATATATTCGAATGCTAATCAATTAGTTTATGCGCCCTTGTGGAGCAGTACCCGCGTTGAGGCAAGCATTTTTGTCAGCGATGTTAATCCCCCAACTTATAATAAGCTTGGCTGCATAGTGTGCATTTTATACAAGATTTAAAAAAAGATATAGATTTAAATTTTTCAGTTGGAGTATGTGGGGAGGTATTTTATTGTAACATTTAAAACAGTACCCCAAGAAGGATGAGTCTACTTTAGCCAGTCTAAAACCTGGTTGCACTAATTGGTCCCTATTTCTAGTCCTAAAATTGTGTCTTTCACCTCTTTACTGAAAATATTTACATTATACCTTACGTACATGATGTTTTTATAGGGATATTGACAAGATACCGTCATTTGTTAATCAGCGGGGTAATTACGTAACACACTACTCGTATCAGTAGGAATGGGTTTATTTATTTATTTAAACCTCGCACACAATAAAGTACACACGGCCACAAATCAAGTTACAGGTAGTTTTCCAGTATAAGCTGACCTCGCATTGTACGGAAATCCTATACAATGCGAGATCAGCCTAAACTGGAAATATACAGCTTTATTTGTGGCCGTGTGTACAAAGGGTGGTGGAGAGATAAGATGGCAGTATGACAGTTCAACAACATTCATTGCGTTATTTACGTTGTTGAGCAGATAAAGAAAGAAAAGAAGAAAAAACGTTTATTTGCGGTAAACATGACGCAAAAAAAGAACACAACACAAAAAAAATATATAAGTTTGGGGTAAATATGCGTCACATCCACGCAAAACGCCCCAGCGCTGGTTTTCAGCGACAGCCGGCGTTGACGTGATGACGTCCACCAGTGCCCGGTGCAGCACACAATGAGATAAAAAATAACATAAATACACAAAACATAATTATTACTAATAGTTTTTATAAAAAATAATATTTAAAATTTTTCGAACATAAGAAGCAATGGATTAGCAATATGCTTCAACATCATTCAGATTGCGATTACTAGTGTGTTACGCAATTAGGGTACTGATTGTAATTAGATTTCAGAATCTGAGGTCCCCTCAAAAAGTCAGGCAAAAGCTAACCTATAAGATTCTACATCTACTTACGTAAAGTGTTACACTGGCTGGACGACGAAGAACCCAATATTAGTCGTACTTATACTATACAACAATAGGTTGGTATACATGTTTGTAAACTTAGTTAAGAGGCCGTGCACGAAATCGACTGATTTTGATCAATTTTGTTCATTGGTTGTGAGAAAGGGAAAAATAATTTAAACAAAATTATTTGAGATTTGAAAAGTCGTGTTCTTTGTTTTGCATGTGGCTGAAAGGGATTTTTCAAATAAATTAAGTATTCACGGTAAATCACTAATATTTGCAACAAGTTTTCCGAAAAATGACGCGAGACTGACATTTGATCATCATTCTACAAGAAACTACTTTTGATTTTGAACATTAAAAAATATCATTAACATCATTATATGCTCTTCTTGCATGTGGCGGAACCACTTTTTTCAACTTCCATACAAAATATAGCAGAAAAATAATATTGAAAAATCCTTCTTTTTTGTTTTAAACCCCGTCAGTAATATATTTTTTCCTATTATTTGGCAAATCATATCAATAAATTTAAAAATCACAAATTAGTCTTCAGCTATCCTTAAAATATAATCAAAATTTTATTTAATGATTATACAATACCTTCATTAAGTAAATCCATGGCGAAATAAACTATATTTTGGAGAGCACAAAAATGATGAAACTATTAAAAGCTGCTGTGACTGACACGAATGGTTTAGCACCATGAAAACTATACTTTTACAGTTATACAGACTTAATGTTTCGATTATTTCAAGTTTTCTCACAATTAGATAAGAAATTGCCAAAAGAGAGTTTTTTTCGTGCACGGACCCTTAAGTGATTGAAGTCATTTATCTTGACAATTTATTGGCTTACGTGCATCGGTCGCAATACGTGTCTCTTTTAACTTGGCAATAGCGTACTTGCACCAAGTATGTACGTTCCGACGACCTATTTACTCCCACAGTTCCAGGTAGCAGGGAAGCTGAAGCGACTGAATCAATTTTCATTATGATATAACATATAAGTGTACACGTAATTCTGTGAGGTGATAAGCAATTATGTCTGCCTAACCCGAGCATCGAACCCATCATTAGTGAGGAATTTAGGTACCCTATCTACGTCGATAAAAGAGCGTGAATTTAATGGAAAATCTCAGATAACTCTTTAAAGATGGAAAATAACACTATGTTTATTTATTTATTTAAATAATAATATAAAAATAATTAATTAATTAATAATAATTATTAATAATACAATTATGTTTATTTTTTATTAATTTATAATTATTTATTAATTATTTATGTATGATCAATGATGTACCTAGAAGTCTTGGCTTAAAAATTCCTAAATATAGCTGCAAAAAGGCCACTCCAGATGCATTGGACGATTTATAATTTACCTACTTTTTATGCTAACGGAACGGACGACTAGGACTGGGAATTATTTATTCACTAAAAATAGATTGTTTAAAAATCAATAGATCTGCGCATTGTACTTACGACTGCTAAGAGCACTACATGATTGTGCCTTTTGAACCTGATTGCACGAATAGAGATCCAGTCACTAATTTTGCAGCTATAAGATTCGATTAACATAAACTGGTGCGACGTTGCATCGCAAAAATTGGTGGCATCATGAGATTTTAATGGGAATATGTACCAGCGCAAACTGCGTCTTGTCACTACAACAAGACGCAGAGTTGTCGTTTGCATCTGCGTCTTATCGCTGTGACTACACGCAGAGCTATCGTTAAGAGGCCGTGCACGAAATCGACTGATTTTGATCAATTTTGTTCATTGGTTGTGAGAAAGGGAAAAATAATTTAAACAAAATTATTTGAGATTTGAAAAGTCGTGTTCTTTGTTTTGCATGTGGCTGAAAGGGATTTTTCAAATAAATTAAGTATTCACGGTAAATCACTAATATTTGCAACAAGTTTTCCGAAAAATGACGCGAGACTGATATTTGATCATCATTCTACAAGAAACCACTTTTGATTTTGAACATTTAAAAATATCATCAACATCATTATATGCTCTTCTTGCATGTGGCGGAATCACTTTTTTCAACTTCCATACAAAATATAGCAGAAAAATAATATTGAAAAAACCTTTTTTTGTTTTAAACCTCGTCAGTAATATATATTTTTCCTATTATTTAGCAAATCATATCAAGAAATTTAAAAATCACAAATTAGTCTTCAGCTATCCTTGAAATATAATCAAAATTTTATTTAATGATTATACAATATCTTTATTAAGTAAATCCATGGCGAAATAAACTATATTTTGGAGATCATAAAAATGATGAAACTTTTAAAAGCTGCTGTGACTGACACGAATGGTTTAGCACCATGAAAACTGTACTTTTATAGTTACACAGACTTAGTGTTTCGATTATTTCAAGTTTTCTCACAATTAAATAAGAAATTGCCAAAAGAGAGTTTTTTTCGTGCACGGACCCTTAAGGAGGAAGCGTCAGGGTAGCCCGCGAAATTCAAATTCAGGTCAGTATCAGGTTGTATGTTGATCTAAATATAATTCGCGACCGTCACAACTATGTATTTACAGAATTATAATCATAGGAATCAGAGTTCCTATCATCATAGTCATCCAATCAGATATTAAGAACTTAAGAGTTGTATTGATGATTTTTATGATTATAATTCTGTCAGACAGACAGTTACTTTCACATTTAAGGGTCTTACAAACAGGCGCGACACGCGACGCGGTACGAAAGCACCGCTTGTCGCACGACACGCGGTGCCTTTGAGTCACGTCGCGTGACAGAGTTACTTTCACATTTAAAATATTATACTATGGATTATGTAAAGACTATCGAGGGAAATAACACGTCACATGCAAGGCAAATGTTGGCTGCGACCTGTGTATTCCATCTTTACCCGACTGCAGTGTATGGTTTTACAACATGCATAGCAAGGAGAATTCAGCAGGGCTGGGCAGCATTTGGGAAGCTTCGTCGAGTCTTCTCGTCGCGTATTCCACAGAGCCTAAAGACCAAAGTCTTCAATCAGTGCGTCCTGCCTGTTATGACTTACGGAGCCGAAACGTGGACACTCACTCACTCACGTACGGCTGGTTCATAAATTCAAGGTCGCTCAGCGAGCTATGGAACCGGCTATGCTTGGTTTCTCTGAGGGATCGAAACCGGAACGAGGTGATCCGGCAGAGAATCAAAGTTGTCGACATAGCTCACAGAATAAGCAAGCTGAAGTGGCAAAAGGCCGGCCATATTAGCCGTAGAACCGATGACCGTTGAGGTAGACGTGTTCTTGAGTGGAGCCTCAGGCTAGGTGGAGCGAAGATCTTCGCAGGGTGGCTGATAGCAGCTGGATGAGAATTCCCGAAAATCGAGCTGACAGGCGTGCAATTGGAGAGGCCTATGCTCATCATGTGTACTGCTATAGGCTGATGATGATAGCAAGGCACCCCAAGTCAAGCTCCCTAACGTTTTTCCCAACTATGTTGGGGTCAACTCAGTAATTTACATGGAGCGACTGCCCGTTTGACCTCTACAACTCTGTTACCGGGTAACACGATACCCCTTGGTAAGTCTGGTTGTCAGACTTTTGGCTTCTGACTACACATAACGACTGTCAAAGATCTACGAATGACAGCCGGTGCCAACGGCTTAACGTGCTTTCTGAGCCACGGAGGGGTTTCGATATGAAGTGCATGGTCACCCATCCATGACCCGACCACGGCAAGCGTAACTTAACCTTCGATCGACCCGTAACGTGCGGCTGTTATTATTTAGGCACGAGCCTCTCGAAGGCACCCCAAGTACCTCGCTGAAATATTCAATACGTATCGATTCCTCTATGCAGTTGACATTTAAAAAAAGCCTGTAAAAATCCAATAACACAGTGGCATTTCAATTAAAAGTTGTCGCTAGAAGTTACACGGAACTGCACGGCACAAAATACATTTAGTGAAATCAGTTTCAATACGACTGAACTAGGATGGCTACTCTTACAGAAATTTAATTTAATTTTGTGAGTATGAATGTTTGATAAATACTATAACACATGCACTAGTCCATTTTAGTGATGCATATTGCATACGTCATGACTCATCTGAAAGGGACAGCCTACGCGATTCGTAACAACATATAATACTTACATGCCTTTGAGCAATGTGGGTAACTAAGGACAATAAGTCTTATAAATCACGCGCGTCCGCCACGTACCTCTCTATTTTATGGTGTTACCACACCAATCGATCGATCGTCGATCCATACCATCGATCGACATCGGTCGACTTTGATCGATTGGTGTGGTAGCGGATACCGGGCGATAAAAAATCGATCGACCGCCGATCGATACCGTTGATCTACGTTGATCGATCGGTGTGGTAGCTTTGGCTGATCGACGGATACTGTACGGCTATATTCCATCAGTATCTTCCAAAATGTATTCAGAAGAGGAGATTTTGTCGTTGGTCGTATTATAACGGAGACGCAAACGCAGAAGACTTTGGATGCGACCGACGCTCGATCGTGTATTGGTGTAGTAAAAACTGTCGATCGACGTCGACTAATCCACTCTACCATCGACGATCGATCAATTCGTGTAGTAGAAACTGTCGATCGACGTCGACTAATCTATTCTACCATCGATCGTTCGATTGGTGTGGTAACACAATCACAGCGGCTACTCGCGTATCGGTATTTATAAATTAGAATAAAAACCGGCCAAGTGCGTGTCAGACCACGCACAATTAAAGGTTCCGTAGTTGGGATGAATTTATCAAGAACAAACTTATCATTGGTTCTGAATTACATTCCAACTGTAAATTTAAGTTACGTACGTACAATATTGAGAGATTAACCATGTTATTTCAAGACCATAGACTTATAGGTTTTCTTGTAATCTATAAGTAAAGAACTATGACCAGTTTTTTTTTTTTTTTTTCAAAATTTTAGGTTCAGTATTTTCGGAGGTAAGGGGGTGATCAATTTTCATCAATTTTCTTAAATAACTTTAAATTATTTATTTTAAAATTATAAAAATATTATATCTGAAATTCTTACAATAAGTCTTCTCATTTGATAATGTGTGTGACACGGTACAGTTAACAAAACTTTTTTTTTCTTTTTGGCCCCCAAAAGTGACCCCCATTTCACAATTCATTTATTTACGTTACACGTTCATGTTTGGGTCACAGAAATTCATGTCTACCATATTTCAACTTAATCGGTCCATTACATTCGGAGAAAATTAGCTGTGATAGACGGACAGACTGACAGACAAACGAGTGATCCCTAAAAATAAAAATAAATCGTACCTACGTGAGACTAATTTTGATTAAAATTAAAACAGATATAAACAGAAGCATCCAAATGCTTTTGTCAAAGGTATTGCTTCGGAGAAATTCATCAAGTGGAAACTGGGTTCAGTCTACAAAAGCAATTCCTGGTATCAATACAAACTGTTAGGAAATAGAGGGCCCCAGATATTCGGACTGTATCTACATGGTGTACTCACAATCGACAGTAACAGCAGCTCGAGTAAGCTTCGAATATCATTGTTAGTACATCAAAAGGAACTTGAACGACTAATATGGATGCTGTCTCTATTCTTATAACAAACTTCAAGAAAAGCGGATGTTCAGAAATATGATCAATATAAAACATTCCTGCCTGCCTCTAAGATGTTCAGGAAATGAAATGAAATCGTTTTTTCTGTAAATGGGATATCGGAATCACTTTAACAGGCCATATAAAAAAAATATTGCTAGATGGAGTTGACATTTCCTAACTGACTGAGAAGAACTGGCGAAACAAAAAAAAAAAACAGGAAATCTAAAAAGAAACAAATGGACCCACATAGTGCTCACATTCAAAATTATTAAAGAAATTTATGTAATACTTTCCAAAGTAAATATTCATGTCATTTTGTATATAATATTTAGCAATGTCAATATGTATATAAAATCGTATAGAATGATTAAAATAATAATAATTGAAGGGCAAAAGAGACAATTTTTTTTATCGATATGAAATCAAAATAATGTGATCAAAGATAATAATATGATAATATTAATATGCCTCTAAAAGTAACTGAAATTAATTCCATACTTGAAAGACTTCCTCCACACGTGGAAAATTAAATTGCACTTCTCTTTGAAGCGACGTTAAACTGATTCGTAGTGGCGAGGAACGGATTATTTTAAAAGCTCCGCTTTTCAATATCCTCAATTCTTTAATCACGTTTTAATTTGGTCAGAGAGATCCAACTATGACAGTTCTTAAAGTTAGCTGCGCGATCTAAGATTACGTGCTATTTTAAAACAAGGTATTTTTTTTTTTTCATCTTTAAGCGCGTTAAGCGATTTTTAAGGGGAAAATCTCATGGGTTCGCGTCACCCACGCCACCACTTGAAAAAGCCACGTGGACGAAGCCGCAGGCAGCAGCTATATTTCATGAAAAACACAATGAAAAGTGGAATTTTTAATTATAAAAATTAGAGATTTTCCAGATGTTATTTAACATATAAAAATGCCAAGCCGGAATAAAATAATAGAGCTGTTTTACTTTAAAACAAAACAGTTATCATGTTATGAAAAACATATAGCATTTGTTGAAGAAAGCTGTCTTAGACCTGTATTACAGAACGTCACTCAATACTCAAGCGACTCAAGCATTACTTAAAACAAGAAAGATTCAAGCCATTTGATTGGATGAAACTAGTTTTAAGTAATGCTTGAGTATTGAGTGACGTTCTGTAATACGGGACTTGGATTTCGCCATTTTTAATAGTATATATAAATTAACATACCTTAATTCTGTGTTACCAAATAAACGATAGAAATATAAAAAACAGGAGAAGTGGGAAGGAGGCGTGTCTGTGTCCGCTCGCAATGACCAAAATGCTCGCAAAATAGGCAAAGGCGGTCTCCGCGAACTAGTGCGCTTTTGACCGTGATCGTGACAAATTATAAGAATGCAGTGTTGTTCAGTGATTTCTTGCAAAAACCGAAGCCAAAACAAAATATTTGTACATCATGGAATCATTTACCAAGTAGTACAAGTATTTAACTATATTTGTCTTTAAAATCATGAAAAACAACAAGTCGTAAAATATTTCTTGCTTTTACTACGTTATTTTTGTTTTCATACATAACAGCGACTGTATTATTTTTGCAATAAATACATTGCTTCTTAACCACTACGTAAGTATGACACTAAGTGACTGGACAACGCAATGTAAAAATCACAAAACGATATTTTGTGTATGCGGTTCATCGCGTAGTACGGCCGCTGTGATTTGCCGCGAGCTAATGATGTGCTTGTGCAGATCTACTAACGTAGGCTATCGACAATAGTGTCGATTGTCTAATGAATATATTGCTATTATAGTTTATTCTTCAATTTGTCAACCGTTTTTCTGTATTTTCTCATTTATTGTTTATTTTTTTTATTTACTTAATAATATTTTTTATTAGAAAAATATTGTTTATTTATATTATATTATTGTTTGTATACCATTTATTATTTATTTTATTTCAGGTCCCCCACAAAAGTTTTAATTCAATAATAAATGGAAGAATCGATAACTTTTCGATTTAGTCAATCATTACCGTATATGTAAAATAAATGGCTTTTGCACAGCACAACGATAAAGTCCGATGTTTTCGTGTGAGTGAGTTGTACCGTGCATGGTAAATGCGCGTTGTGTTTGATGCGAAAAGGTTTATAATTGATTGTGTAGTAAGTTTCGATTTATGAATTGCGAGTGTGTGCGCGACTTCGTATCTATTGCTTTTACTGAACTGCATGTGTAGTTTGTTTTTTGTGGGTTTCCATCATCGATTTAGAATACCCTAGATACACCGACAACGCTTGAAAAGTGTCTCGATACAACTGTGCTTAAATTACTTCTAAGCACAGTTGCGCTCTCAGTAACGCGCGCTTCGTTGTCGGGTGAACATGCCAAAGTGCTCCGTAAAAAAGTGCAAAAATAATACTTTAACCACGTTGAAAAGGGATGGCATGTCGTATTTTCGGTAAGTACTAGATAATAGTTTTAAAATGTAGTGAATTTGACTCATTAAAAACATTATTTTTTTTAATTTTTTTCAATACGTCTCTTCATTTGACGCTACGCAGTTGGCTTTTTCCCTCGCGCAGCACTTGTATTAAGTGGAAAGGAGATGGAAGATGTATAAAGTACAACAAACAACATAGAACATAGTCAAATATTAAATGAATAGAGTCGCTTATTGTTTTTTTCTTTCTGCGGTATGTCAATAATATGGAATTAACATAGAATAACTATAGCCTGTCCGGAGATGAGCAAAATTTATTTGAATGGTGATTGGTGTTTTTTATATTATAGTTATTATTAATTGAAAGGGAAAAATGGCGAAAAATTATAGCTAATGAGAGGAGTGAAGACTTTTTTAAGCCAAATGATTCTATAAAAAAAAATTGTGTGGTTCGCTCTTGTCACTTCTCAGAAAATTACGAAGAAAGGCTTTCGGAAAGTAAAAAAAGGGGTTATTCCATGTATTGCAGTAAGTTTTTACATAAAATATTGTGACTACTGAGTAAATGTGCTGAGTTAATGGTGCCGATTCTCTTGTACACCGAACTAAACTAACTAAACTATCACTAAAATTCCTTACTTTTGGCTATAAGAATCTTAAAGCCATTCTGCAAACAAAATTCTCTAAATTTAAAAATAAGTTAGACACAACTAAATCGAATTTGACTATCGTGACTCTACGTGGTATTTTTTTTTATGGCTTCGCAACGTTGTACTTGTTTGCCTATGATTTTTTTAGAGCCGGAGACGCGCATAGGGGCCCGGCAGCCGCGACGTGTTTTTTATGGAATTTTTCACTTTTGTGTGGAAAAAAAAAAAGATTACCTACATGTAGAGTAATAGCGGATTAAGCGTTTCTAAAAGGGGGTCGAAATTTTCCTTATTTTTGCGATAGGACGCACCATTTTGGAGATATAAGCAAAAGAAAAGAAAAAAAAAAATATTGGGATAAACACGAAATATTTTAAATGATACACCTAGGTGGTAAAGCTGCCATGGAAATGATTTTTTTTTATTCTGAGTATAGTATTTAAAAAAAAAAAAATTACTTGATATGATGATTAATTATCAAAATTAACCGCGCTCGTGCCGCCACCCCACCGCACCGTTCGGCGTCATCGCGTCGAGGCGGGTCATTCATAGAATAAGTAAATAAAAGATTTTTTCGCAAAATGTCTCAAGCAATTTTAAAATTATAATAATTATGTAGAAATATAAAACACTTAAATAAAAAAATTTAAAAAAGTTCGCTGCTGTGGCTTTTTTACGACTTAAAGATGTTTCTCTTAAAATATTTCGTGTATGAATAGATACACCTTATATACAGTACTGGTTTTGCACCAGAAGTCGTGAGAGTCGGTGATTGGTGTGAATTTTAGTTCATGAAAACTAATTTTATTCCACACCTTTTTAATCGCGATTATAAATATATCAGATTTAGTTAGAAAATCTAAATTTTAGTTTAAAAACGTCAAATTCAGAATAGTAAAATTGCCATTTTCACTAAATTTAAGAACTCAGTACCATCTTAGAGCTGTCAAACTAAATTATAGTTAAGTGGTGTCACTTTCGTCAAATTCAGAATAGGAAATGGTCGTTTGACAGGAATAAACTAAATTTTGGTGATTTTTAGTCTTAGTTTAGAGAATTTTGTGACGAGAGAATCGACACCATTATCTATCAATCTTTTTAAATTGTCTTAATAAATAAAATAAAAATAAGTTAATTTTAACCACCTCAACCTGTTTTATTAAAGCACATAGTACTGAGTAAAATTTCAAGACCACTCCATTATCCTTCTGTTCCAAAGCAAACATTTTTTACGATTGTCACGCGGCGTAAACTGAATTTGACTTAATAAGCATTTGCTTAAGGAATAGTATCGTTTAAAATTATCTTACCTACAGCTGAGAGCAATAAAATTTTACGACTTGCGCGATGGTCTAATTTTGAAATGTCATAACCGCCCATCGCGCGCACTCGAAACCACACCTTAATTCCATTCACATAAGGCTGTATGTAAGGAAAATTGAAATGTTCTTAAGTACATTATGTGTTTTAGATTTGCCTTAGTAGACGCACACACTTGTAACTTAGCGATGGGACACTTGCGACTTGGGTTTTAGGTGATAGCGTATCTAGGGTATTCTAAATCGATGGTTTCCATACAGTTTTAGCTGCCGGGCATATCTCCTTATTTCTTATATGTATGAAACCAACCTTTCACTTGCACGTAGCATAGATGTCTTCAAAACTCAACAGCAAGCACATTGCTCAAATGCTATGTGTTTTTCATAACATAATAACGGTTTGTTTTAATGCAAAACAGCTCTAAATGTTTGCTGGTGAAAGAATACTGAAGGATGTAGACGCTATGTAAATTATATAATTAATGGAATTAACAAAATTAAATTAATTTAATTTATTATTATTTAGTCACCTTAATTATAGCACATCTATTTGCCATAATTAAGATGACCTTAAAATAGAAGGTATACTGATAAATGAAAATCAATGGGATCTAAACTGAATGGAAAAAATATTCTTATTACTAAAGGATAATTGAATCACTCATATCCTTAATTAGAACAAGTTACGTAATATACATACATGTAAGTTATGTGATCGATCAAATATACAATTTTTTTTGAAATCTCAAATAATTTTGTAAAGATTTGGGAACACAAACTCAATGTCATACACAACAAAGATAAAATTCCATTGAAACTGACATTTATTTAGGATCTTTTATTAGTCTCAGTCTTTTATTAGTCTAAGTAGTGAACTAGTGACGCATGTAAATGATCTAAGAAGGGGTATTCTAGTATAAGTCTCATCATTTGTCAATTAAGTTGACTTGAAATGTGAATCATGTACACAAACAAATTTAAAAAAATTCATAGTGAATTAAATAATATATTATATTATAAATCCTCTTCCCCTCTTACAGAGAGACCTTTGTCCATCAATGGGAACTTTCTCTCTTGAGAGTTAGCCCTCTCTTTTACTACTTTGTAAAAGTAATCCTCCTGAAAGCCTAGTGGCTCTTCCAGTTTAATTTCATCTGATAATCTATTTTCCAGTCAGCCTCCCGAAGACTACAACAAACCTTATACTTCCTGGAGGCCCCTCTATCGTAGTCTGTTTAAAAACTAATAGTCCCTCCTGAGGGGAGACAACATTGTATTTCAAGTAAGCTTAGCCACACCTGTTATTGTAAACCAAAATCAACAAGGATTCAATTGTAAATGCGTAAGTCCGACTTACAAGAAATCGTTTCGAAGCGTAAGCGTAAGCGAATCTGAAGAGATTGAAACGATATCTTGTAAGTCGGACTTATGCATTTACAATTGAATCCTTGTTGATTTTGGTGAATTTTGTTGTTGGCGCTGCAGCTGTTGTTCGACAGTGAATCGTTTCTCAAGTTCGCTACAATCGGTTGATCTCTGCAAGCATCGGCGTATCACCCAGTAAATAATGTGAATTTCCGATCTCCACTTCGGCATCTCGCTGATTCACGATCAGCGTAACACTATATATATCACTTACCACAAGCACTATAGTTCACTTTATACCCAAAGTCTCAAATTCAGATAATTTATGTAAACAAAGGGGATAACATATCAAAAAAATATCTTCGTAATGGTAATTCAGATAAAATGGCGGAAAAAAAAAGGTTCCATTTTCTTTTAAGTACTGATTTAAGAAATAAAGTAATTATTTTCATAAATATTCGGTTTTAAACAAAGTTATTAAAAAAGATTATCTGGTATAAAATATTTTATAATACTGGTAACAATGCAGGAGATCCAAACATTTTCAAATTTTTTACATCTTCAACAACATAAATATTACAACTCTGATTCATATCGTAAGTAGCTTATCTAGCCACATTTTGGATGAAAACGGCTCTAAACTGTTTCGAGTGGAAATCGATTTTGGGAGGCCTACGTCTAGCGCAGGACTTAAAAGGGCTGATTATGATGATCATATGCCATGTCTCCGATATACTACACATAACACTTGTTTGGCAACGGTATTTTGTTTGCATAGTTCTTATAATTAATTTACTTTAATATTACCGATGACTATTTACAAAAGATTTAATGATAAAATGTTTTGTACCACTGTCCTGTCATTTTGACAGTGACTTTTCTTGACATTACTTTGTTTACATAAATTATCTGAATTAGGTAAAGACTTTGGGTATAACGTCTTATCAGAAACTTAACAAATTTTCTCAGAAAAACGAGAGAAAAAGATTGACGTACGTTGGCGGCGAAATTCTATGACGCTATGAATGACACGTGAAAGTGACAGATGCTCGCTGAAACCATAAGTCTGGCGAGTTCCTGCCAGTGAAAGGTCACAGGTAACACAGAATGAAGGTATGTTCATTTATATGGACTATTGAAAATGGCGAAATCTAAGACAGCTCTCTTCAACAAATGCTTTGTGTTTTGAAGGAAACATGATTACTTAATTTGAAGTTGTATTATTCCGAGTTGACCACCCTATACCTAATCTATCAATCAGGGGCGTAGCTACCGCCGTATCAGCCGTATCAATGATACGGGGTCCCCGTGCTACAGGGGCCCCCGGGCTACAGGGGCCCCCGAAAGAAAATTCGTAAAATGTTATCCACAACCTCCAATTCTTATTGATAAGAGGCCCGTAATTAGTGAAAAATTCAAAATTATCTTTTGAATTTATAATCTTCATTCTGCTGTGAAAATCCCTCGTCCATGTTCTTTTAAGTTTTAACAATACTTATTTTGTTTTTAAGCGAGTGATTTTGCTTAATTGTAAAAAAACAACATAACGCTCCTTTTGGGCTTCGTCGCAGACGGCGAAAAAGGGCCCCCAATTTTTTTTTTCGATGCATGTACCATTTAGTGTTAAATGGGGCAAAAATAGGATAAAAAAAGGATGAAAATTGCAAAAATAGTAGCAAAATTTGATTTTCGCGGGCTATCCCGATGCTTTCGCCTTAAGGAAAATTGTAACGATAAGGCCGCGTCTTAACCAAACACGATCGTCGCGTTCATACGTCACTTTTTGTTCGGTGAACCGGAACGCGTGGTCGAGCCGATAGACGGCACCTTCCGGTTTTCCGAACAAAAACCGAAATATGAACTCGTCGATCGTGTATTCGCTCGACTATCACTTTTGGTTTGGGCACGGGATATCGCATTAATTACCTTATAAACCGGCCAAGTGCGTATCGGCCCACCTACAATGAAGGGTTCCGTAGTCGGGATGAATTTATCCCAAGAACAAACTTAACATTGTAGTTGAAAAACAAGTTCTCCCATACATTCCAATTTCCAACTGCAAATGGAAGTTTGAACGCACAATTGATTTATTTTTAAATGCAGATTCGCCTTATTCGAATATAGTCCTTTCTACCTATGTATACATATAATATATACTTCGTCACCGGTAAAGTCCAGTTCTATCGCTGGTCGAAAAGAGGTAATTCGCAATTCGGAACGTACAGGGTGTATGTAAGTCGTTCAGTATGTGAGATTAGATTGATTACAAAAAAAAAAAAGAGTATGTCCACAGATTAAATAATAGAATAGTTAGTACAGAGACTAACTAACTATAACTAGTATATTATTCTGATCGATTTTTGTAAATGTATCCTCAGGTTAATTTTAAAATAGTCTAGAAATGAATTATATTAGGTCTGATCGATTTGTGTTGATAATACATTTGATAAATCGATTAAATGATAAAAAAAAAATATAAACTCTTGTTTAAAACATTTTGAACTGTTATTTTATAAAATTATTAAAAAAAATGTTTTTTGCCAACCATGGTTTTGCGTTTCTTTCAAATGGAAGACGCGGATTTAAAACTTAATAGATTTATCATGTTATAATACATGAAATAGTTCCAACAATACTAATGGTAAATTAGACAGGGTTATGTAAGAGCAAATCAAGCGAGAAAATTAAAATAAGTTTTCGATTCAGGTCGATTTTAGACCACTCAAATTTTTACAGTTACACGATTCGTTTTTATTCAAAAATGATCTGAGTGCCAGAGGTGAATCAGGTTGCTTTATAGTTTTCCGAACAAAAAGCGACATATGAACGCGACGATCGCGTATTCGCGCGTACAATCATTTTGGTTAGGTCGCGGGATAGTTATGCAAAAAAACTAATTTTCACAACTTGGAAGCTTATTTCCAAAAACTGTTGCTTTCTTTTTTTATTATATTAGGTACATACTTTTATAACGCCGTCCAAATGTGAGGTACTCCGCAATGTTCCATTTTTAATTTTGCTTTTTACAAAAATAATTGGACATAAAAAGTTATGGCAGTAATAAGTAGGTAATTCAAGTAACGTACCTTTGTCCTGTTTAGTTTTCTAAACTTCCCTGCCGGAGGCCGATTACTGAAAAACACAAAAATATAATTTTAGAATATAATTTTCAAAATTTTACTCATACAACAAACATAATACAAGCTACATAAAAAATAAAAAAAACAAGTAAGCTGTTTACTTCTTAACATACATATTAATATGTAATATGCCTGTATTCCTTAGGTATATGGATGGACACGGGCGCATCGTAATAATTTCGATACTCGACATACATCAGGTTAAAAAAATATCAAGCAATAGACCAACGAAAATAAAGAGTGGTAAACAAAACACAAAAACGTATCACAGAAACAAGAAAAGTTGTATAGGTACTATATTTTATATTGGGGAAGAGAAGGTATCTTAAATTCGCCTTGCATTTCACTTTTAAAATAGAATCGCGGATTGTAATCCTGAATTTAATTCCCACATACGTGGACAGAGTTTATTGTTACATTTAAACTTTTGGAGGTAACCAAGTTTGTTTCAAACTAGCGCGCAGCGCAATAGCTTTTGGAAAGACTGGTGTATAGATGTATTTATGTACTAGTCTAGCGCACAGCCACTCCAGGCCGCGTCCGCTGCGTCACTGGTGGAGCCTAGCCTAACTACCCACCGGCTACCTATAACGAACTTCTCTATACGCAGGTACAGCGTTGACTACTAGTGAGAATAATTTGATGCGATATGATTTCGAGAATTCCGTCTGCTTTTCTCAGGACAGTTTTCGGAAATTCAAATTAATTTGTAGGAAGCAATTAATTTCAATTTCCAGAAAATGTGCTGTCGGTGGGGAGTAGTGGTGTCGCACTGGTAACGGCCCCGACTTACCGAGTTGTAGGTCGTGGGTTCGAACCCAGGGAGGCTCATTACTTTGTATAAATAATTTCATCACCACTGCTCTCAAAACGGTGAAGGTAAACATCGTGAGGAAGATATATGTCCTGGACCCAAAAAATCGAAGACATATGATATCTACCAACTGATACACTCCCTCTGAAAGAGGGGAGGCCTGTGTCCCAGAAGTGGGAATATTGTAAGCTGATCATGCTTATGCTGTGTGGTCGGTTTGTTTTGATAAAATACCTGAACAATATATTGGTGAACGCCTGCCTATTTCCGTAATTTGGACATAAAACATCGACGCTTGAAATATATTGACTAAACGACATGAACTTTACACTAGAGCATCTTAAAGTATTAAAAAAAAAAAAACTAAAATGTTGTAATTTATATTACCCTTACATCTTACATATTTATTCATTTTAATACGGTATACATATAAACCGGTATATTACTTTTGTCCGGGTTTCAATATTGGGAAGCCGGTCTTTATCAGAAATTTAAATTAAGGACCCCGAGTTCGACATCCTCAGTTATCTGAATCTGGAAGGATATTGGACATCTTCGTCGGCTCTGGGATCCGGGATTTTCTAAATCCCTGGCGCCCATTTACTAATTGTTTACTTATAAAATAATTGGAAGGTTACACCTTAATAATTTAATCTTTTATTATATTTTAATCTAAACTTAAAATCGGAACAGTACTGGCTTTATCTCCAACTCCCCACGACCTTAGTTCTTTAAGCTGAAGTTTGAGCTGGCTGGCGTTAATAAGTGACAGTTATAGTCACATACTTATTATAAAGGTTACCTTAGTTTATGTGTTTGATATAAGTAATTAATTAATTATGCGGTAGTCCCTTAAAGGCTACCGTGTATTATTTTAAGAAGGAGTATTCTTTTTAAATATATGTTATTTCAAACAGTTTATTGTTTCCTTGTATATCGATACGTAACCACCTTGCATGAAGGCTTTGTTCCATTACCTCTAGAGGGATAAAATCTTATATGTAACAGTGGCAAACAAGTTTAAAAAAAGCATTTTAAAGGTTTTATTTATTGCAATAACAAAATCTTTAAAATGCTCTAGTGTAAAGTTGCCAACATGTCGTATGGTCAATATTGCCTTTCAAGTGTCGATATAACCTACTTTTAAGTATGAATTCTCACATTACATACACTCTTAAATAAGTTACATAACATCACGCCTGGTTTCCCCGGAGGTTTAGTCAAAGGAACTATTAAATTGTGTTGCAATAATGTCTCATATTAATTTTAATTACTGAGTTTCTAAATCCGATGAACAAGAATATTTATTATAACTACATTTCTCTCTTGATACATTTCGTTGCGTAAAAGTTCAGTAGTTTCTAACTGCCTTGCCCAATTTTGCCACGTTTTGATTTGAAGTTCAAATATGGAATTACAAAAGTATACAGAAGAAAATAACACCAATACATCAAAATCACAGCGTTTACTATAGCTATTTGTCCATTCTTTGCCTATCCTACTAATCTGCAGAGAAAATATTCGCTTTGCATGCCTGATTCGCCAAGGATTCCATTATTACGCCAGCATATTTATATTTTCTATTTTTATGCACTAATAAGACTTTCGGTACATTGTATGTATACGTTTATGAACGTTTTGGGTGACTTTTGCGTATTTGGCGCTTATTGTCTAGGTCTTCAAGACAATTTGTTTTAAAGCATTCAGATCCAAGTCATCAGAGAGCTCAAGAAAGGAGCTGAAAATTAGTCTGGGTCGCTGTCGCCGAATACGGTGAAGAGGACTATAATCCATACTAATATTATAAATGTGAAAGTAACTCTGTCTGTCGGTCTGTCTGTCTGTATGTTACTTTTTCACGCCTAAACCGCTGAACCGATCGTCATAAAATTTGGCAGAGATATAGCCTGGGATATGGAGACGGACATAGGCTACTTTTTTACGCGATAACCGACATTTACGCGGGTGGAGCCGCGGGCAAAAGCTAGCTATGTATATATGTATGTCGTAGGATGATTTGATCATTCGTATTTTTGGGAAAACTCTAGGAATATTGCGAAAACACGGATAATTAGACAATGGTGAAAACATTTCTCAATCTTACTGGAAAAAGATAGGGTTTTTGCAAAAACACGAGTCGCCCTAGTAATATTGCGAAAGGAAACGTTAGCTTTTTTGAAATGAGAATGCTGATTGGCCGGTCGGAGCGTCCAAAAAAAGACCTCTGATTGGTTCACGTTTTAAATGTCAATCATTTACACACGTTTTGTTTAAGTTTGTGTTTTTAAGAGCGACTCAGCAGTCTTTTGTTTTAAATGTGGTTAAAGTATGGTTGGACTTGAAAAATAGTGCAAATAGTTCTACAGTTAACAATAAGTTGAGCACCTATGTGATAATTATGTTACCTCTATTTATCTAATGTACCTACAAAAGAAGGCTGATAAATTTTAATAATGATTTATCTTAAGAAATTAGTCTACTGAAAGTCTGTGTTTGAGACCTTACTATAAAATAGATATTTACCTACAAAAGGGTTCTGTTTGTAGATTAGGTAACTAAAATGTCCAATAAAAAGTAAAGTTCCTATAAATCGATGTTGTTAATACTTCAAAGCTCATAGGGTAAAACTAGGGACCCATCAGAATAAGATTTGGTCAGTTAGCCAAAATCTAGCCAATCAGAGTTAAGGATATTCAATGTTACTAGAGCGACTCGTGTTTTTGCAAAAACCCTATCTTTTTCCAGTAAGATTAAGAAATGTTTTCACCATTGTCTAATTATCCGTGTTTCCGCAATATCCCTAGGATTTTCGCGAAAATTAGAATTATCAAATCATCCTACGACATACATACGAGTATACTAGCTGACCCGACAGACGCTGTCCTGTCCAAATGTAAATAATTCATACAAAAATCCCATAGAAAAAAGGGACGTTCAATTTATCCAATTTCCTTTCCATAGGTACCTAATTCGAACTATTAGGTAGGTACGAACATTATAAAACAAAAGATAGTTAAATCGGTCCAGTAGTTCTCAGTGATGATACCAACGAAAAGCATTTCATTTTTATTTATTAATGAACATTCGGTTCAACTAAATCACGTTCGATCACGTTTTCAAGGCAAAATATTTTTACTTTTTTCATGTGTATTTTTGTTTTTACTATTAAATAATTTAAGTAACTAGCAGTGATGGTTGACCCACTTTTTATTACATTGGGTTAGCAATTAGTTCATCTACTTTGTCTCCAAAGTAAATAAGAAAATATGAAACTACCATTAACATTGAAAAGAAAGAAGTCAGAAAAACGTAGCGAATAAAATGGATGGAGTGAAAAATTTCTCTTTTTTTTTTTGCGTGTTTTTTGCATCATCTCATGGTTTTCGACTATACCCAAAGTCTGAAATTCAGATAATTTATGTAAACAAAGCAATGTCAAGAAATGTCACTGTCAAAATGACAGGACAGTGGTGCAAAACATTTTATCATAAAAAAATTGTATCTATAAAATTAAAGTGAATTAATTATAAGAAATATGCAAATAAAATACCGTTGCCAAAAAATGTTTTGTGTAGTGTGTCTGAGACACGGCATATGATCGTCATAATCAGCACTTTTAAATCCACTGCTAGACGTAGGCCTCCCAAAATCGATTTCCACTCGAAACAGTTTACATCCGTTTTCATCCAATATGTGGCTAGATATGCTACTTACAATAAGAATCTATGAATGAGAGTTGTAATATTTGTGTTGTCGAAGATGTAAAGAATTTGAAAATGTTTGGATCTCCTGCATTGTTACCAGTATCATAAAATATTTTATACCAGAAAATCTCCTTTTTTTAATAACTTTGTTTAAAACCGAAAATTTATAAAAATCATTACGGTATGATTATTTTTAATTATTACTTCTTAAATCAGTACTTAAAAGAAAATGGATCCTTTTTTTTTCGCCATTTTTTTTTTTTTTGATTTACCATTACGAAGATATTTTTTTGATGTTATCCCCTTTGTTTACATAAATTGTCTGAATTTGAGACTTTGGGTATAGAGCAACAATTTCTTACTAGAAAAGATTTTTATCCGACCTACAATTTTGGAAATATTATATACAGCATTTCCGACAAAACGAAAATGAAAGTCGTAGGGCCATGTTTCTCAGAACCTTACTCGTAATAGTTTATATGGTCAAGGTTAACCCAAAACTGCAATAAATTCAGATTTCAATTATGTAAAAAATGTTTCACACATTTTAAAACGTGAAATATTGAGCCACACTACAGACTGAATTTCCCGTCGATTTTGCAATCGAAACTTTGAGTGCTTTAAAGATACATTTTGATACTCGTTTCTCAGACTTTGATGTCAAATTGCGAACGAAATTAAGCTTTTTAAAAATCCTTTTGATTCTGACATTGAAACCCTGGCTCCGGAAGTCCAAATGGAAATTATTGATTTACAGTGCAGTGATATGATTAAGAACAAATATCAAAATTCATCTTTTTGGGAATTTTATAGAGTTTTATAGAGTCTTCCACTGGTACAAATTGATACATAAATTTGCTCGTGGGTTGTTTTCTGTTTTTGGTACTACTTGTGTGAGAAAACGTTTTCCAAGATGAAGTACACAAAAAATTATGACAGATCTAAATTAACCGATGAGCATCTTAAAAATCTTATGATAATTGGTACAAGTAAAATTGATCCACAACTACAAACTACTGTCTAAACTTAGATCATCATTTCTGTCGTTAATTTTTACCTTGCAAGTAAATAAAACTGAGTAAATTGTTATCATTCTGTGTTTTCTTCTTCAACTTATCACAGCAATAGTAACAACAATAAGTCGCGGGCCAGATTGATGGCACTGGCGCACGGTGGACTGAAAATTAAGCTTCATAGACTTAGCGTCGCTCAAAAATCGAGTACCTAATTTTGAAAAAAGAACGATGCCAGCTTATTCCTTTACTTATTAGCAATATTTTATGTAGTGAAACTTTTTTTGATAAAGCTATTATTTAACAAGTTATCTGAAATGTGATCCACGCGAGAAACAATGGTTTTTTAATTGTGTCTGTTACGGCATACGATAGGTTAAAATATAACTTTCCGTATCATAGAATTCATAATATAAGCTATATTACCACTTGACATCGGATTTTCGGATGCATATTTACCTAAAGTAAATTTTGAGCTATGAAAGTATGGAAGCGGCTTCCTAAAATATTTTATTGTAAAAAAAACCCGTGTCGCCAGGAACAACGGGAATGCATAACTAGTCGAGTGTGTAGTATGAGACTTCTAAAAAAATATGTATTTAAAAAAAAACCTGAGATTCTTGGATTGCATAACTAATCTGTTGCATATTTATTAAAAATTGAGAAAGTAAATATGCCAGAAACATATATCAGAAACCTTAACTTGTAGAACCGAGAACCGCGGGATTTGTTCGATACAAAAGCGCATTCCATATTACACAACATCTCAACTTTAGGTGAATATGCAACCGAATATCCGGTCTCTAATTATCACTAAAGCCTGAATCTCGGAAACCCTCGGAACATTGACATTTTCAACGTTGAAAATAAATAAAAAATATTTTATGCAAGCACGTCATTTAAAAGTTACTAAATGTCCTTTCATCCACACCACCTAACGAAGTGAAGAACTAAACCCAAAGTCACAAATTCAGATAATAACAACAAAAGGGGATAACACATCAAAAAGATATCTTCGTAATGGTAATTCACATAAAAGCGCGAAAAAAGGGATCCATTTTCTTTTAAGTACTGATTTAAGAAATAATAATTATAAATAATCATACCGTAATGATTTTTATAAATTTTCGGTTTTAAACAAAGTTATTAAAAAAAGGAGATTTTCCGGTATAAGCTATTTTATGATACTGGTAACAATGCAGGAGATCCAAACATTTTTTAATTTTTTACTTCTTTGCTTGCATATTTCTTATAATTAATTCACTTTAATTTTATAGATGACAATTTACAAAAAAAAATATGATAAAATGTTTTGTACCACTGTCCTGTCATTTTGACAGTGACATTTCTTGACATTACTTTGTTTACATAAATTATCTGAATTTGAGACTAGGTATAGGCACGTCTTTTTTATAGTATTAAATAGTAGTCTTATTAAATAGATTTATAAAAAAAAAACACTTAACAAGTGATGTCATTAAATGACGTCACTTATTTTTCGGAAAAGATGTATCATTTGTTGCTACGCGCAATAGTTGTAGGTACACTAACTTTAAACCCTTAGTAATAATTGAATTCAGTCAGACAAATAATAATAACAAACAAATTACATTGCATTTGTAAGTTGTTTAGAGTAAGTTGCATTGGTAAGGTGTAGGTAGATAGGTAGGTGGGGAGGGGGGCCTTAGGTGGGTGTAGAAGAAAGGCCATAACATTGCAGTTTGTAACTTTGCATGCATTCTATGATACGGAAATTTATATTTTGAGAAAGCTTAAAAGAATAAGGAATTAAAAAAAAAACAGTTCGGCCCATACAAAAAAATATTAAATCTCAGATAACTTGTTAAATAATAGCTTTATCAAAAAAAGTGCCACTACATAAAATATTGCTAAAGGAATAAGATGGCATCATTCTTTTTTTAACAATTGGGTACTTGATTTTTGAGCGACGTCTATGGAGCTTCATTTTCAGCCCACCGTGTGGCGGGCCGGATTTGACCCGCGGGCCGTAGTTTGGAGACCCCTGTATTAGATGAAAGAGCTTTCATTGGTTTCACTTATATGGGAACCTGGTAAATTACATGCAACTGCATAAACAAAAGATTATTTTTAACAAAGCTAGTTGTAAATAAGAGTTACGAAACCATACCTACTAATGAAACCGCTCTTCAAAGTAGGTAGCCATTATAAAACTACAATCTTTTTGTGACTCAGGGCCCTATCAAATGTACCACAACGAAACCACGTGGATTTGCGCTAATTTGTACGAAAATGAATAGTCTATTCACACGGACCACATTTGGCCGTCAAAAGCAACCGTGTGGGCGATACCGACTACATCAATGCGACGTCGCACGACGAAGCCACAACGAAAACAAAAATATTTAAATCAATTTCCAGTATAAGCTGATCTCGCATTGTATAGGATTTCCGTACAATGAGAGGTCAGTTTATAATGGAATATATAGCTTGATATGTAGCCATGTGTACGTGTGAATGGGCCCCTACTTGTTTGTGCGTATCAAGAGAAAATGTGAAATCGAAATGAGTTCCCGCAACGTACGACGGGACTTCTTCCTCGGAATAAGAACATATTAAATGCTGAAACTGAAAGAGATTAATTTAGTCATAAAAAGTAAAAATAGTTTTAATTTATTTCTTTGTTACATTAAAGCCGATCTATTCTGTAAAACATCACACCGTGAAAAGTAGTGAAGTCAGCTGTCAATAGTGTCAATCCCTAGGCCGGTCGATTCTGTAAAAATCTTACCATGAAAACTTAGGTGAAACGAACTGTCATTCCACCTGTAGCGCTATTCTGTTAAAATCTCACGAATAGGTAAAGTGCCATGAATAGGCATAGGTGAAGTGAGTTCAAAGTGAGCTGTCAATCTAGTCAATCCCTAGCGTCAGGTAGGATGTCAGTTCACTTCAAGCTCACTTCACCTATATTTTCACAGTGAGATTTTGACCGAATCGACCGGCAGTAGTGCTATTCTGGAAAAGCTCACCGTGAAAACTTACGTGAAGTGAGCTATCATTCCACCTACCTGATGCTAGGGATTGACAATATTTACAGCTCACTTCACTTAGGTTCTCACGGTGAGATTTTTACAGAATTTACCGGCTGTTCTCTTTGAAACGCTTTATTAATATTTTGCTTGTATGCTCTGAATAATGCTGTTGATTACATATATTTACGTAATTTTTAATTTTAGGTTTCGTTGTTTGTATACTCCATTATGTATTTGTTTGTTCCACATAAAATAAACACATAAAAATTCCTGCACAAATTTTTTCGTCTTGTATTAGTAGATATACTTAATCATCTAGTCATTAGCATATTAAGTACAAATCGAAAATGCGTGGAGTTTAAAGGTAGCTTCGTGATGTTTTCTATAGAGAAAATGTTATTATTTTATGTTTTACAAAAAGTTTGAAAATATTATGTATAGTTAGTTACTCATATCATTGTTTTATACCCAAGTTCGAGGCAATTTCGTAAAAATCTATTTTTCGATAGCTACAAATAGTACTTGTGGAGTCTTCAAGACTCCAAGATGCGATGGCTACGGACAAGATTCACAGATAGCACTTTGTCTTAACAAGTAACCTTTACTTACCGATATGAACATTAATGCTTTATTAACGTTCACATTCGTATGCGACGCTTACTTCACATAGCAATGTCAAAGTCGGTCTGTGAATCTTGCCCAGTGAATTTTTTTTATTGCTTGCGTAAGTTAACTTTTCCCAGTTTTATTAAACGACTTCAAAAAAGAGGTTCTCTGTCTGTATTTTTTTTTAATGTATGCTCATCGATATTTTAATCAAGCGTGAACCGATATTGAAAATAATATTTCACTAGCTTTTGCCTGCGGCTCCGCCCGCGTGGATGTCGGTTATCGCGTAAAAAAGTAGCCTATGTCCTTCTCCATATCCCAGGCCATATCTCTGCCAAATTCCATGACGATCGGTTTAGCGGTTTAGGCGTGAAAACGTAAAAGACAGACGGAGTTATTTTCACATTTATAATATTACTAGCATTATCCCGCGGCTCCGCCCGCGTGATGTCGGTTATCGCGTAAAAAGTAGTCTATGTCCTTCTCCATATCCCAGGCTATATCTCTGCCAAATTTCATGTCGATCGGTTCAGCGGTTTAGGCGTGAAAACGTAACATACAGACAGACACAGAGTTACTTTCACATTTATAATATTAGTATGGATGAGTAGTATGGATTTGGTAGAGGAAGCTCGGTTTTGTATTTTTGTTTTTTGACACTAAGTTCGAAAATTAAAGTCACTTTGTTTTTTTGGGAGTTGTTTTTTTTTTTGGCTAATGTAAACTTTGATTTAGACCACACTTGTACACCTTTTCTTTCAAATTTTTTACAACTTATCTTCAACCCTTTACTACTCAGTATACTTCTGTAACGTTATTGACTAGTAGTGTCCAATAGATACTTATTAAATGAATATACTCATAAAAGAATATATAGCAATAATTGTAATCGCCTTTATACCTTTACACTATTAAACATGCTTTCAAATGTACTTATTTATACAGTAGTTACAGCACTTTAAAGTTGTTTGTGTGCCATTTCTAAGAAGCAAATTAATTTAGGTAAACTGCTTTACGTTCCGAGCTCTTTGATGAAAATGCGAGTATGATGAATGTTTCTAATGTTACCTGTAATATAACTCTGAGTAAAATGTGCAAATGCAGTCTCAACTTCAATCAAATACATGTTAAGTACTGTTTGCAGTGAAAACAGTAAATTCAATGAACATTTTCAATTTGTTACATTACATATAGATTCCTAAAACAGGGCATTTCCCGTTTTTTTTTTTTTTAGGAACGTTCGCATTTTAATCTCAGTCCCAATCAGTAAAAAAAAAACCTCTCATTTACCTACATTTTTGACAAGTATAAACAAACCACACTGCTATTTTTCTTTCGTTCTAAGTTTTTGACATTGACTGTCACTGAGATTGACCTTCTAATACAAAAATGTATCTGCAAGACACTTGTGAACAGTTAAGGGTTAATGTTTGTTGTTCCTGGCCACCTGGTGTGCCTCACTGACGTTTATGTTTCAGCCTATAAATTATACATAATTACTAGCTTTACCCGGCCCGGCTTCGCACGGGTAACACTATCTACCCTCTCCTCTACTTACCCTAAGTACCTACCTTACCGTACCTTCCTAAATAAAATAAACGATTTATTCCGTTCTAATACCAAAAACTAATACCACTGGTATTTGTTTCATGAAATTTGTTGAAGAACATACCAGTGGTATTCGTTTTTGGTATTAGAACAGAATAAATCGAATAACCCTGCCCTTCCTACCTACCTACCCTTCCTAGATACTCTACCCTTCTTATCTACCTACCTATCTTAACCTACCTACTCTACCCTACCTACCTACCTATCTTAACCTACCTACCCTACCCAACCTAACTACTCTACCCTACCCTACGCTACTTACCCTACCTACCTACCTACCTAACCTACCCTACGCTACTACACTACCTACCTAATCTACTCTACCCTACCCTACCTACCTACCTAAAACCTTCCCTGAACCTGAACCTTCCTTCCTTTCCTAATTATTAAAGTAATAATATCGCTATTAAAAATTAGGGGTTAGAAGTAGAAGGGTGAAAATTTCGGGTTGTATCTATTTTTTAATGACGAATCATAAAAATAAAAATAAATTGTCATGTTGTGGGTGGATCACCCTTACCATTTAGGGGTATGAAAAATAGTTTACGCCCTATTCTCAGACCTACTGAATATACACACAAAATTTCATAAGAACCAAACAAACACTGTGACACGAGAATTTTATATATTCGATGTTGTCAGGAAATGGTACAGAAAATTTGAAAAAAATTGTGATATTGTACTGTCACAAGAAGAATGATTTTAATATATATACATTTTTGAGCCTTGTATATAGCATATTTTGGCAGTCGGTATATAGGTATATGAAGAAATTGGTTCCTCAATTCTTCACTACATAGTATAAAAAGTCGCTTCCCGCTGTTGGTCCCTATGTATGCTTAGATCTTTAAAACTACGCAACCGATTTTGATGCGGTTTTTTTTAATAGATAGAGTGATTCAAGAGTAAGGTTTATATGTATAATACATGCATAATATAGTAGTGGAGAAACACTGATAATTTTAGAGGTTTCTAATGTGATGTCGTAAATATATTTATACATAATTATACACATTTACATTTTTTGCGCTTACATTGCACACTGAAATTTTGCTTAAATTGCGGTCACCTATATTTTATCCCTTCAACCTATAGAACCAGTGACGAACTAAAACTTCTGGGAAGGAACCATGATTTTATTATGTTTAGTTTTAAAGTTATGCTGACGTCAGCAAAAAACTGTTTTTATTTGTACATTTCAAAATAATAATATGATTTACATAAATCATTGCTTTATTACAGTAACAATACAATATCTAACTCCATACAAAGTTTAGGTATCGCATCTACGATTATAAAGAGAAATAGTTTTTTTTTTTTTTTTACTATTTTCACTAAATTGCGGTTTTCTCCGTATTCCTATCGATTCCGTGTCCGATTTTAATTCTGAGCATGCATAATATAGTTATTAACAACACAAAATAAAAAGCAAATAAGTTAACAGTAGGACTTCGGAAATATTACATTTCTAAAGTTTCCATAGAATTTCTATGGAAATAGACGTGTCAGGAGTCTTACAAGTACTTAATTTTACACCAAAGAAAACCATTATATTTCAGCTTACATCAAGAAAGATAGTAAATTGGCAAAGTTATCCAAAAATAGTTATAGTAAAGAATAAAGTGACAGCCCAAATCTCAAAAATAACAATTCAGTAACTCAGAAGTCCCGCATTATCCATACCTGATCTTTTTTTTTATAATATAGCATATTATAATATAAAACTATTCATGTTTAAAAGAAATGCAGATACAATGAGACTAACTCAATAAAAATATTTTTATTTTTTGAAAAAAAAAAACTTGGTTTTTGCCTTCTTTTTACGATTATAAAAAAAAACCACTAAGCTAATTGACATAACAGTCTTTTTTAAGACCTCATCTGTAAAAATTGCAAAATCATATATATTTGAGACGAAATAATGCATTTCTATGGTCTCTATGGAGTTTTCTCGAGTTTTAAAATAACTTCAAAACTAAACATAAAAAAGTTATGGTTCCTTCCCAGAAGTTTTAGTTCTTCGCTGGAACTATAGGATGAAGGGATAAAATATGTGTGACCGTAATTGAAGCAAAATTTCACAGTGCGCATTGCAAGCGCTGGCTGAACCCTACGAGATAGATCAAAATAATGTATACAGTATTGTACACCTTAATAAGGTCTCCAAAAAAGTCCGCGATGGTATATAATATGTCTATCTCTTAGGGATAACCATTTTTTATCCTTTACTTTTTACGAGAAATAATGGCTTATTTACGAAGCGATTTTAAGCAATACAGTACGTAAGTACCTTAAATACATTGTGCATTTATTATAGATTAATATGGCCCTTTACAGCATGTAATTTAAATGAATATTTTCGAAGATATTACAGATTTAAAATGCAGGGACATAGTGGTTGCGGCGGTACCGGCCGGGGGGCCGACGGATTCTGTAGTATATTGAGTACCAGCATTGCACCCGTGCGAAGCCGGGGTGGGTCGCTAGTACACTCATATATATCTAGTGGGATGACACCTGTGTTTTATTATTTTTTAATACATATTATGTATCTGCAATGAGCCTATCTCCGGCTATAAGCAAATGAGCTGTTTGGTTCATGGCGTGGTTATGTAGGGCTCCAGTGAGCTCCTCATATATGGTAATTATTTATTCAGCTCGAGGATGTGGTGCCTTTTGAGGTGCTTGGTGATATTTGGTTGGAGCAGGCCTACTGCCAACTGATTTGGATGGTTTTTAAGTCTGTCCTTGCTTTTATTTTCTTGTTTACTTTAATTGCTTGTAGCTTCTGGATTGGCGATGAATTATTAGCTTTGATTAGTGCTATTGAGTGGAATTCAAACTTGATAACACTGTTAATTCAGAATTAACAGTAAAAAGTTGATTCTGCTTCTAATAATAAAATTCATAACTCGTCATGATCATTATCATCAAAATCAAAAAATTATTTGGCCCACCACTTTGGTGACGAAACTAAAGTAGTCTAGCATTGCTCACTGTGAAAAATACATATTTAAAACCCTATTTCCTTCACTTCCATTTGAGTTTTTCTTAAATAAATAAATATATGTTAAGTTAGTGAAGAACAAGGAGAATGTTTTCATCAACTGTCACAGCAATACCAAGGTAGATGGGAGCCGGCGCTAGCAGAGTACAGTTTGAGCCTCATCAGGCATACACTTAAATAATTAAACAAGGGAATTGGACCTGCAATTTTATCTCGAAACTGATGTGATGAAAAACTTTTAAATATTATTTCTTATCATGACATAAGTAAGAAATAGTAACCCCAGGGCCTCAGGTAATTTGAAGTATAAAATGTTTTGGTAGTGAAAAAAGTGGGAAACCACCGGCCATAGTCTTAATCTAGTGTTAATAACAGAAGTGCTGCTGACCAAGTTCCTATGAACTGGGTAACTACAAGACCAGCCCATATTTTCTGTCTAAAGATACTTTATTTAAAAGTACAAATATTCAATAATGAACAGACTCAAAGTTCACTTGCTTATTGAAAAATAAACCAAACAGTGCAGCATTGACATTCCCTAACATGGACATAATTTCAGACTCATGAACTTTACTTTTAAGTATTAAATATATCAAGATGTGCATTTGTTTCATAAAGTGGGTTTTGTTTTGTTGATAATTATTCAAATGTCAAAGATTATTTTTTTGTGATCTTTAGGTAGATCCACTGAATGTAAAAGTAAAGCACTTACTTTAGCTTACTTGTTTTATTCTCATCTAACTTTGTGCTTAGTAAACACTAAGCTCGTAAGAGAGTCTTATGCGATCATCTCACGGTGCATAGCCGTTTACAAGTGCAATCCGAACGAATCGAACTACATGACTCTCAGCTCTCATACAATAACAATCACGTTATTACCGTCAATTTGAACAATAGATACGTTAAACTTTAATTATTTATTATTTTTACTAACCATCGCTTCGCTTCTATGCACCTAATTTCTCACTCTTTTGCCCAAACACGTTTTCGCTCGCACAAATAGTCAAAAGCGTAAAAAAATAAAGCTTCGCACCGATAGACCACCCTGAAGATGACATCAATCAATAACAAAAGAAATATCGCCAGCTGCAATTTAACGTTTACAAATTGTCAACTTACCCATACTGCGGTTTATATTTTTGTTGCGACGATACTAATGCACTTTTTGAGGTAATTCCGTGTAAATAATTAAAACAATCTACCCACGCTAACAAATAATCATCGAAACCCACGCCGATCTGAGTTGCCTGTACAAAAAAAGCGGCAAGATTAAAAAAATATTTATCCAGGGTGAACTACGAATGGATCGCTTTCGAGTTTATAGTGACTTTAGTAATTAAACATATTTTTAGTAATGGTATGAAAATAATTAAAAGTCTTACTGAGGGGTGTCAGAGTGTGTGTGTGATTACAATTTGTCTAATAAAACTGTTGGTTAGTAATTTTAATAATGGTCAATGAAACAAGTGGCATCAATAGCGCACATCACTAATGTTTTGTGAATGCGAATCTGTAGTTAATTTACTGAGTTATATTATATCGTTTCCAAAACACGTAAATAATCTTTGAACATTTTAGAAGTACCTCTGCTCACTGCTTGTGTTCCAAACGTTAAATAATTTTAAAACGTTTCATATTACGCACTTAAAAACGCATCGCAAAACATGCAAAGTAATCACAACAAAGCATTCGTACCGTGGTTCAAGATAGCAATTTTGTTAAGAAACGGAACGCAATGGAAAAACGTCAGTGACGTCATTCCTCTGTCTTTTTGTCCTTGTAAATAAAAACTTGAATTTTAAAATTTAAGCCCAGAAAGCGACCGCTGAAACAAATACAATAGTGTTCACTGATCAACATAACAGGTAAGTATCGCGCTCTCATGAATTTGAATGCTTAGTTTCATTGTTAATTTATGTTTTGAAATATTGACGTAAATTGTAATAAAACGCCTTATTTATGTAATTGCTCGCGCGGATTCGCAGCGATGCTCTAAATATTGTCTCCCATGTATTTTTAGTGTGTTAACCTGTCCTCATTGGGATTTTTATTTTTTCTGTGTGACCTTCAGTATAAGGGAAGGTCATAGTGATGTTTATATAATTTCGCGATGTTTAGTGTATGTGATCACTCGACTGCGGGGTGATCGCGTTCATTGTCCTGCCCTTGTTTACTATTTTATTCAAAACACCCGGTTGACGTTATCAGGCCCCCCTCTCGCTCACTCACTATTTTTAGAGCCATAGAATTTCAAAGTGGACTTTAGTATTGATGTGGGCGCTTGTTGCTTTACAAATGTAATATTTAAAACAGCAGGGAGTGCGAAATATCACATGAATAAACAGTTAAATAGGCCAACCTTTGTGTCTTGTGTTTTAGTAAAGGTGAGTCCTGTTCTTTTCTTTGTGGCTATGTGTTACGCCCTCCTGGAAAAACGCATAATTTTCTTTTGTTGAGGAAACAAAGGAATGTTTCAAAACAAGACTACTTGTACCTTTATATATAATTTAAATAATATTTTTACCGCGTAGCTTTTTTTTTTTCGCTTCCTATTTAATTATTACATAATTTTTGCACTTTCGTGATTGCATTATATTGTAATTTATATACCTACAATAAATACATATTTTTTTCGTCTACTATATATAAACTCATTCATTTAATTTAAAAAAGAAACAACAAAAAAACATACGTGACGAAAAAGGCACTAATCGATCATGAAAGTGTAAGATTGTAAATAGGTACCTACCAACATAAAAATAATAAAACTTACAGATGATAATTTATTAATATAAATTACTAGCTTTTGCTCGCGACTTCGTCCGCGTGAAATGTCGGCCCCCGACCCACCGTGTCGCATCGCGTCGCCCGCTCGCGCTATTATAATTTTTTGCTAAGGTTCGTAGCGTGATGTTAAATAGCCTAGGTATAACTTTCCTCAAGAATTAGGCTATCAAATGAAAAATACTTTTTCATTTCTTTTATTTGGAAAGTGAGCTTGAAGTTAACTGCTCAGAGCGATGAAAACAGTACTTTTCGTCCCTGGGAAATAATTTTACCTGCTGTCAAAAAAAATCAAAACTATGCAAGCCATGTCCCAACTTTTTAAACAGCCACTCTGTTAAATTGCGGCGTAAAATTGTATTTTTTTTATATCAACAATTTTGTAACATGACTTTATAATTATATCGCACCCTTACAGGTAAAATCAATTATCTGTTAGGTTAGGTTCATATCAGATAATCGGTTTTCCCTGTAAGGGGGCGATATAATAATTTACTTTTCACTAAAATATTAAACTAAATATTTACCATCATCACTACTTAAAAAACAAAGTCCTCCGCCGCGTCTGTCTGTCTGTCTGTCTGTTCGCGATAAACTCAAAAACTACTGCACCGATTCTCATGCTGTTTTCACCAATGGATAGCGTGGTTCTCGAGGAAGGTTTAAGTATATAATTTGAAAAGTTTTTGTATACATTTTTTTATAAATAAACGATATTTGTTGGAGGTGTCGAAAAAAAATAAGCCGTCTAGCTTTCAACGAAAACGCTGTCTAAACCCTTTGAGATATAACAAAATAATGTATGGTAGAATTATGTATCTTATAAAGGTCTTCAAAAAAGTCCGCGATGGCACATGTCTATCTCTTAAGGATAACATACTATATCCATTTTATTGTCTTTTTGTAGGTATTTGTTTGCCGAATTTTGCTCTTGGAAATACGATTACGATAACAATACGCTATAATATCAGAAGCTTTTAGCCAAATTATGTTCGTAGATAAATAAGCTAGCTACTTATGTGTATTTCAAACAGTATACAAGAATATTTATCATAAAAACATTACTAAACACGGCGGCCAAGTGATCAAAATTTGTGCATTCCAAAACTTTCGTTACTTTTTCACTGACATATTTATCACTTTTCGTTATACTAACACTCAATACGAAATCTACACTTATTCCTCAGTAATTCCGTATAAGATTCTATGATTAAACCGTTTTCTCATTGAATCCATTACTTTACGCACGTTTATCCTTGATGAATGTTTGTTTACATCACAGACTACTTAGAGATACTACGTATGTTTACATTATGCATCGCGCCACACCGCCACACGACCATAGACATATTTTTAATTTTTTTTATTGGTGTTCCCGCTAAAATGTATTAACACCGGTCAAGTATTAGTCGATTAATTTAATTCTACAGCCAGATCGTGTTGCAAGTACAAAATAAATGCCAAATATTTCGTCCAATTGCGAACGTGACCCTTAGAAAAGTTATGCACCAATGGTGTTCATTAGACATTTCGAGCGTTATCTCAGCATAAACGGTGTATCATGCGACATTTCGGAGGTTAATTCGTTTTGTTTTGAATATTAGTGTCGCATTTTTATTTCGTGTTGTAATTTGGTACAATTGATTGCTTTAAGAATTTGAGTGAAATTTCGTATTTTGGTTTTGTGTTTGTTATCTTTAGGTAAAGACTCAACAGACGTTCAGAACCTATGTACTTTTATCATATTAAATCATTGTCATTTGTTTCGGTTTCTATTCACATAGTGAATCACTTTAAAATTAATAATAAGTTACTTTGAGATATAGCCTTGAATATGGAGAAGGACATACGGTACTTTTTTATGCGATAACCGACATCCACGCGGGCGAAGCCGCGGGCAAAAGCTAGTCAATGATAAAAAATACTGGCTGGTGGAATGCCACAGAATAAGAAACAATAAAAAGGAGGAAATCAGCAATTCGATCTTCATTTATTTGTCGAGTGCTAATTATTTACGTATACCATTGTATACAGATATGTTTATATAACGAGTTCATCAGATTCAGATAATTATGTATTTGTTAGCTAATCAGGTATTTTTACTTTCCTCATATTCGAAATGAAAAGCAGAGTGAAAAAAACCTATTTAGGCACTCGGAACTATTGTCGCCCTCGCTACACTCGTGCGCCAAACCAAACCATCTCGTGCCTAAATAGGTCCGTTTCATCCCTCGTATAACAATCTATTATTTTTCTTGTTCTACCGACCCACCGCGTCGCATCGCATCGCCCGCCCGCGCCTTTCGTTATCGCTTAGCGTTCTTTCTGTCTTGATTTCTTTTTGCTGGGCTCCTTAGGGTCATAGCGTGATGTTAAATACCTTCCTCAAGATTTGGGCTATAAAACGCCGAGTTAAACACTCTGCGTTAACGATTAAGAGGGTTGTCACCGGTCCACTAGCGCCACTCCTTTAAAAACATAATTATTATCTCGTGACTGAGAAGGAGTTATGAAACACGGCTCAATCAACTATCTCGGTTTAATAATTCCTTCTCAGTCACGAGATAATATGTTTTTAGAGGAGTGGCGCTAGTGGACCGGTGACAACGCTCTTAAATATTTAACATCACGCTGTGACCTTTACGAGCCAAGTAAAGGCTCCCGCACACTGGCGCGATATCGCGGGCGCGACAAGGGACGCGCTGCCTGTCGCGCCAGTCTGCGCGAGCCTTGAAGAGAAAAGTGAAAACAAAATAATATCGCGGGCAGGGCAACAATAAATTTCACGCGCACGAAATCGCGAGTAGAAGCTAGTTTATAATATAAAGGCAGATTTAGACAGGGTCAGTGCACAAGTCAGTTACGGCGCCAGTGCCCGCGCCAAGACTGACTTCCACTGTTTACATGGAGTGAGTTGTTGGTCAGTAGTCGCGGCTAGTTTTCACGGTGAGCACACGTTTGTCAAGTCAGTGGGAAACAAAAATGAATTCGCGACAAGGACGAGAAAAACAACTGAAACAACGACTAAGTTTCTTGTTGAAAATTTTTACCGTTTTGCTATTTAATGAGGTTACAGTAATGCTAGAAACTGAATTAAGTAAAAATAAACGAATTTGGATAAGAAAATGGATTGAAGACAGAAACGAAACTGGTGGCTCTGCTTTGTTGTTAAAGCAATTGAGATTTGAAGATCCGGACGAGTATAAAATGGCTCTGAGAATGTCACCGCAGATTTTTGACAAATTGTTGTCATTGGTATCAAGTTCTATCCAACGACAAGATACGTTCATGAGAGATGCTTTGCCAGCCAAGTTAAAACTAGAAATAACGCTGACATATTTGGCTTCAGGGATGTCGTATCGGAATCTCAGTAATTTTTATCGGGCCTCGATACCATCAATTTCTCTACTACTAGTCTACTCATTGTTTTCGTCCTCCGTTAGTTTACGCGTTATCTCCGTCATTTTCTCTTACTAGCCAGACACAACGTCACCCCACAACGCGGCGCCAGTGACTGACCAAGCGCTGACTTGACTGTTTACACAGGGTTTTTGTCACTGGCGCGGGTGGGCACGGGTTGCGGGGGGCGCCGACTGACTTCTAAATATTCGTGTGCGAATTGACAAGTCAGCGCTGACTTCCCGCCGCTGTACTGACTTGAAATCAATTTACACGGGGTATTTTTCGGGTCAGCGCTGACTTGTCTCGATTCGGCGCCAGTCACTGACCCTGTCTAAATCTGCCTTTATAGTAGGATAAGTAGGATAGATTACTAGCTCTTAGCCCGCGACTTGGTCCGCGTGGATTTCGTTCTTTCCCCTAGGAACTTCAACGCTCCCTCCACCCCCTTTAAAGGTTACCATCCATTTATATGTTGTGGTACCATTTTGCAAAATTAATGATTATCCATTCTTTACTATTTACCTAGATAAGTATTTGTGGCAATTTTCAAGTTTCTTAACTGAAAAGGAGGAATTAAAAAAAAAGATTACAGAAAAGATAAGATTTTGAAAAATCTTATCTTATTCTAAAGGTTTTGAATTTTTCATACAAACGAAATTCCCCACTCTCTTAGGCAATAGGAGTAGAATTTCCAAAAACCCTTTCATAATGGATTCCTCCATCACATAAGGAATCTACTGGCCAAACGAATTTCTAATTAGTTTGAGCAGGGCGATGTGTCAGTGACGTGGTCAGGACACTTGCCTTTTATAATTTTTATATAGATTTATAATTTTGGCAGGAAATCTTAATCACTATGTAAAAACTTTATGCAGCCACTTTCCGGCCTTCCGAGGCGTCGGGAAGTCTAGTTATTTATTTATTCGTAAGTTGCATTTAAATCATCTGGCTTTCCAAAGGATCTGCGCAAAAACTGCAAGCTCCAGTGAAAAGCACTGGTACTCTTGTACGGCGTTTATGTAAATCTTAAGACACCGAAACAATCGGCTATGATGGTACATCGATTAAGACTAGCTGCTACCCGCGAATTCGCCCGCGTCTTTTTCTAAATTAAAAGTAGCATAAGTTACTCCTTATCACATCAGCTATCTGCTAATGAAAGTCCCGTCAAAATCAGTCCAGCCATTTCAGAGATTAGCCGTAACAAACAGACAGACAGACGATAAAGATTGTTTTATATCGTATACATATACTTTCATATGCATTTAGTAAAAAGCTGTTATTTTGACATTACAAACAGACACTTCAATTGTTTTTATTTATAGTTATATATTTCACACCTCCCTACAAAAACGGATACTAGGACAAACAAAACTTCTTTAAATACTGTGGCGGCATCTACAACACCACATGCGAACTACGCATGAAAGACCTGACGTCACGCAAATCCTGCATCGCGCAATCAAAGTTTACCACGCGACTAGCATAAATATACAACATCCCGACATCAACCGTCGTGCAGCTGTTGCCCACCGGATCACCAGACACAACACTCGTCTGGTCGGAGGTTCCTACCTTTTCCATAGAGTATGAGTGAACTTTACACCCTGTTCCTCATACCTGTGAATAAAAAAATATCGAATTAAATAATGTCTAGGTACGAGTAAGTACCTTCTGTCTAGTGCAAGATATTTACTAAACAATTTGCCCTTGATATAAAAGCACGTTGTTATATGGTCTATTCCCGTCTTCAGTCACTCATAATCTCGTTAACTATTCATTAATTAAAATGGTTTTGTTTCATTAGAACTGGACGCGACATAGGTAAATATGGTACACACACCCATTGCGTGATTTAGTCGACAATACATTTATTAATAAGTGCATATAGCTATTATAATATAATTATATAGAACAGGGTATTGTTTGAAAACAGGCTTGCGTTGTTTATTTTATGTTTTCTTACATAGTTTTCTCGCAGGTGGAGTTGTATTTTCGTATCGTAAAATTAAACAGTCAAGATCTTCGTCGGACTTGAAACATGACAAAGCAACCTACCTAGAATGACTCTTAGCACGTCCTGAAGAGGCAGTGGACATTCTATCATTCTAGATTTAATAATAAAGAAACTGTATAAATATTATACATAGGTAAAAGTCACAGCAATTTTCGTAACAATTCGCGCTTCGTATTCGAAACGGAAGGCGGCTATTGACGCCAATTGTCGCGTGCAATTTATTACTATTGCATTATTGTAGCTGCCTATCACAATCAATCTGTGCATCTTGCGGTAGAAGAACTTTGGAACTTTCCTACGCTCCCATGACGTCACGATTACAAAAAAAAAATTGTCAGCCATCTTGATTGTCCTTGATTCGCGTTCTGTGTTTAAAATCTCGTCGCGCCATTAAATTAGTTCATCAGACTGTAAACAATGACATCCGTGGGAGGAAAATGGATTCTGTAACACACAGAATTGTATTAAGAGTTATTTTAGAAATTGTACGTTTTTTATACTTAACCTATTTTACATATATATTATTTATAGCACTAAAAGAGTAATGACCTGATTGTTTATGTTCATTCAATCAGGGCCTCAAGTCTGCTATTACAATAGTGTCAGAATGGTTTCGCCATTGTGAGTATTTGACAGTGTTTATATGGCAAATCTGTCAAAAACTCACAATGGCGAGACCATTCTGACACTATTGTAATAGCAGACTTGAGGCCCTGGTATTGTGTGTGGCAAAACATTGAGATATCTCTCAATTTAAGTTTTTATGAATGTATTAGCTACTGCCCGCGGCTTCGCCCGCGTGGCTTTTTCTAAAATAAAAGCTAGCCTAAGTTACTCCTTATAACATCGGCTATCTGCCAGTGAAAGTTCAGATAAAATCGGTCCAGCCGTTTCGGAGATTAGACAGATATTTTATTTTTTTGTTATAAGTACCGAACATACTTTCATAAGCATTTAGAAAAAGCTGTTATTTTGATATTACAAACAGACTTAAGGCTCCTACAAACAGGCGCGATACGCGACGCGACAGAGACCGCTCTCGTAGCGCGGCACGCGGTGTCTTTGTGTTGCATCGCGTCCCATCCCACTATCCGGATTATCCGGATAATGGGGATAATACGGTTATTTTTTAGTTTTTATTTGAAGTATGTTGCTAATACATTGCTTCCTAAGTTCGGAAAATTGTCTGCTCAATAACGGAAATAACGCAATGAACTTTGTTGACCTGTCAAAATGAAATCCATTCCTACTGATAGTCTTTTACGCACTAACCCCGCAGGATACGTAAGCGAGTAATTTCACGAGCAAGTAGCTTGCATGCCATAACAGCTCTAATTCTAATTGGTGTATGGCATACAACCGTGCAAGCTACCATGCGTATAATCCTGGCTGTACTTCTTTGTATCACGTAACGATCCTGTGAACAAGTCGTGACGTCGAAATGTTCGCCAATAACTGATGAGAATATACATGATGCGTCACCTACTATTTATTTAATTATGTACCATCAATCTTGCAGCTGGATTTGTTTGTGAGATGTGCGTGGAGATAGAATGATCGCTTAGTCACTCGTTAACTAATCACTAGTTAATGTATGGAAATAAACACGTTGTTTTTTTGAGGAAAAATGTGTGTAAATGCACGTTGGGAATTATACAACTTCAAGCTGTTGCATTTAGGCAGGTCTTTGATGGTAGATTTTCTATAGGTAGATGCATAAAGGTATCCTTTTTTCCTGTTTACGCGTATCACAGACAAAAGATTGCATGCTAACGTCTAGCAAGACATCGAGTCTACGATCTAAGTAGGTTACAAATAGTGAAAAAGACATAAATGAGACCATGACATGTAGTGAACTAGCCGAAAGATCTGTGATGGATTAGCAGATAGGCAGCACGTGTAAGCAGGTAACAATGTACTAATTGTACACCATGGGAAAAAAGTATACTTTTTTTTAAAGCTTTTTATTCACGGATGCTGTCCGTTGCTACTGTAGAATAAACTATTTTTCTAAGTTACGTTGTTGTGCGAAATGATCCTTTTGTTAATGTTTTTGTGAAGTCTCCTTTATCGATTTGTGTGCTAAAGTTTTCCGTATATACCTACTTCAGAATCGTGTGCGGGCTCGGGACGAACGGACGCTGCGTTTAATAGTGGAAATTATTACTGTTCTAGACATTGTTACGTATACTTATCGATTTTTTTAATTTATCTTGTTGTCTGGTATCCCTCAACTTCTCTCCCCAAGGACAGGGTAAGGACAAGGGGCATCACTTAGAAAATGATAACAAGTCGTTATACCTAAATCGAAACTTAAAAGCCACCTTACAAGTTTTTTTACTTGGTTTTTATTGTTCACAGATTTCAAAATGAGTAAGCTGTGCAGACAGGTGTCCATCGAGTCTCCCGGACCGACCATGCGAGAGTGCGTGTTCAGTTTCGACGTTCCCGTGCCCGACGTGCCCATGTACGGCGCCAGAATACGCGTGGTGTACGCAGGAGCTTGCTACAGAGCCAACAAGACTCGCTCAGCCTCCGTCTGCAGCACATCTTCCATATCCTCTATCGGCAGCCTCTCAGGGGAAATGGAGAACTTCGGCTTCCACACCCACACCACTCCTTCACACATAGGTATCAGAGACGGTGCCTTGTTCCCAGGCTATGAAGTCGCTGGCGTGGTGGACGCCATCGGCAAAGCCGCGGAAAGACTAGACGGAATCAAAGAAGGTTCCAGGATTGTTTTGTACCCCTACGAGGGTGTGCCACATGGGTACGCGGAGTATATTGTCGTGCCAGATTTTAAGTGTCTGGTGCCTGTACCGGACCAGCTGCCTCTGAGTGTGGCGGCGATGCTGCCTACTGGTGCTTTACTGGCAATGAATACTGTGGCCACGGCTGGAGAATGTCTGAAGAGTGTGTTGGAAGGCCCGTCGAAGAAGGACAGCACAACGGTGCTGATCGTGGGCACCGGTGGTCTGGCGCTGTGGGCGCTGCGCATCGCCACTCATTACTTCAAGCATGCATCCTACAACAATCGCATCAGGATCTGTGTGGCTACCCTCAAGGACGAAGGATTCATTCTAGCGAAGGAATGCGAAGAGTAAGTCGATTCAATTTTTCTTTGTGTATCATAAACTCATAATATTCATAATGAAGCTAAAACGTCACGTGATGTCGTAACTTTTGATAGATCTTACATTTTTTGTTTAGCTTATCAATTAATGCAGTCGTATTTCTATCACACATGTAAATTGAATAACATCTGCCAACAAATATTATCTTGATCTTTGCCCAAGGTTGTTGAGGTCGACGTCTTGTTTGGTTCCATTTGTTTGGATGGCACTGATACAGGCTAAGTGGCAGAATTGCTTAACTTTTGAGCATCTGACGGCCCTGACTATCGCGAAAAAGATTCGCACGGTGACAAAGAGCATAACATCTCGGAGATATATGAATGGAATTGAAAGAGTGTTCTCAGTTTAAATTGCACTATCAGTGCACAATAGGCGGATCAGTTCAGTCAGATTGGTTTTATTTGATAGCTTGTTTCTGGTTCAACCCGGTCGTAGTTGTGGACTCTGTGCTAAACACCAACACGGTCTAATTTATATTCTGAAGTCACTACTAATAACTGTCCAACTGATGTCCATGTTGGTACGACGTAGGACCTCGATAAAGTTTGCGCTAATAATAGGTCTTGTATAGGTACTCAAAATCGAAATTAAGTATTGATTAAAGCATGAAGTCATATATTTCATTGCTGTTAAGAGAAAATTGGGCATAGCCATAATTCAGTAGAGTAAGGTCGCTATCGGCTGTTAATTGACTGTCCCTCAGGAATATAATAAAAGTCAAGACCCAATTTTTTGTTAATCTGCCCTTGTTTCCTTTCAAAAGCGGGGAGAGACCTAGCTTGCTGACCTTGAAACCCCCGGCGCTAAGTATAAATGATCCCTTTGTTGCGCCCTCGTAACTCTTTGTCCATCGCTTTCGCTGGTTTTACGTACCCGTTATTTGCAAAATTGCCGTTATTTATGGCGTTACTCCACTACTCCGATCGTAGGTATAGCTGATTATTATTAGAGTAGAAATCCATAGCCTTGTTGATTCCGGCATCAGTAGCGGATAAGGGCATACACCAAACAGCAGTAAATCGACTTAGTATTTACGAACGGAATTAGGAATTTTCTCAGTAGCAATCCGTAGTCTGGATTGCGCGATTGATGGCAATGGGCTCGCCCCCTGTTTCTGCCGACTATTTGTGCCCGACAAATACATCAGACACCGTCCGAGTCGCCGGCACAATCTGTTTGCGCAACCGTCAACCAAAACTGTCGCCAGAGCTGAATCCCCAGTGTGTCGTACTTTGAAGATGCTCAATGCCCTTCTGACTGCCAACCCTGAATGTGATGTGTTTGCGGATGAATGGAGTAAAATTATGCGTATATGTCTGGTGTTCTGTGAGAGGAAGTATGCAAGGGAGTCTGGTGTTCCATATTAGTTTTAATTAAATTATGTCTAAAAATTGACAATATTAATATTTTTTGTTTCTATGTTAATTAATGTAACTGGTGTTGTACCGTTTTAATTAACTATAAATAAATAAATAAATGGGACTTAAAAATATAGGTTAATATGTGGGTGTTACTATAGATGCACCTCTACCCAACCCTTCGGGGAATACAGGCGTGATATTAAGTTATATTAACCCATAACCCGCTACCCACCGCGCGATTTCTCTGCGGAAACACTTGATCATCATCACCCTCCTGCCCTGATCTAATTAATTGTTGGTTAGGGCTGCAATTTTTTTTCCAACATCTTTTTCCCTTCATGTCATGATTTCACTTTCTCCCTACCTAATCTTGAACACAATCCATCCATCTCTTCTTTGGTCGCTTACCGTTCGTTCTACCTTTAGACTGTCTAAATTTTTATTATTTTTTTTTTACGCAGGGTGAACGTGGTCCAGTGGAACGAGGATCTGTATGAAAAGCAGCTTATTGAGAGGACTACGGACGCGTGTGGAGGTCCCGTTAATGTGGTGCTGAACTTTGGCACCACCTCCCGATCACTACATCGTTCTTTGCAATGCCTTGCCACTGTGAGTAGAAATGTTCTTACCTCTTACATCCCATTTCCAATTATATAGTAAATAATTAATTATCGGTTAATCGTCCGGGAGAGAGCTTACTACATTTTTAATGAATGGTACTATTTCCATGCTCACATTGCTTGTCAAAAATGTTGGTGGTAACCAGAGATCGGAATAGGGTAGAGTTTATTTACCTAAACTTCGAGGAAGAAGTAACATAGAGTGGATAATACCCTTTTTTTATCGCATTATAATATACACACAATAACCAGCCAACTTTTCAAGAATTTATTTTCTTATAATATTTTATGTAAAACAAATCTCTTTAATTTAATAATTTTAGTACGGAACCCTAAAAAAGTATTATTTATGATTTTTCAAATGTATAATTTGTAACTATAAATAAACTCTATACCCTTTTTATCGTAATATAATGTACACACAATAACCAGCCAACTTTTCAAGAATTAATTTTCCTATAATATGTAAAACAAAGCTCTTTAATTTAATAATTTTGGTACGGAACCCTAAAAAAAATTATATATGATTCTTCAAATCAATCATTTGTAAAAATAATCTTGGTTTTTACTTCGTGGTATTTAAACGTCATTATATAGGTCATTATATTCATTATATTCGTCATTATATTCCGTCATTATATTCCGCGATTTTAGAGGAGGTATTATCCCCTCTATGTATTTTCCTCGAAGTTTAAGTAAATAAACTCTACCTGTTCCGATCTCTGGTGATAAAAGTATTGTTGTTTTTAATGCAAAAGTGGCTGGTGTTGACCATTTCTTATTAAACATTCACTATTAATACAAACAGGCAGCTGTCCATAACTTATGATATATTTTATATGCACCATCATTATCATTCAGCCGGAAGACATCCACTGCTGGGCATAGGCCCCCATAAACATCGCCATAACGATCCACCCTGTCCCTCCACCTCACCAGGTCTCCGATCCACCTTGTTGGGGGTCTTTTCGGCCCCAACATACATCCGTTTATACGTAAACTGAAGATATATTTCTCCCACAGGGTGGAGTGGTACTAGTGACGGAGGATGTCGGTGAGCACCTTCTACCCAAATTTGCCAAGAAAGCTGAAGATATGCACGTCAACATAGAAATTGTCCCCAACGGCTCCATAGAGCAACTTAAAGCACTGGTGGCCCTGGTGGCTAGGGGTGAAGTGAGTATACGCAATTTTATATTACAGGACAGGTAATTATGGCACATCGAGTTTAAAAAAATAGTTCGGCTTTGAACCTCGTCTCTATCCTGTGTGACTGTCTCTTTCTCAAGCTCAATGCGGTATGTCAATTTCTTCACTTGAAGTTGAAGGCGCAACCACAAAGTGATTTTTAAGATGTATTTCCCAAAATCAGCTAAGAATATTGCGCACGAAACCTCCACGAAACGGGAACTACTCAGAATTTCTTTATTCAATATCCGAGTTACCATTTCACGCATGGATCGCTGTTCAATTTTTCCATCCGTACGCAAAATTCGAACTTGGACGTGGAGTGACGGTCACCTCATGAGCCAAATGGTACAGCATTTGACGGAGAATTGAACATAGAGTCTGGCGGTCGGTTATCGCACAAGTGATTGTACGAAAAGGTTAAAACAGTCTCGTTAACATTTTACATTGTGTCATGACATTTTATCATATCTCGTCAATAATTGCAAACAAACAATAAATAGACTCTTGAGAATCGAATCCGTCCATAATACAGGAGAAAGAAATCCCATCACTTTCGTTGTCACGATATATATTGAACATAGCTGTTGTCAGTCAGACCCTACATCCATAATTTTGACCCTTGAGAGTAAGATAAAAAGTTTTTAATAGTCCATCACCGGCAACCCCGCATCTACCTGTTAACATCAGTGTACTCATACAACTTGCGGAGAATCAGGAGCAACTGATAAGCTTTCCGTTCCTCTTTAGTTCCACAATAAGGATAAGAAACCATTGGCATATAGCAATTACTTTAGCCCCAATTTGGGTAAACCTGAGTAGGGTCAGCAGATTAGGGGCACCGATATGTTCATGAAGACGTTAAAGATGCACAAAGAGTGCATTTGTTGCCTCTAATTCCGCAGTTTGTGCGAGCAAACTGATGGTAACAAGTTTAATGCAGGGTCGCAGGCGGTGGACTACAACAACCTACCTCTGTTGCAACGGTATATATAGTGGCTTATACACTGCACTGATTGATTCACAAGGGGCAATTCGCTCCCTCAATGCAAGGCCAATTTAGACCAATTCATCCAATTGCAGTGTTAACTTCCAATCACGGTACATATTTCATTCTCGACGGTGCATGTTACCAGTGCAATCGCTCCGGTGTTTCCATGCAGATAACAGTCTTTTAAGTGTCTCCTCCCAGCAGATCGGTGAAATCATTCGCGTAAGTCAATTTGTTTTATTTATTGCAATATTCCTGTTGAGATTTTGCGTTATGTTCAATTTTCTCGACTGCGTTCAATTGGATTTTATGTGAAGTTTTTTCTTCGTACCTTTGGGGAACCCATCAGTCCAGGTAAAGGAAACTCGTTTTAGGATTTCGTTTTTGGGACTTTTGTCAATGGTTGGCGAATTCTTCTGGCTTCTCTTATCGCGTTTCTCACTTATCTATCACGGATAGTCGGTTTGTCAGGTTGTTTTAATTTAGACGGTATTAATGTTTTTCCATCGTTGCAATCACCGGTGTTATTCATCTTTTGGGTGAGCTGTTTGTTTGGTTGTAGGTACATATACTTTTCAACCAAATTTATTGTAAGGAGCAGAAACTAAACGCTTCAATGAATGATTCACTTTTATGTTTGTGTTTCAAAATGCTTCAAATACATTTTTCGAAAGACAATAAACACTCTAAATATATCATTTTGCGAAAACACAGATTTTAATTACCTATCGTGTGCAATTATTTGGAGTAGCCCACGCGAGGTTTCGTTCGTTATCTATGCAAGGTCGTTCGATGCTCGCGCGCATTTTACCAACAGATACCTATTATGTGATAACCTGTTTTTCAGGCTCTTAAAACTAATGAAATCGTCAAGTGTAATGGCATTGAGATTAAATATAAATAATTTCGGGATGTTCATCATCCCGAAATTATTTCTATTTAATCTTTCCTTTTAGTAGGTTATTTCTCTGTTCTCTTATTCTCTTGTCTAGGAAGCGCCCAGGCGACCACCTACGACCTTCACACTTACCTACCTATAAGAAAAACAGAATATTGCAGTATCCTGTTATGAACCGGTGGATGTAGGTTAGATAGCCGTCTGGTATAATCTATCAACGTTTATGACGCCCTGTTAGCCGGGACTCGTAGAGTGCAATTGAAAAAAATTACGGTCTCCACTGCCGCGTCACTCGGTCAAGTTCAAAGTCAGGGAATTGTGTGTCAAGCAAAAGGACCCATGTCATGGGGTCCCTAGATGGTCAAAATTGCTTGACAAGCACGGAATTTTTCGTACTTGTCAAGCAATTTTGACCGTTTAGAACGAAGCTTGATGTGATTGGCTAGCAAACTACGTGCTTGATAAAACACATACAGTGTGCTACGGAACGTCATGGCGAGTGCACGCGACACGAGGGAAGATAGTCATAGCCATCGTCGTGTTCGTTTCTCTTTTGTTTTCTTGCGCAAAGCAATAAGGACTACCGCACTTAAATTCGCCGCTAGAGGCGCTAGTGTAGAGTGAGGTCTCTGTAAAACTGAACGTTCATTGTTTGCGGGATTTTCTATCGCAAATTGTTAAATAATTATTCGTAATTGTAAATATTGTGCCATTCCTGATTAATTATGGCTTAAGATTTTAAGTAACAACTTAGGATCTAATTTCGTAGCACTTGGAGAAAGAATAACATTTGTCTGCTTAATGCTTGCCAATTTTAGGGGCATTATAAAGTAAATATTCATTTGATATTAAAAATGTAATAAAATAAACATTTTATGAAGTAATGAGTACTTAACATATCCAAAACATAAAATAAAAGTACTGACAGGACCTTACTCGCCAGTGACGCCAACTGGTGAGCGCAAAAACGATAGCGCCCATTGTGAGAGCAAGAAACGCCATATCTGCATTTAGAGACATTCTATATTTTTGTATACAGATTTCAAGACTAAAATGAAAATGAATGCGGACGCTTGGCAAGCATGCTTGACGTTGCATCAAGCCGCGTCAAGCGCGCTTATCAAGCACGTAATTGCTCGACCCGTCACTTTGACGTCTAGGGACCCCATAAGAGACTGTCAATACCTGAACGAAACGGATCCTCAAATAAAAAACATATTCAACCTTCCAATTCATACTTCTTCTAATAATAAGGTATTTTTCCTATGATCTTTAGAGAAGTGATTTCTCTAAAGATCATAGAAAAACACTTATTTATCCAACGGTGTCGATTATAGAAAAAATAAAATTGCACAGCATAAGCACAAATTAAGACCCACCATAATAAAAAAAATCGTAGTTGTATGTCATGCCGTTTGAGAGGTACAGAAATTTGCTAAACGTTACCCCAGCGGCATCTTGAATAACTCTGAAACCTCAAGACGCACAAATTTCATTTTTTGGGCACAATTAGGCACAAATTTGATCTAACTAAGTAGCTAGTTTGTACTCAGCTACGACCACCGGTTAAAAAACATGCCGCTGGGGTAACGATACTCCAGCAAAATCTGTTTTTCGTGAATATCTTCAGGTCGGCTGGACGCACAAATTCTAAATTTCGGGCACATTTACACGAGATGGAGTACTAATTATCTGTCAAGCCGAAATCCTGAAAAGCGACAACATTCCGCTGGAGTAACGCACACCATGTCTTGTCTCTGCCTTAGCAACAGAAAGTTGTATATTTATTTTGATTGTGTCTGTAAGCTATAACAAAAATCATTGTCTGCCTACAGATCGAACCTCCGCCTCACTCGGTGTTCCCCGCGGAGGAAGCGCAAGAGGTCGTGAGGAAGCTCTGCAACTCCGAGATCAAAGGGCGGGCGATCCTCAAATTCCACAACATCAATTAATTGACCACAGCCTACCGACATACTGTGACTAAACATTATATTATTTGCTTAGATTAGACGGTACGTAGCACGTATAGTTTAGATCTGTGAACATTTGGAGATTTTATTTTGACTCGAGGGTCGAAATTACCCTCCTACCTTGTGCCCGTTTAGGGTCACGAAAACATCTGGCAGAACCAGTCGTTTAAGAATCGTGTGGAACGCGGAACGTCGGAATTCTTCATCTACCCGACGGTGTGTGACACCCGAAGCACGACGAAGGTAACGGTGGGACATTATAGACGCTGACTACGGAAATTATTTTTCACTAGAATATAAGTTAATTTTAAATTGATAACTATCATAAGTTTCTTCTAAAGCAACAACCAAAGTAAAAACATTTTATATTATATCGAGCCATTTTTCGGCAAAATCTCTTTAAACGCGAATGTTCTAAAAAGTCTGTACCGTGACTTCTGGATTTCTTCATGGGTATCGGTGCCCAGTTAACTAATTCCAACGAAGAATGCAAGCTTTCAAAGAGGTTCGTTCTTAGCTTGATGCGAATTTTGTTCTTCCTTATAATTGTATATGCAAAGCGAACAGTTTTCAAACCTCTAGTATTTACTGCTGGCGTTTACATCGGTGTTCTGATGATTCTGCTCCACTGCTGAGCGGGTCACTCTTTACAAGACTTTTGATACTTGCTTATCTAGAGTATCGGTACTGGGAATCTTTTTCTTAGCTAAAAATATTCATGTCTTCTCCAAAAATGACTTTCAAAAACGTCATGTCGAAAATATGGAAAGTTATCGTTAAGCGTTTTAACAAATAGAACTGATTTCATTATACCGATCAAGTTAATACAGACTGATGGCTATTACTTGTAGATTTTGTTCGGCTATAAGACCGAGCATTAGTTGGTGGATATCAGTTTCGGTCACTCAAAACCCGGTTTTGGGTACTGCCGAAACATTCGCTTTCTTGGAAATCATTATTATAATACCGAATGACATTGAGTCCATGATTGAAAATTGAGGCCAAAGTAAATAACTTTTATTTACAGTAACCTAAGGTGTAATCTTCTTAAACATAGATCTCGAATGTAGTTGAAAGCAACCACTGTCCGGGTGTATATCTAATGGAACCCCATTTAGGTAGTAGGCATAAATTAGGAAATCTTGCGGCGCTAGGAAACGCACACTTAAAGAGTAAGTTTTGATCATTAGTTCAACGGCTGTGGTATTAAGATCGAAAGATCCAAGTGCAATCCCGCCGCTGAACTATTGGTTGCCTTTGTAACTCTTTATCTCATCAGGGGTTGAAAATATCAAAGTATATTAGCACCTAATGTGTGACCCACATTGCTAGTGTCGTTAAAAGAACGGTTAATGGTGAATACTGATGCCATGTCGATCTGCATTAACATTTCTATGACGATATGTATGTGGTGGCTTGCGAACTTCATTTAAACGGGGTAGAGTTTCTTTAGATTATTTCACGGGAGGTAACGAACGATGGCAGATGCAACCATAATGCGTTGCGTGACTGTCAAAAAAACCGTTTGTCAATGACAGCTTGGACAAAGACTAAATTGTGCACTGCGCCCAATTGGAAACTGACAAAATTCTGGTCTTAAAAATGGAAAAGCAGTATGTGTATTGGCATCAGTAATTTAAATAAATTAATTATATAATTAAATGAAATATCTATGGTTCATGAATTGGTAATGGAGGCTCGTATTCTGATCAGGCGTAATTACAATACAGATACCCTGATCCTTTTTGTCCTGGATTCGAAGCGGGCGCAGGGCGCATGCGTCAATGCAGATGCTATTAGGGATACTTCGGGTGTTATTTTCTCGGGTTCAGATGACTGGGAGGGCACTGGCGTCGGTTTTAACTGTAGTGCGTGTTCTGCGATCCATTTTGAATCAAGGGCTGGTTCGGACCGCTGCGGTAATAATTAGGCAGGCAACATAAGAATGGGGCTGGCTGGACGTACTAACTATACCTATATGAGTAACACTATATTCTTGTTAAAGTTAAAACTTACACAATATAACGAATGGTCAGTCCTATTTTAATTTATGTTGCATACAATTATTTTACAATGAGTCTGAATGTTGGATCTCAAATCGGCTTTCAATATCTCCAAACCTCCGAATATTCTGGTGATTATCGCTGTTCAGGGTATTAAAATAATTTTAATCATTAGTAGGTATTATAAGGTGGCAGGGACATCGACGCACAACCTGTTACCATGTATACAGATCGACCGACCAATAGTTTTAACGCATGGGGGATGCGATAAAATTAGGTCGGTTATTTTTTTTAATCTGCTGTTTCCTACAAAAGTGCAACACCTAAGTGGTCAAAATGTATGGAAAAGCAGTTTTTTTTTTCCTTAACCTACGGAAATTTTCTTCGCGGGGTCCAGATTCATGTACTGAATCCATGGTAACAAGTTGCGCGTCGATGTCCCTGCCACCCGTATAGAGTATAAATAGAAATTTATTTGCTTTTTTTTTTACTCCTTATACAGTAGATAAGTTTTTATTAGACCATTGTTTCTCTAGCACGCTTTGTAATTAATTTGTTTTGATACTTTGCACCTCATTTGCTCATTGGTTTTCTAATATACCTACATTTAAAAAAAATAGGTTTTAATCACGTATTTCCTAACAAATATCTTAAATACGTAGCGAAATTTTATGTTTCAATAAATATATTATAATATGTTATAAATTATAATGATGTATGTAAGTAGGTAATAGTTAGGTGCATTACTTTTCCTAATATTTATTTGAATGGGCAATCGTTTTAAAACATATTTTTATAAAAGTAGGTAACAACATTAGTCTCGTTTTGAAATGACTCAAGATTCTAGTCGTTATATCGTTCCACATGCTTAAATCAGCACTCGACATCAATTTAAAAAATACCAAAGTAATTATATACAATTGAAGTGTTTTGAGCAAACCTTGGACACATTAATAAAATAAGCTTCGGTAGAAGCTTCGTTAAATAACTTAAAACAGAAAATATATTGCTTGCGTTGTGTGTATATAATAGTAGAACTAAGTAGGTACGGCAATATTAAATTAAAATGAGATAATAAAAAAACATAATATGTATATTTATATGCAACTAGCTTCTACCCGCGACTTCGTCCGCGTGAAATTTATTGTGCTCCCGTTCCCCAATTCGTTCTCGAGATAGCATCAAAAAAGTCGTTCCATACAAAATCCTAGACGTAGGAAAAATGGCTGCCAAGCTGAAATGGGATTGGGCGGCTACAGTCTCCACACGGAGGGTGCCTGAGGATGAATAGCGCCGCTGAGGCCGGTCCAGGAAGAGGTGGCGAGACGACCTAGACGCGTACCGCAAGGGCTGGACCGAGGTGGCTCTAGAAAAGGATGCCTGGAAGATTTTGGGGGAGACCTTTGCTCAGCAGTGTAGGCGAATAAAAAACAAAAAATCTTTATACAGTTTTTTTTTCGTAAATTTTTCTCATTTTTTTATAGTTACTCTGCTATTTGGGGCAGAGACCAGTCCAACAAATTAAAGATCATAATAATCGGTCCAGCCGTTCTTGAGTTATAAATCGTGCAACTAACCCGACTTTGTTTTATATATTTAGATTAAAATACTTTATTTCATAAATACACGTATAAATTTTATTTTAAAATATTATAATATAAAAACATAAGAAAATACAAATAAATAGTCAATTAAATATAAGTTTATTAATTATTATATTGAATTAATTATTATCCATAATATTATTATACTGTTAGCTATGCATAAAAATATATTAAAATAAAATAGTAAATTAACATAATTATCTATGCTTGTAAATTAATAATTTGAGGTTATTACATGGATTTAATTTTATCTTCGTCGTTTATTTTACTCAATATCATTTACGAAGTAAGATACCTATAATATAAAAGAAAAACAAAAATAATACACAAAAAATCAATTGCTGACAGCTACTCAAAATGTAACGAAAAAAAACTTACACACTGACTTCTGGTAACAATTGACAGACAAGTTCAAAAAGATCAACTTTTAAATAAAATACCTACATTAAAACAATTGATCGACCGTAGTCGTAAGTGGTTTGTTTAAAAAAAATGTCCAGCATATGTATCAGTAATAAGGACCAATCAACATCTTTCAAACCTCTGCTGATTTTATTCATCCTTAATTTTATGAATGCGATAGTTTTTGTTTGTTGCGTTACGTCACGGCTAGACGACTTAACCGATTTTGATATTAATTGGTAAATGGATAGCTCGAAGAATTGCCAAACTTAAGTGGCAATGGGCATTTTTATTGTTTTTATTAAATATTCATGGTTTACAGGCGCGCAACCAACAACAACCATGGATTCAGTACATGATTCTGATTTCTTCTCCTGCGTTGAAAAATTTCGCCGGCAATTTTTTTTATTTGCTCTTCCATACACCTGCCACCCTGTGTATATTAAATTGTTTGTAACGAAGTCATAATATTATTTAGTATTTATTATCATAATATATTTAAAAAAAAAACAATTTATATTCATAAATCACTTCGTCCGTATGATTTTCCGTTCGGTAGTTTATCAGTTTATCGCGTTGACAAACAGACAGACGCGGCGGAGGACTTTGTTTTATAATAATTATGTAGTGATATTAGTAGCTTTTGCCAGCGGGTTTGCCCGCGTGGATGTCGCAAATTATCTGACGGGAATGAACTCCCGGGACAAAAAATAAAAAAATTGTATCCTACCTATGTCCTAACCCAGGTCATGGTTTGCCCATATTTTTGCCAAATAGCATGCTAATCCGTTCAGCCGTTGTAGCGTGAAAGCGTAATAAACAAATAAACAAACATACTTTCGCATTTATAATATTATTTATATAGTTAGAATAATATGTAGGATATTAACAATATTTAAAAAACCGTGTGGTCCTCGGGGTGTTGTTGTAGGCGACTAAAGGCCGACGCACACCGGTGGACGGCGAGGACATAATCAAGGAGGATTTGCCGGGGAAATGCGGAGTGCACCCCCGCTTGCACTGCCTCCCCCGCGATCGTATGCTAGCGGACTCCGGGCCCTCGCATACCGTCGCATGGCTTCGCATCCCGCCGCGGTATTCTCTGGTGCGCTCTTCAATACCGCAGAGACAAATCCCCTTTGATGCTCCGTGGTTGGTCTCTGAGTTTTAGAATCTAATCTTGTTACCATTAGATACCGAATTTACGTTGGTAAATTTACAATACTTTGCCCCGCTGTCCGCCGATGTGGGCTGTTTTTAAAGAATAATCTTTATATCGGGTAGTTAGAACAGAATAGAAAACTAATTATTATCTACACCAGATAAATTACAGATATAAATGTAGACATTTTACAAGGGGTGAATACAATTGGCGGTGTTATCGCTAAAAGCGATCTTTCAAAGAAAACCTTTGGATAGATTATGGGGGAAGGAGAGACAATATTGCAGGTAGTCTGTGGTGAACCATTTACATATAAGTATATTATATATATTGTATAGCATATACGTATCTATATAAATATATTTATAATAATAATCATGAAACAGGTTAATTAAGTACCCGAATTTGAGTAGTAGTAGTCGTATAGTCTAGATTACCCTAATGACCGGTTTCTGATCTATGGGGATGCCCATATTCGGCAGTGGATGATAGTAGTCCTTATTTAGGAATGTCCTTTCTTAAAACGCGTCCATTTCATGAATATTAGTTAGTGTTGTCACAAGTTATTATTTAAGTAATTCATAGGTAGTAAGTACTCTGCATAAAATTACTCAGAAATTTCTTCGATTTCTTCGATGTCTTTGGAAACCACTAAATTGTTTATATATATGTATGTAGCATAGAGACTTCATCAGATATTCGATTTTATTTATTATTGTTTGCTGTTGTAGTTATATTTATTTGTCATTTAGGTAGTGTAGGTTAGCAAGCTTTAAAACCCCTATAATATTCACATAATGTCTATTAAGAGCTTGCAAATAGCTCATATTACTCAATCTAAAAATATTTCCATATTAATATTGATCAGTTTTCGCTGACACCAATGATCTCCAATTAGTGATTTTTCATTCGAAACAAAAACTTCAACTAGTTTTTTTCCTTTGTGTATAAACCACATATTATATTAAGTTATAAATAAATCATTCTATTTTATTAATCATAGCTGTGCCCCGCGGCTTCGCTCATGTGACTGTGTTATTGTGATTGGCATTATAAGTTAATGCAATGTTGCTAATCCCCCATAGCAAATAGCATGATAATATATAGCCTATTCGATGACCCTTTAAGGAATATTTGTGAAAATTTTAACAGAATCTATTCAGTAGTTATTGTCAAACAGACAAACGGCCGAAAATTCTAAAAACTATATTTTCGGCATTAGAATCGTTCCTACAGCCTACCTCGTAGCAATTACTTTTTTTTTTTCAAAATGTACAATGTACAGTTTTGATTTTGTTACTATTTTATTAAAAAAGTCACACTCATATGCATGTTACTCCCATTCACCTCATTAATTTAAGTAGGTAGATCTAATTCACGTAAGATAATGGATATCAGAAACCAGCATCAAAGGTTTGCTGCATTGCGCCGGCTTGATACATGATAACAAGACGTTAAACAAAGTTGGTAATGATAACGTTTGCGGAGGAATGCTAATTTTAGCGCCTTATCATAATATGTGAGATGTGCTGTTGTCGTGCCGAAAGCTACGCTATGGTTCTCGATATAGATGCTATGTTAGAAGAATATCAGAAGGGAATAATGTCGGAAATATAAGAGGAAGTAACAATACAGCAATAAACCACTACCTATCCGAACGTGTTGGAAGGATTAATATACCATTATTATGTTCATTTTTGGCACGAGAAAAAGTTCGTTTTGTAAGTTAGGTGAATATGGCGATGTTCCCATGCAAGATAGTCGTAGTACATAGGTTTTTTTTTTTTTTAAGAAGAAAAGGGCAGGCATAATACCGTAAAATAGATACCTAAGCTTGCAGTAGAAAGGGATTAAATAAATACTATGTATTTTTACTAAATACATAATACATTATAATATATAATTGTATTTTATTATTTACTTATTTTTAACTTTGACGTAACTAAACCTGCCTTTTAACAGCGATAGTCACCTTTCCATCACGCCGTGTGGTTATAGGCAAAGAATAGACCACCCTACCTCATCCCATGGCTGTCGTAAAAGGCAACTAACGGATCATACATTTCAAAATGATGAGCCTGAACCTCCTTCTGTGTTCGAATAACAAAACACTGCGGTCACCAAACCGCGAGGTTCACGATTCGTTTTTTTGCGACCCACATTCAGAAGACGACACTTTCATAAATATTCTATATTAATATTTTTAGCCTGTAAGGGTTATAGAGCCACTCTTCTAAAGACACGCGGGAAGGACAGACAACCTGTCGGATGTCAAACAAAAGTTAAGTGTAACCAACAATTTGCGCAGTGCCCACCACTTCATAAACTTAAGACTAATCAGCTAAAAGACTGAGCTAGAACTTATGTGATAAAACATCGGAGACAAGCCATAAAATAATACCAAAAAAAACTTATTTTTAATGACCGATAAAAAAATCATCGCTTTCAAATAATATAGCGTAGATTCGACTGTGCGAATGCCTGATAAACGGTAGCATTGGTTACGTTTGTTTTGCTTGAGTTATTCACGTACCACTAGATGATAACGCTTGTGATACAAACAAAGATTCAATGCCACAACATCAAATTAGTGTAAATAATTTTATATAACTCATGTAAACGCATATGTATAATAGAAACTTTACACACCGAAAAGGTAGCAGCAATGCTGAATGGTTTTCAATACGGTTTATATTTCGATTATTCCAGTTATCAAGTGATGGGTTTTTCTGGTCAGACTTCAATGTGTAAACATTATTTCGTAAATTATATTTATTGCTTTGGTTGGATAGATAGAAAGATAATATTATAACTTATAGTTTGTATGGACACAGATGGCAGAAATATAAGAATTGTGACCAAATAAACGTTATTCTTTCTTTCACAAGTGTCTGGCGAAATTATTTAATGATTGACGAAGCGACGTACTTTAAAATACTAGAACTTGTAACTCCACATAATTATTATGGAATAAACATTACTTAATTAAATTACAATACCTACACTTATTAAGCTACTGGACACAGGCGCTTCATTATTCTAATCGATTCGAATCTAAATTGGTTTGAAGAGTAAAAATATATAATGCATTCTGTAGGTTTTTCTGTATTCATTAAAAAATAATCTTGTTTATTATTAGGATTAATATTTGTAAATATCCTTGTCTCATGATGAGCACTGCGGCAGCATTGTTTAAAGTAAAACTCATTTGTACTGTAGAATTTTCTTCTTTGTAGCGTTGTCTTGGCGAAGTGCCATCGTCATCTTTGTAAAGACTTTTCTGCTTGGCTCGGTCTTGAGTTTTCTCAGGCATTTCTTGGCTCTCGCGTCGTGGATAGCTATTGCAACAGTTACTACAGTAAATATTAATCGTTAACACATCAGCCCTCCAGATGACCATGACTTGCGTTCAGAATGTATGTAGGGAGTACCAAAACTTGCTATATTAAAACGCCGCGCGTCATAAATTCGCGATCAATGATTGCTTGCCATCTGAAAGTATCCTTAGGGTTCGATAGTTGTTTCAATATTCCCGCAATCCCTTTAGCCTTACATCAAGTATCAAAAGTCGGAAAGAGTGTCCTAGTCTAAAAAAAAATCTACATACATACCTAATTAAAAACTAATATATATTTCACCATTTAAATTAAAAACGCCAGCAGTATTATAAAAATATATAGGTAACATTGACGTATCATTAATGTGTTTCCTACCTAGTATAAGGGGGATGGGTGAGATGGCCTAGGTTGTGGTGATACAGTTACCACCTAAGTAGAACTTCGTGCCCTGAACCGGGCATTGAAGAACGGAATAGTACTGGAGGTAGTAAACTTGTTAGTTTGAGCAAACCCAGGGTGTTCCTGAAGTAACTTGACTAGTAAAAGGATTGTTTTGATAAAGATCACTATAAATGTACCTTGTCTAAAGCCCCATTTTCAAATTGCATCGTGTGATGCAATTTTCTTGCCTGTGGCATACAATAAAATCAAAGCAAAAATAGAAAAACAATAATCAGAGTAAATATTCTATTATTGCTTCAACTTATGAAAGGATGCCACAGGCAATTACATCGCACCGTGTCTATAAGGCTGTAGAAGAGAGGAGATTGCAATAAATACCAAAGAATATACAAAAACATGAACGAAGTTTTTGGGTTTGGTATTGTCCGAAAAGGTAAAAGAGTAAAGAACAAGAGCGATTTGACCAAAGAATGCAGAAAATGTCAATCTACACGGATACAACAATAAATTGCACTGCCAAAGTTGTTTAGTGAGAAAATAAGATTTGATTTGGCGTACCTATATGCAAGATGAAAGGGCCCACCCTGGTAGCTCATGCTAGCAAGCATAGTCTAACAGTGCTTTTACCTTTTCGCGAGCATGAATGGTAGAACTAGAAAATTACATCTTTATCGACGTTTGGCTACATAATCGACAAATTACTTCGACTTGGAATGTTTATTTAGTATGCATCTTCATCGCTAGCTAATCATTGGGCCGGAGTAGTAGATTTTGGCCCTCACCACTCTCTCGTCCCAGCAGTGGGAACGTTTTAGCTATCTATCATGCCAACTTTTTAACTACTTGGTGGAATTATCTGTGGTCCTTCTTTACCCTCGCTTACCCTATTGCTACCCGTTCAGTTCTGTTATTAGGCTGACGCCAGGATAGGTCCATAGGTATTTCTGCCAAGTTGTAGATATTTATCGGGTATGGGAGCTTGCGTTTTTTTTTCTATATTGTGTTGAGTGACATCCTGGAGAAAACTTATCGACTTAGCCGGGAGTGTAACGAACAAAGTTAATATTTAAAGAAACTGAGTAAGTAATAATAGTCTGGAGTTATGAAGTTATGAGGGAGGGCTAGTGCATGAACAGAACATGCAAAATTTAGATACTGCTTGCGAAAAGGCTAAAGTACCTATACATTTGTATACCGAAGCATACAGCTATAGTCTGGCCCTAATATTTAAGTAAACTATCGAATTAAGATAATTTCAGGAATTGATAAACCCGCCAAAGTTTATACAACTACGGCCCGTAATTTTTCGCCAATTCAAAAAATTATTAAAAAGTAATATATTTTTCAATCCATGATTTTAGAGATCTTTCTCAATGTTGTAACCATATATATATAGAAAATCTTTAAATCTCTTGATGTATTGATAAACTAGAATAACTCGAAATTATAATAACAATATACCTAATAAATACAAATATAATCAATATATTATAAATGTACCTACACATTTTTGATATACACATACTATACGAGAATGCAATTAATCGTAATTTTTAAATCTATACATGTCGATATACCTTTATGATGACGTTTTGTCTCTACAAAGTATATTCGCATCTAATATGTAGCTTTATTTAGATAGTAAGTACCTATGTAACTGAGTTGATTTATGTATTTGTAGGAATATATAATAATAATAATAATATTAATTTAGTATCGCGTAAAACATATTTATAATTTATATGATACATATTATTATAGAGCATCGAACGTCACAAATAGTTGACACAAATGTCATATTATATTATTATTAATAATGTTATACACTGCATAATATATAATTAAGATAAGATTATATTAATTATAAATGACATTAACATCATATTATTATAATTGTAATCGCTGAGTTAATTGGCACAAAGTAATTATATTACATAAATATGTATACATAGTGATATATTTTCACATTTTTAATTGTATATTATTGTTTTCATAGTTTTTTTTTTTTAATGATTGTATGAAAATCACAAATTTTTTACCACCTCTAGTCAAAAATGAATTGATATCCACATTGGTTAGTAGATATATTATATACATATTATACTATATATTATTATAGTTTGTTATTGTCACTCTGATCTAAGTTTATTCGTAAGTTGACAAATGTATGTCTGTATTGTAAATGTATGTTTATTAAATAACGTAATTTAACGTTTGGTTACATTTGTGTTTAATTTAAAACTCTTTCTGTCAGTCATTGATAGTCTTGGCTTAGTCCAGTTACTGCCCTTTTCTTATTATCTCGACGTGCTGACTTAACACTTATAAAAGTATTTTTATCAGAAATAAACAAGCTTCATGTGTCAGGTTTCTTCCTTCCTGACGTTAACTTATCAAGCACATGATTCAAAATCAAAAAATCATCATTGAAACTAGGCTGAGAATCAGTACTTTTCGTCTTTTTTAATCCCGAAAAAATGCCCGCCCTTCACCACTTCCTAGTGCTTTAGCTGGGAAGAAGAAGTGGCGCAACAAACTCCCCAGCAGCACAGCTGTCTGTTCAATTAGAAAAACTTGATTCTATAAAATAGTAGGTTTGCAAAGTAATTAACATTACCGAGACAGAACTGTAAATAAAATTATTTGCAATTATGTCAAGTAGCATACGCCAATTTACCAGAACATACAATGAAAACAATAGATACTCAAGCAAAAAACTAAAAATGTAAATAAAACTTTAAAATACCTAAATAACTTCTCAAGGCATAAAGGGCGTGCCCGCTTACATAATGCAATGCTGGATTATGTTTTTAGCTGTAACACATGATAAACTAGGACCATCGAAGTAAAATAAACAAACAGTTAATTATTAATAACAATAAAATACGTGGCCAGGGCAGTTCGTCCGTTACCAAATTGGACCGGACGGACTGCACAACTTTTGGTTAAAATGGATATGTAGTTCACACACTTGCCTGGCATCTCAGTTCCAGTCATCCTTAGAGTCTGGGTCGCTACCGCAGTTTCTAACAACAGGCATTACCCACTTGCTCCATAAGTCAGGTAGTCCCGCGGAACCCAAGAATTATAAACCGATCACATGTTTGTCGACGGTCTATAAACTTCTAACATCTATTTTGAGAACGAAAATTAGTACGCACATTGACAGTAATTCCATCATGTCTGTCTCTCAAAATGGATGTAGGAATGGGTCCCGCGGTACTAAGGAGCTACTCCTCATCGACATGGCCATAAGCCAACAGGTTCGTCGATCCCGCAAGGATCTGTCGACATGCTGGATAGACTATAAGAAGGCTTACGACTCAGTGCCACATACATGGCTCATGAGGGTGCTGGAGTTGTACAAGATAGATACAACTCAGCGCACCTTCCTGATGTCATGTATGGGGCAGTGGAGGACGGTCCTTCGCTATCCAGGATGTCGACAAATTCATGGGAATGATAAACCTGTATGGATTAAACGGGGAATATTTCAAGGCGACAGTTTGAGTCCACTTTGGTTCTGCTTAGCCCTGAATCCTCTAAGCACCCTGCTGGAGGATTCAGGTCTGGGCTATCGGTTGAGGAGAGGTGGTCAGGTCATATCTCACCTCCTTTACATGGATGACTTGAAACTTTTTGCCCCCAACAAATTGCGACTGTTGGAGCTACTGAAGGTAACTGAAACATTCAGTAGCGCCATCAGGATGGAATTTGGTGTGGACAAATGTGCAGTCATGCATGTAAAGCGAGGGGAGATTGTGGAATCCGAGGTAATACAACTCTCGGATTCCATACACCTTAGATCCCTCTCCTCATCCGAAAGCTATACATAAGTATTTGGGTACGTCGGAAGCGTTAGGCATCAAGGTTGCTGACATGAAACAATGACAACAACGAAAATTACAGCATTTCAGAAAACCTTCGAATTACCCATACCTCTACTGACCCAACAGATCACCCAGTATATCACACCGGTGGCTTCCAATTTTGTGCATCGACCTTCATGATAGATCCTTAATTGTGAAGATATTTTTCTTGGTCTCCTCCCCAGACCTTGCTACTAGCCCGAACGAATTGCGGCCACCATCGAAGTGCGTTTCAGACATAAATGTAGGTATTCAGCAAATCACAAATCAATTTACCTTAATTATAACGTGGATCCACGCGAGAAACAATGGTTTTTTAATTGTGTCTGTAATTACGGCATACGAGAGGTTAAACAATCATAAAGAGTATTTAATAGAAACAGTAGGTACATTCATATAAAAATTAATATAACTTTACTAATATTATAAATTAATAATAATTTTTATTTCTTCTATTGTGACTCACGGCTCGCATATTTTTGAATAAATACAGCGATTTAATGTTCCTCGGATCGTCAGGGTTCATGCGACGTCTGGTGTCCGTCATGTTATGCACAGTTTGCTCCGTTCCGTGGTTTGCCCCCGCCTTGCCCCAGATGTCAACCACAGACCTTATCTCTTGGTTGATGCGAGCGTTGAGGACTATCAGCACGGAAGAGAAGCCCACGCCTCCGGACCTGATCGATGCACTCGCTCCACACGTCCTTATAGCCAAGTTGTCCACGTGAATATATGTTATCGTGAAATTAGGAAAATAATTCTCATACACATACACTTGCCCTTCATTTATAGACATAGGTGGATTTTCTACTACGGCGGAGTCCATATGCTGGAGATCGTATTTCCATTCCCCCAGTTCCAACGGTGCTTTCGTCTTTTCACAGAACATTCTTGCGTCTGCGGTGACGGCGAGGAGCATTATTAACAACAGGTCCATTGAAGAACGTTACATTTGCAAGATTGATCCGAAATCGCAGATTTTTGGTCATCTACACCTGCAGATGAAGAACAATGGGCCGATAAGCGTATTGCGAACAGTAGCCAAACACGCCACTTTGCGGATACTTTTATTTGTACGAGACTCATGTGCAATATGAATGCAGTTATTGTTTTAAAAGGAAAAAAAATAGAAGTACGAAAAATATAATACAAAAGTCCGAGAGGACATTTCACATCAACATTTACCTAAGTATTATAAAAGGACTTACCGTACCGATTCGTTCACATGGGCTGTAGTGCAGTCTCTTAACGGTGCCAGATCGACTATCGGTATAGCGAGTTGCTAGATTGTATAAAAACGCCACTATGTCAGTCTGACTCCAGGACCAGACCTCGAAACCTATCCTACAGCGCGGTGTGAATCAGGGAGATGTTATCTCTCCTAAACTGTTCACTGCTGCACTGGAGGATGTCTTCAAGGTTCTGAACTGGAAAGGCGTTGTCATCAACATCAGTGGCGAGTACATCACTAACCTTCGGTTTGCCGACGACATCTTTCGAGTGAAATGATGATGAATGATGTACCGATTCGTTACGTGTTATTATTAGTCTATTTCAGATTAATTAACCTAATGAACCTTCTATCAAACAATTCTGCCTCACAATCACTTCTGAAATGCTTTCGAGAATAAAGTGCTGTCGTTATAATCTAATTGGTCAAGTATCTCAGCGCCTCCGCTGTACAATAGGTATTTTGTGCAGCGACAAAAGTCGTGGTAATGTAGTACATTCATCTTATTTTTAGAGTAGGTATGTTTCAAATAATTGAATCTTTGTTCAAACTGGCTGTATGCACGACAGTGGTTCTGTCAAATACCTAAACATTTTTATTTGGGAATCATTTATCCTTACATTACATTTCATGGATAGCAACTTCTGTCTGTTCGGTAGAACGGTAGTATTCTCACAGAAATCTTATTTATACAAAAGGTAGTGTGTGGAAATAAATAAAACATCAATTTCTTCCAACGGCAGGATTTATTGTAGACTTTTATAATGGTCCCTTAATGCAAAAGAAAACGTCGGAATGGTACCTTAAAATTATAATTTACAATAGTTTCATGTTAACATTATACATGTAATCGATTGATGATTGAGCGACACTTTACAGAATCTTATCGAACGCGATTCAAGTTCTTTGGTGTACTGATTTTACGAAAAATGATTGTTATAAGTAAAAAAAAACTGAAAAAAAAAAACTTCCCAAAGTAGAGTAACATACGTTAATATATTTTACATAATAATATCACTATTTTATAACACTAATAACACCAAACGACGTACGGCTTGAAATTTAGGTCGCAATGCACTTCGTACACGACGAGTTCCGTAAGGGATATTTTATAAATTATTAACCTATTGACCACTTCGTTTTATATCAATTTCCGTGCCCAGCTCATAAACCGACAAATGACCTACGACGAATAGAGTCGTGAAAGGAAATAAAAACGAACATAGGTTCTCAGTCGTATAGGTAAATACGATTGAGGCGGCCCGGACACGAAGACATTTGTCGTATTAATCCGACTGGGGCGGCCAATAGGTTAAAGACCACATTGCCTTACACTAAGGCCATTTAATGGCAATAAATGATAGAATTTTTATAATTATATAAATGTGTAAAACTACAAAATTTAACCTTACGCGTGGTGTCCCTATTGTTTTATTTATAAAAAATGATATTTATATTATTACCCTTCACCCGACATTAAAGTGATTATTCAATACATATTATAATACTTTTTTATAAGATTCCAAAATCTCACATAATAAAGAACACATAAATTTAATATCAAATAAAATTTCACTAACCAATATTAAGAATTTCATATAAAATTAACTTATAAAAGCCAAATTAACAAAAAAATAAAATTAAGTAAATCGCCAATAACATGTTTTGAAATCTGTTTCTTTGTTCTGTGTTCCAAAGACAATATAATAGGTATTATTGAGAAAGAGGAATTATTAAAAAAAAAAAAAAAAAAAACAATTCGATTTGATTTTTCATTTCGATAAAGTATTGAGATTTTTTGGTACTTTATTCTCACTATTTATTAAAAGATTTTACGTCATAAATTATGACACTTGTACACAATCAGAAAAACTAAAATTGTCATTGTGTAGTTTTACTTGGGTCTCCGATTTAGAAGCAATATGACCAGATAACGATTTTTAAAATTAACGTATTTAATGAATGGTCTACATAACACTTTCTTTATAAAAAATAGGAGAAAAAGTACCATTATTATCCTCAGAAAATAAAATTATACTTCTAATAGAATATGATAAGGGGGTAAGAGATTCTTAAGTTTTGTACATTTATTCAGAGTCGCCTCAACATCTTCTGGGCCCAAAGTAAATCTACTTGATATGTTTACACGTCTAAGAGGAAGGTGCTCGGAACAAAGCAAATGGTTATCAACGAGCTTTATTCATTATTAGCTACTGCCCGCGCCCGCGGCTTCGCCCGTTTGGCTTTTCTAAAATAAAAGTAGCCTAAATTACTCCTTATAACTTCAGCTATCTGCCAGAGAAAATCTGTCAAGCCGTTTCGGAGATTAGCCAGAACAGACAGAAGGACAAGCAGACAAACAATTTTTTTTTTTTTTGTAAATACCGTTTAATTTCATATGTTTTTAGTAAAAAGCTGTTATTTTGGCATTACGAACAGACACTTCAATTTAATTTGTTTATATATATTGAAAATAGACATAAAAGCCGTATAGTATTTCATCTCTATCTTCGAAATTATCAAAGAATATTCAAAGAAATATGAAAAGAAAACAGAATAAAGCTTCGATCTTTTTTACAACTTCAATTTACAACCAAACACCTCCGACTTATAATCTCAACCGTGTACAAAAGCGTATGGCCATAGACAGTGCGACTTAAAATATGAGTGGAAAGTCCCAAAAAATATTAAAGAAAAAACCAAATTTCATAAGAATTGACAATTAATTGCAATTGTGAGCGCGTTAGGCTAATACGTACCGTTATCGTAATGGCAACTGGTGCCTCAAATTATAGAAAAACAGTGGCGTAGTTAAAGACCACACAAAAATTACATTGTCATCAAAATCTACGTTCAGTACCCGGTAGTATTATGATGACACATCGAACTTTTTATAGAGACTATCACATAGTGAAAAAGATAACTCTCTAAAAATCGTACTTGTCCTAAAACTCAATGTGCCATACTTACGACTGGGTACTTTCGAACACCTCATGTTTCTATGATTTGCGGCAGGTACCTTCATATAACTATAAAAAACTAATTAAACTCAGGACGGATCCTACGATACTTACGGAACTCTTAAAAAGGCACATGGATTCATATAAACGAACGTTTTATATGTGATGCGTTAAAAACTAACTTATAGAACAAATTAGATTTATAATTAACAATAGTTAAAGATATTTTTAAATTAAACATGATTTTTATGATATATCAACATTCAAAAAAGGATTTTTATTAACATTGTACATGGTTTTTACAATTCATTGCCTAATCTTGTCCAAAAAGTAATAGTATTTACAAATAAAATGTATAAAATACTGTATAATTTCTAACTAATATACAATAAATTCTTTTAAAATTTTGTACAAAATTCAAGGCGCTTATTTCACCCGACTTTAGACTTTAGTTTGTTCTATAAGTTACTTTTGAAATTAACTTTTTTACTGCGTAACGTACTAACTAATTCAAAATATAATTTTGAAAATAAAGGCACTTCACAAATTCGAAATATGCAGTGTATGAGATTAAGAATCTTTACATTTATTCGTCCAAATATGAACTAATATAATTTTTCAAAGCTGTCCAGTATTTTATTTTTCTGACGTAGGTTTCTAAAGCTGTCTATACATTGTATTATATGTCATACATTCCATTAGCTGCGTATTATCTTAACAGACGACAAAATTATTCTGCAAGACGTGACATGAAATTTAGGTACTATGACGGGTTTTACAGTACCAGTTGATTCATTAATATTATTATACGCGGGATATGGATTACATTATAGATAAAATTTACTTTGTTAAAAATTTACTTTGTTATTGTCTTAAAAAATATTCAAATTGGACCTGTATATTGTCGTGACATTGTAGGACGTCTATGTGCTTGGCCAGACTGCAAACGCCGACGCGGCGCGACGTACTCAACCATAAGAACTTAATTTGAGCGTCCATAGTGAACGCTGGCGCGGGAGGACGCGGGGAGCTGCGCGGGCAACTAACTCACGCCATAGCTCGTTCATATAATTATGTAAGTGACCCGCGCGGGAGCCGGATCTTAAACTCAAACTAGTCCGAACTGACCGCGCTCATTGTTGTCATGGCGTCTTCACGATTAAATATTGTTGAAGAATTAATAAGTCCTATTCAAGCACGACCTGCACTGTGGATTTCGAAACATCGTCAATACAAAAATAAAAAAGTTAATTTAAAATTGTGGAATTAATGCATTTGCCATTTAAAGTAAGAATTTTCCAGTAAAAATAAGATTTCTTCATCCATATTATATTTTAACAAACACTGGACACGACAACAAACAAAGCCCCGCTCGACTGCGGACAGGCACAACTGCGGTGCGTCCCCGCACCCGCGCCGCTCTCCGCACCGCACTGCCAGTGTGGCCAAGCACTACAATCCGCGTGATAACCTTAACATCTATTTAACATGACCAAGTTCATAATATATTAATTTTATTCTTATTCAAAAACACCAATTACTATAAATTATAATGCCTTTATTTGTTGTGTAACTCATATATGCTGTGACATTTAATTATCACGGCATACATTTACAACTTTCAAGAGGATATTTTTATTTTTATGTAAATCACATTACAACCTTATGTGTCACGTTCACATTAAAGATAATAGCTAATAGACAATCAGAATATTAAAAATACATAGAAATGAATTATCCAGTTTCCAAAAAATTTATTACATATCTATATAAATAAGTGTAGAGCTTTCATAATAGAACTATGTATAAATCAGCTGAATATTTATTCGAAGTAAAATTACAAGTTAATACTACCCAAAATGACAATGTAAAACGACCCTGTGTAGCTACATACATCAAAAATGTGTCTAGATAATAAAATGTTCGTATTAAAATTGTTTGAATCAATGTTATTCTAAGCAGCGTGACAGTTCATTCACTACCGTGACAAATGATAGTTTGTTTCACTATTTACTCGACAATTCGTAATAATAAACAAACACCGGACAAAAAAGAACCAGATTCTAGATTCATTGCAGCGAGATTCTTTTTAGCAGGATGATTTTGTAGTATGTGTATGGTTTTCAACACATTTCCTGCGCTACTAGTACTTGTTGTTAGTCACATTTATTTATTTTATTCACAATATCTACAACTTACTTTCCCTTTCCGTTTTCAATAGTAATTATGTGTTGTGCAATAAAATGTTTCTACATGTTACCATAGGTGTTTCTATTAGCTGTAATTAATTAATTTTGTGTTAGCTGTCATTTTATAGTTTGATCTTATGTTTAACTTCAATATTCATTGATTTATGTTGCCATCGCATGGTAAAAAACTACTTTTGCTTGTATTCATTTCCTTTACAAAACTGAAGTCTGTTTAATTTATTTTTGTCTGATGTTTCTTAATTATTACACTATGCATGGGCGTAGCGAGGATAATATTTACTGTATCTATGTTTTATAATGAATTTCTTGCTTTCTCAAATATCAGATTAACTACAATTGCTAATTTAGCCGTCACTTACAAGAAAGAGAGAAATCCATCCACCAATTAAATGTTTGAGAGATCCCTATTTCTAACACGCTCTTTAAATATCGATGTCAATAAAAACTGACGTTTTAGACACTGGTACTAAATATCAGACAATTATGTAGCTTCGCCCACTTGTCATAATTGTACGAGTATGACCAACAAACCTGTGACGTGTCAGTTAGCACGTTGCGCAGAGCGGCGCGTGACGGGTGCGAGTGCGTTTACATATGGATAGTAGCGGCCGTGTAGCGAGCCTCGCCGCGGCGCCAGTTCCATTGCGACGGACGGTACTGGAACAGTTAAAGGTCAATATTATTGTATCAAAAATAATAGTATTTATAGTGCACCTGGTTCGACCCCACCATAGTAAGAAAAAAGCTAGGCAGATGATAATAATTATTTTCTTCTTACGTTTTTTGCAATTTGCAGGTCAGTATCAGGTTGTGTTTTGATCGAATCTTCTGTAAATACATATTTATTATGGTCGCGAATCATACATTCGCGGCCATAATAAATATGTATTCACAGAATTATAATCACTGGTCCACTAGCGACACTCCTTTAAAAAAATATTATCTCGTGACTGAGAAGGAATTATGAAAAACGGCTCAACAGCGACCTCGGTAAGTGTGTCTAGAATGTTCTAATACCTTTTATAAAGTTTCATAATGAGACACGAAACAACAAAATACGATCTAGAGGAATGTGACCGTTTTTTCATTAGAATGAATTTTGTTGCTTCGTATACATTGTACATACATGAACTTTACATCTTTGATTATAAGTGGCTTTATCAATACTTTTGAGTGACAATGATAAGATCATCGGACAGAATGCAAACAGTAAACTTATAACACAGTGCTGTTGACTGTACTTAAGGCACGAGCATGAATATAATTATGTGGACTACTCGGCAATAATATCTGATTTCATGATTCATGGCGATGATTCGCCATGAATCATGAAATCAGATATTATCAACATACGCCTAGATAATGAGCTGCAAATTGCAAAATCGTAAGAAAAGATGAACTTCGCGGGCTACCACACTTCTCCCTTAAGAGTGCGTACAACGGTCCACTAGCGCCACTCCTTTATAAAAAAATATCTCGTAACTGAGAAGGAATTATGAAAAACGGCTCAATAAGGTACCCCGGTAAGTGTGTCTAGAATTTTCTAATACCTTTTATAAAGTTTCATATTGTGACACAAAGCAACAAATTACGATCTAGGGGAATGTGGCCGCTTTTTTTTTTAGATCAAATTTTGTGTATCTTTAGACCGTTTTTCATAATTCCTTCTCAGTCATGAGATACATTTTTTTTAAAGTAGTGGCGCTAGTGGACCTTTTTATGGCACTACATAACATAAGGTGCATTACATAAGGTGACGAAAATATATTGGATGTGACTAACGTTGAGTCCACGATACTTGTCTTGAGAATAAATGTTTTATTATTATTTCGTTTATAAACATATAATTTAAAATTATATTTGTAGTCCACCGGTATCGGGAACAGGGTACAAGCTACTGGTGGGCAGGGCTCCTGAAAGAGGAAACTCCTAACGATACGCGCTGTGTCCAGAAGTACCGCTTACTTGATCAAGCCATTGATCCAGCTACCTTACGAGAGCCTCTCCAGGTGTTGGTCGAGGCCCTTGGCTATTATGCCATTGGCCGTCACGACTATCGGCACAATGATTACTGTATCCACATCACACATGTCGATAACCTCGCGAGCCAGATCAAGATACTTAATCTTCTTATCTTTTTCAGCTTTGACGAGGTTCTCGTCATGCGGGACCGCTATGTCAATAATTATTATTATCATTATTATTTACCTTAATAAGCAGTTGTCCACTACGCGTGTGTGGGTTTTTGAACGCGTAGAAGATCCACGACGCTGCGGCACAGATGAGAGTGACGGCTATGAAGGCGGCGACTGCACCCCCCAGCGGGGAGTGAGCCTCGTGTGGGGCCGGCGCGGCCACCGACTGGCCCATCTGGGCCCCACTAGGTTTTGGCAAGTCCGGCTCTGTTGGTTGATGTAATAATATTTGCGTAATAAATCTACATAATACAGATAAATAAAATTTAAGTGTCTGTTTGAAATATTAAAAAAAAAACTGTTTTCTGCTAAATGCATATGAAAGTATATACGGTAATACTAACAAAAAAAAAAAAGCAATTGTTAACATTTTTGTCTGTCTGATTGTTTGTTTTGGCTAATCTCCTACTCCTTCTTTTATTTTAGAAATGTTGTGATGGCCTAGTGGTTTAGCCCTCTCATGTTTGAAGTTGTGGGTTCAAATCCGGGCAAGCACGGATGTAAATTTTCCAATGCATATTTACTTTCTGAGTTTATCTTGGACATTACTGACATCGGTGAAAGAAAACATCGTGAGGAAACCTGGACATATAATTAACTAGCTTTTGCCCGCGGCTCCACCCGCGTGAATGTCGATTATCGCGTAAAAAAGTAGCCTATGTCCTTCTCTATATCCCAGGCTATATATCTCTGCCAAATTTCAAGACGATCGGTTCAGCGGTTTAGGCGTGAAAACTTAACATACAAATAGACAGACAGACATGAGTTACTTTCACATTTATAATATTAGTATGGATATAAATCTGAAAACGCTAACCCGTCTTAAACGTGCGTTGGTGATCAATACTCATGTGTTCTCTGTACGACAAGATTGCCTTATCCCTGCATTCGGACATTAAATGGCTGCTATTATTATGGACTAGCTGCTGACCGCGGCAAAGCCCGCGTGGCTTTTTCTAAAATAAGCTAAGTTACTCCTTGAAACATCAGCTATCTGCTAGTGAAAGTCCCGTCAAAATCAGTCCAACCATTTCGGAGATAAGCCGGAACAAACAGATCGAGAGACCAAAATTTAAAAAAAATCTTCTTAAACCTACATGGGCACTTGTGAAACGTCAGAAGCTAGACGCACGGTTCCAATTGATGGTTTCCTATGGAGAAAAACCGGCAATAAACTCCACAGTAACTCTTTTAAAAATAATCGGTTTCTGCAATGTTTTCAAATGACAGCGTTAATAGGTATGTGAGGTACTGAACAAAATATAAAATGGTCAACAAATCTACAGTCTACTAGGCCTTCAACGTTCTCACATTCACAAAATAACTTCAGTATCTACGTTCTTTTTTTTTTTTTTTTTTTTAAAGCTGTTAGTTTGACATTACAAACAGAAACATCAATTTTATTTATTTGGATCATGTCAGATGTCAATTTAATGATATTTTGGGGCATTCAGAGAGCTGTAGTTTATTTTTATAAATGGCATCTCGCAGTTCAACCTAGGAGATTGTCTACTGCTTAACCGGACTTTCCTGTGGATGCCTCAGTATATTAAGGCCTCCAGCCAGGGCTCAGAGAGCTGTATTGATAATTCTGTTATTAGTACGTACGTGTGTTGATGACGGTATCATGTCGCGCGCTCTGCTGGTCGGTGGTGTAGGCAGTGTTGCCGGTCGCCGGCACCCCACTGCTGTCTGTGGGAGCGTCCATTCGCGTCGCGGCACAGCCCGTAGCGTTCACTATTGTTGTTTTCTCGCATTCTGTTAGAAGATGATAACATTAAGGCAAGGTTCCTCAAGTTAACCTCTAGGAAATGTAATTTTAATGTCATTTTATTTAGAAACGGTAATGATTAAACATGTGAAAAAATTATAAGTTTGATTTTGAGACCTTTCTGTAGGTACGTCGGGTACTCGTTACATAATTGGATAAAGTTCGCTCGATAGAAAAAAATTCCAAACATACCCTTATTTTGTAGATTAAAATCATTTTATTTCAATATTATGGCCACATTATGTATTGAAAATCACATCAAAATAAACGTCTATGATGATGTAATGTCCGTCGGGTTTAACATTGTTAATATCGTAAAACATATAATTTTCAACCCAAAATTAACGAAATTCACGGCACAATTTACTCGCGCCCAGCTGCCACCTCAAGAACAAAAATGCACGCTCGAAGAACCTTGCCTTAAAACGTCGCATTCTGTTGGAAGTATATCACCTTCATGTATACGTTTTTAAACTGTCATGGTCACTAACATTACTATTAACACAAAACGCGATATTTACACGGAACACGGTATTTTTTTAATTTATTTTTTTCACCCGCAATGACTTCAGTTTATCCGTGATCATGGTGCTTGCAACAGCGCCTAAATATCGGGAACTCGTATCAAAAAGTAAACATGATAAATATCCCGTTTTGTGTTAATACTATTGTCACCTTCATAAACTAATATAATGTACTGGCTAGATGAAAAACTGTCTACGTAAGAGTTGACACATATTTTTTATGTGACTCCATGTTCCATTTTTTCCTTAGATAATTTTTTGTACCTTCCTAATAAATGCTTTACAATATTTCCTGAGTTTCCGCTCTGCATACCTCCCCAACACATTCCACCTTATGTATAGGTCTACCGCATCACTGAGACGGTGACTATAATTCAACATATATTTTTAACACACTTGCTCGAAATGTGGCTCTAATTGTACCGTTTTTAGGTTCAAAATGCAGTGTATTGAAAACGCGTGTTTTTAAGAAAAAATCCTGTTATTAACTACTTACTTCTGAGCAACCAATCTTGCTTGTTCCTGTCGGTACCACTTGAACATTTCTGGATCTGCGGACACCATGTGCACTGGAATACAAAGTTTTATTTAGAATACAATAAAATTCTATAAAATTATAAGATATTTTGAACTAGTTGCTGGCCGCGAATTTGCCCGCGTGGCTTTTCTAAAACAAAAGTCTAAAACAAAGAAGAATGGTCTCTTCATTGTGAGTTTTTGACAGATTTGCCTTACAAACACTGTCAAATACTCACAATGGCGAGACCATTCTGACACTATTGTAATAGCAGACTTGAGGCCCTGACCGAGAACGGCATGACGGCATGGTTGGCGCAGTGGTTAAGCGATTGACTGCTGCGCTGCGTATCGCTGGTTCGATTCCCGCACGGAACAAATATTTGTATGATCTACTAGTAGTTGTTCCGGGTCTGGCTGTTTGTGTATGTGAGTTTAAATGTTTGTAAACGCACCCACGATACAGGAGAAATTCCTAGTGTGGGGCAACGTTTTTTTTTTTTTTTTTAAAAAAGAAGAACAACTACTTTTAGGTCATACAAATATTTGTTCCGTGCGGGAATCGATCCCGCGATACGCAGCACAGCAGTCAAGCGCTTAACCACTGCGCCAACCGTGCCGTCAAAAAAAAAACAGCAGTCAGCTTTTTACTAACTGCTTAAGAAAGTATACAAAAAGACACTTCAAGTTTATTTATATGTTTATAGATGTATAGATTAACCGATTTCGAAAAAAGGAAGATGTTATGCATTCGGCGTTTTATTTTCTCAAGTGTGTTCCTACTCCGATTTTTCCCGCGCGATGGTCCGGTGATGAATTTATTAACTTAGCTTGAGGAGTTTATCAGTTAGCTTCAAAACTATGTTTTTAACCCACGTCATCTGTGTTGATCCATACTCATACTAATATTATAAATGTGAAAGTAACCATGTCTGTCTGTCTGTATGTTACGTTTTCGCGCCTAAACCGCTGAACCGATCGTCATGAAATTTGGCAGAGATATAGCCTGGGATATGGACAAGGACATAGGCTACTTTTTTATGCGATAAGCGACATACACGCGGGCGGAGCCGCGGGCAACAGCTAGAGATGTTATAATATTCACATAGCATGTAAGTTGTGGTACTAGAGTATGTGTGGGGTACCTTGGTATGTACCCCACACATACTCTAGTACTCTAGTACTAACTGAAAGAAAAAGGTACCTGCCAAAAATAAAAAAGCGAAAATTAAAAACTTTTTACAAAGACACAGCCGACTTTAAAAAAGCCTTTAAAAAATGAAAAATTACTTTATTTCGGAATTTGGTGTCTTTGTCTTTAGCTTAGTTTCATCTTTCGCCACCGACTTAAGACTTTTTTAAATCGGTTGTTTTTGTTAAGTTTATTTATCAAAATGTTAAGAACTTTCCTTTTTTTATAAAATCAAATCGACGGCTCCTAAGTATACTGTACTTCTAATAATATGAACGTTTTAAACACAGGTAGATAGTAAATGATATAATTGTTTGTAATATCCTAAAAAGTACAATTGCCGAAATTTGTTAATTGACTCAGTATACTTAGGAGCCATCGAAATGTTCCTAAAACTATACACACAAATGTTATATATTTTATTTTTATTTATTTGTGTCTGTATATTATTGAACAAATCAATTATTCTTATCTGAAGTGGTGATTCTCATCATCAATCATGGTACACTATTGATGATGACAGTGTACTACTGGTGTAGTGGCAGTGTAGTGCTAGTATAGTGCTGATGTAGTGACAGTAGTGTAGTGCTGATGTAGTGACAGTGTACTGCTGGTGTAGTGGCTGTGTAGTGCTAGTGTGGTGCAGCTGATGTAGTGACAGTGTACTGCTGGTGTAGTGGCTGTGTAGTGCTGGTGTGGTGCAGCTGATGTAGTGACAGTGTACTGCTGGTGTAGTGGCTGTGTAGTGCTGGTGTGGTGCAGCTGATGTAGTGACAGTGTACTGCTGGTGTAGTGGCTGTGTAGTGCTGGTGTGGTGCAGCTAATGTAGTGACAGTATAGTGCTGGTGTAAGACAGTGTAGTATTGGTGTAGTGTTGTACTCACGTTAAAGCCGGTGTCGTGGTTGAGGCAGGCGTCGCACGTGTCGTATTGTAGACAGGTGGGTAAGGCGGTCATCTTGAGCACGGTGTTGTTGCTAATCATATGGTCCTTGAACGAGACTCGGTGGTACTCGTAGATCGTCTTGCGACGTACGTCTGGAATAGTTCGAGTTTATTTATGACGTACATAACATCAACCTTGTAATCCCCGAAGGGAAAGGCAGAGATGTACATAGTACACTGCAGTTATGTTTATGTCTCATGTAATGGGGGCGAGCCTAATGCCATCAACCGGGCATAAACCTAGACTCGGGGCTGCTATTGAGAAGTTCCGGATAGAATCACCCAATAACGTACAAGACACCAAATTATCCAAGAAGCCAAAAGGATTGTAAATAAAAAAAACGACGCGAAGAATTACGCATTGGTTAAATTTTTTTTCCGGAAGGCGGAACTCCGTGTTTTGTAGTACACCTGAGAAGGGGCCTATATCTAGCACACAACCCAGTTACTGGGTAACACAATACCCCTTGGTATGACTGGTTGTCAGACTTTCGGCTCACGACCCGTAACAACTGTCAAAGATCTACAAATGACAGCCGGACCAACTTCTAAACTTGCTTTCCCAGGCACGGAGGGGGTCGTTGTATGTAAATATGGTCACTCATCCACGGAACAACCGCGGCAAACGTAGACAAGAACAGAGATAGGAGACGGCGCTGTCGTGCGAGCGAAATCGCGTTAGCTGCCGAATGTTGTTCGAATGTTTACGATTATGAATGACATTGCCTGTAGTAGCACAAACATGGCGAAGCAAACATTAAATATTATTATAACTTTCAACCAATTAGGATTTTTGGCTGTACTTACGAGGGGTAAGTAACCCAGTGTCTTATTTTTCTTCCTTGTATTAGTAAAACACTGTTTAGCTGCACAGGAAGACATTTTGATGCGTATTTATCACAAAAAATACTGTAATTATGGAGCTATTTGATCAACGATATCCCGTGCGCGACTGAGTGCCAACTACGGGCCATCACTTAGTTTGATAGGACCAGGCGCAGTTACTAAGTCCCGTATCTACTGCTTTTAATACATCAATGCTTGTTACGGTCGCGAATCATATTTTCATCATCATGACATGTAAATTGCAAAAAACATAAGAATATTTGAATTTCGCGGGCTACCTTAGCGTTTTCCCTTAATACAATGTTATTGGCTACATTGTAAAGTTATGTTTTTACTTACAGAACACAATCTTGTCAGTGAGGTACGCGTCACTGATGCCGACTTTCACAGGGTGTTCCGTGTCGTTGATCTCCTTCACGTCAATCGGGATGTCCTTGTACGCGAATATGATGTCACCGTTCTTATACAGGGTAACTGCGAAAGTGAACTTCTTCGTCGTGTCCTCTTGAAGAGTCACGTTCTCCCAGAATGCTGTGAACTTCTCGCCTGAAATATTCGACAAGGAAGATTTAGTTAAAGGGACGGAAATAATTATTTGTGCTCGACTGCCATCCATACTTTATTTATTTAATATTATAAATACGAAATGTCAGTCTGTATGTACCTTTTCTCGCTTGAACAACTGAACGGATTGCAAAGAAATTTAGCACACAGGTAGACTATGAGCTAAATAAAATTAGAACATAGTGGTACGTTCCCGGGGATCATTTCAGACCCGGGCAAAGCCGCGAGCAAAAAAGCTAGGAATGTTATATTTAATTTCAAAAATTAAATTAAGTAGTCGTAGAGCTCATTGTGAACCGTAACTATTTCTATCGGTAAGAAGCAGTTGCTGTATTCGAAGGGTGGGTGCTGATGTTATAACAGGTACATGGCACATTTCAGCTGTGTCTTCCAGATGACAACGCATGTTTATCGTATGTCACGCACAAGCCTATTTAATAAAACCGACAGGCGACAGGTGAGACAAAACTAAGACAATTTGACAATTTTGTAAGATGTTTTCATACATTTCTGCTATTTAAAACACCTGTCGTGAAAATGTGACAAATGTGTTATCTTTTGTCAGTCGACAATATATTTGATGAAATTATCAGATATATTTATTAGGACCCTGCGGGGTGATTGCGTAACACAATATAAGTAGGAACCGCTTTCATTTTGACAGTTCAACAACATTCATTGCGTTACTTAAGTTGTTGAGCAGACAAATTTTTCAAACATATGAAGCAATGGATTAGCAATATCCTTCAAAATAATTTAGATTTTGATTGATAGAGTGTTACGCAATTAGGGTGCTAATTGTGGCGACGCTTGGGAGAGGCTTATGTCTAGCAATGGCCGTCTGTCGGCTAAAATGATGTCGGACCGTCAGTTAGTAACTTGTAACTCACCGTCATCATACAGCTTGATCTTGCTGTCGTTAGTAAGCGTTGTGTCGAAGTTGCCCATGAGTGGCGCGATGTACTGTGTGGCCGCGAGCCAGTTGTGCACATGCTCGCCAGTGTATATGAACCCCCCAGTCGCCACCGTCACGTTTCGGATGTTGTGTCCGTAGAACGGGAAGTCGAAAGATAGCTGGATTGACTGGAATTAGGATGGTTTTGTTAGAGACGATAATAATAGCGGTTATTGGATTTTTCATAAAGAATTTTGCATTTTCGGAGCCTGATTTATGCCCGGTTGGTGGCATTAGGCTCGCCCATTACATTTCCAAGCCTTCAAACTGGGGAAATTTAGGTGTACTATACATACTCCTTCGGCTACTCCTGCGGAAATTAAGGCGTCATGTCATGATATTTAATATAAATGAAATGCTGATCGAATGCGCATCACTTGAGAAAGGGTGGACTGGATTTGGCTATTTTTTGTTTTAAAATGTTCGTAATTGTCCGAATTAGGTTTTTATGGAAAGGAAAATTTTCAACTTCAGAAATAACTGGGATGTTTGTATGAAGTTACGATCACAAACAAATTTATTGAAATTTGGACAGGACAACGTCTGTCCGGTCAGCTAGCTAGCTTAATAACAATCTTTAATTCACTGACATCCAACGCACAGCATAAACCGCTGGAGCTAGAAGCGTGACCTTTTTCACAAGAGTTACTTATATAACGAAGGTGAGCACTAAGGAAGGATTAAATAATAAAATATGTTTATTTTGGGTAAACATGATACAAAGAAAGAATTCAACCACAAAAAAGAACAAACCGGTGGAAAATTAAACGTCACATCTAAGGAAAACGGCCATCGCTCAGCATAATGATGTCACTCTATGCGAGACAAAAGCCACAGCGCTGGTTTTCAGCGACAGCCGGCGTTGACGTGATGACGTCGACCGGTGCAGCAGGCAATGAGACATATACGTACATATATATTGTTATATTTTTTTGTAATATGCAGTTCGTATTTTTTACCGTTCAGAAATCTATCGGGCATAAGTTTGCACGTCAATCAGTGTCTGTAAAGTGGTGTTTACTCACAGTCGCCCTCCGGTGTGAGTTGCTCAGCACTTGGTGAACCTCTGCCTTGTTAATTGTGATGTTTGCCCAGTAATCCTTGAAGAAGTCCTGGTTGCCGATGAAAGTGCTGTTGTAGAAGTTGTGGAGGTCCTGAAACAATGTAGATAATAACAACAATCCCTTTAATCATAAACATTTACGTTGTGGTATTTTCAGTTGTAGTTTACAGAATATTTCTTAGTTTAGTGTGATGGGAAAGGCCTCCTCTGATAACTTTCAGTTTCCTATCTCTTGCAACTCTTCTCCAATTTGGACCCGCTATGCGCTTAAATTCGTCTTCCCATCTTTTGTATTGTCTTCCCCTGTTCCTTTTGCCATCTCCAGGCAAGACTCTATGTCTCAAGACAAGTGGAGTAAAGTTGTGACAAAATGGTACCCAGAGATGCAAACGATGCAGATACTTTATGTTAACTGAGGCGCAGTTCTATATGGATGGCTCATAAAACCAAAGAAATGTTGTATAAATTTTCAGAAAAATTCTATGGCTAGAAAAGAGGTGCCTTATAACAGCTAAACCCCTGAATCTTTAAATAGCACAAAACAAAGCCGCGTTTCGTGTCTGTTTGTCCGCTTCATTCTTCTAAACTACACAACGGATTTTGATATGGTTTTCAACACCATTTAAATAATTTCTTTCGAAAGGTTTATTGTTATTAATAAATCGACTTAGCCTATCCCAGTCCACTGCTGGACATAGGCGTTCGCAAGCTGCGCCACAACACCCGTGAGTGTGTATGTGTATATGTCGCGGACATATTTTACAACACGCTGTATTATAAATAGGCGCGCCCGATTGGCAAACGTCGCAACGTGGCAATTTAAAATGCGGCTACCTCACGTTGAGCTGAATCGTGGTGGAGATACCTTCTACAAAGCGGCGTTCAGCGTTTAGCTTTATTGTCAGCAAGAAGCAATGTAGGGTGATTATAAATTATGAACACTTATATTTTAAAACAGCGACGTATTTCTATCGGGCGCGCCTATTTGTAATACAGCGTGTTGTAAAATATGTCTGCGACATATTATAGAGTTATTGGTAAACTATTAATAACCTTGCAGGACTGTATAACTAACATTATAAACAACAACTTTTGTTCTATGACTTTTTACAAAACACATACAATACAATGTTGTGAATACACAAACAAGAGCTTTGTTTTGTTATTTTTAGTTTCTTTTCATGTATTTGTCGGAGACGAGTCTGTTGTATCCGGTACGCCAGCGTCATCTAGTTGCGTTCGATGGAGTTATTGTAGTTAGCGCCAACGATTCTTGACTAATCGGGACGCTAGCGCTACCTAGCATAACGTTCGACTGACAGCAAGTGTCCGCCGCACAGTTGACAAGTGAAGTTCATCGGTGGCGGTCAAGCAGTGAAGACGTCAAGAAATTGTTGCGCGTTCGGTATAGTTGTGTCGTGATATCGTGTACCTACATTAATTACTTTGCATACCCACTACTGTATAGAATCAAGTTCTAACTAAACAGACAGCTGTGCTGCTGGGGAGTTTGTTCTGCCACTTCTTCTTCCCAGCTAAAGCACTAGGAAGTGGTGAAGGGATGGGCGTTTTGGGGGAGCTGTCTTCTGTAATCTTTAAAGTAGAACTTGAGTAAATGACTTTTGATTTGAGTTTAATTCAGTTTTTATATTGCGCAATAACCAACACTACCCACAGTACGCCCACAGTGTAGTTTAAAATATGGCTGATGATAACGAGAGAGACCTTCCGTTCTCCGATATATTTAATTTTGCCCTGATTAGTTACGTTTGCCTTCAGTTTGTAAATATCTAAGTTGTAATCTGTGGAAAATGTAGTGGGTAGGTAGTATATTTGTTAAGTCTATTATTAAATTATTTCTGTTTATTTTTAATATACTACTGTTTGTTTTCCCTTAAAAAAAATACATTTTCAAAACAAAAAAAAAAAACTTCAAGATTTCGTTAACCTATCTAAAACATTTCAATTCTGTATTTTGTTGTACCTGCCTATGTCTCCCGTGCACTGTCGCCCCTGTCTTTTGCACTCGACACGGCAGCTTGTTTTGCTACGCAAAGAGTTCGTTTGGAGAGTTGAATTTAAATATTTATATTTTTGTATGAAAATATCGTAAATTAAAATCTGATGAATTATTAAAAGCCACAGAACAAAAGTTGTTGTTAGGGTGTTACCAATTACCCTGTATATAAAACATTAATATTTAACTAAGATAAAGCAAAGGAAAACCTTCGTTAAATAAATCAGGATATCGTATTAGTACCCAGTAACTCAGATAAGAAGTCAGACAGGCTGTCGCTCCATATACAATACCTTTATCCGGTTAGACTGGAAGCCGACCCCAACATAGTTGGGGAAAGGCTAGGCAGCTGATGATGATGATATCATAGGAATGTCGATGTTGTGACGTCACCAATTAAATAAATAAATAATGTGGCGATGGAAGTAAAATCTAAGGGCCTTACAAATAAACACGGAATAATAAAGTTATCAAATCAAATCAATTATTTTATTTGCATAATACATGTTAAAAAGGTGTTACAGGTATAAAAGGTACATTGCATTGTATTATAACCTAATGAGGTGTGCAAATTAATATGCATAATGTGGTACTAATCGCAACATTAAATATACAGAATACATTTCAAAATAAAAAAATACACAAGTCAAATCAAAATTTAAATAATCATCATAATTGTGGTGCCATTTCAGATAAAATCAGTCATATTTCATTTAAATAATCACTAATTGAATAGTAACATTTTGCAACTAGGAATTCAAGTTATGACAAGCATAAACGTCAAAATGTATGGTTATACCGATGTTATTCCTAGCTTAACTTTATTCCGTGTTTATTTGTAAGGCCCTTAATATATAAAACAAAGTCGGGTTAGTTACACCATTTATAACTCAAGATGGGTTGGACCGATTTTCTGGACCGATAGATCATAAAAATCGGTCCAACCCGGACCGATTTTTATGATCTTTGATTTGTTGGTATAGTCTCTGCCCCGAAAATATTTTTTTATTTTTTTATAAAGAATATTAATTTTTTCATACATTTTGTATAGAACGGCCTTTTTGATTTTTTGAGAACGGATTGACTGATTTGGACGATTTTTTTTTTCGTTCGTCTCGGGCTCGAGATATTTCCTCGCGCATTAAATAAGTAAGAAAATCCGTACACAACGCCATCTCTGACACATGATAAAAATCCGAATTAAATTGAGCAAATATGTTAACACAATATTTATTCATTCTGAGGCGGTACAAGGCTGAAGGTGAAAAATAATTTAAAGTTATGACTTACGTAGGTCAAATTCGCCAAGTTTTGCTCCGAGCGGATCCTTTCGGGAGTTTCTTTGAATACATCGGTAAGATCTGTAAGTAAGAAAGAAAATTAGTTATTTACTGCACTTAGTTTGTCTAAAGTAACATTAATTAATTCTACGAGAGATAAACACAAGACCAATCCAATGGACTTATAACATACTAGCTTTTGCCCGCGGCTCCGCCCGCGTAGATGTCGGTTATCGCGTAAAAAAATAGCCTATGTCCGTCTCCATATCCCAGGCTATATCTCTGCCAAATTTCATGACGATCGGTTCAGTGGTTCAGGCGTGAAAACGTAACATACAGACAGACAGACAGAGTTACTTTCACATTTATAATATTAAGTATGGATAAAAAAATAGACAGTGTAGTTTTTTTGGGAAATACAACATACATAATATGCAATGAATCCCATCCGATGTTGAGTTTATATGTAGGTACTATCACGGGCACGGAAATCTGTCCACTTTGAAAACAAAATCCCGTACACATGATGACCATCTGTTTACTGCCCCTTTTTGCTTTCACCAATTTTTTTTTTAATACATTTCTCAGGCTCTGTTACAATGATCACGGATGTCTGACCACCTCAGCTGGTATTTTACGTTTTTTTTTTTATTAACAAAAATAAGTGGTTCAGCAAAAATCTGTTGTTGTGATGCTATTGGTTGATGAGCGTAGGTAAGCGTTACTATAGTGGCTGAGTGCTACAAGCATGAATAGTCCTTACAGCCAGATGCCAGTGACCGCGATAGTACGTATACGGGTTTCTCTGACTTCGGCATAAATCTGGACCTAGGCCATCTACCCAGGCCATTTATTGCTGAAACTCCACATTCCAGGGAGCAATTTGATAAACAACTTATTTTAACACATTGATACATCACTCCATTTTCATTTCCGCGCGTTGGCTGGATGCCAGGAGCAATTTTGTTTACAATACGCATTATTAGTTCCTTTTCCCATATCGACGATATTACGAAATATAGTGGATCTACGAGTGATTCCTTCAGAAAATACACTAAACTGTCTTTTTTTATAATCACATAAAACCGAGAGCAGTGGTGGCCCAGTGGGAACGGCTGCGTCTGGGAACATTACAGGCTAATTATGCATAATACCGAATTGATGACCAAGGAGTTTTCTTGAATCTTAGTAACAAAATTGTGTTATTCAATCGTAACGAATGAATCATCAGCTGTGATCATACATGCAGTGGTACATATTAGATGTATGTTTATAAACAACATCACATCACATCACATCATAATTTCAGCAGAAAGACGTTCATTGCTGGACATAGGCCACCCCCAAGCACCGCCACTTCGACCGGTTCTGTGTTTCCCGCAACCAGCGGATTCCTGCGGCTTTCACAAGGTCATCGGTCCACCTTGTAGGAGGCCTTCCAACGCTACGTCTTCTAGTAGGCGGTCACCACTCCAGAACCTTTCGGCCGCATCGGCCATCTGTTCTGCGAGCAATGTGCCCTGCCCATTTCCACTTAAGTTTAGCAATTATTCTAGCTATGTCGGTTACCTTGGTGCTCCTGCGGATCTCTTCATGTCTGATTTGATCACGTAGGGAAACTCCAAGCATAGCCCTCTCCATTGCCTTTTGGGTGACTTTTAGCCTTCAAATAAGGCCCATTATGAGCGACCACGTTTCAGTGTCATAGGTCATCACTGGCAACACGCACTGATAAAAGACTTTCGTCTTGAGACACTGCGTTATGTGGGACGAGAAGATATTGCGTAGCTTCCCGAACGCTGCCCAGCCGAGTCGGATTTGACGATTTACCTCTTTCTCGAAGTTGGACTTACCTAACTGGACAGTTTGTCCTACGTTAACATACATGTACCAACACCACATGGGAAATCCAAATTGAGAACTCTGAGAATTTTCCCTGTCGATGTCGGTACATGATTGCGTGCTATGGTAAGCCACGGTATTACGGAAGGCTGTCAAAACCAAGTTATTTAGCTAACCTAATGACTTACATTTGTGGATTTTAACGGCTCGTCAAACTAAGGTGAATAATGTAGACATTTAAAATGAATCTGAAGTAATTAATAACGCATTGCTTTCATTGTTAAATTGACTATGGTTAACGGCTTCTAGTTACGCGTGTCGCATGCCCGTTTATAATTAATTTTAGTCGCTCTTTTATGCTGATTATTATGTTTTAAATATTCGATTAGAAGTTTTAATCATAGCTACGAATGTACATATATTATACATATTTAAGGCGAAAGCGCCCGGATAGCCCACGAAATTCAAATTTTCATAAGTTTTTTGTAATTTGCAGGTACGAGTATTAGCACTTTAAACCTATAATATTAAGCGTTAAAGTGCTAATTTTTGTTAGAGCAAACGGATCCTTGAAGCGAAAAATGGTTTTCACAGACTCGCAATATTCTTGAACGGCCTATCCAACGATACCTGACGATTTTAAAAAAAATATTATCCTCACTTTACGTGCAAGGGAGGCACCCCACAATTGTTTTTTTTTTTTTTTCAAGATTTAGTTTTTCCACATTTTCGGCGTGATTAATATGTATACCCATGCCAAATTACAGCTTTATAGTACTACTAACAGTCTCTGAGCTAAGCCGCTGACAGACAGACGGACGGACATGGCGAAACTAAAGAGTTCCTTGTTGATCACGTTTAGCAAAATAAACAATAAGACTTCGATAACATAATTCTAATCAGTCTAATACGTCTGGTTACAGCTACCGTCACAAATTCGCCAATTTTCCACATCGCGTCGCGAAAGCCAAGTAGATTTCACTTATTATCGTTTCTCTGATTCACCTTGAAGTGAAGAAATTAGTGTTTTGAATAAAAAAGTCACTAATTTCGTTGAATACTATGGTTTGTCTACTAGTTCGAACTTTAATACAATGAAACTTTCTGACACAGCTCTTTTTGAATAGTATTTGCATTCAAGATCACATGGCTAAGCTTTAGAGCTAAAAACATACTCAAACATACTTTCACGTATACTTTCGTCTATCTCTCACTACAATAATGTTAAAATAAAAGGGATAGCATGAAATTTGACGGGTGTTTGTCTTTAATGTCACCGTAAAGTTCTTATGTTTTTCAAGACAAACTTGTTTAAATTTGGTTGATTTTTAGGGCTCAAAAGGAAAAACGGAACCCTTATAGGATAAATCGTGTGTCTGTCTGTCACAGCCGATTTGCTCCGAATCTACTGGACCGATTGAGTTGAAATTTAGCACATATGAATTTCTGTGACCCAAACACGAACGTGTAACGTAAATAAATGAATTTTGAATATGGGTTTCATTTTTGGGGGAACACGCATGGGTGTTAGTGGGTGTATTCCTTGACCACTTCAGCATGGCCGGAGACATTCTAACACGAAAATGATAATGACAATGACTGTTACAAAAGCGTGGAATAGCCCTGACCTTATGCTGTTTAATAAGGATGTCCTTTACCAAGCGTACGTGGCTAGAGACATATCTATGTAGGTACCGCTGGGATTCACTGTACCGGTAATTTTCCGCATAGATAAACAATTGAGGTACTTAATAGAAATAAAATAAATCTTCAATTCATTCGAACACTGACCGCTGGGTCCAGACGCATGAAATTGAGCACAAGAGTTCCTTATATGTATAGCGAAAGTGAGAAAAAAGGAAGGTACTTCGAAAATTCACACCATAAAGGGGTTAAATAGGGGATGAAAAGAAGTTGTATAGAAGTTCGTTATTTTTGCCGATAGGAAACGCTGATGGAAAATTATAAAGGAACAAGCGTTCCTTCGACACGTAGTGAAGTCGCTGAAAGTTACATTTGCCAACAACGAAGTGTATTAAATGTGCGCAAAACCACCCCTCGGCAGAATGCCCAGTAAAAGGGAGACAAGACGTACGTGTGTACGTGGAATCGAGAATAAAGGCTCGTACAGACTAGTGCGATATCGCGGGCGCGACGCGACACTAGTAGCACAATTTCTTTGTCGGTGCCTGTCGCGCCTGCGATATCGCGCGAGTCTATACGAGCCTTAAAGGAAACAAAAATGAACATTACCTACATCGCCGACGCGTCACTCGAGTGAAGCGTCTGTAATCGGCTTTTATGTCTTTGTATCAGTATGTAAACTGGTAAAAAAAAATCCGCCAGCGCCTACGTACCCTACCACTGATAACGTTCAAAGCAGGAGTGAGCAGGAATCTACTGATCTACTACTATCTTTACAGATCATAATCTGCAAAAATAGTTGTATGAGGTAAAATAAATAAACACTTTTTCCATCCAAGACCAATTCTACCACCAATTAAAGGCCAAGAACAAGAGCCGGGCCCATACATTATTAATTGAAAACAGTCTGTGGTGTCCCAGCAGGGCAAAGGCGTTCACTCAACTCGATCCCGAGCCGATATAGGACAATCCCGCCTATAGGCGTCAAGCTCGTCCCACCATATTTGCCAGGATCAGCGGCGATGCCGTTGGATGTTGCCTTAGCCCGAAATTCATACGACATGCGCCAAACGTGTCCAACCCAGTCTTGGAGCGCAGTATCGTGTGTCGGATCCGGTATAAGATATTAATTTAAAAAATATAGGTTAATACGTACTGTCATCAGGCACGATGGGGTCGCTAACTTTGGGCATATTATCCGTCAGGTTGACGGGTAGATTTCCTGTGAGATTCACATGCAGGATTCCGGAACCGTTCACGCCTAACAGCGGTATCTGAGTCACCGAAGTCACTGTAGGTGCCGCTACATCTGCGGAAAATGGAGATAAAAAAGGGTTATTTAAAAACTGCCGTATTCTCTCGAAATCGAACTTTCAATTCTACGGTGCGACCGGCAGGACCTGCAAGTTTCTGTTCACATAAGTAAGATTACAATCGCAACAAAAGTGAAGAAGATTGTCAGAGCTACTTCTTTTTTGCATGGGAATTATCAGCATCCTGTTAGATCGACAATTCAAGTTTACTTACTGACGCACTAGAAGATATGACCATTGTATTTTCGCCAAGTAGCAGAGTATGTCGCAGTGCATGTGCTAATGCAAGGTTGAAGGTACTAATGATTAAATAGCAAATGCGCAGAGGCAAGGCTTTTGGCTTATTTGTGAACATACCTACATTTACTTGGATTTGTGTAAATTTTGAGTCTCCCTTCAGCTGGTTACTTGCTTAATTTTATTTTATTTTATGTTATTTACAAGTTCTCTTTTACTCCCAATAATAATAATAACAACAGAGAAATCTACGCTCAGCGATATTCATAATATACAGAACAAGATAGAAACATTGACAACATCCATCGGTAAAGCTTAAAATAAACAGTCAACCAGCAATTATTTCCATTTCGGCCACAAGATTTTCCACCACTATGCAATAAATAAAACTGCAGCTTTTCTGCAAAATAATTGACAGGTAGACATTCCTTTAACAAGGACGATTTAATGATGACACTCGACACCTCGTGTCTCTTTTCAACGCCTAGATGTCATATAGCGCTGTCTCTTCCTGTCATCGCGAACAAATTGCTTGCAGATGCAATAGGTTAATTAATAATGCAACAACAATAGGTACAGGCTATATTTAGGTTTGCATCATGATATCCGCTAGAAAACAGTACCTATCCGTTACAGATAGCTAGGCTGGTACTTGTGTACACACGGCTACATATCAAGCTAACTAGTTTGAGTTTTTGTAGTTTGTTTAGTACTAGTTTGAGTTGTAACGCATTAGTTATTATCTCGCCAGGACAAAGAATGGTAAATAGCAATTTAAGTAGGTATGCGTATGATTAAGATGTGACATGTTTGAACACTAATTGCATAACGCATTCCTAATGACAATCGTTTTTATTATGACAGTTCAACCACGTAAATTCAATTTCCATATTGAATAACTACGATTAGTTAAACCTTAGTTACACTCTTATCATCATTTAATTAAGGCTATTGCAAAAATCTATTTTATTTTGTATTCTAATTTTATACATGTTCTTTTTTTATTGTTTTATATTTTTTATTAATCACTATCACTATCACTACATATTATAAAACAAAGTCCTCCGCCGCGTCTGTCTGTCTGTCTGTTCGCGATAAACTCAAATACTACTGCACCGATTCTCATGCTGTTTTCACCAATGGATAGCGTGGTTCTTGAGGAAGGTTTTAGTATATAATTTGTTAATTTTTTGTATACATTTTTGTATAAATTAACGATATTTGTTGGAGGTGTCGGAAAAAAATACGCCGTCTAGGAGCTTTCAACGAAAACGCTGTCTAAACCCTTTGAGATATAACAAAATAATGTATGGTGGAATTATGTATCTTATAAAGATCTTCAAAAAAGTCCGCGATGGCATATGTCTATCTAATAAGGATAACATACTATATTCATTTTATTGTCTTTTTGTAGGTATTTGTTTGCCGAATTTTAGTCTTGGAAACACGATTACGATAACAATACGCTATAATATCAGAAGTAATTAGCCAAATTATGTTCGTAGATAAATAAGCTAGCTACTCATGTGTATTTCAAACAGTATACAAGAATATTTATCATAAAAACATTACTAAACACAGCGGCCAAATGATCAAAATTTGTGCATTCCAAAACTTTCGTTACTTTTTCACTGACATATTTATCACTTTTCGTTAAACTAACAATACGAAATCTACACTTATTCCTCAGTAATTCTGTATAAGATTCTTCTATGATTAAACTGTTTTCTCATTGAATCCATTACTTTACGCACGTATAACCTAGATGAATGTTTGTTTACATTATGCATCGCACCACACCGCCACACGACCAAAGACATTTTTTTTTTGTTTTTAGTGGTGTTCCCGCTAAAATGTATTAATACCGGTCAAGTATTAGTCGATTAATCGAATTCTACAGCCAGGTCGTGTTGCAAGTACAAGATAAATGTCAAATATTTCGTCCAATTGCGAACGTGACCCTTAGAAAGGTTATGCACCAAAGGTGTTCATTAGACATTTCGAACGATATCTTAGCACAAACGGTGTATCATGCGACATTTCGGAGGTTAATTCGTTTTGTTTTCACATTGTTGGTACTTCCGTGAATTATTTTAAAATGAATATTAGTGTCGCATTTTTATTTCGTGTTGTAATTTTGTAAAATTGATTGCTTTAAGAATTTGAGTGAAATTTCGTATTTTGGTTTTGTGTTTGTTATCTTTAGGTAAAGACTCATACGACGTTCAGAACATAAGTACTTTTATTATATTAAATGATAGTCATTTGTTTCGGTTTCTATTCACATAGTGAATCACTTTAAAATTAATAATAAGTTAGAAATTTGAGATATAGCCTGGAATATGGAGAAGTACATACGGTACTTTTTTATGCGATAACCGACATCCACGCGGACGAAGCCGCGGGCAAAAGCTAGAGTTTTCTTGTACAATAACGTTGTTGTCTTTATTGTGAATGCTGCGTTGCCTGTAATAGGCATACATACCTACGAGCAATTTTATTTTATCTTGTTTTATATTCATTTCCTGTATGTACTGCTGTTGGTGTATCAAATAAATAAATAAATTTAAAAAAAAAACGTTCATTGCGTTAAGTAGATTATCGGCACGACTTAATATTACCATGGTCGTACCATCGGCAACAAAGATTTTAAAAAAATACTTCGTTGTGTGGGTTCAAATTCAGGCAGGATACTTTATGAGTATCGGACATTACCGACATCGGTGAAGGAAAAACACCGTGAGAAAACCTGGACTTAGTCATTATATTTTGAAATAAAAAAGTTTATCTTGTCAACCTGAGCATGTTTGTAATCCTAACTTATATTATAAATGAGAAAGAAAGTTTGTTTGTTACCTTTTCACGCCTAAACCTCTGAACCGATCATCCTGAAATTTTGCTACGTTGTCAGGTGTACAGAAACGGACAAGCGGTACCTTTCATCCCGAAAAAATACTGTTCCCGAGGTAAACAACAATAACGTTCTTATGATAGTAGATGGCGCGACGTGTCTATCGAGTCATGATTGAATTATATTATTATAGAAACTTTAGTAGTGTGTTAAGAGTTACAAGCAGAGTACAACCAAAATTGACTGTCAAATTCTAAATTAACGTGACCGAAGCCGCGGGTAAAAGCTAGTCTGTTTATAAAGATAATTAGCAGATTTACAACCGTTCAGTATTCTTCAACCTAGATATGCAGTCTGGCGCCACCTCCACTCCACACTATCGATCTGACCAAGATTATGTCTGACTAAGAGACTGTGAGCTCTGAGTTTGTTTCGGCCTTTTTTCTCAGAGTATTCAGATAGGAAACGCGGATCTCATCTTTTCAAATATGATTGACGTGTAACTGTTTGTAAAAAACCTTCTTACAGAAATAAAATCATTTATCACCCAAATGACGTAGGTCACACTAAGGCCTGTGTTCACCAACATTTAAATCAACTGTTTAGATATTTAATCACTTCTATTTGGAAATTTGACATAAACCAACTTTTTAATTACCTAACCGGTGGTTTGAGTTGGGTAGCACAGGCCTAAGCCCAAACCAAATAATTTGAATAATACAATAGAAGGAAATGACTTAAGTCAAGCTGTCATCTCATACAAACAAGGGGTATTATAATATTTGCATTGAATATTTTACTTTTCATTGCGACAGTTCTCAGAATTGCTAAGATTCGTGATGATGCAAGAGATGACCCTGATGTCATCAAGGATTTATTCCAGAATAGTATTTTTAATGTTGTTTGTTTGTAAAGTGTTTTAAGTATATATTTTCTTAACTAACTATTTACACAAGGTACTAAATTAAATGATAAAAAAACTAAATATACAAATACATACAAAAAAATAAAAGGACACTTAGGCGTCGAAGTACTCGTCCGCATCGTTGTCGTCCGGAAACGTGCTCAGAAGACTGGCAGCATTGCCACGTTGAATGGCAATACGAATTCTTTGGTCAAACAAAGAGCTACCCCTGTCACGTGAAGTGTCGACCAGTCGGCGAGAAATTTCCTTAAAAAGGAGATGCGCATTCGGGCCTCATGATGATGATGCGTCTCCACCACAAACGGCTCAAAACTGTAGTTACCCATAAGGTGAGGGCGTACAACGGTCCACTAGCGCATAATTCGTATTATTGCGTACCACTTATTTATTTAATTATTGCATAACTTATTATAATATATATAATATACCACAATATATAATATACCACACATTTAATTATTGCATAACTACGTACTTCATGAATAAATAGACAGATACATTAATTTTAAGTCAAGGTAAAATCGGTGTAAAGTCTACTCTTTATGTCATAAAATCCCATTAAAGAACTCGAAACTCATGTTCCTCAACATACGTAGTCGATTTTAAAAGTACTCATTCTGTGAGGCATTCTATAATATATTATTATCATGATAATAGTGAATAAACGAAAGTTATTCCATTGACACAACAAAACCAGAACTCATTTTGTCCGGTGTAAACAATGGCGTCGCGCATGAGTTAACTACCATGCCGGCGGACGGACGCGTCTCCAAATAGTATGACTGGTTAAACGAGGGATAAAATCTATGCTCACGAAGTCAGATGGCCGAAAAACTGACAACCAGTCTTACCAAGGGGTATCGTGTCAGGGGTCAGATGGGCAGTCGCTGCATGTAAAACATGCATGCATGTATGTATTCAGCTGGATCCGGTAAAGCTGGAAACCGACTTCATACTAGGCCAACGATGATGACTTCAAAATATCCAATCTAGTGCACATTATAGCCGCATCGGGCCGGATCGCAGCATATCAATACAAAATATTGCTGTGCGGCCCAACTGTGGTTGGTTTATACAAAACAAGCTTTTATTATTTATTTAACACTTTCTCATACAAATGTATAGCGGCGGACTTAATGCCATAGGCATTTTCTACCAGTCAACCTTTGGGTGGCAAGCTTTTGCCCGCGGCTTCACCCGCGTTGATGTCGAATATCATCCCACGGGAACGTACTACTGAGATAAAAGTATCCTATGTCCTAACCCACATAATGGCCTATCCGCCTTTCATCAAAATCCGTTCAGCCGTTAAGGAGTTAAAAGGTAACAGATAATAAATTGTAAAAACTTTTGACCTAGTGGATCAATGAAATAAAGACTAAATGTTTTCTTAACATACAAACTATGACCATATTTTAACCCTTCATATGCCGGAACGTAGATCTACGCGAGACACAATGGGTTTTTAATTGTGTCTCTAATTACGACATACGAGAGGTTAAATCCTTTAAATCTCTTAATAAGAGGAACACAAATACCTATATATCAATATTACATGTGAATTAATCTACTATTTTACCACCTTGGGGGATGAGTTTACAAAAACGATGTAAGACGTAATTACTTATTTCTCAACAAAAGCATAAATTTGAATTTTCACATGCTTAACTGAATAAATACTAGGTTTCCCATTCCAAATTTCATCTCCTTTTACCACCCCATATGGGATTATTTTGAAGACGAAAAGAATCATACGTTCTTCCCCAGGATGCCATCTATCTCCTTGCCTAATTTTGTCTAAATCCGTTCAATGGTTTAGGGGTGAAAAGATAGCATACAGACAGACAGAAATACTTTCGAATTTATAATATTAGTTTGTACGAAAGTGATGTAGGAAACTGACGAACGTTGCTACTTTCATGATTGCTATTCTCATTTTATTGTGAAGAGGTTGAAATAAATGCTGCTGAAATATTGCCTTCTCTTGAAAACGAGATGATGCAGAGCATATCACACATACACCTCAAAGCCAGAGAAACAGATACCATAAGGTCCCTCTTAACCCAAGAAAAATACCCAATCTAAAACAAATCACCCAGCAATTAACTGCTTTGTTTGGGTCAACGTATTTGGGCGAATCTGCATTTTCTGAAATGAAAATAATTAAGTCAAAATAACGTAATCGACTTACTGACTATAATCTGTTTTCGTGCTTACGTTTGGCACTCAGTAAATACGTGCGTACTTACGAGAAATTAGCAGAAAACACGCAGTGCCATTCATCGACCTCTAAATAATATGTAGGTACGTAGCTAGGTACCTACAATAAATGCCTTTAGAATAATTTTTTAACCGAGTTCAAAAAAGGAGCAGGTTCTCAATTCGGATCTTTTTTTTTAATGTATGTTTATCTATATTTTCGTCAATTGTGGACCGATTTTGAAAATTACTTTTCCATTTGATAGAGGAAGCTTCCGCGGTGGTCCATTTTCACTCTCTCTAGAGTGAATTTTGTAAGTATATGTGTCGTGTGTGTGTGGTGTATGTTTGTGTTGTCTGAATGAGCAGGAACTGTTAAAAAAGCTTTCCAAATAGAAATACCCAATAACACTTTGACTTGGGAATCGAACCCCAGACCTCACGCTCAGCAGTAGCTTTTGCGACCACTAGATCAACGTACTTAAAACTTAAATATTCATGTCGCTACACCTGCCTGCTTTCACTACAGGTTGCTTATCAACAGGATCCTTCCATACCTGGAGATAATTATAAAGGCGACGTCGAACTTCATTGCAAACGATATGATATGGCTAATGGCACTAGGTTGGTATAGGTCACTTCTTTCATTACGGCACGGTTGGCGCAGTGGTTAAGTGATTGACTGCTGTGCTGCGTGTCGCGGATTCGATTCCCGCCCGAAACAAATAGTTGTTCCGGGTCTGGCTGTTTGGTTTGTGAGTTTAAATGTTTGTGAACGCACCCGCAATACAGGAGAAATTCCTAGAGTGGGCAACGTATAAAAAAAAGAACTTCAGCAGCTGAAGATGTTTTAAGATAGAAGAGGATAGGTTGAACTACTATCTATACATCACGCATCTATACACAAAATAACATATTTTTACTAAATGCATATTAAAGTCGATAAACGGTAATTTAAAAAAAAAGTATCGGCTAATCTCCAAAACGGTCGGACCGACTTTGACGGGACTTTCACTGGCAGATGGCTGATGTTACAAGGAATCACTTACTACTTTTATTTAAGAAAAGCCACGCTGGGCGCGGCCGGGCAGCAGCTAGAGATAGCCAAAATTGTCACCCTCTGAGTCGGATTAAGCTTGGACGAAGTTTAATCCGAGGAATGAAGCATTCTGAAGGAGTCTGCGAATTAATGAACTCTATTGGATATTTCTTATGTTCCTCTGCATCAACACACTCAATTTTGTGAATGCTGCTGTAAACTTTAACTATCCTATCGTTCATCTCAAATGAATCTTCGTTTCTCGGTATCAGGACCACATTAATTTTAAATGATTCACAAGACGAAGGGTCAAGCTCGCACAAGTTCTACCAGACCGTTTTGAGCGACGCAAGGCTCAGGAATCTGGAAGCTAACATCTCCAAAAACTTCTGCATTTGGCAAACGGGCTTCTCCAAGTATCAGAAGCCATCCAGCAAATTCGATCTCGTTACAACTCGCTATCATATTAAGGGTGAACTTGAATTCATTTAATGAGCAGAAGAGGTTGCATCGCTTGAGATTCCTCGATGATTGCTGCTCGACGTCATCACGGAACAACAGGTAAACATTGTCCGAACTTTTCCAAATGAAACTGCAACCAAGTGTAAAGTAATCCGTTTTCGGGCAAGTTAGTCCAGCATTGTCGTTCAATTCCATTGCTTCCCGAATTTATCAAGACTGTTGTGCCCGAATTCGGGTTAAGCCATGAGGTACCCGAATGTGAGCGACCAACAGTAGAATCTATTCCTTAGCGTGATTTAACACATAACTCAAGTTTCACCTTCCACACTGCCTAACCTAATCAGTGACCATTAATAAACATGGGTACGTGATAAGGATAAACAAGCTGGCAATATCAATACAAATGGCCAGCCCCGCACATTAGTAGCCTTGAAAATCAATTACCACGATGTTCTCAAGATTAGGGCCACTCAGCAGTTAGAACAAAGGGTTTCTTGGAATAAAGAATTACGATTAAGTAATTGAATTCATACTAGCACGCGATATGATAAATCAAACAATTAAGTTTACGTGTAAACTGCATTATATCGTTAGACATGCGAGTATGGCCGACACATATGAACTCCACCTAACCTTTTTCCAAGTATGTTGGGGTCGGCTTCCAGTCTTACCGGAATCAGCCAAATACCAGAACTTTACTGGAGCGACTGTCTATCTGATCTCCACAACGCTTTTACTGGGTAACACGATCAACTGGTTGTCAGACTTTTGGCCTTCCTGTCTACCCGTAACGACTGTCAAAGATCTACGAATGAGGAGTCTCGCTATGTAATGGATGGTCACCCTTACACGAACCGACAGAGTAGCTTAACCTTCGATCAATTCGTGCGGCTGTTATTATTAAGCCACGAGCTCGTCTTGAGATGATAATAATTTAACCACAAATGACGCTATATAGTGCGGAATGACTCAGTTAGTTCCAGCGCGGTCAAGATTTCTTTTCGTGCTTTGATGCTTTGAGCTTTGTTATTTGTGTAGAGGAATTACTGGTAAGTACATTTTATTCGCTATAATATTATTTTATTTTTTAAATGACTGACACATCTCGCGACCCCGGAGCCCCAGACTTTTGGAATGCGTACGAGAGACCGAAGCCAACTGGCAGAGGCTCTTTAGGCATTTTTAATTAAATGAGGCACCAACCGACGACATCCCTGCTCGCACAATGCAAGTGCACCCAAGGACAACCCCCGGTTAGTGTAGGACTATTGCAGGATATGGAAACAGAATTAGGATTATGGGTTTGGGTGGCTAAAGTGACTATGGCAAGACTATGGCCCCTGCCTGACCAATGTTTTATATAAAATACACAGATAAATGGCACGGGGTGACTTGCTCAATAATGCGCCCCCGAAAACAGTCGCCAGCACATAGTGTCGTAGCGGCAAGGGAGCAACATGTCCTCAGGTGCTTATGATGAGGAGAAGTATACCACGGGTATCAGGACAATCTCGGAAATACGATCAAGATCCCTACCAGCATCTTAATGGAATTTCCTTCCTCCGAGCACGTTTCCTCTTGCGAATCTCCACTCAAGCCAGCCAATAAAGGCAAGAAAGAGTGGGAGCTCTGTTCCTCGTCAGTGTTTATTTTATTTACGATTACGTCACAAGTGCACAACCCATTGAAACCCATTTGAGTGCCTTATAAAATGGAACAATGCAGTTGTCAAACGTTTAATTATAAACGGTATCGAATCGATCCTACGAACGACCGACTTGAGTCGGTCTACCTATTCAAAATGAACAATTGATATAATTGTTCACTATATTTATATAATTATCTTCCCATGTTATAAAACTCAAGAATCACACTTCTAATTTAAGTGTTTTTTTTTTTTTTTTTTTCCTAATTCTATGCTAGATTTTAGCTCACCCGAGAGGCACAACAGCTATATATATCGCACCTTTGGGAACAAAGGGTCACTTCTGCATGTTTTCCAACTTTACAGAAGTGACGCTTTGTTCCCAAAGGTGCGATATATAGTTATAAAACTTATCACAGCATTAGTCAACAAATAGTTATCTGCACTAATGAGTGTTATCTCACTTGTCACATGACTATCCATTGTTTACCTGCCCACCTGTTTGTTTACTCTGACGCCATATTTGTTTACCAAATAGGAAACATGCATTGAAATGTATTCTTACGTTTATTATACGTGCTATTAATCTTGTGTACACAAATGTATCGATCGGAAGCCCGGTTGTTTGTTATGAAAGGCGATCTTTGTGCCAAGGAAGAAGTGTTTCCCATCGGCGTCGTCCTAACATGGTTAAGTACATTATATTATATCGTGACTGGGATTAATATTTGAGTAACCTCTCATGACACCAGCGATAAATGCCCTAACACGTTTCTGCTGTAAATACATCCCGTTACGTTACTTATAAGAATCAATGGAGGAAAATGGCCGGAGTACGCTATTAGGCACTTGAACCCGCAAGATGTAACTGCACAACAGTTACCTTCAGGCTCACAACAGAAGGGCGCGTCCAAACTGCCACAAGCTACATGTTTAACGCATTCTGGGCACCCCAAATACAAATAAACTGGTTAGTTAATTGTTTACTACCGTAGGAATTTAGTTTCCCATGTGAGACGGTCTTAGAATCGGTACTCCCTTTCTTCTACTAAAATTGTTTGTCCGAAAATCATTATCCATAACACGTTTGCATAATGTACAAAAATTCGCATTTTTATTTGACATAATTATCTTTACATCTATTTCGTCGAGTACTTTAATAATTGAATCTCCTATTTTTGCATGAAATAAAGTCATATGTCCTAAGTATTGCATTATATAATGTGTATTACTCCGAATGTTCATTTATAAGAATTGTAAGTTCTAAAACCTTTGCAAAAAATTAGGTTTTAGTGACTGAAACGAATTACTGTAAATCCGACTCCACGCAGTCTGGTCTGCCCTAGCCCCTACCCCTAGAGTGTAATTTAGAATCGCGTAGGCGCGGAGAGGCAAGGGGGCCCGCGAGTTGGGGCGCAGGTGGTTGTGACACGAAGCAACAAAATACGATCTAGAGGAATGTGGCCGTTCTTATTTAGATCGAATTTTGTTGCTTCGTATCTCAATTTGAAACTTTAAAAAAGGTATTAGAATATTTAGATATAGCTGATTGAGCCGTTTTTCATAATTCCTTCTCAGTCACGAGTTAATATGTTTTTAAAGGAGTGGCGCTAGTGGACCGGTGACAACCCTCTTAAGTTCGGGCAAGTTATCATTCGGACAAATAATTAGAACAAGAAAAAATATGGCACTTTAGATTATGGATAAAAAAGTTTGGGAACACAATAGAGAACCCTTACAATCACACAGTATTTTACATTTAGTTACGGAACAGGTTTATAACTTTATATCAAAATGAGCTGGGGTTATTGTTGCTATCAAAATAGATGAAAAGGTGTTAAAATCGATAAAGATAATGGGGCATCGTAAATGGCGTCGCATTAATACTCGATGACGCGAGGTGTAGTTTGAACATACTTATGGCTCCAGATATGAGGGTTCATTCTAGCGACAGGTTCGCAATCATCAGTAGTGAGCCTTACACGATTGATTGGCGAAGCATGTCACAAGACGATGAGATGTGGATGTCCACATGTCCCGAGATCATCAGAATACTGACACAGCTGACACTAGTGACACTCCTTCGTTGACACCACAGTTGATAGGGAGATGAGCAAGTGGTGTCACTTCAAATGAACACTGCTCTTAACGTTCATACTTTTGAATTATGTCTGTCAATCATATTGTTTGGATTAACGAAGCGTGTGACTTTTGTGTGCGTTTCGATGACGCGAACACGGAGACATTAAAAAAAAAAAAAATATGCTAAGATTTTGTAAAAAATTGTAAAAGTTGATCCCCAAAACCATAAAGTAAAAGTTATGGTTAAAAAGTTATAAGGGTTTGAACGTGGCCGCGCCATTGAAACACGGAGAACCGCGCGGCCACGGAGATCTTTAAAATTAAGCGTTGCACAGACCTGAAATTTAGAAAATTAACAGATAAAAATTATAAAAAAATTGTAAAAATATAGAAAAATATCCTAGGTTTATATTTCAGGAGCTGTAAGACTAAAACCCCATGGCCGCGCCATTGAAACGGTGAAAAATACGTCATCGCCGATATCTCGCTGAAAAACCATCGCAGAGATCTGAAGTTTTTTGTAAAGCCTAGAGTAGATTTTCAATTTTTTTTTTTTATACATAAAAAAATCTTAGGTTTATATTTCAGGAGATCGCGTAGAAATAAGTCGTGATTATTTATCGAAGAAAGAAAGTAATAGCGAGATCTTTTTGAATATTTATGTTCATAATATAAAACCTTCAATGCGTTTTGATCGTTTCGATAGGGTGACCATGGCTTATTGTTTACAGAAAACATATTCCACCACAGTATTTTCAGCTATCAAGCAATGGAGTTTATTTAAATACCGCCGTGGCCGCGCAATGGAAACGCACACGTGACTTTTAAAAGGGAATCCTCCTCTTGGCATAACATTTTAAGGCAAAAAGTTTTTGGCATAAAGTTTTTAACCACCCAGAAATAGGTAATCGACGGGCCCCCGCATCGCGCGGCCCCGTCTACTACGCATTGGAAACGCTTGGAAACAAAAAACCCGCCAAGTGAACTTCTCCACCCTTAATACTCCCACCACTATCCCACAAATCTCTAAAGAAACTGGTGTTTTTTTTTTCGGCACGTATGGTTTTGCGCTCTTCAGGGTTTTCAAATATATTAATGTACACTAAAAAGGGTCTAATCTACCCAAAAATAAATAGCTACTATAAAAAGCGACGGGTGTTTAAACTACAGTGGTTCTTAAATTGTAGCAATAATCAATAACGCGATATAGTGTGTACTACCGTTAGGAGTTATTTAATCGGGTTTATTATTTTTAGCCTCTCGGCGGGTTGGCCTCGGCATGAATTTGGACAAAACGAAAGTCATGTACAATTCCCACGTCCTGCCGAGTCCAATCCACATCAAAGGGTCGCTTCTCGAAGTTGTGAAGGAATATGTCTACCTAGGGCAAGTCATCCAGCTCGGTAGACACAATTTTGAGAAAGAAGTCGACAGGAGGATCCGGTTGGGCTGGGCAGCGTTTGGAAAACTCCGTCAAGTCTTTTCGTCGCCTATACCGCAATGTTTGAAGACTAAGGTCTTCAACCAGTGCGTTCTGCCCGTTATGACATACGGTGCCGAAACATGGACACTGACAGTCGGGCTGGTCCACAAATTTAAAGTCGCTCAGCGCGCTATGGAGCGGGCTATGCTCGGAGTTTCTTTGAAGGATAAAATCAGGAATGAAATTATCCGGAAGAGAACCGGAGTTACCGACATAGCTTGCAGAGTAAGCAAGCTGAAGTGGCAATGGGCTGGCCACATTTGTCGAAGGACCGATGGCCGGTGGAGCAGAGAAGTCCTGGAGTGGAGCCTGCGTGTCGGCAAGCGTAGTGTGGGACGCCCCCCAGCTAGATGGACCGACGACCTCAAAAAGGTGGCTGGGATAGACTGGATGCGGAAGGCGGAGGACAGGGTGTTGTGGCGCAGCATGGGAGAGGCCTATGTTCAGCAGTGGACTGCGATAGGCTGAGTTGATTGATTTGATATTATTTATAACGTCACGTGTTTATAACATCACGCTTTATTTTTTAATAAAATTATGCTTATTATTATTATTGTGCCCACAGTATTTGTCGTAATAAACATTATGCCTAATGATCATTATTCTGAATTTCGTCATGCCAATGTAAATTACGACCATATATTTTATGCTTATCATTAGTAAACCCTTTTATAATCTATTATCTTAATATTATACTTAAATGCAAAAGTGACTGTCTATCAGCTATCTGTTACCTTTCACTCTTTAACGGCTGAACGCATTTTGATGTTTGGCACATGGATTTTACACTAGTTTACAAAATGTATTTTTTTTATTTTCTGGGGGAACTCAACTGATCGATATATAGCTTTTAAGGCCCAGAAAAGATGTCTCCGATCATTATTAAAACTTAAATCGACAGACAGTTGCGCGCCTTACTTTAAGTTACATAAAGTCTTGACACTTCCCTGTGTCTATATTTTCGAAGTAGCTATGTTTGTCAAGCAAAATCCATCTCGTTTTGAGCGCCTGGCTGTTGTATTCCCAAGGAATAGGCGTGACAACAGCAAATTATGTCAAGTATAATGTCGAACCACTTTAATGCGTAAGAGCGTTTCTTGCATGGCCATAATTATTTACAATAAATTACCGAGTAATTGGAAAGCTTTTAAATACAGCACAATTTAGGAGTAGAATACGAATTTTTTTGGTAGATAAAACGTACTACAGTGTAACTGAGTTTCTATCGGAGAAAAATATTTGTTAATTAGTGACATCTTGATTTTTGAAATTTTTGTGTACGACATTTTTGATTTTTGACATTTTGATTTCTGACATTTTTAAATGATGTAATGATAATGGTTTGATATTTGTAATAGTAATGACATGATATATAATCTAATGATACTAATTTATATTTTCCTTTTAATACAAACATATATTTTTAATTAAGTTGATGATTTAAAATTTCATACGAGTAATTTATAAATTGATCTAAATAAGTGTAATAATAATGATATAAATAATTTCAAATGTTTGCATGCCGATTGGTAAAATGTGGCTGAGCTAAATGTAATCTTATGAACTATTATGTACTACCCGTATTTGCAAAATAAAAATTATATTCTATTCTATCTGTTGCCGCAACTTTATGGTTGATATCATTTCCTTATGACATATTATTTTCAAATCTACCCTTAGAAATTTTTGTGCAGCTCAACTTACTTTATTTTTTATTTTCATAATTTAAGCGTATTAGTTCGTTGATAACGTGCGTGTTTCACTTTGTTAAAATATATATCTGAATTTTTTGCGACATGAATACGTCTAGAAGTTTTTAAACAATCCAAATCATTTTTGCTACATATGTGGAGAATATGTGTTTCACAGTTATAGAAAAGTTTTATGAGAGTTCGTCAAAAATACCTACTTTCTGTGTTTTGGAATGTTCTTGGATAAAAATGAGAAGTCTTGGGCGCCTGATTGTGTTTGTAAATCTTTTGTTGAATATTTACGATTGTGGAAAGGTGGCAAAAGAAATCATTTTAAATTCTAAATACCAACCATTTGGCGAGAACCACAAAATCATCTCGTGAATGATATTTTTGTAGTGTCAACAGAAAAGGCATGCACGCTAAAAATCGTGCTAAATGGCAGTACCAAAAGTTACTTGTAGCTCGTGAAAAAATTATCCTGCCACCAATACACATAAAACTGGGGATCATGAAACAGTTCGTTAAAGTTCTAGACGTAAACGGACAGTGCTTTTCCTACATTTGTAAAAAAAATCCTAAGCTCGCTATAGAAAAGCTTAAAGCTGGTATATTTTACGACCCTAAATTAGACAACTTAGGAAAAACACCCAATTAAAAAATTCTATGAATGAGTTTGAAATAAGGGCTTGGACAGCTTTCGTCATTGTGACGCAAAACTTTCTCGGAAATATAAAATCTGAAAATTATACTGAGCTTATAGAAGACCTCCTTTTACAATAAAAAAATATAGGGCGCCATATGAGTATAAAAACCTATTTTCTTCATAGTCCCCTGGACAAGTTTCCTGAAATCTAGGAGATATAAGTGAGGAGCAGGGTGAGCGTATGCATCAAGATTTATGCGTTATGGAAGAATGCTATCAGGGATTTTGGGATATAAATATGATGTCTGACTATTGCTGGTCCCTGATACGCCATTTTCCAGTCTTCACTTAAAAGGAGAGCTATAAAACTAAGTTTTTTTTAACTAAATGGTCAACTTATTTTTCTTAGTGAATTCTTTTTTTCTGTTTTTGATTTAGGTATCGAAAACTAAAAAACCAGATCTGATAAAAAAATCTAAGTAAGTGTTTGAACATAGTATATGTAGTCAGCAACAGCAAAAAAATTCCCGGCAACAGATGCACTGTAAACTAGTGTTATGGATGACCTGGGTTAGGACATAGGATAATTTATCCCGGTAGTACCTTCTCATGGGATAATTTCCGACATATTGCATAAATAGCTTATTGATTTGAGATTCACATTCATAGTGGTTGAAGGAGGGGCTCGTGGCTAAGTAATAATAGCCGCACGGGTCGATCGATTAGGTTTAGCTACGCTTACCGGGGTTGGTCCGTGGACCATCTTTACATACCGAGACTACTCCGTGCCTCGAAAAGCACAATAAGCCGTTGGTCCCGGCTGTCATTCGTGGATCTTTGACAGTCGTTACGGGTCGTCAGAAGCCGAAACTTTGACAACCAGTCTTTCCGAGGGGTATCGTATTACCCAGTAACTGGGTTGCGGAGGTCAGATAGGCAGTCGCTCCATGTAAAATACAGGTATTCAGCTGCATCCGGTCAGACTGGAAGCCGATCCCAAAATAGTTGAGAAAAGGCAGATGATAAGTGGTTTGAGTAATTAAATAACCATAATAATTCTACGATTGAGATGCTCTTGGTTACTAAGAGCATCTCAATCGTAGAATTTATATCTCTCAACTGGCTTCTGGCCGCGAGTTCGTCCGCGTGAAATTTCTTTTTCGTTCCCCAATCCGTTCTCCTGATATCATTAAAAAAGCCGTTCTGTACAAAATGTATGAGAAAAACAATTTTCTTAATAATATTTTTTTTCTTAAGAGATTTCTAACCACCAAGCATCCTGATTCCTGAAGTCTCTAAATACAATCTATACTTGATATTTACATCCTGATCCTAAGCAAATCGATACGAAGCTAGTAAAGGCTAGGCCTAGTAGACTGTAGATTTGTTGACCATTTTCTATTTTGTTAAGTACCTGGTACTCGTTGAAAGGCCTACACTGTTCTCCCATACCTATTAACGCTGTTATTTGAAAATATTGTAAAAGACAATTATTTTTTGAAAGAGTATCCGTGGAGTTTCATGCCGGTTCTTCTCCATAGCAAACGACCAATTGGAACCGTGCACATAGCTTGTGACGTTTCATGAATGCCCATGTAGGTTTATGTGAAATATTTTGATTTCAGTACAAAATAAACAAACAAGATAATAATCAAACCAACTTCGAGACTCTTCTATAGGGGATCCAATCACCGAGACAAGTTTCCTTACACATAATAACATACTTAGCATCGAAATATGCGTGCACACATATTCGTGCGTTTGCCAATTGAGCAAGCGCGATGCGTAGGCGCAGGTCAAGTTTGTAGTGCGATCGAAAATTGAATGTTATTCGTTAGTAATGTGATCGCGAGCTCATTGTTGATAATTGATTCGCTCGGTGGTTTTTCGTTGTACAATCAAGGAAATGGGTCAATTTAAGATAATAAAGTTCACAGAGTACAAAGTATTTTTTGTGTTGGGTACTTCCTGAAAGGAATGATTTTCCCTTGAAATGATCTCTAGGTATGTCGTTCAAGAACGTTTACTTCTTCTCTCGTCAGCACGAATTACAATCATTATGAGAATTCATAGCTCGCAGAGGCTATTATTGTTATTATTAATGGACCCAAAAATACCTCTATTTCGCCTAACAATTTGAATGGCATTGCATCAATCTTAAAAGTCGCAATACTGACAAAAGATGTGGTCTATACATGATACCTCACCACAAAATTCTTGCAAAAAATCACGAACAAACTCGCAATCACTCGCGACTCTTTCGCGACTTAACCACATTTATGTAGTTATTAATAAAAGAATATGCCAGACTGGTTTGTGCGGCGATGCGTTGACCGTGATCAGGGGGCCTATTACGAACTTTAAAAAAACCAGGCAAGTTCCAGGCAATTCATTTCACTGGCTGGTTAAATTTCGTATTACGACATTCCTAATTCTAACCGACTTCACGCTGGGTAGTTTGTCTATGGCTGGCTTGTAATTCTCTGCCGTAACGTTCAGAAACACAATTAAATATTTATCGGTAAGTTACGGTTTTATTTAATCACATATTTTGTGATAAAAATAAGCAATTTATATTAATCTAGTTACTTTAGTATAAAAATAGGTGAAAATATGAACGCACTGTATATTATGCTACCTATATAATTCTTCATATTATAATTTTCTGAGTTTGTAAATTATAACGCGAGATTAAGTTTCCGAACGAACTCCACTTGAAGGTCAGTGGGGAATTCGACCACATGGAAGAGTATTGTTTCATTGTTTCACAAACTACTATGAACACTATCTTATTGTTTGTTTAATACTTCCATTCGTAAGAATTTTCGGGGTATAAACAAAAATATGGCGTAAGCTCGTTATTGAGTATTTTCCTATTCAGTTTTTGAGTATTTTCTTATTCAGTGTAAGAAAGTACTTAAATATGATATTTTAAAGTTGTATCCGATAAATCCGTGAATTTTGTATGACAGTCCCTGACATGTCTCAACTCCTCACTTGATTAAGTTGATATCGTTCAATGAATTGCACATCATCCACGTCGAACGCATTAAGGCTCTTGCATACAGGCGCGACACGCGACGCGAGACATAAGAACCGCGTGTCGCGCGACGAGCGGTGCCTTTGTTTCGCGTCGCGTGTCGCGCATGTTTGTAGGAGCCTTTAATTTGATCACGAAGTTATCTCCAACTCCTCACTTGATTAAGTTGATATCGTTCAATGAATTGCACATCATCCATGTCGAACGCATTAAGTCTCTTACATACAGGCGCGACACGCGACGCGACACTAAGGAACCGCGTGTCGCGCGACGAACGGTGCCTTAGTTTCGCGTCGCGTGTCGCGCCTGTTTGTAGGAGCCTTTAATTTGATCACGAAGTCGTCTCCTTTTGTTCCTAGATTCGTTATTTTGATCAGAAAAGTCACTTTCTAGGAACTCAAACAGTTCATATTCGTCGCACATAATATTTTCTTTTGTTATTTATTTATTACTCGAGTTACTTCGGCAAATAAACCCAAAACAATTCAATAAAAGCTCCTCTGAAGTAGCGTAAACTGAATGGATTGTGAGGTTACTTTTTGACAAGTTGTTATATGAAAAGAAATGTCAAACGAACGTTCGTAATACGGTATTGCCAGGCAATATTCGGGCAGAAGTCGGCCAGGGTGTCACGTGACCGCTGACTGGCTTGTTTGACGTGTTCATAATACGAAATTGCAAGGCAGTTCTGTTTACGCTGTAAACTGCCTGGAAATAAGAGTTCATAATAAGGCCCCTGGTCTATCGAGGTCGTCAGATTACAAACCTCTAACATATTGATGGGGTTTCAGTGCTAGTACCCACCCAATAGCTGGGCAGGATATTTGCATTTTGTATTGTGTTATTTTATACTGTGATGTGATGATCAAAAAAAATGTAAGTGGGCGAAAAGTAAGTTATTTTTTTTTTAAAGTTACGTAGTTACAGATGAAGTTTGCCAAGCTTCAAAACCGGCCAAGTACGTGTCGGAATACGCACAATGAAGGGTTCCGTAGTTGAGATGAATTTATCCCAAGCTATATGTAGCTAGCTTTCCAAGAAACGCTGTAAGGTTGACTCCTATAGTCTGTTCCAAAAATGTCTGATGAAAGTGTAAACAAATCCTGTTCAGGTCAAATTCTCACTCAATCACTCACCAGAGTGAATTAGTAACACATTCATATGTATTTAGAAGGTTTCAACTTTATATCTCACCACTTTTTCCAACAATTAAAGTTTGAATAACATTATTATTTTGTAATTGAGATATCATAGACGAAAATTGAGGTTGTAAAATTAGCCTCAACTGCCAATTTAAAAACATCTTCATCATCATTTCAGCCGAAAGACGTCCACTGCTGGACATAGGCCTCCCCAAACGGGGGGAAAACATCTTTAAAGTGACTTAAAATAAGAATATCGGGTATATCGGGTTAAATTATGCAAATAATAAAATAAAAGCACTTATTGTGTAAGTGGCACTACAAATTGGTATGACACAGGTATGTTTTCTGATCCATTTGTTTACATTTTCATCAGATACTTTTTGAACAAACCATATCTATTACTTTTTCAGATTTCACATTTACAAACATTCTAGTCGCTCATCTTCGATCCATCACCCAGATAGATTGAAACCGAGGAAAGACAAAACCTTATTGAGACACAAAAACCTATCGTAAATTGCAACACTATTATCTCAAAATCACCTTTGCCAGTGACCTACCATCGACAGGCTGTTTCTTTAAACAAGTTTATATTTAAGTGAGTATTGCGTAACCATATGGCAGGTCGTACCAATGCAGTAAATCTAAAGATTTTCTTAAAGGGAACGTTAACATAGCTTCCATGAGTTGCGTTGCTAGAATGTACATCCGGCGCCGACGCACCAGGGGCAGTCAGCCGCACTGCCACCTTCCTGACTGGCGAATGTTTTTGTCATGGCATGAGTTTTATTCGTATAAATTGTGATTATCCTAACTAATATTATAAATTCGAAAGTAAGTTTGTTGGTTTGTTACCTTTTCGCGCCTAAACCGATCATCCTGAATTTTTTTATATACTTTGTCAGGTATACACAAACGGACATACAGTACCTTTCATCCCGAAAAAAAGTACTGTTCCCGAGGAAAACAACAATAACGTTCTTATGATAATAGATGGCGCCACGTGTCTTTCGAATCATGATTGAATTATATTAAAAGGACACAGGCTACATCCTGGATCGCAGACGCAGTCGCGAGCAACAGCTAGTAGAATATAAATTGTGATTATAGAATATTAGCTTCTGCCCGCGACTTTGTACGCGTGAAATTTCTTGTTACCCCGCTACCCATCCCGTTCTCGAAATATCATTAACTATGCCGTTCCTTTAAAAATGTATGAGAAAATGAATTTCCTTCAGAATTATTTTTCGCGATATTTTTTTATGTTTTAATAGTTATTCTGCTATTTGGGCTTCAGGACTCGATTAGATCATAAAAATTGGTCCAGCCGTTCTTGAGTTATAAATGGTGTAAATAACCTGACTTTGTTTTATATATTAAGATTAGCGATTTCGTCCGATATTTCCCTGTCACTTGGGATTTTATCCTTATTCTTTGTCTCCATCAGAATATATAGTATACCAGCGCTGCGACACTTAATTTTAAATATCGCAGCATCATGCTGAGATTGGAGCCTTTTGGCCTCGTACACACGGCTACAAAATATCAAGCTATAATTTTCCAGTATAAACTGATCTCGCATTGTAGGATTTCCGTACAGTGAGAGGTCACCTTATACGGGAAAATTATAGCTTGATTTGTAGCCGTTTGTACATCGTACAGGACCTCTTTTTTTGTATTTTTTTTTTTTAACACATCTTTTTATGTTTAGTGTTTGTGACCTTCCTGTGTGAGTCATAATAAATACTTTATCTTTCTTTCATCATAAAGACCCTCTGTGCCAAATTTCAGCTGTTGAGGTCCAAGTGTTTGGGCTGAGCGTTGATGATCAGTCAGTTAGTGAGCCAGGATTTTTCTATGTATATGATGGCTGATCAGTAATCGCTCGACAAAATCTTTCTTCAACAAAATATAAAGATTCTTAAAACATGATGTTTAATGCTAATTTCCTATACGAGTCAAGGAAATCGTGCAGAGTACCTGCAGCACCTGGTTATATCATGTGCTAGCTATAATATCGATGCTAACGGGTTTTTACGATGCCTATGAACGACTTGCAATCTGTCACTATCGCTATATACATAGGGACATAATCTTTGTTGCTTACGTGTGTTATCTTCTATCATAGTGGCAAAGTTTCGGTTATGATCGAGAGTTTTCAAAGTTTATTTTTTCCGGAGGTTTCTCAAGACAGGAGGGAGTACCTACGCAGCACCGTTATCAATTTTAGGGAGTCTTTTTGTTAGGAACTCTCTAAAAAGATGAGCCGATGTAAAATTCATACATAATTTTTTATCTACTTACCTTTGTTTAAAACACGTTTTTTTTTAACACTGTCATCGCCACAAATGGCATGCTCCAACAATCAATCAAACGAACGATGGGATTTGATGAGAACGAACATCGTCTGTTAACGTCATATAATTACAAGCACCGAGATCAAAGCATTTACTTTAATGACCGGAGGACACTTTACGACGACATAGCCTACAATAACAGTTCGAAGTCTAGAACGAGAACTAGATTTTCAGTTGTTGAGAAGCTAGCAGATGGGGTTTATTTATTGCTCACTATAGCTAATGTTCACATGCGTGGCATGCGTTGCACGCCTCTTATTCTTTTTTTTGCTTATTCTCCTGTAACACAACAACTTACAAAAGTTTCATCACAATTGGTCGAGCAATTTTCGAGGTTTTGCGAGACTAACGCACGGCAATACTTCCATACTTAATATTATAAATGTGAAAGTAACTCTGTCTGTCTGACTGTTACGTTTTCACGCCTAAACCGCTAAACCGATCGTCATGTTTTTTTTTTTCATTCGGCAGTTGATTTTAAATAAATCGACTAGCGTTTGCCCGCGGCAATGCCCGCGTGGATGTCGGTTATCGTTTAAAAAAGCAGCCTATGTCCTTCTCCATATCCCAGGCTATAACTCTCCCAAATTGCATGACGATCGGTTCAGCGGTTTAGGCGTGAAAACGTAACATACAGACAGACAGACAGACAGAGTTACTTTCACATTTATAATATTAGTATGGATGAAAAGCATTTTATTCTCGTAAATACATAACTCCATACATGCCTTTGTTCGTAATAAAATTAATTAATTTGTAATTGATTCTTTTCAAATCTACGATTCCGGTATATAATATATAATCATCCTATAATGTTCCCACTGCTGGGACACAGGATTCCTCTGGATGACAAGGAGTGGGCCGTTTTCCACCACGGGGGCCCAGTGCGGGTTGGTAAATCAGATCTCACATGTCTACGAATCTTTGGTTCTAAAGACATGCCGGTTTCCTCACGATATTATTCCTTCACCGTTTTGAAACAATTCCGTTAATTATAATTTTTATAAGGTACCTATAATGTTGATAAGAAAAAAAGCTGCTCTCAGTATTAATTAATTGGTTCCATATCGTCATTTCATTCATTCTGGGGAAACCAATGAGACACGCAAGAGGATTAAAGATTATGTTACAAGATGTTCAAATGTGTTGTCCCTTTTTGTGAGTGACTCACAAAATCGCATTTCGTTGTTCTATACATTTAGAGCGTTGAATTTACATATTTTTATTTTTGTATGAATGTCTGATGAATTAAAATCTGATAAATTAATAAAAGAAATAGAACAAAAGTTGTTGTTTATAATGTTAGAAATATAGTCTAGCTCTAGGAAATATGGTCTAGGAAATGTAGTATAGGTTGTTTGTGTTTTACCAATAACCCTGTATAAAATTAGGTATAATTTATATTACATCATCATCATTTCAGTCGAAAGACGTTCACTGCTGGACATAAGCCTCCCCCAATTGGGCGGGTTGGCGATCGCAGTATGGTGTTACAAATGCATAGAGAACGCTGCTGCCTATTAAATCCCTTAGTCGACTTTTACGAACACCCACGGGAAGAAATAGGTTGATGCTATTCTTTACGTCCGGCACCACACGGTACATATAATGTTTGTATTAGGTATATATATGTGTATCTTTATACCTATATTTAAATAAATATTTATTTATTTATTTATTTATTTATTTAATACTTTAGCACAAAAAAACATGTACAGAGGCGGACTTAATGCCATAGGCATTTTCTACCAGTCAACCTTTGGGTGGAGCAGAGACAAACAGAGGTAGGTGCAATTATGAAATTGGAGGAATAATTGTATACATATAGGAATATCCTTAGATATACCTATACCATAACTATAAATAAGATAAATATACCTAATTATATATAAATATAAGAACAAATAAATACATATAAATACACAAATATACTAAAACTAATTAAACAAACAATGGGATAACATTTCCGTTGTTATGATACTGCCAGCTTCTTACGAATGTGCTCGCGAACTTTAACCTTAAAGGATAATCGGTTGGTTACCATCCTGATTTCCTGGGGGAGCGCATTCCACAGAGAGATAGATTGAATGAAGAAAGAAGAGTGAATGAAGTCAGTGCGGTGTGTAGGACATTGAAGAAGACGATTGTGTGATGAACGTAGATTTCTATTGTGGTTGGCGCAAATGTACTGAAAATGGGGAGCTAGATAACTAGGGGAAGAGGGAGAGTCAAGGAATGAAAACAAAGTGGTCAGCGCCCTTTGCTCTCTACGCTGGCGTATGGGCAACCACTTTATTCCTAAAAAAATTCGTAATTTCACCTACTACTGTATGTCTCTGCATCACCCAAAGGTTGACTGGTAAAAAATGCCTATGGCATTAAAGTCCACCTATACACATTTCTGTTCTTGAAGCAAATAAATAAATAAGGTGTGAGTTTATGTATGTACCTTTGTTACACGAGGCTAGTTTTTCAAAGCTAGGATAGCAAGCTAGAACCTTAGTATACTATCCTGGCTTGGCACATGCAGTACTGTTTACATGATTCCAGATAATTTTAAGCCAGAACGGTATAACCGTGGTTGCGGTCAGAAAAACACAACGCCTAGTCATTGTACATTAGCCAATCGAATACTAGCTTCGCCGGTGACATGAAGCTATAGTACACAAGCCAGGATAGTAAAATCAGTGGTGGGGGTGTTAAACTATCCCAGCTTGAGACGCTAGCTTACCAGCTTTCTCACTAGTTTACTAGCCTAGAAACGAAGCTAGTTCTATATTCACGAAGCCAGAGTTACTAGCTTGCTAGCTTACTAACACTAGCTTGCTATCCTGGCTTGAGGAACTAGCCTCGTGGGTCTCAGGCATTAGAGATACAGATTGTTTAGCAAATAGCCAACTTAAATTGACCGTACCATCGCGGTCTCGAACATCGGACCACCGTAAGGACTATTCTTGCTTGCAGCGCTCGGTTGTATAGTAACGTTTACCTACGCTCATCAACATCACAGCATCAGATTTTTGTTCATGTAAATGAAAAATAAAAAAAGACCGTATAACAACCAGCCGAGGTGGTCAGACATGTGTGATCATTGTAACAGAGCCTCAGAAATTTATTCGAACTAAAGTTTATGATATTTTATTTTTCGTAGTAAAAAGGGAAACAAATGTTTTAAACAGATGTGGCCATCGTCTGCCCGGGATATTGTTTTCAAAGAGGTTAGATTTTCGTGCCCGTGATAGTACATTTATTTCAATCAGAACTGTCATTCTTTATTTATGAATCGTCTGGATGAAATGGCTACATGGCAAGTTCACGTAGTCTTCTGTCAATATGACATAATAAATACAATAACATATAACATATAACCATGACTTTTCCTTTGACTACATCCCTAGTACCTACTGTGTGTTCGTTTGTCACAGAGATGTGATTATACGCTTTCCAACCGGTGTCACGCTCTTGGCTGATATTCTTTTGTTAAATTAAATTGTTTTGCCAGAGTTAGTATGTTGCAGTGTCCGTTTATTCAGAAATTTTTAAGACTAAAATGGCACATTTCAGGATCTATGAAAATAAACAGAATGTCGACTTCAGTATTTGTTTTGGAATAGTACGGCATAACTATGCAAATCTCTATTAACTGCTTCCAAATAACGAAGTTTATTTTAAATTTATTTGTTTACGTTTATTTAAACTTCTCGCACATAATATGGTACAAAGGCGGACTTAATGCCTTAAGCAATGCATTCTTCCTAGACTATCTTTTCATTATTTGACATTATATACCTACAATTCTAATTCCAACTCTATAGTAGTGTTTTTTGTGGACATGATATTTATTCAAATACGAGTATGTTACTGTAGTTGTAATGGCAATCATGTCATTTGGGTTAAATAAGTTTTTTTTAAATCTTTTATATAGATTAGTTTCTATTTTGTGAATGTGAGAATGTCGTAGGGCTAATAGACTGTAGATTTATTGACTATTTTCTATTTTGTTAAGTACCTGGTACTTGTTGGAAGGCCTACACTGTCCTCCCATACCTACTAACACTGTTATTTGAAAATATTTTAAAAGCCATTTATTTTTAATAGAGTAACCGTGAAGTTTCTCCCCGGCTCTTATAGGAAACGACCTATCGGAACCGAGCACCTAGCTTCTGACGTTTCACATGCGTACCCATGTAGGGTTATGTGAGATAAAATATTTTGATTTTGACTATCAAATTAATTTGCTGAGACATCACACTATTCTCCCATTTCGGACTGGTACAGAGCGTAAATAAATACGTCCTGGTATGCTAACAAACACTTGTTTTCTGACCGACTTGCGATAATCAAATACCAATAACAGCAATGCAAACCCAGCTTATTAATTAAAACGCCTACATAACTCTACTCTGGGCTTTGGCGTCCATATAAGTACTGCCTAGAATAGACTCAGTCTAATAATCCCTATTTACACTAACGCCAAGTTTAGCAACTCCTAGTTTGGTAATATCTAACATAAGCAGATCCCTAAGCCACCACTCTTGTTTCGCCATTCATTCTGAATGAGCTACCCTCAAAACTGATATAACATGTCAAATCTAAGGAGTTGATCCTTAAAATATTTCTACCAAAACTATGTGTGTAACAAACCTCACGTCAGCGAAAATGCCTTTCTGTAAAATGAGAGATTTTTTATCTCGACTGTAGGTTTATTATTTTATAGTTTACTTAGCATAATTAAGTTTTAGCACACTCGTTTTCAAAATGTCAAAATTTGTAATCCATTGCTATACTCCATTTATTATAACATTAGACAAATAACTGTTCTCACCCTTTCGTTATTTCGATGTAAACGTTTAATAAACTCCGTTATTTCATGATAAATACAAAGCACTGTAATCTGTTTACCATTTACATTAAAAAAATATCTCTAAAGTGCAGTAATTTCAACAATATTACACAATAACTATCGTTATTTAGCCGTTATTTGTCTAATGCTATAGTAAATGGTGTATTGACGATAACAACTGCCGACGATAACAAACTATGTATGTTATCGTTAATACAGATTATAAATTAAGTTCGCGAGCACGTTCGCAAGAAGCTGGCAGTAAAATCACAACGGTAATGTTATCCCATTGTTTGTCTTATTTGTTGTAGTATACATATTTGTGTGTATTTATTTGTGCTTTATATTTATATTTAAATGAATATTTATCCCTCCATTCTCGCTATTGCACCTACTACTGTATGTCTCTGCTTCACCCAAAGGTTTGACTGGTAGAAAATGCCTATGGAATTAAGTACGCCTCTGTACATTTTGTGTTGCTTAAAGTATTAAATGAATAAAAATAAAAAAAAACACAGGATAGCGTAATCTTCGAAAAAAAAAAACTTTTTTTTTTAGTATTGTGCCGGTGTCGACTATTCTGCCAGCATTCTCACGTTGAGACGGCAGCGCAGAGTGGCGGGCCGTCGGATTTTACTTTCTGGTAGATAAATGTTAGTATCTGCAGAACGAACACAAGGGTTAGTAAAAACATATAGTCTAATTTACAAGCTTTCTAGTTTGTTTTTTTATTTATAAAATAGGGCACACCTACAACATAATAATATACAAGATATACAAGAAGTTTTTTTATATCCCATAATATAAATAATAATATATCTCTAGAGGGTATGAATGAGACCATATCAAAGAATCAACTGGCATTTAAATATTTTTTTAATTATCTTTTCTTTTATTTATTTTTTTAATTTTTCATACAAAGTAATTCGACAAGTCACGATTATTAAATGTAAAACATCCTTACGTGAAATATGACGTCGCATTTTCTTAGCTTTAAATATGAATGATTGGTTTGAATGAAGATGAACTACTCGTATTGATCAATGCAACTTAGATACATTACTCGAACACATCGAGGGTCTCAGTTTCATCAGTTTGGCAACGTCGCAATAGTAACAATTCGTCATACGGGTGACAATTTATGACCTATATATGATTGATGATAATTATCTTCGAAACTATGCATTTTTGGACCGCATATTCTAGGAATTTTTGTATTATTTTTACTAGGTAATAGAATATAACCCTAGAGTTTTAGGATATCAAAAAGAAAAAAATACGTAATATAGTAATCGTATATTTTACGCACCAGGTAAAATTTTAAATTATTTTCGTTAAGGAATGTGGCTACTCCATATTTTTGACACGTTTAATTCAAAGTGCGATGCCTGTCAATTTTCTTAGTACTCGGTATCAAATTTTACTTGATCGCCTAATGGCTGGTGAAATATTTTTTGTGCTAAGTAGCTGTTCAATATCTGCGCGTTACATTTAATTGTCGCCTACTGTAAGAGACAACGGGCAAAAGAGTTTGTGTAACAAGACTAACAAGTCATTAATTGCATTGTTGTAATATTAAAATACAACATCCAGTATGACAATGACGCACTATGAATACTACCGATGACGACTGAAATTGTTATGGTATGAAAGAAAATATCTTACCGCAGAGGATGTGAGCGTTCCGGCATATATCGTTCTTCAATTGTTTGACAAACATCACTGTCTTATTAAATGGGCAGTATCATTTTTTCACACACTACTTTTAAGGCGCTATACTAAGTTGCCCAATGCATTATAGCCTCTATCTACAAGTGGCGATACTTAGGGCCTGCGCCCAAAGTTAAATTCCTGTTCGTCGCATAGAAATCCCTTACCGTGCCGTGCCTCAAGTTGGCGCAGGGCCCGTATACGAGACATTTTTTTCAAAGGTAGGATAGCAAGCTAGAACCTCTGTCTTGCTGTCCTGGCTTGTTACAAGATAGTGTTCTTTACACAATGCCAGTAAATTTTAAGCCAATAGCATAGCGGTGGCAGGCCGATTTAAATGATCCGATTGGCCGGCCACACGAGGCTAGTACACAAGTCAGGTTAGTAAAATTGGTGGCGGGGGGCGCAACTATCTCAAAAATAGAACTTCATCCTATTAAACTATCCTAGCTTAAGACACAACTTACTATCCTAGAAATTAAGCTAGTTTTGTATAGTTACTAGCTTACTAAGGGAGCAGTGGTGGCCCAGTGTAACGGCTCCAACCTACAAGTTGTAGGTCGTGGGTTCGACCCCAGGCAGGTGCTTTACTTTGTGTAAATAATTTCATCCTCACTGCTCTTAAAACGGTGAAGGAAAACATCGTGAGGAAACCGGCATGTCCTAGAACCAAAAAAATCGAAGACGTGACATCTACTAACCCGCACTGGGCCCGCGTGGTAAATTTCAGCCCCCTCCCTCTCGACCAGAGGAGACCTGTGTCCCAGCAGTGGGAACATTATTAGGCTGATTATACTAGCTTACTAACACTAGCTTAGGAACTATCCTAGCTTCAAACACAAGCCTCGTGTATCCAATGGTACACCCGCGATTAACCAAAAAACTTCTCAGCCTAAGTAGAAATAACCTTCGAACAATAATAGGTACAATTAAGGGCAATAATCTCCTTAACAAACATCTTTTTAACATAGGCGCCACAGACAGCCCCCTTTGCAGGGGCTGCCTTGACGCCGAGGAATCAGCCGCCCACGTCATCCTGCAATGCGAGGCCGGGGCTCCACAACGTGAAGAAATCCTCCGAACAGTGAGGTCGCTCCGTGAAGCCTGTAAAGCTCCCAGGAAGCTTCTGTGCTTTTGGGCGGGGCTAGGCTAGCTCTGTTAGCCAGAATCCCCACGCACAACGGACCAAATGCGAGTCTAAGTGCGGAAAAGGGAGCCCCATCATCATCAAGCCTCGTGTATCCCAGGCATTAGGCAGCAGTCGCACTGGTGCGTGAATGACCACGAATATATAGCGCTTCGTCCTGAACTGAAGCGCCATTTGTGTCATACATAACCGACCCTTTTGTATTCAGAGACGAATAAAACGGTCTTTCTTTTCGACTAACCATTATTTCGGTGTAGTCCTGCTATTTGCGTTATTTCACTTGTACATTACTTAATAATTATTTTGAGGTTAAGTTGGAGAAAATGAACATATGTACGGCAACGAAGCGGAAAAACATCTGTTCAGTGGTTGTAAAAGTTTTTCTAAGATAATATTAGGAGGATGAACAAAATATATTTACCAAGCAATTAACATAATTAATTATGCAAAAACTCGTGTACCAAAAGGTGACGGAGGTTAGTCGTCATTCGCTACAAATTAAATCCATTGAATATTATGTATTAACGAATAGTAAAATTGATATTTCGTGGGTGGTATCTGGTACCTACAAGGAGCAGGTATACGTAGATATGGTAGATATGAGATGATGAAGATGATTAGTACAGATGTAACGATTTGTGCATACAAAATAATCTACAACAGTTAACTGAACTACATTACACAGTGTGAAAATGAATTAATATACATTATATGAAAGTAATTTGTTCAGAACCGTTTACCGAATCGATTTCTGTCATTTTGAATATAGGTTATTTTTGATCCCAAAAATAATAAAAAAATCGTAAATTACAGTCACACTTCCAATGTACACCACTCGTCGCGCGACACGCGGTTCTTTTGTGTCGCGTCGCGTGTCGCGCCTGTTTACCTTAGCCTTTATACGTTTGCGACTGGTTGCGTGCTTAGATTTGTAAACTTTCTCCTACAATCAGTATAACTAATTAAATTAAAAAATAATGTTTTATACATAATAGTAAAAATTCAGTGTAGTATTTTGATTATACTCGTAACATAATATTCTAATTGATGGTGTGCGTTAATTCCGGAACAAATTGTACATACAAACCTAAACAATTTATAATTAAACGTAACTTTGCATGCTAGATGCTACATATAAATGCCAATATTTAAAAACGATAAACCATTCATGACTAATCAGAACTAAATGAAACGCAAAGCATTTGAACGCACAGCAACATTGAGAATAGTTCGCAGAGCTTGTAAATTCAGCTTACTAATAAATACACTTTAGGATTAAAACATTTTATTTTGTCATCATCTCTATTACGAGTCTTGACATAATCGCAGGCGATTTTTTCTTTCTCGCTCGATTGAAAACACTTGAGTGCGACAATCGCCTGGCAATTCTCGCAGGGACAATCTCTGCTCTCGAAGTAGGGAAAACTCTTCTCGTGTAAATGAGCCTTCATGCTTAATGTTTCTTTTTCTTTTGCGTACAGCTCACTGTATCAACAATGGCAATGATAACAAACAGCGTAATTCATCGTCATATTAACGTCAATCATCATCTATCAAAGTAGTTCTGAATAAAAAGGGAAAAACACATGTGGTAGGACTGCGTTTGTACTCAGTACCGAGAATTCCATTAAAAACCTTTTGCATTATAAAATGGTTAAGTATATAAATACATATAAAGCACTTCGCGGTTTTCACATAGCCACTTAGAACACAGCCGTGGTTAGTCATACTTTTTAAATAGTTTTGCATGAAAAAGTATGGTGTCGTGTAAACGATGCGTTTGTAAAGTATACCATATTTGAATCGTTTTGTTTAGCAAACGAGACTCATCCACATAGGTTTCGGATTTTCCCATAAGTTCAAACTGATAAAAGTTTGCGAACATCATATCTCTGGTTTAATGCAATCTCTACACTTTCATCAAAATCGGTTTAGCAGTTCAGAAGTTCAGTCGTGAAAACGCACAGTTGTAGTTGTTGTGGTTGCCCGTTCTTCTCCGTAGAGATCTACGTTTTGGAATGGGCAACTAGCTTCAACCTTCTGACAGTTAGACTCTTTTAGAATTCAAAAGTGCCTGTAAATGGTTTAATTGAAATAAATGCTTTGAGTTTGTAGAGGTCAGATAGGCAGTCGCCCCATGTAAAATACTGGTATTCACCTGCATCTGGTTAGACTGGAAGCCGACCCAAACATAATTGGGAAAAGTAAGATGTTGAAGTTTTATATTATTTAAGATGTCTACGTCTTTTTCTCATTTCATTATACATATTCTTTCATAAGAAAGAAGCCAGAAGCCGTAAGACTTAGCGTTGGAAGGCCTCCCACAAGGTGGACCGATGAACTTATGAAAGCGGCAGGAATCCGCTGGATGCGGGAAGCACATAACCGGTCGAGGTGGCGGTGCTTGGGGGAGGTCTATGTCCAGCAGTGGAATTCTTTCGGCTGAAATGATGATGATGATAATTCTTTCATGCAGTTTCGTAACAGAGATGTTTTTATGCTCCTAGGCGCTAGTTTCAAAGACTCTAGCTTCCAGAATCATAAAAACAGAAACCTGGTTCTATCTATGAATGAATAGACATAAAGGAATTATGTCGTTTAATGTTTAGCAAGGGTTTTTAAACCACGCTCTTATATTAGGTATTCAAATATTTATTGCGACCGGTTACCGATCTCATTTTTACCAACAGCCGATACCTTATATGTATGGCCGAAACCTTAATACCTGATCCGAGAACCAAAAAATATTTACATAGAAGGGTAATCGGAAATTCAATGCAAAAACTCCACGCCAGCATGACCCAGCCATTTGCACGCACATATTAATATGGACATTCGCTATGCCGACGAAAACATGCCAAAAACGTATAAATAAAACAGCTGTGAATACAAGGATACACAATATTATATTATAATATTATATTCCACACGACAACTGCTTATAGCCACGATGTGCTCATATGCGTATATGTATTTATGAATTAATTAAAAACTGTGTGATGATTCATTGGATGCGCCTCGAAGGATTTCGTCGAAATAACGTTTTGGTGGCAACTTGGTTTGCATGCAGTAACATTAAACGAACTTTCATTTTCTCCATCGTAAGATAGCACGGCAGGCCACGTGACACTAGTGCACTGGGAGGCATGAGCAAAGATCGTCACTCACTGGACGCCTGAGATCCTTCCTCAGGCGTCGAATCGCCGTCGAAGTAGACCGCGGCGAAGGTGGTGTGACGATCTGATCATGTTCACGGAGCAAACATGGCCATAGATCGCACAAGATCGCTAACAAAAAAAGCAAAAATCATGCTAAACAGCCAGCATTATTTGAAATACTTGTTAACATCAACAGCCATGGAGATAAAATATACAAACGTCTTATTATTTTTAACAGAGCAGCTCAACAATGAAACGAAACAACACGAAACGTTTCCTTTCAAATTCAGCTGTCGTGTGGAACCATGGATGTGAGTAACAATTTTTGACGTTTTAATGAGGGAATTAAGAAAGTACTCGAGTGAATGAGAAGGGGCTATACAAGTTGGGGATCGGAATTTGAAAGCATCGAAGGGTGTCCCGCATACCAATTAAAAGTTAATACACAGGACTGACGTCGATCGATAGTGTTACAATGATACATTGTACTATCGATCGACGTCAGACATTCGGATATAGCGATGTACACATTGTACACTATGGTTACACTGTGACTCGAATTTACCTTAATAAGGTGATCTCCATTCCAGTATCCTCTTTTGGCCAAATTGCTTTCTTGGGAATCCTCATGGATAGCCACCGTTTGGGGGTCGTGTATGTGGTTCCACACGAGAAAAAATAGTACCTCACGACAGTTCCCTTTTGCTGAACCACGGGAGGAAGAGCTAGCTAATAAAATAATCTGATGTCAGGAATATTCTCGGAACCACAATATTCACTCTTAGGTCTTAGCTGGCAAGATAGTAATGAAAATGACGACATCAAAATCACAGGTGGATGCTACTTTCTGATACAAAACTCGCAGCGTAACTTCGAATTTCATTAATCTTATACAATTTTTTAAGAAACGTTTCATAAAGTAAGTTCTAGTTTTGGAATGACGTACCTACAAGATGTAAAACTTGTTCTGTAATCAAAGAGTCGTGCATTACATTGATCGTCTTTCTGATAAGTAAAAATATATGTCATTAAATTTAAAAAGTTGTTTGTAAAGAATATGTTTTGTGCCAATATAACATGATTATGGAAATTTAAATTGCATTAATTAGCTACACTGAATGATTATCATATAGCTGTCTATATGATAATCGTTCAGCTATACATACATCAGTTATTTGTCTATTCTATACTGAACTTCTTAAAATCGTGCTGCAACGTGTTTTGTATTGTAAATGTCAGCCAGACGACATGCAAGAGGGTGCTTTCGTTTCAAATAAGCAGCACAGCAGGGGGCCAAGTCTACTAATGTACAAACGTTGCAATGGTCTCTTCATTGAGTTTTTGACAGATTTGCCATACAAACACTGTCAAATACAATGGCGAGACCATTGCATAGTACCCATTAAAAAAGTAAGAGCACACGCAAACCCTGCAGGAATCGAGAATTTTTAACACAAAAATGCATTAACAATTTAAAAGCAGTGACGGAAACGACACGTTTCTTACAGGACGGGTAATTTGAAATACACGAGATTACATATTTACTATGCAAGTACTGTATTTAGAAAACACGCTATAACTGTCAAGGGAAAACATGATAACACTAAATAAATAACGAATGACACTATCTTTGAAGCTGAAATTAGATTAAATGTATGTAGCAATTACTCGTCTTGTTACAAATGAGGTAACGGTGTAAACGCTTTAAAACAAAAAGGCTGTATGGTGGAAGCTAAAATATTCTTTTAGAATTGTATCTATTACTTTCATGTGTCTTGGACATCGCTGACATCGGTGAAGGAAAACATTGTGAGAAAACGATCGATGCGTAAAGTCGAGATGGTTAAAATAAACTCACACTAGGGCCTCAGGACTAATTAATATATGTATGAAATCGCCAATCCGCCTTGAGCAAACGTGATATCGCTCGTTCCTTCTCTGTATGAGAAGAAGCCTTTGCCCTGCAGTGGGACAATAATAGGCTGGTATTATAGTATTTTATCAACATTCAATAAATTCCACTTACTTTCAGTAGTAGCGGTCTTGTTGGATCCCGGCGTGGCATTCGGCGAAGAAGTGTTAGGCGATGTTGGTGCAGGGTCGGATGGTACGGGCGCTGCTGATGTGAGCCCCGTATCAATCGGAGGGGCTGGCGAGGCCAGCGGCGTCGCTGGCACATCCCTTCGCTTGCGGCTGTGATCCAGCGTTACAATGTCGTAACGGAACGGACTCGAGCTACCGCTGTCCAGAGCATATTCTAGGTTCCATGCTGAAAGATAAAGAAATATTTGTCAATATTGAAATGGTTCTACAGGATGGCGGTTTTGGCACCTGCATCCGTCAAGGGGGTGGTTCTACTCGTCATACTAATAAAACTTTCGCTATGAAACTCATATCTGAGACGCAAAAAATAGCTATTCATATATGCATCGAAATCTACTGTACTACCACAAATCGCCACCATGTACTGAATTGTAATTTTTTGTAGGTTTGAAATATATTTTATGTTTTATGATTAAGATAAGCACCATTTCAATGGTAACACGATGAGGGAAATATAGAACTTATAAAAAACCTGTGCCTAATAGGTAATGAGAATGTATAAGATACATCACTCCGATTATTGAAAATGTTTAGGTACATATATGTTTAGGTTTTAGGACTTCTTGAAAAATAATATTGCAATGGACACTCTTGCATCATTGGATTTGCAACTGTGTACTTCATAACCAATAATAGTTGTCACTGACACAAGTGTTCTATCCAGGGCTTTAAATACCGGTAAATTTTCATAACGTTATCTTGTATTCACAGAGTTAACGTTATTATTAAAATAACGGTAATCCATTTAACGTTATTTATACAACTATTAATTTTATCGTTATTTTAAACAGGTGAGATGCAAGTAGTGGGGCCTGAGGCGTGCGGCGCGGCGGGTGCCCGGACTCGCGCCTGTCTGATGCCGTACCGATCAAAACGTTGCCTGAATCTGCCTGATTCTTACCCACAGAACGGCAACGTAGCTAAATTAACGTTAGTTATCGTATTTTTGTTAATGTTAATTAACGTTATATTACTGGTAATGTTATCAAGTAACGTTAAATTTTTGTACCGTTAATAGGTATAACATTGAAATTTAACGTTACGTAACGGTTATTATTTTGTTATTTGGTAACGTTAACAAGCCCTGGTTCTATCGACGAGTCCGTATTGTCTATTGGCTTCTGACTACCCGTAACGACCGTCAAAGATCTTCGAATCGAGGCACGGAGGAGTTTTGATATGTAATGGATGGACACCCATCCACGAACGACTCGTGCGGCTGTTAATATTAAGCTACGATCCCCTACTGTTTATTTTTATAACCTCAACGGAGAAGTTCTTGGCCTTCACCGTCATCGTCAGGCTGAAGGTGGCAGCGACCTTCACCCGGAATCCTCAACCAGAGGAACTGGCTATCTTACCTCTAACTGCCAAATCACAACAATGCTGTTATTAACATTGTTGTTATGGCGACAGATTTAGATAAGATGGTGGTAGCTAGCCAGGCGGACACGTCGCAACAACAAATTAATGTTTTATTCGAATGAACGTATTCCCGAGTAACATGTCTGATATTGCCTTCAGGTCGTTTAAAGAGCAAGGTTTTATAATCTAAAACATCTAAGCACACTGCACACAATGTTAATAATTATACAAATAAGTGACAGATATTATTTATGAACTAGTTCATACATAATATCTGTCACTCTGTGACCTCCAAAATAAGAAAATGAAAGATAATTAGAAAAAACTAATCAGCGCATTTTGAAGACGAGAATGTTCAGCTAATTATGCGCTGAACAGATTTTGAAAATAATTCTTAATTACCCTAAAGTAGGAGCACAAACATACCTCGAAATGTTGTTGGGCAGAAAGAGCTGTGTTCAACGCTTGATTTACTTAACATAATCCACCTCAATGTACTAAAAAAAAAATACTAGCTATTACTTATATAATGTTGATTTCTGTGCAATAATAATATTTCATGTTATTTCTTTAATTTGTTTAACAAAAAAAAAAAAAATTGCGCAAATAACTCACCGCGAGTGAATTTTGCGAGACTGCAGCCTTAAGAATGGAAACTAGAGAACAATTAACAACAAAATTACTGGTGACTTTGAGTTTCAATGGTTTTCATAACAACAAAATTACTGGTTTTGTTTGAGTTTCAATGGTTTTCATTCTATTTTAATAAGTGTCATAAAAGAGGTCAAGCTGCAGGAAGCGGAATCATACAATTTCCATTAGGTACGTGTTAAGTAATGAGCTATTAAACGAGCTCAGATTTATAAAGGTATTTTGACTTGAATTGACTAAGTAGGTTTATCAAGAACATCAGAAGTAATCATGTTATTAAAGCGTGATCACAATCAGTGTAAGAGTGACAAGTTGATATGGCTTCGCCTACAGACATTACGAGTGTTTATTCCGCTAAATTGACTCTCACATGTTGGTATTTTACTTTCAATGAACAATCCACTTTAAGAGCACTGTCTCGGGTCCACTATTGCCACTGCTTAAAAAAAATATTATCTCGTGACTGAGAAGGAATTATGAAAAACGGCTCAATCATTTGCCTCGGTAAGTGTGTCTAGAATTTTCTAATACCTTTTATAAAGGTTCATATTGAGACACAAAGCAACAAAATACGATTTAGAGGAATGTGGCCGTTTTTCTTTGACCCGAGACAGCGCTCTTAATGTGTACATAGGAAGAATGAAAGGTATAACAATTTCCTTTATACACACAATATGTCACCTCTTTGAACTGTCATTTGAATTCATAATGTTGATAGTTCCGCGACTGCAGATACGTATTACAAACGGGGCGGGACCGTAATCTGAACGTATCACTGTCATTCAATTACGAGTATTGACGATAACTACTGTTTAGACATCTAGCTACTGAAGGATTCAGTAGTGTTGGTGACTGGCTGGGATGCCACCTTTTTTTTTAAGAACTACATTTTTATTTATAGTGACGTTTATATTTTTAGAATAGAGAAAATATTTTGTTTTAAAAGCAGTTGTCAAGTGTCAGTTTGCTTTGTACATAGTTTTATCCAGGTATTATTATTAATAAATAGCAGATAATCATATTTAAAGTGTTTCCATCATCCTCCAATCATTTAAAATACATACAGTCCATTTGCTCATGAACAAGAAGGTAGTTATTAACAGATGTCCCAGCCTACATTGTTTTTCTAGAGTATAAACACCCTTGTACTTAGAGATATCCACTTCAGGAACCATAAAGACCCTGGAGGAGACTATTGCATAAAATCTTTAGCTACACATAGACAAGGAATTCTTTGATGAATTGACTTAAAGTGACGAGAAGTTTATAAGGAAACAGCTCAGACAATACGAAATCTGCGAAGTACTAAAACAAGGAAACAAAGAAGCTAGATGACTAGATGATGATGATACAGACAGTCACGATAAAATCCCCGCAAACGATTTAGAAAAAACTGTTGAAGATCTGAGATCTGTTGTTGTTGTTTGTTGTTGATTTAAAAAAAAAAAAGTTTATTTGCGGTAAACATGACGCAAAAAAAAGAACACAACACAAAAAAAAAAAATTTGTTTGGGGTAAATATGCGTCACATCCACGCAAAACGGCCATCGCTCAGCATAATGCTGCGACCCTATGCGAGACAGAGCCGAAGCGCTGGTTTTCACCGACAGCCGTCGTTGTCGTCGTCGTCGTTTGTTTGAAAATGCAGTAGGAAACAAAGGCATTTACTGTGGAAATATAGGTTTTCGCCTTCAAGCCTTAATAAAAGTAACTTTAAAAACTACTCGAAAAGGCTTCGGAAAATCATTAAATTAACGCAAAAAGCGCAAAATAACTATTTTATTAACACGTCAAACAATAAATCAAAAGCATATTGGCAAGTGATAAACAAAAATAAACCATTTACTGAACCTATTTCCCAAATAAAAATTCATGATACCACTGATCACTGATCCAACAGAGATTGCAAACGCTTTTAATAATTATTTTATTGACCAGACAAAAAATATTATGACCTCAATAATTAATATAATAATATCTTATCTAAATATAATATTTTGAGTAAAGAACAAATGTGATTTAGAAAAATTAAAGGCATAAATTCGGCCGTTTACGATTTAATGAATATGATACTGAGAAACGTCGATGAAAAAGTACCAGTTTGCGCCATTTTAACTGATATGACGAGGGCCTTCGACTGTGTTGAGCATGAAACTCTGTTATACAAGCTAAACACCATAGGTATCAGAGGAAATATGCATAATCTCTTAAAATCTTATCTCAGCAACCGAAAACAGCACACAGAAATTACAAAAATATGTTTAAAAACTAAGCGTGAGAAAAAATACATATCGGAACAAAGACATATTAGATATGGCGTACCACAGGGCACTGTGGTAGGCCCTTTATTATTTTTAATTTATATTAACGACTTGCCACGAAGCATAAAACATCCTATGGTCTTATTCACTGACGATAGTACTTACTGCCTTGATTAAATGTACAGACCTAAATACGTATGAAAATTACATAAATATTACTTTAACGGACATTATACACTGGCTTGATCAAAATAATTTAACGATTAACTAAGACTAAGGTTATGCATTTTTATCAACGGATACCTCCGCAAACTTTAAACTTAAATTACATCGGACAAAAAATAGACCAAGAACAAGTTGCAAATTTTTTAGGTATAATGATAGATAGCCAACTAACCTGGGCCTCAAGTCTGCTATTACAATAGTGTCAGAATGGTCTATCATTGATTTCATAATTGTTGATTTTGACAAGTTTTGTAATCTACTAATATAATGGCGTCATTATGACTTTCCAATGGTCAGCCACTGACACTCCATTGAAAGAAATAGCCTAAAATGATAATCTCGTACATAATGACAAATTAATGACTGACATAAGCGGTAATCTGCTAAAATTTTGACAGTTCCTTTGATCAGTGGCCGAATGGAGACAATGTATTCACTACGAACAAATATTCTCGAGCTAGACAACGCAGTGGATGCTAGAGAAAGAAGATGGGCGGAATGCAGAAAACGTCGTCTAGCCCGTCGCTTGGCGAGAATTAATTCGAACCCCTTTATTGATATTCCCGAGGCGGAATTTGTAAAAACGTTTCGCCTTCGAAAGGACTCAATAAAGGGGTTAATTGAAGAACTCATTCCCCTTATGGCCAGACCGCGTCGAAACGATAGCGTATCAGCAGAAATGAAGGTGAGAAAACTGAATTTTACATTGATTTATTATTCTTTATGGTTCAGTCAGCTATAAATACGAAATAGGTTGATTAATGTTATATTTTTTATTGCAGATTCTAATAGCACTTGCATTTTATGCATCAGGGTCCTACCAAAATTTGATTGGACTGAGTGCCCTCCATAATGTTTCACAAAATACTGTGTCACGAGCAATAATTCAAGTAACAGAGGCATTAAATAAAATATATCAAAAATTTATTAAATGGCCTACACAGTGTGATGAAAGGAATATTATAAAGGCTAAGTGAGAAATTAAATATACCCTAATTGTTTTGTTTGTATTCGCTGTTGTACAGCAGAATTATTTAGTTACTAAAAACTTTTCAGGTTCTATCAGAAATTTGAATTTCCTGGCGTCCTGGGTTGTATTGATGGCACACATATTGCAATATTAAGGCCGCACATACATGAGGAACGGTATTATAACAGAAAGGGCTTCCATTCCCTTAATGTTATGATAGTAAGTATTGGGTAGAAAGTAGAAATGTCTACCTAGTGCCCAAATTATACTAATAAATTATAATAATATGTCTGTTATGTAATAATAACTAATTATACATAATATTTAATTCATTTACAGATTTGTGATGCTGATTTAAATATTTTATGTGTGGACGCAAGCAACCCAGGCTCCGCGCATGATTCCACTGTATGGCAGAGTCATCCACTCAGTCACCACTTAAAACAAATTACAGAAAATACTAATGAACAAGTATTTTTATTAGGTATTACAATATTTTTTTGAATCCCTACCTTACTTACTTATTTATACCTTTATCATGTTCATGTGTTAGCATTTGTTGGAATAATGATTATAATTTTCAGGTGACAGCGGGTATCCATTAAGGAAAACCATGATGACCCCAATCCTCAATACTGTAGATGGGACACCACAACATAACTATTATGTAAAACATGTGACTGCACGCAACACAGTGGAACGTTGCATCGGCGTATTAAAAGCACGTTTCAGGTAAAGAGCATTTCTAGGCAATTGTTTTACATTATTGCACAATTGTTAGACAATTCATTAAATATAAAAATAGTCACTGCTATTGAGTTATAGCAGTGAGTCACTGCTATAACTCAATAGCAGTAACTATTTTTATATAGAATGAATTTCTTATTTTAGAATTTTAGATGCAATAGTTCTTGATGTCAAGAACAGTAAGTATTAAAAAGTTAATCTATTAGGACGTTTAGTTAAATGGGGTTGTATAAAGTAAATTGATTTTTTGCAGGTGTTTGCTTGCAGCACGTGCTTTACACTATAGTCCAACAACTGCAGGCAAAATAGTGAATGCATGTTGCATATTGCACAATATTGCAAACATGGCAAGAGCACCTGCCACCTGATGCAGTTTATGCAGAAGCACTTCGCTTGCAACAGGTCTGTGATTTCTATTCTGCTATTTGGTCATATAATGAAGTTGGAATTTTAAATAATACTACTATGTTAAAAATCAACATTTAAATTACTCTTTATTTCTCATAAACTAAATATTTATTTAACAATATTAAACTTGACAAAAATCTGAAATGTAAATATACTGCATAAAACAAAAAGATATTTTGTCATTTAAATAATAAAACAAATCCAAGTTACAATATCTAATGTAATAATAATAACAAATCAGAATCAGTCTTCATTCAAAATAAAAAGATATTCAATATTTTAATCATCATTTGAATAACAAATCACAAATTTTACCTTATATAATAAAAATGAAATATACATATATTGCCTATATAGTCGTCATTAATAACTAATCAGTCTTTTAATTTAGGAGGAAAATAATTATGCAGCACCTAATTATCAAGAACATCGAAGGGTGAATCCGGATCTTCTTGAAGGTCGGGCACTGCAGCACGCTCTTGTTGACAGACTGTGGAGAAATGCATAAATTAAATTAGCAGGTATGTAATGTAAACCCACCTCAATATTCTAGTGAATACTCTATTATTATTAAAATGATTTAACTCTTTGTTACAGATTCACAGTATTGCACAAAATATGATTTAAAATAAATTAATACTCTTATTATAAACACTGTTTCATTTAATCATCTAACATTACAGCCTTTTGGAATCTACTGCTGGACATGGACTCCTCCTAAAATAGATTTCATTTGTCCATACTAATATTATAAATGTGAAAGTAACTGTCTGTCTGTCTGTTACGTTTTCACGCCTAAACCGCTGAACCGATCGTCATGAAATTTGGTATAGATATAGCCTTGGATATGGAGAAGGACATAGGCTACTTTTTTACGCGATAATCGACATCCACGCGGGCGGAGCCGCGGGCAAAAGCTAGTCTTTTAATAATCTGACTAAATTACCTCTTGCATACTTCAGAAAACTTTAGTCAGACTCAGAATCTGGTGCCATCAAAATTCTGCGGAGTTACTGTGAAAGTAAAATTAACTTTACGAGTAATACAAAAGTTGCAACTTCGTATATAGCACGTGTAACCTAGCGCTTAGTATCAGAGTTACAATCAAGATGTAAAACTGATGTGAGCCTACACCTAACACAAGCTTAGCTGGAGACTATTATTATAATTTTTATTGTATTATTTTCAATGCTCCTCAATACTTATTGTGGGTATGTTTGTAGCAGACACAATGAGTAGAAGTTCCGATTTTGGGTGAAACCATTTCATAAAGGTGAATTACCTGTAAATGAACAGTAATTACCTTTTTTGGCAGACAGTGGCCTATAAGGTCCACCATTTTTTCTGTGGTGGAGCTCAGTTGATCAATGGCCGCAGCTAAGTTGTTGATGGCCTGAGCTTGTTTTAAAGTCGCCTCGGCGTTCCTGGCTTCAATAGCGTCCAGCCTTGATTGAGCAACTTCGAGAGCTGCATGGTCTCTATCTATTAAAAAAAAATTGGTTGTCTGTAAAGTTGGTTTACGGACGATAGTTTAACGTGACAACGTCATAACAAAACATTGATGCGGCGCAAGCGTACAATGAGTGTAACGGGACAATGAGCGTAACGGGACAATGGGCGTAACGGGACAATGAGTCATCCTTTTTCGTGCATGCAGCCGGCGTTCATCGATTTATTAGACGTTGTCACGTCAAAATATTTTGTTACATCAGGCGACATACTTAGCCCTAGAATGCGGCGTTAATGTTCAAAACAAATATATGCAAGATCTTTACCTTCCGCTGCGTAACGCCGTTCAAATCTTTGGCGACGGCGTCGCTTTGGAGGCTGGTCGTATTTCAGGTAGTTTTATTTTATTTGAATCGACCATTATTGGGTATTAGAATAATAATAATTGAGTTCCTACTAATTCTGAGAGTAACAGGATTGTTTATTAGTCAGAATTCAATTGATCTATGATTATAAATGGTTTTTAATACAAAAAAAACTACATTATATGGGTTTTTACGACAGTAAATGTGACCATAAGCTTACCAAAAATGGATATACGACCTATACAGTTTTTTTTAAGTACATTTTCATGGGATGTATTAACCAAAAATTGATTTTTTCTTAGACGTAAATCCAAGCTAACTTTAAAACTAAAGAAGATAGATAAGTTTTGATGATTTAACCTTTTTCATTTGCAAATTGTAAGAACCTTTCTCATAGATCATTTTTTTATAACTTCAAAAACAAAAAAATTATGAATTTTCATGTAAAAAAAAAAGTTTTTCTGCTCTACTGAAAAGTCGGGTTTTGGTTTATACGGCCTTTCTACCCAAAGTAGTCTTGTGCAAATTTTTTGCATGCCTAATTTAAGATAGAATGTAGGATCTTGGGTTTTTTTTTTTAAATACCGTAAAATGGGGTTTTTTGGATATAGTGAGGTTATTTAGAATTTCTAAAATAAAAGTTTTGATCACATGTATTTTTTTATCTGTCAAGGGTAGGAATATTTGAATGCCACCTGGCAACACAACAACTAACTGTCTATGTCACATTCAAATTTTGGAGGTTAGTTTAGCATTTCACGTGGAGCAGTAAATGTTTTTGTAAATTTCGAATTTCTGGTTTTTATCGTGGGGTTACAACTTTCATCTGATACACAAAATCTAGAAAGGTATGTACTACGCTAATCAAACTATGTATACGTGTGTTTTTCGCAGATTTCAGTGGTTTTAGTTGCTGTTTTCTATCTCTAACGAGCTATGTACTGTACCTATTTTTTGTGATTGGGGCTTTTTAGGTTGATTTTGGGGTTATTTGGAACAATATTTCAAATAGCCCCTTCTACGGTTTTCTATGCATTAGTATGGATTAAAGTAGTCGCTTCAAATAGCCCCAAGAGTGCAACAAAATTCACTTAAGGCTAAGTTATCACGCTTCAATTGAATAAGTTAAAATTACATAGGTACCTACCTATTATTTTGTCCACAGATAATATGAAACTAGGGATGATATCATGGTGCGAACATATCAAAGGAAGTATACCAACTCACGCAATGGCAAAACTCATCCACCATATCTGCGGTATTCTGAAGAAGATTTACAAAAAGCAATAGAAGCCGTTCAGAATGGTAATTTGAAAGTGAAAGACGCTGCGCAACATTACAATATTCCGATTAGCACTTTAAGCAGAAAATATAGATATAAAAATTGCACGCAAGAAAAAGCGGGGCACCCAACCCTATTTTCGAAAGAAGAAGAGAAATCGTTTGTAGAATATATTCAATTACTGAGCCACTGGGGGTTTCCTTTTGATTCAACTGACCTACGAGTATTTGCACAAAAATATTTAAATAAAATTGGAAAAACCATATATGGACTAAAAGACAACATCCCTGGTGTAGACTGGGCGCGCAATTTCCTAAACAGACACAAACATGAGATTTCCAATCGAACAGCGACAAACATATCTAGCGATCGCGCCAAAACTACAGAACAGGAAATAGATGAGTTTTTTGATCGTTACGAAAAATCTATCAAAGGAGTCTCCCCAGACTGTCTCATCAATTATGATGAGACAAACCTAACCGATGACCCGGGTAACAAAAAATACATTTTTAAGAGAGGATGGTAATAAATAGTTCTAAGTCATCAATTTCTTTGATGTTTGCTGGCACTGCAGATGGACAATCCTTGCCGATATATGTGGTTTACAAAGCGGATCATCTGTGGGATCAATGGCTGGAGGGAGGACCTGAAGGCACCAGATACAATAGGTCAAAAAGTGGCTGGTTTGATTCGGTATGCTTCGAAAACTGGTTTCATACGATAATAGTTCCGTACGCAAGAAAAAAACCAGGACGAAAAGTTGTAATAGGAGATAACTTGTCTTCTCATTTCTCACAATCTGTTCTACAGACTTGCAGTGAACTGAACATAACGTTTATTTGCTTACCTCCAAAAACTACACATCTTCTCCAGCCACTGGATGTGGCTTTTTACGCTCCTTTAAAAAGGTATTGGCGTGACGTATTAACAAAGTGGAAGAAGACAGAAGGATTAAAACATAAGACTCTAGTTAAAAGTTCATTTCCAAAGTTGTTAAAGAAATTGAAGAATAAGTTGGTAGAGAGTGGCACGGAATCCAATAACCTGATAGCCGGATTTAACAAATGTGGCTTATACCCTATATATTCGGACCGACCCAAGTCACGCTTGCCACAAACACAGATTATTCCAGAAGAAGAGATAGAGAACGCAGCATCTTCGGCTGTAATAGAACTTTTGCAAGAAATGAGATGTCCTACAAGTGCCAATGGACAAACAAAACGAAAAAGGAAATGCAATGTACCACCCGGAATGAGTATTACAGCAGACGACATAGCCATAACCAAACCCCTCCAGGAACAAAAAAGGAAAAATACACAAAAGCGAGTGTCGGGCAAAACGAAGAATAAAAAATCTTTGACTATATCCAATTCCGATTTATCTGACAAAGACATGAGTTACACCGATTCTGATATCACCGGAGGATTTAAAAATGAAGAATCGAATTTGCTTGATACGCAGCCAATTGCTGGTCCTTCCGGGCTATGTAATGCCTATGCCTCTGACTCCACATACGTCAGCTCAGATGATCAAAGTTCACAACATGAAAAGATTATAGAAACTAGTAACAAACCAGAAACTGGAGAATATGTATTTTTTAAAGGCAAGGGCAAGGGAAAGAAAAGTAAAGTAAAAATAGAAGAAAGTCAGCTGAAGATTAGTGATTTGAAAAATAAACCAGCATCTGGTGAAAATCTATCTATTAACCGCAAAGGCAAGGGAAATAAAAGTAGACCAAAACTAGAAAAAAAACAGATGAAGATAAGTGATTTGAAAAAATTAGACTTGGATCCAGTAAGTATTCAACTATTGATAGCCAGTGTTAAAGCCGAGAAATCCAAAAACAAGAAAACCAAAAGAGATTCAACAGATTCTGACACTACAAGTGTGTCAGATCTCATGAGTGTCCATAGTGACTCGGACATTATAGATGTTAATTTTAGTGAAAACAGCTCTTATGTCAAGAGCAATGATGAAGGCTACGAATGTAACAAAGACATGAGTGACTGTACTTACATTAAACAGCCAACTGCAGAAAACAGTCAAATTCCTGACGATGATGATAAGATAATTGCTAGATCATATGTACCTGCTGGTTATGTTGAACAAAAGACTGATGACAACTTAACGACTAAGTTAGAATACGAAACTGATAAGACTGACAACAATCCAAGAAATTTAGTAACGATATGTGATAATATAGATTTAGAAGAAGATTTAATAACGCAAAAAGATGAATCTGAAGTACATGAACTTTGCTTTTACAATAATGAACCAACAGATACAAAAGACCTCCAAAATTCGAACATAAAAGATTGCAAAATGTCATCTGTAAGATCATATGTAACTGCAGGTTCTATAAAACAAGACTTATGATAACTTAAAGACTGAGCTAGAACATGGAATCTATAAGACTGATAAAAACGTGAGTACCTCAGCATTAATAAGTGAGAATATCGATTTGCCGGAACCTGAGATTTCAAAAGCTCATGAGTCCAATGATTCTCACCAAGAAAATGTGGATCCCTTGCAAATACAGAAAGACTTTGAACTGGATTTAGATATGTACTGTAATGAAAACGACCAAAATTATAATAACAGGCAAGAACATGTAGAGAGCAATCAAGAACTTGAAGAACATGTAATGGAATCTGTATATGCTGTGAATGACCATGTTTTGGTGAGCTACTGTGACGGTAAAAAATGTAAATATTATGTTGGATTTATTGAAAATATTAAAATTGATGGACGTAAATATAACTACACAGTAAATTTTTTCAAAACAATAAAAAAGCCACAGCTTGCATTTCGAATTACCAAGAAAATTGATCGAGATGAGGTTGACGACATATGGATTATAAAAAAATTTTTAATGAATAAAAATCCTAATGTCGAAGAATTCCTACTCGCTGAAAAAAGCGATGAGATGTATTTTTGAGCTACGTCAAAAATACATCTCAATTCACATCATCATAATTTTTTTTTAATTCGTATTTCTTTTTTTTCTAGAATTTTATGTTGGGAATATTTAACATTTGTTTTGACTTTTTATTTTTCTTACGTTTTTCTTTATTCACCATGAATATTAAATAAATATGTCAATTGAAATGAGATAGTTGGGTTTTATTTATTTATAAATTCATCATAATCAGACCACATTCATGACAAACGTAAAAAATAGCTTACCCTTAAGAATTCCAAATATCGCTTTACTTATAATAGGTACAACTTTGTTATACTTACGTAATATTCCAAATAACCCCATTTTGGCAACAAATATAATTTCGATATGTAACTACCTTCATATAATTCGGTATTTTCTTGACCAAAAACAGTCAAATTGCCATTTAAACAAAACCAGGTTACCCTAAAATATTTCCAAATATCGCTTCGACGGTTTTATTTAGCACAATGTTTGATAAATTAAGAAAAACAGGTCCAATAAATTGTGGTACCAAATAACCCCATAGTAGCGATATTTGGAACAGCGTATTTGAAAATATATATCTTCAAAACTTACTATGATAGACGTATAGTAGTAGAAGTGATCAAGAGGGCATTATAGGAACTACTCAAAAAGCCCCTTGTTGCGTTATTTCATACACTGTTCTTTTATTAAACACATGTTTTAGCAAAAAGATGTTTCAAATAGCCCCGTTTTACGGTATATATATATATATTTTTTCTTCTTTACTTTATTTCTATGCAAATATATAATATTGTATTTATGAATCACTGACTGATTGACATGCTATTATTCCATTTGATAATAATTTTTATTTTTATTTTTTTATTACTGTAACCTTTTTCACAATAGACATTTTTTTATTACTGTAACGTTGTTAGCATTTGACATTTTGTATTTTTATGACATTTTTAATGTATTTCAAACTATTTGTATTTAATTTTCAAAATTGTTATTTAAAATTATAATATCTTTAATTTTGAGTGAATTAAATAAATAAAAATTGTTTATTTGCACCTTCAAGTAATACAAAAAATGATTTATAGAAAAATAGGTACTTATGGTAAGTAAGGTTGTATGTTCGAGTTGCAGCCAATACCTAAGCTAAGATAACTTAATATCTTGTAATTATAGGTATCAGCGCCCACCCTCGTTTACAGGCGATGTTTTTGTGCCTACCTTATGAAATAATTTAAAATTAATGAGAAAAACACCTTGTAGCTGCCACAATAGTTATGAACTGAACATAAGTGAAGGTATTTTAATATTTTAATTACAGGAATAGGTTTGATATAATGTTGATGAGTTTACGTTATATATACTCCATTTATAATAGCATTAGACAGAAGTTAAAAAAGGTTATTTTTGATGCACACTTTATAACAAAAGTACAATAAACTTGTTATAGTTACGATTGACGCCAAATCGATTAAAATTAATTTATATATCAGCTATCACACTTAATTGTAATCATTTAAAAAAACAACCATATGACATTAAGTGGCTTTCATTTAGATATATTATTTCATTCCAATTTAAAATTACAGTGCCTATGCTAAAAACCTAAAAGAAGCAGGAGTCAACAATACTGCAACGCTTTTTGTTTCACTATAATCCTACCAAATCTAAAATGTTACTTAATCCCTTCATAAGCTGTGACAGCCGGGGATTTCTAATTCTACTGGTTTATGTCGTCTGTGAAATTGACTTGACAATGTTCTAAGATTGTCATGTATGTCATTTACTTGTGAATACTTTGTTTGTTATTGTTTAATTTTCGTGATTTTGTTGTTATTTATTAAAATAATAAATAATATTTAGTTATTTCTTTGTTATTGTATTGTTTGTTATAAGTGTTGTCATTGGGTTGTTTGTACAAAAAGTTACTTTTTTTTGAGCTATGAGTGATCCCGGTGCGGGACCGAGTGGCTTACAGCATATAAGTGCTGAGTCTGACCAAAGCCAACGGCGAAAAAAACGTGGTCCAAAAGTTGACTCCGACGAAATAATAATGTCTCCCAAAAAAAAGAGAACGCTGCGTGCTGTAGAAAAACAACGTGTGATAAATATTTTTAAGCAATTGGAGTCCTGGCCTGCAGATACTCCTCATTATAAGACTGAGATGATAAACAAAATCGCAGAAGTTGCCGGTAAGGATGATTCATAAAATTATTACTATAAAAATATTTGAAACTAACATGCATTGTGATAAAATGTATTATATTTTAGAAACTCCGCACATGATTTTATTATTTACAGGCGTATCTCGGGCTACTCTGTCCAATATTCTCAAAGAGTACAACATAAAAAGTCGCCTGCAATCTCCCCCTCCCCAACAGAAGCACATGAAACGTGATGATTTTGATGACATCACATTTAGTGGAATATGCAGGAAAATTCATTCCTTCTTCATTAATAATGAGTTGCCCACCTTGGACAAGATGCTGGAAGCAGTTAACAGTGACGAGTCTCTGCCAGATTTTAATAAAAGCAGTCTGTATAAAATAATTAAATAAACATTAAAGTTCACATAAATCAAACGGAGCAGAAAAAGTGCACTCATAGAAGTCATAGACAAGCAGGAGATCGTCCTTTGGAGACTAAAATATCTTCTTGAAATAAAAAGGCTAAGGAATAAAGGAAGGAAAATATATTATTATTTAGATGACACTTGGCTAAATGAAGGTACAGTGCTTCTAAATTTCTTAACAGCTATTTATGCACTAAGCAGTGTATGACCTCTTGCATTCAATAACATTATAATTAATTATACAGTTAAACATAATTTCATAAAATTGGTTCTTATATTAATAACCTTTTATCATACAAACAGGTCACACGAAAAGCCTAATATGGCGTGACACTAATAATAAGTCTTCAAAAGAAGCACATTGGGAAGGTCTATCTGCTCGTTTAAAAAATCCAACTTATAATCGGTCATACTGGTATGTATTTTATGGACTGTCCTCGCCATAAAAAAATGAACACCCCATTGTTATTGACTAATAATTAAGTAATACATATTATATTGTATTATGAATTAAAGCATGCAAAGCGAACTTTTAAAGTTATAAATTTTGTTATAGTATTTGTCTATGACCTATTAATTTCATTTGACGGCACGGTTGGCGCAGTGGTTAAGCGATTGACTGCTGCGCTGCGTGTCGCGGGTTCGATTCCCGCACGGAACAAATATTTGTATGATCTACAAGTAGTTGTTCCGGGTCTGGCTGTTTGTGTATGTGAGTTTAAATGTTTGTAAACGCACCCACGATACAGTAGAAATCCTAGTGTGGGGCAACGTTTTGTATAAAAAAAAAAAAAAAAAAAAAAAAAAAATCCAGCAGTGAAATTATATAGGGGGTACGGAATAATTGACTTGTATTAATTTTATTTCACAGGGTTTGTGAAGGGTTTTTAATGGATGCTGCATTAATATTTGATGCAAAGAAAGGTGATGAAGATGACCACTCCGAAATGGACGCCTTCAACTTTAATAATAATAATAATTTATTTATTTACACTTCAAGACACAATCATCTGTGTAGCCCTGACTCTTGTACTAGGATTTCCTGTTTCATAAGAGCCAGACCTCTCAATTTACAGGGAATATGTTATAGAAGCGCGATAGACAAAAGTGAAAATGGTTCAAGTTAATTTTGTCAAAAATTGAGAGTGGCGCTGTAATTGTTATGGACAATGCGCTATACCACTCAAGGACATTGGAGAAGCTGCCAACCACAGCTACACGAAAGGCAGATATACAGGAATGGTTTAAAAGCAAAATATTCCTTTTGAGGAAAAAGATCTTAGGGCAACTTTATTAGAAAAAGCAAAAATACAAAGACATTTATACCAAAAGTTTGTTGTAGATGAGATGGCTAGAGAGAAGGGTATTTCAGTATTGCGCCTCCCACCCTACCACTGCGAGTTCAACCCTATAGAATTAATATGGGCTGTATGTGGCTCAACATAACAAAACGTTCAAATTAGACAAGGAGAAACAATTACTCCCACAAGATCTGGATAGTATTACGCTAGAACGATGGCAGTCTTGCGTTGCTCATGCAATTAAAGAAGAGGAAAAGTTAAAGCATAATGGATGATGTGGTAGAAAGATTTATTATTAGGTAACGTCGGTGAAACTTCTTCATCTTTATTCTCTGATGATAGTGACTAAATTATATGATGAAGACGAAGAAGTTACACCAACTATTGTGTGTTGAAAGTTGTTGTTTTAAATAAAATATTGTAAAAAAAAAAGACTTTTATTTCCTTTAATCTTAATTAAATTTAAATCATCACGACGTAATCGTTTGTTTCATTCATTCGTTTTGTTGTAAGTAATGTGTGATGAAGATGTTATTACGACCTATTTATCAAAGTTATGTTAAAACATTTTTAGTTTAATTGTTTAAACTTTTAACTTTGAATAAAATGTTTCGCACTCCTGCTTCTACGAGCCTCTTTTTTCTAATGCTATAGTAAATGGAGTATAGTTTCTCGTGAACAACACTATTCTTGGTGGTTAATAGTGTATTGTATGTCATGCACGGACGTACGGAGCTAACTCATCAGTGCATTACATGTAATGCATGGACAGTGAAAGTGTTAATTATTGTTATGAATCCGTTATGAATTCAAAAACAAAAACATATCACTTTTACATAACGGTAATAAAAACAGTGTAAGCCACCGAGCCCTCTATCCACCTAGTTGATGTGCTAAAAGAAACCTATTAAAATGTAAACACGAAATAAGTAGGTCAATGACTCACCCTGCAGGTTATAAGGCGTAGGAAAATCATCCGATGACGATGTACTTCCATACCGAGTACGTCGCCCACGTTTGATATCACGTTCTAACTTTTTAAGTTTTTTACACAAATAACTATAATTAATAATAATAGTAATAATAATGTTTATTTCCAGTAAAATGTTCACAAAGGTTACAAGTACAGTAATATGGTACAATATAAAGTGCATTGAGTATTATCTCCTGGCACCCAAACTAGGTTTATAGCCTGTGACTTGGGGACCAGTGATTCCATAAGGGTAGATGAGCAAAAATATTTTAGTAAAACTGTGTTCACCAGTAACATGGTTAACATAACAATGTAAATATTATTTATGTGCATAAAAAGAAGAAAAAGTAAAAACAATTAATAATAAAACTGAGTTAGAGTGAGTTGGACGTGGTAGGTGTGGTAGGTATAATTATCGCGCTTATCACTCTTTCTTTTCGGCATTTTAAGGCTTTAATATAAAAACGCACTTTAATTACTGTAAAACAAAGGAATTGATGCGAAACAGCGAAGCACTGATGCGTGAATGAGGTGGCGGTGCGAATGTCATAATCAAGAACAAAAGTTTTTAATCTACCTTACATTGCATTAAATAATTTCTTTTTCTCCTAAATTCAATGCGAAATGGCGAGTCTGTTAGTGGAACTACATGTGTGTTAGTGCTAATATCGAGAACGAAGCTTGAGAGTAATAGATTGTTACAATTATTATAGGTATTTCATTAAGCTTATTTACTTTCAGATTCCTAACTTCCGATAGTGCCGCGTACATACAAACCAAGTCGAGAAAAACATTATAAAAAATATGACGAGCTACTCATCGAACAGGCACTGAATGAGTACAACAGTACTAATAAAACGTTAGCAGATATTGCAGAAAATATAAAATTTCGAAATCAGTTAAAAAAAAACAAATTCAGTAAATAAAGTGATATAAATGTTCATTAAACACTGGTTTTTATTCAAAGTATAATTACCTACTTACACTATATACAATGTACTTACCCTAATTCACACTTAATACTAAATACCTTTCTAAGTACCTACTTACCTATTTTACCAAAATGTGTGAGTGACAGCCTTGACGGATTTTCCCTATAATGCCAAATACCGTCCCTATTAACCCCACTTCGTGTTTAAATAGGGATACCTATAACTTGAAAAAAAAAACTGACTGCTTTACATGATTTAGTGTAAATTCCGTAAGAATCTTCAGGTTGAGACTCAAGGTTTGATACCAAAATCAATATATATTAATATTTTCAGGCATAATTACTGATAATGTATCCAAAGTTGAATTCTGTGCCTATTCACCCCGTTTGACGGTAAATGTTTGTTTTAATCATGAAAATAAGGTAGTTTCCTCCACAAAAACAAGGTCAGATAATAATTGATATACTCAGTAGTGAATATAATAAGAAAATTAATGTTTTCAAAACAAAATTATGCCGGACAATTGCATTAAAATAGCAAACTGTTGTTGTACAGATTTTGTAATTTTAGATTATGCCACCAGTTAATTGAGCAAGTTCTCTAAAAAATGATTACGTTGTAGACTGATTAAAATTAAATTACTACAAAACTAAATGTCTGCACCTTAGAAGTGCTTTTGTTTGGAAGAGGAAAACTATAACACCAATAACCTCTATAACAATCTTAGGACTTCGCGCCACCAGATACTAATACCAATCCCTTTTGCCTAAATGATGACTGCATTAAGTTGGGACATAAATAAACAGAATGGGCTAGAAAAAACATGAAGGTAAATGGACTCTAACTTATTTAAGACCAGCTAGAGAAATGAAAAATGCCTGTAACTGTAACTACTAAGTTCGAGTGTAGAAATCTGACAGAAGATGGAAGAAAAAATATTCATGACAACTTTTGAAGTCACCTAAATTGGGAACAATGAAAATGTATGTAGCAAGTTTAGTAACTAAAGTACAACTTACTTCTAGAAGGCAGAATATTGAAAGCTCTCGGCTCAATGAGACAACGATTTCGCGTCTGTAAACAAATGTTTCTAAACACACTTGATTTGGGTGAAAAAAGTGTGAGAATGTGATCTATAAAAACCCAGAGTGGAATTCCTAACTCTACGACACCGCGTCCATCTCAAACGCACACTGATCGCGACAATCATCTTCAATCGTTACTAAATGACTTGCCAAAAATGGAATCTCACTATTTTCGTGCTAACTCTACAAATATTTATTTGGAACCTAACTGGGGATCATTAACAGAACTCCACAATTTTTACCAAACAAAAGCTGCTGAAGACAATATGAAACCATTTTAATGGATCCACTTGGTTTAAAAACCGTAAAGATCAATGTGTTTTGTGTTTAAAGAGTCCAGACTTGATAAAAGTACTTATGATTTGCACATTTTGAGAAAAAACATGGGCAGAAATGAAAAATCAAGCGACAAAAGATTTACAGAAATGGATAATACGATGAAAGTATTTTGTGTGGAGACCCATGGACCACAGATTGAATAATAATTACAACACAGAACATCCTCTCTGTTTTATCAAATGATTTTATGTACATACAATCATGTCTAGTTATTTGTAAGTCTTATAAATCACGTCATAACATAACATTAGATATAAATTTCTTATAAATAATTTTATATAACCTTAACCATGTCATCTTATACAAATGATTGGTCTCGCTGCGCTCGAGTCGAGCGCAGCGAGACCAATCATTTACTATATAAGCATGTCATACATACACAATGGATAGATACGAATAAGAATTAACAATTTTTGAACCTGTAAATTAATATAATAGGTCTTCACCTATGAAATTACCGTTTTGCCGTACTGGCTATTTCAAGTCCAATTTTTTTTTCGCTAAGATTTCTGAGTTCGTATTATTTTTATTTACTAAATATTTACGGAATTGTTTAAAAAAAAAAATGTCATTTGTTTAATGGTTAGCGTTCTGTTTTCATAGCATTTGTACGTTCTTCGTCATCATGGATACGTTAAAAATTCGAGTGATTATGGAGTATGAGTACCGTCGTGGCAGCAAAGCGGCAGAAGCGGCACGCAACATCAACGACGTATACGGATCGCTTCGTATACGTCGTTGATGTTGCGTTGACGTTGCGACACTATTAACGATCGCACCACCCGTTATGGGTTTGCCCGCTTCCGTCGACCGAAAACTTTAGTCGACAATGACGAATTAAAGGCGATTGTGGAAGCTGATGATTCTTAATCTACAGCTGAATTAGCAGCAGCTTTCGATGTTAGCATCAAAACAATACTGGTCAATACATTTGCGTCGAATTGGCAAGGTAAAAAGCTTGACAAATAGGTGCCCCACGAATTGAATGATCGCCAGCGCAAAGCACGCGTCGAGTTGAGCCTTGCACTGCTCAACAGACATACAAACGAAGGTATATTGAATCGCATTGTTACTGGCGACGAAAAATGGATTCTGTTCGACAATCGCAAGCGCTCAGCAAGTTGGTTAGATCCTGGTTCAGCACCTAAACAATGCCCCAAACGAAAACTGACCCCTAAAAAAGTGATGGTCACTGTTTGGTGGTCTAGCGCCGGTGTCATTCATCACAGCTTCTTACCAAACGGGATGAGCATTACTGCAGATGTGTACTGTGAAGAACTGAACATAATGATGGAGAAGCTCGCTCATCTCCAACCAGCTTTGGTCAATCGTTCGGCTCCGCTGCTCCTACACGACAACGCGCAACCTAATACACAGCAGACGGTCTCCAAATTACAAAAGCTGGGGTTGGAAGTTCTCCTTCATCCACCGTACCACCAGACCTTGCTCCTACAGACTTCTACTTTTCCAGAATTTGGATAACTTCTTGGCGGAAAAAATTCAATAACCGAGAGGCAGTTCAAAATGCCATTGAAGAATTTGTTGCCTCCCGTCCAGCAGACTTTTTTCAAAAAGGGCATCAATAAGCTACCACTACGTTGGCAAAAATGCATTGATTGCATGGGTAATTACTTTGATTAATAAAAATAAAAAATATAGAGAAACAAGAGCGTTAACTTATTTCATGAAAAACGGCAATTTCATAGGTAAAGACCTAATAGTATTTATTTATTTTAAACAATAAACATTTAATGCAGCGAGTAGTCATTGAACCTTACTGGTAAACATCTTGATCTAATAGATCTAGTGTTATGACTTTGAGAAGAGACTGGCTGAGCTGTATCATGATTAACATTGGAATTTTAAATCACATGATTGTCAAGAATGAGTTCACAGCCATAATCATTATTATCATACTCGTACATAACAGTTTTCTTCTTTTCTTTATCTTTGTAATATCCACATTTTATTTTAGTACCTACCCCTTTATATGGTTTTATGTGTTAAGTCTCGTCTATATATTACCCCATCTACATTCACTTTATATGACCTTCCATTAACTTTTTTTACAACAAATCCTAATTTCCATGTGTTGGTGTTTTCGGGACTTATTTGCACCGCCACATTCTGACCGATATCTAAAGGGAAGGTCGAAAAAAATAAGCCGTCTGGGAGCTTTCAACGAAAACGCTGTCTAAACCCTTTGAGTGCTAAGATATAACAAAATAATGTATGGTGGAATTGTATATATTATCTATGTAGGTCTACAGAAAAGTCCGCGATGGCATTATGTGTTGGGTAGGTATGCAAAGCGGAAACTCAGGAAATACTGTAAAGCATTTATTAGGAAGGTATAAAGATTAATCTAAGAAAAATGTGGAACATGGAGTCACATGAAAAACTATGTGTCAACTCTTACGTAGACAGTTTTTCATCTAGCCAGTACATTACGTTAGTACATGGAGGTGAAATACTTTCAACACACTCCCTCAACTCATGTACGATACGATTCACAAAAATAAACCTATTTTTACTTTCGCACACAATCCTAACGCACTTAGTAATTCGTGTCTTACGCGAGGCAAAGGTTTGGTGAGGATATCTGTCAACACCTTATCAGTTCACAAATGTTCCAACGTTATACCTTTATTGTAATTTGTAACGTAACACATACCTTATAAAGAAATGTCTAATGTCAATGTGGTTACTTTTTGTATGATGTATACCATGATCTTTAGCAAGGCAAATAGCACTTAAATTATCAGCATGCATTCTTATCTTACAGAGTTGATGTAAACCTAATTCTTTTAACAGACTATTCAAATACACAGCTTCTTTCATAGCTTCTGTCAAACTCACAAACTCAACCTCACAAGAGAAATATATCCTTTCTTCAAAAGATATTTTGAAGAAAGTGCTACGTTACAATAAAGGTAAGTACTATAAAATTTAATTTTTCGCGTTCGATCATCATTGCATGCTAATAACTCAACTGTACCTTATCCTTGCACGGTTGTCAAAGAATTAGTGGTTAATTTTAATGTTTGTCTCGCAGGGATTATCTCAGCAAACCTTTATGGGTCATTGCACATATGATAAGTGCAACCAATATCAAAAATCCATTCCTGACGGCGCTTTGCATCAACAGCGATGCGGCAGTCATCTGAAAAATTATACATAGTAAAAGCTTCACAACTTTCATGATTAGTGCATGACTCCACACATCGAATTTCTTGAATCTTCTCCCCTTTTTTGTGCAGTCTTATGCCTTATGGCCAAAATTGTGTCACTTAAAACATTTAAACTTAAATACGAATAAAATAGACATAGAATGTAACTCTCAAAATAATATTCAAGATGAAATTAATGAAAAAATAGTCGCCAACGAGCTGAATATTATAGTACACCAGCCTACTATCAGCAATAGTTTTTCAAATACAGTACAAGCAATGAGTTGCACTACAGTTGAAGCTCCAGACTACCTAATCAGCGACGATAGTCTTGATAAAAAATTGTAGCCTATTCAGATTGTTCCGACGCTTAGGCATATGAAAAAAAAAAATGGGTAAAACGAAGAAAAAGGATCCATGTGAAAGCTTCCGCCTGGAAACAGGAAATAAATAAAGATAAGAGACAGTTTGGTTATCCGTACAAAGGTAAGAAAAAACAAGAACATACCTGAAAATATGATGTGGAAAAACAAGGAAGAGTATTGAAGCCGAGATGTAACTGTAGAGTCAGTAAGAAGAAAAGTAAGTTAGATTGCAATCGAATAGTAGACACAGACAGAGAAGATATCGTCAGGACATTTTGGGCACTAAATTGGGATCAGAAAAAGTTTACGTAAATAATACAGTTAAGCTTCTAAAGGTTCATAAAAAAAAAACGGAAAAAATTTCCAGACGGAAAAACATTAAAAAAATAAATGATACGTTATTTCTCGGCCATAAGGAGACTCAAGTTTCTCGACTTTTAGAAGAGTGTTATAAATACAAATTTAAAAATAAAGATATAACGTCAGATATAGCTGAAATTGAAAATAAAGCTACAAGAATAAGATCACTAGGATACGTTTTGGATGATAAGCAAATTATAACAAAAATTCTGTCGTACCTACCAGAAAAAATTATCTACTTTAGAACAGCATGGGAATCAATACCATTAGCCGATAAGACTCTAATTAATTTAACATCAAGAATTAACCTAGAACTCAAGATGAGGCGAAAGTTTAAATACATAATTATGTAGAATCAAAACCAAAAGCATCTGTTGAGCCAGAGAAATAATTGGAAAACATTTTTCATGTTAAGAGCTGTTTTAAATGTGGCAATGAATAAAGAATGAACATTGAATAATGAGAATCGAACATTTAATAACAGCTCAATGCTATAAATGTTTGAAGAATGGACACAAACATACAGATTGCAATTAACAGTTAAATTGTATGAACTGCAAGAATAACACACATAATACAAAGTTCTGACTAAAACAAAACTTCTGTACAACAGAAGCAAAAGTTGAATTCATCATAAATTTAGGTATCAGCAGTCATGTTCAGAAAATAATAATTTCAGCAGATGATGGAACGACACTACACCCTATTACATTCGGCAAGTTCTTAAAGCACAATGCCTTCCAAAATATAATAAACGGTAGCGTCAAAAAATCGGCCGTAATAAAATTTCTCTGTCTTTTTCCAATTAACTGGACGCAAATCCCTTTATTACACACTCAGACCAAATAAAAACCAAGACAGAGCTCTGTCAATAGTGACGTGAGGCCGGTTTCGTAAACATGTGTGCACTTATTGAAGCGTAATTTGATAAATGTGTACGTGTGAGCGTGTACGCACAGCGCAGAGGTGTAGTTTTGGTATGCTTCACTGTATTGTTCGCAGCGCTCTGTCTTGTTTTTTTATTCGGCCTGAGATTACACATAATAGTCTCGAAAAATACAATTTTAAAGCTTTTATACCAAATTTTAATGTAACTAGAATGAGTTTAGTTCGTGGTGTTCCTGCGGAATGGTCTCCGGAGGAAGTTATTGATAACATTATGGTACCTATTGGTTGCGGTCCAATTTTAAAAGTCAGACGGCTCAATTTTAAAACCATCCCAATCCATAGTAGTTACATTTGATGGGCAGGTTCAACCGAAAATATTTTTTATGTGCTATAATGCTTTTCCTGTAGATTTATATATTTTCCCTACCGTACAGTGTTTCAATTGCTGCCGTTTTGGTCATACTAAAATTCAGTGCAGGTCCAAACCTCGTTGATATAAATGTGGCCAAGGCCACACTGGGGATAGTTGTGAAACAGTACAAGAAAGTGCATCTTGAAGACAGTTGTCCAGAATTTTCTAGACAATAATTAATTAAAACATACATGGCACAAAGTTCAGTTTCTTATGCTGAAGCGGCAAAAGTATATCCCCCAGTAACTAAATCGTATGCTGATACACTTTTATCTTCTCCTTCCAAAAACTTTGCACATACTCCGTCCATCTCTTCGACGTACAGAATATCTGCAGGTATAAAAAGACTGTCTTTCTCACGCTCCCCTCCCAATACAATAAATTAACCGAATGTAAACAATTCAAGACGGCATTGCGTAAAACCAGCAGTGCAAGTACGCACTTCGCATCAAAATTTTTACAATTTAACGAAAATGCAAGTACGAAATGACATTTTGACAGTTGAGATCGCCAATTTACGCTGTCGAGCTAATTAGCGGTAATTTATCGACACTATGTAATAGCCCGATAAGCATAGCGATCATTACTAATCATGGATTTAGGACTTATGAAGTTATGACTTTATTACATACTGTTGATGACAGTCATTTTAATTGTAATTTATCAATATATTTCTTTATCGTTTTCTCATACTCGTATTAACTGTTTTCCTACATCTCAACCACCTAACTTTAACAGGGTGAATTGAATTTGACAACCGCGACTCCACGTGGTATTTTTTTTAGCTTTTTAGAGATGGAGGTGCGCAGGGGCGGGGTAGCCTCAACGTGTTTCATATGGAAATGTTCACTTTTTGTATGTAAAAAAAAAAGCTACCTACATGTTGAGTATTACGGGTTTATGCGTTTCCTAAAGGGTGTCGAAATTTTCATTATTTTTGCGATAGGACGCACCATTTTCGAGAGATAAGCAAAAGAAAAGAAAGTATATATATAGGTAAAGTATCTATTCGAACACGAATCATGGAACCGATAAAAAAAAAAACTATAATTTAAAATTACTTGATAAAATATGATGATTAATTATCTAAATTTACCGCGCTCGTGCCGCCATAGTCGCCGTGTCCGGGCGGGTCATTCATAGAATAAGTAAGTAAAGGTTTTTTTGCAAAATGTCTCAAGCAATTTTAAAATTATAAGCGTAGCTTAAATTACAGTACGAGTATAGCTTCTTTCAATTATACCCATAAATATTGTTTACAATCCAAAAATGAATTTAAAAAAAATATATTTTCTAAATATCTCTGACATTAGTCGTGCCACAGAAATCCCACCTTAAATGTTTTGTCTGTGGACGTCCTCAGTATTGCCATTTGACAAGCGATCCTTAACGACTCGAATCGGCCCACGATATCTCGATAAGACATCGAGATCGCTAAGGTTTGCATTTTTATCAATCTTGTTCGTATTAGTACTTAATGATCGCTATGCTTATCGGGCTTTTACAAGGTGTCGATAAATTACCGAGCTTGACAGCGTAAATTGGCGATCTCAACTGTAAAATTGTCGTTTCGTGCATTTTATTTAAATTCGTTAAAATTTTAGAGTTTATTTACCGATCGTTAAAGTAGAAGTTACATACTTGCGACATCGATTCGATTCGATAAAAACTCATTTTATCGAGAATAATTGTCAAATTTATCGAATCGAGTCCTACGTACTTGCACTGCTGATGGGAATTCGTAAAACGTAACGGGATTTGTTTAATAAAGGGTTATAAATGCCTACTATCGCGCCACGCACGAGATACATGCTCATCACCGCCTTGCGATAAGAATGGCTGTGGCGAGGGGCATCACAATCTACCTCACTACGTCGGAAACAAGCCGAAAAATGTCGCTAGAAGTAGCCAGGTTCCGGAGCCGAAGTCAACGCCTCTGCAAACGCCAACGACGGCGACGTCGCCGATTTCCTCCGCCGATAGTATACATACAGTGACGCGAACGCGCACGCGAACGCGAGTGATAACACAGTGTTTGTTTATAATAGTTTCAAGTTATGATGAGGCTGACATGCCACTGTGGAATAAGCCTCTTACAAAATTTAAGAATAAAAAAATAAAAATAAAGTGTTACTTAAAGTCGTACCTGTACGTATACATAGTGCTAACGGTGTGTTCAGTGCAAATGCCGTCCTTGATATCCATCTCGTTTATCAGTGCAGGGCTAGTAAAGCGCGCGCGGCTTCGTGGCTGCTCAGAGACGATGCAAATTCATGGAGCCTGGTCTGACGATGAACTGGTATGTGAAACAACCATCGCGAATGTTACATTATCAGGCCTATCCTTATTTAAAATACATATAATAAATCTGTAGACGAGGATTTTCTGTACATTGAAAATATTTTCAAAAAGGGGTGTTAAAGAATAACGAACAGATGCCATTTCATTTATTTTTGGAATTTTTGTCTGTTTGTCTGTCCGTTATTGTTTGAACAGGTTCAACGTAAAAAGTATCAAACCAATATGGTTAACTTTTAATATTATATTTAATATTGTGTATATCTCGGAGTAGTGATTAGTTTTTGTTTCATCGCAATCGCTTCACTTTATCAAAAGATATTATCAATTTAAAGTCTTTAAGAATTTAATTATTCACTTGAAACACGTAACGAAATCTACTAACCTAAAATGATAGAGATAGTGGTTTTTTTAAGGTGGTTATTTTAGCATACTGCGCGCGCAAACTTTACTCGATACATTGTGAATAGATCAATAATTCCCAATTACCCAATCAAAGGTTAGGCTAATTAAAGTATTCAAAATGCGTTATTAAATAGTTTAGTAGTAGTGGCTAGGTGGCGATATACTTAATTTATTTAACATGAAACAATAATGCTAAATATAAATATGCATTCATTTAAAAACTATTTATTATTTAATATAATGTTTTTTTAAGTCAACATAGCTTACAGTCTTTGTTTGGTCGTTTTGTCATGCGTAATATTTTGACAGTATCACTGCGCTCGATAGAAGGCGTTGTTCTTTTAACGCCATTTTGTGAATCGGGTGTCAAGATTTTCCGTGGAAGAATGACCCTCGCTCATGTATAATAAACCAAATTTTCGAAGAGAAGAGAGTGCTTGATCTTGAAAAAAATAAAAAGGGTTTCGTTCGTTTGTTAATTGTTGTGTTGTTCAGTTGTTTGATTGTTTCCTTCGTTCGTTTGTTGTGTTGTTTCATTCGTTTTGGGTTGGTCTCTTGGTTCGTTTGGTTGGTTTTATATTTTTATATGGTAGTTTGGTTCAAATTACGAAGTTAAGAGACGGTACTTTGCTTCGTAATTCGTCCTGATGAATTGCACCGTTCGTTAAATTGGATTCGATCGGATAATTTAATTTTGGCGTCTAAAGTCGATAGATAAATTAGTTATTCGATTGTTTGTTTTTTCATTGTTTGTAGAGTTTGGTAAATAATAAAGTCGTTAGTCCTAAGTTAAGTCATTAGCTTTTTCAATATTAAGTTAGTTTGAGGTTCCTATAGTTTAAGAACTTGCATAGCAACACGAATTTGTTAGATTGTTGGTTTTGATATTTTTCTAGAAAATTACATCTAGAAAAAAAAGAAACCTTTCACCATATAGTCGAAACGCTAAGATTAAAGGCCAAGAAGCTAAAAGGCTAAGGTTGAGACTAATTAGGTCTCAAGAGTCCGAAGTGAATCGTGAATTGAGGTTACGCTTAGACTCACGCGTTCCGAGCGTGAGTCTAGACTCAAAATACAACCTGCTCTTACGGCAGCTTCTCGGTCGCAGGGTAGCACTGAAAAACGCGAAGCGCGGATTTCGGCTAACCGAGAGCGCCACGCACTGTCACGCGAGTCTGAAACTTTTACGGAAAGGGAGTCACGCCTGAGTACGCAAAGTTTTCGGAAAGCGACTTTACGCTCTCAAGAGAGTATCGAGGAACGCGAAGCGCGGTTACCGGCAGACCGAGAACGCCACGCACTGTCACGTGAGTCCGAGATTTTCACGGAAAGGGAGTCACGCGTGAGTACACAAAGTATTCGGACAGTGACTTTACGCTCTCAAGAGAGCATCGAGGATCGCGAAGCGCGGTTATCGGCAGATCGAGAGCGCCACGCACTGTCACGCGAGTTTGAATCTCTCTCAGAGAGAGAACGACGGTTAGTGTCAGCCAGAGATAACTATGTACACGCTCGGTTGAACAACGAAACGTAGTTAGCGTTCGAAGGGGAAAGAATAGATGAAGTGTGACAAACAGAAACAGCAGAACAGCGTCAATCACGCCTAGATTCTGACCGAGCTCGATACTATCTGAACAGAATTACAACTGAGGACGCTGATGAGTCTCTGGAATATGATGTCACAAATAATATTATACCTTGGTTTAATAAAGACAAAGCAGGTTTCACTTTTCACTTTTTCTACGTTGACTTCGCCTCTGTTGGTGGTATGACCGAAATTTGCAATTTTTGTGATGCTCTGAAATGGAGCAGAGACTAATGGAATGTGCTGTTCAAGTGGAAAAGTTTTTATGACAAATTTTCAAGATCCTCCAAACTTTATTAAAATCTTTCTAAATTGCGATCACATCCTATCAATTTTTTTTTTTAGATAATATCCATTCATATTACAGCGCATTCCAGATGACAGCTTTTGGGGCAAAACAAATAACGGAAGGAACATTCATGCTAACTTTCAAAGTGCAAGGCCAAGTTTACCATCTCATCGGGTCGCTACTACCAGAAAATGAGCCCAAATTCCTCCAAATTTATTTTGTGTCTGATTACACTGAACAGTTCAATATGAGAAATTGTCATTTTCCCCAGCTTAACAGTGACCTTATATCAGAACTACAGAATATGCTGCATGAAGTAAATCAGTATGTGCATAATTTTAAAACTGCATTGGAGTCAATTCCGCCCAGTAGCAATGATTTTAAAATAATCATCAACGCAGATAGACGTCCTGTTGGTGAACACCGCGGGAGACACAATGCACCCGTCACGGATGAAGTTGCAGTTGTTTTAGTCGACCAAGAGTGTGAGAGACGTGACATCGTGTTGCGCACTCGGGACGATCGCCTTCAACGCATTTATGAAACACACCGAGCATACGACGCCCTGCAATATCCGTTAATATATTGTCATGGTGAAGATGGGTACAATTTCGGGCTCTACCAAGTTAACCCTACTACCAGGGTAGCCAATTTTAATAAAAAAATATCGGCTCAGCAATATTATTCATACCTTTTACAGATAAGGCGCAATTGTTTTGTTTGAATAAACGTGGTTATCATATTTTTATAATAAAACTGTTTTATTTTCTACTTCTACCATCTACAATTAACAAGTCGCTGCCTCAGTATTACAGTTATTGTAACATTTTATAAATTTTTCACAACAATATTGAAATTTCAATTCGATAAAAGTTGAACGTAGAAACCTGTAATATTAGGCCGGCGAATTGTTTTATTAATCAAATATCTGGAAAGAAAGACCCACTGACATTTTTTTCAACGTTTTAATCACGTTTATAAATGGTTCGGTTTCGGTTTCGGCACAAAAACATGTTTCGGTCGGGCACTACTGTTTTGGTATTACCCTCATAGCATTTTTGTTGGCGTTTGGTTGGGCCACATACCTCTGAAGTTGGCCCAATTAAATGCCAACGGAAAATGCTACTAGGGTAATTGATTTCTCCAATGCCTTTAACGCTGCCAGTCATGATATTCTCCTTTCTATCCTCTCTCATCTTATGCTTCCACCCGAGGCCCTGGAATGGTTCTCTTCTTATCTTCGGGGACGTCAGCAGTCGGTTCGCGTTAATAAGAGCTCGTCGAGTTGGCGTGATCTGGATGCTGGTGTTCCACAAGGCGGTATTCTTTCTCCATTGTTATTCTCCACTTTAATTAATTTTATAACTCATTGTCATTATCATCTTTATACTGATGATCTTCAGTTGTATACAGCTAGGCGGCTTGAAGGTTTATCGGACGCTAAAGCAGATGTAAACCGAGACTAAGATGCTATTAAAAAGTGATCTGATAGTTTTGAGGTGTCAGTAAACCCCTCAGTGTCAGGCCACTGTAATTGGAAGCTCGCGCATGATGGGTAGGGTGCCGCTTAGTTTTTTTCCTCTTATTATTTTCAATGGTACTATCATACCCATTACCCGTACAGTGAAAGATCTCGGTTTGCATCTTGACTCGACACTTAGCTGGCAACGCCAGGTTTCTAGTGTTAGCCAACGGTACTCTGCGATCCCTGTATCGTCTGAGAAACTTTTTACCCGCTAAGACGAAAACTATGCTTGTGCAGACTTTGATTTTCCTTATCATCGACTATGCTGACGTGTGCTAATTTGAATGCGGTTTTGCTGGATAAACTCGACAGACTGCTCAACTATGGTATCCGATTCATATTCAACCTACGGAAATATGACCATGTGTCGAGCTACAGGTCTGAGCTCAAGTGGATGTCCATTCGCCAAAGACGAAGTTTGCGTGCTTTGACCACTCTTTTCTCCCTTCTTAACTTTCTCACCCCTCCTTCTTATCTTATGTCTCACTTTCAATATCTATGTTCTTCACACGCTAAAAATTTGAGTTCTTCCAACGATCTTCTCCCTAGGATGCAGCCGCTAGATGTATGATGGACAGTATCATAGAGAGTGTGACTTATATATGAAAAAGCATCCATATGAAAAAATAACTCATGATAGTCTTCCTTTTTCAACTAAGCCTATTTGAGAGAACTGTGATTGACAAAGCAGTAAAAGGTTTCGAAATGACTGGCGTTCATAACATAAATACCAACGTGTTTGGTGATGAAGACTTTATATCAGACCCAATTGTTGAAGACAACCGCGGGAAACGAAAATTCATTCAACAATGACAGAGCAACGGAAGCACTCTCTACACATGTTACAAATGAAACCGAACCTATTGCTCTTCGCGTAGTAATATTTAGAAGGTCAAAAAAGTGAAAAGTTGATTTTGAGTCCCTTGCCTCAAAAAAATCAGAAAGTCAAAAGACATTCATTGGGGGTGGTCCAAATTTTGACCACCACACCCCTAAAAACACAGCTAGAAGATAAGGAGAGAAAGAGAAAGAAAAAAAAGGTAAAGGAAAAGCTTTACCAAAGGGAAAATCTGTAAAGAGAAGAGTGTTAATTTTAGCAGTGAAGAAAGCAGTGATGACATTCCCCTAGCACAATTATACACAGACAAGACAGCACAGACAATGAAATTGACAATACATACATCGCTTACTTTTTTCTCAGAGTATAGAACAAGTATGTGTTGTGAGACCTTACATGCCATGTATGTGAACCGTTGGATGTTGGTGGTTCAAGGTATATATTGGATAATAAAGATGATTTTTCTAAATAAAAGAAAGTTTATTTTATGGAACATAAACCCAAAGTGCCAAGTAAAATAAAAGATTTCATTAATCATGCTGAAGTAACAACTAATAATAAAGTGAAGGTTTTAAGGACAGACAATGGGACAGATTTTTAAATAAAACATTAGTTATTTTTAAATAATAAAGGCAATCAACACCAACCTACAGTAGTGTGTAGTAGTCACCACCAATATGTCACTCAAACTCAAAGCATTTATTTGAAATAAACCAATTACAGGTAGGTACTTAAGAATTGTCAAGGGGTCGGTCAGTCAGAAAGATGAAACAAGTTGCCCATTCCAAAGCGTAGTAGGTTTCTATGAAGAAGAACGGGCAAGAAACTCCACGGACACTCTTAAAACAAAATATTCAGTCAGGTCTTTGGATGCGTAGTTCGCATGTGGCGTTATAAATGTCGCCACATCAGTACGCCGGAACAGAACAGTAAGGTTGAAAGGGAAATGCGAACTATTATAGATGCTGCTAGAACAGGGGTTCTTAATGTGTGCGCCGCGGCGCCCTGGTGCGCCGAAGAAAGAAAAGAGGGGCACCGTGAGTCGATCCTCTATCATTATCCGAAACCATAAGTAACAATATTTTGAGCGCTCGCATCGCGCCTTCATCGCTCACTCGCCGATAAGTACCTACGCGCTTGAAAACCGTCGATACCCTTCCCCTGCCACGCCTTAACCTGCTCGCTTGCACGGAATGCCCGTTTATTTACAAGCGAGCCGCGAAGAGACGGACGTGTCTTCGTGTTTTGTTTTTAATTGTGTCGCTTTGTCGTTTTTCGTCACAAATCTCACGCAAAATGGACAGATTTTTATTAAATAAACAAGTTGGTAGTTCAAGAGATACTGATAAAGCATCTACTAGTGGCGGCGGGGAAGCAAAGAAGCGAAAATATAAATATGATGATAGCTATTTGGAGTTTGGTTTGATGGTGGCATACAGGCTGGCAAAAACCTCATACTATTGCAGAAGAGCTTATTCTACCGGCTGCTCTCGACATTGTGAATACTATGGTGGAAGAATCGGCAGGAAAATTAATTTCCAAGGTACCCTTACCTAACAATACTATCAGTCGAAGAATCCATGACATAGCTGAGGATCTCAATTACCAATTAATAGAAAAAATTAAGGCAAGAATTTCGGTTTGTAACTTGATGAGGCTACTGACAGTAATAATGATGCACATCTTATTTGTTACGTATGCTTTCTGGCTGATAATATTATGTCGAAGAACTTTTATTCTGCAAAATCATTACCGAAAATGCAAAGGCCCAAGACTTGCTTGAAATTCTTGACAAGTTTATTGCAGAAAATAGTTTGGATTGGGAAAAGTGTATCGGTGTATGTACTGATGGTGCTCGATCCATGTCCGGCAGGTATGGATGAGTACAAGCGCTTATTCGTAAAAAAGCACCTAATGCTATGTGGACCCATTGCATCATCCATAGGGAAGCTCTTGCATTATAGTCAATGAGCTCTGAATTGAATCAAGTACTAGAATGTGTGAACTTGCATATTTGATAAAATAAAATTTGGTAGTATAGTAGTCTGTCATGTGCTTAAAGAGAGAAGAAGAAAATTGGACCCAAAAGGAAACAAGGGATATTTTGTTGACTACGCCGAGGAAACAAAAGGTTATAGGATTCATTATAAGGAGGAAACTCCTAACATGTGAAAAATACATAATTAAATGAACTTACATTTAAAACAAATTATAGATACCTCAAAATCAAAACATATTTTATTCCCTACTTTGAAATGAAATTTTTTTATAGGCTGGTATCACTCAGTACGCCCTCACCAGTGATGCGCGCGCTTGTTAAACAGTAGAAGCTACGCTTACTTGTGTAAGTAAGTAACACAAGTAAGCGAATCCGTTAGTCAGCAGTGCAGTTCCTACTTTCCGAAGGAAAAACAACACATAATATCCATACACCTTTCTCGAGACCAATTACGATTTTGGTCAGATAAATAATACTACATCAATCTGAATCACTGAAACTAGTTGATGTACCAATCATCAAGGTATTGATTGAAACCATCATAATACACAGTCTATTCGATTATGCTCACCAAAGTGGTTCAGTATTTATTACTGATCTTTCCGAGATGTTACCATGTCTTGTCCAGTTTGAGAGGTTATTGGTCCACAGAACCTGACACGGGTGTTCCATATGTGGCTAAGGTTATGGCCTCTGAGATTTGAAGAAATAAGACGTGGAGATATTTCGAAGTCATCATTTTTGTAACAATGAATCGCAACCATCACTAGCATTTCCTGATTTTGACAGGGCGTAGCAAAATTTATAGAATGACTCATTTCAATGCGAGTTTCCAATCATCTATGATCAATACCATCACTCAATACGTAGATGAACATAATTTGGGGAAGTTTAAAGGACATAATATAATGAACCAATATGTGCAAAATAAACCGGTAAAGAAGGGATTCAAAATGTGTTGCCGTGTTCCTTACTTCCTCGTTGTCAAACTTAATGGTCAAACTGATTTGACCACGAGGAAATTTGTTCCGGATAGTCAAACTACTTCGTTTAACGAAAAATATCCACCCTCCAAATACACACCCATAGTTCGATAATATACTTGTACAGTCACTAACTAAAATAATTTCCTTCCTCGTAGTCAAACTTAATGGTCAAACTGATTTGACCACGAGGAAATTCTGTGGCTATTTAAACTTTTATCAAGCTTCAACATTGCAGTCTTATTGTCCAATTATAAATAAAACATTATGTCAATTTGATGACACATGCCACAGGACCACTCAAATTATTATCCTGTTCTTTGCCGTTTTATTGGGATTTGCATTTTGTAATTATTTGGATAAAATATGGATTTAGATATAAAATACATTCATCGTAAAGGGGAAGGGTACTGCTTTTCAAGGGTCGACAGTACTACAAATTGCGTACAAACAGAAATAGAAACATTTTCTGGACTTGCAGTCATCTCAAAAAAGAAAACTGTCGGGGCTAAATTACTCTGAAGGTATGCTCATAATTAAAACATTTATATTATTATATATCGTTCTGCCCGTCAAATATGACTTCCTATGCACTCAAGCTTCTGTACTATGCTTTTTCAGAAATGGATCCTGCACGCTTTTATGGTTCAAATCAAATCAAAATATTTTATTTCACATAAACCTACATGGGCACTTATGAAACGTCAGAAGCTAGGTGCACGGTTCCAATTAGTCGTATCCTATGGAGAAGAGCCAGCAAGAAACTCCACGGTTACTCTTTTAAAAATAATTGGCTTTACAATATTATTAAATAACAGTGATAATAGGTATGGGAGGACAGTGTAGGCCTTTCAACAATTACCAGGTAGGTACTTAACAAAATAGAAAAGTGCCAACAAATCTACACTCTACTAGGCCTACAACGTTCTCACATTCTTCCAAGCATGTAAATCCTATGATGATGATGGCTTTTTGAGTGAAGATGAGTTGCTTCCGATTCTGACCTGTGTGTGGTTCTTTCTCTTCCCGTACCTACACCTAAAAAGTAGCACGTTATCGTACCTGAGTCATAAAAAATGGAGCCTTATGTCGAAAAAAAAATCAAATTCACAGGCGACACAGATTTGCCGGAGGACATAAAACAGTTGGATTCACCAGCCGACTTTTTAAATATTTTCTTCACACACGATATAATTAGTTCCATAGTTGAGCAGTCAAATCTAAAATCTGTCCAAGATAACATCAACAAACCTGCAGGTATTACAAATACTGATGACAATAATGATGACTTCAACTAAAAATACTAAAGAATATCGTATCTAAAAAAAATTAATACCATTTTCAAAACAATGAGCATGGTCTATTTCATCACTGTAAAACATTACCTGTACATATGTACACAATTTAAATATACTTTGCTAAAAGAAGAATATTTCAACGGCTACTTAGAGCAAAAAGTTCAACATCCTGTATTCACGCGGGCCGTCGCACGTAACCAGCTGTGACGGTTCTGTCAAACAAACACCTACGGCGAGCGGGCATCATCTTACCTAGTGCCTCGGTTAATTAACAACCTACCTTCCGATTTGCGCAGTGACATCACGCCAAGAAATATTAAATCAAAACTTAAGTCCCACTACCTTCAACACATTGAATGCTCAATGTGAAATGCGGTTTACGTAGCAACTAGCATATCACCTGAGATGAAGTTACCAAATTTTGAAATAAGGTATTATGTTATATTTATTGTTTACCTTGATTTTGTTTTTACTACGATGTAGAATTACATGTAGCATTAAGTACAAACCTAAGTGGTTTAAAAATGCTATTCTACTAAAACACTTTGTAATTAATTTTTAGATGGTAAATAAATTTAAAAAAAAATGAAGAACGCCAATGTGAAGTTTTAAATGTCGGTAAATGGCATGTTCCTTTCGCCAAATATAAAAGATTTTATCTCAAAAGGGCTAGTAGATCTAATGAAATAGTTGGCCTTAGAGGAGAACTGCATTACATACAAGATTTAAGCGAGTCCCGTACGGTTTATAGCATATATCGGCAACAACCGGCCCGCGGGCCAGATCCGGCCCGCTGTAAGATATGATCCGGCCCGCTTGACATTTTGAAAAAACCCAATAAAAAAAATATTACATTAGTACTAGTAGTATACTCACGGGAGTGACAGTGAGAAACATCAAATCCTTTGATGTTTGCCGCCCACTCGGCTTGCTCGATCAAATTCTTTGAGGTTTGCCGCTTTACGGGCGACACATCAAAAGATTTATTGCTTCTCAATTATTCTAAACTAGTTTATTCCAGATTATTCCTTCATTTTGCCTATATAAGCGGGAGGATGGCCCGAACGTTAGTTCAGTTCTATTTGAGCTACCGAGGTGATAACTTGGACAAGCGATATCCTAGCGAACTGCTCGAGCCGTCAACTTGCTTTGTGACTTTGTGTGCATCTTGAGTGGGTAACCACTCTTACGAACTATAGTTTGTTATTAAGTTTATTGAACGAAAAGTAAACAAAAATTATGTCTGGTGGAAAGAAACGAAAAGTAGATACAGAGGGTCGCCAGTTTCAAGAAAAATGGACTGAAGAATTCTTTTTTATCTTGCACAATGGTAAGCCTATTTGTTTGCTGTGTCATGAATCCATTTCAGTAATGAAATAATTCAATATAAAGAGGCATTACTCAACTAAGCATGCTACGCTGCACTCACTGACAGGACAATGAAGAACAGACAAAATCCAGAAGCTTACCGCAAATTTGGAAAAACAGCAACAAATATTTCATAAACAAAGAACACAACTTGATAATGTTGTGAAAGATAGTTTTTATAGTTAGCTCAAAATTGGCAAAGGCATCAAAACCATTTGCCGAAGGAGAATTTATCAAGGAGTATATGTTAGAAGTTTGCAGTATTTTGTGTCCTGAAAAGAAAAATGAATTTGAAAAAAATAGTTTGTCAAGACGAAGTGTTGTTCGACGTGTAGAAACGATGGCTAATGATATAAAAACAACATTGACTGACCGTATGGCTGGCTTTGAATCATTTTCCATAGCATTAGACGAGAGCACCGATTTGTCTGACACAGCTCAACTGGCTATATTTATTCGAGGTGGTGATAAGGAGTTCAATGTTACTGAGGAATTGCTTGCTTTACAGCCGCTTAAAGGAACCACTACAGGAGAGGATATTTTTATTGAAGTTCAAAAGGTATTCACAAGTTTTGGCTTGCCATGGTCAAAATTAATTGGAGTATGCACTGATGGTGCACCTTCTATGGTCGGCTTACGTAAAGGTTTCATCGGAATTTTGAATGAAAAAGCAACAGAATTAAATGTGCAAAAAGATGATTTGATAGTCCTTCATTGCATTATCCACCAACAGAACTTGTGTTCTAAGTCCATTCGACTCCAGAATGTTATGAATGTGGTAGTAAAAACCATCAACTTTATTCGATCCCGAGGGCTTAACCATCGTCAGTTCAAGGTGTTTTTGGATGAAATATCAGCTGAATATAGCGACGTTAACATATTATTGTGAAGGCAGATGGCTGAGCAAAGGAAAAATGTTGAAACGGTTTTACGAGCTTAGAAATGAGATAGCAGACTTTATGAAAATAAAAGATAAACCACTAACTGAATTAAGTGACCCAAAATGGATATGTGACTTAGTATTTCTGGTCGATCTTACAGGCTATTTGAATGATTTAAATTTGAAACTTCAAAAACAAGGACAGTTAGTAAATGATTTGTACAGCCATTTGAAAGCGTTTCAGATTAAACTACGCTTGTGGGAGTCACAGATGCTGTCTGGTAACAGTTACCATTTCAACACGCTCTCTGCGTATGAAAATATTGCTTATGCTCAATATGCTGAAGAATTCAAGTTACTGGCGGAACAATTTTCGAACAGATTTAGCAACTTCAAAAACATGGAAGACTATTTCAGTTTATTTGCTACTCCTACAAAAAGTAATGTACAAAATGCTCCAATATACTTACAAATGGAGTTGATCGAGATTCAAGAAAACTCACTCCTAAAATCGAAATTTGAAGACGTAGAGTTGTGCGATTTCTACAAAAAATACCTAGAAGAAGACAATTTTCCGCAGCATAGAAAATTCGCAAGAAGATTGATTTGCGCGTTTGGCAGTACTTATAAATGCGAACAGTTCTTTTCATTGATGAAAGTTAATAAATCAACACATCGTACAAGACTGACTGACGATAATTTGGAAAATTATTTACGTCTTTGTATCAGTGGAATTAATCCAAATATCGATGGATTAGTTTCCCAAATTCACGAACAATTGCAAATTTAACGATTTAATTATAATGTACCATTTTTTTAAATTTCATTTCATTTTGTTATTTTAATAAATTGTACTATAATAACATTGTCGTATTATTTCATGTCTAATATCTATCGCAAAAAATATTATCACTACTTTAAAATGCACTAAGTACTTTTAAACGCGGCCCGCGAACGTATTTGCACGCTAAAGTTTGGCCCTCAACATGTCAAAGTTTGCCCATACCTGGTTTATAGAAATACCCTTGAACGATATAATTGTCTACATTTCTGTAGACAATTATATCGTTCAAGGGTATTCACCGTTAAACGGTAATACGACAAAACTATTAGCCGATACCAATATTTAGCGACAGCACGTTTCGCCGAATAACGCTACAAAGAATGAATGGCTGGTCGATACCAAGATTTGCCTATTTAATGGTTCGCCGGAATACGCTTGAACTAAATAATCTTTTACCGATAGCTATTTTCGCCCAAAGCACCTTTCCTTACGCCGGCGCCGCGCGCCGATCCAAAACAATTGTCTAAGGGCTCACTTACGGAGACGCGCCACGTCGTGCGACACGTTGTGCGGTGCGGCCTGCAGTAAATTCAAACAATTATGACGATGTATGAGAACGTTTACGGAAAAGCGATTTTACGCGCGTTTGCTTGAAACTGCGGGCGGGTCGCACGACGCGGCGCGTCTCCTAAAATGAGCCCTAACGCCGATCAAAAACAATTGTCTTATGTTTCATGCTCAAACAATATTGACCGGGGTCGATTTAATTGCATTACCTTCTATTTTCATGCGTTATCTTAGTAACACATTAACAATATATTATGTGTATAAATAGTTACGGAAACCAATTAGACGATGCTCATTATTATTACGTTGGCCATATTTAAAAAATGTAAAACATTCTCGCTGGTTAAGTAATCGAGTGTGTTTTATTGCAAATATTCAGACTTGAGCACTGAATACACAATAGTGAATCGAAACTACGTTTTATTTTCGTTGTTATTACGATCATTGTTGACGACCAGCAACCAACCTTTTTATATTCATATTTATGTTTCTTTTTATATTTATTCTTATGTTTTTTCTCTTAACGTGAATCTGTAAAAAAACGTCCTCAAAATACAAAGTGAAATAGTGAAAAGCCAAAGAAATAATTTAATGTCTTTGTGAAAAGCCATCCTCATCTTCAACAATCATAAGTCAATTAATTCGAAAATGAGTGCCTGTGGACGACAAATATTACTGGAGATGTACGCTAAATAGTTCTAAAGGTTGTGATGCTACTGTTACAACAATATTTTTCACTAATGAACATTCGATTATAAATAAAAGCAATGAACATGGGCATCTGCCAGAGCCCAAAAAGCGGTTACAGATAAGTTTTAATGCAATGATAAAAGAAATTGCAAGAAATTCAATGGACTGTCCATCACAAATTGTTAACCGCTGCTTGCAAGATGTGCCAAGTACGAGTGCTGCTTAACTGCCTAGCAAAGCAGCAGCAAGAATGATTGATTGTTCAGCGCATTAGAACTAAAGGCCAGCCATCGATACTCAAATAAATTCAATCCATGTTTTAGTTGGAACTTAATGGGGCATAAGCAAATTTTTAGTGTTTGTACTATTATCGCACAAGACTAAAAACCTGCTATATAATATTATTAGAAATATCAAAAAGGTATGGGGTCAATACCTTTGATATTAAAGACAATGCGTAAAATTGGTGCCTTTTGTTTTATTGGCGGCAGTCGATCGGATGTGAAAAAAGTGATGCAGAATAATATTATTGATGAATTATTGTATGGGGTCTTATATCAAAAACTCAGTCCGGACTGAGTTATCAGTTTAAACATTTACTAATATTTTCATATATTTTAGATTGAAGGAGAAATAGATAGTACAAATAGAGCTGACCATTATTATGAAAGAATATCTTAAACATTTAAGGCTAAACTCACCTTGATTTTGGTTTTTTCTTTTAATTCTAGCATTGTTCAGACACTATGTAACTAACTGTAGAGAAACCGTTTTCATAGGCTTAATAACGATTTTCATTTCACTAATGGTAGTGTTCGCGCCATTGATTGGTCACAGTCAAGGTAAGAAGGAGATGACGCTACCCATTATTACCGGATGTGTCGGTATTCATTGACGCTCCCCGCAAAAGGGTCGCTCAGAGCTTCAATAAAATCATCGGGGATCGGATTTGCAGATCAAGCTTACAACGCACAGACCGTTACTTGTCACCGGAACCAAATGTATTGGAGCAAGCAGCAGATCCAAATATATTGGAGCAACCAGCGGAACCAAACGTATTGGAGCAACCAGCGGAACCAAACGTATTGGAGCAACCAGCGGAGCAAAATGTTTTGCAACAACCACCGGAAACAAATGTTCTGGAACAACCAGCGGATCCACACATCTTGGAACCAACAGCGCAACCAAACGTTGTAGAACAGCTAGCTGCAGTGGTTCAAGGACAACGCCATTTTTCTTTCCCCGGTATAACCGGCGATATTCAAAGATGCTCGGTGATAACAACGAGCATCTTTGAATACCAGGGTTTGCATTTTTGCGATGTGTGAAAATCGACACTTACAACGGATCAACAGGTCTTTAAGAGCTACTATTCTTAAAGATAATAAATTCTTTATACCTTTTGGCTCTCGTGTATGTGAAGAACATAGAAATGATAGTGCTTCTACACGTATACAATGTTTTCTTCATGACAACTAATGAACATGGTGAGACTATTACAGTCGCATCGTTCAGATTTAAACTTCGAACAACGGTCTTCAATCAGTGACAGCATTTTCCACTATTATTCACAATAAGGCCAGCTACAGCCAACGGTGCTGATGAAACTGCACACTGGTGATTCTAACCAAAGATTGTGCAGCCTTTTAAGAATGTCCCGATGTATTATGTTATTTTTTTTAATAAAAAGTACATCATAAGACCAGTTTTATTGTTTCTAACCAATACATAGTAAATAAAATATAATATATGTATTGTTAGCGGAGAATCCTGCGATTGAAGGCGCGGCGGCTGAATGACGTCACGAGGTGCAGGAGTGGGGCGGACGGACAGCTGCAGCGGCGAGCTCATTTCCTCGGCCATTTCCATTTTGGGCGTTTGGAGTGTTAGGACGGGTTATTTTAGCTAGGCGTATTTAGTTACTTGTGTTTATTTTAAGATCTAATTTTGTTAATTATTTGTTTAAAGAATTATAACTTTTATTTTGTGCTCGATATCCTTTTTTTTTAAGTCCAACTTGTTCACTCTGCTCATAGTATATATATAATAATCATGTATTTGAAGATAATAAGTAATAAAAAATAGTGAACGTCACTTAGGAAGGTTATCAATATGCTCTGTAACAAGAATTATTCCATAATATATGAAAATATTAGTAAATCTTTAAACTGATATAACTCAGTTCGGACTTAGTTTTTGATTTAACCACGATGTACATAATATGTTGTTGTAAATAATAAAAATGCAATTATGGCCACGCTATTGAATTAGGAAATTCCTGTAATGATAGTGATGATGAGTTAATAAATAAATAAATATAAGACCCCATACAATAATTAATTCATAATATTATTCTGCACCGTTTTTTCATATTTGATCGACTGCCGCCAAGAGAACAAAAGGCACCAGTCTTCATACAATTTTGGTCATTGTCTTTTGTCTCCTGAAAACATACTGACTGACACATCAAATGATAAAACTGCAATTAATCAATTTGCGTTTTAATTAATTACCCAAAACAAAGTAATTAACGAAATACAACATTGGCGACGAGCGTGAAAGAAACCCTAAAAAGCGTACTATTATACGAGACTCTGGAACTTTGTTTTTTAAAAAATAAAATATTGATTAACTGGAAACAGAGTTTTAATGATTTAGAACTTAGTACAGGATTTATTAACAAAAATGAAATAGAATATTTTAGGGACCTCCGACCCGTACCGAGATTCAGACCGAACTGCCTGTCCATCCCAGACTCCTAGTGAAGACGCCATCGTCTAAGTCCATAAATGCTGACCAGGCAAGTATGGGCAGCGGTCAGCCAATCTACTAACATTATCTAGGTATAACAGCCCCCCCCAAAAGACTGAAATTTGGGGATAAAAGCCGAAATTCAGGAAGTTAAACAATTTCTCGTAATCTAGGCATTGGTATTGGAGAATTTTCCGTTTCAGTGTTCATATTATCGTTCTCGGTGTGGGTCGTTGGTTTAATACAAGAGATATAGAACTTAGATCTATGTTTAGAAATAATTTTATATAACTTAAATGCTACAAAAGACATTACTACTATTAAAATAAACACGGTTAATACAGAATAATGTGTCCCGTATTTTACTAGAATAGGTTCTTCATCGATAATTTTGTTTAAATCTGAAAATATCCTATCGTTTTGTTTATTTATAGTTAGGTCATCCAAATTGATGTTTTGTAGTAAAATAGGGGATACGTTGTTGTTAAAACTAGTAGTCTTAGTATCTATTTTACAACATGAATCATTGATAATATTAAAGTCTAAGCTAGGAATAGGAATATCTATATTGATTTCGTCCTTGGACGATATGAGTCTCGCACTTTTTGTGTATACTGTACACTGATTCGGGATTCGTAGAATACCGGTTCCGGACACTATGATTTCGCGTAATTCAGAGTTATCGCAATCCATTGACACTTTATTTGAACGAGATTGCACGAAAATCCACTGATTGTTCATAATTGACTTCCAAATGTCCAATTCGCCGACAATCGTTTTAGTTTCACATTGCGTGGGGATAGCATTAATTGTTTTCGTTAATAGTTCGCTTTCACACGTAGGATTTCCGCTTGTCAACAATACCGTAGGTATCTCACACAGAAAGAACTCAGAGCTTATTATTTTACATTTATCTAAGTTATCTAGATTACAGAAGTTTAGCTTATCTTTAGAAACAGCAATATACGAACTAGAAGGTAAAATTAAACTAAAAGTATTTGGATTATCTGACCCGTGAGGGGTCGGTAATGCTAAACTATGATACAAGTTAAATTCATCATTAGTAACTAAAGGGATTTGTAAAACAAACACAAGCTTGTTCTTAAAATAGTAACACGCAACTTCAGATATGCTTAGTATTAAATGGATATTATCTAGACTCAGTGTTATAGGAATTCCAGTATCTCTAGGTAGGTACCGGTCATTATTAACGAGTTCATTGTATAGTTGCGCCGGACTTATTATGTTTGGATGCAGGATGTTTTGACTACTCAATATAATAGCATTTGTTAAGTCTTCAAGCTGAAACGACAATGTTAGTAGAGAGCTTTCGAGGCTAGCAAGTATGGAATGGACTTTTGTTTCAGATATTAGAATTTTTGAAGTTTCGGTAATATTATTTAACTGTAGTATGAGTTGACTTAAAGTACTTTTAAGTGAAATTTCGTTATCTTTTAGTTTGTTAATTGTTTGTTTGTAAGATTCCAGAGTAGAAGTAGTAATTAAGATGTTTTCCTTCATGAGTTCCGCGACCTTTTTCTCATGGTTTTGAATGGATTCAATCGCGGAGTTGTATTTTAATGCGTCGTCTTCGTCTAGAGTACCGAAAACATGTCTGAAAACGGTGCCTACAGCGCTAAACCATGCTGAACGTTTATTACGTTTTGACATTAGGTGAGAGATAGAATCGAACTCGCGTTTGATATCGTTGTATCGAACTGTAAGTGGGGATAGTATATTTTCACATTGAAGGTTGCTTGATTTTTGACAAGTTTTCCTAACTATGTCCAAGATATCATTGAGATTAGTAAGATGGGGATTTATGAGGGAAATATTTACATGACTAATAATATTTAACTTTCCTTTAATTGCTTTAAGTTTTCCTAGGCTATCGAAGTATATGCCGGAACTAGAAGGAAGTGGCTTGATAAAGTCTTGATGCGCATTGATCGAGGCGCTGAAATAGAATGAATAGAATTAATTAGACTACACTAAAGACCTATTGTAATTATCAACTAATGCTTACATGCTAATATTGGTTTATAACAAAACTAATCTAATCTTCCTTATCATAATAGATTTCTAACAGTGAGACAGGGTCTCTAACTACCGCGGGTTTCATTTGGTCGAAATGATGAGTTACATGACGTCTGTTGATAAGGAGCGTGGCTGTATTATTATTGTGAACTTTAATGATTTTGTGTGGTCCCTTCCAGATAGGCGATAGTGCCTTTTTGAGCCTCAAGTGGGCTTTAAGATAGACATAGTCACCGGCCTTGTAAAGTGGTGGTGATTTGGTGTGAGAATCATAATAGGATTTAGAAGATTCCTTGGATTTTAGTATATTTTCCAGGGCTTTTCCTCTGGTGTATTTAAATTTGTGTTGTAACATTTTAATGTAGTCTGAATATGTTGTACTAAGTTCATGTTCATAGATAGAATTAGGAATAAAGGGCTTGTGACCGAATATTAACTCATAGGGAGTAAATTTTGTAGTTGAGTGTTCTGTTGTGTTATAGGCTAACATAGCTGTATACACATAGGTAGGCCAATTATCTTGGTTTTCGTTTACGAAGGATTTTAAATATTCCTTGAGAGTTGAATGACTGCGTTCTAAGGCTCCTTGTGTCTGAGGGTGGTAGGGTGATGACCACAATTGTTTGATTTTCAGAAATTGGCAAGTGGTTTTAAAAAGGTCGGATGTAAAGTTAGTACCTTGGTCGGTTAATATAGATTTAGGAATTCCAAATAGGGATATGAAATGGATAAGACAATCACTAGATTCTTCAGCGGTTGCACTACGTATAGGATAAGCGATTGAGTATTTAGTTAGGTCATCTTGTAAGGTGAGAATATACTTTATTTTGGCGGAGCCGGATTCGGGTAAGGGTCCCACTATATCTAACGCCACTCTCTGAAATGGGGCTGTGGATGTAGTAGTGATCTCCATTGGAGCTTTATTTAATTTTCTCAGTGCTTTATTTTCCTGACATGACTTACATTTCTTGACATAGTCTTCTATATCACTTCGCATGCCCTTCCAATAGAATTGTTCCCGGATTCTGTTGTACATTCGCGTCGAGCCTAAGTGTCCGGCTGTAGGAATATCATGGTTCTCGCGCATGATTTTAGGTCTCTCACTTAGAGTAGGATAAATTGTTTTGTTTAGGTAAACATGTATTTGAATTTTTGTATTATTAAAAATGTGAGTTAGGATGTTGTAAATTTTTGTGTAGGAATGATGATCGAATGGGTTTTTGAAATCTGAGATAGCAATGTCTATTGTTTGTTCGGAATTCAGGATTTCGTTTCTTACTTGTTTCAGAGTGTCATAGATAGCGGGGTAAGATGATTCGTCGAAGTGGTGAACTTTTGTGAAGATGAAGTAGACAATCTTGTTGTCATATTTAGTTTTTAGGAAATGGTGCAATTCTTTTTCAGAATTAAGGATTTCGTCTTGGTTTTCGGAGTTTAGGAGAATTTCGGAGATGTAGGGATTTGACTCATCTAAATCGATGGATGTAGGAATTAGTATTATTCTGCAGGTTGTCTTTAGGAGATTTTCGTTATGTTCCTTTAGAATTGTGTTGCAGGTATTTTCTTTATTTGAAATTGATTTTAGAAATTTAGGATAGTTATCGTCACTTAGATTCGATTGTTCGTTTGGTGAAGGGATTTGTAATGAGTCAAAGTCAAGGTTGAGGTCAGCGCTGTTGGGGCTAGTATCAAGGTAAGGTAAGTTCGGCACTAGATCTATGAGATCTGGAGATGGCGTTGGTTCAGCTTGTGGTGTAGGATTTCGTAATACATTAGAATCGTTGATTATTTCTGGATCTAATAGGTCGTTATTCTCGAATGAGAACGGAATGGGAGATGGTAGAGTTATGAGAGGATCCTCCGAGAGGTCATCGAATTCAGTGTCTAGATCTCCATCAAGATCTAGTAATAGGGGATCAGGGTTTGTTGAAGGTTTACCTCCAATGGGGTTAACTGGAAAGCGGGACAATGCGTCGGCGTTAGTATTAATTTTCCCTTTCTTGTATATAATATCGTAGTCAAATTCTTCTAATTTGAGTCGCCAGCGTACTAATCTAGAACCAGGGTCCTTACAGTTAAATAACCACTGTAGGGGTTTATGATCTGTGACTATGGTGAATCGATTTCCGTAAAGATAGGGTCGAAAGGCTTTAGTTCCAAAGATTATGGCTAAGCATTCCTTTTCAGTAACGCTGTAGTTACATTCGGCCTTATTGAGGGTTCGAGACGCGTAAGAAATTGGGCGATCCTTTCCTACTGGACCTTGCGATAGTATAGCTGAGACAGCGAAGTTGGAGGCGTCGCAGGTTAGAACGAAGGGTTTGGAAAAATCAGGATATGCTAACACTGGTGACGTTACTAATTTATTTTGTAATTTTTCGAAACCAAGTTGCTGTTCATTGTTCCAATTGAATGGTGTATCCTTTTTAAGAAGGGATGTTAATGGTTTTGCGAGTTTAGAAAAGTCAGGTATGAAACGTCTGTAGTAAGAAACGAGTCCAAGAAAAGATTTCACATCTCTTGGGCATTTCGGTATTGGGAATTCAGTAATACATTTGAGTTTTGTAGGGTTTGGTTGTACACCGTCTTTGTTGATAAGGTGACCAAGATAAGCGACTTCTTTGCATAGAAATTCACATTTATCTGGTTGGAGCTTTAGGTTATAATTCCTGAGCCTATTGAAAACAGCGGATAGATTCTGAATGTGACTTGGTAAGTCAGGGGAATAGACAACGATATCATCTAAATAGACAAAGCAACGCGTGCCTTGAAGTCCACATAAACACGTGTTCATTAGTTTTTGAAAGGTTGAAGGCGCATTTTTTAGTCCAAATGGCATTCTCGTGAATTGAAAATGACCCTGAGGTATGGAAAAGGCGGTTTTAGGAGCGTCTTGCTTAGATATTGGAATTTGATGGAAGCCTGAGGCCAAATCTAAAGTTGTGAAATATTGGCTTTTCCCTAATTGGTCTAGAATTTCTGTTATTTGTGGAATAGGATATATCTCTCCAACGGTAATGTCATTAAGTTTTCTATAGTCAATTACGACTCTCCATTTTCGCTGTCCCGAAGCGTCCAGCTTTTTAGGCACAACCCAAATGGGTGAGGACCATGGTGAATTTGAAGGTGTTATTATGTTTTGTTCTAGCATTTTGTTTATTTGATTTTCAACTTCCTTTTTATGGCATTCAGGGAATCTATAAGATTTCGTTTGGATAGGGATATCTGTATTTGTCCTGATATTATGTTTAGCAGCTGTCGTAAATGTGAGCTGATCGTCTGGAAGATGGAAAATATCAGAATAGTCGGTGCAGACTTGTAACAGGGCATTAGATTCTTCTTCATTCAGGTGAGAAATCCTAAGATGGTTGAGAACTTCGTTAGTTCTTGTAGTGGCATTAGTAAGAGGCGATAATTCGTGAGGATTCAGGTAAGCTTGAGTGTCTAGGGGTTCTAGTGTTAGATTGAGGTTAGATCGGAGTATGGCAGGCTCATCAGAAGTATTGACAACCGTAATGTTGATACGGTTATTTTCTTTTACCTTAACGATGCAATTGGCAACTAATAATGAATTAGAGATGTGTTGGTCTATTATGATACCTTCTCTTATATCTGGATTACTTACTGTACATTCAATTACAGTTTCTGTGCGAGGTGCGATAGCATATAGTGGTTCATCGAATTTTAGTTTTATGTGGTCTTTATCTATTTGTAAGGTTTCCTGACTATAGTTGATTTGGCAACCTAGGTTTTTAAGGAGGTCGTTACCTATAATACCATCAAAACTTAGGCTGATATTTTTGACAACGTGAAATTCATAGATATAAGGTTTGTCATGCTTTTTGAATATTTGCATTTTAAAACTGCCTAGAGTTGAAGTTGCTTCATTCCCAGCATCAATTCCTTTGATGGTTATTATATTATCGCTTAAATTTGGGACTTTTGACATAGAATCTAGTTTCAGCAGGCTTATGCAGGAACCTGTGTCAATTAGAAAGGATAAAGGTCTATCGGCGACCGAGGTATGGATTATAATGTGAGGTAAGTATCTTTTCTCTCTATTTTTTAATATTTGATAGATTTTCATATTTGTTTTCTGTTTCAGGTTTGGCAGGTTATCTGAAGATGGAATGTAGGGATTTATATTTAGATTTGGTAGTTTACAAGGTTTAGTAAGTGATTTGGCAGAGACAGCAGATTTAGCATGAGATTCAGGGAATTCAGCGGGTTTGGTAATTGGTTTCATAGAGACGGTGGGGCTAGTACGCGATTCGGTGGTTTTAGTAGTTGGTTTCATAGATGCGGTGGATTTAGTACATGATTCAGAGGATTCAGAGGATTTAGTAATTGGTTTCTTGGAAACGGTGGATTTAGTACGTGATTCAGTGGATTTAGTAGTTGGTTTCATGGAAACAGTGGATTTAGTACGTGATTCAGGGGATACAGAGAGAATAGAGGCATCGGCTTTGATATAGTAGGACGAATTTCCCGCGCGACACCGGCCGGGAAATTTTACTCGTTTAAATTGTTTTGGTCGACTTCGTCGATCCCTTCTTCATCGTCTTGTTTCACGTTAAAAACCCTGCGGGCTGGTTTGGAGCTAAGGGTTTGTGTAGGGTTAGGTTGACGACCATCTGAAGTAGAAGCAAAAGTTTGGTTTCTGCTATTGTTGTATTGTCTTTTGCGACAATTTTCGATAGTGTGACCTATGTTTTTGCAGTAGCGGCATATCATGTCGTTGGTATTTACTGCCTTTGAATGATCAGGTTGATAACTTCGTGGAGCTGGAAAGCGTACCGATTGAAAGTCACGACGAGAGTTCGTGTTTTTTGATTTATCGTTATTGAAGTAAGTATTGGATGTTGATCTTTTATAAATACTGGAGATAATTTTTTCTTCTTCAACTGCCAAGTTTATAGCGGAATTTAAGGAGTCTGGATTACGGCATCTAACGACTTGCGATACCCGTGGTAAGAGTCCTATAATAAAAGTATGGAGCGCAAGATCTTGCATCGCAGCTACACGTCCTGCTAATTCCGTTTTCTTTTTTGTTGGAATGGAAATATTTATTTCCGTAAGTAGTTTCGCTAAGCACGTTTCTATTTTTAATGCAAACTGGTTGACTGTTTCAGTAGAGTTCTGCTTACAGTCTTGGAGTTCGGTGAGTAGGTGAGCATAATGCTTCCTTTCCCCGAACTGTTGTTTTAAGAACTCGATGAATTGTTCAAAGGATTCGAACTCTTTGACACTGCATGTAGTTTCAGCTTTATCTATTAGTTGACTTAGAATGAATTTGAATAATATAGGTTTCTGCGTTTTTGTAGCAGTATTAAAGGCGCTCTGGCAATTAGCAATGAAGGGATTTAATTTTTCCCTGGAGCCGTCGAATGGTTTAATAAACTTAAATAGAATTCCAAGTTCTATTTTTTCTTCGATTTCGATCTTTGTACCCCTAGAGCTACTGGTACCTTCCTCCTTTGCATCAGTTTTGGAAGTCATGATTAAATTTTACAAACTAGAATATAAGGTAATTAATTATAAGAAGTCGTATCCACCTTAAGCTACCTTATACAACCAACTCAGTGATAAGGACGCGTAATCGAAACGCGTAGTCTAAACAAAATATAGTAGCCGTACAGTTGAGGTCTTTATCAAATACAATGTAAGTATTATGAACAATGTACAATAGGATAGAGTATACAGGAATGAGACATGTAAATATAGAAATAGTAGCTCTGAGTTAAATCTGGTATTCGTCTTAGAGTGTAGTAGTAACCGAAGTATTTTTAGATCACTCACAGGAACGCCATCGTTATGAGGATATGCAGGATCATTGTGACCGTTTCTCCAGCGGTAATCAGCTGGACCGCCAGCTGCAGCAGGACAGCAGCAGTTGTGGTAGACCTCTGTACCAACAGAGGGTGAAATCCGGTCTCGGTTGCAGGGTGCAACACGCAGGACGGGGTGTCGATCAGGCACTTTGAATTATTGCACTTGTATGACACAATATCGATTTAGTAAACTATTTAACTTTCAGCACTTCAAAACACTTGTTTCACTGGCACTTTCAGGTTTAGAATTCATAAGAGACGTATTCGGGTAGGGGATTTTCGTATCCCACCGCTGCCACCAAATATTATACGAGACTCTGGAACTTTGTTTTTTAAAAAATAAAATATTGATTAACTGGAAACAGAGTTTTAATGATTTAGAACTTAGTACAGGATTTATTAACAAAAATGAAATAGAATATTTTAGGGACCTCCGACCCGTACCGAGATTCAGACCGAACTGCCTGTCCATCCCAGACTCCTAGTGAAGACGCCATCGTCTAAGTCCATAAATGCTGACCAGGCAAGTATGGGCAGCGGTCAGCCAATCTACTAACATTATCTAGGTATAACAGTACGCACGACAATTCAAATAAATAAAATCGCGAAGTCGCGAACTAACCTCAAAGTGAAAAACGCATGGATCTTGTTGAAAAACAAATCGAACAGAGAAAGAAAACGTGGATTCAAGAAAAATCTAAGAAGGAACTCATACAAATTGCGAATAATCTAGCTCATAAAACCGAATTCTCAGACTCCAATTCTATTCTGGAACTAAGAATATATTTACGAAATTACGTCGACAGACAAAAATCAAGGAAAATGACAATCAACATGGCCTCCAGCTACATTGGAAATATTTACTGGTGAAAACTGGAATGCATATACCGAGCAATTTGAGTGTTTTGTGCTGCTAAATGATATCCCCGAAACGAAAGTTGTTTTGCTGTCTGCTTTAGACGAGCTTTCTGGAATATGGGTGGTTCATCCTATGTATGAGACGTATTCATCATACGCCGAGGAGGAGGAGGTCGTGGTAGCAGCAATCAAGGGTGTGGCCTTGAAGAGGATTCAGTCCTCCAGATTAATTGGATTTAGGGGTTAAATATACTAATAATCTAATTACTAAAAATATAATTACAGGACCTTTAAATCAGCTCTTAGCTTAAGCCGCCAGTACGTCGTCCAACACAAGACTCCAAAGACTTCCCGAGCTTTTCTCCTCATTATCTAGCACCATCGGAACCTTCGAGGAATCTGCTTAACTGGGACGGGCAGGACAACTGGGTCATCTGTGGCGACTGGGACACCCGGGGCATCAAGATCATCCAGGACATTTGGGATTAGCGGGTCATTTGGGACGACTTTGATAATAGAGTCATCTGAGGTGACCAGGTCTTCATTATCGTCCTGGGTGACGGTTTCATCCGTGAGATCTTCCTTGATGACGGTGTTAAGAAATCTGTTATCTATCTGGAACTCCGGTACGGAGAACTCTGGTACGACATGCGCAGGTTACTTGGGGGAGCATTTCTTCGATAAGTCTCCTTTAAACTGATCTCGTTTGTGGTAATCTTCTTTGTAGTGGTCTTGCTTGTGGCGCTCTCCTTTGTGGTGATCCCCTTTTCAGTTCTCTCCCTGCAAGGTTTCTGTTAAGGGAAATTCAGAATCCTGCTGAAAATTCTCAGCAGCATTCTGTTTTGAAGTGCTCAGTTGTTTTGCTGTCTGCTTTAGACGAGCTTTCTGGAATATCCTAGGTATGAGACGTATTTACCATACGAGGTTTGTAAACCAGGGCTTTGCTTCGTAGTACGGCGCCCTGGTACGGGCAGGAAAACTAGAAAGTGTGAAAGTATGTTATCGGGCGCAAGCAGAGCTACAAAATAATTGCATAGGCAATTGATCCATGCTGTCATTGTTGAAGGCACTTATATGTATACATATATTGCCAAAAAAACGTAGATTCAAGAAAAAACTAAGAAGGAACTCATACAAATTGCGAATAATCTAGCTCAGAAAACCGTTTTCTCAGACTCCAATTCTATTCTGGAACTAAGAATATACGAAATAACGTCGACAGACAAAAATCAAGGCAAATCACAATCAAAATGGCCTCCAGCTACGTTGGAAATATTTACTGGTGAAAACTGGAATGCATATATCGAGCAATTTGAGTGTTTTGTGCTGCTAAATGATATTCCCGAAACGAAAGTTGTTTTGCTGTCTGCTTTAGACGAGCTTTCTGGAATATGGGTGGTTCATCCTATGTATGAGACGTATTCATCATACGCCGAGGAGGAGGAGGTCGTGGTAGCAGCAATCAAGGGTGTGGCCTTGAAGAGGATTCAGTCCTCCAGATTAATTGGATTTAGGGGTTAAATATACTAATAATCTAATTACTAAAAATATAATTACAGGACCTTTAAATCAGCTCTTAGCTAAAGCCAAGTCAAGTCCAACACAGGACTCCAAAGACTTCCCGAGCTTTTCTCCTCATTATCTAGCACCATCGGAACCTTCGAGGAATCTGCTTAACTAGGACGGGCGGGACAACTGGGTCATCTGTGGCGATTGGGACACCCGGCGCATCGAGATCATCCAGGAAATTTGGGATTAGCGGGTCATTTGGGACGACTTTGATAACAGAGTCATCTGGGGTGACCAGCTCTTCATTATCGTCCTGGGTGACGGTTTCATCCGTGAGGTCTTCCTTGATGACGGTGTTAAGAAATCTATTTGTTCCATGTGGGAATCGAACCCGCGACACGCAGCGCAGCAGTCAATCGCTTAACCACTGCGCCAACCGTGCCGTCTATGTTTGTTATTAACAAAATGACAAACAAAAATCAACAAATTAAGAATCAGTGCATAGATCTACAATCTATGCCTGTGACGCCTTGGTGCACCAAACCTACAGGTAGGTACTTATCGAATAACTAACTATAACTTTACATAATACCGGACCTACCTACTGTAGAACTTTCGTCTAGCTATGCAATATACAACGTCGACAAAGAACTCACCTCTCTATCTAATTCCTTAACTCAATAAATATCAGCTTCGTTGGATGAAATGGCTTCTAATCTTAAAATATTTGAGGAACTCCGGTACGGAGAACTCTGTTACGACATGCGCAGGTTACTTGGGGGAGCATTTCTTCGATCAGTCTCCTTTAAACTGATCTCGTTTGTGGTAATCTTCTTTGTAGTGGTCTTGCTTGTGGCGCTCTCCTTTGTGGTGATCCCCTTTTCAGTTCTCTCCCTGCAAGGTTTCTGTTAAGGAAAGTTCAGAATCCTGCTGAAAATTCTCAGCAGCATTCTGTTTTGAAGTGCTCAGTTGTTTTGCTGTCTGCTTTAGACGAGCTTTCTGGAATATGGGTGGTTCATCCTAGGTATGAGACGTATTTACCATACGAAGTTTGTAAACAAGGGCTTTGCTTCGTAGTACGGCGCCCTGGTACGGGCAGAAAAACTTGAAAGTATGAAAGTATGTTATCGGGCGCAGGCAGAGCTACAAAATAATTGCATAGGAAATTGATCCATATCATTATATAAATAAGGAAAACAATCGTATTTGCAAATAGTAAAATTAAGATGTTGTTTTACCAGTACTTTTATTATTTTAATTGTTCTGTTTTAATCTTTTGTATGTAATGTTTTAAAGTTTGTAGTGCCATTCTCTACAAGAATAACTTTATGCTGATTTTGAATTCTGTGTCCCAGCAGATTGTTGCATCTGCAATTATCATTTAGGAGGTAATTTATGGCACCAATTAAATGAAATCGAAATGACGAAGTGAACCATACCTTCACAGAGGCATATATATATATGACTTTGTGTCCTTATTAAAACAAGAGACATCAATTGATTTTGAAAATATTGAACATGATGGATGACCATTTAGTACATTTTTAGTTTGGTATAAGCAAAGAGAAATTCCATACATTGTTGGCAGAAGTTCCTAGATTATCCCAAATGCATAGAGGGTCAACCGCACTAGCTGCATTATGATTGAAATTAAGAAATGGAGATTCGAATGAGCGAATTGCAAGTTTATTCCAAATGCCTCGCAGTATTTTAGAGAGTTTAATGTCTAAAGCGAGAGAGTTACTTCAACTAGATTTAATGCCAATGCATTTAGGGTTACGACATATGATGAGGGCAGAGATTGCAAACAGAAATCTTTTAATACCTAATGGTCTTTTTAGAGGTACAAATGCGAATGGGGAAAGACTCAACAATTATCATTGTTGATGGCACTTATATGTATACAAATATTGCCAAAAAAGCTCAAATTATAAATAACAAAACGGTACATACTCTTTACAAAAGTATACTCGTAGAAACCTTGTGAAACCATTTTAGTTTGTGATGTGATGAGTATATTGTAGACGCTCTTGGCTATCCAGAAACTAACTCAGATGCTGAACCGTTATGTGTTTATGCCGTTTACCTGAACTTTAACCTATAAGGAATTGGAGCCCAATGCCACAAAGGACGATGTAATTAAAAAAAATAACAGTCTGCGGAGTAACGTGAGAAAAGAAAAGAAAAAATGCGAAGAGTCCTTAAAGTCGGGAGCAGACGAAGCTTACAAACCAACATTCACAACATTCAACGATACGTCTCGCTCAAAACAATCGATAGATAAATGCATTATTATACATTTCTAGAAAGGTTATTTTATGCTTTTTGCGATACAGCTTAATGATTTTAAAAGTAAAGAAAAATATTTCAGTAATTACTTAAAAAGTGACATACTACCTTATTTTTTACTAATTTTTTTTTTTCGTCGAAGGTTTTCAGTATTACCCACGTTTGCCCAAGCACTACTTTTTGTGTTGACTAGTAGTCTAACTATTCATAAATAGAATGCAAAAAAAATCAGCTGCGGATATTTGCGGTTTTAGAAGATATGAGAAAAAAACTGATAAAAGTCAGAACCCGAAAATTGGTATCTTTTGCGGTTTACCACTGACACCATTCACATGAACAATATGGAACTTTTTGGATATTTTCTTCATTATTTCGTGATAACACCTTATCAAATTTGCACTCGGTTTGCGTGGGAAATTACAAGATAATAATGATGTAGGTACCAATTCGATATTGTAAAATGAGTATATAAAGGGAAGCAAAAACTATTCGAACCATCTACATCAGTGTAACTTCAAGTGAAGCAAATCTCATCTACGCCTATTATTTCTGCAGATTGTGAAGTGTTAAAATGTCTTCCTTCAGCTGTACCAAACGAGACTTCATAATCCCCTATATCGAGGGCGGCAAGACCATGGAATCATTATCCAAAGTTTTAGTGGAAAAGCTCAATGTTTCTGAAAACAACTTGTGTTTTATAATTAGTGACATACAAAGGCACATTCTTCCTATTTTCAACAGGCGCTGGGCCCTGGCATCTCGGAAAAAAGAAACATTTTTACAGAAGAATTGTACTTGGTTGGACTCAAGGTATTCGTTAAATTTACCGGATTCTGAACAATATTCTACGCCATCAACATCTGGCCAACGAGGAAGAGCATGCTTGGCTTATGGAGACTCCTCAGAATCTATCAAGAAGAGGAAAAACACTATTCTACTCCAAGAATATGGCTTCGAGCATATAAAAAACGCCTATGTGCAGGGACTACGGGCTTTACGTGAGTACACAGAAGCTCATCTTGTCGAAGAATTAAGAACCGCTGACACTCAAAAGAAATTAGATATCTCAAGTAAGTGGAACGACTCAGACCAGATGAAGATTCTTTCCGATACGGAAGCATTGAGTGCTTTTATAGATTTGGATCTAACAAAAGCACAATATGTACTATGGGGGAACTTCATATCTAAGCAATTTCAAAACAAAATCCCGTGAGCACGATGACCACATCTGTTTAACGCCCCATTTGGCCTCGACCAATGAAACGGTTTTTTTGTTGTTCGTGTGTTTTACAATCTCTGTTCCCATGATCACAGATGTCTGACCCTTTTTCGAACACTAGGAATAGAACAAAATAAACGTTTTTTTATTTTTTTATACTTTACTTTTTGTTTCAACAAATTTCTCGTGTTAAAATATCAATGCGGAAACGACCTTATATTATTATAAAGTGTTTCTTTAGGCACGGATTATAATAATTTTAAGTGGTTCATGAGTAAGCTCCCAGTTTATTCAATCAAACTGCTTTGTCTACAGGTTTGTAATTAGGTGCATTCCTTGAAAAGGGGTTTATGACTAGAGCACTTTTAAAATTTTATGGAAATTTTCCGCCTCTCACCCAAAAACTCCTATATAATTGTGAGAAATCTACTCAACTTTGGATGCTAATGTTATACTTTTCTGACAGCATAGAAAACCTATTCGTCAAAAAAAACCCATAAACTTGTCCCAAACGTGCTCGAACTACGACCGAACGAAGGTCCATTCATATTTATTTCCATTGAAAAAATACGCACTACCTCAGCTGGTTTTTTACTGTCTTTTTTGTTCATGTACAAAAACAAGGGACGCATCAAAAATCTGATGCTGCGATGCTATTGGTTGATGAGATTTCTATAGCGGCCGAGCGCTGCAAGCAGAAATAGTCGTTAAGGTGCTTAGATATGAACTTCCTCGATAGTACCTGAAAAACTTAACCAACGAACGAAAGTGTTGTATATTCCCGCCTTACTACAAAATACAAGAAATAAAAAGATCCTGTTATCCACCATCTTCTACAATCGAAATCATGAATACTTATGCTAAAGTGATTAATATCCAAGATTTATTGGATCATACTGCTGCTAGAATTTTAAAAATCGATTCTGTTTTCCAAAAACAACATAGAACATTGATATTTTATTGCAAATGGGGATGTGATGGTTCATCTGGTCAAAGCCAATACAAGCAAATACTTGCAGAAGAGTCGGAAACAATTTCAGATGCCAATTTGTTCATCACTGCATTAGTCCCCATCAGATTAGTTGATGTGCAATCGGGATCCGTTGTTTGGCAAAATCCGGTACCTTCATCTATCCGTTTTTGCAGACCCATTTCTATTGAGTTTTGTAAGGAAACTCTAGAAAAAACCAAGGCAGTTGTCGATGATATTAAAAAACAAATTAGGGCTGCACAAGCATCACTTATAAACAAAGATGGTGTTGTAGTAAATGTGAAGCATGAACTATTTCTAACGATGATCGATGGAAAGGTGGCTCAGGTCCTTACAGATACTCCATCTGGTTCCACATGCACGATATGTGGGGCTACTCCACGGCTAATGAATGACCTATCGAAAGTAACTGCCAGACCTGAAAACGAAAACGCCTACCAATGCGGATTGTCAAACTTACACGCCTGGATTCGCTGCATGGAAATGATATGCATATTTCCTATAATCTTTCGTTTAAGACTTGGTCTGCTTCAACTGAGGAAAATAAGATATTAAAAAAAGAAAAGAAAGAACTTGTTCAAAAACGTTTCAGGGAGGAGTTGAGATTAATCGTCGACAAACCTCGGCAAGTTAGCGGGAATACGAACGATGGCAATACCGCACGAAGATTCTTCTATAATAGCACTTGCTCATCGGAAATAACAGGTGTAGATGAGGCATTGATTAAACGCCTATACATTATCTTGCAAGTTCTTTCTTCTGGAATGATGATCGACCCTGAAAAATTTGGGGAATATGCAATAGAAACTGCAAGAATCTATGTAAGTAATTACGATTGGTATTATATGCCATCCTCCGTTCATAAAATACTCATACACGGGGAAAACGTTATCAAACATTTTGCGGTGCTTCCTATTGGACAGCTATCGGAAGACGCACAAGAGTCTCGCAACAAAGACTACAGAAACACACGACTTCATCATGCCAGAAAATGTTCCCGATCTGCTACAAATGAAGATGTCTTTAAAAACGCTTTTATACACGTCAGATCCATACATAACAAGTTTGAGAAAACCGTACGTAAGAAATGTGAAAAAACTTGAAGAAGAGGCACTAAGTCTTCTAAACGTGGCACCTGAAAGTGAACCCACATTTACTGACCCTGATCCTTAAGGGGTATAAGTTAAAAATAATATTTATATTTAGTTATTACTTATATTTGTACCTAGCTACATTATTTCCTGAAGCCAGAGTATAGGATGTACCTATTAGTAATATGATTTTAATTTAGTAAATTGTTTTCATATATTTACATATATTTTGTTTACTTTGCTTGTTGTAATTAACCATGGTTTAATCTTTTTAGTCATTATAAACTTGTATTCCACTTGAAATAAATTTTTAACTAATTTTTTCGTGATTTTTTCCCCATTTCTTTCATTCTATGCATAAAAACATACATAGATATACAAGAAAACACTATAAACTACACATCATTCGAATCTCCAAATCTTACTGCATATTAGTGCCAAATTTCATCACGATACGACAAAAATTCATGAAGTTACAGATTTTTGATCCGATACCGACCTATATTTTCCATAGTGCGGCGCCGCGCGCCGATTCAAAACAATTGTCTAAGGGCTCACTTACGGAGACGCGTCGCTTCGTGCGACGCGTTGTGCGGTGCAGCCCGCAGTAAATTCAAACAATTATGACGATGTATGAGAACGTTTACGGAAAAGCGATTTTACCACTCCCGACCCGTGGTACAACTGCGAAGTCCAACAGGTTGTACTACGGAGAAGTAAATTTAGCCATGGTTCAACTGGTTGTTCTATGGGGAAATCTTTACCAATGGTTCAACTCGAGTGAGTTGTTCTTTCCTTGGTCCAACTAGTTGTACTTCTGGGAATTGAATGTATCTATGGAACAACTACTGGTAATAAACAGGAAAAGGTTATCTATCAATGCTGAAGTGCAATGCAATTACTACCTCTTTTGATTAATTGTCTATTGATGATTAAGACGTTGATATTGACGCGTGAATATTTCTCGTTTTCACACCATACCAAAGGAAAATGTCGGAAAATTGTGAAGTTAGAATAATTGAAAGATAAGGCGGTAATGTTTTGTTATTAAAAAGTCGACAATTTTACAAAGTGAAAGCTTTTAAAGATGAGTCGCGTGGCGCATATTGGCAGTGCTCTATGGACAAAAAACTCAAATGTTGTGCATCTGTTACAGTTAATAAGGTACGATTGTATGTATTAGAGTGCGTTTCCACTGACGCCGAGCTGTGTGGAGTGCAGAGGAGTGAACCGTGAATTGGTCAATCATAGTGCTCGTAATCTCCCTCTGTTTCACATTAATGTAACTAAATATACTGATACGCTGCATTTTAGAGTGAGAGTGGAACTCAGCTCCGCTCCACTCCGCTTCAAAGAAAACACCCTGCACTCTGCACTCTTTCCCCCAGCTTGACGTCAGTGGAAACTCACCCTTATAAGTATTTATTGAAATTGTATATGTATGCTTTACTTTATTGTTGATAATATTTGTTATATCATTGTTTATATTATTTTTATCAGGACATGCAAATAATTAAAGAAAAAGAGCACTCTTGCCAACCTAACTTCGAAAAAAACGAAATAGCTGAAACAGTTTAAGTTTAAAAAATGAGGCAGCAAGCACAGATGTCCCGATGCCACAATTATAAAAGAGACACGAGGCAAAGTTGAGAGACAGAGGTTACGATCTAATAGACAGTATACCGAGTTTCGATAGTCTAAAGCACTCCCCTTTATAACGCGAGGCATAAATCAGCGGGAGTATCGAGAACAACTTTTTCATCTGTGGACGAAGTTGAAGTGCCTGACCAGTTTCTTGATTTTATGCTGGGTTGCGACACAGAAAAAAGAATACTTATATTCTGTACCTCCCAAGCAAGAGAAATGATTGACCACATTGTCGATTTTTTTGGAGATGGCGCTTCCAAATGTAGCCCGCACCCGTACGTACAGCTGTTTACTTTGCACGGTGATATTGGGAGTGATAACAAAATTAGGTACTAATGTTGTTCCACTAATTTATGCCCTACTCTTGGACAAAAAAAGGAGACATACGTCACAATGCTTCGTATAATCAAAGCGCAATTGCCAAAATGGGAGCCTAAAAAGTACCATTGCGACTATGAAACTGCAGCAATCAACGCAATGTTGGAAGTATTCACGCGTGGAGATAAAAGGCTGTTACATGCATTTTTCTAAACATATTTGGAAGGCAAAGGTATTGGGACATATAAAGTCCAAACCTGAGAAAAGAGTAGTCGGAATGTGTTCTATATTACCCTTAATACCAGCCGGGATAATCAATGAGGCATGGGACATACATAAAGAACGAAGTAAAAACATTGGGATTTCCGAAAATGGCTAAATTCTTGAAGTACATAAGTCGCGTTTGGTTAAATAAGAAAATCAAAAGGTACATAACTGTCTCCGGAGAACGTCATAGGACAAATAATGTGGCCGAGTTCTTTCATGGCGACTTAAACAAGGCAGTTAACAAGAATAATGTGAATTTAATTAGATTGTCTAATGCACTTCGTGAAAAAGGTAACTTATCCAAGGGACCTATGCCGAAGAAGCGTAAGGTCGGAAATAAAAGAAGGGCACAATATATAATGAACGATGATTATGTAAGACATGTACAACTGCAGTTATTGGATGGACATTGGGCATGCAATCGACAAATTGCGTTAGGACACATGACACATTGTTTTAATTAAAGTTTAATTAACGATTAAAAGGCGATTTCTTAGGTAAGTGTAGAATGTGTTTTGCTGTCAAAGGTAGCCACTTTGAAACTCTATTGTAAATTAAATTAAAAAAAAAACATTTTATTTCACTTTTTACCTATGTTTCATTAACTAGTCCACTTTTAGTAAACTTTTCTTACGTAAAAAGTTTCCGAAGCTACTTGTTTGTCAGTTTCCATTTTTATTATAATTAAAAATTAATTAATTAATTCCATTAATTTTTCGTGGATCGTAGCGTAATGTTATATAGCCTATAGCATTCCTCGATAGATGAGCGATAGCTCATATTGGATGCAATACAAAAAGAATTATTCATTTTGAACCAGTAGTTCCAGATATTACCTCCAACATACAAACTTACAAATTTTATCTCTTTATAATATTAGTATAGATTCCTCAAAAAAATATTTTCAATAAATAAATGTTTATTATTTCACTTCATTAACATCTTTATTGCACCAATCACTTGCACCTATTTTTTAACCGACTTAAAAAAGAAGGAGGTTATTACAATCGCAATCGTTGTCAGATCACTTAACGATAGTCATTTGTTTTAGACGTTCATTTGTTTTACACGATCATCCTATCCCCGTGGTCCAACCAGTTGGACATAATTCCACCGTTCTACCACGGGTCATAATCATAAATATCAGAAAAAAGAGTTGAACCATGGGTAAATTTACTTCTCCGTAGTACAACCAGTTGGACATCGCAGTTGTACCACGGGACGGGAGTGGATTTTACGCGCGTTTGCTTGAAACCCAGCGTTACTAGCAGCGGAGCCCGGAGCGGAGTCATATGTTTGATTTAACTGCGTGGTTACAGATGAGTTTTAATGCAACGATAAAAGAAATTACAAGAAATTCAATGGACTGTCCATCACAAATTGTTAACCGCTGCTTGCAAGATGTGCCAAGTACGAGTGCTGCATAGATAAATGATTGGTCTCGCTGCACTCGAATAGATACCGCGCTATCCAAAAACAATAGCTCCGTGAATGCGGCAACTCATTATTGTGGTGTGTAAGTCATCGTCACTTGACATTTGTCAGTTGACATTGTGTAATACCAGCTGCTCAGCTGTTACCCGAGTTAATGGGAAAAATATTTTATGCTGTGGTCTATTAGTTAAGTTATAAATGTAGCTAGTAGTTTAGGGGTGTGAGGGGGAACAAACACCAACATGATTCCCCAAATGTCAACCACACCTGCGCGCGGTACACCCTGCCACTGACAGACGAGGCGCTGGCGACCGACTGATGGTGGTATAACCATCCAACAAGCCAACCTAAATTCTCCAGAACGATGACGGGCAGCAGCGTCATCGTTGCAAAAAGATTGGCTCTGCGGCCCTCCCATGAAAAAAGTGCAAAAACAACGGCCCCCAGTTCCCGGTGGTCCCGCTATTCCTGGTCAAGGTAGCGGTCACGATTACGGCGGGACGGGGGGTGCGAAGAATCGCCGGGTTACGGCAGGCTACCAACGACGATTACATCTGGCTACGTACAATGGACGTTCGATGAGGCTGGACCATCACCTTGCCGAACTTGAGGTAGAGTTGGGTCGCATTAACTGGCATATACTGGGGTTATCTGAAGTCCGAAGACATGGTGAGGACACGGTAACCCTGGAGTCAGGCCACCTAATCTACTTCCGCGAAGGTGATCAGCTCTCTCAAGGTGGTGTCGGCTTCCTGGTCAACAAGGAACTCAGTAGCAGCGTTGTGGAAATCAGTAGTGTGTCGGCACGGGTAGCGTATCTTGTACTCAAACTCCCTGACAGGTACTACCTGAAAGTGATACAGGTATATGCGCCGACTTCGACATGCTCTGACGAGACAGCCGAGGCCATGTACTCGTACGAGGACATTGCCAAGGCAATGCACAGTACGACAAAACCCCACTACAACGTTGTTATGGGGGACTTCAATGCCAAAGTGGGAGTGCAAGAACGCGGCGAATCGAAAATCGGGCCGTTCGGTTTTGGGCGCAGGAATCACAGGGGGCAAATGCTGGTCAACTTTTTGGAGTCACAGGGGCTCTTCTCGATGAATTCTTTCTTTGAAAAGAAACCTCAAAGAAAGTGGACCTGGCAAAGCCCTGATAACGTGACAAGGAACGAGATAGATTTCATCATGACGGATAAGAAGCATATATTTAGAGATGTCTCCGTGATCAGTAGGTTTAATACCGGAAGCGATCACAGGCTTGTCCGAGGCACTCTAAATATCAACTTTCGAGCTGAGAGATTCCGTATGATGAGGCCTACCTTCCGACCTACACTGCCCCAAGCCGCTCTAGGATCCGAAAAGTTCCAACTAGAACTTCAAAATCGATTCGCCCTGCTGAAAACCACAAGCACTGTTGACGAGAAAGCCGACGAGGTGGTCAAAGCACTACGCGACGTTTCCCGCAGACTTTTTCCGTCGCAGCGAAAAAGCAAGGTGCCCAAACTTTCCTCGGAGACTCTCGGACTTATGAGGGAAAGACGTCTTCGTCAGATAAGAGGACCTTAAACTTAAAAATCAGAAAGCTGACGCGACGCGACCTTCGGTGCTCCAACACCCGTGATATTAAGGTTACGATTGAGCAAAACCGAGGGTCGAAAGTGTCCGCTCAGCAATTAGGGAGGTCCCACCTGACGAAACTAAGAACTGCGGATGGCAGAATCGTGACTTCGAAGTCCGAGATACTCGAGGAAGTCCAGGATTTTTACGGGCATTTATACTCAACGCGGACGGCGAAACCAGTGGGACATAGTGCAGATGACCATCGAGCCGAACTAACGCACCACTACACGGAGGATATCCCGGATGTCGACCAGTGCGAGATTAGGGCGGCTCTCGAGCAGCTAAAGAACAACAAGGCACCGGGTGATGACGGAATAACGACAGAGCTCCTTAAAGCGGGCGGGGCCCGAGTCCTGAGAGAGCTAGCGAGTCTCTTCAATTCCGTCATCCAAGAGGGTACAACGCCTGAGGCATGGAGCAGAGGTGCGGTGGTTCTGTTCTTTAAAAAAGGTGACTGTAAGATATTCGGGGAGTCAGGTGTTGTAGGCGGGGGTGATTAAGGTTACCACGCACTAACTCGTAACCAGTGAAAAACCACACTGTCAGATTGAACACTTGTATAATCAATTAAATAGCACACGATAATTACAGTCCACAAAAATAGAATCACAATATATAAATCAGCACTTACGAACTAATAGAATATATAGAAACTACCTTAAACTGAAATTATTAACTAACTTAAACTGACTTTATTAAAACTATCTAAGCGCGGAGCGACTAAATCTCGAATATATTATGCGTGGAGAGCAACTGAACGTAAGGAGAGATTATTTCTACTGAGAGATTTACTTGACGTACTACAATAATCAACTAGCTCGGGTTCCCTTTATAGGTTTTACTCATGAGCACAAGTTGCGGGTTGCGGGGACCCTTGGTCGTATACTAATGAAACTCACCAGTTACAAGTATTCCTACCTGATGAGGGGGTGTTGAAGGAGAACGGGTGTCTGCGGGCTATTGCGCAGTTAGCTCTCCTTAGACGAAGGAGGGGTACGGGAGACGTGGTTCTACGCAGTACGAAAATGGTATATAACACTGTTTACTTTCCGACACAATAGATTTTACTTTAATCTGTACCCCGGGGGTATATACGCTTATGTAAAATAGGTAATTGGGGGGTAAATGCTCTAACTAAGATAATGGTAGTGTTTAAATTACGCTATCTCTTTACATTTTTGAGATATCGATCATTTTCGTTAGTATATAAAGCTATTTAAGCAATTTATAGTACAATATTCGTCTTTATGGACTAATCGGATACATTTCAATTATTTGACGACATATATAATTCATTTAAACTCGAATTATTGTGCTTTCCGTTACAGTGACAAAACCGTGTTGAAGAACTATAGACCCATTTCACTTCTGAGCCACGTATACAAGCTGTTCTCGAGGGTCGTCACGAACCGTCTCGCCAGGAGACTTGACGAGTTCCAGCCACCAGAACAAGCCGGTTTTCGAAAAGGCTTCAGTACAGTAGACCACATCCATATTGTTCGGCAAATTGAACAGAAGTCCGAAGAGTACAGCCGCTTTGTATGGCATTTGTGGACTACGAGAAAGCCTTCGACTCCATCGAAATATGGGCAGTTCTGGCCTCTCTTCTACGATGTCAAATTGACTGGCGCTATATCGAGGTGTTGAGATGTTTGTATGACGCTGCCACGATGACTGTCCAGATCCAGGACAAGGAAACCAGCCCCATCCAACTGCTCAGAGGGGTGAGACAGGGGGATGTGATATCCCCGAAACTTTTCACCAATGCGTTGGAGGACGTCTTTAAGACGCTGGACTGGACTGGACAGGGTATTAAAATAAACGGCGAGTACATCTCACACCTTCGCTTTGCCGATGACATCGTCATAATGGCAGAGACACTGGAACAGTTACACCAGATGCTGCACAGCCTAAATGGAGCCTCTCGGCGGGTTGGCCTCGGCATGAATTTGGACAAGACGAAAGTCATGTACAATTCCCACGTCCTGCCGAGTCCAATCCACATCGAAGGGTCGCTTCTCGAAGTTGTGAAGGAATATGTCTACCTAGGGCAAGTCATCCAGCTCGGTAGACACAACTTTGAGGAAGAAGTCGACAGGAGGATCCGGTTGGGCTGGGCAGCGTTTGGAAAACTCCGTCAAGTCTTTTCGTCGCCTATACCGCAATGTTTGAAGACTAAGGTCTTCAACCAGTGCGTCCTGCCCGTTATGACATACGGTGCCGAAACGTGGACACTGACAGTCGGGCTGGTCCACAAATTTAAAGTCGCTCAGCGCGCTATGGAGCGGGCTATGCTCGGAGTTTCTTTGAAGGACAAAATCAGGAATGAAATTATCCGGAAGAGAACCGGAGTTACCGACATAGCTTGCAGAGTAAGCAAGCTGAAGTGGCAGTGGGCTGGCCGTATTTGTCGAAGGACCGATGGCCGATGGAGCAGAGTCCTGGAGTGGAGACCGCGTATCGGCAAGCGTAGTGTGGGACGCCCCCCAGCTAGATGGACCGACGACCTCAAAAAGGTGACTGGGATAGACTGGTTGCGGAAGGCGGAGGACAGGGTGTTGTGGCGCAGCATGGGAGAGGCCTATGTTCAGCAGTGGACTGCGATAGGCTGAGTTGATTGATTGAGAAATGTAGCTCAGAAAATACTTAAAAATGAACAATAAATTTAAAGCGAATGTATATATTTGTGTATAAGTAAGACGTAGGTTTCTTCTTTAGAAAAATGGAAGGTATGTTTGTATAGGTATCAATGATTAGGCCTCATTTTTAATAGTATTTTTTTTTATATGTTATATTTATAAATTATTATTAAAATAATCTGTATAAGGTGTTACCAAAATAATACTACTTATTTGTATTCTACCCGTCAATAGTGTGGTTACACATTATTTAGTACCTACCTATATAACTTTTTTGGATCTGTGGTGGCCGTATGGTTATCGGAGCAGTGGTGACCGTGTGGTTAACGAACGCTGACTTGTGTAAAAAAGTCGCTGGTTCAAACCCCGCCCGTACCACTGGGTTTTTTCTAAGTACGGATCTACACCACTAGCTCTTCGATGAGGGAAAACACCGTGAAAAATCCTGCATATACAGATTCCTGGATGTGTAATCATGATCCTAAATGAGTCTGGTTCCCCCTGACGTCATGAAGGTCAGATGGCAACCGCTTCACTGTGATTAGATACATACTCGCCAATTCTAGAATCATGGTCAGCGAACCCTACAAGCTTTGGGATGCAACCGGGATCTTCGCGAAGATGAAGATGAGTCGTGTAGACACCAAAATTATGAATAAAACAAAAATCACATTATACATAATAATATAGTTCATCATCATCATCATCGATGGGTGGGCCGAAATTTCACGCGGACGAAGTCGCGGGCAGAAGCTAGTAGGTTATATAATAATATACAAAATAAATAAATTCAGATTATAAAAATCTCAATCACGGGGATCTTGATTCTTGTATACAACACTGAATGGCGTTTAGGGCTTATATTATTTTATGTTAAAATTTGGAAATTATACGATACTTACTGATGGTATGTGATGCCAGTGTCCTTCTTATTTCTTGTAGTTATTTTTACACAGTTTCACTACGAAAACTGGCATTTTACTTAACTCGGATTATGTCCGAAACTTAATAAAACATTTGGCACAATCACGTCACACACAGGTTGCAGTATGACTGGCTCGGGTACGCCGACTTCGGCGTAGTATTTGTTGCCGCATTTGACTAGTACACCGGCGGTATCTAGTCGAGCGCAGCGAGACCAATCATTTATCTAAGGAGTGCTGCTTAGCTGCCTAGCAAAGCAGCAGCAAGAATGATTGTTCAGCGCATTAGAACTACAGCCATCGATACTCAAATATATTCAATCCATGTTTTAGTTGGAACTTAATGGGGCATTAGCAAATTTTTACCATTAGTGTTTTACTATTATCGCACAAGACTAAAACCTGCTATATAATATTATTAATAATACATATACATAACACCTTTGATATTAATTTGTCTCCTGAAAACATACTGACTGACACATCAAATAATACACACGCTGCAATTAATCAATTTGCGTTTTAATGAATTACCCAAAACAAAGTAATTAACGAAATACAACATTGGCGACGAGCGTGAAAGAAACCCTAAAATGCGTGCGCACGTGGACAACTCTAAGACGACAATTCAAATAAATAAAATCGCGAAGTCGCGAACTAACCTTAAAGTGAAAACCGCATGGATCTTGTTGCAAAACAAATAGAACAGGGAAAGAAAACGTGGATTCAAGTAAAAACTAAGAAGGAACTCATAGAAATTGCGAATAATCTAGCTAAGAAAACCGTATTCTCAGACTCCAATTCTATTCTGGAACTAAGAATATATTTACGAAATTACGTCGACAGACAAAAATCAAGGAAAATCACAATCAACATGGCCTCCAGCTACATTGGAAATATTTACTGGTGAAAACTGGAATGCATATATCGAACAATTTGAGTGTTTCGTGCTGCTAAATGATATTCCCGAAACGAAAGTTGTTTTGCTGTCTGCTTTAGACGAGCTTTCTGGAATATACCCTGGTTCATCCTATGTATGAAACATATTCATCATACGCCGAGGAGGAAGAAGTCGTGGTAGCAGCAATCAAGGGTGTGGCCTTGAAGAGGATTCAGTCCTCCAGATTATAAGCCGCCAGTACGTCGTCCAACACAGGACTCCAAAGACTTCCCGAGCTTTTCTCCTCATTATCTAGCACCATCGGAACCTTCGAGGAATCTGCTTAACTGGGACGGGGCGGGACAACTGGGTCATCTATGGCGACTGGGACACCCGGGGCATCGAGAGCATCCAGGACATTTGGGATTAGCGGGTCATTTGGGACGACTTTGATAACAGTCATCTGGGGTGACCAGGTCTTCATTATCGTCCTGGGTGACTTTTTCATCCGTGAGGTCTTCCTTGATGACGGTGTTAAGAAATCTGTTTATGAGGAACTCCGGTACGGAGAACTCTGGTACGACATGCGCAGGTTACTTGGGGGAGCATTTCTTCGATCAGTCTCCTTTAAACTGATCTCGTTTGTGGTAATCTGCTTTGTAGTGGTCTTGCTTGTGACGCTCTTCTTTGTGGTGATCCCCTTTTTAGTTCTCTCCCTGCAAGGTTTCTGTTAAGGAAAATTCAGAATCCTGCTGAAAATTCTCTGCAGCATTGTGTTTTGAAGTGCTCAATTGTTTTGCTGTCTGCTTTAGACGAGCTTTCTGGAATATGGGTGGTTCATCCTAGGTATGAGACGTATTTACCATACGAGGTTTGTAAACCAGGGCTTTGCTTCGTAGTACGGCGCCCTGGTACGGGCAGGAAAACTTGAAAGTGTGAAAGTATTTATGTTATCGGGCGCAGGCAGAGCTACAAAATAATTCCATAGGAAAATGCTCATCACACCACAAACAAAAATGGTATCACAAGGTTTCTATACTTTTGTAAAGAGTATGTATCCTTTTGTTATTTATAATTTGAGCTTTTTTGGCAATATATGTATACATATATGTGCCATGAACAATGACAACATGGATCAATTTCCTATGCAATTATTTTGTAGCTCTGCCTGCGCCCGATAACATAAATACTTTCACACTTTCAAGTTTTCCTGCCCGTACCAGGGCGCCGTACTACGAAGCAAAGCCCTGGTTTACAAACGTCGTATGATAAATACGTCTCATACCAAGGATGAAACACCTATATTCCAGAAAGCTCGTCTAAAGCAGACAGCAAAACAACTGAGCACTTCAAAACACAATGCAGCTGAGAATTTTCAGCAGGATTCTGAATTTTCCTTAACAGAAACCTTGCAGGGAGAGAACTTTAAAGGGGATCACCACAAAGGAGAGTGCCACAAGCAAGACCACTACTCGTACAAAAAAGATTACCACAAACGAGAGCAGTTTAAAGGAGACTGGTCGAAGAAATGCTCCCCCAAGTAACCTACGCATGGTCGTACCAGAGTTCTCCGTACCGGAGTTCCTCATAACAGATTTCTTAACACCGTCATCAAGGAAGACCTCACGGATGAAAAAGTCACCCAGGACGATAATGAAGACCTGGTCACCCCAGATGACTCTGTTATCAAAGTCGTCCCAAATGACTCGCTAATCCCAAATGTCCTGGATGATCTCGATGCCCCGGGTGTCCCAGTCACCACAGATGACCCAGTTGTCCCGCCCGTCCCAGTTAAGCAGATTCCTCGAAGGTTCCGATGATAGTAGATAATGAGGAGAAAAGCTGGGGAAGTCTTTGGAGTCCTGTGTTGGACGACGTACTGGCGGCTTAAGCTAAGAGCTGATTTAAAGGTCCTGTAATTACGAGTATATTTTTAGTAACTAGATTATGAGTATATTTAACCCCTAAATCCAATTAATCTGGAGGACTGAATCCTCTTCAAGGCCACACCCTTGATTGCTGCTACCACGACCTCCTCCTCCTCGGCGTATGATAAATACGTCTCATACATAGGATGAACCACCCATATTCCAGAAAGCTCGTCTAAAGCAGACAGCAAAACAACTTTCGTTTCGGGAATATCATTTAGCAGCACAAAACACTCAAATTGCTCGATATATGCATTCCAGTTTTCACCAGTAAATATTTCCAATGTAGCTGGAGGCCATGTTGATTGTGATTTTCCTTGATTTTTGTCTGTCGACGTAATTTCGTAAATATATTCTTAGTTCCAGAATAGAATTGGAGTCTGAGAATACGGTTTTCTTAGCTAGATTATTCGCAATTTCTATGAGTTCCTTCTTAGTTTTTACTTGAATCCACGTTTTCTTTCCCTGTTCTATTTGTTTTGCAACAAGATCCATGCGGTTTTCACTTTAAGGTTAGTTCGCGACTTCGCGATTTTATTTATTTGAATTGTCGTCTTAGAGTTGTCCACGTGCGTACGCTTTTTAGGGTTTCTTTCACGCTCGTCGCCAATGTTGTATTTCGTTAATTACTTTGTTTTGGGTACATAAAGCAGTCACTGGAGCTATAGAACACTCAGCAAAACTGGACATAATACTATTAGAAGGAAAAATAAGGAGGACCTACTGAATGGCCCATGTCATGTTTTTGGTTTTCATAATTCGTGCAAGAATTATTTATGTAAAAATGAAAATATAGTGGAGATAAATTTGGTTCCTCAACTGAAAGTGTGCGGCATATGGACTGATATGTATGAGAATCTGGGATGGTTGACTCAAAATGCAGAAAGTCTCCTTCCAAAAGAAACTAATAGCCCTGCAGAACATTTTAATTCCATTATAGCAAAGTTCCTTGCTGGGAAGCGAGTAAACTTTTCCCTTCGAGGAACTTATGAAAAAAGGTGCTACGCAGCAGTTTCCGAATACAACACCAAAGACTACAAGCTAGTGCAAGACATACAGTAAAAGATAATGTGTGACGACAACATTAAAAATACATATACTGAAAAATTTGTGGCAAAAAAGCAAAAAGTTATTAGAAGTAAGAGAAAACGGACAGCTGAAGATGCATTGCGGGGGATAAAGCCGGCAGACCAGCATTACGGCAACGTGACAAGCATCGATTTAGAATACCCTAGATACACTATCACCTACAAATCCATGTCGCAAAAGTGTCCCATCGCTAAGTTACAAGTGTGTGCGTCTACTAAAGGCAAATCTAAAACACATAATGTACTTAAGAACATTTCAATTTTCCTTACATACAACCTTATGTGAATGGAATTAAGGTGTGGTTTAGAGTGCGCGCGATGGGCGGTTATGACATTACAAAATTAGACCATCGCGCAAGTCATAAAATGTTATTGCTCTCAGCTGTAGGTAAGATAATTTTAAACGATACTATTCCTTAAGCAAATGCTTATTAAGTCAAATTCAGTTTACGCCGTGTGACAATCGTAAAAAAATGTTTGCTTTGGAACAGAAGGATAATGGAGTGGTCTTGAAATTTTACTCAGTACTAACTATACCCAAAGTCGGACATTAGTCGTGCCACAGAAATCCCACCTTAAATGTTTTGTCTGTGGACGTCCTCAGTATTGCTATTTGACAAGCGATCCTTAACGACTCGAATCGGCCCACGATATCTCGATAAGACATCGAGATCGCTAAGGTTTGCATTTTTATCAATCTTGTTCGTATTAGTACTTAATGATCGCTATGCTTATCGGGCTTTTACAAGGTGTCGATAAATTACCGAGCTTGACAGCGTAAATTGGCGATCTCAACTGTAAAATTGTCGTTTCGTACATTTTCTTTAAATTCGTTAAAATTTTAGAGTTTATTTACCGGTCGTTAAAGTAGAAGTTACATACTTGCGACATCGATTCGATTCGATAAAAACTCATTTTATCGAGAATAATTGTCAAATTTATCGAATCGAGTCCTACGTACTTGCACTGCTGTTTCGAGTAGAAATTGATTTTGGGAGGCCTACGTAACGTCTAGCAGTGGACTTAAAAGGGTTGATTATGACGATCATAGGCCGTGTCTCAGACACACTACATAAAACATTGTTTGGCAACGGTATTTTGTTTGCATAGTTCTTATAATTAATTCACTCTAATTTCATAGATGATTATTTACAAAAGAAAATTAGTAGGCGATTTCTCGCCTTTTAGGCTACTCAGCAGGATAATCGGCGACGAAAAAATCTGGAATGCGACTGGTCGCCCTTTAGGCTACTTCAAGGACATGGTATTAAAATTAACCGAATCCTAAATAACCTTATCCATAAGAACAAAAAATCAACACCCACGCAAATGTAAAAGTTCTGTTATTAAAAAAAAAAGGATGGCCACCCAATTTGTTTACGGTTGGTTAATCCTGGATTTGTCAATTGTCTTGGCTGTTATGTAACCAAATTTAGGATGCAATATAATGATAAATATTCACTTCACTGTTAATGACTACCACAATTATCTATATTCTTTCATTACCTTTAAGTAATGCCATCGTTGAAAGAATTTTCAGCGTGATGGTCACGGTAAAGACAAAATTAAGGAACCGAATGCAACTAACCATGCTGATCGCCATTCTTAGAATACGTACACATATGAATGTCAGAGGTATTTACTGCAACATAGAGTTACTTTACATGCTGGCAGAAAACGTACGTCTCCAGTACTAGCACAGCAGCTACAACAACTGGTACAGCGGATGACGGCGAAAATCTAGCTGATGCCTCAATATTGCTAGCAGCAAATGAAGAAAGTTTAATTATTAATTTGTAATTGCCACGTTACTATTGTACCTACTTTTCAGCTACATATAAACTTTAGTAAACTATAGGTATGAATAAATAATACAGGGTATAAGGGACAGCCCTCCGCAGACTGCTGGGGTGAATTCAGTATATTGATACCTTAATCCGCAAACCAGCCAACTCCACTTTTGTGCAAAATACTTTTTTGATGCAGTCTTCGGCCTATATGACTGACGGATGATTTGAAAAAACAACAACTCCATTTTTATCCCTATATTTTTAATAAATCGCTATTCGACAACCAGCTAACTCCACGCGTAACGGACTGCTCCGGTTTTTCGAAGTTAAAAAAAAACTAACGTCGAGAAGATATCAAATGCTATTTCATTATTTCTCTATTTATTCAAGGTATGTTTATTTTGCATTTGTTTAGCATTACATTCAGCTTTTCTAAGGTTTTATGGTGTTTTCATTCTAAGAATGGAGTTAGCCGTTTTTCTTTTACTTTTTTGTGAACGTGTTGGGAGTTAACCTAATTTCATGTCATCGTCATAGTTTGCTTGCAGAGTGCTAAAAACTAATTTTTAATTATAATTTTGCGTTGTGTTAACTTAATTAAAGTTTTATTTATTATGTATGATTTTGTACTTATTCGCTTTTTTTGTTTCATGTGTGTTACATGTCTATAAAACATTCACGAGCCAGAAAAATTCTGCTTAGCCTTCAAGAAGAAAATCCTATCAGAAATGATCTTAATGAAACTACTAATCCTGACACTGCTTTATTTCTTAATAACCAGTTTCCCAAACCCTATGATGATGTGATAGAACACTATGATGTGACTGATAATAACTCAGATGAATATACCGTTATTGAAACAGTTAACCATGATTCGACCAACAATTTTATTTCCAGTTCTATGCTTTTCAACATAGATAGCTTTCATATTATGGAATATGTCACCGTTGAAGAAACTGTATTGGGAAAAGAGGGCGTACCTGAAACGCAAACCTGTTCCCCAAGTTTGCTTAACCCAATCTCGATTTTAAACAATGCATGCAACGATATTTCGGATAATTCTCGACAAGATAATATCGCACAGCTTTGGACTTCAATTGCATTTACGGATGACAACAACATTGAAAAAAACCTATCGCTTGAAATGAATCCTTCCAGTAGTACTCCAGAAAGTGCATCAGTTAATCATACTTCGGAAGCAGGCATGGATGTGGGATTAAAAAAGCTAGTCGATTACAGTGATTCAGATTCTGGACCCGATGAGCCTGTTATAGAAAGAACGTATTATGAAACCAGAAAGAGTATGAAAGCCAAGAGTGTTATTCAATGTCATCTGACTACTGAAGAGGATATAAGAAAGCTGTTCGATAAATTCTGGAATATGACTTGGGATGAAAAACGCGTGTACATTGAAAATTTAGTAAAAGTCATTCATAGTAACCGGCAGAGACAGAAAAAACCCTGAGGAGTCAAAACGAGTGAACACTTTTATATACTATTTAAAGAAAGGTGAAGATACTATAAGGGTCTGCAAAACTTTATTCCTGCATACTTTTTCTATAGGAAAGTCATCTGTTTGGGAATGAAAGACACAATCCAAAAAAGACACAGATGAGCAAGCAAGTACGAGTAAAAATACATGCCTGTAAAGAAGCCTTTTGACAAAGAGCTCGTCGAATTGCAGAACTTTTTAAACGAGTTGCCGAAAATGCCTTCGCATTACTGCAGACAAAGAACAATACAGTCTTAACTACAGCCCGATATCGAGTCAAAGCGACAACTGTACGACCTTTACAAAAGCTACTGCAAAGACAAAAATGTTAAGTCTTTGTCGATTGCCACATTTTCAAATACATTAACCATCCAAAAAATATCAATATTCAAACCAAAGAAAGACCAGTGTGTCATTTGCAATGGATACAAATTAGGGAAAACTAGCAAGGATGATTATGATGAGCATGTAAATAAAGAAGAGGCAGCAAGAGCAGAGAAAGAATCAGATTAAAAAAACCGGCCAAGTGCGTGTCGGACTACGCACAATGAAGGGTTCCGTACTTGGAAAGAATTTATCCTAAGAACAAACTTAACATTGTAGTTGGTAAACATAATCTCCCATACATTCCAACTGCAAATGTAAGTTTGTACGCACAATATCGAGAGATTTACCATGTAATTTTTAGACCATAGACTTCTTAGAGGTTTTCGTGTAATCTATAAGCATAGAACTATTTTCTGTATTTTTTTCAAAATTTTAGGTTCCGTAGTTTCGGAGATAAGGGGGGGAATGATAAATTTTCGCCTAATTTCACTTATAACTTTAATGAATGAATGAATGAAATGCACCGACCCCAGCGTGGTTTAACCAGACTCGATTACTCGAATGAACCCAAAGATTCACACTAGCCCCTGGAGCCTCATGTTTCATGGGACTACAGTGGCCATTGTATATCAAGGAGTAGACCGGGGGGCACGATAATGGTAGGGAAGACGTGCCCATAGGATATGGAAGGATTATTATAGCCTACCGGATATGCATCCTTAAGCAAGCAATGGAATAGTGGAGAGACGGGTGATATTTATCGGGAGGGCATCTTTTAATGACGTCGTCGCCTGGTTGGCTCGAGTCCAGCTGCCTTCCTTCACTGCTATGCTGTGTTGCTGTTTCCATTATCTTCGTGTGAAGTCTCGCTTCTATCCGTTTCAGGTTTCTTGTAAATCTCGCTAACAACCTTTCTAATCTTATCTCAATCTTCAACAATGCCTGTGAATATGTGCGAGATAGCACATCCTGTGGTTTTTGATGAGTTTGGTTACGGTTTTTCCGTCTAAGATTGCATAATTTTCATGTCTTGGTTTATTCTTGGCGTGGTTAATCAAGTCTCTCATGATATCTCTCTCATATCTTCTATGTCTTGACCTGTTAGCTTTATTGAGTGCCGATACTTCCGCCTTCGTAACTGCCTGTTGGAGGGATGCAAGAGCTAATTGACGGTTCCTGGAGTGAATCGGCTTAAAAAAAGCAAGGTTGCCTGGGCAGCCGCTTTTGTACTCCAATTATGGAACTGCATGGTATTTCGATGTTTTCATCCGTTGAATTGATTCCTATATTTCCTAGTTTTTTCGTTATTAACTGGGATCTTGGTATTTTTGGTGGATTTGCTATTGAGAGCGACATAATATTATTGTTTATGGTTGAAATCCTTGGCCTCAGTTGTTGTCTACTTCTCAAATTGTGGTTGCCTTTGTGCCTTGTGTTTGGTGCTTCCATTTTCGTTAAAGATTCGACTTGTTCTTAGCTGCCCCCAGATAATTTTGTGTTCGGATGTGCCCCTATCGGCCCATTTTCCTTTAGTGGAAGAGTTTTTCTGTTGCATGTGGCGTAATGTTCCAATTTGGATTCCTGAGTGTTCTTTGACCATGTTATCCGGCATGATGATCTCATTTTTGTCGCTGTTGGCTATATCTCTGTTGTAGTCAGAATAGTCAGATGTAGATTTTGGTGAATCAGCCCTTTGCGTTGGAAAATTTGTGTATCTTGTCGACCAATATGTGCGTAAAAGTCACCTAGCATTACTAGCGTCAGGTCCTTGGTTTTTGTCTTATCAAGTTTAATACACCTGTGAGAGATCTGGTTGCTTTAGAGGTACAACTGTTGATGTGAGAGTTGATTATAGGAGCAGGCTTATCACTTCTCATACCAACTTTAAGAGTAGTTGACATCGCTTCGGTATCTTTTTCCTATTTTTTATTTCAATTTGGGCATCCTTTGTGATTAGAATTGCTAGTCGCCGGTGTGCTTTACCTGTAATTCCCGATAGATTGATTTGTACGTTCCTAAGTTCACCCCTGTTTCTTGTAGGCAGGTTAAATGTACGAACGACCCAACGTGACAATTCAGCATCTGTTTTTATCTTTTTGCCGTTCCAAGTTGCAACGATGACCACATCTGTCCACCGCTCCTTCTTGCGACGACCAATAAAAACAAAAACTTTTGTTTAAACAAATCTATCAGGCTCCGCTACAACGATCACAGATGTCCGACTACCTCGGCCGGTCCCTTTACGGTCTTTTTCCTTCATTTACAAAAACAATGGGGCCCAGCAAACTCCGATGTTGCGATGCTAATACTCGATGAGCGCAGGCAAGCTTCATTTAAGCGGCCGAGAGCTCCAAGCAAGAATATTCCCTACTGTGGTCCGATGTTCGAGACCGCGATAGTACTCAATTGCGTCAGAAAGCATCTGCCTTCCAGTTATTGTCTTCTGCGACACAAAAAAATCACAAAAAATGTACTTAATAAAAACGTTGGGTTTACCCTTATATGAGCGAGGCTACCTGCTAAAATAGCGACCGTTTTATGAAGCTTAATAAACAAACGATTTGTTATAATTTTAAAGGCAAGAAGTGGTAGTATGGTAGTCAAACTAAGAAGTTTTAGGGGAATAAAAATTGTACGAAATCTAAAGCGATAACGTTATTTGTTAGAATAATAAAGTATGTTAGTTTATCTTGCTATATTATATCAACATAACATAAGATAATGCCCTAACTCCCCGAAGGGCCGGGCAGAGGCTCACCCATGCACAACCACAGTTCGCCAGTCATGTCCAAGTCCCATGCAACAGTGGGCGAGCCCACCGCCATTACCACCAACCGGGCACAAATCCAGACCCCGGGCAGCCACTGAGAAATTACAGACAGAAAACCCAACAACATCCCGCCCGACCCGGGAATCGAACCCAGGACCCCACGCTCAGCAGCAGCGCACTATTAGACCAACGAGGCATCAAAATAAGAACATAATATCATCTTACAACAATAGCTCAAAAACTTGAAGTGAGCGCGCGGCGCGCGTACCTCACAACAATTACATACAAAAATAATACTGATCAAATTAGGTAGACTGGTAGAAAACGCCCTTGCACAGTATGTTTCACGTGTGCATAAAGTGTTTACAAATAAAATATATAAAACAGATCCCTAAAAGACAAGGAAAGATCAAACCAGATAAGTCTGCTCGGGGGCGAAGCTATTTCGCTCGGGGCTGCACCAGTCGCCCACCTGATATCAGGAACGCACTTAGGCTAAGTCCACAGCCACACTTTTGCACTGATTTAATACGATTTAAAGTAACTTCCACCTCATAACAAAAGAACTACTTTTCAATTTTGATGCCCGGCCGCCGGTAACATGTGCTGTGCACGTTTTACAGAGTGTATAGCAAAAACTGTGGCGGAGCAGTCGGGGTCACGTCCGTTCCCGTCGGCGTCCAGTCTACCAATCGCCTAATTTCACTTATAACTTTAAAACAATTTATTTTAAAATGATAAAAAAAATATATTGGAGACCCTCATAGTAAGCCCTTTCATTTGATATGTCACACGGTACAGTTTGCAAAACTTTTTATTTTTATTTTCTTGTTTGACCCCCAAAACTGACCTCAATATTCTTAATTCATTTATTTACGATTGACGTCCGTATTTGGGTTACTCAAATTGATATGTATACCAAATCTTTATCTTCGGTCCATTACATAGATAAGGGGGGAATGGTAAATTTTCGTCTATTTTCACTTATAACTTAAAAAAAATATATTTTAAAATTATATAAAAAATATATTTGAGACCCTCACAGTAAGCCCTTTTATTTGATATGTCACACGGTACAGTTTGCAAAACTTATTTTTAAATTTACTTGTTTGCCCCCCATAACTAACCCTAATATTCTAAATTCATTTATTTACGGTTCATATCCGTGTTTGGGTCACTCAAATTGATATGTATACCAAATTTCAACTTAATCGGTCCATTACATTCGGAGCAAATTGGCTGTGATAGAGGGACAGACAGACAGACACACGAGTGATCCTATAAGGGTTCCGTTTTTTCCTTTGAGGTACGGAACCCTGAAAAGAAAAACAATTTGTTTTTACAGCTACATCTACATCTACAAGCGGTGCTTTTAGCACCACGGTCCAACGTGTCTTCACATTATTATAAAACAAAGCTTTGTGTGCACAACTGATTTGTATATGATATTAAACAAGTGATTGAACCTTTGAACCTTTATAGCAGTGGCTACCATCCCCTGTCGTATTCCTTTGGCTGTATGAAAGGCTTCCAGGTCTCAAGTTCTGCCAGTCTTCGACGAACCACAACTCCGAATTATGTTGGTCACCTCGGGCCACTTAATCGCTCCGGAAGTCTGGACTCGCGAAACTTATATCTTTCAATTCTTCGAATTATTTTATTTAGTAAGTTTAAAAGGCAGTATTTTCTTCTATTTTATTTAAGTTAGTGACTACTGTTCACTTATTGTGAATTATGAAAAATTCAAAATATCTCTTTTCTTTATACCAAAGACACGATTTTTTCTTTGTACTAAAGACACGTCGTAGAAAAAGAATTGAATCGTAGAAACGGACATGATTTCAAGTCATAATTGGCTCATTATAAAATACGAAAATCTTAAGGAAATCAGAGAAAAGGCCGCAGTTTGAATATCGCCTTACTTTGTGTGAAAATGTTAAGGAAAAATTGGGAAATCGTAAAATTTGACGAGATTTAAAGGATTTTAATTGGTTAATTCAAGAGCACAAAAAACTTGACATGTTGGAGTAAACGCCGCAGGACAGCAACGACATGGTATAATAAATTATACCATGTCGTTGCTAATAAATTCAAAATATCTCTTTTCTTTATTTATTTATTTATTTATTTATACCAAAGACACGATTTTTTCATTGTACTAAAGACACGTCGTAGAAAAAGAATTAAACCGTAGAAACGGACCAGATTTCAAGTCATAATTGGCTCATTATAAAATACGAAAATCTTAAGGAAATCAGAGAAAAGGCCGCAGTTTGAATATCGCCTTACTTTGTGTGAAAATGTTAAGGAAAAATTGGGAAATCGTAAAATTTGACGAGATTTAAAGGATTTTAATTGGTTAATTCAAGAGCACAAAAAACTTGACATGTTGGAGTAAACGCCGCAGGACAGCAACGACATGGTAAAAGAAATGTAAGTTGGACTTTGAAACATTTTTGGTCGACACGGTTAGGATAGCTGGCTGTTTGAGCGATCGAGTCCTGCGCTACGGGTTCGATTCCCGCACATTTTTTTAAAGTCTTGGCACTTAAAGTTTCCAGAACTGTCTTTTCCTCCGCATTAAAACACTAGAACAGCTAAAACACATCTATAGGCATTGTCAATATATAACAGTTGATGAAGAAGAAGTATATGACAAAGAATTTAAACCAGAAGCCAAGAAAACCTAATATTGCTAATAGAGGCGAGCAAGCGAAATCTTTTTAAACGATATATCCAAAAATACTGCAGAAACTTCGAATCCTCGACAAGCTGGTCAACAAAGTGGCAACAATGATGTTTCGGCCGCTGTGTCGTGAATGCTGGCTGCACAAAGAAAACTGTAACTTTGCTGCCCGTGAGGTACGAATACGTCATTACCCTTTTGCCCATATCATCGCGGGTTTTTTATTTTTTCTATTTTTTTGATATCTTAGAATGTCATAAAAATGTGGCGAAAACTACCATTTAAGTGAATAAATAATAAAAATTACCCCAAAGTATTGTCTACTTAACCTTCCTGAAAGTACCTACGTAACAGGTATATCAAAATAGGTTTCGTCGATTTTGAGAAAATCACGAACTATGTATAACACACATAGCAATAATATATGTCGTACCGACGGACGGGTCGAATACACACTGTTCTTTTTTAAGGTTCCGCTGTGCGTCCGTCTGTCGCAGGGCTGTATCTTTCGAACCGTTATAGTAGTGGCTACCATCCCCTGTCGTATTCCCTTGGCTGTATGAAAGGCTTCCAGGTCTCGAGTTCTGTCAGTCTTCGACGAACCACAACTCCGAATTATGATGGTCACCTCGGGCCACTTAATCGCTCCGGAAGTCTGGACTCGCGAAACTTATATCTTTCAAATTGCCTAAATTCGTCGAGTTATTTTATTTAATAAGTTTAGAAGGCAGTATTTTCTTGTATTTTATTTAAGTTAGTGACCGACCACTGTTCACTGTTAATTATGAAAAATTCAAAATATCTCTTTTCTTTATTTATTTATTTATTTATTTATACCAAAGACACGATTTTTTCTTTGTACTAAAGACACGTCGTAGAAAAAGAATTAAACCGTAGAAACGGACCAGATTTCAAGTCATAATTGGCTCATTATAAAATACGAAAATCTTAAGGAAATCAGAGAAAAGGCCGCAGTTTGAATATCGCCTTACTTTGTGTGAAAATGTTAAGGAAAAATTGGGAAATCGTAAAATTAGACGAGATTTAAAGGATTTTAATTGGTTAATTCAAGAGCACAAAAAGCTTGACATGTTGGAGTAAACGCCGCAGGACAGCAACGACATGGTAAAAGAAATGTAAGTTGGACTACTGAAACATTTTTGGTCGACACGGTTAGGATAGCTGGCGCTAACGCAGTGTTTAAGCGATCGAGTCCTGCGCTACGGGTTCGAATCCCGCACATTTTTTTTAAAGTCTTGGCACTTAAAGTTTAAAGAACTGTCTTTTCCTCCGCATTAAAACACTAGAACAGCTAAAACAAATCTATAGGCATTGTCAATATATAACAGTTGATGAAGAAGTAGTATATGACAAAGAAATTAAACCAGAAGCCAAGAAAAGCTAATATTGCTAATACAGGAGAGCAAGCGAAATCTTTTTAAACGATTTATCCAAAAATACTGCAGAAACTTCGAATCCTCGACAAGCTGTTCAACAAAGTGGCAACAATGATGTTTCTGGCCTCTGTGTCGTGAATGTTGGCTGCACAAAGAAAAATGTAACTTTGCTGCCCGTGAGGTACGAATACGTCATTACCCTTTTGCCCATATCATCGCGAGTTTTTTATTTTTTCAATTTTTTTGATATCTTAGAATGTCATAAAAAAGTGGCGAAAACTACCATTTAAGTGAATAAATAATAAAAATTACCCCAAAGTATTGTTAAGTAGACAATACTTTGGGGTAATTTTTATTATTTATTTATTATTTTATTATTTATTTTACCTTCCTGAAAGTACCTAAGTAACAGGTATATCAAAATAGGTTCCGTCGATTTTGAGAAAATCACGAACAACACACATAGCAATAATATATGTCGAACCACCGGACGGGTCGAATACACACTGTACTTTTTTAAGGTTCCGTACCCAAAGGGTGCCAACGGGACTCTACAACTAAGGCTCCGCTGTGCGTCCGTCTGTCGCAGGGCTGTATCTTTCGAACCGTTATAGCAGTGGCTACCATCCCCTGTCGTATTCCCTTGGCTGTATGAAAGGCTTCCAGGTCTCGAGTTCTGCCAGTCTTCGACGAACCACAACTCCGAATTATGATGGTTACCTCGTACCACTTAATCGCTCCGGAAGTCTGGACTCGCGAAACTTATATCTTTCAAATTGCCTAAATTCGTCGAGTTATTTTATTTAGTAAGTTTGAAAGGCAGTATTTTCTTGTATTTTATTTAATTTAAGTTAGTGACCACTGTTCACTGTTAACTGTGAAAAATTCAAAATATCTCTTTTCTTTATTTATTTATACCAAAGACACGATTTTTTCTTTGTACTAAAGACACGTCGTAGAAAAAGCTAGAAGGCTTTGCAAGATGCCTATGAATATAAAAGCATGCGCATAAGGTTGACTGGAGCGAAAGTTGTATAGGCTCACACTGAATGGTTTTCAAAACATTGAAATGTACATTAACGCTGTTTTGAGTACAGCACAAGATTGGGCTGATATCGGAAAGGTAATTGAAGATACTTCGATTGCTGCAATCTTATTAGGAGGTCTCACTTCGAGATATGAGCCTATAATAATGGCTTTAGAGAATAGCAATGTAGAAGTAAGTACCGAGTTAGTTTAAAAGGAAGCTATTGAATGAAATTTCAAAAATGGACTCCACAGAAAGTGATGCAGCTTTTCAACTGAAAAATCGATGTACTGATGTTCATAAACTTAAGGGGTTATACGCAGTAATATTTTATTTTTATTGCATTTTCGGAATGTACATATATTTGAGTATATTCTCTGAAAATTTCAAACTAATCTGGAAAATATACTTGGAAACACGCCTATTTGGAACTACCAACGTTCGCAGCGTTACAAGGTAGGCGGGACGGCCGGCGGCGCAAAGACCAGAGTAGCCAGCCAGCTCATCTTTATTCGAACTCCTATTGCAAAAGAAGATTTTTTTAAATTTGTGTCAATTATGATAATATCATTGAATTTTATTATTCTGCTAAAAAAAATGAATACGCTACAATATAAAATGGAAATAATGGATCACATAAAGATTGTTTTCAGCAAAAATCCAGAACGTCTCTATAATATATCAAAAACAAAAATTATTACAATACTCGTACTTCACCAAACTTATTGACTTTTTCGACAATAACTTACCCATTTTGGAACAGGTAAAGCTTTGATCTCGTTTTGTCTTTCGTTTACAATTTGAAACAGGTGGATCTTGAGAAAACTTTCAAATATGGTTTTTTTTTTTTTTCTACTTTTATATCAGCAACAAATACAAATGCATCATGTCATTTTCCGAATTTAATTTTTCAAGAATGGATTTTTTTTTCGTCTTTTAGATCAACAAAAAATACAATCGCAACATGTCCTTTTCCGAACTTATTTTTTCAAGAATGGATTTTTTTTTACTTTTAGTTGCAACAACAAATGCAACATTAACCTTTTACGAATTTGTTATCACAAGATTAGTATTTTTTTTTTTTTTTTACTTTTATATCAACAACAAATGCAACATCTCCTTTTACGAAACTGTTTTCTCAAGAATGGATTTTTTTCGACTGTTAGATCAATAATAAATACAAATGCATCATGTCAATTTCCGAATTTATTTTTTCAAGACTGGATGTTAACGACTTTTAGATCAACAACAAATACAATCGCAACATGTCCTTTTCCGAACAGATTGTTTTCGACTTTTAGTTGCAACTACAAATGCAACATCAACCTTTTTCGAATTTCTTATCTCATGAATGGTATTCTGTTCGACTTTTAGATCCACAACAAATGCAACATCTCCTTTTACGAATTCGTTTTCTCAATAATGGATTTTTTCGACTTTTAGATAAACAACAAATACAATCGCAACATGTCCTTTTCCGAACTTATTTTTTCAAGAATGGACTTTTTTCCACTTTTAGTTGCAACAGCAAATGCAACATCAACCTTTTTCGAATTTGTTATCTCAAGATTGGTATTTTTTTCGACTTTTATATCAACAACAAATGCAACATCTCCTTTTACGAAATTGTTTTCTCAAGAATGGATTTTTTTCGACTATTAGATCAACCACAAATACATTTATGCATCATGTCATTTTCCGAATTATTTTTTTCAAGAATGGTATTTTCGACTTTTAGATCAACAACAAATGCAACATCTCTTTTTAGGAATTTGTTTTCTGAAGAATGGATTTTATTCGACTTTTAGATCAACAACAAATACAATCGCAACATGTCCTTTTCCGAACAAATTTTTTCAAGAATGGATTTTTTTTCCACTTTTAGTTGCAACAACAAATGCAACATCAACCTTTTTCGAATTTGTTATCTCAAGAATGGTATTTTTTTCGACTTTTAGATCAACAACAAATGCAACATCTCCTTTTACGAATTTGTGTTCTCAAGAATAGATTTTTTTCGACTTTTAGATCAACAACAAATACAATCGGAACATGTCCTTTTCCGAACAGATTTTTTTAGACTTTTAGTTGCAACTACAAATGCAACATCAACCTTTTTCGAATTTGTTATCTCAAGAATGGTATTTTTTTCGACTTTTAGATCAACAACAAATGCAACATCTCCTTTTACGAATTTGTTTTCTCAAGAATAGATTTTTTTCAACTTTTAGATCAACAACAAATACAATCGGAACATGTCCTTTTCCGAACAGATTTTTTTCGACTTTTAGATCAACAACAAATGCAACATCAACCTTTTTCGAATTTGTTATCTCAAGAATGGTATTTTTTTCGACTTTTAGATCAACAACAAATGCAACATCTCCTTTTACGAATTTGTTTTCTCAAGAATAGATTTTTTTCAACTTTTAGATCAACAACAAATACAATCGGAACATGTCCTTTTCCGAACAGATTTTTTTCGACTTTTAGATCAACAACAAATGCAACATCAACCTTTTTCGAATTTGTTATCTCAAGAATGGTATTTTTTTCGACTTTTAGATCAACAACAAATGCAACATCTCCTTTTACGAATTTGTTTTCTCAAGAATAGATTTTTTTCGACTTTTAGATCAACAACAAATACAATCGGAACATGTCCTTTTCCGAACAGATTTTTTTCGACTTTTAGTTGCAACTACAAATGCAACATCAACCTTTTTCGAATTTGTTATCTCAAGAATGGTATTTTTTTCGACTTTTAGATCCACAACAAATGCAACACCTCTTTTACGGATTTGTTTTCTCAAGAATGGTATTTTTTCGACTTTTAGATCAACAACAAATGCAATATCTCCTTTTACGAATTTGTTTTCTCAAGAATGGATTTTTTTCGACTGTTAGATCAACAACAAATACAAATGCATCATGTCAATTTCCGAATTTATTTTTTCAAGACTGGATCTTAACGACTTTTAGATCAACAACAAATACAATCGCAACATGTCCTTTTCCGAACAGATTGTTTTCGACTTTTAGTTGCAACTACAAATGCAACATCAACCTTTTTCGAATTTGTTATCTCATGAATGGTATTTTTTTCGACTTTTAGATCCACAACAAATGCAACACCTCTTTTTACGGATCTGTTTTCTCAAGAATGATATTTTTTCGACTTTTAGATCAACAACAAATGCAAATGCAACATGTCCTTTTCCGATTTTTTTCTAGAATGGATTTTTTTGACCTTTAAATCAACAACAAATAATGCAAAACATGGGACTATTACTCAACAAAACGAGGTATATCAAGATTGGTGAGGCATGTAGTATGAAGCAGGTGACATTTCTGCTTTGGTGTTTCTACACTAAGGAAGACGATCAAAGTCCTGCTACAGTAGACAAAATTGCATGGTAGCATTACAATGTAGTGATGAGTTTCTGTTTCTTCAAGAGTTCCACATGTCAACACCTCATCATGACACCCGGTAGACTATAGCCCTGCCAGGTGAGACAAACAGTTCTGAGTGCGGCCCAGCAGAGGGCAATGAACAGAAGGATGAAGATTTTGAGGTGGTTGCCAATATTACCTGTGAACAATAGAAGCCAACTATTAAAAAAAAAAAGTATTGGAAGAGTAGCGCACACAAGTGGACAGAAATAATATAATTGAATATTTCAAAATGTTGTGTTACTATGGGTGAAGACTAGCCCATTATAACATAAGTGTGTAGAGAAAGCAGGGAAAGGGGGGGCTTTGCCCAGCAGTAGGACATTACAGGCTTATCAAAGGTGATTGGAAAGGTTACATTCAATTGATCCTAAGGTTGACTGGTAGAAAATGCCAGGCATAGAGTTCGCCTTTAGGTACAGTATATTTTACTTGTGCAATAAAGTTTTAATAAGCAATAAACACTATCGACTTTTAGCTCAATAATTTGTAATTAAAATACTTAAAACATAAAACTAGAGCAATTCTGTTTTACTCAATCTCCTGAACTAAAATTGATTAAATGTTGTAGTAAGGTGCATTCTGCTAACTTCGAAAATCGGGACAGCGGCTGGACCGATTTTGACAGGCTTTCAATAGCAGATAGCTGTTGTAATAAGGAGAAACTTAGGTTCCTTTTTTTTTTTTTATCAGCTCGGGCAAAGTTCGCGGGCAGGAGCTAGGTACTTGAAAATATATTCCAAAAAACAATGAGACCTAACACAGTAAATTTCTTAACACATTGACTGCCACCGCAGTCACATGGTGTCCGCTAACAATAGTTTTTCTATTGTGTAGAGAAAGCAGGGAAAGGGGGGGCTTGTCTGGCAGTCAACGTATTAAGGACAATTAAAAGGCCACATCTAACTTTAGTCCAACCAAAATGGAAAGATTGTGACAAAATAACGGAAAGATTAATATTAAAGCAAGTAGATTTACAAAAAGCAATGAGTCAACAGAAAAATGCACTTGTCAGATGAAAATAACAAAGAGTATTTTCATTGAAATCAGTGTTTACAGAACTATGATTATTAAGCATTCTGACCAATATGCGCAAAATTCTATTGCGCTTGGGCATATTGATAAAACATTTTTCAGTTCCTTAATGTGATGTTTTAAGATGTATATTATATTTATGTTTTGAGGTCCTTTGTAGCTGTAAAAAGATAATCTGATATTCTTAAGGTTAGTCTGGTACCAGTTAGGTACTAACGGTAGGTACCTATTGATTGTTAAGTACTGATTAATTATTCAAATTGTGATAAAAATTGTTCATAAGTGAAACTAGAAACTACTGTAAAAATATTTAGTTTAAGCTTTAATAATTATAAATATTAATCTTTTATTTAATTTATGTTGAGTTTTTAGATCTTTATTGCATTTTTTTACATTTTCAAACCTTTGTAGGTAAACCGACAATTCATAAGAATTATTTTATTTAAGGCTAAATACTTTTAAATAAACTAACAAACTATTAAAATAAAAATATTATAACCTAAACTAACTAAAACAATTAAAAAAATAAACTAAAATAAGGCGAACAAAAATTACTCCGCCTCGCTGTCAACTGGTAATGTACCCATGAGACTAGCAGCATTGCCATGTTGTATGGCAATGCCTCTGGCCAATATGAAAGTACATATGGTACTTATATAAAAAATAATAAAAATTGTCTGTTTGTTCCGGTTAATCTCAGAAACCACTGGACTGCTTTTGACGGGACTTTCACTGGCAGATAGCTGATATTAAGGATGTTATGCTACGAGAGGTCATAAACGAGGAATATATAAAAAAAAAATAAGGTAAATCTGAATGAAAAAAGAATATGTTCCATGCTAAAACAAACTAAATCCCACTTTTTACTGTCACAAAATTACCCACACATACTTCGGAATAAATTTAACTTTTACAAAGTAGAAATAATCTGATTTTTAAACACTTGTATCTAAATACCGTGGATGAAGTATTCGAAACAGCTTTAGGCTGTCTATTTCAAGAAAATAAAGTGAGCTAAATCAGTATCAGTAGCTCCATCGATTCTGAAAGGAAGATGAAAATATGAATACCGAACTCAAAAAAAAAACCTTTCGTAATTTCCCGAATGCACCTTACTCCAAAGCGGAATAATTGGAAAAAATTGATGTCCAGAATTACGACTGTTGCAGAATTACGACAGATTCAATATTAATTGAAGTTGTAATAAAATAAAATACTTACAGTTGCCATTGGTGGTGATTTCAACATTTTTTTTTTCCATTAAATGAGACGATTGACTTTCAATTTTCAATGTGAATTAATTCCAAGAAGGATATAAAACGAAACGATTATTTTAATCCTACAGATATAGTAAATTGCTGGTACTCTGTTGAAGACTGCTGAAGATACAAAGAATTGATCCAAAATCAAAAGTGTCGCACAGGCGCACAGCCATTGATGATATTATTATTAGACAGACTCAGTGTTGCCAACTCCAAAAGTTCAAATTATCGAGTTCCGACGTCGAAATTATCGTTTTGTGGGTAAAATTATCGTACAAAAGATAAAACCCAAAAAAAATTGAGCTGAATTTTCCAACGCCAGATAATTTTATCGGAGGATTTTTTTTTTCAGTTCTTCCTTATAAAAACTGTCAGACATCAATTTTATTTCAAGAATAAAAATTATCGATCGATGAAAAAATCTGCTCTAAATAAAAATAATTGATAACTAACGTCAATGAATTTTAAAATATTTAGACTAAATGAAGTGGAAGTTTGTGCCAAATTTCACCACTAGTGGCGCTAACAGCACAAACCATAAACATGTTTTGTCAGACAAGTTGTTTTTTTGTTTTGTTTTCTAGATAGAAGCAAATAGATAGGCATTTCATATAACCACAGAAATACAGGATAAAACGCGGAGTTTCAGACGAAACGCAAGTGAAAGAAATGTGAGGGAAAGAGAGAGATAGAAGCACTTACTGTGACATAAATGTACCTATACGTAACATTGAAATTTTGTTGATTTTTTATTAGAGTTTTTAATATGTCTGACAAATACGTTTTGTTAATGGAACTTTTTTTGTCATCAATGCTCAAAATTATCGTACGTTAGACATTCACTATCGTACATCGTACCATTGCCCAAATTATCGTACGCCTCCATAATTATCGTATGGGTTGGCAACACTGATTACTCTTTGTTTGAGAGAGTTGATTGAAGTCTGACTTTTTGGCGGGAAGTCAAACGAGGCGGTAATTTTGATTTCGAAAAAAGTTTAATTAATTAATAATTGTAAGTAAATACCACTTAATTATCATCTGATAAGACCTCTAACAACTATGAGTGTCACCAGTGGTGGTGAGGAGCCGCCAGAGCCGGGGGAAAATAAGAAAAGAAAGTACAACCGTACTCGAAATGAAGACCCAAATAATAAGTATAATTATTGTGTGGTTCGCTCTTGTCACTTCTCAGAAAATGACATGTATTATACGAAGAAAGACTTTCGGAAAGTATAGAAAGCGGTTATTCCATGTATTGCAGTAAGTTTTTACATAAGATATTGTGACTACTGAGTAAATGTGCTGAGTTAATGGTGCCGATTCTCTTGTACACCGAACTAAACTAACTAAACTATCACTAAAATTCCTTACTTTTGGCTATGAGAATCTTAAAGCTATTCTGCAAACAAAATTCTCTAAATTTAAAAATAAGTTTGACACAACTAAATCGAATTTGACAATCGTGACTCCACGTGGTATTTTTTTTTTTATGGCTTCGCAACTTACAAATGTACTTTTGCCTATGATTTTTGAGTCCGCGACGTGTTTTTTATGGAATTTTTCCCTTTTTGTGTGGAAAATAAAAAAAAATATTACCTACATGTAGAGTAATAATGGTTTAAGGGTTTACTAAAGGGGGTCGAAATTTTCATTATTTTTGCGATAGGACGCACCATTTTGGAGATATAAGCAAAAGAGAAGAAAAAAAAAAAATTGGGATAAACACGAAATATTTTAAGTGATACATAGGTGGTAAAGAAGCCATGGAAATGATTTTTTTTTATTCAGAGTATATTATTAAAAAAAAAAACTTGATATGATGATTAATTATCAAAATTCACCGCGCTCGTGCCGCCACCCCACCGCACCGTTCGGCGTCACCGCGTCGAGGCGGGTCATTCATAGATATTATATTTTTATTATATTTATATTTATTATATTTTTTATTTTTTATATCTAAGTGTTTTAAAAACTAAGTGTTAAAAATCCTTTATTTACTTAAATAAAGGATTTTTTCGCAAAATGTCTCAAGCAATTTTAAAATTATAATAATTATGTAGAAATATAAAACACTTAGATATAAAAAATAAAAAATTTCGCTGCTGTGGCTTTTTTACGACTTAAAGATGTTTCTCTTAAAATATTTCGTGTATGAATAGATACACCTTATATACAGTAGGTACTGGTTTTGCACCAGAAGTCGTGAGAGTCGGTGATTGGTGTGAATTTTAGTTCATGAAAACTAATTTTATTCCACACCTTTTTAATCGCGATTATAAATATATCAGATTTAGTTAGAAAATCTAAATTTTAGTTTAAAAACGTCAAATTCAGAATAGTTAAATTGCCATTTTCACTAAACTTTAAAACTCAGTACCATCTTAGAGCTGTCAAACTAAATTATAGTTAAGTTGTGTCACTTTCGTCAATTTCAGAATAGGAAATGGTCGTTTGACAGGAATAAACTAAATTTTGGTGATTTTTAGTCTTAGTTTAGAGAATTTTGTGACAAGAGAATCGGCACCATTATCTATCAATCTTTTTAAATTGTTTTAATAAATAAAATAAAAATAAGTTAATTTTAACCACCTCAACCTGTTTTATTTAAGCACATAGTACTGAGTAAAATTTCAAGACCACTCCATTATCCTTCTGTTCCAAAGCAAAAATTTTTTACGATTCACGATTCATTGTCACGCGGCGTAAACTGAATTTGACTTAATAAGCATTTGCTTAAGGAATAGTATCGTTTAAAATTATCTTACCTACAGCTGAGAGCAATAAAATTTTACGACTTGCGCGATGGTCTAATTTTGAAATGTCATAACCGCCCATCGCGCGCACTCGAAACTACACCTTAATTCCATTCACATAAGGTTGTATGTAAGGAAAATTGAAATGTTGTTAAGTATGTGTTTTAGATTTGCCTTAGTAGACGCACACACTTGTAACTTAGCGATGGGACACTTTTGCGACTTTGATTTGTAGGTGATAGTGTATCTAGGGTATTCTAAATCGATGGGTTTGTGCCCAAAGAGCTCTCGAATGAGGAAATTTATAAAAATATAGTATGCGACTCTGAAGTGATTTTAATTAAAAGATTCATGCGTAAAGTAGAGGGAAAATTAGTGCCTCTCAATACAGTTGCCGTCACCTTTGCATCAACATCTTTGCCGCAATACGCCTATATACAACTATTTAGATACGAGGTGAAAGCATACATACCACCATTATTGCAATGTTATAAGTGTCTTAAATTTAACCATTCTGCTAAGGCTTGCAGAGGCGAACAACACTGCTCTTCTTGTGCTGGTCGTCACTCCTACAAAGAATGCGATGTCGAAGAGATCACATGCATCAATTGCGCAGGTAATCATCTTGCCATTTCACGAGACTGTCCCATTAAAAAACAAAAAATTGAAGAGAAAAAGGCCAAATTTCTTATGCAACAATCGTATGCCACTGTTGTGAAACCACCCCCTACATTTAATGAGGAATCTTTCCCTGTTTTACCCAAGGTTACTGATATGGCTAAAAGCAATGATATTTTAGATATTAAACAAGTAGCAAAGAATGATATTATAATGAACGCAATAGTTAAATCGTTGGTCGCATTAGGTAACAAGAGTGACTCTGATGGGCCACTCACACATAGGAAAATAAAAGAAATATTTTTATCAAATTTAATTTAAATATGGATAATTTTTTGAATATTTTACAGTATAATATACAGAGTTTACAGAGTAAAAAGAGCCTATTACAAAATGTATTAATTGAAAAAAATATAGATGTCTGTCTTCTTAATGAAACTTGGTTCAAATCTAATTCTATGATTCCACATTTTCCCACTTATAATTTAATCCACAAAAACTCCATAAATTCTCATAATGGAGTAGCCATTTTGGTGAACCATCGTTTAAAGTACAAAGTAGTTAATACACACTTCTCAGAATCTATTCAAAACTTGTGTATAGAAACACAATTTGGAGCAATAGCAATACTTTGTGTGTACAGCCTTCCAAGTATCAGGTTTGACTCAGCAAAGTTAAAGGACATCATCAATAACATACCCAAACCTTTTCTAATTATGGGTGATTTTAATGCCATAGTTATAATAATAGAGGTAGATGTTTATATAATATAATTGATGAATTTGACTTATGTATTTTGAATGATGGATCACCAACAACTGTTCCTTATCCTAATAGACAAGCTTCAGCGATAGATCTTGCCCTTGTTAGCTCTTCACTAGCTCATTTATGTAACTGGTATGTTCATGACGATCCCATGGGTAGGTACTCGTAGCTATCATCTTCCAACCTTACTTGAGATTAACATTCAACCATCTATGTATGACACGTCACCTCCTGTGGATCAAGAGAAATATATTTATAGTAAGACAGAATGGGACGAATATTATAGCTTATCAGAAACTTGTTTTTCCCACTTAGACTTAATAAATGATTCCCCTATCAATGCATATAATCATTTTGTAGAAAACACAAACACAAACAATTCCAAAACGAAAATTAGATGCAAACACAGCTATTAAAAAACCAGTACCATGGTGGAATACAAAATGTAGTGCTGAAGTTGCAAAATCTAAAGATGCATTAAAGTATTATTTTTCTCAACCCAACACTGAAAACTGGATAAGGTATAAAAAACTAGATGCAAAAAAGAAAAGAATTCTGAAGGAAGAAAATTCTTCTTCTTGGCAAAATTTATGTAGTAACTTCAGTAGATTAACTCCAGTTTCTAGGATATGTGGGAACATTTTTTTTTTTTTTTTTAATTGGAAAAAATCGTAACAAAAACATCAATGATGAGTGGGTTCCAAGTTTTTTAGATAACTTAGCAGATTCTACTGAAATAGATGACAATAGGCTACAGGCTTGAGTATTTGTTCGAAAATGCTACAGAAAATGATGTAAATGATCTCAAGAATAATTTCACTATGGAAGAGTTCAAAACATCTTTAAAGAGTAGGAAAGATCTACACCGGGTTTGGATGACATACCTTACATGTTAATAAAAAAAATACATTTAAATGCACAAACATTACTCGTATTACTCAATATTTATAATAAACTATGGAATGAATTAGTAATACCTGAGTCTTGGAAAACACAGTGTGTCATTCCAATTTTAAAACCTAATAAACCTGTAAATAGTGCTTCTTCATATAGACCTATTTCTTTATCATCTTGTTTGGGTAAACTCTTTGAAAATATGTTGAAGTTAAGGTTAGATTATTTTGTTGAATCACAAAGCTTAATTCCCTCTATACAGTTTGGCTTCAGAAAAGGTAAAAGTTCCTCTGAAAGCATTGTATCTTTATTATCAGATGTAAAACAGGTTAAATTAAGTCACTCTAATGCCATCTGCGTGTTTTTAAAAGGTGCTTTTGACAATGTAATTATAGAAGAACTCATTCAAGTATCACACGATATTGGTATACCTGGTCATATTCTAAAATGGCTTTATTCTTTTTTAAACAATAGAACTGTATTTGTTAAATATAATAATATATTGCATGGACCTAGGACTGTCAACAAAGGCACAATGCAAGGGGCAACTTTGTCTACTTTACTTTATAACTTGTATACTTCTGAAATATTAAAATATGTAGATGTACCAGGTGTAAATATCCTGCAATTTGCAGATGACTTGCTTTTGTACAGCATAAATCAAAACATAGATGTAGCAATGGCTAATATCAATAAGGCTTTGTCTCAATTATACACCTATTACCATAGTAAACTAAAGTTAGAAATAAGTCCAGAAAAGAGTTCAGTTCTAATTATCAGTAAAAATGTAAATACTCATAGCAATATTAAAATTTCATACAATAATGTAGAAATTCCTGTTGTTAAACAACAAAAATTCCTAGGTATCATTATTGATGAGAAATTAAAGTTTGATGAACATATTAAACATTTAAGTAACAAAGCACTGAAGGGTATTAATCTATTGAGACATTTAGCAGGAAGTTTTTGGGGATCTGACCCCAAAGTTATGAGTATGCTGTACAAAAGTATAGTGAGAAGCCATTTTGGTTTTCAGCAGTTTAGCTTATATGAATGCCAATAGCACCTTGTTACGAAAATTAGATGTAATTTTGGGGATCTGACCCCAAAGTTATGAGTATGCTGTACAAAAGTATAGTGAGAAGCCATTTTGGTTTTCAGCAGTTTAGCTTATATGAATGCCAATAGCACCTTGTTACGAAAATTAGATGTAATTCAAAATATGGGACTGAGACTTATTTGTGGTGCTATGCGCTCCACACCTATTAATTCGTTAGAAGTTGAGACATGTATACCTCCCTTGACATTACGAAGGTTGTTGTTGGCTGAGAGATTTTTATTAAAAGTCATGGCATCAAATGATAATCCTTTACTTAAGAAACTAACAATACATCCTGAAATCCCACAGTCAATTGCTTCCAATCCAATGCCATCTCTGCTTCTACTTTGGTTGGTGGAACGGTACCTGAAATTCCAACAATATTTGAACATGTAAATAATAATTCAAAAGATATTGTTAAAAATAATATTTGGCCTATAAACAAAATTCCTTATAATGCTATTATTAACACCTTTGCAATCCATTTAGACACAGTGCACAACAAACTTGATTTTTTACAATTTAAAGACAATAGACCAGATGACAATAGACCATTATGTTATATACACAGATGGATCTTAAAACAGACCATTATGTAAATACAGCTTTCTATGATCCACAACTAGACTTTACTAAATGTATTAAATTAAACAGGGTGTGTAGCATTTTCACTGCAGAATGCTATGCAATTTATTGTGCACTGCAGCATGTAAATAGTCTTGTAAATAATGTACATAATATTCTGATAGTTACAGACTCTAGAAGTGTTTTGTCTGCTCTACATAATGTAAATATTTCCTTTAAGTTAAATTATACTATTTATAATATTAGACATCTAATACAAGAACTACTTGATAAGTCTATTAAAGTAGAATTAGTATGGGTACCTTCACACAGTGGCATTCGTGGAAATGAAGTAGCTGACACTGCGGCCCGTTCAGACCATGACGAGGATCGATCCGAGTTGCTCAAGGTTCCATTCACTGATTATTACAGCCTTTATAAAGAACTGATTATACAGTTATGGAAGGGAAATTGGGACATAACCCTGGAAACGAAGGGCAGATGGTTTGCTGGAATACAAAATGAATTACCGAATAAACCTTGGTACCATAACTTCAAATATATAACAAGAAGATTTATAACGGGTAAAATTTAGTATCGTGCGGCACGCGTAGGGGGAGGGGGTTGGGGGGGAGGAAAGGGGGGGTCCCCTCTTGCCCCCTGGTACCACTCCCATTAAAAGGTAATGCACCATTCCTGAAAAAAACCGATAAATGTAACCTAACCTCAAAACACTATAGTCGCTTAAAAAGGCGTAGTAGGGTTAAAATTTGGGTTGGAAGAGGGAATGAGGAGGTGCCCGTCTGCCCTGACACCACTTTCACGTAAAGGCAACACACCGTTCTTGAGAAAAACTAATAAATGTAACCTAACCTCAAAACGTTTTATAGTCACATAAAAAGCGCTCAATGTAGCGCAGTCGAGGGAAGGGCGGTCGACGGAGCCCCGCTTCGCGGGGCTCCTACTAGTTTGTGGTTTAAAAAAAAAAACCACGAAGGGTATGGCGGGGTCTATTCGCTCGCTTCGCTCGCTCATTCGACCCCGCCATACCCTTCTAACCTAATCTATCCGACTCGGGGTGCCCCAAGTCCAAGTAAGTACTTAAGTAGTCTGTGAACGGAATGAACATGAACAATGACAGTGACACAATAACATTAATATCTTTTTTTTTTACGTTCCGTTTTGCCAACTTTTCACTTAATTTTGCACCATAGACAATATGTGGAACAGATTTAGTTGTCAATCGCCCATTTTAACGTTCCGTTTTCACTATAAAACTGATTTGAGGTTAGAAACATTTTTCATTAATTTCTCGAAAAATATGCATTACCTTGTAATAAGAGTGACAGCGTTACAATCGGGGACCCAAACCCTACTAGCTTTACCCCTTTTTAACCCCCTCCGCGTGCCGCACGATACTAAAGCCAACCCTTTATAACTATTATATCACGCATGAGATTGGGACATTGCTTAACACCAGCTCACCTGAATAGGATTCGCATAATTAACAGTAGCCGATGTCATAATTGTGGAACAGAACAGAGGATGCTGATTTGGATCATGTTATCAGTGTTCAAATTTTAACATTCAACGTTTGGTTTTGGTCAGTGAATTAAATGACATTGACAAAGAATATCAACGTCAAAGTGTTCCCCGCAGCGTTCAGGAATGACTAAATAATAAGAAATATTTTAGTGTGTTGTTTAAATATATTTGTAATACGGTAGAAAAAATTTAATTTATTTTGTTATCATAAATGTGTAATTGTTAGTTAATTAGTTGTAATTTAAATTAGTATGAAAACGATGATATATCACTGAGATGTACCCACCCAACCCGAAAGGGCGGCAAGTTGGTAATATGAACAGAAATTAATGAAAAAATTTATGTAAAAACAGATTGTTAAAAATATTATTATTATGCTAAAATAACTGCATCTCGTATTGTAATATTACATTTTGTTAAAACACATCTATCTATTCGACTGAAAGACTTTTATCTATGGTCATGAATAAAATTATTAAAAAAAAAAAAATCTTTGTTTGAAGCGGTTTGAACGGGTTTGAAGCATTGAGATAGATAGGTCTATGGTTTGAAGCAATCTATGAAGTCATAGCCACAGAGCATGCATAGCCAGTGTTGCCATGTCTAAAATCTGGTCGGTGGTAAATCCATTATAAAAAAATACGGTAGATTTTATAAAACTACGGTGATTGGGTTATGAGAAAAAACGGTGTAATTACGGTGTAACACTTTTATTAAAATCATACAATCGTTACTAGATAATAATTCAAAAACATATAAGTACATAATGAGGAGAGGTAAGGAAATAAATACCATAACTATTCTGAATCTGACACCAAAATCGCCTCGTTTTTGTAAATGTTTTGATTTAATTTCTTAGCCAATCGCAAACCTTTGGTTTTAGTAGCCATTCCTCTTGAAACTTCTGTTTAGACTTTTTTCTTTTTGTAGGCGTAACTTCCACTTCAGTCTGAGAGTCAGTGTCACTAAAAATCAGTGTGTCAGTGTCAGTGTTTCAAAAATAATCACCAGTTAAACAAAGAAACTGTAAGAACTTGACGATTTGACAAGATACCAAAAACAAACTAAATTCGACGAATGCTATGTAACTAAATGAAACGATCGTAATAATACTCGAAATTAATATCTATAACCCAAGTCTCAAATTCAGATAATTTATGTAAACAAAGGGGATAACATAACAAAAAAATATCTTCGTAATGGTAATTTACATAAAATGGCGAAAAAAGAGGTTTCATTTTCTGTTAAGGGGCCGTGCACGAAATCGATTGATTTTGATTAATTTTGTTCATTGTTTGTGAGAAAGGGAAAAATAATATAAACAAATTTATTTGTGATTTGAAAAGTCGTGTTCTTTGTTTTGCATGTGGCGGAAAGGGATTTTTAAAAAAAAATAAGTATTCACGGTAAATCACTAATATTCGCAACAAGTTTTCCGAAAAATTACGCGAGACTGACGTTTGATCATCATTCTACAAGAAACTACTTTTGATTTTGAACATTAAAAATTATCATCAACAGCATTATATGGTTTACTTGCATGTGGCGGAACCACTTTTTTCAACTTCCATACAAAATATAGTAGAAAAATAATATTGAAAAAACCTTTTTTTTTTGTTTTATACCCCGTCAGTAATATATTTTTTCCTATTATTTAGCAAATCATATCAAGAAATTTAAAATTCACAAATTAGACTTCAGCTATCCTTGAAATATAATCAAAATTTTATTTAATGATTATACAATATCTTCATTAAGTAAATCAACGGCGAAATGAACTATATTTTGGAGAGCACAAAAGTGATGAAACTATTAACAGCTGCTGTGACTGACACGAATGGTTTAGCACCATAAAAACTGTACTTATATAGTTACACAGACTTAATATTTCGATTATTTCAAGTTTTCTCACAATTAGATAAGAAATTGACAAAAAAGAGTTTTTTTCGTGCACGGACCCTTAAGTACTGATTTTAATAAATTAACAAATAATCATACCGTAATTATTTTTATAAATTTCCGGTTTTAAAGAAAGTTATTAAAAAAAGGAGATTTTCTGGTATAAAATATTTTATGATACTGGTAACAATGCAGGAGATACAAACATTTTCAAATGTTTTACATCTTCAACAACAATAACATTACAACTCTCATTCATAGATTCATATTGTAAGTAGCATATCTAGCCACATTTTGGATGATAACGGCAGTAAACTGTTTCGAGTGGAAATCGATTTTGGGAGGCCTACGTCTAGCACTGGACTTAAAAGGGCTGATTATGACGATCATATGCCGTGTCTCCGACATACTACACAATACATTGTTAGGCAACGGTATTTTTTTTTGCATAGTTCTTATAATTAATTCACTTTAATTTTAGCGATGACTATTTACAAAAAAAGAATGTGATAAAATGTTTTGCACCACTGTCCTGTCATTTTAACAGTGACATTTCTTGACATTACTTTGTTTACATAAATGATCTGAATTAGAGACTTTTATAAGTATATACGTCAACTCAATTTGTTAGCATTATAGAGGCTCGAAGATTTTTTTTTAATCAAGATTTTATTTTACCACTTTGTTGGCGTAATTAATATGTACGTTCCTATACTAAATTACAGCTTTCTAGTACTACTGAGCTAAGCCGCGGACAGACAGAATGATAGACCGACGGACAGACAGAGGGACATGACGAAACTATAAGGGTTCCTTGTTTACTACGGAACCCTAAAAAGGAAGTTATGGCACTGCTCTAACGTCACGTAAACATTATTGAACTACAAACGATAATTACATGTAAACACACCCACGCAACTGAATTTTCCGATGTCGTAGGTCATGCACCAACAACCGAAACAGAGATATGACGCGGGCTGTAGCGGGAACAAGATAGCAATAATTTTCACTGTTACGTACCCATGACAACTCGGAAACAAATGACGACTTAGAAAGCAATATTATTCAGGAGAATTTTAAAGAAAATAAGTTTAGGTGTACTTACGAGTGGAAAATAATCCCGTGGAAATTGTTTTTGGTTTTTGAATTATTTGTGCACATTTTGAAAACACAGGAGCTCATTGTTGCTGCTTATTTAGACGATTACAGTAATTTTACCTAACATGCTACACATGTGTTACACAAACGCCAGTTCGATTGTGAAGGTAAATTGTGCCGGTCGGCATAATATATGCGGTCCACGTCAAAGAGCGACTATCATTCTAATCTTTCTTTTTTACACATCAATGACTTTGCCGCTTTTGATTTTATAAGACTCAAATGGTAAAAAGCTGTAACCAACCTGTTGCTCCTGCACTTTGTGACGTCTAGAAGGTGCTCTAAGAAGGCTCTAAGAGTTTGCGGTAAATATCAAGCGTGTGTACCTGGCTTTATAGTCAGTGTGTATAGCCAATATATTAAGTACAGACGCCAGCACATCAAGTTACCACAAACTGTCAAATTTTCTCATTTGATTTTGAACAACATTTATTAAAGTTTAAAGTCGTTTGGAGAAATTTGACAGTATCTTGATGTGCTGGCCTGCATACGATAATTTTGTCTTCATAAACGAGTATTACGACGAGATGTTAGTTTAAAAAATTTAGGTACTGTGGCCAGCACATCAAGCTACACGAAACTGTCAAATTCCTCCAAACGATTTAAAACTTAAAAATGTTAACGATTAAGTTCAAAATCGAACGAGAAAATTTGACAGTTTGTGGTAACTTGATGTGCTGGCCACCGTACATACACTGTGGCCTGCCTGTGGCTTCCTCGTTAGTAGTCTATGGTGGCTTCCACATTCCACACTACACTACCCAATCAAACGGTACGGTTAAAGTTACATGCTCTGTGGTAGGGTCCTTATCTACTAGGTAGGGTAGTGTAATATTTATGTTTTAAACTAACTGATGACTAGGCAGCATGGTCCCTGACTGAGCCTGTTCCACAAGGAACAAAAGAAAAAAAAACATGCGGGGCAGTCTTTGGGGACTGCCCAATGGGACTGCCGATAGAAGTGAAAATTAAGTAACTAAAGCGTTCGGTGACTATGACGCGAGTTCCATGATTTTGTTCACCCAAAATGTGCGCAACGCTCATAAAGACGATTTCACTTCAAAAAAAAAAAATGTTTTATCAGTTAACGAGATAGGCCCTACTGCTAGGTCGACACACCACGCCCACAGAGAGCATGTAACTTGGAAGTCTGTGTTCCCAACCCAACGGTTACAGCATCTCGTTGATGGGTCTGCAGTGTCGTTTTCGGTATTATTGAAATGATTTGGGTCAGGTCAGTGGGGTTCTCTTAGGGACGGGTTCCTTCGTAGGTTTTGGTATGTTTCTTCTTGTTTTGTACTTAGGTACCTACTAGAAGTTATAATTCATACTGCTCAATAAAAAAAAACTTGTTCAGTTAGCTGATGCAAGCAATGAATAAAATTAATGTTAGGGTTCTGTGAAAGTACGACCATCTGACTGTTAGAGCCAGAGGCACAGAAGTCAGAGGGTCGAAGGGAGGGGAGGGTGTAAGGAAACTTCTTGTGAGTTTCTAGACTCGTAAATTTATTGCTTTTAGGTGTTGGTATGCTGTTGGTTTTCTTATAATTAGATAAGATCATTGTTTTGTCTAGCTGATGGTTATTGGGCGTTATATTTGTTGCACACACATATACATAAATTTCACGCCTTCCTATGGGCATTTGAGGAATAATCCTGGCAAAACTTTATTATAAATATCAGTGACTAAAAGAAAGCGTACGATGGGCCGAAGCCCATAAGCCGCAAAGCATTTTATATGATGAGGAGGCACTAACCGATGATTATCCCTGTATGCACAATGCAAGTGCACCCAAGGACAACCCCCGGTTGGTGCAGGACTATTGCAGTGGGTTTGGGTGGCTCAAGTGGACTGGTTACCTAGAACTATGGAAAGACCCCTGCCATGGCCCCTGCCTGACCAATGTTTTAAATATATAATACACAGATAAAATGGCAGGGGTGACACACTCAATAATGGGCCTCCGAAAACGGTCGCTAGCACATAGTGTCGTAGCGACAAGGAGGCAACATGTCCGGAGATGTCTATTCGGATAATCCCGGAAGTACGGTAAAGATCCCTGACCTGCATTTTACTGGAATACTTCCTTCCTCCAAGCACGTTCGCTCTTGCAAATCTCCACTCAAGCCAGCCAATACAGGCAAGAATGAGGTGGGAACTCTGTCTCTCGTCAGTGTTCACTCTGGCCAGTCAATAAAGGTAAACAGAGATGAAGAACAAGACTTCTCGCGGGAGATAGGGACCGTGGGATCGTACTGCCCAACAGCCCGCTACATGCTGCTCTCCGGGTTTATGTATCTCTCTTTGCTCCTCACTCTAGCCCTATTCTGGCAAAGTAAGCTCTACTGCCACCGACCTAGGGTTCAGAGCGGAGTAAAAGTCTCATCTCGGTAGCAAATTCTGTTTTCCCCCCGTCCAAAATAGCTATTGTTTTTTGGGCTTGCCACTATCACGTAGTTTCCCTCATCCTTTTACGACTTCGCAGAAGTTAGGGCCCACGGATAGTGTCTGGCAATAATTAATGTTGGTTTTTAACAACATCCTGTAAAACGTAATCATATTTTAACGTAGATGAGTAAGGTTTTTAAAGAAAAAAAGGCCCAGCATTCAATCTAGCCTGTATGCATCCAAAAACACACATTTTACAGGGTAGCTATTTGAATATTAAACAAAATTTTTACTGTCATAAGTTTTCATGTATTTGATCAATAGAAGAATAAATAGAAAGTATAAATCGAAAGGGCATTAATCAATGTTTAATTAAATAAGAACTATTTAGCATTTGGCTGTGTTATAAACCAGTATTTTCAAAATTTTGATTTGTGCGGGTATTCATGCAAAGCAGCGATATGTTCTTCACATTTATTACACTATACTAGCTGTTGCCCGCGATTCCGGTTGTGCGCAGGACAACTTACCAAAGTTTCATCGTAATTCGATGAGTGGTTTAGAAACGCATATGGGACAGAGACAAACAATCCTTCATTTTTAAATCAGGACGATGTAGGTATGAAATGAAATCTTTAATTTCAAAACGTCAAACACAAATAAGGCGACCGCCTGTTGCAACTTACGAGCAACCGAAAGTTGTTTCACAGCAACTTCGAGGCTTTGAGCGTCAAGTCTTAACGTTTCTGCCCGTCATGGCGCATGCGTCTTTTCATCGACCTCCTGGCAGGCTGCGACTCGCCCATCAGCGGCAGCAACCCGGCACAGTTCTCTAGAGTTGTGATAAGTGATCGGTCGCCTTATTGACAACCAATTAATAATCCTCTCAGAGCTTCTTCAAACAAGTAAGTGTTAAGTGTTTTTATTTATGTCTTTGAGTGATTTACAAATTTGAATGAAAGAGTTTTATGAGAATTCTGTGCGTCCTGTGAAAAGTGATATAAGTCAACTTATATCGAATGTGATATTATTGTTGCACCTTCATCAGAAAAAAATGCTCTATTATTCTGTCTAATTAACATTTTGATACGTCTATTAGTTTTCAAGATCGTATGGTACATCTAAGACGAAATGGCGTGTTTTGATAAATATTTTTGTGTAAATAAATACATATTGACATGTATCGTTCACAATATTCAAGTTATGAAATAAATAATTGTGTTTTAAGATGTATCTCAAGTCATATCATTATTCACATATATTTATTACGTTACACGTTTTTTTTTTAAACAAAACTTTATAATGAAAAAATATAATGAAGACAACATTAAGTTCGTTTGGGCCGATGTAAAACTTCTACGGTTTGACAAGACGTTGTTTCCGTGCCTTAAATATAAAACGGATTTGCGAGGTGATGACTTAAATATGATCTCGTTTGCAAAAATATCACCTTTCACCAAAGCTTCACACAGTGTAAAGCGATACAACTCATTTAGAATCATTATACACGATCATTCATTTGGTGTGTTTTGATACAACATATAGCTTTTTTTAAATATCTCTTACTGCAGTAACGCCTTTAGAGCTGGAACATAATAGGTTGTAAACAATACGACACTAAATACAAATTATGTCACTATTTTTGTAAAATTATTATCCTAACAAAATTTTATAATTTTTTACACACAAAAACTACTATATTGTAAAGTTGACATTTTCGAGATGTATCAGTTTTCACAGGACGCACAGAATTATGAGTGGACTTTGGTGGAAGATTTTCCCTCTTTTCGAGTTCAAGTTTAGTTTATTGAGATCCAATTGACGGTTAGTTAAAATTATCGTCAAACGATTTTTTGTAAGGTCTCGTTTATAATATACGGATTGTATCCCGCTATACCCCAATTTTTATGTGTTACCAACCTTTTTTGAGCAACGAATGTTCTCTTCTGAATTGACACCGACAGAGGGGGTAAACTTTTGTAAATAGTATACTGATACTAATTCGGAGACATTTTACTATTATGTTTTTATCATATCGTTAATTTACATAGAGTTAAACGTATAAGTATAGCCAACTCTATTACATTAGTTGTGACCGGGTATTTAAAACAAAACACGCAAGAGAATAATAATTTCAAAGGATCGCCGTTACCAAAATCGATAAGGATGATATATACATTGCACTAAGGGTATTTGAGGCGTGGTCAGTGTTAAATGCAAGATGGACGCCGATGACCGCGCATTGCAATACGCGTGTGCAGTTTTACCGGACATTCAACTTTTCAGTGATTGGCTCTCGATAGCGGATCGATTTTGACAGACATTTTTATGAGAGACAAAGAATCACAAAGTGCTACAAACTTAGTTTTGACAATGTACTTAAATGATTAAACTAGAACGGCGGAACTATAAATTTTGACATTTATACCTAGTATAACTTTATTCCGAAATAAAGTTATACCAAGCATAAACGTCACAAAATGTATGGTTATACCGAAGTTATTCCTAGCATTAGGTACTTTATTCCGTGTTTATTTGTAAGGCCCTTAGATACTTACGGTATTTGGAGTAGAATAATTTGAATAAAGATAGGATTGGTGATGCTTCTGTTAATATGGTCACTTTTTATAGGAACTGTCATTCAATATGAGTCTACTTAACAAAAATCTGAATTTAGGTACTCACTGATACGCACAGTCTGAACCGCTGCCGCGCTGGGCCTAGAAGCATGAAATTATGCACAAGAGTTCCTCATACAATGAATGTTATCACAAAAGCATTTTTGAAAATTCTTCCCCCATCCAATATTATTAATAAACTGTTATAATAATAACCAATTTTTATTTTTCCAGACACACACGCGTCTCCTAAAACTGGTGAAGATGGTTAACTTCGATTTTGAGACTGCTAATGCCACTGTAAGTACTTATTTCAATCATTTAGATTTTTATTTAAGTATAATCAAGTTATTTATATTTATTTATTTAATACTTTAAGCACACAATATGCACAAATGTGGACTTGATGCCATAAGCGTTTTATACCAGTCAACCTTTAGGTGATGCAGAGACAAACAGTGGTGAAGAGAATGGAGGAATAAATATTTATTTAAATATAAATGTATACATATACCTATTACAAACTATAAATATTATACAGGATTTTTTTTAATCAGTGCGTAATTTTTGACACATTAAACATAAACTTGTTTTATTATACACCTTGTCTTAGTACAAAAAAATTAAGATATTGATATTTTACAAATAGATTGAATCCATATTATACTGATATCAAGTAGGACCAAAAAAATGGTATGTGTTCTGTTACTGATACTAAACCAAAAAAAAAATTGCGCTCTGGTTAAAAACTTATCCTGTTTAAATAAATATGAGCACACGTAAATACATAAAACAAATAAACAATAAGAAAACATTGCCGTTGTGATGATACTGCTACTTGCGAATGTGCTCGCGAACATTTAGGTACTATAAAGGATAATCTGTTGGTTGCCATCCTAATTCCCTGGGAGAAGTATTAAGTAGTTCTGCTGGGAATGCAACTTCTATTCTTATACTTTTGAGTTATTGGCTGTAAGCTAACGCCTTGCCTGTCTGCGATGTAATAAAAACATAATTGTGAATAAGAAAGCGAAGGGAGATTAATCTATTTGCGGAATAAAGATAAAGGCGACCGATATTACATAGATAAAAGATAATGTAGCCATAGCTATGCATAACTAGCATTTCGCCCGCGAAATCTTCCGCACGTATTTCATACATTCCCTTACGAAACTCAACAACCCATCTACCCTTTTTGAAGGGTAGTTTTAGAAAATTAATCGTTATGATTTTTATTATATACTTAAAAAAGTATTTGTGCCATGTTTAAATTGTTTACAGCCAAGAATAAGATTTTTAATATGGGTTGATTTTCGCAAAATCCTTTCTTAGTACACGCCTTCGGTTTCAACTACTGTCCAAAATTCAAATTTCTAACTTTAGCGGTTTGGGCTGTGCGAGTCTTACGAATATACCCTATTCTTTATTTTTATTTTTTGAAGGTACAGACGCCAGCAGGTCAAGCTACCCGAAACTGTCAAATTTTCGCAATCAACCTTGAACGAAATGTAGTGATAAAGTTGAAAATCGATTAAAGAAATTTGACAGATTGTAGTAGCTTGATGTGCTGGCGTCTGTACAAACGTTCATCCTCTATTTAACTCCCTTTAGATGATACACTTTCAAAAATCCTTCCTAAGAGCTCAGTTTTGTCGAAAAAGGAGAAATTTGTTGTATGATATATTTTTGTGAAAAATATCATGCTTCTAGACCCAGCTATTTAGGCTGTGCGTGTCTGTCAATGAAAAACGAATTTTAGATTTTTAAATGAACGTACTCACCGCGAGCATTTGCTTTGTTTTGAACATTCTTTATCTTTACTTCATTGTTTAGGAAATATGTAACATAACTAATGTTACCATTTTCCTTAACAATGAAGTAATCAGTTTTTAATTTATTGTACTAAGCTGTTGCTCCATCGATACTTTGTTTGCTAAAGCCACTCAAGGAGTCAACAAAAATATTTCTAAGGAACATCTATATTTTCTGCTAAGTTCTAGCCTTTAGTGGGTTAGGCAACAACGCATACGTTGGGTAGCAGGAAATACACTTGCGCGAAAGGACACTTGCGTGAAAGTCATTTTTGCGAAAAAACACTTGCACGAACTCAGTTGTGCGAAAAGACACTTGCGCGATTTTTTATTTTTTCAATTAGCCGTGCTTCCCTCGCCTGGGCTCAATATAATAGGTACTTAGGGCCTGCTTCACAACGTACGGTTAAGTTTCAGATACCAAATTTCTTACAAATTCTGTTCCATTTTTGAATATATTCGTACATCGTGAAAAAGACCCTAAGTATGAAATAAAATAAATATTATTCTCAAGTTTACTAACGATTAGACAGAGACACTTCATTCTATAATTAATATTGTATGTTAGGATGATAGACGATAGTTTATATTACATTATTTGTATGTTTTGAAATGTGTCTGCTGTTACTCAATTTTTTATTCTTCCATTTCAGCAACTGATGAACGAGATTATTCGCATCACGCTCACCGAATATAATGCTTTGGGTTAGTATTTTAGTTTATCTTTTATTTTGCGTCCATCTTTCTCTCACACAATTTATGTATGTATAACTGGTACACCACAGACTACCTGCAGTATTGTATATAACTTCTCGCTTTTAAATCCATCCAAAGGTTGTCTTTATATGATTGCTTTTAGCGATAAGACCGCCCGTTGTGTCACCTTATGTACATTTTATACATTTATATCTGTAATTCGCATGGTGTAGGTACTCATACCTACATAATAAAGGCTATTCTATTCTACTCTAATATTTTTTTATATATTTTGGTTTCAGGCGAAAAGATCGCTCAGCCCTGCCCTGAAGACGAACAAGAGATGGTGGACGAAATGATGGAGAAGTACTTGGACAATGAACGTATCCTGGATACGTACTTTGAAAAACTGAAGGACTTGCTGAAGAAATCGCCGCCAGGCCGAAAGGAACTGGAAATGAAACAGCAACAGATTGAGAACCTGATCAAGAAGAACGGTCTGGAATAAGGACTGGAGTATGGTTTTCAAGAAGCGATGGCGGATCACCGCCGGGCAGTATTTTACTTCAACAAATGTAAACTTGCTAGTTTTATTGATCCTCTCATTTAATTCAGTAATTCTTCGAAAATTCTTTGTCGTAGTTTCAATCGTATTCATCGTATTGTTTTTGTGTTTTATTTATCTTATTTCCTGATATTTCTTGAGAGGAATACAAAAACAAAATCCCCCTTTTATTAAACTAATAATTCTAATAATTTGATCGTGTGTTGTTATATGTTACAACAAAATATGAATAAAACTAGTACAGTTACCATCTTTGTTTTTTGTAAAAGTAGGGTTATAAAACACCCCTATTTAGATTTAAGAGGCGGCAAAGTCAACGCAGCTTTCTTTAGGAATATAAGAAACATCGGAAAAATTTACTACGCGCATTCAACAAAAATAGCAATGATTAGTTTTAAAATAACAAATGAGCTCGCTCATATGTTTAGAAAGTACGAGTAGCAAGGATTTAAGTTAGCCGGGGTTAGACCCTGATTAGGATTAGGGAGGACTTGGATACTTTTTTTAAATATTATGTATTTTTAGTAATCGTACTTTAAATACTTTTGGATTGAATTTATTTAGATTGATAGTTTGGTAGGCGCACGTAGCTCTAAGAAGCGCATTTCTACTAGGTGACACATCTTGTCTATAATCTAACGGTCAAATGGCCTTGTGTCTCATATTGCTTGAATCAATTAGCCAATCAATATTTATCCATCTAGAAGTAAACTGTCATTTTATATCAATGTTCAGCTCATCATATTTAAAGGACTTTTAGATCATAGTGTTTTAGATTAATAATCAAAGTCATTGAATAGTAAATCCGACTGAATGGATTTTTAACCAGTTTTATCAGTTACTTTCCATACCAATACATTACATACATGTATTGAATAATTTTGAATTTACGTAATTTTTCGGTAAGATATAATGTAGTTATAGCAGATAGGAAATCGCACGATGTAGTCTAGCATGGAACCTCTGGCCTTAAGCACAGGAGTCATCGTGGGCTGTTTGTAGGTAAATGCTTTCATTTTTAATTTCTTCTGTTTTCCTTCTGAAGTCAAGAAATCAGATAGTCTTTGATAATTGTCTTTGAACGTTCAACACAAAAACCTATACTGTAGTGTTAGGCTAAGTGCCCGTCCCTTAAAAGGGACTTAGCAGGGTCTATGACTGACGTCCTTCGAAAAGGACGAACTCTATTTTATAATTAATTAATAAAATCTTTAAATACTTCTACGAAAAAACATTGAAGTAGGTTCTAATTTAGATTTTTAGTGTTATCATTCCAAACCGATTTAAATAACTGAATTGTTCTAAAATTTATCAATCTATTAACTATGGAATTTCTCAATTTTCACCATATATCTGAAATATATAATTTTTATTGAGAAACTCGGATCATTCTACCAACTATATATCGGCTGCACAAAATCACATATATAAATAATTTTATATATTTTTATTTATTTACTTATTACGTGTTATGAATATTAAAAATAGTAAAGTAAGCTTTAGTCATACCACCTTATTGTATAATAATTTATTGGATATAATTACCGAATATTATGATATTACGTACGAGTACTATTTGTAATTTTTAACCTAAATAAATTGGTGTAGTTAATGTCTTACTTTTTTAAAACCTCGTCACATCATCCTTTTTCCTATTTTCCATTTTGTTTAGGGTCGAAGCGGCATTTCTTCTTATTCTATATAATTATAAGCTGTCCTAATTGCATTTTTATAATGCTTCTGCCAATCTTTGCCCATGTTACATATTTGGGGTCGGCGCAAAGCAGTTCCGTTTTCCATTGTATCCGTTTTTATTTATCATTCACTTTCTTTTTCTTATAATAGATATTATCATACCTCCCACAGTCAATTCATCTTTTCTTCGGTCACCCTCTTCCCATCAATCAATATTTACACATATCAGTCTCTTAGTCACTTGCGTTTCTCCCTCTTCATCACATCCCCATATTAAGTCAAACAGATTTTTTTTTTCAATTTTTTTGTGGAGTTTGTTTCGTCTTCTAAACCACTCACAAGAATGGATCAAGTTAGATCTTTATATCGACATGTCCACGTCAACATTCTTATTTCTGCTACATGCTCACATGTGCTTTCGGCCGACTTATTCACGGCACAGGTTTATTTTTATTTTATTGGGTAAACTACCACGCATCATCATCAGCCTTTAGAGTAGTTCACTGCTGAGCTCGGCTTCTCATATCCAGCTACAAACATCCACCCTGCGAAAATCACCGCTCTACCTAGCCTTTGGCAATGAAATGCATTTCATAGCGATTATACTTAGTTTTAATTTATAGGTACTTGTTAATAATAACTGACTTTCACAACTATTCTACATTAAAAACTTACTTTAAATAGATACGCCGCGTACTTCTGAATGAAATGGACGAGTTTCATTCTCCGTCCGCTAGGAGCATTTCTTTCGTTGCCACCCCTTCGAGCTATCGAATACAATTAAATAAAAGGTGAGTACCTACCGACCTTTCTCAGACAAATTTTATTATTACTGTTGTGCGTCGCTACTCTTGCACAAATACAACATTATAATGTATTTAGAAAATATTTAATATTGGCGGGTCGCGAGCTTCCATAAACTAAGTTGAGACTAAACCAGGGGCCTAAGTCTACTAATTTACAAACGTTGCAATGGTCTCGCGATTGTGAGTATTTGACAGTGTTTGTATGGCAAATCTGTCAAAAACTCACAATGAAGAGACCATTGCAACGTTTGTACATTAGTAGACTTGGCCCCCTGGTCGTTTGTGAACTGCCTGAAATATAAATACCTATATAGATGTTTCCTTAATTTATTCAAGCTTCAAAATTATCGGTGGGTATACAAATGACAATTCCTGCATTACCTAGGGGTTAGGTTTAAACCTTGTATATAATACGTCGTCACAGTTGTCATTTGGAGATGATGCACTTTTTTACATTTGACATCTTTTCAGTGGTTGTTATGGCCGGCCCATGGCTAATTTAGCTTGCTTATTCTGTGGTCTGTGACTTAAGGTCTCTGTCTATCACATCATGGCTAACATACGGGTACTTTTGCTATCATATTAACTCATACACTGACTTATTTATTGTAAAAAATTTAAGAAAATCATCTACTTCTATAATGTTTGTAAATATGTGCGCACCATGTATCTATCACATAATTAATTTATGTGTCATTATTTCACTTTTCATAATTTTTACCTAGTAAGTAGTCGTTACATAATTATATATATTATACTAGCTGACCCGACAGACTTCGTTCTGTCAAAAGCTATAGTAAAACTTCACTACTCTACCCTACCCTACCTACCCTACCTACCTACCCTACCCAACCCTACCTACCTACCTACCTACCTACCTACCCTACCCTACCCTACCCTACCTACCTACCTACCTACCTACCTACCTACCTACCTACCTACCTACCCTACCCTACCCTACCCTACCCTACCCCACCCTACCTACTTAAAACATTAAAAAAAAATTGATAGTAGGTAGCCGATTCTCAGACCTACTGAATAATATAAAATTTCATAAAAATCGGTCAAGCCGTTTCGGAGGAGTATGGCAACTAACATTGTGACACGAGAATTTTATATATAAGAGATATAAATGTATACAAAATATTGTTAACATTTTAAAAGAGTAAGGCCTGTGTTCACCAACATTTAAATCAACTGTTTAGATATTTAATCAGTTCTTTACTTAGGAAATTTGACATTTATAAATCAACTGTTTAAAATAGTTTAAATACCTAACCGGTGGTTTGACTGTTGGTGAACACAGGCCTTAGTGTGGAGTATCTTGCCCGTTCTCCTCCATACGTCACTACCTTTTGGATGGGGCAGCTAGATACAACTATTTTTTTGGAAATTTTGTCGTTCAAAAGTGCCTTTTATGTGCCTATTTGAAATAAATTATTTGACTTCTGACATAAGTGCAGAAACCAATATTATGGAAACTGCCAATTCGAAGAGAAGTTGCCCATAAAACAGAGGCAGGAGCCAGACGAACGACACCCTTTGTACAATTTAGAGAAGCTAAAGGACAGAAAGTCAAAAGTAAAATCAAAAGGTTGTTGACTCTAAACGACAACAGCTGTAGTGAGGCACGCTGTGTCTCCTCAGACAGCTTCATCCAGCTGACTATGTTAGTCTGCATAAAACTCTCAATGGTGCCGATTCCCTTGTTCACAAACTAAACTAAATTTAAGTTCAGTGCATCTTTTTCTTTCTATTTCATTAAGAAAACCACAGAAAATAAATTTTAGTTTAGTCCTGTCAAATTAATCCAATATCTAATATTTCACGAGAGACTGGGCTTTTTCTGTAACTCTTTGTGTTGAAAGTTCAGCCATTTTTGTTAAAAATGAAAAAAAAATCTTTAAAGTTTAAGTAAGCATTATGCCTTCTCTGTATTTCAGCCCTCAGTCTATCAAGGATGACCAAAAGGTAGGTATTAGGTATAAGGTAAAAGGTAGGTAGGTTTTCTATCTTCACTCTGAAATAATCTCTGGAGCTGGAGGGTATTTCAGGTTCTTCATTCGATGTTTCATCTGTCATTTTTTTCTTTTAGGTTGCCTCTTTATTTCACCTTGATATTGCTTAAGTGCGCTCATCTCAATTGCTTTTTCTTCAAAATAGTCAAAGTTTTCTCGCTTTGCTATTGTAAACTCTACTGGAGATCCTTTGATATTAGATACCGTCAATACATCTACAGATGAGTTCTGAATCTGAACACTCACTTTATTTAACCTTTCCAAAATAGCATTCCAAAATACGACCATGAACGCATTTTCAAGTTTTTATAATTTGATGCGAATTCCCTTTGCCTCATTTCGCGGGACGGGTTTCTCTGTAGTGTCATATTGAATCATTTTTAAAACTGTAGTTACTTTATCCCAGGAATCTTAGACTTTTACAGGCATCTGCTCTAGCCGACCAACAAGTGAGGTTCACGCCCTTGAGTGTCTTTCCTCTTCCTATCTCATTCGTTAATTTTTTCCAACGTTCGGTTGACTTTATAAAGAAAGTATATACCTCCTCTAGCAACATGAAAAAGTGGCAGGCTTCTGTACAAGACTCAGAGGCCGAGGTTCCCACCAAATTCAATGAATGAGCTGCAAAAGGAATAAACATAGCAAATGATGCTTGTTCTAGAATTTTGGCTTGTAAACTATTGTAAATCCCTGACACCACAAAACCATGAGAAAACCAGTGAACTTGTTTGACTTTTATCCTCTGAAATCGAGTGAGCGTCGGGCGTCCTCTGAAATCTGCCGCCCCTAGGACACTGCCGCCCGTAGGCCGCGGCCTATACGGCCTATAGACAAATCAAGGACTGACTCAAAGATTGGCAGAACCCATAACCGGCTAATCACTACTATTTAGTTTGTTTGATAAAATCACTTATTTAATTTCAATTTTAGGTATTATTCGATAGTTTTAACCTTTTGACCGCCACAGTCATGTATAAATGACAAACCAACATGTGCCCAGCACGCCACGGTCACGACTACATGACAGACTTTTTTATGTAAATTTGTAAATAAAGCTCATAAAACAACATTGTTTTTTTATTTCCTTTGCTAATTATGTTCCTTGACTTATCCTAATTTATATTAGTAGAACTTCTTTCTTTATATTTCATCTAATTAACATAAGATGAAAAAAACTCGAAAGGATGAATTCGTATCTTGGTGCTCACACGTTTTTGCTTTTTTGACGTGGCTATCAAAAGGTTAAAATAATCCATTGCATTAGTATTGTCAGTGTTTTCATTTACTGTCGTATTGTCGTCTCTACGTTGTATACATAATATGTATAATAACAAAATGCTTGTATGTAGACGGAATGTAGGTATTTAGCTTCTAGGGTCTTGTAGATAGGGTGCGCGTAATTCGCCTTATCTCGAAAAGTGTGTATGGAAACAGTAGTTGTGTGTATTTAGACACAGATGTACGTTACATTTGGTACATGACCATTGTGAGGTACATACCTTTGCATTGCGGCATCTTACACCAAAAGCGATTGGCAAACACGGGCCAATGGTCAGTGCCATCTTTCTGTACATCCCTTGCAGGCGAGTGGGCGACGCGGGCCTCTCGGTTTCTTGGTTCGAAGATCCCGCTCTAAAGCGCCACTGCATGGACTGTTCTTTTGTTGCCGTTAGTCGAACCAACATTGAAAAGAGCATCTGCCAAAATATACTGAAACTGTCGAAGATTCTGTTGTTTTTTTATTGGAACCAGAAACCGATATCGATACTCGAAGAATACCGATATATTAAAGAAAATACCGAAAACAGTATCGACATCTGACATAAATACTGGTATTTTATCTCAGTAATTTGAGTATCGGTATAAAATATCAATAATTATATCGATACTCAGTACTGATATCAGGCTACAATGTGACGTCACAGAATATTTATTGATGATTCTTAAGTAAATACATATTTTTTACAGTCGCGAATCATATTTTGATCAAGATACAACCTGACGCAAATTGCAAAAAAACGCAAGAAAATTTTATAACAACGATATTATATCTATACCGAAATACCGGTATTTATAGCGATATTTTGGTATCATGTATCCAAATTATATCGGTATTCAATCCCTGGTTGGAACACATTTGGAATGCAGTTTATTTTCCAAAAGTTTCCATGAATTTATCACGGCTAAATCCAACAGGTGGTAAAAAAGACGCAAATACCACTTCCGACTCTTCACACGAATACGGTAACGCCCAAAATAACTGTTCTTTAGGTCGACTCCTCCCATGTGCTTATTATGCTCTTGTACAATCCTAGGGCACGGAATATCTATTATTTGTTTCGTTTTCCTATGATACCTATTTATTCTTCCGACAGGTTCCGCATCAACATAAGACAAAAGAGTCACAACTTTGTTATCTTTCCAGACGGTTACTGTAAAGTCGATCCCTTCATGATAAGAAGTCCGTTCTTCGTAAGTTTCTCTGGGAACAGAAAGAAGGCTTCAGTATAGAGCCTTTTTATCTGGAAGTCGACGATTAGGCAGCCTGTTTTGCTGTACAGTACCGACACAATGGATAGGTTCCTTGTTTAGTCTTTAGTCTTTTTGCATTCCTTACGATGCAAACTGAACGCAACCATTCTTCATTTGTTTTTCTTACAATTCAGGGTGGATTTACGAAGTATATGAAACGACACCTTACACTGAAAAAAATATATAGCCTAACTACTTCGGCTACTTCAGGAATAATCAAAGTTTGACAAGACTTTATAAAAGTTAACTTGATTTGATAAAAGTGATACACAACAGCCAGCACAGGTTTTGGTTACATGTTGCATAAACTTATGTGGTCACTTTTTTGTGTTACATGTTGACGAAAGTTTGGTTATGTATAAGTAAACATTTTTTTCAGTGTAAGTTTGCAACAGACTTTCATACAGTTTCCGATTCCGATTTGCTCGACACTAGATTATTTTTTTTAGGCTTATTGCATTCCTTATGAAGCTTTCTTCGATTGGGGTTTTTTCAATTTCGGAGCATATCTACGGCCAATGTGAGACGATATCTGAAGTTATTTCGCTATTCGCAAATAAAAAATGTATTGCAAAACAAAGTCAAAATCGTTTATTTCAACATTCTAAATTATAATAGGGATGTGTCGTTGATCCCAAACTAGGCACAGCCTGTATCTTTGGCACCATTAAATAGGTACAACGTTTTTGGTAATAAAAAAATAAAAGAAAAGTTCAAATTTGCTACAGTTAAGCTAGTTAGCCTCATCGAGATTACAAAACTAAATTGCAATTCTAATAATACAATTCTAATATTCATCAGTTTAATTGGTTTGCAAATTTGACGCATGCGTACATTTATTGAGCTTTGAAGGGCGGACCAAGCTTAGCTCGCCACCTCCACATGCTGCCAGTCTACCCGTGAGCCGTTTCCGAATCAGTTCTGTGTGTGCCATTTTCCTCAGTTGCATCTTAAAACTCCTGCTTAGAAAAGTAAGTTATTAGGTATATAATTTAAAAAAAATTAATTTACTTCAAGAAATGATTATCTCAAGTTGGTTCTAAAGTGTTGTGAAAACAGTGAGTGTAATAATATATTAAAAGAAAGTTTTTCGGTATGGATCTGAAAGGGCAAAAGTTGGGTAAACTCTTAACTTAAAAAAAAGGAACTAATAGGGTATTTCTTTTCATAATCAGGTTTTTTATTTCATTATTATGGGCAGCGCCGCATTCGCGATTCGATAGCGTAGACCTCTTTCGAAATGGCGGCCGCCCTATGCAAGTGCAATAATATATATATATTTTTTTTTTGCGATTCTTTGGATGACTATGATAATCAGTTTTTGTGTTGAACTGATGATAATAAAATGAATAAAAAGGAAGGAAAGAATAGTTATTTGTTATGCAAGGCTAAAAAAGTTGTTTTTGTCGCGAGTGCTTGTATTGAAACCTGAGCGTAGCGAGGGCTTCAAAGGTAAGAGACACAGAATAACTTTGCTGCCGAGCGAAACCCACAACTTTTCAAATTTTTATGTGTATATAACTTTTTAGAGGTATGAGGAACAGGGTGTAAAGTTCACTCATACTCGTAAAGGGAGGATCCTCCGACCAGACGGGTATTATGTCTGGTGGGCAAGTGCCCAACGGTTGATGTCGGAATGTTGTATATAATTATGCTAGTCGCGCGGTAAACTCTGATAGCGCGATGCAGGATTTGCGACGTCAGGTCTTTGATGCGTAGTTCGCATGTGGCGTTGTTGATACCGCCACCACTTTTTATCGTGGCTTTTAGCATCGAGTAAATGCTCTAAATTGTGCTTGATTTCTATGTTTTAGATAGTTCAATGAAGTATGATAGCATTATAGTCTCCCCAAACGTATGCGCTTCCTTTAGAATGTCTCCATGCATTGAACAATTTATTGTACGCTTTTTTGTACTTTTCGCGCGATTTTTTCGGAAGAAAACTTAATTCGGCATTATGTACCGCTTGCATTAACTCTGCATTTAATCGAAAAACAAACCAAAATGATGGAAAGTGAATTGAATAAAGAGTAGAAAATTTTAAAAAGTTTTTTTTTTGTCTTCGTGCTGGCCAGTGCGATTATTCTAAAAATGAGGTTGGAGTACTAACATGAAATAAGTATCAATGCATTTTCAGTGGATTTCCGGTATAGAAAATTATTGAATAAAAAAGTTCGAATTTTAAAAACACTTTCCACGCTAGCGGATAAAATGCAGTTTTGCACGCAGATTTCGAATGATAAACAGAATCTTTCCGAGCTTGTGAGGTGAAAAAGGTTTTTTTTTTCATTACAGTTGTTAAACATGGCGTACTTTCAGAGGCTATTATTATGATTCGAAAATTAAATCTTTTGCATAGGCATCTTTCTGTTACGCGGTCGTGACTTTTGTTTACGAGCTCGACCATTACTTTTGCAGTTGGGTTTTTTAGTCAATTTAAAAATTTAGTAGCAAGGATTTTTCATACATAGAATAAGATGGGATAGATTTTATACGAGGAAAAATGAATGAGCCCGTACGTCTTAGCATTGAATTTTCAAAAGTCTTTTAAATGGTTGTTTATTAATTTAATTACCAGTTTTAATTTAATTATTTTCAAATCAACCTTTGTCAAAAATCGAATAGGCTGTACAGGCTGTTTTCGTTGTAAAAAAAAAAAAACTAGTTGCGAGTTAGTAGAAACGCGCCATTTTCTGAAAATTTTAATTTGATTATTTTTTAAATTTGTTCTTTACTATTTCCCATAACTGTATTGAAAAACATCGTGTGATACACGGGTGTGTAGGTTATTGCAAACTCATGTCATTAAAAACCCTCGCCTACGGCTCGGGCTTGTTAATGACAGCTCGTTTGCAATACTTACTTTCCACCCTTGTATCACAATGTACTATATTTTGACTCGCACAGGAAGATCACAAACTAAACACACAATGATAAAAGTATAAAATTAAATAAAAAGAAAATAATAATAAAAAACAGAAGGTCCTGTACGAGGCAAAATAATAGTTTTTTACTAAACGCAAGTATGGTACTTATAAGAAATAAAACCTTATTTGTTTATTGTCTATCTGTCTGTCTGTCTGTTTGTTTGTTCGTTCCGGCTAATCTCCGAAACGGCTGGACCAATTTAGACGGGACTTTCACTAGCTAATGTTATATCTTATAAGGGTGCCGTTTTTCATTGGGACTTACGGAACCATAAAAAGCGAGTAGCAGGTGACAGCTAGTTATGAATACATTAGGAATGTTTGTAGTTGTTCTTCAAGGTTTTATTATTTTCCTATTTGGTATACAGACATTGTTTAATATTTTGGTACAGTCAGCTGCAGAGAAATCTCACCCCATAGCAATGAATAAATACATTGCTAGGGGTTGAGATTTCTCTGCAGCTGACTGTACTTAAAACATTTTAGTCTAGTCCTTTTAAATATATTTTTCCTTGCATTTTCCAGGTGTCCGCTACACCTGGAACGGTCATCTCAGAGCGATCATCTGCTCCGAGGCTACGATGGCTGACGACAACTTCGAGGTTGACACCGCCAAAGTATTTGTAAGTTTTCCATTTCATCTATACTCCATTTACTATAATTATCGTATTACGAGTATTTGCACGCGTAATAGTGCAATAGTAAGAGCGAAACATACGTATATACATACACTATCATAGATGAACTAGCTTTTGCGCGCGACTTAGTTTGCAACAAAACTAAGTAGATACAGTCAGCAACAAAGGTCGATTAAAGATTTAAAAAAAAACAAATTGATAAAAGTACTTAAAATTTAAAGAATAACTCTTAACTGAATTAAAAAGCTAAAAAATTGTTTATTGAATCATTTTGTATTCATTTTGATGATAATTGCGTAAAAGTGACAGTAGTAATAGACTTATATCAAGACTTACCTAGGTAAGTCTTGACATACCTTGACATACCTTATATCAAGACTTACCTAGGTAAGTCTTGACATAAGTCTAAAAAAACATAAGTCTTACATAAGTCTTGATAAAAGTCGTGCTTATTGTGACCAGCAGTACCTAGGTACTGCTGGTCACAATAAGCACGACTTTTATTCAGTTCCTTTAGCTCTGAATTTTGGCATCTGCATATAAATCTGCAAATAATTCAGATAATTTATGTAAACAAAGGGGATAACATATAAAAAAAATATCTTCGTAATGGTAATTCACATAAAATGGCAAACAAAGGTTACATTTTCCTTTAAGTACCGATATTAAGAAATAATAATTAAAAAGACGTGTGGCACTCGGGGACTGCCGCGGTAAAGCTATTGCATAGCATTTTGTATCAACTTATGCAATTATAATTATTTATTTATTTTATTTATGCAGTATTTCTTTTTCTTTGATATTAATTTTTTTTTTTTTCGTTACGGAATTTCTGGATTCGGTCCCCGCGCTCAAGGCCCGCGATAGAAGCTATGCAATAGCTTAATAAAATATCATACCGTAATTATTTTTATCCATTTTCAGTTTTAAACAAAGTTATTAAAAAAAGGAGATTTTCTGGTATAACATATTTTATGATACTGGTAACAATGCAGGAGATACAACATTTTAATTTTTTAAGCTATTGCATAGCTTCTATCGCGGGCCTTGAGCGCGGGGACCGAATCCAGAAATTCCGTAACGAAAAAACCTCACGCTCCCCACTCCGACGGTTTTAGTACCCTCTAGTGATCTAATAATTTCTGGCAGTTCTTTTTTCTGTGTACTGCGTATTTTAGTCTTATAAATATTAGTTTATAAAATTATGATCTTCACAAAAAGTGATTGTTGATAGTGGGGTTAGAACTCACGACCAGTCGATTACGAGTACATTCAGTTCCCCTGTTGCACCGCAAGGCTACAATGACTTAATTAAATTTCGCCAAATAGTTGATACCATTCCAGTTGAACAATTTTTAAACTTGACTAGACGGTTGGAAATGACTCATGTACATGGAATTTTTTGCTGTCAAAACAGTTTGTCACTCTTTTTTTATTTAAAATTACTTTAGGTTCAACACTTTCGTCTATTTTAAAGTTGTTATTATGCTTATATTTGAATAGTATTTGACTTTGTTTACGTAGTTATACACTTTTACGACGTTCAGCACTTATTTATTTTGTTTTTAAGCTATTGCATAGCTTCTATCGCGGGCCTTGAGCGCGGGGACCGAATCCAGAAATTCCGTAACGAAAAAAAAAAAAAATTATAATCAAAGAAAAAGAAATACTGCATAAATAAAATAAATAAATAATTATAATTGCATAAGTTTATACAAAATGCTATGCAATAGCTTTACCGCGGCAGTCCCCGAGTGCCACACGTCTTTTTTTTTACATTTTCAACAACACCAATATTACAACTCTCATACTTATATTCTTATTGTAAGTAGCATATCTAGCCACATTTTGGATGAAAACGGCTGTAAACTGTTTCGAGAGGAGATCGATTTTGGGAGGTTTACGGATAGCAGTGGACTTAAAAGGGCTGATTATGACAATCATAGGCCGTGTCTCTGACACACTACGTAAAACATTGTTTGGCAACGCTATTTTGTTTGCATAGTTCTCATAATTAATTCCCTTCAATTTTATAGATGATTAATTACAAAAAGAAATATGATAAAATGTTTTGAACCACTGTCCTGTCATTTTGACAGTGACATTTCTTGACATTACTTTGTTTACATAAATTATCTGAATTAGAGACTTTGGGTATAGTGAAGACAAGAGAGTGCAGAAAGCTGCAAAATATGTACTTTTACTTACGACGAATTGACACTGCGACTGACACCACGTTTATACTCGTATTTTAGTGATAACTTAATTTGCCTAATAATAATTAGCTTTGCGTGCGAAGTTGTCTGTGCGGATTTCAGATACGATTAAGGTATTGTTTTAAATACCACGTGTTTTATTTTCTTAATTACATTTTCCATGGTACAGTCGGCAGCACATCAAGTTACCACAAACTGTCAGTTTTTCTCATTCGATTTTGAACTTAAAGTTTAAAATCGTTTGGAGAAATTTGACAGTTCCGTGTAGCCTGATGTGCTGGCGACTGTACTTGCATTTTCTGTGATACAGTAACAAAATGTAGTTCATTCTTGTTACAGGATGTGCTGAATAAAATTGTGACGCTCATCAAGATTCAAATGACGCGTAAGTTTTTTTTTTCCATTATAATATTTTTATATGTATTTAATACTTTAAGCACACAAAATGCCTACGTCTGGGTGTTATACCTATTCACAGTAGTATTGTACTTGCTGATAATTTAAATTGGCCTTTAAAAGTTATTATTTTTGGTACATGTTCAATGGTGGCACGTAAATCAGACGGCTGGTTACAGAAAATCTAGAATAGATGTAGAATTTAAGGGGAATAAGAATATTATTTATTTGCAAGAATACGTCTACAATAGGTTGTCAAATATACATAGATTTCTGTCATATTCTGCCAGATATCTGGTGTGTAAAACTTAATTGAAGGTGACAGTAGGTTTTATAATAAAATAATTAAAGACAAAAAATACAAAATAAGCCAATTCTTTTTTATAAAATCAAAAATGTGACGTCCTTACTATCCTTACTAATATTATAAATTTGAAAGTAACTCTGTCTGTCTGTCTGTATGTTACGTTTTCACGCCTAAACCGCTGAACCGATCGTCATGAAATTTGGCAGAGATATAGCCTGGGATATGGAGAAGGACATAGGCTAATTTTTTACGCGATAACCGATATCCACGCGGGCGCAACCGCGGGCAAAAGCTAGTTATAATATATAATAGCTTTTTTGTAGCAGAAAGTTCTTTAAGACTTCGCCCTTACTTTCATTTTGGTCTGGTTGCATCCGACCACGGTACGCTAAGTTTTCGAGACAGTCAAATCACATATGTCATCAGAAAATATGATTTCCGAGCTAAATCGTTACGTTCACACAGTTAATATTGATGATTACAGGGAACAGTTACACCACGCCAGACTGCAGCTCCGAGACTCTGAACCGCTTGATCATGATGAAGCTGGAGGAGGACCGCGCCATGGAGCGCTACCTCGGCGAGCTTGTGGTGCTGCTTACGAAGCCGCGGCATGACGGGCCAGTAATCCAAATGATTACCGGCTTCTTGTAAACGTTAATGTCGTAACCTTTAGAATTCATTAAAGGTTTTCGGTTTCATTGCTGCCCTTATCGTTATTTTGTTATTAAAACCTATTTGTTGCAAAAAGTTGTTGCATGAAGTATGGAGCACCGGACGTCGCCTGCGCGGGTATCTGAGAACATACAGGGACGTGCGGGTGGCGACCGCTGCTACACAAGATTGGTACCATAAAGGGTAACAAATTAAACCAATAAAAAAAATATATTTAAGAGATATGGTAAGTATAAAAACGGGTACAGGGACAGTACGTTTAGTATTACTTAGCTCAATGCCTCTAGACCACAGCTCTAGACCCATACCGAAAGAGTGTCAAAGGGCATTTACACTCTTTTGTACAGATCTATAAAAAGTTTGTAATTTTAAAGCTACAATTACGATTAAAACTTTTTATTAATCTATAGTTGGGCTCTCTAGTGGCCCCTTAAACATTATAACTAACGTCTATCTATAATTTCAGGCGAGGAGACAGCTGTGATACGTCGAATGCTTTTCATACACCTCAAGTTTCCAATTCCTCGTCAACGTGCCACTGCAGACCAGATAAGGTATCCATATTAAGATTGAATAAAGAAGAGTGATTGATTTCATGTCGATTGATGAAATTTTTTTTTTATTGATTTCCGTCATTCCATAAATACATATAAATTACATTTTTAATTATTTGATTATATAAAATTTAAAAATATAAGAAATAGTAGCCCACCGGGGCCACCGGTACCTATCAGAGATAACGTGTCGGATTGATTTATTGATTTTATTATTTAGTTTTGACTTATGTTTATGTAATGTTAAGGTTCCTGTTTCTATGTGTACTGTTACCAATTTTGAATTAACCCTTCGTTACTCGCACGAAGGAAATCACGTAACTTCTGGCATGGGGTCTTTAGTGACCCCAATTTGTAATCGTTTTTATTCTTAATTAAATTATTAAAATTAAAAAATAAAAATCAAAATATTTCATTTCACATAAACCTACATGGGCATTTATGAAACGTCAGAAGCTAGGTGCACGGTTCCAATTAGTCGTTTCCTATGGGGAAGAGCCGGCAAGAAACTGCACGGTTACACTTTTAAAAATAATTGGCTTTACAATATTATCAAATAACATTGTTAATAGGTATGAGAGGACAGTGTAGGCCTTTCAACAATTACTCGTACCAGGTACTATTCAAAATAGAAAAGTGCCAACAAATCTACACTCTACTAGACCTACAACGTTCTCACATTCACAAAATATAAAATAATCTAAGTATATAAAATATTAATGACATGATTGCAATTACAACTACAGTAACATGTCTGAATAAATATCATGTCCACAAAAGCCACTAATAAAGAATTGGAATTCGATTTGTAGGTAAATAATGTCAAATAATGAAAAGATTATGTCAAGGAAGTAAGTATACAAAAAAAAAGATCTAAATAAACATCGATATTTGGGAGCAGTTTATAGACATTTACATAGTAACTAATTCAAACTTGTTGTCTATTTACTGCATTTTGTCGACTCTTTTCGGTCATTCTTCCTAGGACAATACATTTTTTACGACGCTTAAGCCTTTGCAAGAAGTTGATACTATACGAGTATTACCTATTCTATTTCATTTTCAGTGTGATCACCGTGGATACAGTAGATAAGTCTCTTCAACAAGCGAATCGAATACCTTTGCAGAAACCGTTAGTCTGTAGATTTGATTGACTGAGAGATAAAGAAGTCGTACCTTAATGTATAAATTTTATATAAATGCCTTCTTAAATGTGTAAAAAGTAAATTTAATCATTTAAAACACAAAATATGACTAACTTACCGTGCTTGATTTTTTTCTACATGTATTATTCGGTGTTGTGCATTGTTTCTTATCCAACTTATTTACCTTTATACTTGTAACCATATTATAGAATCACCGTAAAATGTTATGTAATACCTACAGATACATACTACCTAATTATTGTTGTGATGTTAATTTTTTCGTTGATTGTCTAGTTTAAAATTATGTATTTCTGTGTGTACCATATTAAAAAGTTGGAATTAAGTCGCTAAATCAAAATAAAATAGATGAAATCATGACCTTTTAGAGGTATGAGGAACAGGGTGTAAAGTTCACTCATATTCTATAATAAAGGGAGGATCCACTGACCAGACGGGTATTGTGTCTGGTGGGCAACTGCCCAACGGTTGATGTCGGGATGTTGTATATATGCAAGTCGCGCGGTAAACTCTGATAGCGCGATGCAGGATTTGTGACGTCAGGTCTTTGATGCGTAGTTCGCATGTGGCGTTGTTGATACCGCCACATTACTCCCCTCCGGAGACCGGAGGTCGATAGTGGGCTGGGTCAGTGAATATGATGCTTGCCAGGGCCAGTTGTGATTCCAGTGAGTCGGAACCGGGTGCCGCATAGTTCACGGTGAGTCGGAACTGTCTGCGGTGATGCCCCAGTGAGTCGGGGTGGCGCTGCGTTTGTTGATCCAGTGAGTCGGACGTCGTACAGCGCCAGGTTGAGGCTGACTGCTGGCGTCGACCAGGAGAGCGTTGAAGGGCTCTGCTTGTGAACCGGCCGAAAGTGCAGTGTGCTGTACCAAGGTTGCTAATGAGGCTGAGGGTGATGACCAGGTATGCGCGTTCGCTGCATGCTGGTGGTCAGGATACCCGTTGAAGCCGTGGGTGCTGGCTGGCTGTGTGACTCGCCGCTCGAAAGCTTGAGGAAGTGATGGATGACGTCACGCTGAAGTAGTTGCACGAAGGCTGCGCTAATGTCCATGTTCGGGGTCACCAATTTAGAGGTATGAGGAACAGGGTGTAAAGTTCACTCATATTCTATAGTAAAGGGAGGATCCACCGACCAGACGGGTATTGTGTCTGGTGGGCAACTGCCCAACGGTTGATGTCGGGATGTTGTATATATGCTAGTCGCGCGGTAAACTCTGATAGCGCGATGCAGGATTTGTGACGTCAGGTCTTTGATGCGTAGTTCGCATGTGGCGTTGTTGATACCGCCACAACCTAAATAATATTTATGTTTGAAGTCAGTCTAAAGAAATGTAAAAAAATATAATATACATTAATTAATTTAATGTTTTGTCATGTTAATTACTTTCATACTATTGTATAAAATCAAGTTCTTCTAACTGAACAGACAACTGTACCGCTGCATGGGGAGTAGGTATGTTGCGCCACTTCTTCTTCTCAGCTAAAGCTCTAGTAAGTGGTGAAGGGCAGGCGTTTTGGGGGACTGTTTTATGAAATTTTGACGTTAAAAAAGTGCTGATTCTCAGCCTAAGTAACGTTTGAATGAATGACTTTTGATTTTGTAACAAAATTGTTGATGTAACTATAACTCTTGTTTCTATTCACTCCCTAAAATCCTCTTTTGGTTTCTAGCATTACTTCATAATTTCAGCCGAAAGACGTCCACTGCTGGACATAGGCCGAGCACCGCCACTTCGACCGATTCTGTGCATTTTTTATTTGTGCTTGTCATTTTGGGGGGGCAAACCCTCCCCGGGTTTGCCATAATCGCCACGCTTGGCAGTCGGCTTGGCGATCGCAGTATGGTGTTAAAAATGCGTAGAAAACGCTGCTGCCCGTTCTCTAGTAAGTCCCTTCTATACGACACCCACGGGATGAAATGGGGTGGTGCTATTCTTTATGGCTGGCATTACATATTATATGAATGTTAAAATGCAGGGCAGTGGTGGTCCCGAGGTAAGTCTCTCCCTGTCGAAGAGAGTAGGCCTGTGTCCCGACAGTGGGAACATTGAGCTATCTGATAAGCCGGGTGGCGAGTTCAACAGTCCATTGATAAACAATATGATATTCCCATTCGTCCCCCGCACCCCGCAGCTTCCATCCCATTTCATCTGGCAATATATCAAGTATCGAATTTACTAAGGGAAACGCTAAAGCAGAGTCAAATATTTATTGTCCAAATTCAAATAATTATCGTCGATGTTTGGCACAGGTATTCATAAATTGATTTCATTCTCCAATGTTATAAACAAATGTTATTAGTTGGATCGTTGAGGTTCGTATTTTTGTCAACCTTAAGAATCGGAAGTCACTCAAAACCATTCACATCGTCAGAAAAATTTATGAATACAAGTACAAAGGCATACAGGGGGTTGTAAACGGGTGGTCCAGTCAATATATTTATCCAGTACTCAAACAACCGAACGAAATAATAATAATAATTAATATTACACGCACACGCGTACCAGGGATACGAAAAGCTTTCGCGTTTGGTATCAAGGAGAACATTATGCAGTAACTACTGAGTAAAAGACCATATTTACTTTGTATAGAAATCGTCGTGAAATATAATAGTTTGGTTGAAACTTCCCGTGACCCAAGGGCTGGCTTTTACCTAGGCCAAAGGTTTAGCATTGCTATACGTGTTACGTTGCGTTGCCATTGTATCACTACATATTATAAAACAAAGTCCTCCACTGCGTCTGTCTGTCTATTCGCGATAAACTCAAAAACTACTTCACCGAGTTTGATACTGTTTTCACCAATGGATAGCGTGGTTCTCGAGGAAGGTTTTAGTATATAATTTGTTAAGTTTTTGTATACATTAACGATATTAGTTTACAAAACGGGAGACGCTGAATGCCCTGAAAGGAAAATAGCAGAGTACAGGTATATTAACTCCATCGACTATGAGGGCACCTAGTGCGTCATACTCGAGGCCAGACTTCCATTTTGCTTGTTGCTGACTCAACAATATACCAGACCACTGCGATGTCCTACTTAAATTACCATCGATTTGTTGCTGTCTAAACACATTAGCTGATCGCTTCTAAAATCAAATGTAGCCTTTAAGGTGATTTATGCAATATTCGTTCAACCTAGTTATTAATACTGCAGACGCAATCATAACCGTGTAACTAAGTGCTAACAATTGTTTTCCGTGATTAATATAGAAATTATCTACATGTTTAAGACCTTAATTATTAGTATTTAAGTATATATGTATTAACATAATTTACTATTTCACTATTCATAAAACTTATGTTAAATATTTTGTTAAGAAATCAGTTGTCCTAATAGTAATTGTAAGAGCTCATGCCGCCTGTGTTACAGGTTTATCCTAGTACCAGGCATCATACTTTGTAATACCTACATTATTTCTAAGATTTATACCGTATTTCTCCAATTTTTATTTATGTATAAATTTTATTATATAATTTTCATTATATTTTATTTTAGTATACTGTGGTTTCTGACGACTTCCACGTGAACGAAGTCGCAGGCAGAAGCTAGTAAGTAATAAAAGCCGCACGGGTCGATAGATCTGGTTAGCTTGCCGCGGTTGATCCGTGGATGGGTGACCATCTTTACATACCAAGACCCCTCCGTGCATCGGAAAGCACGTTAAGCCGTTGACCCGGCTGTTATTTGTAGATCTTTGACAGTTGTTACGGGTCGTCAGAAGCCCGAGTCTAACAACAATTCTTACCAAGGGCTATCGTGTAACCCAGTTACTGGGTTGGGGAGGTCAGATAGACAGACGCTCCATGTAAAATACAGATATTCAGCTGGATCCGGTTAGACTGGAAGCTGACCCCAACATAGTTGGGAAAATGCTAGGCAGATTATGAGTTAGGTTAGATAGTTAACTAAGTGTAAGTAGTTTACACAGTGTATGTTATATTTCAAACTACCAACTTCTAAACAAAATACAAACATGTATGTATATTTTAAATGGCTCTTGAATCTCGCATGAAAACAGATACTCCTTTCATGTGAAATACATAGAGAAACATGAAGAGTAAATATTCAGTCCTTTGAATCTGCACCGCCAGACATATACAGTATATACACGGTTTGGTTAAACTCGTGGGGTGAGGATTGTGAACATGAATATTGCGTACAGAAGAAACAATATTCAAGTAAAAAATATCCTCTAAAAAGTTTACATCAACCAAGCAGTTTGCAACGCGGGTTATTCTGTAGTACTTAACAGAGTGTTAGCTCAAAATAAATGTAGTCGCTCAGCAAACAGCTGTTGGACAGCTGCGTCTATTCTTCGGAAAACTGACATTTGTATTTTTGTGTACCAAAATAAGCATGAATTTCATCTGCATAATGATGTCGTTCTATCCAGACCTACCTAGCCGAAAATAAAACAAATATTAAAAAAAAAATATATATATAGATGAATCATTAACATATGTAAACATCATTTACTAAATCTGAAGAAAATCCTCTCAAACAACTAAAATCAGTTTCATTCGAACGTGGCATCAAAGCTCATCTGCGCCGAGATTCGAGCTGCGGCCGAGGTATATAGGTACCTATGTATGTATTTGCAGTGTGGGTGCATCAATCAATATTGGCTCTTCAGAGGGGCGCGGGGCCTCGGCCGCGACGGCGCACTGCACCCATGCCCCTTGCTTCGTTATGTTTTGCCTGGACCAGGTTATCTATGCCTGTAATAAGGATGAAGTCTTCTAACGTCATTGGCCGCATATACTTGTAGAAAGAATGAAATAATAATTTTATTGATTTATTTTCTCTCAAAATGGTTTTGTAGCACATAACAGTTTTGGACTATATAAATTCACATTGTCAGAGCGGGTGCCTGATGTAGGTTTAGGAAAAACCTGTGTTACAGGTCGAAAATAATGTAAACCTGCAAGAGCGAGCGAAGCGAACTCGGGACTTGGGGCACCCCGACTCGGATAGGTTAGGTTCGAAGGGGATGGCGGGGTCCCTTGGTGGATATTTTTTTTAAACCATTATACCATCCATTTTTTTAACTAGCTGCTTAAAAAACCCTTAGCTTGAGCCTTTTAAGTAACTTTAAAGTGTTTTGAGGTTATGTTACAATAATTTGTTTTTCTAAAGAACGGTGTGTTACCTTTTCATGGGAGTGGTGCCTGGGGAGCGGGGGCAGCCCCTCTGTTGAGGATCAATGTCCGCACATCTGAACATTCCGTAACGTATGGCAATATTTTTGATTATCTGTGGTTAATAAGATGACAAGTAACTCCTCTCGGTTATAAACGTGTGCGCAAACAAAATGTAAAAAACTATACTAAGAAGAGCTGAATAAAACAATGAAATGAAGAAGTGTTTTTTAATAAACTAATCACAATAATATAACACCCTACTCCCTCCCACCTCCTCCTACCAAACGATACTGAATGTTTACAAAAAAAAAAACATCATTATTCTAATAGATATTAGAATTTTAGGAAACTTCCTGTCAAACACTATCTAAATTACATATGTAAATGGCACACTAATAGACTTAATATAGGTACACAACACAGAGTATATAAAAACACACACTAAATACTCTCTCTGTGGGGTCGTCGGCTAGGTTTTAAAGTGTAACAAAGATAATGAAAAAGGAATTGATTCCGGACGGTTTATTTATTTATTTATTTGGGATCATCAAGTAAGGATACACAGACACAGTATAAATCACAAAAATATTATACAAAAGGTTATTTTACGCGTGCTCCTTCAATTACAGGAGACCACATAATGCACATACAACTAGCTGTTAACAGGATAAAAATAATTTCGGCTACTTTAAATAAATGCTGGTTAATTAGTCCAACTAACTTGAAACCTCCACAATCCCAATCACGACCTATTACAACAAAGTAAGCAAACATAATTAACATCGTTAACAGACTTTTTTAAAGCTTTGTTTTTGTTGGTACTATTTTCAGTACACGTCAGCTATACACTCCACATTGTTGATTGTAATATGCTGTGCACTGCATCTATCTGTATTTTTTTTTAAAATAAACATATATTATTATTATTATTACATATTTTATTATTTATTTATTTGCTCTCATGCACATCACACATTTTACAAAAAAAATATTGTCGGTTTTTGTACATGAACCCTGTCAGGGCGCTGCAAAACATAAATGCTGGCTTGCTGTTGAGTTTTATGAATTAACATAAATTGAGTCAAGACTTATAAAACTACAATAAAATAAGCTACAATAAAATAAGTTAAAAATATATATATATATATATATGATGTCAGTAAACAGTAACTAATGAAGACTATACAATAACACACAAAAACACATACAGTCATATGTCAGAAAAATACAATCATGTCTTGTCAATTAATAATTAGTTGCAATTATGGTATGGCAAGTATTTAAACCTTATTTTAACTAATCGTATTGATCACGCTGACAAAGAATACAGTTCTCTATACAAAAATATAGGTTCGTTATTTACGAAGTTTTGTACTCAATTTACTTAAAAACAGAAAATAGGAAAATTCCTCACATACCATATTAACACTGTTATTTGAAAATATTGTAAAAACCAATTATTTTTAAAAGAGTAACGTGGAGTTTCTTGCTGGTTCTTCTCCATAGAAAACGACCAATTGAAACCGTGCACCTAGCTTCTGACATTTCATAAGTGCCCATGTAGGTTTATGTGAAATAAAATATTTTTATTTTGATTTCAAAGAAACTACTCTCATCGTGCAAAAAATCGTGCAAAATAATAAACAATAACATTGTAAGCAAACGATTTTTATTTTGACCCATTGTGATATTCACACTCAATTTGAGAAGTGCTCATTTCAAGAAGTGCCGCTCCAAAAGCCACCATTCTCAACACCTATTTTTCCCGACAGTTCCTTACTTCTTCTTTTTCTACGTTTCTTCTACTTTTTCTTCTTAACCTTAAGCCGGAATATGGATCCACGCGAGAAACAATGGTTTTTTAATTGTGTCTGTAATAAAAAAATAATTATAATTATCTGTAATTATACGAGAGGTTAAACATACGTTTGGAGCAGGTATAAGTTATTTCTGTAACACTCATTAAATCAATAACCGGGGGAGGTGCAGCCATGACAGGGCAGGTAACGAGATTAATAGTTGCCATGGTAACACGTGGGGATTGCAACTGTGCTCTGATTGCAACCTTATGGCAACGAGAATAAAGATCCCTGTGATGTAAAATCAGAGGTAAAATAATTACTGTACTAGGGATGTAGCTCATAGCTGCTATACATCTAGCTTGCTAGAATGTCTGGTTTCTATAGAAACGGGGAGACGGGAGACTCGTGTGTGGGGGGATGCGATGGGAGGATGTGATGTCATTTATTACATCCTCCCTGCCTCCACCCTCAACAACATTTCCCGGAATTTGATTGCTCTCAAAATGTTTGTTTTGTTTTGACGTAAAAAAGCCGACGTTGCTTCATTTTTAATTGTTCTTACCTGTTGTGGTATAGTAATTTTATTCTGGGTTCGTCTTCACGCGTAATGAAAAAAGTTATACAAAGTATGTAAAACAGTTTTAAAGAGTAACGGTGGAGTTTCTTGCCCATTCTTCTCCATGCAAAACTACCTTTTAGGAGGGGCAACTAGAATCAATTTTATTTCCGTGTAAATTTTGACGTAAAAAAGTGCTACCTATTTAAGATGTCTATTTGAAATAAATGATTTGGCTTTGGCTACATCACTACCTAGTTTAGGACATAGGATACTTTTTATCCCGGTAGTACGTTCCCGTGGGATAATTTCCGACCTTCCAAACGAGGGATAATTTCCGAAACATATGAAGTGAAATAGCAAAAGAATTTCAGATGCCTCTGAAATTTTCTTATCCTCGTCGGCCATAAATATGCTAAGAAAAGAAAAAAAAAAAACGCTAGCGAAGAAAGCTTGCATCTGTGAATGCAATGACCCTAATAAGTCTTGTGCAGAGCAAATTACAATAGCGACGGCAGTGTCGGAAGTCGTAAGAAAATGTGTTACAAAATATTAAAAAAACTTGTATTTCGCCTCATATCGGACTTAAATCTGCTCTGAATTGTAAAGAAGGACAATCGAAGAGAGCTTGCATGACTTGCATCATAAGTAAGGAATGCAACGATAAGCCTAATGCCTTATAAGTCTTGTACTGAGCGAATAAAAAACCATGGCCAGCACTGGAAACCTTAAACAAATCATCGAAAATCGTCATGTTATCAATCTAGGGCGCCCGCGCCGTGTCATCGTGCATATGCGTGAACATTACGAGAACACTAAAAGGTTTAAACGGCAGTAACTTAGTATAGGGAATACTATAGATCGGTAAGGCTTTGATTGGAACTGTACCCACCCTACCGTCAATAATTGTAACTTTCCTCCACGAGGCAAGTCCGCCAGTCACTAGCCTCGTAAACGAAGACATTACTAAGACAGAAGCACAAACTGGTTTCGTGTACGCGACAGTCAGTGTTTCAAGCCGCTGAAGGGACTCGAAAACTGGACTAGTATCTGGAGCCCAGATGTAAGACACTTCAGATTTGGATGTTATATAATACAGTATGAATAAGTTAATCTAGAGTGCGACAATAATCTTTTGACGATTCAAATACATTGAGTCGGTGGGGCGTTGTTGGTAAAAATTTGTGAAACTATATTGAAAAAACAAGATGGCTGCGTTAGCTCTGATTTTGCCACGCGTCAAGATATCCTTGAACAGTTTAACCCACGACTATTAAGGAACTACGAACAGTTATTGACATTGGGTCTAGTTTTTTTGTTACTTTGCTGTTTTCTTATTTCAATGAAATATATTAGATCGGTAGGTATGTATGAGTATTTTTTTTAGAATGATGAAAAAAATATTGTTAACCACTTCAGTATTCTACCAATTTATTTAGAATACTAATACAAAAATATAAATAAACATAATTAAAAACATAATCAAGTATTAATGCTTTCAATCAGTTGAGAGCATTAAGAAGAGTAAAATTGAAATTTTGAATACTATTTTGGATACATACCAATACAAATCGAATGTAATTCTTTCTAGCCTATACAGACTAGAAAGAATTCTTCTAAAATAATTGTAATTCTGATTCAATAATTATAATTTTAATCCTGGGCAAATAATTCCCTCTCCCTTACATACACATATTATCCAACACAGATACCCAATACCTATACCAACACTCATAACTTAAAAAAAAGAGTCAATCTGATACTCTAATGAGTTTGTTCTTAATTTGGTGTTACAAAATCCCGCAAAAATATCCAAGGCACCACGTGAAAAATAGTTTTTTGTACACCTGTGTTATCAGAGGATTAGTATAAGGATGTTTGGATGGTTAGGAGGTTAAAATAAGAAACGAATGACAGTGATATTATTTTAATTTTAAATAATTTATTACATGTTTTCATTTTATGAGATATCTCTCCAGGACTGTGTTGTTTGATTACAATGATTCGATTTAAACATTAACCCGAATACAAAAAAAACACGGAATAAAGTTATGCAAGGTATAAACGTCAAAAAATTTATGGTTATACCGAAGTTATTCCTAGGATAACTTTATTCCGTGTTTATTTGTAAGGCCCTAAATAATTAAAAACATTTATTTGACACTATGAATACATGTAACAACAATAAAAGTTCACTGCCAGTAGGAAATATTATCAATAGGGCATCGATAAATGGATGAAATTTGGTTGCCTTGTTAATTTCGATAAAGTTTCAGTCCTAACCCTGCTTTCCCCTGTTGAGAAAGGCGCTTAATCTAAAGCCTGGTTCACATTATGGTCTGTATTATTGAATCGGCACTTAACAATATTGGCACAAAGTCTAGATACAATAGTGCCAAGTAGTGCAGGAATGGAACAAATATGTTTCAGGCGCTTGTTCCGTAGTGTGGACTAGGTATAAAGCAGATACCAATATTTTTACAAAATCAGGATGTTCTCAACATGATCACATCAATTTTAAATACAATAGATATGTTACTTATTATATTACACAGTTATTCTCTGTTTTACACATCGAGAGATAAAACACTCAATAAAAAGAGTGAATTATCTGATATTTTGCTTAGTATCTAAGTCCTATAGATATGAGTTGGTCATTAACCACTTGTCTTATAATCTAAAACTGTCTTTTCATTTTATTTTTGTCTTTTGTAATTGTTAGCAATTACAATACAACGAGACCCGGAGGAAAAAAAAATATATTTAAAAAGAGATAGAACCATACAAGAAAGGATTTTTTTTGAGAATTAAGCAAATAGTTTTGTGCTTTCTTGAAGCCACGAAGCCTTTTAAGAACCCGCCTGTAATATCAGCACTCGAAGGCCTGTAGACCGCTTATAATAAAACACTAGCACTTCAAACGAGCTGCTAAAATAAGGTGGTACTTCTCTTAAGTATCTATCCTTACTAAGTTTGAAAATCAGATGAAAGCAGCATTGCCTTCGTTCTTTAAATATTTTTTTTTTTTATAAAACTACCCCCAAAATTATTTGTTTCTTTGAAATGACCATCGCGTTTCGTTACATGCATTAGATTCTGTGAAATTTAAAAACTGACAATAACAGATATTAATAATATAATTATTTCTTGTACACTTAATTGTTATTTAATTAATTTATGATGAATAAAACATATTAAGGAAATATTAATGTTTAATGCTGTATCTGTACCTATATCATCATTTTCCTCGGTATAAATAACAATAGGATGTGGATAACTCAGAATTCATATATATATATATAATTTTTTCGGATATTTTTATTTTATTTCTTGTCCCACTAGGAGTGTGAGTCAGAACGCAGTTAACGCGTTGCAGTAGAATTTTTGACATTCTGAGCTTTTGACTTTATGCGCTTTTGTCATTCTGCGCTTTTGTCTATGTGCGGCTTCTTTCTACGCTTTTGACATTCTGCTCTTTTGACAATTTGCAACCCATTTGTCATTTCGCGATTTTGACCTTATGCTCCTAAACGGCATGCATGCTACTTGCTAACTTTTGAGCAAGCTACAGGCATGTGTATTAAGTGCTATTAGCAGACACACAGTCATCGTGCAGTCAAATAAGACCGGTATGTATCCGTGTTGGTACGCGACTGACGTCAGCATAAGGCTGCGTCCTATTTAAGGCGAGGTTCTTCAAGATAACCTCTAAGAAATGTAATTTTAATGTCATTTTATTTAGAAACGGTAATGATTAAACACGTGAAATAACGTGAAAATATATGTTGCTTTTGAGACCTTTCTGTAGGTATGTCGGGTACTCGTTACATAATTGGATAAAGTACGCTCGATAGAAAAAAAATCCAAACATACCCTTATTTTGTAGATTAAAATCATTTTATTTCAATATTATACCACATTATGTATTGAAAATCACATCAAAATAATCGTCTATGATGATGTAATATCCGTCGGGTTCAACATTGTTAATATCGTAAAACATAATTTTCAACCCAAAATTAACGAAATTCACGACACAATTTACTCGCGCCCAGCTGCCACCTCTAGAACAAAAATGCACGCTCGAAGAACCTCGCCTTAAAGGCGATCGCCGTGCGAATACGCGACCATCGCGCTCATATGTCACTTTTTGTCCGGAAAACCGGAAAACGCTCTCTGTCAGCTTGACCGCGCGTTCAGGTTCACATCATCTTTGTGCACCAAAACGTACAATAACGTATATACAATAAATAGTATTAGAAATATGTAATCAAAAAATAAATCATCTTTCTTCAGTCTCAACAGGGTTTTACCCATGCTTTTTCAAGATTTTATCTTCTAAATATTTGAGCCATTTCTACGAACCTTAATGTAAAACTAGTAAGTTATAAATCAGTATAAATAAATTGTGAAATTATGATAGATATGTTTAAGACATTAATCCCCTCAATGGTCCTCATATGGCCTGACCAAGATTATGTCTGGACTATGACGTGTGGAGTTTTTTTCGATCTTTCTTGTTAGAGTAGTCAGTTAGGAAACATCGAATTCATCTACTTTTAAAACATAAGTTATTTTTGACGTGTACAAGTGTTTTTTAACCAATTTACAGAAATAATATCATTTACTATTTGGGTACCTCAAAAATATGATAGGATACTAAATCCAGGAACAAATCATTGTTAAGGTTCAACTAGATTGCGGCCGATCGATAACATCAACCATTCAGACCTATTCAGTGGTAACTAGATTACGATCGATAAAAATCCACCGTTTTTGTTCGACTTCAATGTATGGTCAAACTATGCAGTCAGTTTCAAAATGAATACCGATTGATGGTCCGTCGTTCGTTGGTCGGTCGTTCATCGATCGATTAAGATTAGAGGCGACCATAATAATTCAAGTAGATTTCTAAAACACAGAATTTACAGAAAAATTGTATTTTCTGTTGATAATTAAATCTAATAAAATAAGGTCAGTCTGAACATTGCATTTCGTACGAGTATTATTGTCATGCGAATTTTCCTTAAAGTCATCTAAAAGTGACAAATATTTATTTTCAAAAGAAGGAAATGAAATAATTTGTAAAATTAAAAAGTATGACATGTGTCAGATGTGACACGCACTTTATGGCCAAACTATAATTGTAACGTTAACTTAATTGACCGATCATCGCCTAGCAGATAGTTAAATAAAAATAATAATAATACACTCAGAATCGCACTTTCCAGAGCGATGAAAGGTGGGTTTATAGGGCTTGGGAGCAACCGGACAAAGGTGTGGTTGACACGCACCTTCCGGATGATGACACCATGTGTTCGTTCTAGCGAAGCATTTGGTCGGTGCATGTTAAGCACACCGAAGGTGATTGGACTAGGGAGATCGAGCGAGCGTGCGATCAAATACCAAAAATGGGGGCACTTACCATCAGCCCCCACGATGTAGCTCGTGCAGTCCATCCGTTGCCTAACTGGAAATCTCCAGGGCCGGACGGGCTGCATAACTTTTGGATAAAATAGTTCCAAAGGTCGCACGCCCGCGAGGCATCCCAGTTCCAGTCAGCCTTAGAGTCAGGATCACTGCCTGAGTTCCTAACGACAGGAATAACCCACTTGCTCTATAAATCCGGTAGTACTGCAGAGCCGAAAAATTAAAGACCGATCACTTGTCATTTTGACAGTTAAATTAACAAACAGCGACACCAACTCCAACATGTCTGCCTCTCAAAATGAATGTAGGAACGGATCCCGCGGTACTAAGGAGCTGCTCCTCATCGATATGACCGTTAGCCAACAGGTTCCTCGAAAGGATCTGTCGACATGCTGAATAGATTGTAACAAGGCCTATGACTCGGTGCCACTTCAATGGCTCATGAGGGTGCTGGAGTTGTATAAAGTAGATGAAACTCTGCGCACCTTCCTGATGTCGTGTATGGGGCAGTGAAGGACGATCCTTCGCTATCCAGGATGTCGACATATCCAGAGGAATAGCGAGCCGATAAGGATACAGCGAGGTTATATTTTAGGGCGACAGTTTGAGTCCACTATGGTTCTGCCTAGCCTTGAACCCTCTAAGCACACTACTGGAGGATTCAGCTCTAGGCTATCGATTGAGGAGAGGTTATACACCTCCTTTATATGGATGACTTGAAACTTTTTGCCTCCAACAATTTGCAAGTGATGGAGCTACTGACGGAAACTGAAACTTTCAGTAGTGCCATCAGAATGGAATTTGGTGTAGATAAATGTGCATGCATGTAAAGCGAGGGGGATTCTGGAATCCGTGGGAATCCAACTCTCAGATTCCATACACCTGAGACCCCTCTCCTCAATCGAAACTTATACAAGTATTTGGGTATGTCGGAAGCGTTAGGCAGCAATGCTGCTGACATGAAGCAATCGCTGAGGAAGCGCTTCTTTGACCGCCTGAATTAATAATTTATTATTAAATAGTCTTTTATCAGGCGGAAACGAGGTGCGCGCCTTCAACAGGTGAGTCATGCCGGTTTTGATGTAGGTACTCTTTTAACTCGACGCCTACGCCTACTCCGATTGGAGGGTCCCCTCCTATCGGAGTAGGCAAGGCGTCAAGTAGTAGTCCGCACACTGCTGACTGCAAATCGCATGCATCACCCACGATCATCGGTGATGAGACTGTATATCCCGCGGAAGTGCGGAGGTCGAGGCTAAATGCTAAGACCCTGCATAACCTTCAGGTATACAGTCTCAGGGAATAATTCCTAGAACCCGATGTGGAGATGCACCGAGATGTGGTCTCAGTGGACAAGGGCCTCACCCCGCACTCCTTGGCTAACGAGAACTGGCGCAAACCCATAGTTTTAGATACTAATGACCGCAGGGAGTAATGGTGGCAGCGTAATGAGCTTCGCGGGGGCTTTTAACGGGTCCTACATGGGCCCGGTGTAGAAGTCTTAGCGTCCGTATACTGGTTGCAATTCGTTGACCTCTCTTGGGAAACCGAAGGTTTTATCTTTGCCATTATGGACAAAGTCATGTAACAGATGACAAACAACTACCGGAAATATATTGTAAAGGACGGCACGGTTGACATCCGTCGGGCATGCCACCGTTCGGGGGAATTAATGTATGTGTGTATACCTTTTTATTCAAATTATAATTATGTCGTATCTCTGTGTATTTTCATAAATAATAAAATAAATAAAACTTTTGGGACTCTATTTAACCCATATTTAACCTGTCACTGTCCGTCCCGCAGTTTTTCCTTTACTGAAATGGGTCTGATGGTTCAGCGTGGAATGCCGATGATACTGATCTCTTGATGGTCGCATGATCATATCTTCCTCTCTTTGACACGAGGTTGAACCCTACGGTCTTGAGCCGCTTGTCTTTGTTCTTAACAGACTTAGTGCCTGCTGAATCTTTAACGTCTGTACAAGGCTTAGAATTCATAGGAACCTCAATAGGCGCGGTAACTTTACTAGGCGTGGTAACCTTACTAGGCGTGGTAATCGTACTAGACATGGTAAACTTTCTAAGCGTCGTGACCTTACTAGGCGTGGTAGTCTTACTAGGCGTTGTAACCTTACTAGGCGTGGTAACCTTACTAGGCATGGTAACCTTACTAGGCGCGGTAATCGTACTAGATATGGTAAACTTTCTAGGCGTGGTAAGCTTACTAGGCGTGGTAACTTTACTAGGCGTGGTAACCTTACTAGGCGTGGTAATCGTACTAAACATGGTAAACTTTCTAGGCGTGGTAGTCTTACTAGGCGTTGTAACCTTACTAGGCGTGGTAACCTTACTAGGCGTGGTAACCTTACTAGGTGTTGTAACCTTACTAAGCGTGGTAACCTTAATAGGCGTGATAGCCTTAATAGGCGTGGTAGCCTTAATAGGCATGATAACCTTAATAGGCGCTGAAGTTATAGGCATCAAAAGAGGCTTGAACTGAGTTGTAGCCCAAGTTTGTGTCCCCACCGAGATCGGTCTTGGCTTAATTTGAATAGTGGTCGGTGAAGTCGGCGGGCCCCCAAACATCGCCTTAACGTGGGAGAGGTAGTCCATGCGTCTCAAATCCGTTGAGTCGGCTTCACGGCGAACTGGGGTTTTAGGATCGGCCATATTTGCTAAAACAGAAAAAATACACACACTACAGTCTTTATTTAGATTTAGGTATTTGATAAGCGGGTGCTACCAATATTTATCTATACTTATACGTAGCTATAAAAGTAATCCAACGAAAGAATATGGATAAGTCGTCATGTTTTTCAAAATAAATAAATAATATATCTATAAATCGAGTTTTCGTCCGTTTATCTGTTTGTCTGGATGCATGTTCCGGACTGGCGCAAAAACAGCAGAACAGGTTTGGAATAAAATTTGGCACACAAATAGTTTATAACCTGAATTAACACATAGAGTACTTTTAATCCCGGTGTTACGTTCCTGTAGGATATTTATAAATATCAACGCGGGCGAAGCCGCAGGAAAAAGCTAGTTACTTCATTATTTTAAGACTTAAAGCTAAGCTTAACTTAAGCTTTTAAATTATTTTAATGTTATCTTGTAAATTTTAATAAATAATATACACACTAAATTTAAATAAACGTACGTTTTGGAAGTAAAAATCAAACTGTAATACTTACATGCTCTATTATCGTCTTCCTACTCCATAAAAAATTCTCTCGTCAGATTCTGAAAGTAAACAAGTTATCTTTGAGATTATAAAATGTCGCTTAAAAATGCATAAAATTGCAGTGGAGCAATGCATAACAAAGAATTCTTGTATCGGTTGCTAAAGACATCGCCTCGCAGAAGGTTAAAATTGAGGGCTCAGCGAAGAAAACATTCGAATTAGCAAGAATTAGCAAGCAAGTGTCACTTATAGAAATAACTATTACAAACTATTAAAATGATGGCAGATGCAAATGCTTTTCTATCATAAATTTTATGCTTAGCTTAAATCAATCTTTAATCGTCAACTTCAGGAGAAAAATATTTGTATGTTATCTATTAAGAGTTGTATATTTTTATAAACTATATTCCGTCCACTGAGAGAATGGTTTTTTGACACCTGTCAGTTTCATACAAACGAATATGTGTTTTACGAATTTAAACTTTAATATTTCCAAATCTTGTACAACTGACAGGTGTCAAAAAAGCATTCTATGGTTGAGGGAATAAGTATATATTATAAATGTGGTTATTACAGTCAATTAACTTAAATATTTACAATATATAAAATATTCAATTATAACTATTTATGCTACTTAATTAACTTATATATAGACTAGCTGCGTCCCGCGGTTTCACCCGCATAAGTGTCGATCCCGTGGGAATCTCAGGATAAAAAGTAGCCTATATGTTAATCCAGGGTGTCAGCTACCTTCATGCAACATTTTATCAAAATTGGTCCAGCCGTTTGAGCGTGAAGAAGAGACAAACATACACACACACTCACAAACTTTCGCCTTTATAACATTTATCATTCACAGATATCTAAATTTAAAAATAATATAAAATAATAATAATAACCGTTGATATAATAATAATAATACTGAATGTTTCCGGGGGCCCATTAATGAGTGTGCAAGTCACCCCCTGCTATTTTATCCGTGTACATCAAAACATTGATCAGGCAGGGGCCATAGTCCTTCCATAGTTTTAGGTAACCCGACCATTTAACCACCCAAAACCTATAGTCCAATATCTTTGTTTCCATAGCCTGCAATAGTCCTCCACCAACCGGGGGTTGTCCTTGGGCGCACTTGCATAGTGCGTACAGGGATAATCGTCGGTTGGTGCCTCATTTAATTATAAGCGTCTAACGGGCCTCCGCGGGTTGGCTTCGGCCCCCCGTACGCCTTGCAAAGGCCTGGGACCCCAAGGTCCCGAGATATGTCAGAGATAATAATATTATAAAATTGAATAGACAACATGTTTATTCAATTTTACGTAGCTATTTGAAAAAAAAAAAATTGTTTAAACAAAATCGAAAAACATTTTTTTTTTTGTTTTTATTATTTACCAATAAAAGTATGTACTAAAACATAATCACTAACCTGTCGATAGAGTTCAAATCGGCGCTTTATTTCATCCAAACCTCGGTTCATAATGAACTTGTCATACAAATTCTGGCCGATTCAGTTATTTATCTGAAAAACACAAATAATACTTATTAGCACAAAGAGATCATTCAAGTATGACGTAAGCACCAAAGGGCGGGGGGTCTTTGCTTTGATTATTTTGGATGACATGGGGGACCCCTGGATGGCGATTACGTCAGCAATATTTATTTATTTACTGTTTCAGATTTTTCTGCAAAATTTTGTTGATTTTGATTTGAACAAAGATGGCAACCCCATGTTCAGGGATTCCTTAAAATAATTGATATTGCTAACTCGCTCTTACGCGGTGTTTTATGGTTAGAAAGAACCGAAGTAGGGAAATTACTTAAATGGGCATTCAATTAAACCTTATCTTATATATAAAATTCTCGTGTCACAATGTTAGTTACCATACTCCTCCGAAACGGCTTGACCGATTTTTATGAAATTTTATATGCATATTCAGTAAGACTGAGAATCGGCTACTATCAATTTTTTTTAAGTTTTAGATAGGTAGGTAGGTAGGGTAGAGTAGGGTAGGGTAGGGTAGGGTCTGTCTGAGCTAGTAGTCTATAAATTCCTTATTTCTAGGCTCATGAATAACAATAAAGAAACCTTATCATATTAAAAACAATATTTACGTAAGCATAGGCGGGGGGGGGGGGGATGAGCTCTGCTTACTTTTGCTGACACCGGGGAGGTGGGGGTTCAAATTCACTAAAATTCTGATTACGTAAACTTGAATGGCCCCAAAGGAATACACTGCACATAAACATAAAATGGCGTCAAAGTCGGCGGCCATTTTGAATTGGTAACGCGACACCACAAGAAATCAGCGTTGGGTTAGAGAATTAAGTTCCCATCAGATCCATCGCTTCAATGGCTTGATAAAAGTAGTGATTCGGTGCACAATTCCACCCTTTATGCCACAAAAAAACGGGATTCACTTTCTTGTTCATTTACACAATTTGACTACATGACACAAGAACCAAATACAAACAAAACACTTACTTGACTGAACAATCGGACGTGTCACGGAACTTGCGGCCGGGAACTGCCGGAGAGGCGCTCGCCTGCCGGAGACATCACAGACGCATGCGCGAACAATCTGTGAGTGAAGCGACACCATCATGGAAAGTATATAAACTTCCCAAGATCGTGAAGAACTTTGTACCTAATTGTAATGATTGAAAGTCAGATAACCAGTCTTACCAAGACGTATCGTGTTATAGTCAGAGTTGGATTGGCTGGTTTGTGAGAGTCAGATAGGCAGTCGCTTCATGTAAAATACTGGTATTCAGCTGCATCTGGTTAGATTGGAAGCCGACCCCAAAATGGTAGAATAATGTCTAGGGATATGTAAGCATTGGAGACTTGGAAGTGAAGGAAAAACTCACCATTATTCAGATATCACAAACATTTCGCAAAATAATATGTCGGAGAACGGAAGGTTTCTCTCGTTATCATCAGCCATATTTTAACTACTGTGGGCGTACTGTGGGTAGTGTTGGTTATTGCGCAATAGAAAAACCGAATAAAACTCAATCTGAGAACCTTAAAGTTTACATAAGACAGTTCCCCCAAAACGCCCATCCCTTCACCACTTCCTAGTGCTTTAGCTGGGAAGAAGGAGAGGAACAAACTCCCCAGCAGCACATCTGTCTGTTCAGTTAGAAGAACCTGATTCTATACAGTAATGTTATTTATTTTATTTATTTGGCTCACCAACAATTGAATACACCGACACAAAGTTAAGAGATACATCCAATAGACTTATAGACTAGTGTATGTACCTACCAATTTCTTACAGGTAAGCACATCATGCATACATTATTGTTAATTGAAATTGTGCATCTACTTAATTTTAGATGAGTTCTTATACTCACCGAACATAATTATGTTTACCAAAATAAAATCATATTTAAAATCTAAAATCAAAATTAAAATCATTATTAAAATCACATAAAATGAAATTAAAATTAAAATACAATTAAAATCCAAACTAAAAACAAAATTGAAATCCATACTAATATTATAAATGTGAAAGTAACTGTCTGTCTGTCTGTATGTCACGTTTTTACGCCTAAACAGCTGAACCGATCGTCATGAAATTTGGCAGAGATATAGTCTGGGATATGGAGACGGCTACTTTTTTACGTGATAACCGACATCCACGCGGGCGGCGCCGCGGGCAACAGCTAGTCATAATATAATTACAATCAAAATCCATACTGCAATGAAAATCATAATCAACACGGCAATTAAAATCAAAACCAGCGCTAAAATTAAAATCAAAATTAAATTTACACCAAAATTATTAGGTAAAATTATTTTACAAACTTTTGTACATAATATTCCGGAACCTACCAAGTGAGTCAGAGTGAACATCAATAAGATCACTGCCGCTATTTAATAATTTACATAAGCGGGGTATTGGAGAATTGGCACCAAGGACAGTTCTGCGAAGAGAAGGACATAAGGGATATAGGAGTTCGCGGGCTTTTTGTAGGTACACGGAATTTGATTCTGCTCAACAATTGGGGATAGTCAATTTTACGTCCCAAAATTTTAAATAAAAATAACGAATCCAGTAAATCTCTTCTCTTCTGTAGGGGATATCATCTAGAAATGCAAGAATCTATTTTTATATGATCGCTTCTTTTTAACTATCCCGGAAGAGTATGCTAAATGCCACAGAAATCATTTTTGAACCCTTTCCAATCTTAGTGTGTGGGTGGTATAGTGAGGTCTCCAAACAGTGCTGCAATATTCCAACGAGCTACAGGCCAGACAATTATAGAGCAAAATTTTAGTCTTGTTGAGACGGAAACAGGTGACATTTCTTATGACGAACCCAAGCATCTAGATGCTTTTTTAACCACATTTTAGATGTGGGGTACAAACGTTAACTGCCTATCGAACAAAACACCCAGGTCTCTTACCTGTTCTACTTCCTGAATTAAGTTACCACTGATGTAAGAAGCAGATCGTGTTAATTTAGTTTTCCTGGTGAATTTCACGTGGTAGCACTTGCTGATATTTAAGCTCATATCATTATCATCACACCACTTTACTAACATGTTAATATCTCTCTGTAGCAACTCAACATTAAGGTCTGATTCAATTATTCTGCAAAATTTTAAATCGTCAGGATACATGTAACATTAAACAAAATCAACTCATTGGCAGGATCATTACTAAATAGGTTAAATAAAACTGGGCCAACATGTGATCCCTGTGGGACGCCAGATGTAACCTATTAGGAGCCTGACTGGTAGCCATTGAGGATAACAAAGAAGGAACGACCATGGAGATAAGATTTAAACCAATTAAGGAGGGAGCCGGTGATGCCGTAAACAGTTAATTTATGCAGAAGTATATTATGGGAGACGCGATCAAAAGCCCTGCTAAAATCAGTGTATATCACGTCAACTTGCTTCCCAGAGTCAATGGCACTTGTCAGGGTCTCCATGAAAGTTACTAAGTTTGTGCATGTAGATCTGGAACTCAGAAAGCCATGCTGGGAATTACTTAGGTACAGTTTCAAATGAGACTGTATGTAGGGACAAATCATGGACTCAAAAACTTTGGCAAGGGTAGATAAAATTGAAATTGGCCTATAGTTAGTCTCATAACTACGATCACTGCATTTATGAATTGATACCACCTGTGCTACCTTCCAAATATTTTGGAATATGCCAGACACAAGTGATCGATTAAATATTTTTGTTAAGGGAGCTACCAGAGGCAAAGCACACATGGAGACAAAATAAGGAGGGATTCCGTGGGGCCCAGCGCCTTTTCGACGATCCAAAGATTTCAATTTATTAAGCAAGGCATCACATTCAATCGTGGGATGTCAAAGGTAAACTATAAGCCAGAATGTCCTGCATGTATTCTGAGGAAGACAAATGATCAGTCACATTTTGTTGACTGTACATGGAAGAGAAGTGAGCAGCGAACATTTCTGAGATATTGCTGCCGTTAGTCATTGTTAGGGGATAAGAACTGGTGCCACCTCGCTTATCCTTAACGGGTATGCAAAGTAATTAATGTAGGAACACGACACAACTATACCGAACGCGCAAGAGTTTCTAGACGTCTTCACTGCTTGACCGACACATAGGCTTCGCACCGCACCGCACCACCGCACCGCACCGTTGCACCGTTGCTTGTCGAATGTGTGGCGATCACTTGTCGCCGGTCGAACGTTATGTTGTACTCCGTCATGCGCCGCTAAACAGCACTGGCGTCCCGATTAGTCAACACTCGCTGTCGCGAACTCCAATAACTCCATCGAACACGACTAGATGGCGCTGGCGTACCGGATACAACTCGTCTCCGACAAATATAACAAACATAGCAAACAACAACAACAAACAACAGACAAATAAAACAACATAGCAAATAAAATAAAAGGAAGACCATGAAATTTGACATTTATTTGAATTATTGAGGTACGTTTATCTGCAACTTACAATCAATTTAATTGATTAAATACATGGTCTTCCTTTTATTTTTAGATGCTATGTTATTTAGAAGAAATAAATGTATACAATATGTAACAAAAACCCTGTCCGATCCAATAAAGGCGTATTCCTGGTTCAACATATGTACGTACTAGAAAAAATTGTTATAAGAATGTAACTCATAAAAATCAAAAGTTATTGTTTTTTTTATGTTTATAATCCATACGAAATTTTACACTGAATATGGCAAATTTTCATAAGTTGACAACACTCCACCCGCCGTCAAAATCTTTTTATTTTTACCTATTTTTATTTCAAAGACCCCCGCCCTACAATACCTGTACCGCGTTGTAGGCACTCTTTCAGCTAGTCGCTAACTCTTTTGAAGTCGCCGACTGGTTGCCTACCGGCGCGCTACTGTAGGTAACTTAACACGTGAACATTGTCGAGCGATCAGTGTTGCCTTTGATACGTTTTTATTTTGTTTGTTTATTTAAATATTGTCACTGGGGAAAAATATTAATCTCAAATCCATTAAATGGTTACGTATATGTGTACGCAGTACGATGCCGAATAATACTCTTATGGATCGGACAGGGTTTTTGTTACATGCTGTATGATTGAGATTGAGCCTTTCGATCGGTACAGCAAAATTAAGGTTTTTTTTTTCACATTTAGCGGGTTTGATTCCCGGTTCAGACAGGCGATTATTTAAAATTCTTTGAATGCAGTTCATATTGTTTTTAAAATAAAAATGAAGTCTTCATTCAGTACATTTTTGTATCTACAGTATTTAAGGTACTTTACCTCCATGTGGCAAAGTCGTGGGACGCCCTGTATACCTATATTTTATAATTTTAAAGTAAAGTTTAAAATTATTTAAGAAAATAGATGAAAATTTACCATTCTCTCCTTATGTCCGAAACGAATGCGCCCAAATTTAAAAAAAAATACATTCTTATGATGCAAGCTATTGGGTTAATTTTTTAGTTTTTGAGCATTTTTACGGCCGATATGAGGCCGGATTTTTTTATTTCTCTTTGGATCCTGGCAGTGCTTTATCATCTCTTGACTAGAATCACCGTTCTACACACGTTTTTGCGTCAAAATTGATTTAAATATAACCTTTTCTATGCATGTCATGTCATGCATGCTCAACCATTATTTTAGCATAAAGTATCGTAGTTATTGCCATTGAAATCGAACAATATTTTCTCAGTCAGAAATATTAACCATTAGTACACCGAGCGAAACACCTATTACACGTCAAAACTTCGTTTCGTCACTCATGTGACGGTGTTTTTCGTTGTTTTGTTATTTATTGTCGAGAACACAAAAAACTCTGTCTGATTTCCTTCTTTGTCAATTACACGAGGCCTTTTTATGCAGTTTTCAAAACCGCTCAGATTGTTCTTTCAACAGAAAGTACCGGGTTATTTATTAAAATCAAAACACACATTTGCAGAATACGTGCTGAACCTCAGCTTAGCGAGCGCACCCCTCGTCTGGCAAGGAACTAAGCTCTCACCCTTGAACTTCAAACCCGACCCTCAAACTTGTACAGTCAACAAAATTCATAAGTATGCAGGTAGCAAATATGTGCATATCATATAAATATAAGCATAACAAATCGACAGTAGGTAATTCGATTGCTGTTGATTTATTAATGAATAATAACAAACCTTTTAAGAGCTTTAAAGTGAAATCATCAATTAAATTATGCATGTCCTGAGATATGTTGTGGCCCATAGCTTCCAAATAAGCATTTTTCATATTATTTTAATACAACTTGTTTTAACAAAACGTGCTTTGGCAAGACTCGTTTCAGTGAGCCAACTGTTTTGTTATTATTAACATAAACGGGATATTTACCATGTTTATTAATTGTTTTGAGTTCCCGATATTTCGGCGCTGTTGCAAGCACCATGATCACGGATAAACTGAAGTCACTGCGGATGGGTGTTTATGAGCAGACAAAACTGACACAAACAAACTCAAAAACTGAAAAACAAACTGTTTTGTTGACTGTATATCAATGCCGCCCTCACAACAACGGTCTTTAATCGTCACCATGAATGAACACGTGATATTATTATTGAAAACCTGTCCAACTGCATAGGATAAAGTGTGGCAGACATAGGGGACACAATAAGGTACCTACTCGTTTTTGTTATTATATATTTTGATATGAATGCGTACGAACCAAAACGAGTACCTTATTGTACTTGTAAGATCTGCATTCAGTCGGTACTTACCTCGCTCACCCCAAGTTTCGCAAGGAGAGCTCGCCCTTGACCTACAATCTCCCCTTACGGCAGCTGTTTGGCAACCCTGACCTTGAAAATATACCTACACGTTATACCTTTATCGTACAACATATTTATTGTAAGAACTTGTTTACTGGTCAAGTTTAACGTTTGCTTTAAGGGTTGGGCCATTGTGTTGTGCCTTTCGTTGGATATCATGATGCCTGACCTAACCGTTGTGTGAATGTGTCGGTTTACTTTTGTAAACTTTGACTAGATAGCCAACTTTTTTTTTTTTTCATGTTGCAATCCGCTTCTCTTTTCTCCATTTGGGGAGAACGGAAGGTTATGTCGGACTCCAACCGATTTAAACCCCACTGGTCCTTCTACAACCATGAGATGGCGACCCGGAAGATACTTGTACATTCGCCGCCTAAATGATGAAGTTGTTACTGATGTCTACTGAAGGGAGACTTCAGTAGACATCAGTAACAACTTCATCATCAACTTCACTCCTGCGGTGGGGTTGTTGATATCTTTATCCGTAGTATGCATCCTTTGGCACTTCTTTAATCTGGGGGATCGCCAATGGCCCCGCCAAGACCAGCTAAAAACAAAAAGCAGAGGCACTACTTACCTTTTCTCGAAGCATTTCATCCTATTTTCAAACCCTCATAGCTTTGGCCTGGATAATGTTAGAGAGCTCAAGTACTCAGGATAAGATGTGGTTAGCAGACTTATGAAACACACGAAGTCACAGATTCACTGACTCAGTCATCAAAACCTTTAGGGCACTTCCCAAAGTTCTAGATACCTGAAATTTGGTATGCAAACTAGAATATGATTACAAAAAAAAAAAAAAATTGGAAATTTGTAGCTTTCACTCTCCAACTCCCATTTCTAACGAATAATAGGTACGCACAATAAGAAATAAAATCCCACCAAAAACATTTCATATAAAGTAGGTTGCCAAGACACGCATAACGCTTTCACTGTTAAAAAGTTATTAGATCTAGTGAAGAGCCAAGCCCCTACCTCTACTAGGTCTGACTCTACAAACCTTACATCTTGGTCAAAATGAATGGCTTGGCCGTTTCTCCAAGAGGCTTATGGTAAGAAACTAAGTCACTGGTCTTTAATGCTTTGTCACGCAATAGTTTAATGGAACGGCCAAACCATACATTTTGACCAAGATGTAAGGTTTGTAGACTTAGGCATAGTAGAGGTACCCCTACCTCTCTCTTTTTCCGGTGCCAATTTTCACAAGAGTGGTCATAAAGACGTGACATTTTCAAGAGGCGATATGATAAAACAGCAAATTCCAATAGCTTTGTGGCGGCATCTACAACGCCACATGCGAACTACGCATCAAAGACCTGACGTCACAAATCCTGCATCGCGCAATCAGAGTTTACCGCGCGATTAGCATGCCGACATCAACCGTCAGGGCAGTTGCCCATCAGACACAACACCTGTCTGGTCGGAGGATCCTTCCTTTATCATAGATTATGAGTGTACTTTACACCCTGTTCCTCATACCTCTATACTGGTGACCCCAACGTATTAGCGCAGCATTCATAGTAGAGTAGGAATTTTATTAATAAAAAGTAGATTGTGACTCATCATTACACCATAAGCATCGGTATTTACAGTCATAAAGTTTTGTTACACACTCATTGATGTATAAGATCAGGTGGAGAAGTTCAGACTAGCATGTGTGACATAAACAGAACAATACTTAAGGTAGCATCCTTGCTAGTACAGAGTTACCCCCGAAATTAATAATTATAATTAAAACCTAAACTGACATCTATATTTTACTTGCAGTATTATTTTATTCAATACCACACGCGGTGTTTGCTCGTTTGGCATAAAAGTCACAGCTAAGTGCGCTCCCCCTCTTATTGCAAACCAAGGTAATTCTTGATCCCCTTCAGTATATTGTGTGTTCCCCTCACTACAGCTGCGTAATAAATGTCAACCCTGACACTGAATTCTAACGTGAATTTTTACATTTTTACCAGAACCAGCTCAAGAGTGCAAGAACTTACGCAACGTAGGGACAATCATAATAATTAACGAAAAATGGGGTGCATCGATGCAGAAGTGAATCGAGGCAAGTTTTTGAAAGGGATATTTACAAAGTCACCCCTTCAGCTTTATTCACTCCATGTAAAATGGCATATTGTGCGTTCCCCTCACTACAGCTGCGTGATAACTGTCAACCATGACACTGAATTCTAACTTGAATTTTTACTAGAACCAGCTCAAGAGTGCAAGAACTTACGCAACGTAGGGACAAAATCATAATAATTAACGTAAAATGGGGTGCATCGATGCAGAAGTGAATCAAGGCAAGTTTTTGAAAGGGATTTTTACCTAGTCACCCCTTCAGCTTTATTCACCCAATGTAAAATGGGTTGAATAAGAAGCAGTCACCGGTAATAACCGCCGTGTGGATTCGACCTTGGTGCGGAAAGGGTTTAATGGGTTGAACCAAATTGAGCGGGTTACACAATTTGTTACTGACAAATTATATTGAAGTAATTAAGGGTTTTTTGTTGGAAATTCCCATCTGTCATTTCACCCGATAGTGTTTTGTTATTTTAAATATTCAACTATCGGTTGTCATACATAGAAGATAATTATTATGTATGTATGTATAGGCAACATGGCGTTATATCAAACAGGAACCCCTCTGTCCCCTGTGTGCACGATTCGTTTGCAGTAAGCCGAGCTCATTTTGCATTCAACGAAACTTTTTCCGGCATCGTTGGTTTGGCGCAGTTTTCTTGAATGGTAGCTTAATTTGTTTTCTGGAATATTTTAAGAGAATTCGTGAGGAGACGTTTTTCTAAAGCTTTAGCTTTAGCTTCAAGAATTGATGCTTAGCTCTTGCTCGGAGTTCAGCTATCTTTCCTGAACAATTGTACAGACTTCATTTAGGAATTTTTCTATGAAGACCAACCAGTTACTAATCACTACTTTTCACTGCCTCAATTTTACCTTCAGCCGCATGGTAAGGTGTTTGAGGTTTGCTCGCAGGGCTGCTAAGCGGTGGGTTACTCCGAAGGCTGTTTTTAACATTTGACATACTTAGTTCTTATATATTTATCATAATTATTTGTTGACACATCATCAAAATTACTACGAAATCTATATTAATATTATATAACTGGCATTAGGGACTGCCAAACTGTTGCAGCCTTTAAAAGAAGAGTAAAGGATCACTATCTTTCCACTTCGTCATAGTTGCATATTATTATGTATTTATTATTTTCCAGTACATTGTAGTTCTCAGTATATATTTGAGTGATATTTATTTTAGAAGTATGTGTGTAAGTATGTTCTCTTATTGTATGTTTATAAGTATTTATATTAGTGTATAGCTATTTTGATTGTATATTTTTTATTTAATTTTTTCTCTGCTACACTTACACACGTTGTCTTCATCTCTATATCTACTTTCCTATCGCAGGTATGCTGGAAGAGATTTCATTAGAAATAAGCATCACCTTTGTACGTATTTTTCTGTTCTTTTCTTCTTGTCTGTTTATATGTGTGTACATAAATCTATACTTAATATTATAAAGCTGAAGAGTTTGTTGGTTTGTTTGTTTGAACGCGCTAATCTCAGGAACTACTGGTGGAGTTGAAAAAATATTTTTGTGTTGGGTAGTCCATTTATCAAGAAATATTATAGGCTATATAACATCACTCTACGACCAATAGAAGCGGAGCATAATTGAAAAATTATTCCTTTTTGGGAGCTTCCGTTGCGTGCGCTGCGTAAACGGTTTAAGTTACGCAAATATCATGTATGATGGAATTGTTCCTCTTTAAAAGTTCTAAAAAAAAGTCTGCGACAGCATAATTGTCTATCTTTTAAGATAGACTCACTATAACCTTTTTTATGGTAATCAAATTTGTTCGAAATTAATGCATTATTTGCGAAGGAGTTTTGTCAACATAATATTAATCCTTATCCAAATAAATATGTTATTAATCACAAGTATTTAAATGTCAACAAAATTGTCCTTGACATCACTTGATTTCAATCAACATCTTAAAGTTGAAGAATTTGTTTGGTTGAACGCGCTAATCGCAGGAACTACTCTGGTTCGAATTGAAAAATTATTTTAATGTTGGATAGTCCATTTATCGAGGAAGGCTATAGCAACACGGCACGGTTGGCGCAGTGGTTAAGTTATTGACTGCTGCGCTGCGTGTCGCGGGTTCGATTCCCGCACGGAACAAATATTTGTATGGCCTAGTAGTTGTTCCGGGTCTGGCTGTTTGTGTATGTGAGTTTAAGTTTAAATGTTTGTAAACGCACCCACAATACAGAAGAAATACCTAGTGTGGGGCAACGTTTAAAAAAAAAACATTCTTCGATCCTTAGGAGTCAAGCGAAAAGAACAAAAGTCGGAAAAGACGCTAAGCGATAACAAAGTTATAGCAAGGGCGAGCGACGAGATGCGACGCGATGGGTGGGCCGAAACGACGCGGACGAAGTCGCGGGCAGAAGCTAGTGCTTCGATAAACTACTTTTAAATTTTACTTGAGCAACTACTAGCCCCACACAATAATTAATCAATATCCTGAGGGGAATGCAACCCTTACGTAGAATATGTAGGTAGCAGTCAATCAATAGTTGCCATGGTAGCAGACAGACTAACAGGGGGTCCGCGCTCACGCTCCGCAGTACACGCACATCTAGCTCGCTAGAATTGAGGGTTTCTATGGAAACGGGGATGAGGGTGAGGGTCGGTGCTACGAGCACGGATAATTGTTTTTTCTAGAAAAACCGGGCAAGTACGAGTAGGAGTCACACTAAGAGTCCCGTACCTACCACAAAAACTACATTGGTACTATAGTTGTTACTTATACAATGTGGAGAAAAAAATATGATAACATTGGCAATACTCGAAATTAAAAACTGTTCTTTTTTTTTTTTCAAACAAAATATGGTGATGGGCCGACTATGGGTTTTGTCTATCTTCCACTAGGTAAAGTGACTAAACTATTGAATATACACTTGAGAGCAATAAAATCGCACACGTTGACTTTTTGTTGTTAAAGCAGTTTTTTTCATGAATGTGAATACATATTAAAATAAAACTTACACTATTTGAATGTTTACTTCAGTACCTTTCTAATGATATCAAGTACAGTGTAAAAAAAAGTACCCATAGGATGTTTTAGGGCACAAACCCCAACATACGGATAAAATTACCCAATTTAGCTTAAGAAAGAATAAAAATAAAACTCAAAATGCTTGATCAAATTGTTTTTAATAAGGTGTTATTCCCTTCCCTAGCCTTGATTACAGCTCTTAATCGGTTTTTCATGGACCGTATTAATTTCACCATGAAATCTTGTGGTATGGCGTTCCACTCCTCTTCAATGGCAAGTTGAAGCTCTTGGAGGCGCGTAGGAGCAGGGCTTCTTGCTCGAACTCTTCTTTTTAGCTCATCCCAGACATGCTCAATCGGATTGAGATCAGGACTACGAGCTGGCCACTCCATCGCGGTGATTCCAACGTCTTCCATGTAGTCGCAAACTGTTCTAGCAACATGCGGTCTGGCGTTGTCGTGCATTAAGAGAAAATCTTCTCCCATAAGCCACGCAAGCGGCCTCACATGTTCTTCGAGCACTTCTTCGACGTATCGTGCAGCCGTCAAACTTCTCGATCTCGGGCCGGTATTCGCCGTAGTGATGAATACAATGTCAGTTTTAGTGTCCAACATTATGCCACCCCAAAACATACACGATCCACCTCCAAAAGCCACACGTTCGCTTATGCAGCATTGTGAAAATCGCTCTGATGACCTTTTGTAGACCCTAGAGCGTCCATCATGACCATGTAAAGTCATTCTGCACTCATCAGAGAACATAACAGCCCGCCATTGGTCATACGTCCAATTTAAATGTTCCCTAGCAAATTGTAGCCGGGCTTGTCGGTGAGCTGTGGTCAATTTGGGACCATTTGCTGGGCGATGTGAAGTCATTCCTGCTTCACCTAGTCTTCTTCGAACTGTCCACCGACTTATACTGACATTGCGAACTTCTCGAAGCTGTTGTCCCAGTTGAACCGCGTGCAGTTGCCGATTTCTCAAAGACCTTGTCACAAGAAAGCGGTCATCACGCTCTGATGTTGTGCGTCGCCGGCCAGATCCTGGTCGCCGAATGTAGCCACCGGTCTCTTGGAACCTCTGGTATACACGACGAACAGAGTAGCGGCTCAAATTTAGCCGTCGAGCAACTTCACTTTGGTTATGGCCTGCTTCGAGCAAGGCAATAACTTGAGCGGCTTCTGCGGGCGTGGTATCCATATTTTTCCAGTAAATCCGTATGCTTCCAGTAGAGATGTTATCACGTTGACCTTCGGTATGCAACTGATTAAAAATTCCAATAAACCGACCTTTTTATACCTGCGGCTAAGGGTGCAAGTAGTGACAACGCAAACGCGTGAATTTGGGGAATTCGGTGTACGGTCGGTTTTTGTAAGTTACGTGAAGGTCAATGATTTTAATTTTATGTTTTTGTAAAGCTAAGCTTATATGCTTTAATTTTGTCTAATGATTTTTACTCAATATCTTTAGATTTTAGAAAACAATCAGTAATAAACCAAATTACAAGGGGTGTGCGATTTTATTGCTCTCAAGTGTATTTGATCGAATTTTCGTATGCAGACTGGGAACGGCATTAGATATACACAGTTTAATTTATCATTTTATTGACGTCTCCATCTTGTATACTTAATTTTTTATTTGAAACATAAAAAAATTCATTGTTTTAAAAATAATAATAATAATAAAATCTTTATTTATCTCAACATAGTATTACATGAACTGGTTATTAAAATGAACAACTAAATAGAGAAAGGTGTCTGAGGTAGGAAGTTTGCCTGAATTACAGCTCACTCCAATTTATGTTGAATTAATGAATGAATGAATGAAATGCACCGACCCCAGCGTGGTTAAACCAGACTCGATTACTCGAATGAACCCAAAGATTCACACTAGCCCCTGAAGCCTCATGTTTCATGGTGCTGCAGAGACCATTGCATATCAAGGAGTAGACCGGGGGGCACGATAATGGTAGGGAAGACGTGCCCATAGGATAAGGAAGGATTATTAGAGCCTACCGGATATGCATCCTTAAGCAAGCAATGGAATATTGGAAAGACGGGTGATATTTATCGGGAGGGCATCTTTTAACGACGTCGCAGCCATTTTGGCTCAGGTCCAGCTGCTTTCTCGACTGCTTTCTGTGTCACTGCTATGCTGTGTTTTACGTTTACACGTTGCTGTTTCCAAAGTCTTCGTCTGAAGTCCGTTTCCGGTTTCTTATAAATCACGCAATAAAGCAGCATTCTTGATCTTATCTCGGTCCCCAGCCGTGTCTTTCCAAAAATTGATGTCCTTCTTGAAATAGATCTTATCCTGTTTTAGGTTGTGGTTCCATGTGTAAATAGATCAGCCGTTGTTCTAGGATTTAGCCGGGTTCTGCATTGATTGGTTCGCGGCGTCAAACATGTGGTTATTCTTAGGGTTGTTTTTCGGAATTGGTACCTGCGTTGGTAGTACTTGTTCGGCTGCTTCGATTTTTTGTTGAAGAAAAAAATAATGGGCTCCAGACGGGTATGAACTTCACAAAAAAAAACGATTGATTCACGTTTGTTTGGAGGACTATTTGAGCGACCGTTTTGTAGAGTTAAAATAAATGAATAAAAGATTTGCTTTGCAGTTTACGGCAATTTAGCTTAATTTGTAAATATGCAAGACAAAAGGTTTCGTACAAAAAATCTTTTCTCATAATAGGTACCTATTATGGGAAAAGATTTTTTTGTACGACTTTTTTTTATTTGATTTGTTTGAAACGTACGGGACGTTTCAAACAAATCCAATAAAAAATTCGAAGTTAAAGTTTTGGTCCCTGAAAGTTATGCATCTCCAGCCAAGGCAAAAAAACTCGGCTTAAGGCGTCGCTGGGGAAGGACAGCAAGGGACAGGTTGGATCGGATTATGATTATTAGGGGACGAATTTAAAGCTACAGGCTCAGCAGCGCAGGCTGGCTCGAGCAAGGGTTGGGGCGGTTAGCGCACGTATCGCACTCTGCACACGTTTTGTAACTCTTTTTTATTTATAATGCAATAATGCCCTCTAGCGGAATAAATTAGCAGTAAGGTTACCCACTGAGTCATTGTGTCGTGGATGACATGTTGGCAACTTTACACTAGAGCGTTATAAAGGATTAAAGAAAAAAAAAAACTTTAAGATGGAGTATTTTTCATTTTCTTGTGGAGTATACTCTAGTAGAGTATTATTATTTTTTTGTATCATTTCTTCTGGAGCATTTTGAGGTTTTTTTTTTGGAAAAAATTCTTTAGAATGCTCTAGTGTTGTAAAGTTGCCAACATGTCGTTTGGTAAATATTGCGTTTCAAGCGTCGAAATGATTCCTACTACTTGTTTTTTATGTAAGTAGGTACTTCCTATCGCGGACAGCCGAATCGGACCACCTTAAGGTTAAGGACTATATCTGCTTGCAGCGCTCGGTCCTCGGTCGGTTTCTAGTCCTTGGGTGTTTTATTGTTCTATTCCTATTGGTCTAAAAAGGATAACCAGACATCTGTGATCATTGTAACAGAGGCTGAGAAATTTTGTCTGGTTATCTTATCTAGCAGAATGGATATTAAAATAAATATATATTATATTCAATACTGGATAGTCCACCTTTTGAGCAGTAGTGGCCCAGTGGTAACGGCCCCGGCTTACGAGTTGTAGGCCGTGGGTTTGAAACCAGGCAGGCGCTTTACTTTTTGTAAATAATTAAATCACCACTGCTCTCAAAATGGTGAAGGAAAACATCGTGAGGCATGTCCTAGAACCAAAAATTCGAAGACATGTGACATCTACTAACCCTCACTGGACTCGCGTGGTAGATTACAGTCCACTCCCTTTCGAAGGGAGGAGGCCTGTGTCCCAGCAGTAGGAACATCATAGGCTGATTTTGATGAGTAGGTACAGACGCCAGCACATCAAGCTACTATAATCTGTCAAATTTCTTTAATAGATTTTCAACTTTATCACTACAGGATAAGGTTCAAAGTTGATTGCGAAAATTTGACAGTTTCGGGTAGCTTGACCTGCTGGCGTCTGTACACCTTCTAGACAATGTAAAATATCGGTCTCTGGTAGCTACGATTAGGCGGCAGCTACGTGGCAGCTACGCGGCTGCCAGGTGGCAGTTACGCTTCAGCTACGCGGCAGCTACGTGGCAACTACGCGGCTGCTGAACGGAGCTATGTGGCTGCTACGCGGTGGCTACGTGGAAACTACGTGGATACTAAAAACAAAGAAGAAAAATGTGGTAGCTACGATTAAGCGGCTGCTACGCGGCAGCTACGTAGCTGCTACGCGACTGCTACGTGGTGCTACACGCGCTGGTACACGGTAAATACTACGCGGCAGGTGCGGCTGCTCCGTGGATACTACATGGCTGCTACGTGGGTACTACGCGGCACTTTCGCGGCAGCTACGCGACAGGTGCGGCTGCTCCGTGGATACTACATGGCTGCTACGTGGGTACTACGCGGCACTTTCGCGGCTGCTAAGCAGCAGGTACGCGGCTACCTACCTCTTTATACCTGCAATTGGTATTTTTAATTTCTTTTGAAAGTAAATAAAAACTAAACTTAAGATTAATTTGTAATTTTATGTTGCTTTGTACTTCACATAATAGAGATACCTGTTTCTGCGTATTCCGTACTTATGGCCCGACCCCACGCATTATCTGGGGGGTGTGGGGTGGGGGTTTCCTCGGAGTGACGCGCGCCTCGGACTGCTGTACATAATATGGAAATGCGTCATGCATCTCCCAGCCAATCACAGCTTAGGGCAACCTTTTTTCTATGAATAGGGCGGAGCTATTGTCTATGTGTGTTGATATATTAAGACATTGAAGATATCGCGCCATTGGTATAAGTATATGAGGGGGATACGGGCAGGAGAATCATCAATCATCATTGACCTCCTGCTCTTCAAGTAAGTACCGCTTATTAGTTGTTAAATTGTTGTAAAATTTTGAGATCAGGGTTCATCGCAAATTAATTTTATGAAATCAAAGGTAGTGCCAGTTTTTGTCATTTCGATTTTTTTATAATTATAAATCACGGAAATTTAAAAATATCGTGTGTTACTGTTACACAATACTGTTACGATACTTACTGAGGAATGCCAATCATATATGTTTGCCATCCGCTCGCACTAACTGTGGCTCTAGTAGTTATTGTTTACCCTAAAGTTTATCTTGGAAACCACTGACATCGTTGATAAAAAGTATCGTGAGAAAGCTGCGATACCAGACTTATAATAAATATAAGTCTGAAATCGTACGACTTGTCGAGCTAATAATAAAAAAGTTGCACCGTCTAAACAGTGTTTACCCGTCCTCCTCATACAAGAGACCTTTTTAAAACCCAGACACCGAAACCCGTCAATCGCCAACTATCGCATAGTTCGCAACGACAGGTCTCATTGTCACAGGGGAGGTACTCTCATCTATTATAAATCGGAGCTCTACTGCATTCCCATAGACCCTCCTGCCCTTTCACGATTAGAAGTCTCGATCTGCCGTCTTGGCATGACAGGCCACCAACCAGTCACTTTAGTATCAGCCTGTCTCCCCCCCAGTAACTCTGATGAAAACTACCAACTTCTAATAGACGACCTCCAAATCCTAATGGGCCTGAGTGACTCCGTTATTATAGCGGGTGATCTCAACGCCAAACATCCAGCCTGGAATAGCACTAGAATCACTACCCGGGGTAAACACTTGTTTGACCTCTGTTCCAATCTGAATTTCGACGTCATCGCTCCGATGACTTCTAATCACTTTCCTTATAGCGCCACCTATACCCCCAACGTGCTCGACGTGGCGAATCTTAGAAACATCAACCTACGGTTGGTTTCCATAGAGGCGGTACAAGAGCTTACCTCTGAGCACCGTCCAGTTGTCGTAGAGCTGGCCCCCCGACATAGGTCTCCCCGACCCCGACCTTCCCCCTCGCACCAAAGTGGTAACGGACTGGAGACGAGTAAGCGAAAGCTTGAAAGCCAACACGTCCCCCCACTTGGACTCTATCCCCGACCACTTTGACTCTATCGCTGACACGACGGCCGCGATCGACTCATTCACAGATCACGTACAATCTGTCCCGAACGACTGTTCAAGGGAAGACACATCGTTCGGCTCTTGTACCGCCTCTATGAAAACCAAACGTAGGTTGATGTTTCTAAGAAGCGCCACGTCGAGCACGTCGGAGGTATGGGTGGTGCTTTGAGGAAAGTGAGTGGGAGTCATCGGAGCGATGACGTCGAAATTCAGAATGGAACAGAGGTCAAACAAGTGTTTACCCCTGATAGTGATTCTAGTGCTTTTCCAGGCTGGATGTTTGGCGTTGAGATCACCCACTATGATAACGGAGTCACTCAGGCCAATGAGGATTTGGAAGTCGTCTGTCAGAAGTTGGTAGTTTTCATCAAAGGTACTGGGCCGATACTAAAGTGACCGGTTGGTGGCCTGACATGCCAAGACGGCAGATCGAGACTTCTAATCGTGAAAGGCCAGGAGGGTCTATGGGAATGCAGTAGAGCTCCGCTTTATAATAGATGAGAGTACCTCCCCTGTGACGAGACCTGTCGTTAAGAACTATGCGATAGTTGGCGATTGACGGGTTTCGATGTCTGCGTTTTAAAAAGGTCTCTCAAATGAGGAGGACGGGTAAACACTGTTTAGACGGTGCAATTTTTATTGTTGCTTCAACTTACGTTGGCCACAAGCAATTAAATTTCACCGTGTAAATCTGGCTTAAGTTATTTCAGTAGCACAGTTACGTAATCGTTTGACTTCGTATACCTACACATGCATTCGTTAGCCCAGATTCTTATGTGCCTGAGCCTAGTTTTAGCTTGTCTTCGACTTTTAGCCGCAATGTTCACGAGGACACCCTCTGTTTATATTTCGGCCGCCCGCGCCGCCGAGAGAATGCGTTCCACACCTGTCAATTGGACACAATTAGGAACCAATAAAGTTTAAATTCGTAAAATACGTTTTCTTTTTTACTCAGCTGACAGGAGTCACGAACGCATTCTCTCATTGGCCAGAGAATAGTTACCTTGTTTCTTAGTCCCCGATATAATCTATATTTTATCATTGGTGTCCTAATATTTTTGTTTCTCTTTTCAGACTAAGTATAAATTTATCTAGACAAAGCCTCGCTAAACATTGAGTGCAAGGCGGTGAATATGTGTGAGTGACATCAAGTGACTTTGACAACGGATGAAACTAACCTCAACTAAAATAAATCGTGTTTTTAATGTATGTGAATTTACTGTCGATAATCATATCATCAGAATGTAATTTAACAAAGCAATAACATCCATTATTAATGTCAGCTAGTTAGTTTTAATATAAATATATTTCTAAAACACTGTTCCCAAGTAACGATGTTTATTTAGAATTTTTTTATTTTACATACTTCCTTGACATAATCTTTTCATTCTTTGACATTATTTAACTACAAATCGAATTCCAATTCTTTATTAGTGGCTTTTGTGGACATGATATTTATTCAGATATGTCATGTCATTAATATTTTATATACTTAGATTATTTTATATTTTGTGAATGTGAGAACGTTGTAGGCCTAGTAGAGTGTAGATTTGTTGGCGGTTTTCTATTTTGTTAAGTACCTGGTAATTGTTGAAAGGCCTACACTGTCCTCCCATACCTATGATCACTGTTATTTAATAATATTGTAAAGCCAATTATTTTTAAAAGAGTAACCGTGGAGTTTCTTGCCGGCTCTTCTCCATAGGAAACGACTAACTCGAACCGTGCACCTAGCTTCTGACGTTTCATAAGTGCCCATGTAGGTTTATGTGAAATAAAATATTTTGATTTTGATTTTGATTTGATTATAATTCGCTTATTCTGTCTTTCGGAAATCTAAAAACAAAATAAATAACTTAACAGCAGTTTGACCTTTATCTGCGTCTTTACCCGTTTTTTTGTTTAAATGATAAAGTATTAATTTAATATATTTATTACTTGTGAAAAGTAATTCCACAAACCTTATGAGCTGTAGAATAACTTTTACACCATTTCTATACACAATGACATTTTGATTGCCTTTTTTTACATGCTTCAACAGGACAATGTCGCAGCGACACTTTTGGTGGTCTGAGTGAAACGTAACAAATCGGCAACGTTTAGATGTGTACGAGTATTCGCGTGTTTCTACTACACAGGGATTTCGCGCTGGAGCGAAATCGGCAACCTTTACTATGCTTTAAATGTTGGTTCGAGAGGTTTTGTCTAGATAATTGTATAGTCTACATTGCCAGAATGGTTTGTTTGACTATGCGCGCATGCATTCATTGGAGGCATTTATTTTGATGTGACCACTTGCGCAAGCTAGCATTTAATAAAGTTTTATGCACATATCTATGTAAGTATATTTAAATGAGTGGTGATGTGTGTATGTCTCTAACTGCCGAATACTCAAACGCCATTCAATTTTAAGTCGCCGTTAAGTCTAATGCTGTCTCTGTCACTTTAAACTGTTTTGTAGCGACAGAAACACTTATAAGAACGTCTTAAAGTTAAGTAACGTTTGAGTATTTGGGCATAAATATGTTTGTCAGAGAGCAAATAGGGTTCCACACTTAGGAGTTAAATAAAAAACCTTTTATACACCAATATAGTTTATTTCATAAATAGATAATTTTCAATACACAGTATTCCAAGACAGAGTAGCATACATATAAAGTTTATCCCTTTTAAGGGAATTTAAATATAACGCAGTCCATAGACATCCTCAGAAAGGAAGGGCTTACACTAACATACAAAAGTACTTTTTTAACATCATTTTCAGACATTGTTCACATTTTTAATATGAAACTTTTCCAAGATATTATACCTAGTCTGATCAAATATCACATCTGGAGAGCAAGAAATACTTTGACTTTGAGGACTCTGATGACAACATTAATAATTTCATTCGGACCCTTGGATACAGCTTTTTTAAGTTGTTGACATCTCACAGGGAAAATATTGATCAGACCAGTACCTATAAATTATTGACTTTATTCATTTCAAAAGATGTTGATTACATTTTAACACCTAACCTCGGTAACAATGTTTTACATCATTTTTTTCCGAAAAAGAGGATATTGACATTATGAACATTTCACCTCAAGAAGTTACTTATTTTTTAACAATTTTTTCAGGCAAGGTTAATAATTGTATGATTTTACAATTTTTTCAATGAACGAGATTTAATGTCTCTAAGATTTTGACAACGCCAGAAGATTTTTTGTAGGCATTCGCAATCTAAAGATGTCACATCAAGTTTTGTGCACACTTTCATTATATGATATATAGTTAAATACACATACTGTTCATATTATAAATATGTAGGTATATGGAGATGAGCATGTAACCTCTACGAGAAAGATTTTTTTTAAAGAAGTCACAAAGATATTATTTTGACTACTAAAACTCGGCTACAATGAGTTATTACGAGATATTACGTTTACCCAGTGAAAGTGAAGTTATACACATCAATACAACATGTAAGTACTTAAAACCTCTATAAGATACATTTTTAAAACACGTAGAACATCAAGATGTTATGCAATTACAATAAAATTTGAATTAAGTATCTCTTCTATCGTTTTACATATGTCCCAATATTGTACGATTTTACTACTGTGATTATATCAATATTATGAAAAAAGTTAAGAAAAAACATGCTTTATATGCTTGATAACCAGACACCAATTTCGAATCATATTATGTATAATTTACCAATGGGCCCACAATATCCACTATATAAAATACCTAACACTCATTATATACCTACGCACCTATGTAACTGGAGAATATCGCATCTTCGAAGGGATGAATATAATAAAACGCTTTATATACTTATTATACGATACAGTTACTAGCAGAAAATTGAATCTCCGAATATACGTATAAATATGAAATGCCTTATATACTTATTACACGATACATTCATGACAAAAACATCTCCGAAGATATTCTGGCTTATAGACGATAGTTTTCGAGAGAATTTCGCATCTCCGACAGTAGGTATAATATATAATTATATACGATATTTTACGACAAGAACTTCGCATCTGCGAAGATATATTATTATTCCTTAATGGTACTTATTATCCGACATATTTTAGAGGAGAACATAATTTTCGAAAAATAAATAGGTACTTAATTCCTGATATACTTATTATCCGATAAAATATTTAAGAGGTGAATATTCGTGTCTCCGAATATATAAATATTTAATGCCCGATATAATCCGATATAATATTTTCGAGGAGAATATCCGCGTCTCCAAATTTATATAAATATTTAATGCCCATTATAGGTACTTATAATCCGATAAAATTTCGGGGAAAACATCCGCGTCTATATAAATATTCATATACTTATTTCACGATATACCTATTCATGAGAAGAACATAGCACCTCCCAAGATATATATATATATAATATAAAACAACCATAATATATTTCGAAGTATGTACTTATTCTACAGCTTATTGAAGCTTTTTTCTTTTTTCCCTAACTAATAACCAAACGATGGCCAATCTGCGCATAATGTACAACTTACAACTACTTTATTATTATTACATACATTGAAATGAAACTAGATGACCATTATTCAAATAAGTAATATATACCTGGAAACTATAATTGAATTAATAAAATAAGCATTTGATAAAAACTAATTCGTTGTTCTGCCGATGGTTTGACTGATTTAGAATTTAGGTTTCTTGTATACCTAATACGTTTATTGATGTTATTATAATATTTAAATTTATTCATTTGATTGGCTAATTTCACTTCAATATATATTTTCAATAGGGCAATGTTTTTGTCTAATTTACTGTTATCTTAATTAATATTTATGTAAGACTGTCCATTATTTTTATTAGCTTTTTTATAGTATATAGAAGTTATTTTCGCTTTCGTATTCATCGTGGTCACAGATGTACAACTTACAAGTTAGCTTATAAATATATTATATTGAATACCTATATAAATAGTTAATTAGAAGAAAAAAAAAACTGTTTTTAAAAGTATGGAAAGTACTTTTAACGAATATTGCTAAATGACAGGTTTGCAAACAAAAAGGTAGGTATTGTATATTCCTATACCAAGGTATTTTATCAAAATCGTTTAACTATATAACACAATGTTATCAAACTGTTAAAAGAACTTATTCAGAATGAATAACTAAATTCTATCTATTATTACCACTATTTATAGTGTAATATATATATTATTATATTATATTGTTAAGACTATTTTCGCTTCCATATTCCTCGTGGTCAAAATGTACAACTTACAAGTTAGCTTATAAATATAATATATGGAATATATAAATAGGTAGGTAATAAAATGGAAAATACTTTTACCAAATATTGATAACTGACAATTTTGCAAACGAAACGGTATTTGTACCTACATTAAATTTTTCTTTCGTCCACCAACGAACAATATCGAGTAAAAAACAACGCATTCCGGTTAACCGAACAAAAAGTGACAAATGAGCAGCGAAGATCGAATTTAAATAGGACGCGGCCTAACAAAATGTTATCAAACTGTTCAAAAAAATATTCAGAAGGAATAATAAAATTCTTAATCTTCATGTAAGACTATCTATACCTTATGTTATAAAGACTATTTTCGCATTCCTCGTGGTCGAAAATGTACATTTTATAAGTTACCTTATAAATATATTAGGTTATATTGAATATATAAATAGTTAATGAAAATAAAACAGTTTTTAAAAGAATGGAAAATACTTTTACCGAATATTGCTAACTGACAATTTTGCAAACGGTTTTACATCGAATCTTTCCTTCGTCCACCGACGAGAGATGTCGAGTAAAGAACAATGCTCATAAATACAGTAACAAAACAAAAATATTGCATTTTTAAAAGGTATTTATCAAAATCGTTTAACTATAACACAATGTTATCAAACTGTTAAAAGAACCTATTCAGAATGACTAAATTCTTAATGAAACATTCGAACAAACATAAAATGTCTGGCACCAGACTACTTACGATAACTATTCTTATAGGTTTTCTCGGTTGCCCCAATCTTCATTGTAAATGAACAAGATCATACTTATTTATAATAATTATCTATCTACCTTACCAACTAATAAAGTATTTAACTCTTTTATGTCTATACTTACCTACCAATTTATAAAAATATACCTTTTTTTCTACTTTATTGCCTAAAGAAGAAACTGACAGACATAATAAAAAACGGTCTAAATCTGGGGTAATATTGACAGAAGGTTTATGATCTGTCAACCAATGATGGATTTTTGGAAAGTCAACCCCTAAGGCGCCATCTACACGGGTTAGAGTACCGCGGCGATAGTCACACCGTGGCATCAAATTCAATAGAAACTCTATGAAGCGTTCTCCACACGGCGATATCATTGCCTCGAAAAATTTATGGCACGGCGAGATGGCGTCTAAGTGAAGTAATCCTAAGTAGAGGAGGGATAATATATAATTATACAAATCCGTGTTTTAAGTAGAATACGTTAAAAATGGTATTTGCCTTTTCGGTTTAAAATTATCACAGACATGTGTCAAGAAAGTAGGATTTTTTTAATAACAATTTGTACTTTTTTAAGACATGAAAAGAATAACGAATTGAAAAAAAATTGCGTTTAAAAAAATGAAATAACGTGCAGAAATAGGGGCTGGAAGTTTATAATGCGAAGTCGTGCGCAAGACCTAGAGTTAAATATTACACCTAATATTGCATATTTTATGTAGCAATATCCGGCTACTCGTCACCCATAGAGTGCAGGCGTTCAATAAAGATACCTAATATATCAAACATAAACCGAATGAAATTAAGTGACTAGGGAAAGAAACGGCACAACTATCAGGAATTAATTAAAAATCACAATACTGCCGTCGGAATAGTTAGTAAAATTGGTGGTATTTTAGTGTTAGTTATTGGATGACAAAGAAGACGATGATCCACCTGATGTTAATGGCCACCGCCGCCATCTGCAAGACCAGAGGTGCCGCAGATGCCATGTCATCCCATCATCAGAGACAGAGCTGGAACGTCTCGTGTGCCCGTAATCACACCGGCACTCACACCCTTCAACCCGAACCCTGCAATGCTGCTTGGCGGCAGAAATAGGTATGGTGGTAGTACTACCCCGGGCGAGCTTCTCCACAAAGTGCTCTACTACTCTTCCTGAAATACGCATATACAAATGTCCATATTTTTTTTTATAGATTGATGTAATTAGATGATTGTATAGGTAGTATACATATAGCTCAAAACTCTCTTGAAGAGGGGAGGCCTGCGTCTCCAGCAGTGGGATAATTAGGTATAGGCTGGTATGCTATAAATAGGTAATAGCCCATTTTGAAAAAAAAAAATCTCTTCATTACGACGGCAGAATTGATTATCAATAAAATAAGTATTCGTTATTAATTTATTCGTTTGATAGTGTTCAGTTTACGCTTACAAGATCGTACCCAAACGTCTTCTTTTTATCAAAAACACTGCTTACCTACTTCCACAAAAGAATAAAATAGAAAAGCCTTAAAAACCCTAACTAAAAACCGCGAGCGTTAGGTACTACTAGTACATGCAAAACAACAACTAAAGAGGACATTGCAAACGGAGTAACATCTGCTTATTTAGAGCATAATGTTACTGAAAAGCTAAGAACCTACTTCTATCTTCATGGCCTGAGGCATCGGTACCTAATTACTAATTAATTACAAATATATTTCTTTTTTATAAGTAAGGTCTTCCGGGGTATATTCTAGCTTACCTACTTATGTCATATCTACGACCTATACCCACTTCTTTTCATCCCTCTAGGGATGAATGAGCGCTTCTGGTATACCTATAGACTAGCTATCAATATAGAAACCTATTCGTTCCATTATATTATTTATAACATTCACTTACAGTATAAATACTTAATGAGAGTAAATTAAACAGAAACCACCCACCAAAGGGCAATACAATGCGAATACAATGCTTTAACAGGACTATTTTAAGTTCCCGTGTGATCCCACCGGAGATGAAGCGATCCGCAGAGTGAATTAAAGGCCGTCGATATAGCCCAAACTATTGCCAAACGGGCAGTGAGCTACTTTACATTGCTCGCAAACCAGATGGCCCATGAGGCCGAAAGGTTCTGGACTAGCGACCGCGTATTGATATGAACTTAAATAAGTTTAAACCTAAACAAACTGTTTTTTTTTTTTTTTTTTAATAAACTTAAACGAATGATACAAACGTAAACGTAGGCCAAATAACATAACCCCGAAACTTAGCAAATAGAAAATAACGACCTATTTTAACGATTTGGATACAAATGTAGGTAAATAATACTTTCACGTTACCTACGTACGTACCTACATAAGTTAATAATGAAGAAATATTCCTATTTATTGTCCCATCGAAAAAGATTTTTACGTATTCGGCCGAATACAAAAACAAAATTCGTCCTTTTTTGCATTTGGGCCGAAAACCGAAATCGAAAAAACAATTGTTTTGATGTAGATAGGTTTTTGTTGGTAAAAGTAAAATAATTTCAGATTCAATCAGTTGGGTCTTTTAGTACCTAATTTATTTAACCGTTTCAACTAAATCACACCAGAAAACACGTTAATAATTTTCACCACATGCGAGAAAAATCAATGTTACTGCCATTTCTGTTATATTGTTATTATTTGCGATAGATTTTCTATGAAAAAATATTTATTATTATTGTTTTGCCAGAACTTAATTTATTTCGGCCACTGCCGAAAATATTACCTAATAAACATCGGTCGAAAACGAAGATGGCCGAAACTGGATCTTTTTTCCGAAAACCGAAAACGGAATGCGTTCGGACTCAAGAATAGATCAGTAAGATAATAATGTAAAGATAGATGATTATTCTAAAAACGGCTGCTGCCGGATTCCGACTCTTGGTCGGAATACACTACACTACACTACTTTTATATCGCACAATGTAAACTTTTTCTGTTATATTTACATCTTACTGGTACTAGACTATTGAATAGCTACACTATACACCATCCGTTTTATGTAATATAATAACATATACCTTACCAGTAGGCCGTTCGGTACCTCAGGGGGTCTACCGTTAAGCCTACCTACTAATGCACTATTTTTCGCAGGATTAGCCAGCATCTGTCCATCAGGGATGAATGAGCATGGCAAGACTATAATTACTTAATTATATATAGAAAAATATCTTACCGTTTTATTATTTTAAAATATTAAGATTTAGAATTATTTGATTGAAATATGCCTCGTTGGTCTAGTGGTCGCAAGTCCTACTGCTGAGCATGAGGTCCTGGGTTCGATTACCAGGTCGGGCAAAGTGTTATTGGGTTTTTAGGAATTTCTCAGTTGCCCGGTTGATGACAATATGCTCACCCCCCATTACATGGGACTTTAAACATAACTGACGAAATGTGAGTGTACTATAGATATACCTCTGCCTCACCCTTCGGGAATTACAGGCGTGATGTTATGTATGTATGAATGTTTATCAAAATATTATGTGAAATAAATTTCATAAATATGAAGAAGATAAAAATGAAAGGACAATACCCCTATTTTTAACCGACTTCTTGTTCTACGTTGGTTTATTTAGCTCGCCAAAAACAATTAACAGTAGTTTGAAATTGGTGAAATAGGTGGTTTAAAGGTTTTATTTGAATTCAAATATACAAGTTGCTGGTGTTGGTACCACACAAACGAAAATATTTATTTAATGAATTTAAACGAGAAACGAAACAATATTCATCATGATTAACACAAATAAAAAGTCTTATTTTTATTTTGATGTATTCGGAAATGTACGAAATTATTTAGATTTCACCAACATTATAAACGTAATAATACTTGTAATTTATATGAACTGACAAGATGTCAACCAAAACATACAACAGTTCGGTTAGTGTAAGGATTTAACGTAGTATACGAATTCATAAGAATACAAAACGAAACGTAACGAAATTGGTATTAACGATCCATTACAAACGTAAAATAAGGACTCTTTTGGTATAAAGTAAAAAAATTAACTATCAGTTACAAGTATACATACGTAAATAAATTATTCATGAATATATTTATATACATAACTAGGTATCTTATTTACTTTAACTCTAATTTTAAACCACAAATTGCTTACTCAAGTTGCTTACTCTTATCGATTCCGACTTGCTGTCGGACGATCGTTTATCCTACAAACACTACTTTATTATCGCACGAGACATCTTCTTTATTGAATAATTTACATTGTTCTTACCAGCAGGCTACCGTTCAGCCTGCCCTCTAATACACTATATACCGATAGAGCATAGACAACATCTACATAATATATTCACCCCGTCGCGGATGAACTAGCAAGGCAATTACGTACTCATACCTATCTCTTAATAGCAACATATTATATTTCCACTATAATGTCTACGAACTATAAAGTACACACAATGCAAGCACATTTAAGAGATGTACAATTACATTTAGTTTACGAACCTAACCCATTGAAGCATAAATAAATACGAGGAATATTCAATTAATTCTTGGATTAACCCTTTCCGGGACACTACGTCGTAGGGCGCGTATAGAAATTCAATGCTATGAGGCACAACACCTGTCGACAATTGTCTTTGAGCTTCAATGAAAGCCACTACGTTGACAAGACGGTAATGGAAGTTTCATGAACGTGACGTACCTACATATGTCATAGTGCGAGATATCTTAGCCTTGTAATGTCACCTGGGGTAGCTTTTACAAGTCACCAATATGTTCCCAGCGCACACATATAAGAGTGTGGGTTGTGACTACGGCTTAGGTATTATTCGAATACTCGAATATTTGTAATATTCGAGTATTCGCCTGTTTTAATATTTGATTAAGACAGACCCAAGTATTCAGATAGTAATTTAACTTGTAATTTTTTAGGTACTCATGAAATAAAAGCACCTTATACTGCGTGAAAAGAAATGTTCACGAGGTGTTGTGAAGTGTGCGACAGGTTGGAGTACCGTGCGAACAACATTCATTCATTACTTGTCTGAGTGTGCAAAGCTTAGTTTTGTTTTGAGGTTAATTTATCACCAATTTACAAAGCAAAGATGATACGGATTTATGTATGTTCCCAAACTTTCAACATACGCGCCACCCTCTCCTTACCATAACTTCCTCTATTATGCCGTTTAAGGAACAATATTTCTAAGAGTCAGTCGGACAGAATGTCAAACTTGCCGAACCTCCCAAAACCGTTAATATGCATTTCGTTTAGAAGATCATTTGTAACTACTACGACTTGTCTGAACAGGCTAGATGACAGTAATAATAAATTATGGCAAACGGATTTTTTTTTAAGTCGTCTCCTACAAGAAAATATATGCTAAACATTTATCTAAAAATAAGTAAGAATGAGAAAGACTGAATCTTGGACTGCAAGACAAGGTGGAGCAGTCTTGCTGATATGGTGATAAGATTTTTGGAACTAAAAGATTATTAAAAACACATTAATAGATTTAAAAAATGACACCACATTTTCGCCCGTCGTGATCGAAATATTAGAAGATCTGTCGTTCTCGCTCAAAATAGTGAGAGCGACTGTCAAGGCAATATTATGTGAAAGGAAAGCTAATCTGCTGACTTGTGAAACTGCTCTCAAGTTTATAATTGCAAAGTTACAGGAGAGGAACACTAGTATAATTATGATATTAAAAATAATAGCATTTTTACACTGTCTATTATTTTCCCCGAATAAAAGAACGTAAAATATTAAATAGAATCGAAACCGAAAGTGGTTGGTTTAAAAAAAAACCTAGATATTTTAAACGTAAATACTTTAGATTTTACCAATGTTATAGATGTACATACATATACTAATTAGATTTCATTAAAGTTTATAAACATGCATATAAATATTTGGATTACAGCAAAGTTATAAGCATACGAAAGAGGAGGCCTATGTGCCTATATCCCAGCAGTGGGAACAAAAATGCTTATGCTATAAACGTACATATTCTAAGTTGATTTCATTAACGATATACCTAAACGTAAATGTATTTAACATGATTTAATTATTATTAATATTAAATAAACAAGTATTTACCGTTAAACGAAACGATTCTGAGGAAAACGAACGATTCAATACTAAACCTACTAGTTAAATACATACTTAATAAATTGTCCGTGTTGATAAACCGTTCATACTTATCTAACCTTTTTTTTTAATTATGACGCTTCATGGTACCTACCTACTTATATAATTTATTTTACATCTTACTGATAGGCTGCTCGATACCTCAAAGGGTCTACCGTTAAGCCTACCTGCCTATTACTGCTATCATTGCGACGACTTTTTGTGACCAGCATCTCTTCACCCGGAGGGGGTGGAGGAGCGTAGTTAGAACCTACATACATATTTATTAAACAAAAAATATTACTTTAGAACTAACTTAATGAATTTTCAGTAAATTTCTGCAAAGCCTTGAAAAGAGAATTTAATTTATAAAAATTAAATAGTAATGAGATGTTTCCATCGAGAAAGAGTCCGTAATTCAGAGATCTGACAAAGGACTAGGTCCAAGAAGTTGGAAGCGTGAAGCGATTTAACAATGGAGGTGGAAAAAATACTTGGCGTGAGGCTGTAAGAGTTTTGGCAGACTAACAGTAAAGGGCGGGAGGAGCGCAGCGGTTTGAAATTTCGTTTCTGTCATTTAGAATATATTATTATCTCAAGATTTTGTGGGAAATTTTGATTCGTGCCAGAGAGATCATCGTTACACACTTAAGTGTTATAAGAAAGCATTTTGAAATCATTTTAATTTAGTTTTAACCCTTAACCACTGACGTACGAATGAGATTCGTAGCCGAAACCGTTATTCGTTCAAAACTTCATTTTGTGCGGGAACATGTTCATGCCATTTTAAATAGTTTCCTAGCTACCAGGGACGCGTGCGCTGCGGGGAAGAGCGGACGCGTGGCACATCAACACTAGAGTTTGAGGACCTGACGTATGACATACGTATGGTCAGTGCTAATGTAATTTTTTTATGAGGTAGTATTTTATTATATTTTGTTGATAAAATGAATTGTAAGCGATGCAACACTTCGCCTAGGCCCTCTACATCTCACAAAGTACAGTGAGTTCCAGTAATCAGTCATTCAAACGAATTATTTGAATCATTGCTGTGCGAATCTGACGAGTCATTGGGCAATGAAGAAATTTGCATTCAATCGGACCGCGGCAATTCTTCGGAAGAAGAAAATGAAGAGGAGAACTCTAAGCATGTTGATTAATAAATAATTTTCTACGAATATTTTTTACTGTTTTATTTATCATCGCACCTTCTATTTAAAATAATGTATCGTTTAAAAATTAATAGAAGCATTAAATACTCTTGATGACTGACTCATAGATTTTTTTAGATGAATGCCATTCACATGTCAGAGGTAGGGTAACGAAATTACATGTCAGTGGTTAAGGGTTAAGAAGCCGCTATGAGGTTTTCGGATATAAAAATATTTAGTATCATGGCTCTTAATAAAAATATGAAAACCAAAAATCTAAGTTGCAGCCAAAATTTGCAGGTATCTACTGAAAAATACTACCTAGTATTAGCCATACATATCTATACCTAAACTAATAAAACGAATTTGGGTGACATGTCGTTGTTTAAATACACGCTCTTATTACCCCGAAGGGTGTGCTAACTTACCTACAAGGACTATAGACACTACAATAATATGCCCCTTTAGCTGTACTCCAAAATCTCGCCAGTTGAATATAATCTATCCAGCCTAACCTACAAAAAAAAATACAACTATCATTATAATATACGTCACATTAAATACAAGGGTGAGTGGTGGTAACCCAATCTAAACTCCACTCGGCAGATTAATTATGGAGAAAAATGGTCAGAGGATGGTGGAGGAATGGTCGATTTGGGGAACGTCACCTCGATTACACGGATGTGCACGCAAGTTTATTTTCAAACGACCACGTGGATCTCAAAGTCACCTATCTGACGTTACATGCTGTCTTCTTCTTTCATGAGAAAAAAACATAACATTGTTTTTTTTTCATACAATGTTTTGTATTTTCTAATCATGCACCGTAGGAAGACGGTACTATAGAAAAAAGGTATTCCACTTTCCACACATACGCAGCTCAGGGGTAAAGCAATGTCGTATGAAAAAGGGTCGTCCAGCGGATAATGTTGGATTATGAATTGGGTCGGGTGTTTTACTGGGAGTGGGGATGTTTGCGTCGGGAGCGGAATGGGCTTCCGGTACTCTTCACTGTCCGAACGTGTCGCAGCACCACACTGTCGCCACGTCACGTCGGTTGTCGGTGAGAGCGTGGTACTTCCCGGTTCGAGCCAGCCCAGCGACGAGCTGTGGCCTTGTGGAGGCCACAGCTAGGCTCTACCACAAGGTCTACCAACGAACAATGTTCTATCTAGATAAACAAAGCTGTTCAGGAATAGCTTGAGTGTAATGTTTGATTAATTTCCCGAGTAGCGTTTTTAATAACGACTGACGTGCTTAGCGAAGCTATATTCAGATTTTTGAAAGAGTGTATTTTTGAATCCTAAAATACTAGAATAATAACGATTCTAAATATAATGAAACCTCCCACCGCTATCCACAACTAGACTATTACTACCACTACATGACGTCATAAAGTCTTACAACTAATTACTACTGATTGCAGCGAAAATGGTTACTCATCGAACTCTTGCACTTCGGTACTAAGAGCGAAACTGTAAACTTACTAAATAATGTAGGAAGAACGACAGATACTTCATTTTTTATTATTCTTAATTAACTATTACCAGTTGTGTACTTTACCTAAATTGTACTATCGCTGCGTGTATTTATTATGGTAGGTACTTAACAATTTTTATATTAGCTATTTCAGGACCTAGCAATATTTAAAATAGACGTTTTACAACTAGCAGGTGATACGATAACACTACAATATCCGTGAAATGTTACGGAATTTCATAAACTTTTATAATGAGTTAATACTAAAGACTAAGAAGACTATAATGTTGCGATTATTTTTTATATAAATTTATGAATCAGTATTGAAAACGTGAATGATATCGATTCAAAGGGCTCAGGGATTCAGACTGTGCTTATATACATACGTTCTTATATATTGTACTTAAAAAATTATTATACGAAACTTGTATTCATCTTGAGTTATATACCTACTAGACGCCGTTATTATTCTCCATTACGTTCTACTACGGTTTTAAATGTATTATTGCTTAATTATTAAAATGGTTCAAGACAGACAATTTCTTATATCATCTTATACATTTCGATATAAATCGAATATATTCCCCTAATTATATCTAATAAAAGTTATTCAATGTTCGGTTCCTTTATATTTACACATTTTTCCCTTAAACTCTAAGACCAGCTTGCACCACAAATCACTAATAACGGTTTAGCGATAAACTAATTTAAATCATCGCGATGATTTAATAATTATATCATCGCGATGATATATGAATAGGACGATGCATCGTCCTATTTCTGTCGATCGTTTGAAGATGATAGAGACAGAGGGATGTTTAACGCTAAACGCATTTAGATATTTTGTCGTAAAAGCGGGCCTTATTATCCTATTCAAACACCTATATTAATATACGCGCATATGGTTTTCCTATACATTTATATATAACTAGCTGATCCGACAGGCGTTACCAATACAAATTTCAATAAATTAAATATAAAACTTTACGTACCTATACCGTACGCGTTATGGAAAGGTAAAAATCCCAGCCTATCACATATCAAGATATTCGGGTCTGATTCTATCATATGGTCCATGTACCTAAAGAAAAGCGACAAAAGTGGGATAAAAATCCATGAGAATGATATTTGATAGGTTATTACGAAAATTCTAAGAGATATCGCTTAATGGATCCTCAAACTCATAAAGTAGCAAAAAATTTAATCGTTGTTGTTATAGAGGACTATAATGAGAGTCCCAATTTACCTACTCTTGCCATGTGAAATGAATATTCCAGTACACGAGGGGCAACCAGCCAGTTCTAGCTCTATTTCACCAGTAGTAAGCATGAGAGCATGTGTGTCAGTCCGAAACAAGAATTAGGAGTCAACACCAGTGTCTTATCTATTTCTATGTTGCAGGGCGGTGCCATTTCCTGGCGGTCGCACAAACAACAGACTATCGCACTATCAACAGCTGAGGCAGAATACATTTCGATGTCTTCATCGACACAAAAAGCGTTGTGGCTACAACAGCTACATAGCGAGGTCAACAGCAGAGGAATCCACTCAGCATCTTCAGTGATAACCAGAGTGCAATAAAACCATCAATTAATGATGATTACCTACTTAGGTCCAAGCATATAGACATTCGCTATCACTTTCTAAACGACCATTTTAATAAGTTTAAGATACATTTTTGTTATGTTAAAGGTGAAGAAATGATTGATGATGATGATCTATCTAAGGGTACTGCTGAGAAGCATTTATATTGCGTTACTAGTATGGGGTTGCGCTAATTTGTATTGTATTGTATAATGTAGCGTTTTTAATAACACAATTTTGTTTTACGCAGAGAAGTATTTTAATTTACTATGAGAGATGATTTTTTTTTAAATTATTATTTAACACCTATGGAAAACGCGGATATATTCGAAATATCGAGACCAAGGGTGACATTTATTAACTATTTAAATTATTTGCGCCAACTTTAATAATCCTCTACAATATGGTTCATAAACGCTTCAAATGTAATATACCTATTCGAATTGCTTACATATCGTTCGATCCTTTAAAATACAGAAATATTCATTACAATATAGTACGCGGTATATATCGGTAAATCGTAACCGGAAACACGAAACGTCATAGCCCATAGTTTCATTTACCTTTAAATATTTTTGGTGTTTGGTTATCAAGCACATTTAAACAATTATTCATAAAGTAACAAGTCTTAGATAAATGCTTAATAATGCTGCACGAAGTAATATCAGCTTAACATTAAATGGTTACACAATAAAATTGATATAAGTGGCTAAATATCGTTAAGATTAGGACGAGCAACATGAGACATAAGGCCCCAAGAATGCAATCCCATTTCTGTGGATACTAACTGAGATAAATACAGAAAAGAACTAAAAGACAACAGAAAAACAGTTCTTTATATATTTCCGCAGAGAATATGAACTCGCAGAAATGTAATATCCGAGAATCAAAGAGACAGATGTGCTTTTCTGAAATTGCGAGTGTACAAGATCCCACAACATGCGACTTCTTTAAGATCGCGCCTTCCGACGCTGCGTGCAGCTGTCGAGATGTTGAACAGTCTTAACCTACGTCTGCGTTTTTTTACGGCATTCCAAGTATTGAAAATGTACAAAACTATTTCGAATATCATAAAGTACTCAAAAGACGAGGAACACAACTCTTTGAAATTTTCTTACGCATAGTTGGGTCTTACCCTCTCTTCTAACTTTTCAATCTTAGAGCCTTGCCTTCTGTTGCTGTTATTCAATAGACACATAATATATTAATGAGAGAGCTAAGTTCTCCCCTAATCTACTTTTAGATCAAAAACGTCAAGGTCAAATTCTGAACATAGTCCAATAAATTAATTTATGTAAATTTTTCGAAATTATCTTTTGAAAAGAGCCTCCAACATTGACGATACTTTTACTTTAATTTGACATCAGAGCTGGCTACTCCGCTGGACGTAATACACGTCCAGTGAAGTAGACAGCTCTGATGGCAAATTTGAAAAGTGTCTAGTGTTTGATACACGATCTTATTGTCGTGGCGTAAAGACTTTGTTCTTGCATAAGCTCATGTCGACACAAGAGAAGACAATAATTTTTTAAACTTTTAGAAAATTTGGTACTATAGTTTACCTTTCCGATGGTTATAATTCTTGTAATCGAAACAGTAAAGCCCTCAGGCGCGCACTGAGAGTAGGCGCCTGAGGCAGAAAGTCGTCTACATAGCAACATTATATCGAACTCTTCAGCTACCGTTTAAAAATTCATTAATTGGAACTGGGTTCAGAATTTGGTACATTTTAAGCTGCAAGTTACGGTACCATTTACTTGGTGTCGTACATGTCCTTTACGCGGCTCTTCAGCTGTTTAGTGTAGCTATCCAGACGATAAGCGTTCTCCTCAAGTTTGGCCACCATCACGTCTATGTCGTCTACTTGCGCAAGTAGCGGCCTGATGGTGCTCCCATCTGTTTGAGCAAATAAAAAATGCGGTTTATCACTGTTGCTGTTGAAGATGGTCAGATGGCAGCACATTTGAATGCATCCACGTGAATCTGTGTGCGTACACTCTCAGAAACAAAACTATGGTTTCACCGGAAGAAAACGAATATTTGTTGTGTAGATGTTAAAAAAGTGTCGTTTCGTGAGTGTACAATTTAAAATGAACTATTACTTACATATATCATTGTATTCCGTCAGCGTCCTGTTCAAGTTAACGGCTAGATTACGCAAGTCAGTGTACTTGGTAATGGCCGTACGATTTATCTCTTCCAGCAACATGTAATGGTCCTAAGGACAAAGAACATGGGAATTATAACATATTTAACACTTACATTTTCGGAAAGTGTTAATGTTTTGGGAAGACTTGGCACAAAGTTTTAGTATAACAAGGCATTAGGGGAACTTTAACAGTGATTTTCAAACATTTGTGACTACATATACCTACATTTGCACTTTATATTAGGAATACTCTATAAGTAATTTTTGGTGAAAACAAGACTGATTTGGCAATATTTTGTTTGATTTTGTCCCAAGGTACACACAAAGCTGTCCAAAGGTAAAAACAAACAAGTAACGTACCAGTGGACAAAACTACCATATTTAATACTAATCCGATTTAAAAATCCGACACAATAAAAAATCTGGTAGTATTAGACCATTATACCCTACAAAATAATAGGTTGGGGAAAAGTTCCTTCGCATTTTTTAAGAAAATATCAAAACATTTTTTAATATAGTTTATTTAGATTTAACTATAGTATAGAGGTACCATTTTGTTCGATAACTTTTTGCCATCTTGTAGGTAGGGACATGATCCCATTGCTATAGAAATTTTGGGACTTCTGATCAAAATACCGCGACAAGTGGTTTTGGCAGTCCTCTCGTGATGTTAACCTGACACTGCCTAAAGAATTCTGAAGAGACCGAAACTGGTGGAAATCTGAAGGTGCAAGGTCAGGACTATACGGCGGATGCATTAAAACCTCCCAGCCAAACTCTCTTTATTTTTGATGAGTGGCTAAAGATGTGTGAGGTCTAGCGTTATCATGATGAAAAACCACACCCCTTCTGTTGATTAATTCCGGTCGCTTTCTCTCAACTTCTTGCTTAAATCTAATCAGTTGTTCGCAGTAGAGTTCAGAATCGATGGTCCTGCCTGGTGGTAACAGCTCATAATGAATAATGCCCTTCCAATCCCACCACACACACAGCATCACCTTATTGCGAGTTAACCCGGGTTTCGCCACTGTCTGTGAAGCCTGACCGGCCTTTGACCACGACCTTTTTCGCACGTTCTTGTCGTACGTGATCCACTTTTCATCACCAGTTATCAGCTTCTTCAAAAATGGTTCGGTTTCATTACGTCGTAATAAAGAATCACAAATGAGTACACGGTTCATTAGGTTTCTTTCAGTGAGTTCGTGAGGTACCCAAATATCGAGCATTTTCGTGTACCCAGTTTTTTTCAAATGTGCCAAAACTGTTTTGTGGTCAATTCCCAGTTCATCAGCTACGTCGTAACTACTGATATGCCGATCTTGCTCCACTTATTCAAAAATGGCATCCATTTTATCCGTAATAGAGCGACCAGAGCGACGTGCATCTTTGACATCAAAATTTCCGGATTGAAAACGCTTAAACCAAATTTGTGCTACTCTCACAGACACTGCACTAGGTCCATAAACATCGCAAATTTTTTCGCGGCTTGTGTTGCATTTTTACCTTTTTTGTAGTAAAATTTTAAAATGTATCGAATTTCTTCATTAGATTCACTCATCTTGATAGTACGAAAAACAAATGAAAATCACACATTTTCCTAATTTGAATTTGGAATTATGTTCTTTAAAATTTAAACTTTCAATGATACCAAAACCAGCCAGATACAAATAGTATAGCCACAGAGATTTTATTACAAGTTCATACATACTATAATGCGAAAAGACTTTTTCCACAACCTAATAACATCTTTACTATTTGGATACCTTGGTAATTAACACAGTTAGGTGATTTCGTATTTTGAGGTAGTCGACAATGTCCATACTCGTAGGTACATATACGTTACACGACCCTACAAATATTATAAAGAGAGAGAGCGAATTTTGTGAGTGTCGTGGGTCGGGCCGAATCGCTAGTGTTAAATTATAAATTATTTACGGAGCGTGAAAGACGTTTAAGTATCACACGAGGGCCAAAAAGTATTGTTAGCTTCCTGATGCAATACTGGAAAACGTGGACTCAGCAGTAAAAGAGCAGTTAAAAAAAAAAATTGCTTACCCCGCCACAAGCGATTTCGCCTTGTAAGTACTCATTAGTACGTTTGAAGAGAAGCGTAGCAAGACGACTCAGAGTGGGATCATGTGGATCCAAAACCTCGAAGCTGGAGTGCGTTGGCGATCCGTACATATCTGTTAACAATAGATACAACACTATGATAATCTTAAACAACATCAAAAACGTTACAAACACATTCAGTGAAAACAGAATCTTTAGAAAATATACGATCAGTTTTTACTGTTGCTACGACGGATTCGATCAGCAATCAAGAAGCTAAGCGAAGCTGAGCCACATCGCCGCAATTAGCCTTGCGTACCTTTTATCTTACTATAAATTGTAAGACTAGGTATGGCTGCAAAAAGAAATTCGGATCGAACTCTGACGCATGCGCGGTTTAAACACTGCATTTTCGACGGGCATAGACCGGCGTGGTGCAACAGCATCGGCGGTCATCGTGAGCTATCCCCACTGCACGCTTAGCCCCGCGATCGCCATTTTCACAAATATGTAACTTATTTCGTTCAAAAATACTTCCTATATGTTGGACACCTCACACAGTAACTTCTATAAAAAATCATACATTTCACAAATAAAAACCTACCACACGCCGCATATATTAACATCACTCACAAATCATTTAACACTCCTTAGTCAGTATTAGTTAACACCATCGAAACGCATTTAGCCGAGACATGAACTACCGGACGGCCGATAACTACTACGAACCGGAATCGACTGGGCGAGAGGTGGGCAAATGGGATTGCAAATGGCCACTCACGCATGCGTGATGCAGCTGCGTCAGTACGCAACGCGCACATTGGCCACCATCTAGAAGTCTCGGTACTCGTGAGTTTAAAGCTTATAAGCTTTTTGGTCGCACTTCAGCAGACGCATGCGCGGTCTGCCCTTTAGACGGGCGTGTTGCAATGGCATCGGCGGCCATCTTAAAATACCCTACCTCCCGACACTGTCCTTTGTATTTTTTTACGTTCCTGACACCAATCTCACAACCCAGAATTTATCATTATTCGAAATTCATTATTATAGTAAAACTGCAGCGCCGCAGCAACTTTAACACGATTGATTTAAGACGCATCACCGTTGTATTATCATGATTTTACTATATACAAAAACTAATATTTTCACAACAACAAAAATTACACGCTTTAAATTCAATATCACACACAAATGATTCCGCACCTCTACATTAATATAATTTGCCTTTGTTTATTTTCTCCGTAAGGCAGAGACGGATCATGATCTACCGAATTACCTATCACTACTACGAACCGGAAACGACTGACGAGGTGGGCGATTGCAAATGGCCGCTCACGCCTGCGTGATGCAGCTGCATTAGTGCGTCACGCTCAAATCGGCCGCCATCTTGATCTGGTATTTGGTCGCAATTTATGAGGCATGCGAGGTATGCTATATGGACGGGCGTGTTACGACAGCATCGAATCGGATGCCATATAAAATTACCCCCTAACCTACAACACTATCCTTTGTTGTTTTTAACAATTTTTTTCACCAATCATACAACCCAGTTGCTAAGAATATACAATGAAATACTTACAACGTGCTTCGTACACGAAAGTGCTTTACTGCGGCCATTTTAACGCGATTAATTCAAGACGACACAAAGAACCGTCATAGACTAGAAAACTAAAGTATTCACACAAAAAAAAATAACACTAGATTCAGTACCACACAAAAATTATTTCACACTTCCACAGTAATCCAACTGGAAAAATGGCTGTTATTTATTTCCTCCATTGAAACGCAGAGAAGGGTTATGAACGACCGATGACTATTACGACCCAGGAAGGACTGAGCGAGGTGGGCGATTGCAAATTAGCGCTGTCAAATTTTAAAGGGATAGATACCTACCACGCATGCGTGATGCAAGTGCGACGCGCGCACGTTGTCCGCAATCTTGAACTCTCTCAACACTTGGGAGTTCTATGCTCATAAGATTTTGTCCCAATTGTTGTCACACTCCGTATGCAAATTATAATAGTTGGCAAATTATAATACCTACACAAGGAGTTATGAATCAACAGTTTTTGATTCAAAACTCCTTGTGTGCTTTTTAACGTTCCTGAAACCGATCTCACAATCCAAAATTTATGATTATTCTTAATTCATTATTTCAGTAAAAGATGGTACTGCGCTGTGGCCACTTTAAAACGATTGATTAAAGACGCATGAGCGTTCTATTATTATGATTGTACTACATACAGAAACGAATGGTAAAAAAAAAACAATACACTTTTAATTAAATATGTCATACAAATGGTTTCGCACCTCAACAATAATCTAATTCGGAATTGCCTTTTGTTTATTTCCTTCGAAAGGCAGAGACGGATCATGATCTACCAATCACTACATGAATTATGAATTACGAATCGGAAACGACTGGACGAGAGGATTGCAAATGGCCGCTCACGCCTGCGTGATGCAGCTGCGTTAGTGCGTCACGCGCAAATTTGCCGCCATCTTGATCTGATATTTGGTCGCAATTTATGACGCATGCGCGGTATGCTATATGGACGGGCGTTTTGCGATAGCATCGAATCGGCGGCCATCTAAAATTGCCCCCCCCCACCCTACAATACCAAAGTTAGTTGTAAAAAAAAAACCGATCGCAAAACTTAGTATTTAAGATTATTCTATAAAATACTTACAGCGTGCGTCGTAAACGAAAGTGCTGCCCTGCGGCCATTTTAACGCTATTAATTCAAGACGCATGAGGTTTCTATTATATTGATTCTACACATTTTTTTAACACAAATAACCGTCATAGACAAAACTGAAACTATCACAAAAAAAAAAAAAAATTGAAATGATATGTGCGTGAAATTGAATCTAGTGTGATTCAATTTCACACACAATTCATTTCACAACAGTAATCTAATTGGGAAAATTTATTTTATTATTGAAACGCTGAGAAGGATTATGAACTACGCAACGACCGATCACTACTACGACCTGAAAAGGACTGAGCGAAAGGTGGTTGATTGCAAATGACCGCTGTGAAATTTTAAAAGGGATCGATATTACACATGCGAGATGCAACTGCGACGCGCGCACGTTAGCCGCCATCTTGAACTCCCGGTATGAGTTCTAGGCTCATAAGATTTTTTGTCCCAATTTTGTCACACTCAATATGAAAATTATAATACCTACAAAGAGGTTTGAATCGAATATCGACTGCATTTAGAAGCTTAGAACGGGCCTGTTGCAATGGTATCGGTTGCTATCTTAAAGGACCCTACCTCCCAACACTATCTTTTGTGTTATTAAGTTTCCTGACTACAAACGAACAATCAAAAATTTATCATTCCTCTATGAAATACTTACAAGTTGAGTCGTAAAAGAAAGTGCTGCGGTGCGGCTTTTTTAATACGAATGATAAAAGACAGACAACATGAGCGTTTTACTTCACGATTCTACTATACAAAAACTAATGTTTTCAGAACAACAAAGAAACAATACACTTTAAATTCAATATCACATACAAATTATTTCGCACCTCCACAGTAATCTAATTAGGACTGGACTACTCGTAAATGGCGGATTTTGGAAAACTAATTAGTTAAAGTTCATTATGGTTTATTTGCCTCAAATATGAATATTTCAGCGAATTAACATTAACAGAATTATTTTTTCATTTTTATAACGTTTTTAAATCGGGTCGTATTCTGTCATGGCGGCTAAAAGTGACTTCAATACTTTTATTCTGTTGAATCTATGCGTTTTATAACAGGGTTTTTCGCAAACAGACTTTATTAATTGCTTCTGCCGGAATATTATAATATTTGTTAGACTTAATTAACCCATTCGCTGCCCAGCACCCAACATATATGTCAAAAAATAATTCGTTCGTGTGCCTACAACCCGTATTCGATCAGTCGCTATAGATGACTTCTGTTCATGCCCAGGACCCGACTAGCGACACCAAATCTAAGTGTATGTAAATTTGCCAAACAATTTATGGCTTACAAGAAAAAAATATTTTTGAACTGGGCAGCAAATGCGTCAACGTTTTTTGTATATTTAAAAAATAATATTCAAAGCAGACAAATGATTTTATTTGTGTTATTGTTTACTTTGCCAGCCGTAGGTAGACAATTTCCATTTCCTATTTTTTTATGTGCCTACACAAAATATGACTGATATTTATTTTGTAGATAAATAAAGAGCACTGCCACGTTGTGCGAGAGGAGACACTACCAATCAGTGTTGTTCCTTTCAACACCATTCCTTGCGTACATCCATTGGTATTGATGGTAATAAACTTTATATCTGACGTATATATTTTTTTTCTATTTACTATTTGAAACTGTAGTCAGAAAGTCGTGACGTATCGCGCTCTAATTCGCATTCAATGTCAGATATCTTTTTTTTTTTTTTAAATAGCAGACTTTATTCGTTTTACACTTTATAGTGCTTTTTTGGAAGTCAGTTGTATTTTTTCTCCTTTGTAGTTATGCTATCTACCTACCCCACACCATTTCGTATACCACTACTTGCTATGTAAACAACAATGACAGGAAGTATTATAACATCAACAAGATACACAAAGTGGATTAAATACGGACTATCGAAGCTTACTCAAAAACTATCCAAGCAAAGTTAATATATGGGACCACCGCGTAAGCTTCCTCTATCAAATAAAAATAATTTTCTAAATCGGTCCACAATTGACGAAAACATCAATGAACATACTTATTTTTTTAAATAAACATTCGAATTGAGAACCTCCTCCTTTTTTGAAATCGGTTATAAATATTTTAAGTAAATCATTTAAAAAATAAGTTGCCTTTTGATACTTTTAGCTCACAAACATTCTACAATGCAAATTCATAAGGTATTTTTCTTAATGGCAACTAACCTTTGTTATTTCCTCTATTGAAATACAGAGACGGATCATCGTGAACTACCGAAATACCCATCACTACTACTCGTACGAACCGAAAAGAACTGGACGAGAGGTGGGCGATTGCAAATGGCCGCTCACGCCTGTGTGATGCAGCTGCGTCAATGCGGCACGCGCAGATGTGCCGCCATCTTGAAGTTTCAAGCTTTTCGATCAAACACTGTCGCATGCACGTTCTGTACTTTTGACAGGCGTGTTGCAATGGTGGCGGTGGCCTTCTTAAACGACGACTCAAAGGCACTATCCGTTGTTGTTGTTAAACCTTTTTTTTTTTCACCAATCAAACTATCCAGAATTTATCATAATTCTATGAAATACTTACAATGCAGCCGTTTTATAACACAAATTATTTAACATGTTCACTGTAATCTAATTAGGAAGTGTCTTTGTTTATTTCCTCCATTGAAACGCAGAAAAGGATTATGAACTCCGATATACCGATCGCTACTTCGACCCGGAAAGGACTGAGCCGTGAGCGAAAGGGCGATTACAAATGGCCGCTGTACAATTATTAACCGTTGAAATGTCAAATGCGACTGATATTACGCATGCGAGATGCAACTGCGTCGCGCGCATGTTGGCCGCAATCTTGAACGACCGGGACTTGGGACCTCATAAGTTGTTAGACGCAATTTCTCTTATTTGTGTTTTATGATTCTAATCTATTTAGTTTTCTCTATGGCAATAATGCCGATGTCAGATTCAAGTATGTTAAGAGAAAACGTACGAAATAAAAAACCATTAATCCAATACTCGTTGGTTGATGAACTTGAATTCAATGTGAAACTTGTTGACGAGTAGGTATGTTTCATGATAATGATAGATATTAACTTATAAATTGTGTAACTAGGTACTTAGGTATCAATTACATAAAAAGGTTCAGGGGCCTTACTCCCGAAAACGATACGAGTTTGATTTTGATTCCGATTCGAACTCACTTCTGGGGCCTTACTCCCGACAGCATCGAGTTCTGAATCAATCGAATTGGGTTCGAATTAAATGCCGATCCATACTCTTGAATAAAACACTAGCGCACGATCGTGCGGTGGTTCGAAGCGAAACTAACTTCGGTCCAGTTTTAAGTTTTAAATCGAGTTCGGATCAGAAACGAAATCGAATCAGAATCAAAATCAAACTCGAATCGTTTTCGGGAGTAAGGCCCCTGTTCGAACACTAACGCATGTGCGGTCGAGGCATCCTTGGGGGGGCGGGATGCAATGTCACCGGCAACCGTTTTGAAACTACCACGACACTATCCTTTGTCCGAAACTTCAGAACCACAATATTAAGAATTTATAAATATTCTATGAAATACTTACACCATTATAAACAAAGGTGTTATTCGGCCGACATTTTAACGCGATCAAAGACGTATTAGCGTTCCTTAAGATGACCACAAAACATAACACAAAAAACTTCAAATCCAAAAAAATACATTATACAGAAAACGCAAACGCCACACTAAAATTTAAATAATCTCAAAAAAGGAATCACAGTTAGTGTAATTTCACACACTAATCACTGCACGGTAATCTTATTAGAAATTGACCCACCGATCACTTAGCCAAACCGAAGAAGACTGCGATTGCAAATGGCCACTGTAAAATTTTCAAGCTTTCGATGTCACGCACGTGCGCTGCAACTGCGTTACCCGCCCATCGGCCGCCATTTTAGTTTTCCGGGAACTGGGCGTGCGTGGCTTCAACTGCGTCACCCGCCCATCGGCCGCCATCTTAATTTTCCAGAAACTGGGCGTGTGTGCCCACCCCGGACCACCCGCTACTCCTATGCACTTTCCAGAAAATGTTGATTTAATTCGCACTATTCTCACTGAATTTTATGAAAAATAAACACATAAGTACACAACACATCACATTTGGTCTCATTTCATTTTTGAACAAAACATTCCTTTTGCCATTTGCTCTGGTAAACTTCGACGCACGACTTGCCCGAAACGGAGTAAATTTGTAACTCCCAAAGTTCCAAACAGTTCATTAAAATTTGCTGGGGTCGATATTAAAAAGCATGACCATTGCTACTGCGTTATTTCTAAACGCTTCTTGAGCATCAGCAGCCATTTTGAACTCGCAAGTCTTTTACTGCGCGGTCAGCTTCTTTCACGAACAAAATTCTTAAGAACTTGAAATTATAATCGATCACCACACAAAGTTATTAAAAAATAATAGTCAATATTCGTTACTACTATAGAAATATATGCAAGTCAATGTATGAAGTACCGAACGACCGATCACTACTCCAAACCAAAGAAGACTGGCGTGGCAGGGTCACTCCAAAGGGCAGCTCCAAAATTGGCGATCGATTTCACGCAAGCGCTCGCGTATTTGCACTTTACACACGCGCAGCGCCATTGCAAATACGCCATCTTGCATTACATATACTGCACGACGCAGTAACAAAGAGCGACCGCATCTTCCCCTCTCGTACCCCGCCGCCGACAATATCGAACCGAAATTTCGGCTGGACGCGGGGCGGAAGCATGAAGAGCGGGCATCGGTGCAAGGGCTGTTGAGGTGCGGGGTGCGGTGCAAGGGATGTTTTACGGGTGGGGTAGATGCAAGGGCTGTTGAGGTGCGGGGTTCGGTGCGGGGGTTTGATGAGCGGGTTTTGGTACGGGGGTGAAATGAGTTACGCGGGGGCTTCGAAATTATTGGAATCGATATGAGATATGCGTGTTGTAGTCGCGCAACGGCCGCCATCATAATTTACGGGAACCTAGGCGTGGCCGCGTGGCCACCCAATAGATACTCCCAAGAACATTCCAGGTATTGAACATTTAACAGTTGCAGAGATTGCCACCATAAATATAAGATACCCAAAAATGAACTTTTTAACGACACTCCCGGACTCGAGCGGAAATCGAGCCACCAGGGCCTCAAGTCTGCTATTACAATAGTGTCAGAATGGTCTATCATTGATATCATAATTGTTGATTTTGACAAGTTTGGTAATCTACTAATATAATGGCGTCATTATGACTTTCCAATGGTCAGCCACTGACACTCCATTGGAAGAATTTGTAATCTCGTACATAATGACAAATTAAACTTCCTACTAAACTTCCACCCTACTACTTCAGATTGATTATAACACTAATAAATAATATGTAAAAATATATATAAATGAAAACTGGCATGAATAAATGTTCAAAATGCCATTGTAATACAATTCTATTACGAGAACATTGACCGACCAATGATCGACCATTATAAATTTAGCAGATTACGAACTTTTAGCAAAATGACAATGGGATCGCGTTGGAGTGACGAATTTATAAAAATAGCAGACTTGGGCCCCAGGTAAAACATTAAAAATAATGATAATTCAGAGAAAAAGTTTTGTTTTGAAGCTGACATACTGGCCATCATTTACGTATCACCATTGTTCCTTTGAATTCACGATTTGCATAATAAGAGTATCGAAATAGTTTTTCCTTATTTTTTAATCTATTCTAACGTTATGAATATTGCACCTAGGATTGGCAACCATAATGTTAAAAACAGTATGATACTGATTTTCACGCTAAAATATTGTTTACTGTTCAACAAAAATAAAGTATATGAATATTCTGCTTTCACTTATATCCAGAGCTATACCTAAATTAAAAGTTTCATCTATTACGTAGAACATCATGCACCTGGGCATTGGAGCGGTGGTTCAATTAGCCTTAATTTCAGGATGAAAATGTTAATGTCTCGAATTTTCGGGACATAGTAAAATAATAGATAGTTCTGCCACCTTAGTATTCACAGAATGAGTATTTTCAGTGAATGCTAAGCCGTGGGACGACAGTAATAGAGCTCCAATACATTCAATAATAAAATTGCTCCATGTCTGTTCGGTGAGGCTTAAAAAGCCTTCAAAATTGGTGCTAAATTTACGATTTGCGCTACTAAATTATGTATCAATTTAAAACAGAAAAAAACACCTGAAATACTATAAATTTTTCCGAGATACTGTTTATTTTCCCATTTTCACCATAATAAACTTTATTTCTTGTCCAAAACGTTGAAAACCTTAACTGCACCTGAAGGGCACTTCAGTCTGGGCTTATTCAGCGAAACGTAAGTGCACAACTTCATTTAAGTCGTTCTGCCTTACAAAGAATTTACAATTGATACCTGGAGACTGGCAGCTTTGTGTGCCGGCTCCTGGACGACCACAAAATCGGGTCACTACAGCACGACAAGATCTCAAGGTTTGCACGGATCGGAGAAAAGGACATGTTTGGTGGAGCAATGGGCGATTGTCTAGGTACTCAAAGAAAATGTTCAGTAACGATTGTTACATTATTATAATCGTCGTATTTTATAATTTATCAGTTGATAAGTTTTAGGAGTCAGGATCTTGCGTAAACTGGTAAAAATACGGTTTATGCGTTGTTGATTTATCTTCATTTTTTAGTACAACGCCATCTGTGAGCGAATACAGGTACTAATTGGTGATATGCCTTTGTGAGGTTAATAAAACATTTAATATTTTGTTGGTCTGACATCATATTCTGCAGTTTTTATTTCTATTTGTGTAACAAAAATGTAAAGCACCTATTGTTTATCTAATAAATACTTACTAGTGCTACTAATTGCTTAACGTTTAGTATTTTTTTTTTTTTTCTATTATTCACATAGCATTAATAATCTTTATTGTACTCATAAATGCACATAATATGATATTGGTATCATCTTTAATTCCGTATTTTGGTTTCTATCTTCAATACCCATAATATTATTTATTTTAGCTACGTCAATGTCATGTCAAAAAAGTAATAAATACTTACCTTCAGCGGGTATTCAAAGAAAAAGGCTTATTCCACAAATCCCCCCTGAGAGAATCCCCCTTAGTGGAAAAAACTGAACCCTATTGTAAAAAATCACTTTCAGGGGATCTTGGAATACGTTATTTTTTGTTTTTTTAATTCTAGTTTTCCCCTCTTAGCGGGATTATCAGGGGTGAATTCTAGACTGTTTTCAGATTCCACTTTTCCTCCGAAGGGGGATTTTCAGGGGGGATTTGTGGAATAAGCCAAAGAAAAACACGTTTGATGGGTACCTACCCAAAAATATTTTAGTAACACTGTCGTATTTTATACGCAAATACGTTAATATATTCCTTTAATCTAAAATAAGCGGCTTGATAGTTATTGTGCACACTCTTTTTAAAGGTAATTACGGAATAAAATGGAACGTCAAAAAAGTTTTTAGTACTTCCCGTTAAAAATGGCAAAACGGAAGCTACGATTGAATACTGTTTTTTTGAGAATTATGTTACGCAAGTAATACTGAATTAATAAATCCATAGCAAAAAAGATCGAAATTTTTAAATCTTACCGTAAAACCTTAAATCATGAACATTTATCGATACCAGAATTACCAGAGGGCAGAAACTGGACATGTCCTTTGTAATTCCCAAAGTTCCAAACAGTTCATTAGAATTATCTGGGTAATTATCTTTGCCTGCGTAATCGTCACCTGACCTTAATACAGGTCCAAAAACAACTTCGAGACTTTCATGGACTGATTGTTTGCGCTCGAACTGTTAGAAGGAGACTCGAGGAACGTGGCCTGAAACCTAATAAGACAGCCAATCTTCCCAAACTGATAGCTCACAGACGCGCCTACAGTTTGCACTCGAACATTTGCACGGGACTCAACGTCAATGGAGTCGGTTCTTCGAATAAAACCAAGATTAAATGCAATGATGGACGTAGGAAAGTTTACCGAAGACACGGAAATTTTTATTTTGCAATGTTGCATTGATGAAAAAGTAAGTTACGGCGGTGGGTCATGGACAGTCTGGGGAGGAATTTCTACCGAAGGAAAAACTGGCCTTGATGTTGTGACATGACCACGGTTGCAACCACTAAATAGCAACCGATACATTGGTCAATTCGCAGAGGCTCATACTATGTCATATGTTGAATTTGTGGGCCAGGATTTCATATGTATGCATGATAATGCTAGGGCGCTCACGTGCGCGAATCGTTCGAGAATACCTGCATGACGTTAGAACCGCAGTAATGAAATAGTCAGCAAAAAGCCCTGATATGAATCCAATAGAGCACTCATGGGATAAGCTGGAGGCGTGTTCGAGCTAACCAACCAGCTCCAGAAACTTTGCAGGAGCTGAAAACTGACACCTTGAAAGCATGGGAGAACATTCCACAGAACGTAATAGTGGCATTAATTAATTCGAAGCCGAACCGCATGACGGCCGTTGTAAATGCTCTTGGAGGTAACTCAAGTTACTTTATGAACGTTTTTTCTATGTAAACCAGTTTTATTCAAAAACTCCACGCTAATTTCACCCATACGAAACGTGAAAGAAATTTGAAATCGGAAAAAAAACTGGTTCATTGCAATAAGTCATGCAATGAAACAGTTTTCACGCCTAAACCACTGAACTAATCATCCTAAAACTTTGTACATACCTACATTGTCAGATGTACAGAAACGGACATAGGGTAGAGATAGTGTGTTCCCGAGGAAAACAACGATAACGTTCTTATGACAATAGATGGCGCCACGTGTCTTTCGAATCATGATTGAATTATATTACCTACTAAAGAAACTTTAGTTGTGTTAAGTTTTTTTTTTTTTAATCATCACTTCATCTCAGCCGAAAGATGTAGGTACTCTGCTGAACATAGGCCTCCCCCAACTTGAAATTTTGAATAGTTTTAGATGACGTTTGCCCAACTATTTTGCAAATAAGAAAGAAATAAAAACATTTTTTTTGCAACATTGACTGAACGGGTTTCTTTAAAATTCTAAGTGCCTACTAGGGTATGTGGGGGATATCATAGAAAGAACGCTATTTGCACATTCTCAAATATTTTTCTTTTTTTTTTTTTTAGGACGCCTTATTTGCGACTAAAGACGCAAAAAAAAAATACCGTATCTCCGAAGGTGATAGAAGTTTATGTAAAGATTACAGGAAAAATAAAATGATCTCTAAATAGCACACCTTTTTAAATATTTCCGTTTTAGGTCAGCTCCATCTGTTGACCGATAGTGGAACTAATGTAAATTTTTAGATGATTTTTGAGCTACGGAACCCTCAGAGCGCGAGCCCGACTCGCTCTTGACCGGTTTTTTGATATGGTTTAAGTGTCTGCGCCATAATACAGGTCGAAAATAAAGAAACCAGTTTTTTTTTTCTAACAGGAAATATATAATATATCATATAATATGTAATATAATATATCGTTTGGCATCAAAAAAATTGCCCATTTTCTTGTTGAATGCTGTTCAAAATGTCTAAAGAAGTTAAGGACAGTCTCCTAAGACTAGGGTTGCTAGACGTCCTTTATTTTTTAAAGGACGTCATCTTTTTTAGCCCTAAAAATTAAAAATTAAATATGTTCAATAGAGGACAACACTTTGTCCTTTATTTTGTGAAAAATTAAATAAGTTCGATATTGACACTGTAAAAGCAGAACTACAAATAACATCGAACTTCAACATGCAATGCAAACAATTTTATAATTTCATTGTAGAAAACGAAGAAGCTATTTGGCTTCGATTCGAGACAAACTACGTTAAATAAATGTCGCTACTGATACCATAAACAACATAACATTTTAATAAAAATAATATGATATCCTTCATTTTCATCTTAATATGTCCTTATCAAATCCTCTAAAACATAAAACCGGAGCTGGCAACCCTACCTAAGACCGTTTTCCTGTTGCTACAAGGGTCAAGAGGAAACGTGCAGGTCACGTGGGGATAGGTACATGTCCAATTTTATTTTTAGATATAATGTATATCTACCACTGCCATGTTTTGTTTTTATGCGTAATTATATTAATTATAGAAAAAAGGCACCACGCTGTTGATTGATTGATTTTACAAGGATTGATAATGACGCATGCTGCAACTGCTGCACCACGTGCCATCTTGAACTGCAGCGTCAATGCAAGAATAGCAATTTTTTGGAATATTTCAATAAAACAACACAGCACAGTCGTTACTTATTTACACGAAGTTATACCTACATACCTAAAAATGGAATTCGAGATCAAAAGTGTAAACAAAGGAGTTGCCAATTTAAATTAATAACCACAACTGTGCAGTTTGTCGAAAAGTACTATAATAATATAGTGTTATAATTGTAGGCATATCTTAAACAGGTAAAATATAAGGTCAAGGTGGTAGGTGCCAAGGTTGCCTGGAAGAGATCGCAGTATGCGATAAGGCCGCCCATTGTATATTTTTTTAGTGTATAAGTTTTTCTTTTCTTTTGTAATGTGTATTCTGATTACAATAAAGTAATATAAATAATAATAATAATAAATAATATAATATTGCACACAGTTTTCATCTTTAAAGTAACGTAAACTACGATCCAAGAATAAAATTTAACTGTTTGAAATGAAATTGTGAAAATTATTTTTATTGTACTGGCAATAAGGTAGAAGCTCCAAATATTTTGACTTCTATTTATTATTTACTATTTATAAAAGGTTTTTCCGTTTAAACAAGAGAATCTTGTAATGTTATTTGGTGAAACCTTAGGCTATAATTGGTTTCATTTTGACACGCCGCTTCAGCGTCCTTTCAAAAATACGAAATATAATAATATCAAATAATTAGAATGACTAGGGAAATGTTGACTACCCCTGAAACGTCACTTTGACAATGACATTTCTTTGTTTACATTTTTGATCTCGAATTCCATTTCCGACCTTTGATACTATACTCCTGCATTGTTAACAGTAGCACCTTATTGTCAACAATCAGAATAGGGACGAATCTGCGATGAGTACGGTTGTTCTACTGAGGTAATCAGACTCTCAGTCACAGAGTATAATCATTACTAATATGCGACAAAAAGTCATATCGTTATTTTAGTACCAGTCATTATCGTTATTTTAATACCAGTGCCGATCACTCGTCCGAACCGAGGAGAAGTGGGAGTCCTAAATAACCGCTTTGAACGTTTGATACGATCGATATCACGCAAGCGCGGTATATTGCAACGGGCATCGGCCATCTTTAATCTATTTCTGAACAGTCCCGCCATCTTGTAATACAAGTTTTTGCCCAAATATAACTATTTTATGTACTTACCTGCCTGAGGGTATAGCTAGCTATGTAGGTTAAGACCTGCATAATAAAAAATAAATAAACATTTCTCGCCAAAGAAAAATGCCCACTCAAAACTGTAGATATCATAATTTATAAGAAAACAAAGAATTTCCTTTGTTCTTACGACCATTGAGCATTGGAATCCGTTTCGATATAGGGATAAAAAGAAAACGCACTACATGACATACAGCCGCCAGTGATGGCAAATCAGGATGAAATCTTTGAAAACCTACAATGGCTCCTAACATTCTTCACCCATTAAATTTAATTCATAATAAATATCAAAATTTTGAGTCAAATCAAAGCTTTAAGTTACAATTTCGAAGAATAAATCCCTATGAATAGTTTACATTCTCAGAAATTATTAAAAAAAAACTTTGATGAAAACATTTGTCTTATTTCTCGAAATGCGTATTTTGAAAAGATTCCCCAATTAATTGTGGGTCGCGTGAATAACTCTTCCTGACAGAACATAAAAAAAAAAACACCTTACCCGCGCCGGTAGCTTGTATCCCTTTCCCAACACATAATGATTTTTCCAATGCGGGATATACATATTATTTTTTTCGTACTTCGCCAGTGATATGTCGCTTATGAAAACCTATTTTTAAGAAATTATGGTCGGTTAAAGTGACAGTCATGGTTCCTAACACCTTCACCCGTTTTCGTGACCCCTTTCTCTGCAACGACGTTTGGTGCGGGCGTTTTTTTTTTTTTTTTTTCGCCGTTATGAGTTGATAGAAAGCATACTTATCATCACGATATGTTCATATGATAATTTTAACAGGGCAATGTCTTCTTTACATAATAGTGTTAGACATTGTTATAAACAATGTAAAGATAAAATTTGTAAAAAAAAATAAAAATATCGATGCCTAACAGCCAAAAAGGGATAAGCGACATTATTTTGCGAAATCGACAAACAATAGACGCAGAAAAAAAATCTGTTTCTAACCATAAAACAAAAGTCGATTTCGCAAAAAAAAAAATGTCGCTTATCCCTTTTTGGCTGTTAGGCATCGATATGCATATGTTTGTGTAGCAAATAACTATTTTTATTCTGTTTTTTATATTTGTTTTGTGTCAGCTCATGTTTAATATTGTTTATTTTCATTAATAGATACAATACATAAATTTGTTGATTTTCTCTCTATTAAACTAAATAACTAACCAAAATAGGTTTTTTTTTTTTAAGACTATGCTTTGTATGACCTCCACTTAGTATGACGTGTTTGTCACATCCCTTGGATGTCATTATAAGTGGATTCTACTGTAATAAAGAAAATAGAGAAAGATAATTTTGGCATTGGACCTTGGCCTAAAACAAAATCATCTTATTTCAATTTCAACGCATGGGTATTGGGTAACCATTAAAGTTGATGATCGATTATTTATACTTATTTGAGACTGGTCATCTCTTAACTGCCAGGGCGTATTTTAAAATTTATATTTTAAATTGTTGTTTTTTTACATTGTCTCACCATATAGAAGCAACAAGAATAACGTAACCAGGATTTTGGAGTTTCTTACCCGTTCTTCTCCATAGAGATCTAAGTTTTGGAATGGGCAACTAGCTTCAACTTTCTGACAGACTCTTTGACAATTCAAAAATGCCTATTTATGATTTAATTGAAATAAATGGTTTGAGTTTGTATGTGGCGTCCCTGAGCGGCAGTTAGTCGCATAAATAGATATCATAACACATTAAACACAAAGGAAACTGCCATTTTAAATCGGGGCAGGCAGAGAAACCCAACTACCCGCTGCAAAACTTGCATGGAATCGAAATCACGCAAGCGCTGCAGTAGCATCGACGCCATTTTAAACTATTTTGTGCACGCCATGTTTTGGTGCGGCCGCCATTTTGATTATTCAACCTATTCGCAAATTACCGCCATATTTTAAACATTTCAGTTTTTTTTAGCACCCCATGTAAAGTATTTAGGCAACTTCATCATCATCATCATCATATCGAAAAATATGTCCTTACTGAAATCAGAGGGAACTGGGTAGTCTAAAAATAACTCCGCCATTTTTTAGATCGATATGAAGCCTGCGCGTTGAAGTTGCTAACGTCGTCGCCATTTCAATAAATTATATAAAACAAAGAACCGTTTCCATCCACTTTCCAAAATACTCTACCAAATGAGAATCATGGTGGAACCGCCGCCATCTTAAGCTCTTTCCTAAATATGGCCGTCGGCACCTACAATTACATACATCATATCTGGTGCCAGAAGAAGAAATATGAAGATACACAAGAACTAGCAAGCTTACCTTCTTCTTCGTTACAGCCCTCGTAATAGTTGTTGTAATAGAGATCTCGACAGTAATCCACCGGATCTTGTTTCTTTGCTTCTGCTTTTTCCAGCATACGTTCGTAGTTACGAAGAGCCACACACATCTTACAATCGGGAAAGAATATCTCCGGAGTATACATTTTTAGGCGCTGTTGCTCAGCGGTTAATTTAGATCAAAGTGAAAATTATTCCACCACGGTCTCCACGCAGACTACCGATCAGTTAGCGGGACGGGCGGAAACTGGGCAAGATCGGGCTCGAGTTAAACGCAGTAAAATTTCCAAGGGGTCGATAAAAATTACGCATGCGCTTTAGGACCAAGGACACAGTCGGAAGGGTGCAGTGGCGGAACGGCAGCGAAGCAACTTTAGTTACTCTAACATAAGGCTCAAATTTGTGTAGCGAAATAAAACCACTAAAATATTTTGAATTCCAGCGTGCTAACTTTCAGCCGTATGTTTAAGTCACTAAAGTTGAATTCTAAATTTTTTCGGGATGGGTTAGTCTTGGATTCGGAGGGTCTGCATTAACCTTTACACAGACGAGTCTGGGGGATCGGATTAGCAGCATATTAAGTCTGATTTGGGGTTTAAATTGTTTTGGTTGCGTGTTATTCGTTTAATTTTTTGACATCATATTCGTAACATAAGGCATCCTGTATAGACATGGAAAATCCATCTCAAGGTGTCACCCATTAGTGAGCGAAAATATAATAATGCTGACTAAAACTAGACTGCTAACTTGGCACTAAGTGAACGAACAAACGCTAAAAATATCAAGTACCCGCTTTACAAAGTAACTTTAATACAACAGATGTACTGTACCCGATTATTACAAATATACAGAATTTGCAACAAAAGAGGACACCCTAGTTTGCATAATCCGGAATTCGAATAACATGATCAAAGCTTTTGACATGCTTACAATATTAAAACCCTTTCATGCTTGAGTTATTATAATTCCAAAAGAATGACACGAGAGGCAGGGGTAAAAACGATGGTATATTATTTTGCTTACACGACCTTGAAACAAGATGAATTCGCCCCTGTCTGCGAGGCGACGACGTAAATAATGTACCTGCCCCAGACACATAAGGGGAGCTGATGGTGCATGGCAATCCGGAATCTAAGCAGAGTTATAAATTTCTCCCCAGCCTCCACAAAAAAATCGTTTGAAGCCAGTATTCAATTCGGGGGTGTGTATTATAGGGGAGATTAATTACATTGGGAGAGTAGACGGCAGCGTTTTTGTTTACATGAGTTACTTTAAATAAAAAAATATTAAAGAGTTTGCTATAGTTATATAATTATGTATTATGGGAAAAGTTCAGGGTCTTTCATTGAGGAACTACAAAGAAAGAAACTGGTATTAATTATATTTCTTTGTTACTTACAAAGAAATATAATTAATGCCTTATGGGTAGAGCTAGTTGGAAACGATACTAATAATAATAAAAATGTAGGCTTGTAAAATCTACGAGTCTGACAATTAATGGGCTTCTGATTAACATGTACCTACGTTGCCATGGTCATTTATTGAAGTCGTTGCCCCCACACTAAGTCTTCAATTTCTTTATACAGGAGGCACATTGTGGGTTTAGCACTTCAGTAGGACCAACAGAAATAACATAGCCTCGTGGACCTACTGACATGAAAAAATTGTAAGGCCACCAGAAAACACCCAGATAAAGGTATGGGTAGACATTTGGAGTTAGAACGCAAGCTGTTTAGATAAAAGTTACTTGATTTTGGTTTAATTGGAGACTATATCAATGACGTGACTTCACTGCACAAAATTTAGCAGATATAGGGCTAGTAATTGACCATATGTCTTTATGAGAAACTTTACTAGTTATGGCTCTAGAGAACTTGTAAATAAGGTAAAGCCCCCAACAGGAAGCCCTATAAACTTTTACGATGAAAAGTTGGGAATCAGCATGTCCTGTGGTATATACGACAAAATCATAACGGATGTGATAAAATAGGTACCATGGGTGACAAGTTGTTAGAGGTGGGTGCGTTATCGGCTGAATGTCGTGACACTAGCTCGTTACTAAAATATTTGGCTAGTGTCAAAACGTCCACTGTTTTGCCATAGAAAAGCACTGCAGAGGGCGCAGAACATCCTAAGCCCAAAGTGATTAAATGCTTCACTTGTTCGAAAACTGGTCACAAAGCCAAAATGTGTGGTAGAAAACCACCACGAAAAAGAAAAGATATTAGGTGCAAGTTTTGTGGAAAGGATGGACTTGAGGATTTTTTTTTTTTTTAAACCAAGATAAATAATACTGTTAATGCTGCAACATTAAGGGACATACTTTGGATGAGTGTAGGAAACGCAAGGTCGGAAGGGACAAAGCAATCGATAGAGTTCAGAGTGTGTGTTGTGATGCCACTGACAAAAAAAAACCCCCAGCAGAAAGAAGCCTTTATAGACTTCGGTAGTTCCTGAGACGCTATGAAAAAAAGCTTCTGGGAAAAATTACAATTGAAATCTACGATTAGTGACGATGTCGTGATCAAGGGGTATGGGAACGCCTTTACTCGACCGCTGGGCTACTACTATTACTACGGCGTCATTGACTGTTGATGGTGCGAAAATGCATACCAAGTTTTATATTGTACCAAATGACATCCAAGACTTTCGATGTATTAGTAGGTAAACCTACATCTTCTGATATTGTTTTTGTTAAGACATCCACTCAGCCTAATTTCCTTAATAAATAAAAAAAGGCATTAGATTTGAAAATATCGAAAAGGTACGTTTATATTCTCAGGAGGATATAACAATAAACCCAGAAATCAATAAAATCACTGTGAGGACGGAATCTATAACAAGCGGTTCCATAAAAGTGAAGTGTAGTGAACAGAGTCGACCCAAATACGAAAAAAATGTGTTAATTGTAGAAAACCAGGACAAAGCAACTGTGATTAGACTTGTTAACAAAACTACGGGACCAATACAGTTGAAGAGCAATGATTGTGTCGCTAGAGCAGAACTACTGCAGTCCTACGTAAACCTTGGAAAAAAGTTCTTATCAAGATTTACGTAAGTTGGAAAATTGCCTCATCACGAAGGGTGAGTTTATTGTGAAATAAAAATACTTATTTATTTGTTGTAGTTGTTATTGTGTGATGTACGTTTTGTAGCTTCAGACAATGGAATGTTTTCCATGAAGGAGAGCTTTAGTGTGACTAAAGGTCGTAGGCGTTAGGACGTGGACGGGCCGGAGACGGAACGTGGTGTTATGAAAACACGTATTCAGTACGTGGACCTTAAGTCAAATGACCATCATTTTAATTAGGTATATACACAAGTTGCCTACTCATGTTGCGTTCTTGACAAAAATTAAGTCATGTTTCTGTTACAAATAAAACTACAATACTCTGCAATTATATCAATACTAAGCGCCAAACACCAAAGATTCAGCGAATAAAAACATCACAATAAAGCCACGCTTAAAACAGTTTCGAGTCGGCAAAAAAGAAAAGCAAAGACCATTGCGTGTAAGTGTTAAATAATTCAAAAACGGTGAATAATGCCATCGCCCTGCAGTTGTAAAATATAGGCAGATTACTATTTACACGCGTAATAGTGCAGTAGCAGGAGCGAAACTTATGTATACTCCATTTACTATAGCATTAGACAAATAACGGCTAAATAACGACAGTTATTGTGTAATATTGTTGATATTACTGCACTTTAGAGTTATTTTTTTAATGTAAATGGTAAATAGATTACATTGCTTTGTATTTATCGTGAAATAACGGAGTTCATTAAACGTTTACATCGAAATAACGAAAGGGTGAGAACAGTTTTGTCTAATGTTATAATAAATGGAGTATAGTACATGCTAATAGCACAAACTTATGATTACAAATTGCTTTGTTGGATATAGTAATTATAGAAATTAAAATTGACTATCTAGTTGGGTTAGTGGGCGCTTGCGTGACCGCTGAGCGTGGAGTCCTGGGTACGATCCCCAGGCCAGAAAGTGTTAAAGGGATTTTCCATTAGAAATTTCTCTATAGTCAAAGTCAAATAATTTATTTCAAATAGGCACGAAGATGCACTTTTGAACGTCAAAAATTACATGAATAGTTAATTGATTCTAGTTGCGCCTTCCAAAAGGTTATGTATGGAGAAGAATAGGCAAGAAACTCCATACTTACTCTTTTAAAAAGTTAACAATAGTTTGTATACATTAATTAATATTTATACCAGTCCTGAGTCTAGATTTTCCTTTAGTTATCAATTGAGATACAGTAGCTAGGCTAAAATATGCAATCTATTTTACATTGATTGCATTTATTTTTACTGACACATCATCATTCATCGCCCAGCACAACCCGTTTAGGGTAGAAATTCGAAATTTGGACAATAGGTTCCTTTTGTGACGTAGGCATCCACTAATCCAGGATTTTGTAAAATTTTCCGTTGAGGTGTAGAAAAAAGGGGATGTTGTCTCTATGAAACATCTTGCTGAAGAGCTAGTTTAAAATAAAACCATCAAACATTGGCAAAGCCACATACAAGAAAGATTACATAACTGTTTGTTCGCAGTGCAAAGAAAGTTATTAACGAGAACATAAATAAAACCGTTTATCCACTCGTAATCACAGAAACAAATAAAAAGCTATTGTGTATCCACGTTCGAAAGGATAATAAAAGAAAAGAAAGAAAGAAAGAAAAAACGTTTATTTCCGGTAAACATGACGCAAAAAAAAGAACACAAACAAAAAATAAAAACAAGTTGGGGGAAAATATGCGTCACATCCACGCAAAACGGCCATCGCTCAGCATAATGCTGCGACCCTGTGCAAGACAGAGCCCCAGCGCTGATTTTCAGCGACAGCCGGCGTTAAGAGTGCATACATCGGTCCACTAGCGCCACTCCTTTAAAAAAATATATACTCGTGACTGAGAAGGAACCATGAAAAACGGCTCAACAGCGACCTCGGTAAGTGTGTCTAGAATGTTCTAATACCTTTTATAGTTTCATATTGAGATACTTAGCAACAAAATTCATTCTAAAGAAAAACGACCACGTTCCTCTAGATCGTATTTTGTTGCTTCAAACTTTAAAAAAGGTATTAGAAAATTCTAGACGCACTTACCGATATAGTTGATTGAGCCGTTTTTTATAATTCCTTCTCAGTCACGAGATAATCTGATTTTAAAGAAGTGGTCCACTAGCGCAGTGGACCGGTGACAACCCTCGTATTGGCAATGACAGCATTTATGACTATCAAACAAACTATATAATGTATAGCATGTTATATCAAAGTTGGCTTATATATGTATTTTTGTATGGAAGAGGTATTTAAAGGGATTTTTTTTCGACCTCCAAGCAGGCAAAAGCAAGCAGCATAATATAAAAAAATACATTTAAAAAATCTGAAATGAATTAGTTTATTCGCTGACAGAGAATGCACAGCCTAATCCGCTCAGTCTGAAAGAAAGAAATTTTGAACAAGAGTTCAAACAACGAAGGTGAGCAATGAGGAAGAATTTTTGAAAATGCACCCTCTAAAGTGGTTGAATAGGGGATGAATGTTTGAATGGAAGATCATTATTTTTGAAGTTATAAACCTGGAAGTTGGTACTTAGACTTCTGTTTATAAATAAAATTAGCTGTATCACATTTTTAGGAAACTCATACCCAAGGCTATACAGGTGCAAGCTTGTATATTAATAACTCATTAGACAAATGACTAATAGCCACGTTACTGTGACAATCTGCTTGCAACTAATCATTCCACAAGCACATTTTTACATTCTATTGTCTGAACTGATGCATCAGAAAATTGAAAATACGTCTTCACTAATAAGTCTTCACCGATGATAAAGTACTACTATTAAAACAATTATATATCCCATTCCTGTTAGAATCAAAGCAGTGTCTAAACAAATGTGAAACAAAGTTTTTTTTTTAAAGATATTTTAGCATGTCTAGAATATTGCAGAGTATTGTAGAATAAAATAAAGATAATAATAATAAATAAAACAAATGAAAGAAATTGTGTAAGTTGTTTCATCACGACTGCTTTCAAAACGATGAAGGAAAACATTGTGAGGAAACTGACATGTCCTAGAACCAAAAATTCGAAGACATGTGACATCTACCAACCCGTACTGGGCCTGCGTGGTAGATAACGTCTTACTCCCTCTCACTGAGAAGAGGCGTGTGTCCCAGCAGTAGGAACATTGTAGGCTGATTATTTATTTATTTATTTATATAACTATTACTTGCTGCACTAACAGTAAACACCACAGCGTGCAGCAAGCCGTCAACTAAAAAAGTTCATGCAAACACTAGTCACTTTACTGCTAGACAAAAATACATCAAAATTCGGCTCCTGAGCAATTAGGGCGTTCAACAGAATGATCGCCTGGGTTGTGGGAGCGTATCAAGCAGTATGGGTACGCACTGGCATAAGCTAAGCAAACTAGAAAAAAAAAATGAAACAAATTTTCAAACAGCTTAAATATCTCCAAGCTATTTGAAACACACGCATAAGCTAATTAGCTGCTAGTGTGTCTTATAAATAATAATAATAATAATAAACAAGTGGCTTTATGGATCACCTTAGCGCTAGGGCTTATGTATCACAATCATCCATACTAATATTATGAATGTGAAAGTAACTCTGTCTGTCTGTCTATCTGTCTGTATGTTACGTTTTCACGCCTAAACCACTGAACCGATTGTCATGAATTTTGGCAGAGATATAGCCTGGGATATGGAGAAGGACATAGGCTACCTTTTTACGCGATAACCGACATCTACGCGGGCGGAGCCGCGGGCAAAAGCTAGTAGTTAATATGGGCTAGAATTCACTTTTTTATCATTTTGAATTTAAAGGGATTATTCGCATGTTTTAGTGAAATCTTCTAAGTGTATTTTTTGTAGTTAAACTATATGTGGAAATACCTCCAACTAAACCAACGTGCCTATTTTATGGCATTACCGCCATGCATGCATCCTCATTCAGTTTGTGTACATTTTTGACTTTGTCAGTTAAATGTTATTGGCACTTTACCTTTGCTATGAGTACATCATTATCTTGCCCTTGTCGCAATTTATTTGGATTAGACAGTTTTCTTATTTATTTTTATTTATTTATGCTGCACGCATGTGATTTTCTTCCATACATCACTATTAGCCGTTAAGTCAGTAGTAACGTCCTTTCTAGCCATATTATCTTTCAAATAGTCCATCTATGGTTAGAGGCTGTTGGAGGCAGCATTCACCGAGCAGTCCATACTGCAGAAGACCGCAAAACTTGGAGACGCATTGTATGTGGTCAGGATCCTCAGCATTGAGGGAATGACGAAGAAGAAGAACATCTATCCTTACTGTGGCTAAAAGTAATATATAATTATGCACTGGCACTACGCTGAACAGGAATAGCAGTAGTCACTGAACAATTGCTCGTTGCTTAAAATAAACCTTTTATATGATTAACAGCGTTTAATAGTCAACCAGATTGATGTTTTAACATTTTGTATGCCGTAATTACAGACACAATTAAAAAACCATAGTGTCTCATAATGATCCACTTTTGCGTGGATTCATATGAAGGGTCAAGCCTAGAGTAGATACATTTAGTTGCCTTAAAATATAAAAATTATTCAGATAACCCAGAATAATAAATAGGTATTTTATATAGTTTAGTGACACTTAGTCATTTGGATTTTGATAGGTAACTCACACAATCAAATAGTTTAGTATACTAAACTATTTGTTATTATAATAACGATATGCTTTTCGAGACCCACAAAATCACAAGAGTGACAAAAAATAGATAATTACTTTTGGATCATTAGTTTAATGTTATTATTACCTTTACATGGTCTGATAATCATATTGTTATACGTCATTTTTCACTGGTCAAGTGTTAATCAGACAGACAGATATCTGCAACCTGCTTGATTTTCGCCGTAATAAGCAATGTTCAAAGATTATTGATTTTCTTACCACCAGAAATTGACAACGGCGGAACACTTTGTTTATTTACTTTTTAATACGTTTGAAGATGATTGAGTTTTTAGAAACAACGACCTACAAATGCTGTTGTAATGGAACCTTTACAAAGCTATAAAAGGAGAGATCTTAATTTGTTCCAAAAGTTACCTTTGTTGCGGTTGTCTCGACTCCATCTCTCTTCATCTGACATTTTCAAAATGACCTACCCGAAAACGTTTGTGAATTGGTAAGTTCGTAAATCAAAGTTTTAACCACAATCACTGCTATCAGTTTGTACACAGTTTATCACACTGAAAAACTGAAAACATACAAACGGACTTCACTTCGAGGTTGTGCATTGATTATTTTGACAGGCCTTATCGTTTATTAGTTTTACACAACAACTTTTTTTTTTTGCAACAACTAGCGACATCTTCCGGTTGTGAGAATAAAATAGTTTCTGAAGTTTTATAGTTCGCCCACTGAGAGCCTGCAGCAAAGGCCTGCAGTAGTTGCCTTCTAATTATTTTAATTCCACGTAAAAAACTAATTCAAGTTTCAGTTAATTGATTATTTTGACAGGAAAGCATATTATAAATCATTATCTTTTATTTTTTTTAATCAAGTAACAATGACTTAATATACCAGAGAAAGAACAAAAGTTACAAATCAGACAATTTTTTTTTGCGACATCTTTCATTTTTTGTTTGTTTTTGAGGCCTAGACCTTCAACAAGTTTTTTTTTTTATATAGTCACTTAAAGCAGATTGCACTATTACTTCATTAAAGACTGGTATCACTGCGTTTTGAATGAATTTGTATAATGGTAAAATGGTAAACAATAAAAGGCTTTTCACTTCACTTCGACTCGACTATCACGCATAATTTTTAAATCACTAAATTCACTAGGCAACACTATTCTGTCAAGTAAAAATCTTTTACAACTTACAACACTTGACTTACGAGTAGTCTATGGAATAGGATATAGAGTTAAGGATAAAGACGTCAGACAGATGACCCATGTTTTTGAAAAGTACAGTGGCCAGCCAATTAGTCATTGTGGCCAGCACAGCACTCATCAAGCTACACGAAACTGTAAAATTTCTCCAAATGATGTTTTTAAACTTTAAAATGTTGACGATTAAGTTCAAAGTCGAACGAGAAAATTTGACAGATTGTGGTACCTAACTATGTGCTGGCCACCGTACCTAAATAAATAATAATTACCATATTATATTTTATTTTAGCAATATAATCAGCTTAGAGTTGTAAAACCATTGTAATACCGCCACGAGTGAGCGGAGCGCGATTACTAACGAGCGGAGTTAGCTGGCTTGTAAGCGTTGTAGGTGGCGCTCACTCACTAGTCGAAAGTGTGCTATTCGCTTCGTTAGTAGGCAGCTAATTTCAAGTAACATTTCACAAAACAATTGTACATACGGCCACAAATCAAGCTATGTTTTCCAGTATAAGCTGATCTTGCATTGTATAGGATTTCGGTACAATGAGAGGTGTGCTTATACTGGAATTTAAGGGGTTTATTTATAAACGTTGCTTAAAGTTAAGTAATGATTAGCGACTGTTTAACCATACATTTTTGACGTTTGAACGTCACTTAACTTTAAGCAACGTTTATGAATAAACCCCTATAGCCTGATTTGTAGCCGTGTGTACAAATGTGTATCAACAGTGCACCTCTGTCAATGTCATCTATGTGCCAAAAAAACTTTTTTTAAAGTATGTACAACTGTATGCCGTCCATGGAATTAGTAGGTATGTAAAGTCGCCAGCACATCAAGTTACCACAAACTATCAGGGCCTCAAGTCTGCTATTACAATAGTGTCAGAATGGTCTCGCCATTGTGAGTATTTGACAGTGTTTGTATGGCAAATCTGTCAAAAACTCACAATGAAGAGACCATTCTGACACTATTGTAATAGCAGACTTGAGGCCCAGATTTTCTCATTCGATTTTGAACTTAACCATCAACATTTTAAATAAATAACGTAACATTTTAAAGTTTAAAATCGTTTGCAGAAATTTGACAGTTTAGCTGGTAGCTTGATGTGACTGTACTACATATGTCTCCTCTCAATTCTGCCAATACTTGACAGGAGGCGGTTGACTCAGCTCGGACGCTCTGCGAGATGAGACCAGATCATTATTATTAGTTGTGTATCTGTTCTTCATCTGCATCTTCATTTCTAGAAATAGCTTTGTATGATTCCGCATCAGGTTTCTAAAACGCTGCTTTTCTAGTATCAGGATCTAGAAAAGAAAAATCGTCGTTGTAAAAGCATGTGTAGTAGGGATGGGCCGAAATTCGTTTCACATTCAATACAAGGATATATTAAATAACTGTCTTTTTCATCCATACTTCTCTTCTAAGGTCAATTCATACTAGCGCAGAGTCGAAGCGCAGCGAGGCGTCAATCTAAAGGATAAAACACAGCAAATTCACCCTTATCTAAACAACGTAACGCGCGCGCACCAATCAGCGTTGGTTGCGCTCCGACGCGCGAATTCTGTCGAATTTGCGGGTATTTTGTATCTTAGAAGAAATATGTGTATTATGTTATGGAGATAAGGGTAAATTTTCTATGTTAAGTTTCAGATTGACGCTTCGATGCACGTCGACTCTGCTCTAGTAGGTATATAAATTGATCCATAATCGTCATCTCTATTAGTTGTTACATATTAACTATTAAATGTATTCTAAACAGTGCCTGAATTTTGACATCTAAACAATGAGCTAATTATCGCCAATTTTTTTAAATTGTAAATTTAATCGTATTACCTACTGTGATTCTGCGTTATCTGGCAGGAGTCTGTTACGTTTTTGTTCGTATACATTTCCTGCCTCTAATAAAAGTGTCTATAATGTACGCACTAATCATTCAAGTGAGCTCGTTAACAAAATTCGAAATGTCCCTCTCGAGGAAGCGCGATGAAAATAACCGAAGTTGCACCTACTAAGAACTATCACTAGCTTACGTTACAGCCGTGACCGAACGTGACTTCATTTTTTTGTAACCCTATTTCGGCAAATATTTCTGTGGTTTCTATTTAGGTCCTGGTAGTGCTTCGTCATCTCTTGGCAACGACACCAGAATCACTGTTCTAGCTAAAAACGTTTTTGCGCTATAGGAATTGCAACATCGATTCATAGTAAAAAATTGTGGGTTACACTCGCACGTATGCGCCAGCACTCGAGTCGCGATGTGACGTTATAGGCAAGTGAAATTCTCCTTCAAAATTGTTACAAATATGACATAACTTTTGAATGCTCAACCATTACTGTAACATCAGATTATCAGAGAATTCTATCATTTGTTGTACAACTTGTTTTATGTCAATAATATTAAATGTTTGTAATTGTATTAAAAGTCCCGTAATTTTTAGCGGTTGAAATTTAACGTATTTGTCGGCCAGAAATATTGAACCTACGGTGGCCAGCACATCAAGTTACCACAAACTGTCAAATTTTCTCGTTCGATTTTGAATTTAATTACCAACATGTTATAGTTTAAAATCGTTTGGAGAAATTTAACAGTTTCGTGTAGCTTGATGTGCTAGCCACTGTACCACCAGTACACCGAGAAAAAGACGTTTACACGTCAAAATTAAAACGTAAAAACACGAAAATTAAGCGGAAGTAGTATAGACTCGTTGACCACGCGTTGTTCATGTCTTCATCATCATCATCATTTCAGCCGAAAGACGTCCTCTGGAGGACATAAGCCTCCCCGGTTTGCCATAATCGCCACGCTTGACAGGCGGGTTGGCGATCGCAGTATGGTGTTAAAAATGCATAGAGAACGCTGCTGCCCATTCTCTAATAAGTCCTTTAGTCGCCTTTTATGACACCCACGGGAGGAAATTGGATGATGCTATTCTTTACGTCCGGCACCACACGGTACCCCGGTTCATGTGTTACCTACACATTATCTACGGCCTGCATGCCACTAGTTGCACATGAGTTGCCCACCCGGGCTACCAAGTGTCTTAGAATTGTGCAAACTAAAAATAAAAATCATGATACGCTTTCAATGTAAAAACCATAGAAATAGTTTCACTTACAGTGCATGTAGTAATGGCCACCACAAAAGACATGCAAAGTTCTTGGTCGGTAACCAGAGATAATCCTCCGAAAAAATCACCGTCGATCAGGTGACCCTTTTCCTTACGGTTCTTGGAATAGACTGCTAAGATTCCGTTGTCAACAATCATCAGGCCCTCTGCTTGCACCCACGCCTAGTTAGGTTAGAGTTTACTTTAGATCACTTGTGATACTGAGCGAACTCCTTCTATAGGATTCTGCATCCTATTACAAACTTACTCTAAAACTGCTACAAAATATTTCCATGTTGTTAATAATAGGGACGGAGCACATGAGCAGTGGATTCTTTGTAGATAAAAACATGATTCGGGGTTATTCCGTTTATCTACCCCAAAAAATCCACCCTAAAGTGGATACGTACAACGTTTGTCTGAGAATCCACTAAGTTGGATAAACGGAATTTAGAGTGAACTGTCGGACATGCGTTTCCGCGAATCCACCTAAGGATGGATTTTTTGGGATAGATAGGATAAACGGAATAACTCAATATTTTCATAAATATAATGGTGAAGGATTATGATAAAATACTCACTTCTGTCACGATTGCATTTTTCAAATATATTTCCTCTCTCAGCTGTAGGACGATCTCCTCTAGAATAGGCAAAGGTAGATCAGTGAAGTACGGGATCCGCATGATGAGCTTCAAGAAGCAACTCAACTTGGCTTCCTTCTTCAATGCTTTTGGCAGCATTCTGTACAACTCGTTATTCCGCTCCAATATTTTATAACGTGCCGGTCTGAAGTCAAAGTATTGTTGTACCTTCAAATTCAAGTCGTCAGATATCTGACGAGCCGATAACAGATTAAAAGCCTTCTTCCGTAATTGCATATACTTATCTTTAGGATATACATGTGGACTAACAAAAGCATAACACTCCAATAAAGTCCAAACGAAAAATATTTTACAAATAATGTAACCAGTCAATGCGGTCATCTTATCCAAATAGAAGATTCTCTGCGCAATGCCAAAGCTATGTAGCTGCAAAGATTTAAAAATCCTGTTCATATCTATACCCATGTAGAAGTAGTTAGGCAGAACACGCCCCTGGTAACCGTACTTGAGGCCCGCTCTGACAGCCAACATGGAATTAGAGACTACTTCGCCTCTAGCCATGAAAACAAGCAATGTTATGGCGTCACTTAGATCGTAGAACTGGCTTATGGTAACGAAACCGATGGCCCCGATCCTTAAGAACTTGAATAAGTGGTTTCTGTTAGATGAGCGACGTTTCTGAGTCCAATAGGCGGACGTTTCAACAATCCTGAATAGACTAAAAACACTGATAATCTTCAGTGCACAGATAAACTTGTTAGCCTTGCACAAGCCACATGCTATATTAAATCCGTATCTAATGAACATCAACCAATGTAGCGGCATAGCCGACGCAAAATGTATGAACAGTTTCTTGGCGCAGTAGTTCATAAGGGAATTATCTGTGTCTAAAATAACTATTTTAGCCTCGTGTTTAATGTACCCAGTCTTCAGGTTCACATATAGATCTGCGATGATAATTAGTTCGAACAAAGCCCCTAAGTAAAACAGAGATATTGGTAGCGCCTCGAATAAGAAGGTGGATGTTAAAATGAATATAATCTTGTTCATGATGAAGACGTGCAGTATTAGGAAGTCCCAGAAGTTCCTGAAACGTAATAATAGCATGTCCGTCAGTGAATGTTCTCGTCTTATCTGAAAAATAATATATATTGTTAGGCGTGCACCAAGTTTCTCAAAGAGAGGTAGACGGTGCTGTGTCGACATCAGCGCCACTGATTTGATGAAGATTCTACAATTATTTAGATAGGTAGGTACTGGCTGACCCGACTGACGTTGTCCTATCTAAATTTCAATAATTCATACAAAATTACTATAGGAAATGCAACTTAAAAAATTTTCTCTTCGTAAGAACTTGATTCGGACTATTACGAACATTTTAAAACAAAACTTTGCCCAATCGGTCCAGCCAACAGGATTGATAGGGTTACCAACGAACATCATTTAATTTTTATTATAAAAATGTTAGAAAACAGTTGTGGCGGAAAGGAATATTCGTCTTACAAAAGCAGAGGGATCTCTTCCCGCCTGCTTTTCATTAAAATGGTAGGTAGGTACCTTACATCATTTGTCAAGAAAAACGCTTATGATTTCGCGAGTTTTACTGTTTAGACATGCTACCATCGCGAAATATTTCTACTAAGCACCTATTACCTGAACTTGCTCATCGGATGTATGCGATGCCTGTATTTGCGAAACTGCCTGAATCTTTCAATCTTCATGGCATGGGAGCTATTGTAGAAACCTCTGGACCTCCCAGATGTGTATGACAGTAGAAACAAATCGTGCCACCATCGCGTAATGCAGGCCACGCAGCCCGTGCCAACTATGTCTGTCTCCAACACATCCTTCTCGGGAGCAACTACGCAAGTATGGTAATAATACGAATCGTGAAACTCATGATTTTGGTACATTTTTTAATAAATTACTTTATTTGTAATATAATCCAAGATATCTTTATTATGAACTGGAATTAATTCCATAATGATAGCACTAGGTATGTCAACTGTCATCCTCAAAGGAAAAAAATACACACATCAACACCGTCTAGGGATATTTTGTATAAAGTTCAATACTCAAAAAATACTGGCCGGTTTTAAAATCTTTTGTTGAAAGCTTGTTTTGTAGCCCTTTTTGGATGATTCCAAATTTAAATTTGATAACATAAATTAAAAACAAAAGTTTTGCGTGGCATAACTTTTGCGAAGTTAGTTAACTTTAGTCGGTTTCAGTTTACCTACCATAGTTTTTGGTGTCAAATTAAAGTTTTAAAAAACAAGTTAGCAGTTAATTTCGATTTCACGCCACTGTAGGCATCATGCAGCGGCGCCATTTAACGAGAGAAGAAATGTTAAGGGCAGTAGGCATGCTCCGAGCTGGGGCTACTCAACGGAGTATTGCTGTGGAGATTGGAACAAAACAAAACGTGATAAAAAGGTGATGGTCACGTTATCGTGCTACTGGTGAAGTGGCTGAACGACACCCAGGCAGGAAGCGCATAACCACCCAACAACAAGACCGATTTCTGCAAGTTGCCGCGAGAACACAACCAAATGTTACGGCCATGCAGTTCGAAGGCTCCAGTCAGAGCACCAGTTGCTTGTGAGTGATCAAACTGAGAAGAAGACTGCATGAAGCTAATCTTCATGCTCGCAGACCGCTTCGTACTCCAGCACTACGCCGGGGAAATCGTGGACGAAGATTACTGTGGGCTCGTGAACATTTGCTCTGGGAAGATAACCAGTGGTCTGTAGTGCTGTCCCGATTCGGTTTCTATCCCGACTCGCGAAGAGTACGCGTATGGCGAGTTCCTGGTCGTGAGAGCCATCTGCTACACCCTCAGGAAGTCCATCCATGCCACGGCGGGACAATTATGGTTTGGGCGGGAATTCGTGTTGGTGGAAGAACAGACCTCGTTTGGATCAAAAACACTATGATCGCTGAAAAATACCGTAGCCAGGTGCTAGTACCAATAGTCTACCCCATCGACTACAAATGGGCCAAAAATTTACGCTCATGCACGACAACGCCCGTCCGCACACAGCGCGAGTGGTAACCAGCTGGCTGCAGGAGCACGACGTATCGGTCTTACACTAGCCCGCGCAATCACCAGATCTAAACCCCATAGTGCACGCATGGGACATACTCCAAAGAAGGCCTTTGAAGAATTTTCCTGCAAACATTGCGACTGAAGAGCAACTTTTATGGTATCTTAGCAGGACCTGGGACAATATCCCGCTGTAAGACTTTGACAACTTGAGTCAAAGCATGAAAACCGTTGCAGGACTGTTGTTAACATCATGGGTGGTTTTACTGACTACTTACTGATTATTCGCATAATTGCAAAAAAAGGAATAATTTCGCTTTATTTTTCACTTTTTCTTGAAAAACACATTCATCGTTAATTTTACAATTATTTCACTTTTCGTCTTTATTTAAATAACATTTTATTTACTTACGCAAAAAAAAAAATGTTTTGTTCTGAAGTCTAGTCTGATAAATGGGCTTTATAAAAATATATACATGTTGCATGTTATTTATAACAAATTTTAAGTAAATTGAGAAAATCCATAATATCCCTAGACGGTGTTGATGTGTGTACAGATGGGATTGGCTTAGGCTTTTGCCTACTGTTCGTAAAGCCCCATTTACACGATGAAATTTTTCGGTCCCACCTATTGTGTGAACAGATTTAAATAAATGAGGCCATAGTTCAAACATCTCGACTCTGATGGTTCAGTAAAATGTGCCCAATCTTACCTTTGTTTGTTAATAGTGACATCCCGCTAGATAGATGGGATTGGGATCGAATAAAAAGTCGCTATACATAGTTTTGATTACACCCCGAGTAATATAGTCGACGAAATAGAAGTACTATATAGCTACCTACCGAAGGAACACGTCTAAGTATATATTTTTTATATAAGATAATATAGAACATCAAACGAGCTTTGCTGATAAGCGAAGTATTGATTCTAACTTTCGAGTTGCAATCTGAAGTACTTAGATATTCTTCCCTTCACTTTGATTTATGTGAAGTGAATAAAACCAGTAATACTTCTTATATTTGTAATAAATTTCAAGGTACCTACATGTTTCGAGTAAGAATCTATCTAAATATCTATACTAATAATATAGCTGAAGTTCTTGTGGAAGGCTATAGGCTATTTAACATCACGCTAAGACCCAAAGAACGCTCACTGGCAGATAGCTGATGTTTCACTGGCAGGCAGCAGCTAGTTTAACAATAAAACAAGGTTTATGGTACAGAAAATCAGTTTAATTTGAACAGTATCCAGAATATTTCAATACAGTTGATAGGGAAGGTAATCCAGAGACATCGAGTAGGTATTGTTACATCAATATTATACTAAGTAGGTATCACTACTACGTAGTGCGGTTTATTATGTTTATTATAATATATATTTATTAACATTTAAGGTCCAATATAATTTATAAACTAATAATGTGCCGTAAACACATACCTAGAGTAGTGCTGTAGTGCTATTTCGTAATATCACTTCGATGGGTGCATTGAAATGTGCTCTCAGTGATAATGTGCTTTTGATAACGCGAAAGTCGCGAGCTGTGCCTACCGTATCTTGTCGACGACAATAGGGATGATGATAATTATTATGATATTAGAAATGTTCGAGCAATAATAATGTAGGTAATTCCAAAGACTAAAATCGATAGAAATATAGAGAAGCTACACGCTTTAAGTTTTTGGAAGGGGATATTCCTGTCCTTATCGCGCGGTAGGGACAATGTATGGCGCTTACATAGTTGTGGCGTCATTTTTGTGATAGTGCTATCTTTGCCTAGCAGTTATTTTAAAACTTTTATAGCTTGGCAATTTTAAAACTTTTACACTTTTTATAATTTACACTATACCTACTTGCAAACAATATTTTTTTGAGTTTGAAATATATAAATATCATGTACTCCCTACATTCCAACTGCAAATGAAAGTTTGTACGCACAATATTGGGAGATTTACCATGTTATTTTAAGACCATAGACTTCTTATAGGTTTTCCTGTAATCTATAGGTAAGTGTAGAAATATCGTTATTTTTTTTTTTTCTAATTTTTCGTCTCAATAGTTTCGGAGATAAGTTGAGGAAATGGTGAATTTTCATCTATTTGCTTAAATAACTTTAAAACATTTTAATTTTATTTAAAAAAAAAAAAACTTGAGTCCCTCACAGTAAGCCCTTTCATTTTTGATATATATCACACGCGATTTTTTTTTAATTTCTTATTTGTCTCCCAAAAGTGATTAACAATAATTAGTAATTAATAATAATCAAAATTAATTTATTTACGTAACACGTTCGTGTTGGGTAAAACTGGCTGTGATAGACGAACAGACAGACAAACACACGAGTGACCCTATCAGGGTTCCGTTTTTTCATTCGGACATACGGAACCCTAAAAGTCATCATCCCTATTCTACCACTGCCAAGGTTGACTAAAACAAAACAGTATAGTATGATAATGATGCATCAATCCTGGGGCCAAGTCTACTAATGTACAAATGTTGCAATGGTCTCCTCATTGTGAGTTTTTGACAGATTTGCCATACAAACACTGTCAAATACTCACAATCGCGAGACCATTGCAACGTTTGTAAATTAGTAGACTTAGGCCCCTGGCTGACCGTTTGTATCACTTAGACAGTGATAAAAAGATGAATCTGCGACAGACTCAATTACTGACAGAGACTGAGTAGGTATGCTTTAAAATTGTTCATGTTCACTTGAGATTAAAATCTAATCTTGTATTTTACAGAATAGCATTACAGTTAGTCGTTCAAATGCAGGACCACCTACATTAACATCAAATATTAATAATTAAAGTAAAGCATTTGACGATGTCATAGTAACAAGTCACAGACATAATCTAGACATGTCATGACATGTCATGTCATAGTAGTGTCAAGTAGTCATTAGTCTTATCGTAATATTTACAAATTCTGTGATTATACCACAGTATATACATACATTCCATAAAGTATTTTTTTTTTTATGGACGTATCTACTTACTACAGTAAATCTTTATCGTCTTATTTCTTTTACATAGTTCAATGAATAATATTTACTGAGAACAGGTTTTTGTCCATACAATACCTACATAATTATGGTGTGTATCTACATTCATACAGTTCACTGCAATTCGATAGTACATACATGACATGATAAGTGCCAATTATTAAAGGTGTTACATGATGTTATAGTAAGTGTATGTGTTTATTTGAATGATATAATATCGATATTCTACACAATGGTGCCGATTCCCTTGTTCACAAATTAAACTAAATGTAAGTTCAGTGCATCTTTTTCTTTCTATTTCATTAAGAAAAGGACAGAAGATAAATTTTAGTTTAGTCCTGTCAAATTAATCAGCGCCTGTCACTACTCCATACATAAAAAATTTAAATGTGATTTAAAACTTGCTTAAGTACTAAAATTACGTCAATTGACGTCAAGCGCTGATTAATTTGACAGGACTAAACTAAAATTTATCTTCTGTCCTTCTCTTAATGAAATAGAAAGAAAAAGATTCACTGAACTTAAATTTAGTTTAGTTTGTGAACAAGGGAATCGGCACCATTATTTCACATAGTAAAATTTCCTGTTACATACCTATAGGTAGGTAATTTTTTGGGTCATAGGTACTACTAGACTTCAGGTAATTATAGTAAAGAATATTAATCGTGTGTGTATAAAGCCGGTCTAGCATTAATGTATAATCTGTGTATCTTTAGATTCTTGTTGAGCAGTGGTGGCCCAGTGGTAAGAGGTGGCCCCGTTTTACGAGTTCGTGGGCTCGAATACAGGCAGGCGCTTTACTTTGTGTAAATAATTTCATCACCACTGCTCTCACAACGGTGAAGGAAAACATCGTGAGAAAAACCGGCTATCCTAGAACCAAAAATTCGAAGACATCTATCTACCAACCCGCACTGGGCCCGCGCGGTTGATTACGGCCACTCCCTCTAACAAAGATGCCTGTGTCCCAACAGTGGGAATGCTGTGTATCTACTCTTATTATGTGCTAAATCAATTTTACAACTACAACAGCTTTCAATAGCCAATTACGATTTGATGCCGCATCGCAGCTAAGACGTAGATATTGGGCGGGTTGTTTCACGTCCACTTGACCGACGCGTATACGTCATAAATGGCGCTAACTATAGTCAAACCAAAAAAAAAACGTTGCTTCACAAAATTATGCCCTTAACGTTCGCTAAAAAATAACGATTACAGTAACCCACTAGTTAACGTCATTTTATTCTTCTACATTTGAAGTTTGACGATCGGTTTTATATGCAGTGAAACAACGCTTTGTATTTAACGTTGATGTTTAACGTTCGTTATTTAACGAACGTTAAACATCATAATTATGTAATCGTTATTATTTGACGTACGTATATTACGTTAACCAACCGTTTGAAACAATCGGCCCATAGTATCAATGTGTAACATTCACCACTACCTACCTATAGCCAAGAATACGTAGGTATTCTTCTTCATGTTATCATACGCACATATTATTTCCAAAACTTATCAATAGAAGATGTTTTTACTTAATTAGATTTTGAATTTAAAGAGAATAGAGATTTATTAGTATTAATATACAGTTTTTAGTATACTTAGATTATGATGATGATGAATATACAGTTAAGATACAAAATATTTATTTATTTAAACTTCTCGCACACAATAATGTACAAAGGCGGACTTAATGCCTTAGGCATTCTCTACCAGTCAACCAAGGGTGGTGAAGAGCTAAGATGGCAGGTGCTGTATTTAAGCCCGTACATCCCGCGCGGGCTGGCAACGCCGCATTTCTAGAGGTTTTTCTGGATTATTTTATTAAATTTAAATCAATGTACAATTTTTTTTCAGCCACGCTAGATCTTTGGTATTTATAAGTATTATGCAATTTTTTACAGTTATTTTGGTATTTACTCATAAAAATTGACAAATTGTCTATTATTTTCTATTTGCAGTATTACGACTAAATATTTGCATTGACTATTTAAAGTAAATGTTTTAAATAATTATGTACAAGGATCGAGTGCTTGGCTGAAAAAATATTGTACTTTGATTTAAATTTAATCAAATAATCCCGAAAAATCTCTAGAAAGGCGACGTTGCTAGCCCGCGCGGCATGTACGCTCTTAAGAGGAGATAATAATAATAATAAAAATATTAAAAAGATCACAAATCAAGTACATAAATAGGTTATCAACTTATAATAGACATACATACATAATATTTACTATAATATAAACCTACTTTTTATATTTTTAATATATGATTATGTAAAAGATAGAATAAGAAATGATTCTGTACGAGGAAGTTTGAAAGCGACACCGGTGACTGAAAAGTTGTATGGAAATCGGTTGACATAGTACGGGCATGTGATGCGGAGGAATGAGGATATTCTCGTCAGGAAAGTTTTGAGTATGAACGTGGATGGCTATACGTGTAGGGGAAGACCATAAAAACGATGGATGGACTGGGTGTAAGATGATAGATAATGGTGCCGATTCCCTTGTTCACAAACTAAACTAAATTTAAGTTCAGTGCATCTTTTTCTTTCTATTTCATTAAGAAAAGGACAGAAGATAAATTTTAGTTTAGTCCTGTCAAATTAATCAGCGCCTGTCACTACTCCATACAAGTCTAGACGTGATTAAAAACTTGCCGACTAAAATTACGTCAATTTACGTCAAGCGCTGATTAATTTGACAGGACTAAACTAAAATTTATCTTCTGTCCTTTTCTTAATGAAATAGAAAGAAAAAGATGCACTGAACTTAAATTTAGTTTAGTTTGTGAACAAGGGAATCGGCACCAATATATGGCTAGAAAGGGGATGACTACCGAGATACCAACTAATAGAGAAGTATGGAAGAAAAAGTCATGTTGTGCCGACCACAAATAAACTGCGATAAGGGCAGGAGAATTATGGTGATGAGAGATTTATTAGTACTAATACAATTAAGATATTATTATAACATCTTGGTAAGTAAACCAATGCTTGCAATAATTGTATAGCTATATAGATAACTCCTTATAAAAGTGTTAGAAAAATATTCACTGTAAATTTCTATAGGAGCTGGAGCTGGAGCTGTATTGAGAGGTTTTAAGAGACCGACGTGTTTTTTTTTTTTTTTTGTAAGTTTATCTAGAGTTTCGTGACAAAATATCTGATACAAAATTAGAATTTTTAAGCAATTCTTAGTTCGGAGGTAACATGTTATCTGTAAATTCGTAAGTTAAAATATACATTATGTACATTTATACGATGTCATTTCGATACCGACAGTTCCAATGTTGTTTGTGAAAAATATCTTGAAAATGTACTCAGAGCAACCTTTCAATTATGGACACAATGTACGTATCTAGTCGAACATCAATCAAGTACACTATTTATTAGTAACGTGTTTCCAAAAAGACAATTTTAAATATTCATTGATACTTATCTTTAAATGGTTACAGTTTATATGTATAAAAGTATTCTACAAAATTTCTTGCAAATCTATTCATCACATCGTACGAAAAACCTATCACTTTCGTTAAAGGACATTTCGTCCGTTTTCTAAAGATAAATTTGGTTAACAAACTAATTCGTTCTTATCAAAATCGATAACATTTAATACTTCCCAAATCTTTCCTAACCTAAGCCGTTGAATTAGATCCTAAGGTGGATGAGCTATGGTATCCCGCAAAATTATATTTTTTTACGTTGTTTGCAAATTGCAAGTCATTGTCACGTTGTATCTTGATTCGCGACTATATGTATTTACAGAATTATGATCAATAATACATCTCTCTTAGTTAGAATATGGGCTCAAATCTCATGATTTCATGAAAACAGTCACTCAATAGACCAATTCTAAGTTAGAGAAATGTATTAATGATTCTAATGATTATAATTTCGCGGGCTACCTTTGCGCATTCACCTTAACGCTCGAAATATCCAACAATTCGAAGAAGCTGAATATTTCAGCAGCCTAAACTTAACATTTCACATTTCTACGATATTTTACAACAAAAGGCAATTGCTGCCACTAAATACCAACAATCTTAAATTTCCAACACTTTCAATCCAAAAATATATATAGGTACATAAAATTTTCCCCTTAGATACTTGAAACAGTTATTAACTGTTAATATATAAGAGCATACATAAAATATATTATGTCATTTTCATCGTTGACTAAAGTCTCCTTTTTATTTTAATGTCGTTAATATTACCTCATTGACAATGTTCATTAAATAGACGCTACATCGGATATGAGAATCGATACAATATAATATTTATAATATAGAAATTGCTCGCAGCAAACGTACAAATGGTTGATCTACGATTCTATCCAAATGGACGATATGTCGCAAAATTGGTATATGTATACCTATCATCACTATATGACACACACATAGACTTATAACTAACATCAATGTACACTTACACTAATTTATTCAGGTTTACCGATAATAACAGATAGATAAAAATGCATTAAAAGTCCTTCACATATTTACTTCGAAGATTTATATGTTGTCATCGGTAAAACAAGAAGTATCGATAAAAATAGAGAAGTGTTCAAAACAGCATGTCGACGAACGGTCCAACCGTTATTTAAAACTAAAGTTAACAAATATTACCTATTTACAATTGATAAAATTCTTTAAAAATTAATACCTACATTTGCCAAAGAAATGGTGTGTGGGTAGTGGTGTGATTGCAAAATACTTAAACCGTAATCTTTTCAAATTCGAGTTTGTTGAGTACACTCAAAGATCGCTCTATAGATCTCAAAGTAATATTAAAAGACATCAACACTAAAATCACCGTTTTGTTAGTAATGTTCACGTGAATAACAGAGATGAATTGGATCGAGCTCATGACACCGTTGTCCAATTTCCTCAATTTATCTAAATGTCGGTATCCTGAAGTTTCAAATGAAAAACTAACCTGCATACGACGTAATATCGAATTAAATACACCCTGATTAATGAATATTATATATAGATAACTAACCTGAGAGCTTTCTCACTAATACCTTTAATACGTCATATCTTATTATATATTAAGTAGTATTGCTTTTTAGACTGAAAGCAACCTCGACTAGACTATACTGAAAGAAATTTATATTTAGTCGCGTATCCCACGAGAATAATAGTTAAATAGAATCTCATGACTTTGTCATAATCAATACAATACGTTATCGTGAATGGCAAGAAGTATACGCAGACTATTACTGGAATATTAAACTTTACATTCTTAAAAACATTTCATCACTATTGTCCAATGTAAAAAAGGGGGCCGGCCTATAGCCTATATACAGGGTGGAATTTTATAACCTCACCAGGAGGGAAAGTACTCTAAATACTGGAGATAGCAAATTTTACTCAAAGGAAACATTCCCATGTTTTTAAAGAAATAATTCTGCATTCAAAGATTTTGAGAATTCGCTTGCCACAGTCGGGAATCGAACCGGCAAAAATCCGGAAAAATAACATGGTGTACTTTTATGGCATCAATCGATAGGGTTAATCATAAGGGTCAAATCTCTCCAACAAACACAATAAATTAAATGAAAGGAAAACCATAATATCTTAACTTATCTTAATAGAACAAAAAAAAAAGGGGTACTTAATATCTAACTAATTACTTTCTCGAAATGAGCTCCATTTTGTTGGATACACAAATGTATTCATTTCCAGTAAATTTTAATAGCGAGTTGTGATGAATATTGAAAATCGTAATGTGAACCTCAATTCTTAACTCGTTTACAGTTGCATAGGATTTTTGGTAAATATGATTTTTAACATATCCTCATTAAAAACAAATCTATAGGGTTGAGGTCTGGTAATCTCGCAGGCCATCTGATTGTGTCGTTTGTACCAATCCAGGTATTGAAATGGTAATTATCATAGGCAGTAGTGATTCTGCTGTTATGGGCCGGAGCACCATCTTGCTGTAGTTATTATACGGTTTCGTATCGTCAAAGATAATTGTTAATTAGGTACCAACATAAGTAATTTCATGGACCTTTGAGTAAAAATGCGTTATCTTGTCCCATCGAATTTATAAGTATAAATTTCATGGTTTTCCTTTCATTTCATTAATCATGTTTATTAGAGAGATTTGATCCTTATAATTGACCCTATCGGTTGATGCCATAAATGTACAGGATGTTATTTTTTCATATTTTATCCGGTTCGGTTCCCGAGTGTGGTAAGCGAATTTTCGAGAAAATATGAATGCAGATTTGTTTCTTATAACAAATAAAGGAATGTTTCCTTTGTGTAAAATTTGCTGTCTCCAGTATTTAGAGCACTTTCCCTCCAGGTGAGGTTATAAAATTCCATCCTGTATAACCATATATTAGCGGGAAACTTTAGCGTTACATAAGTTTAAGTACCTATGTAAAAGTTTACGAACCCAAATAGGTACCTACTATAAAATACATATTTTTAATGTTATTAGATGCAAAAAAGCTGACGTCGCATCTATGTGCGCAATAACAGTGGCATGACAGATGCGTTGAACACAGCTGAAATGTCTCAAGTGCTTTTATAATGCACCGGCTCCGATGCTCTACAAACCGGAGCACAGCAACAGTACCTACTTGGCGGCAAAAATAGGCATGAAGTACTTCCCTGGACGAGTTTCTTCACAAAGACTATGGTTTACTAAAAAGCCCTTTAGTATATTGCAGATTACAGATGAACAAGAACATCAAACTTGAGACTCTAAGGCCTGAAACTGCGTTAATCTGTCGCCCGCGCGGTTCCATAGGGCTCCATCGCGGGGACAAGCGCAGGCGTCCGTCGCGGGGGCACGCGCGGAGCCCGGTAGTGCCAGCTTACTGGCTGACGTTTTTTTTTTAATGTTAGGCGACGTTTTGCTAAGTTCGCCATAGACATGACTGTATATGCACACCGTTAAAATTATCCTATGGGTAATTAATAGCCCCCACGGAGCCCACCCGCGTACACACGCAACGGATGCCCGTCGCGGGCGCCCACTTAACGCAGTTTCAGGCCTAATGCCATTTAGGTATTGAAGTTACAAATACGTCAAATGTGAAGTTTCCTTACATGAAATTCTTTTTTCCCACTAAGTTTAGTGTACATATGTATATATAAACCGGGTTATTTTACTATCTATAATATCATTGATTGTTAAATATGCCCTTATAACTATGGTGTGCTCGTAATAACGTTTATTCTACCATGTTCGAGATCCAGGATTAATAATAATAATATAATATATCACCAACATGCACATACTACGAATAAATACACGAATATATACTAGAAATATTTAAGAAATCTTATCATACCACAAATACTACCCACTACAAGATAAGTCAACATGATTAAATATCATATTTTCTTCATAATTATGAAGAATCAGAAATGATTTGAATTCCAAAGCTCAGATAGTTGTACCAATAGAATGTCTAAAAGACTGTGACATGGATAAAATGATCTTCTATAATTGTAATGGTAAACCATGATGGCTGTCTTACATAAATTGCTTTAATCTTACGGCAAGCAGACAACCTTTAGTGAGCATTGCAAGTGTCCCACATCCCGTGTTCAGGCGTGGTTCAGGCTGAACTTCCACCATTTCTTTGACAAACGCCCCGTGCCATCATCGAGGAAGTAGCTTCACCGAGCGTTAGCGTTATTGGAATCGCTTTCTGGTCCGTCGTGGTACTCGTGAAAGCAGGGCACGATGCAGAGGTTTGTGCGGCACTCGGGGCAGTGGTACTGCGTCTTGCGTCTGAGGATGCGGCCGCACTCGTCCACGGTATTCCAGCAGAAGTTGCAGCTGAGCGGCGGACCGGAGCGTACGGCGGGCGTGTGGCTAGCGCGAGTCGCCTGCGACGCGTCGGACGCGGCCGACTCGAACGACGCCGACGCCGACGTTAACGTCGCGCTCGTACTCGTTGAACTTTGCCGCTCGGCGGTGCTCACGGCCCGGATCAGCAGCGATCCCACTTCTTGTTCCAAGCGAGGCTTTCGGGTTACTATAGCCTGGAAATTTAAATTGTTAAACAGGTAAGCACTGACAAAAAGAAAAAAAAACACGTTACTTTAGGTATAAACATAATGCCCCTTTCACATGGAAATAGAGGCTGAAATTACTGAACGAGTGCTGGGTTCTTACATAAAATACTTTTGCTCCATCCATCTTCAAGTATCTAACAAACAAATAATTTTCTGCACAAATCGATAATATATTTGGATCCGACGACCTACAAATGTGAGTGGCAGCTTTTGTTTCTAAACTGCAGCTTTTGATATGTGAACTTGACCCAAACGTCGAAAAGTTACATTGTGATTGTATCATTGTGTCATTTACAGTACGATATAATATAAGGCGGCACGTAAAACGGGTATTTAGTCTGAACGGCCCAAACCGAATGGCCCGTAAACAAAAATTGTCTATGTTCCAAAGGACCGGTGATAATTTTAAACAAATTCAATATCATAAACTACATCAACTACATTCGGGTGCAAAAGTAAAAAGTTGAAATAAAAGTTTTAATAATTTTCTTATATTTGTATTATCTTCTTTAGAAAAACAATCAATAATAATATAAAATGTTTACAAAAGTTAAATTTGGTAAATAAATCATTTAAAATAAAAATAAAAAATGAATGTAAAAAATTACAATAGAACAATAAGATTTAATTAAAAACAGTCTTATTTTAAAGAAACAAAATATAAAAAATACAATTAATCAAAAATATTTTGTAAAAATCAGTCTTATTTTAAAGAAACAAACCAACAAAATTTATAATTATGTATTTAATGTAAATTAGGGAAAAAAATGTAAAAATATAAATAATTAACTTTTAAACAATAAGAAATCTTACAATACCTACAAATCAGTCAATTTATCCATCCATAATCCATCTGTTCTTGAATTTCCCTTGTTTCTAAGTCTTTAGGTCCATGGTTATGCGATGTTTCATGTAAAACCGTTAAAGGATTACTTTTGGTTTTTATAGATGCACTGCACGTATTTTTTTTTACACAACGCCAAAGTTCTGTGCTGTCTTTGTTCTGCCTTTTCCAGTTATATTCATAACCACCTCTAAGTAAAAGACGACCACCTTTTCTAGATGTACCTTCAAGTATACATTGTGACGTAGAGGGCTGTGCGACATCCATTTTCTTAATGATCTAAAACGAGAAGATACGATATGAGCATTAAAAATGTGTAAATAATATTGATTTGTATGTAGATTTCTTTGATATGCTCTGAAATCTAAACCCAATGATATTTTATATCATGTTACGTGCAAAATAAAATGACGTTGAAAATCTGGTCGCTCAGTCTTTCGCTAGAATATTGATGAATTTTCATATCAGAGGTCAGAGAGATATATATATTAAATTCGGTCGTACTCATTCATGGAGTCAAAAAAGAGATAGAGAGAATAAAATATACGTATGAAACACATTGTACTAAAGAAGCATTTTGAGAAATATTAAAAAAAAAGTTTAATCGGAAAACTTACCAGGATACAACACTAAACAAAACACAAAACTTCAAAAGTAAAAGTTCACTGCACAGCATGGACAAATGCAAAATAAACAGTGGGTATGCACGTATACTTTTCGCCAGTCCTGTGACGTCACAGATAAGCAGCCTGTTTGTGATTGATTGACAAGAAAAGGTCATTGTTGAGCTAGCTACCTGAAGTCGTGCCAACCGGTTATGAAGATGTATTCTGTTTATTTAGATGATTTCAAATAAGTAAATATTTATATAGTTAAAATTCATAAATTAAGCCACTATCACAATGTATGCGACTGTCCCTTTAAATTAATTTTGATATCATTTTATCACCGGTACTTTGGAACGTAGACGATTTTCTGTTACGGTCGCATGGTCCATTCGCTTTAGGCCGTTCAGACGAAATACCTCGTAAAACGACGACCAAGGATAAACATTCAAAAGCCTCTCTCCAAGGGTTTGCCGAGACACCTCCAGGTATGTTTATCGATTATTTATAGTTTAGGAGCTTATGATTTTTATCCTATTAACCGCCCCGGTCGGATTAATACGACAAATGTTTTCGTGTCCGTTTTTTTTTATCTAGGGCTTTTCAGAGTGTAACCACTAAGGTTCTGACTCTTTAACCGGACTTTTCTGTGGCTGCCTTAAGCTCCTAACGAAACGTAATGCCTCCAGCCAGGGCGTGCGTGTCCGTGCCGCCTTAGGCCTGTGTTCACCAACATTCAAACCTACGGTTAGGTATTTAAACAGTTGAATTATGTCAAATTTCCTAAGTAAAGAACAGTAAACAGTTGATTTAAATGTTGGTGAACATAGGCCTTAGTCGTATTTATACGACTGAGAACCTATGTTCGTTTTGTGTTTTTTATATCATTGCACTACCATATTTTTCGTAGATATTTATTTGTAGATTTATGAGCCAGGCACTGGGGGCACGGCAATTGATATAAAAACCAAGCGGTCAATAAGTAATTTTTTTTTGGAAATTCGCCGTAAGTTTTTTTGAAAATGAGTTTTTTAAATTAAAATCCATAAATTCTAGTCTACGATCGATAAACAATACTATCTGTCTAAACATCACCCAAAGTGACTAAAACATAGCTCAAAGGGTAAATTTTAGCTCGACAAGATTCGTTCTAGATTTTCAGTCTCTAAAAAGAAAAAAAAAAGAATGGTAGCAATGACCCAAAAGTAGGAAAATCTTCCACGGACCCTCAGCTTTCCAAAACAATACAAATAATAAGTACTTTTCGGGACATTATTTGGCAAAATTGGAGTTCGAACTTGCTATTAATAAAGTATTGTATGTGTTTCCGGTTGGAGTTAGGTACCAATTTTTTTTGTACCAACTTCCTTGCATCTGATAAAGCTGAAAGCTGGTACACGTATGTTACTTGTCGAGAGAAACACCACGAGACCAAGCACAATGCGGTGTTCTTGTTTAGTTGAGGAGTTCCTATGGCCATCTTCCGGCTGCATCATCAGACCAGCTCCATGGTACTTGAGTGGCAGTATGTACTCATGTTTTTTGTATTGTAGTCAGTAGGTGTAACGTAACACTTTTATAGGTTATGCTAAGACAATTCATTAATGTGTCACACACTATGACACTACACGGTACAGTCTTTAGAGAAGGATAGAAGTCACTGGTTTCCTTTCGATCATCAATTTGTATCCTTGTCGTGTATTTTTATCACCTTGTATGGGCCTGTGTAGGCTGATTAAAAAGGGGCGCGAGAAGCGTCTTCACGTAGGAAGACGTGTTCTGCGGTGGCAAGCTCTCTGAACAATACCCTGTTTTTGACGTGGCAGGATGCCTGCACGGGTTTCAGCTTCTCGTCGAATGATCGTAAGCGCGTGGTAAAATCTGACAAGTCTGAAGCACCGAGGGCACTGGGATCGAAGAATTCGCCGGGTAGCTTAGTGATTCGCCGTACAGAAATTCCGCGGAAGTGGTTTGAAGGTCCTCCTTGAATATACCGCGAATGCCAAGTAATACTAGTGGTAAAATCTCTGCCCAGTTGTTCTGTACGTGGCATGTAATGGATCCGGATCAACTGCCTATGAAAGCTCAATCAGTCCTTTGCACGCCGGGTGATAGGCGGTTGTGGGCTTGTGTTGGAATCCTGTGTTTTTTGCCAGATATTGAAACAGAGCGGACTCGCGGTCTTTAACAATATCCGTTGGCACGCCAAATCTGGATATCCAACCTGGGATTAAAGCCTTTGCTACCGTTTCTGCTGTAATGTCCGGGATCAGCATGACTTCCGGCCACCGTGTGAAGCAGTCTATGACTATTACGCTGTAGCTGTTTCCTGGTGAAAGAGGTAGGCCTATTAGGTCGATGTGTACGCACCTAAAGCGAGCGTGGGGTAAGTCAGAAGTGCCTAACAGTGCCGAAACGCGTAGACTAACTAACCTTCGCAGGTTGACACGACAAGCATGTTTAGGCCCATTTCCTGCAGTCTCTCCTTATGCCAAACAAAACTTCGCTATCAGCTTGGCGGTCGCGGCTGCGCCCGGGTGGCTTAAGGAGAGGAGACTTGCGAATACCTTCCAAATGCTTTCGGTACGACGCCTGCTTTCTGTACTGACATCACAATATAATTATGGGTTTTTGATGCCTTGGGCAGTCCATCTTTTGTAGACGAAAAGACGTGTCCCCTAGGTACTGAGCCTGTTCTTGGTCATTTTCTTGGGCTGTACTGAGTTCGGTCAGGCAAATTGGTATACTCAGTTCCTCTACACGGGGTAGGGTGTCAGCCACGACGTTATCTTTGCCGGAAATATGCTTAATATCTGTTGTGAACTGGGCGATATTAGTCCAAATGCCGGAATAGGCTTGACGAGCAGTTATACTTCCCCTCATGGAAGGCATAACTGATCGGTTTGTGGTCCGTGTAGACAGTGAAATGGCTGGCTTCGAGCATATGCCAAAAAAATGATAGATTCGTAGATCGCGGGAAGCCCACGATCATACGGTGAGTACATGTACAGTGCGTGCCCGACCCCCAAGCGGCTCCCATCCGCCTTTGTGATACTGTTGTAATACTGCACCAATATAGCCGTGTGAGATGCATCGGTTACCAATGCCAGTTTGGTTTGGCAGTTCGGATGAGCCAGAATAGCTGTATAGGTGAGACTCTCTTTGGTTTCTTCGAATGCCTTTAGAGCACCGCCTGTCAGGTTGATGGATGTGGGGCCTTTGACTGCCCCTATGAGTATAGTAGTAGTACCTAGTAGGCATTCAGGGGTGATTGAATTTGGCTGCATTGGGTAGAAATCTCCTGTAGAAATTAGCCATACCTACCTAGAATCAGTCTTAAATGGAAATTCATACATATCGAAGGGCGTCGTAATGGCCGTCTTGAGTATGTCCTCCTTGCACATCGGTATTTGCTTTTACTAAATCAATTTTACTGTCGGTTATGTTGTATTTAAGATCGTGTATGTGTTGGATTGGGTACATATCTGGAACGGGAGTACAGTTTCCTGTAACCGACGTATGGATGCCACCTGTTGGTCTTCTTCAGGGCGAGGTGCAATGGAGATGACCATGAGCTGTCGGAAGGCATAGCTGTGCCGTTAGCTAGCATTGCCTCAAATTCGGCTCGAGCTATTTGTAGCTTATCGGGGGCAAGACTTTTAGGTGCACATGAGAAAGACGGACCCGATGTTTTTACAGTTCACTATCAAATTGTAATAGTGATTCTGGGTCGGGGGATTATGGGCTATGTATTTTACGGACTTGGCGTGAAGAATGTCTGGGTTTGCAATGACGCAGTTCAATTTTCCCGCATCGTCGGTGATTCCGTAATTCTCAAATTATCGTTCCACAAGCGCGAACCATATCTCTGGGTCATCCGGTGAGAAAGGTGTCGGTGGTGGTGGTGGTGGTGGTGAGGTGGTGGCTACGCAATAAAAAAAATTAGGAGCCAAACGGTGACATGAGGCGAGTGTGAGTGAGAGAACATACGCGAAAGTTCGGAGAGCTGCTCTCCGAACTTTCGCAAACTTATGGTCTACAATACGGCCGATGAACCATGACTGAACCTATGTTCAGTCATGGTTCATCGGCCGTATTGTAGACCATAAGTTAACTTATAATAAAAATATACTCATTAAAAAAATATGTGATACAAAATGAGAAAAATAAAAAAAGTCTGAAGTTTCTCAAAACATATTAAAAACCGTCTTGCTCCTACACTATAAATTCGTTGAACATACAAGGGGGTGTTTCGGGTGTACGTTACCCCAGCAGGAAAGTGTCTCCAAGAGTGATATGAGTGGAACGTATAATTAGTGCGTAATCTGCTGTAAATGTGCGCCAAATAAAAAGTTTGTGCGTTTTGTCGTTTTGGAATAAAACGGAAAAAACGATTCCTGCTGGAGTAACGTTTTTCCAGCAGGAAAATTCTAAACGAAAGGTCTGAGAGAGAAATATTTTGCATGGGCAGAAAGTTTATATTTGTGCAAAAATGTGCGCCGAAAATATAATTTATGCGTCTTCAGGTTTTCGAGATATTGCATTTCCTGCTGGAGTAACGTTTTGCAGAATCGTGTATCTCTGAAACCATTATATGTGCGCCTGTAGAATAAACATATACGAGTACCTCTTTGTTTGTGCGTATTTGTGACAGAATTAGATTTAAGAAAATATTTATAATTTTCAAGTAATCGCGCTTTTTTGAAAACCCGAAAAAATATCGTAGCGCCTAAATGAGAAAACGTATAAGCTCGCTGAAAACTGTATTCGATCCTTCTTGGCGCTTTTAATAACCATAAAAAGTTTCAAAAGTGTACCATTATTGAATAATATTGCTAAAAGTCAAAACGACGGTCATAACTTTGACGGCAAAATACAAGAAACCGGCTCAACCCTTCCTCATAACGTGTCGTTGGCAAAAACAACTAGTGTAACGCGGCCTTAACGTTTGTGTGCGGACTTGCCCTTAAGAGCGGTAACGGGAGATGGCACCCCCGCCCGCGACCTTGCACCCCGGCCAACGGATAGTAGACGCAGGGTAGCGAGTCAGTACACCAAGCTCGCGTCCCGCTCGCAAGTTTCCATTGTTTCTATAGTTACCTGTTTGTACCCTTATAGGTACTGTGTTTTGCAATATACATACATTTATACTGTTAAACGTACGTCCGAATTAATTGAATAGACCCAACACACCCTGAGAATAACACTCCTACACTAGTTAAAATTCAGCCAGGTTTTTTGCTAATAGTTACCTTAGTCGTGCTGTACTGCGGGTAGGACTCATGTTTCTGTAGCGTGGGCGTCGTCTTCGTTATGGCAGCCGGAGGTGGGATGGGCTCGGAGGTCTGCTTGCGAATGTTTTGTTCATCGGGCACCCGCGACTGTCGCTTGAAATGTTTGGTTCGCCGGTGCCAGCCGTCTGAGCAGTTCGGGTTTGCTGGAGCTAAACAATTGATTGTTAGGAAGTAGACAGTAAAAACACTGGGACAAAAGACCGCGGCCTATCCACGTCGACCGTTGCCTCAAAATATGTAATCTATTACATTATATGTCACGAAATACAGATGACCCCGAACGACCGCGGTCGGTTACCCGTAGAGTTGCAGGTCTCGTTTTCATAATAGTTCCGTTCAAATCCCTCAAATATTTGCGGATGACGTCACGAGCTGATGGCTGACTGTGGTCGGAACTTGGTCGACTATTAAGGGTGCTGCACACGACTAAGATACTATAATATTTTATCTTAAGATACAATATCGCTCGCCATACAATTCAATGGACCATCACACACGACGAAGATAATATTTATTTCATATTTTCGTATCGTAAGATAGAGAGCGATATATTCAACACAGGACACGTGCGGTCGCGACGAAAGTTTACAACATATCATCGTATCTTCGTCGTCTGTGATGGCCTAATATATAGTAATTTAAAATCTTAAGGTAAAATAGTATCTTAGCCATGTGTAGCGGCCTTTATAGTAGTTGTTAGTTATCTTGCTTGATCTATCGAACACGTTAAGGAGGTAACTCGTTCACTATCGTATCCAGATCTTCAAATAAAAATAAATTAACAACAAATCTCAGTATATTTTTTGCTTTAAAGATGTATCAGTATTATATTTTGTCTATGCTATTCCGTAAGTGCTGTTGACTTCTAAAGATATAATAGGTAAGTAGAGTTTGGCCAGAGAGTTGGGGTCAAAAGGAAATGGCGGTAAATAAAAAATCTTTAGCTGGCAACTAAAGATTTTTTTAAATTTACCGTCATTTCCTAGTGCCACGACTCGCTGGCCAAACTGTTTGACACCAGTACCGTGTATAGTCAGCCTCAAAAAGATGTATATTTCTATAAAAAATAAATAATTGAAATGTCTACAATCTTCTATAATTTTGTATCAATCTGTAGCCACACAAAATATCACACATTGGATACTTAAGAGGGCATACTACGATCCACTAGCGCCACTCCTTTAAAAAATATTATCTTCATAACTGAGAAGGAATTATGAAAAACGGCTCAATTAGAAAATTCTAGACACACTTACCTAGGTCGCTGATTGAGCCGTTTTTCATAATTCCTTCTCAGTCACGAGATAATATTTTTTTTTAAGTGGTGCTAGTTGACCGTAGTATGCCCTCTTAATTGTATAATAATATAACAAACAAAATTGTAGACAATCAAATTTGACATTTTGATTTGACGGCACGGTTGGTGCAGTGGTTAAGCGATTGACTGCTGCGCTGCTTGTCACGAGTTCGATTCCTGCACGGAATATTTGTATGACCTACAAGTAGTTGTTTCGGGTCTGGCTGTTATGTGAGTTTAAATGTTTGTAAACGCACCCACAATATAGGAGAAATTACTAGTGTGGGTGAAAACAAAATAAAACAATAATTCTCGTTGATCCATACATCTTGTTACCTACTACAAAGATATTATTATGCTAGCAGCATTAGAGAGCATTAAAGAGCAGCACATCTATTCCATCCCAACCACCCTGACAAGAAGTGAATGTCGATGTGGCCGAAATCGGGTTTATGGCATCATCATCATCATCATCATAGCGACTTAAATATTATTCATTCGCCTATCCTTGAATTCTTAATTGCTACGAAGATGGTTAACGGGATCTCTAGATCTAATGTGTGAGGGTGTATTTTAGGGTGTGTGTGAGGGTGTGCGTGTGTGTGCGAAAAATGTCGAAGTATCTATTTAAAAATACAGGAACTCAAGGTATGGGATGAACATAATTATAATTATATATTTCCGTTCAGCCATGTTATAATTTTATTTTCATCTATATAAATATATGTTATAATATAACTATGATAGAAAAATAAACATTAATTCATATGGGATAGGATTAGGTTAAGTAAAAGAGTTTAATTACAAAATAATCAAAATTATTTATTAAAAATTATTCATTATTATTATCTATTTTGGTTTTAAGTATTAATTATTTCATAATGACCACGACTGTCGCCCCTTAGTTACAAACCCATGCAATATTATAATAAACATTGCATGATTAATACTATTTCGACAAACACTGGTACATATAAATCACTTTCTCGTGTGTGAGTATTGACCACGGTTAATGACAATAATTTCTAGATGTGTTTGGAGGTAGCAATACTTAGTTTATTAATGTTCGTCATTCTAAATATTTCCAGGCCCAGTCTCGGCTACGTTCAGTGAAATGTATAAAAAACATCCAACTTCTTCCTTTTTTAAGTCGGTTAAAAACAACGTTGTATTTTTAAACATTTGGAACGCGACCCTCACAGTCGGCAGCCGGCTAAAACATTTATAACAGTAATATTAACCTACCTACATTACCCACACACAAGATTTAGTAACTAAATCATGTTTGATATCTGGTAACATCAATATTTCACGGCCATTTACTTTATGACCAACATAATACTTTGAAATCACCTTGGATGGCACTTATTCAAGAAAAGAGAGAGGGTTACGCCTTAATAAATGTGAAAACAGTTCTTTTCTATAATCGGAGCACTAGTGGTCTAGTCATGCACTAGGTAATACTTCGCGTATATGACTACAAAAAATACAGCTTTACAACCTACTGGCAAGCGTAATGTTAAACAATATGCTCACTCGTTACTTCGAATACTGGTAAAACAGTTAAAACAAAGACAACATTTCAGATTATAGAGTTCAGCTGTACAAATATCAGAAAACATCCACTGTCCCATTGCTGAGCAGTCTTTCGAGATACTTAATTGTAGTAGGTACTACTCGATTTCTGCGGTCAATTTTATACCGAATAAATTTCATTGCTAGAAGTTATTTATTATTCAATAATCATCAGAATGAGTCAGTCGCCGCACCCAAGGGGTAATCCAAAGTAACAGCATCATAAAGTTGTAAAAAAAACATACGTTTTCTTTGACCATGTGGCCCCACTAGCCAGTTTCGAATTTAGCCCTGAAATGCCATCGTAAAATCATGTTCCATAATTTTTTTTTACTTGTTTTGTATCCTAAAAACCGCCCCAAGTTTTAGAGCGGCATGAAATGACTTTTTTTTACAACTAAGACATGTTGTAACTTTGAACTCGCTCACTATTGGAGCAGCTGACGCTATCTCTTATGCGCTAAAGGCAAACTATTATTGTTATGATTTTCAGCCGGTATAAAATAACTTGTTCACACTAACGTCACCGCCCGCACTCTACAGGATCATTGGTAAAACGTCTCAGGACTATAAAACTAACATCATAAACAACAACTTTTGTTCTTTGACCCCTCGTTAGCAAGTCACCAGCAGTGCTATTCTGTAACTATCTCACCGTGAAAACATAAGTGAAGTGAGCGTGAAGTGAGCTGTCAATAGTGTCAAGCCCAAACATCAGGTGGAATTACAGCTCACTTCACCTACGTTTCCACCGTGAGATTTTTACAGAATAGCACTGCAGATTCTCAATTAACCAGATTCGCAACTCATCAGATAATGTACTATCCAACACATAAATTATTAAACTATAATTTTATATTAAATTAAATTGTATATTAAACTTCTAAGAAAGTTGATGAAATTAGCTATAAAACGTTCTTTTATTTCAAAACTTTGACTTCTAATAGTTTAGGAGAAATTGCAATTTTAAAATTGTGGTAATTACTAAGTTTTGAAGGCATACATGATAAGGCGTACATCAAGAATTCCGTGTCTTTTTTTTTTTTTTTTTTGGTGAATAAACTTGTCTACCTATTCTATTATTTTTTGTGACTGTGTTTCATTATACATTTGGTGAGTTGCGAATCTGGTTAGTTGAGAATCTGGTGACTTGCTAACGAGGGTCTTTGACTTTTAATAATTCATCAGATTTAAATTTATCAGATATTCATGCAAAAATAAAAATATTTAAAATCAACGCTCTAAATCTTACGAACTCTACGCGTAGCAAAACAAACTGCAGTGTCTTATGAGTGACAGTGCACGGGAGGCGTAAGTAGGTACAACAAAACACCAGAATTTAAATGTGTTAGATAGAACAACGAAATCTTGAAGGATTGTTTTTGGTAAATGTATTATGTTTTGTGAAAAGTCACAGAACAAAAGTTATTGTTTATCATGTTAGTAAAACAGTCCTGCAAGGTGTTTTACCAATAACGCTGTAACTATAAGGTTGAACTGTAACTAAATCTGTATCAGCTAAATTCAATTAAAATGCGCTTTTCTGTACGAGTATGTACATTACATGTATGCTAAAAATGTAATTAACTACAAATATGTATTTGGCACTTCACAATAGTACTTAGTTACTTTATGAAGCTTGCATAATATTCAAAACAACGAAAACTACAGCTCAAACTCTCATCCGCGGTCGCAAGTTGAGTCCTTCACAAACAATACTTTTTTATTTGATTATCGTAAAATGTATTATAAAAACCATGGGCTATATACTAGCGAAACGGTTTTGATATTTGTGTAGGGATACCTCATCAACACTCCTGTAAGGGGCATCAAAATCTGACTGATTCTGAATTTTGAGAAAAAAATTCGTTCAGAATATACAAGGAGGATATTATATCATAACAGCGGAGTATGATCAAAATGGCCTCATTAAAGAAGCACCAGCATCAGGTAGTGGTCGGGAGGAGCAGGTAAAAGAGGAACTTCCTGCCAAAGAACAATCACCTTCAACCAGCAGAACAAGAAGTCATCTTCGCTAATTCCGGGTCAGTGAAGTCCTTTTTCTTTTTGCTACACTTAATGAGGGTACCGAGAATAGCCGGAAATCGTAGGATGTCGCTTAGATTACTTTATATCAGAAAAACTGCTGCCGGGTTTGTGTGATTCTGTTATAATTATAAAAGAAAGTATGTACCTCCATTTTCCTTTATCTTTATTTCTACATTTTTGAGCACAGATTTTTATAAATAAGTTTCAGATATCATAATAGCAATATTTTAAATTCAAAGAAATTTAATGAAATACATAAAAGATAAAATATTCGGAAACATATTTATTTACGCCAACGTTTTGCTATGGGCTCATAACCTTCGCCCTTTATCTGACCTCTCGTTCGTTTATCTAAATGATGAAGACAAAGTTCTTGAAGAGATACTTCTTCAAGAACTTCATCAGCTTGTCTGGCTTTCTTTCCTCTCGTCCAATACGCCTTAGCAGGAGCATTTTTCCTGCCCTCAGTACCCTCAGGTGTAGCAAATAAAAAGGACTTTACAGTAAAGTCCTTTTTAGACATCTTCGCTAGTTCCGGGTCAGTACCCGGAACTAGCGAAGATGTCTTCTTCTTGTTCTGATGACGCCTCTACTGGATGAAACAACCCGATGCTGGTGCTTCCTCAATGTGGCCATTTTCAAGAGGTTGTTTTTCAGTTGACATGTATCGGTAGTTTTGTTATTGTCCAATTGGGAAACACGTTTTCAGAGGGAGATATGCAAACATTACCATGCCTGCAATAAGATCAATAAAAAAACAAGATACACTCTGTGGTACTATTAAACTCACAGTCGTGTACCGCTATTTTGCAAGTGATGATTTGTGTGATGTACTATTGTGAAGTGATGTTTTTTTATTTGATTTTACTCCTATCAACATTACAGCTCATCTTTAGCTATCAACGACTTTGATATTTCAATATTATTAAAATTTAATTTATTTAAATTCCTTGTTTTGTTCAACTTTTTCATGTAAGTTAATTAGATTTTATGAAGTAAATACCGTAGCTAATTTTATTTAAATGTTTTTGCTGTGTGATCAATGTTGATGCCGAATATGGTCTTGATTACTAGCACATTCCCATTTGATTTCTTAACATTGGTAAAGTCTTGATGGTTAATTTTCTTGATGATTATGTAAAGGTACCTGCTGAAACCCGAAAAATATAGCGTGAAGAAAAATGTTCTCTCTATTAACACAGTAGGATATTCCAACTTATAAAGCGTTACCGATTTAACAAACGCTGCCAGCAAACTGCTTTGCAGTTTGGCAGAAATAATATTGATCTTGTAAAAAACATATTTCTGTGAATAAACAATTTTCATTACATTATTTTTTTTATTTTATTTCATTTTATTTACTTCGTAGCATTTAAATATCATTAAAAAAAAATACAGTAATAGAGACGACGAATTTTTCAACAAAAAAAAACAGATTTTTGTGGTACTCGTCGTAGTTGTACTGGTTCAAATCTAGTTAAAATTCAACCCTTGTAAATCAATCATCGTTTAAACACTCTTAAAATAAATCGATAGAGAGGAACCTATTCAATTACCTACCGTAGGTTGTATATACATAATTATTATATTTACAATTTGAGTGACCTCCAATACGTAGCAGCTATGTTGCCAGCCTACACGAGAGAAACCATCTAAATTATTTTTAAAAATCAGTCAAAATTACAAAAAAGTTACAGAGATCGCAAACGACGAAACTGGTTATTATCGTTGTAAGTCTAGGCGAATAGAAAAATATAATACTCCTTAGTTTATTTAAAAAATAAAATTAATACTTCTAAAATGACGGTAGTGACAAAATCACAAATTGTACTCGCGGGCGGTTTGAGTTTCAATCACATCTTTCAATGTAAGAATCGCGGCAGCTGAAACACTTTCACAACGTGAAATGTTTACTATCTCTTCACATTAGGCTAGTTTTAAATTGACTTGGGTTAGAATATGATTTAGTTCCCACGAAAAGCAAAGAAAAAGTCTGTCTACACTGTACAGAGCCCTCCCATGCAGAGATAAGGCTTGTTAGTGCCTGGGGGCGCCCAATCCCAGACAACAGGCACGCTCGCGACTAGACTCCCCCCTAGCCATGCAGCTCTCGGCGCGGCAACCTTAGCTTGGGTGTGAGTTGTTCGAACCACACAAAGGAAATCAGTAGAATCCTCTAGCTCTGCAGTGCAATGACAATGCACTGTATCTCAAAATCTGTCAGTTTTTAGAAACCACGTTTTATTTTTAATTTTTATTGGCGTTTAAATCTATAACACGTGTCGGTTTTTTTTTTTTTTTAATTTAAGATATGTTTATAATTTCGTTTAGAATCTGAAGAGCTGTAAAAACAAAACCTTTTAAACTAGACAAAACACGGTATCTAGCATGCCTTAATATCGCTTTATTTGGGGATTGTTACTCGTATGACAAAACACTGCATTTATATGTAGAAGGCGAGCGACGAAAACATGAATCGTGTTTTGATAAAACACCCGTATTTGCAGATGTGATCGCATACTCGCCTTTTACGACACACCCACGGGATGAGACGGTGTGATTCCTTTTTTTACACAATAAATCTTCAGGATTTACGAGGCAAATTGAGAGTTGAAAGCATCCTGATACTTAGACGTCCTTCGACGAATAACAAGCAGGCCTTAGCGCCTTCATAGCACTTTGTGACTTGTTTAATTTTTTTCTGTGATCGTTGTAGGTATCCAGCGTTGGGCTCAATCACTAATTGATTGATTAGTCAAATTAAAAATAAATTTGTAAATAAATCGCGACAGAAAATTATAGTTTTAGGTGTAAGTAACTAAATATTTTGACTTCAATTTCATTTTTAGTTAAACTAAAACTAATTTTCCTCTATCAATAATTCGTTAAATAGTAGGTCCAGAGCCAACTTGAGTGTGCTTGTGTACTCCTGGCTGAGACATAATTATATTACACAATGAGATAGTATTCTCGGAAATATATATTACTTTCATCTTTATCGTACGAATAATGTTTTCGGTATCTCTCTCTCACTCGTGCGGTCTGGTGATAAAAAAAACAATTTTTGTTATTGGCAACTCATCACACTATATTATTGGCAAATAAGTTTTGTTCAAGTAATCGTTCGTTTTAGTTTGATTGAAATTCATCAAGTTTGTTAAAAACAAGTCATATAAACACTATAAGACTTGTTATTTACACACTATGTATGATTAATAAAGGAATAAACCATAAATATGTAAATTTAATAATCGTTTTTTTTATTTTGTATTTACCTTGTCATTACTATGTATTTCAATAATTATTTGAATCAAAATTGAAAACTTATTCAATCGTCAATCGTTGTTTCCTAAAAACGTTAGTTTTAGTTTTAAATCGTCAATCAAACAAATTCTTTGCCAACGCTGCACAATAATCAGTAATCATAAAAACGTAATAACAGCTTGAATGTCAAAAAAAAAACCTTTTAACTTTTGTTACGTTCCTAGGGAACTTTCAAAACAGATCTGCCAATTTTTTTTACACAAGTCAATTTAAATCTGGCCTTATGTGAAATTATTCACTTAAACTAACTAGAGAAGCTACTTGGCACCTATTCTCATTTCGCTTTTAGGCTTGGGCTACATTTACCGCCGGTGAGTGTACCTTGGAAAAAAAAACGATACAATAACCCAAATAACACAAACACTCCCACGCTACTGCCGAGAGCCGCCCGCGAGACAAAGCTACGTCCTTATACCGCCATGGGCACCGCTTATCCTTACCTTACACTATAAATGCAGAGACATAATTACACACTTACCTAACTACTTTACACGATAGAGATCTCTGGTAATATTGTTCCTGTCAAGCTAATTGACGTGCTATCACGCCGCGAGCTACCAATGACGTGTGTTCACGCCCAAAAAAAAAGATATGTGCGGTTTTAATCAGTCTAACGTAAATGCATGAGGACAATGAATACTTTAGTTTGATTTTTATAATTATCATTACTGGCATCCTATTATCACTTCAAATTAATAGTATGAAGTATGAAAAAAAACATACTATAGGTACTTTGATTTAGGTGACTACTAAACGAATCCGAATACTAAAACATTACACAGAATTCTTCTGAAAGTCCTGTCATAAACAATAAAAATACTTATAAATAGAGGTAGTTATGAATAAAATTGTGTGAAACCAGTCACTCAGATATACAAGCTAAATATTTGCACACAGTTCCTTGTTTGGCCATTGCCCCCGAACATAGTGATGTTTACAACTTCCCACTTACGTCACTATTTCGTGTACTTTTAATACTTTAGCGACAAACAACGAATCACATAATTATTGATGTGAAACATCAATTGGCGCGCCTTGGCAGTAAAATGGACTCGTATGCCGTGACATGAAACGGCATGACGCTGTCATGCCGTGATGTCCCCTCTACGCCACCGCTCTCGACTCCCTTGTGTGCTTGTGTGCGCGTATATTTCTTTATTTTACTCCATATTTCGTTATAGATTTTTATTAATTATGAATTCTAATATTAAAATAGATGTTTCACATCAGCCGGGCCTGTGACGGCCAACTTTAAAAAAAAAAAATATTTGTCGAAATTTCACAGACGAAATGGTATTATAGTCTAACCATGAAAAACCTCTGTTTCTCTTCCTAATGTAAAATTTAAAAAGGCTTTTGAACAATACCTTTGTATTAGGCAGTTATCAAAGGTAATGAAATATTTGTAAAAAAAATCAGCTTAAATGTCTCTCTGAAAAATCTGCTTATTTGACTAGAAAAATATATCAATTACTTTTATTGCTTTGGTTTGGCCATGTAGATAGGATGAATTGAAGGCGATTAATATCTACAAGGCGTGAGTTTATGTGTGTGATATAGATATCAATTTTCACTACGTCTGTGAAATAACGCTGACAAATTCAAAATAACGTTGCATATTATTACAATTACTGCGAGGACAACGACAAACTTACAGAAACTGTGCCCCAGTGATGCAAATAACGCGGGAATTACACATAAACAATTCGCTATCACGACGATCTATAGCACTACGGTTGTGCAAGATCCTATAATATGTAAAAAAACACACGTGTACCGAACAGTTCATAACTTACGGTTCTATTGAGATCTACAAAATACGTTTTTGTTTTCATGGCAATACTACGGCTGTGGACGTCACCTAGTCAGGGTCGGAGAAACACTGAAGGAAGTTTATTCAACAAAAATTACTTACAGATAATTACTATTCCATGTTTACTACTGTCATGGACACTGGGCAAGTTGTATATCTATGAATAAATGGTTGCCGCGGTCTCCTTTATAAGATACCAGTTATCAAATAATATTTAAAAAAGTATTGCATTTGTTAATCAATTAGAAAGTGACGAGTCCACACTATTTCCAACGACCCGACAAGCTGAACTGCTGATTCATAATTTGTTCAAAATTATCTGCTATAAAAATGGAAAAACATTGCTTTTATTTATTGCCTATGAAATTACGACGGTCCCAGCGCAGTACACTTACAAATTCATGCAAATGTGTTACATCACATGTGAAGCAAGGGTTACAGATGATGTTGGCCACTTGTATCAATATCCTCTCCCGAGATGTGAATTGTAAGTGTATAGCAGGAGTCCACAGCCGATACCGATAATAAGTACATATGTTCCGTGCTCCAAGTAATATTTACAACGCGACATGCATGTATATATGATCGTACCGCGGGGGCACGAGCGCGGCGTGCGGGGGCGAAGGCGCCACGTAGGGCTGCGGGCCGTAGTCGGCGCCTTGCCACTCCTGTCACAACGAGTAGGACTCGTCGGCCGACACGCCGCAGGCCGCGTTCTATTGCATCGAGTTAAAGTTCACGCCGAGAAGGTTGAGGGGCGAATTGTGCGCCACGCTCTGCAACGGGAAGCCGTGCGCCGCGCCGGGCTCGAGGAAGCCGGGCGGCACCTGGTGCTGCGGGCACAGTAGCGCCATCTGCTGCTCGGGCTGCGCCGCCTCATCCTTGTGCTCGGGCGGCGGCGTCGTGTGCTCGCGCTTGATCCTGCTCTTAATGCTTGGCCGGTTGTTAGGGTAGCCCTTCTTCTTGTACTCCAACCAGAGCGTGCGGTTATTGACGCCGAACATGCGCGCCGCCTTACAAAATCCGATGCCCCCGAAGCGCACGGCCTCGAGCGCGCGCTGGAAGTTCTCTTCGGACTGCGGGTTGGTAGTGCGTCGTCGCTTTGGTGCCGGGGGCGGGTTGGCCTCGGCGGAGGCCTGCACGTCGACGCAGGAAGACCCGGGCGACGGGCCGGCCACGCCCAGGCCCTGCGCGTAGTTGAGATCGGCGTCCATTTGCGGGTTGTTGATGACGTTGTTGATGTACATGCCGGGGTCCTGCTGTAGCGCGCCGGCGCCTATGCACGCATTCGTGTACCGTGGATACGAGTGCTCCATCATGGTCCACTGGCCTCCTGGGAAGAGAGATAAATGTACGCATTTTAATCAAATTCTCTAGGTACAGTATCATATTTTTGAGTTAAAGTTTAAACAAACGGTTTCTCATTAATCTCCCTTCCCTGGAAAGTAAAACGTCGTCCGGTTTGTAATACGCGGGTATACTGTATGAGCAGCGTATGTGAGCTGATTTAATCATGCTGTATTTTTTCAAATTAAAATTGCTTTTACTTAGTATTGTAAGAACACCAATATTTTAACATGAGTTTATTTCAAGACGCAATTTTAGTTTTTTTTAATGTAACCTTGTACCCTTAGGTATTTTTTTGTTACGCTCATCGTATACAAGTTCCAGTGGGTACGCGTACTAGGAAAAACTATCTACATATAGCACGGTACATGCACGGCATACATGAAGCATAGAGTAGAAGCAGATGATGGGATTGTTACGTTTTAGAGATGAATGAGAAACAGATGATGTTTAATACTTTTGTGTTGTGATATATATTTTTTTTTATTTCTTCTTGATGTGGTCAGATAAGGGCTAACCACATTTAAAAGGGTCGTTTTATCATTTGATGTGTCTCCGATCTGCACCCTAAATGTATAACGCAGACGTTTTTGATATGACAATTGAAAAATACACGCGTGTTGATATATGCAATTGTCGAAATAAAAATAAAAAACATACAAATTAAGCAATGAATAACTCGAAGCGATAGCCCCGATTAACTTAGTACGCAATTCGATTCTGAAGCATACTTGGATTCCGTGTAAGCTCGTGTAAGTGTGTGTGTCTTGATGCGGTCGTTTCTGCCTACAGTCCTCTCACAGTTATTTTACCTCTGATAACAGCAACCCAACATCAACCTTATTACAACGAAAATAAAGATCACTTTTTTAAATATCGTTTCTTTTTTATCTACAGTGGGGGAGCTTATTGTAACGAGTTTAAAGATGAATGTGATTTTGACAGTTATGCAAAGAGGTAAAATAACTTTGATACTGACTGTAGTTGAAATTAGTTGAAATACTGTAGGTATACCTATACTAATATCTAGAGTGACAAGAGGAAGGAATATTTATTTACAACATTAAAAGCACAGAATGAAAACACTAAATTAAAAAAAAAAACCGACATAGTGAATTAATAAGAATTTAAAATTAAAATTAATGTATTATATTCAAAGCATCGATGTGTGATGGCGCTAACTCTTGTGAAAAAGATATAACATAACGGTTTTTTAATGAGCGACTGGCCTCCGACGTCAAACGACACTTAACTTTAAGACGAAGTCTTTCTTTAGCTACATATCTATACAAATAAATAAAATAGAAGTGTCTGTTTGTAATGTCAAATAACAGCTTTGGGGTCATTCAATTATTACGTACGCACCAAATGCACCCCCCTTTGGGGGGTCTTTGCTTTGATTATGTTTGATGACATGGGGGATGGGGGTCTGGATGGTAGGATTACGTCAGCAATATTTATTAATTTACTTTTCAGATTAATTTGATTTGAACAAAGATGGCAACCCAATGTTCAGAAATTCCCCAAATTAATTAATATTGCTTTCTCGCTCTCACGCGATTTTTTATGGTTAGAAAAAACCGAAGTAGGAAATTTACTTAAATGAGCATTCAATTACTTTTAGTCTATAAATTCCTTATTTCTGGACTCATGAATAACAGTAAAGAAACCTGAACAAATTAAAAAAATACCAATGTTTACGTAAGCAAAGGGGGGGGGGGGGGTATGAGCTTAGTTTACTTTTGGTGACAAGGGGGAGGTGGGGGTTCAAAATTACTAAAATTCTGCTTACGTAATACGAGTACTTGAATGGCCCCTTTTTACGAAATGCATCCGAAAGTATATTACCAATAATAAGTGTAGAGAGACTAAAAAAAATTCCTCGTAAAATATTTCGTATATGAATAGATACACCTTATATACTACACAACTACTACTACTACCTAACAAAAAAAAAAATTTAAGCTTTTGTCAGCCTATTTGTTTCGGCTTATCTCCGAAACGGCTGGACCGATTTCAACGTGACTTTCACTGGCAGATAGCTGATGTTATAAGGAGTAACATAGACTACTTTAATTTTAGCTAAAGCCACGCGGGCGAAGCTGCGGGCAGCAGCCAGTAATATAATAATAATATTATAAAGCTGAAAAGTTTGTTTGTTGGTTTGAACGCACTAATCTCTGGAAGTACAAGTCGGATTAAAAAGCCCAATTCTTGAGGAAGGGAATAGGCTATTTGACATCACGCTACGACCCTTAGGAGCCGAGCAAAGAGAAAAGGAGACAGAAAGAACGCTAAGCGAAAACGAAGTCATAGCGCGGACGATGCGATGCGACGCGACGCGGTGGGTCAAGGGTACATAAAATTTCAAGCAAACGAAGTCGCGGGCAGAAGCTAGAGATCTATATTTAAAATACTAAAATAGTTGCAACTTAGTGGTTTGCTAGTTGACCTTCTGACGTAGAGATCAGCTGTCTTATCTAGATAAATAACTTGAAGGCTCCTCGCAGGCGTAGCGTAGGCGCAGTTAACATGATTGCACATAGACGTAACCTTATTACGTCTATGTGCAATCATGTTAACTTCACGAGTATTCATAAACGTACGTCCGGTGTTCTCTGGCCAGTTAATCCCGCTACCATTGGCTGTCCGACTGCCTATATTTTCAACATGACATAAGCTCGGTTGCCCTATAAAACACAGTAAGTGCTTCAAATTAAACCTTTCTGGAGAGCCTAAAAATATCCTAGGTTCTTTTAATGGTTAAACATAACATAAACAAGTAAAAACTTTGTGAAATAAGGGTTATTTTTTTTTTTTCTATAAGGCGCATCTTTTTTCTTTTGAATACCAGCGCTGCGACACTTATTTTTAAATGTCGCAGCATCATGCTGAGATAGAGGCCTTTTGGCCCCGTACAGAATTGTTTTTGTTTTCATCTTTCGAAGGAACGGGGAAAAATTCCCTCACGCTGATTTCAAATGAGAATTCATAATATAATACAAAGCAAAACTGGACTAAACATAATATTATGTTAGCGTATTTCATAACGATTCTAACAACACAACTTTTAGCCGGCTCCCGTAAGTAACTTTCGAGATAATTATCGTCATTTTAGTCACAGGAAACCGGTTTCGCGAGTGTCCTTCTAAAGGACCCAAACTCAAAGCATTTATTTCAAATAAACCAATTACAGGCACTTTTGAATTATCAAGAGGTCGATCAGTCTGAAAGATGCAGCTAGTTGCCCATTCCAAAGCGTAGTAGGTTCCTATGGAGAAGAACGGGCGAGAAACTCCATGGACACTCTTTTAAAACAAAATATTGTTACAAAAAATGGGTTACATCATTCATGTTGAAGTTATACATGTGAGAACAATGTAGAAAGACGGACACGTTAGAAGCATCCGTAATAAAAATAAAAAAACAAAAATTAAAATAAGCCGTGGCAGCTAAGAGATGACCAGTCCCAACTGACGGCGCCCTTTCACGAACATGGCGCATGAATTAGCACCATTTAGCTCAACCATGTTGAAGGGAACTTAATGATCCAACACTTGACATAAGTGGTTCCGCGTTTTTCGCGTGCAAAAATTGACCCGTAACGTTGAAGCGGCTAAACATCACGCTTGTAGTCCCCGAAGGCTAAGGCAGAAGTGTACCTATACTACACCCACGTTTTGCCAGATATGTTTAAGTCCCATGTAATAGAGGACGAGCCTATTGCCATCAACTGGGCATAGAATGGTTAATATTCCTGGTAATGTGTATTAAATTAACAAGAAAATTGACTATCGAGAAACCTAGTAAGTTCCGAACACTTGCTTGGTTTTGAAATGGTCAATGTGACATACTATCCTATGTATTGTTTTTTTTTTAGGTAGTATGTGGTATACAGGATAAGTTTATAACCAGGGCGCAAATTTTTTTTGGTGGTTCAGTATCAGTAATAGAACACATTCCCATTATTTGTTTTTTTTTGGTCCACTTGAAATCAGCAAAATATGGACACAATCTATTCGTAATAATATCAATGGGCGAGCGCACAGCTGATAGGTACTTACTACTGCGTTCCGTTTCACTGACCGTGCTGCCGGCGCTTTGCGCGACAAGTATCCATTATACCAGTATCAAAATAAACATCATTCGTTAACGATAACTTCATTTTTTTGCATCAAAATAAGAAATAGGTGTATAATAAAATACGTTTAAGTTAAATTTGACAAAACTTGCGCACTGATTAAAAACTTTTCCTGTATATGTGCAGCCATCTGATAAAATTAGCCAGCTAATTGGACGCCTAGGCCGTTCATTAAACGCAGCATCCCAACAGCAACCAATTTCATTATGTAATATAATTATTACTATTAAGTATATATTTTTACATAATTAAACTTATTAGTTTTAGCGGTATGTATTAAAATCTCCGTAATTGCTAAGATTAATTAACGCGGGTGTTTATACAATTTGATGGGACATACTATTAAAGTAAATATTATGAGAGTTTTTTTTCTTCTTCTTCCTATACTTGTACATAACGACACCTGCAAGGAATAACATTGTAACTAATATTTAGTAACATACCAGTTACAATGTTATATCTTGCAGGTGTCGATAATATAAATATTTTATTGTTAAATTGTATTTAAATATTTGTAAATAGATATTTAAACAATTAATAAATAATAAGCAGCAGAAATGTGATAAAACTATTTGTTTTTTTTTTAATTTGTCCCTTACTGGGCAGGTTTAAATAACCAGTTTCTGGGTGTAGTGTTACATAGAGGTCAGATAGGTAGTCGCTCCGTGTAAAATACTGGTATTCAGCTGGATTCGGTTAAACTAGAACCAGACGCCAACATAGATGGGACAAGGCTAGCCAGATGATGAAGATATTTTGAATAGCCTCGGAACGAGCCGACGGCTGCCCTGGCCCACGTGCAATGGACCACCTGAAGGAGTAAGTGCGGAAACCAAACCCTCTGACATAGAACATAGTCTTCTATGTTCTACATCGAACATAGCCTTTTATATAGATTCTTTTCTATTTTGTGAATGTGATAACATTGTAAGCCCTAATAGACTGTAGATTTGTTGGCACTTTTCTATTTTGTTAAGTACCTACCTGGTAATTGTTGAACGGCCTACACTGTCCTCCCATACCTATTAACACTGTTATTTGAAAATATTGTAAAAGCCGATTCTTTTTAAAAGAATAACCGTGCAGTTTCTTGGTTTCGGCTCTTCTCCATAGGAAACGACTAATTGGAACCGTGCACCTACCTTGTGATGTTTCATAAGTGCCCATGTAGGTTTATGTGAAATTAAATATATTGATTTTGATAGCCTCGGAACACCCCAAGCAGTCATTCCCGCTATTAACTTGCTGATTGGGTAATACTTTCGACACTACGACCTACTCCCATAAATGTTAGATACGAGGTAAGAAGAAATACCCCTAAGTTCGCGTAGTTAACACGAGTCGTTCGAGGCCATCACACAATGATTTAGTAACGAAAAGTAGTTACCTGCGGGCAAGGCTACCGGGGTCGTATTATCAATTCCGATGGGCTCCACGTTCATATTTTCTGGTTCTGTAGTCTGGAATTATAAAAGTTAATCAATAGTATGGCTAGTTTAGCAACGCACTATACACAAGAATATAATACAGTCTAAACCGTTTATAACGACTTTGAAGGGACCGTCGGATTAAAGCTCCTACAAACAGGCGCGACACAAAGGCACCTGGTGTCACGCGACGAGCGGTGCCTTTGTGTCGCGCCTGTTTGGACGAGCCTTTACGGTTGTAGTAGCCGCCAATAGTCGTTGTAACTAAACAGAAATGCTGAGACCTTAAAATTTCGTCGTAATAACCGGTACGTCGTTTTATGCGATGTAATTATAAACGGTTTTGACTGTATACAACGTGTAACTGAATTAATGCACATTATAAAAGAATTTTGTTCAGAATGGTTTACTGAATCAATTTCTGTAATTTTTTTATACGTAACTTGTTATTTCAAAAATAATTTAATCTACGTAAATTACAGTCACACTTCCGCTCTACAGTCAAAACAAACCAAAATAGACGAAGTACCTACCTACTACGTGAGCCACTGTGTATGCGTGTAGATTTGTATTTGTAATGTGACCACATTTTTCTCTAAAAATAAGTATACCTAATTTAATAAATAAACAATGGGATATTATTAATTGCACATCAATTTTTTTTAGCACATATCAATTTATTTCCATCATTTATATACTTTTTTACATCAAATAAATTATTTCACTACAAATAAACTAATCGGGATTTGGTGGCTCCCCGACTCGGACCAGTTAGGTTCGCCATTCCCTTCGTGGATTTTTTTTAACACCCAGAAATAGGGGCCCAGCAAAGCGGGAGCCCGTCGACTACTCATTATTATTGCCTGGAAACAAATTTAGACCCGCTTCGATGTTTAGGTCTTTCGATGTCACTTTTGTAGATAATTAAAAAGCTTTAAGATAAATAGCAGTGCGCCGTGAACATAAATTGTTGCTTATTTAGTTATATTTTGGTTTGCTGTGCAATCAGTAAGTTTGATTGAAATTCGGATTATTTTTGGATACAAAAAGTATTTTTGTACCCATAAACAATGTTTTATACATGTGTTATGATTATAACATAATATTCTAATTGGGGTGTTTGGTGGTGTGCGTTAATTCCGGGACATGTAGTGACATTGTTCAAGTTTTTTTTTAATATATTCAGAATCAGTCATGTTATCAAAAAAAAAAGAAGTTAAATAGCAATACATGACATGATATTATCTAAATAATAATGGATTTATAAATGATATTATTTCTAATTATTACTGATATTATTTTTTAATTATTTCTATACGTGAGGATTTGTAATTGGCTCTCTGGTGACTATGGTTTCCTATTTTGTTTGTTTTTATTAGCTGTAAGTCCTCCATGTACTAAATAAATAAATGATCTCACTCGCAATAACAATCTCCTTTATTTTAACAATATAACGAAACCCATTGAAAAAATCATATTTACGAAAACATAAATAACGCAATAAATATTGTTGAGAAAGTAAACTTGGAAACTGGAAGCGCAAATACATAATTATTTAAAAAAAAAGTGTCAGATTTTGCGTGGATGTGACGCATATTTTCCCCCAACCCTTTTTTTTTTTTTTTTTTTATGTGTTAGTGTTCTTTTTCTGTATAATTTTTACCGCAAATAAACGTTTTTTTCTTTCTTCTTTCTTTCAGATATAGCATAGAAATTTCGATGTTGAGCCGTGTGAAGCAGTCGTGTAGCTTAGAACAAAAAAGCAAACCAAAAACAAAAGGGTGTGTACTAACATCGTCTACCTGCTGTGAGTTGTCGATGGTCCGGATCTCGTGGTACTCGCGTACGCGTCGTTGTTGCGGCACGCTGCTAACGCTGCTCAGTGTGATCGCCTCCACGGTCTGAGCACTGACATCGGCGCGGCCATGTTCGTTCTCGACCACGTTGAGTTGCGTCGAGCCCGCTGAACTTCTTCGGCGCCTAGAGAATTGTCATGATTTTACGTCTTACCAAAAGGCACATGTGAGTGGAAACGCCGGGAGGAGACGCCCTAGAAGGACACTAATAGTGATCTTATTATATATTAACACCTTTGATTTTCACGGTATGATTTTACAGGTTTTTCTAGACTATTTAAACTTTCTAAATTATATTCAAATAAAATGAGAAATTTTTGGAAGAAAAATATAAGATTTATTTATTCTCAACTCTTTGAACGGCAGTACAGGGCTAAAAGTAGGTTTGAATATTTATACTTAACTTTTTTTCGTGCTCTCGTAACGATTCAGAGAAGAAAACATGTAAGTAAATAGATGGAAAAGTAAATCTAATCATAAGTAAATAACTAGTCCGCCATATTGGATTTAGAGTAGTCATTTTATTTTTCGTATTTTACTCAGCTAACCGTTTCATTTGATATCATGGGAGTGCACAAAAATATACTAGTCCGCCATCTTGGGCCGTCCGCTATATTGGATTTAGAATGATGTCACTAAGCTAACCATGCATTATCATCCAAACTAAACGTGTATGCAAAATTTCATCTCAATCGGTTGAGGATAACTGCTTTAAAATTCAGTTGCAAGATTTTACCCGAACACACATAAATACTAACATTACAAGTTAAATTAAAGTTTGTAAAAAACAATTAGATACGCTGACCGGAACCTATAAAGTTTGCACTGCTGAGGTCACAAGCCTGCTCTCTGTGGGCCCAGTGCGGGTTGGTGGATGCCACATGTCTTCGAAATATTGTTTCTAGGAAAAACGTTTTAAGAGTAGTGATGTCATAGTAAACAAAGTAAAATACCTGGCTGTGTTCGACTCCACGACCTACAACTCCCAAGTCGTGTCAAACACCAGCTCCCGGGCTAGAATAGGCTGGAGAAAAAAAAAATGTTACCTCCTGCGTCTACTTGACGGCGATGTTGCCGGCGAGTCACGCGCTGAGTCAACTGAGTCCCCCTGGCTTTGAAATTCTGAGACGGCACCATGAGAACGCAACAGGGAGGTGGAGTCCGGCATCTCGTGCAGTCCTTTGATCTTCAAGAGCTTGGCGGTGGCCAGCACCTGAACAGATAGAGGGATGGTAAGATTCCTTATTTTAACTTTAACCTCTCTTATTAAAAAACGCGGAGTAAAGTGACATTCAGTATAAACTTCAAAGTAATCAAAAATATAATCGAGGTTTAAGATTGGCATTACTTTACTCCGCGCATTAAGAGCGCTGTCTCGGGTCCACTAGCGCCACTCCTTTAAAAAAATATTATCTCGTGACTGAGAAGGAATTATTAAAAACGGCTCAATCAGCTGCCTCGGTAAGTGTGTCTAGAACTTTTTAATACCTTTTATAAAGTTTCATTGAGACACGAAGCAACAAAATACGATCTAGAGAAATGTGGCCGTTTTTATTTAGATCGAACTTTGTTGCTTCGTATCTCAATATGAAATTTTATAAAAGGTATTAGAAAATTCTAGACACACTAATTTGTAATGTGACCACATTTTTCTCCCACAATCTGTATAATAATAGATAAACAATGATTACGCATAATAGCAAAAATTCAGTGTATATATTATGATTATAACATAATATTCGAATTGAGGTTGTGTGCGTTAATTCCAGGACATGTTGTTTAAGTACTTAGTGTAATTTAAATTATTGTTTATACTTTTCCATTAAATTATAATACTTCTTTAAACGATCTAAATCTTCCTAATTCTAACATACATACAATTATAATATAATCAAAAACATTTTATGAATTCAAATATACAAATGATGGGCGTTTTGAGAACTGTCTCTTGAAATTGTTGACCTTTAAAAAGTACTGGCTCTTAGCCTAATCTACACAGGGCGTCCCACGACTTCGCCACATGAAGGGAAAATACCTTAAATAATGTAGAGAAAAAAAAAAATTGAATGAAGACAATTTTTTATTTATTTTAAAAACAATATGAACTGAATTCAAATAATTTTAAATAATAGCCTGTCTGACCCGCGAATCGAACCCGCTAAATGTGAAAAAAAAAACCTGTAATTTTACTGTACCGATCGAAAGGCTCAATCATATACATTTATTTATTCTAAATAACATAGCATCTAAAATAAAAGGAAGACTAATAGCATTTTGTTCAGTCCTTTAGTTTACAGGAACCAGTATGAGAGTGTGCAGGAGTTACAAACTGAACTAGAAATATTATTTTAAAAATTCACTATAAAAAAAGCAACGGGAAACGAAATTATTAAAAGAGTTACAATTTGTATACAACAGGAAGGAACATAAAACAAATTAAATTGTAAGTTTCAAAAACCATAATTATGAAAAAATAAAAATTGTATTTAGGTAATAGCCCAATTCTTGAGGAAGGTTAATTATTTTAAACATTCACAAAAAAATAACGGTAAACGATATTATTAAAAGAGTCACAATTTGTATACAAGAGGTCACAATTTGTTACATCTTTCTGTAAGTTTGAGGAGTTATAACTTTTTTCTAGCTAACATCTGAATAAAGCAATAATTTTATAAGAATCTGCCAACATTAAAGATTTAAAAATAAAACTAAAATATTGCCTGTTTTACCCATTTTTAATAAAAATTACACTTTAAAGTTAAGAAAGTGGTGAAAAAAAAGAACGCAAAAAAAATAAATTTAAATGTCCAGGGGGCCAGGGCCAAATAAATTAGGGCGGAGTAAGTAGCAGATGATCCCACCTATCCACCATTTTCGTATGTTCAACGTTCTGCAAAACATCCTGTATATTGAGCATAAAACAAATTAAAATTAAATTTATTGTAAGTTTCAGTAACACGAATTCTGAAAATTCCTTTTGTAGTTGATAGCCCAATTCTTGAAGAAGGTAAGAAGACTATTTAAAATAAATAAATGAAATATTTTTTTTTAGCGCCGGGTTTTCGCTAGTTTGATACTAAAATAAAGTACAAAATAAAAGAATGCCTATAAACCGGTTGGTAGACGGCTAACAGGCCGTTGGTGTCAGCTGTAATTCGTAATTTTTGGCAGTCATTACGCGAGACCCAAAAGTGTGACAACCAAGACTGGTTGTCGCAACCCTGTTTACTGGGTAAAACGATACCCCTTGATAAGACTATCAAGGGGTTTCGTTTTACCCAGTAACCAGGGTTGCGGAGGTAAGATAGGCACTAGGCGTAACTCCGAGTAAAAAATTGGCATTCAGCTGCATCTAGTAAGACTTGAAGGTATCCCCAATATAGCTGGGAAAAAGCTAGGCAGATGAGAAGGCTATCTATCAGATTAGCTTACCTGCGGCAACTCCTCCTCAGTCACGTTTATCTGGCCGCAGTACATGAAGTCAACCAACGCACGTAGATCGGGGTAGGTGACATCCTTCAGGATCACAATAGGATGTGATGCCGGATGATCGACGAACAGGGTCTGGAAGATAACAATAGAAAGCGTTAAAAGATGGGGGAACCGTTGAAATGTTTAGATAATGTATATTAAGTTAAATGGCTGACCAATCTACTTCTGCAGACGAATCGGCTGAATAAAGGCTCTACCCCACAGACGCGTTATTATCTGTCAATAATATCGGACTCGTTATTGCCTCAGTTATTGCGATATCTGTTTTCAGTACTATTTTTATTAGGACGGCCACGAAGTTACACACTGCTGCGATAATAACGACGCAATAGAAGTAGGACGCTTGCGTTCTGCCGTACTGCGATATTCCAATAAGAGTTCTCAAAAATATACAACAAAATACCTATTGACATTCTGAGCACTAAGGAACTTCCAGTATTTAAAAATAAATTACGAAACTTTTTTACTGATAAAGCATACTACACGATCCAAGACTTCTTGAATTATTGATTGATTTTTTCTTCATGTATTTTTTTTTTCAAGATTTTTGAATGGTGATCAAAATTTCTCAAAAAAACTAAGGGCAGTCTCCTGAAACTGTTTTTCTGTAACTACAACGGATAAGGTACCTAGCCTTACTGCCCCGTCTCAAAAATCCACCCTTTTTGTTTGCTGATATTTTGTAACTTCCTCTGTGAAAATAATACAAAAGCTGTAATGCATTAATATCGTAAAGAAGTATTTGCTCTTGCGACAGTGTGCCATGTACCAAGTTATGCTTTAGACCTGTCATGAAATCTCTGGCGCTTTTAAACTTATAGACCATACTTATAGAAACACAGCATTTCTGGTTCTGCTGCTCTCCAACTGTACTAAACCTTAATGTAATACTCTTTTTCTTAAATCTAATGAGAGAGAGAAAGACGGAAAACAATCTATAGTAAGCACACAGCAAACAACGTAGATAGTTACATTTACTCACTTGGAAATAGGTACTGCACGCGGACAGGACCACCTTGTGCGCCAATAGCTGCACCCCGTCAGCAGACAGCGTGACATCGACCAGCGTCTGGGTATTCAGAAGCGAGGTGAACTGCGAGATGAAGTTGGGCTGGTGGTTGTTCCAACGCAAGCTGTACTGCTGCGCCATGGCGGGGGGCTCCTGAAAAACATTCCCAATACAATTAGTCACACATAACATCATGCCTGCGATGCTGTGATAGGAATACCAGCTTTGCGGTTTTTTTTTTTTTGCCTTTTTGTCCTCACTTGTCTTCAATTTTTGTTTTCCCAATTTTTTTTAGTTTTAATGTTCTTTTTTTATTATTTTCATGATTTTGTTAGTTTTTATGTAATTTTTTTTATTATTGTATGTCCTGTGCGTGTCGCAACGAAAATATTTTTCACTTCTCATGCTCTAAAAGTTCGTCTTTATGTCGTGCGTAGGCGAAATAAAATCGCTTTTTATGCTCTAGAGCATAAAGTAAAATCTTCGTCGAAGACCAAGGCAATCGGTCCAACAGCCACACGAACAACTTCAACTTTATAGAATAACCTATTAATTTTAATTCGTTTCGTTAGTATTCTAAGAACAAGGCAAGGATATCTACCAACAGCCAAAGTACACAATAAAACTTCATGAAATAAACTTATATTTTTTATTTCGTCCTTTTTTTAATTCGTTTTTTATATTAGTTAATTTAAATATTAAACTATAACTAAGTTATCATAGATATAAAAACAAAATGTTTTTATACCTGAGCAGTATGTAACGACCTAAGTCAGGTGTTATGTCACGTACCTACTGAAAAAAAAAATGAAAAAAAAAAGTTAATTGGCGGGAACCATGATTATTTTTCAATTTTATTTAAATTTACAATATTTATATGTTGCTGTTTCATTTCCTCGCAATCGAAGTGAAAAGTAGAGTGTACAACTTTTCCATAAAAACCATTTTACACTCTATATCCATCCTCGCTCGCAAGCTCGCTCGGATGGATAAACGTCTCGCGTAAAATGGTGCGTTTTATGCACTTAATGTACAATCTACTATTTCTTTCTATCTTTCCAAAGAGTTGCGCAGAAGTCTCGTGTAATGCCAATTGAGCCTACGAGTATTGCCATCAACTGGGCATAAATCCGGACTTCGGGCTGCTACTGAGAAAGTCCTGACGGAAGCACCCAAGTAACCTTATAAAAATGTAAATGATAATGATTTATTTCTGTAAGTAGGTTTTTAAAAACACTTTTACTTTTGTAACTCCTAGAGACAATTTTGCTATACAACAAAATTGGTTATTGAAGAGTTTTAATGTCGCGGCCTTTTCTGCATCAACTGTTATGGAGAACAGGTCGTGCATTCGGAGGGCGCTTCTATTGTATGTACGTTAAAACTAGTTCGTTTTTAAGTATAGTATAATTAGCATTTTCTCACATTCGTAACGATGATATCAATAACTAAGCGCCACAGAAAGTATGAGAGCTAAAATTAAAAAAAAAAAAAAATAAGTTGATGGCGTTTGAGTATTCGGCCGTCAATCATCTTCAATCTATATCTATGCAAATAAATAAAATTGAAATGTCTGTTTGTAATGTCAAAATAACAGCTTTTTACCGAATACATAATTATGAAAGTATATACGGCACAAACAATTTTTTAAATTTTTGTTTGTCTCTCTGTTTGTTCCGACTTATCTCCGAAACGGCAGGACCGATTTTGACGAGACTTTCAATGGCAGACAGCTGATATTATAAGGAATAACTAAGGCTACTTTTATTTTAGAAAAAGCCACGCAGGTAAAGCTGCGGGCAGCAGCTAGTAAGTTATATAATATTTTTTTTTTTTTTTTTTTACTAGGGCATCTCAGTGTGTAACCACTAAGGTTCCGACTCTTTAACCGGACATTCCTGTGGCTGCCTTAAGCTCCTAACGAAACTTAATGCCTCCAGGCAGGGCGTAACAACTACAAACTAATCGACTGCTGCTCGCTAAGGGCACCCCCTGTGGGGTACGAACCTCGGCTTAGGGCAGCTGAGTCGGAGGGAGGGTGGCAAGGGACCGACGGTGGCTGGATAAAATCAGTGTTTTGATTATTATCGTGGGGAGTTTGGATTACATGCTGCTCAGCTAAAACGTGTGCTGGCGCTTCACTTACAGTCAAGGGTCGGGGAGGACTATTCGTTAGTCGGGGATTTCGCGCGGGGCCTTGGCGGCGAGGTCGGAATGACGATCGTGTATTGTGTGCTCTTATTTTGCAAACTGTACTAGTTTCCCTACGACTCTCCTGGAGGAGAGTAGTGGGGTCGTCTGGGTCGGTCAGTGTATAATAGTTTGATAAAATTGTACCTCTTATTGTTCCTGTTATGCTGGGGCCGCACCATCTATCGGCAAAACTTTGGCTCTAATACGATACACGCAGATGTGAGCAACCACTTTCGTAGCGCAAATCAGGATTGCGTTCCAGTTATCAAACGGGTGGCGATGGCGGAAAAATTAAACTATCGATAAGACGAAGAAGAAGCGAGCCAAATATACGAAGCTTAGACTTCGTATTGCTTCGTGCCAGCCAATGTGCGCTTTTATAATTACTAACGTGATTATATTATCGTGAGCGTCCACGGCATTACGATAACTCATGGGCGTAAAATGTATGGATATATGAAGACGCTTTAAAATTTCCGTCTATGATACGAGTATATAACGTGCACGACTGCACGTATTTTCATACATTTTATGGACGTGGACGTCCAAGATAATATCGTCACGTTAAACCGCACAATAGACGCAGGTACGTTCCCAGCATAAAACCGGGTCCGCTGCGCCATGTTTTCTTGTTTTGCAAACACATAACATTGTTAGCTAATCGATTGGGGCATGGCCTAACATTTTTGTTAGCAATAACTTTTACTAACATGTTTTGTCAGATAATTTGGCGCAGCGGACCCGGCTTTAGTAACCGTGATCAATCACATTGATCGCATTGTTACAAAGAGTTTTTGCTTTTGCGCTCTAAATAATCACGGCAGTTATATCTGAAACATGTCGTGCGTGTTGAAAGCGCTTTACTTTTAAATAATAAAAAACTTATTTTTTACCTAACCTATAATTATTATACAAAAGTAAATAAGAAAATATTCGTTTCCTATTCATTTCATAAACCGTAACGTTAACGTTAACATTTCAACAAAACGATGTTTTCAAACTCATGATGACATGTAGTGAATGTGTGGAAATTTCGTGACGTCAACGCTAACACAAGCGCGTCACAAGTCGACGACAGCAGCCGCGCTTATCACGACATGTTTAACTAAGCAGCGCGTTTCATCAATTATACCCAGTCTCAAATTCAGATAATTTATGTAAACAAAAGGGGATAACATATCAAAAAAATATCTTCGTAATCGTAATTCAGATAAAATGGCGAAAAAAAAAAGGTTCCATTTCTGTTAAGTACATAGGCATAATTTTGTGAAACAACGGTTTGACGATAGTTAGCGCCATTTATGACGGATACGCGTGCGTCAAGTGTACGTGAAACAACCCGCCCTAATACTTCCCGATTACCGTTAATTGGCAAATAAAGTAACGAGTATCTTCTGTCAATTTCACAAGCGAAAACAAAGCTTATGAGTAACAACTTAGGGCGGGTTGTTTCACGTACACTTGACGCACGCGTATCCGTCATAAATGGCGCTAACTATCGTCAAACCGTTGTTTCACAAAATTATGCCCTTGACGTTCGTTAAAAAATAACGATTACAGTAACCCACTGGTTAACGTCATTTTATTCTTCGACATTTGAAGTTTGACGATCGCTTTGTATTTGACGTACGTTAAACAATAATGTAATCGTTAATATTTGACGTACGTATGTTACGTTAACGAACTGCTTGAAACAACCGGCCCTTAGTGGTTATTTCAAGTGTTATTTTCATTATCAAATCATACGTTACATTCTGTCAATATTACGCCAATATTACTCGTCAAACGTCATTGCAGTTGTCATTTGTGTCATGTGAGTTTTTGTGAACTTAAATTGTGTTGCTGTACCAGTGTCGGAGGAAAAATATTCATCATCATCATCATCATTTCATCCGAAAAACGTCCACTGCTGGACATAGGCCTCTCCCAATTGGGGGGTTGTGCCATAATCGCTACACTTGGCAGGCGACTTGGCGATCGCAGTATGGTGTTAAAATGCATAGAGAAAGCTGCTGCCCATACTCTAGTATGTCCCTTAGTCGCCTTTTACGACACCCACACGGGAGAAAATGGGGTGGTGCTATTCTTTACGTCCGGCACCACACGGTACGAGGGAATATATTAATTATATTATTTTGTTGATGTATTTAATTCGATTTTTGTTAATTTGGCAATGGATGAAATTACCTGAAATATTAGACTTAATTTATTCATTTTTTTATATCTTCTTATCTACTTATTATCATGGATAAAGTCATAAGAAGAGATATAAGTCCAAACTTTACATATGATCCCCATTTCGGAATGTATTGTACAAAAATACAAGCTGTACTAGAAAATAAACAAAGCGATGCGTCAACACGAAAAAAAAAAAGAAATACACGAATCCTCGGTATTCGGGTTCTACCAGATTGTAACGTTACATTTTTCCAGGAGGGGAAAATGTAAGGTCAGAGATAGAACTACCACCTACCTATCATCAGAACTGGAGGAGTCCTAGCTTAAGAAGAAAATAAAAAAGTTAAAGAGTAAACAATTTAATAAATAAAAACAATTAAGATGGTTTAATAGGCCCTAACGAATGGGTTTTGGAGGGTCCTAACTGAAGGATAATAAGAGGGCATTTTATAGCAGAACCTTTTATGACATAATATTATTTTGTATAACAGCGGATCTCCATTTCACAGAAAATCGTACTCATTCTCATAATTTAGTAGGTCAGAATCGTCTTTTGGCATAAATTTCATATCGATAGTCATTAAAAGGCAGCAGTATCATATCTCAGAAATTTTACAGTTAAAATCATCTTTTGGCATACATTTCATATCCATAATAATTGAAAGACTCATCTATCACAGGACAGAAATTCATAGTCAAAAGAATTTTGTATTTCTTACCATAATAATATATTATTTCCCTGTAAGAAGCATAGGTACACACATGCAAACAAGCATACACCTTGCATGCAGCAAGTATGCAGCATGCAAGCAAGCATACACCATGCATGTAGTATGCAAGCAAGCATGCAGCATGCAAGCGAGCATACCACATGCAGCAGGCATGGTTTCTGACACGGCTCCAGCGCTGCGGGGCTCCGGCGGTCCCACGCGAGTTTATCGTCGCAGGTGGTATAAACGCTCACCACCGCAGCTTCGTCATGCTGGCCGGCTTCACCGGCCAGCCTCAGCCGCGGCGGCGAGTGTTAGACCCACCTGCTCCTTAGCTCGCGGGCCGCCTCGCCCCTCCGTGCCTACGCGAGCTTAAATTAAACTCTAGGGGTAGGGCAGACAAGATTACGTGGAGTCAGTTTTGCAGCGATTCGTTTCTGTCACTAACTTTTGTTGCACAACATATTGACTTTTTAAGACAAATTTTAATTTAAGATGAAAAATGATATTTTATAGAAATAGCAATATGCCTAATAAAATTATAACAAATGAAATTCTGACATCTTAATAGTAGGTATGCCAAGTGAAATTGTACGAAATAATCTTCGCTCTAAATAAACGGTATGCTAAACGAAATGATGCGGAATTTTAACTTTGCCATAAGCTATTATTCCAAATAAAATTCTGCCATCTTAAAATTATGCCATTGTAAATTCGGACCTATAAACATTCGGCCAAACAATAATTATATTAAATAATTTGTATGCCTTAAAAATATCGTTTAAAGAAAATTATGCTAAGTATGTTATGCCAAATAAATTTCGGAGCATCAAGATTCTGCCAGATAGAGGGAACCATGGTATTCGTTGATTTGTAGTGTTCTAACTCATCCAATTGATGATCATTTAAATCAAATAAGTCCATTTTATTAATTTATTTTAAGTTAATCGTTGGTCTGTCAAGTAACCATGCTAATTGGCGGACAACGTGACAAGTAAGTTACGGATCAATTAATTTTATGAGTAGTGCTACTCGAACGTCGTGAAATTCGTACGTGAAGTTACGGGGACTTAAAATGGCGACTAGCCTGCTGGACACTTTACTTGAGGGTGGTGAAAGAGGTAACCAATCGCAGATGCTAACACAAAATTTCAAGTTAAAATGAAGTTCGAATGACAGAAAGGGACATATCAGTTCGATAGCTAAAATAGGTTTATGAAGAGGATAACTTTATTATGATGAACTAGCTTTTGCCCGCGGCTTCGCCCGCGTGGATGTCGGTTATCGCATAAAAAAGTACCCTATGTCCTTCTCCATATCTCAGGCTATATCTCAAATTTCTAACTTAATATTAATTTTAATGTGATTCACTATGTGAATAGAAACCGAAACAAATGATTTAATATAATAAAAGTACTTATGTTCTGAACGTCTAATGAGTTTTTACCTAAAGATAACAAACACAAAATCAAAATACGAAATTTCACTCAAATTCTTAAAGCAATCAATTGTACCAAATTACAAAAAGAAATAAAAATGCGACACAAATAATAATTTTAAAATAATTCACGTAAGTACCTACAATGTGAAAACAAAACGAAATCCTATGAAATGTCGCACGATACACCGTTTGTGCTGAGAAAACACTCGAAATCTAATGAACACCATTGGTGCATAACTTTTGTCAGGGTCACGTTCGCAATTGGATGAAATATTTGACATTTATTTTGTACTTGCAACACAATCTGGCTGTAGAATTCGATTAATCGACTAATACTTGATCGGTATTAATACATTTTAGCGGGAACACCACTAAACGAACGAAAAAAAAAAGAAAACAAAATACGTCTGTACTCTGTGGTCGTGTGGCGGTGTGGCGCGATGTAAACATTCATCAAGGATATACGTGCGTAATGTAATGGATTCAATGAGAAAACGGTTTAATCATAGAAGAATCTTATACAGAATTACTGAGAAATAAATGTAGATTTCGTATTGAGTGTTAGTAACACGATGACGGACACGATGCTAGATGAGACAGCGTCCCCCCGGTGGGTTCCCGCATTGTCGAGGCGGGGGGACTCTGTAGCCGTGTCTTGGAGGCTCACGGTGAAGCTAAGAGGAACCCGAGGAGGGGGCCGCTCGTCAGGGCTTTTGCCCATAAGCCGACGACATAGCGGCCACGAGTAGGTTGCGGTGCCGCTTGGGCGACATCGCAACTAAGGCGGGCCGCGATGTGGCATGGGAGGCATCGCGGCTGAGGGTTGGAGGCCGCGGCGGGACAGGAATGCCGGTATTGCGGTGAGCCGTTCTTCGGCGGCCTTGACGGGGTTGCCACCGTTTGATGGCGGACGCGGTAGGGCCGCAGAGGAAGAGGAGTCTCGGTATTGCGTTGGCCGCTCTCCCTATCCTCTGCGGCTGAAAAGTGGTAGGCGGCGGGGCCACTGATCTGACCCGTCGCAGGGGGACCAAGGGGACCGCCTAGACACGGGGTCACCTGGCGCGGGGTCCCAGGCGGAGGCCAGCATTGCACAGGCCTCCACCAGCGTCGGACAGGAATGGCCAGGTGTTCCCGGCCATTCCCGTAGGCCTCCAGCCTGGGGGGGCATGTGGGGCCCGCCAGCTAGGCAGGCATGCGCCGGGAGGGTTGTGGATGTAAAGGCTGAGCCGGATTCCCATGACCCTCCCATCAAGGCGATGAGGGAACACCGCTGAGTTTTAGTGGGTATACTGCTACTTTGGCAGGGAGTCCCACATACCCCGTCTCGTCCCCCGACGAGCGTGCATGCGCAATGGATTTCTCAGAGAAGAAAAAAGGTGAGACAGCGTGCTTTTTAGCCACGCCCACCAACGAGTTCGAGTCCGTTTCTAGTTGGCTCTTAAGGCCCAGATATATGCCAGTGACCTTGAGTGGTTAGCTTGCGTGTTCTGTAGTGAGCTCACGCAACGCGTCGTACGTCCAGCCAGTAATAGGACTCGCCCATGCAGGAGCGCTGCCCCAAATAAGACGCATTATTCATTTAGTTTTTGGTATTTTAATAAAACGCGTATACTAAAAGATCAAAAAATATCTTTAAAAAGGTGAAGTTTTCGGGAAAATACGCCTGATAGATTTTGCGTGATTCTGTTTTTTATCAGCGTTAGACATAACTTTACAAATAAATTTCACTATGTAATATAAACAAACTAAAATATTCACATATAAGTTATTTAGAAAATGCTCTAATTTAACATATATTTTTTCTAAATCATTAAAACACTACTCGTTTACATGTGATCTTCAGTATAAAATCAGTCGGCTATTGTCGCCTTAACGTGTCGAAAGATGGTCACCCAAAGACGGACCAACCTCGGCAAGCGTAGCCTAATCTGGTTGATTGACCCGTGCGGCTGTTATTCAATAGCCACGAGCCCCTGATACTGCTAGAAGGACATATGTTAAAATACAACCGGTAAATTGTAAATGGGAAATAAAAGCTCTTCTAGCTGTAAAAGGAAACTTTGAGCAAGTCTTTTGGTAAATATTAAATAAGCATTTATACTTCTTAACGTGTCGATGGCAAAAATATTAAGAAAAATGTATATAAGGTGTATCTATTCATACACCAAATATTTTTAAGAGATGGTAAAAAAGCCATCGGAGCGAAAAAAAATATTTTTTCTGTGTTTTATATTTTTACATAATTATTATAATTTTAAAATTGCTTGAAACTTTTTGCAAAAATACCTTTACTTACTTATTCTACGAATGACCTGCCCGGACGCGGCGACGATAGTGGCACGAGCGCGGTGAATTTGGATAATTAATCATATTAAGTAATTTTAAATTATTTAATTTTTTTAATAATAATAATTTAAAAAAGAACTAATCGGTTCGATGGCTTCTTTACCACCTATAGGTGTATCTCTTAAAATATTTCGTGTTTAAATAGATACACCCTATATAGTAAAAGATATTATAATAATACATTAAAAAAAAAACACTTAAAACCTTATTGGTGATGTTCCTCAGATATATAGGTCAGGTGCGTTGAACTCGCAACCACTATATACTATGCACCATTGCATTGAGAAAATAAAATACTATCAAGTACCTTACGAGCTTTAAATTCAACTTATTGCCTTATTGTGGTTGACTCGACGATTTCCGATTACTACCGTCAGAAGATGAAGCAGTTACCGGCTTGCAAACGCTTGTATGAAAATACCCTATCTGCAGTCGGCGTGTGAAAAGACTAATCGTTTTACTCCAACCCTCAATAGCACAAAATAAAGATGAAAGTCTAGATTTTTACGAAAATTTAACACTTTATCCTCAGTCCAAAGCACAGACTTTTCACTACAAAAACAGGTAAAGTTTCCGGTTCAATTACGGACATAGAAAAGAACTAAACAAAATCTGTGTAGTTTTTAATTTAACTTTAAAATTGGCAAAGCTTCGTTCAACTCGCCGTGACTGCTATGCATTATTTTAGCTCAGCATTCATGTGTTTCAAGTGTATCATGTAAATATTCGCGAATACACCATTCAGCTCAACCATTTTGAAGGGAACTTAATGATCCAACACACACGCCACCACCAGCGAGACATTTGAGTGAGCATGACATACTCTCAGCCGCCAGGGCACATTAAAGTCAATGAACGACGTCGTATTACCCGGTAAATGGTAGCTCTATAGTACATAGTACTCACACCTGTGCTATGCATCATATAATACAAACGAGATTGAGTTTATTCAATGCAAAGATGGTCTTACAATCTGCAGCAGCTCCAACAATATATTCGAATGCTAATCAATTAGTTTATGCGCCCTTGTGGAGCAGTACCCGCGTTGAGGCAAGCATTTTTGTCAGCGATGTTAATCCCCCAACTTATAATAAGCTTGGCTGCATAGTGTGCATTTTATACAAGATTTAAAAAAAGATATAGATTTAAATTTTTCAGTTGGAGTATGTGGGGAGGTATTTTATTGTAACATTTAAAACAGTACCCCAAGAAGGATGAGTCTACTTTAGCCAGTCTAAAACCTGGTTGCACTAATTGGTCCCTATTTCTAGTCCTAAAATTGTGTCTTTCACCTCTTTACTGAAAATATTTACATTATACCTTACGTACATGATGTTTTTATAGGGATATTGACAAGATACCGTCATTTGTTAATCAGCGGGGTAATTACGTAACACACTACTCGTATCAGTAGGAATGGGTTTATTTATTTATTTAAACCTCGCACACAATAAAGTACACACGGCCACAAATCAAGTTACAGGTAGTTTTCCAGTATAAGCTGACCTCGCATTGTACGGAAATCCTATACAATGCGAGATCAGCCTAAACTGGAAATATACAGCTTTATTTGTGGCCGTGTGTACAAAGGGTGGTGGAGAGATAAGATGGCAGTATGACAGTTCAACAACATTCATTGCGTTATTTACGTTGTTGAGCAGATAAAGAAAGAAAAGAAGAAAAAACGTTTATTTGCGGTAAACATGACGCAAAAAAAGAACACAACACAAAAAAAATATATAAGTTTGGGGTAAATATGCGTCACATCCACGCAAAACGCCCCAGCGCTGGTTTTCAGCGACAGCCGGCGTTGACGTGATGACGTCCACCAGTGCCCGGTGCAGCACACAATGAGATAAAAAATAACATAAATACACAAAACATAATTATTACTAATAGTTTTTATAAAAAATAATATTTAAAATTTTTCGAACATAAGAAGCAATGGATTAGCAATATGCTTCAACATCATTCAGATTGCGATTACTAGTGTGTTACGCAATTAGGGTACTGATTGTAATTAGATTTCAGAATCTGAGGTCCCCTCAAAAAGTCAGGCAAAAGCTAACCTATAAGATTCTACATCTACTTACGTAAAGTGTTACACTGGCTGGACGACGAAGAACCCAATATTAGTCGTACTTATACTATACAACAATAGGTTGGTATACATGTTTGTAAACTTAGTTAAGAGGCCGTGCACGAAATCGACTGATTTTGATCAATTTTGTTCATTGGTTGTGAGAAAGGGAAAAATAATTTAAACAAAATTATTTGAGATTTGAAAAGTCGTGTTCTTTGTTTTGCATGTGGCTGAAAGGGATTTTTCAAATAAATTAAGTATTCACGGTAAATCACTAATATTTGCAACAAGTTTTCCGAAAAATGACGCGAGACTGACATTTGATCATCATTCTACAAGAAACTACTTTTGATTTTGAACATTAAAAAATATCATTAACATCATTATATGCTCTTCTTGCATGTGGCGGAACCACTTTTTTCAACTTCCATACAAAATATAGCAGAAAAATAATATTGAAAAATCCTTCTTTTTTGTTTTAAACCCCGTCAGTAATATATTTTTTCCTATTATTTGGCAAATCATATCAATAAATTTAAAAATCACAAATTAGTCTTCAGCTATCCTTAAAATATAATCAAAATTTTATTTAATGATTATACAATACCTTCATTAAGTAAATCCATGGCGAAATAAACTATATTTTGGAGAGCACAAAAATGATGAAACTATTAAAAGCTGCTGTGACTGACACGAATGGTTTAGCACCATGAAAACTATACTTTTACAGTTATACAGACTTAATGTTTCGATTATTTCAAGTTTTCTCACAATTAGATAAGAAATTGCCAAAAGAGAGTTTTTTTCGTGCACGGACCCTTAAGTGATTGAAGTCATTTATCTTGACAATTTATTGGCTTACGTGCATCGGTCGCAATACGTGTCTCTTTTAACTTGGCAATAGCGTACTTGCACCAAGTATGTACGTTCCGACGACCTATTTACTCCCACAGTTCCAGGTAGCAGGGAAGCTGAAGCGACTGAATCAATTTTCATTATGATATAACATATAAGTGTACACGTAATTCTGTGAGGTGATAAGCAATTATGTCTGCCTAACCCGAGCATCGAACCCATCATTAGTGAGGAATTTAGGTACCCTATCTACGTCGATAAAAGAGCGTGAATTTAATGGAAAATCTCAGATAACTCTTTAAAGATGGAAAATAACACTATGTTTATTTATTTATTTAAATAATAATATAAAAATAATTAATTAATTAATAATAATTATTAATAATACAATTATGTTTATTTTTTATTAATTTATAATTATTTATTAATTATTTATGTATGATCAATGATGTACCTAGAAGTCTTGGCTTAAAAATTCCTAAATATAGCTGCAAAAAGGCCACTCCAGATGCATTGGACGATTTATAATTTACCTACTTTTTATGCTAACGGAACGGACGACTAGGACTGGGAATTATTTATTCACTAAAAATAGATTGTTTAAAAATCAATAGATCTGCGCATTGTACTTACGACTGCTAAGAGCACTACATGATTGTGCCTTTTGAACCTGATTGCACGAATAGAGATCCAGTCACTAATTTTGCAGCTATAAGATTCGATTAACATAAACTGGTGCGACGTTGCATCGCAAAAATTGGTGGCATCATGAGATTTTAATGGGAATATGTACCAGCGCAAACTGCGTCTTGTCACTACAACAAGACGCAGAGTTGTCGTTTGCATCTGCGTCTTATCGCTGTGACTACACGCAGAGCTATCGTTAAGAGGCCGTGCACGAAATCGACTGATTTTGATCAATTTTGTTCATTGGTTGTGAGAAAGGGAAAAATAATTTAAACAAAATTATTTGAGATTTGAAAAGTCGTGTTCTTTGTTTTGCATGTGGCTGAAAGGGATTTTTCAAATAAATTAAGTATTCACGGTAAATCACTAATATTTGCAACAAGTTTTCCGAAAAATGACGCGAGACTGATATTTGATCATCATTCTACAAGAAACCACTTTTGATTTTGAACATTTAAAAATATCATCAACATCATTATATGCTCTTCTTGCATGTGGCGGAATCACTTTTTTCAACTTCCATACAAAATATAGCAGAAAAATAATATTGAAAAAACCTTTTTTTGTTTTAAACCTCGTCAGTAATATATATTTTTCCTATTATTTAGCAAATCATATCAAGAAATTTAAAAATCACAAATTAGTCTTCAGCTATCCTTGAAATATAATCAAAATTTTATTTAATGATTATACAATATCTTTATTAAGTAAATCCATGGCGAAATAAACTATATTTTGGAGATCATAAAAATGATGAAACTTTTAAAAGCTGCTGTGACTGACACGAATGGTTTAGCACCATGAAAACTGTACTTTTATAGTTACACAGACTTAGTGTTTCGATTATTTCAAGTTTTCTCACAATTAAATAAGAAATTGCCAAAAGAGAGTTTTTTTCGTGCACGGACCCTTAAGGAGGAAGCGTCAGGGTAGCCCGCGAAATTCAAATTCAGGTCAGTATCAGGTTGTATGTTGATCTAAATATAATTCGCGACCGTCACAACTATGTATTTACAGAATTATAATCATAGGAATCAGAGTTCCTATCATCATAGTCATCCAATCAGATATTAAGAACTTAAGAGTTGTATTGATGATTTTTATGATTATAATTCTGTCAGACAGACAGTTACTTTCACATTTAAGGGTCTTACAAACAGGCGCGACACGCGACGCGGTACGAAAGCACCGCTTGTCGCACGACACGCGGTGCCTTTGAGTCACGTCGCGTGACAGAGTTACTTTCACATTTAAAATATTATACTATGGATTATGTAAAGACTATCGAGGGAAATAACACGTCACATGCAAGGCAAATGTTGGCTGCGACCTGTGTATTCCATCTTTACCCGACTGCAGTGTATGGTTTTACAACATGCATAGCAAGGAGAATTCAGCAGGGCTGGGCAGCATTTGGGAAGCTTCGTCGAGTCTTCTCGTCGCGTATTCCACAGAGCCTAAAGACCAAAGTCTTCAATCAGTGCGTCCTGCCTGTTATGACTTACGGAGCCGAAACGTGGACACTCACTCACTCACGTACGGCTGGTTCATAAATTCAAGGTCGCTCAGCGAGCTATGGAACCGGCTATGCTTGGTTTCTCTGAGGGATCGAAACCGGAACGAGGTGATCCGGCAGAGAATCAAAGTTGTCGACATAGCTCACAGAATAAGCAAGCTGAAGTGGCAAAAGGCCGGCCATATTAGCCGTAGAACCGATGACCGTTGAGGTAGACGTGTTCTTGAGTGGAGCCTCAGGCTAGGTGGAGCGAAGATCTTCGCAGGGTGGCTGATAGCAGCTGGATGAGAATTCCCGAAAATCGAGCTGACAGGCGTGCAATTGGAGAGGCCTATGCTCATCATGTGTACTGCTATAGGCTGATGATGATAGCAAGGCACCCCAAGTCAAGCTCCCTAACGTTTTTCCCAACTATGTTGGGGTCAACTCAGTAATTTACATGGAGCGACTGCCCGTTTGACCTCTACAACTCTGTTACCGGGTAACACGATACCCCTTGGTAAGTCTGGTTGTCAGACTTTTGGCTTCTGACTACACATAACGACTGTCAAAGATCTACGAATGACAGCCGGTGCCAACGGCTTAACGTGCTTTCTGAGCCACGGAGGGGTTTCGATATGAAGTGCATGGTCACCCATCCATGACCCGACCACGGCAAGCGTAACTTAACCTTCGATCGACCCGTAACGTGCGGCTGTTATTATTTAGGCACGAGCCTCTCGAAGGCACCCCAAGTACCTCGCTGAAATATTCAATACGTATCGATTCCTCTATGCAGTTGACATTTAAAAAAAGCCTGTAAAAATCCAATAACACAGTGGCATTTCAATTAAAAGTTGTCGCTAGAAGTTACACGGAACTGCACGGCACAAAATACATTTAGTGAAATCAGTTTCAATACGACTGAACTAGGATGGCTACTCTTACAGAAATTTAATTTAATTTTGTGAGTATGAATGTTTGATAAATACTATAACACATGCACTAGTCCATTTTAGTGATGCATATTGCATACGTCATGACTCATCTGAAAGGGACAGCCTACGCGATTCGTAACAACATATAATACTTACATGCCTTTGAGCAATGTGGGTAACTAAGGACAATAAGTCTTATAAATCACGCGCGTCCGCCACGTACCTCTCTATTTTATGGTGTTACCACACCAATCGATCGATCGTCGATCCATACCATCGATCGACATCGGTCGACTTTGATCGATTGGTGTGGTAGCGGATACCGGGCGATAAAAAATCGATCGACCGCCGATCGATACCGTTGATCTACGTTGATCGATCGGTGTGGTAGCTTTGGCTGATCGACGGATACTGTACGGCTATATTCCATCAGTATCTTCCAAAATGTATTCAGAAGAGGAGATTTTGTCGTTGGTCGTATTATAACGGAGACGCAAACGCAGAAGACTTTGGATGCGACCGACGCTCGATCGTGTATTGGTGTAGTAAAAACTGTCGATCGACGTCGACTAATCCACTCTACCATCGACGATCGATCAATTCGTGTAGTAGAAACTGTCGATCGACGTCGACTAATCTATTCTACCATCGATCGTTCGATTGGTGTGGTAACACAATCACAGCGGCTACTCGCGTATCGGTATTTATAAATTAGAATAAAAACCGGCCAAGTGCGTGTCAGACCACGCACAATTAAAGGTTCCGTAGTTGGGATGAATTTATCAAGAACAAACTTATCATTGGTTCTGAATTACATTCCAACTGTAAATTTAAGTTACGTACGTACAATATTGAGAGATTAACCATGTTATTTCAAGACCATAGACTTATAGGTTTTCTTGTAATCTATAAGTAAAGAACTATGACCAGTTTTTTTTTTTTTTTTTCAAAATTTTAGGTTCAGTATTTTCGGAGGTAAGGGGGTGATCAATTTTCATCAATTTTCTTAAATAACTTTAAATTATTTATTTTAAAATTATAAAAATATTATATCTGAAATTCTTACAATAAGTCTTCTCATTTGATAATGTGTGTGACACGGTACAGTTAACAAAACTTTTTTTTTCTTTTTGGCCCCCAAAAGTGACCCCCATTTCACAATTCATTTATTTACGTTACACGTTCATGTTTGGGTCACAGAAATTCATGTCTACCATATTTCAACTTAATCGGTCCATTACATTCGGAGAAAATTAGCTGTGATAGACGGACAGACTGACAGACAAACGAGTGATCCCTAAAAATAAAAATAAATCGTACCTACGTGAGACTAATTTTGATTAAAATTAAAACAGATATAAACAGAAGCATCCAAATGCTTTTGTCAAAGGTATTGCTTCGGAGAAATTCATCAAGTGGAAACTGGGTTCAGTCTACAAAAGCAATTCCTGGTATCAATACAAACTGTTAGGAAATAGAGGGCCCCAGATATTCGGACTGTATCTACATGGTGTACTCACAATCGACAGTAACAGCAGCTCGAGTAAGCTTCGAATATCATTGTTAGTACATCAAAAGGAACTTGAACGACTAATATGGATGCTGTCTCTATTCTTATAACAAACTTCAAGAAAAGCGGATGTTCAGAAATATGATCAATATAAAACATTCCTGCCTGCCTCTAAGATGTTCAGGAAATGAAATGAAATCGTTTTTTCTGTAAATGGGATATCGGAATCACTTTAACAGGCCATATAAAAAAAATATTGCTAGATGGAGTTGACATTTCCTAACTGACTGAGAAGAACTGGCGAAACAAAAAAAAAAAACAGGAAATCTAAAAAGAAACAAATGGACCCACATAGTGCTCACATTCAAAATTATTAAAGAAATTTATGTAATACTTTCCAAAGTAAATATTCATGTCATTTTGTATATAATATTTAGCAATGTCAATATGTATATAAAATCGTATAGAATGATTAAAATAATAATAATTGAAGGGCAAAAGAGACAATTTTTTTTATCGATATGAAATCAAAATAATGTGATCAAAGATAATAATATGATAATATTAATATGCCTCTAAAAGTAACTGAAATTAATTCCATACTTGAAAGACTTCCTCCACACGTGGAAAATTAAATTGCACTTCTCTTTGAAGCGACGTTAAACTGATTCGTAGTGGCGAGGAACGGATTATTTTAAAAGCTCCGCTTTTCAATATCCTCAATTCTTTAATCACGTTTTAATTTGGTCAGAGAGATCCAACTATGACAGTTCTTAAAGTTAGCTGCGCGATCTAAGATTACGTGCTATTTTAAAACAAGGTATTTTTTTTTTTTCATCTTTAAGCGCGTTAAGCGATTTTTAAGGGGAAAATCTCATGGGTTCGCGTCACCCACGCCACCACTTGAAAAAGCCACGTGGACGAAGCCGCAGGCAGCAGCTATATTTCATGAAAAACACAATGAAAAGTGGAATTTTTAATTATAAAAATTAGAGATTTTCCAGATGTTATTTAACATATAAAAATGCCAAGCCGGAATAAAATAATAGAGCTGTTTTACTTTAAAACAAAACAGTTATCATGTTATGAAAAACATATAGCATTTGTTGAAGAAAGCTGTCTTAGACCTGTATTACAGAACGTCACTCAATACTCAAGCGACTCAAGCATTACTTAAAACAAGAAAGATTCAAGCCATTTGATTGGATGAAACTAGTTTTAAGTAATGCTTGAGTATTGAGTGACGTTCTGTAATACGGGACTTGGATTTCGCCATTTTTAATAGTATATATAAATTAACATACCTTAATTCTGTGTTACCAAATAAACGATAGAAATATAAAAAACAGGAGAAGTGGGAAGGAGGCGTGTCTGTGTCCGCTCGCAATGACCAAAATGCTCGCAAAATAGGCAAAGGCGGTCTCCGCGAACTAGTGCGCTTTTGACCGTGATCGTGACAAATTATAAGAATGCAGTGTTGTTCAGTGATTTCTTGCAAAAACCGAAGCCAAAACAAAATATTTGTACATCATGGAATCATTTACCAAGTAGTACAAGTATTTAACTATATTTGTCTTTAAAATCATGAAAAACAACAAGTCGTAAAATATTTCTTGCTTTTACTACGTTATTTTTGTTTTCATACATAACAGCGACTGTATTATTTTTGCAATAAATACATTGCTTCTTAACCACTACGTAAGTATGACACTAAGTGACTGGACAACGCAATGTAAAAATCACAAAACGATATTTTGTGTATGCGGTTCATCGCGTAGTACGGCCGCTGTGATTTGCCGCGAGCTAATGATGTGCTTGTGCAGATCTACTAACGTAGGCTATCGACAATAGTGTCGATTGTCTAATGAATATATTGCTATTATAGTTTATTCTTCAATTTGTCAACCGTTTTTCTGTATTTTCTCATTTATTGTTTATTTTTTTTATTTACTTAATAATATTTTTTATTAGAAAAATATTGTTTATTTATATTATATTATTGTTTGTATACCATTTATTATTTATTTTATTTCAGGTCCCCCACAAAAGTTTTAATTCAATAATAAATGGAAGAATCGATAACTTTTCGATTTAGTCAATCATTACCGTATATGTAAAATAAATGGCTTTTGCACAGCACAACGATAAAGTCCGATGTTTTCGTGTGAGTGAGTTGTACCGTGCATGGTAAATGCGCGTTGTGTTTGATGCGAAAAGGTTTATAATTGATTGTGTAGTAAGTTTCGATTTATGAATTGCGAGTGTGTGCGCGACTTCGTATCTATTGCTTTTACTGAACTGCATGTGTAGTTTGTTTTTTGTGGGTTTCCATCATCGATTTAGAATACCCTAGATACACCGACAACGCTTGAAAAGTGTCTCGATACAACTGTGCTTAAATTACTTCTAAGCACAGTTGCGCTCTCAGTAACGCGCGCTTCGTTGTCGGGTGAACATGCCAAAGTGCTCCGTAAAAAAGTGCAAAAATAATACTTTAACCACGTTGAAAAGGGATGGCATGTCGTATTTTCGGTAAGTACTAGATAATAGTTTTAAAATGTAGTGAATTTGACTCATTAAAAACATTATTTTTTTTAATTTTTTTCAATACGTCTCTTCATTTGACGCTACGCAGTTGGCTTTTTCCCTCGCGCAGCACTTGTATTAAGTGGAAAGGAGATGGAAGATGTATAAAGTACAACAAACAACATAGAACATAGTCAAATATTAAATGAATAGAGTCGCTTATTGTTTTTTTCTTTCTGCGGTATGTCAATAATATGGAATTAACATAGAATAACTATAGCCTGTCCGGAGATGAGCAAAATTTATTTGAATGGTGATTGGTGTTTTTTATATTATAGTTATTATTAATTGAAAGGGAAAAATGGCGAAAAATTATAGCTAATGAGAGGAGTGAAGACTTTTTTAAGCCAAATGATTCTATAAAAAAAAATTGTGTGGTTCGCTCTTGTCACTTCTCAGAAAATTACGAAGAAAGGCTTTCGGAAAGTAAAAAAAGGGGTTATTCCATGTATTGCAGTAAGTTTTTACATAAAATATTGTGACTACTGAGTAAATGTGCTGAGTTAATGGTGCCGATTCTCTTGTACACCGAACTAAACTAACTAAACTATCACTAAAATTCCTTACTTTTGGCTATAAGAATCTTAAAGCCATTCTGCAAACAAAATTCTCTAAATTTAAAAATAAGTTAGACACAACTAAATCGAATTTGACTATCGTGACTCTACGTGGTATTTTTTTTTATGGCTTCGCAACGTTGTACTTGTTTGCCTATGATTTTTTTAGAGCCGGAGACGCGCATAGGGGCCCGGCAGCCGCGACGTGTTTTTTATGGAATTTTTCACTTTTGTGTGGAAAAAAAAAAAGATTACCTACATGTAGAGTAATAGCGGATTAAGCGTTTCTAAAAGGGGGTCGAAATTTTCCTTATTTTTGCGATAGGACGCACCATTTTGGAGATATAAGCAAAAGAAAAGAAAAAAAAAAATATTGGGATAAACACGAAATATTTTAAATGATACACCTAGGTGGTAAAGCTGCCATGGAAATGATTTTTTTTTATTCTGAGTATAGTATTTAAAAAAAAAAAAATTACTTGATATGATGATTAATTATCAAAATTAACCGCGCTCGTGCCGCCACCCCACCGCACCGTTCGGCGTCATCGCGTCGAGGCGGGTCATTCATAGAATAAGTAAATAAAAGATTTTTTCGCAAAATGTCTCAAGCAATTTTAAAATTATAATAATTATGTAGAAATATAAAACACTTAAATAAAAAAATTTAAAAAAGTTCGCTGCTGTGGCTTTTTTACGACTTAAAGATGTTTCTCTTAAAATATTTCGTGTATGAATAGATACACCTTATATACAGTACTGGTTTTGCACCAGAAGTCGTGAGAGTCGGTGATTGGTGTGAATTTTAGTTCATGAAAACTAATTTTATTCCACACCTTTTTAATCGCGATTATAAATATATCAGATTTAGTTAGAAAATCTAAATTTTAGTTTAAAAACGTCAAATTCAGAATAGTAAAATTGCCATTTTCACTAAATTTAAGAACTCAGTACCATCTTAGAGCTGTCAAACTAAATTATAGTTAAGTGGTGTCACTTTCGTCAAATTCAGAATAGGAAATGGTCGTTTGACAGGAATAAACTAAATTTTGGTGATTTTTAGTCTTAGTTTAGAGAATTTTGTGACGAGAGAATCGACACCATTATCTATCAATCTTTTTAAATTGTCTTAATAAATAAAATAAAAATAAGTTAATTTTAACCACCTCAACCTGTTTTATTAAAGCACATAGTACTGAGTAAAATTTCAAGACCACTCCATTATCCTTCTGTTCCAAAGCAAACATTTTTTACGATTGTCACGCGGCGTAAACTGAATTTGACTTAATAAGCATTTGCTTAAGGAATAGTATCGTTTAAAATTATCTTACCTACAGCTGAGAGCAATAAAATTTTACGACTTGCGCGATGGTCTAATTTTGAAATGTCATAACCGCCCATCGCGCGCACTCGAAACCACACCTTAATTCCATTCACATAAGGCTGTATGTAAGGAAAATTGAAATGTTCTTAAGTACATTATGTGTTTTAGATTTGCCTTAGTAGACGCACACACTTGTAACTTAGCGATGGGACACTTGCGACTTGGGTTTTAGGTGATAGCGTATCTAGGGTATTCTAAATCGATGGTTTCCATACAGTTTTAGCTGCCGGGCATATCTCCTTATTTCTTATATGTATGAAACCAACCTTTCACTTGCACGTAGCATAGATGTCTTCAAAACTCAACAGCAAGCACATTGCTCAAATGCTATGTGTTTTTCATAACATAATAACGGTTTGTTTTAATGCAAAACAGCTCTAAATGTTTGCTGGTGAAAGAATACTGAAGGATGTAGACGCTATGTAAATTATATAATTAATGGAATTAACAAAATTAAATTAATTTAATTTATTATTATTTAGTCACCTTAATTATAGCACATCTATTTGCCATAATTAAGATGACCTTAAAATAGAAGGTATACTGATAAATGAAAATCAATGGGATCTAAACTGAATGGAAAAAATATTCTTATTACTAAAGGATAATTGAATCACTCATATCCTTAATTAGAACAAGTTACGTAATATACATACATGTAAGTTATGTGATCGATCAAATATACAATTTTTTTTGAAATCTCAAATAATTTTGTAAAGATTTGGGAACACAAACTCAATGTCATACACAACAAAGATAAAATTCCATTGAAACTGACATTTATTTAGGATCTTTTATTAGTCTCAGTCTTTTATTAGTCTAAGTAGTGAACTAGTGACGCATGTAAATGATCTAAGAAGGGGTATTCTAGTATAAGTCTCATCATTTGTCAATTAAGTTGACTTGAAATGTGAATCATGTACACAAACAAATTTAAAAAAATTCATAGTGAATTAAATAATATATTATATTATAAATCCTCTTCCCCTCTTACAGAGAGACCTTTGTCCATCAATGGGAACTTTCTCTCTTGAGAGTTAGCCCTCTCTTTTACTACTTTGTAAAAGTAATCCTCCTGAAAGCCTAGTGGCTCTTCCAGTTTAATTTCATCTGATAATCTATTTTCCAGTCAGCCTCCCGAAGACTACAACAAACCTTATACTTCCTGGAGGCCCCTCTATCGTAGTCTGTTTAAAAACTAATAGTCCCTCCTGAGGGGAGACAACATTGTATTTCAAGTAAGCTTAGCCACACCTGTTATTGTAAACCAAAATCAACAAGGATTCAATTGTAAATGCGTAAGTCCGACTTACAAGAAATCGTTTCGAAGCGTAAGCGTAAGCGAATCTGAAGAGATTGAAACGATATCTTGTAAGTCGGACTTATGCATTTACAATTGAATCCTTGTTGATTTTGGTGAATTTTGTTGTTGGCGCTGCAGCTGTTGTTCGACAGTGAATCGTTTCTCAAGTTCGCTACAATCGGTTGATCTCTGCAAGCATCGGCGTATCACCCAGTAAATAATGTGAATTTCCGATCTCCACTTCGGCATCTCGCTGATTCACGATCAGCGTAACACTATATATATCACTTACCACAAGCACTATAGTTCACTTTATACCCAAAGTCTCAAATTCAGATAATTTATGTAAACAAAGGGGATAACATATCAAAAAAATATCTTCGTAATGGTAATTCAGATAAAATGGCGGAAAAAAAAAGGTTCCATTTTCTTTTAAGTACTGATTTAAGAAATAAAGTAATTATTTTCATAAATATTCGGTTTTAAACAAAGTTATTAAAAAAGATTATCTGGTATAAAATATTTTATAATACTGGTAACAATGCAGGAGATCCAAACATTTTCAAATTTTTTACATCTTCAACAACATAAATATTACAACTCTGATTCATATCGTAAGTAGCTTATCTAGCCACATTTTGGATGAAAACGGCTCTAAACTGTTTCGAGTGGAAATCGATTTTGGGAGGCCTACGTCTAGCGCAGGACTTAAAAGGGCTGATTATGATGATCATATGCCATGTCTCCGATATACTACACATAACACTTGTTTGGCAACGGTATTTTGTTTGCATAGTTCTTATAATTAATTTACTTTAATATTACCGATGACTATTTACAAAAGATTTAATGATAAAATGTTTTGTACCACTGTCCTGTCATTTTGACAGTGACTTTTCTTGACATTACTTTGTTTACATAAATTATCTGAATTAGGTAAAGACTTTGGGTATAACGTCTTATCAGAAACTTAACAAATTTTCTCAGAAAAACGAGAGAAAAAGATTGACGTACGTTGGCGGCGAAATTCTATGACGCTATGAATGACACGTGAAAGTGACAGATGCTCGCTGAAACCATAAGTCTGGCGAGTTCCTGCCAGTGAAAGGTCACAGGTAACACAGAATGAAGGTATGTTCATTTATATGGACTATTGAAAATGGCGAAATCTAAGACAGCTCTCTTCAACAAATGCTTTGTGTTTTGAAGGAAACATGATTACTTAATTTGAAGTTGTATTATTCCGAGTTGACCACCCTATACCTAATCTATCAATCAGGGGCGTAGCTACCGCCGTATCAGCCGTATCAATGATACGGGGTCCCCGTGCTACAGGGGCCCCCGGGCTACAGGGGCCCCCGAAAGAAAATTCGTAAAATGTTATCCACAACCTCCAATTCTTATTGATAAGAGGCCCGTAATTAGTGAAAAATTCAAAATTATCTTTTGAATTTATAATCTTCATTCTGCTGTGAAAATCCCTCGTCCATGTTCTTTTAAGTTTTAACAATACTTATTTTGTTTTTAAGCGAGTGATTTTGCTTAATTGTAAAAAAACAACATAACGCTCCTTTTGGGCTTCGTCGCAGACGGCGAAAAAGGGCCCCCAATTTTTTTTTTCGATGCATGTACCATTTAGTGTTAAATGGGGCAAAAATAGGATAAAAAAAGGATGAAAATTGCAAAAATAGTAGCAAAATTTGATTTTCGCGGGCTATCCCGATGCTTTCGCCTTAAGGAAAATTGTAACGATAAGGCCGCGTCTTAACCAAACACGATCGTCGCGTTCATACGTCACTTTTTGTTCGGTGAACCGGAACGCGTGGTCGAGCCGATAGACGGCACCTTCCGGTTTTCCGAACAAAAACCGAAATATGAACTCGTCGATCGTGTATTCGCTCGACTATCACTTTTGGTTTGGGCACGGGATATCGCATTAATTACCTTATAAACCGGCCAAGTGCGTATCGGCCCACCTACAATGAAGGGTTCCGTAGTCGGGATGAATTTATCCCAAGAACAAACTTAACATTGTAGTTGAAAAACAAGTTCTCCCATACATTCCAATTTCCAACTGCAAATGGAAGTTTGAACGCACAATTGATTTATTTTTAAATGCAGATTCGCCTTATTCGAATATAGTCCTTTCTACCTATGTATACATATAATATATACTTCGTCACCGGTAAAGTCCAGTTCTATCGCTGGTCGAAAAGAGGTAATTCGCAATTCGGAACGTACAGGGTGTATGTAAGTCGTTCAGTATGTGAGATTAGATTGATTACAAAAAAAAAAAAGAGTATGTCCACAGATTAAATAATAGAATAGTTAGTACAGAGACTAACTAACTATAACTAGTATATTATTCTGATCGATTTTTGTAAATGTATCCTCAGGTTAATTTTAAAATAGTCTAGAAATGAATTATATTAGGTCTGATCGATTTGTGTTGATAATACATTTGATAAATCGATTAAATGATAAAAAAAAAATATAAACTCTTGTTTAAAACATTTTGAACTGTTATTTTATAAAATTATTAAAAAAAATGTTTTTTGCCAACCATGGTTTTGCGTTTCTTTCAAATGGAAGACGCGGATTTAAAACTTAATAGATTTATCATGTTATAATACATGAAATAGTTCCAACAATACTAATGGTAAATTAGACAGGGTTATGTAAGAGCAAATCAAGCGAGAAAATTAAAATAAGTTTTCGATTCAGGTCGATTTTAGACCACTCAAATTTTTACAGTTACACGATTCGTTTTTATTCAAAAATGATCTGAGTGCCAGAGGTGAATCAGGTTGCTTTATAGTTTTCCGAACAAAAAGCGACATATGAACGCGACGATCGCGTATTCGCGCGTACAATCATTTTGGTTAGGTCGCGGGATAGTTATGCAAAAAAACTAATTTTCACAACTTGGAAGCTTATTTCCAAAAACTGTTGCTTTCTTTTTTTATTATATTAGGTACATACTTTTATAACGCCGTCCAAATGTGAGGTACTCCGCAATGTTCCATTTTTAATTTTGCTTTTTACAAAAATAATTGGACATAAAAAGTTATGGCAGTAATAAGTAGGTAATTCAAGTAACGTACCTTTGTCCTGTTTAGTTTTCTAAACTTCCCTGCCGGAGGCCGATTACTGAAAAACACAAAAATATAATTTTAGAATATAATTTTCAAAATTTTACTCATACAACAAACATAATACAAGCTACATAAAAAATAAAAAAAACAAGTAAGCTGTTTACTTCTTAACATACATATTAATATGTAATATGCCTGTATTCCTTAGGTATATGGATGGACACGGGCGCATCGTAATAATTTCGATACTCGACATACATCAGGTTAAAAAAATATCAAGCAATAGACCAACGAAAATAAAGAGTGGTAAACAAAACACAAAAACGTATCACAGAAACAAGAAAAGTTGTATAGGTACTATATTTTATATTGGGGAAGAGAAGGTATCTTAAATTCGCCTTGCATTTCACTTTTAAAATAGAATCGCGGATTGTAATCCTGAATTTAATTCCCACATACGTGGACAGAGTTTATTGTTACATTTAAACTTTTGGAGGTAACCAAGTTTGTTTCAAACTAGCGCGCAGCGCAATAGCTTTTGGAAAGACTGGTGTATAGATGTATTTATGTACTAGTCTAGCGCACAGCCACTCCAGGCCGCGTCCGCTGCGTCACTGGTGGAGCCTAGCCTAACTACCCACCGGCTACCTATAACGAACTTCTCTATACGCAGGTACAGCGTTGACTACTAGTGAGAATAATTTGATGCGATATGATTTCGAGAATTCCGTCTGCTTTTCTCAGGACAGTTTTCGGAAATTCAAATTAATTTGTAGGAAGCAATTAATTTCAATTTCCAGAAAATGTGCTGTCGGTGGGGAGTAGTGGTGTCGCACTGGTAACGGCCCCGACTTACCGAGTTGTAGGTCGTGGGTTCGAACCCAGGGAGGCTCATTACTTTGTATAAATAATTTCATCACCACTGCTCTCAAAACGGTGAAGGTAAACATCGTGAGGAAGATATATGTCCTGGACCCAAAAAATCGAAGACATATGATATCTACCAACTGATACACTCCCTCTGAAAGAGGGGAGGCCTGTGTCCCAGAAGTGGGAATATTGTAAGCTGATCATGCTTATGCTGTGTGGTCGGTTTGTTTTGATAAAATACCTGAACAATATATTGGTGAACGCCTGCCTATTTCCGTAATTTGGACATAAAACATCGACGCTTGAAATATATTGACTAAACGACATGAACTTTACACTAGAGCATCTTAAAGTATTAAAAAAAAAAAAACTAAAATGTTGTAATTTATATTACCCTTACATCTTACATATTTATTCATTTTAATACGGTATACATATAAACCGGTATATTACTTTTGTCCGGGTTTCAATATTGGGAAGCCGGTCTTTATCAGAAATTTAAATTAAGGACCCCGAGTTCGACATCCTCAGTTATCTGAATCTGGAAGGATATTGGACATCTTCGTCGGCTCTGGGATCCGGGATTTTCTAAATCCCTGGCGCCCATTTACTAATTGTTTACTTATAAAATAATTGGAAGGTTACACCTTAATAATTTAATCTTTTATTATATTTTAATCTAAACTTAAAATCGGAACAGTACTGGCTTTATCTCCAACTCCCCACGACCTTAGTTCTTTAAGCTGAAGTTTGAGCTGGCTGGCGTTAATAAGTGACAGTTATAGTCACATACTTATTATAAAGGTTACCTTAGTTTATGTGTTTGATATAAGTAATTAATTAATTATGCGGTAGTCCCTTAAAGGCTACCGTGTATTATTTTAAGAAGGAGTATTCTTTTTAAATATATGTTATTTCAAACAGTTTATTGTTTCCTTGTATATCGATACGTAACCACCTTGCATGAAGGCTTTGTTCCATTACCTCTAGAGGGATAAAATCTTATATGTAACAGTGGCAAACAAGTTTAAAAAAAGCATTTTAAAGGTTTTATTTATTGCAATAACAAAATCTTTAAAATGCTCTAGTGTAAAGTTGCCAACATGTCGTATGGTCAATATTGCCTTTCAAGTGTCGATATAACCTACTTTTAAGTATGAATTCTCACATTACATACACTCTTAAATAAGTTACATAACATCACGCCTGGTTTCCCCGGAGGTTTAGTCAAAGGAACTATTAAATTGTGTTGCAATAATGTCTCATATTAATTTTAATTACTGAGTTTCTAAATCCGATGAACAAGAATATTTATTATAACTACATTTCTCTCTTGATACATTTCGTTGCGTAAAAGTTCAGTAGTTTCTAACTGCCTTGCCCAATTTTGCCACGTTTTGATTTGAAGTTCAAATATGGAATTACAAAAGTATACAGAAGAAAATAACACCAATACATCAAAATCACAGCGTTTACTATAGCTATTTGTCCATTCTTTGCCTATCCTACTAATCTGCAGAGAAAATATTCGCTTTGCATGCCTGATTCGCCAAGGATTCCATTATTACGCCAGCATATTTATATTTTCTATTTTTATGCACTAATAAGACTTTCGGTACATTGTATGTATACGTTTATGAACGTTTTGGGTGACTTTTGCGTATTTGGCGCTTATTGTCTAGGTCTTCAAGACAATTTGTTTTAAAGCATTCAGATCCAAGTCATCAGAGAGCTCAAGAAAGGAGCTGAAAATTAGTCTGGGTCGCTGTCGCCGAATACGGTGAAGAGGACTATAATCCATACTAATATTATAAATGTGAAAGTAACTCTGTCTGTCGGTCTGTCTGTCTGTATGTTACTTTTTCACGCCTAAACCGCTGAACCGATCGTCATAAAATTTGGCAGAGATATAGCCTGGGATATGGAGACGGACATAGGCTACTTTTTTACGCGATAACCGACATTTACGCGGGTGGAGCCGCGGGCAAAAGCTAGCTATGTATATATGTATGTCGTAGGATGATTTGATCATTCGTATTTTTGGGAAAACTCTAGGAATATTGCGAAAACACGGATAATTAGACAATGGTGAAAACATTTCTCAATCTTACTGGAAAAAGATAGGGTTTTTGCAAAAACACGAGTCGCCCTAGTAATATTGCGAAAGGAAACGTTAGCTTTTTTGAAATGAGAATGCTGATTGGCCGGTCGGAGCGTCCAAAAAAAGACCTCTGATTGGTTCACGTTTTAAATGTCAATCATTTACACACGTTTTGTTTAAGTTTGTGTTTTTAAGAGCGACTCAGCAGTCTTTTGTTTTAAATGTGGTTAAAGTATGGTTGGACTTGAAAAATAGTGCAAATAGTTCTACAGTTAACAATAAGTTGAGCACCTATGTGATAATTATGTTACCTCTATTTATCTAATGTACCTACAAAAGAAGGCTGATAAATTTTAATAATGATTTATCTTAAGAAATTAGTCTACTGAAAGTCTGTGTTTGAGACCTTACTATAAAATAGATATTTACCTACAAAAGGGTTCTGTTTGTAGATTAGGTAACTAAAATGTCCAATAAAAAGTAAAGTTCCTATAAATCGATGTTGTTAATACTTCAAAGCTCATAGGGTAAAACTAGGGACCCATCAGAATAAGATTTGGTCAGTTAGCCAAAATCTAGCCAATCAGAGTTAAGGATATTCAATGTTACTAGAGCGACTCGTGTTTTTGCAAAAACCCTATCTTTTTCCAGTAAGATTAAGAAATGTTTTCACCATTGTCTAATTATCCGTGTTTCCGCAATATCCCTAGGATTTTCGCGAAAATTAGAATTATCAAATCATCCTACGACATACATACGAGTATACTAGCTGACCCGACAGACGCTGTCCTGTCCAAATGTAAATAATTCATACAAAAATCCCATAGAAAAAAGGGACGTTCAATTTATCCAATTTCCTTTCCATAGGTACCTAATTCGAACTATTAGGTAGGTACGAACATTATAAAACAAAAGATAGTTAAATCGGTCCAGTAGTTCTCAGTGATGATACCAACGAAAAGCATTTCATTTTTATTTATTAATGAACATTCGGTTCAACTAAATCACGTTCGATCACGTTTTCAAGGCAAAATATTTTTACTTTTTTCATGTGTATTTTTGTTTTTACTATTAAATAATTTAAGTAACTAGCAGTGATGGTTGACCCACTTTTTATTACATTGGGTTAGCAATTAGTTCATCTACTTTGTCTCCAAAGTAAATAAGAAAATATGAAACTACCATTAACATTGAAAAGAAAGAAGTCAGAAAAACGTAGCGAATAAAATGGATGGAGTGAAAAATTTCTCTTTTTTTTTTTGCGTGTTTTTTGCATCATCTCATGGTTTTCGACTATACCCAAAGTCTGAAATTCAGATAATTTATGTAAACAAAGCAATGTCAAGAAATGTCACTGTCAAAATGACAGGACAGTGGTGCAAAACATTTTATCATAAAAAAATTGTATCTATAAAATTAAAGTGAATTAATTATAAGAAATATGCAAATAAAATACCGTTGCCAAAAAATGTTTTGTGTAGTGTGTCTGAGACACGGCATATGATCGTCATAATCAGCACTTTTAAATCCACTGCTAGACGTAGGCCTCCCAAAATCGATTTCCACTCGAAACAGTTTACATCCGTTTTCATCCAATATGTGGCTAGATATGCTACTTACAATAAGAATCTATGAATGAGAGTTGTAATATTTGTGTTGTCGAAGATGTAAAGAATTTGAAAATGTTTGGATCTCCTGCATTGTTACCAGTATCATAAAATATTTTATACCAGAAAATCTCCTTTTTTTAATAACTTTGTTTAAAACCGAAAATTTATAAAAATCATTACGGTATGATTATTTTTAATTATTACTTCTTAAATCAGTACTTAAAAGAAAATGGATCCTTTTTTTTTCGCCATTTTTTTTTTTTTTGATTTACCATTACGAAGATATTTTTTTGATGTTATCCCCTTTGTTTACATAAATTGTCTGAATTTGAGACTTTGGGTATAGAGCAACAATTTCTTACTAGAAAAGATTTTTATCCGACCTACAATTTTGGAAATATTATATACAGCATTTCCGACAAAACGAAAATGAAAGTCGTAGGGCCATGTTTCTCAGAACCTTACTCGTAATAGTTTATATGGTCAAGGTTAACCCAAAACTGCAATAAATTCAGATTTCAATTATGTAAAAAATGTTTCACACATTTTAAAACGTGAAATATTGAGCCACACTACAGACTGAATTTCCCGTCGATTTTGCAATCGAAACTTTGAGTGCTTTAAAGATACATTTTGATACTCGTTTCTCAGACTTTGATGTCAAATTGCGAACGAAATTAAGCTTTTTAAAAATCCTTTTGATTCTGACATTGAAACCCTGGCTCCGGAAGTCCAAATGGAAATTATTGATTTACAGTGCAGTGATATGATTAAGAACAAATATCAAAATTCATCTTTTTGGGAATTTTATAGAGTTTTATAGAGTCTTCCACTGGTACAAATTGATACATAAATTTGCTCGTGGGTTGTTTTCTGTTTTTGGTACTACTTGTGTGAGAAAACGTTTTCCAAGATGAAGTACACAAAAAATTATGACAGATCTAAATTAACCGATGAGCATCTTAAAAATCTTATGATAATTGGTACAAGTAAAATTGATCCACAACTACAAACTACTGTCTAAACTTAGATCATCATTTCTGTCGTTAATTTTTACCTTGCAAGTAAATAAAACTGAGTAAATTGTTATCATTCTGTGTTTTCTTCTTCAACTTATCACAGCAATAGTAACAACAATAAGTCGCGGGCCAGATTGATGGCACTGGCGCACGGTGGACTGAAAATTAAGCTTCATAGACTTAGCGTCGCTCAAAAATCGAGTACCTAATTTTGAAAAAAGAACGATGCCAGCTTATTCCTTTACTTATTAGCAATATTTTATGTAGTGAAACTTTTTTTGATAAAGCTATTATTTAACAAGTTATCTGAAATGTGATCCACGCGAGAAACAATGGTTTTTTAATTGTGTCTGTTACGGCATACGATAGGTTAAAATATAACTTTCCGTATCATAGAATTCATAATATAAGCTATATTACCACTTGACATCGGATTTTCGGATGCATATTTACCTAAAGTAAATTTTGAGCTATGAAAGTATGGAAGCGGCTTCCTAAAATATTTTATTGTAAAAAAAACCCGTGTCGCCAGGAACAACGGGAATGCATAACTAGTCGAGTGTGTAGTATGAGACTTCTAAAAAAATATGTATTTAAAAAAAAACCTGAGATTCTTGGATTGCATAACTAATCTGTTGCATATTTATTAAAAATTGAGAAAGTAAATATGCCAGAAACATATATCAGAAACCTTAACTTGTAGAACCGAGAACCGCGGGATTTGTTCGATACAAAAGCGCATTCCATATTACACAACATCTCAACTTTAGGTGAATATGCAACCGAATATCCGGTCTCTAATTATCACTAAAGCCTGAATCTCGGAAACCCTCGGAACATTGACATTTTCAACGTTGAAAATAAATAAAAAATATTTTATGCAAGCACGTCATTTAAAAGTTACTAAATGTCCTTTCATCCACACCACCTAACGAAGTGAAGAACTAAACCCAAAGTCACAAATTCAGATAATAACAACAAAAGGGGATAACACATCAAAAAGATATCTTCGTAATGGTAATTCACATAAAAGCGCGAAAAAAGGGATCCATTTTCTTTTAAGTACTGATTTAAGAAATAATAATTATAAATAATCATACCGTAATGATTTTTATAAATTTTCGGTTTTAAACAAAGTTATTAAAAAAAGGAGATTTTCCGGTATAAGCTATTTTATGATACTGGTAACAATGCAGGAGATCCAAACATTTTTTAATTTTTTACTTCTTTGCTTGCATATTTCTTATAATTAATTCACTTTAATTTTATAGATGACAATTTACAAAAAAAAATATGATAAAATGTTTTGTACCACTGTCCTGTCATTTTGACAGTGACATTTCTTGACATTACTTTGTTTACATAAATTATCTGAATTTGAGACTAGGTATAGGCACGTCTTTTTTATAGTATTAAATAGTAGTCTTATTAAATAGATTTATAAAAAAAAAACACTTAACAAGTGATGTCATTAAATGACGTCACTTATTTTTCGGAAAAGATGTATCATTTGTTGCTACGCGCAATAGTTGTAGGTACACTAACTTTAAACCCTTAGTAATAATTGAATTCAGTCAGACAAATAATAATAACAAACAAATTACATTGCATTTGTAAGTTGTTTAGAGTAAGTTGCATTGGTAAGGTGTAGGTAGATAGGTAGGTGGGGAGGGGGGCCTTAGGTGGGTGTAGAAGAAAGGCCATAACATTGCAGTTTGTAACTTTGCATGCATTCTATGATACGGAAATTTATATTTTGAGAAAGCTTAAAAGAATAAGGAATTAAAAAAAAAACAGTTCGGCCCATACAAAAAAATATTAAATCTCAGATAACTTGTTAAATAATAGCTTTATCAAAAAAAGTGCCACTACATAAAATATTGCTAAAGGAATAAGATGGCATCATTCTTTTTTTAACAATTGGGTACTTGATTTTTGAGCGACGTCTATGGAGCTTCATTTTCAGCCCACCGTGTGGCGGGCCGGATTTGACCCGCGGGCCGTAGTTTGGAGACCCCTGTATTAGATGAAAGAGCTTTCATTGGTTTCACTTATATGGGAACCTGGTAAATTACATGCAACTGCATAAACAAAAGATTATTTTTAACAAAGCTAGTTGTAAATAAGAGTTACGAAACCATACCTACTAATGAAACCGCTCTTCAAAGTAGGTAGCCATTATAAAACTACAATCTTTTTGTGACTCAGGGCCCTATCAAATGTACCACAACGAAACCACGTGGATTTGCGCTAATTTGTACGAAAATGAATAGTCTATTCACACGGACCACATTTGGCCGTCAAAAGCAACCGTGTGGGCGATACCGACTACATCAATGCGACGTCGCACGACGAAGCCACAACGAAAACAAAAATATTTAAATCAATTTCCAGTATAAGCTGATCTCGCATTGTATAGGATTTCCGTACAATGAGAGGTCAGTTTATAATGGAATATATAGCTTGATATGTAGCCATGTGTACGTGTGAATGGGCCCCTACTTGTTTGTGCGTATCAAGAGAAAATGTGAAATCGAAATGAGTTCCCGCAACGTACGACGGGACTTCTTCCTCGGAATAAGAACATATTAAATGCTGAAACTGAAAGAGATTAATTTAGTCATAAAAAGTAAAAATAGTTTTAATTTATTTCTTTGTTACATTAAAGCCGATCTATTCTGTAAAACATCACACCGTGAAAAGTAGTGAAGTCAGCTGTCAATAGTGTCAATCCCTAGGCCGGTCGATTCTGTAAAAATCTTACCATGAAAACTTAGGTGAAACGAACTGTCATTCCACCTGTAGCGCTATTCTGTTAAAATCTCACGAATAGGTAAAGTGCCATGAATAGGCATAGGTGAAGTGAGTTCAAAGTGAGCTGTCAATCTAGTCAATCCCTAGCGTCAGGTAGGATGTCAGTTCACTTCAAGCTCACTTCACCTATATTTTCACAGTGAGATTTTGACCGAATCGACCGGCAGTAGTGCTATTCTGGAAAAGCTCACCGTGAAAACTTACGTGAAGTGAGCTATCATTCCACCTACCTGATGCTAGGGATTGACAATATTTACAGCTCACTTCACTTAGGTTCTCACGGTGAGATTTTTACAGAATTTACCGGCTGTTCTCTTTGAAACGCTTTATTAATATTTTGCTTGTATGCTCTGAATAATGCTGTTGATTACATATATTTACGTAATTTTTAATTTTAGGTTTCGTTGTTTGTATACTCCATTATGTATTTGTTTGTTCCACATAAAATAAACACATAAAAATTCCTGCACAAATTTTTTCGTCTTGTATTAGTAGATATACTTAATCATCTAGTCATTAGCATATTAAGTACAAATCGAAAATGCGTGGAGTTTAAAGGTAGCTTCGTGATGTTTTCTATAGAGAAAATGTTATTATTTTATGTTTTACAAAAAGTTTGAAAATATTATGTATAGTTAGTTACTCATATCATTGTTTTATACCCAAGTTCGAGGCAATTTCGTAAAAATCTATTTTTCGATAGCTACAAATAGTACTTGTGGAGTCTTCAAGACTCCAAGATGCGATGGCTACGGACAAGATTCACAGATAGCACTTTGTCTTAACAAGTAACCTTTACTTACCGATATGAACATTAATGCTTTATTAACGTTCACATTCGTATGCGACGCTTACTTCACATAGCAATGTCAAAGTCGGTCTGTGAATCTTGCCCAGTGAATTTTTTTTATTGCTTGCGTAAGTTAACTTTTCCCAGTTTTATTAAACGACTTCAAAAAAGAGGTTCTCTGTCTGTATTTTTTTTTAATGTATGCTCATCGATATTTTAATCAAGCGTGAACCGATATTGAAAATAATATTTCACTAGCTTTTGCCTGCGGCTCCGCCCGCGTGGATGTCGGTTATCGCGTAAAAAAGTAGCCTATGTCCTTCTCCATATCCCAGGCCATATCTCTGCCAAATTCCATGACGATCGGTTTAGCGGTTTAGGCGTGAAAACGTAAAAGACAGACGGAGTTATTTTCACATTTATAATATTACTAGCATTATCCCGCGGCTCCGCCCGCGTGATGTCGGTTATCGCGTAAAAAGTAGTCTATGTCCTTCTCCATATCCCAGGCTATATCTCTGCCAAATTTCATGTCGATCGGTTCAGCGGTTTAGGCGTGAAAACGTAACATACAGACAGACACAGAGTTACTTTCACATTTATAATATTAGTATGGATGAGTAGTATGGATTTGGTAGAGGAAGCTCGGTTTTGTATTTTTGTTTTTTGACACTAAGTTCGAAAATTAAAGTCACTTTGTTTTTTTGGGAGTTGTTTTTTTTTTTGGCTAATGTAAACTTTGATTTAGACCACACTTGTACACCTTTTCTTTCAAATTTTTTACAACTTATCTTCAACCCTTTACTACTCAGTATACTTCTGTAACGTTATTGACTAGTAGTGTCCAATAGATACTTATTAAATGAATATACTCATAAAAGAATATATAGCAATAATTGTAATCGCCTTTATACCTTTACACTATTAAACATGCTTTCAAATGTACTTATTTATACAGTAGTTACAGCACTTTAAAGTTGTTTGTGTGCCATTTCTAAGAAGCAAATTAATTTAGGTAAACTGCTTTACGTTCCGAGCTCTTTGATGAAAATGCGAGTATGATGAATGTTTCTAATGTTACCTGTAATATAACTCTGAGTAAAATGTGCAAATGCAGTCTCAACTTCAATCAAATACATGTTAAGTACTGTTTGCAGTGAAAACAGTAAATTCAATGAACATTTTCAATTTGTTACATTACATATAGATTCCTAAAACAGGGCATTTCCCGTTTTTTTTTTTTTTAGGAACGTTCGCATTTTAATCTCAGTCCCAATCAGTAAAAAAAAAACCTCTCATTTACCTACATTTTTGACAAGTATAAACAAACCACACTGCTATTTTTCTTTCGTTCTAAGTTTTTGACATTGACTGTCACTGAGATTGACCTTCTAATACAAAAATGTATCTGCAAGACACTTGTGAACAGTTAAGGGTTAATGTTTGTTGTTCCTGGCCACCTGGTGTGCCTCACTGACGTTTATGTTTCAGCCTATAAATTATACATAATTACTAGCTTTACCCGGCCCGGCTTCGCACGGGTAACACTATCTACCCTCTCCTCTACTTACCCTAAGTACCTACCTTACCGTACCTTCCTAAATAAAATAAACGATTTATTCCGTTCTAATACCAAAAACTAATACCACTGGTATTTGTTTCATGAAATTTGTTGAAGAACATACCAGTGGTATTCGTTTTTGGTATTAGAACAGAATAAATCGAATAACCCTGCCCTTCCTACCTACCTACCCTTCCTAGATACTCTACCCTTCTTATCTACCTACCTATCTTAACCTACCTACTCTACCCTACCTACCTACCTATCTTAACCTACCTACCCTACCCAACCTAACTACTCTACCCTACCCTACGCTACTTACCCTACCTACCTACCTACCTAACCTACCCTACGCTACTACACTACCTACCTAATCTACTCTACCCTACCCTACCTACCTACCTAAAACCTTCCCTGAACCTGAACCTTCCTTCCTTTCCTAATTATTAAAGTAATAATATCGCTATTAAAAATTAGGGGTTAGAAGTAGAAGGGTGAAAATTTCGGGTTGTATCTATTTTTTAATGACGAATCATAAAAATAAAAATAAATTGTCATGTTGTGGGTGGATCACCCTTACCATTTAGGGGTATGAAAAATAGTTTACGCCCTATTCTCAGACCTACTGAATATACACACAAAATTTCATAAGAACCAAACAAACACTGTGACACGAGAATTTTATATATTCGATGTTGTCAGGAAATGGTACAGAAAATTTGAAAAAAATTGTGATATTGTACTGTCACAAGAAGAATGATTTTAATATATATACATTTTTGAGCCTTGTATATAGCATATTTTGGCAGTCGGTATATAGGTATATGAAGAAATTGGTTCCTCAATTCTTCACTACATAGTATAAAAAGTCGCTTCCCGCTGTTGGTCCCTATGTATGCTTAGATCTTTAAAACTACGCAACCGATTTTGATGCGGTTTTTTTTAATAGATAGAGTGATTCAAGAGTAAGGTTTATATGTATAATACATGCATAATATAGTAGTGGAGAAACACTGATAATTTTAGAGGTTTCTAATGTGATGTCGTAAATATATTTATACATAATTATACACATTTACATTTTTTGCGCTTACATTGCACACTGAAATTTTGCTTAAATTGCGGTCACCTATATTTTATCCCTTCAACCTATAGAACCAGTGACGAACTAAAACTTCTGGGAAGGAACCATGATTTTATTATGTTTAGTTTTAAAGTTATGCTGACGTCAGCAAAAAACTGTTTTTATTTGTACATTTCAAAATAATAATATGATTTACATAAATCATTGCTTTATTACAGTAACAATACAATATCTAACTCCATACAAAGTTTAGGTATCGCATCTACGATTATAAAGAGAAATAGTTTTTTTTTTTTTTTTACTATTTTCACTAAATTGCGGTTTTCTCCGTATTCCTATCGATTCCGTGTCCGATTTTAATTCTGAGCATGCATAATATAGTTATTAACAACACAAAATAAAAAGCAAATAAGTTAACAGTAGGACTTCGGAAATATTACATTTCTAAAGTTTCCATAGAATTTCTATGGAAATAGACGTGTCAGGAGTCTTACAAGTACTTAATTTTACACCAAAGAAAACCATTATATTTCAGCTTACATCAAGAAAGATAGTAAATTGGCAAAGTTATCCAAAAATAGTTATAGTAAAGAATAAAGTGACAGCCCAAATCTCAAAAATAACAATTCAGTAACTCAGAAGTCCCGCATTATCCATACCTGATCTTTTTTTTTATAATATAGCATATTATAATATAAAACTATTCATGTTTAAAAGAAATGCAGATACAATGAGACTAACTCAATAAAAATATTTTTATTTTTTGAAAAAAAAAAACTTGGTTTTTGCCTTCTTTTTACGATTATAAAAAAAAACCACTAAGCTAATTGACATAACAGTCTTTTTTAAGACCTCATCTGTAAAAATTGCAAAATCATATATATTTGAGACGAAATAATGCATTTCTATGGTCTCTATGGAGTTTTCTCGAGTTTTAAAATAACTTCAAAACTAAACATAAAAAAGTTATGGTTCCTTCCCAGAAGTTTTAGTTCTTCGCTGGAACTATAGGATGAAGGGATAAAATATGTGTGACCGTAATTGAAGCAAAATTTCACAGTGCGCATTGCAAGCGCTGGCTGAACCCTACGAGATAGATCAAAATAATGTATACAGTATTGTACACCTTAATAAGGTCTCCAAAAAAGTCCGCGATGGTATATAATATGTCTATCTCTTAGGGATAACCATTTTTTATCCTTTACTTTTTACGAGAAATAATGGCTTATTTACGAAGCGATTTTAAGCAATACAGTACGTAAGTACCTTAAATACATTGTGCATTTATTATAGATTAATATGGCCCTTTACAGCATGTAATTTAAATGAATATTTTCGAAGATATTACAGATTTAAAATGCAGGGACATAGTGGTTGCGGCGGTACCGGCCGGGGGGCCGACGGATTCTGTAGTATATTGAGTACCAGCATTGCACCCGTGCGAAGCCGGGGTGGGTCGCTAGTACACTCATATATATCTAGTGGGATGACACCTGTGTTTTATTATTTTTTAATACATATTATGTATCTGCAATGAGCCTATCTCCGGCTATAAGCAAATGAGCTGTTTGGTTCATGGCGTGGTTATGTAGGGCTCCAGTGAGCTCCTCATATATGGTAATTATTTATTCAGCTCGAGGATGTGGTGCCTTTTGAGGTGCTTGGTGATATTTGGTTGGAGCAGGCCTACTGCCAACTGATTTGGATGGTTTTTAAGTCTGTCCTTGCTTTTATTTTCTTGTTTACTTTAATTGCTTGTAGCTTCTGGATTGGCGATGAATTATTAGCTTTGATTAGTGCTATTGAGTGGAATTCAAACTTGATAACACTGTTAATTCAGAATTAACAGTAAAAAGTTGATTCTGCTTCTAATAATAAAATTCATAACTCGTCATGATCATTATCATCAAAATCAAAAAATTATTTGGCCCACCACTTTGGTGACGAAACTAAAGTAGTCTAGCATTGCTCACTGTGAAAAATACATATTTAAAACCCTATTTCCTTCACTTCCATTTGAGTTTTTCTTAAATAAATAAATATATGTTAAGTTAGTGAAGAACAAGGAGAATGTTTTCATCAACTGTCACAGCAATACCAAGGTAGATGGGAGCCGGCGCTAGCAGAGTACAGTTTGAGCCTCATCAGGCATACACTTAAATAATTAAACAAGGGAATTGGACCTGCAATTTTATCTCGAAACTGATGTGATGAAAAACTTTTAAATATTATTTCTTATCATGACATAAGTAAGAAATAGTAACCCCAGGGCCTCAGGTAATTTGAAGTATAAAATGTTTTGGTAGTGAAAAAAGTGGGAAACCACCGGCCATAGTCTTAATCTAGTGTTAATAACAGAAGTGCTGCTGACCAAGTTCCTATGAACTGGGTAACTACAAGACCAGCCCATATTTTCTGTCTAAAGATACTTTATTTAAAAGTACAAATATTCAATAATGAACAGACTCAAAGTTCACTTGCTTATTGAAAAATAAACCAAACAGTGCAGCATTGACATTCCCTAACATGGACATAATTTCAGACTCATGAACTTTACTTTTAAGTATTAAATATATCAAGATGTGCATTTGTTTCATAAAGTGGGTTTTGTTTTGTTGATAATTATTCAAATGTCAAAGATTATTTTTTTGTGATCTTTAGGTAGATCCACTGAATGTAAAAGTAAAGCACTTACTTTAGCTTACTTGTTTTATTCTCATCTAACTTTGTGCTTAGTAAACACTAAGCTCGTAAGAGAGTCTTATGCGATCATCTCACGGTGCATAGCCGTTTACAAGTGCAATCCGAACGAATCGAACTACATGACTCTCAGCTCTCATACAATAACAATCACGTTATTACCGTCAATTTGAACAATAGATACGTTAAACTTTAATTATTTATTATTTTTACTAACCATCGCTTCGCTTCTATGCACCTAATTTCTCACTCTTTTGCCCAAACACGTTTTCGCTCGCACAAATAGTCAAAAGCGTAAAAAAATAAAGCTTCGCACCGATAGACCACCCTGAAGATGACATCAATCAATAACAAAAGAAATATCGCCAGCTGCAATTTAACGTTTACAAATTGTCAACTTACCCATACTGCGGTTTATATTTTTGTTGCGACGATACTAATGCACTTTTTGAGGTAATTCCGTGTAAATAATTAAAACAATCTACCCACGCTAACAAATAATCATCGAAACCCACGCCGATCTGAGTTGCCTGTACAAAAAAAGCGGCAAGATTAAAAAAATATTTATCCAGGGTGAACTACGAATGGATCGCTTTCGAGTTTATAGTGACTTTAGTAATTAAACATATTTTTAGTAATGGTATGAAAATAATTAAAAGTCTTACTGAGGGGTGTCAGAGTGTGTGTGTGATTACAATTTGTCTAATAAAACTGTTGGTTAGTAATTTTAATAATGGTCAATGAAACAAGTGGCATCAATAGCGCACATCACTAATGTTTTGTGAATGCGAATCTGTAGTTAATTTACTGAGTTATATTATATCGTTTCCAAAACACGTAAATAATCTTTGAACATTTTAGAAGTACCTCTGCTCACTGCTTGTGTTCCAAACGTTAAATAATTTTAAAACGTTTCATATTACGCACTTAAAAACGCATCGCAAAACATGCAAAGTAATCACAACAAAGCATTCGTACCGTGGTTCAAGATAGCAATTTTGTTAAGAAACGGAACGCAATGGAAAAACGTCAGTGACGTCATTCCTCTGTCTTTTTGTCCTTGTAAATAAAAACTTGAATTTTAAAATTTAAGCCCAGAAAGCGACCGCTGAAACAAATACAATAGTGTTCACTGATCAACATAACAGGTAAGTATCGCGCTCTCATGAATTTGAATGCTTAGTTTCATTGTTAATTTATGTTTTGAAATATTGACGTAAATTGTAATAAAACGCCTTATTTATGTAATTGCTCGCGCGGATTCGCAGCGATGCTCTAAATATTGTCTCCCATGTATTTTTAGTGTGTTAACCTGTCCTCATTGGGATTTTTATTTTTTCTGTGTGACCTTCAGTATAAGGGAAGGTCATAGTGATGTTTATATAATTTCGCGATGTTTAGTGTATGTGATCACTCGACTGCGGGGTGATCGCGTTCATTGTCCTGCCCTTGTTTACTATTTTATTCAAAACACCCGGTTGACGTTATCAGGCCCCCCTCTCGCTCACTCACTATTTTTAGAGCCATAGAATTTCAAAGTGGACTTTAGTATTGATGTGGGCGCTTGTTGCTTTACAAATGTAATATTTAAAACAGCAGGGAGTGCGAAATATCACATGAATAAACAGTTAAATAGGCCAACCTTTGTGTCTTGTGTTTTAGTAAAGGTGAGTCCTGTTCTTTTCTTTGTGGCTATGTGTTACGCCCTCCTGGAAAAACGCATAATTTTCTTTTGTTGAGGAAACAAAGGAATGTTTCAAAACAAGACTACTTGTACCTTTATATATAATTTAAATAATATTTTTACCGCGTAGCTTTTTTTTTTTCGCTTCCTATTTAATTATTACATAATTTTTGCACTTTCGTGATTGCATTATATTGTAATTTATATACCTACAATAAATACATATTTTTTTCGTCTACTATATATAAACTCATTCATTTAATTTAAAAAAGAAACAACAAAAAAACATACGTGACGAAAAAGGCACTAATCGATCATGAAAGTGTAAGATTGTAAATAGGTACCTACCAACATAAAAATAATAAAACTTACAGATGATAATTTATTAATATAAATTACTAGCTTTTGCTCGCGACTTCGTCCGCGTGAAATGTCGGCCCCCGACCCACCGTGTCGCATCGCGTCGCCCGCTCGCGCTATTATAATTTTTTGCTAAGGTTCGTAGCGTGATGTTAAATAGCCTAGGTATAACTTTCCTCAAGAATTAGGCTATCAAATGAAAAATACTTTTTCATTTCTTTTATTTGGAAAGTGAGCTTGAAGTTAACTGCTCAGAGCGATGAAAACAGTACTTTTCGTCCCTGGGAAATAATTTTACCTGCTGTCAAAAAAAATCAAAACTATGCAAGCCATGTCCCAACTTTTTAAACAGCCACTCTGTTAAATTGCGGCGTAAAATTGTATTTTTTTTATATCAACAATTTTGTAACATGACTTTATAATTATATCGCACCCTTACAGGTAAAATCAATTATCTGTTAGGTTAGGTTCATATCAGATAATCGGTTTTCCCTGTAAGGGGGCGATATAATAATTTACTTTTCACTAAAATATTAAACTAAATATTTACCATCATCACTACTTAAAAAACAAAGTCCTCCGCCGCGTCTGTCTGTCTGTCTGTCTGTTCGCGATAAACTCAAAAACTACTGCACCGATTCTCATGCTGTTTTCACCAATGGATAGCGTGGTTCTCGAGGAAGGTTTAAGTATATAATTTGAAAAGTTTTTGTATACATTTTTTTATAAATAAACGATATTTGTTGGAGGTGTCGAAAAAAAATAAGCCGTCTAGCTTTCAACGAAAACGCTGTCTAAACCCTTTGAGATATAACAAAATAATGTATGGTAGAATTATGTATCTTATAAAGGTCTTCAAAAAAGTCCGCGATGGCACATGTCTATCTCTTAAGGATAACATACTATATCCATTTTATTGTCTTTTTGTAGGTATTTGTTTGCCGAATTTTGCTCTTGGAAATACGATTACGATAACAATACGCTATAATATCAGAAGCTTTTAGCCAAATTATGTTCGTAGATAAATAAGCTAGCTACTTATGTGTATTTCAAACAGTATACAAGAATATTTATCATAAAAACATTACTAAACACGGCGGCCAAGTGATCAAAATTTGTGCATTCCAAAACTTTCGTTACTTTTTCACTGACATATTTATCACTTTTCGTTATACTAACACTCAATACGAAATCTACACTTATTCCTCAGTAATTCCGTATAAGATTCTATGATTAAACCGTTTTCTCATTGAATCCATTACTTTACGCACGTTTATCCTTGATGAATGTTTGTTTACATCACAGACTACTTAGAGATACTACGTATGTTTACATTATGCATCGCGCCACACCGCCACACGACCATAGACATATTTTTAATTTTTTTTATTGGTGTTCCCGCTAAAATGTATTAACACCGGTCAAGTATTAGTCGATTAATTTAATTCTACAGCCAGATCGTGTTGCAAGTACAAAATAAATGCCAAATATTTCGTCCAATTGCGAACGTGACCCTTAGAAAAGTTATGCACCAATGGTGTTCATTAGACATTTCGAGCGTTATCTCAGCATAAACGGTGTATCATGCGACATTTCGGAGGTTAATTCGTTTTGTTTTGAATATTAGTGTCGCATTTTTATTTCGTGTTGTAATTTGGTACAATTGATTGCTTTAAGAATTTGAGTGAAATTTCGTATTTTGGTTTTGTGTTTGTTATCTTTAGGTAAAGACTCAACAGACGTTCAGAACCTATGTACTTTTATCATATTAAATCATTGTCATTTGTTTCGGTTTCTATTCACATAGTGAATCACTTTAAAATTAATAATAAGTTACTTTGAGATATAGCCTTGAATATGGAGAAGGACATACGGTACTTTTTTATGCGATAACCGACATCCACGCGGGCGAAGCCGCGGGCAAAAGCTAGTCAATGATAAAAAATACTGGCTGGTGGAATGCCACAGAATAAGAAACAATAAAAAGGAGGAAATCAGCAATTCGATCTTCATTTATTTGTCGAGTGCTAATTATTTACGTATACCATTGTATACAGATATGTTTATATAACGAGTTCATCAGATTCAGATAATTATGTATTTGTTAGCTAATCAGGTATTTTTACTTTCCTCATATTCGAAATGAAAAGCAGAGTGAAAAAAACCTATTTAGGCACTCGGAACTATTGTCGCCCTCGCTACACTCGTGCGCCAAACCAAACCATCTCGTGCCTAAATAGGTCCGTTTCATCCCTCGTATAACAATCTATTATTTTTCTTGTTCTACCGACCCACCGCGTCGCATCGCATCGCCCGCCCGCGCCTTTCGTTATCGCTTAGCGTTCTTTCTGTCTTGATTTCTTTTTGCTGGGCTCCTTAGGGTCATAGCGTGATGTTAAATACCTTCCTCAAGATTTGGGCTATAAAACGCCGAGTTAAACACTCTGCGTTAACGATTAAGAGGGTTGTCACCGGTCCACTAGCGCCACTCCTTTAAAAACATAATTATTATCTCGTGACTGAGAAGGAGTTATGAAACACGGCTCAATCAACTATCTCGGTTTAATAATTCCTTCTCAGTCACGAGATAATATGTTTTTAGAGGAGTGGCGCTAGTGGACCGGTGACAACGCTCTTAAATATTTAACATCACGCTGTGACCTTTACGAGCCAAGTAAAGGCTCCCGCACACTGGCGCGATATCGCGGGCGCGACAAGGGACGCGCTGCCTGTCGCGCCAGTCTGCGCGAGCCTTGAAGAGAAAAGTGAAAACAAAATAATATCGCGGGCAGGGCAACAATAAATTTCACGCGCACGAAATCGCGAGTAGAAGCTAGTTTATAATATAAAGGCAGATTTAGACAGGGTCAGTGCACAAGTCAGTTACGGCGCCAGTGCCCGCGCCAAGACTGACTTCCACTGTTTACATGGAGTGAGTTGTTGGTCAGTAGTCGCGGCTAGTTTTCACGGTGAGCACACGTTTGTCAAGTCAGTGGGAAACAAAAATGAATTCGCGACAAGGACGAGAAAAACAACTGAAACAACGACTAAGTTTCTTGTTGAAAATTTTTACCGTTTTGCTATTTAATGAGGTTACAGTAATGCTAGAAACTGAATTAAGTAAAAATAAACGAATTTGGATAAGAAAATGGATTGAAGACAGAAACGAAACTGGTGGCTCTGCTTTGTTGTTAAAGCAATTGAGATTTGAAGATCCGGACGAGTATAAAATGGCTCTGAGAATGTCACCGCAGATTTTTGACAAATTGTTGTCATTGGTATCAAGTTCTATCCAACGACAAGATACGTTCATGAGAGATGCTTTGCCAGCCAAGTTAAAACTAGAAATAACGCTGACATATTTGGCTTCAGGGATGTCGTATCGGAATCTCAGTAATTTTTATCGGGCCTCGATACCATCAATTTCTCTACTACTAGTCTACTCATTGTTTTCGTCCTCCGTTAGTTTACGCGTTATCTCCGTCATTTTCTCTTACTAGCCAGACACAACGTCACCCCACAACGCGGCGCCAGTGACTGACCAAGCGCTGACTTGACTGTTTACACAGGGTTTTTGTCACTGGCGCGGGTGGGCACGGGTTGCGGGGGGCGCCGACTGACTTCTAAATATTCGTGTGCGAATTGACAAGTCAGCGCTGACTTCCCGCCGCTGTACTGACTTGAAATCAATTTACACGGGGTATTTTTCGGGTCAGCGCTGACTTGTCTCGATTCGGCGCCAGTCACTGACCCTGTCTAAATCTGCCTTTATAGTAGGATAAGTAGGATAGATTACTAGCTCTTAGCCCGCGACTTGGTCCGCGTGGATTTCGTTCTTTCCCCTAGGAACTTCAACGCTCCCTCCACCCCCTTTAAAGGTTACCATCCATTTATATGTTGTGGTACCATTTTGCAAAATTAATGATTATCCATTCTTTACTATTTACCTAGATAAGTATTTGTGGCAATTTTCAAGTTTCTTAACTGAAAAGGAGGAATTAAAAAAAAAGATTACAGAAAAGATAAGATTTTGAAAAATCTTATCTTATTCTAAAGGTTTTGAATTTTTCATACAAACGAAATTCCCCACTCTCTTAGGCAATAGGAGTAGAATTTCCAAAAACCCTTTCATAATGGATTCCTCCATCACATAAGGAATCTACTGGCCAAACGAATTTCTAATTAGTTTGAGCAGGGCGATGTGTCAGTGACGTGGTCAGGACACTTGCCTTTTATAATTTTTATATAGATTTATAATTTTGGCAGGAAATCTTAATCACTATGTAAAAACTTTATGCAGCCACTTTCCGGCCTTCCGAGGCGTCGGGAAGTCTAGTTATTTATTTATTCGTAAGTTGCATTTAAATCATCTGGCTTTCCAAAGGATCTGCGCAAAAACTGCAAGCTCCAGTGAAAAGCACTGGTACTCTTGTACGGCGTTTATGTAAATCTTAAGACACCGAAACAATCGGCTATGATGGTACATCGATTAAGACTAGCTGCTACCCGCGAATTCGCCCGCGTCTTTTTCTAAATTAAAAGTAGCATAAGTTACTCCTTATCACATCAGCTATCTGCTAATGAAAGTCCCGTCAAAATCAGTCCAGCCATTTCAGAGATTAGCCGTAACAAACAGACAGACAGACGATAAAGATTGTTTTATATCGTATACATATACTTTCATATGCATTTAGTAAAAAGCTGTTATTTTGACATTACAAACAGACACTTCAATTGTTTTTATTTATAGTTATATATTTCACACCTCCCTACAAAAACGGATACTAGGACAAACAAAACTTCTTTAAATACTGTGGCGGCATCTACAACACCACATGCGAACTACGCATGAAAGACCTGACGTCACGCAAATCCTGCATCGCGCAATCAAAGTTTACCACGCGACTAGCATAAATATACAACATCCCGACATCAACCGTCGTGCAGCTGTTGCCCACCGGATCACCAGACACAACACTCGTCTGGTCGGAGGTTCCTACCTTTTCCATAGAGTATGAGTGAACTTTACACCCTGTTCCTCATACCTGTGAATAAAAAAATATCGAATTAAATAATGTCTAGGTACGAGTAAGTACCTTCTGTCTAGTGCAAGATATTTACTAAACAATTTGCCCTTGATATAAAAGCACGTTGTTATATGGTCTATTCCCGTCTTCAGTCACTCATAATCTCGTTAACTATTCATTAATTAAAATGGTTTTGTTTCATTAGAACTGGACGCGACATAGGTAAATATGGTACACACACCCATTGCGTGATTTAGTCGACAATACATTTATTAATAAGTGCATATAGCTATTATAATATAATTATATAGAACAGGGTATTGTTTGAAAACAGGCTTGCGTTGTTTATTTTATGTTTTCTTACATAGTTTTCTCGCAGGTGGAGTTGTATTTTCGTATCGTAAAATTAAACAGTCAAGATCTTCGTCGGACTTGAAACATGACAAAGCAACCTACCTAGAATGACTCTTAGCACGTCCTGAAGAGGCAGTGGACATTCTATCATTCTAGATTTAATAATAAAGAAACTGTATAAATATTATACATAGGTAAAAGTCACAGCAATTTTCGTAACAATTCGCGCTTCGTATTCGAAACGGAAGGCGGCTATTGACGCCAATTGTCGCGTGCAATTTATTACTATTGCATTATTGTAGCTGCCTATCACAATCAATCTGTGCATCTTGCGGTAGAAGAACTTTGGAACTTTCCTACGCTCCCATGACGTCACGATTACAAAAAAAAAATTGTCAGCCATCTTGATTGTCCTTGATTCGCGTTCTGTGTTTAAAATCTCGTCGCGCCATTAAATTAGTTCATCAGACTGTAAACAATGACATCCGTGGGAGGAAAATGGATTCTGTAACACACAGAATTGTATTAAGAGTTATTTTAGAAATTGTACGTTTTTTATACTTAACCTATTTTACATATATATTATTTATAGCACTAAAAGAGTAATGACCTGATTGTTTATGTTCATTCAATCAGGGCCTCAAGTCTGCTATTACAATAGTGTCAGAATGGTTTCGCCATTGTGAGTATTTGACAGTGTTTATATGGCAAATCTGTCAAAAACTCACAATGGCGAGACCATTCTGACACTATTGTAATAGCAGACTTGAGGCCCTGGTATTGTGTGTGGCAAAACATTGAGATATCTCTCAATTTAAGTTTTTATGAATGTATTAGCTACTGCCCGCGGCTTCGCCCGCGTGGCTTTTTCTAAAATAAAAGCTAGCCTAAGTTACTCCTTATAACATCGGCTATCTGCCAGTGAAAGTTCAGATAAAATCGGTCCAGCCGTTTCGGAGATTAGACAGATATTTTATTTTTTTGTTATAAGTACCGAACATACTTTCATAAGCATTTAGAAAAAGCTGTTATTTTGATATTACAAACAGACTTAAGGCTCCTACAAACAGGCGCGATACGCGACGCGACAGAGACCGCTCTCGTAGCGCGGCACGCGGTGTCTTTGTGTTGCATCGCGTCCCATCCCACTATCCGGATTATCCGGATAATGGGGATAATACGGTTATTTTTTAGTTTTTATTTGAAGTATGTTGCTAATACATTGCTTCCTAAGTTCGGAAAATTGTCTGCTCAATAACGGAAATAACGCAATGAACTTTGTTGACCTGTCAAAATGAAATCCATTCCTACTGATAGTCTTTTACGCACTAACCCCGCAGGATACGTAAGCGAGTAATTTCACGAGCAAGTAGCTTGCATGCCATAACAGCTCTAATTCTAATTGGTGTATGGCATACAACCGTGCAAGCTACCATGCGTATAATCCTGGCTGTACTTCTTTGTATCACGTAACGATCCTGTGAACAAGTCGTGACGTCGAAATGTTCGCCAATAACTGATGAGAATATACATGATGCGTCACCTACTATTTATTTAATTATGTACCATCAATCTTGCAGCTGGATTTGTTTGTGAGATGTGCGTGGAGATAGAATGATCGCTTAGTCACTCGTTAACTAATCACTAGTTAATGTATGGAAATAAACACGTTGTTTTTTTGAGGAAAAATGTGTGTAAATGCACGTTGGGAATTATACAACTTCAAGCTGTTGCATTTAGGCAGGTCTTTGATGGTAGATTTTCTATAGGTAGATGCATAAAGGTATCCTTTTTTCCTGTTTACGCGTATCACAGACAAAAGATTGCATGCTAACGTCTAGCAAGACATCGAGTCTACGATCTAAGTAGGTTACAAATAGTGAAAAAGACATAAATGAGACCATGACATGTAGTGAACTAGCCGAAAGATCTGTGATGGATTAGCAGATAGGCAGCACGTGTAAGCAGGTAACAATGTACTAATTGTACACCATGGGAAAAAAGTATACTTTTTTTTAAAGCTTTTTATTCACGGATGCTGTCCGTTGCTACTGTAGAATAAACTATTTTTCTAAGTTACGTTGTTGTGCGAAATGATCCTTTTGTTAATGTTTTTGTGAAGTCTCCTTTATCGATTTGTGTGCTAAAGTTTTCCGTATATACCTACTTCAGAATCGTGTGCGGGCTCGGGACGAACGGACGCTGCGTTTAATAGTGGAAATTATTACTGTTCTAGACATTGTTACGTATACTTATCGATTTTTTTAATTTATCTTGTTGTCTGGTATCCCTCAACTTCTCTCCCCAAGGACAGGGTAAGGACAAGGGGCATCACTTAGAAAATGATAACAAGTCGTTATACCTAAATCGAAACTTAAAAGCCACCTTACAAGTTTTTTTACTTGGTTTTTATTGTTCACAGATTTCAAAATGAGTAAGCTGTGCAGACAGGTGTCCATCGAGTCTCCCGGACCGACCATGCGAGAGTGCGTGTTCAGTTTCGACGTTCCCGTGCCCGACGTGCCCATGTACGGCGCCAGAATACGCGTGGTGTACGCAGGAGCTTGCTACAGAGCCAACAAGACTCGCTCAGCCTCCGTCTGCAGCACATCTTCCATATCCTCTATCGGCAGCCTCTCAGGGGAAATGGAGAACTTCGGCTTCCACACCCACACCACTCCTTCACACATAGGTATCAGAGACGGTGCCTTGTTCCCAGGCTATGAAGTCGCTGGCGTGGTGGACGCCATCGGCAAAGCCGCGGAAAGACTAGACGGAATCAAAGAAGGTTCCAGGATTGTTTTGTACCCCTACGAGGGTGTGCCACATGGGTACGCGGAGTATATTGTCGTGCCAGATTTTAAGTGTCTGGTGCCTGTACCGGACCAGCTGCCTCTGAGTGTGGCGGCGATGCTGCCTACTGGTGCTTTACTGGCAATGAATACTGTGGCCACGGCTGGAGAATGTCTGAAGAGTGTGTTGGAAGGCCCGTCGAAGAAGGACAGCACAACGGTGCTGATCGTGGGCACCGGTGGTCTGGCGCTGTGGGCGCTGCGCATCGCCACTCATTACTTCAAGCATGCATCCTACAACAATCGCATCAGGATCTGTGTGGCTACCCTCAAGGACGAAGGATTCATTCTAGCGAAGGAATGCGAAGAGTAAGTCGATTCAATTTTTCTTTGTGTATCATAAACTCATAATATTCATAATGAAGCTAAAACGTCACGTGATGTCGTAACTTTTGATAGATCTTACATTTTTTGTTTAGCTTATCAATTAATGCAGTCGTATTTCTATCACACATGTAAATTGAATAACATCTGCCAACAAATATTATCTTGATCTTTGCCCAAGGTTGTTGAGGTCGACGTCTTGTTTGGTTCCATTTGTTTGGATGGCACTGATACAGGCTAAGTGGCAGAATTGCTTAACTTTTGAGCATCTGACGGCCCTGACTATCGCGAAAAAGATTCGCACGGTGACAAAGAGCATAACATCTCGGAGATATATGAATGGAATTGAAAGAGTGTTCTCAGTTTAAATTGCACTATCAGTGCACAATAGGCGGATCAGTTCAGTCAGATTGGTTTTATTTGATAGCTTGTTTCTGGTTCAACCCGGTCGTAGTTGTGGACTCTGTGCTAAACACCAACACGGTCTAATTTATATTCTGAAGTCACTACTAATAACTGTCCAACTGATGTCCATGTTGGTACGACGTAGGACCTCGATAAAGTTTGCGCTAATAATAGGTCTTGTATAGGTACTCAAAATCGAAATTAAGTATTGATTAAAGCATGAAGTCATATATTTCATTGCTGTTAAGAGAAAATTGGGCATAGCCATAATTCAGTAGAGTAAGGTCGCTATCGGCTGTTAATTGACTGTCCCTCAGGAATATAATAAAAGTCAAGACCCAATTTTTTGTTAATCTGCCCTTGTTTCCTTTCAAAAGCGGGGAGAGACCTAGCTTGCTGACCTTGAAACCCCCGGCGCTAAGTATAAATGATCCCTTTGTTGCGCCCTCGTAACTCTTTGTCCATCGCTTTCGCTGGTTTTACGTACCCGTTATTTGCAAAATTGCCGTTATTTATGGCGTTACTCCACTACTCCGATCGTAGGTATAGCTGATTATTATTAGAGTAGAAATCCATAGCCTTGTTGATTCCGGCATCAGTAGCGGATAAGGGCATACACCAAACAGCAGTAAATCGACTTAGTATTTACGAACGGAATTAGGAATTTTCTCAGTAGCAATCCGTAGTCTGGATTGCGCGATTGATGGCAATGGGCTCGCCCCCTGTTTCTGCCGACTATTTGTGCCCGACAAATACATCAGACACCGTCCGAGTCGCCGGCACAATCTGTTTGCGCAACCGTCAACCAAAACTGTCGCCAGAGCTGAATCCCCAGTGTGTCGTACTTTGAAGATGCTCAATGCCCTTCTGACTGCCAACCCTGAATGTGATGTGTTTGCGGATGAATGGAGTAAAATTATGCGTATATGTCTGGTGTTCTGTGAGAGGAAGTATGCAAGGGAGTCTGGTGTTCCATATTAGTTTTAATTAAATTATGTCTAAAAATTGACAATATTAATATTTTTTGTTTCTATGTTAATTAATGTAACTGGTGTTGTACCGTTTTAATTAACTATAAATAAATAAATAAATGGGACTTAAAAATATAGGTTAATATGTGGGTGTTACTATAGATGCACCTCTACCCAACCCTTCGGGGAATACAGGCGTGATATTAAGTTATATTAACCCATAACCCGCTACCCACCGCGCGATTTCTCTGCGGAAACACTTGATCATCATCACCCTCCTGCCCTGATCTAATTAATTGTTGGTTAGGGCTGCAATTTTTTTTCCAACATCTTTTTCCCTTCATGTCATGATTTCACTTTCTCCCTACCTAATCTTGAACACAATCCATCCATCTCTTCTTTGGTCGCTTACCGTTCGTTCTACCTTTAGACTGTCTAAATTTTTATTATTTTTTTTTTACGCAGGGTGAACGTGGTCCAGTGGAACGAGGATCTGTATGAAAAGCAGCTTATTGAGAGGACTACGGACGCGTGTGGAGGTCCCGTTAATGTGGTGCTGAACTTTGGCACCACCTCCCGATCACTACATCGTTCTTTGCAATGCCTTGCCACTGTGAGTAGAAATGTTCTTACCTCTTACATCCCATTTCCAATTATATAGTAAATAATTAATTATCGGTTAATCGTCCGGGAGAGAGCTTACTACATTTTTAATGAATGGTACTATTTCCATGCTCACATTGCTTGTCAAAAATGTTGGTGGTAACCAGAGATCGGAATAGGGTAGAGTTTATTTACCTAAACTTCGAGGAAGAAGTAACATAGAGTGGATAATACCCTTTTTTTATCGCATTATAATATACACACAATAACCAGCCAACTTTTCAAGAATTTATTTTCTTATAATATTTTATGTAAAACAAATCTCTTTAATTTAATAATTTTAGTACGGAACCCTAAAAAAGTATTATTTATGATTTTTCAAATGTATAATTTGTAACTATAAATAAACTCTATACCCTTTTTATCGTAATATAATGTACACACAATAACCAGCCAACTTTTCAAGAATTAATTTTCCTATAATATGTAAAACAAAGCTCTTTAATTTAATAATTTTGGTACGGAACCCTAAAAAAAATTATATATGATTCTTCAAATCAATCATTTGTAAAAATAATCTTGGTTTTTACTTCGTGGTATTTAAACGTCATTATATAGGTCATTATATTCATTATATTCGTCATTATATTCCGTCATTATATTCCGCGATTTTAGAGGAGGTATTATCCCCTCTATGTATTTTCCTCGAAGTTTAAGTAAATAAACTCTACCTGTTCCGATCTCTGGTGATAAAAGTATTGTTGTTTTTAATGCAAAAGTGGCTGGTGTTGACCATTTCTTATTAAACATTCACTATTAATACAAACAGGCAGCTGTCCATAACTTATGATATATTTTATATGCACCATCATTATCATTCAGCCGGAAGACATCCACTGCTGGGCATAGGCCCCCATAAACATCGCCATAACGATCCACCCTGTCCCTCCACCTCACCAGGTCTCCGATCCACCTTGTTGGGGGTCTTTTCGGCCCCAACATACATCCGTTTATACGTAAACTGAAGATATATTTCTCCCACAGGGTGGAGTGGTACTAGTGACGGAGGATGTCGGTGAGCACCTTCTACCCAAATTTGCCAAGAAAGCTGAAGATATGCACGTCAACATAGAAATTGTCCCCAACGGCTCCATAGAGCAACTTAAAGCACTGGTGGCCCTGGTGGCTAGGGGTGAAGTGAGTATACGCAATTTTATATTACAGGACAGGTAATTATGGCACATCGAGTTTAAAAAAATAGTTCGGCTTTGAACCTCGTCTCTATCCTGTGTGACTGTCTCTTTCTCAAGCTCAATGCGGTATGTCAATTTCTTCACTTGAAGTTGAAGGCGCAACCACAAAGTGATTTTTAAGATGTATTTCCCAAAATCAGCTAAGAATATTGCGCACGAAACCTCCACGAAACGGGAACTACTCAGAATTTCTTTATTCAATATCCGAGTTACCATTTCACGCATGGATCGCTGTTCAATTTTTCCATCCGTACGCAAAATTCGAACTTGGACGTGGAGTGACGGTCACCTCATGAGCCAAATGGTACAGCATTTGACGGAGAATTGAACATAGAGTCTGGCGGTCGGTTATCGCACAAGTGATTGTACGAAAAGGTTAAAACAGTCTCGTTAACATTTTACATTGTGTCATGACATTTTATCATATCTCGTCAATAATTGCAAACAAACAATAAATAGACTCTTGAGAATCGAATCCGTCCATAATACAGGAGAAAGAAATCCCATCACTTTCGTTGTCACGATATATATTGAACATAGCTGTTGTCAGTCAGACCCTACATCCATAATTTTGACCCTTGAGAGTAAGATAAAAAGTTTTTAATAGTCCATCACCGGCAACCCCGCATCTACCTGTTAACATCAGTGTACTCATACAACTTGCGGAGAATCAGGAGCAACTGATAAGCTTTCCGTTCCTCTTTAGTTCCACAATAAGGATAAGAAACCATTGGCATATAGCAATTACTTTAGCCCCAATTTGGGTAAACCTGAGTAGGGTCAGCAGATTAGGGGCACCGATATGTTCATGAAGACGTTAAAGATGCACAAAGAGTGCATTTGTTGCCTCTAATTCCGCAGTTTGTGCGAGCAAACTGATGGTAACAAGTTTAATGCAGGGTCGCAGGCGGTGGACTACAACAACCTACCTCTGTTGCAACGGTATATATAGTGGCTTATACACTGCACTGATTGATTCACAAGGGGCAATTCGCTCCCTCAATGCAAGGCCAATTTAGACCAATTCATCCAATTGCAGTGTTAACTTCCAATCACGGTACATATTTCATTCTCGACGGTGCATGTTACCAGTGCAATCGCTCCGGTGTTTCCATGCAGATAACAGTCTTTTAAGTGTCTCCTCCCAGCAGATCGGTGAAATCATTCGCGTAAGTCAATTTGTTTTATTTATTGCAATATTCCTGTTGAGATTTTGCGTTATGTTCAATTTTCTCGACTGCGTTCAATTGGATTTTATGTGAAGTTTTTTCTTCGTACCTTTGGGGAACCCATCAGTCCAGGTAAAGGAAACTCGTTTTAGGATTTCGTTTTTGGGACTTTTGTCAATGGTTGGCGAATTCTTCTGGCTTCTCTTATCGCGTTTCTCACTTATCTATCACGGATAGTCGGTTTGTCAGGTTGTTTTAATTTAGACGGTATTAATGTTTTTCCATCGTTGCAATCACCGGTGTTATTCATCTTTTGGGTGAGCTGTTTGTTTGGTTGTAGGTACATATACTTTTCAACCAAATTTATTGTAAGGAGCAGAAACTAAACGCTTCAATGAATGATTCACTTTTATGTTTGTGTTTCAAAATGCTTCAAATACATTTTTCGAAAGACAATAAACACTCTAAATATATCATTTTGCGAAAACACAGATTTTAATTACCTATCGTGTGCAATTATTTGGAGTAGCCCACGCGAGGTTTCGTTCGTTATCTATGCAAGGTCGTTCGATGCTCGCGCGCATTTTACCAACAGATACCTATTATGTGATAACCTGTTTTTCAGGCTCTTAAAACTAATGAAATCGTCAAGTGTAATGGCATTGAGATTAAATATAAATAATTTCGGGATGTTCATCATCCCGAAATTATTTCTATTTAATCTTTCCTTTTAGTAGGTTATTTCTCTGTTCTCTTATTCTCTTGTCTAGGAAGCGCCCAGGCGACCACCTACGACCTTCACACTTACCTACCTATAAGAAAAACAGAATATTGCAGTATCCTGTTATGAACCGGTGGATGTAGGTTAGATAGCCGTCTGGTATAATCTATCAACGTTTATGACGCCCTGTTAGCCGGGACTCGTAGAGTGCAATTGAAAAAAATTACGGTCTCCACTGCCGCGTCACTCGGTCAAGTTCAAAGTCAGGGAATTGTGTGTCAAGCAAAAGGACCCATGTCATGGGGTCCCTAGATGGTCAAAATTGCTTGACAAGCACGGAATTTTTCGTACTTGTCAAGCAATTTTGACCGTTTAGAACGAAGCTTGATGTGATTGGCTAGCAAACTACGTGCTTGATAAAACACATACAGTGTGCTACGGAACGTCATGGCGAGTGCACGCGACACGAGGGAAGATAGTCATAGCCATCGTCGTGTTCGTTTCTCTTTTGTTTTCTTGCGCAAAGCAATAAGGACTACCGCACTTAAATTCGCCGCTAGAGGCGCTAGTGTAGAGTGAGGTCTCTGTAAAACTGAACGTTCATTGTTTGCGGGATTTTCTATCGCAAATTGTTAAATAATTATTCGTAATTGTAAATATTGTGCCATTCCTGATTAATTATGGCTTAAGATTTTAAGTAACAACTTAGGATCTAATTTCGTAGCACTTGGAGAAAGAATAACATTTGTCTGCTTAATGCTTGCCAATTTTAGGGGCATTATAAAGTAAATATTCATTTGATATTAAAAATGTAATAAAATAAACATTTTATGAAGTAATGAGTACTTAACATATCCAAAACATAAAATAAAAGTACTGACAGGACCTTACTCGCCAGTGACGCCAACTGGTGAGCGCAAAAACGATAGCGCCCATTGTGAGAGCAAGAAACGCCATATCTGCATTTAGAGACATTCTATATTTTTGTATACAGATTTCAAGACTAAAATGAAAATGAATGCGGACGCTTGGCAAGCATGCTTGACGTTGCATCAAGCCGCGTCAAGCGCGCTTATCAAGCACGTAATTGCTCGACCCGTCACTTTGACGTCTAGGGACCCCATAAGAGACTGTCAATACCTGAACGAAACGGATCCTCAAATAAAAAACATATTCAACCTTCCAATTCATACTTCTTCTAATAATAAGGTATTTTTCCTATGATCTTTAGAGAAGTGATTTCTCTAAAGATCATAGAAAAACACTTATTTATCCAACGGTGTCGATTATAGAAAAAATAAAATTGCACAGCATAAGCACAAATTAAGACCCACCATAATAAAAAAAATCGTAGTTGTATGTCATGCCGTTTGAGAGGTACAGAAATTTGCTAAACGTTACCCCAGCGGCATCTTGAATAACTCTGAAACCTCAAGACGCACAAATTTCATTTTTTGGGCACAATTAGGCACAAATTTGATCTAACTAAGTAGCTAGTTTGTACTCAGCTACGACCACCGGTTAAAAAACATGCCGCTGGGGTAACGATACTCCAGCAAAATCTGTTTTTCGTGAATATCTTCAGGTCGGCTGGACGCACAAATTCTAAATTTCGGGCACATTTACACGAGATGGAGTACTAATTATCTGTCAAGCCGAAATCCTGAAAAGCGACAACATTCCGCTGGAGTAACGCACACCATGTCTTGTCTCTGCCTTAGCAACAGAAAGTTGTATATTTATTTTGATTGTGTCTGTAAGCTATAACAAAAATCATTGTCTGCCTACAGATCGAACCTCCGCCTCACTCGGTGTTCCCCGCGGAGGAAGCGCAAGAGGTCGTGAGGAAGCTCTGCAACTCCGAGATCAAAGGGCGGGCGATCCTCAAATTCCACAACATCAATTAATTGACCACAGCCTACCGACATACTGTGACTAAACATTATATTATTTGCTTAGATTAGACGGTACGTAGCACGTATAGTTTAGATCTGTGAACATTTGGAGATTTTATTTTGACTCGAGGGTCGAAATTACCCTCCTACCTTGTGCCCGTTTAGGGTCACGAAAACATCTGGCAGAACCAGTCGTTTAAGAATCGTGTGGAACGCGGAACGTCGGAATTCTTCATCTACCCGACGGTGTGTGACACCCGAAGCACGACGAAGGTAACGGTGGGACATTATAGACGCTGACTACGGAAATTATTTTTCACTAGAATATAAGTTAATTTTAAATTGATAACTATCATAAGTTTCTTCTAAAGCAACAACCAAAGTAAAAACATTTTATATTATATCGAGCCATTTTTCGGCAAAATCTCTTTAAACGCGAATGTTCTAAAAAGTCTGTACCGTGACTTCTGGATTTCTTCATGGGTATCGGTGCCCAGTTAACTAATTCCAACGAAGAATGCAAGCTTTCAAAGAGGTTCGTTCTTAGCTTGATGCGAATTTTGTTCTTCCTTATAATTGTATATGCAAAGCGAACAGTTTTCAAACCTCTAGTATTTACTGCTGGCGTTTACATCGGTGTTCTGATGATTCTGCTCCACTGCTGAGCGGGTCACTCTTTACAAGACTTTTGATACTTGCTTATCTAGAGTATCGGTACTGGGAATCTTTTTCTTAGCTAAAAATATTCATGTCTTCTCCAAAAATGACTTTCAAAAACGTCATGTCGAAAATATGGAAAGTTATCGTTAAGCGTTTTAACAAATAGAACTGATTTCATTATACCGATCAAGTTAATACAGACTGATGGCTATTACTTGTAGATTTTGTTCGGCTATAAGACCGAGCATTAGTTGGTGGATATCAGTTTCGGTCACTCAAAACCCGGTTTTGGGTACTGCCGAAACATTCGCTTTCTTGGAAATCATTATTATAATACCGAATGACATTGAGTCCATGATTGAAAATTGAGGCCAAAGTAAATAACTTTTATTTACAGTAACCTAAGGTGTAATCTTCTTAAACATAGATCTCGAATGTAGTTGAAAGCAACCACTGTCCGGGTGTATATCTAATGGAACCCCATTTAGGTAGTAGGCATAAATTAGGAAATCTTGCGGCGCTAGGAAACGCACACTTAAAGAGTAAGTTTTGATCATTAGTTCAACGGCTGTGGTATTAAGATCGAAAGATCCAAGTGCAATCCCGCCGCTGAACTATTGGTTGCCTTTGTAACTCTTTATCTCATCAGGGGTTGAAAATATCAAAGTATATTAGCACCTAATGTGTGACCCACATTGCTAGTGTCGTTAAAAGAACGGTTAATGGTGAATACTGATGCCATGTCGATCTGCATTAACATTTCTATGACGATATGTATGTGGTGGCTTGCGAACTTCATTTAAACGGGGTAGAGTTTCTTTAGATTATTTCACGGGAGGTAACGAACGATGGCAGATGCAACCATAATGCGTTGCGTGACTGTCAAAAAAACCGTTTGTCAATGACAGCTTGGACAAAGACTAAATTGTGCACTGCGCCCAATTGGAAACTGACAAAATTCTGGTCTTAAAAATGGAAAAGCAGTATGTGTATTGGCATCAGTAATTTAAATAAATTAATTATATAATTAAATGAAATATCTATGGTTCATGAATTGGTAATGGAGGCTCGTATTCTGATCAGGCGTAATTACAATACAGATACCCTGATCCTTTTTGTCCTGGATTCGAAGCGGGCGCAGGGCGCATGCGTCAATGCAGATGCTATTAGGGATACTTCGGGTGTTATTTTCTCGGGTTCAGATGACTGGGAGGGCACTGGCGTCGGTTTTAACTGTAGTGCGTGTTCTGCGATCCATTTTGAATCAAGGGCTGGTTCGGACCGCTGCGGTAATAATTAGGCAGGCAACATAAGAATGGGGCTGGCTGGACGTACTAACTATACCTATATGAGTAACACTATATTCTTGTTAAAGTTAAAACTTACACAATATAACGAATGGTCAGTCCTATTTTAATTTATGTTGCATACAATTATTTTACAATGAGTCTGAATGTTGGATCTCAAATCGGCTTTCAATATCTCCAAACCTCCGAATATTCTGGTGATTATCGCTGTTCAGGGTATTAAAATAATTTTAATCATTAGTAGGTATTATAAGGTGGCAGGGACATCGACGCACAACCTGTTACCATGTATACAGATCGACCGACCAATAGTTTTAACGCATGGGGGATGCGATAAAATTAGGTCGGTTATTTTTTTTAATCTGCTGTTTCCTACAAAAGTGCAACACCTAAGTGGTCAAAATGTATGGAAAAGCAGTTTTTTTTTTCCTTAACCTACGGAAATTTTCTTCGCGGGGTCCAGATTCATGTACTGAATCCATGGTAACAAGTTGCGCGTCGATGTCCCTGCCACCCGTATAGAGTATAAATAGAAATTTATTTGCTTTTTTTTTTACTCCTTATACAGTAGATAAGTTTTTATTAGACCATTGTTTCTCTAGCACGCTTTGTAATTAATTTGTTTTGATACTTTGCACCTCATTTGCTCATTGGTTTTCTAATATACCTACATTTAAAAAAAATAGGTTTTAATCACGTATTTCCTAACAAATATCTTAAATACGTAGCGAAATTTTATGTTTCAATAAATATATTATAATATGTTATAAATTATAATGATGTATGTAAGTAGGTAATAGTTAGGTGCATTACTTTTCCTAATATTTATTTGAATGGGCAATCGTTTTAAAACATATTTTTATAAAAGTAGGTAACAACATTAGTCTCGTTTTGAAATGACTCAAGATTCTAGTCGTTATATCGTTCCACATGCTTAAATCAGCACTCGACATCAATTTAAAAAATACCAAAGTAATTATATACAATTGAAGTGTTTTGAGCAAACCTTGGACACATTAATAAAATAAGCTTCGGTAGAAGCTTCGTTAAATAACTTAAAACAGAAAATATATTGCTTGCGTTGTGTGTATATAATAGTAGAACTAAGTAGGTACGGCAATATTAAATTAAAATGAGATAATAAAAAAACATAATATGTATATTTATATGCAACTAGCTTCTACCCGCGACTTCGTCCGCGTGAAATTTATTGTGCTCCCGTTCCCCAATTCGTTCTCGAGATAGCATCAAAAAAGTCGTTCCATACAAAATCCTAGACGTAGGAAAAATGGCTGCCAAGCTGAAATGGGATTGGGCGGCTACAGTCTCCACACGGAGGGTGCCTGAGGATGAATAGCGCCGCTGAGGCCGGTCCAGGAAGAGGTGGCGAGACGACCTAGACGCGTACCGCAAGGGCTGGACCGAGGTGGCTCTAGAAAAGGATGCCTGGAAGATTTTGGGGGAGACCTTTGCTCAGCAGTGTAGGCGAATAAAAAACAAAAAATCTTTATACAGTTTTTTTTTCGTAAATTTTTCTCATTTTTTTATAGTTACTCTGCTATTTGGGGCAGAGACCAGTCCAACAAATTAAAGATCATAATAATCGGTCCAGCCGTTCTTGAGTTATAAATCGTGCAACTAACCCGACTTTGTTTTATATATTTAGATTAAAATACTTTATTTCATAAATACACGTATAAATTTTATTTTAAAATATTATAATATAAAAACATAAGAAAATACAAATAAATAGTCAATTAAATATAAGTTTATTAATTATTATATTGAATTAATTATTATCCATAATATTATTATACTGTTAGCTATGCATAAAAATATATTAAAATAAAATAGTAAATTAACATAATTATCTATGCTTGTAAATTAATAATTTGAGGTTATTACATGGATTTAATTTTATCTTCGTCGTTTATTTTACTCAATATCATTTACGAAGTAAGATACCTATAATATAAAAGAAAAACAAAAATAATACACAAAAAATCAATTGCTGACAGCTACTCAAAATGTAACGAAAAAAAACTTACACACTGACTTCTGGTAACAATTGACAGACAAGTTCAAAAAGATCAACTTTTAAATAAAATACCTACATTAAAACAATTGATCGACCGTAGTCGTAAGTGGTTTGTTTAAAAAAAATGTCCAGCATATGTATCAGTAATAAGGACCAATCAACATCTTTCAAACCTCTGCTGATTTTATTCATCCTTAATTTTATGAATGCGATAGTTTTTGTTTGTTGCGTTACGTCACGGCTAGACGACTTAACCGATTTTGATATTAATTGGTAAATGGATAGCTCGAAGAATTGCCAAACTTAAGTGGCAATGGGCATTTTTATTGTTTTTATTAAATATTCATGGTTTACAGGCGCGCAACCAACAACAACCATGGATTCAGTACATGATTCTGATTTCTTCTCCTGCGTTGAAAAATTTCGCCGGCAATTTTTTTTATTTGCTCTTCCATACACCTGCCACCCTGTGTATATTAAATTGTTTGTAACGAAGTCATAATATTATTTAGTATTTATTATCATAATATATTTAAAAAAAAAACAATTTATATTCATAAATCACTTCGTCCGTATGATTTTCCGTTCGGTAGTTTATCAGTTTATCGCGTTGACAAACAGACAGACGCGGCGGAGGACTTTGTTTTATAATAATTATGTAGTGATATTAGTAGCTTTTGCCAGCGGGTTTGCCCGCGTGGATGTCGCAAATTATCTGACGGGAATGAACTCCCGGGACAAAAAATAAAAAAATTGTATCCTACCTATGTCCTAACCCAGGTCATGGTTTGCCCATATTTTTGCCAAATAGCATGCTAATCCGTTCAGCCGTTGTAGCGTGAAAGCGTAATAAACAAATAAACAAACATACTTTCGCATTTATAATATTATTTATATAGTTAGAATAATATGTAGGATATTAACAATATTTAAAAAACCGTGTGGTCCTCGGGGTGTTGTTGTAGGCGACTAAAGGCCGACGCACACCGGTGGACGGCGAGGACATAATCAAGGAGGATTTGCCGGGGAAATGCGGAGTGCACCCCCGCTTGCACTGCCTCCCCCGCGATCGTATGCTAGCGGACTCCGGGCCCTCGCATACCGTCGCATGGCTTCGCATCCCGCCGCGGTATTCTCTGGTGCGCTCTTCAATACCGCAGAGACAAATCCCCTTTGATGCTCCGTGGTTGGTCTCTGAGTTTTAGAATCTAATCTTGTTACCATTAGATACCGAATTTACGTTGGTAAATTTACAATACTTTGCCCCGCTGTCCGCCGATGTGGGCTGTTTTTAAAGAATAATCTTTATATCGGGTAGTTAGAACAGAATAGAAAACTAATTATTATCTACACCAGATAAATTACAGATATAAATGTAGACATTTTACAAGGGGTGAATACAATTGGCGGTGTTATCGCTAAAAGCGATCTTTCAAAGAAAACCTTTGGATAGATTATGGGGGAAGGAGAGACAATATTGCAGGTAGTCTGTGGTGAACCATTTACATATAAGTATATTATATATATTGTATAGCATATACGTATCTATATAAATATATTTATAATAATAATCATGAAACAGGTTAATTAAGTACCCGAATTTGAGTAGTAGTAGTCGTATAGTCTAGATTACCCTAATGACCGGTTTCTGATCTATGGGGATGCCCATATTCGGCAGTGGATGATAGTAGTCCTTATTTAGGAATGTCCTTTCTTAAAACGCGTCCATTTCATGAATATTAGTTAGTGTTGTCACAAGTTATTATTTAAGTAATTCATAGGTAGTAAGTACTCTGCATAAAATTACTCAGAAATTTCTTCGATTTCTTCGATGTCTTTGGAAACCACTAAATTGTTTATATATATGTATGTAGCATAGAGACTTCATCAGATATTCGATTTTATTTATTATTGTTTGCTGTTGTAGTTATATTTATTTGTCATTTAGGTAGTGTAGGTTAGCAAGCTTTAAAACCCCTATAATATTCACATAATGTCTATTAAGAGCTTGCAAATAGCTCATATTACTCAATCTAAAAATATTTCCATATTAATATTGATCAGTTTTCGCTGACACCAATGATCTCCAATTAGTGATTTTTCATTCGAAACAAAAACTTCAACTAGTTTTTTTCCTTTGTGTATAAACCACATATTATATTAAGTTATAAATAAATCATTCTATTTTATTAATCATAGCTGTGCCCCGCGGCTTCGCTCATGTGACTGTGTTATTGTGATTGGCATTATAAGTTAATGCAATGTTGCTAATCCCCCATAGCAAATAGCATGATAATATATAGCCTATTCGATGACCCTTTAAGGAATATTTGTGAAAATTTTAACAGAATCTATTCAGTAGTTATTGTCAAACAGACAAACGGCCGAAAATTCTAAAAACTATATTTTCGGCATTAGAATCGTTCCTACAGCCTACCTCGTAGCAATTACTTTTTTTTTTTCAAAATGTACAATGTACAGTTTTGATTTTGTTACTATTTTATTAAAAAAGTCACACTCATATGCATGTTACTCCCATTCACCTCATTAATTTAAGTAGGTAGATCTAATTCACGTAAGATAATGGATATCAGAAACCAGCATCAAAGGTTTGCTGCATTGCGCCGGCTTGATACATGATAACAAGACGTTAAACAAAGTTGGTAATGATAACGTTTGCGGAGGAATGCTAATTTTAGCGCCTTATCATAATATGTGAGATGTGCTGTTGTCGTGCCGAAAGCTACGCTATGGTTCTCGATATAGATGCTATGTTAGAAGAATATCAGAAGGGAATAATGTCGGAAATATAAGAGGAAGTAACAATACAGCAATAAACCACTACCTATCCGAACGTGTTGGAAGGATTAATATACCATTATTATGTTCATTTTTGGCACGAGAAAAAGTTCGTTTTGTAAGTTAGGTGAATATGGCGATGTTCCCATGCAAGATAGTCGTAGTACATAGGTTTTTTTTTTTTTTAAGAAGAAAAGGGCAGGCATAATACCGTAAAATAGATACCTAAGCTTGCAGTAGAAAGGGATTAAATAAATACTATGTATTTTTACTAAATACATAATACATTATAATATATAATTGTATTTTATTATTTACTTATTTTTAACTTTGACGTAACTAAACCTGCCTTTTAACAGCGATAGTCACCTTTCCATCACGCCGTGTGGTTATAGGCAAAGAATAGACCACCCTACCTCATCCCATGGCTGTCGTAAAAGGCAACTAACGGATCATACATTTCAAAATGATGAGCCTGAACCTCCTTCTGTGTTCGAATAACAAAACACTGCGGTCACCAAACCGCGAGGTTCACGATTCGTTTTTTTGCGACCCACATTCAGAAGACGACACTTTCATAAATATTCTATATTAATATTTTTAGCCTGTAAGGGTTATAGAGCCACTCTTCTAAAGACACGCGGGAAGGACAGACAACCTGTCGGATGTCAAACAAAAGTTAAGTGTAACCAACAATTTGCGCAGTGCCCACCACTTCATAAACTTAAGACTAATCAGCTAAAAGACTGAGCTAGAACTTATGTGATAAAACATCGGAGACAAGCCATAAAATAATACCAAAAAAAACTTATTTTTAATGACCGATAAAAAAATCATCGCTTTCAAATAATATAGCGTAGATTCGACTGTGCGAATGCCTGATAAACGGTAGCATTGGTTACGTTTGTTTTGCTTGAGTTATTCACGTACCACTAGATGATAACGCTTGTGATACAAACAAAGATTCAATGCCACAACATCAAATTAGTGTAAATAATTTTATATAACTCATGTAAACGCATATGTATAATAGAAACTTTACACACCGAAAAGGTAGCAGCAATGCTGAATGGTTTTCAATACGGTTTATATTTCGATTATTCCAGTTATCAAGTGATGGGTTTTTCTGGTCAGACTTCAATGTGTAAACATTATTTCGTAAATTATATTTATTGCTTTGGTTGGATAGATAGAAAGATAATATTATAACTTATAGTTTGTATGGACACAGATGGCAGAAATATAAGAATTGTGACCAAATAAACGTTATTCTTTCTTTCACAAGTGTCTGGCGAAATTATTTAATGATTGACGAAGCGACGTACTTTAAAATACTAGAACTTGTAACTCCACATAATTATTATGGAATAAACATTACTTAATTAAATTACAATACCTACACTTATTAAGCTACTGGACACAGGCGCTTCATTATTCTAATCGATTCGAATCTAAATTGGTTTGAAGAGTAAAAATATATAATGCATTCTGTAGGTTTTTCTGTATTCATTAAAAAATAATCTTGTTTATTATTAGGATTAATATTTGTAAATATCCTTGTCTCATGATGAGCACTGCGGCAGCATTGTTTAAAGTAAAACTCATTTGTACTGTAGAATTTTCTTCTTTGTAGCGTTGTCTTGGCGAAGTGCCATCGTCATCTTTGTAAAGACTTTTCTGCTTGGCTCGGTCTTGAGTTTTCTCAGGCATTTCTTGGCTCTCGCGTCGTGGATAGCTATTGCAACAGTTACTACAGTAAATATTAATCGTTAACACATCAGCCCTCCAGATGACCATGACTTGCGTTCAGAATGTATGTAGGGAGTACCAAAACTTGCTATATTAAAACGCCGCGCGTCATAAATTCGCGATCAATGATTGCTTGCCATCTGAAAGTATCCTTAGGGTTCGATAGTTGTTTCAATATTCCCGCAATCCCTTTAGCCTTACATCAAGTATCAAAAGTCGGAAAGAGTGTCCTAGTCTAAAAAAAAATCTACATACATACCTAATTAAAAACTAATATATATTTCACCATTTAAATTAAAAACGCCAGCAGTATTATAAAAATATATAGGTAACATTGACGTATCATTAATGTGTTTCCTACCTAGTATAAGGGGGATGGGTGAGATGGCCTAGGTTGTGGTGATACAGTTACCACCTAAGTAGAACTTCGTGCCCTGAACCGGGCATTGAAGAACGGAATAGTACTGGAGGTAGTAAACTTGTTAGTTTGAGCAAACCCAGGGTGTTCCTGAAGTAACTTGACTAGTAAAAGGATTGTTTTGATAAAGATCACTATAAATGTACCTTGTCTAAAGCCCCATTTTCAAATTGCATCGTGTGATGCAATTTTCTTGCCTGTGGCATACAATAAAATCAAAGCAAAAATAGAAAAACAATAATCAGAGTAAATATTCTATTATTGCTTCAACTTATGAAAGGATGCCACAGGCAATTACATCGCACCGTGTCTATAAGGCTGTAGAAGAGAGGAGATTGCAATAAATACCAAAGAATATACAAAAACATGAACGAAGTTTTTGGGTTTGGTATTGTCCGAAAAGGTAAAAGAGTAAAGAACAAGAGCGATTTGACCAAAGAATGCAGAAAATGTCAATCTACACGGATACAACAATAAATTGCACTGCCAAAGTTGTTTAGTGAGAAAATAAGATTTGATTTGGCGTACCTATATGCAAGATGAAAGGGCCCACCCTGGTAGCTCATGCTAGCAAGCATAGTCTAACAGTGCTTTTACCTTTTCGCGAGCATGAATGGTAGAACTAGAAAATTACATCTTTATCGACGTTTGGCTACATAATCGACAAATTACTTCGACTTGGAATGTTTATTTAGTATGCATCTTCATCGCTAGCTAATCATTGGGCCGGAGTAGTAGATTTTGGCCCTCACCACTCTCTCGTCCCAGCAGTGGGAACGTTTTAGCTATCTATCATGCCAACTTTTTAACTACTTGGTGGAATTATCTGTGGTCCTTCTTTACCCTCGCTTACCCTATTGCTACCCGTTCAGTTCTGTTATTAGGCTGACGCCAGGATAGGTCCATAGGTATTTCTGCCAAGTTGTAGATATTTATCGGGTATGGGAGCTTGCGTTTTTTTTTCTATATTGTGTTGAGTGACATCCTGGAGAAAACTTATCGACTTAGCCGGGAGTGTAACGAACAAAGTTAATATTTAAAGAAACTGAGTAAGTAATAATAGTCTGGAGTTATGAAGTTATGAGGGAGGGCTAGTGCATGAACAGAACATGCAAAATTTAGATACTGCTTGCGAAAAGGCTAAAGTACCTATACATTTGTATACCGAAGCATACAGCTATAGTCTGGCCCTAATATTTAAGTAAACTATCGAATTAAGATAATTTCAGGAATTGATAAACCCGCCAAAGTTTATACAACTACGGCCCGTAATTTTTCGCCAATTCAAAAAATTATTAAAAAGTAATATATTTTTCAATCCATGATTTTAGAGATCTTTCTCAATGTTGTAACCATATATATATAGAAAATCTTTAAATCTCTTGATGTATTGATAAACTAGAATAACTCGAAATTATAATAACAATATACCTAATAAATACAAATATAATCAATATATTATAAATGTACCTACACATTTTTGATATACACATACTATACGAGAATGCAATTAATCGTAATTTTTAAATCTATACATGTCGATATACCTTTATGATGACGTTTTGTCTCTACAAAGTATATTCGCATCTAATATGTAGCTTTATTTAGATAGTAAGTACCTATGTAACTGAGTTGATTTATGTATTTGTAGGAATATATAATAATAATAATAATATTAATTTAGTATCGCGTAAAACATATTTATAATTTATATGATACATATTATTATAGAGCATCGAACGTCACAAATAGTTGACACAAATGTCATATTATATTATTATTAATAATGTTATACACTGCATAATATATAATTAAGATAAGATTATATTAATTATAAATGACATTAACATCATATTATTATAATTGTAATCGCTGAGTTAATTGGCACAAAGTAATTATATTACATAAATATGTATACATAGTGATATATTTTCACATTTTTAATTGTATATTATTGTTTTCATAGTTTTTTTTTTTTAATGATTGTATGAAAATCACAAATTTTTTACCACCTCTAGTCAAAAATGAATTGATATCCACATTGGTTAGTAGATATATTATATACATATTATACTATATATTATTATAGTTTGTTATTGTCACTCTGATCTAAGTTTATTCGTAAGTTGACAAATGTATGTCTGTATTGTAAATGTATGTTTATTAAATAACGTAATTTAACGTTTGGTTACATTTGTGTTTAATTTAAAACTCTTTCTGTCAGTCATTGATAGTCTTGGCTTAGTCCAGTTACTGCCCTTTTCTTATTATCTCGACGTGCTGACTTAACACTTATAAAAGTATTTTTATCAGAAATAAACAAGCTTCATGTGTCAGGTTTCTTCCTTCCTGACGTTAACTTATCAAGCACATGATTCAAAATCAAAAAATCATCATTGAAACTAGGCTGAGAATCAGTACTTTTCGTCTTTTTTAATCCCGAAAAAATGCCCGCCCTTCACCACTTCCTAGTGCTTTAGCTGGGAAGAAGAAGTGGCGCAACAAACTCCCCAGCAGCACAGCTGTCTGTTCAATTAGAAAAACTTGATTCTATAAAATAGTAGGTTTGCAAAGTAATTAACATTACCGAGACAGAACTGTAAATAAAATTATTTGCAATTATGTCAAGTAGCATACGCCAATTTACCAGAACATACAATGAAAACAATAGATACTCAAGCAAAAAACTAAAAATGTAAATAAAACTTTAAAATACCTAAATAACTTCTCAAGGCATAAAGGGCGTGCCCGCTTACATAATGCAATGCTGGATTATGTTTTTAGCTGTAACACATGATAAACTAGGACCATCGAAGTAAAATAAACAAACAGTTAATTATTAATAACAATAAAATACGTGGCCAGGGCAGTTCGTCCGTTACCAAATTGGACCGGACGGACTGCACAACTTTTGGTTAAAATGGATATGTAGTTCACACACTTGCCTGGCATCTCAGTTCCAGTCATCCTTAGAGTCTGGGTCGCTACCGCAGTTTCTAACAACAGGCATTACCCACTTGCTCCATAAGTCAGGTAGTCCCGCGGAACCCAAGAATTATAAACCGATCACATGTTTGTCGACGGTCTATAAACTTCTAACATCTATTTTGAGAACGAAAATTAGTACGCACATTGACAGTAATTCCATCATGTCTGTCTCTCAAAATGGATGTAGGAATGGGTCCCGCGGTACTAAGGAGCTACTCCTCATCGACATGGCCATAAGCCAACAGGTTCGTCGATCCCGCAAGGATCTGTCGACATGCTGGATAGACTATAAGAAGGCTTACGACTCAGTGCCACATACATGGCTCATGAGGGTGCTGGAGTTGTACAAGATAGATACAACTCAGCGCACCTTCCTGATGTCATGTATGGGGCAGTGGAGGACGGTCCTTCGCTATCCAGGATGTCGACAAATTCATGGGAATGATAAACCTGTATGGATTAAACGGGGAATATTTCAAGGCGACAGTTTGAGTCCACTTTGGTTCTGCTTAGCCCTGAATCCTCTAAGCACCCTGCTGGAGGATTCAGGTCTGGGCTATCGGTTGAGGAGAGGTGGTCAGGTCATATCTCACCTCCTTTACATGGATGACTTGAAACTTTTTGCCCCCAACAAATTGCGACTGTTGGAGCTACTGAAGGTAACTGAAACATTCAGTAGCGCCATCAGGATGGAATTTGGTGTGGACAAATGTGCAGTCATGCATGTAAAGCGAGGGGAGATTGTGGAATCCGAGGTAATACAACTCTCGGATTCCATACACCTTAGATCCCTCTCCTCATCCGAAAGCTATACATAAGTATTTGGGTACGTCGGAAGCGTTAGGCATCAAGGTTGCTGACATGAAACAATGACAACAACGAAAATTACAGCATTTCAGAAAACCTTCGAATTACCCATACCTCTACTGACCCAACAGATCACCCAGTATATCACACCGGTGGCTTCCAATTTTGTGCATCGACCTTCATGATAGATCCTTAATTGTGAAGATATTTTTCTTGGTCTCCTCCCCAGACCTTGCTACTAGCCCGAACGAATTGCGGCCACCATCGAAGTGCGTTTCAGACATAAATGTAGGTATTCAGCAAATCACAAATCAATTTACCTTAATTATAACGTGGATCCACGCGAGAAACAATGGTTTTTTAATTGTGTCTGTAATTACGGCATACGAGAGGTTAAACAATCATAAAGAGTATTTAATAGAAACAGTAGGTACATTCATATAAAAATTAATATAACTTTACTAATATTATAAATTAATAATAATTTTTATTTCTTCTATTGTGACTCACGGCTCGCATATTTTTGAATAAATACAGCGATTTAATGTTCCTCGGATCGTCAGGGTTCATGCGACGTCTGGTGTCCGTCATGTTATGCACAGTTTGCTCCGTTCCGTGGTTTGCCCCCGCCTTGCCCCAGATGTCAACCACAGACCTTATCTCTTGGTTGATGCGAGCGTTGAGGACTATCAGCACGGAAGAGAAGCCCACGCCTCCGGACCTGATCGATGCACTCGCTCCACACGTCCTTATAGCCAAGTTGTCCACGTGAATATATGTTATCGTGAAATTAGGAAAATAATTCTCATACACATACACTTGCCCTTCATTTATAGACATAGGTGGATTTTCTACTACGGCGGAGTCCATATGCTGGAGATCGTATTTCCATTCCCCCAGTTCCAACGGTGCTTTCGTCTTTTCACAGAACATTCTTGCGTCTGCGGTGACGGCGAGGAGCATTATTAACAACAGGTCCATTGAAGAACGTTACATTTGCAAGATTGATCCGAAATCGCAGATTTTTGGTCATCTACACCTGCAGATGAAGAACAATGGGCCGATAAGCGTATTGCGAACAGTAGCCAAACACGCCACTTTGCGGATACTTTTATTTGTACGAGACTCATGTGCAATATGAATGCAGTTATTGTTTTAAAAGGAAAAAAAATAGAAGTACGAAAAATATAATACAAAAGTCCGAGAGGACATTTCACATCAACATTTACCTAAGTATTATAAAAGGACTTACCGTACCGATTCGTTCACATGGGCTGTAGTGCAGTCTCTTAACGGTGCCAGATCGACTATCGGTATAGCGAGTTGCTAGATTGTATAAAAACGCCACTATGTCAGTCTGACTCCAGGACCAGACCTCGAAACCTATCCTACAGCGCGGTGTGAATCAGGGAGATGTTATCTCTCCTAAACTGTTCACTGCTGCACTGGAGGATGTCTTCAAGGTTCTGAACTGGAAAGGCGTTGTCATCAACATCAGTGGCGAGTACATCACTAACCTTCGGTTTGCCGACGACATCTTTCGAGTGAAATGATGATGAATGATGTACCGATTCGTTACGTGTTATTATTAGTCTATTTCAGATTAATTAACCTAATGAACCTTCTATCAAACAATTCTGCCTCACAATCACTTCTGAAATGCTTTCGAGAATAAAGTGCTGTCGTTATAATCTAATTGGTCAAGTATCTCAGCGCCTCCGCTGTACAATAGGTATTTTGTGCAGCGACAAAAGTCGTGGTAATGTAGTACATTCATCTTATTTTTAGAGTAGGTATGTTTCAAATAATTGAATCTTTGTTCAAACTGGCTGTATGCACGACAGTGGTTCTGTCAAATACCTAAACATTTTTATTTGGGAATCATTTATCCTTACATTACATTTCATGGATAGCAACTTCTGTCTGTTCGGTAGAACGGTAGTATTCTCACAGAAATCTTATTTATACAAAAGGTAGTGTGTGGAAATAAATAAAACATCAATTTCTTCCAACGGCAGGATTTATTGTAGACTTTTATAATGGTCCCTTAATGCAAAAGAAAACGTCGGAATGGTACCTTAAAATTATAATTTACAATAGTTTCATGTTAACATTATACATGTAATCGATTGATGATTGAGCGACACTTTACAGAATCTTATCGAACGCGATTCAAGTTCTTTGGTGTACTGATTTTACGAAAAATGATTGTTATAAGTAAAAAAAAACTGAAAAAAAAAAACTTCCCAAAGTAGAGTAACATACGTTAATATATTTTACATAATAATATCACTATTTTATAACACTAATAACACCAAACGACGTACGGCTTGAAATTTAGGTCGCAATGCACTTCGTACACGACGAGTTCCGTAAGGGATATTTTATAAATTATTAACCTATTGACCACTTCGTTTTATATCAATTTCCGTGCCCAGCTCATAAACCGACAAATGACCTACGACGAATAGAGTCGTGAAAGGAAATAAAAACGAACATAGGTTCTCAGTCGTATAGGTAAATACGATTGAGGCGGCCCGGACACGAAGACATTTGTCGTATTAATCCGACTGGGGCGGCCAATAGGTTAAAGACCACATTGCCTTACACTAAGGCCATTTAATGGCAATAAATGATAGAATTTTTATAATTATATAAATGTGTAAAACTACAAAATTTAACCTTACGCGTGGTGTCCCTATTGTTTTATTTATAAAAAATGATATTTATATTATTACCCTTCACCCGACATTAAAGTGATTATTCAATACATATTATAATACTTTTTTATAAGATTCCAAAATCTCACATAATAAAGAACACATAAATTTAATATCAAATAAAATTTCACTAACCAATATTAAGAATTTCATATAAAATTAACTTATAAAAGCCAAATTAACAAAAAAATAAAATTAAGTAAATCGCCAATAACATGTTTTGAAATCTGTTTCTTTGTTCTGTGTTCCAAAGACAATATAATAGGTATTATTGAGAAAGAGGAATTATTAAAAAAAAAAAAAAAAAAAACAATTCGATTTGATTTTTCATTTCGATAAAGTATTGAGATTTTTTGGTACTTTATTCTCACTATTTATTAAAAGATTTTACGTCATAAATTATGACACTTGTACACAATCAGAAAAACTAAAATTGTCATTGTGTAGTTTTACTTGGGTCTCCGATTTAGAAGCAATATGACCAGATAACGATTTTTAAAATTAACGTATTTAATGAATGGTCTACATAACACTTTCTTTATAAAAAATAGGAGAAAAAGTACCATTATTATCCTCAGAAAATAAAATTATACTTCTAATAGAATATGATAAGGGGGTAAGAGATTCTTAAGTTTTGTACATTTATTCAGAGTCGCCTCAACATCTTCTGGGCCCAAAGTAAATCTACTTGATATGTTTACACGTCTAAGAGGAAGGTGCTCGGAACAAAGCAAATGGTTATCAACGAGCTTTATTCATTATTAGCTACTGCCCGCGCCCGCGGCTTCGCCCGTTTGGCTTTTCTAAAATAAAAGTAGCCTAAATTACTCCTTATAACTTCAGCTATCTGCCAGAGAAAATCTGTCAAGCCGTTTCGGAGATTAGCCAGAACAGACAGAAGGACAAGCAGACAAACAATTTTTTTTTTTTTTGTAAATACCGTTTAATTTCATATGTTTTTAGTAAAAAGCTGTTATTTTGGCATTACGAACAGACACTTCAATTTAATTTGTTTATATATATTGAAAATAGACATAAAAGCCGTATAGTATTTCATCTCTATCTTCGAAATTATCAAAGAATATTCAAAGAAATATGAAAAGAAAACAGAATAAAGCTTCGATCTTTTTTACAACTTCAATTTACAACCAAACACCTCCGACTTATAATCTCAACCGTGTACAAAAGCGTATGGCCATAGACAGTGCGACTTAAAATATGAGTGGAAAGTCCCAAAAAATATTAAAGAAAAAACCAAATTTCATAAGAATTGACAATTAATTGCAATTGTGAGCGCGTTAGGCTAATACGTACCGTTATCGTAATGGCAACTGGTGCCTCAAATTATAGAAAAACAGTGGCGTAGTTAAAGACCACACAAAAATTACATTGTCATCAAAATCTACGTTCAGTACCCGGTAGTATTATGATGACACATCGAACTTTTTATAGAGACTATCACATAGTGAAAAAGATAACTCTCTAAAAATCGTACTTGTCCTAAAACTCAATGTGCCATACTTACGACTGGGTACTTTCGAACACCTCATGTTTCTATGATTTGCGGCAGGTACCTTCATATAACTATAAAAAACTAATTAAACTCAGGACGGATCCTACGATACTTACGGAACTCTTAAAAAGGCACATGGATTCATATAAACGAACGTTTTATATGTGATGCGTTAAAAACTAACTTATAGAACAAATTAGATTTATAATTAACAATAGTTAAAGATATTTTTAAATTAAACATGATTTTTATGATATATCAACATTCAAAAAAGGATTTTTATTAACATTGTACATGGTTTTTACAATTCATTGCCTAATCTTGTCCAAAAAGTAATAGTATTTACAAATAAAATGTATAAAATACTGTATAATTTCTAACTAATATACAATAAATTCTTTTAAAATTTTGTACAAAATTCAAGGCGCTTATTTCACCCGACTTTAGACTTTAGTTTGTTCTATAAGTTACTTTTGAAATTAACTTTTTTACTGCGTAACGTACTAACTAATTCAAAATATAATTTTGAAAATAAAGGCACTTCACAAATTCGAAATATGCAGTGTATGAGATTAAGAATCTTTACATTTATTCGTCCAAATATGAACTAATATAATTTTTCAAAGCTGTCCAGTATTTTATTTTTCTGACGTAGGTTTCTAAAGCTGTCTATACATTGTATTATATGTCATACATTCCATTAGCTGCGTATTATCTTAACAGACGACAAAATTATTCTGCAAGACGTGACATGAAATTTAGGTACTATGACGGGTTTTACAGTACCAGTTGATTCATTAATATTATTATACGCGGGATATGGATTACATTATAGATAAAATTTACTTTGTTAAAAATTTACTTTGTTATTGTCTTAAAAAATATTCAAATTGGACCTGTATATTGTCGTGACATTGTAGGACGTCTATGTGCTTGGCCAGACTGCAAACGCCGACGCGGCGCGACGTACTCAACCATAAGAACTTAATTTGAGCGTCCATAGTGAACGCTGGCGCGGGAGGACGCGGGGAGCTGCGCGGGCAACTAACTCACGCCATAGCTCGTTCATATAATTATGTAAGTGACCCGCGCGGGAGCCGGATCTTAAACTCAAACTAGTCCGAACTGACCGCGCTCATTGTTGTCATGGCGTCTTCACGATTAAATATTGTTGAAGAATTAATAAGTCCTATTCAAGCACGACCTGCACTGTGGATTTCGAAACATCGTCAATACAAAAATAAAAAAGTTAATTTAAAATTGTGGAATTAATGCATTTGCCATTTAAAGTAAGAATTTTCCAGTAAAAATAAGATTTCTTCATCCATATTATATTTTAACAAACACTGGACACGACAACAAACAAAGCCCCGCTCGACTGCGGACAGGCACAACTGCGGTGCGTCCCCGCACCCGCGCCGCTCTCCGCACCGCACTGCCAGTGTGGCCAAGCACTACAATCCGCGTGATAACCTTAACATCTATTTAACATGACCAAGTTCATAATATATTAATTTTATTCTTATTCAAAAACACCAATTACTATAAATTATAATGCCTTTATTTGTTGTGTAACTCATATATGCTGTGACATTTAATTATCACGGCATACATTTACAACTTTCAAGAGGATATTTTTATTTTTATGTAAATCACATTACAACCTTATGTGTCACGTTCACATTAAAGATAATAGCTAATAGACAATCAGAATATTAAAAATACATAGAAATGAATTATCCAGTTTCCAAAAAATTTATTACATATCTATATAAATAAGTGTAGAGCTTTCATAATAGAACTATGTATAAATCAGCTGAATATTTATTCGAAGTAAAATTACAAGTTAATACTACCCAAAATGACAATGTAAAACGACCCTGTGTAGCTACATACATCAAAAATGTGTCTAGATAATAAAATGTTCGTATTAAAATTGTTTGAATCAATGTTATTCTAAGCAGCGTGACAGTTCATTCACTACCGTGACAAATGATAGTTTGTTTCACTATTTACTCGACAATTCGTAATAATAAACAAACACCGGACAAAAAAGAACCAGATTCTAGATTCATTGCAGCGAGATTCTTTTTAGCAGGATGATTTTGTAGTATGTGTATGGTTTTCAACACATTTCCTGCGCTACTAGTACTTGTTGTTAGTCACATTTATTTATTTTATTCACAATATCTACAACTTACTTTCCCTTTCCGTTTTCAATAGTAATTATGTGTTGTGCAATAAAATGTTTCTACATGTTACCATAGGTGTTTCTATTAGCTGTAATTAATTAATTTTGTGTTAGCTGTCATTTTATAGTTTGATCTTATGTTTAACTTCAATATTCATTGATTTATGTTGCCATCGCATGGTAAAAAACTACTTTTGCTTGTATTCATTTCCTTTACAAAACTGAAGTCTGTTTAATTTATTTTTGTCTGATGTTTCTTAATTATTACACTATGCATGGGCGTAGCGAGGATAATATTTACTGTATCTATGTTTTATAATGAATTTCTTGCTTTCTCAAATATCAGATTAACTACAATTGCTAATTTAGCCGTCACTTACAAGAAAGAGAGAAATCCATCCACCAATTAAATGTTTGAGAGATCCCTATTTCTAACACGCTCTTTAAATATCGATGTCAATAAAAACTGACGTTTTAGACACTGGTACTAAATATCAGACAATTATGTAGCTTCGCCCACTTGTCATAATTGTACGAGTATGACCAACAAACCTGTGACGTGTCAGTTAGCACGTTGCGCAGAGCGGCGCGTGACGGGTGCGAGTGCGTTTACATATGGATAGTAGCGGCCGTGTAGCGAGCCTCGCCGCGGCGCCAGTTCCATTGCGACGGACGGTACTGGAACAGTTAAAGGTCAATATTATTGTATCAAAAATAATAGTATTTATAGTGCACCTGGTTCGACCCCACCATAGTAAGAAAAAAGCTAGGCAGATGATAATAATTATTTTCTTCTTACGTTTTTTGCAATTTGCAGGTCAGTATCAGGTTGTGTTTTGATCGAATCTTCTGTAAATACATATTTATTATGGTCGCGAATCATACATTCGCGGCCATAATAAATATGTATTCACAGAATTATAATCACTGGTCCACTAGCGACACTCCTTTAAAAAAATATTATCTCGTGACTGAGAAGGAATTATGAAAAACGGCTCAACAGCGACCTCGGTAAGTGTGTCTAGAATGTTCTAATACCTTTTATAAAGTTTCATAATGAGACACGAAACAACAAAATACGATCTAGAGGAATGTGACCGTTTTTTCATTAGAATGAATTTTGTTGCTTCGTATACATTGTACATACATGAACTTTACATCTTTGATTATAAGTGGCTTTATCAATACTTTTGAGTGACAATGATAAGATCATCGGACAGAATGCAAACAGTAAACTTATAACACAGTGCTGTTGACTGTACTTAAGGCACGAGCATGAATATAATTATGTGGACTACTCGGCAATAATATCTGATTTCATGATTCATGGCGATGATTCGCCATGAATCATGAAATCAGATATTATCAACATACGCCTAGATAATGAGCTGCAAATTGCAAAATCGTAAGAAAAGATGAACTTCGCGGGCTACCACACTTCTCCCTTAAGAGTGCGTACAACGGTCCACTAGCGCCACTCCTTTATAAAAAAATATCTCGTAACTGAGAAGGAATTATGAAAAACGGCTCAATAAGGTACCCCGGTAAGTGTGTCTAGAATTTTCTAATACCTTTTATAAAGTTTCATATTGTGACACAAAGCAACAAATTACGATCTAGGGGAATGTGGCCGCTTTTTTTTTTAGATCAAATTTTGTGTATCTTTAGACCGTTTTTCATAATTCCTTCTCAGTCATGAGATACATTTTTTTTAAAGTAGTGGCGCTAGTGGACCTTTTTATGGCACTACATAACATAAGGTGCATTACATAAGGTGACGAAAATATATTGGATGTGACTAACGTTGAGTCCACGATACTTGTCTTGAGAATAAATGTTTTATTATTATTTCGTTTATAAACATATAATTTAAAATTATATTTGTAGTCCACCGGTATCGGGAACAGGGTACAAGCTACTGGTGGGCAGGGCTCCTGAAAGAGGAAACTCCTAACGATACGCGCTGTGTCCAGAAGTACCGCTTACTTGATCAAGCCATTGATCCAGCTACCTTACGAGAGCCTCTCCAGGTGTTGGTCGAGGCCCTTGGCTATTATGCCATTGGCCGTCACGACTATCGGCACAATGATTACTGTATCCACATCACACATGTCGATAACCTCGCGAGCCAGATCAAGATACTTAATCTTCTTATCTTTTTCAGCTTTGACGAGGTTCTCGTCATGCGGGACCGCTATGTCAATAATTATTATTATCATTATTATTTACCTTAATAAGCAGTTGTCCACTACGCGTGTGTGGGTTTTTGAACGCGTAGAAGATCCACGACGCTGCGGCACAGATGAGAGTGACGGCTATGAAGGCGGCGACTGCACCCCCCAGCGGGGAGTGAGCCTCGTGTGGGGCCGGCGCGGCCACCGACTGGCCCATCTGGGCCCCACTAGGTTTTGGCAAGTCCGGCTCTGTTGGTTGATGTAATAATATTTGCGTAATAAATCTACATAATACAGATAAATAAAATTTAAGTGTCTGTTTGAAATATTAAAAAAAAAACTGTTTTCTGCTAAATGCATATGAAAGTATATACGGTAATACTAACAAAAAAAAAAAAGCAATTGTTAACATTTTTGTCTGTCTGATTGTTTGTTTTGGCTAATCTCCTACTCCTTCTTTTATTTTAGAAATGTTGTGATGGCCTAGTGGTTTAGCCCTCTCATGTTTGAAGTTGTGGGTTCAAATCCGGGCAAGCACGGATGTAAATTTTCCAATGCATATTTACTTTCTGAGTTTATCTTGGACATTACTGACATCGGTGAAAGAAAACATCGTGAGGAAACCTGGACATATAATTAACTAGCTTTTGCCCGCGGCTCCACCCGCGTGAATGTCGATTATCGCGTAAAAAAGTAGCCTATGTCCTTCTCTATATCCCAGGCTATATATCTCTGCCAAATTTCAAGACGATCGGTTCAGCGGTTTAGGCGTGAAAACTTAACATACAAATAGACAGACAGACATGAGTTACTTTCACATTTATAATATTAGTATGGATATAAATCTGAAAACGCTAACCCGTCTTAAACGTGCGTTGGTGATCAATACTCATGTGTTCTCTGTACGACAAGATTGCCTTATCCCTGCATTCGGACATTAAATGGCTGCTATTATTATGGACTAGCTGCTGACCGCGGCAAAGCCCGCGTGGCTTTTTCTAAAATAAGCTAAGTTACTCCTTGAAACATCAGCTATCTGCTAGTGAAAGTCCCGTCAAAATCAGTCCAACCATTTCGGAGATAAGCCGGAACAAACAGATCGAGAGACCAAAATTTAAAAAAAATCTTCTTAAACCTACATGGGCACTTGTGAAACGTCAGAAGCTAGACGCACGGTTCCAATTGATGGTTTCCTATGGAGAAAAACCGGCAATAAACTCCACAGTAACTCTTTTAAAAATAATCGGTTTCTGCAATGTTTTCAAATGACAGCGTTAATAGGTATGTGAGGTACTGAACAAAATATAAAATGGTCAACAAATCTACAGTCTACTAGGCCTTCAACGTTCTCACATTCACAAAATAACTTCAGTATCTACGTTCTTTTTTTTTTTTTTTTTTTTAAAGCTGTTAGTTTGACATTACAAACAGAAACATCAATTTTATTTATTTGGATCATGTCAGATGTCAATTTAATGATATTTTGGGGCATTCAGAGAGCTGTAGTTTATTTTTATAAATGGCATCTCGCAGTTCAACCTAGGAGATTGTCTACTGCTTAACCGGACTTTCCTGTGGATGCCTCAGTATATTAAGGCCTCCAGCCAGGGCTCAGAGAGCTGTATTGATAATTCTGTTATTAGTACGTACGTGTGTTGATGACGGTATCATGTCGCGCGCTCTGCTGGTCGGTGGTGTAGGCAGTGTTGCCGGTCGCCGGCACCCCACTGCTGTCTGTGGGAGCGTCCATTCGCGTCGCGGCACAGCCCGTAGCGTTCACTATTGTTGTTTTCTCGCATTCTGTTAGAAGATGATAACATTAAGGCAAGGTTCCTCAAGTTAACCTCTAGGAAATGTAATTTTAATGTCATTTTATTTAGAAACGGTAATGATTAAACATGTGAAAAAATTATAAGTTTGATTTTGAGACCTTTCTGTAGGTACGTCGGGTACTCGTTACATAATTGGATAAAGTTCGCTCGATAGAAAAAAATTCCAAACATACCCTTATTTTGTAGATTAAAATCATTTTATTTCAATATTATGGCCACATTATGTATTGAAAATCACATCAAAATAAACGTCTATGATGATGTAATGTCCGTCGGGTTTAACATTGTTAATATCGTAAAACATATAATTTTCAACCCAAAATTAACGAAATTCACGGCACAATTTACTCGCGCCCAGCTGCCACCTCAAGAACAAAAATGCACGCTCGAAGAACCTTGCCTTAAAACGTCGCATTCTGTTGGAAGTATATCACCTTCATGTATACGTTTTTAAACTGTCATGGTCACTAACATTACTATTAACACAAAACGCGATATTTACACGGAACACGGTATTTTTTTAATTTATTTTTTTCACCCGCAATGACTTCAGTTTATCCGTGATCATGGTGCTTGCAACAGCGCCTAAATATCGGGAACTCGTATCAAAAAGTAAACATGATAAATATCCCGTTTTGTGTTAATACTATTGTCACCTTCATAAACTAATATAATGTACTGGCTAGATGAAAAACTGTCTACGTAAGAGTTGACACATATTTTTTATGTGACTCCATGTTCCATTTTTTCCTTAGATAATTTTTTGTACCTTCCTAATAAATGCTTTACAATATTTCCTGAGTTTCCGCTCTGCATACCTCCCCAACACATTCCACCTTATGTATAGGTCTACCGCATCACTGAGACGGTGACTATAATTCAACATATATTTTTAACACACTTGCTCGAAATGTGGCTCTAATTGTACCGTTTTTAGGTTCAAAATGCAGTGTATTGAAAACGCGTGTTTTTAAGAAAAAATCCTGTTATTAACTACTTACTTCTGAGCAACCAATCTTGCTTGTTCCTGTCGGTACCACTTGAACATTTCTGGATCTGCGGACACCATGTGCACTGGAATACAAAGTTTTATTTAGAATACAATAAAATTCTATAAAATTATAAGATATTTTGAACTAGTTGCTGGCCGCGAATTTGCCCGCGTGGCTTTTCTAAAACAAAAGTCTAAAACAAAGAAGAATGGTCTCTTCATTGTGAGTTTTTGACAGATTTGCCTTACAAACACTGTCAAATACTCACAATGGCGAGACCATTCTGACACTATTGTAATAGCAGACTTGAGGCCCTGACCGAGAACGGCATGACGGCATGGTTGGCGCAGTGGTTAAGCGATTGACTGCTGCGCTGCGTATCGCTGGTTCGATTCCCGCACGGAACAAATATTTGTATGATCTACTAGTAGTTGTTCCGGGTCTGGCTGTTTGTGTATGTGAGTTTAAATGTTTGTAAACGCACCCACGATACAGGAGAAATTCCTAGTGTGGGGCAACGTTTTTTTTTTTTTTTTTAAAAAAGAAGAACAACTACTTTTAGGTCATACAAATATTTGTTCCGTGCGGGAATCGATCCCGCGATACGCAGCACAGCAGTCAAGCGCTTAACCACTGCGCCAACCGTGCCGTCAAAAAAAAAACAGCAGTCAGCTTTTTACTAACTGCTTAAGAAAGTATACAAAAAGACACTTCAAGTTTATTTATATGTTTATAGATGTATAGATTAACCGATTTCGAAAAAAGGAAGATGTTATGCATTCGGCGTTTTATTTTCTCAAGTGTGTTCCTACTCCGATTTTTCCCGCGCGATGGTCCGGTGATGAATTTATTAACTTAGCTTGAGGAGTTTATCAGTTAGCTTCAAAACTATGTTTTTAACCCACGTCATCTGTGTTGATCCATACTCATACTAATATTATAAATGTGAAAGTAACCATGTCTGTCTGTCTGTATGTTACGTTTTCGCGCCTAAACCGCTGAACCGATCGTCATGAAATTTGGCAGAGATATAGCCTGGGATATGGACAAGGACATAGGCTACTTTTTTATGCGATAAGCGACATACACGCGGGCGGAGCCGCGGGCAACAGCTAGAGATGTTATAATATTCACATAGCATGTAAGTTGTGGTACTAGAGTATGTGTGGGGTACCTTGGTATGTACCCCACACATACTCTAGTACTCTAGTACTAACTGAAAGAAAAAGGTACCTGCCAAAAATAAAAAAGCGAAAATTAAAAACTTTTTACAAAGACACAGCCGACTTTAAAAAAGCCTTTAAAAAATGAAAAATTACTTTATTTCGGAATTTGGTGTCTTTGTCTTTAGCTTAGTTTCATCTTTCGCCACCGACTTAAGACTTTTTTAAATCGGTTGTTTTTGTTAAGTTTATTTATCAAAATGTTAAGAACTTTCCTTTTTTTATAAAATCAAATCGACGGCTCCTAAGTATACTGTACTTCTAATAATATGAACGTTTTAAACACAGGTAGATAGTAAATGATATAATTGTTTGTAATATCCTAAAAAGTACAATTGCCGAAATTTGTTAATTGACTCAGTATACTTAGGAGCCATCGAAATGTTCCTAAAACTATACACACAAATGTTATATATTTTATTTTTATTTATTTGTGTCTGTATATTATTGAACAAATCAATTATTCTTATCTGAAGTGGTGATTCTCATCATCAATCATGGTACACTATTGATGATGACAGTGTACTACTGGTGTAGTGGCAGTGTAGTGCTAGTATAGTGCTGATGTAGTGACAGTAGTGTAGTGCTGATGTAGTGACAGTGTACTGCTGGTGTAGTGGCTGTGTAGTGCTAGTGTGGTGCAGCTGATGTAGTGACAGTGTACTGCTGGTGTAGTGGCTGTGTAGTGCTGGTGTGGTGCAGCTGATGTAGTGACAGTGTACTGCTGGTGTAGTGGCTGTGTAGTGCTGGTGTGGTGCAGCTGATGTAGTGACAGTGTACTGCTGGTGTAGTGGCTGTGTAGTGCTGGTGTGGTGCAGCTAATGTAGTGACAGTATAGTGCTGGTGTAAGACAGTGTAGTATTGGTGTAGTGTTGTACTCACGTTAAAGCCGGTGTCGTGGTTGAGGCAGGCGTCGCACGTGTCGTATTGTAGACAGGTGGGTAAGGCGGTCATCTTGAGCACGGTGTTGTTGCTAATCATATGGTCCTTGAACGAGACTCGGTGGTACTCGTAGATCGTCTTGCGACGTACGTCTGGAATAGTTCGAGTTTATTTATGACGTACATAACATCAACCTTGTAATCCCCGAAGGGAAAGGCAGAGATGTACATAGTACACTGCAGTTATGTTTATGTCTCATGTAATGGGGGCGAGCCTAATGCCATCAACCGGGCATAAACCTAGACTCGGGGCTGCTATTGAGAAGTTCCGGATAGAATCACCCAATAACGTACAAGACACCAAATTATCCAAGAAGCCAAAAGGATTGTAAATAAAAAAAACGACGCGAAGAATTACGCATTGGTTAAATTTTTTTTCCGGAAGGCGGAACTCCGTGTTTTGTAGTACACCTGAGAAGGGGCCTATATCTAGCACACAACCCAGTTACTGGGTAACACAATACCCCTTGGTATGACTGGTTGTCAGACTTTCGGCTCACGACCCGTAACAACTGTCAAAGATCTACAAATGACAGCCGGACCAACTTCTAAACTTGCTTTCCCAGGCACGGAGGGGGTCGTTGTATGTAAATATGGTCACTCATCCACGGAACAACCGCGGCAAACGTAGACAAGAACAGAGATAGGAGACGGCGCTGTCGTGCGAGCGAAATCGCGTTAGCTGCCGAATGTTGTTCGAATGTTTACGATTATGAATGACATTGCCTGTAGTAGCACAAACATGGCGAAGCAAACATTAAATATTATTATAACTTTCAACCAATTAGGATTTTTGGCTGTACTTACGAGGGGTAAGTAACCCAGTGTCTTATTTTTCTTCCTTGTATTAGTAAAACACTGTTTAGCTGCACAGGAAGACATTTTGATGCGTATTTATCACAAAAAATACTGTAATTATGGAGCTATTTGATCAACGATATCCCGTGCGCGACTGAGTGCCAACTACGGGCCATCACTTAGTTTGATAGGACCAGGCGCAGTTACTAAGTCCCGTATCTACTGCTTTTAATACATCAATGCTTGTTACGGTCGCGAATCATATTTTCATCATCATGACATGTAAATTGCAAAAAACATAAGAATATTTGAATTTCGCGGGCTACCTTAGCGTTTTCCCTTAATACAATGTTATTGGCTACATTGTAAAGTTATGTTTTTACTTACAGAACACAATCTTGTCAGTGAGGTACGCGTCACTGATGCCGACTTTCACAGGGTGTTCCGTGTCGTTGATCTCCTTCACGTCAATCGGGATGTCCTTGTACGCGAATATGATGTCACCGTTCTTATACAGGGTAACTGCGAAAGTGAACTTCTTCGTCGTGTCCTCTTGAAGAGTCACGTTCTCCCAGAATGCTGTGAACTTCTCGCCTGAAATATTCGACAAGGAAGATTTAGTTAAAGGGACGGAAATAATTATTTGTGCTCGACTGCCATCCATACTTTATTTATTTAATATTATAAATACGAAATGTCAGTCTGTATGTACCTTTTCTCGCTTGAACAACTGAACGGATTGCAAAGAAATTTAGCACACAGGTAGACTATGAGCTAAATAAAATTAGAACATAGTGGTACGTTCCCGGGGATCATTTCAGACCCGGGCAAAGCCGCGAGCAAAAAAGCTAGGAATGTTATATTTAATTTCAAAAATTAAATTAAGTAGTCGTAGAGCTCATTGTGAACCGTAACTATTTCTATCGGTAAGAAGCAGTTGCTGTATTCGAAGGGTGGGTGCTGATGTTATAACAGGTACATGGCACATTTCAGCTGTGTCTTCCAGATGACAACGCATGTTTATCGTATGTCACGCACAAGCCTATTTAATAAAACCGACAGGCGACAGGTGAGACAAAACTAAGACAATTTGACAATTTTGTAAGATGTTTTCATACATTTCTGCTATTTAAAACACCTGTCGTGAAAATGTGACAAATGTGTTATCTTTTGTCAGTCGACAATATATTTGATGAAATTATCAGATATATTTATTAGGACCCTGCGGGGTGATTGCGTAACACAATATAAGTAGGAACCGCTTTCATTTTGACAGTTCAACAACATTCATTGCGTTACTTAAGTTGTTGAGCAGACAAATTTTTCAAACATATGAAGCAATGGATTAGCAATATCCTTCAAAATAATTTAGATTTTGATTGATAGAGTGTTACGCAATTAGGGTGCTAATTGTGGCGACGCTTGGGAGAGGCTTATGTCTAGCAATGGCCGTCTGTCGGCTAAAATGATGTCGGACCGTCAGTTAGTAACTTGTAACTCACCGTCATCATACAGCTTGATCTTGCTGTCGTTAGTAAGCGTTGTGTCGAAGTTGCCCATGAGTGGCGCGATGTACTGTGTGGCCGCGAGCCAGTTGTGCACATGCTCGCCAGTGTATATGAACCCCCCAGTCGCCACCGTCACGTTTCGGATGTTGTGTCCGTAGAACGGGAAGTCGAAAGATAGCTGGATTGACTGGAATTAGGATGGTTTTGTTAGAGACGATAATAATAGCGGTTATTGGATTTTTCATAAAGAATTTTGCATTTTCGGAGCCTGATTTATGCCCGGTTGGTGGCATTAGGCTCGCCCATTACATTTCCAAGCCTTCAAACTGGGGAAATTTAGGTGTACTATACATACTCCTTCGGCTACTCCTGCGGAAATTAAGGCGTCATGTCATGATATTTAATATAAATGAAATGCTGATCGAATGCGCATCACTTGAGAAAGGGTGGACTGGATTTGGCTATTTTTTGTTTTAAAATGTTCGTAATTGTCCGAATTAGGTTTTTATGGAAAGGAAAATTTTCAACTTCAGAAATAACTGGGATGTTTGTATGAAGTTACGATCACAAACAAATTTATTGAAATTTGGACAGGACAACGTCTGTCCGGTCAGCTAGCTAGCTTAATAACAATCTTTAATTCACTGACATCCAACGCACAGCATAAACCGCTGGAGCTAGAAGCGTGACCTTTTTCACAAGAGTTACTTATATAACGAAGGTGAGCACTAAGGAAGGATTAAATAATAAAATATGTTTATTTTGGGTAAACATGATACAAAGAAAGAATTCAACCACAAAAAAGAACAAACCGGTGGAAAATTAAACGTCACATCTAAGGAAAACGGCCATCGCTCAGCATAATGATGTCACTCTATGCGAGACAAAAGCCACAGCGCTGGTTTTCAGCGACAGCCGGCGTTGACGTGATGACGTCGACCGGTGCAGCAGGCAATGAGACATATACGTACATATATATTGTTATATTTTTTTGTAATATGCAGTTCGTATTTTTTACCGTTCAGAAATCTATCGGGCATAAGTTTGCACGTCAATCAGTGTCTGTAAAGTGGTGTTTACTCACAGTCGCCCTCCGGTGTGAGTTGCTCAGCACTTGGTGAACCTCTGCCTTGTTAATTGTGATGTTTGCCCAGTAATCCTTGAAGAAGTCCTGGTTGCCGATGAAAGTGCTGTTGTAGAAGTTGTGGAGGTCCTGAAACAATGTAGATAATAACAACAATCCCTTTAATCATAAACATTTACGTTGTGGTATTTTCAGTTGTAGTTTACAGAATATTTCTTAGTTTAGTGTGATGGGAAAGGCCTCCTCTGATAACTTTCAGTTTCCTATCTCTTGCAACTCTTCTCCAATTTGGACCCGCTATGCGCTTAAATTCGTCTTCCCATCTTTTGTATTGTCTTCCCCTGTTCCTTTTGCCATCTCCAGGCAAGACTCTATGTCTCAAGACAAGTGGAGTAAAGTTGTGACAAAATGGTACCCAGAGATGCAAACGATGCAGATACTTTATGTTAACTGAGGCGCAGTTCTATATGGATGGCTCATAAAACCAAAGAAATGTTGTATAAATTTTCAGAAAAATTCTATGGCTAGAAAAGAGGTGCCTTATAACAGCTAAACCCCTGAATCTTTAAATAGCACAAAACAAAGCCGCGTTTCGTGTCTGTTTGTCCGCTTCATTCTTCTAAACTACACAACGGATTTTGATATGGTTTTCAACACCATTTAAATAATTTCTTTCGAAAGGTTTATTGTTATTAATAAATCGACTTAGCCTATCCCAGTCCACTGCTGGACATAGGCGTTCGCAAGCTGCGCCACAACACCCGTGAGTGTGTATGTGTATATGTCGCGGACATATTTTACAACACGCTGTATTATAAATAGGCGCGCCCGATTGGCAAACGTCGCAACGTGGCAATTTAAAATGCGGCTACCTCACGTTGAGCTGAATCGTGGTGGAGATACCTTCTACAAAGCGGCGTTCAGCGTTTAGCTTTATTGTCAGCAAGAAGCAATGTAGGGTGATTATAAATTATGAACACTTATATTTTAAAACAGCGACGTATTTCTATCGGGCGCGCCTATTTGTAATACAGCGTGTTGTAAAATATGTCTGCGACATATTATAGAGTTATTGGTAAACTATTAATAACCTTGCAGGACTGTATAACTAACATTATAAACAACAACTTTTGTTCTATGACTTTTTACAAAACACATACAATACAATGTTGTGAATACACAAACAAGAGCTTTGTTTTGTTATTTTTAGTTTCTTTTCATGTATTTGTCGGAGACGAGTCTGTTGTATCCGGTACGCCAGCGTCATCTAGTTGCGTTCGATGGAGTTATTGTAGTTAGCGCCAACGATTCTTGACTAATCGGGACGCTAGCGCTACCTAGCATAACGTTCGACTGACAGCAAGTGTCCGCCGCACAGTTGACAAGTGAAGTTCATCGGTGGCGGTCAAGCAGTGAAGACGTCAAGAAATTGTTGCGCGTTCGGTATAGTTGTGTCGTGATATCGTGTACCTACATTAATTACTTTGCATACCCACTACTGTATAGAATCAAGTTCTAACTAAACAGACAGCTGTGCTGCTGGGGAGTTTGTTCTGCCACTTCTTCTTCCCAGCTAAAGCACTAGGAAGTGGTGAAGGGATGGGCGTTTTGGGGGAGCTGTCTTCTGTAATCTTTAAAGTAGAACTTGAGTAAATGACTTTTGATTTGAGTTTAATTCAGTTTTTATATTGCGCAATAACCAACACTACCCACAGTACGCCCACAGTGTAGTTTAAAATATGGCTGATGATAACGAGAGAGACCTTCCGTTCTCCGATATATTTAATTTTGCCCTGATTAGTTACGTTTGCCTTCAGTTTGTAAATATCTAAGTTGTAATCTGTGGAAAATGTAGTGGGTAGGTAGTATATTTGTTAAGTCTATTATTAAATTATTTCTGTTTATTTTTAATATACTACTGTTTGTTTTCCCTTAAAAAAAATACATTTTCAAAACAAAAAAAAAAAACTTCAAGATTTCGTTAACCTATCTAAAACATTTCAATTCTGTATTTTGTTGTACCTGCCTATGTCTCCCGTGCACTGTCGCCCCTGTCTTTTGCACTCGACACGGCAGCTTGTTTTGCTACGCAAAGAGTTCGTTTGGAGAGTTGAATTTAAATATTTATATTTTTGTATGAAAATATCGTAAATTAAAATCTGATGAATTATTAAAAGCCACAGAACAAAAGTTGTTGTTAGGGTGTTACCAATTACCCTGTATATAAAACATTAATATTTAACTAAGATAAAGCAAAGGAAAACCTTCGTTAAATAAATCAGGATATCGTATTAGTACCCAGTAACTCAGATAAGAAGTCAGACAGGCTGTCGCTCCATATACAATACCTTTATCCGGTTAGACTGGAAGCCGACCCCAACATAGTTGGGGAAAGGCTAGGCAGCTGATGATGATGATATCATAGGAATGTCGATGTTGTGACGTCACCAATTAAATAAATAAATAATGTGGCGATGGAAGTAAAATCTAAGGGCCTTACAAATAAACACGGAATAATAAAGTTATCAAATCAAATCAATTATTTTATTTGCATAATACATGTTAAAAAGGTGTTACAGGTATAAAAGGTACATTGCATTGTATTATAACCTAATGAGGTGTGCAAATTAATATGCATAATGTGGTACTAATCGCAACATTAAATATACAGAATACATTTCAAAATAAAAAAATACACAAGTCAAATCAAAATTTAAATAATCATCATAATTGTGGTGCCATTTCAGATAAAATCAGTCATATTTCATTTAAATAATCACTAATTGAATAGTAACATTTTGCAACTAGGAATTCAAGTTATGACAAGCATAAACGTCAAAATGTATGGTTATACCGATGTTATTCCTAGCTTAACTTTATTCCGTGTTTATTTGTAAGGCCCTTAATATATAAAACAAAGTCGGGTTAGTTACACCATTTATAACTCAAGATGGGTTGGACCGATTTTCTGGACCGATAGATCATAAAAATCGGTCCAACCCGGACCGATTTTTATGATCTTTGATTTGTTGGTATAGTCTCTGCCCCGAAAATATTTTTTTATTTTTTTATAAAGAATATTAATTTTTTCATACATTTTGTATAGAACGGCCTTTTTGATTTTTTGAGAACGGATTGACTGATTTGGACGATTTTTTTTTTCGTTCGTCTCGGGCTCGAGATATTTCCTCGCGCATTAAATAAGTAAGAAAATCCGTACACAACGCCATCTCTGACACATGATAAAAATCCGAATTAAATTGAGCAAATATGTTAACACAATATTTATTCATTCTGAGGCGGTACAAGGCTGAAGGTGAAAAATAATTTAAAGTTATGACTTACGTAGGTCAAATTCGCCAAGTTTTGCTCCGAGCGGATCCTTTCGGGAGTTTCTTTGAATACATCGGTAAGATCTGTAAGTAAGAAAGAAAATTAGTTATTTACTGCACTTAGTTTGTCTAAAGTAACATTAATTAATTCTACGAGAGATAAACACAAGACCAATCCAATGGACTTATAACATACTAGCTTTTGCCCGCGGCTCCGCCCGCGTAGATGTCGGTTATCGCGTAAAAAAATAGCCTATGTCCGTCTCCATATCCCAGGCTATATCTCTGCCAAATTTCATGACGATCGGTTCAGTGGTTCAGGCGTGAAAACGTAACATACAGACAGACAGACAGAGTTACTTTCACATTTATAATATTAAGTATGGATAAAAAAATAGACAGTGTAGTTTTTTTGGGAAATACAACATACATAATATGCAATGAATCCCATCCGATGTTGAGTTTATATGTAGGTACTATCACGGGCACGGAAATCTGTCCACTTTGAAAACAAAATCCCGTACACATGATGACCATCTGTTTACTGCCCCTTTTTGCTTTCACCAATTTTTTTTTTAATACATTTCTCAGGCTCTGTTACAATGATCACGGATGTCTGACCACCTCAGCTGGTATTTTACGTTTTTTTTTTTATTAACAAAAATAAGTGGTTCAGCAAAAATCTGTTGTTGTGATGCTATTGGTTGATGAGCGTAGGTAAGCGTTACTATAGTGGCTGAGTGCTACAAGCATGAATAGTCCTTACAGCCAGATGCCAGTGACCGCGATAGTACGTATACGGGTTTCTCTGACTTCGGCATAAATCTGGACCTAGGCCATCTACCCAGGCCATTTATTGCTGAAACTCCACATTCCAGGGAGCAATTTGATAAACAACTTATTTTAACACATTGATACATCACTCCATTTTCATTTCCGCGCGTTGGCTGGATGCCAGGAGCAATTTTGTTTACAATACGCATTATTAGTTCCTTTTCCCATATCGACGATATTACGAAATATAGTGGATCTACGAGTGATTCCTTCAGAAAATACACTAAACTGTCTTTTTTTATAATCACATAAAACCGAGAGCAGTGGTGGCCCAGTGGGAACGGCTGCGTCTGGGAACATTACAGGCTAATTATGCATAATACCGAATTGATGACCAAGGAGTTTTCTTGAATCTTAGTAACAAAATTGTGTTATTCAATCGTAACGAATGAATCATCAGCTGTGATCATACATGCAGTGGTACATATTAGATGTATGTTTATAAACAACATCACATCACATCACATCATAATTTCAGCAGAAAGACGTTCATTGCTGGACATAGGCCACCCCCAAGCACCGCCACTTCGACCGGTTCTGTGTTTCCCGCAACCAGCGGATTCCTGCGGCTTTCACAAGGTCATCGGTCCACCTTGTAGGAGGCCTTCCAACGCTACGTCTTCTAGTAGGCGGTCACCACTCCAGAACCTTTCGGCCGCATCGGCCATCTGTTCTGCGAGCAATGTGCCCTGCCCATTTCCACTTAAGTTTAGCAATTATTCTAGCTATGTCGGTTACCTTGGTGCTCCTGCGGATCTCTTCATGTCTGATTTGATCACGTAGGGAAACTCCAAGCATAGCCCTCTCCATTGCCTTTTGGGTGACTTTTAGCCTTCAAATAAGGCCCATTATGAGCGACCACGTTTCAGTGTCATAGGTCATCACTGGCAACACGCACTGATAAAAGACTTTCGTCTTGAGACACTGCGTTATGTGGGACGAGAAGATATTGCGTAGCTTCCCGAACGCTGCCCAGCCGAGTCGGATTTGACGATTTACCTCTTTCTCGAAGTTGGACTTACCTAACTGGACAGTTTGTCCTACGTTAACATACATGTACCAACACCACATGGGAAATCCAAATTGAGAACTCTGAGAATTTTCCCTGTCGATGTCGGTACATGATTGCGTGCTATGGTAAGCCACGGTATTACGGAAGGCTGTCAAAACCAAGTTATTTAGCTAACCTAATGACTTACATTTGTGGATTTTAACGGCTCGTCAAACTAAGGTGAATAATGTAGACATTTAAAATGAATCTGAAGTAATTAATAACGCATTGCTTTCATTGTTAAATTGACTATGGTTAACGGCTTCTAGTTACGCGTGTCGCATGCCCGTTTATAATTAATTTTAGTCGCTCTTTTATGCTGATTATTATGTTTTAAATATTCGATTAGAAGTTTTAATCATAGCTACGAATGTACATATATTATACATATTTAAGGCGAAAGCGCCCGGATAGCCCACGAAATTCAAATTTTCATAAGTTTTTTGTAATTTGCAGGTACGAGTATTAGCACTTTAAACCTATAATATTAAGCGTTAAAGTGCTAATTTTTGTTAGAGCAAACGGATCCTTGAAGCGAAAAATGGTTTTCACAGACTCGCAATATTCTTGAACGGCCTATCCAACGATACCTGACGATTTTAAAAAAAATATTATCCTCACTTTACGTGCAAGGGAGGCACCCCACAATTGTTTTTTTTTTTTTTTCAAGATTTAGTTTTTCCACATTTTCGGCGTGATTAATATGTATACCCATGCCAAATTACAGCTTTATAGTACTACTAACAGTCTCTGAGCTAAGCCGCTGACAGACAGACGGACGGACATGGCGAAACTAAAGAGTTCCTTGTTGATCACGTTTAGCAAAATAAACAATAAGACTTCGATAACATAATTCTAATCAGTCTAATACGTCTGGTTACAGCTACCGTCACAAATTCGCCAATTTTCCACATCGCGTCGCGAAAGCCAAGTAGATTTCACTTATTATCGTTTCTCTGATTCACCTTGAAGTGAAGAAATTAGTGTTTTGAATAAAAAAGTCACTAATTTCGTTGAATACTATGGTTTGTCTACTAGTTCGAACTTTAATACAATGAAACTTTCTGACACAGCTCTTTTTGAATAGTATTTGCATTCAAGATCACATGGCTAAGCTTTAGAGCTAAAAACATACTCAAACATACTTTCACGTATACTTTCGTCTATCTCTCACTACAATAATGTTAAAATAAAAGGGATAGCATGAAATTTGACGGGTGTTTGTCTTTAATGTCACCGTAAAGTTCTTATGTTTTTCAAGACAAACTTGTTTAAATTTGGTTGATTTTTAGGGCTCAAAAGGAAAAACGGAACCCTTATAGGATAAATCGTGTGTCTGTCTGTCACAGCCGATTTGCTCCGAATCTACTGGACCGATTGAGTTGAAATTTAGCACATATGAATTTCTGTGACCCAAACACGAACGTGTAACGTAAATAAATGAATTTTGAATATGGGTTTCATTTTTGGGGGAACACGCATGGGTGTTAGTGGGTGTATTCCTTGACCACTTCAGCATGGCCGGAGACATTCTAACACGAAAATGATAATGACAATGACTGTTACAAAAGCGTGGAATAGCCCTGACCTTATGCTGTTTAATAAGGATGTCCTTTACCAAGCGTACGTGGCTAGAGACATATCTATGTAGGTACCGCTGGGATTCACTGTACCGGTAATTTTCCGCATAGATAAACAATTGAGGTACTTAATAGAAATAAAATAAATCTTCAATTCATTCGAACACTGACCGCTGGGTCCAGACGCATGAAATTGAGCACAAGAGTTCCTTATATGTATAGCGAAAGTGAGAAAAAAGGAAGGTACTTCGAAAATTCACACCATAAAGGGGTTAAATAGGGGATGAAAAGAAGTTGTATAGAAGTTCGTTATTTTTGCCGATAGGAAACGCTGATGGAAAATTATAAAGGAACAAGCGTTCCTTCGACACGTAGTGAAGTCGCTGAAAGTTACATTTGCCAACAACGAAGTGTATTAAATGTGCGCAAAACCACCCCTCGGCAGAATGCCCAGTAAAAGGGAGACAAGACGTACGTGTGTACGTGGAATCGAGAATAAAGGCTCGTACAGACTAGTGCGATATCGCGGGCGCGACGCGACACTAGTAGCACAATTTCTTTGTCGGTGCCTGTCGCGCCTGCGATATCGCGCGAGTCTATACGAGCCTTAAAGGAAACAAAAATGAACATTACCTACATCGCCGACGCGTCACTCGAGTGAAGCGTCTGTAATCGGCTTTTATGTCTTTGTATCAGTATGTAAACTGGTAAAAAAAAATCCGCCAGCGCCTACGTACCCTACCACTGATAACGTTCAAAGCAGGAGTGAGCAGGAATCTACTGATCTACTACTATCTTTACAGATCATAATCTGCAAAAATAGTTGTATGAGGTAAAATAAATAAACACTTTTTCCATCCAAGACCAATTCTACCACCAATTAAAGGCCAAGAACAAGAGCCGGGCCCATACATTATTAATTGAAAACAGTCTGTGGTGTCCCAGCAGGGCAAAGGCGTTCACTCAACTCGATCCCGAGCCGATATAGGACAATCCCGCCTATAGGCGTCAAGCTCGTCCCACCATATTTGCCAGGATCAGCGGCGATGCCGTTGGATGTTGCCTTAGCCCGAAATTCATACGACATGCGCCAAACGTGTCCAACCCAGTCTTGGAGCGCAGTATCGTGTGTCGGATCCGGTATAAGATATTAATTTAAAAAATATAGGTTAATACGTACTGTCATCAGGCACGATGGGGTCGCTAACTTTGGGCATATTATCCGTCAGGTTGACGGGTAGATTTCCTGTGAGATTCACATGCAGGATTCCGGAACCGTTCACGCCTAACAGCGGTATCTGAGTCACCGAAGTCACTGTAGGTGCCGCTACATCTGCGGAAAATGGAGATAAAAAAGGGTTATTTAAAAACTGCCGTATTCTCTCGAAATCGAACTTTCAATTCTACGGTGCGACCGGCAGGACCTGCAAGTTTCTGTTCACATAAGTAAGATTACAATCGCAACAAAAGTGAAGAAGATTGTCAGAGCTACTTCTTTTTTGCATGGGAATTATCAGCATCCTGTTAGATCGACAATTCAAGTTTACTTACTGACGCACTAGAAGATATGACCATTGTATTTTCGCCAAGTAGCAGAGTATGTCGCAGTGCATGTGCTAATGCAAGGTTGAAGGTACTAATGATTAAATAGCAAATGCGCAGAGGCAAGGCTTTTGGCTTATTTGTGAACATACCTACATTTACTTGGATTTGTGTAAATTTTGAGTCTCCCTTCAGCTGGTTACTTGCTTAATTTTATTTTATTTTATGTTATTTACAAGTTCTCTTTTACTCCCAATAATAATAATAACAACAGAGAAATCTACGCTCAGCGATATTCATAATATACAGAACAAGATAGAAACATTGACAACATCCATCGGTAAAGCTTAAAATAAACAGTCAACCAGCAATTATTTCCATTTCGGCCACAAGATTTTCCACCACTATGCAATAAATAAAACTGCAGCTTTTCTGCAAAATAATTGACAGGTAGACATTCCTTTAACAAGGACGATTTAATGATGACACTCGACACCTCGTGTCTCTTTTCAACGCCTAGATGTCATATAGCGCTGTCTCTTCCTGTCATCGCGAACAAATTGCTTGCAGATGCAATAGGTTAATTAATAATGCAACAACAATAGGTACAGGCTATATTTAGGTTTGCATCATGATATCCGCTAGAAAACAGTACCTATCCGTTACAGATAGCTAGGCTGGTACTTGTGTACACACGGCTACATATCAAGCTAACTAGTTTGAGTTTTTGTAGTTTGTTTAGTACTAGTTTGAGTTGTAACGCATTAGTTATTATCTCGCCAGGACAAAGAATGGTAAATAGCAATTTAAGTAGGTATGCGTATGATTAAGATGTGACATGTTTGAACACTAATTGCATAACGCATTCCTAATGACAATCGTTTTTATTATGACAGTTCAACCACGTAAATTCAATTTCCATATTGAATAACTACGATTAGTTAAACCTTAGTTACACTCTTATCATCATTTAATTAAGGCTATTGCAAAAATCTATTTTATTTTGTATTCTAATTTTATACATGTTCTTTTTTTATTGTTTTATATTTTTTATTAATCACTATCACTATCACTACATATTATAAAACAAAGTCCTCCGCCGCGTCTGTCTGTCTGTCTGTTCGCGATAAACTCAAATACTACTGCACCGATTCTCATGCTGTTTTCACCAATGGATAGCGTGGTTCTTGAGGAAGGTTTTAGTATATAATTTGTTAATTTTTTGTATACATTTTTGTATAAATTAACGATATTTGTTGGAGGTGTCGGAAAAAAATACGCCGTCTAGGAGCTTTCAACGAAAACGCTGTCTAAACCCTTTGAGATATAACAAAATAATGTATGGTGGAATTATGTATCTTATAAAGATCTTCAAAAAAGTCCGCGATGGCATATGTCTATCTAATAAGGATAACATACTATATTCATTTTATTGTCTTTTTGTAGGTATTTGTTTGCCGAATTTTAGTCTTGGAAACACGATTACGATAACAATACGCTATAATATCAGAAGTAATTAGCCAAATTATGTTCGTAGATAAATAAGCTAGCTACTCATGTGTATTTCAAACAGTATACAAGAATATTTATCATAAAAACATTACTAAACACAGCGGCCAAATGATCAAAATTTGTGCATTCCAAAACTTTCGTTACTTTTTCACTGACATATTTATCACTTTTCGTTAAACTAACAATACGAAATCTACACTTATTCCTCAGTAATTCTGTATAAGATTCTTCTATGATTAAACTGTTTTCTCATTGAATCCATTACTTTACGCACGTATAACCTAGATGAATGTTTGTTTACATTATGCATCGCACCACACCGCCACACGACCAAAGACATTTTTTTTTTGTTTTTAGTGGTGTTCCCGCTAAAATGTATTAATACCGGTCAAGTATTAGTCGATTAATCGAATTCTACAGCCAGGTCGTGTTGCAAGTACAAGATAAATGTCAAATATTTCGTCCAATTGCGAACGTGACCCTTAGAAAGGTTATGCACCAAAGGTGTTCATTAGACATTTCGAACGATATCTTAGCACAAACGGTGTATCATGCGACATTTCGGAGGTTAATTCGTTTTGTTTTCACATTGTTGGTACTTCCGTGAATTATTTTAAAATGAATATTAGTGTCGCATTTTTATTTCGTGTTGTAATTTTGTAAAATTGATTGCTTTAAGAATTTGAGTGAAATTTCGTATTTTGGTTTTGTGTTTGTTATCTTTAGGTAAAGACTCATACGACGTTCAGAACATAAGTACTTTTATTATATTAAATGATAGTCATTTGTTTCGGTTTCTATTCACATAGTGAATCACTTTAAAATTAATAATAAGTTAGAAATTTGAGATATAGCCTGGAATATGGAGAAGTACATACGGTACTTTTTTATGCGATAACCGACATCCACGCGGACGAAGCCGCGGGCAAAAGCTAGAGTTTTCTTGTACAATAACGTTGTTGTCTTTATTGTGAATGCTGCGTTGCCTGTAATAGGCATACATACCTACGAGCAATTTTATTTTATCTTGTTTTATATTCATTTCCTGTATGTACTGCTGTTGGTGTATCAAATAAATAAATAAATTTAAAAAAAAAACGTTCATTGCGTTAAGTAGATTATCGGCACGACTTAATATTACCATGGTCGTACCATCGGCAACAAAGATTTTAAAAAAATACTTCGTTGTGTGGGTTCAAATTCAGGCAGGATACTTTATGAGTATCGGACATTACCGACATCGGTGAAGGAAAAACACCGTGAGAAAACCTGGACTTAGTCATTATATTTTGAAATAAAAAAGTTTATCTTGTCAACCTGAGCATGTTTGTAATCCTAACTTATATTATAAATGAGAAAGAAAGTTTGTTTGTTACCTTTTCACGCCTAAACCTCTGAACCGATCATCCTGAAATTTTGCTACGTTGTCAGGTGTACAGAAACGGACAAGCGGTACCTTTCATCCCGAAAAAATACTGTTCCCGAGGTAAACAACAATAACGTTCTTATGATAGTAGATGGCGCGACGTGTCTATCGAGTCATGATTGAATTATATTATTATAGAAACTTTAGTAGTGTGTTAAGAGTTACAAGCAGAGTACAACCAAAATTGACTGTCAAATTCTAAATTAACGTGACCGAAGCCGCGGGTAAAAGCTAGTCTGTTTATAAAGATAATTAGCAGATTTACAACCGTTCAGTATTCTTCAACCTAGATATGCAGTCTGGCGCCACCTCCACTCCACACTATCGATCTGACCAAGATTATGTCTGACTAAGAGACTGTGAGCTCTGAGTTTGTTTCGGCCTTTTTTCTCAGAGTATTCAGATAGGAAACGCGGATCTCATCTTTTCAAATATGATTGACGTGTAACTGTTTGTAAAAAACCTTCTTACAGAAATAAAATCATTTATCACCCAAATGACGTAGGTCACACTAAGGCCTGTGTTCACCAACATTTAAATCAACTGTTTAGATATTTAATCACTTCTATTTGGAAATTTGACATAAACCAACTTTTTAATTACCTAACCGGTGGTTTGAGTTGGGTAGCACAGGCCTAAGCCCAAACCAAATAATTTGAATAATACAATAGAAGGAAATGACTTAAGTCAAGCTGTCATCTCATACAAACAAGGGGTATTATAATATTTGCATTGAATATTTTACTTTTCATTGCGACAGTTCTCAGAATTGCTAAGATTCGTGATGATGCAAGAGATGACCCTGATGTCATCAAGGATTTATTCCAGAATAGTATTTTTAATGTTGTTTGTTTGTAAAGTGTTTTAAGTATATATTTTCTTAACTAACTATTTACACAAGGTACTAAATTAAATGATAAAAAAACTAAATATACAAATACATACAAAAAAATAAAAGGACACTTAGGCGTCGAAGTACTCGTCCGCATCGTTGTCGTCCGGAAACGTGCTCAGAAGACTGGCAGCATTGCCACGTTGAATGGCAATACGAATTCTTTGGTCAAACAAAGAGCTACCCCTGTCACGTGAAGTGTCGACCAGTCGGCGAGAAATTTCCTTAAAAAGGAGATGCGCATTCGGGCCTCATGATGATGATGCGTCTCCACCACAAACGGCTCAAAACTGTAGTTACCCATAAGGTGAGGGCGTACAACGGTCCACTAGCGCATAATTCGTATTATTGCGTACCACTTATTTATTTAATTATTGCATAACTTATTATAATATATATAATATACCACAATATATAATATACCACACATTTAATTATTGCATAACTACGTACTTCATGAATAAATAGACAGATACATTAATTTTAAGTCAAGGTAAAATCGGTGTAAAGTCTACTCTTTATGTCATAAAATCCCATTAAAGAACTCGAAACTCATGTTCCTCAACATACGTAGTCGATTTTAAAAGTACTCATTCTGTGAGGCATTCTATAATATATTATTATCATGATAATAGTGAATAAACGAAAGTTATTCCATTGACACAACAAAACCAGAACTCATTTTGTCCGGTGTAAACAATGGCGTCGCGCATGAGTTAACTACCATGCCGGCGGACGGACGCGTCTCCAAATAGTATGACTGGTTAAACGAGGGATAAAATCTATGCTCACGAAGTCAGATGGCCGAAAAACTGACAACCAGTCTTACCAAGGGGTATCGTGTCAGGGGTCAGATGGGCAGTCGCTGCATGTAAAACATGCATGCATGTATGTATTCAGCTGGATCCGGTAAAGCTGGAAACCGACTTCATACTAGGCCAACGATGATGACTTCAAAATATCCAATCTAGTGCACATTATAGCCGCATCGGGCCGGATCGCAGCATATCAATACAAAATATTGCTGTGCGGCCCAACTGTGGTTGGTTTATACAAAACAAGCTTTTATTATTTATTTAACACTTTCTCATACAAATGTATAGCGGCGGACTTAATGCCATAGGCATTTTCTACCAGTCAACCTTTGGGTGGCAAGCTTTTGCCCGCGGCTTCACCCGCGTTGATGTCGAATATCATCCCACGGGAACGTACTACTGAGATAAAAGTATCCTATGTCCTAACCCACATAATGGCCTATCCGCCTTTCATCAAAATCCGTTCAGCCGTTAAGGAGTTAAAAGGTAACAGATAATAAATTGTAAAAACTTTTGACCTAGTGGATCAATGAAATAAAGACTAAATGTTTTCTTAACATACAAACTATGACCATATTTTAACCCTTCATATGCCGGAACGTAGATCTACGCGAGACACAATGGGTTTTTAATTGTGTCTCTAATTACGACATACGAGAGGTTAAATCCTTTAAATCTCTTAATAAGAGGAACACAAATACCTATATATCAATATTACATGTGAATTAATCTACTATTTTACCACCTTGGGGGATGAGTTTACAAAAACGATGTAAGACGTAATTACTTATTTCTCAACAAAAGCATAAATTTGAATTTTCACATGCTTAACTGAATAAATACTAGGTTTCCCATTCCAAATTTCATCTCCTTTTACCACCCCATATGGGATTATTTTGAAGACGAAAAGAATCATACGTTCTTCCCCAGGATGCCATCTATCTCCTTGCCTAATTTTGTCTAAATCCGTTCAATGGTTTAGGGGTGAAAAGATAGCATACAGACAGACAGAAATACTTTCGAATTTATAATATTAGTTTGTACGAAAGTGATGTAGGAAACTGACGAACGTTGCTACTTTCATGATTGCTATTCTCATTTTATTGTGAAGAGGTTGAAATAAATGCTGCTGAAATATTGCCTTCTCTTGAAAACGAGATGATGCAGAGCATATCACACATACACCTCAAAGCCAGAGAAACAGATACCATAAGGTCCCTCTTAACCCAAGAAAAATACCCAATCTAAAACAAATCACCCAGCAATTAACTGCTTTGTTTGGGTCAACGTATTTGGGCGAATCTGCATTTTCTGAAATGAAAATAATTAAGTCAAAATAACGTAATCGACTTACTGACTATAATCTGTTTTCGTGCTTACGTTTGGCACTCAGTAAATACGTGCGTACTTACGAGAAATTAGCAGAAAACACGCAGTGCCATTCATCGACCTCTAAATAATATGTAGGTACGTAGCTAGGTACCTACAATAAATGCCTTTAGAATAATTTTTTAACCGAGTTCAAAAAAGGAGCAGGTTCTCAATTCGGATCTTTTTTTTTAATGTATGTTTATCTATATTTTCGTCAATTGTGGACCGATTTTGAAAATTACTTTTCCATTTGATAGAGGAAGCTTCCGCGGTGGTCCATTTTCACTCTCTCTAGAGTGAATTTTGTAAGTATATGTGTCGTGTGTGTGTGGTGTATGTTTGTGTTGTCTGAATGAGCAGGAACTGTTAAAAAAGCTTTCCAAATAGAAATACCCAATAACACTTTGACTTGGGAATCGAACCCCAGACCTCACGCTCAGCAGTAGCTTTTGCGACCACTAGATCAACGTACTTAAAACTTAAATATTCATGTCGCTACACCTGCCTGCTTTCACTACAGGTTGCTTATCAACAGGATCCTTCCATACCTGGAGATAATTATAAAGGCGACGTCGAACTTCATTGCAAACGATATGATATGGCTAATGGCACTAGGTTGGTATAGGTCACTTCTTTCATTACGGCACGGTTGGCGCAGTGGTTAAGTGATTGACTGCTGTGCTGCGTGTCGCGGATTCGATTCCCGCCCGAAACAAATAGTTGTTCCGGGTCTGGCTGTTTGGTTTGTGAGTTTAAATGTTTGTGAACGCACCCGCAATACAGGAGAAATTCCTAGAGTGGGCAACGTATAAAAAAAAGAACTTCAGCAGCTGAAGATGTTTTAAGATAGAAGAGGATAGGTTGAACTACTATCTATACATCACGCATCTATACACAAAATAACATATTTTTACTAAATGCATATTAAAGTCGATAAACGGTAATTTAAAAAAAAAGTATCGGCTAATCTCCAAAACGGTCGGACCGACTTTGACGGGACTTTCACTGGCAGATGGCTGATGTTACAAGGAATCACTTACTACTTTTATTTAAGAAAAGCCACGCTGGGCGCGGCCGGGCAGCAGCTAGAGATAGCCAAAATTGTCACCCTCTGAGTCGGATTAAGCTTGGACGAAGTTTAATCCGAGGAATGAAGCATTCTGAAGGAGTCTGCGAATTAATGAACTCTATTGGATATTTCTTATGTTCCTCTGCATCAACACACTCAATTTTGTGAATGCTGCTGTAAACTTTAACTATCCTATCGTTCATCTCAAATGAATCTTCGTTTCTCGGTATCAGGACCACATTAATTTTAAATGATTCACAAGACGAAGGGTCAAGCTCGCACAAGTTCTACCAGACCGTTTTGAGCGACGCAAGGCTCAGGAATCTGGAAGCTAACATCTCCAAAAACTTCTGCATTTGGCAAACGGGCTTCTCCAAGTATCAGAAGCCATCCAGCAAATTCGATCTCGTTACAACTCGCTATCATATTAAGGGTGAACTTGAATTCATTTAATGAGCAGAAGAGGTTGCATCGCTTGAGATTCCTCGATGATTGCTGCTCGACGTCATCACGGAACAACAGGTAAACATTGTCCGAACTTTTCCAAATGAAACTGCAACCAAGTGTAAAGTAATCCGTTTTCGGGCAAGTTAGTCCAGCATTGTCGTTCAATTCCATTGCTTCCCGAATTTATCAAGACTGTTGTGCCCGAATTCGGGTTAAGCCATGAGGTACCCGAATGTGAGCGACCAACAGTAGAATCTATTCCTTAGCGTGATTTAACACATAACTCAAGTTTCACCTTCCACACTGCCTAACCTAATCAGTGACCATTAATAAACATGGGTACGTGATAAGGATAAACAAGCTGGCAATATCAATACAAATGGCCAGCCCCGCACATTAGTAGCCTTGAAAATCAATTACCACGATGTTCTCAAGATTAGGGCCACTCAGCAGTTAGAACAAAGGGTTTCTTGGAATAAAGAATTACGATTAAGTAATTGAATTCATACTAGCACGCGATATGATAAATCAAACAATTAAGTTTACGTGTAAACTGCATTATATCGTTAGACATGCGAGTATGGCCGACACATATGAACTCCACCTAACCTTTTTCCAAGTATGTTGGGGTCGGCTTCCAGTCTTACCGGAATCAGCCAAATACCAGAACTTTACTGGAGCGACTGTCTATCTGATCTCCACAACGCTTTTACTGGGTAACACGATCAACTGGTTGTCAGACTTTTGGCCTTCCTGTCTACCCGTAACGACTGTCAAAGATCTACGAATGAGGAGTCTCGCTATGTAATGGATGGTCACCCTTACACGAACCGACAGAGTAGCTTAACCTTCGATCAATTCGTGCGGCTGTTATTATTAAGCCACGAGCTCGTCTTGAGATGATAATAATTTAACCACAAATGACGCTATATAGTGCGGAATGACTCAGTTAGTTCCAGCGCGGTCAAGATTTCTTTTCGTGCTTTGATGCTTTGAGCTTTGTTATTTGTGTAGAGGAATTACTGGTAAGTACATTTTATTCGCTATAATATTATTTTATTTTTTAAATGACTGACACATCTCGCGACCCCGGAGCCCCAGACTTTTGGAATGCGTACGAGAGACCGAAGCCAACTGGCAGAGGCTCTTTAGGCATTTTTAATTAAATGAGGCACCAACCGACGACATCCCTGCTCGCACAATGCAAGTGCACCCAAGGACAACCCCCGGTTAGTGTAGGACTATTGCAGGATATGGAAACAGAATTAGGATTATGGGTTTGGGTGGCTAAAGTGACTATGGCAAGACTATGGCCCCTGCCTGACCAATGTTTTATATAAAATACACAGATAAATGGCACGGGGTGACTTGCTCAATAATGCGCCCCCGAAAACAGTCGCCAGCACATAGTGTCGTAGCGGCAAGGGAGCAACATGTCCTCAGGTGCTTATGATGAGGAGAAGTATACCACGGGTATCAGGACAATCTCGGAAATACGATCAAGATCCCTACCAGCATCTTAATGGAATTTCCTTCCTCCGAGCACGTTTCCTCTTGCGAATCTCCACTCAAGCCAGCCAATAAAGGCAAGAAAGAGTGGGAGCTCTGTTCCTCGTCAGTGTTTATTTTATTTACGATTACGTCACAAGTGCACAACCCATTGAAACCCATTTGAGTGCCTTATAAAATGGAACAATGCAGTTGTCAAACGTTTAATTATAAACGGTATCGAATCGATCCTACGAACGACCGACTTGAGTCGGTCTACCTATTCAAAATGAACAATTGATATAATTGTTCACTATATTTATATAATTATCTTCCCATGTTATAAAACTCAAGAATCACACTTCTAATTTAAGTGTTTTTTTTTTTTTTTTTTTCCTAATTCTATGCTAGATTTTAGCTCACCCGAGAGGCACAACAGCTATATATATCGCACCTTTGGGAACAAAGGGTCACTTCTGCATGTTTTCCAACTTTACAGAAGTGACGCTTTGTTCCCAAAGGTGCGATATATAGTTATAAAACTTATCACAGCATTAGTCAACAAATAGTTATCTGCACTAATGAGTGTTATCTCACTTGTCACATGACTATCCATTGTTTACCTGCCCACCTGTTTGTTTACTCTGACGCCATATTTGTTTACCAAATAGGAAACATGCATTGAAATGTATTCTTACGTTTATTATACGTGCTATTAATCTTGTGTACACAAATGTATCGATCGGAAGCCCGGTTGTTTGTTATGAAAGGCGATCTTTGTGCCAAGGAAGAAGTGTTTCCCATCGGCGTCGTCCTAACATGGTTAAGTACATTATATTATATCGTGACTGGGATTAATATTTGAGTAACCTCTCATGACACCAGCGATAAATGCCCTAACACGTTTCTGCTGTAAATACATCCCGTTACGTTACTTATAAGAATCAATGGAGGAAAATGGCCGGAGTACGCTATTAGGCACTTGAACCCGCAAGATGTAACTGCACAACAGTTACCTTCAGGCTCACAACAGAAGGGCGCGTCCAAACTGCCACAAGCTACATGTTTAACGCATTCTGGGCACCCCAAATACAAATAAACTGGTTAGTTAATTGTTTACTACCGTAGGAATTTAGTTTCCCATGTGAGACGGTCTTAGAATCGGTACTCCCTTTCTTCTACTAAAATTGTTTGTCCGAAAATCATTATCCATAACACGTTTGCATAATGTACAAAAATTCGCATTTTTATTTGACATAATTATCTTTACATCTATTTCGTCGAGTACTTTAATAATTGAATCTCCTATTTTTGCATGAAATAAAGTCATATGTCCTAAGTATTGCATTATATAATGTGTATTACTCCGAATGTTCATTTATAAGAATTGTAAGTTCTAAAACCTTTGCAAAAAATTAGGTTTTAGTGACTGAAACGAATTACTGTAAATCCGACTCCACGCAGTCTGGTCTGCCCTAGCCCCTACCCCTAGAGTGTAATTTAGAATCGCGTAGGCGCGGAGAGGCAAGGGGGCCCGCGAGTTGGGGCGCAGGTGGTTGTGACACGAAGCAACAAAATACGATCTAGAGGAATGTGGCCGTTCTTATTTAGATCGAATTTTGTTGCTTCGTATCTCAATTTGAAACTTTAAAAAAGGTATTAGAATATTTAGATATAGCTGATTGAGCCGTTTTTCATAATTCCTTCTCAGTCACGAGTTAATATGTTTTTAAAGGAGTGGCGCTAGTGGACCGGTGACAACCCTCTTAAGTTCGGGCAAGTTATCATTCGGACAAATAATTAGAACAAGAAAAAATATGGCACTTTAGATTATGGATAAAAAAGTTTGGGAACACAATAGAGAACCCTTACAATCACACAGTATTTTACATTTAGTTACGGAACAGGTTTATAACTTTATATCAAAATGAGCTGGGGTTATTGTTGCTATCAAAATAGATGAAAAGGTGTTAAAATCGATAAAGATAATGGGGCATCGTAAATGGCGTCGCATTAATACTCGATGACGCGAGGTGTAGTTTGAACATACTTATGGCTCCAGATATGAGGGTTCATTCTAGCGACAGGTTCGCAATCATCAGTAGTGAGCCTTACACGATTGATTGGCGAAGCATGTCACAAGACGATGAGATGTGGATGTCCACATGTCCCGAGATCATCAGAATACTGACACAGCTGACACTAGTGACACTCCTTCGTTGACACCACAGTTGATAGGGAGATGAGCAAGTGGTGTCACTTCAAATGAACACTGCTCTTAACGTTCATACTTTTGAATTATGTCTGTCAATCATATTGTTTGGATTAACGAAGCGTGTGACTTTTGTGTGCGTTTCGATGACGCGAACACGGAGACATTAAAAAAAAAAAAAATATGCTAAGATTTTGTAAAAAATTGTAAAAGTTGATCCCCAAAACCATAAAGTAAAAGTTATGGTTAAAAAGTTATAAGGGTTTGAACGTGGCCGCGCCATTGAAACACGGAGAACCGCGCGGCCACGGAGATCTTTAAAATTAAGCGTTGCACAGACCTGAAATTTAGAAAATTAACAGATAAAAATTATAAAAAAATTGTAAAAATATAGAAAAATATCCTAGGTTTATATTTCAGGAGCTGTAAGACTAAAACCCCATGGCCGCGCCATTGAAACGGTGAAAAATACGTCATCGCCGATATCTCGCTGAAAAACCATCGCAGAGATCTGAAGTTTTTTGTAAAGCCTAGAGTAGATTTTCAATTTTTTTTTTTTATACATAAAAAAATCTTAGGTTTATATTTCAGGAGATCGCGTAGAAATAAGTCGTGATTATTTATCGAAGAAAGAAAGTAATAGCGAGATCTTTTTGAATATTTATGTTCATAATATAAAACCTTCAATGCGTTTTGATCGTTTCGATAGGGTGACCATGGCTTATTGTTTACAGAAAACATATTCCACCACAGTATTTTCAGCTATCAAGCAATGGAGTTTATTTAAATACCGCCGTGGCCGCGCAATGGAAACGCACACGTGACTTTTAAAAGGGAATCCTCCTCTTGGCATAACATTTTAAGGCAAAAAGTTTTTGGCATAAAGTTTTTAACCACCCAGAAATAGGTAATCGACGGGCCCCCGCATCGCGCGGCCCCGTCTACTACGCATTGGAAACGCTTGGAAACAAAAAACCCGCCAAGTGAACTTCTCCACCCTTAATACTCCCACCACTATCCCACAAATCTCTAAAGAAACTGGTGTTTTTTTTTTCGGCACGTATGGTTTTGCGCTCTTCAGGGTTTTCAAATATATTAATGTACACTAAAAAGGGTCTAATCTACCCAAAAATAAATAGCTACTATAAAAAGCGACGGGTGTTTAAACTACAGTGGTTCTTAAATTGTAGCAATAATCAATAACGCGATATAGTGTGTACTACCGTTAGGAGTTATTTAATCGGGTTTATTATTTTTAGCCTCTCGGCGGGTTGGCCTCGGCATGAATTTGGACAAAACGAAAGTCATGTACAATTCCCACGTCCTGCCGAGTCCAATCCACATCAAAGGGTCGCTTCTCGAAGTTGTGAAGGAATATGTCTACCTAGGGCAAGTCATCCAGCTCGGTAGACACAATTTTGAGAAAGAAGTCGACAGGAGGATCCGGTTGGGCTGGGCAGCGTTTGGAAAACTCCGTCAAGTCTTTTCGTCGCCTATACCGCAATGTTTGAAGACTAAGGTCTTCAACCAGTGCGTTCTGCCCGTTATGACATACGGTGCCGAAACATGGACACTGACAGTCGGGCTGGTCCACAAATTTAAAGTCGCTCAGCGCGCTATGGAGCGGGCTATGCTCGGAGTTTCTTTGAAGGATAAAATCAGGAATGAAATTATCCGGAAGAGAACCGGAGTTACCGACATAGCTTGCAGAGTAAGCAAGCTGAAGTGGCAATGGGCTGGCCACATTTGTCGAAGGACCGATGGCCGGTGGAGCAGAGAAGTCCTGGAGTGGAGCCTGCGTGTCGGCAAGCGTAGTGTGGGACGCCCCCCAGCTAGATGGACCGACGACCTCAAAAAGGTGGCTGGGATAGACTGGATGCGGAAGGCGGAGGACAGGGTGTTGTGGCGCAGCATGGGAGAGGCCTATGTTCAGCAGTGGACTGCGATAGGCTGAGTTGATTGATTTGATATTATTTATAACGTCACGTGTTTATAACATCACGCTTTATTTTTTAATAAAATTATGCTTATTATTATTATTGTGCCCACAGTATTTGTCGTAATAAACATTATGCCTAATGATCATTATTCTGAATTTCGTCATGCCAATGTAAATTACGACCATATATTTTATGCTTATCATTAGTAAACCCTTTTATAATCTATTATCTTAATATTATACTTAAATGCAAAAGTGACTGTCTATCAGCTATCTGTTACCTTTCACTCTTTAACGGCTGAACGCATTTTGATGTTTGGCACATGGATTTTACACTAGTTTACAAAATGTATTTTTTTTATTTTCTGGGGGAACTCAACTGATCGATATATAGCTTTTAAGGCCCAGAAAAGATGTCTCCGATCATTATTAAAACTTAAATCGACAGACAGTTGCGCGCCTTACTTTAAGTTACATAAAGTCTTGACACTTCCCTGTGTCTATATTTTCGAAGTAGCTATGTTTGTCAAGCAAAATCCATCTCGTTTTGAGCGCCTGGCTGTTGTATTCCCAAGGAATAGGCGTGACAACAGCAAATTATGTCAAGTATAATGTCGAACCACTTTAATGCGTAAGAGCGTTTCTTGCATGGCCATAATTATTTACAATAAATTACCGAGTAATTGGAAAGCTTTTAAATACAGCACAATTTAGGAGTAGAATACGAATTTTTTTGGTAGATAAAACGTACTACAGTGTAACTGAGTTTCTATCGGAGAAAAATATTTGTTAATTAGTGACATCTTGATTTTTGAAATTTTTGTGTACGACATTTTTGATTTTTGACATTTTGATTTCTGACATTTTTAAATGATGTAATGATAATGGTTTGATATTTGTAATAGTAATGACATGATATATAATCTAATGATACTAATTTATATTTTCCTTTTAATACAAACATATATTTTTAATTAAGTTGATGATTTAAAATTTCATACGAGTAATTTATAAATTGATCTAAATAAGTGTAATAATAATGATATAAATAATTTCAAATGTTTGCATGCCGATTGGTAAAATGTGGCTGAGCTAAATGTAATCTTATGAACTATTATGTACTACCCGTATTTGCAAAATAAAAATTATATTCTATTCTATCTGTTGCCGCAACTTTATGGTTGATATCATTTCCTTATGACATATTATTTTCAAATCTACCCTTAGAAATTTTTGTGCAGCTCAACTTACTTTATTTTTTATTTTCATAATTTAAGCGTATTAGTTCGTTGATAACGTGCGTGTTTCACTTTGTTAAAATATATATCTGAATTTTTTGCGACATGAATACGTCTAGAAGTTTTTAAACAATCCAAATCATTTTTGCTACATATGTGGAGAATATGTGTTTCACAGTTATAGAAAAGTTTTATGAGAGTTCGTCAAAAATACCTACTTTCTGTGTTTTGGAATGTTCTTGGATAAAAATGAGAAGTCTTGGGCGCCTGATTGTGTTTGTAAATCTTTTGTTGAATATTTACGATTGTGGAAAGGTGGCAAAAGAAATCATTTTAAATTCTAAATACCAACCATTTGGCGAGAACCACAAAATCATCTCGTGAATGATATTTTTGTAGTGTCAACAGAAAAGGCATGCACGCTAAAAATCGTGCTAAATGGCAGTACCAAAAGTTACTTGTAGCTCGTGAAAAAATTATCCTGCCACCAATACACATAAAACTGGGGATCATGAAACAGTTCGTTAAAGTTCTAGACGTAAACGGACAGTGCTTTTCCTACATTTGTAAAAAAAATCCTAAGCTCGCTATAGAAAAGCTTAAAGCTGGTATATTTTACGACCCTAAATTAGACAACTTAGGAAAAACACCCAATTAAAAAATTCTATGAATGAGTTTGAAATAAGGGCTTGGACAGCTTTCGTCATTGTGACGCAAAACTTTCTCGGAAATATAAAATCTGAAAATTATACTGAGCTTATAGAAGACCTCCTTTTACAATAAAAAAATATAGGGCGCCATATGAGTATAAAAACCTATTTTCTTCATAGTCCCCTGGACAAGTTTCCTGAAATCTAGGAGATATAAGTGAGGAGCAGGGTGAGCGTATGCATCAAGATTTATGCGTTATGGAAGAATGCTATCAGGGATTTTGGGATATAAATATGATGTCTGACTATTGCTGGTCCCTGATACGCCATTTTCCAGTCTTCACTTAAAAGGAGAGCTATAAAACTAAGTTTTTTTTAACTAAATGGTCAACTTATTTTTCTTAGTGAATTCTTTTTTTCTGTTTTTGATTTAGGTATCGAAAACTAAAAAACCAGATCTGATAAAAAAATCTAAGTAAGTGTTTGAACATAGTATATGTAGTCAGCAACAGCAAAAAAATTCCCGGCAACAGATGCACTGTAAACTAGTGTTATGGATGACCTGGGTTAGGACATAGGATAATTTATCCCGGTAGTACCTTCTCATGGGATAATTTCCGACATATTGCATAAATAGCTTATTGATTTGAGATTCACATTCATAGTGGTTGAAGGAGGGGCTCGTGGCTAAGTAATAATAGCCGCACGGGTCGATCGATTAGGTTTAGCTACGCTTACCGGGGTTGGTCCGTGGACCATCTTTACATACCGAGACTACTCCGTGCCTCGAAAAGCACAATAAGCCGTTGGTCCCGGCTGTCATTCGTGGATCTTTGACAGTCGTTACGGGTCGTCAGAAGCCGAAACTTTGACAACCAGTCTTTCCGAGGGGTATCGTATTACCCAGTAACTGGGTTGCGGAGGTCAGATAGGCAGTCGCTCCATGTAAAATACAGGTATTCAGCTGCATCCGGTCAGACTGGAAGCCGATCCCAAAATAGTTGAGAAAAGGCAGATGATAAGTGGTTTGAGTAATTAAATAACCATAATAATTCTACGATTGAGATGCTCTTGGTTACTAAGAGCATCTCAATCGTAGAATTTATATCTCTCAACTGGCTTCTGGCCGCGAGTTCGTCCGCGTGAAATTTCTTTTTCGTTCCCCAATCCGTTCTCCTGATATCATTAAAAAAGCCGTTCTGTACAAAATGTATGAGAAAAACAATTTTCTTAATAATATTTTTTTTCTTAAGAGATTTCTAACCACCAAGCATCCTGATTCCTGAAGTCTCTAAATACAATCTATACTTGATATTTACATCCTGATCCTAAGCAAATCGATACGAAGCTAGTAAAGGCTAGGCCTAGTAGACTGTAGATTTGTTGACCATTTTCTATTTTGTTAAGTACCTGGTACTCGTTGAAAGGCCTACACTGTTCTCCCATACCTATTAACGCTGTTATTTGAAAATATTGTAAAAGACAATTATTTTTTGAAAGAGTATCCGTGGAGTTTCATGCCGGTTCTTCTCCATAGCAAACGACCAATTGGAACCGTGCACATAGCTTGTGACGTTTCATGAATGCCCATGTAGGTTTATGTGAAATATTTTGATTTCAGTACAAAATAAACAAACAAGATAATAATCAAACCAACTTCGAGACTCTTCTATAGGGGATCCAATCACCGAGACAAGTTTCCTTACACATAATAACATACTTAGCATCGAAATATGCGTGCACACATATTCGTGCGTTTGCCAATTGAGCAAGCGCGATGCGTAGGCGCAGGTCAAGTTTGTAGTGCGATCGAAAATTGAATGTTATTCGTTAGTAATGTGATCGCGAGCTCATTGTTGATAATTGATTCGCTCGGTGGTTTTTCGTTGTACAATCAAGGAAATGGGTCAATTTAAGATAATAAAGTTCACAGAGTACAAAGTATTTTTTGTGTTGGGTACTTCCTGAAAGGAATGATTTTCCCTTGAAATGATCTCTAGGTATGTCGTTCAAGAACGTTTACTTCTTCTCTCGTCAGCACGAATTACAATCATTATGAGAATTCATAGCTCGCAGAGGCTATTATTGTTATTATTAATGGACCCAAAAATACCTCTATTTCGCCTAACAATTTGAATGGCATTGCATCAATCTTAAAAGTCGCAATACTGACAAAAGATGTGGTCTATACATGATACCTCACCACAAAATTCTTGCAAAAAATCACGAACAAACTCGCAATCACTCGCGACTCTTTCGCGACTTAACCACATTTATGTAGTTATTAATAAAAGAATATGCCAGACTGGTTTGTGCGGCGATGCGTTGACCGTGATCAGGGGGCCTATTACGAACTTTAAAAAAACCAGGCAAGTTCCAGGCAATTCATTTCACTGGCTGGTTAAATTTCGTATTACGACATTCCTAATTCTAACCGACTTCACGCTGGGTAGTTTGTCTATGGCTGGCTTGTAATTCTCTGCCGTAACGTTCAGAAACACAATTAAATATTTATCGGTAAGTTACGGTTTTATTTAATCACATATTTTGTGATAAAAATAAGCAATTTATATTAATCTAGTTACTTTAGTATAAAAATAGGTGAAAATATGAACGCACTGTATATTATGCTACCTATATAATTCTTCATATTATAATTTTCTGAGTTTGTAAATTATAACGCGAGATTAAGTTTCCGAACGAACTCCACTTGAAGGTCAGTGGGGAATTCGACCACATGGAAGAGTATTGTTTCATTGTTTCACAAACTACTATGAACACTATCTTATTGTTTGTTTAATACTTCCATTCGTAAGAATTTTCGGGGTATAAACAAAAATATGGCGTAAGCTCGTTATTGAGTATTTTCCTATTCAGTTTTTGAGTATTTTCTTATTCAGTGTAAGAAAGTACTTAAATATGATATTTTAAAGTTGTATCCGATAAATCCGTGAATTTTGTATGACAGTCCCTGACATGTCTCAACTCCTCACTTGATTAAGTTGATATCGTTCAATGAATTGCACATCATCCACGTCGAACGCATTAAGGCTCTTGCATACAGGCGCGACACGCGACGCGAGACATAAGAACCGCGTGTCGCGCGACGAGCGGTGCCTTTGTTTCGCGTCGCGTGTCGCGCATGTTTGTAGGAGCCTTTAATTTGATCACGAAGTTATCTCCAACTCCTCACTTGATTAAGTTGATATCGTTCAATGAATTGCACATCATCCATGTCGAACGCATTAAGTCTCTTACATACAGGCGCGACACGCGACGCGACACTAAGGAACCGCGTGTCGCGCGACGAACGGTGCCTTAGTTTCGCGTCGCGTGTCGCGCCTGTTTGTAGGAGCCTTTAATTTGATCACGAAGTCGTCTCCTTTTGTTCCTAGATTCGTTATTTTGATCAGAAAAGTCACTTTCTAGGAACTCAAACAGTTCATATTCGTCGCACATAATATTTTCTTTTGTTATTTATTTATTACTCGAGTTACTTCGGCAAATAAACCCAAAACAATTCAATAAAAGCTCCTCTGAAGTAGCGTAAACTGAATGGATTGTGAGGTTACTTTTTGACAAGTTGTTATATGAAAAGAAATGTCAAACGAACGTTCGTAATACGGTATTGCCAGGCAATATTCGGGCAGAAGTCGGCCAGGGTGTCACGTGACCGCTGACTGGCTTGTTTGACGTGTTCATAATACGAAATTGCAAGGCAGTTCTGTTTACGCTGTAAACTGCCTGGAAATAAGAGTTCATAATAAGGCCCCTGGTCTATCGAGGTCGTCAGATTACAAACCTCTAACATATTGATGGGGTTTCAGTGCTAGTACCCACCCAATAGCTGGGCAGGATATTTGCATTTTGTATTGTGTTATTTTATACTGTGATGTGATGATCAAAAAAAATGTAAGTGGGCGAAAAGTAAGTTATTTTTTTTTTAAAGTTACGTAGTTACAGATGAAGTTTGCCAAGCTTCAAAACCGGCCAAGTACGTGTCGGAATACGCACAATGAAGGGTTCCGTAGTTGAGATGAATTTATCCCAAGCTATATGTAGCTAGCTTTCCAAGAAACGCTGTAAGGTTGACTCCTATAGTCTGTTCCAAAAATGTCTGATGAAAGTGTAAACAAATCCTGTTCAGGTCAAATTCTCACTCAATCACTCACCAGAGTGAATTAGTAACACATTCATATGTATTTAGAAGGTTTCAACTTTATATCTCACCACTTTTTCCAACAATTAAAGTTTGAATAACATTATTATTTTGTAATTGAGATATCATAGACGAAAATTGAGGTTGTAAAATTAGCCTCAACTGCCAATTTAAAAACATCTTCATCATCATTTCAGCCGAAAGACGTCCACTGCTGGACATAGGCCTCCCCAAACGGGGGGAAAACATCTTTAAAGTGACTTAAAATAAGAATATCGGGTATATCGGGTTAAATTATGCAAATAATAAAATAAAAGCACTTATTGTGTAAGTGGCACTACAAATTGGTATGACACAGGTATGTTTTCTGATCCATTTGTTTACATTTTCATCAGATACTTTTTGAACAAACCATATCTATTACTTTTTCAGATTTCACATTTACAAACATTCTAGTCGCTCATCTTCGATCCATCACCCAGATAGATTGAAACCGAGGAAAGACAAAACCTTATTGAGACACAAAAACCTATCGTAAATTGCAACACTATTATCTCAAAATCACCTTTGCCAGTGACCTACCATCGACAGGCTGTTTCTTTAAACAAGTTTATATTTAAGTGAGTATTGCGTAACCATATGGCAGGTCGTACCAATGCAGTAAATCTAAAGATTTTCTTAAAGGGAACGTTAACATAGCTTCCATGAGTTGCGTTGCTAGAATGTACATCCGGCGCCGACGCACCAGGGGCAGTCAGCCGCACTGCCACCTTCCTGACTGGCGAATGTTTTTGTCATGGCATGAGTTTTATTCGTATAAATTGTGATTATCCTAACTAATATTATAAATTCGAAAGTAAGTTTGTTGGTTTGTTACCTTTTCGCGCCTAAACCGATCATCCTGAATTTTTTTATATACTTTGTCAGGTATACACAAACGGACATACAGTACCTTTCATCCCGAAAAAAAGTACTGTTCCCGAGGAAAACAACAATAACGTTCTTATGATAATAGATGGCGCCACGTGTCTTTCGAATCATGATTGAATTATATTAAAAGGACACAGGCTACATCCTGGATCGCAGACGCAGTCGCGAGCAACAGCTAGTAGAATATAAATTGTGATTATAGAATATTAGCTTCTGCCCGCGACTTTGTACGCGTGAAATTTCTTGTTACCCCGCTACCCATCCCGTTCTCGAAATATCATTAACTATGCCGTTCCTTTAAAAATGTATGAGAAAATGAATTTCCTTCAGAATTATTTTTCGCGATATTTTTTTATGTTTTAATAGTTATTCTGCTATTTGGGCTTCAGGACTCGATTAGATCATAAAAATTGGTCCAGCCGTTCTTGAGTTATAAATGGTGTAAATAACCTGACTTTGTTTTATATATTAAGATTAGCGATTTCGTCCGATATTTCCCTGTCACTTGGGATTTTATCCTTATTCTTTGTCTCCATCAGAATATATAGTATACCAGCGCTGCGACACTTAATTTTAAATATCGCAGCATCATGCTGAGATTGGAGCCTTTTGGCCTCGTACACACGGCTACAAAATATCAAGCTATAATTTTCCAGTATAAACTGATCTCGCATTGTAGGATTTCCGTACAGTGAGAGGTCACCTTATACGGGAAAATTATAGCTTGATTTGTAGCCGTTTGTACATCGTACAGGACCTCTTTTTTTGTATTTTTTTTTTTTAACACATCTTTTTATGTTTAGTGTTTGTGACCTTCCTGTGTGAGTCATAATAAATACTTTATCTTTCTTTCATCATAAAGACCCTCTGTGCCAAATTTCAGCTGTTGAGGTCCAAGTGTTTGGGCTGAGCGTTGATGATCAGTCAGTTAGTGAGCCAGGATTTTTCTATGTATATGATGGCTGATCAGTAATCGCTCGACAAAATCTTTCTTCAACAAAATATAAAGATTCTTAAAACATGATGTTTAATGCTAATTTCCTATACGAGTCAAGGAAATCGTGCAGAGTACCTGCAGCACCTGGTTATATCATGTGCTAGCTATAATATCGATGCTAACGGGTTTTTACGATGCCTATGAACGACTTGCAATCTGTCACTATCGCTATATACATAGGGACATAATCTTTGTTGCTTACGTGTGTTATCTTCTATCATAGTGGCAAAGTTTCGGTTATGATCGAGAGTTTTCAAAGTTTATTTTTTCCGGAGGTTTCTCAAGACAGGAGGGAGTACCTACGCAGCACCGTTATCAATTTTAGGGAGTCTTTTTGTTAGGAACTCTCTAAAAAGATGAGCCGATGTAAAATTCATACATAATTTTTTATCTACTTACCTTTGTTTAAAACACGTTTTTTTTTAACACTGTCATCGCCACAAATGGCATGCTCCAACAATCAATCAAACGAACGATGGGATTTGATGAGAACGAACATCGTCTGTTAACGTCATATAATTACAAGCACCGAGATCAAAGCATTTACTTTAATGACCGGAGGACACTTTACGACGACATAGCCTACAATAACAGTTCGAAGTCTAGAACGAGAACTAGATTTTCAGTTGTTGAGAAGCTAGCAGATGGGGTTTATTTATTGCTCACTATAGCTAATGTTCACATGCGTGGCATGCGTTGCACGCCTCTTATTCTTTTTTTTGCTTATTCTCCTGTAACACAACAACTTACAAAAGTTTCATCACAATTGGTCGAGCAATTTTCGAGGTTTTGCGAGACTAACGCACGGCAATACTTCCATACTTAATATTATAAATGTGAAAGTAACTCTGTCTGTCTGACTGTTACGTTTTCACGCCTAAACCGCTAAACCGATCGTCATGTTTTTTTTTTTCATTCGGCAGTTGATTTTAAATAAATCGACTAGCGTTTGCCCGCGGCAATGCCCGCGTGGATGTCGGTTATCGTTTAAAAAAGCAGCCTATGTCCTTCTCCATATCCCAGGCTATAACTCTCCCAAATTGCATGACGATCGGTTCAGCGGTTTAGGCGTGAAAACGTAACATACAGACAGACAGACAGACAGAGTTACTTTCACATTTATAATATTAGTATGGATGAAAAGCATTTTATTCTCGTAAATACATAACTCCATACATGCCTTTGTTCGTAATAAAATTAATTAATTTGTAATTGATTCTTTTCAAATCTACGATTCCGGTATATAATATATAATCATCCTATAATGTTCCCACTGCTGGGACACAGGATTCCTCTGGATGACAAGGAGTGGGCCGTTTTCCACCACGGGGGCCCAGTGCGGGTTGGTAAATCAGATCTCACATGTCTACGAATCTTTGGTTCTAAAGACATGCCGGTTTCCTCACGATATTATTCCTTCACCGTTTTGAAACAATTCCGTTAATTATAATTTTTATAAGGTACCTATAATGTTGATAAGAAAAAAAGCTGCTCTCAGTATTAATTAATTGGTTCCATATCGTCATTTCATTCATTCTGGGGAAACCAATGAGACACGCAAGAGGATTAAAGATTATGTTACAAGATGTTCAAATGTGTTGTCCCTTTTTGTGAGTGACTCACAAAATCGCATTTCGTTGTTCTATACATTTAGAGCGTTGAATTTACATATTTTTATTTTTGTATGAATGTCTGATGAATTAAAATCTGATAAATTAATAAAAGAAATAGAACAAAAGTTGTTGTTTATAATGTTAGAAATATAGTCTAGCTCTAGGAAATATGGTCTAGGAAATGTAGTATAGGTTGTTTGTGTTTTACCAATAACCCTGTATAAAATTAGGTATAATTTATATTACATCATCATCATTTCAGTCGAAAGACGTTCACTGCTGGACATAAGCCTCCCCCAATTGGGCGGGTTGGCGATCGCAGTATGGTGTTACAAATGCATAGAGAACGCTGCTGCCTATTAAATCCCTTAGTCGACTTTTACGAACACCCACGGGAAGAAATAGGTTGATGCTATTCTTTACGTCCGGCACCACACGGTACATATAATGTTTGTATTAGGTATATATATGTGTATCTTTATACCTATATTTAAATAAATATTTATTTATTTATTTATTTATTTATTTAATACTTTAGCACAAAAAAACATGTACAGAGGCGGACTTAATGCCATAGGCATTTTCTACCAGTCAACCTTTGGGTGGAGCAGAGACAAACAGAGGTAGGTGCAATTATGAAATTGGAGGAATAATTGTATACATATAGGAATATCCTTAGATATACCTATACCATAACTATAAATAAGATAAATATACCTAATTATATATAAATATAAGAACAAATAAATACATATAAATACACAAATATACTAAAACTAATTAAACAAACAATGGGATAACATTTCCGTTGTTATGATACTGCCAGCTTCTTACGAATGTGCTCGCGAACTTTAACCTTAAAGGATAATCGGTTGGTTACCATCCTGATTTCCTGGGGGAGCGCATTCCACAGAGAGATAGATTGAATGAAGAAAGAAGAGTGAATGAAGTCAGTGCGGTGTGTAGGACATTGAAGAAGACGATTGTGTGATGAACGTAGATTTCTATTGTGGTTGGCGCAAATGTACTGAAAATGGGGAGCTAGATAACTAGGGGAAGAGGGAGAGTCAAGGAATGAAAACAAAGTGGTCAGCGCCCTTTGCTCTCTACGCTGGCGTATGGGCAACCACTTTATTCCTAAAAAAATTCGTAATTTCACCTACTACTGTATGTCTCTGCATCACCCAAAGGTTGACTGGTAAAAAATGCCTATGGCATTAAAGTCCACCTATACACATTTCTGTTCTTGAAGCAAATAAATAAATAAGGTGTGAGTTTATGTATGTACCTTTGTTACACGAGGCTAGTTTTTCAAAGCTAGGATAGCAAGCTAGAACCTTAGTATACTATCCTGGCTTGGCACATGCAGTACTGTTTACATGATTCCAGATAATTTTAAGCCAGAACGGTATAACCGTGGTTGCGGTCAGAAAAACACAACGCCTAGTCATTGTACATTAGCCAATCGAATACTAGCTTCGCCGGTGACATGAAGCTATAGTACACAAGCCAGGATAGTAAAATCAGTGGTGGGGGTGTTAAACTATCCCAGCTTGAGACGCTAGCTTACCAGCTTTCTCACTAGTTTACTAGCCTAGAAACGAAGCTAGTTCTATATTCACGAAGCCAGAGTTACTAGCTTGCTAGCTTACTAACACTAGCTTGCTATCCTGGCTTGAGGAACTAGCCTCGTGGGTCTCAGGCATTAGAGATACAGATTGTTTAGCAAATAGCCAACTTAAATTGACCGTACCATCGCGGTCTCGAACATCGGACCACCGTAAGGACTATTCTTGCTTGCAGCGCTCGGTTGTATAGTAACGTTTACCTACGCTCATCAACATCACAGCATCAGATTTTTGTTCATGTAAATGAAAAATAAAAAAAGACCGTATAACAACCAGCCGAGGTGGTCAGACATGTGTGATCATTGTAACAGAGCCTCAGAAATTTATTCGAACTAAAGTTTATGATATTTTATTTTTCGTAGTAAAAAGGGAAACAAATGTTTTAAACAGATGTGGCCATCGTCTGCCCGGGATATTGTTTTCAAAGAGGTTAGATTTTCGTGCCCGTGATAGTACATTTATTTCAATCAGAACTGTCATTCTTTATTTATGAATCGTCTGGATGAAATGGCTACATGGCAAGTTCACGTAGTCTTCTGTCAATATGACATAATAAATACAATAACATATAACATATAACCATGACTTTTCCTTTGACTACATCCCTAGTACCTACTGTGTGTTCGTTTGTCACAGAGATGTGATTATACGCTTTCCAACCGGTGTCACGCTCTTGGCTGATATTCTTTTGTTAAATTAAATTGTTTTGCCAGAGTTAGTATGTTGCAGTGTCCGTTTATTCAGAAATTTTTAAGACTAAAATGGCACATTTCAGGATCTATGAAAATAAACAGAATGTCGACTTCAGTATTTGTTTTGGAATAGTACGGCATAACTATGCAAATCTCTATTAACTGCTTCCAAATAACGAAGTTTATTTTAAATTTATTTGTTTACGTTTATTTAAACTTCTCGCACATAATATGGTACAAAGGCGGACTTAATGCCTTAAGCAATGCATTCTTCCTAGACTATCTTTTCATTATTTGACATTATATACCTACAATTCTAATTCCAACTCTATAGTAGTGTTTTTTGTGGACATGATATTTATTCAAATACGAGTATGTTACTGTAGTTGTAATGGCAATCATGTCATTTGGGTTAAATAAGTTTTTTTTAAATCTTTTATATAGATTAGTTTCTATTTTGTGAATGTGAGAATGTCGTAGGGCTAATAGACTGTAGATTTATTGACTATTTTCTATTTTGTTAAGTACCTGGTACTTGTTGGAAGGCCTACACTGTCCTCCCATACCTACTAACACTGTTATTTGAAAATATTTTAAAAGCCATTTATTTTTAATAGAGTAACCGTGAAGTTTCTCCCCGGCTCTTATAGGAAACGACCTATCGGAACCGAGCACCTAGCTTCTGACGTTTCACATGCGTACCCATGTAGGGTTATGTGAGATAAAATATTTTGATTTTGACTATCAAATTAATTTGCTGAGACATCACACTATTCTCCCATTTCGGACTGGTACAGAGCGTAAATAAATACGTCCTGGTATGCTAACAAACACTTGTTTTCTGACCGACTTGCGATAATCAAATACCAATAACAGCAATGCAAACCCAGCTTATTAATTAAAACGCCTACATAACTCTACTCTGGGCTTTGGCGTCCATATAAGTACTGCCTAGAATAGACTCAGTCTAATAATCCCTATTTACACTAACGCCAAGTTTAGCAACTCCTAGTTTGGTAATATCTAACATAAGCAGATCCCTAAGCCACCACTCTTGTTTCGCCATTCATTCTGAATGAGCTACCCTCAAAACTGATATAACATGTCAAATCTAAGGAGTTGATCCTTAAAATATTTCTACCAAAACTATGTGTGTAACAAACCTCACGTCAGCGAAAATGCCTTTCTGTAAAATGAGAGATTTTTTATCTCGACTGTAGGTTTATTATTTTATAGTTTACTTAGCATAATTAAGTTTTAGCACACTCGTTTTCAAAATGTCAAAATTTGTAATCCATTGCTATACTCCATTTATTATAACATTAGACAAATAACTGTTCTCACCCTTTCGTTATTTCGATGTAAACGTTTAATAAACTCCGTTATTTCATGATAAATACAAAGCACTGTAATCTGTTTACCATTTACATTAAAAAAATATCTCTAAAGTGCAGTAATTTCAACAATATTACACAATAACTATCGTTATTTAGCCGTTATTTGTCTAATGCTATAGTAAATGGTGTATTGACGATAACAACTGCCGACGATAACAAACTATGTATGTTATCGTTAATACAGATTATAAATTAAGTTCGCGAGCACGTTCGCAAGAAGCTGGCAGTAAAATCACAACGGTAATGTTATCCCATTGTTTGTCTTATTTGTTGTAGTATACATATTTGTGTGTATTTATTTGTGCTTTATATTTATATTTAAATGAATATTTATCCCTCCATTCTCGCTATTGCACCTACTACTGTATGTCTCTGCTTCACCCAAAGGTTTGACTGGTAGAAAATGCCTATGGAATTAAGTACGCCTCTGTACATTTTGTGTTGCTTAAAGTATTAAATGAATAAAAATAAAAAAAAACACAGGATAGCGTAATCTTCGAAAAAAAAAAACTTTTTTTTTTAGTATTGTGCCGGTGTCGACTATTCTGCCAGCATTCTCACGTTGAGACGGCAGCGCAGAGTGGCGGGCCGTCGGATTTTACTTTCTGGTAGATAAATGTTAGTATCTGCAGAACGAACACAAGGGTTAGTAAAAACATATAGTCTAATTTACAAGCTTTCTAGTTTGTTTTTTTATTTATAAAATAGGGCACACCTACAACATAATAATATACAAGATATACAAGAAGTTTTTTTATATCCCATAATATAAATAATAATATATCTCTAGAGGGTATGAATGAGACCATATCAAAGAATCAACTGGCATTTAAATATTTTTTTAATTATCTTTTCTTTTATTTATTTTTTTAATTTTTCATACAAAGTAATTCGACAAGTCACGATTATTAAATGTAAAACATCCTTACGTGAAATATGACGTCGCATTTTCTTAGCTTTAAATATGAATGATTGGTTTGAATGAAGATGAACTACTCGTATTGATCAATGCAACTTAGATACATTACTCGAACACATCGAGGGTCTCAGTTTCATCAGTTTGGCAACGTCGCAATAGTAACAATTCGTCATACGGGTGACAATTTATGACCTATATATGATTGATGATAATTATCTTCGAAACTATGCATTTTTGGACCGCATATTCTAGGAATTTTTGTATTATTTTTACTAGGTAATAGAATATAACCCTAGAGTTTTAGGATATCAAAAAGAAAAAAATACGTAATATAGTAATCGTATATTTTACGCACCAGGTAAAATTTTAAATTATTTTCGTTAAGGAATGTGGCTACTCCATATTTTTGACACGTTTAATTCAAAGTGCGATGCCTGTCAATTTTCTTAGTACTCGGTATCAAATTTTACTTGATCGCCTAATGGCTGGTGAAATATTTTTTGTGCTAAGTAGCTGTTCAATATCTGCGCGTTACATTTAATTGTCGCCTACTGTAAGAGACAACGGGCAAAAGAGTTTGTGTAACAAGACTAACAAGTCATTAATTGCATTGTTGTAATATTAAAATACAACATCCAGTATGACAATGACGCACTATGAATACTACCGATGACGACTGAAATTGTTATGGTATGAAAGAAAATATCTTACCGCAGAGGATGTGAGCGTTCCGGCATATATCGTTCTTCAATTGTTTGACAAACATCACTGTCTTATTAAATGGGCAGTATCATTTTTTCACACACTACTTTTAAGGCGCTATACTAAGTTGCCCAATGCATTATAGCCTCTATCTACAAGTGGCGATACTTAGGGCCTGCGCCCAAAGTTAAATTCCTGTTCGTCGCATAGAAATCCCTTACCGTGCCGTGCCTCAAGTTGGCGCAGGGCCCGTATACGAGACATTTTTTTCAAAGGTAGGATAGCAAGCTAGAACCTCTGTCTTGCTGTCCTGGCTTGTTACAAGATAGTGTTCTTTACACAATGCCAGTAAATTTTAAGCCAATAGCATAGCGGTGGCAGGCCGATTTAAATGATCCGATTGGCCGGCCACACGAGGCTAGTACACAAGTCAGGTTAGTAAAATTGGTGGCGGGGGGCGCAACTATCTCAAAAATAGAACTTCATCCTATTAAACTATCCTAGCTTAAGACACAACTTACTATCCTAGAAATTAAGCTAGTTTTGTATAGTTACTAGCTTACTAAGGGAGCAGTGGTGGCCCAGTGTAACGGCTCCAACCTACAAGTTGTAGGTCGTGGGTTCGACCCCAGGCAGGTGCTTTACTTTGTGTAAATAATTTCATCCTCACTGCTCTTAAAACGGTGAAGGAAAACATCGTGAGGAAACCGGCATGTCCTAGAACCAAAAAAATCGAAGACGTGACATCTACTAACCCGCACTGGGCCCGCGTGGTAAATTTCAGCCCCCTCCCTCTCGACCAGAGGAGACCTGTGTCCCAGCAGTGGGAACATTATTAGGCTGATTATACTAGCTTACTAACACTAGCTTAGGAACTATCCTAGCTTCAAACACAAGCCTCGTGTATCCAATGGTACACCCGCGATTAACCAAAAAACTTCTCAGCCTAAGTAGAAATAACCTTCGAACAATAATAGGTACAATTAAGGGCAATAATCTCCTTAACAAACATCTTTTTAACATAGGCGCCACAGACAGCCCCCTTTGCAGGGGCTGCCTTGACGCCGAGGAATCAGCCGCCCACGTCATCCTGCAATGCGAGGCCGGGGCTCCACAACGTGAAGAAATCCTCCGAACAGTGAGGTCGCTCCGTGAAGCCTGTAAAGCTCCCAGGAAGCTTCTGTGCTTTTGGGCGGGGCTAGGCTAGCTCTGTTAGCCAGAATCCCCACGCACAACGGACCAAATGCGAGTCTAAGTGCGGAAAAGGGAGCCCCATCATCATCAAGCCTCGTGTATCCCAGGCATTAGGCAGCAGTCGCACTGGTGCGTGAATGACCACGAATATATAGCGCTTCGTCCTGAACTGAAGCGCCATTTGTGTCATACATAACCGACCCTTTTGTATTCAGAGACGAATAAAACGGTCTTTCTTTTCGACTAACCATTATTTCGGTGTAGTCCTGCTATTTGCGTTATTTCACTTGTACATTACTTAATAATTATTTTGAGGTTAAGTTGGAGAAAATGAACATATGTACGGCAACGAAGCGGAAAAACATCTGTTCAGTGGTTGTAAAAGTTTTTCTAAGATAATATTAGGAGGATGAACAAAATATATTTACCAAGCAATTAACATAATTAATTATGCAAAAACTCGTGTACCAAAAGGTGACGGAGGTTAGTCGTCATTCGCTACAAATTAAATCCATTGAATATTATGTATTAACGAATAGTAAAATTGATATTTCGTGGGTGGTATCTGGTACCTACAAGGAGCAGGTATACGTAGATATGGTAGATATGAGATGATGAAGATGATTAGTACAGATGTAACGATTTGTGCATACAAAATAATCTACAACAGTTAACTGAACTACATTACACAGTGTGAAAATGAATTAATATACATTATATGAAAGTAATTTGTTCAGAACCGTTTACCGAATCGATTTCTGTCATTTTGAATATAGGTTATTTTTGATCCCAAAAATAATAAAAAAATCGTAAATTACAGTCACACTTCCAATGTACACCACTCGTCGCGCGACACGCGGTTCTTTTGTGTCGCGTCGCGTGTCGCGCCTGTTTACCTTAGCCTTTATACGTTTGCGACTGGTTGCGTGCTTAGATTTGTAAACTTTCTCCTACAATCAGTATAACTAATTAAATTAAAAAATAATGTTTTATACATAATAGTAAAAATTCAGTGTAGTATTTTGATTATACTCGTAACATAATATTCTAATTGATGGTGTGCGTTAATTCCGGAACAAATTGTACATACAAACCTAAACAATTTATAATTAAACGTAACTTTGCATGCTAGATGCTACATATAAATGCCAATATTTAAAAACGATAAACCATTCATGACTAATCAGAACTAAATGAAACGCAAAGCATTTGAACGCACAGCAACATTGAGAATAGTTCGCAGAGCTTGTAAATTCAGCTTACTAATAAATACACTTTAGGATTAAAACATTTTATTTTGTCATCATCTCTATTACGAGTCTTGACATAATCGCAGGCGATTTTTTCTTTCTCGCTCGATTGAAAACACTTGAGTGCGACAATCGCCTGGCAATTCTCGCAGGGACAATCTCTGCTCTCGAAGTAGGGAAAACTCTTCTCGTGTAAATGAGCCTTCATGCTTAATGTTTCTTTTTCTTTTGCGTACAGCTCACTGTATCAACAATGGCAATGATAACAAACAGCGTAATTCATCGTCATATTAACGTCAATCATCATCTATCAAAGTAGTTCTGAATAAAAAGGGAAAAACACATGTGGTAGGACTGCGTTTGTACTCAGTACCGAGAATTCCATTAAAAACCTTTTGCATTATAAAATGGTTAAGTATATAAATACATATAAAGCACTTCGCGGTTTTCACATAGCCACTTAGAACACAGCCGTGGTTAGTCATACTTTTTAAATAGTTTTGCATGAAAAAGTATGGTGTCGTGTAAACGATGCGTTTGTAAAGTATACCATATTTGAATCGTTTTGTTTAGCAAACGAGACTCATCCACATAGGTTTCGGATTTTCCCATAAGTTCAAACTGATAAAAGTTTGCGAACATCATATCTCTGGTTTAATGCAATCTCTACACTTTCATCAAAATCGGTTTAGCAGTTCAGAAGTTCAGTCGTGAAAACGCACAGTTGTAGTTGTTGTGGTTGCCCGTTCTTCTCCGTAGAGATCTACGTTTTGGAATGGGCAACTAGCTTCAACCTTCTGACAGTTAGACTCTTTTAGAATTCAAAAGTGCCTGTAAATGGTTTAATTGAAATAAATGCTTTGAGTTTGTAGAGGTCAGATAGGCAGTCGCCCCATGTAAAATACTGGTATTCACCTGCATCTGGTTAGACTGGAAGCCGACCCAAACATAATTGGGAAAAGTAAGATGTTGAAGTTTTATATTATTTAAGATGTCTACGTCTTTTTCTCATTTCATTATACATATTCTTTCATAAGAAAGAAGCCAGAAGCCGTAAGACTTAGCGTTGGAAGGCCTCCCACAAGGTGGACCGATGAACTTATGAAAGCGGCAGGAATCCGCTGGATGCGGGAAGCACATAACCGGTCGAGGTGGCGGTGCTTGGGGGAGGTCTATGTCCAGCAGTGGAATTCTTTCGGCTGAAATGATGATGATGATAATTCTTTCATGCAGTTTCGTAACAGAGATGTTTTTATGCTCCTAGGCGCTAGTTTCAAAGACTCTAGCTTCCAGAATCATAAAAACAGAAACCTGGTTCTATCTATGAATGAATAGACATAAAGGAATTATGTCGTTTAATGTTTAGCAAGGGTTTTTAAACCACGCTCTTATATTAGGTATTCAAATATTTATTGCGACCGGTTACCGATCTCATTTTTACCAACAGCCGATACCTTATATGTATGGCCGAAACCTTAATACCTGATCCGAGAACCAAAAAATATTTACATAGAAGGGTAATCGGAAATTCAATGCAAAAACTCCACGCCAGCATGACCCAGCCATTTGCACGCACATATTAATATGGACATTCGCTATGCCGACGAAAACATGCCAAAAACGTATAAATAAAACAGCTGTGAATACAAGGATACACAATATTATATTATAATATTATATTCCACACGACAACTGCTTATAGCCACGATGTGCTCATATGCGTATATGTATTTATGAATTAATTAAAAACTGTGTGATGATTCATTGGATGCGCCTCGAAGGATTTCGTCGAAATAACGTTTTGGTGGCAACTTGGTTTGCATGCAGTAACATTAAACGAACTTTCATTTTCTCCATCGTAAGATAGCACGGCAGGCCACGTGACACTAGTGCACTGGGAGGCATGAGCAAAGATCGTCACTCACTGGACGCCTGAGATCCTTCCTCAGGCGTCGAATCGCCGTCGAAGTAGACCGCGGCGAAGGTGGTGTGACGATCTGATCATGTTCACGGAGCAAACATGGCCATAGATCGCACAAGATCGCTAACAAAAAAAGCAAAAATCATGCTAAACAGCCAGCATTATTTGAAATACTTGTTAACATCAACAGCCATGGAGATAAAATATACAAACGTCTTATTATTTTTAACAGAGCAGCTCAACAATGAAACGAAACAACACGAAACGTTTCCTTTCAAATTCAGCTGTCGTGTGGAACCATGGATGTGAGTAACAATTTTTGACGTTTTAATGAGGGAATTAAGAAAGTACTCGAGTGAATGAGAAGGGGCTATACAAGTTGGGGATCGGAATTTGAAAGCATCGAAGGGTGTCCCGCATACCAATTAAAAGTTAATACACAGGACTGACGTCGATCGATAGTGTTACAATGATACATTGTACTATCGATCGACGTCAGACATTCGGATATAGCGATGTACACATTGTACACTATGGTTACACTGTGACTCGAATTTACCTTAATAAGGTGATCTCCATTCCAGTATCCTCTTTTGGCCAAATTGCTTTCTTGGGAATCCTCATGGATAGCCACCGTTTGGGGGTCGTGTATGTGGTTCCACACGAGAAAAAATAGTACCTCACGACAGTTCCCTTTTGCTGAACCACGGGAGGAAGAGCTAGCTAATAAAATAATCTGATGTCAGGAATATTCTCGGAACCACAATATTCACTCTTAGGTCTTAGCTGGCAAGATAGTAATGAAAATGACGACATCAAAATCACAGGTGGATGCTACTTTCTGATACAAAACTCGCAGCGTAACTTCGAATTTCATTAATCTTATACAATTTTTTAAGAAACGTTTCATAAAGTAAGTTCTAGTTTTGGAATGACGTACCTACAAGATGTAAAACTTGTTCTGTAATCAAAGAGTCGTGCATTACATTGATCGTCTTTCTGATAAGTAAAAATATATGTCATTAAATTTAAAAAGTTGTTTGTAAAGAATATGTTTTGTGCCAATATAACATGATTATGGAAATTTAAATTGCATTAATTAGCTACACTGAATGATTATCATATAGCTGTCTATATGATAATCGTTCAGCTATACATACATCAGTTATTTGTCTATTCTATACTGAACTTCTTAAAATCGTGCTGCAACGTGTTTTGTATTGTAAATGTCAGCCAGACGACATGCAAGAGGGTGCTTTCGTTTCAAATAAGCAGCACAGCAGGGGGCCAAGTCTACTAATGTACAAACGTTGCAATGGTCTCTTCATTGAGTTTTTGACAGATTTGCCATACAAACACTGTCAAATACAATGGCGAGACCATTGCATAGTACCCATTAAAAAAGTAAGAGCACACGCAAACCCTGCAGGAATCGAGAATTTTTAACACAAAAATGCATTAACAATTTAAAAGCAGTGACGGAAACGACACGTTTCTTACAGGACGGGTAATTTGAAATACACGAGATTACATATTTACTATGCAAGTACTGTATTTAGAAAACACGCTATAACTGTCAAGGGAAAACATGATAACACTAAATAAATAACGAATGACACTATCTTTGAAGCTGAAATTAGATTAAATGTATGTAGCAATTACTCGTCTTGTTACAAATGAGGTAACGGTGTAAACGCTTTAAAACAAAAAGGCTGTATGGTGGAAGCTAAAATATTCTTTTAGAATTGTATCTATTACTTTCATGTGTCTTGGACATCGCTGACATCGGTGAAGGAAAACATTGTGAGAAAACGATCGATGCGTAAAGTCGAGATGGTTAAAATAAACTCACACTAGGGCCTCAGGACTAATTAATATATGTATGAAATCGCCAATCCGCCTTGAGCAAACGTGATATCGCTCGTTCCTTCTCTGTATGAGAAGAAGCCTTTGCCCTGCAGTGGGACAATAATAGGCTGGTATTATAGTATTTTATCAACATTCAATAAATTCCACTTACTTTCAGTAGTAGCGGTCTTGTTGGATCCCGGCGTGGCATTCGGCGAAGAAGTGTTAGGCGATGTTGGTGCAGGGTCGGATGGTACGGGCGCTGCTGATGTGAGCCCCGTATCAATCGGAGGGGCTGGCGAGGCCAGCGGCGTCGCTGGCACATCCCTTCGCTTGCGGCTGTGATCCAGCGTTACAATGTCGTAACGGAACGGACTCGAGCTACCGCTGTCCAGAGCATATTCTAGGTTCCATGCTGAAAGATAAAGAAATATTTGTCAATATTGAAATGGTTCTACAGGATGGCGGTTTTGGCACCTGCATCCGTCAAGGGGGTGGTTCTACTCGTCATACTAATAAAACTTTCGCTATGAAACTCATATCTGAGACGCAAAAAATAGCTATTCATATATGCATCGAAATCTACTGTACTACCACAAATCGCCACCATGTACTGAATTGTAATTTTTTGTAGGTTTGAAATATATTTTATGTTTTATGATTAAGATAAGCACCATTTCAATGGTAACACGATGAGGGAAATATAGAACTTATAAAAAACCTGTGCCTAATAGGTAATGAGAATGTATAAGATACATCACTCCGATTATTGAAAATGTTTAGGTACATATATGTTTAGGTTTTAGGACTTCTTGAAAAATAATATTGCAATGGACACTCTTGCATCATTGGATTTGCAACTGTGTACTTCATAACCAATAATAGTTGTCACTGACACAAGTGTTCTATCCAGGGCTTTAAATACCGGTAAATTTTCATAACGTTATCTTGTATTCACAGAGTTAACGTTATTATTAAAATAACGGTAATCCATTTAACGTTATTTATACAACTATTAATTTTATCGTTATTTTAAACAGGTGAGATGCAAGTAGTGGGGCCTGAGGCGTGCGGCGCGGCGGGTGCCCGGACTCGCGCCTGTCTGATGCCGTACCGATCAAAACGTTGCCTGAATCTGCCTGATTCTTACCCACAGAACGGCAACGTAGCTAAATTAACGTTAGTTATCGTATTTTTGTTAATGTTAATTAACGTTATATTACTGGTAATGTTATCAAGTAACGTTAAATTTTTGTACCGTTAATAGGTATAACATTGAAATTTAACGTTACGTAACGGTTATTATTTTGTTATTTGGTAACGTTAACAAGCCCTGGTTCTATCGACGAGTCCGTATTGTCTATTGGCTTCTGACTACCCGTAACGACCGTCAAAGATCTTCGAATCGAGGCACGGAGGAGTTTTGATATGTAATGGATGGACACCCATCCACGAACGACTCGTGCGGCTGTTAATATTAAGCTACGATCCCCTACTGTTTATTTTTATAACCTCAACGGAGAAGTTCTTGGCCTTCACCGTCATCGTCAGGCTGAAGGTGGCAGCGACCTTCACCCGGAATCCTCAACCAGAGGAACTGGCTATCTTACCTCTAACTGCCAAATCACAACAATGCTGTTATTAACATTGTTGTTATGGCGACAGATTTAGATAAGATGGTGGTAGCTAGCCAGGCGGACACGTCGCAACAACAAATTAATGTTTTATTCGAATGAACGTATTCCCGAGTAACATGTCTGATATTGCCTTCAGGTCGTTTAAAGAGCAAGGTTTTATAATCTAAAACATCTAAGCACACTGCACACAATGTTAATAATTATACAAATAAGTGACAGATATTATTTATGAACTAGTTCATACATAATATCTGTCACTCTGTGACCTCCAAAATAAGAAAATGAAAGATAATTAGAAAAAACTAATCAGCGCATTTTGAAGACGAGAATGTTCAGCTAATTATGCGCTGAACAGATTTTGAAAATAATTCTTAATTACCCTAAAGTAGGAGCACAAACATACCTCGAAATGTTGTTGGGCAGAAAGAGCTGTGTTCAACGCTTGATTTACTTAACATAATCCACCTCAATGTACTAAAAAAAAAATACTAGCTATTACTTATATAATGTTGATTTCTGTGCAATAATAATATTTCATGTTATTTCTTTAATTTGTTTAACAAAAAAAAAAAAAATTGCGCAAATAACTCACCGCGAGTGAATTTTGCGAGACTGCAGCCTTAAGAATGGAAACTAGAGAACAATTAACAACAAAATTACTGGTGACTTTGAGTTTCAATGGTTTTCATAACAACAAAATTACTGGTTTTGTTTGAGTTTCAATGGTTTTCATTCTATTTTAATAAGTGTCATAAAAGAGGTCAAGCTGCAGGAAGCGGAATCATACAATTTCCATTAGGTACGTGTTAAGTAATGAGCTATTAAACGAGCTCAGATTTATAAAGGTATTTTGACTTGAATTGACTAAGTAGGTTTATCAAGAACATCAGAAGTAATCATGTTATTAAAGCGTGATCACAATCAGTGTAAGAGTGACAAGTTGATATGGCTTCGCCTACAGACATTACGAGTGTTTATTCCGCTAAATTGACTCTCACATGTTGGTATTTTACTTTCAATGAACAATCCACTTTAAGAGCACTGTCTCGGGTCCACTATTGCCACTGCTTAAAAAAAATATTATCTCGTGACTGAGAAGGAATTATGAAAAACGGCTCAATCATTTGCCTCGGTAAGTGTGTCTAGAATTTTCTAATACCTTTTATAAAGGTTCATATTGAGACACAAAGCAACAAAATACGATTTAGAGGAATGTGGCCGTTTTTCTTTGACCCGAGACAGCGCTCTTAATGTGTACATAGGAAGAATGAAAGGTATAACAATTTCCTTTATACACACAATATGTCACCTCTTTGAACTGTCATTTGAATTCATAATGTTGATAGTTCCGCGACTGCAGATACGTATTACAAACGGGGCGGGACCGTAATCTGAACGTATCACTGTCATTCAATTACGAGTATTGACGATAACTACTGTTTAGACATCTAGCTACTGAAGGATTCAGTAGTGTTGGTGACTGGCTGGGATGCCACCTTTTTTTTTAAGAACTACATTTTTATTTATAGTGACGTTTATATTTTTAGAATAGAGAAAATATTTTGTTTTAAAAGCAGTTGTCAAGTGTCAGTTTGCTTTGTACATAGTTTTATCCAGGTATTATTATTAATAAATAGCAGATAATCATATTTAAAGTGTTTCCATCATCCTCCAATCATTTAAAATACATACAGTCCATTTGCTCATGAACAAGAAGGTAGTTATTAACAGATGTCCCAGCCTACATTGTTTTTCTAGAGTATAAACACCCTTGTACTTAGAGATATCCACTTCAGGAACCATAAAGACCCTGGAGGAGACTATTGCATAAAATCTTTAGCTACACATAGACAAGGAATTCTTTGATGAATTGACTTAAAGTGACGAGAAGTTTATAAGGAAACAGCTCAGACAATACGAAATCTGCGAAGTACTAAAACAAGGAAACAAAGAAGCTAGATGACTAGATGATGATGATACAGACAGTCACGATAAAATCCCCGCAAACGATTTAGAAAAAACTGTTGAAGATCTGAGATCTGTTGTTGTTGTTCGCATTCGTAAGGGGTTAACTAGATTTATTATTATATGCCTTTATATACCTACACTAGCTAACAAATGTTTGGATAACCCACGGTTCACAGTCACACAATCATGTCATTGACCAGTGTTATGATAACAGTTTGCATCCATAACACGTTGAAATTAGTACGATTGTGAGAACTAGCGCTATGGTTTAAGTCACAATAGGCTATTTCCTGTGTTTTCAATTAAAAACGTTGTTGGTTGTACTGTTTAATTTGTGGCTGTTGACTCCCTATGATGTTTATTTGCTATTAATGGTGTTGGCGTCAAGTGGTTCATTACTACTACGTTCTATTATTTTACTTAATTAATGTTGTGTTTTGGTGATCTTAACTTGCCTAGACCAACAGCACGAATTGTGCGTAGTTTTACATGCGCAAATACGTATAAGTACAAAGAACTTGACGGATAAGAAATCATTAGTAATAGTATTTATTTAAAATTCTTCGCACAATGGATTTGCTTACTCACAGTATATTGTTAATCAAGCACATCAATGCATCACGAGACACGGGTGAGCATGCCTCTTACGTCTAACAAGCTGTCACACATTGCTCATTGTTTAAGGATATCGTAATTAAAAACACGCATTCATCGACGTTCAAAATCATCACAACACTACACAATGATAGCTGTCTGTGTTGTGGTGATTTTGAAGGTTTAAAAATCGGCGAAAATCGCCCGGCAATTTTTGGCTATGAATATCCATTTTTAGGGTTCCTCATTGATTTAACTGTTTCAATTTGTTTGAAGAAAAGGAGACATATTTTTTTAAGGTGAAGGACGTCACCACTCAGCTTGTACTAAACAAACACTGAAGTCTGAATTTTTTTTATTTAAAATGGAATGAGAAGATTTGCAGACAATTAAATGTATGTGGTTTTTAAACCAGAAATAATGAAACGGTTCATTGGATCCCACTAAGGTCGACAGACTTAGAGACACGTTTTCTCCACAATTTTGGAGTAACTAGCGACGTTATGCGATTTTGGAGGCAACGACTTTTATCGCCTCGTTAATGTCAGGCTGTACGCCATACATCGGCGCATTTGTTCCCAACTCTAGTAACTTATCAATGAACGTAATTCCATGGCATTTAGCCAGAGGGAGGGTTTTGGACATTCGAATAAGTATGAGTCACCAGACAAGGAAAACCAGCGGTATTACCCATTTATTTTCCTTTGACTGTTTCCAAAAGTTATACTGGGTTGTGGATGATAATAATTGGTGGAGAATTCGACAAAATTATTAGGGCAATTAAAGGCTATAAACTCATATAAAGTTTGTCACTTTTTTTCCTGAAAGTCCTTAGTAATTCAGCTGTGTTTAGTGGTATAGTTAATACTAGTGAAAAATGTGTATGTTTTTAGGAAGCATTATTCATTTTGTGTCTGCATTGATTTTGAATAAATTGTACCAATAAAAGCGTTAAGTGGCTATAAGACAGGTTTTCACGCTACAGATATATGCGACAATAATGTTAGTTAATAATGAGGATGTGTAGATGAGCGCTTGTATGTGTTTAAATACATGCTGCGCAGCATTCTCGAAGCGTGACTCGCTTAAGTAACATGAACAGGTGTCTAATGGCTTAGGTCTTCCACAGATCAACTAAACCAACTGATCTGTTTAATTGAGTTTAATTGATCTGATTATTGGATTTGTCATGAGATGCACTCGGGCTATAAATGGTTTTTAACCAATTTTTATTAACTATTCTTGGGTAGTTTTTGAGTTAGCTTCGAAAAACGTATTTAATCCACTTCGTATATCTTGTGTCACTGTTGTTTGTGCGGTGTAGCAAGTAGTGGTAAACGAAGTATTGAATTTATTGTGTTTTATTTTATAGGTGGAACCATTTCTATGAAAACTTCATGGAAATTGTTCTACCGGAGTCACGGCGCGCCTTTCTGCGGTGAGCCTATACATTGCAAGCAGTCGCACGTTCGTCTAAACGCTCCTACAAACAGGCGCGACACGCGACTCGACACAATAAATACAATCGTACAATCTATACAACATAAAGCAACAACATAGAAAATAGGTAAAATCCTGTGTACATTTTCATACACATTCCAACTTTTTAATTACAGCGAAACTGTTTTGTAGGTGACGTGATCCGTCGGCTATCTGCGGGATGCCTTAGACCAATGTCCTGAATACACTTGGCAACCATAGCCTTCCACAGAGAAATAAACTAACATTCTGATATTTGCAACTCCCTGCAGACTGAGCTTGAGCGAAAATGACGTTCCAAGTAAATAGTACGACGGCGGCAAAGTAGAAAGAGTCAACTGCACTTCAGGTGCAAAAACAGTACTGTGTCTTTTTCTTTTCATTTGCTTATATCTCGAAAATGGTGTGTCCTATCGCAAAAATAATGAAAATATCGACCCCCTTTAGAAAGCTCTTAGACCCCTAAAACTCAACATGTACGTAATATTTTTTCATATTTTCCATACAAAAAGTGAAAAATTCATATAAAACACGTCGAAGCTGCCACCCCTGCGCACTTCCGGATCTAAAAAAATTCAAACGGGGTAGGGCAAACAAGAACCACGTAGCGAAGCCATAAGAAAAAAATTAACATGATTTTGTAGTTATCCGTATATACTTTGTGTCCGTCAATTAGAAAGTTTTCTACTGTTTTTAGCATGGCGATTACAAAAAAAAATTGTCTTCACTACCTTAGACAACTGTCCGTTGTCAGTGTGATTTTGACAGTATGGGATAGGAATCTTTCTTCTGAAATAATCTACTTATACAAAGACCTAGACAAAGATCGTAGACAAAATGATAGATTGTAGAAGGATTTCTACGGCGCGATGTCAAAAATGGAGAAACAAAATGTCACTTTGTATAGAAAGAGCTGCGTCTTGTCTTCGTAGACATAGAAAGCGTCATGTTAACCCTGCAAGGACTTTAGCATCATCATTCATTTCATAAAAAATCTCATACGTATAATGTAAAAAAAGTTTCACTCGAATATCTCACACCATATACTATAAAACGGCAATTACATACTTTAACCCCTATTATATAAAACAAAGTCCACCACCTACACACACACACATTAAGTGGTATTTACACCATTTATAACTCAAGAACGGCTAGACCGATTTTTATGAGCTTGGTTTTGTTGGATTTTTCTCCGCCCCGAATAGCAGACTAACAATTAAAACATGCGAAAAATTAAGGGATTTTTTTTTTTAGAAAATTCACTTTCTCATACAGAACGGCTTTTTTGATGATATCTCGAGAACCGATTGGGGAACGGGAAAACAAGAAATTCCACGCGGATGAAGTCGCGGGCAGAAGCTCGTTATATATATACAGGGTGTTAGGTTATCGTATACCAAATTGAAATGATCGACAGAACCCATTTGCTATCCTTTCAGACCCCTTAACATCTCTCATGTGGAATATTTTTTATCGACTTTTTATTGCTTTATTAAAAAAAGACCCAAATTTTACGGACATCGGTGGTTTTTCGGTAATCGGTTTCTGCGAAAGCCGTTTCGGCATTCGCCAAGTATTTTGTATTTTCGCAGCAGTAAACACGATTGCACATTGCTTTCTCAAAAATTTTGGAGGCGGTTGGTAAAAGGGCTGTTGGACGGTAATTGCTTGGATCCTTAGCAATGTACTCCATATATTACTACATATTATAAAACAAAGTCTGTCTGTCAGAACGCGATAAACTCAAAAACTACTAAACGGATTTTCATACAGTTTTCACCAAAGGACGGAGTGATTCATGAACTTCCTCATTAATCACTCCGTCCATTGGTGAATTTGTGGTTTATTCATTAAGGTTTTGTGTAAATTGACGATGTAAAATATTCCAAGTAGGATAGTAATCAGTTACATATTAATCTAACCCACATGCTCGACGCAATAGATTGATGCACTACGAGTACTAAGACATTTTTTTTTTAGGTATAGGTACGGTGGCCAGCACCTCAAGTTACCACAAACTGTCAAATTTTGTCGTTCGATTTTGAACTTAATAATATACATTCTAAAGTTTAAAATCGTTTGAAGAAATTTGAAAATTTCGTGTAGCTTGATGTGCTGGCCACTGTACATTATATGCTCTGCTACGCGTGCGTAGCCGGGGCGGGTTGAAAATTAAAAAAAAACCGATGAAAAGTATTTTAAATACTAAACATCATTAAGCAAGAAGTTTTATGGATACACCAATTTAGTGAATAATAGAGTCTTTTATATTTTAAAGTAATATTGAAATTAGAGGACTCCTTAAAGTGCTGATAAATGAGTCTGTTACCCTAAAGTTTTTTATTTTTTTTTCACTATTTTATATTACTGTTTTTTTATAATAATATATTAATAATAAATCATTTATTTGCATGAAATATGTTAAATTAAATTATAGCACAGGACATATTTCACCCTCATTACGGGCATGCAAAATTATAGTTAATTTACAACAATTACTTATATATTAATTAGAAATATAGTGATTTCAATTACTTAAATTATTGAAGAATTGACGAAGAACCAGTATTTTATGTTGCCCATGGATTCAAAAAACTAGTAAGCGCGGTCTCTGTCGGATCATACCACCTTAATTAACGATATTTCATAGAAATAGGTTTTTTTGTAGTTTGAGAGCGACATAAAAACTTATTTGTCTTGTTATGTATTCAAACTGTCCTATTCCTGGGTAGCATATTGAACATCGCCAAATTAGTGCAATTAACTTTTATTTTGACAACGACCGCTATATTTCGAGAAGTACAGTGACATACAGTATAATGAACTATGACCCATTATTAACATTAATCTATCTTGTTTTCGTTTTTAGATTGATAACCCACCGAATTTTGTCAATAAACAGTTCGTGACCAGAATTTTCAATGTAAACAAACTTATCTAACAAAACGAATCAACAAAAAGATACCTAATTCGTTTTAAAGAACAAATACTGAATGAGGATTCAATATTGTGTTGGTGAGATAGTAAATAAATAAAAATAATAATAAATTCATTACTGGCATAGAAAAATTGTGAACATACAAAGTGAACCCCTGACTCCTGCGCTAGGTAAAAACACCTGTGTTACAGGAGCCAGTGTAAATTGTCATTTGTGTGAGTAGCAACCGCGTTTGATAAATGTAAATTAGATACAAAACTAATATCTATAGATATAATAAAATAGTAACGAAGAATTTTTGTCCGTTTGTCTGTTACGGATTACCGCAAAGGTTTGGCACACAGATAGTTGGCGGTATCAACAACGCCACATGCGAACTACGCATCAAAGACCTGACGTCACAAATCCTGAATCGCGCTATCAGAGTTTACCGCGCGACTAGCATATATACAACATCCCAACATCAACCGTTGGGCAGTTGCCCACCAGACACAATACCCGTCTGGTCGGAGGATCCTCCCTTTACGAGTATGAGTGAACTTTACACCCTGTTCCTCATACCTCTAAAAGTTTATATGTTGGGTTAACACTTAGGATACTTTTTTAGGTGACAGCTCCCAGACGGCTTATTTTATTCCGACACCTCCAACAAATATCGTTAATGTATACAAAAACTTAACAAATCATACTAAAAACTTCCTCGAGAACCACGCTGTCCATTGGTGAAACCAGTATAAAAATCGGTGCACTTTTTTTTTTGAGTTTATCGCGAACAGACAGACAGACCCGGCGGAGGACTTTGTTTTATAAATATGTAGTGATGGCATCTCGCCGGTCAACCTAAGAGGTTATCGTCTGCTTAACCGGACTTTACTGTGGGTGCCTCAATAAAGCCTCCAGCCAGGGCAAAAAACTTATAAACTAAGCGACTACACGTTAAGAGCACCCCCTGTGGGGTACGGACCTCGGCTTAGGGCGTCGCTTGAGGAGGACAGCAACTTTCTAAAGGGCTAGACCGATTTGGATGAAATTTTATATGTATATTTGAGTGGGTCCCTGGATGGTTTGAAAACACTATTGGACCCGGTACGTGGCGCTGCAATTGGGTTCTAGGATCGTTCAGACGGGATAACGTGTGTCGGGTCCACTAGATACAATAAAAAATAAAAATTGGATACCTTTTATCCCGGTAGTACGTCCTCGTGGGATAATTTCCGACCTTTACGAGAGCGAAGCCGTAGGTAAAAGCTAGTTGATATATCCATACTAATATTATAAATGTGAAAGTAACTCTGTCTGTCTGTCTGTTACCTTTTCACGCCTAAACCGCTGAACCGATCGTCATGAAATTTGGCAGAGATATAGCCTGGGATATGGAGACGGACATAGGCTACTACTATTTTTTACACGATAACCGACATCTACGCGGGCGGAGCCGCGGGCAAAAGCTAGTAAATAAATAAATCAGTAACACTGCCGCGATATAGTTATAGCCTATGTTCAATTCAGCCGGGGAAGTCTTTTAGCTGAATGATGATATTGATTAAACTATTGAGAAAACTGTCCAAGTGCATGTCGGACCACACACACTGCAGGGTTCCGTAGTTGGGATGAATTTATTCCAAGAACAAACTTAACATAAACATGTTCTCCGATATATTCCAACTGCAAATGTAAGTTTGTACGCACAATATTGGGAGATTTACCATGATATTTTAAGACCTATTTAAGTCTTATAGGTTTTTCTGTAATCTATAAGTATTGAATTATTTACTGCATTTAAAAAAAAATTAAGGCTGTTACTTTTTAGGTTTGGGTCACAGAAATTGATAGGTATACGTACCAAACTTCAACTTAATCTGTCCATTAGATTCAGAGCGAATTGGCTGTGACAGACGGGCAGACAGACACACGAGTGATCCTATAAGGGTTCCGTATTTTCCTTTTGTGGTACGGAACCCTAAAAATGTCGTAAATATAGACATCCAGCCTTTTATGCGGGTCTGACCACAACCTCTCTTTGTCCGTGTATGAGTCATGTATTGGCTCGCGCGCATTGCATACATCAGCACTTTTCCGTCGCCTTAGTCAAAGTCAAAGCATTTATTTCAAATAGGCACATAAATGGTACTTTTGAACGTCAAAATATACACGGAAATAAAATTGATTCTAGTTGCCCTTTCCAAAAGGTAGTTTCGCATGGAGAAGAATGGGCAAGAAACTCCACCGTTACTCTTTTAAACTGTTTTACAATAGTTTGATACATCAATTATATCATTACATGTGAAGACGATGTACCTATACCCAAAGTCTCTAATTCAGATAATTTATGTAAACAAAGTAATGTCAAGAAATGTCACTGTCAAAATGACAGGACAGTGGTGCAAAACATTTTATCATTTTTGTTTTTCTAAATAATCATCTATGAAATTAAAGTGAATTAATTATAAGAATATATGCAAACAAAATACCGTTGCCAAACAATGTTTTATGTAGTGTGTCGGAGACACGGCCTATGATCGTCATAATCAGCCCTTTTCAGTCTGTTTTCAGTTTGAAAATTTATAAAAATAATTACGGTATGATTATTTATTCTTAAATTCAATACTTAAAAGAAAATTGAACCTTTTTTTTCGCCATTTTATGTGAATTACCATTACGAAGATATTTTTTTGATATGTTATCCCCTTTGTTTACATAAATGATCTGAATTTGAGACTTCGGGTATAGAATAAAATTACTATACCACAACAGGTAATAACAATAACAAATTAAGCATTGACGGATAAATTAACCGTGTGTTAGATACAAAGTGCTCACATATTTACAAATATTATATTATTTTTTACAAATAAGAGTGCGAGTTAAGCTTATCATAAAAATGTATGTCTTAAAAGTAATTACACAAATTATAGTGTAACGCGATAGTACTCAATCAGCCTTCATAGTCAGCTGAACTCATTCACATAATATTCATATACGCACGTTACGTGGTAGTGAAATATGTTCAATAAACCATCATCTTTAACTATCCGTGTCTTATCATTTCAAGCTAACATCCAAGGTGTGTGCGAACCAGCAGCGCATACAGTCCGGTATACCGAATGACCTTGCGAGCATAATGCCATTATCACGAACGACCATTGAAAGGATTTTGTGGGTTCCATTAACTGTCAGGGTATACCTATTTATAGGGTTGCCATACGTCCCGTATAAACGGGACTGTCACCGTGTTTGACCATCGCGTCCCGTATTGCTACACATCCCATAATTATCCCGTATTTCAATAATTTCGACTAAATTCAGAAATGGCCCGAACTGGGCCAGCTCTATCTTTATATCAAAAAGAAAACGAGATCATTATAAAAGTAAAATCAAGCTCAAAATATGACTGGGCCCAAAAATGACGGCATGGTTGGAGTAGTAGTTAAGCGCTTGCCTGCTGCGCTGCGTGTCGCGGTTTCGATTCCCGCACGGAATAAATATTTGTATGACCTACAAGTAGTTGTTCCGGGTCTGGCTGTTTGTGTATGTGGGTTTAAATGTTTGTAAACGCACCCACAATACAAGATAAATTCCTAATATGAAGCAACGTTTAAAAAAAAAATGTGTTAATTAAGTTAAAAATTGTTATAAGTACTATTATTTCGAATAAAAACTTTGATTTCGACTTTTCTTTATTTGTTTGACACGTCCCGTATTGATCCCAGAAAGTTACGGCAAGCCTACCTATATAAAACCCATTAGGTAATAAAAAGCCATGATTAAAATTCAAAATTATCTAAGGTACAACAGAGATAGGGAGAAATAATGGGCATATCGTGAAGAAAGATTTGAGTATGAAAAAGAGGGTGACAACTTACAACTGGAGCCGAGTATACGCGATTCAGCATCACCAACCGACTGGAGTCGAGTACACCCAATTTAGGGTCACCGACCAGAGCGTGATGGTTCATTTTTTTTTTATGGTTCAGAAAGAGCTCAAAATGCGGATAAAGAAGTTTTAACTTCAAGAGGTTTTGGCTTTCACGCTACCGAAACCGCAATTAACGTGACTAAACTTGGCCAAAGTAATCTATCAAAATCATCAAGACGAGAAATGTATCAGCCATCCACATTCAAACTTCTTCGTTTCGAATCGACGAAACGAAGAAGTATGAATGTGGATGGCTAAGAGTAGCGGATGACCAAAGAGTCGATAGTTGGGACATTTCAACTTGGACCGTGTTAAAAAAAATAAAGAAAGATAAATATTTTATTTAGGAAACGTACAAGAAATACAAAAGTAATAAACCGGCTAAGTGCGTGTCGGACCACGCACAATAATGGGTTCCGTAGTTGGGATGAATTTATTCCAAGAACAAACTTAACATTGTAGTTGATAAACATGTTTTTCAACTGTAAATATACACCATTGACCGGACCGGGAGCTACCATTGACCGGGTAATATGTCTTTCATTGACTTGAATGTGCCCTGGCGGCTGAGAGTATGTCATGCTCACGTAGATGTCTCGCTGATGGTGGCGTGTGTGTTGGATCATTTAGCTCCCTTCAAAACGGTTGAGCTGAATGGTGCTAATCCATGCGTCATGTTCGTGAACGGGCGCCGTCAGTTGGGACTGGTCATCTCTTAGCTGCCACGGGTTATTTTATTTTACTTTGTTTCTATTTGTTGTACCTACTCTTTTTATTTTTACATCGTTCTCACATTTAGTTATAAATTCAACATTATAGATGTAACGAATACTTTTGTAACAATTTAATTTAAGTGTGTCCATGGTGTTTCTTGCTCGTTCTTCTCCATAGGTACCTACGCTTTGGAATGGGAATTGTAGCTTCATTTTTCTTACTGATCGACTCCTTGACAATTCAAAAGTGCCTGATGGTTTAATTAAAATAAATGGTTTGAGTTTGACACTTCAGTCTAAAAAAATTAGCACTTTAAAGCTTATGATTACGCAAACGGATCCCTGAATCGAAAAATGGTTTTCACAAACCCGTAATATTTTTTTAACGGCCTATCTAACGATACCCCACACCATGACAGACGAGAAAAAAAAAATCATCCCCACTTTACGTGTACGGGAGGTACCCTAAATGTTTTTTTTTTAGATTTTATTTCACCACTTTGTTGGTGTGATTAATATGTATACTCATACCAAATTACAGCTTTCTAGTACTAAGAGTCTCTGAGCTAAGCCTCGAATAGACAGACAGACAGACAGCCAGACAGACAGACAGACGGACATGGAGAAACTATAAGGGTTCTTTGTTTACTACGGAACCCTAAAAAAGGACATTTTAAACTAACAAAATTGACATATTTGTGAAAGATGATATGTTTTGAAAGGAATTAACGCTGAGATGACCGCTGATAGACATGTATGGACGAAGATATGCGGCGTGGGTCCCAAATAAATTGGGATATGTTATTAGTAGCGTATGTATATATCATCCCCACTTTACATGCACTTCATATGCATTTTGAAATTACAAACACACACTTCAATTTTATTTTTATTTGTATGCACAGATATGAGAACGATGACGGAATATTTTAAAATAAAATAACTATACCCAAAGTCTCTAATTCAGATAATTTATGTAAACAAAGTAATGTCAAGAAATGTCACTGTCAAAATGACAAGACAGTGGTGCAAAACATTTCATCGTATTTTTTTTTTGTAAATAATGACCGATAAAATTAAAGTGAATTAATTATAAGAACTATGCAAACAAAATACCGTTGACAAACAATTGTTTGATTAGTATGTCGGATATGACCGTCATAATCAGCCCTTTTAAGACCAGTGCTAGACGTAAGCCTCCCAAAATCGATTTCCACTCGAAACAGCTTACAGCCGTTTTCATCCAAAATGTGGCTAGATATGCTATTAATGTTGTTGAAGACGTAAAAAAATTTCAAATGTTTGGATCTTCTGCATTGTTACCAGTATCATAAAATATTTTATACCAGAAACTCTTATTAGTAACTTTATTAAAAACAGAAAATTTATAAAAATAATTACGGTAAGATTATTTTTAAATTATTATTTCATAAATCAGTACATAAAAGAAAATGAAACCTTTTTTTTTTCGCCATTTTATGTGAATTACCATCACGAAGATATTTTTTTGATATGTTATCCCGTTTGTTTACATAAATTATCTGAATTTGAGACTTCGGGTATAATAACGTATGATTTTCCTGCTGTATTGCAATCATATTTTTCTTTGTATTTTGCAATCGTTTTCCATTGTTCACAGGAAAAAGTGCTTTTATAATTTTTATCTTGTTTTCTTTTCTATTTAAATGTACTAAATTCGCATGCTAATACAACTATTAAAATTATATTCTGTTTTTCTGTCTGTCTGTTTATTCCTGTTAATCTCCGAAACGGCTGGGACTGTACTGACTGCCAGATAGCTGATGTTATAAGGAGTAACTAGGCGGGCTAAGCCGCGGGCAGCAGCTAGTAATACTTTTAAATATACGAATTGAGAACCTCTTCCTTTTTTGAAGTCAGTTAAAAATCATTTATAGCTCGAGTGCATCTCATGACAACTCCAATAAGCCCAAACGCGGCAAAAATACATAGTTTTATTACGGAGTTCTGGTGCCTTCAAGCTTCATCATCAGATCACTTTAATGGTACCATTTTGATCAGAACCATTTATTTAAATTTGCTTCATCATAGTCGCTTAACTATGTTAATCGAGATATCTTATCGCCACCCGTGAAAAACCTATTCATTCAGGAGTTCAGGTGGCCATCTGTGGTCTTCTTCATCCGTTCCACTTCACCAAATGATACTTTTTGAATGCGATGAAAACAGGCGTAACGCGACTACTTTAAATACTCAGTATGGTCTCTTGCAGTACCTAGTCATTCATTTATCACTAGGTGCCAAAGTGCAATCCTACTTGATCTGTTACTTTGAACTGTGAGTAATGACTATTATAATGGCTAGGGGTTTTTTAATGGTACAAGCTAAAACTAGAATTTCTTAAGACTGCGGTGGCCGCCACATACCGTCCACAATTTACTGAATGGGATGGGCCGAATATTCGTTTTATGTTCGGTATTCCGTATATTCGGCAGATTTACCAAACATTCGTATTCGGCCGATTATTCGAGAAAATTGCCGAACATTCTACTGAATAATATTGAATTCAAAAGTTGCCCCTGTAAGTCAAGAATAACAACAAGTCACAAGTCTATAATAGATGAATAATGCTCAATAAGGAACCTCAGTGTGTCTAGAATTTTATAGTACTTCGGTAACCCAGGTACCCTACGTGAGATTGTCAGTAACACCAAGGCGTTGCTGGTCTTCTTTGAGGAGCTGGGATGGATCGAATAATCGAATTCCCATCCGTACACAAAATACGCGCATTGTCGTGGAGTTGTTGCCCGTATTACCTAAGTGTGTCTAGAATTTTCTAATACCTTTTATAAAGTTTCATATTGAGACACGAAGCAACAAAATTCGATATCTAAAGATAAAGAAAAGGGGCCACATTCCTCTAGATCGTACTTTGTTGCTTAATGTCTCATTATGAAACTTAATAAAAGGTATTAGAAAATTCTACTCACACTTACCGAGGTTCATTATGGAGCCGTTATTCATAATTCCTTCTCAGTCACGAGATAATATTTTTATAAAGGAGTGGCGCTAGTGGACTGTTGTACGCCCTCTTAAGGCTGCAGTCTTGCACAACTTTGTCTTGTTTTTTTTTTGTCTTGTTTTGCGCAACTTTGTATTTTTTTTTAAACTAATTAATGAAATAACATGACAGAAATAAACATAATATATGTAATAGCTAGTAATTTTTTTTTAAGTTCATCGAGGTGGATTCGTTAGGTAAATAATCACAAAAGACCTAAAATCTTATAGTGCGCAATATAAGATTCGCGTGCGGTGAGTCCACGCGCAGAGCATCTTTTTGGGTCTTTTGAGACTGTTATTATTGTTAGAGTAACGTGATTTAGGTGTATTTTTTTTTAAGTATTTGTTTCATTGTACTCTTGGCATTAAAATAATTTAATTATTACATACATACGATTCATTGCATTTATGAAACAAACCATTTATTAAGAGATAAAAACAGAGAATGTTGATGACTTTGTGACCTCCGAAATAACAAAATGAAAGATAATTAGAAAAAACAAATCAGCGCAGACGAGAATATTCAGATAATTATACGTTGAATGGATTTTGAAAATAATTCTATATTACTCTAAAGTAGGTGCACAAACATAACTCGAAATGTTGTTGGGCAGAAAGTTAAAAGTAAAAAAAAAGTAACGAAAGTATTTAACTTTTGATTTACCTAACATAATCCACCTCGATGAACTAAAAAAAATTACTATCCATTACATATATTATGTTTATTTCTGTGCAATAATAATATTTCAAATTATTTCATTAATTTGTTTAAAAAAATACAAAGTTGCGCAAATAACTCACCGCGAGTGAATTTTGCAAGACTGCAGCTTGAAAACCTTCATACTACTAATTCTTTTCTACAATGAATGTGATAACAGGAATGCATAGATATGCAATTATTCATATTATGAATAAATGTGAAGTGGCACGTACGTTTTACAATAAACAAGAGATAAACATAACAATGGAAATGTAAAAAATAAAATATTGGAGATGATAGCGTAACAAGAATGCGCAGAGGTTAGTTGTTTCTAACGGCTGTGAGATAAAATGTCTTTGCCTTCCATTCGTATTTATTTCTTGCATTCCTGTGATGATTATTTATCCATACTATAATATTATAAATGTGAAAGTAACTCTGTCTGTCTGTCTGGTACGTTTTCACGCCTAAACCGCTGAACCGATCGCCATGTTTGGCATCGATATTAGCCTGGGATATGGAGAAGGACATAGGCTACTTTAAAAAATCTTTATTTATAGATTACTACCTTTTACAAATTAAGCAAAATATGTGAAACTATTTATATTTAAGACCTTTTATAAACCATATTGTATACAAAATTCTATTCTAAACTAACAGTGACGATGACACTGAATAATAATTATTTATGAATATGAATAATTATAAATTGCAAATTATCGCATCCGACCTTGTAGAATTTATATTATTATTTAACGAATATTTTCAAGGACTAAATATATTTCAATAGAAACTCACTCAAGAATCTGACAAACGAAAATAGCAGAAAAAGTTTACATTTAAGAGGGCGTACAAGGATACACTAGCGCCACTCTTTAAAATAAATATTATCTCGTGACTGAGAAGGAATTATAAAAAACGGCTCAACAGCGACCTCGGTAAGTGTGTCTAGAATGTTCTAATACCTTTTATAAAGTTTCATATTGAGGTCAAAGTCAAAGTCAAAAGTCAAATAATTTATTTCAAATAGGCACGAAGATGCACTTTTGAACGTCAAAAATTACATGAATAGTTAATTGATTCTAGTTGCACCTTCCAAAATGTAGTTATGTATGGAGAAGAATGGGCAAGAAACTCAATACTTACTTACTTACATAGAGGCACGAAGCAACAAAATACGAACTAGAGGAAAGTGGCCGTTTTTCTTTAGAATGAATTTTGTTGCTGCGTATCCCAATATGAAACTTTATACAACCATGGTTCCTTTAACCACTTTGCCCTACTGCCCATAGTTTCGAACTTAGACTGATGTCCCATTCCCATCGCAACAATCATGTTCATTTAGGCGACTGACATATATCTTCTCTTCTATCTATTTTTGAGTTGAGGATGAACACAAAAACCGGGTTTTGGCGCGGCATGAAATTACTTTTTTTGTAAGTTCTTTTACAACTTTAGATAGGACATTCCTGATCGACAAAATTGAAGCCATTAGTAAGATATTGCAATTTCGTCATTCAAATTTGACCATGTGGAGATTAATTTTTAATTGCCCCTAGGTTACGGCGACTCACTCTCACTTTGATGATTATTTAACAAAACAACAACTACAGCCCGAACAGCGGCTCCGAACATGAGACGAGTCGCTGCGCAGTAACAAATTCACGAACGTGTCGGCGGAGGAGAGAGGTGCGGTACTGCGCAGCAAGTAGTGCACGTCAGCTGCTATCAAGTTTGAATCGAGCTGTACTAGAATATCTGTAGACACGGCAGTGCCCCATCTCACAACTTTTTACGATAGAAGAACTGAGTTGCGAAACTTTTTTTTTTACAGGTTATTTTTTTGATGGCAAACTTTATTCGGTATAAAATTCATCGAAATAATCGAGCATTGTACCCACCCGTTATTAGCACGTCCCGTGTTTAACATGTCTATAGGTTGTGCAAAAATAATACTAACATGAACAAAGCATGAATAATAATATAAAGCAAAATACATTCGGTGATAACTAATCATAAGTATTTCTGTCGACGACCTTAAATTGTCTTTAAGTTTCTACCTACTCAAATAAAGAAAAAAAACAACGAAATACGATAAATACACCCAATCGTGCAGATTGCCACCTACAACTTAATTGACTGAACCAATTCAAACCAATGTGATAATGAATGTGCCAATACCTATAAAGGTGTATCGGCGGGAACATGACCCAAAATATCGTCACCTTAGTGGCGAAAAGAGCTAAGGCACACTTTTGACCGAATTGAGTTATGAACACCACCATACTCGTCGTTAGACGGAGATTCTAGTGGTGAAGAGATCTAAGTGATAGCTCAACTAGAAGTTTGGTATTTCATTCACACGTGAAAGGAGTTAAATGAAACTAGGAACAAAAAATCAAGTGGTGAATCTTAGATTTATCTTTATCTTGGAACCAGTTTAGTGTGGAATAGCTCCCTTCACTACTAAGGCGACGATTATTGGGTGGACCTTTTATTGATTTTGGTCCAAAAATATAATATTGGTTATACACAAGCCTCCACGGCCTCCACCAGGCATAACCTGTAATCGTTGGACCTAAAAGTTAGTACGCGTCATCATCTCAAAAAACTAGGTACCTCATCATTTATAAAACAGAACCTCTGCCAGGTCAAAGATGACCTTGATCCCTTGACCTTGATGAAGATGAACTTGGATGAAAAAAAGACTTGGGATTAAGCTACATATAAACATTGGAGTTTGTAATGCAAAACCATCTTGTACTATTACTAATAAGTGTTTTAGGAGTAAAATTGATAGTTTTAATTGAGTTTTTGTGTTATCATAACGAATTTAATTTTTGTATGACATTTAAAGAGAAAATTGACTGAATGTGAGTACCATATCCAATCATCGGTTTTTGGTTGAAAACAGCAAAAAGCGAACGAAAATAACCCACGTTTAACGAAAGTAGTACTTTCTAATTAGGTTTACAGAAAACTGACAGTCCATTACTGGGAAAGACAGTCATAACCACAACCAGCAACTTGCGTAGGCTACCCCAGAAATTGACACTCATGGAATTCTCGTAGACAGTGACGCATTTTGATTTGACGATTCTAATGAAATGCCGGTTCTACGTAAAGCAAAACCGAGTCCAAATGTATGGAATCCAGAAGACTAATTGCGTAACACAGAACACACTATCAGGGCCTCAAGTCTGCTATTACAATAGTGTCAGAATGGTCTCGCCATTGTGAGGATTTGACAGTGTTTGTATGGCAAATCTGTCAAAAACTCACAATGAAGAGACCATTCTGACACTATTGTAATAGCAGACTTGAGGCCCAGTAGGCATTGGTTTCATTTTGACAGTTCAACGACATTCATTGCGTTATTTACGTTGTTGAACTGACAATTTTTTTGAACATACTAGGTCATACTAATTTTTTCAACTTAAAATCAGTCTATAAGATTCGGATTTCGGACATATTTTTTTATAATTTTAAATTAAATAAGTTATTTAAGAAAATTGATGAAAATTGACCACTAAACCTTATTTCCGAAACTAGTGAGATTAAAATTTGAAAAAAAAAAAAATACAATAAATAGTTCTTCACTTATGGATTACAGGAAAACCTCTAGGAACACTGGGTGAATCACTCAACATTGTGAGTACAAGCTTATATTTTGCAGTTGGAATGTATGGGAAAGCTCGTATTTCAAATACAATGTTAAGTTTGTTCTTGGGATAAATTCCAACTACGGAACCCTTCATTGTATGTGGTCCAACATGCACTTGGCCGGTTTTTGTAAGAACTTACGCGCGCGATTGTCCCTAAAACCGCATGTGATCGACCGGTCGACCACGATCGACTGTTTGCCCACTTCTGGTGTATATCATACCTAACTACTTGGACCGCTGTTAAACCGTTCAAAAGCTTAAAAATACTTTTTAGTGCAAGCTCCAACGGGGTTTTCGTTTGCAAAATATGCAGACCGCATTCTGACGTCTGATATGTGTTGTGGTGATCCCAGGCCGATGTTGCCAGTGACTATTGTGGTAAGCCGCCCCCCTCCCCCATCCCTGTTAGCATTGTTAGTATACTTCATAAGACTATTATTGGTTTTAATCATGGAACAATATAGTCCTCAATTGCGAAATGAAAAACATCTCTAATGTGATTTAAGGGAAGCTGTGGTAGCCCAGTGATAACGACGACCGACGAGTTGCAGGTCGTAGGTTCGAACCCTGTCAGGCACTTTGTGTAAATTATTTCATCACCACTGCTCTCAAAACTTTGAAGGAAAACATCGCGAGGAAACTGGCATTTTCCAAGAACCAAATAAATTCAAACATGTGACATCCACCAACCCGCACTGGGTCCGCGTGGTGGATTATGGCCCACTCCCTGACACAGAGGCCTGTGTCCCAGCAGTGCGAACATTATAGGCTGAATACTAAAGGTGATTTAAAATTAGAATTTCGGGTTTAATAAGTATTCAAAAGAGTATGCTTAGATGTTTTGGTTATGTTGAGAGGATGAATGAAAGGCGACTAACAAAAGGGACGCCCTGAGAGGACATACAGTGACCTACTTGGTGATGTTCTTCAGAAAGGTCAGGTGCGTAGTACTTCGCAACCAGCGTGCGTGTATGACCAGATGTATGAACGTAAACGAAGCAAAATGAGTATAGATGGAGAGTAGCAGTGGCATTCTATAGTTTCTGCCTACCCCCATGGGAAAAAGGCGGGTATAAGTATTCAAATAGTCAAATCAAAGCACTCAATTTGTAAGTTTTACTACGAACGAATTGGCATGCACAGGTACATTTGCTGATCGATTAGATTACATTTTCATCAGATGGAACAGAAAGGACCATACATAGATTTGTTTTCTAATTGACAATTGTTTCAAAACTTTGAACGACTATAGGCTGATTTTTCAATAGTCAGAAGTATTTCGATTTGACAGCTTTTGTTTTTTTAATTAGTTCCTGACGGAACAGGCTAAGGTCTGAGACCATGCTGCCTAGTCAACAGATAGTATTTTTTCTTGAATAACGTAGATCCAGTTCAATTCATCAGTATGTTAACCCATAATATAGGTAAATCCAATAAAAATCATTAGTTTTATATTTATCCTCAGGTAAGTAATTTGACAGCTTTTGTATAGAAAATATGTCAAACTGTCATACTTACGCTACAGATAAAACTTATCTGACTATTGAAAAATCAACGCTTAGAATCGAGTTTCGTTAGAAAGTATGACATTGTAGCAACGAAAGTCTATTGTACTGTCTAGGTCAATGCCGGATTAACCACGTAGCAAGAGTAGCAATTGCTATGGGCCCCGCGCAAAAGGGGGCCTGCGTATCCAAATCAGCCCACCTCCACAAACAATAATAATTTTGCCGAAGATGAAAGAAAAATTGACAACTTAGGGTATGTCCAACTTTCCAGGGTTGCGGGTTTGTTCGAAAGGGATACCGCGGCCCTGGCACACAGGCAACTGAAGAGGAACACGGGAAGGTTTTAGTCAGTAAAAGTCTGATACGTTCTCCCGCTCCGCCCACAGCGGGAGAAGTTATTTGATAATTTCCCACCCAAAAAAAAAAGGTATGTCCAACTTTAATCTCGAATAACTTTTGAAAAAGTGAATTTATCGATTAATTATATGAGATTTTTTTTATAGAAAGTTCAATTTCCTATAAAAACATTTAACGCACTAGGTGGTAGAGTGCTTGTGAGACCGAATGTAAAATGCGAAATACCACATAATATATAATTCCACAAAAAAAACACTTGTTTGTTTGTTACCACTTTATACTTGAGAATCCGTAGCAGATCTAGGGCCCCTCGATAGTATTTGTTAAGGGCCCCGCGCTTGCTTAATCCGGCACTGGTCTAGGTCCATCCATTAGAATACATAGTAGATACCTGCGCTATGTTTAGAAGTAACAGCTCCTTGGCTATATCTAGAAACAAAATCTCTCATGCACGTCTGGTATGAAATGATGGCGACATATTTAGAGGAGCCAGAATAACGCTGTTTCTACGCACAATAATCGGGCTTACTTGACTTGAGTCTAATCAAGCCAACAATACATTAGATACGGTATAAAAAACACGAGGAAGACGCTGCAACCTTGAGTTTACGAGCTCCTTCCTACGTCACCACAACTTGTCGGCCGCGCCGCACTGACATGAGGTCCTGGTCTCAGTTCAACGACCTCAAGCAGGCAGAAAAACATCTACAAAAACAACATGGTATATCGATATCTGTTTATGCAATATGTATAATTATGGTGCTCTGACAAATAGAACCATATTTCTATAAGACGATGTAACATCACACCTTGTTTCCCCGAAGTGTTAGGCAGAGATGTACCCAAGTGCACCCACATTACGCCAGTTATGTTTAAGTCCCATGTAAATGTTATAGGGGGCAAGCTTATTGCCACCCGATGGTGGCAATAAGCCACCATTGGGCCAACATTGGGCTTGACCATCTAGAATTTCTTAGTATCACTCAAGCTCAGCAAAATAACGCTTGGTGGCTATGAAAAAAGATGATTTAAATATAATATAATTGATTTAAATTATTACTGTGCTATTTCAGTTGAAGAAATGAGGGTAGCAATAGCTATTAACTTAACTAATAACGATAATGATAGTATAGATGATGATAGATGATAGTGTTAAGATAATTGGATAATCAAAATAGGAACAAAAATTGTGTGAAATAAACGATTTTTTATTTAATAACAACTGCTGCCCGCGGCTTCAACCGCGTGGCTTTTTCTATAAAAATAAATAAAATTGAAATGTCTGTTTTAAATGTCAAAATAACAGCTTTTTACTAAATGCATATGCAAGTATTTAATATACGGTACTTATAACAGCCACGCGGGCGAATATAGAAAAACACACGCGGGCGAAGCCATGCAGCTAGAAAATGAAGGTAGCCTTAGTTACTCCTAATAATATCTGCTATCTGCCAGTGAACGTCCCGTCAAAATCGGTCCAGCCGTTTCGGAGATTAGCCGGAACAAACAGACTGACAGACAGACAAATTAAAAAAATATGTTTTAAGTACCGTATATTTCATAAGCATTTAGTTAAAAGCTGACACTTCAATTTTATTTATTTGTATAGATTTTAATTCAATAGTGTGTTTTTACTGTGGGCAGTATGGAAGTCATCAGTAACTGACAGATTATTGTCAATAAAACGAGAAGGAATGAATAATCAGTTATTAACTCATTCAGTACGGTTTTTAGTTTCATTCAGAACAAGGTGTTGATAAAGCCGGTTATGATTTTAATTACTACCATAAACTAACCACAATGTTAGGAAAATAGTAGTAATTAGGTACTGATATTTATAGCTGCAACATAACTCGAAAGTATTTATCCATACTAATATTATAAATGTGAAAGTAACTCTGTTTGTCTTTCTGTTACGTTTTCACGCCTAAACCGCTGAACCGATCGTCATGTTTGGCAGAGATATAAGCCTGGGATATGGAGAAGGACATAGGCTACTTTTTTACGCAAAAACCGACATCCACGCGGGCGGAGCCGAGGGCAAAAGCTAGTTTCAAATAAACCAATAACAGGCACTTTAGAATTATCAAGGGGTCGGTCAGTCAGTGAGTTGAAGTTGTAGTGACGTAGTAGATTCCTATAGACAAGAACGGGCAAGAAACTCCATGGACACTTTTAAAACAAAATATAATAGGGTTAATCAGGATGAATGCTGTTATAGTTTTATCCTGTTTTTAGTCTTCTTCTAAATCCCGGGTTTGCATGATGAAATACCTCAAAATCAGTTCATCTCAAAAGCATATTTATATTGTGACTAGCTTCTGCCCGCGGCTTCGCCCGCGTGGATGTCGGTTATCGCATAAAAAAGTACCCTATGTCCTTTTCCATATCCCAAGCTATATCTCAAATTTCTAACGTAATATTAATTTTAATGTGATTCACTATGTAAATAGAAACCGAAACAAATGATTTAATATAATAAAAGTACTTATGATCTGAACGTATAATGAGTCTTTACCTAAAGATAACAAACACAAAATCAAAATACAAAATTTCACTCAAATTCTTAAAGCAATCAATTGTACCAAATTACAACACGAAATAAAAATGCGACACAAACAATAATTTTAAAATAATTCACGTAAGTACCAACAATGTGAAAACAAAACGAAATCTTCCGAAATGTCGCACCATACACCGTTGGTGCATCGTGAGAACACTCGAAATCGAATGAAAACCATTGGTGCATAACTTTTCTCAGGGTCACGTTCGCAATTGGACGAAATATTTGACATTTATTTTGTACTTGCAACACGACCTGGCTGTAGAATTCGATTAATCGACTAATACTTGACCGGTACTAATACATTTTAGCGGGAACACCACTAAACGAACGAAAAAAAAAAGAAAACAAAATACGTCTGTACTCTGTGGTCGTGTGGCGGTGTGGCGCGATGTAAACATTCATCAAGGTTATACGTGCGTAAAGTAATGGATTCAATGAGAAAACGGTTTAATCATAGAAGAATCTTATACAGAATTACTGAGAAATAAATGTAGATTTCGTATTGAGTATTAGTTTATCGAAAAGTGATAAATATGTCAGTGAAAAAGTAACGAAAGTTTTGGAATGCACAAATTTTGATCATAAGGCCGCCGTGTTTAGTAATGTTTTTATGATAAATATTCTTGTATACTGTTTGAAATACACGTAAGTAGCTAGCTTATTTATCTACGAACATAATTTGGTGAATAGCTACTGATATTATAGCGTATCGTTATCGTAATCGTATTTCCAAGAGTAAAATTTGGCAAACAAATACCTACAAAAAGACAATAAAATGGATATAGTATGTTATCCTTAAGAGATAGACATATGCCATCGCGGACTTTTTTGAAGACCTTTATAAGATACACAATTCCACCATACATTATTTTGTTATATCTCAAAGGGTTTAGACAGCGTTTTCGTTGAAAGCTCCCAGACGGCTTATTTTTTTCCGACACCTCCAACAAATATCGTTTATTTATACAAAAATGTATACAAAAACTTAACAAATTATATACTAAAACCTTCCTCGAGAACCAAGCTATCCATTGATGAAAATAGCATGCGAATCGGTGCAGTAGTTTTTGAGTTTATCGCGAACAGACAGACAGACAGACAGACAGACAGACAGACGCGGCGGAGGACTTTGTTTTATAATATGTAGTGATAGTGATAGTGATAGTGATAGTGATAGTGAAGTGATGATACTATGCCATACAGACAGCTGTGCTCCTGGGGAGTTTATAATGTCACTTCTTCCCAGCTAAAGCACTAAGCCCTAGGATGTGGCGATGGGCGGGCGTTTTGGGATACTGTCTTATGTAATTTTTGACATTCAATACATGCTGATCCTCAGCCTAATTGGAATAAATGACTTTTGATAAACAGTTTCCTAATTTGGGTGCAGCTAGAGTTTGTAAGTAGTTGATGAAATGGGGTGGTACCTTTGTCACATAATAATAAGACTCTCATTACTTAGTGTTAAAATATTTCGTTGTACGACAGCCACCACCCCTATTGGTATAAAATAACATTAATAAAATTTATGAAAATTGTTGTAAAAAAATCATAGGTCATGTTAGTTTTTTATGGCAGATACTGGCATCCAGACTTTTTTCAGTTATCAGAATTTACAGCCATGAATTCCTGACAATTCCTGATATATCAAAATCATCCATCTGGTCCATCCTGACAAAACAACATTAAGTAGGTATACATTTCAGATATGGAATCCTTGGATTTATTTGACTTTATTATTACTTTTGAATGTGGGAAATACACACGAGAAGTATTATTTATTTATTTTTCTAAAGGAGGAAAACCAACCTATGCAATGACTATGGTTATTATAAAAAATAATTGTATTAGGAGGAAATAACATTGTATAAAAGCAGGTAAGCGCTCATGAATGAATCAACCACAAAATAAAAAACCTTTATTTTTTTTAAGGCACAAACGGTTTGTCACACTCAACCAGTTATATGTGCGAGAATGGTCATCTTGTGCCTATAGATACTTGTCTGTCTTCCCAGAAGGGTCGGGCAGAGGAGTACACTCACATTTCGCCAGGTATTTTTAACTCCCATGTAATAGGGGCCGAGCCTTATGCCATCAACCGGGCACAAATCCAGACTCCGAGCTTCTTGTAAACCCTCTTATAAATATTGGGAAACAAAGTTGTGCGACATTGTTTTAGCAATAATGTTTGTGCTTATAATGTTCACCATAATAATGATTTTGGAGCAGTTAAGAGGGCTGTCGCGGGTCCACTAGCGCCACTCCTAAAAAAATATTACCTCGTGACTGAGAAGGAATCATGAAAAATGGCTCAATCAGCTGCCTCGGTAAGTGTGTAATGCACTAAATTTCTGGAGTAAGAGTGATACACGACATACCGCGCTGCTTGAGGGTCTCAACAAGGAAGTCCCCATTACGATAGCCATAAATGATCGGGTACCCAAATGATTTATTTTTGATAAAAAATACAGAATCCAACTTCACGAGGATCGCCGATGCGAGGGGTTACGCCCCGCAGAGCTGCGCATCTTCACAGATGGATCCAAAACAGGTAGTGGTACAGGTGCTGGAATCTTCTCGGAGGACTTCAACATACACATAGCCACACCATCGGGGGTCCATAACACGGTGTTCCAGGCCGAATGCTTGGGTATTTTTCTAGCCGCGTCAGCCATCATAGCCAGGGAAGTTAAGGACCACTCGATCCGCATACTCTCAGACAGCTTGTCTGTCCTGCAAGCGCTTAGCAGTCACACAGTTGACTCTGGGCCAATATACGAGTGCCACCAGCGCCTCAACCAGGTGGGTAGCTACAACAACATAACCATTCAATGGATCAAAGGACACAGCGGTTCGCTAGGCAACGATGCAGCCGATGAGCTTGCCAGAAGGGGGTCGAGCATGGCACCAGTGGGTCCTGAACCCTTCGTACCACTCCCCTTCGGATACTTACGCACTCTGGTAAGGAAACGCACCAGGGACCAACATCACAAACTATGGTCGGACCAAGGTGAGTGCAGGCAGGCTAAGGCAGCTGTCCCCGCAATTGATGGCCGCCGGTTCTCCGACTAACGAAACAACAGCTGCGTACAGTTACAGCAGCTATGACTGGCGATGGGTCATTTAATAAACACCTCTTTATCATAGGAGTAACAGACAGTCCGCTGTGCAGGGCCTGCATGGAGGACGACGAGACAGCAGCTCATGTGCTGCTAAACTGCCCGGTGGTTGCCACGTACAGGGCCAAGTACTTCGGTAACCCAGGTACCCTACGTGAGATTGTCAGTAACACCAAGGCGTTGCTGGCCTTCTTTGAGGAGCTGGGATGGATCGAATAATCGAATTCCCATCCGTACACAAAATACGCGCATTGTCGTGGAGTTGTTGCCCGTATTACCTAAGTGTGTCTAGAATTTTCTAATACCTTTTATAAAGTTTCATAGTGAGACACGAAGCAACAAAATACGATCTAGAGGAATGTGGCCGTTTTTATTTAGATCCAATTTTGTTGCTTCGTGTCTCAATATGAAACTTTATAAAAGGTATTATAACATTCTAAACACACTTACCGAGGCAGCTAAGTCACGAGATAATATATTTTTTAAGGAGTGGTGCTAGTGGACCCGAGACAGCCCTCTTAAGTCAAAGGGCTGGGGATAACGATGTCAGAAGTCCCAAGAATTCTCATATTTATCCATGATAAAAAGTCATTTCTGTTCAAGAATGTTTGCCCATGATAGTAAATTGTTATTGAATGAGGTTAGTTAAATAAATACATAAATCTATACAAATAAATAAAAATTGAAGTGTTTGTTTGTAATGTCAAAATAACGGCTTTTTCTAACTGCATATAGTACGGTAATAACAAAAAACAGTTTTTGAAATGTTTGTCTGTCAGTCTGTTTGTTCCAGCTAATTTCCGAAACGGCTATACCGATTTTGACGGGACTTTCACTGGCAGACAACTGATGTTATAAGGAGTAACTTATACTCCATAGACAAATAAAGGCTAAATAACGACAGTTATTGTGTAATATTGTGGAAATTACTGCACTTTAGAGTTATTTTTTTAATGTAAATGGTAAATAGATTACAGTGCTTTGTATTTATTGTGAAATAACGGAGTTTATTAAACGTCTACATCGAAATAACGAAAGGGTGAGAACAGTTATTTGTCTAATGTTATAATAAATGGATTATGGATTATGGACTATACTATAAATGCAAAAGTAAGTTTTTCTATGCCTACATTACTTTTTACCTGACTGCGCGCGTGCTGCGAAAAGGGTGGATTTTGCAAATCAATAAATCTTGAATGTCCATTGGCCATGTCGGGTTTGGGTTTTTATGATTTTATATTTTTTTATCATAATGGATGGCAAGCAAGGTGAGTGCCTACTTAATGCAGCATAACAAGATCGTTTATTTTTTCATGTTGTAATTTATTTGAGGTAGCTCTATATAAAGGTGTCTTGCGTTCCATCAAAAATACACTTGCCATAGCTAACATAACATTTGTAAAGAATATTATTGAATAGAAAATAAGATTTAAATTCATGACTTTAGTTCAAGTTTTCTTTTCATGTACCTACATACATGATGCAACAATATTCCCTGTATATTAGAGAGCTAACAATAAACATTTAAGTAATAAACAGCCGTTCCACAGTGCCTAAAGTGTTTGCCAATGTAATAATTGCATCCAGGATATGTTAGTCAATAACGAATGCTTCTAGCACACTAAATTTCATTTGAATATTCAATTTGCAGCTGCAGCCTAATCTAGTTTTTAAATTATGAACAATTTGGTTTATACCTACAATGAAAGAATATTTTCTGGAAGTATTTTTTGAGTTGACCTTAAAACAAGAGTAGTGATGACATTAACAGCACAGTTGTGTACAAATTACCCACATTCTATCGAATGTAGGTAAATTATTGTCAACCAGACATAATTAACCACTTTTCAAAAAAAAATCTTAACAATCCTCAAATCTCATGTGAAACTCCAAAATAATTTCACCTTTTGAATATGTTGGCAGAATAGAATGCAAAAAGGTTTCATAGTAAGTTTGTAACAGATGCACACTATTTTATTTGCTCTGCAAAAGACTGTTTCAAAAGCAACAAGTTTTTTATAACATAAATTAACTTAATTACAAATGTAATAATAACAGCGCGAATAATTTAATCACGTCAGATGACGTATTGAAACTTGCTAATAATAATAAAAAAACAGCCTAAAGGCTTTCAAGGTTTTCTTCGCTTCTTTCTCAGTTTGAGACGAAAATAATATCGTGACCTACAAACTATTTTCTGCTAAATAAAAGTTTCGAGAAACAATCTACGCGGCAAGATACAATCACGTCATATCTAGGAATGCTAAAGTTTTAGATGGAACTGCATTCAAAGAATGTAACTTAAATAAAACGTTGCATTGTTTTCATTACGTGGGCAGGAAAGTTGCGACATACCGTTCGTAGACTGGCCGACAGCAAAAACCAAAAGGAACACACTGGTTATATATTTAAAGTTCACACGCACTCGCAAGTGATCCATTTTCTCACAATATATAATAAAATGGACGTTTATTTTAGCTTATAATTTACGAACGTCAGTAACGTCATTGAACGTAACACTATGCGCAACTGTGCTGAACTGAACTGACGGACGGTGACGTGCAGACAGGGCTGCCAGCCTGCCAGTGGAGCCAACCTACATTATACCGCTGAGTCTCAGAAATTATACAAAATCAAGTCTGTTAAACAGTTTATTTTTATTTTTTATTATAGATTTAACGGATCGTCGAACAAAATTATTTCTCGTCGTTTTACTGATACTAATGTTAGCACTACTACTAAGTACACCAGTGCCTCCTTCTCAGCATCTTTCGCGCGCCAAAAGATCCTTGTAGCACTGTACCAACGCAGTAGAATAGTAGCAGAGTTGTGTTTTTGAAATAAAAATTTCTTTAGACGCGTTGGGCACTTTTTGGGTGAACAAAAATCATGAAACTCGCGTCATCGCCACCGAACGCTTTCCATAAGCTATAAGTATACTGTATATACATATAATATGTGTACTTTTTGGGTGAACAAAAATCATGGAGATCACGTCATCGTCACGGAACGCTTTAGATACTTAGTTTTCACTACTATCGGCAGTCCTCAAAGACTGCCTCGCAGTTTTTTTTTTTTGTAACAAAGGTGTGAAATTGATTTCGATAAAAAATCACAGGTGGCTCAGGCTTAACAGTAAAACTCTTAGGGGTTTATTTATAAACGCTGCTTAAAGTTAAGTAATGATTAGCGACTGTTTAACCATACATTTTTGACGTTTGAACGTCACTTAACTTTAAACAACGTTTATGAATAATCCCCTTAATGCTAGGGCTAGGTACCGAATATTACCAATACTAGCGTTATTTCCGAGTTTTTAGCGATTAGCGAACTTACGGAGGGAATACAATGTATAAGCGATAAGTTCACTTTACGTTATAATTATTTTGCTTGTGAAATGAAAGACATTGCGATCAATTGTCATTAAAAGTGTGTTACGCAATTACCCCTCTGCATACAAACAAAATATAGAAGGTGACCAAATTATACAGATTTTGTATCCAATTATACAATCTGGCAGCCCTGCTGATGGATCAACCAACTCGCTCCGCTCAATCGGAAACACGGTGCTGCCTGTAAAAAAAATACGGTAGAAAACGGTTTGTCTCAGACTACGTAGTACTTTTTAAGTTGTTTCAAAAATATGGAATTTCATGACCTGGTAACTGGACCAAAACGTAAAAAAAAAATATTTTGTGTAGTACTAAAAAAAAATTCTATACCCAAAGTCTCTACAGATAAATTATGTAAACAAAGTAATGTCAAAAAATGTCACTGTCAAAATGACAGGACAGTGGTGCAAAACATTTTATCATATTTTTTTTTGTAAATAGTCATCGCTAAAATTAAAGTGAATTAATTATAAGAACTATGCAAACAAAATACCGTTGCAAACAATGTATTGTGTAGTACCTATGTCGGAGACACGGCATAATTATGATCGTCATAATCAGCCCTTTTAAGTCCAGTGCTAGACGTAGGCCTCCCAAATTCGATTTCCACTCGAAACAGTTTACTGCCGTTTTCATCCAAAATGTGGCTATATATGCTACTTACAATATGAATCTATGAATGAGAGTTGTAATATTAGTGTTGTTGAAGATGTAAAACTTTTGAAAATGTTTGGATCTCCTGCATTGTTACCAGTATCATAAATTATTTTATACCAGAAAATCTCCTTTTTTAATAACTTTGTTTAAAACCGGAAATTTATAAAAATAATTACGGCATGATTATTTGTTAATTATTATTTCTTAAAATCAGTACTTAAGAGAAAATGTAACCCCCTTTTTTCGCCATTTTATGTGAATTACCATTACGGAGATATTTTTTTGATATGTTATCCCCTTTGTTTACATAAATTATCTGAATTTGAGACTTTGGGTACCCAAAGTCTCAAATTCAGATAATTTATGTATCTTGAATAAAACGGATTTATATCGAGGGCCATGAATTACTCGCGCCGCTCAGGATTCTAACACTTGAATCACTCGCTCGTGATTCAATCATCATGAATCACTCCCTACGGTCGTGATTCAGTCGTTAGAATCCTTCACTTGCTCGCGATTCATCTGTGGCCCTCGCTTTAAATCCGTTCTTTATTCACTAAATGCATATTATAATATACTGTTTCACTTCTGTTGATAGTCCGTAAAACAGCCAATTATTAATTTTTTCACCGACAATTCGACCCTTATCGGGCCAAATGGGCTTTCTGCACTATACATGTGAAAGCTGTCATACATAGCTCCATAAACTATTATAGTAGTCTGCATTCCGCATTTGCCGGAAGGCTCCAGGAAACATTGGTAGCATTTCTTTCATCTTTCATTCTAATTAAAGACTTAGTTCTGCCAAAACGAACCAACCCACATTATCTCCCATTTTCAGAAGTTATTTTAATGATTTTGGATAGGTAGTGAACTTTGATAAATTTTAAATCTGTTCTAAGCTTGATTTAGATTTACGGTGGCCAGCACATCAAGCTACCACAAACTGTGAAATTTTCTCGTTCCAAACTTCGTTCGTTAAACTTTAAAACGTTGATGATTCAAGTTCAAAATCGAACTTAATCATCATCGTTTTAAAGTTTCAAATCGTTTGGGGAAATTTGACAGTTTCGTGTAACTTGATGTGCTGGCCACTGTACATTTATTGGATGGACTGATTAAGTATGCTCTACGACATTTCAAATATTGGATTCATTTGAATAATTATCTAACAAACCTAAGTAGCTAAAACTATTAACAAAATAAAATATGACATCGAAAAATACCTCCGCATCGCTGTGGACTGGTAATGTACCTAAAAGACTGGCGGCATTGCCACGTTATATGGCAATGCTTAGCCTCTGGCCAAGAAAAGGCAGCCCTTGGGTCACTGAAAGTGAGTGTCGAGTTCTAATAAATAACAACTAGAACGCCGACTGTGACAAGAGCTCTTCGGATGATGTATAATGTTCGCGTGCTGCGCTAAACAACCCGCACAGCGCACTTCGGCTGCAAGGCAGGCGTGGTGTCCATTATTATCCATACTAACCTCCTTACTAATAAACGTTGTATAGCGTCTGTATAGTTACACAACGCTTTGTCTTCTTCTATCGAAAGTCAAATTACTGACGAGTGAAAGAGAGAAATCGGTGTGTAACTATACAGACGCTATACAACGTTTATTAGTAAGGAGGTAATATTATAAATGTGAAAGGAACTCTGTCTGTCTGTATGTTACGTTTTCACGCTTAAACCGCTGAACCGATCGTCATGAAATTTGGCAGTGATATAGCCTGGGATACGGAGAAAGGCATAGGGTACTTTTTTACGCGATAACCGACATCCACGCGGGCGGAGCCGAAGGCAAAAGCTAGACTTTATATATGTACTAGGTTTTGCCCGCGGCTCCGCCCGCGAGGAAGTCGGTTATCGCGTAAAAAAGTAGCCTATGTCCTTCTCCATATCCCAGGCTATATCTCTGCCAAATTTCATGACGATCGGTTCAGCGGTTTAGGCGTGAAAACGTAACATACAGACAGACAGACAGAGTTACTTTCACGTTTATAATATTAGTATGGAAGTATGGATATAATTCTTCTGTGCATGTGTATGTGACTGAAGTCCTCCTAAACGGCTGGACCGGTTAGGATAAAAAAGTTGTGAGTTCCCGGAATTCGAGAATGGTTTAGAATCACAATTGGACCCGATAGGTGGCGCTGCGATCGAGTTCTAGGAAACAGGACACCGTATGTCCGGTCGGTTAGTATATGTTTAAAATTGGTAGGTATAGTAAGCAGCCTTAGAATTTTATCAAATGAATCTATATTTCTCAATTATTGATATAATTTGGGTTGGTTTTATTTTGGTAAAACTAAGTCAACTTCTTTGAGTTAGATACTGGTTTAGGTTCAGGGTCCAAATACCACTTTCATAGCATTGCCACCACAGAACAGATAAGAGGTCCTCTTTTATCTGTTCTGTAATTGCCACTGTCGTGGTGCATGAAAATAATTTGTCTACCTGTTTCGGGTATAAAGTAAAACAGAAATATGTTTAATCTAGTTTTATTATTTTAATAATTACATAAAATTAATTGTGGCATAGTTTTCGAAACATAATCTTGGTCGCATCGTAAACTCCGATAAGCCATACATAATGTAACAGAACCTAAGAGTAAATATTCATAAAAGTCTTAAATTATAATAAAACATTTGTACATAAATGTAAATTTTAACTTATATAGTAGAAAATAATAAATTAAAGTTGGGCTAAAATATACTATAATGTATTAGACTTAAAATCCGTGCCATACCAGATGGAATCGATAATTATTATAAATTCTTAGGGACTTAAAGCCTTGTCCAGCTACCTTACCATCGTTAGATATTTTTGTTACAACTAAAGGCGCTGTTCCACCAGTGTGCTTTACTCTACCGCACAGTGTACGGCAATAATGTTTGTTTCGATGAACTCACTCAAGTAAACATTTACTGCACTGCTTTCTATATATGCTGTATTGTACGCTTACAAAAATTACATGCAGCTTTGCCGTTGGAAACGGATCTGCAGCTCAGTACGTGCACGGTTGGAGTTCACAGATCACAGAACACAATTTTGGTGAAATCGCGCCTTAGGAATCAATATTTATATTGTTTTGTTACTACGTTGTTTGATGACCCAGGTCAGACCGGGCAAGGCTTTATCGAAGTCGATAGATAAATAGTCAATAAAGATATAAAATACATTAGATAAAATTTTCCTAAATAGTAAATAATATTCTAATATTTTTGTTAGTTAAAGTTAAGAATCACAGGAGGACGGTAATGGGTAGGCAGCGTTAAAACAGTATAGTTATTTAGGATTCATCTATCGACGTCGGGGAGCAACACAAAAATATAAGAGAAATACAACAAAAAATGTTAATAAAAAAATAATTTGAGAGATTACAATTTTATTTACCAAATATCAAAAAAATATACAAAAAATATAATCTGAAAAGACATGATAGACATTGTACTTGCCTAATAAAAATATAAAACTAAGGTACTTTAAAAATTTGCTATAAACTTATACAATAATAAATGGAATCTTTTTTTCTGGTATTTGCTTAAAAGGTCTCATTTAAGGCGAATACGCCAGGGTAGTTCGCGAAATTCAAAATTTCTTCAGTTTTTTGCTATTTGCAGGTCAGTATCAGGTTGTATATTAATCTAAATATGATTCGCGACCGTAAGAAATATGGCTTTACAGAACTATTATCATTAGAATCAGCAATACAACTCCTTAAGTTAGAATTGGCCCCAAATGTCACGATTTCATGAAATAGTAATTCAATAGGGTAATATGAACTTTAGAGAGTTGTATTGATGATTTTTATGATTATAATTCTATCAATAAATATTTGTTACGGCCGCGAATCATATTTAGGTCAACATACAACCTGATACTTACCTGGAAATTGCAAAAAAACGTAAGTAAATTTGAATTTCGCGGGTTATCTTAGCGCATCCCCCTTAAAAGACTTTGTTTTAAGAAATCTGCTGAATGAAATGCAACCAATACTGGTAATAAAATATGATTTGTGATGACATTTTAAAGCATTATCAACTTGATATGTCTAACGTACCGGTCGCAGATCTCACAAACAAAAATACAAGCTATAATTACACATTTTAATGACATTTTTAGTTCCTACAGTACTGGCTGAGCCTCAGTACATCATAATCAGTTTCAAATCACTCCATGTACGTGGTCTACCATTAAAATCAGACTTCGTCTTTAATTAACGGGGACCGACGTGCGACCTTCTATACGCCTCCTACTCCTTAACTCTACATTTTATACTAATAAATATAGGCCTAGTGATAAACATATTTAGGCCGGTATAGCTATAGAGCGAGCCTCGTCCGAAAGGGCTAATAATAATCGCAATTTAGGGAAAGGAAAGAGAAAGGCCGCGTCCTATGTAAAAGCGATCGTCGCGCGTTTACGCGACCATCGCACTAATACCCCTAGTAGCATTTTCCGTTGGCATTTTGTTGGGCCACCTTCAGAGGTATGTGGCCCAACCAAACGACAACAAAAATGCTACTAGGGAAGTCACTTTTTGTTACGTTCGGTGACTCAGAACACGTGGTCGCGCCGACAGAGGGCGTTTCCCGGTTTTCTGAACAAAACGTGACATATTCACGCGACGATCGTGTTTTCGCGCAGCGATCGCTTTTAATTAGGACGCAGGGAAGGGTGATAGTTACAAAGTGTTATACTAGAGTTTTATATAAATTCAAAGCCCACAATCATCGAACGAGTGCTTTAGATATCGCGCACGAATCTAGTTTGCGCCTTTTTCAGCAACAGACATTTAACTGATATTCAACAAAATACTTTAAAATAATGTGGCACCAAATATGGACAGAATAATAAAATTATTTAATATATATTTATACAATTTCCTAAATCGATTTTTATAATCTATTTAATATTTATACATATAGATCTTGTTCAACTAAAATCCGAGAAGTTGGTTCACATTGACGTTTTGAGTAAGAACTTGGATGAGAGTAAATTTTCAGTGCAATAAAGCGAATAGTTATTTCAAATGGTAATTTTGAGCCATATTCTGTATCTAATGACTGAAGTTCTTTCTTGACGAGGCATACCTTGAACTAATACCCTAATGGCTTTTCGAGATGGTTTCTTTATACACGCCAACTGCAGTCATTAGAAAAAGAATACTCCAGTTTCATAATCAATAAAAAAAATTGAGTTCACTGACGCCTTAATATTCAAATCACTCAAGTACTATGTCACAAAACCGTCAATGTATACCGAATTGTCAAATACCCGACAACTAAAACAGTATATTATGTCTCTTAGATTGGGCAATTTTGAATTTAGCCGAGGTAAAGGGAGGAGGTAATGGAACTAAATGGTATAGCTTGACAACGTTCGATGGTTTCACCGTTTATATTTGGAAAAGCCGAAACTTGGCTAATAAAACTGGTTTAATATAGGAGTGGTGGCCTAGTTGTAACGGCCCCCGACTTACGAGTTGTAGGCCGTGGGTTTGAAACCAGGCGGGCGCTTTACTTTGTGTAAATAATTTCATTACCACTGCTCTCAAAATGGTGAAGGAAAACATCGTGAGTCGAGACCGGCATGTCCTAGAACCAAGAATTTGTAGTCATGTGACATTTACTAACCCGCACCCGCCACCCTATTATGATTTAGGCTGGAATGTAAATTGGTTTCTTCACATTTTATTTTCGGTTATTCTGAAGATGAACGATGGATACATGGAACGCTGTCAAACTATAGAACGATGTACGGCAGTCACTGCTAACTCTCCTTGCTCAGCTGATGGGGAGCACAGCAAAACTCCTGGAAGAATGGAGACAAGTCTTATTACCACAAAGATTATTTAAATGAAAGTAAATACATTTATTTTGCACAGATTAAAAAGCACACAACATATTCTGCGAATAAAAAAATCGAATAAAAAGTGGAAAGTGTGTTTCAAGAAATTAGCAGGAATGTGTGCCTCAGACCTGCGCCAAATAAGTCCATTTCAGCAAACATGCCAGACAACTAGTGCCCGACGCTGGTTTTCAACTGGATCTAAAGTGCAGGTTGGAAAAGATACCACAATGTTGAAGATGAGTTTGAGAGCAGCCTGTGTTCAAATCAATATTTGTCTGAGACTTAAGGGGGTGATTGACGCACAAGCAAGTACCTAAGCGTACTTATGGCTCGACGATCTTTTTCGCCTGTGTGCTGAGTAAGTTCGTCGACGATCCATCAGGTTTGAAACTTTGCTCGTAGCAGTCGTAGCCCGCCTCGGCTCGCACGTGTGGCAGTATTGCGAGCCGAGAGCCGCCATTTTGTGTCGACGGTCGGTGGATGCCTTAGAGCCTTAGAGCGTATAGAAACAATACCTACGAAATACGCGTGTATACCTACATTATCCGGGCACTAAAATTGGCGGACGTTGCTAGCGAAGTACGTATTATGCAAGCAGTGACGGATTAACCCTTAATTTAAAATTAATTAAATTTTCTACCAAAATTTAGAGAATTATTGCAATAGGTTGAAGTTCTGGACGTCTAAATGAATAATAACAATAGTAATAATATTTTTTTGTTTTAAAATTTATGTTATTTACCCCTTAATATTTTGTGTTCCCCCTGGCCCTAATGACCGCCTGTAAACGGTTTTTCATTGACCGAATGAGTTTCCTGATGGAATCCTGTGGGATTTCCTACCACTCTTCGACTAAAGCAATTTTTAGGTCTTCTATTGACGCCGGAGCTGGACATCTTCCACGTACCCGCCTTTTCAGCTCGTCCCCTATATGTTCAACCGGATTTAAGTCAGGGCTGAGGGCTGACCAGTCTAGTGTGGGAATCCCGACTTCTACAAGTTACTGTTTAGACCCTGCAGCGGTGTGGCAGCGGGCATTATCGTGCATTAGCAGGAAATCTTCGCTAATAAACCGTAGAGGTAGGGGAGCACATAGCCAAGCAGAATGTCGTTGATGTATCTTTCTGCGATTAGCCCCTCTCCCCCACCTCCACCAGGTACGAATATCAACTCCGTTTTTGCTTCAATAGATATCCCCGCCCACATAATACAGGACCCATCCCCGTATGCCACTGTTTCCGCAAAACAGCATTATGCGAATCGCTTCCCCGGTCTCCTATAGACTCTCTGTCCACGGTCGCTACTATGCAGGCACATCCTGGATTCGTCCGAGAACAAGACTCGCCTCCATTGCTATCGAAGTGATCGCGAGCAAACTGAAGCCAGGCTTGTCGGTGGGCTGGAGACAATTTAGGTCCCGTGGCTGGCCTTTTCAGGGTGAGGTTCGCTTCTTTGAGTCTTCGCCTCACTGTCCAGTCACTGACAGCCCTCCCTCGAACTTCTCTGAGCTGCTGCTGGACGTCCACGCTGGTCAGTTGTCGATTTCGGAGAGAAGAGGTGAAAATAAATCGGTCATCTCTCACCGAAGTGCATCGCTGTCGTCCAGATCCTTGTCTCCGGACTAAGTTTCTAGTCTCCCTGAACCTCTTGTATACCTTAGAGATACAAGACTGGCTCAAATGAAGCTGTCGAGCGATAGTACGCTGAGACAATCCTTGCTGGATTAGGATGACGACTTGAGCGGCTTCTATAGGTGTGGTTTCCATTTTCTTTTAGCTTCAGTATTCCCAGTGACGTGAAATATTGGACTGATGATCAATTTTCTTAAACGCCCCCTTTTTGTAGGGTTTCAGGACTACCAAACAATATGGTGTTTTGTTTTAAAAATTGATGTTTTTTGTTTTACGTTCCATGACATAAGGTGAATTATCTTTGGTTATGATATTGAAAAAGGTTGATAGCTAACAAAATTGCCTTTTAAATGAAATGCCACACCCACAATCCATAGTTCATTGCATAGAAGTTGTAAACATTTGTTTCGAGCAGCGGACGATGAAATGATTCCAGTTTATTGCTCGCGAGTGTAGTTGACAGTGAGAAAAAACCTTATGAATTTTGTATTGTAGAACGATCGTGAGCCTATAGTATCTAAAAGCAGCTTATTTTTGGAAACGATTAAAGTTAATATTTTTGAGAAAAAATTGCGTAAAAATAAAGCTTGTTAATGTTAACATTTCGCTGAGATACTTTTATTTTGAGGTAAGTAAACCATATTACTAAAAACTGTCAACTGGCCTATTGATTTTACAAGTTGCTTTCCCTATTAGGGTGCAACTTACACTCAAAAGAACAACTCATTATCATGATGAGTGTTTCATAATAAGGTGCACCGTTCACTCAAAAAACGAAAATATTCTCCCCTGAACCGTTTTGTCACAAATCTGGCAAATTTATCAAAACTGTTGGTGTTCTGCCAGCTTATCTACGGGCGCAACTGAACGGGTTGCGCTTCCTGCCCGCTTTTCTTATCTTTGTGCAAGTTCAGTTGGTAAGGTGTATTCTGTATTGTGATGTGTTTCTTTTATTGTTGACTTTACTCTTGAATACTTTTGTGAGAATGTGCATAATATGAAGTTAGTTTGTTCTGAATCGATTTCTGACATTTTTAATATAAGTAATTCTTTATCCCAATAATAATTATAACTACGTAAACTAGAGCCACACTTCCGCTGTTCAGTCAAAATAAACCAAAATGGACACATGGAACTGAACTCAGCCATACCTGTGTAGTTTACTGGTTGAGCCAGTCCCAGTCCTCGTCGGCCTTCGCCGGGGCGTTGGGAGGGGGGCTGGGCACGCCCACCTGTGACAGATCGCGCCCGTCAACGTTGCGAGTGGTGACCGACTCCTTGTACGGAAGCTGCTCGTTCCTGAAAATTATGGAGGGTTAAATTAAGACCCCGTTCCCACGATTTTCAACTCTCGGTGTTGTGCCGAGCATTGAAAATCCATCAGACTGCATCCGTATCCCAAAGTTATGCGAAACAATACCTTCCCTTATACTAAACTATAGCCAGGTGTTCGTCGCTAAGTTTGCAAGCCGCATCAAAGCGTATGCTATGGTGAAACTATTTAAGGCAACATTACAGAACAAATCTATATATTCATGTATAATATGCATGTTGTTTACCGAGTGCAAGTTGTTGTTCTCAATACAGAATTGACAACTTATTAGATCTAAAGTTATTTTTGTATTAGGAACTTTACGTCCGTGGGAATATGTTGTTGGTTATGGCGAGTCTGGAACTCTAGTCATAAGGATATTCATAATCAAACCAACGTTTAATGGAGAATAAGTTGCTGGTTATGCCTTATTATCCTTACTTAAGACAGATATATTAGTGACTTTTAAATCTGATATCATGTCTTCAAATAATGCAAGTATATTATGCAATAAAATGTATGTTAAACTAGAACGCGTACTATTTAAGTATTGTAGTAAAATACTTTATGAAATAAATTCTGGAAATAATGTCTACCCAAAACATAAAAACGATATTACCCTCGAACGACTTAAGATATTTTCATACAAAATATATTTTCATGTTTTTTTTTTGTATGAAAAAACTATTTTACTATCTATAATTATATCTGTATTTTTTTTTAAACTTTCATGTTTTCCTTCCTGAAAAGAAATATTGGTGGCAATTAGACGTGGCCGTGCGGGGTTAGGGAAACGCACTGCCCAGTCGCACAAGGTCATCAGCAATTATCGTCCCCGTAATACTCTTGTTTGTTATCCGAATGGCTGAAATGCCTTCAATGTTCGGGATAAGATACTATTTATCCAGATTCGTGAAGAAGTGAAACCGAAGGCACTAGCTAGTAAAAAAACTTCATGCAACAAAATATTTTAAATAATCATACGTACCACTGGCTGTACGGTTCGCTCGTTGAGCTCTTCATGGCGCCGTAGCCCGAAGCTTGGTAATTGGCCCCGCTTGCATTGGAACCGCGGCGCTGCTCTGTCGTCCCGCCCAGGGTGCTCCAACCTCCGCGGGTGTTAACCTGCGTTTGGCATTAGTTTTCAATGGATCCAAGTAAGGAACCACAAGAACATTATACCTTTGCCCAACTCCGCAGCTATATAATTATGGGCATGGCATGGTAAAAAGTTTACTCCAGCTGGGAATGCAATAAGAGATAAATTATTGCCGGCATAAAATACACCTGAACTAATCCTGCCAAAATCGCCGGAATAGTTGGAGTTTTCGGTAACAATTCCTCTACTTACCAAAATTTTAAATACATGTAACTTCTGAAAGTGTATTTGTTCTCAATTGAAAACTTTTCGACACCTAGCCAAAAAGATCTTCTTTTGAAGGATAAGGCTAATCCATTGAAAAAATATTAGAAAAATTCATCTGTTCGACAAGGTAAATAACGCAATGAATGTTGTTGGATTGTCAAAACGTAAGACATTGCCATTGTCACACTCACCAGCAAAACACCGTTACTCACGTTTATTCGTTTATCTGTTTTATTTTTAATTTGTTTCTTTGTTAATTTTAATTTAATTCTAGTTTTGCACTTAGTACAGTTCCTAATTCTTGTGCTTAGTATATAACAATTCAAAACTTAACTTACCTATATAACGTAAACTCATCAACATTATATCAAACTTATTCCTGTAATTAAAATATTAAAATACCTTCACTTATGTTCAGTTCATAACTATTGTGTGAGCTACAAGGTGTTTTTTTCATTATTTTTAAATTATTTCATAAGGTAGGCACAAAAACATCGCCTTTAATGATAACGAGGGTGGGCGCTGATACCTATAATTACAAGATATTATCTTATGTAGCTTAGGTATTGGCTGCAACTCGAACATACAACCTTACTTACCTTAAGGGCCTATATTTTTTATATAAACCATGTTTTTTATTACTTGAAGGTGCAAATAAACAATTTATATTTTATTGTAAGTCTATTAGTGTATTGTGCATTGCTAAAAGCACTGCAAAGTAAAAGTTACAAATAACATTTTAAGTAGCTTAACATTTTCGATTCTGATTCTGTAACTTTGCAATTACCCTGCAGGCATATTGAAGCTAAAAGCAATGTAAAGTAAAAGTTCCAAATAATATTTTAAGTAGCTTAACATTTTCGATTCTGATTGTCTTAAAATTATAAAAAAGGTCAACCTCTTAATCTACCATACGTAGATACAATCTAAAATAAATAATTCATAAGTGTATGTTCTCACCTTCTCAGTAACGGTCGATGCCATCTCGGAGACCTTCTGCGTAGCGATGCCTCCGTAACGCACCGCGCTCTCAGTGGCGGTGCGGGCCGCCTTGCTCACCGAAGACGCAAACATAGACCAGCCCTGCATAACGTGAGAGTTTCACATGCTATAGTCCCAAAAAACGAGTCGTACAGTTAAACCAGAAAAGGTATGCGCTTCGGTAATCTTCGTGTTTTCGAACACGAACTTCGGGCCACAGAGAAACCCCCACAGACGTTAAGCTTCTAACTTCTGTTTTGCTGCGCTTTGTAGTAGTGCACCTATCATTAGGCATTTGTATGAAGTTTCCTCTCTGTCAGGTTACCTACTACATTTAAAAGTTTGTTGTAATCGCATAGAGCTATTAATCCATAATTTTGTACCCGTGGTAATACAAAATAGACAAGTATTTATATGGTTGTCATAGCTATTTATTAGGTCTAATCATCGCGCGTTGGTATTTTCGAAGATAGACGACGCGAAGATTTTCGAAGCGCATATTTTCCTTGGAGAACTGTGTCATTGAGATAAGGTACAAATTGCAAAGATTGACACGCGCTCGTGAAATGTTACAAGTACTCGTACAACCTTAAGTGCATGCGTGATTGGCTGTTCCGCACATGCATCGAGTCGTAATTGGGTGCAAAGGCAACATTGTATTTAACTTAAGTACAAGGGTAATTAATTATTCCTTCATGTAGTTAATACGATATGAATGACGAAAGGTTCAAAGGAAGATGGAAGACGACGATGACGTAGATGTAGTAGATCAAAATGCATCGTAACTAGTAGAAGAAATTCAGTAGCTTATACCAGATTCTAACTTTTGAAACATGGTTTATATTGACCTTGTGCAGTTGAGATGACTGCATGCGTATACAAAGCCTAATGATGATGGCGAACTTATGTAACGCTATCATTCATTTAAAAAAAGATTTTTTTAGCAGAATTAAGAGATAGATAGACCGTAGTTTTCTGCCTTGTGTTTTGCCAAAATTTTATAACATCAAATCGACCCGTAGAAAATAGGGATGATGCCTGGCTCAAAAAAAAAGAAAAACTGTTTAGTCCGTCAATCAGAGAATAAAAAAAATATTAGACACGTTTTTTTGCTTTATCATATTAATAAAAAATGACTTAGATAAAACACATTAAACTTGGGGAGTGGGGGCTCGTTACGTCAGCAGCTAATGAGAAGTGACGTCATGCCACATTTGAATTCAATGTATCGCCGTAATGTTATGATTACGTAAAAAAATAAAAAATACGTGTCCAATTTTTTTGGCTTCTTCTGGGTAAGCTCACTCCATCGTAGACTTAGTCTCTGTCACCCAGACCAGAAGTAAAAAAGGAAGCTGTCTTGATGTCATCCCTCGCGCGGGTTTTGCCTCTGTTTGACCAGAGCTAGCTTGCTATAAGCGTAGGAAGATGTCTTGATGTAATCCCCTGCGCGGGATTCGCCTCAGTTTGATCAGAGCTACCTTGCTATAAGCGTAGGAAGCTGTCTTGATGTAATCCCTCGCGCGGGATTCGCCTCAGTATGACCAGAGCTACCTTGCTATAAGCGTAGGGAGCTGTCTTAAGGTAATCCCTCGCGCGGATTTCGCCTCAGTTTGACCAGAGCTACCTTGCTATAAGCGTAGCGATTATTGGGTGGTGTAACCAACACCACCCAATAATCTCTTGGTTACCAAAAGGTGAAAACGTTTGTGAAACGTTTGTTTGTTTGACCATCTATGCGTCCATGATAAACTTGGAAATGCATGGATGATAATGAGAAGTCGCCAGGCATAAAAGTAAGTTCAGAAGGTCGTGCGTGCGATACCATGCGAATGTTTGCGAACGGTTTATAAAATGAATACATACGATCCGCAACGACCGGCCATATGATTTGGGTTTTCGCGGGACAATGCGCTCTTTTTCTTCGTTATACAGTCCGCGCGACCGTCCGAACTTGCCCTTAATTAAAAAAGTTATAAATAGCTTTTAGCCGCTACTTAGAAGACTTTTGTCAGTGCATCTCTACGCTATCAATTATTTAATTAGATAAATTTAGACTTCACGAAGATTTCACTTTCAAGATGGCTAAAAGTCACGGGCCGCAAGAATGAGCGCCCCATTACTATTAGTATATTCGACCTCGAAATTGCTTTATCACCTATCAATGTTACTGGCACGTCTTAATTTCCTATTTGTCTATGTGACAGTTAGATAGATTCAGCCTTTATGAAGTTTCAATTCATAAGAATAGCCGTCAACAGTGCAGCAGCAATTAAGCGGTCGACTATACTTGAAACAAGTCCACTGGCGTAGCTAGTCTGCGAGGTCCGGTAAAGGGGCCCTGTATCAACATTTGTTGGGGACCCAGCTTTGGCGAAGCTCCTAGATTTTCGGTGCGATTTTACTAAATGAACGCCACCTTGAGAATTGAACCGCGCCTGTAAAATTTCGCTTGAAGCATTTGGTAGGCCATAAACAAATTACGTTAATTTTCATATTTTCATTAGGTATTCACTCGTTTCCTCCCGTGGGTGTCGTAAAAGGCGAATAAGGGACTAACAAGAGAATGGGCAGCGCTCTCTATGCATTTTTTAAACCATACTGCGATCGCCAACCCGCCTGCCAAGCGTGGTGTTTATGGCAAACCCCCCAATTGGAGGGATATTAATTAAACGAATCTGTTCAGGACTACGTTAAATCACAACGAGTTTTGATTGGCACTGCATCAGAAGGCGTCACGACACAACACAACACAGTAGTGTGGGTCCGGCTTTATTTCTGACACCGATCTGATGGCCCCATAATATGTCTAGGTTGATTGTGTGAACCAAGCCTATGCACAGCGATTTTTAAAGGCAGCATGTATACCTCGTACTTATCTATACAAATAAATAAAATCAGTGTCTGTTCGTAATGTCGAAATAACAGCTTTTTACTAAATGCTTAAAATTATAAACAAAAAAATAAACTATTTTAAATTGTCTGTCTGTCTGTTCCGGCTAATCTCCGAAACGGCTGGACCGATTTTGACGGGAATTTAACTTACATGTTTAAAAGGTGTAACTTAGGTTACTTTTATACTAGAAAAAGCCAAGCTAAGATACATTGTATACAGAAGCTGTTAGTAAATCGTTTAATAGATATAAATAAGTACTTACGGTTGCCAATGAAGCGATGGTATTGTCGAAAGTTTCATTCCCGCTGTGCATCGGGGACATCGGAGTGCTTTGTGACTGCTTCTGATTCCCAAATCCCGTGTAGCGGCCGGTACCATACTCGCTACTGCTAATACAAGAAGATTATATTAATAAGTCACTTTTCAAGTCCGTCTGTGCGACCTATTAGGCTAGGTTCACACGGCATTGTACTGCACGTTTTTTTACGGGATTAATGTTACCGAATATGTAGTGGCGCATACACTGAGTACAGACTCGTTCGAACACTTCGTCACGTTTATCAAATACCCACCGGACAAGCAAATCGATTGAACTTTTAACATATTCTGTCTGCAGTACTGCCGCACCATAGATATAAGAAATGAGGAGATATGCCTAGCAGCTAAAAATGTAAGAAACCCCATGTCTCCAGTCTATCCCTTCCACTCGCCACAACTACACATGCAGTTCAGTAAAAGCAATAGATACGAAGTCACGCACACACTCGCAATTCATAAATCGTAATTTACTACACAATCAATTATAAACCTTATCGCATCAAACACAACGCGCATTTACCAAACACCGTACAACTCACTCACACGAAAACATTGGGCTCTATCGTTGTGCTGTGCAAAAGCCATTTATTTTACATATACGCTAATGATTGACTAAATCGAAAAGTTATCGATTCTTCCATTTATTATTGAATTAAAACTTTTGTAGGGGACCTGAAAATAAAATAAAAAATAAACGGTATACAAATAATAATATAATATAAATAAACAATATTTTGCTAAAAACAAAATATTATTAGGTAAATAAAAAAAAAACAATCAATGAGAAAATACAGATGTGTAATAAACATTATTTCACTTAAGTCTTCCAATCGGGTTAAAACGGTTGACAAATTGAAGAATAAACTATAATAGCAATATATTCATTAGACAATCGACACTATTGTCGATAGCCTACGTTAGTAGATCTGCACAAGTACATCATTAGCTCGCGGCAAGGCAAAGCGGCTGTACTACGCGACGCAACCGCATACACAAAATATCGTTTTGCGATTTTTACATTGCGTTGTCCAGTCAATTAGCGTCAAACTTACGTAGTGATTAAGAAGCAATGTATTTATTGCGAAAATAATACAGTCGCTGTTATGTATGAAAACAAAAATAACGTAGTAAAAGCAAGAATATTTTACTACTTGTTGTTTTTCATGATTTTAAAGACAAATATAGTTAAATACTTGTACTAACTTATGGTAAGTGATTCCATGATGTACAAACATTTTGGTTTACCTTCGGTTTTTGCAAGAAATCACTGAACAACACGGCATTCTTATAATTTGTCACGATCACGGTCAAAAGCACACTAGTTCGCGGAGACCGCCATTTGCCTATTTTGCGAGCATTTCGATCATTGCGAGCGGACACAGACACGCCCCCTTGCCACTTCTGTTTTTTTATATTTCTATGTGCCGCACTAACGAAAAATACAATAACCCGATTTTGCCGCTTCCGTGAATTGTATTTTTGATTATTGAATTTGTTATGAAGTTTTAGTTATTGCATTCTTGCTTACTGAAAAACCGAGTTCCTGAAGGATCAATAAAAAGTTGCGTAAAGAGAGTTAATAGATTTCGATTCGCCGACTCCAAATATATAACTCAAAATCGTCCAAAATCGAGTAATTGCATTCTTCGTTGGCGCGGCAGAGTAGCTCATAATATTACACCATCAAACTGTGGCTATTCGTTTTTACACGAGAAAAATGTATCGTGTGAATAGCCTGTTGTTAATACGGTTTAAATCGAATATTGTTAAAAAAAACGTGCGGTGTGTTGCTGTGTGAACCCAGACAATTTTTTTTTTCTTATCTAAAAAAAAACTCATTGTTGAGTAGAAGGAGTTATTGGTGGAGGCCCGGCTATATAGAGCCCTTGCTTGTTGCCCTATCCACTACTAGATCAATGAGGCAATTAAAAATATTGTCGATAAAACTTGTCCATGTTTACAGAACTACCGATGTACAAATACCGTTCTAAAGGCTTGTACAGACTCGCGAGATATCGCGGGCGTGACAGGCAGCGACAAAGAAATTGTGCGGCGCGCCCGCGATATCGCACTAGTCTGTAGGAGCCTTAAGTCTTGAAACTTATAACAACCCTTGAATGTTTTCCATAAACTTTACAACTTCATCTGTTTGTTAGCAACAAGTGGATTGCTGCTCGCTTTAGTGTAAACTGCAAGGACAGGTCCATTGCACCGACGATAATCGAGAAGTGAGTAGAGCTAGCTACTAGAAACTAGTTAGCGAGCAACGAGCAGCGAGTGTGTTGTTCGGATAGTTTTGTGGCTGGACTATGAGCGAGCGCACGAATGCCACGAGTAAAATGACAGCCCAGTTACTTGCTGGCCTTGATAGAGCGAGAGCCTCTCACCGTGTGCCTGTCCGCCAAAATAGCGTCGCTGAACGTCCCGAAGCAACGCAAGCTATGAGCGAGTATTTTCTTTGATAGCTCTTGTCGCTGCGACATACTAGTGGAGGGAGTTTTCGTCGGCATCGGCAGTGTGAACAGTCAGGATCAACTATTAACATATGCATTTCTTTTACTGACATGGGACCTACAGCTTTTATAGGGTTATTGAGCGAGAAAATAGTCGATAGGTAGTCGCTTCCTAGTCGGCGTGATTAAGATCTAGCAGTCTTTTATTCTGAAGTATGAGAAACAAGAAATAAATGCTGTGTCTTTTAATCAAATTTTCACGCAAATAACCGTACATCCAAAGAAGAATCTATGTCATACAGTAGGTAGACATCGAGCAGCTACTGATAGTGTTATTATGAAAAACCCTATATTTTAGTCAAGGATCGAACCCTCATCGAGCTCATGGGTCGCGCCAACGACTAGACCAACGAGGCACTCCTAACATCACTTTGTCAGTAAACGCCACACTGCGGAGCAGTGGTGGCCCAGTAGTATCGGCTCCGAGTTACGAGTACTGTCTATGTCGTGAGTTTAAACGCAGACAGCCACTTTACTTTGTGTATTTCATTTCATCATCAATGCTCTCAAAACAGTGAAGGAAAAAATCGTGAGGAAACCGGCATGTCCTAGAACCAAAAATTCGAATACATGTGACATTCACCAACCCGCACTGGGCTCCCTCTCAGAGAGAGGACTGTGACCCAGCACCGGGAATATTATAGACCGATTATGTCACACTGAGGCACTCCTGCGCGGCAAGCGGAACACGACTATGCGCGTCTTTTGTTTAAATAACTTCGGCGCGGGCCACACAGACGAGACTTGAGACGAAGACGGGATGCAGACGCGGCGTCCCTTTCACTTATCTTCATACAAAATGTATCGCGTCACTTTTCCGTCTGCGTCCTATTGTTAGAATATACTAAAGTGACGAGACGCGGACACGGCGCAGACGCAGAGGGTGCGGACAGGGCGCGGGGTGATCCAACTTGGCGTGGTTGGTGACCAAAATGGTAAAAAGAAAACCTTATGGTGCGATTCAGTCTGTCTGTCCGTCTGTCACAGCTGGAAATCTCAAGAACTACTAATGCTATCAACTTGAAATTTGGAATAGTTTTAGATGACGTTTGCCCAACCATTTCGCAAATAAGTTTTTTTTTTTTGCACCTGGGTCTGAACGGGGTCTTCAAAATTTGAAGAGGGGCATGTGGGAGTATCATATGAAAGAGCGCTATTTGGATATTCTCAAACATTTTTCTTTTTTTTAGGCCGCATACTTTTCGAATATTGATGAAAAAAAAACAAATACCGGTCGCCCTCCCTTACCTATCTCCGAAGTTTGCATAGAGAAAATTCTGAAATTATTCTATGTGATAGAAGTGTATGTAAAGATTACAGGCAAAATAAAACAATGTCTCTAAATAGCAAACTTTTACTAATATTGCAGTTTTACGTCAGCGCCATCTTTTGACCGATAGTGGAACTAATGTAATTTTTGTCATGATTTTTGATGGTACTAAACCCTCGGTGCACGAGTTCGACTTGCTCTTGACCGATTTTTATAAGAATATCTCACCCCGCGTCCTAACTGATGCACCCTCCGTCACGAGATCAGATTCAGGTTTTTTTTTCTCGTTCAGGTTTGGCAAGCTAAATGAACGGTCGCTTTGGTTAGGACGCGGCCTTTAGGCTAAAAGGTTATTAGGTTAGGTACGCAACGAAATGAATACAGGCTGAGAGTAGTGAAAAAATAAACATTTTTGCTTGTAGGTATACCAAACAGCTTGTTTGACTGTACTTACGAACCCATCTTCGTTGTTATAATATAGTTAAAACAGCAAAATACATTAATGTGGTTACTGGTTCGAACAAATTGACTTAGAGAAGAGACTACTGTACCTACACTTGTGTTCGTTTTATGGGATCCGTACCAAAATGGTAAAAAGGAAAACTTATGGTGCGACTCAGTCTTGCTTTGGCTTGTCTGTCCGTCTGTCTGTCACAGCTGGATATCTCAAAAACTCCTAATGCTTTCAACTTGGGAATAGTATTAGATGACGTTTGCCCAACTATTTTGCAAATAAGAAAGACTTTTTTTTTGCAACAGGTACCTACTGAACGGGCGTCTAAAAGATTCGAAGTGGAGTTATTAGGGCATGTGTGGTATCATATGAAAGAGCACTGTTTGCACATACTCAAACATTTTTCGTTGTTTTTAGGCGGTTTTTTTTTTTCGTCAATTTTCGAAAACAATATTTCTGATTTTAAGAGCTAGGACTGGGCTGTAATCCACCACGCGGGTCCTGTGCGCGTTGGTAGATTAGCATCAACTACATGAGCCATGTCAAACGCCCATGTAACACCTACTCTCATGAATATTGGAGACACTACACTCGAAGTTGTGGATGAGTGTTTGAACGTAGGACAAACTGTCCAGTTAGGTAGGTCCACCTTCGAGAAAGAGGTCAATCGTCGAACCCGACTCGACTGGGCAGCGTTCGGGAAGCTACGCAATATCTTCTCGTCCCACATACCGCAGTGTCTCAAGACGAAAGTCTTTGACCAGTGCGTGTTGCCAGAGAAGACATATGGCACTGAAACGTGGTCGCTCACAATGGGCCTTATTAGAAGGCTAAAAGTCACCTAAAGGGCAATGGAGAGGGCTATGCTTGGAGTTTCCCTACGTGATCGAATCAGAAATGAAGAGATCCGCAGGAGAACCAAGGTAACCAACATAGCTCGAAGAATTGCCAAACTTAAGTGGCAATGGGCAGGGCACATGGCGCGCAGAACAGATGGCCGTTGGGGCCGAAAGGTTCTGGAGTGGCGACCGCGTACCGGAAGAAGTGGCGTTGGAAGGCCTCTCACAAGGTGGACCGATGACCTTATGAAAGCCGTAGGAATCCGCTGGATGCGGGAAGCACAGAAGCGGTCGAAGTGGCGGTGCTTGGGGAGGCCTATTTCCAGCAGTGGACTTCTTTCGGCTGAAATGATGATGATGATGATGACATGAGCCATTCATGTCATGTCCTTGGTTTCCTCACGATGTTTTCCTTCATCGTTTTGTGAGCAAAGTTATTTACACACAGAAATGTGCCAGCTTGGGTTCTAACCCACGATCTACAACTCGTAAGTCGGGACCGTTACCACTGGGCCACCACGAAGGCAGATAACTGTGATGATATTCTCACGTAACATTAGGGATGTAACCAACACAACTACGTTTATGATCTATTTAGGTCGTCTCAAGATCCCGAAGTTCGTAGTCTAATATACGAGTAGCTGAGGCTCACAGTATCCCGAGTGTTTTAAGTATCGTTGATTAGCGATTTAGGCACTGCGCAAACGTGGACACTTTTGTGTCTTGTGTCGGATACAAAGTACTAATGAATATTTGATTTCTTTATAATCAGTATGAAATCAGCCACTACAGGACACAGCATTTATGATTTCCTGTGATGGTGTGCCGTGGCGGTAACAAAAAGTGTCTACGTTTGCGCAGCCCCTTAGGGCGAAATTCGCCAATAAAACTGAACGCGATCAGTACAGTTAACACATCTAAACCGCGTTCAAGAGCTGTCGGTGTCGTCATTGTTGTGGAATATTGAAACTGACAGATTTTGAACGCGTTCTGTTACACTGGTGAAAATCGCTCTTCGGATGCCTTGGTACAACGACTGAACTCGCTGACACACATTTATTTTGAGACCTGCGGAACACGATGCTCAATTGTTCTGATGTCGGGGTCAAACGTGTCTCAAGCTCAAGCGGGTCGCTAGAACGCGAAACAGTACGAGTATTGAAGCAGTCACTGCGATGCGTGAAATATCTATCGCACGAACGCAGTGTCGCCAAAAGGCGATGCAGCATTGATGAAATTGCAAAATTGGTGATCGCCAAAGCTAAAAGATCGTCTTTGCTATGCTATATTACCCTTTTATTTTCAATTATTAAAACTAAATTTCTTAATAATTGTTTACTAATCTAGCCTAATAAACTAATAAGCATTTTAACTCTAACTTATTATTTTACGTGATAGATTAAGTTATTACTAAAAATAGTGTCAATTTGCACTTTACTCAATTCCGTAGCACTCTTTCTTATGATCAAATAATTCATAGAAACACTTTGTTCATGTGTTACGTGTATGCTATATGAGATAAAAAAAACTTACTGATAAGATATATTATTGTCACTGCCAGAGGTGTGGAATGTACTGTCACCCGACGAATAAAAGTCCCGGGACGCGGCCCAATCGGGCGATTTGTCGACCGTCTCCGGCTTGTAGTCAGAAACTACCCAGGGCTTGCCCTCCGCCAGCGATGAGATCTGAAAAGAAAATGATGTTAACATCTATGATGAACTACTAAAGCCAAATAAAGCCCTTTTTAGAGTGCTATAGGTATCTTTTGACGTCTGAATTACATTGCATTAAAAAAGGGGATGGCGGCATTTGTTCCTATTTTGGCCACGGACCAAAAGATCTTTGTGCCATTGTAGTAGTAGCATCAGCGAGCGGCATAAAGCTTATTTGAGGGTAGTATTATGCCACTGGTCAAATATCTTTGTCCAATGTGACTTTGATCAAAGAAATTGGAAGACTTCACCAAATGTTGGCTTCATTCATACATCATCATCATCATCATTTCAGCCGAAAGACGTCCACTGCTGGATATAAGCCTCCCCCAATTGAGGGGGGGGGGGGGGGGGGGGGGTTACCATAATCGCCACGCTTGGCAGGCGAGTTGGCGATCGCAGTATGGTGTTAAAAATGCATAGAGAACGCTGCTGCCCATTCTCTAGTAAGTCCCGTAGTCGCCTTTTACGACACCCACGAGAGGAAATGGGGCATACAATATAAACTCACGCCTTCTCCCAGTGGGGGTAGGCAGACAATATTGAACGCAACCTGCTACGCTCCTTACATACTCCTTTTGCTTCTTTTACATTCATACACGCACGCCGATTACGAATGCTACGCACCTGAACTTTCTGAAAAACATTACCAATTAGGTCACTTTATGTCCTCCTAGGGCATTTCACTCACATCTTCCTTGTACACACAGATACCTTTTGTTAGTCGCCTTTTATTCATCCTCGCAATTAAACCAAGCCATCTAGGCATACTCTTTTCAATTTTAGTCACTACATCTTTTTTTAAACCACACCGTTGCCTTATCACATCATTTTTCAGTCTATCATTTATAGTCACGCCACGCATGCTTCGCAAGGAACGCATTTCCACAGCATTTATTCTACTTTCATGCTTCTTTTACCACACCCAACAACATTCAAAGTAAATAAAACTGATTTTAATCTTGGAAGAAGATATTTGAACCGACGAAATAGACGAAATTATCACATACCTACGAATATAAATTATACCGAAGCTCACAAAAGATTCATGTCTAGGTATATTACATTGTCATATATCTATCACCCGGTTTCTGGATCGATTAATCAACACAAAAATTTACTAACAAATTGTCAAGTGCCCGTAAACTGTTGCGATTGGTTGACTGAATTATCAACAGCCAATCGGATACTTGCGTTTAATTTTGACATGTCGATAATTTTCGTTCTAAACACCGTGTGTGTGACTCATAGATCTATGATCATATATGCAGTATCCCATGACTGAGTTGATTAATTGATTGTTACTCGCTGCGTGTAATCCTGCATCATCATGCGTTCAGTAGAACTGCTCAAATTCTACCAAATTCTTTTTGCAAATTGTTGGTGAAAGATAAGAAAGCTCTCGGTTTCATTTAATTTTCAAAGCTTGGCTCAGCGCCGAAAGTTGGAAATCCAGCGTGCATTCAGGCATTAGGTACTTACATTGGGTTTATAGAGGTCACCGAAGTGTTAATGAAAACTGGCACGAGTGCTTTGAACTCTGAAGTTTTCAATTCTGCACTTAATATATTTAAATAATGCGATGAAGCCGCTCGCTTGTACAAGTTGTAGTAGCAATAACGCTAGCCGATGCTAAAACTACTATAGTGTATGCTGTGCGTTAAATTGGCATATAGGTACTTTAGAACAAAAATTATTCTAAACACGTAACTTTATCTACTTAATTCACAGAACTTGTAAATTAAAAAAATACAATAGACACAATTTACAAAATTAGCGTGGGTTTCGAGGACAACACAATTTAAACAGTTCAGACAGGAGCGCAGCAAAATATGTCAGACACGCGATATAACATTCTATCAAATAAATAAACACAACATTATTATTTAACAACATCTTAACTTACAAGGCAAAACTTAAAACGAAGAATAGGAAGAAGTACAATTGCAAGACACATCATAATAAAAACAAGTACATTCTGAAATAAGAAAAATCTTCAGCCGCGTCACAACGGTACACAAACAGAAGCGAGGTCAGGATGTGCAAAGAGGAGGGCTGCAACTCGGTTAGACTTGGTCCACTTTCAGGTCGCACGACGGATAACTCCCAACAATCAAATTTCCAATGATTCTTACGTTATAAATAGTATTTTACATTCTAAATGATAACTTTATCCAATGGTTGGTAAATGACTGATAAGATTCGACACTGAAAAGTCACGATTATACGTTTTTACACTCCCGGACACATGAACCGAGCCATCGTGGCGGGCAAGCCGTAGGCGCGCCTTATGAGGGTTTCGGGCCACGTTCTTAGAGTCTCCTTTTAACAGTTCAAGCGCAAACAAGCAGCCCATAAAAGTCTCGAAACTGTTTTTGGACCTGAACTGAGGTCGCAGGCTGGTAAAAGATAAACCGTTCTTGTCGTGCTGTAGTGACCCGGCTTCGTGGTCCGCCTGGACGGCGCTCGAAGCCGGTCTCTAGGTATCGATTGTCAATTCTTTAAAAGGTAGAACGACTTACATGAAATTGTGCACTTGCATTTCGCTGACTAAGTTCAAACTGCGGAAGTGCCACAGTTTGCGCGGCTACTTCAGGTGCAGTATCCAAAATTTGAACATCAGAATAGATAAAAAAATAAGGAAATACAATTTTGATAATCTTTTAATGCAAAACAAAATAAAGATGGGATGAATTGATCCCAAGAACAAACTTAACATTATAGTTGAAAAACATGTTCTCCCAAACAAAATGTATGTACAGACGCCAGCAGGTCAAGCTACCCGAAACTGTCAAATTTTCGCAATCAACCTTGAACGTTATGTTGTAGTGATAAAGTTGAAAATCTATTAATTAAAGAAATTTGGAAGATTGTAGTAGCTTCATGTGCTCTGTACCTAAATTTAAGTTGGTCGACTATTACTCGATAACTTATGAAGCTTATTTAGCTGTGATAAGTTTTCCTTTTAACTTCGTTATACATAAATATACTACTGCCGTGATTTTTTTCACATATTCAAATATATACTACCATTTAGTTGGCAGGGACATTTGACTCTAACAAAAATTAGCACTTTAAACTTAATATCATCCCCACTTTACGTGTGGGGAGGTACCCGAAAAAACATATTTCATGATTTTACTTTACCACTTTTTCGGCGTGATTAATATGTATACCGATGCCAAATTACAGCTTTCTAGTACTAAAAGTCTCTGAGCTAAGCCGAGGACAGACACAGACAGACAGACGAATATGCGAAACTATAAGGAACTTGTTGACTACGGAACCCTAAAACCGAATTAACTATTGACTTATAGATTCTCTAATCAAAACTTATTGCTTCTTTAAGAGCGACCAAACTCCGACTTACTTATCTTTTTCAAATTTAGAACATTGGTGATACCGAAATTATTTCCAGTTTGTCAGCTTCAAAACTGCATAATAACTTTTTCTCTGACTTCTTAATATTTTGTTGTTTAAGGCCTATAAACATAAAATGCACAGTGGCTCGATTTAGGATACCGGGAGTGTATATTAGTGATAATCAATGTTAAAACGCAACCCATAATCGTAAGACTAACCAATTTTGAACCGTATTATCCGTTCGCGAAGTTTTAAATGTTCCCCAACCGACAAGTGTACCTACGCAGGCGTACGGTACCTATATTTAAGTAAACAACCTCTTAACTTACGACGGAAACACGACGAATATTTGGCACAGTGGTGTGCCGGCGAAGGGTAGCCTGGTGCACGACCGCAAGGCGGGGGCCCCGCACCGCCGGCACAGACGCTGAGCGACGATGACGCTTCTCGTCCGGCCTCATCATCTTCATAAATATCATCATTAAAAATTCAAAGAAATTCAATAAACATCGCTGCTGCGCATCTGAGCTCAAACAGTCGTGTCGTATGCGACCTTACCTTTCCTACAGAAAGCATGATGTCTTTACTGCCTTTTCTTTTGTGACTTTGGCTGTGTTGATCTTGATGTTCAGGAAGTCACTGGATAGCAGCAACTTGAAGTACAAGCAAATTTTTTCGCCACCGACCTTAACGGACAACCGAGACAATATAATAACATATTCAGACATAATCTCAATACAATCTTAATTGTTAAAATATCTTTCTATGTCCCCAACCTGTTGTTTTTGTGTTCTTTCTTGGCGTCATGTTTACCGCAATTTTCCGTATTTACTCATTCTTTCTATGTGTACTTAACTGTGTATATGTCTAGACAAAGCGGATTATTGCCATGGGAAACTGAACTTCTCTACCAGTGAACCAAAACATCAATATCACTTACTGATCACCATCGGAAACCGCTCAACAGATGAACTATGAAATAGTTCTCGGATCAATTTCCATTAGCATCAAAATAACTTTTCTACAAAGTATAGCAAATAATTTCGGTTCAATACAATTACATTTAATGAGTGCATTTCGATAATATTTCTTATACTAATCTAATGAGTATACATTTTTATTAGGTTTCAATGTGTAATCAGTGGGTAATCCATTTTGTACCAAAAGCTTGCATGATTTGATCGTGTCAATTGAAAATGATGCTTCAGCAGTTGCGAAACGTTAATAGAGTGTGTGATAGCGAATTTGAAAGTCAGGACTGCGAAACTGGTGCAGTTTTTAAAATAATAGTGAAAGAACATTAACTTTCCAGTTCGTCATAGTTGCATATTATGGATGTATAGTTTTACACTACATTGTAATTATACGAGTATATATTTTAGAGATATTTATTGATTCGCGAATAATCCGATCCAGGCTGTGCCCCAGCGACGCCCTAAGCCGAGGTCCGTACCCCACAGGGGGTGCTCTTAGCGCGTACTCGCTTAGTTTAGAAGTTAATAATTAGTTTAAAGTTATCCCTAGCTGGAGGCCTTAATTTATTGAGGCACCCACAGGAAAGTCCGGTTAAGCAGACGTCAGCCTCCTAGGTTGACCGGCGAGATGCTAATAAAAATAAAATAATAAAAACAGATGCGCCCTAAATAAGTTGCAATTTCGAGCTACGGCTTCCTAGAAAGAGACGGTATGAGCTTTGCTAATTTTGCTGACAAGGGAGAGGTGGGGGTTCAAAATTAGTAAAATTCAGCTTATGTACGTAATACTTGAATGGCCTCTTATGAACATTAGGGTGTCCCTTATATGACATATTTTTTTTTTCGATGCGCATAGCCTCTAATTTTTTTATAAATGCTAAAATATACTCAAATATGAAATTTCAGCTTTCTAGCATGATCGCAACCCGTGCCGACTGAGTTTCAAAGTTTATTTAAAATCGTGTTTTGTCCTATTATTCCGATCTGCTATAAAACTAATATAAATGCAACAAATTTGGTGAGTATGAGGTAAAATAAAATAAGGTAAACATTAATCTTTATTTCAAAACATAAAATTATAACAATCAGCCAGGGTAACTTCTCTTTAGTGTAGTTTTTTAACAGTCCAGATACAAATTTCTATGTTCCTGGGCACAGCGCAAAAAGCATTGTTTTTGCTCTTCTTCTGCCGTGTTAAGTAAGGTTTTGAGTTAGGAATGCATTAGACTGTTTTTAGGACGAATTTATAAACATGATGACGACAACCGAAAACCAAAAATTCTCTCTCTAACGTCTGCTCCAAAACAGCACAAGTTTTATTTGACAGTGTTTGTATGGCAAATCTGTCAAAAACTCACAATGAAGAGACCATTCTGACACTATTGTAATAGCAGACTTGAGGCCCTGACGTAGTCACAGTCCATTGGGATGGAAAACTATTACCTGGATTGGATGTACGAAGTTCAAAAGAAGAACGTTTGCCCCATTATTGCTTCATTTGACGATAGAGAACAGCTTCTTGCAGTGCCAAAACTAGAGAGTTCTTCTGGATTACATCAAGCTAAAGCCGTCTCATCTGCTCTCTTTGACTAGAACCTTAATAATAAAGTTCAAATAATGTGCTGCGATACAAAAGCTTAAAATACTGGTCATTTTAATGGAGCTTGTGCTGTTTTGGAGCAGACGTTAGAGAGAGAATTTTTGGTTTTCGGTTGTCGTCATCATGTTTATAAATTCGTCCTAAAAACAGTCTAATGCATTCCTAACTCAAAACCTTACTTAACACGGCAGAAGAAGAGCAAAAACAATGCTTTTTGCGCTGTGCCCAGGAACATAGAAATTTGTATCTGGACTGTTAAAAAACTACACTAAAGAGAAGTTACCCTGGCTGATTGTTATAATTTTATGTTTTGAAATAAAGATTAATGTTTACCTTATTTTATTTTACCTCATACTCACCAAATTTGTTGCATTTATATTAGTTTTATAGCAGATCGGAATAATAGGACAAAACACGATTTTAAATAAACTTTGAAACTCAGTCGGCACGGGTTGCGATCATGCTAGAAAGCTGAAATTTCATATTTGAGTATATTTTAGCATTTATAAAAAAAATTGAGGCTATGCGCATCGAAAAAAAAAAATATGTCATATAAGGGACACCCTAATGAACATACATACATAATCTATTAAAATCATAACCTTCTTTTAGCTAAGCCGTAGTCGGCTAAAAAAGTTTTATGTATCTAAAAGCAAAAACTTCCCATTGAAAGCCAATTCGATAATTATTGAAACCAAAAATAGGTACCAATATTAAGTTAGAGTTTAGTAAGAACTTATCGAACGCTATTATTATGATTTCAACGTCAATCGCTAAATATAATGTTAACTGTCAAGCTTGTGTTAATAAACAGCTCTTATTAAGGCGACGATAACCGACTTTTAATGATTTTAAACTGAAGATCACGTCTCAACGAGTAGTGTTAATGATTTGGAAAAATATATGTTAAATTATTAGAGCATTTTATTAATAACTTAATATGTGAATATTTTAGATTATGTTTATATTATTACATAGTGAAATTAATTTGTAAAATTATGTCTAACGTGGATAAAAAACCGAGAATCACGAAATCTATCAATCTTATTGTTCTGAAACCTTCACCTTTTTAAAGATAATTTAATTATTGATCTTTTAGTATACGTGTTTTATTCAAATACCTTTTATTTTATGTGTAATAAATGAATATTGCGTCTCATTTGGGACGGCGCTAATGGATGGGCGAGTTCTATTACGGGCTGGACGTACGACGCGTTGCGTGAGCTCAGTACAGAACACGCAAGCTAACCACTCAAGGTCACTGGCATATATCTGGGCCTTAAGGAACGTCCCATCCCCATGTACAAGTAAAATCGGACAAGTTGGCTGATGGATAATTGCTTTTATGACGTTGCCGAATATATGGAATATTGTAAAAATCCAAGATAACATGTACTTCATTTTGACTTTGATTTTAAATTAACGATTACCTAATTAATTCATATATTCATATTCATATTCTTTATTGTGGATCATAGGTAGATAAAATACAAACAATGCTCTTATTAGTAAAATTAGGATCAGCTATGTCCCGCCGCTTAGGCATACAATAACAATCACATAAATCAAATTAAAAAGTATTTAAATAAGTCAAACCAAAATACACCAATTTCAATAAATGTCAGAAGTAACTGAGAGAGAGAGCCTACGATTTATCCGCCGTGTGTAGGCACGTTCGCCAGTGTTATTAATCACTATGGAAGCTTGTTGACAGACACGTTTTATCTACGGCGCGGTTTATAAGCCGTACCGTAAAGAAACCGTACCGTGTACAAGGGGCCTCACCTGCACTTCGCGCCTAAAACTCGAGGTTCGTTTCCCGTCGAAACAGTCGAGTCGAGATCGCTCGCTGAAATCTAGACCAGACTAGCAGCTAATAGGACGCCCGCCTTGCACGAAGTTTCGCGACTAACTGCGGCGCAGCTTACCCATACTCACCATGTACTGAAAAGCTACTCTAGGTACATGGGTATTATTTTCAGGGTAGCTTTTCAGGGCCTAATGGATACGCGAGCAACTGTGTTGATAGCCTATTAATAGTCTTGTAAGTGAATTAATATTTCCTGACATTTATTAGAAGGGTTATTGGGTTTTACACCAAAATTTAGTTTATTTCTGTCAAACGGCGATTTCCTATTCTGACTGTAATTATACGTTCCACTCATATCACTCTAGGAGACACTTTCCTGCTGGGGTAACGTACACCACTTACCGAGGCAGCAGATTGAGCCGTTTTTCATAATTCCTTCTCAGTCACGAGATATTTTTATTTTAAAGGAGTGGCGCTAGTGGACCCGAGACAGCGCTCTTAAAATGCAAGTTGCGATGCGCTAAGGTAGCCCTCAAAATTCAATTTTTCTTATGTTTTTTTGCAATATGCAAATCAGTACATCGGGGTTTTTTTTATCTAGGGCATCTCAGAGTTAACCATGAGAGGGGTTGAGACTACAAGTTTTCTACGTCGATATTTGTTGAACAACAAACCCAACCCAAAGCACATATTCGAGATACCAACTCCGTTCGGCATCTACTCTCACTCAATATGTTCGGGTCGGCTCGGTACTATTAGAGCTAAGCCAAGGGGCTAATTCCCGAACATGTATCTATATATATAAATAACGAACGGGTATGTTTGCCGACGCGAGGGTTGATGACCTTTACGCTATAATGCACAAAAAGTCAGCCTCACCGAATTCGAGGGAGTGGTAACGGAATCCTAAAGATGATTGCAGATGGACCAGTATCGGCAGCTGTGGGAAGAATCATCAGGCTGCATGTAGCCTGATGAAGTATTGTATTTTAATTTATTTTAATTATTTATTTGGAGTTTATGTTACCTAATGCATTGGATGGATCGCGTCATGACTAATATAGTTTTAAGATAATTAATGTAATATTTACAAATTATGGACAAAAATTCGTCTGATGTAAATTTATTTTATTTTATTTTTATAAATATCGAACCACGCCAACCCGAACCAGTTAATGTGTAGCACGCCTAAAACAAGTAACCATACAGCAAAGGCTAGAAAGATATCCACGTTTGAGATGTAAGAAATCTTGTTATTCAAGATAAGACGGACAGAAAGCCTGGTTTCTCGAGACATCCTTCTTTTGCAGCATCATGTAAACTTAATAAAAAATACCAGGGACTTCTACCAACGCGACCTTGATTCACTTTAAACTCAATGAAATGGTTAAGGCGACGATAACCGACTTTTAATGGTTTTATACTGAAGATCACGTCTAAACGAAAAATGTTCATGATTTGGAAAAATTATATGTTAAATTAGAGCATTTTCTTAATAACTTAATATGTGAATATTTAAGATTATGTTTATATTACATAGTGAAATTGATTTGTAAAGATATGTCTAACGCGGATAAAAAACTGAGAATCACGCAAAATCTATCAAGCATATTTTTCTGAAACCTTCACCTTTTTAAAGATAATTTAATTATTTATCTTTTAGTCTACGTGTTTTATTAAAATACCTTTTGTTTTATGTATAATAAATTAATAATGCGTCTTATTTGAGACAGCGCTTCTGGATGGGCGAGTCCTATTACTGGCTGGACGTACGACGCGTTTCGTGAGCTCAGTACAGAACACGCAAGCTAACCACTCAAGGTCACTGGCATATATCTGGGCCTTATATTACTGGAATATTTTTTTGTTCCTAAATACGGTACTTCGACACTGAGAAAAATTGTTGTAGTTGTCTTTATATACGTGACTGAATATCAGTAAAAATTGAGAATCAAACAGAAAAAAAAATCCTATGACAAAACAAATAACTCTGAGTCGAAAGTGCAGTTGACTCTTTCTACTTTGCTGCCGTCGTACTGTCTACATGGAACGTCATTTTAGTCTACTCTTCCGTTGAGAAACACGACACCGTCGGTGCTCGTGTTAAGCCTGCCGTACGTAAAAGATAGTGCAGGCATCATTGAATATAGTAACTTTAAACCTTGCTCCACATTTGGAATTTAATAATGGCATACCCCAGAACTGTTCAAAGCTCCAGCTTATCAAAGCAACTTCACTCGGAAAATTAATAAATGCAACTCTTTGTGATATCTAAATACTAATTTTAATTTGCTTTGATTACAAAGGAAACAAGAACTTGCTTGAAATGTCCTTACTCCGGACTCCACCAAAGCGGAGACGAGACGAGAGGACCGGAGATGTGTTTTAAACAACCAATAGAATTTCGTTATTCACACATCTCGTCTTCACTCAGTTTCAATGGATACCACTGAGCGGAGATGTATCATATTTTTATGGCTCGATCGAAGTGGAGGTGTGAGCTGTGCCTGGCCGAGATTGAGCTGGGCGGCAGAACACAGTGGAGATGTGAGCTGTGCCACGTAAGCTGGCTTTGGCGCGCTGCGGAGACGAGAAGAGATGTGAGCGGCGTGCAGTGAGCAGCGGTCAGATCGCGCTCAACTGTGCGTCCATCTCAACATTCAACGCACGCCGCACGCAGCTTAGTACCGCTCTAGCCAGTACGCATCTCCGCACAGTTTCGGTGGATACACCCTAGCTGAAAAACATCTCGTCCCTGCTTTGGACATCTCCGCACATCTCCGCTTTGGTGGAGTCCGGGCCTCATTGCGGTTTTTATAAATCGTTGCTATTCTTCATCTTAGCGTATCGATGGCAAAAAGTACAAACGTGTTTGGCCCTAAATTCACTTAACCATTGCCTTTCCGTTTCTTTTAACTTGGTCTTACATGGCGATCTATAAGCGAACTTAACCTAATTAAAACTGCCAACACCTGTCTGCAGCTAAAATAAATTGGAAGCTCCGAGCTCAACGAGTTTACAGTAACACCAGTGCAAGTCATTTAATTAACTCATGGTGTGTGTGTAAGGGCCGCACTCGCCAATGAGGATAAGCCGTTTGATATTAATACTTGTGTCGCGCAGCACTGCTGCAGAAAAATGTTTGAGAATGTGCAAATAGCGCTCTTTCATATGATACCCACATGCCCTAGTATTTAAGAATAATTATTTTAGTTTTTTTTTTCTCCACTTTGAATTTTTAGGACCCCCGTTCAGTCCCTGTTACAAAAAAAAATCTTTCATGTTTGCAAAATACAAAAAAAACTATTCCAACAATTTGATAGCATTAGTAGTTCTTGAGATATCCAGATGTGACAGACGAACAGACAGACTGAGTCGCACCATAAGGATTCCTTTTTACCATTTTGGTACGGAACCTAAAAAACTTAACATTGTAGTTGAAAAAGTTCTCCCATACATTCCAACTGAAAATTTAAGTTTGTACGCACAATACTGAAAGATATGGCATGTTAGAGCTTTACACACGAGCGGCATGTTTTCAACGGCAGAGGCAACTACAGACGTCGACATTCCAACTTCGAAGATCAGCGGCAGCTGTCGTTAGCTCTCTTAGTAAAGGAATCAGTTGCGGATTCCGAAGAAGAAACACTGTTATTGTTTTTACTTCCTCGACGCCGAGAAAAACAGAAAATTAAAACACGTTAATTGTGGGTTCAAGAAATATTTATCAATAGAGATCAAAATGGGCATTTTTTTTACACTCTATCCACTTTTACGAAGGGACGAGCAAAAGATTTTCAATTATTTTCGAATGTCCATTGCTTCTTTTGATAACGGCTATTTTAGCTGAGCAAAGGCACGCTATGACATTAAGGTCAGTTTTTTTTTTTTAAATACAAGGTGGGCCAAAAGAAGTCATCCGATGTTGTTTGGCTCTCTTTTTTTTTCTAAATGAAGTACTTCGATTCTGTTTTTTGATTATGTTTATCTGAACCTTTAGAATTTGATTGGTCAAGTCGAGAAGATTATATCGGCCAAATGGGCGCCGTCACAATTAATTGCCATACGGGCTCGTTTTATGGCATTTTTCATCACTACGGCGAGAACTTCGGGCAACAGATTCTCGCACTCATGTCGAATGTTGTCCTTGAGGTCTTCCAGAGTCTCGGGCTTATTCACGTAAGCACGGGACTTCAAAAAACCGCTTGTTCACGTACCCGCTGAGGTGGAAATGAGCCTCATCGCTCATTATGATTTTGGTCGAAAAATCGTCCACTTTTTCTTCGAGATTGAGGATTGCTTGGGCGTAAGTAACGCGCGTTTGGCGGTCGGCAGGCAGCAGCTGATGCACGGACTGGACTTTGTACGGGAACATGCGCTGGTCTTTGACCAAAATTCGCCTTAGGGACGTCCGGCTGATGGCTAATTGCGTGGCACGGCGTCTGGTCGATGTTTCCGGCGACAACTCGACATCCTCGGCAACAGCGGCGATATTCTCGGCAGAACGGGCGCTCCGGGGCCGGCCACTCTACTACTCTTCAAGTTTGGTGACCAAACGGCGCAGTGTTTGCGCAGCCGGTGTCGGACGGCCGGGGAATCGGCCACAGACGATTGTTATGCAAAAAAATACACACGATTATTCCGCGTTCTTGGGGAGTGTATCGCTCCATGGCTTGTTCACTTGTATTCTGCATCTGTCTAGTCCACAAATGTCAAAACAGGTTTGACATTGGCGGCCATTTGCAAAAATGAGAGCATCTTCCAATAGGGTGATTTCTTTTGGCCCACCTTGTATAATAAAAATATATAAGTCTTTAAGATTATTCCTTTAATGAGATCAATCATTTGGAACCATTTTCTATTTATTATACGCCTGCAAGTTGAAATAAAAAGCAAGTACCTATAGGAACAATAATTATTATTAGTTACCAATATTTTAATAACAAAAGTTAAAAAAAAATCAAAATCAACTTGTAGAAAACCAACCAATGATTTTCTAAAACATGTTTTTACTAACTTAATATTATTATTTACACATAATTAGCAATTCATCATCAATTTCGTCACTGGAACTTATTTTACAAATTCGCGACGCGTGCGCACTCTTGAACTATTTGCAGTCAACTCAACTGACAAAATAGCGGACGCGGCATGCTACAACTGCAAGTGTCGCTATAGATTGGCGGCTGCCGTCGACGAGTTTGGCGGCTGCAGTTACCTCTGCCGTTGGCAACTCGCCGCTCGTGTGTAAAAGCTCTTATATTAAGACCATAGACTTCTTATAGGTTTTGCTGTAATTTATAAGTAAATAACTGCTTTATGTTTTTTTTTTTTAATTTTAGGCTCAGTAGTTTCGGAGTATAGGTGATTGGGATATTTTTATTCATCTCTAAAATATATAGCAAACTATGGTTTTGTATAATTTAGAAGCTATTTTTTTCAATGTTGTATATGCGAGTTCATAAACGTTTATTATGTTATTATGATGTATGTTGACTTGAACGAGCATGGCACTTGAGAATATTTCATGCTCACTTAAATGTCTTACTGATGGTGGCACGTCTGTTGGATCATTCTGTTCCATACAAAATGGTTGAGCTGGATAGTACTGATCCACGCGTCATGTTCGTGAACGGGTGCCGTCGGTAGGGACTGGTCATCGCTTAAGGCTTATTTTTAATCTTATATTCAGAGTTGTTTTTATTTATTTTATTTTTTACATTGTTCTTAGATATAGAAGCAACAAGAATAATGTACCCAGAGTTTTGTAATATCTTGATTTAAAAGAGTGTTCTTGGAGTTTCTTGCCCGTTTTTGTCCATAGCGAACTGTTTTGGAATGGGCAACTAGCTTAAACTTTCTGACTAACTGACCGACTCTTTGACAATTTAAAAGTGCCTCTAAATGGTTTAATTGAAATAAGTTTGAATCTACAGGAGCACAGGCTGCGTGTAGATTGAATCAAGTGGTTCCAATCCGTGGCCCTTCAGCTATTGTCAATAACAAAGGCTGGCTGGTGTAAACCGATAATCCGCTGCACAAAATGCTGTTGCACGCTATGAATAATTAAAATAAAGCTGATAACGCACTAGCGCCTGCAGTTTTGGACGCGATAACTCGGCGTAGCCTAGGGCTCGACAAACCTAAAAATCATTCAAACCACGTGTGTACAGGGGCTGGCTAAACAGTTCTATTCAAATCAGAGGCAGCATTTATATCGAATGTGAGAAGTTCTATTCCGCACGCATCTTCTATTGTTCACTTTGTTTCAATTAAACCGCACCGTATAGTTCTACCTCACCTCCGCGGGATAAATATCATAAAACTTTTAAAATGTCTTTTATCCGGTTTTAAGAACAGTTTTTTCGGCGAATATTTTAATAGATATGTACAATTGCCTATTTTAATCTATTAACCAGTTTATTATAAAACCACAATTTAAAGTTTCAGTAGATTTTTTATTTCGTTATTTCAAAAGTGATGCAAACTTTTGGCAGAATTCTCCCTTATACTTAAAGGTTGACTGGTAGATAGGTACTGACTGATGTAACACCATTGCACATAAGTTGTAATACATAAATTCTTTAATAATAAGTAATTGCATTCCTGAAAATATTTTTGTTCAGAGAAGATTTTTTAATAATGAAGTCGGTTTAAAAAGATTGTAATTTATTTCTTTTATTTTTTTTCATACTCCTAGACTTTAATTTTTTATAATTAATTTAAAAAAAAACTGTTCTTTTGCCGCTAAACGTTACTTTACAATTTTTTATTTTATTTATACAATATACTTAATTAAAGTAGTCAAGGTTTTAGCTTACTTGAATATCCGGGCTAGTTAAGGGAGGGTGGGCACCGGAGTTGGGACCTTTGAAGTGAGAGGTCTTAACGCGGCGGAGTTAGGAAACGAACTGAAGCCGTTATTCGAACTGGCGCGCCGTACAGTGCCGCGGGCCTATGGCGCATGCGCGGAGCCCGTGTGCCCGTGCGACCGGTGCGACATAAGGCTCTGAATGCAGTGGCCGTCCTGATTTTCCAACTATTCGAGCCATGCCGGTTAAATTCACATGAACAAAGGCATGCACCAATTATCATCATGTCATCGATTCTATGGTTTCAATATCAACGCGCATTTTTCAATATCCGAGTATTGAAAAATGCGCGTTGATATTGCATTGGCTTTCCGGAACTAGAATCAATTAACTATTTTTGTCATTTTTGACGTTCAAAAGTGCCATTTACGTGCCTATTTGAAATAAATGATTTGATTTTGACTTTTGGCTAATTGAGCTTTGTTGGTGTCCTTCACCACACAATCCTCACCTTTGAAACCTTGATAAAAATCATTTTTGAGTACGCCAAAAAGTAATCAAGAAATAGTCATAAATAGTCAACTTTTTTTTTTTTTTTGCTGGTTCGTCTCAGAGTTCACCTTGAGAGGTTGAGAATCTTTAACCGGTATTTCCTTGCCTTAAGCTCCTAACGAAACTTAAAACCTCCAGCCAGGGCATAAAAACATATAAACTAAACGACTGCGCGCTAATGGCACCCCCTATGGGGTACGAACCTCGGCTTAGGGCAGAGTCGGAGGGAGGATGGCAAGGGACCGACGGTGGCTGGATAAAATCAGGGTTATAATTATTATCTGGGGAATTTAAAGATACAGGCTCAGCTATAGCCATCATACGCAAAAGAAACGCTTCTCTGCTTACTCGTCTTCGTGGCGGTACCAACACTATCTTGAGTTTGTTCGTAGATAGATGGGAGTCTCCAATGCTGCGACATTAGATGAAACTCCACACTACTTAACTTGTATAATTATGTCTACTAACACTAGTTTTTAAGACCATTGTTACTAACACTATGGGCGTAGCCTGAAACAAATGCTATTATTATTATTTTATTATTATAGCGCGGGCTGGCGCACAGTGGTTCGTTCCAAATATTATGTACTTTTCATGTCAAAGCGATTTTAATGAAAGATTCTTGCATATGAACATATTGCAATAAGGCTTCGATGAAAACACTGTTTAGTCATGTAGAAAGTATAACGAGGAATAAATATGTCACTGAACATGTCTCTTCGGTGAAGCGTAGTATTACATTGAATTATCGTAAAAGTGTTACACGCATCACGCTACGATAAAATCTTTGGAGACGAAACGTCATCATCATAAGACGGTAGCCAGAAATAAAGGGAATCTCAGTAAGAACTTGAATTTGAAAAACATAAAAGAACATATTAATAGTTTTTTTTTTTTTTAATCTTTATATTTATAGAGGTAGAAATCACATTTACACAAGAAATAAAATATCAGTTAATTAAATGCCCACCGTTGCATTGTTAGCAGGAATGCACTTTTTTGCAGTACATTTTGCAGTAACGGCTGCTGGATTTCACGAATTGGCTTAACTTATTTATTTATTTATTAGAACTTTACACACAATAAGATACAATAACTTCTCTGAGTTCCTCAGTTGTCTCTGGGTAGTTTGCAAAGACCTCACTTTAAAAAAAACCCTAGATAAAATAATCAAAAGAACTGATAAAAAAAAAAACAAACTGCAACTATTTGGCGGCCAGTTTTGATCTCCAAAACGACAGATGTTACGACCTGGGGCCTAAGTCTACTAATTTACAAACGTTGCAATGGTCTTGCGATTCTGAGTATTTGACAGTGTTTGTATGGCAAATCTGTCAAAAACTCACAATGAAGAGACCATTGCAACGTTTGTACATTAGTAGACTTGGCCCCCTGGTAATTTGGTTTTCAACAGCGTCATTGTTTTGAGTGCAGTGTGACAGGTGGCACCATCCTGTTGAAACCACATCTCATTTAAGTATATTCCGTTCAATTCTTGCCAAAAAATATCAGTCAACATGGCCCGGTAATGATTGCCGTCGACAGGCACAAGTTGATCGCGTAATTAGCGAATGGTCAGTGGACAGTACAATTTTCCCCATTTTTGTAATTGGTTTTTACAATTAACAATCGTTCTTCCAAGCCTGTAACGCACCATTTTCATAAATTTCTGTTTTAGTTAAACAAACACGCGCGCGATTTCAAATTCAAGTTCTTGCTGAGACACCCTAATATTTCATGTCCTTTGTACACCAATTAGTGCATGAAATAAAAATTAAACATACAAATATGCCTTTTGTAACTTTTCCACGCCCGCTACGTAGTTTCGAACAGAAATTGGGATCCGGTTTTTTTAACGCGACATAAAATAGTCGCACCGTCAGGAAAAATTCTGTGAAGAGCTGTCCAGAATCATGAACTGAATCCATGGTAACAGGCTTCGCGTCGATGTCCCTGCTACACTATACACCGTGGCATTTTAGTCGTCTTACAAAGACAGCCCATTTCATGTATCCAATGACTACTAATCATTCATGTAAAAAAAAATGTTTTTTTACATTCGTTTTTTTTTTAAATTAATTATGACGCATGACATAATTTAAAACACCCTGTTATGAATGCAGTCCGAGCCTTGTGTTACAAGGGCGCCGCGGAATGCAGCGGCGACATCTTTATCAGAGTTCATTCACCCTAACGCAAAAATGTGTTTCTTACTATTGCAACTTAAACTTAATGTAAATCCATTCTGCGGCGCCCTTGTATCACAAGGCTCGGACTGGGTGTTTTAAACTATGTCATGCGACATAAATAATAAAAATAAAAAATTCAAATAAACAAAAAAAAAATTTTTTTACATGTATGATTAGTAGTCATTTGATACATGAAGTGGGCTGTCTTTGTAAGACGACTAAAATGCCACGGTGTATAAATCAAAGTCGGATTATACCCAAAGTCTCTAATTCAGATAATTTATGTAAACAAAGTAATGTCAAGAAATGTCACTGTCAAAATGACAGGACAGTGGTTCAAAACAATTTATCATAATTTATTTTTTGTCAATAATCATGTATAAAATTAAAGTGAATTAATTATATGAACTATGCAAACAAAATACCGTTGCCAAACAATGTTTTGTGTAGTGTGTCGGAGACACGGCCTATGATCGTCATAATCAGCCCTTTTAAGTCCACTGCTAGACGTAAACCTCCCAAAATCGATTTCCTCTCGAAACAGTTTACAGCCGTTTTCATCCAAAATGTGGCTAGATAAGCTATTTACAAAATTAATCTATGAATGAGAGTTGTAATATTAGTGTTGTTGAAGATGTAAAAAATGTGAAAATGTTTGGAGCTCTTGCATTGTTACCAGTATCAAAATATTTTATACCAGAAAATCTCCTTTTTTTAATAACTTTGTTTAAAACCGAAAATGTATAAAAATAATTACGGTATGATTATTTTTTAATTATTATTTCTTAAAATCAGTACTTAAAAGAAAACGGAACCTTTTTTTCGCCATTTTATGTGAATTACCATTACGAAGATATTTTTTTGATATGTTATCCCCTTTGCTTACATAAATTATCTGAATTTGAGACTTTGGGTATAGTTACTCGTACACCATTTTTAGCTGAAGAACGTCGCGACCGATTTGTAAGATCTTTGATTTGTTGGATTTGTCTCCGCCCCGAATAGCAGAATATCTATTAAAACATACGTAAAATTCACAAAAAATATGTATATAGAAGGACCGATTGGGCAACGGGGGAGCAAGAAATTTTACGCCGACGAAATCGCGGGCAGAAGCTAGATATTAATAGAATAAGAGGCTTTGTTGACGTGCACTGTACAAGGAATAATGTAAGCTTTCTTGCTTCGGACAATGCACATACATTTTACTCAGAGTGCATTGTCAACGGGAACAGAGTTTAGGCTTTTAGATAATCTGTATTAATACCCATTACATTGAGCACTTTACTATTCGTACTTTTGTTTTCGTGGGGATCACATAGTATATCTGAAGTGTTCGATTTAAATTACTAAATCATTTTTTTACTCTTAGAAAAGGTACAAAAAGCTTATCTTAGGTATCTACATATATAAATGTTTTAACGGATATTGTCCGTTTATGTACCCATTGAAACTTTCTATTAGGCTGTTTAGGGTACAATTCTGTCGAGGATAGAAGAAAAAATGACCAAATTATTAATACGTGTTATTTCGTGCACGGAAAAACAAATTCTCTTGAACTGCACGACGAACTGTGCCATCTTTTTGCTCCGATAAACTATAGTCATAGCGGGATGCACAGATTTTTCGCCGTGCCTCGTAGTCGAACCGTCGTTGCTCGAGCCGAGACTTGGCTCGAGCGACGACGGTTCGACTCCGCCCTCCGCACGACGCTAAGCCTAAGGCTGAGGCTACAGTAGGCAGCGATTTGCGATGCGACTGGAAGAGCGAAACGAGATAAACAAGGTATGGCTACATTATAAGCGAAAATCCGGCGTATTTAAATTTCGCTGATATATTTATGTAGCCGATGCCGTGATTACAGTAATGTTGTTCCTATCTTCGTAATGGTAATTCACATAAAATAGCGTAAAAAGAGGTTTCATTTTCTTTTGAGTACTGATTTGAAGAAATAATAATTATAAAATAATCATACCGTAATTATTTTTATAAATTTTCGGTTTTAAACAATGTTATTAAAAAAGGACATTTTCTGGTATAAAATATTTTATGATACTGGTAACAATGCAGGAGATACAAACATTTTCAAATTTTTCACATCTTCAACAACACTAATATTACAACTCTCATTCATAGATTCATATTGTAAGTAGCATATCTAGCCACATTTTGGATGAAAACGGCTGTAAACTGTTTCGAGTGGAAATCGATTTTGGGAGGCCTACGTCTAGCACTGGACTTAAAAGGGCTGATTATGACGATCATATGCCGTGTCTCCGACATACTACACAAAACATTGTTTGGCAACGGTATTTTGTTTGCATAGTTCTTATAATTAATTCACTTTAATTTTAGCGATGACTATTTACAAAAAGAAATATGATAAAATGTTTTGTACCACTGTCCTATTTTGACAGTGACATTTCTTGACATTACTTTGTTTACATAAATTATCTGAATAATGGAGGCCATACACGTTAGGGTATGCATGATGGTTTTAGTCGTGCATGCATAACTGACAGGCAAACCCTAGCGTGTATGTGATAAAACTGTACAGTTTTATCACATACACGCTAGGGTTTGCCTGTCGGTTATGCATGCTAGGCTAAAACCATCATGCATACCCTAACGTGTATGGCCTCCATTAGAGACTTTGGGTATAGTAATATTTGATGTACGGTGTAGCCATATACGTGAGCATTCATTTATTTGTTTTAATCGCTCACTCGTCGCAGGTCGCGTCGCGGCCTTATGTAGCCTCAGCCTGACTGTGATGTGTTCGCGGTTGAATGGAAGAAGATCTTGTTAGGGTGTATTGTGAGATGAGTGAGCGTATGACTGCCAAGTAGTTGTATACTTTTATTATTGGACGTTTAAGTGTTTTGAACTGTGTGTCTTTAAGTACCTAATGTAATTGGCCTTGGCTGTTTTATGTTGAAATCAATAAACAAATAAATTCAAGTAAAATTCTGTTTTGATTTTAATTTCGACATATAACATAATATCTCACGCCTCGTATCCCCGAACGGTTGGGTACAGGTAATTCTTAGTAATTAGAAATTTCCTTATCAAATAAAACTTTAACACGCTCTACTCCTATACCTAGTATTTTTTTTAATGAACAATGCAGAGAGGTACGAGTCACTAACAAACAATCTCACTTGTAGTTGTGCTCCCACTCCGCCAGCTCTCATGTCACAGCATGTTGTTCCTGCCGCGTCTCCCATTTTAACTCATACTTTAGAAACTATTAACACTCAAAGTAATGTTTTGGTATATTCTGATAGATTAGGAACAGGTTTTGGATCATTGTTAAATAACCGCTCTAAACATACCATAGTTAATTATTGTCACCATAACCTGCATTTTAATGAGCTTGTTCATAAAATAAAACATACACAAATGAATGAGCAGACTACTGTAGTTCTTTTAATTGGAAACAGTCTGAGTTTATCTAAAACTGACATAGTTAATGGTGTCGACACCCTACTTAAATTAAAATTAGGTAAATTAATATTATGTGCATTGCCATATTCAGATAATTTGAATACTGAAGAAAACGATTACATTTTTAGTTTAAATAATCTAATGCATATTTTGACATGCCGTCATAGTGACCGTTTATTATTTTTTGATACTAACAATTTTGTTAGAGATTTTGTTTTAATTCGGGAACATATGTTTCTTCCCAAGAAAAGTCAACATGTATTGGCTACTTTGTTAGCATACAATATACACGCAGTTATTGATATTTCAACTGAGACTAGGTTAAGTGACGAAACAGTACTATCTAGTACTTCTAATAGTACTGTAAAAGATTCTTTAAACTTTTAGACTTGACAAAAGAGAAGCATAACAAGAATATTTTACTATATCACCAAAATATAAATCGCTTTTCTGGCAAAATCCTAGACGTCGAATTGTTAATAGATAAATATCATATGGATATCTTATGTTTTTGTGAAACCTGGTTAAGGCCGGATAGGATGTTGTTTAATGTAAATAATTTTTCAGTTGCCAGTGCGTACAACAGGTCCTCAATAGGGGGTGGTACATTGATATTATGCAATAGTTGTTTCAGACATAAGGAAAGGAAGGATATCACTGCTTGCTCTGTTGATCGCATATGTGAGGTAGCATGTGCAGAGGTTGAAGGCCATACTTTCTTATGTGTTTATAGACCACCAGCCTCAAACTTGTCATCATTTTTAATAATTATGGAAGAAATATTAGCTAAACTTTTTAAAGATAATAGATTAGTTTTCGTTTGTGGTGACCTAAATATTGATCTATTAGTTAATTCACCAGATAAATGTAAGTTAATATCATAGTTTAAATCATTCAATTTAAAATTTATATTTAATGAAGCGACTAGAATAACAGCAACCTCAGCTTCATGCATAGACAATGTATTTACTAATTGTAAAATAAAAGAATCGTCCTTAATTACTGGCGTCAGGTCTGACCATACTGGTCAACTTGTATCATTTGACTTACATAAAAAGTTACACTTAGATAAAACTATTAAATTAAGACCACTCACTAAAAATAAATTGAAAATGTTTAATAATAATGTTTTGAGCACTCTTTCAACAGCTAGTTTTGATTCACAAGACCCCAATATCAACTATGGTACATTATTTTCTACAGTATTCCATGAGTTCAATAAAGCGTGTCCAGTAAAAAAAGTTACAATAAATGCTAAACCAAAATTTAGTGAATGGGCCACTGCTGGTATTAGAAAAAGCAGACTTTTTATATAATTTGTACTACGAAAAATCATTGACTTCTGATCAAATCCTTCATAATTAGTCAGGAACTATTCTAAGATATTTAAAAGAGTCTGCGCTCAAGCTAAATCTAAATTAATAAGTAACAAAATTAGTATTTCTAATAATAAAATAAAAGCTGTGTGGCAGGTAATTAACAAAGAAACTGGAAACACAATACAGCAAGATCAGAATGAACTGTCTTTAAAAATTCACAATGAAACCATTTCAGATAAGTTAGAAGTTGCTGAGACACTAGAAAATTTCTTTACCAACATCCCAATAGAGGTTACGAAATCTCTCCCCTCATCATCTATACTAGCTGAATCTCTTCTCAAAGAAAACTTCAGTAAGGATATTCCAAGTTTTGAATTCAAGCGCATTTCTATTGTCACAATTAAAAAAGCATTCAAAAGTCTTAACATGAAAAACACTGAAGACTTATGGGGGATTTCCGTTAAAGTTCTTGGAGATATTATTGACACAATTGCCCCTGTCCTAACAGGAATATTTAATCAATGTTTGGACAGCGGCACGTTTCCAGACTTAATGAAGCATAGTAAAGTAGTACCAATTTTTAAATCGGGTAGTAAGAGTGATCCTTCTAATTATAGACCTATATCTGTGCCTGTGCTACCAGCATTGAGTAAAATCAATGAAAAAATCATGCTAGACCAGATGTTGTCACATTTTAACTCAAATGGGATTTTACATAGTCGCCAGTTTGGTTTCACGAAGGGTAGGTCGACGACTGACGCAGGAGTAAAACTCATCAGTCACATTTTGGAATCCTGGGAGAAGTCCCAGGATGCAATTGGCATTTTTTGTGACCTCTCAAAAGCGTTTGACTGCGTTGACCACAACACACTGATCTGTAAATTACGCCACTACGGAATTCGTGGACAAGCTGCCGATCTTGTTCTTTCCTATCTATCAAATAGGCCGCAAAAAGTACACGTTAACGGGGCGACTTCCTCGGGATCTCTAGTTAAGATGGGCGTGCCTCAAGGTTCAATTCTTGGCCCTTTTCTATTTCTATTTTATATTAATGACCTTCCTTACATGATGGCTAACTTATCGGATATAATTCTATTTGCTGATGACACATCTCTAATTTTTAAAATAGATAGAAAAGACACGGATGTCTTACATGTCAACGATAGTCTCGCTGTTCTTTCAAAATGGTTCGCAGCTAATAATCTTTTACTTAATGCGAATAAAACGAAATGTCTTAAGTTCTCATTACCAAATGTACCCCAAGTGGGTCTAAATTTAAAACTTGATGGCAAGAAACTAGATGCTATTACGGAAACTGTATTTCTAGGAATTACTTTAGATTCGAAATTGCAATGGGGCGCCCACATTAGAGCTCTTTCAGGTAGATTAAGTTCAGCTGCATATGCAGTAAGAAAAATAAGGCAGTTAACTGATATAGCCACAGCTAGGTTAGTATACTTTGCTTATTTCCACAGTATTATGTCTTATGGCGTTCTGCTGTGGGGATAAATTCAAAGTAATTGATATACTAACTTTGCCTTCTCTTTATATCTTAGAAAGTATTTTGTATGTTCGCAAAAACTTAGGACTTTTCAAAATAAGAAGCGATTTCCATAATATAAATACACGTAGTAAACATGAAATTGTGATACCCAAATTCAGATTAACTAAAACTAGCAAGTCATTTCTTATAAACAGTATCCGCTTTTATAACAAGTTGCCAAAGTCGGTTACAGAACTTAGCGACGGAAAGTTCAAAACCCACATCAAACGTGTCCTTATCAAAAAAGCATATTATAAGATAAAAGACTACGTTGAAGACAAGGAAGTTTGGCAATAATTCCTTCTGCACGTGGCTTCCCTGGTACCTCATAAACAACATAACTATGTCAATGTCTATTAACTGCTCCCAAGTAACGATGTTTATTTAGAATTTTTTATTTTGTATTATTTTACATACTTCCTTGACATACCTAATCTTTTCATTATTTGACATTATTTACCTACAAATCGAATTCCAATTCTTTATTAGTGGCTTTTGTGGACATGATATTTATTCAGATATGTTACTGTAGTTGTAATTGCAATCATGTCATTAATATTTTATATACTTAGATTATTTTATATTTTGTGAATGTGAGAACGTTGTAGGCCTAGTAGAGTGTAGATTTGTTGGCGGTTTTATATTTTGTTAAGTACCTGGTAATTGTTGAAAGGCCTACACTGTCCTCCCATACCTATTATCACTGTTATTTAATAATATTGTAAAGCCAATTATTTTTAAAAGAGTAACCGTGGAGTTTCTTGCCGGCTCTTCTCCATAGGAAACGACTAACTCGAACCGTGCACCTAGCTTCTGACGTTTCATAAGTGCCCATGTAGGTTTATGTGAAATAAAATATTTTGATTTTGATTTTGAATGCAGATTTGGGCACAGCTTTCGTTCAAAGCGTGAATGATTCAGCATCAGGCACTTACTAAATAAGGGCGCTACGGACCAGACCCAAAAGGCGAATTCAATACTTCAGCTTCAGGGGGCTGGGCTGGCTGCGCACGCGATATGGGATGCAAGCGGACTGAAAAATTGTTTTAGAAAAAAGTAATGCACGCCCTCCGAATGCAGTCCGTCATTACTTCACTTTTCATAATTTTTACCTATTGGGGTATAGTAATTTTATTCTAGGTACAGACGCCAGCACATCAAGCTACTACAATCCGTCAAATTTCTTTAATAGATTTCAACTTTATCACTACATTATAAGGTTCAAGGTTGATTGCGAAAATATGACAGTTTCGGGTAGGTTGACCTGCTGGCGTCTGTACATCGTCTTCGCTTATCATAATTAATATACAAACTATTGTTATCATTTTAAAAGAGTAAGTAATGGAGTTTCTTGCCCATTATTCTCAAAGTCAAAGTCAAATCATTTATTTCAAATAGGCACGAAGATGCACTTTTGAACGTCAAAAATTACATGAATAGTTAATTGATTCTAGTTGCGCCTTCCAAAAGGTAGTTATGTATGGAGAAGAATGGGCAAGAAACTCCATACTTACTCTTTTAAAATGTTAACAATAGTTTGTATACATTAATTAATAATTATAGGTAAAGACGATGTACCTAGAATAAAAATAAAAATTACTTACCACAATTGGTAAAAAGAATGAAGTGAAGTAATGACAGAAAAATTAATAAATGCGATAGGTACATGGTGCTCACATATTTACAAATACTGTATATGATTTTCCAAAAAAAAAAAAAACATGTAAGAAGTCAGTTTGTGAGTTAAATTTATATTAATCACAGAAAATAAAATTAAAATCATAAAAATTATAACTTATACAGTTAAATTAGCAACCAGTTTGATTTTGTCTAGACTCTAAATTGTCCTATGGAGCAGGACCAGCATGTTTCCAAGCATTCTTATCTTGGATATAATCCTCTAATTTGTAATATGCTTGTTTACAAAGTGTGCTTTTTATATGAGTTTTAAATTTTCTTTCAATTAATAGCAATATATCCCAAGGTATTTTGTTGTAACATTTAACACAGTACCATGTTACCCATAAAAGATGTACTTACTTTAGATAAATGGTTGATCTATTTTAACTTTATTTCTTGTATTAAAATTATGTCTATCACTTATTTTATTAAAAAGATGTAGGTTTTTTCTAACATCCATATTAATCCATAGTAATATTATAAATGTGAAAGTTACTCTGTCTGTCTCTGTCTGTCTGTATGTTACGTTTTCACGCCTAAACCGCTGAACCGATCGTCATGAAATTTGGCAGAGATATGGCCTGGGATATGGAGAAGGACATAGGCTATTTTTACGCGATAACCGACATCCACGCGGGCGGAGCCGCGAGCAAAAGCTAGTACATAATATTTTCATTAATGAATTGTCAAGGTACCGTCATTTTTTTTTTAAATAGATTCCTAAGAGATTCTTGGCGACGTAGATTATAAATGGCTGTGAGAGCTCGCTTTTGCAAAAAAAAAAATGAATTCAATGTCAGCAGCCCGACCCCACAATAAAATTCCATACGACATTATGCTGTGGAAGTAACTAAAATAGACCAAACGCGCGCTTTCTACATCTGTTAACTGTCTTATCTTTCTAACAGCATAAGCGGCCGAGCTAAGTCGCCCCGCAAGAGATGTCATATGAGGTTCCCATTGTAATTTCTCGTCTAGCGTGATTCCTAGGATAACCGTATAATAAATTCCAGTTTTTCTCCATTCAATATGATGTCACATTCGTTATTTCTAACATTGGGTAATTTAAATCTAAGGCATTTGTTTTTTTTTACGTTCATGAGTATTTTCCACAAAAAAAAAAAGGCTTTGGGGTTACAGTTGTACCAATGCAAAATACGCGCTTTGTCGTGGAGTTGTGGACACCAGCCCGTGGTACCTATTAATACGTCATCATCATCATCATTTTAGCCGAAAGACGTCCACTGCTAGACATAGGCCTCCACCAAGCACCGCCACCTCGACCAGTTCCGTGCTTCCCGCATCCAGCGGATTCCTGCGCAGCGGCTTTCATAAGGTCAACTTCTTAATGTTTAATACCTACGGTTAATAATAAAGGAGTTAGGTATTAATAGAGGTGTAGGTGGTTTTGCGACAGCCTCGTTGGTCTAGTCTAGTCTTATTGGGTTTTTTCATCAGGAATTTCTCAGTAGCAGCCCTGAGTCTGGATTTGTGTCCGGTTGATGGCAACAGGCTAGCCCCATATTAAATGGGACCTAAACATAACTAGTGAAATGGGGGTGTACTATAGGGACACATCTGCCTTATCCTTCGGGGTTTACAGGCGTGATGATATGTTATGTTATTGGTATTAATATCAAGTTCCAACCCTGTTAGTGGGATCACTGGACATGCGATTCCTCAACAAGACGTCGCAATTCTTCGTATTTTTTTCCCCATAATTAGCGATAAATGGAAAGAAGAAATCCTCCGACGTGGATTGTTGACGTAAATGACAATAATAAGGTAAGGACTAAGGAATAAGGAAGGCAGGAGAATGATGATGAATTCGGCTATATCGAATTCATTATCATTCTCTTGCATTAACAGCAGTGGCCTTAGAGCAGTGGTAGCCCTGTGGTAACGGCCGCGACTTGTAGGTCGAGTTGTAGGTCGTAGGTTGGATTGGAACACAGAGGCGCTTTACTTTGTGTAAATTATTTCATCACCACTGCTCTCAAAACGGTGAAGAAAACCATCGTGAGAAAACATGTCCTAGAACCCAAAATTCGAAAACATATGACATTTACCAACCCGCACTGGGGCCGCGTGGTAGATTACGGCTCACTCCCTCTCACCGCGAGGAGGCCTTTGGCCCAGCAGTGGGAACATTACAGGTTGATTTTCCTCCTGCCCTTACCCCAATGTATTTGGGATCGGCGCAACGTGTTTCTTTCTTCCAAACTTCTTCATTAGTGTTGCGCGCCACAATTAATGCCTGGTACATCGTGACATTAAGTACCACTAGCGCCATCTAGTATCGAGTATCAGAACTAGTAGACCATTAGCGCCATCTAGTAGCAAGTAGCAGAACTAGTAGAGTCGAGATGCTTCTAGAAAGTTCGATGCTAGAACTTTCTAGAATTATTGACATCTGGTCAGTCGGGGCCGGTATATAATCGAACATTCTAGATGTTTCTACAGCAGAAGGTTCTGGAACTATCTGAGGACTATATAAGGCCGGTATGGACCCAACCCTGGTCAGTCGCAAAACAAGCGATCTTCAAGTGCGACTTTAGAGTGATCAGTTGTGCAGTTGTGTTTTATAATTAGTGTGTTTGAGTTGCTATCAGTGTTGTTAAATTAAAGTGCCATTTTTGGTTATTAAATCGGCAGTTTTTATTGTCACGAACCCCAAGCTAACAATAGTAGTACTTTGAGAGAAAATCTCTTTTGAATCTTGCGTAAGTGGCTCGTGACTTGAATTTTACTCGCTTCAATGGACTTTACTAACAGGCTTGCAAAACTTGTGGAAATTATTGAAGTCATAGTTAATCAAATGGTTAATTTTAATAGGACCTAGTTAAAGAATTGCTGGCACCACTGCGATTTCTATTTCTGCTGCTAATCTAGTCAAGCATTGTTGTGTTCCGATATGAATTCGGCTAAATGAGGAAATTAGGGGTAGAGGTAGAGTAGGGGAAGACCAAAAAAGTGATGGGTGGACTGTGTGAAGATGATATGGCCAGAAAGGGGGTGATTACCGAGATGTCGATTAATAGAGAAGGATGGAAGAAAAATACATGTTGCGCCTACCTCAAATAAAATGGGATAAGGGCATGATGATGATGATGATGACCTGATTTTATATGACAATAACAGCTGTTTTTTAAAGAATAATCATAATTCTCTTCGTGGATAAAACCTGTTTCTTAGTGCACCTTTATGTTATTTTAGGTAGTTTAAGAGTCTATAATACCTCAAATTGCTTAGCATGATCCTCCGATATATCGAAGATACTGCAGCATTAATTTCGAAATAAATATATGGTAAAGTTGAGGATTAATGTTAAGTACTACGTTTGACGAAAACACGATTCCATAAAATATGCTCGACAGAAAAAAAAATAATACAAAGTTACCTCCAAACCGAACAATAAACCGCTAGTATTCAAAAAATACTTCACATTTGATCATGAAACTTTGCATTTAATTAAGGTAGGAGTGAGGCGTATATATCGTAACAGCTAAATACAACAGGTATCACAAGATACCAGACTGTAACTGTGACATATTTGTCACAGTTACAGTCTGGTATCTTGTGATAACGAACTGAAAAAAAAAAGCTTCTGTTCCACGACGAGATAACAGAATCCATCCAGTCACAAGCTTTTGTCTATTCATGCTTATGACAGTTACCTTAGTTAGAATATAGATAATAAAAAAAAGTGAACGCGCGGATCCCTTTTGGCATGAAGTTTCTTTGACGAGATAAAAAAAAAAGCGCAAGTTTTCGACTAGTAAACAGTTATCTGTGGCGTTACAGCACTCGTATGGTAACGTAAAGTATAAAGCACGCGTTTTTAATACACTGCATTATGGACCTAAAAGCGGTTCAATAAGAGCCACTTTACGAGCAAGTGTGTTGAAAATATTATTTTCATTTAAATATAACTTTTTACCGATGTAACCAATTTTCAATATTAGTGCTTAGTACTAAGTTAGTAGGGGCCCTTGTGGTGCCGGCTATAAAGAATAGCACCACTCCATTTCCTCCCGTGGGTGTCATAAAAGGCGACTAAGGGACTTACTAGAGAATGGGCAACAGCGTTTTTTATGCATTTTTAACACCATACTGCGATCGCCAACCCGCCTGCCAAGCGTGGCGATTATGATTATTCCCGCACATCAATCTAAAACAATTTTCGTATACGCATACAGTTTCAGCACAATATTTCTAAACTCCACACTCCAGTATTGGCAACTAACATAATTAGAATTAAATCGTTTAAGACACGTAAAAGAAACCTATGTTTTTGATTTCAGGTCGTTCAAAAACATTTTTTTTTCTAAATGAATATAATTGTAAGTACATACGGTACTTATAACAAAAAAAGAAACTGTTTTAATTGTTTTGTCTATTGTCTGTTCCGGCTTACGTCCAAAACGGCTGGACTGATTTTGATGGGACTTTCACTGGCAGATAGCTGATGTTATAATGAGTAGGGAACAAGCCGCGCGCAGTTTATTGAAATCTCCCTTAAAACTACCATTACAGGTGTTTGTACCCAACGCGACAGTGCTATTTTTTTACAAATATTTTTGTACGTAACTTATTTACAATTTAAATATATTATAAAGGACTAAATGGACAAATGGTTAGTGGATGGATGGACTAGATGTCCATTATCTAATCGAAACTTTTGGAGAAAAACAGATGTAAAGTTTGCCAAATGTACTAGATTTTTACACGTGATTGCAAGTAATACATGCAAATGCGACACTATATAATAGTGTCGCACTTGCATGTATTACTTGCTTACGTACATAACTGGTCCGCTTCGCAACAAATTACGACAGGATGCTCCTATTTATACGAGCGCGCTATCTCTTTCAACTCAACAATAGTTTGCACGGATCGAGACTCATCTTACTTCCAGACGCGAGTAATATCGTAAAGGAACGAGTTTTGGAATGAAATTCTGTATCGCACGTTATACTCCTGCACATTTGGCGAATGAGAGCAAGACCGAAAAATTCATCATTCACGTCATGATTCTTTTTTTATGTGAGTCTGTAGGCGCGCATTGGGATTAAAACCGACTCGTGTCGAGACGGCAAACGGCATGACGCCCTCTTATGCCGTCATGCCCCTAAATGCGGGTTGTTCCACATAACGCACGCGTATACGTCGTTCGTTAAAAAATAACGATTACAGTGACCCACTGGTTAACGTCATTTTATTCTTTTACATTTGAACTTTGACGATCGGTTTTTATTCAGTGAAACAACGCTTTGTATTTAACGAACGTTAAACATCATATGTAATCGTTATTATTTGACGTACGTATGTTACGTTAACGTACCGTTTGAAACAACCGGCCCATATTAAAAATATTTATTTGTCTTGTATTTATATTCTGTATATTCTAATAAGAATAATAATAATAGCAAAATAGCCTCGACCATCATCTGAAGAGGCTAAAAATGAATATTTAAAAATGTAAATTATATATATTACTATAGACTACTACACACATGAATTGTCTATTGTATTATTTACTAGCTGACCCGACAGATGTTGGCCTGTCTAAAACTTCATATAAAATCCCATAGAAAAAGGACGTAAAATTTGTACCGAATATGAAAATATTCCGGGAAACTTCCAATTAATTTTTGTTTCCATAAAAACCTTATTCGGGATGAAACGAACATTAAAAAAAAAAAATACAAATCGGTCCGGCCGTGATCAAGTGATGCACTCACCAACGAAGAACATTACTTTTATATTTATATACATGAAAAGGAGTTAAAACAAAACTGGAACCAACACTTGACAAGCTTTCCTGTATGCAACCTTTTAGAGCAAATGCAATTACTTGCTCGGAAAATGATATCAACATCGATCGGTGCCGGTACTACAGTTCAACGAGCATCCGGTATATCACGAATATACGCATACATACATACCTATATAAACTCACGCCTTCTTCCTATGGGGGTAGGCAGAAACCACAGCAAACGACTTGCTACGATCCTTACGTACTCCTCTTGCTTCGTTTATGTTTAATTGCGCACACACATAAAACGGCAATTGACTGCAATGCCTTACATTTTGACAGTTCAGACACGTTCATTGCGTTATTTAAGGCGACGATAACCGACTTTTAATGCTTTTTACTGAAGATCACGTCTAAACGAATGATTTGGAAAAAATATATGTTAAATTAGAGCATTTTCTTAATAACTTAATATAGAATATTAGAGATTATGTTAATACTAGCTTTTGCCGGCGGCTCCAACGCGTGGATGTCGGTTATCGCGTAAAAATGTAGCCTATGTCCTTCTCCATATCCCAGGCTATATCTCTGCCAAATTTCATAACGATCGGTTCAGCGGTTTAGGCGTGAAAACGTAACATACAGACAGACAGATAGACAGAGTTACTTTCACATTTATAATATTAGTAAGTAAGTATGGATTACATAGTCAAATTAATTTGTAATGACTAACGCGGATAAAAAAAATGGTTGTCTGTAAATTTGGTTTACGGACGATAGTTTAACGTGACAACGTCATAATAAAACATTGATGCGGCGCAAGCGTACAATGAGCGTAACGGGACAATGAGTCATCCTTTTTGGTGCATGCAGCCGGCGTTCATCGATTTATTAAACGTTTTCACGTCAAAACTGAGAATTAAAATATCTTTTGTTTCATGTGTAATAAATTAATAATGTGGTCGAATAAATTCTTTGAAATCTGAGTTTAACATGTGAAGAGCAGCAGAATGAAGTATGACAGTTTTAAGTTCGTTCAGCCACACTACCTTCTTCGAATAGTAAGAAATTGCTTAAACTTTATCTTACCTTTTCCAGGGCAGGTTATCAAAGACGTCGGATGTCTATGACAGCTGTCTATTCCAGTAACTACTTTTTACAAGATTTAATTTTATTTGGTTTCACTTGTTAAGGTGGATTTTTGTTAGCAAACATGGCATATCAAATTGAAACTTTGTATACACATTGCGTAGACGGAGAGTAGTGGGGGTACAGGCAAAAAGTCCGCAGTTCGAACCCAGGTGCTTTACTTAGTGTAAATTATTGCAGTACCGCTCTCAAAACAGTGAAGGAAAACATTGTGAGTAAACCAAAAATTTGAATACATGTGACATCCAAAGACTCACACTGGGCAAGCGTAGTGGATTACGGCCTGTCTCCCAGCAGTGGGAATATTTTAGGCCGATGATTATGCTATGATATATGTTCCATTCCCATGGGGATTCCTACACTTATTTGGTAGAGATATTCCGATACTGTAACCAGGTCCTATCGCGCGGGAACTCTCTTGAAAATAATTTATCACACGTGCATTGAAATTTCAAAAAGAAAACTTGGGTATTTCTTGAGAGCCTTAGTGTAGAAATAGCTTTTAACACACCCCTTGACCTGATTATATTTATTTTCCATGAAGTTTTGTAACTACAAAGTTTGAGACCGGAGGAAATATATGCGCTTAATCACAATAAGGAATTGATTGAACTTATTAATACAATATTAAGAAATTGAACAGACAGCTGTGCTGCTGGGGAGTTTTTTGCGCTTCTTCTTCTTCCCAGCTAAAGCACTAAGACGTGGTGTAGGGCAGGCGTTTTGAGGGACTAGCTTACGAGTATGAAATTTTTACGTTCGCAAAATGCTGATTCACAGCCTAATTTAAATAACTGACTTTTGATTTTGATTGAGGAATACAGCTTTATACTTCAGAATAAGCTTCCTTTCTTGTAGGCAGGTACCTCAACTGCTCTGCAATAAATATTGATTTTCCACAAAACTCTAATCTAATGTTTTGCGGAATATTAAAATCTTTACTTACGGCATAAGGTAGAACTATATATTTTCAGGATTTAAGGATCTAGGGTGATTGGAGCCTACGTAAATATAATGAACCCGGACACACCCGGACGTTTACTACGGTTCAACAGGTTGAACGGCTTACGCTTCAAACGGGAGGAGTTTGTGATGCCAACAAAAAATATCTGATACGGCTACATGATACTTCAGTAAAACTCAATATTCATCGTTCGAAAACTTTTTTCCTAACAAAAAAATCCAATTTAACCCTGGACTACCCGGGTTGTATTGCATTTTTTATGCGGAATACGAACAAGGTGGTATTTATTATATTATATACCTATATACATATATTAATATAATAAAGCTGAAGAGTTTGTTCGTTTGTTTGTTAGAACGCGCTAATCTCTGAAACTACCAGTCTTATTTTTTTATTTTTTATTGTATTTTATAGCCAATTTCTAGAATTTCTTTCAATTTCTCTAGAAAATGTAATTTTAATGTCATTTTATTTAGAAACGGTAAAGATTAAACACGTGAAAAAATTACATGTTGCTTTTGAGACCTTTTTATAGGTACGTCGGGTACTCGTTACATAATTAGATAAAGTTCGCTCGATAGAAAAAAAATCCAAACATACCCTTATTTTGTAGATTAAAACCATTTTATTTCAATATTATACCACATTATGTATTGAAAATCATATAAAAATAAACGTTTATGATGGCGTTATGTCCGTCGGGCTTAACATTGTTAATATCGCAAAACCTATAGGATTTTCAACCCAAAATTAACGAAATTCACGGCACAATTTACTCGCGCCCAGCTGCCACCTTTAGAACAAAAATGCACGCTCGAAGAACCTCGCGTTAATAAAAACGTGGCTGTTATTTTAGTATATTACTAGCTGACCCGACAGACTTCGTTCTGTCAAAAGCTATAGTATAAACTCCACTACTCTACCCTACCCTACCCTACCTACCTACCTACCTACCTACCTACCTACCTACCTACCTACCTACCTACCTACCTACCCTACCCTACCCTACCCTACCCTACCCTACCCTACATTACATTACATTACATTACCCCACCTACCTACCTAAAACTTAAAAAAATAAATAGTAGCCGATTCTCAGACCTACTGAATAAGCATATAAAATTTCATAAAAATCGGTCAAGCCGTTTCGGAGGAGTATGGTAACTAACATTGTGACACGAGAATTTTATATATAAGATGTATCTTACGACTACGCTGACTGACTGACAGACAATGCGCATTACTTGTCGTTGTGATTTTGTTCTCGTTGTTAGCTGTGATAATCTATACACTTCATTTATTTTCTTTGCTTATATAGTTTGTATGTATGTATCTATTATATAGCATATATCTGTGTATCTATTATAGGATATTGTACTGTTATACTTTTTATTTGCACCAATGACAAGCCCATTTTATGTCCAGAAATTCACTATCCATGCCAAGGTTGCCTGGAAGAGATCGCAGTATGCGATAAGTACATTGTATATTTTATAGTGTAGGTATAAGTTTTCCTTTTCTTTTGTAATATGTTACCTGATGTACAATAAAGTATATATAAATAAATCAATAAACTTAAACTGGTGGGTTTAGAACCTTGGAATTATGCACAGGCTATATTTCCCTGACATTATTATTAAGGTAATTCCTATGCGCATACCTCAAGGAGGTTTGCACAACTGTGAAAGTAAGCCTAGATACCTGAAAATGTATTAAAAAATTGAAAACATTCTTGTTTTAACTGCAATACCGCGATAAAACAAATAATCCCACCGTTAATAGTACATTATGATACATGTGTGCGAAGTTGATCATTGCGCTCGAGGCGGTATTATTCGCGCAAGCCATAGGCGAGCGCGATAAGGAAGCCGAGAGTGTAATGATCAATGCACACGCGTTTCATACGACGTTTATCAACACACTTGCGAGGAAAAAAACAGGCTTGTATTGTTATTAAGGAAAATGGTGCTGGTTTTGTTTTTACGCGCGCCGCGGCAGCGATGCGCGCGCAGGTGTAAATAAAGGCAGTGGTAAAACCGCTAAAGAGCCTTTAAAAAAAAAACACAAAATAATGTTCAGACTGATCAGTGTTGTCGTATGTCAAATTTTAGTTCAGTTAGTATGGAATTAGAAAGTACTATTGGCATAGAGAAATATACATTAGTTCAGTGAAAATTCGCAATAATAGAACGCCAGTCAGGGTCTTTTTCGTTTGGTTTCGGGAGGGACCACAGACAATTCAAGATTAATTTTTAGTTCATTTTGGGACCAAGGACAATCCAGACTATTAAAAAAAAGTAAATTTTGGCATTATGGGTCAAGCATTATGGAAGTCTCTTTGATGAGATTAAAAAAAGCGCAATTATCCGACTAGTAAATAATTATCTGTGGCGTTACAGCACTAGCGCGGTAACGTAAAGTAAAAATCACGCGTTTTTAATACACTGCATTATGGACCTAAAAGCGGTTCAATAAGAGCCACTTTACGAGCAAGTGTATTGAAAAAATTCTTATAAAGTTAAAATCAACTTACCTTTCTACGATTCGCCTGTTGAATTCACGTCGCCGCGTCTAAATTGCTAAGTTTCTAAATACGCCTGAAGCTTCGCTGTTTTGGCAGCCTTTCGTAAGCAAAGACTCCAATCCAATTCGAAACAACTTGAATGAAAACGCGTATTACTATTTCATATAAGTTTTTAAACTGTCATGGTCACTAATATTATTATTAAAATTAACGGGATATTTAACATGTTTATTAATTGTTTTAAGTTCCCGATATTTCGGCGCTGTTGCAAGCACCATGAGCACGGATAAACTGAAGTCACTGCGGGTGGGTGTTTATGAGCAGACAAAACGGTCTACCCTCTTTCTTGTTCGTTTTTTGCACTCAGTACCGCTACCTCTGTCACTCGCAACTCGATTCTGTTCCCGACACACGAAACTCACTGTGTCCGCTCGCGAACTTTTTCGGCACTTCTTCGGTTTTTACACAGCTGAACCACTGGATTTCAGAATCGAACCGCCGAAATATCGGGATCTCAAAACAATTAATAAACATGGTAAATATCCCGTTTATTTTAATAATATTACTATTTCATGTCTTAATTATACAAGAAAAATGACTTACAATTACAGTGGAAATGTATATTAGATAAATAATAAGCTAAGTCCCGTATTACAGAACGTCACTCAAAACTCAAGCATACGGCATAACTTAAAACTAGATGCAAGCCATTTGATTGTTGAAACTAGTTTTAAGTAATGCTTGAGTATTGATTGACGTTCTGTAATACGGGACTTAATATATTATTCCGAACCACCTTGTTTTTTAATTAAACAAATGGAATTTGGGTTGAGTAGATAGCTAATGGACTTTAAAGTTATAGTTCAAGTCTTGTCTTGTTTAGTTGGAGATTTTACTTTTTGTACACCACTTTTACCATTATAATTTTTGTCATTGGAGAGCGGGATCTCCTAGCACAGTATATCTTTTACTTAAAAGGACGTCCCTATGTAAGATTTACTGTAAAAGTAGTACAAGTATCTGCAAAAACCTTTTTTTTTAAATAAAGAAATGGAATTTGGATAAGTAGATAGCTAATGGACTCATTCGTAGTCATTGTTATCGTAATGAATGTAAAAGTGCAAAAATACATAATATTAAGATTAATTATGAAATATTTAATGCTCACGAAAACTTTTTAACGTCTATTTTCTCTAAAATCATTGCAGTTCCTTACAACGATCCTTGAGGCACGGCGGTTGGTTATACGCGGTTTCCATTGCTGACCTATCCTGGTTACAAAGAGTAGGCCCGTAAACTTTAAACAGCTTGGCAATCAACCAATATTAATCATAATGCTATAACATTACAATAGATGCAATGTGCAAGATTCTAGGCATCCCCAGCGGAGTTTTAATAAACCAATCAGTGTCAATCCTGGTCATCTATTCATTGATGTCCTGCGCAGCTAGAAATTATTCGTTTTTTACTTCAGTCAATCTCAATACAGAACGATAACGAGGTCTGCAAGACTGATAAAAATGCGCACGCAGGGGCACATAGCATTTAAACATGCTCGCAATAACGCTAATACAATCTCAATTTTGGAATGCCCTATACTGTTTAAAATTCGCGGTCCAAATAATAAAGCTCATGGCACAGTCAGCGAGCCGAAAGCCACATAGTGAAGGCGCTAGCACCTCCTTCGCCATTCGTTAAGGATAAAAAACAAATTGCTTTGCTGTCTGAATGGGAATGCCATGTAGATACCTTACCTTCTGCCGGTACATAGCTGCCGCTTTGGTGTTGTACTTTTGAGGAATAGATAGCCCCGGCTTGAAATCAGAGGAGCTCTCGAAGAATTCTCGAGCTTTCCCGTTCCCCCCGACCTGTTCAACAAATGAAATAAGGCATTTAAATTAGATACTAGCAACTAATCAGTGCACCTATAATTATTTCTTCATTATGTAACCTAGCCTAGTAACTTTACTCGATAAACTTTAGTTTTTATTTGTGTAAGAAGGAATTGATCGTGCTTTTTAGGTTTCCGTAGTCAACAAGGAACCCTTATAGTTTTCCTACTAGCTTTTGGCCGCGGCTCCGCCCGCGTGGATGTCGGTTGTCGCGTAAAAAAGTAGCCTTCTCCATATCCCAGGCTATATCTCAGCTAAATTTCATGACGATCGGTTCAGCGGTTTAGGCGTGAAAACGTAACAGACAGACAGACACGAGTTACTTTCACATTTATAATATTCGTATGGACAGTATCCTAACTAATATTATAAATGCGAAAGTAAGTTTGCGAGGAAAACCACAATAAAGTTCTTATGATTGTACATTATATATTGAATAATTGCATGTCCTAATAATTTGTAACCGAAAAGTATTTTTTTAATTTCTTACTTACGCTGTACCTACTTTCAAAACGAAATTGTAATTTATATAATACATAAGAAATTAATTAGTTACTGTTGTATAACCGTTGTAATTAATAATAATAATAATAAATAAATAAATGATAATAGATGGCGCCACGTGTCTTCGAATCATGATTGAATTCAATTATTATAGAAACTTTAGTAGTGTAAGAAGTAGTTTTTTTTATCGAAATTAACGCGAGCGAAGCCGCGGGCAAAAGCTCGTAATATTATAGAGAGAGTAAATTTTGTGAGTTTGTGTATATGTGGGGGTAATCTCCTGAACCACAGATTCTATTTGAAAAATTCTTTCACCATTTGAAAAGTACATTATTTCAGATGGCCATGCTATGTACAGGGTGGCCAATTTGGAAGTATACAACTTTAAATTTGATTATTTTTATTACAAACAAAAATTACAAGATATTTTTCTATAATTATTTTATTCAAACTTGGCCATTTTATACCGTAATTAAGATCGGCCTAATCTACTCCTTTTTTATACTTAAAAATGCGATCGCTTTTCATCGTGTTTTTCATCAAATTTTCGCATACTTTATTAATTATCCCACTAACAAAGTCATAAATATTCTGCAAAATATTCGTTACTCTTAATGATTTGTTAGAAAAATTGGGTTATTTTTAAATTCGTTTAAGAACTTCAGGATAAAATGACTGAAAGTATTGCGGTGGCCATGGTCTTATATGTAGACTGCGTGTGCATAACGAATTTGCCGCATTTTAAGTAAATAATAGACATCAAACTACTGCAAAAAATGTCTTTAAATCAGAATAGGGGCTAAAAAAAGTTGTATACATCTAAATTGGCCACCCGTTATTATGTTAATATATTAAAAAGAAGTACTTAAAAATACTAATGATCTTGAATTCATGCAAGTGTAGTACTTTTTGTTAGGTTACTGCTCAGAACTTGTACACAACGTGTCGTGAACAGAATTCCAACTTTACAGGTAATACACGCGGGCGAAGCCAGGTCGGGTCACTAGTAATACATAAATTTATTTCGCTCTCAAAGTACAACAATAAATCTATGAAGTACAATTTATTAAGGTGTTTTATTGTTGTTCAGTAGCTCATAAGTGATGATCTACCAAATCCAAAACTAAGTCAAGCTTGTATTTTGTAATCAACCCATAAACAAAGCGGACATTACAACCAAAAACAAAAACCCACAAACAATAAAGAAAACGCGGCAAAATGGAGTAAAAAGATCAACTAGATGGTAATAATCCCAAAGTTAGCATCAAAATAGTCCGCGCCAGCCCGCTATACGTACCATCTCGAATTGGAGCTCGACGACGAAGGATGAATATACACTTCATAACAGAATCACAAACAATACAGCAGTAAACGTCAACGCCGCCCGAAGCCACGGTGAATAATGGCGTGTTGGACTAGGAGCGATCGTTTATCAAGCTGCCAGAAACAGGAACTTGGTCATTATTATATAGGGCTACCTGTCTCCGGGTATGCACTATTGTAATTTTCGAATTAAACCGAAGATACTACGCATCGGAGTGGCCTGCATCTACAGCACTTGATTTATTCAAATTGTTCGATAACCGAGAAAGAGTCAGAAGGTTAATCTTGTTTAGGTTCGTCGTTTGAATTCTGGGATGACTTGGTCTGATGGACCGCACGGTGCAAGGCGATGGATGGCGCTTAGCGTAAGCATAATAAGCCTATAATGTTCCTAGTGCTCTCTTCTCGGTGAGAGGAAGAGGGTGTGAGAGGGAACTGCGTAGGAACTTCTGTTATTTAGGACATATTTATTTATTCATTTGGAGTCATCATCATCATTTCAGCCGAAAGACGTCCACTGCTGGACATAGACCTCCCCAATTGGGGGGTTTGGAGTACTTACTCCAAATCAATCAATTTTCAGGCCTTTTTGGTGCCTAAACATACTTGTTTAGGACCCAAAACGCCTGAAGAAATAACTGAAACGATTTATGTAAAATATATTATAATAATCTAGGTCAACCTGGATATACACCGTTACATTTTCTTATTCGTTTTCCAAGAACCTTTTTGATTTTACTTTCAAAACAAGTGTTTACTGTAGCGAATAGAAGGCGTGGGATGTATTCCTATATTAATTTTTCATGACAATGTTGTTTGTCAGGCACTTTTATTAATATTTAGAGACAATGTTTTAACCAACAGAAACTAGCGCATTATGGCGCCGCGCCCCGGCGCTAAAGAACTGTAATGATGACGCTAAGGCACTTGTAAATGAGTCAAAAAATCTGTTCAATATTTACAGACATGGTACACAATTATCTAAATATACTTATGAGCATTATTTTAATAATAATAATAATAAACATTTATTTCAGAATGTAAATTTCCATATTACACACACATAATTATCTTAACTAATAAAACTAATAACATTAAACAATCAATAAACAGTATGCAAACGTATCCAGTGGCGCAGCAGTGGAGAGTCCCACCTAACACAACTCAGCAGCGACGCACATTGCTTCCTTATTAGAGCATGAAACCGATCAGTGTGCGCTTCTGCGAACATAGTCGAAGCACTGCAGAATCGTGGTAGCCCCAGCAGCACCCTAAACGCGTTTTTGTATTGAACACGCAGGGCGTTGTATGACCCAAGTGTGTAGCCCACAGGCTGCACGTGTAAAGTGTTTGGCAGTAAGACTTAAAAAGAGTCACTTTCACTTGATTACTGCTACGCGCGAACCTGCGAGCCAACATATTACACCGAACAGCCAACGTCCTACGTGCCCTTTCCACATCCGCGTTATCTTTTAGATCCTCGGAAACCCAGTGGCCCAGATACTTGAACTGAGTGACTCTGTTTAATGCTGAACGAATGAACGCTAAGATTTTTTTTTTAATATGACTCAAAATGGGGGATCATTATAGATCTATTCGACACCCGACTAGCCTGACCAAAATATGACCTACTTGCTAGATATATAGAGAAAATATGACTCGCACGTGTCGTATATGCACTTTTGAGAATCTAATGAAGGTTACTGATACTGCGAATAACGTGGCCACCTACTCGAGCCAAATAATTTAGAAATACCACATCGATATAAGAAGACGAAGATATTTTGACAACAAAACCAAACTATAGATAAAAATTATGCAGAAAGCTTCGGTTATTTACGAAATATCTTCTATTATATGATAAATAAAGTCAACTCAAAATTGAATTACTGAATCACAGCTTCAGACTGCATGTTCAAATCATATAATTGAAGTCTTGGAACGGAAACGAGTAACACCCCCTAGGTGTAATATTCCATGTGCCATCAATTTAGCAATTGAAATACATTTGAACGAGCTAACACATCAAAGAAGAGGACCTGAAGTGTTCTAGACGTTTACAACAATTACTTAATGGTGTTTTTCACATGCATCTGTTGCATGTCCGTGGTTTGATTGGATCAAAGTATAAGATACAATATACATATTATGCTAAATTGTTTGACATTGTGTTCTTTGGCATTTGCACTTAGTTATCGGTAGAAGAACCCTTATTACTTAAGACACTGGTAATGAAAATTGCTTTTGATTTAACGTAACACACACAATCCCAATGCTATTCATTTGGCATAATAAGCATAGTTAGACTATAATGTTCCCACTGCTGGGATACAGGCCTCCTCTTTCTGTGAGTGGGAGTGGACCGTAATCCACCATGTGGGCTTAGTGGGGGTTGGTGGATATATCCACCATTATTTTAGCAATTCAACAATATTCATTGCGTTATTTACGTTGTCAGCAGGCGAATATTCCAAACATATTAAGCAATGGACTCGAAATGAGTGTTACGCAATTGGGGTGCTGCTTACGAGATACGAAGGAATGATAGAAAACCGAGGGGTACCACCAAAGAACAGATAAAAGAGGTTAGAAGGGCCTTCTGGGCGAGGCAGGCGCGCCGCACCTACGAGTATGAGCGGACGCTCATAAGTCAACCGAAATTTGCTTCACCGGCCAACAATCTCGCTCTTATTGTGACAGCGTACGAAGCTCGAGAAGGGATTTCATTTCACCAGTAAGACCAAAAACCTTAAAAACAAGTGATATTTGTAATTATTAAAACAGCATTATGTAGTTAGTAGACAAAAACGATACAATCGCAAAAAGATTCAAAATTATTTATTGCTTGCAATACGAATACATGGCACAGTGTGTTATTGCCTTAGTTGCGGACATGCCAGTTTTATTTTTTATCGACATAGGTTAAACTTTAATAAAGCATTCTAAAAAAGTCCCGTTTTGATATTTCACTTAATTTAGGAGATAAAAATATATTTGTGAAAGGTCAATGACCTCGCTGAAAAAGATTTTCGTCTGTATTTCTTGAATAAAATAAATCTCTGAAAATACAGATTAATTGTTGGTTTGAAATATATTTGGTGTTAAAATTTCAAGTCCCTAACAACATGAACGAGAGTAAATAATTATTTTCGAAATAAACAAAAACAAATTTTATAAAATTAACTATTTACTGGTCGCATTTTTTTTCTTTGCAGAATATACTTATGAATAGTACCTTCAACTCGAGAAAATTGTAAATATTTATCTAGCGAGATCTCGGAGATAGGTATTGCGTTTCTAAGTTATTTTTTAATTTCTATGGAAATAGGGTTGTCACAAACTAGTAAACATTTAGTCGATTAATTCAATCGATTTCAACTCGTTTTGACGGATTGATTGGAGATGGCAAAGATCAAAGAACTTTGAAAGACTATGGGGGAGGCTTTGCCCAGCAGTGGGACAAAATAGGTTAATTAAAAAATTACCAATCGATTAAATCATTATTTATTTATTTATTTAAACTTCCTGTACAATAGTGATACATAGGCGGACTTAATGCGACAAGGCATTCTCTACCAGTCAACCTTTTTTTGTTTTTTTATTATCCTCTGAATGGTAATATCCTCGCTATCAGATTCAAAAACCATTTCGTCAGTCGTCAGCAATCACCAAAATTTAGTTTATTCCTGTCAAACGACGATTTCCTATTCTGAAATTGACTAAAGTGACACAACTTAACTACATTTTAGTTTGACAGCACTAAGATGGTACTGAGTTTTTAATTTAGTGAAAATGGCAATTTTGCTATTCTGAATTTGACGTTTTTAAACTAAAATTTAGATTTTCTAACTAAATCTGACTATTTTTAATCGCGATTAAAAAGGTGTGGAATAAAATTAGTTGTCATGAATTTAAATTTACACTAACACCTCGACTTCTGGTGCAAAAACAGTACTATATATTTTTTTCTTTTCTTTTGCTTATATCTCGAAAATGGTGCGTCCTATCGCAAAAATTTCGACCCCCTTTGCAACTCACAAACCCCTATATCTCAACATGAAGGTAATTTTTTTTTTCCATACAAAAAGTTAAAAATTCCATATAAAACACGTTGAGGTTGCCCGCTCATGCGCGCCTCGAGCTCTAAAAAAAATCATGATGGGGTACTGCAAACGAGACAACGTTACGAAGCGAAAAGAAAAAAAAAATACAACGTGGAGTCGCGATTATCAAATTCGATTTAGTTGTGTCAAAGTTATTTTTAAATTTAGAGAATTTTGTTTGCAGAATAGCTTTAAGATTCTCATAGCCAAAAGTAAGGAATTTTAGTGATAGTTTAGTTAGTTTAGTTCGGTGTACAAGAGAATCGGCACCATTGTCTGTTGTTACGCTTAAAAGTTGAAGCGCTGATTTCGACAAGGGCAAAGATTTTTTATATTTTTGACGTGTACCAAATGCTGACGAGGATATATAAGGATCATGATTCTAATGCACGGTGAAATAAGTCTAAAATTATTGTTTTTCTATTCAATTTTCGGTTATGGTGTTGTCTATCATAGCGCCAATATTTATTTCTAGACTCTCCTGCTTGCTCAGACAGCATACCTATGGGTAAGGTGCTGGCGTATATGTTTGCCGGCCATGCATTAATATTTTGTGCATAGTAACGGACATATAGAACCAATTGTATTTTTTTACATACTTCGCAGCTCTAGATTTACAAAAGTCGTCAAATTTTGCAGCATCTATTATTAAGCCACTTGATAGCACTACTAAAATAGTATGCAGGTCATCCACCAGCCATGTCTCTATACCTAAGATAATTAATAATAAATATCCAGTTTCGTAAGCTTGTTCGGATCCGTATTCAGGCGTTAGTCGTCGGTAATAATTGCCACTCGCTGACCAGTATGAGGGTTGGCGCCCTCATGCCCCCCTTGCATTAAGTCCTCTGGTCGGGGCCCAGACGGACATCCCCCAGCAGAACGGGTCAGTGCCTGCTGAGGCAAAACAGTGCCATGGGTCTTTGACGGCTCCATGCCACCTCACCCCCGCTTCTCCAGATATTATGTATAGGAATTTGCCTAACGAGAGCGGACCTCTTCAACCCCAATCCCACATAATATCCTTCATCGAAGATAGATATTATAAACAAAAGTAATGATCAAAATTCAACCGTAAATATTTTTTAATTTTAACTTTGTTCAAATATTTTTCCATAATTATATACTTAAAGTATGTAAACTAGGTACGTCATAATTTAAACCGGTAATTGCGCTAATACGAGTACCTGAGTCAAAAAGTAATGTTTGTTTGAGAATTGTATGTTGCACACAGGTTTGTTTGACAACCCTAGCCCACAATTAAAAAATTCGATATTTCTGAGATCCTGGGTTTGTTGCACCTGGTTTTTTTGTGGCGATAGTTATTATAGTAATCAACATATAGGCATTAAAAAAAAACGCGACCATGAAGAGAATCGCCAGAAAAATAATAATTTCAGAATCATAGAAAAAAAAATATTCACGCCTGGGTGAGCAAGATTATTAAAGTTTTCAAGAAAAATTTGGTTCCTATAGTCAATTCCTATCATACCTTAGAACATTTAGTGCAAAAATTATATCCAAAAACGAGGTATTGCGTTTCTATGGTTTTTAAGGATTTTTCTCGATTTTCTTAATTTCTCTTAAACTATGGTAGTTAGACCCGGCGGAGTTTTAATGTGGTGGATGCTTGATTGTTAGCTTTTCAAAAATCACATATAACAAGCATGTCCGCAACTAAGGCAACATAACACACTGTGCATGGGTACCATTTTGTACAGTAGCGGAATGAAAAGGTTGACCAGTTTTCAAATAAATTCATTTACGCGTTGCAAGCACATGTTACCTTTTTGAACTGTGTAACAGACGAGAGTGTTATATTGAAAATTATGTTTAACTGTTTGACAACAACGTTCAAATTTACTTAGGCGAATGTTCCTTGACTATTAATTGTTGAACTAGAACCTTTTTATTAGTTTATTCTTGCGATTACGTTGTGTCAAGTTTGATAAATCTAATTACATCCTCTTAGCTTTTAATGATTAAAACTATAAATGTGAATAACAGTTCCTGTCAATGTCAAATGTCATTGCAATTTTTTTTCATTCATGTAGTGAAATGACATTCATTATGACGGAATGTGTCATACTCGGTCGATAAAGCAGATACTCATAACCTAAACTGCGCAAGCAAAAACAGATATTAAGGTGGTCAACCTTTTCATTCTGCGACTGTACTACGTGAGCTATCGCTCACTGCGAAAGTCGCGTCGGCCGAGACAAAACTTAAATTCAGCGAAATCAAGTGTTGTACCAAGTTGTAAACAATGTCGATATTAAGTATGTGTATACATATAAACAAATGATTATTGTCAGTAAAATTATAATTGAAATAACTTTGTTTATTACCATCATTTATGGTTTATTGTAACATAATAATTATGACGTAAAACAGATCTGCAATTAGCTAAAAATGAATAAAAGTTTCGCGGCTTTATCGGATGTTCCCCCTTATGTATTTAGGAAATCCACACTATTCGTCCCCCGTCCCCCCCTCTCGAAATTAAAGCTATAAATTGTAAAACTGAAAGTAACAAAATTACAGTAATTCTATCGATACAAATAGGCGACCTTTTCCTCACTCTAACATATATGAGAAAATAATGTGTGTGTGAGTGTTCGTCAAACGCAGTGTTTGCGTTAGTGTGACAACCAATAGCAAACTCGCGATCTAAGTGTGTGTGGCTTATTTATTTGTGTGCGTAATGCGCGTATGTATTGGTCTCTTGCTTGTAGTGGAGTTAGAGTGTCTCCTACTCTCACATGCATTTTAATACAAATCAGGAACTATTTACTTTCTAACCTCTTTTATCTGTTCTGTGGGTACCACACACATGTTCAGCTCTGTATGATTCGGCAAAGGCCATATGTGCCCTGTGCCCTTTTCCTTATTTATTTTTTTAATTTACTGTGTTTTTTTTTATTACTAAAATGCACATTACGATACCCAAAGTCTCAAATTCAGATAATTTATGTAAACAAAGGGGATAACATATCAAAAAAATATCTTCGTAATGGTAATTCGCATAAAATGGCGAAAAAAAAGTTCAATTTTCTTTAAGTACTGAATTTAAGAAATAATAATTATAAAATAATCATACCGTAATTATACTTATAAATTATGGGTTTTAAACAAAGTTATTAAAAAAAGGAAATTTTATGGTATAAAATATTTTATGATACTGGTAACAATGCAGGAGATCCAAACATTTTCAAATTTTTTACATCTTCAACAACTCTAATATTACAACTCTCATTCTTAGATTCATATTGTATGTAGTGTATCTAGCCACATTTTGGATGAAAACAGCTGTAAACTGTTTCAAGTGGATATCGATTTTGGGAGGCCTACGTCTAGCAGTGGACTTAAAAGGGTTGATTATGACGATCATAGGCTGTGTCTCCGACACACTACATAAAACATTGTTTGGCAACGGTATTTTGTTTGCATAGTTCGTATAATTAATTCACTTTAATTTCATAGATGATTATTTACATTTTTAAAAATAATGATAAAATGTTTTGCACCACTGTCCTGACCTTACTTTGTTTACATAAATTATCTGAATTTGAGACTTTGGGTAGAATTTGTAAGTAGGTACTTAACTATTATTACATCCACAATGGACGGATGGACGACCGCTGTACACAGATTTTTCCTACCATGGGGGTCATTCATAATTTATTTTGTACCAGGCTATTTATTTCCACTTTTAAATTAAGTGTCACTCTGTATATGATGTGTACTTTTTTATATAAAATAAAATATATTATTACAATTTGTTGGTATACATTTTTGTACCTCGGCACAAGCCAAGTGCTGCCCCTGAGAGTACTATGTGATAATTGATGATAATACATATGTATACGAGTATGTATTGACATTGTGCTGTAGTGGTGAATGTTTGTGCGTGTGATATTTGTGCGTCAATGTCGTTCTGCAGGAATTTTCGGAGATTCTGCAAGTGTTCAGGGCCTCAAGTCTGCTATTACAATAGTGTCAGAATGGTCTCTTCATTGTGAGTTTTTGACAGATTTGCCATACAAACACTGTCAAATACTCACAATGGCGAGACCATTCTGACACTATTGTAATAGCAGACTTGAGGCCCTGGATAGCAGCTTCCTGTTATTATTATTATTCCGACCAGAACAAGTGTGTAGCACGGCTAGATGTCCTGTATCCGCCTCGTAATACATACTCCCTAGATTAGCGAACAGATCGCGTGCAAAATTATAATGTCATTATTGACTCTGGGGCCAAGTGGACCTTAATGGATCTCAAACGTGACAACTAAGTATGCATTTAGCTTCATTTTTCTTACTCGTACTGACCGACTCCTTGGCAGTTCAAAAGTGCCTGTAAATGGTTTAATTGAAATAAATGGTTTGAGTTTGCTAATTACGCTACTGGGTAGCTTAAGATAATTAGCTAATTATCAAGGGGTACCATGAGTTGGTATCTAAGTAACACAGCCAGGGCATGTTTATCACTATGATGCTTTAAAATTAGGGTACAGTGCTTGCGAGCCCATTAGTACCAGGGCCCGAGGTTTTTAATAATGACACGCCGTGTCATTAATAAAAACCTCGGGCCCATTCGGTTCCCCTTCTACAACCCCAGGAGCCTTACAGCCGAGCTCAATCCATACTAATAATTTAAATGTGAAAGTAACTCTGTCTGTCTGTTACGTTTTCACGCGTGAACTGCTGAAACGATGGTCACGAAATTTGGCAAAGATTTAGCCTAGGATTTGGAGAAGGACTTAGTCTATTTTTTTACGCAATAACCTTAACTGCAAAAACCAACTTCCACGTTTCTAACTTCAAAAATACAAACGACGAACTTCCATACTATCTTTCATCCTCTATTTAACCCTTTTAGGAGTTTTCAAATATCCTTCCTTACTGCTCACCTTCGTTATATAAGGAACTCTTGCGCAAAATTTCATGCTTCTAAATCCAGCGGCTTATATAGGCTGTGCATTGTCTGTCAGTGAATTTAAGATTTTTATTATTAAGGCGCTATGATAATTAACCTCTCAAGACTATATTACTAACATCATAAACAACAACTTATGACTCTTAATAATTCATCAGATTTTTATTCAATTTCTTTCATATACAAAAAAAAAAAAAATGCATAGTACAACGAAATCATCCTAAAGGTTTGTTTTTGGTAAATGTATTATGTTTTGTAAACAGTCATAGAGCAAAAGTTGTTGTTTATGATGTTAGAAATACAGTCCTGCGAGGTTGTTAGTGTTTTACCAATAACCCTGTATGTATAACTGGTTTGAAATAACATTAAACATTAAAAAAAACGTCTTTCACAGTCCGTTCTACCGATTTTGACTTCTATTCCGTAGGCATAGGGATAGCATTAAAAGTAAAAAAGTGGTTACAATACCAACTGTTTACTGCAGCTACCATTTGTCATGCCACCAACGCAATAGAAGTCAAAATGGTTGAACGGACTGTAAAAAAGTTTTACTTAAATGTCTAATCTTATTAAAAAAGGAGTATAGTTACCTATAATTATGAAGAGTTGAACTCTGGATAATTATATATAGGATTAATGTTTTGTCATGTTGCAGATTGATGTAATAGCGCCCTTCTTAGGAGTTCTGAAGCTCAGTGCAGGGCAGTAAAGCCTCTTTGAAATGGGGATCGGTAAAGCTACACATCTCATTAAACTCAGATTTTTGCTACAAACGCACTTAACCGTATTTGGCGCTTATGTGCCTTTGTCAAGTCTCGAAGCTAGAAATCGATACATTAGAATGATACAGTACCGAGAATTTAAAAAAAAAAAACAATATGATGTATTCTTAAATAGATGTAAGAAGCTTTAGCACCGTTTCTTCGAAATACATATACCTTTGACTTTACACGACGTCATTGCAAAGTAAGTTGTCACAGCATTCTAGATGTTTGATAAGTGCTCTTTGTGTTGAGCGAACTTAGGGACGATCTCTAGGAACAGGGGCCTTACTCCCGAAAACGATTCGAGTTTGATTCCGATTCGATTTCGTTTCTGATCCGAACTCGATTTAAAACTTAAAACTGACCGAAGTTAGTTTCGCTTCGAACCACTGCACGATCGTGCGCTAGTGTTGGATTCAAGAGTATGGATCGGCATTTAATTCGAACCCTATTCGATTGATTCAGAACTCGATGCTGTCGGGAGTAAGGCCCCAGAAGCGAGTTCGAATCGGAATCAAAATCAAACTCGAATCGTATTCAGGAGTAAGGCCCCAGATCTAGAATACGTAGGCTATTTTTGGTATCTGGATAGAAATACGAAAAAGTAGTGAGTTTTGAATACTGAAATGAGTTTGGAATTTGTATTGGGAGTAGTAGACGCTAATGCGGTCACATCACCAGATAAATTAATTAATTAAATATTATTTATTTATTTAATTAAGACGGTTTAAAACCAATTACAAAAATTTAAGACAGTATGTACATACACAATTGCACATAAAAGAGAAAATATAAAATCATCAAGTTCAGGTAAAAAGTTAGCAACACTTTCATAAATCCCTTGCACGATTCTTTTGACATGCCCATTAAACTTCGCCCACTCGTTCGCATCGTTTGTTGGATTAGAGTCCAAGAGATCATTAAGTTAGTATTTTAGACATTATTTTTGTACCCTATCACTATGTTTTTATATTTAACACAAAGGTTGACTGGTAGAGAATTCCTTGTGGCATTAAGTCCGCCTATGTACCACTATTGTACATGAAGTTTAAATAAATAAATAAGTGCGGCCAGAGCGCGAGGTACTGGGGAATAGGCGACTTAGTACGTCCAACGGAGCGACATAGAGGCACAGCAAACAGCGTGCTTTCTGCCGCGGCAGTAATGGTCTGGGATAAAGAAACGAGCCAGCACAATATGCAGAAGAGGCGCGGCAATAGTGCAACGGAGCGTCTTACAAGCTATGGTGAGCTGGTATTTTGCTCACAAACTTTTAACGACTTATATTCGAGGCATCCCAGAAGAAATTTATCGGTTAGAGTTTAGGATGATAGACATGTTTACGCTTATAGACAAACAAAAGGTACGGTTTGAAAAAAAAAAAATAGATTATATTTTACATATTTTGTCACATTTGAACAATTATTTTTGTAAGTTCAATAACAAGGTCCTTTATAACGATGCTTAAGAATGAATCTCGACACAAACTGAAACATTTCACTTTGTTTCCTTTTCAAATGTAAGATGAGATTAATATTGCTTGTTCCAGTTATGATTAAGTTTCAGAATATGGATCTAATGCCCAAATACTCAAACGTTACTTAACTTTAAGACGTTTTTATAAGTGTTTCTGTCGCTACAAAACAGTTTAAAGTGACAGAGACAGCATTAGACTTAACGGCGACTTAAAATTGAATTGCGTTTGAGTATTCGGCAGTAAATGACCCAATCTAACTGACTGTGAAGTAAGTTCATAATACCCTATTAAATTACTATTCCATTAAATCAGTTAAGTATTATTCTATATATAAACATTTGTTACGGTCGCGAATCATATTTTGATCAACAAACAACCTGACATTGGTGCCGATTCCCTTGTTCACAAACTAAACTAAGAAGTTCAGTGCATCTTTTTCTTTCTATTTCATTTTAGTTTAGTCCTGTCAAATTAATCAGCGCTTGACGTAAATTGACGTAATTGTAGTCGACAAGTTTTTAATCACGTCTAAACTTGTATGGAGTAGTGACAGGCGGCGATTAATTTGACAGGACTAAACTAAAATTTATCTTCTGTTCTTTTCATAATGAAATAGAAAATAAAGATGCACTGAAATTAAATTTAGTTTAGTTTGTGAACAAGGGAATCGGCACCACTGACCATCAAATTGCAAAAAACTTAAGAAAAGAATTTCGCGGGTTACCATATCAGGGATATGGGTGCGCCAAAGTTCACCTAAATTTTCAACTCCGATAAATGGAAATCCGAAAATGTTCTTCCTAACATTTTTCATCCTAACAATCACAATTCCTAACTACTCTGTCTCTAATGTTCATAATTCCGAAGCATGTAACTTCATAATGTCAGTAGCAATAAACATCTATTATACTTTTATTTGTTTTCCTATATTTTCTCAACATAACCATCTTTGACACTACTATTCAAAGTCATATCTTTTTTGTTTAGATTTCTTTTTATTCATAATAATCAAGTGCTTGCTTCGTACTCACTAATTATATGAATTGGTTTTTTGTTTTTATTAATTAAAGCGTCTTCTTTAATTTTATTTATAGCGGTGTGTACCTGCAAAGATATCCATAGGTTAGGTTAGGTTAGAACTGTGAACAACTACGCGCGAGCCCAGCGAGCGAAGCGAGCGGTGCCGCGGCAGCGGCCGGCGAGCGCTACCTCGAAATTGGTCGCGAAATTTTTCTAAGTATTTTTTTTTTTTTCATAGTGCCCTCAAGACGACACTGACCTGAATGTATATTATGGTAATTATGTTTAGGGATAAAAGCGTTATGATGTACGAACATTTATGATATTATTAATTACAATTTTCGGAAACATGAGTGTTATGAACATCGCCGGTACAAATAGTTTGAATAAAAACTTTAGGATGAAAAATTTTAGGAAGAGTGATCATTCGGATTACAAATCATTAGGAAGAACAATTTCGGGTAAAGAACTTTAGGTGAGCCAATATGGACCCCCCAGGGATATATCATGAGACTTAAATAACTATGCCTTTAAATGTAATATTCTTTACCCTTAAAGGCTGACGCACATTTGGGCGGGCCGCACCACAACACAAAAGAATCCCTACATAACTTTCGTACATTTTGTATGAACCATCGCACAGTAAAAGCGGGCCGCAAAGCGCTTTTTTGTAATGAAATGCGATGCACTGCGTCCCGATGCGGCAGTTATGTGCGCTTGCCTTTAAAAACCAATATTTGGACTTTTCAGCCAGCCCGCTTTCGTGACTTCTTTGCACAGCTGTTACAAAATATAACCTTCGCATCGCATTGGTAACGCAAGACAATCCGGCCACTTGAGCACAATTGTGTTCCAACTAAGTGTCAATGTTGGTATTATGTTATTATAGTAAAGAAATAGTTACTGATTTTTCCGTCTATGACGAGAATAAATAAAATGGACCTAATAAGGGAAGATGGAGGGATTGTGCGAAAAATTATACGGCCCGGCTAGAAAGAGATTGAATACTGAGATAACGGCTGATAGATATGTATGGAAAAAAGACTTACGTCGACCCTAACCAAAATAACTTCATGACCAAAATAAATGAACAAATTGATAATAATGATTAATTTTAAATAAAATGTACTAAACTATTGATGAATTGTAATAATTAAAATCATTTTTATATTATGTAATGTAATCATTTGATATTATGAAACACTTGCAGTGGCCTTAGAGGGTGCATGTCTTAATAGTGTCGTGAAATTTTAATGCATGCCTACTAACCAGTATTTTTTATGTTAGCAAATAAATAAATTAGGATAAGGGCAGTTAGTAGAGTGATGATCAGAGATCGGAATAGGAGCTAATTTACCTAAACTTCGAGGAAGTTTCTGACCTCCTCTAAAATCCCGGAATAATTATAATGACGTTTAAATCCCGGGATTTAAAAACCATGAATTATTTATTGGACTTAATTTATAGTTACAAATTATTGATTTGAAAAGTCATATAACATTTTGAGGGTTCCGGATTAAAACTATTAAATTAAAGAGCTTTTTTAGTAATTTTAGTACGTACCCCTAAAAATGTTTTAAATGATTCTTCCAAACAATAATTTAACGTTTAGATAAATTATCTCTACCCATTCCGATCTCTGGTGATGATGATTGTTCCAAAACTATCTGATGAAAGTATAAACAAACCCTGATCGGCACTCTAAGGGAATAACCACACTTATTCAGCTCTGTTTAGCTTTTTTGCATAAAAAATAACGATTTTGTATGGACATAAGGTCTCAAGTCATAAAAATTATAATAAGTCTTGGAAGAAAATTCATAGATGGCAGCATAGGTAACAATTATGAAATTAAAAATCACCACTCATGGTAACGATTCGCCATTACCAGCGCTTATATTTAGCAGTAAGTTAGTAAATGGATCCGTTTTCTCCATTTTAGGTACGGAACCCTAAAAAGGTTGCATTGCAAACTGTACCATGTGACTTATCAAATGAAAGGGCTCATTGTAAGGATTTCAGATATATATATTTTTAATAAGTTTTAAATAATTAATATTTTTAAAGTTATTTAAGAAAATTTATGGAAATTGCCTTATCTCCGAAACTACAGAACCTAAAATTTTGAAAAAAATAAAGAAAATAGTTCTATACTTATAGATTACAGGAAAAGCTATACGAAGTCTTAGGTCTTAATATACAATGGTAAAGCTCTCAATATTGTGCGTACAAACTTACATTTTCAGTTGAATATATGGGAGAACATGTATTTCAACTAAAATGTTAAGTTTGTTCTTGGGATAAATTCGGGCCAACTACGGAACCCGGTTAAGTGCGGTCCGACACGCACTTGGCCGGTTTTTTTCAAATATTCTGATACGAGTATTGACTTCCTAATATCCTTTAGTTCGTATTTTATTTATCAAACTCAATACTAATAGGCCACTATCTTATCACAATTGTCTGATTATATCTGCATTAACTTGAACTACTGAATCACTACTATCTACCAAATTACGTCACGTATAGGTATTATATAGCTTTGCGATATTGAACTCCATTTGTTACAGATTAGGATGTAAATTTAACTGTTCCAGTAACCTAATTAGTCAGATGATATTGTGTATAATACCAACTATAAATTCAAATTTAATTATTTTTTTGAGGTTATTTGTTGATGGCGCACATAAAAGCAGGGGCCTAAGTCTACTAATTTACAAACGTTGCAATGGTCTCGCCATTGTGAGTATTTGACAGTATTTGTATGGAAAATCTGTCAAACACTCACAATGAAGAGACCATTGCAATGTTTGTACATTAGTAGACTTGGCCCCCAGACGGTTTGAAAGATTGTCAAATATACAAATTGATAACTTGACTACTTAAGCAACTTATATCGTTTTGACTTGAAAACGATAACTAATTAGCAATCAGCTGTATGTTAGACTGCTAGTTTACATAATTATATGTAAGTACATTTTTATGCTACGAACATAACACCTGATTCAGAAGCAAGAAATCGAAGGAGTGACGAACTGGGGTTTAAGAAGACCGCATTTAAGCACGTAACGAATAACATTGTAAATGACTTAGGGGACGTTTGGAAAACTGGACTAGTAAGTTTGAAATTTCGCACAGACCAGGGAAGCAAGGCACAAAAGGGACGACGCCTATACTCAGCAATGGGTACCTCCATTGCTGAGTGAATGAATGAAGTAGTAAATTATCGAAATTAAGGTTATGAGCAAGCATGGTGATCAATACTTATTACTTCTTTGTTTTTGAAGAGGCTCTTGCGCAGCAGGAGGCCAATTAGAGGCCACTGTCAATAATATACCACTTCCGTTACAACTCTTTAGAAAAATTATATCTTATTCAAACAGAACGAACGAACCGAGTGGTAATCCTCTTAATATTATGTAATCTATTATGATTAACAAAACTGAACTAAAAAATCCTCCTTGCTTTGGGTTGCATTTAGAATTATTAGTCATGGAAACTAATAGTCGTTTTGTACTAAGTATTTTGTATTAAGTATGTGTTTTAATTTAGAAAAACTTTACTTTTAGACGACAGTAAAGTTCCCAAGCTCATCCTCACACACTTAAAATTGCTCATCAGTTTCACCATCATTACGTTTCCTGATCGCAATAGACATGGATCGCAACACGTTGCAACTAAACAATCGCCAGGCGCTAGCGTAATCCGTATTGTAGTCTTTATTTCTAAAAAATATACAGTATGAAAAGTAGCCTATGTCCTTCTCCAGCTTCTAGGCTACATTTGTCAACTTTCATTACAATTGGTTTAGTAGTTTAGGCGTGAAACGGTATCAGACAGACAGGCAGACAGTTACTTTCGCATTTATGATATAATAACATAATTTATATAGTATTTATAGTGTAAAGAGTATGGGTTAATAGCAGTAAATCAGTGTTAAAATAACAAAATATTTTCATTTGATGAATGTTATCACATATATAGGGTACGGTGGGCTGCACCAATTGGGAAGCCCATTTGTATTTAAAATTTGCTTTCAAGTGGGATACCCACAACGTGACGCTGACTGTACATTATAGTTGCAATATTTTAGGTGGTGTTACATTTATAGTTAAGTTGATTGAGTTCATTGTTTATCCTCTATGAACATAAGCCTTTTCTATAATAGTGCCTTTAATTTGAGTATCAGTAGACATGATTTAGTATAATAATTATTATGATATTCCAGTCTAACCGGATCCAGTATTTTACATGGAGCGACTGGCTATCTGACCTCCACAACCCAGTTACTGGGTAATACGATAGCCCTTGGTAAAACTGGTTGTCTGACTTTCGGGCTTCTAACGACCCGTAACGACTGTCAAAGATCCACGAATGACAGCCGGAACCAACGGCTTAACGTGCTTTCCGAGGCACGGAGGGGTCTCGGTTCGTAAAGATGTTCACCCATCTACAGACCAACCCCAGCACGCGTAGCTTAAACCTGAAGGATTCACCCGTACAGCTGTTATTACTTTGCTTTACCACGAGCACCTCAAACGGTGTGAAAAGGTAAGAGACAGGGATTGAAGGGAAAGAAGGAACTTAAACTGAAATAAACAAACTTACTCAATAAATGACACTCTCTGTTGTTTCAAAACATGGTTTTACAATATTCTTGGTTTAGTCTACTGTTTGTGGCTAGTTATTCCAATACTGCTGTCAAACAGTGTACAATTTTTTCAAAAAAAAGAGGTTTGCATTTAATTTAGATTGGTAACTTTATGCAACAACTTCTAACCACATGACTCAATTCTACAAGTATTAATAGTAGAGCACTATAAAAACACAAAAAGATTTTTTGATGTGTAACATCTTTGTCTCACTTTCTTGCAATCAATGAGAGTGATTTCGTGAAAAGGGAGTAAGTGTGTAACAGGAAGCCGGGGAAGCATGCGCTATTTGATTTGACCAATGAGCGCGCGCAGTGGATTAGTTGGCCATCAGATGATACCAACCCATTTTCCAAGAGGTTGGTACAGTCAACCAACAGTGTGTATAAAATACAATTTTCATTAAAAAGAATAATACTCTTCATTACGAAAAATCATCTAATGCCTTTAATTTGACTATCAGTGGACATGATTTAGTATAATAAAAGTTCATGGTGTTTGAAAGAGAAGATGATTTAATGGTTTGATGTGAAAATAAATGATACGAGTGTGGAGCAAGTGAGTTTTCATATTTGGGGAGTCAATTTACAAGGGATGATTTATGTATGTATGTTGCTTATTACTAAGGTGAGATGTCAGATATTACACATCATATGTGACTACTGTAACGCTCACTCGTTTTTCTCAATAGCTCAAGCTTTGCTTATATGGATGTTTTCTTTGTTAAAGAATAATAGTTTAAAAAAGTTGTGTCATTTGTTTGGAATCCCTACACTGATTTCAAGTAGTATTTTTTTATCAATATTTCTGTCTATTCCTGATGGTAAATTGGTTTTAAAGATATGCCTGAAGTTTTTTGACCAATTTAATTTCACTATCAGTAAGTTAGTCATAGTTATAGTTTCCTAAATAATTTTAAGATAGTTAAATGCTATTATAATGAGTCCAATCAATTATCTCAGAAAATAATAGAATTTATGATAAAGTGATTGTAAAAATTGCACTTACTTACTTACATCATATTTCAAAGGTAGGATTATACAGATATACCCTGGACTACAAAAATGTCTGTGATGGCTGTTACGTATTCCTTTGATTGTCTAGTCTAGATTGACAAGGTGATACAATTTTTTTGTGTGTTTGAATCTAGTTAATAAGATATGAAGTGTATAACATAGCCAACAAAGTTCAATTGCAGGGGCAGAGTAAATTGAAGCAGTTCCTTCACCTACTAGCCACCACTATAGTTGGTATGAAAACTTTTTGCAATGTTTAGTCATAACATTGCTACAATCTCGCCTAGAAAAAAATAAGAAAAGGGGAGTCTTACCATCATTTTTTCAAGCTCCACGTCCTTCCATTTATCCATGGTTACACTCCGTACAAATGAAAGGTGGACCCCCAGACTGCGGTGGACTCCTGAGCATTCTAAGCATATCCAGATGCCATACGTAACAGACACCCATTGAGGATTCAAAGTTCCACACTCGAAACATTTCTACAAAAAATTACGAAAATTTTCAAAAGGATCTCGAAATTTTTCTTAGCATACGGATAAGAATTTCAGCACACAATGACTTACGTTATTATCATCGATATTTCGTATGGAGTTGAGCTTCCTGCGGGTTCGTGGGGAAGCCATTTCTTAGCTGTTAGTTGCGAATATTATGTGTTATTTTAAATAATAAGCAGAACCGCACAGAGTACGTACTCACACAAAACACAGCTAATTGCGAATTGTCAAAAATTTTCAGACGTCCACTTGGCAACCATTGACAAGAACTAAACTTTTAATGTCAAAATTTTGCCTTAGTATCTCGAGATTTGAAACCAAGGTTATTAGCTTATTTCTTCCAGCTAGAACATGGAATCAGATAATTTCATTTTTATTATATTTTAATGAAATATTAGCAAATCACTCCTAGGTTTCTACGACTTGACAACGGAACGAGATTTTTATTTTGTTGTAGCGTTAGCGTCAGCAATAATATTGCTTATATATTATATAGTTTAAACTCACGCCTTTTTCCCATGGGAATAGGCAGTAACAACATAACACCACCTGCTACGATCCTTACAAATACTTGTGTATTTCATAATAATGTATTATGCAAATAAACGTTCCGAATTATACTATGGTGAAACAGGCACGTAAATTCACTTAGGTAGTTGTTTTGAAGAATAACGAAGTTACACAGACAGACATTAAAAGTGATATTGTATTTAATACACTATTTGTAGTAGGCAGTAACAGACGGGTACCTACTTCTGACTGCCGTACTCTCGTGCCCTAAAAAAATATATATTCTTATTCCTTGAGTTAATAAACTTGAACCTTGGCACAAAATATACACAAATAATTATATAAGTAAATAATGAAGTTTGTAATCATTTGTTTATTTAAACCACCCCTAAAATAAGGTGTGTCAAAGTTTGTATAGAAGAATTTTAACGCGTAAACTCGGTATTTATGTAAACTTGAGACCGAAAATAAAGAATAATGTATATCAAGGTTTGTCGAAAATCTACCCCAAACAAGTGAAAAGGGGTAGCAAATTTTAAAGGGGTGATTTTCTTGTGTGGCTTGATTAACTCAAAAATTGGTACAAATAACCACAAGTCGAAACGCCACAAACGATTTTTCAAAACTCAACTACTTACGGGGTGAAAAGGGGGGGATACAGTTTATATGAAAAATAATTTTCCATTGATCAATAATCTTGAAAATTGGCCCGAATACTTTTCTTAATAAATAAAAATGACGTAAGTTAATCATACATTTTTGAAAACCATCTTAAGAAAGATGTGGACATGTTAAATTTTGTAGGGGAAAATACGAAATCTACGCGGGCGAAGTGCTAGTCACATAAGACTTTATTTTCTTTATAACTACACAGTAATTATGTGTGCCCCTTACAAAGTTGTGTCCTATCCCATATGGAATTTACGGCATGTATCTACAATATTATAGAGCTGAAGAGTTTGTTTGGTTGATCACGCTAATATAAGGAACTACCGGTTCGAATGGAAAAAATATTTTTGTGTTGGATGGCCCATTTATTGAGGAAGGTTAAGAGGGGGATAAGTAGCTATTCAACATCACGCTACGACCAATAGGAGCGGAGCATAAATAAAAATTGTTGCAAAGACGGGGAAAATGTATTCCTTTTGAGAGCTTCCGTTGCATGCGCTGTGTAAACGGTTAAACTTACGCAACAATCATGTATGACGGAATTGTTCCTCTTAAAAAGTTCTAAATAAATCCGTCATAGCATATGTCTATCTTTTAAGGTTGGCTCACTATAACTTTTTTAACGGTAATCAAATCATCACGCCATAATCCTTAAGAGCCAAGCAAAAAGAAAAGAAAAAACTGAAAGATCGTGAAAACGAAGTAATAGCGCGGGAGGGCAATGCGTTGCGACGCAGTGGGTTGGGGGAACAAGAAATATCACGCGGACGAAGTCGCTGGCAGAAGCTATTAAGTAATATAAAACGACCGACTGAAATTGTTTCCGTTTGCTTAGCTGCCCATTAATTTTATTCAGACCCCCATTATCAACAGGGTCAACCTCCATATATAGTACCTCCGTATACGTACAACGAAAGCAATCATCAGGGTGATTTTTTTTTAGCGATTTATATTCTAACGCTTTTTACTCATACTGCAAATATTGGCCGTGTATTGAACACCCACTTGTAATGAATAATGACCTATTAATTTATTCGTAGTTTATTGAAGTCTTTGGTGACGTGAAATACGGCAAAAGCCAATTGAACATTAATATGTGACGGTGGGTTGTAGAACATAATATTTTATCTTGACGCTGCGGCCACATTTTCGCGATAAGGCGAACTACACTCCGCGAGCTTTCTCTCGCACACCGCTCGACGTCTTTATAGCTGTAAAACAGAGAGCGATAAAAGAGATCGCGACACTGTAGCCGTAGAGACATCAAGTTGAAACTTAAATATACTAAAGACTGTGAGATGTGATGATGATGATTCTAATGATAAAAATATCAAATGTTCTCCATTTCAGCAAAGTTCACAAAAAAATAAAAATCTCCAAAATAAATCTGGCTATTTATTAATTATGTAAATAAACATTATTATACGGTGGCCAGCACCTCTAGTTACCACAAACTGTCAAATTTTCTCGTTCGATTTTGAATTTAATCGTAAACATTTTAAAGTTTAAAATTGTTTGCAGAAATTTTATAGTTTCGTGTAGCTTGATGTGCTGGCCACTGTACACACGGCTACACATCAAGCTATACGTTTCCAGAATAAGCTGACCTCTCACTATACGGAACACCATACAATGCGAGATTAGCTTATACTGGAAATGTATAGCTTGATGTGTACCCGTGTGTACAATGAATACAAATTCTAACCCCATGTATCGAGGTATCTTCATCAAGTATGGAGTCTATTTAAGACTTGACAAAGGGCTGTGCTCGCAATTTCCCTGCTGATCGTTTTAGGAATGATGTGATGTGATTCTTGAAATATAGCGGGGTCACATGATGAGGCATTTAGTGGCCATGGCCTCTGGGTAGAGGGGGAATCTCTCAATATGCACCACGTCCAAGGAGTCTTTTAAAATACAAAAACTTTGGTTTGACTTCGTTTTAGACTGTTAGTTGAGGACTTGGCCGTTACGAATTACGACTATCATGGTTAGCACAATGGCTACTGAGATCGTGATTTTCGATTTATTGGCGATAGATAAATATATATATAGTGACGATAAACAATTGTAGGCTAACCATTAATAAATAAATAAATATTATCGTGGACGTCCACGTCAGTTACGTGCACGTTATAATGTTATCGTGGACAGTATTATTTCCATAGATTTTTCTTCACAGTGTTATCGTGGTGTCTTGTGAAATTATAAAAGCGTATAAATGACTACAAAACACTAACCTCCACGTTGAACTCAAAATCCCCACGATAGCACAATTCATGAAGCGCACTTCAAAGCGGTTCTTTGATTCAGCAGCCATTCATCGCAACGCTCTAGTTGTGAAGGCCGCAAGTTATGTCCCCTCTAATATTAGTTTGACCCGCCGTTCAAGGCATGCACTGACCGACCCAGACGACCCCACTACTCTCCTCCAGGAGAGTCGTAGGGATACTAGTACAGTTCGCAAAGTAAGAGCACACAATACACGATCGTCATTCCGACCTCGCCGCCGAGGCCTCGCGCGATATCCCCGACTAACGAATAGTCCTCCCCGACCCTTGACTGTAAGTGAAGCGCCAGCACGCGTTTTAGCTGAGCAGCATGTAATCCAAACTCCCCACGATAATAATCAAAACACTGATTTTATCCAGCCACCGTCAGTCCCTTGCCACCCTCCCTCCGACTCAGCTGCCCTAAGCCGAGGTTCGTACCCCACAGGGGGTGCCCTTAGCGAGCAGCAGTCGTTTAGTTTATACTTTTTACGCCCTGGCTGGAGGCATTAAGTTTCGTTAGGAGTTTAAGGCAGCCACAGGAAAGTCCGGTTAAAGAGTCGGAACCTTAGTGGTTACACTCTGAGACCACCTATTAAAAAAAAAAAAAAAAAAAAAAACACAAGGCAAGTAATGTTCCAAAGATTGAGTTGGTAGTTACATTTTTTAAATATATTTGACACTAACAAGTGGTTGAATAATAATTAATAATTTGCTTCTGTGTCAATTTGAAGTAAAACAGGTCTCACACCTTGGTAAAATGAAACCAGCAAGTTTGATTTATTTATTGGGATAGAAATTAAGAAAAAACCACTAAAATAAATTAAATATAATTTAATAATGCATCAGAATATAGATGCAATCATAACTATTATGTTAATTATTTATGATTTTTATTTTAAATACAGATAAACAAAAACTACCATGGTAGAATTTTAGCAAAGCAGAGATTTTGTAAACAAAGTCTGACAACACTAAATCCGACAGCGGTGCACTCATGTCGAAGGCCGCTATCCAAAACTAAATCATTCTGATTTCGTCGCTGGAATAGTTGTTACGGGTTGTAATAAGTCTTGCATACCACCTGCACCGGGCACATCCTGTATCTACAAAATATCATACACCTGTACAATAGTTAGTAACTTTCAAACTTGTACTGTTTGCGGTATCCGATACCCAAACAATACTTCGTTAAGAGTGAGCAAAAGAAGGAAACAAGTTCAACAATGAGTCAAAACAACGTGTACACCAACAAAGTTGAGGAGGAGTATTTGGACATCGTCTCCAAGAATGCTTGGGCCCTGGTCTATCAGGTATGTTGCGTAGGTGGAACGCGGTTGTCTGTGCCACGCGCTAAAAACTAATAACAATTTAAGTGAACTTAATTCGACTCGCGATTTCTTGAACTTTTCTTCATTTTAGGGTCTTCTTATTAAAAGTAATTGTTTTTGCTTGCGGATTTTAGCCTTGGAATAGAAATTCGTGCATTTGCTACTTTATTTCGTTAACTTGTTCTAATTGTTTTTACTAATAATAATAAATAATTGTTTAGACTTACTTTTTTTGTTGTTATTTTTTATAATTGCGATTATGTTTACTATTGAAGACATAGATCTAGGGCTGCCTTTGATGACTGCCGCATATTGCAACTATTATCCCATTTACTGTATAGTGTTCTAAGTACTCATCCAAATCTGCTGAGCCTGAACTGCATTCCTAATATATACAAATATTTATGTTCGGAGGACTTGTTTATTATTGGGATATTTTAACATCAGAAAGTTAATGTATCTAATTAACACCAATTTCTTAGATGGTATGCCATATCATACCCTAGGTAATGGTATCAGGTTGAGGATATTAAACAACAATGAAACAATACTATACTGAAGGATATCATCATATTTACCTCATTTTTAAATAAATCATTCTTCACTAAAATCATCATTCTTCTTATCTAAAGCAATTATTAAACTTTCCATTTCAATCATAAATAATGTTATCCTCCAACCAAAAGTTTCAAATACCATGAGCCACTTATAGAGAAAAAGCTCTGCAAGCAAAGTTTTAGTTTGTTATCATTCACTTAGTAATAATGCGTAGTGGGGATTAGAAACAAAATGCGGTCCCAGCTCTCTTCATTCTCACTAAAAAACACCTTAATTTTATTTTCTGCCATATTAAACTTTCCTTTGTGGAAAGAAGTAAATAATAAACTTTTGAGCTTAAAAAACACAGTTTATGCATTAAAATCTTCTTGCCCTTTGTTTTACGAAAATGACTTATTAGACAGTACTTGCTCTCCCAATGTCCTGATTTTACATTAAACCCTGCTGGAAAGTTCTAGAAAGCAGTATCAGCTTCCAATGACCTGGTCTTCCACACCTCACCCTGCAATTATAGCGCGTCTATCCCCTCCCCTTACGTCCCCCCCCCTCGCCGTTCCCGACCGGGCTCAGCCTCAAATCTACAGAGCTATATGAAAATCTGTTATTGATTCCTGGAATGGTGAATTCACAATACGAATACATTAGACTTCCAATGGTATATGTCCCAATTCCAACTATTATACGCATGTAAAATGCATTGCCTGTGGTATGGTAGGTTGATCTACAATTATAATTAACTCGGGGTTTTAAACTCCGAGTTTAGGTTTATGCCATTATGGTACCTACCAATATGAATTCATCCATCCATTTTAAATGGAAGATTTTAACAACATTTAAAATAAAAAATTCTTGGTACTTCACAGTATTTTAGACTTAGAGTTCAATTAACTAAAGTAATATCAAATGAAATCCTACACTTATTCAATAGGACACCATTTCCTTAGTTGACTCGCTTCACTTTTACTAATACTTCCAAACTTTGCCCAACAGAAGATCGGGATTGAATGCCAACAGTTCCGTCACAGCTGGAACGAAGCTAAGAAACCTCAGAACAAACCTCTTAACCGCTACCGCGACGTCAACCCATTCGACCACACCCGGGTTGTCTTGAAGCGTTGTGAGAGGGACTACATCAACGCTAACTATGTAACGGTAAGTGCATTTCAGAACTCCCAGGTTGGTCTCTTCATAAGGTGGAAGGCGTTCAACAAAGGTTTGTGGCAATGTTTCTTCCAGTAGTCAAGTATAATCATCATAATCATATAAATAGATATGGTCAACTACATCAGAAGTAACACTTGACCTAAGAAAACCTCTCTTACTGCTGCGGTTCAAGGGTCTATTAATGTCAAATTGTTACCATACCTTACAGTTATTCAATTTATTGTTAAGGAAAAAGAAGTGCATCAAACTTTTATGAGTAAAAGGATTAATATTGCAAAAAAAAATGTAAAGGATAAGGTAAAGTATTGATTACAACTTAGAGGGTAGAAGGAAACCAATAAAAAATTGTCTTTAGGAGAAGTGTAAATAATATTTATCAAACTAAAGAAAATAAAAAAGATCTTGTGAATGTTGAGGTGATAATATTGGCCACACGGTTGGCGCAGTGGTTAAGCGATTGACTGGTGCGCTGCGTGTCGCGCATGGTAAAAATATTTGTATGACCTAAAAGTTGTTGTTCCGGGTCTGGCTGTTTGTGCATGTGAGGAGAAATTCCTTAGAGAGGGGCAACGTTTAAAAAAAAAAAAAAAATATATATATATATATAAATGTCAGAGAAGAGACTGGAACGCATCTAAATGAAAAGAAAAATGTTACTAAGAAAAGCAATTTACCAGCTTAGAAAATGTTTACCTTGTCCTTTTTTCTAAGTATGACATTCTATAGTCTGTTTCAATAGAACTTGATGAAAATGTAAACAAATTTGTCAGAAAACGTACATATGTACAAATTCAGTGATTTGATTATTTTAATACCTAAAACCGATATTCTAAATTTAAATAACCTTTAAAAAAACTGCATATTCCACAATAGTGGTTACTTTTTTACCGCAATTTTTGTCGACGAATTTTCAATTACAGTAATGTTATTCAAACACTATCATTGTTGGAAAAACTGGTGACGTAAAAGTTGAAACCTTAGTACAGCAGATATATACATAATTTGAACTGGTTGGTTTACACTTTCATCAAAAAGTTTTGAAACAGATTATACCTAGGTATTATTACGGGTGCCAGGTGCATAGAATAGTCTACAATAACCCATAGTGTGTATTTAGTGGTTCGATTCAAATAGGTAATATCAGTTATTATGTTTACCTATAAATATAAATAATTAATATGGGTATTATTTAAATATAGTCCTACTCTGATAATTTTATAATAATAAATTGTAATGATAAATCCAAAATGAACTTTTCCTGAAAACAATCAATAAATCGAATCACTGACTTTCGTTATTTAATGTGCTCTGTAATATAAGGTTCAATGGGAATTTGAGCCATAGTACAGGTGCCTAATACATATCTCTTGCAGTGACTCTCAATTTATTTCAAATCATTGTCATATCAAATTACTTTACTGCCTTCCAACAGATTTTACCCAAATTAAGTATAATATGCATGAATAAAATTAGACATTAACATCAGATCCATTGTAAATTTGCACCAAATCAAGTGAATTTAAGGTTCCTTTTCGATTGATAAACAATCACTGAAAGTCTCTGAAAGTGAGCTTGGTCGACAATGCCAAAGTAAACTGATAGTGTGGTGCATTAAAAAATGAACCCTGGTCCCATGTCTGTAGTGTGCATTTTTATACACAATTTAAAAAGTATATGCACTGTGAAATGAACTGAAAAAAACTGTTTCTCAATGTGTTTTGAAAATCAAACTAATGTTTTTGCTTGAAAATGTATTTCCAAATCAACAGAAAATCCAATACGATTATCTAGTGCCCTACAAAATGTAGGTGTTCTTAGTGTGCACCGGGCATTTGATTCCATCACAGAATTATTTCGAACCCGGCCCTCTGCTATTATCCCCATTCCCCTTTTCGCAGGCATAGCATCGGTTGGCGACGGTACTATGATACATTCATAAACAAAACAGCACTATAGTGTGAATATGTGCATTGTACTCTTTTGTCATTGGGACTATTTGAATACATTGAAATTTCAGGTTGAGTTATTATTGATATAAAATTAAGGTACAGTCGTCAGCACATCACGTTGTACGAAACTGTCAAATTTCTCCAAACGGTTTTAACCCTTAAAAATGTTAAAATTAAAATGTTGATTGTTAAGTTCAAAATCGAATGAGAAAATTTGACAGTTTGTGGTAACTTGATGTGCTGGCGACTACATACAGGTACTTAATATCTAAACCATGTTTTTTTTTTTACATTTTCCCTGATGAAAGTGCCTTCTTTTTGTTTAAAAAATATTGTCATTGTATGGGTAAAAACTCGATATTGCTACTGATTCTGATGTGCATCCAACAAACAGGATAGACTATTCCTAACGTAAAATCATACATAGCATCGTCATCATCATCATCATCATCATCATCATCATCATCATCATCATCATCTTCTACCTGCCCGTGTCCCATGTTACTCTGGGTCGGCGCAACACATTTACTCTCCATCCTCCCCTGTCAACCGTCACGCTATCATTCACTCCCTTCTCTTTCATATCATTCCTCACACACAATCACTCCATCTTTTCTTTGGCCTTCATCTCCCTCTCCATCCTTCATCATTTACATTCATCACTCTTTTAGTCATATGCGTTTCCTCCTCCTCACCACATTGCATACCAAGCCAAACGATTTCTTTTCAACTTTTCTGTCACTGGCGCCACTTTATATACTCATTTCTTACAATATGAAACTAAAAAGAGAGTAAGAAAAAGTAATTAAGTAAAATTTCATTAAAACGCAGAACATGCTGACTCACACTTAAAAGTTAAGCAGGTTTGAATCGTCACCGTCTCTTGATCTCCTTCTTAGTAAAGGACAACGATAATCTATATACCTTTTTGATACGCAACAGAATCAGCACTCTGACAATTTTGGTCTGTGAAAGCTTTACGACACATTTACACTGAGACAGTTTCTTGAATCTATACGAGGCAATACAAATGATAAATGATCAAATGAGAGCGATAATCGCCTATACAAATTCCCGCTAAAACATGGGCTAGAAACTCTCTCTGTGTACATAAGCCTCTTTGGTCTACGTATGCCTAACGTGCATGCCAACAAAATGAACCAGGTACGTTAATTTTTATATTATTGGACGTTAGTTTTCGTCATATTTGCCGTCTATTGATTGCCACTCCGCTACCGCCAAAAATGAATGTTTAAAAAAAGAAAAAAACGGGATTTATCGCGGTTTCCTGTCCTCTCAATATTCGTTTTGACACTAGGTGTTCGAAATAATGTTGATGGATATTATGTGCTGTCCGACGGGCGACGAAATATTGAAACAAACATCGGAAATATTTTGCAAAATTTTCGTGAATGGTTTTGTCAGGTTCGACGTTCGGTATCTATTTAATCTTGCGGTTTTTAACGAGTATTGCTTGGTCTGTGAAGGCCTATTTCACGTTTTAATTTTGATCGGGCACTCGCAATTGTATGAACTGGAGATACATTTTTGACATGAAAATCAAAAATAAAATTAGTGAAGCGTGTGCAGGTGGAAATACGTTTTTTTGTTTTTTGAATTCGAAAGGATGTTGGGCAATTTTTGTGTACAAACAAACATATCATCACGCCGCCTTGTTTCCCCGAAGGGTTGGGCAGAGGTGTACCTAAAGTACACCCACATTTCGCCAGTTATGTTTAAGACCCATGTAAAAGAGGGCGAAATTTTGTGTACTCCTTTAGAACTGGGCTATTGAAGAAACAGGTCACTGCAGGGCACTTAAGAAAGAAGGTAGAACTAGTTTTTTTTTTCTTAATCTTCTGCATTTTTTAATAAAAATAATACTAAGAAGATCGTGAACTTTAAAAATTTAGCGTTTGGTCGGACTACTCGTACTTATTGTCGTGTTAAAGTGTTATTACAAATCTACTTACAGAAATAAAATCATTTTTCATTTATTTTGTAAGTAATGTTTAATAAAGGGATGTGTTCTTTCTTATTAAATTTTGTCAACAATTAACAATTTGGGGGATAGAGACGGAAAATCTTTCATTTAATTTCACTTGATTTGATAGTGTGATAGAATGTCGCAACAACTTTATCTTGACCTATTAAGTTATAACTTTGTATAAAAAGGCTGCAGTTATAAACTCGAAAAAAAAATCGCGTCTCATTTTGACTTTGGCCTTGGTTTTGATAACACTGACGTGCAGCCTACTGTACGCATTTATTTAGTACAACAACAGATGTATTACTGAAGCTTTTGAATTAGGTAACTGAATATTTTTCAAGCCTTATTACCCTACTGCCCCAGAAGGAGGGTAATGTTTTTCGAAAGTATGTATTAGACATTCTTTGGCACGCCCTGTAGCCGAAACGGCTTAATGGATTTCAACATATGTATGAGGTTTTGTTAGATTTTTCATAATTGTGGGAATGAGGTAGGCTATATAATATTTATATATTGCATCTGCAAATACAAAACAAAAAATAAAATTCGATCTAAAGAAAAACGGCCACATTCCTCTAGATCGTATTTTGTTGCTTCGTGTCTCAATATGAAACTTTATAAAAGGTATTAGAAAGTTCTAGACACACTTGCCGAGGCCGCTGATTGAGTCGTTTTTCATAATTCCTTCTCAGTCACGAGATAATATTTTTTTAAGGGAGTGGCGCTAGTGGACTCGAGACAGCGCTCTTAATTCAGTTGAGCGTTGCATCCTAACTGAATTTATATTATTCCGCGCCGCGGCCGCCCTCATGCTTCGCTCTTAATTCAGTTGAGCGTTGCAACCTCACTGAATTTATATTATTCCGCGCCGCGGCCGCCCTCATGCTTCGCTCTTAATTCAGTTGAGCGTTGCAACTTCACTGAATTTATATTATTCCACGCCGCGGCCGCCCTCATGCTTCCCTCCTTTTATCTTTGAAAAAAACGTATTAACGATGAAGCGAACAAGCTCTGCATCAAGCATTTTCCTAATAAACGGTGACACATGGTTTTGAAACCGAATATTATGGCGTCCCTTGTCTCGTCCGATAGTTTTGGTGTTCGATGCCACATATTTGTGCTGCCACATGTTTATGCCTTCTACAAATGATCACATTTCTTAGCAGTCATCTTGACGACAGATATTAATAGATGAATTATGAAATCAGATATTACTGCCGAGCTAGTCCATAGTTATATACAGTGTGAGTCTTTATAATGTGCACATATCGAAATGAGGGAATCTATGCTTAATTCTATCTACGGACAAAAAAAACAAAAAAAAAAAAAAATTACTTTTCTTTTTTTATGGAATTTTTATTTCAAAATTTCTCAATAAGACGCCCCTTTATTGAGAAATTTTACAATTATTGTAAAAAATTATGAAAAAAAAAACAGATTTTTGCTAAAAAAAACATGTTTTATTTTCAATTTAGGGTAGTTTTTTCCCCAATTTTTATTTTATGATGACGCCTAATTACTTCCAATCATTATGGAGTTTGTTTCATAGTGATAGATCATTTAGTTTAAAAGTTACACCATTTTGTTTACACTGGGAACAATTTTTTTTAAACTTCCATTAAAAATAAAAAATATATTTAGTTTTTTTTTAATATTTTTGCCGTAGATAAAATTAAGCATAGATTCCCTCATTTCAATATGTGCACATTATAAAGACTCACACTGTATTTATGCTTGTGACTAGTATGTATCAAAGAACATAGAGGTTCTTTCAGCTATTCTGGTGTGTACAAATAATATTGTACAGCGAAAATCATCGGAAAACTGTCATTGACTGACGTGTTAGTTTTTCACTAATCCCAAAAAGAAACCTATAGTTTACTGTTACAGTTAACCAGTATCATACCACTGCTGGGCAAAGGCCACTACCCACAACTTCAAGTGCTTGCGATCCGGGGCGAATGTGGACCACTGGTCGTTTGTTTTGTCCAACTCGTCCCGCTATCTTCTACGGGATCTGCCGCGACGCCTTCTAGCTGTCTCAGGGCTCCACATAGTGACTATTTTGGCCCACTGCTCAGTTAAACTTAACTATAACCATTCTAAACCAACTGGTTTTAAAACAGTATTTCTCACGAATCATTGCAATTGTTCAAGCACTTGCAATTAATCTAGTCTGCATTATCGTATTTCGTTTAGAAAGCGGCGATATTCCTAGAATTTAATTAATAATATTGCACCTACGTGATAATGCGCTGCGTGACAATGTTAACCATAGTATCAACTTAGCAGCTCCTATTATAATGGAATTGGTCGGAATATTAATTATTTATCTAACAAATATATAAAATTGAAGTGTCTGTTTGTAATGTCAATTTTTTTTTTTTTTACTAAATGCATTAGAAATTATTATACGGTACTACTAATGCCATTATGATTCCTAACCGAAAAAGGGATGGTTCTAACGGTCATATATAGCTCCATTTCTCTCTTGCACTGGAATCTTGATGGCATTAAAACGTCATAATACGGCAACAGTGGAGGAAAGTTTTTCAGCTTCGACGCTGGTTGGAGGAATTGTGATGACGAGGTTGTATACTTGACTGATGGATGTTTCTTGGTCCCCCTCTATCAGAGTGCCATTTGTACTCGGCAAAGAGATTCTAAATCTTCATTGTGAGGGTGTATTGACCAGCTCACAATGATGATTAAAAACTCTCGACTTCAACTGACGACACCGATGATGATGACGTAGTACTCAGTGATAACCAGCAGCAGAGAGAAACTGAAACATGCAATCAGGGGCCCAAGTCTGCTATTTTTATAAATTCGTCACTCCAACACGATTCCATTGTCATTTTGCTAAATGTTCGTAATCTGCTAAATTCATAATGGTCGATCATTGTTCGGTCAATGGTTTCGTAATAGAATTGTATTACAATGGCATTTTGAACATTTATTCATGCCAAATTTCATTTATATACATTTTTACATATTATTTATTAGTGTTATAAGCAATCTGAAGTAGTAGGAAGTTGGAATTTTAGTAGGAAGTTTCATTTGTCATTATGTACGAGATTACCAATTATTTCAATGGAGTGTCAGTGGCTGACCATTGGAAAGTCACAATGACGCCATTACGAGTATATTAGTAGATTACCAAACTTGTCAAAATCAACAATTATGAAATCAATGATAGACCATTCTGACACTATTGTAATAGCAGACTTGAGGCCCTGGTGCAGTGGATGTCGATGGTGTATTTGGTATGGTCCTTTCGATCTCTTTGCTTATTTGCTCTGTTAAAATTAATAATTGTTCAGTTTCTCTGCTGCTGGTAATCACTGAGTAGTATGTCATCATCGTCGCCGTCGTCAATTGAAGTCGAGCTCTGGGCTTTTGCCCAAAAAATCCTTAAGACGACGATTACCGACTTTTAATGATTTTATACTGAAGATCACGTTTAAACAAGTAGTTTTAATGATTTAGAAAAAAAAATTGTTAACTTAGAGCATTTTCTTAATAAGAAAATGCTCATATGAATACTTTAGATTGTGTTTATATTACATAGTGAAATGAATTTGTAATGTCTTATCCGGATAAAAAACTGAGAATCACGCAAAATCTATCAAGCGTAGTTTTCTGAAAAGCGTTGTTTTGTTTTCAATAATTAAATTATCTTTAAAAAGGTGAACTTGTTAAAGATAATTTAATTAGTTACGTGTTTTTATTTATTTAGTATACGTGTTTTATTAAATAAAATACCTTTTATTTTATGTATAATAAATTAATAATGCTTCTTATTTGGGACAGCGCTCCTGGATAGGCGAGTCCTATTACTGGCTGGACGTACGACGCGTTGCGTGAGCTCAGTACAGAACACGCAAGCTAAATACTCAAGGTCACTGGCATATATCTGCGTCTTAAGTTCCAAAGTGCTTTTTGCACTTTTGAATTATCTTTATGAAGAATCTAGTACCTAATTGTGTCATTAGATGGATTTTTGACGATATCGCAGTGATTTGCACAATTTCACGATTGCGAATACCTATTTCACTACAGTTTGACCGATACCGCTGTACCGCGCTTTAGCAATGCGCGGCTAGGCTGGAGGCGGGAAACCGTGAGCGTTGACGAATGAGCGGCGGGACGCCGAGAGCGTTCACACGAAAGCGGCCTGCACTGCTCCCCGTCTCGCCGCGCACATACCTAAGGCGCGGTACAGCGGTAACGGTCAAACTATAAAGCACAATGTAAAATGTTATGTTATTACTGATTTTGATGAAATTAAATATAAAAAAGCATCTGTATTATTCGTTTTATCCGGATAGTAAAACAAATGATATCCGGATAATATATCCGTCGAATATCCAGATAATTTGGATATCTGGATAGCGATAGATAACTAGCAATTTAACTATTTGTTCGCTTTTGTTTCTGAGAATGTTTATTAATATGAAATTAGTTGATGCTGTGCAACTTATTACGATAATTTTAATCAGTACTGATACGCAGTGCTTAAATCAGAATTATTATAGCATTAAAATAATAAAACTGCTGTGCTATATTCCTCATCGGGAAATGTTATCGAAGCAAGTATCTAATAAAGGTTACCAAGTGTAGGTTTACCTTGTAATAGCAATTGTTCTGTGCGCCTGTTTGGTCGAGCTGAGCGTCTTGTTGGACCGTTCCCTCTAAATGGCTCCACCCACGCTGCCAAGTTTGCACAAAAGGGTCTTTATGTATGGCCTCAAGTGGGTACGCCGTGACCTTTACCGACATTGACAATGTAGATCTAAAGTGCATCGGGACCACTTAAATCAGCGCAGGAGTGTCGTACTAAGGTCACGTTTGTACCGTGAGTAACGACGTAACTGGCCACTTTTCGCCAATTGACTTACAATATAAGTAACGATTACTTTATTTATTTTATTAATAAATGCATTTGGTTATTCGATCATGTGCGTTCAACGTGAGTGTTTTGCTGTGCAGTTACGGCGCGACAATTGCAAGGGGCCTGTATCCGTTTATTAGCACTGTGTACACTGACGCTTCCCGCCGCGATTCCGCTCCGGAACGCGATACTTTGTCAAACATTTGTTGTGCGTCCATTTTGTTTCCGCGAACCAGATAGTGTACAAAAGCCGTAAATATCTAATTCAATGCTAGTTCCTAGGATATCTACGAACAAATACGATTTTTTTTTTCTTTTTAATAATAGTTCAATCGAATCTTTTAAGATTATCGGTACGTTTTTTACTGGAACACCAATATCGAAACGTTATCCAATTAGTCTAGACTGCGGACAAATATCGGCAGATTCATATCGATATCCACAATCGATCGACTCACAATACAAAACATACATTAAAAAAAAATAAGGTTCCGACGAATTGAGAACCTCCTCCTTTTTTTTGAAGTCGGTTAATAATACTCAGTTCCCCATTTCAGAAGTTATTTACAGGTAGCTCAAAATAGTGCTGAAATCTATATATATATATATATTTAGGTACCTACTATTCTTGCCGCGAATTGAAATCAAGTTGAAATTATCTATTATTTTTGGTTATAATTTGAAGGGAGATAAAAGTAGTTAAAAGCATCAATTTTAACAATTTACCTACCTTTCTTGTTTTCACGCAATGAAATGATTTTCAAAATTGGTGGGAACATTCAGAGTTAACAAATATATATCATTTATCTTTGAAAAGTGCAGTTTTCATGATAAATAAAACTCACAAACGCTAGAATACTCCAGAAAATTAATTTTAATTCAGTGCTGCTACAATGATATTTATTCACAACTAGTTGCTGCCCGCGGCTTCGCCTGCGTGGCTTTTCTTCTAAAATGAAAGTAGCCTAAGTTACTCCTTATAAGTCCCGTCAAAATCGGTCCAAATGTGTTATAAGTACCGTAATTATATACTTTCATATGCATTTAGTAAAAAGCTGTTATTTTGACAATACCTTTTTATTCATTTTTATAAAGTACTAGCTGACCCGACAGACTTCGTTCTGTCAAAAGCTATTTGACTGTGGCAGTTTGTCTACGCGCAAAGGAAACTACCTACCTACCCTACCCTACCTTACCCTATCCTACCCTACCCTACCTACCTATCTACCCTACCCTACCCTACCTACCTACCCTATTCTACCCTACCGTACCCTACCCACCTGCCTACTCTACCCTACCCTACCCTACCAACCCTACCTACCCTACCCTACCTAACTAAAACCTTCAATTTTTTTTTTTTTTTTTTTTATAAAATCTATTCTCAGACCTACCAAATGATGACTGACACGTTATGTCAAACGCCATAAAGTTACATTAGAAGATAGAGTTACCTACTTATTATTACAATAAAAATGTAAATATGGTCGTTTTCTTACAATTTTTTTTTTTAACTTTCTTAAATTTTTCTTACATAAGAACCTTCTCCTGACAATAAAAAACACAACAAAAAAATAATTTGCGAAATCGGTCCAGCCGTTCACGCGTGATGCCGTGACCAAGGGAAATAGGGATTCATTTTTATATATATAGATAGATAAGCGCTGCGCTGATTAAAACTGCTAAACACTATTGTATATGCCTGTGGCTCAATATCTTGGTATGGCAGGAATTACCGTACCATGTGACTATTAGGTACATAACTCTAGAGACAGATCTCTGTAATAGTGTGAACTCTTGTTGTCTGACGGTACAAGTCAAAATGATTATTTATGTTTAAGTAAGTAATTATATGTTGAAATAAGTAATTATATCTTGAAATAAGTAATTTCATAATTTACTTCAAATAGCGCATTGTTACACTTACGCATAACGCATTTACTACATTAAGGCGAGGTTCTTCAAGTTAAACTCTAGGAAATGTAATTTTAGTGTCATTTTATTTAGAAAGGGTAATGATTAAACACGTGAAAAAATTATATGTTGCTTTTGAGACCTTTCTGTAGGTACGTCGCGTACTCGTTACATAATTGGATAAAGTTTGCTCGATAGAAAAAAAAACCAAACATACCCTTATTTTGTAGATGAAAATAATTTTATTTCAATGTTATACCACATTATGTATTGAAAATCACATCAAAATAAACGTCTATGATGATGTAATGTCCATCGGGTTTAACATTGGTTCTAGTTGCCCCTTCCAAAAGGTATTTTCGTATGGAGAACTACAGTTACCCTTTTAAAATGTTTTACAATATTTTGTATACAACAACTAGATGATCCGGTGAACTTCGTACGACGTGGGAAAAAATTTAGATTTTTCGGCTTTTCCTTTGGGATTTTTCTAATTTTCTTTTGGACGAACAAAAAAAAAATCAAATCGATCCAGCCATTTTCGAGTTTTTGCGAGATTAGCGCACGGCAATTGATTTTTATATAGACATCATCATCATCATTTCAGCCGAAAGACGTCCACTGCTAGACATAGGCCTCCCCCTAAGGGGGGAGGGGGATACGCCAGAATATCCACGCTTGGCAGGCGGGTTGGCGATCGCAGTATGGTGTTAAAAATGCATAGAGAACGCTGCTGCCCATTCTCTAGTAAGTCCCTTAGTCGCCTTTTACAACACCCACGGGAGGAAATTGACATACTCGTATAGATTATATAATTATAAAGTGTGAAAGACGATGTACTTTGTACCTACAATATAATTACTATACCACAATAGATGAATCAACCGGCTCTATCTCCGCAGTTTTTTTTTCTATGTTAAATCACGCTACGAGTACATAATTCCCGAGTCGAGTTTCATCATTCTCCTGCCATTATCTCAATTTATTTGGGGTCGGCGTAACATGTCTTTTACTTCCATGCTTCTCTTTTAGTTGTCATCTCGGCAATCACTCTTTCTAGCTACACAATCAATTTTCTAGCCATAATCATCTTCCTAGCCCCATAATCATCTTTCTAGCCATAATCATCTTTCTATCCATTATCATCTTTCCAGCCATAATCTTCTTTCTAGCCCCATAATCATCTTTCTAGCCATAATCATCTTTCTAACCACTATCATCTTTCTAGCTATAATCTTCTTTCTAGCCCCATAATCAATTTTCTAGCCATCATCATTTTTCTAGCCATTATCATCTTTCTAGCCATTATCATCTTTCACACACTCCATCCATCGAGTTTCATATTATGTTCTCAGGTTATTTTCGAAATTCTGCTTTTTGAAACCTAAATATGTAGTCTACGAAAAAATTCCAATGCAATTTCAGATGTCACTTTCTACCTTCCGGTATGCAGTTTCTAATAGAATAAAATACAAAGCTACTTAATTGAAATTATTCATAAAAACTTGACGATGTAAAAATGACTATAGAGAGAGACCATGCTCTTAATATTGGCATCCTTTTCGATGTAAATTGACAAAGGCTTAAAGAGCAATCCCGCTGTCATATTTTTTAATTACCCTATTTAGTCAAGCTGAAGTTTTTGTTCACTTAGAACAGGGGTGGGCAAACTTTTTTCATCAGGGGCCAGAAAAGCGTAAAGAATTCAGGGGTCCAGAATAAAAAAAGCATTTTGTTCTAATTTCCAATTTATCGTAAGATTCTTCGAAGGTTAATTTATGCTACCACACACCCTGAAAATAATCGTACCAGCGCAATTTTATTATCTACTTACTAAACATAACCACATTCGAATTACCTACTATATAATTCGAATGTGGGTTAGTTAATAAAGTTCACAATGGCCCTAAATGTACACGAACGCCAGAAGATAATTTCTCAGAGCAATAAATACACTTTATGTAAAAGTGACGTAGCCGGGCCGGATTAAAACCCTTCGCGGGCCGGAGTTGGCACGCGGGCCGTAGTTTGCCCATCCTTGACATAGACCATTCATTAACTAGCACTCCATGCCATTACTGTCAATTTATGTACTTCAGCGGGTTGCTTTTTTAAATAGTATTAACATTATATAACCGGTGGTGGGCACCACCTTTATATATTGAGTATAATACATAAAGGAGTGGAAATGGATGTATCGCTTTGTGGCTGCTGAAATGTTATTAGGGAAAATTCATGTTAGAAAAACTCAAGGTGCCTCGACCCGTTATTGATGATAAATTCCCGAGATTATGCTCTTAGCGAGAACTACTACTAAAAACAAAATAATGATCACGATTTCTTTGAAACAGACTTTGATTTTGTAATATTTCAATTTTAAATTCTGCATGTTCCGAGAATATTTTCCGAAGCAGAGGGTATTGCAGAATATTCTAGATCTACAATGTATACATAGATGGATACGGAATGTCACGTAACCAACCATAAGAGGATCAGTCTGCACAATATTTAAGTTACCAAATTACGTTATGTTGGCACAGTCTACGGCGTAGCGCTACGCTCGTAGGCCTCGTAGCAGGAATAGACGCTCTTGGACAAACTCGACGAACTCGTTTGAACTAAACACCTAATGGGAGTCGAGGGCGGGTGTTCAGCCGTGGAATAGGAAACCATGGGTGGACTGCAGTTGCCCTCTGGCTCCCTAAAAACGAAAGCTCTTAATGGGCTTTTGGTTTTTGAAACCCCAATTACACTGTTACTGTTTGAAAAAAATAAAAAGTCAGTGTTTGCCTACGACGTATTGAATTTCCTGATGACTACGGAACCCTAAAAATTAAATGCTGTTCGTTGGTAATCTGATCACTTGAGAACGGCTGAACCGATTTGGTTAATTTTTGTTTTAATAATAAAAAGTTCGTAAGTTGCGAATAAGGTATTAAGGAAAGAAAAATGTAAAACGTCGTAAACGTAAATTGGAAAATTCAGGAAAAAAGGTTTTTTTTTAGGGTTTTAATTATTTACGAGTATACTTTCGTTACTCCTAATATTGCTCTTCAGTATTTTGTTTTTCGACTGATAGTTTAGTCTTTTAAAGCGACATTAAATACTGGAAAAGTCCGCGACTTGCGACGCTGGAGTGGCCAATTCGATGGTATATAAATTTAAATTAAGCTTGGCAATTTTGTATGATAAATAACGTCCGCCAAATCTCCAAAATGCGATCGTATTTCACCGTGATTTTTAATCAGAGTAAAACAAAAACTAAAAATTTGCTACACCGTAAATACACTAGTAAAAACTTTAGTGATAACTGAGTCATATTTTTTTTTAAATAAACTAAAATCATAAGCCAATAGGTATTCCAACAACAAACAATGTGCTACAAAAGAAATACTAGTAAAATATTTTCATATTTCGAAGTGATGTGCAATAAAATCTTTTAAAACTTTGATTCCATGTGAGAAGTTAACAACTGCCCCGAGTTGGACTGTCACCGCTAAACCGGTGTCTACATTTTGTGTTTATATACTCACTGAAAAATACTGGGATTACTTCACACAGACTAGGTCATGTCATGGCCTACTTACAGGTTTAAAACTGAGTTTTATGATGCTTGAAACAGCTTGGTGCTTTTTGCACTAAGTTATTTTTGTTAGAGAAAAACTCGTCTACATACATATTTTTCAGATAGGTAGATGCAATTTATAACGCCTCGACTAAACCTGCTTTCCGACTACGCTATAATATAAAAGCATATAGTATATAGCTCATAGCACAACAATATCGCGCACCATACATTCCAATAATATATAGTACAGTACAGTATGAACGTGTCCATAACAATGTATGGTGCGCGATATTGTTGTGCTATGAGCTATATACTATATCGATGGTCATACGTCTCGTAATGCATAAAAAATGTGGGTTACGAGTTGTCAACGTATGACCATCGATATGCTATTATGTTATAGCGTCGTCTGCAGCAGTCTGAAGCAGCTTAAGGTGTTGTAGGTTAGAACCCAGACAGACGCTTTACTTTATGTAAACTATTCCATCACCTCTGCTCTCAAAACGGTGAAGGAAAACATTGTAAGGAAACCAACATGTCCCAGAACCAAAAATTCGAAGACATGTGACATCTACCAACCCACACTGGGCCCGCGTGGTGGATTATGGCCCATTCCCTCTCAGAGAGGAGGCCTGTCCGAGCAGTGGGGTAATTATAGGCTGATTATGCCATTATATGCCATGCGACAGTGGCGCAGCTACAATTATCATTAGAGGGAAGCCGATGAAAAAATTGTTTAGTTGTCATAAACTCTATACTCCATTTACTATAGCATTAGACAAATAACGGCTAAATAACAACAGTTATTGTGTAATATTGTTGAAATTACTGCACTTTAGTTATTTTTTTAATGTAAATGGTAAATAGATTACAGTGCTTTCTATTTATCATGAAATAACGGAGTTTATTAAACGTTTACATCGAAATAACGAAAGGGTGAGAACAGTTATTTGTCTAATGTTATAATAAATGGAATATAGATAACATCAAAATTTGGCGTTGCGACGACGAACCGTTATCAAAGACCGTTTTGTGTTCTGCGACGATGAAACCGTTTTACGTCCTGGGTTCAAACAGTCTTCGTTGCACAAACCAGTCTTCGAATTATTTAGTGCGATTTTTTATTTTACTTCTATAAAAATACTGTATTTTCATGAGAACGCAAAATGAGTCAACTATCTCGTCCGTCGCGTCGTCGTTCCGCGTTCGTTTACAAAACAGTCCTTACAATTCAAACTCAAAACTCAAACTCAAATCATTTATTTCAATTAAACCATTTACAGGGACTTTTGAATTGTCAAGGAGTGTCGGTCAGTAAGAAAAATGAAGCTACATGCCCATTCCAAAGCGTAGGTACCTATGGAGAAGAACGGGCAAGAAACACCATGGACACTCTTTTAAATTAAATTGTTACAAAAGTATTCGTTACATCTATAATGTTGAATTTATAACTAAATGTGAGAACGATGTAAAAATAAAAAATGAACTTAGTGAACTAAATAGAAAGTGAACTTTATGTCAATGTAATTCAGTCGATAATACCTTACCTTACCTACCAGTTGTCAATGCTGTCGTTCGTGATGCGACGATCAAACTCGTCGATAGTTGTAAGAAACTGCAACTATTTCACTCGACAAAAACGCAATTCTATTTCATGTTGGATAAGTTTCGTCGTCCGTCTTCAAACCAGTTGCAACGACGACCGTTTTTTGCAACCGTTTTCGTTGTCGGGAAAACGGTTGCGTTACGTCCGTCAAAAATTCGACAACGACCCATGACTAAAATTAAGTAGGTAATTCCTTTACTTTTCTTAAATTAACGCCATCGATGGTAAAGTAACATAACCATAAAACTCTATTAGTACACAAGCAGAATTACCAATGATTTACAGAAATAAAACGTTGATATTACTGATTAAATTAAAAAAAATATATATATGAAGTTTTATTTCGGAATATTATTTCTGACAAAATAATATTGTAGACATTTTGAAATGGTTTTAGTCTTGTGATGTTATACACAGTACACACACAAGTGTACCATATTATTTGGTAATAGTAGACACTAAAAGAGTGGTTGTTCCGAAGGGAAGCCGATAGGAATCAGGTTATATGAATGCTGCGCCCCAGCTATGCTACACTATGAACTTACCTACACCATAAACTATAAAAAAAAGCATTAATTTGCAATCTTTATTCGCTGTGATTGGCACCGGCAGCATTTCGATCGTAGTCGTGATATAGTCAAAGGCACAACTGGAAATGGATATGCCATGTTTACGAACGCGTAAAAGTCAGACGAGACCAGCTGGCTTGCCCCGTCATTTCTTTTTGTAAGACGATATTCAGACAGAGTTTTCAGACATAACATTATCGGAACTAATTGCAGATAATCTCTCTACCTTCTTATAAACAAAACTATTCCTTCATAAAAACTCTATCCGTAATAATCCGTAGGTTCTGGGAAAATCCAACGTGCAATGCAAGCGTAGTTCATTTATTATTATAACTTCGATATTATTCTGAACTAGCTGACCCGACAGACATTAGAAAATAAAATACGATCTAGAGGAATGTGGCCGTTTTTATTTAGATCGAATTTTGTTGCTTCGTGTCTCAATAAAAAACTTTAAAAAAGGTATTAGAAAATTCTAGACACTCTTACCGATATAGCTGATTGTGCCGTTTTTCATAATTCCTTCTCAGTCACGAGACAATATGTTTTTAAAGGAGTGACGCTAGTGGACCGGTGACAACCCTCTTAACGTTAAGGGCTTTCAGCCTTTGCAGCCTATTTCTTCTATCATACTAGTCAACTAGCTACTGCACGCGTGGCTTTTTCTAAAAGTAACCTGCTAAAAGTAAAGCCTAATTTACTCCCCATAACATTAGCTATCTGCCAGTGAAAGTCCCGTCAAAATCGGTCCAGCCGTTTCGGAGATGAGCCGGAGAAACAGACATGAGACAGACAACATTAAAAAATTTTTTTTGGCTATAAGTACCGGATCAAATGCATTTAGTGAAAAGCTGTTATTTTGACTTTACAAACAGATAATTCATTTGTATAGATAAATTGCTGTACAACCTTGACAAAGGCAGCAAGATCTCTGGTTACAGCAATTCCTTTTGAGCATCCAAGCTCGCCTATACCGCAATGTTTGAAGACTAAGGTCTTCAACCAGTGCGTCCTGCCCGTTATGACATACGGTGCCGAAACGTGGACACTGACAGTCGGGCTGGTCAACAAATTGAAAGTCGCTCAGCGCGCTATGGAGCGGGCTATGCTCGGAGTTTCTTTGAAGGATAAAATCAGGAATGAAATTATCCGGAAGAGAACCGGAGTTACCGACATAGCTTGCAGAGTAAGCAAGCTGAACTGACAGTGAGCTGGCCATATTTGTCGAAGGACCGATGGCCGGTGGAGCAGACGAGTCCTGGAGTGGAGACCGCGTATCGGCAAGCGTAGTGTGGGACGCCCCCCAGCTAGATGGACCGACGACCTCAAAAAGGTGGCTGGGATCGACTGGATGCGGAAGGCGGAGGACAGGGTGTTGGCGCAGCATGGGAGAGGCCTTTGTTCAGCAGAGGACTGCGATTGGCTGAGTTGATTGATCCAAGCTCAAAAGGAATTGCTTTAACCAGATACCTAATTGCGTAACACACTATCAGTAGGAATCGGTTTCATTTTGACAGTTCAACAACATTCATTGCGTTATTTACGTTGTTGAGCAGACAATTGTTTAAAACATATGAAGCAATGGATTAGCAATCTGCGTCAAAATCGTTCAGATTGCGATTGATTGTAGAAGAAAACTGCGGCGTTATTAGCCGGCTGTCGAGACGTATCCTCCTAGGCGGGAAAGGGGGTACCGGTATTTTTATTACTAGTCATTTTATAGCAACCATTTTTCAATTTATTTTACACATATACATACACGTGCATGGACTGTAACTAATGGCATACTACATGTATGGTATATTTCCTTTGACGTCGGAACCTCAGTGCAAACAGATAGGTAGCGTTTACACGGAGGCTTTAATAATTTGGTTATCGGTTTATAATTGGGAGCGAATTAGGGCCAGCAGCTTGGTGCACTGCGCGTGTAGGATGACCGGCACATGTAACACGTTATTTTTATAGACAGTTTAAAATATTCTAGGGGTAGGTAGGGCTATGTTCGGTAAACAAGCCTACTTCCAATTTATACGTCACGCTTGATCGAATGCAGCTAGCCCGTCATTTTGTTTTAAAACTGATTTACATCCGTCACCGCATACTTCAGGTCCAGTTTCGGCTGAACTGGGCCTTTTTAATTTTTTTATTTGCGGTAAATTATATTGTGTCAATTGTGCCTTTTAGTCTGTGCTAAATAAATGTATGTTCTTTCTTTTCTTTAAATATCTTACTTACTTAACCACTTCAGACTTTTCGGATTCATGTGCGTATTGTATAATTATGACTTGCTTACAAAACGGTGAAGGAAAAACATCGGGAGGAAACCGACATGCCGTTTTTTTTTTTGGGTGGAAAATTATCAAATAACTTCTTCCGCCCTGGGCGGAGCGGGAGGGCGTGTCAGACTTTTACTGACTAAAACCCACCCGTGTTCCTTCAGTTGCCTGTGTGCCAGGGTCACGGTATCCCTTTCGGACGGGAACACCCAAAAACTCAGAAATATTTTATTCAGAATTTCAATGTTCCGATGTTCAAAAGTCCGATTTTCATAATACCTAAGAATTATAATGTCTATTATTAAAAATCACGAATTTTTTTTTACCGAAAGTCGTAAATGCGATTTGTTTGTTTTCCGATTTTCATACGTTTGAAGAATCAAATGCTCGATGGGTTCTCGGTCCGTAAAACGACATTCCGATTTTCAATACTCCGAATAAACTGCTAAAATGCTGCAGATCCCCTCTATTGTTGGTGAATCACAAGGTTTTACAAGGCGTTTTTATTTCGGAATTCTAATTAATCGGTACTTTAATAATCGGAATTCGTATTTTTTATGTTTCGAATTATTATTAATTCGGACTTATTGTTATTCGATCTATTGAAACTCGGTATTTTGAGAATAGTAATTATAAACGTTAGGAATATTGAAATTTTGTTGTTATAAAAATAGGATGAATGATAAATCGGAGTTGTTATATTAACCATTCAAAATGATGAAAATCGGTATTTTGAAATTCGTATTTGTGACTGTCTGAATTAAGTTTTTCGTGTTAATGTAGTGTACCATTTTCGGACAAACCCGCAGCCCTGGCAGGCACCGGTCCTGGCGGTCCCCGTCAGTGTGTGCTAACATCTCTTTGAGGCGCGCGTGAAACCGACTTGCCTGAGAGATATTTCTCGACGGCATGTGAAGCCAAGTCAGAGGCCCATGGGCGGCACAAAACTGACACCAGGCTAGTAACCACAAGAAAATGAAAGAAGAAGACTTAGAACCTTAGACTTAGACTTAGACTTAAAAACTTTTAGACTTTTTATTGGGTAATTGTGTCCAGTAGCTAAGTAGACCAACGCCCATTTTTTCCGAGGCGTGGCTACTAGTAAACTATGGTCTGTCTATATAATACAAGCCGTGTTTGTTGATGTTTCTGAAATCCTCCCACATCAGTATTGATCCCTGAAGCATTGAAGCTTTGATACTGAACATACAGGTTGGCCCAGAAATCAACCGACATACGGTGGTGATAGCTTTGGTCAAGCCCTCCCAAAATAACGAAACATACGTTCCGCAAAATCTAATAGTTTTAGATTTATACTAGATTTTCAAGAAATAATCAAAATAACCGCCATGCGTCATTCTTTGGACTCTCATGTGTAAATAAAATCTTTTTATTAAAAACTTTTTCCATCTTAATATTATTAAATAGTTACTCTATCCGTAATTACCTTTGATTCTCCATAAAAACTTACAAATTCAACATATATTCACTATTGTTTTAATTTTATTCCTCAAAAATATTTTTGTTGGTAAATTTTAATCAGTGGTGAAGATAAAAAAAAATATGTGGATTTTGCGGAACATGTAAAAAAAAAGAATAAATAGAGATTGTGGCTTTCATGTCTCTTCATATTTGCAAACTTGAATAAATACACATGCAAGTGCATAGCTACTACGAGTAACGAACTTTATAAAAAAAAGAATAAATAAATGAGAGATTGTGGCCTTTACGTCTCTTCATATTTGCAAACTTGAATAAATACACATGCACTTGCAAAGCTACTACTAACTTTATTGAAATGGGTATATGAAAGATGTGCTTTCTAGCTTTTTATTAGTTCAGTATCAAGTACCTATAGTTTTTATATGAAAGTTTTTGCGATGGGAGTCAGAGTAAAATGAGGGATGACGTATATATAGTTATGGATGACTTATGAGGTTTGTGATAGCCTTCCTAACGCTCTTCCCGGGTCTATGAAGGATGGTCATTTAACTAGGTTCTTGGTTAAAATGTTTGAATAACGAAAGTCAATGTATTTGTTTGACTTTCACCTAGTTCGTTCCATATTCATGGACCAAATGACTTAGTTAGTATCATTTGAGAGCCAAGTTTTATTTCTACTACTAACTTCATTGAATGATTACCATTAAACTACATAATCTTGTTTTTAATTACTCGTGTTATTAAAACAAGTTTTATACGTTTGATGATGTAGTTTACATTAAGTTTGAATGTACAATGTCAGATACAATCATAATAATATTCAAAAGTTCTTTTGTCTATACATCTTTACAAATAAATTAAATTGAAGTGTCTGTTTGTCACAAAATAACAGCTTTTTACTAAATGCATGTGAAATTATATTCGGTACTTTTTTATTTTTGTCTGTCTGTTCCGGCTAATCTCCGAAACAGACAAATTTGACGGGACTTTCACTGGGGGATAGCCGATGCTATAAGGAGTACCTACCTTAGGCTACTTTTTATAAAAAGCCACGCGTAATTGAATATTAATTAAAATGAATATACAGCTTATTACATGGAGTAGGCGTTCCTCATGTCACTGAATAAAGACTCCTACAAACAGGCGCAACACGCGACGCGACACAAAGACACCGCGCGGCGGGCGTTCTCTTTGTATCGCGTCGCGTGTCGCGCCTGTTTGTAGGAGCCTTAATAGGTAGTAACTTCGTCTTTGACCGATTTATAAAAACACAAAGAAAATTTTCTGTTCTTTGAAATGTAACGTAGTTTCATAACGATATGTTACATATTCGATGGCATGAAACAATTATTTCAAGAGCACTTTCAGTGAAGGGATTTTGAAGGTTCCTTTTGAATGAATTTATAAGAGTACCTACCTAGGTAGGTTCTTATAAATTCAATGATAAAGAACAAGTAGGTACATGAACTACATGTTCGGCATGGAATAAAACTCACGTGCAACTACTGTAGCACACCAGAAAATAAGATAAGTACCAGTTTTTGTAAAAGCCCTAGGGTATATATACAAAAGCGGCTTGGGTACTTCTAGGCTTTATAAAAAAAAATCTTGTATTTACAGGTAGTTGGTAGAAAACAAAATATTTGCTTACACCAACGTTTTGTAAAGGCACTTTCGACGAACTGCCCTGGTTTCAGACATAAAAAGTCAATACCTACATATATCGGAATGGGAGTTTCAAAGATCGAAATACAATTTCAAACACATGTACTGTTTGCTATTCCTGGTAGCTGTTTTCATTAACCGAATATTGATACAGGCTGACCTGGCTTTATCGATGGTTTCGTGTAAAGGATGGTATTCACAAGTTTTCGTATGACATGACGTACGTTGCACATGTTGTACTGCCTGCATTAATGTGTAAAAGAGGAAGATAAGGCACTGCTCTAATATCACGTAAACATTAGGCCCCTCGCCTACGGCGACTTTTTGTAGCGATGCTGTCGCGCGTCCGCATCGATACAGTCGCGAGGCGTCGCTAGCTGTGTGCCCTCGCCCACGGGCCTAGATTCAGTCGCGATGGAAACGCGATTCAGTAACGGCACAAAAATGCCACAGTTGCACTGTGCTCGGTTCTCCACTCACGCGCCACCCTCCCTCCGTTCTCTCCCCGATGTGGTCCAACACGGTCGCGCGTTTGCATCGATACAGTCGCGATGCTGTAGCGCGTTAGTAGCGCGTTGGCATCGCTTCTGTAGCGCGTTGGCATCGCTTCTGTAGCGCGTTGGCATCGCTTCTGTAGCGCGTTGCAAATGCGACTAACACGCGTTAGTAGCGATGCTGTTGCGCGTTAGTAGCGATGCTGTTGCGCGTTTACGAAGCGCGCGACAGCATCGCTACAAAAAGTCGCCGTGGGTGAGGGGCCTTATTGGACTAGAAACAATTACACGTAAACACCCAGCCCTGGCTGTGGTTCTGGGCTAACCCAAATTTATATGTTTCATTACTGCCAATTTGTCTACAAAATCCTATTACTGACAAAATATTGTTCGTTAAAAATGGTTATAAATATAAATACCTATGTAGGTTATAAATTAATTACCTATCAGTGTACCAATATTTTGTCATAACGCTAGATTTTCCGTTAGGAGTTAACAGAAAATAATGGGAGTAGATTCCCTATAAATTGCGCTAGAACTAGCCTCGAAAGTGCTTAAATGGCAGCTCTGCCGCCGACGTATCTCCGTGCTCTGTGGCCTATCCGATTAGGTCCCGGCAATTATGGGAGGTAAGCGGATACTCGATAATTGATTTACATGCAGGGCTAGTCAATTATCGGTATTTGTATTAGTTTTGACCATAACCATTGTTTTGGTACTGAACATTGGATGAAAATTATCATCATCATCGTTTCAGCTGAAAGACGTCCACTGCTGGACATAGGCCTCCTCCAAGCACTGCCACTCCGACCTGTTCTGTGATTCCCACATCCAGCGGATTAAGTGGCAGTAGGCATGGCACATTGCTCGCAGAACAGATGACCGATGGGGCCGAAAGGTTCTGGAGTGGCGACCGCGTTCCGGAAGACGTAGCGTTAGAAGGCCTCCAACAAGTTGGATGGATGAATGTATATTATTTTATTAAATATATTTTTTTTTTTTTAAGCAATAAATATATTGAGTATTGAGTATTGAAGGTCGCAGGAATCTCCTGGATTAAAATATATTCAGGAAATTAAATTAAAGTCAGTATGATAATCGATAGTACAAAATTACAAGGATTCGTAGTAACTGATTTCAAAGCGGAACTGAGAAAGCTGTAAGTTCAAAAAACATTGTGGCTTGTCTTTTGAAATGTGTTTGTAGTAACTGTCAGTACAATCCAAATATATCTTTGGAAGTGCAGCCTGAAAGGCCCATATTGTAATAGGTCAAATTACCTGTCTTGACCGGTTGCCTCCCCAGCCTAGACGGTATCTAGGCTCTTTACGCTGTCTATCAACTAAGACATATTGAACATTTGTGTTGTCCCTACGTCTGCATATTACAAACCTTCTCGTCAGTGGGGGTGGTAATTGATTGCGGTCGTCCGAAGCCTACCTTCGTTCAAGATGGCTATGCCTCAAAACTACATGTACAGTCGAACAATGAAAATGTTAAGTACTTTGACGTTAATTTTTACTTGCATCATATTGTTCCGCCTAAGTATTGATAACATTTGGAAATGAAAATGACAGTTCGGAAAAGTGACACGCGAACTATTCGGGAATTAACTGTGTTTGAAAATTAATCAAACTATTTCGCTCCTCGACCATAATTTAAATACACACTGCCTGATAAAGATGGTTCTTTCGTACATAAGTATAAATAAGTAAGGAAGTTTTGGTGCTTTATTGAATGGCATGATTTTTTTATTCGCTTGGCTCACGTACGCTTTCAGTACGTACTTGTGCTAATTCGTTTCAAGCAGATTGTCTGTTTCTGCTTGAATTTAAGAATAATAGGGGTTGAAAAACGAGGGATCATGGTACTTTAGACCTATTTTTATTTTAGAACTTATTAATTGCATTTTTTTTATATTTCTTGTATTTTTGTACGAGTAAAAGTGTGTATATATTTATGTAGGTAAAAATAAAGTATATTTTTAATTATTATAAAATAAATATTAAAATAATAAACTACTTCTCAGCTTAGCTAGGATGTGTTGATGGGCGGGCGTTTTGGGCATACCATACCATAATTAATACAAGACAGAGTATGTTTTAGTTTATCTACTTATAACATCACACCTGTAATCCCGGAACGGTTAGGCAGAGGTGTACGTATAGTACACCCACATTTCGTCAGCTGTTATGTTTAAGTCCCATGTAATGCTGGGGCGAGCCTATTGCCAACATCCGGGCAACTGAGAAATTCCTAATGGAAAAACCCAATAACACTGCCCGACCTGGGAATCTAACCCAGGATCTCATGCTCAGCAGTAGTGCTTGCGACCACTAGACCGACGAGGCATTTAATCACGGTCGAATGACGTTGACAGGGGGGCGGTATTGATAAACATTTGTACAATAGCTGCGCTATACAGGGTGTGAGCCCTCCGCAAACTACTACCTGTTAGAACTTAAGGAGCTAAGTTATTAATGAAACCTTAAAAACTCGTAAATTTAACAGCAATTTTCCCCTTATTTATTTAGTTAATTTGTTTGTATACGCCACGGTGAGTCGTGACGCGGCAAAGTTCCCAACTATGCATCGCTCGGCTGGACTCCAACCGAACGTGGAATGGCATTTTCTGGCCGAGTAATTATCAAATTGCAGTAACCCTAGAATTAGATTATTAGAGTCATCGCACCTTAAACGTTTCTATGTATATTTTTTATCTGATTGAATGATGTCACAGTATCACTTTGTTTATTTATGTATGTTTTCTTGTTTTATATTGGCACCTTGTTTTTATAATATTCATGTAATTTTTTATCATTTAATTGTCCTCTTGTGTGTTGTGCTATGTCTTTTGTGTACACTGAATAATTAATGTTGTATCTATCTATCTATGAAAATATCTTCTTAAGGGGGAAGCGCAAAGATAACCTGCGAAATTAAGTTTTTCTTACGAGTTTTGCAGTTTGCAGGTCATTATCTGGGTGTATGTTGATTAAAGTATGATTCGCGACCGTAACAAGTATGTATTTACAGAATTATAATCATTACGTTAGTATAATCCTCAAATGTCAAGATTTCATGAAATTGACATTAAATAGGATAATATGAAGTTAGTATTGTATGGATGATTTTAATGATTCAATCAACTCAGTCTATCTCAGTCCACTGCTGGACATGAAAAACGGAACCCTTGTAGGAGCACTTCGTTGTCTGTCTGTCAGTCTGACAATACACTTTTTCTCAGGAACGCGTGGAGGTATCAAAAAATATGTGAGATATTTTGTCACGAAAACAATTACTAAAAAAAATTGCACCTAAATCACCTTACTCTAACAATAATAACAATTTCAAAAGACCTAAAAAGATGCTCGGCGCGTGGACTCGCCGCACGCGATTCTTATATTGCGCTCTAGAAGATTTTTAGGTCTTTTGAGATCGTTATTATTGTTAGAGTAAGGTGATTTAGGTGGTTTTTATTTTGTATTTGATTTATTGAACCTTTGCCATTAAAATACTAATTACATACATACGATGCATTGTTATTATGACAAAAAACCGATTATTAAGAGATCAAAACAGAGAATTTTGATGACTTTGGTGACCTCTGAAATAAAAAAATTAAAGATAATAAGAAAAAACTAATCAGCGCATTTTGAAGACGAAAATGTCCAGCCAATTAATCGCTGAACAGATGTAGAAAATAATTCTATATTACCCTAAGGTACGTGTACAAACATAACTTGAAATGTTGTCGGGCAGTAAAAGCTTTATTTAACGCTTGGTTTACGTAACATAATCCACCTCGATGAACTTAAAAAAAAAAAAAACGATCTATTACAAATATTATGTTTATTTAAGTGCAATTATAAATATTTCATGCTATATTATTATTATGTTAAAAAAAATACAAAATTGCGCAAATAACTCGCTGCGAGTCAATTATGCCTTAGGTAATGCTGAAGTGGAGTTTGACTAGTTCTCAATTCAGGAACCGGATATAAGCAGACGTTAATCATTAGGTACATACTTTATTTTTAAGCAGTTTGAAAATAAACACTTATTAAAGGCTCCTACAAACAGACGCGACACAAAGGCACTGCTCGTCGCGCGACTAGCGGTACCTTTGTGTCGCGCCTGTTTGTAGGAGCCTTTAATCCTGGTTTCAAATTTATCGTCGAGAGAGAAGTACCTATTTGAGGTTCGGGTTCAACAACAGTCCGGATCTGATTGTTTTATTGGATTTCTCTCTGAAATTAAACACGGCGCATTTCCGTATCACAAAGAGTCAGTGAATGTATTGATCATGCAGTCAGCTGCAAGCTTAAATTAAACTTCACAAATAGTATACAGGGTGTAAGCAGACAGTTGAACATACGAAAATGGCGGACCCGTGGGGCCGTCTGATACGTGTTTAGGCCCAAAGTCAAATCATTTATTTCAAATAAGTAAAAGGCACTTGAACGTCAAAAATTACAAAAATTGTTAATTGATTCTAGTTGCCCCTTTCAAAAGGTAGTTATGTATGGAGAAGAATGGGCATAAAACTCCATACTTACTCTTTTAAAATGATAACAATAGTTTGTATACATTAATTAAAAAGAAAAATTGCATTGTCTAAATTAAATTTCACTTTTCGCAAAATGTAGTTGCGTGAAAAAAGGCCCGGATAGTTAAAATTGATGAATTGGTCTAGATGTTTTAAAAGAATTTGTGCATATTGCATACCGTTAGAACGGGCATGAACCAAATATGTTTAAAACGGCCATGAACCAAAGATGTTTTCCTAGAATTAGAACTGCTCTGTCACTCTTAGTTTTTTTTTTTAAACGCAGTTCAAAGTTAGGCTCGTGATATATTTTTCAAATTTGTTCGTAGGCTTGTATTTAACTTTCTAGTAACTTTTTTTGTCTGCGTCAAATACGAATTTTATAAGATTCTACAATTATTATAGTCAAAACAAAAAAAAATTGCCGGTTTTTTTTATTTTTAACAACGCCGTTCGTTTTTTTTAGATGCATGTTGCCTGTGTCTTGTTATTGGGCTTAAACAGGTAGCAGACGACCCCAGGGATCCGCCATTTTTCGTATGTTCAACCGTCTGCCTAACAACCTGTATATCATTTCAGACCTATCAAAAGGCTTTTAACAGCCTTGTTAATATTTCAATTAACGGAGTAAATCTTCATTATGCCTGTAAGGACTAGCTTATACAGTGCACACTCCAAAAGTTTGTTGTAATTTTTCCACATCAGCTGTAAAATTACATGATTATTTTAAATTCAAAATTGTTATTCAAATTCGGGTCGGGCAGAGTGTTATTGGGTTTTCCCATTAAGGATTTCTCAGTAGCAGCCCGGAGTCTGGATTTGTACCCGGTTGATGGCAATAGGCTCGCCCCCTATTACATACATGGGAGTTAAACATAACTGGCGAAATGTGGGTGTTCCTACCTCTGCCTAACCTTTCGGGGAAACAAGGCGTGATGTTATGTTATGATATGTAAAATTCTAGTTTGAAATGAACTGTACACTGTAATGTATTTATTGACTAATCGAACTGTCTCTGGTAAGGGTTTACCTGATTATTTTTTATATTCGTCTTGTAGCTGTCGAATACTTAAATTTTAGTCGCCAAAAGTCAGTCAGTGTTTTATATTATATGAATTATATTTTTTTAGTAAAATATCAATAATTTTCAATTTTCATTGCCAAGGCTTTTGACTTTGTTCTTAAAAAAAAAAATATTGCATCTAGGCGAAAATTAACCATAGAAGAAAGAACAAAAATTGTGTGCAAAATTTTTAAAAAAATTGTGCAGTTAGAAAATTGTTTAAAGTGAAAGCTGTCGCTTTCACTTTAAACAATTTCACAAATCACGGGTAGCCCGCGAAAGAAAATTTGAATTTTGTGGGCTACCTTCCCTAGTAGCATTTTTTGTTGGCATTTAGTTGGGCCACTTACCTCTGGTTAGTTGGCAAATGCATACAATTGGCGGGCAGTTAGCGGGTTGGGCCAACAACTGATGGCCTACGTGGATTTGCCTACGAAGGCCCAACTTGCGATGGGGCCAACGTACATTGCCCTACGAAGGCCCGACGAAAACGTGTTATGAGTAGGCCCAACTACACATAATACATTTAGGCAAGCAGTTTTATGTTGGTTGGTTCTATGGCTGGTTTCAGAGCGACGCGTCTCGCCAGCGCCGGCCGTACGCGCGTCGCTGTACATGAACCTTATCGGCTTGAAAATAAGGTTGGTTTTAGCGATGTGTTTTGAAAAACCAAACACACATGCAATGAGTCTTCCGTGGCGTCATCTATTCTTCACGCACCACTTCCCCACCGTAACCATCATCGTCGTAAAACTCAACGACTTTATACATTTAACACTTTCACAAACACTAAGGGTTAACTAACTAAACTAAAACACAGCCTGCCAGCCTGATATCAGGCTAATATCTTTGTTGATGCGAACAAAACAAACACTCCGCAGCCGCAGGTGCACAAATTAATAACAAAATGGCGGCACGCGTCGACCCCGGCGGCTACCACCCCGTTGGAGTAGCAGTAATTGGCCCTATAAAAATCTCCCAACAGTAAGAATAGAAGCAGCAGGCCCGCGTTAGTTGGCCCAATGTTGTCATTATACCTTAAATCCATACAAAAATCTCCCAACAGTGGGAATAGAAGCAGCAGGCCCGCGTTAGTTGGCCCAATGTTGTCATTATACCTTAAATTCCTACAAAAATCACCCAACAGTAGGAATAGTAACAGCAGGCCCGTCGTTGGCTATCCGTTGGGCAAATAGTGCATGTTTATGACAATGGGCCTATTTTAAGTTTAGGTTGGCGGAATAACTAACCGTCTGCCAATACATTCCCAACTGTTGGCGTATGGAAGCCAACGGCAATTGCTTCTAGGGTTAGCACATCCCCCTTAAAACCCCCATTGAATGAATACGACAAATAATTAAAAAGAGTTAAAAACTCTTTCACTAACTCTTCTGTACGCACAAAATCTCGGCTAAAATCCTTGGAATCCAAAAGTCTCGGGAATAATCTCGGTCAGATATATATTTTTTTATAGTTTCGACGAATATTGCTTTAGTCCAAAATCAATTCCATTTTCATTTTATGAGGGTTTCGAGAATTATTATAATAAGCCGTAATTTCAAATTCTTATAATTAATTATATCCAATCCATCTATGTCCCCAGCTGGATTCTGAAATTGTGTTACCAAAATACTTGTTCCATGTCAACGGTGCAAACATTGTCACGAACATCGTTTCTGATAACGCCAGCTCGTGTGGGTTCTGTAACGTTCGTCATTGATTTGCGTATAGCGCTATCGGACAGAAACCTACCTCAAAGAATATTACATTGAGCTGTATTAACCCTGTACGACTGACTTCGGTTTTGTACTGAACACTGCTTTTGAAGTTATCGCGGGTCGTAGACTGATGAATGAAGATACAGGATAACTTGCAAAAAGTTAGCTACAAAATTTTTATATAATTAAATGCCTGACAAAATTTTCAAATCATAATTTTTGGTTTTATCTTCGAATATCAAAGCGAAAATATATCTACAGAAAAAAAAAACGAGATTAAACAATGAACATACAGTTTTAACTCCTTCAATTCTTAAAACCAGAAGTAAATAAATAACAATCGTTCATTAATTGCTAGTGCTATTTCCAGAAATTGGTCAGTTATTCAATTCATAAGGTTCGCCAATGTTTAGCATTCCAATTCCGGAGAGACCACGTTCGGAACCGACCACTTTGTTCGCAGTAAACCACGGAATAATACGATTGGAATGGGATATTATACAGAATTATGACATTCTTAACTTCATGCGAGAATTAGAAATACTTGGTTTTTCAGTTCGGAAGTCTGATATTTTCCGAAACCTGTGTGAATAATGCAAAACATACATACATATCAACCAAAAATGTTATCCTTCTTTTGGGCTCCGCTGCAGTCGGGTAAAAAGGCAAGGTCCTTCAAAAATATTTTAATAACCTTTTACTGAAATTAAGAGTACAGCCCAAGAGCTATACTTAAAAAAAAAAAGAAAAAAAAACTATGATTTAAATACTGTAAAATAGGTAGATTAATATTATGTAACGATTATGCATTCAACAGAAGTAGCTTATGTTAATATTTTATCTAATATGGGTGCTAGTTCCAGTCAAGGAAAACATTTTTAAATACCTTAAAGTTTACTTTTACTTGCCCCTTATTATTTTTCCAAATATGTACTTACTGCCGACATTTTTAATGAAAATGAGGTGACATGCGCCCACCGTGTTTGATAGGAATGTTTTTGAAAATAGCTTAACATATTTGCTTCTTGACCGTACAGTATTTTCAGGGATGATAAATCCTTATTCACCTTAGTTTTCACGCGCAGTGAACATCCCAGAAAATATAAAAATCGCAGTGGAAAGTTACCAAGGAAAATATTTTTCTATTTTAAAGTAGCACATTTAAGCCTTCGCGTTGGAGCGCTTTCATTCCTCATTTTCTTAACCCATTTTCAAACATTTTCGTACTTGTTGCGCCACTCCGGATATTTTGACTGGGAGTCAACAAGTAAAGTAGCTGAAGTTTTCTACAAAGCTGAGGTTAGCGATGAGCCCCCAGTCTTGTTACACCTAACCTTGAACAAAGAAAATGTGAGAATATATATTTTCCCGTCTCTTGACAGGTTTTGGCTTCCATATTTGACAAAACTGTAGCTTTAGTTTCACGTACCTAATCTTTTACAAATAAAAGTAAAAGTCAATAAATAGTCCATAGTTTCGAATTAAGCCCTGATGTGCCATCGCAACGATCAAGTTCATTTACGCGACTGTCATATTTTCCCCCGGTACCATGCAGCAGATTTTTTTTTTTTTTGATTGAATATGATTACAAAAACCGTCCCATAAAGTTTTGGCTCGGTATGAAATTACTTTTTTTTTACAACTCTGACGTGTTCTAATTTTGGACTCTGAGAGATCTGAGGGTCAGCTGCTCCAATAGTGGCGACTATTGGAGCAGCTGGCTGGCTGGCTGGCTGGTTTTTTTACCCTCAGATCTCTAATGCACTAAGGAAAAACTATTTTTGGTATGATTTTCCCGGCCGGTATAAAATTACTTTTTCAAACTAACGCCAACGCCCGTACTAATAAATACAATACACATACTTTGCTATGTAAGCTATCTATACACAAACCGTGTATGAAGCTAAATCGGTCTGAGTGGCTCAGTCTGATCCAGATTACAAATCTTGAGTGGCCAAATCTAAAGCGTTCCTCAGCCAATACCATATATTATTGTGCCTAATCGAAACAGTCTTTCTGCTACACCAATTACGAAATCACTTAACGCGTATTATGTATTCGGCTAAAACAGTTTTTCCTCATACATAAAACTACAAGACGCTAGGAAACGATGGGATCCACTGAGCTCGAAGACGCCTCGGCCGCTGCTACAGGCGGCATTGTCAATATTTTTTCAAACAGACAAAGCTTGTCACCGTCTACTCGCACTACGACGCAAATGACGTACAGAAACTGACGGCGTTGAAGGCGGTCCATGCACTTTCGGCGCCACGAATTTGTTAGTACACACGGATACATTTATCAAGCTATAAATTTCCAGTATAAGCTGAACTCTCATTGTACGAAAATCCTATACAGTGCGAAATCAATTTATACTCGAAATTATACCTCGCTTGATTTGTAGTCGTGTGTATTGCACTATAGGCGCTGCAGTGTCGCGTCGCGGTGATTCCGTGCTCTGTAATGAATACACTGTGTGAAAGATTAAATGGAAGAAAAAGACTTGCAACGCTCAAATCAAAACACATTCAGAGAAAGCCAGGAAGAAGATAATAAAAGAGAAGTTAGGACTGGTAGTAAAAACAATTGAATTAAAACAAAAAAGTGAAAAATAAAGACTATTTTACAAAAAAATAAAACAACTTTATTTTCGTTTTATGATACCGACTTAATAAATTAAAGTTATTTTTCACTTTTTGTATTTTTGTATTTTTTATTTCGGTTGTTTTTTTTTTTTTTTGTAGAAAAGTTTTTATTTTTCACTTTTTAGTTGTGGTATCTACCCCACACCAATTCGTACACCACTAATTGCCATTTAAACAACAGTAAAAGGAAGTTTCATACCATCATCCACATACACCGAGTGGATTAAATACGTACTATATAGAAGCTAACTCAAAAACTACCCTAGAACAGTTAATAAAATTTAACGGGATCACCGCGCAGGCGTCATCTACCAAATAAAATAAATATAAAAATCGGTTCATAAACAAATAAGTAATGCCCGAACATATATAATATAGATATATAGACGAATTGAGAACCTCCTCCTTTTTTTAAGTCGGTTAAAAATCATTTATAGCCAGAGTGCATCTCATGATAATTCCAATAAGCCGAAACACGGCTAGGATACATTGTTTTATTAAGGAGTTCCGGTGCGTACTTACATATAGTTGCGGTAATCGGCGTACATACATAAAAGAAATAAAATACATACGCTACGAACATAGAAACTCCTCCTTTTTGGAAGTCGGTTAAAAACTTAGAATGAATTCTAAAAGGCTTGACCAAATGTTATTTTTGAAGACGTTTAGTTTTTTCATCTTTTGTAGGTCTTATATAATAATAATAAATAATATAAGCCGTTATTCAGACACTATATAAACATTTATATTTACGACTAGCGAGTCGATGACACCGACAACTTGGTCTGTTTGCCCAACTTTGGCAAAGACCTCCTCCATTGCTTTCCACTCTATTAAATTTTTCGCTTTTCTTGTCTTTTGTAGGTATTAACAATCACCAATACGACGAAATAATTATGAATGAAAATAATTATCAGTCCAGCTGCATATTTCCCATACGCCGCAGTACATAATTGTGATAAGTTGTATGTTGAACCTACTAATTTATTCTAATAATGATCAGCCTATAATGTTCCCACTAACTTATTATTATGATGTTTAATTAAAATTGTAGACATTTTCAGCAGAACATGTACAGTGGCTAGCTCATCAATCTACACGAAACTGTAAAAAAATTCCAAACGATTTTAAATATTAAAATTATGATGATTCGAAGGCCACCGTACATAAAATGCGAAATTATTTAACCAGAAATTTAGGAATAAATAATAAAATGGGTTAAAATAGAAATATTATTTATAACTAAAAACATTACTCATTTAAATAAATTAAGCGTCCGTGGCGATTGTGATGAGTTTAATCTAACAGGAAAATGAAATTATACTTTTTCTAGGTCTAAACATGGGACTGGACAGACCGTGCTTGCGTAGTTAAACCCGTTAATACGTATGTTCTAATCTACTTATACGTATAATTATAACATTGATGACGTAACTAAGATTTTTTAACAATATTTTAAAATAATGTCCATGGCGTTTTGTATCCGTTCTTCTCCTCTATGCTTTGGAATGGGCTTCATATTTCTGATTGACTGACTCCAATTACAAAGTGCCTGTAAATGATTTAATTGAAATAAATGCTTTGAGTTTGAATAACATTTATGTATATGCCCCACTGTTACTTGTAGTCAAGAGGATTAAAGAAAATATAAATCAAATCACAACGGACAATTGGATTGCTAACAACGCTTGCACCACAAATAAAAAAATACGTTTGGTGCTACGAATTTCAAACATCGTTGTTTCGGTTCTAAGATCACAGAGACGGAATGTTGTTTTAAGTGGTGTATTCCCGCTGTCCCCATTGCCCGTGCCCATTAATGGTATACATATTATATTTCATATAAAAAGGCGAAAAAAAAAGGTTGCATTAAAGGTCCATTTTCTTTTAAGTACTGATTTTGTAATTATTATTTCTAAAATCAGTACTTACTTAAAAGAGAATGGAAACTTGTTTTAGATTTATGTGGCCAAGCAGCCTCATTAGTAAGGGCACAATAAAATGACGCGGCAGAAATTACTGCTCAACATCTGGTGGGTCATCTGCAAATAACATTAATTAAGGGGAAAGCGCCAGGATAGCCAGCGATATTCAAATTTTCTTAAACTTTATTGCAATCTGCAGGTCAGCATCAGGTTGTACGTTGATCTGAATATGATTCGCGACCGTGACTAATCTGCAATTTCTTGAATTATGATCATTTAAATTGGCTAGATGGACCGACGACCTCGAAAAGGTGGCCGGGACAGATTGGATTCGGAAGACGGTGGACAGTATTTTTTTTTTTTTTTTTTTTTTTAATGTACATACATTATTTATTGTTTCTAGTGTTACTCGCCAAACTTTCCAGTTTGATGGTGAGAAGCGCTTGTTAACAGGTATAGGTACACAAAATGTATCAAAAACAACCTTAAAACTATCAACTATGCACTAATTTCAGTCAAGGATCAATCACGCCGGAACGAACAGATCGCGGCGCGGATCGAGTGTTGTGACGCAGCCTGGGAGAGGCCTATGTCCAGCAGTGGACTGCGATAGACTGAGTTGATTGAATCATTAAAATCATCAATACAATACTAACTTCATATTATCCTATTTAATGTCAATTTCATGAAATCTTGACATTTGAGGATTATACTGACGTAATGATTATAATTCTGTAATATTTGTTACGGTGGCGAATCATACTTTAATCAACATAAACCCAGACAATGAGCTGCAAAATGCAAAAATCGTTAGAAAATTTGAATTTCGCGGGCTACCATAGCGCTTTCCCCTCAATCAAATAACATTACAAAAGACTGTCTTAAAAAAAAACTGTGCAGTCTTTGGGGACTGCCGATGGAAGTGAAAACTAAGTAATTGAAAGCGTTCGGTGACGATGACGCGAGTTCCATGATTTTTGTTCACTCAAAAAGTACACATATATGTACATATACACAGTATACATATAGCTCATGGAAAGAGTTCGGTGACGATGACGCGAGTTAGTAAAGAAGTTTTCACTTCAAAAACATGTCGAACATTAGGTACCGCGACTCAATTTAGAATACTCGATCCATTGTGCAAATGAACATTACTAGAACAGTACCGCCGGCGAATGTGGAAAGTTATGTTACATTACAACAAGTAACGGCTTATATCACACATTTCCGTTCACCGTCACGCAATATGCGTCGGAGAGCTAACTGAGTACTCCTTAACCCGTTACGGCCTTACAAATAAACGCGGAATAAAGTTATCCTAGGAATAATTTCGATATAACCATACATTTTTTGACGTTTATTGCTAGTATAACTTTATTCTGTGTTTATTTGTATTAGGGCTAGTATTTAGTGCACTTGTTCCACGCCCCTATGATATGCGGACTTGTAGTTGACATACTGGCTATTTGTTCCGTCTCATTTACTCTGTGGAGTCGTTTCGTGAAGTTTTGCATGTTTAGCGCCACAGCCGGCTGTGGTTGCAATAGTCACATTGTTTCCTATTTACTTGAATACAGTTTCTCACATTAGGGTCGCAGCATTTTGCTGTGCGTGGATGTGACGCATATTTTCCCCCAATTTGTTCTTTCTAGTGTTTGTGTTCTTTATTTCCTTTTTTTTTCTTTATTCAGTAGCTTATTTTTATCACTCAATATTGTATGCACTGCCTAATAATTTTTATTTATATAGATAGATTATCTAAAATCGCTATAAATAAAAATGATTTATGCTATTCGTTTGTAAGCGCGCATCACTTCAGAACTGCTGGACCGATTAGGCTATTTATTATTTAAATGTGATGTGTTTATAAATGTTCGTAATAGTCCGAACTAGATTTTTATGGAAAGAAAATTGGAAAACTTTTCCGAAAAATATTTAGATTTGGGAAAAACTGAACGTCCTTGTTTCTACGGGATATTTGTAAATTTTGTCAGGATATCTGTCACAGGTTTATCTGTCGGGTCAGCTAGTAAAATATAAATAATGAGTTCACTTCTGCCAATGATGATTAAAGCACGCTTTCAACGAAGCTATGTTCCCATATCACAGGTAAGATCATAAAATTGAACTCTTTCGGAAAATTCGCATCGACTCTTAACCTTTCAGTAATCCATTACATTGAACCGAGAATTCAAAACATTGATTATAAAAGTAGTTATGCGATTCTGATTTAAACAGAGCGCGGTGTTTTGTATGACTTGCTATGATTTCCTGTAGTGAATAAATTAGACGGTAAATGAGATATTATGGCATCACGGTCGATTTATGGATTGGATAAAATTGTAAGAACTGTTCAATCTCTGAAATTTCTTGCACCCTAGGTGTTTGAAAGATTAGACTATAATTCCATTACATCTGTCAAGCCCGCCGATTGCAATAGCAATTCTGAACGCCTGTTACCCAACCACAACAGCTAACATGAGTTTCACAGCCCATTTCCTGATCAGGGACTTGATGAACCACAGAGAACGGAATCCCGCGCCGACAGCTTCTAGAGACGGCAGTATGGGATAGTGGGGTAACATCGGAAAAAGTTTGAAAGAATATCTTTTAACTTTAACAGGCTTTATGTGGTTTTGTTTAATAAATAACATATTTTGTCTTTCTACATTCTAAGTCATCTTCATCATCTTCCTGTCCTTTTTTCGTGTTACTTGGGGTCGGAGCAACATGTTTTACCCACAATTAATTCTTCATTCTAAGTAACAAACAATAATCATTATATAAAAGTTATGTTTTTACGGTTTTGCCCCATACCTTTTCCAAAACCGGGTATACCCAAATCCCATACTATAACAAAAGTAACAATGGAAGTCATCAAATTCTGCAATCATCATGGGCGCAATTCTTACCTTTAAGACTTTGCACCCATGCATGGCTCCTTCACGTATATTTCAAATAAAATAAATAATAAATGTACCTACTAGGTAGTACCCGATACTGCTCCGGACGGGTTTTCCCAAATTGCACTAGAAATATCTAAAAACAAAAATAATATAAAATCATGGCGCATACAAAACTTTAATTTTGTTCATTAACACTTTCATACATGCTTAAGAGGGTTGTCACCGGTCCACTAGCGCCACTCCTTTAAAAACATATTATCTCGTGACTGAGAAGGAATTATGAAAAACGGCTCAATCAACTATCTCGGTAAGTGTGTCTAGAATTTTCTAATACCTTTTTTAAAGTTTCATATTGAGATACGAAGCAACAAAATTCGATCTAAATAAAAACGGCCACATTCCTCTAGATCGTATTTTGTTGCTTCGAGTCTCAATATGAAACTTTATAATAGTATATAGCGGTAGTATAGTTAGTATCGATCTAATACCACATATTAGATCGCTACTACCGCACCGTTACCACCGTTGCTACCGTTTATACTACCGCAAATAAACGTATTTTCTTTCTTTCTGCTTTACTATATTCACACATAACTCATTATTTTTTCTCATGGGGGTAGACACTAACTACAGAACCACATGGGTCTTATGTACTTAATAATGATGAAATCAATTTACTGAAAACATATTGGGATATCGCATATACCGTTTTCCTCGAAAATTTCAAAATTACTCTTCTACGCTCATTGCTGGCTAGTTCACATAATATCGCATTTTCGATTCTATGAAGCCTTTTGTGTAATTGATGTCTCCATGAAGTTTTAGTCTCATGAAAATCAGCTAATAACTTCGTATCACGTGAATGGGATTTGTTTATCTAAACAAAAAGTTTCATGTATGTCTTTCATATCCCATCACAACGTTCACCGATGTTTAAAAAAACTTAAAGTCATGCCAAAAGCGACTCTTTTATTTTAAACTCTGTCTAGTCATAATTTGTGTTTCATCATCATCATCATCATCAGCCTATAGCAGTCTACTGCTGGACATAGGCCTCTCCAATTGCACGCCATTCAGCTCGATTCTCGGCAATTCTCATCCAGCTGCTACCAGCCACCCTGCGGAGATCGTCGCTCGACCTAGCCTGAGGACGTCCTTCCTTACGTTTGCCGATTCGCGGTCTCCACTCAAGAACACGTCTACCCCAGCGGTCATCGGTTCTACGGCTAATATGGCCGGCCCATTGCCACTTCAGCTTGCTTATTCTGTGAGCAATAAGCAAGCGTTGTGTTTATTATCTTTGATTCTCTATATTTGAAGTTGCTCTAAAGTCTAACTTAGCAAACCATACAGTGAACGGGCCTGAAAAAAAAATCTCCTTATATGTTATAATGCATAAGCTGATGCAGTTTCCTCTACTTAATATAAGGATAACTCAGTTAGTTAAGTTTGTATCACCTTAATTAAGTCGTTGTCGTCGATTGGGTTAACGCCGAGAGTATTATATTATGAGGTTGCCTATCTAGATTACCTAGTGCTTATGTTGAAAATATTGAACTTAATAGTATGCTTATACTAGCTTTTGCCCGCGGCTTCGCCCGCGTAGATGTCGGTTATCGCGTAAAAAAGTAGCCTATGTCCTTCTTCGTATCCCAGGCTATATCTCTGCCAAATTTCATGACGATCAGTTCAGCGGTTTAGGCGTGAAAACATACGAGTAACATACTTTCACATTTATAATATTAGTATGGATACAGGATGGCCAATTCGCAAGAATACAACTTGAAATTAAAATTATTTTGATTAGAAATGAAAAATTCCAGATGTTTTCCCATAATTATATACTGCAGGCTTATGGCAATTTTGTATGAACAACCGCCAAATCTCCCTCCTTTTGCTGGTTTAAAATGCGATCACTTTTCATCGTGTTTTTGCACCAAATATTCGCATACTTTCTAAAGTATTCCACTATCAGAGACACAAAGTTCTGCTTCTAGTGTACAAAATTGACGACGACATGTCCAGCAGAAAAGTCAGGGCTGTTGAATTTGGGGGTCAAAATTATTCTCAACATTTCTTGTAATTTATTGTTTCGAAAACATTCCTCTCAAAACGATTATGTTTTGAGATGCTCTCATCTTATTGAAACCACGTGTTTTCTAGGTCTGACTGATGTATGATGAAATAAAAAACTTAATACTATTGCGATTACCAGTCGCAGTATCAGCAGTACCTGTCCTGTAGCCTCTTCAAGGAAGAATGATGTAATTACTCCACGTAACCAGTCAGACAAAAATAATCTAGGAGTCGTGTGTGAAACAAACATGTCTGTTCCCCACAATAGAGAAAATTTTGTATATTTTTATATCCTCTGTGATCAAACTGTTACTCGTAATGATGTGTTAAAAAAAAATTTGGTCGTTTATCAATCCGCTTAAGAACTTTAAGATAAAGTTACTGAAGTTAATGCGGTAGTCATAAATGTTGCATAACGAATTTGCTACATTTTAATTAAATAGTGGATATCAAAGAATCCTAAAATTTAGCGTCGTATGAAACTGGTGACCAAAATAAAGTTGTATACATTCGTTGACCGTGTTGGCCACCTCATAGTCGTATATATTGTTTCCGCCTTCTGGTGCGCGCTACGCCTGACGTTCACAAACCAATATCCTTTGGCGCCATCAGATGTTATATGGATATTGTACCTGTAGGGAAATGAAATGAAATCGTTTATTCTGTAAATAGGATATCGGAATCACTATTACACGTCATATAAGAAAAATTAAGAATAAGCTAGATGGAGTCGACATTTCCTATCTGACTACCCCCTCAGAAGAAAACTAAACAAAATAAGGGGTCAAACATTAATTCTTTTTGACAATTCAACAATATTTATTGCGTTATGCAGGCTGTAAGAGTCATCGACGCGCAACCTGTTACTATGAATTCAGTCTAAACAGATAGCATCCCACACATGTAATATTTGCATAAGAACGATACCGAACTTATTGCACAAAAATGGCATGCTGCTGGTTATTTTTCTACACGAGTCCTTGCACGTGATAGGATATTCAATTCAGCCATGATGTGAATTTGCATGGGTACTTTTCAGTTCGTTTTTGCGTGGCTGTTATTAATCGTTTCGTTTGTTAGTGCTGGAGCGCGGAACACAATTTCTTTTACTGATTCAAGTCATGATTATATACCTACTCCATTACCACACACAAAATAAAAATCATTAAATTCTAGACTTAAATTTAAATACATTAAAAAAACACGTGAATTGTTGTCTAATCTACACAACGAGCGTGTTGCACTGTTGATAGACAAATCGATAGTGGCCGCCACTAAGCGGATACAAGTTTGCTGTCCCGTCATGCAAGTAACACGGATGTAAAACTTGCAGCCGAAGCTGCGGTGTGCAAGGGAATTAGGTGCGAATTGGCTTCACAACTCAAATAATTTGGTAGGTAAGTACATCAAACTGTAACTTGTGGAGTTACTACTGAGATTTAATAGAGTAGGACTTGCAGCTGTTGCTTCGTTATGCATTAATATAACCAGATTGGATGTTTTGAAGAGATTCTTTTAAGAAAATTACTTAAAACGATTTCTTTCAGTAAGGAGTTTGCTTACTCCACCGTATCATACCATGACCAAGCTAGGAATGTGTCAGGCAAAAAAATATACTTTTTATTAAAAAGTATGAGACTTTGCCCAAGAGACCGTTCCGTTACCGGCCAACACCGTCGCGTGCACGGAGCGTCAACAATTGTTGGCATGAATATTTTGCCAGTGCCAATACGATCCGTGCACGGCATGCATTGTTGCCAAACCGTGGACATACGGGTTGTAACCGCGTATAATGACTGTATTCTCCAAAATTTTTGTTTTGATGTTAACCCAGTAACGTCGTAATCGTCTGATGTTATTGTTTTCTGTTTCTTCCTCGTTTAAAACAATGGCTATCATTGCCAATTCTCTCATGGGCAATTTTCTAATAACCATCGTATGGTATAGGAAATAATTTTCTCAACAAAGATATTCATTCGCTCTTCCTGACGCGTCTGCCTCACGCGAAAACACAGGTGAACTGCGAACTGACAAATGCGTGCACTGACTGGACAGGTCCACTCAAATCTGTATGGTTCTTTCTTCAAAAGACCATCTCAGACATTAAACCTGCATGGTCCTCATATGGACGATCAAGATTATGTCTGGACTTTAAAAGAGACTGTGACCTCTGAGTTTGTTTCGGTCTTTCTTCTCAGAGTAGTCAGTTAGAAAAAACCGAACTCATCTAATTTTAAAAAGATAATTTAATAAGTCATAAGTCATTTATTCATTTGTTTAACATAGGTATGTATAATAATAATAGTACAAAAGATAATAAAGAGTGCGCTATGTTATGCCAGAGAGCGTACAAATGATTGTAATCAATAATCACAAGAAGAACACAGATTAACACAAATATAATCACACAATTCATAATGCGGATTCATTAATAAAAATTATAGCAACAGAAATCAATGTCAATAAAAATAGAAAAAATAATATAAAAATGTCAATAAAGTAGGTATGTACATATCAACACAGACTAAAACACAGAAAACAAATAATAATAAAAAATAATAAGACTATGTCAATATACAATGCTAATGTCAATATGCAATACTAATGTCAATAAACAATGCTAATGTCAATATACAATACTAAAGTCAATATACAAAAAATAATGTTGACGTATTAAGTATTTTTATGATCCAATTTACAGAAATAAATATCATTTATCAATTTCTACAACCGAGAGAACGGGAACCATACGGATATGATACCCGGATGCACGGGTATGATACGCTGTTGATACGTTTTAATACGCAAAGTAATCCGTGTCATGTTTCGTTCCGTGCCTGATACTTTCATAAGCACGGTCATGGTATGATACGTTGTAGTGGGCAAAGAACTTTAAAAGTAGAATGGGCGACGTTGTTTAATTCAGGAACTACTTATTGAAGATGCGTTATTTGTGTACCTCATAGTGTCACTTCTGACTGAATAGTGATAAGATTGAAAAGAAATACATTTTCCCAATTTTATTTTCAGGAACTAAATAAATTGCAGAAGTGATACCTACTGTTGACAATGAATTCAAATTCAATTTAATCGTTTTGTGAACATAGGGTAAAATTATACAGCTGTTATATAAAAAAATGGTGGTCCATACTATGTCCCGCCAGAAGGCATACAAAATAGCTTTTCATTTCTCATACTTGGAAAGTACAGTTGAAGTTACCTGATCAGAGGGATGAAAACAGTACTTTTTGTCCCTGGGAAACGATATTCCCTGCTGTAAAATTTTTTTAAACAATGTAAGCCATGTCCCAACTTTTTGTAAAATTATAATTAAACAATATTATCAACAGTTTTGTAACATGACTAAAATTATACTTATAATTTACTTTTCACTAAATTGTTATTTAATCCATACTAATGTTATAAATGTGAAAGTAACTGTGTCTGTCTGTCTGTCTGTATGTTACGTTTTCACGCCTAAACCGCTGAACCGATCGTCATGAAATTTGGCAGAGATATAGCCTGGGATATGGAGGACATAGGCTACTTTTTTATGCGATAACCGACATCCACGCGGGCGGAGCCGCGGGCAAAAGCTAGTTTACATATAAATAGATTTGAGCTAAATATTTACCATCATCAATGATAAAAAATACTGGCTGGTAGAATGCCACAGAAAAAGAAACATGAAAAAGGCGGGAAAGCGGCAATTCGATCTTCAGTTGTTTTGTCGAGTGCTAATTGTTTACATAAACAGATATTTTAAAATGAGTTCATCAGATTCAGATGTATTTTATTTAGGTTTTTATTTACTTTCCTCATATTCGAAATGAAAAGCTGAGTGTTTACCTCGGGTGAAAGAACCTACTTAGGCACTCGAAATATTGGCGCCCTCGCACCGCTCGTGAGCCTTACCATCTGGTGCCTAAAGAGGTCACTTTCATCCCTTGTATAACAATCTACTATTGGTAGGTAATCAATAAAGTCAAAGTAGATGTCACAATTTTATGCCAAACACTAATAGTAAATAATAATTTGTCAATAAATTAAGACGGCACATAAACAAATAGGTAGTACCTATATTATTTAGTCGCAATTTCGTATACAATAATAAATTAAATAAAAATATTAATAAAGAATATCCTTATCTAATGAACCTGCTTAAAGCCTGTGCAAACGTGCCAGATTTTTCAATCGGAAAAGAGTACCAGTTTTATTTTAATTTTAAAACGTGAATACTGCTAGTAAACAAACAACCACAAAACGGTGTTATTTTAACACCGGTGTTTTTGATACTGCGATGAATGTGGATATGGGGGAATATTTTCCAATCATTCAGAATAAATATTCTGATGAGACGCACCTCTATACTGACTGAAAATTGACTACAATTGACTTGCAATGCTTTCAGGGATATGGTAATGTTGGCTTTTATAGCCTTAAAAATATGTTTGTACGGTCAGCTGCAGAGAAATCTCACCCCCTAGCAATGAATAAATACATTGCATTTCTCTGCAGCTGACTGTACGCGTGTGAAAATTCGGTCGCTCATAGTTTAAGTTTAGATAAGTTTGCATGGCACATTGCTCGCAGAACGGATGGCCGATGAGGCCGAATGGGGCTGGAGTGGCGACCGCGTACCGGAAGACGTAGCGTTGGAAGACCTCCCACAAGGTGGACCGATAATCTTGTGAAGGCCGCAGGAAACCGCTGGATGCGGGAAGCACAGAACTGGTGGAAGTGGCGGTGCTTGGGGAGGCCTATGTCCAGCAGTGGATGTCTTTCGGCTGAAATGATGATGTTTGCATAAGATAATCAGGGTTATTTCATTATCGTACAGTAGCAGTTGTTCAAAAGACTTGTTCAGTAGAATGCTGCAATGGGTACTTTTTGTACTGATTGAAAAATTACTTTTTCACACGTGCGAGCACTCACACTACAATAAAAGCAATTAATGGTATCGCAACCACATCTGAAAACTTACCACAAACGAGATGCATTCGGAAGATTGTTTTTGTTCAAAATATAAATACAGTAGGAAAATTGATCTTTAACGACGATAAGATGGAAATTATTTTGTAACCAAGCCTGGTGATGCCAATAAGCTGGGCAGGCACTCACGTGTATATCAATTTTGACTTTTTATATTGCTCGCTTCAACATGAAATCTACGCCATACGGTTACTGCAGGACATTGAACAATATAATTAAGCAGGCGTGAATTTTCCGGAGGGGTAAGCAGATGTAAGAAAGTACATATACCTTTGTATGTACTAATGAGACTCCAGTACTATTAGGCGTGATGTTTTGTAAAATGTAATATCAGTGTCTACCTACACTTAAAAAAGATTTATCTGATGCGGAAAATAAGCTTGGAACTTATTTTTATTTTTTTAATTCATTCTTTATTTAGTATCGATCGACTGCACCTACAACTTTACTCGTAGTTTTGTGTTCTACCTGAAACTGTAGACTGAGGTGGTTAATGGAGACGGAGCGTGTCATCGTATTGTGCCCGCGGATGAATGGGCCGCTCGACCGGCGGCGCCAGGGGATGGAGGGATGAACCTCAAATTGAATAATGTTGGAAATTTGAAGATTAAATAATAGACTCGTGTATTTTAACTTACTTATTAGCGGCAAACGATTACTTCAAAGGTAACCAAGGTAACCGACATAGCTCGAAGAATTGCCAAACTTAACTGGCAATGGGCAGGGCGGGCACATTGTTCGCAGAACAGATGGCCGTTGGGGCTGAAAGGTTCGTGAGTGGCGACCGCGTACCGGAATACGTAGCGTAGGTAGGAAGGCCTCTCACAAGGTGGACTGATGACCTTGTGAAAGCCGTAGGAATCCGCTGGATGCGGGAAGCACGGGACCGGTCAAGGTGGCGGTGCTTGGGGGAGGCCTATGTCCAGCAGTGGACGTCTTTCGGCTGAAATGATGATGATGATGATTACTTCAAATAATATTTGGATGATGTTCTCAAATACAGTATGTCCCAAATAATAATACATCAACATCGTTATTTTTTATTTTACATACTTCTTTGACATAATCTTTTCGTTATTTGACATTTTATACCTACAAATCTAATTCCAATTCTTTATTAGTGGCTTTTGTGGACTTGATATTTATTCAGATTTTCTGCTGTATAGTCTTAATGGCAAACATGTCATTTGGTTTAAATAGATTTTAATTTTTATATACCTATATTTTTTTAAATCTTTTATATAGTTTCTTTTCTATTTTGTGAATGTGAGAACGTTGTAGGCCTAGTAAACTGTAGATTTGTTAACAATTTTCTATTTTGTTAACTAAATGTTATTTTAACACTGTTATTTGAAAATAAAGAAAAGCCAATTATTTTTAAACGAGTAACCGTTTAGTTTCTTGTCGGCTCTTCTCCATAGGAAACGACCAATTGGAACCGTGCACCTAGCTTCTGACGTATCATAAGGTACATGGTACAGTTTATGTGATATAAAATATTTTGATGTTTTATTTTGATTGTGAATAATATTGGAACATTGAAGATTAAATAATAGGGAGTTTTTTTTTTTTACTTTGCTCTTTTCTCTTACTTATTAGCGGCAAACTATTACTTCAAATTATATTTGGGCGATGTTCTCAAATACAATATAACGTTTGAAATCATTATTTTTAACCGTCACAAATTAATTAACCTTCGTTTTTTGGGGCTCCGAAGTAAACAAGGAACCCTTATAGTTTCGCCATGTCCGTCTATCTGTCTGTCCGCGGCTTAGCTCAGAAACTTAATGCTAGAAAGCTGTAATTTGGTATGAGTATACATATTAATCACGCTGAAAAAGTTGGTAAAATAAAAAATGTATTTTTTTTTAGGCTTCCTCCCCTATACGTAAAGTGGGGATGATATAGTTCTCGTCTGTCCCGTGGTGTGGGGTACCGTAGGATTGCCCGTTTAAAAATATTGTGGGTTTATGAAAACCATTTTCGATTCAGGGATCCGTTTGCGTAATAATAAGCTTAAAAGTGCAATTTTTTGTTAGAGTCAAGTGTCCCCCCCACTACCAGCTAAATGGTTGTATTTGATTACGTGAAAAAATTCACAGAAATTAAAAGGAAAACATCATAGCTAAGTAGGCTTCACAAGTAGACGAATAATAGTCGACCAACTTACATTTAAAGTTGAAAAACATGTTCATCCCATACATTCCGTATGAAACAACATGTTTTTGAACTACAATGTTAAGTGTGTTCTTGGGATAAATTCATACCAACTACGGAACCCTTAATTGTGCGTGGTCCGACACGCACCTGGCCGGTTTTTTATAGATAAATGGTACGTTGGTACGAATGGTACGTAAATCCTGTCCAACGATAGTAACAAAATTAATTCAAAATGCGAATGAATAGATCGAGAAACATTTTCTTCTTATTCCTACTTACTTCCGAATCATCTATTTAATAAAAAATCTTAAATTCACGGACAGTCAACGCACGACCTAAACCGCTGGCTCTAGGAACATGAGATTCTGCATAAGAGTTCCTTACACACCGTGGCATTTTAATCGTCTTTCAACGGCAGCCCACACCATGTTTCCAATGACTACTAATCAATCAATTAATATATTTGTTAATATTTCGTTTAAAAAAAAATTGTTTGATTTTACATATGAATAATTTTTTTTTTTTAAATATTATTCATTATGACATGACGTATGATGTAGTTTGAAACATCCTGTGACGAGCGCGATCCGAGCCTTGCGTTCCAAGGGCGGCGCGGAATGGAGCAGCGACATCTTTATCAGAATTCATTCACCCTAGCGCAAAAATATGTTTCTTACTACTTAATCTTAATCTCACTCTTTCTTTTTTTAATCGCGCCTAGAGGTACTTTATGTCGGATATACATATATGAGTGGACCACCTTTGTAAGACGACTAAAATGTCACGGTATAAAAACGAAGGAGAGCAATAAGGAAAGATATTTGAACATTTATTCAGGGGTTAAAAGGAAAAGGGGATGTAGATGAAAGTTCGTTATAGAAGTTCGACATTTTTTAATTTTTCAAGAAACGCGGTAGTATATTTATTCATTGTTTCTACTATCATATTTAGTTTAAAAAAAACTCTGTTTCTCAATAAAAGTGAGCTAAATCATCGTTTTTTGGTGAACTCATCCCCTAAGGTCCTTGAGAAGTTGCCGGTGCGAAATCCCATCCGGCACACTGCTTGTTTTCCTATAACTCGCTGTCGCACCTTCAAAGCTCGGTACGTTTAACCGCAGACTAGTTAGGAAAACAGAGTATTGTATTAGTCCGCTGCAAGTTGTATTGTATTGCACAAACTATTTCACTAAGGTGGCTAGGTGGTTCTTTGGACTAACCCCCCGTCTGCAAGTTTGTATTGAGAATTTGAGAGGGAAGTAATCCGTTCAGATTATAGCTGTGTCTATCACTGAATTTGTTAATATTTTACGGAACTGTTAGACCGGATAAGGATTTTAAGGAAATAAATATTGGGATTGTTACCCGAAAAATTGTAAAATTCGGGATGAACTGAAAAGGATTTATTGGAATTATTGAAATTTGGACAGGACGACGTCTGTCGGGTCAGCTTGTATTAAATAAAGACTAGATACTAAAGTGTACCTACTGTAGCTATGGTTTGAAATTATTATAACGTAGTTACCTAATTGTTATGAACATACAGTTAAACGCGTAACTGTAATATCATAGCTTTGATACAAAGTCACCTAAATGAATTTTTAAATGCGTCCACTAAAGACATGAGACCACCTATAATAATAAACATCAATTCCAATATATCCACTTAAATATTGAGTCTTGCTTCCTAGTACTAAACTTTTGAAGATGTTAGCAATACAGGCTTCAGCCCTGTGACACCGAAGCAATCGTTCATAGACTTGTTTACACTGGTACCTATTGGCTGACGTCACCATATTTACTTATGCGCTTGTGGTCTGCTTTGATTGCATGATACTCATTGTTGTGGGCCAACGATCAAAACGTTGTTCGTGTCAGTGTCACAAAACCTACATCAGTCGTCAGTTAGTCACATTTTGAATGCAACTGGCTTTTTTCTTTGCAGTTTGGCTTCAGTAAATCGAAACGTTAAAGGCTCCTTCAAACAGGCGCGACACGCGACGTGACACAAACCGCGCGACGAACGGTCTCTTTGTATCGCGTCGCGTGTCGTGCCTGTTTGTAGGAGCCTGAAACGTTTCGATTTACCGAAGCCAAACCGGTAGCTGAAATAAATTTACTGACGCGTGCATACGTTTACATTAATTTCACTGACAGTTCTGCAATGCGTTTGTGTAGCATTGAATCTGAATTTTTACATATACGAGTACAGCGTGTTACGGAAAGGATATCTCCATACAAACGGGGTGAAGAGTGTATCTGGTTCAGAATCTCTGTACAAAATTTCAAGCTCAAAAGCACTAACTAGAAAATGCTTAATATTTTTTTTTTTTTCGATAGTGTATTTAATTTAAATCATAACAAACGTGTTACCGCCGTTTCTTTGTGTGTATTTTATTGACACCGATCAGCTGACTTGGTCTAGTGATGTGTAGAATTCAATTGGAAACATTTGATTTTTAGTTAAATGTTTCTTAACTTTTTATTTATGTAGGTATAGGTATTTAAAAATATTGCCCTGTAGTTTGTTATCACCAAAAGAATCCGTGCCTTTGATATGTACACTGCCGGTCAAAAGTTACCACTATAAAAAAATTTAGAAAACAAATAAAAGTCAACATATTTAAAACTTTATGAAAAACAGGTTTTATTTTCATGTTACACAAGATTTAAAATTAACAAAATTACATAAAGTCTTGACGAATACAATATTCTAAAGAAAATACACACAAGAGAGTTTATACAGATTTTTCATCAAAATATCCTCCTTTGCATTTTATGACCTGTTTTACCAATCTTGGCATGCGGGGAATTAATTTATTTATAGTCTCTTGCGAGATATTCCTCCAGCTTTCTTCTAATGCATTCCACATGGCCTGCTGTGAAGAAGGACATTGTTCCCGAACGTTTCGGTTAAGCTCTTCCCACAAAAGCTCTATAGGGTTAAGATCGGGGCTTTGGGGTGGCCATGTCATGTTTTCCAACACTTTTTCCGACTGTTTCTCGTCTAAATAGCCCCTACATAATTTTGAACTGTGCTTTGGATCATTATCTTGTTGGAAAATAAATCCTTGGCCGATTAACCGCAGGGAATAGCATTTTTCTCCAAAATTACTTTATACTGCTCCTTTTTCATAATTCCTTTAATTTGGACCAGATTTCCAGTCCCATAGCCTGAGAAACAACCCCAGACCATAACAGATCCGCCACCATGCTTGACAGTCGGGACTACACACTGTGGCATCAACTTTTCTTCGGCGGAACGTCGAAAGAAAATTCTTCTTTTTGAACCGAATATTTCAAATTTAGATTCGTCACTCCAAAGTACTTTTTTGAAATCTTCTTCGTTCCAGTCTCGATGGGCTAGGGCCCATTGCAACCGTTTTTTCTTATTCTGAGGTTTTAGAAGAGGTTTTCGAACAGCAACGCGACCAAACAACTTGGCTTCTCGCAATCGTCTTTTCAATGTAGACACTGACACAGGTTTTTCCCGAGATTTGTTGACTTCAACACGTATTTCTGGGGCTGTCTTGCTGGTTACCACCATAAATTTGTCTTCACTAGAAGTCGTAGCTCTTGGTCTCCCGGAGCGCGGACGATCTTGATTACAGCCAGGGCCTCAAGTCTGCTATTACAATAGTGTCAGAATGGTCTCGCCATTGTGAGTATTTGACAGTGTTTGTATGGCAAATCTGTCAAAAACTCACAATGAAGAGACCATTCTGACACTATTGTAATAGCAGACTTGAGGCCCAGTTTGTTTGTACCGCACAATAGTGCGATGAACACAAGTCTTCGATAACTTGAGTTGAGATGCATTCTCACGTTCAGATTTGCCTTCATTATGGAGAACAACGATGGCAGATCGTGTTTCAATACTAATTTCGCAAATTTTTCCCATTTTAGAGACGTCTTGACTGTAGGAATCACAAAATCAGACTAACTGCGGATATTCGTAGATAACCATGAAAATATCGGGTTAAAATAAACTTTGAAACTATTTTAAGAATTTTGAACAATTGCATTGTAAGTTGATGTAAAATAAAAGTGGTGTCAGCTGCGGTAATGAGGTAATAATTTTTTTACAATCGATTATCGGACTCAAGTCTTCCTCGGTTCACATTGAAGTATGGAAACAATGCTTGTTTATTGCCCTTTCCTTAATAATAAATAAGAAAGAATAAGCTTTAAGGCAGTCTTTATAAACAATAGAATATGCAGGTGTGCAGATAATTTTTTATCACCAATATTTTGAAAATATTTACTAATAACAAAAGTTTTTTATTAGTGGTCTCAAACTTTTGACCGGCAGTGTATATACCCTTTCCGTAACACGCTGTATGTAAATTTGTTATATTTTACAGCTTTAAAAGTTGGAAAGGTAGGATGCCAAGGCTTCCCACGAGATCAACCATGGTCTCTAATCGAACAACATCTTGAGGTAACCATACACGGCGAGATTAAAATGAACAGACGAATGATTCGATCAGTATGGACGTATATACTATAGCCCGCGACTTCGTTCGCGTGGAAGTCGTAAGAAACCACAACATACTAAAATACCAGCCACATTTTAATTTTTTTCCGACACCAACAAATGTAGTTAATATATACAAAAATGTATGCAAAAACTTAACAAATTATATACTTAAACCTTCCTCGAGAACCACGCTATCCATTGGTAAAAACAGCATGAAAATCGGTGCAATAGTTTTTGAGTTTATCGCGAACAGACAGACATAGAGGACTTTGTTTTATATTATGTAGTGAAGTTTCCTTTTCTACAGCTAGATCAAGTTTAAAAAAAAGTATGTTGCTAATTTTTTACTTTAAAAGTTTCAATATTTTATTTTATTAACTTGACGCAAAATAAAAGGAGTTCCACCTGTAAATACATGTTTTTATATTCCCACGCAGTGTTTCCTACAACTGGTACCTACCTACAAAATGCACATAGGACTATCTCGTAATTACCTGTAAATGATACAGTTAATATCTATGCTGTCCTATTTGCGGTTCGCTCTGACAATTTTTGCTATTTCCTAAGTTTCTAATTTGTGTATAATAGATTTATTACGAAGAATGACTCTTGAGGAAAATCTTGAGTATCAATGTGGATGGTTATAAGATAAGAGTAGAGGAAGACCAAAGAAACGATGAATTGTGTGATGATGTGTCTAAAAAAGAGGTGAGCTTTGAGATGGTTGTAAGAGTAACGGAGCACTAAACAAACTACGAATGAATTGTTTGATGATATGTCTAGAAAAGAGGTGACCTTCGAGATGGTTATAAGAGTAGAGAAAGACCAAAGACACGATGAATTGTGTGATGATATGTCTAGAAAAGAGGTGACCTTCGAGATGGTTGTAAGAGTAACGGAAGACTAAACAGACGACGAATGAATTGTTTGATGATATGGCTAGAAAAGAGGTGACTATTGACATTGTTATAAGAGTAGAGGAAGACCAAAGAAACCATGAATTGTGTGACGATGATGACATTCATTAAGAGGAATATCAAAAACCATGCTTCGATAAAACGATTGTGACAATTTGTGAACTCGTATTCGTATTTATTTCACTGCATAAGGCTGTCAGTATGTACTATTTAACAGTTATAAACTCTGCTTATATATTCGTAGAAGGTTTTCATTAAATAATTTCGTCTGTAGAGTTAACGAGGCGGAACATACCAGACTAAAGCTATCCTGAAAATTGCATTCAAAATGAGATATTGAGATGCTATTGTAAATAAATTAGGCATTTAATTTCCGCTGGATGCTGCACCTAATAGACATGGGCAAAATAGCTCACTGAAAAGAAAAAGAGTGGTTAGCTCTTCCACTCTAAAGAGCTATATCACTCTTATAGCTCACTAGCTCTTCTATAGCTCAGTGACTCAACGTCGACTGTAAGCTCATTTGACTCACGCCGACTGTTAGCTCATTTGACTCACGCCGCACGCACGTCGAAGGATACAAAAAAAAAAAAAATTGTTAAATTAGAGCATTCTCTTATTAACTTAATATATTCATATTTTAGATTATGTTTATATTACATAGTGAAATTAATTTGTAAAGTTATGTCTAACGCGGAAAAAAAAACCGAGAATCACGCTGAAATCAATCTGAAACCTTCACCTTTAAAAGATAATTTAATTATTGATCTTTAGTATACGTGCTTTTATTAAAATACCTTTTGTTTTATGTATAATAAATTAATAATGCGTCTTATTTGGGACAGCGCTCCTGGATTGGCGAGTCCTATAACTGGCTGGTCGTACGACGCGTTGCGTGAGCTCAGTACAGTTCTGCTATTCTGTAAAAATCTCATCGTGAAAACTTGGGTGAAGGGAGCTTGAAGTGAGCTGTCAAACCCTAGCATAAGGGTGGAATGACGTTTCACTGCAAGCTCACTTCACCTGAGTTTTCACGGTGAGATTTTTACAGAATCGACCGGCTGAACACGCAAGCTAACCACTCAAGGTCACTGGCATATATCTGCGTCTTAATAAGCGACACGTTACAGGAGATGGTATCGCAATTTTATGAATAGTATTGTCTCTGGCGGACTAACTTTTTATTAGTTGTTGAAGCAGCTAACGTTGTAGTTGCATTACTAGTTATTTAACTTATTAAAGTCAGTAGCCTCCACAACCTAGTTACTGGATAATACGATACCCCTTGGTAAGACTTGTTGTCAGACCTTCGGGCTTCTGACTACCCGTAACAACTGTCAAAGATCTACGAATGACAGCCGGTACCAATGGCTTAGCGTGCTTTCCGATTAACATTAATTAAGTAAAGTATTAATATAGCTATTTCATAATAATTTTTTAATAATAAAATATGTACAGGTTGGCGATTTCATCACCTTCATCCGTCAAAGGGGTGATTTTACCCGTCATACTGAACAACTTTCGCTATGAAACTCTTATCTGACAAGTCAAAAAAAAAAAAAAAATACTTGGATGCATGGAAATGGTTTGTCTACTGTTGTATAGGAATTTGTTTTTTTAATCCCTTAGTGGGACATATAAATGTCCGTAGGTGTGTCCGTGGTATTACTGCGGGCAATACCAGCGCTACGCTATTTTTTTTTTATATCGCAGCATTATGCTGAGATAGAAGGCTTTTTGGCCTCGAACAGGTCTTTTTTATTTATTTTTGTTTTTAATGTAACTTTTCTTAGTTTAAATGCTCCTTTTTTACTGTTTGTATTTCCTGTGCGTGTCCCAAATAAATATAATATAATATTTTTATTTATTTATTTAAAAAAATCCCCGATTCGTATAATATGAGTTTCATAGCGAAAGTTGTTTAGTATGACGAATAGAATCACCCCCCTGACGGATGCAGGAGACTAAATTTCCTCCCTGTATATACATATAAGTATACTAGCTGACCGGACAAACGTTGTCCTGTTTTCTAGAACTCGATCGCAGCGCCACCTATCGGGTCTAATTGTGAATTTAAACCGCCTTGGAACTTAAATAAAAACATCAAAATTGGTTCAGCTGTTTAGGAATTCCGCCACTACACACGTACGGAAGAATTATATACTTATATAAAGATGTGTAAATACGAGTAGGTTTTATAATAATAAATAGTTCAATTTAATCACTAATAACAAGCATCTCGTTCTATTTGGATGTAGAATTGAGATGTGTCTGGTACCTACTTAGATGTAGGTAGAATTTCGTAAAACAATATTCAAGTTACCTTATATATTGCTTCAAAAAAAAATAAAAAAAACTTAATGTTACACAAGGGAGTTTTCTTATGATCGTTGGAAAGTGTACAATTGTTTACGATTATTTGTGAAGCCCATGAAATAACGAGTTTACACAAACGCTCTGCTAACCTAACTTGCCCTACTTACGTAACAAAACATACAAACTTCCAACTTTACTTTCGGATCAAAGAAATCAAATTCACGTTGAGAAAAACTTGGTCACATTTCAGGAAAACCGGAGAACGTTGGGGTGTTTAATTTACCGCTATATTATTTGTTTTTCCTCCTTGGTATTGCGAAAATGTTTGGTTGACGACAACATTAGGTACGAGTACACGGGATAAACAGCGGAGTGGCAAACTGAACCGGCGAACATTGTTCTTTTAACAAAGATTGTGTATATACGTTTAACTGCAGCTCTTGCAGAGCTGAAAAAAATCAGCTGGTTACCTTACCTTCCACTGAAATTGAGAGCTGATTTCAGCGCTGCAGCTGTATCAGTGGCTGACTTTAACCATGATCCTTTTGCCCACAGATGGAGCGTGCCAACCGTCGCTATATACTAACTCAAGGTCCCTTGGCATTCACCGTGGGCCACTTTTGGTTGATGATCTGGGAACAAAATACAAAAGCTATATTAATGTTAAACAAAGTGATAGAGAAAAACGAAATAAAATGCCACTGGTATTGGCCACAAGGCATTGGCGAAACACACAGGATGACCTTCAACGATGTCAACTTAGCAGTCGTACTGGAAAAGGAAGAGGATTGCGGCTACTACTCTACGAGGCTATTCAAGTAAGTGCTTTTGTCATATTTTGTTCTATACACCTAAATAAATAAGGCAGTGAATGTTGTTGAACTGTCAAAATGACTATGATGATGTGTGTTACTATGACCTGAATGCAGATCTCCTCAATAAACTCGACCGCCTTCTAAATAACTGCATTCGATTCGTTTTCAATCTTCGTAAGTATGATCATGTGTCCGCGCACCGATTGGTTTAAAATCGTTGCCCATTCGTCAGCGCAGAGAGCGTTGAGGGCTCTCTGTTGTTTTCCATACTCGACAAACCTACTTCTCCTTCTTACCTGACTTCCCATGTTCAATACTTATGCTCTGCCCCATAGTAAAAATCTTCGTTTCACCAACAATCGTCTTCTACGATGTCCGTCTTCCGTCTCACCGCTCTGGTTTCATTCACTCTTCTTTCTTTGTCCAAGCGGTCTTTCTCTGGAATGCGCTCCCTCTGCATATCAGGATGGTAACCAGTCGGTTATCATTTAAAGTGAAGGCACGTGAACATATTCGTAAGAAGTTGGCTGAATCATCCCAGCGCTGATTCGTTTTCTCCCCTACCAATTGATTATTTGTTATACTGTTTATTTTGCTTATACTCGTATATACGAAAGCCAGACTCATTTAAAAACACTACCTATTAGGTCAAGGTATTATTAGGTATTGTTTATATCAGCACGTGCCGCATGTGAAAACTTCAAACTATAGTTTGAAGTTCGAATTACGAAGAATGAGTGAACGTCTGTAAAAAGATTCGAATGTTTCTTGACCAAATGGATGTTAAATATTGTGGCGGCATCTACTCGTACATCGCCACATACGAACTACGCATCGCGCAGTTTACCGCGCTACTAGAATTACAACGTCCCGACATCAATCGTCGGGCAGTAGCCCACCAGACACAACACCCGTCTAGTCGGAGGATCCTCCCTTTTCTATGAAGGATGAATGAACATTACACCCTGTTCCTATAACCTCTATTATAATAAAATCTGATAATTAAAAATAACAAAATTCATGCCTGTTTCCCGAAGTTCCCCACGTTTTGTCAGATAAATTAAAATTCGATATAATGGAGTGCAAATCTATTGCTATAACCAAACGCAAATCCAGATTCCGGACAACTTTAAGAAATCTCATAAATACCTTATTGCTTTGCCCGACTCGCTGATGAAACACAAGGGACGCTTAGTTGTCGAGCTAATCAAATAGCACAAAATAATTAAAAATTACAAATAAACTTTTTTTAATAGTTTTAATTTCATAGGTTTTAGTGATAAAACGATATTTTTGCAAATGATTATGCACTAAGCAAGCTATACGATGATAGTATAGGAACGTAGTAAACATTTTATAAAAAAGTAATTTTTTTTTTTCATGACCCATGGCTCCCCCATTACATTTTTTAAAAATTTCACCTATGTTACCCGGGGTAACGCAAAGCTTCTAACGATACCACAGACATAGATATCGGTTAAGCTGTTTAGAAGTTATGGTGGAATAACGACCCTCACAAACATACATGAACCCTGAAAACATAACACTCCTTTTTTTGGGCAGTCGTCTAAAAAAGCCGTCGTTCCATAAAAATTATGCAACATAAATATAAATCAGGCGTGTAAATCCTATACTCCTCACTGTATCAAACAAAACCACCAGCGTGTGACGTGTAGGACAACAAATTGACACCAAGGTCGCATAGTACGGGGGCACCGCACAACAAGCTGATTTAATTGCTTCATTGACAACTGATTGATTCAATGGAGAAGAGATATTATCCTAAGGAAGACTTTTTGCTTATCGAATGAACGTGGTGCCGGTTCCCTTGTTCACAAACTAAACTAAATTTAAGTTCAGTACATCTTTTTCTTTCTATTTCATTAAGAAAAGGACAGAAGAAAGCCAATTATTTTTAAAAGAGTAACCGTGGAGTTTCTTGCCGGCTCTTCTCCATAGGAAACGACTAATTGGAACCGTGCACCTAGCTTCTGACGTTTCATAAGTGCCCAAGTAGGTTTATAAGAAAAAAAAAATTGATTTGAAGATAAATTATAGTTTATTCCTGTCAGATTAATCAGCAAAAAACTTGCCTACTAAAATTACGTCAATTTACGACAAGCGCTGATTAATTTGACAGGACTAAACTAAAATTAATCTTCTGTCCTTTTCTTAATGAATAGAAGAAAGAAAAAATAGAAAGAAAAAGATGCACTGAACTAAAATTTAGTTTAGTTTGTGAACAAGCACCAATATCTTGTGTATCTAACGTTGTGACAGAATAATAAAAATAATAAATAAAATGGTTGCATTATAATCCATAGGTCTGCAGGCCATAAGCTAGAATAGCACTAGTAATTAATTCACCTAAATGTATGTCCGATTCTGAGACATTCGAATCCTAATACGATTGTGTTCCTGTTTGTCCACTTTAAAGTGAAACTAAATATCGACTTCCTAAATGATGCATTATTTAGACAATGGTGCCGATTCCCTTGTTCAAAAACTAAACTAAGCTTAAGTTCAGTGCATCTTTTTCTTTCTATTTCATTAAGAAAAGGACAGAAGATGAATTTTAGTTTAGTCCTGTCAAATTAATCAGCGCCTGTCACTACTCCATGCAAGTTTAGACGTGATTAAAAACTTGCCGACTACAATTACGTCAAAATACGTCAAGCGCTGATTAATTTGACAGGATTAAATTAAAATGTATCTTCTGTCCTTTTCTTAATGAAATAGAAAGAAAAAGATGCACTGAACTTAAATTTAGTTTAGTTTGTGAACAAGGGAATCGGCACCACTGTCGGTTAAATTAATAGTTTGCGTCTTGAGGACGTAATACGATTAAAATGTTCTAATTTACCTGAAGCAAAGGTGAAGTAGTATTTTTTTTTTTACCGTGGAACGTCTGTCGGAATCTTGTTGTCTACGTTGAATTTAAATTATTTAAATGACTTTGACCAAAAACACGTAATAAATTATGAACTATGCGTCGATATATTTTACAAAAATGTATCATTCATCATCATTACAACTAGTGCTTCCAAAATTACGGATTTGCTAATTACGTAACTAGTTACGCATTTTGATGCTTCAATTACGTAACTACGTAATTACGTACTTAACTGTTTTGATTTTTTAAAGCACGATAAATTCTGGGCTTATTACGTATTTTAGAAGTAAAAAATCAAACAACTTCAAATGAAAAAAAATATAATATTAAGGAATTAAAAGTAAATTACAGATTAAAATGATAATTTTAAAATTAAACTCAAAATCAAAATCGTCAATCAAATCAAAATGTAATATTTTGATTTGATTGACGATTTTGATTTTGACTAAACTCAATCAACAATTCAAACAAAACATGTACCACGCACAAATGGTTTAAAAGTAAGAAACAATATAAAATATGGTTATTTTTCCAATCTTTGTTCTTGATAATATGATCTCATAAATGATAACGAATGCAATGTTCTGTCACCAAGGGAACTTCTTAGTTTAGAACAAAGATAGCCGGCAGAAGAAAATGCCCGTTCTGCTTCAACACTAGTAGGCATTATACATAGTAAATAATTATAAGCTGCTGTTAGGAAAACTTCACGACCGCCGCCAGTGCTATCGTAGATACACATTTCAACTCTGATGATGGATTCAAGATCTGTGTTTACTCCAGATTTGTTTACTGTAGACATAGTTTTCTGTATTTCTTTTTCTAGTTGCTGTGCAACAGTCAACTCGTCGCCACAACCATCATTAGCATCATTGTCATCTGCTTCGGAATCTAAACTCATTTGTGTACTTGTAGGCGGTGTAAATTTGAGCCTTTCTAATAAGTTTGCAACATATGTTCTAATATAATCCGACGTCGGTTTTGTAAAAGTTTCTGTTTCTTCGGTTTTATAATATTCTTCATTATTATGCAAATACTGCAAGACACCAGACACATTTGTTCGCCTTTCTTTTATTCTTTTTCTAAGGGATACAGCAAGCTTGTCACTGAGCCCATTGGACTGAGCATCAAGCTTATTTAACATAAACTGAAGCGCAGCATCTGCTGCTAACAAATTCGAGTCACGGCGACACAATGCCATCACTGTAGTTTTTATTATATCTAAACTATGATGAATGTTATGTAGATCTTGTATTTCTGTGTCTGTGAAACTTATATTTGATTTTAAGTCTAATAAAGCCTTAAATAAACTTGATTTCAATTTCAGAAATCGTCCAACCATATCTGATAAGCTGTTCCATCGCGTTTTGCAGTCTAGTATAAGATCGAGGCTTTTACCATGCTCTTGTAAAGAATATTTTTGCAACAAATCGGTCTTCAGTGGTGATTTTTTGAATGATTTAACAAGTTTTCTTACTTTTACTATAATATCTTTGTACAGAAACTCTGGTTCTAGAACTCTAGGTACTTCTATGAAAAGTCCGCCATCGTTTTCTTCAATTTCTTCAGTGTCAGTATCTGAAGCTTCATCTTCTAGTTCTGGTTCAGTAGTTGTACTTTTCCGTGTCTTATATAATACGTCCAGCACTGCAAGTTGTATTCCGTGAGCAAAACACAACTGATGGTGACCATCAAAATTTTTGCCCATTTTAACCATAACACTGGCTCCGTCCGTTGTGAATGCAATTATATCTTCAAGTTTCAAATAAAAGTCATTTAGATGATTTTCTAACAGTACAGTTCCAACGTGAGCTGGCATTGAACCCTTTATCCTTACTAGTCCTAAATTTTTATATTTAGCTGGTTCTAGGTCTTTATTATGAATATTTATATTCATATACCTCCGGTTCCGGGTAGAGGTCCATTCATCAAACGTTATAGTAAACCGTTTTTTTTGGGACTTCATATCTTTAAACTGATTTATTATTTGTTTTTTTATGACACAACTCTGTTCCAGGACAATTTTGGTAATAGTTGAAGGAGATTTCGGTAGATCATAGCCAGATTTTTTGAAAACATACCTTAGATCTTCAGAAGTACAAAATTTGCTTAATGGGATGCCATCCAATGCTGCCATTCTAGTCACTATAACGTCCAAGGAATACTCAGTGGAAAAGTAATCCGTTAGTTTAGTTTTCTTCGATGGAGGTTCTAAACTTTTTCTTGCTTGAAAGCACGATGAAGTACTTGCCCTTTGCGCATCTTGCTCTTGTGACATCTCGCCAATATGTTTAGCACGCATATGTGTATGTAGTGCTCCAGTAGCACCACCAGGAGTCTTCAAAATTTTTTGACAATGTTTACATTGGACACTTTGCCCATTTTCAGCCCTCAAAAAGTGTTCCCATATAGCTGATTGTGTGCGTTTGTTCAAAAACTCCTTATAAATAGTCTTCTTTACTGCAGACCTAAAACAATATATAAATATTTCATAATTTAATAGTTAGGTAATACATATAAATAGCATCTATAGTTAGGCACTACACTTAAAACGGGATACATTTACATACGTACCGTGAACTCATAATCAATGTCTATTTGCACAGACATCTAACAAGCAACAATAAAATAAAATCGCACATATTTTTTTTTTTTTTTAAACGTCGCACCACACTAGGAATTACTGCTGTATCGTGGGTGCACTCACAATCATGTAAACTAACATACACAGGACACCCAGACCCGGAACACCTATCTGTAGGTCATACAAATATTTGTTCCGTACGGGAATCGAACCCGTGACCCGCAGCGCAGCAGCCAATCACTCAACTACTGCGCCAACCGTGCCGTCAACAATATAAAATCAACTACTAAATTATATGTATAAACTCTCACACAATACCCTAGAAACAAAGTAAGTAGACAAGTAAAGTAATGTTAAAATAGGTACTTACATTTTCGTTGAAGTATCTCTACTCGTGTATGGTGATATCTACTTAGAAACTTGTAATGAAAAGCTTCTGAAAACCAAGCGTCAAACTTTGCGGCACATACACAAAATCACAAAAGTCAATAAAATAAGCTTAGACCAGGCAGGACAGTATCTCGCAGGTGTACGTAAGACGACTGAGTACCGAGTATTGAGATTGTTTCTAAATTCACGAAAGTAAAGAAAAATGTAGGGAGTTCCCTTAGCTTGCTCAATCCACAATATTAAACTTTATTATCTACGAGGTAGATCAAATACTTGCGAAACACTTATAAACTTTGATTGTGTTACGTACCGAACTATCCACAACCAACGGGGATTCCCTTCGTTTCCCGATTGGTCAACAATGAACTCTATTCTGTACGACTAAGAAATTAAATCTTGCGGACTCAAATTGGAAGTTATAAAATAAACCCCGGGAATTCGGGGGATACCCACAGAAAGGGTTTTGGTGTTGTCATAATGTAAGTCGTAGGTTAACTAAATTAAGGTAAATTGTAAATACACAGATAAACCCATGCCTTTTTCCCATGGAGTAGGCAGAAACTATAGAACTAAATAAATGGGTACCTAAATTAATTAATATTATCCTATAGTTACGTAATTACGGACTGCAGCTCTTCAGTTACGTATTTGTGAGATTTCTAAAATCTGTCCGTAATTACGTAATTGCGTAATTACGTAATTACGTAATGGAAGCCCTAATTACAACCGACACAAGCTGGACATAAGCCTCCCCCAATTGGGGGGATTTGCCATAATCGCCACGCTTGGCAGGCGGGTTGGCGATCGTAGTATGGTGTTAAAAAATGCATAGAGAACGCTGCTGCCCATTCTCTAGTAAGTCCCTTAGTCGTCTTTAACGACTCCCACGGGAGGAAATGGGGTAGTGCTATTCCTTACGTCCGGCACCACACGGTAACCACCACAAAAATGTATATCCAAGATTAAATAATATTCCTTTAAGGGGGTAGCGCTAAGGTACCCCGCGAAATTCAAATTTTCTTATGTTTTTTGCAATTTGCAGGTTAGTATTAGGTTGTATGTTGATCAAAATATGATTCGCGGCTGTATCAAATATGTACATACTTACAGAATTATAATCATGAGTCAGTAATATAACTCCTTTAGTTCATATAATCTGATTTAATTACTATTTCAAAAATAGTCATCCTTTCAGATTATAATATAATCTGATAATATGACTATTTTTGAAAATTATCAATACAATTCTTAAGTTCATATTATGAACTTAAGAATTGTATTGATAATTTTTATGATTATAATTCTATTAATAAAAAATATTTGATACGGCCGCGAATAACTCAAATATGAATAAACACTTACCAGAAACTAGTTACTCAGCTAGTCATAAGATAAACTAAATCCCAACTCGGCGACTAATCGTATGATCTTACACCGTTTTGCTCTTGACTTTGTGGATTTCACACTTCAGTTGATTTAATACCAGTCTCAATCTGTCCAAAACACACCTCTTACTTAGCTATATTTTGTCAAGTATTAGACATTACACCGTCGCCCCGATGTTAACCTACATATTTTGAAGAGTATTCCATTTGTACCTCAATATTAACTTTCACATACCACTAGGCACACAGAGTTCGATCTTTCAATGTGAATGCGTTGCCTTAACACAAGCCGCAATAGCAGTAAAGCGCTTAGGCATCCGGAACTACGGCATTAAATTCCTATCCGAAAGCCTGTCTGTGCTCAAAGCTTTAGAGAACAAACAAACTAACAACTAATTTTTGAGTGCCATCTAGCTCTGGAGAGTTTATCGACGTTCAATCGAATTACCCTCCAGTGGATCAAAGGGCATAGTGGATCCTTGGCCAATGACGCTGCAGATGAACTTGCGGAGAGAGGCTTTGATATGAAGGTGCTAGGCCCGTACCCACTTCTCCCTCTGCCTTTCTCTCAATTTCGTGCGTGGATTCGCCAAAGATCGACCGAACTAAGTAGAAATAACCTTAGAATAATAATAGGTACAATTACGGGCCATAATCTCCTTAACAAACATATTTTTAACATAGGCGCCACAGACAGCCCCCTTTGCAGGGGCTGCCTTGACGCCGAGGAATCAGCCGCCCACGTCATCCTGGAATTGGAGGCCGTGGCTCCACAATGTGAAGAAATCCTCGGCACGGAGGTCGCTCCGTGAAGCCTGTAAAGCTCCCAGGAAGCTTCTGTGCTTTTGGGCGGAGTTAGGCTGGCTCTGTTAGCCAGAATCCCCTCGCACAACGGACCAAATGGGAGTCTAAATGCGGAAAAGGGAACCCCATCATCATCATCATCATTCCATCCAAAATTACTATAATCCGTCCAAAAAATAAATACCTTTTTGAAAGAAAGAAAACGTATTTATTGTGACTCGCACAGGAAAATCACAAACTAAACACACAATATAAAAGTATAAAAAATAATTCATTCACTTAGGGTTGATTTTAGAAAACTCCTCTCTTTGGCGAGCCCAATAGCCTCGTAAGGAAATACTTTCCAAAGGTCATATTCCTATTTCTATCTACTAAGGCGAAGCATTCAATGTCAGTCAGTATGTCGGTCGGTCAGTCAATCAGTCACGGAACTGCTTTAAATTCTAATCGAATTTAAATTAATAAAATTGAAAATGTTAGTTCCATAGAAATATAAAAAACAGAAGAAGTGGCAAGGGGGCGTGTCTGTGTCGGCTCGCAATGATCGAAATGCTCGCAAAATAGGCAAATGGCGGTCTCCGCGAACTAGTGTGCTTTTGACCGTGATCGTGACAAATTATAAGAATGCCGTGTTGTTTAGTGATTTCTTGCAAAAACCGAAGCTAAAACAAAATGTCTGTACATCATGGAATCGCTTACCATAAGTTAGTACAAGTATTTAACTATATTTGTCTTTAAAATCATGAAAAACAACAAGTCGTAAAATATTTCTTCCTTTTACTACGTTATTTTTGTTTTCATACATAACAGCGACTGTATTATTTTTGCAATAAATACATTGCTTCTTAACCACTACGTAAGTATGACGCTAAGTGACTGGACAACGCAATGTAAAAATCACAAAACGATATTTTGTGTATGCGGTTGCGTCGCGTAGTACAGCCGCTTTGCCTTGCCGCGAGCTAATGATCTGCTTGTGCAGATCTACTAACGTAGGCTATATCTATTAACGTTGATTGTCTAATGAATATATTGCTATTATAGTTTATTCTTCAATTTGTCAACCGTTTTAACCCGGTTGGAAGACTTAAGTGAAATAATGTTTATTACACATCTGTATTTTCTCATTTCTTACTTTTTTTTTTTAGTTAAGAGGCCGTGCACGAAATCGACTGATTTTGATCAATTTTGTTCATTGGTTGTGAGAAAGGGAAAAATAATTTAAACAATATTATTTGAGATTTGAAAAGTCGTGTTCTTTGTTTTGCATGTGGCTGAAAGGGATTTTTCAAGTTAATTAATTATTTACGGTAAATCACTAATATTTGCAACAAGTTTTCCGAAAAATGACGCAAGACTGACATTTGATCATCATTCTACAAGAAACTACTTTTGATTTTGAACATTAAAAAATATCATCAACATCATTATATGCTCTTTTTGCATGTGGCGGAACCACTTTTTTCAACTTCCATACAAAATATAGCAGAAAAATAATATTGAAAAAACCTTTTTTTGTTTTAAACCTCGTCAGTAATATATATTTTTCCTATTATTTAGCAAATCGTATCAAGAAATTTAAAAATCACAAATTAGTCTTCAGCTATCCTTGAAATATAATCAATTTTTTTTTTAATGGTTATACAATATCTTCATTCAGTAAATCCATGGCGAAATAAACTATATTTTGGCGAGCACAAAAATGATGAAACTATTAAAAGCTGCTGTGACTGACACGAATGGTGTAGCACCATGAAAACTGTACTTTTATAGTTACAAAGACTTAATGTTTCGATTATTTCAAGTTTTCTCACAATTAGATAAGAAATTGCCAAAAGAGAGTTTTTTTCGTGCACGGACCCTTAATAATATTTTGTTTTTAGCAAAATATTGTTTATTTATATTATACTAGCTTTTGCCCGCGGCTTCGCCCGCGTGGATGTCGGTTATCGCATAAAAAAGTACCCTATGTACTACCCTCTCCATATCCCAGGCTATATCTCAAAATTCTAACTTAATATTAATTTTAATGTGACTCACTATGTGTTTATTACCGAGCTGGTAATGAGTTGAACTATCTAACTAATGTGCACACTAATAGGGTTGAAAATAAAACCACAATAGTGTACTGATCTAAGCTGGTATACTTAATTAAAATTGCGAGACCCCAACCAAATCGCGGTAACGAAACCATAGCGAGATCTATTTCGACGTCAACGCCATCTATCGAGCTTGACATCAAACTTTTAACATTTCACAATAATAACTATGGTTTTATGGTTTCTTCATGAACACTATGTGAATAGAAACCGAAACAAATGATTTAATATAGTAAAAGTACTTATGTTCTGAACGTGAATGAGTCTTTACCTAAAGATAACAAACACAAAATCAAAATACGAAATTTCACTCAAATTCTTAAAGCAATCAATTGTACCAAATACAACACGAAATAAAATTGCGACACAAATAATAATTTTAGAATAATTCACGTAAGTACTAACTTTTCTCAGGGTCACGTTCGCAATTGGACGAAATATTAGACATTTATTTTGTACTTGCAAACACGATCTGGATGTAGAATTCGATTAATCGACTAATAATTGACCGGTTGACATTTTAGCGGGAACACCACTAAACGAACGAAAAAAGAAAACAAAATACGTCTATACTCTGTGGTCGTGTGGCGGTGTGACGCGATGCTTAATGTAAACATTCATCAAGGTTTATACGTGCGTAAATTAATGGATTCAATGAGAAAACGGTTTAATCTTAGAAGAATCTTATACAGAATTACTGAGAAATAAGTGTAGATTTCGTATTGAGTGTTAGTTTATCGAAAAGTGATAAATATGTCAGTGAAAAAGTAACGAAAGTTTTGGAATGCACAAATTTTGATCATAAGGCCGCCGTGTTTAGTAATGTTTTTATGATAAATATTCTTGTATACTGTTTGAAATACACGTAAGTAGCTAGCTTATTTATCTACGAACATAATTTGGCTTATAGCTACTGATATTATAGCGTATTGTTATCGTAATCGTATTTCCAAGAGTAAAATTCGGCAAACAAATACCTACAAAAAGTCAATAAAATGGATATAGTATGTTATCCTTAAGAGATAGACATATGCCATCGCGGACTTTTTTGAAGACCTTTTTATGATACACAATTCCACCATACATTATTTTGTTATATCTCAAAGGGTTTAGACAGCGTTTTCGTTGAAAGCTCCCAGACGGCTTATTTTTTTCCGACACCTCCAACAAATATCGTTAATTCATACAAAAATGCATACAAAAACATAACAAATTATATACTAAAACCTTCCTAGAGAACCAAGCTATCCATTGGTGAAAACAGCATGAGAATCGGTGCAGCAGTATTTGAGTTTATCGCGAACAGACAGACAGACAGACAGACAGACAGACAGACAGACGCGGCGGAGGACTTTGTTTTATAATATGTAGTGATTATTATTTGTATACCGTTTATTATTTATTTTATTTTCAGGTCCCTCACAAAAGTTTTAATTCAATAATAAATGGAAGAATCGATAACTTTTCGATTTAGTCAATCATTAGCGTATATGTAAAATAAATGGCTTTTGCACAGCACAACGATAGAGCCCGATGTTTCCGTGTGAGTGAGTTGTACGGTGCTTGGTAAATGCGCGTTGTGTTTGAGGAGATAAGGTTTATAATTGGTTGTGTAGTAAGTTACGATTTATGAATTGCGAGTGTGTGCGCGACTTCGTATCTATTGCTTTTACTGAACTGCATGTGTAGTTGTGGCGAGTGGAAGGGATAGACTGGAGACATGGGGTTTCTTACACTTTTAGCTGCTGGGCATATCTCCTTATTTCTTATATCTATGGTTAGTTCCAATTATTCTTCACGAAACGAAACGAAATGCAGCTGAAACCCCTTTACAAATCACCGCTTTCGATGTTGCCTCTGAAATCGAATGAAACATTAAAAAAAAAAAATGATTACAATTAATTATGATTAATTGGTTTCGTTTCAAAATTGCGTGTTTCAAACGATCAAGGTTATGATGTAGGCTTGAAGGTCACACGTGCTTTCCATACGTTAAAAAGGTTTTTCAAGTTCAATCAAAGGAGATGTTTCATTTTTGTATGGGACTCCGGCCATAACATGTACGCTTTACAGAACATGGGAAACGGACCCCTGAATACAATAAGGACTGTTTTTTTTACATAATAACTTATATTTTTTAGGCACTGAATAAAAACTTAAAATGTTTGACGTTTATCATGAGAGTTACGAACTTACGACATTGACAGCCAGTCATGACAGGTTTGAGAGATGATGTTTACTTAACCAAGAATTGTCAAAAATATGATTGTTGTTTTCGATTTTATTAATGTTTATTTTAAGACATTACACAAAACTAGGCCCACCAAGACACGATCAAATCTTTTAAACTATTTCTGGGTATAACAATATTCATACATTAACCTTTGAGTAAAAACAGATGATTTTCAATGAGCAGATAAATCCAAATCGCAGAATCTGAATTCAATTACCGCAGAAACCACAAAAACCGTTATATTTACCAAGCCTAAGTCGTAAGAAGTTAAAAAGAAACGCAAAGTAACATCAAAAGCTACGAAATCGAGACGGACGAAACTGATAGATCAGGGCCTCAAGTCTGCTATTACAATAGTGTCAGAATGGTCTCTTCATTGTGAGTTTTTGACAGATTTGCCATACAAACACTGTCAAATACTCACAATGGCGAGACCATTCTGACACTATTGTAAAAGCAGACTTGAGGCCCAGGGGGCCAAGTCTACTAATGTACAAACGTTGCAATGGTCTCTTCATTGTGAGTTTTTGACAGATTTGCCATACAAACACTGTCAAAAACTCACAATGGCGAGACCATTCTGACACTATTGTAATAGCAGACTTGAGGCCCTGATGTGATGTCAAATAGCAACACAATGTTTGAACTTTTCGTCCAGAAGTCAAATCTACAATCAACAAAAGAAGATTATTTTGTTTTTTAACGATGAATCACACTTTATTATAAATAAATAAAAAGTTGTGTAAGATAGCTATCTTAATATCATATCTTAATAGCACAGTAACTTGATATTAATGTGTTTTAATGTAACATGATTTCTGGACGAAGCAGTATGCAAGTAAGACGACGCCATGATCAATAAATATGATATGGCAATAATTTGAAAAACTATTATTTTTTGTGCCGAAGTAATCAGGAAAATATTCAGGAAATAATATTTTTCCTCCATTCGTGGATTTTTTTCCTCTTTTTTCATTACCGTACACTTTATGGCCGAAAATGAAACATCTCCTTTGTGCCGCTGCTTCGTTGTGAATGTTCCCTTTTAATATCAATACAAATCTCGCTCTTTCACCGTTAATTTGCGTAATGAATCGTGAATACATCATGACATAAGTGTCAACACACAGTCATCCAAATCTAATGTCGTTATTTTATTTTAGTAATTATTATTATCAACTAGCTAACCCGACAGACGTCCTGTCCAAGTTCCAATAATTCATACGAAATTCCCATAGAAAAATGCACTTTCAGTTTTCCCGAATTTTCCCATTTTTCCGGCAACTTTTCAAATTTTTCTTTCCGTGAAATCTTGATTCGACTATTACGAACATAAAAACAAAAAATTGCCAAATCGGTCCAGTCGTTTTGAAGTGATGGACTTACCAACGAATAGCGTTTCATTTTATAGAAGACTAGCTTTTGCCCGCGGCTCCGCTTGCATGGATGTCGGTTATCACGTAAAAAGTAGCCTATGTCCTTCTCCATATCCCAGGCTATATCTCTGCCAAATTTTGTGACCATTAGTTCAGCGGTTTAGGCGTGAAAACGACAGACAGTTACTTTGAGCTCAAAGATGTTCCAATCGATTATTACCTATAGTTTTATTAGGTCCCGTAACACCATTTTCCTTTCAACAGACTCTACGATCTTGAAAGCGGTGACTGCCGCGATGTCATGCAGTTCCACTACACCACCTGGCCCGATTTCGGGGTGCCAAGTTCGCCCACCGCATTCCTTCAGTTCCTGAAGAGAGTACGCGAGTCAGGGGTGTTGGATCCCACTGACGGCCCACCAGTCATCCACTGCAGCGCGGGCATCGGTAGATCAGGCACTTTCTGCCTTGTAGACTGCTGCCTTGTCATCGTAAGTAATTCTTCTGAAATAACGAGATAATATTTCCGACTTCCAGGTTTGATTTCAACGGGTTTTGGTTAAGCATGTTCTGTTTTTCCCTGATGCATTTTTTTTAAGAAATTTACACGTATGATGACTGAGAAATCTTAAATTTTATAAAAAAGAATGATCAATGGTTCTCGTGACTTCCATGTCTTTGCCACTACTATGTCATTTCGTTCATCTTCCAGTGGTATCTGTAAGTGAACTTCAGTTATCCTTTTTTATATTATTTTTAATTACTATCTGTGCCAATATATGATTATTTTTTACTTTTAATACAGTTTTCTTGGATGAGCATTATATTACGTTTTTATTTTATTTTGCATGTCTTTTTATCTATGCATTCCAGAGGCTTGCACGAACCAAGGAACAATGATAGGAAATTACACCTGTAAAACTAATATTTTATTTATTTAAATATCTATTTGCTGTTTTACATTTACTTTTGGTAGTTTGAATTATCTTTGTGTAAAGCAAGCTTTTTCCATCCATAAGGTAGGAGCTGTTCGATTTTCTGCATTCAAGAATAATAAGTTTATACCCAAATTGGCGACTTCCTTCTGGAAGGTAACATAATTAGTTCGACGAGTGCCGCTAGAGTACTATAGAAGTTATGAATATATAATAGCGGGTGGACTACATCCAATATACATCAATCGAATGCCTATCGCCGTTGCACATCCACGTAGGCAGCGGTCGGGTCCAGACGTGCTTCTACCGAGAACTTATTAGGCCTTTAAAATATTTTAGTCTTTCTTTAACTTCGGATAAATTTTGAAAATGTCGGAACCTACGTCGTCGTCATCAAGTTTTACTGCTCTTGAAGTGGTTAGTGCATCGCGCTTTTTAATTATTATAAATGTTAAAGATGTTTAAAAGTTATTGTTTTCTTTTGATTCTTGTGATTTAACGAAAAAAACGATTACAGCTAACTTTATAAATTAAATAAAAAGTTAATCGAAAGTTTTGTTCTGGAATTATTAAATATTGTCACATTGTTTTCTTTTAATTTACAAAAATTATAACTACTGATTTTGTTAAATGAGAAGTGTTTATCCAATTAATGCATTTCTTGGTTTATGTCGACAGATTAACTTATCGATACTAAGATAAGTATTATGCGCTGAATTTAATTAAATTCTTTCGGAAACCGCGTTGCTAATTAGTTCTCGTGCATTTTGTGTTTTTCTCTTCTTCCCGAACTATCATTAACGTTTACAACCACGTACATACTTCACAATCAATCAATGTAATAATACATATATATATAGGTGCTCCCAAGACAGGTGTAACTGCAACTACGCCTGAAACAAACCAAAATTACTATTTTCAAGTCTTTACGTATCAAGAAGTCATTCTTCAAATTATCAAACTCTGATTATCCAAGCTTTAAAATAAATCATAGTGCAAAGTGTGCCGTGTTTCAATTCAAGATGGATGGAAAGAAGCTTCTTCGTTATCCAATCTCGATTCTAATCTAGAATTAAATGTTTATATTCGATGGCCGATTCTTATCGGGTGTCCAACTCACCAGGTCGAGAAGGAGGGAATGGAGAACTTGGACATTCAGGAGACGTTGCTGGAGATGCGCCGTCACCGCATGGGGCTGATCCAGACACCTGATCAGCTGCGCTTCTGCTACCAAGCCGTCATCGAAGGAGCTAAGCGATTGGATCCCAACCACGTAAGTGTTTCCGTCTTCAATTTCAGCCTGATTTTCTGGAATGAATGTACTTTCTGTTATCATGTGTAGGCCTTTGCCAAGGTGGACCGTCGACCTCGTGCAGGTCGCTGTGGACCTTTAGGGAACGATATGTCAGCTGTAGAAACTACATTTTATGGTGCTTATTATTCCTAGGACAGTTACAGCGCAATTTTGGAGACCTTGATACGACAGTGGTCTGCAATTACTAGTTGAGGACTGCGATCTTATTGATAAAGTATATTTCGGTGAAAACGTTTCACTTTATTAGATTCTTCGGTTGCGCGGAAAAATGAGAATCAGACGGAGTGCTTTAAGTTCTAAGAATACACTGTCTGTTTCAGTACTTTTACATTTTGGCCTTTCAGTTTCAATTACTTTTAACGGACTATGCTGAAATACGTTACATAACTTTTAACATGTGGCAAATAGGGTCACTTATCAACATGTAGCTATGCTGCGCTGTGCTCTGCTTTGCTAACTTTCTCGTGCTATGTTTTTTACGTATTTAATCGTCCCCAAATAATTCTCATTTTAACATAACATCCAGGCATGATGTTATGCCTAACCAGGCAGCCCATAGTGGACCCACATTTCGCAAGTTATGTTTAGAATCCCATGTAATAGGGGCGAACCTATGGCCATCAGCCGGGCACAAATCTAGACTCCGGGCTACTACTGAGAAGTTGCAGATATAAAAGCTCAATAACACTGCCCGAACTAGGGACCGAACCCAGGACCTCAAGCTGAAATACTAAATAGCCAATTGCGACTAACTTAGATGTAGCGCTCAGTGGCCGTTGCCGGGGCACCGCTAGCTTCGCTCGCTCGGCTCGCGTGCGATTGGCCACACTTCTAACCTAACCCATTCGGTTAGGGTGCTCTAGCTTAGTTACTGCGGCCAACAGAGAAAAGGCCAGAAAGTTAAATAAACGCACATTTATTTAAAAAGCGTACATCATTAGAAGGTCCATAAATTTTTAGAGCAGCAATTAAATATTTCCCGACAACTTAGAGCTGCGCGAGGAATGCTGTGCGAGTCAGCACGTATAGCGTCAATGTTACAAGATGTGCGAGTGAAATAGACAGAAGAGAGAGCTCGTACTGAGGTGCTAGTCAGTACGATTTTTTGGCTTCGTCGTTAAAATTTTAATTGGGCGATTTAACTAAATACGGTATGGTATAATATTGATTACTACACCCTTAAAACCTAATTTGGGAACCAACGGAACTAAAGCAATTGAAATGCCGGGAACAGGTTCCCCTGGGTATTTTACAGTTCTCAATTCTTCTTGCAGAAGGACGAAGACGAGCTAGAAGAAGACATTTACGTGATGGTGGGAGAGGAGGAGGCACCCCCTCCGCCGCCTCCACGCGCGGAGAGCCTTACCCGCGCTCCTGCGCGCCCCCTCCCCGCCATCCCCGCCAGCGAGTCCCTCGGTAAGTAGTGGAAGCTTCTCCGAACGTGCTTCCGCACCCTCAAGTGGCGTAAATGCATTGATCCCAAATAGATCTTTCGTTTCCAACGTTGATTTGCTTTATCACCCCGTTGATTTGCATGTCTTCCTCCTTCGACTGTCCTAAGGGCAGACCGAAGACATCCTTCCAGTAAGGGATTTCGTTTATTTTTCTTGGTAGTAGCTGAAGTCTTTGCCAATTGCTGTGCTCTTACACCAGTGTCAAAGAAACATAAAAAAAGATCCCACCTCATCAAAGTAGTTAAGCACATATATTTATATATTTACATAAACATATACATATTCATATACTATTTACAGTATACAAGCAAAAACATTTTAGAAGAGTATTTACTTGTCGTCGTTCACTCGTTTCATTTGATTAAAGCCATCGGAATAGAGAAAAGAAACCATCGTGAGGAGTCGACGCAGCAGAAGACCCTCGGGTATACTAATATTTAGTTCACAGCCGAGTACTTGCGTGGAGATAACAAACGTATAACATATTGCATGCCATTCATCTACTATTTATATCTAGGTCATATCTGCGTTGTGAGACTGAACTCTTTTTAGAGAAGGAATGCGAGCTTTATAATGTAAATCTTTATTGTATTGAAATGAACTTAGCTTTACAGTCTCGCGGTTTTTTACTTATACACTTCGCGTTTGTGCGTCCGCAAGTAAAACTATTTTCATGTCAATGTTCGTTGTTTGTATTTTAAATTTATTGATGTTTTACGTGTTTATCTCAGGTCATAGAAACCTATAGTTGGTATATTTTCGAGATTGAATCTACTGTCGCTAGTTTTATACTTGTGAGCTTTGTATGAAATCCTATTCTGTTTTATGATACGACTCCTCTTCCACCGCTTGAAGATTTGTTTCTTTTGCTACTAGTGAATTTCTTAATTTATTTATTTTAATATGATATTAGTTGAAGCTGTGGATAGTAACGATGTTATTGACGATGTCGGAGTTTTTCGTATCTACAACATTTTACGTTACGCGACCGTCACCCGGTTTCTGAAAGGCCTTGAAAGTACCGGCCACGCGACACAAATTGATTCCATCATCTTTGATATACCAGTAAAAGTATGGAAGTGTTTAAAAGAAGATGGGTATGGCTTAATTTATTCTTCAATAAGTTGTTGTATGAAGGAGCGATCCCACAAGAACGGTGCAATGCTTTTGCATGTGCTTTTACACTTCGTCAATTGTGCGAGAAGTACAGACGTGCACAAGAACTTGCACATGGTGTTCATTAATCTGGAGAAAGCGTATGATGGGGTACTTTAGGATGTCTTCTGGTGGGCATTGAAAGAGAAAGGTTTGCCCGGGAATTATTTAGAGTTAATTTTGTGTACTAAACTATGTACAGCCAATCTCGTACCCACGTCCGGTCGGCTGCTGGCAACATCGACGAGTTCAGTGTGGCTTTAGGCTTGCACCAAGGGTCCGCTTTAAGTCTACCTCTTCCTGTTGGTTATTGACGCGATGACGTCGGATATACAGGAAGCGGCAGCCTGGTGCAAACTGTTTGCCGACGACATTGTTCTTGTCGGTGAAGATGGAGCTGAGATCCAGATCAGATTGGAGCAATGGCAACAGGAGCTGGAGAATGTTGGCTTGAAAATCAGTAGAACCAAAACCGAATATATATTATGCGATTTCTCCAGTCTTGGGGCCATAGCGCTTGATGGCGTTCTTCTCCCGGTCTGATTCGACTTTCGGTACTTCGGTTCGCTCGTGTAAAGTAATGGCGAAATAGATCGGACTGTTAAGCACCGAATTAACACTGGATGGTTGAAATGGCGGCAGGTCAAGGGAACAATCTGCGACTCCCGCATGCCCCTTTAACTTAAGGGGAAGATTTATAAAACAACGGTTAGACCTGCTGTCTGGTATGGATCAGAATGTTGGACCACAAAAGGAATGAATGAAAGGCAATTGCATGCAGCTGAGATGAGAATGCTGAGGGATGTGTATTGCGCGAATGGATAGAATAAGAAAAGAGTATAAATAAGAGGAAGTATGACCATGACACCGGTGACTGAAAGTTGTGTGGAAATTGGTTGTCATAGCTTGGGTATGTGATGCGGAGGAATGAGCAAAATGTTGTCAGGAAAATTTTGAGGATTAGTGTGGATGGCTAAACGAGTAGGCGAAGACTAAAGAAACGATAGATGGACTGTGTGAATCATGATAAATGTCTTGAGAGGGAGTGCCAACCGAGACGACAACTAATGGAGAAGTATGGAAGAAAACGACGTTGTGCGCCGACCCCACATCAATTGGGATAAGAACAAGAGAATGATGTCAGCAGTTGTGATTGAGTGGATGAAATAACAAGCCAATGTCTCTGTCCCATGATTACATTATAATCCATGGCGAATTGGCGATTGACTTACCGTGCCTCTTCGCGGACCGTGCACCTGTTAAAAGGCTTTCAGAAACCAGTCTTCGATCTCAATACAGTTCAATCTCGGTCATCCAGCGCTTCAATACACCGGCACGTCCAGTAATCCGGCACAGTATTAGTTCGCATTTTTTGTATTGCTAGGTCAGTTTCCTTTTGGGCAATAACGCGAGTCCGCGTCAAAACCGTACACGAGATTGATTTAGATTGATTTTCATTGATAATTCAGTTTTATACACTTGGGCGGAAGAAAATTGCTTCTTCGAGTTTCTACACCAGTGATGGTTCTCTAAAATCTACGTGTGAAAGTTTTTAAAATAAGGGCTAGTGGTCAAAAAAATTAAGTTTATAACGGATTATTTCAATAAACATTAAGTTCATTGGTTTTGAAAAATAAATATACACACGTCTCAATATTTTGCATTATTTTCCCATATTCCACTAATCCGAATTTTCCACAAAACCCTTGTGTCTGAATTAGTAGTAGTTAGTGTCCGGATTACCGAGATTGTAGTGTATATCTATTTTCTATGACCTAAGATATTTTTTACTTAAACTGTTGAACTAATATATCGAACATGTATTTCCGCAGGCAACTTGAATTTGTCTGCGCCGCAAGACTCTAGCTCTGACGAGAGTCCACCGACGCCGGTTTCGCGAGATAATTCGCTTTCGGCATCATCAGCTGACGACGAGGACGATGAACCCACCGCGAACGTCGCTGAAAGGTTTGTTACAGACATCTTACGTTGCGCCATGAGGCACAAGAGCCATGAGGCGCTTCTATACAGAATATGAGAAATGGCGGACTGGACTGTGAACCTCTCGATCCTAATAATAATAATCAAGAATCCGATGAAGATGACTATTTAGAAGGCTTTATGAATGATTGAGCTTCAAAAATAGTGTTTTAGGGTTTTTAGATATACAGGATGTTAAAGAAATTGCGTACCATAGCTTAGGGGTAGGTTCAGTATCTTTAAAGGAACCCAGGAAAAAAAAATAAGCAATCGTGTAGAATTATAATTATTTGTTTAAATGCTAAGGAGATAAGCACGCTAAAGTAGGAAGAAGAAATACTTGGAATTGTAATTTACGTACCTGTAACCCAAAGTCTCATATTCAGATAATTTATGTAAACAAAGGGGATAACATATCAAAAAAATATCTTCGTAATGGTAATTCACATAAAATGGCGAAAAAAAAGGTTCCATTTTCTTTTAAGTACCACTTTATACCCAAAGTCTCAAATTCAGATAATTTATGTAAACAAAGGGGATAACATAGCAAAAAAATATCTTCGTAATGGTAATTCACATAAAATGGCGAAGAAAAGGGTTCCATTTTCTTTTAAGTACTGAATTTAAGAAATAATAATAAAAAATAATGATACCGTAATTATTTTTATAAATTTTCGGTTTAAACCAAAGTTATTAAAAAAAGGAGATTTTTCTGGTATAAAATATTTTATGATACTGGTAACAATGCAGGAGATCCAAACATTTTCACATTTTTTACATCTTCAACAACACTTATTATAATACAACTCTCATTCATAGATTCATATTGTATGTAGCATATCTAGCCACATTTTGGATGAAAACGGCTGTAAAATGTTTCGAGTGGAAATCGATTTTGGGAGGCCTACGTCTAGCAGTGGACTTAAAAGGGCTAATTATGGCGATCATAGGCCGTGTCTCCGACACACTACATAAAACATTGTTTGGCAACGGTATTTTGTTTGCATAGTTCTTATAATTAATTCACTTTAATTTCATAGATGGTTATTTACAAAAAAAAAATATGATAAAATGTTTTGCACCACTGTCCTGTCATTTTGACAGTGACATTACTTTGTTTACATAAATTATCTGAATTAGAGACTTTGGGTATAGTTACCTAACCTTCACCCGGCGTTATCGAAGCGTTCGGGCGTAGGTATTTCATTGCGTTCGATAGTAGGTAGGTAACTCTAGGAAATTATTAATTAGCATTTAAACAAATAAAAACTTATTTTAAGCAATTTTTTAAACAAATTTAAACGATGCTATTTAATAAGGCTCATCTTATGAAAATCTTTTTTTTTTATGGGTTCCTTTATCGATACGGAACTCACCCTGAAACTGTGGTACGCAAATTCTTTAACACTCTGTATAGTGTGAGGTTTTAGCTTTCTAGTATAGCGGTTTTTGAGGGTTTTTTAACTTGTAAGTGTAGTGAGATAGGCAGTCATTCCATGTAAAATACTTGTATTCAGCATAGCATAGTTGGGAAAAGGCTAGGCTAATGATGAGTAAGTAGTTCGAGGTAGTCGACAAATAGTATTCACGTCGGTAAACAGATCTAGTCGATTAACGGTATAGTCTGTAGTAATAAGCAAACACAATCCATACTATCCATACTACTATTATAAATGTGAAAGTAAGAAGTTCTCTGTATGTCTATTACGTTTTCACGCCTAAACCGCTGAATACACAAATAACGTTATTTTTATTGTATTTATTTTGTTATCCGTTTTATATAAAGCAATCCATTGTAAGTACAATTAAATAACTATTGGGAGCTTTTATTTATTATGGTTATTTAAATTTTTACAGTATTTCCTATGATTCTTATATCCATACTAATATTATTATAAATGTGAAAGTAACTCTTTTTTTTTTCTTTTTTTTTTTTTTTTTAACGTTGCCCCACACTAGGAATTTCTCCTGTATCGTGGGTGCGTTTACAAACATTTAAACTCACATACACAAACAGCCAGACCCGGAACAACTACTTGTAGATCATACACATATTTGTTCCGTGCGTGAATCGAACCCGCGACACGCAGCGCAGTAGTCAATCGCTTAACCACTGCGCCAACCGTGCCGGTCTGCCGTGTCTGTCTGTCGGTTACGTTTTCATGCCTAAACCGCTGAACCGATCGTCATGAAATTTGGCACAGTTATAGCCTGGGATATTGAGAAGGACATAGGCTACTTTTTTACGCGATAACCGACTTACACGCGGAGCCGCGGGCACTTTTAAAGTTGGTTAAAAGTATTCTAGTCGTACCTAGAGAATTCATTTAATCAACTTTAAAAGTTTTGTGAGTGCAACTAAGTTACCTGAGATTTAAGTAAAACTAGCTTTTGCCCGCGACTCCGCCCGCGTTGATGTCGGTTATCGCGTAAAAAAGTAGCTTATATCCTTCTCCATATCTCAGGCTATATCTCTGCCAAATTTCATGACGATCGGTTCAGCGGTTTAGGCATGAAAACGTAACCGACTAATATTATAAATGTGAAAGTAACTCTGTCTGAGTTACTTTCACATTTATAATATTAGTATGGATATAAGAAATCATAGGAAATACTGTAAAAATTTAAATAACCATAATAAATAAAAGCTCCCAATAGTACTTACAATGGATTGCTTTATATAAAACAGATTACAAAATAAATACAATAAAAATAATGTTATTTGTGTATTACAGCCTCAATTTCATAGTGTTGTGAAATCTGATAATATTCAATGCACTGTAGTAGTATTCAATGCAGTAGTAATATATGTCCGTCTCACTCTTCGGGCTGTCCCTTGTCTTTGTGATGATCAGTGCACTATCACTAACACTGCAGACTTGTGTAATTAGTTCAGATACTATAGAATTTCATTACACAATTCATGTTTGCAATTGTTAGAAGAAAAAAATAATATATATATATGTATATATATATAAAGATAAATGTCCTAGGTGTTAACAGAATTAAAAGTTTGGAATAGAAAAGCTGTTGTATGGCGATGAAATAGGGTTAAAATCAAACAACCATAGTTTCCATTGCCTATAACTCATAAAATAGCTTCCAGCCTTATGAAAGTCCGCAAAATATAGCTCTAGCTTTGTTTATTAATAAATAAAAAAAACGAATACTTAAATCAACGTAATTGTAACGTCACAGTACATAAAATTCATCGCCATTATTAACTCATGCAATTAAAAGTATTTGCTTGGCATTTCAAAGTATTTATTTAAATCAGTCCAATAACTTCCTCTTTGAACTGTAAAAAAGTCTGAAAACATTCTAAAATGCTCACTAGTTACCAGATCCAAAGAATAGATTATTATGGAGAAGGGCGAGAAACACTATTATTTGGTACATTTTTTCAACAAGTTGATCATAAATACATCTTAAAATAGGCAATTCAGAAAGCCAGAAAAAAAAAATTGGAATGAAAAGGACATTTCAGTACATTTTCGCACTATCATCACATTTTTATTAGTTTTCAATGTTTTTACTATGAATGTTTGTTTGTTTGTTATGTTGGAGTGTCTGTACTATTTGTGTGTTATGTTTTTGCAGTTCTGGCGGCGACGGTACGGAAACGCTGCGCAGGCGCCGCACCCGCGACCTGGCCGAGCGCGTGTCACACATGAAGCGGAAAGCGCGCGAGGCGGAGCGCTGGCACCAGCTGAAGAGGTCGCTGTACAAACCATTAACTATCACGTTCGGATTCATTCTAGCCGGCATCATTATATACTCATACGTCAAACACTAAACACGTCCATGCGCTCGACTTTCACGTTCTCTGTGAAAAGAAATACTGGATCCTTGTTTTTTGTTAAAATATTAATCATTCTCTTGTCTTGTGACAGTGTGGAGCTGAGTTTGTGTTAGGTTTTCATTCTATTCTTCATTGCAATATTTTATTGCATTTTTCCCGCTCTGAGGTCTCCCTCTTCGAAAACATGACCAATTACAATCGCCACTGTTGTGGCAAATCACATTTTTTTTTCTTCTATTGATTCCTTTCCGCAAACTCGCTCAAAATTGTATTATATCTAATCGTCCAATTGTAAAATAAATAAGTACATGGATCCGGTATTAAAAACGGTGTAACCAACTCAAACTGGACATCAATGAAAGTCGGGCCTTTCGGAACTTGAGTAAGACTGCTTTTGTACCACTTAACATGTAATCGTTAGGCGATTAGTCGTATACTAACAACTAAAAGGAGTTCTTGGCTCATTAGTTAATCACAGTTTAAGTTATTTCACCCGTTATTTACATATTATACCGATAAACTGCGACCGAAATGTTACTCCGAAACTGATTTTGAACGCACCGAGCTTTGATCTATACTCATAATCTCAAATCGGTTTGAATGTTCGTTTCGGGCGCAAGAACTGATTGATGCGAACCTCTCAATTCTGTCATTCCAATTCAACAAGAACTCCTCAACGATAAATAATCAGTACTTTCGTTGATTGTCTTCGTAATTTCGAGAAATATCGGGTTAATTGTACCAAAACCAGTTAATTATTTCATATAAGTATTGAACCAACTTCGAACAACAGTTTTCTTAAATAAATCGCGAGGTTGGCTGTACTGGTCTTACTTCAGTGTTTAGACGTATACCTCCATCATTCACAAACCGGTAGTCTGGGGTGTATTGCAAGTGCTGGGATGAGTAACAACATTTGTAGGAAATAATAGAGATATGAAACCATATGAGTATAGGAATCAACTCCAAAAATATTGATCATCACCCTAGAAGTCCCCTTAGTTAAGAAAAGTGACGTTGAGTGCCGCCACTTTTACGTGCACGAATCATTTATCTGACTGTACTTAACGTCCATACAGTCAGTGTTTTGTACACTCGAACATAGATAAGTGTTAAGAAATAAGAAAAAAATCGAAAAAAAAAGAATCTTAAATCCTAAGTGTATTTTATTTGAAATGAAGTCAATTTTATAATATCACGTGTTAAAACTAAGCACTTTTTGTTAGTACTTTCCCATTTTTTTAATAAAAGATTACGATCATTTTTTTTTTTAAATCTTTACAAATGAAATAATGAGCTTATTCTCGATTTAGAGATTTTCTAGGGGTTACGGATTAGGTCGCGTTAGCGAAGGGTATTTGTATTTTGTAAGTTGTCGGTCGGGGGAAGTGAGCACGCGGGAGGAATAGCACAGACGGGAGATCTACATTAATTTATTTTTAATTATGTTTTTCTTTATTATGTAGTCGTTTTCATTTCAACACGAATTCTCAACGGTTTACCTGTGTAATATTTTGACTATTTAGAATTATGAATTATTTCTAACAAACTGAACGTAAATTATTTGAATTGGGTGCCGCGATCATGTACGGCTTGACGTGTCGTGGTGATGTATCACTACTACATTAATACGTGTCGTGGAATAACTACGAGATGCCTCTAAACCGCGATTTTAAAGACTTCAGTCGTAAAACGTCACGTGAAGTTACTACGACTTCTGTTTAAACTTTTGGCACGATTGCCTAGGACTGACCGCACTTGACGCGGAACTTGGCGGTGAATATGAAAGGTGCTAAAGAAAATAAAAAATAAAAATACACAACTCAAAGAAATTTAAAAATAAACGCAATGCGGGTGTACCTATTACGGCTACACCTCTGGCTAACCCTTCGGGGAAATAAGGCGCGATGTTATGTGTATTTTAAACAAAAGAAAGATGCATGCGCGGTGCGCCACAAATAAAATTAGTTTAAGGATTGGGGAGTGAAGTCAACATTTTGAACTTAATTGAATTCATACTTTCAGGGCAAAATTGGACAACATTAAGAAAGAGCATTGTGAGGAGAAGGACGAGATTAGGTAAAAAATGAAAACAAAACTTTTTAACATCCTTAAATTACATATCGGGTTCGTGCGTCGCGATGGTAGATATGTGGCAAGTGGGAGATGCGATTCATTTCATGTGGACGAATGCTCTGGGGGTCTACTCTCTAAACACCAAATTCATAGTTTCGGCCTAAGTTACGGGCGTTTCCTTCACCGTATCACCTACGGACATTAGATTAGTTTGGGGCCCGAACTAAGAATCAATGACAACACACCCGATGTGTTTTTACCGTCCGAAAAAGTAATTTAATCGGGTGTATGTTTCACTCCGAACTACTTTAGGACGAGCCCGTATCTTCTTTAACGGACTTAGAGAGTAGGCCCCTTGTACTAAAGACGGTCGATTTCGTTTTAAAAGTTTACCCTCGTTATGAAACTCCGTTAATAACCGTCCGAATAAATTAATTATTCGAAAGCTGACATTTTTAGTTTTTTGATTTGGATGTATATGTAATTATAAAAAACTTATTAAAAAAAAATCTTACATAATCAGGATGTTGTTTGATTTGCATGAATTGTACAAAACTATCGTACGCCGCTTGAGTATTTTTTTTTCTGCATTTCTCAGCAATTTTCTTTTATAGTTTATTTTATATTTATTTTTTACCAAACCGATCCCTGTGTTCTTAGTGCTCGTTGAGGCAGCTCACAATAGAACAAATATGATTTAAAAAGGTTAGGGACGGTTTTATTTTATTAGCTACTATTGGACTGCTATGTTCACTCTGAAGTAAAGAGCGCGGGCGTGAACTGTAAAGACGATTAGTGTATCTACTCGCCAGATCACCATCGATTTCTGACTAATCAGTGGAAGAATCGACTTAAGGACTTTGACATTTAAGCCGTTTCACTAAACACCATGTAACGCCCGCGCAACAATTTAAAACTTTATTTTAAAAGTTATTCCATTTTAGTTTATTGTTTCGAATATTCAATCTGTAAATATATCTACACACTAGATAATAAGTTTACGAATATTTAAAAATTAGTGTTAATAAAAGTACCTTTAGTTAATAATTATACCTCTATTGGGGAAAAGTTATTACGTAAACATTTATTGAGCAAATTATTTTTATACAAATTTTAGTTAAGGTATTTATAATTGAGAGCGTGTTCTTAACGTGTCTCACAAATTCAGTATTCCCCCTCCTCGTATCTGTCGGAGACATCGTCTTGCCACTATGTATATTTTATTCTATGTACCAACCCAAGTAAATAAATGATTGTTATTTAGTCTTCGACGGTTAAAAGGGCGCTCATTGGTCCACTAGCGCCACTCCTTTAAAAAAATATTATCTCGTGACTGAGAAGAAATCATGAAAAACGGCTCATCAGCAACCTCGGTAAGTGTGTCTAGAATTTTCTAATACCTTTTATAAAGTTTCATATTGAGCACACGAAGCAACAAAATACGATCTAGCTAGATCGAATTTTGTTGCTTCGTGTCTAAATAAAAGGTATTAGAAAATTCTCACCACGAGATAATATTTTTTCTCGTTACGAGATATTTTTTCTCGTCACGAGATTGTTTTTCTCGTCACGAGATAATATTTTTTCTCGTCAAGAGATTTTTTTTTAAAGGAGTTGCTTAGTGGACCGGTGAGCGCCCTCTTAACCCTCTGTCCAAGTCCCCAATGGAGGTAACAACCATGCGGATCGCTCTATCGTCTATCCTACATGATTGTAAGGCACATTCACTAGCAACACTTTCAGGACAACTCCACTGCCTGTGCTGTGACGTAGTGAATGGCGCCCACCATTCATACTAAATGATTTATTGTATCTATGTACACGTGTAAGGAAGTATTATGATTTGTAAACAACTCGGTGTCGTCATCGGTTAGTTCATAATATTTGTAAAATACATAAATAAAAATCGATTGCCAAAATTCTATTTACCCTGCATATAAATGTAACATCTGGGGGATACATGAAAACGTTACTTTGTTAAGGATTCTTATGTAATAACTGACATATATAATTTTTACGAGCGATTTCCGTGTATTAACTGCCGTGAGTATAAACTAGATGTTCACAATTGACGCTACAATATACAAAATTACTTGTCCTGTATCTCTCTACTGCCGACGTAGTCCAATCACGTTGCACTTTCTCAGCAGTTATTCATACAAATAATCCGACGGATTTGTTACGGAAAACTCATCAGTTTCAAAACTAAAACCACTATTGTGTCGTTTAAAACGGAGGTAAATGTATAATGTTGAGTGAATGTTAGGCAATGTTTCAAAGGTTGGTCGTTTGCTTCGGAAAGTCTGTTTTGTAGAGGACAGCTCGGTTCTTTGTCGTGGCTTGGTCTCGTTGGAATAATATGACGTCATATTGGTCTTTCGTTTGGTTTCTTTGTTTGTTTCTGAGGTTCTCTGTCTTTTGATAGGCTACATTTACAAACGACAGGTAAATGTAATTATACCTCCATTAACAGCACTTATGACCTTTCGGCGAGAATGATACACAATGTGGCTCGATGATCAATCGGCCGAGATGACGGTGCGCCTCACTGAATCTCTCGATCGACAATCGACAATGATATTTACTATATTGAACTTTCTACATTTATTCACGAAATTTATGGATTAAAATTACTGACGGGAGCTGGTCCATATCTCTGCAACTAACTTAAGTTGAATGCATTCATAGGGACATTTAGCAGCGATAAATCGGGTTCTACCAATAAATTGCTCCTGAGGACATTTGTATGAAGAATAACCTTACGTAAGCATCACTTTTTACATTGAAAGTTCGATATTTAAAATAACTACCAATTACATTACATACTTACGGTAGGCTGCACGTCAGTGGTAACAAAACTATACTCCATTTGAAATAACATTAGACATTTAAATAAACCTTTTTTACACTCCGTTCAACCGATTTTGACTTCTGTTGCGTTGGTAGCATGACAAATGGCAGCTGCAGTAAACTGATAGTATTGTAACCACTTTTTTGCTTTTAATGCCATCCTTATTCCTACGGAATGGAAGTCAAAATCGGTTGAACAGACTGTAAAAAATGTTTTTTTTTAAATATCTAATCTTATTTCAAATGGAGTATAGTATTAGCTGACCTGTTATATTCTATTGAAACTACGCTAGGCAAGCTCAAGGTCAAAGAAGTGTTACACCCACGTGCGTCTTCTGTATAATTCTGTAATTATAAAAGATTTGAGATTTAAATAAATAATAATAATTTGAAGTTAAAAATATTATATATGTCAAGTAGCACTAATACTATGTATAAGTACATACGTACGTCTATAATCCTGAAAACATACCTAATAAAATGTGTACATAACATGATTGTTTTATTTTTCCTACTTGTAGCAACTTCAATCAATCAGCCTAGCCTTTTCGTTTTACCGTTTTTATTCGGTTTTCAGCATCGTAGAGAATTTATTCCGGAAAGTTTTTTTTTGTTTGTTCATTTCAATAAAATACATAATTTTTAAATATTCATATGTTTATATATTCTAGTACCTATTTAAAAATGTAGATAAGTAATATAAATGTATATTTATCTTATATATAATCGAAAGGTTACTCATGCATAGGTACATTCATTCACTCACTGATTAATCATCAATCAATTAATGACATGATGTGATTGACAATTTTTTTTTTTAATTCTCTATTTTATCCTTTGACTTTATTTACTTATTTAAATGAATTTACGATTTTTTATTTTATTACAATGATTTTTAAATGTTATAAATGCTCTGTCAAATATTATAAATTGTTGTGCCCGACAGGGTCATGTGAACTTTATTTTATTGTTAAGATCTTGTTAAACACATGTGATACGCAATAAAGAAAAAAAAACTACTGTAACTACGAAGATGAAATTTGGCACAGAGGGAAGGAGGGGAGGGAGAAAGGACTTTTGAAAATTCAACCTTTATGGGGGTAAAAAGTGGATGGGATTTGTTTGTATGAAAAATCTTATTCCATGAGTTTATAAACGCGAAACTTGGCTCTAATACGTACTTAAGCCGTTGGTCCCGGCTGTCATTCGTGGTTCTTTGACAGTCGTTCTCGTTACGGGTCCTTTCCAGTTTAGGCTGATCTCACATTGCATAAGATTTCCGTACAATGAGAGGTCAGCTTATACTGGAAATGTATAGCTTGATTTGTTGCCGTGTGTACATATTTTTCATTTCTGTGATACCTACGGGTATTATAATTTTTGTAGAATTGCAGATTTGTAAAGTTTTGGGGTACCTATAGTGGTATGGCCCTGTTGTTCGTATTTTCGTAATAGAATGAACATTTTTATACTTATGCGACGAGAGCACATTTGTGCACTGTCGGTGCCAGCGGCAACGGTTCAGTTGTCATTCACCCATGTCTCAATATAAACATAAAACTAAGCTTTATCTTTTGAGATGTCTACAACTTGAATACAAAGGGGTCAGATATAAAACAAACGTTTTTGATCGCATTATGAGCTTTATTTTTATATAGATACAAAGATTACACTGTTTGTTTAATTTACCGATTCATTAACCGATTAACCGATTTCGAAAAAGAAGGTTCACAATTCGTCTTTTTCGCCGTATCCCAGTAGTTTCATTACGGGACTACTGGGATTTTTTTCTCCTAGTAGTTCGATGGAACTGGCATACAGGGTGTGGCGTAAATAGTGGTCCGTTAGTCGTCCGTTTCTCCAGTTCCATGGAGCAACGGACGACCAACGGACCACTATTACACTACTGGGAGAAAAAAAAAAAACCCAGTAGTCCCATAATGGAACTACTGGGTTACGGCGGTCTTTTTGTATGTAGTACACGTTACGCTATATCGTCGTCAATTTTGAAGCGATTGATTGAATGGAAGTGTTCAATCTATACCTATTTAAGGCGCTTTTCATGTGTCTGTGTGACGTTGTTCTCTAACTACGCAACGGATTTTGTTGTGGTTTTTAGTATAATTGAGAAAATTTATTCCATAAGGTTTATGTGTACACACGGCTACACATCAAGCTATATATTCCAGTTTACGCTGACCTATCATTGTAAGGAAATCCTTTAGAATGCGAGATCAGCTTATACTGGAAATGTATAGCTTGATCTGTAGCCGTGTGTACCAGGGTTCGCTGATATATATCAGTGGATATTATCACGACTAGCTTCTGCCTGCGACTTTGCCCACGTGAAATGTCTTGTTTTAACATAAAATTTAACCTAATAGCGTTCTTTCTGACTTTTAGTTTTTTATCGGCTCCGAGTTGTAGCGTGATGTTAAATAGCCTTTATCCTTTCTCAAGAACCGGACTATCAAATTGATCAAATGCAAAAAGATTTTTTCAAATCGGACCGGTAGGTAGTTCTAGAGATTAGCGCGTTAAAACAAACCAACTCTTCAGCTTTATTATTTGTAAGTATGTACAGTTAAACTTAAATCAATTGATATTAATTTATTGCCTAGGGTAAACTTGACAACAAACTATGATTTGGATTACCTTTCCCGAAGCACAGTGGAACGAATGTATGGGAGCGGTTGGACGTAGACATGTCCGAAAAAAAAGAGTAAAATTATGCCAAACTAATGATGCCATCTTATTCGATTACTTAATGCCTTCATAACTTGTGGTGATGAATTTCTTCATAACTCCCATATTTCGGGAGTAATTTGAGAAAATGTGAAATTTTACTATGAAAATGAGTGTATCGAGCTCTCTCCCTCCTGATTCCGGGCTTGTTTCAAGTAGCGGTCTCTAATATCATAATGCTAATACTAAGAGCTATATTTAATACTAAGACACATAGTGCGCCAAATGTGCACTTTCTGGGATAAAGAGTGATGTTTATTTTATAACACAATTTTTTTATTTTTTGTTTATTTTGTTGATTAAAACCGTTTTTCTAAAGGTTTACCTTATTACAATAACATTTCTGAGCAGCCAATTAGAGAAGATATAAGCTAATTAGGATATATAATTAGGGACTTAAGGTTTACATATAAAACTGATGCACTAATGATTACTGATAAGAACATTGCTATTATTTAATTACTAAATGGCTCTTAATACACTAATTTAGCATGCATCATTTACTAATTATCACAATAACTAATTACCTTGCAATATTTAACAAAGGATACCTGGGATACCTGGATTTTATATAAATAGGTCACTATTAGTAACTTTAAAATCAGTGTTGATTTACACCTCGTTGTATCCAAGCTAATCTCGCAATGTATTTTCCAAATTTTAATACAAATCTTGATATTCACGTTGCTTTATGCGCACGCGCACATAAAGATTTACGCGACTTTAACTATTTGTTCAGTGTTTTAAAAGATAACAGTTGTGTTCAGTTATGTGAAAGTGCTGAAACAAGTTTAAAAGACTGGTGTCGTCGATTTTGCTACCGCATTTATGCAAAATGGACACAGTCTGGAAGAAGCACAGATAAGTTTCGGAAGAAACATGAGATTTGGCTACAGGCTGCAATTCAATGGCCGGAATTACAGAATGAAAATATGGAACCTTCTACAGAAAATATAAGTGACGTCATCGAGCCCATAATTTCTCCTGCTAAATCTGATGCTTCAACTTGTACACATCCTAGTCCTCGTAAATCTTTTGAGGACCTTAGTAACCGGCAAAAAAGAAGACGCACTGAAGATAGTCTTTCATGCAGCAGTAGCAGCGCTGAAATTATGTTTTCGGCCGAAAGGGCGCTTCAAAAGGCAGGACAAAGCGATACAGCTTATGTTATGAAATACTTGACGGAGAATCCAGAAGAGGCCTCAAAAATCAAAGCCTTCATTGAAGGTAAATCAATTCAGGTACGGGAAATATCCCCTTTGAAGGCATTGGCTCTTTATGTATCGATGAACTTATCGAAATGGCGCTATAACACTCTTCGGGATTTCAACACTCAAGAAGGAGCTCTTCAATACCCGAGTTACTACATGTTGGTTAAAGAAAAAATTAAGTGCTATCCGGCCAAAGAAGATCTCACAGTTACAGAGAGCTCTGCAAAAATCAAATTACAAGCCTTGATGGATTTAACCTCAAGAAGACTTATTAGGTCGTTAGAAACCCCTGTTGATCCCAATCAACAGCTCGTATTGACCAGCAAATGGGGTTTTGACGGATCATCTAGCCAAAGCATTTATCATCAAAGGACGAGTGAAGATGAGCAAATCGATCTTGCTAGTAATTTTATGATTAGTCTTGTACCACTGCGGCTCGTCTCAAAAGGTGTAACAATTTGGGAAAACGAGCGACCATCTTCCACTTCATTTTGCCGGCCAATATTGTTTAAGTTTATAAAGGAAACCAAAGAAAATGTGCAGAGAGAGATGGCTGAAATCGAAGCAGAGATTGAAGCCTTAACTCCATCCACCATCACTGATGGAATTAGTGTCAAACACCAACTGCTGTTGACAATGATTGATGGTAAAATTCATTCCATTATATCCAATACAGCAGCTTCAGTGTGTGACATATGCAAGGCTTGTCCTAAAGAAATGAATAATTTAGAGTTAATCAAAGATAAACACGCAAACGAGGACATGTATAAATATAGCTTAAGCACCCTTCACGCTTGGATTCGCTCAATGGAATGCTTATTACACATTTCCTACAAATTAGACATAAAATCATGGCAAGTAAGGGGTGATATAGCAAAAAGGCAAGTTGATGACAGGAAGAAAAGAGTTCAAGAGGCTGTAAGAAGAGAAACGGGCTTACTTCTCGATGTTGTGAAACAAGGCAGTGGATCCACCAACAATGGCAACTCGGCAAGGAGATTTTTTGAAAACTACACTAAATCTGCTGAACTGACCGGAATAGATGCTATGCTTTTAAGAAAAATCTGTGTGATCTTGCAGTGTATTTCATCAGGAGAGAAGATCAACGTAACTAAATTCCGAGAGTTCTGCTTTGATACTGCTAAGCTTTACGTGGAGTTATACCCATGGTATTATATGCCTTCTTCACTTCATAAAATTTTAATGCATGGGCCAGACATAGTTCAGAACATGTCAATTGTGCCCATTGGTTTTCTATCCGAAGAGGCATCTGAGGCTAGAAATAAAGATTTTAGAAAATATAGAGAGGGGCATTCTCGAAAGCATAGCAGTATCTCATGCAATGAAGATATTATGCACAATCTTTTACTGTCTTCTGATCCACTTGTTACAAGTATCCGTCCAAAAGGAAATAAGTTTGTAAAAAAATCTTCTTTTAAGGAATTTTATGAGCTTACGGATTCTGAGAAAAGTGATATCGAATTTGTTAACATAAATGATTTAGCGGACATCGATTCTGAATTTGAATTAATTGATGATGATGATGATGACGAAGATAATTAAATGATGTTATTGTTTTAAAATGTGTAACTTAGTAAATTAGAGCTTACATCTTAATTATTTATTGTACTTTTAATGAAACTAGGTAATTTATTATCAACTTACTTAAAAGTCATACTCTCATCAGTTCTTGTGAATATTTTTGTTAATATATATTTCTGTATATATATAATATATTTATAGACCTCTTAATAAGTCTGTCTGCGGTTTAAAGTAAATACAAATGGGGAAAAAACGTTTTTTTTTTTAAATTTTCATTTCCTTTTATCCCAGAAAGTGCACATTTGGCGCACTATGTGTCTTAGTATTAAATATAGCTCTTAGTAATAGCATTACGATATTAGAGACCGCTACTTGAAACAAGCCCGGAATCAGGAGGGAGAGAGCTCGATACACTCATTTTCACAGTAAAATTTCACATTTTCTCAAATTACTCCCGAAATATGGGAGTTATGAAGAAATTCATCACCACAATTTATGAAGGCATTAAGTAATCGAATAAGATGGCATCATTAGTTTGTCATAATTTTACTCTTATTTTTCGGACATGTCTACGTCCAACCGCTCCCATACATTCGTTCCACTGTGCGAAGTGGCAATCTATGATCTAGTCATAAGTTTCGGGGACTCACAAAATAACTTTCAAGTACAGGTTAACTTTTTATTAAAATTCGCCTTCTATCCTTAACATAGGGTTTATTTCAGGTAACGTTAATATACGGTTCCCCTATCCATACTTCCATATTAATATTATAAATGTGAAAGTAACTCTGTCTGTCTGTAAGTTACGTTTTCACGCCTAAACCGCTGAACCGATCGTCATGAAATTTGGCAGAGATATAGCCTGGGATATGGAGAAGGACATAGGCTACTTTTTTACGCGTTAAACGACATCTACGCGGGCGGAGCCGCGGGCAAAAGCTAGTAATTAATAATTTTCGATTTTATGGGAATCCCCTCACGCGGACCGTTCCAATGCTACAACCAATGATGTATAAAACTATAGATACGTTGTCCGCACTCTAAAATGGCAACATGAAATGAAGCCAATTGGCCACATTGCGCTCAGTCACGCACCAACCTGTCGCGCGACGTAGTATAAGTAGTTATCTAGTATTTTCGCCGTTTTTAAGCGCCGAGATGTTTGTTGATAACGTGTCTATATATAATACGTCATTGGCTACAACTGCTCATTTACTACATCGTTGTTCAACTTCGTTAGAAAAACAAATTAATGTGTTTATGTTGAAAGGCTGTTATTATTCATGAGACTCAAATTTTGTTACTTTTTTTATTAAAAACGTCAAATTATCACACAAACTTTTATTCTACGACTAATACACATAATAAAAATCACTTACATATTGAAAATCTTTTTTTTTTTTTGTATACATATAATCGAATATATATCAAATATCGGATTTTTACGAACCCTGATGTGTATAATACGTTAATATTAAACTTATATAATATTATAATAAAGAAATCTCGATGTTTTGTGAAGTCGTAAAACCGTGCGAAGCAGGGGCGCGTCGCTAGTATAATATAATAATTAAATTAAAGTAGTAATAGACTCATAATAAGAATAACACGTACACACAGTGACATTAATTAACATCACATACAATATGATGCATAAAAATAAAATTAGATTAAATTAGTCGCCACGAATTAAAATTACAGTTAAGTTTTTTGCTTAAAACTATTTAATGGGTGGCATTTCTATTACTTTTCCCATTATAAATTTGAACACCCTGAACATACATACACACTCTTTTTTTTACATTATGCAGCAGCCCATGATCAGCTGCATAGCTCTCAGAGATACTCATCAGCCTTCAGAGTCCACCAGAGCGCTCAGCAGCACCATATTCAATGGTTAACAGTAAAATCACTCGCGATTGCTCCATTGGCATGATCATGTATTGTTGATGCCACTCAAACTAGAATATTATATAAACTTTAAAAAAAGTTATTTCCAGATTTAAAATTAATAAAATTAAAAAACAGTTCAGTGTTTTATTTAAAATCAAATCAAATACTGACTCTTTTTTACATTTGCAGCAGTTTGTGATTAGCTGAATAGCCCTTAAAGATATTCAGCAGCTTTCTGAGTCCACAGACCGAGGCGCTCAGCAGTACCATATTCAATGGTTACAGTAAATCACTCGCAATTGCAGTATTGGCATGTTCATGTATGATGTTATATATTATTATGTTGATGCCACTTAAACTATAACAATTAATAAACTTAAAAAAACTAAATACCAACTTCAAAAAGAGTAGAATAATCTTATGAAACAGCTCAGGATTTTTTTATTTCAAATCAAACCAAACCAAAGTTAGAAGCCTAGGCACTTCCTAAACCGTTTTGTTTCACACATATGATTATTTTATGTTCTGCTGAAGTTGGTTTTTTTATTTTCTGTATTTATGATATTGATATGAGTACCATGGGTAAATTTATTCAAATCGGTCTCTACAACTTCAGCTTACAGTAAGACACATTTAAAATAGATAATTATATATTCGATAATTTATCATCTGCCCAAAATATAGAATATTAGTAACAAAATTGATGATATTGATAACACAAATCACAACAAGTAGCTTGATTTACATCTACAGATAGGTACACAGCACGCGTAACGTAAGAAATCAATAAATATAATAAGAAATAATTACTGTTACACAATCATACGACACAATAGTACACAATAATAATAACACGACACTATTACACAAAAGTTCTAAACAAAGGCTTCCAGTAAGTGTGCGCGGGGGTAGAATGTAAGGGAGATGCACTTATTATTCCTGCCAAAAATGAGTGCACAAAACATTTTAAGAATCCTTGGGGAAAAAGGTTATAACAAAAAAAGTGAGTCAGACTCACACACGAAGGGTTCCTCTGTACCACCACACAATATTTAACACAACATATCTATGGCCCCACTGAATAAACGTATAAGAGAAAAATGACAACTTTTCAGCAAAAAATAAACGTTTAAACTTCAATAATGCTCATTTCATTGTAAAAAGGTATAAATAATGTATAATCTAATTACTGGTAAAAAAATAAGCTATAGACTTGTATATTAACTTTCTTGGTGACTCAAAAAGCATGTAAATATAACATTATCTATTATTCCCATAAATTAAAAAAAAAAAAAAAAAATTATTAAGTGGGTGCAGGATAGGCAAAAGAAACTAAAAATGTAAAAAAAAAATTGTGTAAGAAGCATTGCATGTTTATTCGTGGGGCCATCGATATTTCTTTTTAGTTTTACTCTAGAATACTAATCTTATTTTATTACCGCTTATTACTAATTATGCCTGGGAAGCTTTCATAAATCATCCTCTTCTTGCCCTTGTCCCATGTACTTGAGGTTGGTGCAAAACATTTTCTTTTCCATTCTCCCCTGTCAACTTTCATGCTATCATTCACTCCCTTCTTAAAAATAAATCAAATTGTTTTAAAACTGTTACTGAAATTTAAGGATCTTTTAACAAAATGGCAGGTAAGCTCAAGGTTTTACTAAGATTACAAGACAAGTTTAATTTAACTTTAAATTTCTGACTTTATGAAACTTGAATATTCAGTGTTACTGCATATTATAGTGCAGAAATATGTACTCGGGGTTAGAGATTTCCTGAGGCATGAGGGGGGAGGTTGGGGCCAATAGTTGGAAGCCCATGAACATGAATGTGCGGAGCATGGTTGCACGGTCCGGACGGCTCTTTAGCACGCAGATGATGCAGTTGTTACACCCGAGCCTCTCCTCAGCAAAGTCAAGCAGTAGCATGAAGCTCTCCTTGCTGCCTGACTGAAGTACACCTGGCATGCGCAGGTAGATAGTGCTTCCATGAACCACAGCCTCCCAGCGGTTGATGGTGTTTTCAGTGAGAAAGATTTTTAAGTCCACCTTAACAGGCTGCCTGTCCTTGCGCTCGAGGATCTTACTGATAGTCGCTTCTCGGCGTTGCTGGTTGATAGCTGGCTGAGCGTGCGTCGGTGATTGCGACTCAGTGATGAGGCTCTCCGTGCTGCTTGCGAGTGAACTCACACCGGCCCATAGCAGGGCACTCAACAAGTCACGGTTGTTGTCATCGTGGCTAGGTGTTGATGGGGTAGCGGGGCTCGCTGCCCCACTATTCACCCCTCCGGGCGGTGCCGAGCCGTGAGCCGGAACATCAGGACCACCACAGAGGCCCGGCACCCAGGCACAGCGAGAAACACTCGGCGTCCGAAGCCGACAAAGCTGAGCTCTGCCGATTGCTTCCGGCAGCGCTCAACGACGCGCTGTCGCCGTAGTTCTTCTCCTCAACAGCGGGGGGTTCCAGTCCAGCGACATCGTAGTCAATATTGTAATTACTACTACTAAAATGTAACTGTTGTATTAAGTTCGTCATTTTGGTGAGTCGTAATTAAGCCTTAAAAAAACTTTGGAAGAAAAACACGGTCAGACCTTAAAGATCGAACAAATTCCGTTGAACAAACACGAATCAAAATGTATGAACTTGTGCGGGCGAAAGGTTATTATTTAAGAAGTTCACTATTTACATACAAAACAGACGTGGAGGAAGGTGTCTGAATTTGGTCGCGTATCATTTAATTTTAATTTTCCAAAATGGCCACTGGGTGCGTCATTGACAGAACTTGTTGCCAATATGAAAAAAATAAAAATGGTTAAAGGCTCGTACAGACTAGTGCGATATCGCGGGCGCGACGCGACACTAGTAGCACAATTTCTTTGTCGCTGCCTGTCGCGCCCGCGATATTGAGCGAGTCTGTACGAGCCTTAATCCTGCACAAACAAGACGCACATTACAAACAAAGTAAAGACATAATAAAATACACACACTAATACGAAGTACACAAAAGCCTCGTATTTAACCCATAAAAGAGTTTGACATTGGTAACGATTCCCTTGTTCACAAACTAAACTAAATTTAAGTTCAGTGCATCTTTTTCTTTCTATTTCATTAAGAATAGGACAGAAGATAAATTTTGGTTTAGTCCTGTCAAATTAATCAGCGCCTGTCACTACTCCATACAAGTTTATACGTGATTAAAAACTTGCCGACTACAATTGCGTCAATTTACGTCAAGCGCTGATTAATTTGACAGGACTAAACTAAAATTGATCTGTCCTTTTCTTAATGAAATAGAAAGAAAAAGATGCACTGAACTTAAATTTAGTTTAGTTTGTGAACAAGGGAATCGGCACCAATGTTGTCCTTTGCTTGATGCCAAAACTGGATAGCGCTCTACGAAAGAGTGAGATAGTCAGATTCTTCTTCTAAGCGTGTCGATGGCAAATTGGCAATACAAAAGAGTTAGTCCAGAATTTGGCTTTCAGTAGCAGCGTTGTAATTGATACGGCAATTGCCGTATTATACGGCAACCCACGATTTTTTTTTCTTCAGAATTTACGGTATACGGCAGGCCTCTCATTGCCGTATCACAAAATACGGCAATTAGCTATGCCCTATGGGTGAAACTAAACATTTTTTCACTAAAAATATTCTAAATAAGGCAACACTAAAAGAAACCTGTAAAGGCTCGTACAGACCGCGATGTCGCACTAGTCTGTACGAGCCTTTACACAAAATTAGTGCTCGCCACGGGGACTTCCCAAATTTCCTCGCACCACGTCCAATACGGCCGACCATTTTCGGAAAACATCCATACCTAATACAACCGGTTGCAAAACTCTAATAAAGTTTGCTTTAGACACTTGTCTTCCACACAGTAACGCTGACTGTGAAAGGACATTCAGTTAAGTTAACAACATGATGACCAAGATGAGGATTAAGTTAGTAACATCGACTCAATTTAAGGTGTCGCGCGACATGTGCGACAAAATGAGAAGCAAGGACAAGTACGCACTAGATAAACAATAATCTGAAATAATAGAAACGATGAGAAACCTATAATGTAGAAGAAACAAATGAGGAATAAACATTTTTTTAATAAAGAATGTAATACGGCAATTTTGTATTGTTTTCCCATAAATACGGCAAACCAGACTGTGACATACGGCAGCTCAGATTTTTACGTTGTTTCACAAAATTATGCCCTTAATGTTCGTTAAAAAATAACGATTACAGTAACCCACTGGTTAACGTCATTTTATGCAGTGAAACAACGCTTTGTATTCATCGAACGTTTAACATAGGTAATCGATATTATTTGAATAAAATGACGTTAACCAGTGGGTATGACACCGGTTAGGTACTGTAATCGTAATTTTTTAACGAACGTTAAGAGGATTAACGCCGTTCCACTAGCGACACTCCTTTAAAAACATATTATCTCGTGACTGAGAAGGAATTATGAAAAACGTCTCAACTGACTATATCAGTAAGTGTGTCTAGAATTTTCTAATACCATTTTTAAAGTTTCATAATGAGACACGAAGCAACAAAATTCGATCTAAATAAAAACGGCCACATTCCTTTAGATCGTATTTTGTTGCTTCGTGTCTCAATATGAAACTTTATATAAAAGCTATTAGAAAATTCTAGACACACTTTAGTGTAGGTAATAGTTAGTAATCAATGAGATATCCTGCACGCCTGTTCTTATTTTAGTGCTATGAATGTTAATATCTGAACTTTCCCTTTCGAACCCCCAAAACCCTCCCCCTGGCTACGCCCGTGGCTGTGATAACTTTTCCTTTCAACTTCGTTGTATACAGGGTGAAATTGAATTCATGTGCATCCTCTTAAGGGGTGCATATATTATGATGAGAGATGCCCATGAATTCAATTTCATTCTGTATCACTATTAATGTTATCTTTTTTCACGTAGATCTGCCTATACTGGGAACGTAGTAACGGCCGGTCCGACCAAACCGATTCCCGATCACCTACTTATTAATGAACTTACACTCTACTTATTTTTTTGAACTGCCTATCCTACGTTACCCCAAATGAAGGGATAGCCGAGAAAAAAAATAATACTCACTTTACATGCAGGGGAAGTACTTACCTACCCTAAAAAAAGAAATCGTCAAAAAGTCTCTGCGCTAAACCGCGGACAGACAGAAAGACCGACATCGTGAAACTATAAAGGTTCCTTGTTGATTACGGAACCCTAATAAAACATGATGCTGGCTGCGGTATCTTTTGAAAAGATGATATTTACTACATAATGAAACTAAAATATGCCATTTGCCAACTGTCATGAAAATGTTAATAGTTTTTGTCTCAAGGTGACTTGGTATACTTATTGCAAACTCCAGAAAATCTATACTATATCTATACGATTACTAACATAAAGCTGAAGAGTTTGTTTGTTTGAACGCGCTAATCTCAGGAACTGCTGGTTGGAATTGAAAAATTCTTTTTATGTTGGATAGTACATTTATTGAGGAATATTATAGGCTATGTATCATCACGCTACGACTAATAGGAGCGGAGCATAAATGAAAAATGTTGTAAAAACGGGAAAAATTATTCCTTTTTGAGAGCTTCCGTTGCGTGCGCTGCATAAACGGCTTAAGTTACGCAAATATCATGTATTATGGAATTGTTTCTCTTTAAAAGTTCTAAAAAAAAAGTCCGCGACACCATAATTATGTGTATCTTTTAAGATTGACTCACTATAACCTTTTTTTATGGTTATCAATTTTTTTCGAAATTAATTCATTATTTGTGAAGGAGTTTTATCAACATAATATTAATCCTTATCCAAATAAATATGTTATTAATCACAAGTATTTATATAAATGCAAACAAAATTGTCCTTGACATCACTCGATTTCAATCAACATCTTAGGAGATATTATAATTTTAAAATAACTCCGCAACAAAATAAGTAGAAAAGTCTATCTCTCTTACGAGTAGGTGACGCAGACGAAGTTGCGCGGGTCAGCTATACGTATAATTTGCTAGCTATTGCCCGCGGCTCCGCCCGCGTGGATGTCGGTTATCGAGTAAAAAAGTAGCCTATGTCCTTCTTCATATCCCCGGTTATACGAGTAGGTATCTCTGCCAAATTTCATGACGATCAGTTCAGCGGTTTAGGCATGAAAACAGATAGACAGATAGACATACAGACAGACAGACAGACAGTTACTTTCACATTTATAATATTAGTATGGATAAAGCTGAAGAGTTTGTTTGTTTGGTTGAACGCGCCAATCTCAGGAACTACTGGTTCGAATTGAAAAAATATTTTAGTGTTGGATAGCCCATTTATCGAGGAAGGCTATAGGCTATATATCTACGCTACGATCCTTAGAAGCCAAGCGAACAGAACAAAAGTCAGAAAGAACGCTAAGCGATAACAAAGTAATAGCGCGGGCGAGCGACGGGATGCGACGCGATGGGTAGGCCAAAATTTCACGCGGACGAAGTCGCGGGCAGAAGATAGTCATAGATATATTTATTTATTATGGAAAACTTTTATTTTTTCTTAAAAAATAATAATTTCTTTCACCAGATAAAATTAATGACTAATAAAAATTAAAAGATTTTTATTAATGGCTTTATATAAAAATAAGAACTAAAAGGGTTGGAGGCACTCGATGAAACTTTCATTTTGTATTATTGAATGTTTTATTTACCTACCATACTTATCAAACAAAACAATAACAAATTCCATAATTATAATGTAAAATCAAATAAAATACCTTCATCCTCGTTGAGGAATTATTTACAGAATAAATTAGAATAACCCACGCCTACTTAATAATAATTAAAATTATTGTTTCATACTTTCATGCAAAATGAAACAAAATGAGGATGGAGGCGAGCATATCACAAAACCAGACTCTGGTATCTTACCAGTCTAGTACATTGGTCTTAAACATTACAGGCAAACTGTGGGGGTCCTAGGTACAGTCACGAGCACCAATATGTATACACTTAGCAAAATTCAAAAGCAATTTTCTCGTGAATAACGATTGCAACTTTGAGTAAAGACCTATTATTTAATAATATATACTAATACTATTATAAAATAGGTCTTATCTCAAAGTTGCAATCGTTATTCACCATGAAAATTGCTTTTGAATTTTGCCAAGTGTATACATATTGGTGCTCGTGACTGTACAGTGGCCAGTACATCAAGCTACACGAAACTGACTTTCTCCAAACGATTTTAGATTTTAAAATGTTGATGATTAATTTCAAAATCGAACGAAAAAATTTGACAGTTGGTGGTAACTTGATGTGCTGGCCACCGTACAAACGTGAAATAGTAATAATAAACGGTGCCTACTCAAACGTGAAATACAGGCATGGGTTTGATAAAGGCTCGTACAGACTCGCCCGATATCGCGGGCGCGACAGGCACCGACAAAGAAATTCTGCTACTAGTGTCGCGTCGCGCCCGCGATATCGCGCGAGTCTGTACGAGCCTTAATACGCGTTTTGTGATACATAATTAGGCTATGATGTTCCCACTGCTGGGATACAGACCTCCTCTCGGTGAGAGGGAGTGTATCCGTAATCCACAACGCAGGCCCGGTGCGGGTTGGTAGATCTATGTCACATGTCTTCCAATTTTTTGTTCTAGAACATGGCCGGATTCCTCACGATGTTTTGCTTTACGGTTTTGAGAGCAGTGGTGATTAAACCATTTATACAAAGTAAAGCGCCTGTCTGGATGCGAACCTACGTCCTACAACTCGTAGGTCGCGGCTGTTACCACTGGGCTACCACTGCTCTTGACTGCTCGTTTTGTGATAGAGGTAATATATTTGATATCTAACTGAAAAACCAGTTAACAGTAAACTATATATCGCCTTTTACAACGAAAACCAATTAAATCGAAATTTTGACGAAAATGACTTAAGAATGCCAAAGTACTTAAAATGTTGTGTTCTTTCGTCTGCGAAAACACATTAATCGCTAAGTCTTATAGTTTCGCTGCTAGCTAATAAGATAACCAATTATTTCAAGCATTTCTAAGGTTTGTTTTCAGCTTTTTCGAGCAGATTATGTGACAATTATTGAAAATTTCATTACAAAGCAATAACTTTTCTAAATCTCAATAGACATGTTTATTTTTTTAATAATAACAATATAATACTACAAAGGGTATTTTCAACCCCATAAACTTTGTAATCGCGATATCTCCGATTGCACTTTTAATGATTTAATTGGTTTTCGTTGTAGGGCAGCGATATATTAAAAAAAAAAACCTAATATAATAACAATAGATTTAGTTAAGAAGACGGATAATTAAAGTTTTCAAAGCTTCCTCTATCCTACTATTTTGATGGGCCCGAAAGGGTCCACAATGATTTCATAACATTTTAAGTTAGGTACCACCTAAGTACACTTTATGGAATGCAATAAACGATTGAGTATTGCGTATCTACAACCCGGGTGAATTAACATTACACCAGGGCCTCAAGTCTGCTATTACAATAGTGTCAGAATGGTCTCTTCATTGTGAGTTTTTGACAGATTTGCCATACAAACAGTGTCAAATACTCACAATGGCAAGACCATTCTGACACTATTGTAATAGCAGACTTGAGGCCCAGGGGGCCAAGTCTACTAATGTACAAACGCTGCAATGGTCTCTTCATTGTGAGTTTTTGACAGATTTGCCATACAAACATTGTCAAATACTCACAATGGCGAGACCATTGCAACGTTCGTAAATTAGTAGACTTTAGTCCCCTGGTTCGGAGCTCGATGCTCCATCCGCTACCCGCGGGGCGCCTACGGCGGGACGGGGCGCGGGTGGCGAGGGTTTGTCGAGTTCCGGGCCAGGTGTCATGTTAATTCACCCGGGTTGTACATCCTTATGTTTCATTCTAGTACAGGCAGTCTCAAACTGATGTATAAGTACATCGACAACAATTCAATTGACTGTCTACAATTTTTGTTTCATAATACTGTATCAATGTGTAACTACAATATTAAGTACTCAATGTGAAATATGTTTTGTAGCTAGTAGCTATAACTATAAAAAAAAATATATATATAATTTTGTATCAGTAGCGTAGCTACTAGCTATACATTTATACAAAATTATAGAAGAAATTAAAGAAACAAAGATTGTATTTAATTTATTCTTGTTGATGTTTAAATCTTCTTGAGGCTGACTTTACATAAGCATAAGTGATAAGGATGTGTCATACATGTGTAAATATTAAGCGCAAATACTGGACACGGATTGAAGGTGAAGTGATAAACCAGTCTAGCCATACATGAGCAGATGTGACATAATAAATGCAAGACGGCCCTATTATACAACGATACTCAAGCATAAAACTTGCCTTGAGATTGTCCTTGTTTAAAGACTTTTGATTAGTTATATCTAGTTTTAAGACCCGTATCACAGAACCTCACTCAAGACTCAATCTTGCTTAAAACTAGTTTCAACCAATTGAATGGCTATAAACTTGTCGTCTTGCTTTCAGTCTTTAGGGAGGTACATGGGCCTAAGTCGAGTTTATTAAAGGCTGAGTATCATTTTGTAAAACAGACCATATGTGGTTGGGGAGCACAGAGGATTTTTCGGCAAGCATATCCAGCACGAAAACTTGATAGCTAAGTAGGTGGGGCGTGATGAGAGAACGCCAAAAAAATATTTGAAAAAATTCAAAATTGTTTGAAAAGCCCTCTGGGCTACACCACCATTGTAACAACAATATACACTATTATCTGGTTATTGCAAACAACCAAAATACTGTACAAGCTTATTTTATTGAGCCATGTCACCATTTATTAGTACATAAGTAGTAGTTACTGGATAGAGAAGTGTGATCAAAGCAAGAGTTGCTCTTCATACATGTTAAAATTTATATGTCAGACACTTCTTAAATATTATCATTAATGTGTCAGATACTTCATACATGTTAACATTTATGTGTCAGACACTTCATACATGCTAACATTAACGTGCCAGACACTTCATTACACAACGCATTACACTGCGTTGTGTAATGAAGTGTCTGGCAAGTTTCTGTTATCACCAGAGATCGGAATAGATGGAGTTAATTTAAAATCCCAGAATAATTATAATGACGGTTAAGGCTCGCACAGACTGGCGCGATATCGCGGGCGCGACAGGCAGCGCGACCTTTGTTGCCTTTAAATCCCGGGATTTAAACGTTATAATTATTCCGGGATTTTGGAGGAGTTATGATCCACTCTATTATCCATTTATTTGTCCATTTACTCTATGTTACATCCTTCCCCGAAGTTTAGGTAAATTACCTCTACCTATTCTGATCTCTGGTTATCACAAAGTGTCAACTATAATATAGTTATTTCAATCCTGCTTTCATTTTGGTTGCATAGTACTGAGTTTGGGCATACTATTGACATTAATTGTAAACTTATAACATAATTGAATTATAATAAAGAACAAAATAACATAATTATGAGACAGATAAAAAATAAATCAAAAACATTTATTTTAACTTTCGGTCAGCAGCCATTTTACCGATGTTTGGAGGCAAATGGTAGTGAAAATAGTCTTGAAAACAATGAAACATTAAAATATTACTAACTTCTGCTAAAGCTTCAGGTTCAACAAACATTCCAAGGTCAACAACCATAAAATTGTATGCATAATACAACAGTTATAAAATGTCATGAATACATAACATTATAATACCTTATTTAAACTACACCATCTAAAATATTTATTTGTAATGTCCAAATTACGATTTCCATATCCATTAATGTAACAAACTTCCTATGAAGCCCACATATAGAAGTAGATATCTTGCCAATGGCTCAAATACTGAATGATTGGTCCACAAATAAATGACATGGCAGGTACCTTGTTTGTCATAGATGTCAATGCATTCTCAATAACATTCTTTGAATAACCATTGTACATAGGACTCCTTAATAAGTACAAAACTAGGCCTAACTTTCTACGGCTTATCTCTAGCCGTTGGTCATAAGACAAATCTTTCATGTATTTGCTGTACATTTTCATACTTGCTATATCTACACAAAGAGCCACCATCCACTGTTTCCAAGCCTTTGTTCCGAACACTCTCATAGATGCTAAATGTATTAAGGGCTTCAGAATGTGTAGTGACTCAGCATAAACCAAATCTTTCACATTCACAGCTGCTCCAGGCCTGTCATCCTTTATCTTCACAGGCTCCCAGTCACGGAATGCTACCGAGGGGGCGCCGTCAACACGTCGAATGACGCGCCCTGATCTCCGAAGAGTGAAGAATGAATTAGAGTTCTCATCCGTCTCTTTACCTTCAGTGAACTTCTTTCTCTGCAAAACAGCTATTGGGGGATGTGCTACAGGTAGCTCTTTGAATCTGAAGAGCAGGACGAGCGCCGAGGAGCACTTGAACACCTGCAGTAGGGTCGCTATGGTCCACTTCCCTCGCGTGCCCCATCTGTTCTTCACCAGCAGCTCTACAAACACTTCACAGTAATGTACAACTGTCAGCCACAGCTTAATCTGTTCCCGGAGCCCGTAGTACGGCTCGTCCGTACCGTACGCCTCTCTTATAAGCCTGTCGTTGAACAGTGACACGAGTTTGGATAGCGAGTAAACCAACTCTGATACTATGGGCGATTTATTTATCTTCCCCGCCACGAAGTACGAAGACCACGTCGCTACTGTCTCGACGTCCGTCACCACACTAGGATTGCTAATCACCCATCGCTTGTACATTGCGTATAGCTCTTGTAAAGATAATGATTTATTCATTTTGCTAACAGGAACTTCACGTTAGTTCACAAAATAAACACCTATACAATAGTATTTCGCGATTAACTGTTCATTAATATAAAGTGACCTTAGCGAACACCCTTAAAATTAGATCTTTTTATGAAGTAAGTAAGGCAATGTAAACGTAATTATCGTAAATATATTTCGGTTTGACACTACACTCAGTCGTGTTTGCGTGTTTGACTTTTGCCCCCAGTCGAGGTAGCTGAGCACCTGCGTCACCGTAGGTTGTCAAGCCTTATGATGTCAGTTTTGACATCGGCATTATACGTTCTAAAATATATTTCTTCCGCTGGTTTCTTCGGTCTTTCTATGGTTTTTTTTACAGTTTGCTTCATGGAAGCTTCATGTTTAAAGAAAAACTAAAAAAAAAAACTACAAAGTGAAAAATAACTTTAATTTCGGAAGTCAGTGTCTTTGTATTAGTATTTTAGGTTTTTGCCACTTATTTCCGAAATTAATAGTATATTATACAATTAGTGAACAAAGGACGGATAATGCGAGGGCCATAGATGAATCACGAGCAAGTGAAGGATTCTAACGACAGAATCACGATCGTAGGGAGTGATTCAGCGAGTGGTTCAAGTGTTAGAATCCCGAGCGACGCGAGTGCTTCATGGCCCTCGATATAAATCCGTTCTATTCAAGTGTAATACTATACTTTATACTACGAGAAAAAGAAAGATTTAAGCGAAAATAGACATTTAATGAAGAAAAAAGGAAGGTTAAATTAATTAAAATGCACATTAAAATTGGGACAATTTTGGAGTAATTTTCTTATTATTATTATTAGGATGGTCAACCTGTAAAGCGATATTTATTTCCTGTCGATGGTCAGAACTTTCTGCTGGAGGAAACTCTGGGGCATCTTTGGACATTGAAGGGCGTGGAGTGCACAGGGAGTTTTTTTTTTTAATTGTATTGTGGATGCGTTTACAAACATTTAAAGTCACATACACAAACAGCCAGACCCGGAACAACTACTTGTAGGTCATACAAATATTGGTTCCTTGCGGGAATCGAACCCGCGACACGCAGCGCAGCAGACAATCGCTTCAACCGTACCTTCGAGTATTGTTTGTATCGAGTACCTATTTTTCGCAAGGAGGTTGTATAGCATTGAGATGGAGGTCGAATATATTGGTGAGTTCTAAATTCAAACACCAAAATAGTGATTAAAAGTGCTTTTTATTCACTGTTTTCAGTGAATAAAATAAGCTTTTTAGTTTTTTATTGGGTCTGTTTATAATTTATCTAAGTTACAATAACCTAATGTCAACTTGCTAAAATGCAACATGACATTAATTGTTGAGGAGTTCTGCTGGTGTTTCACAATCAGCTCCATTTCACCATTGCACCATGCACGAGTTATTATAAAAAATACCCAAATCGCTATAGGTGTACCCATTAATATTTGAAGAGTTCCTTCGAATTCTCCAGGATCCCATCATCAGATCCTGATCTGATGACAATGGAACCAATGGTAAGAGAAAAATAACAATAAAAAAGAAATGTCAAATTCTTAGACAAAAAGTAGTAGCGACATCTGAAGTGAGCTAGTGGCAGTTTTAACACCCAACCAATAGAGAGTATGTGGAGTAATTATCTGCGGTCTGCGGAGAAAAAAATTACAGTGCGTTTGTCTATGGTGCACGCCTCAGTAGTGAGTGGAATTCTTGTTTTGATTTATTAATTCCAAAAATGGATATTGTTTTACAAATGTGTAAATTCTATACTTAATTCTTCGTGTGCAGATATAAGTTTGCTGCAACCAACCGAAAAAATGGACGGGAGTCCTCCCGACGATCCTGATGCACCGGAGATTTTTGAGGGCAGGCTTCAAGGATGTTTCCCAGCCTTGGAAGAACAAGAAGACAAAAAGAAATTATTATGGATGGGGGGCGTGATGGACTGCTTCTCCACCGTCTTCTCCCTTTTCAGCCAAGCAGACCTCAAACCTCAAGGTGAGATATTCAATCACATTTTGTTTGTTTGGGCCTTATGCATTTTGTTCTAAAAATAGATTCGGAGCTGAAGGCTGCTGCGCTGCGCGACGATTTGGGGATGTTTGAAATTTATTGATGTTTAAGATGCGGTATAAGTGCACTAGGTGGGTGGCGTGTGTGCATGCGTGGGTGTGTTATCGAGCCTCGGAGGTGGCGCTTTGCAGTGCATACTGCATCATTCTGACGAAAGCGACCGAGCGGGTCACACATCCTTGACCCATTTTACTTGTAAAAGTTACTTGCAACTTGCTGTGCGCTTTCTTTTGAGAATGAAGTAAGGAGCCAAGATGGACTGGTTAGAGAAGCTTCATTCCACTCATTGTAAAGGAGTAAAGACATGTTTGTTTTTTCTATTAAAAACGTACTTAAGTTTTTTTTTTTTTTTCTTCAATTATTTAATTTTCAAATATTTTGCTTTATTATTTACTTGTTTTTGTTAAAATAAGCTGGCATCACCTTTTTTATAATTACATACCTACTTCACCCAGTATGCATAGAACATAAAAAAAAAACAGAACTGAATTCAATGAATTCCTTCAATGAATTAAAACGAATAGTTTGTAGCTACAGAGTGCAGTGAACTTTTTTTATTTTTGTTTTCCAATGAATTACAGGTATTCTTGAAAAGCTATCCATGAACAGATTCAAAGAGAATAATATAATAGAACATTACTGGGAGCACTAACCTAGCCTACTTAGAAATTAGGTGAAACTCAGACCCCTGTTATTTAGAACAACAATATTGCAAGGCATCTCGCCCCAATTTGAACTACAACCAGGGCTTGATTTCTCAGAATGCAACAAGGACTATGACCAGCTTTGTTCTAAGTTACTTCATATTAACTAGGGCAGCAGTTAACGAGAATTTTAATGAAAGCATTTTACACATAAATGCAGCTTCAAGTTGCACAAAGGCCATGGATAAATTTGAGCATTCACTTGTAATGAGCATTCTAGTGAACGTTATAATAAACAGGAGCATTTTAGTGCTCAAGTCTATTGGTACCTTTATAGTATTAAGGAAGCATTTCAGATATTAAATAAGCTTTAGAAATAAAGAAAACTGCAGAAAATTTTCTTCATATCTTTAACAAAGGAACCGAGGTCTCAGAATGGAATTTTGTAATATTATTGCATTGCAATGTGAGCTCAAAGACTGACTTGACTGAACTTTCTATAGACATTCTTATCTTAAGACATTGGTATTTAGCTTTCAACTTAAAGTATTGTCATTACAATAAAAACTTGCATATCTTTGTTGTGTCAAAACCTTCAGTGCTCTTTAATCAGTAAACGAAAACATAGTGAGGAATCGGCATGTCCTTGACCCAAACATTTTAGGACATGTGTCATCCACCAATAAGCTTTAGTCTCGGGTGGTGGATTACAGCCTACTGCCACTCACATGGCCAGCGTCCCAGCAATGGGAACATTAAAGGCTGATTATACTTATGCTTTATACTTATTCTCAAAAGCTCATTGATACTACTAATAATAATAATGTGCCTCATTTCATTACAAGCATGTAACGGCCTCTGCGAGTCAGCTTCGGCTCCTCGGACGCCTTCCAAAGCCCCGGGGCCCCAGGGTCCCAAGATATATCAAAAACATTTAAATAAAATAATAAAGCTCATTTATTCCATATTTTCTTAACATATGTTTTTATAAATTCGTAGTTATTGGGATATGGATCCCGTTTGGGTAAAAGCCTCCTCAATCCTGTGCCAATTTTCCCTGTTTTGGGCCGACTCCATCCAACTCGGACCAGCTACTTCAATGATGTCATCTGCCCATCTCTTGCGTGGTCTGCCCCTGGTCCTTGCTTCCCGGTCCAGACCACTTCGTTGACTCCAATGTCCAATGACCTTTGATCTCTATATCTCGAAATATGACCTGCCCATTTCCATTTCAGTCGTAGAGCGTGTGTCGAGGAGTCTGCTAGTTTAGTTATTTTCCTTATCTCTTCATTTCGGATTTTCTGTATTTTCCTGAGTTATAATATGCTCCTTTAATATAAGCTTTAATTTTTTATTTTGTTAGTATAAGTCCATGTTTGGCTTCCATATGTCATACTTGGTAGAATACAGGTGTCCATTATTATTCTTTTGAACTTCGTGTGGTAGTCCCCTTTTAGATACTATAAATCATCATTCAACAAGATGGGAATATTGACAAGCAGTTGTAAGCTTGAGACACTTCACAAGCACACTTCACTCACGCTTCACACAATTCACTCATTTTGTTCACTTCTCACTTCTCTTTCTCTTCTTTTTTCTTTGAGCTTTACTTGGGTCTTAAGTTTATACCAGTTGTCTAGCTGACCTATACTTTAGATTAGATTGGTCTTTCTTGAGATTTAATAACTAATTCTTAAATCTATAGCTTAGAGAACATGAACTTGATGCTCTGGGCTTCTGGTTTTAGTTAAGACTGATTGTATGAAGACTGCATTGTAGACTTTTTACTTAAAACACTGCTTAGCAGACTTCAACTTCAGAATCTTTTAAACTGTAATATACTGTAAGTAGTCGTTTCTGCAGATTTGATCCTTTGTATGATGTTTTTTTAAATGCTCTTCTTGTATTTGGCTATAGTATTGTCTCAAAACTTAAGTTTTAAGACTCTGGCCTTAATGCTAGAACCCACGGCATGAATATTTGTGTAAAACTTTTGTCTAAAGTCTATCTTAAGGCTTATCACTAGAAAAATTTGCATATCAAAGCATTTATGAAGAGATTATAGTACGGCTCAAAATACTTAGTTCTTATACTTGTCAAGGAAAGCATAAGTAAACAGAATTTTTAGGGTTCCGTACCTCAAAAGGAAAAAACGGAACCCTTATAGGATGAACCTTTAGGAGTGTGTCTGTTTGTCAGTCAGTCTGTCACAGCCAATTTGCTCCGAATCTACTGGACCGATTAAGTTGAAATTTGATAAACATATGAACTTCTGTGACCCAAACATGGATCTGTAATGTCAATAAATGAATTTTGAATATGAGGGCCATTTTTGGGGTAGAAAATTAGAAAAAAAATTTGCGAACTGTACCATAATTATGACATTAAATGAAAGGGCTTATTATAAGGATCTCAGATATATTTAAAAAATATAAATATTTAAAGTTATTTAAGAATATAGATCAAAATTGACCAATCCTTATCTCCGAAACTACTGAGCCTAAGAAAATATTTCTTACATATCCATAAATTATGAATATCTCAAAAAAAAAAAAAAATAATATTCTTTCTCTTGGACCATTACTCAGAATAATAGCAATATTATAATAATAATAAAGCACGCGTTGATATTCACTAAATCAGCTTTTGGAAATGAAACTGCAAATTCCTAGCTTTTCATAGTTCTATGTATAGCCATGAAATGTAAATGATATGAAACAAATCGCTAAAGAAATCAGCGTCATCGTCATAGGTCTCAAGGTCCATAGAACCTTAACAAGATTTAACAGAACATAACATCACGCCTGTTTACCCTGTTAAGTTGGCAGAGGTGTACCTATATTACTAACTTACTGTTTTTATTACACCCGCATTTCGCCAGTTATGTGTAAATCCACACTCTGGACTCTGGGGTGCTACTGAGAATTTCCTGATGGAAAAACCCGATAAAAAATTTAAAAAAATAAAATAATCCTCTCCTCGACCTGGGAATCAAACCCAGGCCAAAACAACAACGAGACAAGATAATAAACAACAACAAGACTTATATTACATAATCTTTTTTAAGTAATAATAATATGTACAAGTATATAAAAAAACGGGAGGGCAAAGAATCAAAGGGCATAAAAAATTCGTCCACATCGTTGTCAACAGGAAAAGTGCCCAAAAGGCTGGCAGCATTGCCACGTTGTATGGCAATACTGATTCTTTGGCCAAGAAATAGGCCAGCCTTCTGGTCACGAGAAGAGTCGACTAATCGCTTGGCGATGTCTCGAAAAACCAAGTGGGCACTCGGACCCCATGCTCCTAGAGATTCAACCCCAAACGGCTCAAACATATAGCTCCCAATAAGTTTACAAGACTTATTAAAAAAATACATACAATACATATACTCACGCCTTCTTCACACCCAACAAACAAACTAAGCTTATAAAATTAAGTCTATAAGGTCTAAACTCTTATACTTGTTATAAAAGAGCATTTATTATGTCAATGTTTCTTATAGTGGCACATTATTAGAAGATTTGGCTAATATTACCTTTATTCTTATAATTTGGCTGGGTAAACGTTAATAAATCCAATTAATACGGCTACAATAAGGTTTCAAAATGTGTTCTTCTTATAGAGGCTAGTTACATTGCTTTTTAGCCATATAATATTCAAAGTTATATAAAGGCTTTTAATATTGTCAACTATTCTTAAAAAAGTAATGCACTAGGTAACTATGATGCTTTTTAACTTATAAGAGCATTGGATAAGACGTCTATCCAACGAACAAATTCTAACATTTTATATGATCTTTACAAGGATGATAGCAATCCGTATTCCCTTGTACAGTGATTATAAAGATATTATTCTCTATATGGTTACATTAACATGTTTTACATAACTAGATTCGCCATTTTGAAGTACAGCAGATTGTGTGAATTTATTACGGAGCGGAATTTATATTTAAAAAATGGATTCAAAAGACTGGAAGAAGTTTAAAAGGAGCGGTGGTTACAGAAGAAAAGTAAAAAAAGTCTACGAAAACATGGTTAGGAGCATTACACCCACCACCTCTACTCCTATGATGCTACAAAATACCAAAATACAAGCCGATACCAACGAATCGGCCAGTGGTTCCGCAGAGGATTATTTTATAGAAAATGAGAATGAAAATTTTCTTTGAACTTTCTTAAAATAAAATGTGTCCACTTCCATGGCCATCGCATATTATGTAAATTAAGATCTTTTCTTTGTAGTAATTTGTCAACATCTGCCAATATGTATACTACCATTGCAATATCTGCGGACAAACATATATATAATTAAGTATATTCTTTATTGTGTACTTACAATTATAATTATATTTCAAACTTAAAACTAGTGCACAAAAGCAAGCTTATAAAGAGATCTCTTCCAGCCAACCCAACCATAGTGAAACATAAATTTTATACATATGGGAACAAGACTATAATAGCTAGGGACAGGATTTTGTTCGTGAGAAAGGAACCCTAACGATGTGTAAAATGGCGATAGCATAAGCAGCTAATGATACCATTATAAAGACTTCACTCTCATAGACTCCTTGTAGACGATGTGCGAATCGTTTTGCTCTCATAATAGCACTGTTTATAACTTGACTAAATAATTACTAACGTTTGTAGCACAAAAATAGCTTAAATTCAAAGGCGGGTTGATACTACAACACACAGAGTACCACATTTTATCATGCATTTGAATTCCCATACACTTTTCACTATACACGAGCACATAAATCAGCTAAATAAACTACATAAAATAATAACTTACCGTTCAGTAAAATGGTTGACGTTTCTCTTTATTTGCCAAACTGTTGCGAAAATGTAAATCACTAAGAAAAAGTCTTATTGCAGAATCATACACGGACGGCTATAAGGGCCTACGGATTTTTAAGAGCCTTTAATTTGCCGCAATGAGTTTAACTCCCTTGTATCGGACCATAATAAAACACGTATAAGGGTGATACGCCCGTATTAACGCTTTCTATAAGATTCTTACAAGTGTATTGGCCTTGTTTCTTGTCATAATATAACACTTACAAGGAAAAAAGCGGACCAAAAAGCAACTATAAGGGTGGTAAAAGGTTATTGTCCTTATAATTTGTGCCCAAACCCACCCTTATTAGCGATAATGCGGCTCCTATAAGAATATTATTTTTGGCAATATTAGCCGCTACAAGAGCAATTTATGTTTGTTGGGCATGGGGGTAGGCAGAAACTATAGAACGCCACCTGCTACGCTCCATAATTCAAAAAAAAAAAAATCTTACTTAAAATTCTTTAATTGTCAACAGAGGAAGAATGGGATATCCCATACGAAAAACTGTCGAGCCTGGTGTATATGGGGGCAGGGGCCCAGGGCATCGTGTTCGGCGGCCACTACAGAGGCGAACTAGTCGCAGTCAAGCAGCTACGGGACAGGACCGACGTGAACGTCAAGCACCTGCGCAAGCTGAATCACGAGAACATCGGTAAGTCTACCTAGAGCTTGGTTAGGATGACGCCGTCTTTGGTGGAGTTGGCTGTAACATCACAGTTGGTGGTGTAAAGAAAATAATAATTATTTTCTTTTTTGGTGGTAAATTTTTATTAATCTCTCAAATACATTGCAAACTATAGTTCTGTATAATTTAGCAGCATTTTTTCAATTTTGTAAATGTGAATACCATGGAGTCGTTTACTATGTTATTATGATTTATGTTGACTTGAAAGAGCATGGCAGTTGAGAGTATGTCATGCTCACTTAAATGTTTCACTGATGGTGGCGCGTGTGTTGGATCATTCGGTTCCCTACAAAATGGTTGAGCTGGATGGTGCTGATCCATGCGTCATGTTCGTGAACGGGCGCCGTCATTTGGGACTGGTCATCTCTTGACTGCCAGGGCTTATTTTTAATTAGTAATTTTATATTTTGAATTGTTTTATTAGTTTTTACATTGTCTCACATATAGAAGCAACAAGAATAATGTACCCAGGATTATGTAATATCTTGATTTAAAAGAGTGTCCTTGGAGTTTCTTGTCCGTTCTTCTCCATAGTGATCTACGTATTGGAATGGGCATCTAGCTTCAACTTGCCGACTCTGACTAACTGACCGTCTCTTTGACAATTCAAAAGTGCCTGTAAATGGTTTAATTGAAATAAATGCTTTGAGTTTGAGTTTGAATATCGTCAGGGGTTTTAGAGCTATCATTGGTCCAGTAAGATGTGGTGCAATACAGGTCGCATCGGTCGAATCAATCAACAATGATTAATTAAAATTTGGCTGAAAATTAAACTATTCGAATGTCTAAAGTTATAATTACCAGCCCCCAATACTACGTACACCACTTCCCTAGAGTTTTAGCTGGAAATGTACCTCACACAATGAACTCTTTTTGCCACGGAACGATGATGGTCCCAAAAATAGAGAAGGCTAGGCGCGCGTAAGCTAGTATAGCAATAAGCTATTTAAGGCCAAAGCGTCGATAGTGCGCCACCTGCTACGCGCCATACATACTCTTTTTGCTTCGTTTACATTCATACATCTGGTCATACATGCACGCTGGTTGCGAGTGCTACGCACCTGGGTCTCAAGTCTGCTATTACAATAGTGTCAGAATGGTCTATAATTGATTTCATAATTGTTGATTTAGACAAGTTTGGTAATTTACTAATATAATGGCGTCATTATGACTTTCCAGTGGTCAGCCACTGACACTCCATTGAAAGAATTGATAATCTCGTACATAATGACAAATTAAACTTCCTACTATACTTCCAACTTCCTAATACTTCAGATTGCTTATAAGTTATAACACTAATAAATAACTTGTAAAAATATATATAAATGAAATCTGGCATGAATAAATGTTCAAAATGCCATTGTAATACAATTCTATTACGACACCATTGACCGACCAATGATCGACCATTATGAATTTAGCAGATTACGAACTTTTAGCAAAATGACAATGGGATCCTTTCTGAAGAACATCACCATTTGTAGAATTATAATAATAAAAATCATCAATACAATTCTCTAAGTTCATATAATCGAATGACTATTTAATGAAATCACGACTTTTTTTAATTTTATTTTACTATGGGTTTGCTCTTGACTCTAGTCTAGGTCTGGGTGACAGAGACAAAGTCTACGATGGAGTGAGCTTACCCAGAAGAAGCCTGTTCACTCTCACTTTGAATAGATTAGGGTTGTATGCGTTCGGAAACACAGTCGCAGGCAGAGAGTTCCACTCCTTTGCTGTGCGCATTATAAAAGACGTTTGAAAACACTAGTGCGAGTTGGTAGAATATCAACTAGGTAGGGGTGGTAACTTGCAGAGCGTCTAAATGTCCGATGGTAGAAGGGGGCCGGTGGAATGAGGTCGTGGAGTACATGGGCACACTCGACGAAGTACAATCTGTAGAAGACCGACAAGCAGGTAACCTTGCGGCGATGAGCCAAGCTGTGAAGCTTGGCATCCACCAGTTTTACGTGGCCAATCAGCCTCTTAGCTCTGCGTTCCATCGAGTCCAGCGCAGCAAGTTGGTACTTAGCTGAGCCATCCCAAAGGTGGCTGCAATACTCCATGCAGGATCTGACTTGTGCTTTGTAAAGGGTTAAAAGCTGTCCAGGACACTAACTTAAGGAGTTGTATTACTGATTTTAATGATTTATATTATGTAAATACATATTTGCTACGGTCGCGAATCAAACTTTAATCAACATACACCCAGACAATGAACTGCAAATTGCAAAAACGTAAGAAAACTTAAATTTCACGGGATAACTTAGAACTTCCTCCTTAAGCCTAGCTAACTACTAGGCTATTCATCAATTTGAGAGATTATTTTGTGTATATTACAGAAAATATCGAAGGAACTTGCGCGCATAGCCCCCATTCAGTTTGACTAGCATTCTACTTATGACTGGAGCGGCAACTCGTCTTGGAAAAAGAAAATATTTAGCTGTAGAGTTATTTTCAACAAGTGGTCCACAAGGCTAGCATATACTAGAACAAGCAAAAATCTTACTTACGTACCCAAAATGTTACTTTTAACAAGACCATTTTTACTTTTCTGAAAATTAATCGGCTACATGGCCAAACAGAACCGGCGGCACGCGGATAGCTTATGCCACAATACTCATATAGGGTTTGTATCTTTAAAGAACGATATTGAAATTTCTTCATCTACTCGTTTAACCTATAAACAAGCAATCAAACTAACAATTGTGAGCCTATGTTGTTGTTGTGTTAAATAAATAAACAACACAACTCGTCGATGAACTCCCGCGTAGTAAGTAATATTACGCGGGACAGGAGATTTAGGGATCAAATCAAATCAAATCAAATCAAAATCGTTTATTGCAATCCATAATGTACAATTACAGGTGGTAAATAATGAAATATTAATAGAAACAATTATGGACCCTGACGGGCACAGCAAATTTTTAAATAAGTAGAGAGAGGAAGAGCGCTTTATTAATTTCCTTGTTTTCTTTTAGAAATATTTTATAATTATGTAGGTCGTCTATTAATTTATTATTTATTTAATTATGTTTTTTATTGCTTATTTCTTTACTCGCTTAAAAAATGTTCATTATTATTAATATAGTATAATTTTTAAGTACTTATTATGTTGTTTATAAGGTATTTTAATTATCTTACTTATTAAAATATATCTGTTATTCATAGTTATGTATTTTTATTATTAAATTTATCCATTAGAATAATTTTATATTCTACTATCTGTGTATTCATATTATTCTATTAATATTTATTATTTTATATGCAGGTTTATCTATTCATTTATTATTTATTTAATTATATTTAAAATTGCTTTTCTTTACTCGCTTAAAATTGTTCATTATTATTATTAATGCAATATAATTATCAAGTAAGTATAGTTTATTTTTGTTTTTTACATAAATTATATCTGTTATTCATAGTTATGTATTATTTATCCGTTAAATATTCTTGTACTGTGTAATAGCTTTTTTTGATCAAGTATTGCTTTAGTTTATTTAAAAATATACTGGTTTTGTTTTGTTGTTTTATGTCTTCTGGTAATTTATTATATATTTTTATTGACATTGAATATGGGCTAGATGAATGCAGTTTAAGGCGGGAGGGTGGCAAATTTAGTCTATTTTTATGGCGCAACGAATAATTTGTTTGTATGTCTCCCCGTGTGCTGTTAGAATCTGGATATTTACGGACTAGTTTACATAGTTCTAAAATATAAATACCAACCAAGGTGAGAACCTTGTGTTTCTGAAAGTAAGGCTTGCAACTATCCGTTGGTTCTATATTGGTAATTATTCGTATTAGCTTTTTTTGGAGGGTAAATAGGGAGGGAGCGTCTGTGCTATTTCCCCATAAGATGATGCCGTAGTTAAACCAAGCGTGGGCATACGCGTAGTATGTGACTAGTGCGGTTTGCAGGTTTGTAGTCTTTTTTATTTCGCGGAGAGCATACGAAAACTTTGAAATTTTTGATTTTACTGTCTGTATATGTGTTTTCCAGTTTATATGTGTGTCTATTGTTAAACCTAGGAGAGTGAAATTGTTAACTGCTTCTAATTTATGTTGATTAAAAGTAAAATCTATATTTATTCGTTTTTTCTGCCAGGGGTGAAATGCTATTAATTTGGTTTTAGTAAAATTTATTTCGAGATTATGGTCGCTCATCCAGTTTACAATTTTTCCAAGAATAGTCGTAAGTTTTTCATTTAAATTTGCATTTGTTTGGCATGAAGTCAGGATCGAGATATCATCCGCAAAAAGTACACATGGCCCGTCTATGGTTTTGGGGAGGTCATTTATGTAAATGAGGAAAAGCAGGCAACCTATAACACTTCCCTGGGGAATTGAAGCATGTATTGTTTTAACATCAGATCCAATGAGCTGTGCTTCTTTTGTTTTTAGATTGTAATATTCAATCTCAACTAATTGCTCTCTATCTTTTAAATATGAAGCGAACCAGTCATGGGATCAGCAAGTTATTACACACACGGGCTTTGCTACGCCTGGTCTACGACGGCGTCCGCGCTACGCGTGTCTATCTTGGCTGTCTCGCTACTTGGGTCTACGCCATATGACGCGCTACGCGGGTCTACGACGGCCTTCGCGCTACGCGGGCTTTCGAAAGCTTTAGCGCTACGCGTATCTAAATTAGCGGTCGGCGTGACACTACAAGGGTTTATGAAACCCCACGCGCTACGCAGTAGACCCCATATCGGTCATCGCTGTTAAAAGGAAAACTATCACAGCTAGGTAGGCTTTACAAGTTACCGAGTAATAGTCCACCAACTTACATTTACAGTTAAAAAACATGTTCTTCTATACATTCCGTATAAAAATATGTTCTTCTATACATGTTTTTTAACTACAATTATAAGTTTGTTCTTGGGATAAATTCATCCGAACTACGGAACCCTTCATTGTTCGTGGTCCGACACACACTTGGCCAGTTTTTTTATAAAACGGTTGGCTTATAAAACCGCGTACAGTTGGGTGGTGACCCACGGTGACGCAGATAGCTGCCCCTGGAATTTCATTTAAATATACTTTACTAAACCAATAGTCGAAATCTTCCTTTCATTCAGTACGGGCCACCGTCCAGCAAAACAGAACCAACCTTGAACTCGGCACAGTCTACGATAATAATAATAATGATTGTCTATGTCTCAAGAACAACGCTTACAAATTCCATGAATGACAAACTAATAGGCTTCGAGTAAACATTTATAATTCAACAAAACTCCAATATAACTGACACTGTTCCAGTTTGTGAAGAATGAATGAACGAACCCCGTAAAGCCACACAGACGCTCGTCTTGACATTGACCGATTTACCTACATTCGCGGTTCATCGCTGGGTGAACTACTTTATTTGCTAGATGTCTATCGTTTGGAGCAGTGCAGGATGGCAGGTCCATTCGAGCGATAACTCCACCCAAAAAAGCGCTAGATTCCGCTAGACAAATGTGATTTAAAAAGCGCTTGATTTTATGCTATATTTAAAATAAGGAGTTAGAAATACATGAAGAAATATTTATTGTCAGTTTATTACAAAAATATGAATGATTGAACAAATTGATATTAATATTAGATGCATAGAAATCCAATAAAATAGTCAACCGACAAATCGTCGACGTCAGCGTCGGTTGCTTTTTGATGGATTTTGAAGACTCCCAGATCCAGATAGCCCTGGCGGTGGTTCTGTGTAATGTTCTACACAAAGTTAATTGTTAATGAATAAATAAATGAAATGAAATGTTGTATATATCTAATTTATATTTTGCGTTACTGCCAATTACTACAAAATTCTATTACTGACGAAATTCGATGTCTGACAAAATATTATTCGTTAAAAACTGTAATAAAATACCTATGTAGGTTTAAATGAATTACCTATCAAGATACTCGTACCAATATATTATTATAGCGCTAAATTTTCCGTTAGGAGTTAAAAGAAAATAATGGGAGTCGATTGCCCTAAAATTGCGCTAGATCTAGCCCCGAAAGCGCTAAAATGGCAAGTAGGTACTATAGACTGCACGTCACTGGTAACAGTGACCTTGAGCCGGCCAAGCGTGGTACCGGTGGTACGGAATTTCGATAGAATGCGATGCCAGCTTATACTGGTTTTGGTTAGTACTGACGTGCGCTCCACTGTACGAAGTAGTTTTTGTGTGAAAGTACTTTATACATGACTAACTTCTGCCCGCGACTTCGTCCGCGTGAAATTTCGGCCCCTGACCCACCCCGTCGCATCTCATCGTCCACCCGCACTATCACTTCGTTTTCGCCTAGCGTTCTTTCTGACTTTATACTATAAAATGCATGAGAAAATTAATTTCCTAAATATTTTTTTTCGTGTATTTTATGCATGTTTTAATAGTTATTCTGCAATTCGGGGCGGAGACAAATCCAACAAATTATAAAAATTGGTCCAGCCGTTCTTGTGTTATAAATGGTGTAACTAACCCGACTTTGTTTTATATATTTAGATTTATGGTCACGAGTCGCGACAAGTGACGCGACACAAATGTCGCGTCACTTGTCGCGTCTGTCTTAAGTCAGATATCGCATTCAACTCTCTCAATTCAATTAACAATTCAACTTCATCATAAGTGTCAATGTCATCGCCACGTCAACGGGGCGCTCAACCTAAATGGGCGCTCAATTCACCAACTGTAACGACCACTTCATTATCTGGGACGCTCAACCTTTTGTTACCAACTGAAACGCCTATCTTTTTAGGGTTCCGTAGTCAAAACAAGGAACCCTTATAGTTTCGCCATGTTCGTTTGTCTGTCTGTCTGCGGTTAATAGGTTTATGTATATCTTTATATTTAAATGAATATTTATTCCTCAATTTTCGCTATTGCACCTACTACTGTATGTCTCTGCATCACCCAAGGGTACACTGGTAGAAAATGCCTATGGCATTAAGTCCGCCTCTGTACATTTTTTGGTGCTTAAAGTATTAAATAAATAAATAAATACCAGAAAGCTGTAATTTGGTATGGGTAAAAATCTTAATCAGGCCGACAAAGTGGTAAAATAAAATCTAGTCCTCCTCCACCCCCCCCCCCCCTCCCGCTAGCTAAATAGATGTACTAGAATGTGAAAGTGGATTTTTGAGAAGGGCAGTTACATTAACCGTTGTAGCTACAGGAAAACGGTCTGATGAGACTGTCCTTATGTTTTAGAGATATTTTGATCAACATTCACCGATTTTGAAGAAAATGTACAGTCTGCAAGAAAATGGGCCATTTGCACAAAAACTTTCAAAAAAACTATCGGACCAACTGAGGTTTGAGTACTAGAAAAGTCAGAAATCGCAAAACTTTCCTCATACATTTCGTAGGAAACGAGCCTCCCAACTTACTTTCTTATGGATAGACTGGCCGGTCGAAAATAATGTTTTGATCCTTATAAGAAATAGGATTGGTTAGCATCGATTAAAGTTTTTGGGAAAATGGCTTTCTAACTGTACATATTTTTCAAAATCTGTGAATGGGGTGATCCCCAAAGCATGTTCTCCAATACAGACTGTATGGGAAAACATGTTTTTATACTACAATGTTAAGTTTGTTCTTGGGATATATTCATCCCAACTACGGAACCCTTCATCGTGCGTGGTCCGACACGCACTTGGCTGGTTTTTTCTTAATAAAATTCTATTTAATGCTCATGTGCCTGGCATGTGCGATCCAACAGGTTGTAGACCGCTGAGTGAGCTCGCTGCGGCATGCTCGGTACGCGACCCCGACATTGACCTAATAACACACTTCTGGATCCCCAGAAGTTCGCGACATTTAAAGTGCCTGTGCGAGAGGACTTCCTGGAAAAGATATTATGTACGCACGTGTTATCTGAGATTTCTATGTCCTTGTACTGTTGCACGTTTAATTATTGTGTGCAGTATTTTTTAAAGTACCTATCTTAAAGTAAATATTATCAGTCTAAAATCTGCCATTTTGATTTAATAAAAACCTAACCTAGTCTATTATAACCAACGCATGCCCTAGACAAGTCGATGAACAACTGTATTAAAATCTATCCAGCCGATGATGCTTGAGGGTATAAAGAATCCCACATGCAAAGATACTTGATACAAAACCCTACGTTGTTTGTCGCGCAGTCGGGTAAAAAACAAAGTTGCTTGATATTGTCCGAAAAATAAGCGCGCGCGTAGTAAAGCTGCACAGTGCACGGTCCGCTCAGGTTAAGTTCAGGAGTCAACCTGCACTGCGTGTTCGATGTAATCCTGGCTATTGGATATCCTTACTTACATTTCCAAATTTCCTGTCGCTGGTCATCATATCAGCCGAAGGACGTCTTCTGCTGGACTCAGGCCGTTTGTCCATCGCACCGTCAACGGGACGTTAACGAGAACGAGCTGACGGCGCCGAAGTGGCAATACATACATTAACTATGGCTGCGTGTTAACCGCACACTTACACCGGGACGTCACGTTCGGTTCGAATTTCTTGCCGTTCTTCGTTGCTATCACCTGTTTCAAACCAAATGTCTTCTTCATGTCGTTCTTCTGCATTACAATGGCGATTGTAATGCACTTTATGCATTCAGTGAATTTGGATAATGAAATAGGTGTATTTCATTATCCAAATTCACTGAAGAAGAAGTAGGTAGCTCATAGGTATTCTTTTTGATTTCAGGTTCCTCACTCACAGGTATGTCTCGGTCTAATAGAGGTACTTCTTCAAAAGTTACATCTCTGGAAAGCAACAATTTAAAGTTCCTTGTATCATAAATTCGATACAGTTAGTAACCGTCATATCCTATAAGAATTCCTTTCTGTGCTTTTTTATCTAGCTTGTTTCTTTTTGGTTTGGGACATGCACGTAACATACACAGCCAATGATTCTGAGATTATTTATTTTGGGTTTCTTATTGTACCATAACTCATACGGTGACTTTTGGACATTTGGAGTACCATCCTCATACCAGTACGATTTAATATGTACACTGAAGCTTGCACTACTTCAACCATAAACCTTTAGGTATCTCATCATGAGCGTGTATAAGTGCTCTTGCCATCTCAACAATTGTGCGATTATCTCTTTCAGCGCAACCGTTTTGTTCAGCAGTGTAGGACATTGTCCGCCTCTGCTTAATCCCGTGTTGCCTTAGCGTACTTCGTACTTGTTCATTGTCGAATTCGCCTCCATTGACGCTTACCAACTCTTGAATGACGTGTCCTGATGTCTTAGCTTCTGCTAAAAAATCCTTCAAGTATGCTTTAATATGTTACTTTTTAACACGGAGGAGTCTCGGTATGTAAAGATACACCCCATAAAAAATAGGCTAGAAACCAAACGTCATGGCGCCGATCAACAATGCAAACAAATAAACAACGTTGCGGATGGCTATATTTTTTTTCAAACAGGACTACTCCTGAAAACCTGATATTGAAGTTTCGAAAGAAACTTTTTCGTTAAACTAATATGTGAAAAATCACTGTTCAGTTTCAGTAAAAGGTAACATCACTAGCGTATATCTAAAATTCTAAAAGATACTCTATTTGAAGAAATATTGTAGTACACCCTTGTACTACAATATTTCTTCGAACCGAGTATCTTTTATTGTAAAAGAATAGTCCTTTGTTTTCTAGAGAATACTTTGGCTTCTCTTAATTCACGTGAAAATCTCTAATGAAGCGAGGAATAACTGGTACCCATTTAATATTTATTTTAATAATTTGCCCACCCGACAAAACACCCGTCTGGTCGGAGTATCCTTCCGTTTCTATAGAGGATGAGTGAACTTTACACCCTGTTCCTCATACCTCTATAATAAAATAATGAAAAACATACACTCATGAGTAGAGATCGGATATTCGGATGCATATTCCCCTAAGGTTGAGATGTTGATTAATATGGAATGCGCTTTTATATCTAAAAAATCCCGCGGTTCCGGGATGGACAAGTTTAGGTTTCTGATTATAGAATCGGATGCATAATTACTTACGTTCAAATGTTGGCTTATATGGAATGCGCTTTTGTATCGATCGTAAAAATCCCGCGATTACGGAATCGACAAATTATGTATTAAAAAAAAAAAAACTGACTATAGTTTCGGATGCATATCTACCTACCTAAGTAGACGAGGTAATATTTAAGCCCAATTAGGATACAGTACTTAATTTAATAAGAAAAATAAAAAAAATGATGTTGTTTTGTTTATGTTTTAACTAACACACACCACCCCTCCTCTTACACCCTACATACACATATTTGCATCGGGAGTTAAACATTAATTTTAAATAAATATGCATCTGAATAGTTATGTTATTCAAGAATCCCGGGGTTTTTTTTTGATAAATAATTTTTTTTAGAAGTCGCTTCTATTCTATACATCTGACTAGTTATGCACTCCCGGTGTTCCTGGCATCCCGGTTTTTTTTTTTTTACAAAAAAAAAATATATTTTAAGAAGCCGCTTCAGTACAGGGAAACTGGTTTTAAGCTTAAAAGTTTATGGGTAGGTTCTGTTGAATTGCCTCATGAGTAGAGATCGGATATTCGGATGCATATTTACCTAAAGTGATTTTTTTTGCTATGAAGGTTTTTTTTTTTTTTAAAGTAAAAAGTTTTTATGTTGTTGTTCCAAAATAAAAACTTTTTACTTTAAAAAAAAAAAAAAAAAAAACCTTCATAGCAAAAAAATCACTTTAGGTAAATATGCATCCGAATATCCGATCTCTACTCATGAGGCAATTCAACAGAACCTACCCATAAACTTTTAAGCTTAAAACCAGTTTCCCCTTATGGTTTCATACTGGGTTTCAATTTTTATGAAGTAATAAGAAACAGCTACTAAAATATCTCTTGTTAACTTATACATATTTAACACTCATAATACCCTGAAACCTTATCAAGCCGCTAGCTGAGCTATCGTTCACTTGGAAAAAGTGTTCTATGTATTAATTCAGGGGCCAGGGGCAAATTTATTATAACTGACTAGCTTTTGCCCGCGGCTCCGCCCGCGTGGATGTCGGTTATCGCGTAAAAAAGTAGCCTATGTCCTTCTCCGTATCCCAGGCTATATTTCTGCCAAATTTCATGACGATCGGTTCAGCGGTTTAGGCGTGAAAATGTAACATACAGACAGACAGACGTTACTTTCACATTTATAATATTAGTATGGATAAAGCGACATATATCCTATAAATGTCAACATTGACATATTTACATGACACATGCTGTTAAAAACGCAAACAAAATAATTAAAAACATGTAAAATGGACAAATTGTTACCTGTTGATTAAATAGAATAGAATTAAGGCCTGTGTTCACCAACATTCAAACCACCGGTTAGGTATTTAACAGTTGGTTTATGTTAAATTTCCTAAGGCCTGTGTTCACCAACATTTAAATCAACTGTTTAGATATTTAATCAGTTGTTTACTCAAAATTTCATAGGAAATTTGACATAAACCAACTGTTTAAATACCTAACCGGTGGTTTGAATGTTGGTGAACATAGGCCTAAGAAATTTTGTTAGGCCTGTGTTCACCAACATTTAAATCAACTGTTTAGATATTTAATCAGTTGTTTACTCAAAATTTCATAGGAAATTTCTAAGTAAAGAACTGATTAAATATCTAAACAGTTGATTTAAATGTTGGTGAACACAGGCCTTAGTGTGCCAAACTTCAACCGATTCCTTCCAGCCATTCACGTGTGATTCAGTTGGAATCTTCCAATCGACTTCATGTTCATAATGTTACTGGGATTCTCGAGTCCATTCGCAAGGAAACCAATAACTCTAAACCAACGTATTATATCGAAAGATCCTCGTTCTAGTCGTTCGGTCAAGTACAAGAATGTTTGCAATTTACAAACGTAAACATGTGTTGAAGTGTCTACACAACAAAGCCGCGGTTAGCTGTAATAGTTTCAAAACGTTGCAAGTCGGACAACTTTTGTATACAGTGAGCCCGGCACACAGTATTCTATTTGATGAAAAAATATTGAAGATATCTCGATCAAGGGATGCATTTATAATGCAAGAGTAAAACACCCACGTGTCCATTTAATTTGTTTTTTTTTTTTAACATATTTTCTAAAAACCGCAATTGGGCGACGTGACTTTTTTATCATTGATAGGCTTTTTTTACGAGCAATAGTTCTGTTTGAGTTTTTAGGAAAAAAAAAAAAGTATTACTCGGTATCCGGAGGTGATTTTCCAAAAATAAAAACTGGAAAATATGCGCCCAAAGATGCTCTATTAAAATATCGCACCTTTAGAATTATAGAGACCTTATTTGAAATCATCACTCACATCATCAGTTAATGACATCATCAATTAATTCACAATATTATAGTGACCTCATTGGTGATGTTCTTCAGAAAGGTTGAAATCATAAAATTTCAAATATAGGTCACTATAATATTATTAGAGTGACCTAATTTGGTGATGTTTTTCAACTTCTGAAGAAATTAGGTCTCTATAATTCTAAAGGTGCGATATATTTATATAAAATAAATATCTTGTACAGTTACGTTACAGAATATATACTTTTTTTAATGAGAAGGTCACCTAAACTTCATCATACAAAAAAAAAGTATTTGAAATGGACACGTGGGTATTTTACTCGTGCATTATACATGCATCCCTTGATCGATAAATACCATAAACAGCAGATGGATTTTTTTTCATCAAATGGAACACGGTGCGGCGGTAAAGGCTGGGCCGTTGGGCTTTGTCGTGTAGACAGACCACCCTTAGATAGCTCGGTCTGATCACAGATTGCAATGCAATCAAGTGAGTTGATTAAAATATCTTGAACAGCCTTGCGAGTATATGTTTCGAGTATGTATGGGCAGCCGCCATTGATTTATTTCCATCAGGAACTTGGCCGCGACATTCAATTATTCTCAGTTTGATAACACACGTAGCAAAAGCATTTTATTAACTCTCTTTCTGAATGTCAAATCTACGTTTTTTTTATTCCTGCAACCAATATGTGGAAAATCTTGTTCCACGAGTTTTCCAATGTCAATTTTCTTTGATTTAAAGTTGTTTCTTGTTAAGTTCATCGATGCATGAAGTCTCCGGGTCTGAAGTTGAAACCAGTAGGAATACGGACGTAAATTTATGTATTGTTAGATACCTATGCACCTGCTTTCCGTGTATTTAAGTAGGTCTTGCAGTTTTTAATAGACGTTCTTATTAAGTACGTACATACTTACATAAACTCAGGCAGAAAACTCAGAACGCCACCTGCTATGATCCTTACATACTCCTTTTGCTAATTTAATTGGTACGTACTATCGGGGACATTCGAATCCGACCACCATAACTATTCTTGCTTGCAGCGCTTGGCCTCTATTGTAACGCTTATCTACGCTCATCAACCAATAGCATCGTAGCATCAGATTTTTCTGAGCCCCTTCTTTTTGTAAAAGAAAAAAAAAAGACCGTAAAAAGCCAGCTGAGGTGGTCAGAAATCTGTGATTACTGAAATGTAACAGAGCCTGAGAAATTCATATAAACAAAAGTTTTTTTTTTAAATTTGTCGTTGCAAAAATTGGCGGTAAACAGATGTGAACATCCCATGAGCACGAGATTTTGTTTTGAAAGTGTGCCGATTCGGATGTCCCAGATAGTACATAATTTCGTACTTATATAAATGTTTCGACTGAAATAATAATGAACTGTTCTTACCATTTAGAGACAAAAAACAATAGTAGAAACTAACACATTTCTCTCCGAGCCTGCGCTGTAATTGCGTAAGGCAGTCCCTGGACCTACAATAAATTTGCGCAATATTTATATTGCGCAATATGATTGAATCAGCACTTGCACTCAAACGATCCATTAATTAATATCACGCAATAACATTGACGGCCCATAAGCTTCAATGTTTTCTCGCGAGCAAGACCTGCGCAAACTTACCCTACACGATGAAATTCAAATATGGTGCGGTAAAAATTAAACTCGCTCAAACTTTTGTTCAATCACTGCGCAATCTTCAATATTAACCCTAAACGGTCAAAAACATTGCGCATTTCGTGATATTGTGCAATATAATTGATCGATTAGGACCCGCCTAACACAGTTACAGTTTCGATGGGTTTCATTCAACAACATTCATTGCGTTATTTACGTGGTTGAACAGACAAATTTTTCTAACAGATGAAATATCCTTTAAAATCATTCAGACTGATTGATAGTGGGCACAGAACAGATAAATTTATCTGTTCTGTGATAGTGTGTGACGCGATTAGGATGCTGGTTTATAAATACAAGCTAGTGCGATTGCTTCCTTTATTTCATTGAAAGGTCAAAGGGAATCACATAAAGCTTTTACATGATTAATAAACAAAACCGTTGCACGTAGATACGGACATCTATACTAATCAATCAATCCATACTTAATATTATAAATGTGAAAGTAACTCTGACTGTCTGTATGTTACGTATTCACGCCTAAACCGCTGAATCGATCGTCATGAAATTTGGCAGAGATATAGCCTGGGATATGGAAAAGGGCATAGGCTACTTTTATTACGCGATAACCGACATCCACGCGGGCGAAGCCGCGGGCAAAAGCTAGTACTAATAATAAAGCGGAAGAGTTTGCTTGTTTTTTTGATTGTTTGAATGCGCTAATTTCTGGAACTACCAGTCATAGCATTTTGACTATAAACTGCAACAGACAGCCAATGATAGCCCATGAAATGATGAATCCGTCTCTGTGGTCCCTTTGACGCTTTGATAACATAGTTTCGATATTTAATAGAAATCGCGCAGATTCCACTAATTACGACCAAAGAGATATTGAATATGCAAATCCTAGATTCAAGCTGGCTTACAATACACTGTTTGTTTTATAAACTAGAGAGCCGTCGTTAGAATTTTTATTTGAGGGGAAAATGTTTGTGGCCTTTATATGGAACATGTTGGGTTCAAAAATATAATTTTTGACCACAGATTAATACAGATTGGACACTGCAAAATCATTTAAATAAAAAGCGACTCTTGCTACGACACAATAAAGTGCAATTCAGGTCACATAACGCTTATTACCTACAGTTATATTCACCTACAAGTTGCCTCTCTTTTTATCGCGTAACTCTTATACCGGCAGCGCGCGGCTGTCTTACTGGATAGGCCCAGTGAGATGGGCCCGCCACGTACTTGTAGCTTCATACCTAAAATACGGAGTGTCCCACCTGTACCTGTGCGTTTGTGTGTCTGTATCTGTGCTTTAACGAGACGGCCGTCGCGTCGGCTGGATGTTGTGGTTGGCGATATGCGGCTCTGTCTCGCTTAGTCGCAGCATTATACTGAGCGATGGTTTGACGTTTTGCGTGGGTTTGACGCATATTTGCCCCCAACTTGTTCTTTTTTTGTGTTTGTGTTCTTTCTTTGCGTCATGTTAACCGCAAATAAACGTATTTGCTTTCTATAAAAGCTGTTTTCTTTTTGAAGCGCTGTCAACATCCGCTACAGATGCTATTCGTTATCACCTAAGTGGAGAATGTTATCTTATCTTATGTTATTTTTTGGTGGAAGATCTCTTTTACCACGTTTTACGGAATCCCGGGAGTAAACTTATCGGGAAAACTAGCCAACCTAGTTTGTAACTTGGTATTAGAAGCCAGCGCTGTATTCGTAACGATTTCTGAAAATTTATCCCGAAATTGCTCCACGCTATGAACTACCGGGTACAACCGGGTACAACCCGGGCGAATTAACATGACACCTAGCCCGGAACTCGACAATCCCCTCGCCACCCGCGCGCCGTCCGGCCGGTAGCGGGTGGAGCATCGAGCTCCGAGCCAGGTGTCATGTTAATTTGCCCGGGTTGTATGTGTGATTTCAGGAAGTCCGACGAATCAGGTAAAGTTAAATTAATGCGGTTCCGGCTACTGCCTGTAGGTATATTCTTGAGCAAATAAAAATATATTAAATAAATAATAACCACCAATAATGAAATATAGGCAGCGGTTTTTTATTTTTTCACCATTTATTCAGATTTTCTTCATAGATGACTTCATTTGTTCATTTAAATAATGTTACATAATTTGTATCAAAAATTGGTTAATTAATTTAATTTGAGGTGCACTACCGTGTTACTTTAAATACTGACTTGAGTGACCATAAGTTTTGCATCATAAATTAGTTCTAGTTATACATATTAAAATGACAGGTATTTAGACAAAATTTTGGAATTTGTGGGAGATCTGGAGTCTAAATTAAGCCTAGGCCTGTATTTTGTAACTCCAGGACCTCCAGGTACTCGTGTAGTATTATGTAATATAGTAATATAGATACTAACGTATTACTGAACGCATTTATATCTGAACAACCTAATACCTAATACAGATGTTATCCTAGTTATTTTGTTCTGTTTCTTCAGTATTCAACTAAATATTACGATTTTTACAAATTAAATTTAGATTTCCCCCTCTGCCTCGGTTGGTTTAGTGGTCGTAAGCGCTACCGCTGAGAATGCGGTCCTGGGTTCGATTCCCAAGTCGGGCTAAGTGTTATTGGGTTATACCGAATATTCCCAGTCGCCCCACATGGATTGCTCCCGCTTCAAATCGCTGTACACTGCGGCGTGGAACGTCAACAGATAATTTATTGTTATACTTAACCTAATTATTGTAAACATTATGTAATTTGATTATATGTGAATGATGACTAGCTTTTGTTAGGTACTTTAATTTTTGTAAATACTTGGATTATCTGTGATACGACTTTACACACAGAACATAAAAGAGGTTAGAAGGGCCTTGTGGGCGGGGCAGGCGTGCCGCACTCATGAGCAAACGCTCAAGTCAACCAAAATTTGCCTCACCGGTCAATAATCGCGCTCATATTGTGACAGCGCACGAAGCTCCGCGAAAAATAAAGAATTATGCCATCTTGCACTATTATAATTTGTCGGAAAAGAAGCCAGGTGTGTAGTGTATCCCGAGAATGGATTTTTTTCACCGGTTGGACCAAAAACCTTAATACAATTGATATTTGTAATTATTACAACAGTATTATGTAGTTTGAAGACAAAAACGATACAATCGCAAACAGATACAAAATTATACATTGCTTGCAATACATGAGTACCATCTTGTACTACGTGAGCTATCGCGCAATGTATTGCGTTCACTGCGAACGTCACGTGCGTTGAATTCAGCGAAATCCATGCGAATCGATAGTGTTGTACCAAGTTGTAAACAATGTCGATATTAAGTATGTGTGTATGAACCCAATGATTATTATCAGTAAAATTATAGTTAAAATAACTATGTTTGTTTATTGTGACATAATAAATATGACGTAAAACAGGGCTGCAATTAGCTAAAAACGAAAGAAATTTTGAATTTCGCGCCTATAGCGGATGTTCAGGAAGTGCACACTATTCGTAACCCCCCCCCAATTAAAGCGATTGCAAAACTGTAAGTAACAAAATTACAGCAATTTTATCGATACAAATAATCGATATTTTGCTCACCGTCCATATGTATATGAGAAATGAATGTGTGTGAGTGTTCGCAGTGTTTGCGTTAGTGTGACAACCAAATAGCAAACTCGGGATCTTAGTGCGTGTGTCTTATTTGTGTGCGTAATGCGCGTACGTATCGGTCTCTTGCTTGTAGTGGAGTTAGAAAGTGGGAGACAAGCGCGTTATAATAATAATAAGTGATTAAAAAGAACTACGATGAAGAAAATTTTGTTTGTATGTCCCTAATAATATCACTTATCTACTAATAAAACCACATTGGAAAAGTCTGACCGCCACACAGTGGAACGAATGTATGGGAGCGGTTGGACGTAGACATGTCCGAAAAATAAGAGTAAAATTATGACAAACTAATGATGCCATCTTATTCGATTACTTAATGCCTTCATAAATTGTGGTGATGAATTTCTTCATAACTCCCATATTTCGGGAGTAATTTGAGAAAATGTGAAATTTTACTATGAAAATGAGTGTATCGAGCTCTCTCCCTCCTGATTCCGGGCTTGTTTCAAGTAGCGGTCTCTAATATCGTAATGCTATTACTAAGAGCTATATTTAATACTAAGACACATAGTGCGCCAAATGTGCACTTTCTGGGATAAAAGGAAATGAAAATTTAAAAAAAAAAACGTTTTTTCCCCATTTGTATTTACTTTAAACCGCAGACAGACTTATTAAGAGGTCTATAAATATATTATATATATACAGAAATATATATTAACAAAAATATTCACAAGAACTGATGAGAGTATGACTTTTAAGTAAGTTGATAATAAATTACCTAGTTTCATTAAAAGTACAATAAATAATTAAGATGTAAGCTCTAATTTACTAAGTTACACATTTTAAAACAATAACATCATTTAATTATCTTCGTCATCATCATCATCATCAATTAATTCAAATTCAGAATCGATGTCCGCTAAATCATTTATGTTAACAAATTCGATATCACTTTTCTCAGAATCCGTAAGCTCATAAAATTCCTTAAAAGAAGATTTTTTTACAAACTTATTTCCTTTTGGACGGATACTTGTAACAAGTGGATCAGAAGACAGTAAAAGATTGTGCATAATATCTTCATTGCATGAGATACTGCTATGCTTTCGAGAATGCCCCTCTCTATATTTTCTAAAATCTTTATTTCTAGCCTCAGATGCCTCTTCGGATAGAAAACCAATGGGCACAATTGACATGTTCTGAACTATGTCTGGCCCATGCATTAAAATTTTATGAAGTGAAGAAGGCATATAATACCATGGGTATAACTCCACGTAAAGCTTAGCAGTATCAAAGCAGAACTCTCGGAATTTAGTTACGTTGATCTTCTCTCCTGATGAAATACACTGCAAGATCACACAGATTTTTCTTAAAAGCATAGCATCTATTCCGGTCAGTTCAGCAGATTTAGTGTAGTTTTCAAAAAATCTCCTTGCCGAGTTGCCATTGTTGGTGGATCCACTGCCTTGTTTCACAACATCGAGAAGTAAGCCCGTTTCTCTTCTTACAGCCTCTTGAACTCTTTTCTTCCTGTCATCAACTTGCCTTTTTGCTATATCACCCCTTACTTGCCATGATTTTATGTCTAATTTGTAGGAAATGTGTAATAAGCATTCCATTGAGCGAATCCAAGCGTGAAGGGTGCTTAAGCTATATTTATACATGTCCTCGTTTGCGTGTTTATCTTTGATTAACTCTAAATTATTCATTTCTTTAGGACAAGCCTTGCATATGTCACACACTGAAGCTGCTGTATTGGATATAATGGAATGAATTTTACCATCAATCATTGTCAACAGCAGTTGGTGTTTGACACTAATTCCATCAGTGATGGTGGATGGAGTTAAGGCTTCAATCTCTGCTTCGATTTCAGCCATCTCTCTCTGCACATTTTCTTTGGTTTCCTTTATAAACTTAAACAATATTGGCCGGCAAAATGAAGTGGAAGATGGTCGCTCGTTTTCCCAAATTGTTACACCTTTTGAGACGAGCCGCAGTGGTACAAGACTAATCATAAAATTACTAGCAAGATCGATTTGCTCATCTTCACTCGTCCTTTGATGATAAATGCTTTGGCTAGATGATCCGTCAAAACCCCATTTGCTGGTCAATACGAGCTGTTGATTGGGATCAACAGGGGTTTCTAACGACCTAATAAGTCTTCTTGAGGTTAAATCCATCAAGGCTTGTAATTTGATTTTTGCAGAGCTCTCTGTAACTGTGAGATCTTCTTTGGCCGGATAGCACTTAATTTTTTCTTTAACCAACATGTAGTAACTCGGGTATTGAAGAGCTCCTTCTTGAGTGTTGAAATCCCGAAGAGTGTTATAGCGCCATTTCGATAAGTTCATCGATACATAAAGAGCCAATGCCTTCAAAGGGGATATTTCCCGTACCTGAATTGATTTACCTTCAATGAAGGCTTTGATTTTTGAGGCCTCTTCTGGATTCTCCGTCAAGTATTTCATAACATAAGCTGTATCGCTTTGTCCTGCCTTTTGAAGCGCCCTTTCGGCCGAAAACATAATTTCAGCGCTGCTACTGCTGCATGAAAGACTATCTTCAGTGCGTCTTCTTTTTTGCCGGTTACTAAGGTCCTCAAAAGATTTACGAGGACTAGGATGTGTACAAGTTGAAGCATCAGATTTAGCAGGAGAAATTATGGGCTCGATGACGTCACTTATATTTTCTGTAGAAGGTTCCATATTTTCATTCTGTAATTCCGGCCATTGAATTGCAGCCTGTAGCCAAATCTCATGTTTCTTCCGAAACTTATCTGTGCTTCTTCCAGACTGTGTCCATTTTGCATAAATGCGGTAGCAAAATCGACGACACCAGTCTTTTAAACTTGTTTCAGCACTTTCACATAACTGAACACAACTGTTATCTTTTAAAACACTGAACAAATAGTTAAAGTCGCGTAAATCTTTATGTGCGCGTGCGCATAAAGCAACGTGAATATCAAGATTTGTATTAAAATTTGGAAAATACATTGCGAGATTAGCTTGGATACAACGAGGTGTAAATCAACACTGATTTTAAAGTTACTAATAGTGACCTATTTATATAAAATCCAGGTATCCCAGGTATCCTTTGTTAAATATTGCAAGGTAATTAGTTATTGTGATAATTAGTAAATGATGCATGCTAAATTAGTGTATTAAGAGCCATTTAGTAATTAAATAATAGCAATGTTCTTATCAGTAATCATTAGTGCATCAGTTTTATATGTAAACCTTAAGTCCCTAATTATATATCCTAATTAGCTTATATCTTCTCTAATTGGCTGCTCAGAAATGTTATTGTAATAAGGTAAACCTTTAGAAAAACGGTTTTAATCAACAAAATAAACAAAAAATAAAAAAATTGTGTTATAAAATAAACATCACTCTTTATCCCAGAAAGTGCACATTTGGCGCACTATGTGTCTTAGTATTAAATATAGCTCTTAGTATTAGCATTATGATATTAGAGACCGCTACTTGAAACAAGCCCGGAATCAGGAGGGAGAGAGCTCGATACACTCATTTTCATAGTAAAATTTCACATTTTCTCAAATTACTCCCGAAATATGGGAGTTATGAAGAAATTCATCACCACAAGTTATGAAGGCATTAAGTAATCGAATAAGATGGCATCATTAGTTTGGCATAATTTTACTCTTTTTTTTCGGACATGTCTACGTCCAACCGCTCCCATACATTCGTTCCACTGTGCGCCAACCCCCTCATCGCAGCCGTAAGACAGACTGCGATGAGAGGGGTTTGCGCTCCACGCCGCAGTGTACAGCGATTTGAAGTGGGGGCAAAACTTCCTAGTCGTCACCCGGTGGCAACTGGGAATTTTATTTCCGATTGCCACCTGGTGCCAATCCATCTGGGGGTGACTGTGAATATTCGGGTTTTTCGAACAGGAATTTCTCAGTAGCATCCTGGATTCTGGACTTGGGTCCGGTTGATGGCAATAGGCTCGCCCCCTATTACATGGGACTTAAACATAACTGACGAAATTTGGGTGAACTGTAGGTACACCTCTGGCTAACGCTTCGGGGAGTTGTGTTGCAAGTCTTTTCAAGGGTTTAATTAAGTCTGCGAAATAATTCCATTGTACGTTCGTACGCCACGTTTTAATATATCTGTTTTTCTTTTTCTCCCTTCAGTGCAATTCAAAGGGGTCAGCACCAACGGCCCCAACTCGTGCATCATAATGGAGTTCTGCCAGTACGGCCCACTGTTCGAATACATACATAGTGGGTCCTGCTTCGTACCAGCGCAGATCGTTAAATGGGCTAAAGAAATCGCCCAGGGGATGTCTTATTTACACGTAAATAAGATCATCCACAGAGATTTGAAATCTCCAAAGTAAGTTGGTTTTCTATTATTAAATCTAAAGTTACAAGCTTATCAAAAAACAATACCTACCATTGTTGTATTTAAAAATGTCTTTTGAAAATATGGACTCCTTGTGAATGCCATTCTGTGTTTGTCATTTTACAAGTTATGAACTTTTCAAATAATTCCTCTTTTATTCAATTTGTGCGACGTTCTAGAGATTGCATTACAGACAATGAAAATATGTTTGTAATGTTTACAGAGGATGTTTACTCGGAAACTAAGAGTTCATTTCCTTCCATTGTGCTACGTTTCCACCTATTGTGCTAGAATTATTGCATTGTGGCGACTGCTAAACACAGGGTTCCAGGCGGCAACGTATTTCATCACAAAAAGCTCGTAATTTTGCTTTCCTTTGTTAAAATTTTCGAATGAATGAATTTGAAGGAAAGACAATTGGACGTAGTTTAGCAGAAAGGACTTAACGCTCATTATGGTCAAAGATGAGTTGTATATACCAAAGAGGTCCTAACGGTTAACGGAAAGTACCACTTCATGTGGGTTGGTTCCCATCATTAAAAAATCAACCTTTTTTTTAATCACGGATCTTTTGCTGAATGAAAGAACCAACCGTTAGGACGTTTTTGGTGTAAACAACCATTTTTTTACTATAATGTGGGTTGCGTCTTTTCAGCTAAACTACGTCTTAACGTCTCCATGAAAATTTGTTACAATTATTGTGACAAATTTTCGAGTTATGGAAGCCCAGGATTAGAACGAATTCCAATAAAAAAATAGCAGCACAATATTGAACTTTATTAGGTATAATAAAAATAAACATGTTTTTTTGCTGTTATTGTACTTGTTGTTGTTGCATGTTCTATAAATAATCTCTAAGCTCTAAATTTTCCGAGGAACATAAAAATTACATTTATTCCGATAATTCCTTACATAAATTATAAATAGTTTTTCTTATAGGAAAAAATCTATCGTTCGTTCTTCGTCAAAACCTGTTCGATACCAGTAGTGCTATTCTGTATAAATCTCACTATGATAACTTACGTGAAGTGAGGTTAAAGTGAGCTTGAAGTGAGAATCGTGTCAATCCCTAGTGGGCTCGCAGTGAGATTCCTCCTGATGCCCTAGCATCTCACTGCGAGCCCACTCCACCTAGGTTTTCACGGTGAGATTTTTACAGATAATTAATCAATCCATTTTTTTTATTTATTTTTTATTTAGGTATAGTTACAGATAATATATTGTTAAAAATATATGCACTATGTTTTTCCAATATATGGCGTACAAAATTAATATAAAGAAGCAATTACAATTAAGGTGACATGTCAATAGATTACAAAAATAAAATAAAATCATTCAATTAAAATATGTCAGATATGTAAACTGGTAATAAATAAAATCATAAGTGTATAATTAGCAAGTCGGAATCTTCATATGTACCTCTGTTTATCAGTAGTAAACTCAGTGATGGAGTAGTAAAATCTATCTAAAAGGAATTTAAATAAAGATCTCTTAAAGGTTCCCAGACACTCTTTATTTCTAATAGCTGCTGGTATACTATTATATATTTTTGGGGCCATTCCTAGCACACTTTTGCCGAAAAATACGGTTTCATGCGATAAGGTCTGCCAATTTGTGTTTTCACATCCAGCTCCTTCCGTTTGTTGTATATAATCCGTCACTTGTCATGGAAGGAGTGCCCCGTGCTTTACGACAAAGCACGATTCTCGGAAATAATAAAAATGAAAATCCATCCACACGACATCAGACTCCCGTAGTCGGTCAAAAACAAGAGTATTTAGGGCTTAGGGCATAGTTAACTTAAAATGTAGTACGATTTGTAAATATGACTAGTTTTAAAACAAACAAACTTAATACATTTATTGATGATTAGCTTTTGCCCGCGGCTACGCCCGCGTAGGTGTCGGTTATCGCGTAAAAAAGTAGCCTGTGTCCTTCTTCATATTCCAGGCTATAACTCTGCCAAATTTCATGACGATTGGTTCAGCGGTTTAGGCGTGAAAACGTAACATACAGACAGACAGACAGAGTTACTTTCACATTTATAATATTAGTATGATATAGTATAGATATTGATTATTTATTGATATTGATATATTGATATTGATTGATTATTGATTGACTGATTGATGATATGTGTAGAATGCGGCCCATACTCAGTGTGCCGCATTCTCATCTTCTATGCATATGTACATACATACAAATAAATAAAATGGAAGTGTCTGTTTGTAATGTTAAAATAACAACATGTTACTAAATGTAAAATGTTTTAACTTTTGACTAACATACTTATATTTTTTTTTTAGGTTTTGTTTTTGTTCCTGCTAATCTCGGAAACGGCTACACCGATTTGAACGGGACTTTAACCAGCAGATAGCTGATGTTATAAAGAGTAACTTAGGTTACTTTTAGTATAAAAGTAACCTAAGTTTTACTTTTACTTTTTTTATAAGTCATCATTCATAAAAATAATAAAAACATACGATCATATTTGAGCAATACTTTTGAAATAGGTTACGTTACATACAACAGACATTTACATATGACAGTAACCGGTACGGTTCTAATAAGGTTATTTGAGCTTGCAATGAGCTAGCTTTGCACATAGTATCAATTAATTCAATATTCTGTATTGGTCGGAGCGTACCGAGAGACTGATGAAATAGCGATAGTATTTGACTCATTAGTAAACTGGTAGGCTAGGTTCACACGGCATTGTACTGCACGTAGTAGTTTTTTTGCGGGATAAACGTTACCGAATAAGTAGTGGCGCATACATTGAGTATAGACCCGTTCACACGTCGTATGTACTGCAAAAAACGTACGTAGCTGGCAGGGGCGTACTCGTAGCTACTCATAAAGGGGCCCAATATCGAAAAGTAAAAGGGGTCCCCTTTATGGGGGCCCTTTTTACCCGATTGCGGCAAAACTCCAAAGGAAGGGATTTTTGTTTACAAAATAGCGTACTAACATGGTAGGTTAAGTTTACATTGTAATTTTACTAAGACAATGCAAGAGCGAGCGAGGTGAGCTAGAATATTTTTATACTAGAATAAGCTGTCGTTGTGATTTTAATAAAATAATACAAGAGCGAGCGTAGCGAGCTCGAATGTTATAGCACCCTGAGTTGGGTAGTTTAGATTTTCTGTGTGATTTTACTAAATGAATGCAAGCCATTATAAGCCATAAATTAATTACGACGTTAACTTTCATATTTTGAGCTATTATCAATAAGAACTTGATTTTTTTGATAATATTTAACGAATTTTGCTAACACACGTTACGTCGGGGGGCCCCTGTAACTTGGGGGGCCCGTATCATTGATACGGCTGATACGGCGGTAACTACACCCTTGGTAACTGTTTATCGAATACCCGCCGGTCTTGTCAAACAAACCGAATGAACTATCAACGTATTTCGTCTGCAGTAGCGCATAATATTATACTATCAAACTGAGGCTATTCGTTTTTACACGGAGAAAAATCTATCGTGTGAACAGCCCGCTTTTGATTGTAAAAATACGTGCGGTGTATTGCCGTCTTTACCCAACAAATAAATCGTACCGTGACAGCCGTTTTATTGGGCTCCAGTTGTTAGCTAACAACTGGGATCAAACAAAAACTTTACATACGTGAAGGAGATATAGAAAACATATTTCAGTTTCGTTTCTACTGGATCTAATAAGTGTGCCCATGTTTAATAGTTATTTAGTGCCATGTCTAATTGTCTATTGCTAAACTCTGTCGATGTTCACAAATGATGTGCTGTCTTAAGGGTCCGTGCACGAAAAAAACTCTCTTTTGTCAATTTCTTATCTAATTGTGAGAAAACTTGAAATAATCGGAACATTAAGTCTGTGTAACTATAAAAGTACAGTTTTCATGGTGCTAAACCATTCGTGTCAGTCACAGCAGCTTTTAATAGTTTCATCATTTTTGTGCTCTCCAAAATATAGTTTATTTCGCCATTGATTTACTTAATGAAGATATTGTATAATCATTAAATAAAATTTTGGTTATATTTCTAGGATAGCTGAAGACTAATTTGTGATTTTTAAATTTCTTGATATGATTTGCTAAATAATAGAAACAAATATATTACTGACGAGTTTTAAAACAAAAAAGGTTTTTTCAATATTATTTTACTGCAATATTTTGTACTGAAGTTGAAAAAAGTGGTTCCGCCACATGCAAGTAGACTATATTATAATGATGTTGATGATATTTTTTAATGTTCAAAATCAAAAGTAGTTTCTTGTAGAATGATGATCAAATGTCAGTCTCGCGTCATTTTTCGGAAAACTTGTGGCAAATATTAGTGATTTACCGTGAATAATTAATTTATTTGAAAAATCCCTTTCAGCCACATGCAAAACAAAGAACACGACTTTTCAAATCTCAAATAATTTTGTTTAAATTATTTTTCCCTTTCTCACAAACAATGAACAAAATTGATCAAAATCAGTCAATTTCGTACACGGCCCCTTAATCTCATCTCAGTGTTGTTGAAACCGAAACTACATAAAACTTTTAGATTCAGGAAATTGAAATGCATGTACCTATGTGCAACAGATGGTTTAGGCTTCCAAAATTCAGGAGGTAGTCTAAGGCTGCGGCTGCTGCGGGTATTAAAGCAGCGATGGTACAAAATTGTTCCGCCGCGCCGCCATCGACACCACCCGCGCCGGCTCGCCCACCTGACACTGACCAGTGTGTGCCGACCGTTAGGTTAGGCTAAATTGTTATTGTGTGCTTTTGCTTACAAGTTCGCATCAGCTTTGTCTAGCGACCCGAAGTTTCGTATTGTGCAACAAACTAAGCCTATACCAATAGCGTTGATTGTGTTACGAAATGAATTAAATATTACCCTCTACCTCGCCTCCTATGGGACATAGAACATAATATATGTCCTATGCATAATATGCATAATTGTCGGAATGTGAGTGTGTTCACACCTCTGCCAAACCCTGCGGAGAAAACAGGCGTCAAGTTATGTCATGTGTTTTTTCCCTACTATCGAATATATTATTCCCACTGCTGGGGCACATGCCTCATCCCTGTGTGAGGGCTAATATCGCATATAAAGCAGCTTTAACTATTATTTATCAATGGAAGTTGCGTTTTTCACCAATCGATTGTCTAGACGATATAATTAACACGTTGACTGTCCAAGCAAAATTTACTACTATTGTTATTTTTAGATATTTTTTTTTCGTTTTTTTTTGGTGTTTTAATTTCCTTGTATCATTGTCTATACGTCTGCAAAAAAAATATTCTGGTTCAAACGTCCAACTCACAAAAGCCAATGTAATTTGTATTACTTAATGCATTACATGTAATGCACGAACATCATGGCTGAGTCGGAAATGCATTACATATAATGCACGGACAGTCAACGTGTCAACTCATTAATTTATTTGCAATATAAATGACCAACGACTAGTCTGCAGATCGCTTCGTTTCGACATAAAATAGTCATTAAAACTATTTTGGTTATCCCTGTTCTGTGGTGTTATTTTTTTTTTTTTACTGGCGACCCTCCCCGGCTTCGCCCGGGTGCAATGCTGATACTAAATATACTACAGAATGTCTTTATATACATACAACGTTCATAGCTTTTTTGTCATTAGACAATACAAACATGTTTTCTTTAGAGGTTACTCTTGAAAGAGCGACATATAATTGGTGTGTTGTGTGTTGGTGTGTTGTCCCTGCTCGCTTGATGCGTATCTGGCTTGCCACTTAGCCAAGTTGGTTTGTCTTAGCTGGTGTTTGACATATGACATCGGGTATGTGCTGTAGTCTGGTGCTTTATGAAGCCGATTGGCCATTTTCGCAGCAAAATCCGCAGCTTCGTTGCCTGCAACTCCGCTGTGTCCTTTCACCCACGTGATTGCAATGTGTGGTAGTGTGTCCGTGCGTGTATTGGTGTGAGTGTGTATGATTTTGTGAATTTTTGTGACCAGTGGGTGTGTGTTCTCAGTTGTTGGGTAAGTCCTAGTTTGGCCATAGATTAATAAAGATGGGATGGGACACTCCGCAGTTTAGTTATGAAGCTACAAGTACGCGGCGGGCCTATCACTGGGCCAATTCAGTAGGAGTGACGCGCGCCGCCGGTATAAGATTTAATCGATAGAAAGAGAGTCAACTTGTAGGTGAATATAACTGTAGGTAATAAATAAGCGTTGTGCAACCTGAATTGCACTTTATTGTGTCGTAGCAAGAGTTGCTTTTAATTTAAATGATTTTGCGGTTTCCCATCTGTATTAATCTGTTGTTTGGCTCTAAATAATTCACAGAGCAAACTGCATTCAAGCATGTCTTCGAGGCTAAGTCGATACATACAAAATCGATAGCGTAAACAAACTTCTATGTCGTTCGTGACCCACTTAAAGGGTCAGATTCAAATTGACCAGATGACAAAATTACCATATCAATAGTTTTTTTTTTTAACTTTGCCGCACACTATGAATTTCATCTGTATTGTGGGTGCGTTATCAAACATGGCTGTTTGTATATGTGAGTTTAAACTCACATAGCCAGACCCGGAACAACTACTTGTAGGTCATACTTTAGAGAGGGTGATGACCAGGTATGCGCATTCGCTGCATGCTGGTGGTCAGGATACCCGTTGAGGCCGTGGGTGCTGGCTGGCTGTGTGACTCGCCGGTCGAAAGCTTGAGGAAGTGATGGATGACGTCACGCTGAAGTAGTTGCACGAAGGCTGCGCTAATGTCCATGTTCGGGGTCACCAACTTAGAGGTATGAGGAACAGGGTGTAAAGTTCACTCATACTTTATAGTAAAGGAAGAATTCTCCGACCAGACGGGTATTGTGTCTGGTGGGCAACTGCCCAACGGTTGATGTCGGGATGTTGTATATATGCTAGTCGCGTGGTAAACTCTGATAGCGCGATGCAGGATTTGTGACGTCAGGTCTTTGATGCGTAGTTCGCATGTGGCGTTGTTGATACCGCCACAATACAAATAATTGTTCCGTGCGGGAATCGAACCCGCGACACGAAGCTTAGCAGTCAATCGCTTAACCACTGCGCCAACCGCCGTCAAGCTCAAGTTTGGCCAGAGAAGCGTGGCACAAGGAAATGGCGGCAAATTTAAATAAATCTGCTGTCAACATGAAAAATGTAATAAAACTATTTGGTAATTTTGTATTTTTATGTTAATTAGCTTGTTTTTTAAATTTGCCGCTTTTTCCATGTGCCACGACTCGCTGGCCATTTTAAAACTGATCATATTTTGCATGAGATGCCGGGGAAAATTAACGTCAAAGTTATCTGGAGGTGTGGAAGCCACAAAATACTTATTTATTTCATTTTCTAACTAGTTACCCGACCCCAACTTACACATGTTTTTATGTTTTAAATTGGCGGTTTTTCATAAAGGGGCTGTTTTTTGTGTAAAACATCCAGATTTAGAATATTTTAATGCCAACCTAAAAACTTGGCGACGAGTAGAACATCATTAGTAGCACGCAGACCATGGTCTTAAGTGGTCCATTCTTTGTATGTCGAACAGCACTATATTTGCAGTCTAGGTTGATTTCATCTATAAATCTCCAATTGGTGTCTGGAGATCTTTTCACGGGCGCTTGAATGCGTCATTCGAGTATTGCTAGTTACCTATGTCCGCGGCGTCATAGCGGGCTCGGAGTTGACAAGTAGGCACCCATCTTAAGTACTTGTAGGGCTCGCAAAGGCGCCAATGTTGGTCGTTAGCCTGACTATTAAAATTCAGACAACATTATTACGAGCCCTTGCCCTACGTTACCCGGTTGATTTCTCAGCAATGTTGTTTGCATTCGATGTTCTGTGCATTTACTCGGCAAACTTCCCGCTCGTCGGAGTCTTTCCAACTTCGCAATGTCAAACTTCGTCTCAGTATTTTTTTACAATCTTGATGAATGAAGCCCACAAGTTTGTACTCGAGAGTTGTATTGTTCGTGAGAAACTCATTTATTTTTGGGTCAGAAATTATCAACAAACTTCTCCCGCTCTGGGCGAAGCTGGAGGGCGTGTCAGACTTTTACTGACTAAAACCCACCCGTGTTCCTTCAGTCGCCTGTGTGCCAGGGCCACGGTATCCCTTTCGGACAAACCCGTAACCCTGACAGGGCGTAAGAAACTCCTACAGTCTGAATAGCAGAATTCTATTGAAGTTGTTCTTCCATTTCATTTCAAGCACCTTCAAAGAAATAGTAATTATTTTTTCAGAACTAAGAAATGTTAGGGGAAATGTTATTCTAATATTTCGTCAAATACGAAGAATGCTCTATCTTAAAAATAACTTACTTGCAGATCTAGAATATCAAGTACAAACAACAAGGGAATAACTTGCACGTTCACCTAACTCTGCCTACCCCCGCTTCGAGGCCATCGAGTCTCGTTTATTTACTTTCATATTTTCTGAGCACAACTACCAAAATAACAAATTTAAAAATGATTCATCAATTAATTTGATGCAGTTTTCACCATCATTTACATAATTTATTTTTTGTATAATACATTCATATTAAATTTGTGATATTATTATTTAATATGTGGGGCTTGTGGATACGTAATAACAGTCGTACGGGTCGATCGATCTGGTTAGACTGGAAGCCGACCCCAACATAGTTGGGAAAACGCTTAGGCAGATGAAGATTCATATTAAACTTACATAATTGTAATAAATAAATCTTGATCTTCAGTCGTCTCGTGAAAACCACGCGAAGCAGGGCCGGTTCGCTAGTTAATAAAATAAAACATTTTATGGTCGAAAAATTTTAACAGGTAGTTTGAGACGGGTTTATAATTTCGAGATAGTGGATGCCCTTTACAGAAACTTGCTCAAAGGAATAGCTATTTAAAAAGATGAATCTGATGTCTCAAACGATCATTATAATGCATTGGGTTCCTTGAATCAAACTTCTAAGTACCGTTTAATTTTTCGTCTTTTTGCCAGTTCATTAACATTCTTTGCCTTATTTACGTTGTTCAGCAGACATATTTTCGTACATATGAAGCAATGGATTAGCAATATCCTTCAAAATCATTCAGATTGTGATGTGATGTGATGTGATGTGATTGTTTAGCCTACCCAACGTAACAAAATCGATAATGCATTGAATCATTAATTCAATTTCGACGTGACAGTCAGCACACTGCGTAATGAAGAGAGAATCGAGTTCTCTCTCCATTACGCAGTGTATGTTTAAAGTAGGTAAAGGACATACGGAAAAAGAGCAAAAAAATTTTTTCTTGGAAAAAGAAAGATGACATGGGACAGAAAACGTAATCACGCTGCTCTAATAATGTCTATCTGACCAACATGTGTTGCAATAAACTCCTTTTTTCAGCATACTGATTGCTGATAATCTCGTGGTAAAAGTGAGCGACTTTGGTACAAGTCGCGAATGGAATGACGTAAGTGCCGTAATGAGTTTTACGGGCACGGTAGCCTGGATGGCTCCAGAAGTTATAAGACACGAACCATGCTCTGAACGTGTCGACGTGTGGTCTTACGGCGTGGTTCTCTGGGAACTCCTCACACAAGAGGTTCCATACAAAAATCTGGAAACACATGCCATTATGTGGGGCGTGGGGACCGACACGATCGCGTTGCCAATACCTTCGACGCTGCCGAGTAGCATGCAGCTACTCATGAACCAATGTTGGAACAGGACGCCCAGGAATAGGTGAGTGTATGCCAATCTTAATTAAATAGACTTGCTACGAAGTGGTCCACTTGTTGCTTGGGAACACGCTGACCGGAACGTAGTCTACTGTGATAAGGTACTAAGTTATTTTTGCTTCGATAGTTTTTATTTATGTTTACCCACTTTAATGTGATAAATAGTTTATATATGGTATTATCGATCAAGGGATACATTTATAATGCACGAGTAAAACACCCACGTGTCCATTTAAAATACTTTTTTTATATTTTGCAATTCAATTCCTTCTAAAAACCGCGATAGTGTAACGTGTTTTTTTTATCAGTGATAGGCTTTGTTACCAGCAATATTTCTGTGCAAACACACACAAGTCGCACTTTTGAGTTTATAGGAAAGAAAAAATAAATAAAAACGAAAATCTGAAAAATTAATATTACTCGGTATCCGGATGTGATTTTCCAAAAATAAAAACTGGAAAATATGCGCCCAAAGATGCTCGATCAGATTATATTTATATAAAATAAATATTTTGGACCGTTACGTTTGCAGAATTTATTTAAATTTTTTAAATTAAAAGATCACCTAATCTTCGAGATTAAAAATAAAAAAAAAAGGATTTGAAATGGACACGTGGGTGTTTTACTTGTGCATTATAAATGCATCCCTTTATCGATAAATACCATAAACAGCAAAGGGAATATTTTTTGATCAAATGGAACACTGCAACGTACAATTTTTTATGTTTTTCCGTCACTATTCTGTTTTACGGTTTTCTATCAACGTGCCGTTGTTTTATGAATTTTGATTCAAAATTCATTTGTTTTGCGATTCCACTTGGTGAGTTCGTATTGGTACTTAGGAACAAATATAACCCAGACAATCCAAGATTCCATAGCTATTGTAATCTCTTTGCAAACTAAAGAAGTTCCTTTTATACATAGTAAAAACAAAAAGTATCTCACTTTATAAAGTTTTAAAACCATAGTAGTCCGATATTTCATTTTACAAAATCATTGAAATAGTTTTGAAATCAGTTTTTACGAAAAAACTATTATTTTCTTCACGTAGCTACAAAATCAGCAAGTGGACGTCCCAAACGCATCGAAATGCAAAAATCATTACATGAAAATGTAAACTGGTAGATATGTTGTTTTCCTAGTAAGCCGGGTCACGCACATGCGCAGTAAAAAAATCCGCTTCAGTCTGTCAGTTGGGACCGATGCATTATTGCACCGAGACCAAACGCAACTTGTGTGCCGGTCAGTACTGTCTTTCCCGCGGTAACAGACACACGTCCCGCTTGCATCCGTAAACTGAAAACATTTACGTGAAACATTGTTTTATTATGATAGTGCAACATTATTCTGATAGTGCAATATTTAACTGTGATTGTGTTTACATTGAAATGTTTGTTTTATTAGGCCGCCGTTTAAAATAATCGCCGCAAATTTGGAAATAGCTGGTGACGAGTTAGCGACCTATCCTATGGACAGTTTTAAAAAGAGTCAGGCAGCTTGGCGCAAAGAAGTACAAGACAGCATGAAACGTTTCTATGCAAGGTAAGTTGGTGATTTTGTGCCGCGGATTTTAAGCGACTTAGTAGATTTTGGTGACGTTTGAGATTGTTCATAAATAAACTCAGTGAGGCTTTGTTTTTTAATATTTTGTTACGTTTTTATTTTAGGGATTAGGCATGGAGTTAGGCCGTGTTTAAGTGTATTCGTGGTAATTTTTTCGTGAAGTTTCGATTTATTTTGGCCCGTTTTTAGAGTTCCGTAGTCAACAAGGAACCCTGATAATTTCGCCATGTCCGTCAGTCTGTCTGTCAGTCTGTCCGCGGCTGAGCTCAGAGACTCTTAGTACTAAAACGCTGTGATTTGGAATGGGTATAGGTACATATTAATTACGCCGACAAAGTGGTAAAATAAAATCATGTGTTTTTTTTTAGGGTATCTCTCCTGCTTGTAAAGTGGGAATGATATTTTATTTTCTCGTCTATCCCATAGTATGGGGTATCGTGGAATAGGCCGTTCAAAACTACTGCGAGTTTTTTAAAATCATTTTTAGATTCAAGGATCCGTTTGCGTGCTTTAAAGTGCAAATTTTTGTTACCTTCAAGTGTCCCCCCCTGGAAGTTAAATGGTTGTGAAAAAAATCACACCAGTAATATATATAAAGAAATTAAAAGGAAAACTATCACAGCTAAGTAGGCTTTACAAGTTACCGATTAATAGTCGACCAACTTACATATAAAGTTCTCTATGGGACAACATGTTTTTCAACTACAATGTTAAGTTTGTTCTTGGGATAAATTCATCCCAACTACGGAACCCTTCATTGTGCGTGGTTCGACACGCACTTGGTCGGTTTTTAATAAAATCTAAATAGCGGAATTTTGTCGTCAATGAGTATTGTATTTTACAAAAAATACAGTACCTACCATGAACATGTGGGGTATCAAAATAAAGGGCTTGAGAAGAAGATTCCAAAAGTATATTTTAAAGAACTAACTAGTTTTTGTCGGGTTTTTTTTTTCACCTAAGCCTATATCTACTAGCTTCTGCCCGCGACTTCGTTCGCGTGGAAGTCGTAAAACACCATAATATACTAAAATACCAGCCATATTTTAATAAAACTTCCCTGAACACTACGTTTGTAGTTTTGGTCACAGCAGTCAAAATATACAGAGAGTCAGGACTGGTGACGCGGGAGCAAGCGACTTAAAGTTCTATGTTCTATGGTAATGGTGTGGTATGGTATGGTGTGGTATGGTGGTGGTTTGTTTTCCGCACTTAGTCCTTCAGGTGGACCATTTTACATGGGCCATGGCGGCCATCAGTGGTTATTCCAACCAGCCCACCTTCCTCCAGAAGTTAATTACGTCTCCCGGTATATTTATATTAACTATGTGATAACTTCGTAGGGTCACCAAGACCGACGGCCAGGAGGGCACTAGCGGCGGTGATAGCAACCGTCGCGAAGATCTGAAGTCAGCGCGCAATATTCGCAAGATCTACGAAAACCAGCTCAGCCACGCCAACGAGCTGTTCTTGGAGGTCTGTGCCGTGCGACTGCAACTAGAGCAAAGGGAAAAAGAAGTTGAAGAGTAAGTACATATGACTTTCATCTAGGACTAGCTAATGCGTTGCAATGCCTTTTTTTGTGGTTGTTAGGAACCTTCTTCGGCGCGCACACAACAACTTACTAAAGGTTCATCACAATCGGTCGACTCATTTTCGAGTTTTTGAGAGGCTAACGCATGGCAATTTATTATAGAAAAGTCGCTTCGGTAACATAGAATGCGAATTCACAATAAGCCGTCGCGCGTCGTCTTTCGGTAATATTATTTGTTTGATGAAAAGTTGTGTTTTTTTTGCTATTTAGGTACAGTGGGATGCATCAATTGGGTACCCCAATTGTATTTGCTTTCAAGGGGGGTACCCACATCGTGACGCTGACAGTGATCAGTGGTACTCGATCTGTGTTCACGGCCAGTAGGTAGGGGACCTACTTGTTGTCAATACGCCGCGGTTGCTGTTTCATACCGAACCGGCAATAACTCTGAAGATACAGGTTGACTACGACTGGTTTTTGCATTTTTCAGCTTTTTCTGTGGTTTGTTAAGCTGTTAAGCGTTTTTCAGAGCTGCGCGGCTAGTTTTACAAACTAGAGTCACATGAATTTATCCATACTAATATTATTAATGCGAATTCTGTCTGCTGAACGGATTTCGATGAAATTTGGCTCCCTGGTAGACATGACTTAGGTTACAACACAGCATACTTTTTATCCCGGTAGTATGTTCCGTGTGGTGCTGGACTTACAGAATAACTCCAGCCTATTTCCTCCCGTGGGTGTCGTAAAAGGGGACTAAGGGACTTACTAGAGAATGGGCAGCAGCGTTCTCTATGCATTTTTAACACCATACTGCGATCGCCAACCCGCCTGCAACGCGTGGCGATTATGGGAAACCCCCAAAATGACAAACACCAATAAAAAATGTGGCGGTGCTTGGGGGAGGCCTATGTCCAGCAGTGGACGTCTTTCGGCTGAAATGATGAGTACATTCCCGTGATATTTTCCGACGTTACCGCGGGCAAAAGCAATAAGACAAAGCTTCAACTTCATGGCTGTGTCACGTTTGAGTGTAGCTATCGTGCAATTGTTCAAGCTTCTCTGTTTGTTAACTACTTATTTTTATTCTTGTATATAGAATATCTTTAAGGAACATTGCAATCAACATCAACTGCGAAAATTCTGGCTGGCGTGCTCATACCTATAAGTAGTCAATTACCTGCCCGCGTTCTACACTATATTGTATCTTTATCTATAATGTGTAACTGAATTTCAGTTATGAAAGTGGTTTGTGCGGAATCGTTTACTGAATCGATTTCTGTTATTTTTAATAAGTATAGGTAATTTTTAATCTAAAAAATAATCTAAAAAATAATGAAAAATACGTAAATTACAGGTAGTATATACTTCGTCCATTTTGGTTTGGTGTAGTGGAAGTGTGTCACACTTCTACTGTACAGTCAAAACAAACCAAAATGGACGAAGTACATACTACGCTAGACCCTTAGGGCTCTTTCAATTTAGATGTTTACGCTTACGGCGGCGTCGTTTTTGCTCCATTTTATTTATCAAAAGCACTAACAGTAATGTTTCTTCGTCTGAATCCATGGCTCGATTAAAATACATCACTAACAGACCGACCGCTCTGCAGTCCGATACGCTTTCAATTTAGACATCTTCGCATCCTCTGCAAGGATGCAAAAGAAACCCAATTCTATATTATGAAGATTAATGTTAAAAGAGACAAAAGTATTACAATTATATTCTATTTCTAACTATATTTAATATTGTATTATATTATTTAGTCGACGATTGACCAAAGAATACTCGTATCATGCCAAAACGGATGGAAATCGTAAGCGGTGTCGCGTTCGACACGTGTCGCGGAGTCAGCTTCTAGGTGGCGCAGTTGTTGTGTGGAAGGGCATTACATACTAGCGATTTCCCCTGACTATTCCTGCGTAACAGGTGTGCGTTAATGCGGGACATGTTGTATATGTCGCAGACATATTGTATAACTGCACGCTGTATTACAAACATTATTTAAAATGCGGCTACCTCACGTTGAGCTGAAGCGTGGTGGCGATACATTCTACAAAGCGGCATTCAACGGTTAGCTTTATTGTCAGCAAGAAGCAATGTAGGGTGATTATAAATTAAGAACAGATATAAAAAATATATATATAAAAAAAAAATATTTATCGTTCGCTGGCCGCTGCCGCGGCACCGCTCGCTTCGCTCGCTCGGCACACGCGCGGTTGGTCACAGTTCTAACCTAATCTATTTCACCCAGTTCAAAATGACGAATCATTCATACTACTAAACTGACACCGTTGTCGATTGCGACGCTATTTTTGTTGTTATGATCATGCAGCGCTACCTGCGGCTATAAATGGAACTAAAACTTTCAAAGCGGCGTATCGACGATGCACCGTTTGTATGTGGGCGCCACGTTACTAAGCCGCTTTGACGAACGCGAAGTGCTCATACAATGCGGCGTACTTAATTTCAGACGAATTGAAATCCGACTGAATGAAAGGTAGCGGCATTTGAAAACAGCAACGTTTTTCAATTGAGCGCACTTATTTGTAATACGGCGTGTTATACGATATGGCGGCGATATATACTCTAAGATTTCGACCGGCGACAAAGTGTATAAATAGGTCGGACTTTCATTCCGTTAGCAAATTTTATAATAATTTAATCTACGATGTAACCTTTTAAATTTATTTTCAAGCTTTTTCAAGTCATTAATCAAAAACATTGTTTTATTTTAAACTGTTTAAAAACGTGTTTTAAAACAATTTGTTTGTTTAATGCGAACCCTGTGGACCAGTATGGACAAGAGGACAATCGTAGGAAAATCGATTTCTGATAAAAAATAAAAAATAAACTTATGAAATGGTCTATTCATTCAAAGAGATACCTAGTTAATCAATTTTCGACTTTAGATTTCATTCGACTGTACCTGAGTTCTCAGAACGTATCGGCCTTGTTACTCTGTTCCAATTCCCGGGAACCAATGCTTTCAACTAGTAACGAGCTGTCCGTAACTCTTGGCGACTAACAGACTGTGCGCCGGCAGGCTTTTGGAAATGTACCTATATGTTGTGTTTGTCTCTATAAGGCTTGCAGTCTTGCTAAATTCGATCGCGGCGAATTATTTGCGCAACTTTGTATACACCGTGGCATTTTAGTCGTCTTACAAAGACAGCCCACTTCATGTATCCAATGACTACTAATCATTCATGTAAAGAAAAATAAAATTTTGAACATTTTTTTTTTATATTAAGTTTGACGCATGACATAGTTTAAAACACCCTGTTACGAGTGCAGTCCGAGCCTTGTGTTACAAGGGCGCCGCGGAATGGAGCGGCGACAACGAGTTCAATCACTCTAACGCAAAAATGTGTTTCTTAGGCCTGTGTTTACCAACATTTAAATCAACTGTTTAGATATTTAATCAGTTGTTTACTCAAAATTTCGTAGGAAATTTGACATAAACCAACTGTATAAATACCTAACCGGTGGTTTGAATGTTGATGAACACAGGCCTTACTATTGCAACTTAAACTTAATCTAAATCCATTCTGCGGCTCCCTTGTATCACAAGGGTCGGGCTGCACTCGTAACTGGGTGTTTTAAACTATGTCATGCGTCATAATTAATAAAAATCAAAAATAAAAAATCTAACGTCATTTTTTTTTTTTTTTTTTAAATAAGTATCAATGATTAGTAGTCATTGGATACATGAAATGGGCTGTCTTTGTAAGACGACTAAAATGCCACGGTGTATTTATATTTTTTTAAACAAAATAATCCAACAATTCCAAAATAAAGTAATTTGAAGTTTTATTTTATAGCCCGGATTTAATTAGGTGTATTGAATATGCAAGTCCCCATGTACCCCACTTCTGTTTGAAATAAATGGTGTGCATATTACATAACAGATATACTGTTTAGTTTTCCATCCAATGTTCCTAGTCTTCTCAAGTTCAACACAAATTATCCAATAGCTGACAATTAGAGGTCCACGTCCTTCTACGTACTCCGTCTATGTATGTATTATGTAACAAAGTTTGGGTTTTCATTATTGCATCGTGTTTCTTTTAATTAATATAATATATGGGCTTTGTATGTATTGACACATTGAGTTAATTTTAACAATCATGTTGACAACTCTCCCCACAAACATTGGAAATCTCTTTCATACATCTGCAATTAAATTAATGAACAACATTAAATGCTTAGTGCTCTACCAAATAACAATAATTAATATACTTAAAACATTGGTTGGTTGGTATTGGTTTCTGCACTACAGTTTTAACTTTTGCGGCTATCATCGTTCTACTTGTTGTACTTGTCTTGTGTTATTGTTCCGTAATAATTTTTTATTATTTATTTATTTATTTTATTTATTTATTGGTATCAAGAACAAAGGGTGGTAGGTAGTGCATTGGAAATCCGCGCATGCTTATTTTATGAAATAGCGCAGAACGTACAACGTTGTGTTTGTAGCGGCTTCAGCGGCTCGATTCGCCCATTCGCTCTCCAGTGAGATAAATTATGATAAATGATGAATTTACAACGAAACAATTATTTGTTTGAGCTAATTCTACGAACATGCACATTCAAAATAATTGGCTGTTCTTGAATGTGTCTGATACGCAGAAGCATCGATCTATTGGTCAACAAGGATCAGTTCATACTTTTCAGAATGTCTCATTAGCCCGCTCATGCGAAGGCTACGCTACTTTATGAGGGTACCGAGCGCGCAGTGGCACCCTCAAGCTGCTTTCAGACTACGCCATAATATAATAGCATATAGTACCTATATAGCTCATAGCCCAACAATATCGCGCACCATACATTCCAATAATATATAGTACAGTACAGTGTGAACGTGTTCATAACAATGTATGGTGCGCGATATTGTTGTGCTACGAGCTATATACTATATGCTATTATATTATAGCGTGGTCTGAAAGCAGCTTCATAGTTTATTTGGTGATTTCATTTATTTTAGAATGAAAATGCAGAAAATAAGCACGTTACGTTGTGCTCCACAAGAATAAACGTTAATATTATTAAAAACAGTAGTTTTACATTGTTATGTTTTATTGTAATCCATAAAAATATTTTCCATAGAGCGCATTTTTTTCTGGAGCCCAGTGGAAAGTGGCCCACTTTATACACGGTCTACTATGCTCTGGTGGACTCGCTACTTTCATATGGACTGGCATGCTATGGTAATACATTTAAGACATAAAGATTAAAAAAAAAAAATGCAAATCAGATTTGTGAAACTAAAAGTCGACAAAAAAAAAAAAAAAAACCATGTAAAAGCAGTGGTTACGAAGAATTATTCCATCAAAACATGGTGTTGTTATTGTCTTTAGAACATTATTATTGCAAGGATGAGTTTAAAATCAGAGGTATTCCTCGAAGCGCTACCATTTTGAGGCGCACCTAATGAAGCGCTCCTTTTTTATTCCTCGGAGCGCACCTTTTAGTAGCGCTCCCGATAGCAATTAAAAATATTAAAATTTTATTCCTTGAAGCGCACCCACGTTTAAAAATAGGGAAGAGCATGAAGTTAACGTAATAAATTATATCGATGATTTTTAAAAACTCATTTGTGCATCATCATCATCGAAGTTGCTTAACCAAAAGTATGACTATCTAGGATACAATGGGGAGGTGGGGCTGCGGCTTATGTGTGCAGTGCTCTAGCGCCGTGCGCGCCGCATCGCCAGAGATTAAAGTACGTACTGACTGATACAGTCAGAGGGGAGACAGTTAGAACAAGCACAACTTCAGTAAAGAAAGAGTCGCCATTGTTGTATATTTGCGAAAAGACGCTATTTTGTGCTGTGTGTGTCTTATCAAAATATATACAATGCCTCACCGTTGCGCTTTTGGATGTAAGGACACTGGTAAGTAATTTTTTTATATAGCCCGGTAAAACAGATCGCCCATTTATGGCTACCCACCGATCGAAAATCCTTCGTTCTCAACCGATAAAACCCCGCGTAGCCACATGTGGGCTGATCGCAGCCCGACCGTCGATCCCCGCTGGTGCACATGAGGCTCCACCGATTCCCGCGGCTTAAAATTCATATTCTCAAAATATGCTTTTCTCAAAACGTCAAGTCTAGATTTCGTAATATTATATCTTAAAATTATTTTGCCTGACAAATTGCAGACACAATTTATTGATTTTTAATTGTTATTGTCCAGCGGTGCCAACTGCCAGCTATTAGCTAGTATTTTAATTGTCTGCCTTTTTCCAACTGAGATTTGAACGAATATTATTTTGCATAGAGGCCTGTAATGTTAATAATAAATTCTAGATATTGTCATACATCTGTTACATTTTATAACTAGTACTATGAACAACCTTAACACATTCTGCAATCTCATACAAGCAACCTTAGGATGGACAAAATTGCGATTAAAAGACAATAAATAAAATATTATTACCTTTGGTTTCAGGCAATGTGATGCATTCATTCCCGAATCCTGGCAAATTTCCTGAGCGTTTCACTTTATTTTTTTTAAAACCAATCTATGGTCAAGGAGTATAAAGTTTTTGCAAATTGTATAAAATAACGTGTTTTACTTATTATCGATAGTTTCAGTTAGTATCCCATCTCTATTCGAAAGTTAATAATAGGTGCGCTTCGAGGAAAAAAAAGTTAATATTTTTAATTGTTATTGGGAGCGCTACTAAAAGGTGCGCTCCGAGGAATAATAAAGGTGCGCCTCATTAGGTGCGCCTCAAGATGGTGGCGCTTCGAGGAATACCTCTAAAATCAAGACGGTACATAATATAAGATCTCAAAGGAATAAATGCATTAGAAGATTTGTAGTACCCACTTGTATTAACTATTATGGACAAAGATGTAGAAATGCTGAGTCCCAAAAATTTGTAATGACATACCACTTGATTTAGAAAGTAGCTGTACCGCAAAAATGTCTTTTAAAAATAAAATGGGGAAGTTTCATTTTAATACCTTTTGTCACAGCCTCATAAATGGAGATGCGTAGATTAAATTTATGTCATACTAGCTTATGTCTGCGGCTTCGCGGACGTGAATTGGAATGCTATTACGCAATTTAAAATGATATTAGCATTGCGTAATAGTCAGCCTTTGTGCTGCTGTAAAATATGTGTGTTTAGTTATAGGTAACGTTTAGCGGTAAATGTATTCTTGTTATTGATGGAAATGTACCTACGAGATAAAATATAAAATTGTATATGGGAGCTACATCTGCCAACAAACAGCTTTGCAGTTTGGCTGAACTAAATTATTTGTAAAACTTAGGATGTCACCACGAATAAACGTATTTATTTTATTCATAATCGAGCGTTTCAAGTGATCGAGTGCACAAAGTGTCCTGGCTGACGGACCATAGAATACATAGAATTTAACCCCACACAAACTATGTATAGGAATTACACTAAACGACGATGTGTGTATCGAAGTCATTTAAATAAAAACACGTGCGATGTGCCAATGCAATATTATCGGACATGTACGAGTATTGCGCTATAAATATCTGCCTACTCAGTTAAATTCAGAAATAGGTGATACCTCTTTGAGATCGAAAATATCTGACATCACTTTGGCATCAGGGTTTAGGCACAACCAGGCTGCAAAATCGAATATATCGTCGGTTTAATGCAAGAACTCATTAATGACAAAAAATCATCAAGTAAAGTTTATAACGCCTTGAGCTCGTTTTGACGAGTTTTTATATAATGCAAAACCGCGTTGTGTTTAATTTTTCATTAACATAATCATAATGAAGATTCGAGGGCAATCAATATAACTGAAACTAATTAATTGCTTATTTAAAAATGTTGACTATGTCACTTACTGAGTTCTTTCTGAAAAAAGACTTATCTCGTATAGTGCCAAGCCGACCCCAACATGATACAGTGAGGGTAGATGCCGAAAAGTCTGCCGATCGGCACGATTCGAATGAAAACCGTAGTAGAATATGTGTAGTAAATGCTGCGGGTCGGCTTGGTTGTTCCACAATAACTGCCAAATCGAATGTACTGAAGATTCAGTTTCCGATAGCAGATGGATAACAAAGAGAAGATTTGTAACCCTATACCTGCAACTGTCTATTGTTAAGTAAATTGATCCGCCTAACACAATTAACGCTATATAACGGTAATTATTCAAATTAGTTAAATGGATCAGGTTTCTAGGAGAATATGAAGTTACTAGAGGTGAGACGTATTTACTGGATTAGGATTTTGGAATAGGTTTTTGGCTGGACCCGTAAAGACCTATTCCGTGCTCACCATAGAAATGCGTCTCGAGTATTTAACCGTAGGTTTGGCGTTTTACACATATTATGTACTACCATACTCGCGTCTAGTTGCGACCCACAAGCTTGGTCAGTTCCGGTGACATTCGGAGACGTTCGGTTCGGCACTTGATGTTTGCGTTTCTAAACCTAATGTCTATACAACTAGAATCACTATTACTTTGTTAAGTAGCGTGCATTATTATTTAAGTTTGGTAAGTACCAAAACAATATTTTGTGAAAATGTTTAGCAATATTTGTTTATTAAAAGCTTTTATTTGATATAAGTACCAACAAATTTTTTTACTGTTTCTATTAATATCATATTTAAAATGTAAGCTGAGCCTGTAAAGTATGAAGGGAATTTTAAGTATTTTAAAATGTAGAAAAGATACGAATACTCGTACCTACGCAGAAACCAGAAATCAGAAACCGAAAATACTCTCCTCGATGTCGATGTTACGAAGACTCGCTAGATAAGGAAACGTCAATAAACTAGAGACTAAATACGCCTAAATACTCGCATTTTACCTAGTACATCTCATCTCTAGAAGATACAATTTAATTGAAACCACTGTGATGAGATTGTAGTTGTTCGCAAACCAGTAAATATGCTCACTACAATATATCCGTTGATTTCCTAATAAATTGGTGCGACTGCCTATCTGACCTCCACAACCCAGCTATTGGGTAACACGATACCTATTGGTTAGACTTGTCAGACTTTCGGGCTTCTGACGACCCGCCTATTATTTCACAATTACTCTGATTCTGAATTTAATGGTGAGTTCTGTGCGTTGTGGTGAAATTCCGATATTCAAATATTCATAAATAATTAGTGACAATTAGAACGAATGCAACGTAAAATAATGTCATATAATTTTTAAAACTTTATGGGTTCCTTAGCTTTTAATACAAAAAAGTTGGTACTTTGTAGGATATTTTTGGCTTAGTAGGCGACTCGGCCGCTTAGTCTCGCCCGATTCGGCCGGGACAGGAATTTCATTATTATTAATATTTTTGAGTGGTGTTTCGGACTATGCTTTTTTTAAGCAAATTTTGTACAGTCAGAATGAAAAACCTTAGGTAGGGTTATATTATTTAAGTAAAAGTCAGGGATTGTTAGAAAAAGATAAAGTTTAATATACAATTACAAAAAGCAACAGTAAACATGATAAATCACAATACTCATTAAAAAAGAAAAAATATTATTGCACGCTTTTTAATTGATATATAAATCAATTAAAAAGCGTACAATAATAATTATAAATGTTAACAACAATGATCAGTCTTATATATATCGATTGAAACGTGTACAATAAGAATATTAAATGTAAATTACTATAATCAGTCTTATATGTATATCAATTACCTATTAACAATCACTTTACTAAAATACCGAAAATAATTAACAATAGCGTCAAAAATCAGTGACTAACTACGATACCAAAATAACCTCTTCTTATGTTTATAATATAATATTTATAACAATCAGTCTGTTCAATACAATCAAAACAATAAACTATATTCATTAAAAAAAAAATATATATATATATATACCTATATCTACCAACTAGCAGTATTTAAGTCTCATGTGTTTTTAGACACAAAAAAAAAAAACTTAAAAACAAAAGTTCAATACAATGTTCTAGCGAAATTTTTTGATTTTCCAAATCCGAAATGGTGCTAGAAATGTGGTCATCAATTTCAATTGTTTCACGAGTTTTTGCATGTATATGATAATGCCCTCCCTCTCTTTGCACTTTCATAGTTAGGATTTCAAAATAATTTGCTTCTTCTTGCAATAAAGTTAAAAATTATGCCACATTTCGCGGTTTTTTATTAATTTTTTTATTGACAGTTCCATGCCATGACTCAACCATGGAAAAATAATATTTAAAAAAATATAATACTTTTTAATAAAAAAAATATAAATAATAATATTTTTTTACAAATATTGAAATGTCATTCTTATATAGCTAAGTACAATTAATTTCAAGGTTTAATGATTGACAATAAGTCCATTAAGAATTATTATAATTAGGTAGTCGTTACTTTAAAATCAATGTCAAAATTAAGTACATGTCATCTTGGATTTTTACAATATTCCATATATTCACCAATGTCATAAAAACAATTATTCAATAACCAACTTGTCGTTGTCAGCTCATCACTCATTAATGTTTATTTTATTTATAATTAAAAATTAATCCATAGCCACAAAGTAAAATATGTATTATGTAATTATGTCTCTGACGTTACTTTGCCTCTAAAAAGGATTCGTCCGAAACACCACTCAAAAATATTAATAATAATGAAATTCCTGTCTCGGCCGGATCGGGCGAGATTCAGCGGCCGAGTCGCCTACTAAGCCATATTTTTACCCGAAAACGGAGTTCAAAGTTGATACAGTCAAAAATAGTGAAATTTATTTCATGCATTTTAAATGACTTTTCTCACATTTTTGCGATTAATATGGAGTATAATTTATGAATGTTTAGATTAGTTGACATTAGGAAGTTTTCATTAGCAGCCTGGAGTCAAGAAGTAAGCAACGACGGGCCAATTAAATATTTAATCATGCAGTGCAGTTTTAAATTTATTTCTGAAATGGAAGTGCAAATTCTTAATTCTTGATTGTATGTAGTAGACTGGAAAGTCTGCGATATGTGAGCACCCTACAATTTTATAGTTTTCCCTCACAAACAGTTTCTGTAGGCAAATTACCTACAAGAGTTTATTTGTACAACTATAGTTTTGAACTCATAGGTGTTCTATCACTATGGAAGTTTGATGACAGACAAGTTTTTTCTATGGCGGCGTTTATACGCCGTACCGTAAACAAACCGTGCCGTGTACAAAGGCCTACTCTGTCAGTTTCCTTTTTGGATACCTGAGCTCATATTTTCATTTCATTCTTATTTATTATAGTATGCATGTAGAGGTTAGATTCTATTTGATAAATAGAATCTAAGCCTAGATTATTTCTATAAATAACATGCACGCGCTTCATTCGTTTGTTCGCTGGTTCAGGTTTTATGAATTGAAGAACTAAAAATAAAACAGTGTAGGTTTTGCAAACACTGTTAGGTTTTTAACTACGAAAACCTCGCTAGGAGCACGTATCGACATTTCAGTTCTAACGCATGGAGCATAATAACACCCAATGAAATAAGAATGTCCGGCTTTTACTGTTCAATGTCGGGTTGAATTCCTTGATGAATACAGGCTTTCATCAAAGCTTGAGCTAAACATCAACTGAAGGACAAAGGCCTCTTCGGCACGACGATTAATCACCATGCTTGCTCAAGACGGCTTGGCGATTTCTGACTTATATTGATTATTAGCTACTGCCCGTGGCTTCACCCGCGTGGCTTTTTCTAAAATGGGCCAGTGAAAGTTCCGTCAAAATTGGTCCAGCCGATTTGGAGACTAACCGGAACAAGCAGACGGGTAGAGACTTAGAGAGATAGCAAACAGACAAAAAAAAAAAGTTTTTTGTTATAAGTACATACTTTCGTATATATTTTCATATGCATTTAATAAAATGCTGTTATTATGACATTACAAACAGACACTTAAATTTTATTTATTTGTATTGTGTATAGATATGTAAGTCGAGGGTTGGCATAAAACAAAAAAGTTGTTTTAAAACACGTATATTAAACAATGTTTAAAAAGGTTTGAAATAAAACAATGTTTTTTATTAAGTGTTTAAAATCACAGTTTTGAAACAATTTTCGAAGCAACAAAATTCGATTTAAAGAAAAGCGGCCACATTCCTCTAGATCGTATTTTTTTGCTTCGTATATGAAATTTTATAAAAGGTATTAGAAAATTCTAGACACACTTACCGAGGAGCCGTTTTTCATAACTCCTTCTCAGTCACGAGATATTTTTTTTTTTTAAGCAGTGGTGCTAGTGGACCGTTGCACTATGGAACGTAGTAGTTAGTACAAGAGTGATAAAAAATACATTTCTGAAGTTGTTGGCGACTGACTGGGATGCCACCTTTTTTAAGAACTCCATTTTATTTATTTTGACGTTTATACTTTTATAGAAGAAATATTTTGTTTTATAAACCAGTTGTTAAGTGTCAGTTTGCCTTGTACATAGTTTTATCCAGATAATATTGTTAATAAATAGCAATTACTCATTTTCTGAGTGTTTCCATCATCCTCCAATCATATAAAATACATACAGTCCATTTGCTCATCAACAGAAGTGTTGAATATTTCGTATGTTTTTGGTTTTATTTTATTGTTAAGAAGTTGTACTTATATAATCATTTCGTTTTTTATGTGTTTACTACATATCATATAGAGAACATGGTGTTAGATTTCGAACTTATGGAAATACTGTGACATTTTTCTGGCGGTTCGGAACTTCAGAGTTAGATGTCGAGCATTACTTCCAAGAAAAGTTATATTGTATGACATTTATTTAGAAAGTACATATTTTATAGATTTAACGGTACTTCTGGGCGATACATAATATAATAACACTCACAATGAGTTCTCTTAACTGTTCAAGACGTGAATTGTTACTTTTTTATATTGAGAACGGGAAAAATGTTTCGGCTCTGTTATATTGTATTTTTACGTGTAAGCTACCAACTTTCTGACAGACAACATCGAAATGATAACTTGTGATATTCAAAAGAAGTTATTACCGAAGTACGTTGGGCTCAAGTTCCACGAAGGAAGGATAAATTCCATAGAGATAATAGCACTTGGCTTGATACAGAATATTCTTTAACTCGAATAACTGTAAGTTCGATGGTACCAACTATATCGAACCATGGTACAATCTGTACCCCAAATGTATTGAACCGTGTATTTTTAAATTAAGTGATAAAAGATTTAAAAAAGAAATGTATTTTTTAAAGCTTTCATTACCACAGAGTAGATTATAAGATAAAATGTGTACAACTTACACAAGTTTTTTGCAAAATGTGCCTACTAAAAATTCAATAAATGTTTTTTACCTTTGTACAAGTTTGTTTTGACGTTTTCTACATTCTTATTTAGAAAAGAGAAATATTTTAACAGCTAAACTTAAATAATGTAAATGAAATGTAAATGCTTTTGGTCGTAATTAAAAATTCAAACGCGAGTGAAGTCGCGTGGAAACATACTTATAGTTATTTATAAGTGTTTACATTTTCTTTACAAATTTCAAGTCTATATCTTTAGAAATAATAAATTTATAGATTTTTAATCAGCAAATGACTAATTCGTTCCATAGTGCGTTGTACGCCCTTTTAAATAAACTGATTCGATCTTTCGAAGAAACTCCGAGCATAGCCCGCTCCGTAGTGCGCTGAGCGACTTTAAATTTGTGGACTAGCCCGACTGTCAGTGTCCACGGTTCGGCAGTTCGGTACCGTATGTCATAACGCACAGGACGCACTGGTTGAAGACCTTAGTCTTCAAACATTGCGGTATAGGCGACGAAAAGACTTGACGGAGTTTTCCAAACGCTGCCCAGCCCAACCGGATCCTCCTGTCGACTTCTTCCTCAAAGTTGTGTTTACCGAGCTGGATGACTTGCCCTAGGTAGACAGAATCCTTCACAACTTCGAGAAGCGTTGATCCTTCGTTACATAGAATGTTTGCTGAAGCAACTTCAAAGTCTGCGAAAGTTTTCGTGCGTGTGGTCACCGGCCGCGCTCCATTCTATCAAATGTAATAATATTATTCAATTCGAATTGCTAATGCGATTATATGTTATGATTAGAAGTGCGTTTTACTTGCGAACATTTAAGAGCGAGTGTCCATTTGTACGTATGTGAAGGTTACCAACCATTCATTCGATTAGAACCTGTTCCAAAAGTATCTTATGAAAACGTGGCTCAGTCAACGTACCTGATACGGATACCCATTTGTAGTGCCATTTACAAATTAACCGCTTTGTATAGATTATTGATATTTACACCTGAAATTCTAATTCTAAATCACCTTTTTTTTCATTTGACTATTGAAGTTAATAATAATTATTATATAAGCTCAATTTTCGTCGAAGATTTTTCACGTATAAAATAATAATATTATACATACAATAATTGTTAGAAAATGTCGTGAGATATAAAGTTGAAATCTTTTAAATACCTACAGATGAATGTGTTACTAATCATTATCGATTCCGGAAGAATTTAACCAGCGGGGTAATTGCGTTGCACACTTAGGCCCGCATTGCAGAACCTCACTCAAGACTCAAGCGTTACTTAAAACTAGTGTCAACCAATCAAAAGGTTTTAAACTAGTTTTAGAGTAAGGTTCTGTATTAAGGGCCTTACAGTGGCAATGGGTCCATTTTGATAGTTCACCAACATTCATTGCGTTATTTATGTTGTTGAGTAGGCAATTTTTTTTTAATGAATGGATTCGCAATATCCTTCAAAATCATTCAGAGTGTGATTGATATGTTACGTTATTAGGGTGCTGAACAGAGTTTGTTTAAACTTCCATCAGATACATTTGGAATAGACTGTAATTATAGTAATTGAAAAGTAACTTCGTGGTGTCTTGCGAGCTTGGCAATGCTTGTGAATTGGAATTACTGATGAATCAGGAATCGTAGTTTATCTATTCAATACTATTGATATCTTGACTCATTGCGTTTCTTTATTTAAGGGAAGTTTAGCGTAACCGAGTGCACCTCAGTTACGGTAGAACTAGAGTGAAGACTATGTTGGTTTTAGTATATTTTTTATGTTGGTTTTACTCAGTTAGTTTATATCATGGTCTGGCAGTTTGAGTAATTTATACGTCCTACCCAAATGCCCTTTCTTTGGTACTGTTCGCCGAATCATTGAGCTCTGAAGTTCTGAGTTGATCTGCACGATTACTGACAAATACGTGCACTGACTGGACAGGTACACTCAATCTGTGTGGTTTTTTCATCAAAAGACCATTTCAGACACCAATCTACATGGTCTTCACATGATCTGACCAAGATTATGTTTGAACTTTAAAAGAGACTTCGTGTTTGTACAAACATACTTACAAAAATAAAATCAATTATCATTTACTGTAGAACTTCCCTTAAATAAACAGATAAAGGCTCGTGCAGACTAGTGCGATATCGCGGGCGCGACGCGATACTAGTAGCACAATTTCTTTGTCGGTGCCTGTCGCGGCCGCGATATCGCGCGAGTCTGTACGAGCCTTAACTCGGGTCTTATCTATACCTATCGAGAAAATATTTCGGGCCCTCAAGTTAATTGATATAATCGTTTATTACATTAATACAAAGATGTTTAAGTATATCAACACAAAGTTAATTAATTACATACGAAAACGTCTAGACATCGATTTTACTCTGTCATGCCTGAAGCTATTCCTCGGCCGACGATGTACTCGTATTATTTTCCGAATACAATTTTTCCTTTGCTCTTTTTAAAATGCCCTGGCGTTTCTAGTTTTCAACACTCTACGTCATTTGCACTACGATTGATTAAATTTATTTACTTTTCGTCGGCGCAAATGAAATTTATACTTGTTGTCATTGGCAGTCAAGTTCATTTAAAATGATCTCACGTGAATATCTACTGAAACGAACCGTAACTTAATGAAAATAAAAGTGTAACCTTCAAAATGATACTAATGAATAAAATAAGAATATTGCAATCTTCTTCGAACAGTCTAAGCGGGAAATGCGACTGTTTAGTGCTGTCCAACAAACTTAACGTTAAGCTGCAGTGCATTTATAGCCAGTAAATTGTAAACGTATTTAATAGTACATTATTGCAAAGGCCGGGAAATAGGCAATTGCAGGTCGAGTATTAGTATGAAGGCCGAGCCACAGGCGAGGACTTCACTAATACGAGACAGGCAATTGCCATTTCCGCCGAGGCATAGTGCTTTTCTCAAAAGAATGCAGGGAAATAAAACATTGCTGGAGCGTTGTAATGTTCTAAATTCAAAAAACGCTCCTGCAATGAATTTGATTTTCTTTGTCCGTAAATTCGTCGTGTTCTTTTTTCGAAAATAATGACAATATTTCCATGTATGTTTGAGAAAAAAAAAATGTATGTTTGAGAAAAAAAAAAATATATGTAAGTTTTAGTTTAACTTATGCGACATCTCTTATTTTCTACCATAACTTTCTTTTTTAACCGACTTCGAAAAAGGAGGAGGTTCTATATTCGACTGTAGGTATTTTTTTTTAATGCATGTCCACCGATTTCTCCGTAAATTGTTAACCGATTTATAAAATTCTTTTTTTGTTTGAAAGGGTATACTTTCGGGGTGGTACCATATAAATGATTAATTTTGCTTGGATAGTTTTTGAGTAAGCTTCGATAATACGTATTTAATCCACTTTGTGTATCTTGGTGATGTTATAATACTTCCTGTCACTGTTGTTTACATAGCAAGTAATGGTATACGAATTGGTGTAGGGTAGATACCATAACTAAAAAGGGAAAAGAAAACATTTTTACAGAAAACAAAACAACCGACTTCCAAAAAAGCACTATACAACCACAACCAACCAACCAACCTAACCTCCAACAACCCAACCCGTAACCTTTTTGGCGCAGCCGTGAGGCACACAGCTATTTGTTTATAACATTTTATTTCACTTTTTATTTTGTATTTTGTGTTTCACGAACTGTGACCAAATAAACGTTATTTTTTCTTTTCTTTCTTTCTTTGTAAAAAAGTTTTAGCTTGTGCTAAGCGTGATTAGGGAAAATGTCTTTAGTTATGTAGCCGGAAAGCCAATTCCCGTAAATATAAATCTATACTTCATTTACTATAACATTAGAAAAAAGAGGCTCGTAGAAGCAGGAGTGCGAAACATTTTATTCAAAGTTAAAAGTTTAAACAATTAAACTAAAAATGTTTTAACATAACTTTGATAAATAGGTCGTAATAACATCTTCATCACACATTACTTACAACAAAACGAATGAATGAAACAAACGATTACGTCGTGTTGATTTAAATTTAATTAAGATTAAAGGAAATAAAAGTCTTTTTTTTTACAATATTTTATTTAAAACAACAACTTTCAACACACAATAGTTGGTGTAACTTCTTCGTCTTCATCATATAATTTAGTCACTACGAGTATCATCAGAGAATAAAGATGAAGAAGTTTCACCGACGTTACCTAATAATAAATCTTTCTACCACATCATCCATTATGCTTTAACTTTTCCTCTTCTTTAATTGCATGAGCAACGCAAGACTGCCATCGTTCTAGCGTAATACTATCCAGATCTTGTGGGAGTAATTGTTTCTCCTTGTCTAATTTGAACGTTTTGTTATGTTGAGCCACAAACCCTATCATTTGAGCCCATATTAATTCTATAGGGTTGAACTCGCAGTGGTAGGGTGGGAGGCGCAATACTGAAATTCCCTTCTCTCTAGCCAGATGGCTATCATCAACATGGCATCTACAACAAACTTTTGGTATAAATGTCTTTGTATTTTTGCTTTTTCTAATAAAGTTGCCCTAAGATCTTTTTCCTCAAAAGGAATATTTTTGCTTTTAAACCATTCCTGTATATCTGCCTTTCATGTAGCTGTGGTTGGCAGCTTCTCCAATGTCCTTGAGTGGTATAGCGCATTGTCCATAACAATTACAGCGCCACTCTCAATTTTTGACAAAGTTAACTTGAACCATTTTCACTTTTGTCTATCGCGCTTCTATAACATATTCCCTGTAAATTGAGAGGTCTGGCTCTTATGAAACAGGAAATCCTAGTACAAAAGTCAGGGCTACACAGATGATTGTGTCTTGAAGTGTAAATAAATAAATTATTATTATTATTAAAGTTGAAGGCGTCCATTTCGGAGTGGTCATCTTCATCACCTTTCTTTGCATCAAATATTAACGCAGCATCCATTAAAAACCCTTCACAAACCCTGTGAAATAAAATTAATACAAGTCAATTATTCCGTACCCCCTATATAATTTCACTGCTGGAAATAGTTCATAGATAAATACTATAACAAAAATAACTTTAAAAGTTCGCTTTGCATGCGTTAATTCATAATACAATATAATATGTATTACTTAATTAATAGTCAATAACAATGGGGTGTTCATTTTTTTATGGCGAGGACAGTCCATAAAATACATACCAGTATGACCGATTATAAGTTGGATTTTTTAAACCAGCAGATAGACCTTCCCGATGTGCTTCTTTTGAAGACTTATTATTAGTGTCATGCCATATTAGGCTTTTCGTGTGACCAGTTTGTATGATAAAAGGTTATTAATATAAATACCATTCATTTCACGAACCAATTTTATGAAATTATGTTTAACTGTATAATAAATTATAATGTTATTGAATGCAAGAGGTCATACACTGCTTAGTGCATAAATAGCTGTTAAGAAATTTAGAAGCACTGTACCTTCATTTAGCCAAGTGTCATCTAAATAATAATATATTTTCCTTCCTTTATTCCTTAGCCTTTTTATTTCATGAAGATATTTTAGTCTCCAAAGGACGATCTCCTGCTTGTCTATGACTTCTATGAGTGCACTTCTTCTGCTCCGTTTGATTTATGTGAACTTTAATGTTAATTTAATTATTTTATACAGACTGCTTTTTTTAAAATCTGGCAGAGACTCGTCACTGTTAACTGCTTCCAGCATCTTTTCCAAGGTGGGCAACTCATTATTAAAGAAGAAGGAATGAATTTTCCTGCATATTCCACTAAATGTGATGTCATCAAAATCATCACGTTTCATGTGCTTCTGTTGGGGAGGGGGAGATTGCAGGCGACTTTTTATGTTGTACTCTTTGAGAATATTGGACAGAGTAGCCCGAGATACGCCTGTAAATAATAAAATCATGTGTGGAGTTTCTAAAATATAATACATTTTATCACAATGCATGTTAGTTTCAAATATTTTTATAGTAATAATTTTATGAATCATCCTTACCGGCAACTTCTGCGATTTTGTTTATCATCTCAGTCCTATAATGAGGAGTATCTGCAGGCCAGGACTCCAATTGCTTAAAAATATTTATCACAGGTTGTTTTTCTACAGCACGCAGCGTTCTCTTTTTTTTGGGAGACATTATTATTTCGTCGGAGTCAACTTTTGGACCACGTTTTTGTTCGCCGTTGGCTTTGGTCAGACTCAGCACTTATATGTTGTAAGCCACTCGGTCCCGCACCGGGATCACTCATAGCTCAAAAAAAAAGTAACGTTTTGTAAAAACAACCCAATGACAACACTGATAACAATACAATAATAAAGAAATAACTAAATATTATTTATTATTTTAATAAATAACAACAAAATCACGAAAATTAAACAATAACAAACAAAGTATTCACAAGTAAATGACATACATGACAATCTTAGAACATTGTCAAGTCAATTTCACAGACGACATAAACCAGTAAAATTAGAAATCCCCGGCTGTCACAGCTTATGAAGGGATTAAGTAATATTTTAGATTTGGTAGGATTATAGTGAAACAAAAAGCGTTGACGTATTGTTGACTCCTGCTTCTTTTAGGTTTTTAGCATAGGCACTGTAATTTTAAATTGGAATGAAATAATATATCTAAATGAAAGCTACTTAATTTCATATGGTTGTTTTTTTAAATGATTACAATTAAGTGTGATAGCTGATATATAAATTCATTTTAATCGATTTGGCGTCAATCGTAACTATAACAAGTTTATTGTACTTTTGTTATAAAGTGTGCATCAAAAATAACCTTTTTTAACTTCTGTCTAATGCTATTATAAATGGAGTATAATTGCGACGGTCAATTTTAAAAAACCTGTGAAAAAAGGTTTTTTTTTTTAATTCGACCAATTTTAACATATTCAGAATGCGAACGTTCTTCAGATGTTACTAATCCTCTTTTATAATCCCTAACTCCCGATCTCTAAGGCTGGGTTTACACGGCATTTTACTGCACGTTTTTTTGTGTTACCGAATAAGTAGTGCGTGTACCTACTTATACATTGAGTATAGACCCGTTCACACGTCGTTTGTACTCCAAAAATCGTACATAGCTAAAATACGTTTATCGAATACCCATCGGACTGGTCAACCAAATGAACTTTTATAACAAACCGAATGAACTTTTAACGTATTCGGTCTGCAATAGCGCATAATATTACACGATCAAACTGTGGTTTTTCGTTTTTAGACGGAGAAAAATATAACAACCCGCTGTTACGGTTTAAGTGCGGGTTGTTTCACGTCCACTTAACGCACGCGTATACGTCATAAATGGCGCTAACTATCGTCAAACGAACATCAAGGGCATCATTTTGTGAAACAATCACAAAATGATGCCTTTGATGTTCGTTAAAAAATAACGATTACAGTAACAGGTGTCATACCCACTGGTTAACGAGATATTAGATATAATGTTTAACGAACGTGAAACATTATATCTAATCGTTATTATTTGACGTACGTATGTTACGTTAACGAACTGTTTGAAACAACCGGCCCTTAATCGAATATTGCAAAAAAACGTGCGGTGTATTGCCGTGTGAACCCAGCTTTATCCCGCCAGAAAACGGGCAGTACAATGCAGTGTGAACCTAGCCTAACCTAATATTTCTTTACAGACGCGAAACCGCGCTGAAGGCCTGCCGTTGTGGTCTGCGCAACAAGCTGAAGTATCACTACCAGCCGTCGAGCTCTTCGTCTGATTACGCCGCGAACGACCCACGCCGTCGTGCCGTATTAAAGAAGGAACCTGCTCAGGTAGTAGTGACTTTTGACGAGAAGAAGCAGCGTAAAACGCTGTCTGTGGCCGTCCAGGAGAAAGCCGTCAACACAGTGATGAAGGACGTTACTTGCGCCTGTGGTTCTAGTACCTCAATTGAAAAGAACAACAACATGGCAGCTCCAATGTTGAAGGACACTGTCGTCGAGCAGAACGGCAACATTGACATCAAGCCGAAAGGAGGCCGTCGTCGCACTGACAACAACCACAAGATTCCCGACATCGCGCACGTGTAAAGCGCTCTTTACTTATTTTTAATATCCTACTTCTTTTCTTCTCATCCGCGTGGGCTGCACGTGCATGTACCCATCCTGATGATCTGTATTTTCAGAGGCTCAACTAGTGAGTCCATTTGGTGCGAGGCAATGCCCGCTCTTCGTAGTAAGTTGGAGGAAAGGATCTCTGAATGGCAATCTCGTCTGTCTTTGTCTTTCTGTGTATCAGATGTGAAATTTAAAAAAAAAACAAAAAAAAAACATGTTGGTAGGCTAGGACATGTCATTGCTGGATCTAACAACGTTTGGGAACATACTTGTGAAGCAAGAAAACATCTGAGATCCAAGTCTAAGGTCTGGCAATCTCATTTTTTTGTCAATATAAATGTCTGCTATAACCAGTACGCTAGGAGGTAATTTTGCTCGTCAGTTGAACGAAATTACGAACTGAAGAGTCTAGTGGTCTTCCGGCCACTTTGATCGTCATTTACATAACTGAGCAACTGTCTCCTACATTTTAACATAAGTCAATGTATTACTGTTTGTTAGTATAAATGTACATTCCATTAACAAAAAAAATATATGATCCTTTCCTGCTTCATCGTGCGGACTGAAAGTTTGGCCGCTTCTGATATGCTCGGCAGAGGCCGGCCAAGCCCACATATATATCTTTTATTTAAAAAGCCCCGCTTACTCGGGCCCTCTTTTATCTTAGACCATAAGGTCTCAATTGGCTTACTAATTCAGGGGCTTATAGCTTTAGTGATTTCGCATAATGAAAATGCGAACTCGCGACCAATTTTTGAGTCACTTTCAGTCTGCGAGTAGTATATTGATTCTAGTGAGTAGATAAATGATGTAGGTATATTATTATCATTTTTAATTTTCCGTTCAGTTATTTGTAGTTTTTGTTTCCCCATCTTTCCTTAAAACAGGCATTCCGAATTATGTTCTTCGATCATGTTGAAGTTCAAACTAATTAGTATCAAAACGGCTCATAAATTGTATAAAAAATACCGATTTATTTTGGTATAATTGAATAGTATTCGCGCGAATCTCTCCCACGCGGGACAAAAATACGACGTTAGAGTTGAACTACAATTAAGTTCACGTTAAGGTCAAATGCTGATATTTTTAACAAAATATTAACATTCCAGAGATATAAATTCAAGAGCATTCGCGAAAACAGTGAAACAAACTCACTGACTCTTAGACTGGGAATACACGTCAGATTTTTTCATCTGATAGTCTGATCCGGCTTGAACATTTAACACACGTCCAAGCAATAATGGCTCCATCGCCTACCAATAGTCGAATCAGACTATCGGATCCGACTATCTGATGAAAAAATCTGACGTGTATTCCCAGCCCTATACGAACTTCTGCAAATATCTATGAATCTAAACTTTATATTTCACCCCTTAAATTGAATCGAAGAAAAGCAGTTTGGCTTTTATTGATTATTATAAAATAACTTCAATTACTTTTGTAAGACTTTAATTTAGTTTTATTTTAGAATTAATCATTAAGTAAAAAAGTAGGAGTATAATTATTTAATTTAATTATTTTTAACAGTTTTAGCTGGCCTAAAACTACTTATTTTGTGTTCCAAGGCCTTGATTTAATTATTTAGTCGATGATTTGATTTTTTGATTAATAAACCGTTGTTTATGAGGAGGGTGGGTGGATCAACTGTCAGCCTAAAGGAACTATCGAATTTGTGTAGTACGAAAACTATAGCGTGGGCCGATGGTTGGTGGGTGTACCCTTCTCTTATCCCCATTTAGATTTTCTACCCTATTTTTGTAAAAAAAACTTAATATTAACGAGTGTAGTGAGAAGTAATATTTTTATAACATATTTTTTGCTAAGCGTATCGTGTTTGCATCTACACGGCAGGAATTCCGACATAGTACCTATAACCAGATAATTTTGCCTCCTTGGGGCCTATAAGGATTTTAACTAAAGTTTCGATATCAAAATGTACTTCTCTTTCGAACACTGAGCATTGATGATTTTCGGTTGTCGAAGGCATTGTTTGAAAGCAAGTATTTTTAGTATTAATGGTACCGTTGATCTTTGTTAAGCAAGGGAATCTCATTTTTTGTAAACTCTGTCCTGTCTGTTCGCCTGTCCAATAATTTTAGTATAATTTGACTGAGACCGCTGTACCGCGCCTTAGGTATGCTCACGAGGGGCCAGTGCAGGCCGCTCATTCGTCAACGCTCACGGTGTCCTGCCGCTCATATGTTAACGCTGCCCCCCCGCCTTGCCGCGCATCCCTAAGCCGCAGTACAACGGTTAAGGTCAAAATCCATACTAATATTATAAATGTGAAAGTAACTCTGTCTGTCTGTCTGTCACGTTTTCACGCCTAAACCGCTGAACCGATCGTCATGAAATTTAGCAGAGATATAGCCTGGGATATGTAGAAGGACATAGGCTACTTTTTTACGCGATAACCGACATCCACGCGGGCGGAGCCGCGGGCAAAAGCTAGTATACCTATAATTTCTTAAAATAAAATCTAGAAAACATAAAAATACTATGTCGTATTCTGCACGGTGCACAAACACGATAAGACGGATGATGGGATCGGGGGCGATAGGAAAAGAATAAAAAGTATTATAAAAATTTTAATATAAGGCCATGCTTTCGTGAAACCATGGCGAAGGCGTTATTAGAAATTAACGGCTGTATTTTAAGAGCTTTGTCGCTCGTATTTTTATTTTTAGACTATTTGAAAGCGGTCGGTAGTCAAGTCGACGTTCAAAACTCTATGAGATTAAGCACACACCTTGACTTTTGGATGTCAATTTTTAATATATTTACATACTCCGTACTAATCCTACAAGATATACATTGTGTTCAACTGTATCAATCGTAGAATCTTACAACTTTGTTTTTCCCTCATGAACACTTGTTTTTCGATATAAGTTTTTAAACTGTCATGGTCACTAATATTATTATTAACATAAACGGGATATTTACCATGTTTATTAATTGTTTTTCTAACTCACTTTAGATATTGGCAGAATAGTCGACATTGCCTTTGCTTGCCATATATTAAAAATATATTTACATACATTTTTATTTCATTTCTGACATCCTGGCGAAAGCATATTTGTTATTAGTAACTGCTGTAAATATATTACGTTTGAAGACGTATTTTAATTTAAATTGAATTTAAAATGGTGTGCCTGACAAAAGACGGAGCCATTTTCGCCATGGTTGGAAGGTTGACCTGCAATGGTCACCTCGGCCCGCGCGGTTGCTCTTCGCTGATTGAAAACTAACCCAGAGCATATGAACCATGGCCCCTGTAACTTCGACTATTTGTGACACACAAGCCTAAATCTCAGACTACACACTACGACTAGATTTTTAAAGTAAATTATGAAGTTTATTCGACCGCTTTCAAAACAAAATTAGAATCGAATAAGGAGTGAATTGCTAACCTTTTGTAAATATATTGTCACGCGATGTAAAGCTTGCCAGAAGCAAAAAATATGTTACCGTATAATTATTATTATTGTTTTGTTATTTTATTGAATTTTATTTTGTTCTCTGATTTTTGGGTTCCGTACTTTAGCGAGTAACTTATTCTAAATAAGTGCTCAGTTTTATTAAAAATATTTTATCATATTGTTTATTTAAGGAGTTTTGTGAGGGTCCAAAATTAGAGATCTCGAAATGTTTGCATTTATTTTTTATACTTTGAGATTTCATGTTTGTGATTTTGTGCGGAACCCTCGGTGCGAGTAAGACTTGCGTCATATTGTGATTATAGTTATTTTTATTTTGTAAACATAAGAGTTGATTGTATCAGAGTGGATGGAACCTTGCTTGAGTTGGCCATGTGGTAGCATTCAGCCAACTTGACAGGAGCACGTGTCAATGCAAGTGCGACTAAAACCAAAGATCCTCAGTATTGTTCCATTCATCGCCTGGTATTACTCAACCTGTGTCCACTCACCAGCTTCACAAGAAGGCTTTTGTACTTCACTTTACTACAAAATGAATGTATAGACTGCACTTAGTCTGAACATATTTTTTAAACTTTACTGTAAACTTAACTTATAAATCCCTTTGACCTTTTGGCACTGTTCTTAAATGCTCAAATTTGTCGAGTAGAGCGAATTTTGATACCAAAATTTGTACCAGATGTTTTTACAAATTTTATAATTTGCAATAACAAATTTGAAAAAGGTTTTCTAGAAATGAAATCTTCAAAACTCTGTTCCTGACGGTAAAGTCACTATTTTAGCTACTTGTACACCTCGACAGTGCCAATTTGTCCGTCTACAGCCTTTGGTACCTCCTCTAAATACTTAGCGTACGGTAAGGTGAGGCATCTGTCGTAAATACTTTTCAGACAAACAGCAAAATTAAAAATCCTATCACAAAAATATTTAAAATTAAATATTTACCTTCTGTGAGTAAATAAATTTGAACAGGTTAAAAATGTGGCCGTGACGGCTCGCCCGGCAGATATGAAATATGGCGGGAAAGGGGCGTGACGGCAAACTGCATAACACTCTCTTATGCCGTCGCCATACGAGTCGATCTTACCCCAAGGCGCGCCAATGGATGTTTCACATCAAAAAGTTGAGACTCAACGAACAATTCCACTAAATGGCAAAAACCAAGTTTTATACGTTTCTACGTATAAGTCCAGAAACATCCAGATTTTTAAGACAGGTTAAACATCAATAAAAAGATTATCGTGTCGCTTTTGCCGGTTTTAAATACACACCGTTCGGATTTTGGACCTTATAAAGTATTTATAGCAGATGCAATAGTTGCTTAAGAATGGTTCTAGGTCCCACTTCTTTTGAAGAGTACCAGATTTTCGTAATTTTGGGATCACTATAGCCTGAATGAGGCTTTAGCTAAAACTTGAGATACACCACATAGAGTTACCATGTATGTCGCGAAATAAAAAATATTTACCTACGGTACTCTTCAAACCTAATTTCGAGTGCATTTTTCTATTCCGCCAGGGCCCTTTCACGATAAACCAACTTGATGTCCCAAATATTAAGTCACATTACGTTGAGTCACAAAGTTTATAGTTTTGCAAAATACTGATTGCTTCATTGTAAGTACAATATTTTTTACCAGGCCCTGGTTTAATTATTATAGATTAGCCTAATTTCTGGTCTAGTCGACTTAATTTTAAGTGTATTCGAATATGTATTTGACTTATGAGAAATAAATATATTATATCAAACATTTTGTTGTTTATTCCAACACCTTTTTTCACTTCAAGATTAACATCTCAGCTCAAAACAAATTGCTAATGCTTTGAAAAATATTGATTACTAGCGACTCGCCCCGGCTTCGCACGGGTGTAATATACATGTGATTGTATTGTGTTCACGACATTTTGTGCACAAGTTCTGAGCATTAACCTTATAAAAAGTACTAGGCTCGCATGAATTCAAGATACTAATTTAATTAGTATTATTAAGTACTTATTTTTGTATAGGTAGGTTGTAATAGGTATATTTACATAATATTATAGCCTATATCCATTTGAAATAATGTGCCTTTCAAATGGTGTTTTTAAAGAATTTTCCAAATGGTGGTTCCGGAGATTACCCTACAAACATACACAAATTCATAAAATTCGCACTGTCTCTTTATAATATTAATATAGATTATTCTGTCTGGCCTAAGAAGAGCTCTGAGATGGACAGAATAAATAATTACTCATGTCATTATTTTTAATATTTTGCGAATGCAAATATCGTAACCAGTCTGTAGAACGTTGAACGACTACTACTTATCCATACTTCCTTACTAATATTATAAATGTGAAAGTAACTCGGTCTGTCTGTCTGTCTGTCTGTATGTTACGTTTTCACGCCTAAACCGCTGAACCGATTGTCATGAAATTTGGCAAAGATATAGCCTGGGATATGGAGAAGGACATAGGCTACTTTTTTATGCGATAACCGACATCCACGCAGGCGGAGCCGCGGGCAACAGCTAGTTACTTATAAAAAAGGGCGGTTTATGATCTGGTAGGTGAAATAAATATACCATCAAGGAAGCGCTGAAAATTCCCTGAAATCTGATTAGATTCAGCCATCCGTGATAAAAAATAGTTCTCTCAACATGTCTGTAACAACGTCGGTCGCAACGTGTCACCCCCGTTATATTACTTTCCTCTATGGTGTCACCACAGCGTGTCACGATGTCATAATATTATATTGTGAGTATGTGTTTTGGTCATAATGCCTGTATAAAAACTTCATGTAGTTACTAACGCACCACACACTGACATATATAATAGGTACAGTCACGAGCATAAATATGTTAGGTACTATGAACAGCTTGGTAATAATATCTGATTAGGTACATGATTCATTCATTAATATCTGTCGTCAAGATGATAGCAAATATAAGTATTTTGTGATCTTTTGTAAAGGTAAGTGGCAGCACAAATATGTGACATCGAAGGAACATCAAAACTATCTGACGAGCCAAAATTTAAAATACTGCATCGGCTTCTAAAACATGTGTCACCTCTAAGAATGCAATAATATCAGACATGTCTTGCGATATAAATATCTGCCTACTCTGTTAAAATCAGATATTCATCAGATTATAACTGAGTAGGCAGATATTTTGTGATACCTCGTGATCAAAAATATTTGACATTAGTAGGTATAATGTTTCGAGTCTTCTATAATTGCAATCAGTGCCGCTCGTATTGCATAAAAATTTGATATTCCACTGGCAGCATTATTATCTGTCGGTAATGTTTGAAGGTAGAAATGTCAATAATAAGCATCATCATATAGACCCATTTCCCTGTTGCTTGTACTATCGAAACTATTTGAAAACTTGTTAAAACGATTAAAACCAATAATAGAAGAAAAAAAGACCTAATACCAAACCATCAATTTGGCTTCAGGGAAAAGCACTACAATAGATCAGGTACACAGAATATCTACCTACCATTAGTGATAAGACACCCGAAAACAAGCAAGTCTGCGCCACCGTATTCCTAGATGTCGCGCAAGCTTTTGATAGAGTTTGGCATGAGGGTCTGGTATTTAAACTCAGAAGCATGCTACCTCCAGAATTTGCAGACATTCTAGAATTATATGTAAGTAACAGAATGTTTAGAAGATGCATATTCCGAGCTAAAAACTATAAAAGCTGGGGTACCACAAGGAAGTGTGTTAGGCCCAATCCTGTACTTGCTGTACACATGTGATATCCCAGAGCTGGAAAATAACACCATTGCGACCTTTGCAGATGACACTGCTATTATGGCTACCGGATAAAGCCACAAAGAAGCAGTAGAAAAAGTTCAACTAGCTGTGAACAAAGTTTATCACTGGACACAAAAGTGGAAGATCAAACTGAATGAATCAAAATCAATTCACATTGACTTCACTAACAAACACTGCGATTACCACCCAATCTCTATAAACGGCATGCAAGTGCCTTATGCTAACACAGCTAAATACCTTGGCATAACTCTTGACGCCAAACTGCGTTGGAAATCTCACGTCAAAAAGAAAAGACAGGAACTCGACATACGTCATAAAAGTATGTATTAGTTACTCGGAAGGAAATCCTGTCTATCATATAAAATATACATAGTAAAATTATCTATATTATACAAGCATATTGTTATGCCAATTTGGACGTATGGCATCCAACTTTGGGGCTGTACTAAACGAAGCAACATTAAAATAATCCAACAGTTCCAAAATAAAGTACTCAGCTGAGTACTTTATTTTGGAACTGTTGGACATCCCTAGGGATGTTTTAAGTGCACCATGGTACATTAGTAATGACCTCCACCTTGACTTCAAAATGGAACTCGTCACCACCATCACCCAAAAATTTGCTGAAGCCCACAAACACAGACTTCACCGACATGTGAATGTCAAGGCAATTCAGCTGCTAGACATCACGGACATAGTGCGTAGGCTAAAGAGAACTAAACCTTTTGAGTTAGTGTAGTATATAAATAGTGAATGCATAATATTAACAATGCTGTGCTATAAATATAACACATGAACAAAGTGTTTTTATTAATTATCAGACTCTAAGAAAGTGCTAAGGAATTGTGTAAAAGTGCAAATTGACACTATTCTTAGTTATAATGTAATCTATCATGTCAAATAATAAGTTAGAGTTAAATTGCTTATTAGTCTACTACGCTAGATTATAATTAATTATTAATAAAAATAAAAATAAACGATTATTTTCCTTTTTGGAAACTGAACCGAAGTCGACTATTCTGCCAGTACCAAGTATGAAATTATACTCACCTACTTTAAGATGGTTAATTGATACTGGCAGAATAGTCGACATCAGCTCAGTTCATTATTTACACGTCACATATTTTTAAAGCCGATGCAATGAACAATTTTTTTACTCGTCAGTTATTTTTGGTGTTCCTTCAATGTCACATACTTATTTTTAAACAACAAGCCTTCTTTCCTTCTTATATCCAAGATAAGAATGCTTGGAAACACGCTGGTCCTGCTCCATAGGACAATGAAGGGTCTAGACAAAATCAAACAGGTTGTTAATTTAATTATATAGTTAATGTATTATTTTTAGACATTAATTTTATGATAAGTTTAACTCACACACTGACTTTTTATTTGTAAATTTTTTTGTTAAATTATCTACTATAACAATATTTGTAAATATGTGAGTACCATGTATCTAACACAATAATAAATTCAATACAGATAAACATGGCGTACCCACTTTCAGAGGCTATAATTATGATTCTAAAATTAAATCTTTTGCATAGGCATCTTCCTGTTACGCGGTTGTGACTTTTCTTTACGTTCTCGATCATTACTTTTGCAGTTGAGTTTTGAAAAAGTTTAGTAGCAAGGAGTTTTCATACATAGAATAAAATGGGATAGATTTTATACGAGGAAAAATGAATGAGTCGGTACGTCTTAGCATTGAATTCTCAATAGTACGTAGGCTGTTCCATAAGTGTTGCAATAGAAATAATGTAACAAGTTTGGACATGTATGACTGAGTGTATGGTTATCTGCCACTTATTATAAGTCCATGCACGCAGTATTTGTTGAGCTCGGCATCAGTAATCTTTGGTAAAAAAATAAAAAAATTGTGAAAATGGCTAGTCTCGGTAACCGCGAGTACAGAGTGATTTTCTTTTACAATTTCAAACGTGGATTGTCTTACCAGGAGTGCCACGAGGAAATGTTTAATACCTTCGGTAAAGAGAACCCTTCTCTTTCTACTGTGTTCAGGTGGTGTAAGGAATTTCAAAAAGGTTGAAAGTTGAAAGGACGACGATTTGCAACTGATGACGAATTAATAAGTGCATGGGATGAGGCCTGTGCCAGTGTCACAAAGGATTTGAACGCATGCATAAGTGTATTAACAGTGATGGTTCTTATTTTGAAAAAGTTTGATAAATAGTTAGATTTTTGCAAGACTTATGGAACATCCTACGTACATTGTGATACAAGGGTGGAAAGTAGATTATTGCAAACGAGCTGTCATTAACAAGCCCGAGCCGAAGGCGAGGGTTTTAAATGACACGAGTTTGCAAAAACCTACACACCCATACAGTTGTGGGAAATAGTAAAAAATAAATCAAAAATTAAATATTTTTATTTTAACACACCTACATACATAGGTAAATAGAAAATAAAATTATCGTAAGTCGCCAAATATCTTTCTCGAGATTTTGGGGGCAAAATTTCATCTTGCGCAGTTTTCACTTCAGATAAAATATCGGGTGGAGTTAATTCGAAATCGAATCGAATTGTGAAAATAATTTAATTAAAACTGGTAATTAAATATATTAAACAACCATTTGAATGACTTTTAAATGGTTGTAGAATTCAATGCTAAGATGTACGGACTCATTCATTTTTCCTCGTATAAAATCTATCCCATTTTATTATATGTATGAAAACTCCTTGCTACTAAACTTTTTAAATTGACTTATAAATTTAAAACTAAACTGCAAAACAAAATGATCGAGCTCGTAAACAAAAGTCACGACCGCGTAAACAAAAGATGCCTGTGCAAAATATTTAATTTTCGAATCATAATTATAGTCTCTGAAAGTACGCCATGTTTAACAACTGTATTGAAAAAGTTTTTTAAATGGTTCTTTAATTTATTTAATTACCAGTTTCAATTTAATTATTTTCACATTAACATTTGTTAAAAATCGAATAGGCTGTGTAGGTTGTTTTCGTTGTAAAAAAAATCTGTTGCGCCATTTTCTGTTTTTTTTTTATTTTATGTCTGATAAATATATTTTTTTTTTTTGTTAATATGAGTACTAGTGATGAAAAAGAATTAACTCCACCCGATATTTTATCTGAGGCAAAAACTGCGCAAGATGAAATTTTGCCCCCAAAATCTCGAGAAAGATATATGGCGACTTACCATAATTTTATTTTATTCTTTGATTGTTTTTTTACTATTTCCCACAACTGTATGATACACGGGTGTGTAATAAAAAAAACTCGTGTCATTAGTACACTAGTAGTTAGGACAGCTCGTTTGCAATAACTTACTTTTCACCTTTGTATCACAATATACTATATCCGACATTGCTTCATTTTTTATTGTTTTTACCTGTTGTGATATAGTAATTTTATTCTGGGTACATTATCTTCACATGTAATGATATAATTGATGTACACAAAGTATTGTGAAACAGTTTAAAAGGGTAACGGTGGAGTTTCTTGCCCATTCTTCTCCATGCGAAACTACCTTTTGGAAGAGGCAACTGGAATCAATTTCCATGTAAATTTTGACGTTCAAAAGTGCCATTTATGTGCCTATTTGAAATAAATGCTTTGACTTTGACTTCCACGAATGATCACATAGGATTTGCCGTCATCTAGACGTCAGATATTAATGGATGAAATCAGATATTATTGATGAGCTGTTCATAGTATTATATTTATACTCGCCTATACAATGACAGCCTTTCACTTATCGATAATTTATTTTGCTAACAAATAAGATTCACAACGTTGCTTTTCACATATATTTTTATTATCAAGAGGTATTGAACTAGCTACGAATAAATATCTATTTTTCACCGACAAGAGCGAGCTATAAGTACCCAGACAAAGAATAGGTACCTAAGCGTTTTCTCAGTTTGCAATAACAGGGAAAGTCATTATTACGGTGATAAGTATCTAGTCCGTGGGCGTTCTAGAAGGTAGCATTTTCGATCCTTGGCTATAAATAGTATCTAATAAGTCCCTTTAAGAGCTGAGTATGTACTTAGGAAAATATTATTCAGACATCATACAGAATTGTTATTCGTAATTTTGTCTGAATAATGTATGTAGGTGTTTCTTAGTAGGTACTACCTATCTAACAAGGATTCGAAAGGGCCAGATCGAAGTACATTTTTAATCCAACCTACGTTCTTCACGTGATTGCTTATCTCCTTTGGAATACCAATTTTTTTAATCATAAATTGCAGACGTAGCGTAGGTGAACTGTCTTTGTCATGAAGCGCGATGACTGCGAAGCTAGGAACAGAGGCAGAGAAAATGTGGGTAACTCAAGAGTAGGCGTCCAGTGCAACAGGCGGGAAGACGTGTCGCAACTCGTTCAGGTATGTAAAATTACATTTTATTCGTTCAAAAGGAAAAAGTATCAACTGCGTTTAGTTAAGAGTGCATACCGTTTCATATTGAGACACGAATCAACAAAATTCGATTCCCAAGATACCCACCTGAATTTAAAGAATTTTATTATATAATAAAACGTACAATTAAACTGCTTTATGAAATAATTACACTTATGAGGGTATACTACGGTCCACAAGAGACACTCTTAAAAAAAAAATATCTTGTGACTGAGAAGGAATTATGAAAAACGGCTCAATAAAGAACCTCGTAAGTAAAGAAAAGCGGTCACATTCCTCTAGATTGTATTTTGTTGCTTCGTGTCTCACTATGAAACTTTATAAAAGGTATTAGAAAATTCTAGACACACTTACCGAGGTCGCTGATTGACCCGTTTTTCATAATTCCTTCTCAGTCACGAGATAATATTTTTTTTAAAGAGTTGCGCTAGTGGACCGTATTATGTCCTCTTAAGTTTGAAGTTGGAAACTAACTGAATCATTCCTAGAATTTCCTTAATGGATTAAGCCTTTGATGAAAAGTTGTACCTTCTAGCATCTATAGGGAGGCCAATTCGAATGTATGCATCATTTTTAGGCCACCAGTTTCATTTGGCGCCTAATTTTACGGTTCATTTATAATATTTTTTTTTTTTTAGAGTTGGAGTTAGTATATCGTTTGGCGCCTGACGAAAAAAGTCGAGCTACAAATAGTCCGTCTGAAACAGTCTGTATCCATAGCTGTAGGCTAAAGATAGAAGAAATTGCAATTATAAGTAGGTAGGTATGTGAAGACTGCCTTTAGTCCTTATGTATAGCGGTAAACTTTTAAGTCTTTCTTAATTAATTGATCATATAATTTTATTTGCATTATAACTAAAATAAAATAGGCATTTTCAATTCTAATATTCGAAACTTTTCACGGTTTATTCCGTTCTAATACCAAAAACTAATACCACTGTGTATGTTGTTCAACAAATTTGATGAAACAAATATGCGTGCTATGAGTTTATGTTATTAGAACGGAATAAATCCTTTTCATGGTTAGTCAAAGCTTTTACATATAAAAGTAACTTGCAAATAGTATTTCGATTTTATTTAATTAAAAGTTAATGTTAAAAACGAGTGGTTCTAGTTAATGCGGAAATAAATAAAAGTTTTCTAATACCTTATGTATAAAGTATTAAAGAGTACTATAAATATGTTTAACGGAGGGTTTGCATTTTTGGGGAAGTAATAACCAAATCTCAATCTAAGTTAATCTCAAGCAACACATTCACTTAAAAGTCAAACAAAAAAGACCTGCAACTGAAATATTTTTCTTCAGCTTCGATTGTTGATTCAATTTCCCAGAATGGTGTAGGGCTTTTTTATGCTATAAAGTTCTCAAAATAATCTATTAATCTCCTGCGCTCATCAAAAAATCCGTCCACTTAGTCGATCAGCTGATCGCGTACAAAATTCGAGTGTACCAGTGGTATTGGCAAAATATTCGCGTCGTACGAATTTCGTGGCGCGCGCGTTACATTTTTCCGTATTATTTTTAGATAGGCCGCGGGCGGGCGTCGACGCGCGCACACGGCAAGTCGCGCGCGGCCCGAGAGGACTGGAGCCCTATGGAGCCCCCGGCGTTCCCTCCCAGCGGCCTTGCCACGGTGCGGGCGGCACCCGGGAGTGACGCGACCCTCGCCCTACCTCTACCCACCGGCACACCACCGTTCAACTATCAATGGTAAGTTTTTCACAATTATTTCAGTCCAGCTGAACAGATTTAGGTTATAATTTAGTCCTGTACTACGATCACAATAGATCGTGCAGTGTTCGAAGCGAGAGCATGTAGGTTAGGTGAGACCGGAGCTGCGCCCGCGCCGCGCCGGCAAGCGTTGTTTGTTTTTCGTGTGTCGATTATAAATACAACACCAGGAAGCTAGCAAAGACACTTGACACTTTGGCGCTTACTGTTATAATAATTTGGGGCATTTCGTAATAGAAAAATGTGTATTACTGCATGAACGAGATGTTAATAAAAATAAAAACGGGATGCAGAGCTTTCCGTTAGCTTGGTGCGTCGTAGAATGTTTTCGCTTTAATATATTTATAATTTTTTTATGTAGCTATTAAATTGTTTAACGGAGTTTAACGGCGATGTTTTTTCGGTTGTCAATGTCAGTTAGCTATCGATCGAAAGATGCGTGTTGTCTTGTGTGTTGGTAGATATGTTTAAGCATATTATATTATGTATCTTACTACATGTGGTGTATGAGTTATGAGTAATACCGTCGTTTGCCAAACGTTACTGAAGCTAAATACTTTCTCGCTTTCTCGCGTACCGTAATTTGCAGTCATCGCTAATATTTAAGCTTGGATTTGGATGAAATCTTATAAACCTCATTATACTTTAATGTAAACAGACTATCTTACAGATGGTCTTGATGTAGGTAAGCTGTTTATTAAAATTGTTACCCACAGTACTATATTGCCTTGTTTATTTCCATAATTATGTTCTGTGGTGATGCAAACCAATGAAATGTGACAACCATATGAAACGACCAAGTGTAAACCAATGCATTCCACGAATTCAAACAAAATAATAGAAACAAATGGCTTGCTGCACGCTTTGGTGATTACTGTTAGTGCATCAAGCAATTGTTATACTTATAAATATAAATAAATAAATAAAAAGGCAAAATAATAAAGCATAAAATAATTATAGGCAATGATGAAACTGGAAATGGAATGGCTGAATTTGATCCTTACGGTCTTATCCCAGGGCTGAACTTAACCCGACATACTCTAACCGTTATTTCTAAGTGTTGCCAAAGTAAAATAATAAATTCAGTTGCCATAATGAAAATACGTTTAAAAGCCTGTTACAATATTAATTAATACCAGCAGATACCAGAATACCAGCGCTGCGACACTTATTTTTAAATGTCGCAGCATCATGCTGAGATAGGAGCCTTTTGGCCCCGAACAGGTTTTGTTTTCATTGTACTTTTGTTTTTATTTGTGTTACTATGAGTGTGTTTAGTTTAAAATGTGAACTTCCTGTATGAGTCCCAATAAATACTTTTTCTTCCTTTAATATTGTAAAAAACTTTTAAATGTATGTAATCTATTAATAATTTGTGCTTTGACTGTGTTGCTACAATGGATATTATAATTCGGTATAAAAAAAAATACATTTTTTAAAATTAAATCAAAGATATCATGACGAATAGTGTGTTATGAAATTAGGGTGCAAGGTCAAGGCGATGACTGCTATGCTTTATTCAATTTTTTCGTCCAATTTCCATTTGTATTGTAACATTTTTTACAAAGAGGTAATTCATGTTTTGCGGACGTAGTTTTGCTACGAAATGAATGTGTATACTTAAGTACTTTTGGGGAAACACCGAAATTAATAACAAGTTAAGTCGCTTTATAAATGTTCCATACATTTATTTAAGCGGCTTGTTATTAATTTCGGTGTTTCTCCAAAGGGACAATATTTTGAATAATTTATTTATTTCAAAACACGTATCTTGCATTAAAAGTACCTACGGTAGGTACATATAAGTGACTGTATCGTGTCTGGTTGGAAATTGGTAGCTGCATTTTGAAGGTCACGTCAATCCGTTGTTAGTACCTACTTGATGGATGTAGCGATGAGGTGTAAAGAATCATCACATAAGCCGTCATCTACACTTTCTGTAGGTATGTATAACAAACAAAGTAACATTGAACAAAAATAATCACTGTTTACGGTAGCACGCAATGAAAACAGCGCGCAATAAAAAACAAATGTAGGTACTTATTGGTGCATGCAACGGTACAGTGTATAGCTAAAACTTGTTTTCGTAAAAAAAACTTTGGAACTTTGACGTTTAATATCCACCGTGAAGATTCCAAGGTATGGTCCAGTACAGTAAAAAAAGTACCTACCTAAATAAATATGACCACAATGACGGGGAGAACAATTTACAAGTTACTCTCGGTTTCGTTGAGCGTCTTACACCCGTTATTTAGGAGATAAACTTGATAAATATATGTTCTTACACGTTTCTGATGTATTGAAGAGCTCTAAAATTAATGAAATACCATTTTTTTTTAAAGAAATAGTAGCGGTTAAGGCACGTACTATCGCGGGCACTAGAATCTTACCACCTTTAAAACAATATCCCGTGCACACGATGACCACATCTATTTACGGCCCCTTTTTGCGAAGAGCAACTAAAATAAACTTTTGTTTAAATACATTTCTCAGGCTGTGTTACAATCCTGCCTGGGTTGCGGGTCTGCCAGGGTTGCGGGTTTGTTCGAAAGGGATACCGTGGCCCTAGCACACAGGCAACTGAATGAACACGGGTGGGTTTTAGTCAGCAAAAGTCTGACAAAGTCTTTTCCCGCTCAACCCAGAGCGGGAAAAGTTATTTGATAACTTCCCACTCAAAAAAAAGGCCCTGTTACAATGTTCACAGATTTCTGAAAATCGGTTTATACGGTTTTTTTTTTTTTTCGTTATAAAAACAAGGGATCAGCAAAAATCTGATGCTAGGTTGAAGAGCGTAGGTAAGCATTACTATAGCGGCCGAACGCTGCAAGCAAGAATAGTCCTTACGGTGATCCGATGTCCAAGACCGCGGTGGTACCTATAAGATCACCCGTGTTGGTTTTGAACCTATTTGTTTTGACAAACAAGTGTAGTATATTATGTAATATCCAAGTAACATCACATGCAACATAGCTTGCTTTATTAGTTGAGTTATTTCGGCTGGTCTTCGTGGTCTTCGATTCTGCGCCATTGCGTTGGTGCTTTCCTTATGATATTTTTATCTGAAAGTTGTCTCTACAATGTTTGTTTAAACAATACTCCAATTAAATGAAGTTTATTTGAAACTAGCTATTGCCCGTGGGTACGCCCGCGTGGCTTTTTCTTTAGCCTAAGTTACTCCTTATAACATTAGCTATCTGCCCGTGAAAGTCCCGTCTAAATCAGTCCAGCCGTTTCGGTGTTTTTTTTTTTTTTTGGTATAACTACCGTATAAACTTTCTTATGCATTTAGTAAATAGCTGTAATTTTGACATAACAGACACTCCAATATTATTTATTCGTTTAGATTATTAAGAGACTATTTTGGCTAAAATTCTACCCACTCTGGCATTCGACTATTCTGGCACCACAGAATGGCACTCAATAAATGTGGAAGAAAAAATAACAGAAATGTTCTTTGTTAATAAACCGTTACTAATGAGTGTCATTCTGAATTTCGACAGTTAATTATTTCGACACGGTCTTAATTTCCAAAAACAATAGTTCGACTACTCATTGCTTCGACAGAACATAATTATATTCGACAAGCATTAGTCCGACAGAACATACTTCGATAACACACACCTTCGAAGAACACTACTTCGACAGAAGCCTTCTTCGATATGCACTTGTTCGGCGGATCTTTATTTTGACGGAACATATTATACTTTCGAAATAATACTGCTCTGAAATGTGGCAATAGGTAAAAATTTAATTTTGCTTTATGGTTTTAGGAACAAAATAAAAACATAAATAATAATCAATAAATAATAAATAAATATTATGTTTTTAATTATAACCAGTAACAAATCTTTGTACAGTTATATTTTTGAACGGCCTATACAAACAGAACGATTCTGTTATTTTTTCATTAACATTTTTGATTGCCAGTTTCAATAGTATAAGAGGCCAGCTTATACTGCTTAGTATACCATACCCAGTGGCATGATATCCTAACCAGTATAAGGTCACCCGTCAGTACGGGTGACCATCTAGTCTGGCACCACAGACAGGCACTCAATAAATGAGTCATATAGAATCAAAAACAGCAATCTGACATTTGACATATTAACGGTAATTAGGAAAAGTAGTCATTCTTACGAAAAGTTGTATGCAGATTGCTGTATTTGATACCACTATGGGTTTTACATTCAGGTTTTTGGTGGAATATTGCTGTTTTTGATACGTTGTGACTAAATAAGTAAAAAATATTTTAAAAAGACAGTGTTACCATATTCATAACTCGAATTGCGTAAAACTGACAGATTGCTGTTTTTGATTCTATACGACTCAAATATGGATGAAAAAAATAACAGAAACGTTCTCGTTAACAATGGAGTTATTTTGTGGTGCCAGACTAGATGGTCACCCGTCAGTGGTATGGTATCCAAACCACTATAAGCTGGCCTCTTATTCTATTGAAACTACCTACAACGCTAGGTCAGCTCAAGGTCGAAGTGTTACCAATTTACCACCCGTCGCGCGTTAGTGGCAAGTTGGTAACACTGTCGACTGTAACTACTTACTTAGCAGATTTTATTGCAGCTAAATATTTTAATCTTTGCAGAGAACACTACAAAATCTGCCAAAGAATAGTTTTTAGGAGCTTTAATTTTCCGTAGTGAACAAGGAACCCTTGTGGTTTCACCATGTTCGTTTGTCTGTCTGTCCGCGGCTTAGCTCAGAGACTCTTAGTACTAGAAAACAGAGTGGTAAAAAAGTTAACCTTTCTTGCACGTAAACTGGGAATATTTTTTTTCTTGTCTATCCCATGGTGTGGGGTATCGTTGGATCGGCCGTTCAAAAATATTGCGGATCTGTGAAAACCATTTTTCGAATTGGATCCTATTGCGTAATATAATATTAGGCTTTAAAGTGCAAATTTTTGGGAGAGTGTACATATAACGAATTTAAAAGTAAATCTATCACAGAAAAGTAGGCTTTACAAGATAACGAGTAATGGTCAACCAACTTATATTTGCAGTTGAAATGTATGGGAGAACATGTATTTTGACTACAACTTGGAACCCTTCATTGTACGTGGTCCGACACGCACCTGGCCGGTGCTTATTTTAATCAGTGATAGACACACTTCCAAGAACACTTCGCAAAGCTCAGTTAGTTTCATTTCAAAGAAACTTCAATCTGTAAAGAGGGCATTTTTTTTTCTTCTCCTTTATACTGTGAATCTAGAAAGTAACGTTAATTCAAACGATTTTAAAATTGAATACACTTGTTCGCATAATAATATAATTAAAAAATATAGTTAGTTTTAAGACTGTTTTATGTTAATGGGCTTTCCATCAGGAATTTCTCAGTAGCAACCCGGAGTTTGGTTTTTTATCTGGGCCTCAAGTCTGCTATTACAATAGTGTCAGAATGGTCTCGCCATTGTGAGTATTTGACAGTTTTTGTATGGCAAATCTGTCAAAAACTCACAATGAAGAGACCATTCTGACACTATTGTAATAGCAGACTTGAGGCCCTGGTTGAAGGCAATAGCCTAGCCCCCTACTTACTTACTTAAACATAACTGTCGAACTGTGGGTGTACATTTTACTATACCTATCCTCTGCCTGACACTTAGGGGGATACTGGCGTGATGTTTTATGCTTTTAGACTATTCATGTCTAACTGCAAACCCCCCCAATTGGGGGAGGCCTATGTTCAGCAGTGGACGTCTTTCGGCTGAAATGATGATGATGATGATGATGTCTAACTGATAGTTCTGATAGTAGTTTTTTACAAGCTTTTATAAGTATTTATACAACATTTGAAATAAGATTAGACATTTAAATAAACCTTTTTAACAGTCCGTTCAACCGATTTTGACTTATATTCCGTGGGTATAAGGGTGGCGTTAAAAGCAAAAAAGTGGTTACAATACCATCTGTTTACTGCAGCTGCCATTTGTCATGCCACCAACGCAATAGAAGTAAAATCTTTTATTTATTTTATTTATTTATTTACTATTACCACTTACATTTGTTTTTACAGGTGGAAACCCAATACAACAATGTAGTCACAATTTCCACACTCGGGGACGTCACACAAAAAACCCATTAACAGATACCACCACCAACAAAAATTAAATATTTTTTTAACTGTCCTTTTTTGACTGACAGGTTTTAAATTTATACCTGCCGATTAACGCGTACACCAATTAACAAGTCCCAAGTACCAAGGCACCATTCATACAGAGGACAATAAGTTAAGTGTCACCCTCTGGAATTCCGCCAAAGAGCAAGTAAAGATATCCAATCGCAGAGACACGCTGTTGAGTATCCTTATTGCACGCCCCACCGCACAGTGGAACGAATGTATGGGAGCGGTTGGACGTAGACATGTCCGAAAAATAAGAGTAAAATTATGACAAACTAATGATGCCATCTTATTCGATTACTTAATGCCTTCATAAATTGTGGTGATGAATTTCTTCATAACTCCCATATTTCGGGAGTAATTTGAGAAAATGTGAAATTTTACTATGAAAATGAGTGTATCGAGCTCTCTCCCTCCTGATTCCGGGCTTGTTTCAAGTAGCGGTCTCTAATATCGTAATGCTATTACTAAGAGCTATATTTAATACTAAGACACATAGTGCGCCAAATGTGCACTTTCTGGGATAAAAGGAAATGAAAATTTAAAAAAAAAAACGTTTTTTCCCCATTTGTATTTACTTTAAACCGCAGACAGACTTATTAAGAGGTCTATAAATATATTATATATATACAGAAATATATATTAACAAAAATATTCACAAGAACTGATGAGAGTATGACTTTTAAGTAAGTTGATAATAAATTACCTAGTTTCATTAAAAGTACAATAAATAATTAAGATGTAAGCTCTAATTTACTAAGTTACACATTTTAAAACAATAACATCATTTAATTATCTTCGTCATCATCATCATCATCAATTAATTCAAATTCAGAATCGATGTCCGCTAAATCATTTATGTTAACAAATTCGATATCACTTTTCTCAGAATCCGTAAGCTCATAAAATTCCTTAAAAGAAGATTTTTTTACAAACTTATTTCCTTTTGGACGGATACTTGTAACAAGTGGATCAGAAGACAGTAAAAGATTGTGCATAATATCTTCATTGCATGAGATACTGCTATGCTTTCGAGAATGCCCCTCTCTATATTTTCTAAAATCTTTATTTCTAGCCTCAGATGCCTCTTCGGATAGAAAACCAATGGGCACAATTGACATGTTCTGAACTATGTCTGGCCCATGCATTAAAATTTTATGAAGTGAAGAAGGCATATAATACCATGGGTATAACTCCACGTAAAGCTTAGCAGTATCAAAGCAGAACTCTCGGAATTTAGTTACGTTGATCTTCTCTCCTGATGAAATACACTGCAAGATCACACAGATTTTTCTTAAAAGCATAGCATCTATTCCGGTCAGTTCAGCAGATTTAGTGTAGTTTTCAAAAAATCTCCTTGCCGAGTTGCCATTGTTGGTGGATCCACTGCCTTGTTTCACAACATCGAGAAGTAAGCCCGTTTCTCTTCTTACAGCCTCTTGAACTCTTTTCTTCCTGTCATCAACTTGCCTTTTTGCTATATCACCCCTTACTTGCCATGATTTTATGTCTAATTTGTAGGAAATGTGTAATAAGCATTCCATTGAGCGAATCCAAGCGTGAAGGGTGCTTAAGCTATATTTATACATGTCCTCGTTTGCGTGTTTATCTTTGATTAACTCTAAATTATTCATTTCTTTAGGACAAGCCTTGCATATGTCACACACTGAAGCTGCTGTATTGGATATAATGGAATGAATTTTACCATCAATCATTGTCAACAGCAGTTGGTGTTTGACACTAATTCCATCAGTGATGGTGGATGGAGTTAAGGCTTCAATCTCTGCTTCGATTTCAGCCATCTCTCTCTGCACATTTTCTTTGGTTTCCTTTATAAACTTAAACAATATTGGCCGGCAAAATGAAGTGGAAGATGGTCGCTCGTTTTCCCAAATTGTTACACCTTTTGAGACGAGCCGCAGTGGTACAAGACTAATCATAAAATTACTAGCAAGATCGATTTGCTCATCTTCACTCGTCCTTTGATGATAAATGCTTTGGCTAGATGATCCGTCAAAACCCCATTTGCTGGTCAATACGAGCTGTTGATTGGGATCAACAGGGGTTTCTAACGACCTAATAAGTCTTCTTGAGGTTAAATCCATCAAGGCTTGTAATTTGATTTTTGCAGAGCTCTCTGTAACTGTGAGATCTTCTTTGGCCGGATAGCACTTAATTTTTTCTTTAACCAACATGTAGTAACTCGGGTATTGAAGAGCTCCTTCTTGACTGTTGAAATCCCGAAGAGTGTTATAGCGCCATTTCGATAAGTTCATCGATACATAAAGAGCCAATGCCTTCAAAGGGGATATTTCCCGTACCTGAATTGATTTACCTTCAATGAAGGCTTTGATTTTTGAGGCCTCTTCTGGATTCTCCGTCAAGTATTTCATAACATAAGCTGTATCGCTTTGTCCTGCCTTTTGAAGCGCCCTTTCGGCCGAAAACATAATTTCAGCGCTGCTACTGCTGCATGAAAGACTATCTTCAGTGCGTCTTCTTTTTTGCCGGTTACTAAGGTCCTCAAAAGATTTACGAGGACTAGGATGTGTACAAGTTGAAGCATCAGATTTAGCAGGAGAAATTATGGGCTCGATGACGTCACTTATATTTTCTGTAGAAGGTTCCATATTTTCATTCTGTAATTCCGGCCATTGAATTGCAGCCTGTAGCCAAATCTCATGTTTCTTCCGAAACTTATCTGTGCTTCTTCCAGACTGTGTCCATTTTGCATAAATGCGGTAGCAAAATCGACGACACCAGTCTTTTAAACTTGTTTCAGCACTTTCACATAACTGAACACAACTGTTATCTTTTAAAACACTGAACAAATAGTTAAAGTCGCGTAAATCTTTATGTGCGCGTGCGCATAAAGCAACGTGAATATCAAGATTTGTATTAAAATTTGGAAAATACATTGCGAGATTAGCTTGGATACAACGAGGTGTAAATCAACACTGATTTTAAAGTTACTAATAGTGACCTATTTATATAAAATCCAGGTATCCCAGGTATCCTTTGTTAAATATTGCAAGGTAATTAGTTATTGTGATAATTAGTAAATGATGCATGCTAAATTAGTGTATTAAGAGCCATTTAGTAATTAAATAATAGCAATGTTCTTATCAGTAATCATTAGTGCATCAGTTTTATATGTAAACCTTAAGTCCCTAATTATATATCCTAAAGCTTATATCTTCTCTAATTGGCTGCTCAGAAATGTTATTGTAATAAGGTAAACCTTTAGAAAAACGGTTTTAATCAACAAAATAAACAAAAAATAAAAAAATTGTGTTATAAAATAAACATCACTCTTTATCCCAGAAAGTGCACATTTGGCGCACTATGTGTCTTAGTATTAAATATAGCTCTTAGTATTAGCATTATGATATTAGAGACCGCTACTTGAAACAAGCCCGGAATCAGGAGGGAGAGAGCTCGATACACTCATTTTCATAGTAAAATTTCACATTTTCTCAAATTACTCCCGAAATATGGGAGTTATGAAGAAATTCATCACCACAAGTTATGAAGGCATTAAGTAATCGAATAAGATGGCATCATTAGTTTGGCATAATTTTACTCTTTTTTTTCGGACATGTCTACGTCCAACCGCTCCCATACATTCGTTCCACTGTGCACCGGTGCAAACTTTAACAAACTTTAACGAGCCACCGGGACTTTAAACAGGCTCTCTCTCGGCCCTAGTCGCAGCCTACTGTTTGGAACGAGCAATCCCAAAGATTACAGTAGTAATCAGTGGAACGGACGGTAAAAAGTGTTTATTTAAATGTGTTATCTTATTTCAAACGGAGTATAGTTTCACCTGTCCCGCTGTCTGTCTGAAATGAAGTCTTGCAAGTTAAATTTGACCCACTTTCCGGTTTCCGAATGCGCTGAAATTTTGCATGCTTGACAATGCAATATTATTATGACATGGAGCTGATCTGATGATGGATGCGGAAGGTGGCCATGGCAACTTTGTAATAAAACGACGCAACACCGTCGAGTTTTTTGATTAAATAATCGTTCATCATTTTACTTATTCGTCAGTCGTAACCGCGTTACAGAGAAACACTTATAATTGGTGTACAGTGTGCAGGTTTATATTTTGGTCGTATAAACATTTCCTATGAAGCGCTATGCAGTTCGTTTACCTAGAATTTAAATTTCTGCCGTCGCCGTATGTACAAAGTAAAGATTATTCATGTTTAACATTTTTATTTGACTTCCGCAGATTGGATATACATGATGTGAGTTTAATCCTAGGTTTTATTTGCGAACCTGACTTTCTGTTGCACATAAAATAAGTAGGGAAAGCTTTGCTATATTTAAAAACATTTAGATGTTTGAAAACTAACTGCATTAGTGCGAGACGAAGGCAGGAGAATGGTATCATCCTCCTTCCATCAAAATTATTGGTTGTGGGAGCACAGCTGTTCAATAATTTACCGGAGGATTTAAAGATGTGTGATTGTATAAACATATTTAAAACAAAACTTAAAAAACACGTACCTATCGTTGCCTTAGAGTGAAAACCACGTATATGTGAAAAGGGTTACAGGAGCAGGAGATAACTGTGCCCTGTAAAATTTTATTAACACAGCTTTTTCATATATGTGTATTTAAGCGTGCAATATTCAAACTCGTCATAGGTGGGGTTACAGTTTGCAAAACTTTTTTTGTGTGAAATTAAGACGTGCGTTACGAGGTTTTCTTTTCAATATGTTATAAAATAAAAATTACCAAAATTACATTCCCGAGGTTTTCACTCTAAGGCGACGGTATGTACCCAGTAACGTCACCAACGCCCCAGAGGCAAATATGATAATTATAATTACTTAGATGTTAGCACTTTGTATCTCATTTTAAGTGAACTGTTATCTATGTAAGTTCTTATGAGAAATAAATTCTTTAATCCTAACATTGATGATGATGATGAAATTTATAGATGTTTTGTTAATTACTATCTACGAGGACATGTACAGCTGGTAGATTCTGTAAAGTCGGCTCTACACTCGCGTGTGACCTCGCGCCGTGAATTTGCGCCGTGAATAACGCTGTGATCAGCGCGCGAACTGTGTCCCTCCACACTCGCAAAGCTTCACAGTCTTGTTCGCGACTATCATGGACGACGAAGTGATTTCTGCTGCTGCTGTCTCACTACTTGCCATTGCGTATTACAATTACAATTACATTAAATAGCAAGTACAATCTCGGTAATTCGGCACTAATTCAGACACAAGGGTGCCGGATTAGTGGAAAATTCGGATTAGTGGAATATGGGAAAATAATGCCAAATATTGGGACATGTGTGTATATTTCTTATTTCAGAAACAAGAAACTAATGTTTCTTGAAATAATGCAATATAACCTTTCGATTTTTGCCCATCTTTTGACGTAGATATCTGAGAACTACAAGTATATTAAACTATCAGCGAAAATCAATCTTAAATCAATCTCGTGTTTACGGTTTTGGTGCACACTCGCGTTATCGCCAAGGAAACTGACCTAGCAATACAAAAAATGAGAAGTAATACTATGCCGGATTACTGGACGTGTCGGTGTATTGAAGTGCCGGATTACCGAGATTCTACTGTAATAATAAAAAGTCAATCTACAACGCACGCAAAACCACTCCCTACGCTGTCTTGTACGATACTGCGGAAAACTGCGAGTGTGGATGCGTTCACGTTCGCGCGCCGCAAACCCTTTGTCGCGGGCCAAAAAACCGCCACTGATCGGGGAACCGCGCGAAGAGCGAACAACATCTACACTCGTGATTCGCAGTTGTCGCGGGCTTTCGCGGCCGTTCGCGCCGCGAGTGTAGAGCCGGCTTTAAAATCTCATCGTGAAAACTTAGGTGAAGTGATCTCGAAGTGAACTTTCATTCCATCTGAGACTAAGAATTGACACTATTGATAGCTCACTTCACCTAAGTTTCACAGTGAGACTTCTACAGAATAACACTGTTGGTGATCCATTCTGTATCAAAACTCACCGTGAAAACATAGATAGTGTTGGTAGAATGGTAGAATAGTAGAATTGGGAGAATATACCTTGGTAGAATGACTTTTCTACCTCGTCCTCGGAAAAGACACTATTGCACACTATTGACAGCTGACTTCACCTAAGTTTTCACGGTGAGTTTTATTACAGATTAATTCGGCTTCGTTCACCGTGTGAACACCCCACTCGCCAAACATGCGTAAGGATTCAATTCTTAGCTAGCCGTCTCGGTACATACCTAATATTTCCATCGCTTGGCATCGTAACGTGTTTAAGATTTATGTACCTACCTCCGGAATTCAAGCTCCATCGAAATTCTCTTGTGCATATAAATGCATCGCTGTAATGGAAATTTATTACACGCTATCGTCGCGCTATTGCACCTAATGGATGAGCAGAAGTGGTTGGCACCACAGTTTGACGCATTTAAGTGGAAACTAGGAAGTGTTGTCATAATCCAAACTGATTTTCTATAGAGGTCTCTGATTTTCTATTATTCTTTTTTTGTTTGAGGTTATCCCTGAGAGTACTGAACCAACTACAAAAATTATTTCCCTGGCTAACCTATTGTCGAGTGCCTTAGGATACCTATATTTTGTTCTTCACGCAGGTGAAGTCGCGGGTAGACGCTAGTAATATTATAAAAGTATCAGGACTCGTGATAGGCGTATTACTTAAATGAAACGATGACGAATTATTCAGTAATACTTAATGATATTCTTTATTGTTCTCTCATGATCACAAATACAGTACAAAGTCAAGGTAACACTTAATAGAGACGTGTCTGTTGGTAAAACCTGTATTACAGTATAGCTGCATAGTTACGTAAAATACCAATATAGCTAAACTCATTAAAATTAATACCGTTCCAGTAAACATACATTGATAAATTATTGCTTTTGTATTAACGAATGCGGCTGAATTCTCATCACCTAACACACACATATTATTCTCTGTTCGAATAACGTCCGATATCCGGTTTATTCTCTGTTCGAATACCGTCCGATATCCGTCATCGGCCGAACTATGCTCGTACATCGTCGGCCGAACTCAGCAGATCGAGCCAAACATAATTATGTAGAAGAGAGTGCGTACATGCGACATCGTTCGATGATGTCCGACATGTGTCCGATACACTCACTTTAGAGATACTTAAGGTACAAGATTATTTATTATTATTATTTTATTATTCATTGGCCTAAAAATAGGCCAAAGATTCAGCGTTGCCATCCAACGTGGCAACGCTGCCAGTCTTTTGGGTACTTTTCCCACTGACGGCGATGCGGATGAATTTTTTGATGCCCTATGAGCACTACCCGCTTTTTTTTTTCTTGTATTTAGTATAAATATTTTCTTTTTAGTTTGTATGTTGTCAAATGTTGAGCTATAGATTAGTATAATTTAGAATAAGTTAATAATGGTTTTTTTTAGGTACGAGATGATATAACATCTATCTGTTAACCGATACAGTTACGTGCTTAAAACAAGTGTTAAAAACTACTTTCTTTAATAAAAAATAAAAAAATTCTTACCAACGAAATTTTTGTTTAGTAATAATTCATTCTTACTAAACAAAAATTTCCCTTTTTACAGTTAATCTTCGAGTCATTTCAAATTATACTGTAATATCAAAACTTTAAAGTTTAAAATTGCATGGTAGTATATGCTATTGCGTTACTGTGTCAGTAGTTTCTTGATATCTGTGACTCGAAGCAAAACGTTGCCGAATGAAATGGAATCTGCGTCGCATCGGATGATACTTCAATGAACGCTTTGAACGGGGGAACGTTGTGACCCCCGTCTCGCGGGCCTTTCTATATTACACATAAAATAACTACTGAAGTAGAAGCTTCTTTGCCCTGCGATACTTTTCGCAAAAATCTGTTTGTAAATATTATTCAAATAAAAGCTTTTTTTAAAGTTAGCGCTGTCCAGGGATGTTTTTGATTACAGCTACCGGGAATTGTTAAATAACATATACCTTATGGAATAAAAAAAAAATAGTACACTAAAAAATATTGTTATTCGTTAGTTAAAAACTGACAAAAATGTTTTCAAAACGTATGTCGTATTTTATTTGTTTTATTTCCAACCATCGGGGGATACAATTTGTATGGCGCCTAGAGGAGGAAAGGGGGTTTTTTTTCGACGAAACCACCCTAGCAATTGGCGATAGAATTACAAAAACAATTTTTGAACAAAGCTTTCCGCACAACAGTCGGATGGTCACAAAAATAGAAGGGTTGGTTACAGGTTCGTACTATGCGTTTGTGCAAATAATAAAAAAATCCTGTCTATCATGTCCGTCACAAACAAAGGCATGAAAAGGCCGGCTAAATACATTTACAACAAAAATACCTGATGAATTAATCCGTAGCATTGGTTATCCGTTTAATGAAAAATACACCAACGTAAAAAAATATAAAATTCCATTTCCACCGAATAACATTTCGACGCTTACGAGTAAAAGGCAATATTGAAGAATTTTTAAAGAATTTTATTTAAAAAAAAAATATCTTTAATACTTATTTTTTTTTTGTGTATTCTCTACTATAGTATACAGTAAAAATATTAAATACTCCCATTAAAAAGTTTTTTTTTTGGAAAATAATATTTTAAGATGCTTTAAGCGGCCGTGCACGAAATCGACTGATTTTGATCAATTTTGTTCATTGGTTGTGAGAAAGGGAAAAATAATTTAAACAAAATTATTTGAGATTTGAAAAGTCGTATTCTTTGTTTTGCATGTGGCTGAAAGGGATTTTTCAAATAAATTAAGTATTCACGGTAAATCACTAATATTTGCAACAAGTTTTCCGAAAAATGACGCGAGACTGACCTTTGATCATCATTCTACAAGAAACTACTTTTGATTTTGAACATTAAAAAATATCATTAACATCATTATATGCTCTTCTTGCATGTGGCGGAACCACTTTTTTCAACTTCAATACAAAATATAGCAGAAAAATAATATTGATAAAACCTTTTTTTGTTTTAACAGTCTTATTCATAAACGCCTCTTAAATTTTAATCATTTGCTAAGCAACTGATTAGCAAAATTCTTATTCATAAACGCTATTTAGCGCTAAGAGGTTACTAAGCAATTGATTAGTAGCTGTCAGAATTAAACACCACTGGTGCCCTGTTAAGAGGATGCTAAGAGGCAAGATGGCGGTTTTTACTTGAATCAGCTGTTCGATTCAATAGATTTTTGTGTATTTCGAAGTTATTTTGTTCCTAATATCGAGTTGTGCTATATTAAATATGGATTTCAACAATATTTTACGGGATTTCCAAAACGACGTAGAAGAATTGAATAATTTTAAAACGCTGCCGGCGGGTAGTAGGCAGAAGAAGACCTACAAAGCTCGTTTAAATACGCTACGAGACTGATTACCTGTTACATATTCTTCATTCGAAGTACAAATGACGAAAGGATTTATTGGGAAAACTCAATCAAGAGAAGGCTCAGTAGGTGCTCAGGAGGTTTGAAGAGAATGAGTTCATGAGGAAGCTCATCGGGGATAGTGATTATCCAGTGTGCTATCCCATGTGCCCCTCCATCTTATGGCGCCAGTTCTAAGGCCCAGAACTAAAGAAAAGCCACGTTATGGCAGTCACACACAAATAAAAAGAGACATTTTATAGAAAGCAATTTATTTTGATACATAATAAAGCCACACTTTTGTTTTAAATTCGTTTCCAATATTCTTCCTCCAAAGACATGTGTGCCATTCTTTTGTCATGCCACTCTCATTCCTCATATTTTTTTACGTAGCATGGTCTATAGCTCCCTCGCAGTCTTTGCGAAGTTGAATTGTATTGGTGCTAGTGGCTTTTATAGCAGCAGTCAAACTTGTATCTGTAAACAAGAATAATAATTGTTATTAAAGGACACTGAAACCCCGGTGCAAAAGCAATAGGAAGTAATATAAAATAGACACATGTACCTACATACACTTCTTAAAGAGTATATTCGTGTTAACAAGCGTGTAGGACATGAAAATACATAGCTATTATCGGCTACTGCTTTCAACATTCATTTGGTCAGTTTACATTAGTAAATAGATATAAATTCAGAGATAAATACCTTTTCCTGGTTACTCCAATTATTGGAGCTTATTATTTACATTGCTACCACCGCAAACACAATGAAATAAACATAATAAATTATTTTATTCAATTTCAAATTTTCCGATAATTTATTTGACTTTTGTTTGTCAAAGTCACGACAGATACAAAAATCGTGGTTTTGACGGCTTTATTCTTAAAGTTATGTTTTTTAGTCGACTATTTTGATTATAATCTGTGCCGAACGCATAATTTCACCTCTATTTCGTTTCGCAACTAATCATCTGCTAACTAGCGTTTATAAATAAAGAAAAGTTAATCATTGATTAAGAGCTAACCAATTAGTTAGCTAAACAGTGGCTAATCAGTCATTAGCGAGATTTTTATAAATAAGGCTGTAAACCTCGTCAGTAATATATATTTTTCCTATTATTTAGCAAATCATATCAAGAAATTTAAAAATCACAAATTAGTCTTCAGCTATCCTTGAAATATAATCAAAATTTTATTTAATGATTATACAATATCTTCATTAAGTAAATCCATGGCGAAATAAACTATATTTTGGAGAGCACAAAAATGATGAAACTATTAAAAGCTGCTGTGACTGACACGAATGGTTTAGCACCATGAAAACTGTACTTTTATAGTTACACAGACTTACAGTCTTATTCATAAACGCCTCTTAAATTTTAATCATTTGCTAAGCAACTGATTAGCAAAATTCTTATTCATAAACGCTATTTAGCGCTAAGAGGTTACTAAGCAATTGATTAGTAGCTGTCAGAATTAAACACCACTGGTGCCCTGTTAAGAGGATGCTAAGAGGCAAGATGGCGGATTTTACTTGAATCAGCTGTTCAATTCAATAGATTTTTGTATATTTCGAAGTTATTTTGTTCCTAATATCGAGTTGTGCTATATTAAATATGGATTTCAACAATATTTTACGGGATTTCCAAAACGACGTAGAAGAATTGAATAATTTTGAAACGCTGCCGGCGGGTAGTAGGCAGAAGAAGACCTACAAAGCTAGTTTAAATACGCTACGAGACTGATTACCTGTTACATATTCTTCATTCGAAGTACAAATGACGAAAGGATTTATTGGGAAAACTCAATCAAGAGGAGGCTCAGTAGGTGCTCAGGAGGTTTGAAGAGAATGAGTTCATGAGGAAGCTCATCGGGGATAGTGATTATCCAGTGTGCTATCCCATGTGCCCCTCCATCTTATGGCGCCAGTTCTAAGGCCCAGAACTAAAGAAAAGCCACGTTATGGCAGTCACACACAAATAAAAAGAGACATTTTATAGAAAACAATTTATTTTGATACATAATAAAGCCACACTTTTGTTTTAAATTCGTTTCCAATATTCTTCCTCCAAAGACATGTGTGCCATTCTTTTGTCATGCCACTATCATTCCTCATATTTTTTACGTAGCATGGTCTATAGCTCCCTCGCCGTCTTTGCGAAGTTGAATTGTATTGGTGCTAGTGGCTTTTATAGCAGCAGTCAAACTTGTATCTGTAAACAAGAATAATAATTGTTATTAAAGGACACTGAAACCCCGGTGCAAAAGCAATAGGAAGTAATATAAAATAGACACATGTACCTACATACACTTCTTAAAGAGTATATTCGTGTTAACAAGCGTGTAGGACATGAAAATACATAGCTATTATCGGCTACTGCTTTCAACATTCATTTGGTCAGTTTACATTAGTAAATAGATATAAATTCAGAGATAAATACCTTTTCCTGGTTACTCCAATTATTGGAGCTTATTATTTACATTGCTACCACCGCAAACACAATGAAATAAACATAATAAATTATTTTATTCAATTTCAAATTTTCCGATAATTTATTTGACTTTTGTTTGTCAAAGTCACGACAGATACAAAAATCGTGGTTTTGACGGCTTTATTCTTAAAGTTATGTTTTTTAGTCGACTATTTTGATTATAATCTGTGCCGAACGCATAATTTCACCTCTATTTCGTTTCGCAACTAATCATCTGCTAACTAGCGTTTATAAATAAAGAAAAGTTAATCATTGATTAAGAGCTAACCAATTAGTTAGCTAAACAGTGGCTAATCAGTCATTAGCGAGATTTTTATAAATAAGGCTGTTAATGTTTAGATTATTTCAAGTTTTCTCACAATTAGATAAGAAATTGCCAAACGAGAGTTTTTTTCGTGCACGGACCCTTAATGTAAAGTTGCCAACATTTCGTTTGGTCAATATTGCCTTTTAAGTGGGGATTTAGTTAAATAATTACCTTTTGTTAGAATATCAAACTCGTTTCCTTTATGAACTAGCGAGGTAACAGTCTTATTAAGTGTAGGTATTTAATTATTTTCTCCCAGTCAGTGCCAGGTGACAAAGAGACTTTTCGCGTACTTTAGTGAGTTAAATTCAGTCTGGAATATTGCCCTGTTGCTACATCATACCTTAGTTATCATTTAAAGCTACGAGCCGTAGCAGCGTAGCGCGTAGCGCGCTTGTGTAGCGGACCCTCTACGAAATAAGCAACAGTTAAAAAAGTACGATTATTTTTCCCTGAGGAATAAATATGACAGTTTGACATATTCTTTATACGAAAGCTGTCACATCGGAATATTATTTCTCAAATATAAGTTATCTGACTACAGAAAAATCAGCCTTAAAAGTACCATAACAAAGTAGGTAAGAGTTAATAAATAATATTCGTGGAAGAAAAGCTTTTCCGATGTTACTATTGTATTTGACGTGCAGCGCAGGTTTCATAATACAAGATTCAAGGTTAACAAGAAACCGTAGAATGTCGAAGGTTAAGGTGAACAAAGGAAATAAGGAGAATTTATAACAATGTCTTGGTCTTGGTCTATGTTGTAGAGATCTTGTAAGAATTGAGTAAGCCTTTTCAATGAAGGAAAACTTAGGTTATAAGTACAGATCGGATATTTGGATAGATATTCACCTAAGGTTGAGATGCTGGCTAATATGGAATGTGCTTTTGTATCGAAAAAATCCCGGAGTTCAGGGATCGACAAATTTATGTTTCTGATTATAGAATCGGATGTATATTTACTTCCTTTCAAATGTTGACTTACATTTAAGGAATGCACTTTTGTGTCGATCGTAAAAATCCCGCGATTCCGGAATCGTGAATGTTTTGTTCTGACTATAGAATCGGATGCATATCTACCTATTTAAGTAGCCGAGGTAATATTTACGTCCAATCAGGATATAGTACCTAATTTTTCTAATTTCTTCGGAATGGTTTTTAATTTTTATTGTGTTAACTTCGACACTCCACCCCTCCTCTTACATCCTACATACGCATATTGGCATCGGGGGTTAAACATTCATTTTAAATAAATATACATCTGAATAGTTATGCAATCCAAGAATTCGGGGGTTTTTATTATAATATTAATAATAGTTTTAGAAGTCGCTTCCATACTATAAAACCGACCAGTTATGCTTTCCCGGTGTTTCTGGCATCCCGGGATTAAACAAAAAAAATATTTGGAAAAGGCAAATCGATTCTTTATAAGGCCAGCAGTTTGTGATCAACTCCCCACTCTTACCTGAGCACGGATTCGCCGCGACGCGACGGCAGAGTCTAAAGACCGCATAATAAAATTCGTGGTGCTGCAGAGGGTTGAGCGCTTAACTTCTGTCACGGACCGCCTTCAAAGCCGTTAGTTTAAAGAAAATAAAGAAAGAAAGAAAATACGTTTTTATAGGGTAAAAATGACGCAAAAAAAGAACACAACACAAAAAAAAAGCTAGTTGGGGAAAAAATGCGTCACGTACACGCAAAACGGCTGTATGGCAGTGTCTATACGACATTTGTGTCGTAGTGCGAGTAAACGGTAACACGCTTTGTTTGTATGGAAAGAGTTGACAATGCCGCCTGTAGCAGCGGCCTTACAGTATAGAATATAGGGATGCATCCGATACTGATACCGATGCCGATATATCGGCGATACTCGGAAGTTTGATATTTTTATGAGCGATTCAACGATACTTTTCTCATCAATGTTTATTTTAATTACTAAAACTATTAACTAATTTCAACCTGTCTATAGTTTTAAATGGTGTTATTTAGTTTGTCCTGTTATTTGTTCTTTCTATATCAATTTAAAAAAATAAACTGACTTGTGTTTTATTTATTTTAACTTTATTAAAAAAAAAAATTATTGAATTCAATAAGCGTATCGGTATCGGTATCGCCGATATTTTTATAAGAGCATCGGTATCGGTATCGTATCGGCAAAAAGGCGTATCGTATATTTATAAAATTCTCTTACCTTTCCATTTTGCCTTAAGATGTTCAACGGTCCACTAGCGCCACTCATTTAAAAAATATTATCACGTGACTGAAAAGGAATTATGAAAAACGGGCAATAAGGAGCCTCGGTAACTGTATCTAGAATTTTCTAATATCTTTTATAACGTTTCATATTGAGAAACGAAGCAACAAAATTCGATCTAAAGAAAAACGGCAACATTCCTATAGCTAGATCGTATTTTGCGAATAACGAATGTAAATAAATGAATATTGACTCTTTATTTACGTCGTGTTTGATTCAACGTTTCGTTTGACGTTCGTTTAATGTTTCAACGCTGTTTTACAAGCTTTAATGAATAAATAAAAGTATTGGAAAGAGTTTTATGAAAAGAAGTCAGATATTGATATTTCTTTTTTCATCTATGTGATGAAATGTTACTGTGAGGATCAAAAGAAAAACTTACTGATCAGAACAGAATTAAAGTTTCTGTGGCTCGGGATTAAAAATTTGAATTAAATTAAATTTCTCGCTGTAGGTAGTGTTTTATTCATTTATTAAGTCCTAGCTGACCGACGTTGGCCTGTCAAAATTTCAACAAAAATCCCATAGAAAAATAGCATTTTCAGTTTTTTCAATTTTCCGGGCAACTTTTCCAATTATTCTTTTTTCCGTAAAACCTTATTCGGACTATTACGAACATTAATGAAAAGTAACCAAATCGGTCCAACCAGCATTTAACAATAATAATAATAATTCATTTTATTTTCAGGCTGAATATGTCCATAATTGATAGATACAAAGGTTTTAAAACTATTTTAGTATTACAACATTCATAAAATTCAAATAATAAAATCATTTATGTCAAAAAATCATGTAAGTAAATAGCATCTCGTCACATGAAGCGAGATTCATGTCCCCAGGACTGCAGACTGGCCTTTCAGAGATCATCTTTAGGATTCCGTTAGCGCTCCCCCGAATCCAGCGCATCAGAGAAACTGTTTTCTTACGCATAATGGCATACAAGGCATCGACTCATGCGTCAGCAAACATGCCCGACGCGCTGCAGAATCGAGGGAGCCTCACCAGAATCCTAAAGGCGTTATTTTATTGTATGCGAAAAGCGTTGTAGGCCTGCTGGATCTAATTGAACCATAAAGCGCTGGCGTAAAAATGTTGTCAGTAGGTTCTGAACATTTTTATTTTTACGTCTACTGTACGCCTTGCGAATCTATGAACCGACATGTTAGCATGCACCGACAACGCTTTTCGCTCCCGCTCGATATCCGCATCGTCACAATGGCCCTAGGTACTTAAACTGAGCGACATTTTCTAAAGGAAGTACCTATCAGATAGAGCTTTTACGAAAGTTTTCAGACTTGGTGAGGCATCAAAAAATCATTTGATACTTTACAAGTTGGTTAAATGTACAATGTTGTGTTTGATTGAAGCAATAAATAATTACTGGGTAAAGTCTGTGATACGTTTTGCAGAACGTCACTTTTCGAACAAGTACAACACACGTAGGGTTAACAGACTGCTACAAACAGATAACAAATTATTATGGTAAGAGAACATCGAAGTATTTGGTACCTAAAGTTTTTAAGAAAACAGATTTATTAAGAGAAAAAGAAAAAAATTGTATAGGATCACTTAAAACAAAACTGAAAAAGTTTTTACAGGATAGCAAACAGAACTAAATACATTGTATAAGATTAAACAATAACAGTATAATATATTAGTAGTGGCTATACACGTAAGGGTTCATTGTTATGAAAAAGAGCGCCTCTCGCCATCAATCGTAAAAGTTTCGCGAGTTTAAAATTAAGTAACACTCTGTATTATAATTTCTCTAAAAAAATAAAAATAAAAGATCACAATCAGAAAGATTTTGAAGGAAATTGCTAATTCATTGCTTTAAAAGTTGGAAAATTCATCAAGCTCAGCAAAGTTAAATAACGCAATCAATTTTGTTAGAGCAGTGGTGGCCCAGTGGTAACGGCCCCGACTTACGAGTCAGGCTTTACTTTGTGTAAATAATTTCATCGCCACTGCTCTCAAAACGGTGATGGAAAACATCGTGAGGAAACCGGCTTGTCCACGAACCAAAAATTGTGACATCTACAACCCGTATTGAGCCCGCGTGGTAGATTACGGTCTACTCCCGCTCACCAAGACGAGGCCTATGTCCTAGCAGTGGGAACATTATAGGCTGATTATGATTCAATTTTATTGAAATGTCAAAATGAAAGTCATTGCCATTGTGTTACGAAATTCCATACGAGAGTGAATTAATCATAATACCCAAACCTCCTTACTAATAAACGTTGTATAGCGTCTGTACAGTTACACAACGCTTTGTCTTCTTCTTTCGAAAGTCAAATTACTGACGAGTGAAAGAGAGAAATCGGTGTGTAACTATACAGACGCTATACAACGTTTATTAGTAAGGAGGTATAACGATAATGATGATGTTGTGTGCAGCTAAGACTGAGGAATAATGTGGAATAATGTGGATAACATAATGGTGCGGTTTAAAAGAAGATATGGTGACCATAATTGAAAAGAGTGTGCTTAGGCGGTTTGGTCCAGGCCTGGGTCGACGGCGCGTTGTGTTCCACGCGCGCCTCAAAGAGATGTCAAACTCAAACTAGCATTTATTTCAAATAAACCAATTACAGGCACTTTTGAATTGTCAAGGGGTCGGTCAGTCAGAAAGATGAAGCTAGTTACCCATTCCAAAGCGTAGTAGGTTCCTATGGAGAAGAACGGACAAGAAACTCCACAGACACTCTTTTAAAACAACATATTGTTCCAAAAAATGGGTTACATCATTCATGTTGAAGTTATACATGTGAGAACAATGTAGAAAGACGTGCACGTTAGAAGCGTCCGTAATAAAAACAATTCAAAAATTAAAATAAGCCGTGGCAGCTAAGAGATGACCAGTCCCAACTGACGGCGCCCGTTCACGTACATGACGCATGGATCAACACCATTTAGCTCAACCATTTTGAAGGGAACTTAATGATCCAACACACACGCCACCACCAGCGAGACATTTGAGTGAGCATGACATACTCTCAGTTGCCAGAGCACATTCAAGTCAATAAAAGACATATTACCCGGTAAATGGTAGCTCTATAGTACATAGTACTCACATCTGTGCTATGCAATTATATGTCCAGTACGAACTGACGGGGTTCGCTAGGACCGATGCATGCCAGGGTTGTGGGTTTATCCGAAAGGAAAACCGTGACACTGACACACCGGCAACTGAAGGAACACGGGCGGGTTTTAGTCAGTAAAAGTCTGACACGCCCTCCCACTCCGCCCAGAGCGGAAGAAGTTATTTGATAATTTCCCACCCTAAAAAATAAAAGGGTGATTTGGTTATGTTGGTAGGATGAATAAAAGGCGACTAAAAAAAGGTATTTAAAAGGCAGATGTGAGTGGAAACGGCGGGAGTTTACGCCCTAAAAGGATCGACATATTATACTTAGTGACTTAATTGGTGACGTTCTTCAGAAAGGCCAGGTGCGTAGTACTCGCAACTGGAGTGCGAGTATGATCAGATGTATGAACGTAAACGAAGCAAAATGATTGTAAGGATTGTAGCAGATGGCGTTCTGTATTGTCTGCCTATCCCCATGGAAAGAAAGTGTGAGTTTATGATGTGATGAAGAGTCCTGGGAAGGTCTATGTCCAGCAAAGTTGTGGAATCATTATGATTGTGTAAACAATGTAGACTAGAATAGGTCACTGATTGTTTATGCGCGAATCGATCGATCGATTTATGTATGTGAGTTGACGCCGTCAATGCCGCATTGAAAAAGTATCTAGGAGGCCGTACGTCTGAATACAGTAGATAGGGGTTGTTAAGATTTCACTTTGTAGTTTCAGATTTTGTTATAAAAGTTTTTTTTTTCAAGGTTCTGTGAGCTTTTAGGGCTTTTAATATCAAAGTTCAGGAGGCCGGACGTCAGTGGTAACATAAACAGTATAATATGGTCTTGCTATTGTATTGAAACGCCGTAGATACTACTACGCTTGGTCAACTCAAGGACAAAGTGTTATTAACACTTTGACCTTGAATAGTACCTATGGAGTTAGAGTTATGGAGTTTCTTGCCCTTTCTTCTCCATTCAAAACTACCTTTTGGAAAGGATCACTTTATTACCTAAATTATATTATTCTCTTGCAAATGTAGACATCCAAAAGTGTCTTTTAGTGATTTAATCGAAATAAATTATTTGACTTTCACTTTCATAAAGTAAAGCGCCATTTGCAAAAATTAAACCAACTTCCGATTAAGTCATTACTTTTTACTGTAAGTAAAGCTTTTCCAATAACCTAAATCTCAGTTTAACCCCAATAATCTCCATGTATTCAGTTCTGTTTTCCCAATAGCTGATCGGCACTTATTAAACATGAATTATCTCTGTCGATTGCAACTGATATTTATTGCTTCAATGAAAATAACCCGAGCTACTCGTACGCCATCTTGCGGCCGTCGATCACGCAAATAGACTTGAATCCGTTGCCTATCTGTGATATATCTGCGCTGTGCATGGCAGTGCATCTGTCAAGTTTGGTATATGTGTTTTATTGTGGGGCATCTACTGGGCCAAAGTGATCTAATGGTAATTGCACCTAGCTTCTGACGTTTCATATTCATAAGTGCCATTGTAGGTTTATGTGAAATAAAATATTTTGATTTTGATTTTAAAATGAAATGAAATTGTTTTTCTGTAAATAAGATATCGAAGTCACATTTACGAGTACGTCGTATAAAATTAATCTGGATCGAGTCCACATTTCCTATCTGACTAGAAATGCTGAAACAAACTCGCTAACCTAAGTAAATCTAACAAAGAGATTTAATATAGGTACAAGTATAATTTAATGTCTTTGAAATCTAAGTATTTTTGAGGAATCCTGTTTGTTTGATTTGTGTGTTGTAGGTACAAAGATATACAACTTGTCAAATAATGCCTGTCTGAACAAATCTCCTGTTTCAGTAAATGTTTTTGCCAGCACTAAACCAGAAACAGAAAGTCTGTATTTTTTTTTAAATTCACAATTGGGGAGTTCTTGGCCTTAACCTCACATGGTGGTAAGTGATGATAAGGCCGAAGATGGAAGCGAGCTTCACCCGGAATCCTCAACCACAGAGGAACTGGCTATCTTACCTCTAACTGCCGAAACACAACAATGCTGTTAACATTGTTGTTTTGTTTAGATAAGATGGTGGCAGCTAGCCAGGCGGACATAGAACAAGCCCTACCATCAACCAAACCGAGCAGAAACGTTCCCGGGACCTCTGGGTCTGATACAGGTGGTCTTACCACTAGACCACAAGAAGTAGTACTTTTTATAATATGTCGCTAAGCTATCAGGGAGGTTTAAATAAAAAGAGATGTCTAATTGGATTTATGTTGAAATTACACAATTGAAAACAGGATAGGATTAATAAAAAAAGGCTACTATATCGTTGAGGAATTTAAAAGATACGAACTGTGACTCGACCAACGTTCTAATAATAGGTACATATGCTTGACGTGAATGTGAAATACTAAACGCCTATACTAGGTATATTATTCTTTCCTGTATGATTAAAATAAATGAAAGCATTGATAATAATGATTTATTTAAAAAAATCTTTACATTTATTTATTTTAATTGCTTTTGTAGAAATACATGTTACCTGCCTGTTTATGTGTAAAACTAAGAGCCTGGTGACCTGTTTTTAGGTTTTTTCTCAAACCTACTTCAGGCACCAGCTCTTACAATGTGATTTTTGTATAGTTAAAAACTGAGAAAATAAATGAACTTATTTATTTATTTTAAAATAATATGTCTAATAAAATTATGTCAATATTATCCTACCAATATAATAAAATGTGAAAGTTTGTATGTTTGTTAATAATGACAATATAATATTATATAATTTAATCATTTGACTTACAAAAATTTGCAGTGCCCTTACAGGAGCATGTCATAATACTGTGACAAGAAATTTTGAATGCATGCCTACTAACCCACTAACCAGTGTTTTGTAAATGTTAGCAAATAAATAGAAGATCAACTAACGACCTCTTAGCGGAGACTGCTACAAATTTAGGGCCCATATATATGCCAGTGACCTTGAGTGGTTAGCTTGCATGTTCTGTACTGAGCTGACGCAATGCGTCGTACGTCCAGCCAGTAATAGGACTCGCCCATCTAAGAGCGCTGTCCCAAATAAGACGTATTATTAATTTATTGTACATAAAACAAAAGGTATTTTAATAAAAAACGTATACTAAAAGATCAGTAATTAAATTATCTTTAAAAAGGTGAAGGTTTCAGAATAATACGCTTGTTCGATTTTGCGTGATTCTCAGTGTTTTATACACGGTAGACATATCTTTACAAATTAATTTTACTATCTAATATTAAACATAATCTACAATATTCATATATTAAGTTATTAAGAAAATGCTCTAATTTAACATATATTTTTTCCAAATCATTAATACTACGTTTAGACGTGATCTTCAGTATAAAATCATTAAAAGTCGGTTATCGTCGCCTTAATGGCCGACTTCTCAATGCAAAAAGATATTGACTTTAATCACGAGCTATTAGTTAACTAACAAAGCCCGGCGAAAACGGGCCGCGGTTACATTGTCTGCATCACCAAAACATAAGAAGATCTTGTTCATTCTAATTGTATGGATACGAGTAATTGGTTTAATAGCACTACAAAAGCTAGCTTTCAATAGTTTTGCTACGTAGTGTTGTGTTCAGTTAGATTGCATTATGTTTGATCCCCCCACTTATGTTTGTTGCATGTTGAATTTTGCTTTCAATTACGGAATCAGCTAATTATTATGACGTGGCTAGCTAGTTTAAATGCTACCCTAGTAGCATGCTACTAGGGTAACTACCTACTATATACTATATTTATAAATGTGAAAGTTTGTGTTTGGATGTTTGTTACTCCATTACGCAAAAACGGCTGAACGGATTTGGATGAAATTTGGCACACAAATACTTTATAACCTGGATTAACACATAGGAATAGGATACTTTTTATACCGATATTCCTCCGGGATCGAGACTAATGCGCGTGAAACCGTTGGGTGCTTTTTTGAGGATGGTAAATCCAGGGCTTTAAATACCGGTAAATTTTCATAACGTTACCTTGTATTGACAGAGTTAACGTTATTATTAAAATAACGGTAATCGATTTAACGTTATTATGCGACTATTAATTTTATCGTTATTTTAAACGGGTGAGATGTAAGTAGTAGGGCCTGAGGCGTGCGGCGCGGCGGGAGTTCGCCCTCGCGCCTTTGGTGATGCTGCCGTGCCGATCAGAACGCTGCCTGAATCTGCCTGATTCTTACCCACAAAACGGCAACGTAGCTAAATTAACGTTTGTTATCGTATTTTTGTTAATGTTAATTAACGTTATATTAATGGTAATGTTATCAAGTAACGTTAAATTTTTGTAACGTTAATAGGTATAACATTGAAATTTAACTTTACGTAACGGTTATTATTTTGTTATTTGGTAACGTTAACAAGCCCTGGGGAAATCATCAAATGATCCCTCCCGCTCTGGGTGGAGCGGAAGGGAGTGTCAGACTCTTACTGATTAAAACCCACCCGTGTTCCTTCCATGGCCCTTTATGTTCCGGGGCAGCGGTGACCCTTTCGGACAATTCCGCTGACCCGGCAAACCGCGGGGTGCTGCTAGTCTGAAATAAGTATTTTGTTTATATGTTAATATAAGTATTCATAAACGGCCTTGCAAATGAACACGGAATAAAGTTAAGTATCTTAGGAATAACTTCGGTATAACCATAAATTTTGTGACGTTTATACCTAGTACCTATAACTTTATTCCGTGTTCAGTACCGTGTGGTGCCGGACGAAAAGAATATCACCACCCCATATCATCCCGTGGGTGTTGTAAATGGCGACTAAGGGATTTACTACAGAATTGGCAGCAGCGTTCTCTATGCATTTTTAACACCATACTGCGATCGCCAACCCGCCTGCCAAGCGTGGCGATTATGGCAAACCCCCCCAATTGGGGGAGGCTTGTGTCCAGCAGTGGACGTCTTTCGGCTGAAATGATGATGATGATGATGATAACTTTATTCCGTGTTTATTTGTATTAGGGAAAATATTTATTCCGATGCGTAGGTAATGCCTTTATGATCATGCTGACTAGAAATCAAAACGTCTATGCCAAGTATTGCCTTAACCTTATATTGACTAGGAAGCACAATGCCTTCCTCGCCCTTGCAATATGTCTATACAGTATTTAAACTAAACCTTGTTTATTTATATCTATTTATACAATTTTAAGAAAGCTAAATAAGCAACCGGTCAACCGGTCGGTTCTGACTATGAACCAAAATGCCTACCTTGCAATATGTCTATTATTTTAGGAGAAGAAAGGGAGTACCGTTTCTGGCACTCGCCGGCCGCTGCCGCGACACGCTCGCTACGCTCGCTCCTCTCGTGCGTTGTGTGGTCACAGTTCAGAGGCCCTAGTGTGAGTTTATTCTAACCATTTCGACTACTTAGAAATTATTGCATTTTAGGCATTTTGCTTGTTAAACATTTTGATCTCTAGGCGATTTACAGCTTAGGCAATTTGCTGTGTAGACATTAATTTTAGGTATTTTGCTTCGTATAGACGAATTTAAAGTTAGTCACTTTGATCATAAACCAGGTAATGATGTAGAAATGTGGAGTAATATTAAGTTATAAAGTCATCATCTGCCTTTCTCAACGAAGTTGGGGTCGGCTTCCAGTCTATTCAGATGCAGCTGAACACCAGTATTTTACATGGTGCCACGGCCTATCTGACCTCCACAACCCAGTTACTGGGTAATACAACACCCCTTGGTAAAACTGGTTGTTAGACTCGGGCTTCTGACGACCCGTAACGACTGTCAAAGATCCACGAATGATAGCCGGGACCAATGGCTTAACGTGTTTTCCGAGGCATGGAGAGGTCTTAGTATGTGAAGATGGTCACCCTTCCACGGACCAACCGCGGTGAGCGCAGCTTAACCTGATCGATCGACACGTGCTTAATTACTTATAAGTACCAATTATAAAGTAATGTCCTAAATACTCTGACTGCTACACCGTCCATAATTTTGATATTGCAAAAGTTGTTATTATTATTACCTTTTGCTATTTAGTGATAGTGTTCATTAATAAACATTCAATTATCACTAAAATCTGCTATGTTTGATTTCATGCAATATTCGTCAATACCAATTACCTACATTAACCGATATTAAACTAGATTTATAGAAGCTAACATTTTCATTTAGGAAATGCGCACGAAATTATATTTATCAGTTAAGTGCAAATAGATCACAAATAGACCGTTTGATCATAATAATAATGTTCTACACCTATGTACCTAGCTAGTTGAAAGGGTACTTCAATAGTATTAGAAGTAATTGTTTGTAGAAATGCTGTATCGAATCCCGCGCATACCGCACCCGGTGTAAAATAGTCAGCTGATTGTTCGCTCTCAAGCCAGAAATCTAATCTAATTTAAATAAACGTCAAACATAGCTTTAGGTAACTGAACTTCCCTAATTTCTTCCGGACTATCGGACTAATATAACATGTTTAAATTAGAACGATGCTAACCTGTTTACCTTTTATAACCAAAAATAAATGCGAGACTACCAAGCCGTGACGCTCGCAGCGCCATCTAGCTTATTACGGTGCAAACGCATTAGTACTGTGACCTAGTAAATGTTTGTTTGTTTAACGCCATCTGTTGGCGCACGCATGAACTAGTTTCCTGGTAGTTTATTTTTACAGTCAGATCATTGTTAGGCAATATAATTTTAGGAGCTTGATTTCTTTGAAAAGCTTGTTGCTTTTAGTTTTGAAGCCATTGCCTTGCTCCATTTTTATAAAAGGCACAGTATTCCGCTCACTTGCGTATGCGCATGCTACCGCTAAGTAACTAATTTGATATGTTGTATGTCAACATTCCTTCATTATTATTATTCAATTGACTTTGATTGGCTCTTTGTGAAGAATCGCGTTTGGGGAAGACCTATTTCTGCCGGCAAACCGCATCACCGACGTCCGGCTTGTGTGGCCATATCCCATTCGATACTCCCTGTACTTTCGTACCCATACATCCGTGTCAGTGACAGGTACATGAGACTTACTTTGTCTCTGGGATGGTAACAAGTCTATAGACCGGTGGGGTGAAGTCTGGCTTACCAGTGTAATGTTGCTTGCTTTTCGGTCTTCTACAGACTGTACTCCAGAGAGTGTGAACCTGATCCCACCATCTCTCTTTTACTACCGGACTACTACACGTATTGCAGAGTACCATTCGCACATGGTTGATATCCCAACCAGTCGTACTCAGCGCTTCTATACTTCAAATTTATTATGCGCACGGCCAAACTCTCTGCTCCACGTATTACCCGTCAGCCTGCAAGCAAGAGTGAACGGGTATCTTCTAGGCACGCTCGCTCCATTGTAGACCAGTCATCAGAGTCAGAGTCATCAATTGCTTTCCATCAGACCAGATCGAGTTCAAGAGCAGGCCAATTTCGCAATAATAAAAACTAAGATTATCTCCTTTTTATTTTCTTTCTCACTAAAATATTTTATTGTCAGACATCAAGGCTCTTAGGGTGTCAGTATTACATCTTACTTAAAAACTATATTAGAAAAAGGAAAAAAAAAAAAAACCGGCTAAGTGCGTGTCGGACCACGCACAATGAAGAGTTCCGTAACTTGGAAAGAATTTATCCTAAGAACAAACTTAACATTGTAGTTGGTAAACATAATCTCCCATACATTCCAACTGAAAATGTAAGTTTGTACGCACAATATCGAGAGATTTACCATGTTATTTTAAGACCATAGACTTCTTATAGATTTTCCTGTAATCTATAAGTATAGAACTATTTTCTGTATTTTTTTCAAAATTTTAGGTGCAGTATTTTCGGAGATAAGGGGGGGGGGGAATTGTAAAATTTCGTCTATTTTAAATTATAACATTAAAACAATTTCTTTTAAAATTATAAAAAAAAAATATTTGAGATCCTTACAGTAAGTCTTTTCATTTAATATGTGACACGGTACAGTAAACCAAACTTTTTTTTTAATTTTCTTTTTTGCCCCCCAAATTAAAATTTAAATAATATATGTAACTTATGTATATTTTAGTAATCCCCTTTTAATTTCTTTTATTTTGATACGCTACTCGATAGGTTTGGTTATTTTTTTTACATTAACGTATAACTATTTCACGCCAAAAATCCGCTATTTAGTTTTTTTTTTTCAAACATCTCTCAAAGGACACTTGGGTTTTTAAGACGAATATAAGGATACCTTATTTGTCGAAATCTATCGAACCGTTTGAAAGATACGAGGTAATAAAGAAATTTACAAAAAAACAAAATAAAATGTCTTTTATTACCCTTCCTTGGCAGTCGGGTAATAAAAGACTACTTACTTTTAATGCGTAGCTAATTATTGAAATCATCAAATCAATTTATATTATTTTAAATGTGATACAGAATGTACAGTGGCCAGCACATCAAGCTTCACATACGAGTAACTGTCAAATTTCTCCAAACGATTTTAAACTTTAAAATGTTGTTGATTAAGTTCAAAATCGAACGAGAAAACTTGACAGTTTGTGGCAACTTGATGTGCTGGCCACCGTACCAGCAAAGAGTGGTCAAATTTTACAGACCATCAGACTGAACAACGTTCCCCATGGGGCTAACATCGTAATCGAGACAAAGTAATCAGTCGTCCCATATATTTGGTCGAGTAGGTATTGGAGTTTTGTATGGGACAGTTTATAATTTTTTCTTGATAAAGTTGAGGTGAACAGTGAAGGGGTGTCGCAACAGAAAGGCTCCGTTGATTTTTATCTACATACTAGCTTTAGTTACTCCTTATAAAATTAATTTGCTATCTGCCAGTGAAAGTCTTATAAAAATCGGTCCAGCCGTTTCGGAGATAAGCCGGAAAAAACAGACAGACAGTGAAAAAAAAAAATGTTATTTTTTTGTTATAAGTAATATCTTCATATGCATTTAGTAAAAAGCTGTTATTTTGTCACTACAAACAGACACTTCAATTTTTTTTATTTGTATAGATAATGCGGCGGTGAGGTTGCGGTGTGGTTTAAAAGATGTAGTGACAAAAATTGAAAAGCTTAGATGGTTTGGTCACGTTGCGAGGATGAATGAAAGGCGACTTACAAAAGGTATTTACAAGGAAGATGTGAGTGGAAACGCCGGGAGGGGACGCCCTAGGTGAACATATAGTGATCTAATTGGTGATGTTCTTCAGAAAGGTAAGGTAGCACTCGCAACCGACGTGCATGTATGACCAGATGTATGAATGTAAACGAAGCAAAAGGAGTAAGGAGCGTAGCAGGTGGCGCTCTATAGGTTCTGCCAACCCCTACGGGAAAAAGGCGTGAGTTTATGTATGTATGATTATGTATAGATAATTAATTATGTTATCTTTTTAATATTTTTATTTATTACTATCTAATCTCAAACAGAGCACCTGCCATCATATCTCTTCATCACCCTTGGTTGACTGGTAGAGAATGCCTGATTTATTAAGTCCACCTTTATACCTTATTATGTGCGAAAAAATACATAAAATTAGAAAACATTACGTTAACGTTAACGTTCGGGAAGCTACGCAATATCTTCTCATCCCACATACCGCAGTGTCTCAAGTCTTTGACCAGTGCGTGTTGCCAGTGATGACATATGGCACTGAAACGTGGTCGCTCACTATGGGCCTTATTAGAAGGCTAAAAGTCACCCAAAGGGCAATGGAGAGTGCTATGCTTGGAGTTTCCCTACGTGATCGAATCAGAAATGAAGAGATCCGCAGGAGAACCAAGGTAACCGACATAGCTCGAAGAATTGCCAAACTTAAGTGGCAATGGGCAGGGCACATTGCGCGCAGAACAGATGGCCGTTGGGGCCGAAAGGTTCTGGAGTGGCGACCGCGTACCGGAAGACGTAGCGTTGGAAGGCTTCCCACAAGGTGGACCGATGACCTTATGAAAGCCGCAGGAATCCGCTGGATGCGGGAAGCACAAAAATAATATTATTTAAATGATAACACGAAAGGTGGAAGGTGAAAAAGGGTGTTGTGTAATAATATCTAAGTTATAATATTAACATGATTAGACAAAAAAAATCAAATCTTCAACTCCGTTACACAACAGATATTTTTCTGACTGCCCTTTCAGTATTTTTATTTGTGAAAAATAAAGGAATGTGAAGTTTAAAAAATCATAAGAGTTTGAATAAATTAGTGGGTATCTTCAAGATTTCAGTGCTACATTTTATACACATAAATCGTACGGAATAAAAGCTCTGAATTATGGTGAAAACCGTATTTAAGACGCAGATATATGCCAGTGACCTTGAGTTGGTTAGCTTGCGTGTTCTGTACTGAGCTCACGCAACGCGTCATACGTTCAGCCAATAATAGGACTCGCCTATCCAGGAGCGCTGTCCCAAATAAAACGCATCATTAAATATATTAATAATAATAATTTTGAAATTTTGTAATCTGGTTTAAATTGTATATGGGTGTATTGCTGAAATAAAAATGATTTGATTTGATTTGATTAATTTATTATACATATTACAAAAGGTATTTTAATAAAACACGTATATTAAAATACCAATAATTAAACTATCTTTAAAAAGGTGAAGGTTTCAGAAAAATACGCTTGATAGATTTTGCGAGATTTTCAGTTTTTTTATTCACGTTAGACATCAGTTTACAAATTAATTTCACATTGTAATATAAAAAGAATCTAAAATATTCTTATATTAAGTTAGTAAGAAAATGCTCTAATTTTACAATCATGTATTTTTTCCAAATCATTAACACTACTCCTTTAGATGTGATCTTCAGTATAAAATCATTGAAAGTCGGTTATCGTCGCCTTAAATTAATGGCGTAGTTGAGTGTTTGTGTGAGTGTCAGTGAGGGTGAGATTATGAGAGAGGGATGTTGTTATCTGGCACTTTGGCTTGTTGACAAACATTAGATAAATGATTCTGTTTCGGTGTATGTAAGTACCAGAAGCCATTTCTTTAGTACACTTTTTAGGCAAGCGGTTAACAAGTATTGATGTCCAGAGATTTGGAGACCTTGTTAAATGTGTGTAGGTGAGAGTAAGCTGGGCTTCGTCTGGCTAAAAGGGACTTCGCAGGTGGAGTAGGAATTCTGTATACCCGCTTTGACAGAAGTTCTTTGTAGTCAGCTCTTTTGGGGAGGGTCATGTGAGTGTGTATAGATATAGGTAGATAATAATACCTAGATGTGTATACGTCAGTAGGTGGCCGCCTCAGTTGGTATAGTGGTCGCTAACGTGACTGCTAAGCTGTCTTGGGTTCAAACACGGGGCGGGCAATTTTCTGAAGCAGCCCGGTGTCTGAATTAACTGGGGAAACGTGTGTGTGTTACTATGTACTACACACCTCTATTCGCGAGCGAGTGGTAAGGGGCCGCGGCTTTCGAGTCGTATGTATGTAGGTTCGAACCCAGGCAGGCACTTTGTGCAATTTATTTCAGAACCAGTCTCCCAAAACAGTGAAGAAAAACATCGTGAGGAAACCAGCATAGGTATCCTAGAACCAAAAATTTGAAGCCATGTGACATTCACCTCACACTGGGCCCGTGTGGTATATTATGGCCGATCCTCACACAGTGAGGAAGCCTGCGTCCCAGCAGTGGTTTCGCTAAGCCGATTATGCTTAGGCTGTGCTGTTTATGTGGAGAATACTAGTGTAATGACGTATTATGTTATGCGCAGGTATAGGGCTCTTTTTTGTCTATAATGTGCCAGGGTTAATGTGAAAAAATAAGGCTGGTCACAAGCTTGCGATTTAAACCATATGAATGCTAGGACTTTATTCCGAGAGGAGTACCAGTTTAGTTAGACATACTCGTATTGTTTGTATTGGATCATTTAGCTCCCTTCAAAATGGTTGAGCTGAACGGTGCTGATCCATGCGTCATGTTCGTGAACGGGTGCCGTCAGTTGGGACTGGTCATCTCTAAGCTCGGCTTATTTGAATATATTTTTTTTTTGTTTTTCTATTAAAAGCGTCCAGAGTAGGTACACTACTCTGGCCGCTTTTAACGTGTACGTATGTTTCTTTTTTACATCGTTCTCACATATAGTTATAAACTCAACATTAAAGATGTTTATAACATATACATATTATTAATAACCGGCCAAGTACATGTCGGACCACGCACAATGAAGGGTTCCGTAGTTGATATGCATTTATCCCAAGAACAAACTTAACATTGTAGTTGAAATACATGTTCTTCCCTACGGAATGTATGGGAGAACATATTTTTCAACAGCAAATGTAAGTTGGTCGACTATGATTCGGTAGCTTGTAAAGCGTACTTAGCTGTGATAGTTTTCCTTTTAACTTCGTTATACATAATATACTACTGCTGTGAATTTTTTCACGTATCCAAATACAACCATTTAGCTGGCAAGGGAATAGTGACACTAGACTCTAACAAAAATTTGCACTTTAAAGCTTAATATTACGCAAACGGATCCTTGAATCGAAAAATGGTTTTCACAGATCCGCAATATTTTTGAACTGCCTGTCCAACGATACCCCACACCATGGGATAGACAAGAAAAAAAATATCATTCCAACTTTATGGGTACCCGAGGTTTATGGGTACCCGAGGTACCCTGAAAATAAATAAATAAAAAAAACATTTAATTTACACCCATGCTAAATTACAGCTTTCTTGTACTGAGAGTCTTTGAGCTAAGCCGCGGACAGACAGACAGACATACAGACGGACATGGCGAAACTATAAGGTTTCCTTGTTGACTATGGAACCCTAAAAAGTGAAAAGTGTAAGTGGAAAGAAGCCGATGTCCTTCGCCAGATACCAGATTACCTATCTGTCTATCGTAAAATTCGGCTGAGTGGTTTAGGCGTGAAAAGGTTACAGATAGACAGACTTACTTTCGTATTTTGATATACGAATAGACGAAGTTTCCGGAAACAGATCCTCAGACTTGTTTCCGGGAAGTTCTATTCTCGAAGTTGTGGTCTTTATAATCTTAGATTAGTGTCATAACAAGCTTTGATTCAAAAGGGGATGCAGGATATGAGACGGATGCTGTCCTAGTATCCTTATTGACGTCAGAATCAGTATACACACACGATGCGGGTAAATAAATCCAGGTTATGATTAAATATGCTTCCTAATACCGTCTTTTCAATGCACTAGCTAGTCAATTGTTATTGGACTTTAAAACCAGAGAACCAATTTTCGTTCAAATCTTGTGTTAGTTATTTTTGCCATTGATTGGCATTGAGATAGAGCAGGCGAGGAGATGGAGTAGGTGAGGAGATGGAGCAAGCGAGGAGATGGGCCCAGTACGGGTTGGCCCCCTGATCATTGTCATTTTTATATTCTCCATTTTAGATATAAACTTGATTTTAAAACATGTTCAAGTACGAGAATTATTTGTAGTGGTTTTATAAACAAAATCAATCAATCTGCCCTAGACAGACATAATTTTACAAATTAATTTCACTATGTAATATGATCTAAAATATTCATATATTAAGTTATTAAGAAAATGCTATAATTTAACATATATGTTTTCCAAATCATTAACACTACTCATTTAGACGTGAACATCAGTATAAAATCATAAAAATTAAAAGTCAGTAATTGTCGCCTTAAGTCCCATATAACAGGGGGCGAGCCTATTGCCATCAACCGGGCACAAATCCAGACTCCGGGCTGCTACTGAGAAATTCCAGATGGAAAAAACCAATAACACAACAATAACACGGATTTTGAAATTAATTGTTAAACAAATATTTCACCAACTTAAATTGTCCGCATATTCAAATTACAACTGTCAAAAAATTACAGTTGTATGAACTGGCTATACCATATTGACGTCAATTTGCTTAAAAATTTTTTTTTTTCGTGACTACTTTTTAGGCACGAGACTTTTATAAAAGCAAAGGAAATGTTTTGGCTCCGCGTTAAAAACATTTTCGTACATCTTTTTAATTTTGTATAGCCTATTATTTAGTGAGACAATTCTTGAAACTTTGTAATTTTTTTCTGAAATAATAAGCTTTTGGACCGGAGAAGATAGTACTTTTTTATTTTATAGTGAGTTTAATTAGTAAATAAAACATTTTAATGTTCGTTTACGAAAGTATAATAAATCTTAGCGGTAAGTATATTTTCGGGATGTTTGGGGTTAAAACCCTCGGGCCGTGTTGGATGTAAATATATAGGGGTATATTATATATTATAGGGTATATTAAAAATTATATTATATCATATATTATATTATATTTAGGGGTCCGAGTGCTCATGGTTTGTTCAACGAAATTTCCAAACGGCTGGTTGACACTTTCCCGTGACCCATGGCTGACTTTTACCTTGGCTAGAGACAAAGCATTGCCATACAACGTGGCAATGCCACTTCTCTCTTGGGTACATCACCAGTCGATAGCGATGCGGAGGAATTTTTCGACACCATATTTTTTTTTTTTTATAGTTTTAGTTAGGTTAGGTTATTATATTTACAGATTATTATCTGTAAATTACTTAAATAAATAAAACATGTCACAGTTAATAAAGAAAGTTATCATAAGATAAATAAAATACAATAATTGCTCATATTGTCTTAATGTTTTTCTTTACGATGAAATGTTATTGTAGTGTTGTTGAAGTTCCTTTTCAGAAACCCACCCTGCTTAAATTCTGATACTCTAGCAATTGACGGGGTGATTGATAATTTTCACAGAGTTAATGGCAAAAGTATAAAAATAAAGAAAAGCTGCAGACCTAAGTACTATCATGGAGACATTTACTATGTTATATCATTGTTATGTTGCATTAGAGCAACGCATGAGTTTAGACGTCTCTATCTCCTCAGCATAATCAGCCCATAACTGAATGCTGGGACACCTCCCTTCCACCAGGCCTCTGCGAGAGAGGGAGCGGGCCGCAATCAGGGGGCCAACCGGTACTGGGCCCATTTCCTCGCTTGCTCCATCTCCTCACCTACTCCATCTCCTCGCCTGCTCTATCTCCTCGCCTGCTCTATCTCCTCGCCTGCTCAATCTCCTCACCTGCTCCATCCCCTCGCCTGCTCCATCTCTTCGCCTCAACAGGCGAAAATAATTAATTAATTGCCATGAATAACCAACGTTATTCATGGCAATTGAAAACATTTCAATCATAAAATTATTATATTTACTTGCGTAGTTTTAGAGTAGATTATAAAGATAATTAGTACAAGTTTGTTGGTTGATGATCGCAGTGCCATTGAACTATTAGATATAATTTCATCTAAATATCTAGTTCTCGAGGGTTAGTCTAAAGCTTTCAATTTTCACATAATATCGTCATGATTGTATTAAAACTTCCATCGACGACGAACCTCCAACATGAATTCTAACAACAAATCCCCAAAACACGGAACTGCTGACGAACATAAAATCGCGAAACGATAGAACTATAAACCGGAGCGTTCAGTGTAGCAACATTGTCTGTCGCGTCTGACGCTCGCGTGTGGCGAGCCTGCGCAGAACCGCGCGGCGCTACAGTCGCTCCAACGAAAATAAGTCTGCGCTCGCGCAGTTATCGCCCGGCTCCGCGGGTATTCGAACGAAATGCGCCCTCATTATGGGCAGCAACTGTTGCAAAGGCGATGCCGGCGGCAGACCTATCAGGTCTAACTCCTCTATATACAGCAGGTATTTCTTGCTGGCTATAACCATACTTCAGGAGTTCTTCGGCGTACCTTGGGTCCTCAGACCATTACGCCCGTACGTAGTGTAGTGATAGTGCCCCAGTGTAGTGTTGTGCTTGAGGTAGTATAGCTTTAGTTATGTAATTAAGGTCGGGTACCAGTGAAGTAAAGCATGGCTCGCTAAAATCGAACGGTAACATTTTTCAAGCTGAGTTCGAATTTCGTGTGAAATGATTGGATTGACTGGCTTTTTGGTTTTTCTGAGCGAATTTATTGGTCTTTATTGATTTTATTTGTGTCATGAAATCTGTTGATAACCCTCCGGATGCTACAGGTGTCTGCTGTCGTCTCCGTAGTGCGTAGTTTTATGTGTCATAAATTTAATGAGTTCATCTCTTGTTTTTAAGAGACGCGTTTTTTTTTATAGGTAATTTGACGTCGTATTATTTGGTCGATTTGGTACGCTTCTGCCCGTGAGGATGACACAGTGGACAGTTTTGTTCGTCGTTGGAAATATTGCTTAGCGATTGACCTATTTAAAAAGTTAATATGTAATATATAGTGAATTATATTTTAATAAGTCTAATAATCTAGCTAAATGTTTCAGGAAAGCTCTTTACGTAGATTTGTACTATCTGGATTTGTTTACATGTAAAAACTTCTCTGATTGAGATTACACGTAATTAAATAGTGATTGGGATATAATTTAAACTGCACTAATCACAGTAAATATCCTTAACGAATAGTTTAGTAAATTCTTCATCAATATTAGGTAGGTACCTAATATTTACACTACAGCTTAGTAGGAATTATTTTAAGCCGTCATTGAATCTTTTCTAACACGAGTACCGATTATATTTGATTCATAGTTTTCGAGAGTAATGGCGGGCCGACATACGTTGCTTAATTTCCGAAGCATCATTGAATGCTGCTGTTTATAGACCAAACTTTTGTCGCAACACGTCAATACTACAACTGTTTTTTTCATTATTTAATTTTAAAACTTACATAACTTCACGCCTTGTTTTCCCGAAGGGTTGGGCAGAGGTGTACCTATGGAGGTGTACCATTCGCCAGTTATGTTTAAGGCGAAAGCGTCAGGGTAGCCCGCGATTCAAATTTTCTTACGTTTTTTCCAAATTGCAGGCCAATGTCAGGCTGTTTGTTGATCTGAATATGATTCGCGGCCATATCAAATATTTATTTATAGAAATATGATCATAAATATCATCAATACAACTCTCTAAGTTCATATAATCCTGATAAATAACTATTTCGTGAAATTCTGACTTTTAGGATTAGGTATACCTACTAACTTAAACAGTGGTATTACTGATTTTAAATATTATAATTCATATTTGTTACGGTCGCGAATCATACTTTAATCAATATACACCCAGACGAAACTGCAAATTGAAAAAAACTAAAGAAAATTTGAATTTCGGGGGCTACCAAGCGCTTCCCCCTTAAGTCTTGTTTTAAAAACTTTATTTTGAATTTTAAATCTTTTGTGGGTTAAATTGCCTTTATTGTTACATAGGTACTGTTTACGTAGGTATTTATTTTTGCATGAAACTTCTGTTCACACCAAGGCAATTGTTGCAAGGTGATTATTACATGCAAGTTTTGCCTCGTCTAAACACAGATTTTCACGTCGTTGGTTACAATTGATTCAAGCAAAAATCTTGAGAGACGATCAATAAAATTTAATGAAATATTTTGCAGAGAAAATACGAAAAAAAAAAAAGAAACATTTGGCTTGCCGTCAAAAGTGAAAACACAAAACTGGTATAAGTAACTGTTCTTTTATACATATAGCTCATGGAAAGCGTTCGGTGACGATGACGCGAGTTCCATGATTTTTGTTCACCCAAAAAGTACACATATATATACACAGTATACATATAGCTCATGGAAAGCGTTCGGTGACGCTGACGCTAGTTACATGATTTTTGTTCACCCAAAAAGTACACATATATACACAGTATACATATAGCTCATGGAAAGCGTTCGGTGACGATGACGCGAGTTCCATGATTTTTGTTCACCCAAAAAGTACACATATATACACAGTATACATATAGCTCATGGAAAGCGTTCGGTGACGCTGACGCTAGTTACATGATTTTTGTTCACCCAAAAAGTACACATATATACACAGTATACATATAGCTCATGGAAAGCGTTCGGTGACGATGACGCGAGTTCCATGATTTTTGTTCACCCAAAAAGTACACATATATACACAGTATACATATAGCTCATGGAAAGCGTTCGGTGACGATGACGCTAGTTACATGATTTTTGTTCACCCAAAAAGTACACAATATACACAGTATATATCACACACAGTATAGCTCATGGAAAGCGTTCGGTGACGATCGCGAACCCATAAGTTTTTCCCCTACCAAAAAGTGACCAATGCGCCTAAAGAAGAATTCGTTTAATTTTGTTTACAAATAATAATAAAATGTTCTAAAGCTTTTTATTTTTACATTGAATGATAGAAAATTTTCATGTCAGAATTGTATGCGCTTTTATTGTACACCTATACCAGTTTTGAACGGCAACTAACTTACCCTTGTCGTGCAACAATTGTACGTGTTGTTTAAACGGTGCTAGTCAATTGTTGCTTCAATTTTATGGTATACCACTGGGAATAAACTTTCACCGTGTAAATGGGGCTTTAAGGGTTGACAAAGCAGTGAGTGTAGTAGGTTTCTCATTATTTACCTATTAATAGCTACAAAAGAGTGTACTTTTCTTTCATAACTGGGGTAAATGGTTTGCCCTAGTAAGGCTTGTTTGAAACTGTATTGAGCTAGCATAGCAAACCGATAATTTTCCCTCTGCTGGGACTCAGTCCTTCTCTCGATGAGAGGGAACGGGCTGTAATCCATCAAGTGTGGGTTGGTCGATACCAACACGATTCCCGATGATACCCGATGGCAATGATCTTTCGTAATTGAACGTAGAAGTTCCGTTAAAAGTCTGAAGTCCGTCAAAGGGTGAACACATTACTGATATATATAGTCCATTTTAAATAAGATTAGACATTCAAGAGGGCTGTCTCGGGTCCACTAGTGATAAATACGATCTAGAGGAATGTGGCCGTTTTTCTTTAGATCGAATTCTGTTGCTTCGTGTCTCAATAAGAAACTTTATAAAAGGTATTAGAAAATTCTAGACACACTTACCGAGGTCGCTATTGACCCGTTTTTTATGATTCCTTCTCAGTCACGAGATAATATTTTTTTGAAGGAGTTGCGCTAGTGGACCCGAGACAGCCCTCTTAAATAAACCTTTTTTACAGTCCGTTCAATCGATTTTGGCTTCTATTGCGTTGGTGGCATGACAAGTGGCAGCTGCAGTAAACAATTGGTATTGTAACTACTTTTTTTGCTTTTAATGCCATCCTTATGCCTACGGAATGGAAGTCAAAATAGAGTGAATGGAGAATAAAAAAGGTTTATTTAATTGTCTAATATTATTTCAAATGGATTATAGATATATCTAACTAAATAAGCAGCATAGTCATGCCACACGGCTGTCATTGTACGGAAATCCTATACAATGCGAGATCAGCTTATAGGTACTGGAAATGTATAGCTTCATATGTAGCCGTCTGTACCTATACGATCCCCCATTTCATTCGCGGCAGTATCCTTTGATACGGAACAGTGACAAAAAATGACAACTTTATTTTGCATGCGCAAACGAGCGAGATTACACTGCATTTTTTTTTAATATTGCGAACTCTGGGATTTTAATTAATGGTATTTTGCCTATAGATGTTTTTAGCACTGGAATTCGTTCGCTGTAACTTACTATTTTACATACAAACACGAATTATTTATGTGTTTTTTTTATTTGGAATTTTTACGTTACACGTTATTCCCAATTTGGACTTCTATCGGAATGTTATGCTTGTACACACGGCTACATATCAAGCTATACATTTTCAGTATAAGCTGATCTCGCACTGTATAGAATTTCCGCACAATGTGAGGTCAGCTTATGCTGTAAATGTCTATCTAGTCGTGTTTACCATAATGAGTAAAAGCAACAGGCATACTCGTACGAGTAGGAACAGGCGAGGTATGAACGTATCGACCACTCGTTCAACCGTCCACTGCCTTTGCTGTAGATTTATTGTTTAGTTAAACATTATTTTTTAATGATTTTTTTCCATAAACTACCCGAGTATATTTATCATACCTATGTTCCACCTACCAGCCCTGAAATTTTTGTAGGTTGTAAAAATATCTGCTGTGTCATACAAAAGTGCAATTCCTACACGTTCAAAATAAAATTTAAAGATTTTTTTTGTGGTTCTTGAATTATGAACTAAATTCATCGGTTTTTCGGTAACAGTCTCCGCTTATTGAGTGAAATATTGTTAACTTTTCATAATTGACGCTACTATCTATTCTGGGTCGTCGGACCATGTCCCGTCCCCTCAACTGCTGGCAATACTACCAACATCTATAATTAGCAATGCTATCAGCCCACAATAAAAATAAGCACTAACATGTCATCATGGCTTTTTATATCATCTTTTTGTAACCTTGTCTCTTGTATTTGGGTCACTATGTCGGATTCCTCCGTGTGGCTCCAACGAACAAGGTCTTTGTGACTTTTCTTTTAAAAGAATACTATTTAGTTCGAGTGAGGGGATTTGGTAGGTAGTTATTTTTATGAAAGCACTTCCAGCGTTATTTTATAGAGTTCTCTTCTAGACTGAAGTACGATCTAAGTTGAAGTTGCTAGGTTACATTTGTTACTGTCTGTATCTTGGATATTCTACATCGCATGAAATAATGTTTTATTAAAACCAAATTTCACTGCTTTTACTTTAATAGTTATAACTTATTTTTCTAATGCTGGGGCCACATATCTCGACTATCTTCATGACGCTTTGCGCTATGCAACCAACCATTATCGTACCGAAGCGAAGGATCGTACTTTACAGGTAGGTACGGCTATTGGGCGATAAGATTAAGCAATTTAAAAACAAAATCCTTTCCCACATAGCACTGTCATTTCCATTCAAAATGTTATCAATGACAGTTGAAAAAGTAAAAAATTACCTTAAGGCGCTCAACATATTTTATTCCTTGGCTGTACATCGAAAAACTGCGAAGCTGCAAATGTGAACACAGAAACACGATAACTGTTTAGCGAGCAAAATATACGAATCTTCTTTCCCTTTGCTTTGTGACCAGGGCTTTAAATACCGGTAAATTTTCATAACGTTACCGTGTATTGACAGAGTTAACGTTATTATTAAAATAACGGTAATCGATTTAACGTTATTTATGCACATATTAATTTTATCGTTATTTTAAACGGGTGAGATGTAAGTAGTGGGGCCTGAGGCGTGCGGCGCGGCGGGAGCCCACCCTCGCGCCTCTCTGATGCCGTGCCGATCAAAACGTTGCCTGAATCTGCCTGATTCTTACCCACAGAACGGCAACGTAGCTAAATTAACGTTAGTTATCGTATTTTTGTTAATGTTAATTAACGTTATATTACTGATAATGTTATCAAGTAACGTTATTTTTTTTTAACGTTAGTAAGTATAACATTGAAATTTAACGTTACGTAACGGTTATTATTTTGTTATTTGGTAACGTTAACAAGCCCTGTTTGTGACAATAGACTCATGTACGACTAAGAAAGAAGTTCTCAAGTCGAGACAAAAACATTAACCAACAAAAGTTCAAGTGTCCGTCTATCAAAGGTTTTCAACTTTACACAACTAATATGTTCGAACAATATATGAATCCTCTTTAATGACATCGAAACTCGTCATACTAAGCGGACGTCATAAAAATCATAAAAAATCATAAAATGGACGCAGTACCTACTACGCTAGATCCTCATATATGTGCGACTATGTGCGTGCGTAGATTTGTAATTTGACCACAAAACTAATTGAATAAATAAACACTGCCAGTTTTTTTTTTTAGCACTGCCAGCGCCCTGGGCGAGATTTCTACGGCGCCCCATATATGTTATTCAGTCCCATACGAAAAAAAGCCGAGGGATAGAAAGAAATAACCATTAATAAAAAAATAAAAAAAACTAATACAATTTTGCCTTTCTATCGGCTAACTCATACCAAAATCCATGTTTTCCGTAATTTCATTTACGATTGACAAAGTTGCAAATTTCAAATTCGCGGCTTAGCCTAAGGGTAGCCCGCAAAATTCAAATTATCTGACGTTTTTTGCAACTTGATGGACAGTATTAGGTTGTATGTCGATCAAAATATGATTCCCGAACGTAACAAGTATGTATTTATAGCTGAACGTACGGTATTCTGAGACCGATGGAAAAACAATGGGTCAAATTGTCGTATTTCATAGCTGAATATATGGTGTACCGATCCCTTAAGAGTGCATTATGGGTCCACTAGCGCACTAGTCCACCTTTAAAAAAAATATTATAAAGTTTCATAATGAGATACGAAGCAACAAAATTCATTCTAAAGAAAAACGGCCACATTCCTCTCGATCGTATTTTGTTGCTTCGTGTCTCAATTTGAAACTTTATAAAAGGTATTAGAAAATTCTTGACACACCGAGGTATTTGTTGAGCCGTTTTTCTTAATTCGTTCTCAGTCACGAGATAATATTTTTTTAAAGGAGTGGCGCTAGTGGACTCATATGCGCCCTCTTAAAGTTGGATCACTGTTAGTTAACGCCGCACCTGTATAATAAAATAGTATCGAAGAATTTTTGCCCGTTTACTCAATACTCAATATATTTATTGCTTCCACATGTAAACTTAGGTGGTAGGTGAACTTAGGTGGTAGGTGAACTTAGGTGGTAGGTGAACTTAGGTGGTAGGTGAACTTAGGTGGTAGGTGATCTTAGGTGGTAGATGAACTTAGGTGGCAGGTGAACTTAGGTGGTAGGTGAACTTAGGTGGTAGGTGAACTTAGGTGGTAGGTTTATCTGATTATATATTCCGGATTGGCGCAAAAACGGCTGAACGGATTTCGATGAAATTCGGCACACAGGTACCTAGTTTATAACCTGGATTAAGGGCCTATACTACCTCAAATGGCTTAGCATGATCCTCCGATGATACTGCAGCATTAATTTTGAAATAAATATATGGTAAAGTTGTGTATTAATGTTAAGTACTATGTTTGACGAAAACACGATTCCATAAAATTTTCTCTATAGACAAAAAAATACAAAGTTCCAAACCTACCTACAAACCGAACAATAAACCGGTGGTATTAAAAAAATACTTAAAATTAGATAATGAAACTTTGCATATTAACTGAACTAACTATAAAGCAGATCTTCTGTAAAAAAAAATTTTGTATATGACCATTATTTTCACCGTAAAAAGAAATGGATGGTATTTAAAAGTACTTCAATTTTATTTAAAAGTACTCCCATTTCATTTACCTAATTTTGCCTGTGTTTCACCAAATATACTGAATGTGCACCAAAATATAACCTAACCTAACCTAACCTTTAATATTTGGTGCACGATCAGTATTTTTCGGGGAAGAATAAAATTTTAGAAATGCATACATAGATGTACCTTAAGATTTTTGGTGAACACAAAAATATTACCCAAAAGAAATTACCTAAACTACGCCTTGGAGCCTTTTCCCTGCAGCTCTCTCTCGGGTGGCGCTGAGGTAGTATAGACTCTTAACATATAGCGTACTTTTAATCCCGGTTAGTAGGTACGTTCCTGTGGGATATTTTCCGAAATCAATGCGAGCAAAGCCGCGGGCAAAAGCTAATTAAAATAGATACAGAAGGTACTGTATCCATATTTTCGCCCCACATATTTTAATAGCCACAACATTAATAAAATACTAATAAATACTCAAAAAAACTAATTAACTCCCACATAATTATCTAGGAAATGTGAAGCATGGTTAGAACCACCAACTGGCCAGACGGTCTGAATGGTGATTTGGGGTGGATCTGCGATCTCTGTACCCCCATATCCCCCCGTATAACGGTAAACCAACATAACTTCACATGAGCCCTGAACAAAATCGTTTTGAGTAAACTGTAATTATTTCGTCCCATATACCGCGTCAGTTGCACAGTGATGTACAATTTATTAACAAATCCAATCTTGCTGTTAATATTAGTACATCTGTGCAACTGACTCGTAACCACGGAATAGAAAAAAACAGCTCGTAACGGGTGGTTTAATTTCTGAGCGGCCATTTTGTTTATTACGTATGTATTTGTGGGAAACCAATGTTGAAGTGAAAACTTCTTTAGGCACGTTGACCACTTTTTGGTAGGGGAAAGCTAAAAGCCATACATGAGCTATATGTATACTGTGTATGTATGTGTACTTTTTGGGTGAACAAAAGTTACGGAACTCGCGTCATCGTCACCGAACGCTTTCCATGAGCTATATGTATAAAAGAACAGTTATTCCAAAGTTTTGTGTTTTCACTTCTGTTGGCAGTCCTTATGACTGTCAGTTTTTTTTTTTTTCCAAAATGTTTCTTCTTTATCATGGAACTTAGTTTAAAAAGTAAGTTTTCTATAAAGTACTCAAAAAATTCTAAAATACTTGTTGAGTTAATTCTTGTACTTAACTTCAAAGTAAAAGTCAAATCATTTAAGTATTTCAAATAGGCATAAAAAAGGCATTATTTTACGTCAAAAGCGCCTTTTATTCCTTTTGATTTTGAGATTTACTTGCAAGTATTGTCGAAACTTTTTTTATTATAAAAAGACTAGGGAAAAGCAAAAATATCCAGACGTAGCGTTTGGAAAACAGAATGTTACCGACTGGTCCATGGCGTCAGTTTTCCTTAGGTGGGAAAACTAATCTGCCGAACGAAACAAGCTGATTCACTAATAAAAAATGTGTGATGCATACTGCTAGAGAAATTGTGTAACAAGCTCAATGTTTACATATTTTAAAAGGGTCCAGTATAAATATTTTAATATGATGTGAGAGAGTTTGAAGCATTTATTCACTGAGACAAAACACTAGGCAATCGATGTTGAAAGGTTGGAGTAAGTTGAAGAGGGTTTTCAGGCAAATAAAGGTGGTTCAAACAAAGTCGCGGGCAACAGCTAGTCTATACATACAAATAAATAAAATTGAAGTGTCAGTTTGTAATTTCAAAATAGCAACAAATAATCTATTAAAAAAAAATCTATCTGTCTCTTTGTACCGGTTTATCTCCGAAACGGCTGGACCGATTTTGACGAGACTTTCACTGGCAGATAGCTGATGTTATAGGGAATAACTTAATTAAATTTTATTTTAGAAATAGATACTCAGGGGAAGCCGCGGGCAGCAGAGAGTTAATTTGTATATTGTAACCTACATAATTAAAATAATCTAAATATTGAAATAATCTCCCTACTAAATATTTGAAGTGGTAGAACAAAATTGTTCGCAAAGGTTACTTATAATCTCTAATTATTATTTATTTATTTATTTATTCAGACTTCATTGATTCAAATTAATTATATAGTGTGTTGTAATCAAATGTGCCGTGTGGTGCCGCACGTAAAGAATTCCTCCCGTGGGTGTCGTAAAAGGCGACTAAGGGACTTATCAGAGATTGGGCTGCAGCGTTCTCTATGCATTTTTAACAACATACTACGATCGCCAACCCGCCTGCCAAGCGTGGCGATTATGGCCAACCCCCCCCCCCCCCAATTGGGAGAGGCCTATATCCAACAGTGGATGTCTTCGGCTGAAATGATTGTATTCAAAAATCTATTAACAATACGCTTTTGAAGCGATTGTCACTTGTTTAGGCCCTAGGTCTGTTTTTCTGTGACTACAAAGCCACTTTGTATCCTTTCCTTTTCATAGTTATTATGCTATTTAAACCATCAGATAACTACATAAAGTTAACTATATTGCAACTGTAGTAAATATTTTATTACATGTTTTCGTAACGGTGCGGCGCGTCCACTCGATGCCAAGTTGCGTTATGACAATAAAAATAGTGAATGACGCAAAGAGTTATAAACGAATTTTAGAATTCTTCATTGTATGTAAACATTATGAGTAACTACAGAAGAATTTTATAATATGGAATCAGATATACACTGAGGAGCTCGTGGCTAAGTAATAACAGCCGCACGGGTCGATCCGTCGTTAAGCTACGCTTGCCGGGGTTGGTCCGTGGATGGGTGACCATCTTTACATACCGAGACTCCTCCGTGCCTCGGAAAGCACGTTAAGCCGTTGGTCTCGGCTGTCATTCGTGGATCTTTGACAGTCGTTACGGGTCGTCAGAAGCCCAAAAGTCTGACAGCCAGTCTTACCAAGAGGTATCGTGTTACCCAGTTACTGGGTTGTGTAGGTCAGATAGGCAGTCGCTCCATGTAAAATACTGGTATTCAGCTGCATCCGGTTAGACTGGAAGCTGACCCCAGCATAGTTGGGAAAAGGCTAGGCAGATTGATATTGGGATCAGATACATATACACTGGTCGAATAATAATGCTTATCAATTTATAACTGTGGAACTGAATAAAAACTAGGTTTTTTCCTAATTTATACATGTGTTACAATTTCCTGGTGCTAAAACATTCAGACAAACAGCATAGAAAAAAAAACAAATAAACCCATTTTTAACCGACTTCAAAAGGAGGAGGTTTCTCAATTCGACTGTATATAGGTATAAATAGTTATATTTTTTTATGTGTTCGCGGATAAATTCGTCGTTTATGAACTGATTTTGATGATTCTTTTTTTGTTGGAAAGGAGATATCTCAAGGGTGGTACCATGATAAGGAAACCAGAATCTGATGATGGCATTCCAGAGAAATCGAGGGGAACCTTCGAAAATCGTAGTGTTGACTAGTGTGTTTAAATTTTTTCATTAAGTATTTTAAAGCACTACTATTTAATGAAGGTCTGGAGTCGATCTGATGATGGAGCCGAAAGACAGTCGAGGGAACTCCTCAACGATTTACAACAATTACCTGGTGTTAGGGCTTGATTCATTTGTATTGATGAGAACTGTGCACCCATATGGGTTATACGTGCCATTACAGGTCTGATGATGGAGGATATAGACAGTCGAGGGAATTTCCCAACGATTTACAGCAGGTATTATTAATTAATTTAATTTAGCTGGTATTTAATCCACTCGGTGTATGTTCATGATGTTATAATATTTCCTGTCACTTTTGTGCTATACGAATTGGTGTGGTGGGGTGGGTACCACGACTAAAAAGTGAAAAAATTGATGAAAAAAATACAGTTTTTTTTTAAATAACACAAAAAAAATAAAAATAACTTTAATTTTGGAAGTCGATGGCAATAAACGAACATACGGAACCAAAGACACCGACTTCCAAAATTAAAGTTACTTTTCATTTTTTTGTGTTTTTTTTTTAATTCCGTTTTTTTTTTTTGTAAAAAGTTTTTTTTTTGGTAACCTGATTTGCCTTGCTCCCGACAGAAAATAGCTGTCGGAAGAATAGCTTTCGTCTGTTCGATTAAAACGGTCAACATTTTCGGGGTTTCGATGTTTGAACTGCGTTTAGAGCACTATATTCGATTCAGCACGGAAGCGTAGGTAGCGATTGGTTATGAATCTGCTTGAATCTGATATGCAGGCACAACATTCTGTAAGCCGTACGAATATTGGTCCGTGTGGGAATCGATACTGCTGTCTATATTTCGGCCACCGAGAGAATCTCTTTCTGTTTCCTCGAAGAATAGACAGATCTTTATACAAAGTAATAGTGCGTTTCTCCATTTTTGAAATCGCACCGTGGAAACCCTTCCATAATCTGTCAATTTATCTTTCGTTTTTAACAATCTTTGTCTAGGTCCTTTTTTATGTAGACTATTTCAGAAGAAAGTTTACTAACTCATCTTTCAAAATCACATTGACAACTGTCAGTTGTCTAAGGTAACAAAGACAATTTGATTTTGTAATCGCCATGATTCCAATCGCAATGATTTCTACTGTACTAAATACAGTAGAAATCGTTCTACTCGACGGCCACAAAGTATAAACGTTTACCTACAAAATCATGATCAGGCGAGCGTGTTAAACGCGAAACTGTGATAATTAATACAAGAACAAAGCTATCTTCTTTTATTTTACATCATTTAGTTAATAGGGCATTACTAAGGAAATGGTTAAGGCCAATATTAGTGTAATATTTTTTTTTGTCGTTGTCTTTATGTACGTGACTTACCTAATATCAATAAAAACGGAGAATTCCGTCGACAAAACGGTGCTAGTTCTAAGACTGCTGTCAGTTGTACAAGATTAGGACCTATACTCCATTTATTATAACATTAGACAAATAACTGTTCTCACCCTTTCGTTATTTCATGTAAACGTTTAATATGTATACTCCGTTATTTCACGATAAATACAAAGCATTGTAATCTATTTACCATTTACATTAAAAAAATAACTCTAAAGTGCAGTAATTGCAACAATATTACACAATAATAACTGTCGTTATCTAGCCGTTATTTGTCTAATGGAAATATTTGTAAATGGAGTATAATAAAGTTTAAATTCGTAAAACATTTATTCGTTTGAATGAAACGGACTGGTGTCAGGAACGCATTATCTTGGCGGTCGCACTTTAGCGCAGGCGACAATCAATGAACCACATCGACAAGTTTAGTGGATGTCACGCATTTTATATTATTATCCTTTATTAGCCGTTATCTACCCATTTTGGCCGTCAAACTAAGATTAAATCATTGTTGGTCATCATTTTGACGTTCAAAAGTGCCTTTTATGTGCCTATTTGAAATAAATGATTTGACTTTCACTTTGACTTTGACTTTGACATTATCTACCTGCCCTTGTCCCATGTTACTTGAGGTCGGCGCAACACGTTTTCTTTCTCCATCTTCCCGTGTCAACCGTCACGCTATCATTCACTCCCTTCTCTTTCATATCATTCTTCACACAATCCATCCATCTTGTCTTTGGTCTTCCTCTCCCTCTCCATCCATCAACATTTATATCACTCTTTTCATCAGATGCATTTCCTTGATCCACATCACAAAAAAAACATCAAATACATTAAAAAAATTGCTGGTAACCTCTTATATTTCGCAATGTAAGCGCGAAACATTTTGCTGATGCTTGCTGGTACCGGAGTCGTGGGGGTTTTTATAGTTAAATTATAACATTTAAAACTTGTTTTCATAAAAAAAGTGAAAAACGTTGGAACTTTGACCTTCAATATTTCCGTAACCAACAACAATAACTACATGTCACTGAGATATATTTTTTTTTACACTGTGACTATACCTATAGTCCAGTACAAAAAAAATATCTCAGTGAAATGGAGTATATTATTGATACTCGGCCTCGTTAAGCGTCTTTTTACACTCGTTATAGTATCGATAAATACAAATAAAGAAAGGTGTCGTGCGCGCTAATTGAACAGATTTTTTGTTGCTTCTTTTATCGTGAAAATAAAAACATTTAATCCGTAATTTTCAAAGTAATTTGTAGTCCTCCAGATAGGTAATTTTGTAGAAGGTTAGGAGAGATTTCTGTTCATTCGTTTGACTGAATGTTTTTATTGAGTAACTTGTTAAATAAAAAAAAGAGGAGAACGTGCATGTAAACCAAACAAATACAAGTGTGCGTTTCCAATTATAAGAGACCACATAATTCATTTATTATTTAGGTTGGTACAATAAGATTGACAAGGACTCACAAAAATTTAAATAAATTAAAATACATTACACTAAAATCATACAAAGGAAAACAAAATGAAAAGTAAAACAGCAAGGGTAAATAATACAAATTAATTTCAAACAAATACAAAACTATTCTATAATAACTAGGCAACAGACAAAAATAACAAAGTTGATTGTTGGTGCCCACACCTTGGCATAATTACATTTACGGCAATTGTAGATATAAGAGTATGCCCTTTATCTCTCGCTGGAAGTATTGTGAGTGATATACCCTCTTAAGTTATCTTCTCATAATTTTGGAATAATGTCTTCAGAAAGGCCGTTTGTCCACCGCCATGGCAACGGGACGTCAAGGAGAACGAAATGATGGCGGGCGTGTCTCCGAAGTAGCGATATATACGTTTACTATGGCCGCGGGTCCACCGCAAACCGTCACCGGGAGGACACGCTCGGTTCGAATAATTTCGTTTCTCGTAACGCTAAACTTACATAAACGCTGTAAGGACATAACTTCGAACGATATTGTGCCGACGTGCGAATCCGCGATAATTTAAGTAGTTAGACAACCTCATTATTGCTATACCACATTTGACATCAACTCTCAGGTACAAACCATCTAACTGTCACAAATTCTATCTTGGCCCTATGACACACAACTTTACAATGACAATTTACATGTTACAATTTGCAAATTTATAAATCTTACAGGTATCCTATTTAAACCACAAACTCTAAGCCACATAAAGTGTAACGGAAAAACCTTACAAATATCTAAATCGTAGTGACAAGTCTGCAACTTACATATTTGTAATTTCTGTGTTACGCAATATTTTCTACAATTTAACAATTTTGTAGAATTGTATACTTGTAAAGTTTTGTGGTATAGGCTCCGTTATTTCACGATAAATACAAAGCACTAATCTATTTACAATTTACATTAAAAAAATAATTCTAAAGTGCAGTTATTTCAACAATATTACGCAATAACTGTCGTTATTTAGCCGTAATTTGTCTAATGCTATAGTAAATGGAGTATAGGTGAAGTGGGCTTTAAGTGACGTGTAATTCCACCTGCAGTGCTATTCTGAAAAAAAAAACTCACCGTGAAAACACATGTGAAGTGAGCTGTCATTCCATTGATAATAGGGATTGACACTGTGTATTGATGCTCACTTCACCTGAGTTTTCACGGTTGTATTGTTGTACAGAATAGATCGGCTGATGCTTGAGATTGACACTGTTGACAGCTCACTTCACGCTCACTTCACTTAAGTTCTCACGGTGAGATGGTTACAGAATAGCACTGCTGGTCGTTTTATGACGTGCGTGCGTGTGACGAGGTCGAGTATTGTAAAAGCCAGTGAGTTCGCGTTCGACTTCAAGCGAACTTGACAGAATAGCACCTAGGCACCTACCTATCTACTGATCGTTGTCTAAACCTTAGGAGCCGATTAATCGTACGTAGGTATTTGTTTATCATCGCACGGCACAGATATGCAGCGGCCTTTAGATCTGCACTATGTAGCGAGTTATTTATAAAACATGCCTGTCTGACTATTTTTAACTGCCACTAAAATCATTTTGGAACATTATCGGGACACTAGGTTTGGCTGGCCGATTCGCTGTGTCGATATATCCTCAGTTAGTGTTGTTAGAACTAGGGATAAATATCACCATACCTAAATCTGATTCCTAGCACGATCAGGGAGATTTCCAGGGAGGTACTGTAGGGGTCTTAACCTGGATGGCTTTCTCATGGAACATCCATGAACATTAGATAAGTTCATGTCACATTTTAGAGATAAACACTATTTCATATTTAGAAGAGAAAAGAGTAGAGAGTCGGCCTCGTTGGCTGAGAGACGGTGTATTTGAAAGTAACAGTATTTTTTCTTAAATAATGATGGAGTTACAAGTCTAGGTATATATGTGTTTCGTTTTATATAGCTAAAGACCCGGCGCTACAAGAGTGCTGAGCTCTTGCAGTACCTACCTACTTTTTGATCTTTGGGGTGTATGAATAAAATGCTTAATTTAATTAAAAACCGTCCGAAGGTCCGGGACCACAGTGTCCGTACCGACCCCAACTATGTTGGGGTCGGCTTCCAGTCTAACTGGATGCATCTGAATACCAGTATTTTACATGGAGCGACTGCCTATCTGACCTCCACAACCCAGTAACTGGGTAACACGATACCTCTTGGTAAAACTGGCTGTCAGACTTTTGGGCTTCTGACGACCCGTAACGACTGTCAAAGATCCACGAACGACAGCCGGGACCAACGGCTTAACGTGCTTTCCGAGGCACGGAGGAGTCTCGGTATGTAAAGATGGTCACCCATCCACGGACCAACCCCGGCAAGCGTAGCTTAACCTGACGGATCGACCCGTGCGGCTGTTATTACTTAGCCACGAGCTCCGCATGAAATATTTATTGATATCTGTTTCCATCAAATATCAATAAATATTTCATGCAGTAGGTATTTCAGCCAACGTACCAATTAGAGATACCTACACGCTTCACAAGCTTTGCTGCCTATTTAGCCTGAGTGTTCACGTACAAAATCCTCTATCCGCGTAGGCTTTCACCCAAATCTGTGAGCAATTCTGCCAATTATTACGTTCGTTTGGCATCATGCAGTACACAATGGACAGTGCTATTAAAAGCTAAATATCAAAAGGCATTCCGTTAGATATTCAGCTTTCAGTAGCGTCACTGACAAAGCTAAAGCATTTCCAAGCTGGTATTATGAATTTTGAACTTGGATTCGGAGGCTAAAGACGAGATATCTGTTGTACCTTTGATGAAGTTAGTTTGGCTGCTATTTGTTGGAATTGCTAGCTGGTAATTGCACCTGAAAATTGCTGAAATTCACTCCATCCAATTTCGAATTCAAAGTTTCCGGTGTAATGGATATTACCTAAATGAATCTGCCTGCAAACTTCAATCAAGGCTCGGAAAACTATGTCCGAACTGTGAACGCAGAGGATCATGCGTCTTATTCTGTTCAAATAAATAAAATCTGTGTGATTGGCAATATGGTCATCTGTAAATTAACGTGTGGCGCGGAATTATTATGACCTAATAAAGAAAAAGCAGAACACAAGATTTCCTTTTTTTTAACGTAAGTGTTCTTTTTGGAAAGTTATGGTAGTACAGTCAGTTACCACAATTAGCTGACCCCCCTTTGCTCAAATGGTTGAGGATTTTTTACAAACAAATTGTACGATTTTCATTTTTTTTTCTCGATTTGTGTAGATTTCGTATAGGTATTTAAATTAAATTAAGAATTATAATATTCTATCGATCCGTATTTAAAAAAATCTCAACCATTTATGCAAGGGGGGGTCAGCTAATTGGGGTAACTGACTGTACCACAGAGTACGCACTTTTACGCTGGATGTGAATAGTTGAAGTATCAAACAGTGTCTTCGTATTTAACATTTTCTTATTTAATTGAAAAGCCAGAACCTAAATCTTAATATGATAACGTTCCTTATTCGGGGTTAGAACGGTTTTATTGAGTACTAGCCGCTGCCTGCGGCTTCGCCCGCGTGGCTTTATCTTAAATAAAAGTAGCCTAAGTTACTACTTATAACAAACTGCTAGCCGGTGAAAGTCCCGTCAAAATTGGTCCAGCTGTTTTGGCGATTAGCCGGAACAAACAGACAGATAGAGAGACAGACAGACAAACATTAAAAAAATAGTTTTTTGCCATATGTACCGTATATACTTCCATATGCATTTATACTCCATCCATACTAATATTATAAATGTGAAAGTAACTCTGTCTGTCTGTCTGTATGTTACGTTTTCACGCCTAAACCGCTGAACCGATCGTCATGAAATTTGGCAGAGATATAGCCTGGGATATGGAGAAGGACATAGGCTACTTTTTTACGCGATAACCGACATCCACGCGGGCGGAGCCGCGGGCAAAAGCTAGTTTGTTATAAGATTAGACATTTAAGTAAAACTGATTTTGACTTCTATTGCGTTGGTGGCATGAAAAATGGCAGCTGCAGTAAACAGTTGGTATTGTAACCACTTTGTTAGTTTTATTACCTTCCTTATGCCTACAGAATAGAAGTCAAAATCGGTTGAACGGACTGTAAAAATCGATTTTTTTAATGAATAATGATATTTCAAATAGAATATAGTAAAAAGCTGTTATTTTGACATTACAAACAGACACTTAAATTTTATTTATTTGTTTATTTTTGTAACAAGACGTGTTTACCTCAGTTCGACTAAAATAATTTTGCATCATATCAAACTAGGGAATGATATTCTCGATCTCGCGAGACATCAAACCTCGAGCGAGATTTCGCGACTGAGCAAGCGCTATGCACTATGCTTCTTGAAAAGCCATTTTTAAAATAATTAATATAATTGTATAGATCTATCATTTCTCGGTCATTTTACTTCCATGTTATGTACCATCGCGGACACTGGCGGTGGACCACTTTTCAACCTTTTTACTAAGGGCAGGCATTAGGGTGAATAGTAGTCGACCGCCAGTGTCCACGATGGTACCTAGTCCATGCAATACGATTCAGTGTGCACATCTCTGCCGTATCCGAATGCTATTAAACCAACGGTAAGTTTATATCGTGCGCATCTGTCAATCGTTTAGATTGCACGACTCTTGGACGTTATCCAGCGGTTGTGCGAATTTGCGCAACTGGTGGCTCTCGCCAGACAGCGTTAGTACTTTACACTTTCATAAGACTGGGCCACCTTTGGGAAGTTTTTCAAACACTGGCGCATTTTCGACTATCTTCAAAAGTCATTTATTCACAGTATGCTGAGAATCAGCACTTTTTAAACGTCAAAACTACTTGTCTTAATAGTTTGACGTTTAAATATGGCGGAAGCGCGCTGTTCGGTATGTCAAGCACAATCGCGTTTAGATCGCTAAACGGTCAAAATTGCGCGTTTAGTAAAGTCACTGCGTTTAGCAATAAACTAGTTTAAATGTTGTTGGTGAAATGACAAAACAAACCTTAAACTTAGATAACTAAAACGCTGTTCATGTTCAGTTGATCGTGCTTTATTTGTTCGGTGAATTTGGCCCTTACTCGACGGACCTGTGCCTCTTAAGACCAGCGGGTTCCCGCGAACTTCACGCAATTCTGATATTTATAACAACATTCTAATCTCAGTTTCTATGTATTTATATATTTTTATAAAATCAAAAACCCGACTGCGTAAAAACTAAACTTTAAAAAAGATGGAAACTAGTTGACCTATTTCTGTCTTCAATCACATCCCGTAGGAGGTAAGTATACTAAGTCGAGAATCCGTGTCCATCGGCTACAATCACATGCAGTCTTCTTAAATTTAACAATAATAAAAAAAAAGTTAGTTTAAAGTTCACTTTCTACGCAGTCGGGCTTTTTGTTTTTACACTTTTCTGATTATTTATTTATTCATAATTAGGTTAACTAATTCTGTGACGTCGTTAAAATTATCTTTCAAAGCAGTACAATTGTGGCTTTGTCATTTGATTTTAAGGATTATATTGAAATACATTATAATATAAAAAAATCACGTTAATAAGACCGGTATACGGTTAATGAATGATGCTGTGGCGGCATATATAATACAACGCCACATGTGAATTACTAGATACGCAACAAAGACCTGACGTCACAAATTTTGCATCGCGCAATCAGAGTTTACCGCGACTGGCATATATACAACATCCCGACATCAACCATCTAGTCGGAGGATCCTCCGTTTTCCATAAGAATGAGTGAACTTTACACCCTGTTCCTCATACATCTATAATGCTAACCAACTTTAAATCGATAATGATCCTAAATGGTAATTCAAAGTGAAAAATTATTACAGAAACATAAAGATGATTTTTTAAAACCTGTTCAATGACATAGTTCGTCGACAAATTTTTTTTTCTTTTTCACAATATGGCGTCTGGTTGTCGCCATATTGAATTTTGATTACTGTCATGTCTTTCGTGACACTCACAAGATTAAGACAAATCGCTTGACGTAAGAATCATCAAAATCGGCCCACGCGTTGGGTCTTAAGACTGCCACAAAGGAACAAACAAACATACATCCATACTAATATTATAAATGTGAAAGTAACTCTGTCTGTCTGTATGTTACGTTTTTACGCCTAAACCGCTGAACCGATCGTAATGAAATTTGGCAGAGATATAGCTTGGGATATGGAGACGGACATAGGCTACTTTTTACGCGGGCAAAAGCTAGTACATTTATATGTTTAGGCTGATAAACACATTATCCACTTTTGCGTCGCGCATTGCGTAAAATATATCTACTTTACCTACATTTATTACAAGTTGATTGTCGTTAAGATATGATTGCGTCTTGAAAAATTGGTCTTCGGGTCCTTGGTGCCCCTTTGGGGACGCGACCAATTCTACGACCTACGAATACATGGTCGCCACTTTGTAACTTTTCAGCTATATTGTCGGTAATTATTCGTTCTAGGAGCTTTTTGATACTTGGAATGATATTTATCGCCGATAATTTTTAATTGAGCCCGCTTTCTCTTTGATCAGGTTTGTGGAAGTGACATAATGGTTAACGAAACAACAGCAACAAAAGTTCCGTTCAACAAAATATCCGTCATTGTGCTTCGTGCGTTAACGGTTTCGAAAAATAAACTGAATAATATTATTCAATTAATTTGCCGGAAGCGGGTAGGAAAACAAATAATCAATTAATGCAATAAATATATTTTTAATAAAAAACTGCTTATTACCTAGAATTTTTGGGTTGAATGTATTCGTGTGTTGCTTTTTTGGCAAAAAAATATTGGGAAATGCGTTCGTTTTTTACGTTTGGTTTTCTGGTTTCCAGGGTAGTGAGGAGCTTTTTCAGCCCGTATTTCCATGTGCAATTCACGTTTCATTTTCATATTTCATTTTGACGATGTGGCGGGCTCTAGGTACAGGATTAATTTGTTATATAGTTTAATATTTCGTTGTTAAGGCCCGGATATATGCCAGTGATCTTGAGTGGTTATCTTGCGTGTTCTGTACTGAGCTCAGGCAACACGTCGTACAGACGGCTATATATCAAGCTATATTTCCAGTATAAGCTGATAACGTATTGTGTAGGATTTCCGTAGAATGAGAGGTCAGCTTATACTGGAATTGTATAGCTTGATATGTAGCCGTGTGTACATCCAGCCAGTAATAGGACTCGCACATCCAGGAGCGCTGTCCCAAATAAGACGCATTATTAGTTTATTATACATAAAACAAAAGGTATTTTAATAAAACACGTATACTAAAAGATCAATAATTAAAGTATCTTTAAAAAGGTGAAGGTTTCAGAAAAATACGCTTGATAGATTTTGCGTGATTCTGTTTTTTATCCGCGTTAGACATTTTCAAATTAATTTCACTATGTAATATAAACATAATCTTAAATATTCACATATTAAGTTATTAAGAAAATGCTCTAATTTAACATTTCCAAATCATTAACACTACTCGTTTAGACGTGAGTATAAAATCATTAAAAGTCGGTTATCGTCGCCTTAAGCGTTTAATGCGCACAAAGAGTGTTTGGGTGCTAGTGTTCACTTTATTTTATTTTGAACCACTAAGGGGGGATTTGAAAAAACTTACACTCAGTAGGTATAGGTATGTCTTATCCTGCGATTAAATTTTGTTTTCCTTACAAGTTTTTGTATGGAAAACAAAATTTAATCGCAGGATGTCAGACGTCAATTTTATTTCACAAATAAACCTTAAAAGATGTTTGTCATTGGTAAAATTAGACCCTTGCGGTACCTCCGCGTCTAGGTCGTCTCTCCGCCTCTTTCAGGGCCGACCCCAGCGGCGCGGCGGCGCCGTCCATCCTCAAGCACCCACCGTGTGGGGAACGTTGCCCAGCGGTCACTGTGACCGAGGTGGCTCTAGAAAAGGATGTCTGGAAGGATTTGGGGGAGACTTTTGATCATCAGTGGGAAAATGTAGGCTAAATAAAAACAAAAAAAAAAAACGTCCCTAATTAATGAATTGAACTACCTGTATATTGCTTTTTAAATAATTGCCTGGTTTATTCTATAGCGTTAATGTGAGTACTGAGAATGAACTCAGGGGCCGTAATATGAAGTATAAATGCCATTATGATCCCGACCGAGAAATAAAATAATCAGAACAGAAGCTTATATTTTAAAAAAATATTCAAAACTGTAAAAATCCGGCTCGAAGGACCACTGTTCCAGCCGTTGCCGTTGTGTTTGGGGCTTCGAAATAATGAACCGTATACTGCAGATACACATATTATAATTATGTATTCCGATGTTAATTCTGGTATTACAAAGTTCTTTTCTAAATTTAAAATGATTTAATGTCGGCGGCGGACGTCTGCCATCCGAATATGGTGGTGAACAAGGAACGACCCCTGGTGTCCCTGGCGGCGCGAAGTGAAAGTGCGGCATGGTTTCGCGCAGGCACGGCGATAGCAAGTCCTGCCGTGCGCCATCTTGCGGCGGTAAGGTCGTAACAATAATGAAACCTCGCTTCACGCTTAGTCGCAAATACGTGACCTAGTATCACTACTTCTGTCATTCACGATAGGAATGTACTTGTAGTCTGATATAGCGATACGAGATATGACTCAGTCACCATATTCATTCTATCTCGAAGTCATTGGCAGCCCTTCTACGCGTGTCTTCATCAATCTTGCTGTTTATCGTACGCCAAATATTTATGTTGTTAGTGTATCGATGTACCTACTCATAACATACCATCACTCCTGTATTTCTCGAAGGGTTAGGCAGATGTGTGCAGATGTGTCTGTGTATCCCGGACAGCCGAATCGGACCACTGTAAGAACTATTTCTTCTTGCAGCGCTCGGTCCTCGGTCGTTCTCGGGTCTTTTATTGTTCTATTCCTATTGGTCGAAAAAGGATGGTCTGTGATCATTGTAACAGAGGCTACGAAATTTATTTAAGGTATTTGAAAAATACATTTATGCACATATTTATAAATACCTGGATAAACAAAACATTTTGACAGAGGAGCAAAAAGGCTTTCGAAAAAGCAAAACTATCAATATGGCCATCTACAATTTTTTAAATAATGTTTATACAAATGTTGACAATAGAATACCTGTGTGCTCAATATATTGTGACATGACTCAAGCCTTTGACTATGTGGACCATAATATTTTGCTATGTAAATTGGACGCCTACGGCATTAGAGGTAATGTCTTGAATTTAATAGAATCTTATTTAAAGAACAGGAAACAGTACGTTGAAGTATCTGAAATCGATTTTAAAACTAAATGTCAACGAATCTACAAGTCTGATCTTCGAACAATTACGTATGGCGTACCCCAGGGTAGTGTTTTAGGGCCTCCTCTATTTATAATCTATATAAATGACATGCCAAGAGTTACGAGTCACCCTATGTCACTATTTGCCGATGACAGCACTGTGACCATTAGTAGCATAAACGCTCAAAACTATAACGACGAAATTACTAATACAATAACCTCCATAGTACAATGGTTAGAAAATAATAATCTAAAGATAAATATTGAAAAGACAAAATTAACGATGTTTAGCCAACGTTCAAACACAACTATGGATATATATTATGACAGCTAACGCATAACACAAGTAGACACATCTAAATTCCTAGGTTTGACAATTGACAATAAATAAGATTGGAAAACACACACGGAGGAGCTAACCAAACGAATTAGTAAGTCTGCCTATGCCTTATATAAAGTTACCTCAGTGGTGACTGTAGACGCTTTAGTCACAGCATATCATGGTTTGGTGGGTTCAGTTTTGAGATATGGTGTTATTTTGCGATGTTTATGGACCTAGTGCAGTGTCTGTGAGAGTAGCAAAAATTTGGTTTAAGCGTTTTCAATCCGGAAATTTTGATGTCAAAGATGCACGTCGCTCTGGTCGCCCTATTACGGATAAAATGGATGCAATTTTTGAAAAAGTGGAGTAAGATCGGCATATCAGTAGTTACGACGTAGCTGAAGAACTGGGAATTGACCACAAAACAGTTTTGGCACATTTGAAAAACACTGGGTACACAAAAAAGCTCGATATTTGGGTACCTCACGAGCTCACTGAAAGAAACCTGATGAACCGTGTACTCATTTGTGATTCTTTATTAGGACGTAATGAAACCGAACCATTTTTGAAGAAGCTGATAACTGATGATGAAAAGTGAATCACGTACGACAAGAACGTGCGAAAAAGGTCGTGGTCAAAGGCCGGTCAGGCTTCACAGACTGTGGCGAAACCCAAGTTAACTCGCAACAAGGTGATGCTGTGTGTGTGGTGGGATTGGAAGGGCATTATTCATTATGAGCTGTTACCACCAGGCAGGACCATCGATTCTGAACTCTACTGCGAACAACTGATGAGATTAAAGCAAGAAGTTGAGAGAAACGGCCGGAATTAATCAACAGAAGGGGTGTAGTTTTTCATCATGATAACGTTAGACCTCACACATCTTTAGCCACTCAGCAAAAATTAAGATAGTTTGGATGGGAGGTGTTAATGCATCCGCCGTATAGTCCTGACCTTGCACCTTCAGATTTCCACCTGTTTCGGTCTCTTCAGAATTCTTTAGGCAGTGTTAGGTTAACATCACGAGAGGACTGCCAAAACCACTTGTCGCGGTATTTTGATCAGAAGTCCCAAAATTTCTATAGCAATGGGATCATGTCACCTACCTACAAGATGGCAAAAAGTTATCGAACAAAATGGTACCTACATACTATAGTTAAATGTAAATAAACTATATTAAAAAATGTTTGAATTTTCTTAAAAAATGCGAAGAAACTTTTTCCCCAACCTATTATTTTTGTTTTATTGGTCGATGCAAAAGGGGAGGTAAACAGATATGGGCACCGTGGGCACGTGATTTGGTTTTGAAAGTGAGCCGATTCGCTCGATTGCCCTTCGACTGGTTTTGAATGTGATGATAATACCTACATTATTATGTTTTCTATTATAAGATTATACCTGCCCACATCGTGTATAAATAAGATCATAATAATAGTTTCAGAATCCGTCTCAAAATAACTTTCATATAAATAAACATTCAACTTGCCAAAATGCAATTTGTATGGTGTACATAATAAAGACTATTCTGCGGCTGTTATTTCTTAGCCACGACTCTTCGTACAAATAAATGATACTCGTAGTATACAGATACGTACTATAGGTTAGCCTATATAAATCGCAACAAGTACCCTTGTAACAGCAGGCCTAGACAAAAAACTTTTCTGTAGCGTAAAACGCCAGACGCTAACGACAAAATGTATGGCAATGACATTAGGTGTGGAAAGGACACGTAATGTCACGCTATGTTCGTAGACAATTAAACATTTGTAACGAAACGCTACCGCTAACGCAGCGTTAGCGTGGCGTCTTTCATACAAAGCGGTAGACAAGTGGTGTTTTTGACAAACGCTAACGTTAATTTTAGCGGGTATTGTTCACGCTCGCTAGCGGAGACTTGGACCCTGCCGCTAACGTGTTGTGGAGTATTTTAATTAAGAAAAAAAGTGTTTATTTTTGTTTAAATGCATTGCCTGAAGCTGTTAAGTACGGAAAATATTGAGGACGCGTGGATTAGGGGTTGAATATGGCTAAATCGGCGTAACGTCGGTGTTTCGGCGGTTACCGCCGAAATTTCGGAATTTGAGTTTATTCAGAGTTATAGGATGAATAAACGAACATTTTGATACATTGTTATCTTAAAGATAAACAATTTAAGCACAGGGGCTCATAAGAATGAGGTCATGATTCCTGCTTACCTCTATTGTTTATTATTCTATTGTTTATATATTTTTAAATACGATATACTTATGCTCTTTTAGAACCTTAGAGTACTCGTATTCTAAGTTTAGAACATAAAAACCACTTATAAAAATAATGGCGTTGAGAGCTACAGCTGCACTTGAACAAAAATGTAATAACGTAAACAAATGAGCTCAAATCAACTCTACTTACCTTCTCATAAAATCTAACAATAATGTAAATTGTTCTATGTTCGCCCGTAGTCTGAATTCCAGATTCAATTTTAAAATGTCCTGTTTTTACTCACAGGAACTCATTATCTTTTCTTATAATCACTTAAAGAACTCTGAGCCAAAATGAAACACTTATTACATTTAATAATCCCGCCAATAATTACGTTAGTTAGTTTGACATCACTCTCAGTTTGACATTGACGTTCGGTTTTATTTTCGTCCTCACGCTAACTTCCATAGAGAATCCATACTTTTTCCTTCCCATGCTGCGGAATAAGCGTCTGGCGTGAGCTTGCTATTTTGTCTACCATTTTACTAACGCTAACGTTTAGTCTGCAGCGTGTGCGGAAAAACGTACGGATGTATTTTGTCTAAGCCTGCAGATTTGACTTGTTTGAATTGTTTACCAAAATATTCGTGGTCTGTTTGCAATAATTGATATCGATATTTTATATTATACTAGCTTTTTCCCGCAGCTCCGCCCGCGTGGATGTCGGTTATCGCGTAAAAAAGTAGCTTATGTCCTTCTCCTTATCCCAGGCTATATCCCTGCCAAATTTCATGAAGATTGGTTCAGCGGTTTAGGCGTGAAAATGTAACATACAGACAGACAGACAGACAGACAGAGTTACTTTCACATTTATAATATTAGTATGGATTTTGTGTAAAATGTGAATGCTACTTTATTGCCGTGAACTATTCAGTAATCATTCATATCTATATTATATGCAGGTCATTGACCTACGAATCTTTGTATACCTTTTATGTTACATATTTTCATTGTACTGAAATTACATAGTTTCAGATCACGTTTTTTTTAATAATGTCTAGAATGGCAACGCATCGGGAATACTTTACGAGACAATATATAAGCGGTAACTACGACCTCGTGAGCAAAAGAAAAGTAACGCCAATAAAAATAACACTGAAAAACATCTTGTTTACAATGGCGGCGCTATAGGCAGTGGCGGACTAAGACTGTCGGGGGCCTGGGCCGGCAAAACAAAATGAGGCCACCTTTATCCCCAGTTTATAGTGTTTCTAGTAACATTTCGCAAAAAATTATAATGACAAAAAAAAGCAAGTATAACGAGCGTAATTATACTCTATGTAAACCGTAAAGGGTCTCGAGCGAGTGAAGCGAGCTCGAAAATTTAGGCACACCACCTAGCAGGTATCTGGTTTAGCCAAAGCATACATAGCGGAGCATAACGTTTTGCATATGTTCGGGGCCTGCGACTAGAAACTTACTGAACATCATTTAACCTTGTTTGGGATTTGATTTTTGTTCTTAAGATTTGGGGGCTCCAAGACCCGGGGGCCCGTGGCGGACCGGCCCTGACCCCTCCCCCTTAGCCTGCCAGTGACTAAAAGTATGATTGCTCGTGACATTAGCACGTTTTTATAAATTTCCGTTAATATTGACTGAAATAGATGCCATAATACATTGTTGTTCGGGCGGAAATAATAAGCTATATTCTTACAATTTGTAAGCTGTCACAGGCTCCATCATACAGTGCCTCTGATTTCGTTCCAAAGGTCACACTCTGACACACTTTAAAGCTTGTCTGGCCAGGCTCCTTAGCTACTCGAGTAGGTACAGTAACCAGCCACAAGTATGGCACAGCGAATTTTTGGAAAACGTTCGGCTTTGAAGAGCGTCTCCTTGTACAGCACGATAAGTCATTTTACGCTCCTTATTTTTTATCTATGGTACTGAAACGTGGTCACTCACAATGGGCCTTATTAAAAGGCTTAAGTCACCCATATGGCAATGGAGAGGGCTAAACTTGGAGTTTTCCTGCGTGATCAAATCAGAAATGAAGAGATCCATAGGAGAACCAAGGTAACCGACATAGCTTGAAGAATTGCCAAACTTAAGTGGCAATGGACAGGGCACATTGCTCGTAGAGCAGATGGCCGATGGGGCCGAAAGGTTCTGGAGTGGTGACCGCGTACCGGAAGACGTTTTTTCAGATTAACTGTTCGCCGAAATATTTGACGAATTTATAAGATTTTGCGTAGTAAATGTACCTACTATAACGTTTTTGAAGTTAATAAACAAAAGGGGAAATATTAAACTGATCATCTAAAAACTTGACCTAGAAGGTAATGATGTCTAAAACATAGAAAAAGAGTTTCTTTTTAATTGTTGGCTCTTTCTCGAAGTTGGTCGTAATAGTAACTAAGCTAGGACCCCGACCACGTGGGTAAGGTTATCCGTGACCGAATGCATGCCATTTGCACAGCATTTGAAAGAGCTAGAGAAATGTTCCCTTTTAAATGCGGTATTTTCTTCTAACTCGTTTACACTTTTGCACTGTTGAAGGATACTGTTATTGTATCAACTATATATACATACAATATTTGTATCAAAGAACGTAGTAGGTACACACGCTGAAATATCAAGCTTTACATTTCCAGTATAAACTGACCTCTCATTGTACGGAAATCCTTGCGAGATCAAGCTTGATATGTAGCCGTGTGTATGGCGTGTGTATACGGCTACATATCAAGCTTGATATGAAGCGATACGAAGCCTGATGTGTGCGGTGAAAACTTTGTTTATTGTTTATTCATTTGATTAAAAATAGGAATAGATTGATACCGATACCGAGAGAGACGTACTGCCCAGTGTTTTTGTTTTTATGTTTTTATGTCGGCGGTATCCTTTCACAGATTAAACCTCTGAAAACAACCTATCAGCAACCATCTATACAAATAAATAAAATTGAATTGTCTGTTTGTAATGTCAAAATAACAGCTTTTTACTAAATGCATATATGAAAGTACACACAGCTCCATTAAGTCCTTACCCCCCCAAAATACATGTGGGTTCAAATCCGTGATAGGCCCAAGTAGGATTTTGTATTTTGCAAAAACATGTTATTACAATTAATGTATTGTTTTAGTGAATAAAAAAGTATTTTCTGTTTTAAATATAGTTTTTATTTAATTAAGAGTTAATACTTTTATTAATGCATATAATGACAAGCAATAATAAGGTTAACATTTATGAAAAAATACATAACGTTTAAGTAGTCCGGAGGTTTCAAGACCGCTTGCCGTGCATAATAATGGAGGTTCGAATCCTACGCACAAACATGATGTGTTTTCTGTCATGCAGAATGCATTTTTAATTAATATACAGTATTTTTCTAGTTTATTTTAGTAATATACACAAAGAATTTAAAAATCAAGAAAAATAAATAATATTTATTATTTAACAAAATTTTGATCTTATTTTACAAAAAAAATATATATATGTATATATATTGTAAAGATAATAATTTATATTAATAATAATATAAATAATAATAATATTTATATTGATAATAATTTATATTATCTTTACAATCTTTTTATTTATATTTTCTTTTATATATTTTTTTTCTTTTTGTAAAAGTTCTGTTTGTTTTTTTTATTGGAAAAGATTTGATAATATATAGTTACCATTAGTCATTACATATAATATTTTGCGAACTGACATAAACGAGTCCCTATACAACGTTGTAGTTATAATTTGAGGGTATGGATTAATTTTATAAAGAAAACGTAAGTAAGTAAAATTAATGGATACCCTCAAATGATAACATCTATTGATTAGACAGAGACCTAAAGATAAACTACTTGGACGATACTGGATAACAATTTCATCGCAATTCAGGGCTCGATGGCTAGTTAGTCAAACTGGCCGGTATGAATAAGACGACATTCGGTGATGCGATGGTTTCGAATCCAAGTCGAACTAGAAAACTCTTTTTGAAGTATTCTTTAGATTATTCGTAACGAATTCAATATTGTAGCAGTGTAACATTTTAAAACTTGAGGGGTTAGCACATAATGACGCTTACTGTACCTATATGCGATACTTATAACGAAAATCAATCATGTATTAACATTTCGTCTGTTTACTCGGCTAATCTCCGAAATCATCTAGTTTTTAAAATATGATTGACGTGTCCAAGTGTTTTTACAAACCTACTTACAAAAAGGTAAGGTTGCCTGCTTGTCGGTCTTTTACAGATTGTACTTCGGCGAGTGTGCTGATGAACTCCACGACCTCATTCCACCGGCCCCCTTCTACCATTGGACATCTAGACGCACTGCAAGTTACCACCCCTACCTAGTTGATATTCCACCAACTCGCACTAAGCGTTTTCAAACGTCTTTTATAATGCGCACAGCAAAGGGGTGGAACTGTGGTCTGCGTCTGTGTTTCCGAACGCATACAACCCTAATCTATTCAAAGTGAAAGTGAACAGGCTTCTTCTGGGTAAGCTCACTCCATCGTCGACTTTGTCTCTGTCACCTCTGACCTAGACTAGAGTCAAGAACAAATCCATCGTAAAAAAAGAACTCATTTTAATTTTTTTAAAGGCTGAACCGATTTTGAAAGGACTTTCACTGATAGATAGCTGATGTTATAATGAGTAACTTACGCTACTTTTATTTTTAGAAAAAAGCCACGCGAGCGAAGCCGCAGGCAGTAGGTAGTAAGTTATACGGTTGCTGATGGGTTGTTGTCAGAGATATAGTTATAACAGTGGGAAAAAAGATTACTGTGATGCAAAATCAAGGGTAAAATAGAAGCTGTGAAAGGAATGTACCTTCGAATTTCAATCGAACTTTAGAAAAAGGCAGGTATAAATGAAAACGACTAAGTACAAAATTAAACTTTTTCTGAATCTTGATGTGGTTTGTTAAAGTGGTATGATCCGACAGAGACCGCGCTTACTAGTTTTTTGAACCCATGAGAAACATAAAAAACAGTGATATAAAATTCTGAATAAAAGATAAGGATTAGGCGGACATGCGACAAAAAACATCCCTACTTTACATGTACAGGAGGTACCCTAAATAACTATTTTTTTCATGATTTTATTTTACTACTTTGTCGGCGTGATTAATATGTATATCCATGCCAAATTATAGCTAAGAGTCTCTGAGCTAAGCTGGGGACGGACAGACTTACAGACGGACGGACAGACGGACATGGCGAAATTATAAGGGTTCCTTGTTGACTACGGAACCGTAAAAATTATATTCTGTAATTTCATCGAAATCAAGACATCTATTTAATAATCTTGGATAAATACCTACAGACATACTCTCTACATCTTGGATAATTAATTTATCTCTTTCTGGAGCCATCTTCACGGTGGGGTACATTTTATGAATTTTATTCGGACATACCTATACGCTACACGTAAATGTTATAAAATCCCTAGCAAAAATGAATTCCAAATACCCACATTAATAAATCCTATTAAGAGATGAACCACTACGCCTCAATTCGTAAGAAGTGATTCTCCCAAATGAAAACAGCCATGAAAATAAATAAGGAAGCAACAAAAAAACACTATCTCAAAGAAATGAGGTCGCAACGCAACTGCACATCCGCTTCCTGGGTAATTCCACGTACTGTACATTTTACATTTTTACCGCCACATTATTAGCTATCACTAAAAATAGCCAATGACGTCCTCGCATTGTGTACATACATGTGGCACGCAATGTTACTAAATCCGACTTAGTACTGATTTACCGGACACGTTCCGGCAGGCGGAAGCTCTATTTCTGCGTATTCGGGAATTTCAACTATTTTCGTGCGTGTGCATATTAGGGAAAGTGATTTTGAGTTTTCCAGAAAAGAATGTATTCAATAGGTGGACTTACCAGTGAAGACAAAAATAGTACATTGTGATACAAGGGTGGAAAGTAGGTTATAGGGTTATTAATGACACGAGTTTGCAATAACTTACACACCCGTGTATCACACGACGTTTTTCAATACAGTTTTGGGAAATAGTAAAAAAAAAAACAAAGAATTATACCTATGTAAGTCACCATATATCTTTCCCGAGATTTTGGGGGCAAAATTACATCTTGCGCAGTTTTCGCCTCGGATAAAATATCGGGTGGAGTTAATTCCATTTCATCACTTGCACTTGAACTCATATAAAAAAAAAACAATTTATCACACACAATAAATTAAAATTTTCAGAAAAAAGGCACGTTTTTGCAACTGGACATTTTTTTTACAACGAAAACAGCCTATACAGCCTATTCGATTTTTGACAAATGTTGATGTGAAAATAATTAAATTAAAACCAGTTTTTATTTTTGTTTTTTGTGTGATAAATTGATTATTTATTTTGTTAATATGAGTATTAGCTATGAAGTGGAATTAACTCCACCCGATATTTTATCTGAGGCGAAAACTGCGCATGATGAAATTTTGCCCCCAAAATCTCGAGAAAGATATATGGCGACTTACGATAATTTTATTATATTCTTTGTTTTTACTATTTCCCATACCTGTATTAAAAAACGTCGTGTGATACACGTCGTCTTCGGCTCGGGCTTGTTAATGACACTCGTTTTCAATAACCTACTTTACACCCTTGTATCACAATGTACTATTGTATCATTGCACTTATTCCCATCACACACAATAATACTTTATTCCCACAATAGTATTATAATGGCTGACAACAAAATATTGTTACTGCTTTTACTGTCGTTGTGTAGGTTTCGTATAGGGCGAAAGCGTTAAGATAGCCCGCGAAATTCAAATTGACTAACGGTTTTTGCAATTTGCTGGTCAGTATTAGGTTAAATTTATGTTTATCAAAAAGAAGGCGACAAAAAGTTCACGACCGTAACAAGTATGTGTTTACAGAACAAAATTAAAATTTATTTAAAATTAAATTAAAATTAAAATAAAAAAAAATAATAAAAAAAAAAATGAAAAAAAATATTTTATTTATTTTATCATTATTATCACCAATACAACTTACTAGAAATGTTTAGTAAATGTTGTAAATCAACGCTAATCTGTAGCCCATCAAATGTGCAAAATTACCTCATAAAATGTACACACTCGTAGAACACATGACATGTTTGTACAAATTAATTGAACTATTTGGACGAATAATGTTAATAACCGTTTAAAGTTCGTCAGCAAAGGAAAACAATATGGTTTTGTGTGTTGTTTGTAATAGAAATATTTTCCGTTTTTTACTTTATTGCTCTCATGACTTAATCCCGTATCCGTATGGAGTACCTGGTCCAATGAAATCGGCAGAACGTTTATTTAATCGTGCTAAAATAATATCTGATGTTGCACTACAATTTCGTAGATCTAAAGTTTTTTGGAGGACGAAATGAAAAAAATAATTTGAAATGTGTGCTGGTTACGTTTTTATGATGTTTTTTTATATATGTTTGATGTCATCAAAAATCGGTCAGGCGTAAAGTTGGAATAGTGCGAATTTTGTGGGAGTATTGGGTAAAAACCCAATACCCCCACAAAATTTTCGTAGTTTTTTTGTGCTCCCCTTTGATTTGGTGGATTACCACTGTGCGTGGTACGTGCCCAGTACAGCTTTACTCAAACGCTGCATATTAGTCTTCTAATCTGTCGAGCGCCATACGGACATATCCCCTAATGAATAGTGTCGTTTATAGGATTGAACGCGGAGTTCAATCACGACTTCACGAGTGAAACTTTTAGGCAAGCGACATTGTTCTCAAATTGACTTGATTCGTCAATAATATATATATATAGACATTATGAAAAATATAGCCAATTTTAATGAATGCATTCTGAAATTTACATTAGTTATACAAATTATGTAGGTACTCAATACTTAATATTTATTTGCATTCCACAATGTGAACTGAAAAGGTGTTAGGTTTAAAGACATGATCATTGTGGACCCCAGGCACACCAAAGTAGGAGAGGAAAAGGGCTGAAATTAAAATGGATTTATCGGAACTACATAACTGTATTATAATGTACCAAAAATATGAATTCAAACATTCTTACAAAGTTACGACTTAACCCATAGTTGAACTGCATATAATCAGTCTTATGTGTATGAAAACAAAGACAAGTACGTACTTACCTTAGTTTACACAGTGACGGATTTAGCCCAGGACCGGTTTTAAAGACGTATCGTAATAAAACTAAAGTCGTTTAATAACGGAAAACTCATATCTCAAAGCATTTATTTCAAATAAACAGGCACTTTTGAATTGTCAAGGGGTCGGTCAGTCAGAAATATGAAGCTAGTTGCCCATTCCAAAGCGTAGTAGGTTCCTACGTGGAAGAACGGGCACAAAACTCCACGGTACTCTTTTTTTTTTTGTAATATTGTTTACCTGATTTGAAAATATCCAAATAGATCTTAATTTTATTAAGATTAAAAAAAAAAGCTTTAGGAATCGACATTCAACACCAGCACATCGGTAGATATGGAATAGCTCGATTATCTGTGGATATTTTTTTACCGATCGAATTTACCCGTATAAGGATTTATTTCATGGAGAAAAAGTAGGTGGAACGAAGGTTTACCCAGGGGTTTACATAGGTTTAGTAGGTCTACCTACATGGATTTGAGGTAGCAAAATGAAAACATAAAAGTAGGTAGAACATAAATGTTGGAAATGCCACTAGACTGAAGGTCGTACCACAGAATAAGGACAGAGGCACAGGTTCTAAAGAGCGTGCGAAATGTATACCTATTTTGGTAGGGTTGGCACATAAAGGTACGCGTCCATTGGCCCGCGCCGGACGCACCGCACGCACGGCCCGCAACGGATTGAACGGATTTTCCGATGTCGTGCGTCCACTGTACGCGGATTTTTTTGTTTAGTTACGAGTGTTTTCTTATCGTGAGTTGACGTATTCGATCATGGAGATTGACGAAGATATTATTATTATTAGTTGCTTGTTGGAAGATGAAGAAAAACGCAAAACTAAACGTTCATAATATCAATTTGAAGCGACCAATTTTTGGAGAGTATCATTCCTTATTTGTTCCCGATTTACTTCATCATGAAGAAAGATTTAAATAAATAAATAAAATAAAAAAATTAACTCTTATATTTTTTTTTTTCTCAAATATTTTCTCTTCTATTCACATTAAAATAATGTGGATGTTTTAAATTGGATGTTTTAAAATGTTTTAAATTCTTCATACCTTTCTACCAATATTATGAATAATGCGTTATCCATTTTATTTTTTTGTTGTTAGCTCAGGTAAAACAAAACAACACATGCAGCAGTGGGTGATGTCAGCGGCTAACTGATTTCTGTGACGTCACCGACACGCAACGCATTTTTTGTTCATAAATTCTTATATTTTCATGCTTTCGATGGCGGCGCGGATAAAAGACGCAGCGCTATGTAAAATCTTACAAAGCAAACTAAAATCCGTTGCGTGCCGTGCGAGCGGTGCATCCGGCGCGAACCAATGGACGCGTACCTTTAGAGAATAAAACTAAATCAACAGAACGTTAATCAGCTTACGTGTTTCAATTTATAAACATAATTATTCAATCACTCGTATCGTATTTAAAATCATAAACACCAATCATCTGGTATTAATTGTAAATAAAACGTTCTTAAATATTCGTTATTTTTTCTCTTGTACGCACCGTTTACGGATATCCGTATCCTTATCCGTCCAAAGTAATAAATTATAAGTAATCAAGTTTAGCTAGTGGAGTCTTTGGGGCAATTAAAAAATGAAATGTTTTAAAGTCAATGTCAATGTAAAGATTATTCCTATTAGTATTGTTTATACACACAGTACAATATTTAGAAAATATTATCAGTAACACAAAATAATCGCACAGTAAGCAAGAAACGCATACACGCAACTTGGAACGGCAATGCAAACAAAGCAAGCAAAAAATAACTGCTAATGGTGCCGATTCTCTTGTCACAAAATTCTCTAAACTAGACTAAAAATCACCAAAATTTAGTTTATTCCTGTCAAACGACCATTTCCTATTCTGAAATTGACTAAAGTGACACAACTTAACTATATTTTAGTTTGACAGCTCTAAGATAGTACTGAGTTTTTAAATTTAGTGAAAATGGAAATTTTGCTATTCTGAATTTGACGTTTTTAAACTAAAATTTAGATTTTCTAACTAAATCTGGCTATTTTTAATCGCGATTAAAAAGGTGTGGAATAAAATTAGTTTTCATGAACTAAAATTCATACCAATCACCTCGACTTCTGGTGCAAAACCAGTACTGTATATAAGGTGTATCTATTCATACACGAAATATTTTAAGAGAAACATCTTTATGTCGTAAAAAAGCGAAAAAAACCTTTATTTACATATTCTATGAATGACCCGCCTCGACGCGGTGACGCCGAACGGTGCGGTGGGGTGGCGGCACGAGCGCGGTGAATTTTGATAATTAATCATCATATCAAGTAATTTTAAATTATTGAATTTTTTTAATAATATTCTCGGAATAAAAAAGAAAATCATTTCCATGGCTTCTTTACCACTTATAGGTGTATCACTTAAAATATTTCGTGTTTATCCCTATATATTTTTTTCTTTTCTTTTGCTTATATCTCCAAAATGGTGCGTCCTATCGCAAAAATAATGAAAATTTCGACCCCCTTTTAGAAAGCCTTAAACCACTATTACGCTACATGTAGGTAATCTTTTTTTTTATTTTCCACACAAAAAGTGAAAAATTCCATAAAAAAACACGTCGCGGCTGCCCCCCGTGTGCGCCTCCGGCTCTAAAATAAATCATAGGCAAACAAGTACAACGTTGCGAAGACAAAAAAAAAAAAATACCACGTGGAGTCACGATTGTCAAATTCGATTTAGTTGTGTCAAACTTATTTTTAAATTTAGAGAATTTTGTTTGCAGAATAGCTTTAAGATTCTCATAGCCAAAAGTAAGGAATTTTAGTGATAGTTTAGTTAGTTTAGTTCGGTGTACAAGAGAATCGGCACCAATATGTCAATGTCATGTCAAAAAGTATGAAATACTTACCTTCATGTTAGAACAATATTAGAAAATATTTTTCCACTTCAGTAGCTCAAACATGTAGGTTTTGCTGCCTGAAATCAGTGAGCAAAATGCGATTTTGCTCACTGAGTGAGACAAAGTAACTTTTTAATTATTATTTTTCAGAAAGCCGCGAATATCTTATTCAGCCTTGGGTTAATCATACAATTCGAAACATTCACACTCTATCTCTCTCCCGCCATTAGAAAGAAAGAGAGACAAAGACCAGCCCTTTCGAAGTACCGATTTTGAATTCGACCTCAAAGACAAACACGTTCGGAATTTCGTACTAACTAAAGACATTTTGCAAAAAGATAATTTAGAATCACTCGCTACGCTCGTGATTCAATCGTTGAATCCTTCGCTTGTTCAGGATTCAAAATCAGCACTCGCAGCAAAAAACGACTTTGCTCTCTTGTTGCACAAATAACTATTGTGTACACATCAAACGTGTTTTTCTTTGAATACCCACTGTATTAAAAGAAAAACACGTTTGATGTGTACACAAAAATATTTTCTATTATTGTCGTATTTTATACGCAAATACCGACATTAATATATTCCTTTAATCTAAAATGAGCAGCTTATAGTTATTGTGTATACTCTTAAAAGGTAATTACGGAATAAAATGGAACGTCAAAAACATTTTTAGTACTTCCCGTTAAAAATGGCAAAACGGAAGCTACGATTGAGTACTGTTTTTTTTTTTTGAGAATTATGTTACGCAAGTAATACTGAATTAATAAATCCATAGTAATTTAGATCAAAATTTTTAAATCTTACTGTAAAACCTTAAATCATGAACATTTATCGATACCAGAATTACCAAAGGGCAGAAACTGGACATGTCCTTTGGTATACATATAAATTTGAGTGACCCAAACACGGACGTGAACCGTGAATAAATGAATTTAGAATATTGGGGTCAGTTTTGGGGAACAACAAAGAAAAAAAAAAAAAGGGTTTGCAAACTGCATCGTGTGACATATCAAATGAAAGGGCTTAATGTGAGGGTCTCATTTTTTTTTAAATAATTTTTAAAATAAATTGTTTTAAAGTTATAAGTGAAAATAGATTAAAGTTGACCATTCCCCCCTTATCTCCGAAACTACTGAGCCTTAACATTTTGAAAAAATACAGTGCTAAAAATAGTGCTATACATAAAGATTACAGGAAAATCTATAAGAAGTCTATGGTCATGGTAAATCTCTCGATATTGTGCGTACAAACTTACATTTGCAGTTGGAATGAATGGGAGACTATGTTTACCAACTATAATGTTAAGTTTGTTCTTAGGATAAATTCTTCGCAAGTACGAAGCCTTCATTATGCGTGGTCCCACAAGCACTTGGACGGTTATATTTTTTATTTTATTTATTTATGCACATTATATTACTTTTTTTTTAAACGTTGCCTAGTAATTTCTCCTATATTGTGGGTGCGTATACAAACATTAATTAAATATTTATATGATTTATAGAATAATATTCATCAAATTCTGATTATTACCACATTAATACTTTGATGAATTTCAGTTCGATTTTGATAAGGCAATAGCAAGAAATCAATTCATCGCTAATAAGCGATGAATTGATTTAATCAGAAACTAACCATTGCTGGGAATAACAGACACGTACCAAATACCGACGTGCATGGTTGTGACGGCTTTGTAGTTGCATTGGTTGTATTTAGTATCGAATATCATTCGATTCGCTGTTTGACGTAGGTAAGTACCTACTCTTGAATAACAGTTGGAAACTAGTTAGGAGAACAAGTTGTAAAATAAATAAATATAATATAAATATAACATAACGTCTGCAATCTTCAAAGGGTTAGGCAGAGGTGGGGTTGGATCTAGTATCGTTAAAAGTTAAACGAAACGTTAAAATGGTCAGTTGACAACCAAATCAGTACCAGTATATTGTCTGTGGTGTTAAATGTCGCGCAAAATGGGTAAAACGAAACAAAAAAAAAAAAAAAAAAACAATGTGCTATTTGCTTCATGTGTCACTGTTATTCGATATCGTTCATTCGTTTCGTATAAATGTGTTGTTTGTTTTTATAACCTAGAAATTCTGTTCCGAAGAATGTTAGTGTACCCCACTGATCGTATGTGTGTACAAAAAGCAATGTTACTACTGTTACTAGGAGAACTTAGAATGCAAGAGCGAGCGACAGCAGGCCGACTCGGACAGGTTAGGTTCGAAGGGGATGGCGGGATCTAGTGAGCGAGCGTAGCGGGCGAACTCAGATTCTGTTATTTTGTCTTAAACTTACTACGCCTTTTAAGCCACTTTAAAGTGTTTTGAGGTTAGGTTACAATAATTTGATTTTCTCAAGAACGGTGCGTTACCTTTTCAATTGCCTTTTCAAGGAGTGGTACCAGGGGAGAGGGAGCAATTAGTATCTATGTACGTACTATACCTGTACAGTCGCCAGCACATCAAATTACTCACAACAAATTTTCTTATTCGATTTTGAACATTTTATAGGTCCTTTAATATTTTGGAAATTTGGCAGTTTCGTATAACCTGATGTGCCACTGTACCGCGAACAAAGTATGGAATTAGTATGTACTATATGTATAGTAGAAAAAAGTTACGGAAAAGTTTCACTCATCCGTACCGCAGCTTTGTTTACATTGATCTATTTTCTAAAAATAGGCTTCGAGTTCTGTTACAAGATTAAAGAATGTGACGCTGAATTAAGGATGTTCAACATTGATTAATGTCGAGTTTTTAAGTCCATTTCATGCTGTATTTTTTGTTCAGAAAAGAGAATCGTTGACCTTTTATTTTGGCTTTCAAAAGACGTTTTAGCTATAAATCAGGAGTTGACAAGCCTTTTTGTACGTCTACAAATCTTTCGACATTTATTGCTATTGAAATACCTACCTACCAGGAAACTGGTTATAAAACGTCTTCAGTAAAACTTTAACAGAAACCCTCCTAGTCAACGAGAGGTATCCATACTAATATTATAAATGTGAAAATAGCTGTCTGTCTGTTACGTTTTCACGCCTTAACCGCTGAACCGATCGTCATGAAATTTAGCAGAGATATAGCTTGGGATATGGAGAAGGACTTAAGCTACTTATTTACGCGATGACCGACATCCACGCGGGCGGAGCCGCGAGCAAAAGCTGGTTTTATATAACTTTTAAATCTTCTCGTATGTGTTTCCAAAGGTGTAATTCGATGAAAAGGAAGCATTAAAATTTAAGTGCCAACCTACGTACTATCGCGGACAGACGAATCGGTTAACTTTCAAAACAAACTAAGTACATAGATTTTATTATGTTTTAAATTTCTAGAAAGGTAGGTTTCACTTTCGATTTAGTCCTTAAAGTACGTGCTGTAACTGAATCGGTCGGTCGACTAATTCAACCTTGGTCCCGCTGGGTATTTGTTACATAGTGCTTAGCATTATGCAACAATTTCTATATTAGTGCTCGCAAACGCTACTGCTGTGATGAGGTCCTGGGTTCGATTCCCAGGGCGGGCAAAGTGTTACTGGGTTTTTCCATCAGGAATTTCTCAGGAACAGCCCGGAACCTGGTTTTGTGCACGGGCAATACATAGGACTTAAGACGACGATAACCGACTTTGAATGATTTTATACTGAAGATCACGTCTAAACGTGTACACGTATACGTGTACCTAGTGTTAATGATTTGAAAAAAATATGTTTTATTAAAGCATTTTCTCAATAACTTAATAGGTATATGAAATTAATAAAATTACACTCATTACGGAACATCTTCACTCATCCCTATACACTCACACTCACGCACACTCACATACCTTACACTACACTTCACTCAAGCGCGTCTCTTTTTCCTTTTTGTTTATTGTTTAAATCTTCATGCATGTTTTTCTTTTTATATACATGTTCTCAATTCTTATATTTTGGATAATGATAAGTGGAAGAGCGGAGTCTCCTAACACAAGTATTTCCTTGCTTAAAAGGAGTCTCCAAATCATGTAATGCAAACCAAGTATGTTAATTGAAATAAACATTTATTATTATTATTATATGAACATTTTAGATTATGTTTATATTACCTACATAGTGAAATTAATTTGTAAAGTTAGGTACAAACGCGGATAAAAAACTGAGAGTCACGCAAAATCTGTCAAACGTATTTTTCTGAAACCTTCACCTTTTTAAAGATAATTTAATTATTGATCTTTTAGTATACATGTTTTATTAAATTATGTTTAGTAAATTAATAATGCGTTTTATTTGGGGCAGCGCTCCTGGATGGGCGAGTCCTATTACTGGCTGGATGTACGACGCGTTGCGTGAGCTCGGTACGGAACACACAAGCTAACCACTTAAGGTCACTGGCATCTATTGTCGCTAATCTAACTGACGTATCTGACATTTTGGACTAAACCGACCTAACTATAGTAATTAGATACATTTTCCAACTCAAAATATGGATCTGTCTAATCGGCGTATCTGTATGCCTTACCGTTCCCATGATAAGGAAAAAATACCCCTCAACTGCAAATAGCTTGTCCTGTAAAATATGCTTCGAATCAGTTACGTACGTCACCTATTTCGATTAGTGACGATATATCTGCGTCTTAAAACATAATTAACGAAATTTTCATGTTAGGTTCCTCTGCTTAACCCTTTCGGGGATTACAGGTGAGATGTCATGTTATGTAATGTTGTTATCTATTCCGTAGGCATACCCGAGCAGTATCAAATGGCTGAATTTTGGAATATTCCTCGCAGGAGGTAATTCCAGGAGCATTGAATGGAAGGATTCTCGGAAGCTTGCTATTGTAAATTGTGAGGTCTCAGTCCATTTTGTAGAAACTGATTTCGACTTAATTGAATTCCGGGGTCTGGAAACCTGAATAACTCAATAGGTACTCGACAAAAGTATATCCTGATATCATTGGGAACATCAACCAAAAAATAAGAAAAAAAAAAAAAACCCTCCCCACACTAGGAATTACTCTTGTATTGTGGGTGCGTTTACAAACATTTAAACTCACATACACAAACAACCAAAATTATTTTATTAAATCTGTCTTCAATTAATGAACAGTGCTATTGATATGATATCACCACAATATTATTAATAATGAGAGTGGGCACAAACATTCACGGTACAATAACGGACAACTGTGTGATTTCAACCAAAGCTGAAAAAATTAAATTAACATCATTTTAATCAATGTTGTTTTTCCCTTTGACAGCGATATTACGGACGAATTTTATGAGCCCATTACCCTTTTATCCCTACTAATATGATGAATGCGAAAGTTTGTCTGTCTGTCTCTATGTTACGCTTTCACGCCTAAGCCGCTCAACTCAACTCAACTCAAAGCATTTATTCAAATAAACCAACTACAGGCACTTTTGAATTGTCAAGGGGTCGGTCAGTCAGAAAGATGAAGCTAGTTGCCCATTCCAAAGCGTAGCAGGTTCCTATGCAGAAGAACGGGCAAGTAACTCCACGGACACTCTTTTAAAACAAAATATTGTTACAAAATATGGGTTACATCATTCATGTTGAAGTTATACATGTGAGAACAATGTACAAAGACGTGCACGTTAGAAGCGTCCGCAATAAAACCCGATTCAAAAATTAAAATAAATCGTGGCAGCTAAGAGATGACCAGTCCCAACTGACGGCGCCCGTTCACGAACATGACGCATGGATTTGCACCATTTAGCTCAACCATTTTGAAGGGAACTTAATGTTCCAACAATACGCTGTACCGATCGTCATGAAATTTGGCAGAGATATGGAGAAGGACATAGGCTACTTTATTACGCGATAACCGACATCCACGAGAGCAAAAGTTAGTAATTTCATAAAATTATTATATAATGATGTGTGTTATCTATCTCAACACGTTGAAAGAAAACATCGTGAGGAAACCGGCGTGTCCTAGAACCAACCAAAAATCGAAGTCATGTGACATCTACTAACCTGTACTGGGCTGGTGAATTACGGTCCACATCCTCTCACCGAGAGAAGCCCTGTGTCCCAGCTGTGAGAACATTACCTATAGGCTGATTATGTGTAATCTAGATAGTTTCAGCACACCTCACGCATAAGTGACGTCTACTCTTAAGAGGTCATACAACGGTCCACTAGCGAAGAGAACGAAACAACAAAATTCGATCTAAAGAAAAGTGGCCACATTCCTCTAGATCAGGGATAGGCAAACTACGGCCCGCGGGCCATCTCCGGCCCGCGAATGGTTGCAATCCGGCCCGCAACCGTCAACCCAAAAGTAGATAATAACTTAACATAAATCGCGCTAAACTAAGATTCATTAAGACAGAAGTTCAGTGTCGCATTGATCAACGCGTACAGTACGAGTAATAGTGCAGTGACGCGTTCTTGCTTACATAAGTAAATCTTTGTTCCTATTTTCTAGATTAACTGCAGTAAATATCCTGCCCTATTTCATAGTGTAATTGATTTGAATATCACTTAATTTTGTATATAAATAAATAATAAATATATATAATAGAGTGAATAAATAATTATATTTCGGAAAATACAAATACATTTGTATTTCAATAAAGAAATTTATATTAGCGCCAAAAAGTCTAAAACATGGTCCCCATAGATTCAGACTTTTTTCATATTGGCCCGCATAGGAAAAAGTTTGCCCATCCCTGCTCTAGATCGTATTTTGTTGTTTCGTGTCTCAATCAATATGAAACTAAAAGGTTTTAGAAAAGGTGGACTGTTGTACGCCCTGTTAATTATGTTAAAAAAAGTTAATCATTAGCAGTCACCATTCACACACGCAAAATATAATTCAACATATCCAATATCGTCACTTTATCGTGACGATAGATTCGAAGATACATCGCGGGCTTTAGTGCTACAAATAGGCACACTTGACGCCAGTAAATTCTTCTTCCTACCATCTTGTTGGTTTAGATCCATGGGGATCTATTTAGGCCGGTTCACTGACCTATTAATACGGTGCTCTATATTTACTTAATATTTCACCATAAATTATACTCATACGTATATTTAAATGTTTATAGTTTTTAAACTGTCGGAAATAGGAACACAGCTTTGAAATGCTTTTATGCTGGCTATGGTAGTTAAGCTAGCTTTAGAGTTTAATTAAGACGCTAGCTATCTACTTCAGTCGTGCGCCGACTGAAGTAGCTCGCGGAGTTGGCAGGTATTTAAACATAGTAGGAGTGTAGCAGGTGGCATTCTATAGTTTCTGCCTACCCCATGAGAAGAAGGCGTGAGTTTTATGTTAAACATAGTAATTATTATAATCATTTTATCAACACAAACTCAGCTAATTGTACTTGACAATCTTACTACCTTTTCATTTACATAAAAAAATAAGAAAAAAACGTCTGTTTTGTAGCTATGAGATTGATTAAATATTACGAAAAGGGGTAACATTGGGATTTTTTCTATCCAGCAAAGTTAATCTAATCGTGTTATTAAAAGCGATCGCATGTCCGTCAAATTCCTAAATATGGCTTTTTTTTTTTGAATTTTATGACACTTGGTTATGTTTCCCATGGATTAAAAAAACTAGTAAAGGCGGTCTCTGTCGGATCATACCGCCTTAAATAGGAATTTAATTAGGTGTTGTCATTCTAATAACCCCTAGTTAAATTCCTATTTAAAGCGGAACAACATCGCAACATACTATTTTCGCTGAGCCCCTTGTTTTTGTAAATGAAAAAAAAAAAAAAAAAGAAGACGGTAAAAACCAGCTGAGGTGATCAGACATCTATGATCGTTATAACGCAAAGAACATTAAAAAAAGTTTTTTTTTCGGTCATCTCTAATAGAGGCGGTAAACAGATGTAGTCGTCATCGTGTGCATGGGAACTTGTTTTCAAAGTGGTCAGATGTCCGTGTAGTACATATCCGGGCACAATAACAGGTCCAAAGACACTATAATGTATACATACATGTATACATAATATCGACGCTACATTGTTTTCAACGAAAAGCCTATACTCCATTTATTATAACATTAGACAAATAACTGTTATCACCCTTTCGTTATTTCGATGTAAACGTTAAATAAACTCCGTTATTTCACGATAAATACAAAGCACTGTAAGCTATTATTATCTAAAGTGCAGTAATTTCAACAATATTACACAATAACTATCGTTATTTAGCAGTTATTTGTCTAATACTAAATGGAGTATAGTTAAAACTACTACAATAATAACTGTTGGCAATGATTAGTGACACGACGCTTTCTGCCGTCAGAATATATATTTCGTATAATATACCAACCTACCATTTACATATATAGGTACTAGACTATGTGTGGAATTCAAGGCCCCCCGGACGCGTGGAACGAACCCGGTTAGTACCTACATTGAATATACTGCGCAATCTTGAAATCGCCATTCTTAGGCCCGTAATACAGAAAGTCACTCTATACTCAAGCATTACATAAAACTAGATTAAAGCAAAAAAAAAAAAAATTGTTTCTAACACCTATGGATATAATTTTTAAATCCGAAATAAATGTATTTGACTTGATTTGATTTGAAGCGTGGAAACGATTCTAATACCGAAAATAATATAGTTTTTAGAATTGTTGTTTGTCTGGATGTATATTCCGGATTGGCGCAAAAACGGCTGAACGGATAATAGATAGTTTATATCCTGGATAGGACACAGGGTACTTTTAATCTCGGTAGTACGTTTCCGTGGTATATTTTCCGATATCTACGCGGGCGAAGCCGCGGGCAAAGGCTAGTATTAACTATAAGTCCAGGTTTCAGGTGCAGGTTCAGGTTTTAGGTTTCCTCACGATGTTTTCCTTCACCGATGTAAGTAATGTCCAAAATACACTCAGAAAGTACTTAAGAATTGATAAAGTCACATTGGTACTTCCCCAGATTTGAACCCTCAATTAATTTAGTTATTGATAGCCCAAAGTAATCGTTAATCAGATAACTAGGGCATCGGTTTTCAATCAGTATACACACAATAATTGGGCTACGATTTTGGCGACCAGTAGATACATCGCAATCATATTTATTTCGGGACGCTCTGAGGCCGGCTGTGTCGAAAGGGACGCAAGGTCACGGGTTCGCTTCCAAGTTCTCGCACTGAAGGCCGGCTGTTGGTCTTTTGAGTAACTGGTCCTTTTAAGGCCGCTTGTACACGCTAAGAAAATTTACCGTATCATATCATGTACACGACAAGAATTTCGTCGGACCTAGCCACGAAAACTAGTCGTGTCTGCTGCAGATAAGACAAATATGAACGTGTACACGATAATATTGTTTTCGGGCAATTGTGTGTAGGCAGTGACGGATTAAGACTACTTGATGCCCTAAGCAATCCACGCCTGTGGGCCCCCCTATCCGTATGTCAATTAGAATCGGTCTTTAAACCTTTACCGCCTAAAAACATTAGTTTTTTGCAAAATAAGATGATGAGATGTAACGTACCGTAGAGGTGGAGTAGGTGCGACAACAATAAAACCAAAGCATAATTTATTTATTTATTTAAATGCGTCTTGCGGCTTTTTCGGGCATTGAATTCATACAAGATAGTATTAACGTCTAACGTTTTTAACATATCGGACTCTATGTATAATATCGATAAATTATCGAGTCTTTCTTGTATCATCTTTGTCCTTTTTTCATTTTTTTATATTTTGAATTTTGAAAAAGAACGTTCCGCTGAGCAATTTGTAATCATAAACGATAAAAATATACGCAGAACTGTTTCCACATTAAGGAAAGCTGATTCAATTTTATCATTATGTAATTAAAATTGTGCGTGCGGTTCTGCTTCTTCTGGTTAATTTGATTAAGGGTTAATCCGTCACTATGTGTAGGTTGCTCTAGTCAAGTTTGTTATTAATTTTAAATTGTTTGTGAGGAAGAACATGTCCACGCTTTAAACATACACAAACCTGAACCACCTCACCTACCCTGTCCCTCCCTGTACCGCAGCAACTCAGAGCGCGTCGTGCCTAGCGCAGACAAGATTTTTTCTTGTTCAGCACCAAGGCAGTGTACCCAGTAGTAGCGGCGTTAAGGTAGGGCGCGGATGGGCGACCGCCCAAGGGCGCCAGGCATGAAGGGGCGCCCCTTCATGTCTGGCTTCCCGTCTCGTCCTTCCCCACACTAGTAATTTCTCCTGTATTGTGGGTACGTTTACAAACATTTAAACTCATACATAAACAGCCAGACCCGGAACAATTACTTGTAGGTCATACAAATATTTGTTCCTTGCGGGAATCGAACCGGCGACACGCAGCGCAGCAGTCAATCGCTTAACCACTGCGCCAACCGTGCCGTCCACCGTCCTTTCTGTGAGCACCATGTATCTCACGCATAATTAATTTGTCTGTCATTGCTTCACTTTTCATTCTTTTTACCTATTGTGGTATAGTATTTTTATTCTAGGTAAGTCTTCACATATAATTAATAATTAAGGTACCTATACAAAATATTGTTAACATTTTGAAAGAGTAAGTATGGAGTTTCTTGCCCATTCTTCTCCATACGTAACTACCTTTTGGAAGGTACAACTTTTAGAATAAATTAATTGTTGTTGTAATTTTGACGTTCAAAAGTGCCTTTTATGTGCCTATTTGAAATAAATGATTTGACTTTGAATTTGAATTTGACTTTTGGAGGAATTTTTCGACGCCATATAATTGGTTGTTAGGACATTTAATTTTTTTTTCTCAAACATGCATGGAAATAATTGTCATTATTTTCGAAAAAAGAACACGCGAAGTATCGAATTTACGGACAAAGAAAATCAAATCCATTGCAGGAGCGTTTTTTGAATTTGGAACATTACAACGCTCCAGCAATGTTTTATTTCTCTGCATTATTTAGAGAAAAGCACTATACATATATGCCTCGGCAGAAATAGCAATTGCCTGACTCGTATTAGTGAAATGTACTATTGTTTACTTATTTAATGTCTACAGATAGTTAGAAGTTTTAATTTGGCATATAAATTGTAGAATATAGTGTGACATTACAATATTACATTAGTGTAGGCTCAATGAAACCGAAAATAGAGAGAGTTGTCAGTTTAAAACAGCAATCGAAAGTCATACAGCTAAAACGTAGTCCGAAAAAGATTATCCGTAAATGTAAAACATGCACTCTAAATTCCCAGAATATTTGCGTCCATTCGATTAGTGTTGTTCGAGTCAGTAGGCCGTCAAATCTAAATATTACACGACCGTTGCGCGTAACTAGAAATAAATTAGCTTTGCCAGCCAAACGCTTCCATTCATCACTACGTCATCTCTATTTAAGAATAAATTGCACAATCTGTGACTAGTCTACTTCTTAGCGTGTCGATGGGAATCGTAATTGTGTCAGCACAGAACTTAGCTACGGGTTTAGCGTTACCTATTTAAACTAATATTATAAAGAGGAAAGACTTTTTTGTTTGTTTGTATCGAATTTAGCTCCGAAACTCTTGGACCGATTTTATCAATTTTTTCACCAATAGGAAGCTCTATTATCAGGAAGTAACATAGGATATAAAATATTTTCAAAAAAAAAAAAATTGAGATCCTTAATAAAATTGCATTAATGTAACCCAAAGTAGCAACATTTTGCCTATAAACCACGGAATCAAAACTTACGCTGGTGAAACCGCCGCGCCGGAAGCAGCTAGTAGAATATAATAGAATAGAATATTTTTATTTCAGACAAAGTCAGTAACAATTTTACTTAACATCTAGTGTTAGTATTAGTATAGACACACATAATCAAACAATTAAATTATAATGTCAAAATATATGTTAAAAAAACAATTTGTTTTTTGTCTGTCTATCCGTTTATTTCCTTTAGGCTGGACCGATTTTGACGGGACTATCACTGGCAGATAGCTGATGTTTTAAGGAGTAATTTAAGCTTTAATTTAGACAAAAGCCACGTGGGCGAATCCGCGGGCGGTTTATCTCTATAACAACAACATACGTAATGTCTATAAAAATATATAACAAACTACCTGACATCATAAAGAAAGAAGAAAAATTTAATATATTTATAAAAGAACTTAAAAAATTACTGGTAAACAAATGTTATTACTCCTTAGAAGAATATTTAAATGATAAACATAAATAATAAGAACAAATAAAAAATAATAATAAGTATATATTTAGGAAATAACTACTATAATAATAAATAATAATTGATAACAATGATTAATAATAATCACGCAATTCATAGGTATGCTTAAAATATATTTATGATACGGTAATTATTAATAAATAATATAAAAATAATAAGAATTAATAATTAATCAAAGAAAAACAATTTATATAAAAGAATAAAGAGAATTATAAACAGGTATATAAAAATTATCTAAAATATTTAGGTACATTTGCAGATAAAAAATACTTATAAATAGATTAGTGAAATGTTAGTATCTTATTCTCGATCTCCTGACTTTGATTGTAAGTTAAAACTTGTTCCTATACCTAAAACAGGGCTTCCTCTCTCCTACCCTTTTGCTGTGCCCTACAGGGTCCATAATGATCTAAATTATATAGTTACCACCTAAGTACACATTATGGAAAAGCAATAAAGATATTGAGTATTGAGTATGGTTATAGTTGTAGTGAGCCTGATTTGTTTATCTATCTTGAAATTATTTTCACGTTGTGTGACTGTGTAGGCTAGATATCAAGCCAGCGACCTCTTTGAAACTCTATCTGCTCGCCGTTTCTGCCCTATTGTCTTTTTCACGGCTCCGTGATCATCTATGCGCCGTGCAAGCCCAGTCGACTTTGATTTAAGGGAGATTGTAGATTGGATTGTGTGCAGATATTTTTTCCGGATCTTTGGCGGATATTAGTAGGAGTTATTGGTGCCTTTCTCAATCTTTGTTACCCTTAATCTACGGTTTCCTAGAAGAGCGGTGACGGCTGTCATGAAAATGATGGCACCGTCCACCGGGGTTTGACTTTACGGTGTCAAAAAACGCTCTTTAGGGAAACACACCAACTTAATTTCATAAATAACGTTTCAGTGACGTCATCCGGGGCTTGTGGCTAAGTAGTAACAGCCGCATGGGTCGATCGATCAGGTTAAGCTACGCTTGCTGCGGTTGGTCCCTGGATGGGTGACCATCTCTACATATCAAGACCACTGCGTGCCTCGAAAAGCACTTTAAGCCGTTGGTCCCGGCTGTCATTCGTGGATCTTTGACAGTCGTTAAGGGTCGTCAGAAGCCCGAAAGTCTGACAACAAGTCTTACCAAGGGGTGTCGTATTATCCAGTAACTGGGTTGTGGAGGTCTGATATGCAGTCGCTCCATAAAAAATGCTGATATTCAGCTGCATTCGGTTAGACTGGAAGCTGACCCCAACATAGTTGGTAAAAGGCTAGGCAGATGATGATGACGGCATCTGACGGTAAATTGCGGATGCTGTGTGACGCCCACCGCAGCAGTAGGAAACCCTAGGTTTAGTTTGGTATTCATTTCGAGGTTTTTCATTAGATTTTTGGTTTCTATAGTTTTATGGTTTAGTATTGTACGTCTGTCCTCTTGTCTCGTTCGTTGTGTCATTAAATTAGAGTAGCTAAGTGTTTCAGTGTCTTGTGTATTTCATTGGTCATTATATAACAAGTACAAATACTTCATATGTATCATGCCATCTTTCATCTTCATGTTAGTGTTTATCATGTGAAAATACATAGAATGCCATAGAATAGTCCCAAATTTAATTAAAAAATTGCCTTATAAAAGTAATGAAGTGTATTTTTTAAAGAAAAAAGTGTATTTTTTAATTTTAAGATTTTCTGGATAGTTTTGGGGGTGGCCTTTGCCATTAAAGCCTAAAATACTGTTTTTTTTTTTAAACATTTATATTGTTGTATAATCGAGTAAAAGTGGGCAGTGCCTACGAGTATTCATAGTAAATTCATTCATAGTAAAACTTGTATTTTCCATATATTCACAAATCATGTGAAATAATAAAATATTGTTTCTTTATAATAAAATATTGTTGTGCGATGTACAGGAGTCGCGCCGGAGCTTCGTTAGACGAACGGTTCACGGCGTCGGATGATGCGGGCGGCGTCCGGCTGACGGTGTCTGCGGCCCAGACCGGCGACACCAATGTGTACACCCTGCAAGTGAGTATACTGCCTTAGGAGTGCGACAAACATCAAAATGAAAAGTCATTATTCAAACTAGGCTGAGAATTTGAAATTTTTTTGAACAACAATATTGCATAAAACAGTCATCCAGAACGCCCTTCACCACTTCTGACGGCCCGGCCACGACATTGCGCGGCGGCAGCAGTGGCAGCGGGTTTCCTAATTCATTGCGTGTAATCCCAACTAGCCACAGTGCGTTGAGCGTCTCGACCGCGTATTAAACAGAAAAAACGCTTGCTGCGCCGCATTTCAGGTCACGGGTCCTATCGATTTTGAACTGTCTACCTACGAACGCCTGAGCAGGTTGTTATTGTTGAGATCAACCTGAGTCCGGAGATGGTTTTCCAAGTAAAACAAAAAAGTCCCCAGCAGCACAGCTGTCTGTTCAGGTAAAAACCGACTTGAAGCAATTACTGCATTGATTCGGTTTTCATTCAGCGTCCCGATCTGCAAACTATTTTCGCCTAAGCCGGCTTTGGGCGACAGCTGCCTGTTCTGAACAGGCCATGTCAGTCAATGATTTCCGGCGGTCGGACTTGTGTTTCAACGTTTATTTTGACCCACCCCGCGCCGGTCGATTGTATACGGCGTTATTGTTAGCTATTTGACTTCCGTGGCTTTTGGCCCTCTGGACTAATGTGACAACCTGAGTACTTAAAAAAGTTAACAAGTTATAGAGGTTGGCTAATTTGAATCTAATATTTATTTATTTATACAGGAAAAGTTTTTAATCAGTGCCCAAATTTTGACAAATTAAACTTAAACGTGTTTTATTATACACCTATTTCTTATTTTGATATGTCTTAGTTCAAAAAATGAAGTTATCGTTAACGAAAGATGTTTATTTTGAAACTGGTATAATGGGTACTCGTCGCGCAACGCGCCGGCGCGGGTGCGCGGTCAGTGAAGCGGAACGCAGTAGTAGGTACTCTATCAGCTGTGCGCTCGCCCATTGATGTTATTACGAATAGATTGTATCCATATTTCGCTGATTTCAAGTAGGACCAAAAAAAAGTATTGAACAAATAATGAGAATGTGTTCTATTACTAATACATAACCACAAAAAAAAAAGAAAAAAAATTGCGCACTAGTTAATAAGTAATAACTTATCCTGTATAATTATATTTTATTGTACACCACAAAAAAAACATAACAAAAAATAAATCAAACACTACAAAATATACATTGGGCGACCTGCTCGCTTTATGCGATCTCTTCCAGGCAATCTTGGAATGGACAATGGTTTGCCTAGACATAAAATGGGGCTGTCGTTGGAGTAATTTTTTTTTTGCAATACATTAAGTTAGATACATAAATACTAAATATATAAGCAACGAAAATTAATAAGATCACAATGACTGTAATGTTCCGTCACAACTAACGACTGTGCGCGTTTTACAACTTTTTTTGGCCACCATTTTATTTGGCGCCAATATTTTAAGGTTATTTGATATCCACTACTTGAGGAGCTCGTGGCTAAGTAATAATAGCCGCACGGGTCGATCCGTCAGGTTAAGCTACGCTTGCCGGGGTTGGTCCGTGGATGGGTGACCATCTTTACATACCGAGACTCCTCCGTGCCTCGGAAAGCACGTTAAGCCGTTGGTCCCGGCTGTCATTCGTGGATCTTTGACAGTCGTTACGGGTCGTCAAAAGCCCAAAAAGTCTGACGACCAGTCTTACCAAGGGGTATCGTGTTACCCAGATACTGAGTTGTGGAGGTCAGATAGGCAGTCGCTCCATGTAAAATACTGGTATTCAGCTGCATCCGGTTAGATTGGAAGCCGACCGCAACATAGTTGGGATAAGGCTAGGCAGAGTGATTGATTGATATCCACTACTTAGCTAAAATGTGGCAAATTCGTTATGCACCATTTATAAAACCATGACTACCGTATTAACTTCAGTAGTTTTATCCCAAAGTATCTAAACGGATTGAAAAACGGACATGATTTTTCAAAAAATCAGTTCGTGTGACCAATCCCATTTTGATCACAAAGAATTTGTATATAAACAAAATTTTCACTATTATGGAGAAGAGCAACCTTTGTTGACCCATGCAGATCTCCTAAATTCATTTTTTCTGAATGGTTAGGTTTAGTAATTGCATCATTCGCCCTTGAAAAAAGCTACAAGACAAGTGCTGCTGTTACTACGACTGGCATTCGAAATAGTGTTTTCCCCCCCTCAAATCAATCAATTAGACGACGAAAAATGATAATTTTAAACTAGCAAAAAAGGTGGAGATTTGACGGATGTAATTTTTCATACAAAATTGCCAAGCCTTTAATATATAACTAACTTCTGCCCGCGAGTTTTTCCGCGTGAAATTTCTCGTTCCCCAATCCGTTCTCGAGATAACATCAAAAAAGCAGTTACACGCCGAACAAAATACATTATAGAGGAATGTGGCCGCTTTTCTTTAGATCGAAGTTTGTTGCTTCATGTCTCAATATGCAACGTTATAAAAGGTAATAGAAAATTCTAGACACACTTACCGAGTTTCCTAATTGAGCCGTTTTTGTTGAGTGGCGCTAGTGGACCGTTATACGACCTCTTAATTTAAAGTTGGCCACCCTGTAGAAGATAACTTGTTGTGTGTATAAGTTGCCCTGTAGAAGATAACTTGTTGTGTGTATAAGTTGGTATTGAATAGAAAATCAACGATCTCAATGGCCAAGACTGCCGTTCAAAAGATGTTTGGGTGTAGTAGTAGATATCACACTTGTATCACGGACGACACATTCGTACAACTAAAAATAATTATCAAAATCAGTTAGCAATTGACGAAGATAACGCTGAACAGATTAAAAAAAAAAAATTGTGTTGGTCGAATAGAGAACTACAAAACGTTATGAAAGGTTACTGTGAAATGGGACAGTTACCTTTCATAACGTTTTTTAGTTTTCTCTGATTCTTAGCACAGCTGTTACTTTTACTCTTGTGACTTTGTTTCGTTACCCCATAATCTATATTATTTAAAATTTCTCTTGTCAATTTGGCCTAGAATAAAGTCGACTTGTTTTGTTAAAAAAAAAAACCCAATTGTATTTGAGTTATAACATCTAATCATGCACAAAGCTTATAGATTCTAACAACACTTCCACAAACGCAAAATCTCAGGTTACCTGGGTCTAACTACTTTAAAACCTAATAAGTACCCTAATAATTTTACAGACTGTATTCGAACGTCGCAGAGCAAAACATTTACGCAAGTTGTGACGTAAATTCTCAAGTTTCCTATGAAAGTCCGCTGTCCATGTCCGTATTCATTATGCTTGTTACTCTATAGATATGAGAATATTCGATATTTTGGTGAAGGTGTTATCAAACTTGCACCATGTCTTGTTTGAGTATACATATAGGGTGTATCTATTCAAACACGAAATATTTTAAGAGATACACCTATAGGTGGTAAAGAGGCCATGCAAACGTTTTTTGTTTAAATCGGAGTAAAGTATTAAAAAAAAATAGGTATATGATTTGATGATCAATTATCAAAAGGCACCGCCACCGTTGCCACGTCCGGGCGGTTCATTCATAGAATAAAAAAAAAATAAGTAAGAAAAGGTTTGTTTTTGCAAAATTTCTTAAGCAATTTTAAAATTGGTTCCCTTTGGTTGAGTTGACACTAAATTGTGTTAAAAAAGAACTGTTCCATGACGTTTGTTTTGACAAAAATTTAGTTGAATTAACAATTTTTTTTATTTTTTATTTAACAAATTATGTCGGTAGGTGCTATATTAACCCAAAATATAGGTTAAAAAAAGGTTAAATCAACTTAGAAAGTTTTTCAGTGTAGAGGTGACACCTGGGCGCGAGTAAATTGTGCTGTGAATTTCGTTAATTTTGGGTTGAAAAATTATACGTTTTACGATATTAACAATGTTAAACCCGACGCACATTACATCATCGTAGACGTTTAATTTGATGTGATTTTCAATACATAATGTGGTATAATATTGAAATAAAATGATTTTAATCAAGCGAATGTTATCCAATTATGTAACGAGTACCCGACGTACCTACAGAAAGGTCTCAAAAGCAACATATAATTTGTTCACGTGTTTAATCATTACTCGAGACTCGTTCCCACACCACGTAGCATTTTTCTAAAATATTCAATGTACAGTGTCTAGGACATCAAGATACACGATACTGTCAAATTTCTCCAAACGATTTTAAGCTTTACAATGTTGATAGTTAAGTTCGTGAATATGACCGCCCATTGTGTCACCCCTTGTCAAATTTTCTACATATAAATCTATAATTTTATGGTGTGTAATAATAGTAGATTATTTCATAAGGGAGCAAAATAATATTTTTACGGCGAGGTTGCTTTTTTATTGTTTTTAAGGATTCAAAGTACGTCGCCCGAGCCAAAAATATATTTTGTGCCCGAGTTATACACTCTACTTTTCATCACCCAATATGAGAAAATAAAAGGCGTCTCATATTTTATTGTGATATTATTATTTAATAAAACATAGAGTAACAACTAAATTTAAATTAAATAGTATCTAATAATAAAACAACTAAAAACTTATATTACCATAGGCTTTCATATATTTCTCCCGGGATTTTGCAGGTAATAGATTATCCATCACATTTCTTGCGTCAGTTCTAATACTTTCAGGAGTTAATTCTATACTTTCACTTGAAGAACTCATTTTTCAAAACAAAACCATGAATCCGTGAAAATTTACGAAAACGCGGGCTGTAGTTCGCGCGTTTTTAATTTGTATTTTTTTTTTTTTTTTTTATTATTCAGCTGGCGGCGGCGCGATTATAGGCCGTCGTACCAGCCAGTCTTTATTCAAACAATATTTGCGTTCGATTTCTTTGGCGCTGAACACTAAGATGTTCCAAATTCAAAAAGTGCGCGGCAAAGATAATTGCGGCGCACTTATAAAGAGGATTAAAAACTCATTACTGCCCGCTAAAAGTTTCTTTAAATAGAAAACACATTTCCGAATAGATGGAATGAAAAGAGTATTCTATCTATTTAAGTTCAAAATCGAACGAGAAAATTTGACAGCTTGTGGTAACTTGATCTGCTGGCCAACATTTACATACAATACGTACAGTTTTGACTCCGTTACTATTTTATTATTACACATCAAAACATCGAAACATCTCAATCAGAATATTAAGTTATAATCATAATACACTGAATTTTTACTATTAAGTATAAAACATTGTTTATTTATTGAATTAGTTATACTGATTGTGGGAGAAAATTGTGTTCACATTATACATATCTACGCACGCACACAGTCGCACACGTATATGGGTCTAGCGTACGAGTAGTACCTACTTCGTCCATGTTGGTTTTGTTTTGTCTGTACAGCGTACTGTGTTTACGTCGTTTTAGTTATTTTTGGGATAAAAATTACGTCCCTAGTAGCATTTTTTGTTGGCATTTAGTTGGGCCACTTACATCTGTAAGTGGCCCAACTAAATGCCAGCAAAAAATGCTATTAGGGTATAACAAACTAATTTCACATTAAGTATGCATTAATTGAGTCACACATTGTATAGGTATGTATGGATTAAATAGCAGGCAAGTACAATGAAATAAATTAACAACGTTTGAGAGTAACTAAATGAAAAACAACACCGGCCAAGAGCGAGTTGGACTCGCGCACAGAGGGTTCCGTACCACCAAAAATCATCAAAAAAAAAAATTACATTCGTTCCACTATCGGTCAAGAGATGGTTTTGACCTAAAACTGCAATATTAGAAAAAGTGTGCTATTTAGAGACATCGTTTTATTTTTCCTGTAATTTTTACTTAAACTTCTATCACACAGAATAATTTCAGATTTAGAATCTATAAGGCTTCCTTGTTGACTACGGAACCCTAAAAATGTAGATAAATTAGAGGTATTTTTGGCAGACTACTTTATTCTGTTCTTGAAATCCGTATTTTCAAGAATTGCGTCTTATTTATTGACGCTTCTATTCAAAACAGATCATTTTGCCCTGTCTGGCTGGCTTCCGCAATAACCATCGGCACTTCGTCTGGCAGGTAAATATGTGATTACATTCTGTTACTATAATGTGAAGGAAATATTGATGTTTTAGCGTTGATTTGTTGAGGGCACCTCACGCTTCCTCAATCCGTAATTATATTATTCGCAAAGGGTAGCCACCGCGATTCAGCTGCCGACACACAGGTCAAATTAAATTAGCTAGCGAAATTTCGCAAACGTGATGCGTGAACGTGAAACGTGAAAAAGAAGATTATTAGTAGTTACTAATAATTAAGGGCTAAGTAATAACAGCCACACGGGTCGATCGATCAGGTTAAGCTATGCTTGCCGCGGTTGGTCCGTGGATGGGTGACCATCTTTACGTACCAAGACCCCTCCGTGCCTCGGAAAGCACGTTAAGCCGTTGGTCCCGGCTGTCATTCGTGAATCTTTGACAGTCGTTACGGGTCGTCAGAAGCCCGAAAATCTGACAACCAGTCTTACCAAGGAGTATCGTATTACCCAGTAACTGGGTTGTGGAGGTCAGATAGGCAGTTGCTCCATGTAAAACTTGTATTTAGCTGCACCCGGTTAGACAGGAAACTGACCTCATCATAGTTGGGAAAAGGCTAGGCAGATGATGAGTTATACCTACTTAACTACTTAGTTAGTCGTAATTATTAGTTGAGAAAACATAGTTACTACATACGTATTCGTATACACCGTGGCATTTTAATCTAACAACGACAGCCCACTTCATGTATCCAATGACTACTAATCATTAATTTAAAACAATAAAATATTTATGAACATTAAAAAAAAAAAAATTACGTCATTTGAGACACCCTGTGACGACGCGAAATGGAGCGGCGACATCTTTATCAGAGTTCATTCACCCTAACACAAAAATGTGTTTCTTACTATTGCAACTTAAATTTAATCTAAATCTCAATCTTTGTTTTAAGTATCTTAGTATGTTTGTTGTAAGTATCTTTATAGTTATTCCTATATTTTTCGTGATTGCACCTACCACTGTTTATTGCTGCAGACCCTTGGGTGTCGTAAAAAGCGACTGAGGGTCTTATTAGAGAATGGGCAGCAGCGTTCTCTATGCATTTGTATACCATACTGCGATCGCCAACCCGCCTGCTAAGCGTGGTGATTATGGCAAATCCCCCCTTTTGGGGAAGGCCTATGTCCAGCAGTGGACGTCTTTCGGCTGAAATGATGATGATGATGATGGCATTAAGTCCGCCTTTGTACGTTTGAAGTATTAAAGTATTAAATAAATACATAAATATATCTTTATTTTTTTAATCGCGCCTAGTGGTATTTGATGTCGGATACATTGAGTGGACCACCTTTGTAAGACGACAAAAATGTCACGGTGTATAAAAAAAGTATTGAACAAATAATAGAAATGTGTTATATTACTGATATTGAACAACAAAAAAAAAAAAAAAATATATGCTCACTGGTTAAAATCTTATCCTGTATAAACAGACAAGAAGAACAGAAAAATATGTACAAAGGTGACGCTTAAGAAAACTTAGCTAGTAGATACGGTGGCCAGCACATCAAGTTACCACGAACTGTCAAATTTTCTCGTTCGATTTTGAACTTAATGGTTAACATTTTAAAGTTTAAAATCGTTTGGAAAAATTTGACAGTTTAATGTGCTGGCCACTGTACATTTAAGTATGCAGTTTGCCAACACAAACCAAGATTATGTCTGGACTTTAAAAGAGACTTGACCCCTGAGTTTGTTTCGCAATTTCATCTCAGTACTCACTCTCAGATATTTCTGACACTTCTCACTATACTAACCCTGAGAAAAAATGGCGAAACAAATTCAGGGTCAGTCTCTTTTAAAGTCCAGACGTCATAATCTATTTTGTTAATGCGCTAGATTTTCCGTTAGGAGTTAACAGAAAACAATGGGAGTTGATTGTTCTAAAATTGAGCTATATCTAGCCCCAAAAGCGCTAAAATGGCAATTTTACCTTTAGCAGCGGCGACCGAGGCATCTCTGTGCTCTCTGCATAAGATAGTCCAAAAAAAGTTATATCCTTGATTGAACTAGCTAAACATGACTCAAACTTTTGTGTTCTACCCAGGCAAGCAATGCAGCCGGCAGCGATACAAGTCAGCTCCGTCTGGAAGTTTGCGCCGACGAGGCACCCACCGGCGAGGATCCCCCGACCTTCCTGCGACGTCTGCAGGACCTCACCGTGAAGGTCGGCACAAGGACCCGGTTCCTCGTCGAGATCATTAGCTCCACTGAGTGTAAGGTGAGTCGAGTTGAAAAGATATTGCGTCAAGCCGATTGCGACTGTAAAACGTTTCATAAAAGCAAAACACGGTTTTTAGACAATTTATAGTTCAGCACCCCACTTACAATTACAATTCGGAGGATTTTGATGGTAACTCCTAATCGATTGCTTCATTTTATTTTTAAATTGTTTGCTTATTAACGTAAATAACGCAATGAATGTTGTTTAACTGTTAAAATGAAACCCATTGCTACTGTGCGTTACGTAATTAACAATACAAACTTTTTTAAATCTATCTGAACATTTCTAAATTGGATTCGGGCCAGTGGATACAGGGGCTTTACTCCCAAAAACGATTCGAGTTTGATTTTGTTTCCGATTCGAACACGTTTCGATCCGAACTCGATTTAAAACCTTACTCCCGAACCAATTCGAATCGTTAACCAAGATCGACATAGGTTCGAGTAATATCATCGTCGTTTTAAGCGTATCCGGCGGATTACGTCATCGTCAAGTGCTCTATGTCTTTTAGGTAGTTATCTCACTCGATCTGAATAAAATAGCTTTTTTGATATTGTGTAATTTGAAGTTTAGTTTTGATCCAATAACTCGATATCTATCTGTCAGATGGCGTGCGGAGCACGAACTTTTCGATCCTAACGAATCTTTCGATCGAAGTTAGTTTCGCTTCGAACCACCGCACGATCGTGCGCTAGTGTAGGATTCAAGAGTATGGATCGGCATTTAATTCGAATCCAATTCGATTGATTCAGAACTCGATGCTGTCAGGAGTAAGGCCCCAGGGTTTTTATGTTGTTACCGGCGGGTGGCCCATAACGTAGGTAAAATCGACCGCACGTCGAAAATAATTTTCACCAAACCAATATAAGCTGGCCTCTTATTCTATTGAAATTCCGTACAACGCTAAGCCAAAATGCACACCCTATTCTTCAAAATCATTCAGATTGTGTTTGATAGTGTGGGTTAAGGCTCCTACAAACAGGCGCTACTCGCAACGCGAATCGCGCGCGACATAAAGGCACCGAACGTCGCGCGACACGTGGTGCCTTTGTGTCGCGTCGCGTATCGCGCCTGTATATAGGAGCCTTTACGCAATTAGGTTGCAGGTCGCTGTGTCATTCACCAAAATATTATTTATAACGTCAAAGCTAAGCTATTTCCATTAAAGTTAAACAAATAAAACGAATAGAAATGGGTAAAAATAAATATAGTACTGATGCTGAGCTTTCTGTTGTTTGGTTGTTTAGAAATGTAACAGATTACTTTTTGATTTAAATATAGACGTTGACCGCCATAATATAAAACAACATCTAACTTTAGCTCAGAGCTTAATAGTCAGTTTTTGTGTTTTGAACTTTATTCCGACCAGGGTAAATTCACAACTCAGTTCCGGAACATAAGTTGTCAGTTTTGTATACAGAATTGTATTATGATCACAGTAAGGTTCTTATTCGTATCACAGAAAACAAAAACTGACACGAGGGTTTACCGTCGTGTTAGTTTATGTGTTTTAAACATCGATTTAGAATACCCTAGATACACCGTCAACGCTTGAAATGTGTCTCGATACAACTGTGCTTAAATTACTTCTAAGCACAGTTGCGCTCTCAGTAACGCGCGCTTCGTTGTCGGGTGAACATGCCAAAGTGCTCCGTAAAAAAGTGCAAAAATAATACTTTAACCACGTTGAAAAGGGATGGCATATCGTATTTTCGGTAAGTACTAGATAATAGTTTTATAATGTAGTGAATTTGTGGCAAAATACGCCTTCAAACTCATTAAAAACATATTTTTTTTAAATTTATTTCAATACGTCTCTTCATTTGACGCTACGCAGTTGGCTTTTTCCCTCGCGCAGCACTTGTATTAAGTGGAAAGGAGATGGAAGATGTATAAAGTGGAACATAGTCAAATATTAAATGAATAGAGTCGCTTATTGTTTTTTTCTTTCTGCGGTATGTCAATAATATGGAATTAACATAGAATAACTATAGCCTGTCCGGAGATGAGCAAAATTTATTTGAATGGTGATTGGTGTTTTTTATATTATAGTTATTATTAATTGAATGGGAAAAATGGCGAAAAATTATAGCTAATGAGAGGAGTGAAGATTTTTTTAAGCCAAATGATTCTATAAAAAAAAATAGTGTGGTTCGCCCTTGTCAGAAACTGACATGTATTAAACGAAGAAAGGCTTTCGGAAAGTAAAGAAAGGGGTTATTCCATGTATTGCAGTAAGTTTTTACATAAAATATTGTGACTACTGAGTAAATGTGCTGAGTTAATGGTGCTGATTCTCTGTACACCGAACTAAACTAACTAAACTATCACTAAAATTCCTTACTTTTGGCTATGAGAATCTTAAAGCTATTCTGTAAAAAAAAATCTCTAAATTTAAAAATAAGTTTGATACAACTAAATCGAATTTGACAATCGTGACTACACGTGGTATTTTTTTTTATGGCTTCGCAACGTTGTACTTGTTTGCCTATGATTTTTTTTAGAGCCGGAGACGCGCATAGGGGGGCAGCCGCGAGTCCGCGACGTGTTTTTTATGGAATTTATCACTTTTGTGTGGAAAAAAAAAAAAATTACCTACATGTAGAGTAATAGCGGTTTAAGTGTTTCTAAAAGGGGGTCGAAATTTTCATTATTTTTGCGATAGGACGCACCATTTTGGAGATATAAGCAAAAGAAAAAAAAATATATTGGGATAAACACGAAATATCTTAAGTGATACACCTATAGGTGGTAAAGAAGCCATGGAAATGATTTTTTTTTATTCAGAGTATATTATTAAAAAAAAAAAAAAAAAATTGATATGATGATTCATTATCAAAATTCACCGCGCTCGTGCCGCCACCCCACCGCACCGTTCGGCGTCATCGCGTCGAGGCGGGTCATTCATAGAATAAGTAAATAAAGGATTTTTTCGCAAAATGTCTCAAGCAATTTTAAAATTATAATAATGTAGAAATATAAAACACTAAGATAAAAAAAAAAAAATTCGCTGCTGTGGCTTTTTTACGACTTAAAGATGTATCTCTTAAAATATTTCGTGTATGAATAGATAAACCTTATATACGGTACTGGTTTTGCAAACTAATTTAATTCCTAGTGTGGGGCAACGTTTTATTAGAAAAAAAAAAAATTTTTGAAAACTAATTTTATTCCACACCTTTTTAATCGCGATTATAAATATATCAGATTTAGTTAGAAAATCTAAATTTTAGTTTAAAAACGTCAAATTCAGAATAGTAAAATTGCCATTTTCACTAAATTTAAAAACTCAGTACCATCTTAGAGCTGTCAAACTAAATTATAGTTAAGTTGTGTCACTTTCATCAATTTCAGAATAGGAAATGGTCGTTTGACAGGAATAAACAAAATTTTGGTGATTTTTAGTCTTAGTTTAGAGAATTTTGTGACAAGAGATTCGGCACCATTATCTATCAATCTTTTTAAATTGTCTTAATAAATAAAATTAAAATAAGTTAATTTTAACCACCTCAACCTGTTTTATATAAGCACATAGTACTGAGTAAAATTTCAAGACCACTCCATTATCCTTCTGTTCCAAAACAATATTTTTTTACGATGTGTCACGCGGCGTAAACTGAATTTGACTTAATAAGCATTTGCTTAAGGAATAGTATCGTTTAAAATTATCTTACCTACAGCTGAGAGCAATAAAATTTTACGACTTGCGCGATGGTCTAATTTTGTAATGTCATAACCGCCCATCGCGCACACTCGAAACCACACTTTAATTTCATTCACATAAGGTTGTATGTAAGGAAAATTTAAATGTTCTTAAGGACATTATGTGTTTTAGATTTGCCTTAGTAGACGCACACACTTGTAACTTAGCGATGGGACACTTTTGCGACTTTGATTTGTAGGTGATAGTGTATCTAGGGTATTCTAAATCGATGGTTTTAAACTTTGTCCCAACCAAGGTCAAATTCTTAATTCAAAGTTGACAAAATTTCCCATGTAGTTGAAGGCAAGCTTATTGCATAGGTACTACATTACCTTGAGAAAACCCAGACTCCCGGTTGCTACTGACAATTTCATACTGGAAAAATTCCATAACACGTTGTCCAACTTAGGCATCGACGCTTTGCAATTACTCGACTGCTTAACCAGAATTTTAGTTCTATACCCAAAGTCTCAAATTCAGATAATTAATGTAAACAAAGGGGATAACATAACAAAAAAATATCTTCGTATGGTAATTCACATAAAATGACGAAAAAAGGAGGTTTTATTTTCTTTTAAGTACTGATTTTAAGAAATAATAATTTAAAAATAATCATACCGTAATTATTTTTATAAATTTTCAGTTTTATACAAAGTTATTAAAAAAAGGAGTTTTTCTAATATACAATATTTTATGATACTGGTAACAATGCAGGAGACCTAAACATTTTTTCTTCAAATTTTTTACATCTTCAACAATACTAATATTACAACTCTCATTCTTAGATTCATATTGTAAGTAGCATATCTAGCCACATTTTGGATGAAAACGGCTGTAAACTGTTTCGAGTGGTAATCGATTTTGGGAGGCTTACGTCTAGCACTGGGCTTAAAAGGACTGATTATGACGATCATATGCCGTGTCTCCGACATACTACACAAAACATTCTTTGGGAACGGTATTTTGTTTGCATAATTCTTATAATTAATTCACTTTCATTTTAGCTATGACTATTTACAAAAAAAAAAAAAATGACAAATTGTTTTACACCACTGTCCTGTCATTTTGACGGTGACATTTCTTGACATTACTTTGTTTACATAAATTATCTGAATTAGAAACTTTGGGTATAGTTCAATCTAGTTTAATATTTTAAAAAGTTATTTGGAAAAGCGTTGTGTACTCATGTACACAATGAGTACACAACGCTTTAGCTTTTTTACATGAATACATTTTCGTAACAGGGAACGATCACTGTTACGAAAATGTATTAAATTTTTAATTATTTTATGTATTGCTTCGACAATAAAGCCGTGCTAACATAATATGTATACAATTTGACCATCGTATCTACATAGATATAATATGTAAAGGATTGTTAACGTCGCGAGCGGATTTCATCCTGCATCCCGCGTGGTATTCGCCTCTGTTTAACCAGTAAATCTAAACATATTATGTAATATCATCGGTTCTTGGAAACAACCTGAATTAGATAAGATGCAGCAATCAAAGCAATTACATACATTAAATGAAATTGTCTAGCTAAACTGTGCAGACGCGATGGGATGGATATCGCTATCAACGACCGCTGTTAGTGTTGTTATTTGAAGTATGAATTCAGAAAAACTTTCTGCAGAATCTAGTCCAATGATTAATGACAACCCAGGACAGAGGTCGTGGGTTATCATTGGAGTTAGATCTTGCGCTTTCATCTCCCTCTCGATACTGGACCACCATGTAGCGGGGGTCTTCCATTAGACAAATGCCCACAACTATAAAGTTCATCTTAAAAAAATATTGATAGCCAAATGTTATTAGCCTACCATAATTTTTAATGATCGTATCTAGTTCCTTTCATTATGACATTTCTTCAATCTCAAAACTGTAACACTTTTTAGATCTCAAGTTTTTCTTTATAGATTGTTTTTAACTGACTGCGTGACATTAGGTTAAATTTATTTGTTCTTTGTTATGTATAAATTCAAATGATCAACTTGACCAAAACGTTTTTTGTTCGCCATAAATGGCAAAACATATAGATCCTGTTTCCAAATTTTATTTTAAGACCATGCAAATCTGTTGTATATGTACTCATGTTTCACAAAAAACAAATAACATACCTATCTTATCCTCTTCCCAGGCATTTTGTAGGGATATTCGAGACTATTTTTACTGAGAAACAATTATTTATCACTTCTCATAACGTGGCCGTACCATCTAACTGCTTTCTTTTAGTTTGTCCGTTATTGGGGGCCACTCTGAAAGGTCCTCTCACGTGCTCATTGCGTACTCTGTTCAGACGTGTTACACCGCTCGCCCAGAGCAGCATGTGCATTTCAGCTGTGAGCAATTCTGCCGCGCTAACGAAGAATGCAATAACTCGATTTTGGACGATTTTGAGTTATTTATTCGTTGAGTTATATATTTTGGAGTTAGCGAATCGAAATGTATTAACTCTCTCTAAGCAACTTTTTATTGATCCTTCAGGAACTCAGTTTTTCAGTAAGCAAGAATAACAAATTCAATAATCAATTAATATAATTCTCGGAAGCGGCAAAATCGAGTTATTGCATTTTTCGTTAGTGCGGCAGAATTTTGCTGCTGATGATGCAATATTTACCGTTGGTCCAATATAGTTAAACAAACTGAAAATTAATTTCTCCGGTGTGGAGTGCTGCTGCATTTTATAAGGTAATTTTTAGTAGTTTTATAGAGAGTAGTTTTTTTTTTACAAATAGCGTATATAAATATTGAATATTTTTTTACAAGTAGCGTATATCGTATATAAATAGCTTTGTCCTTGCTCGCGGGACATCTAAACACAAGCCATGTGCCCGATGCGATGCCATCGGCAAAAATTATGAACTTCCATACACATATTCATTTCCTATTTAACTCCATTAGAGGATGAATTTGCACAACTCCTGTGCTCCCTTTCGTTATAAGGAACTCCTGGAAGAAATTCATGCCTCTAACCTCAGCGGTTTAGACCAGGGATGAGCAAACTATGGCCCACGGGCCAATTCCGGCTGGCAAAGGGTTTTCATCGTCACTTTTGACATCAGAGTGTCTCAGAAATTATGTTCGGGCGTTTGTGTACGTTTAGGGCCATTGTGAACTTTATTAACTAAATATATTATAACCAAGTTCGAATTACTGTAATATTAAAAAAATTGCGTTGGTGCGCTCCACGATTATTTTCACGGTGTGGGGTAGCATTTTAGCCCTCGTAGATTCTTAAGATAAATTGCAACTTAAAACAAATGCATTTTCTATATTCTGGACCAAGGGCGTAGCTAGGATTTTGTTATGGGGGGAGAAAGGCGTAGACAAACCAAGAATATATCTAAAGTAAATGCTGCATGAGCAACGGGGCAGGTTACGTTAACAGTACGTAATCAGTGAATTTATTTTACAAAAAAAATATTCGACGAGGTTCTTCACGAAACCGTTTTAACACCTCAGATTCAATAGTATCCTTAGTTTTTTGTACCATGGTTCGGTGAACACTGAGCATGCATAGGCCGTTCAAACGGTTTTCAGTCATCGTTGATCTCAGCCATGTTTTAACAAGACGCAGTGTAGAAAAGGACCTCTCTATGTTACTTGTAGTTACAACTTCGTTCTTGTTTATTAATAGGCTACCTACGTAATATTACTTTACGGTTTGTGAGTATTCCTGCGTCTTCTAGGGGGGGTGGGGGGGATCTGCTGCCCCCCCCCTTGCCCGTACCTCGTTAAGCCCTTGTTCTGGACCTCTGAATTCCCTACGCTTTTATGGCTCCTGATGAAAAAAGTTTGCCCACCCCGGGTTTAGACTATGTTGTCTGTCAGTGAATGAATGAAATGCAACGCTAGGGTCGGTGCATTTCGTTGTTTGACCAGACTCGATTACTCGAATGAATCTGAAGATTCACACTAGCCCCTAAAGCCTCATGTAGTGAATGAACAAATGTAAGATTTTTATTGAGTCGATGTAAAGAAAGAAAGAAAGAAAATACGTTTATTTGCGGTAAACATGACGCAAAGAAATAACACAAACACGAAAAAAAAATTATGATGACAGAATGAAGACTCGACCGCGTATCCAGGGGGAAATGTAGTTAGTCTAAATTATTTTTCTATATTTACTGGTTCATTGTCTACGCATGTTATTAAGACAGTAACTTGTTGCTTGAGAGTTTGTTCGACCCGTGACGGCTAATTTCTTTTTTTATAAACTGGACTAATTCCTACCTAAATACAGCTACTATGTACCTAGGTATATAGCTGTCTTTCTTGAGCCAAAATCCGTTATCGAGGCCAATATTTTGGCACATAAAAGCTTTTTCACTTCTTATGCCCTAAAAGTACGCCAATATAGCCCAACGAAGCGGGACTAAAGTTACCACTTTAGTCTCTAGGGAGTGAAAAGTAATTATTAGTTTTTTAATTTCCTTCATGTGACATAGACAAACTCAAACAGCCAGTGAATATACTATTATCTGTGGAGTGTGGACCAACTTCATTGTGAAAATGTTGTGAGTTTTAGTTCTATGGTTTTTCCGCAAAGGTGGCGCCATGTATTTTAAATTGTTAATCTGTGACTGGTTTAGATGAAAAAACTGACCGCGAAAATTTCAGAATATTTGTCGAGTGAAAATTTGTTCGGTTTTAAATAAATTTATTAAGACTGTCCAGTGACAGTGAAGAGTTTGATGTCGAGCAAAGAGCGAAGACATAATACATAATCTTTTGCCGCCAAAATCGCGGAAGATTTACCTAAAAACTTACGGAAGTTTTATGGACTGGAGGAATAATATTTATAATAATGTTTTTGACAATTTTTCTCGCACTCAAAGTGAAAAGTACAGTTTGCACCTCGGGACTAAACGCCGATTTAATATACCCTCGGTTTCATTGACTCCCGAGCGTCCCTCGATATAAAATATACTATTAGCCCCCTAATTACAACTATGTAAGGGCTAGACGTAGGTACATTCGATTAAACCGAATATAACTGAGATTCTTAGTTTATTCTTAGTTTAGACATTCTTAGTTTAATTAAAAAGACATTTATATAATCTACGCGACGAAAATAGCATCCAGTGTAGCTATGCGTTGCGTTGCGGTAATTCAAAGAAATAAGAATATTTAGTAATTGACTACTCACTTTGATTAAAAACTCTTTGATTAGGTACTTACTAGTATTTTTTGCCACCCGCCTCTTTGAACAAGTTACCTATAAATATTGGTAAATATGAGCTATATGTAAGGAATTATTTTTTATTACACTGTAAAACAATAAAGTATGAACGGATTGCTCGAAATTATAATCCTACTTATGAGAATTTCAGTAAAATTAATTAGTACTTTGCATTTTTTTTAAGACTGCGCCGAGCGCACAGTGGCGCCCTCATCGTTATTTCGGTGATTTCTTTTATTTTAGAATGAAAATGCAGAAAATAAACTCGTCAAGTTGTGCTTCACAAGACTATACTTTATTATTACTACAAACAGTAGTTTTAAATTGTTATGTTTTATTGTAATCATTAAAACGGAAAATAGTGGCCACTAAGCTCCGTTTTAATGATTACAATAAAACATAAAAAAACAACCAGTAAGGTGTTTTTGTTGAAAGTAGTTCAATCTTGCGCTTTTAGAACAATAAGATTCACGAATTAGAGAGCGAACTCGATGAATAAAGAACTTTGAAGGTTAAGTATTTTAAGCCAGTCAAATAGAATTTAATATAAAAATTCATGTATTACAACCTAATAATTGTGTGGAGAACAACAATTGAGATAGTTTTGCTGCAATAAAATAAAGAATATTCTCGAGATACAAAAATATCTAACATGATGCCCACGCATTTAGAATTTGTTTGAGAAAAAGTGCAATAAACTATATTGGGATCTGGACACATTAGCGAATATTATGTAATAGAAATATTAGGTAGTCACTACTTATCTAATGTAGGTACATGGAGCATTGACCATTGAATTGTAGCCAACTCCGACCATTGAAAGCAGAAGTTGGGAGGAGTTTTACAAATCGTCGAATTTTCTTTCGCGTCTCGTCGAGTATACTACAACCCACGTTTACCCGTAACACATTTTCATTAACGCTACGCAAGAACCTTGGGAAACATCGGAATGTCCAACGACGCTGCTCGTGACATAATTCATCTATTTAAAACCGCATCCGTTGTACGTATTTATAATCTGTTATTCTAATCCCGCGCTTCTTCTGACAGCTCCCGGAAAAACAAAGATGGCGGCGCAAGTGTGCGAATTATGAAGTGTTTATTTTTTAAATTATTTGTGCGGATTCTTGTAATGAAATGTGCGTTTTATATTTGGATTTTTATATCAGGCAATTGAAAAATATTTATATGGTTTCCGATTATATTGCAGCGCTTTAACATTAATTACAACACTTGACGGACCTCTTTATCAGAAATGCAATAAAACCTGTTGTGTCTCTCAATGAAGCGTACATATATTTGAATAAAGTCTTTGAGAGCCAGGGTGAAACTGAGCTCACATTAAATTTGTTGCCCAGCTGTGTCAGAAGCAGTTACCCCGTGTTACGAGCTACACGCTTAAGCGACACACACATAGGCGTTTTAGGACAGCGACGGCAGAGAAAACAAATGAAAGAAGTTGGTTGGAACATGCCACGAGTCATAGCAACATGTCCTAAACGAAAGCGACTGTCGCGTGAATACGCGATGCCCTATCGTTTACCTGAATAATGAGATAGGTACGTAATACGCGACTTGATATGTCATATTCATTTAGACAAGCGTGACGATCGCGTACTCGCGCGACAATTGCTTGCGGTTAGGCCGCTGCCCGACGGCGACGGTACTCTCGCGAAGCAAACAAGAGACGCGCGCGCGTCGCTTGGTATAAGTCGCGTCCCAAGTCAATATTGATATTTTCAAAACGCTATTAACAGTTGCATTTAATTAACTCAATAATGTAGGTTTAGTGTATGTGTGGTGTGCATCAATGTAGGTAGGTAGGTACCTAATTAGTTGGCAGTCGCACAAAGCGACCCAAAATGGCGATAGCATTACTCACTGGGTCGAAGGCCTGTTGAAATGAGTTGGTGTAATCATCTCCACAGATATAATTTTTTTATTTTACTTATTTATTAATAACCAACTTATATTCACACTAGCTTTTGCCCGCGGCTCCGCCCACGTGGATGTCGGTTATCGCGTAAAAAAGTAGCCTATCTCCTTCTCCATATCCTAGGCTATATCTCTGCCAAATTTCATGACGATCCGTTCAGCGGTTTAGGCGTGAAAACGTAACATACAGATAGACAGACAGACAGACAGAGTTACTTTCACATTTATAATATTAGCATGGATTTTGCACTACACATACAAGTTATCGGTCAATACTAATGATTACACATACAATCATAAAATTAGGTTAAACTACATAAAACTATATAGTTAGACAAAATTTGATGAAACTGTGGCGGTATCAACAACGCCACATGCGAACTACGAATCAAAGACCTGACGTCACAAATCCTGCATCGCGCTATCAGAGTTTACCGCGCGACTAGCATATATACAACATCCCAACATCAACCGTTGGGCAGTTGCCTACCAGACACAACACCCGTCTGGACGGAGGATCCTCCCTTTACTTACTATAGAGTATGACTGAACTTTACACCCTGTTCCTCATACCTCTACAAAACTAAACGAAATAAAACAAAATTTGAAAAAAATTGATAAAATTTGATAAAATAAAACAAAATTATACGTATAGTCTGGGACATCAAATATAAACAAATTGACTACCAACTCAAGTTGTCCGTAGCTTTATACAAATCACAACTATAATTCTTTGTCCGCTAAATTAATGTCCCTGACATATTATTTCATTTCACATTTCTGCTTAATTAATAACCAGAAATGCGACAGCGAATTTTTCGACGAAACTGGAAATGTTGTGCGCTTTCCTTGGTGGAAATACTATGGTATTGAATTATTGAACTAGAAAGAAGAAAGAAAGAGAATGTGCTCCAGAATTATTACTCGCTTATTAGTATTTCATCAACATTTCAGTTTCGAATGCAATCAAATGTGGAATGCATATTTGAGAGTTGAGATATGTTTTAATGGTCTATGATTTGAGCGAATGAATTCACAGCCCTGGCGGTGGTTTTAAGCCTGATATACATGGTACGATTTAATTACCTCTCAGGATTATGTATTGATAACATTATAAACAACTACTCTATGACTTTTAATAATTCATCTATTGTGTCAATATTGCTCTATGACTTTTAATAATTCATCAGATTTTATTTCTTCAGACTTTCATACAAAAACTAAAATATTTAAATTAAACGCACTGAATGTATAGAAAGACGAAATGTTAAAGGTTTGTTTTTGGTAAATGTATCAACTTTTGTAAAAAGTCGTCGAGCAAAAGTTGTTATCTATAACGTTAGATATACAGTCTTGCAAAGTTGTTAGTGTTTTACCCTAATTCGTAAAATTAATTCGACGCTTGAAAGGCAATATTGACCAAACGACATGTTGGAAACTTTACACTAGAGCATCTTCAAGTATTTTTTTTTTAAAGTAAGTACACTTTAAAATAGAGCATTTTAATTTTTGAAAAAAAAAAAAAAAAAATCGTCTGTTGTTTCAATTTTATTGTATGTCATATGCACGAAACATGAATTGTGTAACGGGGCTTTAATTTTAGCAGTCTGTGCACAAAAATTGCTGGCTCTTTGGGTGTATTCCCACTATTACCATCGCCCGTGTCCCCATTAATGGTATGCATGTTATATTTCACATAAAATGGCGAAAAAAAAAAAGGTTCCATTTTCTTTTAACTACTAATTTAATAATTATTATATAAAAAATCAGTACTTAAAAGAAAATCGAACCTTTAGTTTCGCCATTTTATGTGAATTACCATTAATGAGGACACGGGCGATTGGCATCGGGAATACACTGCTTTTTATATTTCAAAATAGCGATATTGTGCCAGTTTGTTGAGAAGAAGAAGAGAAAGAACAAATAAATAGAATGTCTAGTTAGTTAGTAAACTATACCCAAAGTCTCAAATTCAGATCATTTATAACGGGGGATAATAATCGTATATCAAAAAAATATCTTCGTAATGGTAATTTACATAGAATGGCGAAAAAACAGGTTCCATTTTCTTTTGAGTACTGAATTTAAGAAATAATATTTAAAAAATAATCATACCGTAATTATTATTATACATTTTCGGTTTTAAACATAGTTATTAAAAAAAGGAGATTTTCTGGTATAAAATATTTTATGATACTGGTAACAATGCAGGAGATCCCAACATTTTCACATGTTTTACATCTACAACAACACTAATATTACAACTCTCATTCATAGATTCATATTATATGTAGCATATCTAGCCACATTTTGGACGAAAACGGCTGTAAACTGTTTCGAGTGGAAATCGATTTTGGGAGGCCTACGTCTAGCAGTGGACTTACACAGCCTGATTATGACGATAATAGGCCGTGTCTCCGACACACTACATAAAACATTGTTTGGCAACGGTATTTTGTTTGCATAGTTCTTATAATTAATTCACTTTAATTTCATAGATGATTATTTACAAAAATAATATAATGATAAAATGTTTTGCACCACTGTCCTGTCATTTTGACAGTGACATTTCTTGACATTAATTTGTTAACATAAATTATCTGAATTAGAGACTTTCGGTATAAGTAAAAGTGTCTGTTGGCAATGTCAAAATAACAGTTTTTTACTAAATGCATATGAAAGTGTATAAGGTACATAAAAAAAAAACATTTTTAAACATTTTTGCCTGTCTGTTAATCTGTCTGTTTGTTCCGGCTAATCTCTGAAATGGCTAGACCGATTTTGACGGGACTTTCACTGGCAAATAGCTGATGTTATGAGGAGTAACTTTACTTTTATTTTAGAAAAAGCCACGCTGGCGAAACCGCGAGCAGCAGCTAGTAATATAATATATAAATTAACTTAAACACTTAAACTTAATTAACTACTTAAAGGCTCCTACAAACAGGCGCTACACGCGACGCGACACAAAGACACCACGTGCCGCGCGACGAGCGTTCTCTTTGTGTCGCGCCTGTTTGTAGGAGCCTTAATGCTAATATTGACAGTAGTGCATGAGGAGGCCTGTGTTCCAGTAGCGGGAACATTATATTATGCTGATTATGCTTTGATGCTAAGCGAAAGTGTTGAGCAAGAGTCTCAAATAAATTCCATTCCCCTAGAGCGGGCGCATGTCACCTTTTCGAACTGTCATTCTTTCAAAATGTTGGCATCAGGAAGTCGGAAATGTGGAAATGGCTACTATTACACATGAGATTTTGTCCCTCTAAGCATTTATTTCAAATAAGCACATAAATGGCACTTTTGAACGTCAAAATTTACACGGAAATAAAATTGATTCTAGTTGCCCCTTCCAAAAGGTAGTTTCGCATAATTTCGCAAGAATGGGCAAGAAACTCCACCGTCACTCTTTTAAACTGTATTACAATTGTTTGTATCCTTCAATTATATCATTACATGTGAAGACGATGTACCTAGAATAAAATTACTATACCACAACAGGTAATAACAATAAAAAAATTAAGCATTGACGAATAAATTAACCATGCGTTAAATACAAGGTGCTCACATATTTACAAATATTGTTAAGGAACAAAAGCCCAGATGCAAGCTGGTTATGTATCGAAATACAACGAAACAATAAACTGTTTGAAATAACATATGTTAAAAAAAATATATCTCCTCCCTACAGCATCACACGGTAACCTTTAGGGGTCTACCGCAATAATAAGTTATTACATCAAACCCTTACAATATAAGTTAACATGTAAAGTAGGTAGGTGACTATAATTGTCACTTATTAATGCCAGCCAGCTTAAACTTCAGCAGAAAGAACTAAGGTCGTGGGGAGTTGGAGATGAAGCCAGTACTGTTCCAAGTAAAAGTTTAAATTAAATATTAAAAATATTAAAGTATAACCTTACAATTATTATGGGTGTAATTAATTAATAAATGGGCGCCAGGGACTTTGAAAGTCCCGGATCCAGGAGTCGACGAAGATGGCCAATATACATACTTCCAGATAAACGTAGGTGTCCAACCCGGGGTCCTTAATTTAAGTTTTGTTATAGACCGGTTTCCAATTTTGAAAACCGGACTAAGGTAATAAACCGGTTCTTACATAGACCGTATTTAAGGTGACGATAACCGAATTTAATGATTTTATACTGAAGGTCTAAACGAGTAGTGTTAATGTTATGCAAAAAGAGTGCCCGGTTAATGGCAATAGGCTCGCCTTCTATTGCCATCAACGAGGCACTAATACAGACTCCGGGCTGGTACTGCACTGTCCACCCATACCTATTAACACTATTATTTGAAAATATTGTATAAACCAATTATTTTTAAAAGATTAACCGTGGAGGTTCTTGCCGGGCCTTCATAGGAAACCAATAGCTTCTGACGTTTCATAAGTGCCCATGAACCTACATGGGCAACCTATGTGAAATAAAATATGTTGATTTTTCCTGAGAAATTGCTGGTGGAAAAACCGAAAAGCACTTTGAACCCAGGACGTCATGCTCACCAGTAGCGCTAGCGACCACTAGACCAAACGATACAAGTAATTATTCTTTCTTTTTATTTGCCCAGGTGACATGGTTTCGCAACGAGCGACGTCTGTTGGAAGCGGAGCGGGTAGCGTTGGCCCGGGATGGCAACTTCTGGTGTGCAGACGTGGCCGCCGTCAGCGTGGACGATGCTGGTCGATGGACCTGTACCGCGGAGAATGCAGGTGGCCGGGCCAGCTGCTCTGCGCATCTTAACGTACTTGGTGAGTTTTTGTAGGTTTCAGTTGCTTTTGGGTTGCATTCTATCAACATTCAGCTGTAAGACGTCCGTTTATTTTTATTTTTCTGTGTTTGTGTCATAATATTTTGCATTGTTACAAATACCAGTCCTTTGTTTCCCGTATCCAGTGGATGGGGTGCATAAGCTGCACGAGTAGCGATGACTTATGTATAAAAAAATATGTGGCGTAAAGATGGGCGATTGTTAATGACATTATTCGAATGACTCGATTGTAGAAGCCATTCAAATTATTCGAATAACCTTACAAATCATTCGAATTTGAAAAAAAAAGCGAGAAGTAAATAAGAATGTATTGCGTCGTCTCAATCCTTCCGATTCAAATTTCATTACGACTAGTTTATATATTATAGCTGTCTGTGTGCGTGATTCGAGGAAAGGCAACGACAACATTTTCGACCCTTTCGGAAGTATTCGGAAATTATAATTATTGCTATCAAGTAAAAGTAATCTTTAAAAGAAAACCGCTCGTTTTGTATGGCAAACTGAATGAATGAACTAGCGGTTCGCAAATCAGTAACTATTTACTTATTTACGAATATCAATTAAAATAGACTTTATTGTACGAGAAAACAGACCAATTTTGTATTGCAAAGTGAATGATGATTTTATTCGAATTTGCGAACTAGCGATTCTCGATTGTTTTTGTATTCGAATGCTAATATTAGTAGTATCAAACCATTCGATTATTGGAATCAGTAACAATCGCTCATCTCTAATGTGGCGGCATCGACAACGCCACATGCGAACTACGCATCATAGACCTGACGTAACACAAAGCCTGCATCGCGAAAGCAGAGTTTACCGCGCGACTAGTTTATATCCAACATCCCGACATCAACCGTCGGGCCACCAGACACGACACCCATTTGGTCGGAGGATCCTCCCTTTTCAATAGAGGATGAGTGAACTTTACACCCTGTTCCTCATACCTCTATAAATATATACGTCCGTAGCACAAAAGGCAATGAAATGAAATCGTTTATTCTGTAAATAGGATATCGGAATCACTTTTACACGTCATATAAAAAATATAAAAACAAGCTAGGTGAAGTCGACATTTCCTATCTGACTACCCCTGTGAAGAAATGGGGAAACAAACTCAGGGGTCAAAGTCTCTTTTAAAGTCCAGACATAATCTTGGTCAGATCATGTGAGGACCATGTAGATCCGTGTCTGAAATGGTCTTTTGAGGAAATAACCACACAATTTTGAGTGGACCTGTCCAGTCAGTGCAAGCATTTGTCAGTAAACGTGTAGCTCAACTCAGGATTTAAGGAGCTCAACGACTCGACGAACAATACCAAAGAAAGGACATTTGGGTAGGCCGCATAAAGTACTCAAAATACCAGACCATCATTAAAACTACGTGAGAAAGAGGATAAAGAAAGTGAGATAATTAAAGAAAAACAAATGACCCACATGATAGTGCTCACATTCACAATAATTAAAGTAATATGTAATACTTTTCAAAGTAAGCAGCGCTTAGTAATTAAGAAATTTGCTCCTGGCTGGAGGATTTGAGTTCGCTTAAGGCAGCCATAGGATTGACCGGATAAGTAGTCATGACCTCTCAAGGACAACTAGGAGATGCCATTTGTATAAATGAAATAAAAAACACAAAAGGCAGTGGGCCCCACTACACACCTTAGTTTTGCTATCTTAACGATAAAATAAGTGTGTGTATTAATGCGGGTACCTAAATTGATACCGTGTGATGCCGGATGTAAAGAATAGCACAACCCCATTTCCTCCCGTGGGTGTCGTAAAAGGCGACTAAGGGACTTACTAGAGAATGGGCAGCAGCGTTCTCTATGCATTTTAACACCATACTGCGATCGCCAACCCGCCTGCCAAGCGTGGCGATTATGGCAAACCCCCCAATTAGGCGAGGCCTATGTTCAACAGTGGACGTCTTTCGGCTGAAATGATGATGATGATGACCCAATTTATTATACAGCATCCGGATAGATACTTACAATCTATTTATTTTAATTTTATTAATACTCTGTGTTTTCCAGTTTTCCGTCACAAATGAAAAGACATGATGTTGTGTTTATGAAAAGAAAACTTATCTCGACCAATTTCTTTTCACAGTACCAAAAGCGTACAAGCGCCCTGAATTCGTGGAAGAACTCCGCGCACTCTTGACTGAACAGGGGACCGTCTCGCTTGAATGCAAGGTGGTCGGCGTGCCTACACCTGTGCTGCGATGGTTCAAGGTAAAGCTCTCAAAAGTGACCCCCATATTCAAAATTCATTTATTTGCGTTACAAGTCCGTGTTTGGGTCACAGATATTCATATTTATACCATTTTTCAACACATTCGGTCCATTCGATTCGGAGCAAATTGGCTGTGATGGACAGATGGACAGACAGATACACGAGTGATCCAATAAGGGTTCTGTTTTATCATTCGCTCATACTTTTAATTCGATTGTGATGAATGTTTGAAAAGTGGTTGTGTCCATGCTCGCGAAGGTTTCAGAGTTGTTAAAACCATCCTCCACCCGCATTAAGCTGCGGGTTTGAAAAAAAAATGGGGCAGTCTTTGGGGACAGCCGATAGAAGTGAAAAGTAAGTAACTTGAAAGCGTTCGGTGACGATGACGCGAGAATTCCATGAATTTTGTTCACCCAAAAAGTACACATATATACACAGTATACTTATAGCTTTTGACGGCACGGCTGGCGCAGTGGTTAAGCGATTGTCCCGCAAGGAACAAATATTTTTATGACCTACAAGTAGTTGTTCCGGGTCTGGCGGTTTGTCTACGTGAGTTTAAATGTTTGTAAACGTACTGACAATACAGGAGGTGTGGGGCAAAGTTTAAAAAAAAAAATGCTCAAGGAAAGCGTTCGGTGACGATGACGCGAGTTCCATAAATTTGTTTCACCCAAAAAGTGCTCAACGCGCCTAAAGCATATTTCAATTTAAAAAAACAGTAGTACACTATAAAAGACGTTTTCTCGTCTCAGAAAAGACGGCATTATTTGAAAATTTCATTAAAAGTTCTACGATCCCAAAACTCGACTCAATTTATTACAGGACAGTCGCGAAATAAAAGCAGGCGATGTTTTCGCGCTCACAGCGAACGCCGAGGATCCCACGTCTCTCGGCACTTACACCTGCGAGGCTGTGAACTGCATGGGCAGGGCCTACTCCTCATCGAAGGTCCACGTTGTTGGCCGCGGTAGTAGGGAGGGATCTGCCAGGCCGAGCTCCAGGTAACTATATTGGATTTTTTTTATTTATCATTTATACAAAAGAACACAGGATTACTTAATAAATAGCAACCAAAAACCACTAAGGTTTAAACTTGTGCTATCATGAGTCTATCTCAATATCTAATTATACAATGAAGCATTTTCTAAGTACGCGTTATTGCCGATACAATTAATAATATCTTTAGTTCCATAAATAGTTACAATCATTCCTACATAATACTTAAATAATATTGCATAAGTTTACATTTGATATTTTTATGTATAATACATTTTTTTATTTCTGAGGGTAGACTATTAATAGACTTAGGTATTCAGAACTTAAATGAAATCAAATTACTAATCGGATACTAGCATATTGTTTCAATGAATGATAATGCATAGAGCAGTGGTAGCCCATTGGAAAGGGCTGGGAGTTGTAGGACGTAGGTCCGAACCCAGGCAGGCACTTTGCGTAAATTATTTCATTACCACTAATCTCAAAACGGTGAAGGAAAACATCTTGAGGAAACCAGTATGTCCTCAACATAATTCAAAGACGTGTGGGGAATTACGGCCCACTCCCTCTGACAGAGGCCTTTTTTTTTTGACGCTGAGATTTGCGTTACGCTCGTCGGGGTACGAGACGTGGTATGTGGGACTTCCTTCCAAAATGGCAGTATACCCACTAAAAATCTTGATGGGAGGGTCATGGGAAACCGGCTCAGCCTTTACATCTACAACCCTCCCGGCGCGTGCCCGCTTAGCTGGCGGGCCCCGCATGCCTCCCAGGCTGGGGGGCTACGGGAATGGCCGGGAACACCTGGCCATTCCCGTCCGACACTGGTGGAGGCCTGTGCAATACAGGCAAGGGTGCCCCCGCACCCGTTGCCTGCTGGCCTCCACCTCTGACAGAGGCCTGTGTCAACATTCGTCAACACGACGACGTACAACGTACGTACGACGAACGTACGTTCAACGTTCATCTGTGGGAACATTATACGCTTAATTTTGGTAGAGCCACGAGTTACATTGTTTGTCGTTGAACTACTAGGTATTATAAATCTTGTTGCTCTCATTGTTTTATAAATCTTCCCCTTAATTTTAATAGGAATGCGGGAGTCGCAGATAGTTCCCGTGGTCTGCCGCCATTTCATCCACCCAGTTCTGTGCATAACAGTCCGATCTACTTCGCCATAGCTTTGCACGAGTGAAAAGTGTTACATCGTGCAGGAAAAATGATAGACAAATTAAGTTGCCATAGAATTACCCTAGTAGCATTTTTGTTGGCGTTTGGTTGGGCCACAGACCTCTGAAGTTGGCCCAACTAAATGCCAACGGAAAATGCTACTAGGGTAACCAGTAGCTCATACAAAGTTCTAAACTTAAAAAAAAAAAATACTACCTACAAACAGAAAAATAACTTAAAAATAACTTTAGATCTGTATTTTCGTTTTTTCCACCGACTACCGAAATTAAAGTTATTTTTCATTTTGTAAGTAGTGTTTTTTTGGAAGTTGGGTCTTTTTTTGTTAAAAGGTTTTTATTTCTCGCTTTTTAGTGAGTCTGTTTGTAATTTATCTAAATTACAATAGCCTAATGTCAACTTATTCATCGCCTTTTACAAAACATTGCTTTTCCCGTTGCAGGGACGTTAATTGTTGAGGAGTTCTCCTGGTATTTCACCATTCGTATTATGACGAGCATAAATTGCTTAGCAACCATATTAAAGTAATCGAATCGCGCAGCCCGTGAAATACTTATTATTGAGTAGTTCCGGTAGCAATCTGTGGTCTTCATCATTAGTTCCACTTCACCAAATGGTGCTTTCCGAGAGCAAATGCACGAGTTATTATAAAAAACACCCAAATCGCTATAGGTGTGCCTATTTGAAGAGTTTCTTCGATTTCTACAGGATACCATCATCAGATCCTGACTTGATGACAATGGGACCACCTAGAAAGTATACCCATTCAAACAAAAAAATATTTTTTTAAATTGGTTTCGGTCAGTGTCTTCGAGTAATTGGGAACATACATTAAAAAATATATGTATACATAGCAGATTCCGACGAACTGAGAGCCTCCTCCTTTTCGGAAGTCGGTTAAAAATAGTTTAATACATAGGCTTGAAACATTATTCATCTAATAATAAACTCGCTGCGTAATATTATTGGATGAGGAGACATCGTGCCACTAACGAGCTAAGTATTGTATTTCGAGGGCGCAGGTACGGCGGCTTATTATTATAGATCGTATTATAATTATATCGCATTTATTTCAAATAGGCACATAAATGGCACTTTTGAACGTCAAAATTTAAAGAGGTAATTTCGCATGGAGAAGAATGGGCAAGAAACTCCACCGTTACTCTTTTTTAAACTATTTTACAATACTTTGTATACATCAATTATATGTGAAGACGATGTCCCAGAATAAAATTAGTGTGCCACAACAGATAAAACCAATTAAAAATGAAGCAGTGACGGATACATTAACTATGTGTTAGATACATGGTGCTCACATACTTACAAATATTGTTAAAGTACATAGAAGATTTAACAAAAAAAAGTCTGTGTGCAAGTTAAACTTATCACAGAGTGTAAAATTAATGTCATATAATTAATACAATTACATTAGTAACCTGTTTAATTTTGTCTAGACTCTACATTGTTCTATGGCGCAGGACCAGCATGTTTCCAAGCATTCTTATATTGGATATAATCCTCTAATTTATAATAAGTTTGATTACAAAGTGTACTTTTAATATGAGTTTTATATTATCTTTCACTTAATTGCAATAATATATCACAAGGTATTTTGTTGTAACATTTAACACAGTACCCCATAAAACATATATTTACTTTAGATAATCTGAAAAATGGTTGATCTATTATCTTATAAATACAATATCCCATTCTTTCGAATCCTCCTTAACATAGCTTATGCATAGAAAGAAATAAAATAGTACGGTTGCACAATAAATAATGGTAATTCGTCAATAATTAATAGATTTGTCTAAAATAACTTCATATCAATGAAACATTCTGATGGACCATGTCTAGCTTCCGTTGCGCATCTATGAGGTACTGCCGTAGACGTCTTCTAAATGTGTTGATCGTGTTAATAGATCTAATTGGTGGTGGTAGGTTATTCCACACTTTGGAAGCCGCATAACGGAAGCTACCTCTAAATGCGACTGGGTCGAGAGTTGCTGCGAGCAGAACATAACCATCCGATAACGTTTCTGCAGACAGTTCACACAAGCCTCCTTTCTGTGAGAGGTTACAGTGGCCGAAATCCACCCCGCAGGCCCAGTGCGGGTTAATGGAGGTCAGATGTCTTCGATTTTTTGGTTCTAGTAACATACCGGCCGGTTTTCACACGATGTTTTCCTTTTTTCCAGTTTTGACAGAAGTGATGACGAAATAAATGACTTAGGGCGTGTTGTTTCATGTCCACTTGACGCACGCGTATACGTCATAAATGGCGCTAACTATCGTCAAACCAAAAAAAGCGTTGTTTCACAAAATTATGCCCAAAACGTTCGTTAAAAAATAACGATTACAGTAACCCACTGGTTAACGTCATTTTTCTTCTACATTTGAAGTTTGAGTATCGGTTTTTTATGCAGTGAAACAACGCTTTGTATTTAATGAACGTTAAACATCATATGTAATCGTTATTATTTGACGTAAGTATCTTACGTTAACCAACCTTTTGAAACAAACGGCTCTTAAGGCGGGTTGTTTCACGTCCAGTTAACGCACGCACTTCATAAATGGCGCTAACTGTCGTCAAACCAATTTTTTTTTCACAAAACTATGCCCTTAACGTTCGTTAAAAAATAACGATTACAGTAACTCACTGGTTAACGTCATTTTTCTTTTAGGTACATTTGAAGTTTGACTATCGGTTTTTTATGCAGTGAAACAACGCTTTGTATTTAACGAACGTTAAACATCATATGTAATCGTTGACGTACGTATGTTACGTTAATGAACTGTTTGAAACAACCGGCCCTTAATGTGCCCGTCCGGATCGAAACCATACCATACAAAAAAAAAAAAAAACATTTGTTCATAGGACACGTAAGTCGGGGGTGTGAGTCGATATTTGTCACAAAATAAACGCTTTCCTTCTTCACCTTCCAGCAATGTGACTCCAGAGCCACCTCCGATCTTCACGAAAGAACTTGAGGACCAGTTTGTGAGGGTCTGCGATCCGCTGACCCTCGGCTGCCACATCGTGGTACCTCCCTGGCCCCGCAGCGTCGTCTGGTACAACAAGGAGGGTAAAATTGAGCCCAGCGAGAGGTAATTAGTATTTATTTTTTTGCCTTTTTGTAGGTGGTCCACTGCGTAGGTGTATAATTGATGTTGTGTTAGATAGGTACACACGGCTACAAATCAAGCTATACATTTCCAGTTTAGGCTGATCTCGCATTGTATAGGATTTCCGTACAATGAGAGGTCAGCTTATACTGGAAAAATATAGCTTGATTTGTAGCCGTGCGTACTATCGACCTAACTTTTGCATGCAAACCTTTAAGGCGATAAGCGTATAGCACGGCTCACGACTCGATCGCCCGATGCATGCGATGTGATCTATTAAGGTGCCCGAAGCGTAATTTAGTCGTGTTCGTATTAAGAGGGCGCTCACCGGTCCACTAGCGCCACTCCTTTAAGAAAATATTATCTCGTGACTGAGAAGGAATTGTGAAAAACAGCTCAATAAGGAACCTCGGTAAGTGTATCTAGAATTTTCTAATACCTTTTATAACGTTTCATATTGAGACACGAAGCAACCTCCTTCCTCTAGCTAGATCGTATTTTATTGATTCGCGTCTCAATATTAAACTTTATATTAAGGTATTAGAAAATTCTAGACACACTTACCGAGGTTCCTTATTAAGCCGTTTTTTATCATTCCTTCTCAGTCACGAGATAATATTTTTTTCTTATATTATTTATCAACTTTCCACAAAAATATAATAATTTCGAATAAGAAATGTCAAAAAAAAAAAAATATATATATCTATTCTATCAATTTTAATGTTTTCCTCTAACCGACATAATTATGGCTTCCCTAGTAGCATTTTTTGTTGGCATTTAGTTGGGCCACTTACAGAGGTAAGTGGCCCAACTAAATGCCAACAAAAAATGCTACTAGGGTTTGCTCTGTTGGGTCTATAAATTTAGTTATTTATTAACACTTTCACTGCCTCCACAATTTTCACGATGTCCTTTTCGATGCCGCCATCAAATGGCAGCTAACGCGCTAGGCGCGTTGATGCGGGCCAATATAAAAAAAAACCGGCCAAGTGCAAGTCGGACTCGCGCACGAAGGGTTCCGTACCATTATCTATAATAAAAAAAAACTACTTACTAGATCTCGTTCAAACCAATTTTCGGTGGAAGTTTACATGGTAATGTACATCATATATTTTTTTAGTTTTATCATTCTCTTATTTTAGAAATTACAGGGGGGGGACATATTTTAACACTTTTGGAATGTCTCTCACGCAAACTATTCAGTTTAGAAAAAAATGATATTAGAAACCTCAATACTCGTATCATTTTTGAAGACCTATCCATAGATACCCCACAGAGTTTGATGAAAAAAAAAAAAAAAAATTGAGCTTCAGCACATCTGTTTGCAAATTGTGGATCTTATCAAGGTAAGTTTTAAAGGCGCCTCCATAGCTGGTGAGGCCATAAGAGATTATAGACTCAGCAAGAGCTGTGTACATTTGTAGGAGGGTTCTGTACGGTATATTCCGCCTTATAATGGAAAATTTAGTGAGTATTCCACGCAACTTACTGCATACAGATTCCACCTGATAACTCCAGTTGAAGCGATCATCCATACTAATATTATAAATGTGAAAAGTAACTCTGTCTGTCTGTCTGTATGTTACGTTTTCACGCCTAAACCGCTGAACCGATCGTCATACAATTTGGCAGAGATATAGCCTGGGATATGGAGGACATAGGCTACTTTTTTACGCGATAACCGACATCCACGCGGGCGTAGCCGCGGGCATAAGCTAGTCAATTATAAGTCCCAAGTAGGTATGACATGGAACTATAAATAGAATATAGAATTCAAATATTGCTCCGAATACAAATCGAGAATAAATAGGTAGCCACTTAGGCTTTAGCCAAATACATGCAGAGTACTAATTAAATTTCACATTTGCGAACTGTGTTGTGGAGGTCAGATAGGCAGGCGCTCCTTTTTCATTTTATATTTAAAATATTGGTATTCAACTGCACGTGGTTAGAATGGAATCCGATCCCAACATAGTTGGGGAGGCTGGGCAGATGAGCATTCAATATTTACGCAATATGGTTTTTGTATAGCTATAAATAAATATTTTTGTTGGCAATAAATTATTATTATTTTGATTCCATTGCTTTCTCCTGCTAGCCGGGAAGTTCTAATGGCTCGGACCAGAGGCAAGTGTTCATCAGTTGGTTTAAGAGGTTGTGACGAGAAAAAATATTATCTCGTGGTGAGAATTTTCTAATACCTTTTATTTAGACACGAAGCAAAAAAATCTGATCTAGCTAGATCGTATTTTGTTGCTTCGTGTGCTCAATATGAAACTTTATAAAAGGTATTAGAAAATTCTAGACACACTTACCGAGGTTGCTGATGAGCCGTCTTTCATAATTCCTTCTCAGTCACGAGATAATATGTTTTTAAAGGAGTGGCGCTAGTGGACCGGTGACGACGTGGAAATATAAATATTTGATTCTACGCGGTTGTGCGTAGGCATAATAGATGAGGATGAATTTGGGTGAGACTAACGGTGCACTTGTTGAACTCATACTGTATAAACTTTCTTACTAGCCTGCATACGTTTAGAATCACTGCCTCCTGTAGTAGGTGATCGGCGCTAGATAGGGTGAGAGAACTAAATTCATCAAAATCAAAATATTTTATTTCATATAAACCTACATGGGCACTTATGAAACGTCAGAAGCTAGGTGCACGGTTCTAATTAGTCGTTTGCTATGGAGAAGAGCTGGCAAGAAACTCCACGGTTATTCTTTTAAAAATAATTGGCTTTTAGAATATTTTTAAATAAAAGTGTTAATAGGTATGGGAGGACAGTGTAGGCCTTTCAACAATTACCAAGTACTCAACAAAATAGAAAAGTGCCAACAAATCTACAGTCTACTATGGCTTACGTTCTCATATTTACAAAATAGAAAAGAATGAATAAAAAAGAAAAAAAAAAGATATAATTATATATTCATCCGAAGCGAAACGTCTGAATCAAAAGTGAAAAATGAACTGGTGAACCGATCCAAGAATGTTGTATTTGGCACTCGGCATCTATCACTCGCCTATAGAAGGATCGAAAAATTTAATGAAAGGAGCAGATGAACTTTTATGTACCTACGTCATAATCATAAACATTTATTTGCAATAAGTATTGGTACAGTGTTGGTTTTAAAGTCAGTAATTAAGTTCCTAATACATAGTCAGACATTTGACATCCAAAACATTACAGTGTATTTAATTGATGCTAGAATATGATATTTATAATATGTCTAATGGCATGCTTTAAATGCTAGTTAATATTATTCATTAATTTTACAATACATTCACATTAATTTAAAACAGATTATTTAATTTAATTTATAAATTAATTTATCGAATAAAATCGTTTTTAACTTTGCTATTTTATCGGTGTCGTGTGAACGTGAAAATGATCAGTCACTCGAGTGAACCGTTCACTCGAGTGGGACTGAAGAAGTTGTTGATATTGTTATCATTTTCTTGATATTATTCCAGGTATCACGTTCTCGAAGACGGTGCTGGTGGCTACCTGCTGGAGGTTGGCTGTGCCGAGTGGCCGGACGAGGGCGAGTGGAAGTGCGTTGCGACCAGCACGGGGGGCCGTATCGGCATCTCCACTTGCTATGTCACCATGGATGGTGAGATACCTCTACCTACAGTAGCCGGGTGTTAATATGGGACATTAAGCTTTACAGCTTATATACTGGAAAATTATAGCTTGATATGTCGCCGTGTGTACCTACTAAAACAAAAATACGAAACAAATAGGAGACGAACAATAATACTCCAATATAGGCGGTAAACCATAAGAATAACAAATAATAATAATTATTATTATTATGGAAAAATCTTATCGCCATCTTAGTTATTTTGGATAAATTACCTGAATCGTAACTAAATACTTCTGTAATAACATTAACAATGTGTAGGTAATAGGTATAGGTAGATATATAGTTAATTACCTGACAAGATCCTTTGGACATACAAAAAAAAAAAGTAATTTCCTTGGTTTTCCCACATACCATTATTTCTACACACAGTACAATAGTTTGGCATCTTTAAAAACAATAAGAATAGCTAAACGTCTGCGTCGGCGTATCGCTGCCGCCGGGGCACACCCTTAACTTTGTCGCACACTGAGTTGGCTCAAACCGGTTTTCACCCGAGCGGGCGCCGGCGCTCGCCCCCCACGCCTTGTCAGTGACAGGTCACGCACACATAGCTGTGCGTGCAGTAGTGCTTTCGCGCACGGCGTTAGTATGTACCTTTGTATCTGCTCGGTCTTTAATCATGTGCTAGGGGTTCGTTTTGATTACATCAACGAATGTCGTCAGGTACATGGTTATTGTTTTTTTATCGAATGTGTATAGTTATGTTGTACTTTACTTATTTAAATTATATTTTAATCATTTTCCACAGTTCCCAAAAACTACCGAAAGCCAAGATTCATGGAGAACCTTCAAGCTGTCCTAACAGAAGAAGGGCTAGTCTCCTTCGAGTGCAAAGTCGTGGGCTTCCCCACGCCAGTCCTCAGTTGGTTCAAAGATGGCCAAGAACTAAAGCCAGGAGACGTGTACCAACTCACAGGAACCAATTCCTTAGGCTCCTACTGCTGCATAGCCAGGAACTGCATGGGTCAAGCCAGCAGTTCCGCTGAACTGACAGTTGAAGATATCCAGAACCAGCTGAATGAGGAAGAGAAACTGCAGCTTTTCTCCAAGAATCAAGCGCCAAAGTTCATTCAGGGATTAAAGAGCGTCGAAGCGAAGATTGATGAGCCATTTCGTTTTACAGTAAAAGGTTAGTCGGTGTTTTTATTCTTGTGTGTCACTCTAAAAGTGTTAGCTATTATAATCTTTTTTACAAAGATGAAAGAATATACCTACAATTTTGTGAGAGCTTTTTTACGGGTGTAAAGTTCATGCAAATTACTCAAACCGTAAACGTAAGGTTAATAAAAAAAAAATTAACAAAAAATACAACTATCCTATAGTCTTTTTATACGTGCAGACTATGGGCCAACTATGTGCAGCGAGTATACAGTGCCATGCGCGTACAGTACAACAATGCGTTCAGGGTGCTGCCGGGGCTACCGCGGTTTTGCAGCGCTTCTACGATGTTCGCGCAGGCGCACACTGATGACTTTTATGCTATAATTAGGAAGCGAAGCGCCTCGCTACTAAGTCGCTTCCAACGCAGCACTAACAGTATCCTGAGCGTTTTGTCCGAGCGGTGGGACTCGGTGGTGTTGGAGAGATGGATGCACCTGCATGCCAGTTCGTCACCTTATATAAAATAATTATTTATCTTATTATTATAATTAAATTTTAATTTTGATGCAATGGTTTTAATTTATACTTATATTATAATATTATAAAGCTGACGAGTTTGTTTGTTTGTTTGTTTGAACGCACTAATCTCAGGAACTAGTACCTAGTTGAAATTGTAAAATTCTTTTGAGTTGGATAGTCCATTTATCGAGAAATATTATAGGCTATATAACATCGTGATGTTATATATAGCCTATAATATTTCTCGATAAAACCTATAGGAGCGGATTATAAATGAGAAAATTTGCAAAACCGGGAATAAATATTCCTTTTTCAGAGCTTCCGTTGCGTGCGCTGCGTAAACGGTTTAAGACTGCGCCGAGCGCACAGTGGCGCCCCCATCGTTTGTTCGGTGTTTTCTTTTATTTTAGAATGAAAATGCAGAAATTAACCTCGTTAAGTTGTGCTCCACAACACTTTACATTATTATTACTACAAACAGTAGTTTTAAATTGTTATGTTTTATTGTAATCATTAAAACGGAGCTTAGTGGCCACTATTTTCCGTTTTAATGATTACAATAAAACTTAGTCTTAGTCTTGTGAAGCACAACTTAACGTGCTTATTTTCTGCATTTTCATTCTAAAATAAAAGAAATCACCGAATAAACGATGAGGGCGCCACTGTGCGCTTGGCGCAGTCTTAAGTTAAGCAAATATCATGTATGATGGAATTGTTCCTCTTTAAAAGTTCTAAAAAACATTCCGCGACAGCATATGTCTATCTTTTAAGATTGACTCACTATAACCTTTTTATATGGTAATCAAATTTGTTCAAAATTAATGCATTATTTGCGAAGGAGCTTTATCAACATAATATTAATCTTTATCCAAATAAATATGTTATTAATCACAAGTATTTAATGTAAACAAAATTGTCCTTAACATCAGTTGATTTCAATCAACATCTTAGGAGATATCATAATTTTAAAATAACTCCGTAACAAAATAAGTAGAAAATTCATTACTTAAACCACTCTCTCTCTTGGGTGCCGCAGACGAAGTTGCGCGGGTCAGCTACGAGGGCGGCACTGAAAATTTCGGGAATCAAGGAAGAGACACAACATTACTATTTAAAAATGTATTTATTGCTTTTCGAAGTATTCTCCGCGAAATTTGACACATTTTTCCATACGATGGAACCAATCATTGAATCAACCATTCCATTCGGAAGTTGGGGCCTCCAAAATGGCCGTTTTGTAGGCGTCCACAGCTTCTTCAGGTGATGAAAATCTCTGTCCACGCAATTTATTCTTTATTTTAGGGAAAGTATAGAAATCATTAGGGCTTAGGTCGGGGCTGTACGGTGGATGGTCTAATAATTCTATGTTTTCTTGCTCTAAAAACTCTTTTGTTCTGTGCGCGGTGTGAGAACTCGCATTGTCGTGATGGAGGATGATGCGGCGGTTGCAGTTCTCTTTACGGAGTTCAGAAACGACCTGTGGCAAACAAATGCTAGCATACCATTCTGCATTAACCGTTCTTTGTCCCTCAAGAGGAATAGTCGTAACATGGCCGGTTTTGGAGACAAACGTGGCCACCATTTTTATTGAAACACTCCGTGAACGAACAATTTTTGTTGGCTTAAACTCATTTTCGAACACCCAAACTCGTGACTGGTTTTTTGTTTCGGGTTCGTATGCATATATCCAGGATTCGTCACCTGATACGATGTTGTATACAGCATTTGAGGATCCTGCGTGGAATCTTTTGAGAGTTCTGACGCACCAAGTAACGCGAGCCACTTTTTGCTCTTCACAGAGCGAATGCGGTATCCATCGGGAAAACAACTTTTTTACACCTAATTGTTCATGCAAGATTATTTGTATTTGACTCATGCCAATGTCTAAAGTTGCCTGAATTTCGCGGTATGTCACATGTCGATCTTCCTCAATCAGCTTACGCACAGCATCAACGTTTTCTTGGGTGACTGCAGTTTTTGGAGGACCTTGACGGGGATCATCACTGAGCTTGACACGTCCACGTTGAAATTCAACAAACCAGCGATAAATTGTGGTTTTGGATGGGGCTTCATCACCAAATGCAGAAATCATCCGGTCAACACACTGTTTTTGTGTTAAACCACTTCGACAGTCATAATAAATCATCGCTCTTGAATTTTCTCGAGTCAATTCCATTTTCTCAACGACTAAACAAGTTTGACAAAACCTTGTGACAAGACCGAGAGTCTTTTTTAAAATAAATGAAAGGTATTCGATTTTTAAAACCAAGCAGTTTTCAATTAAAAAGATTTTAATATGACAGGAACAGTGGAAATATTCCATTCCCGATACTTTTAGTGCAGCCCTCGTATATTATAAAGCTGAAGAGTTTTTTTGTTTGGTTGAACGCGCTAATCTCAGGAACTAGATACTGGTTCGAATAGAAAAAATATTTTAGTGTTGGATAGCCCATTTATCGAGGAAGGCTATAGGCTATATAATATCACGCTATGATCCTTAGGAGCCAAGCGAAAAGAACAAAAGTCAGAAAGAACGCTAAGCGATAAAGAAGTTATAGCGCGGGCGAGCGATGGGATGCGACACGATGGGTGGGCCGAAATTTTACGCGGACGAAGTCGCGGGCAGAAGCTAGTGTGTAATATTTTCCTCCTCCTTATGTATATTTATATAATGTGTAATGCTTAATATGGGAACAACTTCCTGAAATAAATGATTATTATTAGGTATTATTATTATTGCATTTTGGTTTAATATTTTTCAACAAGCACAATAAACCCGTTCATTCGAACAACGTATGTGTACGTCACATATTGGTAGATATAATGTGGCACAACGTATTAACATGTCCATCAAAAACTTGATTTATTGAGCACGACGTCATGGTAGTACGTCTTGATGCTAAGTACCTTGCTTGTCAGCGCACAACGTCACTTTAAGTCATTTCGATTAGGAAGTGTTATTACATCAGTCGACCTGTGCCACAGCTATTTGCACAACGTCATTAGACGTCGCTCCAGTTTGTATGAAAAAATGATGTGCAATATCGCGTTGAGCTACGATATTGATAAAGTTCATATCATATGAATAAGGTCTTAAAATTAAGAAAATATTATGTGCGAAACGAGTATTATCAATGAGACAAAATATGTTACGTTTTCTAGGGCTACTGTTCGAAAAAGTGACATTTGCCAGGGATCCGTACAGAGAATATCAAAGTGCTGTCACTTGAGTACCTACCTAATGGATTCGAAGTTTACATTTTACAGAATAATCTTTTAACATTAATTACCTCTTTTTACTTAATCATAACACCAATTTGTAATATGTTTCAGTCGCCATTCCGCCTGAACCGTCGGTACTGTGGTATCGCGACGACCAGCCGGTGGACGAGTCTTCGCGCTGTCACCTCGGCCGCGAGGAGCGCGGCGTGTGCTACCTGGACATACAGAGCCTGGAGTTCCTCGACCAGGCCGAGTGGAAGTGTGTCGCCATGAACGACTTCGGACACAGCGTCACTTCATGTTTCCTCAAACTAATCATACCTAGACACTACAAGAAACCCAGATTCTTAGAAAACCTTCAAGCTATTCTATCTGATGAAGGAGCCGTTAACCTCGAGTGTAAGGTCATCGGTGTCCCGCAACCCATCCTCAAATGGTACAAAGATGGCGAGGAATTAAAACCTGGTGATATTCACAGAATCATATCCGGTCAAGACGGCACGTGCTGCCTTGGTACTTACACTTGTGAAGCGCAGAACTGTATGGGCATTGCCGCCAGTTCTGCTTCACTCCTCGGATTTGATGATTCAATGAAAGCAAAGAAGAAAAAAGCTGAAGAACAAGCTTTACAAAGGAATTTATCTCTTAGCACTATACACGAAGAAAGAACTTCACAGATGTACGACACACCAGTCGGTGACGTAACCACTCTTGACGATAAAGGAGAAATATCCTTCTCGTTCGATGGCAAAGAAGTTTCTGTGTCTCTTTACGAAACTCCAGACTTGACCGAAGAAGAAGCTTTACAAATTGTGGAAATGTACGCCGATCAATTATCGGAAAATATTACAGAGCACAATGTGGTGGAACTTCCACCTTTAAGATTCGTTAAGGAAACATCTACATCTGGTAATTTGTTGATGGAGGCAGTTATAATTGACGTCTCACCGGAATATTTCGTGTCTCCAGATGAAGATTTGCGAACAGAAGCAGATCTCGAAGACTTATCGATTGCGGACGAGAACGGCCCGCCTCAGCTATCGTTAGATCAAGACTTTGAGATTGGTGGAGAGGATTACTTGGAAAAAACTATGGCGTTGTTATCGGATGAAAGATCGGATCTTAAACTAAGTAGAAAGAAGTCAGATTCCCAGAGAAGCGCCGATGACTTTTTCAGTTTATCACGTGATCAGTCACTGTCGGAAGAAAAGAGAGACGATGATACTCAAGCCATATCTGATCTGCAAAGCTTTGCGAGTGCACACAGTTCTGGAAAACCTAAATCGAAATCTTCGAAACCATCAGGAGAAGACGGTCAGGAGGCATTGGAGCCCACAAAAAATATTCTTTTTAAAGATGAAGCTTTGCAGCACTTAGACATCGAGCCAGCTCCAGTTTTGAAACCTAAGAGGGAGCGTCGTACTAGCCGTAGTTCTAGACGGTCCAGTTCAGGGAGCGAGAAGTCTGTTAGCAAGTCAAAAGAAGAAGCTCTTCGGAAAAAAGAGTCATTTGAAATGGAAATGCCTAAAAAACCCAAAATGACGGATGAAGAATTCAAAAACAAAATGGTCAGCATCAGTACTTCATTGTCTAAAGTTATAAACGACGTTCAAATTATTGAAAGAGATATTATTCTTAAGTCAGAACTAATGTCATCGGCAGCAACTGCTTCAAGAAGTTTGGAAATTATCAGTAGTTTAATATCTCCACTTTCGGAAATACATAGTATTGCAGATGCTGCCAAAGAATCAGCTTCGGAAACTAAAGAGGTCAGCAGTACATTATTCAATAGTTTACCTCAGCCATTAAAAGCTCTTCAACAGTCGCTGACTATCATCGAAAAATGTATTGACATGGAAAGTGACAGCAAAACACTTGTTAAAAAAACTTGCGTAGCATTCGTCGAAACATGCGGCAGTGAAATGCATAAATTGATCTCGGATATTAATTACGTTACGTCTAAAGATTATTTACTTACTGAAGATAAAGTTCTCACAGAAATCGAGTCGTTGAATCATGAGATGAGCACAGTGATCAAATTCTCTGCTGATACTATCAAAGCCAGGAATCTTCTTAGCGAAGCTAGCGAAATTATAGTGGACGAGCCCTCTCTTGAAGTCAAACATTTGAGAGATACACAAAAAGCGGTGTTTGATTTAAAAAGTCCTCTTATTTCTTTACTCTGTATAGCTGAGTGTGCTGAAAGTGGAAAAATAATAGATGTCGCTAAAGTACGCAATAGTGAAGTGATACTTAATGATATGTATGCTTCTATACAAGACTTGCAAACAGCTTTGGAACAAATTGAAACACTATCAGTAAAGGAATCAAATACGCCATTACAAAAATACAACACTGGGATTATTGAAACTGTAATGGAGTCCGTTGTAAAACTTAGGAGTTCTTTTGAGCAATTATCCACAGAATCTGAAGGCGAAGATGAAGCCGTACTCAAACAGGCTGTAGCCTCAATTAAAGAAAACCTTTATAAAATATCAACACAAATAGAAGTAATTGAAAATAACGTGGGTACGTTTGATGTCTTACAGAGCGAAAATAAGCTGGATGCGCTACAAAAGATGGCTCAGATTCTTATAGCATTAGAAAACAACCTGCCGAGATTAGAACCGATGCCAGAAATTAAGAATCACATGACCGTGTTCCACAAAAATTTAACAAAAGTTTTAGAAAATGTGATAGAGAGTAACGAGTCTAAGAAATATTTTGCACTGATGGAAACTTGTGATGCAGTTAACAGAATAAATACTTCGATTAAGAATCTAGATGTTGATAACGTTTTGTCCCTCGCTAGCCTCAATAACACCTTAAGAATTATTCAAGACCAGTTCATCACAAACGTATTTGATTCGGAGCTTAATTGTTCGCTTCTTACAAATATCGCTGATACTTTGGTTAATATTCAAGAGGCTATCAACACAGTTGAGGAAGCCAGCATTCATGTTGATTCCGAACACATACAACCCATAGCTCCTCATGAGTATAACGAAACAAAGGCCAAGGCTGTAATGGAACATATTAATAACGCGATAGCCGCAATTGAACACGTGAAGGCATTAGAATCGACACAGGATTTCAAGACAAGCATTGCTCCCACATTGGAGAACATTTGTCCTGTTCTAGAGGAACTAAAACGAAGTGTAGCTTCGATTAAAGCTAGTGGTGTTGATGAAGAGCATATTTCTGATATATCAGAAGTCTCATCTTTTGCCCAAACTTTTGCAACGCCACTCTGTGAACTAAACCAGAATATAATTGTTTTAAATCAACAAATTGTCGAAAATATTGAAAGTTTGAAGCAAAACAGTGAAGTTATAGCCACGATCGCTGAACCTATTCACGAGCTCCACACGACACTTGAAATATTACAGCAAGATGTTATTTCTCAATATGGTGAAAATATTACTCCTTATGATGTCAGTTTAAATATGGCTAGCGCAGTACAAAATCTGCAGAGTTGCATTTTAATGATTCATGAACAGGCAGGAGTAGAAGCCGCAGACGATATGTCTACTCTCGAAGATATATCGGGAATAAAGACTACAGCAGATACTATCCGATCCGATCGCTTAGTACTACCGGCTGCTGAAGAAACTGCGGTAGAACAGACGATCTCGCCATTTAATCAGGAACTGCAAGCTACTGCAACTGCGCAAGCACTGCAAACATTGCATGAACACATTACTGTATTACAAAATCCAGAAATCATTGACGCATTAGATACGTTATCTGAAGTCAGTGATTACTCTAGTTTAAAATCATTCGTTATAGGCTTAGGTGAATTGCATTCTGGAATTGAAGAGGTTCTACACCCTCTACTGATGGAGGGATCAAATGAGATAGCCAACTTAATCAATCCATCAAAACTTACAGCTATTGCTGAGCCGATGCAGGAACTACAACAAAGTTTGTCGGTGTTAGACTCAAGTAACATTCCAATATATGAAAATTTATTAGAGATGCCGACGGAAAGAATACATTCCGTGATTCAGAGCGTATCTGAATTTAAAGAGCATTTAGATAAGTGTATGCTCGCTGTGTTCCCTGCCATGCACACCGCTGACAATACCGTTGAAATAGCGAACAAAGTCGGTGCACTTAGAGAAGTGTGTGAGCATTTAAAAGACATTATTGAAACTACTAATGCCGTAGAAAGTATTTCTGTGCCAGAAGAAGTTAAAGCTTTGGAACGCACTGTTGACAGTTTACTTAATGCTACTGATATTTCCAAAGGAATCAGGATTGAGCAAGTTAAAATTATTACAGAAGAGTTATATGAAAAAGTAGCTACCGTGCAAGAGGAGATGATTCAATTTACTCCACAAGCCCCAGAAAAATTGGCTCAAGAGGCAAAACTAATTCAAACTATTGATGAAGTGCAAAGTAATATTGCTGTGCTAGAGCAATATGATTTCGTTGACCTTTCTCGTGCTTCAGACTTGAGTTGCACGTCCCCGCAAATTGCAGTTGAAATTGAATCAGACTCTCTTATGTTAATGGAAGATATCGTAGATAGTGCTGTTAACGTGGTACAAGACTCCACAAATGATATGCCAATAGCTGACCAAATGATAGTAGAAGACTTCTTTAAGACCTGCAAGAATGAATTTACCATCCTGCGTTGTCTAATATCTAAAGCTACAACTCATAAGAAGATTATAAGATTATTACAAGAGTTTAGTTCTTTGCAAAGTACAATAAATGACTTCAAAAGTAAAAGATTTGAATTAAAGTTGACTGATGACGTTAACGGCTGCTTAGCCACTTTCCTAATTCATGCCGATGATTGTCTCCAAAATGTTCAAACCTCTCTTATAATGATTGTTGATTCTCAAGCAAACCTTTTGATTGATGCACCTTTGGCGAAGTTTGAAAACTCGGCCAAAGAACTTAAAGTGGCAAAAGAAATTAAACACGATGAACAAGTCTTTGAAATAGTTGACAAATTCGTGGAAATATTAGAAACAGCTAAACCTTCTCTGCAACATGTACAGGCAGATATTTTAGAGGAAATCAAAAGTGGTAAACCTAATGTGGTTGAAGACAGTACTTTGGTTAATTTGATTGAAGAATTCGCAACATTCGTTGAGGAAGTCAAAATGCAGAAAATAGATGTGGTAACAAAAGACATGTTAGAAAAAGTTTCAACTGTAATTGTGAAACACCATGACTTCAAAGATGCGAGTGGTACAGGCAAGACTTTGATTTTACTTAAATGTTTGGCTGATTGCACAGATGTATTACAAGAGAGCCTTCTGGAAGTTAAAATTCCAAAACAAAAGTTGGAAGAAGGTCCTTTGAAAGCAGTTCTGACAGAGATGTTAGAACCTCTACAAGCATTACACAGTCAATTAACAAATGTTCAAGAACAAGTTCTTAGAGGTGTTGATGAAGACTCGATATCCGTCGATATAACAACTACGGAATCTCTTGTTCAAACGATGACTGAAAAACACAAAGAAATGATAGAAAGGATGGAAACGGAAGAAGCGATAGCCCATGAAGAGATTTCTCTAATCATAGAAGTTGATAAAGAGATACACTCGATACAAGACAGCTTGCGATCTATAGAAAACGTCCAAGTTGCTCAGGTTGTCAAAGAAATTGCAAAGCCCGTGGAAGACATTGAGAAGTCCATGCAAGGTATTTTGTCCTCAGAGAAAGCCAACATTTACAGTGAAGATAAACTTCCTAAAGGTGAGTTTTTATGTTGTATTTATCTTATAATATAAATAATTCTAATATAAAAGAAGTTGATGATCTCATGACAGAACCTAAGTTTAAAAAACAAGTTACCGCATACAAAATTTCGTGGTTCCCAATTAAATACAATAATTATATACGTCTAAATTCATTGAAGAGGTAATAGTCAAAAGGTTATGCATCCATATTTCGCAGATATTATAACCCATGTTCATGGAAGACAACATGAAATAAATAAATTCGTGGTCTTTAACTATCAAAAGAATAGATAATTAATTGGTTTTACAAATTGGTGTCTAACAAAATTATTACTTAATATTTCTGTCGAAATTTTTTATAGATGTCAATTCAAATATCGATTCTTTGGAAAACGCAATAGACCGTTTCATAGGTATTGAAATGGATATATTAGTCGAATCAGGTACATTTAGCGACGCTGATTTGAACGAAAGTTTAACTATTGCAACTGAACTACAAGGACTATTGGCACTTCAGCCCGAAGAGCTGGCCTCTTCCAAAATATCAGAATTAAAAAACAAAAAAATTAAGTCTTTAAAAGCTATCATGTCGAAATTCGATTGGCAAAGTACAGATGCGTACAATGGAAAGAATCAATTAGAAGCTGAAAACATGAAGCTCGTATTCCTTGCGGCTTATCAGCTATTGGTCGAGTTGGAAAAAGTTGATATATTGGAAAATATAGAAGTTAAAAAAGGTAAAGTAGGAGTGGATGTCAATAATCTGGCTTTGTCGTTATTAATCAGAGCTTTGTACAAACGCCGTCGTGACGCGAAAGTGAATTTTTATGCTTTAATGTGTTTCGAAACAACCAAAAGGGACCGTGCTCCTAGCTTCTGACTTTTTATAAGTGCCCATGTAGGTTTATGTGAAATTAAATTTTTTGAATTAGATTTTTTTGATTTTCGTCAGTTTTAAATAAGGTTGCCTATTTTTGTCAAGCTTAAAAATGGATACTGCAAACATGATATACATGTAACTGAATCAGTTTTTTTACATTCTTCAAATTCGTGATTTCATTATTTTTTATATGAGAACCATCGATTTTATGCAAGTGATTCACCATTTTACACCTTTTAAATGCTTCATTCTTCATGTGTTTATAACTTTTGGTAGCTAACAATACAATTTAACTAAAGTTAATATTCTAATTTCAGAAAAAGCTAAGCAAATCATTCTGCATATTGATCAATACATAGAATTAATTGAAATAGTGGAAGAAATATCTGCTATCATAAAGATTGATGATATAAAAGAGACCATGGATATAGCGAAAGAGTTACGTGAAAGCATTGCTGCTTCAGAAATAATCTCAGAAGGAGAGGAAAGCCTTGAACGAGTGAAAGAAGTTCGCAAAGAACAAAATAGGTTGGCTTTAAAACTCCATACAGCATTATCTGCTTTGCAAGTTCAAGTTTTTGACAGCGTACAAGAATTGGCGCCAGCACTCAGTACAGAAGTGATTCAGCGGATTGCTCGAGTTACTGCACAGTTACAAGCAGATTTGGTCGCTGTTACTGGCATCAGAGTGGCACTACAAGCTCCTGCGGAACCTTTAACTGAAATCGTAAAGAAGATTGAAGTTGTAGAGAGCAAAGCTGCAATCACTACTCCAGAATTGGTATCAGCAGCTGTAGGATCGGAAGCAACTATTTTAGAACAAATTAGTTTAGTCGCGCAAGTATCATCTTCTGAACAGTTAATTGCTACAACAGAAATGTTGGAAAAATCAATCGCTGAAACCAAAGAAATTGTCACAGCGGAAGACGCCAAGCTTTTAACATCAGAAATAATAATCGAATCGGGTCACCCTGATACTGAAGAAGCTCTTGCAGTAGAGGGCACTGAAGCTGTGGTTCTGGAACAAACTGAAGCAGTTTATATAGAAACAGTTCCCAAAGAAAATATTGTGTTCAGTGTAGTTGAAGGAGATCAAGCCCAAGGTGTGGCGTCTGTAGAGACATTAAAATTAGAATCAGACAGTGCCGTTGTAATTGAAGACCTCGGACCAGTGTTGCATGAAGTTTCCGTTGATGAGAAGCAGATTAATGTTGGAATAAGTCAACAAGCTGAGCTACAAGAGGCTCCTAAAGCAACTATTGGTAATAAACTACTTCTTAGTGTTGTTATTTTGATACTGTTGTATTGTCTAACCTATAAACTCTTGTTATCAATACATTTTTTTTTTTTCAGAACTTTTAGTTCTGCATATAGATCAGTTCATATCTGACGATATAACAGAAGTGATCAACGAATTAGCCAACGTCATGAATGCTGAAGAGCTGAAGCAATCAATAAGTATTGCTAAAGAAATGCGTGAGAACATCGCTGCTTCTGAAGTCGAATTAAAAGCAGAAACAAGTGATGTTCTGAAAGAAGAAGTTATTCAACAGTATGCACAACTAGCGGAACAGCTGCACACAGCCCTGGTGGCACTGGAAACCCTACCATTAGACACTTTAATAGATATCCCTTCAATAAACAAAGACACTCTGCAGCGCGTTGCTGCAATAACTGAAAATCTGCGCGCTGACCTTGTAGTGGTAAAAACAACCCCAAAATTGTTTGACCAACTTAAAGATGTGAAGCTTAAAAAAGTTTCTTCTGATGCTACGCAATTGAAAGCTTCAGAGTTCAAAGTGGCTGAAGCAACTGCATCAGCCGAGCAATTGGAAATTACAATGGCTGAATTTGCTTCTGTAAAGCCTGTTTCTGAAGATAATGAGAGTGTAGTTGCAGAAATACAACGAGTAGAGAAAGGTGCTGAATTGCAAGAAATAAAACATGAATCCGAAACTTTAGATTTATTGGCTACTACTCAATCATCTCCTGAATTAACAGAATCGGTCGAAGTCGATACTAAATTGGGTGAAGCACTAGCAGTTACTATCGAAGCTGACCCATTTATTTTAGATGAAGTGACAGACCAAGCGATACCGAAATCAGAGAAGCCACTACATAAAGCAACAACAGGTAATTTCAAGTATACAACTATTTATTTGATATTCTATTCAATCTTTAATTCAAACAAAAACTGCTATTTAAATGAGTGATTACTGTAAAACTTAGTTGATAACTTTCAAATGTCTTTTAAAAAAATACTTTCGGATTACTCTCTAGATTTTATTATGAAATTGTTTAATGAAAGTGCAAAAGAAATGTGGAAATCGGATCTTACTCACTTTAGAAACGTAATATGTGTATCCATTCTACACCTAGACATACTTTTATTGTTATTACTCATATCACCTTCACCTTTCATGTTATTTAAACTTACACTTAAACTTACTACATGGAAGTTACATATTTTCAGAAACACTGTTACAAAACATCAATGAATTCTTATCAGACAACATTGTCCAAACAATCGATCAAATATTTGCAATTGTGAATGTTGCTGAACTTAGACAATCAGTAGCAATAGCGTGTGATTTACGAGAGAGTATCGAGACAGCTTCAGACAATACCACAACAATGAGTGTGGCGAGCAATGAACAACTTCAACAGCTACGAAACGCTTTATTCACAGTACAAACACTTGCATTGGACTCTACCAATGAACTGACACAAGTGATTAGAGAAGATGCACTGCAGCAACTTGCCAATATTAGTACACATTTATTTTTGAATCTTGCTGCTTTAATATCACATGTTCATGTACAACAAGAAACATTAGAAGGAAAAGGAGAAGTGAAAGAATTAACCATCGAACGTCCTCAGGTTGAAATTGACACATCTGAAGTGCAAGAAATTCTTAAACAAGCTGAAAGTCTGTCTAAAAATGTGGAGCAAATATGCGAAATAGCAGAAATTATTGTAGTAGATAATGCGACAATAGCAGAAACCATGGAATTGCCCACTACAGACATAATCAAAGATATTATTACTGCTGATGTAATCAAAATATTAGACCAAGGAGCTATCGAAGTACTTCCAGAACAGATCACAGAGGATACTGTGCAAGCAGTTATTAAATCAGGTGATGAAAAATCATTCAAAGATCAAATCCTCAAAGAAGAAGTCATAGCAGAACAACTCCTAACAGAAACATTTGATACTACTACAGTCAAAGATAAAGAAAGCATAAAACCCTCCGAAGAAAGTGAAGCTCAAATAATTTCGAAAGCAATTGATGTCACCGCAACAATGACTCAAGAAGACACTTCACAGACATTGGAACAAGCAGATGCATCAAAGAAACAAGTGATGCATGTGGAAGAAGACAAAAAAACAGGAGATTCGATTACATCGGAAGTGGCTACTATAAAGGATTTGAATGTAGAAGATTCTTTGCCAGAACTGGCGGAAATAACGGAAATTATCAGTGATACTGTTGCAACCACTCAAGTTACACCTACTGAGCAGCTGACTGAAGATGTTCTGCTGACTCCTGTTATAGTTACTGAACAACAAGTTCAAAGTGCGCCAGAAAATATAGAACAAATAGTAGATCAGAACAAAATTAGTCCAGACTTATTTACTAATGGGCTTTTATTGAATGAAGTTGCAACAACTGCTGCAACTGAAGTACTAAAATCCCATGACATTGAGAGTGTGGTCACTGATGTAGTCACTGAAGAAGGAATTATACTACAGACAGACGTGCCTGAATTGCCCATTATAAAGCAAATTGCAGATAGTGACAGTGCAGTTACTAAAATCACTTTAGTTGAAGTGCCACCTACTGTTACTGATATAAATGAATTTGCCATCGAAATTGTCAACCCTGCTATTGTTATTGCTGAAGAAGCAATACAACCTTTGGTTTTAGAGAAGGAAGAGGTTCTTGACTCACAAATGCTTTCAAAAGAAAGTGGAGTTACAACTGATGTTACAAAAAAAGAAACAGTAGTCCATGAATCCGTAGAAATATCTATAACGAATATTGAAGAACAGCCCAAGGATATGGAACCATTGGTTACGGACAACGAACATGTTGATGTAAAAGTTACTGAAGAAAGTTCCTTAAATGTATTGGCACAAACAACTATTTCAATAGATCAGGTTGCCACAGAAATTCCAGAAATTGATACTTCAGTGGATAACACAAAATCACTTGAGCAACAAAAATCTGACGATAGTGCTCCTGAAAAATCTGTGGTAGAGATTATTGAGACTGAAACTGTTATCACTGCTGAAGAAATGGGACAGGTAGAGTGTTTAGAAGCCAACACTATTACGGTTGAACAACCATTTTCAGAAAACATTGAATCAATTACTGCTACTTCTACAAAAGGTATGAATATTTTGAACCAAGACATAAACGTTAGTCATACGGTCATAACAGAACAAATTGTAGCTGTTGGTAAAGAAACTACTGAGTGTATTGACGTAGAAAAAACTAGACCATTACATCAAGAAGAGACAGCAAGCGTTCATGCCATTGTAGATAAATCTATTGAGCAAGAATCGAAGGTTATTGAAACTAAGTTGAATACAGAAAGCGTCGAAAAAACCGCGGTTACTGATCTAGTAGAACCTCAATATTTAGAACAAGAAATAATAATTAGTGATGCCATCATAACAGAGCAATCTGTAGTTGTTGGTAAAGAAACTACTACAAGTATTGAAGTGGAGGAAATAAGGCCATTACATCAAGAAGAAATGGCAAGCGAACATGCCAATGTAGATAAATCTATTGGGACTGAATCAATGTTGGATACAGAAAGTGTTGAAATAACCGTGGCTACTGATTTAGTAGAACCTCAACTTATAGAACAAGGAATAGCATTAAGTGCCATCATAACAAAGCAACCTGTAGCTGTTGATAAAGAAACTACTTCAAGTATTGAAGTGGAGAATGTAGTTACATTTATTGAGTTAGAACCGAAGGTTATCGAAATTGAATCACCAGTTGTTAATGACAGTGTTGAAATAAGTGCGGTTACTGAGGTATTAGAGCCTCAACTTCTAGAACAAGTTAATATAGTCACAGCAGGTGCAGAAACAGTGATTACAAAAACCGTCGAATCGACAGTTCAAGTTGAACCCAAAGTATTGGAATTACAAGAGCATGGCAAGGTACTAATTGGCACTGAAAATACAGAAGTATCAGCTATAAAGAGCATAGAAACCATTACAGAAGCAGAAATAAAGAGGTCAGAACAAGAAAAACTAGTCAGTGAAGTTGCACAAGAAACACTTGAAGAATACGTTGGTGTAAAGCCAGAAATAACAGAAGAGACTAAAGTTCCTGAAATAGAACCAGTGATTGAAACTAAACCAACAGAATTTATGGAAGATACGTGTAAAGCTTCTTCTGATTTACTTCTGCCGGAGACAAGTGAAACTGTTACAAAACTAGCTTCAGAAGAAAGCATTCCTCAACCAACGGAAGCAACAAAGATTACTCTCGGTAATAATAAATCTTGTGATGCTATTATTAATGTTTACTTTAATTTCGTAGAACAGCTTTTGTTATTCTAAAATACTGAATAACTACACAGTATGACATTCAAAAATGTTGTCACTTTATTTATTTTATTGGTTTCACCAATAAACTATCTAAACTGTAACGTGTGACTTCCACATTACAACGGCGAACTTTGATGACTGAAACTCGTGGTGATGAAAGTGTACGTATAAGTATAAAAGCTTTCATACGTTCGGTTTTTTTTTTCAAATATTGGCCACTAAATGAAAAGGCCGTTTTCCCTATGATGGTCCGACTAATTTATCAATCGAGTATTTCAAACACTTTAACTGTCAAACGGATTTTAGTAATTATTACTCGTAAAATATATTTTCCATACTGTGGAGTTATAAGTACTGCGAAGCGTAATGCGCAAAATATTAATTAGCAATTGCACGGCTGGCTGAAGTCAAAATAAATATTTTTGCATCTGTGTAAATATTCAAATACTTTCTACTCTGCAGCAGTATCCAAAGGTACACAGTTACGCTTTCTTGAAATAATTAGATTTTATGTAAAAATACATAGATATCGCTATTTTCGCTGCAAATCATTTATTTTCATGCATTTAACAGTTATTATTAACCACACGATCGATGCTACTCGTATTCGCCTTGTATTTTGTAATATCATGGTATTTAGTTGATACGCTATCTTCTACCTGTGCGCGCTTATGTTTTACGGATGGCGGGGCGCCTTCGCGCCTTCATTTGTTTGGTATAGATGCAGCAATTAATAATATTTCGCTAGAGCTTGTAATTTATAAGTTAAGTAGTAAGGGTTTCGACTTCGGCATCGATAATTCACAATTTAAGTAGTTATACATACATACATTCATTACTGACTATTATTCATTTGTGACTCAAGCTCTTTCATTTTACAACATATACTTTTACACACACATATACCACACATAATTATCATGGCTTCTTATTTAGTGCCTTGGTAGAACTTAACGACACTTATTAAATACACAATCTTTAACATGATCAATGAATATAAAAATACTTTAACATAAATCAAATGAACAATAAATACAGTCTCTTTGATGAATAAAAAATACACGGGGTAGCAATAACAGTTATACTTTAGTTTTCTTGGTATTAGGGGAAAACTTAAATTGGTATCTCTGTCAATTTAAGTTTTGATAATATTTTATTTAATGAGTTCTCACTCACTAAAGAAAGATCATGGTAAAAGCCGAAATCAATTAGTACTATTTGTAAGTAGATCTTTATTTTTCTCCTTAACAAGTGGAGCCAATCTTCAAAACAATGTCTTGATAAAGTGACTTTAATGTGATTTAATATTTTTTATACAACTCGTGAATAATGTTAAATTTGTTAGTATAACAGCAAAACAACAAATATTGTAAAAAATAACAACACCGTTAAAAATTACCTTTTTCAAACTCTCTCCTCTGTCTCATTAAAATATAATCTATAATTTTTTACAGACACAATTTTACACAACATTGATCAGTACCTATCCGATTACATAGTTGTTATAGTCAATAAATTAGCAGAGGTTTCGGACAACACTGAACTCTTGCAGTCAATAGTAGTAGCTCGACAGTTACGCAATAGTCTAGCTCTTCAAGAAACACTTACTGAAAATATACAAATAAAAGAAGATCAAATTTCGTTAGTACAAGATTTAAACAGTGCCTTATTATCATTGCAATTAGTAGTCCTCGAAGCTGTAGAACAAACAAATCCAGTAATAAGCAAAGAAGCGTTGCTTGATATTCTCGATATTGCTGAATCCTTTGCAAGTGAACTTGATACCGTAATATCACTACGATCCGAGTTACTTTCGGATGATATGTGCAATGAAGAGTTAAATGATACTCAAACAGATGGAATTATAACTAAAATTGAGGCTCAAAAGTTGAATGACAAAATAAAACACAAAAATGATACAATGCATAGTTTAATTGATCAATCAGAATTAGCAGAATTTGAAAAAGTTGTTGTTAATAAAATCTTAGAATTCACTGAAAGTAGCGAAAATACTAATTTATTTTCTAAAGAAGAAATACTAGAAGACAAAAAAGTTGATGATGTATCTGCAGAATGTACCAAGGCAGATGATAACTTATGTAAAGGCACATCAGAAGTGCTTCAAGAAGTTGGAGGAATGATTGAACTACCTATTAATAATGAAACAATTACAGACACTATTAGAGATAATCGAGAAGTTGTGATCATTGAAAAAACTGATGAACCAATGGACTTGGAATGCGGCAGGATGATTCGAAGTGATGTTCTAGAATCATTGCTAATGAAAACTGCAAAAACTATCATAATTCCAGTGGTGGGCGATGTTCTTAAAGAAGAGTTACCAGCTACTTTTGACTCAATAAATTCAGAAATTTCAGAAAAACCAAATATCGATACTACTACTGCTGAAGAAATATGTCTTGTAGGTTCTCTAGAAGTAGCTCTGGACGAGAAAGTTCTGAAAGAAATTGAACATCAAGAGTTAGACAGTGAAAAAGAAAATAAATGCTTGCAAGTCCTAGAACAGACATCGGATTCACAAAAAATTATCGGTAAATCGAAACAGCTAATGCAAAATAATATGTAACTCCAATAACACTTATCATTTTGGTAAAAACTAGGAACTAGGTATTTAAATACTAATTATAAAGTTTTTCAGAACTCTAATGGTCTCTAATGGTGGAGCAGTAAAGGTCTCAGACAGATCAATATGGTTGATATGATGTCTAAATAAATTACACTAATAAAGAGTAGAAAGTTCAGGATTCAATGTATTATTTTCATACAAAACTAACGAATGAACAATAAACCGTTTTTTTTTTGCTTTTAGTTAGTCAATTTCTAACATTTGAAATGTAACTTTGTCTTTACTCGCTGTATTTATACATATAAAACATTTTTCAAAACAGAATTCGAAGGATCAACACCTTTTGAAAAATCAAGTTTGCTATTTAATGAAAATAAAGGACCAGTCGATGAATTAAATTTGGAAGAAAAAACAATACTTGATTTGGAAAATCAATCAGATAATGATATTAGTGGACAAATAGAACAGCCTCCAGGAACAATGCCTATTTCGTATGATGAACCTGGTACACTAAAAGTTCATGAAGGCAAAATTATCGGTGAAGTTAATCAAATGAATTACCTACTTGAGGAACTACCCCTTGGTAAACATCAAACTGCGGAAATAAGGGATGATTCAGAAAGAGAAATCATCATTACAATACAAACAGCTGCCGATGAGGATAATAAACAAAATGTTGATGTGAAGGGTGATGATATTATTGTTCAAATTCCGAACGATGCTTTTGTAGAAATCAAAGACAAACAAAATGAGCCAGATTGCCTTGATTTAGAAATTATGCAAATGAAAGATGGTAAAAGATGAATAATTATTATTTTTATAACTCACTTAACGGCATTGTAGTTAGCATAATATTATATTTTTTGAAATTATAACAAACAGTTATTCGTCACGTCGTTAGAGTAAAATACGTTTATACAAACACCAAAAGGATTCTTGATAACGTAGTGAATATCTATTCTATCGCAAATAATAACAAAATAATTAACTGCTATATTTAAAACATTAAAGTTACGTCGTAGATGGTTTTATAACGTTTATATAAAGTCGTATAAAAGTTGCATTAACAAGCATAAGAGAAAAAAATAAAGAGTTGTTTAATAAAAAATACTTCTTATATAATTTTTCAAATTCAACTTAACTTTCTGAGATAACAATGTACTTTCGCATGCACAATACACAAATATTCAAATACCCTTACTTACATATTTTCAGACACATACTCTGAAAGCGTTGTGGCGGACCTAGAAGATCCATCTCTATTGTTTCATGAGACAACAAGAACAAAAGATGATATTATAACTACACACGATCACACACATATAATTGATGTATTCGAGTCCAGCGAAAAGCCTGTAATGTTAGATTTTTCTTCTATTGAAGAAATCATTGATGCTCAAAATACCGAGGCAGCTTTACAAATAATAGAACCTATTATATTAATAGAAAGTTTAAATCTGGAGAATAACAATCAAGACGAGGAGGTAGCTTTAAGTGAAACTTTACAACCCATGGTTGTAGAATCTTTGACTCCTATTGTAAATCTAAGCCCTGTGATGGCTGTTCAATTGGAACTGGAAATAGTTGAACAGGTACTTCCTGGTCGAGAAATCATACCAGTGTTATTTGAAAGTGTCATCGATAGAACTGATCAAAATATTGCTGAGATGAAAGATGTAGGATTTCATGAAGCTATTAGTGCATCGTCTCAACTTTTTGTTTTTGAATCAGTAACACCTATTGAATATAATACGGAAATAACTTCTTTAGGAAAATCTACTGACAGTGAAATTATCTACGAGTGTTCTAATACTTTGAATGAAGAAAAAGTAGCATTTGATACGGTCATAGCACTAAGTCAAACATCTCCACCCATGGTTCTAGGATCTGTTACACCTATAGATGTAATGAAGCCGATGATTGCGGGCCAATCAACTGAAGACATATCAGAAAAAGTAGTACCAGTACTTGAAAATGCACTAATCCTTTTGGAACAAGTGATTTCTAATGAAACAGAAGCTACCGTTTTAATTGACGATGGCGGATCTAGACTGAAAGTGAAAGCCTTGAGTGAAAGTTCCGAAATGATATTGGTGGAACCTTTAACTCCTATGAAGGAACCTAGTCCTGTAAGAGAAACAAAGCTTGAAGCTGATATCACTGAAAAAACAACACTAAGTGAAAATAATGCATCTTGCATCTTGCATTTATGCGAAAATGTTGGAGATAGAAGTCGTCAAAACATTATTGATGTAAAAGATGTTTATCTTGATGAAATATTAACTTTAGATGAGACTTTGGAAACGATGGTTTTTGATTCTGTTTTGCCAGAAAAAGAATTAGAAAAGGCAACATTTACTACCACAAATGAAATATTGAATAACGAAGCGATAAGCCTAGAAGTAATATCATCATCGTTGCTGAAAGTGAGTGACAGTTCTATGATTGCTGCTGAAATGAATGAAGCGACTAAAGAAGCATTAGCTATTCAGGAAACGACCGAAATTGTCATTTTAGACTCTGTGGAACCAATCGAAAAAGTGCAAATAATATTGGCATTCACATCTGACGAACAATCTACTAATGGACAAATTGCAATAAACAGAAACTTGTCTCCATTGTTATTAGAATCGGTAACACCTGTTGAAGAAAAAAGTATTGAATTCGCTGTTCCGAACGTTGAGGAAAATTCTCTAAAAGAAATGAATTTAAGTCAAACAGATGAAGTGATTATATCAGAATCTATAAATATTGACGAAGGTCCAATCGCAGCAACTGTAATCAAACAAGACCAAAAAGTAGCAAATGCTTTCAGTGAAAACTCTCAACCTCTAGTTTTAGAACCAGTGACACCTGTTGACACGATCGCAGAACTTGCGTATGAAATCGATGTTACTGAAGATTTATTAGGAAATGTTGCACCTGTCCATCAAGTGGAATCTTCTATACCAGTGCTTCTGGAAACTTTAATACCCATTGAAGATATTCAATTGCTTGTAGCAACTCCACTGAAGTCAGGTGATGATAAAATACAAAAGATTGCTCCAATTCAAATTGAACCAGTCATACTTGAGCAAATAGAAGAAACCGACAAAAAAGCTGAAAACAGCGTAGAAGAAACTTTAGGAACAATTGCTGTTAAAGAAGACATTCTTTCAATTTTGGAACAAATAGTACCTATTGAAGAAGCAAGTATTTCTGAACAAACAACTAATATTAGTGTTAGCAGCGACACACCTGTGGTAACCGATAAAAATTTGATCATAAGTGAGAATCTACAACCTCTTATATTGGAATCCTTAACACCAGTAGAAGAAAAAGAGCTTGAATTTTTTGCCGCTCTATCTATAGAAAACATTGAAAAATCTGTTGTGTGTCAGGAAACTGAACCAATTTGCTTAGAAAGTGTTAGTTCTGATGAAACCGAAAGTTTTGCAACAGAACCTAAAATAATTTTTGATGAAAAAACAGTGGCAAGCGAGGACTTACAACCTGTTATTTTAGAAATTCCTACGCCAATAAGAAAAATACAATTATTCGTAGCAACAGAACTGGAAACCGAAAATTGTGCACCAGAAAAGGTAGTTCCGAGCCATGAAGCTGAATTGATGGTTCTTGAACAAATTGAGGACATTATCAGAGATGCCAACAAAACTGTTGAAAACGAGAAAAATGCTATAAATGAAGAAATTTCACCACTTATTTTTGAGCAAGTCCAACCTTCTAGTAATCTCCAACAATATGCTCAGAAAGATTTTACTCAACCAAAACTAATTGAAAATTTACTTGAGTGTGATCAAATAACCGAAAATTTTGGTATGAGTCAGGAAGTTATGGTATCCAAGCCTTTAATTATTAATCCACAAACACAAATAAAAGAAGTCACATTTTCAGAAGCTGTAGAATCCACAGACAATATACCTGCTATAGAATTACAAGTATTTGAATCACATTTACTAGAAAATGTTAATAAAAGTGAAGAAGTTCAGCCTGATGCTGCTGTTTCTTTAGTATCAGCGCTTTCAGAAATTTTTGCTGTAAATCAAGAAACTGCACCAATAGAAACTACTACTGTAACTGATGCAGTCGGTTCCGCAACACCGATTGATGAAAAAGCATCGGTACTTATCACAACGAACCCGGAATCTGATGATGGTGTCAACGAAAAGTCTTTACCAGATGCGGAACCAACATTAATGACGACTACATTAATTTCTTGTCCAGAAGTATCAATTTGTACAGAAATCTGTCATCCTTTAATTTTAGAAACATTGACACCCATTGCAGATAACTTAGTGATTACCACAACTCCAAGGAAGACTGATAATGCTACTTCAAATCAAGATGTACCAGTTGTTTCGGAATGTGAGGGTGTGTCAGTAAATGTTCTGATGTCAACTGTCGAAGCAAATGCTTTAGATGAAACGGTTGAATCTTTACTATTAGAAACTATCACTCCAAGAAGTATAATGCTGACTGAAAGTGCGTTACAGCTGAATCCTACTGATAGTCAATTAGGATTCTTAACGCCATCACAAGAAATGAACTTAGCATTTCAAAAAGAAGCAATTTTTCTGACAAGTGATGATTCCACGAAATTTGAACTTTCAGATAATAAAGAATTAAATGAATGTGTAATAGAAGTGATAAAACCTCCAATACTAGAAAAAGCTTTCTTGGAAGACTCTGAATTAATAGCTGAAGACGTAAACAATGATTGTAAGTCTTCAGAGAAAAAAGAACCTATTTTAAACGAAACATTTACTAATGATTTTGTAGTTCATAGTTCAAATAATTTATCAGAAATATTTGATACAAAAGTTGAAATAGGTACAAAATTAAGTGAATATGAAAAAGATGATACCATGATGCGTAGTTTAGCGAGAACCGGTAAACAAGATAATTTATTTAGTCATCTGTTTGAAGTTTTACATCATACTTACCTAATTCATGATACTTCATAAAAGCTATCTTGCACTAAGTATTTTTTTTTTTCAGAATTTAACATAATATTCTCCCTCTATTTTCTTGCGTGGCCTGTTAGGTAGATACGATATAATATATTTTTAAATTAGTTCTAATCTTCCGGCTTTTAGGATCGGCAATTTAAACATAACTCACATTATCACGCACACACACAAAGACACACACACTTTTACACGCATTTAATAATTGTGTAGCGGCTGTAAGTCTCGCTTTCGATGTTATCAACATTCATAGATAAGGATGACATGATTTTTTTATTTACAGAACAAGGAGGTATCATTCAGCACATTAATGAGTTTATATCGGATGAAATATCACAACTAGTTGGTGTCATTTCGGAGCTAACCAACTCTCAAGAATTGAACGAGTCGGTTGAACTGGCGAAAGTCTTGAAAGAAAGTATAGAGTTTGTTGAAGTGCCTGAAAAACCCGCTTTATTAGAGGAGACCAAAGTAGAACATGCTAAATTGGCACAAAGGCTGCAAGATGCTTTATCAAATCTTCATTCTAAAGCATTGGAGAGTGCGGAGGAGTTCGCACCGATGGCAAAATCTGACGCTCTTCAAAGAGTGTCGGAAATCATAACGCATTTACAGGAAGATTTGGAGAAAGCGGTCGTTTTTGGGATGCCTTTAGTTCTCAAGGCAGCGGAAATAGGTAAGCTATCATCATGACTGAAAAATCATGTTCATAGTAAACATGCCATGTAAAGGATCTTGGTTTTACTTCATTTTTATCTTTACATTTATTACTTTGAACTTTATTATCCTACACATAAACAATAATATTAACTTTTTTCTACTTATTTTCAGTTGAAATCCCTGAAATAGAAGAAAGCTCAATGAAACAACTAGAAGTATTGCTTCAAGAAGTGACAGACAAAATAAATCAACCAACAGTCAGAGAAGTTGATGACAATGAAGCTCTGAGAGATGCACTTGATGAAGTACAGACTGTCATTATTAAACTCAAGCGGGATTATGACGGAGCTGCAAATGACACTCTCAATGAGACTCTTGAGGATTTAGAGTGCAGTGTGAGAAGTGTGCAGCTACAGATTAATGAGGACAGTCCACCAGAGTTACTTCAAGAAGCCTGTGCTACATTACAACTACTAGTCAACAATATGAGTGAAACGCAAGAGGTTCAAGTTGCTGAAACCTTATCAGTAGAACTCAAAAATGAAAACATTCTAGAAAAATGTTCCACTGAGACAGATGAAACAGTAAAACTTTTAGAAAAGGCCTCCAAAGTTAATATCAGAGAAGGTAACTTGGCTGGTATTGTGTTGAGTTTGAACAATCTTAAGGATACAATCAAAACACTAAAGCTAAGCTTTGCGGATAGCGCTGACCTTTTGATAGAAAAAGGCGTTGATGTTGTACAAATTCTTGATCAATTAGAAGACAAAGTGTTTACGCTAGAGAAAGATTTGGCTGAAGTTAGTATTAGAACAGAAGTACGGGATCAAATACTAACAGCCGTCCACTCTGTGTACGGGAGTATTTCTAATATGCGGGGGACTATTTCGAGCATACAAAAAATTTACATGTTCGAAAACTACGGTAAACCATCCGAAACTCTTTTGCGTTCTATCAAAAATATATCAAGTATTTTAGAAATTAACGAAGCAGATAAACAAAAGTGGAAGGCATTTAAAAAATCATTGCGCAAGGTTTTGAATCATTTTGAAGACATCAAGTTTTATATCAATCTAGATAAAACAGCTAGATTGCCAAGTGATGCTGCATTTACTAAGATTATACTTAAAGAACTGAAATCTAATCTCTGTGAAATATTGGTTCCACAAGCTTCGGTATTAGGCTCAGAAGCTGTAAAAAATGTAAACAATCTCCTTGAATGTGTTAACAGATGTCTTACTAACATCGAATCGAAGTCCACTTTAGTGGTCAAGGAGAAAATTCCTGTATTTAAAGAACTTTCTTCACAAATATTTGATGTAACCGATTACATAAAAACCAAAATGTATGAACTATCCAAAAAAACGGAGAACGATGAACCGAAAAGAATACAACAACAGCCCGAAATATTAGAACAACAAATGATACCTGCTGTTGAACAAGAAACTTCCATTGGAACTGTCTCATATCCTTCTACAGATGGTGAGATTAATAATAAACTTGAAACAATTGACAAAGTGGATGACAGCAGTAAGGCTGCCCAAGAAATGGAACAAATTAAAGAACTTAAGAAAGCAGAAGAAACAGCATTAGAGTCGTCTAGTACAAGTCCAGCTAAAGATGAAGGGAAAAAGCGAAAAGTACGCAAACAAGTGATGATCCAGGAAATAGACATAAAAACTGAAATAGAACAAATCGCTTCTGAACTTGTAGATGAAATAGCTACACAAGCAATTGCTGCTATGCAAAATTTGGAGGAGTTGGGTATTTTGGCGAATGAAGCAATATTTCCTGAGGCCATGGAACAGTCCATTGAAGTGGAAGACCTACATGAGGCTGAAATTTCCAAAGTAATTGAAGAAACTGTGGAGGAAAGCATTTCTGTACCTGACGAACAAACTTTAGCTGCAGTTGAGCCAGGTGTAAAAACAAGAATAGAAGAAGCCAAAGACTCTCTGCCTGTTGAAGATGATCAGATAGCGAGTGTTTCTCCTAAAGTTGAAGAAACCATAGAATTCAAGTCAGAACAAGTACAAGAAAACAAAGCTGTAGAGGCAGAAGAAAAGGAATTTGAACAACCTGAAGTACATGCATTAGACAAACAGAAAGAGTTTGAAGAAGAAGAAGCAAAAAAAGAGGAACTAGAAAGCGTAGAAAAAGAACAAAGATCTGAAATGACGGAAATTCAAGATATTGAAATCTTGCAATCAGTAACTGAACAAGATACTAAAGAACCTAAACCTGAATCTTTAAAAATCTCAGAAGACATATCAAAACAAGATGAACAAGAAAAGAAAGAAAAAATATCCAAAAAGAAACAAGACGAGCTGGTACAGGAAAAAGAAAAACTCGAAGAAGAGACTTCCAAAATTGAAAAAATCGAGGAAAAACAAACGAAAGGTGGGGTTTCAGGTCCTTCTACTTCTACAAGTAAAAAACAAGACTCAGAGGAAACTGCATTGGAAGCTTCAAATAAAGAACAGGAAGATGACGATGAACAAACTAAGGAAATTAAGGAAGTAAAAGAAAAATCAGAAGAGCTTCCTACAAAAAAAGAAGACTTATCCAAAAAGACAGAAAAAGAAGAGCAGGAAAATAAAGTAAAGCTCCAAAAAGTGGAAGATGTTCATGAGGCTAAAGAAAATGAAGTCAACGAAAACGCAAAACAAGAAAAGCAAAAGTCAGAAGAAAATCTCTTACAAAAAGATGTAGCTGTTTTTCAAAAAGACGAAACCGAAAACTTAGAAAAAGTTTGGCAGGAAAAAGAAAAACTAGAAAGGGAAAAAGAAGAAGCCTTCAACATGGAAGAAAAAACCAAAACTGAAACAGAAAAAAATGAATCTGAAAGAAAATCTCAAAAAGACAGTACGAAATCTAAACAAGCTGAAGAAGTTAAATCTTCGACTGAAGAACTTAAAGAAGAAAAAATAACAGTTATGCTGGAACAAGAAGAAGTCACAGATGAAGAACAGAAAAAGACTCAAACAAAGTATACAATAGGTAAACGAGAAGCCAAAGAATTGGAAGATGAGAAAGAAGTTGCAGATGATGAAACAAAACAAAAAGAAATTGAAAATAAACTTACGGAAGGACAAAACGATGTAGATATACACGAAAAATCGGAAAAAACTCGAGCCGAAGAATCCGACGATGAATTAAAGACAAAACCTGCTGCGGCTGAAAAAGCTACTAAAGAGGCAGAACCTAAAAAGGCTAAGAAAAAAATAGAGGCAAAAGAGACAGGACATCAACAGAAAGAAGAAGAAATCAAACAAGCTGAACTGAAAGAACAATTAGCACAAAAGGATGAACTAGAATTAAAACTGGAGACTGAGCAGAAACGTGATGAGAAACTGATAGACAGTGAAACCAAGGACGTCGAAAAAACTAAGAGAGACGCTGAAATTTCTAACGCCAACCAAGAAGAAGCTCAGTTACAATCACAAGCAGAAACGGAACAGGATGAAGCTATAATAAAACAAGAAGAATTTTTCGATAAAGAAAGAGAAGCATCTGAAATGGCAGAAATTGATAAAAATAAAAATGAAGATGATGATAAAACTAAACTCGAAACCGAAAGTAGACAAAAAGATGATGCTAAAAAGCGCGAACAACTGCAGACTGAGGCTGGAAAGCTCAAGAAAGAACGAATTGCGGCTGAAAAGCTTGATAATGAGCGACTTGAGGCTGAAAAACTCGAAAAAGAGCGAATTGAAGCGGAGATGCTTGAGAAGAGGCTAGTTGAGGCTGAGAAGCATGAAAAGGAGCGAGATGAAGCTGAAAAACTCGAGAAAGAGCGAATTGAGTCCGAAAAGATCGAGAAAGAAATGTTAGATGCTGAAAATCTCAAGGCCAAGCGTGTTGAAGCAGAAAAAATACAACAAGAAGATGAAGAACGAGCTAATAAGGAGAAAGAACAAGGTGAAAAGAAAAGGCTTTCAAAAAAGAAGAAGGATGCAGAAAAGGCGAAATTGGAAGCTGAAAAGAAACAAAAGGAAGAGGCTGAAAATCTTGACGAAGAGCGAATTGAGGCAGAAAAAGTCGAAAAAGAGCGAATTGACTCTGAAAATATTGAGAGAGAACGGACAGAGGCTGAAAAACGAAAGAACGAACAAGTTGAGGCAGAAAAGAAACAACAAGAAGATGAAGACCGCGCAAAGGAGGAGAAAGAAAAGGCAGAACAGAAAAAACTCGCGAAAAAGAAGAAAAAGGAAGAAGAAAAGAAAAATAAATTAGAAGCTGAAAAGCTTGATAAGGAGCGAGTTGAGGCTGAGAAGCTTGAGAAAGAACGAGCTGATGCTAAAAAGCTCGAAAAGGAGCGAATTGAAGCTGAAAAGCTTCAGAAGGAGCGAGTTGAGGCTGAAAATCACGAAAGGAAACGAGTTGAGGCTGAAAAGCTCGAAAAGGAACGAATTGAAGCTGAAAGTCTTCAGAAGGAGCGAGTTGAGGCTGAAAATCTCGAAAAGGAACGAGTTGAGGCTGAAAAGCTCAAAAAAGAGCGAATTGAAGCGGAAAAGCTCGAGAAAGAGCGAGTTGAGGCTGAAAAACTCGAAAAGGAGCGAATTGAAGCGGATAAGCTTGAGAAGAGGCGAGTTGAGGCTGAAAAGATCGAAAAGGAGCGAGATGAAGCTGAAAAGCTCGAGAAAGAGCGAATTGAAGCGGATAAGCTCGAGAAAGAGCGAGTTGAGGCTGAAAAACTCGAAAAAGAGCGAGTTGAAGCGGAGAAGCTTGCGAAGAGGCGAGTCGAAGCTGAGAAACTCGAGAAGGAGCGAGATGACGCTAAAAAGCTCGAGAAAGAGCGAATTGAAGCGGATACGCTCGAGAAAGAGCGAATTGAAGCGTATAAGCTCGAGAAAGAGCGAGTTGAGGCTGAAAAACTCGAAAAAGAGCGAGTTGAAGCGGAGAAGCTTGCGAAGAGGCGATTCGAAGCTGAGAAACTCGAGAAGGAGCGAGATGACGCTGAAAAGCTCGAGAAAGAGCGAGTTGAGGCTGAAAAACTCGAAAAAGAGCGAGTTGAAGCGGAGAAGCTTGCGAAGAGGCGAGTCGAAGCTGAGAAACTCGAGAAGGAGCGAGATGACGCTGAAAAGCTCGAGAAAGAGCGAATTGAAGCGGACACACTCGAGAAAGAGCGAGTTGAGGCTGAAAAACTCGAAAAAGAGCGAGTTGAAGCGGAGAAGCTTGCGAAGAGGCGAGTTGAGGGTGAGAAGCTCGAGAAGGAGCAACATGAAGCTGAAAAGCTCGAGAAAGAGCGAATTGAGTCCGAAAAGATCGAGAAAGAAAGATTAGATGCTGAAAAACTCAAAGCCGAGCGTATTGAAGCAGAAAAGAAACAGCGAGAAGATGAAGAACAAGCTAAGAAGGAGAAAGAACACGCAGAAAAGAAAAAACTCTTGAAAAAGAAGAAAAAGGAGGAAGAAGAAAAAAATAAATTAAAATTGGAATCCGAAAAGAAACAAAAACTAGAGGCTGAAAAGCTCGAGAAGGAACAAATTGAGGCTGAAAAGCTAGAGAAAGAGCGGATAGAGGCTGAAAACCTCGAAAAAGAGAGTATAGAGGTTGATAAGAAAGAAAATGAACGGATAGAGGCCGAAAAACTCGAAAAACAACGGATAGAGGCAGAAAAGCTTGAAGACCAAAAAATGAAGAAAAAAGGCGAAGATAATGCAAATGCTGAAAGAAAACAAAAGGATGAGGCTGAGAAGGCTGAGAAAGAGCGCATTCAAGCTGAAAATCTCGAAAAGGAACGTAATAAATCTGAAGAAGGGGATAAAAAAGAGAAGGAAAAGCTAGAGGTAGAAAGCCTTTCGAGAAAGAAAATAGAGGAAGAAGAAAAAGCTAAAACAGAAGCTGAAATAAAACAGAAGGAAGAGTCTGAAAAGAAACGATTAAAAGCTGAAGAGCAAGATATCAAAGCGGCTGAAAAGAAAAAACTCACAAAAAAAAAGAAAAAAGAAGAAGTCAAAGTGAAAATGGAAGCCGAAGGAAAACGAAAGGAAGAACATCTCAAAGAGGAAAAAGAGCAAATCGAAAAGTTACGCATTGAAGAAGAAGAAGAACAAAAGGTAAAATTATCTCAACTTGAAAAGGAGAAGGAAGACAAAGAAAGACAAGAACAACTTGAAGCTGAGAAATTACGCCAACAAGAAAGATTAAAACTAGAACAACAAAGTGCATCAAAAGAAAAAGAGGAATCAAAACAAAATTCTAATAAAGAACAACATGAAAGTGAAAAGAAGAAACATACTGAGGAAAAGTCACAACTAGAAAAAGATGAAGCCGATAAACTTATAACGGAAAAAGCTGAAAAGCCGAAAGAGGAAGAAGAAAGAGCTAGAAAAGAAGCTGAAATCAAGGAAGCAGAGGATGCCAAAATAGAAAAGGCAAAAGCGGAGCTAGAAGCTCAAGTACAAATAGAAAAACAAAAGTCTGAAAATCGTGAGAAAGAACAAGAACTTGAAAAGAAGCGTCTACAGGAAAAACAGGTACAGGGTGAAAAGTTACAAGGTGAGCTTACTAAAAAGCAAAAAGATGAAGCCGATAAGCTCAAAACGGCAAAATCTAAGAAGAGCAAGGAAGAAGAAGAAAAAGCCAAGAAAGAAACAGAAATGAAACAGGCAGAAGAAGCTAGATTAGAAAAAGAAAAAGCAAAATTAGCGCAAGAAATTAAAGATAGGCATGAGAAAGTAGAATCAGAAAAACGCGAAAAAGAAAGAATTGAAGCGGAACGAGTCAAAAAGAAGGAAGAAGCTAAAATAAAGGATCAAGAAATAGAAAAAATAGAAGCCGAAAAGAAACGCGAAGAAGAAGAGAAGCTTAAAAAAGATAAAGAAGCAGAAAAACGCGAAAAAGATAAAAAAGCAGCCGAAAAGAAGCGCAAACTAGAAGAAAAGTTAAAATTAGAGCAGGAAGAAAAAGCTGTTAAAGAAAAGGAAGAAGCCGAAAGAAAACGCAAGGATTATGAAAGGTTAAAAGAAAAAGAAAAACATGAAGCTAAAGCGAAAGAAGAAAACTTAAAGCAAGAAGAAGACCAAAAGCGTGAGAAGGAAAAGAAAAGAATTGAGAAACTCGAAAAAGAAAAACAAGAAGAAAAATTACGTGAAGACGAAGAAAAGGCCAGGTTAGAAAAGAAACGGGTAACAAAAAAGAAAAGAGAAGAAGAAGAAGCACGCTTGAAAACAGAAGCCGAAGAAGCGGAAAAAGTTAGAAAAGACGCTGTTAAAAAGAGAAAAGAAGAAGAGAAACTCCGTCTAACAAAAGAACAAGAACAATATGAAAAACGTGAACAAGAAATTAGGGAAACAGACAGAAGAATAAGAGAAGAGAGGCGACGAGAAATAGAGAAAGACTTAAATGAAACAACTCAGAGGCCTGTATCAACTTCAGAGGTAGACTCAAAGGAATCAAAATCTAAAAGGAAACAAAACGGAGACATGGATGGAGAAGATCACTATATAAGAGAGTATAATTATGAACCAACGAGACAAAAGTCTGATGATCGAGCCAAATTCGTTGACCACAACCACAGAGATTACACCATGGAGTTCATGAGGCCTTCTGGCTACAGAGAGAAAACATTTGAACATGAAAAGTTCTCTGAAAGGGAATCATTAGGTAGAAGTGCTACAATATACAAAGCTCAAACGATCATATTGGACTCTCAGTTGAGATCGTCTGCCCCACCTCAGCCTGATAGAAGTGAATCTGAAAGGAGAACAGAGAGGTATGACAGAAGCGATTCTGAGAGACGAGTTGAAAGGCACAGATCAAAAGCTATAAGCGAAGCTAGAAGCCTGATATCTGAAAAACGTTCAGGGCTCTCTAGGGACATAAAGAGGAAACCAGTATTTTCTACTTACCTCACAGACAGAACTGCCGTGGAAGGCTCCCGAGTCAAACTAACATGCAGCGTTCTATCGTCCTCGGATCCTAAAATCACGTGGTATAAGAATGGCGTGCTATTGGACAATAAATTGAAGTATAGGACTAAGTTTATCGATGGACTCATTACCCTGGAGGTTTTGAATGCAGTTGTGAGTGACTCGGCTGAGTACAGTTGCACAGCGGAGAATGAGAACGGATCCGTCAACACGTCTGCCAACTTGAAGGTTTACCCGAGTTTCGAAGCTTCACCTATTCCGCCGACCTTTACGAGATCTATTCGCGGTAAGTAACTACCTTTATTCGCATTTTATCCTTTGAGAAAAATTGTTTCTATACTTATTTCCATTCCCTGCTAGAGGCCAATCTATCCATCATAAAAAAGCAAGTTGGAGTTTCATTTCTTACGAAATATATGGGAAAAGTTTTTTTTGCGATTTCTGACTTTTCTAATACTCAAACCTCAGTTGGTCCGTTATAGTGTTTTGATCCTTATAAAAACAGGATCTATTGGCATTTTTTGCCAATTGCCCATTTTCATGCTATGCATTTTTTTTTTAGCTTTGATTGCGTATCACAATTTTTCAATACATAAAGGCTCCCACAGACTGGCGATATCGCGGGCACGACAAGGGTCACACTGCCTGTCGCGCCCGCGATATCATGTCAGTCTGTACGAGCCTTAAGTTAAGGACAATCTCGTAAGACCGTTTTCATGTAGGTACAATGGATAAGGTACACTGCCCTTACGGCCCTGTCTCAACTAATATGTATAATTATGAATTAAGTCGCTTTACGTGTCTGCCTGTGTGGTCACATTGTTTTTCTAAACTCCGCAACGAATTTTGATGCAGTGTTCACTATTATTTAGAGAATTTATTCTGGGATGTTTATGTGTACCGTGTGTATAATAATCATTAAACTTATTAATAGTAAATAAATCTCGATGTTTCTACAAGTCGTAAAAATCGTGCAAAACAGCCTGCTTAACACGATTTTTAGCTTGCTAGTGAATTATAAAAATTATATCGATACCTAATAGGCAAAAGGGGATAAGCGAGCCGACAAAAAAGGCATCTATATTTCTACTGATATATTAAAGCATAATAAGCATTATCAGGCTATAATGTTCTCATTGCTGGGACACAGGCCTCCTCTCAATATCATTATTCAATAATTAGAATATTATTTAATTATTAATTTTGTATCTTAGAATGTTTAGCTAGAAAGCTTTAAGAGACGTAGGTACTATCCTAGAGGTGTAACACCTCTGCCTACCCCTTCGGGGATTTAGGCGTGTTGATACTAATTTCTGTACTTAATATCTTTAGCGTCTATATACCTACATAAATTATTGAAAAAATCTTCAATCTTCCTTGAACTTTCACCCAAAATATACCTACGCGTGTATCGTAATGATGACTCACGCATTATACCCAAACTGTTGCTAAAATTTCTCAGTACCACCTGAAGGTCACGGGCCCTATGACTCATCGAGGTTCTCCTTACGCAGTCACAAGCGCCATCTTTGTGTCACAAGAACTAACTAAACTATAGCCTATACAAATTGTTTCCATTGACGTTATTTTCTTTTAAACAATTTTATTCTAGTTTATGTAATCATAATGTTCATTTGAATGTCATTATAATGCTGAAGTTTTGTACACAGTATAAACCTGTAATTAGGATAATAAGAAAAAAAAATATAGGCTACTTTATAGTTATGGGATGTCAATTGCGTTTACAAAACAGTACTCATGTAAGAGTCGCCCTCTGTCAGTAAAATGTTGAATAAACTACATTGTAAGTGTACCGGCTAATTTAAAGCAATTCTTACAGGTGGCGGTTCCATTCGCTTTGTTAAAACCAACATTCAAAAGTTAAGACTATTAGCGAAAAATAAACTTTATCACTACCAGTCTTAACTTTTGTATTATTACTAATTGAAGAAAAAAGGAATGCCTAACATAGTATTATTTTGATCTTTTGGCCCAACGAAATTAATTTTCGCTAAGAAATTTGCTACGATCATTTAATTTTGCGTCGGAGTTAGGCGGATTATATAAATAATACCTATTGCTTATTAACTGCTACTTGGCTTCTACACCTAAAATCTCAAACATTGTTTATATTCGAGTTTATTTGCTAGCCAATATCCTGTTCAAACAAGCTATTTTGCGTTCAGGTTTACTTGTTTCGATAAAAATAAAACACGTAGATATACTAAAAGATCAATAATTCAATTATCTTTAAAAAAGTGAAGGTTTCATAAAAATACGCTTGATAAGTTTTGCGTGATTCTCAGTTTATTATCCGCGTTAGGCATAACTTTACAAATTAATTTCACTATTTAATATAAAATATTCTAAAATATTCATAAATTATTAAGAAAATGCTCTAATTTATAATTTTTTTTTTTTCAAATCATTATCACTACTCGTTTAGACGTTATCTTCAGTATAAAATCATTAAAAGACGGTTATCGTCGCCTTTAGAAAATGCTCTAATTTAACATTACTCGTATATATATATTTTTTTTTTCAAACCAAAAAATATATATGGGAACCTATGTAAAGTATTTTCTTAATGCCCCTTGGCTAACTTCGTGTTTCGTCAGTTGTTGATTTCTATCAGTTGCCCTTTGCACTTAGTGCAGACCGGACGCTCTTAATCGACTTGGAAGTATATAGAGTTGTTAATACTATAGGTTCTTGTACTTTTTGGACAACTGATTGAAATCCGACGACTGATGAAACACGAAGTTTGCCGAGAGGGACATTAAGAAAATTGTTGTATCTACTTAACATAAGTGTCCATGTATTAGTATTAGAGATCGGATATTCGGATGCATATTTACCTAAGTTAATATTTAGCTATGCAAGTATGGAAGCGGCTTCTTAAAATATATATTTTTTTTTTTTTAAACCCGGGGTGCCTGGAACACCGAGAATGCATAACTGGTCGGATGTATAGTATGGAAGCGACTTCAAAAAAATAAAAAATAAAAAAAAAACCCCGGGATTCTTGGACTGCATAGCTATTCAGATGCATATTTATTTAAAATTAATGTTTAACCCCTGATGCGAATATGTGTATATAGGGTGTAAGGTGTGTGTTAGTTAAAACACACCTTAATCACCTTTTTTATTAAATTAAATACTATATCCTGATTGAGCGTAAATATAACCTCGCCTACTTATGTAGGTAGGTAGATATGCATCCCATTCTATAGTAAGAAAAATACAAAAAAATTGTCGATTCCGGAATCGCGGGATTTTTACGATCGATACAAATGTGCATTCCATATGAGCTAATATTTGAAAGTAAGTAAATACATATACGAGTACATCCGATTCTATAATCAGAAACCTAAATTTGTCGATCCCGGAGCCGCGGGATTTTTTCTATACAAAAGCGCATTCCATATTAGACAACATCTCAACTTTAAGTGAATATGAATTCGAATATTCGATCTGTAATTTAGTATATATGTTTTTCTATTTCGAGTTACCCATCCCTTAAGTTGCATCTGCCATGTTTTGTCTCTGCATCTCCCTAAGGTTGACCGGTACAAAATGCCTGAAGCATTAAGTCCGCCTTTGTATAGTAATTTTTGACTTGTGCATAAAGTTACGAGTATAATAATTAAATAAGTTAGGAAAGGGATGATCATGGATGATTGATTGATATTTGATTGACTGTTACAAAAGATTCTGAAGAGTTTTTGAAGTGAAAACATCTGTAGGTGCGTTGAGCGATTTTTGGTAGGGGAAAATCTTATGGGTTCGCGTTACCGACATTCTACAATCGCAGTATAGTAGCTATAAAAGTGACGTATTGTGCTAGATTATTTCATAGTTATATGTTTTCACTTCTTTATGTAGTCCCCATGATAGACTGTTATTTTTTTTTTTATTTAGTCCCTGAATCACAAGTAATTTTTAACTCGTGACTAAGTAAAGCTAAGCTATTGTTTATAGGCAGGTAAGTACATAATGTTCTCTTAGCGACGTGATAAGAAAAGTGAGAAGTATGAGAGCTATAAAAAAGAGGTAACTAAACTAAAGAGAAGATAGATGGAGTTTGTAAAGGATAATATGGCTAGAAAGACAGTGATTTTTTAGATTAATTAAAGAACATATATTTGGACATCAGCCAAAATTCCTTGTTACCTAACTAGGTAACTAGGAATTTACCCAAACTTGGGATGAGTCAGTCAAAACTGAAAACTTATCTTTGTAAATAGAAAAAAAAACCTCCTTTTATTCAAGGTTCCATTTTTAGGGTTCCGTAGTCAACAAGGAACCCTAATAGTTTCGCCATGTCCGTCTGTCTGTCTGTCTGCGGCTTAACTCAGAGACTCTTAATACTAGAAAGCTGTGATTTGGTATGGGTATACATATACATATAATCACGCCGACCAAGTGATAAAATAAAATGTTGTTTTTTTTTACCTCCCCTACACGTAATGTGGGATAATATTTTTTTTTCTTGTCTATCTCATAGTGTGGGGTATCGTTGAATAGGCCGTTTCAAAATAGGTTTGTAAAAACTATTTTCCCCGTTTGAGTACCTAATATTAAGCTTTGATGTGCTAATTTTTGTTAGAACAAGTGTCCCTCCCTGCCAGCTAAATTGTTGTACTTGGATATGTGAAAAAATTCACAGCAGTAGTATATTAATAGGAAAACTATCACAGCTAAGTAGGCTTTACAAGTAACCGAGTAATAGTCGACCAACTTACATTTACAGTTGATAAGTTTGTTCTTGGGTTAAATTCATACCAACTACGGAACCCTTTATTGTGCGTGGTCCGACACGCACTTGGCCGATTTTTATTATTATGGGTAGTGTAGCATTCTTAATGCTTTTCCCGGTTTAGTAGAACGCCAATATCTATTATAATAACTTTACATAATCTTTTATTTTCCACGCAGACACATACCACCTCGCTGAAAACGAGCTAGTACTCGAATGCCGAATCCGCGGCCAGCCTCTGCCAACGATCACGTGGCTAAAGGACGACAAGCCGATATCCACCTTCGAGAGGTATCAAGCCTACTACCTTGCAGACGGAGTATGCAGGCTGGCAATCAGCTCACCCACTCCCGAAGACAGTGGAAAATACACCTGCAAAGCTGAGAATTCCGTTTGGACGGATCAAATCACCCATGTTGTTAGCTTTACCGGTGAGTTGCACACATTGTATAAACACCAATTATGGCCAATGAGCGCGCTCTAAAATCGCGTCATATTTCAAGTGTGGGGATACCGGGGCGTCCGGGTCCCGCCGGCCAGTCTCACGGGAAACACGGCCGTAACCATACGCTGCCCTTTGCCGCGAAAGCTTTTAAAACATTACGTATAAAAGCATTCGTTCCAAATTCAAATCTATTCGTTTCAAACTTATTAGGTAGGTACACACATTTTTGTTTACTATTACTGGTTCTATTTAGGAGATAAGTGAACACTTTTTGATTTTTGAGTTGAATTTAATTTATCTCCTGTCTGAGCTTACAACATCCCTCACCCTAATGCTTCGAAAGAGTTATAGGTAGCTTTATGTCACAACATGAGTACCGTATTCAATTAGTCGACTCTGCAATCAATATTTTAGTACTTTGTCATAAAAGTAGGTACACTGTAGTTTAAAAAGTCTGTTACAAGATTTTGACAATTTGTAATGACTAATTACAAACTTATTTGTTGTGTAAATCCATACTAATACTTATTATAAATCCGAACAAAATATGTAAACTTGTCTGTCACCATCTCACGCCAAAACTACTGAACCAATCATTTTGAAATTTGTTATGCCTGGGACCTGGAGAAAGACAGGCTTCTTTTATGTTGGATATTATATAAAATACACACCGACGAAGTCGCGGGCAACAGCAAAAAATATACCTAATCACTACCTCACTATGTATTTTGCAATATCTAATCCAGAAATGCTTAACTATTAATATTAATTAATATATAATACTTAACTATTTAATTTCAGGTAAAGAGAGCCGCCTCAGTCCAAACATAGCCACAAGAGAACGCTCTCATTTCAATCGCCAAGCTTTGGAGTCCCGACGTCCACACTTTACTAATGTCCTATCCGACTACAAAGTCGCTAAAGGGGGCACGATAGGCCTCCAAGTGGAGATTAGAGGCTGTCCTACCAGGGTGGAATGGCTGCGGGAAGGTTGCTCCGTCACCGAAGTGTACAGAAACGCAAGAACTTTTGTGGAGCAGGGTTTATACACTCTAGCACTGTCGGATGTCACCGAAAAAGAGTCGGGAATGTATACGTGCAGGGCTTGGAGTACCCACGGCAATGTCGACATGAACGCTGCGATCACTGTGGTTACCAATGAGCTTGAGGGAAAGCCTGCCATCATTGCTGGCAGACCAGAGAAAGATATTCTAATTTCTGTGGGTGAAGATATTAATATTTCGTTCAGGGTTCAAGGAGAACCTAAGCCTAAAGGTGAGAGATCATTCTCATGTCAATTTGAATTTTTATTTTTTAGTAGGTGTAATTTTCTAAATCTTGAAATACTTTGAATTGATTTTAGTAAAGGTAAGTAAATTAATTGTTAGTTTTAATTGTTTCATAGAACAATTAAAAAAACGAATTGTAATTGTTTTTATTGCGAGTTACGATAAACATTCATTGATCCAAATAGTTTAATTGCAATATGCAATTAACGTTTAATTGCGATTAATTTAATTGCAATTAATTCAATCGCAATTACTTTTTAGTCAATTAACGAGTTGATTGAAAAATTTATTGATTAACGCCTAACACTGGTTACAGAAAAGTGTATAACAGTATTGTATGGCTAATAATAGGTTTTCCTGTATATCTAGGATTAGTATAAAATATGCGATCGGACTATTAAGAAATTTTTAAATTCAAAAGGTGCAGTGTTTGGTATATTCATTACAGTAAAATTTCAAAGAAAAAAGTTTGAATATTATGAGATTAGTTGCTTGTTATTTGCCTTCTTCTAAAGTTTTTATTATTTGAATTTTGATTGGACCTATACATTCAAAAATCAAATAATAAGTATTGATTGATTTCTCTCAAGAGGATATATTTTACTATAATAATACCTTTATTATTACAGTCAAATATATCCATTTGAGAGAAATCAATCAATATTATTTGATTTTTGAACGCAGGTCCAATCAAAAATCGAATAATAAAAACCTTAAAAGAAGGCAAGGCAAGGCTCATAATATTCTTCTTTTTTTCTTTTAATATATTTGTGTTACAAATTCGAGCAATACGCAATACACAATGTTTGGTGTAATAAGTCGAGTCCCGCGTAGTTATTCGTCGTGGGTCGAGTGCGCCGTAGGGGAGTGTTCCAAGTTACCAGGGGCCCAAGTCTGCTATTTTTATGAATTCGACACACCGACACGATCTTAAATTTTGCTAAAAGTTCGTAATCTGCTAAATTCATAATGGTCGATCATTGGTCGGTCAATGATCTCGTAATAGAATTTTATTACAATGGCATTTTGAACATTTATTCATGCCAGATTTCATTTATATATATTTTTACATATTATTTATTAGTGTTATAAGCAATCTGAAGTAGTAGGAAGTTTGTAGTTTAGTAGGAAGTTTCATTTGTCATTATGTACGAGATTACCAATTCTTTCAATGGAGTGTCAGTGGCTGACCATTTGGAAAGTCATAATGACGCCATTATATTAGTAGATTACCAAACTTTTCAAAATCAACAATTATGAAATCAATGATAGACCTTTCTGACACTATTGTAATAGCAGACTTGAGGCCCTGTGCGACCAACTCCGGGCAATTGGGGCGTCCATTGAGTATGTTATAAAGCAAACACATATCCATAATTTTGCGCCTTTCATCGAGGGTTAGCAGAGCATATGTTCGACAACTATTCTCATAGACCATGAGAGGTTTACGGAGGCGATAGTTACGGTGGTTAATGTATTTTCTTTGAACCCGTTCTAATTTGATCTTATAAATAATGTATTCGGTGGGGGGACTAGATTGGGCACGCATATTTTAAGACGCTGCGCACATGTGCAAAATACACCGATTTAGGCCGCTTGTACACGCTAAGAAAAGTCACCGGGCCTATGCAAGAATTCGTATCGTTTCTACATACGAACTGTGTACATTGCCACGGTGCTGAACAAGAAAATATCTTGTCTGCGCTAGACACGACACGCTCTGAGTTGCTGCGGTATAGGGAGGGACAGGGTAGGTGAGGTGGTTCAGGTTGTTAGTGTACGTTTAACGCGTGGACGTGTTTTTCACTCATAAACAATTGCAAATTAATAATAGACTTGACTAGAGCAGCCTACTATATACCCTACACACGACTGCCCGAAAATAATCTTATCGTGTACACGTTCTTATTTGTCTTATCTGCAGCAGACACGACAAGTTTTCGTGCCTAAGGTCCGACAAAATTCTTGTCGTGTACATGATGAATTGGTCCTATCTGCAGCAGACACGGTAAATTTTCTTAGCGTGTACAAGCGGCCTTAAGAGCAGTTTTTAAATACCTTACATATGTTTTTTTTTTTAAACGTTGCCCCACACTAGGAATTTCTCCAGTATTGTGGGTGCGTTTACAAAGATTTAAACTCACATACACAAACAGCCAGACCCGGAACAACTACTTAGTTACTTACTTCCGTTCTAACAAGGTCACATGTGATCTGAGAATGTTAATTTATTGTCAAACATAACTCCTAAATCCTGAACTATCTTGACTTTATTGATGACTATTCCATTGAAGTTATATGAGTAAACAATAGTGGTTTCTTTCGTGTATAATTAACACATTGATACTTTGTGAAGTTTAGTGTGATCTTGTTTTTTTTTATCTATTGATTAGTTAAGTTATTAAGGTCCTTGTTAGCGACGCGCTCAAAAAATAGTTAGAATATAGGTACCTAAACTAGTAAAGAGGCGGGACACGCTGACATGCTTGTCACACTGTGGACCCCCCGCCAGTCTGCCACCGAATTCTCACCAATGCGCACGCCCAGATTATTATATTTTGCGCACGCGGCCATCTTTCTTGTAAAAGTTTTTTGAATAAAAGTGTTTTCAAATTTTGCTTGTATTTTGTTGCGAAAAAGACGAAGCAGTCACTTCCTGCAGCACCATCCCTAACAAAGTGGTCATTCGAGCGGATCTATAATGATTCACACCCCAGGCGTGAAAACACGGCGAGCAAAAATGCTGCAGGAGCAACGTGTTTCGCAACAAAATAAAGCTGCAGAAAACACTCAATCGGAGCAGCTCGAGCAAACTGTGTCGCAACGTTTGTTTTCCGATGTGCCGGCTAGCAGCATGAAGTCGGAACCGCTGCCTCACGTCGCAAAAACGCCGGTAAAATCTGTTGCGTCATCGAACAAATCTACGCGCGAAAGCAAGAAAAAGATGTTGCAGCTGGAAGCCGCTAAACAAAAGGCTGATATTCGGATCGCGCTCATTGATCAAAACCTGGATGCCCAATTGGCAGCACTCGACGACGAGGAAGAACAGTTGGAATACAGTTCACTAATTGATGGAAAGGAACTTCCTCGTAGTGACCTGGAGGATTGGGTGATCCATCAAAGTAACCACGAAGAACCCCTACAGGAGCAGCAAGCCCCCGAGAAAGGAATTGTAACGGGCGAGCTGCACGCACGAGTACCGTCGCCATGCGCCGAGCACGTGGCCGGTCGGCCGCGGCCGCACGCCGCAGCGCCCGCGTCACCGCCCGGCGACTCCGTGACTGTGCTTAACAACGCGGTTCTTTTGTTGGCAAGTGCTTTAAAGGATATTTCTACTAACTGTGCAAACAACGTGCCGCAAGCTAGTTTGCTCAGCCGCATGAGCACACCGAGAGATTTACCAGAATTTTCTGGTGACCAGTTGGATTGGCTTCAATTCAAACAAGCCTACGACGAGTCGACGGCGTTGTGTAAATTCACGCCAAAAGAGAACCTATGGAGGCTTCGAAAATGCCTACGAGGGCAAGCGAAAGATGCAGTCGCCGCATTGTTCATAAGCGCCACGTCGCCTGACAAAGTGATATCGACATTGGAGCTATGGTTTGGTAACCCCGACTGCATTATTTCCAGAATACTCCAAGACATAAGGAAGCTTCAGTCCCTACAGCTGGAGTATCATAAAGATATCGTCGCTTTTTCTGTGAAAGTGCAAAATGTGGTGGAAGCAGTACGAGCAGTCGGACGCGAGGAGTACCTATACGGTGTCAATATCGTCTCGGTGATTCTGTCTAAGCTCCCCGCAGTGCTTATTTCCAAGTGGTCCGACTACAGCTATAAATTGATCACCGAAGGAAAGAAACCAAGGTTAGTGATTTTATCAGATTTTTTGTATGAAGAAGCTGTAAAGATTTCCACCACTGCGAGTATTTTTACAACCTTTCGAAGTGATCAGCATTTGCAAAGTAAGACAAGTACATGCACACGCACACAGACCGTGCTAGTTCAAGACGAAGATCGTAACGCTAATTGTTTGTTTTGCCGCGCAGCGGTACATAATCTCAGCGACTGCAAACAATTTAAGAAAGCACTACGTAAGGTACGGTGGCAATACGTGAAAAAACACGGCCTGTGCTACAAGTGTATAATATCCAAACACGATAGAAAAACATGTTCAGCTCCTGTGTGCGACAAGGACGACTGTAATGAAGAACATCATCGTCTCCTGCATTTTTCTACGAGTAAGCAACGTGAGCGCACCAGCGCTGATAATAACAATGCACCGACCACGAGTACTACGACGTCGGCTGACGTGCAACGAGCCGAGCTGACCGCATCTTCGGAAACGATTACGTACATTAACGCGAGTGACAAATGTGACAATAAAGTGTTATTGAAAGTGTTACCTATTCGTGTGCACGGCCCTAACGGTATAGTAAACGCCACCGCGCTACTCGATGACGGATCGAGTGTGTCGCTGATAAGCGCCGGCCTCGCTGAGCGCGTCGGGCTGCGCGGACGGCGCGAGACGCTGTCGGTGCGCGGAGCGTGGAATAATGACGCGATGGTATGCGAATCTACGGTTGTGAATGTGAACATTGCTGGGTATGATGATAGGTTACATAACAATATAAGAATGCGTTGTGTTAAGGAACTAAGTTTGCCTATTCAAAAGTTATCTGTTATAGATTGCAATAAGTATTCTCACATAGAGGATATTAAAGATAAATTGTGTACCTCAGATTCAAAACCTGATATATTAATTGGTCAAGATAATTATGACTTAATTATACCATTAAAAATAAAGTTAGGTAGTGTAAATGAGCCGTCCGCTACGCTTACCCCCCTAGGTTGGTGTGTACATGGTAGGGTGCGCGTGGCGCGGAGTGTCGCCGCCACCCGGGCCGCCGCCGGCGCTCGCTCCACCTGCGCTGAGGTTGCCCTGACCATCTCGGAGAACAAGGAGGTAAGTGACATTTCATCGCATGATAGTCAGCTTCAAGAAATTCATGATGAGGTTCGACGTTCGTTTGCATTGGATGCCATGGGTGTGTCCTGTAAGCCACGCCAGAATGTTGACGATTTGTGCGCCATCGATCAGCTGGAGCGATCAGCGGTGCTCGTTGACGGACGTTGGCATGTTAGCTTACCTTGGAAGGAGCCAGGTCGCACGATGCCGGACTCTTACCCCAACGCACTAAGAAGGTTGAAAGGTATCGAAAGGAAAATGGGAAAGGATGCAGGTTTTGCTAAACGGTATGAGGAACGCGTTCGTCATTTATTAGAAAATGATTACGCGCGGGAACTGAAGGTAAATGACGTCACATCGAATACGTGGTACCTACCTCATTTTGGTGTTGACAACCCAAACAAAGGCAAGCTTCGGCTGGTCTTCGACGCTGCAGGTAAGGTAGGTGGTTCCTGCCTTAATGATTATTTACTCACGGGACCTGATCTTTTGTCATCACTGCTTGGTATAATGCTGCGCTTCAGGGAAAATAAAGTCGCAGTAACAGGTGACATAAGGGACATGTTTCTAAGGGTTAAAATTCACGCCAAGGATCAGCACGCACTAAGGTTTCTGTGGAGAAGCAGCACTACAGAAAACATCAAAGCTTACGTTATGACATCTTTAATTTTTGGAGCTAATTGTTCACCATTTGTAGCTCAATTCATTAAAAACAAAAATGCACGCCGCTATGAGACATCTTTGCCGACCGCAGTCGATGCTATTTACCATTCACACTACATGGATGACTACATAGATAGTTTGCCGGACGAAAGTACCGCTATTGATATGGTGAGTAATATCAGTGACATCCACAGGGCCGGTGGGTTTGAAATCCGAAACTGGACGAGCAACAGCGTCGCGGTTTTAAACAGCATGCCAAAGGAGACCTTAGGTTCTGCCGCAGTAAAGTTCAAAGTCGGTCAGCAATATGGAGGTGAGCGAACACTGGGACTTATTTGGTTCCCTGGGGACGATATGCTTGGGTTTGATGTGTCACTAAAGCGCATCCCAAAAGATATCACTCAGGGCAACGAACGACCCACAAAAAGGATTATGCTAAGGGTTATTATGTCTATTTTTGATGTTTTAGGATTTCTCGCTCCCTTTACTATTCAAGGTAAGATCCTGCTTCAGGATACCTGGCGCCTGAATATTGGATGGGACGACAATGTTCCTGATAACGTTTACGAAAGGTGGGTGAAATGGATTGACCTAATTAACATTATCAGTACACTTCGCATTCCAAGGTGCCACGCGATGTCTGCATGCGCTACGACGGCGACGGTAGCGTGCGCGAGCGAGATGGAAGTCCCCACTCCACCGCAAGCGCGGCTCGCACCTCACAGTGCTACGCAGCCTTGTGCTACGGGCTACGAAAGCGTAGCGGCCGAGAGCAGTGCTACGAGTTCGGCTACAAGCGAATTTGCTTATAGCAACTTACATCTTCATGTATTTAGTGACGCATCGATGAAGGCGCTGTGTACGGTAGCATATTGGCGCTGGGAAGCGCAAGGCAAAATACATGTTTCTTTTATAGCGAGTAAATGCAGAGTGGTACCTGTGAAACCTATGACAGTACCTAGATACGAGCTACAAGCGGCGTTGTTAGCGGCAAGGTTAGCTAACACTATTGGTAAGGAACATAGATTATCTCCAGTACGTCGATTCTTTTGGTGCGACTCCACTACGGTTCTTCATTGGATTCGAAACAATACACGAACCTATAAAACATTCGAAGCGAACCGTCTTGGGGAGATCGACGAATTAACACGTATTGACGAATGGAGGTACGTTCCTACGAAGCTTAATGTAGCTGACTTAGCTACACGAGAAGCTTTTAATCCTGCTTTGTATTCTGAGTGGCTAGCCGGTCCAACGTTCCTGCGTTTTGATGACGCGTCATGGCCTAGGGATGTCATCCAACCGGAAACGAACACAGCGTGCGAGGAGGTAACAGTTGTTGTTCAAGAACACTCGGCTTATTCACCGGTTCCAGATCCGGTTCGATTTTCTTCTTGGCTGCGCCTTCTACGGGCGTCAGCCGCTGTTTTCAAATTTGTTGACAGGCTAAAAGGTCTTCCTGGCAGCGGCTATAGTGTGCAAATGATGGAGCGTGCAGAGCGGCAGCTATTGAAACACGCTCAAGGGGAGTCGTTTGCTGAGGATTTAGCTGCGATTAACAATGGTAAGGCGTTATCTAAAAATAGTCGGTTACTTACTCTCTCACCGTTTTTAGACGAGCATGGCTTGCTTCGCGTGGGCGGTCGGATCGATGCTGCTGCACATGTCGCCATGGAAGTAAAAAGGCCCGTAATATTGGACGGCCGGCACCCTGTGGCTCGGCTGATTGTTCGGCACTACCACGTGAAGGCGGCTCATGGAAATCAGGAAACAGTAGTCAACCTGCTAAGGGAAAAATATTGGCTAGTGAGAATTAGACCTACTGTGAAGACTGTAGTGTCGCAATGCATGCTGTGCCGCATCAAGAAGTGCAAGCCGCTAGTTCCTCGTATGGGTGACTTACCTCAGTCTCGTGTGGCACATCATCAGCGACCCTTCTCTCACTGTGGGCTGGACTTGTTTGGACCGATGGAGGTAACAGTCGGCAGACGTAGAGAAAAAAGGTACGGTGTCCTTTTTACCTGCTTAACGTTGCGTGCTATTCACGTTGAGATTGTTGCTTCTCTCACGACGGACTCGCTGATCATGGCACTGCGTCGGATGGCAGCGAGGCGTGGCTGGCCACGTCACTTATACTCCGACAATGGCACAAACTTGAAAGGCGCTGACAAGGAACTCCAACGGTCCATGAAGGACCTGGATCGAGAAGTACTCAAGGACATAGGTGTCAACAATGGAATGGACTGGAATTTCATTCCTCCAGCCAGTCCCCATTGGGGTGGGGCATGGGAGCGACTGATTCGCAGCGTCAAGTCGTCGCTCAAAGTAGTTTTGCTCGAACGGGCACCAAGGGACGAAGTGCTGAGCACACTTCTAGCAGAAATTGAAAACATAGTGAACAGTCGTCCCTTGATGTACGTTTCGGTAGACCCGGAAGGCGTAGAATCCCTCACTCCCAACCATTTTTTGCTGGGTACGGCGTCGAACTTACCTGTAGTCGGAGCGTTTGACAGTTCTGATCTATACTTACGCAGGCATTGGCGTATAGGTCAACGATTGACCGACATGTTCTGGCACAGGTGGGTAAAGGAAATTTTACCTCACCTTCTACCTAGGTGAAAGTGGAAGACCGAACAACCGCCGCTACGAGTGGGCGATCTTGTATTAGTTGTGGACCCGAACTCTCCCCGCAATTCGTGGCCAAAGGGACTCATCACAGAGGTGTTTCCAGGTAAGGACGGTCGTATCAGACTCGTGGAAGTTAAGGTTGGCTCCCGGACCTGGCGCCGCTCCGCGGCACGCGTCGCTCCTATCACTCTAATTGATGAGTGCTGTGACAGCACTAGGGTGGGGAATGTTAGCGACGCGCTCAAAAAATAGTTAGAATATAGGTACCTAAACTAGTAAAGAGGCGGGACACGCTGACATGCTTGTCACACTGTGGACCCCCCGCCAGTCTGCCACCGAATTCTCACCAATGCGCACGCCCAGATTATTATATTTTGCGCACGCGGCCATCTTTCTTGTAAAAGTTTTTTGAATAAAAGTGTTTTCAAATTTTGCTTGTATTTTGTTGCGAAAAAGACGAAGCAGTCACTTCCTGCAGCACCATCCCTAACAGTCCTCTTGAAGGGCATTACAGTCATCAAGTGATTTTATTTTATCAATTATTTTTTTTGCCAGCGACCATTTAGTGTACAGTGTTGAAAACAATCAGTGATATCGATTTAATTTATGCATTGTAAAAGAAAGGCCTTAAATGGGAACCTTGCGGAACACCGCCAGGGATTTCAATAAAGTTGGAACAGTATCCTCCTATTACTACAACATGTGATCTTTTAAATCAATATGATTGGACCCATCTTAGAAGATCGCAGTGTAATACAATACCCAGCGTCAAAGCCAGTCTGTTTAACTTATTGAGCAGGATGACATGATCCACGCGATCAAAAGCTTTTTCAAAATACGAGTATGTAGATCACGTCAACCGGGCCACTGCTATCTGTATTCTCGAAGAAAAAACAGAACAGCTAGCCAAATTCGATACATAGGATAGGTTTTTAACCAGTGCGCAAAATTGTTTTATGGTGGTCAGTATCAGTAATAGAACACATTTCCAGTATTTGTTCAATACTTTTTTTTTTGTTCCACTTGAAATCAGCAAAATATGGACACAATCTATTCGTAATAATATCAATGGGCGAGCGCACAGCTGATAGGTACCTACGGCTGCGTTCTGCTTCACTGACCGCGCCGCCGGCGCGTTGCGCGACGAGTATCCATTATACCAGTTTCAAAATAAACATCTTTCGTTAACGATAACGAATTTTTTTGTACTAAGACATGTCAAAATACGAAATAGGTGTCTAATAAAACATGTTTAAGTTTAATTTGGCAGCGCACTGATTAAAAACGTTTCCTATATACGAGCGTTTTTTAAGAAACCGTGCAGTTGTTTGTAAGAAATGCGTCTGAGCATAGATGGATAGATTGCATTGCAAACTAGTTATTCAAATATCTTCCTATTGTATTCAGTAGGTATAGAAATTCCTTTGTAATTTCCAATATATTTATTATTCGTGAACCCCTTTTTATATATTGGAACAATAAATGCTTTCTCCCATATATTTGGGAACGTGCCTTCTACAATTTTTCGTATGCCAGGTAATCACAGAAGCAATTAAAAAACCATTGTGTCTCGCGTAGATCTACGTTCTGGAATACGAAGGATTAAAGAGAGATTAAAAAATAAAAATAATTGAATAAATACTTCAAATTAAGTAATTATTATTTAAAATTGTAAAAAAATTTCTCCGCGCGTTTGTACTAGGCCCAAAGTTTTGCCGATAGTTACGCTTTTCTCCTTAATTCCACTGAATCACCGAATTCATTTAATTGTTTTATTCATTTCTTTTCTCTACGGTCGGGTCACATTTATCCCGCAAAATTTAATTAGTGAAGACATGAAGGTTATGACAGCCGCACGATCGAATGTGTAGATATGCTTGATGAGAACCAGTCTTACCAAGGGATATCGTATTACGCAGTAAATGTGTGTTGTGGAGGTCAGATAAGCAATTGCTCTATATCAAATACTGCATCTGGTTGGACTGGAAACTGACCCCAACATAGTTGGAAAAAGGCAGATGATGATGAAATATAACCACCGGGAGCTTCGATTCAATTTCCGATCTAAAAATATATTTTGAAAGAGCGTTTTTTTTTTCAGTTAAAAATTAAAAAGATTTGTCAGTATACTAATTTGATTATTGTTTCCAACAGTGGTGTTCATGAAAGGCATCCGCGACATTACAAACAACCAGCGAGTCTGCAAGATGACTTCAGATGATTACGTTAAGTTTACTCTGAAGAGGTCCGTAGTTTCGGACGCGGGCACCTACTGCATACTCGTTAGGAACGCGTATGGATGCGACCGAGCCTTTGTTACTGTTGTGGTAAGTATACTAACTTTATTTAAACAAATAAGTTCCACTGGTTAAGGCCTGAAACTGCGTTAAGCGGACGCCCGCGCGGTTCCATACAAAAGTGCTCCGTCGCGGGGACCAACGCAGGCGTCTGTCGCGGGGAGGCGGGCCCAGCGTCCGCGCGTTTTTTTTTTTTGCTTGCTAGTAGTCTTTTTGCTACCCTAATAATATATTAAGTTCTTCATCAACACTACTGTATATGCACACCGATAAATTGAACTACAGGTAATTAATTGCGATGGGTACCCGCGACGGCGACGTCGTGTTCCCACGGAACCCACCTGCGTGTCACGCAACGGGTGCCCGTCGCGGGCGCCCACTTAACGCAGTTTCAGGTCTCAAGCCTCGCCTCTGATGCCTGAGGTTGAGGCTTCAAATCCGAGCAAGCACAAATGTGACTTTTATAATTCATATGTAGGTACTTTCTGAGTTTATCTTGGAGATGACTGATATCGATGAAGGAATAATATCGTGAGGAAACCTGGCCTTATCATTTAATATAAGTTTGAAATTGCCAACCCGTCTTGAGCAAGCGTGGTGATCAATGCTCTCGTGTTTTCTTTGTATGAGAAGAGGCCATTGCCCTGGGGCCATATTTATGAAGTATAAATGCCATTATGATTCCTGACCGAAAAAGGGATGGTGCTAGTGGTAGTGGTCAAGTATAGCTCCATCTCTCTCTTGCACTGGAATCCTGATGGCATTAAAACATCATAATACGGCACCTACAATGGGACAATAATAGGCTGGTAGTGTAGTATTATAGATACGACTATTTATTTGTGCGATCAAGTTTGTCCCATGAGAAAAAAATATTAATTATTATTATGAAAACATGAGTGGAAACGCCGGGATGACGCCTTAGGAGAACATATAGTGACCTAACTGGTGATGTTCTTCAGAAAGATCTGGTGCGCATCCGGCGTGCGTGTATGACCAGATGTATGAATGTAAACGAAGCAAAAGGAAAATGTAAAGAGCGTAGCAGGTGGCGTTCTATAGTTTCTGCTTCCCCCATGGGAAGAAGACGTGGGTGTATGTATTATGAAAACAGTGACCCCTATTTGACAGCAGTGACCCAGTCATAACGGCCTGGACATTCGTGTCGTAGGTCGTTTGAACCCAGACAGGTACTTTGTGTCATTTATTTCATCACCACTTTTCTCAAAACAGTGAAGGTTAACGTCCTGAAAGGAACAGTCTGCGTCTAAAGATGAGACTATCATGGGACACTGCTCGCTAAACAAACATTTCCACACAATAGGGATAACGGACAGCCCTCTGTGCAGAGCTTGCATGGAGGAGGAGGAAACCGTTGCGCATGTGCTCTTTGAATGCACTGGATTAGAACAGAAACCCTCGGGGCCCCCAGATCCTTCACTGATGTTCTGAACAGACTAGGAGACGTGATTAGATTTCTGTAAGGAGGTGGGCTGCACTGAAAAAAATTTTTACTTATACATAACCAAACTTTTGTCAACATGTAACACAAAAAAGTGACCACATAACTTTATGCAACATGTAACCAAAACCTGTACTGGCTGTTGTGTATCACTTTTACTAAATCAAGTTAACTTTTATAAAGTCTTGTCAAACTTTAATTATTCCTGAAATAGTCGAAGTAGTTAGGCTAAATATTTTTTTCAGTGTGGTTGGAATAACCACCGACAGCCACCATGGCCAACTCACAATGGTCCATCTGAAGGACTAAGTGCGGAAACCAAACCATCTAACATAGAACATAGAACGTCGTGAAGAAACCGGCATGTCTTAGAACCAAAAAAATCAAAGACATGTGACATGTACCAACCCGCACTAGGCCAGCGTGGTGGATTATGGCCGACTCCTTGTGAGGAGGCCTGTATCCTAGCAGTGGTAACATTGCAGGCTGATTATGATTCCTCTTTAGGTTTTTAAGTGCCTTAACATGACCTTGTCTCGTTTCTCAGGTAAGACAGCGAGCTTCTTCTGAAAATCTCATATCCGACTGGACTTATCCAATGGATGACTCTTCCATGTCCATTGGTGAAAGGAAGTATAAATGTAAGTATAGCAATACCTTATAAAATTATACAGGCTGGATTTTTGAGACGGGGCAGTGAGGGCACATACCTTAACCGTTGTAGTAACAGCAAAGCGTTCTTAGGAGACTTTTTGAGTAGTTACTAACTGCATTCGATGCTTCGAAATGTTCATTAAACATTATCATCATTTGTTGTTCATGTTCGTTGTTGTTGTTCTAGATAAAGCGTAAAACGTTTTGTTGAGGATGATATTCTCATAGCATGTATAATTCCTTTTTCTTTTTTTTATATTCTTGTTATACTCTGTCACATTTTAAATTAAATTATATTAATGTTTCTTTTAGTTCGCTGTACTGGTACAGCGTCTTAATAATTGTTTGCTGCACCGGACGACGTCATTACGTCAACGCCGGCTGTCGCTGAAAACCAGCGCTGGGGCTCTGTCTTGCATAGGGTCGTAGCATAATGCTGAGCGATAGCCGTTTTGCGTGGATGTGACGCATTTTTACCCCATAGTTTTCTTATTATTATTTTTTGTGTTTATGTTCTTTATTGCGTCATGTTTACCGCAAATAAACGTATTTTCTTTCTTTCTTTCTTCTTTCACTGATGTTGGAAGAATGGTACGGTCAGCTAAAAACACGTTAATCTCACATTACATTTTTATGATGCCAATCGATGCAGTTTCGTGGAGGGGCTTGTGTTGCTCAGAAAGCTGGTTAAGCCGTTGGTCCCGGCTGTCATTCGTGGATCTTTGACAGTCATTACGAGTCGTCAGAAGGTCGAAAGTCTGACAACCAGTCTTACCAAGGGGTATCGTATTAACCAGTAACTGGGTTGGGGAGGTCAGATAGGCAGTCGCTCTATGTAAAATACTGGTATTCAGCTGCATCCGGTTAGATTGGAAGTCAACCCCAACACAGTTGGGAAAAGGCTAGGCAGATGATGAATCTATGCAGTTTCGTATTAGGATTAAAAGTCTCTTCTGCACCACCTGATGTTAGACTATTAGAAAAACAATATAAATTACAAAATTACCTTTCCCATAAATTAACGAAGAACGTTTCCCTGTAACTTTAATGGTTAAGGTACCTGCCCCGTCTCAAAAATCCTCCCTTTATATTTATCTACCTTTTTGGTCTGTAATGTCCGCAAAGGTGAATGCTGTGTGTGATCATAGGTTCGATCCCAAGAGCAGGCTGTTTGTTATGCATAAGAAAAGTATCACCAATCACAAATATGTTTAGAGCAATTTATTTAGTGATGTCGTACAAGTGAGCCTAGGATTTATGCTCGTAAACTTACGTCTTACGAACGAGGACTTATAAATGTGAGTGTACTACTGCACAAAGAATAAACCTTGCCATTGAGGGCTCACCGCTTTAATAATAGGTATCTGGTCTACTGCACTGCAGTCAAAATTTCCAGTTTATAGAACCCAATTTAAATCATTTTGTACGTTCTCAGTTTACTGATCAATTATATTCCGGCCACCGCGAGAAATATGTTCCTTTCGTCTGTTAGGCACGATTAGGAACGAATAAAGTGAAATTCGTAAAACACGTTTTCTTTTGTACCCAGCTGACAGAAGTGTCAGAAACGCATTCTCTCATCGGCGGGAGTTTAGTTTAAACATGCTTCTAAAAACTAGAAGTACTAACGTTAAACTTTACTGTCGCTACCTTCATTCATACTGATGTACCAGACGCGAAATCTGCCAGGAGATCAACTTATAATATTATGTAATAGACTCTTGCTGACAGAGACCTAACTATTCACGCATATACTGTCAATCAGTCATATTAACGATGACGGCAGTCTTGGGCACTCAGCAACAAATCATTAGATCATACCCACTATTTATATTTAGCCTAACCTGCCAATTCTGGCTCGATCAATCTCAAATCAATACTATAAGTCACCTGGCAGTCTCGGCTGGCATCACGTCAAGTATTCTTTAAGGTCAGTGCCGCATCGGTTCTCATTTTAGCCGTACCGGATCGCATCCCGGGTGAGCCGACCGTCGTGGACGGAGGCAACAACTGGGTCTCTCTCGCCTGGCCGAAACCCGACCCTCGGGACACCGCACCAGTCCTCGCCTACAAGATAGAAAGCTGGCTACTTGGCAAAGAAGGTGGCGCGCGCTGGGTGGAGCTCGGAATCACCCCGCTAAACTCTTTCGACGCATTCAATTTGAAACAAGGAGAGGAATACCACTTCCGAGTGACTCCTAGGAACAGATACGGTTGGGGAGAGTCAGTGCCGACTTCCGCACCGGTCGGCATCGGCCTCGCCGGTGACAGGCCGGAATTCGTGGACATTCTACCTGGACAACTTAAGGTGTTAGCTGGCGAGACAGCGAACCTCAGCTGCAGTGTGAAGGGCAAGCCCTTGCCTGAAATAATTTGGATGAAGAATGGTCACGAGATTGAGGAAGAGAGCCGGATGACGACTCTGTACAACGGTCAAGACTGTTCGTTAACCATCAAAGACATTAGCATCGAGGATGAAGCGAGGTACAGCTGCGAGGCATCCAATGTTCACGGAAGGGCGTCCACGTACGCGCGGGTGGCCGTCGTAACGGATAGACTGATCTGGGAAGCTGATGCTAAGCTCAAGAGGTAAGTCTTTGAAAAGTTATTGTAGTATTGAGGTTGGTACTGGCAATGGAATTTAAATTGTGAGTTGAATATTATTTTAAATGCGCTTGCGAACTTGTTGAAAAGGGTTGTCTGCTTTGCACCGTTGTACAGTTTAATAATAACAATAAGCTTTAGTTATTACTATTTAGTTTTTTGGACTTTCGATAACTAAATAAATACTTTCGGTAAATAAATACTTTATTAATGGTTATAGGTACCAAGGTTCCTAAATCTTTTCATATTACGAATGTTAATTATTTACTTGTACACGGAACAAAGGGCAATGTTTTGGTTTTGTTGTTTGTAAATAGGAAAGTTTTATCTCTGTCCTGTCACTGTTCCAATAAATGAATGACGATCGTACTACACTGATCGATCAAAATTGCAGACAATTCAGCATAGAATAAATATAGAAGAGGTCATTATAGTTGGGTACATGTTTTAGGGTAATTAAATACAACAACCTACTTATTCTAAGTAATTATTATCTGTAGCCAATCCCCACAAGTCCAGCGCGTGTTTCAAATGAATCTAAACGCCAATTGTATATTCAAAACACTCAATTATGCAGACACGGAAATTTTAAAATAAAATTTCTAGTAATTTCTCTAGAAATTTTATTTTAAAATTTATATCTACCTACTCTAAGTCCTCCTACTTTACTTAATTAATAATAGTCTCCACTTTATCTACTTTAATATTATTTATTAATTTATTTAAACATAATCTATCTTACATAATCTACTTTTAAAATAATATAGGCAAATAGTTAAAAATATTATATATTCTTTTTAATTTAGCTTCTAATAAATTTGTTGTTGTCTTCTTTTTAAATATTGGTTGATGTTAATTGATGGCCTGAAACACAGGTTTTCATAAACCTAGATGATTAGGCAGTCCTACATTGCAGTTAGAATAATTTTTTTCTCGATTATAGTAAATCATAATTTTACTATAAACTTGAATATATATATATATATATATTTATTTATTTTTTATCATATTTAGTTAATTATTGTTAAGTAGCTAAAATGTTTATTTATTTTGAGGGATATAATAGGTTAAACAAATTCAGGTGGTCATTTAGTTACCTACACGTTCGGAGTAGAGATCGATGGCCTTGGTTGGAAGGTATCCAACCCAAAGTGCACAGTTGATAGATATATCTTTCACTCTCTCTACAACTTTCATTGCATGTCTCAGGAAAAATCTTTTTTCTAAGAAGACTTTTTCTAATGATAATAACATACCTACGAGTCGATTTCCAATCGATTCCTTTGAAAAAGTGAGTGATGTAGAAGCAAAAGAAACATGCATGTTTCGCTATATTCTAGCATGAAGTCAGTCATAATTCATTGAATTATTTTCAATTTGACGCTTATTTGTTTTAAATTAAATTCGACTATATTTCATTCAATACATATTCGTTTTGATTCAGAACCTAAATATGCATCGACCCCTGCAGTTTTTACCTACACTCACACTTAGTGCATCATTACGCGCAAGACACATGGGTTGGAAAAAGTATACTAGTTACAGAGTAGTATTGTACTATTGTAGAAGCCGATTGGTTGGCTTTTTCGACCTGTTGCAGAGTGCACTTGCACCACCCACCATTTTATACTACGTCATATGCTATGTGGTGCAATGCGGTTTTAACCTACCTACGTAGGACAGCTTTGCGAAAAGTAGGACGCGCTGTTTTAGCTTTTAACTGCATGAGACTACAGCCTTTTAATATCATGCCTTAATAAGTGCATTGAGAACTTTTGAATTGTTTACATGATCGTATTTAAAATCAAGCTAGGCTGTTGTTGGCTTGCAAAACCAGAAATCCGATAGTCAAATAAAATTGCTGCGGTTGCTAGCCAATCTCGAACGAGAACGCACAAAACATTAACTAGACCTAATGGTTTGTACATACATAGATACAAATGTGTGGGAACCGAAAAGTGCACTTTTTCTTTTAGAAAATGGGCGTACTTTTTTGTGCTTATCAACAGCATTCCATCGCAGTTAACGGGTGTTCAAACAGCGTTTTATTTAGGTACTTTACGTTTAATTCTATTTGACTTTTTTTTACTTTACGGATAAATATTGGGATCACACGGCAACATTCCACTTTTCATAGGTACCTTCGGTTAAAAAACCATACGAAAAATACGTACTTGGATGTGGAGTTGCGAACACCAGGGCCTCAAGTCTGCTATTACAATAGTGTCAGAATGGTCTCGCCATTGTGAGTATTTGACAGTGTTTGTATGGCAAATCTGTCAAAAACTCACAATGAAGAGACCATTCTGACACTATTGTAATAGCAGACTTGAGGCCCAGACCGTCTTACTACTACTACTACGGTTAAAAACAAATTCAGCTGATCTTTTCTGTTAAACATCTTACCGTGAAAGTTGAAATGAGCTTCAAGTGAGCTGTCAAAATTGTCAACCCCTGCATAAGTGACATCTCTAGACACCTCACATCACCCAAATTTTCACGGTGAAATTTTTACAGAATACACCGGCTGTATGAAATTGTCGTGTGATCCCGAAATGATACAATAAAATATCGCACTGATCAATGCCGTATTAACGAGGGTTGTATGAATGATGTCCAACCATTTCGTAAACGATTAGGTAAACATAAAACTAGGGATCTCAAACTCAAACTGAAAGCATTTATTTCAATTAAACCATTTTCAGGCACTTTTGAATTGTCAAAGAGAAGGTCAGTTAGTCAGAAAGTTGAAGCTAGATGCCCATTCCAATACGTAGATCACTATGGAGAAGAACGGGCAAGAAACTGCAAGGACACTCTTTTAAATCAAGGTATTACAAAATCCTGGGTACATTATTCTTGTTGCTTCTATATGTGAGACAATGTCAAAATATAAAATTAAAAATAAGCCCTGGCAGTCAAGAGATGACCAGTCCCTAACTGAGGGCGCCCGTTCACGAAAATGACGCGTGAATCAGCACCGTCCAGCTCAACCATTTTGTAGGGAACCGAATGATCCAACACACGCGCCTCGATCAGAGATACATTTAAGTGAGCATGACATACTCTCAACTGCCATGCTCTTTCAAATCAACATAAATCATAATAACATAATAAACGGCTCCATTCACATTAACAAAATTGAAAAAATGCTGCTAAACAGAACTTTAGTTTGCAATGTATTTGAGAAATGAATAAAATTAACTACCGATCTGTTAATTGAGTCTTTAACTTCAGCTTCATTTACATAGCAAGGACAGGGCTCATTGTCCTATTAGGGAAGGAATGCTGGCATAGTTTTGGCTTGTTGTACCCACGTCCGAACTGCGAGCAGTACGGGGTTCTCAGTACTCCAGAACGTGGTTTAACTTACAGAACCACTTATCTTGGTTTGGCAGGAGCCCGGAAGTCCCTCACTTGGAACCGCTTTCTTCTGTGTATAAAAACATCAGCGAATTGCATTACCACTGCAGTCAAAATCAAAATCAAAAGTCATTTATTCAAATTAGGCTAATAATCTGATATTTTCGAACGTCAAATTACATAAGGTAGTCCCCAAAACGCCCGCTTCACCATTTCCTAGTGCTTTAGCTGGGAAGAACAAGTGGCGCAACAAACTCCCCAGCTGCACTGAATTGTTTTTTTTTTTACATTGTCTCACATACATATAGAAGCAACAAAAATAATGTACCCAGGATTTTGTTATATCTTGATTTAGATAGATTCGTCATCTAGTTAATTATAACGTTCCCTCACGATATTTTCCTTCAACGATGTCAATGATGCCCAAGATAAACAAGCTACCTACTCTCAAAATAAAACACATCAAACCTCATTTCCAGGGAGCGTTCCCAAGACGCGGAAGGCGACTACCCGCCCCAGTTCACGATGCGGCTGCGAGACCGACGAGTGCAGGCCACCTACCCGGTCCGATTGACCTGCCAGGTGGTCGGCAACCCGCCCCCGAAGCTTACGTGGTTCAAAGATGGCGATACGCTGGTATTTGACAGTAAGTAGTGATGTTGTAATATCACCGTATATAAAAGACTGTGCATTTTCCTATAGTGGAATGGCTGACGCCATAAAAAGTTTAATTTAGTGACTTCAGAAGACAACAACTCCAATGCAGGTTTTCCTAAATTATCCTAGGCTGATAAAATTTTCGTTTTTCCTAATTATGTTAATACTAACAGCCCGTTCCGGCTTCGCACGGGGTAACCCTTCGGTTACATTGTTCAAATTTTACCAAGGATCCCTAATTTTTTTCAAAATGAAATGTAGCCTATGTCAAATTGGAAGAATGTAGCATTCTATTGGTGAAAGAATTTTTTAAATCGGCCCAGTACTTTTTGAGCCTATTCATTACAAACATACAAACATACAAAAATAGGTACAAATCTTTCCTCTTTATAATATTAGTGTAGATTAGTGTTTAGGTCGGTTTCCCCCTTAGGGGAAAAGGCCGCACCTTGCCCCATACAGCCTTGTCATATCTCCAGACTGGACACTCTCCCACCGATAGAGATTAAATGAATTCCAATTATGAAGAAGTCCAATGCTTTGTCTCATCAATAGAGTATGGAAAATATTGAAATTGTGAGTAACCCAGCTAGCGCCCGCTAGCGTAACGGATATTTGGTCAGTCATTACACGATACTTTACATCTGCACTCGAAGTACTCAGAGCAACACTTTCATAAAGTGACACAAGCAGCTTTTCAGCGGCATTGCGTCGGCATCATGCTTTTTTGGAGACATTGTCCCTAGCAATTCTCTCGAACTGATAAACGTGACGAAGCGGCTTTCCCTGTGGCAACCATGCGACCGTCCTTGTTAAGCAACCCAGCGGTATTCCGGAATAGTGACATGGTTCCTTATCAGTCCTTGGAATGGTAATCAGTTAGATGTCACCCAAACCCCTGGAACACAAAAATCATATAACATATTTCCACCCTTTGCACAAAATGCATATCTGCAAGACACGTGGTCATATCAGTCTGGCCGAATTATAGGTCTGAGATAAAGAATACAACATTCACAAATTACTAGATACTAAAGTTGAGAATCGAAAGTTAAGAATCATTGTTCAATACAGTTTTTGGATAATCTTTTTTAAAGCCCTATAATTGGCCAGAGGCAAAGAATACAAAATTTAAGAATTAAATATTAGATAATAGAGTAGAGAATCCAAATTCAAGAATAGTTAACTAATAGAGTTGTAGATCAACTCTCCTCAAGGTCTATAGACAGCCCCAAAGCGCCCAATATTTCACCACTTCCTAGTGTTTGAGCTGGGGAGAAGAAGTGGCGCAACAAACTCCCCAGCAACACGTCTCTGTCTGTTTAGTTAGATGAACTTTAATAACACTACCAGCCTAGGATAATTCTTATAATTAGACTCACTCAGTCCCTCCAACGCACACACACACACACATACAAACATTTTACATTAAGTACTAAATTAGTCTAATCTGGGCTTTAACCCAACTATATTTGTATATACATAGATTTAGAAAAGGTTGACTGGTAGAAAATTCCTATGGATTAAGTCCGCCTCTGTACATTTCTGTGCTTGAAGTATATATAAATAAATAATATATTTAAATTATTATCTAATACTCGCTGTCTTGTAACAACCCACTCGGACATGGCCTCTGGAATTCACCCAGTCTCTCTATTAAGAGATTATATGATTGAGAGCGTCCTGTCTGCACCAAGTGCAATTGATAGAAATCCGACGACTGACGAAACACGAAGTTTGCCGCGGGACATTAAGAAAGTAGTTGCACTGTACTAATCTTTTTTGAATAATTTTCAAGGTCGCCGCAACACCTACCAGGACGAGCACTTCCACACATTAGAGATTGCTCCTACGACCCTAGAAGATGGAGGGGTGTATGAGGCGATGGCACGGAACAGCTCCGGCGCAGTCAGCTGTCGCTGTAGCCTGGTGGTGGACAAGGGCATCAGGGCGTACGTCGCCCCGGAATTCTGCTGCGGATTAGAACCGCTGTATAGACTTTGTGAAGGTAAATTATCTTGTTGCCTGAGGCTTTCACTGTCACCATTGTGGTGATAATTAATAAAATCAAAAAAGCACAATATAAATTACAATAATCCATAAATACACCAATGTCGTAAAATTAAATAACCAATAAGCAACTACATAGTGCATGATTAGGAGTATTTGCTCCTTCACCTCACTGCCATTTATACCTACAATTCATTCACGATCTTCAACCAATTTTCCAGGTGAAGAGCTCCGAATATCTGCCGTCGTAGAAGCATACCCATCAGTAGGAGTCACATGGTACCGTGACGGCGTCCGTCTCCGCCCGAGTCGGCGCGCCATCATGACGCTAGACCGAGATGGTCAGATAGAACTGGCACTAGCCTTTGTCACCTATCGGGATGCTGGAGTCTACACTTGCACGGCTTCCAATGAAGTTGGGAGAGCCTCCACGTCAGGGAAAGTAATTGTGGTTGAGGGGACACAGCCGAGAGAAAAGAGGACGCCTCCAGTTGTGATCAATACTCCTGATGAACCGTGAGTTTTTGTTCATTTGTAGCATAGTATAAAATCGTGTCTGTATTTCTCGAATGAGTAAACAAAGGTGTATAGTACAGTGAATTAGTCCCATGCAAGAGATGGTGAGAAAGAACTAGATCTAGCCTTCGTAAGTTATCAAGATGCTGGGGTCTACACATGTACAGCTTCCAATGAAGTCGGGAGAGCCTCCACGTCAGGGAAAGTTATTATGATTATTTGGAGTATAGAATAAAATCACGTTTGTATTCCCGAAACGGGTAGGTAAGTATGTAATAAGGTAAAGATGTAGGTGAGGTTAGCCATCTATAAGTACAGCCAATACTACATTTTGGGGATATCAGGAGTGATTTTATGTTATGTTCTATACAGTAACAACGACATCTGCGCAGTAAATCTGCGGTTTCGGTTTGCCTTCGGATGCACGTAAAACCGTCAGTTAGAGTTAGGGTTCCTACCATGCTTACCATCTGTGGTTGTCGTAACGATGTTTTTCGTGTAATTAGTATGGCTAATTGCCCAAGGTTAACTTTGTCATTCTAGTAACAACTGCTATTCGTGAAATGCGTAGCATTGCAATGCATGGCATGTGTTTTAATGTTTGATTTCAATTTCAAATAGCCTTTATTAGCAATCTTAAAATTAGTTTTACAATTTATTTAAATTATTAAAGGTTAGACATCAGAAATTTCCAGATTGCTTTGCTCATTAACATAGGCCTCCCCCAGACTTTTCCATAGCTCACAGTCGTGAGTTTTTCTCCTCTCGCAGTAATTTTTAAGTCGTCTTTCCATCTTTGAAATGGTCTTCCTCTATTCCTCTTTCTTTTTCTGGGATACCATTCTGTTTTTTCTCTGGCCCATCTTCCGTTATAATCCAGATGATGACTTGCCCACGTCCATTTTAGTTTTTTAATTGTGTAAGTCACGTCTGTTATATTTTAATGTTATTGGATATATATCGTATTATATATACAGGATAAGTTTTTAACCAGTGCGCAATAAATTTTTTTGTGGTTCAGTATCAGTAATAGAACACATTTTATTATTTGTTCAATACTTTTTTTTTTGGTCCACTTGATATCAGCAAAATATGGATACAATCTATTTGTAATAACACACACGCACAGCTGATAGGTACATACTACTGCGTTCCGCGTCACTGACCGCGCCGCCAGTATCCATTACACCAGTTTCAAAATAAATATCTTTCGTTAACGATAACTTAATTTTTTTGTACTAAGACATATCAAAATAAGAAATAGGTGTATAATAAAACATGTTTAAGTTTAATTTGTCAACATTTGCGCACTGATTAAAAACTGAATAGTTTATATATATTATATATATATATGTATAATATATATACAGGAATAGTTTTTAATCAGTGCGCAAATGTTGACAAATTAAACTTCGATAAGGAGGAATATATATATATATATAGTCCTCCTTATCGATTTCGATACCGGCGACTTTTTGAAATTATTATTTCCTAGCGTGTACCCTAGTATAACTCGCCAGACCGAATTTTGATTTAAATACCCGGTCACATTTTATGCAATAGAGTTGGCCGGCAGAGTTAAGAGTCCCTATCAATTTCGACGCGCTACTAGTTTAGGTAACTATCGGAGCGCATCGTGTCTGTGTGCGTTCGAACTATCGGCGACAATCGTAGTATGCATTGTCGTACGGTGAAGCGGGAACAAATAATCTTGGTCCGTAACCGCTATTAACAGCACTCCCGAATTTTTACTTACCTACTAAGTTCTGTAATACTGGATGGATTTTATTGTAATTATGACGTGTTATAAATATAACACGTCCACCTTACATTACCACCTAGTAGGTAAGTAAAAATACCAATATTAAGTACGGCGTTCATCATAGTAAAAGCAAACTATAAAGTGTGACCAGTACATATATATAAGATAGGTCTGAAACTAATTACATGTGTTATTACCCACCCTCCTGTATTATGTACCTACTACAGACCTCCCCGGCGAACAGTGTTCGGAATAATTATATTACGAGCCACTTAGATTTTTTATATGAAATTTTTAATTTAAATGTAGGTAGGTATATGTTTGTAGACTTATACGATAAAAACACATAATTATATTACTAAGTATAATGTTGTATTTATATAATGTGTACATATACATATAGTCTTTAAATAAAAAAGTTTTTTTTACGTTTAAGACACTTTTAAATAGGCGGCCTTGAAAAAGGCCTTTGGCTTTTGTCTACTCGCTGTTTGCTTCTTCATCGGATAAGTGCATCCTTTCAGGCGCTTCAGGAGCTTTCAATAATTGTAATACTTCTGGCGCCAAACTACCCGATTTTCTCTTAGGCAATGGTCTGATGTCTGATGATGAATCGGAGGAGATGAGCAGAGCACGTCTTCAATAGTCTGCTTCCTTCCAATTTTTCTCGCGCTATGCTTTTTCAAACTCAAATCATTTCAATTAAACCATTTACAGGCACTTTTGAATTCTCAAGGAGTTGGTCAGTAAGAAAATGAAGCTAAATGCCCATTCCAAAGCGTAGTAGGTATGTATGGAGAAGAACGGGCAAGAAACTCCATGGACACTCTTTTAAATTAAATTGTTACAAAAATATTAGATCTATAATGTTGAGTTTGTAACTAAATGTAAGAACGATATATAAAAAAAAAAAAAAACGTACACGTTAAAAGCGTCCAGAGTAGGTATAACAAATAGAAACAAACAAAAAAAAAAACAATTTTAAGATAAAATAATTACAATAAGATAATTAAAATAAGCCGTGGCAGCTAAGAGATGACCAGTCCCAACTGACGGCGCCCGTTCACGAACATATCGCATGGATTAGCACCATTCAGCTCAACCATTTTGAAGGGAGCTAAATGATCCAACACACGCGCCACCATCAGCGAGACATCTTAGTGAGCATGACATACTCTCAGCCGCCAGGGCACATTCAAGTCAATGAAAGGCATATTACCCGGTTAATGGTAGCTCTATAGTACATAGTACTCACACCTGTGCTATGCAATTATATAATACAAAGGAGATTGAATTCATACAATGCAAAGATAGTCTTACAATCTTCAGCAGCTCCAACATTATTTTCAAATGTTAATCGATTAGTTGTGGTTGTGGAGCAAGACCAGCATTCAGCCAATCATTTTTATTAGCGATGTAATCCCCCAACTTATAATATACCTGCGTGCATAGTATGCGTTTTATACAAGATTTAAATTTAGTTTCATTCAGTTGAAGTATGTGGGGAGGAATTTCATTGTAACATTTTAAACAGTATCCCATAAAAGACGAGTCTACTTTAGCCAGTCTGAAACCTAGTTGAACTAGTAGGTCCTATTTCTATTACTATAATTATATCTTTCAATTCTTTTTCTAAAAATATGTAAATTTTTCCGTTCATACATGATGTTTTCGTAGATATATTGACAAGGTACCGTCATGATGATAATATCCTTAACCAGTTCCCTTAGAGAATCGCGCCTGCGGACATTATATATGGCTCTTTTCTGCAGAATAAAAATAGACTCAATGTCTGCAGCCCGTCCCCAAAGTAAAATACCGCAAGAAATTATACTATGAAAGTAACTAAAAAAATTGACTAGCCAATCTACATAAGTAAATTGACGGATTTTTCTGACAGCATATGCTGCTGAACTTAGCCGTCCTGCAAGAGATGTTAAATGAGGACCCCATTAGCCTTGAATCCATCATGATCCCCAGGAAAACAGTTTTACCTACGAATTCTAGTTTCTCTTGATTCAATACTATCTGGTAAAGAACATTTTATGCACTTGGTTTTTTCCCATTTAATATTAAATTATTAGCAGCTCTATAATTGCGGCAGTCTTTGTGTCTAGACTCTAGAGCTTCTTCGCTAAGTAGACCTATAGGAAGGACAAGGGATTTGGTGAAATTAGCTCCGTGAATTAATATTTTATGTACACTAGAAGGCATTTTGTACCATTGGTGCTTGGTGACGTAGCCTAGGCATGTCAAGTGTATACTCCTTGTAGGCCTCTGGATTAACATCGTACACACGGCCACAAATCAAGCTATACATGTCTAGTATAAGTTGACCTCTCATTGTACGGAAATCCTATACAATGCGAGATCAGCCTAAACTGGAAATGTATAGCTTGATTAGTGGCCGTGTGTACGAGCACGAAAGGTCTTTCAGTATAACAGAGAATCTTATAATGAGATCTTTGTCAACCCCAGTGATCGCAGCTGCGAGAGCAGGGTCTTTAAAGAACGTTCGCGCAGTATTGCACTCATTGGTTGAGCCGCTACATTGTTTTACTGTATCGACGAGGAGCCCAGTTCGACGACGATATTCTTCTGTAATGGCGCGCTTTTTTTCTTCCACTGCTTCTTTTATATTCTTAGTCACGCGCCATGTTTTGTGTTCCTTCCTATACGATATGTGAAACAAAAAATACCTAAGAACTGCACATGCCTTTCGCGTTTTTTCTTTTTTCCTTTGATTTTTCCGTGATAATAAAGTTCACTTTATCGACCCATTTTCTAAAAATTAAACACTAATTTACTAATAGTACAATACAAAACATTAATATTTATGAATAACATTAACAAATCACAAAGTGTCACACTATGCATAAATAAAATAAAAATATACTCAGTCTCAAAACTGATTAGGCCTAGTACAAAATTCGCGAGTTACGTCGGGAGCGGCGATCGTCACGAGCGACACAGGTCCGTCGTCGAGAAGCCCTTGGGCGCGACTGAATGTATTGAGCAAGCGCATCGGTTTATAAGGCATTATTTAGATATTTTATTACAATAAAAGTATTAGTCAAAAAAAAATAAAAAAAATTGGTTTGTTAGATAAATACATCAAATTTTAGAATATTGAACATTTATTGTTATTTTCAATCAATTCTTACGCGTAGACAACGGTTTTGCACACGATTTTATTGTGTTTTTTCAGCGTGGATAACATTTTTTTTAATGAACTTATACGTTAAACTTTAAAAAAAAAAGTTGTAGGCTTACTAGTATACTATATGTCCAGTATGTATGAATTTTTTCAGATTGTTATTTGCCACCAGTAAGCCAAAAAAACGATTGGAAAACCGGGTGTTTCGTGCTTACGTAAAAACATGTGTTAGATTTATATTTTTCGTAATTTATATTGAGTAGTTATCAAAATTTAAATCAGTACACTTACTAGATAAAGATGTGATGAATAACAAGGCATTAAAAAAAAAACCAGATATCTTCAGGTTACTGAGAAATTTGTGCTGAAAAAAATAGAAATTTCTGTTTTTAGACCGCGAAATTGATAGGGACTCTTAAATTTATAGTTATAGGAGGGTTAAGGTCTCTCGTGTTTTTTCTTTAATATCTGTCGCTCTCTTTTCTCTCTCCATATTTATATTCTCTCTTTCTCTTTTAGGGTACTATAAGAGGTTCTTGAAGTCATTATAGCCAAAACTTGATCATTGCAGGTACTCAAAGGAGCCGATGTTCGTAAGAAAGCCCCGCTCGAGCGAGGCCAGGGAAGGAGACACCGTTATCATCGCCTGCGAGGTCATCGGAGACCCCAAACCTGATGTGTACTGGCTCAGGGACTTCCTAAAGGTGAGCAAATAAATAATTTTATTCTCTAAAGTTGGAAAAACATTGTACCCAAATTAAGCCTGGGTATGATACAGAAAGATGAGGGCCTCAGCCCTAAAACTCTCGTAAAGAAACATCTGTTCATCAATCAGCCCAGGCTCAAAGAAACAGCACAGCTGGTTTACGTGTAGTGCTCGCAATTTCTGATAAATGGCGTTGTAATCGCCAGAGCTATAAAAACATAGTGCATAAATTGTATGCCGCAAAAAGTAAATCTAGTTTTGCAACCATACGTGTCTGCTCTTTTTCAGCTAATTTCAGACAATTTGCATAGTTTAGGTACTCGTAACACTAGTTTAACCTTCTTACCTTAATAGGCTCCGGACACGAGGCGGGTTTTCGAGTCACAAACATACGCAAAGGGAATATGCATGTAATAATTTTTTTCACTATATCAATAAAATACAGTATTATAAACCCAAGAAAAGTATTAAAAGTTAAATTCAACTAAGAACTGCTTGTTGGTTAAAAAAATTATGAAACTCCCAATAATTTTCTACTGCTTATAGTTTAAACGTCCGTTTCTGTCGCAGTCATGATGTGACGTCATTTACACGAAACTGCTTTGTTACATCTGTTTTTTACACAATGGATAAGTTTTGAATCACGTGCATACCCTAGTAGCATTTTCCGTTGGCATTTAGTTGGGCCAACTTCAGAGGTATGTGGCCCAACCAAACGCCAACAAAAATGCTACTAGGGTATGCACGTGATTCAAAACTATAAATAAATAAATAGACTATCCAAAGCAAAAATATTTTTTCAATTCCAACCAGTAGTTCCTGAGATTAGCGCGTTCAAACAAACAAACTATTACAATAAAATATCTTAAAATCTTACAACTACGCAAGATTTAAAAGCGATTTTATCTTCCTAAAGTGTTGATACAAATGAGATGTTACAATACATAAGGGGAGATATGGTGTTACGAACAATATTATGAAATAGGCATATTCTCTAAAATCGGAAATGCTCGTGGTTGTTTGTACGCATCAGTCAGTGGCACCGACTCACTGAACTGACTCGCAAAGTGGCCTCATGTCCGGAGCCCATAACTTCACTCCAATATTAAACCAACTTAACAGACAGACATGTTTCTGGGGAGCTTGTGCGCTACTTCTTCCCAGCTAAAACATTAGGAAGTGGAGAAGTGCGGGCGTTATGGAATTATTGTGGTTGTTGTTGTTTTTTGTTGCCTTATGAAATTGAATAAGTAATTGATTTTAATTACCTATATATATACATATGAAATATTGTTCGTTGGTAAGCGTATCAGTTGAGAAAGGCTGGACTGATTTCGCGTTTTTTTTTTTTTTTTTAATGTTTTTATAGTCCTAATTAGGTTTTGAACAAGAAAAATTTGAAAAAAAGATATATTTTTTTAATTCGGGTAAAACTGAACGCCCTTTTTTGTATGAACTTTTGGACATGACAACGTCTGTCGGGTCAGCAAGTAAATAATACAACAATAAAATTCACACCCCCAGCCGGACTATTACCGGGACGCAACTCACTTCAAACGCGTCGGCGACGGCCCGGAATACCGGTTTGAGATACCGCACGCCAAACTAGACTACACCGGCGCCTACTCCGTCGTCGCAAGGAACGTGCACGGAGAAGCTAAGGCAATTATATCACTGCAAATTAAGGCTAAAGGTAAGATTTTGACTTTACTTTTTCACGTTTGCTACCCTCCTACAATGTGGACCAATGTGGAGACAAAATGACATTCTATCAGCAACGGAAAAGTTAAAAAAATATGGGCTGACATTAGCTAGCGTTACAGTATTCGTTGTAGCTTGGTGCGGGTGACATTAGACGAATCGTTCCATTTTATTCTTGAACGTCACTGCGATTTATGTACAATCACGACTGAATATTTTAACTGTACCCTAAATATCATAGTCGTTAAATACGGAATCAGTATTAAACGATTCCGTTAATACAAAAAAGGGGTTAATATTTTTTTAAAAGGTTAAAAAACATTTATCCTTTTTTTTGGGTGGGAAATTATCTAATAACTTCTCCCGCTCGGAGCGGGAGGGCGTGTCAGACTTTTACTGACTAAAACCCACCCGTGTTCCTTCAGTTGTCTGTGTGCCAGGGCCGCGGTATCCCTTTCGGACAAACCCGCAACCCTGGCAGGAAATAAATTTACCCTGCCAAAATGTTATTATCTAAAAACTAAATTAAATTGAATGAAAAATGAAGCAGAGTGCTATGCGTGTATCGTAACGCCATGGGCATGTTTAGTGATGGGTGTATTGCTAATTTGGATAGTCAATATTTTTTATAGAAAAACAAGTTATTAAATTGTTGTTGTTCTGCTTCAAAGTAGTCTCGGAGGCAGGATTGTGGCACCTATACTCGGCGCAGGGTCAGGTCAGCTTAGGTTAGAGACGATTGGGGCGTTGTTCACTTACCTACTTTGTTGGCGCACTAGCCATTAACTGTTCCTGTGCCGAATAGTACGAGTAATGCGCTGTAAAGAATGTTTTTACGTGTTTGCAATAAAAATCACACTCGCCAAACCTAAATAAAAAATAAATAAAATAAAATAAGTTTATTGACACAAAATATCTTTGTATACAATACCAATACATTTCACATAGGGACATTGGATTTTGGGAAAAGGCTACAAAAATAGTGAATAACCCTGCCTCCTATACTAGGGGAACCCTGTGACCTAGGAGTCTTACTTCTTCGTGCACACACGGCCACAAATCAAATTATAATTTCCAGTTAAGGCTGATCTCGCATTTTATAGGATTTCCGTACAATGAGGGTTGAAGGTTCTCGGCTAAAAATACATTCTACAAGTCCCTATATATGTAATGTCCATTAAAATATATAACAAACTACCTGAATTAATAAAAAAAGAAGACACGAAGCAACAAAATTCGATTTAAAGAAAAACGGCCACATTCCTCTAGCTTGATCGTATTTTTGACTTCGGGTCTGCATATGAAACTTTATAAAAGGTATTAGAAAATTCTAAAACACACCGAGGGAGCTGATTGAGCCGTTTTTCATAATTCATTTTCAGTCACGAGATAATATTTTTTTAAAGGGGTGGCACTAGTGGACCGGGGAGCGCTCTTTTAAGTAGACTTTTATAATGCTGCAGGTCAGCCATCAGCTACAACTAAGGCCTATTATAGTGCCGATTGGGATTTGGTGCGAGAGGTCGTATTTAGGTTGAAATATTTAAACTCCTTTATGCCAGCTTCAATAATTCAAAATAGGATATTGAGGGAGTTTTTTTTGTGTCACGTAGATTATAAAAAAAAATATTGGATAGGTATTTTTTCTTTTTTTACGGAATCAAAAAATTATGGCGATAGGTACATTGAGTTCAAGTGTGGCATGACGTCACTCTGTGCTAGATTTTATACGTAGTTTGTTAGAATTGTGACGTATCGAGCTCCCACTTCCCAACTTTAATGTATTTTATCTAAATCTTTTTTTTTTATTAATAATATAAAGCGAAAGATACGTGTCAAATATTTTTTTTTGTTATCTGACTACGGACTAAACAGTTTTTTTTTTTTTTACCCAGGAATCATCCCTATTCAAAATATTATATGTTTATCTCTTTGTGATTTCAGATCCATCTTCAACAGACGATTCACACAACGTGAGATATGGGTAAGCATAAAAACTGAAACAGGACCTAAATGAATTCCGTTGCAATTTTTTGAAGTGAAGTTTAGTTAATTTTTTCGTGAGCGATGTTTGGTAGGGGAAAAACTTATGGGTTTTGTTTGAATTTTCACTTCTGTCGGAAATGCTTACGACAGCCAATATTTTTTTTAAATGTAGGTATGTTTTTACTGTTAGACATTAAAACATCTGACTGCCTCGTTGTTCTAGTGGTCGCAAGCGCTACTGCTGGGCATGAGGTCCTGGGTTCGATTCCCGCGTCGTGCAAAGTGTTATTGGGTGTTTCCATCTGGAATTTCTCAGTAGCAGCCCGGAGTCCGGATTAGTGCCCGGTTGATGGCAATAGGCTCGCCCCCTATTACATGGGACTTAAACATAACTGGCGAAATGTGGGTCTACTTTATGTACACTTCTGGCTATCCCTTCGGGGAATACAGGCGTGATGTTATGTTTTTAAAACATCAATAAATTTCCAAGCCATGTTCAAGATAAATTCAAATCATTTATTAAGGCCCAGATATATGCCAGTGACCTTGAGTGGTTAGCTTGCGTGTTCTATACTAAGCTCACGTAACGCGTCATACGCCCAGCCAGTAATAGGACTCGCCCATCCAGGAGCGCTGTCCCAAATAAGACGCATTATTAACTTATTATATAAAAAATAAAAGGTATTTTAACAAAACATTTATACTAAAAGATCAGTAATTAAATTATGTTTTAAAGGTAAAGGTTTCAGAAAAATACGCTTGTTCGATTTTGCGTGATTTTCCGTTTTTCATCCGCGTTAGACATAACTTTACAAATTAATTTCACTATGTAATATAAACATAATCTAAAATATTCATATAAATAAGTTATTAAAAAATACTCTAATATATATTTTTTTTTTTCTAAATCATTAACACTACTCGTTTAGACGTGATCTTCAGTATAAAATCATTAAAAGTCGGGTATCGTCGCACTAAACGTAAGTTGTGCCAGAAAACCTTTATACCATTAAAGACAAAAGGCTTGGGATTGAGCTGCTCTAATTTTTACATACTGAAATAATTTTTTTGGTGATTATACTCGTATACACATTGACATGAATATTTTTTACTTGTGAAGTATAATGTTATTACCTATTTTAATTATTGTGAATGTGAAGACTATGTGGGTCATTGTAATTTTTTCTCAGTTTGTTTTTAATCATGGTCTGGCAGTTTGAGTAATTTATGCGGCCTACCCAAATGTCCTTTCTTTGGTATTGTTCGTCGAATCGTTGAGCTCCTTTTGTTCTGAGTTGAGCTGCACGATTAACTGACAAATGCGTGCCCTGACTGGACAGGTCCACTCAATCTGTGTGGTTGTTTCATCAAAAGACCATTTTAGACACCAGTCTTATGGTCTTCACATGATTTGACTAAGATGTGAGTTTGTTTCGGCCTTTCTTCTCAGAGTAGTCAGATACGAAACGCCGAACTCATCTAGTTTTAAAATAAGTTTTTGTACAAACCTACTTACAGAAATAAAATCATTTATCATTTCGTCAGAGAGGCAACATTAATTATAGAGCAGTTTTTGGGTTTCATGTTTATTTAGAAGATTTATGAAATTATGAGTTATTCCTCATAATTACAGAAAACGAACATGTATCAGTAACACTTCTTATGTTATATCAACGTTTTCTTCTTCCAGGCGCGTGGAAGTGATCCCTCGCTTCGACCGGGAGCTGACAGACTTGCTGTCGTACGACGGCGACGCGATCGAGTTCGAGTGCCACGTCACTGGCAACCCCGAGCCTGACATCCGGTGGTTCCATTACAATGAGGTATGATAAGCGAAGAAAAAACTTTTATATCCGGTATCGCTAACACTAAGCGACACGTGACATTGAGTGTGCGTCCACACTAGCGCGGTTGCGACGACGAGCGCGAAATATGAAACATATGAAACCGCCGCTTGCGTCCATAGTGTAGTGACTAAGGCGGGCGCTTAGCGCGACGGGCTCGAGCGAGATAGCTCCTCGTCCATAGTTTACAACCCCTGAAGTACGTCGAACCGATACAAGAGCTCGCGCGTCACTGTGGCCACCGCACGCCTCCGCCGCCGCGCCCGCCACAGGCCCCAGTCAGCGCGCGTTCAGTGTGGACGCACACTGAGAGCAGTGGTGGTTAGTGGTAACGGTCGTAGGTTCGAACCCCGACAGGCGCTTTTCTTTGTGTAAATTATTTCGTCATCACTGCCCTCAAAACGGTGAAGGAAAACATCCTGAGGAAGCCGACGTGTCCTAGAACCAAAAATTCGAAGACATGCGACATCTACCATCCCACACTGGGCCCGGTAATAGCTGTATGAGAGCAACCGACGATCGAGTTAAAAGGTATGCTATTGGAGAGGCTTACATCCAGCAGTGAGCTGCTACGTCACGTAATAAAGAGTGTAAAAAGAAGCATGAAATTTTGTACAAGAGATCCTTATACCTACATTTAACGAAAGTGAGGACTAAAGAAAACATTTTGAATGAAGTAATCCCCTAATGGGGTTAAATATAATGACAGTTTGTATACAATTTTGTAATTTTGCCAAAACCCTTATAAATTATAAGCTCGCAGTTGGATTTTAATGATTCGGCGGTGATTCGGGCGTCCCTTAGCCCATTAGGGAGCCCATAGCCTACAATCTAAGCTATAGTCTCTCTACAATGAGCCGCATACAGATTCACGGAGATTCATGGAGTAGAAAAAGTGGACCTAGAAGTGGCAATCGCCTTCATTTCGTGTTTCTACAAAGACTATCAACAGGATGGATTAGGTTTTCGGTAGATTATGTCAATCCATTTTTGGCTATTTCATCAGCGATGTCACGCTGTCACGGCGCTTTCTATGGAAAATTTAGGTAGGTAAACAAATAATTACTCTTGTAATCTCTTTGAAAGAGATTACAGAATACATCTAAGAAAATACTCTGTACCGTTAACACTGATGCCAGATGTTATCGACAGCGTTTAAAAGAAGACCAAAGTTTTACACATGCTCAGGCGGTGGCATAGGTTATATATGGACAAGTATGAAAGTTTTTAGGTACTATGTATCGACCGCACGTCATTAGTCACACAACCAGTATAAGCTGGCCTTATATTTTCCCCGTTGCGCGTTGGTTTCGTGGTCGCAAGCTCGACTGATGAGTGGCGAAGTGTTATTTGATTATTCCATTAGGCAACAGCAGTCCAAAGTCCGGTTTTGTGACCCATAAATATCAATAGTCTCGTTTGCTATCACATGGGACCAGCCTATTATTAACCAGCCCATTGTGGATGTGTTAATATACCTCTGAATAGTTACCCGGTTGAGGAATACAGGCGTTAAGTATGAATCGGCAAACGAAAGGAGTTCCAGGCCAGGTGGACCGAAAGCTTTCCAGGGCAGCTGGCAACCGACGATCGAGTTAAAAGGTATGCTATTGGAGAGGCTTACATCCAGCAGTGAGCTGCTACAGACTCATGATGAGGCAAGAAGCTTATACGTTACGTAATAACAAGTGTAAAAGATACACAATGAAGTGAAAAGTCACTTGTTCTTTCCGTCATTGTGCTTTTTTTGTATTGGAGCTGAGACTGGACCGTACCTGGGAACCATCTGGTTATAGAAAAATACCCCCGTAAGCCGTACTATTGCAAGCACCCATAAGCACAAAGCTCAATCTCGGCTGGGCAGCGTTCGGGAAGCTGCGCAATATCTTCTCGTCCCACATACCGCAGTGTCTCAATACGAAAGTCTTTGACCAGTGCGTGTTGCCAGTGATGACCTATGGCACTGAAACGTGGTCGCTCACAATGGGCCTTATTAGAAGGCTAAAAGTCACCTAAAGGGCAATGGAGAGGGCTATGCTTGGAGTTCCCCTACGTGATCGAATCAGAAATGAAGAGATCCGCAGGAGAACCAAGGTAACAGGCATAGCTCGAAGAATTGCCAAACTTAAGTGGCAATGGGCAGGGCACATTGCTCGCAGAACAGATGGCCGTTGGGGCCGAAAGGAAAGAGTGGCGACCGCGTACCGGAAGACGTAGCATTGGAAGGCCTCCCACAAGGTGGACCGATGACTTTGTGAAGGCTACAGGAATCCGCTAGACGCGGGAAGCACAGACTGGTCGAAGTGGGGGAGGCCTATGTCCAGCAATGGACGTCTTTCGGCTGAAATGATGATGATGATAAGCACAATGTTTTTCGTGCGTTTCCAACATCAAAAAAAAAATGGATTCCCAGCGATTATTATTTTACAATGTTACATAGTTTGATGCACAGAATGCGAAGATGTCGTTTGTGATGGATCTTTAAGCACCATGTATAATATGTTTTATTATAATTTTCCAGTTAATACACGACTGCCCCGACTTTGAGTCCTCGTTCGATGACGGCGCCGCGCGACTGAAGATCAAACAAGTGACGGCTGAGGATGAGGGCACATACTCGTGCGAGGCTTCCAACAACCTTGGCAAGGCCAAGTCCAGTGCCTGCCTTGTGGTGTACCGTAAGTATTTACCATTAATACGAATATTGTGAGTTACAACTTTAACTCTTGTTTCGAGACTTTCGTAAAGTACTACAATTTTACTTGCAAACGGATTGCCAATAAATTTTTCGATACAAACATCTTCGTTCACTACTATTATATATTTTTAAACTGACTAAATTTGCGGGCCACTCCCTCTCACAGAGAGGAGGCCTGTGTCTCAGCAGAGAGAACGTTAGCTAATTAAGATGCTTGCAATAAATGTATAATTGTTATTTTTGGGAAACATCTTCTGTTTCTTAGTTTGTCGGCTCGTTTAAGCTATGTACATTAACGAGCCCAAACCAAGTCAATGTAGCGTGTTGTGAATTTCTATCCTAAAGAATGAATGTTAATAGAAATTTTAGTATCCCCGATTTGCATGAACTTTCTTACTATTCTACAGATATTTAAAATTGGGCCTTTTTGGAGTATTATGTAAATTGAGTTTTTCAAGTCTATTAATTTGAAGCTATGCTGGAGGAATATGTCTATATTATTATTAATCTTTTATCTTATTTTAAAATATTTCATAAAATATATTAAAAACTAACATGTAAAAAAATAGAGGTCGGCCGGTGTCGGGAGCAGGGTCCATCCTACCGGCGGCGGTTAGGTCTGCAGTGACAGGAACCTCCCCAAAATGCGAGCTATATCGAGGAGTACTGCCTTCTGAATCAGGCCCTTGATCTAATCGCCTAACGAGAGCCTGGAGAGATGTTGATCGAGGCTTTCGGCCATCAGACCATTGGCCGTAATGACAATCGGCACAATGACAGCTGAGCTCACATTCCACATGTCAACAACCTCGTGTGCTAAATCGAGATATTTTAAGTGTTTCCCTTTCTCAGCTTTCACGAGGATTAATTATTATTATGCTACTCCCCAGCACCTGGCGAGCCCAACACCCTGAGCCAGCGCCTGCGTCGTCCGCCCGCATTACTGTCGGCTGCGTCTACGCCACGCTCCACACCTCGCAGCACGCCCGCCAGATCCGTCTCCAGAACACCTGGTAAGAATTGCATGTCATTCACGACTGGTGTTACTGGTCACACTGAAGCGAATCCCGCGCGTGATGCGGGAAGTTTCAACTGACTTGAAGTATGGTTCAAACTGTCTCTAACCATTTAAATAATCGACGCTCGCAATCAAGTCCCACGTGTCGCGTCCATGTGGCCAGAGCTTATATGTACGTCTGACGAAACATGCATTATTCCATGTATTATTCGAATTCCACCTTGGTGACCGAATAATATTGTTGAGGTCGTTTGACTACTTTTGTAGCTAATCTATCCAGAATGTAGTCGTTTATTATGATATTACTATCTTCTACCCACGACTTCGTTCGCGTCGAAGTCGTAAGATATGTAACAATATACTAAAATAACATCCACATTTTTTATAAAACTCCCTTGGCCCTCATCACGTATCGTATCGCAAGCACTTATAATTAGTTTTCGCTTAGTGTTCTTATTGACTTTTTTTCTTTATGTTCGGCTCCTAAGGGTCATTGCGTAATGTTATATAATCTATAGCCTTCCTCAAGCATAGGGCTATCAAATGCAAAACGAATTGTTTTAATTTGACTGGTAGTTCCAGAGATTAGCGCGATCAAACAATGAAAATAATAAGCTTTTCAGTTTAATTATTAGTATATATGCGACTTGCTTGACAAAAATTGTGATAGCTCAGCTATTATGCATGATATAAAGATAAATTACAGGCTATAGCAATCAAGGATAAAACAGCTACATACTAGTGAAAGAATTTTCAGAATCCGTTCGGGAGTTTCAGAGATTATCCCCTACATACAAACTTACAAACAAATTATACCTCTTTATAACCTTAATAGAGATGATGTGGCTTAAAAGAGCTTGGCAGTTCAGAGTTTATTATGCTCACTCAAATGTGTCAAAAACAAAATCATAAGTCGAGATTCAAGATTCAAGATTATTTATTTGTGGGAACATGAGTACACATACAGAGCATGCAAGTTATTAAATTGCATTATAGTTTAAGATCAGCCATGTTTGGCCTTAGTGGCGTACACATATTTACATTTCAGTTATTGGATAAAGTATTAGATTACATCATAAGAACAAGATAGCAAATGCCAATTTTAAAAACAAATAAATTAAATATTTGGTCATAGATAGCAATAATAGTTGCTTTAAGTCATATAATCAAACAAGGTTGAGAATCAGCACTTTTAGAACGTCAAAGTGTGTTGGATCATTCAGTTCCCATCAAAATGGTTGAGCTGAATGGTGCTGATCACCATCATGTTCGTGAACAGGCGCCGTCAGTTGAGACGGGTCATCTCTTAATCTTATATTTTGAAAAGGTTTTTTTTTTTTTGTTGATTCTCACATATTGAAGCAACAACAATAATATACCCAGGATTTTGTAATAAGTATCTTGATTTAAAACAGTGTCCTTAGAGTTTTCTGCCGATTCTTCTCCATAGATATCTATGTTTGTGACTCTTTCACATTTCAAAAGTGTTCGATGTGGTTTAATTTAAATAAATGCTTTGACTTTGACCGTCACATTACAAAACGCGTTCTAACTTTGGTCCAGGTCTAAACCTTTCAGCCAGTTTTTGTATCTTGAATCATATTCCGACTGACACAAAGTTCAATTGACAAATTAGACTCTGGTACAAAATCAGTTTTTGTATTTAGAACTTAAACATTGTAGGAAAAAGTTCGAAATACAAAAAATGGCTCGATGGTTTAAACCTGGGTCTAAAGATAAATCTTGTTTTGTAATAAGGCCATGAATGTTTGAGTTTGAGTGCAGCAATTTATGCTGCTGCGTACGGATGATACGGTTTACTTAATTTCCTCAACTTATTACAGGCCCCGACACACGCCGCCTCTGCAGTCCATCCCGACAGATGCCACCTTCCTTCTACACGTATCCTTTCAACAAAGTAGTGGAAGAAGGAGACCACATGACCTTCAAATGTGCCGTCAAAGGCCAGCCCGCCCCATGGGCCACGTGGGACAAGGATGGCATCATTATCACACCTTCTGCCAGATTCACCATCAGGGAAAAGGATGAGCTTCTTAGGATACTTGAAATTGATGAGGTTGGTGAACATGTCTTACACACATTCTAGACGCGCAAAGTTGCCTGCAACATGTCTTCAGCATCATATAAACTTGTTGTATGTTATACAAGATAAAGGATATTATGATCATAGATATATTTTAGTGTAACATCTCCTTATGGGACTTGTCGAACTTCTTTAGGAGCTTATGTTAGGCGCCACAGTAGGTTCTGATTCGATTTATGTCCAGGGGCCTTACTCCCGAAAACGATTCGAGTTTGATTTTGATTCCGATTCGAACTCGCTTCTGGGGCCTTACTCTCGACAGCATCGAGTTCTGAATCAATCGAATTGGGTTCGAATTAAATGCCGAATCCATACTCTTGAATCCAACACTACCGTGCGTGCGCTGGTTCGAAGCGAAACTAACTTCGGTCAGTTTTAAGTTTTAAATCGAGTTCGGATCAGAAACAAAATCGAATCGGAATCAAAATCAAACTCGAATCGTTTTCGAGAGTAAGGCCCCAGTTTATGGCAATAGGCTCGGCATCTACAACATGAGACTTAAACGTAACTAGGAAATGCAAGTGTACATAATTGTTTGTATATTATACACTTCTGGCGAACCCTTTGAGAAAAACAGGTGTGATATTAAGATTGCTGTTATCATTTCCAGGTTACGATCGAAGACGTCGGTATTTACAGGATAACTGTCGAGAATGAGTTTGGGAGGGCGGAAGCTTCAGCCCGATTGGAGGTAATCACTCAGAAGGGCAAGTTCTACGCAGGAGTGAGGGCATACAGCCCCTCTCCGAGGAAGTCGCTGACCTACCGGAGGTACCCCTCGGTTCCCAGACAAGACTGAACATCTGGATCTGTATGATTACGTAAGTTTTCTCATGGTTTGTAATAGTCTTGAGATGTTGATTGATTTTGTCTGTACTTTTCAGTTGAGTGTTGAAAATCAATCAGCATTTCTAGTAGTAGGAGCGACGCGAATTCGGGTACCCATTTTTCTATGTAAGCTCTGCGATTTTCAGCATTGCGAGTCTCGTTGGTATCGCAATATTATTTTCTCACAAATAATATTTATTTCAGGAAAGGAAACATCGCGCGTGAAGATAATAACAATAATTAATATGATTTGTTTTTTTTTTTTTGGAATTGTAATTTATTTTCTGTGCATTTTATTTATTACTTTTTTACTCGTATGACGTAACTTTTGTTTTTAACGGCGAAGTAAGAAATGTTAAGTTTTTGGTTTTTTTCTGTTAGGTATTTTATAAGGTCGGTTTACATGTCATACCAAAATGATTAGGAAACTAGATTATTTTATTGTTATAGATTTATTTCTAAGGTTTGCGTTTTTAATTGCATACTTATTATAAAAGTTTTAATAGGGAAATAGTTAAAAAAAATATTATTAACAACAAAATATGCACGAATCATTATAAATATGTCACTAGTATTCAACTTTTTTAAGTCACGTATTTCTTACTTATACTTAAAATTAGTCTGCACTACAACATTTATAAATTACTAACTGCAACAAATAACTAAAGTGAAAAGTGTTTGGTCAAACGTTTTTTTTTTGGCCTGATTCCCTCTTTAGCGTTCTCAAAACACCCTACCAAAGTTTCATTACAATCTGATGAATGGTTTAGGAACGCATAGATGACAAACATTGATTTTTATGTATGTAGGTAGATAGATTTACCAAATTATGGTAGAAGGTAAGTACGTAGTGTAAGTACCTACTTAAAAAGTGAGTTTAAATTATAATACTTAAATTTAAACACATTATTTACAACTATTGTTATATTTTCCAAAAATACAAATAATACAAGTATATGTAATACTCAAAATATTTGAATAATTTTTGTACATTATACATTAAGCATTTTGTTTTGTTTTTTGCCTGTGCTCTAAAAATCAATGGATTCATAATGTTAGAGTAAGACTAATATCACAGCTACGCAGTAGAAAGAGAGCGAAATATGGAGCGACTTAGTTTTGAGTGAAATCTACTACTACTAGACTATCGACATGTAAATCGACCTGTTCGACCATAGTTCTTAGATACATTTTATAGTATTATTTGTAAAGATTTATTCAGCGTTGCATAAGTTAGATAGTCCAAACTTCCAAAGGTAGCAAGCACCTCGGGGTATTGGGGATTTCAAATAAATTTTATGACGAGTTATCAAGTTGTGTGATTATTTTTACTAATCACCCTCCTTTACTAACATACTCAATATACACAATACACATAAATACATAATTTAAAAGCTAATATTAATTATAATAATTTAAAAGTCCAGCAGTGGAATTCTGGCTGAAATAATGATGATGATGATGAAAAGCCTCAATAATAATAATTACGAGTATAACAATATACTAAGCACACGAGGTTCTTGACATATGGAATTTGAGCTCAGCTATCATTGTGCCGATTGTCGTGACGGCCAATGGCCTGATGGCCGAATGCCTCGATCAACATCTCTCGAGGCCTTTGTTAGGCGGTTGGATCAAGGGTCTGATTCAGAAGGCCTTGATACGGCTCGCATTGTGAGGAGGTTCTTGTCTCTGCAGCCCTAACCACCAGTAGCTATTGGACCCTGCTCCCGACACGGGCGGACCACGATTTTTTCATATGTTTAAATGTTTTTTTATATCTTTATTTAAGAAATATTTAAAAAAGTATTTTTAAATGGATAAAAAATTAAATAAACTTCATAATATGTAGAAATATAGAAAAAAAAAGAAAAAAAAAGACGTGTGGCACTCGGGGACTGCCGCGGTAAAGCTATTGCATAGCATTTTGTATCAACTTATGCAATTATAATTATTTATTTATTTTATTAATGCAGTATTTCTTTTTCTTTGATATTAATTCAAGTTACACTTTTTGAGCGTGGTGACCGATAAGAAAACAAATTTTTCTTTTATTAAATAAACAAAGAGTATATAATATTAAGAGACGGGAGTCCCATAGATAAAAACGTGAGCTAATAATGAATACCAACATAACAGAAATGACACGGACTGCAGACATGACATAAAGCTGCCAAAATAATAACAAGATAGGGATGTACTACTACTCACTGGTAATTTTTATCGATATGTTGCTGTAAAAAATTTCGGGTTTTAGGATCCTAACATTTTTACGGTTTCATTCTTAATAAATTTAAGGCAAAGGTCACTTAGGCCAACGGTAACTTTCGATTTGAACTAAGGTTACGTGGTAATTTTCTTATAAAAAGAAACCAGCTACGGCTGTGATTCCACGTTAGCGTAAGCGGGGTTCAGAGACAAATCCCATTGTATAGTCTAGATCTAATCCGAGGTAAACTTGACTATAAGATGAGATTTGCTGTGATGATAATAAAATAAAACAAAACTTTGGACTTAAGTTTTTTATAATAATTAGAACACCTTTTCCTTTCTATTGATCATTCAATTGGCAATGGTTCAGCAGTTGATGTTGAAGGTACTGAAATGTAGAAAACACGTTGCTTATTAACTGACACATGAACAAGTGAATTCAAATTTAATTCTAATCTTGAATAGTTACTTGGGCTTAGTCTCATTCTTTTTATCACATTTTCATTTGAAAAAGGGTCTGTAATAGACAAAAAAGTATCTGTAATATTTACAATTGATACATTCAATACAGTTAATCAAATAGTAAAGTGAATTTAATAAGTTTAAAATAAACATAAACCTTACCCGCAATAGAACATATTTTCCTGTCTTTTGAACATTCTACTGGCAATGGTTCAGCAGTTGATGTTGAAGGTACTGCAATAAAAACAAAATGTAGTCATTCACTTCTAATTCCAAAAACAATGAAGGGTATCGTAGTTGGGATGAATTAATCCCAAGAACCGAATTAACATTGTAGTTGAAAAACATGTTTCCCCATACTTTCCAACTGTATAATAATAATGTAAGTACACACAATATTGAGTAATTTACCATGTTATTTTAAGACCATAGACTTCTTAAAGGTTTTGCTGTAATCTTTAAGTATAGAACTGTACACTGTATTTTTTTTAATGTTAGGATCAGCAGTTTCGGAGATAAGGGGGGAAATGGTAAATTTTCATCTATTTTCTTTAATAATTTTCATTAAAAATGTAAAATGAAATGAAAGGACTTGTCAAGAGGATTTTTTTTAAATAATTTAAAAAAAAGTTCTCCTGTCAAGTCCTTTCATTTTATATGTCATATGATACATTTTGCATGTGTACCAAAATGCAACTTAATCGGTCCAGTAGATGAAGGTACACAAGGGTTCCGTTTTTTCATTCGGACGTACAGTACCCAAAAAAAAAACTTACTAGATGTACCAGTCCAAGAATCGCAGTAGTCGAAGTAGAAGATAACTCTGCAAAATATAATTGAAAATGAATTACTAAAGTAATCGGAAAGGGTGAGTTAGGATGAATTACGACTGGAAAATAAAGTCTTACCTGTTTGCTCACTTTTGAAGATGTGTAGTGGAAATCCAACGAACAGCTCATCTGCCATTGGTTCTGCAGTAAGTTCTACAGACGGAGTAGCATTTTTTCTTAGTTGTGTCTTCTTTTTATTGAAATCCTTTGGTAGAAAATGACTGCCACAAATATGTTCCAATTTATGTAGCTTTTCAATGGGTACATACACCAAGTCTTCTTTCCCGTAACTTTAACCCATTTTTTACATCTAGCTGGAACATTTTATTACATTATTATGATTATAATAGTAGTGTATTTAAACTTATATCTTTGTTATTTTGGTTTTGCAGTATTAATTGAATAACAGAGAAAATTAAATGAAATAGGAATATTATAATAATAAAAATATCGACAGTCGATAAAAAATTAACATGCGTCAAGCACTAGCATATTGATAGGTTACTTTGTAATTTTGTAAATTTTGGACTTTAAATCAAGTAATTTATTTTCTGTAAGAGCTTATCAATGTTTTTTAACATAACAATTGAAAATATATGCTTACCTATCTTCATTCAAAGGAAATTTGGCTATGAAGATTCGCATTTGACCATCTGACCGGCCGGATCTTATAACACATATTTCACACGTTTTGTAATGCATTGCAACTTAAATTACGTCACACGTACATACATAAATACAACAATAACTCTAATTTACGATAAATATCCACAAAACACAGAATAAAAACAAAAACAGCGGTTTGTTGACAAAGTTCTTGACAACAAACAAGACAAGAATATGGCGGCCGGTAGCTATGGCGGCTGAGTAGCGTAGTGCGATAGAGTCGAATAGATGTTAAAGCGAGACAGCGATAGCGTGAGGTTTTTTCGTTACGGAATTTCTGGATTCGGTCCCCGCGCTCAAGGCCCGCGATAGAAGCTATGCAATAGCTTAAAAAAGGATAGAATCAAATGGCATCAAAAAATTCGTCCGCATCGCTGTCAAAAGGAAATGTGACCAAAAGGCTGGCAGCATTGCCACGTTTGATTCTATGGCCAAGAAATAGACCAGCCCTATGGTCACGAGAAGAGTCAACCAACCGCTTGGCAATGTCTCCAAAAACTAAGTGGGCCCCCATGAAATAAATTAAATTAAAGTGTCTGTTTATATTGTCAAAATAACATAACATCATGCATTCCGCCAGTTATGTTTAAGTCCCATGTTATAGGGGGCGAGCCTTTTGCCATCAACCGTGTACAAATCCAGACTCCGGGTTGCTACTGAGAAATTCCAGATAGAAAAACACAATAACACTTTGCTCGACCTGGGAATCGAACCCAAGACCTCATGATCAATAACATATTTTTACTAAATGCGTATGAAATTATACGGGGTGTAAGAGACAGCCCTCCGCAAACTAACAGGGTGCATTCAGCTCCTTATTTAGAATCGTATTCCACCGGAAATTTTCACAGGATTTGTTTCGACCAATATTGTTTTTTTGCCATAATTAGTGCGAGCTTAACACGGGTAGATACCAAATGGCTAGAATAAAATGTACCTTGTATAACATCATCATTATGTTATTAATATTAATTAGCTGGACATGACTGACAGTCGGTGGTATCACAAGGAATAGTGATTTCTGTAATTCCCCATGACACCACCAGTATTGTCGATTCTAGTGGTGTCATGGGACTAAACGGAGTTCGCTGATCGGCACGAGCCGAATGAAAGCCGAATATGTGTACTAATTTCATCGGATTGGCTTTGTTGTTTAACAAATACCTACTGTCGAATTGAAACCCGAATAAGTGTGTAGCACTCCTCACTGCAATGCTCCAGTGCACAAATAAGTTCTTAAGTTTAGGGCTGATAGTAGGTATACTTACATCATCATCTACGTAGAATTTTCATATGTTGGGGCCAGCTTGCTTTTCTAATACTCTAACATCAGTTGGTGCAGAAGAGACTTTTAATCCTAATACGAAACAGCATCGATTCATCATCTGCCTAGCCTTTTCCCAACTCTGTTAGGGTCGGCTCTGTTAAGGAGTAACTCCGCTGTCGCGAGAAATCACGGCACAGCGGACTGAGCTCCGGCGGGATCTCATGACGACATGGAGGGTGCGATTATCGCAACCCAGCGCTGGGCACGCCACAATTGTGGCGATAAGTCCCCTCTTTGAGGAGTGGCTAGAGAGGCGCCACGGCGTCCTCGCCTTTCACCTGACACAGGTCCTCACCGGACACGGTTGTTTCGGGAGGTTCCTGTTTCGGATTAGACGGGAGGAAATGCCCGGGTGTTACCACTGTGTGGATCGCCCGGAGGACACGGTGGAGCATACGGTGGAGGTCTGCCCGGCTTGGGCAGAGCACCGCCGTGTCCTCACGGAGGCGATTGGCGGCGGCGATCTCTCGCGTCCGGCCCTGGTCCAGGCCATGGTCCGGAGCGAGAGTGCATGGGAGGCAGTCACCTCCTTCTGCGAATAATGCTCGCGAAGGAGGAGGCGGAACGCGTGAGGGAGCGGCAGTCTGTGCGCCCTCACGCCCCTAGTCGCCGCAGGAGACGCCCTGGGCGGCGGGAATCGGTAGCTGATTCCCGGCCACCGTAGACGCGGGCTTGCGGACGGCGAGTTATGGGCAGTTCGCCGTCCGGTAAGGACTAGGCCCGGGTCGACGGCGCGTTGTGTTCCACGCGCGCCTCAAAGAGATGTCAGCACGCACTGACGGGGTCAGCTAAGACCGGTGCCTGCCAAGGTTGCGGGTTTGTCCGAGAGGGATACCGTGGCCCTGGCACACAGGGAACTTAAGGAACACGGGTGGGTTTTAGTCAGCAAAAGTCTGACACGCCCCCCCGCTCCGCCCATTTGATGATTTCCCACCCAAAAAAAAAAGGGTCGGCTTCCAGTCTAACCAAATGCAGCTGAATACCAGTATTTTACATGGAGCGATGGACTATCTGACCTCCACAACCCAATTACTGGGTGATACCCCTTGGTAAGACTGGTTGTCAAACTTTCAGGCTTCTGACGACCCATAACAACTGTCAAAGATCTACAAATGACGGCCGGGACCAATGGCTTAGGGTGCTTTCCGAGGCACGGAGGGGCCTTGGTATGTGAAGATTATAAGGTTACCCATCCACGGACTAACTGCGGCAAGGGTAGCTTAACCACATCTATCGACCCGTGCGGCTGTTATTACTTAGCCATAAGCCCCTCAAGTATACTTACATATACTTGCTTATATTATTTGGAGAGCCTAGATGTTCGTTTTAAATACCAATATTTTGAAGTTTACATACAATAAATGGGCAGGCCACATTGCTTGCAGAACAATATCCGAAGGGGCCGAAAGGTTCTGGAATAGCGACCGCGTACCGAAAGACGTAGCGTTGGAATGTCTCAATCATTACAGGGTCACGCAATAGGATAAATGCGCCTATATAAAATAATTGTTTATTAATATTACATCTATAACTTATTATAAACAACGTATTTTGCTCCTATATATAAATGACTTGCCACGACAGGCACGGCAACCCATGGTACTATTTGCAGACGATAGTACAGCGATAGTTAAGTGTACCAAGAAAGAAGACTATGAAAGGGAAATTAATAACACATTAGAAACAATTATACATTGGCTTGATACAAATAACTTAATAATAAATCTAAACAAGACAAAAGTAATGCACTTCTACCAAATGATACGCACTGATGGTGGCGTGTGTGTTGGATCATTTAGCTCCCTTCAAAATGGTTGAGCTGAATGGTGCTAATCCATGCGTCATGTTCGTGAACGGGCGCCGTCAGTTGGGACTGGTCATCTCTTAGCTGCCACGGATTATTTTATTTTGTTTCTATTTGTTGTACCTACTCTTGACGCTTTTAACGTGTAATTTTTTATTATTTTTATTTTTACATCGTTCTCACAATTATAAATTCAACATTATAGATGTAAAGAATACTTTTGTAACAATTTAATTTAAAAGAGTGTCCATGAAGTTTCTTGCCCGTTCTTCTCAATAGGTACCTACGCTTTGGAATGGGAATGTAGCTTCATTTTTCTTACTGACCGACTGCTTGACAATTCAAAAGTGCCTGTAAATGGTTTAATTTAAATAAATGGTTTGAGTTTAAGTTTCATATATTAATGTTAGTTACGAGTATAATGGTCAAAAAGTGGATACAACTTGTGTATCAAAATTTCTAGGCATCCTGATTGACAACAATTTGACTTGGAAACCTCATGCCGATGACGTATGTAAGAAGTTAAATAAATAAGCATAACCTATCACATAAAGTTAGCAACGATACACTTCTACTAGCTTATCATGGGTTGGTTGCGTCAGTGTAAAGATTTGGAATCATATTTTGGGGTAATTGTAGTGACAGGGAAGAGATTTTTAGGGCCCAGAAACGGTACATTAGGTCTATGTCAAACCTAAAAAGTCCAGACAGCTGTGAACCTGTGTTTAGGTCTCTGAGGATACTGACCCTTCCATGTTTGCCGCGGTCTTTTTGCCCTCTATATGCGTTGGTAGTATAGGATTCCCTTTGCACTATCGTTCGCGGTCAAATTGACCGGCCCGGCTCGCCCCGCCGTGTACTTCGCGCCTTAGCGTGCGAAGTACACGCGTCAGCGGTGACTCTCTTGAAAGATTGGTGCGGCCGCGCGGCACCTCCAGTAGTGGCGACTGTCGTCTTCGCCTCAAGTACCTGTCTAGGAGAGACAGACTCACCTGTCGTGACGTCTTTCAGCTCAAAAGATGATAATGATGATGGTACAATAAAACGAATGCTACATTTTATTATTTTAATGACACATAGATAGACACATTCCATTACAAGATATATATTTGACAACACAGACATATAACATTACAAGATTTACAGCATGTATCAGAAAGATATGATCAAATTTAAGGGTGTGGTACATACCACCAAACTGATCAACTTTCTTCATGGGTCACACGATCACGATATTGATTATCGTAATCACGAAAAAAAATCTGCCGACCCATTCCATTTGGGTAAGGTAGACGGACAGACAAACAGACAGAGACACGAGTGATCCTAGGGTTCCGTTTTTTTCTTTTGAGGTACGGAACCCTAAAAATATCAGCTGTCTCATACAAAATTTCAATACGAGTAGGTATTGAAATTTTGTATGAGACAGCTGATATTTTTAGGGTTTCGTACCTCAAAAGAAAAAAACAGAACCCTTATACAACCCTTACCCCTTACACTTACCCCTTACAACCTTATACCCTTATACTGTTTTTAAACTACAATTATACGTTTTTTCTTGGGATAAATAAATTCATCCCAACTACGGAACCCTTCATTGTGCGTGAAACGACATGCATGAGGCCAGTTGTTTTACCACACCTGATACACTTTCTGATACATACTGAATATTTATGGAACTACTCGTATAATAACTGTAAGTATACCTACCTAATAGGAAAGGTCTATTTCTGTTTGCAAATAAAGAATTAGAAACAGAAAATGAAGAAAAAAGATAATATTACATAGTATGCAGGTCAACAAGTTAACACCAAGTTGAGCTTGAGTAACTTAAAATATTACCTACAGCTATGTAGGTTACATAAAATAATATTCTTTGCCAATTAGCCCCAAATAAATTAGAAATATAAATAGTTTATTAGCCAGGTAACACAGCAGGTTTGCAGGATTACAGGTTAACACCAAGTTGTGACGACATGAGGGGGTTAAAATATTACCTAGAGCTAGTTTTTTTTTATCTACAGGAGTGGAAAATCCTCATGGACGCCCACAGACTGCCTCACTGGTGAGCCAGTCTGGGCAGTGCTGGACTCTTACCGGCTAAAACTCACTCCTGCCTTTGCTCAGTGTCCCTCTGACATGATCAGAGACCTTGGTTGGCAATTGCTCTGATTCTCATCGTTCTTTTTTGTTTAATTTTATTCATCAGAACCAATGATCACAGAATACTCTGAAATTGAATCGAATAATTGAATTGAATGATGATACTTTTGTTACTATTTTAACACACTGACTGCCACTGCGGTCACCGGTGACCGCTAACAATAGTTTTTCTATTGTGTCTGTTGTCTGGCAGTCAAAGCCTAAGGGCCGGTTGTTTCAAACAGTTCGTTAACGTAACATACGTACGTCAAATATTAACGATTACATTATGATGTTTAACGTACGTCAAATACAAAGCGTTGTTTCACTGCATAAAAAAACGGACGTCAAACTTAAAATGTCGAAGAATAAAACGACGTTAACCAGTGGGTCACTGTAATCGTTATTTTTTAACGAACGTCAAGGGCATAATTTTGTGAAACAACGGTTTGACGATAGTTAGCGCCATTTATGACGGATACGCGTGCGTCAAGTGTACTCGTACGTGAAACAACCCGCCCTTAATCTGTGAATGTTATTGTTATAAATCTGTTTTTTATTTTTATTTAATGAGTTTTTGCTATTGTTACGAGTATTGTTACTTAAATTGTAAATAGGTATCCTTTTTGGCTTTGTCATACCTATTATGTAAAACCATAAATGGTGTATGTTGTTTAAGCCTGTAAATAATTGTTGCACTTATAATAGTATATTACTTCCCAAGGGCTGTAAAAGAAAGAAAGCCCGAAATCGCAGGTATTTATGACCCGAGCCGCAGGCGAGGGTTGTAAATATGCGATAGAGGGCTTTCTTTTTTACTGCCCCTGGTGAGTACACAATTTTACGTGTTCACCTGGCCACAATGTGAGTTTTACTGTACGCGTAGCGTGCGGTAAAACTCACATTGTGGCTAGGTGTGACGTAAACGTATTTTACTATTATGGAAATAATTGAAATGTATTGTGTAAACAATTGTTGGCTAACCTAAATAAATAAATCAGTCCTTTTTTAGGAGCCTATAGCTAGGTTACAATATATTATTATATGATTTAACAGTTAACCGCAAACAAAATAGAAATAGTTTACTATCCAGGTAACACAGTAAGCAGGTTGAGACATGAGGAGCTTAAAATATTACCTATAGCTAGGTTACAATAATATTATTTACGTCACACCTGGCCATAATGTGAGTTTTACAGCACGCTACCCGTACAGTAAAACTCGCATTGTGGCCAGGTGAAGACGTAAAATTGTGTACTCACCACGGGCAGTAAAAAAGAAAGCCCTCTATCGCATATTCACAAATACTTACGATTTCGGGCTTTCTTTCTTTTACAACCCTTGGTACCTTGGTACCAGTGAGCCCCAAACTAGACAGTTAGTCTGTATCTTGGGGCTCGGGGTACGAATTCCAGAGTCACTAGAGAGGTGACTTCAGGTGTTGAATGGTACCATATCTGGGATGGTTGTTGATGTGTGATGTGTGTGTGGAGTGTGGTGTGTGGTGTGTGTGTGGTGTGTGTGAGCCTATGTCAAGATTGTTTGATGGCACGGCATAGCCACATATTTATATATATATTTTTTTTTGTGTTTTTTTTTTGTGGTTATATTTATAAGGGTTCGCTATCCCTGGAACAGATTATATACATTTTCCTAGAAGGATTAGGCAGAGATGTACTTATAGGTAATACACCTACATTTCGCCAGTTATGGTTAAGTCCCAAGTAGTAGGGACCATTGCTATCCACCGAGTACAATTCTGCACTTCAGACTGCTACTGAGAAATTCCTGATGGCTAAACCCAATAGCACTTTGTCCGATATAGGAATTGAACTTAGGACGTCATACTCACCACTCGCGCTTGCGATCACTAGACCAACGAGGCAGTCACGTTGAACATAGGTACCAGCCGAGGTGGTCAGACATCTGTGATTATTGTAACAGAGTTTATATATTTTTCATTATTTTTTATTGGTCCTCGCAAAAAGGGCCGGTCATCGTGTGCACTTGATTTTGTTTTCAGGTGGTAAGATTTAATAGCATAAAACCCATTGGAAACGAGATATTTGCAATAAATGTGTAAAAAATCGATTTTTTTACCTTTGACCTTAGATATCTGTAGTCGCGGACACCCTACGATAAGTAGGTTTTGAGACATGTTTTAGGGTGCCAAAATAAAGGTTTATACAAGTTTATAGCTGACTATCTCTCATTCCGAGATTCTTGCCCTTATTTGACTAATATTCCTGGACTATATGGGATGTTGCGGGATATTGGTCCATTTTTCCACTAACGCATGTTTCAGGTGTCGAAGTGTGTAGCTGGGGCGGGGTTTCGATTTCTTACTCACCTTCCAAGCCCGTCACAAGCGTGTTCAAATTGGATTCAAGTCCAGGCTTCTTACAAGCCAGTCCATGCAATTGATGCCACTCATCTGCCACGTCCTGAAAATACTCATTTACAATTTGAGTTGTACATGGCCTGGCGTTGTCATGCACGAATATTGTTGTTATATTTAATTAATGTGGGTCATACCCACATTAATTAAATATGGGCCGACATGCTCATTAAGAATTTCTTCCACATATCTCGCTCGAGTTAGAGTACCATTTTCTATCAGTACTAATTCCGTGGGACTCTCTGAAGAAATTTCAGTTCAAACCGTAACAGATCCACCGCCAAATGGCACTTTTTCCTCAAAACAAGCTGGAATTAAACATTCCCCTGGCCGTTGGTAGACTCATCGCCGCCCATCATGTGCATGCAGCATAAATCTGGATTCGTCAGCATTACTTTTGCCCATTTTTGTCTCCCCATTGTGCGTGTTTGCGGACGTAACGTAATGTTGTTCCCTTTCTAGTTTTGGACCATTTGTGGGGTCTATGTGGGGTCAAATTAGCTTCAAAAAGCCGCCGCCTTACAATCCGCTTGCTTACATCGTCTCTACGGTTCTCCCGAAGTTGATTTATTACTTCAACGCCTGTGACGCAAAGTGCCGATTTCGGAGCATGGTCGTAACAATAAATTGATCCTCTCGAGCATATTTCATCCTGATCTGCCAGTTCCTGGTCTTCTTACTTTCTGCCCAGTTTCTCGAAAATGTAGAACGACTCGCTGCACTGTGAAAAGTGACACGCCTTTTATTCCTGCTGTACTTCGCTGACTTCTGCCTTCTTCGAATATAGTGACGATACAATGTTGATTCTTCTGGTGTTAGCAACATGAGTAATTCAATAATAATGGTTCAAGATGACAATGACAATGATGATTTCACAGTTTGAAAAAAAAAAATATGCTAGAAAACAAGACAAGTAAAACAACCGCGTATTGTTTTTCTTTTTTTTACAAATTCGTGGTTATTATTTTTTTTACATTTTACGCTGTAGATCATTTAAGGGTTTATTTCATACGATATTAAAATTCTCTATATTATATGTAAAGTTAGTTTCATGCATGTGTACATCATTAATTTGCAAGTTTCAGGGATTTTCGTCATCGACCCGTATTATTTGACCGCGAGTTTACTATAACATAACAGCAGGTGGCGTTCTGTAGTTTCTGCCTACTCCCGTGGGAAAAAGATTGAGTGTACCTACTATAACATTTACTTAATTTAGTAAATTTACCTAATGTAAATTGTTAGTTGTGTTTATATTGTAATTTTTTTTTTTTCATTTTTTTCATTTTAGCAATATGATTTATTACCTTAGTGGTTATGATTATGATACCTACTAATAATAGACACCTATTTTATTTTTTATTAGTTAAACAGTTAAATTCATTAAAAGTGATCAACAGTTATACAGCTGAGCAATCTATGTGTAAACAAGATAATCTTTTTTTAATTTTTGTTGTTTATTTTTATATTACTTAGGTAAAATTCACGTAAACAATTACATCAAGATATTATAAAAAAGATTAATTTACCTACAATAAACAAAGTTAACAGTATATTCTAAATTATACTTAATTTGTTAAGATACTCAAATTACTGGGTTTAGGAGCATGAATTTTTGTATAAAAGTTCCTTATATATAAGGCAAGTATGGATTTCTGAAATTTCAACCCCTAATGCGGTTAAATAGGGGATATAAGTTTGTATGAAAGTTCGTCATTTTAATCGATGCGAAGTCTCATCGGGCACAAGGCTTGTTATATTGTAGGTAATAATTTTTACCTACAATAAACAAAGTAGGTATATTTTAAAATAATTTGTTAAGTTACATCAATACTGAAAAACTCGATTTAAAAAAAAGTTAAGGTTTCTTTGTATGACTCTGGAACACTGTAAAAATTGACTTAGGAGCACACAAACTGTTTTCACCTCAATGCACGAATTCAGTTCATATCACTAGTTCAGTATACCTACTCAAATTGAGTTCCACTCCAGCCCACCTATTAAAATTGAGTTTGTAGTCTCCTAAACACTATGCTTTACACAATAAGTTCATATTGTATTTTAACCTACAATAAGTAAAATAGGTATATTTAAAAGTACAATATTTTTTTAAGTTACATCAATCATGCAACACTTATCACTCTGTTTCGTCTTATCCTCACTGAAAACTTTTCTTTCTTCTACTCTGGAACGCTGTCAACATTTTTTTTTTAACCACAATGTATAAGTTCAGTTCATAGTGCACTTTTACTAATTTTGTATGCATGAATTCAGATCGTATTTTTATTTTACCGCCATGCTCAAATTGAGTTCGCAATATTATTTCAATCACCACGCATGAATTGAGATTGTAATATTATTTTAACCACTACTCTCGAATTGAGTTCGTAATATTATTTCAACTACTACGAGTATAGTACGCTCGAATTAAGTTCGTAATATTATTTTAACCACTATGCTCAAATTGAGTGCGTATTCTATTTTTACCACAAGTTACATATAGAAGTTCAAATTTTTGTCACCGCTATTAAGTTCGTAAATATTGTTTTTTCACCATAACGCAAATAAGAAGTTCGCAATGTAGTCCAAGCAGCCAAAATCTGGAAAATATTAAGACATATTAATAAAATATAACTGAACCTAATTATTAGGAAGTTGTGAAATTAGAAAGAAAAAAAATATATATAAAAAAGTGGGATCATCGGAATCAATATTTACATATACCTCCGCAAACGCGCCAGCCGTTTTAGAATACAGGACTCCTGAAGTCATTCGAGATATAATTTTTTCAGTTGTTTTAAAACCTTAACAGTAGTCTTTTGATTGGTTTTTTACGCATTGCGCTGAAGGCACTTTTTAAGGCACTGGATACTAGTTTTTTCACCCCACTTCGGAGGAGGATTGGAGATTATCGTACTTTGGCGTACAATAATACATATTGTATCGTACATCGTACCGGTGACGAAATTATGGTACATGTACGATAATTATCGTACGTCTGGCATCGCTGTCCCCACTTAAAAAACTTCCGTCATGATCAACGCAGTATATTTTTTTTGTTACTGTAATATATCCCAAGTAGCAAAATTTTCCTATAGTAATCGACTTATAAGAATAACCGTCATATAGGAATCTAATAGACGTTTTGACTAAGGCAGTGATCTTACAACAGCATTTAAAAGAGGATTTGCGCTACAAGTACATACGAACCTATAACTAATTTTATAAACGTTTACAGGATTACTTTATAAGATTCTTACTAGAACTTGCAGTCTTATAAGCGCATGTTATAAAACTAATTAGGAAAGTATCGCTTTTCGTCCTATAAACGCATTTAATATGATTGTTTGCTCTTGTTAAGCACTTGTTTCATTCTTCTATAAGACATGCACTTCTATTGACGTCTTAGATATAGCTGCTATAGGTCAAGGATATTATAGGATCAATTTGTCTTAGTCGTGACTTTTAATGGATTGTTAGCACCAAACTAGCATGCCCTCCGATTTTTATAGGTAAGATTCTACTTAAATGTGTCCTACATTTGCTATTCCTGGAGTAATCATCCATTTTGCTTTCATTTTGTGATTTGTTAGAGAAAACAAGAGAAAATAGAAATGATTTAAACAAATGGAAATGATTTAAGCGTAGTGGCAGTTATCGAAGACGAGTTTCGTTATCTATTTCGTAATCAATTTTAAGAAATGTAAAATCCTTTCAAATTCCTAATTCTGACACTATTCTGAAAATATTCGTTCTGTTTAAAACATTACCATACATATACTGGCATGCGGGGGGTTCTTTCTTTTGTATTCTCTTAAAGAACCCTAAAACTTAAATATGATGGCGAAGTAGGTATATCCTGTAGTAGTCTTAACTTTGACTAAGTTGTTTTCTAACAGTTTTGATAATGCAATATTATGACACGGGATCCAGATCCTATGGCGGCTTAAGTATTTGTTTTAGTTGATAACAAATATGTTAAGTTTTGAAGGGGCATGAAGATATGTTTATTATCATCGAACACTTTATCAATAAAATTAATTCGGCAAATTGAGTAGACATTCTAAACACAACAGTCAAAAGACAAAAGTTCTAACCTATTGTAAATAGATATTAGAATGTGGAATTGAAAATATTTGAAAATATTATATTTTTCTCTTAAGACACCACAGCACGTCACCGTTACAAAAAGTGATCGAATTAATGCTCTAGTAATGGTATCGCGCTGCCAACTGTTGGATCAATTACACCAGTAGCAGCACTCGTTATATCGTTAGAGGACTAATCGCGCTTATTCAATGCGTTTACCGGATCTTTATAGGACAATTATATCTTGTAAAAACACCTAATAAGGTATAAGAGCAATTGTACATCTTTTTACACAAGCAGCCTGCGGGTCTCATACACGTGCAGACAGTGCAGCGCCTTGCGTGTGCAATATAATAATGCGTTCAGGGTGCTGATGGGGCTGAAGTATGTGATATGTTTATGTGGTCTTTTTAATTGTATGTGTTTTTATTTATATTTTTAATTTTGTAATCTTTGTGTCCTATGATCCTTTGTTGGTCGAAATAAACGTTTTATTATTATTATTTATTTATTATTATAAAATCGAATTGCACTTCACCGGACCGTAAAAAAAAATATTTTAGTGCATAATGGTCCTATAAACTGCGCCCAAATGCGGTTCTGTAAACGTTTTGAGGATTCCAATAGGACTAAAAAATACATGCTCCTAGGATATTTACATGACCAAATTTTGCTACTTGGGATGTGCTTTATCTTATATGCAGTAAACATGAATGAACAGGCGCTGGTGTATTAGGAATAAACCTAAGCTGGTGGCCTCTTTTTTTAAGCTGATTCTAACTTAAAGCCTTATTTCTATTGCATGATTCATCATCCATCGTCATTTCACCGAAATACGTCCCCGATTGGGGGTTTGCCATAATAGCTACGCTTAGCAGGCGGATTGGCGTTCGCAATATGGTGTTAAAAATGCATAGAGAACGATGCTGCCCATTCTCTATCTAGTAAGTTTCTTAGTTCGCTTTTACGAACACTTACGGGAAGAAATAGGGTGGTGCTATTCTTTACGTCCGGCACCACAATTTAATAATAAATATTTAAAAACACATTCGCAAATAGAGAAAAGCAAATCGCCGTCACGCCGTGCTAAAAATGGCAGTAGTATTAACACTTTCCGCGACACGTCATAATAATAAAACTTTAACCGCCTCTGTGGTCTAGTGGTAAAACCACCTGTCTCAGATCCAGAGGTCCCGGGTTCGATTCCCAGCGGGGGCAAAAATATCTGCTCGGTTTGGTTGGTGGTAGGGCTTGTTCTAAGTCCGCCTGGCTAGCTACCACCATCTTATCTACCACCATCTTATCTAAGTCTGTCGCCAAACAACAATGTTAACATTTGTTGTGTTTCGGCAGTTACAGGTAAGATAGCCAGTTCCTCTGTGGTTGAGGATTCCGGGTGAAGCTCGCTTCCATCTTCGGCCTTATCATCACTTACCATCAGGTGAGATGAAGGCCAAGAGCTTCCCCGTTGTGTGTAAAAAAAAAAAAAACTTCTATTGTGTCTCGTTCAGTGTCCCGGAAAGTGTTAATATAAAACGCAGATTTAATATAAAACAAAACCTTTGATTATACATGATTATCTAATAGGTAGTACCTATAGTCAACAGAAGTGTAAACAATGGTACTCCCTTTCTTCTCCTAAAATTGTTTGTCCGATAATCATTATCCAAACACGTTTGCTATAAACTTCAGTAACCATAATGTTCAAAAATTCGAAATTTTGTTTTACATCTTTACTTCTAAAACTATTCTATCATAATATCGAGTACTATAATAATTGAATCTCCTAATTTGCATGAAATAAATTCATATGTCCTAAGTATTGTATTATACCTATAATATTCATTTATATTTCGAATGTTCATTTATAATAAAACTAGCTTTTGCCCGCGGCTCCGCCCGCGTAGATGTCGGTTATCGCGTAAAAAAAGTAGCCTATGTCTGTCTCCATATCTCAGGCTATATCTTTGCCAAATTTCATGACGATCGGTTCAGCGGTTTAGGCGTGAAAACGTAACATACAGACAGACAGACAGACAGAGTTACTTTCACATTTATAATATTAGTATGGATGGATGTTAGTCCTAAAACATTTGCTATTCATTTCTGCGATTCATTTCTGGTTTTAGTGACAGAAATGAATCGCTGTAAATTCGACTCCACGCAGTCTGGTCTGCCCTACCCCTAGAGTGTAATTTAGAATCGCGTAGGCGCGGAAGGGCGAGGCGGCCCGCGAGTTGAGAAGCAGGTGGTTGTAAAGGCTCCCACACACTGGCGCGATATCGCGGGCGCGACAAGGGTCGCGTTGCCTGTCGCGCTGCAAAAGATTTGTCTAAAACGAATCTAGGTTGAAAGAAAATAAATTTATTTGGCAGAGACATTGATATTAGTATATCAATGGGCAGAGACTAAAAGGCAAACATGATACGATATAATATACAGCAGATAAACAATAAAAATCAAATAAAAAGTGTAAAGTGTAGGAAATAAGCAGGCAAGTGTGCCTCACGGCTGCATCAAAAATGCCCTGTTCAGCAAAAATGCCAGACAACTAATGTCTGATGCTGGTTTTCAACTGGACCTGAGTTAGGACCGGAGTGAGCTGCCTGGATACTTCACTATCAGCCCAGGACATACAAGTTTCCTCACGCTGTGTTCCTTCACTTGTTATGAGGTTCGAACCTACGACGTACGACTCGTAAGTCACGGTCGCTACCACTAAGCTGCTCAGTGCTTGAATACACTTAGCTAATAATTATTGATTGTGACAAAAAAGTTGCAAGGACAGTTAAAAGAAAAAAATAACAATGTATAACTCTGTACAAGAATCTTTAAGCGCGTGGCCGAAATCGGAACAAATGCCGCCATCTTGTTTTTTCCAGACATTCCACAAAACAATGAGGACTATCCCGCTTGAATTCGCCGATAGAGGCGCTAGTGTAGAGTGAGGTCTCTAGAAATGTCAAATGTGAAACTACACGTTCACTGTTTGCAGGATGTTCTATCGTAAATTGTTACTAACTGTTCATAATTGTAAAGATTGTGCCATTCCTGATTAATTATGGCTTAAGATTTTAAGTAACAACTTAGGATCAAATTTCGTAGCACTTGAAGGAAAAATAATATTTGCTAACTTAATGCTTGCCAATTTTAAGAACATTATAATGTAAATATTCATTTTATGTTTTAAAATGTAATAAAAAAAAATGGCTGTCTGTAAAGTTGGTTTACGGACAATAGGTTAACGTGACAATGTCCAATGCGTCAAACGCCAAGCGTACAATGAGCGTAACGGGACAATGAGTCATCCTTTTTCGTGCATGCAGCCGGCGTTCATCGATTTATTAGACGTTGTCACGTCAATAAACATTTTATGAACTAATGAGTATTTAAACATATTCAAAACATATAAAATAAAAGTACTGACAGGACCTTACTAAACAGTGGCGCCAACTGGCGACTCGGTCGTTGGTCATTGACATTCGCCGAGAGAATGCAGTCAGCATTGCGGAATGAGTGGACCGTTCGTTTATTGACATGTCGTAAAGCCAGGGGGTAATAATAGGCGTTTCAGCATTCCTCTCTGAATGGTGATGGTGGTCTAACCGTACGATATTTCTTTATTTAATAAAAGAAAGAATAACGTTTATTTAGACACAGTTCGTCAAATACAAATAACAAAATAAAAAAAATGTTTAAAAAAGTTGGTTTACGGACGATAGTTTAACGTGACAACGTCATAACAAAACATTGATGCGGCGCAAGCGTACAATGAGCGTAACGGGACAATAAGCGTAACGGGACAATGCGCGTAACGGGACAATGAGTCATCCTTTTTCGTGCATGCAGCCGGTGTTCATCAATTTATTAGACGTTGTCACGTCAAAAACAATGGTGCCTTACGGCTGCGCCAAAAAGGTAACAGTTAAGGGACTATAAATTTGAGATGGTCATTCGTAATTCGTAAGTGAATTACTGACCAAGATGAACTCCTCACTGCCGCGCCATAAACCTATATACAAAAACAAGCCGTAAGATGTGATGTTGAGATGAAGAACATGACGGCGCTATTTCATGAAACTGTACTAGAGAAATACTTAAATTATAAGAATAATCTCCTAAACAGGGGTCCGAACAGTTTTCGTAGTGGTTCAAACCGTTGCAGTAGTACACTAATAAAATTTTGCTGATTAGGTAATTATTTCTCCAGTGATACCTGTGTCAGTAGCTCGTGTCGCCAAGCGAGAAGATGAATGTAAATCATCGCGTGAAATGTGTAACGCTAACACGAAGCAACAAAATAAGATCTAGAGGAATGTGGCCTCTTTAGATCGAATTTTGTTGTTTCGTGTCTCAATACGAGTATGAAACGTTATAAAATGTATTAGAAAATTCTAGACAAACTTACCGATATAGTTGATTGAGCCGTTTTTCATCATACCTTCTCAGTCACAAGATAATATTTTTTTAAGGAGTGGCGCTAGTGGACCGTAGTATGCGCTCTTAATATTACGCAAAAGGATCCGTGAATCGAAAAATGGTTTTCACAGGCCACAATATTTGAACTTAAGAGGCTACCGAGCGCACAGTGGCGCCCTCATCTTTATTTCGGTGATTTATTTTATTTTAGAATGAAAATGCAGAAAATAAGCTCGTCAAGTTGTGCTTCACAAGACTATACGTTATTATTACTACAAACAGTAGTTTTAAATTGTTATGTTTTATTGTAATCATTAAAACGGAGCTTAGTGGCCACCATGTTTCGTTTTAATGATTACAATAAAACATTTGAACAACAATTTGAACAGTCTGTTCAACGATACCCCACACCATGGGACAGATGAGAAAAAATTATATTATCATCCTCCCTTTACGTGCAAGGGTTACCATATAAAAAAATATTTTTCAAGATTTTATTATACCACTTTGTCGGTGTGATTAATATGGATACCCGTGCCAAATTACAGCTTTCTAGTACTAAGAGTCTCTTAGCTAAGCTGCAGACAGATAGACAGACAGACGGACATGGCGAAGCTATAAGGATTCCTTGTTGACCACGGAACCCTAAAAATGATAGCTCTTGCTTACCCCATCGTGAAATTTATCGATTTTCTTGGTTCATTCTTCTAATCCCAGCGCTGACGTGGTTATATTCTTCTAGAAACCGATACCACCGGTATAGTACGTCGCAGTACCACACGTAGCCCTGGAAAAACAAAAATACACATAATATCACGCCTGTATTCCCCAAAGGGTTAGGCAGAAATCTATATATATGTATATATCCAAAATTTAAAACTCATATTAAAAGCACACTTTGTAAAGAAGCATATTACAAATTAGAGGATTATATCCAAGATAGGAATGCTTGGAAACATGCTGGTCCTGTTCCATAGGACAATTTAGAGTCTAGACAAAATCAAACTGGTTGCTAATTTAACTGTATAATTTATAATTTTTATGATATTAATTTTATTTTCTGTGATTAATATAATTTAACTCACACACTGACTTATTATATGTTGAATTTTTAGGAAAATCATATACAATGTTTGTAAATATGTGAGCACCATTGTACCTATCGCATTTATTAATTTTTCTGTCATTACTTCACTTTTCATTTGTTTTTACCAATTGTGGTAAGTAATTGTTATTCTGGGTACATCGTCTTCACCTATAATTATTAATTAATGTATACAAACTATTGTTAACATTTTAAAAGAGTAAGTATGGAGTTTCTTGCCCATTCTTCTCCATACATAACTACCTTTTGGAAGGGGCAACTAGAATCAATTAACTATTTATGTATTTTTTGACGTTCAAAAGTGCATTTTACGTGCCTATTTGAAATAAATGATTTGACTTTGACTTTGACATACTAATATTATAAATGTGAAAGTAACTCTGTCTGTCTGTCTGTCTATATGTTACGTTTTCACGCCTAAACCGCTGAATCGATCGTCATGAAATTTGGCAGCGATATAGCCTGGATATGGAGAAGGACATAGGCTACTTTTTTACGCGATAACTGACATTCATGCGGGCGGAGCCACACGTAAAAGCTAGTATACATATATATACTAGCATTGTATTGTATTGTATTGAATCGTCGTTTCGGTTAACTGGCAAGGTAGGTATGTTTAAGCCACCAATTGGGCACAAATCCGGACTCCGGACTGAGAAAATCCTGATGGAAAAACCAAATTTTACTTTGTCCGACCTGGTAAACGAACCCAGGCCCTCATACTCAGACTAACAAACTTTATAATAATTTATAAACTATAACTATACCTACAACCTGTAACTTTTCTTCCTCATAAATTAGCGCCTAGTTAAGATAGTCAGTTTAACCGCATCTGTGGTGTCTGTAGTAAGACCACCTATCTCAGACCCAGAGGTCCCGGGTTCGATTCCCAGCGGGGCAAAATTTTCTGCTCGATTTGGTTGGTGATAGGGCTTGTTCTAAGTCCGCCTGGCTAGCTACCACCGTCTTATCTAAGTCTGTCGCCATAACTACTGTGTTAACAGCATTTTTGTGTTTTGGCAGTTAGTGGTAAGGTAGCTAGTTCATCTTTGGCCTTATCATCACTTACCATCAGGTGAGATTAAGGCGAAGAGGTCCCCAGTAGTGAATATTTTTTTTTGTCAAGGATAAACCTGACGTACCTACTTATTACCTACTTTAGGTACTAAAAACCTTCAATTAATATACTAGTTTTTGCCCGTTTTGTCAGAAATTATCCCACGGGAAAATATGTACTATCGAGATTAAAAGTACCCTATATGTTAATCTAGGTTAAAATCTATCTGTGCATCAAATTTCAACCAAACCCGTTCAGCCATTTTTGCGCCAATCCGGAACATAGGTAGGTACATCCAGATAAACAGACAAACGGACAAAAATTCTGAATACTATATTTTCGCCATCAGACTCGTTCCATTACTTACTTTTTTTCAAAAATATTTCATGTTTTGACTTCGTATTTTTTTTAAATATGTATTAGAAACATTTCTTCACATTTTAACAAATTTAAAGGAATTGATTGTACTTGTAGGTACCTACACTGAAAAACTTTTTAAGTTGATTTAACCTTTTTTTAACCTATATTTTGGGTTAATATAGCACCTACCGACATGATTTGTTAAATCAACAAAATTTTTGTTAAATCAACAAACTTTTTGTTAAATCAACAAATTTTTTGTCAAAACAAACGTCATGGAACAGTTTTTTTAACACAATTTAATGTCAACTCAACCAAAAGGAACCAACAATAAAAAAATCAACTATTCGGTTTTTCAGTGTATTGTTCATTGTACCCGTATTCTTGCTAATAAATATTATTCTATTCTATTCTATACTGCCTTGTTAGTTTGCCCCGCGTCCTATTTAAAAGCGATCGTCGTGATAACAGAGGTATCGACGTACTTAGCAAGGTGTCGGTGACTGAAAAGAAAATGTCAGATAGCCAGAGCGAATTTAAACAAATTGTCTTACCCGCCTCTTCACACTGTCCACTAGGTCCTCTGCCGATTCGAACAGTCGAGTTACAGATCCGAATCTATTCCTAGAACAAAGACGAATGTGATCAATAAAATAAACTTAGGATAGACATTCGAACCAACAAGTTATCGTACTAAAATAAGTTCGCAACAGACACGATAGCATTAAGACCATATTCGTCGCATTCCGCATACGAGGAAAAGTTAAGCTGAGCAGCACATGTTAGACCTAACGAACTGAATAAGAAGTGGCAAGAGCATACAAACTTAACTCTAAACCAAGACAATTCAATGCGAAAGCGTGCGTGAGCCAGCGATGTACCTTAGAGGGGTGAAAGGCCCCGTACATGGCCTAAAGTGACGCGACTTGCGGCACGACATGCGTCAAGCGACACGTGCGCGTCACCGGTTTCCGTCCGTCGCTCTGCAAGTCGCGTAGCAGTGACTCGTGTCGTGGCATGCTCTAAACAACTTCTTTCATTTTGTTTTCTCCGCGTGTCGCTGGAGCGTATAGACCATGCGAGAGGGAGTGGGCTACCACGCGAGCTTAATTGGTTGGTAGATATCACATGTCTTCGAATTTTTGGTTCTAGAACACGCCAGCTTCCAGACGATGTTTTCCTTGTACTGTTTTTGAGAGCAGTGTTAATTAAATTATTTACACAAATTAAAACGCCTGCCTGGGTTCGAACCCATGACCTACAGCTCAGCTACAGCTCACAGCGTTATCAGTGGGCCACCACTGCTCTCTGTAGGTCGTAGGCCATGGCCAAGGGGTAATCCAGTGAGAACGCAAAAGCAAGTCATCTCCGATCACATGACGCAGAGCCTATGTGAGTTTCATACTTACAAGTGTTGACGGCTCCGAGCTAGTCTTTCACACACACACACACACATATTCCCTTTGCTTTTCTGACATCCCGGTGCACCGAAACTAATTATGGATTTAAGTACTTAAGTCTTAGAAATACAACAGTCCCGACATCCTTGGTACGACTGACCAGTAACTGGGTGATGGAAGTCATATAGGAGTTGTCGATCCATGTAAAATACTAATATTGAGCTTCATCCGGTTAGACTGGAAGCCGACCAAACTTATCATTATAGTTGAAATACATGTTCTCCCATACATTCCAACTGCAAATATAAGTTGGTTGACTAAGTCGTGTTCTGTAAAGCCTACTTTTCTGTGATAGTTTTCCTTTTAACTTCGTTATAATAAGTTATCGACCAAGTGATAAATTGGGCATTATACATAATGCCCGGTCATTATGAAAATTGCCCAACATGAGAGTGTAATTTGGTAATAATTATTCAAATAATCAAATTGACCGGGCATTATACATATTGTCCATCACCTTTTGGGCAGAGTAATACAAACATATTTAATTACTATATTTTTAATGTTTATTTATTTAACAATTTATGTACACACATATAAAGAGACAAGAAGAAAGGAACAGAAAAATACGTATAAAGGTGATGCTTATTTCTAATGAAATCTCTTCCAGCATACCTGCGATAGGAAAGTAGATATAGAGATGTAGACAACGTGTGTAAGAGTAGAAGAAAAAAAAAAACATAAAATCAAAAATAGCTATACACTAATATAAATACTTATAAACATACCATAAGAGAATATACTTACATACATACTTCTTAAATAAATATCACTCAAATATATACTTAGAACTACAATGTAGTGGAAAATAATAAATACATAATAATATGCAACTATGACGAAGTGGAAAGATAGTGGTCTTTTACTCTTCTTTCTGCAAGTTTGGCAGTCCCTAATGTCAGGTGGCAGTGAATTCCACAACCGAGCCGCGTGCACAGTGAAGGAGTAGGAGTAAAAGTCGGCTGAGTGGGGAGGGAGTCTAAGGAGATTTCTAAGATGCGACCTGCAAGGTGCATCCGAAGGACGATCGTAGGAAAAGCGTTGTCGCAGATAGGATGGCGTTTTAGGGTTGTGAAAGATTTTATATAGCAGACACAATATTCGAGTGTTCCTGTTATTGTCGTTTGACAAGATTTCAAACAATCCTTTGGGTTAGGTTAGGTAGAACAGTGGCCACTAATGCCACATCCCCTCTATTGTTGGTGAATTATTTGGGTTAGGTTAAGTTAGAACAGCGGCCTGATCCCCTCTATTGTTGGTGAATCATTTGGGTTATATAGGTTAGGTTGGAACGTGTAATATCAAATCGCCCAATTGTCATGTAACAATATAATAATCTTTTAAACTGTCATGGTCACTAACATTATTATTAACATAACCGGGATATTTACCATGTTTATTCATTTTTCTGAGTTCCCGATATTTCGGCGCTGTTGCAAGCACCATGATCACGGATAAACTGAAGTCACTGCGGGTGGGTGTTTATGAGCAGACAAAACGGTCTACCCTCTTTCTTGTTCGTTTTTTGCACTCAGTACCGCTACCACTGTCACTCGCAACTCAATTCTGTTCCCGACACACGAAACTCACTGTGTCCGCTCGCGAACTTTTTGCGAGTGACAGTGGTAGCGGTACTGAGTGCAAAAAACGAACAAGAAAGAGGGTAGACCGTTTTGTCTGCTCATAAACACCCACCCGCAGTGACTTCAGTTTATCCGTGATCATGGTGCTTGCAACAGCGCCGAAATATCGGGAACTCAGAAAAATGAATAAACATGGTAAATATCCCGGTTATGTTAATAATAATATAATAATCACTAAGCCAGATAGAGTTTTAGCCAGAGAGACATTATTCATAATGCTCGTACATTATTAATAATGCCCGCATTAATCACCTGGTCCATAACATATATACTACTGCCGTGAATTTTTTAAACAACCATTTAGCTGGCAAGTGGGGGGGACACAATGGAATTTAACAAAAAAAAAAAAAAAAAAACATTGTAAAACTTAATATTACGCAAACGGATCCCTGAATCGAAAATTATAATCCCGCAATATTTTTGAACGGCCTACATAACGATATCACACATCATGAGATAGACGAGAAAAATATTAATCATCACTACTTTACGCGCAAAGGTTACAAAATTTTTTTTTTTCGAGGTTTCAAAAATATAATCTTAGTATTTTTGTTTAATCATATCTATACAAATAAACAAAAAAAAAAAATAATAACTATAATTTATTAGTTATTAGTAAATTATTATTAATTATAAGTAAATTATTATTAATTATTAGTTAATTGTTAGTAAATTATTATTAATTATGTAAACGTGAAAAAGATGTAGGAATCAGCTAGGACCGTATCCGTATGACTGAACTCCTCAACGGTTAATAATAGCACGGACTTCTAAGATCTGATCAAGAGTTTCTTCAAGATTTCATCGAGATAACTCAGGACTCCATTTTAAGGTCGGTAAGAAAGTGCTACAATGCTGGGCCCATCCTTCTTTATGACTTACCGAGTCCATTTGCTGTTCCTGTAGTTGTTGTGGTTGCTGCTGCTGCTATCAGTGCTGTAGTTGTTGTTGTTGCAGTAGTTTTTGCTGCAGTTATTGTTTGTGCTCGACTGGATGCTGCTGTTATTGTTACTGCAGCTGTTGTTGCTCGTATTCTTGCTGCTTCTGTTATTATTGCCGCTGTTTTTACTCATGGAGTTGCTACTACTGTTGCTGCTGGATTTGTAGCTGCGTTCATTCCAGCTAGTAATGTTACTGCTATTATAGCTGCTGTAATTATTGCTGCTAGCGCTACTGTTATTGTAACTACTGTTTCCGCTGCTGTTTTTGTTGGTGCTGATATTACTACTGCCTGTTGTTGATGACGACGGATTTTCTGCCGAACGCAATTTATGAGGCTTATCCGACCTCGGCGTTAGCTCACGATCCTCGATCTCTCGCTGCGGTCGCAGCAATTCCTGCTTCAGCTGCGGCCGCTGTTGATCTTCTTGCTGTGGGAGGGATTCGCACCGTTGCTGTCGGGGCCGACATTTTAAGAAATGCCGCCTCATGCTCTCCCCAGAAGAGCTCATTCTACTGCCGTTGTCTGGACCACAACGCGGCCTTCCACCCTCTGATGGTGCATTTCGCTGGATCCTTGTCGGTTCGTTACTGAGACCGGCACCATCATCAAGGCGCCCTACTTGGCATCCGTTGGATCTGGACCGGCGAGCTTCTTTTGAACCAGAAGAGGCGTTCATCCGCATCCAGCGATCGCGTGCAGTTGGCCATTGCGGTTGCAGTGGCCGGGACCTTGCGCAAAACGCTAAGAACTCGGTGGGTGACCAAGACGTCGCTGTAAAATAAAAACCTGATTACCGTGTGTATCTGTAGTTAGAGTGCTAAACGCATGTTCGGTACGGCATGATGCCACACAGCCGGGCGAAACAATCGAATTTAAGTGACTAGCTTTTGTCTGCGGCTTCGCCCGCGTGGAGTTCGGAAATTATCTCACAGGAACGTACCACCGGGATAAAATTAATCCTCTGTATCAATCCAGACTATAGACTGTGTGCCAAATTTCATCCAAATCCGTCCAGCTGCTTTTGTGTAATTCAGTAACTAACACCCACACATATAAATTTTCTCATCTAATATTAAAATTTTCAGGTGATAGTGTTAGTTGCCATACTCCTCCGAAACGGCTTAACCGATTTTGATGAAATTTTATAGGATGTACATTTGGTAGGTATTTGGTGTGGTGGTATTTGGGGTGTGGTAGGTTTTATCAATTTTTATTTTTTATTTTAATATTTAAGTAGGTAGGTAGGGTACCCTACCCTACCTACCTACTTAAAAGGTAGGTAGGGTAGCATAGGGTAGGGTAGGTAGGTAGGTAGATAGGTAGGTAGGGTAGGTAGGGTAAGGTAGGTTAGGGTAGAGTAGAGTAGAGAGAGATTTTTGCTTGTTTCTGTAAATAAAATAATGACCGAAAAAAACCAGATGAGGTGGTCAGACATCTGTGATCATTGTAACAGAGCCTGAGAAATTTATTTAAACAAACTTATTTTTTTTTTATTGGTGAACAGATCAGTCATCGTTTATGTTTTCGATTTTGTTTTCAAGGTGTTTAAATTTTCGTGACCGAGATAGTACCTGTCGCAGCGGCACCTAGGTTCTTTAACTCCGAACACAGCAACGCAAACTGGCGACAAACTAAGTATGGTGATTCTTCGGAATTAGAATTATACATACATACATAGGTTCACACAGATTTAAAATGAAAAAAAAAAAAAAAAAAAAAAAGTTGGCCATCGAAAACATGTGAAACATCGAAATTGATGGTTATTGAAAGAATGTGTACTTAAAGAAAACCAATAAATAAATATGGAGAAAAATAAATACTCGTACCTAACGTCGTTGCGACTTTAAGACCTCTTATGTGTCACTTTTGGCAAAATCACTTTTTACGCCAGTCTTTTTCACATTTTGAAGCTCTATCGAATGCAAAAACTCTCATGTTTATACGACGATTTGATCATCATTTCTTTACCAATTTCAAGATCTACAATGTACAATCGATATTTTAAGTACCAACATTTCATTAGGAAGCACCTAATGAAATGTTGGTACTTAAAATATCGATTTTCTCATAAAGTTGAATTTTACACATAAGGAGATCTTAAAGTCGCAACGACGATATATTATATTCTTTTAAGAATGATAAATACAGGATAATTGGTAAAACCATAACAGCCTCTCAGGAATATATTAGTAACATCATATTTTAATTTATCACAATTTCATACAAATAAAAAAACGACGCTGTAAATGTTACGAACTCTATGCGTAGCAAAACAAACTGCCTAGTGCAAACGGCAGGGGCGACAGTGCACGAGAGGCGTAGGTAGGTACAACATAATACAGAATTGAAATGTGTTAAATAGAACAACAAATCTTGAAGGTTTGTTTTTGGTAAATGTACCTATTATGTTTTGTAAAAAGTCATAGAACAAAAGTTTTTATTTATGATGTTAGTAACCAGTAATCAGTCCTGTTAGGTTGTTAGTGTTTAGCCAATAGGTAACCCTGTATACAGAATATAAATACAAGATAAATAATAGTACATTTTGATACAAGGGTGGGAAGTAGGTTATTGCAAACGAGCTGTCATTAACAAGCCCGAGCCGAAGGCGAGTGTTTTTAATAACACGAGTTTGCAATATCCTACACACCCGTGTATCACACGACATTTTTCAATACAATTGTGGGAAATCGTAAAAAACAAATCAAAGAATTAGGTAAACATGAAAAGTTAAAATTTTCAGAAAATGGCACGTTTATGCAACTGGACATTTTATTCTATATATGAAAACTCCTTGCTACTAAACTTTTTAAATTGTCTTAAAAATTTAAAACTCAACTGCAAAACAAAATGATCGAGCTCGTAAACAAAAGTCACGAACAGAAAGATGCCTATGCAAAAGATTCAATTTTCGAATCATGATTATAGCCTCTGAAAGTACGCCATGTAACAACTGTATTGAAAATATTTTTATTATAGACGGGCATGACGGCTAAGAGAGCGTCATGCCGTTTGCCGTCACGGCATATTAAGAGTCGGGTTTACTCCCAAGGCGCGCCTATACTAACCAAACCACTAATCTCGAAAGCGCGAGGTTGACTGAAACGCGATCTGACTAGTTCCAAAAGTCTCGGTTTATTATTCTGCGAAGGAGAAGTGGTGTCCGTCATACCTCGGGGGCCCGCAATGCCCCGGCTTCCCCTACTAAAGAAGTCCATACTCATCAGCTTCAATCGATAATATCTTAAAACCTCCGATCTAGCTAGGCAGGTAAGAACTCGTCACTTAAATTTTCTTCTGGGCCCCAAGTCTGCTATTACAATAGTGTCAGAATGGTCTCGCCATTGTGAGTATTTGACAGTGTTTGTATGGCAAATCTGTCAAAAACTCACAATGAAGAGACCATTCTGACACTATTGTAATAGCAGACTTGAGGCCCTGAATCGTTGTTTGTCGATACTTATTATAAAATGTTCCCGATTTGAACATGCGTGTCTTTAGCTGGGGTACCTACACTGAAAAAAATGTTTACTTATACATAACCAAACTTTCGTCAGCATGTAACACATAAAAGTGACCACATAACTTTATGCATCATGTAACCAAAACCTGTGCTGTCTGTTGTGTATCACTTTTATTAAATCAAGTTAACTTTTTTAAAGTCTTGTCAAACTTTGATTATTCCTGAAATAGCCGAAGTAGTTAGGCTAAATATTTTTTTCAGTGTACCTATACTCCATATGAAATAATTAATATTAGACATTTAAATAAACCTTTTTTACAGTCCGTTCAACCGATTTTGACTTATATTGCGTTGGTGGCATGACAAATGGCAGCTGCACTAAACAGTTGGCATTGTAACCACCTTTATGCTTTTTATTCCATCCTTATCTTATTTATATATACCTACATTATTTCTAAGATTTATACTGTATATTTCCAATTTTTATTTTTGAATAAATTGTATTATTATTATTTATTTATTATTATTATTATTTCAAATGGAGTAGAGTTGATAAAGCTGTGTGTATACAAGATTTACTATGAGACCAAAGTAATTTTTTTTGTATAATGTTTACGAACCTTTATAACCGGCACTTTGACTTCTAGGCAGCGCAGGCGGTGATTTGGGCCTATCGTTGCTCTGATTGGATTCATTGAGGCGCCGAATGTTTATCGCGCTATGCGCTCGACCAGCGCGACCTTTGGACTCGAACTGAAGAAAAACCATTTTATATTAAAAAACAAGATTTATTTATATAAAATAGGTAGGCCAAAGTACCTATATACGTTTACATTATTTAATAAAAGTTATATCGCCGGGTTAAAGGCAAAACCGACTATCTGCCGAAACCGATTAACCCGGTTTGACCGGTTTGTTTAAACCGATTATATTATAATCGGTTTTTACATTCGGTAACTCAGGAACAGGTCCTGCGGTTTAGGTGGTTTTGCCATTAGATAAAGAATCAAATGCCGATTCGAATGGTACTTATATTATAGTGAAAAACTAAAAACGCAGATAGTCGGTTTTGCCTTTAACCCGGCGATATTTATGTTCGATGCGTAGACCAATTACATGAATACACGACTTCGAATCCGTTTATAATGACAAACAAACACGTCATACAAAGCGGACATCATACCAAGCATTTTGTAGAAAATAAACAATCTCCTGTCCCTCCTGTCTCCCTCCTTTCTTTTCAATCGTAAATGCTTTACGACGAGGTTAAGAATGAGATGTAATTTTTTTCACAAATTACTAACGAACAATGCGTGACCTTCAACTATCAATTACCCACTGAGACTCAAAACAAAAAAGCCAAACACGCGCCGAACGTCGTCGGGTATCTCGTGACTCTCCCGAACACTGCCGAAGGTGTAAGGAATCATGTCGGTCACTATATCCGGACGCAATTTATTAAAAATGGGTCACAATAAGCGACATGTCACTATAAGCGAAGTCATTATATCCGACTTAGTTATAAAGAATTTTATATGAAACCAAACTTTGCTGTGTAATTACTTCATAATAAACGGTTGCTCAATATAGGCGGAGTCATAATAAACGGATTCTACTGTACAAATACAAAAAAATAAAAAAATATAAACAAAACAGCTTTGACTAAGATAGGTAGGTAGGTCTAAAAAGAATTTTAAAAATAAATAATTGCTGAGAAATATCATTTAAATTACACTTAATTATGACTATGACCATTTAAATGTACCTATGATAAAATATATTGGCAGTCATAAGGACTGGCGACAGTAGTGAAAACGAAAAACTTCGGAATACCTATAATAACTGTTCTTTTATACATATAGCTCATGGAAAGTGTTCGGTGACGATGACGCGAGTGCCATGATTTTTGTTCACCCAAAAGGTACACATATGGGTATACACAGTATACATATAACTCATGGAAAGCGTTCGGTGAAGATGACGCCAATTCCATGATTTTTGTTCACCCAAAAAGTGCTCAACGCGCCTAAAGAAGTTTTCACTTCAAAAAAATCATAACGAGTCAGTATACTTTATAGTATGCTAGCTTTATAGCTAGGATTTTTTAAGACCGCAATTTACCGTCGAATGACGTCACTGAAACGTTATTCATAAGTTGGTGTGTGTCACAGTCTGGGACACAGGCTAGCTATCTTCAAGAGAGAGTGGGCCCTTATGTGGCGGCCCCAAAGCTTTAGGGATGCTGCACACATTTTCGGCTTGACATTATTCAACACAGCCAGGTGGGCAAATCGATTAGGTATATATATGTACTTAGGCATAGCACGAATTGTGCCTAACCATCCTGAATATGATTAAGCGACCGGACGAAATTAACCGATCGATACGAGCCGAATGAAAAGCGAATATGTGTAATAATTGCTTTGAGTCGGCTTTGTTCTTTAACAAATATACACTGAAAAAAAAAATGCACTCCAATTAAGTGGCTTTTTAGCTGGATTGACGATATCTTGTTTAGATTAATCAAAATCTTAGTTAAGTTGATCATCTCAACATGATTGCAGCAATACTAGTTCAAATGATTGAACGTTCTAACAAGTTTCTCGATTACCCTTAACATGACATCATTGTAGAAGAGTTAAAAAAATGTTAACTGTAACAAAGTAAGTTAGTTGTGTCAATCAAGCATTTTGATTACTTCAATAAAGATCATAGAATGTGTCATGATGGCCCGTTGGTGTGTCATGATGGCCCGTTGGTTAAGGCCTCGCCTCTCATGCATGAGGTTGTGGGTTCAAATCTGGGCAAGTACCAATGTGACTTTTTCAATTCATAAGTTCTTTCTGAGTTTATCATGGACATTACTGACATCGGTGAAGGAAAAACATCGTGAGGAAACCTGGACTTAGTTAATATAAGTCTGAAATCGCCAACCCGTCTTGAGCAAGCGTGGTGATCAATGCTCGTGCCTTCTCTGTATGAGAAGAGGCCTTTGCCCAGCAGTGGGACAGTTATAGGCTGGTATTATTATTTAATAAAGATCATTGAAACTTTAATCTAATAATCCTGGTTGGAGCAACTATGTTTTGACTTGATTGCTGCAAATAGGTTTTTTGATAACTCCAATCAAGATCCCGTTTCAAATCTAAATCAAATAAAAGTAGTAGCTGTGATCATTGCGCTTGATAGGCTCAGATGCAAACAAGTTACTTAGTCAATCTAAACAAAATCTTGATTGTGGCAACAACTTCTTTTTTCAGTGTATATTGCAGATTCGAATGTGACCCGACTATGTGTGTAGCATCCCTAAACCAGTACCTGGGTTGTGGAGCGTAGATAAGCAGTGGCTCCATGTGAAATAATGGTTTTTAGCTGCATCTGGTAAGACTGGAAACCGATCCCGAACTAAAAACTTTAAACATGGCAGTTGCAAGCCTTATTTTAAGCATTAAAATATCACACACTTCCTTGTATTTATATTTTCCAAAGTAGCTCTGTTTGTAAAGCAAAATCCAAGCCATTTTGAACGTCTACAATTTTTTTCCTTAGAAATACCTAGGCGTGACAAAAGTAAATTATATCAATTACCGAATCAAACTACTTTTATGCACAGAAGTATTTATTGTATGGCCCCAATTATTTAAATTATCAAGTGGTTGGAAAGACTGAACAACAGTGCTGTTTAAGTGTAGACTACGTACATTTTTTATGGATAAAATTAACGAAAGTGTGACTAAGTTTTTATGAGTGATATTTTTTTTTTTTTTTGCTGAATTGCTCTGGCCTGAATATTGCCGTTAAACTTAAGTGATTGATTATACAGGAAAAGTTTTTAATCGGTGCGCAAATTATGACAAATTAAACTTAAACGTGTTTTATTATACACCTATTTCTTATTTTGATATGTCTTAGTACAAAAAAATTAAATTATCGTTAACGAAAGATGCTTATTTTGAAACTTGTATAATGGATACTCGTCGCATAACGCGCCGGCGCGCGGCGGCCGCAGTCAATGAAGCGGAACGCAGTAGTAGGTACCTATCAGCTGTGCGCTCGCCCATTGATATTATTACGAATAGATTGTATCCATATTTTGCTGATTTCAAGTGGACCAATTGCGCTCTGGTTTAAATACTTATCCTGTATAAATCTTTACTGGCCCCTGATGAAAGAAGTTTGCCCACCCCTGGACTATGCAACAAAACAGATATGAAGGTACCCACCCACCCGTACCCACTTCTCCCTCTGCCTTTCTCTCAATTTCGTGCGCGGATTCACCAAAGATCGACAGAACTCCATAACAACAGATGGTCACGGGTAACAGACTGTAGACAGTCAAAATTGACTTTACCAATGGTACACCCGCGATTAACCAAAAAACGTCTCAGCCTAAGTAGAAATAACCTTAGAATAATAATAGGTACAATTACGGGCCATAACCTCCTTAACAAACATCTTTTTAACATAGGCGTCACAGACAGCCCCCTTTGCAGGGGCTGCCTTGACGCCGAGGAATCAGCCGCCCACCATCCTGGAATGCGAGGCCGTGGCTCCACAACGTGAAGAAATCTTCGGAACAGTGCGGTCGCTCCGTGAAGCCTGTGAAGCTCCCAGGAAGCTTCTGTGCTTTTGGGCGGAGCTAGGCTGGCTTTGTTAGCCAGAATCCCCACGCACAACGGACCAAATGAGAGTCTAAGTGCGGAGAAGAGAGCCCCATCATCATCATCATCATCATCATCATCATGCAACAAAACAATAAAAGGTTATTTTGGGGCGTGGCCAAAATCAGAACGACGCCATCTTGTCTTGTCAATACAATTGTTGTGACAAGTTCACAACAACTTGCCCCCATGTCATTCAGGCGCCATAAGGTCCTTGTAGCACTCTACCATAGTCACAGCTATCGAAATGGACAGAAAAGCTTGTTTTGATACATGTCAAAATAATTTTGACAAAAAAACTGTTTTTGCCAAGTGTGCGCACACCTTTAAATAGAGCGTAGTTAGAATCAAAACGAGCTGGATGCGTTGATGTCTTTAACAACGACGTGCAGCGCCGTAGGAGCCTTAAATCGATTTTACATGTTTTTTTCTACTTTTGCAATACATTTTTAGTACTTTCCTTTTGGTCGACTTAGATATCAAAAGAAAGTAGTCTCCTCAGAATCGACAACAATTTTTTTTTTCAATCTGCATTTTTTGCTTTAGGATATTAAGATAGGAATATTATACATGGTCAAGTTAAATTAGCTAGCAAAACTCCACAGATATGATAAAAAAGAATTTAAAAAAAATTGTTGTCAATGACCGCCTTACCTACTTGAAGTATCATTTCATCCTGTTCAGTTATCGATACACGTTACGCCTGTGTATTTTACACACACAAAAAAACCGTGTTTCAAAACTGGTAGGTGATCCCCTAAAACTTTCATTAAATCACTTTTATTTTTATCATGATATGATATAGATGCTCATCGCGTCTGTGGAGTTTTGCTAGCTAATTTGCACCTGTATTGTTACTAAATCATAAGTCCTATAACTCCAAACTTTGTCAAAATTATAATCTCTTTAGAAATCTTTAAGAAACATGAAAATCTTTGCCACTATTTCAACGCTCGATGATAGACTAGCACTACAGGCTGACTTGTATCGGCTTGAAGAGTATTGTTGGGCTAATAGACTTGATCTCAACCCATCCAAGTGTTCGGTGATCACTTACACTAGAAAACGTGCAGTCCTTGCTACTTGGCTGGCCAAATCTTGCCGAGGTGCAATACCATTCGTGACTTAGGCGTCCATCAAGACAGTAAGTTAGTTTTTGACACACACATTGACGCAATTGTCAAAAAAGCTTCTAAACTGCTTGGATTTATAATACGTCTCTCTAAGTGTTTTACTGATGCTAAAACACTAAAAATATTGTATTGCACTTTTGTAAGAAGTCAGCTAGAGTATGCGTCTCAGATATGGAATCCACGTTATCATAAATACATTGACCGCATCGAAAACATTCAAAGACGGTTCATAAAATATCTTTGCTTTCATCAAACGATTCCATATCGGTCAACCGATTATCTTGGACTCTGTAAGAAGTATCATCTGCTACCACTGGTGGATCGACGTAAAATTGCAGACTGTTTATTCTTGTTAAAGATCCTCAATAACAATATTGATAACCCCGAATTATTGTCAAAATTTCATTTTAATGTGCCAAGTAAAGTACTTCGTTTTAATCCACCAATACGTGTACCTCATACATCTTCGAATTATAGGCAGAATAGTTATATTGTGCGCGCAGGCAGGAGTTTCAATGATGTATGCAAGGAATACGATTTTGATCCATTCACAATTAGTGTGAACTCGGCCAGAAAATGTTTAAGCCTCAAATTTTTCAAGTAGCGGTAGGTTATATTGTTTTTATTATTTTCTGTTAATGCAGTCACATCAATTGCAAACCATATATTTATATTTATTCTTATTTTAATTTAGGTGAATTGTTTTTTGTTTTCGTGCTCACACCATAAATTATTAATAATCTATGTCTATACGTGAGGATTTGTAATTGGCTCTCTGGTGACTATGGTTTCCTATTTTGTTTGTTTTTATTAGCTGTAAGTCCTTCATGTACTAAATAAATAAACAAATAAATAAATAAATAAAACAAACTCTACGAATTAAAAGAAACACTGAAAAAAATGTTTACTTACACATAACCAAACTTTCGTCAACATGTAACACAAAAAAGTGACCACATAAGTTTATGCAACATGTAACCAAAACCTGTGCTAGCTGTTGTGTATCACTTTTATTAAATCAAGTTAACTTTTTTAAAGTCTTGTCAAACTTTGATTATTCCTGAAATATCCGAAGTAGTTAGGCTAAATATTTTTTTCAGTGAACGAGAATTTTGGGACCAGTTTTACTTGCTACTTCAAAAGAATGCAGATAAAACAGTTCTATTTGCGTTTTTTGAAGCGAAAACTTCTTTAGGCATTTGGGCACTTTTGGGATGGGTTAAAAGTGATGAACTCGCGTGACCGTCACGCTCAGATACATATATAGATTTGTGTAATAATTGAATAGACAGATGTGCTGCTTGGGAGTTTGTTGCGCCACTCTTCTTGTCTTCTATACATTAACAACATACAAACAAACAAATAAATCAAATTTGAAAGGCCTTACAAATAAACAAGGAATAAGAATAAAGTTATGCTAGGAATAACTTCGGTATAAAGGCTCAAGCGTTCGCAATAGACTGAACCTTGAATTCTTCAAAATTAATTCTTAGTATCAATATGGGTTCTAGTTCTTGTTTTTTATTATTGTAGTTTATTCCTTACGTTTGGCGGTGCCGATTTAATGATTAGTGTGCTTCTCGACAACTTGTCGTGTATAAGATCTCTTATTGTATTACACCATAGCTAGCCGTGAAAACCTATAATTGGCTTCATGTTTCTTATGCCAGTATATTTATTGCTTTTATGTAAAGCTGCTGGTTTTCCATGTGATAAATAAATAAATAACCATATATTTTTTTGACGTTTATGCTTGTCATAACTTTATTCCATGTTTATTTTTAAGGCCAAGTATCTATTTGAACGTCAAAGTAATAGCGCTATACTAATTACATATGAAAGTAGATATAAATAATCAATTTTTAAATTTTTCCTTAATTTTATACTGTAAGAAAACCTTGCTTCTTGCCAAATTTCATACTTCTAGTTTTTATTTATTTGCGAGTGACAAAATATGTGGCATAAGGTCAATTTGTAGGGTAATGGAGCGTTAAAAAATAAATGATGCGCGTAAGAACAGTTATTTTAACTTAAATCAGCGTCATAATACAAAATTATGATGTCACTATTTTGGTGGTCGAAGGTTCTATGAGCTCTTACAATGATTGACCACTGAATAATTATATTCTTTGACAATTGGTATAATCACAATGAATTAAAGCAGCATAGAATTTATTACTCTCATTGAAACTACACCAAAATTGAAAGGCAAATTAAAAAAATAAAATCCTGCTTACTTTCATGGTATCTGTTAAAACTGACGAATTAGCTCTTTTTCAACACGTTAAACTTACTCCTTTTCGCAAAAATTGTGGCTCAGCTCCATTGCCCTCCAAAGCAACAATAAATGGTCGTCATTTTTTAATTGCGTTAAATTAGAAGCTTGATTTGTTTCAGCTCTAAGGAACCGTACGTACCTAATTTTTTTTTTTTCAAATAAATTTTAATTTGAGACCTCCGCGTGTTTCTGAGACACAGGGGTTTTGACAGACAGACGGACAAAAAGTGCTCATATAAAGGTTCCGTTTTTTCTAAGTTCGAAACCTGATTATACATTTCCCATTAGGATAATTAGAGAATTTACCAGGGCTTGTTAACGTTATCAAATAACAAAATAATAACCGTTACGTAACGTTAAATTTCAATGTTATACCTACTAACGTTACGAAAATTTAACGTTACTTGATAACATTACCAGTAATATAACGTTAATTAACATTAACAAAAATACTATAACTAACGTTAATTTCGCTACGTAGCCGTTCTGTGGGTAAGAATCAGGCAGATTCAGGCAACGTTTTGATCGGCACGGCATTAGAGAGGCGCGAGAGCGGGCTCCCGCCGCGCCGCACGCCTCAGGCCCCACTACTTACATCTCACCCGTTTAAAATAACGATAAAATTAATAGTTGCATAAATAACGTTGAATCGAGTACCGTTATTTTAATAATAACGTTAACTCTGTCAATACAAGGTAACGTTATGAAAATTTACCGGTATTTAAAGCCCTGAAATTTACTTACGCTGGGTACGACGAACTCTTGACGCTTTAGAGCTTTGCAGCTGGAATAAACCCGGTACTTCCCGAGGGTCTCCTTATCATCGTTAATCACACGTATGTGACAGCATACCTGGCCGGTCATCGAGTGGTCCATTATCGCGGATGCTTCGAGTCTGACTCCTCTTGAAGTTACCTGGAAGAAATTAATACAGTGCTTCAAGAATCTTTCGACGCTTGTATGACATTGAGAGGGCGTTATTGGTACCTAAACATTTTGTGACTTTGTATTGAATTAAGCCGGCATACTACATCACATGCGAATAACGCATCAAAGACCTGACGTCATATAAATCCTGCATCGCGCAAGCAGAATTTACCGCGCGACTGGTATATGTACAACATACCGACATCAGCCGTTGGGCAGTAGCCCACCATACACAACACCCGTCTGGTCGGAGGATCCTCCCTTTTCTATAAAGTATGAGTGAACTTTACACCCTGTTCCTCATGCCTCTCTAATAGAATAAACAAGATCATAGCGTAAGTTCTTATTTTTGCCACGTGTCAGAAGATCCTTGTACAGTTGTCTAAATCTAAACTATACTCCATTTATAATAGCATTAGACAGAAGTTAAAAAAGGTTATTTTTGATGCACACTTTATAACAAAAGTACAATAAACTTGTTATAGTTACGATTGACGCCAAATCGATTAAAATGAATTTATATATCAGCTATCACACTTAATTGTAATCATTTAAAAAAACAACCATATGAAATTAAGTAGCTTTCATTTAGATATATTATTTCATTCCAATTTAAAATTACAGTGCCAATGTTAAAAACCTAAAAGAAGCAGGAGTCAACAATACTGCAACGCTTTTTGTTTCGCTATAATCCTACCAAATCTAAAATGTTACTTAATCCCTTCATAAGCTGTGACAGCCGGGGATTTCTAATTTTACTGGTTTATGTCGTCTGTGAAATTGACTTGACAATGTTCTAAGATTGTCATGTATGTCATTTACTTGTGAATACTTTGTTTGTTATTGTTTAATTTTCGTGATTTTGTTGTTATTTATTAAAATAATAAATAATATTTAGTTATTTCTTTATTATTGTATTGTTATCAGTGTTGTCATTGGGTTGTTTGTACAAAACGTTACTTTTTTTTTGAGCTATGAGTGATCCCGGTGCGGGACCGAGTGGCTTACAACATATAAGTACTGAGTCTGACCAAAGCCAACGGCGAAAAAAACGTGGTCCAAAAGTTGACTCCGACGAAATAATAATGTCTCCCAAAAAAAAGAGAACGAGAACTGTGATAAATATTTTTAAGCAATTGGAGTCCTGGCCTGCAGATACTTCTCATTATAGGACTGAGATGATAAACAAAATCGCAGAAGTTGCCGGTAAGGATGATTCATAAAATTATTACTATAAAAATATTTGAAACTAACATGCATTGTGATAAAATGTATTATATTTTAGAAACTCCGCACATGATTTTATTATTTACAGGCGTATCTCGGGCTACTCTGTCCAATATTCTCAAAGAGTACAACATAAAAAGTCGCCCGCAATCTCCCCCTCCCCAACAGAAGCACATGAAACGTGATGATTTTGATTTTGATGACATCACATTTAGTGGAATATGCAGGAAAATTCATTCCTTCTTCTTTAATAATGAGTTGCCCACCTTGGACAAGATGCTGGAAGCAGTTAACAGTGACGAGTCTATGCCAGATTTAAAAAAAAAAGCAGTCTGTATAAAATAATTAAATAAACATTAAAGTTCACATAAATCAAACGGAGCAGAAAAAGTGCACTCATAGAAGTCATAGACAAGCAGGAGATCGTCCTTTGGAGACTAAAATATCTTCATGAAATAAAAAGGCTAAGGAATAAAGGAAGGAAAATATATTATTATTTAGATGACACTTGGCTAAATGAAGGTACAGTGCTTCTAAATTTCTTAACAGCTATTTATGCACTAAGCAGTGTATGACCTCTTGCATTCAATAACATTATAATTAATTATACAGTTAAACATAATTTCATAAAATTGGTTCGTAATAACCTTTTATCTTACAAACAGGTCACACGAAAAGCCTAATATGGCATGACACTAATAATAAGTCTTCAAAAGAAGCACATTGGGAAGGTCTATCTGCTGGTTTAAAAAATCCAACTTATAATCGGTCATACTGGTATGTATTTTATGGACTGTCCTCGCCATAAAAAAATGAACAGCCCATTGTTATTGACTATTAATTAAGTAATACATATTATATTGTATCATGAATTAACGCATGCAAAGCGAACTTTTAAAGTTATAAATTTTGTTATAGTATTTATCTATGAACTATTTCCAGCAGTGAAATTATATAGGGGGTACGGAATAATTGACTTGTATTAATTTTATTTCACAGGGTTTGTGAAGGGTTTTTAATGGATGCTGCATTAATATTCGATATATTGAGACGCCTTCAACTTTAATAATAATAATAAATTATTTATTTACACTTCAAGACACAATCATCTTTGTAGCCCTGACTCTTGTACTAGGATTTCCTGTTTCATAAGAGCCAGACCTCTCAATTTACAGGGAATATGTTATAGAAGCGCGATAGACTTAAGTGAAAATGGTTCAAGTTAATTTTGTCAAAAATTGAGAGTGGCGCTGTAATTGTTATGGACAATGCGCTATACCACTCAAGGACATTGGAGAAGCTGCCAACCACAGCTACACGAAAGGTACAGGAATGGTTTAAAAGCAAAAATATTCCTTTTGAGGAAAAAGATCTTAGGGCAACTTTATTAGAAAAAGCAAAAATACAAAGACATTTATACCAAAAGTTTGTTGTAGATGAGATGGCTAGAGAGAAGGGTATTTCAGTATTGCGTCTCCCACCCTACCACTGCGAGTTCAACCCTATAGAATTAATATGGGCTCAAATGATGGGGTATGTGGCTCAACATAACAAAACGTTCAAATTAGACAAGAAGAAACAATTACTCCCACAAGATCTGGATAGTATTACGCTAGAACGATGGCAGTCTTGCGTTGCTCATGCAATTAAAGAAGAGGAAAAGTTAAAGCATAATGGATGATGTGGTAGAAAGATTTATTATTAGGTAACGTCGGTGAAACTTCTTCATCTTTATTCTCTGATGATAGTGACTAAATTATATGATGAAGACGAAGAAGTTACACCAACTATTGTGTGTTGAAAGTTGTTGTTTTAAATAAAATATTGTAAAAAAAAAGACTTTTTTTTCCTTTAATCTTAATTAAATTTAAATCATCACGACGTAATCGTTTGTTTCATTCATTCGTTTTGTTGTAAGTAATGTGTGATGAAGATGTTATTACGACCTATTTATCAAAGTTATGTTAAAACATTTTTAGTTTAATTGTTTAAACTTTTAACTTTGAATAAAATGTTTCGCACTCCTGCTTCTACGAGCCTCTTTTTTCTAATGCTATAGTAAATGAAGTATAATAAAGAGAAATGTTTTGATTTTGTATTTATTTTGTATGTTTGTTTGTAATGGATAAACTAACAAAATACTATACCGATTTTAAAAATTATTTCACCTATAGAAAGCTACATTATCAGCAAATAATATGGGCTGTAATAGATTTTTCAAAAATATTAAAGATCCCTACGAAAAGTGCAATAAGTAACCCAATTGCCTATAAAAATAATTATTTGGCGTGCGTTGCGAAAACTATTGATGATACCATTGATATAAATAGTAAAGATACGGTCGTCCGAACGTTTGCCAGACACGGTCGCCATACAAAAACACTAACGCCATCTATTAGAACTACTATGAACTACGATGTCAATCGGCGTGGTCTGCTCCTAGACGCAAACTTGTAAGAGCGGGTATTTTTCGAGGTACAAAGAAATAAAAAAAACTTCTATTTTTCGAAATTTATATTTATTGCAGTTTGTTTGTGTCATAAAATTTTCATTGGCCTTGGAATAAAACAATATTTTTAAACTTATTTTTTTTTTACTTATGACACGACTCCAAACTTTATTTCGCACGGAATCAGAAGGAAATCTGCAAAATAAATACGTATTTCACTGTACTTACAGATTTTTTAGCAGTAAGTACATAAAAACACATTTTAATTTGCTTTTAATAAACAATAAAAATAATTTTATACATAATTAAATCATATAGTAATAATAATAAATCATTTCATTTCATCGGATAAAAACGCGCGCCGCTGCAATGTTATGACGCACTTTAACGCGGCTTCGCGTCGTCTTTGCCAAACGTTGAGACAAATTAGAAAGAAAATTGTTTTAAATAATGTTAGAAGTTAATATAATTACATATTTTTAACTTATCGGTGATATGAAATGTTATCAATTGTTTTATTGTGCTTTTTGTCGTAGTTCACGCAACCCTTCACGACACAACTTGGCATTTGCTTGTAAAATTTTACGACCGCTCCCGAAGACAGCCGAACGCGTTCTAGTTCACTTCGTTATAGGGAAGACCATTTTGGGACCAAGTTCGAGGCGTCATTATAACATGCGGTCCGCCCAGTCCTTACGCAGTAATATATATGTCAATGGATGATACATAATATAATGGTATGTCTACATGTTTATAGTACTCATCATTACCCACAAAAATGTCCACGAGGCTATATACCTAACTATTATAGTTAAGTCACAATAACCGTTTTTGTTCAGTTCAGTCAATCAAAACACTGGTAGAATCGAGAGATGAAGACATTCGTCTTATGATATTAATCCTTATCCAATTAAATAGTTCCTTATTCAAGGTTGATACAGGTAGTACCTACATGTAAATTCCTCTTTGGATTATTCGAATCGGACCTTTCGTTTAGAAGTTACGACAGCTATAAAAATGCTAAAAGTAAGAAATATGCCGCGGTGTGAGCAAACAGCTTTACGCTGTGTTATCCATCCTTATACCTAACCATATATTTTTTCTTAAACTAGAAACAGCATAGTTAGATACTTTGTAATATAATAATATATATTATATAATATATAAAGTTGAAGTTTGTTTTTTGTTTGTTTGATCGCGCTAATCTCTGGAACTATCTATTAGATTTCAAAAAATCATTTTGTGTTTTTTATGTTGTAGTTATATTATTTAAATTCATACACGGTCCAAATATTTTGAGATGAGGCGAATCTAAAGTAGATGTACTTACCTATAGCTTTTACTGTAAGACTAAAGTTTTAAGATTTGGTTGAATTGTCCCAGTATCAAGTTATCCGGGTCGAAATGTCGTGGTACCATAAAAATATATACAAAGTCATCAACATAAACAAAGTGGTTTAAATACATTGATATAAATAGTAAAGATACGGTCGTCCGAACGTTTGCCGGACACTGTCGCCATACAAAAACACTAGCGCCATCTATTAGAACTACTATGAACTACGATGTCAATCGGCGTGGTCTGCTCCTAGACGTAAACTTGTAAGAGCGGGTATTTTTCGAGGTACAAAGAAATAAAAAAACCTTCTATTTTTCGAAATTTATATTTATTGCAGTTTGTTTGTGTTATAAAATTTCCATTGGCCTTCGAATAAAACAATATTTTTAAACTTATTTTTTTTAACTCATGACACGACTCCAAACTTTATTTCGCACGGAATCAGAAGGAAATCTGCAAAATAAATACGTATTTCACTGTACTTACAGATTTTTTAGCAGTAAGTACATTAAAACACATTTTAATTTGCTTTTAATAAACAATAAAAATAATTTTATACATAATTAAATCATCTAGTAATAATAATAAATCTTTTCATTTCATCGGAAAAAACGCGCGCCGCTGCAAAGTTATGTCGCACTTTTACGCTGCTTCGCGTCGTCTTTGCCAAACGTTGAGACAAATTAGAAAGAAAATTGTTTTAAATAATGTTAGAAGTTGATATAATTACATATTTTTAAGTTATCGGTGATATGAAATGATATCAATTGTTTTATTGTGCTTTTTGTCGTAGTTCACGCAACCCTTCACGAGACAACTTGGCATTTTTGCTTGTAAAATTTTACGACCGCTCCCGAAGACAGCCGAACGCGTTCTAGTTCACTTCGTTATAGGGAAGACCATTTTGGGACCACGTTCGAGGCGTCATTATAACATGCGGTCCACCCAGTCCTTACGCAGTAATATATATGTCAATGTTTAAATACGTATTATTAAAGGTGACTCCAAAAGTACCCGCCAAACAGCAAATTAAATTTAAAAAATATGGGACCACACCACACCGCAAGTTTTTTATAGCTACCAAATGAAAAAGAATCACGTAAATCGGCCTAGGGATCACAGAGAAATATCTGTAAATTCATGAAAAAAATTTTTTTTCGCCGGATGCGTAACCTCCATTTTTATGAAGTCTGTTAAAAAGTAGTTGCAAGTTATCTAGCCTGTATAACCTACTCAACAGCCTCATTCGTTTCTTTGAATGTAGGTAGGTACTTACTTCTTGCTGACCTCCTGCGGGTAGTGGCGTGAACTATTGCTCTTTACAGCAATAGTTATAGTAGTATTGCTTGAACTAGAGAGTATAGCAGAAACTGTTGTGTAAAGATAACTATATAGATACTAGCTAAAGATAATTATACTCACTTGGTTTATTTTCTGGTGAAAAATTTTTGTTCGGTGCATAGACCAGACCGCTTGTAAGTTGTGAAGAGGAACAGTGGTTTCAAATTCGACGTAAAATTTTACGTGACATCCTTCAAAATCTATAACTTTATTGAGGTTTTTGATGAACTTTAGTGGGCTGGAATTATCAGTAGAATCTGAAAGTAACAAAATAGCATTAATACCAAGTTTGATTTGTTTTTCATTCTTATGGTAGGTTCATGTAACTTACTTTATTCCGTCCAACGAGAGAATGCTTTTTGACACCTGACAGTTTCATATAAACGAATATGGTGTTTTACGAATTTAAACTTTATTAGTTCCAAGTCTTGTACAACTGACAGGTGTCAAAAAAGCGTTCTCACGGTGGACGGAACCTACTTACCGAAACATGCGCATGCAAACCACGCTTATAACTCAATCAAGCAGCCCGCACTGTCTCATGCTTAAGGACATGAGACAGTGCGCAAACATTGCATTGCATTGTGTACAAACACCTAACCTAAAAAGCTGGGCCAACACCAAACGCATAGATAAAAAAAAACCGGCTAAGTGGGTTTCGGACGGACCACGCACCATAAAGGGTATCGTAATTGGGATGAATTTATCCCAAACTTAACATTGTAGTCGAAAAACATGTTCTCCCACATATTTAATGTACAAATATAAGTTGGTCGACTATTACTCGGTAACTTGTAAAGTTTACTTAGCTGTGATAGTTTTCCCTTTAAGTTCATTAAATATACTACTGCCTTAAATTTTTTCACATACCCAAAAACAACCATTTAGCTGGAGAGGGGGGGGGGGACATCTGATTCTAACAAAAATTTTGCACTTTAAAGCTTAATATTGATCCCTGAATCTGAATATTTCATTTATCCCACACCACGGGATAACCGAGATTTTTTTTTTTGTGTTGAAGCTGTTTTTTTACTACTTTGTCGGCGTAATCAATATGCATACCCAGACCAAATTACAGCTTTCTAGTACTAAGAGTCTCTGAGCTAAGCCGCGGACAGACAGACAGACGGACATGGCGAAACTATAAGGGTTCCTTGTTGACTACGGGACCCTAAAAATGGCTTTTGAACGTTTCAACATAACATGCAAAATAAACAAAAATCTTTTTTTTTTTTTTTTTCTTGCTCAAAAAGACCGTCATTGTGGCGTACCAGAGCGAAGAAAAAATTGCATTTCTTCCTCTAGAGGAAAAAGTTTTTTTTTTTTCTGTCAAATGATAATGAGCCTACAAAAACGGAAAAGTCTTTAGTCATTAGTAGAATAATCATGAATAAAGACTCAACTTATTACTGTTTCATAAAAAAAGAACAACATTTTATTTTTGAAAATGGAACTAAAATCGGCGATCGCTTTGGTAGAATGCATGCAATGCGTTGCGGCTGCAGAAGAAATAAAAAAAGACATTGGCGCGAACTCTTTACAATTTTTCTCTAATTTGCAAATTGAATTAGTGGCCGTAATTTATTTTAAATATTGTAATGGATTATTATATTTTCTCGCAATCGTAGTGAAAAGTACAGTGTAACACACGGCGCTAAAAACCCATTATAACTCGGTTTCAATTTACTCCCTCGCTCGGGAGTAAAACTACCTCGTATAAATGGCTCATTTTAGCCCCTTATATAACAATCTACTATTTAAGCCTCTCTTCTTGCGAAGTCTCTAGGATACAAATTGGTGATATTTTTCCCAATTATCATTGATTTTCATGCTCCCTGTCCGTTTCCATTTTAGAGTGTCTAGATTCTGCGCAAAATGTCTGTTAATTCAATTCAGTCTTACATCCTTGTTTCTTAAGGTTTTTTTGTCGCCATCTACGGAAGCTTCTTCAAAGAGTTAGATAGCCACCAGTCGTGTCTATTTCGGTATTACGCACTCGGCCTAGTAGGGTTATGCTAAGCATGGCTCGCTCCATGGCCCTTTGCGCTACTCATATGCGGTGGACAGTCGTCTTCTTTGTGAGCGTCCATATCTCGGCACCGTAAGTCATTCTTGGCAGGACACGTTGGTTGAAAAGGCGGGTTTTCAGGCACTGTGGGACTTTTTGGACCATAAAATAGGTTCCAGTTTACCAAATGCCGCCCACTCAAGCTGATTTCTCCTGGAAATCTCTTTGTTGGACAAAAAAGTAACGTGTTACAAGCTCAAATCACCACTGAGTAGCCAGAATGTTACAGCTATAGTGAAATGAAATGAAATGAAATCGTTTATTGTGTAAATAGGATATCGGAATCACTTTTACACGTAATATTAAGCTAGATGGAGTCGACATTTCCTATCTGACTATCCCTGAGAAGAAATGGTGAAACAAACTCAGGCGTCAAAGTCTAATTTAAAAACTTTTGTGTTTTACAAACACATGACATTGTTAGCTAACCGATTTGAGGACGTAGCCTAATATTTTTGTTATAAAAAACTTTTACTAACATGTTTTGTTAGATAAATTGGCGCAGCGGACCCGCTTAATGTAATTTATTTAAGCCCACGGTACGAAATAACGTTAAGTTGGAGATTGTATCTTGTGGCAATAATGTCGAAATAGTTGATAGTGTCAAGTTCTTGGGTGTGCACATTGATGCATTGTTGAATTGGAAGGTTGAGACATTGTCTATAACGAAGTCTATCTAGCGGCATGCTATGCGATTAGAATACTGAGGGAAGAATTAAGTTTACCTCAACTTAGAAGTGTGTACTTTGCCTTAGTGGAGTCCAGGCTAAGATACAGCATTGAGTTTTGGGGCAATAGCTACAAGTACACAACAGTACAACATACAAATGGCGTTCGTGATTCAGAAAAGAGCTTTAAGGACTATGCTCCGCATGAAACAGACGGAATCATGTAAAGACCATTTTATTAGATTACAAATCTCGACGGTGCCATGCCTTTACATTTTAGTGTTACTAACCAGCTTAGTTAAAAAAATTCACAAAATTGAGACTGATGAGCAAAGACAAACTAGAGCTAGCACACGTAGGAAAGATCTGCCCAATACTATTCAACCGAAATTAAAAGTTGTCAAACATAGCCCGAGGTATCAGTCTGTATTTTTATACAACAAGTTGCCTATAGATTTCAAAACCATATACAGTGTTAACTTATTTAAAAGCAAATTGAGGACCTATTTATTGGGGAAAGGCTATTACAGTATCAATGAATTCCTAGATGACATATGACATTGTAACATATGATTGATCGTACTAATTTGACATTTATTATTTACTAGCTGACCCGACAGACTTCGTTCTGTCAAAAGCTATTTGACTGTGGCAGTTTGTCTACGCGCAAAGGAAACTACCTACCTACCCTACCCTTCCCTACCCTACCTTACCCTATCCTACCCTACCCTACCTACCTATCTACCCTACCTACCTACCCTACCCTATTCTACCCTACCCTACCCTACCCTACCCACCTACCTACCCTACCCTACCCTACCCTACCAACCCTACCTACCTTACCCTACCTAACTAAAACCTTCAATTTTTTTTTTTTTTTTTTGATAAAATCTATTCTCAGACCTACCAAATGATGACTGACACGTTATGTCAAACGCCATAAAGTTACATTAGAAAATAGAGTTACCTACTTATTATTACAATAAAAATGTAAATATGGTCGTTTTCTTACAATTTTTTTTTTTAACTTTCTTATATTTTTCTTACATAAGAACCTTCTCCTGACAATAACAAACACAACAAAAAAATAATTAGCGAAATCGGTCCAGCCGTTCACGCGTGATGCCGTGACCAAGGGAAATAGGGATTCATTTTTATATATATAGATGATCTCTTATTATTATTGTATTGTTGATTTTCTTATTATTATTGTACTTGAATTTTTAATTGACCGTTATTGTTTTTATTGACTTTTATAAATTTATTTAATGAATTTTATTTTAATTTCAATTGTATAATGTTACTTTTTAAATTTTCAACACAATGTACCTATATTGTTATGAAATAAATTACTTATGACTTATGACTAGCTTCACCTTTCTGACTGACAGACTCCTTGACAGTTAAAAAATGCCTGTAGTTGGAGTTTGAAAGTTATTTCATTATGATAATCATAATTTTCGCAGTCTGGCGCAGTCTGAAAGATTATTCTAGTGTTCATTATACAAGCTTGGTAGCAGAGCTTATAAACTTTTTAAAAGTGCCTCGGTGCAAAACTGGAAACTTTTGAAGGTGGGGAAAAAAATTTGCTCGCTCATATAAATGAATTTTCAACCGTCTTCAAAAAGAAAGGATTTCGATGAGACTTAATATTTCGTTCGATAACGTAACGTGCATATTATTATGCATAATAACCCAGCATTTGTAAGCTATAAAAAATAAATTTGAATAGGTACTTTACTCCATTTACTATAGCATTAGACAAATAATGGCTAACAACGACAGTTACTGTGTAATATTGTTGAAATTACTGCACTTAGTGTTTAAAAAAAATGTAAATTGTAAATAGATTACAGTGCTTTTGTATTTATCGTGAAATAACGGAGTTTATTAAACGTTTACATCGAAATAACGAAAGGGTGAGAACAGTTATTTGTCTAATGTTGTAATAAATGGAATATAGATACTTGTATTCAACATTTTTTTTATATTTTTGATGTTTTTTTTTTTTTTGTATAGTGCCTACGCTAATTATTGATAGTGCCGTACTTTCCTACAATTTAAATACATGCGAGATAGATATTATGACAAAAAGCCATTATATAAATAAATTAATAGTTATTATATAATATGCACGTTACGCAATAAATCGATTTAGATTTATTCGTTCTGGGTTGGTACCTATTTTGAAGAACAGTGTGTTTTTTTTTAATCAAACATTGTCGAACGCAGTTTCTTCCATTACAGTTCACACACAAAATAATTATAGCCTTATCTTTTTGAAAGAGGTTCTTGCTTTTTTTAACTTTAATTTCTAATTAACTTAACAATAAGCTCAAAAAGTCTACTTAATTAGTTTTACACAGTTACATCTAAACGTGAAAGTTTTCTTTATTAGCTCTTGGTATCCATTTTCTTGTTTCAATATACTCTAAGTGGTGCGGATTGGTTTACCACCCGCTATTTTATTGTACATATTTTTATTTTTCGGTCCATAAACAAAAAAAGAATGTAACGTACTTAGTCTTCATCTTTACAAAATAACACATAAGGTCTCCTGGAAATGGGACAATTTATTAGATACTTTCATGTCATGGTGATAGAGATAAATTTCATTAAAAGGGTTTCTATGAGATGAGAGTTGATGAAAGTTGTTGCTAGAAGGAGCCATACCTGACGAATGGTGTAACAGTTCGCTGGTGCCCATCTTTAAAAACAAAGGTGATGTGCTGGAGTGCAACAACTATAGAGGAATAAAGCTAATGTCACATGGTATGAAGGCTTGGGAGAAAGTTATTGAAAGGCGACTGAGAGAAGAGAGTGTTTCGCAAAACCAATTCGGTTTTATGCCAGGTCGGGGAACAACAGATGCCATCTTTGCGATCCGCTAGCGGTGCGAGAAATACAGAGGTGCGCATAAAAACTTGCACATGTTATTTGTTGACCTCTTAAAGACCAAGTGCCTCGTGAAGTTTTTGTGGTGGGTTTAAGGAGAAATGTATGCCAGGGAAGTATATGCAGTCGATTCGAGCGATTTACAAGCGATGCAGTACCCCTGTCCGGTCTACAGCGGGCACTACTGGCAGCTTCAATGTGGCTGTCGGATTGCACCAAGGATCGGCTTTCAGCCCTAACTTCTTCGTGGTGATAATTGACGCTCTTGCGTTGGACATCCAAGAAGAGGCTCCCTGGTAATATGCTGTTCGCCGATGACATTGTGCTCGTTGCCGAAAGCAGCTTAGAGGTCCAGAGCAGATTGGAGGTGCGGTGGGAAAGACTGGAGACCGTTGGCCTGAGACTAAGTCGGACCGAAACAAGATATCTGTTTTGCGATTTTGGCGGTCTGTCCAGTCCTGTGCCCATATCTCTCACCGGAATGCCCTTACCGATCTGCTCCAATTAGGTACCTCGAGTCGCTTGTCCAAGGATATTGTGAAGTAGACCGAGACTTCCCGCACCGGATCAACTCAGGATGGATGAAATGGCGACAGGACACAGGAACAATTTGCGATGCACGTATGCTCCTAAAAGGGAAAATTTACAAGTCCATGATACGGCCTGTCCTACTGTATGGATCGGAATGCTGGACCATGACAAAGACGGATGAAGAAAGATTGCATGCAGTGGAGATGAGAATGTTGATATGGATGTGTCGAGTGACGAATACTGATAAAGTCAGATATGGGCATATAAGGGGAAGTTTGAAAGTGGCACCGGTGACAAAAAAGTTGAAAGGAAGTCGTTCGGCATGGTATGGGCATGTGATGAGGAGGGAGAAAATGCATGAGACGAAAAGAGAGATGAACATAAATGTTAATGAATGGGAGAGAAAGGCCAAAGAAAACATGGATGGATTGTGTGAGGAATGATATGAAAGAGAAGGGAGTGAATGATAGCGTGACGGTTGACAGGGGAGAATGGAAACAGAAAACGTGTTGTGCCGACCCCAAGTAACAGGGCAGGAAGATGATGGTTTCTATGAGATGGGCATCAGTACCATAATGCTGACTAGCTAGTATTCTTACCGCAGTAAGAGTTATTGTCATAGTTCGTGCCAACACGTGATAAGGTGAAGTACAGCTACGAGCTTAAACATATTACTATAGACAGCTCGGCAATAATATCTGATTTAAGATTCATCCATTTATTTTCATTTATTTGCCGTTATCTTGACGTCAGATACTTTGACTGTACCTACAGCATAATCTTACATTGAGCTGTAATTATCGTAATGTCCAGGTATCGTTGATGTATAGTTATCGTAATGTCCAGGTATTGTCGGTGGCAAGGCAATTTTTATAATTAACAAGCAGTTTGCCGGAGAGAATTTCCCATCGGCAAAAATGGCGAAAATCCATACAAACTTTCAACTCCTTTAGGGGATGAATTTTCAAGAATCCTTTCTTAGTATTCACTTTCATTATATAAGAAACTCTTGTGCAAAGTCTCATGCTTCTAGATTCAGCGGTTTAGGTTATACGTTGTCTGTCAGTGATTTTAATTAAATTTTAATTTTATTAATGAGATAATACTAGCTAGTCATGCAATCAATTTGACAAGGTTTTAACATGGTATGACAACGTTGATCTGTCGCATACAACTTGTTTATTCACCTCCTCATCTTCAAGATCCGCTTCCTCTCCCTCATCCTCGACTGTAAAATCTGTTGACGCTTCTTCTTCTTCTTCGCCCAACTCTTCCTCATACTCTTCTTCTATATCCCAAAATCCATAATATATTTCGGTAACATCGTCGTCGTGATCAACTTCCTCGATATTACCTCCGCCAAGATCATTAACTAATTCTCTTAATTGAATGATGAGATCTTCCATTTCTTCATCTTAAAATGGGAAAGTAATACTTTGACAATAATACTTTTCTTTCTAACGCCCATATCGATAAATAACTTTGTAATTGAACAAATGAAGACACATAACAATATTTTTGATTAAGGTGAAACCGTCTGGCGATCCCGCGAAATTCACATTTTCTTAAGTTTTTTGCAATTTGTAGGTTAGTATCATCTTATATTACGGTCGCGAATCATATTTTAATCAAGATATAAAAAAAAAAAAATCGCGATCTACCTTAGCGGATCCCCCTTAATAGCTTAAAACAATGATAATTATGGTTTTACATTGATAACCACTATGTCTGTGGTTTCGCTAAAAAATAAAAGTATGATATTATGCAAAAAGATAGGTACTTACAAGCTGTATAGAGAGAAAAATTTATATGAAATTGACGATACAAGGCACAATTAACATTTATATTATATTATAACCGACACCAATTTATTCTAAAGGTTGTTGCACACATATAAGCACTGCAGTCACTGCACCCACCAACCCAATGTAAAGACGTAACTGGATCGGCGCATCCGTCGGCGTCCCGATCTATTGCAATGCTGTTACGATGCATAACAGTGTGCGGTGCAGTATGGTGTTTCGTTAAAAGAATCCTGAACGGCTCGAGTTGAAGCTGATACCGAGTAGCGCTTAACGTGTGCCTTTACACGGCTTGTGCTCTGCAGCTGATTTAAATCCGAGGAATGACGTTCCGTCATAAAACGTTCTAAATTCAGACGTAGTTCGGAACTACTGCGTAACCCGTCATAATTATTTTAAGTAAAGTACATTTCTCGGATTCATATCGGATGCAGTTCGCAATCTGGGCTTTACACGGGTCCAGTTTCTACTTGATATCTGTCAAAAAGTTTCAACCGTACCTAATAATTATCAAAAGTAAGCTGCTTGACTGCTTTTGGTACTCGTAGTGTCTCCAGTGACTAAAATCGAGCGTGTTGTCGCACATTTTGGTGGGCCGACTAAGGTAATGTATAGGAGAACTATTGCAATGCTGGGCGTTGCAATAGTCCTCTTACATTACTTTAGTACATTTTGTATGAACCGCTACGGGTGCTTTTTTATAATAAAATGCGATGCGCAGCGGGCCGATGTGGCTGTAATGTGCTGGACTATAATAGTCATTCGCAGAACAACAACAACAATCCTTGGATTGTTATCGACTGCCTTAATGCAATGGCAGTCGATTCGATAGGCAATCCGCTGCTCGGCGAAAATTGACTCGTGTAAAGCACCCTTAACAAGCAAGGCCTGTCCGTGGTGGTCAATTATAATTTAAAGCGTGTAACGGGTCTCTGCGAGTTGGCTTCGGCCCCATGTACGCCTTCCAAAGGTCCGGGACAATAGGATCCCAATATATATCAAAGAATAAAAAGAAAAAAAATTTGTTAATGTTCAATGTTAGAGCATTGTTAACATTTCAACGCCTTTTATAGTAATGTTTTGTATGCAGAAAGGAAAAATTAAGAAAAGGTTTGACTGACTCGTTGTTCTAGTACCTATTTGCATATGCGATTGCTGAGGGAGGGAAACCTGGGTTAGGTTTTTACTAGGAAAGCTTTTTCCGTGAGGTACCAGCCGGCAATATGGTCGCGTTGTGGAATATTTTTGTACGCTACACCTCTGCCAACAGCATTGGAATACAGGAATGATTAATGTGGAACAAAAAAACTTCCAAATTATTTCAAGAGTAAATAGTAGAACTACGTCAAAGAGCTTCATTGCTTGAATGTAGGCAATAATTGTGAGCCGTGATTAAGAATTATATCTATACTCCTAGGCTGGAAAAGTGTTGGTCTTAGAAAAATAAGCAGCTTTCAGAAGGAACGCAATAGCCACGACAGTCTAACGAACCGAGACAGGTGAGTGGACATCGTCACTCACGGGGACGCTTCAGGTAATAAGTGACAATCTGGACTTTGCGGGACATAATAACCCCGCGTCGTTACCAAAGCGATCGGTCGCGCGAATACGTGATCTTGTGTTTATACGTCACTCACATGTTCGGGAAACCGGAAGGCGCCCTTTGTCGGGTTCGGGTTCGCCGAACATAGTAAATGCGACGATCGCTTTGGTTCGGAGGAGACAGAAATTACTCAAGATAGAAAGATTTGAAAGAAGGAAGGAGAAGCCTTTGCCCAACACTGGGAAACACAGTTATCATACAAAAAAAAACCGGCCAAGTGCGTGCGGACCACGCACAATGAAGGGCTCCGTAGTTGGGATGAGTTTATTCCAAGAACAAACTTAAAAGACCATAGACTTCTTATAGTTTTTCCTGTAATTTATAAATAAAGAACAAATTTCTGTATTTTTTTAATTGTTTGGTTCTGTATTTTTGGAGATAAGGGATAATGATCAATTTTCATCAATTTTCTTAAAAAACTTTAAAGCGATTTTTTGATTGAGATTTATTTTAAACAATAATATTATAAAAAATAATATATCTGGAATCCTTATAATAAGCCCTTTCATTTGATACGAGTATGTCACACGATACAGGTAACAAAACTTTTTTAAATTTTCTACTTTGCCCCCCAAAAGTGACCCCCATATTCAAAATTAATTTATTTACGTTACACGTCCGTGTTTGTATCATAAAAGTTATATTATGTGTACCAAATTTCAACTTAATCGGTCAGACAGACGGACAGACAGACACGAGTTATCATATAAGGGTTCCGTTTATTCATTTTGAGGTATGGAACCCTAATAATATCTCTTTTAATAATAAAAATGCTTCTAACATCACTTACCATTAGGTAGTTTAAAAAATGCTTTTATTTAATACAAACCTGGCGGTGGCGCGCTGCGCTCGGTGCTGTTTCCGCCTTGCTCATCGTTTGCGTGCTGGGTCCCTTCGTTTGTTTTTTGGTTGGCAGTATGGACTGGTTCTTGATCGTCCATTTTGACCATTATAAGTTAGTTCTCAATACCTGAAACTGTCGAATTCACTATTGTTCAGAACAGAACGAATTATCAGGATGTCCTAACAAAAACATTAATAGTTACTTAGAATTTCTAAGAAAACATTGGGCATGTGTCATGTAAACGCGACCTCAAAAGGTACTGCGCAGGCGACTGATACATGATTGGTTGTCACATCTCGACGCGAATTCTGAAAACGCGATCATAAATGGTATTGCCCAGGCGACACACACCCTCATTGGCTAATGTTCCTAACCACCGCCCCTCGCCTCACACACCCCCTGATTTGTATAAATACGTCTGCACGGCACGGGAGCGGACAGTTTTAGCAGTGTTTGGTTCCTGTCTCTAATTCTCATGTATAACGTGTGTTATAACTGTATAACGTGTGTCCTTCATAATAAAATTGTGATGTTCCTAGTTTAAACTAAAGTTCTAGTATTTGCCTATGTGTGGTCCTATTTAATAACTAATTTACTTTACTAAAATTATTACCAAACCAAGTGTCTCATTTCACACTCAGTACTAGCGCACAAATGTACCTCCTGACACTCGGGCTCATACAACTATGCTTATTACTATTTGCGATTCCTGTTCGCAACTTTCGAGGCCGAAAGTTGTAGGAACTTGCTTAAGAATCTAAAATTACTATCAAAGTGAAGTTTATTTTTATTTTATTTATCTAGATTTATCTTGGGTCCGTTTACAAACATCAATCTCACCACAATGTCACATCAATCTACTGCTACGATTGCATAGTAACGCGTTTCTTTTGTTCTATTCCTAGTGTTCGAAAAAGGGTCAGACATCTGTGATCATTGGAACAGAGATTGTAAAACACACGAACAACAAAAAAACCGTTTCATTGGTCGAGGCCAAAAGGGGCGTTAAACAGATGTGGTCATCGTGCTCACGGGATTTTGTTTTGAAATTGCTTAGATATGAAGTTCCCCCATAGTACATTAGCATGTTAGTAAGTCATAACGGAAATTTAGCTATTTAATATGTTAATTAAGATGTGGCATTGGTTACGTTAGACCTTAAGGGCGGGTTGTTTTACGTCCACTTAACGCACGCGTATACGTCATAAATGGCGCTAACTATCGTCAAACCGTTGTTTCACAAAATTATGCCCTTGACGTTCGTTAAAAAATAACGATTACAGTAACAGGTGTCATACCCACTGGTTAACGTCATTTTATTCTTTTACATTTGAACTTTGACGATCGGTTTTTATGCAGTGAAACAACGCTTTGTATTTCACAAACGTTAAACAGCATATGTAATCGTTATTATTTGACGTACGAATGTTACGTTAACGAATCGTTTGAAACAACCGGCCCTTAGTGAAAACTTGGGTGGCGGTTTCTTCGACACTTCAAAGGGTTTAAACACGTCAAATAATACATCTCAATATTAGTGATGTTCTTCAGAAAGGTTAGGTGCGTAGTTCTCGCGACCGGCGTGCGTGTATGACCAGATGTATGAACGTAGAAGATAGATAGATAGAAAGATAAAATACTCTTTATTGCACACCATAAAAATTACAGAATTATATGTAGAACATAAACGAAGCAAAAGGCGTATTTCCTGCCTATCCCCATGGGATGAAGGAGTGAGTTTATGTATGTTTGTATCTGAAAACGCATCAAACCGAGTTGGCTACATTAGCATCGCCTCATTCCGTGCGCCGTAGTCGCCGAGTAAAGACCACAAAGCTACAAGCAGCTTTTTCCTCTATTTGAACGTGGTTCACGAACTAACTCTGTAGCACTAACTTTTAGAAGCTGCATGACCCACAATAATGTAACCTTAACGTGGTATTTATTAATGGCAGAATTAAGACACAGTTTGGCAAAGTCGGTTTAGTAGGAGCATAACAAAACATTATTCATGAACAAGCAATTTTTGGGTTTCCAATAAACACACAAATACCTGTCAATAAAAATAAAATAAAAATGCCTTTGTACAAGTTTAATTTTCATATGTTCAAGTTATTCAAATCTTTAAAACCGACACGCGGTGTCATTTTATCCGCAATTCCTAGCAACACAAAGCAACAAACGATTCCGATTTTAAAATTCTGATTTAATCTCCTCGCTTCGCACGTATTTTTTTTTTAAGTTCTAACCAAATTGGTGACAAGATGGAAATATATTGAATAAACTTCTACAAAAGAAAAAAAAAACATAAATAAGTTATAAAAATATAATAAAATAAAGAAATAAATAATAATTGGTAGTATAAAGTGTCATAGAAACACGTGCATTTAAAAACTATTTTACTTAAATGCAGAACCTACTGTTTTTTTATTTTTTGGAATTCAGTTACAAACTAAGTATTATAATTATTAATATATGAAGCTAAGAAGACAAGATGATATGCAAAAGTATATAACACATGTATTTGATTTAGTATTATAAATGTTGTAACGCCGACGTTCTCCCCTGTCGCAGGGAGCGCTAATACGAGTATCTGCAATAGCGTCTTAATAATGTAAAGGGATCATTACGCTTGCGCATAAATTTATTATACATACATATATATAGCTACGGAAATGTGTACTACGTACACAAAACTAGCACAAGCGTACCGTAGACTCAGTCTCTAGCAGAATGCATTGCGATCGTTCATGGTGCACGCCATTTCCTTACTCTGCTCCATTTAGAGGATGCGGTGCGGCCATACGTGACTGGCGTCCAAATAGCGTGTCTTGCTAAACAGTGTCGATTTAGTAAAAGTCCTACAGAACGTACGGGGTAACTTTTAAGAAGACACGGTCCCTAGCGTTCTTAGAACGACTACCAAATCAATTTGGGGTACTTGGTGAAGCCTACCCCCACTCCCGCACATGTGCATCAACAAGCCTCATGTAATTTTTTTGGAAAATACTGCATGAATTACCAGTTTCCCCTCGGGCACAGCTCGTCATAGTTATCTAGCTTAGACTACGTCTACCGCTACCTAAAGAGGTCTTAAACCGACTACTAACTTAATAAATACTACTCGGTCTCTTACGACTGCTCCCCGGGACATAGCCTTTTGGTATTCACCAAGTCTCCCAACTTAGCTGGCCTGGACTATGACACCCGTACCTTAAAGCGATCTCAAACCGACTGCCATGACTGAAAGGACCAGTCTCCTAAATCCCTAAAAACAACTCGCGAGTGTGGTATTTTTGCCCATATTCCCTTACTTTCACAGAATAGGTTTATTGCCTTTTTGTATAATTTCTCATTTGTTTTATGTATACTTTTGGATTGCCTGAGCCCAAATTATGGAACCAGATTTTGGCACTGGTATTGTGAGCTTGTCTGGAGGACACGGCGTGGTATACTCTGGCCGAATGTGTAGCATGGTAGGAGACACGCCGTGGCCTCGTTTCAGAAGTGGGAAATGACCTGTCGCTGCCGACCGTAGTTTGGTCAATGGGCGGAAGTGCAGAGTCCTGGGAAGCGGTGATATCCTTCTGCAAAACAGTTATCTCGTAGAAGGAAGCTGCAGAAAGGGAAAGAGAGATCTGCCGTCTGCCGTGGGTGGGCAGATAATGCCCTCTTCTAGCCCCCCTTAACAGGTCCAGGGGCGACGGACACGGGGACATCCGTCACCTTCATCGCTCAGGACCCAAGATTGTGGCGCGTAGAGTCCCACGCGTGCCTCTATAAGACGTAACGGTGGGAGTTCAACACTTAACTCTCCCTACGGGATGGGGCCCGCAGCGCGCAGGCCGTCACCAATCCGGGGCAGCGGAAGTCGCATCCGTACCCGCAGTGTAACTGATGCACGTAACCGGGGTAAAGCGATCACCTAGTTTTAGTTTTAGTCAGTAAGAGTCTGACAGACCCCTCTGCCCTCCCCAGGGCGGAGGACATCCATGAAGATTTACAACCCGACAAAACAAACAACAAAAAAAAAAAAATATAATGAGCTGCGTATGGTCGCAGCTCATTATATATATATATATTTTTTTTTTGTTGGTTATTCGGTTATTTTACGCGTATATTCAGAATTTGTTAAATTTTTGTATTCAGTCTGTCCACCGTTACTTACTATTTCTCATTAAATAGATAATTTGTGTTTCCAAGTGGCACGAACCATGTACTGGTCTTTAAAATAAATATAATATTTTGTTAGTAAATAGGAAAGTGACAGACAGTCATATGACGTATGCACGTTTTTTATGCATGTCCGTGAATATTGCGGACATTACGTATCTGTAAGGTATTTATAATACGACTGATCCGTGCTCTAGTTTCTTCCATCTTTTTGTATGGCGCGGAAACGTAGTGCATTAAAAGCTGCGAGAGCAGTAATCGATGCTTTCGAGATGTGGTGTTGGCGGAGGCTACTTCGTATACCAAGGACCGTCCTGGAATGCAAGGCCATGGCTCCACAGCGTAAAGAAATCCTCGGAACAGTGAGGTCGTTCCGTGAAGCCTGTGAAGCTCCCAGGAAGCTTCTGAGTTTTTGGGCGGAGCTAGGCTGGCTCTGTTAGCCAGAATCCCTACGCACAACGGACCAAATGAGAGTCTAAGTGCGGAAAAGAGAGCCCCATCATCATCATCATTCCAAGGACCGCCATGCGAACGAATGAATCCATACTAGAGGAACTCAACATCACCAAGCGGCTATGTGCAATATGCCAGGAGCGTGCCCTCAGCTTTTTCGAACATATTATGCGTTCAGTTAAACATGATCTGGGAAGGCTTATGATACTGGGCTGAGTAGAAGGAAGGAAAACGCGCTCAAAGCAGAACACCGGCAAGATGGTCAGACAAGATCAATAAGGCTGTTGGTGGCAGCATTTCACGGTCGCGATCCTCAGCATTGAGGGAACGACGAATAAGAAGGTATTTATGCTCGTGATTCTACGATAATCTCTCTGTATCTCGGTCGAATGGCAATCGCGACTGTACTTGCACTCGCTGTACGTAGATGTGTGTCTGTGTGTGTACCTATGCATTTTCACTAGTTGTATGGAGCAAACCTTCCTTCCTTACCCCATTTCCTCCTGTGGGTGTCGTAAAAGGCGACTAAGGGACTTATTGGAATGGGCTAAGCAGCGTTCTCTATGCATTTTTAACTCCATACTGCGATCTTTGCCAACTCGACTGCCAAGCGTGGCGATTATGGTAAACCCCCCAATTGGGGGAGGCTTATGTTCCGCAGTGGACGTGTTTCGGTTGAAATGATGATGATGAACCTTCCTTATCTATCTATTTTGTGGTTTTATGCTGTTTGTTTTTCCTAGAAAACCGCAATGGCGGTAATTTACCACCCGTCTCTCATATTCATAAGGTGGTATTTACATTATTTGTAGAAGTTTTTACACGCGTAAAAACGTTTGGTGTGATTTAATGTGAATGTGACTAAGTTTGTAAGAATTGCGATATTATTATTTTTTTTTCCTTTTATCATGAGTGTTTTTAACTCATTTAGTTTTAATGAAGATCAGATAGGCATTTAATTAGTAATGGCATCTCTAGCAAAATATAAATGATGCAGTCAGTATCATCTGCTCACGAGGGAACTTCTGAACGGGTAGTGGAATCACAACTTCTAATTTTAATGGGCACTCAATGGGGGTATCGATTAAATGTATAACTTCAACATGTAACCCATATTTTGTAACAATATTTTGTTTTAAAAGAGTGCCCGTTCTTCTCCATAGGAACCTACTACGCTTTGGAATGGGCAACTAGCTTCATCTTTCTGACTGACCGACCCCTTGACAATTCAAAAGTACCTGTAATTGGTTTATTTGAAATAAATGCTATAACAAAAACAAAAAACAAAAACTATGTGCTCACCAGTTGGCGCCACTGTTGAGTGAGGTCCTGTAAGTACTTTTATTTTATATGTTTTGGATATGTTAAGTACTCATTACTTCATATTTTTTTTATTTTATTTAATTTTAAAATATAAAATGAATTTTTACATTATAATGTTCCCAAAATTGGCAAGTGCTACGAAATTTGATCCTAAATTGTAACTTAAAATCTTAAGCCATAATTAATCAGGAATGGTACAATCTTTACAAATTATGAATAATTAGTAACAATTTGCGATAGTAAATCGCGCAAACAGTGAACGTTCAGTTTCATACTTGACATTTCTAGAGACCTCACTCTACACTAGCGCCTCTAGCGGCGAATTCAAGCGCTATAGTCCTCATTTTGGTAACAAGGCATACTTTTATTGATGACAAGACACTGCAGTCAGGTTTTATTTCCCACATGCAAGTTCTTAAAAAAGCTGTGATCGGTCTGTTCTCTGTCTCTGTCTGTTCTGTGTCTGTCTGAGCAGTGTGAGTACAAACCGCATAAATATTTATAGAAGAGGCCGATCCAGTGGGGCCAATGAGCTGGCGGGAAAGAAATTTATAGCCTCCACGTTGATACCACAGGCCACCCCAGCACAACATTCTAATGTACTTTTCGATGCCGGGATTGGCTAGCGTATTTTGAATGCGACCATTCTATTGGTCGTGTACATAATGTTGTACAATGCTGCGCTCATGTATATTCATTATGAAAATTTATTCTTTAGGGAGGAATACATTTCTGCTGGTGGCTTTGTTTGGTTGTAATATCGTAGGTAAGATTTAAGGCAATCTTACTATACCTATCTACTTATTTGTAGTACAAGGATTAATAACCATGCGCTAGGTCCTAAACTAAGTCTAAATGACATAATGTTAAGGAAAAATGGGTCTGCACTATATCTAGCTAACCTGGTTTTATTTATGCAATTTTTACAGTGTCGCATACCGCTATAATTTTCGTATAAAATATGGACCTAATATCTAATAACTCTAATTAAATCAAAATTTTAGCTTTATTAACCGAGGAGGTAATAGGGTGAACGGTAGGTATTTTTTCTTTTAATCTATATCTTCCAAGTCGCGAAACGAAATATAAAAAAATATATTTTTAGAATCCTTAAAGCTCTTTTAAACGATAAAATAATTAAAACATTTTTTGGTCCAAGATGAATTTGACTCCTAAAATAAATGTAAAAAAAATATTAATTTTGATCTTCGACTGCCTATCTGTATGTGCGTCCCCGAGACCTAAAAATTATGCCAAAATTCAAATTTCTTTATTGCATAGATCTCGAGAGAAACCTGTGTAACAGATGCCAAAAAAGTGATGCTGTAGAGTTAAGTTCGTTATCTTAATAACTATTTATTGTTGGTTTACAAAGATAAGTGGTCGAGAACTCGAGCCAAATGACCAAATATGCTCCTTTCCTTGAATCCTTTCCAGTCCAGTTTTCGTCCTGGTCACAGCACCGCTACAGCCTTAGTGAATGTCATCGACGACATACGGTTAGGCATGGAAAGAGGAAATCTGACGGTTCTTTGCTTACTGGATTTTAGTAATGCATTCAATACTGTCGATTTCGATATCCTGCTTGACATGCTTCGCTCGCTTAACATATCTTCAACGGCGATTGACTATTTTCGTACCTGTACGGGAGCCGGCAGCGTACATATATGCATAGAAGAGTCTTGCTCTTCCCTGTGTTATACTTCTGCGGGTGTACCTCAAGGTGGCGTTTTATCTCCATTACTCTTCGCAATTTTTATAAATTATATTTACAAAAAACTTATTTCTTCCTACCACCTTTATGCAGATGATTTGCACAAACAAGCTGCATATTCAGATTTAGCTGATGCAATTGATATAATTATCAAGGATATGGTTTCAATTTGCGAGTGGAATGAGGCACATGGGTTGCAGGTTAACCCGTCGAAGACACAGGTCATTGTTGTTGGTAGCTCAAGGATGTTCTCCCAGATAAACTGGTCGCAGCTTTCCCATTTTAAATTTAACGGAACTGCTATTCCGGTAAGCGAGAACGTCAAGAACCTTGGAGTTTGGATCGACAAACATCTTTCTTGGAGACCCCAGCTGCAGGACGTAAGTCGAAAAAATTTGTATCTGCCAAGTCCCTAAGACGATTGCGGAACTTTCTTCCAAAACTGCCACTAAAACTGCGCTTGCACAATCTTATTTTTTTATTTTACTTCCCATCCTTGACTACGCTGATGTCAGTTATCTCGATCTCACTGAAGCACAACTAGATAAACTTGAGCGACGTCAAAACTTTTGCATAAGATTTATATTTGGCTTGCGCAAATATGATCACATTTCTGAATTTCGTACAAAACTCAAGTGGCTTCCCGTACGCCTTCGCTGGAATTCTCTCATCTTGTTTCAGCTCTACAGTATTCTGTTCAATTCTACAACCCCCTTTTATCTTAAATAACGTTTCAAGTTCCTTCATGAGACACATAATAGATATCTGAGGTCATCAGAAAACTTGAGACTAGAGATGCCGATGCATTCCACCAGCTTCTATGATAAATCTTTAACAGTTCAAGCAGTGCGGTTATGGAATGCCTTGCCCGTGTCGATAAGGTGTGCCCAATCTTTGTCCATTTTAAATTATGATAAAAAAACACTATCTTTCTCCTTAACCATCATTTCTTTTTGTTTCGTTATTTGCACTTGCTTCATGATTATTATTGTAAATATTTATATAGATAAATATAACAGGTTTTATGTATGTATTGTATATAAGTACACCACAAACTACCTGCAGTTATGTTTCTCCTTCCTCCTTAATCCATCCAAAGGTTGTCTTTAAAACATCGTTTTTAGCGATAAGACCGCCTTGTGTCACCCCTTGTCAAATTTTCTACGTATAAATCTTAATTTTTATGGTGTGCAATAAAGAGTATTCCATCTATCTATGCGTCTCATTAAAATGCATACCTGAATTAAATGCTCTCAACGTATTTGGTTAGAGCATTACGCTTTCATTGTGCTATTGATTGCGTATAGATGTGCAATCTTGTGTAAACCCTTAATTGCCTTAAAACGATAGATCATAAATATCACCTGAAGAGTACAGGGGAAAAACATTTTAGTCAGCAAGTGACAAAAAAAAATCCCTCGACCCGTTCACATTGCATTCTGTAGTGCCCACTCTGATAATATCGTGTAGCAGTTTTCTCTAATTGCCTGAAATGGTAGGTTTGGACTAAATGCCTTAAAAACAGACCTATAAATATCCGCTTTCTCTCACACTATGCGAAACCGAAATACTCGTACATGCACAAATAAAAGCACGCTGTTGAATTTTCAACTTTCTGCACTTATCTGAGCGTTTAAATTCCAGCCTCGCGGACTTAGCAGTTGCTTGAGACGAATAACTGTTAGCTCTGACAGCCAAAGAAAATGAAAGAGTTATTTTTTGTATATTATATTTTTTTGTATTGGTACGTTTTGCCCCACTTGAATGGTAACACTTCGACCTTGAGCGAGAATAAGAGGCCAGCTTTTGTTACCTCTGACGTGCGGCTGAAGAAAAGTATAATGGGACACTTGGTACCTAAGTAGTTGTTTGTTGTTTTTTTTTTATCAACATTAATTTATAGAGTGATGCCTGCGGCTTCGCCCGCGTGGATTTCGGTTATCGCGACCAAAAGTGAAATTTTGATCCCATTCCCGCAACCCATGGGAACCTATTCCAGGGATAAAAAGTAGCCTATGTCTTATTCCAGGCTATAATAATATATATCCCTGTACCAATTTTCAGCCAGATCCGTTCCAGACGGCTTATTTTTTTCCGACACCTCCAAACATCATTAACCAAACAAATATCATTATATTTTAGCCAATGTATACAAAAACTTGACAATTATATACTAAAACCTTCCTCGTGAACCACTCTAACCATTGGTGAAAACAGCATGAAAATCGGTGCAGTAATTTTTTAGTTTATCGCGAACAGACAGACAGACAGACACGACGGAGGACTTTGTTTTATAATATTTAGTGATATCTACTTAATCGTTTTTGTACCTAGTTTTCTTTCACTCATTTTAATATTAGAAATCTCCGTAGTTTATATAGATTATTACATTCGAATTTATTTGTATAAAATATAGCTCTTTTAGATTATAATTTCGTGACAAAAGGTTTTGTGACATATCTTTCTAACTTCTAATAAATTATTAATTTCGCAAAAAATAATATAATTATAATATTATTCGACAGTATCCTGTACAAATAAATCGCAAAAGGATGGTACTTAATACTACGTATAATTTAATGTCTTTGCTTAATACTCAATACTCATTTGCATTCCACTGGTATGGTACTTTTATGGTATCAATAATACGATAAGCCTGTTCAAATAAACCACTGCCAGTAACAAATAATAATATTAATCAATTAACATTAAATAAATTATTTCGTTTCGTTTCATTTGTTAATTCGTGGTGTAGTATATTGTTAAGTAGATTCGCTTGAATGCAGGTACAGAACACGGCGATGCCTAGCCGACCGCTGGAAGAGGCGGCAAAGTTAACTTTTTTTTTTTAAGCGACAACTGCTTTACATACTTATCACATTTTACAACGTGTCTTAAACATAAGTCGTGGCTCCCAAACTAGGTTTTACCTGTGATGTGGTAAAACCTAGTTTGAGACTCTCATGGTTTGCTTCCCGCTCACACGCTTCCTACACATCAAAGTGGCTCCTATTTGGACCATATAGTACTCAATTCGAATTTCCCTGCACTAGCCTTTGTAACTAATTCAACAATAACCGATCACAGTCCTACCCTTCTTATTTTAAATTGTAAAAAGTATTCACTCGCAACATTTCTAGTCTAAATGTAAATAAACTTGAAGAAGACTTAGGTAATATCGACTTCGACTCAGTCGACTTTTCCGCTGAACAGCAGTTTTGTATGTTGTACCTAATCAAAAATGTACAACATGCAATTCTGAAGAACACGGTCATATCTCGGCTACATAACAAAAAAAACGGCCAAGTGCGAATCGGACTCGCACACGAAGGGTTCCGTACCAAAAAGGTAAAAAGGAACCCTTATGGTGCGACTCAGTATGTCTGTCCGTCTGTCTGTCACAGTTGGATTTCTCAAGAACTAATGCTATCAACATGAATTTTGGAATCGTTTTAGATGACGTTTACCCAACTATTTTGTAAATCAGTTTTTTTTTTTCTTTATGCTACGGACTAAATGGGGGTCATAAAAATTCTAAGTTGGGATACTAGGTCATGTGGGGTATCTATGAAAGAGGTCTATTTGTATTCTCAAAATGCTTTTTTTTTAGGTCCGACTTTTAAGTTGATTTTTAAGTATTCGACTTTTGACGAAAAATTTAAAAAAATACCGTTCCCCCATATCTCCGAAGTTTGCATAGATAAAATCTGAAATTATTCTAAGTGATAGAAGTCTATGTAAAGAGTACAGGAAAAATAAAACGATATCTCTGAACAGCACACTTTTTAAGAAAACATCAACAAAAATTATATTAGTTTCCGTACCGGTCAAGAGATGGCGCTGACCTAAAACTGCAATATCCTACACCGCAGTGTTAAAATTCTCTGACGAATATAGGCCTCGCCGATAAAAATTTCAAAACATTTCGCGGTTCACAACCAAAATCTCCTCCTTCCTACCTACTCGCTGGTTTGCTTTGGGTGAAGCACAGTTGTAGCTTTTTCTGGGCACAGAACTATTAAGGCCTGTGTTCACCAACATTTAAATCAACTGTTTAGATATTTAATCAGTTCACTTAGGAAATTTGAGATAAATCAACTGTTTAAATACCTAACCGGTGGTTTGAATGTTGGTGTACACAGGCCTAAGTATTTACCCTGAACAGGGTGTGTTTATACTTTAATTACATACTTTTGGAACAGACAGTATGCATATTTATGTATCACAAACACGGCTGCTTGAAACAAAGGTGTCACGCCGTGTTTCGTTCGAGTGACGTGACACGGCCAAAAGGACGTCGGTAGCACGTGACAGATGTGTCTATCCCATGTGAACGGTTTAATATTCGCTGCTACTGGTCGCTCGGGTATCGATAACATTCCATAATCAGCATGTTCATTGCTGGGACACAGGCCTTAATTACCTATACGAATGAAGCTATATTATGATGGTACGGAACCTTTGGTACGCGAGTCCGACTCGCTCTTGCCCGGTTTTATCGGACGGCGTGTCAGACTTTTACTGAATAAAACCCACCCGTGTCCGGTATCCCATTCGGATAAACCCGCAACTTTTTTTCCGCTCTGGGCGGAGCGGCAGGGCGTGTCAAACTTCTACTGACTAAAACCCATCCGTGTTCCTTCAGTTGCCTGTGTGCCAGGGCCACGGTATCCCTTTAGGACAAACCCGCAACCCTGGCAGGCACCGGTCCTAGCGGACCCCGTCAGTGCGTGCTGACATCTCATTGAGGCGCGCGTGGAACACAACGCGCCGTCGACCCGGGCCTGGTCCTTACCGGACGGCGAGTTGCCCATAGCTCGCCGTCCGCAAGCCCGCGCCTACGGTGGCCGGGAATCGGCTATCGATTCCCGCCACCCAGGGCGCTCCTGTGGCGAATAGGGACGTGGGGGCGCACAGACTGTCGCTCCCTCACGCGTTCCGCCTCCACCTTCGCGAGCATTACTACTTCGCAGAAGGAGGTGACTGCCTCCCATGCACTCTCGCTCCGGACCATGGCCTGGACCAGGGCCGGACGCGAGAGATCACCGCCACCAATCGCCTCCGTGAGGACACGGCGGTGCTCTGCCCGAGCCGGGCAGACCTCCACCGTATGCACCACCGTGTCCTCCGGGTGATCCACACAGTAGTAACACCCGGGCGTTTTCTCCCGCCTAATCCGAAACAGGAAACCCGCAACCCTGGCGGGATGTGTATAGGTCTAAAACATTAAAATAATGAAAAGTTATTGAAAAAGTTTTTATGCTGTTTTGAAGTTGACATACTGGCCATCAATTGGATATCACCAATGTATCACCATATTTGAATTCACGAATTGGAAAATGAGAAGAAAATCGGAGTTTGGTCGCTGTAGGAACAACAAGCTTTGATTAGATCATCAGCTATATTATGTCAATAGTTATTTCGTATGTTTTGTTTTGCATAAAAATAGTATCGAAATTGTTTATCTTTATTGACGTGAAGCTTCCATAGTGGGATGCAATTCAAATAACTGATGATAAGAAATCGGGGGATACAGTTTGGTGTTGCAGCTACATATCTATCATCTTTATCCAAAATTTAATTACACCACTCGATAGCTCAAGGATAAAAAAAAATCGCTCAAATTAAAATATTATCCGTTTCGTACACGTGTTCAGATTAAACACAGGGCCGTGTACACGTCACAGCCACACCCCGATTTTTTTAAATCCATTCTGACGTTCAAATTATGAATACTGCACCTGAAGTAGCCGCGCAAGCTTATTCAGCGAAACGTAAGCGCAGAACTTCACATAAGGCGTTGTGCCATTCGAAAAATTTACCATCGCGGCTTCGTACAGAACTACCACGAACACAGGATTACCTAGTTCAGGCACGTATGTCTTATGAATATAATTTACATTTATGCAAAACTAAAAAAAAATATACCTTGTTATTTTTTTAATAAAATTATGATTATTATTTCTTTAATTCATTTATATTCTTATCCAATACATTTTAAAATATTTCTTAAAACATAAATTTAAGATTAAAAAAATAAAATAAAAAATTGTGGTCCGCCGGTGTCGGGAGCAGGGTCTAAGCTACCGGTGGTTAGGGCTGCAGAGACAGGAACCACCTCACAATGCGAGCCGTATCAAGGAATACTGCTTTCTGGATCAGATCCTTGATCCAACCATCCAACGAGAGCCTCGATCAACATCTTTCGAGGCTGATGATGGCCTGATGGCCATCGGCCGTCACGACAATCAGCACAATGATAGCTAAGCTCACATTCCACATACCTCGTATGCTAAGTCGAGATATTTTATTTGTTTCTCTTTCTTAGCTTTTACGAGGTTCTCGTCATGTGGGATGGTAACATCAACTATCATTGCACGGCACGCTAATCGATCTATCATCACTATATCAGGCTTATTGGCGATAATAGTCCGGTCAGTAATGATAGACTGAACCCAGTACAACGACACATGGTCATTTTCGAGAACTGGGTCGGGCACATACTTATAATACGGTACCTCAGAATCCACAAGTTTATATTTCAAAGCAAGTTGCTGGTGAATAATCCTGGCTACTTGGTTATGCCTGTGCAAGTACTCGCCGTTAACCAGATGAGAACAACCAGAGATAATTTGTGTCTGATGGATTCACTCGGACGGTGGCATGCCCGACATACGTCAACCGTCCTGTCCTTCATAATATGTATCCGGTAGTTATTCGTCAAGATAACTTCGTCCATAATTGCACAAACGAAACCTTTAGTTTCCCTGAAAGGTCACCAAAACATAGCCAGGATACGGACGCTAAGAAATCGTGCAGCTCCTTGCTTTGCAATACGTCTATGCGGTCATCTGGTAGTAGGTACTACAGGTTTGCGCCGGTTCTCTTTAGCCAAGAACTGCGGGGTGAGTCCTTTATCCACTGACACCATATCATGGTGCATACCCACTTCGGCATTTAAAATATATTCCCTGAGGCTGCACACCTCGCGATTGTGGAGGGTCTTCGCATTCAAAAAGTCTCGACCCCCGCACTTCCGCGGGATGTACAGTCTCATCACCGATGATCGTGGGTGATACATCCGGTTTGCGGTCAGCAGTGTACGGTCCCTCCTATCCAGGGCTTCGAGTTTGGTCTGAGTCCATTTGATAATGCTGAAAGAGTACATCAAAACCGGCCTGACCCAACCGTTAAAGACGCGCACCTTGTTTCCGCCTGAAAGGAGACTAATGAATATCTTCTTCAGGCGACCAAAGAAGCGCTCCTTCAACGATTGTTTCATGTCAACAACTTTGATGCTTAACGCTTCCGACATTCCCAATTACTTATAGCTTTCGGATGAGGAGAGGGATCTAAGGTGTATGGAATCCGAGAGTTGTATTACCTCGGATTCCATAATCTCCCCTCGCTTTAAATGCATGACTGCACATTTGTCCACACCAAATTCCATGCTAATGGCGCTACTGAGACTTCAGTTACCTTCAGTAGTTCTATCAGTCGCAAATTGTTGGAGGCAAAGAGTTTTAAATCATCCATGTAGAGGAGGTGAGATAAGACCTGACTGCCTCTTTTCACCCGATAGCCTAGACTTGAATCCTCTAGCAGTGTGCTTCGAGGATTCAGGGCTAAGCAGAACCAAAGTGAACTCAAACTGTTGCCCTGAAATATTCCCCGTTTAATCCATACAGGCTCATCATTCCCCTGTCTCCGTCGACATCCCGGATAGCAAAGTACCGTCCTCCATTGCCTCATACACGACTCAAGGCCAGCACCCTCATGAGCCATGTATGTGGCACCGAGTCATATTATTTTGAACAAAAATATTATTATTAATATAAAATAAAATAAAATTGCTTTGTACGGTTTTTGCGGTTGTGGGGTAGATTCGTGACCTACTATGTCTGCAATAAATATATAGATAGTATTCAAAAAAAGTCACTTTTCAAGTCTGTCTGTGTATGAGTAGTTCTTCTAAACCACACAATGGATTTTGATGCGGTTTTCACCATCTTTTAAAGCATTTATTCTGTAAATGTTTATGAACCTACAATCAATATTGCGCAATGGACTTAAATAAAATAAATAAAATTCATTTATTTCCGGTCCTTGACCCATATTTCTCTCATACACAATACACAATTTTGTCAATTTTATAAACAATACCTAAATTGTTGTAAATTGTTGTCTGACTTAGCACAGGAATCTCTGTTTTGTTATAGCACCTTTGCACCCCAAGCAGAGGTGGGTCGCTAGTCTAGTTTAAATAAAACTTATATCTTCACTTACGTTGATTGCACGACGAAATCTAATGATGAGGGACACAATTCATACAAAAAATATAGGTACTATCACGGACATCTGAATCTGACCACCATAAGGACTATTCTTGCTTGCAGCGCTCGGCTGCTATAGTAACGCTTACCTACGCTCATCAACCAATAGCATCGCAGCATCAGATTTTGCTGAGCCTCTTGTTTTTAAATGAAAAAAAAAAAGACCGTAACCAGCCGAAGTGGTCAGACATCTGTGATCATTGTAACACAGCCTGAGAAATTTATTTAAACATAAGTTTTGTTGATTTAACTTAGATCCATAAAAAAAAATTGAGGAATTTTAATACTTTCATTTGGTCCTAAATGCGTGTAATCCGATTTTGCGGTTTATATACATATAATTTTAATATATATATATATATTTTATTCCCCCCTCCCCTCTTAACTCCGAAAGTACTGAGCCTAAATTTTTGGAAAAAATACTGAAAATAGTTATATACTTATTTACAGGAATAAGAAGACACTTGGCCGGCATTATTTTTTTTTTTCTTTGTACACACGGTTCAATATCAAGCTATAAATTTCCAGTATAAGCTGATCTCTTAGTATATGGAAATCCTATGCAATGCGAGACCAGAGTGCAGCGTAAACTAGTTTTGTATAGCTTGATATGTAGCCGTGTACTACCCTTATTTAAAGACACCTACAAACAAAAATGTCCAGGGTGGCTCGATCAAGTGTACATGAATGAATTTTGTTAATAAAAGTATTCGTTTTGTGCTTCAACATTTAATGATAGTTTTTACTAATGCTTCTAATTACGATTTGCTTGTCTAAATATGATTCACTACCCTAACAAATATGTATTTACACAATTATAATCATTAGAATCAGTAATACAACTCCTTAAGTTCGTATAATCTGATTAAATGACTATTTCATGAAATCATGACTTTTAGGATTATACCTACTAACTTAAGGAGTTGTATTACTGATTCTAATGATTATAATTGTATAAATACATATTTGTTGCGATTGCGTACCATACTTTAATCAACATAAACCCAGACAATGAGCTGCGAATTATAAAAATCGTAAGAAAATTTGAATTTCGCGGGCTACGTAGCTACCCTTAAACCAGAAAAAGTATGCGTTTCAGTTATCTTCGTGTTTCCGAATTATCATGAACATCGTGCCACAGAGTAACCTCCCAACAGAGGCGAAGCTTCTAAGTGTTCTCTCTGTCGAGTTACCTATCCAGTCGCACTTCTCGAGGTCGAGTCATCTCACTCAAAATTTTTAAATAGTGTCCAGGTTGTAATAGCTCAATATAGCTTTATATTAGATCTCATTAGTGCGTGTTCGTATTTCCGAAGACAGACGATGATTGACGAAGCGCTTACTTTTTTTGGGGATCTGTATATGCTTACCGTTGAACTAAAAGAAGTGGTTTTATAGTATTCAAACAGTAGTCTCTTGAACTTTTCCACTGATTAGAACCTCGCCGTCGTAGTCAAGGGCTCCCCGAAGGCGAAACTTTCCAACGATGCGTATATTCCCGGTGAGGCGAGTTTCCCCTCTAAAACGAAACTTGCCGTTCAATACGACAAGTCCGTTGACGGTTACCTTGCCGAAAACGAGGGCTTGGCCTTTAAATATACCTAGAAAAAACAACAGAATACAATTTGATAACATAAACGCCAATACTCAAAAACTGTTCAGAAATAACTGACTATTGAATGCCTCATTTTAGTAAATGGAAGCTGAGGTCCTGGGATGGATCCCCAGGTCAAGCAAGTTCATATTATTGGGCATTTTCCTCAAGAATTCTTTGCAAGGTTTTATTTTGACATTACGAGTACAAACAGAGACTTCATTTTTATTTACCTATTTTTATATCTGTAGATTACTTTACCTTCACCGTTGAAATGCACCACTCCGTTTAAGTTAAGCTCTCCATCGAAGTTAATTTCTCCGAGGAGCCGCATTAAGAGGTTGGACGCGTGATTCGTCGTGGTGAAAGTTAAGTGTGACTCTGCAACAAAGAAGCAATAATAATTAATGGTATGATTCGCTATGTTTAACACATTGACTGCCACCGCGGTCACCGGTGACCGCTAACAATAGTTTTTCTATCGTGTCAGTTGTCTGGCAGTCAAAGCCTTAAAAAAATATTGTGGACCAAATAAAATAAGAAATGAGCATATGCTTTTACACCTATTTCAATATGTTTTGAGCCATAAAACTGAATAATACTACGAGCTATTTAACTAATAGACCAGGGCTGAAGCCTTTGAAAATGGTAAAAAGTGATTAAAAAAAAATTGTAGGATGAAACCCATTGGAAAGGGAAGAGAATATAACAAAAATGAAAGGAAAAATAATTTACGGGTGATCTGAGGTCGGGAAGTGGAAGGGAGTGAGTTTTTAAGGATATAAAACGGTTTGTCTCGATTTCCGGCAAAACTACAAGTCATGGAAAAAAGTTAAATGGCAAAGTTTATCATCATGTTTTATCATAATCATTGAATGATATTTTAGTACAAAATTAAAAAATAATAATTTCGTTTATTTGCAAAAACAAATTTAGTTGTACTCATGATAAAACTGTAAAGGCATTATTAATTTGATTTTGTTTTTTCAGATTATCAGTATGGATGAATCTGTTTGTATAATCTGCAATAAGGCAGATGATAAGCAAGTGTATGAATTAAAAAAAGCAGCTTTGAATCGTTTAGTGGGGTCTAGCAAGAAAAGAATCGATTTTCTTTGTTTCGTTTTTTTGCATTTTCTGAGAAAATTTACCATAGTAATGTATATTTTTTTTACACCATCAGAAAGTAGAGATTTTAACAAACAAAAAGCTCGACTTTTAAAAAAAAAGCAGATATTTTGACGTGAGAATTTTCGATTGAAAATTAGGGTGCTTTTTCGATATTAAGTCAAAATAAGGATGGGAGGAAGGAGGCAATAAGAAAAAAATAATATTTTAAATCATAAAAATTACAGTGTCTTTGGGACCTAAAAAGGCAAGTTATCAACTTTCGTGAAAAAATTAAAAACCAAAAACTTGGTTATTTGAATTTTTCACATACATTTTAAGGTTATGTGAAAAAAATGTAAATACAAAAGTTTTAAATCTTTGCCATTTTTTTTTCCATAGGACTTGTAGTTTTGCCGGAAATCGAGATAACCCGTTTTTTACCCTTAAAAACTCACCCCCTTAATTTTCCTTTTATTTTTATTATATTCTTTTCCTTTTCCAATGGGTTTCATCCTAAATCTGAGTCATTTGACTCATTGTCTATTATCATATCATCATGGGTATCATTTGAACTATTTTTGGTTGGGGTTTTGGGCGCGCCAAATTGGGAAATTAAAATTCAAGATGGTGGTATTTTTTTTGTCATGGTGGTTGTTTATTCGTCATCTCTGGTGTTGTCTATGTCAGACAAGACAACTGAAATTCCCGCCTAATAATGACAGCTGACAGCAGGACGAAACCATGTAAAACCTTATTGAATAAGTTATAAAGAAGTCAAGAAATAAACTTAAACCATTGAAACATTATATTTTATTGTGAAAATGGAGAACACAAACATGGTGTCAGGTGCGTTCAGCCCACCACTCCGTGCGATGGAATTCGAAGGCAACCTATCCGAAAATTTCAAGTCATACAAGCAGAGGCTTGAGATATACCTTTCAGCCACTGGATTGGATGAAGCCAAGGACAAAAGAAAGATAAGTATTCTACTTAATTACATCGGTGAACAAGGCATACGTATCTACGATTCATTTAACTGTAGCGGAGGAGAAACTTTATCAGAAGTTATCGAGAAATTCCAAAAATATTTCGCCCCAAGGAAAAGCCTAACCATACAAAGGAACGAATTCTTTACAATCACTCAAAATAACGCTAGATTGGAAGAGTTTTTTCAAAAGGTCATTAACCTCGGTAATACCTGTGAGTTCGGAGAACTGAGAGAAAGTTTAACGGCGTCCAAAATAGTAGCTGGACTTGATGCAAAATACAACGGATTAAAAACTAAACTAATTGCAGAAGACGATAGTAAGTTATCCTTGGACTATGTCATGAAGTATCTACTGAGTGCGGAGGCTTCCAGTAGATATATAGAAGAAAAATGTGAGCTACAGAGCCAAGAAACAAATCGGAATGAAGTACTGTTAATAAACAAAAAGATGCCCACTAAACTTATAAAAAACTGTCGGAACTGTAGCTCACTCATAATATAAACCAATGCCCAGCCTTTGGAAAAACATGTTACAAATGTGAGAAACAGAACCATTTCGGCAAGATGTGTCATAGCACTAGGAAACAAAACTACAGCAAACAGGTAAATGTAGTTGAAGAGGTTCAAAGCACAGAAGAAAACGAAGAAGGTGATTTTTTCATTGGATGGCATTGTGTTAAAAAGTAACTTAATTGTTATACCGGAATCTCTAAAAGCTGAAATGTTAAAAAACATTCATCAAGGACATGTAGGCCTAAACACTTGTAAAATTAGAGCTAGGTCTTGTATTTTCTGGCCCGACTTGAACAAAGACCTTGAATTATTTGTAAGACAGTGTGAATCTTGTGCCAAATACAACCCAAATGTACAGAAAGAGCCACTGATTAATCATAATTTAGTGAAAATTCCTTGGCACAAAGCTGGCATTGATATCTGTACTCTTGACAACAAAGACTATCTTATATTCATGGATTATTATTCAAAGTATATTGAAGCCTGTAAACTGGATAACTTGTCAAGTGATTGTGAAATATTTAATTGTAAATCCATCTTTGCAAGACATGGCATACCAGCAATTGTAGCGACAGACTGTGGAACGAAATTCACTTCAGAAAAATTTAAAGCCTTTGCAGATTCTTATAAATTTGAGCATGTCAAGTCAAGTCCTAAATATTTACAATCAAATGGACAAAGTGAAAGTGGTGTCAAAATATTTAAAAACATATTCATAAAATGTAAAGAGGATGGATCAGATCCATACCTGGGTTTGTTGAATTATCGTAATACTCCTAAACCATACATGCCATCTCCTGCTCAGTTGTTATTTTCCAGAAACTTAAATTCATTGTTACCAACTCCAAGGATTGAGTTAAAACCTAAAATATCTAATATTGATAATAAGTACTACAATCATTTAGACACTGTTAAAAAAAGCTATGACAAAAAGTCAAAGCCTCTATCAGATTTAAATGTGGATCAAGAAGTGTATTTAAAAAAATCTCTTGATGAGAACTGGATTATAGGAAAAAAATTAAACAAATGCGTTGAGCCCCGTTCTTATTTAGTGGAAGATGAGGTAGGGAACAGTTATAGGAGAAATAGAACGTACATAAAACCAAGTTACAGGGGTAATTCTAATAGTTTTGAAAACAGAGTTAATCATAATATATACCGGATATTTCACCTGGTGAAAGTAATAAGCTGCCTTATGAACCTGATATTGTGCCAGTTGAGAGTAATAGTGAACGCAATGAGAGTATCTCTGAACCCAATGTTGAGCCTGTCGACCATACTCAGAATACATCTGAACAAGCATCACCTAACAAGTCTGTAAATATTGATGTCAATGTGTCTACTCCCATCTTACAAAAAAGGTTTGAGGATACTAAAGTATTAGCTGATTGTTCAAATCATAAAGATGTTGTTAATGTAACCCGCAGTGGACGTCGCATTAGAAAACCCACAAAATTTAAGGATTTCGTGGACTGTTCAGATTTAGAATAGTAGTTAAGTTTATATAATACTTTATTGTGGAAAAATTGGGGATGTTTATGGGTCATCTCTGGTGTTGTCTATGTTAGACAAGACAACTGAAATTCCCGCCTAATAATGACAGCTGACAGCAGGACGCAATCATGTAAAACCTTATTGAATAAGTTATAAAGAAGACAAGAAATAAACCATTGAAACATTATATTTTATTGTGAAAATGGAGAACACAAACAGTGGTCATCTATACATATAATAAAATCGTAGCGAAGTCAAAAATTTACATTGAATATTTCTGAAAAAAGTATTTTCCACGAGGTCTGATGCCGAAAATATAGTTTTTAAAATTTTTGTCTGTTTGTCTGAATGTATGTTTCAGCATCACGCAAAAACTACCGGATAGATTTTGTTCAAACTTTGCATAGATATTTCCTATAGGTCTGCTCAATCTGTGGGGTATAAATTATCACGCTATTTCTTATGGGGGATAAGCAGTATTGCATTATGTTTTGAGATGGGTCGTAAAGGGCAGGTACCTTAACCGTGGTCACTACAAGAAAACGGTCTATCCTTAACTTTTACAAAACATTGATCTGCATTCACAGATTTAAAAAAAGAAAGTACAGTCAGCAAGAATATGGGCATTTTCACACACATTTTCAAAAGTTTTTTGATGCCAAACGATCCTGTTTCTTACGAGGATCAAAAAACTATCGGATCAACAGAGGTTTGAGTACTAGAAAATTCAGAAATCGCAAAATAAAATCCCATGTTGTTCGTAGGAATGATACTGAGATGACACAATATACCAGTGTATGCCAACAGTAGAATTATTCCATTACTTCGCTGGGTTGAATAGGAAACGATTGTAGCAGATAGTTACAGACTTAATCTTTTAAATGATTATCATACCTTTATGGATCTAAGCAGTCAATCAGGACATATGCTATTTCAGTCAACTTTCAACAAAGCAATGCAAATCTGATTTCGTTTCCCAAGAATTGATATTTTTTGTGCTTCTTTTGTAGGGTTCCGTACCAAAATGGTAAAAAGGAACCCTTATAGTGCGACTCAGTATGTCTGTCGGTCTATCTGTCACAGCTGGATTTCTCAAGAACAACTAATGCTATCAACTTGAATTTTGGAATAGTTTTAGATGACGTTTGCCCAACTATTTTGCAAAACAGTATTTTTTTTTTCTTCTTGCTACGGACTAAACGGGGTTCTTAAAATTTAGAAGTGGGGCTACTAGGTCATGTGGGGTATCTATGAAAGAGGTCTATTTGTAAATTCTCAAAATACTTTTTTATTAAGCCCGACTTTTAAGTAGGAAAGTACCCCATATTGTTCGTAGGAATGATACTGAGATGACACAATATACCAGTGTATGACAACAGTAGAATTATTCCATTACTTCGCTAGGTTGAATAAATAGGAAACAAATATAGCAGATAGTTACAGATTTAATCTTTTAAATGATTATCACACCTTTATGGATCTAAGCAATCAATCATGACATATAATGCTATTTCATTCAACTTTCAACAAAGTAATGCAAATCTGATTTCCTTTCCGCCAAGGCTTAATGGAAATTCATTTCCATCGGAGTTTTAACTGCGTTGCAGTCAGACAAACCACATATATTATTCATCTAAGATCTTCGAAATAAGCCTCTCTTGATTCAAATATATTCCGGTATCTGTCTTATACAAAAGCATACCCAAAACTTGTTTCTCTTCCCCTAAATCCTTTATCTTGAAATGTTTACAAAGATTGTCTAATAAAACTTCCTTCTGCTGTTTGTCTTTATAAAATAGTAAAAAATCGTCAACGTATAAAACGATATAAAAATTATTATTTTTGTAAAGACAGCTATCAAAGTCACATCGCTTGAAATTTAAAGACATTGACGATTTTTTATTAATTATTATTAAACTTCGGTCTGCTGTTTGTTCCTGTTCTTTCTTCTCTTCTCTTGTGCCGCAGAATAGGCACAAAGAAGTCTTAGAGATATAAATAGCTACAAACGCACATATTAACCGCCGTTCGTAGCTATCTGTCCCTAGAACCTCAATGAGCTTTTTCTTCTTACTTCTAGGTTCTTCATTTTACTGTTATTATAGATACATATTAACATACAGTACATACATGGTAAAATAAGACTTTCACATTTATTTATATATGTCGGAGACGAGTTGTATCCGTTACGCCAGCGCCATCTAGTCGCGTTCGATGGAGTTATTGGAGTTCGTGCCAACGAGTCTTGACTAATCGGGACACCAGTGCTGTTTAGCGGCGCATGACGGAGTCTACAATATAACGCTCGACTGGCGGCAAGTGATCGCCGCACATTCGACAAGTGTAGTTCATCGGTGACGGTCAAGCAATGAAGACGTCTAGGAATTGTTGCGCGTTCGGTATAGTTGTGTCGTGTCTTTGCATACCCATTACTGTATAGAATCAAGTTCTTCTAACTGAACAGAAGATGCAGATTGCAGATGTGCTGCTGGGGAGTTTGTTCCGCTACTTCTTCTTCCCAGCTAAAGCACTAGGAAGTGGTGAAGGGATGGGCGTTTTGGGGGAACTGTCTTATGTAATTTCGATCCTCAGCTTAGATTGAGTAAATGAATTTTGAATATAATTCGGTTTTTCTATTGCGCAATAACCAACACTACCCACACTACGCCCACAGTAGTTAAAATATGGCTGGTGATAACAAGAGAAACCTAAACGAAACGTAAATTCTAAACTACTGGTCGTAGAGAAAATCCTGAAAGGAACCATACCGACGTGACGTTTGACAACACGGTTGGCGCAGTGGTTAAGCGATTGACTGCTGCGCTATGTGTCGCGGGTTCGATCCCCGCACGGAACAAATATTTGTATGACCTACAAGTAGTTTTTCCGGATCAGGCTGTTTATGTATGTGAGATTATATGTTTGTAAACGCACCCACAATAAGGAGAAATTCCTAGTGAGGGGAAACGTCTTTAAAAAAAAAATTACTTCAAAAAAAGTTACATTAAAATTCCTTATCTACACTATCTACACTAATATTATAAAGAGGAAAGATTTGTACCTATTTTTGTATGTTTGTAATGAATAGGCTCAAAAAGTACTGGGCCGATTTTAAAAATTCTTTCACCAATAGAATGCTACATTCTTCCAATTTGACATAGGCTACATTTCATTTTGAAAAAAATTAGGGATCCTTGGTAAAATTTGAACAATGTAACCGAAGGTGTAGAAAAATGAGTCTTAAAATGATAATTGTCTACCCCGTGCGAAGCCGGGACGGGCTGCTAGTTTAACAATAATAATGTACACATCCATATTGTCCATACTAATATTATAAATGTGAAAGTAACTCTGTCTGTCTGTCTGTCTGTCTGTATGTTACGTTTTCACGCCTAAACCGCTGAACCGATCGTCATGAAATTTGACAGAGATATAGCCTGGGATACGGAGAAGGACATAGGCTACTTTTTTACGCGATATAACCGACATCCACGCGGGCGGAGCCGCGGGCAAAACAGGCAGCCCCTGCAAAGGGGGCTGTCTGTGACGCCTATGTTAAAAAGATTTTTGTTAAGGAGATTATGGTCCGTAATTGTACCTATTATTATTCTAAGGTTATTTCTACTTAGGCTGAGAAGTTTTTTGGTTAATCGCGGGTGTACCATTGGTAAAGCCAATTTTGACTGTCTGTAGTCTGTTACCCGTGACCATCTGTTGTTATGGAGTTCGGTCGATCTTTGGCGAATCCACGCACGAAATTGAGAGAAAGGCGGAGGGAGAAGTGGGTACGGGCCTAGCACCTTCATATCGGAGCCTCCTTCGCAAGTTCATCTGCAGCGTCATTGCCCAAGGATCCACTATACCCTTTGATCCACTGGAGGGTAATTCGATTGAACGTCAATAAACTCTCCAGAGCTAGATGGCACTCAAAAATTAGCTTGTTGTTGGTTTGTTTGTTCCCGAAAGCTTTGAGCACAGATCGGCTGTCGGATAGGAATTTAATGCCGTAGTTCCGGATGCCTAAGCGCTGTACTGCTATTGCGGCTTGTGTTAAGGCAACGCATTCACATTGAAAGATCGAACTGTGTGTGCCTAGTGGTATGTGAAAGTTAATATTGAGGTCAAGGGAGTGTACGCCAGCACCTGAACCGTTTTGTGTCTTTGAGCCGTCTGTGTAGATGCACACTTCATCGGCTGCTGACTGATCCCTATCTTCCTGAACTGTTTGTATAATGTAGTGTATGTGTGTGTATAATGTCATTGGTTATGTATTGACAAGTGCTATTTCACCAGGTGGTGTCCAGGATCTGATGATGAAGGCCGAAGGTGGCCACAGGAACTCCTCATGCAAACTAGATAGACCTAATGCGTTTGAGCTCGTTAAATCTTGTCTCGACAAGTACTATAGCCCAAGTACCCAGTGTCAGATGATGGAGCCAGAAGTTGGCCGTAGGAACCCCTCAACCAAACAAATCAGCACCATTGCATCGTGCTTGAACTCATTGAATATGTATTAACCATAGTTATTACACCAGGTGGGGTCCAGGGTCTGATGATGGAGCCGGAAGGTGGTCACGGGCACTCCTCTATTAAACAAGATAGCCATGTTGTGTTTTGGCCATTTGGATTTATATTGACAAATGTGATAGAACTCAATAATTATACTTTATAAAAATCTTTTTAAAAATGACCTTCTAATTTTCTTTAAGCGTAAGAACTGCGTTTACGCCTCAAGCTTTCAAGAAATTATTAAAGTTCTTTGTTTATGTAAGTTTTATTTAGTACTTTTAAGTTTATTAAAAGCTTGTTTAAAAAAGTTTTGTACCAGATTTTTTTTTGTATGGATCCTGGCCTACTAACTGTCCGCCATTTTGTTATGTTTTTAAAGCAATACATACGAGTATATTGAGTTTTGAGTACGGAAGAAAGAAGAGGTGATGGAGGTAAAAAGAGTGAATGATAGATTGATCGTTATGGAGAGGGAAAGGCAGGTCAAACCAAACATGGATGGATTGTGTGAGGAATGATATTGTGGCGCTATCTACACATGCCAAATCAATCAATCATGATCAAAGGCCTGACGTCACACAAATCCTGCATCGCGCAATCAGAGTTTACCGCGCGACATAGCATACGAGTATATATAACATACCGACATCAACCGTCGGGCAGTTGCCCACCAGATACAACACCTCTCTGGTCGGAGGATCCTCCCTTTTCTATAGAATATGAGTGAAAGAAAAGGGACGCTTGACAAGGGAGATGGAAGAAGAAAACGTGTTGCTCAGACCCCAAGTAATATGGCAAAGGGTAGGAAGATGGTGATTGAGTATGGATTATTATGTTCTAAATTTAATTTACCTTTGCCCGCCCGGGGCTCGAAGTTGAAGTCAAGAAGCTCGATAGTCGAAGGCCCGGAGTTCGGAAGCTCATCAGACGAAGTAAACAGAAGAAGAATAGCCGAAAATCTCGATATCTGAAACAAAAATGACAGTACATTTTTGGCCTATTAAGTTATTATGATAACAATAAACATAATTTCCAACACAACTCTTATAATAGATACATGTTTAACAAACAATACATATACGAGTATATTTAAGCGGAACCGTGCACCTAGCTTCTGACGTTTCATAAGTGCCCATGTAGGTTTATGTGAAATAAAATATTTTGATTTTCTATAAAATAAAAAATGAGCATATAAGAGGAAGTTAGTCTAGATTTCCACACAACGTTTCAGTTACCGGTGCGGTGACTGAAACGTTGTGTGGAAATCGGCCGTCGTGGTATGCGGCATGTGATGCAGAGGAATGAAGAAAATATCGAGGAAAGTTTTGAGTACCTATGAATTTGGATGGGTATAAGAATAGAGAAAGACCATAGAAGCGATGGATGGACTGTGTGAAAGATCGTATATAGATATATAGAAAGGGGGTGACTTCCAAAATGGCGAGTAATAGAGAAGAATGGAAGAAAAAGGCAATTTTGCGCCGACACCAATACCGCAGAGGTCATGCTGCAGTAGATACCTACAATATTTGCTAAACCTGGTAATTGTACCGATTCCCAAGATACCCACCTGAATTTAAAGAATTTTATTATATAATAAAACGTACAATTAAACTGCTTTATGAAATAATTACACTTATGAGGGTATACTACGGTCCACAAGAGACACTCTTAAAAAAAAAAATCTTGTGACTGAGAAGGAATTATGAAAAACGGCTCAATAAAGAACCTCGTAAGTAAAGAAATGCGGCCACATTCCTCTAGATCGTATTTTGTTGCTTCGTGTTTCTATATGAAACTTTATAAAAGGTATTAGAAAATTCTAGACACACTTACCGAGGTCGCTGATTGAGCCGTTTTTCATAATTCCTTCTCAGTCACGAGATAATATTTTTTTAAAGGAGTGGCGCTAGTGGACCGTAGTATGCGCTCTTAAAGCGAATTCTGTTAATTAAAATGACATTAAAATAGTTGTCTGTTTGCAAACAGACATGTTTACAATTCGCTGAATTTTATAAATTTTAGTAGCACGAAAACTATGTTATTTTCCGTTTTCATCAAATTCGTGCTCATGACTAGACCACTTTTCACAATTCCTCACAGTTTCGGCTTTTGTCCTGAACCAAATACACATTTAGTACACGCGTATATTAATACACTTCCGGCACCTGCATCGAGGCACTCTGCATATTATTAATCTATGTGTATATTTTTGTATAGAGGACTTTTTTGATGTTCGTGAATTCATATTTGGAACAATGATGGCCAGTATTTTGGCTTCAAAACTGCATAAAAACTTTTTATGACTCATTGTTATTTAGATACATTAGACCAATGATCTTATATAGGACTAGATCAGCAGTGTACGGCACCAACGCGTTACTACGTCGTATATGTCCACAGGCATAACTGACTTCAGTTGTCAACTTGACGTCAAGTGACCGATAGATTAAGGATAAAACGGTGAAAATTGCGGTTAAAATTTGAATGCCACGGTCTTAAAAGATTAATAAACCAGTGGTGTAACATTTCACAAGAAAGTTTGCTAAATTTTCTTCAGATTATCCAAAAAAAAAACATTAAAAGACGAATTACATTAATCAAAAAAAAAAAAAAACAAAAATATATATATATATTGCCGTCAGGGTTACCATTAAAAACGATTTTGATTTGCCAGACTGTTGGGAGTTTAGTGAATGACGAATGTATGTTCCTGTAAGTATTCTGATTGGTTTAAACATACTGTGCAGTACCCAAACACTTACTAAATAGAAAAGTAACACATTCACGTGTATTTCGAAGGTTTTATCACCACTTCTTACACCAAAATTAATTTAGACGTAAAGAACGCTATTTGCACATTCTCAAACATTTTTTCTATTTTCTTTAGGCCGCATAGTTTTCGACTTTTGATGAAAAATGTTTGAGTATGTGTAAACAGCGCTCTTTCATATGATACCCCACATGCTCTAGTAACCGCATTTCGAATTTTTAAGCCCACCTTTCAGTCCCTGTTGCAAAAACATAAAAACTTTTTAACTTTTTTCTTATTTGCAAAATAGTTGAGCAAACGTCATCTAAAACTATTCTAAATTTCAAATTGATAGCATCAGTAGTTCTTGAGATATTCAGCTGTGACAAACAGACTGAGTCACACCATGAGGATTCCTTTTTACCATTTTGGTACGGAACCCTAAAAACAATCGAAAATTACCCAATCAAATCCGATTTCAATCGGATTTAAAATCGGTAAATTGGAATCCGGCTACTGTCCGTAATGTCATCAACCAAACTGCCTGATCATTTTAAGGTGAATTAATTTGGAAGCGTTGTTTTCAAAGCTTTTACGAACATTCAATATTAATCACGGGAAATACCATTGTATTTCCCGTGAGCTGTATTTCGTGGAAATGTTGAACCAATCATGATGATTTTAGTCGCAAATGGCTGTATTTGGTTTTGTTCCGTAGGTTCCGAAGGGTGCCAAACGGAAACCTATTTCTAAGCTTCGGCTGTCCGTCCGTCCGTCCGTCTGTCTGTCAGCGGGCTGTAGCTGATGAACCGTAATAGGTAGACAGTTGAAATTTTCACAGACTGTTTATTTCTATTGCGGCTATAACAACAAATAATAAAGTTAATAATTAAAGGGAGTCCCCACACAAAAAAACGTGTTTTTTTTTTTCTGCTTTTCTTTGCTCAATAATAATATCTAATTATGTTCGGTGGGCAGGTGTGTTGTCGGAGCCATATCAATTGGAGTGCGGAGTAAGACAGGGGGGGTTGACCTCCCCTGCCCTCTTCAATTTGTATATGAATGCCCTGATTGAGGCGCTTAGCAGTCATCATGTCGGTTGTCATATTGACGGTGTCCGTGTCAATAATTTAAGTTACGCAGACGACATGGTGCTGCTGAGCGCGTCAGTCGGCGGTATTAGGACACTATTGGCCACATGTGAACGCTACGCAACAGAACATGGGTTACTGTATAACGTTCTGAAAAGTCAGTTCATTGTTTTTGAGGCAGGGACCAAGTACGATCTTGATGTGCCTCCCATACGGCTAAACGGTGTTCCTCTTGAGCGAGTGGAACAATTTAAGTACCTAGGTCACTTGGTCACCACTGACCTTAAAGACAATGCTGATATTGAAAGGGAACGGAGGGCTCTGTCCGTGCGAGCGAATATGTTGGCTCGCAGGTTTGCACGTTGTACTGCAGACGTAAAGGTGACGCTCTTTAGAGCATTCTGTACCACCTTCTACACGTGCAGCCTGTGGGAGAAGTATTCGAGAGCATCGTATGGAGCCCTTCGTGTCCAATTTAATAACGCATTCAGAAAACTGATGGGGTTGCCATGGCGTTGCAGTGCATCAGGGATGTTTGCGGGGGCGCGTGTAGATTGTTTTTACGCTATAATGCGCAAGCGCGCTGCATCAACACCGCGCTGATGCAGCGCGGTGTGGCACGAGTCATGGCCAGCCCCAACAGGGTTCTGAAAATGATAGCGGACAGAGTGGACTGTCCTTATATACTTCACTGTTGTCAGTTACATGTGTCACCGTATTATGTTGTTTAATAGAAATTAACAGACGATAATGGTAGTCGATTGCCCTAAAATTGGGCTAGATCTAGCCTCTAAAGCGCTATAATGGCAGCACTGCTCGTGACACGCTCCAAATAATTTCTTTCATTTATTTTCTCCGCAATTACTGTCACAAGACGCGTGTCGCTTGAGTGTGTCGATGATTAAATTAATTAACAAAAAACAGCTGTTCCATATTAAAGTTAAATACCTACGGTTCCAAACTGTATGGGTAAGCTGTTTATTTTTTCGCGATTTCAAAGCTGGTCCTAGTGGTAAAAGTTATTCAGTTCGATGGTATAAAGCACATCTTAAAGTATGTAGAGTTATTTTTTTAACAAAACAGGAGGAGGTTCTCAATTCGTCGATATGTATAGGATATCGACGAATTGAGAACCTCCTCCTTTTTTGAAGTTGGTTAAACATCATTTATAGCCAGAGTGCATCTCATGACAATTCCAATAAGCCCAAACACGGCTAGGATACATTGTTTTATTACGGAGTTCCGTTGCCTACCTTCCGGCTTCATCATCAGATCAGTTTGATGGTACCATTTTGATCAGCATTTATTTATATTTGCTTCGTTATAGTTGGTTAACTATCTTAATCGAGATATCTATCGCTACCCGTGAAATACATATCTTTGACGAGTTCCGGTGGCCATCTGTGGTCTTCTTCATCAATTCCGGTTCACCAAATGATATTTTCTGAATTCAAATGCTTGATTTGTTGATGAAAATACAAAAATCGCTTATAAAATTTGAAAAGTTCCCTCAATTCCTCATGGATCCCACCATCAGAATTAGACTTTTTTTTAAATAGAACCAATCTGAAAGTATAATCCTTCCAAATAAAAAAAGAATTTTCCAAATCGGTTCATAAACGGTGGAGTTCTGGGGTAAAAACCATTAAAAAATATATATATATAAACCGAATTGAGAACCTCCTCCTTTTTGTGAAGTCGGTTAACAAATAAGACAAACAATGGGAAAACTTTAACGTTGTAATGATACTGCCAGCTTCTTACGAATGTGCTCGCGAACTTACACTTTAAATGATAATATCGGCTAGTTGCCATCCTGATTTCCAGAGGGAGCGCTTTCCACAGAGAGATAGACTGAACAAAGAAGAAAGAGTGAATAAAGTCTGTGCGGTGGGTGGGAAATTGAAGAAGGCGATTATTTGATGACCGTAGATTTTTATTGTGGTTGACACAAATGTACTGAAAGTGGGGGGATAGATAACTAGGGGAAGTGGGAGAGTCAAGAAATGAACACAAGGTAGTCAGCGCCCTTTGTTCTCTGCGCTGACATATGGGAAACCACTTTAGAAGCGACCAATGCGCAGAGACATGATCATATCTACGCAGATTGAAAACGAATCGTATGCAGTAATAATAATAATAATAACCCCACCGCCGTATCTCTACGTTGACGTCGTGGTGGGGCTTGCGCGCTCCGAACTCTAGGTCTGTGCCGGTAGAGTTTACTTTGCCGGAACATGTCTAGGGTGAGGAGCCAGACCAAGAGAGATACAGAAACCCGCAGGGCAGCATGTGGCGAGCTGTTGGGCAGTTGCGACCCCACGGACCCTATCTCCCGGGAGAAGTCATGTTCCTCATCTCTGGCTTGCCTTTATTGGCCGGCTGGAGTGAACACTGACGAGGAACTGAGCTCCCACCTCATTCTTGCCTTTATTGGCCGGCTGGAGTGGAGATTCGCAAGAGCAAACGTGCTCGGAGGAAGGAAGTATTCCAGTAAGTGCTTGTAGGGATCTTGACCATCTTCCGGGCTCTGGGATTGTTCTGAGAGCCTTGGAATACCTCTCCACTCCTCGAGCACCTCAGGACATGTTGCCCCCTTGTCGCTACGTCACTATGTGCTAGCGACCGTTTTCGGGGGCCCATTATTGAGTGTGCAAGTCACCCCCTGCCATTTTATCCGTGTGTAAAAAAACATTGATCAGGCAGGGGCCATAGTCCTTCCATAGTTTTAGGTAACCAGTCCATTTTAACCACCCAAACCCATAGTCCAATATCTTTGTTTCCATATCTTGCAACAGTCCTACACCAACCGGGGGTTGTCCTTGGGTGCACTTGCATAGTGCGTACAGGGATAATCGTCGGTTGGTGTCTCATTTAATTAAAAAGCGTCTAACGGGCCTCTGCGAGTTGGCTTCGGCCCCTCGTACGCCTTCCAAAGGTCCGGGACCCCAGGGTCCCGAGATATGTAAAGATATAAAAATAATAATAATAATATTTATTTGACGTAAAAGTTCACATACAGAGTGACACTTAATTTAAACATGGGAATAGCCTGACACAAAATATTGATCAATGACCCCTATGCTAGGAAAACCTGTGTTACAGGGGTCAAACGAAGTAGTTGAGAAGACGGTCAAGTTTGTCGTGGAGATCTGCGTTCAGGTCATAATAGCACACATCACCATAATCGATGATAGGGAAAATTAAGGACTGTTCAAGCTTTGTCTTCGTACTCGTTGGTAATAAATATTTCAGGTCGTACAGAGCCCGCAGCGTTCCAATAACCTTCTGGCTGACCCTAGCAACTTGAGTACGCCAGTTCAGGGTACGATCAACGTGCAAGCCTAGGTCATTCACAATGAGTACTGAATGGAACGATCTTAGCATTGAAGATTACTGGTAGCAAGGCAATACCATCCACCTTACTCATACTCCGAGAACTACCGATGATGATCGCCTGACACTTATTTGGGTTAACTGCTACACTAAACCTATCAGACCAGGTTTTGATAGCTACCAAGTCCCTATTTAATTTCTCGATAGCTTCAGGTATTTCCGCAACCCTCCCTTGACAGTTGTACAACTGCAAGTCATCTGCATGACGATACGCACACTGAAGTTCGGAAGTTATAAGATTGATAAAAAATAAAAAACAGAAAAGGATAAAGAACCTACCTACTTAAAAGTTAACTACTTTGCAAATTTTACCTACACTACATCACTTGTAATTTTTATCATAAGATTTATACCAGCTGCGCTTGCGCATAGTCTACAAAACTTAAAATAATTACAACATTGTGGCTTGTGATTTTTTATAGTAACTTTCGTGGGTAACTTTACGTACTTTAACGTTCTTGATTATTTTACTCACATAAGTTGCGATATTATCAGATCGTTTAAACTCACGACCTCCACGTGAATAACTCACGAATACGGTCTTCGTTCGAGTCCGAAACAATTCGGGACCCAAAAAACGAAGCAAATAAAACTACCTTATAAATTTTGACACACGATTGTAAATCGGTCTAATATTTTTGGACTCAAGCCCCATTTAAATCAAAAACAATTTGGCGAAACTCAAAAAAGGTCATTAAGGCAAAAAAAAACTGGCCAAGTGCGTGTCGGACCACGCACAATGAAGGGTTCTGTAGTTGGTATGAATTTATCCCAAGAATAAACTTAACATTGTAGTTGAAAAACATGTTCCTCCATACGGAATGTATGGGAGGACATGTTTTTCTACTGCAAATGTGAGTTGGTTGAATATTACTCCTTATTTTGTAGAGCCTAATTTTCTGTGATAGTTTTCCTTTTAACTTCGTTATTTATACTACTGCTGTGAATGTTTTCACATATCCAAATACAACCATTTAGCTGGCGGGGGGGACACTTGACTCTTACAAAAATTAGCACCGATTCCTGAATCGTAAAATGGTTTTCACAAACCCTCAACATTTTTGAACGGCCTATCCAACGATACCCCAAGCCATGGAAAAAAACCATCCTTACAACTTTACGTGTAGGTACCCAAAACAAATTTATTTTTCAACACATTTGCTCAAAAAATGCATTTACGAAGCATGTATATATTATTCGAAAGTTAAAAATTACGCACCATACAACGGAACGTGCGTAATCTTTACGGTTTTTATTTAATTTCCATTAAAAAAAAAAAATAAGAATTCCACCAAGGAGTTTCACATTACGAGAATAAATAAGCTGACTGATCGAACCTCCTTGGAAGCGCTTTTGCTCACGTTTGTCTCACTTTAATACTAAAGAGTAAATGAGACGAAAGATGTAGTTCTAATTTTCACCACGTGCATGTAGCGCCATTTGCAAATTGGCGCCATTTTCATATTAGAAACGTCAAAGATTGTTGCGACTTTCCGACTGATATTTATAAACAAAATAATAATATGAGTTCAAGCGAGGAATCTGATATTAATATGGAATCTACTCCACCTGATATTTTGAATGAGGCGAGCAAATTGCAGAAAACGGTCTCTTGCCGCCAAAATCGCGAGAGCGCTATTTAATGATTTATAATAATTTTATAGCATGGAAGACTCGAAGAAATACTCAATCATTCTCTGAAAATGTTTTGATGGCTTATTTCAATGAATTACTTGTGAAGTATAAGCCGTCCTCAATTTGGTCTATATATTAGATACTAATATGTACAAGTATGTATATAAAAAAGGGAGGGAAAAGAATCAAAGGGCATCAAAAAATTCGTCCGCATCGCTGTCAACAGGAAAAGTGCCCAAAAGGCTGGCAGCATTGCCACGTTGTATGGCAATGCTGCTAATTATATATTTAATGTTAAAAACGACTCTAAAAACCAATAATGACATAGATTTAACTAAATACATAAAACTACATGTATTTTTGATGAAAAATATTTAGTAACTAAGGTACGTTTTTAAAACTTTTCTTTACTTTAAACCTTTTTGTAGGCACTTACTTATTTGCTATAATAGTTTCTTAGGCAATTTTTAATTTAGTAGGCAGGTACAGTCAGCGTCACGATGGGGGTACCCCCCTTGAAAGCAAATTTTAATACAAATGGGGTACCCAATTGATGCAGCCCACTGTACCTATAATTGATAGTTAATTATTTTGGTCATTTACCTGTAGGTACAGAACTACATAAAGCTAAATAAAATTATACTAAATAAAGCTAATTACTTTCTTAAATTATTTGTATTTTATTACAGGCTATATTAATTTTTGGTATATCTGGGACGTGCAGACGACAAGAATTAGCCAACAAATTTAAACGATATCGAAAAGGCAAAATGTATAAGATTCTTTCAGAAGTACCAAAACGGTAAATACATTCGGCAAGTCGTTGGCGTTAACAAAATCGGTAGGGTAGCAAAAGAAATAGCCACGTTCTTGAAATTGAAAAATGCGGCTGGTTATACCGGTCACAGCTTTAGAAGGACCCCTGCAACATTACCAGCTAATTCCGGAGCCGATATCATTACACTGAAGCGCCACGGAGGATGGCGCTCTAATAATGTTGCAGAGGGTTATATTGAAGACTCGGTGCACAATAAAATTGAAATACTCGTAGGCGACAAGATATCAAAGTGTATAAATATAATTTACGCCACATTTTCCCGTTCAACATAATACGTGTGAAATTAATAATGTCAGTCAGTCAGTTAAGCTTCGAAAGCAGCAAATTTCACAGAATTTCAATAATTGTTCAAATTTTACTAGTAATTTCCAAGAGTAGTGACCTATCTGTATAATTTCTTATTTGCTATTAAAAATAGTCTCATGAAAAAGTTTTTTTCATTACATATTGTACTGTTTTCTCGCAAATGTGTTGAAAAACGTTGTATGACACACGTGCAGAAATTGTTATTTACAAATTCGTGACTATGGTAAGCCCTCGACTTCGTCTCGGGCTTACATTCGTCTACTCGTTTGTAAAAACCAACTTACCGCACTAGTATCATAAATAACTATTTCTAGATTTTATTTTATGACTTCGGCGTGATTAATATGTAGGTATACCCATACCAAATTACAGCTTTTTAGTAACAAGAGTTTCTGAGCTAAACCGCGGACAGACAGACAGACATGGCGAAACTATAAGGTTTCCTTTTTACTACAGAGCCCTAAAAATTACCTTATCGTTTCTCACGTTCAAACGGGCGCAAAACGGTATTTACGTGAAAAATGATGACATCTTTTGAATTTCCTTACAATTCCAGTCTGGGTCGTAATACGTAATAGAGGAGCCACCTGATGCATCGAGTTCAACGTCCCGACAGGAACGTCAGACGGGTAGTAGGTAGTGGAACTGACCTTCGCAACCGGCGGGTGATTCTGCAAGGTTTAAGAGGTAGTACGAGCGTCTACGATGTATTTATACTTTATTTTGCTGGTCGTCTTTACACGATCTTTTCGTGTTTCAGTTGTTCATTGGAGGTTTTTAAGACAGTAGATTAGTGTTATTTGTAAAGGCTGATTATTTAAGATTATTTTTGTGTTAATTGTCGAGAAGTTTGAATAAGCGTATCTTTGCATTGTGTTCAACATAGGCGTTGCCTATGCGCGGGTGCAGGGCAATTGCATACGTTGCGCATGGGTATACGTAATTTGCGCTTTGACAACGCGCCGCTTTTATACAAAAGCGGCGCGTTGTCAAAGCGTTACCGTCGCATAGGTCTACACTGTCCTCCTACCCTGATTTATTTATCGTCGGCGCAGCAAGTCTCCTCCTTCCATACATCTCTTTTATCAATCAATACTTATACATACTTGAAAACAATATTATAATACTAGCTACTGCCTGCGGTTTCGCCCGCGTAGCTGTTTCCAAAATAAAACTAACCTAAGTTACTCCTTATAACATCAGCTACCTGCCAGTGGAAGTCTCATCAAAATCGGTCCAGCCGTTTCGGAGATTAGCCTGAACAAACAGACAGACAGAAAAAAAAATATTGTTTGGTTGTTATAACTACCGTATACACTTTCATATGCATTTAGTACAAAGCTGTTATTTTGACATTACAAACAGATACTTCAATTTTATTTATTTGTATAGAAAATAATAATAATAATAATACGTGTTCAGTACCATAACATCTACGCACACCGAATGGGGTTGAAGTGCTACCGTAGTGGAGTGCCATTCTGAATTTCGACCGCTCATTCTGAATTTCAACATAAATTCGACAAGCATTAATCCGACAGAACATACTTCGACAAAACACACCTTCGAAGGACACTATTTCGACGGAAGCCTTTTTCGATATGCAATTGTTCGGCGAATCTCTATTAAAGCCTTTCAGAAAATACCTTCGTGCTTTTAGCGGAATAAAATATTAAAATTAGTACTTCACTCTTTTTACATAGCTAGGTTTGGTCCATAAAATACCAGTAAACAGTGCTACGTATTACATAACACGTGAAAAATATTTAAGTGAAAACTATTCATATTAAAAAGTTTCGTAACTAATTTCGTGCGAGTCGACTAAACCGTAATGCCTCGATTCAAATTATTGTGAAACTGACATGTGCTTGTATTTAACATACGAGTTTGATACTGTTTGTAAAAAGTGGACATTTATACATAGGTAAGAACTCAAACTCAAAACATTATTAAATTAAACCAACTACACTTTTGAATTGTCAAGGGTCGGTCAGTCACAAGTCACAAAATGAAGCTAGTTGCACATTCCAAAGCGTAGTAGGTTCTTGTGGATTAGAACGGGCAAGAAACTCCACGGACACTCTTTTAAATCAAAATTATACAATTAAAAATAATGTTGCGAAGGTTTGATATTGCCATACAGCTATAACTCCCCAGATTTCGTTTGACAAAGTGGCTGGTTATTACTGAAAATGCTGTTCATCTACGTAATAGTGATCTCCACAACAGTTTATATCGCGGCCCGCGGAAAGAAACTTCGTTCCTGTTGTATATTCATACTAATAAGGAGTAAAGTAAAAGTAAAAAGTCTTTATTTTGGAACAACAACAAATTGACATAAATACAATAGAAACGGTGATAACTACAAAGGTAAAAACTGTGTCGCAGCTATCAACGCCCGTCTGAACATAAGAAACACATTGTTCCAAACTTAACTGTGACATGGGTACAGTTTAGCTAGCTTTGGAATAAGGTAAAAATCAAAAATGCAAAAAGAAATAAAGAAACAAAAGCCATGCAAACTTTTTATCGTGGTAGGTGTGGTGCAGAGTAGAGTGGGTGTGTGAGTGTGGGTGTGTGTGAGTGAAGGTATATTGTGAGTGAGGGTGTGTGTGAGTGAGGATGTGTGTGAGTGTTTGGACTAGTTAAGTTTTAAGTTTCCACAATTTTTGCAGTTGCATCATATGATAGAGATTTCAACCAATTAGGTGTGTAACTACATATATACAAAAAGTTTTGGTTTTACTCTATTCTTGTCATCTTTTATTCTTATCCATACTATCCATACTAATATTATAAATGTCAAAGTAACTCTGTCTGCATGTCTGTCTGTCTGTATGTTACGTTTTCACGCCTAAACCGCAGAACCGATCGTCATGAAATTAGGCAGAGATGTAGCCTGGGATATGGAGACTGACATAGGCTACTTTTTTACGCAATAACCGACATCTACGCGGGCGGAGCCGCGGGCAAAAGCTAGTTATTTTATATAATGCTGTTCGGTTCTAATAAATACAATTCAATACCTACTTCTTTAACATTATGCTTTTAATAAGATTCCAATATAGTCAGCATGATCATATAGGAACATAAGTGCCATGTTAGTGTTACTTTGACAAACGAGTCGAATATTTTGTAATATTTTGTTGTTTTTCGATTATATCATTCTCTCAAACTACATTATTTGTTCGAACATTTCTGGTATTAGTCATCATCCACGCCAGTTATTGTTCAAAAAGCGAGAAACTTATACACAGATTGTATTAGGTATTGAGTTTGTTCAATAAACAAAGGCTCGTTTTTCATCAATCCTCATATAACTCCTATTTTGATTTCCTAAAACTACGCTAATATGCGAGACCATCTTTTTGTGATGTGCCCGAGTCTAGTAACTGTGAACTAGAACCGTGAACCACGACACCACTCGTCCCACAACGGTTTATTATTTTTGTGCTGCATACATTGCTAAAAAGGTTATTTCCATTTTTCAGTATCCTTTGTTAAACTAATCCAAGACTAATCCGGAACTATTGTTGTGTGGTATTGTCAAAGAATATTCTGGTAATAGAATAGTAAAAGTACTCCAATAGTTACAAAGGACTGTTGATTTTAATTTAAAAAAAAATCAGTCAAGTGCATGTCAGATCACGCTCAAGATTCCGTAGTTGGGATGAATTTATACCAAAAACAAACTTAACATTGTAGTAAAAAAATCATATTCTCCCATATATTCTAACTGAAAATGTAAGTGTGGACGCATATTATTGACAGATTTACCGATTTTCCTGTAATCTATATATAGAACTATTTTCTGTACTTTTTCAAAATTTTAGGCTAGATAGTTTCGGAGCTATGGATGGTGGTAATGGTAAGTTTTCATCTATTTTCTTAAGTAACAATAGAAATTTATTATTTTAACGTCGTACGTTCTTGTTACGGCCTCGTATTTAAACGGCTGGTTTTAGCTCACAACAAGTTTAAATATTACGGTTACTATTGAATATTATTGCTATGCTGTACTAGTTTGTAATTTGTCTGCTACAGGATAGATTTTTATTTAGCTTTTATTTAACGCCTTGAGGAGCTCGTGGCTAAGTAATAACAGCCGCACGGGTCGATCCGTCAGGTTAAGCTACGCTTGCCGGGGTTGTTCCGTGGATGGGTGACCATCTTTACATACCGAGACTCCTCCGTGCCTCGGAAAGCACGTTAAGCTGTTGGTCCCGGCTGTCATTCGTGGATCTTTGACAGTCGTTACGGGTCGTCAGAAGCCCAAAAGTCTGACAGCCAGTCTTACCAAGGCGTATCGTGTTACCCAGTTACTGGGTTGTGGAGGTCAGATAGGCAGTCGCTCCATGTAAAATACTGGTATTCAGCTGCATCCGGTTAGACTGGAAGCCGACCCCAACATAGTTGGGAAAAGGCTAGGCAGATTGATTTTTAACGCCTTGATGGTATTTATTTGTTCTCTTTGCTCCTCAGATATCTGTCGGCAACAACAATAAGCTACTTCTTTGTCGGTTTTTTATTAGGTCATGGAGCTTGGCTTCGGCTGCCAACAATAAAACTAAAATTATTTAAGAAAAATATATACTATACTGCATGTCGATTATTATTCACAATCATTTACCAAATAGTTTTCAAAACTTATTGCTGACAATGTTTAATATATATTGGCAGTCATACATAAGGACTGCCGACAGAAGTAAAAACACAAAACTTTGGAATAACTTTTAACATTTAACTGTTAACATATTTAACTGTAACATATAGCTCATGGAAAGCGTTCGGTGACGATCGCGAACCCATAAGTTTTTCCCCTACCAAAAATCGCTCAACGCGGCTAAAGAAGTTTTCACTTCAAAAAACTTTTCAAACTATTATTATTTCAAAGATATTAACATTAACATTAACATGTTTTATTCAAAAATATAAGGTTTAAGTTAAATACAGTTTTTCTTAAGTCTATCTCAAGTTCACCCATTATTTGTGCCTGAACTAGGTAATCCTGTGTTTCAGGCGATTGGAGGTAACATTAATTGATTAATAAACAAATGAAATTAATATTATTGGTACATATGTAAAAAGGTGTATAAAATTATAGAATCTTAACTTAGCTAACTAATTAAAAAACAAAATAACAATAATACAAACAATATTTACTTTAGCACTAGTAATAACTTCTCTGTATCTTCATAGGACATAGTTTGAAGAGTTTCCTTATGGATTTTCTTGCAGTTACTATGATTTAAGGAGTAGATGTTTCCCTTTTCATTTAGCCTGTTATAGAGTAGCGGTCCGAGGTACATATAATATTATACCATTAAGGACTATTTAGAAGACAAATCAATAGAATCTGTAATTTTTAAGTTAGAATAATTGACATCGCTGATTGTGAATACATTTGCACGCCATGTTATGGCAGGATACTCGTATGCTGAAACAAATTTACTGTAACACCTTATGTACCTACCATATTCTAGCAAATAAATATTTTTGATTTGATTTGATTTGGTGGGAGGAGCTCGTGGCTAAGTAACAACAGCCGCACGGGTCGATCCACGGGTAACACTTGCTGGGGTTGGTCCGTGGATGGATGGCCATCTTTACACGCCGCGACTCCTCCGTGCCTCGGAAAGCACGTTAAATCGTTGGTCCCGGCTGTCATTCTTGGATGTTTGACAGTCGTTACTGGTCGTTAGATGCCCGAAAATCTGTCAACCAGTCTTACCAAGGGGATTGAAGGTAGGTACTTACAGTTTTCTTTAAAATAAGTACATTGAAAAAATGCACGCCAATCAAATGACTTTTTAGCTTGATTGACGATATCTTGTTTAGATTAATCAAAATCTTAGTTAATTTGATAATCACGACATGATTGCAGCAATACTAGTTCAAATGATTGAACGCTCAAACAAGTTTCCCGATTAGATACTCTTAACATGACATCATTGTAGAAGAGTTAAAAAGAGACAAGTTAAAAAAATGTTAACTGTTACAAAGTAAGTTAGTTGTGTCAATCAAGCATTTTGGTTACTTCAATAAAGATCATTGAAACTTAATCTAATAATCTTGGTTGGAGTAACTATGTTTTGACTCGATTGCTGCAAACAGGTTTTGTGATAACTCCAATCAAAATCCAGTTTCAAATCTCAATCAAATAAAAGTAGTAGCTGTGATCATTGTGCTTGATAGGCTCAGATGCAAACAAGTTACTAAGTGTATCATGGACTAGCGAAAGATAAAACGATTTTAACTTATGAATATATATAACACATTATGTATATCTATACTAATACCACAGAGTACATTTATATATAGGAGACTAATACTAATCTATAAAAGAAAGTTGAGTTACACCATTTATAACTTAAGAACGGCTGGACCAAGTTTTATGATTTTAGTGTTTTTGGATTTGTCTTCGTCCGGAATAGGACAATAAGAGGATAATAAGTATTAAAAACATTGGAAAATTGATTCGTAACTGTCAAACTTTTAATGTTCATCCCGTCGATACGGTAAACTCTCCCCTCAAATTAAAGAACGTATTTAAATAAAGGTTTCGAATCGACAAGATATATCCACAATATTCGGATAATGGCAATATTGACGTAGGTATTTTAGATTTAAAAAATATAGAATAATGTCAGTAATGAAAAAGGATTGACATAATAATTTATTGGTTGTCAAATATTTATGCGTGCGTTCAGAAATGAATTTTATGTAAACTAAGGAATATTCTATCTATGTATATATATTTTTTTATACGTTCAGTTGTTCAGCAAGGAGTTTTAAATTCAAACAGACCATACGTCACAATGTCAATGTTTTAGGTAGGGTAGGGTCGGGTAGGGTAGGGTAGGGTAGGGTAGAGTAGGTAGGTAGGTAGGTAGGGAAGGGTAGGGTAGATGGAGTAAGTAGGTAGGGTAGGTAGGTAGGTAGGGTGAGTAGGGTAAAGGGTAGATAGTTAGTGCTACCCGTGCGAAGCCGGGCCGGGTAAAGCTAGTAATATTCCAAAGTAGAAATATTTTTTTTGTTTGTTTGTTTGGGCCGAATAATTTTAAACATTTGCTCACCAGTAGAAAGCTAAGTTATCAGGAAGTAACATAGGCAATATATATATTTTTTTAATAGAGTTCCTTATGAAACTTGTAAATGCGTAGCTTCGCTTGTTATTACGGCATATATTTAATATTCGAAGAGGAGGGAACTGCCCTTATATCGGAGAGAAGGGAACTGCCCTTCCACCGACCGATACTTAAATCACAAGACTTCTTGCCGACACGAGCAACAAAAGTAGCCCATGACCGGCCTTTCAAATTTTGACTTTTAAAGATTTCTAGTATATAGAAGTAATTTATAACGTGAACTAATATCAATTATCTATACAACCTAACCTCCTTGCACCCACAGTAAATTAAAAATGAAAAACCTAGGCTTGTCATTTGCTTGTCACTATCTGAAATTACAAAAGGTAAACAAAAAATATGAGAGTATTATAAACCAACAGAAAAACCATAGATAAATGATTGGTATCGCTGCACTCGACCGCAGCGAGACCTATCATTTATCTAAGAGAAAAACCTTAGCCTAGGAATGCTTAACCTCCAGGCAATTGCCATTCAGTTACATGGAGAGAGCGTAAGATAAACAAATTTACATTATAATAGCCAAAACGTAAATAAAAAAACATGAACATTACAATATGAACGTACAAAGAGATGCAAAATGGGTTCATAGTAATAAAGTGGTAGGGAACGAAATTCTAAACCCGGAGTATTGAATAAAAAGGGAAAAACATGTAACATGAAATATACGATCATATTGCATGTTACATGTTTTTCCCTTTTTTCAGTCACTGCGTCAAAATTTTCATTACTACCGGCCAAATGTGTGTCGGACTACGTAAAATAGAGGTTAGTTGATATTTGACTGTCAGTCAGCGCACTCCAATTTATTAACAAAATATTTTATTTATTTTAAAACCGGCACATAGTAACGGCCACTTAGGAACACTTCTCTATTTTATGAAAAACAAAATAGGACAAGTACTAAAGAACAGGTCGAAGGCAATAAATTCAACACATTCTAAAGAAACTAGTTGTCAGGGTACGTAGCAAGGTGTCGGTGTTTTTAAGGAGAAACAAATGTTTATGTTGAACACTATTTATTGATTAACTCTCAAACTGTTCTTAGTGTTAAATTGTTAATGAAATGTGGATGAATACACCCGGCTAACGCGGTAGACAAAAGTGCACTGAATCTAATATAAAATAATAAGTAATAAGTAATCAAATTAGGTCAACGCGTCGCGCCGATATTTCTAACTAAGTTGTTCGGTGAAAACACCGAACACTAGTTAAATATCCGATTCCTAATCTCAAATCACAATGCTAGTCCCTCATCTGGTCCAGATCGGAACGTTGGCAAAGGCGCCGCGCCCGTGTAGTGTTTTTGAGGGATTTTTAGGTAACTGAAGTTTTAAGTCCGACGCAATTCCGCTGAAAAGCCGCTTGCGTCACTTTATGGAAGTGTTGCCCTGAGTACTCCGAGTGTAGATGTAAAGTATCGTGTGAGTAATAATAATAATAATAACCCCACCGCCGTATCTCTACGTTGATGTCGTGGTGGCCAGACCAAGCGAGATAAAGAAACCCGCAGGGCAGCATGTGGCCAGCTGATGGGCAGTAGCGACCCCACGGACCCTATCTCCCGGGAGAAGTCATGTTCCTCATCTCTGGCTTGCCTTTATTGCCCGGCTGGAGTGAACACTGACGAGGAACTGAGCTCCCACCTCATTCTTGCCTTTATTGGCTGGCTTGAGTGGAGATTTCCAAGAGCAAATGTGCACGGAGGAAGGAAGTATTCCAGTAAGTGCTTCTAGGGATCTTGACCATCTTCCGGGCTCTGGGATTGTTCTGAGAGACGTGGAATACCTCTCCACTCCTCGAGCACCTCAGGATATGTTGCCCCCTTGTCGCTACGTCACTATGTGCTGGCGACCGTTTTCGGGGGCCCATTATTGAGTGTGCAAGTCACCCCCTGCCATTTTATCCGTGTATAATAAAACATTGATCAGGCATGGGCCATAGTCCTTCTATAGTTTTAGGTAACCAGTCCATTTTAACCACTGAAACCCATAGTCCAATATCTTTGTTTCCATATCCTGCAATAGTCCTACACCAACCGGGGGTTTTCCTTGGGTGCACTTGCATAGTGCGTACAGGGATAATCGTCGGTTAGTGCCTCCTTTCATTAAAAGCGTCTAACGGGCCTCTGCGAGTTGGCTTCGGCCCCTCGTACGCCTTCCAAAGGTCCGGGACCCCAGGGAAGCGAGATATGTGAACATGTAACAATAAAATAATAATAATATAATCTTTATTTTCAAATCAGAGATCCATAAATGTAAACATGTCGATGATACTAAAATAACTAAAACAAAACCACCCCGCCGGCTTGTGTTTACCTCACATATCTGAATGACGGTCTGTGTGCCGCTATCCAGTGGCATATAATTTGGCCAATTATCAGTTACGCTAGCGTTGGGTTACTCACAACTTTATATAATAATACACTTTGCATCCCTCTATTATTTATTAGCTTTCTAAAACCACATCCAATTTAATAACTATGAATTCCTAAGTCTTATTGAAGTGAAATAGTAGATTGTTAGGGGCTAAAATTACCCATTTATACGAGATAGTTTTACTCTCGAGCTTTAGCGAGGGAGTAAATAGAAACCGAGTTATAATGGGTTTTTAGCGCCATGTGTTACACTCTACTTTTCACTACGATTGTGAGAAAATAAAATAATCCAATTCAATATTAAAAATAAATTACGGCCAGTAATTCAATTTGCAAATTAGAGAAAAATTCTAAAGAATTCGCGCCAACGTCTTTTTTTAATTTCTTCTGTAGCCGCAACAACGCAATACACGCATTCTACCGGAGAGATCGCCGCAACTAGTTCCATTTTCAAAAAACAGACAAATACAAAAATAAAAAAACACTTTTTCCCCTAGAGGTAAATATGGTATTTTTACCTCAGTCACAGTCTGGTACTATACAATGACGGTCTTTTTAGCAAGAGGAGTGAAAACATATTTAGGCGCGTTGAGCACTTTTTGGTAAGGGAAAAACTTATTTATTATTTATTTAATATTTTTTATTTATTTATTTATCTTCTTACATCTACCATTACAGGATTTCCCAATGCGATAAATGCGCCAATGTGATACTTATGGGTTCGCGACCGTAACCGAACGCTTTCCATGAGCAATAGAAAAAGAACAGTTATTCCAAAGTTTTGGATTTTCACTTCTGTCGGCAGTCCATAAGACTGTTTATTATTTCTTTCAATGCATTCCTTACTCTATTGATGAAACAAGGCATTGGACTTCTTCATATTTGGAATTCATTTAATCTCTATTGGTGGGAGGGTGACCAGTCTGGGACGAGCCCTACAGATCCGTGCGGAAAGGAGGATCACCGTTCTTTCCCCTTAGGGGAAAACCGACCTAAACACAAATATTAACATAATTTGGAAAAACAAAAATTTTATCAGCCTAGGGTAATTTAGGAACAATCACAGTATGAATTTATGCCAAGAACAAACTTAACATTGTAATTAAAAAACATGTTTTTCTGAATCTATGGGAGAATAGGTTCTTCAACTGCAAATGTAAGTTGGTCGACTATTACTCGGTAACTTGTAAAGCCTACTTAGCTGCGATAGTTTTCCTTTTAACTTCGTTATATATACTACTGCTGTGATTTTTTTTCACTTATCCAAATACAACCATTTAGCTGGCAAGGGTGACACTAGACTCTAACAAAAATTTGCACTTTAAAGGTTAGTATAACGCAAACAGATACCTAAAATGAAAAATGATTTTTAAAACCCGTAATATTTTTGAACGACCTATCCAACGATACGCCACACGGAATAGACGAGAAAAAAAAATATCATCCCCAATTTACGTGTAGGCGTAGGGGTACCCTAAAAAAATATATTTCAAGATTTGATTTTACCACTTAGTCGGCGTTATTAATATGTATACCCGTACCAAATTACAGCTTTCTAGTACTAAGAGTCTCTGAGCTAAGCCACGGACAGATAGACTTAGTGTGCGTCCACACTGCCGGTCTAGCGCGGTTGCGACGACGGGCGCGAAATATCAAACATATGAAATCGCCGTTTGCGTCCATAGTGTAGTGACTATGGACGCGGGCGCCTAGCGCGACGGGCTCGAGCGAGATAGCGCGCGTAGTTTTCTAACGTTCCTATCCGCGCGTTATGGCCACACCTACGGGCCTAGTCCGCAAGCGACCTAATGCGCGGTTGGCGGGAGTATCAAACCAGTTCGGTCTTATCGCTCGGCGTACAAGCGTAACTTTTTTTTTTTTTATGGCGATAAATACTGAAGTGTTTATAAGTGTGATTCAATCTAAACCAGCTATATGGCAAAGTAAACATCCTCACCACAGTAATCGCATAATAATAAGAAAATTATGGAGCGAAACCAAAGAACAATTTCCTGATCCTCGTCCATAGTTTGTAACCCCTGAAATACGTCGAACCGCTACAACAGCTCGCGCGTCACTGTGGCCACCGCACGCCTCCGCGCCGCTCCCGCCACAGGCCCCAGTCACCGCGCGTTCAGTGTGGACGCACACTAAGTAAAAATGTACCTCTTGGTATAGTAACCCTAAAAATGTACCTCTTGGGGAATTATTCTTAGGATTTGGTAAAGTCTCCCTAGGTTTTACAAAACTATGATGGAGTTCACTTCCAGTGTAACTGAAAACAGCTGAATACCAGTATTTGTCATGGAGTTAAGATATGGGTACAGTGGCGAAGCTTCCCGGGTTCTTAACACTTATTGGGATAATAAACATTTTCCTAAATTCTGACTCACACCATTTCCTTTGTCTCTTTCAGAACCGTGTATAGGTTCTATGTCGCAGGTTTTTGATCAAAAACCTAATTTTATGAAAAACCTGCTACATTTTTATTTTTTTTATTTGTTTATTTAATCCATTAAGTTACAGTTTTTCCTTACATAACATCTGCCAAACTGCAAAGCATTTTGTCGGCAGTAGGTTCTCGTGGATTATGCACGAAGTTTTGCTTGAGTAAACATTAAAATTAAAACTAAATCTAAGTTAAAATTAGGACTAAAACCATGGTTCTGTAGGCAAAGACTCCGTACGTGTACACAGAGTAGTTTCCCACACAACCATAGTTTCTACAACCACAGCTACTACATTCAGCGGTATCAGGCAACTAACGCAATGAGACCATTCCATAATGTAAAAGGTACACAAACTTAGGATTAGGACCCACAACATCAGTCTTCCAAGACCACCGATCGACCGCAGCAACTATGGACACATCGACAGATAATGTTTCCTTAGGACAGTTTTTAGGTGGTTTTTACTTTTAACACGATCGATTATTCCCTCAGGTAATTCATTAATGAGTGTAGGTGTAATCCATCGTCTCGTACGCTTACCATAATAATTATTTACATTAGGCACATGTAGTTTCTTTTTCTTTGCAAGTCGGGTTGGGTAGTTATATACTTTTTCTTTTTTGTGTTTGTTAATATTATGTTGTTCTAGAATCATTGTCATTTTTACTTTCATGTCAACTGGTAATATATTGCACTTCTTAAATAATTTTTCATATTCCTTGTTCAAGCTTTGTTTAGTTTTTTTGCTCACTAACATTTTTAGAAGTCGTATTTGTAGTATTTTAATTTTATCTAGATAAGTTTTAAAAGTAAGTCCATAACCACACAACCCATAACCAATAATCGAATCGGCAAGTGCATAGTACAATGCATACAATAGTCCTCTCTTGACTACCGCCTTCAGGGTATACAATTTACCCAGAACTGATCGAACTTTATTACAAACCGTGTCTATATGTATTTTCCATGTAAATTTAGAATCGATCGTCAGTCCTAGGTACCTGTATGTTTTTACCTGCTCTAAATTAATACATTGGCAGCTTGATTTTCCATTGTGAAGACATTCATAACTGTGACCTTTTATCTTCAAGTCAATGTTTTTGTTACGTGCATAAGGAGAATGTATTGGCATGCACTTGGTTTTGCTTACATTAATAATAATGCCATTGTCGTGCGCCCATTTAATGATATTGTCCAAATCGTCTTGTATTGCTTCTTGTATGGACGTTTGGTCCTTACCACTGAACATAAGACATGTGTCGTCGGCGTACATATATGCTTTGCATTTTTTGATGACGTTACACATACTATTAACGTGTACAATATAACCAATAGGCCCATGTACAGATCCGGTAGGAACACCGTATTTGACAACGCCCTCCAAACTTTGAGAATTAGCAACCCGAACTTTAATAGTTCTTCGCTCCAAGTATTGACCAAACCATCTGTTGATCGGTCCACTTATCCCACACTCATCCATAGCCTGCAACAAGCCGTCGTGTTCCAGGGTATCGAAAGCTTTTTTGAAGTCTATAAAAACTGCTACCACTAAGTTTTTATCATTCAGGTAATTATTTACATCATCCGTAAATCTTGCTAGCGCCGTTGCCGTACTTCTGTTTGGTCTAAAACCATGTTGAATGTCGGTAATAATGTCGTTTTTGTCTAAGTAAGTTGTGATTTGACTAACTATGAACTTCTCCATTATCTTATTAATTGTATTTAAAATAGCTATTGGTCGATAATTTGTATATTCCAGATGTGATCCATGTTTGTAAATCGGCCTAATAATTGACTCTTTCAACCTACTCGGGTACTTATTTTCTTTTACACACAGGTTTATAAAATATGCTATAACAGGACTAATGAAGTTCTTAATTTCTTTTAGATCTTTTACCCTAATGCCATCTGATCCCGGCGACTTGTTGCAGTCCAGTGAGTCTATTATCCTGGCGACATGTGTGGGGGTTGCTTTACTGAACCTAAAACTAACATTACACGGTTTAACATAATCATGTCTATTTAGGAACGTCTCATTACATTTATGCTTGATATTGTCGATTTCCGTTGTAAATGTGTTACAGAAATGATTACAAATGGTTGCCAAGCTTTCTTTTTTATGTAAATATTTCTCAATGACGCTATCTACTGTTATTTTACTTCTGCCCAGCCAGTTATTAATATTACACCATATCTTACGCATGTCTCCCTTACATTTTTTTATTTCGTCACGCCTATGTCGATCTCTAGCCACATTTATAAGTTTATGCGTTTTATTTCTATATTTAGTGTATTGTAATCTAAGGTTTTTACTGTTTGGATCCATTTTCCAGCGCCTAAATAAGTCATCTTTTCGTATAATCATTTTTTGTAAAGTATTATTAACCCAAGCTTGGCCATCACGTTTTTTAACTGTTGATGGTTGTTTGGAAGACTCATAAATGTCGCTAAAAATCGTGTACATATTATCATATAACTGGATAGGATCATATTTGTTTAATAATTGTTGCCAGTCAACATTGTGAAGTTTATTACTTACTAGTTTGTTTTGAATGGTCATTCTGGTCGTTTGAATACATTGTTCTATGTTCAAATCAGCTGATAATCCCGTTAGGTAGTGGTCCGCGATGTTAGTCGTTACCGTATACGCTTCAAGAACGCAAGCCTTCTCAGTCCGTACAAATACATGGTCGAGGCAGGACGTCACATTGCGCTCACCCGTGACTACGTCCCGAGTCACGTCTCGTATGCCGCATTGCAATCCCCTCTCCGATAGTGCGTTCAGATACCTGTCAGCAGTTGAATCCATATTACCGCGCAGTATGTTGATGTTACAGTCGCCGACCATAATTATATTATTTCGTTTCGGTATACTCCGGATATATCTTTTGATATCTGCTACAAAGTTTATTTTATTTGTGCTTGGAGGTCTATAGATAACCATAACATCAGTGATGTATTCGTTAACGGCTAGCCGTCCGTGTATAAACTCATACGTCGCTGTAATACCGGATTCAACTGGATTAAACTGCACTCTGTCGTTCACGTAAACCAGAATTCCTCCACCCCTTCTGTCTTCTCTTGTTAAAGCATGCATATTGAATCCACTAATCTCGTATATTTTTGTATCCTCTTCTTTAATGTTTATTTCCGATAGGCAGATTAAATCCAGGCTGTGCAGGCATTCCTTTATTAAAACAACTAGCTCGTTAAAATGTTTTCTCAGAGAGCATACATTTATATGTATAACTTGAAGTGACGCCGGCCGTTTGTTTACGTGCTCGTACCACTCATCTAACTGTGTGTATTTTGTATATTCATATCTTGTATTTCTGATTCCGGGTCCATTTTATAAACTATCGTTTAAATCTATATATTATTATTTATTATGTTTATATTAATCTGTTTTTGTATAGGTTTAAATTAGGTTGTAGATTTTATACGACTACTCTTTGTTTTCTGTCAGGTAATTTTCAATATCGCTTTCGAAGCGTATGTGGTGTACTTTTTTATCATTATCATCTTTTTTAATCATGATTTTCGAGTTTTGAATCCAGATGTATTTGTAGGATTCCTTTAGGTTAGTCTTAACAGCCCAGAACAGGTTGCGCATCTGACGTGTGAAATGTTCATTAACATTATATTTGCGATTCATCATTGTTTTCGTATATTGTATGATTTGTTATTTTTGTCTCTTTGCGAGTTTTCAACCAAGGCTGCTTTTGTGCGTAGTGTGACAATTAATTTGGTCGTGGGTTTTTTCCGTCGACTCCTCGAGTAGGTACCCTCCATGCATTTTCAATATCTTCGGCCTTTAATTGTAATTTCTTAGCAATTCTCGCTATAATTTCCGTAACATTTTCGCCATCCTGTTTATGTACATGTACTAGTTCAATGTTTCTGCTCAGTTCTTTTTGCTCTAACATCATAATACGCTCCTCTAATGCCTTGTTGCATTTTTCTAAATATATTTTATTTTGAAATATATCTTTTATTCTATTATCGTGTTTTTTTATATTTTCTGAAAATTATTTCTGTGATTTATCAAAATCTTCATAATTCAGTTTCAGATCATTAACATTATTTTCGGTGTCTTTACATACTTCTTAATTTCTGCCATTTCGGTTTTTATTTCGGATATGTCCGTCTGAATACGCACGAAACGTGAATTCTGCTCTTCTTTCATAGTGGTAAGGAGACAGTGCATATCTTTCATTTCGTCCCTAAAAGCATTTATTGTTTCGGTCAGGGTATTGGTTGAGCAGCAGGTAGTTTTAGTTCTTCTTATTTCCTGTGCTCCTGACGAATCACTATCCGAATTCATTGCAATACGTTTCTTGTGATGTCTTGGGTTGACCCACGTACCTGACGTTTTTTGCTTACCGGTCGTAGTCGCGACATTTGGATAAGATGCATAATGTTGCCCGCTTTTAGGGGATGCGTGCTCCATGATGATTTGGTCTGTTCATCAAACGTTAGCAACGCGAACAGGGCTGCTCAGTGTTATTTATGAAGGCGGCACGAAGCCGCGTGCGCGGCTCAATCAGCCCCACTACCGTCTTCGCCCCGGCTGTCGTATCGTAAACGTAGTGCTTACTTGCTCCTTCGTATAACTTTGTCTTCCTCTATTATTATTTAATCAACTTAGAATTTGCCACTCGGTAACGCGTCCGTACACCTCGCGCGATCCACGAGAACTTCTTCATATATGTACATTATTAATTAAGTGTTATATACATTGGTAACAAAGAAATTAAAGCGAATGACCAAAATTTATAGAGCCGTGGTGTTATTTTTTTTTTCTTGGTGTACCTTAATGTTACTTTTAAATAAAATTATTAATTATAAAAATAAAAAACCCGACTGCATAAAAGATAATTTAAAAGTAATGCACTAAAAAGACCCAAACAAGATTGAGATAAACTACAAACAAAGTAAACTTACTTCGGTTTAACAGACTATATTATAAGCTGAAAGCCTAAGTTAAATACCCTTAAGTTAGTTAGTTTAGTTTAGTTGCAGGACCCAATTGCAAATTATAAACCGAAAGACAGTTAATGGGCTCCGCTTGCAACTAAATTTAATGCGGGTATTTAACGTATGGCAATAGTTTGTATTGGCTTTTAAACGTACTTATAGCTTATACGTATATATAATATATCATATATATTTGTAATTGCCTTTTAATTAACTTTATTTTGATACCCTACTCGGCAGGTTTGCTTAATTTTTTTTTCTACCTAAACTTTTACTATTTCGCGCTAAAAATCCTCCATTTATTTTTATTATTTTTATTATTTAAGCACCTATCTAGTGACACTTGGGTTTTTAAGACGAATATAACGAATATACCTTAACTGTCCAAATACATCCAGCCGTTTGGAAGATACGAGTAATAATGAAATTTACAAACAAACATACATACAAGATACGCGCGAAAACATAACCCTTCCTTGGCAGTCGGGTAAATAAAGTAGGTATAATATATCATTACTAAAGAATTAATATTGTAATAGGGTAAGTCGTAAAAATCATCCCAAAAAATAAAGTTCTCTTATTTCGGACTGATGTTTATTATTTACCGGAATAGGAAGCTGCTTTTTTGTAAGATAAGATAAGATAAGATCATTTATTTGTCCAAAACATAAGTATACAGACACATGGCATGCAGGATGTTACAAAAAATTATAGCACAGTCATGTTTTGCCTTAACGGCGTACAAATATAAACACGTAGGCTAATTTTATTATTAGGATATAAACATCAAATAGTTATAAATTTGTCCATTATTCAAGACAATTAATTTATCAAATTAAAACTTAATCAATCAAATTATAATAATTAAACTACAGAATAGTGTCATCAACTCATCATAGAAATTTATAATAAAACTAGCCCGACAGACTTCGTTCTGTCAAAAGCTATAGCATAAACTCCACTACTCTACTCTACCCTACCCTACCCTACCGTACCCTACAGGGCCCATTGATTTTTTCCACCCTTTATAAGATAAAATTAGCCAGTCAAAAGTCAAAGAAAAACTTTATTTTTTTCTTGTCGTTCGATGCCGTTTTTTTTCCATGCCATGTGTCGTTCTTGAGCCATGGCTCAGACTGAAGCTGAAGAATTTTTGCGAACATACATAAACTCACCTTGTTCCCATGGGGGTAGGCAGAAACTACAGAATGCCTCCAGCTGCGATCCTTACAGACTCCATAATACAGTTTTATTTATTTGAAAACTGCGCTCTCGCCATTATCAGAATACCATTCATATTACATCATAAAATCGCATAAAACAGCATTTTTCGGCAAAAGTGTGCTAGGTATGGCCCCAAAAACATATAATAGTATACCAGCAGCTATTAGAAATAAAGAGTGTCTGGGAACCTTTAAGAGGTCTTTGTTTAAATTCCTTTTAGATAGATGTTACTGAGTTTACTACTGATAAACAGAGGTATGACGATTCCGACTTGCTAATTAAACACTTATGATTTGATTTATTACCTGTTAACCTAACTGACATATTTTTAATTGAATGTTTTTTTGTTTGTGTAATCTATTGACATGTCACCTTAATTGTAATTTCTTATTTATATTAATTTTGTATGCCATATATTGGCAAAACAGTGCACATATTTTAGACAATATATTATTTGTAACCATACCTATGTTTAACAAAATAAATGATTGATTGATTATTAAGCATTTTAAAAAAATCCTCTAAAAACGAAATCACGGTTCGTTTCATCACTGCACTCAAGTTTTGCTTTGTTCCTTCTACCGGTTCCGGATTTCCTCCTGAAGTCTCATTTCTAAAATCACCCAGTTTAAACTATTTAACTGAGTTCAGACTGACATTTGAGATCGTTTACTGTGTTATTTACTATGAAATGTATAAAGTATAATCCACGGACCAACCGCGGATGGGTTCACGTTCAACTTAGTTCTGCCTTGTTACATGAGTCTTTAAATATAGGCATTTAATACTGAAGGGTATTCAGTATTGAACACCAATTCAGTAAAGCAAGGCTTGATAAAAGGCCAAGTCATTTAATTTTAAAAACACCTACTGAAATATAATAATAGTATATTTTATATCGAGGGACTGAACGAAGCCATAATATACCAGAGGTGGTTTGACTCCCGAGCCTGCGAGGAAGTCACTGGAAATTCTTAATAAATTTATTTAAAACCGAACAAATTTACACTCAACAAAAATTCTGAAATTTTCGCGGTCAGTTTTTTCTTCTAAACCAGTCACAGATTAATAATTTAAAACACATGGCGCCACCTTCTTTGGTGTACTTTTAGAGCATGAGAAGTGACAAAATAATTTTCATTAAGACGAGAGTTAACCTTGAGTCAGATACTAGCGGAGTAAATAAGTAACACACTTGCAATGGATTAGGAATTTCCTTCAAAATCGATAGAATAGATCGTGATAGAAAGTGTGTCACGCAATTGGGGCGCCGAGTACCAAAGAGTCTGTATGTACATATATTATAATGCCACGTCCGTTTCCTGCCCGATGCAATGTGTGTGTTGATTTTGTGCCCGAGTAGCCAGGCATTTTGAGAATCGGACGATTTGCTAAATAGATATTCTGCTATACAGACCATCTGACAGTTGGACGTTTTGCTACATGGGCATTTTGCTAATTTGACTTACTGCTCATTAGACATATCGCGCTGTTGGACATTTAGCTACTTAGACCTTCTGATCAGGAGAGAAACTTTGTAATCGCGATATCTTCGTTTGCACTTTTAATAATTTAATTGGTTTTCGTTGTAGGGCGGCGATATTTGTCTGCTTAATGCTTGCCAATTTTAGGAACATTATAATGTAAATAATCATTTGATATTTTAAAATGTAATAAAATAAACATTTTATGAAGTAATTAGTACTTAAACATATAAAATAAGATTACTGGCCGTACCTTATTCAACAGTGGTGCCAACTGGTGAGCAGAGAAACGATAGTCCCCATTGCGTATTAACATTCTACTGAATAAGATTGCGTTTAATGGTATACGAGAAAATTTGCTTCGCTGGTTCTCATCCTATATTATAAATAAAACACAAAAGTTTGTCTTGAATGGTCATCAGTCTGATGCAGTGCATATAACGTCGGGTGTTCCACAAGGTTCAATCCTGGGACCGCTATTGTTTATGCTATATATTAATGACATAGATACATGTTTAAAAAATACTAAGTTTCTTGTGTACGCTGATGATCTAAAAGCTTATAAGTCTATACAGACTGTGGAGGATTGTCGACTGTTCCAACAAGATCTAGCCAGTTTCAGTGACTACTGTCTAAACAATAAACTACACCTTAGTCTCTCCAAGTGCAATTGCATCAATTTCACAAAAAATAAAATAGTTAATAACTTTAAATACTTGTTGTGGGATTTGAGGGTTAGGCTTCTTCAGTGAATTGTCTTTAATTCTTGTTAAGGTTGGAAGCGTTTATTATCGAATTTACATATAGGTTTTAATAAACGAATAAAATTATGATGGTGGACCGACTACAATCTTTTCTTGTGTGTCGAACTGTTGATCCGTGGAACGAAGGAATCGATCGTTCTAGAAACTTCTGCAGCGACGACCAATCAGCGCTCCCCGTTCGCCGCCCTCGCTCCTTCCTTTTTCGCCGAGCCTCCGTCAACTCAACGCTATTAGAGGGTGCCACGTGTTATTGTCCTTGCGCCAACAGATGGCGTTAACACATGCCCCCGGCCTTGGAAGTTCCTTCTTCCAACGAAGTAACGATGGCGTTGACATTTTGAATGGATAATGGATGATTATTGTGGATTCGCCTTCTCCTTCTCTACTTGTGGTAACAAAGGACATATTTTGAGAATGCCCTTCGCACCGTCCCAGTCGCCGTTTTGATGTCAGCAACTCGTGACAGGCCATCTTTCCCAGGAAAAGTATTAAGAATTCTTCCTAAGCGCCACTTGAGAGGTGGAAGATTATCCTCCTTGATGAGTACCAGAGTATTGAGTTCCAATCCTTCCTTACTTTTTTTCCACTTCGTTCTGGTCTGAAGCTCCGCTATGTACTCCTTCGACCATCTCTGCCAGAACTGCTGGCGCATTTGTTCCACGCGGTCATAACGGGACAAGCGATGTGCAGCTGTAGTCGTCAGGTCTGGGCTGGCATGTGCGGTGAGCGGTCGGCCAATCAGAAACAGAGTAGGGCTGAGGGGAAGAAGGTCAGTTGGGTCTGAGGATAGTGGGTACATGGGTCGAGAGTTTAGGACGGCCTCGATTTGAGTTAATATCATCCTCAACTCCTCGTACGTTAAGTTCGTGTTGCCAATAACACGACGGATGTGATATTTGCAAGACTTTACTCCTGCCTCCCACAATCCCCCAAAATGCGGTGTATATGGTGGTATGAAATTAAATTTTATATTATCATTAGCAAAAATCTCCAGAATATTATTATGATTGATCTTTAGAAATATTTGTAAGTTCATTCATTGCCCCAACAAAATTCTTACCGTTGTCTGAAAATATTTCAGAAGGTTTACCCCGTCGAGACATAAACCGTTTTAGAGCTAATATTATATGTAAGCATCGGTTGTTAAATTAGTAACTAACTTTAAGTGAACTGCACGCGTTGAGAATCAGACAAATAAACACATATAGCATTTCTCCAGTTTAGCGCCCCTCCCTTTTCGGTTCAAAATAAACATGGGTCCTGCATAGTCTACACCACACCTCATAAATGGATAACCTGGTTCTAGCCTTTCTACAGGTAAGTTACCCATTTGAACTGAAATAGTTTTACCTTTTATACGTGTACATGTCACACATGTATGTACAACATTCCTAGCCAGATTACGGCTTCTGAGGGGCCACCAGTTTTCTCGTATACTAGCTAACAGTGATTGAGGACCTGCATGAAGCTGGCGCTTATGCTCATATTGAAATAACAAGCGTGTAAAGGTATGTTTACTACACAACAGGATGGGGTGCTTTTTATTGTATGAAAAACTTAAAGAATTATGTAATCTACCGCCAACTCTAATAATGTTATTATTATCAACAAATAAATTAAGACCAGAAATATTACGGGTAGCCTTTAAGGTTACATTCCATTTTGATGAAATATCTCGATCAGGAAACGATTGATTTTGTGACAGTTGACTTAACTTAATAATAGATTTATTTAACTCATCTACTTGGAGCGGGCCGTATTTACGATTTACCTTTATTTTATTGCGAACGTTATCAATGAAACGTAACATGTAAGCAAATACATGCTTCATACGAGAAAATGAAGAGAATCTCTCAAACGGCAACGTATTTTCATTTAATTTGATTTACTAACAGTGTAGCAGTTAATTTAATATCTGGCAACTCGTTAAAATTAACATTATGACAACTATGATCATAACTATTACACAGCCGTTCGTGCAAAAATGCCAAATATCAGCCGTGCGCAGCGCGTCTAGCGTGACCCCGCGTCTAGCGTGACCCCGCGTGACACCAAGTCAGCTGGGTTGGATTTACTTCCTACGTGTAACCATGGTAAACTACCAGTGAGTTCATTAATTTGAGCCACCCTCTTCTGTACAAATGTTTTAAGAGTGTAACATTCGTAGCCATCCCAGCACAATTGTAGAATCAGACCAAAAATAAATATTAGTGAAATACGAACGAAGTGAATTTATAATTTTTGTGTACAACTTTGCACCTGATAATGCCCCACATTATTCTTTAGACGCGGAATAGTTTTCGGTTTGACAGGCGCGACCTTCGACTTAGCGCATAATAAAGCTACGGATGCAATGGTATTGTTATCCGAGTACATACGCACATAAGCACACGCGCCGTAAGCATTTTGAGAGGCGTCAGTAAATATGTGCAATTCTATATATTGCATTTTGCTATTTATAACCTGACGTGGTATACGTAATTTATCCAAATAGTCAAGAGTGTCAAAGAATTTTTGCCATTTAATTAAAATATCATGAGGCACCGGATCATCCCATCCGATTTTATACGACCATAATTTTTGTAATAATATTTTTGCAAGTATTATTATAGGCGCTAATAGACCTAGCGGATTGTACAGGACATTGTCGGAAATGGCCCCAGGACCAACAAACATCTGACCTACATAATAATTATAAATATATTTTATTAGACTAATTGCGAATATCTGTATGAAACAGACGTTCTGCGTTTCATAATTAACAATTAAAAGAGCGACTATCGACATCACATAAAATATGCCGCCATCTTTGACAATTAGATTAGACATGACAATTAGTGTTGTCAAAATTTTCAATAACATGACTAACATACATGAGCTAATATGACTTCCTACCTAAGTATAAATAAATAAAATAAAAAAAACATTAGGATAAAGTCGTTTGCACTGAAGTTAAATAAATAAGTACTTATTTACCTACCTACCTATTTTAATACAAAAACTAGAAGATTTATCAAATACCTAATAGGTACTTAGGTAAGTACTTAAATGTTTTTCTGATTCTTTTAGCTTAACTAACCACATACCTATAGACTATAGAAGTAACAGTGACATGCGTTTATTAGCATGTATTTCGAAGTATTGAAAGGATTGTTTCTTACTAAATATAACCTCAAAAAATTTGTTCTCTTTTGAAATAAATCCTTTCTGCAAGTTGTCCGTCATTAAACTTAGTTTTCATGGACATATACTTGTAATTTAGAACACGCAAAGTAATTTTCCTTTGCTGTTGGTTCTGGGGCAGACGATGTATGGATGCAGAACAATCTCCTTTGTGAGATTGCCGATAACATAATGCGCTTAGTAACGTGGCTCCCGGTTAATTTAAGTTTAGTCGTATACTCATCTGTATTTGCGAACCAACCTAAACCTAAAGTTTGACAGGATTCGCCTAGAGATAAATTCTTTGACGCGTTTAAAGTTGATTAATCGAAATTGAACAACCATTTTCGTAAGCAGAAACAACCTGATTGTAATACTGTAGAAACTTAATTACAAATGTTTAATAAATCCTTTTTATCATCACAACCCGTTATTAAATCGTCTACGTAAAAATCTTTGTAAATAATATTAGCGATGTCGTTATCAGTGCATTCCGACGCCAGCTGTTGCAAACATTGCATACTTGTATGCGATAGGTAAGTAACTGACTCTCGGCTTGTAAGTATGAATCGCCTAATGGATCAGCTGATTCACGTAGTGGAATACGCACAGAGAAACGACTATGATTATCACGTGTAGTTGTTTTTACAAATACATTTTCACAATCATGTTCTTCTTTAGACAAAGTTTTTTTTTTGAATTTATCTCCTCAAATTCCCAAAATTTTGTTAATTGACTATCTAAGTTGTCATACGTGTGCGTAATTCCATTGGACTCGATTTACGGATGAACCTCTTTTATCATGTATGACACCAGATACAACCCAACCTAATTTCGTATTTTGTAGGTATGGGCCGTTTGCAAGTCGAATTAATCCATCACTTAAAAGTTCCTAAAATGTACCTGCGTCGATTAATAAATCGATTTCATTGGACATAAAAAATTTAGGATCGGCGAGTGATCCATTATTCGGAATCATAAATTTTGCGATATTATGAGTAACGGAAGGTAACGTTGCGGTAATACAAGGTAGGACGAGACAATTTATATGTGTATTAAATTCACTTAGTTTCTCACAATCTGTTGCTCAAAAAACTTGAACTTGTAGGTATCAGGGGTCCTACACTTCAGTGGATAAAATCATATCTCAGTAACCGACAACGAGTCATTATTGATAAAATTGATGAAAATCATGTTAAGGTGCCTTTTACATCAGAATACAAGCACAATACATGTGGTGTACCACAAGGAAGTGTACTGGGGCCTGTCCTGTTCTTGCTGTACATAAATGATATTATTAATATAACTGACCACCGATGTATATTGTTTGCTGATGACATAGCTATTATTATAGCGACAGAAAAATGTAACAATTTTAGAAATAATCATGAGACTGACATTAATAATACTATAGATAAATTAATACAATGGCTTGACATAAATAATTTAAAAATAAATCTTAATAAATCTGTTTATATTAATTTCAATAAATGTAATAATCCTAAATATAATATTAAACTAAACGTATCAAAAATTAAAGAAGTAGCACAAACGAAGTTTCTAGGCGTAATTATTGATGAGAATTTGAATTGGAAAGAGCATGTGGACAACGCTGCAAAGAGAATAAATAAATTTGTATATGCTCTTAAACAAATCAAAAATATTACAAACTTAAAAACAGCTCTCATGACCTATCATGCATATGTAGAATCGGTACTACGTTACGGGCTTATAATATGGGGAAATAGTACCGATATAAACAGAGCATTTGTTGCTCAAAAAAAGTGCATTAGGGCAATTTACGGGATGCACTCGGAGGAATCTTGTAAACCCATATTTAAGAAACTAGGTTTGTTACCGCTGCCGTCGCTTTTTATATTTGAAATATGTATGTTTGTCAATAAACATAAAGACCTGTTTATATCAGCCAATGATATTAACCCAAGGAGCCGGCGTGATCCACAGAGACTCGTTCTGCATGATCTTCCAAAGCTTGCTAAATATAATAAAAGCTGCTTATATAATTGTGTTAGTATATATAATAACATACCGAGTAGCATAAAAAACTTAAACTCCAGATTATTTAAGGGAAAATTGTTTGACTGGTTAAACTTGAAAAATTTCTATAGTCTTAAAGAATTTATGGATAACAAATTCTCATGTTAGTATTAAGTGAACATATGCATGCTAAGTACAATTCTGGCAAAACATGTAAGATCTTTATTGTAAATTATTGTAACACCATGTATACCATGTTTTATGCAAATAAATACTTACTTACTTACTTACACTATTTTTAGATAGAAATTGCACTTTGCATGATTGTGTAGATTGGGTTACCGAATTACCTACCCCTGCGACTTTTATTGTGGACTGTATCAAACGAATTTTTAATTTATCACATAGCGATTTCGTGATAAATGAATGTTGACTGCCATTATCCAGAATAGCACGAATAGTGTGATACTTGTTATCACGATCTAAATCTTCTAATAATGCAGTTGAAAGAATAACGGATTCTTGGAATGAATACTCATCGTCAACTTGTTGACGTATTGAAGTTGATGCACTGTGTAGCGCTGTACTTTGTGCGCTGCCCGACGCTTCGGATGTGGATGCAGCTGGCACTTGCGCGTCGTGCGGCCCTACAGACTTTGACGTGTTACCGTTATCACAGCACTCACCATGAAGAAGCGAATAGTGTTTCCGATTGCATAGCTTGCAGGCGCCGAACCAGCAATGAGTCACTGTATGTCCAGCGCGCAAGCAATTTTTACATAGTTTGTTCTCGTCTACGAATAATAATTTGTCCTTCATAGAAAGGTCATTAAACTTACTGCACGAATATAGCGGATGATTCTCTTTGTACATACTACACCCTTGGTAACGTTTTGAATCATTGCTCGAATTAGGTTTTTGTGATGATTTAGACGAATTATTATTAGTATTACGTATTGCGACGTAGCTATGTGAGCCAGCATGCCTTGATTGATTGGATGATGATGATTTCTTAACGGAACCATCAGACGTCTGCTTACCAGAATCATGTGTACCTTTAATAGATTCTAACATGTCTGCCCTGTCGGTAAGAAATGTAATCATATCGTTTAGTGTTAATTTTTTATTAACATGACTTGGTAATTCAGAAAGTTCACTTTTATGGGTTTCCCATTCTTTCTCGGTAGTTGAGTCCATCTTAGTAACAATAAGGAATATGATTAAAGTATCCCATTGATCTGTGGGCTCATCTAGACCTTTAAGAGCATGAATATTTTTTTATATGTTATCTATAAACTTACGAATAGGAAACGCAGATTCTTTGTGTAAAGACTGTAACGAGAACAGAGCTTTAACGTGATTTTGAACGAGTAATCTATTATTTTTGAATCTGTTCTCCAATAAACTCCTGGCTATTGTGTAATTTTCAGCAGTAAACTAGTAATGATTTTACTATTTGACTAGCAGTGCCAGTGAGCGCGGAACGCAAGTAATGGAACTTTTGAATATCGTCTATTTTTTAAGTTTTAGAATTATGAATCAAGGATATATAGGTATCTCTAAACTCTAACCACTGTTCAAATGAACCGTCAAAGGAAGGCAATGAAATAGTGGGTAATTTAATGCTAAAGGTCTCATTGCAGACTTGAACATCGTTATCAATAATTTCTTTACTCTTTAGCGTGCATTTCGCCTTAGATGTGAACTCATAAAATAGATTTTCAAAGGTTTCTCTTTCAATTAATTGTTTCTCTAAGTCTAAGTAGTTCAGAATCCTGTAGGTGAAATTCTATATCATCCTGAATGGTTGAGAACTGTTCTAATAGTGACATAATATTATTACAACGATCTTCTAGAGCTATCTTTTGAGATTCTGATATTTCTACTTCTTGTAACGATTGCACATATTTAAAGAATACAGTAAACTTTCCTTTAACTACACCCCTTCTTTTAATCAAATCTTTATATTCGTCGAGTGGCATTTTGGGAGATTATAAGAGACAAAATAAAGTACTTACAGTTTTTAACTTGCTCGATCGAAATCGAAATGACGCCGCTCAATATGGCGGTAGGTAGTTATTTCAAATGCGGGCTCGCGGCACGACTAGGTAACTGGAATTTTACACAAGAATACACGATATTAACACAAATGATCCTTGAGGACGGGTTTGGATAGGAACACTGAATGGCCTGATCGTTTTATTTTCTGCTGGTTGCCGACTTCCACCTGTACTTCTTGAAGCCGCTCCGATCCAGTTCGAAGGTCCAAATATGCTATGGGATTTGGGGTTAGGCTTCTTCAGTGAATTGTCTTTAATTATTCTTGTTAAGGTTGTAAGCGTTTATTATTGAATTTACATATAGGTTTTAATAAAAGAAAAAAAAAGAAAAGAAAGAAAATTATGATGGTGGACCGACTACCATCTTTTCTTGCGTGTCGAACTGTTGATCCGTGGAACGAAGGAATCGATCGTTCTAGAAACTTCTTCAGCGACGACCAATCAGCGGTCCCCGTTCGCCGCTCTCGCTCCTTCCTCTTTCGCCGAGCCTCCGTCGCTAGAGGGTGCCACATGTTATTGTCCTTGCGCCAATAGATGGCGTTAACAATACTCATTGCACGTTAAAGCATTCAGTAATGTATCTACTGTGAGAGATCTTGGTGTGTTGATTGATGATAGGTTGTCCCTAAACCAACATGTAGAAAAAATTGTGAATAAAGCAATCAAGATGTGTGTATATGGTTTCGTTATGAGATCGTTCACTGAGTTCAAGCGGGTCTCCACATACCTTTACCGACCTTGTACGATTACAATTAGAATATGCTGTTATCTGGAACCCGTTTTACCAGAAATACATAGACGAGGTTGAAAAAGTTCAGCGTAAGTAAAGCGTATTTATCGTACTCTCAATTACTAGATAAATATAAGCAGGTCAACCTTGAATCTACACGTAAGTATCTAGACGCTTCTGTACTCTATGGTATTGTTCATGGTGATTTTGATTGTATCGGATCTCACGAGCAAACTATGTTATGTGGTTCCACGTACTGTCAATATACGTAGGTACTCGTAGTATCCGTGCAGGCACTCTATTTGCTGTCAATGCGAACTAACTGTGGTTTGCGCTGCCCTATCCGTCGAATGGTTGAATCGTAATTTTGTTATTAATGATAATTTTGTGTGCCCAAAATCTAAATTTAAATGTAATGTTATGAAAATTGTTATGTCCCATATGATATTAGGAATGCAAACTAGTCTAGATTTTATTATTTATTTGTTTTTAGTGTTAATTATTATCTACTCTGTTGCCAAGCAATCAATTAATAGGAATTTCTATTTTGCATGATTCATTATTATTAATGTGATTTCATTAATTATCTATTTATTATTTATTACCCATATTTTCTTTTGTTAATATGCGGATAATGTAGTGGGCTGCAATATTGTTAATATTTTGTATTATATTTTCTTTGTTACAACACATATTGTAGCTGTTTATTGAATTGGTTTGAATATTTTGTTGAATAAATAAATAAATAAATAAACAAGTTTTTTTTTATAAAAATCAATTAACGATTTGTTGAAGTACTAAAAAGAATATTTACTTAGTATATCCTATGATAACCAAAAAAGTTAATTCAATTCGTTTAAGTTCGACATCTTTGTAAGTGAGGCAGTTTTCTTCAAAGTCAATATAATTTTGTGAAAATGTTGTACCTACATAAAACTTCAAGATGAGGAAAATACTGTGAATTTTATACAAAACATCAAAAATATTGAAACATTTTTAATAATTTATTTTATTCGAGCGTTGCCACTTTTCCGAGAACCACCCACAAAGTCACCGACCCCTATCAATTTTGTAGTGAAATCTCCCAATGCCTTTTATACTGGTTCGAGCAATTCCTTCTATCATTCGTTAACAATGATACAAGAATTCAAAGCTACGAGTCACGTCAAAGTTCAAGTCCTTTTTATCTAGACTAGTAGACATATACGAACATCTCCATTAGGTTTCTTAACTGATAAAATACATAATTTGCAAACACGGTCTTTGTTGAAACTTGTTGTACCAAGCTATGTAAAAAATAAATACCAAGTTAATTGGTTATTTAAATTGGTTATTTAAACATTGCAAAGCAGTACGTTTATGGAATGCCTTGCCCGTCTCGATAAAGCGTGCGATAATCATAGTTCACTTTTAAAATTAAAGTCAAAAAAATAATACATTATATAATTAAATCAGCAACCTGTTTGATTTTGTCTAGACTCTACATTTTCCTATGGAGCAGAACCAGCATGTTTCCAGGTATTCTTATCTTGGATATAATCCTCTAATTTGAAATAAGCTTGTTTACAAAGTGTAGTTTTATTATGAGTTTTAAATTTTCTTTCATTTAATTGCAATAAATCACAAGGTATTTTGTTGTAACATTTAACACAGCATCTAAAAATAAATCTAAATAAGATGTACTTACTTTAGATAATCTGAAAAATGGTTGATCTATTTTATCTTTATTTCTAGTATTAAAATTATGTCTATCACTTATTTTATTAAAAATATGTAGGATTTTTCTTACATACATAATAATATTTTCATAAATGAATTGGCAAGGTACGGTCATAATATTAATCCTTTTAAATAGATCCCTATACCCAGCAAAGTCTCAAATTCAGATAATTTATGTAAACAAAGGGGATAACATATCAAAAAAATATCTTCGTAATGGTAATTCACATAAAATGGCGAAAAAAGAGGTTACATTTTCTTTTAAGTACTGATTTTAAGAAATAATAATTAACAAATAATCATACCGTAATTATTTTTATAAATTTCCGGTTTTAAACAAAGTTATTAATAAAAGGAGATTTTCTGGTATAAAATAAATCAATAAATCCCAATCGCGCGCGCGAATATCCATCAAACTACGCGTACTTAAACCCTTTGCTGTGAGCAGCGGAACGTGTATCAATATTTTCAAATGTTGCTACACCGCCAAAGGATCGCTAGCAATCTGCAAACAAGCCACAAAAATTGATAAATGGTTTATTGAGCCTGAAACACGTGAATATAAAATGTTGAGTTGTTTTTTTTTTTTTTTAATGTTTAAATTTCTAGCAAACTGCCTTTGCACGAGTTCAATTTGAATGTGAAGACGATATTCTGTGAACACAGCACGTTGTGCACAAGATCTGAGCTATAACCTAACAAAAAGTACTAGGCTTGAATGAATTTAAGGTAGTAGTATTTCATTAGTATTATTAAGTACTTCTTTTTGGATATATTTATGCATATTTATTTTAGCCTAAGTCCATATGGCATAATGAACCTTTTAAATGGTGAAAGAATTTAGCAAATAGTTTTTTTTTTAAACTTTGCCTCACGCTAGGAAATTCTCCTGTATTGTGGATGCGTTTACAAACATTTAAACTCACATATACAAACAGCCAGACCGGGCGCAACTACTTGTAGGTTATATAAATATTTGTTCCGTGCGGGAATCGAACCCGCGACACGCAGCGCAGCAGTCAATCGCTTAACCACTGCGCCAAACGTGCCGTCGAAATGAAAAGATGCTGTGGTTCCAGATATTATACCCTCCACATAAACACAAACTCACAAAATTCGCTCTCTTTATAATATAGTTTGCCGGAGAGTTTGTTGCGCCACTTCTACCCAGCTAAAGCACTAGGAAGTGATGAAGGGCGGACGTTTTGTGGGACTGTCCTACGTCATTTTGACGTCCGAAAAGTGCTGATTCTCAGCCTAAGGTAATTAAATGTTTTGATTTATAGATTTCAATTCCAAGATAATAATTACGTAATATACAAGCCTACAGTCTTAAAATAATAATGATAGATGATTAGATCAAATGATATTTGTTTTGAAAATTGGTTAAAATTGCTTCTACACTGAAACAAACTCAGAGATCAAAGTCTCTTTTAACGTCCATTTATGTACACTGTAATGTTCAGATCATATAAAGACCATGTAGGCTAGGTCTGAGTTGGTCTCTTGAGGAGCGCACTAAACAGGTTTAAGTGAACGTGTCCATTGTCGTGTAGCTCAACTTAAAACTTAAGAAGCTCAAAAATCCGATGATCTATACCAAAGTAAGGACAATTGGTTAGGCGGCATTCGGTAGTCAAACAGCCAGATAATCATGAAATATTAAAACCTAATCTATGAGGCTCAATCAGCCTATAATATTCCCACTGCGCGGTCACAGCCCTCTCTGTGAGTGTCTCATAGCCTACGGGAAAATAGACGACGACGGCTAGGGCTTTAGATAAAGCCCTAGTAGCCGTCGGCTATTATCCCGTTTTCGTCGTGATCTGTTTATATGTAGACGCAGGCCTACCTATAAATAGATCCAAATAATTACATAATAGATTAAACAGATTATCTAACACGTCAATCATAATGTAATATTATACCCAATTGTAATACAACCAGTACACAGAATACATAAGATAATAATCTATAGTAGTATGACGGGCTGGTGTCCGCAACTCTACGTCCAAGTGCAAATATTATCTGCTTGGGTCATTTACTATGGTTTACTGGACCTTTTGAGGGCTGGATAGTTTCTGGGAACAGAGGAAGTACACCCTTTGTGCGCGACCCTAAAACGATGTGATCGCACTGGTTATATCATTAACACCTTGCGGGACACAAATGCCCCAGACATAATGACAATGAAACTTCTATTGTGTCTCGGTCAGTGCCTCGCTTAGTGTTAACCAATTGGCAGGTGGGTATCGCGACTGCCTTATGCGCGACGGAGTAACGTATAGTAAAGTCCCTTTCGGAGGCATTTTTTTTTTTTTAATGCTTGGTTTGTGAATTTAATAAAAATATGCTTATAGTTCCCGCAAAATACTAAATGTCGGGAGACGACTTCTTCATCGGATTACCCAAAAATAAAAAGAATTTCATAAAATTTTACAGGTAACTTCGTGACGTTTTGTCTATCGAGAACATTATTATATATTTCTGATCCACAAAAAGTTTGGAAATATCATTACTCATATTATTTTTATATACCCAAGTCTGGCCACGTTCATGAAAAATCATTGGTAATTTTGCTTTAGAGCCAACTCATAAAGTACCATTGTTTTGCGTCAAACACAAAAGCATACAGCACCACCGCTACGGGATAGACAGCATACCTATGTACTATGCACATTTTGCCAATTATATTATAAATCCCACGTTATAGGAGCAAACATATTGCCACTAAAACCAATATAAGAATATAATAATGGAAAACCAAGAAAGTACTTTTCCCAACCCGTGGGTTGAACTCAGCAGTCTACATATTAGTAGGAGTTCTCAGAGCTTTACCAACAAGTCTAAGTTTGGTTTGTAAATATCGATTTACAAAAAATAAAAACACGAATCCATAATATACATCTCCGTAATGATAAAAGTAACATAGTCCTAATCAGCATACATAACATCACGCTTTTTCCCCGAAAGGTTAGGCAGAGGTGTGCCCATAGTAGGAACACTCACATTTCGCCAGTTATGTAAGTCCCATGTAATAGGGGGTGAGCCTATTGCCATCAACCTGGCAGGAATCCGGACTCCAGGCTGCTACTGAGAAATTTCTGATGGAAAAACCCAATCGAACCCAGGACCTCATGCTGAGCAGTTGCGCTTGCGACCACTAGACCAACGAGGCAGGCCTAATTAGCACTAAACCCATTAGTAATCAAAGATCCAATTCTAAATAACTAACAACCAATGCAAGATACTAATAAATTTCCTTTGAAGACGCCAAGCAATCCCAGTTCTGCGAATCGACTGCCATCGATTCGAAAAAGAACTGGGATGGTTTCCCGTAAAAATATTTCATTAGAGAATGAATTTCAATACGTTTAAAAATGCCTTTTGGAATAAATAAAAGTATTCCATTTTTTGCTTTGCTTTAGTTAAGTTCTTGTTTATTGTCTGTCCGACTGATTCCTGAAACCCGGGCGAATAAACAACGTCTCTTTGTTTAACCATATCACAATATTTCGCAGAATTTTACACAGAAACCTTAAAGCGAGGTGGGCTTTATAAGCAAATGGCCGGATATTTTATATTATAGCATGTGCCAGGTGACGTGTATTCCGGCAATGAGCACCATTGTTTGACCAAACCCCGGGATAGGACAGTAAATTCGTAATCAAACATTTCGGCATATTCGGTAGGCACACAATCACATTCCTGAAAAATCCGGCCAAATGCGTGTCGGACCACGCACAATGAAAGGTTTCGTGGTTGGGATAACTATGTCAATGTCTATTAACTGCTCCCAAATAACGATGTTTATTTAGAATTTTTAATTATTTCCTTGACATAATCTTTTCATTATTTGACATTATTTACCTACAAATCGAATTCCAATTCTTTATTAGTGGCTTTTGTTACTGTAGTTGTAATTGCAATCATGTCATTAATATTTTATATACTTAGATTGTTTTATATTTTGTGAATATGAGAACGTTGTAGGCCTAGTAGAGTGTAGATTTGTTGGCGGTTTTCTATTTTGTTAAGTACCTGGTAATTGTTGAAAGGCCTACACTGTCCTCCCATACCTATTATCACTGTTATTTAATAATATTGTAAAGCCAATTATTTTTAAAAGAGTAACCGTGGAGTTTCTTGCCGGCTCTTCTCCATAGGAAACGACTAATTGGAACCGTGCACCTAGCTTCTGACGTTTCATAAGTGCCCATGTAGGTTTATGTGAAATATAATATTTTGATTTTGATTTGATTTTGATTTTGATGAATTTCTCCCATGAAAAAACTTATCATTGTAGCTGAAAAACATTTTCTCCAACACTGAATGTATGGTGATCATGTTTTTCAACTGCAAATGTATGTTGTTCGACTATTACTCGGTAACTTGTAAAGCCTACTCAGCTGTGATTATTTTCCTTTTAATTTCGTTATATATACTACTGCTTTGATTTTAGCTGGCGGGGAGTGGGGGGGGGGCACGCAAAAGGATCCCTGAATCGAAAAATGGTTATCACAAACCCGCAATATTTTACCCCACGTCATGGGATAAATGAGAAAAAAATATCATCCCCACTTTACATGTAGGAGAGATAAGCCAAAAAAAATGTTTTGGGGTGCCTCCCCTACATGTAAAGTGTGTTTTTAATACGTAGGTATACCCATACCAAATTACAGCTTTCTAGTACTAAGAGTCTCTGAGATAAGCCGCGGACAGACGGACAGACAGACTGACGGATAATGCAAACGTGAGTAAATACGGAACCCTAAAAAGAGAACCGTGACAGCTTAATCACAGCTTACACATGTAGGTCAGAAACATGTGGTATCTATCAATCCAAAACACAAAACCATTACCGCTGATGAAATATGAATAGAATTGAAAATTCGACTATACCCAAAGTCTCTAATTCAGATAATTTATGTAAACAAAGTAATGTCAAGAAATGTCACTGTCATAATGACAGGACAGTGGTACAAAACATTTTATCAATATTTTTTTTCATTCGATAAAATTAAAGTGAATTAATTATAAAAACTATGCAAACAAAACACTGTTGCCAAACAATGTTTTTTGTAGTGTGTCGGAGACACGGTATATGATAGTCATAATCGGCCCTATTAAGCTCAGTGCTAGTCGTAGGCGTCCCAAAATCGATTTCCAATCGAAACAGTTTACAGCCGTTTTCATCCAAAATGTGGCTAGATATGCTACTTACAATATGAATCTATTTATGTGAGTTGTAATATTAGTGTTGTTGAAGATGTTAAAAATTTGAAAATGTTTGGATCTCCTGCATTGTTACCAGTATCATAAAATATTTTATACCAGAAAATCTCCTTTTATTAATAAATTTGTTTAAAACCGAAAATTTATAAAAAATATTACGGTATGATTACTTTTTAATTATTATTTCTTAAAATCAGTACTTAAAAGAAAATAGAACCTCTTTTTTCGCAATTTTGTGTGAATTACCATTACGAAGTAATTTTTTTGTTATGTTATCCCCTTTGTTTACATAAATTATCTGAATTTGAGACTTTGGGTTTAGTTCTGAAATCCGTTAAAATAATTCAAAATTGTCAGAACGCACACTCTCAACAGGTGATCAAATTAAGCTCGACAAAACAAACCCGTTAAAAGCGGTTTTTTTATCAATACTCGTTCATATCGTTTAAAACCCATGAAATACTGTAGCATCAAAAATACAGGTATTTTAAAATTATACACACCGAACAAAATCAATATTTTGTTAAAATATTGTAAGCGGTTACAAGGCCTTAACATGAACCAGCTGCTGGGTACAAGGTGAAGAAATGTAAAGAAGCTTTCACACGTACCGACTCATTATACCCAACATACCTATACAAAAACTGCAAGGTATATGACTCTCCCGAACCGGAGCATGAGAAACAAGCATAAGAGCCAGTATACATCCTGGAACTAGAATGCAAATTGTTACAACTTTATTGCATTATTTTGCGAACAATAAACTCTTTGACCCTAACGATGAAATATAATATTTTAAAAAGCCCTCTTCCACTTTTCTCGTAGCCAATGTTGTTATTGGCTACGAGAAATGTGGAAGAAGGCTTTTTATAATATTTCCTAGCTGCGAAATTTACCATATTACGACGTAGGTAACTTTATTTTACAATCTAAGAATACCTAGGCATTGCGTTTTAAAAAACCCGTTTTTTTTAATACGTTAACTTTGCATCTACATACCTATTAACATATTCCACATCGATTCTCGAACACTAATGAAGCAAAATTTTAAAAGCCACTGTAATTATGTTTGCGGATCTCCTTTTCGTGTCTCCTTTTTAGGGAAATTTCTCGCCGATTAGCGACTGGTGGACTTTTCACTGTACCAGGGGCCTAAGGGCCGGTTGTTTCAAACAGTTCGGTAATGTAACATACGTACGTCAAATAATAACGATTACATTATGATGTTTAACGTTCGTTAAATACAAAGTGTTGATTCACTGCATAAAAACCGATCGTCAAAGTTCAAATGTAAAAGAATAAAATGACGTTAACCAGTGGGTCACTGTAATCGTTATTTTTTAACGAACGTCAAGGGCATAATTTTGTGAAACAACGGTTTGACGATAGTTAGCGCCATTTATGACGTATACGCGTGCGTTAAATGGACGTGAAACAACCCGCCCTAAGTCTACTAATTTACAAACGTTGCAATGGTCTCGCCATTGTGAGTATTTGACAGTGTTTGTACATTAGTAGACTTGGCCCCCAGACGGCTGGCTCATTCTTTGGCCAAAGAATAAGCATTCATTCAACGTGGCAATGCTGCCAGACTTCTGGGTACGTTGTATAATATGTATACCTTCTTCTGCCTGCGACTTCGTCCGCGTGAAATTTCTTGTTCCCCCTTACCTAATCCGTTCTCGAGATATCATCAAAAAAGCCTTTCTATACAAAGTATAAATATATAAATGTATAAATGGTCTAAATAACCCGACTTTGTTTTATATATTAAAGATATATATTTATATAGATAAATATCTATATGCTTTATGTATGCTATATTTATGTATTTATTGTATAAGTAAATGGTACACCACTGACTACTTCCAGTATTGTCTCTCCTACTTTTTCATCCATCCAAAGGTTGTCTCTAAAAGACCGCTTTTAGCGAGAATACCGCCCATTATGTCACCCGTGTAATGTGTATGTATGTAACATTTCTACATTTATATCTGTAGTTTTTCTGGGCTCTTATTCTATTGAAACTCCTTACGCTGGGCCAGCTCAAGATCGCACTTATCACTTACCACAGACGCGCGATGTGTTGTCGACTGGTACAGTACCTACCTACCTAGGCTAATAAACATTACTCGTATAAAACCACCTGGACTAACGCAGCGGGGTGAACTACCTATTTGACGTTTGAAAACAGTAAACCATTATAAAATTTGCGCGCGTAGCGACTTTATGTACTCAAACATAGGGTTGAAATTCAACTGTTTTACACGCTTGACGCAGTTGGTAAAACTATTCCGCGAGAAAAATAAACCATAATAGCTTTTGCGCACGTCGCGTCTTTATTTTACATTGACATAGGGTTTAAACTCAACTGTTTTACACACAATCATATGTATTTGCGGTTGGTAAATCTATTCCGCGTAGGTACTCTTACCTAGTTAGTCAATTAAAATATAATACATAATTATAGTTATAATAATATTGTAAAAGCATCCATATCTTTTTTGTTTACTCAGCCTTCGTAGAGCCAGCGATGACAACTTTTTTCTTTTTTAGTTTTGTTAGTTTTGCCCATTTTACAATAAATTTTTAGGCTCAGCCAAGCTCAAAAATGGGCACTCGTCTGACATCTAACACCAGTGGCGTAGCTAGTTCTAAAACAGAACTTTTTGGGGGCCCTTTTTACTGACTGGGGCGAAACTCCATAGGAGGGTATTTTTTTTTTACAAAATAAATAGTATACCATAATGACTTGACAGTTGAGACACTGAGGTTGTCATTGTGACTACTAAGGGAATGCAAGAGCGAGTGAAGCGAATTCAAAAAAACATAGATAAGATTATCTGTGTGACTGCCTCGTTGGTCTAGTGATCGCAAGTGCTGACCAATAGATCCTGGGTTCGATTCCCAGGTCGAGCAAAGTGTAAGGGCCGATGCACACCGGCATGGCAGCGGCCGGCAGAGACGCGACGAGTCGTACCGCGGGCAATAGCGCTGACAAGACGCGCGTCTCGCGGTACTGCGGGCGGCCGCGCGACCTTTTGAGCTTTGCGATCAAACGATATTGGTCTTTTAATTATGTAGATAAAGTTTAAAATTATTTCACACTGAAAGTGCACGCCGCGCCGCTGCCGGCCGCTGCTTTCCCGGTATGAATCGATAATAATAATAAAAAATGTAATAATCTTTATTAGATTTTTCTATCAGGAATTTCTCAGTAGCAGGTCGGAGTCTGGATTTGTGTGCGGTTGATGGGAATTATGGGCTCGCCCCTATTAAATGGGACTTAAACATAACTGGCGAAATGTACAACTATAAGTACACTATAAGTATAAGTACACCTCTGCCTAACTCTGTCGAATACAGCCCGGATGTTATATGATGTGTATTATCTGTGTATTTTTACTGAAATGAATGCATGAATTGGACCGCTCCTCTAGTTTGAAGCTTTTGCAAGCCATAAACAAATAACGTTAATTTTCATATTTTCGTTCGGTATTCACTCACAGGCCTCTTATCTATACTACTTAAATATTATCAATATTATAAAGCTGAAGAGTTTGTTTGTTTGTTTGAACGCGCTAATCTCAGGAACTACTGGTTGTAATTTTAAAATTATTTTTGTGTTGGATAGTCCATTTATCGAGAAATATTATAGGCTATATAACATCACGCTACAACCAATAGGAGCGGAGCATAAATGAAAAATGTTGCAAAAACGGGAAAAAATATTCCTATTTGAGAGTTTCCGTTGCGTGCGCTGCGTAAACGTAAACGCAAATATCATGTACATATGAGGGAATTTTTTCTCTTTAAAAGTTCTAAAAAAATGTCCGCGACAGTATATGCCTATCTTTTATGATTGACTCACTATAACATTTTTTTTATGGTAATCAAATTTGTTCGAAATTAATTCATTATTTGCGAAGGAGTTTTATCATCATAATCCTTATCCAAATAAGTATGTTATTAATCACAAGTATTTAAATCTAAACAAAACTGTACTTGACATAACTTGATTTCAATCAACATCTTAGGAGATATCATAATTTTTAAAAGCTAAAGAGTTTGTTTGGTTGAACGCGCTTAATCTAAGGAACTACTGTTTGAATTGAAAAATTCTTTCAGTGTTGGATAGCACAATTATTTAGGAAAGTTATAGGCTATTTAACATCACGCTACGACCTTAAGGAGCCGAGCAAACGACAAAAAGTCGGAAAAAACGGTAAGCGAAATCGGAGTAATTGCGCGGGCGGGCAATGCGATGCGACGGGGCTGTTTTTACGCGGACGAAGTCGCGGGCAGAAGCTAGTTAATCAATAAGAGTTGTAAGATCTTGGATATCGGTCGCGTCGGGGGGCCCCTGTAGCTCGGGGGCCGCGTATCATTAATACGGCTCATACGGTGGTAGCTACGCCCCTGTCCAATACGTTCCACTCGGGACTAATGAAAAAAAGAGCAAATAAAAAGATGTAAACACTTGGTTTTGGAATTAGTAGTACATATATTTTCATATTTCACATTATGTCGCCGGTTTACACTACATTTTTACGACCTTTATTATGGTAGGTATGTTTTATTATTCAAAGCCTAACTCAAATGAAACAAGAATTAGATCATAATTTAGACTTGTGTTTGCGATTTACGATTTAATTGGATGCAGTAAAGTGCAAATAATCGTGTATAGCACGTGTGAAATATCTAGATCGAAGTGTGATGTATATCTTTTATATATAAAACAAAGTTGGGTTACTTACACCATTTATTTATTTATTTTATTTATTTTATTTATTTTATTTATTTTATTTATTTTATTTATTTTATTTATTTTATTTATTTTATTTTAAAGAAGGCTTACAGACTAACAAACCAATGATATAAAGAAAGTAATATAAAGAAAATTGCTAATAACAAGCCTCCACATATAGTAAAACAATGGCTGGACCGATGTTTATGTTCTTGGATTTGTTGGATTTGTCTCCGCCCCGAATAGCAGAATAACTAATAAAATATAATACATGAAAAATTCCCGGAAAAAAAATCTGTAGAAAATTCACTTTCTCGTATGTATAGTTCGGCTTTTATGATATCTCGAGAACGGATTCGGGAACGGGCGTTCAAGAAATTTCACGCAGACAAAGTCGCGGGCATACAATTTTGATGCCTTTCAATTTTGCAACAATGTTGAGGTCGGCTTCCAGTCTAACCGGATGCAGCTGAATACCAGTATTTTACATGGAGCGACTGCCTATCTGACCTCCACAACCCAGTAACTGGGTAACACAATACCCCTTGGTAAGACTGGTTTCTGACGACCCGTAACGACTATCAAAGATCCACGAATGACAGCCGGGACCAACGGCTTAACGTGCTTTCCGAGGCACGGAGGAGTCTCGGTATGTAAACATGGTCACCCATCCACGGATCAACCCCGGCAAGCGTAGCTTAACTTGACGGATCGACCCGTGCGGCTGTTATTACTTAGCCACGAGCTCCTCTCTTTTGTGAAAATCAAGTAAACTACAAAAAAATGCAAAAAAACAAATACAGCTCAAACAAATATTCTGATAGGGCCCGAAACGAATATCGTACCTGCTCATATTTGTACGCCGTTAAGCCAATACATGACTTGCGGTACCTATACGTTACTGAAATATCTTGCTTGCCATGTATGTGTGTATACTCATGTTTCTGTTAAATATGATCTTATCTTATTTTAAGGCGTCAATCTTGAACAAAAACCTCAAGCAATCTGATAAATTACTTCGAAGCTATGAATATAAAGATGTCATCATAATAATGAATAATAATAACTTTGAAAAATAATAATAATAATTTTGAAATAATAATAATAATGATTTTGAAATAATAATAATAATGATAATTTTGTTTTTTTTTTAATCTGGTGTAATTTTTATATGGGTGTATTCTTGAAATAAAAATTATTTGATTTGATGAATGAAACAACAACATTTGATTAATAAACTTAGCCAAGTAATAAAACCTAGGAAAAGAACGCATGCCGATTGTTTGCTGCAAAACCTTCGTCGCTTTATGTATGTGCCAGGCAGATTGTATGATTCGTCATTTTACAAACGGCGCCATCCTTTTACAAACGCTCTTGGTTATGCTAAATGCCTAAGGCATATTGGCATCTCGATATTTTTTTTATAATTTCGACATTACCTGGATGTCGAAATTATAAAAAAAAATATCGACAATTATAAAAAATAAAAAAATAATCAAAAAACCCCGATCAAATGGGTAAGATTAGGTTATAACTATGACCAACCAACCGCGCGTGAGCCGAGCGAGCGCCTTATGAAAGATTTACATTTTGGCTTAAAAGCCTTTTACAGAACCGCGAGCGTTTGTAAAATGACGAGTCATACAATCTGCCTGAGATATATATAAAATAATTATTGATGAAGCTAAAATCAATCGAAGAAGAAAATCTATAAGTATTTACCTCCAAACAAGGAAACGAATCCCTTATTTTGCAAACGACGATATTAAATATACCATTATACTAATATTCGTGGAATTAGAGAATACACTAAGTATTCTCTAATTCCACGAATATTGACTATTCTTTTTTTTTTCTGAACACATTTCCAGAAGACCCATATTTACTAAAAACTATTTTTCACTTCAGTAGCTCAAACATGTAGGTTTTGCTGCCTGAAATCAGTGAGTAAAATGCGATTTTGCTCACTGAGTGAGACCAAGTAACTTTTTTTTTAAATATTTTTTTTAGAAATCCGCGAATATCTTATTCAGCCTTGGGTTAATCATACAATTCGAAACATTCACACTCTATCTCTTTCCCGCCATTAGAAAGAAAGAGATACAAAGACCAGCCCTTTCGAAGTACCGATTTTGAATTCGACCTCAAAGACGTTCGGAAATTCGGACTACTAAAGAAATTTTAAAAAAAGATAATTATGTCTTTTAATGTAATTTATTGAATTTTTAACTTATTGTTGTATTTAAACGAAAATAAGTATTTACTGCAAATAAAACTGATATTTAATCTGTAAATATTTATTATCTCCTAAAGTGTTCTCGCGGTTTGTTCCCACTAGTTCTACTGAACAGTTCTACGGTAGAACTAATGGGAATTTTTTTCTCACTAGTACTACGATATTAGGTATAACAAAATAGTAGAACTATTGGGATTCTCTATTCCCTCTATTCCCACTTCTTCTTCTGAACAGTTCTACGGTAGAACTAATGGGAGTTTTTGTTTTGTTCTCACTAGTACTACGATATACTATATTACATATTAGTACAACTAGTGGGAGTCTCTATTTCCCACTTATTCTACCTGTTCCATCGCTAGAACTAATGGGATATCGCTGCTGAAGTGAAAAGTTAAGTGTGTTACACGAGAGCAAAGTTTTTTGCATCTGGTCTTTGAATCCCTCGCCACACTCAGGATTCAACTTTACTCGCAGCAAAAAACGACTTTGCTCTCTTGTTGCACAAATAACTATAGTTTATTTATCTTTACTGTTGCAATACTTTGCATGTTCACAACACAATAAAAAAACAACATAATAATTTGGTTTGGCAATTTTGCTAACTTTATATTCATGTTAAAAGGACTGATCTCTCACAAAATCAATAAAGTTCCAAATAATCTATAGAAATAATAATATAATACATACAAATAATTAAAATTGAATTGTTCGCTTTTAATGTCAAAATAATAAATGTTTACTCAAGGTCATATAACAAAAAAAAATGTTTTTAAGTGTTTGTCTGTCTGTCTGTTCTGGCTAATCTCCGAAACGGCTGGACCGATTTTGACGGGACTCTCCCTAAATTTGCAGCCCCTCCCCTTTTATTTTCGCAACTAAGCATTATTACAATCATTAGGACTTCAAACTTAAACTTTGAATTTGGGCCCGAATCAATAAGCTCTCTTTTGCAGCCTGCCCCCCCCCCCCCACCTCTACGCCACTGCACGGGTGGAGCCGCGGGCAGCAGCTAGTATGAATATAAAACACTATTTAGACTACATGTTGAAAAGGAACGCTTTAACACTTTCCGGGACACTAAACGTTTATTTAACACAATAGAAGTTTTATTGTTACGTCTATGGAAGTCATAACAATAAAACTAAAGTCAAAAAACGTAAAAGTCAAAAATCGTAAAATTGTGTCTCGTCAATAAGTTTCCCCGTAAGTGTTAAAAATGTAATCATATATTTATTTAGAGTTCAAAGCAAAAGCGACACGCAAAGTTTCATTGATACCACGGTGCTTTTCGAATTGTGGGACTGATTGAATCACGCAGCTCAATCCAAGTATTGAACAGATAATTTAATTATGTGTTTCTATAATTGAATTGAATTAAATGATATTGAAGTAACTGTGGCTTCACTGCACGTGCCTCTCTTCCAACACAACATCTTCCAACCCACAATTTTACAGGTAAGCTTAAAGCAAATTAATGAATCCAAAAGAATAAATAAATCATATTACTGTTCCGAGAATTGTTTACGTCTGAGCTCTATAAAAATAAACGGATCAAAATTAAACCCTCGCCTGACTAAATTCATAAAAATCTGATAATGAAAACACTACTAAGAAAACTGATAATCCTAGAAAAGGTAACTCCGCGTTCTATCTAAAAGAGATCGCCGCGCGAATCCGCTATCGTCACGAACATAGACGTATATAAATGCCACTTTTGGTTCTGAAAACCGGAAAACGCACTTTGTCGGCGTGTCGTTCAGGTTCCCCGAGCAAAGCGTAGTCAAATAATTCATTTCAAATAGAAAAGAATTATTTGACATTTAAATATTTATTTTATTTATTTTTTTCATTTATAATAATAAAAGGCACTTTTAAACGTCAATAATTACATAAATAATTAATTGATACTAGTCGCCCCTTCCAAAAGGTAGGAGGAGAATGGTCAAGAAACTCCATAGATACTTACTCTTTTAAATTTTTAACAATATTTTGTTTACAATTATCACTTGACAATAGGTAAAAATAATGAAAAGTAAAGTAATGACAGACAAATGAATTATGCGATGGGTACCTACATGATGCTCACATATTTACAAACATTGTAAAAGTCGATGATTTTCCTAAAACTTTAACATAATTATAATAAGTGAGTGTGTGAGTGTAATCACAGGAAATAAAATTAATATTAAATTAGCAACCAGTTTGATTTTGTCTAGACGCTAAATTGTCCTATGGAGCAGGACCAGTTCGTTTCCAAGCATTCTTATCTTCGTTAAAATCCTGTAATTCGTACTATGCTTGTTTACAGTGTGCTTTTAATATGAGTTTATTAAATTTTAGTTAAGTAAATTTTCTTTCATTTAATTTTAATATATCAGAAGGTATTTTATTGTAACATTTAACACAGTACCCCCCATAAAAGATGTTGGTACTTTAGATAATCTGAAAAATGGTTAATCTACTTTATCTTTATTTCTAGTATTACAGTAATGTCTATCACTGATTTTATTAAAAAGATGTAGATTTTTTCATACATAATATTTTCATAAATGAATTGGCAAGGTACCATCAGAATACTAATCTTTTTAAATAGTTCCCTGACAAAAAGTGACATCGTGACGATCGCTGAATTGCACAGAGAGTTGGTCATTTCAAAGCATAGCATCTTTTATATAAGTTCGGATTCGAGTAAAATTAATTTCTAAAAATGCTGTTCCATAATTTATTCCTTAATCAAAAAAGTATCTTAATATTTTCCTGTCTGACCCAGGATAGTTATTTTGCCAATAATCGCAGTCTAAAATCGCAGTGAAAATTGTCAGCCTGATAACTGGACAGCCGGCAGACTGTCACGATATTATGAAAAACCAAATTATTATTTTTTATCTATTTCAATCAACTTGTAAGTTTACAAAATTGTGTTTCACTTTTTATGGTTCCGTACCTCAATAGGAAAAAACGGAACCCTTATAGGATCACTCGTGTGTCTGTCTGTCTGTCCCTCTGTCACAGCCAATTTGCTCCGAATGTAATGGATCGATTAAGTTGAAATTTGGTATACATATCGATTTGAGTGACCCAAACACGGATGTGAACCGTAAATAAATGAATTAAGAATATTGGGGTAAATTTTGGGCGGCAAACAAGAAAATTTTAAAAAAGCTTTGCAAACTGTACCGTGTGACATATCAAATGAAAGGGCATGCTGTGAGGGTCTCAAATATTTTTTTTTATAATTTTAAAATAAATTGTTTTAAAGTCATAAGTGAAAATAGACGAAAATTGACCATTCCCCCCTTATCTCCGAAACTACTGAACCAAAAAAATTGAAAAAAATACAGAAAATAGTTCTATGCTTATAGATTACAGAAAAATCTAGTAGTTGGAATGTATGGGAGATTATGTTTACCAACTACAATGTTAAGTTTGTTCTTAGGATAAATTATTTCCAAGTGCCGAACCCTTCATAGTGCGTGGTCCGACACGCACTTGGCCGGTTTTTTTCGTTTTCCGGAGGTTACATTTAACCGAAAATAATGTTATTATAGGCTGTTTTTTTTTTTTTCTATGTGGTGTCAGCTATAGAAATCAATTAATACTTCGGTTCTTTTAATGTTAATTATTGCGCTAAATATTTATTTAAAGTCCGTACAGAAGTAAAATGTATTTTTTTTTAACTGCCAGCTGTTATTTTAAGATGCCGAATCGATCGAATTTATTTGTGTCTGTTTAGATGATGTATTCAAGTAGCACTGACAAGAAAATTGTATTTTTTAAAGCATGAAATAGGCCGTGTCCTAAAGTTGCAGTCGTTATTTTATGAGAAAATCTTATTTTGCGCAAGTGAAAGGCTCGTGACTGTACCATCGTCGCCATGTTTCTGGTAGGTAGTCACTGTATGTACAAAGGAGCGTGGAATCTCTCCGCGCGCGATTTTCATAGTGTCTGCTCAATCCATTTTAATCGAAGCATAGAATATAATTTTTAAGTATTTTTTTTATAATAGTCGTACTTTAGAGTGTAATGTTTTATATTGTAACTGTATTTTTTTTCTTACGATTATATATATTTTAATTATTTTCTAACGTAAATCAACCTCACGAGTGACGTAAACATAACGTAGATTCGAATGGTTTTTGAGAATGCCACCAGATTGCAGCTTATGAACAGGCGACGTATGTATATTAGGTCTTAGGTTTAAATTTTTGCAATAAGCATAAATAAAATGTTAAAACTAAGTAAACATTATGTATGAATATCGTTTATTCCGTGCGTTCGCGATAACTCCCGTCGGATAAACTTTTTACCCGACTACCCTAAAGGGTAATTTTTCCATATTTATTTTAAACTAGCTGACCCGACAGACTTCGTTCTGTCAAAAGCTATAGTATAAACTCCACTACCCTACTCTACCCTACCTACCCTACCTACCCTACCTACCTACCTACCTACCTACCTACCTACCTACCCTACCTACCTACCTACCTACCTACCTACCTACCTACCTTCCTACCTACCTACTTAACTACCTACCCTACCCTACCCTACCTACCTACCCTACCCTACCCTACCCTACCCTACCCTACCCTACCCTACCCTACCTACCCTACCCTACCCTACCCTACTCTACCCTACCCTAATTTTTCGTAAAAACCATTAAAAAAAAAAAACCATCCTTGGACTTCAACGAACATTAAAAAAAAAGAATTGGTTAAATTGGTCCAGGCGTTGTTGAGTTATAGCGTCAGGAAGGAAAACCCGACTTATTTTTATATAGTAGATTTAATGTACTCATTAAAATTAAAATAAACTGTCGACAACATATTTACGTATTAAAGGTTGCCGACGTCAGAGATGACCCCTTCTTGTCTGCTTATATAACTCATTTATTATATCGATATTTTTTTATAATTTAATTTAAGGCTGATTTCACCAATGAAACTGAACGCGTTCAGCGCATTTAAACTGCGCTCAAGAGCTGTCATTGTCATTATTTCTATGGAATATTAACACTGACGGCTCTTGAACGCTTAGGTGCGCTGAACGCGTTCAGTTTCATTGGTGAAATCAGCCTTAAATGAAATTATTAAAAAAATATCGATAAAATAAATAGGCTATTCAATTAACTCTCAATTTTGTTTTTGGGGTGTCGTTAACGTCAAACTTAAACCTTGAAATTATTTTATTTTTTTAGTTTTTCATGTTTATTTTGCAGAGGGCGCGGACATCAAGAACGACAGTGCATAATTCGAAATTTTATAAAAAAATAAAATCGATGATATTATTTTAAAGAAATAATAACAGTTTTCTCTTTGTTTCACTTGGATGAGCTGAAAACGAATGTAAAGCGTTGTCCATTGCTGCTTGTGAGCGCCTACCGTTGACCATTGTAAGAAAACTGAAAAGGAGGTTCTGTTCTAAAAAATAATAGATCCAGGTTTATCGTAAATATTTTATTTACTATATTTATACATCATTATTTAGAAATTACACGTATGATATTAAGTTACTTCATTTCTTGCTTCTGCGGTAAAATATCTTCGAATTCAGGAACAAGACGTTTGATTGTTGAAACTTCCGTAGAATGTACATCTCCGCTACCACAGGCAGTTAAATGATTATTACGAAAACTAATTATCATATAAACTTATTGAACTAATTTAAAAAAAAAAAACAAAATTAACTTCTGAGGACACGTAAATTTCACACTAACTTTCGTTTAACAGCTCTTTAAAACACTTTAGGAGCCGTGCAGAAAGACGCAGTTATTTCATCTGGCTTTTGTATTCTCTATAATATAACTATTTCCGGCTTAAATTCGTAATTAAATATCGTAAATTGTATGTTTATAAATCCACTGGTTAATATTCAAGGTTATATTCAATTATTTTTACTTCCGGTTAAAACTGTTTTTTTTTTTTTTTGTTGCACTTTTGCAAAAGTTGACAAAAGTTATGAATTTTTTTATCGTAAAAAATGTATAAACGAGATAATTGAATTAAAAAAATACTTATATTAAATAGACTTACCAATTTATTGATTTTTTCTGCTATTGATGCTCAGGTTCCGGACAGGATGACCGAGTGTCGGGTCGCTGTTGCAGTAAGTGCAACGCGCGCGTACTGTGCTCGGTAGTCGAGAGCGGAATGCGAGCCTCTTCAGAGCAGACATTGGCTCTATCCTCGACCCAACATACTAGTTACTTAATAGATTATTAGTGCCTCATGTTTTTAATATGTATTAGTTTATTATTTTGTCAGAATATTTAATTTTATTTTTTCTGCGGCTTTAGTTGCCTGAAAACAAAAGAATGATTAGGTATTATTATTTAACTGCATTTCTGGGCGCACAAACGCAAACCTGAACAGTTTTTTTTTTTTGTACCTAATCCTATAATCTCTCGCCCGGGTTTCACATTCTCCATTTTCCGATCGATTTTCTTAAGATCGTGTCTTAGACAGGGTTGTTGAAATTGTTGATTTTTTTTATATTTTTTTTATTGAATTTATTTATTAATTTTTTATTAGACCTATTGACCTAATTCATGCAATGCATCCAGTTTTCAAATACAGTAAGTAGGGTTTTTTTGTTTCGTATCTTCTGTCTATGTTAATGTTTGTTTTTCTTTACGACTTTTTGTCAAATTTTATTTTGTTACATGAGATGGTCACTGTGACGCTCATAAAATTCTGAACAAAGACAGTTCTGGAAAATGTCATTCCAAAAATCCAAGTTAACGAATTTAGCTAGTTTTTTATTGTGTTTTATTCGAATTTTCTACTAACATATTAATTTAATCACAAAATCGGAAACATCAGTTTGATTTATCCAATTTTATGATTAATTACTTTGTGTTTATTTGTTACTTGCAGCATGATTTTTAACGCACCATTCGTGCATGCAGCCTCCTTGTTCCCACTAAAGTTTTGCGTCGCGGTGGGTTGCGGGTTCAATTAAGGAAGCCACAGAAAGTATTTGAAAATTTCCTTACTTTTTCTTGAGCCATACCTTTAAGTGAAATGAAATAGACTTATTTAGATAATAAGTACCAACATGAAAATAATTTATTTTGGTTCTACGGAAAATGTGAGTAAATAAATGAGAGTTTAAACTTTTTGTTTGAATGTGTTTCTTTGAATTCCGCCTACACGGGATCATTATCAGAAAATAGTCATCCTTTGTCACAAGCTATTTGTAGAACTTTAACCGTCTCATTTCAGAACGCGTTCTAAGTTTGGCAAAGTCTAAATCTTACAGCCAGTTTTTGTATTTTGAACCTTATTCTGACCGGGATAAAGTTCTTAATACAAAATTGACAACTTCAACTTTGTCGTAAAAAGTTCGCATTTCAAAAATGGCTCGATGCTTTAGACCCAGGTTTAAACCATCGAGCCATTTTTGAAATGCGAACTTTTTACGACAAAGTTGAAGTTGTCAATTTTTTTGTATTTTGAACCTTATTCTGACCGGGATAAAGTTCTTAATACAAAATTGACAACTTCAACTTTGTCGTAAAAAGTTCGCATTTCAAAAATGGCTCGATGGTTTAAACCTGGGTCTAAAGATAAATCTTGTTTTTTTTTCCGTCGCATTTTGTAGTTAAAAAACTATTTATAACTTGCCATGTAGAAAATAATTACAGGCAAACCCCAATTGGGGGAGGCCTATGTCCAGCAGTGGACGTCTTTCGGCTGAAATGATGAATGATGATGATGATTTATTTCTGGATAATATTTAGATAATTAAAAGCTCTTAAATAATAATATGTACAAGTATATAAAAAAGGTTATCAAAAAAAAATCCGCAGCGCTGTCGACAGGAAATGTGCCCAAAAGTGTGGCATCATTGCCACGTTGTATGGCAATGCTGATTCTTTGGCCAAGAAATAAGCCAGGCCTCTGGTCACGTGAAGAGTCGACCAGAGGGCGACCATCCGCTTGGTGATGTCTCGCAAAACTAAGTGGGCATCGGACACCATAGCATGGCATGGATTGGTGTATTTGCGCCGTTTGAGGTTTTCCGCATCTGCAGCAGCCCGCCGTGCTAGGAAAATGGGATAGCGCAAGGGTGTCGACACGTGTTGCATCCCACACCAAAGGCTTAATGTAGTCTGTTTTTGAATAGGTTTATGAAGTTGTGTATTTTATTCGATGTGTGTGATTTCCGTGACTTGTAAATTCATTAATTGTAATGATGTTACAAATAAATAAATAAAATAAATAAAAATAAAATTAATTATTTATTATTTAATAATAATAAATAATTAATAAATAGATTTGACTTATTTATAAAATGTAATCCTTTTATTATTTGAAAGATTTTTTTTTTTAATGTTTGTTATTTAGACTTTTTTCCAATTTTACATAACGTGACTGTATGGGTTTTTCTGAAATAAATAGGTTTGATTAATTTATAAAAATGTAGCTGTCTTTTTTATTATTTGGAAGTGGGTTTTCTTTTCTTTTATTATTGGATTTTAGTTTTATTTATGTAATATTATTTTCGATTGTTTGGTGTCGCGATCTTAGATTTACAGGCTTAGATTCGAAACCCGAGTGAAGCAAAGCTTTACTTTTTCGAAAGGTCTTTGAAATCTGACTTGGGGTTGTGTTTGGCGTTAAAGCGCAAGGTCCCGCCTTCAACCCCTAAGTAAGATAGTAGATTTTCATTTTCAGATATTAAGTATTTAGCTTGCACTCGACATTTTAGTTGCTAAGGGCATAACTTTCCTAACCGTGAGTGTAGGGAAAGGTGATAAACAGATTATCAGAGCGTTCTCTTCTCCATCTACAACTACAAAAATGTAATCATGTCTATGCGACGCCAGCATGCCAGCGTGTTTATGTCTTGAGTTGTCTGTGCGAATCGATTCGCCTTTTAATAATATAATTTTAATAATAACAGCCGCACGTGTCGATTGATTAGGTTAAGCTACGCTTGCCGCGGTTGGTCCGTAGATGGGAGACCATCTTTATATACGAAGACTGCGTCGCAAAAGCACGTTAAGGGTCGTAGCACACATATCTACTCGGAAAGGGATCGTAACCGTATCGCCTTTCGCGTCGCCGTCAAACAGTCGTCAACCTTACGTAAGCACGTAACCAAAGCGGATCAGAAGCTCCCATACGTCGACTCGGCTACGGCTAGGCGACGCCGCGCTTACGGCTCGCCGACCGCTCACGCTAAGTGTAGCGCACGGTTATGTCTCGGTTCAGAATACGTGAGTGGCTATCATTGCCATAGCACTTGATGAAGAGGAAAAAGAAAATAGAAAGAAACGAAGAAAAAGATTATGGGTACACAATATGAATAAAGCAAGAAGAACTGAAGGAGAATTTCGGACTTTTATAAAACATTTGATAGCTGATGAAGAGAAATTTTATATTTATTTCCTTAAGCCAAAATATCTCTTTTATAACATACTGCAGTCTATAGAAGAATGTATAAGAAAGAAGCATACAACATTCAGAGAAACCTTCGGCAACGCAAACCGCGGGAGGGGCGTGGACGAAGAGACGTAAGCTAGGGTACGGAGATCCGTAAGCTCAGCAACTGCAAGTCGACCACGCACTGCACCGCGGTTCGTGAGCTTGTCCCGAGGCGAGGCGATTACGTTACGATTCCGATTAGTGTGCGTTGCAGTAGGGAGTTTCATACAAATAATACTGAACGGCTCGAGTTGATACCGTGACGATCCCTTTCCGAGCTAATACGTTTGCTACGACCTTAAGCCGTTATAATTTTTTTTTTCATGTATCATTTGTCCAAAAGAATGCAGGATTATATATTAAATAGCAACCAAAAACCACTAAGGTTAAACTTTTGCTATCATGAATCTATCTCAATATCAAACTATACAATTAAGAATTTTATATTGGACGCGTTATTGCCGATACAATTAATAACATCTTTAGTAAAGTACACATTTCTTTGCATGAATTGTAGGTACAGTACATAAGATGTTACAATTAAAATATGGGTGATTCCTAGTTCTTTAATAGTTACTATCATTCCTACATTATACTTAAATAATATTGCTTAAGTTTACATTAGATATTTTTATGTATAACTAGCTGACCCGACAGACTTCGTTCTGTCAAAAGCTATAGTATAAACTCCACTACTCTACTCTACCCAACCCTACCCTACCTATCCTACCTACCTACCTACCTACCTACCTATCTACCTACTTACCTACCCTACCCTACCCTACCCTACCCTACCTACCTACCTACCTACCCTACCCTACCCTACCTACCTACCTACCCTACCCTACCCTACCCTACCCTACCTACCTACACTATCCTATCCTATCCTATCCTACCCTACCCTACCCTACCTACCTACCTACCCTACCCTACCCTACCCTACCCTACCTACCTACCTACCTACCTACCCTACTCTACCCTACCCTACCTACCTACCTACCTACCCTACCCTACCCTACACTACACTACACTACCCTACCTACCTACTCTATCCTACTCTACCCTACCCTAATTTTTCTCGCCTTAAAAACCATCCTTGGACTTCAACGAACATTTAAAAAAAAGAATTGGTAAAATTGGTCCAGGCGTTGTTGAGTTATGCGCTTACCAACACATTTTGCGATTCATTTTTATATTACACATACATTTGTGTACCTATTTCTGAGGATAGACTATTAATAAGTCTCGGTATAGTATAATCGGTAGTTCGCTCGCCATACGTATTGTTGGCGCGCTGTGTACGAAGCCTCCCAAGTAACACAAAAGCGCTGTATATAAGCTGAATTACTGTCCATAATAGAATTCTAAGCTGTACAAGCCTGCTAAATAAGAGCATTAGAGGCGTTGTCTCAGCTGATATAACTCTAATTTGGGCACAAATTATTCAGCACATAGCTTTATAAGAATTCCAATTGATAAATAATTGAATTATATCCAAATTATATTAAGCATTTATGTGTGTAACAGTCGCCCCAAGAGCTGAAATTTACCTGAATAACAAGGCACGTGTTACCTATATTACAGCAAGAAAGACAAATGTGTACAAACGTTTTGTTGAGGATGATATTCTCATAGCATGTATAATTCCTTTGTTTTAATTATTTTTAATTTTTATATTCTTGTTTTATATTGTACCACATTTTAAATTAAATTATATTAATTTTCTTTAAGTACGCTGTACTGGTACAGCGTCTTAATAATTGTTTGCTGCACCGGACGACGTCATTACGTCAACGCCGGCTGTCGCTGAAAACCAGCGCTGGGGCTCTGTCTTGCATAGGGTCGCAGCATAATGCTGAGCGATAGCCGTTTTGCGTGGATGTGACGCATTTTCCCCAGGAGTTCGTTTTTCTAATAATTAGCATGTTTTCGCCACCATTTAGAAAATTTATCATAGTTCGCTTCCAAACTTCCTTTGTTATCACATAGGTTGGTGGATATTACTAGTTGATCCCATTTATATAACTTTATCAAAAAATAAAAATAAAATTGGTTTACTCTCCTAGCTCGCTTCCAAACTTCCTTTGTTCTATTACATAGGTTGGTGGATATTACTAGTTGATCCCACTTATATAACATCCTCAAAAAAAAAAAACTGGTTACTCTCCTAGCTCGCTTCCAAACTTCTTTTGTTTTATTACATAGGTTGGTGGATATTACTAGTTCATCACATTTATATAACTTTTCTCAAAAAGTTGAATAGGTCTCTCACAGCTCGCTTCTAAACTTCCTTTGTTCTATTACATAGGTTGGTGGATATTACTAGTTGATCACATATAAATAACTTTCTCAAAAAATTTAATAGGTTTACTCTCCTAGCTCAATCCCAAACTTCCTTTGTTCTATAAAGGAAGTTTGGTGTTACATAGGTTGGTGGATATTACAGGTTGATCACATTTATATAACTTTCTCAAAAAGTTGAATAGGTCTCTCACAGCTCGCTTAATATCCACCAACCTTCGAGAAAGTTATTTAAATGGGATAAACTAGTAATCTAGTTGATCCCATTTATATAATTTTCTCGAAAAAATTTATAGGTAATGACGTAGAAATAGGGTTATATATTTATTTATTTAATACTTCAAGCACAGAAATGTACAGAGGCGGATTTAATGCCATGCATTTTCTACGAGTCAACCTTTGGGTGATGCAGAGACAAACAGTGGTAGGTATAATTACGAAAAATCTTGGAGTAACTATAAAGATACTTACAAACAATAAATATAATCAGTGTAGTACATACATTCATAAATACCTTCTTTCCATGGGGGTATGCAGAAACTAAAGAACGCCTCCTGCTAAAATCCCTTTTCTTCGTTTACGTTCATATATATGTAAATTAACGAGAAATAAACCGGTTGCAATTCATCTTTTTTTTTTTTCGATATAATTATTTCAATTTTTTTTCTAACCGTAGGTAAAGCAGACGCTCGTAGACACTCGTAGCCGCGTAGGTGTGGTATGTAGCAGCGTAGGCCGTAGTTCGTAGCGCGGCGTAGCACTAAGCCGATATGTCAGTTAGAAAATTGTAACATTATGAAAGTGATGGGATTTCTTTAATTTTTCTAATGTATTTTATTCTTAAAAACGTAAAAAACAAAATCCTGGTTGTGATACAAATAATAGGAAATTATAGAATCATCATTATCTTCATTTCAGCCTAAAGACGTCCACTGCTGGACATAGGCCTCCCCCATGCACCGCCACATCGACCGGGTGTTTCTAGCATTCAGCGTATTCTTGCGGCCTTCACAAGGATTATTGGACATGAGAGATTAATTATCCATATTTTTAAATAAAAACGGGTTAAATTCATCTACACACATCAATATGTAAAAAAAAAAAAAAATAATATTATGTTGTAAGTCAATAAAATTGACTTTGATCTAGGAATAGGTAGGCTTTAACTACGCGCGTGGTCTTGGGTTCGATTCGTGGGACGAACAATTTGAAAAAAAAAAAAATATATATCTTCAAAAAATATTATTATTACCTACCTTACCGCACCGTACTTTTGTGCTCTTCTATGTTATTATATTGTCATGTCATGTATTTTGTGTGTACATAATAAATAAATAATTTATTATAATTTATTATTGAAAACAGTTTTTTTTTTTTTTTTTTCACACTTCAACTTCAGATATCGAAATGATGGCACATTATTTAAAAGTCTTTAAACAGCCAAAACAATAAAAACGAAAAAAAAAACTACATTTCTGAAACAAGTTACTAATTGGAACAGAACACCGATTTTCATTAATTTATATTCCAATTTACTCATAGCTTTTATAATCCACTAGCTTTAGCCCGTATCGCCCGCGTGGAGGTCGGAATAAAAACTAGTTAAAAGCATTTTCCATGATAAAATACGTATAAGCGCCATCTCTCACTGTGATCAGTGAATATTATATATAGAAGTCTAATCTCAGATAGACTATAGAGCAGCGGTTCTCAAACTTTTTTGGTCACGGAACCCTTTTGACAAGCAAAATACTTACGGAACCCTACAATAAAACAATAGTTTTTAAAAGTGTATTCTTTATTATACGAGAGTACAATGTAACAGTTACTAATTATTACTTACTTTACCACATGGCAAGTACAATAATAGAAGATATTAAAAATGAAAAAATCTTAACAAATGGGAGGTATGAAACTGTTTTTTATTTTTCATCAATTGGTTGATATCAGGTTTGATAGAAGACATTTGAAGTCTCATATCAGGTTCGGCGTCCAGTCTATTGCGATATTTTGTTTTCGTGGCTGCGTCGATCGTTTGATAGCGGTACAGTAGAAAGATGCTTTGCAGATTTTTCATCGAGCATACATTTTGTTATGTCTAACACACATGGCTTTATTAAATTCTCAGCGATAGTGTGCGCTTCACCTGCTTGTGCAATGCGATAGCTAACTAAATATGATGCCTCCGTGGCCTTTTCATTAATAGTTTGTGTTACATGCATCATATTTTTTTGACTTTCCAATAACTGTTCTTTTTTACGAACAAAAAATTCTTTATAAGTTTTTAAACTGTCATGGTCACTAATATTATTATTAGCATAAGCGGGATATTTACCATGTTTATTCATGTTGAATAAACATGGTAAATATCCCGCTTATGTTAATAATAATAAAAAAATATTTATTCTTGTCTTTAGACTCGGGGTGTACAGTTTCTAAATGTCTGCGCAATTTGGCAGGTGCCATGGAACTATTAGGAAGCAGTTTACTACATAACATGCAGAGAGGTGAGCCGTTGGAATCAACAAATCCGAAAATGATATATGATTCATCATACTTCCTTTTTTTCGTCTTTGAAACCGTGGAGCTTGACGTCGTGGCATCATCGTCTGGATCGGTAATTGCTGTATTCTCCGCGCGTACTGCTTTTGAACATTCAGCGTCATTAGAAGATGTTGTTGCAACACGTTTAACACCTTTAAGCCAACGTTTCATTCTTCTTTATTCATAACGTTACACGTCAGGATGGTGGGGTCAAAATAATGCACAATCTTTACTGCGTTTATGAGACAAAGTTTAGTCCAAAGTAGAAATGTACAAAACTGATATAATCAGAATACAGCAGGCAGCAGGCTAGCCAGCTTGTAAGTAGGTAGGTACGAACTTATCGCTCCGAACGCTAATCGTCAACTGAATGACGAGGCGCGACTTTTGTTTCTCTTTTTTTTTTTTTTATCTAGGGCATCTCAGAGTGTAACCACTAAGGTCCGACTCTTTAACCGGACTTTCCTGTGGCTGCCTTAAGCTCCTAACGAAACTTAATGCCTCCAGCCAGGGCGTAAAAACTATAAACTAAACGACTGCTGCTCGCTAAGGGCACCCCCTGTGGGGTACGAACCTCGGCTTAGGGCAGCTGAGTCGGAGGGAGGGTGGCAAGGGACCGACGGTGACTGGATAAAATCAGTGTTTTGATTATTATCGTGGGGAGTTTGGATTACATGCTGCTCAGCTAAAACGCGTGCTGGCGCTTCACTTACAGTCAAGGGTCGGGGAGGAACGAGGCGCGACGCGCGATCGCCGCTTTTATACTTAGTCCTAGACTCGAACTCGAACATTCTCAAAAATACTCGAGTCGGCGCCTATGATAAACAAAAAGCGGAAATAAAAATAGAAATACAAAAAAATGCGTTGTAAACAATCTCGACTTTTGTGTTTTTGAAGATAGAGCCGAAAGTCGCTTGTTCACAACTATAGCGTCTAATTCAGAGGCGGCTTTTATCAAAGGGACTGCGCGCTCACAAGTGTATGCGCGGCGGGCGGAGTCAAAACGTTCGACCAGTGACCAGAGAGAGGTGTTTTGATTTTTTTTCTAAATTCTTGCGGAACCCCTACAGGGGTATCGCGAAACCCTAGGGTTCCGCGGAACACACTTAGAGTACCGCTGCTATAGGAGGAACAGGGTGGAAAGTTCACTCATGCTCCATAGAAAAGGGAGGATCCACCGACCAGATGGTTGTTGTGTCTATTGGGCAACTGCCCGACGGTTGATGTCGGGATGTTGTATTTATGCTAGTCGTGCGGTAAACTCTGATAGCGCGATGCAGGATTTGTGACGTCAGGTCTTTGATGCGTAGTTCGCATGTGGCGTTGTTGATACCGCCACAATACCAACATCCAGGAATTTCGATCTATAAAACCGCTATAAATAAACGATCTATAAACGCTATAAAAAAAAAATACCTCGTTTATTTCAACATTCCAAATTACAATATGGAGGTAGCGTTGGTCCCAAACTAGGCACAACCTGCATATTGGACACTGGACATACTAATATTATAAATTCAAAAGTAACTCCGTCTGTCTGTCTGTCTGTCTCTATGTTACCTTTTCACGCTTAAACCACTGAACGGATTTCGATATAATTTGGCAGAGCGATAGATTACATCCCAGGGAAGGACATAGGCTACTTTTTGTCTCAAAAATATCCCTAAAGGGGGGATAGGGTATGAAAGTTTGTATGGGAAACCTATTATTTTTTAAGTTAGGGATATGAAAATTCAAATTTATGCTTTTAGTAACAAATAATAAATTACGTATTTCATAGTTTTTCTGAAATGATCCCTCAAGCGGGTAAAATAGGGGATGATTTTAAAATTCACATGTAATATTGACATTTTTGTGAAACTATTTTCAAGAGATTAAAGGATTGGAAATATAGTCATAGTCCGTATCTGCAGGTGACATTTAGTCTTTATTTCATTAAAATCGGTCCACTCCGTCAAAAGTTATCACTACTTGCAACAGGTTGGAACAGAGAGTTTAGGTTTTGCTCGATAGATGGCGCTGTACAAATGACGCGATTTTCTGAATCCCGGTGTTAAGACTTTCCGTAGGATAGTAACCCTCATTCATGCAACGTATTAGTGTTTTGTTGTTCATTCGTTTCTAAAAATAATCGTTGTTCGTTCGTAGATAGTTACTTTTTGAAAAATTGGATTTTATTTATTGGTTTCTCTTCGCTTCGTTGTGTATTTTTTTTTTTTTTTTTTTTTTATGTGTTTGTCTTTTTTTATTTTTGTTTTATTTCTCGGAAAAAAAAATCGATTGAACTGGGTGAAGTTCTGTTCTGGTTCGATCAATTGGATTTTTTTTATTACGAGGCACTACGAGGTCAGGAGGTCTCGCTTCTCGGTCGAGTGTTTTCTAAATCTCTACTCTATAGAGTTTTTAATCAATTTAATCTAAGTTCCGTTGATCGCAGTTGACGAGTGTAAATTGCCTTCGATCTCAATAGTTGTCTCCGTTGACGTTGACCTTAGTAATTCTTAGGTTTATATGTTGTTTTATAAGTAGTGTATTCAATAACTTATTTTTAGTTAGTTCATTAGGTTTCAAAAATAATTTCTTTTGCACTGTGTGCTGTTTACAAAAATGTGTTTACATAAGATATCGATACATCCCAGGTAAAATATCGTAACATTTTTTTTTTGCAAAATGAGATTTTAGTACTATAATGTAATATTATTATACCTATAAATACTAGAAATTCTTAAAAACTATATTTTCACTAAAAACCGAGTTTCTAACCCGCTAATAGTCTTATCATATTATGTTTTGCGGCTGCTCAACACAAAGATGACGTTAAAAATCTCTCTTGAAAAATCACAAATTTAAACATACGACCTTATGCGCGGGAGGTGTCGATATATACTTATTTTATAAAAATTACTTTGCATATTGTTATGGGACATAGGATACTTTTTATCCCGACAGTACACCGCGGGATAATTTCCGACCTCCACGCGGGCGAAGCCGCGGGCAAAAGCTATGTATATAAACCTAAATATATTAAATAAAATAAAAGTTTAAATTGGCTACTGTTAAGAAACTAGCGAAATGGTGGAAATGTAGTTTATAGCAAAAGTCTACGCAACGCTACGAGAAAATGTAGTGCGTAGCAAGTCTACGCAAAGCTACGAGAAAAAATAGCGCGTAGCAAGTCTACGCAAAGCTACGAGAAAATGTAGCGCGTAGCAGGTCTACGCAACGCTAAGTGGAAATGTAGGACGTAGCAAAAGTCTACGCAACGCTACGTCAAAATGGAGCTCATAACAAATGTCTTCTCTACGCAACGAGAAATGTAGATCGAACCAAGAGTCTACTCAGCGCTACGCGCGACCGTACGCGGTTGTGATAATTTTTTGAACAAGGTATTGGTTCGATTATCGGAAAATTAACGTTTTTATTTGCATTGTTTTCAGATTTCTGTAACCAAATATATCTAATAATGAGTAATGATTAGTTTGCCTTATATCAAACTTAACTTTTAGTTTTACAAGGAATTATAACTTGCGATGATGGTAAAATTGCATTTCCGAGTTTTTGCCAAGAGTGGTGGTTATTAAAATATATAAACCTATCCGGTGATTAACGGACGTAAAGAAGCCAATCGCCAGCCAATTGACTCATACAAAAAAATCTGTCTAAAAAAGTAACGTAAGCTCGAATTTTTACACACCGTTTTTTTAGCTAAACTTTAATTCCACATTTTTATACAAATAAAAATCCTTCCACATCCATATTTACTATATCTACAGCTGTCTACGCAATGACTACCTACGCTGAATCGAAGGCAAGAATAATAAAATCCATGAAACGTCAAGGCAAATAGATGTTGGTATTCACCGAACAAAAAAATCCATACTAATATTATAAATGTGAAAGTAACTCTGTCTGTCTATCTATCAGTCTGTCTGTCTGTATGTTACGTTTTCACGCCTAAACCGCTGAACCGATCGTCATGAAATTTGGCAGAGATATAGCCTGGGATATGGAGAAGGACATAGGCTACTTTTTTACGCGATAACCGACATCCACGCGGGCGGAGCCGCGGGCAGAAGCTGGTATATTATAAAGAGTTCCTTTTCGTAAGACTACGCCGTAGCTCGGGCCTACGCCGTAGCTACACACGTAGCGCGTATGTAAGTAGTTGAAAAGTTGGTTCCATTCGCTTTTACTTGCCGAATTTTTTCGCCGTATCCCAGCAGTTCCATTCTCTAGTTCCATTATGGGACTACTGGGATTTTTTTCTCCCAGTAGTTCCATTGGAACTAGAACACTTTTGTGATGGACATGCTTTTACAAAATTCTCAAATGACATTTCTCAGTGGAGAAGTTACTGTACCTCATTTCTTGGAGATGAATCGTCCTCAGTTCTCATAAGTAGAGGTAGAAAATGAAAAATAAAAGCATACTAACGTTTTTGTGCTAATATACTCAGATCTGTTAAACGGTAAATTCCGTTGCGATTTAACTGTACTGGAACTTGTGAGACTAATTTTAGCTTGCATAAACAGAATGCCAGTTCCATGGAACTACTGGGAAAAACAAACCCAGTAGTCCCATAATGGAACTAGAGAATGGAACTACTGGGATACGGCGAATTTTGTAAAGCAACACAAATAAAAATCTTATTTTGGACACATCTCTGAGTGTTTCTAAATAAAATTACCCTAGACTGAAAAATAAAATCGTTTTTCCTAAATAAAGTTACAATTATGACCAGATATATGAAAGTAAACCAAGGAGGAGCTCGTGGCTAAGTAATAACAGCCGCACGGGTCGATCCGTCAGGTTAAGCTACGCTTGCCGGGGTTGGTCCGTGGATGGGTGACCATCTTTACATACTGAGACTCCTCCGTGCCTCGGAAAGCACGTTAAGCCGTTGGTCCCGGCTGTCATTCGTGTATCTTTGACAGTCGTTACGAGTCGTCAGAAGCCCAAAAGTCTGACAGCCAGTCTTACCAAGAGGTATCGTGTTACCCAGTTACTGGGTTGTGGAGGTCAGATAGGCAGTCGCTCCATGTAAAATACTGGTATTCAGCTGCATCTGGTTAGACTGGAAGCCGACCCCAACATAGTTGGGAAAAGGCTAGGCAGATTGATATGAAAGTAAACCAAGCAAAAGGAGTACGTAAGAATCGTAGCAGATGGCGTTCTGTAGTTTCTGTATACCCCCATGGGAAAAACGCGTGAGTTTATGTATGTGTAACTTAAATTTCGTGTTTTTAAGTCACCAATGACAAATATCTTTCAATGAAATATTTTTTGGTTAAAAATCAGCACTTTTTGAACGTCAAAGTTGTATAATACGAGTACAGTCCCCAAAACGCATATGAAGCACCAAGACCTGCGGCGAAAATAAAGAGTGAAATACATCCCCTGACCATTTTTTTTTTTAGTTTCAGTCCTTATTTTCTCAATAAATTATCATACTCAGAAACATAAACGATTTCTTTCGATAAAAGAACTCCTTTGAATGCTGAAGTTCCCAGAATACTTGGGAAAAATCTTATAAGGTAAATTATTCTCAGCTCATAATCGAGTTTGTTTTTCTTTCATGTTAATGAACTGTTTAAAGTTTCGATTACTTAGCGAAGTATATGACCAATTTTATAGAATTCAATTAATAATTGTTTTTTTCACCTCACAAGCTCGGAAAGATTCTGTTTATCATTCGAAATCTGAGTGCAAAACTGCATTTTATCCACTAGCGTGGAAAGTGTTTTTAAAATTCGAACCTTTCTATTAAATAATTTTCTATACCGCCAATTCACTGAAAATATATTAATACTTATTTAGTGTCAGTCCGACAACCTCATTTTTAGAAAAATCGCACTGGCAAGCACGACACCATGGAAAAAAAAAATACTTAAAAAATATTCTTCTATTTATCATAAAAAACAAACCAAAATGATGGAAAGTGGATTATTTTTTGATAAAATCGTAAGAAATCATAAAATACGAGCAATTCCAGCAGCGACGAAGATATAAAAATACCTGCAGAGTTAGTGGAAGCGGTACATTTTTTTCTTGCAGCTATCATTTTTCTCGCTGTAGTGAGGAGAAAAGTTGTGTTTCGCTCGGCAGCAAAGTTATTCTTCGTCTCATATCCTTGAAACCCTAGCTACGCTCACGATTCTATAAAAAAAAAATCCTAGAATCTTCCGCTTGCTCGGGTTTCAATACTGAAACCCGAGCAAACGGAAGATTCTATGAAAAAATAGGAATCTAGTATTAGTACTTAATCAAATAACTATTTATGGCATCCACGGGGTCGATTTTTCAATAAGAGCTGCCACGTGTACTAAAGCTCTCCCTTGAACTTGTAATAACGGTAATGAAAATAATTTAATATTCATATTTCATTATACGCATGATTCCTACTAATTCAATTATATTTACCATGGGAGCGCAAGCGGAACCGGCCTTAGAATTAAACGTCAATGGAAGGGAATTAGAAGAAGAAAAAAAAAACACTATATTCTTTAAATCAAGTTTTGTGGAACTGGGATCACGAAGTACGTGACGAGACGTGGCATTAGAACCATGGGTGTCAACTTGTTAGGGGGAGATGGGATCAGCAAAATAAAAAAAATTGACAAGTTGTGTCTAATTATATACAACATTATTTTTGTACAGTAGAATCCCGATTATCCGGATCAATTAAAACCAGGGGTATTCCGTATAATCGAAAATCCGGATAACCGATTTCAAAGCAAATCAAATAATATATAAGTTTTAATAATTTTTTATTATGTAATGGGTTTTACTTAGATAATACGATATATAAAAAACGAGCTATAACGATAGATAATGAATTACATAATACCTATGTAATTTAAAATTTTGGTTGGAAATAACTTGTTATAGATTTTTGACGTAATGAATCACATCTTTTTCTCGCAGCCAAGTCCCTGATGCGCTTCAGTTGTAACAACTGTATGGGATCCGATTCGTCCTGTCTTTCAAACCACTTAAAAGCAACATCTAGAGCTTCAAAAGCTTCTGCGTGAGATGGTACTTGACATACATCCCCAGTTTCAGTCTCTTCTTCATCTTCTCTCTCGTTACTGTTTAAATCCTCAATGATTTCTTCATCAGTTAATATTTGGAATCCAGGGTCTTCACTATCGCAGTTCAGCCACTCCATAATATTCTCTTCATCGCACCCTTCACCAATGCTAAGAATTTTCATTGCTTCGGTTATTTCTTTAAAATCGTCGTGCGGTTTAATTGAAGAATCAGATAGAGTTAATTTTAATAATTTATTCCATGCCCTTTTTAATGTTTGCAATTCCACAGAATTCCACGCTTCTACCAGCATATAACAACAATCTTTTAAATTAATTTCTTTAAAAAACTTTAACAACGTTTCTATTTCACTGTCGTCTGCTGATAAAAGACGACGCAGTAGCTGCTTTCTGTATAAACGTTTTAAAGTTTCAATGACACTTTGGTCCATAGGTTGCAATATCGATGTTACGTAAGGGGGCAAAAACTTAACCGTGAACTTCCCATTTTCTCGATTTAGTGTTTCAGCGGAAGGGTGCGTTGGCGCATTATCTAATAACAACAATACATCGCCCTCTTTTCCCACGTCCTTTTGAAATTTCTTCACCTCAGGAATAAACGTATTTTCATACCAAGTAAGAAAAATATCTGTGTTCATCCACGCTTTTTGTTGGTTAGCGTAAGTTAAGGGTATTTTAACATTTTTGAAACAGCGCGGATTTTTTGATTTACCAATAAGTAGCAGTGGCAATCGATGTGTTCCTTTAGCGTTTGCGCAAACCATAACTGTAACTCTGTCCTTACTCACTTTGTGCCCCGGTGCTGCATTTTCACGTCGCGATGCTAATGATCTGCTTAGTAGAGCTTTCCAATTAAGACCTGTTTCGTCCGCATTGTATACAAAATCTAAATCGTATTTTTTTTCATCTAGAAATTCTTTTAACTCGTCTACAAAAGAGTCGGCTGATGCAACGTTAGCAGACAGTTTTTCTCCTTGAATCTCCAGTTCTCGAATTCCATGTCTGGATTTGAATCTTGCTAACCATCCACAGCTCGCCTTGAAAGAAGTATCACCACCAAGTTTTTGATTAAAATCCAATGCTTTTTCACAGAACAGAGGTCCAGATATGGGCTGACCGCATGCTCTCTTTTGTAAGAACCAAGTAAAAACTGCATTCTCCAGAATTTCATTTTGAGATTTTTGCATGACTTTACGTTGCGAACTTCCATCTTCTTGCTCAAGCGCGCAGGTGAATTTCATTATGGAATCAGAATTCTTTTTAATGTCTGATATCGTAGAAGTTCCGACACCATATATTTGTGCCAACTTACTGCCAGATTCACCATTTTTTATACTCTCAATTATCTTCATTTTGTCTTTAAGAGACAACACTACTCTTTTTCTCTTGGACATTTTAAATTTCCAACACAAAAAGTAAACAAAAATAAAAGACAACCTTTCAGTTGAACGCTATCAAAGAAAATGAAACAATAACAAACACTATCCCGCAAACAAATGAGAGCGGGAGTACACCGTCGGAGGCGGGAATAAACTTGTCGTAACATGTCTCGTTGCGCCGTCAAAACATTTTTAAATTAATAATTAGAGCCGAGACGAATGAGTCAGGATAATCGGATGTTCGGATAATCGATGTTCGGATAATCGGGATTGTACGTATATGCAAAACCTGAATATAGTTTGTTCAGAATAAGTAACTGAATCGATTCCAATAGTTTTTACGCCATGTTATATTTTTTCCTAAAACTATTTAAAAAAGGTTACAAGTTGGACACCGACCGACAATAAGTATTTGACCATTACGAAAAAGTCCAAAGCCTGCAAGTGTGATGGAAAATGTTATCACCAGTTAATTACAATACAATCGTCGTACGGTTAGATACCTACTGCCAAATTAATATTATTATTAATGAACGCAAGGCGCGGGCGGCGTGGGTGCGCCGCGTGGTGAGCATGTTTTTGTACGGACAACCAGGTAACATAACAAGCTTATAACTTTGTTATTTTCATGATACAGTTTTGAAATTTTGTACATAAATTCTTTACATAAAAATACTAGACACGTGTTTCGGGTTTCGCATAAACTAAAACTAATGTTGTATAAGCGTAGAATTTTAGCATTACCTCTTTGACCTTTGTTTCCGAGTATCGTGTCTACGGTCGGAATTTTATAGACGGATTAGAAAGTATTTTTAATAGTTTACAAGCGCTTGGAATTTAAATAATGAGACTTTTATCGCTACTTTTTGCTCATCTTTTAATCCTTCGATGCTCAATTTTTTCTGTTAATCTTATACTGGTACTTGTTTACCTACTTGCAATGCTAGACTTATTAATCTTGATATTACACATATTATGTGTAATATCAAGATTAATAAGTATTATGTGTAATATATGTAATATATAATAAGTATTATGTGTACAAGTACCAGTATATGATTAAAAGAAAAAAATTGAGCATCAAAAGATTAAAAGATGAGCAAAAAGTATTATGTAGGTAAGTAATATCAAGATTCATAAGTCTAACATTCAAGTTCTAACATCTTGACTTAGCTTTTTGTAAAAATAACATGTCCTTTCTAAGCTTTCTAGCTTCCTGACTGACCGCCCCCTTGTCAATTCAAAAGTGCCTGTAACTGATTTATTTTAAATAAATGTTTTGAGTTTGAGTTTGAGTTTTAAGAGAGCCGGGTGATCTTTCAGGATCCTCCTAATAAGATGTCGAGATAATAATTATTTATGACTAGCTTCTGCCCGCGACTTCGTCCGCGTGAAATGTCTTGTCCCCCCGTTCCCCAATCCGTTCTCGAGGTTTCATCAAAAAAGCCGTTCTGTACAAAATGTATGAGAAAGTGAATTTTGAATACATTTTTGCATTTTGTGCATTTTTCGCAATATTTTAATACTTAGTTATTCTGCTATTCGGGGCGGAGACAAATCCAACAAACCCAAGATCATAAAAATCAGTTCAGCCGTTCTTGAGTTATACCTAAATGGTGTCAATAACCTAAATGGTGTATTTACCCTATTGATATTTTCTCCATGAGTTTCGCTTCATACAGACATTCCTTATACAACGAGAAATTTTAGTGGTTGTTTTCCCGCAGCAGAACAACTTGCCATAAGGAGTACTTTCGGAATATAGAGTGAAAGTAAAAAAATTAAGATGTTTTTGTTTTAAAAATAATTTAAAAAATATGCATCAACTCGAAAACTAGAGAATCAATAGTAACACTAGAGGTAACTTGTAGATACTACTCGAATCGCACGCGCCGCCAACAAAGGGAACAGCGATTCATAAATGTTCAAAGCAAAATAAACTCTCGCACGTGGTGATTTTTCACAATGGTTAATCTGCCATTTTTTGTTTCTAACATTTAATTTGTTTATAAAACGATTGTATTACCAAGACAAAACCGTTTCGCTGCGGGAAAACAACCATTTAAATTTCACGGTGTATAAATAGTGCGACGAGCGCACTTCTTTGTAGTTCTAATTGGTTTGTTTTGTAGTGTTCTAGATTTAGATCATATATATATATATACCTACACACTATTTATTGTTGTTTTTGTCTCTAATATTCATATACTAATTTTTATTTTATTTTATTTCATTTATTTTTTTATTACAGCATTTACAAAAAGTAGTTATATTATAGTCGTAAAAACGTATAACCCACACTATTGCCACGGAATGACATCGGAGTATGAAAATGAACGCATGTTATATGAAAAACAAAAAAGTACAAACAGTTTATACCGACGGATTAAAGGAAGCGGATCACAAGAGCATCAGTCTTATAGGCGACTAGCAAGAGATTGTGAAACTACTCTTTTATATTTAGATTGCGACAGCGCGAAAATATCAATATCAATGAATTGTGAGTTATAGGTTTTTAAAACTCGGCGAAGAGGGGCACGCATCCCAGCCTTCGTTCTACAACGTGCAGTGTAGAATAGTCGAGGTGCGCGCACCTCCCGCCGAATAACAGTTCTAGGTACTACGTAACACAATCTATTCGAGAGCTCAGTACAATTAAATTTGTTATTGAATATACAGCATCACAACCATGATCAGTGAACGTCTGGAATCCGAGCTCAATATCTTATATTGCCTTAGCAAATCTGCATAGGGAATCCTTGTACGCACTTATAGTGCATAGCACGAAGAAATTTTTTCTGAACCATTTCAATGTCTTGCATACCTGTTATTGGCATGCTTACTAAAAAGATAATGTAAGATGTTATTTTTATTTGAATTGTAAGTGACTGTACTGTTGGTGTGCTTATTATAAATAAATAAATATCCCGACTTTGTTTTCTCACACACACACGGCACGACACGGCACGGTTGGCGCAGTGGTTAAGCGATTGACTGCTGCGCTGCGTCTCGCGGGTTCGATTCCCGCACGGAACAAATATTTGTATGATCTACAAATAGTTGTTCCGGGTCTGGCTGTTTGTGTGAGTTTAAATGTTTGTAAACGCACCCACGATACAGGAGAAATTCCTAGTGTAGGATTTTTTTTTTTCAACAACAACAAAAAAATGTATACCTATATATATTAAGATTATGAAGTGATTGCATAGTTTGACGTAGTGTACTATTTCTAAAATATAGTTAACGCACATTTTAATGACACCGAAGAGGAAAACAATAAAAAAAAACTCCTTGACTTACCTCAACAGGGTTTCGCACATGTATTACTTAATTCGATAGTACGTGTGTCAGACCGGTTCAACAGGAGCAGTACGACTTTCAGTATAGTATAAAGTACTCTGTGAGTACGACACCGCTGCGAAATACGACGAACGCCGAGAATTCGCAGAATATTTGTCGAGTCAAATATGTCTATCATTGGGCAGGATTCTGACAATAAAGGGATGCTATTCGATATATTACGCTTCGCTGATGTGCGTGTAACGTGAATACCTCAGTTTTTTGTATTAAAACATATTTTTTAGTTGTCGAATTGGCAAAAAGTGAATAAGATTAAAGGATTGGAATTTTATTTTTCAAATGGAGCTCAATGCTTCATCGTGGGGTATTTTTATACGTTCGTGTTTGCGAGTCCGGCGGTCGGACAAAAAAACATGATGATTTTAAACCAAAAAAAGATTGTAACACACAATCAATCACAATCTGAATGATTTTGAAGGATATTGCTAATCCTTTGCTTCATATGTTCGAAAAAATTATGTGCTCAACAACGTAAATAACGCAATGAATGTTGTTGAACTGTCAAAATATAACCAATATTTTTTTTTTAAGGTTGCCCCACACTATACCCAAATTCTCAAAATCAGATAATTTATGTAAACAAAGGGGATAACATAACAAAAAAATATCGTCGTAATGGTAATTCACATAAAATGGCGAAAAAAGAGATTCCATTTTCTTTTAAGTGCTGATTTTAAGAAATAATAATTAACAAATAATCATGTCGTAGTTATTTAAAAAAAAAATCGGTTTTAAACAAAATTATTTAAAAAAGGAGATTTTATGGTATAAAATACTTTATGATACTGGTAACAATGCAGGAGATCCAAACATTTTCAAATGTTTTACATCTTCAACAACACTATTATTACAACTCTCATTCATAGATTCATATTGTAAGTAGCATAACTAGCCACATTTTGGATGAAAACGGCTGTAAACTGTTTCGAGTGGAAATCGATTTTGGGAGGCCTACGTCTAGCACTGGACTTAAAAGGACTGATTATGACGATCATATGCCGTGTCTCCGACATACTATTTACAAAAAAAATATATATGATAAAATGTTTTGCAATACTGTCCTGTCATTTTGACAGTGACATTTCTTGACATTACTTTGTTTACATAAATTATCTGAATTAGAGACTTTGGGTATAGGAATTTCTGCTGTATTGTGGGTGCGTTTACAAACATTTAAACTCACATACACAAACAGCCAGACCCGGAACAACTACTTATAGGTCATACAAATATTTGTTCCGTGCCGGAATCAAACCCGCGACACGCAGCGCAGCAGTCAATCGCTTAACCACTGCGCCTACTGTGTGTTACGCAATTACCCCGCAGATCACAGTTATTACTCTTTTTAATCTTCATCATCATTTCAGCCGATTAACGTCCACTGCTGGGGAGCGGGGCAGGCGGGTTTAATACCAGCAGCAAAATGGATTTCATAAAAAAATTGAAAGCCTTACGATTGCGTATAAATAATTAATGTGTTTTGTAAAAAAGTAATTAATACAGTGGTATTCATTAATTATTTATACGCAATCGATTTTTACAATTTTTTGTGCATCTAATTTGAATTATAACTTCACCGCCAGCTGTCTCTGTGTAGGGCAGTGGTGGCAGTAGTTGGTATACAAGGCTACAAATCAAGCCATTCAAAAACAAAGAAATTTAGAAAATTGGTAATTTTGGGAAAAGGTGTTTTTGAGATTTGTTCATTATGAGATCAGTACAATATAGGAATCGGTCCTAACAGACCGCAAGTAATCCAAACTGGAAATAAAACAAGAATCTTCCAGAAATAGAACCTAAGGGTACAAAAGAAAATCCTGTTTTAAAACATCCTAATGATTTCACGATAATTTTCAAATAGCATAATATTTGTTACAATATCCGTCTTCCCGGAAACGGGCCAGTGTAGCGTTGTTTTCCGCTCTGAAATTCTAGGAACTGAAGATTAAGTACAAAAACGAGCGAATCCGATAATAAACACATTATCTTTCTTCGTTCGTATGTGTTTCTGTTTACTCGTGTTTTCATCCATTTTTCAATCACCTCCTGACATCCGATTGAGCTGAAACTTGGCATAATAAATATTGTGACGTCTTACGACTTCCACGCGAACGAAATCGCGGGCAGAAGCTAGTCTAGTATAATAATAGGTAGGTACATTTATAGTACAATGATCAGAAAGTACCCACGTAAAGTTCATGAACTTTAAAGCTAACTAGCATTACCACATGTACGTAACACTAAAGGCTCCCACACACTGGCGCGACAAGCGTTGCGCTGCCTGTCGCGCCCGTGATATCGCCAGTCTGCGCTCGCCTTAACCCGCATCAAACATAGTGAGAATAAATTCATGTACAATGTTATTCTCAATAGTACGAGTCATTCTTAGAATGTCTCTCTGCATATAATTAAATCGGGATACTTGGAAGTATAAAGTTAAGCAGAAAGGAGTCGACCCACATTGTGGCCAGCGATGAGTTGTGTATACCAAAGAGGTACATTTATAGTACAATGTACCCATATAAAGTTCATGAACTTTAAATGGGTACCTACTATTGGTTTATGGTTTTATTCCTTCTTTCACTCAGCATAAAATATCCATGACAGCAAAGATAAGGTTGTATTTTTAATTATGTGAACCAACCCACATGAAGGTTAGGACCTCTTTGGTATATACAACTCATCGCTGACCACAATGTGGGTCGACTCCTTTCTGCTTTATTACGTCTACTACTCGTACAAAGCTCACACGTTTTCCGCTCGTGATGTCGAACTCGACAGACGACTCGTAGTAGTCGCACACTGAAGCTTCGAATTTTATTCACTCAACTAGACTGCCGTTAGTCTAGTGGCGAGCGCTACTGCATAGAATGAGGTCCTGGGTTTGATTAGTAGGTGGGCATAGTGTTATTGAGTTTCTCCTGAAAAATTCCGTATGAATTTCTCAGCAGCCCGGTGTGATAAGGTGATTGATAATGATGGGCTCGCCCCGTTATACTTGGGACATAAACATGACAGACGAAACGTGGGTGCTCTATAAATACAATTCTGCCTAACTCTTCAGAGATTACAGGCGGGATGAGATGTCCATATTGTCAATATCTATGTATTATACCGGTTTTGTTACCACTAACGTGCAGCTTACTGTAAGTACTATCGCGGACAGCAAAATCGACTCAGTTTCAAAACAAAATCAGATCAAAACAGATCTACCTCCTCTTTTGCATCGACCAGGAGGTAGACAGATGTGGGCACCATGAGTAGGTACGGGATTTTGTTTTGAGTTAGGCAGAATTGTATCTGTAGAGCACCCACGTTTCGTCTGTCATGTACATGTTCGTTTTTATTTCTTATTTACATAGCTTAATTTCATGTCGGAAAATTATGGTACTGACTGTATTGTACATTACCAACACAAAATCTGACTTAGTTGGAATCTGACCTCGTTGGAATCTGACCTACTTGGAATCTGACCTTCATCGCCAAAATCCAATTAAACAAATATACATTGGAATATTTTGTTTAAATAAATTTCTCAGTCTCTGTTACAATGATCACATATGTCTGACCATCCTTTTTCGACCAATAGGAATAGAACAATAAAAGACCCAAGGACGGGAAACCGACCGAGGGCCAAGCGCTGCAAGCAGAAATAGCCCTTACGGTGGTCCGTTTCGGCTGTCTGCGATAGTACATTGTAAGCGTTTGCGCTTTGCATCTAAAATCAACCTGCGAGGTGCATCCGAGGCAGAAACGTTCTTGAGTGATAGAGTACAGGTATAAAGTGCTCAATCCCTCCTTCAAATTAGTGCTGCGAAATATTATGAACGATAATACTAGAATTTCCGACACAGAGTGTAAACGCTCTTGTGTGTAGAATCACTTGGCATTCTCTTGTGTTGAGCTAAATATTTTTTAAAGACTTCGTAAACATGAAACTTTAAAGTTCTCATAAAAGCTTCAGCCTTATCTTTAATTATAGGACGATCACGTCTCAAGCTTTTAATAAAATATAACGTAACATTTCATTAACATTTTCATCAGTATTTTTTTTTTTAAGTTGTTTTATCACCTTTACTTGTAATAGATAGTTGAGGACTGCCCGTGAGCACCTTCCGGCTCCATAAACAGACACCTCCTATTGTAAAAGCACTTATCATACATACAATGAGTCCATACACAATGATGCTATCTTGTTTGGTTGGAGTTCTTCCGGCTCTATTATCAGACCCTGGACACCTATTGTAATAGCACTCGTCAATACATATCCAATGAGTCCATACACGATGGTGCTATCTTGTTTGGTTGAGGAGTTGCTATGTCCACCTTCCGGCTCCATCACCAGACCCTGGATACAACCTTGGACTACAAGTACTTGCCAAGACAAAGCCAACGAGTCCAAATACGACAGTGCTATCTTATTTTGTTGAGGAGTTCCTATGGCTACCTTCCACCTCCATCATCAGACCTTGAAGACCACCTAGTGCTTGCCCATAAATAACCAATGAGCCCAAACACGATTGTGCTATCTTGTTTGATTGAGGAGTTCGTATGGTTAACTTCCGGCTCTATTATCAGACCCTGGAAACCTATTGTAATAGCACTCGTCAATACATATCCAATGAGTCCAATCACGATTGTGCTATATTGTTTGGTTGAGGAGTTGCTACGGCCACCTTCCGGCTCTATCATCAAATCCTGGGTACTACTACTTTGGGCTATAAGTAATTGTCAACACAAAGCAAGCCAGTCTAAACTCGATGCTGCTACCTCGTTTTTTTTAAATAAGTTCCTATAGCCGACTTCCGGCTCCATTGTCAGACCCTGAACGCCATCTAGTGTAATAGCACTTGTCAATAAATATCCAATGAAACCAAATACGACGGAGCTATCTGGAGTACTTGAAAATTTCGTATCTGCGCTGTTGACCGCTGAAGATATCTCTCGTATGGAGTCAATCCTGGGTGCAGCAGACAGGTCATGGTGTATGAATGCGTACCTACATATATAAAATTTAGTGTCTTTGCTGTTTACCGTTTAAAAGTTCCCTCGTCTGGAGCCATCCCTCGGTGCAGCAGCCAAGTCATAGTGGGCTTTAGAACGAGCTATCATAATTGAATGCGTATACAACATTTAGTGCCCGTGCTGTTGACCATTGAGGAGATCCCTCGTCTGGAGCCAATCCTGGGTGCAGCAGCTAGATCATGGAAGACTTCAACGGACTATCATAACTAAATGCGTATATAAAATTTCGTATCTGTACTATTGACCGTTATGGAGTTATAATAATAATAATAATTTATTTATTTGCGTAAAACATGGTATAAAAAGATCTTACAGTAAAAAACATGTTTTGCCAAGATTAAACATAACATGCAAATATTTGTACTAACAATTTCCTTAACAAAATTATTATTATATAACAACAACACTATTTTCGTTCTAGGAATTGTTTTATACTATAGAAGTTGTTATCAATTAACCATTCGTAGAATTTATTCTTAAAAGCATATCTCGAGTTTAACATTTTCAGATTACAAGGAAATTTATTATAAATTCGTACACACATAGTTAAGCAGCTTTTATTGTACTTTGCAAGTCTGGGAGCACTGTTAAGTACGAGTCTGTGAGGTTCTCGTCGGCTTCCAGGATTTACATCGTTTGCTATTGTAATAACTCCTTATGTTTCCATACAAACATGCATAATTCATATATACAGACAAGGTAGCGGTAACAAGCCAAGTTTCTTAAATACCGGCTGACATGATTCCTTAGGATGAAATCCGTATAGGGTCCTAATGCATTTTTTTTGAGCAACAAATGTTCTATTCTGGTCGGTACTGTTACCCCATATTATAAGTCCATAACGTAATATGGATTCCACATACGCATGGTAAGCTATTTATTTAGATTAGTACTTTTTTTTAATTGTCTAAGAGCATACACAAATTTGTCTACCTGTCTAGTTCACTCGTCTGAAGCCAATCCTGGGTCGTCTGACTCCACCATGACCTGGCTGCTGCACCAGGTCATGGTGGAGTTTAGAATGAACTATCATAATTATAGGGTATATAAAATTTTGTGTCTGTACTGTTGAACGCTGAGGAGCTCCTCGTCCTTCACTTGGAGCCAAACCTGGGTAAGTTAGTCAGGTGATGCTTTTGATAAAAATGCATTGTCTTTGGAACTGTACCAACATGTAATATGTCAACTGCGTAGGATAAGAGGAAGTGGTTTTAATTCAGCTTGCAAGATTCGACCTGAAAATACTAACAAAAAACAAACATTGCAAGTTAAATAAAAACTTGTAAAAATAAAAGCTTGTAAAAAACATTTTTTCTTCGCGTCTGCTTCCATAGAGGCCCTGTTAGAATAAGTAATTTAATAATACAGGTTATAAAGACGTATCAGTGCTAAGTCGCCAACTTTAGGCTATTTAGCACTTTATTAGGTACCTAATTAATTTTATGATCAAAATACATTGAAAATACGTGATGGTACCATCACGTACACCAATGGTACTTACTTTTCGATGGTACTTTCCCGCCAAAAAGTACTCTTTCTCCGTCTCTCTCCAATGACGTTCTATTATCAAAATCATACAAGCAAATGTCTCGAAGCCATTCTTAGTGCAAGCTCCAATGGGGGTTTCTTTTGCAAAATTTGCAGACCGCATTCTGACGTCCAGCTCAGTGTTGTAGTGATCCCAGTAACTGACTATTGTTGTCAGCCGCCCCCCTTCCCCACCCCTGTTAAGATTGTTAGTATACTTCAAAAGACTATTGGAATTACACATTGGATTAAGATCAGTAAAATTGAAGCCTGGGATCACTACAACACATATCAGAAATCAGAATGAGGCAGCCTATTATGTATACGGATCTACTCAGAGCCTGGTCTATCTGCTCTGTGTACAATAATAGGTTGAGTATTCTTGTTTTAATATTACTCTGAGACCTTGTTTTCTCTTTCATTCTCCTTGTTTCAACTGTCTTCCACACTGGCTGAAAAATCATATACTATACGCACAAATTCTGTCACAAAACAGAATCGAATTAAATCTGACAGATTCAAGAATCCATGTAAAATTTTACTCTTTTAATAAATCTTTGCAACTGAAAATTGTAAGTAAAAACAAATGTAGATAAAACAAGATGGAAACAATAAATCGAATCACGACCACTTTCGAAAATGTAAGATCCAACTTAAAGAAAAACTCTTCTGAGCGCCTCCAAAACTTGAAGAAAGATATTCAAATCCTCTCTAATGAATTAATAGTCCTAGGTAAGGAGAACCACGATCAATATATAAGGTCCCTAGCGATGGAAGGCTACCTGGCTCTTCTTTCCGCTAAAACGATGCCTTTATCCATAATCGAGAAAAGGAACATTCTTCAAGTTTCATTTGAAAAATTAAAGCAGTTTGCCCTAAGGGACGAATGTCTCTTCATCTTATTAAGAATACAGAATCTTCTATGTTATTACTTGATCCAACTAGACCAGACCACTGAAGCCCGCGAAATCCTCGAGAGCATGGAAGACTTGTATGACCAGATCAGCAAGTCTGAGCCCGACAAGTTCCTAGACGCCGAGGACTTGTTCACAGCAGAGCCGGTGAGCAATATTAAACGTGTGAATCCTGAAAAAGTAGACAAAGTCGTCACTAACAACGTTCAGATGCAAGCATTCTTGTACAATAAAATGAACTTGCCTCAGAAATACACTTTATACAACCATACAGCTCTTCGGAGGCAATTGGAAATGAAGGAAGGCACGCCACAAGACTGGGCTTTGAGGACGGCACGACTGGGGAACTATTTTACGTATCTTAACCAGATTGGCAATGCGCGGCATCACCTGTGCGCTGCCTACCACGTATTGAGGACCTGCCACGACAACTGCAAACTCATGCCAGAAGAATTCGTATTACAAAAGGCAGATTTCGAAATCCACTTCTTAGAGTTGAGCCATCACTGGGTTAAATTCGGATTGACGCTTTTTAAAATGTCCAAAAAGAAGATTCTGAACAAATACTTCACGCAACCGTCGTCGGGAGCAGATCTGTGGAAGACCGTGGAATTGTTGGAAGACAGGCTGGACAGCTCGGAGAACTTGGAAGATGAAAACTTGAAAGATCTAGGTGCGGAAAAGTCTGGAAAGGGAGATTGTGGCACCCCAGAGAAATTGTTCACGTTCCCGTCGCTGGACTTGAAAGAGATGGAGGTCAAAGTACCTTTAGAAAGCGTTTGCAGCGTTGAGGAAGCAAGGAAGCTGTTCGCATTCACATATAAATGGCTGATGAGGGCGAAACACTACTACGACTTCGAGCATCATTCGGCCCAGTACATATCCTGCTCACTGCAGCTGGCAGAGCTATACGAGCACTTGGCCTTCTTCGAACGAAATATAGACAATCAGTACAGCATCCAGAAGAGACGTGCCAACGTTCTGGAGACGCTAAACTCCTTACTAAAAACGTGTGATAACGTGATGTCGGTGCAGATCGACGTGATCAGGGAGCTGTCTCAGGTTCAGTTGGAGTTGATGGCGCTTAACTTGCAGAAGCTGTGGCGCGAGGAGTCTCAAACCAATATATTTGGTCTGGACACAGATGCAGACTCAATCATTAATTCTTTAGGTTCAGAATCCAACAAAACCTTGACGGAGAAAACTCTGAACACGTCCAGTAAAAATATGTTTTTGAGGAAAATGGAAGCAGCTACTTCGATCAACGGCAAGCTGTTCCGACTAAGCGGGCAACTGGTTGCTCGGACCCCTTCGCAGCTAAGTTTCGGCGGAATCCTCAAAAACTAAATTTGAAATCAAACTCACTGTGGGTCCCATATAAATATGACTACAAATATTAAGAGACAAAGAAATGTTTATAGGGGGACAAAACGACTTTACAAAATGAACCTTCAAATTATTGTGCATCGAATAATAAAATGAAAAAATTTTGTACGTTATTGGTTTTATTGTTCAGATTTAAGCTCTGCTACACAAAAAAGGACTTGACTGGAATTGCTAGTGTTTGATCGGAAATAATTACCACAGAGTACATTTATATAAAGGAGGATAGAGACGTCACTCGAACATTTCATGGCGCCCTCTAGGAATAAGTAAGAACAACAATCCATGAAGCATAGATGAACCGTATATATACATAAAGCTATTTCCTTTCCTTTTAGATGAATATGTGGTAGTTACTAAAAATAAAACATTAGACACAATGTCACATACTTTATTTCTATCTTTTTTTACAAAATTTGAAGGCAAAGTCCTGAATTTTGTCGTCCACATCATAATCTTCACGCGATCCACATAATAATTTATTTGTATAGTTACACCAATTATATTATATAAATTCATTAATACACAAATCTTAAATTTTTACTCAACACTTGCTCGCGTTCATGTTTATAAACAACAAAATAACAATGCGTTTCACAAACAAGTAAACAGTCCAGATTTTAGTGCAAGGTTCAATCAGATAAAGAGATGTCATCGGTATCCAACACTTAAATCGACAATGTCCATACAAGCCAAGTCGTCAAGAAAAATCCACAAATATAACGAAGCGCATCCATTAGCAAAATTTTTACAAAGACACCATATTTGACACACAACTCTGTGTCAAATTTGTTTTCCTTTTTCTCTTTGCACTTTGACATTTACGCGAGTTGCGATCTTTTTGTTTCCTTAAACTTAAAACAGTTTAAAAAAATTGCCTTGCGTTTTCGATGATTTTATACATATAAACAAACTTTGTCTGTTAACACAATTAATTTAAAAGGTGTCTCAACTCCTTATTTTTTTTATTTGTAAAATAAATAGTTGTAATTTTTAGAAAATTTTAGTAAAATGGAACATGTGTTTCGACTAAACCCATGTAAATTTTGAGAGCAGCGCCATCTGTCAATACGTAAGTTCCACTTTTGATATTACTATGCTAGTAAATTAAAAATCTATTACATTGAGTAGTGTATCTACAAAAGCAGAAGCCTACATAAACTGGTCGGTTATAATTCCCTCACTTTTGTTCTAAGATAAAGCACAGCGATAATTACCAGCCCAATAATATTTTGTTTACTACTTATATAATTTAATCGCTTTGACGTTAGTGATTTAGATAAGATTTCCAATATTTCTCCTAACACAAGCAATTCCTTGTTTAGAAGGGGATCTCCAATAATGTATCGAAAAGCCGTTTTGTAACTGTATTTTTTTTTTTTAAATTGAGAACTCATTTAGGCGCGTTGAGCACTTTTTCACGTCACCAAACGCTTTCAATGAGCTATAGTATACTGTGCATGTATGTATACTTTCTGGGTGAACAAAAATCATGGAACTCGCGTCATCGTCACCACACGCTTCCCATGTGCTATATGTCAAACTGATCTGATGATGAAGCCGGAAGGTAGGCAACGGAACTCCGTAATAAAACAATGTATCCTAGCCGTGTTTGGAATTGTCATGAGATGCACTCGGGCTATAAATGATGTGTAACCGACTTCAAAAGGAGGTTCTCAATTCGTCTATATGTATAAGGTGTTAAACAATTAACTCTACAAGCTTTAAGAGGTGCTTTAGACCATCGAACTGAATAAGTTTATATACTAAACCCTTTCTCGGGTTTAGTAGGTACCGATTAGTACTGATTTAGTATCGATTTTCATGCTGTTTCCACCAATAGATAACGTGTTATCTGTTGGTGAAAACAGCATGAAAATCGATGCAGTAGTTTTTGAGTTTATTGCGAACAGACAGATAGACGCGGCGGAGGACTTTGTTTTATAATATGTAGTGATGTACACACAGTTAAATACATAGAGATACGGGGGGTATCTCTATGTATTTAACTGTGTGTAGACCATCGAACTGAATAACTTTATATACTAAACCCTTTCTCGGGTTTAGTACCGATTAGTACTGATTTAGTATCGATTTTCATGCTGTTTCCACCAATAGATAACGTGTTATCTGTTGGTGAAAAAGGCCTGAAAATCGATGCAGTAGTTTTTGAGTTTATTGCGAACAGACAGATAGACGCGGCGGAGGACTTTGTTTTATAATATGTAGTGATGTACACACAGTTAAATACATAGAGATACCCCCCCCCTTTCCTTTCTTTATATCCATACCCTATAATTAGGCTTGCCAACTAGCGCAAGGACTAACCCGGGAGAATTTGAAGAATTCAAGTAGGAGAAAATAAAAATAACTCAATCATTTATTAATTTTTATTTATATTTATATTTACTTTGCTTTCGAGCAGTAACTAATATTTGACGGTTTTTTACCACAAAATCAAAGTCTTTAGATGAAAAATCGAAGTTTGTTAGTATTTGTAACTCTGCTTTTAAATATTCATTCGGTTTCTTTCCTTGCTCCATACTTGTTCCATCATGCTGAATACGAGCTCGCAAGAAGCATTAGAGACAGATTCAACACACACAGATTCAGGCCAAACGTGACAAGTTTTTTCAATCCAGGACAGGGATTTCTGTCTTTCGATTTCGTAAAGAAGTCAACCCAGCGTAAATCCACTCGATTTTCTTCAACGAGATATGGTTGCATCTCACTCTCATAGAAAATCCGGAGAAATTATTGCATCCCGGGAGGTCGGTAGGTTAACCATTATTACCGGAGTCTCCCGGGTCATCCGGGAGGGTTGAGTGCCCTACCTGTAATCGACCGAAATACGCGTGAACTACTTTTGCCTGCGCGCTACTGCCCCATTGACCCATATGTTCAATTGTGAGCTAGTCGCGCCATCTAAGGGCACAATTTCGAAACATCACATTGAAATCACTGCCATCTACCGACACCTCTTACGGGATGTTTAAAAACAGCGTCCCTCCGTTATTTGTGAAACTACCTAAATACTTTTGAATGATTATTTTCAATGCTCGTAGCGTAAGCCTCTACGCCAAACAGTTGATGCCTTAGCTTAGGAAGTAGTCATTTAAGCTAACATTCTTCTGTGTCGATACTATCTGTCCGACCGTGTATACATGGACAGCATTGTCATTTACATAATCAGCCTAAATTGTTCCCACTGCTCGGACACAGACCTCTTGGTGAATGGGGGTGGGCCCTAATCCACCACGCGGGCCCATTGCTGGTTGGTAGATGTCACGTCGTCGTTTTTTTTTTTTTTGAGAGCTGGGGTAATGGAATAATTTACACAAAGTAAAGCGTCTATCTAACCTACACTGGGCCACTATTGCTCCTCCCTACTCTGTCATTTGCCTCTTTCAAATCTTGAAAGGAGCAGGTGGTTATGCAAGATGAGCAGGAAAGGAGGTGAGGCATATCCTGTGAGAAGGTGAGGCCATATCTTATGAAAGAGCTCCACACTGACACTGTTTGGGATACGTCGATGATACGCCATTTGGCCAGATTGTTTCTACAGCGACCAACGGCCAACCTGAGCCCGCAATCGGTTAGTTAGAGTATTCCAGATTGACGACTGCAATACCTATTCGTGTTCAAGGGTGTTATATACATATGTGTGTGTGTCAACATTGTGTATGTGTGCGTGGGCTGCGTCCCTGCTCTGCTATAATCTGTATTAAATCCAGTGTGCTTTTACCTGTCAGTAGTTTCACTTGTTTCCCTACGTACCTACATAACAAAGGGGCAGATGTTCTCTCGAGGTCTTGAAGTGATGAAGAAAGCTAATATCTAGGGCCGAGGTCGCCTACTTGACTAATGAAATGCAACACAGCACCTCTCAGGAGAGACAAAAATAAAACAAAGCGGGTACTTAAATGGTAAGTATATTTTTTACAGAATAAGTAGTATGACAATATCAAACGACAACCGTCTTACACTGGTATAATAGTTGTACGATCAGCTTACGAAAACGTTGACCACTCTTTAACTTTGCTATTATGTATTGACTAGTATTTTTTTTACTTCGTCAATTGCATCTTAATATGTCAGGGTATGGTCAGAGTTTTCATAGACTTGACTATACATAACAAGTCATCTCATTCAACTGGTACGAACAACTACATAATCTTATTATGTAGTAGCTCGAACCTGTTGTAGCGAGCCAACACACATCGAGGGTAGTTTTGCAATCTCCAGACAAAAGAATTAAAATGTTAAGTAGTGTTAGCAAACAAATTGTTACGGTTTCAAAAGTTGTGTTTATTACATAATCTCACAAAAATCTCACGATATTTTTCGACGTGCCTCCATCCTGTCTGTTTTTCAATTTGAACGGTAAAAATGGCGATTGCAAACTACCCTCGTAATTTAAATAAAGTGACTATATTTTCCACACTAAAAAGCTTTATCTATCAGCATTGAAAACGTTTTTTGAGGCTCATTGAGATCAGCGATAGCAACAATGTTTTGGTCTGTAAATTACTTTAGTTATTATTCCCACGCAGTACTACAAGACAACTACAGTAGCCGTTGGCATGTAATGCACACTCTACCATTGACTGCACATGCTAGTTTCATGATGCATGCGTTCAGGTCCATGGTTAAAAAATTATGCAAATATACGCGTAACACCCAGATTTTGAAAAGCTAGGTAGAAGAAGAGTAGCTGTCCAATTCATGATAACTACTGTGATTGGGTGAACGAAATAACAGCCGCCAATACAGAACCTGACATAAGTTTGACATTCTGTTAGCTAATTTGTGGTAATCAGCTTTGCAGATACCTGGTGAGAATACCTCACACTTCAAAATTTAGGACAACGCCTTTTATCGGTGGAATATCAAACAGTGTACAGTCGCGGAGGGAATTTCAAATTTCTAAAATGCCCAACGTTTTCAAAGCAAACAGCAGTACATATAGCATTTCTTTATCTATATAAAAATTATTATATAATAAATTATTATTACAAAGTAAAGTCTTTCAATCGCCAACACAATTAACATTTTCTTTGGAATACATTTTATTTATATTTTACGGGCATCGAGAAATATGTTTTCGTAAAACAAACAAGCATTCTCAATATAAAAAAAATACCATAGAAAAAGAGAAAACAAAGAGTGTCGTGGAATGGTTTGCTTAGCTGTGTCGGCGATCACACAGGAAAACATTTACTTAACAAATGCTAAAACACAAATCAAGTCCTTACATCCTGCTACGTATAAAAATGGTCAATACACATAATATTATGTACTCGGTTCTTAATTACGAGACAAGAATCTTTTTATTCAATATTTTATCAAATGAACTTACTTACTTAATTTTTAGATTAAATACCGGTTTTTGAAAACCTGATTCTGCCAATACGGGGTTTTTATTAAAAAAAAAGTTGAAAAACGTCAAAAAATGTATGGTTAAGCACAAGTTAATCATTATTTACACAACATTGTTAAATAAACCCTTTTATGATTGAGCCCTTCGATCAATTTCGTTGAATCGTATATGCGTCATAACGTCGTTACATTTCCGTGCCAACTTGGCACGGAAATTTGAAAGTTACTTGCCACTGCCAAGTAACTTTATGAATATGCTTCGTGTCTCAATATAGAACGTTATAAAAGGTATTCTAAAATTCTAGACACACCACTTACCGAGGTCCCTTATTGAGTCGTTTTTCATAATTCCTTCTCAGTCACGAGATAATATTTTTTTAAAGCAGTTTGTAAGCCCTCTTAATCAATGTTCAGAAACGGGGCGATAGGCAAACTTTTGTTTAGTTTTTAAGTCATGTTCTATTAAGAGTCTATACTACCTCAGCGCTACCTCACTATGTATTTCGCTCGCACACTATTGCTAACGGTCACGCGAGCAAGCGAGACAGGGCGGCAGGGAAAAGATTCCAAGGCGCCGATAGTTTAGGTAATTTCGTTTTACGGTGAAAATAATGGTCATTTAAAAAAAGTAAATAACATAAGACCTACTTTATAGTTAGTTCAGTTAATATGCAAAGTTTCATTATCTAATTTGAAGTATTTTTTGAATACCAGCGGTTTATTGTTCGGTTTAGAGGTAACTTTGGTTTTTTTTTCTATCGAGAAAATTTTATGGAATCGTGTTTTCGGCTAACATAGTACTTAACATTAATCCTCAACTTTACCATATATTTATTTCAAAATTAATGCTGCAGTATTTTCGACATAACGGAGGATCATGCTAAGCCATTTGAGGTAGTATAGGCCCTTAACTACAAAATTGAAATCGGGACTCATCGAACTAATCCCGGCCGTTGAGAGAAGGCGTTCCTGACCCCTGTCAGTTGGACAATTTCTAGTTGTAGATCAAATTCGCAAAACATATGACATATTCGTTAATATAAACTCAAACCATTTATTTTAATTAAACCATTTACAGGGACTTTTGAATTGTCAAAGAGTCGGTCAGTTAGTCAGAAAGTTGAAGCTAAACTCCCCATCACGAGAACCTATACATTTTGTAAATAAAGAACTTCTACTAAGTTACGTAGCGACAATTCAATCAACAACAAATAATCCCAAATGCAATCAACTCAACGTAACATACGCGTAATACGAAACTAATGAGCAATTTCACTTGGTCGGGTTGTATTTTATCGATTTAAAGCGCTGTCGTCTAATGTTTTGTGGTACTGGAACGCGTCTGCCTCATGGAATGTAAACATTCAAAAACAAAATTGATGAAAGGATAGATAGCACGGTAGACAATTTTGTTATACATGTAACTATTTCTGAAACAATACTCGGAATCATCTGACGACAGTAATTAGATGTGTGTGTAAACATAATTATATCCCTATATGTATAAATATAAAAATCATTGTAAGACTGTTTTTTTTTTTTAATTTGATTCAAAGGTTGCGAACCCCCGAATGATGTTTACAAAATGTATAGCTTCTCGTGACGGGGACTTTAGTTAAAAACTGACAAGAACGCATTCTCTCAACGGCCGGACTGTAGGTGTCTAACACACAATTATACAGATAATAAATATAAGAAACAGGAATGTCAAATAGGAAAACTCGGTAATAGAACTTGGGAACAAACTTAAACTTATACTCCATTTATTATAACATTATACAAATAACTGTTCTCACCCTTTCGTTATTTCAATGGAAACGTGTAATAAACTCCGTTATTTCACGATAAATACAAAGCACTGTAATCTATTTACCATTTTCATTAAAAAAATAACTCTAAAGTGCAGTAATTTCAACAATATTACACAATAACTGTCGTTATTTAGCCGTTATTTGTCTAATGCTAGTAAATGGAGTACCACTGACATGTACAGACGCCAGCAGATCAAGCTACCCCAAAACTGTAAAATTTTCGCAATCAACCTTGAACCTTATAGTGTAGTAATAAAATTGAAAATCTATTAAAGAAATTTGGCAGATTTGTGCTGCCGTCTGTACGTTATGGACTTTTTAGAATGCAGATTAAACGTCTTAATGTCTTCCAATGTTCATAAATGACACACGGGATTGTAAAATGGCTATTCTTTAATAGCAAAATCGGCCACGAATCGGTTGTGTTCCGTGTTCTCGTCGTTTCAAACCCATATCATCCAATTGTTAGTGATTTTGGGGCAATCAGACATACAAGGTTACAAGAATATTTTGACCCTTGGATCACGTTGACAGGGGGCGCTGTTGGTAAACATTAGTGGAATTGTTTTGTTATATGCTTTGATAAAACAAGATGGCGGCATTAGCTTCAGCCACGCACAAAAGATGTTTGTTACAAGCTATGTGTAAAAATACCTTTCCTTAATTGAAAATTTTCGTTAACAATAGTTTTGTAAGGATCGGGACTTTCATGGCAAATAGGTACATATTATAAGAATTATGTTACAACACACACATAACAAGCATTACAATTAACATGTAGATAAAACAATTTCAAATGTGTTACAATAATAAAATTATATTATATTTGTACTATACCAAATAATTTTGAAGGAAATTGGAATGTAGATTACAACCACAAACGACAGAATCGATTGGTTGCATTATATATATTTATTTTCTCTTCACAAATGTACAGTGGACGTGCTAAAAAATAGCTTAAGGAAAAAAAAAACAGTCAAATTCATTTTTTTTTTTTTTTTTTTTTGTAAATAAAGACTATTCCACATAATACTCTAATACCAAGCAATATAAATTGTAAAAGTAATTTATATATAATTTTATAAAATTTAATTACATTAAACTTTCTCAACCACTCGTTAGGTAGGTATGTATAATTTCAAGAGAATATTTTGGCGTATACAATTAGAACCGCATTTATATAATCTATTTCTTTTTGTGTTAGAAAAATAATTTCATTTTATTAGGTAAATCATTACCGCACGTCATATGTCAAAAACAAATAAAAAATCCAACAATAAAAAATAAAAATAAAGTTTTTTTTTTTAAACTTATACCTAATATAATAGTGTTGTCTTAGTAAGTATAAAAATATCAATATATTAAAAATACAATTTCCATAAACGCTTTGTTTCATCATACAGAGTTCCGATTAGTTGCTACGCGTATGGTAAAAAGACTACATCAATGGTAAAAACATGTGTTTGCGACCAGAGATTGTAGCGACCAAGCGCAACTCACAATGTGGTTGCAATGTGGTCGCCGCAAATCTTCGGTCTCTATACAGAATATTCGATATAATTTGACTTTTTGTTACGGTCACATCACTATTCACTACAGTATTAATTATTATTTTCCTAGTCACCCAATGATAGCAGTGCTGTATCGCTGCCATGGTTTCATATCACAGCAACGAGAATCGTTGAATTGTATCTAACGCCTAGGTATATCTTCGAGTGATTACGATAACTTTACAAAAACTTAATTCCACGATTTCACTTTTTTTTTTAAATTTAGTATATAACGCACGTATTCTCGCACCGATTGAGAAAATCAAATAACATTATCATTAATCTCACTTTGTTTTAACATTTAATGTACTGTCTCTGTTAATTTCTTCTGTTTTACTGTATGGTTAAACACACAACGTAGTTTGAATGGCTTATCTTTGTCGCTTATTAGTATAATGCCCTTTTCACTAACACTAGACGACACCTAAATAAAGGCATAATCAGCCTATAATGTTCCCAATGCTAGGACAAGGGCCTCCTCTCGGTGAGAGGGATTGGTAAGGCCCATTCCCTCTCACGAGAGGAGGCCTGTGGCTATGCCTGTGCCCTGTGCGGGTTGGTAGATAAAGTCACATGTTGTCGATGTTTGGATCTAGGACATGCCTGTTTCGGACGACGAGCTATGAGCAGCTCGTCGTCCGGTAAAGACCAGGGGGTCTACTCCCTAAGCACGAAGTCCGTCGTTTCGGCCTTCGTTTCGGGCGTTTCCTACTCCCTATCACCAACGGACGGATGATTCGTTTGGGGCCCGACGAAGAATGAATGACAACACGATTTGACAACTGTACCTACTCCCGATGCGTTTTTGCCCGTCCGAAAAGTTGAACTTGATGCTTTTTTTGACGGAACCTTATGTCAGTTGATACGACATCAAAATAGTTATCGTTCTGTCGACGAACGATTATAATTGTTTACACTATTTAGAGACAAAGTAAGGAATTCCAAAGTATGGCTGCTTTTTTATTGCTTGACGAAGCTATATAGGAAGAGCGGAGGCAACGTCGACAATATTTACGCCAAGAATTTAGGTTGGCGAGTATTCCCGACGTTAGCTATTTGGCAATTTTGCTATTCTGAATTTGACGTTTTTAAACTAAAATTTAGACTTTCTAACTAAATCTGACTGATTAATCGCGATCAAAAAGATGTAGAATAAAATCAATTAGTTGTCATGAACTAAACTTCACACTCCATCTCGACTACTGGTACAAAATCAGTACTGTTAATGTATATATTTTTTTCTTTTCTTTTGCTTATATCTCGAAAATGGTGCGTCCTATCGCAAAAATAATGAAAATTTCGACCCCCTTTTAGAAACCCCAAACCCCTAAAATTCAACAAGTTAGTAATATTTTTTTTATTTTTTCCACACCAAAAGTGAAAAATTCTATATAAAGCACGTTGAGGCTGCCCAGCTCCTGCGCGCCTCCGGCCAAAGTCCGTGTCCGTGAGTTTCTGCAGCGGTTGGGGCCATTTTACGAAATGAATAAGAAAGAAACTTAAATAAAATAATTTTAAAACTTCCCGGCTAGTATCGTTGAATTAATTTGAAAATTTCCGTCAAAATGTCAAAAAGGCAAAGGTATCAACAGGATAATGCCGGTTTCCGGACAAAAATGTCAAAAATAATTCTAATCTTTATAATAAAAAGTATATTGTTAAAAATGTAGTCATTTTGTAAGGAAAAAAATATTGATTTTTGTTTATTTAGCTTGAAAACCACAAAATAATTAAACCGGTAATCGACCGGTAAAATAGCACAACTCTATTGTCATTAATCGCCATGCGTCTTTCGTTCACGAATATTGTCTACGATTCCGTTGGAAACTGATGAATCCGAAATTACTAGGGAGTAGGGTTCAGTCCGACGTGTCGGACTACTAACGGACGGGCCCGTTACTTCGTTGACGGACTTAGGGAGTAGACCCCCAGGCCCGGGTCGACGCGACGGCGCGTTGTGTTCCACGCGCGCCCAAAGAAATGTCAGCACGCACTAACGGGGTCCGCCGGGACCGGTGCCTGCCAGGGTTGCGGGTTTGTCCGAAAGGGATACCGCGGCCGTTACCACTGGGCCATAACTGCTATCAAAATAAAGGCTCGCTGTTGAAATTTCAACTTTTGGCGTTCAACCGAGCCGAGCGTGGAAAATCAAACAGTTATTGAAAACGGGCATAAAACACGCAAGACATGGAAACGACAAATACAATGTTGGTCTAGTTATAGATTTTTAGTCACGGCTGATGGTTAGACTGTGTGAAATATTATATGGCTAGAAAGGGGATGACTACCGAGATGATGACTCCTCATCATCATCATCATTTCAGCCGAAAGACGTCCACTGCTAGACATAGGGCTCCCCCAATTTGGGGGGGTTTGCCATAATCGCCACGCTTGGCAGGCGGGTTGGCGATCGCAGTATGGTGTTACAAAAAATGCATAGAGAACGCTGCTGCCCATTCTCTAGTAAATCCATTAGTCGCCTTTTACGACACCCACGGGAGGAGATGGGGTGGTGCTATTCTTTACGTCCGGCACCACACCGCATTTAGAAGATGACTAATAAATAAGTATGGAAGAAAAATACATGTACATGTTGCGCCGACCCCAAATGATGGATGAATTTATAAAGAAAAAAAAAAAATACTGTCGCGTGACGGTATTCCACCTTTGTTAATTTAATTATAGGGTGTCTACTTATGAGATGGTCTCATATTCCTATCGCAGACAAGTGGTTGGGAACTTAATTAACTAATTATAGGTGTGCAATTTTCAGTATAAACTGACCTCTCATTGTACAAAAATCCTATACAATGCGAGATCAGCTTATACTGGAAATGATAGCTTGATTTGTAGCCGTGTGTACAACACTGATTGTGCGTTATCTCTTCTAATGTTCTTACGATATAACTAGGCAAAAGTGTATTGTGCGTTTTTTCTCTAGAATTCGTTTATGATTAAAACCTGCAAGTCTGTTTTTATTTGATGGCTTGCTGTCGGGTTTTCAGCGCTCGGCTCAGCGCCAAATGTTGAAAATCCAACAACACGCTTTTTTAAGGCATTTATATCGCATAGAGTTAGTGAAAATGAGCACAAGTGTTTTTAAACAGTTTTTTTTTTATTACTTTTTTTGTTTTGTTATGTCGACAAAGTTTGTAGCAGCGGGAAAAATCCGCTACTGTATTTTTTGTTTCTTAGCCGGGTTCCGTTATGAAAAAGAAGTCCCTGTCTGCTAAATATCTCCGGTAGGTCAACTAGGTACATGCTTAGCGAATATGTCGTATAAATTCTATGATTTACATTAATTTTAATACTAAAATTCTCATTAAAAGTCAGGCACTTATTTACACTGAGATTTTCATATATGGCCTCGTCGCTTTGTTTTAAAGTCTATAAAATTGAATTTCAATACATACGGTCTTGCTTTTTGTTCTTTGTAGTCCTTTCATTGCGACTCCCGTTGCGCCATCTCTTAGAATTAGCAGGAACTACAAATAAACCAAGAAACATTCTTATGAGTATTGTATAGTAGCTGCAATAGAACCTTTTTAGGACTAAGTAGAGTCAGAGAAATTAATTGTTACGAACTTAACTTGTCCTTATATTCAAATCACAAAGTGATATAGCGTTCAAATATTACGTAATGTATTTGGGGGGGGGGGGGTGTCTTGTAAAACGTTACGATGCGTTACAGGGTAGGGGGGGGTCAAACTACGCGTTACGCAACATTGTTTTTTTTTAACCCTTTAGAACGGTCTAAGGTATTTTAGCGACTTTCCGGTACTTTACGCCACATAATTATGACTTTTAGGTAAAAATGGTCACTTGGTGGTTACGTAAAATTTTACTAGGGGGGAGGGGGGTACAGTAAAACGTTACGGCGCGTTACATGGGGAGGAGGGGGGGCCAAAAATCTCCAACAATTGCGTTAAGTAATACTTGAACGCTCCCCAATTCGATATTTTCCCATTTTTTTTTTTTAAATATTTTATTCTACCCTATACATTGTTTTCTATCGACCCTGGGCATGTTTTCGCATCAAAATGTGTTAAAATGATAGTAATGAATAGATAAAATGTTGTTGTTTGGTACAAAATGAGATAATTTAATGATATTTTCAGTATCAAAAAGTAATTCTCATTTTTCTCGAAAAAAGCAAACGTAATTTATCACTGTTTGTTCCTAACCTCCTCTGTTATTCTTTGACAGTTGTATGAAATGGCAAATCGACGTAGGCTAACTTGCTTAGAAATTCATTTCTCTGGGTGTACTTGTGCGCGTGAGTTTCTAGTAGCATGTGAAACTGCAACTAACAAGTTAAAATGCCTTATATAGCCCTATTTTGTTAGCAAATTATTTTTTTATTGACAGTAACTTTGTCAATAAAAAAATAATTTTGCTTAATCCGAGGCATTGAAATATTTCGTTGTGTTGTATCTATCTATACTCGTAAAGTTAGAAAAAGTTCGCTAGTGCGTTTTAAGCGTGTATGCGTCTAATATGGGTGTCATTCATTTCTTTATAGGAATATAAAAAAAATACTTGTATGAAATAGCTAAAACACGGCAAATCGATACAAAGACAGGCAAGGTGTCAAAGAATGGCAGGTGTGATTTGAATATACGGACTATTCTGAGTAGTCAATTCGCTAAACATTTAATTTCCCTCTGACTTTACCTAATACATAGTAATATAGGATGCTAGTCACTTGTTGAAATTTACAGAATTCCTTGTGAATGAGATCTTAATCGTAAATTAGTTTTTTTTTTTTTTTTCTAAAGTCATATTTATTTTATCTATACTAATATAATAAAGATGAAGAGTTTGTTTGTTTGAACGCATTAACTGGAACTGCCAGTCGGATTTGAATATAATTTGTGCATTTGATAGCCCAATTCTTGAGGAAGGTTATAGGCTTTAACATCACGCTACGACCTAAAGGCGCCGAGCAAAACTTAAAAAAAGTCAGAAGTGACTAAGCGAAAACGAAGTAACAACGTGGGCCGAGGGAATTTTATAAATAAGACTCACGACTTAGCTCATGGCTAAGTAAAAACTGCCGCACGGGTCGATCCCATTAGGTTAAGCTACGTTTGCCGGTATTGGTCGTGGATGGGTGACCATCTTTATATACCGAGACTCCTCCGTGCCTCGGAAAACACGTTAAGCCCGTTGGTCCCGGCTGTACAGGCCCAGGTGGCCGGAGACGCAACAGCGTCGCGGCATTGCATCGTACGACACGACCGCACTCGGACGTACCTTTTGACCAGTACTTAGGTTGCTATATTTGTGAACCACCTATTAAACCATTATAATATACAGTCCACTGCTTTAATTTCACCTGGGCCTTTACACCGGATGTCATTCGTGGATCTTTGACAGTCGTTACGGGTCGTCAGAAGCCCGAAAGTCTGACAACCAGTCTTACCAAGGGGTCAAGGGCCCAAGTCTGCTATTTTTATAAATTCGTCACTCCAACACGATCCCATTGTCATTTTGCTAAAAATTCGTAATCTGCTAAATTCATAATGGTCGATCATTGGTCGGTCAATGGTCTCGTAATAGAATTGTATTACAATGGCATTGTCGTATTGCCATTATTATAAAACCTGTTAGTAGAAATGATTTCCGAAAAACTACTAGTAAATTTGAACATTTATTCATGCCAGATTTCATTTATTTATATATTTCATTTTTACATATTATTTATTAGTGTTATAAGCAATCTGAAGTAGGAGGAAGTTGGAATTTTAGTAGGAAGTTTAATTTTTCATTATATACGAGATTACCAATTCTTTCAATGGAGTGTCAGTAGCTGACCATTGGAAAGTCATAATGACGCCATTATATTAGTAGATTACCAAACTTGCCAAAATCAAAAATTATGAAATCAATGATAGACCATTCTGACACTATTGTAATAGCAGACTTGAGGCCTAGATAGGAAATCGCTCCATGTAAAATACTGACATTCAGCTGCTTTCGGTAAGACTGGAAGCCGACCCCAACATAGGAAAAGGCTACGAAGGGCCGACTTCCACGCGAACGAAGTCGCGGGCAGAACTTAATTTCCCTTACTAAGTCAAAATCCTTGAGCGTGTGTGTTCAACCATACAGCGGATTATTGTCATTGTTAAACTATTTAATAAGCCACAAACTTCGGTAAACCATATCTTCCTCATTTAATATTATGGTTGGTGTATCGGTTTTAGAAGGCTCACATCAGTCTACTGTTTGTCTATGTGCTTAAACTATTTGTCTTATTGTGATCGGCTATATGCAATTTTATTTAAGGTAACGTAGAAAATGGGTACAATTTTCTCCCTCAGTGGACGTATGCAACGATGAGTTCGTATCTTATAAGGAACTAATCTATTTTAAAATGCAGGAGTTTTTGTATTCGAGGAACCGGGGGTAAGTCCCCCGGTTCCTCGAATACTAAATCTCCTGCAAAATTTCATTATTTTAATTTATCTTATCGTGATTGTTAATTGTTATTCGGACAACCAATTCATTGACTTGAATGTGGCAATGAGAGTTTTCATGGAAATTCATACAACTAGTTGGCGCCATTTTAGAAAATTAATATAAAATATAATTGACGACGTTCATCATTCGTTTCATTCATTCGTCCATCATTCAGTCACGTCTAAAGAAAATATAGGCGCTTTGACACTTTTGACTGGTGCACGGACCTGACGTCTCAGTACTGCCACCTAGCGAACGTCATTTCCGAAAACCCTTATTGAAAGTATGTCATGCTCACTCAAATGTCTCCTTGATAGTGGCGCATGTGTTGGATCATTTGGTTTCACCTTCAAAATGGTTGAGCTGAATGGTGCTGATCCATGCGTCATGTTCAAGAACGGGCGCCGTCAGTAGGGACTGATCATATTATAGCTGCCAAGGTTTTTTCAACTTGAATGATGTAACCAATATTTTGATTTAATAGTGTCCAGGAGTTTGTTTACCGTTCCTCTCCATAGGTACCTACTACGCTTTGGAATGGGCAAATAGCTTCATCTTTCTGACTGGCCGACTCCTTGACAGTTCAAAAGGCCTGTAATTGGTTTCATTAAAGTAAATGCTTTGAGTTTTGAGTTTGAATCAAAGCAGCTACATGAGATTTGGCAGAAGATAAACTGGGGATATTTTTGCATCGTCTTTCTTTGCATATAACCGACCATTGATATACTTTCAATTAATTGATATATTTTGTTTGAAGACTAAGGCCCGTATTACAGAACGTCACTCAAGACTCGAGCATTACTTAAAACTAGATCCGAGCCATTTGATTGGTTGTAACTAGTTTTAAGTAATACTCGAGTCTTGAGTGACGTTCTGTAATACGGGCCTTAGTTTCGAGTTGAAGAACGGACTAATATAAAAGTGATTGAATGATAGAAGTGCAGAACTAGAAAACGTGACTGAGAAGTATTTGGCAATTTAAAATTTAAATTGTAAATGTTAAGATATCAGAACGACATAAACAGTATTGTAATTTACATACATACAACATATATAAACTCACGACTTCTTCCCTTGGAGGTAGGCAGAAACTACAGAATCCCGCCGATTCCAATCTGTATTGTAATTTGTTTTTAACAAATACCTAAATTGCCTTTTAATATATTTTATGTGCATAGGACATAGGTTTAGTAAGGAGTTCATAGACAGAAGTAGTGGTAAATGTTAACCCTCCGAGCGTAAGGTTGGGTGTGGTACACCCAGACCAAGATAACACAATCAAAATTTAAGTGGTTAATCGTTATTATAGGCTGTGCGTCTGAGTAGCTGCGCGGGGGGGTGGGGGTGGTAAGGAAGCGCCGATTGTCATGGCTCAGTCGACCGCCACCCTGCGAAATGTTTAGGCGAGGTCAAAGGTATTAGCGAGTGATTTACACTAATCCGCTAATACCAAAAACAATGCTCGAACGAGCATTTTTTTTTCCTGTTTTTTATTGTTTTTTGCGGGCCTTAGAGAAGGTAATCTTATTTAACCATTTAAGTTCAACTGAAATTAATTGAAGATGTTAGATATAGAATTTCACTGTGGCTTATCAATGGCGAAGTAACCAACGCCGTATGATAATTTAAAAATATGATATTACATAAAGAGTAGATAATATTAGGTCAAATACACTTGATCCTTCACATGCATTCGCGTGTATATGGGACTCGGGCTGAAAACCAAATGTTTTGTTACAGAATAGAAGAATGGCACAGAATTATATTTCGTACAAAAATACGTTTGGTAAAACTCTGCTATCTTTTATAAGATTATATTTATTGTAAAATTATGAAATATGAATGCCGACGCAATGGAAGGAAATGTATTGTGTACGATTTTATATGTTTTTTTTTTTTCTTTTTTCAGGAATTTGTCCATATAAAATTTAATGAGTTCTATAATCCGAACTAATATGTATATAACATAACATCACGCCTTTCTAATCCCCGAAGGTTTAAGCAGATGTACTGTATAGTTCACCCACATTTCGTCAGTTATGTTTCAGTCCCATGTAATACGGGGCGAGCCTATTGAACCCAAGTATTACTGATGGTAAAATCCCTACCCACTAATTAATAAACGGAATTTCATAACTATTTTTTATAGGGGCCTTAGAAAAAGGAATCATATTTTACCATTTATGTTTCTTTACTGAAATCAATTGAAGATTGATTTCAGAAGTTTATACTGGTATAAAATCTAGATTAACAATAATTTTTTCGAGGTTTAAGTTCGGCATAACGTTAATTACCTACGTTTAGTATTAGTTTTCTACCAGTAGTGCACAGACGCTTTTGTTCTTTATCTCTTCAGGCAATAATAACTATTTATAGGGATTCGGCTTTTAATAGGTTACTAGAAGCCCTCGTAAGGGCTCAACGGTTTTCACGATTATATGTGTTTATTTTAGGTTTTAGTGCTTTCTTCTTATGGACTAATGCGCGTCCATAAGACGTTTGTCGGGCTATTTCTGTCTGTAAGTGCCAACCAATTGGCATAAGTAATTAAAATCGTACAAATTTCCGTCAAGGCAAGCTAGAACCAATCGGAACTCTCGCGACCTCGATCTACCTACCGTCTCTACGCTGCAGCACTTCAAATAGCACCACATTGCTGTCGAAGTCACTTTCCTCGCTCGCCGGCCACGCTTGATCTTCAAGCAGCGGCTTACCATGCTCCCCCTTCACCTTCGAAGTCCGTCGGATGGACTCGAAGTCTTTGATGGCGTCGAAGTCTTGGTCGATGGCGTGGACCGTGCCGGCCACAGACTTGATGAACAAGACCTTGTGGATGATGTGGCCGATGATGCCGAGAAGACAAACGCCCAAGCCGACCACGTTGATCGGTGAGAGCACATCGCCGCTTACTTCTACGGCCAGGACTAGGATGCACATTTCCTGAAAAATATTAAATTAAGGTTTAAGACGAAGCTTTACCAAAAACCAAGAAAGGCAGTTTTTTTTTTTGTAATTGAGGTCATCGTTCCTTTGACCATTTTGCCCTAGTACCCATAGTTTCGAATTTAGCCCTGATGTATCATCGCAAAAATCTTGTTCATTTACGCAACTGACATAATATTATATTCACCTCAGCTCTATACAGCTGTCTTTTTTTTAGGCTGAACGTGATCTCAAAAATCACTATAAGGCTCTAGCGCATTGGTATGAAATAACTTTTTTTTTAACTTTGTGTTGCTTTAACTTTGGACTCCCCACTACTGGAGCAGCTGACGCTCAGATATCTTATGCACTAAGAGAAAATTATTACAGTTATGATTTTCAGCCGGTATTAAATTACTTCTTTGAACTAATGCCCGTACAATGCATGTATTAATAATATTAATTTATTAATTACTAATAATAATAATAATAACCCCACCGCTGTATCTCTACGTTGACGTCGTGGTGGGGCTTGCGCGCTCCGAACTCTAGATCTGTGCCGGTAGTTAACTTTACCGGATCATATCTAGGGTGAGGAGCCAGACCAAGAGAGATACAGAAACCCGCAGGGCAGCATGTGGCAAGCTGTTGGGCAGTTGCGACCCCACGGACCCTATCTCCCGGGAGAAGTCATGTTCCTCATCTCTGGCTTGCCTTTATTGGCCGGCTGGAGTGAACACTGACGAGGAACTGAGCTCCCACCTCATTCTTGCCTTTATTAGCCGGCTTGAGTGGAGATTCGCAAGAGCAAACATGCTCGGAGGAAGGAAGTATTCCAGTAAGTGCTTGTAGGGTTTTGACCATCTTCCGGGCTCTGGGATTGTTCTGAGAGCCTTGGAATACCTCTCCACTCCTCGAGCACCTCAGGACATGTTGCCCCCTTGTCGCTACGTCACTATGTGCTAGCGACCGTTTTCGGGGGCCCATTATTGAGTGTGCAAGTCACCCCCTGCCATTTTATCCGTGTTTAATAAAACATTGATCAGGCAGGGGCCATAGTCCTTCCATAGTTTTTGGTAACCAGTCCATTTTAACCACCCATACCCATAGTCCAATATTTTGTCTGAGTTTATTTATTCAGACAAAGTCCATAATTGTTAGTCTCAAAAATATCTTACAAACTATGTTAGTACAGACATTACAAAAAGGTAGGTACATAAAAGCGTGTATTCCCGTTCGTCCCCTCGACTTCGTCCCCCGAGGGGGACGAACGGGAATTTACAAAAATAATATTTAATTTGTTCCCGATCGTCCCAATCCTAATTCAAGAGAGGACGAATGGGAATATGTTCTTCGATTAGTGCCATTCGTCCCACTAAAAAGATTTGTGCAGAAAATATGTTTATTCGATGTTTCGTAGTTTACTTTTAAATTAGTTTCTTCGTTAGATTTAATCATTATTTTACAAAATTCTTCTCTATTTTTTTATGAATTATAAAACGTATCCTAAGTTTATCATTGTTTCATTATGTTTACCTACACTAAATATAGCAACTCTGACGGGAAGCGCCGGCGATTCTGGTAGTTAACAAAAGAGTGCCGATAACATTGTGTTATTTGCGTAAATCCTATTGGTTTACCTGACATTCTCTCCCTTTCCTATCCTTAAATTAGACCGGTCGGGTTAGTGTTGACAAAACAATGAAAGTGCACGGGTGTTAATGTAATAATATATATTCGACACGAGTTCTGCGGAAAACTACTGATGTAAGTACCTACATTTTTGTAAGTTACAAATATTATTAGATTGTTTATAGTCAATACTATATTGTCTCATGTCTTATTAATTTATGCTAATAATGTACGGTATCAATATTTGTATTCAATTTTAGTATTTAATTTTATATATTAAATATCATTCTAAATTATATTAATAAGTGTGTAATTGTTGTCTCCTGTTTTTTAGAGCTTAACAATGTCACAAGAAGCGCATCCTGGTCCCTCTGGTAGTACAGGAAGCTGTTTGCAGTATATACAAAGGAAAGGTGGAATCGTGCTTCTGCGTGCTGGATACCAATTTTTAAGGAAAAGGCAAAACAAAAGTGGAGCTGTTGTATGGGAATGTCATCTTAGAAGAAAGAATAAGTGCAGTGGGACCTTAACCATAAAAGTATGTACCTACTTTTCTGACTTCTTTTTTCATGCAAAACCAGACAATGGGTAAATAAATTATGCACGTTTATTGCAGAATGATCAAATTTTGAAAGAAACCACACACACATCCTGTACACCGGACTTCAATAAAAACATAATAGACATTCATATTGATGAATGCAAGAAAAATATAACTTCTGATGATGTACCTTGCGTACCAGCCGCCTTTAATTCAACAATTTCGAAAATTTTGGACGAAGGACTTGATAAAGTAACTTTACCCAAAGATATTCCTAAGTTTGCAAACATCAAAAGCACTTTGTATCGCCATCGAAATAGCACTTATAATATGAGTAAAATCACTTTCAATGACGTTAAAACGGTTGAGGTTCCTCAAAAATTTCAATCATTTTTGTTAGCAGATTACTGTTACGGTAACACACGCTTACTCATTTTTTGTTCCCAAGAAGCTAAAGAAAAATTGATAGTTTTAAAAAATATATTTGGTGACGGTACATTTAAGAGTTGTCCACCTCCATTCCAACAGCTCTACACCGTTCATGGTGATTTAGGAAGTAATAATCAAAGCACAGCTATGACGCCATTATTTTACGCTTTAATGTCAAACCGTAAAAAAGAAACATACGAGATACTTTTCAGACTTGTTAAATCTCAAATCAACGATTGGAATCCTACATCATTTACCAGTGATTTTGAAGAAGCAGCTATGTCTGCTATGCGTACAATTTTTCCAGAGATAAGTATCCACGGCTGTTATTACCATTTTAATAATGCTATTTGGAGGAAAGGCCGTGAATTAAATCTAACAAAAAATAAAACTTTAAGACGTCAAGTAGCCCTAAGTGCGGTGCTTCCATTATTACCAGAGGAACGTATTTTTGAAGGCTGGTTTTATATCGCTAGCGAAAGCCCCGGTGATAGCCAAAGTGAAAAATTTCGGCAATACATGCTATCGCAGTGGCTTCAATCGAATTTCGTAAAAGTGTGGTGCAGTTTTGGAAAACGACACCGTACTAATAACTTTGCCGAAGGGTGGCATTTTAAATTAAATAGTGCCATAGGCAAAAAAAAAACCTAATATTTTAAAATTGCTTACGGTGTTACATCAAGACTCTAACTTATACAGCGTGAAAGCAAAACAAAATCCAAAACGGCGTAAGCTACATTCAATCTTGACAGACCAATATATTATGGATTGCCAAATGCAACTTCTTAATTCAGAAATAACTGTAGGACATTTTTTAGAAAAACTTACGTAGGTATTAATCATAATAAGTAAAGTGCTCGATGGTTGTGTACGTTGATGTAATCTCTAGGCTTTGTGTGCAATAATTATTACTGCCTACTGTTATGACCTCGACTACTTTCTTCAATACTTGTGAATTTTTTATTGTTGTTACCCTCTATGATGTTTTGTGTTCATGTTTTTTCACTTTGATTTTGTATATGTTTTTTATTTTGATTTTGAAATTGTGCTAATTTATTGACGCTATTTATATGTAAAATTAATGTGTAACCTGTTCTGATTCCTTATACAATATGTAACACAAAAATGTGACACCGTATACCTATACATATAAGCAAATGTGACTTTTTAAAAATTAGTACGATAAGTTTTTTTTTGTTATTTTTATCTTGATTTCGTGATATTTTAGGTATTTTATTTAATTTTGCTTTTGAAAGTGTGATAATTTACTGACCCTATTTATGTGTTAAAATAATGAGTAAACTTTTCTAATCACTTACATAACGTAAAACGTAAAATCTTGCCACCATACATATAAGCAACTCTACGAAAAATAGTGACTTATATTTCAAAAGGAAACAACCTGAATGGTAAAAAGTCTGTTTGTAGTGTTTAATTGTAATATAATACAGACTTTTTTTATTGTAATCTATATACACAGATTTTTAAATCATAATTTTTAGTTATAAGGAGAATTTTATTCATAATTAAAAAAATATTATATATAAAAATATTGCGAGTTATCGCAAAGTTGATTCTGTGATTTTTATTCCTTAATAAATGACTGATTTTTATTTCAATTTTGTTTTTTTACCAATTAAAACCACCAGTCTTATATTATTTAGTGGGAGCAATAGACCCAAAAAAGAATTAATAAATTATTCCCATTCGTCCCCCCAAAAAATTTTGAGGGACCATCGGGAAAATAAATAACGAATTCCCGTTCGTCCCCCTCGGGGGACGAAGTCGAGGGGACAAACGGGAATACACGCATAAAAGGTGTGTAGTCATGAAACCTCTCGCTCGGGTTCAGGATAGATTGCCTCGCTATCTGACGCATGCAAAGCATGTATTAGTAAAATCATACTCAATGAGTGGTGTTTTGAAATGACGTTCACTAGGTGGCAGCACTGAAACGTCACGTCCAGACACCTGTCAAAAGTGTCAAATCGCTTATTTTCTTTAGTTGTGACTGAATTATGAACGTTTGAATTTTCATTGTCGGACTGGAAGACCTCTTATCAAAGTGGCGCTAACTGCGGTGGCGTGAATTTTCATGAAACCCCTCAATAGGACTCTAATTAAATCCGTGTACGAGTATGTCTTGAAACTTTATATAAATAACTATCGCGTTTAATAGTCGTTTGACATTTTTGGCCAAAACAACTGTACAAACACGGTTGTAAAGTACCTACCTAGGTCAGGTTTTAAATCTAATTTTTAACTGAATTAATTTATAATCAATCAAAGAGTGACTCGCTACGGTTAATATTTGTCATTTGTTTTAGTTTACCTACAGTAAAAAGTATTCTATTTATCATTTATCGAGGAGCAGACTTATTCATGAGCAGTTTGAACTGTAGCAAACTTGTCGCCTGCCTGTATCTGGAGGCTACCGTACTTTTACTTATCAAAGGTACTTATTTCGTCGTATTGGAGGCCAATGGAGGTTTCATAAGTGCCCATGTAGGTTTATGTGAAATAAAATATTTTGATTTTGGTAAGCCACAATTTTTGCGAAATGGTTTTGGTGCATTAACGTGTTTAGAAAGAGCCATAGTTTATATTAGTCAATAAATCCAACAAATATCATGACTGTAAGCGGTTTTTTTTAAACGCTTAATACGCTGATTTATGTTAAAACTAGCGGCCCGCCCGAACTGAACAGAACTATACGTTCTGTGGAATAACCCCATTACCCCATTACACTCCAAGGCGACGATTTTAGGTATTCAAATTTTGCTGATAATTGCTATTCTACAAACAATGTTCTCTAAATTTAAAAATAACTTTGACACAACTAAAATTATTTGACAATCGCGACTCCACGTGGTATTTTATTTTTTCTTTCGTCTTCGCAATGTTGTACTTATTTGCCCTACACCTTGATTTTTTTTAGAGCCAGTGGCGCGTATTTATGAGGGTGCATTGAAAGTAGGCAACTTCACAAATAGCTGTCAAATTTTTCGTTTCCAAGTTTCAGAATACACAGCATTAGGATTACTGGTTAATGTTTGTGTACTGGTATGTAGGCAGAGGTTTACGGCCTACCTCCTCGGGGAAAAGAAGGCATGATGTTAATTTATCAAGTTAGTTCTCATACCTTAAATATACCAGAGATGGACAGAGTAAGACTAGAAGTGTAGGTGACAACCAGGAACTCGCTGATCTCCATCGCGAAAGCTATGGTGGCCCCGACGGAAACCTTCAGGATTGTGGGCACCAGCTTCTCTGCTGACATCCTCTGCAGGTGGTCGTAGCATGCAAAACCTGGAATTGACAAGGATGATTCTTGTATCATGTGTTTTTCTAAACTTTTTTTTAGCTTTACTTTTTTGTAATATGGCGAGAAAGAGGGTGAATACTGAGAAAATATGATTCACTTCCGTAACAATTATGTATTTATAGAATTTTATTTATTTTCCATCTGAAGAGCTGGCGAACAGAACCGGATTAGTCCACTATAAATCAAACACATCTTTTTTTCGAATCATGATGTCTTGGACCCCTTTGCGTCGATCCCTGTTAATATTTTCAATCAAAACCGGCTCTAAGTAGGGAAAAATTGCTTAAGAAAATGCATTTTCAAACGAAACCGGTTTATCCGAGTTAAAAAAAAAAATATATTAATTCCATCCATTTTTCATTCTGAAGTCCCGTGTAGTATTCATATCTTCAATACATTTTTAATCAAAAGCGGCCATTTGCAGCAAAAATAAAATATATATAAATATATTGTTTGCGGTCACAACCGGACAAGTCTACCTTTTTCAAACAAAACCAGATTAGTCAATTTTTATTTCTTGAATAACTTCTAGAGTATAAAAGTAAATTAAAAATGTATTACTCATGCAACAATAGTAATCCACCTGTCTATAGTAATGCAATGTTGTTTTATTAATCTCCTCCATAAATTAATATTAGTTTTTTAGCCATCCTGTAACATTTAATTTCACGGACTAATCCGGTTCTGTTCGCCAGCTCCTCATCTTACATCTATCCTTACAGGGTAACCTATTGCTATAACGTACTTATCTAATCTTATTCTAACTTATTATTATAATAATTCAATTTTGTAACTTATTACAAACTAGGTGCTGCCCGTGGGTTCCCCGAGTTGCATTTTCTAAAATAATAATAGCCTAAGTTACCTAACACTACTAAAGTTTCTATAATAATATAATTCAATCATGATTCGAAAGACACGTGGCGTCATCTATTATCATAAAAACTTATTGTTGTTTTCCTCGGGAACAGTACTTTTTTCGCGATGAAAGGTACCCTATGTCCGTTTTTGTACACCTGACAACCTAAATGCAAAATTTCAGGATGATCGGTTCAGTGGTTCAGACATGAAAAGGTAACAAACAAACAAACAAACTTACTTTCACATTTATAATATTAGTTAGGATAATGCATTATTTGTGAACTCTCTCAGAGAGCAACAAAATAGGTCCGAGTTACTAGCTTTATGGTTAAGAGTGCGGAGTGTACGCGTCAGTGGCGCCTCACTTAAAATATATAATCATTAAAATCAATACAACTCTCTAAGCTCAAATTGCCCCAGGCATTGAATGAATATGTCACGAAATTAAGATATTTGGTCAATTATTTTTACTTAAAACGCTACCTATATTGATGATTCACAGGATTAAGAATTCTATAAATACATATTTGTTACGACAGCGAATCATATTTTGTTCAACATATAACCTGAGTCAGACCTGAAAAATGCAAAAAAAACTCAAGAAAATTTCAATTTTGCGAGCTACCGTACCGCATCCCGATGAAGGCATGTAAACAAAACCTACTGTTTGGAAATAAAACGTGTGACTACACACTACACGGCTGAGCTGTATAAATTATGAAGATTATGTAAATCGCTGTCGTAAGTACGACATGTGTGTTCTGAAGGACGACGCGGGCGGGCAGTGAGGTGAAAAACTGAAAATATGAGGACGTCACTCTACGCATAATTAGTCTTTCAGAGGCAAAATAAGCAGCATTAGTCACTCTCAGCCAGTCTCAGCACAATTATCTAAATATAATAGGTGGCGCAAAAGTAATCACTTGATTTCCTAAGGCTATGACTTTTTTTTTTGTAAATAAGAAAAAGTTCTCTTTTAATTTTTTTTTTCTATATTTCTGTTTTTGTTATATTGTTTACTAGCGACCCGCCCCGGCTTCGCACGGGTGCAATAATAATAAACCCCACCGCCGTATCTCTACGTTAACGTCGTGATGGGGCTTGTGCGCTCCAAACTCTTAGGTCTGTGCCAGTAGTTTACTTTACCGGAACATGTCTAGGGTGAGGAGCCAGACCAAGAGAGATACAGAAACCCGCAGGGCAGCATGTGGCGAGATGTTTGGCAGTTGCGAACCCACGGACCCTGTCTCCCGGGAGAAGTCAAGTTCCTCATCTCTGGCTTGCCTTTATTGGCCGGCTGGAGTGAACACTGACGAGGATCTGAGCTCCCACCTCATTCTTGCCTTTATTGGCCGGCTTGAGTGGAGATTCGCAAGAGCAAACGTGCTCGGAGGAAGGAAGTATTCCAGTAAGTGCTTGTAGGGATCTTGACCATCTTCCGGGCTCTGGGATTGTTCTGAGAGCCATGGAATACCGCTCCACTCCTCGAGCACCTCAGGATATGTTTCCCCCTTGTCGCTACATCACTATGTGCTAGCGACCGTTTTCTGGGGCCCATTATTGAGTGTGCAAGTCACCCCCTGCCATTTTATCCGTCTTAATAAAACATTGATCAGGCAGGGACCATAGTCCTGCCATAGTTTTAGGTAACCAGTCCATTTTAACCAACCAAACCCATAGTCCAATATCTTTGTTTCCATATCTTGCAATAGTCCTACACCAACCGGGGGTTGTCCTTGGGTGCGCTTGCATAGTGCGTACAGGGATAATCGTCGGTTGGTGCCTCATTTAATTAAAAAGCGTCTGACGGGTCTCTGTGAGTCCGGGACCCCAGGGTCCCGAGATATGTAGACATATAAAAATAAAATAATAATAATAAAACTTTATTTCAGACCATAATTTTGTCCATAATTTTGTTAGTATTGGTGTTAGTAACAATAGTGCTTATGTAACTATGTTAGTATTGTTAGTTAGTAGCAATGCTGATACTAAATATACTACAGAATGTAATATATACAACGTCCATAGCTTTTATGTCGTTAGACAAAACAAACATGTTTTCTTTAGAGCAGCGGTCGGCAACCTTTTAGCAGGCAAGGTCTTTAAGGTGACAAAATAAACTAAAGGCGGGCCGCATATGTGATATTAACCCTAGAAGCCCAATATACCTACGTATATTGGTCATATCCCAGTTAGTATCCCGTTAGAGGTTACTCTTGAAAGAGCGACATATCCCCGGCCGGTACCGCCGCAACCGCTATGTCCCTGCATTTTAAATCTGTAATATCTTCGAAAATATTCATTTAAATTACATGACGTAAAGGGCCATATTGATCTATATTAAATGTACAATGTATTTAATGTACTTAATTGGATAAGGATTAATGCTGTATTGCTCAAAATCGCTTCGTAAATAAGTCATTATTTCTCGTAAAAAGTAAAGATAAAAAATGGTTATTGTGGGTTATCCCTAAGAGATAGACAAATACCATTGGGGACTTTTTTGGCGACTTTTTTAAGGTGTACAATACTGTAAGCACATTATTTTGATCTATCTTGTAGGGTTCAGCCAGCGTTTGCAATGTAAGCGCAAAAAAATGTGTTTATTTACGACATCACATTAGAAACCTCTAAAATTATCAGTGTTTCTCTACTATATTATGCATGTATTATACATATAAATCCTCCTCTTGAATCACTCTATCTATTAAAAAAACCGCATCAAAATCCGTTGCGTAGTTTCAAAGATCTAAGCATACATAGGGACAGACAGACAGCGGAAAGCGACTTTGTTTTATACTATGTACCTAGTGATTCGTCTTTTCACGGAACATCATCAAATCTTTCACCAACATACGCTGTAGAGCGTCTACTGATACCCAATTGTAGCACGTCATCATCAGGGTCATTGCTAAAACATTAACCTCTCAGGACTATACTACTATCATCATAAACAACATCTTTTGTTCTGTGAAGTCACATCTAAGGGAGAGCCTTTGATTTCACTGCTTGCGGTAGCGTCGGGGGTCGGGTTGCCTCCTTCCCTCAAATATGGCGACTATGGTAATGACTGATCTCTGCGTTATGCTCTTGAACTGGTGCTGTTTGTGGTGCCTGGTCGTCTTGCTGACCATGGTTTCGTTATTGTTATTAGTAATTAACTGTTTTTTTTTTTCGATTGTTCTAGTTTATCATTGTGTTACATAATCCAGCATTCCTCATTCGTGAGCGATTTTGCATTTTTGTTTTTTTTTTCTTAAGTATAGTTTTTCACTATATTTGCTGGTATATTGGCGGCGTGTGCTAGCTGAAATATGGCAAATAATTTAATTTACTGTTCTGTGTCTCGTACTGTTAATTACTTTGCATACCTACTATTTGTACAGAATCAAGTTGATCTAATTGAACAGACAGATGTGCTGCTGGGGGGAGTTTGTTGCGCCACTTCTTCCCAGCTAAAGCACTAGGAAGTGGTGAAGAGCGGGCGTTTTGGGGGACTGTCTTAAGTAATTTTGACGTTCGATAAGTGCTGATTCTCAGCCTACATTGAATAAATGACTTTTGATTTCGATTTTGTCACACATGTATCCGAAATATTTTTTTTGTTATATGTCATCAAGTTGTTTTAGTTTTTTATTTGAATTGATTAATACATTTCGATACAAAGTAAACATTATTATTAAAATAAATAAATAATAATAATACCACTGGCAGCCCACTGTGTAAATAATTAAAAGTGATCGTCTGCAATGTACCTAAGTTGTTTTTATTTTCACAAGTGTTTGGAAAAAGGTGAGGTAGTGAAGGTGGTGGTATCTACAGGTACCTAAAAGAAAACAACTTGTATCTACATAGTAGTACCTATATTAGTTATAAACGCCTATAAATTATATTGAAAAAAAAAAACAGAAAACACTAGGCATCTTTTTATCGACGTATCAATCCATCAGCTGATGCGACTGAATTTCACATGCGATTCGTTTCATTAACTTTTTAGGTACATAATTAAATAAACATTATAATTATACAGGGTAGCAGAGACATCGACGCGAAACCTGTTACCATAGGTACAGTCCATGATTCCGGACGCCCCTGCGTTGAAATTTCTCGAAAGAAATATTAAAAAGAAAATGCTGTCCCATTCATTTTGACCGCATTTACACTTTTGTAAAAAAGGATGTTTTTTTTTTTAATAACTGATGAACATTTTCAGCGGAGGGGGGTCCAGAATCATCGACTGAATCTATGGTTACCATGGTTTCAGTCTATGGTCCCTGCCACCCTGTACAATTATAATGTTTATTTAATATGTACTTAAAGTGATCTCTCTTCCACCCTGTTTATACGTTAGTGATATTTATTTTAGAAGAATGTACATATATGAGCTTGTGAAGGGGCTTGTGGCTAAGTAATAAAAGCCACAGAACGGCAACGTAGCTAAATTAACGTTAGTTATAGTATTTTTGTTAATGTTAATCAAGGTTATATTACTGGTAATGTTATCAAGTAACGTTAAATTTTTGTAACGTTAGTAAGAAATTTAACGTTACGTAACGGTTATTATTTTGTTATTTGGTAACGCTAACAAGCCCTGGCTCAATCTTTGTCCACTTTTAAAATTCTGGTTAATAATCACTTCCTCTCTCCTTAAACATCATCATTACTTTAAAGTTTCTTGCTCTTGTACTTATCATGTTTATTATTGTATGTATATATATATATATTTATATGGATAGTATAATGCTTTATATATGTATGTATTAATTGTATATCTAAATGGTACACCACTGACTACCTGCAGTATTGTCTCTCCTTCTACTTTTTGATCCATCCAAAGGTTGTCTGTAAAAGATCGCATTTAGCGATAAGACCGCCCATTGTGACACCCTATGTAACAGTTCTACATTTATATCTATAATAATTTTTATGGTGTACATAATAAAGAGTATTCTATCTATCTATCAAATCACCAACAGCTTTAAAGATGTCCCTTGCCGTAAAAAATTAATAAAAAAATTAGTTAAAATATTAATGTTTCAGTGAAATACTAACATTAATAGAACAACATCTCGCTATTTAATTGTTCAAGTCGAAACGGGGCACACTGTCATGGCGGTTCGAGTGAGTGGAACGTAAGGTTATAGAGGTAGGAGGAACAGGGTGTAAAGTTCACTCATCCGCTATTGAAAAAGGAGGATCCGCCGACCAGACGGGTAATGTGTCTGGTGGGCAACTGCCCGACGGTTGATGTCGGGATTTTGTATATATGCTAGTCGCACGGTTAACTCTGATTGCGCGATGCAGGATTTGTGACGTCAGGTCTTTGATGCAAAGTTCTCATGCGGCGTAATAGATGCCGCCACAACGTCATTATTTCCATTCTGGAAAATCTGTGAATTCTCCCTTAGGTACCTAAGGTACAACTCACAGATTCAACTAGCCTATTAGTAAATACAGACACTTTACCTTCGAACATTATGGTGAACGGCAGCAGCGAGATGAACATCCAGGGCTGCACGTGGAAAACCATGTCCACTGGGTTGTGAAGTCCTAGCTTGGATTTCTGCATGAGCATCTGTGCGAAGGTCCACCGCAACCCGGCTGCGAAGGACGCGATGAGGAGGAAGTTGAAGCCCAGGAGGTTGAACTGCGTTGCTTTGTACGTGAACATGATGAGGCCGGCCGCGATCATGAGGACTATGAACACCAGCGACCACGACTGCGGAACAAATTTTTTGGGATTAGGGTTACCGTTCACAAAGTAAGCTTAAAAGTTTAAAGCCTAATATTTCAGATACGGATCCCTTAAAAATTGTTTTCATAAACTCGCAATATTTTTGAAAGACCCATCCAACAATACCCCACACCATTGGGAAGGCAAAAAAAAAAAAACAGGAACTTTACATGTACAGGAGGTAACCTAAATAACTATTTTTTTCATGATTTAATTTTACCACTTTGTCGGCGTGATTGATATGTATATCCATGCCAAATTATAGCTTTCTAGTACTTAGAGTCTCTGAGCTAAGCTGGGGACGGACAGACGGACGGACATGGCGAAACTATAAGGGTTCCTTGTTGACTACAGAACCCTAAAAACGAGAAAAAAATCACGTTTGTTGTGTGGGAGCCCCCTTATATATTTATATTATTCAGTTTTTTAGTATTTGTTGTTATAGCGGAAACAGAAATACATCATCTGTGAAATTTTCAACTGTCTAACTATCACGGTTCATAAGATACAGCCTGGTGACAGACGGACAGCGGAGTCTTAGTAATAGGGTCCCGTTTTACCCTTTGGGTACGGAACCCTAACAAGCATGGCGTACCTACTTCTACATTGTACCTATACGTGTGCTACCATGCCCATTACAAAACATGCATGTTTGTAAAACCATGGCCAAAATGCCAAAAAAATCGTAGACGTGTGACTTCTACCAAATGGGCCTGCGAGATGGATTACATTTCACTCCTCACAGGGAGGAAATTTGTGTCCCAGCAATCCATACTAATATTATAAATGTGAAAGTAACTCTGTCTGTCTGTATGTTACGTTTTCACGCCTAAACCGCTGAACCGATCGTCATGAAACTTGGCAGAGATATAGCCTGGGATATGGAGAAGGACATAGGCTACTTTTTTACGCGATAACCGACATCCACGCGGGCGGAGCCGCGGGCAAAAGCTAGTGGGAACATAAAGGCTGAATATGCTTAGGACAAACATCTTCGCTAGATCTATACAAGGAAAAGCCAAATATAAAGAAAGAAAGAAAAAAAAAATTTTTGGGACACGCACAAGAAATACAAAGAGTAAAAAAAAAAAAAATTCATTTAAAACTAACAAAATTACAAAACAAAAAACTAGTTAAAAAAAAACCGATCAAGTGCGTGTCAGATCACACACAATGAAGGGTCACGTAGTTGGGATGAATTTATCCCAAGAACAAACTTAACATTGTAGTTTAAAAACAGGTTCTACCATACATCCCAACCGCAAATGCAAGTTTGTACGCACTATATTGAGAGATTCACTATGTTATATTAAGACCATAGACTTATTCTAAGTTTTCGTGTAATCTATAAGTAAAGAACTATTTACAGTTAACAAAACTTTTATAAGTCAAATACAAAATATTCAATTTTTTTTTTTAAATACTAAAAAAAATTATTCAGTATAACAAAATAAAATGTCACGCCAAGTATCTGCGACTAACTTGAATGTTTTTAGAGGTTATTTATTTTAAAAAAGCTTTTTTTATTAGAAAGTAATAATAATAATTCTTTATTAAAAAAAAAAAAACAATAATCTTTGACAATAAATAACACAGAAAGGTGAGCATGTTTAGGTAAACAAAATTGGTTACAATAGGTAGGTAGTGTGGTCGAAAGTCCAAATAAAATATATACCCTGCTCCCCAAACTAGGAAAATCCTGTATCTTGGGGGGCAGTGTCTTCACATTACAATATTACGGTCGAGCGATTTTTGTGAGCGTACAAGTTGATTTTAAATTAGATAATTGTCAAAGATAAGGTTATGTACTAGTGAGAAGAAGAAAAGAAAAGAAAAATAGTGTATGGGATGTACGTGTTTATGTATGTTGAGTATGTGTGTCGGGTGTCGTGGCGTGTAATGAGTGTTATGTGTACATATTATGTGGGAAGTGTTGAGTGTTCATGTATACGTGGAGATGAAAGGGGGTGTGCTGCCGTCGGGAGGATGGAAAAACAATGTAATAGAATCAAAAGTCAATAAGTTTTGAGAGGATCCGTTAAATATTTCCTGTTTTAAAGGTGCCAATTACCGGAAAACTATACTAGAAAACCGTATAATCAATAAGTAAAGAACTATTTACAGCAAACAATTTTTTTTTTTTTTAATTTTCTAATTGAACCCCGTATTCAATATTCATTTATTTACGTTACACGTCCGTGTTTGGGTCACAGAAATTCATATGAGTACCAAATTCCAACTTATTCGGTCCAGTAGATTCGGAGCAAATTGGCTGTGACAGACGGACAGACATACAGACACGAGTGATCCTTTAAGGGTTCCGTTTTTCCTTTTGAGGAACGGAACCCTAAATACTAGTTTTAAAAATTAGCCAAGTAACGTAAATAGAACAGTTCCATTCAACAATATCTACATAGTTACAAAGTGAAACCCACAAAAGCAAGAACAGTGCGAAACCTTCAAACAAGTTGTGCCAATTAACTGCGCCAATACAAGCCATTGTTACTCTAAACTCCAAGTTGGTTAAATGAAAAGTTTATTTTGAGATGAAATCATAAAACATTCGCAGACAGTTACCAAATATCATCATCATCATCATTTCAGCCGCCCACTGCTGGTCATAGGCCTCCCCCAATTGGGGGGGTTTGCCATAATCGCCACGCTTGGCAGGCGGGTTGGTGATCGCAGTATGGTGTTAAAATGCATAGAGAACGCTGCTGTCCATTCTCTAGTAAATCCCTTAGTCGCCTTTTACGACACCCACGGGAGGAATTGGGGTGATGCTATTCTTTACGTCCGGCACCACACGGAACAAAAATACCAAATATACTTACTAATAATAAATCTGAAGTGTTTGTTTGAACGAGCTAATAATAAGCTCCGGAACTACCAGTCGGGATTGAGATAAAATATTTATGGATTTGATAGCACAATTCTTGAGGAAGGTATATCACGCTACGAACCTTAGAAGCCCCGACCGCACACGTTTTTTTATATACCCTAGCCATGCCAGTATTAAAGTTTGCAAGAGCAATGGTTTCTTGAATCACAAGAGCTTTACTTTTATTTACATTAGGTTTTAAAAGCAGAATACACGTAGATATAAAAAAATACAAAAATTAAATTAATTGAATAAAAAGGTCGCTACTGACAATTAGTAAATTATAGTTTTACGGTAACTGGCACCTTTAAAACAGGAAATATTTAACTGATCCTCTCAAAACTTATTGACTTTCTAATAAAAACGCTTTTTTTTAAATAATTAACTTCTAAAAAACATCCAAGTTAGTCGCAGTAACTTGGCGGGATATTTTATTTTGTTATATTGAATATTTTTTTAGTATTAAAAAAAATATATATATATATTTTGTACTTGACTTATAATTCTAAATTCATTTTCAATTTCTTTAATTATTTTGTATGTCTATTAATCTGTAAGTAATAGTATGTAACATGTATAGTGCAAGCATGGCAATTTGTAAAATTACTTTTTAATTTTATATAGGTTAAAGACCTGAATTAATGTTTTTTTTTTTATACCCCAAATAATGAATTATTTATGTTCACAAAAAGAGGCACAATCATTAGTGTTCAACAATATTTGTAGGAAAGCAAAATGGAATTTATTTGAGGGTAAATACATGCCCTTTAAAATACTGACCTCTCGCTGTCAAATGCGATTTTTCTTTACTTTATTTTAGCATATTAATCAAAAGCTTTTTTGCGAGGCAGCGTTCAAATTTCAAAGATCGCAATGCAATTTCCTACATACAGTTAGAAACTCGCAAAGGCGCAAGTTTGAGCGTAAGAAGTTTTCGACTTTTGAAGAGGTACTCACTAATTACTTGCATTCGCACTGAAATGACTATATTTAAACCTTAACAATAACCTATACTATACTCCATTTGAAATAACATTAGATATTTAAGTAAACATTTTTTTCAGTCCGTTCAACCGATTTTGACTTCTACTGCGTTGATGACATGACAAATGGCAGCTGCACTAAACAGTTGGTATTGTAATCACTTTTTGCTTTTAATGCCATCTTTATGCCTACGGAATAGAAGTCAAAATTGGCTGAACGGACTGCAAAAAAGGTTTCTTTAAAATTTAAAGAAACCTTTTTTGTCTAATCATCTACTGCATTTGAAATATGATTAGACATTTAATGTCTAATCATATTTCAAATGCAGTATAAATATCTTAACACATTAGCCCGGAGCCCAAGTCGCTGTGGCTGAAGCTGAAATTCGCTAGCATTTTCCAACATAAGGTAATGTTAGAATCAGTAACAGTGAATCTACAATCCTGAATCTGACCAAGCCTTAAAATTTAAAGCTTCGTTTGATTCAAGATTGCCAGCGATCTTAATGTCATGACACCGAATGTAGGTTTCAGAGCAGCCAAGGATCTCGAGATCACCTAATTATGATCAACGCAAATTGGGCTCGATACCTACCTTGATAACAACGCAAGCAAGTCAAGCAATATAATATAGCAACGCAAGTCTGTTGTCTAGACGTCTTATAGTGTATGGCGTCTAGACAAAAGCCGTGGGTAGGTAACTGAATACGTGGAGACTGTGATTATAAAACCACCCACGCAGGTGACGTGGGGTGTCAATGGGACATGTATGAGGTTTAAATGTAAACAGTAAACACAGTCATAGCTATGGTCATAGCATACATACATACACATATCAAAACAAGTTTGTTATCACTAGCATAAGCTGATATAATGTTTTAAATTGAACTTTATCAAGAAAAATTGTTTGTTGTGTGTTTTCATATATATATAGATATAGAAATACATATAGAAATACCCTGTTTGAAATAAAAAAATTGAGTAATGAATCATAATGTAATTGTAACAGAAATTTGATAGAAAGAAAAAGACTGTTAACCAAACTTAAACAAAATTATTAATAAAAGGTTTATATTCAATATAATATAACTCCTCTGCTAGCTCGAACACATGCGGTGATCCTCCTGGGCATGCTGAGAATCAAGTTATCCAGCATTTCTTGGGGTAACCTGTCCCATTCTTGAATAGCGGCTTCCCTAAGCTCTGGCACTGTCTGGGGACGTGTCTGACGGTTCCAAACAGCATCCCACGCGTGCTCTATTGGGTTTAAGTCAGGCGAGCCGAATCATAATATCATCTACCTAACAAAAAAGATTTCGAATTTTCAAAGCGATCGCAATCTTTTTTTGATGTGTGTACATAAACTCACGCAGGTAGAAACTACAGAACGCCACCTGCTACGATCCTTCATACTCCTTTTGCTTCGTTAATTTTTGTCACTACATGCGAGGCCAGCTTATACTGTTTTTATGACCACTGACGTGAGGTCTTCTGTACATTAGGTAGTTCCCCTAGGACGCGAGGGAAACTGCAGGCAGACTCTAGTTAATTACAAATCTATCAAGCAATTTTACTTCAATCTAGCTTGAAAGACATCGGAAGGCTTCCGCAGCCTCGGAAGCCATTAAACTATTTATACTCAATCGATTGATCTTCAGGGAACAAAAAATTGATTTTTCTTTTTATACTACTCTTTTTATAACCGCAGACTTCTGAAGCGTAAACTGAAGGCTAGAGATGCCGTCGATGATTATATTCACGCTATTTGAACTCGCAAGGTGAGCTGGACTCAAGGTTATGATGTAGAAAGCAGACTTACTGAACACACATAAGAAACAAATACCTATCTTTGTTGTTATGTCATAATAAAATTTAAGGGCTTGCTTTTATTCTCAACTAACTGCCCCGACTGACGTTGTCCTGTCCTCAATTCCCATACAAAAAAGTACTTTCAGTTTACTCGAATTTTCCGATATTCCCGGTAACTGTTCAAAACTTTCCTTCCATAAGAACCTGAATCAGACTATTACGAACATCTTAAAACAATTTTTTTCCAAATCTATATCTCAAAAAAAAAAAAAAATACCTTAAACCAAAAATAAAAGTAGCTTACTCAGCTTTCATCCAAGCGAGTGACACAAATAATGCATTACGTGCACGTTTTTATCGCTAACAAGAAATGAGAAGACGCATTGTCCCACCGCCGACGATTAGCGAGAAGCGAGTAAAGCTAGTAACGCGGAACGAGTTAGCGAGCAACGAGCAGCGTAGTGTAGTTTGCATAGCTTGGTCGCTGGGGTATGAGCGAGTGTGCCCAGTAGAATGACTGCCTAGTCACTTCCTGGTATGTGCCAAGTTTTCTTAACGAGTGTTTTGCCCGTCAAGCGAGCGTTACTGAGAGAGTATTAGTTTTGATAGATCTTGTCGGTGTCACAAACTAGGGAAAAAAGTTCTCGCTCAGTGTGAAAAGTCAGCAATCAACTTTTCATATATGTATCTATAGGGATATGAGGAACAGAGTGTAAAGTTCACTCACCCTCTATAGAAAAGGAAGTATCCTCCGACCAGACGGGTGTTGTGTCTGGTAGACTACTGCCCGACGATTGATATCGGGACGTTGTATATGTATATATTCGTCGCGCGGTAAACTTTGCTTGAGCGATGCAGGATTTGTGTGAGTCTTTGATGCGTAGTTACTGACACGGAACCTACATGTTCATCATCGTTTCTTGAGCGAGAAAATAGTCGACAGCTAGTCGCTTCCTCGTTAGCGGTGGCACAGAGCCTTAGGGCTTTCTCAGACTGGCGATTTGCGAGCGTGATTCCAGCGAGGCGATTGTTCAACGCGCTCGCGGCGTGTGCGTCGCGAGCACGCCACGTGAACGCAACGTGTTCGATGCGTATGCGAAACGAGACCGATCAACGTGACTGTACAAGAGAGAGTGAGACAAGTGAGTGTTAAACTTTTTTAAACGCAGCGATCACGTAGCGTAGTCGCGGCTACCTCGTTTCGCCCCCGCGGCGAGCCCGCTGCGCTTTCGCCTCGCTTTGAAATCGCTCTAAAATCGCTAGTGTGATAAGACCCTTAAGTTCTAAGAATAGAGATTTTAGCTTTCAAGATATTATGATGTTAGTGTTTGTAGTATCTTCAAGAAACGCGACATTTTGACATTCTCAGTAGCGCGGTCACTTACTGTCTAGTCTATACAAATAAATAAAAATTATGTGTTTGTTTGTAGTAATGTCAAAATAACAGCTTGTTACTAAATACATATTATGAAAGTATATACGGTACTAATAATAAAACAAATATACGAATAAAAAACTGTCTGTCTGTCTGTTTGTCCCGGCTTGTCTCCGAAACGGCTGCACCGATTTTGACGGGACTTTCACTGGCAGATAGCTGATGTCATAAGGAGTAACTTAGGCTTAGGTTTACTTTTATTTTAGAAAAAGGAACGCGGCGAAGCCGGGAAGCAGCTTGTCAAAACTAATATTGATTACCTATATTATATCTTAAGTAAAATGTTGTCCCAAAGGTGCTTAACCTTTCATTCCTCGAGTGCACATGAAGAAGATAGTAGAATGTGCTTGCGTGCTACTTTTATTTATTTTTTAAACTAGTTTGAAATGTAATAGTAAATATTTCAGTGCAACAAATATTATAAATGCGAAAGTATGTACCTCTGTATCAGTCTGTAATCTTTTCACGCCTTAACAACTGAACGCATTTCGATAAAAGACATACAGGTAGACCATGATCTGGGTTAGGACATTAGATACACAGTGCCCTCCAAAAATTTGCTGACATAATTCCACTTCAGCTGCAATGCCACATTATCATTTAAAATTCTAGTTTCAAATGTTTGAACGTACACTATAAAATTTTTATTGACTAATTCAACTACCTATGATAGTGGATAACTTGTTTTTTTTTTTTTTAACCGACTTTTATCTGTCAAACACTTGAATTACAGCCACCAAAAGGTAGTTGAAGTATTCCTGTCGTTTTACAATATTTACAGGGTTGTAATATTATTAAACTTTTTGGGTCTCCTCGTCCGCGATCTTTTCGTGCCGGTGTGACTGATCCTTGAGGGAAATAGTACATAGTTTGTAGTTTTTGTAAGAATATTTGTATATATTTTTTTATTTTATTTAACTATGGGTTTGCTCTTGATCTAGGTCTGGGTGACAGAGACAAAGTCTACGATGGAGTGAGCTTACCCAGAAGAAGCCTGTTCACTCTCACTTTGAATAGGTTAGGGTTGTATGCGTACGGAAACACAGACGCAGGCAGAGTTCCACTCCTTTGCTGTGCGCATTATAAAAGACGTTTGAAAACGCTTAGTACAAGTTGGTGGAATATCAACTAGGTAGGAGTGGTAACTTGCAGTGCGTCTAGATGTCCGATGGTACAAGGGGGCCGGTGGAATGAGGTCGTGGACTTCATGGGCACACTCGCCGAAGTACAATCTGTAGAAGACCGACAAGCAGGCAACCTTGCGGCGATGAGCCAAGCTGTTATATTATATTAGAATATTATTATATTAACAAGCGCTTCTCGCTGTCAAACTAATAAGTTTGGTGAGTAAAAATGGGAATAGAAAAAATACAGTAGGTATGTAACTAAGTTTATTTAAAATAATATATTAAAAAAAATGATGAGAGTTGTATTAAACAATGAATTTACGTTTGAATTAATTGAAAATCGACGTCGGCAAACTGTATGGCACCGGAGCAGCAGTAGGTATCTCTTACAAAAAATACTTTTTAGTAAAATCAAATCCGCGCCACCTACGGACCGATGATTACAAATGTTTTGACGTGGATGGACGTGATTTGGAATGACGTGGCCTCGTAAATAAGTGTCGTGCAGGCGTCGTCTGAATAAAGGACTATTTTGAATAGACACAAAATAAGGCGAAAAACAATGGATAATTTCGCTTACAAGGAATCCTGATTTCCCCAAAGGGTCCGCTTTCGACGCAAATATAAGGCAAATATTCATTTCTGTAAGCGGAAAACTGGTTGCAATACCTTACACAATATTATTGATAACATTTAGGTTTAAGATTTAATACAGATTTTCCATAACACGATCGCGCGCGTTTTTCTGACGTGCTTCAGATCGGTTCACATGATCGCGCAATGAACGTAGGCGTTAGGATGATCGCTCGTTATGGTGCTATAAGCTGAATCCAATATACCTTTACTCGTTTATTTACAACGGCGCTGTCTCAGTTCTGTTCTTATTTATTTTTATTTATTTATTTTTTCTTCTGTTTTCAGTCAAAATCTTAGGAAGCAATTTCCACCTTCATTAGTTTAGTCTCCATAGAGCGTTTTCTAGAGATTCGATACAATTATTAACGTAGACTCGCCAACTTGATAATTAAACGATCAATTACAATTACTTACACTGGAACAACTTACGCATACAACCCTAATCTATTCAAAGTGAGAGTGAACAGGCTTCTTCTGGGTAAGCTCACTCCATCGTAGACTTTGTCTCTGTCATCCAGACCTAGAATAAAGTCAAGAGCAAACTCATAGTAGAATAAAAAAAAAATAAAAAAAAATATTTAGCATAACTACTACGGCTATTTCAGAAATAATCAAAGTTTGACAAGACTTTATAAAAGTTAACTTGATTTATTATAATAAAAGTGATTTGTCTATAAAATACAAAACCGCCTTTTGGTTTTGGTTACATGTTGCATAGATTTATGTGGTCATTTTTTGCGTTACATGTTGACGTAAACATTTTTTTCAGTGTAGAATTCGCAATTTATTTATTTTCTTTCTCTAATTTCTCACACAAATGTACAGAGGCGGACTTAATTCCTCTTACTAGCATTTTCTACCAGTCAACCTTTGGGTGATGCAGAGACAATCCAGTGGTAGGTGCAATTACGAAAATTGAGGAATACATTTTATTAAAATATATGGGTAAACCTATACCTTAACTATAAATAAGATATATAATTATCTAATTATATATAAATATAAGAACAAATAAATACACATAAATACACGAATATACTAAAACAAACAATGGGATAACATTACCGTTGTTGTGATACTGCCAGCTTCTTACGAATGTGCTCGCGAACTTTAACTTTAAAGAATAATCGGTTGGTTGCCATCCTGATTTCCTGAGGGAGCGCGTTCCTCAGCGAGATAGACTGAACGAAGAAGGAAGAGTCAATGAAGTCAGTGCGGTGAGTGGGACATTGAAGAAGACGATTGTGCGATGAACGTAGATTTCTATTGTGGTTGGCGCAAATGTATTGAAAGTGGGGGGCTAGATAACTAGGGTAAGAGGGAGGGTCAAGAAATGAAAACAAGGTGGTGAGCGTCCTTTGCTCTCACAATCATTCCTTTCAAAGATTCTTAAATGCATTCTAAACCATATGATCTACCATTACAGTCTAATACTGACATTCTAAGCACGCAAACTCGATTTGGACGTGCATAATAAATGAGGCAAGCTTGGGACTTTAATCGAACGTGTCGTCTCGAAGTATTATCGGCCTGTCAGTAACTAAAATTAAGTATTAATTAAGTAAGGTAAATTGGATGGATATAATAAGAATGAAAGGAAAGCTAGAAGATAAAGAAAAGAAAGAAATAAAGAAAGGAAGGAAGGAAAGAAAGAAAGAAAAGAAATAAATAAAAGAAAGAAAGAACACAACAAAGTATATCACACCAAAACTAATTATAGATAATAATAAGTTTTTTGAGCTTTTGATGTTTCAGGGGCCACATTCTTTAGATTTAGATGTGAATCAACTGATAACCAGAATAGGTATTTGACTTGAACCACAAAATAAACAAGCTGAAATGGCAATATTAGCCGTAGGACCGATGACAGTCGGGTTAGACGTATTTTGAGTGGAAATCGGCTATCTTGAGTAGAAAAGTCAAATATTTATTGGTTTGCATAAGTAAGCTACCGAAAAGCGTTGAGAGTGGTTGGTCTAGGCCCTCAAGTTCCCCGGGAGGGTCGTGGACGTAAAGGCTGTGCCAGTTTCCCATGGCCCTCCCATAACGGCATTGAGGGAACACCGCTGGGTTTTTTAGTGGGTATACCGGCACTCTGCCGGGGAGTCGCACATACCCCTCCCGTCCCCCGACGGGAGGGTATGCGTAATGCATTTTTCCCAGCGGAACAAAAAAAAAAAAAAAGGCCCTCAAGTTCACACCTTGATGGACACTAAAAGCCAATAGACGTCATAACGAACAACTTCTATTGTGTCGTTCAATGACCGCAAAAGTGTTCTATGCCTTCAGGTTAGATGAAGCGACGACGTGGCTGCTGATGATGATGGGGCTCCCTTCTCCGCACTTAGACTCTCATTTGGTCCGTTGTGCGTGGACGTGGCTGCTGGCAGCTGGATGAAATTAACCGAAGATAATGTAATAAAAGCTATCTCCATTTACTATAGCATTAGACAAATAACGGCTAAATAACGACAGTTATTGTGTAATATTGTTGAAATTACTGCACTTTAGAGTTATTTTTTTTTAATATAAATGGTAAATAGATTACAATGTTTTGTATTTATCGTGAAATAACGGAGTTTATTAAACGTTTACATTGAAATAACGAAAGGGTGAGAACAGTTATTTGTCTAATGTTATAATAAATGGAGTAAAGGTATTATAAATATAAATAAAATGCTGTGCGTTGGTAAGCGCATCATTTGAGAGTCAATTTTCTTTTTTAAATGTTCGTTTTTGTCCGAATATTTTTTTAATGGAATGAAAAATTTGATAACTTACATACCTGGAAAATATTCAAATTCGGGACTCGGAACGTCTTTTTTTCTATGGGATTTTGTATGAACTATTGAAATTTGGATAGGACGTCTGTCTAGTCAAATAGTCTATACAAATAAATAAAATTGAATTGTCTGTTTCTAATGTCAAAAAAACAGCTTTTTACTAAATGCACATGTGAAAGTAATACGCAACTTATAAAAAAAAAGGAAAATAGGAGAAGATAGCTTTGTTCTTCTATTAATATCACAGTTTTGCGTTCAAGACGCTCTCCTGTAATATCATGATTTGTAGATCTATGTCTATACTTTGTGGCAGTCGATTACTAAATCAAATTGTCTTCACTACCTTAGACAACTGTCAGTTGTTAGTGTGATTTTGACAGTTTGGAATAGAAAACTTTCTTCTGAAATAGTCAATATTCCATTTACTATAATCATTAGATAAATAACGGCTAAATAACGATAGTTATTGTGTAATATTGTTGAAATTACTGCACTTAAGTTATTTTTTTTTAAATGTAAATGGTAAATAGATTACAGTGTTTTGTATTTATCGTGAAATAACGGTGTTTATTAAACGTTTACATCGAAATAACGAAAGGGTGAGAAAGTTATTTGATGTTATGAACTTATAATAAATGGAGTATACATAAAAAAGGACCTAGACAAAGATCGTTAGAAACGAAAGACAAAATGACAGATGTAGAAGGATTTCTACGATGCGATTTCAAAAATGGAGAAAAGAAATGTCAGTTTGCATAGAAAGAGCTGTGTCTATTCTTCGTAGAAATAGAAAGCGTCTGCACTGATGTCGTGATGTCTAAGATAAACGTAGAAAGTAAATATTAATAAGAGATGCATCCGATACCGATACCGATGCCGATATATCGGCGATACTCGAAGTTTGCCGATATATCGGCATCGGCGATATTTTTATGACCGATTCAACGATACTTTTCTCATCAATGTTAATTTTAATTACTAAAACTATTAACTAATCTCAACCTGTCTATAGCTTTAAACGGTTTTATTTAGTTTGTCATGTTATTTGTTCTTTTTATATTATTGAAAAAAATAACCTGACTTGTGTTTTATGTATTTTACCTTCATTTTTGAATTCAATAACCGTATCGGTATCGGTATCGCCGATATTTTTATAAGAGCATCGGTATCGGTATCGTATCGGCAAAAAGGCGTATCGAGGCATCCATTAATTGAAAAAATCACTATTATAATATTAACTGAAAAAGTCTTTAGGTCGTGTAATTGTGATATAAATATATAAATCAAAATAAGTTTATCCAGCTGTAGAGTGCTACAAGCTGATGATGAAGATGACGTTGGTATTGTCGATTAGTTTTAAATTACTTAACTCGTTATTGATTCAGTGTGCTACTAGTTTATCATCGACTACTAGAACATGATTATTTTCCTTATATCGTACTAGCTTTTGCCCGCGCATTCGACCGCGTGGAGTTCAATAGTTATCCCACGGGAACGCCAAATGTATTACTGGAACAAAAAGTGTTCTATGGCCTGCCCCAAATCGTGGCCTACTGGGTGCCTTCTCAGTTAAGCCGTTAAGGTGTGAAAAGGTAACAGACAGATAGTTTTATTTATTTATTTAAACTTCATGTACAATACTGCCGCACTAACGAAAAATGCAATAACTCGGTTTTGCCGCTTCCGAGATTTGTATTTTTGATTATTGAAGTTGTTATGAAGTTTTAGTTATTGCATTCTTGCTTACTGAAAAACCGAGTTCCTGAAGGATCAATAAAACGTTGCTTAGAGAGAGTTAATAGATTTCGATTCGCTGACTCCAAATATATTTCAACGAATATATAACTCAAAATCGTCCAAAATCGAGTTATTGCATTCTTCTTTAGCGCGGCAGAATAGTATAATATAATAAAATAATATAATAAATGTTTATTAGTACACTTAAAAGATATATGTACACAAGTACACAAGGATTAGATCAACTGTTGTATAATAAAGTCACATTAAAGGGCGAACTGATGCCTCCTAAACTAGGCCAAAGGCCTGTGTTTTAGGAGCCAATGTTCCTCCAGATAAAATAGCAACAACTGGTATTGAGTGTCGTGCAAGTACTTATAAGAATTATACAAAAAGGTGCGTTATTTTAATAACAGTATTTATTCTACTAAGAGACAATAGTAATAAGATTCTCAGTTTCGTCATACGATAACTTCTGCAACCAATTTGATAGTGGTACATAGACGGACTTAATGCCACAAGGCATTCTCTACCTTTGGGTTAAATATAAAAACACAGTAATAGGGTACAAAAATAATGTCTAAAATACTAACTTCTTGATTACGAGAATTTATATACTTTTATATATACTAATACACATAGTATAATTAATTAATAGTTACTTATTTGTATGGATAATACTGCGCAAATGATACCTACTAGTGGCAATACATAGGTAGGTACGTAGCAGGCCGGCGGGGTAACTGTGTCATATACTGTCAGTAGAAATGGGTTTAATTTTGACCATTCAACAACATTCATTGCGTTGTTTACGTTGTTGTACAGATAAATATTTCGAACATATGAATCAATGAATAAACAATATCCTTCAAAATCATTCAGATAGTGATTGATACCTATACCCAGTCTATAATTCAGATAATTTATGTAAACAAAGTAATGCCAAGAAATGTCACTGTCAAAATGACAGGACAGTGGTGCAAAACATTTAATCATTAAAATTTTTGTAAATAATCATCGATAAAATTAAAGTGAATTAATTATAAGAACTATGCAACCAAAACACCGTTGCCAAACAATGTTTTGTGTAATGTGTTGGAGATACGGCATATGATCGTCATAACCAGCCCTTTAAGTCCAGTGCTAGACGTAGGCCTCCCAAAATCGATTTCCACTCGAAACAGTTTTCAGCCGTTTTCATCCAAAAATTTGGCTGGATATGCTAGTTACAATATGAATCTATTTATGAGAGTTGTAATAATAGTGTTGTTGAAGATTTAAAACATTTGAAAATGTTGGGATCTCCTGCATCGTTACCAGTAACATAAAATCTCCTTTTTTTTTAAATAACTTTTTTTTAAACCGAAAATTTATAAAAATAACTACGACATGATTATTTTTTAATTATTATTTCTTAAAATCAGTACTTAAAAGAAAATGGAACCCCTTTTTTAGCCATTTTATGTGAATTACCATTACGAAGACATTTTTTTGTTATGTTATCCCCTTTGTTTACATGAATTATCTGAATTTGAGACTTAGGTATAGTGTGTTACGCAATTAGGCTACGGGACCTAACCAAAGCGAACGACACGAACACGCCGCCATCTCGTTAATTTTGTTCGGCGAACCCAAACGCGCAGTCGCGCTGCCAGAGGGTGCCTCCCAGTTTTCCGAACATAATATATGAACGACGATCGCGTATTCGCGCGAACGATCATTTTGGTTAGGATACGGGGGTAAATTCGCTTGCTCTAATTAATGAGAAAAACGTGAAGGACTGATTAGGGGACTTCCTTTTCCTTTCCTAGAGATGAAATATTATCAGAACAACTAATTCTGTCTCAGAGATCGATCAATATATCCGTTACAATTTATGTCTTTGTAATAATAGTTGTTGTTGTGATTAGGTTTTGCTTTACATTGCCAACGTGTACTTATATGTTCCCTCGTTTCTACCGAAGAAACTACCAGAGAATCCATACTAATATTATAAATGTGAAAGTAACTCTGACTGTCTGTCTGTCTATCTGTTACGTTTTCACGCCTAAACCGCTGAATCGATCATCATCAATTTTTGGTAGAGTTATAGCCTGGGATGTGGAGAAGAACATAGGCTTCTTTTTTACGCGATAATTGACATACACGCGGGCGGAACCGCGGGCCAAAGCTAGTAATGTATAAATATGAGATTAACTACTCTACCAGAATAATATCGTCGGTTTATTGCAAGAACTCATAAAGTGAAATAGTCAAAACTTTGCAATAAGCAATTAATTGGTTTTAGTTGATTGATTGCCCTATATCATCTTCGTTATGATTATGTTAGTGAAAAATCAAACACCGTTTTTGCATTACTTATACAAATAAAACTCGCCAAGACGAGTTCAAGGCGTTATAAACTACAAGAGACTCATTAAATACCTTGAAGAACAAAAATGCTCTTATCTCCCATTCAATTTGGATTCCGACGAAACAAGTCGACGAATGATGCTGTTTTAAATTTAACGGGTCACATTGTCAAAAACATTGATGCAAAAAAGAAGGTAGTGTCAGTTTTCTTGGATCTAAAAAAAGCTTTTGACACAGTCTCTGTTCCCAACCTAATGTTGAAACTGGAGGATCTGGGAATACGTGGCCTCCCTCTCCAAATTCTTGACGACTACCTGAGCAATAGGACTCAGTGCGTTAAAATTTATAATTACCTGAGTGGGGAGCTTCCTGTTACTTTTGGGGTTCCTCAGGGAAGTGTGGTTGGTCCCACACTTTTTTTGGTGTACGTAAATCAGCTGTGTAATCTGCTTCTCCAAAATGGAAAAATTACGGCCTTTGCTGATGACACTGCCCTTACTTTTACTGGCGATACGTGGCACGAAGCTTTTGACGCGGCGCAAAGAGGACTAGATCAAGTTCTAAATTGGCTTAGTGATAATCAACTAACCCTCAATACGGATAAAACAAAAATAGTCTGCTTTACCCTGCGCCAATCTACACAGCCGCCTAACTCATATTCCCTTATCGCTCACTCAACCATCTGCCCAGGCACCGCAGCTTGCACTTGCCCTAAACTCGCACGTACCCCCACTATCAAATACCTCGGGGTGACTCTTGATGACAATCTGAGTTTCTTAGCCCACATAGATCTACTGACTGCAAGGGTTAGAAAACTAATATTCGTCTTTAAGACTCTTCGTCATGTGGCAGAAGCACAGATTGTCAAAAGGGTCTACCTTGCCCTCTGTCAATCACTACTATCATATTGTGTTTCCGTTTGGGGTGGTGCTCCTAAGACCACAATGCTTAAATTAGAGAGAGCACAAAGAGCCGTGTTAAAGGTGAGCACATTTCGCCCGATACTTTTCCCAACAGAAGATCTATTTAGAAGTTGCAAAGTGCTTTCTGTCAGACAACTCTTTGTTCTTAATACAGTCCTATTACAACACCAAGACACCCCCTACGCGACAATCACTAAAAGACGTAAAGATTTAGTTTGTCGGAATTACAGGTGTAAATACTCATTTACCAAACGATTTCTTTGCTTCCAAGGGCCACAATTATATAATAAACTCAATAGGAAATTGAGACTTTACTCTCTGTCAACCTTGTCCCTCAGAAAATCTGTTACCAACTTTCTACTTACAAATAACTACCTGGATACAGAACGCCTGCTTTTTTCTGATTATAACCCACCCTGAAAACTTCACCATTACACACACTCACGCATACACAACACACCCTCGCACACACACGCACACACACATATACACATATACGATTTATACAAATGTCAAATAAATAAAATTATAATTTGTAATTTTCGAATTCTGCAATTATGGTTATAATATATAATATGTTAACTCTAGTTTTTATAGTTTCTATTTTAACACTTGTTCTGCCTGCAATTTTATTTGAGATACTGAAATATGTATGGGATGTATGTACCAGTGCCCTTAATACAAGTTATTATATTACTTTAGTAAGGGTGCTGGTTGCAAAACCTACCTGTCTTGTTAACTAGCATAAGTCAAGTGTACCTGCATACGATATTATTAATTTAATGTTAACATTGTTATTTGATTAAATAAATTATTATTATATTATTATTATTAAACTTTATGATTTTTTGCCACGAATGAGTTCTTGCAGTAAACCGACGATATATTGTCACCGCAAGGAAAACATGCGAGTTTACCGCGCGACTAGCATATACAACATCCCGACATCAACCGTCGAGCAGTAGCCGACCAGACACAACACCCGTCTGGTCGGAGGATCCTTCATTTTCTATAGAGAATGTTCTATAGTGAACTTACACCCTGTTCCTCATACCTCAAAAGAGGTAAAATTTGCTCGAATAAATCCATCTTAACATACTAAACAATAGAAAATATGATACTAAATAAAATCTTATTAAAAACAATAAGGTAAGGTAATACAACGAACTACAGTAAACATGTTCGGGGATTCCCGTTTGTTAATGAGCTGACATAGGAGTTCATAATTATTTATTATCAACCACTGGCATTCAACAGGAGTTAATAATGATGTAACAGTTAATAATAATCATAACCTAAAATATAATAAACATACAATATGCTATTATATTAATAACCTTGATGAATCATCGCTAACGTGGAACGGCTTGTCGACGCACTTTTAATACTAATATTTGGATATCTCATTGTTTTATTATGGTCTGATACGATCGATGATTGTGAACATACATCTTCTATACAAATAATTAAACAACTTTGTACTAAATGCATAATTATTATGAAAGTCAATAAATGCGGTACTTACATATTGTTTAAGATGTATCTATTCACACACGTTAATATTTTAAGAGAAACATCTGTAACTATCACGGTTCATGAGATACAGCGTGGTGACAGAAGGACAGACAGACAGACAGACGGACAGCGGAGTCTTAGTAATAGGATCCCGTTTCACCCTTTGGGTACGGAACCCTAAAAACAAGAGTGTATAATAAGCAGAATTATGAACCTTAGTGCGTCGCCTTACGAGTCTCTTTACAAGCAAGTCAATTGAAAAGTATATTATAATTATCATCTATCTGAACACGGAAAGATTGGATATTTTACCATGAATTTATCACTGTCCCAGTAAATTGAGGGCCATTTCATACATAAAGCAAGGCATAAATATTCTGTATGGGTCGCTCATTGAAAACCGTATAAAAAGTTTTTCCGTATGAAATAAACAGTGGTGAAGAGACAATATACAATAGGACCCGAGGCTGGCATCGCTGAAAGTTAGTACCTACATAAGTACGCTAGGCTAGGGTGACACATGACTCGGAAACGGTGGGGTTATGGTGCTAGGGTTGCAGCTGCACACAAAACTGTAAGTGAGGCTTTATATAATGGTCTTCAAAGGAGTATTCATACGGGTTTTCGCAGGTGCTTCTCTTTATAGTTTAGTATTTGACCTAAAATTTGTGTCTGCGCTTTTTAATTGGGAGACGGAGCAGAGTTAATTAAAAAAAAATATTGAGTCCTTACTCCATGAGCTTCTTTTGCTTTGTATCACAAATGAAACCATAATTATATAGAGTCATTGTGTGCTGCTACTTCGTCTCCTACTTATTTTAAATTTTGCTATGCCCGACAGGGTCCATAATTGTTTCTATTTATTAATATTTACCACCTGTATGTGTACATTATGGATTGACACATAATGTATACATACAGATGGTAAATATTAATATTAAGATTAATTTAATTGAATTGAATTGCAACATGTATGTCAAGAGGCAAATTTTCTAAAATGAAGCCAGCTAAGCGTAGTACCTGTTTCGTCCTACTTGTTCCTGTTTCCTTATCAAAAAAGCATATTATAAGATAAAAGACTACGTTGAAGACAAGGAAGTTTGGCAATAATTCCTTCTGCACATGTGGCTTCCCTGGTACCTCATAAACGACATAACTATGTAAATGTCTATTAACTGCTCTCAAATAACGATGTTTATTTAGTTTATTTTTTTACATTCTTCCTTGACATAATCATTTCATTATTTGACATTACCTACAAATCGAATTCCAATTCTTTATGACATTACCTCCAAATCGAATTCCAATTTTATATTCCAAGGCTTTTGTGGACATGATATTTATTCAGATTTATTACTGTAGTTGTAATTGCAATCATGTCATTAATCTTTTATATAGAATATTTTCTATTTTGTGAATGTGAGAACGTTGTAGGCCTATTAGAGTGTAGATTTGTTGGCATTTTTCTATTTTGTTAAGTACCTGGTAATTGTTGAAAGGCCTACACTGTCCTCCCATACCTATTAACACTGTTATTTGATAATATTGTAAAGCCAATTATTTTTTAAAGAGTAACCGTGGAAATTCTTGCCGACTCTTCTCCATAGGAAACGACTAATTGGAACCGTGCACCTAGCTTCTGACGGTTCATAAGTGCCCATGTAGGTTTATGTGAAATAAAATATTTTGATTTTGGTTTTACTGCATTGTCATACCGAGTACAGTGGCGAGATATAGCAGAAAGTGCTCTCGACCGAGTGCTCGGTTCGTTTACCTACCGATTCCTCTTGCCATATTTATACGTACTGGGTACAGTAGACCACGCGTCAGTGGTAACTTTTGGCATTGCGTAGTAGGGAGTTTCAATAAAATACGAGGCCAGCTTATACTGGTTGTATCACCACTGACGAGCGCCGTACAACCGGTCGATTCTGTAAAAATCTCACCGTGAAACCTTAGGTGAAGTGATCTCGAAGTGAACTGTCATTCCATCTGAGACTAGGGATTGACACTATTGACAGCTCACTCCACGCTCACTTCACCTAAGTTTTCACGGTGAGATGGTTACAGAATAGCACTACTGTACACATTGCGCCATTGTGAGACAGTTTCAAGAGTCAAGATAGAACCACTAGGTCGACTCTGTGACACTGTAAGGTCATGATCAAGGCATCTGTCTTGGCAGTTGGTACTGTCTCGCCACTCACTGTAACCAGTCCATTTAATCAAGGCATGGCGTACTTCTTGGCAACCCTATTTATTTGGGGACGACGCAACATATCTCCTTCTTCCATACTTCTATAGCTCGTTATCTCAGTAGTCACCTAGAAATTTATCATCAGTCATACAGTCCATCCATCGTTTCTTTGGTTTTCCTCTACTATAAAATGTCATAGGAATGTGTGGCACCCACAGGTAAGGTTTAGTAATTTTCCATTAATCAGAGCACAACACACATACAAACATGTATGTCACAACATTTCATCATATTTGATTTCGTATGACTTTTTATATTATATACCTTTAATTTATTATCTTAATTTATGTATTAAAACGGATACACTTACCTATGTGTTTATTATTCTAGCGTATGGCTCTCGTGGGTTGTAGCTGAAAATCAGCATCAGGTGGTACACCTTGTGTGTCATCTGACATTATGCTGAGCTGAGGCCCTTTTGGCTTTATAATCATTGTTTTCTGTTTTTTTATAGTGTTAAAGTGTATTTTTTTTTTCCTGTAATGTCAATAAACGATTTTTTCTTTATTTCTTTCTTTCATCCACAATCATTCGACATTTTCCTCGCGCCTCTGCATCATTTAGGTACTATGACCACCGATTTCCTCATATTTTTTCAATCACCGGTGCTACTTTTAGACTCCTCTTATACTCATCAACAACCCTATGTCTGTACAATAGTCCGGAACGCAATTATACGAAGCATCGCGCGCCATCCATATGAGCGGATGCTGCTCCGCAGTTCAGTGGAAGGCGATTAGAACCATTCAAATGCTGATAGTTCAGTTTTATCGTCACATACGAGTAGTACTCAAATAATCGCGTTAGTAGATTACGGCTCAATATTCAACGTGTTATTGAGTAGAGGTGTAGCGTTTGTGCAGTCAGGGAAATTAAATATTAGGCAAGTTAACACCCTACGTCAATTTACCGTGTTATACCAATTTCACACAACTGTCAAAGAATGACAGTTGAGGAGGTTAGGATCAAAACTACTACATATCCACTTTTCTTTTAAATAAGATAAAAATCAAAAAAAAAAGTTCATAAATTGTTACAGGATATGTTGAGGTTTTGAACTAAACGTTAATATTCGAAATCAGTCTACAAGGGGGAATATTATTCTCCCTTGTAGAATATTATTTCAAAACAGCTTATTAAGCTGTTTTGAAATAAACTGTCCAATGGCAACTGTCAACTGGCTAAAGGTACATTTTATCATTTTGTGCAGAAAACACAAAAAAAATTAATGAAATTGCCAAAAGTGGATACGTTGTGGTTTTGATCCTAATCTCCTCAGTTGTGATGTGAATATACGAACAATTAAGTTGGTAGTCAATTTGCTTAAAAATTAACTACGCTTGCTATATAACCGTCATGGTTTTTGTTCGGAAGCTAATGCGGTTTGATATATTTATGACATGATAAAGGTTTGAGATAAGTGAATTCGGTAATCGCCGATGTAGTAAAAACTGAAATAAAGACATGTGAGAATAGGCTGCTGGCCGCAGTTTCATGCGCAAACGCATCCTACTACCTTATTCATGTGCACTCGAGGAATGAAAAGATTAAGCACCTTTGGGACAACTTTTTACTCAAGATGTATGTATATATCTATACAAATAAATACAATAATGAAGTGTGTGTTTGTTATGTCAAAATAACAGCTTTTTACTGTAATAACAAAAATAAACTGTATGTCTGTCTGCTTGTTCCGGCTAATCTTCGAAACGGCTAGACCAATTCCGACGGGACTTTCACTGGCAGCTGGCATAGCTGAAGTTATAAGGTGTAACTTAGGCTACTTTAATCTTAGAAAAACCTACGCGGGAGAAGCCGCAGGCAGCAGCTAGTGATGAATATAACCGATGGTCAGGGTGTGCTAACGACATTGTTCAAACTCGTACATCTAACTAATGTTTAACGAAATTAATTGTAAAGTTGTATTTAATTAATTTTGATATTATTTTAGTAGGACATTTTAGAATCAAGTCCGACGACCGCTCTAATGATTGTAATCATTAACATCGACGTTGCAATCCCAAATATTTAATGTTCAGTTTATTGTTCTTTGATAATAAAGAGAACACCAAATTAAAAAGTCGGTGCTGAAGTCGGGCCGACTTCCGAAATTAAAATGTATATTGGTAAAACACTATACTCCATTTATAATAGCATTAGACAGAAGTTAAAAAAGGTTATTTTTGATGCACACTTTATAACAAAAGTACAATAAACTTGTTATAGTTACGATTGACGCCAAATCGTTTAAAATGAATTTATATATCAGCTATCACACTTAATTGTAATCATTTAAAAAAACAACCATATGAAATTAAGTGGCTTTCATTTAGATATATTATTTCATTCCAATTTAAAATTACAGTGCCTATGCTAAAAACCTAAAAGAAGCAGGAGTCAACAATACTGCAACGCTTTTTGTTTCACTATAATCCTACTAAATCTAAAATGTTACTTAATCCCTTCATAAGCGGTGACAGCCGGGGATTTCTAATTTTACTGGTTTATGTCGTCTGTGAAATTGACTTGACAATGTTCTAAGATTGTCATGTATGTCATTTACTTGTGAATACTTTGTTTGTTATTGTTTAATTTTCGTGATTTTGTTGTTATTTATTAAAATAATAAGTAATATTTAGTTATATCTTTGTTATTGTATTGTTATCAGTGTTGTCATTGGGTTGTTTGTACAAAACGTTACTTTTTTTTTGAGCTATGCGTGATCCCGGTGCGGGACCGAGTGGCTTACAACATATAAGTGCTGAGTCTGACCGAAGCCAACGGCGAAAACAACGTGGTCCAAAAGTTGACTCGGACGAAATAATAATGTCTCCCAAAAAAAGAGAACGCTGCGTGCTGTAGAAAGACAACCAGTAATAAATATTTTTAAGCAATTGGAGTCCTGGCCTGCAGATACTCCTCATTATAAGACTGAGATGATAAACAAAATCGTAGAAGTTGCCGGTAAGGATGATTCATAAAATTATTACTATAAAAATATTTGAAACTAACATGCATTGTGATAAAATGTATTATATTTTAGAAACACCGCACATGATTTTATTATTTACAGGCGTATCTCGGGCTACTCTGTCCAATATTCTCAAAGAGTACAACATAAAAAGTCGCCTGCAATCTCCCCCTCCCCAACAGAAGCACATGAAACGTGATGATTTTGATGACATCACATTTAGTGGCATATGCAGGAAAATTCATTCCTTCTTCGTTAATAATGAGTTGCCCACCTTGGACAAGATGCTGGAAGCAGTTAACAGTGACGAGTCTCTGCCAGATTTAAAAAAAAAGCAGTCTGTATAAAATAATTAAATAAACATTAAAGTTCACATAAATCAAACGGAGCAGAAAAAGTGCACTCATAGAAGTCATAGACAAGCAGGAGATCGTCCTTTGGAGACTAAAATATCTTCATGAAATAAAAAGGCTAAGGAATAAAGGAAGGAAAATATATTATTATTTAGATGACACTTGGCTAAATGAAGGTACAGTGCTTCTAAATTTCTTAACAGCTATTTATGCACTAAGCAGTGTATGACCTCTTGCATTCAATAACATTATAATTAATTATATAGTTAAACAAAATTTCATAAAATTGGTTCGTGAAATGAATGGTATTTATATTAATAACCTTTTATCATACAAACACGTCACACGAAAAGCCTAATATGGCATGACACTAATAATAAGTCTTCAAAAGAAGCACATTGGGAAGGTCTATCTGCTGGTTTAAAAAATCCAACTTATAATCGGTCATACTGGTATGTATTTTATGGACTGTCCTCGCCATAAAAAAATGAACACCCCATTGTTATTGACTATTAATTAAGTAATACATATTATATTGTATTAACGCATGCAAAGCGAACTTTTAAAGTTATACATTTTGTTATAGTATTTATCTATGACCTATTTCCAGCAGTGAAATTATATAGGGGGTACGGAATAATTGACTTGTATTAATTTTATTTCACAGGGTTTGTGAAGGGTTTTTAATGGATGCTGCATTAATATTTGATGCAAAGAAAGGTGATGAAGATTACCACTCCGAAATGGACGCCTTCAACTTTAATAATATTAATAATTTATTTATTTACACTTCAAGACACAATCATCTGTGTAGCCCTGACTCTTGTACTAGGATTTCCTGTTTCATAAGAGCTAGACCTCTCAATTTACAGGGAATATGTTATAGAAGCGCGATAGACAAAAGCGAAAATGGTTCAAGTTAATTTTGTCAAAAATTGAGAGTGGCGCTTTAATTGTTATGGACAATGCGCTATACCACTCAAGGACATTGGAGAAGCTGCCAACCACAGTTACACGAAAGGCAGATATACAGGAATGGTTTAAAAGCAAAAATATTCCTTTTGAGGAAAAAGATCTTAGGGCAACTTTATTAGAAAAAGCAAAAATACAAAGACATTTATACTAAAAGTTTGTTGTAGATGAGATGGCTAGAGAGAAGGGTATTTCAGTATTGCGCCTCCCACCCTACCACTGCGAGTTCAACCCTATAGAATTAATATGGGCTCAAATGATGGGGTATGTGGCTCAACATAACAAAACATTCAAATTAGACAAGGAGAAACAATTACTCCCACAAGATCTGGATAGTATTACGCTAGAACGATGGCAGTCTGGCGTTGCTCATGCAATTAAAGAAGAGGAAAAGTTAAAGCATAATGGATGATGTGGTAGAAAGATTTATTATTAGGTAACGTCGGTGAAACTTCTTCAACTTTATTCTCTGATGATAGTGACTAAATTATATGATGAAGACGAAGAAGTTACACCAACTATTATGTGTTGAAAGTTGTTGTTTTAAATAAAATATTGTAAAAAAAAAAGACTTTTATTTCCTTTAATCTTAATTAAATTTAAATCATCACGACGTAATCGTTTGTTTCATTCATTCGTTTCGTTGTAAGTAATGTGTGATGAAGATGTTATTACGACCTATTTATCAAATTTATGTTAAAACATTTTTAGTTTAATTGTTTAAACTTTTAACTTTGAATAAAATGTTTCGCACTCCTGCTTCTACGAGCCTCTTTTTTCTAATGCTATAGTAAATGGAGTATAGCAACTTCGCAGAACTGTATTACTAACATCATAAACAACAACTTTCGTTCTATGACTTTTTGCAAAACATAATACATTTACCAAACACAAACCTTCAAGACTTCGTTGTTCTAAACACATTTCAATTCTGTATTTTGTTGTACCTACCTACGCCTCCCGTGCACTGTCGCCCCTGCCTTTTGCACTAGACACGGCAGCTTGTTTTGCTACTCATAGAGTTCGTAACATTTAGAGCATTGAATTATTATTAAAAAAATTGAACACCTTCGGCGCCATTCTTCGATCAATAATAGCACATTATTGATCGAAGGCGCCATTGTATCATTTTTGCACACACTTGTTAATATAATGTGTATCAAAAATTATACACATGGCCCTGGATATGAGAACACACAAAACTATTTGGTAGGCCAGTGTATCATTTATGATATACACTCTGAAAAACCTGAAAAAAGCTGGGAAAAGGAAGATGAAAGCTTAAAACACATTAATACAATAAATAAAACCATACATATAAACAAAAAAAAAATAATACAAAAAAAGTATGATTTTGGAAATCATGCTTGGCGCCGAAGGTGTTAATATGATAAATTAGAACAAAAGTTGTTGTTCATGATGTTAGTAATATACTCCTGAGAGGCCGTTAGAGTTTTAGCAATGACCCCGTACAGCATGATGTTCACACTATACGCTATATCGCAAACTGGTCTACTATGTATAACAAATGATTGACGGCGATCCGTCATAAATTGCACACACAATGGATTTCGTACTCACTAGCGTGGCAAGCTCATCAAGCGATGGCGATGATATGGAGTTTGACTACAGCTTATTATTAACTAGCTCCCCACCCCGGTTTCGCACGGGTGCAATGCTAATACTAAATATACTACAGAATCCACCGGCCCCCCGCGTCGGGACCGCCGCAACCGCTATGTCCCTGCATTTTAAATCTGTAATATCTTCGAAAATATTCATTTAAATTACATGCTGTACAGGGCCATATTGATCTATATTAAATGCACAATGTATTTAAGGTATTAATTGAATAAGGATTCATGCTGTATTGTTTAAAATCGCTTCGTAAATAAGCCATTATTTCTCGTAAAAAGTAAAGGATAAAAAATGGTTATTGTGGGTTATGAGATAGACATATACCACCGCGGACTTTTTGTACACCTTTTTAAGGTGTAAAATACTGTAGTACATTATTTTGATCTATCTCGTAGGGTTCAGCCAGCGTTTGCAATGTAAGCGCAAAAAATGTGTTTATTTACGACATCGCATTAGAAACCTCTAAAATTATCAGTGTTTCTCTACTATATTTATTATAAATATAAAGCTTCCTCTTGCATCACTCTATCTATTAAAAGAAACCGCATCAAAATCAGTTGCGTAGTTTTAAAGATCTAAGGATACATAGGGACAGACAGACAGCGGGAAGCGACTTTGTTTTAAACTATGTAGTGATTTGCGAATGATAAAAAAAGATTAAACCGGAGAATCGGACGATATAGCTCTGAAAATCGCTCAAGTTTATACTTAAGAATAGATATTAAGAATAGAACAGCGAGCTAAACCCTAACCCTAATACAAATAAACACGGAATAAAGTTATGCTAGGTACAAACGTCAAAAAATGTATGGTTAAACCTAAGTTATTCCTAGGATAACTTTATTCCGTTTTTATTTGTAAGGCCCTAAGAATCCTAGACTCGAGATAACAAGCGCGAACAACGCTTCAAATACTAAGACAAGCCAAAAAAAAAAAATACATTTCCAAATTTAAAATCCTTTCACTTAAGACAGAGGAAAAACTGCAAGAACTACAAATCGTCTTAGAAAACCTTAAATGGGATATATTGGGACTCAGTGAAGTACGCAGAATAGAAAGCAGCATATAGGAGTATACCGACTTCATCTCCTTTTACAACGGCGAAACTAAAGGACAGTTTGGGATTGGATTTTTATTTATGAAACACCTTAAGGCTTTGACTGCCAGACAACAGACACAATAGAAAAACTATTGTTAGCGGTCACCGGTGACCGCGGTGGCAGTCAATGTCTTAAGTAATATATTGAAGAAATTACTGATATATCAGAGAGAATTGCTGTTCTAAACACAAACCTACCGGGTTACAAGAACAAATGGACAATCATAATATACGCCCCAACCAGTTTATGTGTGTAAATGCTTTGCCTTCCCAAGTCATGTCAGTAACTTGTCACTGGCACTAGGGCCACTCTTGCAAAATACAACCTCTGTCTTTTCCAGTCTAAAGGTAATTAAAGTGATCGAGCACAATTTTTCTAGGTTTTATTATGCTAATGTATGCTTTAGTATTAATATTTACTGTATGAAATGTATAAAATACCTCGTTAGTAAATTCATCATTAGTTCCACGTTTCCAACGAATTCAACTAAACTTTTCTACTCAAATATGGTTGATTCCTGCAACATCATTAATATATGATGTAGTCGAGTAGATTTCTGAGAACCGCTCTTGGATGTTGAGTGGAGTGCAGGATTTATTCGGCGAAGCTACTAACACCCGCTTTCAGAAAAGCACCCACTGGCCAACTTCTATATTAATAAGATGGACACAACAATGGCGACTACAAAATTCATGCCAAGTAATTTAATTGGCTGCTTAGTTAAGCACCTTAGTTTATCTTTAATAATTTCTTGCCTTGTTGAACCTTTCAATAACCGGCTGTTAGATCACGGGGGTAAATCTAGTTACATATACGGCATTGTTCATGCAATTTTCTCCTCAACCATCGGACAAAATGTAGGTGTTAGATCTAACGCTAAATTTCGGTCCAGTCAGTTGTATAATTAAGTTTTACCGCAGGAACACTGAATTCACACTGAAATTCACCACGTCCAGGCACCGCATCCTAAATTAAATCAGGCTCAAATTTCAACGCGCACCCAATAGGCTAGGATACTTTTTTGCTTGTATTTATTTCATCATAACTTCTGACAGTGGTACATTACTCCTGGAATTGGCAGCCCACATCATGCTAATGGTTGGTTAAAGGAGTATTAAAACTGCATGAGTTCAGAAACACGAGCATCTTGTTTTTGCGACGCCTTCGTGCAAAACTCGCGTTTTAGGTAATTCTATAAACCCCACAGGCTTGCACCTATCTCAAAAAAGACTTCGGAAGGAAGTAATTACTTGGCTTTCCTTAAAAGCGTATCGAACAATGCTATCAACACAGAGCACGGAATTTCCGCGCAACAGCGTCTAGAATGATCAACACAGAGCACGGCATTGCCGCGCAATAGCGTCTAGAGTGATCAACACAGAGCACGGAATTGCCGCGCAGCTGCGTCTAGAGTGATCAACACAGAGCACGGAACTGCCGCGCAGTAATTCATCATTGTAAATGTAAAACAGTTTAAAAGTGTAACGGTGAGTTTCTTGCCCATTCTTCTACATACGAAACTACCTTTTGGAAGGGCAACCAGAATCAATTTAATTTCCTTATTAGTTTGAGGTTCAAGAGACATTTACTCGTACATGCCTATCTATACAAATAAATAAAATTGAAGTGTTTGTTTGTAATGTCAAAATAACAGGTTTTTACTAAATACATATGAAAGTATATACGGTACGCATAACAAAAAAAAACATTTTTTTATTTTTAATTTTGTCTTTGTCGGTGGTCTGTCGATCAGTCTGTCTGTCGATCTGTCTGTCTTTTTATTCCGGCTGAACCGATTTTGTTTGACGGGACTTTCATTGGCAGATAGCTGATGATTATAAGGAGAAGGAGTAAATAAGGCTACTTTTATTCCACATTGACACCAGCTGGTTTGAAATAAATGCTTTGACTTTGAATTTTTTATTTTTTTTATTCTACTATGAGTTTGCTCTTGACTTTAGTCTAGGTCTGGATGACAGAGACAAAGTCTACGATGGAGTGAGCTTACCCAGAAGAAGCCTGTTCACTCTCACTTTGAATAGATTAGGGTTGTATGCGTTCGGAAACACAGACGCAGGCAGAGAGTTCCACTCCTTTGCTGTGCGCATTATAAAAGACGTTTAGTGCGAGTTGGTGGAATATCAACTAGGTAGGGGTGGTAACTTGCAGTGCGTCTAGATGTCCGATGGTAGAAATGCGGGAAAACGCTGGATGACAGAAGCGGTAGCCTATGTCCCGCATCGGTTGGACGTTTTTTCGCTGAGATGATGAGCAGCCAGTCGATTCTGTAAAAATCTCACCGTGAAAACTTAGGTGAAGTGATCTCAAAGTGAATTGTCATTCCATCTGAGACTAGGGATTGACATTATTGACAGCTCACTCCACGCTCAGTTCACCTACGTTTTCACGGTGAGATGGTTACAGAATAGCATTGCAGGTATCAGAGTAAGTAAACCCATAATATTATTTATAATGTTAGAAGATAGAATGAATCATACTTTATCTGAACTGCCACTGGGGAGTTTGTTGCGCCACTTCTTCTCAGCTAAAGCACTAGGAAGTGGTGAAGGGCGGGCGTTTTGGGGGACTGTCTTATGTAATTTTGACGTTCGAAAAGTGCTGATTCTCAGTCTAATTTGAATAAATGACTTTCGATTTTAATTTTGATGAATTAAAGCTAAAATCCTGGCGTTGCTCATGACTGTTTGTTACGCAATAACAGTGCAATTCACAGTGAAGCGAAGCGCACCTATTTTAATGGTCTCGTTCGTAATAAACAAAGCACTAATGACGTCATGTTCATCCATATTACTCGTAGTTCTCATGTCGAATTCACGAGCGCACCTCCGTAACTTTGAAAAGGTCAACGTGCATTCCTGAATATTTATTTATTTATTTTATTATTTATGTACACACAGTTAAATACATAGAGATACGACATAATTATAATATATTTCATCGGAACAGCTTGATTACGCAGGGTGTTTTTTTTTTTTTCTATAGCCAGTCTCGGGTACTAAACTATAGAGTGTCTAGAGAAAAACGCATTGGCTATTTCGTATTTTTAGGACTGACTGATAAAACTCACTTTTTTCACGTCAGTTAGGGTCATTTTCACTAATATTACGTTTTATTAATTTATTTTTAGGTCGCCTTTATTGTTTATATGCCACACAGAGCCACGAGCGACAAAATTTAGAACTAAAATCTACAATCTAACGTTTCATTTCACGCTGTTTTATATAACCTCTAATCGTTGACCGCTACATTGATAAATGCAAAACGGTTTTGCAATACTGCGTCTTCAGCTGTTTTACATAACGAAGCTGTTTTGTAAAACAGCTAGCGGTTATGTAAAACAGCGGATTAGACAATCCATCTACGACATTTATACAACATCATCCCGACATCAGACGTCGAGTAGTAGCCCACCAGACACAATACCCGTCTGGTTGGAAGATATACGGTTTCTATGGAGGATGAGAAACTTTCCACCCTGTTCCTCACCTCCAAAAAAGCTTGTAAAATGGAATCAATCAGGATGCCCTAAGTGCAGCATACCGTCAAAGGCTCTTTCAAAGCACCATAACAGGATTAATAAACCTCAACTATTTGAGCAAAGGGGGGTCAGCTAATTGCAGTAACTGACTGCACTATGCCAGTCAATGCAGCAATCACGTTATGCTAAAATGTATGCTAATGCAATTTCCCTGCCACAGTGCACCCCGTGTGACGCGACATGATGGTAAATATAGTTATTTGCTGCTTCGTTAAACCCATACAACTGTATTCAGTTAGTTACTGTACAACGATGTAAAATTCTTAAGCAGAATAAAACATTGTTTAAAATGTTACATGACATGTTGTGCGCGGGATTTCCAAGCGGAAGTCTTCGACAAAAGAGTTTGGTGGAAAACTGAGAACAAAGACAAAACCTTCAAGTGAATGATACCAATGAATCAAAATGAGCAGCTGCCTAAACAATTAATAGTTAGGTATTCAGCATTCCAGATTTCTTGATTTTACGTCTTACCGAACGTTGCGTACAGTCAGGGAACTAAATTTTCGAGCAGAATGACACATTACGTCAATTTGAGGTGTTTACTCTTGCATTAAGCCTAAGACTTAAGGGGAAGCGCTAAAGTAGCCCGCGAAATTCCAATTCTCTTACGATTTTGCAAATTTGCAGCTCATTGTCTGGGTCTAAGTTAATTCAAATATGATTCGCGCCCGAAACAAATATGTATTTACAGAATTATAATCATTAGACTCAGTAATACAACTCTTTAAGTTACTATAATTCTAAAAGTCACGATTTGATGAAATAGTCCGAGGGCTGCACTAAAAGTATCGGGAATGAAATATTTCCACTGTTCCTGTCATATTAAAATATTTTTAATTGAAAACTCCTTGGTTTTAAAAATCGAATACCATTTATTTATTTTAAAAAAGATTCTCGATCTTGTCACAAGGTTTTGTCAAACTTGTTTAGTCGTTGAGAAAATGGAATTGACTCGAGAAAATTCAAGAGCGATGATTTATTATGACTTTCGAAGTGGTTTAACACAAAAACAGTGTGTTGACCGGATGATTTCTGCATTTGGTGATGAAGCGCCATCCAAAACCACAATTTATCGCTGGTTTGCTGAATTTCAACGTGGACGTGTCAAGCTCAGTGATGATCCCCGTCAAGGTCGTCCAAAAACTGCAGTCACCCAAGAAAACGTTGATGCTGTGCGTAAGCTGATTGAGGAAGATCGACATGTGACATACCGCGAAATTCAGGCAACTTTAGACATTGGCATGAGTAAATACAAATAATCTTGCATGAACAATTAGGGTAAAAAAGTGGTTTTCCCGATGGATACCGCATTCGCTCTGTGAAGAGCAAAAAGCGGCTCGCGTTACTTGGTGCGTCAGAACTCTCGAAAGATTCCACGCAGGATCCTCAAATGCTGTATACGACATCGTATCAGGTGACGAATCCTGGATATATGCGTACGAACCCGAAACAAAAAACCAGTCACGAGTTTGGGTGTTCGAAAATGAGTTAAAGCCAACAAAAATTGTTCGTTCACGGAGTGTTGCAAAAAAAATGGTGGCCACGTTTGTCTCCAAAACCGGCCATGTTACGACTATTCCTCTCGAGGGACAAAGAACGGTTAATGCAGAATGGTATGCTAGCATTTGTTTGCCACAGGTCGTTTCTGAACTCCGTAAAGAGAACTGCAACCGCCGCATCATCCTCCATCACGACAATGCGAGTTCTCACACCGCGCACAGAACAAAAGAGTTTTTAGAGCAAGAAAACATAGAATTATTAGACCATCCGCCGTACAGCCCCGACCTAAGCCCTAATGATTTCTATACTTTCCCTAAAATAAAGAATAAATTGCGTGGACAGAGATTTTCATCACCTGAAGAAGCTGTGGACGCCTACAAAACGGCCATTTTGGAGACCCCAACTTCCGAATGGAATGGTTGCTTCAATGATTGGTTCCATCGTATGGAAAAATGTGTCAAATTTCGCGGAGAATACTTCGAAAAGCAATAAATACATTTTTAAATAGTAATGTGTGTGTCTCTTCCTTGATTCCCGAAATTTTCAGTGCCGCCCTCGTAATTCAATACGATTATATGAACTTAGAGAGTTGTATTGATGATTTTTATGATTATAATGCTATAAATAAATAAAAATTTAATATAAATTGAATTTTTATTTATTTGATAAATGATAAATATGTGATAGGTACCTGCTAATTGCAAAAAAACGTAAGAAAATTTGATTTTTATGCCAGCGTAAGGTGATTTCTGAAAGACTATTACTATTGGTATATGTCTGACCAGCGCCGTTGTTGTTTTTGTACTTTTTTAGTTATTATTGACGAACTACCCTGACTAACTAACTATAATGATATTAAGATTGCTTAAGTGTTTCAGCATCCAGACAAACCTATTGAGGTTTCTGTGATGTTTCTGTTTATATTTTGTTTTAATCCTTAATTAATAAACAATAAAATATTAAAATAATTAAAAAAGTTATAAAAATGTTTAAAGTTGCAGGGCAAACTGAATTTTATGTGTGAGTTTAAAGTTGTTTTTACAAAAGCACATACTTCTTTACATGTTCGGAAACTAAATCGCGAACGAAGTAAGAACAAGTAAACAGTATTACGCTTTCTAACAAATTATAGAATTAAACATACCTTTTTCTCAAGCCCCAGCAGAATCGCGAAGCTGAGAATAAAGATGATAGTGGTAGACTTGGTCATAGTATACAAGGATATCGTGACCAGCTCGAGGCCCCAGTTTGAGAAGCCGACGTCAATCCCGCTAGCCAAGCCCGTCGGCCCGACTGACTTGAGGCACGTCATGAAAGGCAGCAGCAACTGAGGAATGCCCGTGATGATGTGCAGGACCAGCCTCACGACGACTGACAGGATCCACTTCACTATGAGGTGGTACATCACCACTGTGAGTGGGAATTTGAAGTCCTGGAAATGAGAAGGTGGGTTAGTTTCATAGCACTTGACAATATTGAACTTATGTAACTTTACTACTCTTACTTCGTTATCAGTTTATCACTTAGCGTTCTTTGTCTTTTTTATTTTTGCTCAGCTCCTACAGTTCGTAGCGTGACGTTAAATATTCTATAACTATCCTCCTACCAAGTGCGAAAAGAATTTTTCAAATCTGACTGTAATTTCCAGAGATAAACGCGTTCTAACAAACAAACATACAAACTCTTCAGCTTTATCTATACAAATATGTAAATAAAACGGAAATGTCAAAATAACAGCTTTTTTCTAAATGCATATGAAAGTATATACAGTACTTTAACAAAAAAACAATTCCGGTTTGTTCCGGCTAATCTCCGAAACGGCTGGACCGATTTTGACGGGACTGTGAGATAGCTGATATTGTAAGGAGTAACTTAGGCTACTTTTACTTTAGACTAGCTACAGCACGCGGGTTCGCACACGTGGATTAATTTTTTTTTATTACAAACAGACACTTCAATTTTATTTATTTGTATAGAAAAAGCCACGCGGGCGGAGCCGCAGGCAGCAGCTAGTTATTAGTATAAATATATACCGCTCAAAGGCATCTTAAAAATAACTTGGAAGAAATTTTCTTTGTATTTATACATAGAATCTAATTAAATTCGAATTGCGATAACGAAATTAGTTCAACAGAAGCTGCCTTTGACTTTTTAATTTTCCGCTTTGTAGTGTTTATTCTGCAAAAAACTTAAGAAAATTTGAATTTCGCGGTCTTCCCTTCATGATTCCCTTTCGCCTTATTGATGTACCGCATACCAGGTATCAGGTTATACTCGTATGCTCGTATGATTCGCGGCCAATCAAATATTTATTAAAATAATTATAACCATAATAATCATCAATATATTATCTTATTGAATTACTATTTTATAAAATCATTACTATTTCATGAAATCATGACATTTGAGGCCAATTCTAACTTAATGAGTTGTATTACCCAGTTACTGGGTTGTGGAGGTCAGATAGGCACCCCTCCAGTTAAAATTCTTGTATTCAGCTGCATCCGGTTGGACTGGAAGCCGACCCCAACTTAGTTGGGTAAAAGTCCAGGCAGAATTATTTTTTCCCGTCAAGACAGTTTTTTCCAAAGATGAGAAGAGTTCATGAAAAAGTGAATAGGTAATGCTTTTTTACAACACTTTAATGTTTATTTTTTATTTTTTATAATGCTATCTGTCCATTACTAACATTCAGCATCGTTTGTGTTAAGCTTCTTTAGTCATGCTTGGTATACGCCCAGTGGTGCATCCACATCAATCCGTTTTATCTTGAATGTTTTGGTTTTCATCAAGTTCGTAGCCAGTTTATTAGGATGAGTAGTAATCTTATTCCTTCACTGACTGCTTGTGTAATTTGTTCTTTCACCTTTGGTATTTTTAAGTCACGATGTAAGCTATCATTAGTCATGGACCATGGTGCATTAGTTATAATCCTAAGCACTTTTGATTGGAACCTTTGGAGTATGTCAATGTTTGAATTGGCTGCCGTGCCCCACAGCTGTATTCCGTATGTCCAGATAGGCTTTATGATACACTTATAAATCCTGAGCTTATTTTCCAGGGAGAGCTTGTTTTTTTTTTTTTTTATAATAGCCAATAGTGTTTCCTTAGTTGTAGGCTCAATGCTTTACGTTTCGTGAATATAATGTTTTCGCCGGTCTAAGTACAGTCCAATATTTTTTTTTTCTTCCTTCAGTTGTACAAAAACACTTATCAAAACAATATGTAACTAAGAGAAAGAGTGTTTTCGATAAACTCTGGCACCCAGAGTAAGATTTAACTTAACTTGTGTTTAGGGTGCTTTACTGCTTGACTGCCTCATTGTCTAGTGGTCACAAGCGGTACTGCTGATTAGTGCTGAGCATGAGGTTCTGGGTTCGATTCCCAGGTCAGGCAAAATGTTATTGGGTTTATCCAACAGGAATTTCTCAGAAGCACCGCGGAGTCTATATTTGTGCCCAGTTGGCAATAGGCTCGCCGCCTATTACATGAGACTTAAAGGGGAAGCGTCAGGGTTGCCCGCGAAAATTCAAACTAAATATGACACAATTTAGATGAACATAAACCTGATACTGACCTGCAAATTGCAAAAAACGTTTACCGCGATACGCTGCACCGCGGCACCGCTAATCGTGCCGACATACCTGTCGGCTGTATTGTACGAGTAGTAGCCTACAAACGCTCATCAATTATTTTAATCCAAGGCTAGATGAGTACCTAAGTTTCATAGAAATCATAGAAATGTGTATGCGGTTCTATCGGATTTTTCAAATCACGGTACAATTATGATTCATGTTTTGTTTTTTTATGGATAAGTATAACGTGTTTTATGTATGTATTTATTTATTATTGCAGTATTGTCTCCCCTTCCCCCCTAATCCATCCAAAGGTTGTCCTTAAAAGATCGCTTTTAGCGATAAGACCTAATGTGTTAGTTAGCCCTTGTAAAAAAAAAACATTTATATCTGTATTTTTTTTTGGTTTTGTGGTATTTTGCTTTACAAAAACACATCATCTTGTCTTGCTTACACTTGCTAAGTACGGTGGCCAGCACATTAAGTGTTGTTTTTTTACATTGGATGGAATAGAACAAATAGGTAGGTACATTATTTTACATAGAAATCCTAACTAATATTATAAATGCGAAAGTAAGATTGTTTGTTACCTTTTCACGCCTAAACCACTGAACCGATCATCCTGAAATTTTGCATATATACGTTGTCAGGTGTACAGAAACGGACATAGGTACCTTTATGCTGAAAAAAAAAATACTGTTCCCGTGGAAAACAACAATAACTTCTTATGATAACGGATGGCGCTACATATCTTTCGAATCATGATTAAATTATATTATTATAGAAACTTTAGTAGTGTGTTAAGAATTTTCTTTATCGATATTAAGGCTAGCGAAGCTGTGGGCAAAAGCTAGTATAAGTAGGTAACTACAATAGCAAACATTTGAAGGTAATTTATAAGAAAAAAACATTTCAAGTTAAAAACAATAAAAATAAAGGTGTTTTCATGAAAATTTTCCACATTTTTATACAAAAATACATTAAACATGTTTTTTTTTTTTCTATGGATGGCATGTAGATTTTCCTTATATTTAATTATTTATGCTCATTTCGGATTCAGATGTAAAGAACAGAATTCAATCCAACAAATCCAAGATCATAAAAATAAAATAAATGGTGTAAATAACCCGACTGCTGATGCATACAAATAATAAATGATTACTTTAAGTATCTATATTAAACTGCCAAACTTTGGAGCCCTAAACTCATTTCTGTGTGTCTTTAAATACTTTTCTAAGAATCATATTAAAATAATTATGTATTTATTTATATTCTAAAGAAAATATTTTAAAACTAGCTTTTGCCCGCGCACCCGCCCGCGTAGATGTCGGTTATCGCGTAAAAAAGTAGCCTATGTCCGTCTCCATAACCCAGGCTATATCTCTGCCAAATTTCATGACGATCGGTTCAGCGGTTTAGGCGTGAAAAGGTAACATACATACCTACAGACAGACAGACAGAGTTACTTTCACATTTATAATATTAATATGGATAATATGGTTATTAAAATATTAAATAATATTTAATTAAAAATGTGTTTAAAAATATACCTACTCCTAGCATTCCAACTAGCTATCTTTTGACAGCTGTCATGTGCCAACATAATTACATAAGGCGACGATAGCCGACTTTTGATGATTTTAAACTGAAGATCACGTCTAAACGAGTAGTGTTAATGATTTGGAAAAATATATGTTAAATTAGAGCATTTTCATAAATATTTTAGATTGTGTTATTAAGTTACTTATGTCTAACGCGGATAAAAAACTGAGAATCACGCAAAATCTATCAAGCGTATTTTTTCTGAAAGCTTCACCTTTTTAAAGATAATTTAATTATTAATCTTTTAGTATACGTGTTTTATTAAAATACCTATAATGTATAATAAATTAATAATGCGTATAATTTGAGACAGCGCTCCTGGATTGTCGAGTCCTATTACTGGCTGGACGTACGACGCGTTGCGTGAGCTCAATACAGGACACGCAAGCTAACCACTCAAGGAAACTGGCTACTTTTTATTGTTATTAATACATATTAATAATTATTAACTAATAACAGGCAGCAAATTACAGTAATAAGACAATATTCAAATCCTGTTTTTACCTTTTTATTAAATAAGTTGCGTTTAATGAAAAAATTAAGGCATCTTCTGTATTCTGATAAAACTGATAGTGCTGGTTTTATCAGAATACAGAAGTTACTATTATTTTTTATAACATTGTAAAGTAAATATAATTTAGCTAAAGTTTACAGGGGTATCTGAATAATATTACAGGGCCTATTATAATAATTATTTCAATTATTAGCTATATTTATTCTACATAATATATTGGAGTTGTTTGTTGTATAATATGTTGTGTAATTATTTTTTATATTCCGTTGGCAAATAATTATTTAGCTTACTATGTAGATACAACCCATAAAAGTAATTGAGTTTATTAATAAGTCCATGATTTATTTGTCTTAAAACAAACACATCATGGACTTATTCGTTTGTGAAATTAATGTTTGTGTTGGGAATTAATAATAATATAATAATAATTCTTTATTGGCATAAAAAATGTGTACAAACAAAGTGAAAGCCCTGACTCCTGCGCTAGGTAAAACACCTGTGTTACAGGAGCCAGACAGGAATTATACTGTAAACTAAATAAAATTAAGTTATTCTTATGAGAAGAAACAGTAAGAGGAATACCATAGGAAAGATTTTCAACCCAGATACCATATATAATCAGAGTCCAAAAGATAATTTAAAAAAAATGGGTTTGTATGGTTTAAACTATTAGTTTTGCATAACTTATCATATTTCTCGTATACAAAACATTCATTGACGTAACTACAACAAGGGGAAACCCAGCGTGAGATACTGCCATGCAAGATAAACAAGACAACAACCAGCAAATGATATTATAACTCTAAACAGTTTATCACAAACATTCATCTGTATCTCACAATACGCCAAAATACGCACAGCGGCAACCTTAAGTTCGAATATAGCAAGTAACTTATAAACACGTCGCAAAATAAAACAGGTAAAATATAAAGCAAACAGTATTTAACTGATAACAGAATTCTTACCGTCAGGAGCCATCTCTGGTAGAATGTGAGCCCGATGGACAGCGAAAAGTAGAGGAGAATCAGACCCAACGACAGCAAGCTCTTCTGGACGCACACATCAGACCATTTCGGCTTCGGCTTGGTTGTAAACACGTCCTCTTCACCATCTGACTTCAAAGGCAGCTGTTCATATTTTGCGCCTGGCATGGTTAGCGCAGGACGACGAAACCGCTTTCAGAAACTCACTATGGCGCATATCAGCAAAGATTTTCGTTCGAAAGAATTTTAATAACTTTAAAACACGACTTGCTATAAAGTTTCCCGATTCCCGTTTCGTTCGGGACGCGCTCCGTCTTACGTTGTACCACAGACTATCTGCTGTTATCTGTAATACTATGACGTTTACGAATTTACATTGATAACAATGTTGCCGCTCATGGAAATCAAGTGTCAAATTATGTGCATATTTTTTTTCGTAGATAAAAAAAATTTCTGTTTCGTGAAAATAATCTTTAACACTTTTACGTTTGCTGAAATGGAAATACTTTTTTATTTGCCTTTAACCATAGACACTGAAAATACTACTTATAGAAACCTCAAATATTTGTGTATGAAAAATGTTCTTGTCTATGGGTAATTTCATTGATTTCTTTCTTCAACATTCCCCTGTTTCGTAAACAAAAAGAAACAGAAAGATGTCACAATAATGTACTTAAGATGGACGTAATTGAAACGACGCATTATTTTGATAAATCCTGTAAATTTATCGTGTAGTATTGTGGTGCAGTGTTTTGCTTTATATCATGTCCAAAATTTTTATTTGACTTTGAGGACAAAGGTGATTGTTATTCAAGATGACTGATTCGAGTTCGTTTACATCTCTTTTTGCTTTGGTGGACAGTCATTTATCAAAGTGTAATTTGAACGAGAGTCCCAGCGAAACTGGCCGGGTCGGATCGTTGCCAATGCCGATGTTGAATCTCCCTCGGGGATTGTCAGACACTAGGCTCACATCTCCACCACAAAGATTACCTATCCCGACATTCAGTTTGAGTGAGAGCCCTATCACCAATGTTCTCTCAGAACAGTTGTCCAACATGCTCAAAGCTAAAGAGCTCAAAAAGCAACAAGAGATTGAACAAGAAAAACTACAAGAGGAGATGAGAAAGATGGCAATCGAGGAGCAAAACTGTGTGATTGATCTCATGAAAGCTGTGCAGAAACCTGGACAACCTGAACCACCACACACACAGGAAGTCATGAGCCCTAGCAGTTCCTTCGAGTCCCTGGTTTTGGACTACAAAGAGTTTGTAAGCAATTCTCCAAACCGGGCAAGATCACTAGAATCAATAACATCACCAGAGCCTGAGCCATTACTACCTATTAAAACTGACATGTCATACATACTGAAAGAGAAAATCAAGATGGGAAAGTGCTCAGCCTTTGGAAAAGTGTTAACTTCTCGTTTGAGACCTGTGGCTGCACCGTATTTGCGAGAAAAGGTTCCTTCAAACATTGTACGATTTGACTTTAGCACTAAATCTCCATGTGACTTGATCAAAGAGAAGTTGAAAAGGAAGCCTGTGCACACTTCAAGTAACACATACCATGACTTTTTCTGATTAATGGGTGTTGCTATTGATGACAGTGATTCTGATCAATAGTAACGTTAAGCCAAACAAATTAAAATTGTTACTATTGATTGGGTTTTACGTTTGATTACTTCAATCAATAGCACTTCTCATTAAATTATTAACCTTTTGAACACCAGAGCGTAAATGCATCGACGGCCCCACCCACATCAAGCTCACAAAAAAAATCGTTTTCTTATCCGCTTTAGCTGATGGTGGCATGTTGGGCACGTTTTCATTTGTCGGCTATATCTGACTGGCGGTCAAAAGGTTAAAACATCTAGATTTAGTATGTCAGGTTAAGGATTCCGGGAGTAAGTTATGATTTTGTCTTTAGCGATGTAGTATTTTGATAATTAAATGTCGACATTTAGATTATGTTGTAATATTTGTTTGATAGACCTTTATGCATATTGCGTGGTGCAGTAATCGATTTCACAAAAAATTGTGTATTATTTAAATTATATATTTACTTTGTTGTTTGACTTGTATCATTTATTTGTTATAGTAATTTCATACAATTCTCTTTTAAGCATTCTCCACACATTAAAAAGTTCTGCAGTATATAGGGTAAGCTGATCAATGTATTGTATTAACACTTTACGTCACTACTGTTAGACCCAATGTCAAGTGTTTAGCCAATTTCGCTCCTAAATAATATTTAATGTAGCCAAAGATAAGGCTAAGAGCCATACCTCACTGGGACGCCATGGCGACGTCGCCAGGTCGCGCTGCCAACTAAACGTATACAGCTATATAGTGGGTGACTCACCTGGCGTCCGCTTGGTTACGCAGCCAACCCTACATTGAACGCATAAAACTCTCTATTCAACGTTGAGAGTGAACAGGCTTCTTCTGGGTAAGCTCACTCCATCGTCGTCTTTGTCTCTGTCACCTCTGACCGAAACTAGAGTCAAGAGCAAACCCATCGTAAAATAAAAATAAATACATTTTGTCGGCGACGCGACCTGGGGGCCAAGTCTACTAATGTACAAACATTGCAATGGTCTCTTCATTGTGAGTTTTTGACAGATTTCCCATACAAACACTGTCAAATACTCACAATGGCGAGATCATTGCAACGTTTGTAAATTAGTAGACTTAGGCCCCTGGCTGCGCCGCCATGGCGTCCTGGTGAGAGAGCTCTAAGAGATTCAGGATGTTTCTTCCAAAGTAAGTATGTACAGACGCCAGCACATCAAGCTACTACAATCTGTCAAATTTCTTTAATAGATTTTCAACTTTATCACTACACTATAAGGTTCAAGGTTGATTGCGAAAATTTGACAGTTTCGGGTAGCTTAACCTGCTGGCGTCTATGATGAAATATGTGTATGTTACATAATAGTCTATCAAAACATGTTAGCCACTCCGTATAGTGAGGGTTTAGACAGTTAGTTTTACAGTAGTTTTCCAGTACTTATATTCTTGTCTAAATTTATTCATGTAGAATTAATACGGCATCATATCGAGTATATTAATTCTGAATTTAGTAATAGCAATGATGAGCCACTGTATCATAATGATTAGTATTATTGGTGATAGTATGTAATTCTTTAAAAGTTAATAATTGAAATAAATTATGTAAAGGCAAAACAAAGATGTGGATATGACCACTACTAATAGAACATGATGAATGAAAATATTTTTTATAAATTTTGTGATAAATAGGATGATTGTGGATTAAAAAAAATATTATATTATTTTGACCATACATTCACTCTGCAGTTGCATTAATAACTGTTTGCTTCCTTAATGTGAATGCACAGTACTTTTTGTGCTGCATTACTTTTTGGATGTTAGTATTTGTGATTTGGGTCTTTTAAACCACACAGGGCATTCCTGTGAAGAAATACCACCAAAATGTTATTTTACAAAAGAAAAATATGTAAATGATTAGGATACTAAATTCGTAAATAAAACATTAATTCATAACATGAATTTTATTTCTTCAGAAATTGCTTACTATCTACAAAAATTGCTCAAAATACATTTATATGGCAAGACAAATTTTAAAACTACTACTAATAATAATTAAACATTTGACTATGGAAACCACTAAATAAAGGAAAATTCCCCCTAAACTAAAACCATTATATGCAAAATAATTCATGAGTGTAAAACGGACTATGCCAGACTTATGCTCAAATTGTGCTCCACACAAAACGTGCGCAACTTGGCCTACGACTATATTTTAAAACACAGCATAAGTAAACGGAAGGTTTCACTGCTTTACAGAGGAAGACTTATATTTACGAAGTCGGTATTACCATAATTACAGTTCAAACTTGCTAGCTATACATAATAATGTTAGACACTGAGGAAATACAATTAATTACATTGAGTTAATAAACATTAGTGTGTTAGTATTACAACATCAACATCTGTTGGAAAGCCTATAGATTCAATTACAGTATTACAACATCAACATCTGTTGGAAAGCCTATATTCAATTACTTATACACCTAAAAAGCTTAATTCACTTTGAAACTATTATGTTAGTAAATTGCTTCGATCGGAAATCTTTTGTCTATGTATCTATAGGCATAACCGGAACTATATAATCCTGCTTTAATTATATCTATGTATGTGTTTATAATTAGAATAGGCTATTGCAGCACTTGGCTTGTATAAGCTATGGCGAGGTTCTATTTCCCTTTCATGAACAACCGAAACGTAATCTGTGAGTTACACAAACTTGCTAAATTTTGTCATAAGAACTGAGTGTTGAACTAATAATCCACTTACTTTTTAGACCTAATTTATGTTATTCTAAATAGCTTACTTATTAGCGTAACAGTCCATATTTTTTTCAATCTTGTCCAACTAGTTCATAAAGAAATGGAACGTTTTTAAAAGAGATGATTTGTTATCACATTTTCTTCATAAATATAGTCATTGTACTATCGGAATTCAATGAATTCCTCCGTGATCAACGTGACCATCTACTTGGTCCAAGTAATTTGACAAAACGTACCATCGATACTAAACAAGAGGGAGAACTCCATTAATCCTTTTAAATTAAGCCAATGTTATACAGATTGCATTTTACACATGGTTTAGGTACTGTAGATATGAATTAGTTGGCAATAGGTCGTCTCCGATGTTCGATTTGGACTCTCAATTTAAAAAATTGCTGCCAATTTCTAAAACGGCTCCTAGCAAGAGTTAATTTTTATGTTAAGGCAGTACTCCTATTTCACATCTAATACAATATTTGTGGTTTCCTATATCCTAATCAAGAACTAATATTGAGATTTTAGTATCTACAGCATTGGCAAACATTATTTACAGAATATCATGAATATCATTCCACAGTAAATTCAATAATTGCAACTAAACTACAATAACAATAATAATTCACGAATGGTAAAACCATTTTGAAAAATTAAACAAGAACATTAGTAGCATTAAAAATATTGCACTTATTTTATAATTATACATATTTTACAGTTGAAGTTTATTAAGGGTAGCTAATTATAAATATTATTTTTTTACATATCTTGGATAAAATATATTATTATGTGGCTCATTTTTCAAAAATAATAATCTCTCTAACCGAATTTAATTTTGGTACAACCATCGGGTTTTGCTCACAACACTAGTTCAAAAATTAAATCGGCCTTAAATTATTGGCCTTTATTTATTTAATTTTTATATTATTAAAGCCAATATTTGACCCACATTATTGCCAAGCTCATCACACTAGAGATGTGCCAACGATGCGGATAATCCTCAATCGAGATTCCGCAGTTTCAGTCTTCTAATCCGAAAGTACTAATACTGTGCACTGCCCAACATAAGAGTAAGAAATCGAAAAATTCTCGCAAATTATAATTAATACTATGTTTCTGCCCTCTACTTGATTCGAGGTAGATTTGTATTTACGTTGCTTCTTAATGAGCCAATCACTTAAATTGAATTATATCTTAGTCTTATAGTGTGAATAAATAAATTACAATACTCTGTCTAATAAATTAGCCGTAAAGTTTACTAAATTTAAAACTAGGCACTGTGGTACGTGTTCTTAAATGAATTATGAAACTGATATGAATTAAACATTAAAGTGTCAACAAAGTAATTATTGTTAATACCGCTCCAATCCTCACTTTTGCTCTCCTCGTTATAAAGTTTTTATCAGGTTCCATATTTACAGATATTTGAGCTGTTTCTAAGAGCTATAATAGATAGAATAATATTGCAAACTGATCCTTACATAATAAGAATTATTACAAAAAAACTGTGGATGTGCAGATGTAACCATTTTGTAAAGGTTTTATGTGCTGTTTTAGTTTCACTGGCAATTCTAATCGTTTCTTGCGTCTGCGACGACGCTCTATCGAGGGAGGGGTCGTCACCGGGCCGCTCGCTGCGCCGCGCTGACATTATTATTTGTTTACCGCATACGAGAAAATTTAAATTGGTCGACAACAATTTGTGTTTGTTTACCTATTTTGGCGGTTTTGCGCATGTGATGGCTTGACCTATTAATAAATAGACACGGCAACGTTTTTAATGAAGATTTTTATGACCAAAAAAGAAAGTGGTTTAATTGATTCTGCTCGTTATTCTGTCAAACTATTTTCAGGTTTTGTGCATTTAAGTTACACGTTGTATATAGTCCTCTTCACCGTGTACCGTACCCACGACTGCGACCCTGACAAATTTTCTTAGCTCTTTTCGTGAGCTCTCTGATGACGAGCAAAGCCAACACTGATGCTTATTATACGTGTGTTTATACATATATGTGTACTGTAACTTGAGACTGCGTGAAAGAATAGCGATGTTTACAAGTATTTAAGGTTGGTAGTGTCGTCCTAGGGAGTCATTTTGCTCGCTGGGTTTTCTGGTTGCCTGGTACACGTCGCGCTCTTTATCTGGGTATTTAGTTGGCAGGTTCGGCGAGTGCAAGTTCATTTTGGCTGCGTATCTGAGGAAAAATAATGTTGTGGTTAGTAATGGAAACAAAGGTTTATCGTTCGTCTAAGTTTAAAATTGTGAGCTAGCAATCATGATGGTAACTTTGGATATCATCTGCCTAGCCTTGTCTCAATATGTTGGGGTCGGCTTCCAGTCTAACCGGACGCCGCTGAATACCAGTATTTTACATGGAGCGACTGCCTATCTGACCTCCACAACCCAGTAACTACCACTGCTAGTAGGGGTATCGTATTACCCAATACGATATCCCTTGGTAAGTCTGGTTATCAGACTTTCGGGCTTCTATCACCCCGTAACAACTGTCAAAGATCTAAAAATGACAGCCGGGACCAACGGCTTAGGCTGGTTTTAGAGTCACGCTAACCATCGGCGCTGACAGCTCAGCGCGTAGCTTGTCAGCGCTGAGGATCAAAAATACGAAATTCGTCACGACTGTTCACGCTGATTGCGTCCGCTCGGCTCGACACTAGAACGCTCACTGGAGGCGCGCGTGCGGCGACGCGCGTCGCGTACCTCCGCTGACCCGTCAGCGCTGACAAAGGCACGCGCTGATAGCTACGCGTTATTCTAAAACCCTTCCTATAAGTTCATACGTTTCGGCTGTCAGCGCCGACGGTCAGCGTGACTCTAAAACCCAGCCTAAGAGTCACGCTGACCGCACGCTAACCGCCGACTTTCACTCCTCATAAAATTTCCATACCGGGGGCTTATATGAAAATCGATTCTTAAGGAGTAAACACCAAAAATTATAAAAAAAAAGTTTGCAGCTTAAAGTAAAAACACATACTTCGTCTAAGACATAAAGTATGGCTCTAAATAGTGTCCACTAACACCCCCTTATAGCTTCGCACCCAGCTTCCTAACACCCTGTATATCGCAAGTCAAATGTTTGTTTAATTCACTTTCTCGCCTTCAATGTTTTATCTTATCGGTCACAAGTATTGCAAGAAAACATTCTGATCTGTGCCATACGAGATAAACTAGGCAACATATTTGTATGTAAGAGCACTGATAGTGTTTGTGTCATACTATACTCGCAAATAAGATTGTTGGTTCCTAACTTGAGAACATGTTTTTCAACTACAATTTTAAGTTTTTTCTTGGGATAAATTCATCCCAACTACGGAACTCTTCATTGTGCGTGGTCCGACACGCACTTGGCCGGTTTTTTTTTTTAAATATACTTTTGTTGAATTTTTTCCATGTTTGTGTATTTATGCGCGTCCTTCCTGTTGGAGTCTGAATAAATATTTTTTCTTTGATGAATTTTCATTTAATTTAACAGGAAATCGCACCTTATACCACCGATATCAATCTCGTAATGTCCGCTGAGCACGTATTCGGTGCTAATTGGTTGAGGCACTCCATTCTCGTCCAGTCTCTCCACGAAACCGAGGCAAACCTGTATAATAAAGTAAATGATAAATGATTTTATTTCTGTAAGTAGGTGGTGGTGGTGGTGGTGGTAGGTGTAGGTTTTTACAAACACATTTACACGTCGATCATATTTTTAAAACTAGATGAGGTCGGCGTTTCCTATCGGACTACTCTGAGAAGAAAGGCCGAAAAAATCTCAGAGATCACAGTCTCTTTTGATTCCAGACATAATCTTGGTCAGATCACGTGAAGACTATGTAGATTGGTGTCTAAAATGGGCTTTTGATGAAAGAACCACGCAGATTGTGTGGACCTGTCCAGTCAGTGCACGCATTTGTCAGTACTCGTGTAGCTCAACTCAGAACTTAAGGAGCTCAGCGATTCGGCGAAAGGACAAATGGGTAGGCCGCATAAATTACTCAAACTGCCAAACCGCGATAAAAACTAACTGAGAAAAAACTCAAAACAAAAGAAATAAATGACCCACATAGTCGTCACATTCACAATAATTAAAATAATATAATACTTTACAAAGTAAATGTTCATTGTCAATGTGTATATAAAAATCCGGACATAATCTTGGTCCGATCATTTGAATAACATTAAGTAACATTATAACGTAGACAAGATAAAATATATAAAAATCCAAACTGTATGTATATTTTCTGTAAGTAGTAATTACTTACAACAAATATACATACAGGTTGGATTTTTGGGCTTATTCAACAAATCCCCCCTGAAAAATCCCCCTTAGGAGGAAAAGTGGAATATATAAAAACCAGTCTAGAATTCACCCCGGCTTATTTTACTAATCCCCAGACAATCCCCCTCAGTGGGGAAAACTTAACCCTAATGTAAAAAAAAAACACTTTCAGGGGGGTCTTGGAATAAGTATTTTTTTTTTCAATTCTAGTTTTCCCCCTAAGCGGGATTATCAGGGGTGAATTCTACTGTTTTTTATAGATTCCACTTTTCCTCCTAAGGGGGATTTTCAGGGGGGATTTGTGGAATACGCCGATTTTTGAAACGGGGTAGTAAGGGTAGGTACCAAAACCGTTGTAGTTACAGAAAAACGGTTTCAGGAGACTGTTCTTATTTTTTTTATTTTTTTTTTTGAGAAATTTTGAATGCTTTCACAGGTTTTCAAAAAACAATACAGTCAGCAAGACATTTTCACAAAAACTTTTATTAATGCCAACCGATTCTGTTTCTTATAAGGATCAAAACATCCTATCGGACCAACTGAAGTTTGAGTACTAGAAAAGTCAGAAATTGTAAAAAAAAACAGCCCTTACATTTCGTAGGAAATGTGACTTCAACTTACTTTTTATGATGGATGGACGCTACAAGTAATGAAAATAAAACGTTCCGTTTTCTTGCAGTTTTTTTTATTTTTTTATTCTTTTAATGGAGATCAAAATTAAAACGAGGGAAGCCCAGCGGGAGACAACCAGCGACGAGGATGTCGACTCGACGCTCCTACAGATTATCATTTACCTGTTTCTTAAACGTGAACCCATAGCTGGTAGTAGTTGTCTGTCCGCAGTAGTTCCCATCCCTGTATATGGGCTCGCCGCCCCACGACCACATGTCCAACTCATGGTCGTGATCAATCAACACCAGCTGTACGTATTGACGACAGATACCTTCGTCGCGTTGGCGGAGAAGGGCGTCGCGTCCGATGAATTTTATGTCTTTCTGTAACGGTAATTATCGGTATAATATCTTAACCACCCCAGTACCGAGGTGAACAAAACAAAAACAAATTATATTCAAATCGGTCGAGCCATTTTCGAGTTTTTGCGAGACTAACGCACGACAGTTGATTTATATATATATATAGAATATAGATTATATGTAGATATAGTTAGATTTCATGCATATAGGTACATTTATAATATGTACAGACGGGGACTCAATTCCACTAGGCATTTTCGGCCAATCAACCTTTGGGTGATGCGTAGACATAAATTGTGCATATCTGTCGATGGCTAAATATAGTTTTTAATTAAACTAGTTTCGTCAGTTAAGGTTAAAGCCCTTTTAAACGACTTCAAAATGGAGGTTATCAATTCGACCGAATGTTCTTTAATTTTCATCATCGTCCTCTCACCTAAATCACGTCCAATGCTGTGCATAAGTTTTCCTCAATCATCGCCAAAATGGCTGGTCCCTATCCCCGGAAGAGACATTTTTTTTTTTCTATTTTTTACTATCACGGTTTTACATACGTGTCCTCTACTCTACCGTTATCTTTTTTGTTTTCACGTGTTTCTGTAACTTAAATACCTATTTTTCTTTATTTCTATACCTTTCCGAAAAGAATGTTATACTTACATCAAACTTGACACGCCAGGTCCGTCCGCACTCGAGCGGCGTGGTAATGGTGTCCAGGTCCTGGCCCCAGAAAGCGAAGAACTTCTCCACGCGAAGAGCACGAGACGCATAGTAACCGACGTGGGATATGCCGTACTTCTCACCGATCGTCATCAGACGGTTGTACACGTGGAGGGCGAACTGGAATGTTTCAGAACGAAATAAATAAAAGATGTTATTTAAATGATTACATATCATAACAACTTAGTTGCTAAGGCGAAAGTGCCAGGGTAGCCCGCGAAATTCAAATTTTAAGTTTTTTCAACCAAATAAAATCGCGATCGTAATAAGTGTGTTTATATATATATTTATATAGATAAGTATCTATATGCTTTATGTATGTATGTATTTATTTAATACATATATACATAAATGGTACACAACTGACTACCACTACCTGCAGTATTGTCTCTCGTTCTTCTTTGAATCCATCCAAAGGTTGCCTGTAAAAGATCGCTTTTAGCGATAAGACCGCCCATTGTGTCACCTTATGCAACATTTCTACATTTATATCTGTAATTTTGTACGATGTACATAATAAAGAGTATTCTATCTATCTATCTATATAACAAGTATGTATTTACAGAATAGGGATGTGTCTTGGGTAAAAGAAAAACGATTTAGTCCGTCAATCAGATAATAAAAAAAATATTAGACACGTATTTTTTGCTTTATCATATTAATAAAAAATCACTTAGGTAAAACACATTAAACTTGGGAGTGGAGACTCGTTACGTCACAGCTACGTATAAAATCTACTGAGTAGTGACGTCATGCCACATTTGAATTCAATGTATCGCTGTAATATTTTGATTACGTAAAAAAATAAAAAATACATGTCCAATATTTCTTAATAATCTACATGACGGACAAAAAATATTTTTTTAGTCATCATCCCTATTATAATCATTAAAATCATCAATACAACTATCTAAGATAAAGTAACCCTATTGAATGACTTTCATTAAATCATTATCCTCAAAGATAATGATTTAATGAAAGGCAATTCTAACTTGAGTTGTATTGCTAATTCTAATGATTATAATTCTGGAAATACATATTGGATTTGTAAAATATACATTCTGTAAATAAACGGAGACTGTCTGTTTGTTCCGGCTAAGCTCCGATACGGAGTAATGTCTTATAAGGAATCATTTATTTTAGAAAATGCCACGCGGGCGATGCCGCGAGCAGCAGCTAGTATTCTTAAAACTTACCTCATTAGGTATATACAGTACATAACCCAGTTCCCCAGTATGCGTCAAATTCATTGCTCTAATCCCATTGGCGAGTCCAACATCAATCTCTTTAAAAGTGAAGAACGGGAAATTCGACGGAGCCAAGTCTGTATCCGTTAGTTCGGAGAGCAGGTTTCTGGTGAACGGGCCCATGATGCAAATGGCTGTGTACATAGACGTGACGTCTGAGAGGGTGACGGAACCGTTGGGGGGGAGGTGACGCTTTAGCCACGATTTGCAGCGGGTCTGTTGGATTGTTGGCGCTATCATCATGTAGCTGGAAAAACAGGGGTTGATGTATTGTATGTAAATTAATCAGGCCGAAGACACAGGTATGGTCTGTTCCAAAAGTTTAGCGTCAATGATTTTTCAATTACAACTTAAGAGGGTGTACAACAGTCCACTAGCGCCACTCCTTAAAAAAAATATTATTCCGTGACTGAGAAGGAATTTTGAAAATCGGCTCAATATCGAACCTCGGTAAGCGTGTCTAGAATTTTGTAATTCCTTTTATAAAGTTTCATATTGGGACACGAAGCAACAAAATATGATATAGTTTAAATACATATCAATAATAATGTACGACCCCGACGTTCGACGTACAATGTTTGTAAATATGTGAGCACCATGTACCTATCGCATTTATTAATTTTTCTGTCATTACTTCACTTTTCATTCTTTTTACCAATTGTGGTAAGTAATTTTTATTTTTATTCTATACTCCATTTACTATAGCATTAGAAAAAAGAGGCTCGTAGAAGCAGGAGTGCGAAACATTTTATTCAAAGTTAAAAGTTTAAACAATTAAACTAAAAATGTTTTAACATAACTTTGATAAATTGGTCGTAATAACATCTTCATCACACATTATTTACAACAAAACGAATGAATGAAACAAACGATTACGTCGTGATGATTTAAATTTAATTAAGATTAAAGGAAATAAAAGTCTTTTTTTTTACAATATTTTATTTAAAACAACAACTTTCAACACACAATAGTTGGTGTAACTTCTTCGTCTTCATCATATAATTTAGTCACCATCATCAGAGAATAAAGATGAAGAAGTTTCACCGACGTTACCTAATAATAAATCTTTCTACCACATCATCCATTATGCTTTAACTTTTCCTCTTCTTTAATTGCATGAGCAACGCAAGACTGCCATCGTTCTAGCGCAATACTATCCAGATCTTGTGGGAGTAATTGTTTCTCCTTGTCTAATTTGAACGTTTTGTTATGTTGAGCCACATACCCCATCATTTGAGCTCATATTAATTCTATAGGGTTGAACTCGCAGTGGTAGGGTGGGAGGCGCAATACTGAAATACCCTTCTCTCTAGCCATCTCATCTACAACAAACTTTTGGTATAAATGTCTTTGTATTTTTGCTTTTTCTAATAAAGTTGCCCTAAGATCTTTTTCCTCAAAAGGAATATTTTTGCTTTTAAACCATTCCTGTATATCTGCCTTTCGTGTAGCTGTGGTTGGCAGCTTCTCCAATGTCCTTGAGTGGTATAGCGCATTGTCCATAACAATTACAGCGCCACTCTCAATTTTTGACAAAATTAACTTGAACCATTTTCACTTTTGTCTATCGCGCTTCTATAACATATTCCCTGTAAATTGAGAGGTCTGGCTCTTATGAAACAGGAAATCCTAGTACAAGAGTCAGGGCTACACAGATGATTGTGTCTTGGAGTGTAAATAAATAAATTATTACTATTATTTATTAAAGTTGAAGGCGTCCATTTCGGAGTGGTCATCTTCATCACCTTTCTTTGCATCAAATATTAATGCAGCATCCATTATAAACCCTTCACAAACCCTGTGAAATAAAATTAATACAAGTCAATTATTCCGTACCTCCTATATAATTTCACTGCTGGAAATAGGTCATAGACAAATACTATAACAAAATTTATAACTTTAAAAGTTCGCTTTGCATGCGTTAATTCATAATACAATATAATATGTATTACTTAATTAATAGTCAATAACAATGGGGTGTTCATTTTTTTATGGCGAGGACAGTCCATAAAATACATACCAGTATGACCGATTATAAGTTGGATTTTTTAAACGAGCAGATAGACCTTCCCAATGTGCTTCTTTTGAAGACTTTTTATTAGTGTCACGCCATATTAGGCTTTTCGTGTGACCTGTTTGTATGATAAAAGGTTATTAATATAAATACCATTCATTTCACGAACCAATTTTATGAAATTATGTTTAACTGTATAATTAATTATAATGTTATTGAATGCAAGAGGTCATACACTGCTTAGTGCATAAATAGCTGTTAAGAAATTTAGAAGCACTGTACCTTCATTTAGCCAAGTGTCATCTAAATAATAATATATTTTCCTTCCTTTACTCCTTAGCCTTTTTATTTCATGAAGATATTTTAGTCTCCAAAGGACGATCTCCTGCTTGTCTATGACTTCTATGAGTGCACTTTTTCTGCTCCGTTTGATTTATGTGAACTTTAATGTTTATTTAATTATTTTATACAGACTGCTTTTTTTAAAATCTGGCAGAGACTCGTCACTGTTAACTGCTTCCAGCATCTTGTCCAAGGTGGGCAACTCATTATTAAAGAAGAAGGAATGAATTTTCCTGCATATTCCACTAAATGTGATGTCATCAAAATCATCACGTTTCATGTGCTTCTGTTGGGGAGGGGGAGATTGCAGGCGACTTTTTATGTTGTACTCTTTGAGAATATTGGACAGAGTAGCCCGAGATACGCCTGTAAATAATAAAATCATGTGCGGAGTTTCTAAAATATAATACATTTTATCACAATGCATGTTAGTTTCAAATATTTTTATAGTAATAATTTTATGAATCATCCTTACCGGCAACTTCTGCGATTTTGTTTATCATCTCAGTCTTATAATGAGGAGTATCTGCAGGCCAGGACTCCAATTGCTTAAAAATATTTATCACAGGTTGTTTTTCTACAGCACGCAGCGTTCTCTTTTTTTTGGGAGACATTGTTATTTCGTCGGAGTCAACTTTTGGACCACGTTTTTTTCGCCGTTGGCTTTGGTCAGACTCAGCACTTATATGTTGTAAGCCACTCGGTCCCGCACCGGGATCACTCATAGCTCAAAAAAAAGTAACGTTTTGTACAAACAACCCAATGACAACACTGATAACAATACAATAACAAAGAAATAACTAAATATTATTTATTATTTTAATAAATAACAACAAAATCACGAAAATTAAACAATAACAAACAAAGTATTCACAAGTAAATGACATACATGACAATCTTAGAACATTGTCAAGTCAATTTCACAGACGACATAAACCAGTAAAATTAGAAATCCCCGGCTGTCACAGCTTATGAAGGGATTAAGTAACATTTTAGATTTGGTAAGATTATAGTGAAAGAAAAAGCGTTGCAGTATTGTTGACTCCTGCTTCTTTTAGGTTTTTAGCATAGGCACTGTAATTTTAAATTGGAATGAAATAATATATCTAAATGAAAGCCACTTAATTTCATATGGTTGTTTTTTTAAATGATTACAATTAAGTGTGATAGCTGATATATAAATTCATTTTAATCGATTTGGCGTCAATCGTAACTATAACAAGTTTATTGTACTTTTGTTCTAAAGTGTGCATCAAAAATAACCTTTTTTAACTTCTGTCTAATGCTATTATAAATGGAGTATAGGTACATCGTATTCACCTATAATTATTAATTAATGTATACAAACTATTGTTAACATTTTAAAAGAGTAAGTATGGAGTTTCTTGCCCATTCTTCTCCATACATAACTACCTTTTGGAAGGCGCAACTAGAATCAATTAACTATTCATGTAATTTTTGACGTTCAAAAGTGCATCTTCGTGCCTATTTGAAATAAATGATTTGACTTTGACGCCATGATGAAAAATATGCCCGGCTCACATGAACGCTAAGCGTGCACTAAGGCCACTCGGTGAACGCTCTTACGCCGCTTGCACGCAACGCAAAACGCCCCGCCGCACGCCTTTTCACTCAGGTCGTACACTAATTCCCTTAATTGAGTGATTGCATAAGAATTTTACCAGCAGAAAAGGGTTGTTTACATTTTCATGAAATAATTTTGGAACAGACCATAAATAACTTCCGAGGTAATAAACGTCACTTACAGGTTGTCAGATATCCTGGCGAGACTGCAGTCGTTCTCGTAGCCCCCGCGCTCATTCTGCATACCGGTGTGTATGATGCTACCCACGGGCACGTCCACATCGTTTGAGCACAGGTATTGCAGCAGATCCACTACCTCGTGGCCTTGGGACTGAATAGGCAACCAGTTAGATACACTCTTACATCTCTTTCATACATTTTCTCCGGCTACTCATACAAACTCTGGTATTTCCACAAACTTTTTGTTTTTATATTTGTACGAATGTTTCTTAATTTATTGTTCGTTAAGTATCCTGCATTGTTATTCTGTCATGTATCCAAATAACAGGCATCTAGCCGTGGGAGGGCCCTGATGACCTACCTCAGGCTCCAGTCTCTCACAAGTTAGCTACTTCTCCGTGCACAGTTTGTGTCGAAGTTTAGCAGTCAGTTCATAATTTGTGTAGAGAAAATAAACGTTTTCTATTTATATTTCCTTTAATCCATACTAATATTATAACTGTGAAAGTAACTCTGTCTGTTACGTTTTCACGCCTAAACCGCTGAACAGATCGTCATGAAATTTGGCAGAGATATAGCCTGGGTTATGGAAAAGGACATATAGGCTACTTTTTCACGCGATAACTGAAATCCACGCCGGCTGAGCCGCGGGCAAAAGCTAGTTACTATATATACATACAAATTTTATTTTTAAATAAATATTAGAATATAATAAAATAAAAATATATATAGCTTCTTTACAAGAACAACGTGATGTTTAAAAAAAAAAACGTTTTTATGAGATGACACGTTGCTCTTGCAGAGGCGAATTATCATAATATATTGTCATTATATTTGTAAACTATCAATCCGTGTTGTTTTTCCTGCCAGTAGCAGCAGGTCATTTCGCCTCTTTACAAGAGCAACGTGTCATCTCATAAAAACATCTTTTTTTTAATATCACGTTGTTCTTGTAAAGAGGCGATAGGCCCACCGGTATCTGGAACAGGGTCTAAGTTAGAGGTGGGCAGGGCTCCTGACAGAGGAACCTCCTAACAATACGCGCTATGTCCAGAAATACCGCTTTCTGGATCAGGCCCATGATCCAGCTGCCTAACGAGAGCCTCGTCAGGTGTTAATCGAATCTCTTGGCTATTAGGCCATTAGCCGTCACGACTATCAGCACAATGGCTGCTGTATCCACATTATTATTATTATTTTATTTTTATATTTTTACATATCTCGGGACCCTGGGGTCCCGGACCTTTGGAAGGCGTACGAGGGGCCGAAGCCAACTCGCAGAGTCCCGTTAGACGCTTTTTAATTAAATGAGGCACCAACCGACGATTATCCCTATACGCACTATGCAAGTGCACCCAAGGACAACCCCCGGTTGGTGTAGGACTATTGCAGGATATGGAAACAAAGATATTGGACTATGGGTTTGGGTGGTTAAAATGGACTGGTTACCTAAAACTATGGAATCTGTATCTACTCTAGGTCTGTGCTAGTCCAGCACAGACCTAAAGTTCGGAGCGCGCAAGCCCCACCACGACGTCAACGTAGAGATACGGCGGTGGGGTTATTATTATTAGTTAGAATGGTTTTTAAGGGTTATTATCTCAATTGGGCTTATTTTTGCTCGTTTACGCCTGTTTTTGCATGATAGTATCACACACGCCGTGACGTGTTTGTTGCAACCATAATGCAGTAATAATATAGTGCTGTAGAAATATAGCGGCTCAAGTATATGCAACTTATAAGTGCGTTTTGCTCTGATTTGAGAATGTCACTGTGTTTTGCAATGACACGTTTACGAACGAGCAAAGACTCCGGACTAATGACCCTAAATGATCTTTGTAATTATTAAAAAACAATATACTCTATAACGAAACGTTAAGGTAGTATTCACCTGTATATCGATCTTAGTGAATGACGAGTAGTCAGCCAGGCCCACTCTTTCACGGCACGCCCAATATTCTCGCTGCACGGTTTCGAACCAATGAGGCTTGTTGAATGTCTTCGTGTATGCGACTTTGAACGGACGGGGCTTGTCGCCGGCTTCTTTGGGATCTGCAAAATATATTGTAGGGGTTTTTTTTTGTAGGAAGTGTTTCATAGACATAATTAGAGCGTAGTTTAAAATAAGGAATCTTTATTTTTTACGAGCATATTTGACAGGCTGGATACAGTCATCAGCTGCAGCAGTCTTTCATTTATTTATTTTATTTTATTCTATTCGAGAAACTTACAGCTAACATAAACAGTGTTCTTAAACAATATGCATTTGAAGGCCATTTACAAGTTTCCACTGATAAACACTTGAAACAAAAAAGGTCGGTTCAAAATACCTATAACATAAAGTAGGAAACAAAATAAAACTATCGATTAACACAAACTAAAAATCATTCAGACGCAAACAATTACTTTTCCGTAAAAACGCTTTTCACCAACAACTGCTTAAGCCGAGAAACACTGGTATTGAAAATGTCCAAATCATGTTCACCAGTTATTTATTATCCAGTGGTTTATTAAAAGTTCTGCTCGCAAACATAAGTTTGTACGCACAATATTGAGAGATTTAAAATGTTATATTAAGACCATAGACTTCTTATAGGTTTTCCTGTAATCTATAAGTAAAGATCTATTATATGTAATTTTTTCAAAATTTTAGGATTTGTAGTTTCGGAGATTAGGAGGCGGGGGGAGGGGAATTGTTAATTTTATTATGTATACAAAGTATTGTTAAACAGTTTTAAAGAGTAACAATCGAGTTTCTTGCCCATTCTTCTCCATACGAAACTACCTTTTGGAAGGGCAACTAGAATCATTTTATTTCCGTGTAAATTTTGACGTTCAAAAGTACCATTTATGTGCCTATTTGAAATAAATGCTTTGAATTTGTCACTTACCAACAGTTTCAAACCACGTCGGTCTTTCGTAGCCCATGAGCTGTCCGAACACGGCTCCATTATCGCGCAGCGTCGGGTAGATAGGAGAAAGCCTCAGGTTCCTACCAGTCTCAAACTCATGGAACGGGTAGGGAAGCCCGTAGTGTACACCTGGAAATAAAGAATGGCTTGATTTCTTTTATTTTGCGAAATATTGCAGCATGCAGTTCAGTTATTATTGCAATTCATTATGAATATTTTAGTATAATAACTAGCGATCGGATTTTCGGATGCAAATTCACCCGAAAGTTGAGATGTTTGCTATTATGGAAAGCGCTTTTGTATCGAATAAATCCCGCGGTTCTGGTGTTTTATTTTTATTTTAACTAACACACACCACCCCTACTTTTACACCCTACATACACATATTTGCATAGGGGGTTAAAATAATTTTAAATAAATATGCATCTGAATAGTTATGCAATCCAAGAATCCCGGGTATTTTTCTTTTTTTAATAAATAATATTTTAGAAGTCGCTTCCATACTATACACCCGACTGGTTATGCATTGCCGGTATTCCTGGCATCACGGGATATTTTCTTACAAAAAAATATATTTTAAGAAGCTGCTTCCATACTTTCATAGCTAATAATTAACTTTAGGTAAATATGCATCCGATTATCCGATCTCTAGTAATAACCTGTCAAAAATGTAGGTAAATTAGAGGTTTGTAATTTAAGTGAAAAAATCTTAAGCCGCGTTGAGCGATTTTTGGTAGCGGAAAACTTATTGGTTCGCGTCACCGAAATGCGCGACATGCTCGTGACGTGTTGCGCCAGAATGTCAGTTGTTACAAAGTTTTGAGTTTTCACTACTGTCGGCAGTCCTTATGACTGCCTATCTTTTTTTATGCAGTGAGATTAGAATGCGAACGTTTCTGAAAATACAGGAATTGCCCCTCTGATACACAACAATAGTCTTTCTTGAATTTATAAAGCTCCATCTTCTATACAAATAAATAAATTTTAAGTATCGTCCGTGTTTGGGTCACAGAAATTCATGTGTACCAAACAATCACTCCAGTAGATTCGGAGCAAATCGGCTGTGACAGACGGACAGACAGACATACGAATGTCCTATAAAAGGGTTTCATTTTTCCTTTTGAGGTACGGAACTTAAAAAAAAACATTTAAAAGTAATAGTTTTTTTAGGGTTTGATAGTGATAAATCAGTGAACCCAACACAAAGATAGCTTCAAACAAACGCTCCATGGTAGGTACACTAAGGCAAAGCTCGACAGTACTGCGTAGCTTTGCCTCTGTGGGTACGTTCGTACTAATTAACAAACACAATAATTACCGAAGTGCATACCGTTTTTTTATGCACCTGTAATTTAATTATTTTATAGCTATAAGAACCGACTACTAACCAGGCACTTCCTTAACCCGATCCCTGAGAAACCTTTTATTGTTATGAAGACCCAGAAACCTGTTGAGGCCCAGTTCATACATGTCATACTTGGAGTACCCCTCGACTATTTCGTCTGCCGTAGCTTCGGCGACGCCACCAGCGGCAGATATGCCCACAGTCTTCATACCGGCAGCCACGTGGTAGTTGAACATCTGGAATACAAGAATTTCTCGTGATGATTTTGATGGTTGAAGTATGGAAGCAGAAGGCAGTTTTTTTTTTTCAATTTGCAGGTCAGTAGCAGTTTTTATGTTGACCAAATATGAGTTGCGACCGTAACAAGTATGTATTTACAGATTTATAAACATTAGAATCAGCAATACAACTCCATAAGTCTATACTACCTCAGCGCCACCTCACTCTACGAGTATCTCGCTCGCACACTATTGCTCCCGGTCACGCGAGCAAGCGAGACAGGGCAGCAGGGAAAGGCTCCAAGGCGCCGATAGTTTAGGTAATTTCTTTATACGGTGAAAAAAATGGTCATTAAAAAAAAAAAAAAACATAAGACCTGCTTTATAGTTAGTTCAGTTAATATGCAGTTTCATTATATAATTTGAAGTATTTTTTGAGTAACAGCGGTTTATTGTTCGGTTTGGAGGTATTTTTTTTTTTCTATACAGAAAATTTTATGAAATCGTGTTTTCGTTAAACATAGTACTTAAAATTAATCCTCAACTTTACCATATATTTATATCAAAATTAATTTTGCAGTATTTGCGACATAACGGAGGATCATGCTAAGCCATTTGAGGTAGTATAGGCTCTTAAGTTTGAATTGCCCTCAAATGTAATGATTTCATGAAAGAGTCATTCAATATTACTTTGTCTTAGACAGTTGTATTAATGATTTTAATTATTATAATTCTGTAAATACATACTTTTGACGGTCTCGAATCATATTTTGATCAATATACATCCTAATACTGAACTGCAAATTTCAGAAAACTTAAGCTTATTTGAATTTCGCGGGCTACCCTGGCGCTTTCATCTTAACCTTTTGACCGCCACAGTCATGTATAGATGACAAACCAAAATGTGCCCAGCACGCCACGGTCGCGACTACATGACAGACTTTACGTAAATCTGTAAATAAAGATCATAAAACAAAATGTTTTTTATTTCCTTTGCTATTTATGTTCCTCATCCTAATTTATGTTAGTAGAACTTCTTTCTTTATATTTCACTAGCTTTTGCCCGCGGCTTCGCCCGCGTGGATGTCGGTTATCACATAGAAAAGTACCCTATGTACTTCTCCATATCCCAGGCTATATCTCAAAATTCTAACTTAATATTAATTTTAATGTGATTCACTATGTGAATAGAAACCGAAACAAATGATTTAATATAATAAAAGTACTTATGTTCTGAACGTGAATGAGTCTTTACCTAAAGATAACAAACACAAAATCAAAATACGAAATTTCACTCAAATTCTTAAAGCAATCAATTGTACCAAATTACAACACGAAATAAAAGTGCGACACAAATGATAATTTTAAAATAATTCACGTAAGTACCAACAATGTGAAAACAAAACGAAATCCTCCGAAATGTCGCATGATACACCGTTTGTGCTGATAAAACGCTCGAAATATATAATGAACACCATTGGTGCAAATATTTGACATTTATTTTGTACTTGCAACACGATCTGGCTGTACAATTCGATAAATCGACTAATACTTGACCGGTTGACATTTTAGCGGGAACACCACTAAACGAACGAAAAAAAAAAAAGAAAACAAAATACGTCTGTACTCTGTGGTCGTGTGGCGGTGTGGTGCGGTGCTTAATGTAAACATTCATCAAGGTTATACGTGCGTAAAGATTCAATGAGAAAACGGTTTAATCTTTGAAGAATCTTATACAGAATTACTGAGAAATAAGTGTAGATTTCGTATTGAGTGTTAGTTTATCGAAAAGTGATAAATATGTCAGTGAAAAAGTAACGAAAGTTTTGGAATGCACAAATTTTGATCATAAGGCCGCCGTGTTTAGTAATGTTTTTATGATAAATATTCTTGTACACTGTTTGAAATACACATAAGTAGCTAGCTTATTTATCTACGAACATAATTTGGCTAATAGCTACTGATATTATAGCGTATTGTTATCGTAATCGTATTTCCAAGAGTAAAATTCGGCAAACAAATACCTACAAAAAGACAATAAAATGGATATAGTATGTTATCCTTAAGAGATAGACATATGACATCGCGGAGTTTTTTGAAGACCTTTATAAGATACATAATTCCACCACACATTATATTGTTATATCTTAAAGGGTTTAGACAGCGTTTTCGTTGAAAGCTCCCAGACGGCTTATTTTTTTCCGACACCTCCAACAAATATCTTTAATTCATACAAAAATGCATACAAAAACTTAACAAATTATATACTAAAACCTTCCTCGAGAACCAAGCTATCCATTGGTGAAAACAGCATGAGAATCGGTGCAGTAGTTTTTCAGTTTATCGCGAACAGACATACAGACAGACAGACGCGGCGGAGGACTTTGTTTTATAATATGTAGTGATCTACATTAGCATAAGATGTCAAAAACTTGAAAGGATGAATTCGTATCTTGGCGCCGAGGGCACGTTTTTGCTTTTTTGACGTGGCGGTCAAAAGGCTAAAAGTGACCGCCATACTCAAAATTAATTTATTTACGGTACACGTCCGTGTTTGGGTCACAGAAGTCATGTGTACCAAATGTCAACTGACAGACAGACAGACACACTAGTGATCCTATAAGGGTTGCGTTTTTTCCTTTTGAGGTACGGTACCCTACCATGAGTTGTTATCGAAAACTTACTCGCTATCGTTAAACTCGCTAGCGTATTAACGTGGATCGAATAGATTTCGATAATGCTTGCACCATGAGTTTTACGGAGTCTTATGCGGGCGCTAACGTAAGCTCTATAGATCGTGTCGTCTAGCTAACTTCACTCCTATGTTTTTGTTTCTTTCTTTGTCAGTAATAAGAAGCGAGAAAGGCTAAAAATGTAATGACAGTCAATACCACGAAATAATCCGACTAAACAGAAAGGTTAGCGGTTCGTGGACTACGTAAGTTATTTAGTTGTTATTGAATTTTTATTCCTTATAATATGTCATTATCGTCTATTCAATTTGTAATTTTGCTGACGATGTGTAGGGTCGAGTTGCTGAATTACTCGGTTCGCGGCGTTTTTTATTTTTAATAGTGATATAGTTTAGAAAAAATTGAATATTACAATGAGGACAATTTCAATTGTTGGTGGAGTTCATGGAAAGGTGTGTTTTTACTTTATGTTAATTTCTTTTAAAACTGAAAGTTACGAAATTATCAAATAGTTGCCCCTCAACCCATATTCCATGCTAAATAAGCTCTTCCAGACATTATTTAGTCTCTAATGGACTAAAAAACGTATATAATTTTAATGTAAACCTACGTTTCACACCTCAAAAAGCTAGTGAGTTACGTAACTACTATCGTAAGCGTATTTTTCGATAGCGTCTGTGAAATTAGTGACTCATGGTGCCGTTTTGTATGGCGACAGCTAAAAAACGTTAGTGACTATCGAATAGATTACGTTAGGTTTCTTACCTATCGAAATCTATAGTGCTCATGGTACGCATTTTAATTCTTTCAGTGACCGCTAGGGGCGCTGTACAGTATTTCATACATATTATTTACGGAGACGCTAGCGAGTATTGGCAGTGCAAACTCATGGTAGAGCTACGGGACTCTAACAAGCCAAGCTTTGGTCAAATTGTAGTGAATCCCGCGCCGGACGTGACTGCGTTATTGGAACGAAGTTCTTTAACGCGGCTTTCGGTAGGAGTTGACTAGTAGAAATCGTCACGTAACGAAAAAGTGTTATCCCACCTCCATGCGACTTTCGCTCTCTCTGCTGTATATAATAGAAAGAGAAAGAGAGAATGTGTTTTTGGCATCGATTTAGAATACCCTAGATACACTATCACCTACAAATCCATGTCGCAAAACTGTCCCATCGCTAAGTTACAAGTGTGTGCGTCTACTAAGGCAAATCTAAAACACATAATGTACTTAAGAACATTTCAATTTTCCGTACATACAACCTTATGTGAATGGAATTAAGGTGTGGTTTCGAGTGCGCGCGATGGGCGATTAAGACATTACAAAATTAGACCATCGCGCAAGTCGTAAAATTTTATTGCTCTCAGCTGTAAGTAAGATAATTTTAAACGATACTATTCCTTAAGCTAATGCTTATTAAGTCAAATTCAGTTTAAGCCGCGTGACAATCGTAAAAAAATGTTTGTTTTGGAACAGAAGGATAATGGAGTGGTCTTGAAATTTTACTCAGTACTAACCTTCGATCAATAATAGCACTAGATTCCCGATAAGCGCTTCAAAAACGGCCCGAAAAATAAGAGCACAAATACTTTTGTGGTCTTATTTTAAATTAGTATCGTCCAAACATAGCCAACGTTAAGACTTCAAAATGTCGCAGTGCGCGTTCAAAAATTGTGTAAATAACCACCGTAACATCAAGATTTTGGAAGGAATATCTTTTTTTCGTTAAGTTTATATCATTATGTATGTGTTTTTCATAAAATAATAACAATTAAATAGTAAATTATACATCATTTAGCAAATATTATGATTGTTTGGCCAATGTTTGCGACAACGCGCTAACTATTGTAACAAACATCGACTGTTCTGGAACAGGGAAATGCATGGAGTAGTATTGTTATTTTATATGTTATTTTTGTTTGTAGATTTCCTAGCGACCCATTTCGCAATGCAGAATGGGTATCTATTGTCGCGAAAGAAAGAGGGGAAGAAATATTTAAACCTTGAAAAAGTTCTAAGTAAAAATTTGTTGAATTTTTAATTCAACAATTTGTTGAATTAAAAATTCAACAGATAGATTCATATTGTACGAGTATGTAGCATATCTAGCCACATTTTGGATGAAAGCGGCTGTAAACTGCAGTGCAAGTACGTAGGACTCGATTCGATAAATTTGACAATTATTCTCGATAAAATGAGTTTTTATCGAATCGAATCGACGTCGCAAGTATGTAACTTCTACTTTAACGATCGGTAAATAAACTCTAAAATTTTAACGAATTTAAAGAAAATGCACGAATCGACAATTTTACAGTTGAGATCGCCAATTTACGCTGTCAAGCTCGGTAATTTATCGACACCTTGTAAAAGCCCGATAAGCATAGCGATCATTAAGGGTCCGTGCACGAAAAAATCTCTCTTTTGGCAATTTCTTATCTAATTGTGAGAAAACTTGAAATAATCGAAACATTAAGTCTGTGTAACTATAAAAGTACAGTTTTCATGGTGCTAAACAATTCGTGTCAGTCACAGCAGCTTTTAATAGTTTCATCATTTTTGTGTTCTCCAAAATATAGTTTATTTCGCCATGGATTTACTTAATGAAGATATTATACAGGGTGTTAGGTTAAACGAGGGACATACTTAAAGGGAGTGTAGTACTCATGGAAATGAAGAGGTTTTACTATGGAACAAACTCCGAAATATGAAAAAAAAGGTCAGCTGTTTCTTATATTTTTATCGCGTTGGTATTGCACTTTGTAGGGAACAGCTGACTTATTTATTCCTATTCCGGAATGCAAGAAGAGCATATAATGATGTTAATGATATTTTTTAATGTTCAACATCAAAAGTAGTTTCTTGTAGAATGATGATCAAATGTCAGTCTCGCGTCATTTTTCGGAAAACTTGTTGCAAATATTAGTAATTTACCGTGAATACTTAATTTATTTGAAAAATCCCTTTCAGCCACATGCAAAACAAAGAACACGACTTTTCAAATCTCAAATAATTTTGTTTAAATTATTTTTCCCTTTCTCACAACCAATGAACAAAATTGATCAAAATCAGTCGATTTCGTGCACGGCCTCTTAAGTACTAATACGAACAAGATTGATAAAAATGCAAACCTTAGCGATCTCGATGTCTTATCGAGATATCGTGGGCCGATTCGAGTCGTTAAGGATCGCTTGTCAAATAGCAATACTGAGGACGTCCACAGACAAAACATTTAAGGTGGGATTTCTGTGGCACGACTAATGTTCGAGATATTTAGAAAATATATTTTTTTTTTTCATACATTTTTGGATCGTAAACAATATTCATGGATATAATTGAAAGAAGCTACACCGTAATTTAAGCTACGCTTATAATTTTAAAATTGCTTGAGACATTTTGCAAAAAACCGTTACTTACTTATTCTATGAATGACCCGCCCGGACGCGGCGACTAATGGCGGCACGAGCGCGGTGAATTTAGATAATTAATCATCATATTTTATCAAGTAATTTTAAATTATAGTTTTTTTTAAATCGGTTCCATGATTCGTGTTTGAATAGATACATCCTATATATATATTTTCTTTTCTTTTGCTTATATCTCGAAAATGGTGCGTCCTATCGCAAAAATAATGAAAATTTCGACACCCTTTAGGAAGCCCATGAACCCGTAATACTCAACATGTAGGTATTTTTTTTTTCCATACAAAAAGTGAAAATTTCCATATGAAACACGTTGAGGCTGCCCCGCCCCTGCGCATCTCCAGCTCTAAAAAAAATCATGAGATAGGGCAAACAAGTGCAACGTTGCGAAGCTAAAAAAAATACCACGTGGAGTCGCGATTGTCAAATTCGATTCACCCTGCAATAAAGTCATAACTTCATAAGTCCTAAATCCATGATTAGTAATGATCGCTATGCTTATCGGGCTATTACATGGTGTCGATAAATTACCGAGCCCGACGACGTAAATTGGCGATCTCAACGGTCAAAATGTCATTTCGTACTTGCATTTTCGTTAAATTCGTTAAAATTTTAGAGTTTATCTACCGATCGTTAAAGTAAGTACCGTACTTACTCTTTTTACGTGTTACGTACTTCCAAATTCGTTAACAAGATCGATAAAAATGCAAACCTTAGCGATCTCGATGTCTTATCGATGCAAAGTGCGTACTTGCACTGCTGTTTCGAGTAGAAATTGATTTTGGGAGGCCTACGTAACGTCTAGCAGTGGACTTAAAAGGGCTGATTATGACGATCATAGGCCGTGACTCCGACACACTACATAAAACATTGTTTGGCAACGGTATTTTGTTTGCATAGTTCTTATAATTAATTCACTCCAATTTCATAGATGATTATTTACAAAAGAAAATTATGATAAAATGTTTTGTACCACTGTCCTGTCATTTTGACAGTGACATTTGACATTTCTTTACATACATTATCTGAATTAGAGACTTTGGGTATAGATGCTTAAAATAAAACAGGTTGAGGTGGTTAAAATTAACTTATTTTTATTTTATTTATTAAGACAATTTAAAAAGATTGTACTCAACATACGTACATGTGTATGTATGTTGTGTACTCAGGAGTCACAATATTTTATGTAAAAACTTACTGCAATACATGGAATAACCCCTTTCTTTACTTTCCGAAAGCCTTTCTTCATATAACACACGTCATTTTCTGAGAAGTGACAAGAGCAAACCACACTAGAATCATTTGGCTTAAAAAAATCTTCACTCCTCTCATTAGCTATAATTTTTCGCCATTTTTCCCATTCAATTTCATTTTTAGGAAATCTGGAATAATAAATAAAAACATAATATTATTTAACTATAATATAAAAAACACCAATCACCATTCAAATAAATTTTGCCCATTTCCGGACCGGCTATAGTTATTGAATATGAATTCCATATTATTGACATACCGCAGAAAAAAAAAAAACAATAAGCGACTCTATTCATTTAATATTTGACTATGTTCCATTTTATACATCTTCCATCTCCTTTCCACTTAATACAAATGCTGCGCGAGGGAAAAAGCCAACTGCGTAGCGTCTAATGAAGAGACGTATAGAAATTAATTTAAAAAAATTATGTTTTTAATGAGTTTGAAGGCGTATTTTGCCACAAATTCACTACATTATAAAACTATTATCTAGTACTTACCGAAAATTACGATATGCCATCCCTTTTCAACGTGGTTAAAGTATTATTTTTGCACTTTTTTACGGAGCACTTTGGCATGTTCACCCGATAACGAAGCACGCGTTACTGAGAGCGCAACTGTGCCTATGTTCCATTTTATACATCTTCCATCTCCTTTCCACTTAATACAAATGCTGCGCGAGGGAAAAAGTCAACTGCGTAGCGTCTAATGAAGAGACGTATTGCAATTAATTTAAAAAAATTATGTTTTTAATGAGTTTGAAGGCGTATTTTGCCACAAATTCACTACATTATAAAACTATTATCTAGTACTTACCGAAAATTACGATATGCCATCCCTTTTCAACGTGGTTAAAGTATTATTTTTGCACTTTTTTACGGAGCACTTTGGCATGTTCACCCGATGACGAAGCGCGCGTTACTGAGAGCGCAACTGTGCTTAGAAGTAATTTAAGCACAGTTTTATCGAGACACATTTCAAGCGTTGACGGTATTCTAAATTGATGGTTTTTGGTCAAAATGAAAATCCAAGATGACGGCTGCGAATATTTTCAAATTTATGATCGCGGGTGTCGTTTTTATGTTTTTCGAGAGTGTTGTAGCTGATAGTGACGTTAAAATATAAATCCAAGAATGCGTCTGAGAAAATATTCAACACTTTTGTTATGGGTGTCGTTTTCATGGTTTTCGAGGGTGCTAAAGTCGATAGTAAGGTCAAAAAGTAAATCCAAGATGGCGGCTGCAAAAATGTTGTTTTTGTTTTAAATCATACGTAAGAAGGAACTTCGTTCTTGACGCGGGTCCTCCGACCGCACTCTTAATGTTTTTTTTTTTTATTTGTTTTAATAATTCACGCGTCTATTCGTGCCAGTTTGAACAACTCCATACAAGTTAGTTAAAACAATAGGCAAAAACGAATTTCGTTGCGCAACCCGTCCGGGACTCGCCGCACTTTGCCCAGAGTAATATGTACTTTGCTTACTGCTTATTTACATGCTGATTGTGCGCTAAATCCTGCAAAAAGGTACACATAGAACGAAATAAAACTTACACAAGACATACTCATCCATACGTTTTACGAAGGCGAAACGACAACAGTGACTACACTATTTTGCGCTTAGATGTTTGTGCTATGGATAACTACTATATTCGTTTATTCAATTTATTAGACCAATCAACAAAAATATTACACTTTTTAATCAGAATAATAACATATTGTAAAGGACAATGCTCAAATATGAAACCGAAAAATAGCCGTAGGTTTTGCCCACGGTAGTTTATCTATCAACACTAGTATTTCCTAAATTGACATTTATGTGAGCAGTTGGGTCCGTGGCTAAATAATAACAGCCGCACGGGTCGATCGAAGGTTAAGCTACGCCTGCCGCGGTCGGTTCGTGAATGGGTGACCATCTAACATATCGGAACCCTCCGTGCCTCGGAAAGCACGTTAAGTCGTAGGTTCCGGCTGTCATTCGTAGATTTTTGACAGTCGTTACGGGTATTCAGAAGCCCGAAAAGTGTGATAACCAGTCTTACCAAGAGTCATCGTGTTAGCCAGTAACTGGGTTATGGAGGTCAAATAGCCAGTCACTCCGTGTAAAATACTGGTATTCAGCTGTATCCTGTTAGACTGGAATCAATCTGTCTAACCTTTTCCCGACTAGGTTAGTTTCAAACTTAGTAGGGAAAAGGCTAGGCACATTGATTTGTCATTTATGTCAGCATAGCCCTTTATAAATAAATAAAAGTATTTCTTTCTTCATAACGCATCTGTCTTCCACGACGTTTTCCCAATCCCGTCAAAACATTCGATGTCACGAATTTAGCTTTTTGTTTCTTGCTATAATCCATGAAATTGAATGCTCCGAAGCGAAGGGTTTCTTCTTTCTTCTGTCTTCTCTTCCGTTAGTATTTCATAGCTGATATAAACCATCTCGTCTTTTCTAAATTCAATAGTCTATAACAATCCAGGCGTGCATACGACTGTATTCCTTATCTCCCCTACTACTGCCACTGCATATTTCTTCTTTCTTTCGTTTCGTCAGTTCTCAAAATCACAATTTTTTTATAAAAAACCGGCCCACGTGTCGGACCACACACAACGAAGGGTTCCATAGTTGGGATGAGTTTATCACAAGAACAAACTTAACATTGTAGTTAAAAAACATGTTCCCCCATACATTCCAACTACAAATGTAAGCTTTTACGCACATTATTAAGTGATTTGCCATGTTATTTTAACACCATAGACTACTTAAAGGTTTTCCTGTAATCTATAAGTATAGAACTGTTCTCAGTACTTTTTTTTTGTTGAAATTTTTGTCTTAGCAGTTTTGTAGATGAAGGGGGTGTGTCAATTTTCGTATATTTCTTTAATAACTTTAAAACGAATTATTTTAAAATTATATTAAATATGTATTTGAAATCTATATTTTTTTATAATTCTAAAACAAAATCTTTCATTTGTTATGTCACACGCCACAGTTTGCAGACCCAGCTCCTAAATAAAATTGAACTTCATGGAAACATAAAAAATGCATATACAGTTGACTCTCAGTAGTTTGACACCCATAAATTTGAATCACTCAATAGTTTGAATGTTTTTCCAGGTACCTTGAAAATACTCGATATCAAATTTCAATTTCGTTTTATCAAAATCAATATTTAATTAGTCCCCTCGGTAATTTAAGTAACCAACATGCAATATTTTGAAGTCCGGGCTTCCCTACTCTCTATAATTTGAAGTGTTTATCGATAGACTGAAGGCGCTCACTCAATAGAAAATACGGACTACTTTTCAAAATGAACATTTGTGAATAATTGTACAAATGTTTAAAATAATAAATCACGAGTTTTGATCAAACTCTTGTTTACTTGATTTTTTTCTTCCCTCCCTCTTCGTTATTTGAAATCCTGTTATTTTGAACTCTTGGTAATTTGAAACTTTTCTCTGGTCCCTTGAATGTCAAATTATCGAGAGTCGACTGTATTACATATTCAAGTGAGCTTTCCCTCCAAACCAACGTACCTCAGGAGCCTCTCCGACGATCCACTTGCAGTCAGGCGAGAAGGCTTCCAGTCCATTACAGAGTTTGTGCAGAACCGCTTGGCTGAGACTTGGCACACGTTTGAGGAGTTGCTGTAGGAGAACGTGGAAGTGGTCCCAGTCTTCCGGAACGCAGCGTTGAGCCACGGACGTGACTGTGGAGTGAGACAGAATGTTTGGAATTGTAAATAAGCAGGCATCTCGTCATCGCCTAGCGCGTTACAATTTCGAAATTTGAAAAGTCGTGACAAAAAGTCGGATTACATTATTGACAGTTACCCTTCATGTCGTAAATTCCGGACAAATGCCTAAGCCGGGCAAATCCAGACGGGTGGTAAACCTACCACTGCCTATGTGCAATACCAAAAGCATCACAGTGCATCATGCCACGACAATAATTTTAATATATAATATCACACTTGCCGCAGGGTTCAGCAGAGGTGTACCTACATATAGTTCACTCAAATTTCGCTAGGTCCCATGTAATGGGGCGCACCTATTGCCAGCAATTCCTGATGGAACTTTGCCCCACCTGGGATTCAAACCTAGGACATCATGCAGCAGTAGCCCTCGCGACTACTAGACCAGAATAATTGCAATAATTGTAATTTATGTTTGCTAAACCTACATCACTACCGAGCTCGTTACTAAGACACTGGGTCTAAGAACTTACTTTCTTCTTCGTTCACCGGTTTGGCGACCGGTTCGAAACCACCAGCTAGGATGCAGCCGTCTCTCTCGCGTAGGTAGATGTAGCCATCGGGATCTCGGATAACTGGAACAATTGTAATCAAGTATTTCTGGGTCTGCTGTACAACCTCCCGCAGCATATGTATGTGGTCTACAGTGCTAAAGCCTTTACGGAATTCGACTTGTTCACGAGTCTGGAAGTCGTCAAACCTGTGCGTTAGACGGGTCGTGATGACTCGTGAAAACAGCTTGTAGACATGGCTCAGAAGTAAGATGGGCCTATAATTCTTAAGGAGGGCATTATCGCCCTTCTTAAAGAAAAGTATCACCACACTTCTGTTCCATACCTGTGGCGTTTTGCCCTCGAGTATGACGGAATCAAAAAGCTTCTGGAGGACGGGAAGAGAAACGTAAGAACGGGTTTTCCGCAGGCCTTTAGGAGTTCAGGCGTAATTCCGTCATCACCCGGCGCCTTGTTGTTTTTGAGCTGCTTCAGAGCCATCCTAATCTCGTACAAGCTGAATTCCGAAATGTCTTCGGTGTAGTGTCGGGTCAATCTAGCTCTTGAGTCTTTTGCCAGATTCGTAACAGGGTTATTTTTTGGTGCGTATAACTGTCCATAGAACCTCTCGATCTCTCAACAGCTCAGGTTTGGCGGATACGATCCTGCCATCGTCGGTCTTCAGTTTCGGAAGCTGGCTCTGCCCAATAGACAGATCTCTTGAAAAGACCTTGGAGCCTTTGTTCCGCTCTATTGCGTCCTTAATGCGTTCTGCATTAAAGCGACAAAGGTCGGTTTTCAAGGACTTAGAGATCTATCTGTTGAGGTACTTGAGCGCATCGTCTGAAGACTGCAGGATCATCTCGCGCCTCTCCTACATGAGCTATAAAGTAGGATCAGAGAGCTTCTTATTTCTACCTGTACGACGAGTCTTGAAGATCTTAGTCCCGACCTTATCATCGTTATAATCGTCTACGGAGCTCCCTAGGTACTCGAAACGATTCTGAAGTTCGAACTGAAAGCTCTCGGGGTTTTGGACTTGGATCGGAGCTGGGCGCTCGCTTAGTTTTCATCAGTCGAGATCTTTACAGCTTGGTATTTAAGTTCAATGTGCCTCTTACCATGCGGTGATCACTTCCAGTTTTCACCACGTTGATCACAGAGACGTCATTGAAGACTTGCTTCTTCGTCGACATAATGAAGTCAATCTCATTTTTTGTTGCACCATCATGGCTCTGCCAGGACCACTTTCTGTGCTCACGTTTTCTGAAGAAGGAGTTCATCATAAAGAGGCCTTCCTTCTCCATAACATTAGCCAGTAGGTGCAACTGAGAAATAAAAAAAACCGACCAATTGCGTGTCGGACCACACACAATGAAGGGTTCCGTAGTTAAGATGAATTTATCCCAAGAACAAACTTAACATTGTAGTTAAAAAACAAGTTCTTCCATACATTCCAACCGCAAATCTAAGTTTGTACGCACAATATTGAGAGATTTACTATGTTATATTAAGACCATAGACTTATTATAGAGTTTACTGTAATATATAAGTAAAGAACTACTTTCTTTATTTTTTTTAGGTTAGCAGTTTCTTAGATAAGAGCTAAACTAAATTTTCATTTTTTTTTTCTTCTAGTTAACTTTAAAAGTATTTTTCTTTTTAATTATAAAAAAAATATATCTGAAATCCTTAAAAAAGCCCTTTCCTTTGATATGTCACACGAAACAGTTTTTATTTTTATTTTCTAATTTGACCCCCAGAACCCTCATATTCAAAATTAATTTGTAATTTATTTACTTTACACTTCCGTGTTTGGGTCACAGAAGTTCATATGTGTACTAAATTGCAACTTAATCGGTCCAGTAGATTCGGAGCAAATCTGCTGTGATAGACACACAAGTGATCCTATAAAGGTTCCGTTTTTTCCTTTTGAGGTACGGAACCCTTAAAAGGAATTATAATACATACCAGGGGTCATAGGGTCTAAGTTTTCGATAGGTTTGGTGTGTAGGTAGTAGTGCTCGCAGGGTAGTAGCGGTACTTTAACTTGAGGTCGAGCGAGTTGGCCAACCTGAAACAAATAATTTACTTCAGTAAAACTATTCGAAAGACGCCCGACGGTTGAGGCAAACTGACCTGAAGAGACCTGGAGGTGCAGGCGTGTAAATAGCCGTGCTTCTCTGCGGTATGAGGACGATGGAAAAATCTGCGTGTTGGAATGCACGCGGATTCAAAATGCCTATTTTGTCCGACAAATTGTAAGGAGATTGGTGATGGTAAGGTGGCGTCTGTAGTTAACCCCAGCAAGTAATGCAAAGCGATACCTGAGTGGTCTTCTTGTTCCGTCCTGATGATTCTTTAGCAGGTGGCCACTAGGGCTTTCATCCCGGGAATCTCGGTCTCGAAAATTTCGAGAGTCTCGACGATTTTTTGGTATTTTCGAGAATCTAGACTGATACTTTCAGTCTCGGGAATAACGAGACATTTGAGACTTGTCCAATGGCTTAGGGAAATACCAAAACCATTGTAATAATTACTATCTATCGCTCCCACTAGCGTAGAAGCAGAGAGAGCTATTTCTAACGCAGGTTAGGTACCTTTATTATTAATAAATTCAGGTTCTCTCTGATGCGCTTTGTTTCTTACGTACCCACTATAAAAATATAAAACTCTCATAAATAGTTTTTGGTTTTATAATGAGTTTGTAACTGCTATGTGTAATAAAGTACTTGATTGAAATATCTTTTTATGAATGCTTAAAAGCTTAGCCTATAAGTAGGAAACCTACTTTTACAATAGTCTCGGAAGTCTCGTTATTCCCGGGAATTTCGAGACCGCACCGAGTCTCGATTATTTTTTCCCGGGACTCAGAAATGCAGCGAGACTTAGCCCTAGTGGCCACCCGCGACTCGAACACACCGGTCACTAAATGTCTGGAGGTTTACACAATTTATCGAACGCGGGGTAATATTATTATTGTTGAACCGTAGAATGGCTAATCCCCAAGGATTACGGGATATTGCACATAATTTTAGCGGGTGCGATGAATTAAGATTAAAAATGCGGTTTTGCGGAGAGATCAAAATGCGACCTAATGAGGCGCGTGCAATTTTACATCTGACAGCTCTCATTAGCTGTCACTGGCCGCTTAGTCTTCTGATACCCTCTTCACACGTCCGCGACAGCCATACATGCATAAGATCGGACTACAGACACCTGTATACCACCCACAATCGAATATAATAATCAAAGTGGCGATAACTTGCCACACCAACACCGTTGATCATATTATTATTATTATAATTATTTTTTGTCTAGAAATTGGACTATTTGTTAAATAGAAACAGCAAATGGTCCCGTGATTAACTATCACACAACAAAAAGCCACTAAACATGGAATCATATGTAGGAGATATTAATATTGTTCTTCATTGAGAAACTTATTATTTATTTTTTTCGAAGATTTGCACGAAGCTTCGTTTTTTTTTTTTTGTAACATGCTTATTCAGCTTTGTCGAAATTGATACACACATTTTTAAAAACTGTTAAATAAAACATGCAAAAGCTGAAACAACTCCAGAAAAAGCATCAGAAGGCAAAACTGTTAAGTAAAACTTATCGCGATAAATATTGGATCAAGCCTATTTCCGGCAATAGACGGCAATAAGCAGAATTGATCGATGAAGTAAGACACAGAAAGCTTGAGAAATTCGCAGAAGAAAGTTCTAAAAATGAAGAAACAAATGGCTTTTGACTCCTAAGACACAGGCACATAAACCTAGTTTAGGAGTCAGAGTATTAAAATTATTGTGACCAAGTTATAAGCCTTATGTGGTCTTAGTCTTCTGTTATTGTAATGTGAAGGCTTTTTGGTGAAAAAAAGTTTTTTTTTTTTTTTAATTTACAGTGGCGTCAGATGTTTATGCTTCAAAGGTCGAAGCTAACTAAGAACTAAAGGGTCCTAATCGTGACCGAGTCATTTAAGTCCCCTTCGAAACTTCTAGAAACATGAAATAAGAATATCATTAACGCTATTGCGTTACATTTTATACCTGAAGAGCCCTAAGTTCTTTATAATCGCTGAGTAACTACAGTGGGAACTGTATGCATTAGTCCACTTCAGTGCGAAGTCGTCATTGCAAGAGGTCGCTTACGTGGAGGTCTATAATAAATTGTTCAGGCGATATTTTAAGCGACAGCAATTGGTCATAACATCCGCGATGCAGATCAAGTGGACATGAATAGGAAAATTGCAGCAGCTTGAGTGGCATTGACGCGCAGTTCTGTGTTATACAACGCACACACACATAACAATGGAGTGTTAAAACTAGATTCAAGCCATTTGATTGGTTGAAACTAGTTTTAATTACTGTTTGAGAATTGAGTAAGGTTCTGTTATACGGGCCTTAGAGTCTTTGAGCTAAACCGCTGACAGACAGACAGACATGGCGAAACTATAAGGGTTCCTTGTTTACTAAAAATATCCCCGTGAAACCTTAGGTGAAGTGAGTTGTCAATCCCAAGATTCCCTATCGACAGGTAGGAAGACAGTTCACTTCAAGCTCACTTTATCTAAGTTTTCACGGTGAGATTTTGACAGAATAGACCGGCAGTTGGTGATGGTGCTTCGTTTTTGGTTTGCAACAAGTTGTGAAATGACTGGTCTTTGGATACATTTTTAGCACGTGATCGAATTTATTGATAGTTAATTAAAACAGTACCACACCAATTACATTAATTAACATAGAAACAATTATTACATTGACAATGTATTATTATGTTGTATATAATTTAATTTAAAACTAACATGGAACAGTGGACTCCACTGTCGTTGCATACTTTCTCTCACAGAACACCAAACATAAACGCATAATTTTTCTCCATTGATCCGCAAACACATCATATTCAGGGTTGAAAGTCAGAAGAGCATTTAGCATTTTTAGAGTACGACAGACTGGGAATTCGGCTCTGGCTACAGTTTTGGAAGGCAGTTGCGCAAACATATTATGCCGGCGGCTTTGACGGTATCCGATGTATTTGTCGGGTACAAATAATCGAAGAATTGGAAAAGTTTAGACATAGCTAATGGTAATGAGCTCATTTATAAGACAAATATTAGACTTTTTGATAAGTATTTCGCATCGCTAAACTATTAAGCGAGCTGTCGGGCATGTACACACGCTTAGCTTTTAATTGCTATTGACTAACAAAATATAATAATGGTAATAACATATTATCTTAACATAACATATCATAATGGTTGTACAGACAGTTTTAAGCTCTGGTCAAACTGAGGCGAAAACCGCGCGGGATGCGAGACGTAACCCGCGCGGGATGCGGGACGAAATTCTCTCGCGCCAGTTGTCTCAAGTAACTTGTATGGAGGTGTTCAAACTGGCGCTAATAGTCGAGTGACTTCCTAATCATTAAAAAAATAAACGCGCGTAGTCTCGTCACGCGCGGGATTCGCCTCAATTTGACCAGTCTTTTATCGCAAGCAAGTCGCATTTACCACTTCAAGAAATATTTTGGCTCAAGATCTGAGATTTAGTGACAATACCGCCCTGTGTCACCCTATGTAAAATATCTACTAACATTTATATCCGTTATTTAAATAATTCGGGTGAACATATCAATAAAAGTTCAAATTGTGTCAAACTGTTTACTTAAAAATAACTAACCTAAAACATTGAAGGCAGTTCGTTTTAAAGTCGTTAAGTTAAATAATTAACAACAAAATGATCTATATTTATATACATGTATAAAAGAACAGGGTATGTTCGTAAACTCTCGCACAGCCTAAACCGCTAAAGATAGAAACATGAATTTTGGACAGTAGTTAAAGTTTAAAAGAAAAAGGGGGAATTCGTTTATATGAAAAATCCTAATCCTTTTTTTAATTAAATTCGGCACGAATAAGTGCCTGAGTAAGTAAGTAAAAAAGTTTGGCAATGTTTGAAGGGCGAAGTGCTGAAGGTCTAATATAGCTGCATTCACGGGTTTTTTTTTTTATTCCTTTGTAAACATTTCCTTTTCCGGAAGTATTTTTTTTTAATGGTGAATTAAGCTATCTGCACTAAGTATGCCAAGTTTCATTAAAATCATTTGACTTTTACTTTTGATTTTTACTCTGTAAAAAGATACGTGGTCAAGGTCATACATAAAAAAGCGCGTCGACTTTAGAACCTCCTCCTTTTTTTCTTCGATTAAAAATAAATAATAATAATGAATGTGACTTGCCTGCCTTGCCCAAAAGCCAGCGCAGTTGACGAAGTATTCGCACTCGATGGCTCCGTGGTTCGTCTCCACTCCGCACACTCGATCGTTCTTCGAAAGCACAGCGGTCACAGAGCAATCTTCCATCACGCTTACGCCTGAGAAAAGACACGATTTAATATTATAGGTAGAAAAAAAACAAGTCTAATAATATTTCAGCAGTAAAAATAATTTTATACTTACTGTGTCAACAATTTATAACCAGAAAACATATTTCTCGGGATACAAAATCAACAGCGTATTAAAAAAGATACATGCGACTACTTTAAACCTCAGACTGATCAATACTGTTATAATGGCACACGTGCGTCCTTAGGCCCTCCTAGTAGTAATCTAGCCGAGGGGAGACCAAACCCACACGTACATAATATATACTAGCTATGTACTTGTACATGCTGTTGGCTGCATACATACGCAACTCGGGATCAGATTTGCACAGGGGAAATAGCACAGGACCGGAATTGGAGCTTAAAAAAACTAATAATTACAAATTGTTGCGTCTACCAGTCGATTTATGGATGAAATAAGATTGTGTAAAAACAACGGCTTTTGATTAGGTAAAGAAATATGCCACATTCAAATTTCAACTTTGGCTAAGAATTAGCACTTTTTGAAGGTTCTAAATGACAAAAGACAACCCCAAAACGTCTACCCTTCACCACTTCCTAGTGTTTAAGCTGATAAGAAGTGGCGGAAGTATAAGGAATAAACGTTTCTTCTTCTTCATCTTCACGCTTATCTATACCTCACATTCCGCTAGTTCTGTTTAACTCATGTTTGATGTAATAGTGGGGTGAAAATCCTTTTTGTATGATCCGTTCCGACAGAAAAACTATGAAAATGGTTTTGTGGGGCATAGTTTCAAGTACAACACTGCTATAAACTTTTTATATACAGAGTGGGTAAAAAATCGTGGATCAAACGAAACAGGGCGATAGTTGGGTTATTTTTTTTGGGATATTTTTACTGCAAATAACCCCAACTATCGCCGTTTCGTTTGATCCACGATTGTTTACCCACCCTGTATAAGAAAACATAAAAAACTATAACGAAATCTATTTCCTCGAAAACTCAATCCAGCGGGGTAATTGGGTAACACAGTTACAGTAGCGATGGGTTTCATTTTGACAATCATTGCGTTATTTACTTTGTTGAGTAGACAAATTTTTGAACTTTTGAAGCAATAGATTAGCAATATCCTTCAAAATCATTCAGATTGTAATCGATAGTGTGTTACGCAATTAGGGAGCAGATTCCCGGCTATTATTTACACATAACAGCACACCAGAATTTCCCGACGGACTGAGGTATACATATAGTGCACATCAGTTCGCCAGTTACTCGGCAGCTATTCGTGAAATCAATGAAAGCTGAAACAGAACAAAATCAGAAGTAATTACATACCATTCTCCACGCATTCTCTCATGAGAGACATGCACAGCAAGTGAGGGTCTCCAACACCATCGCCAGGGATCCATAGGCCTCCTAACACGTCATCCACGTTCAGAAGCGGCCACAGCTCTTGGCATTTGCTCGGGGTGACCAGCTCGCAAGGTATACCCCAAGAGCTGTTGGAGAAAAGTCAGTATGTTTTAGGCACAGCAAAAATGAAGAAGTGTATTTTTACAATGTGAAAATGGTTATCCATCTGACACAGCTGAATGGACTGCAGTGGATCTCCAGCGGCCTAACTACAGTCAATTCTAGAAATATGCACAAAGATTTCAACTATAATTCTTTCATCGTCATCATCTCCCAAGCCTTTTCTCTACTACATATATTATGGTTAAAGAAATTTATTTCTCAATAAGAAATTACACGGATTTCACTTACTTGAGAACATTTTGAACTTAAAATATAATATTAACTTTGACATACAATGTTTTTCTTCATAACTAATCATTAATTTATTACATAACATTTCATTTCATACGCAAACAACATTAACTAAACACAAAACTTCTCAATCCACCCGCAAAAGAAACAATTACGTGGTCGCAAATGTTCATAATAGGAATGCGACCCCAGTGCCACAATAAAGCAACGCAGCAGTAGGGCAAGTTTTTTTACAGTAATAATGTTTGTTCATTGAGGATGTGATTTTTTAATTTAGTTTTGAAAATATTTAACGAGTTCGCATTCTTTACCTCTTTAGGTAGTTTATTATATTGCTGCACTTACGCAAAAATAATTGTTCTTGCACCGTTGACTGTTCGCACTCGTGGTAGTAAAATGTGGTCCTTCCTACGACTGCTACGATTATGTAGGTACTTGATATATTTTAGTGAAGTGTATTTGTGTGTGAATGGACTTGTTTAGAATTTTTCTTATAAGTATGCTGGTACAGCATGCATGGAGTTGTTAATATTCGTTAGTTTCGTATCCATGTAAATTTAAATTGTAGGTGTAAGGTAATCGTAGTGGAATAGCAGTTTAATCATTTTATTTTGAGCAATCTGTAGGTCTTTTAGCTTAGTTTTTGGCTCGTTGCCCCAGATTTCAATGAGCTACATCAGATGAGGCTTCACTAACGAGTTGAAGATGGTTTGGCGTACTCGATGAGGAAGGCAATGAACATCATTGCGCAATGAGCTTAACAGTGAGGAAAGTTTGGATCTGTCGGTCTATTCTGTAAACATCTCACCGTGAAAACTTAGTTAAGTGAGCTTGAAGTGAGCTGTCATTCGACCTGATGCTAAAGTCGAATAATTAATTCACTGGAGTAATCTGACATGTGCTAGCTGTCACTTTGTGTAATAAAATGGTCATATTTATTGTAATGGTAATCGTATAGTTTAATTGATTTGTAAAGAGTAAAATAAATGTATAATATATGTATTGTATAAGTGTAAAAGTCTAGAATACAATACATATTTCCTTATTATTTAAAATTGTGACAGCTAGCAATTGTCAGTTTCCTCCAGTGAATTAATAATTCAACTTTAGGGATTGACCCTATTGACAGCTCACTTCACTTAAGTTCTCACGGCGTGATTTTAGGCAGGTGGAAGTACACTGACAGCACACTACACTTACTCTCACTCGCTCACTTCAAGCCTAAGTTTTTACGGTGAGATAGTTACAGAATAGCACTGCTGTAGTGCTATTCTGTGAAAAACTCACCGTGAAAACACAGGTATATGAGCTGTCATTCCATTGATGCTAGGGATTGACACTGTGTATTGATGCTCACGTCACCTGAGTTTTCACGGTGAGAATTTTACAGAATAGATCGGCTGATGTGATCAATTTGTATTATTTATCAATTTTGTATTATCAATTTCTATATTATTTATATTGGGGTCAGCTTCCAGTGTATTCGAATGCAGCCGAATATGTATATTACATCGAGCGACTACCTATCTGAATTATTTGCGGTAGGATAATTCGAGGCCTATTCAGAGAATATTTATTTTTAACAGAATTCACCAAAAACCATAACAAAAGTTGTTCAAATATACCCAATTTTATGTATTAAATCATAAACACATTTAAGGCGCGATAAGACGCAAATCTTTAGGTATTTCATAGCGGGAACAAACACGGTTGAAAATGGCGATGATTTGAGGTCGTGTCCGGCATTATGAAAGTTATAGTTATAGTTTTTACATGTTTCTTTAGTTAATTAAATATCCTTTTTTATAGTTAAGTACACAAATAACAATACTTGTCGCTCAAAATATTGAGCATTTCGAGACGAATAACTTTTTACGTGTTCTTTCTTGTAATATTTTTTTTTTTTTTCAATATGGTAGGTCTGTTCTACGCCGATAATTGTGTGACGAAAAAGCGGACGTGTATCCCTGTTTATTTTTATTTTACTAGAGCATATCAGAGTTAACCTTGAGAGGTTGAGACTCTTTAACCGGTCTTTCCTGTGGTTGCCTTAAGCTCCTAACGAAACTTAATGCCTCCAGCCAAGGCGTAAAAACTTATAAACTAAACGACTGCGCGCTAAGGGCACCCCCTGTGGGGTACGAACCTGGCAGAGTCGGAGGGAGGATGGCAAATGACCGACGGTGGCTGGTTAAAATCAGGGTTATGATTATTATCTGGGGGATTTAAAGCTACAGGCTCAGCTATAGCGCGGGCTGGCGCTTAGCTTACGAGCCAGGGTCGGGGAGGACTATTTAGTCGGGGATTTCGCGCAGGGCCTAGGCGGTGAGGTCGGAATGACGGTCGTATATTGTGTATTCTTTTTCGAACTGTACTCGTTTCCCTACTGCTGTCCTGTTGGAGAGTTATGGGGTCGTCTGGGTCGGTCAGTGGGTGTGTCCCTGTTTGGGCAGCGCCTTAAATATGAGAAGCATAAGTACAATTATTTTAGGTATGGCTGGATTATATATATATCTATACAAATAAATAAAATTGTAGTGTCTTTTTGTAAATGTCAAAATAACGGCTTTTTACTTAATGCACATGAAAGTGTATACGGTAGACTTATAATATTTTTATCTGTCTCTCTGTTTGCTCCGGCTAATCTCAGAAACGGCTGGACCGATTTTGACGGGACTTTCACTGGCAGATAGCTGATTTTATAAGGAGTAACGTACGCGCCTTACTTTTATTTTAGAAAAAACCACGCGGGCGAAGAAGTGCGTATAAACAAGCAGACGGTTTGTCTAACCAAAAAATATTAAAGTTTTTAAACCAAGTTCGATCCTGCGTTGTCCAGTTTCGATGCAGCACCCCTTGAGGCGCGTGATCCGTCTGCATAATAAGAGGGGGGTTGCATGCCCTAAGCGAAACCTAAAAGCGTCACGTCTGATGTTTTGTTTCGCGATTAATTATCGGAAGAAAAAGAAAGAAAGAAAGAATAACGTTTATTTGGTCACAGTTCGTGAAATACAAATTAAAAAGTGAAATAAAAAATGCGCATCGCGTATTGGCATGATTTTGGAATGACGGTACCGGAAAATTTAAAATTGTACTTAGTCATATTTGGGAGAAGTGGAATGTACCGAGTTTATTTCTACATGCTTGACAAAATGATAATTTACAAATATTATTCCACTAGCTATTGCCCGCGGCTCCGCCCGCGTGGATGTCGGTGATCGCGTATAAAAGTATCCTTTGTCGTTCTCCATATCCCTCCCCGACCCTTGCCCGTAAGCGAAGCGCCAGCACGCACTATAGCTGAGCCTGTAGCTTTAAATTCCCCAGATAATAATCATAACCCTGATTTTATCCAGCCACCGACGGTCCCTTGCCATCCTCCCTCCGACTCTGCCCTAAGCTGAGGTTCGTACCCCACAGGGGGTGCCCTTAGTGCACAGTGGTTTAGTTTATAAGTTTTTACGCCCTGGGTGGACGCATTAAGTTTCGTTAGGAGCTTAAGGCATCCACAGGAAAGTCCGGTTAAAGAGTCTCAACCTCCCATAGTTAACTCTGAGATGCCCCAGATAAAAAATAAAAACTCCATATCCCAGGCTATAACTCCGCAAAATTTCATGACGATCGGTTCAGCAGTTTAGGCGTCAAAACGTAACAGACAGACAGAGTTACTTTCACATTTATAATATTAGTATGGATAATACTGATAACTTGCAATTATTTTCCTCATTATATAATGAAAGCAATATGTATTTTTTTTAAATATACCTTTTAATTTTGTAGGTTCTGCTTATACTTAATTGCAATTTCAGACTTTTATAATACGTATTGTTACGTTCCTTTTTGGCGGTGATGTAAAAATTCTTAATGATTTTAACACTGGTTTATTTCAAATAAGGCTATGAAAAACTATGCCAGCCTAAGAAGTAGCAGCATGGCACTAAAGTAATCTTAACTAAATTACAAATAACTTAAGAATCTATACAACCTCAGCAACACCTCACTCTGTATCTCGCTCGCACACTATTGCTACCGGTCACGTGAGCAACAGGGAGGCAGGGAAAAGGCTCCAAGGCGCCGATAATTTAGGTAATTTCGTTTTACGGTGAAAATAATGATCATTTAAAAAAGTAAATAACATAAGACCTGCTTTATAGTTCAGTTAATATGCAAAGTTTCATTATCTAACTCAAAGTATTTTTTGAATACCAGCGGTTTATTGTTCGGTTTGGAGGTAACTTTGGTTTTTTTTTCTATAGAGAAAATTTTATGGAATCGTGTTTTCGGTTAACATAGTACTTAACATTAATCCTCCACCTTACCTATATTTATTTCAAAATTAATGCTGCAGTATTTTCGACGTAACGGAGGATCATGCTAAGCCATTTGAGGTAGTATAGGCCCTTAATACTAACAAATAAGGAGGGTTTTAGGCAGGTGGCGGCAGATGCATGTAACCCTTCCAGTCCTCAGTACTGCCGGCTGGCGTGAGTCTAGAATTTGATCGAGGCGGAGCAAAAACTGCCGTCTGTCGCCCCCGATACGAAGCCAATTTTTTTTTTTTAAATATACATGGACATGTCGGATATTTATTTGAATTAGGGTATGACAGGATAGGGTTTGAAAGCGTTGTTTCAGTTTCAGCAGTCGTGAGATTATAGCATATCAGAATTACCTCTTAGAGCCTTTTACTTTCGATTGTATTATGCAGAAAAGCTTAACACTAATTAACATGGAACGGGCAGAACGCCCAACGCCCCGCTACGCGAGTTAAACTTCAAAAATAAAGGATTTTTTATAAAAAATTTAACCACAGAGTCGCTCCCGAGTTCCTGGCAGTATTCAACCCGCTCACACCGTCTGACAACCTATGCCTACGCTAATCAGTGATTTCGTTACCCGCAGATAAGTGCTGCGCGTCATTTATTGCAAAGTTGCGGTGTGCTGGGTGCTGTACTTGTGTGCCACGCTTTAATTTGTCGCCCCCTGAAGTAGGCCCCCCGGGGCAAAGGCCCCGGTTTGCCCCCCCTTAGATCCGGGGCTGCTGACAGAAGTGGTGAATAATGGTTGTATTCATTAGAATTAATGTAAGGTTGGTTAGCAAGCGAACATTTGGTAATTTTCCATGAAATTCTTCAACAATCAAAGGGCGTGACGGTATGCTGGAATAATTGACACCAATATGTACAATCAGATAACATTCCCAAATGGGTTAACACAACTAGGAATTCATAATGCAACTCACCCCTTTATTATTTAAGATATCCAGTAACCAAAATAGATTATCCGTATTAATTGCCGGTTACAAATGTATAATTTTGACATGGCGGTATGATAAGAACATTCGCTCTTAAAGCGACACACGTCCGTCTCCGACTCGTCTTTGCGCTGCAATGTGTCCTTCAAACTGACGGTCGTCTTTATAACTAATATTATTCTTAATGAGGATAAAATAATGATCTTTAAAATATAGAAACACAAAAAGACGATGGTGACGATGGCCGGGTTTGAACGCGCGACACACGACACCGCAATACACAACCAAAGCTATGTCCTATATAGAGCAGTAATAGTCTAATTAAAATTTGGGTTCATGTCATCTTTCGTTAAATGACGTCATTACTGTATAATATCTTGACCCTGTTTTGTAAATAAACATGTCTTAACTAAGAGAGCCGTGCCGTGTGGTGCCGGACGTAAAGAATAGCAACACCCCATTTCCTCCCGTGGGTGTCGTAAAAGGCGACTAAGGGATGACTTACTAGAGAATGGACAGCAGCATTCTCTATGCATTTATAACACCATACTGCGATCGCCAACCCGCCTGCTAAGTGTGGCGATTATGGCAAACCCCCCCAATTGGGGTAGGCCTATGTCCAGCAGTGGACGTCGTTCGGCTGAAATGATAATGAATGATGATCTAAGAGAGCCGGGTGATCTGTAACTCAGGACCTTCCTACCTCAGACACTTTTCTCTGTTTAAGATTCCGCATTTTATTAATCAGCGCCTGTAATATGATGTTGAGATAAATAAACACATAACATACAACCACGCCTTTTTTCCCGAAGAGTTTGGCAGAGGTGTACCCATATTAGGTACACCCACATTTCGCTAATTATGTGTAATAGGGGGCGAGCCTATTGCCATCAACCGGGCACAAATGCCGACTCCGAACTGCTACGGAGAAATTCCTAATGGAAAAATCCAATAACACTGGGAATCGAACCGGACCTCATGCTCAGCAGTAGTGCTAAATAAAGATAAATAAAGATTTATGATTGTAATTATTATGAATGGTATTTTTTTACACATCTCGACTATATTGTCCCACTCTGCACTCCAAGGCACAGACATCCCTCTCTCTCCCCTTTCCACAACAAATGACAACAATATTCATAGATCGGCGGCAATATTAGGAGACTCTATTCATTCCATTGTTTTCGAAAACCACAAAGCACAGTACGTTGTTGTGCCGTCTATTAAAAGAGTTGAGTGGCATACTCGTATCCAATTGTGTACCTTCGGAAATTAAAAATCGATATTATATTTTTAAGTATAATATATTTTTTCTGTACGTGTGTTTGTTCCGCAACCCCTCCTAAACGACTGGACTGATTTAGATAAAATTGTGTGCGTATATTTGAGTGGGTCCCTGGAATGTTTGAAAATAAAACCCGGTAGGTGGCGCTATTTGGGCAGGACAACGTCTATCAGGTCTATCGATTTTTTATAAACTGGCAATAAGGCAGAAGCTCTAAACATTTTGACTTCCATTTATTATTTTCAATTTATAAAAGGATTTTCCTTCTAAATAAGAAAATCTTGTAATTTTATCTGGTGGAAACTGTTAAATTTTTAAATATGTTCATAAAATATTTAAATGTAAATTATATAAAATAAATAAACATGAGCAACTTGTTCAAAAGAATATAAATCTTTTATTGTCATTAGACGACGGGACCTTAGCCTAATTGGTTTCATTTTGATACGCCGCTTCAAAAGCACGTAAATATAATAAAATCAAATAAATAGAATGACTAGGGAAATGTTGACTACCCCTGAAACTTTACTTTGACAATGACATTTCTTTGTTAACATTTTTAATCTCGAATTATATTCACAGCACTGTATCACTTGCACTGTCCGACACACCCCAAGAGCAATTAGGCGTTTACACAGTTTCAATTAAATTTGAGCTCCCCCTATGTGCGTTAAAGCAGTCAAAGCAATGTTTGTCTGGGTTTTGGCCTGTACATATTACATTAATGGAATCTGCATACATTGAGTGACTAACGAGAGAATGATTACAAAAAACCGTTTCTGTTTACAGATGGAGCAATAATTAGTCTATTCATATTTTAAGACCGCCGTTGTATCCTGAATGGTTTTGTAAATGAGCATTGTTATATTTATTTGGGTGTACATTAAAGCATATTCTATTTATCTATATGTATAGTTCCGTAAATAACTCGATTATGTGATACTTATGAAAATGGTGCATCCTGCATAAAAATTGTTTTCATGAGAGGCGATGCTTAAATGTACGTCCGAAGCACCCCGCTTAACAATTTGCGATCAGGCTGATATTTTAACCAAAACTTGCGACACAGTTCATGACGATAAGAGAGGAATGAACAAAGTGTCCAGATTTTGGAATTTACACTGCACAGTATATAGGGTGTATCTATCCAAACACGAAATATTTTAAGAGATACACTATAGGTGGTAAAGAAGCCATGGAAACGATATTTTTTTTTTAAATCTGATAATATTATTTAAAAAATTTAATAATTTAATATTACTTGATAATTATGATGATTAATTAATAAAATTCACCGCGCTCGTGCCACCACCGTCGCCGCGTCCGGGCGGGTCATTCATACAATAAGTAAAATTTTGGCAAATGCAACTCCTTTGCAAAATGTCTCAAGCAATTTTAAAATTATAATAATTATGTAGAAATATAAAACACTTAAATAAAAAAATAAAAATTGCGCTGCTATGGCTTTTTTACCACCAGATGGTCCCCTTAAAATATTTTGTGTATGAATAGATACACCTTATATATTAAGAGAACCACTTAAAATATACACATACAATAAACACACGCCTTCTTTCCATGAGGGTAGGCAGAAACTACAGAACGCCACCTGCTATGATCCTTAAAAACTCCTTCTGCTTCGTTGACGTTCATAAATCTGGTCATACACGCAAGCCGGTTGCGAGTATGACCAGACACCTGACCCTTAAAATATGTTTGTCCATTTTGTTTTGTGTGATGTACAATAGTGTTTAAAACATAAATATAGCATACAGGGTGTGGATGTGGAACTGAGCCACAAATTATGTCTCACACCGCCCATCCTTTGTGCTCCAACACCAGCAAACTAAGCGACCTCTTCGCTATCACTGATAGATAACGTCGCAGAAACGGCAAAAAAATTATACTTACACAGACTGGCTCTTCATTCTCCTGTACACCGTCATCCGATCCCGGTTCCTCGCCAGCAGTAAAGATCCACATTGTTTCCAGCCAGTCGCTCTGCCTTTAGCTTCCAGGTCTTGCAGGAGCCTAATCGAGGACTGGGTCAGGCGAACCTGGGCTAGAGTAGGCTTGAAAGCGCCGACCAGACCCGACGAATGCCAGCGGCTGCCAATACCGACTCTGTAGAAGAAATATAGTTAAGTTAGAGTGCAGTGTTCACAATCTTTACAAACGGCTTTTTAGATGATATCTCGAGAACGGATTGAGGAACGGGGGGAACAAGAAATTTCACGTGGACGAAGTCGCAGGCAGAAGCTAGTAATCTAGGTATATTTAAATGCAGATTGAATACAGAATAATGCTGCCGTCCCGGAGGAATACCGTCAGGTCTACTGCGTCGTGGGTACTTTGCCATGCTTCTAGGACTTGTTAGAATTTAACTATACAGGTTGGAAAAAAAAGACCGGGGTTGGAGGAAAAGTACCCTTAATATTGATGATGGCAAATTTTACTGAAAGGAAACATTCCTTTATTTTCAAAAATAATTAAAACTGCATTTAAAGATTTTTGAAAAATCACCTGCTTGAGCCGGGAATAGAACCGGTGGAATGTGAAAAAAAAAACATTCTGTATTTTATGATACCAACCGAAAGAATCTTTCATAAGGATCAATTCCTTTGAAATAACATAGTATCTTAAATTAAAGAAAGATCAAGATTTTTTTGTTTTTTTTGTTTTAAAACTTACTATCTATCTAAAGAAAATTGCTCAAAATGAGACCCACTTTCACGTATGCACAGACGTATTCTTCGCCTGAATTCGCTACGTGTCGCCTTTTATATCGAGTTTTTTATCGTCTTTCTTTCATTTAAGATACTATGTTGTTTAAAGGGAATTTATCCTTATGAATGACTCTTTCGGTTGGTATCATAAAATACAGGATTTTTTTTTTTTACATTTCACCGGTTCTATTCCCGGTAGGTGATTTTTCAAAAATCTTTAAATGTAGTTTTAATTATTTTTGAAAATAAAGGAATGTTTCTTTTCAGTAAAATTTGCCATCATCAATATTAAGGGTACTTTTCCTCCAACCACGGTCTTTTTTTTCCATCCTGTATATAAGATCAATTGCACAAAGAGTAACTGATGATCGCACGTAGCGCAGTGTTTCGCAACGATTGTGATGCACGTCCGCCTGTTATGTAGTGTACAGGTTCTAGTCACGAACGTGGGAGGCTCCTATGCCAGAACTGGACACTATTGTCTTCGAGAATCCATGAAGGTAGGATCGAAATTTTACGTACAGTGGCCAGCACATCAAGCTACACGAAACTGTCAAATTTCTCCAAACAATTTTAAACTTTAAAATGTTGATGATTAAGTTTAAAATCGAACGAGTGAATCTGACAGTTTGTGGTAACTTGATGTGCTGGCCACCGTTCATTCATAAACTCATGCCTTTTTAACACGGTGCTGAGCAGAAACTACAGAACTCCATACAAGTCTGACCTCTTTGAAGGACATCAGCAAACCTTGGTTTTTTGGTTTTGTGTAATCTACACTTACATAAACTCACGCCGTCTTCTTATGGGGGTAGGCAGAGAAACTATAGAACGCCGCCTGCTACGCTCCTTACATACTCATTTTGCTTCCTTTACGTTCATCCATCTGGTCATACACGCACGCCGGTTGAGAGTACTACGCACCTGACCTTTCTGAAGAACATCACCAATTAGGCTATTATAATTTGTCATCCTAGGGCATCCCTGCCCTGCATTTCCACTCACATCTGCCTTGTAAATACCTTTCGTTGGACGCCTTTCATTCATCCTTTTGATTTTTGTAATCTACAACCCTAAATTTGCCAATAGCCAATATTGGTTTTTTGTTTACACTCCAACAGGCTTGCGTTTGATTAAGACTATTCGATATCCCAAACACCAAGCATCAAACAAGCATAAATATGAAATTAAATTTTCTTAAAGACATAGAGGGACAGAAAACCTACTAAAGTATTGTTCTTGGTTTCAGTTCAGTGCATATTGTGCATTCTTACAAGGATTCTGTAAATATACATACTATACATACTATCCATACTAATCCATACTTATATTATAAATGTGAAAGTAACTCTGTCTGTCTGTCTGTCTGTCTATCCGTCTGTCTGTCTGTCTGTATGTTACGTTTTCACGCCTAAACCGCTGAACCGATCGTCATGAAATTTGGCAGAGATATAGCCTAGGATATGGAGAAGGACATAGGCTACTTTTTTACGCGATAACCGACATCCACGCGGGCGGAGTCGCGGGCAAAAGCTAGTACGAAATAATTATAAAAAGCATAATAACAAACCCAGACTTCCTATAGATAACTATTTACAGATTATAGAATGGTGTCAGACAGTCATTAGTATATTAGAAACTAGCTGCCCGTGGGTACGCCCGCGTGGCTTTTTCTTAAGAGCCATTTCACAAAATTTTAACGCTCGAGTTTAGGTAAAAGACGGCAGCGCTGTGTATGTGAGCGTAACTATCCACACATACACAATTTAAGCAGTGTAACGCGAGTGTCGAGACGGACTAAATAATCTTTAGCCATTATAATAATAATGCGGTATTTAGAGATTTATTAAAAAAGTTATTTTATTTATTCAGTCTACTAAAGCTTTCTAGACTAATAAAAAAATACAAATATATGTTTTGAAAGTATATAATAAAAATGAACAGGAAAACAATCACATCGTACAAAATATAAGTGTTGGTCATTATTATTTGACAATAATGTCAAGTAATAATGACTATCACTTACGTTAAATAAATATTTGTCGTAAAGGCATTGATCTTGCTTTTCTAGGGTCTATAATTTCCGGCAATACGCAATCTTCGTAAAAACGAGTCAATTTGGGAAGCATCAAAATGTTGTGGTCGTAGTATAATATCACGGTTACGATATGAGCACTCGACAATTGAGATGCGGGAAAAAGTAGCACAGGTCCTTCCTCGATGGGCGCTCGCGCTGTACTAAACGGTGCCCACTTGTGCATCGCAATTTATTCTTTTTTAGAGTGTTTAAAAAAAGGATATTGTGGCTAATTAAATGAAGGGATTTTAATCAAACTTGAGAATTCGATTTGTTAAAGAACATAGTTCATTTTGAGATGATTTTTTAAATGTAATTACGCTTTATTCAAACAAAAAAATCGCAATATAATTGCGAATAAATCGTAAAAATTGTCCTAAGTCTTTATTTTTTTTACCTATTAATGTTATTAATAATCGAAATTCTAGTACGTCATTTGTCGACAAAACTATATGTCTGATGCTTTGTGTATTTTTTTCAGTCAAATGTATAAATATTAATTATAGAAATAGGAGTCTGAAATTGCCTCTGCGATGATTTTTCAGTAAACTAGTTCTGGGAGATTAATAACTACAAAGTACACAAATAAGTTTTTGTAAATGTGTTACATGAAGTGTCAATACGAAAGAATCATCTATTATTTACATATATTCACCAATACCAGAGAATTAACTAAGATGGTAAATTAGGCGACTAAAATCTTAGATATTCGCGCGAAAACGTAAAATGGCTCTTAAGCCTAAGTTACTCCTTATAAAATCAGCCATCTGCCAGTGAAAGTCCTGTTAAAATCAGTCCAGCCATTTCAGAGATTAACTGGAATAAACAGTTTATTTGTTGTTGTTATAAGTACTGTATATTCTTCCCTACGCATTAAGTAAAAAGCTGTTCAAACTCCACCAGATCCAGAGGTCCCGGGTGCGATTCCCAGCAGTGGCAAAAATTTCTGCTCGAGTTGGTTGGTGGTAGGGCTTGTTCTAAGCCCGCCTGGCTAGCTACCACCATCTTATCTAAGTCTGTCGCCAAAACAACAATGTTAACAGCATTTGTTGTGTTTCGGCAGTTAGAGGGTAAGATAGCCAGTTCCTCTGTGGTTGAGGATTCCGGGTGAGTTAGTAAGAAAATTGAAGCTAGTTGCCCATTCCAAAACGTAGATCTCTGTTGAAAAGAATGGGCAAGACATGTTATTTTGATATTAAAAACAGACACTTCAATTTTATGTAATTGTATAGATATGGTGCTGGTTAATGCTAAGAATTATCTTTTAAATTCAAAGTTCACCCTATGTGTTTAAAAAACTATCACAATTATGTTTGTTACTCTATGGATAATTTTCAAACAATCCGGAACCTTTGAGTCTGTTCTAGCCGGCTCTATTCTCGCATTAATAATCCATATCGGATGTTTGAAATACATGCAATAATCCTGTCCAGTCGTACTCAGCGCTTCTCCTCAACATTTATTATATGAAGTAAAGTTCTAAACAGATAAAAAGGGCCTTTTTTGGGCCCTTATTTCTGCAGCTGAATCACACATCATGTGGAAAAGTTGGCCTTTTTTCAGGGCTGTATTTTGTAACCTTTGCCATTCAAAAAGTGCAGATTTTTATGGTAAAAATTATTTTTCCAACTAGATAAAATTTATGAGACATTTTAATCAGCTAACAATATAAATGATTTATATTGTTTTTTAGGTCTCATTTTTGAAAGAGAACTATTTCTCTGAAAAAAAAAAACTCAAGTTTTTTTAAATTAATTTATAGCAGAGAATTACTGTAGAAGAATTATTGTGGAAATAACATACTTCAACAAGAAGGATTATTTAAAAAATATTGCCTTTTGTCATGCTTTTAGAGGCATGGTAAATAATTTAAAAACAAAATTGTAAGTTGGTTTGTTAACTATTATGCTGAAATTGTAAGTAGTAATAAATCTTTATAGGTACAATATATATTTTTTTAAATTAATAAATCATTTTAAAAGAGTAAGTATGGAGTTTCTTGCCCATTCTTCTCCATACATAACTACATTTTGGAAGGCGCAACTAGAATCAATTAACTATTCATGTAATTTTTGACGTTCAAAAGTGCATCTTCATGCCTATTTGAAATAAATGATTTGACTTTGACACCTTATCTATCTTTACCCACTGCTGGGCAAAGGTCTCACCCATAATTTTTGAGCTTTTTTTTTGTGTTTCAAAAGTAGCTTAAATTATTATTTCTATCATTCACCTATAAAATATAGCAATCTACACAGATAGTAATAATAGCTAGATTGTTTTTAGCATTAACATCCCTTTACATACCTAATTTTAATATTTTCATGCAGAGGGTTTTCAACAGACAGCATTTCCTGAATCAATGGTGAAAAATGAAACAAACAATTTGAACAATAACCTAGACAGTATCTGGTTGAGCTTGGAATTGAGGAACACCCAAATTATGGCCGCCGCAGCGCGCCGCTTCTGCTGAATAGTCGGTCTGACAGAGAGCTTAGGTAATATAGGAGCGTACTTACTTCTCTTTCTCTATGACGACAGTCTTGTCGCCCCAGCCGCGGCGCGCGAGGTGATACGCCACGGCTGCTCCCATCATTCCTCCGCCACATATCACCACCTTAGCCTTCGGGGGCAACGCCGACAAACACCCCTCCAACCTCTCTTCATGATCTAACGCATCTAATCGACTCGAAAACTCCCTACAAACTATACCTATACATTTATGTGCATTATACCTCTTTACCCCACGGAAACCTTTTATTAACATCTTATCTATTATTTACGCATAAGTGAAACAAAATAAAATAAAAAAACTGTATAAATATTACATTACATCTACAAATAATAAAATTGTATGTGCAACCAGAATCTAAAAATAATCAACGAATATCTGTGGCCAACTTTGTTTTGACGTATGGTAAGCCTGACACTCCTGACAGAAAGGCTCTTCAGTGTTGTCATTGAAAATAAAAAAACAACAGAGTAAAAATAACAAAAAATATGATAATATAAAATAAATAACATTGCGAAGCACCAGCCGACTCGAGATATGAAACCGTTATGTCTGGAAGCCCGTGGGTAGTCGCTACGTCCCCGTCAGGGTCGCGGCAGGGGGGTTATGGGTTAATTTTGATGTTGGCTAGAGTTTATGAGACCTGATAATATTTTTCTTCGACATCTAATGATAATAAAATTGTAGCTGCGCCACTGGTGTGTAACAGAGCAGCTTGCTTCGCCCTCACTAGCGAGACCAACAAGAAGCTTCTCCGCGCGCAGCAAAACCTGACACTGCGGAAAATCGCTACGTGACGAACAGTGTAATCCAGCGGGATCATATGTTGGATCGAGAGCCTGGGCGACCACTGACGGCGCCTTGCGTCAAACGTGTTCGCGCGTCCCGACGGATCTGCTTGGCCGCACGTCAAGCACATAGCGCCCTAGCATGCGCGCCCAGCTGATAGGAGGCAAATACCCTGTGACCTATTGCCGGACGCTGACGACCCCAACCCACCGGACTGACGCCAAAATAATTTACGCCGCCCTCACTTACAAGCGGCATACTCACACAATAATACTACACACTCATCACATGCTCTCGGCGTGCGTCGTATGCTAAGTTAATATAGGCATAACGCGCACCAAACCCCATACAACTCCACAAGCGCATAAACTCACGCGCCAAATGTGCGGCGCGCAATCGCTGACACGAGCGGTGTAACGCAACATATTGCCGCTCTCACACATCATAACGGCCCCTTAGTCCGGAATGCGACCGGCTCAACCTGGAAGCGTCTGCAGACAGGGGTCTACATTATCAGCAGGGAGCGCTTTAAGTCGGCAACTCTGTCGCTGGTTGTCTCCAACCAGGCCTCCTTCGGCCTCACCTGGCGGAGACCGACCACCGTTGCCGCCACGCCGAGATGGCACGGCGTGAAGAAAGCATGCATCCACACACATAGGTAAGTTGCGCTACCGCCGCACTTGCCCCAGGCCAGGCCTACATGGCCCCCAATGGACGTGCCCGTATTGATAGGCACCGTATTAAACCTAGGGGCTTTATGGGCCATAATCCAATTAAAAAAATAACTATTAGTTTGTATCTTTCAATTTCAAAATAACGTCAAGTAGCCTAGCTAGTGCAGAAGTGCCAGGCGAGAAGTTCAGTTTGAACTACTATTTATTAATTTCCATATTTACCATTTATCCATACTAATATTATAAATGTGAAAGTAACTCTGTCTGTCTGTCTGTCTGTCTGTCTGTATGTTACGTTTTCACGCCTAAACCGCTGAACCGATCGTCATGAAATTTGGCAGAGATATAGCCTGGGATATGGAGAAGGACATAGGCTACTTTTTTACACGATATAACCGACATCCACGCGGCCGAAGCCGCGGGCAGTAAGCTAGTTTTATCATAAAATAAAGTAAAAATGTAAAATGAAATAATGAATGCCGCCATAATTAAAAAATAATACTAATTTAAATATTTCAGTATTTAATTTAATCAGATTATTTATTAATTTCCACAATAATTGACAATTTTTTGTATAAATTATCTTATGATCTCGAATTCCATTTCCGATCTCTTTCCGACCTTAACTAACATTAAATAAACAAAAACCACTTTCATGGTTTTAATCGACAAAACTGTAGGTACATATGTAATATTTCCATAAATTTCGAAACAAATCAACAAAGTTTGTTTCCATAGCGACCAACAGGGGTACACCGACAGCTCTATTTTAATTTTTTTTATGTTTTGGTTTTTTGGCTATATTTGCTGTTATTACAAATATGTCGTTGGTAGAAATAATTCAACACGATGAAGTCATCTATACGATTTTGGACAAACCACCTCCAGAGCCACCCAAAACTCCAAGGTATTTAATAAAATCTCATTAAAATTTACGTGTTCGTTGCTGGTACCTACAAGTTTCCATTTCCAAAACTTGTACCTATTCAAGACATCAGCAGACATACGTTCACGTATTTGTAGATACCACTGAAGTAGGTACCTTTTTAAAATAATCTCTATTAGGTCTCAGTAGGTAACATATTTATGTAGGTAACATAGGTTATGTTTGTCTCGTGAACTGCTGGTGGACATGGTCCTTACCATACCCAATAAAACTTAGGTAGGCTACATAAGAGGTGCAGACAAAAAGCAAAACGTTGCTTGTCGCGGGCGCGACAAGGGTCGCGCTGCCTGTCGCGCCCACGATATCGCGCCAGGACCTGCTGATGCAGACCATGGCTGAGTGGTTGGTGGACGTGGCGGTAGTTGCCGAGCCGTACTCGGTCCCTGGCCGTTGGCTGGGTGATCGGGATGGCTTGGTGGCACTAGCGGCGCGGTCTTCCACGGACTCCCCTCCCCTCTCGCTATTAGAGAGGGGACCGGGATACGTGGCCGCCGCGTGGGTAGAATTCGCCCTTGTGGGCGTCTATTTCTCCCCAAACCGCCCCCTCCAGGACTTCGAGAATTTTCTCGAAGTCCTCATCGCAGTGGTCGGTAGAGTGGCGACAAGTCGACGGCCTGGGGCAACCCGGCCGCCTCCTGCAACGTCCGGGGACGCGCCACAGAATTCTGGGCGGCGTCCTGTGGTGTGTCCCTCCTTAACAGAGGGACTGTCCGCACGTGTGTGCGGCAGCAGGGAGGGTCGGTGGTCGACGTATCGTTTGCCACCCCCGTGCTAGCCGCGCACGTCGTGAACTGGCGGGTGGAGATGGTGGAGACCTTGTCGGACCACCGATACGTGCGGTTCGACATCTCCACCCAGAGCTCCCAGGGGACGGTCCGCTCGGGCCAATCTGCGTTCCCACGGTGGGCTCTCACCCGCCTGGACAGAGAGGCCGCGCAGGAGGCGGCGTTCGCCCAAGACTGGTTCGCGCCCCCTGTCGAGGGATTGGACGTGGACGCCGCGGCGGTCGAGCTGAGGCGGTCCTTGACCGAGGTGTGCAATTCCAGCATGCCCCGGTCACGCCGCCCGGCTCCCCGCCGCGCCGTCTATTGGTGGTCGGAGGAGCTGGCCGGGCTCCGGGCCACGTGCGTAGCGGCCAGGAGGGCGTACACGCGGAGTCGACGACGCAGGCCCCGAGACCCCACCAACGAGGAGGGCCTCTATGCTTCGTACGTCGAGGCAAAGAGGGTCCTCAAGACGGCAATGGGGGCGGCCGAAGACTCGGCAAGAGCCGAGATGCTCGAGGGTCTCGACAGGGATCCGTATGGACGACCTTACAAGGCGGCGCGGAACAAACTGCGCCCCTTCGGTCCTCCACTGACGGAGACCCTCGAGCCGGCATTGCTGGATGGGGTGGTCCGGTCCCTGTTTCCGTCCAGGGCTGGTAACAGTACTTAAAAAAACCGGGCAAGTGCATGTTGGACCACGCACAATGAAAGATTCCGTATATAGTTGGGATGAATTTAACCCAAGAGCCAACCTAAAATTGTAGTTGAAAAACATGTTCTCCCATACATTTCAACTGCAAACATAAGTTGGTCGACTATTATTCGTTAACTTATAAAACCTACTTATCAGTAGTTCTCCAATATCAGTAATATCCAAGATAAACTCAGAAAGTACATATGAATTGAAAAAGTCACATAGGTACTTGCCCGCATTTGAACCCACAACCCAATGCATGAGAGGCGAGGCCTTAACCAACGGGCTATCACGACATTATATGTACACCCATGCCAAATTACAACTTTCTATTATTATTAGTCTGGGCTAAGCCACGGACACAGACAGTCAGACAGACAGACGGATATGGCGAAACTATAAAGGTTCCTTGATGACTACGGAACCCTAAAAACAACCCTTATTAAAAAATATATATATTCTGGTTCACACTAGCTGCTGCCCGCGACTACGCCAACCTGGCTTTTTCTAAAATAAAAGTAGTTAAGTTACTATAATGCCCAAATACTCAAACGTTACTTAACTTTAAGACGTTCTTATAAGTGTTTCTGTCGCTACAAAACAGTTTAAAGTGACAGAGACAGCATTAGACTTAACGGCGACTTAAAATTGAATTGCGTTTGAGTATTCAGCAGTAAGTTCCTCGATATAACATCGACTATCTGCCAATGAAAATCCCTTCAAAATCGGTTCAGCCGTTTTGGAGATTAGACGGAACAAAGAAACAGACAAATATAAAAAAAAATACTTATATTTACTAAATGCTTATTATATATGCTTAGTTTAAACGGCACATCCGTATAAACTTTCATAAGCATTTAATAAAAAAACTGTTATTTCGACATTACAAACAGACACTATTCAAGCTCTATTCAAGTATATTTTTTTGTAGAAATAAACCTACATGGGCAGTTATGAAATGTCAGAAGCTAGGCGCATGGTTCCAATTGGTTGTTTCCTATGCAGAAGAGCCGGCAAGTAACTCCACAGTTACTCTTTTAAAAATAATTGGCTTTTACAATATTTGCATATAACAGTGTTAATAGGAATCTATGGGAGGACAGTGTAGGCCTTTCAACAAGTACCAGGTATTCAACAAGATACAAAATAGTCAACAAATCTACAGTCTACTTGGTTGGCTTGGGGTTTACAACATTCACACATTCACAAAATAGAATAGAATCTATATAAAAGATTTAAAAAATATGTAAAAAAATTAAAACCTATTGAAACCACAAATAACCACAGAACACTATACAATAACTCAAGTCGAAAGTCCACAAAAGCCACTTTATTTCGTTCGCGTTAAAAATTAAGTCATATTTATCCGTCGGCCTAGCCCCGCCCCCTAACCAATCAAATATTTTCAAATTACAAAGTCAAGTTCACAATGACAGTTGAAGGTCTTTTAAAATATAATTTGTTTGAATTTAACACCACTGTGAATACACCTTTATCTTGCAGTTGCACTGATGAGATCACTGTATTCTTAACGCGAACGAACTATAGTAGAGTTGAAATTAGAATTGTAGGTAGATATATAATGTCCAGAATACAGCCGATCAGAGGAAAAGTCTATCATATTAATATGACACCATTAATTACAGATACGAATCCAAACTAGAAAAGGAATTGAGATTAGCTAAAAAACCGCAACTACGACGTACTTTTGGTTACCCTGAAACACCAGTCCAACCTCCTACCAGCTTTTTAAAAAAGGGTGAAGGATTAGGTCAACCTATCAAGAAAAGTGATCATAAATGCTTTGTATCCGGTAAGCTTCCACCAGTACCAAAACGCCCTCCGCCGGGGAAGAAACCAGAGAAGCCAACAGTTAACTTCAGAGTTGTTAACATAAAGAAAGCTATAAAGATAAAAGGGAAGCCTGTGGAGCCAAGGTAAAATTATGCGATGGTCATGGTCGTCGACGTTGACGGGTGATCAACTCCGTCAACTTTCGTCATAACATTTCTTGCCCTAAATCTGAAGGAAAACCGCGCAGTCCCCCAACCATCATAAGCGCAGTTAGTTCAAAATCTCGTTCATCAGTATTTAAAACCCCTTTTGACTTAATAGCCATGCCAACCCGCGTAGTTGATTACGACAAGCAGTGGTATTCTGTAAAGATCTCACCGTGAAAACTGAGGTGAAGTGAGCTTGCAGTGAACTACCATTCCACCTGATGCTGGGGATTAGATGAAGTTTTTGTGTGTCTAGAGACAGACACAATTTTTTTTTTAAACCGTAGCCCCACACTAGGAATTTCTCCTGTATCGTGGGTGCGTTTACAAAAATTTAATCTCACATACACAAACAGCCAGACCCGGAACAACTACTTGTAGGTCGTACAAATATTTGTTCCGTGCGGGAATCGAACTCGCGACACGCAGCGCAGCAGTCAATCGTTTAACCACTGCGCCAACCGTGTCGTCAAAAACGACACTAGTGACAGCTCATTTTAAACTCTCTCCACCTAAAGTTATCACGGTGAGATTTGTACAGAATAGAGCGGCTGCAGTGCTATTCTGTAACCATCTCACCGTGAAAACGTTGGTGAAGTGAGCGTGGAGTGAGCTGTCAATAGTGTCAATCCCAAGCATCAGCCGGTGTATTCTGTAAAAATCTCACCTGTCAAAATCTCATCTTGAAGTGAGCTATCATTCCACCTGATGCCTAGGGATTGACACTAATGACAGCTCACTCTAAACTCACTTCACCTAACTTTTCACGGTGAGATTTTAACAGAATCGATCGGCAGGTGGAATTACAGCTCACTACAAACTCACTTCACATAAATTTTCACCGTGAGATTTTGACAGAATATCACTACTGTTCCCTCCCACTGCTGCTGTGACACAGACCTCCTCTAGGTCTGTATCCCAACAGTGGGAACATAATAGGCTGGTTATGCATCCCTTATAATGCAAACTTTAATCGATTCGTTTTCTTTCTTTTTCATTTCTGAGCGGATTTACGGCCGATATGAAACGACATCTGAAATAATTTTGCAATGGTGCCGATTCCCTTGTTCACAAACTAAACTAAATTTAGGTTTAGTGCATCTTTTTCTTTCTATTTCATTAAGAAAAGGACAGTTGATAAATTTGAATTTAGTCCTGTAAAATTAATCAGCGCCTGTCACTACTCCATATAAGTTTAGACGTGATTAAAAACTTGCCGACTAAAATTACGTCAATTTACGTCAAGCGCTGATTAATTTGACAGGACTAAACTAAAATTTATCTTCTGTCCTTTTCTTAATGGAATAGAAAGAAAAGGATGCACTGAACTTAAATTTAGTTTAGTTAGTGAACTAGGGAATTGGCACCATTATCAACTTCACATGCATGTTGAAACCCTATTTTGGCAAATCTTTCTGAGGTATCTCTTTAGGCCTGGTTCTGCTTTGTCAACTCTTGACTACGACATCAGAATCACCGCTCTAGCTAAAAACGTTTTTGCGCTATACGAATTGAAATTTCGACACATACCTAGTGAAAAATAGAGTGTCGCGCGCATGCGCCTGCACACGTGATAAGACGACATACGGACATAGACAAATGAAATCTAAATTGGTACAAATAAGACCAATCTATTGAATACTCAACCTTTACTCTAGCATTAAGTCTCGTAGTTATTAGAGGTTGAAATCATATACATATGTTTTTGTCGGTCAGAAATATTGAACTTACTACCTACCTACATAATTTTCTAATTATCCCCATTTAGGCTGGTGGACACAAGAGATGGCCACATAAAGAAGATAAAAGGTTCCGGCGAGGTTCCAGAATACTGCCTCAGACCCGACTTCGGTCAGATGCCAGCGTATCTGGTGAAGAGAAACAGAAGGATCCAGAAGGCCGTGGAAAAAATGCAATACGAGGAGGACCACAGGGAAAGCCTGTGCAAGCTCATCAGCGTCGAAGATCGCACGAAACTCCTAGATGTAAATGATTTTTATTATTTAACACTTTCCATAGGGGCAGGCGTTTAAAACGACCTAGAATCCTGATGTTATGCCATCGGCTCCATAGTTCTTCGCATCATCATGTTCCGAAGGACGATGAAGCTCGCTTGCCGAGAAGATTCCCGGGTTATTGGCTAACTCAGCAACGAGCTTCTCTTTTTCTCCAAACGTTTCAAAGACACGTGCATTGTGCGTACCTTGTCTGCACACGCTAAAAAAGTGCCCTAACAAGCGCAAGACTCAAAACATTTCTGAAACTACCCTGGGGAGAATGGTAACCATGTCGTAGTCATTTGCTACCACGGGAGTAATGTAATTTCTCTGGGGAGGAGCCAACAGCGTAACACCGAAGTGGCACCAGTGCGTTCCAATTTCTCGGCCGTCCTCCGATTCCCCGAGGACAGTCACCGTGTGGTTTTAGTCGGCAGAAGTCCAACATAACCCTCCGCCTCACATAAACTAATGTGTGTCGACACTAGTAGTAGGTTATCCATTTCAAATCTTCTAATAAATCTCTTTCACAGGATCTGAAGCACAACTGGTCACTGATGCAGAAGGCTTTTCTTCAACTACCGATGCTTACCGATACAATACCCAAGATACTTCGCAAGACCAAAATGGAGGCCGAACTGAGACAGTTGGAAAAAGATATAGCTTTAGTTGAAAGCAATCCTTACATTTACATTTATGAATAAGTCTTTTGAGGCCTATAGACAGTTTATGACTCTTGTTTCTAATCCGAAAGGAGATTAACAATATTTTCGATTTTTCGCCATGAATTCATGGAAAGTAACTTTTTGATCTCGGTAGTTCTTTCGAAGTTTGAACATAGCAGTTTCGTTGATAATTATACTTAGAAATAATGAAAATAATATTATATTTTTATTAATTGAGTATGTTTACTCAATTCTAAATAATCGGCTAGTGTAATCTGTTCTTTGTTTTAAACCTATGACTAAATTATGAGGCTCTGCTTTGTTGCATCCCATTTACATTCATTTCCATTTTTTTTTTTTTGTTGTTTTTAACATCAATGTCGTCTGCGGTCTCACTGTATTGATTTTGAACATCGGGACGTCGGCATTGAGCTCGATTTTCTGGTAGTTTTTTCTAACGTTAAACGAAATTACAGCTGCAGTGAGGCGTGATGTTAATGTTAAAGCGTGCTTTACGAGTATTTGTTTGTAGATATTTTGTTGCCTTTAGCAGTCCGTTGTTAGATACACGTGAGTTTGCAGTGATAAGTTTGGGACAGAGGCCAGGGCAACCTTTATAACTTTTTAACCAAAACTATGACAAACATATGGTTTTGGGAATCAATTTTTACAAAATCTGGCAGTTTTTTTTTTTTTTTACATATCCGTGGCCGCGCCATCGAAACGCACACGAGGCCAGGGGGTCTGAAAAGGCCGCTTTGGCAGAATCATAATAGGATAATATTAAACTCAAACTCAAACTCGAAACTCAAATCATTAATTTCAATTAAACCATTTACAGGCACTTTTGAATTGTCAAGCAGTCGGTCAGTAAGAAAAATTAAGCTACATTCCCATTCCAAAGCGTAGGTACCTATGGAGAAGAACGGGCAAGAAACTCCATGGACACTCTTTTAAATTAAATTATGAATCGTATTGAGACTCGTAAAACGGTCACAAACTGACCATTCGTAATAATTATCTGCGTAAAATTCATCTATGCAACTCATCTGTTTGACAGTTTTGTGATCCACAAATCATGAATTGCTTTAAATGGCAATAAGAGGACGATCCTTATGACCATAGGGAATTTTGTTAAATAAAACACAATTTGGACAAAACCAACAATTTTATTCAGACAATATTCACAAAAATAAAGTGTGATCGCTACAATATATTAACCTAATTGACTAGATTCTGAACTAGACTAGGGAGAGACTGAGCCTCAAAAGATATGTCATTATGGCCAAAGTCTAAATTTGATTTAACACTTAATACTACATTTGTCGTAAGAATAAAACTATCTGAAGACGTGTTCTTTACTTTTTAGGTATTTGGACGACTACCTTTTGTAGTACATTAATTTAGCGGATTTTTGTTAGCTGGTCTTTCAGGACTAGGACAATTTTTTTTAACAAGTTCGTACATTAGTAAAAACCCACGCCTTCTCAGCTTCAAAATAATAATTCAGAAAGTCATAGTCAAGTATATTGTAATGTAATCTACCTTATTTAAATCTGTCTACAATGTACACAAATGGAAGAAGTGTTCGATGGCTATTTAATTTGCAGGTACATTTATTATACTGAATTACATAACATCTAGACGTACGAACGGTAAAATTGGCACAAATAATTTCAGTAAATAGGACTACTTTAAAAGAATCATATGGACTTATAATAAGATAATAGGTACGTAAAAATTGGCTATTGTATATAATATTAGTGCCGTAGCTATTATTTCTAATCATGGAATGTTCTTAGTTGTCGTTTCAATAGTTTATAGTTATAGAGGGGAAACAAACTCACTACTCGCCACTGGCTATGGTGTTACAAAATACTTCAGAACCCGGGCGTTATTTGGCCCATTGAGTTTTAGAAAGAAACACAGAGAACAAGATACACATATCAGTGCCAGAGAAGACGCTAATCGTTTAAAAAACTAGATGTAACACATCAACGGCCGCGTAGCAACAGCACACTAATTGCATAACACACTTTCAATCACAATCTGAATTATTTTGAAGGATATTGCTAATCCATTGATTCATATGTTGGAAAAATTTGAATTCTCAGCAATGTAAATAACGCAACGAATGTTGTTGAACTGTCAAAATGAAAGCCATTGTTACTGTGTGTTACGCGATTACCCCGTAGTTTAGACTATAGTCTATACAGGCATAACTACTGTCTGCTTTCTAAGAAAATAGCAATAGTCGTAATTTTGTTAAATCAAGTTCCACCATCATTGCAAGAAATCTATACCAACGAATGTTCTTACATAATGTTCATAAGCCAACCGGCATTGATATTGCACAGACATTTCAATACCTAAACACACTTATTTAACGCGTTTATATACAAAAATATTTTTATTATACTAATAAGCGCTACGAATGGTGAGAGCAGATTTTTAGAAGTAACGAACGGTCGACTTGCGAAAACCTTAATCACACATGGAACTTTGTCATAATAAACGAAACGAATGGCGACGTCAATAATGTGACGCGTAAACAAACGAGCCTATGGGAGAAACGTCAGGTTAGCCCTAGAAATTCAAATTTTATTACAGTTTTTGCAATTTGCAGGTGGATCAGGTTGTATGGTTCGCGGCTGTATCAAATATTTATTTATAGAATTACTAGCTGCGCCCCGCGGTTTCGACCGCATAATTCTCGATTCTGTGGGAATATCGGGATAAAAAGCGTTGCCATTTTGGCGCGATTGAGTAACAAACATCCATCCTCATAAACTATTGAATGACTATTTCATGAAATCATAACATTGTAGGATTATACTAACTTAAGGAGTTATATTACTGATTTTAATTATTATAATTCTGTTAATAAATTGTTGTTACGGTCGCGAATCATACTCTAATCAACATACACCCAGACAATGAGCTGCAAATTTCAAAAATCGAATGAAAATTTGAAATTTGCGAGCTATCTTAGCGCTAACCCCTTATAGTGATTATGTGACAAAGTACAATAGTGATCAACATTTTTTTTAGGTGACCGTACAATGCCCGGACGTCATCAAAACACATCGAGCTTAGAGACTGCAATACTACAGACAGGTATGAGTGACAAAGGGCGAAGCCTCGATGTGCCTTATACGGCCGGGTACTGAAAATTCTTTATCTGTTATAAGGTTTTAAACTACCGTTTTTTATAGACATAATCTGAGGTTGGTTTGTTTCTCTCATTCAGGACAGATGCGTAGATAAAAATTTATACAGTATAAGTATCTATAAAGCATGATTATCATTTGTAATCACGTGCACAAACATTCTATAGTAAACTGGTGAGACAATTACCTATCATACAAATACAGTTTTCAATAATAGACCGTAACATCGTCTACATACGGAACTATATTATTAATAAAAAATACGGACGTATAATCCTACCGAGACAACTTGGAGAAATGTTTATAGGTACTGAACGCTGACACTACAGTACTTTCACAGTTATTTTACGTCTGACAGCAACCCAACAACAACCTTATTGCCACCAGAATAAAGCTCACTGTGATTTTGGGCAGTAATACAAAATCAGAGTTAAAATAACGGACTGTAGTAGCAGTCGCGTTCACAAGATGTGCGAGAAGAACGGGGAACACTTAGTAGTGGCGTTTTAGCGCCATCTTGATCCCGCATTTTATAACCACGGCTTCCCCAAAGTTTGGCAAGTGTCAATGCTAATTAATTCGATCGATTATCGGTTACTACGAATATTTGTATATTTCCCTAGCAGGCACCATGTAAATACAATACAAAGTTTTACAATACCAGGGCTTTGATATAACACATAGAGCTTTAGATAAACACTTTCACAGAGATATGAGTGACAGAGACAACGCTCTACCGGTAGGCACGTGGCAATCCAACAATTTTGCAAGTTTCTTTCATACATTTTCTGCTCCTGTCATAAAAATGTGTCAATTTTGACAATGATTGACAAGTATGTAGCATTGAAGCTCATGAAGATCGGAGACACTACACTTGGAAGTTGTGGACGAGCATGTTTACCTTGGACAAACTGTCTAGTTAGGTAGGTCTAACTTCGAGAAAGAGGTCAATCGTCGAATCCGATTCGGCTGGGCAGAGATCGGGAAGCTACGCAATATCTTCTCGTCCCACATACCGCAGTTTCTCAATACGAAACTCTTACACACGACTAGAGCGTGTTGCCAGTGTTGTGTTACATATGGCACTAAACCGTGGTCGCTCACAATGGGCCATAATAGAAGGCTAAAAGTCACCCATAGGGCAGGAGAGAGCTATGCCGGGAGTTTCCCTACGTGTTCAAATCAGAAATGAAGAGATCCGCAGGAGAACCAAGGTAACCGACATAGCTCAAAGAATTGCCAAACTTAAGTCGCAATGGGCAGACATTTGACATTCGGTTTAAAGACATTTATTTCTCAAAGATTACATACATTGACAGACATACATTGCTCGCAGAACAGATGGCTGTTGGGGCCGAAAGGAAAGAGTGGCGACCGCGTACCGGAAGACGTAGCATTGGAAGGCCTCCGTCATGGTGGACCGATGACTTTGAGAAAGCCGCAGGAATCCGCTAGATGCGGGAAGCATAGACCGGTCGAAGTGGCGGTGCTTGGGAGAGGCCTATGTCCAGCAGTGGATGTCTTTCGGCTGAAATGATGATGATGATGTAGCATTGTCGTATATAATAGGGCCCTGGTAGAACTCCTTTGCAAACTTTATGTGCCGTATTTACGACGGGATACTGTAGGTTTAAACATTTTCATTTCATAATAGCAGTGATAGGTCTAGAGTTCGAACCCTCTGACTTTTCGGATTCATGTGCGTATTGTATAATTATCACTTGCTTAAAAACGGCAAAGGAAAATGAGGAAACCGACATGCCTGAGAGATATTTCTCGACGACATGTGAAGCCAAGTCAGAGAGCCATGGGAAGCATAAACACACTGATACCAGGTTATTCATTAACCAAAAGAAAAAAATAATACATTTTCATTTCAACCTACTTCTCCCATTCAAACGGTGATTTTATAACCAATATCGAGTCATTATTGTGAGTCGCATTTCTCTAACATAGCGCAAGCAAAGCTCTCAATTCTCGTTCAATATTTCACAATATTTTGTAATCCACACACTCTTTTTACAATTTTTTTTTTTCACACACATCATTGGCCGGATAGAGAGTCTCTGATATAGTAATTATATTTACTAATTATTTTTCTTAAAATAATGCAAGAGGTCGGAAGAACTGGGCTCAAAGCAAGTCTATCGAATTTTGTTGTTGGTTTATTAATTTTATTTAAAACTGACTAGATGACCCAGTGAAATTCGTACCACGGGTGACGAAATTTCGATTTTTTCAATTTTTGGGTTGTTGCTTTGGGTTTTTCCTAATTTTCTTTTTTCCTAAACCACCCCAGTAATGAGGTGAACAAAACAAAATATTTAAATCGGTCGAGCCATTTTAGAGTTATTGCGAGACTAATTCACGGCAATTGATTTATCCACACTAATATTATAAATGTGAAAGTAACTCTGTCTGTCTGTCTGTCTATCCGTCTGTTTGTCTGTCTGTCTGTCTGTCTGTCTGTATGTTACGTTTTCACGCCTAAACCGCTGAACCGATCATCATGAAATTGGGCAGAGATATAGCCTGGGATATGGAGAAGGTCATAGGCTACTTATTTACGCGATAACCGACACCCACGCGGGCGGAGCCGCGGGCAAAATCTAGTATAATATAGATGTCGCAGACAGATTGTATGATTCGTCAAATTACAAACGGCGCCGGCCGTTTACAAACGCTCGCGGATGTGCAAAAACCCGGCCGGCGCGCGCGTCTATTGATATTTTTACGAATAGATTGTGTCCATATTTTGATGATTTAAAGTCGGACAAAAAAAGAAGGATTGAACAAATAATGGAAATTTGTTCTTTTACTGATACTAAACCACAAAAAAACATTTGCGCTCTGGTTAAAAAAAATCCTGTATACAGGGTGAAATTGAATTCATGGGCATCCTTTTAAGGGTTCATTATACTCATTATTATGAACAACTTTCACTATGGGACCAAACCTGAAATCGCAGAAAAAGAATCAGCTGTTCCCTATATTTATGTTCGCATAGCTCGTCAAAAATGTAGGGAACAGCTGATTTATTTTTCGTGATTTTAGGGTTGGTCCCATAGTGAAAGTTGTTCATAATGATGAGTACAATGACCCCTTAAGAGGATGCCCATGAATTCAATTTCACCCTGTATAGATAGATAGATAAATCTTACAGTTTTTGACTAAATAAATCAAATTGGTAATCGATTCTGAATAATAGTGGTAATAAATTATGTTTATGTAGGTATATGTAATATAATTAATACTGATAATCAATTAATACGAAGTTTTTCATTAAATGTTAAAGAAATTAACTTGCCGTGACCTTAAATATTTGTGTACATTTTGCAAGACGAGATGGCGAGATGCAAAATATGTATTTTTAACTTTACACACAATCATGCTCAAATACCAGCCTGTCATACATCGCGACTTTGTTGGTATTTGCGTAGTTGAGATGTACGTCGCTGGCGTAATAAACAAAATAAAATTAATAAACCACAACAAGATAACATATTTGGCAATGATCAATTTCTATCCTAAGTTGTCCTTTATAACCGATTATAAAGAAGGGTGAAAGTTTTATCAAAGGACATTAAATTCAGTCATTTATCCCTAATCTTATAAATTTATAATGGACTTGATGTTGTTGGAAAAACTTCTTCCCATCTAAAGCACTAGGAAACAGTGAAGGGCACGCGTACCGGGGGACTGTCTTATGTAATTTTGACGTTCGAAAAGTGTTGATTCTCAGCCTAAGATAATTTTATACTAATTCCGCGCCAGTTGAAATTTATCTGGTAGCTAAGGCTTTATATGCCCTTTTTTATTGATTCAATGCCTTCGATAAAACCTTACCTGTTATTTAAATTTACGATTATTCAAATTAAACAACAACGATGTATAAAAACGGGTCCAGTTTGATAACTTGATACGGTATAAAAAAAATACTTTTTAAGAATTCCTATATTAGGCAAGATTTAATTTTAGTTAATATAGAGTGTCCCCTATTTATTATCGATATATTTTTGTCTTGAGCAAAAGTTTTTATCAGTAATGTTTTTAAAAATAATGAGATCATTTTTTATAACTCGAATGCTTAAGCTCGGGTTACATTTAGTAGCATGCTCGAACCAAGGAGGTCGATACAATGATCGAGCAGTTCGTTTAGTCCACAAAAACACAAATCACGTCATTGACATAAGGCTCCGTGCACGAAAAAAAACTCTCTTTGGTCAATTTCTTATCTAATTATGAGAAAACTTGAAATAATCGAAACATTAAGTCTGTGTAACTATAAAAGTACAGGTTTCATGGTGCTAAACCATTCGTGTCGGTCACGGCAGCTGTTAATAGTTTCATCATTTTTGTGCTGTCCAAAATATAGTTTATTTTGCCGTTGATTTACTTATTGAAGATATTGTACAATCATTAAATAAAATTTTGATTATATTTCAAGGATAGCTGAAGACTAATTTGTTTTTTAAATTTCTTGATAAGATTTGCTAAATAATAGGAAAATTATATTACTGAAGGGGTTTAAAACAAACAAAAAAAAAAAGGTTTTTTCAATATAATTTTTTTTTGCTATATTTTGTATGGAAATTGAGAAAAGTGGTTCAGCCACATGCAAGTAGACCATATAATAATGTTGATAATATTTTTTAATTTTGAAAATCAAAAGTAATTTCTTGTAGAACGATGATCAATGTCAGTCTCGCTTGATTTTTCGGAAAGCTTGTGGCGAATATTAGTGATTTACCGTGAATACTTAATTTATTTGAAAAATCCCTTTCAGCCACATGTAACACAAAGAACGCGACTTTTCAAATTATAAATTATTTTGTTTAAATTATTTTTCCTTTTCTCACTAACAATGAACAAAATTGATCAAAATCAGTCGATTTCGTGCACGGCCCCTTATGGTTTAAATTGCAATGATTGACACGCGATTATCAAACTGTTCTTTTTTCAAAATCCACTGCTTACGGCTCACAGCTCAATAGCTGACGATTTATACTTTTCCGTATTCAACCTGCTACTAAAAATGTAACCATCTTATTCATAATTACAATACTATCATTTTCATTTATAGGGTTATTGATAAAATACTTGACTCAAACACTAAACAACCTTGCAGGGCCTCAAGTCTGCTATTACAATAGTGTCAGAATGGTCTCGCCATTGTATTTGACAGTGTTTGTATGGCAAATCTGTCAAAAACAATGAAGAGACCATTCTGACACTATTGTAATAGCAGACTTGAGGCCCTGGACTGTATTCATAAACAACAACATCATAAACCACAACTTTTATTCTTTGACTTTTTACAAAACATAATACATTTACCAAAAACAAACCTTCAAGATTTCGTTGTTGAATTTAATTATGGTATAAGATCAGGGTGTCTAACTTTCAATTCGTCTACGAAGCAAAATGCCTAAAATTAATGTCTACACAGCAAATTGCCTAAGCTGTAAATCGCCTAGAGATCAATATTTTTAACAAGCAAAATGCCTAAAATGCAAAAATTTCTAAGTAGTCGAGATTGTTAAAATAAACACACACTAGGGCCTCTGAACTCTAGGTTAGGTTAGAACTGTGACCACACAACGGCCAGAAACGGTACTCCCTTTCTTCTCCTAAAATAATAGACATATTGCAAGGTAGGCATTTGTTCAAATACTGTATAGACACGTATCGTACACGGTACCGTGTGGTGCCGGATGTAAAGAATAGCACCACCCCATTTCCTCCCGTGGGTGTCGTAAACGCGACTAAGGGACTTACTAGACTAGAGAATGGACAGCAGCGTTCTGTATGCATTTATAACACCATACTGCGATCGCCAACCCACCTGCCAAGCGTAGCGATTATGCCAAACCCCCCCCAATTGGGGGAGGCTTATGTCCAGCAGTGGACGTCTTTCGGCTGAAATGATGATGACTGTATAGAGATATTGCAAGGTAGGCATTGAGCTTCCTAGTCAATATAAGGTTTAGGCAATACTTGGCATAGACGTTTTGATTTCTAGTCAGCATGATCGTAAAGGTTAATTATATTTATTTTTGTAAGAATTAAAATTTGATGAATTTATTATGAGTCATAGAACAAAAGTTCTGTTATTGTTTATGATGTTGGTATTACAGTCCTGAGAGCAGCGGTGCTATTCTGTAACCATCTCACCGTGAAAACTAAGGTGAAGTGAGCTGTCAATAGTGTCAATCCCAAGCATCAGGTGGAATTACACGTCACTTCAAGCTCACTTTACCTAAGTTTTCATCGTAAGATTTGTACAGAATTGCTCTACTTGTTAGCGTTTTGCCAATAACCCTGTATATTAATGTAGAATATACGCCGCAGACGGTCCAGGCCGCAAGCTCGCTCCATTTAGCCGATGCTGAAAATTGAAAGGATGTATGTTAATCATACTGAATTATTTATTCATTCATTTAGTAGCTGCTGCTTGCGGCTTCGCCCGCGTGGCTTTTTCTATACAAAAAATTGAAGTGTTGTAATGTCAAAATAACGCCACGAAAGAAAAAGCCGCTCTAGCAGCAGCTAGTATAAAATAAAAGTAGTCTAAGTTACTCTTTGTAATTATTATGCTGCATGGTATCCTATAAGTGAATCAATACCTGATATTGCGTTGTTGTTGAGTCAATACAAATAAATGAAATTGAAGTACATATCTGTTTGTCATATCTAAATAAAAGTTTACTAAATGCATATAAAAGGAAATACGGTACTTATATTTTAATTTTGGCTGTCTGTTTCGGCTAATTTCCGAAACAGCTGGACCAAGATTGACGGAATGTTACTGGATAGCTGATTTTATGAGGAGTAACTGAGGCTACTTTTATTTTAGAAAAAATGCAACGCGGGCGCAGCCGCTGGCAGTAGCTAGCCTAAACAAATATTATAAAGAGAAAAGATTTGATTTTTTGTATGTTTCTATGTATGCTTGTAATGGATAAACTAAAAAATACTTAACCGATGTTTGAGCTACATTATTAGATTCTTTCACGTATAGAAAGCTACATTATCAGCGGTTAAAATGGGCTGTATTTTTTATTTCAATAATGCAACCCATAGTATAAAAAATTTGCCTCTTAAGTCATTATTTGGCGCTGCGAAAACTATTGATAATACATAAAATAATGTACTACTTGTTTGTAGTACCTACTCATAATTACCAAAAAAAATGTCCGCGAGGCTATATGTCTACCCATTATACTTATATAGTTAGTAATAATAAAGCTGAAGATTTTATTTTTGTTGTTTGTTTTACCGCGCTAATCTCTGGAAATAAGAGTTGCATTACAAAAACACATTTTTGCATTTGATAGCCTAATTCTTAAGGAAGGTTTTGGCGGTGGCTTTTAATATCACGCTACGACCCTTAGGAGCCGAGGAAAAAGAAATAAAGTCAGAAAATAACTAAGCGAAAACGAAGTAATGCGCGGGCGGGCGGGGCGGGGTGGGACGAGGGAACAAGAAATTTCACGCGGACGAAGTCGCAGTCATTGGTCGATCAACGATCGTAATCTGGCTGCCATATACTACACTGGTTTGGTCTGAACGGTCAATGATTAACATGCACGTCAAATTAATGAACCACAATCTAATTGCACCTTTAAATTGTTTTTACTTAACAAGAACTGAAGTGTTCATAAATGTAGGCCACATTTCACTAAAGAAACTGAACGCGATCAGTTCATCTGGACCGCGCTCAAGAGCAGTGTCACTGTCAATATTGCACAACAATTGGATGTAGTTGAGCTGAAAGGACTCAACCCACATTATGGTCAAATATGAGTCGTACAAGTATATCCCAAAATGGTCCTAAAGGTTAACGGAAGGTTCCTTCATGTGGGTTGGTACCTATCATTAAAAAAACTACCTTATCTTTGTAGTGACACGGATCTTTTTTTCTGAGTGAAAGAACCAACCGTTAGGACCTCTTTGGTATATACAAGACGTATGGTATAGACAGCTCCTGAAGGAGGCGAAAAAAGTTGGGAAAAACTTACATTTTAGCAGACTTCTTGCTCAATTTCTGATATAGGGAGCCTTTGGCGATTCCGGAAGGGCCTTTTGCGAGGCCAGACGGGCCTCGAGCGAGGGGGAAAGGCCTGTCGCGAGGCTCTGGCCCTTCAGCCTTGACGGATTGGCCACTGCGAAGTACTGGGTCGGGCCCCGTCCAGGGCATGTAATCCAATCTGGAAACGTAAAGTATTTTTCAAACACAAAAACAAGCCAGTTGTTGAAGTACCGTCAACGGTTCTTTTGCAGCCTGACGTAGTCAAAAGCTTTTGCCAAGCGTGTATACTGTGGTAACGTCAATGCATAGGAAAATAAGAAATAGTGGACATGTAATAGGGTACAGTGTCAAGAAACGCAGTTTTAAATTGCATTTTTTTAAACGAGGTGTCACACATTATGTTTGCAAAAGCTTGCGTATTTGGGTGCACGAATTTTTAAGCTTTGTTTCGATGCAAGGCAAATTGCTGGTGAAGACACTGAACAAGTGTTGTTAAAGCTTTATGGAGAGTTTAAAGAGATGTAAACGCGCCAAATAGAGAATACTTCTCCTAGCATTAACCGTTGGTTGACAGCAGCGCGACAAAATTAGCCCCGCATTTAAATTTTGATAAAATCCAGACTCTTCGGATCCTGTTGAATTCCTTTATATTAAATCATCTAAGAGTTTTTGGATGAATAATTATTGATGACAACAGACTAATGAATCTAAAATATAACGCTTAATCGCATCTAAATACATACAGTAACAAACTGTCCTTTGGTCCTTGTCGCAGCGAAGAATTAGGACCATTGGTTGGCGAACTATACTGTGACTTGAACTTGGACTCCACACTGCTGCTGGTCTTCAATATTGGCCTGCAACATTCGTAGTCCACAAACTTTTGAACCAATAATTGTAACCATCAATCCAACCTAAGACAGAAGACGGCATGCAATACTCCTAAAGACTATTTTGTATTATTATTCTAAGGAAATCTTGAAACTATTGTGCTTCTGAAGTAGTCGGTGATAGAGTGACTCTGAGGAAGCTAAATAATAATAAAATGATCATGAATGTGATTGCTACTTACTAGCGAGATCTAGGTATGATGATCTAAATCTATTCGCTAACATTTTTATTAATAGAAATTAGTCACATTCCTATCTTCTATATTGTGATCATTTTGCGTTTCTAAACGAAAACGTGAAGGAAATAAAACTAAGTTTATTATTCTTTCCATGGTAAATCTATTCAATGAACTCAAACTATGAGGTCCTTGATGTCAAAAAATATACAATGATGGTATCAGTCTATACTTTTAAACTGCTAAGGATTTATTTTATTCTAAGGAACATTTAAAACACAGAAACAAGAAAAACAATACAAATCACTAAACAGTTTACACATATTTCTAAAAATATTCCTATCAGTATACAATGTACAAAATCTAGTTTCACTTTGACCTATGAAACATATAAATAAATAAACTTTTAAAACGTAAAGCTATTTGACTGAATAATAAAATTTCATCGCAATTATTCTGCAATGAGTACTTCAAAAGCGATTCATTTCGAGCCAAATTCTACTATTTTGTAACATTATATTGTATTGAAACACCAAAAACTCCATTTCAGTGTCAGCATGCCTATTATTCTAAAAGTGAAACTAATTTTACTTTTTCTTAGAAATAACTGTTCCCGGAATCAGCTATTTTTGTTGTAAAAAGTTTGCTTCATCGATACAAAATAAGCCTTTACACCAGAAAACTCAACATAAGCCTTCGACTAACATAAACACACCATGCTTAGTAAAAACTCTTTTAAAAACACACATTTCACACATCTAACTAAACTTGACAGTCACAAAAGACATTCACGAAACATTCGCGATACATTTAGTTTTATTAATCAACACACACATTTTAAGTTGTACCATCACAATTTGGTGCTCTGCAAGGGTCGATGCTGGGTACTATTTGGTTTTTATGTTGAAATCTCCACTAATATTACAGTCAGCGATATTATTTAGCGGTTTACTAAGTATTCATTTAATTTAATAAACTTCACACACGTGACATTTGTGGACCTACAGTAAAATGGTTAAACATTCTGTAAAAATGTACAATTATTTAAAGGCTACTACTAAACAATGCAGTATTGAAGCGTTGGATATCAAATATTTATATGAAAACACACATGTACTGTTTTATCTAATGATCACTTGTATTCGTTATCTTCAAGTTCAAGTGAATTACCTGATTAGGTTTCTTTTACACTTTAAGTATATTAAGACTGCACCGAGCGCACAGTGGCGCCCTCGTCGTTATTTCGGTGATTTTTTTTATTTAACACAATTCTATGAGTCACACACGGCACTAAAATAAGATACTCATAAGTAGACATTATCTGTTCGTATATCGGGGCAAATTATTTATAAAAGCTACTAGCTTTGAGAAGCTGAAAAGTAATATCATAGGAGATTCTCACAATACATTGATGTCAAATTCGTTGTTATAAATCAATTGACTGTAGCTGATTGTCTACAAAAACCCGGTCCACAAAAGACTTTTAAATCGCGGAAGTCCCCTTTCATACGCTGATGCTGCTGGGTAGCCGGCGCCAGAACCGTAAGTGACAAGTTATGTTGATAGAACATTTGAAAGCTTTCACATGTATGATGTAAAGTCACGAGCATAAATATATTACTATGGACAGCTTAACAATAATATCTGAATGCATGATCCATCCATTAAACCCTTCATATGAACGTGGAATACACGCGCGACTCAATGTTTTTTTAACTGTCTGTAATTACGGCATACGAGAGGTTAATATCAGTCACCAAGATAACGGCCACTATATGTGATCATTTGTGGAAGGCATATAGAAGCGGCGGCACAAATAATATGTGACATCGTAGGAACACCAAAACTATCTGAAGAGCCATAATAAATGCTGCTCGTCTTCAAAACCACAAATGATCACACATATTTGCCGTCATCTTGACGACAGTTATTTATGGATGAAAAATAAAATCAGATGTTATTGCCGCTGTCCATAGTAATATATTTATGCTCTTGCAGGATTCATCCGGTCTTAGGGTAGCTTTCCACCAGAGCCGTGCGAGGTAGCGAAGCAGAAACCACCAATGAAATTGCTTCATATTCAAAATGGTAAAGATTTTATTGATTCTCTAAAAACTCCAAGTTGGTTGCAGTTAATTATTAAGTCTTATTAAAATAAATTCCTTTATTAGAAAATATTTAGTGTATCTATGCACATAATATTCTTGGTTTTTATTATCTGTACTTGGAAAATAAGTACTTGCACGTACTACTGCAATATTGGGAAACATTGGCTTCTAAGACACTGGCTTCTTGCCTAGTTTAGGCCAAACGTGCGACTTTAAATGTGTCACTGTTATAAAACTTAATTTTAAGACACTACATTGTACTATTTGGTTTTTGTGTACTAAATGATAAAACGATTAATTGGCTATGAGTGGTATTTTAGGACAACAAAATGGGAATTATTTGAGGATCATTAAAACAGGCACATTTATGATATTAGAGTGATCAAAATATTTGGGGTTCGATTAAATATATGCCATTCAAATTGGACCACTTCCATAGGTGGAATTTTTCACTTCGTGGTTACTCTCGCGGAAAGTCAGCCTACCCGCACATTCGCAGTCAGAACATATGAAAAGGAGCCAAACAAACAGGACCCAGCATTCGTACAAGCGTTCGTAACATACTTCAAGTGCTCGGTCCACGTCTTGATGCGGCGCGATGCGGGGGGCGCGGGGGCCGGGCTCGGCGTGCGCGCCTCCGCGTCAACACTGGCGTACGCGCGGGAGAATGAGTGGTGAGGGGCGGAGGCGATGAGCATTGAGCATGTTTGCTTTATTATAGTCAATTTTGAAAATAGAATAGCGGTAGGATCGGTGGGTATACGGGGTGTAAAAATACCCATTACATAGCTATTATCTTCGTTAGTAAATAAGTAACATTGTGCAAATGTTATTGCTGGGAAACAAATTTATTTTTGTTGTGACAAATTGCTGTTTACGGCAGCGCGCAATATAACGCACGCAAAACATTGTGCTTTTGGGTGCATACAACGGGCGGTACCGGGTTTGTAGGGGCATTTAAAGATAAGTTATATAACATTTCGAACTTGTTTTCGTGGAAAAATGTTGTTTTCGTAAAACAAAAATGGAACTTTGACCTTCAATTTCTCCGTAACCAGATGGTTTCCAGGTATGGTCAAGTACAAAAAAAAACACAATGCCGGGGGGTAGGTACAAGTGACTCTCGGCTCCGTTAAGCGTCTTTTTACATCCGTTATTCATTGTAAATGTAATAAGGGCAGTGGATGGAATCGTGGACAACTTGTAAGATTTGCAGCGATAATTATGTCAAAGTTGGCATTGTATGTATGGTTAAGACCAGCGGGGTAATTGCGTAACAAATAAAAAGACACTGATCGCCATTTCTTTCATTTTGACAGTTCAGCCACGTTCATTACGTTATTTACGTTGTTCAAATTAAATTTCTTAGTAGTTTAAGTTATATTTAAATTACTTATTAGCTAATAGGCTAGATTGTAATGTGAATAAAGTATCACCGTCTGTGATACTCTATAATATATATACATATTAAACTTTGTTGAGCAGACGAATTTATTAAACCTATTAAGCAATGGATTAGAAAGATCCTTCAAAACTCTCGGATTGTGATGGGAACTGTGTTACGCAATTAGGGAGCAGGTTTCTGAAAAGTCATTAAAGACGACGTGCCACATAATATCGAGAATATTCCGAGAGCAAACCGGCTGGTGTTTAAATACAAAAAGGAACAAGAAAATCGAGGTACAAAGGGATGACCAACTTAATATTATTGGTAAAATGTGTAAAACAATATTTTTCTATGTAATATACTCATCAGCTCCGCCGAATTAAAATAATTTTCTCATGTATGTTAAAGTGTTGCAAAAATATCATCGAATGAACAATGTAATGTAATTATTATTAATGAAAATTGATCAATACATTTGATAGTGCTGTTTGGATTTAATGTGATGTCATGTTTTTGCTTGTAATAATGAAAAATTTATTAATATGATAGTGAATTAGTACTTTTTTATAAGTTTTAGTGTTAATTACTTTGATCCCACTTACCTAATCAAACTTGGACTGCAGTTAAATTAAATTATATTTTTAGCGCAAGCTAGGCAGTTATAAATATATTATCTTGGTTTATTTAATCAAGGGACTTGTTATTTAGATATTTAAGCAACACCGTAGTGTGAGAAGCTAAGAAGCAATAGGATTAAGGTTGGATTCAGAAAGTGGCCACAGATTTCATACTACACATCTGTCATGAAAAGAAAAAAGTAATAATGGTGTTGAAATGGAGAGAAAAACTGTTCAGGCTTTTTCTCTGTATCTTTTTAAGTATTGGCTTTATTACAGCAGAAAATACACGGTGATTTTGAACTCACTGTTTACGTTTCAGGAGGTGAAAGTACTCATGGTAAACAACTTTCACTATGAGACCAGCTAGGTTTTTTTTTTTTCGTTAGCTCATACTGTACCATTGCTGGCCAAAGGCCTCCCCCAAATCCTTTCAGGAACTCTTTTTTCCTGCACTACCTCGAGCCAGCAAATTAAGAAATACCATAAAAAAATATACATCTGTTTTATACATTTTCTTGGGGTACTGATTTTTTAAGTGAAAACTTCTTTAGCCGCGGTGACCGATTTTTGTTAGGGAAAGAACGTATGGGTTCGCGTCACCGAAATGCGCGACATGGTCGTGACGTGTTGCACCAGACTGCCAGTTATTCCAAAGTTTTGAGTTTTCCCTTCTGTCGGCAGTCCTTAAGACTGTCTTTTTTTTTTGCGATGTTTTCCTCAATATCATGAGTACTTTGTGAATTTAAAATCAAAGTGTATATAGGCTGATGCGATATTTGGAGCTGTTTACGATACTTTTGCGAATCAGTAGCAGTTTATGAATGAACCGGGGTGCGATATTTAACTTTTGAGCGACCATAGAGATTAGTGAGAACTGTAGATAGTACATTATTTAATGTAATTCATTTTAAATGATTAAATGTAAAATATTATAGGTCCTTTTTTCTTTGCACGACAGATAGATACTCGACTCCCTAAATTCGTTACCAACTTGTGTCTTTGTTTTTGCCTTGTCTACGAGATAGGCAGTCAAGCATGTAAGGAACCTGTGTTAATAGGGTTAGGGCTGTGGGCACAGAACTACTGAACGGTGGCAACCATCTTGTCAATTGTACAAGAGTACAGTAGTTGAAGAAAACATAAATATGTAGTAGATAATTATGAGAGGGAAATTTGAGCAAATCTAGGTGGGCAATGCCCGAGCATTAATATAACACACCCGAGTCAGAAGGAGACTGTCGCAGGGAATGAGAGACAGAGACACTGCCCTACTAAGTCTAAGTATTAAAGCCCCTTGAAACTGTTTGTCCACGGCACAACGTCACCGGGACGTCAACGAAAAATGAGATTATTCGAAACGAGCGTGACATTCCGGTGGCGGTGTGCGGTGGACACGCGGCCATAATAAATGTTATGTATCGCTACTTCGGCGCCGTCATCTCGATTCTCCTTGACGGTGCGGTGGAGAAACGGCCTTACTGTACAATTTTTTCAAACAAAAACTATTGCTGAATCGCTCTAGATTTTGCTCAAATCTCGTTTCAATGCAGTGATTATTTTATAAGACATTAATATTGAAGATTTTAAGCTGTGTCAATACAAATAATCACCGCTTAAACCTGGAGTATGCGATGTTAGAAGGCAAGTTAGGATAGTAAGATAAGTACCGAGCAAGTTCCTAGTTACTGCTTGAATGTCTTGAGTCGAAGATTATTTATTATGGAACTGGATAACACAACTATAGTATAACCGGTACCGCTGTAGCGCGCCTTAGGAATGCGCGGCGAGGCGGGGAGCGGCGTCGATGAATGAGCGGCGGGACGTCGAGAGCGTTGACGAATGAGCGACGGGACGCCGTGAGCCTTCACGAATCAGCGGCGGCACGCCGTGACCGTTGACGAATGAGCGGCGGGACGCCGTGAGCGCTGACGAATGAGCGGCGGGACGCCGTGAGCGTTGACGTATGAGCGGCGAGACGCCGTGAGCGTTGACGAATGAGCGGAGGGACGCCGTGAACGTTGACGAATGCGCGGCGGGACACCGTGAGCGTTGACGAACGTGTGTCGGGACGCCGTGAGCGCTGACCAATGAGCGGCGGGACGCCATAAGCGTTGACGAACGAGCGGCGGGACACCGTGAGGGTTGACGAATGGGTGGCGGGACGCCGTGAGCGTTAACCAATGGATGGCGGGACGCCGTGAGAGTTGACGAATGAGCGGCTGTACGCTGTAAGCATTGACAAATTCGCGGGCTGCACTGCCCCTCCGGAGCCGCGCACATACCTAAGGCGCGGTACAGCGGTATCGGTCAAACTATAGAAAAATTGATGTTATACACTCCGGAGGAATACAAGCGTGATTTTATGCTATCGGTAATTTTGCTACGAAAGAAGACTGCGATAGATATTGTTTAAGCATAGTTTTTTTTTTAGGTTAATGAATTTTATCTGACATAACATAACATCACGCCTTGTTTCTCCGAAGGGTTAGGCACAAGGGTTACGTATAGTACACCCACATTTCGCCAGTTATGTTTAAGTCTCATGTAATAGGAGGCGAGCCTATTGCCAAACGGGCACAAATCCAGACTCCGGCTGCTACTGAGAAATTCCTAGTGGAAAAACCCAATAACATTTTGCCCGACCTGAGAATCGAACCCAGGACCTCATGCTCAGCAGTAGCGCGTTGTTGCGACCACTAGACCGACAAGGCAGTTTATTTTATGCTATTATTTTTTGGTACAACTATAATTAGAAGAAATAGTTCACTATATGCTTATTGTTTTGGCTATCACGTCCGCAAAAAACCTCAAATCTTACTATCCCATCTCATTTCTCCATACCCCAAGCATTTCCTAACATCAAACAGCCATGCATCTTACCCCTTCTTCGGTTCCACAGTACTGGGCCTCAGCGTCTCCTTAACCTCAACCTTCACGACCTTCGGAGCCGCCTCCTCCTGCAGCACAGCAATCAGCATCTGTTCCGCTCGCTCCTCGTTAAAGCCAACGCTTTCTAGAGCGAGGGATATGACCCGCTCTGCTATGCTGCTGTATTTCTTTTGGAGTTTCTCTTTTACTGAAATTGTTGTGTTGTTTTGGTGTTAATTATGGGGCTGGTAATAAAAATCATAGGTACATACTATGGCACAAGGATCTTTTGGGCCGTGGCCAAAATCGGAGCTAATTCAGCCATCTTCTTTTTAGGGTTCAGTTGTAGGCCTAGTAGACTGTAGATTTGTTGACCATTTTCTATTTTGTTAAGTACCTGGTACTTGTTGAAAAGCCTAAACTGTCCTTCCATACCAATTATTTGAAATCACTATTATTTGAAAATATTGTAGCCAATTATTTTTAAGAGGAACCGAGTTTAGAGTTTTAGTTTTGGAGTTTCTTGCCGGCTCTTCTCCATAGGTAACAACCAACTGAAACCGTGCACCTGGCTTCTAACGTTTCATAAGTGCCCATGTAGGTTTATGTGAAATAAAATATGTTGATTTTGATCTTCGCAGAGTGACTGGTAGCAGCTGGATGAGAGTTGAAAGGCACGCGATTTCGGAGGTAAGCCTCTGAAATTACACACCTTCCAAGTCCAGCAGTGGATTGCAATGATGGTTATCGCACTTGAAATCGCCGCTAAAGGCGCTAGTGTTAAGTAAGGTCTCTAGAAATAACACTGAACGTTCATTGATTTCGGGCTTCTTAATCGCGGGGTTTACTAATTATTCATAGTTGTTGTAAAGATTGTACCATAACTGATTAATTATGGCTTAAGATTTAAAGTAACCAGTTAGGATCTAATTTGGTCAACATTATAATGAAGTTAACATAACATAGAACGCCACCGGCTGTGCTCCTTACACACTCCTATTGCTTCGTTTGCATTCATACATCTGGTCATACGCGCACGCCGGTTGCGAGTACTACGCACCTGACTTTTCTCAAGAACATCACCAATTATACAGGAAAAGTTTTTAATCAGTGCGCAAATTTTGACAAATTAAACTTAAACATGTTTTATTATACACCTATTTCTTATTTTGATATGTCTTAGTACAAACAAATTAAGTTATCGTTAACGAAAGATGTTTATTTTGAAACTGGTATAATGGATACTCAATACCGAAACAAAATACCGTTGCCAAACAATGTTTTTTGTAATGTGTCGGAGACACGGTATATGATAGTCATAATCAGCCCTTTTAAGCCAAAATCGATTTCCAACCGAAACAGTTTACAGCCGTTTTCATCCAAAATGTGGCAAAATACGAGTATGCTACTTACAATATGAATCTATTTATGAGAGTTGTAATATTAGTGTTGTTGATGTTAAAAATTTGAAAATGTTTGGATCTCCTGCATTGTTACCAGTATCATAAAATATTTTATACCAGAAAATCTCCTTTTATTAATAACTTTGTTTAAAACCGAAAATTTATAAATTTTATTACGTTATGATTACTTTTAATTATTATTTCTTAAAATCAGTACTTAAAAGAAAATAGAACCTCTTTTTTCGCAATTTTATGTGAATTACCATTACGAAGTTATTTTTTTGTTATGTTATCCCCTTTGTTTACATAAATTATCTGAATTTGAGACTTTGGGTATAAGCATACTCTTTTCAATATTTGTCACTACATCTTTTAAACCACACCGTTGCCTTATCGCAGAATTTCTCAGCCTAACACTCATAGTACAATGCAGTTAATGGGTACTTTAACATATCCGAAACATATGACCAGGGGCCTAAGTCTACTAATTTACAAAACTTGCAATGGTCTCGCCATTGTGAGTATTTGACAGTGTTTGTATGGCAAATCTGTCAAAAACTCACAATGAAGAGACCATTGCAACGTTTGTACATTAGTAGACTTGGCTCCCAGACCTTACTCGCCAGTGGCGCTAACTGGTGAGCACAAAAACGATAGCCCTCACTGCCTGATAATATCAGTACTTACATTCATTCTTCTCCGCCGTAGTCTTCATGATAGTGACGACTTTCTTCTGTGGTAATGGCGTGGGTTCCTTCTTCGGTGCGACGATAGTCTCCTTCTTGTTGAACCCCATGACTATGAGCTCCTCACTGGCCTTCTGCACGTTATTGTCTTTGTTCGCTAACACGTCTAGAATCAACGTTTCTTCCGCTTTTGGGAAAATGCTTTTGAGGTACCTGTAATTTTAAAGGGATTTCTTTAACTATGGACAAAAGTGATAGCCTAGTGGTGTGAACGTCGGACTGCCAAGTCATAGGTCTCGAGTTAGAACCCAAGGCATCAGACTTTTTGGATTTATGTGCGTATTGTATAATTATCACTTGCTTAAAAAATGGTGAAGGAAAACATCGTGAGGAAACTGGCACGCCTGACATATATTTCTCGACGGCATACGAAGCCAAGTCAGAGGCCCATTGGCGGCATAAAAACTTAGCACCAGGTTAGTCACTAACCAGACTTGAAGATATGTAAACTGAAGTCTTTTTATTCGGCTTATTATTGGCATGTAGAACAAAACAGTTGCCTGTGACGTATTACAGAAAAAAAAGTGACTGGCTCACGCCGTGGTAAAAATATTTGCCATGTGGTACTGGCTATAGTTTGACCGATACCGCTGTACCGCGCCTTAGGTATATGCGTGGCGAGACGGGGATGCAGTGCAGGCCGTTTATTCGTCAACGGTCAAGGCAGCCCGTCGCTCATTCGTCAACGCCGCCAGCCTCGCCGCGCATTCCTAAGACGCGGTACAGCTGTATCGGTCAAACTATACTCATTGATGCTCTGGAAGTGCATTTAAATATGAAGGCCGTTTTAAAGCACATATTGTGTTTTGTTAAGTCGAGCTCGTAATTGCTTTTCTTTTAAAACGACAAAGTTTATTTGTCTATGACAGTTAGTTTGAACCTTAGTGAAGTTTCAATTTACTGGGGATTGTTGTCAAAAGTGGTAAGGCGACGAGGACGACTATACCATTAAAGCTCAAGCTGACCTTTTTAGAAAACCAGTAATATACATTTTCATGTATGCTTCATCAGGAGGTTCACTTTTCTTATACGCTTCTTCAGAAGGCTCACTTTCCACAGTTCCAATAACACAACACGTCATTATTTTAAACATTTCTGGGCCACTATGGCTACCCAAAAACCACTTAAACGAGTTTTCTTCCTATTAATTCCAACATACTTAATATAATATTATATTATAACCACGCTACCACGAAATTCAGATAATATTGTTCGAGATCTTCTAAGAATTTGAACACAATTTTGGTGATAATGTCAATAACATTTCGAGATTATATTGATAACGTCTCGTGATGATTCAAAGACAATGATTACAAACGGCACACGTGTGAAATAACCTCGTGTTTATTATTTGAAACTAGCTTTAACCGGTAGCTTCCCCCGCTTGGACGTCGGAAATTTTCGCACGGGAATATACTACTGGGATATTGCATTAATTTAGATCATCTGCCTACCCTTATCCCCAACTATGTTGAGGTCGGCTTCCAGTAACCAGATGCAGCTGAATACCTGTATTTTACATAGAGCGACTGCCTATCTGACCTCCACAACCCAGTTATTGGGTAACACGATACCCCTTGGAAAGAATGGTTGTCAGACTTTCGGACTTCTGACGACTTGTAACAACTATCAAAGATCTGCAAATAACAGCCGGGATTCCGAGGTACGGAGGGGTCACGGTATGTAAAGATGGTCACCCATCCATGGACCACCTGCGGCAAGCGTAGCTTAATCTACATTAATTTATGATATAATTTAATTTAATTTAAATGGCTTATGCTGGAAATGTGTGGCTTGACTTGTAGCCGTGTGTACTTACGAGTACAATTCTTTAAACCTGACTTGGTTTCAATACTCAATACTTTAAAGCATTCCATAATGTATACATATAACAGTTGGTATGTTAAAACATCGAATCAATTATGGACCCTGTCGGGCACATAAAAGTTAATTTTTAATAGGAGAGAGGATGAAGGCGCATTTTAATAATAAAAAATAAAAAAATTGGAATAGTATCATTTGCTTTTATGGTATTTCTATTTTATATAAGTATTTATAATGCTGAAAATCAGCGCGGAGCTGTGGGTCCCCAATAGCACAGAATCATGGTGAGTGGAAGCCTTTTTGTCACAGTCATGACGTGCAGCTGCCGACTATTTCGGTTTTGTGCTCGTGATTATAATGTAGATTTATTTTGTTATATTTTTCTGTTTACCTACCTACTCGAGTTAATTATCTTTTTGTATGCACGTGTTTCTGTGACAAACTATTTTTCTTTCTTCTTTGTTTCTTTCATATATATTACCTTCACTTCCAAACAGCTGACTGTTTTTTGGGTTGAATATGATCCCTAAAATCATCCCAAAGGTTTAGGCACAGTATGAAATTATTTTTTTAAATAAGTTTTTTTTAAACTTTGGTATGCTGTAACTTTGGCATACTGTCTCTTTGGATTGCCTCTTGGGTGCGGTGACCGACTCTTATTTTGGTGCTTACTGAATAATAAAGAACTAATCTTTTTTAACCTCTGTAAGTGAACACCTGTAATTGGCTTTCAGAATATTGTACTGTCCTTGATCTGTTTGTTTTAGCTGTAAGACTCCCAAATCATTTAAATAAATAAATAAATAACCAGCCTATAACGTTCTCACTGCTAGGGCTCAGACCTCTTTCTGTGATTATGTAGATTTGTTGGAACTTTTCTATTTTGTTAAGTACCTGGTAATTGTTGAAAGGCCTACACTGTCCTCCCATACCTATTTTCACTGTTATTTGATAATATTGTAAAGCCAATTATTTTTAAAAGAGTAACCGTGGAGTTTCTTGCCGGCTCTTCTTCATAGGAAACGACTAATTGGAACCGTGCACCTAGCTTCTGACGTTTCATAAGTGCCCATGTGGTGTGGTGTGTGTGGTGTGTGGTTTATGTGAAATAAAATATTTTGATTTTGATTTTTTATTTTGTGAGATGGAATGGGCCGTAATCTTCGAGCCGGTTTCTACGCGATGTTTTTCTTCACCGTTTTGAGAGCAGTGGTGATGAAATAAATTACACGAAGTAAAGTGCCAGGGTTCGAACCCACAACCTAAAACAGGTATGACACACTGCTCACATAAGCAACTACTAGAAATAAAAATTTTCTACACAAATAAATAAAATTGAAGTATCTGTTTGTAATTTCAATATAACAGTTTTATACTATACCCAAAGTCTCAAATTCAGATAATTTATGTAAACAAAGGGGATAACATATCAAAAAAATGTCTTTGTAATGGTAATTCACATCAAAATGGCGAAAAAAGAGGTTTCATTTTCTTTTAAGTACTGATTTTAAGAAATAATAATAAAAAAATAATCATACCGTAATTATTTTTATAAACTTTCGGTTTTAAACAAAGTTATTAAAAAAAGGAGATTTTCTGGTATAAAATATTTGATGATACTGGTAACAGTGCAGAAGATACAAACATTTTCAATTTTTTTTTACATCTTCAACAAAACTAATATTACAACTCTCATTCATAGATTCATATTGTAAGTAGCATAGCTAGCCACATTTTGGATGAAAATGGCTGTAAACTGATTCGAGTGGAAATCGATTTTGGGAGGCCTACGTCTAGCACGACGATCATATGCCGTGTCTCCGACTTACCACACAAAACATTGTTTGGCAACGGTATTTTGTTTGCATAGTTCTTATAATGAATTCACTTAAATTTTACCGATGACTATTTACAAACAAAAAAAAAATATGATAAAATGTTTTGCACCACTGGCCTGTCATTTTGACGGTTACTTTTCTTGACATTACTTTGTTTACATAAATTATCTGAATTAGAGACTTTGGGTATAAATGCATATGAAAGTAAATACGGTATCAACTTTAAAAAAATAAAAAAAATATTTTGTCTCTCAGTCCATCTGTTTCAGCTAATCCAAAACGGCTGGAACGATTTTGACAGGACTTTCACTGCCAGATAGATTGATGATATAAAGAGTAACCTAGAAGCTCTTGTCCCATTGAATTTATAAGTCTAGATTTCATGATTTTCCTTTCATTTAATTTATCATGTTTGATAGATATATCTGATCCTTATGATTGACCCTATCGATTGATACTATAAAAATACAGGATTTTATTTTTCCGGATTTTAGCCGGTTCGATTCTCGAGTGTGGCAAGCAAATTTTCGAAAATGTTTGAAGGCGCATTTGTGTGTTTAAAAAAAAAAAAAAAGAATGTTTCCTTTGAGTAAAATCTCCAGTATTTAGAGTACTTACTTTCCCACCAGATGAGGTTAAAAAATTCCACTTTGTATATAAGATTCTGATTGTGATAAGAACCTAAACGACATAGTAGCTAAAGTTTCAACTTACTTCAGCTTCATCTTAGGAGACTGGTGTCTTGGCGGCTGGCCGTCCATTGATCTGACGCCATAGTAGCTGGAAGCCCCTGACGCTGGTCGAAGTAATGATGGAGATCCTGTTAACAAGTTTTGCAGTGATAATGATTAATACGAGCCTTATAATGAAACACGATCGTAACAAAAGAAGATCACCGCTGTATATTGTCATATTTTTCTGTAACCTCTGACCCCTACGATCCAGTATTCGTATCAGTTCTTTGTGCGAATAGCGCCAATTGCACAAGAATCGCATAAACTCGATCTTTTTTTTTGTCTGTCTGTCTGTTTCAGCTAATCTCAGAAACGGCTGGACCGATTTTAACGGGACTGTCACTGGCAGATAGCTGAAGAAAAAGCCACGCGGGCGAAGCCGAGTGCAACAGCTAGTTAAAAAATAACAACTACCACAAAGTTAAAAGGCTTAGGCAAGGCTCATCTTGCTGTGCTGCCATCACTACATGACGCTGCAAAAAGGAAAAAAAAAGTTATTACATCATTTGAACATTAATATTCAGTCCCAAACGAATCCTGCCTTACTTCTGTCCAGAACGAACCCTGCCTTCCATGTAAAAAGGTCGAGGCCCATTCTTTGTTACCACATCATATCCAATCCCGCCCCCTTATTACATAACAGGAAGAATGGGAAGGATTGGAATTATTTTGATGAAAATTCATAATACATTGCTTCAAATGTTTTAAAAATGTGTTTGCTCGACAGCGTAAATAACGCAATGAATATTATCCAACTGTCAAAATTAAAGGTGCCATCAAGCAAGGCAATGCAAGGTGCCATTGAGAGTGTGTCACGCGGTTAGTTGGCAGATTTATTTTCAACTAGCTGCTGCTGTTGGCTTCGCCTGCGTGGCTTGATGTGGGATTTCATGGTTGGTCCCATAGTGAAAGTTGTTCATAATGATGTGTACAATGACACCTTAAGATAATGCCCATGAATTCAATTTCACCCTGTATACTTGTATATGCATTAAGTATCTGATTACTTCATTAAATATTCATCCATCCATACTAATATTATAAATGTGAAAGTAATTCTGTCTGTCTGTCGGTCTGTCTGTCTGTCTGTCTGTCTGTATGTTACGTTTTCACACCTAAACCGCTGAACCGATCGTCATGAAATTTGGCAGAAATATAGCCTGGGATATGGAGAAGGACATAGGCTACTTTTTTACGCGATAACCGACATCCACGCGGGCGGAGCCGCGGGCAAAAACTAGTTAAAATATAAATGTTTCTCACCATGCGGAGTGCCAGTTAACGGTGTATAGTGACTGGATCCCGGTATAGATCCAGACATGCCTTTAGCGAGCTGCAAGGCCGAGTGGAGCCCCGGGGCGCCCTTCTGCAGCCGGACAGCTGACGGGGACATGGTGAGGGGGCCTGGTGTCGTGATGGGGTGCTTCTCTACCTGCAGCGCTGATATGACCACTGCCTCTCTGTTGTAGTACCTGGAAACAGTTTGTGGGTAAAACTGTACGTAGTGCGCCTTTCGCTACAGCAAGAACAATTTAGCTACTCGAAGTCGCCACATAGATATATGGTAGGTTGTGTAAAGTCGCCGTTTGTCATCATTTAAAAAAAGTAAGAGTGCAACTATATTTTGCAGATGCTATGTGGCTTTGTATATCGACTGGTCAACGTAAATCAACCGCAATCTAGTTGCAGCATCAATAAAATCAATTCATTCACTAACGGACAGCGCACAGCCGAAACTCTGCACAAGAGTTCCATAATATGTAACGAAGGAAAGCAAAAAGAAACTATATTTGAAACTACCCACATACACATAAATATGCGATGAAATTTTGTATGAAAGTTTATCATTTTTGTTCATCATGTAATATAATAAGGTTCAAACAGACAACTCACTTTTTCAACAATATCTTGATATGCGTTTCGCTGACAGTCGGGAACATTGCGCTTATCTTGGCTACCAGGGCATCAGTGTCCGATGTCAATGTCAAGGAGTCTTGGAATTTCTCGTTAAGGTGGGAGACCCTGCCAGGGACCGGGCTGCCTCGAGGAGTGAGGCATAGTGCCCGACCCAAAATAGGGCTGTCGTTCGGCGTTCCATAGGCACGGGGATCCTGAAGAATTGTGTAATAGGTGAAAGACTGGTAGAAACTGTAAAGACTAATAACTTGTTTTTCATTAATACTTACTAAGGAAATTTTAATACTTGTATAGTGCCTTATTATTTGGTTTTCTGTATAGTCTAATGCCCATTGCCGTAACTTTAATAAAGTTATTGATTTACCGTGTAAGTGACTTCAGTGCGCTTTATTTAAGAGTTCATTATACCTATTTACAAGAAAGCAAGTGTCGGTAACATTGTCAATTTACTCCATACAACACATAAGCGTTTTTTCTAACCAGCAATACAATAGCGGTGTTGACACACTGTCAGTGCTTTGTGCTTAAAATCAGTTTACCCCTTCTGCATATAAATATGCAATACGGGTGGTTTTACATACCTCAAGAGTTGACAAACCACATTAAGATGAAATAGAATATTCTGAAAAAATTGCTCCCTATAATTCAGAATATTAAAGTCTATTGGGAGTAGACGGAGGTTACACCAACAACTTGGCGTCAATTTGATGTTACTTTGGTTAAATTGTCAATTAACTGATTTAATAAAGCAAATAATGGGTTTTGAATGGTGAAGAGCTCTTCTGAAAGAGAGATAATTAGATAATTATGAAAAAAAAAACAATATTTTCCCATTTTGAATACGCATGCTTGCTACAAATTGAGAAGGAAACCTTAAAAGTTGTTGCCCATTATGACTTTAAATATTTCAATGGCGCCAAATTGATGGTCTCACCTCCATCTATCAAATCATGTACGACGGCTAAGCGTGTACTTACGAGATGCGGTTTGAGCCCCTTTGGATGAAACATCTTGGGGCTGTGCTGTACGTTCTGGAACGCATGCTGGAGCCGAACTGGGGAGGGGTACGGGTGCACGTGATACGGTGACCCGTGTGCCGACTGCTAGTTCCAATGCACAGACATGGGTGGACAAATACCACTGTGAACAACCATGCAAAGATGGCATAGCTTAGCTTTTATAATCTTTCCTCTGTGACAAGCTATTCAGGCGTGACACAGGAGAGGTACTGGTGGGTTTCACTGGAAGTCCTGGAACTCCATCGTATCTCATTTTTAGCTGGATCTACTGATCTACCCATAAAACGAAAATAGTAGTGAAATGGATGTGAACTATACACCTTATCCTAACCCTTTAAACTATGTAATGTTATGTTGGGACGCTTCACAATCCCATTACATACAAGAATAGCTATGCCAACTTGTGCTTCCACACTGTGATTATCAAACAAACAAGTATTATACATTTACATATGCTGGTTCAAAAGTCAAACTTATCAACTCATAAGAATCTGGGACCTTTCAATGATTTTCTTACATTATTTAATTCATTAATCATGAAATCTGAACAGTATAGTTCCAAGGGAACTGTATCCTGTCATTGCATTACAAAAGAATCACAGAATGATTATACCATGTAAAATGTTGATCTTTCATTTTGACTTTTGTGGCATCAATAAATATCTGTAGCTCACTCAGAAAAGCAAGACACAATACATTAAGAAACTAGCGGTTTTATACCCACTTTTTGAAATAATTCCTTTATCGGACACAAATTAATTATTACTCAATAACAAAATAGCGTTGCCTCTTGCTCCCCTGAGCTAATTTTGCTTTTGTATCAGCGGTGTTAAATGTATTCATTTCTATTATTATACATTGTGCACACAAAAGTGCAGTTTATTGAATTGTAGTACTTTGTAGTAGTCTGCCTGATGGCCACCATAGCCGAGGCCCCAACGAATCCGGCTCTTCATGGTTGCTAAAACTGACTTAAACCAATGCTATATCACATCTGAAAATTTATTAAAAGTACATTATTATTAATAAAAAATTTGGCAAATAGAACATAAAGAGATTTCATGATTTTATATCCAGTGGTGAGGAGTGTGATCAGTCTGTCAGTTATTCTATTGACCTACCCGTTTCATTACGACAATTATTATTGATTGAACATAAACTATTTTCTATATTTAACAGTTTAAACAACAAAAAAAAAAACTTTTCCTTGTTAATATCATTGTTAGATATTTGAAACTCCCATGTTAAATTGTAGGTACCTACTATTTCGTCATCAGTCAATTCCTTGAGTTATGGTACTCCGACGTTTTGAAAGATCTACTCAATTTATACAAAGAAAACTGCAATGTACAGACTAAGCCATACGCCATAAAGCTTAAATGCTGAGGTAATCGAAATACAAATAAATAAATTAGATTTAGTTATTGAGAGATTTTAGATAAAAGGTGGTTAGGTACCTGATGGTGAATGCATTCCAGGGCAATATGGTGAGCTGCACTCTGCAGCGATTTGTGTTTAGATCTCAACTCCTCCATTTGATACAATTTGATATAAAAGTAAATAAATTACACAATATAAACACACAAGACAGTAACTCTCACTTAACTAGTAACTCTTCAAGGGAAACCACTGAACTAATTCACATTTTGCATCAATATGAAAAAGTTATTTATATTATAAACATTTCAATATATGTCAATAATAATAGACATGATTTTTTTAAATATTTCCCTCCTCTTTGTTTTCGTCGTAAAATCGGGAAGCCACCATTGATAATACTGCTAAAATTAAGAGTGCGTACTTCAACCAACTTCAACGAAGAGAAATCATAAATATTGCAACTGCTACAACGAGCTTTTCAACTCTGTTATCTTATATTGCGTAGAAATGGCGTTCGGATAATCAATACTTTTACGCAGATTTCTGTCGTCTCGCGCAATTTTACACGGCTTTCGATTGCCCCGCGAAATTCAGTTTTTTATGGACGTTCTGCGTAGCTATTCACAACGGTACGATTCGCATTCGTCGCGATTCGTTTGTTAAATCCTGATTTCTGAACTGAACCGAAGCACTGGCAAAATTAAGACTGCGCCGAGCGCACAGTGGCGCCCTCATCGTTTTTTCCGTGATTTCTTTTATTTTAGAATGAAAATGTAAAAAATAAGCACGTTTAGTTGTGCTTCACAAGACTATACGTTATTATTACTACAAACAATAGTTTTAAATTGTTATGTTTTATTGTAATCATTAAAACGGAAAATAGTGGCCACTAAGCTCCGTTTTAATGATTACAATAAAACATATCAATTTAAAACTACTGTTTGTAGTAATAATAACGTATAGGTGTTGTGAAGCACAACTTAACGTGGTTAATTTCTGCATTTTCATTCTAAAATAAAATAAATCACCGAACAAACGATGAGGGCGCCACTGTGCGCTCGGCGCAGTCTTAAGGGCAAAACGCTATTCACAGATCTGTGTGGAAGGTACAAAATGGTAGTAAATAGGTGTAGAAGCATCTGTGGTAGAAAATTTAAAGTGCTTGTTTTTTATTGGGTATTTCAGTAAATGCAAGTAGAATATAACATCGAGTAATTTTAACTTCTACAAACAATGAGTGTAACGGGACAATGAGCGTAACGGGACATTTTCGTGCATGCATCATCGATTTATTAGACGTTGTCACGTCAAAAAAAAACAGTTAACAATGATTTTATTAGGAATCAAATCTACAAAAAAAAAAAAAATGAGTAGTTGATAGTTATCTGTGAAAAGTTTTTTTGACGTGACAACGTCTAACACCGGCTGCATGCACGAAAATGTCCCGTTACGCTCATTGTACGCTTGCGCCGCATCATTTTTTTGTTATGACGTTGTCACGTTAAACTATCGTCCTTAAACCAACTTTACAGACAACCAATTTTTTTTATTTAAATTTTCCCTCCTAATTCTCGATACTAGGAGGAAAACCAAAGCAGAGTTGCCTGTTCTAAAAACTTCATAACAAATCAATAAAGTCCACACTTTAGCGTTCTTCGTAACTAGAACAATGAATTAACATGATTGTTAATTAATTCAACGTGTATTCATGAAACAGATTGAGTAACTATACCCAAAGTCTCTAAATCAGATAATTTATGTAAACAAAGTAATGTCAAGAAATGTCACAGTCAAAATGACAGGACAGTGGTGCAAAACATTGTATCATATTTTTGACGTGATAACGTCTAATAAATCGACGAACGCCGGCTGCATGTACGAAAAAGGATGACTCATTGTCCCGTTACGCTCATTGTCCCGTTACGCCCACTGTCCCGTTACGCTCATTGTACGGATGAACGCCGGCTGCATGCACGAAAAAGGATGACGCATTGTCCCGTTACGCTCATTGTCCCGTTGCACTCATTGTCTCGTTACGCTCATTGTACGCTTGCGCCGCATAAATGTTTTGTTATGACGTTGTCACGTTAAACTATCGTCCGTAAACCAACTTTACAGACAATCATTTTTTTTTTTTGTGAATAATCATCTATAAAATTAAAGTGAATTCAATATAAGAACTATGCAAACAGAATACCGTTGCCAAACAAAGTTTTGTGTAGGACACGGCCTATGATCACCATAATCAGCCCTTTAGTCCACTGCTAGACGTAGGCCTCCCAAAAACGATTTCCACTCGAAACAGTGCACAGCCGTTATCATCCAAAATGTGGCTAGAATATGCTACATTTATTATAAATCTATGAATTAGAGTTGTAATATTAGTGTTGTTGAAAATTTTAAACATAAATAAAAAAAATGTTTGGATCTCCTGCATTGTTACAAGTATCATAAAATATTTTATACCAGAAAATCTCCTTTTTTTAATAACTTTGTTTAAAACCGAAAATTTATAAAAATAATTACGGTATGACTATTTTTTTATTATTATTTCTTAAAATCGGTACTTCAATGAAAATGAAACCTTTTTTTTTCGCCATTTTATGTGAATTACCATTACAAAGATATTTTTTTGATAGGTTATTCCCTTTATTACATAAATAATCTGAATTTGAGACATAGAGGTATAAATGATTGAAACTATATGGATATTACAATTTATAAAGACCTGTAAGGTGTGAAAATAATCTATAATTCGTCTTAATATAGGATTCAATAAAATCGTTACCAATTAAGTAGAATAATATAATCACTTAAGACTGCGCCGAGCGCACAGTGGCGCCCTCATCGTTTTTTCCGTGATTTCTTTTATTTTAGAATGAAAATGTAAAAAATAAGCACGTTAAGTTGTGCTTCACAAGACTATACGTTATTATTACTACAAACAGTAGTTTTAAATTGTTATGTTTTATTGTAATCATTAAAACGGAAAATAGTGGCCACTAAGCTCCGTTTTAATGATTACAATAAAACATATCAATTTAAAACTACTGTTTGTAGTAATAATAACGTATAGTGTTATGAAGCACAACTTAACGTGGTTAATTTCTGCATTTTCATTCTAAAATAAAATAAATCGACGACCAAACGATGAGGGCGCCACTGTGCGCTCGGCGCAGTCTTAAAAAATTATACAAAGAAATGCTGGAAACGGAGCTTCCGTTTTAATGATTACAATAAAACAACAATTTAAAACTACTGTTTGTAGTAATAATAACGTATAGTGTTGTGAAGCCCAACTTAACGTGGTTAATTTCTGCATTTTCATTCTAAAATAAAATAAATCGACGACCAAACGATGAGGGCGCCACTGTGCGCTCGGCGCAGTCTTAATAAATTATACAAAGAAATGCTGTGTACTGTGATAAAACTCTAAGTTTGGCAACACTAATTAATACTGTCACTATTCGAATGAAAACAATACGTATAGAAACAATTTTTTGTAAAAAAAAAAAATATGACATACACAGAACAGTTAACCACAAAAAAAAAATGCTACATTGTATTTATAAACTTGAGAACAATTTAATGATACCGGAACAGCATTGTAAAACGTTTAAAACGGTCTATATTTATAGATATGGACATTTTATGATTTCAGATTTGAGATTCAAAATTCCCGCCATAACCTAAGTAGCGTACGTGAAATGTTTTTTTCATTTTTCGATTTAATTATGGCGGACCGCAGTTGGTGGGTGAAAGAAGTTTATAATCATTTAGTGTGAGTGCATACAAGTTGTTTAACGTTCATGTGATAGTTAAAATTCATCCGCACCGCAAGGGTGTATGCCTGGGTGGGCGGAAACAAGATATGGCGGAGAACAGAGGTTCGGACAACGTCGTTATGCCGGACATTACCGAAGTTTCCGAAGCCGATCCCCTGTCGGCGGGGGCCGATCACGATGCCGACCGATCTGATGGCGGAGCTGTTTTGTCGACTGCAATCAAAAATACAAGATTGTCTAGTGATTCTAATGGCGTGGTCACGGTGCCAGTTTCTCTGCCGGTCGGCACACTTATTACTGGCACGACATTTAACGTGATAACGTCAGATCAGCTGCCGCATTTCAAGCCTATGATATGTGTTGACAATGGGTTTATATCAGGTGGGCCAGTGACAGATGACATAAAACCGACTCATATCGTGATACAGAACCCTCCGTCGCCTGCGAATCGGCAGGAGGAGAGTGGCTCGAGTGCACCCAGTGCGCGGCACACGAGTGCTCGCTCATGGGCAGAGACTGCTAACATGCCCATACTGCCCATTCGATGCAAGAATACGCCGGCTGAGCTACATAAACAAAGATTCGGCTCTGGGGGCAGGGGCAGATGTATAAAATATGGAATGGAATGGTACACACCAAGTGAATTTGAAGCCTTATGTGGAAGGGCTTCTAGTAAAGACTGGAAGAGATCTATTAGGTTTGGTGGGCGAAGTATCCAGGCCCTGATAGACGAGGGCATACTGACCCCTCATGCCACAAGCTGTACTTGCGGGGCATGCTGTGATGATCAGTCAGGTGGGGACTGTGACAGTACTTTATTATGATACAGTAAGTCAGTAATTAGCCAGGCATAAACATATCAAAAAGTATATATTCACATAATATATTAGGTAATAGGCATGCAAACATTATGATCATGACAACTGTCTACTAGGCTAAATAAGTATATTCTTGTGTTGATGATAATATCAAAACAGGCCCGTATTACAGAATGTCACTCAATACTCGAGCATTACTTAAAACTAGTTTCAACCAATCAAATGACTTGAATGTACTTATAAGTAATGCTTGAGTATTGAGTGACGTTCTGTAATATGCGCCTTAGTTATCAAATCTTATAATCATAATAAATTAAGGGTAGGTAGGTAAAGGAGTATGCGGGTAGTATCTCTAATAGTACTTGTATTTCATTTCCAATCTTCAAGTAATGTTAGTAAAAGAAATTGGCTATATTAGAAGTTAATAGAGATTGGTGAACGACTACAGCAAATTATAAACCTAAGAAGCTTTTAGAAGTCATTAGCTATACAAATAAATAAAATTGAAGTGTCTGTTTGTAATGACAAAATAACAGCTTTTTACTAAATGCTTATGAAAGTATATACAGTACTTATACAAAAAATCGGTTGTTTGTGTGTGTGTGTGTGTTTGTTTGTCTGTTTGTTCTGAATAATCTCTGAAATGGCTGGACTGATTTTGACGGGACTTTCACTGGCAGATAGCTGATGTTTTAAGGAGTCAGCAGCTAGTAATTAATATAAAACAAAATCATGACAACCTGTTGACACTAAGGAATTAAAAAGCTGTTATTCAGCAGACTTACATCCGCGCTCTTGGCAGACAAATATTATTCTGTACAAAAGGAACAAGATAGCAGCTTAACAAATCAAATCCATTTATTTTCCAGAATGTAGGTTTACAATGTATTATAATGTAAACTCTAAATTGGCCCTTTTACACTCTACCATTACATATGGTTTGCAAATATTTAATTTTAACCTGTAGATTGTTATTATTTTAATTACATTTATATAAATAAAAATGTATTGCTACATGTGTTGCTAAGCGTAAAACTCGACTTGATTCAAATTACTGTTACATACTGCTAATATAAGGCCCAATTGAATAGCAATTTGAATTTTCGCTTTCCAGCCATGGGTCCTGTGCGGTTGTTCACACCCTACAAGAGAAGGAGACGCCACAATCAAGAAGGAGAAGAGAAGAAGCCAAAACTGAAAAGAGAGTCTAGCATAGGAGATGGAGATGTTGATAACATACACCAGAGCAGCAACAATAGCAACAATTCTAAGGAGGCCTGGCAAACAATTGCTGAAGGCCTGGATACCAATGCTGACTACCATTTATTAGAGAATCCGGACACCAATGCTGAATCCATTACAGGTAAGCTTTATTCATAGATGGAAATGACAGAAAAGTTGAAATAGGAGCTGTAAGATTATAGGCCTTATTTCTTTACACATAAAGGCAGCTGTTCATTTGACTTCTACACTTATCGGCAGATGACCTGTTGATTTGAAATGATTAAGTTGATAAGATGCTCTATGCTTAAGCAAAATGGAGGTTTTTGATTAGACCTCATATAGAGATGAAGTCATCCTCAGTCAGCCTCATGAAGAGAACCACACAGATATGAGTGAACCTGTCCAGTCAGTGTAAGAATTTGTCAGTTGTCGTGCAGCTCAACTCGGTACTTAAGGAGTTCAACGATACGATAAACAATACCAAAAATAGGACATTTGGGTAGGCTGCAAAAAGTACTCAAACTGCCAGACCATCATAAAAACTAATGGAAAAAATACAACAAACATTGACCCACACATACGCTTCACATTCACAGTAATTAAAATAATATAATGCTTTACAAGGGGTAAATATTCATGTCATTGTGGCAATGGACTGTAAATTATTATCTGAGATTATGAATTCATAAAGTCAGCAACAGCCTTTATGTAGGCAAGGTATGTGAAAATTGGCTGGCTTTGCTTTCATTTCCAGACAGCATACCAGCCAGAGTTAAACGGCGTGAGTTAGTATGTCATTGGGAATACAGACCAAACTTCAAAAGGGTTTTAAATATTGTGCGTTGACACAAGACTACATTTTGAACACAAAATTCATAACGAATTTAGAGACCTTTTTAGGACGAATGTAGGTACCTACAGATATATGAAATCGATACATCGATAGAGATAGAGATCGGCTACAGTCTACCTTACGGCGTGCAAATTATTACATAAATTGAAATATTAATACAGTCAGTTAATCAGTTTATATAGTCAGGTACCGTGTGGTGCCGGACGTAAAGAATAGCACTACCCCATTTCCTCCTGCGGGTGTCGTATAAGGTGACTAGGGACTTTCTAGAGAATGGGCAGCAGCGTTCCCAATGTATTTTTTTTAACACCATACTGCGATCGCCAACCCGCTTGCCGAGCGTGGCGATTATGGCAAAACCTCCCAATTGGGGGAGGCTTATGTCCAGCAGTCTTTCGGCTTAAATGATGATGATGATGATTCAGGTTCATAAGTCTTACATGGATGGATGGATGTCTTAGTCTTTAGTTATAATAATGTTATGTTCGTGCAAAATGTTATTGGGTTCAGGAATTTCTCAGTAGCAGCCGGAGTCGCCCGGTTGATGCCAATAGGCTCGCCCCCGCATGGGACTTAAATATAACTGGCGAAATTTGGATGTACTATAAGTATACCTCTGCTTAACTCTTCGGGGAAATACGGGCGTGATGTTATGTTTATTAATTCAATGTTGCAATTTGAAATTTTGTCTTTTTCAATGCTTTGTTTCCATTCAAACATGCATGTCTAACCACCCCGTTGCCGGTACTTAATTAATAAATACATACATAGTTTATTTTTGTTGCTATGTTCAGCAACAAAAGTATATTATTTTGTCCATAGTTTCTGATAAATCTATGAGTTCAAACTTACTAATGATTACATTTTTGTTACAAAATATTATTGAAGAGTAGGTTCTGTTGACCAATATTATAATAGGTATAATTAATTAAAAATTGAGATAATATCAACGACTTTTGTTACTGACTTTCACTGAATGCACTTACCAAATTAATGCTCTCCTTTGTGTAAGGTCTGTATTGTGTGAGGCTTATATCAAATAAAAGGGTCCATCTGGGATTAATATAATTTCCTTTCCCCCATATGTACGTCCATGTACCTTTCATTCAAAAAAGTATTTAATAATAGAGAGTAACTATGGAGCCAAATATCTAAATAGGGTTGTTTGAAAATAAAGCGTGTCCTATTTATTTATTTAAACTTCATGTACAATAGTGGTACATAGGCGGACTTAATGCCACAAGGCATTCTCTACCAGTCAACCTTTGGGTTAAATATAAAAACAGTGATAGGGTTAAAAAATAATGTCTAAAATACTAACTATCCTATTGATCATTGTTATATTTAAAAGGGTCTTATTAACACAGGGGCTGAGCGAGACTAGGCATTTTGTGTGGGAAGTGGTTTGATACGGTTGAGGCAAAGGCACATTTGTATGGGATGTGATCTAACCATTATAAATGTAGTTTATATTATGTATTTTAAATCTAACTGAGTGTTACTTTAACGTAACAAGTAATGTACTCAATGCCGGCTAGAGCAGCGGGGGGAGCAGAGCAGGAGGGGCTCGTGGCTAATGGCTAAATAATAACTGCCGCACGGGTCGATCGAAGGTTAGCTTAACCTTGGCTTACGCTTGCCGCGGTCGGTTTGTGGATGGGTGACCATTCTGAGACCCCTCCGTGTCTCGTTCATTTAAGCCGTTGGTCTCGGCTGTTATTCGTAGATCTTTGACAGTCGATATGGTATCAGAAGCCGGTCTGACAACCAGTCTTACCAAGTGGTATCGTATTACCCTGTAACTGGATTGTGGAGTTCAGGTACGGTAAGACTGGAAACCGTTCAGAACATAGTTTTTTTTTTTTTTTTTTCTATGGATTTTCTCTTGACTCTAGTCTAAGTCTGGGTGACAGAGACAAAGTCGACGATGGAGTGAGCTTACCCAGAAGAAGCCTGTTCACTCTCACTTTGAATAGATTAGGGTTGTATGCGTTCGAAAACACAGACGCAGGTTGGGAAAAATCTCTAGTTAAAACCGCACTTACCGAGAATTCGCTGTTGCTAAGCTGTTGCGTTTATTAATGTCATATGATGCTCATGTGTACGAATGTTTTTATTTTATTATGATGTTATAAAAAACATATCTTCTGGATAAGCTAGCAGTCGATTACGAACCATTGTTAACTATTATTTTTGATTTTCTAAGGTTTTAATGAAATTTTAATAAACAGTCGTACTTGCTTTGCTAAAATATACTTAACGACATCACTATTAAATGTCTTCCATGTATTTTGTGTTGGGCGCTGATAGCTGCGTCTCAGTATTTTGCAGCTATTTTCGTGTCTTTTGTTAAGTTATACCTAAATTGTTCCTAATAAACTTTGATTTATTATTGATATAATTATGTACCTACTGATTTCTCGAAAGTCTTTTTTGCGTAATACATATACTTATTATAGAATTTATGCTTTTGCTAATGAAAATGTTATGTCATGCGGAGCGAAAATGTGTTATTTTTAAGCGAGTTCTTATTAAATTGGTCATAGATAATAAATAATCTTTAGAAGTAGGTGTGTAACTTTAGTGCTGTGCTTGGGAATAATAATCTTACCGTTTTGAAGTTAAGCTCTCTGAGGTTTACAGAATGAGACAATTAATAACCATGATTTATGAACGTCCAATCAGCCTAGAAGCGAAATACGCTGTGCTTAAAAATAATGATCTCAAGTTTTTATGTTAAGCTCTCTGATGCTTACAGAATGAATCAATCGAAAATATATAGAAAAAATACTTGTGCTTATACAGTGAGTCAAATATAATATGTGCCAAGTAATCGAACGCGAAGAGCTTAATGTATTTCATAAAGCCGATGCGAAAAAATAAGCGTTACTCGGCGACTAATGCTGCTGTGATGCAATTGCAATTCGTCATCATCATCATCATCATTGTCAGCCTTGTTCCACCCACTGCTGAGTATTTGCGTCCTTTCTTTTGTGCCATGCTTCCCTGGTCTGTGCGAGCAATTAATTAGATAAAATTTTCACTTATTCGAAGCTTCAGCCATCAGCACAGTAATTGTTCTGTAATGGCTTGAACTTTCGCCTTAACATCCACGTATTCGGCTTACAAACTTAGTGACGACATCCCTTTTGTGCCATGCTTCCCTGGTCTGTGCGAGCAATTAATTAGCTACAATTTTTACTTAGGCCAAGCTTCAGCCATAAGCGAACTTAACAGTAATTGTTCTGTAGTGATTTGAACTTTCGCCTTAACATCCACGTGTTCGGCTTACAAACTTAGTAACGACATCCCTTTTGTGCCATGCGTCCCTGGTCTGTGCGAGCAATTAATTAGCTACAATTTTCACTTAGGCGAAGCTTCAGCCATAAGCGAATTTAACAGTAATTGTAGTGGCTTGAATTTTCGCCTTAATATCCCCGTGTTCGGCTTACAAATTTAGTAACGATATAGCTCTCAAATAAGTTTGACTTAGGTTTAGGTAAACCTTCTTGGTCTGAAATGCCAAATACTTGTCTTAACTTTGAACTTGCTGTGCCCGCAACTACACTCGCGACTAATATACAGGGTGACTTTGAAAACAATCGCCAAAAAGGGGGTGTTCTACCCCATCAATATAAACAACTTTTAAAATGGGACCAAATACGAATTTGCAAAAAAATAAAATAAAACTACCATATACAAAATAGTCCATTCGGGTATGTACCTTTATATAGGGAAGGTTCGAATTTGGTCCCATAGTAAAAGATGTTTATATTGATGGGTAAAACACTCTCCCTTAAATTTTTTCGTTTGTTTCAAAGTTATCCTGTATATTACCTTGACAGAGAATTACAAATAAGTATGATAAAAAAATCACGTTCATTGGATACTCACTAACGGTCGAACAAAAAGCCGTTGTGCTGTATTTTAACCAGAGATCGGAATAGGTAGAGCTAATTTACCTAAACTTCGAGGAAGGATGTAACATAGAGTGGATATCAGATAAACAATTTGTAACTATAAATAAAGGCCAATAAATAATTCGTGATTTTTAAATCTCTGGGTTTAAACGTCATTATAATTATTCCGGGAGTTTAAAGGAGGTATTATCCACTCTATGTTACATCCTTACCTACCTATTCCGATCTCTGATAATAACAAGGACAGGTTTGACTCTTGCCTCTAACATTAAGCGATTAATGAGTTTTGACACAATTTGTGTTGGAAACTAAACAGATAATAGAAAATAACACATATATCTGGACAAAATTAGCACAAACTAAACAGATAAAATAAAACTAGTATCAAATACAGTGCGCATGTCCTAGTTATTATTGATTGTTGTCTAATACCATGTCATAATTATAAAATAAACTTGGACTCTCCCGAGCGACTTTTATTTGGTACTCATTACTTTCAGCACTATATCTGCTTTTGCGATTTATTTGCGCCGCTTTGCTTGTTATTTTTTCTATAATGATGGGCCCTTTTATTTCGTGAATAATAATAATAAGAGGGGCTATTCCTGTAGTTTTAAGAACGTTCCCGTTCAAATCTGTCAAAAATACCTATAATTTACCGTATTTTTTTACGTAGTGTATGACATGGGCTGTAGAAATTGGTGAAAAAAAAAAACATTGTTATTATCGCTGAGATTATATTGCAACTACATTTTGAAGTTTTTAATTATTGTAATTGGCCTTCTGATTACATAGATTTGAATTACGTATTGAATGTCCTTTGAGAATAACAATTTATATATGTTTGACATTGGTGCCGATTCCCTTTTTCATAAACTAAACTAATTTTAAGTTCAGTGCATCTTTTCTTACTATTTCATTAAGAAAATGACAGAAGATAAATTTTAGTTTACTCCTGTCAAATTAATCAGCGCCTGTCACTACTCCATACAAGTTTAGACGTGATTAAAAACTTGCCTACTAAAATTACGTAAATTTACGTCAAGCGTTTACTATATAATATACATTCCCTATAAATGTCATCGTGAGTTTTATTGCGACATTAAGTATAGGTATCTCCGGTACATAGCAGGAATGAAAATCAAATCATCTTCACCACCATTCAGTTGAAAGTCGTCCCATACTGCACATAGGTCTTACCCATAGATATAAGAAATAAGTTTTGTGATTTTTACATTGCTTGCCCAGACACTTAGGTAGTGGTTAAGAAGCAATGTATTTATTTCAAAAATAATATAGTTGCTGTTATGTATGAAAACAAAAATAACGAAGTAAAAGCAAGAAATATTTTATGCTTTTAAAGACAAATATAGTAAAATACTAATACTTATATAAATGTCAAGTGATTCCATGATTATAAAGATTTTGGTTTGGCTTCGGTTTTTACGAGAACTGAACTGACACACACACTGAACATCACGGCAGTCTTAAATGTTATCACGATCGCGGTCGCAAGCGCACTAGTTCGCGGAAACGGCCATTTGCCTGTGATATGAGCATTTTGAGCATATCTCGCGGACACAGACACACCTTGTTGCCACCTCTCCTGTTTTTTTATATTTCGATGGTCTTACCCAAGCTTCGGGAATATGAACCCTTTATTTAAAAAAAACTTTAATTTTCGGCAAATAAGGTGCACTTAATAACTTATACGGGTACTAAACGAATTCTTAATGAGCTCGTTCTCACAAAAAATCCTTCAGGTCATAATTTCCTTTGTTGTCTGTTTGAAGTCGTCCATCAAATCGTATTTTTACTAATATAGTGTAGTCTCCCACGGGGCCCACAGATCGATATTGCATCCCCATATCAGAGAGGAGTTGAATTATGACCCTGGCACATCACACGCACTGATGCAACCCTCCGTATTCGCTACAATAAGCACATCGTGACTGCCTCCTTCGTGGGGCTGACACTTTATTGGGTTTATCTATCTGGAATTTTTCAGTAGCAGTTGATGGCAAAAGGCTCGCCCCCTATTACATGGGACTCAAACATAACTGGCGAAATGTGGGTGTACTTTAACTCCACCTCTACTCAACCCTTCAGGGAAACAAGTCGTGATGTTATATTATATGTTATGTACATCGTAATGGACACTAGGGAAACGCTGCTCATTATTTACGTAAGGGTTTGAGTGCACCCCCGGCCCCCGTCCACACATATATGGAATGAAATAGTGTGCGTCGATGTACCAACTCAATTTACAAAGCGTAAATGCTGACGAATCATTTTGATCTTTGGTTTGTTTGGTACGTACTTGATATTTAATTAACGGGTGATTAAGATTCTATCTTCGTTAGCTAGGGTGCTGGAGTTTACTCGGCACATGTTACTCAACTGTCCCGTCTGTCTTCTAAAGCCTTGTCGCATGTAGCGCCGAGAAACTAAGTTCATACGAATTGTTATCATTCTCTCAGTATCAGTCAATTTTAACGACTAGCTCCTAATGAAAAATAACGGATATAAATTGTTTGTTTTTCTTTTACTTCAAGGTGAGCGTGGAAGCCCATTAAACTTTTTAGACCTATATGAGAAACCTCTCAATAATAATGTCGGAATCTATTCCTGTAATCAATTTGTACGTCCCTTATACCTATACAATGCAGTAGATAATAATAATAGTACATTTAAATTACCTTTTCCAGCCCTTAATTAAAAACACATTTCGTAGAATTTATTACCTAGAATATCTTGTCTCCATATCTGTCACGTCTTCTCAGGTCTGCTTTGACATAACATTTATTTATTTGGGTCACCAACTACATATTTACAATATATTTTACATAGGATCTTACGTTCTGTATAAATATGTAATTATATCAATCTGCCTAGCCTTTTCCCAACTATGTTGGGGTCGGCTTCCAGTCTAACCGGATGCAGCTGAATACCAGTATTTTACATGGAGCGACTGCCTATCTGACCTCCACAACCCAGTAACTGGGTAACACGATACCCCTTGGTAAGACTAGCTGTCAGAATTTTGGGCTTCTGACGACCCGTAACGACTGTCAAAGATCCACGAATGACAGCCGGGACCAACGGCTTAACGTGCTTTCCGAGGCACGGAGGAGTCTCGGTATGTAAAGATGGTCACCCATCCACGGACCAACCCCGGCAAGCGTAGCTTAACCTGACGGATCGACCCGTGCGGCTGTTATTACTTAGCCACGAGCTCCTGTGTAAATATGTAATTATGTCACTTAAATGTGTACACAATTCATTATTAGTCAGACCATAACCATAATACAAGAACATAATGGTTCATACACGTTACGATATACTTGCGTAAGTTTAGACTTGCACAAGTCTGCGTGGCGCCGAATGGCTCGGATACTTGTGCTAATTCATCCCACACACGTTAATGTATACTTGTGCAAGTCCAATTTTGCGGAAGTATATAGTAACGTGGGTAGCTAATTATGTCACTTAAAGGTGTACACAATTACATATACACGTTACGATATACTTGCGCAAGTTTTAGACTTGCACAAGTCTGCGTGACACCGAATGGCTTGGATATTTGTGCTAATTCATCCCACACACGTTAATGTGTACTTGCAAGTCCAATTTTGCGCAAGTATCATGTATAGGACAACTAAGTAACCAACTAACTAAGTAAGCCAATATTCTAGAATGTCTGAACTCGATAATTCCACCTTCCCGAGTGGTTGGGGGTAGCGCCCTGCACCCGGATGCATTGCGCAAGCGCGTAGCCATCGCTCTGTCCTGATTTTGCTACCTTTAACTTTTATGTATGTTAAAGGGGTAATGTAAAATGTTCTTTGGTTAATGTATTCATATACCTATTAGCTAATGCGTTGCAATGGCTTTATTTTTTGTTAGGATGTTTCTCCGGCGCGCAACAACTTACCAAAGTTTCATCACAATCGATCGATCCATTTTCGAGTTTTTTGCGAGACTTACGCACGGCAATTGATTTTTATATATTTAGATAGAAGATAATAAATACTAGCTGATGCCGATCATGCGTTGCAGTGCTTTTTTAAATTTATACATTAAAATAAAATTGGAGTGTCTGTTTGTAATGTCAAAATAACAGCTTTTTACAAAATTACTATTAACACTTGAAACGGGATATTTACCATGTTTACTTTTTTTTTTTTTGTTTATTTTTACTAAATGCAAATGAAAGAATATACGGTACTTATAACAAAAACAAATCATTTTTAGAGTTCCGTAGTCAACAAGGAACCTTTATAGTTTCGCCATGCCCGTCCGTCCGTCCGTCTGTCCGTCTGTCCGTCCCCAGCTTAGCTCAGAGACTCTTAGTACTATAAAGCTATAATTTGGCATGGATATACATATTAATCACGCCGACAAAGTGGTAAAATAAAATCAAGAAAAAAAAAATTACAAAAAAACAACAGACTTTCAAAAAAGAAAAACACAAAAATGTGAAAAACAACTTTAATATTTCGGAAGTCGGTGTTTTTTTGATAAAAAGTTTTTATTTTTCACTTTTTAGTTATGATATCTATCCCACAACAATTCGATTACCACTACTGGCTTATACCGCACAAACAACAGTGACACAAGATACCTTTACGAAGTGGATCAAATACGTAGGTATTATCGAAGCTAACTCAAAAACTACCCAAGAAAAGTTAATCAAAATCGATTAATAACCATTTATAGCCCAAATGCATCTCATGACAATTCCAATAAGCCCAAACACGGCTAGGATACATTGTTTTATCACGCGAGTTCCGGTGCACACCTTCCGGCTTCATCTTCAGATCAGTTCGATGGTACCATTTTCATCAGAATTATTTATATAAATTTGCTTTATAGTCGCTTAACTATCTTAATCGAAATATCTTATCGCCACCTGTGAATTACTTATCATTGAGGAGTTCCGTTGGCCATTTGTGGTCTTCATCAGTTCCACTTCATCAAATGATCCTAACTGATTGCAAATGCTTGAGTTGTTGATGAAAATACAAAAATCGCTATATGTTTGCCTGTAAAATTTGAGGAGTTCCCTCAATTCCTCATGGATCCCATCATCAGAACTGGATTTTGATCATGAAAAGAATTTTCCAAATCGGTTCATAAACGACGGAGTTCTGAGGTAACAAACATTAAAAAAAAGAAAAAAGAATACAACCCAATTGAGAACCTCCTCCTTTTTGGAAAGTTTGTTAAAAAAATTGTTACTTTGGGTACATCCTGTAAATGTAAAGTGGGGACAGTGACGTTAAAGTTAAATCCAAGATGGCGGCTCTTGGATTTACATTTTGACCTCACTATCGGCTTTAGCACCCTTTAAAACATCATCATTACTTAAAGTTCCTTGCTCTTGTATCATGTTTATTATTGTGTGTGTATATATATATATTTATATGGATAAGTATCTATATGCTTTGTGTATATGTATTTATTGTATACGAGTATATGTAAGTGGTACACCACTAAATACCTGCAGTATTGTCTCTCCTTCTACTTTTTGATCCATCCAAAGGTTGTCTGTAAAAGATCGCTTTTAGCGATAAGACCGCCCATTGTGACACCCTATGTAACAGTTCTACATTTATATCTGTAATTTTTATGGTGTACATAATAAAGAGTATTCTATCTATCTATCTATCTATCTAAAACCATAAAACCGACATCCATGACGAAAAATATGAAAATTTTCGCAACCGCCAACTTAGATTTATATTTTGACCAAAGAACTTAGATTTTTATTTTGATCAAAGAAAAAAGTCGCATGGAGGGCTGTGTCGCATAACATGTAGAAACGCTTTTTCGCGTGACGATTTCTACCTGTCTACTCCTACCGCAAGCTGCGTTAAAAGAACTTCGTTCCAATAAAACACTTTTCAATTTTACAAACATTTAGGCCCGTATTACAGAACTTTACTCAAGCCTCAAGCATTACTTAAAACTAGATTCAACCAATCAAATGGCTTTAAACATGCTTTAAACGAATTTTAAGTAATGCTTGAGTATTGAGTGACGTTTTGTAATACGGGCCTAAGAGTGCCAACCCTAACGCTCCAATGGAGTGCAGGTAATTAGTTCTACAAATGGGCCTAGTTTCGTTACTGTCCATATTTGTACTGTCCCTTAATAACGGCCACTTAATGTATTCGTAATAAGACATATTAAACATAATAAAATGCAACTCGTATGTATGTACTCTAAGTACGTTATTGCTGTTGGGCTCTGCGCAATGGCGCAGAGCCCAACAGCAATCACATGGGTAGGGGTAGGGTGGGCAATGGCCCACCCTACCCCTACCCCTCGCAGACTCTGTAGTCTCTGGGGTAGGGGAGGGTGGCAATATCATATTGCGTTCTGGACCTGCTTCCACGAACGCAGCCCCCGCGCCGTATCCAGGCAGGTTGCTATCTAGAGTTGATATCTACCTAATTACTTCAATATTAAGTTCACAAGATGTTTGTTTAAGAGGTCCCGATTTTCGAAACATAAATTTTCCGTTTAGCGTAGAAAGAGATGACAATATCCTTATGAGCCTAGCTGCGAATTGATGCAATATCCTAAAGAAACTGTTTCTCACAAGAAGTCTTACTTTCTGACCTAAGTTTCACGATATTGTCGTAAGCACGCTTGCTTGAACCTGTTGCGACATAAGCTCAAGGTTCGGTTTTTGAACCCTGCTAGAGTAAACGACGTAGGTTATAGATTATGTTAAGCGCACCCAAAACCCCGTGTGCTCGAGAACTTGGCATCACTTGGCAACGCACCAATTTTCCACCGTCGACGCGGATGGAAATTGCTTTCACTTTGAAAAAAAAAAAAAGGTCAAGCTCTTGTCAAACATAGGTCTGAGCTCGTGGCTCTTCGTGTCCATTGATCAGTTTAAGCTATGCTTGCCGCGGTGGGTCCGTGTATGGGTGACTACCTTTACATACCGAGACCCCTACGTGCCTCGGAAAGCATGTTAAGCCGTTGGTCGCGGATGTTGGGTTGTAGAGGCCATACTGGTATTCAGCTGCATCCGGTTAAACTGGAACATCCATACTAATATTATAAATGTGAAAGTAACTCTGTCTGTCTGAATGTTACGTTTTCACGCCTAAACCGCTGAACCGATCGTCATGAAATTTGGCAGAGATATAGCCTGGGATATGGAGAAGGACATAGGCTCATTTTTTACACAATAACCGACATCCACGCTGGCGGATCCGCGAGCAAAAGCTAGTCATGCGTTGCTCAGTGCAATAAAAAAGTAGTAAAAAAAATACGAATCTTAGACTCTATCTCTAATTTAAATCGAACGCTGCTAACTAGGTTTACTACTGTATGAAGAAAATTTATTCATAAATAACCAACTTCAGCGAAAATCATAGTTTTAAATAATTTCTTTTAAGTTAATCTAAAATTCGACGTAACTTTAACGACACTTGACTCTTAACAAAAATTTGCACTTCCAAGCTTAATATTACGCAAACGGATCCAAGAATCGAAAATTGGTTTTAAATAACCCGCAATATTTTTGAACGGCCTATCCAACTATACCCCACACCATGACGAGAAAAAAAAAATATCATCCCCACTTTACGTGTACGTACAGTGGGGATGATATTTTTTTTTTTTTCTAATAAAATCTTGGAACATAATGTAAATATGTTCATACATTTTATTTACCACTTCGTTGGCGTGAATAATAGGTATGTATACCCATGCCAAAATAATGACAGCTTTCTAGTACTAAGTCCCGTATTACAGAACGTCACTCAATAATCAAGCATTACTTAAAACTAGTTTCAACCAATCAAATGGCTTGAATCTAGTTTTAAGAGGCCGTGCACGAAATCGACTGATTTTGATCAATTTTGTTCATTGTTTGTGAGAAAGGGAAACATAATTTAAACAAAATTATTTGAGATTTGCAAAGTCGTGTTCATTGTTTTGCATGTGGCTGAAAGGGATTTTTCAAATAAATTAAGTATTCACGGTAAATCACTAATATTTGCAACAAGTTTTCCGAAAAATGACGCGAGACTGACATTTGATCATCATTCTACAAGAAACTACTTTTGATTTTGAACATTAAAAAATATCATAAACATCATTATATGGTCTTCTTGCATGTGGCTTTTTTCAACTTCCATACAAAATATAGCAGAAAAATAATATTGAAAAAACCTTTTTTTGTTTTAAACCTCGTCAGTAATATATATTTTTCCTATTATTTAGCAAATCATATCAAGAAATTTAAAAATCACAAATTAGTCTTCAGCTATCCTTGAAATATAATCAAAATTTTATTTAATGATTATACAATATCTTCATTAAGTAAATCAATGGCGAAATAAACGATATTTTGGAGAGCACAAAAATGATGAAACTATTAAAAGCTGCTATGACTGACACGAATGGTTTAGCACCATGAAAACTGTACTTTTATAGTTACACAGACTTAATGTTTCGATTATTTCAAGTTTTCTCACAATTAGATAAGAAATTGCCAAAAGAGAGTTTTTTTCGTGCACGGACCCTTAAGTAATGCTTGAGTATTGAGTGACGTTCTGTAATACGGGCCTAAGAGTCTCTGAGCTAAGCCGCGGATAGACAAACAGACAGGCAGACGGACATGGCGAACCTATAAGGATTCCTACTACCTACTGCGGAACAAAAATGACTCATTCATGACGACGCTGGTGTTGATTCTTAGTTGTTTGGTAAATAAACAGGACCTTACAAGCTCATCATAATCATTATTAGCTGATATTTTATAGTAGTGTACTGCTGGCCTTTCCAATTCTCTGCTTGCTCGTTTCAAATTCTTCCAAAAAACTCATCATTCCGAAAAAAACATAACTTATAAATATTTCTAAGTTCTGTCTGCCGTTGTTAAAGGCAGTGCTAGGGTATCTAGGGCGTAGCTGTGTCCAGGCTAGCAATAATTTATCGATCCACCCTCCAAGCTGCGTCATGCGGAATGCAGCGCAGATCCTGACAAGGAAATAAAGAAGAACGTTGTGTTCATGAATAAAAATATAAGAAAATAGTCATAATATTATTCTTATTAGTTGCTCTGTTGTAATTAGCGTAAAGGATTTGAACAACAAAAGCAAGATTAGTCTAAAATAGTTGTATATATTACTAGCTTTTGCCCGCGTTGCCCCCCGCGTGGAGATCGGTTATCACGTAAAAAAGTAGCCTATGTCCTTCTCCATATCCCAGGCTATATACTCTGCCAAATTTCATGACGATCGGTTCAGCGGTTTAGGCGTGAAACCGTTACAGATAGACAGATATTATAGTATACTAGCTTTTGCCCGCGGCCCCGCCCGCGTGGATGTCGGTTATATCGCGTAAAAAAGTAGCCTATGTCCTTCTCCGTATCCCAGGCTATATCTCTGCCAAATTTCATGACGATCGGTTCAGCGGTTTAGGCGTGAAACCGCTACAGACAGACAGATATTATAGTATATATTTATTATATACATATACCTAAAAATGGAATTCGAGATAAAAATGCAAAAAAAGGTGTTTTAGTTGTTACACAATTGTGTAGTTTGTCGAAAAGTACTATAATATAGGGTTAAAATTTTAGGCCTAACTTAAACGGGTAAAATATAATATTACACACACTTTTCAGTTTTAAAGTGACATAAACTACGATCCAAGAATAAAATATAACGGTTTGAAATAAAATCGTGCAAATTATTTTTATTATACTGGCAATAAGGCAGAAACCTAAACATTTTGACTTTCATTTATTATTTTATATTTATAAAAGATTTTTCCTTCTAAACAAGAGAATCTTGTAGCGTTATCTGGTGATAACTGATAACTGTTCAATTTTTAAATATGTTCGTTAACTATTGAAATGTAAATTATATCAAATAAAAAACAAACATGAGCAACTTGTTCAAAAGAATAGATTTTTTTATTTTCATTAGTTTTATAATTGGTTTCATTTTGACACGCCGCTTCAGCTTGCTTTCAAAAGCACGAAATATCATAAAATCATGTAAATTAGCATTTCTATGGAAATGTTGACTACCCCTGAAAAGTCACTTTGACAAAGACATTTCTTTGTTTACATTTTTGATCTCGAATTCCTTTTTTGACCTTAGTATATAGTAATATAGTGTGGTATGGATTATATTCACCGACTTTTTTGCCAAAGCAAACGCAACGCGGTACATAGCACTGCTATGACAACAGAGTCAGCGGGTGTTTTGTGCGACAAGCGAGAGGAGAACGTAATCATCGAGCACGTTACATTTCAGTACCCTCGGGAAAACGTCACCGGCAACCCCGTTATCTATTGTTTAATAAACCTTGAATGAGCGCATTACTAACCATGCGCACCACTACCACACATTATCCACGAACGAAACGGCACCAGCGGCACCGACGGCACACCAGTTTGTTGTGACTGTAAAAACGATGACGTCAGCTTTTCAGTTGGTTTCCCCTAGATACGAACCCCGACCTACGTAGCGTGACGTCATGGGCGACGCCGCCGACTTGGCACTTGTTGCCATGGGTACAAGGTCAAGTTCTTGTCCCCCTAGTGCCCTGGGTGCGGTGCAACGCAGGAATGAGGGTGGAATCGTTTTGCATGACTTACCACGTGTGGTGAATTGGTCTTGCTGAAAACTTGTTGATTTTACATGGGAGTGGGGAGTTCATACTCTTCTGTCTCCACCCCTAAGCCCGAACCGAACATGTAATGATCAAACATTATGTTCGGTGAGATGAGGGTTCAAAAAAAATTACCTGTTATAATAAAATTGATGTTTATAAGCGTGAATGTTTTCGTTACCTCAATAGTTTCAGTGAAATGCAGAAGTGCATTTTTGTGCATAAGCAGTTCAGTAATTTTATATTTTTTATTTAAGATTTCTTTGTTGTTTTTGATGGCCATGTACGATTTTTCGTGAAACGACTTAAAAAAATAAAAAAAACGTAAAGTCAGCGAGACGAATAATATTGATTGTCGAAAAGTCTTATAACATTAATGTCATACTAGGAAACCCACCCGTGCCCAAAAGTACGGTCGCAGATTTGTGTGGCGCATCTAGATAATATTTTAAACTAGAGCGTACCTACACCCACCCCGAGCGTGGGTGGAGGAAGATTATGATTAAATGTTTATTAAATCCCAAATCACTGAGAAACAGAAATATAGCCAAAGAGATTAGGTTAAGTGGGAAATCTTAAATAAAAAATTATTAGCTTTACAAATTTCCGCTTAATTTTGTGTTTGACTCGAAAAAATAATATGATTATAATTCAATTTGATAAAACGATTTTATTGAAATTATTTTATGATTCAGTTTTAATCGCTCATTAGATATATTTTTACATCTTGTTTGATTTTATAGTCAAAACTCTTATGACTATGCTGAGCGCGCAGTAGCGCCCTCATAGTTTTTTCGGTGATTTATTTTATTTGAAAATGCAGAAAATAACCAAGTTTAGTTGTGCTCCACAAGACTATACGTTATTATTATTACAAACAGTAGTTTTAAAAATTAAAAAAATTAAAATCAAAATAATAGAAATCACCGAACAAACGATGAGGGCGCCACCGCGCGCTCGGCAGTCGGCACAGTCTAAAATTATAGAAAATAGTTCTTTTTTAATCGAGAAAACTGGTACGCCTTTAATTTTAATTACACGTAGAAATTATTTTATATTGTCTTTATTGTCGTTAAAAATAACAACCTCCTTTACGAAAATAATGAATCCTATTTTGCTTTCTGATCATTGTAATTGTTCATATTTTCTAAAACAAATCATGATAACAATAGTGTTTTTTTTAATCTTAGGTGTTTTTTTTTTCCATTGAATACTTTTCATGAACACCACGTATCACAACATAGGGCATACAGATTATTTTTATTAATTAATTTATTTTAATTGTTGAATTTATTCATTATTTTGGTTTTGACTGGGCGGTCAATTGAATTTAAAAACATACTGAAACCGTATAACAAAAATATCTTTCTGATCATGTATTGCCTGTCGTAAGTATCGAAATTGCTATTTTAGGGTAAATAGAAGCATAATTAACTTAAAATCGTGTTTCTTTGTCTTTGAACTAAGTACCTACCAGCAACCTAATTGCGTAACACACTTTCAATCACAATCTGAATGATTTAGAAGGATATTGCTAATCCATTGCTTCATAATAGGTTGGGGAAAAAGTTTCTTCGCATTTTTTAAGAAAATTCAAAACATTTTTTAATATAGTTTATTTATATTTAACTATAGTATGTAGGTACCATTTTGTTCGATAACTTTTTGCCATCTTGTAGGTAGGGACATGATCCCATTGCTATAGAAATTTTGGGACTTCTGATCAAAATACCGCAACAAGTGGTTTTGGCAGTCCTCTCGTGATGTTAACCTGACACTGCCTAAAGAATTCTGAAGAGACCGAAACAGGTGGAAATCTGAAGGTGCAAGGTCAGGACTATACGGCGGATGCATTAACACCTCCCAGCCAAACTCTCTTAATTTTTGCTGGGTGGCTAAAGATGTGTGAGGTCTAGCGTTATCATGATGAAACACCACACCCCTTCTGTTGATTAATTCCGGCCGCTTTCTCTCAACTTCTTGCTTTAATCTCATCAGTTGTTCGCATTAGAGTTCAGAATCGATGGTTTTGCCTGGTGGTAACAGCTCATAATGAATAATGCCCTTCCAATCCCACCACACACAGCATCACCTTGTTGCGAGTTAACCCGGGTTTCGCCACAGTCTGTGAAGCCTGACCGGCCTTTGACCACGACATTTTTCGCACGTTCTTGTCATACGTGATCCACTTTTCATCACCAGTTATCAGCTTCTTCAAAAATGGTTCGGTTTCATTACGTCGTAATAACGAATCACAAATGAGTACACGGTTCATTAGGTTTCTTTTAGTGAGCTCGTGAGGTACCCAATTATCGAGCTTTTTTGTGTACCCAGTATTTTCAAATGTGCCAAAACTGTTTTGTGGTAAATTCCCAGTTCATCAGCTACGTCGTAACTACTGATATGCCGATCTTGCTCCACTTTTTCAAATCCGTAATAGGGCGACCAGAGCGACGTGCATCTTTGACATAAAAATTTCCGGATTGAAAACGCTTCAACCAAATTTGTGCTACTCTCACAGACACTGCACTAGGTCCATAAACATCGCAATTTTTTTCGCGGCTTGTTTTGCAGTTTTACCTTTATTTTAGTAAAATTTTAAAATGTATTGAATTTCTTCATTAGATTCACTCATCTTGACAGTACGAAAAACAAATGAAAATCACACATTTTCCTAATTTGAATTTGGAATTATGTTCTTTAAAATTTAAACTTTCAATGATACCTTAAACCTTTTGATAAGTTCATACATACTGTAATGCGAAAAGACTTTCCCCAACCTAACATGTTCGAAAAAATTGTCTGCTCAACATGGTAAATCACGCAATAAATGTTGTTGGACTGTCAAAATTAAAGCCATTCTTATTATACTGTGTGTTACGCAATTACGCCGCTGAGCCGAGGTCCAGATGGCCGGGCCCAATCGATAAATGCACCTCCTTTATAAAACATTACGGAAATAGTCGAGGCTTAACCACCACCACCACCCTCCCCATTTCAAAATGCATTCATAGGGATGGGTAAGCGCGGCCCAAGCCCCGCCAGCTCTTTGTCCCGCAGGCCGTATCTAGGCAACGGACCTGGCTAGATCTGATCGATAACTGCACCCCCTCCCCACTTTCATTCGGCACGTTATATCTGTTAGTTACTTATTGCAAATCTAGGATGAGCAGAGATATCAAACTTTAGTTTGTTAATGGTTAACATCTATCAGGCGCACCTTGGGGGTAATTTTGAATCGTTTGTAGGGACGGCAAACGGCATGACGTTCCCTTATGCCGTCATTCCCCCTCCGCCATGTTCTACATCTGTCGGACGTCCCGCGACAGGCATTGAATTCAGACATGCCTCGTTCGCCTTAATCATATTAAGCTATAGAATTTAGACATGAAACTCTGAACCTCCATATATATATATATAAATTCAATTTCATTACCTAAGAAATACTTCTTACGTCACCGTCGCCGCGACCGTCGACCCCGGACCTACCCTACGTTCCACAAGAGGACGAGGTCGCGGGGAGTTTGACTGAATTTAGGAAAACAAAGACGAAGGCCGATGGCCCCGTGATATATAAAAATACCATTTTTTTTGTAGTAGATATGATGTAGATCTGAGAGTCTGTAGACAGATATGATGAAAGAATTACTGGTAAAAACGTAAAAGGTGATAAAAACAGTCTTTAGAATATGCATTAGCATCATAAGGTTTTTTACCCCGAAGGAGTTGGTGGAGAAGTATATCACCTACCCGCGTTTTGATAGTTATGGAGTAGGTTACATGTAATTAGGGGCGACCCTATTGCCATACCGGACAAAGTCCTAAATCTCAGTATCAACTGAGATTCTTCTGTCAATTAAACCCGTTGTCCCATGTGGGACTCCAACCTGGAATCCCACGACTAAAACAGCCTAAGTAACGACCATTAGACCAACGAGATGCTAAATATACCTATCCTATGTAAAGTACTTACGTTTAAAAATATAAACATGTGCCAAAAATTTTGGTTCGAACAAAATTTTGCCTAACATAAGCTTAATTTCAACGTAACCTTGACTTACTACGCGATTATGTTTGTAAACACAAGGGTCTTTGGGTCCTCAGCTGTCTTAAAACTTCGAGATCTTTGTTCTTTGTTTCGGAACTGCGTAGCGACGACCAGGGCAGGATTATTTGAGCTATATTGATTTATCCTCCCAATGACCTAAATGGAAAATACAGGATATAAACGACCGAATCTAGCATCGCTAGGGTCCCTTTTTGACTGATTCAAGATCTAAGGCGTAATAGGCAAGGCGCATGCGTGAGCTTTGAGCCCCGGCTGCAAGCCTTCTGGAGCTCCCAGCGTCACAGCACTTCGGTTCGTTCAGTTATTGAGTTAGGTCGTGTCTGTATTTTAAATTTTTTTGGCCATACTTCTCCCCATCCAGTGTTTTAAATTAGTGTTTAGTTTTCTATTTCAAGTTATTACTGTGTTCAGAGAAGAGAGTGTCACGTTTAAAACAAAAACAAAAATAGTTTTAATTTACAATTCGTTTCGATGGGTCACGTTTCATACAATCATTACCTTGAAAACGTTAAATATCATAGAACTCTTTGTTACGTACGCGCTCAATTAGTTCGTTTCAATATTTTGTCTCCTAAAGATGCACTTAAAGTTTCGTTTAAACCGTCTAAGTAAGTAAAATCACCCGAAATCATTATCCTTCACCAGTCCTCCCACAGAATCCTAATTACTATCCTATGCATCGGTACCTGCATATCCACCACCCACCGCCAACCACCCTACGGCACCACCCACCACCCACCGATCTACACTTATCACCCACCACCCACCGATCTACACTTACCACCCACCACCCACCGATCTACACTTACCACCCACCACCCATCGATCTACACTCACCAGTACTCACCACCCACTGACCCGAAAACCCCCCGCTGCACCGGTGAGGCGCTTTCAGTCCTGCAGGATGCGCTCATTTCCGAGTCAGACGTTGCCGCGTTCAGACGTGTCTTGCTACGGCCATCTGCGGCCTGAGCTGGCCGTAGATGGCCGTGTAGTCTTCTGCGTATAGATAAAGGTTGATTAAATGTCCATAATTAGCGATTTATTTCGAAATTCTCTTATTAAGTTAAATTCAAATTCGGTCTTGGCTTCACAAATAAAAAACTTCAAATTGTTTTAGGGCTTCCCGACATGAGCGGAGTTCTCAAAAGACTGGACGACATAGGTCAATCCCTCGTAAGGTTAGCGTCGGAATTGAAACAGTGCGTCGAAGATGTTCGTGTTGTCAATGCTCGGCAGTTAGAGCGCCTCGAACAAGAGCGAGCATCCGCGTTGCTTGCCGCGAGTGTGGACGCGCACGTGGACGCCGAGCAAGTGTCTCTCCACAACGTGGACGACACTGAAGCTAAAAAGGTCAGTGTTATATTAAGTTTTCATAGGTGCTGGTTGCCATCATGCTTACTAACATCGGGAAACAACGGAACTTTTCAATGTTTTGTGCTATTATCCTAGGTAATGCAGTTGTAAGACGCCATTTTGTGTCAAGTAACGCCATCCGCCATTTTGTATGTGACGCGTCGCCAATCAGCGCGTGCGCGTCGCCATTATGCGCCGCCATTTTTTTTGTGGCTTGTCGTCATCTTGGGCATTGTCAGCAGCGCGAGCGTGACGCCATTTTTTTTTTTAATGTGTTCACGCACGCTCTCTCACGCATCTTTTCAGGTGCAGCCAAACAGCGTATGCTTGATGCAATTTTATGCTTGGTGACGGAATATAAAACAAAGCCATTTTCAAAAACTTGAAGTTCTATGGAGCGTCGCCATTTTGGAGCTATTCTGCAGATGCTAATATTTTATGTGATTGAAAAGTTAATTTTAAACCATCTCCATTTTGTTTTGTCACATATGTACTTGTGATTTTGTTAAAAAATACGGATCTAAATAAATGGAGAATCATTAAAAGTAGTGGGCTCTTCTAGCGAAAGCTAGTAAAACGTTCCAATCATTGAAAAAATAATTCGACTGAACATGGCCGCGGCGACATAGTGTCAAGGAAAAGTCTACGCGACCTTTTTGTTAGTGTTATATAGAGGTCGCTATATAACGAAAAAAGATGATTGGAGTTTTATATGAAAACATAATTCGGATAATTAAATAAAATCATCGAAATACAAAGATATAGGGGAGCGCGTTAAAAATTTCAGAACAATATACATATATATACTCGTACAGTTCAACGAAGTTCAACGATTTCATTTCGTACAGTAGCTGACCCGACAGACTTCGTTCTGTCAAAAGCTATAGTATAAACTCCACTACTCTGCTCTACCCTACCCTACCTACACTACCTACCCTACCTACCCTACCTACCTACCTACCTACCTACCTACCTACCTACCTACCTACCTACCTACCTACCTACCTACTTACCTACCTACCCTACCCTACCCTACCCTACCCTACCTACCTACCTACCTACCTACCCTACAATACCTACCTACCTACCTAACTACCTACCTACCCTACTACCCTACCCTACTACCCTACCCTACCTACCTAAAACTTAAAAAAAAAGACAGTAGCCGATTCTCAGACCTACTGAATATGCATATAAAATTTCATTAAAGTTGATCAAGCCGTTTCGGAGGAGTATGGTAACTAACATTGTGTCACGAGAATACATATATGTATGTATATAAGACTTGCTGACCCGACAGACTTCGTTCTGTCAAAAGCTATAGTTTAAACTTTACTACTCTGCCCTACCCTACCCTACCTACCCTACTTACCTACCTACCTACCCTACCCTACCCTACTCTACCCTGCCCTGCCCTACCCTACCCTACCCTACCCTACCTACCTACCCTACATTACCCTACCTACCTAAAACTTAAAAAAACAAATAGGTAGTAGCCGATTCTCAGACCTACACGCTCGGACACACCCCCACACATTGCAATCACGTGGGTAAAAGGACACAGTGGATTTACAGGCAACGAAGCTGCGGATGTTGCAGCGAAAATGGCCACTCGGCTTCTCGGCACTCGGCACCAGACTACAGCGCATACCCGATGTCATATGTCAAACACGAGCTAGCTAAGACAAACCAACTTGGCTAACCTACCTACCTACCTACCTACCTACCTACCCTACCCTACAATACCTACTTACCTACCCTACTACCCTACCCTACCTACCCTACCCTACCCTACCCTACCCTACCCTACCCTACCCTACCCTACCTACCCTACCCTACCTACCCTACCCTACCTACCTACCTACCTACCTACCTACCTACCTACCTACCAACCTACCTACCTACCTACCTACCCTACAATACCTACCTACCTACCTAACTACCTAACTACCTACCTACCCTACTATGCACAATGTATGCTGGTAAATTGAAAATAAGAATTAGTAAAAATGACGATTGAGCATTTTTAATACTCGTTAATTTCGCTCGAGAACTCTTGGATCGAAAATGTAGTCTGTTATGAAATATAAATCGCTTTCAATGCTTACCGTTGTGTTCAACTTAATTTATATACTATTAAACAATTACCTACGTTACAATAAGGTCACAACAATAACATTAAACCGCTGAACATTTTTGGTCTAATATATATTCAGAAAACACACAAATCACGTGTCAAAAGCATTTCATTGAGAACTGCGTTACCACTAAAACCCTTTTTTTAAGTGTATGAATATGTTCCAGTTTCTACTCACATTTAATATGAAGGCTTCTTTTGAGGTTTTGTTTCACTTTACAAAAGAAAGGCTAAACTAGGAATGCGTAATGCAGGTTACACACATTGTAAATTAAAACTCCAGTAAATAATATACACAAGTTCCTCTATTCAGCAAATAAGAAAATGAGCATTGAATTCTATGGCGCGCGTTTGTTCTGTTTTCAAAGAGTTTTTAATGATGAATCAAACAGGCTAAGGTCTCGAAAATATTCTGCTTTTCTATTAACCAAAAGTTTTGCTTAGCTACTTTTAACACTTTATCAGATTGTTATTACAATGTAATAATAATAATTAGTTGTTATTAATATCTGTTCTTACTAATTATTCTAGAAGTTCAATAATCGGATGCGTAATTTAATTATTTTGCGTAAGTCAAGGTTTTATTATTTACATACTCTTTGAATGCCATGCCAATGACATGTGACAATACTTGCGTGAAAAAAAAAAATCTATGTATGGGTAAAATAGGAAATCGAAATAAAAACTAATACTTTTATGATGTTTTTATGCGGAGAATTTAAGGATTCGCATTACCAGATAAAATTATTATATTTAAAAACAAGAATTATCAACATTATAAACTTAAGTCACCACAGAACAAATAACGATACTAGGTCCTGTCAATCTCCTTTCATTAAAGTTGATCAAGCCGTTTCGGAGGAGTATGGTAACTAACATTGTGACACGAGAATACATATATGTATGTATATAAGACTTGCTGACCCGACAGACTTCGTTCTGTCAAAAGCTATAGTATAAACTTTACTACTCTGCCCTACCCTACCCTACCTACCCTACTTACCTACCTACCTACCTACCTACCTACCCTACCCTACCCTACTCTACCCTGCCCTACCCTACCCTACCCTACCCTACCCTACCCTACCCTACCCCACCTACCTACCCTACATTACCCTACCTACCTAAAACTTAAAAAAAAATAGGTAGTAGCCGATTCTCAGACCTACACGCTCGGACACACCCCCACACATTGCAATCACGTGGGTAAAAAGACACTGTGGATTTACAGGCAACGAAGCTGCGGATGTTGCAGCGAAAATGGCCACTCGGCTTCTCGGCACTCGGCACCAGACTACAGCGCATACCCGATGTCATATGTTAAACACGAGCTAGCTAAGACAAACCAACTTGGCTAAGTGGGAAGCCAGATACGCATCAAGTGAGCAGGGACAACACACCAAAACCATATTTCCAACAAAATTACAAATACACAAATTCCGGAAAAAATTAGATCAAAACTTCTACATTTTGACAATGAAATTTGACAGGTCATGGCTTCCACAAGCAGTACCTCCATCGATTTAAAATAACTGCAGATGACAATTGTCCCTGCCAGGACAGCACCATACAAAGCCTCGACCACCTCCTGAGAGATTGCTCCAGATTCACCATGGATCGCATGCAATATGAGACAATCTCTGAGAGATTTGGTATCACAGCATACGACATCGGGATGCTCACGCGAAAAGAGGAAGTCTTCGACGCCTATGTAAAATATGTCACCAAAATTCTGAGCCAACTCAAGAGCTTCAATGGCACATGAAAAACGTTTTCATTATATTTTTTTATTACAAATATTTTATAGTTTATATTTATTACAAAATATTATATATATATATATATATAATTATAACCCCAGCGCGAGCCACAAACAAATAGAACAAGATACCTAGAACCTGTATCAAATCGCAGAGACTGTCGAAAATGAAAACAACCTAAATGTAAATATAAACCAAAACAAATAACAAAAACCGGCGAAACAAATAAATATTTAAAAAAAAACCCTACCCTACCCTACCTACCTACCTAAAACTCCACTACTACCCTACCCTACCTACCTAAAACTTAAAAAAAAATAGATATTAGCCGATTCTCAGACCTACTGAATGGGCATACAAAATTTCATAAAAATCGGTCAAGCCGTTTCGGAGGAGTATGGTAACTAACAATGTGACACGAGAATTTTATATATAAGACTAGCTTTTGCCCGCGGCTTCGCCCGCGTGGATGTCGATTATCGCATAAAAAAGAACCCTATGTCCTTCTCCATATCCCAGGCTATATCTCAAATTTCTAACTTAATATTAATTTTAATGTGATTCACTATGTGAATAGAAACCGAAAACAATGATTTAATATAATAAAAGTACTTATGTTCTTTACCTAAAGATAACAAACACAAAACCAAAATACGAAATTTCACTCAAATTCTTAAAGCAATCAATTGTTCCAAATTACAACACGAAATAAAAATGCGACACTAATAATAATTTTAAAATAATACACGTAAGTACCAACAAAAATGTGAAAACAAAACGAAATTAACCTCCGAAAAGTCGCATGATACACCCATTGATATAAATAGTAAAGATACGGTCGTCCGAACGTTTGCCGGACTCGGTCGCCATACAAAAACACTAGCGCCATCTATTAGAACTACTATGAACTACGATGTCAATCGGCGTGGTCTGCTCCTAGACGTAAACTTGTAAGAGCGGGTATTTTTTGAGGTACAAAGAAATAAAAAAACCTTCTATTTTTCGAAATTTATATTTATTGCAGTTTGTTTGTGTTATAAAATTTCCAGTGACCTTCGAATAAAACAATATTTTTAGACTTATTTTTTTTAATTTATGACACGACTCCAAACTTTATTTCGCACGGAATCAGAAGGAAATCTGCAAAATAAATACGTATTTCACTGTACTTACAGATTTTTTAGCAGTAAGTACATAAAAACACATTTTAATTTGCTTTTAATAAACAATAAAAATAATTTTATACATAATTAAATCATATAGTAATAATAATAAATCTTTTCATTTCATCGGATAAGAAAGCGCGCCGCTGCAATGTTATGTCGCACTTTTACGCGGCTTCGCGTCGTCTTTGCCAAACGTTGAGACAAATTAGAAAGAAAATTGTTTTAAATAATGTTAGAAGTTGATATAATTGCATATTTTTAACTTATCGGTGATATGAAATGTTATCAATTGTTTTATTGTGCTTTTTGTCGTAGTTCACGCAACCCTTCACGACACAACTTGGCATTTTTGCTTGTAAAATTTTACGACCGCTCCCGAAGACAGCCGAACGCGTTCTAGTTCACTTCGTTATAGGGAAGACCATTTCAGGACCACGTTCGAGGCGTCATTATAACATGCGGTCCGCCCAGTCCTTAAGCAGTAATATATATGTCAATGGATACACCGTTTGTGCTGAGAAATCGCTCAAAATGTCAAATGAACACCATTGGTGCATATCTGTTCTCAGCGTCACGTTCGCAATTGGACGAAATATTTGACATTTATTTTGTACTTGCAACACGATCTGGCTGTAGAATTCGATTAATCGACTAATACTTGACCGGTATTAATACATTTTAGCGGGAACACCACTAAACGAACGAAAAAAAAACAAAAAAAATACGTCTGTACTCTGTGGTCGTGTGGCGGTTTGGCGCGATGCGTATTGTAAACATTCATCAAGGATATACGTGCGTAAAGTAATGGATTCAATGAAAAAACTGTTTAATCTTATAAGAATCTTATACAGAATTACGTTTTAATGTTAGTTTATCGAAAAGTGATAAATATGTCAGTGAAAAAGTAACGAAAGTTTTGGAATGCACAAATTTTGGTCATATGGTCGCCGTGTTTAGTTATGTTTTTATGATAAATATTCTGTATACTGTTTGAAATACACATAAGTAGCTAGCTTATTTATCTATGAACATAATTTGGCCAATAGCTACTGATATTATAGCGTATTGTTATCGTAATCGTATATCCAAGAGTAAAATTCGGCAAACAAAAACCTACAAAAAGACAATAAAATGGATATATTGTATGTTATCCTTAAGACATAGACATATGCCATCGCGGACTTTTCTGAAGACCTTTATAAGATACACAATTCCACCATACATTATTTTGTTATATCTCAAAGGGTTTAGACAGCGTTTTCGTTGAAAGCTCCTAGACGGCTGATTTTTTCCGACACCTCCAACAAATATCATTAATTTATACAAAAATGCATACAAAAACTTAACAAATTATATACTAAAACCTTCCTCAAGAACCACGCTATCCATTGGTGAAAACAGCATGAGAATCGGTACAGTAGTTTTTGAGTTTATCGCGAACAGACAGACATACAGACAGACGCGGCGGAGGACTTTGTTTTATAATATGTAGTGATGATAAATAGTAGTATATGTTTTTTTATATATAAATTGTTGGCATGTCATGCCGCGCAAAAATGAATCTTACAAAATAAAACATATCACAAAAATTAAAGGTGGATTTGAAACAAAATGAATCTGCTGTATTGAATAAAATAGTATGACGTTGTTGGTTGGTGAACTTAATTACGAATGTTTGTGTTATTGCTATTAGTGGTGTTTTGTTTGAATATCTTTATTCAAAATGCAAGCAAATATAAGAGTATTGAAGCCAGGGCAAATATTGTCGCCTTGTATAGAAATGGATTTAATATATCTCAAATTTCCAATGAAACTGGCTTAAGTGTAAGTTATTTTTTAATATTATGTGCTGATAGTTGTGAACGGTGTATGATTTTCTTGTTAATAAATCGCTAGTTTCAAGTGTATAATAAAGTGTTATTTTTGTTTTAGAGAAATACTGGAAGTCGTTGGTTGAAGAGATTTGAGGAAAAGATAGTCTGAAGAGTCGTGTAATATGTGGAAAGCCGCCACTTATTAACCACTCTCAGCAACGTTGTAGGATGGAAGAATATGAAACGAATGGTTTCATACCAACTAGTTATAGAACAATTTGATACGTCATTGCGCCATCAATTGAAAATATATGGGGTTTAATAGTGCAACGCCGGGAAGCACGAGACGAGAGATGTCCTGAGCAGCTTAAGTCCCTTTGCATGCAGTTGTGGGATAGTTTACATGGCACAGATGTTTATGTTTGACGCACATATTGTGAGCTCCATGCTTCGACGTCTTCTAAGCTGCATTGATAATAATGGAGGTCACACTAAATATTAATAAAAAAATGAATATTATTTTTAATGGAATGTTTTTAATAGTAGATAATAAGTTAGTTTATGATTGTAAAATTGAGGTTAAGTTTCAAACTTCTTTCCGTCAAGAAAACGAACACTTAAGCTATTATCTCAAAACACACATAGATCAGTTAAATGTAGCGGTTTATTCATTTTGTTTGTAATATAAGCGTTGTAAAAAAAATACTGTTGTTTTAATATCGTACTTTAAAAAAAAAAAACAGTAAAATAATCGGGTGATTATTTAACTGTTTTTTTTATTGCTATTATTTATTTAATTCCTATTTTTAACAATATTTGACTAAGTTAAATATAATAACTATTGTTGCAAATAAAAATGAAAGACTCCTCTGAGGATCAAACCCACGGCCTGTGTTTATGAGTCCGATACCTGATTCTACCTACTGATGATGCTTATTAAACTAGCGTGAACTTTAGCAATATACTAAACCGGCTAAAATCATGCGTTTCCTGCCTGTCAAAACAAAAGGCGACGAGACGACGACGACGGACGGTGCGTATGTGTGTGTGGTGAGGTCTCATTAGTCATTAGGTTGACTGCGTTAAGACATCACTCACACGAACAGAAGTTCCCATTGCTACGTCCATAGAAATATGATCATTAACGTGCTACTGCACTTTTGACCGCTGACTGTACCTATATTTCGGCTACCGAATTGTCTCTTAAAATATTTGCCCAATTTTTCTGAGACCTTATTTTTAGTTATATCGAATTGACATTCATCATAGAGGTCAAAAAGTGGAAAATGAGTAGTATTCTCAAAAGTATCCCTTCATAATATAAGAGTTTGTCCCTTTAGTGTGCAAATTGCAACCGCGAGGCGTCGGCCGAGTGCTCTCTGTGCCGACGCACGCCTTACTGCTCCACATACTGCCAGAAGAAAGATTGGGCGGCTCATCAGATTGAATGCTTACGCTCAGTGCCCACCATCCACGCTGACCCTCAACAACATCAATCCATCATGCTGATCGTCGAGAGCCAACATCAGTAGCAGGGTCAGTATAATCCTCAAAGTATTTAAGGGACTTGTTAGCTTTCTTCTGAGGTCTTTTGTTACAGGTCTCCATACCCAAAAGAAGGCCACTAAAATGCATTTGTTAAAACCTGTTGATGAAACAAATAAAACTTATTAAACTTATGTATCTTTTCTCAGTTACACTTGCGACACTACGCCAAGCTATTGTCTTGTTACAAACAATTTGTTCTTGTTTTGCTACAGCATTTGCAATTGACATCTGCTCGCGTGTGAATGGGTATAAAAACTAAACAGAAAAAAATGCGTAGACCGTCGCTCTCTGCGACATCTTGTTTGCGGAGCGTTTACGTAGTCGAATGACCGAGTGTACCCTTATCCACTTCGGGTAACGCTAGTCAGTCATTCTTCTACTACTAACGTCGTATGGAGTTTATTCCACTGTTTGACAGTGTATATTAAAAATCTACTTGTAAAAAATGATAAAAGTTTTGAATGTCAAAATTTCCACATGACAACACTAATTTTAACTTATCTTTGGGCGTAAATAAATGACTCCCGGAGTATGACTATAGCAAAATTGTTACCGTACAGAGATGGATAATTTATTCAAGAATTCAATAATTTTATTTTGAATAAATACACCTGTAGTTTTTTCATATAACTATACGCCCAAAGGTCTGTTCATTAAATTTTACGAGCTCGTTTTCGCTATAAATGATCATCTATTTCATAAATAAATAAAAACTATAAATAGCATGCATATTAGCCACGCCCACCAATGAATTCGAGCCGTCGACTAGCGCAACCTTAAGTCAAGTTGTTACGAAAAGCAAGTGCTTGTATACAATATATATAAATATATATATTTTTTTCAGGAATATAACATCTGTGACCTTCTAACATCAAGCCTTGGCCGTCGTCTATACGCAGAAGACACTCTCAATACCTCTTGTTGCAATATTTTGTTTTGTATAATTTATTTAGGTGTAATGTACTGTAAATATAGTTTATATTACTTTAATCGGTTTTAGGCTAATTCTTCTATGTGTATTACTTTGAGTATAATAAATAGTACGTAAGTCACAATAGTCGAGGTCCAAGCAGCGACAGGATAGGAAGGTCCTTGTGCTCGTGACTTACGATCTATTCAGTGTTTGTGCTAGCTGTAGTTATCTGAATTGGCAGCTACTACAGCCTCTGTCTGTGGTATTCGAGGTATCGCATATGACCGATAATAATGATCCGGAAGTCAGCGAGAATAGAGCATAGAACATAATAAATTAACGCAGTCTCACAAACAACCGACTCTTGCCGGTCCGATCACGTTGTTATCGGTTATATGCCATAGATAAGGTCTGAGCACACATGCTTACGCGCGAACGACAGACATGAGACGGCCGCTTTAAGTTAGTGCCGATTCTTAGGGACTAAAGCTCTGGCCATTCTTGAGCAGCAGCGGCGTGGTAACTGGCGGATCTACAACTCCAACCTTCACAGTACTCTTACGACTGGGAAGCGACCACGACCACCATCTTTTATCTGTGGTATATAAGACGACTAAGTCCAGCTCGGCTAATGTCTTCCCGCGTCACCACCAAAAAAAATTTAAACACAAGTGCAACATCCATGCGGCGTCAGTTGCGCGACTGACGCTTCCTCTTCGCAGTCGCTTTAGTCGCTGGCCAAAATTGGCTGAAGCTTGACAGAAAATCGGTCACCAAAAAAAACTGGTTGTCGTACTCAGGCCATAATCAGTCCTTGGTGTTTGTTTTTGCTGTATGATTTTTTTCTTCTAGGTATAATATTAGTATTAAGAAAGTAGTGGTTCATCAACGGTCTTTGGAATATTACTCGCATGTATTTCTTAGATCATTGTGAACGTTGGTGTAATTTATTGATGTCTATAATATCTTTACGATAGGCGTTGCAACTGTTATATTTTGGCGTTCAGCATCTTTGACCTGGAGCTGGCAAAAGGAATTTTACCAACCCCGACTCAGTAGTGAAGTCATCTAAAGATCCAGTAACTTCGAGCCATGCTGTAATCTTACATGCGATGCGTGATAGTTTCTTATGGTTGCCAGCCACATACTGGTCGCTATGGGCAATGAAGCACGTATTTCATGTCACTTCTTCTTCAGGAAGGATTACCTCAGTCAATGATTTTGAACGCTCGTTAAGTTGATAAAAACTCATTGTTGTTGAACAAATGTTTTCTATCTAAACCACATTATATCTTCATGTTCCGAATCTCATCTGGCGAGGCGCAGCTCACTGCGTATTTTTACTACAAAACAAATATCAGTATTGACTTTTGAAATAAACCGAAAATAATAACCTGCCTCCTAACCTGACACGCCACAGCGTTATACTTTGCGTATCGGACCAGGGGCAGTTTATTAGTTTTCTTGTAATGTAATGCAATGGTGGTATTTGTTTGGCAGTGAACACCGCGCTGCGCTGCGCCTGGCCTGCAGAAGTGCGCCGGCCTGTGTGAGACCATGAGCGTGGAGATATAATCCTCCTTTTTCAAACAGTGTCCAAGTCTATCGTGCCGAATCACTAATATTAGTATCCCAACGTGAAAGTACGGAATGGCATTCTAAAACATACGCTGCTTTCCATATTTTGGACAGTGATTATGTTTTGGACGGTGCCGTCTTCATCATGGACTCTGGCAGGTATGTAGTGCTTAGCGGCATATGGCCCAGGTTTAGACTGAGCCAGTCTTTATCGGTATGTCTATGCTATGAGCGTGCCTATAGGGCCGGTCTCATCTAAATCTGCCCAGATGCGACGCGGTTACCCGGCCTATTGGGATTGGGGCCAGGCGGAACGCGCATCGCGTCTGTTATTCCTTTTGTTGAAAAATCCAGACCAAAGGGCATAAACTATAACGTGCTTGCCTTAAAAGCAGATAGGGCAGCACCACCATACAATTCTGTGCTTATTGTACTACGTTAGCAAGCAAGCACGTGTGTATACGTGTGTTGTTGTTCTGTTGTTTATTTGGTAAGCCGTAATCCGAGTATAATGTATTTGTTTTGTGCGGCGACTCACAGAACACTCTTATGATCGGACATTTTGAGTCGTTCCCGGTTCTGCCAGGAAGGGCTCATAATGCTATACAGGTAATAACGTTGCATATTTGTCCCCGACTATGTATGTCTATTGCAGTAGAAGGTCATTGCCAGAATTGTGAACAACTTTTAGAATACTAGGACTCATGCTTCCAGAGTTTCTGCACTGAGACGCCAAAAGCGGCGGCCCCCTTTATGTTAGAAACAAGCCTTGACATAAAGAGTGCCAGGATAGCGAACCTTTAAGGTGCATCAAGAATGTTGAGATTGTTGTTTAATGAAGGTTCCCCCACCACCATTAAACGGAGAGATATTGGTCTAATATTAGTAAATTGGCACAAGCATTATTACTTTTGGTTGACACTCGTTTGATGATGACAGGAAACTTTATTGACCCATAGCCTCGTGGAGTTTCCAATCATATGGGTAAGGGGGTAACATTGTATTAAATTTGTGTTGTTTCGTTAATCGTATGTTTTTTTTTACCTGTTGCAATCTTATTTAGTCGTAATTCTAGGGTTAAGATTTGGATGTATTTTTTTCATGTAACTTAAGTATTTTCACGATTTTATGTTTGACTTTCGTAGTCGCTCTGCCTCATTTTACGACCGTGAGATTAGAGCGGCCCAGGAACAGTGTTGGAGCGAGTATTTTTGTAAAAAAGCGATATCTATTAAAACGTTACACTTATTATATTATAACGTGTTGATAGATATTGGTATCGGAATCTAAAGTTGGCCTTTGCTCTGTACTGGCACAATTTTCGTTTCATCTTCGTCTATTTATTGCGTAACGCATATTTATATAAATCGATTAGTCTGTAATCAATGTTATATGACTTAAAATATAATAATTAAAACCAAATCAAGAACCTAAATAGATATGGACGTCTACGCCTTAGGTATGTATAATTTTGTTTCATTCCTTAGTATAAATCCTTTTATTTCAAAAAGGCAGTAATTGGTGTTTTTTATTTTTTTTAAGAGTGTTCGCATCTATGAGCATGCCGCTCGTGCGCTAGTATCGCTCTCGCAAAGTCAACTTTGGCGATGGACTCTTCCGGTCCAATATAAAGTATTCGTTCGTTGATATGGCACGTTGAGTTTAAGAAAACTCGGCCTTGTAGAGCTTGGGCTTATTACTGTCGCACTATATTTGTTTACTTCGCGAAATTCTGTGACAGAGACTACGCGCTACCGAAAGATTATTTTCGAAAACGGAGGCAATTCCCGTATTTTTAAGACCGTTCTCAATCTAATTTCACTGCGAATGTTTCAAAATATGTATAGCCGATACCTACATTTTTGACACAAATTGTCGCTGATATGAGGTTGCGACAAAATTTGGAACTTTTTACGACGGGAATTAACCTTCTGATGTGCGATATGAACGACCGGCTACTGCTAAGCACGCGCACGTAGAGGACGTATTCATAGTTGTAAGACTGCATTTAGCACACGGTAAGGCGTGTGCTAAATGACGACGATGGTTTGCTTCCATGCAGTGTTGATGGATCTTTTCGTTTCTTCTCAGTCCCTACTCCCTTACCAGTTAAAAACAAATTGGCATTAAAAACTAAATGCTGACGCTTCGGCCTCTGCTTATACCTGGTTTCTGAATTGAGAATTGGAAGTTCTCAACTTCAAATTCTCAATTTAGAAACCAGGAGTTAGGGTTACTTATTTCTTCATACTTGCGGCAGGTGATATCCGACGATAGCACAACACGGTCACTAGGAATGTAATGAGCCTGAATGCAGTTTGTAAATCATCTTAATAAACGGTACTTCATCGGATATTATACTGCTACAAATAATTCGTCAGGTGACAGGCACATTTTTCACGATTTCGGGACATCGAGTTCATATCAGCCATTCCATCTTATCTATCCATCGTGACGGATGATGTCTGCCAAGACGGATTCAGAATTCTTCCTTCAAAAACTGGAAAATAATGGAGCTCTTTGATGATGGAAGAGCGCTTTCCGTTAATAACAGTTCTGTTGTATTTTCAATATACCTAGTCTGTCATAAATTATTTATCTAAATCTTCCTCTATTCACTATTTTCACGCCTGTCCCACTGCGAGTAAAAATTAGGGACAGCTCTGTTTCTTTTTGTTCGTCTAAGTCGCTACTATATAACTTATTCCAAGTTTCCCTAGCACGCCGGTGCGTCATATTTCAGTGTTGATTTTATAAAAATACGATTTTTAGTAAATTTACTCTCCAATAATACCCAATTATTGCTTTTAATAAACTAAATTATAAATAATTTACCGTACAATTATGTTTGTGTATTTTGATGAATCTGAAGGTAGAATTTGGTTATATTTCGATGAAATGTTGTTTGAATGTTACTTAATTGTATTAGTTATATGGTTACCAATTACAAGTGAAAAGCGTTTTTCCGTGTTACCAAATATTATTGTATCATTTAGATTTAGTTTTGCGTGTACTATTTGTAAATGTATTTCTTTAATATGTAAATTGATGAAAAGTTGTGTTGTTACTTTGTTGATTGTGGTGTACGTGGTATAATTTGCAAGTGATGTATAATTTATAATGTTTTTTCTTCATTTTAAGGACATTAATAGCACGGGAGACGGATAAGAGCGGAATCTTTTTTCATATAAATTGTGTATTGAAGTGGTTCGAATCAACAAAGAATGTTAGACGATTATATAAAGACGATGTCTCTTATCTGTCCACTGAGCTGTTGTTCCATATCTATGTTCTGGTATAACATCCAACAGTAGGTATATGTATGTACATTTTAGCGCCGCTCCTTTTGAAATATTCTTCACAATGCAATCCCTTTCAAACATTAATTAAATTTGATTATTAAAATGTTCTGTTTTTCTTCTTCCTCAAGTTATCATCACCTATTTCCAATCTTCTTTCTAACTAAGTCTTACAGTCTATTAGGTGAATTCTGCGCTCTGAGAATAGGCCTAATATCAGAACTTACAATCAACTTACGCCAACCTCTCTTCAGGGAATATCTAAGGTCCCCTGAGCAAGAATCAGCTGCCTGTTTCATCTGCACTTATTTGACCGTGTCTCCGTGACCTCTATTCCTGTAATTTCACTTCTTGCTATCATGAACCAAACAAGAGCTTTGGACCTTCTTCCTCACCTTTGCCTAAATATTCGGGGCGCTACGTCTAACACCTCGATTATTAGGTGTCTCTTTCTAACCATCTAGCGGCTTGCACTGGAGCTGCCATGAGGTGCCACTTCTATTGGTCTGTCTTCTTCATTACCATGTCCGTCTAAAGTGTACAACAGTGTTGATGTCACTGTCCCTCCTCTAACATCTTTGCCTACATATTCGGGGCACAACTTCGAACACCTCGAATAATAGGTGTCTCCTAACCATCTAGTCAGCTTGCACTGGAGCTGCCATGAGGTGCCACTTTTCTTCATCTGTCTTCTTCATTATCTGATTTCCTGTCTAAAGTGAACACCAGTCTTAGTGTCAATGTCCTCCTCCTAAGTCACACACGAGAATTGAATATATATGGTTCTTGCACGTCCAAAACAATTTATTGTGCGTCTCCCTTTTCTTCTCTCGTTTCCACTATTTCTTCGTTCTTTCCCCTTCTCTCTTTTCCTCGTTCCCTCTTTTTCCTGCCTTTCCTAATCCGTCCTCCTCTCTTTTTCCCCTTCATTCTTCACCTTCCCTATAGTCATTTCTCTCCCTTTGTCTTACTACTATTCCTTCTCCTTATCTTTTCCTTACACTCATAACACAAAAACAAACGTTGCGTCTTCCAAAATGGAGAAAATAATATCTTAAAACCATATGCTAAGAATGTTTCACTTGCTTTGAGCACTTCTTAACTAGATTGAGTTTGTTCTGTGTACCCTCTGTCTAAGTCTTTACTATGTGATGCTGTATACTCCTAGCGGGTGACTCCCTTGTTGGCTAATATTGATATTTCTTAATGCTTCGTTAAAGAAGAATAATTTTCTCCTATGCATCGGTTGAAATGTTGACATAATATGTGTTCATAATTCATGCACAGCTATATCATTTATTGGAATCGATACTTCTGAAGTCACTTTTTTATTTTGCTGAGTGTAGATAAAACATCTTATGACCCGTGACGAAACATCAAAACAATAGCAAGTGAATGTCAGAACGAAGTAACATTTTAGGGTGAGATATTTGAATCGTTACAAGCATTGTACTATGGCAAATTGTTATGTAAAAATCTTGCTAAGGGCTAAAATGTACATACTTTTACGATTGCACTACCATTTCCCTAAAGAAATAATCAGCACGATTTAATTACTGCATAATAAAAATTAAAAAAATATACTTAGATGTTTTTTTATTTTATTAACCAGCAATTTGCTTTCAGCAACTCAGTCTCACTCTGTCTGTTTAAACAGTGTCATTTAATGAGTTTGGGCAGTGTAAAAAAATAATAATAAGTATTAGAGATACAGCAATTGCTTCCTACGAACCACATCGTTAAAAAAAAGTTAAGAAAAACTACACTCAAACTGACGTATCTCAATTTATCACTCTGTATACGAACCTTTAAGTCCCTCCTTTCTACCCCAAAGCATTTTCTCAATAAGTAAAATGCTTTATCTACGCCCATGCTATTATAAATCCTCTATAAAAGTTTCTGAAACAGTTAGCTTATTGCCAACATTAAAACACCCAGTGTCATAGTAACCATAATAGCATCCAAACGGGAGTTATAATGTTATACTGAATTTCATAATGCAACTCCTTTGCTTTTACGAGGATGATGATCCCTTCCTTACTCATCTGTTTGATGAATAAGGAAGGGATCATCGTCCTCCCTTCCATTCTCACTACTCAATTTATGGTATCTTTATGAATTAAAAAAAAGAACATTATGACGCAAGCGCGTCTCACTATACTACACCATAGCGTCGTATCTCGCCATTTTTGTTCGATATTAGTATTGCAAAAACTGTTTCAGAACCTTTTATAGAGGATTCATGTCATGGGTTTAGATAAAGTCTTGTATGCAACTGTAATTAATAGGTATTAAAACACTCATGTGATACTATTATCACACTCGGCTTCGCCTCGTGTGATAAACCCACATTCGTGTTTTAATACCCCTTATATATAAAACAGTTGCATAAATAACTATTATAGAAGGAGGAGAAGAAACCATAAAGAAAATACTTTTGCCGATTGTATGTAGGTACAAGAAACCCTATTGAGTCTCGCTGTACTTAAGAAATGAGTCCCAACTGATTCAACCAAGGTGTTCGGCTCCCACAGAAAAAAGGTGAATATATCGCTGTAAGCTGATATTGTATTTGGTGCTCTTTACAGTGTTATATTCGCTGTCATCGTAGATGACATTTAGGTTTTGAGTTGTTTCAGTTGATTGGGGGGCGGCGCACGCCTTGCGCTGCCCCTCCACTCTAGGCCAGGCGGCCTCCCACCATGTGCCGCACGACGAGCAAGTTAACGCAAGTTGAAGCTGTCTCAAAAGGTGAGATACTTATTTAATTTATGAACAATGTCCTTACAACAAAAATATACAACCTGCGGAAATAGGTACCATCGCGGTCACGAAAATCTGACCACCTTGAAAACAAAATCCCGTGCCCACCATGACCACATCTGTTTACCGCCCCTCTTTGCGACGACCAATATGTAAAAAAATAAACTTATTTAAATAAATTTCTCAGGCTCTGTTACAATGATCACAGATGTCTGACCACCTCGGCTGGTTTTTTTACGTTATTCTTTTTTTTTTTCATTTACAAAAACAAGGGGCTCAGCAAAAATCTGATGCTGCGATGCTATTATAATAATAATAAACATTTTATTTCTCTTCCACAAAGGTGCCTCAAACATAATGAAGATTATAACATAACATCTGATAAATCCTTTGTGGGAAACTGGCATCTGCACTAGGAAAACCTGTAAGTATTGGTTCATGAGCGTCGGTAAGCGTTACTAAAGCGGCCGAGCACTGCAAGCAGGAATAGTCCTTACGGTGGTCTGATGTCCGAGACCGCGATGGTACGAGTACATCCGTTCGCAAGTTTCTTGTTGCAGAACAGTTTATTGCTCCACCAAAACTTTGGGAGCTCTGCCTTTTGGCAACTCTGTAGTAGTAGTCATATGCATAATATTGCATACGAATACTACTGAAATAACTACTTCCTACTTAAAATGAAATCACAAAAGGATTCTTGTATGCGCTCGCGTTCTTTAGCATCGGCGGTGGGGCGATTTCGTGGCTACTTTTCCTTTCTCGTTTTAATGAAGCATATTGTTTCTAAGCGATAGCAAAATCGATGTAGAATACGGGCGAATAGATCTAAGATAGGGTCTAGGTTCTGGATATGGCACATTCAGTATTAAACATTAGGTTGTCTGTTTGGTAGCTTATTAAATTATCAGAAAATTCAACCGTCTTATTTTGAGTAGATACATACAGGGTTATTGGTAAAACACTACCCACACCTTGCAGGACTGTATTACTAACATCTTAGACAACAATAACTTGTTCTATGACTTTTTATAAAACAATACATTTACCAAAAACAAACCTTCAAGATGACGTTGTTCTGTCTAAAACGTTTCAATTCTGTATTTTGTTGTGCCTACCTACGCCTCCCATGCACTGTCGCCCCTGCCTTTCGCACTAGACACGGCAGTTTGTTTTGCTACGCATATAGTTCGTAACAGTTAGGGCGTTGAATTTAAATATGTTTATTTTTGTATGAAAATCTGATAAATTAAAATTGATAAATTATTAAAAGTCATAGAACAAAAGTTGTTGTTTATGATGTTACTAATATAGTGCTGAGAGGTTGCTAGTTTTACCAATGACCCTGTATTTAAACTCTGGAATGTGGACCTTAAAAGGTCGGTAGTTTCGTGTTTCCAGGGATATTCTAAATGGTATAGCGGGTGTAAAAAGACGCTTAACGAAGCCGAGAGTCACTTAAACTCCCCGTCTTTGTGATCATTTTTTTATACTGGACCATACCTGGGTACCTTCTGGTTACGGAGATATTGAAGGTCAAAGTTCCAACTTTTTTGTACCTTTTTTTCTCGAAAACAAGTTTTAAATGTTATAAATTAACTTAAAATAACCCCACAACTCTTGTACCGTTGCATGCACCCATAAGCACAATGTTTGGCATGCGTTACATTGCGAACTGCAGTAAACAGAGATTTAGCACACCAAAATTAAAAGTGATTTCTCAGCAATTTTTTTTACTCTTGTTGCTTAGTTTGATGTACAGAATGCCTAAGTAACGGCTATGTGATGGGTCTTTTTACACCCTGTATGCAACAGTTTGGTGACCAACTCCTCTGTATATCTACATTCTGCATATTTAATGCAATGCCAGTTTGAAAACACTACAAATTAACTTTAAGTAAACCAAATATTTGATAATTTGTAAAGTGTATAAAAGAATTTGTATTGGTTTTCAATACCGTGGCGTAATAATACCAGAAATACCCATGTTGATATGTAATAGCAAAGCTCCAAAATGACCTATGTTTAGATATTGTGGCGTTATTCCAGAAGGAAATACGTTAAGTTGTAATGGCGCAGCTCCGGGACTTTTGAACAGTTATTGTGACGCAACTTAAAAGGATCTACAGTGTGTGTGGTCACTGGTGTCCGACCCGTTAAAATCATAAAAAGTACTTGAAACGTAAAAAGTGTAAAAAAGGAATGACAAGAAAATAAGAAATACATTTAAGTAGTAAATATATATTTTATTATTTTGTTATACATATCATAATAACAGTTTTATAGTCTTAAAGCGATACCACAGACATATCTGTGGTATCGCTTACACTTTCTTCTTTTGTAAGTTCAGTCCTCCATTTTAAATGCAATTTAATTAATTCAAACCAAAAATTTTTAAACAAACATTACAAACATTATTTTATAAACTGACAATATTTGAAATAGCTATGTACTTGGATATAAATAAATGAACTCATACTCATAATAATAAAAACTCTTGGTTTCACTACGAGGATATCCAATGAAGTGAAAACGCCAACACATAGGGGCCATCCATAAATTGTATTAAAACTAAACTTCATCACAAACGATTTTTTTTTTAATAATAGTTATCAGTATCACTATAAGGTTGAATTTAAAATGGCAAATATATGTGACGTCACACCAGGTTCGTACAATTGGTGCTTTATGGATTTCCATACAAAACTAAATAAAATTAAGATTCGCTAATACGTCTTTGGATAATTCGATGATTGTAGTTAGATATTCCGTTAGTCGACGGGACAAACACCAACGTGTGTGTTTCTGCCGGCGGCTGTTAGTGGTATTTTGACGGGTGATTCTCCAATGACGATGTTTTTGATGCAGCCGGTGAAGCCGCGTCGGGAGCGAACGCCGCGCACCTTGTGCAGGGGCCGCTCGTGCCCGCCGATGTACAGCGCAGAGCGAGTGTCCGTCGAAGAGTACGCGCCGAGCCCGGGCTTCGAGAAATGCCCGTCCACACCCACCGATACCACGTACAGCGACTTCACCACTGGAAACATTCAAAATTTAGGTATAGATAAATATTACATAGGATGTTTTTGTAATGTCTAAATTCAGTCATTTAAACTGCCGTTACGTATCGTATCATGCTGTTAGGTTAACGACTGTCGAGAGAATAGTAGCGGAGAATTTTTATTAATTGTGTTTTTAAATTAACTGAACTTAGTTACAAAACTTTTAAAATTACAAATATACCACATAGTTGAGTTCCGACCCCAAATAATGGGAAAAGGCTAGGTTGATCATGAAATGTACAAAGAACAAAGAAAATCTAGGTTCTGTATTTTTTTTATTGTATAAATTGAAGTCTATTAAATATTTTTGCTTCTTTTTCAATTGTATTTTCATTCCAATAGTGTCAATGCAATGTAATATTTATTACAATATTCATTTATTAGGGAGATATTTATTTAGTATTGTAATAAATATGAAATTTTATGATTGTTATCAGTTTTATTACTTGTTTGACCGATACCATTGTACCGCGCCTTACAAATTCGCGGATCACGGGGGGGTGACGCCGTGAGCGTTGACGAATGAGCGGCGCACTGCCTCCCGGGGGCCGCGCACGTACCGAAGGCGTGGCGTGGGAAGCGGTATCGGTCAAACTATATTTCTAAATGTTTGTCTTCTAGCCTAATATAGTTTTCACTTGATATTAAAAGTATTTAATTTTATTTTATTAGATATACTCACTCGTTTGATTATGAAAACAAAATTGTAAATCTTCTTGAAATGTTTTTTATAGTTTTTAAATTCAAGTCTTGCTATGTTTTTGCTTATTGTATTAAAAACAATTCATGAGTGTTTTCAGTTTTATTAAAAGAGATGTCATGAGTACCTACATTAATATTTAAGAAGAATAGTTATTAATTAAATTTTTAGAATATTAACTTTTTTTATAAGCAGTGCCTCCATTGCAAAAAAGCATGTTTTTTTTTTAAATTGATACTATTTACGATAATAAATGCTGTTTTTTATCATTTTTTTATTATTTCTTCCTACCTTGTACATAAAGACGTGCCTAGCCAGTTATACAAATTATTTCAGTAAGTCATCGAAAAGAGCGTTGCATTTCACTGTACAACGCAACGAGGTTCTTTTGATGCGTGGCCAAAATGTGATCTAACGCCGCCATCTTGTTTTGCCCTGTCAATGTCATTCAGGCGATCGTTTTAGTACTTCTAGCATCCGTTATGTATGAATAAAGGCCAATTCCCGCAGTGAAAAACCTTCAAAATCAATCTTATCTCGGCAACTATCAATGTCAAATCTTGTTAAAAATTTAGGACAATTAGAGGTATTATTAACAGATTGACACTGAGCTTAGAATGCGAGCGTTCTTAAAATAAGAGAATTGCCCCTCAGTGAGCTTACCGTGTATCTTATGCCAATTGCCATCACAGAGCGCGAACTTGTTGCCGAGCGAGTAGCTCGCACGGAAGGGTCCGTTCCCATTCTCGACGTTAGCAACGACCTCGTTCTCTAGTAGTTCGAGGACCAGATAGTCCTTCTTGCCGTGGACGCTGACCAGCAGTCCTGTGCTGTTGCGAGGACGAATCTCCATGGAAATTGATACCTCGTCGCCCACTTTGAAGTTTTCGAGGAGCTGTAATGGGGATGGAAGATATCGAATTAGTTCCGCGAAGATGATTTTCATTCAGCTGCCAGTTGAGTTTCTTGTTAAAAGCTTGGCTGCGAGGCGGCGCTAAGTGTTTTGTATTGTTGGTAGCTTTTCATTCACGATCACTTTGACAAGTGTGAAACACTCGGCGCTCTCTAGCGGCGAAGCTTCCAGGAAACAACCCCATTGACATGCGTGTTTCATATAGATTTTATTAGATAACATACTTACTAAGATGCTTTACGCTACAATAAACCTAAAAAATCTTGTAACATCTATTAAAATTCTTATAAAAACGTAAAAACATTGCTCTAGTGTTAATTTGATTTCCAACCCGCCTGCCAAGCCCCTTAGGGGGAGGCCTATGTATGTCCAGCAGTGGACGTCTTCATTCTTCTATTCTATTCTATGAAATTTGATTTTATGCTATAAGATTGCAGTCGTATCGTCTGTCATTCGTAGATCTTTGACAATCGTTACGCGAAGTCAGAAGCCTGAAAGTCCGACAACCAGTCTTGGCATAGAGTATCCGACCCCAACATAGTTGAGAAAAGGATAGGCAGATGATGAGGGTTATCGTAGCGGTAACTGCTTAAGTATTACCTTCAAGTAGTTGCTATGCACGTTGCTAGAGGCTCCAAAGTAGACTCCTTCCTCGACGTTATCGGCGCAACGCAGCGAGTTGACGCGGTACGACACGTCGGTCACGTGCTGTCCGTTCATCATCAGCCCCTTCAGGCAGCCCTTGAACGGCTGGTAGAAGCCCTGCACAAGAATATTTCAATGTAAGTAGTATAACGGGCTAGTTTCCGCAACTCTTTGTCCAAGCGCATATTCTGCGTACGTTTGTAATGTATGTACGTTTCAATGTAAGTATTATTACTATCGGAAGGTGCAGCGACAATATACACACCAAGCAACAAACAACAAAGCAAGCACCAAAATACCAAACACACACTCACATCGTTGCTTTGGTGAGAAACATCAAAGCAACGATGGCTGGAGTATGTTAAAGATGATATGTCTAGAAAGAGGGTGTCTGCCGAGATGAAGTAGTAAGTATGGAAGAAAATGTTGGGCTGACCCCAAATAAATTGGGATGAGGGCAAGATAATGATGACATGAATGAACTAATATTATGAATGACCTTACCTTGAGATTATTACTAATATGTTGGTTGAGGTCTCTGAGCCCGCCATAGTAGTACGGCGCGGCTAGTACCGCGGGCGCGTTACAGATGGCGCTGGTCTCGCCAACCAGTTCAGAGTCCACCGCCAGCTTGCCGTGACCAGCTGAGCGAGTGAGCGTGACCGCGTGCCATTCTGTATCGTTGTACGTCTGTGTTGATGAGATCAGAGCGGTCTCACCGCCGCAGTTGAAGGTGAAGTGGAGCTAGAGAGTAAAAAAAATATATTAGGAGTAATGAATAATAAAAAAAATACATTACATAATAAAAAATAACAACATTACATAATAAAAGACTTTATTTCAGACCACATGATCTAAAAAACTCAAAAGGTAAAAAGTTAATACAAAAACAAAAAATAAAATGTAACGACACAGAATGTGCCCGGTAGATTTGAAACATCAAAAAGAGCGGCGTCGGAAGGGTACATCACGGCATAAGAAAGCGTCATGCCATTAGCCGTCACGGCATACGAGTTGGTCTGACTCCCAAGGCGCGCCAATAGATGTTTCACATAAAAAACCAATAAAATGGCATACACACATACATAAACCATTTCCCAAATGTCTACAACACCGGCCCCCTGTCCATGGTATTCAAGCGCCATACGATCCCTGTGTGGTACATGGATCTACTAACATTCCTTTGCATGAATACAGGTGCTTGTTGGTATCCAATCTTATTATTTTACCCAACGAGGTCGAAGATATGGATCAAATCCTGTAAGTACCCGTTCACGGCATCGAGCGATGCAACGACCATATAGCCCATAGACGCCTGATAACAGGTGATCGATGTCTGTCAACACATCAGACTTATAGATCTGATGTAGGTCGCCACTCAAGTTTCGATTCAGTTTCGACAAGTTCTGTGAATCGTAAACACTTTCGCGTTAGTCAATAAAAATTGGTGAAAATAAATATTATAATAGCCCCTTGCACAATACTTTGGTGTGGTAAAAACAGCCAGACTTCGAGTTTCCTTAAAGATGTCATAACAAATTCATCGGTTAGTTAATAGATACATGATCATAATTAGATTATCTTATACTGGTCATACTTGTAGGTGAATCAGAGGTGCAAGGACTCTTGTTGATGTCTTTCATGTTTGCGTCCCTTTCTTTTGAAAGTATTTTTTTCGCTATCTGTTTTCCTCTATTATTAGGTAAACATAAATAGTGATGCAGCAAATCCAAATTGACCAAATCTTTTATCGATAAAGCAAAAACCTATACCTACTATAGGTATAAATAAGATTACAAAAAAAAAAAAAAAAAAAAAACAGTAATTACAATAGAGAAAAGCTGCCCATTGCAAAGGCGAATTATTATTATCGCCACTTTAGTGTTTGATAGGATTAAAATAAAATCCAAAGTTAACAGTAGTCTAATAACTTATAGAGACAAAGTTGGCTTGATATACCCTTCAGATATTGCATGCTTGATTTGTATGTAAACGCATGTTTGACAAATAAACTATCTTTCACCAACTGTGATCAAAATTTGTCGTCGTTCTGAAATAATCATAAAACCATACCTAGAAAAAATTTCAAAAAACCAAAAACGCAAAACTAACGTCCTGGTCAATAATACTTTAAGCATTTTCATTGGCGAGGAACTATTTCCTAATATAAGTAACCATCAATTCCACTCTGAAGTAACCAATCATGTAGTGGATTTGTCAATAAGTGTTATGCACAAATTATATTTCCCCAAGGCTAGCTTTTCTTACAAAGTCTGCTCAACACAAACACTGTTCGGAAGATTTAGACAAAGTTAATACATTTCAAAAATGATTAACGTATCAGTGTTTTTGATTTTCCAAAAATTAGGTATATTTTAATCCACACAGAAAATTTCCCTCTCACGGAGAGCAGGCTTCTGTCCCAGTGGGAATATTATAGGCCATTATTGTATTGTATAAATAATTATTTGACTTTCAGAATTTAATTTTTTTTTTTAACTATTAGGTACAATATATGAAACAACCTCTGAAAAAAATTTTTTTTTTCAATAAATACGGAAAGAATTTTGATATTTTGTTTTTATTTTCAACATTTTATGTTATTACTTTAAGTACTTATATTAATTACATTAAGTGCATGTTAAAATACTATTGAGCAATAGGAAGGTAAAACAGCCACTTATTTAAAAATAAATCGATACCTTCGTGTTTTATTTAAACTTGCCCCATCCCTAGTAATACGTAATGACCTTGGTAGGGCCAATCAGAACGCAGTACCCCGCTTCCTCATACCTCAGCTAGTTGACAGAATTGTTTTGATGCGTTAGATCAAGCATTAGGCGTCTATGGGCTATATGGTCGTTGGAGCGATGCGACTTGCGACAACTACGCGATAAAAAAAAAAATCGAGTAAAAAGTAAACATTTCTTCTCAACTGTGAGTATTTTATGTATACAAATAAGTATAAGTGTATGTGTGTGTGTTGTGTATGTATGTTTTATATTATATATATATATATATATATATATATATATATATGTTTTTATATATTTTAGCTTAATGTATTTATTAAAGTATAGGTATGTTATATTTAATATTTTAGTTGAAGACGCATGTTCACATTTTTTCTCTCCTTGTTCTCACACACTATTTTCTACATTTCTTTTTCATTTCTCCTTTCGCAGGTCTGCTGGAACAAGTTTCTTAAGAAATAAGAAGTACCTTTGTACTCAAAATTATAACTATGTCGTATCTCTAAGTATTTTTATGTGTGTTCATAAATAATAAATTAAATAATAAATAAATAAATAAACTACACGCGCACGCGCTCGTCACCTGTCCTAACCGTCTGTCTGTCCGTCGTCCGTCCGTCTGTCACTCCGCCAGTCGCGTCGTGATGTTTTGTGGAATACTCTAAACAACTTCTTCCATTTGTTTTCTCGTGTCACTTGAGCGTGTAGCTCGTGGCTACGGGGTAAAGGGATGTTGTGTGTAACATCAAAGGTCATACCTTAGCATCCTTCATGTAGAATGCGAGGAACTGCGAGGGGTCCTTGTCGGCGGCCGCGTAGAACACCAGCCCGCCGTGCTGGTCGAATGTTCTGAATGAGATGGTGAGGTCGAAGCCCTGCAGGTGGCGCCCCGGCAGCTTCGAGTACTCGATGCGGCTGTCGTTCCGAGTACCTGAAGAACACATTCATTATAGACCGACACGCTTATCAGCTCGAGTACCTGAAGCACACATTCATTATAGATCGACACGCTTATCAGCTCGAGTACCTGAAGAATACATTCATTATAGACCGACACGCTTATCAGCTCGAGTACCTGAAGAACACATTCATTATAGACCGACACGCTTATCAGCTCGAGTACCTGAAGCACACATTCATTATAGACCGACACGCTTATCAGCTCGAGTACCTGAAGCACACATTCATTATAGATCGACACGCTTATCAGCTCGAGTACCTGAAGAATACATTCATTATAGACCGACACGCTTATCAGCTCGAGTACCTGAAGAACACATTCATTATAGACCGACACGCTTATCAGCTCGAGTACCTGAAGAACACATTCATTATAGACCGACACGCTTATCAGCTCGAGTACCTGAAGCACACATTCATTATAGACCGACACGCTTATCAGCTCGAGTACCTGAAGAACACATTCATTATAGACCGACACGCTTATCAGCTCGAGTACCTGAAGCACACATTCATTATAGACCGACACGCTTATCAGCTCGAGTACCTGAAGAACACATTCATTATAGACCGACACGCGTGAAAACACATATGACACACGTGTCGGTATGTAATAGATGGTCATCCATCCTCGGAATGACCCCGGCAAGCGAAGCTTAACCTCCGATTGACCCGTGCTGCTGTTATTAATTAGCCACGAACCCGGTTGATTAATAAATGGTTTAGCATAATCAGCCTATAATATTCCCACTGCTGGACTCAGGCCTCCTCTCGGTAAGTGGGAGTGGGCCGTAATCGTTGGGCGTTCTGGATATCACATGTCTTCGAATTTTTGGTTCTAGGACATGGCGATTACCTCACCTTCGGCCACCTCACATTATGTTTTCATCATCATCATCATTACAGCCGAAAGACGTCCACTGTTGAACATAGGCCTCGTCCAATTGGGGTGGTTTGCCATAATCGCCATGCTTGGCAGGCGGGTTGGCGATCGCAGTATGTTGTTAAAAATGCATAGAGAACTCTGTTGCCCATTCTCTAGTAAGTCCCTTAGTCGCCTTTTACGACACCCACGTGAAAAAATGGGGTGGTCCTATTCTTTACGTCTGGCATCACACGGCACAATCCGATGTTTTAATAAATGGTTTATATTTTGTCAAAATAAAATCTAGTGTCTTACCGAATCTATATCCCACATCGGGGTCCCCAGTAGAGTAGAAGGGATCATGCGCCAGCGCACAGCCGGGCTCCGGCTTGGGCGGCGGGCGACGCGTGGTCGTGGTGGCGGGACGAGAACTCGTGCTCGTGCTCGTCTGCGGCGCGACTGTCGTGTCCTCAGCCACCGGCACGGGTAGCAACACATTGCGGAATACGGCGTCTCCTGTACCTAAATAATTAAATTGTTAATTGTGTCGTTGAGACGGTGTCTGTGTCGGGATTATGTTACGCAAAAGTGATATAAAATGTATTTTTTAAATGAGTGGTGGATTTTTGAGATGGGGCAGTAAGGGCAGGTACTTTTAACTGTTGTAGCTACAGGAAAATGGTCTTAGGAGACTCCTTATTTTTTGAGAGAATTTGATCCCCATTCACAGATTTTGAAAAAAAAAAAAAAAAAAAAATATTGTCTGCACGAAAATAGGCCACCAGCATACCAAACTTTCCGAAATCCACGTAAAATCGAAGATGTCGACGTCCACGATAACGTGCAGTGTGGCATTATAAAAGCGCACAACATCGTGTATGTTTGATAGTTTGAGTCGTACGTACCTCTTGTAGGCGGCGCTTCGCTAGCGCCCGGCAGTCCGGGCGTCGGCAACACGTCTGTGCGCGGAGTCGCGGCCCATTGTGCTTGATCTACACGTAAATAATCATAATAAATCTTTATTTTTGTAACGGTTGGTATAATAACTGTTATAATCGCGAAAATCTAAGATGTCGGATTTGGCAGTTATAAAAATACCTACTTTGTGTAGTGATGGGAAAAAAATCGGTTGCTTTAAAAACCGATACTCGAGTCATATTTATCATACTTTGAGTTTGTAATCGACAATTTATCTACATTGCTTAAAACTGATTCTCGAGGTATAATATATCGTTTTATTACACGTACGAGTTTGTAATATTTAACAGTTAATACATAAATCTAAACAAAGTTTATATTTTGGCGAGTTTTTAAATCCAAACCAAGATATAAACTAAAACCCGACATACTGATTTCTTCCGGAAGGTTTATGTATAATAATGAATAATACATTGTACATAATATTATGTACCAGTGGTAGGTACGCCACTGCATCCGCTCAAAGCCGGGGCGGGTCGCACTCAATTCCCGGGAGAGAGGGGAGAGTGCTATTGCCGCCCCTGCCAGCGCACATTAGTTCGATGATCGCCGTGAAGAGGCGCCTACGCAAGCAGTGGCAACAACTACGATGCCCAACGCTGAAGACGCAGCTCAACCGTCTCGCGGAGAAGGTTAAGGCCGAGTTCAAGGCACATACCGTCGCGAGCTGGGAGGAACGGATCGACGCCACAACGGACAGTTGGCCGTAGGTCCATTAATTATGCCGCCAATTGACGAACACCCCAGCCCCGGTGCGTCCACTACTGAACCGCGACGGGGCGCTAAAGTACGTATCGTAGGACCGGACGGAGGTCTTTGCCGATTACCTGGAGCGTAAGTTCCGCCTAAATCCGACCCGCGATGTCGTTCATGTCGCAGCGGTTGAGAAACACCTGGGCGACTACTTCGCAACGCCGATAGCTCCCGAAGAGGACCCAATCTTCTTTTCGCCTGGCGCAGTTAGATGCGTCATCCTAAAAACGAAGCCTAGGAGGGCTCCCGGTGCTGACGGTATCTCCATCACAGCGCTGCGCCACCTGCCCTTCCGTATGGTAGCGGCACTGGCGCGCCTGTTCACGGCGATACTGCGCACGGGGGCTTTCTCCGCCTCGTGGAAGGAAGCGCGCGTCATCATGCTGTCTAAGGCGGGAAAGAATGTTCTGAAGCCGGAGAGCTATCGGCCGATCACTCTGCTGCCGACGGTCTCCAAGGTGTTCGAAGCACTCTTGCTGCGAGCAGTTCGGATTTAGACCATCGACCGTCGGCTCACGATGGGGCCACGCGTCCGTAAGGTTGCCGTGCAAGTAAAGGTCACCCGCAACCTCCTAAAACCGGTGCTCTCGTACCGCATTCCGGCGCGCGTCAAGTTGGGCGTGTACAAGATGTACGTGCGCCCAATCTTGACGTACGCCGCCCCGGCTTGGTACGCTCTCACGAGAGAGTCGAGCCGAAAGCTGCTTCGCGTGCAACAAAACCTTGCGCTGCGGACCATAGTTGACGCTCCTCGCTTCGTGAGGAATGACGTAATCCACCGGGACCTCGGGATTGAGAGCCTGGACGGGTTTGTGAGACACCTCGCGGGGCATGTTCGCGCGTGCCGACGCATCCGCTTGGCCCCATGTCAAGCAGATAGCGCCCTGGCACACGCGCCCGCCTGACGCGAGACCCCTGCCCCGCGACCTGGTAGCGGACGACTGACCCCATCGCACCGGACATGACGCCCAAGCAAGCGGCACCCAGGCTACACGCGGCTTGCTTGAGACAATTAATACGTCACAAACCACACGCATCTGTTACGTATTTGTATGCTAGGTTAATATAGGTATGAATACGTAACGAAAACAGACATTTACCTCTATACAGGCACATATATATGCACGTAGAGTCGCAGCTGCGGTCGCGACTATACGTATTCACCGGGCGGCGTTACACTACAATACAATGCCGCCCTCACACTCATATTCCGCCTTTTATCCGGGTCATGGTTTGGCTAACTCCGATAAGTGGGTCGGCTATAGGTTACATTGACCTGCAGGAGCGCCATAAAGTCACCATCTCATCGCTGGTTGTCTTCGTTGGGCCTCCCCCAGGTAACTAGGGGTCTCACCTGGCGGAGACAGGCCGAAATGTCGTGAAGAAGTGACACTGTGCAACAGTGTAACGGCGCGACTGCAGAAACAATCACAGAAAACCTATCACAGAACCCGCGATCAACCGCGGGCTCATCAGCTATAAGCCGCCCGAGGCTAATAAGATGAGGGGCCCATACAGGGAGCGTAACTCCGATTCCGCCTGCCACGCCCCCTACAGGGGGCGTCGCGACATCCAAGAGGTCAATTCCCGAGTTATTAAGAATCCAGGGAGCCGAAACGAAATAAAAAGGTATTATGAACAATAATTGTGCTTCGACTAGTCTCACTGACAAATGAACTTGATGCTTCAGGTATTTATTCCACGAGTTGCATTAGCGACTGACACCGAACAATAATTTGTTTTTTTCCGTAAACATCCTTTTACCATAACAACTACATTTCTATATACGAAGTTCTTTAAAGTTCTTTAAACCGAAGTAGCAGGTCAAAGTTACACATTTTTTCATTTAGTAGTAGACGCACTTCATCTGCACCTACACAGTCAAAGTGTATGAGACTTATTATTTTTTTGACTACGTTTGGCCAACATCAATATATTATATAAATATTTTAAAACAAAGTCACACAGACAGACACGAAAAGTGACTTTATTTTATATATAAAACATACCTGGACTGATTCCCCCCGTTGTGGTGGTACTGCCACACCTGCCGAAGGTGGTACTACTATTGCTGAAGGGCTCCAGCAGGTTGAGCACGCGGCCGTTGATGGTGGCGTCGGCGATGCAGCCGCTGAAGGGCGTCTTGGAGCCCACCTTGCCGCCCACCACATAGCCTGGTTGCACGCCGCCCACGAATAACACGCCGTCTAGGATGTGGAGCGGCGCGGGCGCTGTGTCCGTACTGAAATGTTAAGTTAGTAGGATAAGTACAGCCATGAGAAGGTAATAAGCGTCTAGGAGCAACGGAAAAGTTATGTCTCTACGTCTGGATTGATTCCGGTAGAACTTATCCATTAGATAAAAACAAACGAAAATTATAAGCTGGTAAGAGTGCGCGGTGTAACTATTACTAACTACTTGAACTGTCTTGAACAAATGATGATGGTACACTCAGTTACTGCAATTGACTGACCCCCTTGCATAAATGGTTGAGATTTTTTGGAGTACGAATCGACAGAATTTTATTATTCTTAATTTTATATAAATACCTATACGAAACCAACCCAAAACTAGAAAAATATGAAAATCATAGGATTTGTTAGTAAAAAAAACCTCAACCATTTGAGCAAAGGGGGTAAGATAATTGCATTATGCATTATCTGACTACGCACCTGAAGTAGTCAAAATCATCGACTACCAGCCGCAGCGCGTTGTTGTTGTGTGTGACGGTGACCACGTGCCACTGCGAGTCGTTGTACGTGTTCAGACCCGTGTCCAGCTGTTCTCGCTGACTCATCAGCACCAGTTTACCTGCAAATACAAAAAATATAATTAGCATCAAACAACATAATTGTTTGTAAATGCAGCTAAAACAGGGCAAAATGAAAAAAAAAAAAAAAAAAAAGTGAACTTTTGTATCCCATGTAGTAAAGCCGCTTATTTAACCGAAGCCTCATAGTCGAACTAATATAGATAATTTTTCATCTATTTCCCCCATGCTTTCACTTGCCAACTCTATTTGTGGTGAAATAGATGTCTTTGCTGGTTCTGTAGCCTCAGATAGGACTAAACTAGTCTAAATTGTATATATAAAAAAAAATATTCGTTATATTTAATTTTTTCATTATCTATGGAAATGTTCACACTTCGTACATATTTTTTTTTTTCGTAATAGTAAGGATTTGACATAAAATATGCATGCTAGATTCACATTTAGTAACTTTTGTTGTGTAACTTTTTTATTGCATTGATCAGTTTTGTGAATAAAAAAATGTTGTTATTGGGTTTTTCCATCAGGAATTTCTCAGTAGCAGCCCGGAGTCTGGATTTGTGCTCGGTTGATGGCTATAGGCTCGCCCCCTATTATATGGGACTTAAACATAATTAGCGAAATGTGGGTGTACCTACTATGGGTACACCTCTGCCAAACCCTTTGGGGAAACCAGGCGTGATGTTATATGTTATGGACGTAGTGTCAATTTGATGAACCATTAATTTCCCAGACTACTTCTGGGAAAGTTCTTTGCAATCAACATTATAGTTTATGTTGATGTCTTGAACTTAGCGTCAGCTGCAGGTTCTCATTACATCTGTATGTAAGCACGTACCTCTAATGAGTGACAGTGATATGCTGTCGGCCATGGCAGTGGTCTGCGTGCGGCTGACGTACACGAAGAGCAGCCCGTCAGGGCTCGATGTCTTGAACTTGAGCGTTAGCTGCAGGTTCTCTGTCGTGGTGTACACGAAGCGTAGGTAGCTGTCCTTGCCCGATAGGGATACCAGGGAAGCGAACTTGTGGAAGAAAATAAAATATTATATATTTTTTTATTAGGATTTTCTAAAAGGCGAGTGCATTCTCAAAAAAAATCGAACATGTGCACACCCAGAACAGGAAGAACCTTGTTCTTTCTGTGTGGGAATTGAACCCGCTTCTTGTAGAATAGAAGTCAAAATATCAAAATCAAAGTCATATATTCAAACATGACAGTCCCCCGGCACGCACGCCCGCTCCTATTATTATAGTGCTGCAAACTGTCCAGCGGCACAGCTGTCTGTTCAGTTAGATAAACTTGATTCTGTGCAGAAGTAGTTATGCAAAGTAATTAACATTACGAGACAAAAAACATTAAATTAAATCATTTGCCATATTTCAGGTAGCACACACCAATATACAGGATGTAAACACAGCCTTCCGTAAACTAACAGGGTGCATTCAGCTCCTGATTTTCAATCATATTCCACCGGACAATTGCTCAGGAAAATTTTAATATAAAAAATTTAAAAAACTGTGTCTAAACAGCTGAAATAAAAAATCCAGCAATGGATGTTGAAATACTCTAACGAACGACGTGCGAAATCAGCTGTTCACTTTCTGCCTAGCTACAGAGTTCTTCGAACTCACGCACTGCACTGTCGTTCGCTACCTGCGTTTTGCCACGGCAACGATACATTGCGTGTGAGGTAATAAAAAAAATCAGGTTTATTGGATTCCCATAATGTTCCTGAAATAATTTCATGTACCGGTCATCTTAATATGATATACTGAATTCACCCCATCAGTCTGCGGAGGGCTGTCTGTCCCTTACACCCTGTATACTAACAATCCAATAACCAAACCGCGAACCGTGCCTAAATAAAAACAGTTATATTTTAAAAACATTTGCATAAAAAATATATAATATACAGTTGTTACAAACTGTTACTATGTGTTTCAAACTATATTAGGCATTATGCAAGTATGTTTTTCACCTCCGGCTTAGTCGAGGACGACGCGTTTCGAGATTACGTTCCGTTTCACCAAAACAACGCATGAAAGAATTAATTTTAAAATAAGTAATTCTTTAAAAATTAAAAAAAAAAAAAGTTGTTTCTTGTCTCTTGTACAATAATATCATAAAAAGTTTTGAAATACTTGCATATTGCCTATTTTGGCTTAGCCAATTTCCTAAGCAATTGGTCCACCCTTTATTGTATTGCATTCCATAAATCCATTATTTATTGTTGGCTCAGGCAAGTTAGTACAACTTTATAAAATCTCACCTGACAGCCATAAGCAATGCCGATGGACTCCAGGTTCTCACTGAGGTCAATGTTTACGCCATCCATGCTGATCTGTCGGATGCAGCCGTCGAAGCCGGCGTTCGTCACTTCGACGATACCCTTGTTGTTGCCACCGAAGTTCATTGTGTCCAGGGCACCTGTAGACGATAGTTATTTATTGGTTGTGTGAAGTACAGTCGCTAGCACATCAAGTTACCACAAACTGTCAAATTTTCTCATTCAATTATGAACTTAATCTTCAACATTTTAAAATTTAAAATCGTTTGGAGAAATGTTAGTTTCATCGCGTTATTTACGTTGTTGAGCAAACGAATTTTGAACACCTATGCAATGGATTAGCAGTTTCCTTCAACCCCTCGGATTGTGACATAATTAGGATGCAGTTCATAAGATAATAAGTTCATATCATATCAGTTCATATAATAAGTGCGGTCGGCAATTAGCACATTTGGGCCAATATTTAATTTTACTCGCTGCCAAAATTATGAATTAAAATGACAGTTCGAAAATGAAACTCGTTATGCGCTTGGGCAATGTATTTGTAAACTACTCAATCTTCTATGAATGTACTCAGTTATAAAGTAAATAAAACACATTAACAACATGGACTCTATAAACCACTGTATCTATATTCATACTAATACTAATATTATAAATGTGAAAGTAACTCTGTCTGTCTGTCTGTCTGTCTGTATGTTACGTTTTCACGCCTAAACTGCTGAACCGATCGTCATGAAATTTGGCATAGATATAGCCTGGGATATGGAGAAGGACATAGGCTACTTTTTTACGCGATAACCGACATCCACGCGGGCGGAGCCGCGGGCAAAAGCTAGTAAATAAATAAAATTGAAGTGTCTGTTTGTAACTTCAAAGTAACAGCGTTTTACTAAATGCATATGAAAATATATACGCTACTTATAACAAAAAACCCTTTTTTCTATTTTTGTCTAGCTGTCTGCCGGCTGGATTTTGACGGGACTTTCACGTCAGATAGCTGATGTTTATAAGGAGTAACTTAGGTGTTTATTTAAGAAAAAGCCACGCGGTCGAGCCCGCGGGCAGCAGGTAGTCATAAATACAAATAAAAATTACCTATCGCGTCTTCTCTAGCAACGGAATCCATCTTCAATGTCTCGCGGTCCACTTTCAGAGAGCATTTGGTGAGTATTCGAGCGGCATCAAGTCTATGCCACTTGCCGTCGTTGTACGAGTTCGTGGTGCCGATGATAAGCAGGTCTTCTGGGTTGCCGAGGGAAACCTGCCAACAAATGTATGTGGTTAAGAGGGCCCTTCCCGGTCCGTCTATCGTCAACGCGAGCATGATTGAAAAGCTTGTTGTTTCATCCAGCGAAATGTTAATGCTAACAGGCAAGTGAGAACGCAATAACATTGAACGAAAAATTGTGTGCGAAAATTTCATAAAACTTGTTCCAGGAAATACGTGTTTTTGAGAAAGCCTTACAAGTTTGTGAAATAAATGTGTGTCATTTAGAATCTCCATTACATGTGCGATTTTTCTATGTAAATGTTTTCTTTATTTTTACAATTTATGACTACATTATGAATGGCCAAAGTTCAGGTGAAATGTGAGCAAAAAGCAGAATTTTGGAGGCTTATACTGAATTTGTTTCTCAAAATTTTAATTTGTTGCTTTCATAGAAACCTAGATATAGTGCACATGATACCAATTAGTTCAACATTTTCATTGAAAGAAGTGTTCCAACGCTATAACCACGTACGAGCGTTTGTATGAAAAGTATGACGGGTAGGCCGCTCTTAAGAAGGAAAAGTTTGTATGGTTTATTTAGGGGAATGAGCTAAAGTAGTCCGCAATTTTTTGTGTTGTTTTATCGTTTAATGTAATTTGCAGGGCAGTGTCAGGTGGTATGTTGATTAAAATATGATTCGTAACAATTATGTATTTACAGAATATCATTAAATCCACCAATACAATGCAATTTTGCGGGCTACCCCGTCGCTTCCGCCTTAACAATGATTGAAAAGGGAGACGATCTCATCATCACGCGTTTCTGAAGATAGATGATGCTAGCCGAAGTACATGCTTTTCTTGAAGAACTTTTCTGTGATTTGCAATGTCACAACACTTTATACTCCACCAAAAACATATTTCTTGGTGCAGTATTCTTTTCACTAGTTAATTTAAAAAAACCTGTTTCTCTATTAACAATAACTAAAAACTCCTTACCTGCAAGAACACCCTTCCATCCTGCATCTGAATGGAGAAGAAATAGGCGCCTTCTCCCACGAGGTATATCAGTCCATCGGGCGCATATGTCCTGAAGAACAGTAGCACCTGGTTCTTCTGCGGCGTCAGATAACCGCGGCCGGGCATAGTGACGTGCGAGCGGCCGTTGAAACGGTACTCTTGGGGACCCGTGTGTGGAGGTAGGAGCTTGTCTCTGGGTGGGTAAAAAGGAGGATAAGGAATTAGTTGTCAGAAAGCCAATTCCCGTAACTAAATACGTTCAAAATCTTGTTGCTCATCTCAGCGACAATCAATGTCAAAAACTTAAGCAATAATTCGTTCTGCAAGTGTGGCTTCTCTGGTAACTCATTAACGGCATAATTATGTTAGTCTTTACTAACTGTTCCCAAATAACGATGTTTTATTTTTGACTAGCTTTTACCCGCGGCTCCGCCCGCGTAGATGTCGGTTATCGCGTAAAAAAGTAGCCTATGTCCGTCTCCATATCCCAGGCTATATCTCTGCCAAATTTCATGACGATCGGTTCAGCGGTTTAGGCGTGAAAAGGTAACATACAGACAGACAGACAGACAGACAGAGTTACTTTCACATTTATAATATTAGTATGGATTTTTTACATTAATCCTTGACATAATCAAATTATCATCTCATTATTTGACAGTATATCTACAATTCTAATTTTAACTCTTTATTAGTTGCTTTTGTATTTATTCAGATTTGTTACAGTAGTTTTAATGGCAACCATGTCATTTGGTTTAAATAGGTTTATATTTTTGTTTTTATCTTTTATATTGATTATTTTCTATTTTGTGAATGTGAGAACGTTGTGTAGGCCTAGTAGACTGCAGATCATTTTCTATTTTGTTAAGTATCTAGTACTTGTTGAAAGGCCTACCCTGTCCTCCCATATATAATAACACTGTTATTTGAAAATATTGTAAAAGCCAATTATTTTTTTAAGAGTTATAGAGGTATGAGGAACAGGGTGAAGTTCACTCACACTCTATAGTAAAGGAAGGATCCTCCGACCAGATGGGTGTTGTGTCTGATGGGCAACTACCCGACGGTAGCGTTGTGTTGGAGTGTTGGATATCGCTACGCCCCCGTAAGGGGTATGGCTAGCGGAGCCGGAGCATAGCTCCCAGTCCGCGAAAGGTACGCGGTGGCCCATAAAATGGGCCCCACCTTATGTGGAATCAGGGCCTGCGGACTTTTTGCGTGCGACTAGTCGCATCCATGCCCGACGGTTGATGTCGGGATGTTGTATATATGCTAGTCGCGCGGTAAACTTTGATTGCACGATGCAAGTTAGTGTGACGTCAGGTCTTTGATGCGTAGTTCGCATGTGGCGTAGTAGAATGCCGCCACAGAATAACCGTGGAGTTTCTTGCCGGCTCTTCTCCATAGGAAACGACCAATTGGAACAGTGCACCTAGCTTCTGACGTTTCATAGGTGCCCATGTAGGTTTATGTGAAATAACATATTTTGATTTGATTTAGATTTTAGATAGAGATTAGAAAACGAACGTTCTTAAATTAAAATACGGGAATTCAGGGGACGTATTATGTTTGAGTCCATCGTCGTTTTGGTGCGAAAAATGGATTGTCCTGTTATTGATCCTGTATAGCTTTATTTCTGTCTCGCATTGGAATAATGAATAAGGAAGACCTCAGCAACTTTCACTTAGCAAGACGTTATGCAAGTTATTGGCAAAGTCCATCCTAAGTTATTATCTACCAACTATTTCTTGATCTAACATATATCTCTCTCATTAAACTATCAATTGCCAAACCATAATTAATCATATTTTTGCAAGCAAACATCTTAATTAGCCTCAAAATGTATAATAAACTCTTACCTCTGCCTAGCCCCCTTCAAATTATCAGCCCTGACGAAGTTCCATAAGCCCACAGGCGTGTCTCCGATCATCAGCTCTTCAATCTGGCCCTCAAAGGCAGGGAAACTGACGGCTTGCAGCTTGGCATCAGACGGCGCACCTCCTACGTACAACTTGGACTTCTGCCGGTCCAAGTTGAAGATCGTATGCTGTCCTGGTAGTACAGCTTCTTTGGAGTGCACGTAGTCTGCTGATCCATTGTCTAGAGGCTCCCGGATTGATAGTTTGACGTTGCGACCGACCCTGTTGGTAGAAAATGAAGTAGTTTATTTTTATTGGAAGGATATATTTTTTTTTAATTACTGATTGGGCCTGCTCTTGACCTCTATGATGGAACGAGCGTGCCTAGAAGATGCCTGTTTACTCTTGCTTTTATGGCAGATGGGTGTGGAAGGGAACACAGACGCTGGCAGAGAGTTCCACACTTTGGCTGTGCGCATAAAATAAAACTTACATTACACCGGTATTCTTCAAAAGGGTACGTCAGACAAAATACTTCGTCAGTTATGTTATAAGGCCCATGCAGAGTCTAGGAATTAAAAAGTTAAGCATCTGCAGCTTTTTTTTAATTCCCGTCTACGTTTGCCAACATTTTGAATGAAAAGGATAGTTCGAAAAGGTGGCATACGCCCGCTATGTGTGAATTGGAAGGGAGTGATCACACTTGTCGACGCGGAATCAGCTTAAGCCGATCACAGTTACTTCGGCGATCAAATTCACCACGATGCAAATTCGGCACGATGCAAATTCACCACGATGCAAAGTCACCACGATGCAAATTCCCCAAGATGCAAATTCGGCACGATGCAAATTCACCACGATGCAAAGTCACCACGATGCAAATTCCCCAAGATGCAAATTCGGCACGATGCAAATTCACCACGATGCAAAGTCTCCACGATGCAAATTTGTTTTCGATCGGTGTCGAGGCACGTCGTCCGAATCGAAACGAGGTGAATGACTTATTTTTGCTATGGACAAAGCTTTTTCTGAGTGGCTCAAGCTGATTCGGCGTCGATAAGTGTGGTCATTGCCATACAGAGAAAGATTTCCATACCTGTCCACAATGACCTGGTACCAGCGGTTGTCGGCCACGAACTTGTCGCTGCCGATCCTGGCGGGCTCCCGACCTGACTCGGCGCTGTCTCCTATGTCCATCTTCAGGTACGGATAACCGTTCTCTACTCCAACTACCATGAAGTCATCCTGGAAAATAGAATGAGGTAAATAGCTGTAATTTGAACGCTGTTTGAATTTTGCGAAATGTTTTGAGTTTGTCACATTTATTTTGTTATTTGGTTAATTTTAAACAGTTTCCAGTCATTCATCACGTGCCTAGATTTTTCCCAGTTATGTTAGGATCGGCTTTCAGTTATCCGGATGCACCAATATTTTAGAGCTATTGCCTATCTGATCTCTACAACCCAGTTACTGGGTAATATGATACCCCTAAATCAGTGGTTCTTATTTTTATTGACAAAGATTCGCGAAATGCTATACGTTACCTAACTTAATTTTCATCGTCATATCTATGGGGCTCTCGGCGCTTCTGATAATTAAAAACAAGCACCGAAATCGGTTGGATGCTAGTGTCGACATGCGTTTGGCTTTGAGTAGCACTGCATCAAGGATTCAGAAGTTAGTAATGAGTATGCAGTCACAAAAGTCGCATTAAAATATATCTCTATAAGGTAAAATTTTCGTAAAAATTAAAATATTGTTGGTTTTGAACAATAATTGTTGAAAGCCAACAGCTCTTTTTTTTGTATGCCGCTTTTATTTCTAGACAACAACAACCCTTTAATTTACATTTATTGTTTACTAGCTGCGCCCTGCGGTGTTACCCGCGAACACTACATTCTTTCGGGATAAAAAGTAGCCTATGTGTAAATCCAGGGTATCAGCTACGTCCATACCAAATTTTATCAAAATTGGTCCAGCCGTTTGAGCGTGAAGAAGAGACAAACATACACACAAACTCACAAACTTTCGCCTTTATAATATTAGTGTGTGATTACCTCAGACAGTTGGTGGTCCATGGTAAGAAAGAAATTTTGTCAAATGGTCCCTCATCGCTAAAAGGTTCAGAACCACTGCTCTAAATAGTCCGCAGTCATTGCTATTAGATAGTAATCAGATACTTGTAACTGTCTCATAGGAAACTTTCCTTTACAACTAAGGATTCTAGAAAGGATCATCATATCTTGTATTAGAAATTACAAGAGTAGGTTGGAGCATAATAATGATAAAGAAAAGTTGCGAAAATGTTATGTTTTATTGTAATCATTAAAACGGAGCTTAGTGGCCACTATTTTCCATTTTAATGATTACTATAAAACATAACAATTTAAAACTACTGTTTGTAGTAATAATGACGTATAGTCTTGTGAAGCACAACTTGACGAGCTTATTTTCTGCATTTTCATTCTAAAATAAAAGAAATCACAGAAATAACGATGAGGGCGCCACGGTGCGTTCGGCGCAGTCTTAAGAAAGGTTTCCACGAGGGATTCCCCAAAATGACCTGTTTCCTATTTTTATGTTCGGTTAGGCATGATTCGGCACAGCCTGGCGGCAAAATTGATGTGTTTTGACCCGAACGAGTGTTCCACCTAACAAAGCATCCTTACCGATTTAGTCCTCCTGAGCATGGTGTCCTTCGGGTTGCCGAGGTACAGTATGAGGCCATCCTTCTCCTTCGTCTTAAAGTACACGGACACGTGTGTGGACGTAGACATCTCATCCACGGTGTCCGGTAAGCGTGGTTGCAGCGTTGTGCGCCGGTCGTATGTGACTCCTACTTGGATGCGGTTCGCTACTGTGCGGGCCTGAACGGAAAAAAATATATAATATGAAAAGCTCGTTTGTTGCCCGTCGTACTACCAGTAGTACCACGTGTAAAAAAAAAACCCGTAGTACTACCGAGCGATCCAGTAGTACCACGAGAAGTAATTTTTTACTTGTGGTACTACTAAGAGCTAAGCTGCGGACAGACAAATAGACGGACATGGCGAAACTATAAGGGTTCCTTGTTGACTACGGAACCCTAAAAATAAGACTTGTTCAAACCCCCTCCCCCTGCAATCGTCTAACGTAATACTGACCTGCAAATAGCAAAATTAAGGAATTTTTTTTTCGCGGGCTGCATAGTCTCTTTCACCATAAGAGAAGTCTTTTGAATGAATGAAGATATAAAATACAATCGCACTCTACCTGTTCGATGAGCTCCTTCAGTTTGAGCAGCTTCTCGTCGGCCTCCTTGCGTCTGTGCTCGAGGTCGTCTTGTCTGATCTTCACGGTGCGGTACTTCTGCGTGATGGTCGGGTTTAAGTCCTCGATGTCCTTTACTGAAGGTGAAAATAATTTATTAGATACATAAAAAACCGGTCATGCGCGAGTCGGACTCGTGCATCGAGGGTTCCGTACCATCAAAAAAAAATTGCATTACTGCCACTATATTAGTATCTAGTATGTAACAATGTCAATTCAGATGTACCTCGGATCTCGAAATTGGATCGAATGGAGTGCGTAAACGCTCTTAAGTGAGAATTCTGACGAAGTGGTTCTTAAAGCCTGAATAACACGAGGAAATAAATTGAGTACCGTCTGAACTGTGTTTAGACGATGCCGGTCATTTGTTGCTTCAATTTTATTTTATGCACCAGGTAACTTGCAACGTGGTTTGGGGCTTCATTATTAAGGCTAAGTATTATATTAAAATATGTATGTTTAGGTTAAGGTATGTTTCTATGGGCCTATGTTGCCTGAAATAAATGGTATTATTATTATTATTGTTTTTTATGTTTTTGACATATCTCGGTACCCTGGGGTCCCGGGCCTTTGAAAGGCGTACGAGGGGCCGAAGCCAACTCACAGGGGCCCGTTTAGACGCTTTTAAATAAAAATATTATATTTATTGTAAACAAACCTAAGTTTTCAACATTAGACGTCATCTTCTGCGCCTCATCAGCTAGTTTGGGCAGCGTCTGCGCCCAATCCTTGCTGGCAGCCAGGTCGGCTCCCAGCTGTGACATAATGTCCAAGGTAGACTTGACGGTGCTGTTCACCTTGTCAGCTTGAACCACCTCGTCGGCTAAGGAGAACGGTGGCGGCTTTCGAAGGGAACTGGAACAAGATGGTATGTTAGTATTGGGATATTGGGCCAATGTTTGTTTACATTTTTGCGACAAACGCTAAATTGGAAGATAACCTAAACATTTTTCATCTCGAACAAAATGATCTACCAAGTTAGCGTTCGCAATAAATACTAAAAACTTTTGAAATCACATAAATTACAAAATAATTTCCTTCACAAAACTCACTCTATTCATAACTGTGGAGGCTTTTGAATGTCTTCCCGTGGAGTAATTCACTATTACTTTTGTTTTGTTAGCTTCGTTTTTTTTTTTTGTGTTTTGTTAGCCAACCACAAAATAGTACATTGTGATACAAGGGTGGAAATTAGGTTATTGCAAACGAGCTGTATTAACAAGCCCGAGCCGAAGGCGTTTCAATACAGTTGTGGGAAATAGTAAAAAACAAATTAAAAAAAAACAATTTGTCACAGAAAAAATTAAAATTTTGGAGTCTCGGTATGTAAAGATGGTCACCCATTCACGGACCGACCCCGGCAAGCGTAGCTTAACCTGATGTATCGACCCGTGCGGCTGTTACTTAGCCACGAGCCCCTCCAAAACCCACGAGCCACCCAAACACAATGAAACAAAATAAATAAGTAAAAAGTTTAGTTGCGCTATAACTTCAATATTTTAGGACATTTTCAATAGTACGTCATTCGGAAACCAACTTAATTTATATTACAGTATCACTTTCATACCCCGCGTTTAGACCAAGGTATAAAACATTTACCTATTCTGCATGTTATGTCAACTGATATCAATACAAATAAATAAAACTGAAGTGTCTGTTTGTAATGTCAAAATAACAGCTTTTTACTAAATGTATATGAACGATAAACGGTACTCATAACAAAAAATCTTATTTTATAATTTTTGTGTCTGTCTTTCTGTCAGTTTCGGGTAATCTCCGCAACGGCTGGACCGATTTTGACGGGACTTTCATTGGTAGATAGCTGATGTTACTTTTATGTTAGAAAAAGCCACGCGGGTGAAGCCGCGGGCAGCAGCTAGTATATATTAATATGATAAAGAAAGAGAGCGAATTTTGGGAGTTTGTGTATAATTATGTGGAGGGTAATATTTGGAACCACAGCTCCTATTTGAAAAATTCTTTCACCATTTGAAAGATAAATACATAGTATAAAGGTATATAAGCTATATATTATGTAAATTTATACAAAAAGAAGTACATACTTTATAATTATTGAATTCATGCAAGCCTAGTACTTTTTGTTAGGTTAGGTTTCTCGAGATTTCTCGATTGAGATAGAGAGAGAGGGAGAGAGAGGGAGAGAGAGGGGGAGAGAGAGAGAGAGAGAGAGAGAGAGAGTGAGATTGAGATAGAGAGAGAGTGAGAGAGAGACAGATTGATTGAGAGAGAAATAGAGTGAGAAGGAGATATAGCGTGAGAGTGAGATTGAGAGAGAGAGAGAGAGAGAGAGAGAGAGAGAGAGAGAGTGAGATTGAGAGAGAGTGATTGATTGATTGAGAAAGAGAGATATATAGAGAGAGAAAGAGATTGAGATTGAGATAGAGAGAGAGAGTGACAGAATAACATCTTCGGGTTAAGTCGTGGGCAGAAGCAAATAATAAAAATAAAATAAACTTACAACTCAATAGCATTATTGTCATCATCAGCGGAGCCCATGGTCTTGACCGCATGCTGTAGCTTCTGTTCCGCCCTCGTCAAGTTAGGACTCAGAGCTTGTTCGACGATGTTCTGCGCCTTTGTAGCGCTTTCCAGAAGACTCCTGGATCTGTCGCGAGCTGGCACCACTCGGTTGTTGAGTTCGTTTGTCTGTAAGAAGAAATACTTGTCTAAACTGGTCCTAGTGTCAAGATGAATCAATATGTGGGTGAACATCATATCCAACGAAGATGTGCTAGATCTGATACCAGATGCTTCCAGTTGTCTTAATTTTTGTCTTTAATTCGGCGTCTTTAACTCGAAGTGAAACGTCTGAACACAAAAAAATAAAAAAAATATCAATTAAATTCATAAGTGAACCGATGAACGTTCATTCATGAGTAAATTTGTGTCGTGTGAACGTGGAATGAGACAAAAAATTCACATTCACGAGTGAAGCATCTGATATCAGTTTAAGGCTTTGACTGCCAGACAACAGACACAATAGAAAAACTATTGTTAGCGGTCACCGGTGACCGCGGTGGCAGTCAATGTGTTAAGCAGCGTAGCTATAGACGTGTAATCGCTGATATCAAAGAGATAAATGGCAAACAAAAGCGAGAGATAGAAAACAATGGATAAAAGTGGAGGAGGCTTTTACCCCAACAGAGGGTTCCTCATTCAAATTAAACCAAATTGAATTAATTAATAATAATTAAAATATTTAATCATGTTAAGTAAAAAAATATATAAACTTATACTATCATAAAAATTATTGCAATATAATATTTCAATATATTTTATTACATTGTGTAAGTAAAATTGAAAGATTGAATAATATATTTATTAACTTTGTTGCTTGCTAACAAATATTGTAAAAATGCATGGAAAAGTGAGAAAAATAAAAGGATCATTTAATATAATGTTGATGATGATTGCTGTTACATACTTGTTGAGTGATATTCCTAACGCCTTCTTCTGCATCATCAGCTGCCTTCTTGGCGTCGCCAATCTCCTGCACTATTGAAGAGTAGGCAGAAGCTGCGGTATACGCGTGTTGAGTGCGCGAGTTGTTGTTCTCTCTCTCTGCCAAGTCGCGTAAGTTGTCCGCCTGGAGAGAGAAGAGTAGTTAAAATCATTTTTATTTCCTTTATTTCATATTGGACTACGCGGGGGGAGACTCACTCCCCCGCGGGCCTGAGATGGACCGCACAGGTAGGCGGCCGGCTAGTGCCGGGGATCGGGGAAGGCGCACAAGTTCCCACGATCTCCGATCCAAGTGTAGGAAGGGAACACCAGGGAGGTTTTTAGTCAGTAAGAGTCTAACAGACCCCTCGTCCACCCCAGGACGCAGGAGATTCATCACCGAAAAAACAAAGGTTTCTCACCCTATTCCTCAACATAGTGGTATGATGATTAGCAACATCAGTCAGGTTCCTGAGTTCAGGCATCTTCTCTTCCAAATCAGCAAGTCTATCCACCATGTCCTGGTTAGCTGTCCGTATACTATCCAGCGCCTTGGTAGAGTTGTCCACCACCGTAGCCGCGACGAGGTTGAAGAATGTTCCGTTACCGATGTCGTAACCGGCGTCTATTAGGTCTGTCATTGCAGCCGTGTTTAATTTAGTAACTGAAGTCACTTTGTTGCCGAATTTTGAGTGCCTGAAATAAATTACTTATTTGTTTTAAACTTGTCGAGCGGATTTTTATTGGCAATAGCGGCTGGAAAAGGACAAGCTGCAATTTGGAATCAACAAATGGTAGGTATAGGAGCAGCATTTGCATAATGTGTGATTTGATTATTTTTCCATTGCGAATAAGAGATGATTCTATTCGTCTTGTATAGCTACATTTATTACTCTTTGGAACAATGATAGCTCAAAAATATCGCGTCTCCTGATCTATATAAGGTCTATCTATCCACACACGAAATATTGTAAGAGATACAAAATTTTAAAAAAGAAGCCTTTGATACGTTTTTTTATTTAATCTAAGTATATTATTTAAAATATTAAAATACTTAAAATTACTTGACACACATAATAGGATAATTTATGAGCAAAAGGCACTGCGCCCGCGCCGCTGCCGCCGTAAGTTATAAGTTTGTAAAGATTTTATGCAAAGAGTCTCAAGAAATTTTAAAGTGAAAAAATATAACAATGAGAAAAATAAAACACTAAGATAATAGTACATTGTGATACAAGGGTGGAAAGTAGGTTATTGCAAACGAGCTGTCATTAACAAGTTTTGAAGGTTTTTAATGACACGAGTTTGCAATAACCTACACACCCGTGTATCACACTACGTTTTTCAATTCCATTGTGGGCAATAGTAAAAAACATATCAAAGAATAAAATAAAATTATCGTAAGTCGCCATATATCTTTCTCGAGATTTTGGGGGCAAAATTTCATCTTAACAGCCTATTCGATTTTTGAAAAATGTTTATGTGAAAATAATTAAATTAAAACTGGTAATTAAATATATTAAAACAACCATTTAAAAGACTTTTGAGAATTCAATGCTAAGACGTACGGACTCATTCATTTTTCCTCATATAAAATCTATCCCATTTTATTCTATGTATGAAAACTCCGTGCTACTAAACTTTTTAAATTGACTTATAAATTTAAAACTAAACTGCAAAACAAAATTATCGATCTCGTAAACAAAAGTCACGACCGCGTAAACAAAAGATGCCTGTGCAAAATATTTAATTTTCGAATCAGAATTATAGCTTCTGAAAGTACGCCATGTTTAACAACTGTATTGAAAAAAAGATTTTCGTTGCCATGGATCCTTTACCACCTATAGATGTTTCTCTTAAAATATTTCGTGTATGAATATATAGACCTTATATTAATTTGTTTTGTGAATGGAAGAACTTGAAGATTCACCATCTGTGTAGGCTTTCCCAACATAGTTGGGGTAATTATTAAAAGTCATAGAACAAAACCCTGTATATAGTTGTAACTCGAAGTCACAAATGATAACTAACTAGTCACTAGGACCACCGAAGTAAAATAAATAAACAGTAAATTACTAAAAACAATAACAAAACCATACCATGGTCAGCAAATCATTAGATTTAGCTGGGAAGAAGAAGTACGCAACAAACTTTGCAGTAAAACATCTGTCTACACAGACTGTGAAGTATTTCTAACTTCACAGTAAGAAAAACTTTATAACTAATTCTTTCCGTACCTATTCTTAGCGTTAAGTTGCTCGGCACTGTCAGCGGTATGCTGCGCCAAGTCAGTGTACTGTAACATCTCGTCCAACTTGGTCTTCAGGTCGCGCGTGTCGTTCACTAGGATGTGGAATTTCTGTAAGAAAACGAAGAACAGTGTAGTGGTTTCTTGGGTAAAAGAAGAAGAGGGTATCTTAAACGGTATTACGGTAGGTATCGGTGCTGAGCTTGTAGCAGGGATTCTCATAACTATAGGGCAGTGTTAACTTAAGAGCGTTGATCCCGCGCGGGCTGCCAACGTCGCGTTTCAAGAGGTTTTTCGTGATTATTTTATTAAATTTAAATGAAAGTGCAATTTTTTTTTTCAGCCCAGACGTATTTTGTAATTATTTTTAACATGTACTTTATAGTAAACACAAATATTTAGTCATAATTCTGCAAATAGAAAATAATTAACAATTTGTAAATTTTTATGAGTAAAGACCAAAAATAACTGTAAAAAAAAATTGCATTTATATTTATAAATACCAAATATATAGTGCTTGGCTGAAAAAAAAAAATAGTACTTTGAATTTAATTTAATAAAATAATCAGGAAAACCCTGTAGAAATGCGACGTTGCCAGCCCACGCGGGATGAACGCTCTTAAGGGTGTAGGTTAATTTTACTAATATAAATAAACTTACTAACATAGAAATTTCTTTAAAAATAAGCAGTGCCTTTTTAATCAAATTATAATTATGTCGTATTTCCATGTATTTTACTGTGTACATATGTGGCGGTATCAACAACGCCACATGCGAACTACGCATCAAAGACCTGACGTCACAAATCCTGCATCTCACTATCAGAGTTTACCGCACGACTAGCATATATACAACATCCCGACATCAACCGTCGGGCAGTTGCCCACCAGACACAACACCCGTCTGGTCGGAGGATCCTCCCTTTACTATAGAGTATGAGTGAACTTTACACCCTGTTCCTCATACCTCTAAACATATATTTAAAATAATAAAATAACGAGTAACTTAGGCTACGTTTATTTTAGAAAAAGCCATGCGGGCAAAGCCGCGTGCGGCAAGTAGTAAATAAATAAATGTTAAGTGCTAAACGTATTTAGTGATGTATAGTGCAAGCGCAGCTAAATTTTGAACCCTGAATCTGTTGAATAACAACTATTCCTTACCTGAGCCTGTTCATTGACTGGTTGCACGAACACATTCATGCGCTCGATCTGTTTGGTCGCGTTCGTGAATGCGCTGTCTGCTTGCTGCTTCTTAGGTGCCAGGTCCTTGGCTGTGGAATTCAATAACCATGAATTTGGCCTCTCTATGAAACGCATTTTGTGAACTTCACAACAATCTATATTAATATTATAAAGAGGTAAATTTTGTTTGTAAGTTTGTATATAGTTTCTAGAATTTCCAGTCGGATTTGAAAAATTCGTTTTGCATTAATAGCCAAATTTGAGGAAGGTTATAGGCTATTTAACATCACGCTGTGACCCTTAGAAGCTAAGCAAAAAGAAAAAAGTCAGAAAAACGCTAAGTGATAACATAATAAAATCGCGGGCGGTAGAACAAGAAATTTCACGTGGACGTTGTCGCGAGCTTTTTCCCAACTATGTTGGGGTCAGCTCCCAGTCTTACCGGATACAGCTGAACACCACTATTTTACATAGAGTGACTGCCTATCTGGCCTCCACAATCCGTTACTAGGTAATACGATACCCCTTGGTAAGACTGTTTGTCAGACTCTCCGAGCTTTTGATTACCCGTAACGACTGTCAAAGACCCACGAATGACAGCCGGGAGCAACGGCTTAACGTACTTTCCGAAACACGGAGGGGTGTTGGTATGTAAAGATGGTCACCCATCTACGGATCAACCGCGGCAAGCGTAGCTTAACCTGATCGATCGACCCGGGCGGCTGTTATTACTTAGCCACAACCCCCTCACTTAGCCACAGGCGCCTGTCGTCATGACGTCATTCGACACTAAATTACGACCGCTATGTGGCGGCGGCACCACTGTTTCAGGAACCCCAAGTTCTAGCTACGGGTTACATTAGACTCTATTACACCTTGCATTGATAACTTTTAAACGTTTTACCCCAACTTTTTTTTGGCATATCGAATGAGATAAGAAGACGTGATATAACGTACCAGTAATATCCCCCTTAATCTGCCTAGCCTCAGCCAGCGCGCTGTCAACCTTCGGTTGCTGGCTCAGTTCCAAGCCAGTAGCGAGTTCGGCCACATGCGTCACTATAGCCTTGGCTTTCTCACTGCTGTCGCGAACTGAAGCCAGGGTCTTGTCGGCGTCGGCAGCTATGTCTGCTGCCCTGGTGATTTGTTTGTCGGAGTCCGTCGCTGCGAATTCCGCCTGCGGGAAAAAGGTGGTGTTTAGGTGGAATTTAGGGGTGCTACACACATGCTCGGGTCGACAAATTGGATCCGGCAGTATTTATTGAACAACAACGCTGACCCGAAGCAAATAATCCGATCCAGCCTGTCTCTTGCTGCCCTCCTCCAACGCCCTAAGCCAAGGTCCGTACCCAACAGGGGGTGCCGTTAGCGTGTAGTCGCTTAATTTTTTGCTCAGGCCTAAATTGATTGAGGCACCCACAGGAAAGTCTGGTTAAGCGAAGGACAACCTCCTAGGTTGACCAGCGAGATGCCATACACAAAAAAAAAGACCCGAAGCGGTCATACATATTCGGCTTTCATTCAGAACTGCGATTCCAGCATCTACTGTCGCTTAATCATGTTGGCTTTTCCCGGACATATACCTACATAATATTCCATTTTGTCGCCCGGCTGTGCCGTATCATAGCTGCCCCTAACAGTACAAAAATGGGCCAGTTTTTATAGTTTTGCCATTGAATGTAGAACTTTTATTTAGATGTTTACCCATCTAAATAAAAGTTCTACATTCAATTCCAAAGAATTACCAAAATCTGACAAGGCGAGTTGAATGTGCAACTTTTAAAACAGTATCTAAATTGTAATTGGCACGAAGATAAATAAAAGATTGTGCTCTCCAGACTATAAGAGCCATAATAATCACATGCATTCATGGACAATTTGTGCAGTAACTAGTAAGAGCATTTTGCGCCAAACTCGTAGATAAAATCTGAGTCATTAGAAGCGTCCAACAGTTCTACAGCAGGCACACAGGACACGATATCAAGTGTCACCTCCGCTATGGAAAAGCACCACACATGCCAGCATAAACATACCGTTCCGATACTCGTTTATTTGCAAATATTCAACTAGTATTTCTTATTCTAAGTGAATATCATTTTATTCAGTTTTTGAAAAATAAATGTCTTAAACCATAATTGTAGTATCTTAACGCACACTGAAAGTGTAAACTTACAGATCTAAGCAGATTCTTGGCACTGTTCTCTAAGGTCTTGACGGCGGCGGTAACATCAACTACATCCACATTCTTGAGTTCAGCCACCTTCGGCTGAAGGAGCTGCGTCTGATTTGCGATGTAGTTCAGTCGCTGTGTTGTGAAGAATGAGTCGGCTTTGTCCTGTAGGTAAGGAGAGAGTGGTATTATAATATTGAAATAAAATGAGTTTTAATCTACACAATAATGGATTTTTTTTCTATCGTGCGAACTTTGTCCAATTATGTAACGAGTACCCAACGTACCTACGGAAAGGTCTCAAAAGCAACATATATTTTTTTCACGTGTTTAATCATTACCGTTTCTAAATAAAATGAAATTAAAATTACGTTTCCTAGAGGTTAACTTGAAGAACCTCGCCTTAAGTCTTGATGAATATAAGTTTCGCGCGATTTATGTTATGTTATTATCTACTTTTGGGTTGATGGTTGCGGGCTGGATTGCAACCATTCGCTGGCCGGATATGGCCCGCGGGCTGGATTGCAACCATTCGCTGGCCGGATATGGCCCGCGGGCCGTAGTTTGCCCATCCCTGTTCTAGTACATGCCGGTTTCCTCACGATGTTTTCCTTCACCGTTTTGAGAGCAATGGTGATTAAACTATTTACACAAAGTAAAGCTCCTGCCTGGGTTCAAACCTACGACCTAAAACTTGTAAATCGGAGCCGTTAATACTGGGCAACCACTGCTCTCTGCTCTGTTTTTTACTAGCCATAATACAGGGTGTAAGGGACAGCCCTCCGCAGACTGATAGGGTGAATTCAGTATATCATACTAAGACGATGAAATTATTTCAGGAACATTATGGGATTCCAATAAACCTGATTTGTGTTATGACCTCACACGCAATGTATCATTACCGTGGCAAAACGCAAGTAGCGAACGGCAGCGTAGCGAGTGAGTTCGATGAACTCTGTAGCTAGGCAGAAAGTGAACAGCTGATTTCGCGCGTCGTTTGTTAGAGTATTTCAACATCCATTGCTGGTTTTTTTATTTTAGCTGTTTTATTTACTTATATGGAGTGCTTTGTACAGAAAATGTAATTTTACATTAAACTAAAGGAATCATAACTGAAAAAACGATAAAGAAAATGAAAATTTTCCTAAGAAAATTTCCAATGGAATATGATTCAAAATAAGGAGCTGATTGCACCCTGTTACTTTGCGGAGGGCTGTCCCTTACACCCTGTGTAATAATGAAATCATACCTTGAAATCTTTAGTTTCGTTAGCAAGCAGTGCACTCATGTCTTCGATGGTGAAAAGGAGTGCATCTGTGCAAGAGTCGCACTCCAGACATCCCTCGCTTGGAATCAGGACCCATCTGAGAACATTAATAGATATACAAGGTGGGATTTAAAACAAGGATCCCTGTGGTAGATAACAATAATATTTTGACTGTAGATTTGTTGGCACTTTTCTATTTTATTAAGTACCTGGTAATTGTTAAAAGGCCTACACTGTCCTCCCATACCTATTAACACTTTTATTTGAAAATATTGTAAAAGCCAACTATTTTTAATAAAGTAACTGTGGAGTTTCTTGCCGGCTCTTCCTCATAGGAAACGACCAATTGGAGCCGTGCACCTAGCTTCTGACGTTTTTTGATTTTTGACAGTTATAGAAGAGAAGATTTGATGTTAGAAATTTATCGTTTGAGTTTTTGTAGAGTATAAACTGCATAATTATGGTTTCCACAGGGTTATTTTAAATTGGCTAGCTAAACTCCGCAGGCGTGATGCGTATCGATATCTAACTAAACACGATAAAATAAAAAAAATAAAAGATTTGATGATATTTTTTCGGGAGGTCAACGACCTCTGTTAGTATTGTTAATTACGAGTATAAATTGAGAAAAATCGTTTTCTTATGTATTTTAGTGTTTACGAGTAGATATCGATACCCATCGCATCTTAGAAGTTTACACAAATAAAAAAAATGATTTTTTAAACAGATATTTCAAGTGACTACAATAACAGCAGCCGATTGCCCCACAAAAAAAATTAAAGACATAAGACACAAGAGCATGTTACGTAGTGCTCCACAAGACTACGTTATTATTACTACAAACAGTAGTTTTACATTGTTATGTTTTATTGTAATCCTAAAAACGGATCTTAGTGGCTACTATTTTACATTCGACACTATACCACGGCAGCGAGGCAAGCCACCGAGGCAGTACATTGTATTATGGTATTATAGTACGATATGTTACCTTTCCGGGCACCTGTCGCATTTCTCTCCAACTACGCCGGGCAGACACTCGCACTGGCCGGTCGCGTTGCACGTGAACCCGAGCGAGTAGCCCGTGTTGCAGTTACAGTCTGTTGGAAATAGACGTATGTTAGGCAGGTTTTAAATGACTGGAATAAAAGGGGAGGATATAAAATGTTTATATTGTATACAGGATAAGTTTTTATACAGTGCGCAATTTTTTTTGGTGGTTCAGTATCAGTAATAGAACACATTTCCATTATTTGTTCAATACATCTTTTTTTTTATGGTCCACTTGAAATCAGAAAAATATGGATACAATCTATTCGTAATAATATCAATGGGCGAGCGTACGGCTGATAGGTACCCACTACTGCGTTCCGCTTCACTGACCGCGCAACTGGCGCGATGCGCGACGAGTATCCATTATACCAGTTTCAAAATAAACATCTTTCGTTAACGATTACTTCATTTTTTTATACTAAGACATATCAAAATAGGTGTATAATAAAACACGTTTAAGTTTAATCTGTCAAAATTTGCGCTCTGATTAAAAACTTTTCCTGTATTAAATTACATTTTAATAATTATTATTAATTACTAATAATTATATTATTATGTCCTTCAGAAAGGTCAGGTTCAAAATACTGTTTATAATGTCAAAATATTGGCTTTTTACTAAATACATATAAAATATGTATATAACGAAAAATCTACTTTATTTTTTTTTGTCTGTCTGTGTTTTTTCCGGCTAATCTCCAAAACGGCTGGACCGATTTTGGCGGGACTTTTACTGGTCGATAGCTGATGTTATACGGAGTAACTGAGGCTACTTTTATTTTAGAAAAAGCCACGCGGGCGTAACGCGGGAAGCAGCAAAAAAAAAAAAAAACTGAACGGTTTTTTGTGCCATGGCCACACTTTATTCAACAATTGACTTGCGTTCGTGGAATGAAAAATGTCAAGCAGTGGCTACTTACGGTCGCATCCCTCCTTGGTGTAGTTCCAGTATCCAGCCGCGCACTGATCGCAATGTTTACCGGTAACGCCTTTGGCACAACTAGAACAAAAAAAAAAAAACTGTATTTGATTCTCTAGGGTAGAGAAAATTTTTGCATAGTATAATTAAGGCGACGGTAACCGACTTTTAACGATTTTATACTGAAGATCACGTCTAAACGAGTAGTGTTAATGATTTGGAAAAAATATATGTTAAATTAGAGCATTTTCTTAATACTTTAATATATAAATATTTTAGATTATGTTTATATAACATAGTGAAATTAATTTGTAAATTTATATCAAACGCGGATAAAAAACTGAGAATCACGCAAAATCTATCAAGCGTATTTTTTTGAAAACTTCTCCTTTTTAAAGATAATTTAATTATTGATCTTGTAGTGTACGTGTTTTATTAAAATACTTTTTTGTTTTATGTATAATAAATTAATAATGCGTATTATTTGGGACAGCGCTCCAGGGTGGGCGAGTCCTATTACTGGTTGGATGTATGACGCATTGCGTGAGCTCAGTACAGAACACGCAAGCTAACCACTCAAGGTCACTAGCCCGCGAAATACTAATCTCATACGATTTTTGCAATTTGCAGGTCAATGGCAGGTTGTATGTTGATCAAAATATGATTCGCGACCGTAACAAGTATGTATTTACAGAATAATAATCATTAGAATCAGTAATACAACTCCTTAAGTTAGAACTGCCCTCAAATGTAATGACGAAAAGTTGTACTGATGATTTTATATAATGTCACCTTTTCCAACTGACATTTGCAATGACAATTTACCTAAAGTTATTTACCCTTTTCATTCCACGAATGAACATTCGCCAGCACATCAAGTTACCTCAAACGTTAAAATTTTCTCATTTGATTTTGAACTTAATAATAGATAGATAGAATACTCTTTATTATGTACACCATAAAAATTACAGATATAAATATAGAACTGTTACATAGGGTGTCGCAATGGGCGGTCTTATCGCTAAAAGCGATCTTTTACAGACAACCTTTGGATGGATCAAAAAGTAGAAGGAGAGACAATACTGCAGCTAGTCGGTGGTGTACCATTTACAACATCATTTTTAGTTTAAAATTGTTTGGAGAAAGGGCTAAGCCCAAAAATGGTTCCTTTTTATGGCACACTAACGCCACCTTGTTACATGTATAAAGTACTTCCATACAAACAATAGTTGCTATTGCAGCTAAGCTATAAAGTATCACCGTCTCGAGTTATGCGCCCTAATTTATAACGTGTATTTAATTAGAAAACTGAATATGAGTTACTTTTAATGGTCTGCTATAGTGAAGTGTGACTTGATGTCGCACTATGCCGATTATGCCAACGTGACGTAACTTGAGTCCAGCAGGTCTATTCTGTAAAAATCTCACCGTGATCACTTAGGTGAAGTGAGTTTGAACTGAGCTGTCATTCTACCTGATGCTCGGGATTGACACTATTGACAGCTCACTCCACGCTCACTTCATCTAGATTTTCACGGTGAGATGGTTACAGAATATCACTGCAGATAGTGTTTGAACTATAAAATAGATAATATAAGAAGTACTAATATTAATATTTTTAGTTTAGTTAGTAAAAAATTTAGTTGTTATAAGTATTTATATTAGTGTATAGCTATTTTGATTTTAAGTATTTTTTTTTTTCTCTTCTACTGTGACACACGTTGTCTACATCTCTATATCTACTTTCCTATCGCAGGTATTCCGGAAGAGATTTCATTAGAAATAAGCATCACCTTTGTACGTATTTTTCTGTTCCTTTCTTCTTGTCTGTTTATATGTGTGTACACAAATTGTTAAATGAATAAATAAATAGTTTGTACTATAAAATAAGGCTATGAAATAGGACATTAAAGTAACTAAATACGCGTTATAGATTTGGGCGCATAACTCGAGACGGATGTACTTTAGAGTTGAGCTGCCATAGTAACTATTGTTTGTATGGAAGTATTCTACACATCTAACAAGTTGGCGTTAGTATGCCATAAATAAAAGGCACCAGTTGCCCATACATTTCAGGCAAAACCCTTTGACAGTTTCGCATAACTTGTGCTGTCGACTGTACATGCCAATTTACTGTCTTATTACTAACTTGCACTGTCCAGTGTTATGATCACACTGAGCGGACTCCGAAGCGATACCGCAGTCACAAGGCGTGCATCCCTGGCCGCTGTTGAGGCCGTAGTGGTTTGGCGCGCACTGGTCACATCGGTTGCCGATCACGCCGGGACGACACTCGCAAATACCCGTGGCTGGGTCACAACGCTCCATTCCAAATTCGTCACAGCTGCATGCTGGAGGGAGATAGTGGTTTAGGACTAGTTATATAATATCATACCGTACGCGCAGCGTGCGGTAAAACTCACATTATGGCCAGGTGTGACGTAAAAGTAGATTACGCATCTTGCTAAAGTGAGTAATTAAGTGAGAAACGACTAATTGGAACCGTGCACCTAGCTTCTGACGTTTCATAAGTGCCCATGTAGGTTTAGTGAAATAAAATATTTTTTTAATTTTTATTTTGAATTATTCCACTCGTGTTAATTTAGTAACCAACATATCACTCGTGCATTAATAACTCACTTTGCACTCGATGCAACAATCTACATTTTTTTTTTACAAAACCAAGTAGGAGTGGTGCTTTGTGTGTCTCTGGAGTGTGTTGTGTGTCTGTGAGTGCAATATAAGTAGTCTTCCTCACAAAGATGCTGATCTCAATATGGAGCTCTTACCGGTGCAGTTCTTGGACAAGATGGCGTCTCCGTAGAAGCCGGGCGCGCACAAGTTGCAGGCGGCGCCAGCGGTGTTGTTGACGCACTTCAGACAGTCACCGGTGATGCTGTCACAGGAGCCGGGGTCGTTGGGGTTGATGTTGCCGGAGCAGTTGCAGGGCTTGCAGTAGTCGCCTGGGAATAATTGGTATTTTAGTTTTGGAAACTGTAGAGTTAAAAGAGTTTAGGGCAAGATTCACAGATTGCACTAAGTAAATGTGAACCTTATATTTAACCCCCGACGAAAACAGACGGGCGTTATAAGTTTAACGTGCGTATCTGTATATCTGTCTGCGGTATCGTAGCTCCCAAATGGCTGAACTGAATTTGTTTTATTTTTTTATTTTTGTTTTAGAGATGGCTTGAACAAGAGCGTCAAGTGTGTTTTCTTGAATCTATACTAATATATAAAGCTGAAGAGTTTGTTTGTTTGTTTTTTTGTTTGTTTGTTTGTTTGAACGCGCTAATCTCAGGAACTGCTGGTTGGAATTGAAAAATTATTTTTGTGTTGGATAGTCTATTTATTGAGGAATATTATAGGCTATATAACATCACGCTACGACCAATAGGAGCGGAGCATAAATGAAAAATGTTGCAAAAACGGGAAAAAATATTCCTTTTTGGGAGCTTCCGTTGCGTGCGCTGCATAAACGGTTTAAGTTACGCAAATATCATGTATTATGGAATTGTTCCTCTTTAAAAGTTCTAAAAAAAGTCCGCGACAGCATATGTCTATCTTTTAAGATTGACTCACTATAACCTTTTTTTATAGAAATCAATTTTTTTCGAAATTAATTCATTATTTGCGAAGGAGTTTTATCAACATAATATTCATCCTTATCCAAATAAATATGTTATTAATCACAAGTATTTAAATGTAAACAAAATTGTCCTTGACATCACTTGATTTCAATCAACATCTCAGGAAATATCATAATTTTAAAATAACTCCGCAACAAAATAAGTAGGTATGTTCGAGTTCACGTGCGAATGACGCGCACGAAAAAAATTTTTTTTTGTGTTGGATAGCCCATTTATCGAAGAAGGCTATAGGCTATATATCTACGCTACGATCCTTAGAAGCCAAGCGAAAAGAACGGAAGTCAGAAAGAACGCTAAGCGATAACGAAGTTTTAGCGCGGGCGAGCGACGGGATGCGAATGCGACGCGATGGGTGGGCCGAAATTTCACGCGAACGAAGTCGCGGGCAGAAGCTAGTCATAGTTATAATTTAAGAAAACCTGTTCAGTCGTTTGAAGATTAATTAACAACTCGCCGATGTGAACATCTTCCACAGGTTTGATCGAGTTGATATTCTGTTACATCAATGATATCAGAAGAACATGGTAACCTTGAACTGATGCTGCAGCATCACCTGTTGCAGGATACCCAACTCCCTCACCAACTAACAGGAGGGGTATCGTGTTGGGGCTCATTAAAATGGTCTCAATGAATAGGCTATAGATAGATGGCGATCAGGGTCTGATGATGGAGTAAGACGGAGAAATGAGGTTAAATTAGTAACTAGCTGCGCAGATTTTGGCATGTTTTGATATAAGCGTCGTCGCGTCGGGACGGCTTATGAAAACGCCAAATAGACGAGGCTTATACCTAGCAATAATAATTATTAATGTATGCTACTGTAGAAAGGATAGCTGCTGTTAACTTAGCCTGTTTGCATTCAATTTAAAGGGCCAGTACATTTTTTTTTACGTTTTAATTATTTATTTACTTTATTTTCGGAAGGCTTACAGACTAATAACATTACGAGTATAATAACAACAATATATAACTAAATTGCTAGAGGTTTTGTTTGTCGGGGGTTTTTTAAATACATATTTTGCAAAATAAGTTCGTATTCGTACTACACGATAACTCTACTTAGCAAAGTATAGTCAAAGCGCTGTCTGTGACTCTCACTTGTTACTTAGCACATACTAGGGAGTATGCATGTAATTGTTTTTCACTAAATTAATAAAAGACAGTTATATAAACGCAAGCAAAGTTAAATTCAACTACTGCTTCTTGCTCAAGCACGTCAACCATAACTGAACTTGCGGCCTGGTTCAAGACGGTCGGATAAGTCCCTGTAATCAAATTCCTTTTTTATTTATCTGGTAGATAGTGCCTATCCGAATACTCTGGAATAGGCCCATGGCCTTTGAAACTAGTAGTTTTCGTGATTCCTTAGATTTTGTCTCGAAAAACATTTTTGTAACGTTTGGAACGTCCTTTGCCTAATCCTTTCCCGTGACCTGTCATTTTGATGTTGACTTTTTTTTTCTAAGCTTGCATGTGCACCATACATTGTTATGGACACGTTCACACTGTACTGTACTATATATTATTGGAATGTATGGTGCGCGATATTGTTGTGCTATGAGCTATATACTATATGCTATTATATTATAGGGTAGTCTGAAAGCAGCTTAAGATGTCTAAAGCCATAAAATTCTTAGAGGTTTAAACAGCACTTCTTGTGTACAGAGCTTTACGTAGTCTCACATAAAGTCATAATAAGAAACTCACCGATTTGTTCCGGCACGCCATAGTACCCAGCCGCACAGAACTCGCACCTCGCGCCGCCGTACCCGGGCTTGCACTGACACGAGATGAGAGATCCGTTCTCACTCAAGTCACAGCCGATAGCAAAGCTGGAAAGAGTTTATATTTAAGTATTCGTTCACTCGAGTAGTAGTGGCCCAGTGAGAGCAGTGGTGGCCCAGTGAGAGCAGTGGTGGCTCAGTGAGAGCAGTGGTGGCTCAGTGAGAGCAGTGGTGGCCCAGTGAGAGCAATGGTGGCCCAGTGAGAGCAGTGGTGGCCCAGTTAGAGCAGTGCTGGCTTAGTGGTAACTGCCCCGACTTACGAGTTTGTAGGTCATGGGTTGATGGGTTCAAAGTTTCAAACCCAGGCAGGCGCTTTACTTTGTCTAAATTATTTCATCACCACCAGTTGAGTTTGAGTTCTCAAAACGGTGAAGGAAAACATCGTGAGGAAACCGGCATGTCCTAGAACGAGAAGTATCTACCAACCCGCACTGGGTCCGCGTGGTAGATTACAGCCCACTCCCTCTCGAAGGGAGGAGGCCAGTGTCCCAGCCTGATTATTAATAGTCTGATTATGCTTATATGAGTGACGATTTTGAGCGAAGGGAACACATTAATCATAACATCACCCCTGTATAGGGAAGACGAGAAAAAAAAAAAAAATTGTCCGTCGTGTAGATTATTAAAAAATTAAAAATATAAAAAAGTGGTGGAAGCTTTCATATTTTACTATATTTATTTTTAACATTATTGTTCGGCTAGAGCCTATGGCTTTAATGACTTGCTTTAGGTTAGGTTTGCATGACAATATATAATTTTACATATCCTAGCAAGTGGAGTGAAAATTTAATTTATATCTACTTTCTTGTTGGGACTTACTTGTTGGACACGTAAGGCATAGGACAGGCGCAGATGAGACAGTCGCGCATGGTGCCGACTGACGCGTCGCCATGGTAACCGGGGATGCACTGCTCACAGTGGTCACCCATCGTGTTGTCTGTGCACTCCTAAAGATAGTACGAAAATGTTGTTATTTATAAATGCATAAAATTTATGATGAGTTTTTTTTTTATTAATATTTCTTTGGTACCTACTACTCAAGTGGGTTACATAATATGCAGCTCATAAGTCACTGGAACTACCAAATTTTCTACAAGATGCACAATACCAGCCCACTTGCACAGATCCATGAATATGCCAATGTTACATAGATCGTGTTCAAGCACCGTTAAAGGAAGGGCATGATGTAAATGCAGACCTTTTACTTTATTTTATAAAATTTTAAATTGTGGGCGCACAAAAACGATGCCCGGAGACAACAATATGGGATCCAGAAAGTAGTTAGCAAGACAAAATTCTTGAAAAATGGAGCAGAAAAGGCGCTGGGTAGCGTGAATTAGAAAAAAATTGATGCCCAGGGCTTATCCCTGCAAAAAAAGTTGCTGGAATGTAAAAAACTTACCAAACAAACTCCCGTATTAACATCGCACTCCCTAGAATGTCCGTTGCATTGACACGGCACGCAGAACCCAGAGCTCAATCTGTAGTAGCCCTCCGCACATTGCTCGCACGACAACCCGCGGTACGCCTTAGGACATTGACACTCTTCGATGGATGATGCGCGTTTAGAGTACTCGTCGTATTCTTCTACGCCAATGTCTAGTGTGACGGCTATTAGGCTGTGGAAGAGATAAAGAATGTTTATGTCATATTATGCTGTAGATGATATTAAGGCCCACTTGTACACACAGCTACACATCAAGCTACACAATGCCAGTTTACGCTGACCTCTCATTGTAAGGAAATCCTTTAGAATGCGAGATCAGCTTATACTGGAAATCTATAGCTTGATCTGTAGACGTGTGTACTACAAATTACTAAAAACGTTTAACGTTAAACGAATTTAAAGACTATTTCTGTCAAGATGATAATTTTAAAATAATATATTTAGCGTTAAATGCATTTAGTGATTTGTAGTGCAAGAATAAGTTTAGATATGTGAGAAGTTTAGCTGTGTGAAGCATGTATTAAACTTTCTATTAAGTTGCTTTTACAGGGTATATTCGTCGATTTCTTGGAACGACCCGTATAAGAGTGTTCTTATCTTAACCATGTAACAACTTGTCCTAGAGTTAAACGAAGTATGGAAATACATCTACAAGTTCCTATATATATGGAACAATACCATTCTCGATTAAGTTATTTATCTCGAATTCACTAGGCACCAGCGCTTGTGACTTTGGCAGACTCATAACCTATAATAATTGTATTTCAAGAAACAAGCTACTAACAGCATACTATTTCTAAACTGCTGGTGGTGGTTAGAATCTTCCTGAGTTTGTTTCGGCCTTTCTTCTCAGAGTAGTCAGATAGGAAACGCCGACCTCATCTAGTTTTAAAAATATGATTGACGTGTAAAAGTGTTTGTACAAACCTACTTACAGAAATAAAATCATTTATCATCAACGCTTACCTGGTTTCAATCGAGTGGTCCCAATACGTCGCTCTAATGTATATGCTGGTGACATTGACCAGGGTGTTCATGAACTGTTCTCTACTCGCTGGTGTTCCGTCCGCGTTGCTGAACTCGTCTTCCGACAGTCTGACGGGATGCAACCATGACGTCAGAGATGGTGGCTGTTCGACGCTGTTGTGGACTAAGTACCTGAGGGAAGAGGATAGAAGTATTTAATTTAGTGGTGGTTAATAAAAACGTATAGCGCTAAAACACAACAAACTATGTGTACAAAGCGTATAGCGTTTACTATGTCGACTCTGACTTCGCGCTGTAATTATAACGCCTCAAAAAACTAAGCGTCTGAAAGTCTGAACGCGCACAGCGGGGCCAGAACGGAATAGCATTATAGTTTAATAGTCTTTAAGAGTGGTTCTCTGCCTTTTCGCCGAAAATTGTTAGCCAGATTTTCACTTGCCAACTAACGTTTCGCAGAATTTTATTTCGCCGAATAATCATTTGCCAACTTATCATATAATTTTGTTTTATTTCTCAACCTCACAGCTACCAACTGTACGTTTGGTCTGCTTTTCATAATGACACTTTTTAGAATGCTAACTTTCAAGTAGCAGAATGTTTTAGTTTGTTCCTTTTACAAAAGCGATTCGCTTCTGGCACATCTTCGACCGCTGCCGCGGCACGCTCGCTTCGCTCGCTCGGCTCGTGCGTTGTTTGTCATACTCTAACCTAACCTAACCTATTGTAATATGGCTCTGCATTGCTGCCAATTTAAAGGTTTAATGTTATTTTTGAGATTCTTAAATAAAAAATGTATGTAAAAATTACACTGACAAAACGTAATTGGTCTAATAGTTGTGCGGCCTAGTGAAATGTTTGACAAATGATAAATGTCCCAAACGTTTTGTGTTATTATAATAATCAGCTTAACAATAATTCTACCAAATGAAACGTCAAAAATTTGCTAATCGTTAGTTGTCAAAGTGAAACATCGGCGAAACGTTGGTTGGCAAGTGATAATCTGCCAAACAATTTTCGGCGAAAAGGCAGGATACCCTTTAGAGTCTTATAGAGTAACACAGCAAAGCGCGTCGGGTGAACTCGGGCGGCAGTCGGCCCGAGTTATCTGTTAATATAAGTTTATAACGCGTACGCGGTGTTTGTAAACACGGCGCTCGCGAATCGCGATCTTGTAAATTTTTATTTTGTAGTTGTGTAAGTGTAACTTACTGCAGTACTGTAAATATAATAATTCTCATGTTTCGTACGTTCGTCGTGCTATTGTAAATATTCTGTGTTCGTTTTTAAGAACTGTGAGTAGGTAGGTCCTAAGCCTGGAAAGTATGAAGGAAAGTTCATTGATTTTTAACGCTTTACGACATATTATACTCTTTCGTGTATAGCGCGTTCCGAGATGACATTCACCGCGCATCATTGGGTCCGTTTAGCGTGTTGCCAGATAAAATGATAACGTCTCCGCGTTTAGACTGCGGCGGAGTCTTGTAACAACATGTTATAATAAAAGCGTATAAAACAACGTGCTGGAAAAATATGTTTTGTAGTCTATAACAGGTCTTTAGTATAAAGCGGATTTAAACATCACTATAGTGATGTTGAATGTGCGAGTGAGAGGTTCAAATCGTTTCTAGAGCAATGAATGGCAATCATGTTTAGACGTGTATCCGTTGATAAAGCCAAGAAGCCTCGTAAAGTTGACAAACGAAGCCAATGGTTTCGTTTGACCACTTCAGCTCTTCTTTGGTGGCTTTTGTGGAATAGACACCAGAATTTTGCCAATAACACGTAGGTTTAGTCGGCGTCGTAATTGCTTTATTTATTTATAACTAACTTCATCCGCGAAAAATCTCTTGTTCCCCCGATCCACCCTGTCGTATCGTATCGCCTACCCGCGCCATTAATTCATTTAATAAGTCAATCCGTTCTCGAAATATCATCAAAAAACCGTACAAAATGTATGAGAAAATTAATTTCCTAAAATAATACAAGTATTCACATAGAATGAGAAACACTGGTTGCATACATATTAACGTCATTTATACCCAGTATGTTTGAATTCATTAACTTATCATCATGTTGTTAAAATAAAATAAGCTAAAGCGAGTTTAGGTTTTTATTTTCTTTACTTTATTTAGGTAATCTGCAAAACATATTGAGACTATGAGTCCATATTACGTATCGAAACACAGTTTCTATCATTGTTGCAATTGAAAGAATCATTATAATATTTTGTATTTCATTTATTTATTTAAACTTAGTTTTGTATTTGTATTAAGACTGCGCCGAGTGCACAGTGGCGCCCTCATCGTTATTTCGGTGATTTCTTTTATTTTAGAATGAAAATGCAGAAAATAAGCTCGTCATGTTGTGCTTCACAAGACTATACGTTATTATTACTACAAACAGTAGTTTTAAGTTGTTATGTTTTATTGTAATCATTAAAACGGAAAATAGTGGCCACTAAGCTCCGTTTTAATGATTACAATGAAACATAACAATTTAAAACTACTGGAGGAGACTGTATCATGATCAAACGTTCCTTTACAAGATTTGTCACAATAAATTGGATTGTAATAACCTAATTAACCAAATATACCTTCGCATACCTAGTCGCTCCCATCGTATACGTGATACTTACACTCACAGTCTATTCGCACCGAAGCGGTGCAGAACCAACGCAGGAGAGCGAGCTCCTTTACGTCGACTAATGAAAAGTTACAACGATGATTTTACTGATATTGATAAACTCAAACTCAAAGCATTTATTTCAAATAAACCAATTACAGGCACTTTTGAATTGTCAAGGGGTCGGTCAGTCAGAAAGATGAAGCTAGTTGCCCATTCCAAAGCGTAGTAGGTTCCTATGGAGAAGAACGGACAAGAAACTCCATGGACACTCTTTTAAAACAAAATATTGTTACAAAATATGGGTTACATCATTCATGTTGAAGTTATACATGTGAGAACAATGTAGAAAGACGTGCACGTTAGAAGCGTCCGTAATAGAAACAATTCAAAAATTAAAATAAATTAAAATAAGCCGTGGCAGCTAAGAGATGACCAGTCCCAACTGACGGCGCCCGTTCACGAACATGACGCATGGATCAGCACCATTTAGCTCAACCATTTTGAAGGGAACTTAATGATCCAACACACACGCCACCACCAGCAAGACATTTGATTGAGCATGACATACTCTCAGCCGCCAGGGCACATTCAAGTCAATAAAAGACATATTACCCGGTAAATGGTAGCTCTATAGTACATAGTACTCACACCTGTGCTATGCAATTATATAATTCAAGGACATTGAGTTTATACTTGCATTGCATTGTCACTTGCACAGTTTAAAAATAGTGTTTATAAAAAATCCTATTAGTTTTTAGTTGTTATATACACACGTCTACACGGTTTTTTACAAGACACAATAGTTGATCTATGATAGACAAATTGTTTGCTAAGTTTGCTTGTAAGTTGCTCAAACTATTTTTACTGTTGGATTAATTTGTGGATAACGATGCTGGTTGCGTGATTACTTAAGTGTTTTATAAAATATCTGTACCTAAATGTTAAGCATTATTGCGCAATTGTTTGTTATCCTGAAGCAATAAAAATAAAAATAAATAAAATGAGAACAAATTTATACTTAGAATACAAAAACTAATCATACTTATATTGTTATGTTGTTATATTGCCTTGCCATCCGTGTTAGGGGTCTAACTTTGTTTCCCTAAAGTACGGGGCTTAATGGTAAAGGATCACATACCCATCGGAGCCTCCAATGATGACGTCAGCAGCTGCGATGGCTCCTCCTTCGGGGCCGGTCTCGTAGTATATCGAGTACGTCAGGTAACCGCCGTACGAAGTCAAACGTTTGCCTATAATTTAATCGAAATATGTTAAAAGAGAATTATTACACTTATATTTTCTATTAGTGGTGATGAAATAATGTATACTAAGTAACGCACCTGTCAGGATTCGAACCTACGACCTACAACCCGTCCACCATAACTGGGCCTCAACTGTTCACATAAAGACTTATTTATTTATTGAGCAAGGCACACCTACGACATATTTACAAGGATAGTAACAATAGGTAATCATAAGTCTTCAGTACTCTGTAAATACATCACTTATGCCTAGGCATGCACAACATTCTTATAGATAGGTAAACAACTATCCAAATAAAATTATAAATTCCTAAATCATTACAATATTAATGTGGCGGTATCAACAACGCCACATGCGAACTACGCATCAAAGACCTGACGTCACAAATCCTGCATCGCGCTATCAGAGTTTACCGCGCGACTAGCATATATACAACATCCCGACATCAACCGTCTGGCAGTTGCTCACCAGACACAACACCCGTCTGGTCGGAGGATCCTCCCTTTACTATAGAGTATGAGTGAACTTTACACCCTGTTCCTCATACCTCTAAATCAAAGGGAGGATCCTCCGACCATCCATCTTCCTCACACCTCTAAATTAACAATAAAAATGTAATACAGCGACTTACCAAGATAATAGTCCGGTGCTCCGAAGTACACGACCTTCTGCCCGCTGTCATCACCAACTAAGTCCGCGGTGATCACCGATGCGTTCACCATCACAGGTTCGAGCGTGCGCGGGAATATGTTCAGCGTTCTGTTCGCGTCTACGTTTACGAGGTACCAGTCGCTCATGCCGTCGATCTGGTGAAAAATGGTGATTAAGGAATGAATATTTGGGTTGATCTGTGTTACATATACTCCATTTGAAATAATATTAGACATTTAAATAAACCTTTTTTAAAGTCCGTTCGACTGATTTTGTGTTGTTTTGCGTTATGGGCATGACAAATGGCAGCTGCAATAAACAGTTGGTATTGTAACCACTTTTTTGCTTTTAATGTCATCCTTATGCCTACGGAATAGAAGTCAAAATCGGTTGAACGGAATGTAAAAAAAGGTTTTTTTAAATGTCAAATCTTATTTCAAATGGAGTACAGTTTGTAAAAAGTTTATATCCAAACACAAATAAGGGTAGGGACATTCTCATTTTCTTTTACAAGACTAATTAAAATTAAGCAAAAAAAAAAAAATTGATTTTGTAAGGACTGCCGACATAATTGAAAACTTAAAACTTTGTAATAACTGACAGTCTGGCGCTACACGTCACGAGCATGTCGCGTATTTCAGTGACGCGAATCCATAAGTTTTTCCCCTAGCTAAAATCGCACAACGCGGCTAAATGAGTTTTCACTTCAAAAAGCTTTTCATACATTCATCGAAATAGTCTGTCTAACTGTTGTATAGAAATATTGTATTTTTGTTCACCCAAAAAGTACACATAATACACAGTATACATATAGCTCATGGAAAGCGTTCGGTGACGATCGCGAACCCATAAGTTTTTCCTCACCTAAAATCGCTCAACGCGCCTAAAGAAGTTTTCACCTTAAAAATATGTTATGATAGGTACTTACACCTGCCCATGATAAGTAGGAGCTGGCACATCTAGTGGTCTTCCCGAAGCAGTAGCACTTGGTACAACCCTCAGGGTTTGAAGACTGCAGGTTGAAAAACTCCTCTACGCAGGTGTCACAAGCCTGAATAGAAATAAAGATTGTTTAATATCACTAATATTATTGACAGTTTTAAAGAAAGATAAAAAATAAATTTATTTAGCACAGACTAAAAGGCACACTACATATTCTCCAAAGTAAATACATTCAAAAAGTGTATGCAGTTGTAGAAAAACCAGCTAAGTGCGTGTCGGACCACGCACAATGAAGGGTTCCGTAGTTGGCATGAATTTATCCCAAGAACAAACTAAACACTGTAGTTGAAAAACATGGTCTTCCATCCATTACAACTGCAGATCTAAGTTTGTATGCACAATATTGGGAGATTTACTATGTTATTTTAAGACCATTGAATTTTTAGAGGTTTCCTGTAATTTAAAGTATAGAACTGTTTTCTGATTTCAGATAGGGGGATATGTTCTATTTTAGACAGACACACGAGTCATCCTACAAGGGTTCCGTTTTTTAAATCGGAAATATGGAATTATTATGAAATTATTTAAATTTTACAATAATTTTTCAAATACTGTTCTTTTCTCGTGTACTAACCTGGCCAGTAACATATCTCTTGCAGTAGCACTGAGCAGTGCCCTGATCGCACACGTCATCAGTAGTGCCGTCTCGCTCGCACGTGCAGGGCACGCACTCAGGGAACGCGTAGTGTCCGGGCACGCAGTGGTCGCAAGTACGGCCTATTACGTTCTCACGACAACTAGGGAAGAAATGATTCAGTCAGTGAGGAAGGAGGGGGGGGGGACAATTTCAAAGGTTTTAGTGAAAATTTTAATTTCATGTGCACTTTCAAGAGATTTAGAACTATGTGCAGAGTAACTATTGCTATCAACTTACCCTTGCCCTGAAAATGATTATGTTCTGGGTTCAGCTGTTAACAAAAGCTGTAAACTTATCTTCTAAGTCAACACTCATGCGCTTTCTTATAACTCTTTTATCTTCAACTATTAATGTGTCTTGCATCATGCGAATGCCTTAGTTAAAATAATAAAATTGCACTCCTCTAGCACTTGTTGTAACGACAACAAGTGCTAGAGGCGAGTATGTTCTCTTTCTACAAATTCAACGCAATGCGATTTGCATTCGCCCCGTGGAGGTACAGGTATACCTCACAACAAGAGGTAAGAAATATAAAAGCACGCACATGTGGACTTCTTATAATATGTATTATGATCGGTTGTTTAATGGACCATCAATTGCAACAGCTAAACTGAATATCCCAATCGCGAAAATAAAATCACCGGTTCCATACATTACGATACGATTTAAGTGAACACAAATGTATGAAGCAGCAGATTTTTTGCGAATTTCAGGTTTGGGTCAAAGTAAAAGTTTCTCATAATGAATGAGTACGAGTATAATGACCCCTTTTTGGGTTTATTGTAAACTAAGTTTCTGTAAAACTTTCTGTAAATACTCACGCGCAGTTTCCGCTGTCAGCCTCGCATTGCAACCGGTTGTCGACAACTCCGAGCGGGTTGCAGTTGCAGTCGTCGCAGCCGCGTTGCACATCGAAGTTGAAAGTGTAAGGCTTACAGCGATCACAGTTCTCTCCTTCTACGTTCTTCGGGCAGATGCACATACCTAGAAGAAACAAATATTACTATTATATTACATGTCGCCTGAAGGACGGAATGAAGGCTCCATAGAGCAATCATGTCCCACTCTGTCAGTTGTTATCAGGGGGGTAACACGCCGTACTTGAGTAGGCGACCATTTTCCGCTGAGACATTAGCTCTAGCATCTAGTACTTAATAGTGACACAAGATGGCGCTTTGGTAAATTTTATCAAATGCGTGGGAAAAAAAAGTAAATAAAAAAAACATCAAATAACGGATGCGCATGTTTTTAGTTCTCTTCCATTTTGTTGATTTATGTGGTTCTGTTTAGCTCCAGAAAGTGCGGTTGAGTTGAGTGTATTCCCCCTCCCCACTTCCTGTTAAATTTTCCATCCGGGAATCTCATTCGGTTTGGTGTTTTATTTTGCGAAATTGACGCTTTCGTATCTTGTGTTTTATAGTTTTACTATAATGCCGACCCGTATGTGCTATAGGATGCATGTGTATGTGTGATTTATATATCAATTTTGTATTTTTATTTAATTTAAAGTTATGACTTTGTCTGAAAATAAATGAATTATTATTAAAAACTAATATTTATAATGCATACATTCCCAATTCCCGCGTGGAGTTAAATAAGTTTAAAAGATAACAATACAATGAGGACCTTTGTGGGATAATTTCAACTGATGGTGGATTTCATGGAAAGGTATGTTTCTACTTTCTATCAAATTATTTTAATAATTAGGGGGAAGCGCCAGGGTAGCCAGAGTTGATTGATATTTATTTTCAATGAAATAGATATTCCATTTTATTTTTCTCATGTTGGCTTGAAATTCACGTTGTTCACGTCGTTGGTCTTCTAATCCAGCGGCCGCTAAAATATTCCATGCCAAATAATATCTTCCAGACATTATTTTTACTTAATTGGACTCAAAATCGGTTATAATTTTATTGTAAACTACGTTTCACTCGTCAAAATGCTAGTGAGTTACGTAACTACTATCGTAAGCGTATTTTTCGATAGCGTTTGTCAAATTAGTGACTCATGGTGCCGTTTTGTATGGCGACAGCTGAAAAACGTTAGTGACTATCGAATAGATTACGTTAGGTTTCTTGCCTATCGAAATCTTTAGTGCTCATGGTACGCATTTTAATTCTTTCAGTGACCGCTAGGGACGCTAGCGAGTATTGGCTGTGCAAACTCATGGTAGAGCTAAGTATAATATTGAGTTTGTCTATATTACTATACTCTGTGGTGTTAATTCAAGGGATTTGATATCATGTTGCGATACTGTTCAATATGGGTGACAAAAAATCTCGTTAGAGGGCTCTCTATTCCCACTATATTACTATACTCTGTGGTTGTTATGGTCTGTGCCAGCAGCCATATGTTACGAGGCCAACCTGCAAGCTCAGCACATCGTACCGGCAAAGTGACCGATCGTATTACGATACCGCGCTTCCCACGTATCCGACTATTGTCATCGCCTTTCTTTACCTAACTTCGGTGGGAACGGACACTGATACATTAAACCTAATTAATAAGAAATCTATTTTTATAATTCTACTAGCTTTTGCCCGCGGCTTCGCCCGCGTGGATGTCGGTTATCGCATAAAAAAGTACCCTATGTACTACCCTCTCCATATCCCAGGCTATATCTCAAAATTCTAACTTAATATTAATTTTAATGTGACTCACTATGTGTTTATTACCGAGCTGGTAATGAGTTGAACTATCTAACTAATGTGCACACTAATAGGGTTGAAAATAAAACCACAATAGTGTACTGATCTAAGCTGGTATACTTAATTAAAAATTGCGAGACCCCAACCAAATCGCGGTAACGAAACCATAGCGAGATCTATTTCGACGTCAACGCCATCTATCGAGCTTGACATCAAACTTTTAACATTTCACAATAATAACTATGGTTTTATGGTTTCTTCATGAACACTATGTGAATAGAAACCGAAACAAATGATTTAATATAGTAAAAGTACTTATGTTCTGAACGTGAATGAGTCTTTACCTAAAGATAACAAACACAAAATCAAAATACGAAATTTCACTCAAATTCTTAAAGCAATCAATTGTACCAAATACAACACGAAATAAAATTGCGACACAAATAATAATTTTAGAATAATTCACGTAAGTACTAACTTTTCTCAGGGTCACGTTCGCAATTGGACGAAATATTAGACATTTATTTTGTACTTGCAAACACGATCTGGATGTAGAATTCGATTAATCGACTAATAATTGACCGGTTGACATTTTAGCGGGAACACCACTAAACGAACGAAAAAAGAAAACAAAATACGTCTATACTCTGTGGTCGTGTGGCGGTGTGACGCGATGCTTAATGTAAACATTCATCAAGGTTTATACGTGCGTAAATTAATGGATTCAATGAGAAAACGGTTTAATCTTAGAAGAATCTTATACAGAATTACTGAGAAATAAGTGTAGATTTCGTATTGAGTGTTAGTTTATCGAAAAGTGATAAATATGTCAGTGAAAAAGTAACGAAAGTTTTGGAATGCACAAATTTTGATCATAAGGCCGCCGTGTTTAGTAATGTTTTTATGATAAATATTCTTGTATACTGTTTGAAATACACGTAAGTAGCTAGCTTATTTATCTACGAACATAATTTGGCTTATAGCTACTGATATTATAGCGTATTGTTATCGTAATCGTATTTCCAAGAGTAAAATTCGGCAAACAAATACCTACAAAAAGTCAATAAAATGGATATAGTATGTTATCCTTAAGAGATAGACATATGCCATCGCGGACTTTTTTGAAGACCTTTTTATGATACACAATTCCACCATACATTATTTTGTTATATCTCAAAGGGTTTAGACAGCGTTTTCGTTGAAAGCTCCCAGACGGCTTATTTTTTTCCGACACCTCCAACAAATATCGTTAATTCATACAAAAATGCATACAAAAACATAACAAATTATATACTAAAACCTTCCTAGAGAACCAAGCTATCCATTGGTGAAAACAGCATGAGAATCGGTGCAGCAGTATTTGAGTTTATCGCGAACAGACAGACAGACAGACAGACAGACAGACAGACAGACGCGGCGGAGGACTTTGTTTTATAATATGTAGTGATGTGAAACTTGTGAACTTTCAATTATATTTCGTAACCTAAAAAGGACTTACTTATTGGAGTTTCCCGACACACGCCCCCACACATATCTGGCGCAGTCGGTGCTCGTTACAGACTTAAGGTGTGGTGATGTGAAATACCTAAAAATCAGGAAAACGCCGCATCAACCGTCTGGACGAAGAACCTATTGGAGGCCTGTCGAGGAAGCTGTTGCTACGGAGATTGGGAAATCCAAAAATCGATGAAACAACGCTCACAAGCAATGCTACTCATGTAAGTACATAAGTCCTATTATTGGTTGTTATATTTTAACGCAGGGTACTATAATTATCCAACATTTTTCACCCACGTAGTAATAGGGACCTTAGGCTTAGTACGCGGAACCAACTCCGCATTGCGAGAAGTGACTCCTTTCGTAATTTAGAAGATATTTCAGAAACCATGACGGATTCGAGTAGTAGTTCTACATTCGATATGAATCAGATAGATCTAACAGATAAGATTTATAAATCACTTAGACTAGTTCCGGAATTTGACGGAAATCCTAATGTTTTAACTAGATTTTTGAACTTGTGTGATCAGTTAGTGCTCACTTATATAAGTCCAGAATCAGGACGTCAGCTTTCGAACCTATCTTTGATTAACGGAATTTTAAACAAGATTACTGGTAAAGCTGCACGTACTTTGGCAACTAACGGAATTCCAAGTGATTGGAATGGTATAAGATCAACTTTAATAAATACATTTTCAGATCACAGAGATGAATCGTCGTTGTATACTGATCTTTCTGTTTTAGTTCAGGGAACCGATACGATACAAGTATTTTACGAAAAAGTTCAACACTTATTATGCACAATTATGACGTACATCGAATTACACGAATCTATAAAAACTACCATAGAATCTAAACGAACTCTTTATAAAAAACTAGCTTTACAGAGCTTTTTGAAAGGTTTAGAGGAACCACTCGGTTCTAGGATAAGATGTATGAGACCTTCAACTCTTGAAATTGCTCTTGAATATGCTCAAGACGAATTAAATATATTATATTTACAGAAAAGAAATAAAACTATACTATCAAAAGAAAAACTCCAAAATTTTGAGCAGGTTAATCCTTTTACTTCTTGGACACACCCTAATTTTCGTTCCATTAGGCCAGAAAATCAAAATTCAACATTTCAAGGATACCCGAGATCTCAAATCCAACCTTTAGTATTTCAATGTCCACCACAATATCATGCACGACCAGATCAGTTCAGACAACCCTATCCGAGATCTACAAAGACTCAACAAATATTCAGAGCAGCCCCTACCAACATGTCAACTGGATTTCGAATCCCACTACCCCAAACATCTCAGAATACGAGTAATTATGCAAAACCTATGAGTGGCATTAGTTACCCCGTCGCGCGTACTCTGCCACCCACGAACTACAATAGCAGACGCAATTTGCCGCCGATTAATATTCCACAGGTCAAAGAAGCGAACTTCAACGAATCTTTTAACGATAATTATTGCTACTATGATTGTAATATCCAGAACACTGATGTTACTGATACAAATTCAAACCCTGACATTTTTTTGACCGACCTTGAAGTTGACAATCAAACATTTGATGTCCAAAACCAACAGAATACAAATTTTTACCCAACCTTAGAGAAAAATGCCCCCGAATAGAACTAAATTTGCATAGCAAACGCCATTTACCTTATATTCAAATCAATGATCCACCAATAAAACTTTTAATCGACACTGGAGCAAATGAGTCTTTTATAAGCCCGGAAGCTTACGAAAAATTTTACCCGCGTATTCAACTTAACTATGAACCTTTTTTGGTGACAAATACCCATGTGACTACCCAAAACTATTACTCGTTAACTGTGCCCTGTTTCGATGAAGTTAATGATAAAATCCCGATAAAATTATTCCTATATAGATTTCATAATTTCTTTGATGGGTTGATAGGTTGCGAACAATTAAAAAAATGGAACGCAAAAATTGACCTTGCTACGCACACGTTAGAGACCAAATTCACTAAAATTCCTATAGTTTTATATAATCCTGAATGCTTAAACTCTTGTCAAATTACTATACCTGCACAAACTACTCAGTTAATCAATGTGCCTATTACTATTGCGCAGGGAGACATTTACATTGAAGAACAATCAATTTCTGATTGCTACATCAGCGAATGCTTATCTTCCGCAGAAAATAATCATACTAATGTACAAATTTCAAATCCGACGGATAGAGACATCGTAATTTCTCTAACAAAACCTATCATCGCACATATTTTTAACGAACAAACAATGCCAGTAACTCGAATATTAGACTCGACCGTGAATATTGATATGCGAACTCAGCAAGTCTTATCGCACTTGCGCATAGAACATTTGAACGCAGAAGAGACAGCCAATTTAATTAATCTTTGCAAAGAATATGCCGACGTATTTTATCTCGAAAATGAACCATTAACCTTTACTAACGAAATCAAACATCATATCAGAACCGTAGACGATAGGCCGGTATACAGTAAAAGCTACAGATACCCTTATGTGCATAAGAAAGAAGTACAAAACCAAATAGAATCGATGCTACACCAAGGTATTATTCAACCATCTTCTTCACCTTGGAACGCCCCAATATGGATAGTACCAAAAAAAAGTGACGCGTCTGGCAAGGTTAAGTGGCGCTTAGTCATTGACTTTCGCCAACTTAATGCAAAAACGATTAATGATAAATATCCGATCCCGAACATTAATGATATTTTAGACAAGTTAGGCAGATGTTTATACTTTTCGACATTAGATTTAAAATCTGGATTTTTACAAATTCAGTTAAATCCGTCTGATATTCCGAAAACGGCATTTAGTGTAGAACAAGGCCATTTTGAATACGTTAGAATGCCCATGGGATTAAAAAACTCTCCGGCTACTTTTCAACGAGTGATGGACAATGTCCTTCGTGGATTACCAAATTGTACCACATACATGGATGATATTTTGGTATTTTCGACGTCCTTGCAAGAACACATAGTTAATTTACGTGCCATTTTTGACCGTCTTAGAAATTCAAATTTAAAAATTCAGATGGATAAGTCGGAATTTCTCAAACATGAAACGCCCTATCTTGGTCATATAATTACTACAGATGGTGTGAAACCAAACCCGGATAAAATATCAGCTGTTGTAAATTATCCGATTCCGAAAACCCCTAAGCAGATCAAAGCATTCTTAGGTTTACTTGGTTATTACAGACGTTTTATACCGAATTTCGCACGTGTCACTAAACCCTTTACGTCATGTCTTAAAAAAGGCGCTAAAATAAATTTGACTCCAGAGTACCTGTCCTGCTTTGAACACTGTAAAACTCTTCTTACAAATGACCCTATTCTAACATATCCAGATTTTAGCAAAGAATTTATGCTAACCACAGACGCCTCAAACGTGGCCTTGGGAGCAATACTTTCTCAGGGACCTATCGGGTCTGACAAACCAATAGCCTACGCGTCTAGAACTTTAAACGATAGTGAAATTAATTATTCTACGATCGAGAAAGAGCTACTCGCAATAGTCTGGGCTACAAAATATTTCAGACCTTACCTTTTCGGCAGAGAATTTAAAATAATAACTGATCATAAACCCTTAATCTGGCTTATGAATCTTAAAGAACCAGGTTCACGCCTCACGAGATGGAGACTGAGATTAGCAGAATATGATTATACTATTGTTCATAAAAAAGGAAAAATCAATACTAATGCGGATGCTCTGTCTCGTATTCAAATTAACCAAAATGAAACTATATCCTTGTTCGTTAATCACTCTGATACATCTTCTACATTAACTGCTGAAGGTAATAGTCCAATACATTCGTCATCAACTCTCACGGCTTACTCAGTTATTGATGGAGGATCGAATGACCCACAGAATCAAGAAGGTACAGCCTCCCCACATATTTCAACCATACACACGAGCTTAGAAAACCCTGTTCTGGAAATTCCAATATCGGACGAACCTTTAAATAAATATAAGAGGCAGTTAGTCATTAATATAATAAATGGTAACCCAAAAAGTAGACCAACGACAACTCAACCTTTTCAGTCCTTTCAAAAAACTACTGTAGACATTAACGAACATAGCATTGAAGGAAGTCTTATTAACATTATAAAGTCTCACGTCGATCCAAAACTCCGGACAGCGATCCTTGTAAATCCTATCGAAAAAATGTTGAGTATTATACCGATTTTACAGCAAACTTTCGAAAATTCATCCATAAACTTAGTTTTAGTCAAATATGAAGTACTTAACGTTAATGATCAGTTAAATCAATCAGAAATAATACAAAAATACCATGAAGGCAAGACTAATCATCGCGGAATCAACGAAACCTATCTTTCGTTGTCACAACGTTATTTTTGGCCGAAAATTAAAATAGATATTACTAAATTTATAAACGAATGCAATATATGTAGATGTGCGAAATATGATCGAAATCCAATACGCCCGCAGTTCAGAGTTGTACCTCCACCAACTCAACCGTTCGAATTAGCACACGCAGACGTTCTGACTGTTGACCATGATAAATACTTAACCATCATAGACTCATTCTCTAAATACGCTCAGGCGTATCTTTTACCCGATTGTACTGCACCCAATATATTAAAAGCCCTTTTAACTTATAGTACTCATTACGGCTTTCCTTTAAATCTAACTACGGATCAAGGTACTGAATTTAGAAATCAAGTAGTGTCAGAATTTCTCCGTTTGCACAAAATAGAACACCATATGACTAGTGCCTATGCACCAAATGAAAACGGCATCATAGAACGTTTCCACAGCACGCTTTTAGAACACTTACGATTATTTAAAATTCTACATAAAAACGAACCCATTCGAAATCTTATACCGTACGCGTTAATCGCCTATAATAGCTCTATCCACAGTTTAACTAAGTGTAGACCATTTGATATAATTTCTGGACATTTCGATCCTCGGAATCCTATTGATTTAAACATGACAGAACGATATCTTCAAACTTATATTCAAGAACATCGTAGTCGAATGGAAACGGTATATAAAATTATTCATGATTCTGTATTATCCGATCGTATAGGTATAATGACTCGGCGTAATGCAGATAGGGAACCCGTTTTAGATTGTGAACAAAATCAAGTCATACATATACGAAATCCAATGGCAAGTAGACAAAAATTGGCACCTCGGTTTATTCAGGACAAAGTAGTTAAGAACTTACCTGTACATATATACACCGCAAAAAGTCGTGGTCCGGTGGCAAAATCACGATTAAAAAGACCACCGAAGAAATGACATTCTTCATATCATTGTTACAGGTACTTCTTATCGCTGCCGGTTTTCCTAGCTGGTGCTCAAGACATACGTTTTGACAGCCTAGACAATGGACCCGGCATACTACCATTTAATCTCGGTGCTACCAAAATTATATCTCACTTCCACACATTTTTACAAGACATTGACCTTAAAGAAATTGAGTCACATGTAAACACTATCAAATCCCAACTCGCTGTCGCTACACATAAATTATCACATAGGGACAACTCTCTCTTCAACCTTCAGATTAAACATTTATACGTAAAGTTAGATAGAGTTTCAGTGCAGTTAGATACATTTAGGCCAACCAGAGTTAAGCGAGGCCTGATCAATCCAATAGGCACAATCATCAAAAGTATTTCTGGAAATTTAGACAACGATGATGCTCTGAAATTTGAAAATGCATTACGTATCTTAAATAAAAATGATCAAACTTTGTCACAATCATTTAATAAACATATTACTTTATACAAAGGTATGACGATTCAGCAAAACCAGATAATCCGCAATCTTTCGATTAATCAGGGAAAATTGGAAAAAGCTCTTTCTTATGTCATGAATATGACTAATAATGATAATGAGCAAATAATTCATTACGCTCATCTTGTGCAACTTTTCGCGATTCTGACCGAAAATGTACAAGAACTACTGAGTGAAATTAATAGAATAGAAAATATATTAGCCTTTAGTCGAGATAAATCAGTTCATCATTCTATACTTTCTGTAAAAGATCTTAAAAATATGATACGCCAACTAAAAAATATCTATAGTTCCGACGAGATAATTGATCTAAATATCAGAAATTATTACGAGATTCTTAACTTAGCTTCATTTTTTACCGAGTCCACAGTTGTAGTAGTCATAAAGTTTCCTATTACATTTACTACTGAGTATCAGTTATATGAATTGTGCCCCGTTCCAAATAAGAATAGCGTAATTATAGTACCACCTGCACCTTATATAGCATCCAATTCTCAGGAATTTGTGTATATAGAGGCTGAATGCCCGAAGGTCAGCACCTGGCACCTATGCGAGCAGAGGATCGTCCACCAAATTATGTCAAAAATAGACTGTATTCAAAAACTCATACAATCTCAGGAGCTAGATGTAACGTGTATAACCACGCCTATCTCTCTGACTAAGGAAGCTATGATCGAGCTAGACAGCTACCATTACATCATTGCTTTTCCCTACAGTACAAAAGTCAAACTATCCTGTGGCAAAGAACGATATCAGATGTTACAAGGAAGCTTTTTGGTCACCGTTCCTCAAGGTTGCAAGATAAAAACCCCAGAGATCAGTATAATCAATTTGGATAACAAATTAGTCGGGCAACCATTAGAAATCATGGCTCTACCGCACTACGAGATATTAACGAAGACACGCAGTTTTCATTTGCAGACTACAGATTTAAGCAGTCTTCGGGAAATTCAGGACCAAATTACCATGCAAGATGAAATACAAGTTAAATCATTAGACACGATTGGAATGTACCATACCACAATTCCATTTTATACACTCCTACTATTCGGTGCAGCCGCACTCAGCATCTTATATATTATACGTCACCGCCGTCGAGCTACGAAAGTAAATATTACGACTCAAACAGCTAATACGAGTACCGAGTTGACAGAAGATGATAAAAGAGCCGCAACTTTTGGAGTCAAGGTCACCAAATAGTTGCTTATCTGGCAAGGGAGGTGTTACGAGGCCAACCTGCAAGCTCAGCACATCGTACCGGCAAAGTGACCGATCGTATTACGATACCGCGCTTCCCACGTATCCGACTATTGTCATCGCCTTTCTTTACCTAACTTCGGTGGGAACGGACACTGATACATTAAACCTAATTAATAAGAAATCTATTTTTATAATTCTATGTGAAACTTGTGAACTTTCAATTATATTTCGTAACCTAAAAAGGACTTACTTATTGGAGTTTCCCGACACACGCCCCCACACATATCTCATACAAGGATTCTTTTTTTAAGGGGGCGTTGTTGGTAAACATTTGTAAATTGGTACTGTCATTGTGTATTTAGAGCAGTGGTGGTCCATCGTAGGTCCGAACCCAGCTTTACTTTGTCTATTTAATTTCATCACCACTGCCCTAAAAACGGTGATGGAAAACATGGTGAAGAAACCGGCATGTTCTAGAACAAAAAATTCGATGACATGTGATATCTACCAACCCGCACTGGGCCCGTGTTCCAATCCTTCTAACCGAGCCTGTGTCCCAGCAGTGGCAACATTATAGGCAGCTTGATTATTGTGTATTGTTAAAACAAGATGGCTGCGTTAGTTCCCATTTCGGCCACGCGCTAAAATAATCTTGTGGCGTTATATAAGGTGTATCTACTTTTAAACACGAAATATTTTAAGAGATACTCCTATATGTGGTAAAGAAGCCACGAAAACGATTTTTTTTTTAATCTGAGTATATTATAAAAAAAAAAAATACTTTATATGATGATTAATTATAAAAATAATTAAGTAAAGGTAATTCATAGAATAAGTAAGTAAAGGTTTTTTTGAAAAATGTCTCAAGCAATTTTAAAATTATAATAATTATGTAAAAATAAAAAAAAACCTTAGATAAAACATTTTTTTTTGCGCTGCTATGGCTTTTTTACCACCTACAGGTGTTTCTCTTAAAATATTTCGTTCATGAATAGATACACCTTATATATGCTAAGGATGTTTTTATAGTCTTCGTGTGGAACTTGTAGATCTAAAGGTTCTGAAATCGCGGCTGTTTGCTTTGGGACAATTATTTTTACCTATTTATAAATTGGTTGTAGCCTGCTAGGTCTTCTTACGTGATAGGAAATATTATCCAATAAGATGAGTAAAATTAATCTGATAATCCCAATTTTATTTGGCTAAAACCCTTGTTTAACTATTTTCAAATAGTTGGGTGGAATTCGAGAGTTCCAGAAATTTGGTGTAAGTTTAGCAAATCCACTCACCATTATCATCACAAATAGCAGTCGACGGACAGTGACACGGCCTGCAGTTGGGGAAGCCGTAGTACCCAGTACGACAGGCGCTACAAGAGCGTCCTATCACGTTGGGCTTGCAAGGGCATTGCCCTCCGAAGGTGTTGCACTCTAGCTCCGTTGAACCCATGAAGTCGCACACGCAGGCCAAAGCGCCGCTGTTGTATTCAGCGGTGATCGAGAACATGGCGTCGCGGCAGAAACCTGTAGGGAGAACAATTTTGTATTTTTATGTTGTGTACCGTGCGTGTTTCATACACTGTAGCCCAATAATCTTTTTTAATTTCTTTCGTTTTTCAAAGTATTTATTTCACACATAAAATCACGCCTTTATTTCCAGAATGGTTAGGCAGAGGTATACCTATAGTACAATCACATTTCGCCAGTTATACAATGTGGAGACACTGGCAATACTAATGCATTATCATTATTTTGGAACTATCAAATAAATTCTAGCATCGAAATAAAAGAAGTGAATTTTTCAAACAAACTAATAGTACTGATGGACCGACTATGGGTTTTGCTAACTTTAACTAGCTATAGTCACTAAACTATTGTTTTTTTTTTATATCCCATAACTCTAGGGTAAGAATGAGACCATATCAAAGAATCAACTGGCGTATGAATTATTTTTCAATTATATATTATTAATTTTTTTACTAACTGACCTGTCTCATTAGATTGTATGTGGAAGTGGTTGTTGGCACACTTCTCAATAAACTCTCGAGTATAGTCGATGACGTTCGCCTCGATTAGCGCCGCATCTACAAAGTCAGGCGCAGCGATGACCAGCACGTAGTCTATCCAGATACCCTTGCTGTTGTTGCCCTGGGTAATATAGAACACGTTTAAAAAAGTCTACATACATCACCACATATTATAAAACAAAGCCACCCCCCCACCGCGTCTGTCTGAACGCAATAAACTCAAAAACTACCGAACAGATTTTCATACGGTTTTCACCAATGGACGGAGTGATTCATGAGGAAGGTTTCATCATCATGATTTTAGCCGAAAGTCGTCCACTGCTGGACATAGGCCTCCCCCAAGCACCGCCACTTCGACCGGTTCTGTGCTTCCCGCATCCAGCGGATTCCTGCGGCTTTCATAAAATCATCGGTCCACCTTGTGGGAGGCCTTCCAACGCTACGTCTTCCGGTACGCGGTCGCCACTCCAGAACCTTTCGGCCCCAACGGCCATCCGTTCTGCGCGCAATGTGCCCTGCCCATTGCCACTTAAGTTTGGCAATTCTTCGAGTTATGTCGGTTACCTTGGTTCTCCTGCGGTTTTCGCAGGAGGAAGTTTTAGGTTATAATAATTCATCATTTTGTGTAAATTGGCTGAAATACGGCGATGTAAAATATTCCAAGTAGGATAAACATCAGTTACATTTTAATGTAACCCACATGATCGATGCAACAGGCGGATAAGACATTACGACAGAAAAAAATAGTTGGCATAATTATGCTCTGCTACTCGTGCGAAGCCGGTGCGGGTTGCTAGTGCTACGGCGAAAATCTTAACCCTTTACAGTCGTGTTTAAAGGCAAAAAAGGTGTTGTGCCTTTATTGTAATGAAACAATAGAGCCGGACCTAATTGTGTGAGTTTTTATTTAGGTAAATCGGTGTGGTATGGTGGTCCTAAGAAAGTGTTGCCGTCAAATAATAACAGCCGTCTATATTAAAAGCGTTTTTACAAAATTACGGATGGTGATAAGGATAACAAACGTCATGTTACGGACGTTATACGACGGCAACAGTTTTTAAGGAAACCTGACCTTAAAAGGGGAAAGCGCGCGACATTCATTTTTTTTTGTTTTATTGCAATGTACAAGTTAGTATCAGGTTGTATGTTGACCAAAACATGATTTGCGACCATACCAAATACATATTTAAAGAATTATAATCACTAAAATCATTAATACAACTACCTATGTCAGAATTCATCTCAAATGCCATGATTTCATGTAATAGTCAACCAATAGGTTAGACGAGAGGGTTATATTGATGATTTTATGCTTGTTATGGTCGCATCACTATCCATTCCAAGGTAGCCTGGAAGAAATCTCAGAAAGCGATAAGGCCCATTGTATATTTTGTATTGTTTGATTTTTTATTGTGTGTATTTGTTTTTGTGGTGTACAATAAAGTATATATAAATAAATATAAATAATACAGCATCCTGACCTGCAAATTGCAAGAAAATTCAAATATCGTGGACTGGCCTAGCGCTGTCACCTTAAGTTCTATCTACAGCGCTAATGAGCGTGTCACAAGAATAATGCATTGACTAAATCATCGATTACGAGTCACTCTTTACTCATCATGAACACCGTAAAGTTAGTAGACTTGTAGCCAGTGCTTGAGGGACAGCGCTGTTCTAGCATGGTGGTATCGAACAGTTGCGAGTAATTCTTACCAAGAAAGTGATCGTAAAGTTGTCAGCAACAGGGAAGTGGTTAGTGCCATCAGCTAGCCTGAGCAGCGACCGGCAGCCAGTGCTGGATGGACAGTGCTGCACTTGCATGCTGGTGTTGAACTGTTGGGCGTCTGTCTTTATCACTGCGTCGAGGCTGCTTTCTGTAGGTAAAGGGATATTATTTGTTAGTTTTAATTTATTTAAGGCAGGGGGTTTGACCGAATTTCGATGAAATTTGGCACACAGGTAGACCATGGCCTGGGTCATTTCATTTCTCAGAGTAGAAAAGTACGCTTGAAGTTACCTGATCAGAGGGATGAAAACAGTGCTTTCCCTGTTGTCAAAAATTTAAAAACTATGCAAGCTATGTCCCAATTTTAATACAGCCACTCTGTTAAATCGCGGCTTAAAATTGTAATTAAAAATATTATCAACAATTTTGTAACATGACTTTATACTTATAAATTACTTTTCACTAATTATTGTTTAATTTACATAGATTTTAGCTAAATATTTACCATCATCAATGATAAAAAATACTGGCTGGTAGAATGCCACAGAAAAAGAAACAAAAAAAGCGGGAAAGCGGCAATTCGATCTTCAGTTTTGTAGAGTGCTAATTATTTACGTATATTTGTATAAAATGAGTTCATCAAATTCAGATAACTATGAATTTGTTTAACTAATCAAATTTGTATGTACTTTCTTCATATTCGAAATGAAAACCAGTGTTTGCCTCGGGTGAAAGAACTTATTTAGGAACTCGAACTTTTATTGGCGCCCTCGCTACGCTCGTGCGCCAAACCATCTCGTGCCTAGATAGGTCCCTTTCATCCCTTGTATAACAACCTACTACTTATCCCGGTAGCACGTTCCCGTGGGATAATTTCGTGGGCATAAGCTAGTATCTCATGCAGGCAGGAGGGGCTCGTGGCTAAGTTATAACAGCCGCATGGGCCGATCAATCAGGTAAAGCTACGCTTGGGGCGGTTGGTCCGTGGATGGGTGACCTTTACATACGAAGATCCCTTTGTGCCTTAGAAAGCACGTTGAGACGTTTGTCCCGGCTGTCATTCGTCGTTACGGGTTGTCAGAAGCCCGAAAGTCTGACAACCAGTCTTACCAAGGCGTATCGTATTACCCAGTAACTGGGTCGTGGAGGTCAGACAGGCAGTCGCTCCATATAAAATACTGGTATTCAGCTGCATCTGGTTCGACTGGAAGCCAACCCTAAATAGTTTGGAAAAGGCTAAACAGATGATGATGAAGCTAGTATCTAATTTAGCCTTGGTACTGTTTTATCCTACCTGGATGAACGGGCTGGTAATAGTGCACCATAAACATATAGTCTCCAGGAGCTGGCATCTTGGACTCAATCTTCAGAGGTTCTACATCAGCAGTCAAGTAGACCACCACGGTAGAATTGTCAAGAGTTGGCAGTCGAATGTCACGGTCGCCACCGGTACCTGATTCTACTTCCACCTGCCAAGTATAAGTTTCAAGATGTTAATGAAGTTATGTGTTTAGCCGCTTCTATGATAACTTGCCGAAAATGAACAAAAAACAACAACCTTAATCTATTCAAAGTGAGAGTGACCAGGTTTCTTCTGGGTAAGCTCACTCTATCGTCGACTTTGTCTCTGTCACCTCTGACCTAGACTAGAGTCAAGAGCAAACCCATCGTAAAATAAAATATTTTCTTTGAGAGTTTTGATAGTTTGTTGCTTATGTTTAGAACATTTAGATGTGTATGGGAAACGTTTTTTTAAGATTTCTGACCTTTGTAGTGGTGGTCAGTCAGTCCAAAAAAAAAGGAATTTGGTATTCTCATTTCTTATGAAATGTATGGGAGAAGTTTTATTGTGATTCCTGACTTTTTCTAGTACTCAAACCTCAGTTGGTCCCAGAGTTTTTTGTTGCTTATAAGAAATAGGTTCGATTAGCTTCAAAAAAGTTTTTTGTTAAAATGATCCATTTACTTGCGGAATGTAAGTACCTTTTTTTTCACAAACAGAATGGGGATAACAATTTCTTAAAAAAAAAAAAATTTGGACAGTCTCCTAATACTGTTTTTCTGTAACTACAACGGCTGCGGTACCTACCCTTACTGCCCTGCATATCTCCGTAGGTGTGTCCGAGGCATTACTGCGGGCCCTAACAGAATACCAGCGCTGCGGTATTTATTTTTTAAATATCGCAGCATTACCGCAGGATTCTTTTTGGCCTCGCAAAGGACTTTTTTTTACTGTTTTTTTTTTGTTTATAATATAATTTTTGTTAGTTTTAAATGCTTCTTTATTACTTTTTGTATTTTCTGTGCGTGTCCCAAATAAAATATTTTTATATCTTTCTTTTTTCGGTTTCTCTGCCTATACTCTTCGCGGAATACATGCGTGATGTTATTTTATAGTGTTAAATGTTATTTACCTTCTTAGAATCAACAGCAGCTGTGAAGACTGATGGCGCGCACTGGCCGTCACGTCTCAGGCAGTACGGTCGCGGGGTGATGTAGTCCAAGTGCCATTCCGACTCCGGAATCGCTACAATTGACTTAATACCCACTAAAGTGTCGCGGTCACCCTGTGACAGAAAGAAGAGATTAGATTATCAATGATAAAACAGTATGATCTTATTTGTAATGGTGGGTACACATATGTGAAACGTGCCATCGGTATTGAAATATAGAAGAATTACTGGACAAATGTTTGCGCAAAAAAAGTACGTCGTGGACGTAGTTAAACGAAAAGGATCCAATCCACAATGATACGTCCAGTTTAAAAACCAAACATTGGAAGTATCTGTGGCCGGTAACATCAGTGAACTGGTAAAACAACATTTAGCGATTTTTTTTTTAGATATAAACACCTTTTCTCAATTTTATTTTTATTTTTATCGTGTTTTCTGACATCACCGTTATAAGTCAGGGGTGCTACACACTTGTTCGAGTGGGCATATTCAATAGTAATTGTTGAACAACAAAGACGACCCGAAGCAATTACTACACTTATTCGGCTTTCATTCGGCACGTGCCGATCGGTAAACTCCGTTCGGCATCTACACTCGTTGAATCATGTTTAGTTCGGCTGACACAATCCCAGATAAACCAAGCGAATTTTTCCCGAACACCTATATTAACATAGGTAGATCTGATTTTGCCGCCCGGCTGTGCTGAATCATGCCGAACAAGTTTGTAGCACCCAAAATGCCTCTATTATTTACACCTAGACTCAAACTAGCCACATAAATCGAGAGAGATAATGCCTCGATTTATGTGGCCAGTTCGAGTCTGGTGTTGCAATAAAAATACAAAACAGAAACTTACCATCAAGTAAATGATGTTATTCGCATCATGTATATTGAACACTTGTATCTTCGACAGATCATCGACCACCGCTTGCCGGCACGCTGCCGTATACGGGCAGTCGTTCAGGTTCACAATAGCATCAGTCTCCGGTTGATCGCCGGACTGGAACCGGACCGTAACCGGGCCTCGTTTGACGAACGAATAGCTGGAGTTGTAGGTTTCAATTTCGTTGGAACTGTCGATAGTTCTGTTTATTGGTGTGACGTATTCTATGATGAGGATGTAAGCTCCGGGAGGGTCTATCTTCATGTTGTACTGAATCTCGTCATCCGTCAAGATCGGGATAGAATCAGCTGATGCTTGAAGCTCGTTTAGTTGCTGTGAAAGAGTAAGAGAGTTAGCAAGCCTTTTATACCATTAAAGATTATATTGAGGACAAAAAGGCTTGGGATTGAGCTGCTCCAAATTTTATATATTGAAACTTTTTTTTATTGTGATTGCTTTATACACATTGAGATGAATATTTACTTGTGAAGTATAATGTTATTATTTTAATTATTGTGAATGTGAAGACTATGTGGGTCTTTGTTAATTTTTTATTTTTTTTCCTTCTCAGTATATATATTTTTTTTTCCTGTTCATGGTATGGCAGTTCCTGCCCAAATGTCCTTTCTTTGGTATTGTTCGTCGAATCGTTGAGCTCCTTATGTTCTGAGTTGAGCTGCACGATTACTGACAAATGCGTGCACTGAATGGACAGGTCCACTCAATCTGTTTGGTTCTTTCTTCAAAAGACCATTTCAGACACCAGTCTACATGGTCTTCACATGATTTGACCAAGATTATGTCTGGACTTTAAAAGAGACTGTGACCTCTGAGTTTGTTTCGGTCTTTCTTCTCAGAGTAGTCAGATACGAAATGCCGACCTCAACTAGTTTTAAAATATGATTGACGTGTAAAAGTGTTTGTAAAAACCTACTTACAGAAATAAAATCATTTATCATTTATCATTTTTCATTAAATAAACTCGCTTTTCGTATCTGTCTGTGTGATCGCTTTGTTCTTCTATACAACGCACATTGCGTTGTTTAGAAGTGCACCGCTTCGTTGTCGCTTGTGTGTTAAATGTGTTAATAAAAGACAGTTTGGATATTCATGCAATCACGTTTCCGTACGATACAGTACGGTCTGATACTGACTAGCCGCTCTTTAATCACAAGTTTACCCTGAAGATATGTAAGAGGAGGTGGGTAGAATAACTTACCCATATGTCCCTAAAGTATGTACACCATATAAATTACAGATATTAAATGTAGAAATTTTACGGCTGACACAACATGTGCGGTCTTACCCCGCGTCCTAGCGACCTCTGTCGGCGCGACCACGCGAACAAAGTGACATAAGAGGACGACAATCGCGTATTCGCGCGGCGATCGCTTTTAAATAGGACGCGGCCTTATCACTAAAAGCGATCTTAAAAAGACAAACTTGTCGTTCCTTTCAGAAAAAACAGGCTGATATATGGTAGAATATGTGACTCACCTCTACGTCATCAATATACCCGCTGACTGACGTGCTAAGTCCGCTAACGTCGGCAGTCGGCCTGCCAAACAGACTCGGGTATGCAAAGTGTCGGCAAAGCTTTCTGTCGCCGATGACACATGGCTTGTCGACCAGCTTTGTTAGAACAGTCGCTTCGTAGTACGCTTCGGGGATGAGTACGAAGTAGTCCTGGATGAGAAATAGTCACATAAGCATAAAACAAAAACCATTTTAGTTTAGGCTTATTTAAGAAGTAACCGACCGCTCCTGCAAGGGCTTATTTATTGAGTTACAGACGCTCTTTAGAACATACTGTATACAAAATATATAGATCATTTTGGTTTGACGTTTTTATAGTAGTGTGTAGTTCGGCTCCAAACGTAGCATAAGATTATTATTTTACTTTACTACTACTACTATTACTACTTTACTAACACTACTGTATGGGTTCTCTGTAGTCTGAAATAAAAGTTTTTTTTTTAAATGTATAGTTATACTGCACAGAGAGATATAACTGAACCGATGAAAAACGTGGCATTTTACGACATGGCAACCTATTCGATTGTTGTGAATAGCTATTTACTATGCATGAAACGATGGAGCTGTTCAGTTTCAAAAGTTTGTTTCTATTAGTAATAGATCGGCGTCGTAAGCGATCGATCTGGTCGGATCAACATCCTGATGGTGGAACTAGCCGCGAATGGGATGTAATACGTAATACATGTTATGCACTTATGCTCATTCAATGTGTAAAAAAACCCTGTCCGATCCAAAAGCCCACATACTCATAGCTACTGTGACAACCAAAACTGTGACAAAAAGTAATAAAAAATCAAATTATTATTGATAATAAAAATTGCTATATAAAATTCACGTTTTCAGTACCGAAATCATCCAAATTTGCAAATTTTTAACAGAGGTCATAAAGTTATGACTTATAGACTCCTGCGCCCCATCTATTGCCAGGTATAATTCCCCATTAAACAAAATGCGTTTTTTGTGACAATGAAATATATACTGAATAGACTTTTTGTACGAAACTTCACACTACAACACCCTCACGGATATCGATTTTTTACATATTGTGTGTCCACAGAGTTAAAAACACTTACAATCATGACATCCCTGTTGGTTTTGATGGTGATCATCCAGTTTCCAGGGTTCATAACGAAAGGAGACGGCGCCACGCCCTTGTCTCCAGCCACTGTCACCAGCTGAGGCTTACTCGTCGGTCGGAGGGCCACATTGAACCTAGAATATTAGCAACTTAGCTTTAGGGAACTTTGCCTTTTTGTAAGTTGGGATTCTGGAGATAACTGTAAAAAAAGGTTAGTGCAAGTCACACATCTCGCAGAACGAAGTTTCAGAAAGGGAGATCACGAGTGCTCTCCCGTCCCGCAGCAAGTGCACTGGGTGTCGGCGGGGGGCTGGCAATGCCTTCTTCCAGCCCCCTAAATGGGTCCAGTGTCGACGGATTCGGGGACATCCGGATCCGAGAAGGCGTCACGTAGTGTTCCACGCGCGCTTCTCTAAGACGAAACGGCGGGAGTTCAGCACCTCACGCAGTGAAACTGCCGACTATTTTGGTTTTGTGCTCGTGATTGGAATGTAGATCTATTTTGTTTTTTTTAATTTTTCTGTATACCTAACTACTCAAGTTAATTATCTTTTTGTATACACGTGTTTCTGTGACAAATAAACCTATTTTTCTTTCTTCTTTCTTTTCTTTCTTTTTATTTAACGAACGTTAAACATCATATGTAATCGTTATTATTTGACGTACGTATGTTACGTTAACCAACCGTTTGAATTAACCGGCCCTTATTGGATAAGTTATGAAGGAATGAGGAAAATGTCGTATCTAAAGAGAGTTTCGAGTATGAATGTGGAAGGCTATAAGAGTAGGGCACACCAAAGAAACGATAGATGGACTGTGTGAAAGATGATATGGCTAGAAAATGGCATATTGCGCCAAAACCAAATAAATTGGGATAAGGATTATGTTGAACTAGCTTTTACCCGCGGCTCCGTCCGCGTATATCTCTGCATGACGATCGGTTCAGCGGTTTAGGCGTGAAACCGCCACACACGGTGCACACATCACACACACACACGCGGACGGTGCGGTACACGGTGTGTATACAGACAGAGTTACGTTCACATTTATAACATTAGTATGGATGTGAAAATGTAGAATGTCGAAGGATTATGTTGAATGTGAAAATGTAGAATGCCGAATGCATACTTCTGCTGTATATCGACGACGCTGTCCGGTGTGATGACGATGCTGGCGATGACAGGGTCTTGCAGAGGGTTCGCGTACTTCAGCACCATGCGGTACAGCGACGACTTGGGTATCATCACTCTGTTTGTGACTTCGTTCTAGAAGAGAAAACAATCCATACAAATTCCATATTTATATAATACTAGCTGCTGCCCGTAACTTCGCCCGCGTGGCGTTTCTATAATAAAATCAGCCTCTTTTTTTCCATAGAACATCACCTACCTAATCCGCCAGTGAAAATCCAGTCAAAATCGGTCCAACCGTTTCGGAGTTTAGCCGGAACAAACAATATTTACTTTCATAATGCATTTAGTAAAAACCTTACAAAATGGCCACTGCTAAAATATATAAAGCCGGAAATGTCAACACTTTTAGGGACACTTTTAAACATAGGTAGATAACTGTCTGTCATCTTGAGGCCACACATTCTCCTTATTCAACGTTTTTGGGCCTTAAATATTTGTTCTCTCATACTACAATTACCCCAGAATACAATACTTCATATAAGCTTATATACTTATACAGGGTGAAATTGAATTCATGGGCATCCTCTTAAGGCGAGGTTCTTGAAGTGTGCATTCTAGCTCTTGAGGTGGCAGCGGAGCGCGAGTAAATTGTGCCGTGAACTTCGTTAATTTTGGGTTGAAAATTATATATTTTACGATATTATTAACAATGTTAAACCCGACAGACATTACATCATCACAGACGTTTATTTTGATGTGATTTTCAATACATAATGTAATGAGTAATGAGTACATAATGAGTTGTAATCTACAAAATACGGGTATGTTTGTTTTTTTTTTTCTATCGAGCGAACTTTGTCCAATTATGTAACGAGTACCCGACATACCTACAGAAAGGTCTCAAAAGCAACATACAATTTTTTCACGTGTTTAATCATTACCGTTTCTAAATAAAATGACATTAAAATTACATTTCCTAGAGATTAATATGAAGAACCTCGCCTTAACCTGAAATCACGAAAATGCGAACGTAAATGTAGGGAACAGCTGATTCTTTTTTTTACAGCCAACATTTTTTAATACAGAAAGCTAAAAACTTTTGACAGTTTCTTCCTACCGCAAGTCGCGTTAAAGAACTTCATCCCAACGGACCCAAAAAAAGAAAACAAAAGGAAAAAAAAAAATACAATTGAACACGCACCTGCAGCATAGAGAACACGACATATCCCTTCCAAGAGAATCCAGGGAAAACTTCTTCGGAGTTCCTGTACCTCACAGGTCCAGACGGGGTGTAGCCTTCCTCAATCTCGTATTGCAACTGATGGAGTGTTGGGAAGTAGTGCGCGCGTATGGGACGGTCGCAGCGCCGACCTTCGACCCGTGAGTGACAGCGGCACTGCCCTGTTGTCTTGTCACAGTTGTTGTCTATAGATCCGCCGATGTCACAGTCGCATTCTAGAAGGAAAGGTAAAGGAATTTTCATTTTGTAAATTATGATTATCTTCCTGTTTTTGAGTTATAAATAAATAATTTATTTATTAAAAGCCGTGTGGCCGATGGGGTCTCATCGGCAACTTCTCAGAAACCTCAGACTAGGTTCACATGGCATTCTACTGCACGTTTTTTTGCGCGATAAAAATGTTAACGAATAAGTAGTTGGCGCATACATTGAGAATAAACCCGCTCACACGTCTTTTGTACAGCAAAAAAACGATGTGCGTGTGGTGTGAGGGCCACTTTGTTAAAACTCTTTGAAAATGTGCTTAGGATTTAGTGAACATTCCCAAAGAATAGTGGAAGTTGGAATCAGATTTTGTGAAAGTCAAATAACCGAGTTATGGACTGTAAAGTTGGGCCCTCAGTTCTCACATAGAGGATTGAGGGCCCACTTGAACCTGATAAAATATGGACACTACAGAAAAAGTCTTTATGCCAAAATCTAAGATAATGCCAAACAAAATTTGTGAAAACAAGATATTATTATCGCAAAACACTGTCCTACTTTGTATATCTTCGTACAAAATGGGCCCTCAATTCTCATACACGTAAAAGTTTATTACTTTTGTTTCGTTTTATTACGCTTGTCGTATGAAAGAGATAAGACAAATAGAAAATTGTCTGATTCCAACTTTCACTAAATCCTAAGCACATTTTCAAAGAGTTTTAACAAAGTGGCCCTCACACCACACGCACATAAAAACGTACATAGCTAAATACGTTTATCGAATATCCACCGTACTTGTCAAGTAAACCGAACGATCTTTCAATGTATTCCGGTCCCCAGTAGCGCACAGTTTCACTATCAAACTGTGGCTATTCGTTTTTACACGGAGAAAAATGTATCGAATGAACAGCCCGCTATTAATATGGTTTAAATCGAATATTGTAAAAAAAAGCAGTGTATTGCCGTGTAAACCCAGCCTTAGCGGATAAGTTTCTAAAATAATGATGATACGACTAACTTTTACATAAAAACAGAAACCCAAGTAACAAGTAGAAATATGGAACAACACAACTTCCATATTTTTTCCATATTTCGGCTTTTTAATTATTTTATTTTTGAACTGTATTTTTTTTTTGTGTCTATTTGTAACTTCTCTGGATGCTTTTAACGTGTACTTTTTTACATCATGATGTAACTAATATTTTTGTAACAATTTAATTTAAAAGACTGTCCGTGGAGTTTCTTGCCCGTTCTTCTCCTAAGGTCGCCATACGCCTACGCTACGCTTTGGAATGGGCAATCTAGCTTCATATTTCTTACTGACCGACTCTTTGATATATTCAAAAGTAGCTGTAAATGGTTTAATTGAAATAAATTATTGAGTTTGAGTTCTACCTTAAAAGATGATGAACTTTCATACAAACTTTCATCCTCTATTAAACCCCTTTAGGGAACAATAAAAAAAAAAATCGTTCTTTTGTTTTCACTTTCGTTACATAAAGAAGTCTTGTGAAACAATTTCATGCTTCTAGACCCCGCGGATTAGGCTGTGCATTGTCAGTCATTGAATGAAAAATGAATTTACGAATTTGATTAAATAGATAATTAACGAGAATTACATACATCTAGATTCTAGGATACAATTCTCGTAATTCTTCGAGAGCCGTTGTTCCGTGAAGTCGAGAAGTTATTCCTGTGACCTGTTGCCATTTTATCATCCTGAGTTGATTGCGCGTTCAGCTCCAGTTTTACCATCCAAAAACAAAAAATATCGACATTATTGCTTACCAGTACATCCAAACACATCGTTAGTGTCCAGCTTGTAGAATCCATCCTGACACTGGTTACACTGTCGGTCTCCTACGTTCATCTTACAGGTACATTGTCCGGAGCGAGTGTTGCAAGCTCCCAGACCTCCAAGAGTTCCCGCTAGGTGGCAATTGCAGTCTGTCGGAAAGAAATTGTATGAGAAAGAAATACAGGAAAGAAAATACATTTATTCAGCAAAGACTACAATCTGCTATATAATAAAAATGAAATTCTGTTCGTTGGTAAGCGCATCACTTGAGAACGGCTGCACCGATTTGTCTATTTTTTAATGTTTATAATACTCCGAATTAGGTTTTTACGGGAAGACAATAGCAATAGCTTAGAAACAGTGATAGCCTAGTGGTGTGACCGTCGGACTGCCAAGTCATAGGTCTCGAGTTAGAACTCAAGGACCTCTGACATTTCGGATTCACGTGCGTAAAAAACGGTCAAGGGAAATATCGTGAGAAAAAGTCCTGAAAGATATTTCTCGACGGCATTGAAGCCTAGTCAGAAGCCCATGGGAGGCATAAAAACTCACACCAGGTTAGTCACTAACCAGACGAAAAATAAAGAAGACGGGAAGACAAATTTGAAAAGTTGCCGCGAAAATCAGTAAAACTGAAAGAGCATTTTCTATGAGAATTTTGCACGAATTATTGAAATTTGGAGGACATCAGGACAACGACTGTCGGGTCAGCTAAACTTTAAAATCACGCATCACGTGAGATAATTGTTTGAAAAGAAAGAGGTCATACAGCTGTTCCCGAATTAGCAATTTTTTTTTTTGTAGGTTTTATCATATAACTTCTCCCGCTGTGGGCGGAGCGGGAGGACGTGTCAGACTTTTACTGACTAAAACCCACCCGTGTTCCTTCAGTTGCCTGTGTACCAGGGCCGCGGTATCCCTTTCGGACAAACTCGCAACCCTGGCAGGAGACATGCTGTCTGACACTGGTTTTCTAATGAATCTTTAGGGACACGTGACGGGAATTACAAATAGTTTCAACATACCTTATACATAATTTTTATACTTTTTAAGGTTCCGTACCTCAAAAGGAAAAAACGGAACCCTTATAGGATCACTCGTGTGTCTGTCTGTCTGAATGTCTGGCTGTCTGTCTGTCTGTCTGTCTGTCACAGCCAATTTGCACCGTAAATAAATGAGTTTAGAATATTGGGGTCAGTTTTGGGGGCAAATAATAAAATTAATTAAAAAAGTTTGCCAACTGTACCGTGTTACATATCAAATGAAAGGGCTTACTGTGAGGGTCTCAAATGTATTTTTTTTATAATTTTAATATAAATTATTTTAAAGTTATAAGTGAAAATAGACGACAATTTACCATTCCCCCCCCCCCCCCCCCTTATCTCCGAAACTACTGAGCCTAACATTTTGAAAAAAATACAGAAAATTGTTCTATTCTTATAGATTACAGGAAAATCTATAACAAGTCTATGGTCTTAAAATAACATGGTAAATCTCTCGATATTGTACGTACAAAATTACATTTGCACTTGGAATGTGTTGGAGAACATGTTTTTCAATTACAATGTTAAGTTTGTTCTTGGGATACCTAATTTTTATAGATAATGGTACGGAACCCTTCGTGCGCGAGTCCGACTCGCACTTGGCCGGTTTTTTTTTCTATTTACTTTCTATATTTATTTTTGTACTTTTTTATTATTTGCTGTGGAAATGCGTTCCTTGCGAAGCATATGTGGCGTGACTATGAATGATAGGCTGAAAAAATATGTAATAAGGCAACGGTGCGGTTTAAAAGAAGATGTAGTGACAAAAATTGAAAAGAGTATGCTTAGATGGTTTGGTCATGTTGAGAGGATGAATGAAAGGCGACTAACAAAGGAAATGGCGGAGGGGACGCCCTCGGATATTATAGTGACCTCTAATTGGTGATGTTCTTGAAAAAGGTCAGGTGCGTAGTAGTCGCAACCAGTTGGCGTGTATGACCAGATTTATGAATGTAAACGAAGCAATAGAAGTGTGTAAGGAGCACAGTAGGTGGCGTTCTAAAGTTTCTGCCTACTCTATGGGAAGAAGACGTGATGTTATGTTATGTTTCTATTTACACAGTAAGCCAAAAAACCATGGATACAAAACAAGTTTGAACAGACAATTTATTTACCTTCACAGCCAAATGGATTGTACTCCTGCAAGTTCCAGAACAGAGGCTTACAATCGTTACAGATGCGACCTTGCACTCGGTCCTTGCACTGACAGAGTTCACCTGCCGGAACCGAACCGCAACCTGTATGAAAACGGAAGGTTTAATCTTAATAAAAAAAAAACAACTTATGTGTCAAGTCAGTCAAGCACCGAAATAATAATGACTGCATCGGTTAAGCAGATCAAAAATAGACATTAAGGGGACGAGCGTTTTCTCGCTCTGCCTGTACCTACAGTGTACAGCCATAGTAAAGAAACGTTCGTCTTTTATTTACCTGCCTTAATTGGTAAACAAACACGGAATGAAAATCTCGAGATTTCGCGTGTATTATATAAATTTAATAAATGTCAAGTAGGTAGTAGGCTCGTCTTGATCTTCGTGAGAAACACATTTATTTACTTAAAATAGAAATCTCTGTACGCTATATAAGTTTGCCAGTAAGACAAGCATTGAAGAAATACACTTTACTAGATGAACGCATAGTCTCGTATTGATTGTGGAACAACGTTGAGCTTTATTTGCGAAACATTGTTTCCTGTAAACTATATATGAATGAACGATCACTGCTCCTTTCAATTCAGCCGGTCGATTCTGTAAACGTCTCACCGTGATAACTTAGGTGAAGTGAGCTGTCATTCCTCCTGATGCTAGGGATTGGCAGCTCACTTCAGAGAGACTTGAGATTTTACAGAATCGACCGGCTGTTCTCGATCATTCGGTAGGCGAGCAAAAGATGACGAATGTTGGTGCTGATGGGCAAGGTTGATGGTAAGAGACCTCGCGGCCGGTCACCTAACCGCTGGTCAGACCATGTAACCGCTCTCATTGGACTGTCTGTTACGACCGCCCTGAGAGAAGCGGAGAACCGAACAAAGTGGATGAACATCATACGTAAAGCCACGAAGGCCTTTCAGGGACACGACCATCAGTAATGAAGTACGCGACCAAGAAGAGAAGAAGACTAGAGTGAGTCCACCGAAAGAAACATTGCAACACACTGGTGGAATAGCGCCTTAGGGTAACTTACCAGCAAAACTAGCGATGACCCCTCTCGGGTCACAGTTGCACTCCTCACAGGCAGGATAGTTGTAGTAGTGCTCTTTACACTTGTCGCACTTGGTGTCATCGAAGTTGAATTTACAGTGACACTGGCCGCTGTCATCACACGTCGAGCCGATGGAGCCGGACACGTCGCAGTTGCACGCTGTGGGTGTTGGATAAATGTCTTCAAATGTTGAGATACATGGCAAAATACTCGTTATGAGTTTGGTGAAATGAAGGGGGGGGGGGGGCTCGTGGCTAAATAATAACTCCCGCACTGGTCGATCGAAGGGCAAGCTACACTTGGCGCGGTCGATTCGTGGATGGCCGACCTTTCATTAAAGCCGTTGGTCCCGGCTGTTATTCTTAGACTTTTGACAGTCGTTACGGGTAGCCAGAAGCCCAAAAAGTCTGACAACCAGTCTTGGAGGTCAAATAGGCTGTCGCTACAGGGGACATTCAAGTATTACGTAAGCAGTATTTTAGTAATTTTGAACCCCACCACCTCCGCCTTGTCAGCAAAAGTGAGCAAAGGAGCTTATGGAAATAAGCAAAAGTAGAGAGAGGCCCATGCCTAACAGCATAGAAGTTAAGTCATAATGATAATGATGAAGCGACACTTACACAAACATTCCGGGTACCTATAATACCCTGGAGAACACTGGTCGCACTGTTTGCCGCCAAAGTTCGCGAGGCAGTTGCACTTGCCGTTGGCGGAACAACTGGTCGAAGTGGACCCGGTGGAGTCGCAGTTGCAGGGCACGCAGAGACGCTCCCGCCCACGGACTTCCATGTAGAACCTGGAGAAGATGAGTAATGTAGCTCTATCTCTTTTTGACGCACAAAGACATGCTTTACTAGAGCGAAAAGCGAAAGAGCGAAAAAATTGCTTGTAAGCGCTCGCGCTGTTTAGCATCGGCGAAGTGATATTGTAGCTTATAAATTCTTGCTGTAGTGGTTAGGGATGAAGGATTTTTCTGAGCGCTAAAAATGGGACAGGAAGTTAAGTGAGGATACGAGTGAATGTGGGTGGATAATAGGGCCCAGATAACATCAAAACATCAAACACAAACATAACATCAAATCTGACTTCTGGAGTGACACATTCAGTTTCAGGAATGGTCTCCAGTGATCTAAGTTATTTTGAGTCTTTATTCAGAGTCTTTATTCGGATTTCAAAAGAACGGTAAATTCAATTATACTCTAACATAGGTAATAATGCAAATACAGTAGAGAACTTTAACATAAACCGCAACAAATATTTGATAATCTACCTATATATAGTAGAGAGATTTTCTATCCTCTTACCCATTCAAGCATTGGTCGCACCGGGCTCCTCCGAAGCCAGTCTTGCAGATACACGAGCCAGTGACATCATCACAAATGCTGGGCTCTGTCCCACTCACGTCACAGTTGCAGTCTGAAAAACAATTAATCATTAGTTTGTGACTCAGGACACATGGAGAATGTAATGATGAATGTATCTAGTGTTAAGAAATTTAAGTGAATAAATCATTCATTCATTAATTCATTCATTCATTCATCAATCTTAAAATACGAAAGAGCACCTAGCAACCCGGTTGCGTACGATTTATTAGGATTTTGAAGGAGATTCCTAATCCATTGCTTCATTATTATGAAAAATTCTTCTTCGTACAACTCGACCCCGACAACAAAAGTGTGGTCGGGGTCGAGTTTTCCGGCCAATCGACCGATCGGCTCCGATATGTTAATGGGAACTATAGTTATTTAAACTCCTACTAATTTACATACCGCCATCAGTTTCCATGGAGGGCTGCCTGTGGGACCACGAGAAAGAACTGTACGATTATCATGTTTAGGGTTCCAAAGTAACACTTTTAGGAACTTTTATATAGTTAAGTAACTTTGCTATAAGCCAATAGTTGATTTCAAAACTTTATTTAGTTTTGATTATTTGTAGCGACAATAGAAATAATCTGTGAAAATTTCAATTGTCTCCCTATTACGTTTCATGAGATACAGCCCGCTGACTGACAGACGGATGGACGGACGGACAGCGGAGGCTTAGTAATAGGATTCAGTTTGGCACCATTTGAGTACGCAACCCTAAAAAAAGAATGCTCTTATTCTTGTTCTGGTTATGTTTGTTTGGTCAAAACCCACCTTAACAAGCACATAATATGGTGCAACCAGGCTGCGATTGATCGATGTCCATCGAATCAAACTGCTTAGACTAGCAGATTGATTTGTCTAGTCTTTTCCCAACTATGTTGTGGTCGACTTCGAGTCACACCGAATACAGCTGAAAACCAGTATTTTACATGGAGCGACTGCTTATCTGACCTCCACAACCCAGTGACTGGGTAATACAATACCCCTTAGTAAGACTGGTAGTTACTTTCGGGCTTCTGACGACTCGTAACGACTGTCAAAGATCCACGAATGACAGCCGGGTCCAACGGCTTAACGTGCTTTCCGAGGCACGGAGGAGTCTCGGTATGTAAAGATGGTCACCCATCCACGGACCACCCGCGGCAAGCGTAGCTTAACCACATCGATCGAACCATGCGGCTGTTATTACTTAGCCACGAGCTCTTCTTACTTAGCCACGATAAGGCACTCTGACATAATTCGTCTTAGAATGAAAACTTCGTTTATGCGAAAAAGGCAACTTACAGGAGGGAGAAAAAGCTGCGCCCTGTAAAATGTTATTACCACAGCTTCTTCAAATATCAGAATCTGTCTTTTAGTGTGCAATATTCAAACTCGTCATAGATGGCGTTACAAGTTGAAAAACTATTTTTGTGTGAAACTAGAACGTGCGTTGCGAGGTTTTCTTTTCAATAATGTACTAAAATATCTGCTGCGCCATACATTTGTGTTCGAATAAATCGACATAATTTAGAGAACAGCAGTTTTTTTTTTAAATATATTCAGAGTAGTTCCCATAGTACACATGGCCACAAATTAAGCTATACATTTCCAGTTTAGGCTGATCTCGCATTGTATACGATTTCCGTACAATGAGCGGTCAGCTTATACTGGAAATGTTTAGCTTGATTTGTAGCCGTGTGTACAAGTTGTAAATTTTCATGAGTACTACACTGCCGTACTAAGCACAAAAGCGATATCTCGAAAAAAAAAAAAAACGGTTTTTTTATTGTATCGCATAGCTTATAGAAATACGCATCTAATGAACTAAGCCAAATAGCGTAGTATCTTATTTAAAACATTAAATAACCCTTAAAAAAAGTATTCCCTATATCATTTTCACCCGACTGCCAAGGAAAGGTAACGAAGCGGAAACTCAATTATTAATTCTATAAACACCTAGCGGGATGGCAGTATCTCATGAAAAAGGTATGCATATATACAAAAAATGTACCCAATATATTATATCAATTCCATTTAAGAGGCCGTGCACGAAATCGACTGATTTCGATCAATTTTGTTCATTGTTTGTGAGAAAGGGAAATATAATTTAAACAAAATGATTTCAGATTTGAAAAGTCGTGTTCTTTGTTTTGCATGTCGCTGAAAGGAATTTTTCAAATAAATTAAGTATTCACGGTAAATCACTATTGCAACAAGTTTTCCGAAAATGACGCGAGACTGACATTTGATCATCATTCTACAAGAAACTACTTTTGATTTTGTATATTAAAAAATATCATCAACATCATTATATGGTCTATTTGCATGTGGCGGAACCACTTTTTTCAACTTCCATACAAAATATAGCAATCAAATAATATTGAAAAAACCTTTTTTTGTTTTAAACCTCGTCAGTAATATATATTTTTCCTATTATTTAGCAAATCATATCAAGAAATTTAAAAATCACAAATTAGTCTTCAGCTATCCTTGATGAGAATGATTATACAATATCTTCATTAAGTAAATCAATGGCGAAATAAACTATATTTTGGAGAGTACAAAAATGATGAAACTATTAAAAGCTGCTGTGACTGACACGAATGGTTTAGCACCATGAAAACTGTACTTTTATAGTTACACAGACTTAATGTTTATATTATTTCAAGTTTTCTCACAATTAGATACGAAATTGCCAAAAGAGAGTTTTTTTCGTGCACGGACCCTTAATAAGCAATATTAGAATAGTTTACAAAACTAATATTTTCTCGAAACTAGCTTTCCCTGAGATACCACTTTTGCGTTTAGCACGGCAGTACACTCCCTTAAAGTGTGGCCCTCATTTAACCTCCTGTGCTTTGCGATATTTGATGTAAGTCGACTTCGATCGACTGACTTTCGTGTTAACTATTATAGTTTTCTTGTCTCTTTAGAATTGTTATTCATATGATTAACAACCATGGCTGCTAATTTGTGTCAATAAAGGTAGTTTAAGAAATACTCACGTTTGCATGTTGGATAGTTGTAGTACCCAGCTTCGCACTGGTTGCATGTCCGTCCGCTATATTTGCTCTTACATGTGCAGTTGCCGCTGTCCTTGTCGCACACTGGCGATACTGAACCCACGGAGTTGCACTCACAATCTGTAGGAAAGACATAGCTTTCATAAAGAAAATTCAAGGTAGGTATTGGACTGGCAGGCACAGGACCAGTTTGGGGGTGTTGGTGTTGTAAATACATGGAAATCTGTCTGCTTAATGATGGATGATAATGAAGTTATAATTTATCATGGATTAATTAACTATTAACTGAAAAACCACCACACCAATTACAGCTAAACTTAACAATTTCCGTGAAACTAAACACCCATAGATGTCATAACAATAAAACTTCAGTTTGTTCAGTGTCCCGGAAAGTGTAACATTTCACTTATCTGTTTCAGACAATAAATTTTAGCTTAAAATCCTTGTATTAATAAGTTTACATAATATTTACAAGATTTTACATCTGTTTCTGATGACTTACAGCTATAATACAATCCCAGCTACAATTTGTTTGTTACTTACTTTTACATTCCGGTGAATAATATCCATCTGCACAAATCTCACAAGATTTTCCAGCATAGTTGTATTTGCAGGGACACTGTTGACATAAAATATTGATATTATTAGTTTGCCAACATAGTATTTTCTTCAGTGGCATTGGTTGTTTCTATATACTCACAAATATATTTGGTTGGATCAGTGTTAAGATTGAACTGAATAATAGGGAGTCAAGACCTGATTAATATTTCTAGACTAAAAACAGGAAATCATGGATTTACATATCACCTTTTTTATAGTTTTGTTTACATGTCATTATTGACCATTAGCAGAGTGGACAAGGATTGGAAGTGAAAATGACATTACTTCAAAAGGGATTTCCACTTTGATTATTGTTGTTAATTGCTTACAAGCACTCTAAAGAACAATAAAAAATTTAAAGGCATTGTTCGTAACAAACTTTAGTACCTACATAATCCAATGTTGAATTCCCTTCTAAGTTTATGATGTACTATCGCAGTCAGCCATATCAGCTTACTTTCAAAACAAAATCCCATGCTCACGGTGCCCATATCTGTTTACCTACTCTTTTTGCATCAACCAATAAAATAAAAATACATAGGAATATTTTGTTGAAATAAATTTCTCAGCCTCTATTACAATGATCACAGATGTCTGAACATAATTTTTCGACCAATAGGAATAGAACAATAAAAGACCAAAGGACGAGAAACTGACCGAGGACCGAGCGTTTGCAAGTGGAAATAGTCCTTACGGTGGTTCGATTCGGCTGTCCGCGGTAGTATCCCTGCATCTCTATTCTCCATGCACTTTACTAGTTGCAGCCAAACTTGTACTTACCAAGCCATCAACAGGCGTGCACTGCTGTCCATCAGTTCCGTTCAGGTTACAGGTACAAGGCTTGCAGTCGGGGTAGTCGAAGTACCCGTATGCGCAGGAGTCGCAGTTGGGAGGGTTAAATTCGACCCGGCACTCGCAGCGGCCTGACTCTTCCTCGCAGTTGCCGGTCGAATAGTGCAGGTCGCAGTTGCACGCTAAATCAGAAAGCAATTTAGAAATTTGAATGGACACAAGGGATCAAGGGATGTTTTAAGGGATCTAGATATAACTTTTAGGTCAAGTTTTTAATAAAAATGTTTGTCTAATGTAAGTACCTAGTCTTATAGGTATGGTAATCTTAAGGGTTCCAGGAAGAAGGTAAAAACCCACAATGTTTTAGTTTTAAATACAAGAATTTCAGTAAATTATTATAATTTGATAACTAATGAAATGGGTAAAATTTAGTATCGTGCGGCACGCGTAGGGGGAGGGGGTTGGGGGGGAGGAAAGGGGGGGTCCCCTCTTGCCCCCTGGTACCACTCCCATTAAAAGGTAATGCACCATTCCTGAAAAAAACCGATAAATGTAACCTAACCTCAAAACACTATAGTCGCTTAAAAAGGCGTAGTAGGGTTAAAATTTGAGTTGGAAGTGGAAATGAGGAGGTGCCCGTCTGCCCTGACACCACTTTCACGTAAAGGCAACACACCGTTCTTGAGAAAAACTAATAAATGTAACCTAACCTCAAAACATTTTATAGTCGCATAAAAAGCGCTCAATGTAGCACAGTCGAGGGAAGGGCGGTAGACGGAGCCCCGCTACGCGGGGCTCCTACTACTGAGTGGTTTAAAAAAAAATAACCACGAAGGGTATGGCGGGGTCTATTCGCTCGCTTCGCTCGCTCATTCGACCCCGCCATACCCTTCTAACCTAAACTATCCGACTCGGGGTGCCCCAAGTCCAAGTAAGTACTCAAGTAGTCTGTGAACGGAATGAACATGAACAATGACAGTGACACAATAACATTAATATCTTTTTTATTACGTTCCATTTTGCCAACTTTTCACGTAATTTTGCACCATAGACAATATGTGGAACAGATTTAGTTGTCAATCGCCCATTTTAACGTTCCGTTTTCGCTATAAAACTGATTTGAGGTTAGAAACATTTTTCATTAATTTCTCGAAAAATATGCATTACCTTGTAATAAGAGTGATAGCGTTACAATCGGGGACCCAAACCCTACTAGCTTTAACCCTTTTTAACCCCCTCCGCGTGCCGCACGATACTAAAGCCAACCCAATGAAATCGTTTGTTTATTTGTTTACAACAATAAATGACATTTACTTTTTTGACATTTGTCGAAAATAGCTAAACGCTAACGTAACGTACAATCGTAATCGATCTATTTACAGACGAGTCGATTTTGTAAAATCGAAATAATTATAAAAGGTGGGTTTACCAATGGTAAACCCACCATCACAATGCAACATCCTGAACTGAACAATAAATTAATTTGAATATGAATCTCATTAAAGTATGATTTAATTATCAGGAGTAGCTAGACTAACAGCTGCTAGATAATGGTCGTATTCATTGTATTTTGAACTTCACTCTTATTACTTCAGTTTATATTATATTTTACAGATTTTACTCTAAATTTAAAAAAAAAAATTTTATTCCATTGAATAAATAATTTACGATTGTTCTAAGATATAAAAATAAAAATGATTTTTTTGACTTTGTTTTTATCTGGAATTTGAATTCATAAAATCGTCTTAGATTTATGAAAAACTATGGCATTACTACGAATGCTGCCATTAAATTACTGAAGCGTTCACAAATAAGGTATTGCGTTGCTCTCGTTTAATTTAGAAGTCATCATACTCACAGTGTTTCTAAAAAAAACTGATGATGATCAGATAATACATTATTATTTTAATACATGAAGTTGTTGCGCAGGCAACTTATACTCACGCTGGCACACATCAGTTTCATTCCAGCTCTTTCCGTAGGGCCTAAAGAAGGTCGGCACGCATTTGTTACAGTTGATGCCCTCGGTGTTGTGCTGGCAGTTCTTGCATACGCCACCACCTTCGTACCTGCCGTAGATATCAATGGAAAGCCTCTTCTTATCTATTTCGGGGTCGTACTCGCAATCCGTTGAGTGGCTGTGACAGTTGCAAGCTGCAAGAGGGTAGAAAGAGTTAGCTTTGTGTGGAACAGTCGATGCGCTATGTATATACCTTAAAATATTTTGGCATCTAACTTCTTCGAAAGAAAGTAGGTTATACCTACTTACAATAATTCAAATATGCCAGGGGCGATGATTACCTATTAAAGGTGAGTATACACTAGAGTACTTTCTCGAGTATATCCATGTAATGTAATGTTCCTGCGAATGCTCAACGCAGTGTTCAAAGTGTTCTGTAACATTTCTTTCTATTTTGCGTTTACTCTTCGTTGAAATGTCGGATCTAAAGGCAAAAGTTACACAAATTCGCTCGTTTGTTTGTAAAATCAAGTTGTAATAAAGCATGAGCGTCGTGCTCATTGTTCGGTTCCTGAAAGGGTGACACATTACAGCGGCTCGATGTTCTGTTACAAGTAAATGCTCTATATCTAATACTCAGCTGGATGCGCTACGTCGTGAAAAGTTAAATCTGCCTAAGCTGATTCACGAGATTTGGCAATGGATAACTGAATGTTTATTAGTGTTCTTTGATAAATCCAAATGATTTAGGATGCCTCCGATGAGGCTAAGTTTCTCGTTAGATACGTATCTCAAATATGTGTGGTTCTTTCTTCAAAAGACCATTTCAGACACGGATCTACATGGTCCTCACATGATTTGACCAAGATTATGTCTGGACTTTAAAAAAGACTGACCCGTAAGTTTGTTTCGACATTTTTTCGCAGGGGTAGTAGATAGGAAATGTTGACTCCAGCTAGCTTATTTTTTTTTAAATAAGTACTTATTTTTTTAATATGATGGTAATGTTGATTCCGATATCTTATTTACAGAATAAACGATTTCATTTCATTCCATTACAAGAAAGTTCAAGTCAACTCACGTTCACAAGTAAACCTGTCCCAGTGCTGTGAGATCCTCCACTTCTTCTGCTCGAACCCTGGACAGCACTCCGCGCATTGGGGCCCGCATGTGTTGTGTTGGCACACACACTCCAGTATGTTGGTGTTGGTGGCGGGGTCTGCTGGCTCACACGTGTCCGCGTGACCGTTACACATGCAGCGCCCACCGATGCTGATGTCTTTTATACTGTAGAAGTACTGGTGGGAGATAATTGTGTGTTAATTTAGTGTCCTAAAAATCTATTGAATTTGGGCTGTCCGTGAAGGACCTTCAGCTTCTTTTCGTCTGGTTAGTGACTAATCTGGTTTCGGAGTTTTTATGCCGCCCATGGGCCTAAGACTTGGCTTCACATGCAGTCGAGATAGAACTCTCAGGCATGTGGGTTTTCTGACGATGTTTTCCTTCACCATTTTTTAAGCAAGTGATTATTAATCAATACGCACATGGATCCGAAAAGTAAGAGGTGCCTTGGGTTTGAACTCAAGACCTTTGCCTTGGCAGGGCGATGGTTAAACCACTAGGCTATCACTTCTTAGAACCTAGGTATTCTACTGCTGCAGACAGAGATACCGCCAAACAGACAAATAGGGTCAATTGCTCTGTGCTTGAGTTTACGCTCTTATGATAAACATAATCATTCATCACTAGTGCATAGCATATAGACGATCAATATGACGGCTAAGTACCTATCTACTACTGCTACTAACGGGCGTGGGGTGGTAGCTATATTTTGCTGGCACTGAAGTTAAGAACCATTCCTAAGGCCGTTTGTCCACCGGTACCGTCAACGAGAACGAGATGACGAAGCCGAAGTAGCGATACTTACATTTGACCGCGTGTCCACCGCACGCCGTCACTACGTTACGGGACGTCACGTATAGTTCGAAAAATCTCGTTTCTCGTTGACGTCCCGGTGACGTGCGTTGTGCGGTGGACAAACAGTGTAACAGTTATGGATGTCACCGTCGAACATGTTGTTCGTTCTTAATCTGAAACTTACTGAGACCTCCCGTGGTATGCATTTGGGACAAATACACACAAGTAGGCATAGGTACAGTACAACAAAAGGTTGAGATTCATCGACCCTGAAATTGAACTTATAACCCAGAACCAGACGCACGAATCGTTAGTTAAGGACCTGTTTGTTTAAATAACGGGTAGGGTACATGCTCACTGATTTTAAGCTTGAGCAGTAAAAATACAATACCAGCTACCTGCATTTATTGGTATTTGCACGTTTCGAATAGCAGATGATTAAATTGTTCGTACAACCTTTTTATAAGACACGACCCTTAAATATACAACTGGATGAGGTTTGAGCTCCAATTAAAATGATTTTGTAAGTAGGTACGAGTAGTTACTAGCTGCTGCTTTAGCCCGCCATTTTACCTCATATTAAATCGACATTTATTTATTTATTTATTAAATCTTTATGCACAAGTAAAAACTGTACAAAGGCGGACTTAATGCAATGGGCATTTTCTACCAGTCTACTTTAGGGTGATGCAGAGACAATACACAGCAAACACTTCTTCAAATAACTGAATGAATGTCCTTGGAAAAGCACATCTACGTGCTTATCAAAGTCATTGTTTACCCAAGTGTACCTAGCCGTTTATTCGTGATTGAGCAACAGACATAAAACAATCTTCCACATTTTATCATTAATTCAAATATCGAAGACTTTTGCGGTTCGAAGACGTATCGCAGGGATGTGGACTCCTTGTTACGGCGACAGTTTCATACAAAATGCAAGTGAACTCACACGTCTGGTAACAGTAGGATCCTGCCTGGCCACGGACATGAGATGTCCCAGTAAGTTCTTGGTCCTCAGCAGACGGAGCCGCACGTTAGTCGCCCTGGTCCACTCCTGGAGAACTGAGGAGTTGAAGTAGGTGTTCGCAGACGGACGGTAATTCAGGAGGGAAATCGGGATCTGGAAGCAAAGAAGAAATTAACACCTGTACTTGAATACCCAATCAGATAATTTAGGTATTGCCAGTTAATCAATTATCTTCTTTACCGCTATGTATTCCAAGTTACTTTTAGACTGACCTATTTTGTATTATTGATTAGTTTGTATAAAAACCGGCCTAGTGCGTGTCTGACCACGCACAATGGGTTCCGTAGTTGGGACGAATTTATCCCAAGAACAAACAGACTTAACATTGTAATTGAAATACATATTCTCCGATACATTCCAACTGCAAATGTAACTTGGTAACTCATTTATACATACACATTTACTTCTCGCTACACTCTAATTTATACGACGTCATACACTAATTATCTGTAAAACTGAAATTAAGAAATTCGACACTTTTCCGCTGCGACTACGCACACTGCCAAATGACAGCTTTCTAATACTAAGAGTATCTGAGCTAAGCCGCGGACTGACAGACAGACATGGCGAAACTAGTACCTATAAGGTTTCTTTATTGACTACGGAACCCTAAAAAAAGGTGTTAAATGAAATTGGTTGGAAAACAATTTGAACTTTGACATGTAGGTTTGACGTTCGAGTTTGTGTTCCCAAACTTGATAATTATTTGAGATTCCGTAAGCAAATATAGTAGAAAATATTCGCTACAAGTTTTAAGGCTCCTACAAACTGGCGCGACAAGCAACGCGACACAAAGACACCGCGTGCCGAGCGACGAGCGGTCTCTTTGTGTCGCGTCACGTGCCGCGCCTGTTTGTAGGAGCCTATAGAAGGAAGATAACATTCAACCGCACATCGGAAACAGTTTGACTTTGAAAGCTTCTTTATTTCGGTTTAGGTTTACGTAAATCAAGTGGTAGGACGTATTACGTAAACCTGCCTGTATATTCTGTAAAAATCTCACTGTGAAGTGAGCTGTCATCCCACCAGGGACTGTCATTAACAACTCACATCACATAAGTTTTCACGATGAGATTTTTACAGAATATTTCGGCTGCATACTAAGGGATGGGTACACTTGACGCACGCGTATCCGTCATAAATGGCGCTAACATCATCAAACCGTTGTTTCACAAAATTATGCCCTTGTCGTTCGTTAAAAAATAACGATTACAGTGACCTGGTGACGATTACACTGGTTAACGTCATTTTATTCTTCGACATTTGAAGTTTGACGATCGGTTTTATATGCAGTGAAACAACGCTTTGTATTTGACGTACGTTAAACATCATAATGTAATCGTTAATATTTGACGTACGTATGTTACGTTAACGAACTGTTTGAAACAACCGGCCCTAAGATGAGGATGACTATGCATCAAAGCATTTTTGTCTATCTTTCTTCAAGCTTTTGACGTCACCGGTATCCGCGTCATTCTAAATCAATCAATTAGACTGACCTCACCGCCCTCTAGCGGCACAATCTTGGAGTATTCGGTGCTGCAGATGACCGAGTCATCTTTGGTGATGGGCTGCAGACTCTCCTTGCCGAAGTAACGTTCGCAATCCCTGTTGAAAGAGTAAGCATTAGAATTCGAACGTCAGTTATAGTATTAACTAGTTGGGACCATTTGGAGCCAGCTGCTGCGGTGCAACTTGGGTGAGACCTATCGGTCTATTCCTACGTTCCCTGTCATAAAGTTGATGATCATCTTCTACTATGTGAACACAGGCCTTTACTGTGTCATAGGGACCGTAATAGTAGTTCATATACGATACAGAAGACTATGTCGCACCTTTATTTCGAAACCGTTACTAAACGAAATTAATTTAAAAATATATTTTTTTTACGAAAAATTTTAAATTATTTCTCCTGTAAAATTTAGTTTTTTTGTTTAATAACAGTTTCGAAATGAAGGTGCGATGTATTACATAAAGTTAAGTGCATACTGTCTGAGCACGAAATTTCGACCTTTATCTCAAAGTCGAGGCCGTTATCGATGGACCAGTACTGTTCGCTAGTCCTAATATTGGACAGGTATAAGTTTGGTAGTAGGTAGGTAAATTGCGAAAGGAACGATCAATAGGTAGGTATTAGATTTAAAGAGATGAAAGAAAAATATTTTATTTGGGACACACACAGGAAATCATCATCATCATCATTATCATCATTTCAGCTGAAAGACGTCCACTGCTGGACATAAGCCTCCCCCAATTGGGGGGGTTTGCCATAATCGCCACGCTTGGCAGGCGGGTTGGCGATCGCAGTATGGTGTTAAAAATGTATAGAGAACGCTGCTGCCCATTCTCTAGGAAGTCCCTTACTCGCCATTTACGACACCCATGGAAGGAAGTAGGATGGTGCTATTCTTTACGTCCGGCACCAAACGGTACACAGGAAATACAGACAAAAAAAAAAAAAAAAACTAAATATTTTATTTCACATAAACCTACATGGGCATTTATGAAACGTCAGAAGCTAGGTGCACGGTTCCAATTAGTCGTTTCCTATGGAGAAGAGCCGGCAAGAAACTCCACGGTTACTCTTTTAAAAATAATTGGCTTTACAATATTATTAAATAACAGTAATAATAGGTATGGGAGGACAGTGTAGGCCTTTCAACAATTACCAGGTACTTAACAAAATAGAAAACCGCCAACAAATCTACACTCTACTAGGCCTACAACGTTCTCACATTCACAAAATATAAAATAATCTAAATAAATAAAATATTAATGACATGATTGCAATTACAACTACAGTAACATATCTGAATAAATATCACAGTAAAAAGGGATCATTTAAAACTAACAAAATTTAGGTACAACAAAAACAAAAAAAATAAACATAAAACCGGCCAAGTGCGTGTCGAACCACGCATAATGAAGAATTCCGTAGTTGCAAAGAATTTATTCCAAGAACAAACTTAACATTGTAGTTGAAATACATGTTCTCCCATATACATCGATATACGTGATGGTCAATTCTCCAACTGCAAATGTAAGTTGGTTGACTATTACTCGTTATCTTGTAAAGCCTAATTTTCTGTGACAGTTTTCCTTTAAACTTCGTTATATATACTACGGCCGTGATTTTTTTCACATATTAAAAATCAACCATTTAGTTGGTAGGGGGAAAAATTGACTCAAAAAAAAAAAAATTGCACTTTAAAGCTTAATATTTCGCAAACAGGGGCCTTACTCCCGAAAACGATTCGAGTTTGATTTTGATTCCGATCTGATTTTGATCCGAAGTCGATTTAAAACTTAAAACTGACCGAAGTTAGTTTCGCTTCGAACCACCGCATTATCGTTAGCTAGTGTTGGATTCAAGAGTATGGATCGGCATTTAATTCGAACCCAATTCGATTGATTCAGAACTCGATGCTGTCGGTAGTAAGGCCCCACAAGCGATTTCGAATCGGAATCGGAATCAGAATCAGACTCGAATCGTTTTCGGGAGTAAGGCCCCTGATCCCTGAATCGAAAAATGGTTTTCACAAATCCGCAACATTTTTATTTTATAATTTTGTCGGCGTGATTAATATGACATGTATGTACCCATGAAAATTACAGCTTTGTAGCACTAAGAGCCTCTGAGCTAAGCCGCGGACAGACAGACAGATAGACGAACATGGCGACACTATAAGGGTTCTTTGTTGACTACGGAACCCTAAAAAGACCTGTGGGAGGCTAAAAAGGTTTGTGGCATAGGCCTAATACCCCACCCCGACCTACTATTATTATCGTCAATAATAATAGCCCTCCCCGTCCCTTGCTGCTTAACGATGTGCCAGCATGTGGTTTAGCTGAGCCTGTAATCCAAACTCCCCATGACAATAATCAAAACCTTGATGTTATCCAGCCACCGTCGGTCCCTTGCCACCCTCCCTCCGACACTGCCCTAAGCCGAGGTTCGAGCCCCACCTGGGGTGCCCTTAGCGAGCAGTCGTCTAGTTTATAAGTAGTTTTAGTAAAAACTTCCCTGGCTGGAGGCGTAAACTTCTTTTAGGAGCTTGCGGCACCACAGGATAGCCCGGTTAAGGAGTAGGAACCCCCAGTGGTTATAACTCCGAGATGCCATGCACAAAAAAAAAAGGCCTAATATGAAATAGGAGCATATAGGAACTTATTTATAACTGAACAGGCGAAATTGTTCTCACTGAAAATCTATTTGTACGTAACCTTTGAGAATGTTGAATGTTGAATGACGGCACGGTTGGCGCAGTGGTTAAGCGATTGACTGCTGCGCTGCGTGTAGTTTTTCCGGGTCTGGCTGTTTGTGTATGTGAGTTTAAATGTTTGTAAACGCACCCACGATACAGGAGAAATCCTAGTGTGGGGCAACGTTTTAAAAAAAAAATGTACTAATGTGTGACACATCCTTGTTAAGTGACTGATGGCCAGAGATCGGAATAGGTAGAGTTAATTTACCTTAACTTCGAGAAGGGATGTAACATAGAGCGGAATATAAAATAAAATAAAAAAGCCTTTATTCTGCCATAAATACAAATAACAATTTAAGCATAGTCATTAATTAATCAATTTATCATATTATCACATTGGTTATTACCTAATATACATTTCATTTAGTTATCTATACTAATATTATAAAGAGGAAAGATTTGTACCTATTTTTGTATGTTTGTATGTTTGTAATGAATAGGCTCAAAAAGTACTGGGCCGATTTAAAAAATTCTTTCACCTATAGAATGCTACATTCTTCCAATTTGACATAGGCTACATTTCATTTTGAAAAAAATTAGGGATCCTTGGTAAAATTTGAACAATGTAACCGAAGGTGTAGAAAAATGAGTCTTAAAATGTCTTTCGTATTGTCTACCCCGTGCGAAGCCGGGACGGGCTGCTAGTTATTAATATTATTGTTGATTATAAGTTAATATGTAAGCAAAATATAAATTAAATAAGTATATATATTATATTTATAAGGATCAAAATATTATTATTATTGTTAGCATGCACGTGAAATTATTTATATATATGGAAGTCGCCTCTGCGGCGTAGGCCTCCCCAACTTTCTCCATTTTTCCCTATCTCTAGCTTGTCTCCTCCAGTCTGGTCCACATCTTTCCTTATATCCCATAGAGTGGAATACCTCCTTTAAAATCCCGGAATAAATATAGTGACGTTTAAATCCCGGGATATAAAAACCACGAATTATTTATTGAACTTTATTATAATTATTGATTTCAAAAATTACATTACATTTTTTATGTTCCGTACTAAAACTATTAAATTAAAGAGCTTTTTTTTAGCAATTTTAATACGTATTACTATCCACTCTATGTACATCCTTCCTCGAAGTTTAGGTAAATTAACTCTACCTATTCCGATCTCTGCTGATGCCAAAGCGTAGATGACTCTGTCCTAGGACCCAGGTCCCAGATCCATTAGATACTCACTGAGGGGAATCGGAGAAGTACTGCCAAGGCTTGAAGGTCTTCCCGTAATCCGTAGACTTCTCCAGCATCCAGAGGCCAGGCCTGGGCGAGTTACCCATCTTCACGAACACGTACGCCACGTGGAATTCCTGAAGCAAACAATGTAGGCATCGGTTATGTATATTTCTCGATAGTTCGGGTTTCAGGGTTAAAAATAACATACTGGCCCGTATGTTTTGACGACGACGGGAAATATAACGAGGGGATTTCCCGGAAGTTATTTGTGTACAATTAAATCATATTTATAGGTTCTGCATACACTTATCTGTCTGTATTGTCTGTTTGTAATTTCATAATAACAGCTTCTTACTCAATGCATATATGCAAATACATAATCTAAAGGGTACTTATAACAAAAATACTTTATTTTTTGTCTGTCTGTCCGTCTGTTTGTTCCGGCTAATCTTCGAAACGGCTAGACCGATTTTGACGGGACTTTCACTGGCAGTTAGCTGATGTTATAAGGAGTACCTATCTCTTTGGCAACTTTTACTTTACGAGCCACGCGGGCGAAGCCCCGGGCACCAGCTATTTAGGTAATAAACTAATCAAGGAGAGTTCGTTGCGAACTGTAATTTCAGCAACAGATAGCAATTATCATCTGTTCAGTTCTAGGTAGAACCTAGAACTTCAATTCTAAAATATATAAAGCGTGTATAAGGCAGAGTTGCTTCGTAGACGAATTGAAAATTAGACACTCTAATGTTAGGGGTTATGTACGTCTGACATTGTTAAGTAACATGCAAACCATGCATGCAACGGTTAATGGAAGGTATATACCCAGCTACTAGTGGGTCGGTTCCCAAAATTAAAAATCAACCTTATCTTTGTAGAATCACGGATCTTTTTTGCTGAGTGAAAGAACCATCCGTGAGGACCTCTTTGGTATATACAACTCATCCCTGACCACAATGTGGGCTGAGTCCTTTCTGCTTAACTACGTCCAATAATTTTTTAAAGAGTAACCTTGGACGTTCTTCTCCATAGGTAACGACCAATTAGAACCGTGCACCTAGCTTCTGACGTCTCATAAGTACCCATGAAGGTTTATGTTTCATTAAATATTTAGATTTTGATTTTGTGCCCTTGACAGCAGCGGCACATTTTCATCGCACATCATACCAATAATAGGTTTATCTAATAAACTAAATTATAGTTTATCATAAAAAAATGATCATGTATCTATAACATTTTACGAGTTGCCTGATCTATTTGTGACATCCACCACATAATCGTGTTATGAACTAATAACCTCGCCCTTTGGGCACATAAAGTTTTTTATCTCGTCACTATCGTTGCCCACGCAGACACACATCCTCTCCGGGTCACGCGGACACCAAGTGATACGATCCTAATACCTATTAGTTGGATGACATTTTCAAAGTACAAATAACCTACCTACTTTGCGGTTTTAAGGCTCCTACAAACACAAAGGCACCGCTCGTCGCGGCGATTAAAATAGGCGCGACAAGCGACGCGACACAAAGGCACCGGCTTTTGTGTCGCGTCGCGTGTCTTTAGCCTTTAGCCAGGAGGAGTCCCATATAACCCACTTTTGTTTAATTATTTACTAGCTTTGCCCGCGTAGCTTTTTTGAGGAGCTCGTGGCTAAGTAATAGCAGCCGCACGGGTCGATCCGTCAGGTTAAGCTACTCTTGCCGGGGTTGGTCAGTGGATGGGGGACCATCTTTACATACCGAGACTCCTCCGTGCCTCGGAAAGCACGTTAAGCCGTTGGTCCCGGCTGTCATTCGTGGATCTTTGACAGTCGTTAAGGGTCGTCAGAAGCCCAAAAAGTCTGACAACCAGTCTTACCAAGGGGTATCGTGTTACCCAGTTACTGGGTTGTGGAGGTCAGATAGGCAGTCGCTCCATGTAAAATACTGGTATTCAGCTGCATCCGGTTAGACTGGAAGCCGACCCTAACATAGTTGGGAAAAGGCTAGGCAGATTTTTGCCCGCTTTTTCTAAAATAAAAGCCGAATTTACTCCTTATTGAAAGTCCCGTCAAAATGGGTATAGCCGTTTCAGAAATTAGCCGGAACAAACAGATAGACAAAATCAAAATCTTTTTTTGTAGTACTTAAGTAGTTTATACTTTCATATGCATTTAGTAAAAAGCTGTTATTTTGACACTACAAACAGAAATCTCAATTTTATTTATTTGTATACTTAAATTATAAGTTTATACACAAGTAAAAATATACTGTACAAAGGCGGACTTAATGCCTGAGGCATTTTCTACCAGTCAACCTTAGGGTGATGCAGAGACAAAACATGGCAGGTGCAACAAGGGATAGATAACTCGAAACATAATAAATACAAATACATACATACATGCATATAAACAGATTAAATATTGTCAGGAGAAATAACCATTGGTAGAGGAGAAAACGAATCCAGCAAGCGCTGGGATTGTTCTGCCAACTTCTTACGAATATGTTCACGTGCGTTCACTTTTATCCCCAGACGGAGGGTATCCATTAGCCCACGAAAAAGGGGCATTGCATTTTTATAAAATCAGCGTAGCATTTCAACTATATAAGTAGAATAAAGTTTCGCTAGAGTGGGTGAACTGAGGATAATGCCAATAGTGGAATGAGTCATAGGAACCTAACATGACAGTCACTCCATAAAAAAGAAAGATCAAAAATAAAGTTTGTAATAGAATAGATATTATAAACTAGCACACTCACTCCCATACTTGCACACATCACACAATTACGCGCATTTTTTTTTTTGCCCTTTTCTCTGTATAAACTGGCGCTACACGCGGTACGACACATAGGCACCGCGTGTCGCGCGACGAGCAGTGCCTTTGTGTTGCGTCGCGCGTCGCTACTGTTTGTAGGACTCTTAACGCTCGTTCATTGTTTGTTTGCTCTTTTTATCATTTGGAAATAACCATTTTTTTTTTTTTTGTTATAATTCTTTTTTCCTTTTTATACATTTAATTGCAAATTAATGTATATAATGCTAAGTGGAAGAGCGGAGTCTCCTAGCACAAGCAATTCTTGCTTAAAAGAAGATCTCCAAATCATGTATGTAAATGCACTTTGTAATTGAAATAAACATTTTAATTTTTAATTTAATTTTAAGATCAGACGCAAGCAAGCCGCAGAAAGTAAAAGAAATTATTTTCAAAACAACATAACATCACGCCTGTATTACGAATGGTTAGGCAGAGCTGTACCTATAATAGGTACTTACACCCACAAATCTTTTCATGTATCAGAACTAATCAGAAGTAGAAGAGGAAACTTAACAAATAGATTTACCATTGAACAATGTCTGCAAGAACGACGTAACAATCGCTTTAACGCGCATTCAACAATCGGTGATTACACCGAATTTTTTTATTATCATTCAGCAGGATATTGAAACCTATTATAAACATTATATTTTGTCTCTATTTAAATGATTATTACAAATTAGCTTCTGCTCGCGATTTCGTCCGCATGAAATTTTGGCCCTCGATCCACCGTGTCGCATCGCATCGCCCGCCAGCGCTTTCGCTTTTTATTATTTATTATTTGCTCGGATCTTAAGGGTCGTAGCGTGATGTTAAATTGCCTAGGTATAACCTTCCTCAAGAATTGGGCCATCAAATGCAAAAAAGATATTTTCAAATCCAAATGGTAGTTCCAGAGATTAGCGCGTTCAAACAGAAAAACAGACTCTTCAGCTTTATTATTAGAATATAGATTAGTGGGCAGTTAGCCTAGCAACTATCTTGCTGCCCGATATTGTTGGCACTTCATTAGTTATTCTTCAGTGTGTGGCGCTACGAGGAAAGAAGAAAATGGGAAGAATTTTGATTAGATATGTTTATTAATCCTCACGAAGCAGTTCCGTGACTGACTGCCGAATGATAACGCAAAGCCGAATCTAGTGTAGAGAGGAATACGGGGAAGGCATGATTCTTAGAGGAGTTAGAGGTTGTAGAAAACAATACGTGGAAGGCATGATTCTTAGAGGAGTTAGTTAGAGGTTGTAGAGAGGAATACCTGGAAAACATGATTTTTAGAGGAGTAAGATAGAGTTTGTAGAGAGGAATACGGGGAAGGCATGATTCTTAGAGGAGTTAGAGGTTGTAGAGAGGAATACCTGGAAGGCATGATTATTAGAGGGGTAAGATAGAGGTTGTAGAGAGGAATACGTGGAAGGCTTGATTCTAAGAGGAGTTAGTAAGAGGTTGTAGAGAGGAATACGTGGAAGGCATGATTCTTAGAGGAGTTAGAGGTTGTAGAGAACAATACGTGGAAGGCATGATTCTTAGAGGAGTTAGTTAGAGGTTGTAGAGAGAAATAAGTAGAAGGCATGATTCTTAGAGGAGAAAGATAGAGGTTGTAGAGAGGAATACCTGGAAGGCATGATTCTAAGAGGATATAGTAAGAGGTTGTAGAGAGAAATAAGTAGAAGGCATGATTTTTAGAGGAGTAAGATAGAGGTTGTAGAGAGGAATACCTGGAAGGCATGATTCTTAGAGACGTTAGTTAGAGGTAGGATTGAGAGTTATACTAAAGAATATCGAAATTGTATCCTATCCCGGGAAAGTGACTGAGTTAGGGCTAAAGCGAATACAAAATCGTGGGCAATAAGTTATATTGATAAAATTATGTTACAGCATCTAAAACCACCTTTGGTGAAGATAATAAACCCAACAATTATTCAAGCAAATAAACCACCATTACGATTCCAAAATAAATATTTGATAGAAACTCGCATTGCATACCTACTCAAATGACAAAATTAGCTATTAGCTATTAGACACAATAATGCATTGCTATTATAGGACATCAGCAGTAGCTCATATGATAATATTCGCTTGGCAATAGGTACGAGAGTCGCATCGCAAGATAGTCAAATTTCACAGTGTCATCATTCGCAGAGTGCTTTGCGTGCAAAAACAAACATTATACTATATAAAGCTCGTTATAATATATAGTTAAATGTCGACTATGCATGAAATAGGCGCCTTAATAATAAATTTATACATAACTACTTGAACGGCGAAAATACATTATATAGACATGATGTCTACCAGAATTTTTGGTGACTCCACCATTTATGTACTCACTACTTGCTAGTTGAAAGAAACCATGAGCCACCACATGACCATTGTGTGGATTTTAATTATGTAATTTCATTCATGTATTTTGTAAGGTTTTTTAATCATAAAATTTTAACTAGATTTAGTACCATTTCGGCTAGCATCCTAATGAAGAATTTTCTAACAGAAGGTCATCAACATCATTATAGAGCCCCAAACGACCTGTCTCCTATTTCTGTATGAGAGATCTGTCTGTGTGGTAGCACATACATTTACTTTAACTCACACACCGATTTATTACTTGTATCAATTTTAAGAAAATCATCTACTTTTGCAGTGTTTGTATACAGTGTGAGTAAAAAATCGTGGATCAAACGAAACAGGGCGATAGTTAGGGTTATTTGCAGTAAAATAACTGTGAAACAAAAAATATTGCAAATAACCCCAACTATCACCCTGTTTCGTTTGATTCACGATTTTTTACCCATCCTGTATATGTAAGCAGCATGTATCAATCACATAATTAAATTCCTTTTTCTTTTTTTTTTTTTCGGTTGTGGAATTCACTGCCACCTGACATTAGGGACTGCCAAACTGTTGCAGCCTTTAAAAGAAGAGTAAAGGATCACTATCTTTCTACTTCGTCATAGTTGCATATTATTATGTATTTATTATTTTCCACTACATTGTAGTTCTAAGTATATATTTGAGTGATATTTATTTTAGAAGTATGTATGTAAGTATATTCTCTTATTGTATGTTTATAAGTATTTATACTAGTGTATAGCTATTTTGATTTTATGTATATATATATTTTTTTTTATATCATTTTTTTTTTCTTCTTCACTTACTCACGTTGTCTACATCTCTATATCTACTTTCCTATCGCAGGTATGCTGGAAGAGATTTCATTAGAAATAAGCATCACCTTTGTACGTATTTTTCTGTTCCTTTCTTCTTGTCTGTTTATATGTGTGTACATAAATTGTTAAATAAATAAATAAATAAATAAATATATTCTATCACATTTTAAATTAAATTAAATTATATTAATTTTCTTTAAGTACGCTGTGCTGGTACAGCGTCTTAATAATTGTTTGCTGCACCGGACGACGTTATTACGTCAACGCCGGCTGTCCCTGAAAACCAGCGCTGGGGCTCTGTCTTGCATAGGGTCGCAGCATAATGTTGAGCGATAGCCGTTTTGCGTGGATGTGACGCATTTTTCCCCCATAGCTTTGATTTTTTTTTTGTGTTTATGTTCTTTATTGCGTCATGTTTACCGTAAATAAATGTTTATTCTTTCTTTCTTTCTTATAATTAATTTATCTGTCATTACTTCAATTTTTATTCTTTGTACAATGGCCAGCACATCAAGCTACACGAAACTGTCAAATTTCTCCAACCGATTTTAAACGTTAAAATGTTGATGATTAAGTTCAAAATCGAACGAGTGAATCTGACAGTTTGTGGTAACTTGATGTGCTGGCCACCGTACCTTTTGTGGTATAGAAATTTTATTCTAGGTATATCGTCTTTACATATAATTATGTAATTAATATTTACAAAATATTGTTAACATTTAAAAAAAGTAAGTGTGGTGTTTCTTGCCAGTTCTTCTCCATACGTAGGTAACTACCTTTTGGAAGGGGCAACTAGAATAAATTACATTTTTGCTGTAAATATTGACGTTCAAAAGTGTATTTTATATTCCTCTTTGAAATAAATGATTTGATTTTGACTTTGACATCTTAGGTCTTCTAATCTACACCATGGATTTTGATGCGATTTTCACCATCATTTAGAGCATTTCTGTGTTTAATCCTAACTATATTTGTTGATGAGGGCATCGAGCTTAAATCTTAAGTTCTAAGTATACTCGGTGATGCGGAAGGTGAACCAACACCAATTAAATCTTATTCCAGTCGAAATTCAAAGGGATTTGTTCCAGCGAAAACATTCGACTAGGCTCGTAAATGTGTTCTATAATTATTTAATGTCCCACCATCGCATGAAACCGGGGTCGATGCCCTCACAAACATTATGTTATTCCTGGAGTGTCCTGAATAGTCCCCATTGGACATATGGCGCGAAAGATTCTACGGAATTAGAAACAAAACGAGATTTACTTGGAAAGTATTAACGGTGCCGTAACATCTATAAACAAATAAATAAAATTGAAGTGTCTGTTTGTAATGTCCAAATAACAACTTATTACTAAATACATATGAAAGTATATACCGCACTTATAATTAAAAAAAAAAAAAAAAAAAAAATCTGTGTCTGATTGTTCCGGCAAATCTCCGAAACGGCTGGACCGATTTTGACTGGACTTTCACTGGCAGATAGCTGATATTATAAGGAGTAACTTAGGTTACGTTTATTTTAGCAAAAGACACGCTGGCGAAGCCGCGGGCAGCAGCTAGTGCAGTAATAAATTCAGAGATTTTTTGGTGTCAATGCAGTTTACGAGTAGGCATCGAGTACGTTAAGTATGTTAGTCCCGGCTTTCATTTGTAGGTCTTTGACAATTTTTACGGGTCGTTACAAGCCCGAAAGTCTGACAACCAGTCTTAAATTACCAAGGCGTATCCTGTTACTCAGTAACTGGGTTGTAAAGGTCAGATGAAGGTTAGATAGGCAGTCGCTCCATGTATAATATTGGTAGGGTAAAACCCGGATTGTCATCCCGGGGTATAGTTGCCTTGATTGCAATCACTCTAGTTTCGCGAATGAAACACATGTTATTTTATTTATTTATCAAGAGACTCTGCAACTACAACTAAGTTGACCGTGTAACATGTCTCTGTGCGAATGCATGGGACAACTAGGTGCGGTCAAAGTTTTTGCGGGATAAATGTCCTCTTTCTTGACGGGGCATCTATCCTAAACGTAGTTTACATGGATTAGGCAACCATCCCCTACCAACTCAACTGTCCCAAAATTTAGAGATCCGCAAAAATCGCCAATACTCAGGAAATATCAAACATAATGTTTATTCCTTTCATAAATTTGAAGATAATAAAACCAAAGTACTTACCCGTTTAACAAATAAAGCATCTTGCTTTTTCTACAAAGAGATATAAAGTAATTTCAAAAAGGGGGGCATCTATCCCGGTTTTACTTCAAGTGCGTCCGGTTAGACTGGAATTCGACCCCAGCATAGTTTGAAAAAAGCTAGGCAGAAGATCATGCAGTAAGGCATCGAAAAAAGTACATAATTACTTGCAGGTAGAACAACAAAGTTGGAGTGTTGCTCATTATATATCGCAGTATTTATTTTATAAATATCGCAGCATTATGCTTAGATAGGAGCCTTTTTTGCGTCACACAGGTCTTGTTTTTTTTTTTTTTAATGTAAACTAGCTTCTGCCTGCGACTTCGTCCGCGTGACATTTCTTGTTCCCCATTCGCCAATCCGTTCTCGAGATATCATCAAAAAAGTCGTTCTGTACAAAATCTATGAGACAGTTTTTTTTTTCGTGAATTTTTCGCATTCTTTAATAATTATTCTGCTATTCGGCGCGGAGACAAATCCATGATCATAAAAATCGGTGCAGCCGTTCTTGGTTTATAAATAGTGTTAATAACCCAACTTTGTTTTGTATAAGTATTAAGATTTTGATAGTTTTAAATGCTCTTTTTTATTTATTGTATTTCCTGTGCGTGTCCCAAATAAAAGATTTCTCTTTTCTTTTTTTTTATTTCTTTACTTTTCCTTTCTTTTTCTTTTCTTTTTCTTTCCTTTTTCTTTCTCATGTTTAGTCGATCCTATGATGCTTAACAGTGTCGTAACATACAGTAACTAATTAATAATAATCTCGGTGTCAATTCAGTACCTAATTACTTGCACAGATAGAAAAAAGTACGGATTGTTAATGTTGTTAAAAGTTTAGACTACACGCTTTACAGATGATAGATTGTCCGTCAGCAAATCCTTCGGAATGTTAACTATCCAGTCTAAGCAAAGGTGTTACCTGATGGCGTTCAATCTACGTCGAAGAGTCGATATTGATCTTATTAAAACAATGGACCGGCTTCTATGCACTGAAACACTGGATTGATAATTATGATCTGTCGATAGTTGTAACTTAATATTTTTCCGACACAATAGGAAACACATTAAATATGAGCATGCGTTTCCTCCCGTGGGTGTCGTAAGAGGCGACTAAGAAATTTACTAGAGAATAGGCAGCAGCGTTCTCTATGCACTTTTAACACCATACTGCGATCGCCAACCCGCCTGCCAAGCGTGGCGATTATGGCAAATCCCACGCTTCCTGGGGAGGCATATGTCCAGCAGTTCAGCTAAGTTCAGCAGCATATGCTATGAGAAAAATCCGTCAATTCACTGATGTAGATACCGCTAGGCTAGTCTATTTTAGTTACTTTCATAGTATTATGTCTTACGGTATTTTACTATGGGGACGGGCTGCAGATATCGAATCTATTTTTATTCTACAGAAAAGAGCCATCAGAGCAATATATGGCCTCCACAGGCGCGATTCTCTAAGGGAACTGTTTAAAGATATTAACGTCATGACGGTACCTTGTCAATACATCTATGAAAACATCATGTACGTAAGGAAAAATGTAAATGTTTTCAGTAAAAGAGGTGAAAGACACAATTATAGTACTAGAAATAGGGACCAATTAGTTCAACCAGGTTTCAGACTGGCTAAAGTAGACTCATCCTTCATTGGGTACTGTTTAAAATGTTACAATAAAATACCTCCCCACATACTCCAATTGAACGAAACAAATTTTAAAACTTGTATAAAACGCACACTATGCAGCCAAGCATATTATAAGTTGGGGGATTACATCGCTGACAAAAATGCTTGGCTCAATGCTGGTCCTGTTCCATAAGGGCGCATAAACTAATTGATTAGCATTTGAAAATATTATTGGGGTTGCTGAAGATTGTAAACTATTTTTGCATTGTATAAACTCAATCTCCTTGAATTATATAATTGCATAGCACAGGTGTGAGTACTATGTACTATAGAGCTAACATTTACCGGGTAATATGTCTTTTATTGACTTGAATGTGCCCTGGCGGCTGAGAGTATGTCATGCTCACTCAAATGTCTCGCTGGTGGTGGCGTGTGTGTTGGATCATTAAGTTCCCTTCAAAATGGTTGAGCTAAATGGTGCTGATCCATGTGTCATGTTCGTGAACGGGCGCCGTCAGTTGGGACTGGTCATCTCTTAGCTGCCACGGCTTATTTTAATTTTTGAATTGTTTCTATTACGGACGCTTCTAACGTGCACGTCTTTCTACATTGTTCTCACATGTATAACTTCAACATGAATGATGTAACCCATATTTTGTAACAATATTTTGTTTTAAAAGAGTGTCCATGGAGTTCCTTGTCCGTTCTTCTCTATAGGAACCTACTACGCTTTGGAATGGGCAACTAGCTTCATCTTTCTGACTGACCGACCCCTTGACAATTCAAAAGTGCCTGTAATTGGTTTATTTGAAATAAATGCTTTGAGTTTGAGTTTGGACGTCTTTCGGCTGAAATGATGATGATGTATGCGACAAAGCATATTTTCTACGATCTTACAAAAATATAAAATTGAAGTGTCTGTTTGCACTGTCAATATAACAGCTTTATATATGCCTATGAAAGTATAAAAGGTAACTGTATAAAAATCTTTGTGTCTGTTTCGGCTAATCTTCGAAACGGCTGGACTAATTTTGACGGGACTTTCACTGGCAGATAGGTGATATTATTTTAAAAAGAGCCACGCTGGAGAGGCAGTGGGCAACAGCTATTTTACAATAAAAATTCCCAAAAAGGGCTAAATAAGGTTGAACAAAACTTTATTTCGTATGATGGGCGGTTTAGTTACTAAACCCTCCCTACATATCAAAGACAAATCATTTATTTTCAATCTCCTCCATTGGGGGATTACACGCACGATGTTATGTTATTTAATACAATTCCGAAGAATTACTCAATGGATGATACATTTAACAAGATAACGAACATTATAAAACACACAAGGACGACTGGATGATATCATCGGATTAGTCTAGAATATATTTATGGGAACAACCGTTGCAGATCTTGTCTGTAAGCTTCTATAATTATGATTAAAACCGAAAATCTATGGAACATGTGTGCTAACACATGTTCCATAGATTTTCTACCTACTGAGAATAACGTGACCGAGGTAGTAAAGGTGACGATATACTTAGATCATTAATTTTTCAATAATTAATATTGCTTTCATAGTTTTTCCTACTTACTTATCTAAATCCCCTCTGATTCCCTTAAAGGCATTGAACATCCTTACTTGTTCAAGTAAGTGCTAGCTGTTACCCGCGACTTCGCCCGCGTGGCTTTTTCTGATATAACAGTAGCCTAAATTACTCCATATAGTATCAGCTCTCTGCCTGTGAAAGTCCCGTCAAAATCGGTCAAGCCGTTTCGGAGATTAGCCGGTATAAACAGACAGACAGACAAAACAGTTAAAATTTGTTTTTTTGTTATACGTATAACGTACCGTATATACTTTCATAAGCATTAAGTAAAAAGCTTTTATTTTGACATTACAAACAGACACTTAAATTTTATGTATAGATTTGGCTATCATTTGCTGATTACTAAAGACAGTATTGTTACTGACTGCGGTAGGTTAAAAGTCAAAAGTTAAAAGTCTAATGCATTTACTTTATCTTTGCACTGCAATAATACAGTCTTCGAAAATCGTTGTTCACAGGGTGTATGTACCTTTTAGGACCTCCCAAGATTCTTATCCTAAGCTCAATAACAATGCTTGCATCTTTCTCTCTAATCTCTGAAAGCGTAGACATTGGGGCCTTGTAAAATAACTGTTTACCCATTGTCTTTCTGTCGTCGTGACCTAAGAGAGGTCTTGCTTGGAATCTGAACAATGTAACTGACCGGAATAAGAATTAAATTAATCTGCCTTTTTGATCGACTAATCGCGATTGCCGAACGTGGGGTGCTGGGTTTAATTCCCAGGTCGGGCAGTGCTATTGCCTTTAGCCAACAAGAGTTATTTGCATTAGCAGCCGGTAGCCAAGGATTTGTCTCTAGGCTTACCTTGTATTACATGAAGCTTGAACATATGCAAAATGCAGATATACCTATAAGTCTGCCTACCCTTTCGGAGAGTACAGGCGTTATTTTATGTTTGGTTTAGGCATGCTACACGTTTGTCGGCATTAATCGGCATAGCTGGGCCGAAAATCCAAGACTTATGTAGCAGCAGCAAGCAGATCCGAAGCGAATTACAAGAAATACTGCCGAATAGAATGTCACCCGAAGTACGCTTTACATATAAATGACGACATCGAGGTTTTTTTTCTTAAAAAAAACCTCGGTGTCGCGAGCTTTACCCGGTATCCTTAACCGCAGAGGAACAGGCTATCTTACTGCCGAAATACAACAAATGCTGTTAACATTGTTGTTATGACGACTGACTTAGATAAGATGGTGGTAGCTAGCCAGGCAGACTTAGAACAAAATCTACCACCAACCAAACCGAGCAGAAAATTTTGCCCCCGCTGGGAATTGAACTCGGGACCTCTGGGTCTGAGACAGGTGGTCTTACCACTAGACCACAGAGGCGCGTAGGTGGTCAGAAATCTTCATGAATATCCTCCGCCCTGGGACAGAATTAAAGGAGCTATCTGTTAGACTCTTACTGACTAATACCACGCAGTGTTCTTTCTATTAGGTACATACCTCTATACAGTCCTTTACCAGTTATTTTCCACTTCGACTGTCAAGTCTGTCAAAATCACAATGATCTTTATTGCCTATACAATAAAGTTGCTGTTGGGTTGCTTCTGTCCGAGGATCTAAAGGACTGTAGGTCGAGTTACTATTAATTGCGTCACTTCTCAGAATAAAATGACTAAATATATCAATTTCTTACCTGTCCAAGGTCGATGGTTAGGTTGACCTCATTGTACTTCATCCCCCTGGACAGCGGCGGACTCTGCCACCAGGTCTCCGAGCTGTCCACTGCATACTCCGGAGGATGCTTCTTGGCTTCGTTCGTGGCATCGCAGATATCACAGACCTGGAGATGACATATGTACAACAGATGAATAAATCTAACTTATTAATAATCTTATAACATTGATTCGTTCTCTGACAGACAACGCATAGCCTAAACCGCTGGGTCTACATATACTCTATTTATTATAATGTCATTTAGTTTGTAGATAAACATGTATAATACATAAGGACTGCCGACAGAAGTGAAAACTCAAAACGTTGGAATAACTGACAGTCTGGCGCAATACGTCACGAGCATGTCGCGCATTTCAGTGACGCGAACCCATAAGTTTTTCCCCTACCAAAAAACGCTCAAGGTGGCTAAAGCAGTCTTCAGTTAAAAAATTACTCAAGTGCAGTTGTTTCTACAATATTACACAATAAATAACTTTCGTTATTAATCTAATGCTACAATAAATGGAGTATAGAAGCATGAAATTTTGCACAAAATCAATCTGCCTAGCCCACAGATATAGCCTTTTTGCAGTTATGTTGGGGTCGGCTTTTGTAATTTTGCACAAGGGCTCCATAAATAACGGAACTGAGCAATAAGGAAGGGTTATTGGAAATCAATTAATTCATCATCCTGCCCTTGTCCCATGTTACTTATGGTGGTCGCAACACGTTTTCTTCTTCCATCCTCCCCTGTCAACCGTCACGCTATCATTCTCTCCTTTCTCTTTCATATCATTCCTCACACAATCCATCCATCTTTTCTTTGGCCTTCCTCTCCCTCTCCATCCATCCACATTTATATTCATCACTCTCCTCTTCACATGCGTTTCCTTCCTCCTCATCACATGTCCATACTATGCCAAACGATTTCCTTTCAATTTTTCTGTTCTGTTCTGTTCTTTTAAACTTCTAGAAAATCAATTAATTAATGTATTTATTTATTTTCCAACATAACACAAATCACTCCACCGAACACACCAAACACTCCAACGTACACTTTCTTCTTTGTCTCTGTCAAGACTAAGAAGAAAGTCTGGTTGCTCTTGCAAACCCATAGTAAAATAAAAAAATTAAATAACGCAAAACACTGGTTTGTATGCTTACAATTTAAAATTTCATGACACAGTATCAAGACATGCACCCTGTAACGGCACTGAAAATTTTATATTTCAAATGATTAAATTACATAATATAATATTGATTCTAATAATTAAATTTTCATTAAGTACATTATACTATCAATCATTTATTATATTTATTTTTAGTCCTTACTTACCTACATATATGGTAAGCATAATTAGTAATTTATTATTTACAGCTTTAAAATATTCCCACATATCTGAAAGTTTGTATGAAAGTTCGTCACAACAGTATTGGAAATCCCAGCGGGTGCACGACTTGTTGAACTAAATATTGCGCCTGTATGAAACAATGGAGAAATATATCCATAAGGATGAAACAAGGAGGCATTGTGCATGCTTTATGCATTGATTGAACTAGTTCGAAGACTTTTTAGCCTAGTACAGCCCTCATGGCTGATGGCTAGGGGCCCGTATAGGAACGTGCAGCGTCCAAGTAGTGGAAGACAAAGACGATGAAGTAGGTAGTAGTATCAGTAGCGAGTCCATTACAAAAATAGGAGCAGGAATTACGCTTTATTTATTTGTAAAATTAACATGATTCAAATGAATAAATAGCGATACATAATGACGTCCGGCCCACTCCGGGCAGTCAATCTGCTACATACTACCTTGTCAATTGGATAATATATTGTACAATTCGTATTTTACAAATTCAACAAATAGGTACCATGTTAGAGATATCTTGTCAAATCTTGTGAGGACATATGTAGGTATCAAAGCAAATAAACGGAATCGACTGTACACTTTTTTGTTTCTCATCTAACCATTTGTATTCAACACCATTTACAAAATCTCTAATTCCAAAAAATTCTAACAAAAACTACAAAAACTCGCAGCGATTGGAACCATTGTGTTTGTAAAAACAAAGGAGCTAAGTTGAATAGGATGCGCGAGAGCATTTGGCCGCCATATGTCCGCAAAAAGGCCACGAGGGTCGCCGATGTTTGGCGTAATTCGCCGAACTCGCTCAGGACTGGGATCATTGTAAGAAATGATAGCCGGTAAATATTGTGTTACACATTACAATGCAACCCAGATGTTTGTAATTCACCGTGATAGTATCAACAAATAGTTGTGCAGTATAAACAAGTTCATGTATACCAAAATTAAACAGAAGGGTCTCATACCACCATTTTTTCTTTCTCTATCTATCTTCTAGTAATCGTCATCAATTTTAACACTCATCATTAGTCTCATTAGTCTTAAAAACCAGATTTCACACAATCCATCCGTCGTTTCTTCTACTCTTATACTATCTTCATTCATATCAACCCTGATTACACGTAGATATAATATAGTTTGAAATAATAACGACGGCACAACGAAATAAATAAGAAATCTTAATTAACATTAGAGTTCAAATGAGTAAAACCCAGCACAATAACCCAGTCAAAAATAAACATTCACCCATTATGAGATAGACGGTTCAAAGTTTATAGATAACGTAGATATTTTATCTAGGTACTTACAAAAGTTACTTATCTTTACTCTTAAAACGTTATTATTTGTGACATATATATTGATTGACAGAATATTTGGCTATTTGTTGAATTACTTATTTCTAAGATTGTAATGTAGTGTCACGTTATATTATGTACTACATACTTAGTTATCATTATTATTATTATTATAGCATTAATTTCTGCCCGCGACATCGTCCGCGTGAAAAATCCCCGTCCCCCATCCCACCCCGTTGCTTCGCATCGCCCCGCGGTAGTTCCAGAGATTAGTGCATCCAAACAATAAAAAAAAAACTTTTCTGCTTTATTATTAGTAAGAACACCTTCACTTGTCACCCATGTGTGTCTATAGAAGTCAGAAACTTAAAGAGTTATTAGATTATTGATTAAGATTCCACAGTTTTCCATCAAGCTCATGCAGATAGTGGCGACCGCCTTATTCCTACTTTACTTGTGTCTTTCCATTGACAAGTTGTTTAATTTCCTAAAGCTTGTTAATCTACATAGTGAGTACAGTACAACTACTTTTTTTAATGTCCCTCAGCAGACTTCGTGTTTCGTCAGTCGTCGGATTTCTATCAGTTGCCCAAAAAATACAAGTATAGGATTAACAACTCTGTGTATTTCCAAGTCGATTGAGAGCGTCCGGTCTGCACCAAGTGCAAAGGGCAACTGATAGAAATATAAATCCGACGACTGACGAAACACGAAGCTTGTCGAGGGACATTAAGAAAGTAGTTGTACTGTACAATGATGTGATCTCATATACTAAGTCCTCCCCACTAGTATGATGTTATGCTTTAATGAGTTTAGACGATGTGTGGGTCATGTTTCTAGAGTCACAAAGCTTATGCTTATCGTCACGATATCACTACCTTAGTGTCTGATTACCTTTTTGGAACCTAATGCCATTTTTCATGAGTGTCATGTAGAGGTGGATGGTGTAAGTACTAAATCAGTAAACAATTTCCTAATTTCAACCTAGATTACATAAGTTTAAGAGCTTTCAGAGCCAACGGAGCATCGAACCCGTTATCAGGCGGACGCTGGGGCAGCGGAACGGAGATAGCTTATCACTCGCTTATCAGCCGGTAGCTGATTGTTCTACACTGTATTCAGTTTATTATAAACTTACGTACTTCACAATTAAATTGTTTAGGCAGGCTCACAGGCGTCTTGCTTCGAGTTATGCCCACATGGAATAACTACTACTCCGATTCAGAAATCAGTTCCAAGTAACTGTTTGTTACTAGTTTCAATGCTGAGTTTAAGCTTTGAGATGTCTAATTTTATGTATCAGCAAAGTCTACTTTCAAGAGTTTTGAGCAATCTAAACTTGTCATTATGTCAGTAAGACTTAAAAGCTTTTAACTTACATCAGAATTTGGACTAATTAATTGGTACTGTTGTGATTTTAAATGACCTATAAGCGTCATACCCTTATGGTCTTTTTACACCATGGCCCATACCTATAAGCTGTTCTGTCCGTTGATATAGTTATCATTGGCTGATATAGAAAAGCGTTACTTATGTTTAAAAAAGGAACGGTCATCAAAAGACAGGGATATAAAGGAAAGTGTACGGAAGCCTTACAAACACGTAGGTAGTTACCAAGCACTGACTGTAACAGACCCCCTAATAGATCAAATTATGACACAAAATCAAATCGCTAAGAGTAAACCACGGTATCACTGCGCGTGGGCGCCGGAATGGTTAGATAATTTATGATATTATACTCGTAACGGTTGCTTTATAAAAGACAAATTAATGATAGTATCCAATTTTATACTCATCCTCACTAAAACATCTAACTAGTTGTATGTGCATGATGTGGTCTCCTGTAATTGAAGGAGTACACGTAAAAGAACTTTTCGTATTGTTGAGATTTATACTGTGTCTGTTTATCCTTTGTTGGTGATCTCAAATAAATAAATCACACTGTGAGGGCTTTCCACAGATCAGTGACGATGATTTGGTGTGCTAACCAAATCATCGTCACTGATCAATTGCTTAAGTAGGTATAACGGAACCACAGAAACGATATCAAAATGTAAAGTTATTTACAAAACTTGAAAGCTTGTCGTAGTAAAAGCTCTCCCCAGTCATTCCTTCATTCATACTATGAAGTATATACTGTACAGTACGCTGCACGTCAGTGGTATCAAAACCAGTATAAGCTAGCCTCTTATTCTATTGAAACTCCGTACAACGCTGGGTCAGCTCAAGGCTCAGTGTCACCACAGACGAGCAGTGCTCGATTGTACAAAAGACCATGTCAATATAAGTACAAAACAAAACCGAAAAATATAAACAAATCTTCCTAACTTCCTCATCGCACAAAATAAGTAACGAAGGACAACACAAAATCCATTCACACACAAAAATATAAACAATCTCACCTGTCCTTGAATCACATGCTCATCATGATCTGCGTTTGCGCCGACCAATTTACAGTAGAGCTCTGGTCCTTCGTCACCGCAGGTAGCTGTCGCCGTTATCTTCTTTTTCGATGCCAAGTTAAAATACCTCGGTGTCAATACTTCTGTGTGAACTAGGGCCGTGTATACTAGTATTTGGAACGTTATAAATACGCCTGCGCGCGCCATGTTGCGCGGACGGCGGCCCGTCGGCGAATGCCGGCTGCGCGCGCAAGGGTAGCGTGTTTTTTTTTTTGTGGATCAATTAGCTAGGGATTTGTTTTGTTTGCCCGGTTGGTGGCTGGCTGATACGGGATTAGGGACCGGGTTTGTTCGGACGTGTTCGGGTTTTTGGCCCTCAGTCCGAACATTGTCCAGCTTTGTCCTCTTGTTTTGTCATTAGTCCGGACTTTTCGACTAACAGGTTTTCTTTTTTTGATGTAAAAAAAATCAAATTAATACTGAAAAAAGAAAGATAAAAGAAAAAATGTCTGTGACTTTTCAAATTTCGAAATGGTAACCTTATTTGGGTTGGGTTTTTTGATTGAGTACAAACAGTTTAATTTACTTCTTCTTCTTCTCGTGTCGATGACTAAGTATTTATATTTTGTCCGTCCAGTTCCTACGTAGCGACCTGGAAAGCTCTGTCGTTTGCCTCATTTAAGTCCTGGAGCAGGTAGTTGTAGTGGACCAATAAGCTACGTATTTGTGTAGTCCGTTTTGTTGGCTGGCACATGCTGATATGGCATGGGATTTTTGATTGAGTAAGAACTGTTTAAGTAAAGTGTTAATACCTATTCCTTCTTCATCTCGTGTACGGTTGTATATTTCGCCCGACCAGCACGTGTCTCATTTAAGTTCTGAAGGATGAAGTTAGCTGTGCCACATCTCTCGTGCCTCATCAGTCACAACTAAGTTAACCAATTAGATACTTATAACTGCAAATCTATGATATTTTTTGTAGTTTAGTTCTCTAGGACATTATTTTGTTACAATTATTGTATAATTGCATAGCACATGTGTAAGTATAATGGACCTACTATAAAGAAGAAAGAAAGAAAGAAACGCACTTGGCTGGTTTTCATAATTAAATAATACTATCGGGAAATAATATATAACACATAGAACTATTCAATCGGAGTTTATTGACATTGATCTCTTTAATCTAAACTCTAGTGACTTAAACAATTTGTGGTAGGTATAGTGGCGTAATTACGTAAAACACATAATAATTAAATGACAATTGATTGCAAATACATACTCGCAAGGTTTAGTCCCATCTCTTCCCCTATGCGTTTATAGAAGAGATGGAAATTTTTTGTAGGTAAACGCATAGGGGAAGAGACGGGAAGAGGAAGAGATGGGACTAAACCAATCGCAAAGGGTTGACAGTTCACCCAAGGTCATTGCGTTATTTACATTGTTCAGCAGATGAATTTTTCAAACCTATTTGGACACGAATAAACAAAATAAGAGCACTCACTGCGGTAAGTGTTTACTCAATTACGTAATCATTGATTATTTGTCATCTCTGAGTCCGGCATTAAATCCTATCAAAAAGCCACTGATCATTCACCAGACCAGCATCACATTACGACAGCCCAAAGGGTTCCCATATAAAATAGGTACATGAAAAAACACTGAACAATATTAATCTTATAGGAGTAACACACAAGGCTCTTCCGTGATTACAGTACTTACCGATACATATACAAACGTGGTATCTAGCGTACAAGGAAATAGCTCTACTGAAGGGGGTCAAGGAGGAAAATGGGCTGGACATGCAGCCCTCTTGCAGGTTGTGCATGGATTTTTCGAGCAGCATCATTCTTTTGGACGCGAAGCTTTTGCCCTGAAGCGGAGGCATGGTCCGGCAACCCCTCTCGTCGTACGTCGTACCAATATCAAGAAACCGTTTGAAGCATCCACCTAGAAGAAAATTTAACTCTTCAAAAGGATAGTTTGAAATTCATTGGAATAAGTACCATGGGAATTCAAGGTCTTGAATGATAAGATCGTCGCTAAAGGTGCTATGATCCGGTGTGATCCGGCTCGAGCCGACAGAAGTAGGCTCGCGAAGTCGCGAGTGGTTGCCTCGTACGTTTGGTAGGTATTTAAACATAGTAATAATTATTTTAATCATTTTATCAAGAATAACTCCGCGGATTGTGGTAAAAAATCTTACTAACTTTTCATTTATATAAAAAAAAAGAATGTCTGTTTTGTAGCTATGAGATTGATTAAACATTACGGAAAGAGGAACTTTTGGATTTTTACTATCAAGCAAAGTTAATCTAATCGTGTTTTTAAAAGGGATTGCATGTCCGCCAGATCCTTAAATAAAATATATCTTTTTTCATGCAGAATTTTATAAACCTGTTTTCATGTTTCCCGTGGATTCAAAAAACTAGTAAGCGCGGTCTCTGTTGGATCATACCGCCTTAAGTAGATATAATGTTTCTCCTCTAAATGATATGCTTCATAATTGCAGAAGTGTGGCCTTGGTTTGAACACTTTCGAAGCGGAGGTTTACATTAGCCAGAGTTGTTAAAACCATAAGTGTCATAAATGGGTGCTTGTATAGTTGCAAATTGTTTACCTTTGTATAGCTTTTCCTCTCCACACGTCACTTTGTGATGTGCTCTCATATGCACATATTTGCGATCAGTGGTTGCGAATATGTGGTAACACGTCGGTTCATAGGGGATCTCTGAGACATTGAACAAGCCACACTGGTAGCACTTGGTGGGCGTATGTTTTTCCGTTGTTGTTGCCGTTGTTGGCACCTGTGTTTTTGTTGTTGTTACCTCATGACTGGTTGACCCCGGTGTTGTTGTCCCCTGTGTTGTTGTTGGCACCTGTGTTGTTGCTGGCGCCTGTGTTGTTGTTAGCTTCTGTGTTGTTGTTGTTATTTTTGGTAAAGAAGAGTTGTCATTTCGGAAAACCGGATCATCTTCCAGACGAACAGCATTATCGCCGACCGTCTTAAAATTGACCGGAATCCAATTCATACCAAATTCAATGGTTTTAGGTGCCTCCGCAATGGTATTATCCTCCCATAAATCGTTTTCATCATCAGAATCTGCATTTTCTGTAGATAAATATATTCTGTGATCAGCATTATCGCCAAAAGTCTCAAAATTGAGCGGAATATTATTCATATCAAATTCGGTGAATTTAGAAGTCTCCGCAACGGTATAATCCTTCCCGGTATCCTTTTCATCATCAGAATCTGCATTTTCTGTAGACGAGTATCTGTAACTTAAGTGGGGGAAGTAGCTAGCAAAAGCTTTTTTAATTTTTCTCGTTGTTGTTGTTCTCTCCGTGCTTGACAAAACTAGTACGACTTTCGGCCAAGCCTCTTCGTCATCATAAAAATGATGCCAATTCGATTTTTCTGTTGTATCCTCCGAGTGCTGGTCGTCTACTTGCGGTCTGTATTGCTGTAAAATAACCCTGGGTCTGGTTCTCGATAGTCTTTCCTGATTTGATGAAGCACTTTTTGGATTTATTGCCGTTGGTCTCCATAATGTCCTGTGTCCTGTAATAATTAACTGTTTGTGGATTTGATCTGTTTTATTAAGAAATTAGCTGACTAGACAGCGTTATCCTGTCCAAATTTCAATAATTCGTACAAATTTTTTCGTATTTTCCGGGAAACTTTTTCAACTTTGCTTTCCATATAAGCCTAATTTGGACTATTATGAATATTTTTAAACAATAAGTAATCAAATCGATCCAGTTGTTCCCAAGTGATGCGCTTACCAACTAACATCATTTCATTTTAGATGCTCAGGGATAGATGGATTATTATTTCTTTCTCAAAACTATAGGGAGCTAGATCGTCTGCTGAATGTATAGTATATTGATTGAATGATATGTGGTGGATGCCATGTGGATGCTCAGTTGAATCAAATGGAAAAAAATCCTAAAAAGTGTGGTAGATATTATTTAATAATTATAAGGTAATTCATCCTGTACCCACAAAAATACGCGACGATAAGAATCAATAATAGTATCAGAAGTTACCTCTATACGGTTCATATTTGTAAATATTTTTCGGCAGCACGTACGACGCTGCTGTTGTGGAGGATAGAATATGTTCCACTGGGTTTTTGACACGCGACAACAATGAGCAATTAATATATTTCAATTCATAATGTAAATAAAAATATATGAAATAAATATGATATAAAATATTCGTAAACATGCTAGAAAATAAATAATAAAATCAAAAAAAGCACATAAAACCACTAAAAATACATAGCTATGAGCTCACTATCAATATAAATATACTCTGTGTCACAGAGTACATTTATATAATTATACTCTGTGCTCACCATCACAGAGTAAATTTTTGTCACCATATCAGCATAGCTCACCGAGTAGATACACACGAGTGCATATAATATCATTTGACAGTTTGTGGTAACTTGATGTGCTGGCCACCGTACGCAAGCTCTTTAGATTATGAACCTCTATTACGTGCATGAGCAAGCTAGCAAGCTATTAAAAAACAAGATGGCGGCTTGGTTCTGATTTTGACCAAGCGCCAAAATAACCTGAGCGCTCATCACTCAGTATCTATATAAGTATAGTCACCACTCAGATCTCATTATTTGAGTGTGTATTCTATTGATACACTTTGGTGTTTACACTTTTTGATAGAATCAAGGCGATGTAGGATTTGCATGTTGGACAAAGTGCAATAAGGTTTTTCCATCAAGAATATTTCTTAGCATATCTGTAGTAACCCGGTTTGGTAATATGCCCGCTCTCTATTATATGGGACTTAAACATTACTGGCGATTCTTCTTCGTGTGAATGATTCCATTTTTATATTTTACTAGCTTTTGCCCGTGGCTACGCCCGCGTGGATGTCGGTAATCGCGTAGCCTTATCCTTCTCTATATCCCAGGCTATATCTCTGCCAAATTTCATGACGATCGGTTCAGCGGTTTAGGCGTGAAAACGTAACATACAGACAGACAGACAGAGTTACTTTCACATTTAATTAGTATGGATTATTTATATTATATACTAGCTTTTGCCCGCGGCTCCGCCCGCGTGGATGTCGGTTATCGCGTAAAAAAGTAGCCTATGTCCTTCTCCATATCCCAGGCTATATCTCTGCCAAATTTCATGACGATCGGTTCACGGTTTAGGCGTGAAAACGTAACATACAGACAGACAGAGTTACTTTCACATTTAATTAGTATGGATTATTTATATTATATATTTAATATATTTATTATATTATTATTATTTTTTCTCTTTTACTCCTACACACGTTGTCTACATCTCTATAATTATTTACTTTCCTATCGCAGGTATTCCGGAAGAGATTTCATTAGAAATAAGCATCTCCTTTGTACGTATTTTTCTGTTCCTTTCTTCTTGTCTGTTTATATGTGTGTACATAAATTGTTAAATAATTATAAAAAAACGGAATCTATGATTTAGACTTTTTGGCTACATTTCTTTATTGAAATACCAGAACTCACCCCCAGAATTCAGTCCAGTCGACAGCGTTAGCTTAGCCTCGCAAAAGTTTTTCATAGTGCATAGAGAGCAGGACATCGTTTGTCATGCGGCGTCACAGTTACAATGTAGGTCATTGGAGTACTTACCCTGCCTTAGACTATTTAAGCTGACTTTGTTGTATCTACAGCGGCACACCTCGCTTCATATAATCATTTCAGTTTAGAGATTTTCAGGTAGGTCATGGCAGTTGGTGGCCCGCTAGGAGCTTCTTCGCAGGCTCAACAAAGGCATTTGGAGGAGGACGTTTGAGGAGCCACAGTGGCGATATGCAGATATCTATGTAACTGATTTTCACGAATGCATTCGGTTCAAGATTAATCTGAGCTCTAAATTTGACTAAATGGAAATTTGTTTGACGGGAATATCAACATTCTCCATAAATTCATACCTTAGACTATATTCATGCACTTGTTCCCCTCCGCACAACTTCGACAAAAAAGATGACAAAATTCTAAACAGTGTTTTTTAATACTGGTTCGTAACTTCGCATCCAAATGAATTCGGCTTTGCCAAAAAGTGCGGGGTAACGCGCCGCATACGCTTGCGTCTACGACTGCGTTCGCAACGATTTTGTTGCCGCATGCGTTTGCGTCGGTGTGTTAACAGCCTTTAAACCGTCTGATGATGTACCATAGAGTACTATCATTTAATAAATCAATCTGTATGACTCGGACTGCATGCTGAAAATTACTTAGCTTTCTACGCAACTCGTAGATCGTTGACAGACAGAGAATGTTATGCATTAGGCACGGCACGCAAACTTAGAACAAAAAATTTCAACCGTATACTCTATGGTTGGAAGAATAGAATATGACAGGTCTCCTCGCCCCCTTCTATCACTCGTCTCCCCTCATAGACCCGAGGCCAAAACTATAGACAATATACAAATGTCATTGTCAAATTAAGGCGGCGGTTGTCGATGTTTTCGAATTTTTCGCTACCGCCATTATCCGTAATGCAGTTTTGTTGTTGATCGAGTGAAGTCTGCGTTGATTAATTTCCGTATTTACCTATCCTCTCAGTGATTTTAAACTGTAATATTTTGCATCGGTAGTGCAAGATGTACAACAAGTGTTGTATCGAACATTGTGGTGCTAAACGAAAGGCCGTTAAAATGCATCCGTTGCCTTGTAGTGAGATCAGACTCAAAAAGTGGCTTCTGAGCATTAACTGTGATTATTTGCGTAGCTTAAGCGCACAAGAACTTCAAAAACTATGTGTATGCCAGAAACAATTTGAAAAAAGGTTCATCAGTGAGGAATTATCGGCTCAAAGTTGGTTCTTATCCAACATTGTTTTCGGCCGATGAAATTACCTCTGGAATACCAACAAAAGTTGACGAAGGTTCGTACGTAATTAGCGGTTAATAAATGTCTGCTAAACTTGTAAAATAAGTATATTCCATTATAACCCAGTCCAGTTTTCATAGCCAGCGTTATTGCTTTTTATAACATGAGCTTCTAACAGGCTGTCCAACTTTACTAAATAATAATATGAGGTAATTATTGCAAATTTAATAAGGCTGACTGCAACCTGCAAAACTAATGTGCGCTTTTATAATTTCCATTGTACATAAAATGTATGAATACAATTAGGTGTAAGTTATAACGTTACCATGGATGGAAATTTAAAAGTGTCTTCCTATATTTCCTTACATTATACTTCCCTGTATTATTGTGATGCTGTAATGTGGAGTGGATTTTCAGATAATATTGCCATGTAAGAAATTATAAAAGCGCAAATTGACAAACAAAATTGATCACCGCTCTACCACCCATGTAAAATGAGCCTTTCCACATAGTTTATAGAAGAGTTTTTTTTTTTCAGATGTTCATCAGAATAATGATCATAATCATTCTCATTTGACTTCCTTTCTTGTGAAACACATAAAGAAGAAATTGAAAAGGCCTTCCTTGGCCATGGGTTAAAATTAGTAATTTTTAACTGGTAATAATGAAAGGCACAGATATATCCCGATTAATTGGAAAATCTCTTTCCAGAATGCAACTGAAGGCTTACAATAAATATAAAACTAAATTAAAAAATATTTTTTTTAATAAGGATTTGTTGTGTTTAATTTACATATTTCTTAGTAGTTCCCCGGTAATACCGATGAGCTCATCTAAGAGCTCATTAGTTTTGGCTGATAAAAGCAAAAAAAAATTGAGATTTGTATACAGTACCAACTGCAACGGGGCAATTGAGGCTGTCTATGTGAGCCTTTGCCAAAAACTCAACACATATATAAAAAAAAAAACGAACTGTCATGTTCTAAACTTCCACCTTTTGACAATCTCTACTAACCATTTTTTTTCTATGGGAGTGGGTCGTCTGATACGTAGTATCTCTAAGTAGTTTGTGGCATTAGGTTAGTCACGGACCACTTATAGATACTAAGGTTAGTATTGTCCTATGATGCAAGACGACCAAGCTACGACCAAGCTTCGACCAAGCTTCGACCACAGTTTATAAGGAGCCAACAGTGGCTAACACTTTATAATTTAATTCCTTTTTTATCGTTTTTATATAGTTATTTATTAAAAAAATACTAAATAAAAATGCTTATAATTTGTTAAATGCTTTTCTCATTTTCATGTTTCGTGAGACCCTTACCAGTAACCCTCATTAATTCTTGTTCGAAAAACCCTTACATTTACTTGGCAACCACTGATGTGATTATACTTCCCGAGGATTATGAAACAGATTTCTTGCATTCAATGTCAACTACAGACAGTATACCAAGACATGAATATAATAATGATACAGAAACAGAAATGTTACCTGGTAAAACATACTCTGAAATGTTTAAAAGTGAGATAGAAAATAAAAACCGGTTATTATCAGGAAAAAGTAATAATGTCAGGTTTAGGCATATACCAAGAGAAAGGCAGCACAAATTTCTTACCACAAGTACAGAGGCGAGATACGACTCCCGTAGGGTAACAATTACCATAGAAGTATGTGAATGAACAGTTGTCTTTGGTAGTTCCATATGAACTAAACAGCAGCAGCACAGAATACTTCACGACGCTAGATCTAGATTATCAATCCAGTTCCAGCAGTATGAAGACATGGAAAAGTTATTTTCCAACAAGACCAAGAATCGAATATGGTTATAAAATAATATACTTTCCAACTACAACCAAGAATAAACGAATGCCGCGAAATCGCAAAAAATACGTAAAACCTGAAAACATTCAGAATAATATACTTTTTAAATTGGACATTGAAAATAATCGAAAACCAGGAAACTACGCGGGTACCATATGTTATAGATTTTACAGACCTTTCAAGTCTTTATTATTCTAACTTGCAAGAGTTTGAGATACGCACTTCAGAAAAAACTCGCTTTAAGAAAGATTACACTATAGAAGTTGCAGATAATGAGATGTCTCGTAACACAGGAAAGGCATATTATAAGAATCCTTATTTTACTGGAATGTATGAGTTTAGAATGACTTGAATCACCCTCTACAGAAACTTTAGATAATACGAGAACACACCCTACAATTAAGTTACCTAATAAGAAATCTAATTCTCTAGTAATGGAAGAGTTCAGAAGACTTCATTCTACAAAAAAAGCATACCACAAAACTGAACCCGCTTCAGAAATTTTAGATTATGAAAAACTTATTCTACAAATAACACATTATCACAGAAACATTATTCCCAGAAATGCAAGACATTAGAAAAGTTAATTTTTCGGAGAAAACAAATTTTATGGAAACGGATATTATCTAATAAGGAAAGGCTTCGTAAGAACTAATCCTGTCGAAAACACATATCACAAAAAATCTGATTCTGTGGAAATGGACTAATTCAGAACATTTATTTTACAAAAAATGCAAACAAGAAACCTGTGACAAAAACGTCACATTATGAGGTAACATATCCAACAAAAAATGAAAACCTGGAACCTGCGATAGAAATCTTACATTATGATGGAACTGATTCCATAAAAAATCTTGAATAAAACCTATAGGTGGCTGTTTTAAAAGATTCTTGGATGTTCGTCATACTTACAACGAAAGAGGATGTAGGCACATTCCGCCGATAGTCAGGCTCAGCTTTGCCTCTGAGAGATTCGCAAAGCTCGAATTAGTACTTCATACAATCACAGATGGTTGCACCACCAGTCCGGCCGCTTCTTTTGTGCCGTTTAGCAGGGCTGTATCGCTGTACACCAGGTTCCATGTTTGTATTTGTGGCATTAAACTATGCAATAATTCATCAATGAAATCATATTTATAATAAGTACCTAATAAATATTTAATCATTTAATCATAACAAATAAGTCCTTTTCATACAGAGCTGCAGGTTAGTTCGTTATTATGCGTACTTAAACTTGTCATACACCAGTAAGAAGATAATTTAATAGTTTTGGTGGTGTCTGACTTGCATTTGGCCGGTTATTTTAAAAATTTATAGCTCGCATACACCAGGATTTACCAGGTTAACTGTCGTATTTGGCAAACGGCTTCGGATTTCCGAAGGTGGCAATCGAAGTGCCATTTTGACTGCCCAACAATGTTGTCGACTCGGCTACGAACGATTTGAATAACGACAAGGATACAAGGGAGAGCGAAGTCAACCTATCGAAGACTGCTTATTTTATAGATACTTTGTAGTCACGCTTGTACCCGTGCGTTCGGTCAGAAGTGCGGACACAAATGTATAGTATCTACTTTCTCTTTTTTAACCGAATTCTTTTGTTAAACGAAACAAAACCAAGGATCAGATTACCGACATACCCATACCCGAGATAGGAATATGGAAGAGTTTTCGCTATAAAAAGGCCATTAAATACCAGCTAAGTTGAAAACTGAGATGCAGGTAAGCGAGAATAACATCATCAGATTTTGTCACTCTGACACCAGGAACATCGGCCACGAAGATGTGATCTACAGTGGCATATATGGAAATGACTCAATAGACTGCGTACCTAAGTCATTATCATTGTTTAAGTCTAAAATGTCCACTGGTTGGACGAAGGCCTCCTCCAAGCGTCACAAAATCTACAGCGCCTGTGCTTCTTCTATCCAACGAATTCGTGCGGTCATTGGACCATCTTCTGAGAATCTACCCACACTGTCTCTTCCTGTACGTGGTCGTCACTCAGGTACTTTCCAACGTATCTCCTATCCTTCTTGTTGTTTGTCTATCTGGGTTACCATGAATGAAAAGCCATTTAAACTACAAAGTTGAACATTTATTTGAACTATTACTACGTGATGTAACAATGTTTACAACGAGTATTGATACTTGTGACCTTCCTCTTGTGGCTTCTCTTGGGAAGTTTTATTTTCACTTATGCTTTCCACACTGCTCTGTCGTCGTAGAGACTTTAGATCTGGAGTTTTCCTTGTTTTTCCATCGGTCTTTACTTTTTGTCCGTTTTTATCATTATTGTCTTTGTGAGATAGCACTTCTTCGTCACTTTCTGTGGTACTTATAGTTATAACAGGTATAACAGAACCAATCGAGTCGGACTGTTTTGACTGAGTACTAGATTGTGAAGTTTGCTTTTCATGAATTTTTTTACCATTATTTTTTTCTTTAGACAGCTCCTTTACAATTTTGGGTTTTGTTGACTCTTTTGCATCCTGTATTTGTTTTTCAATCACAGCTTTCTTTTCAGTGCGATCGTCAACTTTCTCGAGCTTAACTTTTAAACCTTTATTAAATATTTCATTAATTTTATGTTTTTTCCCTCCATCTGTTTTGAATTCAACACTATTTCTTATTTTTTTATCGGGTTTGAGTATAAAAATATCTTTTATTTTGAGAACTTCCCTTGGAAGAGTTTCGTGAAAATCTGTATCAGTTTCATCGTCTACGTTATTCGGTGAAGGCAATGCACCATCTACTTCTGAAACGGCTTCTACGTCAAATTTTTTATCGAGCGCCATCCCTACTATTTTTGCAAAAATGTTACCTGAAAATAACACAATTATCATGGATTTCGGTATACTCACAGAACACTAACCGCCTTACTTATAAACGCGGAATAAAGTTATACTAGGAATAACTTCGATATAAAACATCATCAGCACATCGTAAATTTTTTACCTAGTATATCTTTATTCTGCTTTTATAAGCGGTAAGAATATATGTATTAAAATAAAAATAAAACACGTCTCCGATACACACATGCGGACTTTACGGCCAGAGCCACGATTATATGTAGATGAGATCATTTCAATTATGGTCATCCTTATAGGTAATCATTGCTCGATCGACGCACTGATGCATGATCGGTTGAGTGTGTAAGATCGAATGTGTCTACTTGACCGTTCTAGGTCCATGTGGTGTCTTACTTAAAAAATAGCACCACCCCATTTCCTCCAGTGAGTGTCGTAAAAGCTAGGCAACTATACGCGACCGAAGATACGCGACGCATCTTCCGTCAGATGTACGACCACCCTACAACTTGATTTAAAAAAATAAGTCGTAAATCATACCTTTTTTCTTAGCCATCTTTATCGGTTCATTCATCTCCTCTGTCAAAGTTTTGCGGTCATCGGAATCAATGGATTTGCTCATTGGCAATGATGGCAGTGCTTTCTTCCATCTTGCAAAAGGCGTGTTGTCCATAGCTGTGGACCCAGCTCTTCTCCTGGTGTCAGCTAGTTGGAACATCTTCCTCCGTTCTTCAGTTCTTTCACGGCGCAATTGAATCTAAAATGTAGAAATTAGTGCTAATAATATTTATGTCAAGTGTGATTCGAAAGTTCGTAGCACAGAACAGATAAAAGAGGTTAGAAAGGAAATAGTTCCTGATTTGTATTAAAACGCATGTCGCCGCTTGTCACCCACTACAAACAGGAGATCAATACGTACGCGCATTACGCACACAAATAAACACTGCACTTAGATCGCGAGTTTACTTGTGGTTGTCATACTAACGCAACAATTGCAACCTTTGCAGACGACACTGCCATTATGGCTATAGGGTCAAGCCACAAGGAAGCAGTTAAAGAGGTGCAAATCGCTGTAAATAAAGTTCATGACTGGGCACAAAAATGGAGAATCAAGTTGAATGAATCAAAGTCACTTCACATTGATTTCACCAACAAGAATTGTGATTACCACCCTATCTTCATAAATGGCCAACAAGTGCCATACTCAAACACAGCTAAATACCTTGGTATAACGCTTGACGCGAAACTGCGCTGGAAAGCGCACGTCAAAAAGAAGAGACAAGAACTAGACATGCGTTTCAAAAACATATACTGGTTGATTGGACGGAATTCCTGCCTATCGATACACAATAAAATGTTAATATATAAGCATATTTTTATGCCGATATGGACGTATGGCATCCAACTATGGGGCTGTACTAAACCGACCAACATCAAAATGATACAGACATTCCAAAATAAGATACTCAGGAGTATTGTAAATGCGCCCTGGTATATAAGAAATGATGACCTCCATCGTGACCTAAAAATGGAACCCGTCATCAACATAATTCAAAAATTTGCTGAGGCCCATGAACACCGACTCCACCGACATGTGAACGTCGAGGCAATTCAGCTGCTAGACAACACAAATATAGTGCGAAGACTAAAACGAACAAAACCCTTTGAGTTAGTGTAGTGTAAAAAGTGTAGAAATTAAAGTGACAATGACACACATATAACACATGAACAAAGTGTTTTTATTATTATAACTATCAGACTCTAAGAAAGTGTAACGGACTTGTGTAAAGTGCATTAAACACTATTCTAAGTTTTAAAATAATTATCACGTAAAAAGTTAAGTTAGATTTAAATTGCTTATTAGTCTTAAAGGCTAGATTGTAATTAATTATTAAGAACCTAGTTCTTTTTAATAAAGCATTAAAAAAAAAAAAATACTAACGCAAACACTGCGTTTGATGAACCCTCACACATGCGCAAAAGCAATTAATTTCTCACACATGCTACGGCGATCAAAAGGTCGATTATTTACATCGATAAAATTACTGTAATTTTGTTACTTTCAGTTTTGCAATTTTTCGCTTTCATATCGGGAGAGGAGATGGGGTACGAATAGTGCGGACTTCCTAAATATATTAGGGGGAACATCCGATATAACCAAGAAATCAAAATTTTCTTTAATTTTTAGCTAATTGCAGCTCTGTTTTGCTTCATAATTATTATGTCACAATAAACAATAAATGGTGTAATAATTACAAATATTACTTGTATTTTAAGGTTTTTGGTCTTACTGGTGAAAATAAACTCTTCTCGGGATACACTATACCTGGCTTCTTTTCCGACACGTTATAATAGCGCAAGACGGTATAATTATTTATTTTTCGCGGAGCTTTGTACGCTGTCACAGAGAGCGCGATTGTTGGCTGGTGAAGCAGATTTCGGTTAACTTGCGGCACTTCTGCCCCACCCACAAAGACTCTTCTAACCTCTTTTATCTGTTCTGTGGTTTGTAGAAAAACAAAGGTTTTGGTGAGCTGGACTGAAAGTTGGTCTGGTTTTGATCATGTAAGAATATACTTAATTGTATGTGTTTTACAGGATTTATATTACATGAGATTACAGTTGTGTAGTACAACTTTTTCAAAGTATGCCAATAGATTATTAAAAAAGTAAATAATATTGTCTTTTGTTAACAGGTACGTTCCACTGGCCGATTTTTGAAGCATACATCAAAGACTTACCTTTAAATCATTATTCGCTTCCCGTAAGGAGTTCGTCAGTGACGTCAAATAGTAAATGATAAGTATCAGCAGAACCAACAAGGGTATAACAATAGCAGGCGACGCTATATATTCCAATGCGAAACTCAAGCTCTTCGGCAATATTTTGTAGATATTGATCGTCAATATATAGTAAATCTTATCGTATTCAGAGAAAGGTCCACAATGCCATGATGGTTTCACCCAAACTATGGTGTACCCGACTGGTAGTACGCAGAGGAAGAGCATTGTTAGCAACAAGGCTAGATAGAAATTATTGCTTTTTGAGACCCTGAATACGACTTCATGAGGGACGTTGCAGGTCATGACAGCCCATGAGCGTAAGTACATCATGATCATTAACTTGACGACGTTTAACACTACGAGGCCAGGCGAGAAGAACATTCCCATCCAGACCATTCCCTGGTTATTGATGAGGTGTAGAATGTTCTCTGCGATCTTAAAGTCTCCGTACTCTGGGAACTTCTTCTCCAGGTCCCAGCACCAGCAGCGGTTCATGTAACGTACGAACAGTGCGCGGAAGAAGTCCATGAACAGTGTTCCGAGGAGGACGAACACCTGAAATATGGAAATTTTATGTTTCAAAAAGTTAGGAATGTAAGTATGTACTGTAATGGGGTAAGTTGAAGAAAACTAAAAACAGTTGTAAAGGAGACTAGTAGGTTATTCAAAATATGTAAAATTCTTCCAGTTAGCCTAAAACACAAATACCTATTATTAGTTAATAACCATGGCAGGCGGGATAGTGACTCATTAGTTTCAAACAAGTATACTACCAGTTAGTAATTACTATGGCGACAGAACTTAAAAAAAACGCGTTCCCTATTTATTGAACAGTTTGCCTGCTGACATCAGACAAGAAGATAATAAAGTAGAATTCGCACGTAATCTTAAAAGATATTTATTAGATTCTATGTAAGAGTAGGTATTAAGTATAAATAGGTTATACATGTACCTGACAATATGTTATTGAAAGAGAGACTCAACGATCTCACAGTTAAACTGCGTAAGCAGTTTTGTGGGGCAATGTATTTAGTGTTAAGAAATTTAAGTGAATAAAAAATCATATATTCATTCATTCAATACAGTTTAGTGATTTTGTTTTGTTTTTTGTAATAATTATTATTACAAAAAAAAAACACGCACAGGAAACAAACAATAAAAAAAAGACGTGTGGCACTCGGGGACTGCCGCGGTAAAGCTATTGCATAGCATTTTGTATCAACTTATGCAATTATAATTATTTATTTATTTTATTTATGCAGTATTTCTTTTTCTTTGATATTAATTTTTTTTTTTTCGTTACGGAATTTCTGGATTCGGTCCCCGCGCTCAAGGCCCGCGATAGAAGCTATGCAATAGCTTAAAAGGAGCATTTAAAACTTTACATAAAAAAGGATTAAAAAAAATTAAGACGCGACACAAAGGTACCGCTCGTCGCATAACACGTGGGGCCTTTGTGTCGCGTCGCGTGTTGCGCCTGTTGTAGGAGCCTTCAATCGTTCTAGAAAATTTGTTTGCCTGGACCGTGCATAGAGCCGATACAACAGCGCAAAAAGAACATCCTATATTTTTATGACACCATTCGAAAGATCAAATCTCTATCTAAAAACCGGCCAAGTGCGTGTCGGACCACACACAATGAAGGGTTCCGTAGTTGGGATGAATTTATCCCAAGAACAAACTTAACATTGTACCTAGTTGAAAAACAAGTTCTCCTATATACATTACAGCTGCGAGAGGTTTACCATGTTAGCCTAAAGTTTTATTTGATTACAGGAAATCCTATAAGAAGTCTATGGTTAATACCATAGACTATAGTATAGTTATCTATAAGTATAAAACTATTTTCTCGATTTTATTTTTTTTCAATTTTAGGCTCAGTTGTTGTGTTTCTAAAATTACTTTAATACTTATGAATTTAAAAATAATATAAATTTAAAATTATAAAATAAATACTAAAATCCTCACAATAAGCCCTTTTATTTGATATGTCACACGGCCAGTTTGCAAAACATTTTTTTATTTTTATTTTCTTATTTGTCCCTAAAAAGTGACCCCCATATTCAAAATGCATTTTTAACACCATACTGCGATCGCCAACCCGTCTGCCAAGCGTGGCGATTATGGCAAACTCCCCCAATTATGGGAGGCTTATGTCCAGCAGTGGACGTCTTTCAGCTGAAATGATGACTTTAATTAACAGATGTTTTTGCTATCTCATTATTTGACATTAAAGTATTTAGCATAATATATAAAACTGTTTCCACATTCAACGTTAAAATGAAAATGTAACGCAAAAATAAAATTAATGGAAGGCAAACTTCTGTAATTGTATAACGCCTGTATGTTTTTCTGAATATAATTATTTGTTTTATTCACAAATTCAGAACTTCAGACTTACTTATTAGCTACTTCAGTAACTTTAATTACAAATATCTTACCAAATCCATCATAGTCAATTTGACCAGTTCCTGCCCAAACATGGTTTCCCAGCACAATTTCAGTAATTTCTTCTTGGTAGGAACGGACAAATTATACATCTTCCTCTCATTGTCATCTACATACACCAAGTCTATGGTAGTGACATTAGTGCCATTCTTCGAATCCACGACTGCACTTATGTTTGCAGGACAAAGCTTCGCATAGCATACTCTTTTCACTATGGTACAGTTTGAAATAAAAAATACTTGTTTCACATTCTTCCCGTTACAATTTACTGTACAATTGAACGTAAAGTCAGGACAAATATTGATATTTGCAATCGTTTTGGAATTCAAAGTAGTTACTACAGTTGATTCTGTTGATATTTCCGTAGCTGTGTCATATTTCTTAGCGTTATTATTAGCTGTAGTCTCATGTTGTGGTGTTTTATACGGACTGGAAGTCTCTAGTACATCGTAGTCAGTAGTGTATTTTAAAGTACTATCAGTAACATCTAAACTGGTACTCGTATCTATTGCATATGTAGTAGTGTCTGTCATTTCATTTTGTGATGTATCTGTTACTTCTTCAGATGCTAGGTCTAAAATATCAGTTGTTGTTTCAAAAATATTAAAATACGTCGATCCAAATTCACTAAATGATTCAATATCAGTGAGTGTCGTTTCACTGTCTGTAGTTGTATCTGTGTTACTGCTGAAATCATCAATAGTAAATGGCATTTCTGAACTGTCTGTGATCGTTGATATCTTAGTGCCAACACTATTTTCAGAAGACATGTAATCTGATGAGCTGTAATCAGCCACTGTGCTTGAGTAGTCAACATTTGTATAATCGAATGTGGTATCCGTTTTTGCTCCAGTAGTAGACTCAACAGTATCATAAAATGTGTATTCGTAATCATCTGAATCTGATATGGTATCATTTTCATTTGTTATGTTTACTGGTTGTTGAATACGTATATTTCTTAACCTTTGTAGTTCTTTTATCCCCAACAAAATACTGTTCAAAGTGGTGGTTTCTTTTGTTTCGAAACTGCCCTTATCAACATTGTTTGATGTTACAAATGTGCCTTCACGTGGTTGTCTCATTAGTAATTCAGGGGTGTTTGTTTTCAAAATTATACCGTCTGCTAGACTCTGTGGTAGAGTTATTTGTGTGTCACAAGGTCCACAGGAGATTTTCTGCTCGACGCAAAAGTCAGGTAAACTCGTAGTAAAAGATTCACTTAAATTTAGAGTTTCGTTCGGTATTATTGTCGCATTTAAACTCAGTGTTGGTTTTAATGAATCCAGTTCTTTGCTCATTCCCTCAATTTTGCTGAATAAAGCGAAGATAAGAGAGTATAGATTGAGCAGATTCAATAACATGATCCTAAAACAATCAGAAAAATGATTATACCTATTTCTAAAATGTCAAAAGAAATGTACAGTTAGTCGATAGTAGTAGTAGTATAAATACCTTGCTAATTGTAGCCTTAGCTGTTTTCTCGGGTGATAATGTTCCAGAAATCCAAGTAACTCAAAAAATACAGGAAATGTAATGGAGATAACCGTCACAACTATAGTCGTCTCGTTCTCGCGCCACCAACTCCTCACTTTCAAGTAATCGTCAGAGCGAGACACCACTGTTACAACGGCGTATGCTGACACTGCCAGCAGTATGATCACACAAATGTTGACTAGTGCACGTAGGGATATAATACGCCAGCTGAAAGTAAGAAGAATGAGGCCGGATGGCAATATGGTCAATATTCGAAATATATTCGAAACTAGCTGTTACCCGCGACTTGTTCTGCGTGTAGTTAGTATTTTGTTATTTTTAATACAAATATCCTGGATGAAAAGTAGCCTATGTTCTTTTCTAGGTCCCAGGCTACCATCTTCCTAGCCTTTACCCAGCTATATTGGGTTCGGCTACCAGTCTAACCGGATGTATCTGAATACTAGTATTTTATATGGAGCGACTGCCTATCTCCACAACCCAGTAACTGGGTAATACGATACCCCTTGGTAAGACTGGTTGTCAGACTTTCGAGCTTCTGACGAACCGTAACGACTGTCATGGATCTACATAGACAGCCGGGACCAACGACTTAACGTGCTTTCCGAGGCACGGAGGGGTCTTGGTATGTAAAGATCCACGGCCCAACCGCGGCTTAAAATAATAGGTAATAGGTCCTGTCCCATGTAGTATTTAAAAACTAGAAGAACTCACTTCCTTAAATCCTTTTTCTTCTCAGCCTCCTCAAGCAATGCTTCTTTGAACCCTAAAATAACTGAGGCGATCCGATTGTGTGCCGTTTCCGTATTGCCAATCATAAAGTCCCAACCGGTGAACAGTTTCCATGAAAATATGCATTCGTCTTCTTTTTCAGACAACTTAGACATTCTGGAGTTTTCTGCCATTCTGTAGAATAATAATTGCTTTAAAAAAAGTCTGTCACTAACTATGAACAGATAAAAGCAATGTTGATATTTTCGTTTAGGTGTTTTGGGCTAAAATTTATCTATGATTATATCCGATCTTAAAATCTGTCATTTATTATCATCATCATTGAGCCAAAATACGTCTACTGGACATAATTATGCCTCCTCCAAGCATCGTAACAATTACCGGTCCTCTGCTTCTAAGGCTACGCGCAAACGAGTCACTGGCCACAGCCACTAGTAGGCCAGAGACAAGCAGTTCAAATCCTTTTTCATACGTTTTGTATGGGTTCGTCGCACACGTGAGGCTGGTAGCGGCCACCCGCTACAGCAGTATTCAACACCGCACCAAGAGGCCACAGTCACCAGTGGTTGTGGCCGGTAGCTCATGTGCGCTTACCCTAAGCTTGCATATCATTAGCAGATTCATTCATATGTCGTAGTCAACTTTTAAAATTGTTGAAATTTACATAATACTGGTATAAATAGACCTTGACGTTTTTAGACGTGAAAGTGACATTCAACTTGCATTCAACCATTCGACTATACTTAAGTGTAAAACATCCAAAATAACCAACTTTCTCAAAATGGCGACGAAGCTATAAATGTAGACAGCGAGTCCTGTGAGGAAGTATGCCAGCGGCATTCTGTACTGAGCTCTTTCTACGTTACTGTAGTACCCGTAGAAGATGGGGGAGCATTTCAGAACCCCCTCGAATTCCCATAGAGTCAGAAGATTCGAGGCATTACGTTTTTCTTCGTCCATGATGATCTTTCTTTCGCCGTCTTGCTGTGGGTTAGCTGTCAGATACTGAAATGATTAAATTGAATGTGTACAAAATTGGTTCGATGAATAGAATTCAGATTTGAGAGTTTTCCACAAAATCTTTGCTTAAAACGAGTATAAATAAATCCGTAGTATTTTTACTAAACTTGTCTTAGAATAGAACATCTGATCAAGTTGAAATAAGCATTGAATAACGTTGTGATTAAATAATAACAAACAGAATAGTTACACAGACTATAGTTACAAACCTCAGGTACAATAACAAAAACGAGCAGTATGAAGCCAATGACGAGGTTCACCCAGAACAGCCAGCGGAGGAAGGTGAAGTAGGAAGCGACCACGGAGCCGAAGTGAGACTCAATCTCCTTGATACGAAGCTCCCACGGGATTAGCAGGTTGGAGGTGTTAGCTGCCTCACGCTTCATTTGCTGCCAGTACTAGAGGGAGAGGAAAGTAATCAGAAGAACTAGAGTAGGTATACATATATCATGCCAATACTTGAGAGAAAGAAAAGTAAGCAATAGAGGCTAGAACACATTTGTGTTACCCGAAGAGTAAAGGCTAATTTTCATTGGTCGATAGGACGCTTATGTGGGGTACTGGAGATTTCTGTAAAGCATGCCAAAGGGCCCGTATTCGGGGAAACGTTTCCATGAGTCGATAGGGAACGACTGCCGTATACGGAAAAACTGAACCGCACGTTTGGCAGTAGCTTTGAAGGCTCATTTTTATTGGTTAATATCATTGGGTGTGAATCTCCGCACGCTTTTTACCGATCGATGACTTTCATTAGTCACTACCGCAGGAGGGGTGTGGGGAGTCCCTGCATGCTGTATATCGACCAAGTTATCTACTAATGAAAATAAGCTATTAGGAAGAGGTGTGTAGTACATCCACATGTCACTGGTTAATTGGTTATGTATAAGTGCCATGTAATGTAAGCCAAAGTCTAAAGAAAAAAAAAAAACAATATCAATTAGACTGTGACTCGTATATTACTTGGTAACTCCGTGATTTTAGCACATATAATGATAACTAAGATCTATATATTTCAACTTTTTTTTAAATAAGGTCCATCTAGTACTCGTGCGGTAAAATAGGGTTTTAGAAAGAGACTATCGCGAAAGTATGAGTGACAGAGAAGACACTCTACTAACTAACTCGATCGGCCGGGTCTAGTATAGACAATAATCAAGGATAGAATACGATTACTTACAGTATTCAGCAAGATATTGAATCTAGCGTAGATATCTCTGGTGCTCTTGGACTGCGCCAGTCTTTCCTGAAGCTGGCCCTCGTGTCGCTTGATGTACGCTTTAGCCTGTGAATAATGCTGGTGTGAAAAGTTGGGAAACTGAAGAATATATCTTGTCAATATTTCATGGCCTAAGCTATTCCCCATCTTATGAAAGTTAACCATACTCAAATAAAGTTATACATGAAACAAATAGGGTCCATTTTTGAATATCACCTGATGCACGATCTTGAGTTTCCTCCTCATCCCAAGGGGCTGCTGCTTCACAGAGCCTAGGACCTCCTTGTGCAGGTGAATGTTTTCGAAGATCTGCTCCTGAGTCACCACCGCCGCCAGCTGAGCATCCTCCATAGATATTGCGGTGCTGTTTAACAAAGTTAAGGTATATTGTGACTGGCACGACACAATCATTAGTGATATATTAAATCACAGATATGTCTATGGAACGATTCTTTTTACAGGGGTATCATAGTAGTCAAGCGACACGGTCCGTTGCTCGGCAAGCCGTGTTGCGGTGATCCGTGGCACAAAACAACTGTTTTCGCGTTTTGTTATCTGCGAAGTCGCTGTCGCAAGCTGCGAGTCGCTTGAGCGTGTCGCTCGTGGCCACGGGGTAAAGGTGACTCAATATTCTGACCCTCGAATTAAATACTCACTCTCCAGAGCTAGTAGTAAAGACAGAAGACCGTCGTCTCGGCCTGTTCTCGTCAGCGAGAAAGGGTGAAGACGGGCGCCTGGCTCTTCCCTTACGAGATCTTCTGACGCTCGCCCTGCGCTGACGCAACACCGCGCTTAAGCTCGCCGAGTAATCTTCGTCTTCTGAGCCATCTGGGATAAACAATTCATTTTCTTAAAGCGAATGTACTAGGGCAGCCAGCGAAATTCAAATGTTCTTACATTTTATGCAATTTTTAGCTCAGTATGGCTGTATGGTAATAAAAAAGTCAGACACGCTCGTAACAAATATGTATTAACCTAAGTTTGTAATCATGAAAGTCATAAATATAACTCTCTAAGTTGAATTGGCCGCATAAAAAGATTTATATTCGAACAAATTGAACTTAAATAGCTCCCTAACGGTAGCCTACGAAATTCTAAAATTTTCTGCAATTTGCAGCCTTCCTTAGCAGTTTAGTATCGGATTGTATGTTAAAGAAATATAATATGTGCATCCCGAACATACAATATTATACAAAGCTGCGAAAGTAGGCATTTGCATAAAATCCAGCCACCACCTTCACCATCAACCCAATTTATTTGAGGTCAGCGCATCATATCCATTTCATCCATAATCCTCGATTAGTTGTCATTCTTCTCTAACTCGTGATACAGAACAGCCTAATACAGGTTTTGTTTAATTGTTATGGTAAAGGGAAGTAATATTATTACACCAGAGTAATATTTAAATCCATGAGTTGGTCATGAATGGGTAGCCTAAATATTGCAACACACGAATTTGGCTACCAAGTGTGTGTTTATGTTTACCTTCACAGAAGCAGCAGGAAGTTAGTAATGTATTCAAAACTATGACGTGCCATACAACTTGGCAATGCTGCCAGCCTTTTGGGTACTTTTCCTGTTGACAGCGATATGGAAGAATTTTTTGATCATCAGCATTTCAGCCGAAAGATGTCCATTGCTGGACATAAGCCTCCCCCAATTAGGGGGTTTGCCATAATCGCCACGCTTGGCAGGCGGATTGGTGATCGCAGTATGGTGTTAATAATTTTTGGATACTCTATTATTATTTTCCCTCCGTTTTTATAAACCTACCTGTAGGTACATATTATTATTATTATTTTAAGTTTGTTAGTTAAAAATATTCTCTTGGAATTGAATTATGAAACTATGACGGGCTTTCATTAACAGCTTCTAAACTGAATCTTTCAATACTCATAGATTAGAATATCTATTGTATCGCTACCGCATTAATGTCTCCATCGAATAATAACGTATAAAGCATTTAAAAAAATGCAAATGAAATAAAAGGTAATTATTTACAAGTTGTGGTAATGTCATTTAAATCAATGTCATATCCTGTCAAATCAATAGAAATGACAGCAAAACAGGCCACAGCCAGCCACTAGCCCAGTCCCACTCCCAGCCCACAGAGTTTTGATCACTGTAACGAAAGAGTGATTACCGTTGTTTTTATAATGTTATATAATAAATGAAGTTTATGTAACATTGAGAATTATTACTGGGTTAAAAGTAGTTTGTTTTTATTTATGGTGTGAATAATTGCTATTTTCCCACGCAAAATATTGTGCAAATGTGCGTTTTTTATAATTTCTTACGTGACGATGTTATCATGGACGTTCACGGCATCACAAAAATACAGGGAAGTAAAATGTATGGAAATAAATGAAACCGCTTTTTTTTCTGTCCACGATAATGTGACGTGTAGACATTATAAAATCGCACTATGGGTGCATGCATACATGAGTCTGTTGTCGGTATTTAAATTTCAGTTATGTTAAACATTTGAACCTGGCTATCGCGAAAAAAAGGTTTAAACTTGAGCTTCAATATCTCCGTAGCCAACCAATATCACAATGGCGGAGAGTACAAGTTACTTACTGATGACTTCGTTAAGCGTCTTTTTACACTCGATATAATGATTATAAGTAATATGACCATTTTTTGCCATCGTGCGTTAATCAATGAACATGTTGAATTTCGCGGTGCAAAATTACATAGCAGAAACTTTTTTTTTACCTCTTATGAATGACATAAGGACATGTACAGTCATTAACAGCTGTTCATTAAAGACGTATAATTTAATTAAGCCTTGGAGTAAGGTATACAGGTATACCTACTTCAGATTATAAGAAAATAGAAAATTAAGAAAGTTATGTTGATCTTCAGATAGGTAGGTACATACGGCTACAAATCAAGCTATACATTTCCAGTATAAGCTAATCGCGCATTGTGTAGGATTTGCGTAGAATGAGAGGTCAGCTTATACTGAAAGTGTATAGCTTGATTTGTAGCCGTGCGTACAATAAATGACAAACGTCGCTGATTATTTCGGAGCTTTAAAACGCTTCTGAAACTTTAAACAGCTGAATTACTCGAGTTATTATGTAGCTTACTGCACACATTATCTACACTTGTTTAGAATTCGCAAAGCATTTGAAGACACAATTTCGCTTTGTAATTGTAATTTATATATTTTTACGCAAACTATGATAAAATGTAAAATGATAATAGGTATCTCACCTCCTGCAGAAGGCGAGAATTTGACCTCGTTGCTGACAGGAGTCTCCGAAGGCAGGTGGAACAGGTTGACCCCTGACGAGGACATGCTACCAGGGTCTGCCCAGGTCACCGACAGCCGGTCTACCGACGGCTGTGGAGAAGACGGCGGTGGGTCGCAGGAGCCCTACAAAAAAGAAAAGTAAAGTGATTTTTAGTAGGTGTTCTTTTCATGAACAATCAGGGAAACTTATCGTTAAGCAGAAGACAGATTAGGAACTTCATTTGAGATTGAAATTTAAATTGATAGTCAATTTGCAATACAATATTTGCCCCTGATTGTACAAGCAGGTGGCCAACCTGTAATATTTAACTTGTTACATATTGCCTAGGGACATCTGCAACACTAGAAGCAAAGCAGCTGGCTTATTCCCGAAATTAAAAACGTTCAAAATCTAAATAGTCGCAATCTCATTTTTGCGACAATCAACGTTGCAGCGATAAAACAAGTCAAAAACATAGGAAAATTAGATAAATATATACAAATAAATAAAATTGAGTCTGTTTGTAATGTCAAAATAATAGCTTTTTACCAAATGCATATGAAAGTATATACGGTACTTATAACAGAAAAACGGAAGACACAGCGAAGGAAGGCCTCCCACAAGGTGGACTGATAACCTTGTGAAAGCCGCAGGAATCCGCTGGATGCGGGAAACACAGAACCGGTCGAAGTGGCGGCGCTTGGGGTGATGATGATGATAACAGAAAAACCATTTAAAAGATTTTTGTCTGTCTGGCTGACCGATTTTGATGGGTTTTTCACTGGCAGTTAACTGATGTTATAAGGAGTAACGAAGTACTTTTATTTTAGAAAAGGACACGCGGGTGAAGACGGGGGCAGCAGCTAGTTATCAGACTAAGATTAGAATGCCAATACTCTCAAAAATATGGGAATCACCCGTCAGGTGTGTTGTTATGGTAAAATCAATTATGAATTGTCATATGTGCCTGCCTGATTACTCCGGCACCTAAACCGTTCAAACAGCACACACTAATTCCGTAACACACTATCAATAACAATTTGATAGATTTTGAAGGATATTGCTAACCCATTGCTTTATTAGTTCGAAAAATTTGTCTGCTTAAGAAGTTGTCACCGGTCCACTAGCGTCCACTCCTTTAAAAACATATTAACTCGAGACTGAGAAGAAATTATGAAAAACGGCTCAATCAACTATATCGGTAAGTGTGTCTAGAATTTTCTGATACCTTTTTCAAAGTTTCATATTGAGACACGAAGCAACGAAATTCGATCTTAATAAAAACGGCCACATTCCTCTAGATCGTATTTTGCTGCTTCGTGTCTCAATATGAAACTTTATAAAAGGTATTAGAAAATTCTAGACACACTTACCGACATATACCCAATGTCTCAAATCAGATAATTTATGTAAACAAAGGGGATAACATAACAAAAAAATATCTTCGTAATGGTAATTCACATAAAATTGCGAAAAAGAGGTTCCATTTTCTTTTAAGTACTGATTTATATCTAGGCACATTTTGGATGAAAGCGGCTGTAAACTGTTTCGATTGGAAATCGATTTTGGGAGGCCTACGTCTAACACTGGGCTTAAAAGGGCTGATTATAACGATCATATACCGTGTCTCCGACACACTGCACAAAACATTGTTTGGCAACGGTATTTTGTTTGCATAGTTCTTATAATTAATTCACTTTAATTTTATCGATGATTATTTACGAAAACATTTAATAATAAAATGTTTTGCACCACTGTCCTGTCATTTTGACAGTGATATTTCTTGCCATTACTTTGTTTACATAAATTATCTGAATTAGAGACTTTGGGTATAGTTGATTGAGCCGTTTTTCATAATTCCTTCTCAGTCACGAGATATGTTTTTAAAGGAGTGGTGCTAGTGGACCGGTGACAACGCTCTTAACAACGTAAATAACGCAATGAATGTTTTGAACTGTCAAAATGAAACCCATTGCTGAACACAGAAACAAATTGATTTCACTATTCAAATACCCACCTATTACAGACATCTAAACCCACAAGCTCATGAGAATGATACGTAAATTTACTTGAAAGTAGAATTATTTTATTAATATCAGGAAAGTGGTAAAACCTTGGTAAAACTGACCACTTTGTAAGCTATTAGTAAATTACAAAAACAAAAGTAATTCATGTGATGTTTTTATTTTAATTTAGTTTTCATTACTTAGCAAAACGACGACAATTATTATCACTTAAGTTCATGTCAGATTTTAATTATATCAATTTTTTTTATTTTACACTCTTTAGCTTTATGGCTTTTGCTATCGTTCTTTGCAACAATGTATTTAAAAACACGACGTACTTTTTTGGTATGAGTATAAAAAAGCTAACTGTTTTTTTGTAAAAAAAATATATATATATATATGTATACAAAATAAAACTTTTGCAGTCTGTTTAACAACTTAATTTGGAACAAATCGGAAACAACCAAACAATAACAAAACTTTTCAAATCTATTCCATAATGTACACTCATGGAAAAAAATGCAAAATTACCGTTCACAAAAATTCGAATAATAATATTCGAAGTTCGAATAGACAGATGTATTATTTAGACCAATCGGAGAAAGGTACTGCGGCGGATTATCGGGAAACGACTGACGCAAGGCAGGTCGCACACAAACGGCATGAAATCCTGCTATTTATGTTGACTACTTCAGAAGTTTTTCTTGTGTGCGTGGGTAGGTAGATTGGCGCCCCATCTGAATGGCGATTGTACACGCGTTATCATTTATCTACCATACCTACCTACACATTGTCTAGAAATTGACCAGATACGTAGGTAATTGAACTATCCTTTTCAAAGACCACTTACTTATATTCTAGTGCAGTGGTTCCCAAAGTTGACTAAGCCACGACCCACGTACCAAAAATTCCAAATTCGGGTCTCATCTCTTGGAGAGTCATGGTGAAAAAAGAGGCATAACTACATATATGAGGACTAGAAAAAACAAATAAGAAAAAACATTCAGTTACAATTGAAAATTTAAATACTTAATTAAATACAAGGAGTGCGATTGCAATGGTTTATGTCATTGTAGTTTTAGCATCAACTTCAATTTTAGTTACTTTTAATTGCAATGAGTTTGATACGTCCTATTTATTTCGGTATTTAGTTCTAATATTCATAGCAGCAATGGTATAGTTTGGGAAATGCTGTTCTAGTGTAATTGAGGACTGCTTCATTGGTCTAGTGAGCGGTCAAAAGCGCGAGTGTTGAGAGCGGGATTCTAGGTTCGATGGATAGGCTAGGCTAAGCCCAGGATAGGTTATGTGTTATTGGATTTCTCCATAAGGATATTGGTAAATGGCCATAGCTGCTTACTGACTTTAAATTTCAGGTAATACGGACATAATAAAATAAAAAAAAATCGACGAACTGAGAACTTCCTCCGGTTCTCAGTTTGGTTATTTTTTTGTTTTTTTTTTTGAAGTGAAAACTTCTTTAGGCGCGTTGAGCAGTTTTAAACAAAAATCATGGAACTCGCGTCATCGTCACCGAACGCTTTCCATGAGCTATATGTATACTGTGTATATATAATAAATGTGAACTTTTTGGGTGAACAAAAATCATGGAACTTGCGTCATCGTCACCGAACGCTTTCCATGAGCTATATGTATACTGTGTATATATGATAAATGTGAACTTTTTGGGTGAACAAAAATCATGGAACTCGCGTCATCGTCACCGAACGCTTTCCATGAGCTATATGTATACTGTGTATATATGATAAATGTGAACTTTTTGGGTGAACAAAAATCATGGAACTCGCGTCATCGTCACCGAACGCTTTCCATGAGCTATATGTATACTGTGTATATATGATAAATGTGAACTTTTTGGGTGAACAAAAATCGTGGAACTCGCGTCATCGTCACCGAACGCTTTCAAGTTACTTACTTTTCACTTCTATCGGCTGTCCCCAAAGACTTTTTTAATACCAATATAACCTTGACGTAACATAAGGTTTTTAGAAGTCGGTTAAATAGTGAATCGTCCCCGTCGTACCTACTTTTTAGAAGTCAAAACCGAATAAATGCATATGAATAACAAAAATGGAATTTCAATCCAGTGTGCGAAGAGCCTCTCGATGCTAAATTAATATAGACTGTGCGCTGTTATTGTAAGGTGTGGTGAAGTTACTTATGTACAGTCGCGGACCAAACTGATATATAAGCATGAAAATGTGCAATATGATAATTTACACATACTTGTTTTAATAAAATGATGATTTACAATTTTTTTTAAATTTATCTGCTAGCCAGTACTGTTCACAAAAAAATAAAATCGCAGTCATAAGGACTGCCGACAGAAGTGAAAACTCAAAACTTTGGAATAACTGTTCTTTTTATACCTACATACAGCTCATGGAAAGCGTTCGGTGACGATGAAGCGAGTTCCATTATTTTTTTAAGCCAAAAAGTAAAAATACATACATAGTATACATATAGCTCATGGAAAGCGTTCGGTGACGATCGCGAACCCATAAGTTTTTCCCTTACCAAAAATCGCTCAACGCGCCTAAAGAAGTTTTCAATTCAAAAATATGACGAACTACGTTTGTGACGAACTGAGTTAGTGACAGCCCGTTTGTGACGGATTGAGTTAGTGACGTAACGCGTTTGTGACGAACAGAGTCAATGACTCACGGCGTCTATGACAACCAGCGAAAGTGTTCAATCGCGGATTATGACCTACGTGACGAATAGCGTTTGCGACCTGGAGCGTTTTATCCATATTACCTAGTATTATTTTGAAAAACGAGCTTTGAGGAGCTCGTGGTTAAGTAATGACAGCCGCACGGGTCGAGCCATTAGGTTAAGCTACGCTTGCCGGCGTTGGTCCGTGAATGGGTGACCATCTTTAAATACCGAGACTCCTGAGACTCCTCCGTGCCTCAAAAAACGTTGGTTCCGGCTGTCATTCGTGGATTTTTGACAGTCGTTACGGGTCGTCAGAAGCCCGAAAGTCTGACAACCAGTCTTACCAAGAGGTATCGTATTACCCAGTTACTGGGTTGTGGAAATCAGATAGACAGTCGCTCCATGTAAAATACTGGTATTCAGCTGCATCCGGTTAGACTGGAAGCCGACCCCAATATAGTTGGGAAAAGGCAAGAAAGGCAGATTGATTAATTGCCTTGGAAAACGTATAAAAATTGTAGTAGGTAAACTCAAACTGAAGGACACCGAAAAGAGCTTTAAATTTCTAGCTCGAGGCCATTAAACTTTTTAAATTATTATCCGTAGTTAGGTTTATTTTACTTATATTCTTTAGGGACTAACATTTATAACGCATGCAAGTTACCTTGATTACTAAACAAACAAAACACCCGCGACATTGAACCGTGGTCCGTGGGTAATTTAATTAAAATGTCAGGTCGCATAATATTTGTAACAACGCTGTCGGCGACTGTCCTCGATGATAAAGTTGTGGCCATCACGCACGAGTCACATTCCGTCGCAAAGCGAGCCAGAATTGCGAATTTAAAAACACTATAATGATTGATTATGGTGATTTTTTGTAACCTGGGGCTGATGTGTCCATGGGGATATATAATTTGGAAAGCAAGAAGAAAAATATTTTATTTTAGTCACGCACAGGAAATACAAAAAGTAAAAAAGGGGCATTTAAAACTGACAAAATTGACATATTTGTCCGAATAAACAAAACAAAAAAAATAAAATAAAGTCCTGTGCTACGCCAAAATGGCTTCTATCTCAGCATAAAGCTTCGATAATAAAAACAATATTGTTTATTTCTGAGTACATTAAGATCTTAACATTAATAAACAGTTTCACATAATATACTACCGTTGCCGGTGTGGAAATATTAAAATTAGTGTAGGTAAAAAATTTAAATTTTTAGTTTCATGTCAAGTTTTCTAAGTACGAATTCTTTTATTTTATTTTTGAATGAAATATCAAAATGTAACTGATGTCTTTATTTTAAAAGAGCCCATACTGACCCACTGCTGGGTATTTACTTCCAAAGCTGGAGCCCTGAAAGCCCTGAAAGCTGGAGGCAAGCATTTTATTATAATATTGTTTCGCACCCCAGACTGTTCATTTTACGTTGACTACGGAACTCTAAAAAAGAAGCTTTGACCACGAATCTTGTAGTAGACCACTACGCCATTGTGTTGGTCTACTAGTACCACATTCCGGAGCAATTTTTTCCCCCAAAAATTTCGCTTGTCCAAAATGAAATGCAAAGCATGGGTCACGCCCACTGGCCACAGTGGCCACGAATGGCCAGTGACGTGACACGCAGCAGTCTATCTTGTAGTGCCAATGAGTGCCGGTCCCGCACTGATTAACTAAACAGGGCTGTTACAAGAGGACATTTCTTTTTTGTAGAAAAACTCAGTTTTAACTTGAAAATAGTATTAACTAACTTTTGTTAGCGGCTTCGCCCGCGTGTAGGTATGTTGGAAATTATCCCACGGCAACGTACTACCGGGATAAAAAGTACCTACGCTATGTGTTAATCCAGGCTATAATCGATCTGTGTGCTAAATTTCATCCAAATCCATGTAGTCATTTTTGCGTGATTGAGTAACAAACGTCTAAACACACAAACTTTCACATTTATAATATTAGTAAGAAATATTTCGTCAAAAAGGTGGACCAGAAAAAAAAAAGTTTGTTATCTTAGTTTTATTCTTGTTCGCTCAGTGCGCAATAGATGTCCTTTATATCTTTACCAACTCCGTATGAAATATTATTGCGTGATAATTAGTGGTGGTTAATAAAACGTATAGCGCTAAAACACAACAAACTATGTGTACAAAGCTTATAGTGTTTATTATATCGGCTCTGACTTCGCGCTGTAAATAAAACGTCTCAACAAACTAACACTAAAATTGGTTGGTGGTAGGGCTTGTTCTAAGTCCGCTTGGCTAAATACCACCATCTTATCATTGGTTGTGTTTCGGCAGTTAGAGGTAAGACAGCCAGTTCCTCTGTGGTTGAGGATTCCGGGTGAAGCTCGCTTCCATCTTCGACCTTATCATCACTTACCATCAGGTGAGATGAAGGCCAAGAGCTTACCCGTAGCATGTAAAAAAAAAAAAAAACTAAACGTCTAAAAGTCTAAACGCGCACAGCGGGGCCAGAACGGGTTAGCAGTCGGCCCGCGTTATCTGTTTTATATCTTTTCTTTTGCTTATATCTCGAAAATGGAGTGTCCTATTGCTAAAATCGACTCCCTTTATAAGATCCATAAACCCCTAAAACACATCATCTAGGTAATAATATTTCATATTTTCCATACAAAAAGTGAAAAATTTCATATAAAACACGTCGACGCTGCCCCCTCTGCGTGTCTCCGGGTCTAAAAAAATTCACGAGGGAGGACAATCAAGCACAATGTTGCAAAGCAAAAAAAAAAAAAAAAATACAACGTGGAGTCATATTCGATTTTAGTTGTGTCAATTTTTTTTTTCTGTTTTGAGATTTTTTTCGCAGAATAGCATTAATATTCTCATAGCCAAAAGTAAGGAATTTTGGTGATAGTTTATTTAGTTTAGTTCGGTGTACAAGAGAATCGGCGTCATTGTTATATTCTGTCGTGTATTGCGAGATAACATTCACCGCTCATCATTGGGTCCGCTTAGCGTGTTGCCAGGGCCTCAAGTCTGCTATTACAATAGTGTCAGAATGGCCTCTTCATTGTGAGTTTTTGACAGATTTGCCATACAAACACTGTCAAATACTCATAATGGCGAGACCATTCTGACACTATTGTAATAGCAGACTTGAGGCCCAGATAAAATGATAACGTCTCCGCGTTTAGACTGCGGCCGAGTTTTGTAACAAAGTGATAAAATGATAGCGTATAAAACAACGTGCTGTAAAAGTATATTTTATAGTCTAAAACGCGTCTTCAGTTTATAGCAGATTTGAACATCACTAGTCATATTGTCAACGTCCCAGGACGACACTCAGGCATCTTCTACACATGATAAGCAGTCATGTCAGAGCGGAGAGAATTATGAATGTGACACCACGGAATTATAATGTATTGACGATTCGCCCCGGCTTCGAACTGCAGCTTATTCTTTGAATACATTATATCGTCATAATCGTAGAACAGTGACGGATCTGAAATTTATGTTGAACTGTTCAACATAAATTTCAGATCCGTCACTGTTCTACGATTATGACGATATTTGTCCTATGTCCATCTGAAATAATGTACCTTTTAAATGGTGAAACATTTTTTTAAATAGCAGCTGTGGTTCCGGTGATACACAAACTTACAAAATTCGTTCTCTCTCTTTATATTATTAGTAGGTATAGATTGTTTGACACTGACAGACTCTGACATGTATGACAGACTAAAAATAAAATAAAAATTGATTTATAATACACACATTACCCTATCCAAACAATAATTCATACAAAATTCCCATAGAAAATGCATTAATTTTCCAGGCAACTTTTCCAATTGTACTTTCCGTGAGTACCTGATTCGCGCAAATATATTTATAATATACTAGCTTTTGCCCGCGGCTCCGCCGCGTGGATGTCGGTTATCGCGTAAATAATAGCCTATGTCCTTCTCCATATCCCAGGCTATATCTCTGCCAAATTTCATGACGATCGGTTCAGCGGTTTAGGCGTGAAAACGTAACATACAGACAGACAGATAGACAGACAGACAGACAGAGTTACTTTCACATTTATAATATTAGTATGGATTTTTGTGGTGTACAATAAAGTATATACAGGTAACTAAATAAAAATATTATTAAAAAAATAAAAAATACTATTAGGCCGAATCATGTTCTCCGGTAAATACGTCCAGCCGTTCTCAAGTTAAGGCTCCTACAAAAAGGCGTGACACGCGACGCGACACAAAGGAACCGCGTGCCGCGCGACGAGCGGTGTCTTTGTGTCGCGTCGCGTGTCGCGCCTGTTTGTAGGAGCTTTTATGCGCTTACGAACGTACAGAAATTTATTTTTATTATATGGATTACTAGCTTTACCCGCTTTTCCCGCGGCTTCACCCGCGTGTAGGTCAGAAACTATCCCACGGAAAAGTACTACCGTAACGCGCCCGCCTGAGAAGCTGTCGTCGGCATGATTGTTTGTTACGCAATTGGTCAGGCAAAGTTCTATTGAGTTTTTTCACTAAGTTTCTCTGCAGCAGCCTGAAACCTGGATTATGGCCATAGGAACTATATAACATGGAGCTTAAACATAACTGGTGAATTGAGGGTGTACTTATTATAGGTATACCTCAGTCTACTCATTCGGTCAGTACAGGAGTGATATATTATTAGTACTTGAGAGTTCAACACCGTACATTCCCTGGTCATGAAGATTTACATATAAGTATCTCGTTGACGAGGGAATGTAAAGCCGAGGAATAGTAGATTTATTTTATTTGAAAGGTAGGTATACCAACGACCTATTCACTAGAAATATTAACATAATAAAAAATAACATAAGCATTGAGTGAATTAGTCACTTGCAGACGTACACAGCACTTACATACAAAATTGCTTCTTAAATATTCGTATTCGTTTTAACAAGATTTTTTACTCGTAGTGAGGATTGTTATACAAGGGATGAAAGAGACCTATGTAGGCACGAGATGGTTTGGTGCACGAGCGTAACGAGGGTGCCAATAGTTCGAGTGCCTAAATAGGTTCTTTCACCCGAAGTAAACACTCTGCTTTTCATTTCAAATATGGGGAAAGTAAATAGAAACCTGATTAGTTAAATAAATACATATCTGAATCTGATGAACTCATTTTATACAAATATTTGTGTAAATAATTAGCACTCGACAAAACAACTGAAGATCGAATTGCCGCTTTCCCGCCTTTGTTATGTTTTTTTTTTGTTTCATTTTACCAGCCAGGATTTTTTATCATTGTTGATAGTAAATATTTAGGGTGTATACCCGAATCTTCATATGTAAATCAAATAATAATTTTGTGAAAGTAATTTATAAGTAGGTATAGTCATGTTACAAAATTGTTGATAATTTTTGTTAATTACAATTTTACGCCACGATTTAACAGAGTGGCTGTATAAAATCTTGGGACATGGTTGCATTGTTTTTTTTTTTTTGACAGCATGAAAAATCGTTTCCGCGGGAGGAAAAGTACTGTTTTCATCCCAGAGGGATCAAGTAACCGTCAATTTGCCGTGAAAAAGCCATTTCATACAACGGACAGGCTGGGTTCACACGACAATACACCCCACGTTTTTACAATATTCAATTTAAACCGTATAACAGCGCTGTTCACACAATATATTTTCTCCGTGTAGAAACGAATAGCCACAGTTTGATGGTGTTACTATTATGCGCTACTGCAGACCGAATACATTGAAAGATCATTCGGTTTACTTGACAAGTCCGGTGGGTATTCGATAAACGTATTTAGTTATGAACGTTTTTTTTTTTGCAGTACAAATGACGTGTGAACCTAGCCTCAAAGAAAGATAATAAAATGGTGATTCGAAAATTCGCCTATTATTCGTTAAAAAGCAACCAGTATGTGTGGCACCCCTGAATGTTCATTCCATTATCTTGCGCCCTCCCATCGTTTATATCACTCCGAATAATAATTAAGAAGTGATTTTTCACCAAAGATAGCGAGCGGTCGATATTCTACTAATTCGTGGAAGCTTTTTTGATACGTTTAGCGTTATTATGATAATTTATGTAATCGTATCAATTCATGTGGCACGCACGCACACTACTGTCATATTTTAATACGTTACAGCTCTACATTCTTCGGTACCATTCGTTTCAAAACATTTTCTAACCATGTGTGCTTCATGCGGCTTATTCCACAAATCCCCCCTGAAAATCCTCCTTAGGAGGAAAAGTGGAATCTATAAAAAACAATCTAGGATTCATCCCTGATAATCGCGCTTAGGGGGGAAAACCAGAATTGAAAAAAAAAAAAAAAAAAAACTTATTCCAAGACCGAAAGTGATTTTTTTTACATTAGGGTTCAGTTTTCCCCACTGAGGGGGATTCTCTGGGGGATTAGTGTAATAAGCAGGGGTGAATTCTAGACTGGTTTTTATATATTCCACTTTTCCTCCTAAGGGGGATTTTTCAGGGGGGATTTGTGGAATAAGCCGCTTCATGCATCATGCTGAGTGAAAGCCTTCTTGTCACAGTCATGACGTGCATCTGCCGAATGTTCGGTTTTGTACTCCTGATTATAATGTAGATCAATATTTGTTTACCTACGTACTCTGTGTTTCTAAGACAAATAAACCTTCTTTTTTTTTTCTTTCTTCATGTGCTGCTGGTCAGTTTGTTGCGCCATTTCCTCTTATTGTTTAATTATCACTTGCTTAAAAAACGGTGAAAGAAAACATCGCAGCGTGACGAAACCGGCATGCCTGAGAGATATATCTCGACAGCATGTGAAGCCAAGTCAGAAGCCCATTTTGTATCGCACGTAAACGTATGATCTTGGTAGTACGAATTGAGTGCGCACACTGAATACGTTTTTCTCTGTTAAGTACGTAATGTTCTTATTTCAAAGATGCATGGAAATATTGTTATTATTTTCGAAAAAAGAACACGAAAATTATCGAATCTACGGACAAAGAAAATCAAATCTATTGCAAGAGCGTTTTTTGAATTTGGAACATTACAATGTATGAAACGGCGTGCTGGGGTTATTAAATACTCTTTGATTGGATCTCTTTTATCATTCTTGGCATACCAAAGTAAGTCTTTTGCTCACAAATTGTCTTCACGTGGCCGTTTAGCCGTAAATGCGTTTGCCTTTCGGCACAATTGATAAATAGAAAATTGGCGGCAAAGCTGAAAATTCGTCTTAATTTGTTATTTACATACTTAATAAACATAATTTTAATAGGTACTTAATTAAAATGAGTTCCAACGGTTCAGAGAGTGATATGGAGATTGACTGTACTCCCCCAGATTTAAGATCATAAGCCAAATTGGCAATGGAAAACCTGCTTCCAGCGAAGTCAAAAGAAAATACATGAAGTATGTTTTATTTCCCTGCATTCTTTTGAGAAAAGTGCTCCATCGCAGTATAAGATATTCTATAAATATCATATTAGCAGAACATTATATTCGCAAATCATCATATTCTCAAAACATGATAGGTATTATCAAAACATCATATTGTATAGAACCCATATTCGCAATTTATGATATTTTTTGTCTAAATGTAACATCGGGAATAAAATACATAATCAGTTTTTTTTTCTAATCGTTTCTAGATACACAATAAGTAGAGAGGAACAATTTACGTTACACTGATACGAAAAGAAGTAAAACAATAGACAAAAACACAAAAATTCAAAGTATTGTCAATGATTGTGTACGTAACTACACTATTTTACAATATTTTGTTTCAAATTAATATTACGGAATTACTAGGATTTTATTTTGTTTGACTATTCACAATAAAAATTAATATTTTGTTACAAATTAAAAAATGTTTTATTTCTCAAAAATAACAGAATTGTGATCTGTCGCCGAAAATGATATTCTCAGCCTGATTGTACTTAGAATATGATGTCTTGCGTTTATCATGTTTTGCGAATATCATTATTTGCTAATATCTTATTTCGCGTATGTGCTATTATGAGAATAGAATGTCCTGCTATTATGATCTATAGAGAATATCATATACTGCGACGGAGCGCGTGCATGTACGCAAGAGTAAAAGGCATGCAAAAAAAAAAAAAACACTAGGTTAGTCACTAAACACACGAAAAAGAACGAAGACCTCAAATTGTTACCACTGATTTGGTTGACTGTACTTACCCTGTATGAGCTCATTCATAAAGCTCCACTAGTGCTATTCACTAAACTTTCGATAAATGAACTTAGTAACTTTAGTAACTTAGTAACTTTTGATAGCGGACCACTTGGTATATATTGGATTTTTAGGGTTCCGTAGTCAACAAGGAACCCTTATAGTTTCGCCATGTCCGTCCGTCTGTCCATCTGTCCGTCCCCAGCTTAGCACAGACACTCTTAGTACTAGAAACTTCGATCAGTATTGATCGAAGACTAGAAAGCTATAATTTGGCATGGATATACATATTAATCACGCCAACAAAGTGATACAATCATGATAAAAAATGTTATTTAGGGTACCTCCTGTTCATGTAAAGTGGGGATGTTTTTTTTTCGCCTACCCTGTGGTGTGGGGTATTGTTAGAGTTAAATGTCCCCCTCCTGCCAGCTTAATGGTTGTACATGGATTTGTTAAAAAAAAAAAAAAAAACAGCAGTAGTAAATATAACGAAGTTAAAAGGGAAACTATCACAGCCAAGTTAGGCGTCACAATTACAGAGTAATAGTCAACCAACTTACATTTACAGTTGAAAAACATGTTCTCCCATACATTCCGTATGGAAGAACATGTTTTTCAACTACGATGTTAAGTTTGTTCTTGGGATAAATTCATACCAACTACGGAACCCTTCATTGTGCGTGGTCCGATACGCACTTGGCCAGTTTTTGATCAGTTTTTGAATATGGGTTAAGTCCTTTTTGCTAAACTATGTCCAAATATGAGTTTTAAAGTTTATTCATAGTTATCTTTCTACCTTCCTGCCAACCAATTCGTTGAACACAGCACCTACACAGAATTTACTCAGTGACGTATATTAAAACAAAAATTACAAATCTCAACACTGTCGAAACGTCGAACACCGGCTTTACCGACCGCGCAGGGTATTACATTTCGTTAATTGGCTCCGTTTAGAGGCCGGGGAGTGCCCTGATTGTCTGTAATTACACTTTGTGTACCTTTCCCAGTAATGGCGTCGATGCTAAATGTATTCACAATTTTGGGTGTTTGATGATGCCTTGAAAGTATGCGTGAATTCATTCCTCAACATTATTTCAGCCGTAAGACGTCCGCTGCTGGAATAGGTTTCACTCAAGCACCGCCACTTCGACCGGTTCTGTGCTTCCCGCATCCAGCGGATTCCTGCGGTCTTCACAAAGTCTTCAGTCCACCATGTGCGAATTAGAATGGCCGAATTTGTGCATCGTCATCGAAAATATGTAGTACTAGCTGCGCCCCGCGGTTTAACCCGCATACGGAATCAAGACTTTAGTCTAGATTCCGTGGGAATGTCGGGATAAGTATCCTATGTGTTAATCCAGGTTATAAACTATCTGTGTGCCATCCATTCTGCCATTTATTCATGATTGAGTAACAAACATCCATTCATCCTCCCAAACTTTCGCATTTACAATATGAATTTAATTTTAATTAACTAATTTGTTCACTTTCAAATCGGGTGCGGTCACTTGACTGAGGTTCGATAAATCATATTTATTTCTGTACTTTAAAAACTATATGACGTCGGTCGAAGCATAATTATATACATTATACGATTGCTCATATACAGGGTGTTAAAGAAATTGCGTGCCCTATCTTCAGAGTGAGTTCAGCATCGAAAAAGGCACCCATTAAAAAAAAAACCTTAAAAAAACCGAAAATTATCATAAGATGAGCCTAATGTAGTACCTTCTAATTAAATAGCAATCGTTTAGAATTGATTAAAAATTTGCTTAAAATAAGTTTTTATTTTGTTTAAATGCTAATTAATAATTTCCTAGAGTTACCTACCTACTATCGAACGCAATGAAATACCTACGCCCGAACACTTCGATAAAGCCGGGTGAAGGATAGGTAACTAGGTACGTATATTAAAATTCCAAATATTTCTTCCTACTTTAGCGTGCTTATCTCCTTCAAAATTAAAACATCTTAAATTTTTTAAGTTAGTTGGTACTATATTAGGTTGATCTTGCAATATTTTTTTATATTTGTTTTTTATTTTTCCTGGGTTCCTTTATCGATACTGAACCTACCCCTAAGCTATGGCACGCAACTTCATTAACACCCTGTATAGTGTATACTCGAGCGGCACATTGCCGTCGACAGAGGCAACTGCAGCCGTAAATGCGTCGATGGCTGCAATTGCCTCTGCCGTTGGCGCTAAAAAGAACTTCACTATGAGCACTGAGAAGAACTTAACCGTGAAAAAGAAGAACATACCTGTGGAGTTAGCTCCGATTTTGTGGTATCGATAACCACTCTCGGCCGGGGCTCCAATTTTAGGATTCCACGTTCTCTACCCTGCACAAAGAAAAGAAATTATTTAGAGCTGATAAGGTTACGATCAATTATTTGTCAAAAAAAATAATCTAATTGAATGACTACCGACGTAAAGGTTCAATCAAGTGATGTTGTTAAAACATCGAGATGCCTGTGCTATATCCGTGGCTATATCTAAGTTAAACATTGTTTGTTATTAGTTTTTGTTTTTGACCTATTTCGGCCACATAATGCGAAAGGGATATAACAACCTTGAAAAGCTGGTCATTGTTGGCAATACGGAGGGAAAGAGAGCACGAGGCCGGTCGCCAACACGATGATCCGACCAAGTAAAAGAAGCTACGTCCTCAAGCAAACTTCAGCAGGTGGTGATGGCAACGTTGGACCGGAGTCGATGGAGGCAGATTGTCCGCTTAAAGGGGTCCAGTGACCACGATCCTCAGTAATGAGGGACCGATTGAAGAAGAAGAAGAAGTTATTAGTTTTATTTAGTTTAGGTTAATTAATTTTTATTAACTTGATTTATTGTAGGTATTTGATTTGCATATCTCTAGTTCATATTACTTACTTTTGTATAAACGAGTCAATAAATAGTTATCATACACATAAACGTTTCAGAATAGATTACTTAAATGATGGTGAAAAAACCGCACTAAAATACATTAGGTACTATGTAGTTTAGAAGAATAAAGGGAGGGAACACACAAACAAACACAAAAAGCGACTCTGTTTTATATCATTTACTAACTGACCCAACAGACGTTGTCCTGTCCAAATTTCAATACAAAATAATAATAATAATACAAAATTCATTTTCAGTTTTCCCGGCAATAATGTTTGTCTTTGAACTTGATTCGGACTATTACGAATATTTTAAAACCGTAAAAAGCCAAATCGGTCCAGCCGTTCTCAAGTTATGCGTTTAACAACGAACATCATTTCATTTTTAGGGTTCCGTAGTCAATAAGAAACCGTTATAGTTTCTCCATGTCCATCAGTCTGTCTGTCTGTCAGTCCGCGGCTTAGCTCAGAGACTCTTAGTAGGTATTAGAAACCTGTAATTTGGCGTGGGTATATTTATTACGCCGGCTAATTTTTGTTAGTCAAGTGTCATATTAAAATCACAACTGTCATTCACTGACAGTTATATGAATCGGCTTTAACACGTCAAATTGAGGTAGTATAAATTTTCCTTATTGTACAATGTATTAAACTGGATCGTTCAATGGGCTCATTTGTCACCCTGATAACTTAAACTGCACGTAAAGGTGCTCCTAAACGGGCTATAATTGCCCGGCAATGTGTCGGTACTACGAATGTGGCGGTACTATTGGCAATTATTGCTCGGCCGTCTCGAAAACATTTTATTAGAGCTTATGGCTGAGCAATCTATGGCTATTGATTACTAATATTGCCCATTTAGTGTAATAAGCTTAGGTATAGCATCACCACTACACTAAGGAAAGAAAGAAGAAAGAAAATACGTTTATTTGCGGTAAACATGACGCAAAAAAAGAATATAAACACGAAAGAATAAGGAAAACTACGTGGAAAAAAGCGTCACATCCACGCAAAACGGCTATCGCTCAGCATTATGCTGTGACCCTATGCAAGACAGAGCCCCAGCGCTGGTTATCAGCGACAACAGGCGTTGACGTAATGACGTAGATACACAGGTTACAGTAACCGATGGCTCTTGATCTGTTTAGTTATTTAAGTACTAACATAAGCTAGGCTATTTTATTTTTTACAGTGTGGACCTCACTGTGGTCTGAATAAATAAAGTTTATTATTTATTGTGAACAGAATGACAGCAAGTCTGTAGAATCGCTACCCAGGTAGCCAAACAGATCATGATTTAATCAATATTGATCTGCCGACTGCAGTAAGCTCGAGAAGTCGCGAGTGGTTACCTCGCGCATTCGGTGGGTATTTAAACATAGTAATTATTTTAATCATTTTATCAAGACAAACTCAAGAAAAAACATATTTTTTGAAGCTATGAGATTTTATTCTATACAGCATAGTTAATCTAATCGTGTTAATGAAAGCGATTGTATGTCCGCCAGATCCATAAATAAGATATAACTTTTTACAGAGTTTTATAATACTGTTTTGTATGTTTCCAATGGATTCAAAAAAACTAGTAACCGCGGTCTCTGTTGGTGCATACCGCCTATAAGAAAAAGTATTTTTTCATAAATACAATTCCAAACCTCTTCTTCTAATTAAGTAGGTAGATATCTTGTTGGTTCTATTGGCATGTGATGAGGAAACATGGAAACATGAGGAGAGGTATCAGTACTTAAATGTTACTGTTGGGGAAGAACAAATAAACGATAAATGAACTGTGTTGAAGAAATGTGGCGAGAAAGAGTATTTGTAATCTTCCGCAATTTTTTAAAATTACCTATTTATTACACGACACCACAACAAAATCACAAGAGAAAATAAAATTGGGTATCCTAAGCTGAAAACACAACGTAGTTTTTAAAAACAACTGTATAACACACGAAAAGTCGCAAGTACACAAGTAGTACGCACAGCGTAATAGATTACTCTTCGATCACTACAGAGTATTACGAAAAAAGTTTCCACGTCAAATCAATTAAATTAAAAATGTTGTAAGTACCTTTGCGTCCATCGTGTACCGCGATGCAGACAGCGTTGGCGGCTACTGCTGTGACGGCTTCTGGCTCGAGTTGAAAAGGATGCCTGCGAAAAGGGGTATACGTCAAGTTTTCAAACTTTCCTCTTTTGCCTGAATATACGAGGGAAATCGTAGCGTAATATTTGGGGACGCGATTTTCGTATATCATAAACATACTTAGCTTTAATACCTGTTTACCTAAAAATTACCTTATTGGTTATCTCTGTCCTTAAATTGGTTGACCCAAATTCAAATCAATTGAGCTCCCGTACGTAACTGAAGAATATCTAGTCAAAAATCGAAGCTAACACAATATTTACCATTACCACTAGAAAACACTCGATTGCCACTTTTATGTGGTTCCAGTTTAAGATTATCATAACACTCATTCACTCACTGACACTTCAACTTATATCATTAGATCACATTCACCGGTCCTGGAACATCTACTTAATAAATCTTTTTTAATTCATTTACTCACTGACATTCGCACAGTCTAAACCGCTGGGAAAGAAAGGATTATTGAAAATTCATTCTGTAAAGGGGTTAAAAGTTTGTAAATAAGGGATTAAGGTTTGTACGGAGTTCGTTATTTTTGCCGATGGCATATCCTGTCGGGCACTCGGTTTTCAGCTTTTGCCCGACATTTTGATCCCAACTTCATCTCTCAGATTGGTCCAAAATCCTGACTATGTGCACTTCTATAATGTAGAAATCTACATCCTTTAAAATCTATTTATCTAATATTATCATTTATCTAATACCATGCTGAGGAATTTTTGACGCCATATTTTAGTTTATTTTGTTATTAGTTTTATTTAGTTTAGTTTATTATATATTGTTATTTAGTTGGTAGGTATGTTATTATTACAGATATTTTTTTTATTTTAAGTTAGTTTTATAGTCATGTTTAAGTTATGTCAACAATAAAAAAAGTTTAAGTCTTTATACCATTTATATTTATATACTAATAATATTGCTGAATAGTTTATTTTTTGTTTATTAAAACCTGCTTATCTCTGGAACTACCAGTTGGGTTTGAAAAAATCTTTTTACATAAATGATAGTCCAATTCAAGAGGAAGATTATTTAACATCGCGCTAGGACTCTTAGGACCCGAGCAATAATAAACTTTGTGAAAAAGAATTAATAGCGCAAGCAGGTGATGCGATGCGACGGGGTGGGATGGGGGTACAAGAAATATCACGCGGTCGAAGACGCAGGCAGAAGCTAGTCTTCTAATAATAAAATTCTTTATCTCTGTTCGCAGTGGTTTGGACACAATGTATGTCAGTCAATCAGAGGCCCAAGTCTGCTATTTTTATAAATTCGTCACTCCAACATGATCCCATTGTCATTTTGCTAAAAGTTCGTAATCTACTAAATTCATAATGGTCGATCATTGGTCGGTCAATGGTCTTGTAATAGAATTGTATTACAGTGGCATTGTGACCATTTATTCATGCCAGATTTCATTTATATATATTTTTACATATTATTTATTAGTGTTATAAGCAATCTGAAGTAGTAGGAAGTTGGAACTTTAGTAGGAAGTTTCATTTGTCATTATGTACGAGATTACCAATTCTTCCAATGGAGTGTCAGTGGCTGACCATCAAACTTGTCAAAATCAACAATTATGAAATCAATGATAGACCATTCTGACACTATTGTAATAGCAGACTTGAGGCCCTGTAAGTTAGTCACAACATCATGGTTTATGTTACGTATAGCCAATGTATGTTTGGTTATTGAACTGCAACTTTGTTTTTATCTACTAAGCAACACTTTTCAGCAACTTCGAAGCACACATGTTGAAAGTCTCAATGTAAACAATATTATGATGCCATGTCAGTCGTTAAAGTGATTAATGTCGAGTGTACGATGTGTGTCAATTACGTCATGTTACCTTTATACGTCATGATGGGGAACGAAAACATCGGCGACTCTTTTATGTTTTTATAGGTTTCTTGCCGCGCCCCGCGGTTTCACCCGCGTAAATTTCGATTCCGTGGTTTGTAAGCAAAATTTTACTGCCTAATTGAAATTTTCTTAAAGATCACGGATCTTTTTGAAAATAAAATATAGCCTATGTTACTTTCTGATAATTTAGCTTTCTATTGGTGTTTTTTTTTAAATCGGTCCAGTTGTTTCAGAGCTTATTCGACACAAACAAACAAAAAATAAACACTTTTTAATATTATTAGTATAGAAGACTAGCCTACTAGGAATCATTCCATCGGCCCCCTTTTACCATCGGACATCTAGACGTACTGCAAGTTACCACCCCTACCTAGTTGATATTCCACCAACTCTAAGCGTTTTCAAACGTCTTTTATAATGCGCACAGCAAAGGAGTGGAACTCTCTGCCTGCGTCTGTGTTTCCGAACGCATACAACCCTTATCTATTCGTGAGAGTGAATAGGTTTCTTCTGGGTAGGCTCACTCCATCGTCGACTTTGTCTCTGTCACCCAGACCTAGACTAGTCAAGAGCAAAACAATAGAAAAAAAAAAAAAATACTGCAGCCTAATTGCGTAACAGTTTGAATCGCAATCCGAGAGTTTTGAAGGATATTGCTAATACCTTGCTTCATAGGTTATAAAATTTCGTCTGCTTAGCGACGTAAATAACGCAATTGATGTGGTTGAACTGTCGAAATGAAACCTATTGCGATCAATTGTCATTGTACGTGTGCTACGAAATTATCTCGCTGGCTTGTCATCCTGTTATTCTGAGGCTTACATAGGCAATATTTGGTATTATTTAGCACTAGTTTGGGCTAAAATTTATAATCAATCATTGACGACTGGTATATTTCCTTCAAAGTGGAAAGTCGCAAAAGTTGTTCCGGTTCACAAATCGGATGACAATGACGTTGTAACTAATTACAGGCCTATCTCAATCTTATCTTCGTTCGCCAAAGTTTTTGAGTCACTGATATGCCCATATATTCAGGCTCATTTAAAAATGTTTTTAAGCGACCATCAGCACGGATTTGTTAGGACCCGTTCTACTAATACTAATTTGGTACCCTTTACAGAACTTCTCACAAAGGCTATTGATGCAGGCTATCAAGCAGACGTTATTTATACGGACTTCAGCAAAGCGTTTGACAAGGTATCCCACAAAATCTTAATTACCAAGTTGCGCGCCTACGGTATTTCTGGGTCCATGTTAGAGTGGCTGAGTTCGTATTTAACGGACAGATTTTTCCTTGTTGTCGTTAATGGTTATCAATCAACCCTGCATTGCGTTTATTCCGGTGTTCCCCAGGGTTCACACTTGGGTCCCATTTTGTTTATTTATTTTATTAATGATATTCCAAGGTGTTTTTTGCACTCCGATCTTTTTATGTACGCTGACGATTTAAAGTTTTTGAGAATTGTTAAGGCTGAGGAAGACTCATTACTATTGCAAAGTGACCTCAATCGTCTCGTTCTATGGTGTAACAGTAACGGAATGGAACTGAATTCCAAAAAATGTTACCATGTTAAATTTACAAGAAGGAACATCCCAATAAGCAGCAATTATTATATATCCGGTGAAAAAATTAAGGAAGTTGAAACAATAAAAGATCTTGGTGTACTGTTCGACAAGAAGTTAACTTTCAGGCCACATATCGATAATACTATAAAAAGAGCTTCAAGAATGTTAGGGTTCGTCATAAGAAATTGCAAAACCTTTCGTCACAATAGAACAAAAATACTGCTTTATAACAGTCTCATTCGTAGCATCTTGGAATATAATAGTGTAGTTTGGCGTCCTCACTACGCAACACATTCATTGCGACTTGAACGTGTTCAGAAACGCTTCGCGTAGCACCTCGCATTTTCCAATGGTGTCGCCAAAAAAATTCGTTCTTACAAAAAAAGACTTACGCATTTTAGCATGACTTCTCTGGAAAGACGTAGACACTTAATTGATGTAATGTTTGCCTATAAAATCATTAAGCATAAAATAGACAGTCCCAGCTTGCTCGCCTTTTTCAATTTTCGTGCACCTTCTAGAATCCCGCGTAGTGCCATCACGCCCCTGTGTCCCCCTTTTAGAAGAACTGTTTTGGGAGCCAATTCGCCTATTGCAAGAATGTGTAAGGCAGTAAATGGCTACAGTGATGCTATTGATCTCCACTTTGACTCTTTTGCTAAACAAAAAGCTATCCTTAATCGTTTACCGAGCAGTCCTTAATCTCAGCTTACCACTGTTATTATGAGTTTATCAATTTTAACTTTTTTTTTTTAATTTATTTTTTACCAGTGTTTTCTATGTAATTTTAAATTTTTTGTTGAACATTTGTTAATCCTATTTTCATTTACATTAATTTTCATCTCTGTGTACTTGCTGATGTTTATATTTTTTATGAATTTACTTAATGTTATGCATTTTTAATTTAATTTATCAATTGTTTTCAACTATAACAATTTTTTTTTTTCTAATATTTCCAATTATTTAAATATTTTTTAACCAATTCTTGTCAGTTTTATTATGTCAAAGATTATTCAATTTTGCTTTTACCAATTTTTCAACCAGTATTTCATAAATATTTTTTATATTATTTTTATATTTGCGCTTATTACTAAGTAAGTTAGCTTATTTATATGATTCATTGTTTTATGCATGTGGTGTTTACCTATAAGTAATTGATGCACTGTTATTTTACTTTAAAATGTATTATGTGTTTGTTTCAGTGTATTCAATTGTTGGTGAACCTAATAAAATAAATAAATAAATAAATAAAATAAAACCCGAAGAATAAATATGAAAAAAAAAAAAAAACTTTTGGTTGTTTTTTGGTGGTGTTTTATTAAAAAAAGAAATAAATAAATTAAGTTTTTTCCCCAAAAATATAGCTGTTATCATGGATTCATCACTCTTAAAAATCAGAAACTTCGGTTATGTCACTTTACAGCTAGTCTCTCAGTAATTAGTGGAAAACTGCGCAAAGGTGGGTTGTTAAAAGGGGTGAGACGAGCGGGTTGTTAAATATCGCCCATCCACTGATATTAAATAAAACGTCCATTGAACACGTACATTTAGAGTCGGTTTCTAGCTAATTGCTTAAAAAAAATATACTGTAATTTTTTTCAGTTTTAATTATTAATTCAAAAAATGTCAGGTTCATTGACAAAATCAATGGTTTACGATCTTAATTATTTTTATACCATTGATAAACTAGTAAGTCCCTTAGTCGACTTTTACGACACCCACGGGAGAAAATGGGGTGATGCTATTCTTTACGTCCGGCACCACCCGGTAGAAAATGGGCAGCAGCGTTCTCTATGCATTTTCAATACCATACTGCGATCGCCAACCCGCCTGCCAAGCGTGGCGATTATAGCAAATCCTCTCCAATTGGGGAAGGCCTATGTCCAGCAGTGGACGTCTTTCGGCTGAAATGATGATAAACTAGAACCTATTTCCTATGTTGGAATTATGCAAAATAAACGTAAAAGCAGTCAAAACATTTTAGACACCTGACCTACATTTGGCTTGTTATCTCGATTAGAAAAAACTACCAAAAAGTTAGTATAATATCAAAAGTAGGTAGCTAGAAAATACTAACTATTATTACTTGCGAAAGTGAGTTTTTGCTTGTTTGTTTATTACGGTTTCACGTTAAAACGGCTGAACGGACATTGAAAGAAAAAAAAAAGAAAGAAAAAAACGTTTATTTGCGGTAAACATGACGCAATAAAGAACATAAACACAAAAAAAATATGAAAACTATGGGGGAAAATGCGTCACATCCACGCAAAATGGCTATCGCTCAGCATTATGCTGCGACCCTATGCAAGACAGAGCCCCAGCGCTGGTTTTCAGCGACAGCCGGCGTTGACGTAATGACGTCGTCCGGTGCAGCAAAGAATTATTAAGACGCTGTACCAGCACAGCGTACTTAAAGAAAATTAAAACGGCATAAAATTTGGCACATGGGTAGACCATGACCTAGGTTAGGACATGGTATACTTTTTATCTCGGTAGTACGTTCTCGTGGGATAATTTCCGACCTCCACGCGGGTGATGCCGCGGGAAAAGTTAGTGTGTTATAAAATAAACTCATCATTATTCTTATATACATATATACTTTTATCTCAATAAATTTTTGTCTTACGCAGCATGGACCCTCTTTCTTACATCTCTATTTACCATTATCGCAGTATTCACCCCTTTTCGAGCCGTATTACCAAAAAACTAAAACAACGAAGTAAAAGGTCCCAACAGATGGAGGACTGTAGCTTGTCATATCGCTTGTCGTCACTGTCACAGTACTCGTAAAGACATGGCTTTTGACATGTTATTCTTTGAGCCGGTCACCCCCAATTCACCCCCTGGTCTTTAAAAGGGTAAGCAGATAAGGTCAGTGTGTTAAATCGTAATTTGCACCATTTCTTTCTTACTTAAGACAGAAAAAGTGCTTGGATGGGGTTCGAGTTTGCAAACTTCGGTAATTAATTAATAAGCTATAAGTTTAGATTAGGTTGATGATAAAGAATCCTATAGAAAATAAAAGTACTTTTTTAAACCCTATTTTGGGGATAAAATACTACTTAGGTGCATCTGCAATACGCCAATTTTTTTAATCCAAAATTTTTATATTAATAAAACATAAAATATCGTGATCAGCGGACGGGCGATTTTTTGGAGTTGCCTTTTTTTGAAGTGCACTTCTTTAGCCGCGTTGAGCGATTTTTGGTAGGGGAAAAACTTATGGGTTTGCGTCACCGAAATACGCGACATTATCGTGACATATTGCGCCAGACTGTCAGTTTTGAGAAAGTTTTGAGTTTTCACTTCTGTTTGCAGTTCTGCCTATTTTTTTTTCCATCAAACGCTTCTCTTAGGAAACTTAGGTACCTATTTAATTATTTAGAATCAAAAAATATATTCATGGTGTTTTGATTTTACATGTATTATACTCCATTTATTATAACATTAGACAAATAACGGTTCTCACCCTTCCTTTCGTTATTTCGATGTAAATGTTTAATAAAGTCCGTTATTTCACGATAAATACAAAGCAATGTAAATCTATTTACCGTTTACATTAAAAAAAAAAAAAAAAACATTTGAAATTGTTGTAACTTATGTATACTTTAATAGGCATTTAGTCAAAAAACTGTTATTTTGACATTACAAACAGAAACTTAAATTTTATTTATTTGTACACATGAGATGAAATAAAAACAAAATTCTAATATAAAATAGCGCCATCTGTTCAGGATCCATTGCATTAAACTGAGGGTTACCTTTTTATGAGGGGTGACTTGGGGGTGAGTTTTAGTGAGGAAATCTTTAGGGGTGGTTCAGCGGGTGTTCTTGATAGTTTTCAAATTAACTGTGAGATGGCGTTAACCAACTCAAACTTGATTATACAGGATGGATTTTTGAGATGGGGCAGTTAGTTCAGTACACGTTGTAGCTAAATGAAAACGGTTTCAGGAGACTGTCCTTATTTTTTTTTTCACAAGGAACCACAGTTTTTGAAAAAATTAAAAATACCGTCTGCTAGAAAATGGACCATATTCAGAAAAAAAAAAAAATGCCAATCGATCCGATTTCTTATAATGATAAAAAATTCTCTCGGCACAATTGAGGTTTGAGTACTAGAAAAATCAGAAATCGCAAAATACTTTTCCCATACATTTCACATGTTGTGTGTACATCGAATAAGGTAACCAACTAACATTACTGCCACGTCTTAAAAAATCTATTAATTTAATTAATTTAATTTTAATTTAAATCTTAATTTTTTGTTCGAAATACCCACCACACCTTTGCTAATAGAGCCAGACTGTTTATAATTAAAGTGAGATAACTGCAATGTCCAATAGAGAATAGTCCATGTCTCCATGACTTCCAGCTATTTTGGTCTAGGGCAGGAATGAGCTAACTACGGCCCGCGGGCCAAGTCCGACACGCAAACGCTTTTAATCCGGCCCGCCAACGTCATTATGACATAAGACTGTATTGCTCTCAGAAATTATGTCCTAGCGTTCGTGTACGTTTAGGGCCAATTTTATTAACGACACATAACAAAATTCGTTTTTTTTTTTAATAGCCTATGCCATGCCTCACTGCTGGGCAATGTCCTCCCCTTTTTTCTTCGAAATCTTTCTGTTTTGTGTGATTTCTGGCCACGTTGGCCCCGCAAACATGATAAGATCGCTACACCACCTTCGCCGCGGTCTACCTCTCGATGACAATATCCTCTCAGGTGTCCAGTGAGTGACGATCTTTGCCCATCTGTCCAGGTGAATTCGGATTACTGTAAGATAAAAAAATTGCGCTGGTGCGCTCTACGATTATTTTCACGGTGGCATTTTAGCTTTCGAAGATTCTTACGATAAATTGCATCTTAAACAAAAATGCTTTTTTTTAATTCTGGACCCCTGAATTCCCTAAGCTTTTCTGTTCCCTGAAGAAAAGGTTTGCCACCCCTGGTCTAGGGTCACGCTAACTAGTCGTAGACCGAAATAGCTGGAAGTCATAGGAGGAGGCCTTTGCCCGGCAGTTGTACGATGTAGGCTTCTAGGCTGACAGTAACCAGCAAATGCAATGTCAGTGCCGCATTATTTTATAGTACAGGTGTTATGTTATGATACATTAAAGCTCAGCCATAAATTTCACCATTCGGCATGCAAACATTTATAGTCACTTATAAGTCATTCACTTAAGTTTAATGGCAACGCAGACCATAGAAATTAAAAAAAAAAAATTCGTTGTCTGTAAAGTTAGTTTACGGACGATAGTTTAACGTAACAACGTCATAACTCATAAAAAAACATTGATGCGGTGCAAGCGTACAATGAGCGTAACGGGACAATGAGTCATCCTTTTTCGTGCATGCAGCCGGCGTTCATCGATTAATTAGACGTGGTCACGACAAACAAAAAAAAATATCTGTGATAAAAACTCAGTCACATTGTAGTACATTTTATCCATCAAAAATTTACGTAGTCTATTCTTAAACAGGGCCTCAAGTCTGCTATTACAATAGTGTCAGAATGATCTCTTCATTGTGAGTTTTTGACAGATTTGCCATACAAACACTGTCAAATACTCACAATGGCGAGACCATTCTGACACTATTGTAATAGCAGACTTGAGGCCCAGCACTGTTGTCAAGTCATTCCAACCACTTGGTAATTTATTGTTAAAACCGTAATTTTATATTTCCAGTACCGATAAGCTCTTTTAATTATTTTAGACACGCTTTAATTGCCTGTAGTCTTGCTTACCTCACAGCCTCATAAAACAGAGATTAAACTGTAATAATGTCAGTGAGAGTTTTTTGACCTCTTATCAGCGACGGTTTAAAAGCTTCCGTTAGTCTAAAATTAGGCGGTCAGGATTTATCTCAAGTGATAAGTCAGATTCGTGTTACAGCTCAATGAAATTCTTTTGTGACGTGACGATCTCTGTTGATTTTATATTATACTAGCTTTTGCCCGCGGCTCCGCCCGCGTAGATGTCGGTTATCGCGTAAAAAAGTAGCCTATGTCCATCTCCATATCCCAGGCTATATCTCTGCCAAATTTCATGACGATCGGTTCAGCGGTTTAGGCGTGAAAACGTAACATACAGACAGACAGACAGACAGACAGACAGATAGACAGACAGACAGACAGACAGAGATACTTTCATATTATAATATAAGTATGGATGAAGCTCAATGTAAGATCGTTTTTAGGGTTCTGTAGTAACCAAGGAACCCTTATAGCTTCGCCATGTCCGTCTGTCTGTCTTCTGTCTGTCCGCGGCTTAGCTCAGAGACTCTTAGTACTAGAAAGCTGTTTTTGGTACATATTAATCACGCCGACAAACTGATAAAATAACATCTTGAAAAATTAATTTATTTAGGGTACACACGGCTACATATATCAAGCTATTTTTGCAGTTTATCAATATATTTTTTTTTTTGTTTATATTCCATCGTTGGATAGGTCGTTTAAAAATATTGCGAACCATTTCTTAATTCAGGGATCCGTTTGCGTAATATTAACTGCTATAGAGTGCTAATTTTTGTTAGTGTCCCCCCCTGTCACATAATTGGTTGTATTTAGATACGTGAAAAAATTCACAGCAGTAATGTATATAACGAAGTTAAAAGGAAAACTAACAAGTACCTAAGCTTTACAAGTTACCGAGTAATAGTCGACCAACTTACATGTACAATTGAAAAACATGTTTTCTCATACCGAATGTAAGGGAGAACATGTTTTTCAACTCCAATGTTAAGTTTGTTCTTGGGATAAATACATCCCAACTACGGAACCCTACATTGTGCGTGGTCCGACAAGCACTTGGCCGTTAAAAAATATATATATATATATATAATGGAGTGCCAATGTAACCACAAAAAAATATACGGAAACAAAAGATATGCTACACTAATGGTAGAGGGTGATCATTAGTATGAGGCCTAACGAACGTAATTTTGTGAGTCGTGAGTCGCAGAATTTCGGTCGCAGAAATTCTGCTGCATTCGGTTTCATACAAAAATCCTATTTGATTCACACGGCGACGCAAAATGAGTTGTCTGCCGACTCACACGCATTATTCGGACCGAATTGAGTTTGCGGCGAGAGGGTGGCGACTCGTATCCATTGCACTACACAAACACCCAATACAAGCGTTGAAAAGCAACTGAATAAATTACGCTCGTCTGGCAGCCTAACAGAATTTCTGTCGAGCAGCAATTACGCGACTCACAACTCAAAAAATTACGCTCGTCTGCTCGTCTGGCTTCACCTATAGTCCTCTAGACTGAATTTCGGCCATGGCGACCAATCTCAGCGGAGATCAGCCTTCGCCGCGGGAGATATTATATATATGCACAAATGTATGTGCAAATACAGGTACACACTCTCTTCCCTTACTCTCATAGTCCGATGAGACGGCAATCCGACATGGCCGGAGAGTGATCAGGTGCAGGGCCAATGGCTTGACTTGCTTTTCGAGGCTCGGGGGAATCACACCGCCAACTCAACCACATCCTCCAAGTTGAAGAAGAAATTCCTAATGGAAAAACCTAATAACAACCGACCAACCACGAGATCAATGGGGCAGTCCAATCGGGTGCACTCGGGGGGTGATGATAATGATCATCACAAAGGCAACATTGTCGTTAAAAATAATCGTTTGTTCTCACTAGTTCCATTCATTAGTTCGATCTTCGAAGTAATTACGCAGGTAGCAAAATGACGCCTGCGGCAAAAAAATACGTCGTCCCAAGTCATTTTAGGGTCCGTAGTTTATTCGTCGATTATGTACGTCACACTAACGTCATTTTAACGTCTGGTACTCACCGGAACGTCCTGGTGATGTCGATTTAGCGTCATGTCTTGAGGCTGTGACAAGTTGAAGTCATCTGATGGAACCCCCCGACGTCAAAACATGACGTCTCTTACGTCGAGCAGTACCGTAAACGGACGACATAATGACGTAAAAATGCTACCTGGGTAGTCGAAGCATTGTACTTAAATTTGTTTCCAAGCAATAATAAGGCTTGTCGACGAAGCCCCGCTTCGTGGGGCTCTCACTTCTGGATGGTTTAAAAAAAAAACCCTCCGAACCTAACCTGTCCGAGTCGAGGTGCCCCAATCCCGAGCTCGCTTCGCACGCTCTTGCATAAAATCTCATTAGTTCGACGATCGAACTAATGAATCGAACTAGTGAGAACATGCCAAAATAATGACTAGTGCAGATGCCTATGCTATAATAGATATAAAAGTTTTACAGAAACTGGAGTTTAGGTTTTTGGCATTATAAATAAATCGTCCATACATATGTGCTTCGTAATATGTAAGTAATTTATCTAATTTAACAATGTAGTCAGATGGCTGACATCTGCTACTTCTGCTAGACGCAACTCCATAAATATTTCGGGTAGTCATGTCTTATACCTACACGTATGTATATTGCGTCGGAAGGTCATCTTCTCAACTTTATACTTCTTTATAACAAGCTTCTGTCTGCGACTGCGTCTGCGTTAATTTCGGCCCCCGACCCACCGCGTCGCATTGTATCGCCCGCCCGTGCTATTACTTCGTTTCCGTTTAGCGTTCATCCTGACTTCTCTTTTTGCTCGGCTCCTTAGTGTCGTAGCGTCATGTAAAATAGCCTATAACATTCCTTGAGAATTGGGCTATCAAATGCAAAAATATTTTTTCAAATCTGACTGGCAGTTCCAGAGATTAAAGGGTATACACAAACAACAACAAAAAAAATCTTCAGGTTTATTGTTAGTACGAGTAATATATACATAGATAGATAATCATGAGCTGTTTTTCTCTATAAATTAAATTGAGTTCATAATTAAAAAAAAATCTATCTGCCTAGCCTTGTCCCAACTATGTTGGTGTTGGCTTCCGGATGTAGCTGAATACCAGTATTTTACATGGAGCGACTTTAATAATATTCCGGGGCCTATTAGAACAATTCTAGGCTCGGAAGCCAAGTCTTTTTTTTTTTAGGTCTTAAGTCTTTAGGACTTTTGCCCGCCGCGGCTAGAATTAAGGAAAAAAAAAAAAAACAAAGAATCTCCATGATCTGTTAGTAAACAAGTGCTACTACTCTATATAAGACTTCCTATCAGACTAATCACTTCTCCAATACAGTCTCCCATGAGGAGTTCAGTGTCCCACTGATGTGTACCTACCTATCTATACGTATTCGTTCCGTTTTATTATTATCTTTTTTTTTGCATTCTATGTGAAATATTAATAATTTGACGTGTATAAGATCTCTTATTGTATAGCTAGCCGTGAAAACCTATAACTGGCTTCATGTATCATATGCCAGTATATTATTTATTGTATTTATGTAAAGCTGGTTTTCCATGTGATAAATAAATAAAGTAACAATGGTAACAATAAAAAAAAAAAAAAAAATGTAAATTTAGTTTCGATGTAACTATTGTATGCCCTAAGGGCGGGACATAGCTGATCCCAATTAAATTTATTATGTACCTATCATCCACAATAAAGATATCGATTGATTGACTGTCTATTTGACATCCACAACCCAGTAACTGGGTAATACGATACCCCTTGAACTACTACTACTACTTGATACTGATTGTCAGACTTTTGGGCTTCTTACCGTGCTTTTCAAGGCACGGAGGAGTCTCAGCATGTAAAGATGGCACCCATCCATGGACCAATCTTGGCAAGCGTATCTTAACCTGATGGATCGATCTCTGCGGCTATTATTACTTAGCTACGAGCTCCTCAATTAAGTGTATAACCATTATCAGCTTTTTAGTCCACTGGAGGCCTATAAACGTCTTTTAATTCGATCCATTACTCTCAACCAACTGCTACCAGCCAGCCTGCGAAGACCATCGCTCCATGTAACCAGAGAGGTCAAACTACACCATTTTATATAGGACAAGTAGTAAGAACTTGAATTACTTCAAAAACCGGCTAATTGCGTGTCGGACCTCGTACATAGACTGGTTTCACTGTTGGGATGAATTTATCCCAGGAAAAACTTAACATTGTAGTTACAAAACATGTTCTCCCATACATTCCAACTGCAAATGTAAGTTGGTCGAATATTACTCTTAACTTGTAAAGCTTACTTAGCTGTGATAGGTTTCCTTTTAACTTCGTTATATATAAGGTGTATCTATTCATACACGAAATATTTTAAGAGTGAAAAAGCCAGAGCAGCGAAAAAGTGTTTTATATTTTTACATAATTATTATAATTTTAAATTTACTTGAGACATTTTGCAAAGGAGTTGCATTTTCCAAAATTTTACTTATTCTATTAATGACCCGCCCGGACGTGGCGACGGTGGCGGTACGAGAGCGGTGAATTTTGATATTAATGAATCATCATATCAAGTAATTTTATGTAATTTATTTTTTTAAATAATATACTTAGATTTTTTTAAAAATCGTTTCCATGGCTTCTTTACCACCTATAGGTAGGTGTATCTCTTAAAATATTTCGTGTTTGAATAGATACACCCTATATAGTAGTGCCGTGAATATTTTCACTTATCCAAAAATAACCATTTAGCTGGCAGGGCGTGCGTAGAAACGCAACTGGTGCCCGTCGTGGGCGCCCGCTTCACGCAACTTCAGCCTTCAGGCCTTAGAGTCTCTGAGTTAAGCCGCGGACAGACAGACAGACGGACATGGCGAAATATAAGGGTTATTTGTTGATACGGAACCCTAAAAACACGTTCTTGTAAGCTGTGCGTGCGCATAGTAAGTATGTCTGACAGTCTGTCTTATTTCATCCTACATTGATTCTTTGGTAACTGTTGATAAAATTATAATAGGCACAATACGGTATGGTCTATTATTAACGTCATCATTTTATCATGTAGCTCTATAGTAAATGAGCCTACAGGTCACTGGGGGTCAGCTATCTGTTTGGAAAAAGATAAAATGCAGAAAAATGTGTGATTATTATTTTTAAAGCTGAAGTATGATTACAATGAACTACTGTTCTCAATCTTGTTTCTGGGTACATTGAATGAATCTACGTATAAGGATGATACGTATGAGTTGCGCTCAACATAGCCCTTCTTATAGACCACTTTCCTTCCAGCTAGCTGGTACCTATAAGTAAAACGGATGATGTTTTTCTGAAAGTATTTTTTTTAAGCACGTGTGAGTTGCGCTCAACAAAGCCCTCCTTATAGACCACTTGCCTTCCAGCTGGCTGGTATAAGAAAAATGGATAATGTTTTTCTGAAACCTGTTTTTTTTAAGCTTGCCTATATTGTCCCGCTGCTGAGCAAAGGCCAAATTCTTCCAGACATCCTTTTCTAGAGCCACTTCGATCAAGCCCTTACGGTACGCATCTAGGCCGTCTCGTTTCCTCTTCCTGCCTCTTCTCAGGCATGCACCGTGTGGAGGTCACTGTGCATGCGGCTGACGTGACTCGCCCAATCCCGTTTCAGCATGGCAACCTATGTCTAGGATCCCCGTTTTAGACCGCAGCGTGGTGTTTCGTATTCTGTTTGTTCGTTTAACGCCCAAAATGTTAAGTTTTATTGTAATCCTTCAAACGGAGCTTCTGTTTGAAGGATTAAATGAAAACATAACAATGTAAAACTACTGATTGTAATAATAATGTATAGTCTTGTAGAGCCCAACATAATTAAGGATGTTATTAGAATAAAAAAATAAAAACAATATTACAATCAAAACCATAAATTTATGTTTAAATCAATATTAAATTAGAATTAAATCAAAATTAAATTAAATTACAATCAAAACCAAATTAAATCAACATGAAGTCAGAAATAAATTAACACAAAATGAAATTCAAATTAACTGAAAATTATGTCAAAATTAAATTATTATTATTACTTTTATAATTATATCTATTCAAACACCCTATAACATAATTAATTTGTGCTCAACATATTTTTTTGCGTACGCTACACATTTGGCTTCAACTAAATATTAAGCCTTTGGGCAAGCGCGACGAAGCTATTTGATAGAAAGAGACAATGACATGAATGACCTAATGCACTGGTACGCTAAACCGGCGAAGACTATTCATGTGTTTAAAATGAAATAAGCAGACTAGGGAAACGGCATAGACTAGATTATTTGTGGCGGATGTGAGACTTGGTCAGGCGTTTCAAGGCTTCAAGAAAAAACTTCGATGTATCGTTACATTGATATTTTTTATTCGATATATCGATATTTTTTGGCTATATCTATTATTTCAATATATCGATATAAAATATCAAGTATCGAAAATGTATCAAATACGAGTACTCGTAGGTACCGTATATTTCCAATAGGTAGTAATACCCGTGTCGCCACAGAACAGATAAAAGAGGTTAGAAAGGCATTGTAGGCGGGGCAGGCGCGCCGCACGTATGAGCAACTTTTGAGCAATTTAGTTGGTGGTAGGGCTTGTTCTAAGTCCGCCTGGCTAGCTACCACTATCTTATCTAAGTCTGTCGCCATAACAACAATGTTAACAACATTTGTTGTGTTTCGGCAGTTAGAGGTAAGATAGCCAGTTCCTCTGTGGTTGAGGATTCCGGGTGAAGCTCGCTTCCACCATCGGCCTTATCGTCACTTACCATCAGGTGAGACAAAAAAATTAAATAAGAAGCCAGGTGTGTCCGAGAAGGGATTTCTTTTCACCAGTAAGACTAAAAACCTTAAAATACAAAGTGATATTTGTAATTATTACAACAGTATTATGTAGTTTGTAGAAAAAACAATACAATCGCAAATCGGTGCTTGGGGGAGGCCTATGTCCAGCAGTGGACGTCTTTCGGCTGAAATGATGATGATGATGATGATGAATTACAGGACAATGATGATGATGACATTGGGCCTTATTAGAAGGCTAAAAGTCACCCAAATGGCCATGGAGAGGGTTATGCTTGGAGTTTCCCTACGTGATCGAATCAGAAATGAAGAGATCCGCAGGAGAACCAAGGTAACCGACATAGCTCAAAGAAATGCCAAACTTAAGTGGCAATGGCAGGGCACATTGCGCGCACAACAGATGGCCGTTGGGGCCAAAAGGTTCTGGAGTGGCGACCGCGTACCGGAAGACGTAGCGTTGGAAGGCCTCCCACAAGGTGGACCGATGACCCTATGAAAGCCGCAGGAATCCGCTGGATGCGGGAAGCACAAATCTCGAAACCGGTCGAGGTGGCGGTGCTTGGGGAAGGCCTATGTCTAGCAGTGGACGTCTTTCGGCTGAAATGATGATGATGATGATGAGACCAGTGAGCAATAAAATTGTTTCAGCTGAAAATAACAAAACTATTAAAGATTATTAAAGGGACATGATAATAATGTTCGACAATAAACTGAAAAATCCAGAACATGAGTAGCAGTGATCCGGTGCGTCATCTGCAGTTATTTATAGTTTTATGACATTATTACATAAACATATCGATCAGAGAAGGATCGGCTCATTAAATTAAATTGAACAGTCTTTAATATTATAATATATGTATTACATGTACATATCGACGCTTGAAAGGCAATAAGAAGGGACGTCGCGCTGGTCAAGTACGTGGCGAGTGTACTTTTAGGGTTGCTGCACCACCCTGAAGGTGAGGTATACTGAGGTGCTGGCAGCGCTGCGGCTGCGCGCGCCGGATGGGTGCGTAGGTGCGCGCTGCCGCCCCGCTCTGATAGAAGTGCCAGCGGATAGGACTAACCTACTCAAATTTACCCCTATGTCACGAGCCGCACGTATTGTTAATATTATTACGGTATCGGAGGATATATTTGGGCAGAACCTGCCGAAATTCATTCAAATGGCACAAATAATAATTGAAAGAGGTATTGTGTTATAAACATTTGTCAGGTTTATAATTTTGTTTATTATCTAGTATTTATGTATATTTCTTTGTAATTTTACTTACAAGTCATTTTATTTATTGTAAATTTGTGTAGACATGTGACTTATAACATCGCCTTGGATGACTCTGTAAAGATGTTATAATTGTGATTTAAATAAATAATAAATAATATTGACCAAACGACATGTTGGCAACTTTACACTATAGAGCATTAAAAAAAAAAAGAATAAACCTTTAAAATGCCTTTTTTTGTGTATACTCTACAAGAGAAAAAAATAACTACTCTAAAACATATACTCTACACTGAAAAATATAAAATACTCCATTTTAAAGTATTTTTTTTTTTTAAATTTTTTAAAGTTGCCAACATGTCGTTTGGTCAATATTGCCTTTCAAGCGTTGATATAATATTAAAGACTGTTCAATTTAATTAAATGAGCCGCACCTCGCTCGCTGTCCTACGTTTTCGTGTAAGTACAGGTAAATTTAGCCTACTACAGATGGTCAAGATTAATATACCTCAATCAGTTATTGATACAAACAAATAACATTGAAGTGTCTGTTTGTAATGTCAAAATAACGGCTTTTTACTAAATGCATATGAAAGTTTATACGGTAATTATAACAAATAAACGATTTTTAACATTTTTGTCTGTCTGTTTGTTCCAGCTAATCTCCGAAACGGCTGGACCGATTTTGACGGGACTTTCACTAGCAGATAGCTGATGTTATAAGGAGTAAACTTAGGCTACTTTTGTTTTAGAAAAAGACACGTGGGCGAGGCCGCGTTCAGCTAGTTACATTATATTAGACAAATCGGCCTAGAACCCGTTTTTTTTTAATACACTAAGAAATTCCTACCCTTACCCAGCACTTTAGCTATGGATATGCTTTAGCTATGGATATTTATGTGGCTTATTGAAGTGAAACTTCTTAGACGACGGCGACGATTCGATAATTGGGCGAGAATTGAGAGTGAAATTTCAAGGAAGCGTCACATTTACGCACATTGCGTTACATGAGGGAAAATAAAGATATAACTCTCTCTCTCTGTTTCTCACACTTAAGGTCGTAGTACATTTATCAAATCGGAAAGGGATCGTAACCGTATCGCCTTTCGCGTCGCCGTCAAACAGTCGTCAACCTTACGTAAGCACGTAACCAAAGCGGATCAGAAGCTCCGATACGTCGATTCGGCTACGGCTAGGCGACGCCGCGCTTACGGCTCGCCGACCGCTGGTTGATGGCTAGTCATTGATTCTATGTCACACCTCTTGTATGGGGACGATCCACTGTGCGCGGGAGGGGCGCGGATGAAGAGACGTAAGCTGGGGTACGTAGAGCCGTAAGCTAGGCTACGGAGAACCGTAAGCGCGGGAACTGCAAGTCGACCACGCACCGCACCGCGGTTGTGAGCTTGTCCCGAGGCGAGGCGATTACGTTACGATTCCGATTAGTGTGCGTTGCAGTAGGGAGATTCATACAAATAATACTGAACGGCTCGAGTTGATACGGTGACGATCCCTTTCCGATTTGATACGTGTGCTACGACCTTAACTCTCTCTTATTTTTATAAAGTTTTACATCTATCACGTGTACGGTGGCTACACGCACATTTAATCAATCTATACATTTCCACTATAACCTGATCTCACACTGTGTAAGATTTCCGTACTACTGGAATGTATAGCTTGATTTGTAGCCGTGCGTACTATCACGGTCTCGTAAGGACTATTCCTGCTTATTATTATATTACTATAGGACTATTATTGAAACTACATTAGGCTGTACGACAGTAGGAACAAAACCAGTATATGTTGGCCTCTTATTGTTGAAACTTAGTTCAAAGCAAAGCAAAGTGTTCCCACTGATGTTCGGACGACTGTACTACCTATGCGGACTTCAAAGCCGACCGATGGTACATAATCTATAGCCCTATGGAACGCTTATGGTAATCTGTCTCCGTTTAATGCACTTCATGTAAGCTTATGGAGTGTAGTCACTTCATGGAGAAATAGGGCATTACTGGTTAGATTCTTTATGTTGTTTTATCAGGTTCGACCTTTTATAAGCACTTTTGTTTCTAATAGATGTGTGAGTTGTTAGGTAAATATAGGGTAGTAAGGACATGCAATACTGTTTCTTAAATTCATCCCTATTTTATTTCCAACCATTGTTAGGTAGAAAATCCATATAAATGCCTAAACAATTTTTTTACCACACCAATTGCAAATGCTTTAATCTATTCTAAGAATGATTGTTTAACTTAACGTTCAATATAAGCTACCATTAGGAGCCAACATTTTAATTAATGAACACACGGAAGAAACCACAATAACTCACACAATTACACTATTGATGTTAGTTCCCAAAGCTTTCTAATTACTGACTTTGTATCTCTAAAATTGGGACCACTTGAAGACCTTTGCACGGCTCGCCGATTCCTTCCCGCTGACCGCACATGTTGGCATTCTAACAGAAAACAAAAGGCGAACCTTTTCAGGTTTGTTCACAAAAAACCGTCGGTATGGGGCCACGTTCCCTACCACTGCTGGGGTCGCAAAGATTAGGGAGCGCGTAGAAGTGGTAGTTGGTTGGTTTGAATTTTGTGCATAATTATGTATTACTAGCTGTTGCCCGCGGCTTCGCCCGCGTGGAGTTCCTACGAGAACATACTACTGGGATAAAAGTATCCTATGTGTTAATCCAGGTTATAAACTAGCTGTGTGCCAAATTTCATCCAAACCCATTCAGCCGTTTTTGTCGTGATTGAGTTACAAACATCCATCCATCCATTCTCACAAACTTTCACATTTATAATATTATTAGCTTATGCTCGCGGCTCCACCCGCGTGGATGTCGGTTATCGTGTAAAAAAGTAGCCTATGTCCTTCTCCATATCCCAGGATATATAGGTATCTGCCAAATTTCATGACGATCGGTTCAGCGGTTTAGGCATGAAAACGTAACAGACATACAGGGCCTCAAGTCTGCTATTACAATGGTGTCAGAATGGTCTCTTCATTGTGAGTTTTTGACAGATTTGCCATACAAACACTGTCAAATACTCACAATGGCGAGACCATTCTGACACTATTGTAATAGCAGACTTGAGGCCCTGATAGAGTTACTTTCACTGCTTTCAAATTTATAATATTAGTATAAATTATTAGTAAAAAGTAAAATAAAATTATATTAGTTATTATATAAAATGGGATTTGGACTCAGTTATGCCTAAAAATACCATGCACCGGATAGATAATATAACAATAACAATACCAGCCTATAATTATTTTTTGGAATTTGCGACGCCATATTTTAGTTTATTTTGTTATTAGTTTTATTTAGTTTAGGTTATTATATAATATTGTTATTAAGTTTGTAAATACATAACAATTACAGTCATTAAAATTATATTTGTAAAAAAAAAAATTGTGATGTATATCAACGAACCCTGATCCAAAGTCACGACGCGTCGTCTCAAACATCCTAACTTACATAGTCACAACCATTCACGTTCACAAAGTATTAAGGCTCCCACACAGTGGCGCGATATCACGGGCCCGACAAGGGTCGCGCTACCTGTCGTGCCCGCGATATCGCACCAGTCTGCACGAGCCTTTAATCATCCAAAGTCACAAACATTCAAAATCTCAAACATCCAAACTCATAAACATCAAAAACTTCACATTCAATATTTTTGTAGCATAAGCCCAGGCTCTGGCTTATGCTATTGCTAACGAAAACAGAGCAATGGGGACTACGGGAACAATTTTTAATAATTTTATTCACCGCCCGTGTCCCCATTAATGGGGACACGGGCGGTGGGGACAGCGGGAATACTCCATGCTATGTGAGATAGGTTTGCCTCTGTGAGGAATCCTCACAGAGGCAAACCCATCTCACGTCCACAACCACTTAATCTTTGGTCGAGTGTTGTGAAACCGGCGCGCGTCACTCAGTGCTGGCTCGAAGCGCGCGGGCTTACGTCGCGTCGCGCAAAATGGCGGACGTCCTCACACTATTTATCACATTTATATCTATAATACTGTCTGTAACCGCACAGGATTACTACCACACGCCCCGGATTGGCTCGAAACAACTGGCTTCGTGTTACAATAGTGAAGGTGTTCCTCAAGTAAGTCGAGCTTTTGAATTACACTTATTTTTTGTCTTATTTGTTCGGCTTTCGAGCGTAACTGTATGTTTCGTTGTAGCTTTTAGAGTTTGTTGTGTTGTTCAAAAGCTGTGATTCTGAAAAGTTTGTGTCGAGCTACGTCAAAATATCATAGAGTAGATAGATTATAGTGTATTTTGAGTACAGCCACCTAGTAATGCTATTGTTTATGAGAGCTTTTAGTTCAGTCAGTCTAAACTTAGTTGTGACCGCTAAAAGAGACTCAATAAAGAAACTTTTAATGTTGGACGTAGTTCAAGTAGTTTATCTCAAACTTTACATCAATAAAGTCTTTTAAATGAATGGAATAGAAGTTCATTTGTTCAAAAGCTCGTCAAAGTTGACTTTCCTTATACACCGGAATGTTTGGTCTTACAGCCACATTAGGACCAATTATTTGCCAAGTAAACTGATGTCCAGTGATCGCCGACTATAACCCTTTGTACTTTATAGTATAGGCAGTGCTCTAGCGACTTCTACTATACACTACTACACTGCTGTGCAGTGTCCAAATATTCACACAGCCATTTTGGAATGTGGACATTAATTTACCCTTTATGACAACCAGATGTTATACCAACACAACAACAACTACATAACTAAGTATTAATTTATCTTAATCACCCAAAAACCCCTGCATCTTGAATGTGGAACATGAATTCTCCATTTATAAAGCTGCTATAATATGAGTCTTGTGCCTGCTGAAGTTGATAACGATCCCCCAACAACAACACAGTCTGTTATCAATCTACTGTTGGATGCTGTGGTCTATTTGCTGATAACAAGCCCTTAGCCTTATTACGACACCAGAGGAGATAACGAAGTTATTACTCTTAAGAATATTGATTAAGTATAAGATGAAGAGGTCGCTTCTAGGCTCTGTAGAGTTGGCCTAATGTCTTTAGCATCGGGACTTTACCAGTTTTGTTTGTATAGGCCCATAGTTTCCAGCCGTGACTTTTGGGAGTATTTTAAGAAACCAGCGCTTGTAGATATCTACCTTCTTCTCACGTAACGCATGATCGTCAGCATCTGCCTTGCCGTTTCCCAACTATGTTGGGGTCGGCTTCCAGTCTGACCGAATGCAGCTGTATTTGCTTGGAGCGACTGCCTATCTGATCTCCACAACCCAGTTACTGAGTATCACGATACCGCAATACGCCTTAATAAGACTAGTTGTCAGACTTTCGGGTTTCTGACGACCCGTGACAACTGTCAAAGATCTACAAATGATAGCCGGGACCAACGGCTTAACGTGGTTTCCAACGCATGGAGGGGACACACCAAGAATGTAAAGATGGCCACCCATCCACGGACGAAACGCGGCTAGCGTAGTTGGACGTAGTTAAGCAGAAAGGACTCAACCCACATTGTGGTCAGGGATGAGTTGTATATACCAAAGAGGTCCTTACGGTTAACGGAAGGTACCCAGCTACATGTGGGTTGGTTCCCAACATTAAAAAATCAACTTTCTCTTTGTAGAGTCACGGATCTTTTTGCTGAATGAAAGAACCAACCGTTAGGACCTCTTTGGTATATACAAGTCATCCCCACAATGTGGGTTGAGTCTTTCTGCTTAACTACGTCCAGTTTAACCAGATCGATTGACTTGTACGGCTGTTATTACTTATCCACAAGTCCCTCCAGGCTCCACGTAACGCAGGATCAATATGAGAAAAAGTCATGCCGTGCCGTGAATATAAAGCTAGCAATGACTGAGTCTTCTAGTCCAACGTACCCTACGTTGGACCTATGTTTAAGCACCTATCGTCAGAAACACGCTACAGCCCATCTCTTCGAACACAAGCATGATAATCCCATTAAAACCAATATGAATGAAAATCTATCACAGAAGCAGATAAAAAATATAACCCTCTCAGTTGCTAGTTACTTTTAGGGGATCGAAGGTTATCAAGCGAAGTCGGGAGCTCTGTAATGAGTTCGTTAGCTCTCCGCCTAATGTCCCGTTATCAGTGCAAACGGAACATACTTATCACATCCGTCATGCTTATTTTATTGTCTACATGTAAATTGTGTCATTATTATTGTAGCTTAACGCTGCCCTTTTTGGGGTGTAAGTTGGGAGCTATTGCAGAAATTCAGTTGGAGGTTTGGAAACGTTACCTGGTTAACTTTGATAAATAGACAGATTAATGTTTCATTTCCAACTGAATATACACCACGCTGATCAGAAACGTATCTTTGCTAAAGAGAATCATGAAAGCCCCCAAAGGAAACTCTTTAACGTATGTCTCATACACACATGTTGATTTGAGGTTAAGTAAGGTCTTGTAAAGTTAACTTGGGTCAAGAGATGCAGAACCTGGCAGAAGCCGAATAATAACCTCAAATAGAACAAACCCTAAGAACAAAAGATCTATCGTTTGTCCAAAAGCTTTGTCATTAACACGTCGCATCGCACGTTGCTTGCAACATCATCATACAATCAGCCATGTTCAATAGATTACTGATGATGAATCTAAGGAAGTTTTCAATTCAAATGAATGTTATTTTAGTCGACCAACCTATAATATGAACCAAGCAGACCGCCAGCGATTTCCGCCGACTTCGCAAAGCTCCAAGATTACCTTTCACGGTTATTCTTGAACAAAATGCCGCTTTCTGTCCATCCAGCCATCTATTGTTGGTACAAAAACAAAGGACATCTGTTTTACATTCTATAAATTCTTACATGTCTAGGAATACCTCAGGCGCATTTATTGTGCTCGTGTTACCAAGCTCGCCTTTGTTCTATGTATATGGTAATTCTTGGCTGACTGAATTGAAAAAGCTTTTATTATCTAGTGAAAGTTCACTGAGTTGAAAAAGCTTTTAGTAGTGAAACTTCACTATTTACACTTCACAAATTAAATAAAAGCACTTAGGTATACTCAGTTATGGCGGTTCGAACATGATGATCGATTCTCTAGGCAATATTAAGTCTATAGAATAATCTCTGTGCTGTATGTAACATTGAAGATGCCTGTCACTTGATTATGGCATCCAAATTAAATTGATGGTGTCTTGAGGTACCAGAAAACAACATCCCTCTCTCACACTCTGATCCTCACAGACACTCACACAACATAATACACGCTTTACGAAACTAGCCTGTAAACCGACACGTTGTTCTGCTCATTCGTACTCCGACCCCCAAGATACAAGCCTTGCTTAGTTTGGGGGTCAACGGCCAAACCAAAAAATTGTGATATACAAACTTAATTGTGTTCATGTTAGATCATTGTCTGTCATCAGTTCATCACCTTTTCTTTTTGCCGATAAAACTTTTTGTATTTTGTTTGTTGTATTTGATAAAAAATATTTCTAGCGCGCACAAACGATGAACCCTCACACTGGACCTAGCGACTATAATGAGCCCTTTCGAGATCACAGGCGTGACGTGATGAAACGAGCAATGAAGCGATTATACGCCTCATTACTTCATTGCCATGGAAATGGAAGTACCGGTAATACGAACATATGCCTGGGATTCGCTAGGCTAGTTTCTCAAGCCAGAATAGTAAGCTAGTTTTAGTAAGCTAGCAAGGTAGTAACTCTGGTTTCTAAATACAGAACTAGCTTAATTTCTAGGCTAGTAAACTAGTGAACAATCAATGGCAGTGATAGCCTAGTGGGCTTATTCCACTAATCCCCCCTGAGAGAATACCCCTCAGTGGGGAAACTGAAACCTAATGTAAAAAAATCACTTTCAGGAGGATCTTGGAATAAGTATTTTTTTTTTTCAATTATAGTTTTCTCCCCTTAGCGGGATTATCAGGGGTGAATTCTAGACTGTTTTCAGATTCCACTTTTCCTCCTAAGGGGGATTTTCAGAGGGGATTTGTGGAATAAGCCATCCTAGTGGTATGACCCTCGGACTGCCAAATCATAGGTTTCGAGTTCGAACCCAAGGCACGCACCTTTGACTTTCCGGATTCATGTGCGTATTGTATAATTATCACTTGCTTAAAAAGTGGCGAAAGAAAGCATCGTGAGGAAACCATGCCTGAGAGATATTTCTCGACAGCATGTGTAGCCAAGTCAGCCGCATAAAAACACACGATTAGTAGGAATGGGTTTCATTTTCAGTGCAACGACATTCATTTCGTTATTTACGTTGGTATAGCCCCCATAAAAGCTGATCAAAGACAAAGGTCTGATGAAAGCATCAGTCGGAAATATCTTTGAATGGGTGTTATTCAAAGATAGTATGACCAAAGAAATGATGGAGGGACCGAGTGAAAGATAATACATACACTCATCAAAAAAAGTTTGTGATCACTAGCATCAGCTGATATAATTTTTTAAATTGAAGTTTATCAAGAAAAATTCTTTGTTGTGTGTTTTCTTTAAATAGAAATACCCTGTTTGAAATTAAAAAAATAAACAATTTTTTATAAAAAATAATTGAGTACTTAATCATAATGTAATTGTAACTGAAATTTGATAGAAAGAAAAAGACTGTTTAACCAAACTTAAACAACAATTTATTAATAAAAGGTTTATATTCAATATAATATAACTCCTCCCCTGGCTCGAACACATGCGGTGATTCTCCTGGGCATGCTGAGAATCAAGTTATCCAGCATTTCTTGGGGTAACCTGTCTCATACTTGAATAGCGGCTTCCGTGAGCAGTGTCTGCGGGGACGTGGCTGACGGTTCCAAACAGCTCGCTTAAGAGCATCCCACGCGTGCTCTATTGGGTTTAAGTCGGGCTATATTTTTAAATAAAGAATCTAAAAAGAAGAAGAAATCATAATATAATCTACCGTAACAAAAAAAGATTTCAATTTTTCAAAGTGATCGCAAACTTTTTTTGATGTGTGTATGACAAGAAAAGGAGTAACTACCGAGATGACGAGTATGGAAGAAGAATACGCGCCGACCCTAAATAAATTGTGATAAGAGAATGAGCGTGATAAGACCTGTCGTACTCTAGATATGGATCGGAATGCTGGGCCGTGAAGAATACGGATGAAAAAAGATTGTATGCAGCGGAGATGAGAATGTTGAGATGGATGTGTTGAGTGACGACAATGAATAAAGTGAGAAATCCTAACTAATATTATAAATTGCGAAAGTAAGTTTGTTTGTTACCTTAAGGCCCACTTGCACCTCGCCACTAACTCAGAGTTAGATTTTAACTCCTGTCAGATTTATACCAGAACTGTCAGATTAACTCTAGGTTAAAATTTTGGTGCAAGCCCTCCTTACACGCGTAAACCACTGAACCGATCATCTTGAAATTTTACATATACGTTGTCAGGTTTATAGAAACGGACTGTTCTGTTCTCGAGGAAAACAACAATAACGTTCTTGTGATAATAGATGGCGCCACGTGTCTTTCGAATCATGATTTAATTATGTAGAAACTTTAGTAGTGTGTTAATCTATATATACCTATATAATAGAATCGCCGAAATGTATGTACGCGCATAACTTCCGAACGACTACGCCAAATTGGATAATTCTTGCTTCTTCGTTGCAAGTAAACTTAACAGCACTGTAGAATACTTACTATAGAACTCAGAATTAACGGTCCTAACTATAAACATCTCTTTCCTCATACAAAAAAAACATAACGTACCCTTCAAAAAGCAAAGAAAAAAAAAATAAGATAGACAAGGAAACTCGCTTCATATCGCGACACATGGTAGCAGCCAAAATAGTGCAGCTATATATAGCAACGACTCATAGGACATTCACCCATACACCTTTCTTGCACTACGTAAGGATTTCGCGCTCACTATTACATCAGGGCAACATAAACGTAAACTTGCGAGTAAACGTTTTTACGTAAACGTGCTAGTTTACATTTTGACTGGAGTAGGTCGAAAATAGTTCAAACACTTTGAATACCTACATGGATATTTCAACGTCCAACACGTAGGGTGTTGGACGTTGAAATATCCATGTCAATCAAATAAGTAAAATCAAAACATAGCGTTTAATTAACTTAAAGTTATCAATACAAAAGAAAATCCCCAAAAATATATGTATGGCAGTATCAACATAAAATACTTTGATATCATCACTACAATACATATTATAAAACAAAGTCTTCCGCCGCGTCTTTCTGCCTGTCTGTCTGTCTGTTCGCGATAAACTCAAAGACGACTGCACCGACTTTCATGCTGTTTTCACCAATGGATGGCATGGTTCTCGAGGAAGGTTTTAGTATATAATTTGTTAAGCTTTTGTATACATTTTTGTATAAATAAACGATATTTGTTGGAGGTGTCGGAAAAAAATAAGCCGTCTGGGAGCTTTCAACGAAAACGCCGTCTAAACCCTTTGAGATATAACAAAATAATGTATGGTGGAATTGTGTATCTTATATATTATAGGTCTACAGAAAAATCTGCGATGGCATATGTCTATCTCTTAAGGACATAATAAGATACTACTCGTATATCCATTTTATTCTCTTTTTGTATTTGTTGTCTTTAGGTAGTCTGAACATACTTATCCTTATCCCGGTAGTACACTTCCGTGGGAGAATTCCCGACACTCACGCGGGCGAAGCCGCGGGCAAAAGCTAGTTTAACCATAAATAACAATTTTGCAATTAGGTACGTAGTATGATACCTACTTTATTTACATATTATTTTAATTAACGCAGCAACAGATAATTCCGGATCACATTACTCATGACTACACATTATTCCCGTTGCAGCAAGACTAGTAAATAAGACATTCTAAGAACTCGCCAGATGAAGCATATTATTCATTCTGTAGTTTTAATGGCTCTCGGACCGCCAGTATTGATGATGAACGGAATAAAGATAAAGAAGGACATTGTTGAATGAACGAGTATTTGGAACTTTATCTCTCGTGGCGTTACGAGATACGTGAGAATATGAATGATTAAATAACTTATATACTTTCATGCAATATTCGATTAAGTAGTTTGATACATGGGCCGTGTGAGCCGTGTGACATGGCTTCATATCAAACTATACAATTCCGGTATAAGCTGATCTCGCATTGTATAGAATTTCCGTACAATGAGAGCGTCAGCTTGTATTGGAAATGTAGCTTGATATGTAGCCGTGTGTACTTAGTTTCGTTACTAGCACATAACATAAATCTGTGTGGGGTTTTGCCTCAAAAGACCAGTGGCGTAGCTATGCCAATGCCATCAATGCGGTCGCATAGGGATGTTTCAAGGGAGTCCCATCGGGCCACTAACGATTATTTAACTTTATTTAAAATAATAATCGAGAATGGCCCTTGTAGAAGTAAAAAAAAAAACTGCAAGATTTTTTTCCTAAATATCCGTATATTATACGAGGATTACGAGGAATTTGATCGTACCTATCATAATTATGTTCTTTAAAACGATGTAAGCTCAGGTTTTTTTTACCAAATTTTACTCTACCTGTTCTTCCGTGAGAGGTTTGATAAATGTGAGAAGTTCGAAAACTGTCTGTCATAATCAAGCGTATAAGAGTGCGGCAGGGCTCATGCTGGTTTTTTTTTTTAATATTTGATAGACCTCATACCATGGATCTTGATAGTAGAATGTACTTTTTCATCGATCTTGTTGTCAGGTATCAGGGGACCAAGTCTACTAATGTACAAACGTTGCAATGGTCTCTTCATTGTGAGTTTTTGACAGATTTGCCATACAAACACTGTCAAATACTCACAATGGCGAGACCATTGCAACGTTTGTAAATTAGTAGACTTAGGCCCCAGGTGTCTACTGCCGACTTGCCGACTTCTCGTTCAACACCCGGCAGTCCATATTCGTTGTCATGGCAAAGGGTACTTCCATTTTTTTTTTCATTTTGGTCCAAAAAGGCTAGTTACGCCACTGCGAAAGAAGATCTCGTATACTAATCCTCATGGTCCTCACATGATCTGAACAAAATATTATGATGGGATTTTAAAAGTGACTACAGTGACCTCTGAGTAGTTGGATCGGAAACACCGATCTCATCTAGTTTTAAAACATTGCCATTCAACATGTCATTTATTATTTAGTTACTTATGTTCTGTGACTATTAGTGTAGTTTTTTTATTGCACTTTTATTTTCCAAAGCCAGGAGGAAATCAGCTTTCCGTGCTCAGACAGTAGTGACTATGGCCAGATTCTCAGTCAGTGTCAGCAGGAATTTATTTTTATTAGCTTGGATTTAGCCCTAGTAGCAACTTACCCGTTACAATACTTCTCTACTAAACGCCTACTAATTGCCTCCTAAACGACATAGGTTTATATTCGCTCAAATGACATGCTGTAAAGGGCAAATTTTATCTCTATATTGTACTTGTTACGATAGAATGGTTTATTTTAATATAGATAAACATTTTGTAGCTCATAAAGTCACCGAAATATTACCCAGTTAGTAATATAACACACACAAACACACATAATAAATCTATTATGTGCCTACTACTGAGATTTGGGCCTAATCTCTGCGTCAGAGATCAGACCTCAATCCACCACGTGGGCCCAGTGGTTGTTGGTGGAAGTCATATCTCAGTTCCCTCGCCATTATAGGAGGTTTTTTATCATTGTCTATGATTCAAGCTCACAACTTCTAGCTCGTTAGTTGGATTCTTTAGGTACCACTGGGCCAACACTACTCTACTGGGTCACCACTACTCTCTATTGGATCACCACTGCTCTCTACTGGGTCACCACTGCTCTTTATCTTCAAAAACGTAAAATTATCAATTCTTTAAGCAATCTTAACTGATTCTTTTTCTATCTTTATCCACAGAGATGTATACCGGAGTTCGAGAACGCTGCGTTTATGGTGCAGATGGAAGTGACCAACACTTGCGGAGACAATGGCAACAAGGTCTACTGCATCCAGACTTCAGCTGGCACTTCAACTAGGTACGTTTAAAATATTGTAGCGATAGCATCTTCTTTAAAGCAGTTTGAATATAAAAGGCCATCATAATTATTTGCCTAGCATTTTTCTAACTATGGTAAGGTCGGCTGCCAGTCTACCCAGATGCCTCGAATTTTACATGGAGCGATTATCTGACTTCCACAGCCCAGTTACTGGGTAACACTGGACACAGATTGGTCCTGTTGGATTTGGAATAGTCCAAAACTTTTAATAAATAATACTAGCTACAATTCTCGCTGGCTATTGTTTTTACCAGTTAAGGGCTGTTCTCATACAGTTCGTGCCGAAACCAAAAAACGAAAGACATCGATGGACGATTCTACCCTTTTCTGTAAAGTACTGGCTGATGGATAGCTGGTACCAACTATCTGAAAACCAGTCATGGATTAGGGTGCAAGGTGCTTGCATAAAGTAGCGGGTTCCTGGTATAGCCAAGTCGGTACCAATCGGTGCGGGTGAAATCGTCTCATATTAATTTATGCACTCATACAAAAATAAACCGTTTCTTTCCGTAGATCAACTTACAGGAGTCAGGCCCGAAAACCGGCTTCTTTATGCAAGCTCTGACGAAGAACTTACTATCTAATCTGTGTCATGGGACAGTGAATCAAACCGAGACGACAAATCTTCATTGTTTTCTTTTCTTTTTACAGGTCATGCGACACCTGCCAAGCGGGCCAGTTCTCTAGCTACTACCTAACAGATCTCCACTATGAGCAGGACAACCAGACCTGGTGGCAGTCAGAGACCATGAAGGAGGGGATCCAGTACCCTAACCAGGTCAACCTGACGCTGCACTTGGGTAAGCTTATTTTGATGAAATATATCCAAGTGAAGAGAAGGGGAAACGTTTCGTTAACAAACATCAACGGTTTGAAACAAGTGAATACGAGTATAACGCAAATCTATTGGTTGGCAAGACATATTTTGTTGGATTGATGTTAAAGATCTGGGTCTGCATTTCGACACTTTTCTTGACTGGTGAAAGCACGTCACGACTGTAAGTTACCGTCACACATAAAGGCAATGCCTGTACAGTCCCTAATATTTCCCATTATTGACTATGGTGATATGTACTATGACCTGAATGCAGATCGCCTCATTAAACTTAACCGAATTTTCAATAACTGCATTAGATTCGTTTTCAACTTCATAAGTATGACCCCCGCACCGACTGCTTTTAAAATGGTAACCCACACGCTAGGGTCAGATATGACGTAGTTCGTAAATAGGATCACTTGACCAGGGAAGTGCTACGCTGCTGAAAAATACCATGCTGAAACTGCAACGTCTCTGTTTGAGAGGATATTTTGGATGGCGATGATAGCCGGCAACCTCCACTTTGGTTTGCTTATGCTGGTCGAAATTTTACGCACAATGAAGGCATAACAAATGAGGTGTATCATGTTAATATCTAAATGTTAACTATTACAGGCAAGGCATACGACATAACGTACGTGAGGATCGTGTTCTACTCGCCCAGACCTCAGAGTTTTGCTATCTATAAGAAGACTGACGAAGAAAGGGTTTGGGAGCCGTTCCAATACTTCAGGTAACTAATTTTATCTTACGGTCTAAAACAAAACCAAATGTATATAACATATTTATAACCATTTTATCAGATGAATGTGTTACGCCCAAAAAAAAAAAAACATAAAATATTTAGGTACCGTAAAGATGCATACTATTTGAGTGCTGCCGATTTTGCTTGATGCAACTGGGACCGCAGTATCAGTTAGACGTCCACGACTTACGATGTAGGTCGTAGTTTCGAACCCAGGCAGGCACTTTGTGTAAATTATTTCGTGAGGATATCGGCATATTTTAGAACAAAAAAATCTAAAACATGTCCACCAACCCGCACTATACAGCCACGTGGTAATTTATGGCCCACTCCCTCTCACAGAGAGAAGGCCGGTATCTCAGCTTTGGGAAAATTATAGGCTGATTACGGGCTAATGTATTCGCTGTTTTCGCGACATCTCGTCACCTCTCCACTTTAATGAAAACCAACTCATACTCATAAATGCACGACTAATAATTTCCCCCAGTGCCTCCTGTCGCGAGACTTATGGCGTTCAAGAGCAGAGGGCAGCTGAGCTTGGTGCCGAAACCCGCGCCCTCTGTACCAGCGAGTACTCAGACATTTCGCCACTGACTGGAGGAAACGTCCTGTTCTCCACTCTAGAAGGACGACCTTCGGCTTTCACTTTTGACAACAGCCCTGAGTTGCAGGTAGAGTATAATATTTTTTTGCTGTTATTCCGGTGCTATAAGTCACTAGCTTGTCGACGCAAGCAACGATATGACCGTTTTAGTACAATGACGTAAACGTTTGCTTGTGCCGCTTGCTTGAGACAATTCTTGAAGACGGCGTACGTCCAACTGTGTAAATCTAGTAACGAAACTCTTTCCAACATAAGTAACGATTCCGTCGAACTGTTATCATACTCTAAAATATCCTCAATGATGGTTATATTCAGCACGAACTAAAAGTCACATAACATATTCTAAGAAACGAACAAAAAATAAATAAAATATAATTATATAAAACTATGTTAGTCATGTCACGCGATCAATTAATGCATTAACCAAATAAATCATTGAAAATACATTGAAACGAAATCAAAATAGAAATAAATAATTAAATTAAAAAAAATATATATATAAAAAAAAAAAAAATATTTGAAATAAACTAAAATTATATTGAACTAAATCAAAATTAAGTTAAGATAAATAAATTTATAAAAAAAACCGAACTACTTATATCAGGCAACATGCAGCCTCATGAGACTTCCCATAGCGATACTGATCTATCTGCAATCATCTTTAGGATTCCGTTGCCACTCCCTCGAATTCGGCTGAGTTTTATTGAGATTGACTTTTTGTGCATTATAGCGTAAAAGTCATCCACCCTCGCGTTGGCAAACATACTCGAGGCACTGCAAAATCGAGGTAGTCGCACCAGAATCCTAAAGGCGTTGTTATATTGAGAGAAAGAAAGCAGGAATGTGTCCCGCAGTTCTATTGAAATAACGTTGCATAAGATATTCTTCTACAACTACGAAGATTGTTAACAACAACTACAGGGTACAGACTTTCTTCAAATCCTTTTTAACGCTAGCTCACCTTTGTAATCAGGAGTGGGTAACCGCCACTGACCTTCGGATCTCCCTGGACCGTCTCAACACTTTCGGAGACGAGATCTTCGGCGACGTTCAGGTGCTGCAGTCCTACTGGTATGCCATAGCCGATGTGGCTGTGGGAGCTAGGTGCAAGTGTAACGGACACGCTTCTGTCTGTGAAACGCAGGAACTGCCTGATGGCACCAGGAGCAGAGCTTGCAGGTACTGTAAATAGACAATAGTTGTAAAGTTTAATTGAGCGAACTAATGTGACTTTTCCCAGAAAAAAAATACTACGCCGAACCCATAAATTAGGAAAAGGGATGGATGATGATGATCATCAATATCTATCATCATCATCACCAATATCTATCATCATCATCATCATTTCAGCCGGTACGTCCACTGCTGGACATAGGCCTCCCCCAATTGGGGGATTTGCCATAATCGCCACGCTTGGCAGGCACCCGCCAGCCAAGCGTGGCGATCGCGTGTTGTAAATGCATAGAGAACGCTGCTGCCCATTCTCTAGTAAGTCCCTTAGACGCCTTTTACGACACCCACGGGAGGAAATGGGGTGGTGCTATTCTTTACGTCCGGCACCATCAATATCTATACAAATAAATAAAATTGAAGTGTCTGTTTGTAATTTCAAAATAACAGCTTTTAACTAAATCTAACCGGCTGCAGCTGAATAAAAGTATTTTACATGGACTGCCTATCTGACCTCCACAATGCAGTGACTGGGTAACACAATACCCCTTAGTAAGACTGGTTGTCAGACTCTCGGGCTTCTGACGACCCGTAACAACTGTTAAAGATCTAAAAACGTACTGCAAGTTACCACCCCTACCTAGTTGATATTCCACCATTTCGCACTAAGCATTTTCAAACGTCTTTTATAATGCACACAGCAAAGGAGTGAAACTCTCTGCCTGCGTTTGTGTTTCTGAACGCATAAAAGCCTAATGAATTCAAAGTGAGAGTGAACAGGCTTCTTCTGGGTAAGCTCACTCCATCGTCGACTTTGTCTCTGTTACCTTTGACCTAGACTAGAGTCAAGAGCAAACGCATCGTAAAAAAAAAAATGTAAGCCGGGATCGAACGGCTTAACGTGCTTGCCGAGGTACGGAGGGTCTTGGTATGTAAAGATGGTCGTCCATCAACGGACCATCCGCGCCAAGTGTAGCTTAACCTGATCGATCGATCTTTGCGGCTGTTATTAGCCACAAGCCCTGAAGAATATCAATGTACTAATTATACAAACTGAAATGCTTCTTTTCAGATGCGAGCACAACACAGCTGGTCGTGAATGCGAGAGGTGTCTCGACTTTTACAACGACGCGCCGTGGGGCAGAGCTTCGCCAACCAATGTGCACGAGTGCAAGGGTTAGTGTCACATACATTGCTTGCTATGTGCAGTGCGAATTTATTTTTCAATGCGAAGGTTTATAGAAAGGGGGTGGTGAATAGATTGATTAGTTATTTATTCTGAGATAAAATTGTAATAGAAATGTTAAGGTCGTTTTGTGGAGCAACTTTTGCAAGTGTTAGTGGGGGCAATAACGGATAACATAAAGTTATAGCAAAAGCCGCAAAAGTTACTTAATGTTATCATGTTGCAAAATGCTGCTTCACAAAAAGTAAATTTGGTGTGGATGCACCTTTAGGTACGTGGTTGTTTTGGATTAAATTATAGAAAAAAAAATCTCATATGATGTATAATCCTAGTATACTCGTAAGTATACAGGGAGGGACATCGACGCGAAACCGGTCATCATGGATTCGGTACATGATTCTGGACGTTGAAATTTTTCGTCGGTTATAAAAACAAAACAGCTGATTTCCTACAAAAGTGCAATACCTACGCGGTCAAAATGTATGGGACAGCAATATATATATTTTTTTATTTACTTTCGAATAATTTCAACGCAGGGCGGTCCAGAATAATGTACTGAATCCATGATAACAGGCTTCGTATGGATGTCCCTGCCACCCTGTATAGATAATAGATAATTCAGTTTGTCTCGTCGAGGTCCTCTACCTTATTTTTGTTTGATAATTATTTTGACTTCAAGTAGGTTGGTGCTTAAGTCAAGTGCCAGTCAGGCTTTGCGATCTTGGTCGGGAATTCTTGTGATACAAGGGTGGGAAGTAGGTTATTGCAAAAGAGCTGTCATTAACAAGCCCGAACCGAAGGATTGACACGCGTTTGCAATAACCTACACACCCGTGTATCACACGACGTTTTTCAATACAGTTGTGGGAAATAGTAAAAAACAAATCAAAGAATTAGGTAAATATGAAAAATTAAAATTTGCTCAAAATGGCGCGTTTTTGCAACTGGACACTTTTTTTTTACAACGACAACAGCATAAACAGCCTATTCGATTTTTGACAAATGTTAATGTGATTTTTTTTTTTTTTTTAAACTGATAATTAAATATATTAAACAACCATATAAAAGTCTTTTGAGAATTCAATGCTAAGACGTACGGACTCATTCATTTTTCCTCGTATACAATCTATCCCATTTTATTCTATGTATGAAAACTCCTTGCTACTAAACTTTTTAAATTGTCTTATTTTAAAACTCAACTGCAAAATAAAATGATTGAGCTCGTAAACAAAAGTCACGACCGCGAAAGATGCATAATATGCAAAAGATTCAATTTTCGAATCATAATTATAGCCTCTGAAAGTACGCCATGTTTAACAACTGTATTGAAAAATTATGTTATTGAAAATTACTTATAATTTTACGAGTAATAATTTTTAATCTTCACTCTGAAGAAAGTTCATGAGCTTTGTCATATTTCTAATACTTCTCGAGAATTAAATCTTTATTTATATAATTCTTCTGTGTGTGCGTGTATATGACTGAACTCCTCCTAAACAGCTGGACCAATTTTGATGAACAATTTTGTGTGTGTTCAAGGGGATTTGAGAATGGTTTAGATTCATAATTGGACCCGGTAGGTGGCGCTGCTCCGGTAGGAAACAGGACAAACCCAACAGTTAACCAATAGAACTCCATTATATAGCCAAAAAGTGTTATTTTCTTTGATAAAAATATGCCTTGCGAATTGAATAAAGTGATTCATTTGGTATGAAACGTTATGTAAATACCCTAGGAAATGAGGGCAAATGTGCGATAGTAATTTTACAGTACCTTGCTAACATTTTTTTTTTAATAATCTACGGATTTTGTTAGCCTGCTATTCGTTAATTTTTTCTCATTCTATTAGCAACATATTTTATTGATTTGCCCTAGAAATAGCCAAAACTCTAACAATTATACCTAACACTATTAAATGTTGTTCGTAGATTTTGTGTGAAGCGGTGGGCGTATCCGTTTTAAAGGCAATATAAATCTTAAAATATTTTTTTAAATACCTTTTGTTTGCACTTGTATTCCTGTAAGCCCATCCTAAAACAAAATAAAAGCATATGCTAGCTCTGGATGCGGGTTGTGGCATCTTGTCGTCGTGTTTAAAACCCTTGATTAAATTGCACATCGGCAACAAGAGAGTCACAACACATAAAAATGCGAAGTTTAAGGATCCAAATAACTTTAGACTTAAATTTTCATAAAAAATATAATAGAGCATTAAATAGTCTTCTTAAATATATTAATATCTTAAGTTCTTCGTTATGCTCTCTTAGAAAAAAAAAAAAAAAAAACACATTTATATGATACATATTATATTTATATTTTAAACAATTAGGTAATAAAATAAAAGTGATTTCCGAACAACTACATTTATTGTGTTGTGACACTCGTTGCCGATGTGCGAAATGTTAATTAACACGTAAATTAGCCCAAGTTTGGATTCTAAAACCTAAGCGATAAAACATGGCAAGCGGCTTGGCGTCCCATATATATAGTATCTTATAACAGCGACAATAATGGCGAAAGACATGGATTATTGGATAAAAGTACATATTGATCGCTTACTGGGAAGCTTGCCATAGCAAAGTAGACGAAGAGAACCATACCACCACGTCCTGTGGGGTGATTGGGTGACAAGCTAAGGTGACAAGCTTACAAAGGCAATACCTTTAATTTTGACAGTTCAATAATATTCATTGCGTTGTTTATGTTTGCTGAGCAGAAGAATTTTAAAAACGATTATGAAGGGTTATCAATGTCCTTCAAAATCTTTCGGATTTTGATCGAAAGTGTGTACGAAAATAGGGTTCTGATTAATCTCCACTTACAGCTTGCAACTGCAACGGATTCTCGAACAAATGCGAGTTTGACAAGGACCTGTACGAGCGGACTGGCCACGGGGGTCGCTGCAAGGATTGTGCAGAGAACCGAGACGGAGCCAACTGTGAGCGGTGCAAGGAGAACTTCTTCCAGGGCTCTGGAGACATCTGCTTACCTTGCAACTGTAATCCTACTGGTAAGTGGAAGTTTACCAACCTTCTGATCTCAAAGGGCCCTAGCATGATCAGCCCAGAACGTTCCTACTGCTAGGACACTATCCTCTTCTCCGGGAGAGGGAGTGAGCCATAATTCACCACGCGGGCCCAGTACTCGTTTGTGGATGTCACATGTCTTTGAATTTTGGTTCTGGGACTACTATAGGTTTTTTGAGACGATGCACAAAATTAGTTGCTTTTTTGGGTTCGACCCCAAGATCTACGTCAAGTTAATCGGGGCCGTCACCACTGGGTTACTGGCTCTCTGTCCTAAAAAGGTAGCAATTCTTCAAATATAAGCGTAATAATTCACGCTGTACATAGTTTAGGAGCATTCATACGCCCAATTAGCCATCTTGGGATACAATAATAATTATTGTATCTTATTTACCGTTGTATTATTCGCTCAAAACGTTCCAATTCGTACTAAGTTTTCAGCTAAGGTGAGTGAAATTCCGAACTATGCTTTGAACAATGTTAAAGGAGCTAATATGAGAAAATTATCCGTAATTGTACCTTAGCTTTAAACCTTTGTAACACCTGTTAAACATTATGGAATGCAAATAAATATGAATATGAATATGAATTAACTGAAATTAATTAACTAATACATATAATTTATTCAGGAACATAAAGGTTTTCTTGTACATGAGGGACATAGTATGCATTGATTAGTTACATGGTGTAGGTACAGCTCGATTCAAACTTTATGGCGACTTGGAACATGAGCTGAGTCCACACGAGTCCCTACGCAGTAAAAAATTCACGTGTCAGCGGGGGTGCGGTATTGCGCAGCGAGTAGCGCACTTCAGAGCCACCATCAGGTTTGAATCGTTCACACGAATTGTCGGATGAAGCGCTGCTCTCCTAGCTAGGTCACTGAGTAATCTGTATTTAGGAGAGACACGCAGAAATACGAGTATAATTTTGTGTAAACGATTATTTCTTTGTCCAGGATCCCGTAGCCTCCAGTGTAACACTGAAGGCAAGTGTCAGTGCAAGCCGGGAGTGACAGGCGACAAGTGCGACGTCTGCGCACCGAACCACTACGAGTTCACTACTCAGGGCTGCAAGCCTTGTGGCTGTAATGAGTCAGGTTCCTACGTCAACACGCCACAGTGCGACCCGCAGACTGGCGTGTGTCTCTGCAAGCAAAACGTGGAAGGAAGACGTTGTAGAGAGTTAGTAATATGTTTGAAACTGTTTTTTACACATACGTCACTTTCCCTGAAGGTTCATTAGAAATTAAGCGTCAGGTAGCATCGGGCTGGAATTGACCTTTTTGGCGCAGTCGTGAGGCACTCACACATACTATATTTTTAAAGTATTTCACTTTTTTATTTTTTTTTCGTATTTTTGTTTCATGAATTGTTGTCAAAAAAATATATATTATTGTTTCATATTTAGTATACAGGGTTACTGGTAAAACACTAAAAACCTTGCAGGACTTCGATGGGACCGGCTGGTCTGTTTTGAAGTCTAACTAAATGATGCTATATCCTATTTACATGGAACGATCGCCACAATTTGATTACTTACTAGAATTTTCTATATGGTTTGCAGATTTTAGGTCCGATTACCTGTATACTATAGTTATATAAGATCAAATTAAATTAGTTAGCGAAACTTCGCAGACGTGGTGGTATTGATATCTTAATACGATAAAACGGAAAACAAATGAGTCTTTGTTTTTGTTAGACAGTAGTTAATTAAAATATCAGTTTCATACCCATTTTTTTTGTGTATTCTTCATAATCGTGATGGGTATCGATATATAAATAGAAGCATCATAACTTTTTTAACTTTGATTTTTCGTGTCTATATATCGATATCGGTCAGGTCTGCGGAGTTTTGCTAGCTAATTAAATGTGAGCCCGTATAAGCCCAAAAGACCAATCAAGGGGCAAAGCAACTACTTAGATAACAGCTTATAGAGATGAAAGAAGTAAAAACAGCGCCTAGGATGATGATAAAACCATAATTATGAACACTCCCACCTTTCTCCTTAACGCCCAATTCTCACCATCCGTCTTCTTCTAGATGCAAGCCAGGTTTCTTCAACCTTGACATCAGCAACGAGTTCGGCTGCACGCCTTGCTTCTGCTTCGGCCACTCCTCACAGTGCAGCTCAGCCCCCAAGTACCAAGCTCACGAGACCAGCGCTCACTTTATCAGGGATGCTGAGAAATGGACTGCGGAAGACGAACAGGAAAGAGCGGCAAAACTGCAGTTTAATGCTAATACGCAGAATATAGGTGAGTATTTACTAATATTATGTTGTAGGTGATATAATGGGGGAATTGGGGGATACCATACATCCATACATACATAAACTCACGGCGTCTTCCTATAGGGGTAGGCAGAAACTATAGAACGCCACCTGGTACGCTCCCCATATACTCCTTTTGCTTCGTTTACATCCATACACGTGCAAGTGCTTACGCACTTGACCTTTCTGAAGAACATCACCAATTAGGTGGCTATATTATGTTCTCCTAGGGCGTACCCTCCTGGCGTTTCCACTCACATTTGCCTTGTTTATTTTTATAAATAAATATAAAAGACCGTTAAAAACCAGCTGACAGTTTGGTCAGACATCTGTGATCATTGTAACAGAGCCTGAAAAAATTATTTAAACAAAAGAATATATTACTATGTTTTTTTTTTTATTGGTCGACGTAATAAGTGGCGGTATACAGATGTGGTCATCGTCTGCACGGGATTTTGTTTTCACAGTGGTCAGATGTCCGTTCCCGTAACTGTACAACTTCTGTTTGTTCACTACAAAACAATTTTTTGACGTGATAACGTCTAATAAATCGATGAACGCCGGCTGCATGCACGAAAATAACTCATTGTCCCGTTACGCTCATTGTACGCTTGGGCCGCATCAATGTTTTGTTGTGACGTTGTCACGTTAAACTATCGTCCGTAACAGACAACTTTACAGACAACCAATTTTTTTTAACTGTCCTTTCTCTAACTAACCACTCATCTTTTCTCCAGCCGTCTCATCACAAGGCGCCGAAACGTTATACTTTATCGCTTCAAGCCAGTTCCTCGGCGATCAACGACCTTCGTACAACCACGACTTGAAATTCTCGCTGCGACTCGGAGAAGTTCGGGGCTACCCTTCGGCGCAAGACATTATCCTCGAAGGACCTCGGGCCTCTGTATCTATCAACATCTACGCTCAGAATAATCCGGAGCCTACTAATCAGGTATGTTTGCTCCAAGCTTTAATTTTGCTGTGCGATGTTCTTTTTTATTTTAATAAATGAATTTTGCCCATGGCTATGAGAATACCTTGAGATTGAGCTAAAGTGGGTGATGTGTAAAAGCCTACCTGCCTGAAGATACCAGCGATTTTATTATACACTTGTTGTTTTTGAAGAAGCTATTGCACGCAGGGGGCGATTGTAAATATAATGAGCGTTTTTTTTTTTTTCATTTATTTGTCGAAATATTGATACAGAGTTGTTAAATATTTAAAAAAGCATAAGCAAAGCAAAAGGCATATTATTATCCAATTCGAACGAGAATAATCATCATTAAGGCTCGTACAGACTCGTGAGATATCGCGGGCGCGACGCGACACTAGTAGCACAATTTCTTTGTCGCTGCCTGTCGCTCCCGCGATATCGCGCGAGTCTGTACGAGCCTTTATGCCTTCCTGGTCCGTGCGAGCTTTGTCCAGGTCTTCCCCGCGATCTTTTGTAGTACGTCCACCCACCTGAGCATTGGTCTGCAAACGCACCTTCTACAGTTTCACGGCAACCATTCCGTTCTGCTCCATGTGCCATCAACACATCTAGCAAAGTGCCCTGCCCACCTCCATTTTAGAGCCGCTACTTCGAGAACAACAGCTAGCATTGTTTATGTAATATATTTTGTGATCACTGTTTGTAGCCTTTTCAAACCTTTCCTAAATGCATAAAAACTTCGCGAATACTATCTGCCTTTTCCACCACTCATCTTAAATATTGTTCTAGGCACAAGAATACACCTTCAGACTTCACGAGGACTCTCGCTACGGCTGGTCTCCAACTTTATCAAACTTCGAATTTATGTCCCTTCTCCAAAACCTGACTGCAGTCAAAATCAGGGGCACCTACAACAAGCCTGGTGAAGGTTATCTGATGAACTTCAAACTGGAAACTGCGAAGATTGGGCGGGAGAAAGGTTCTGCTCCAGCAAACTGGGTGGAGAAGTGTTCCTGTCCAAAAGCCTACGTTGGAGATTACTGTGAGGAGTGCGCGCCAGGGTTCAAGCATGAGCCAGCGAATGGAGGACCTTACTCGACTTGCATCCCTTGTGACTGCAATGGACACGCGCATATTTGTGACACTGCTACCGGTGGGTTTCATAATATACGATCATCAGACTATAGCAGTACTTTGAAGGACATAGGTTTCTCCGTATAATGCTTGATCAAGCACAACGTAGAACCAATCAGTTAGCACATGCAAAACCAAATGGCTGATAAATTTTCAATCAGGCGTCGGCAGTATTCCTAAAAGTGGTACCTGACTCAAACATAATCTCTTAACCTTCAAGAGTAATAATTGTACCTGAACATTCAACTGTTTTTTATTTTTATTTTTTTCAGGTTTCTGTATCTGCAAACACAACACTACGGGCAGCAACTGCGAGCTCTGTGCTAAGGGATTCTATGGCAATGCGATTGCGGGCACCCCTGACGACTGCAAACCTTGCCCGTGCCCCAAGGATAGTGGCTGTATACAGCTTATGGACGGCAGCATCGTGTGTACCGACTGTCCCGAAGGCTATGCTGGTAAGATCGTGTTAAAGTGATAGGGTGATTACAAAAGGCTCGTTAACAGTAAGCAAAATACGTTTTGAATTTTGCATTGTGGAATGGTTGTGAGCTAAAAATAACAAAAATCATCTTAATTTTGTAAACTATTTTATATTAAATAGATATGTGTCCTAGGTAAAAAAAAAAGAAAACCTGTTTAGTCCGTCAATCTGATAATAAAAAAATATTAGACACGTATTTTTTTTTTTTCTGAATGGTGTTGAAAGGGACAACACTGATTGGTAGCGTGTCCTTCTCGCACAATGTGGCAGTGTTCATTATTCATCTACTAGTATCTAGTATTTAGTCATATTTTGCGTAGGCACATAATACATTTGGAAACGTCTACCTACGGCTATCAAATTAGACATAATAATTATTTGTCATGTTTGTATGTTTAATTATTTGTATGTTTGTTTTATTTGTTATGTTAGTGTTTTTTTTGAATAATCATTTGTCTGCTTTGAATATAATTATTTACATATATAAAAATATTGCTAATTAAGTCTACCGAATATTATATTCCGATAGAAGGAATAAATGAAGTTGTGTGCAGGCAACACTCGTAAAAAAAAACTCGCAGATAGAGACTTAAATTCTGGCAAGAATTTAAGTCATGAAATCACTTGACCACAGATTAATAATATGTAGCATTTGAATTAAGCAGTCTTGACAGAATGCCCCGTTTTGACAAACAAAATTAAATTACGATATAAAAATGAAACAAAAATATAAAAAAAATATGTTTCTGTTAATAATTCGCTGAAATATTCATAATTTGAGGTAAATAAACCACAACAAACATTACTAAATGGTTTTTCAAAATCTGTCAACTAGTCTATTAGAGATAGATTTAGGCTGTCCTGGTACTAGGGTAGGTACCTAATCATATTTATTTTATTTTAACAATGTATAATTTAATAAAATATAAAAAAAATGTGGTTCTAATCGACGTAGAGTTTAGATTGAGACATGATTGAGACATGATTGAGACACGCGCATAATCTCTTACGGAAGCCTCACCAATCCAAAAATACCAATCCACACTTATTTTCTCACATCATCCCTTATTCACAGGACCAAAATGCGAGGTATGTGCTGACGGTTATTTCGGAGACCCGACCGGTCAGTTTGGGGCCCCGAAACAGTGCGAGCTTTGCCAGTGCAACGGGAACGTGGACCCGAATGCTGTCGGCAACTGCAACAGGACCACCGGGGAGTGTCTCAAGTGTATCTACAATACTGCTGGAGAACATTGTGACAAGTGTTTGAGCGGTAAGTCCGGCGCAGAAAAAAAAAATGATATACTGAAATTTAATGTATAATGTTGTATGCGTTAGTGTTTGAGCGTAGCTTATTCATAATAAAGGCAGAGTCGAGACATTAAAAAGAGACTGAGCCCATGATTAGCCGGACATAAAGAATAGCACCACCCCATTTCCTCCCATGGGTGTCGTAAAAGGCTACTAAGGGACTTACTAGAGAATGGGCAGTAGCTTTCTCTATGCATTTTTAACATCATACTGTGATCGCCAACCCGCTTGCCAAGCGTGGCGATTATGGCAAACCCCCAATTAGGGGAGGCATATGTTCAGCAATGGACGTCTTTCGGCTGAAATGATGATGATGAGCCCATGATTTATAAATGTTACTTAGCACTTGAGAGCAGTGGTGGGCCAGTGGTAACGGCCGCAACTTACAAGTTGTAGGTCTTAGGTTCAAACCAAGACAGGCGCTTTACTTTGCGTAATTTTTTTATCACGACTTGCTCTCAAAACGGTGAGGGAAAACATTATGAGGAAACCGGCATGTCCTAGAACTAAAAATTAGAAGACATGTGACATCCACCAACCCGCACTGGCCCACTCCCTCTCACCGAGAAGAGGCCTGTGTCCCAGCAGTGGGAACATTATAGGCTGATAATGATGATTATGATGACTTAGCACTTGCTTAGACTAAGACATGTTTATTTTTTAATTATTATTTTTATGCACAACGGGAATACTCTTGGCTTAAGGCCGAAGGTGGAAGCGAGCTTCACCCTGAATCCTCAACCACAGAGGAACTGCCAATCTTACCTCTAACTGCCGAAATACAACAAATTCTGATCCTAATAACATTGTTGTTATGGCGACAGACTTGGATAAGATGGTGGTAGCTAGCCAGGCAGACTTAGAACAAGCCCTACCACCAACCAAACCGAGCAGAAAATTTTGCCCCTGCTGGAAATCGAACCCGGGACCTCTGGGTCTGAGACAGGTGGTATTACCACTACCCACAGAGGCGGTTAAAAATAAGTTCCTGTCTGTATCTTGCACTTGTAGTTTGACAGTTGTGATATGAATAACGCTTAGGCAAAGTAAGTGCTATGGTGTCTACACACCAAAGGCTCGACCCGACTGCTTAAACGTTGAAAGTCGGACCACTTTTGTTTATAATGAGCCCGGTGGCGGGTTTGGTCGCCCCGGGCCAGCAGCTTAGGTGTGTAAAGACCTTTAAGTAATGTTTATACATCTCGGCCTTAAAACCTCAGTCCTGGCCACTAATAGACGCCCAAAATCTAGATTTGTGCTTGAGTAACTGCAATAAGCTCGCCCATTTCGATTCTGACAGAACATGACGCGAGGAGAAAGGGAAAAATACAGGCGCAGTATTGCCTATGTTAAATAAAATATAGCTCTTAATCATTCTTATCAGAACTGTTATCAAAACTTTCCACATCCAGGCTACTTTGGCGATGCGCTCGACCCCAAGAAGAAGGGTGACTGCAAGCCCTGCCAGTGTCACGAAGCGGGTACATTGGAGAGTGCCGAAGGACCTCCTCAGTGCGACGGTCTTACTGGGTTCTGTAGCTGTCATCCGCATGTCATCGGCAGGAACTGTGATAAATGCGAGGTGAGTTAGACAAGAAACCGTCTGCAAGTTAGTAAAAGAGGTACCATAGTACAGTAAAGTCACAAAACTATGGTCCTGCATACATTTTGAGGTCTGCATACATGATTGGGCACATCCAGGTGGCAAATCGAATATAATAAAATATGTAGATATTAAGCTTTTGCCCGAGCTAGAGCTACGCCCGCGTGGATGTCGGTTATCGCGTAAAAAAGCCTATGTTATTGTCCATAATCCAGGCTATATCTCTGCTAAATTTCATGACGATCGTTTAAGCGGCTTAGGCGTGAAAACGTAACAGACAGACAGACAGATACTTTCACATATTTTATAATATTAGTATGGATTATGTTTTGGAAAAAGCTTTTTTGAGCCATCTCAAACACGATTAAGCATGATTTGATAATCGGCATAAGCCGAATTTATGTAGTAATTGCTTCGGGTCTGCTTTTATGTTCAACAAATACCTACTACTGAATCATGTGTGATAGTACCCTAAAACAAAACGTTTCAAAATGGAGAAATTGGTCGCTTGTCATAACATGCACGTAAACCCAATGAATAAGTGCTATTTACTACACAGTCGAAACATATAAATTACTCTCCCTCCCTATGTCAAAGTCGAGGGACGCTCCATACTTTGACACATGGAGGGAAAGTACCTTAAATACTTATAAAAGTGAAAACCTATTTAAACCAAATGAAATGATTGCTATTACAACCACAGTAACAATCTGAATAAATATCATGTCCACAAAAGCCACTAATAAAGAGAGGGTAGGAAATGGTCACGACGACAGCTGAAATGTGTTTGACAGGATGTACTTCGAGAACCTTTAATCTAATAACATTTTTTTATGGACCAGGATGGTTACTTCAACATCAACTCCGGCGCAGGCTGCGAGACCTGTGATTGCAACATGGAGGGATCCTACAACAATACCTGCGACCCATTCAACGGACAATGTTACTGCAAGCCTGGTATCGACGGGTAAGATACTAATACGTTCATTATCATCATAGCTCTTCTGTAAAGTTTACTTCAAACCAGCCAATTCGATAGCGGATTCACTTATTAGAATTTAGGAGTGTTAGAAACTAAAATTGGGTTATAAAACTAAAACTAACTTAACATTATATTGATACATATCATCGATACCGTCTCTCATGGTCTCTCACATCACATACGACAAACAGAGGCGATGCGACTCGAAAACGGTGTTTTTATCGTTCGCTCTGTGTGTAGGTAGATTAACAACGAATCACACCTCAGTACACGAAGTTAATTTGCATTTTAGATAGTAAAATTGATTTTAAGTAAAATTTTATAATATCAACATTAAGATAAAGTGCGTTTGTGTCTAATCATCGCGCTGTACAGTAAAATATATTATTTGTTTAACGGAAGTAATAATGACACCTCTGATTCATAACAACTAAGAAGTTTTATAAAATTCATAATTTAGGTATATGTACGTAAATGTTTTATGTGCGTCATAGTCTGCATAAAACAGAGATAAGAATAGAAATTTAGAAATCAAATTAGATCAATAGGTATCAAAATTAATAGTAGTTTTTTTTTTCTCTATACGGCTGTATATTTGCACTTTTGGAACGTCAAAGTAACATATAAGACAGTCTCCCAAAACGCTCGCCTTTCTCCACTTAGTGTTGTAGTTGGGAAGAAGAAACGGCGCAAAAAAAAACTCCCCAGCAACACATCTGATCTGGCTGTGAAGTTAGAAGAACTATATTCTATACAATAGTTTGTAAATGTTACAAAACAAATAAACAGAAAGCATTAAATTTAATTATTTACCATATCTCAGTTAGCACACGCTAATATACCAAATTTTTTTTATTGAAAACTAAGCTCAAACTGTACTGAGCTCTATTTACAACGTTTACAATTTGCGGTTTCCATTACAGAACACGGCTACTTAACGGCTAGGACATTTCAGCTTAACCAGGTCACTTTGCTCTGGATCCTTCTTTGAGAGAAACACTGCAATTCCGTGTTTTTTTCTGTTTGGTGTGAATATTTTGCCATCACTACATTGTCGAGTTTGTTCTTAACCTGGGTCAACGGCGACCACTTAATGAATACTTAAATTAAAGCGCATTATTGGATTTCAACAGTCGGCGCTAATTTTCTTTCTTCGAAAACTTAACAGTGTATTTCTTCGTCTATCAGTAAACACTGCGACCGCTGCCGCGCCTACCACTACGGGTTCTCTACGGACGGTTGCAGAGACTGCGATTGCGACGAATGGGGTTCCACTAACTACCAGTGCGACATGTCCGGACAGTGCTCCTGCCAGGAGAACGTCGAGGGAAGGCGCTGTGACAGGTCAGGTTCAAACAAATTTAAAGTCGACAATTAAGTGTACGGCCTGAGTGAAAAGGCGTGCGGCGGGGCGTTTTGCGTCGCGTGCAAGCGGCGAAAGATTGTTCGCCGCGCAGCTCGCCGCCACTCAGGACACTCGCGAGGGATTTTATGTGTTTAACATGAACGCCCCACCGGATCGAGAGTCGAGCGTGCACTCAGTTTGAACACTAAGACCCGTATTTAACCAAAGAACTGAGTGACAGAGTAATATAGTAATTTGGGCTAGAAAAGAGATCTTCTTTTTCGTATGGTTAGTGATTAAACTGGTGTCAGAGTTCTTATGACTCCTAAAAATATTAGGTATTATTGTTCCTAAAACGGCATCTAGTAAGCCAATGTTTTAAAATTGACGTTTATAGGCTTAAAAGGTGATTTTTGCCATTCATTAATGAAAGTTAATTATTTTTCGAAATACCAGAACGTAAATAACGCTTTAAAAGTACTCACATTTATACTCCATTTATTATAACATTAGACAAATAACTGTTCTCGCCCTTTCGTTATTTCGATGTAAAAGTTTAATAAACTCCGTTATTTCACGATAAATACAAATCACTGTGATCTATTTACCATTTACATTAAAAAAACGAACTCTAAAGTGCAGTAATTTCCACAATATTACACAATAACTGTCGTTATTTAGCCGTTATTTGTCTTATGCTATAAACGCTATAAATAAATGGAGTAAAGGTATCTCTAGCTCCTCCCGTACTAAAAATCGAGAGAAGTCATCATAACAAGAAGTTTTCTCCTTGAAAAAATCTGTTCATAGATCTTAACGCTATTGGACGTCAAGACAGATTAGCCCAATCTCCTTTAAATGCGTCTTCATATATTTAACTTCCTTGTGTTATCGTGATGCCGTGGACGTCGAAGATAATATCCTCACAATAAAAATCATATAAAAATGCCCAATATTTTATATTCATGGTAAACAAAAGAACATCTCGCAACATCAAAATTATACTTGCAAAAATAATGTCGTTTCCTATAAGGACTGGTTTTAAAGTATCCATTTGGTAAGAGGTCTATTGACTAATCTGAGAGGTAATGAGTAAATTGAAAGAATTTTTTTTTTTTTTTCCAAATTGGATAATTTGTAGAAAATCTTTAATCTAAATAAGTTCCCCAAAAATAATCCTGTCTTTACAATCGCGTATCACTAAATATAACTTTCAATGCCGCACTAACCTTGTGATCCGATCTGGGGTCCTCGAACACATTCTCAATGACATACTCACATCTTACTCATTATTCCTATGACATTCTAGGTGTATGGAAAACAAGAAGCGTCGTGCAGACGGCCAGGGTTGTGAGGACTGTCCGCCTTGCTACAACCTTGTGCTGGATGCAGTCAATCAGCACAGGAGGGAGCTGAGGGAACTTGATGACGTGAGTACAATCAGTCCTTGTCTCGTATCAGCACGAACTGTATAGAAGTAAAGAAAAAGAAGGGAAGAAAAATATTTTATTTGGGTCACGCAAGGAATACAAGCAATGAAAAAGAAACAATTTGTTTTACAAAATAATAGGGGAAAGACCCGTGCGAGGCCAAAAAGGGTCATATTTTAGCATAATGCTGCGATATTTATAAAATAAATAAGTCTGCGTTGGTTTCTGATAGGGCCCGCTGTGATGGCACGGACATATCTACGGACATAGTTATGAACCCACAAGACTTCACTAGAGGAATCTGTACTAAGATAACAAAAAATTGAAGAGTTTGTTTGTTTAAAAACGCGCTTATCTCTGGAACTACCAGTCAGATTTGAGAAATTATTTTGTATTTGGTAGCCCTATTCTTGAGGAAGGTTATAGACTACAATCCTTAGGAACCCTGCAAAAAGAAACAAAGTCAGAAAGAACGCTAAGCGAAAACGAAATAACAACGCGGGCGGGCAATGAGATGCGACGCGGTGGGTCGGGGGTCGAAATTTCACGCGGATGAAGTCGCGGGCAGAAGCCAATAAAACAATAAAATGAATATTGATAAGAATATATTTTATTAAACAACCTATATTGTTCCTCTGCCGGGCAAAAGTCTCCCACACAGCATTTCACTCTTCACTGTGTTGCTGTCTCTGGCCAATCTCCCATAAAAGTTTCTAAGTGTTTCGCCAAGAAAAAAACCAAATCAAAACGAAAACCCTGGCGTGATGATTTAGATATTTGTATGAGAATTTATTATACTAATAACTAATTTATTATATATTATACAAATAAAAAATAACTTTCATTCAGATCTTGAGCCTTAATATGATGTTAGTATACTCAGCACTTAAAAGCTATGTTAGTAACAAATATAATAGAATATTTCAGTTCATATATCTGTTGGACCCAATGCGCCATTATGGCGCCACATGCGCTATCACTCCCTCAGAATGCCTTTGACGTCGGTGATGTTTGCAGGATGGTATTGAAACCACATCAGTATGTGCTTCGGCAACTTTCCTTATTTCTTGTAAAAATATGAATTGCTATTTACTATTAAGTGTACATTTGACTTTAAATTAACGTACTACTATTGCTACAAAACCTTAAATATTATATGTTCAGATTCTAGCAAAGATCTCGAAGTCTCCAACGGTAGTCGAGAATGCAGACTTCGACAATGAGCTGCAACAAGTAAGGGGTGAGATCGAGCGCCTGGCGCAGGACGCTCAGGCCGAGTTGGGCAATGGACCTGGTGCGAGCCTGACGGACAACCTGGCTGAACTGGCTGATAGACTCGCCGATGTCAGGTATGATAAATGATGAAAAATTATGTTCATTTCTGTACGTAGGTTTATACAAGCACTTTTACATGTCAATAACATTTTTTAAACTAGATAAAAACGATAATATGTTTCCTATCAGACTAATATGAGAAGAAATACCGAACAAACTCAGAGGTCATAGTCTCTTTTAAAATCCAGACATAATCTTAGTTGACTGGTAGAGAATGCCTATGGCATTAAGTCCGCCTTTGTACCTTTATTGTGTGTGAGAAGTTTAAATAAATAAATAAATAAATCTACATCATCATGTAAATAAGTAGATATCTGAAATGTTCTTTTGAGGAAAGAACTACACAAATTTGAGTGGACCTGTTCAGTCAGTGCACGCATTCGACAGTAACCGTGTAGCTCAACTCGGAACTTAAGGAGCTCAAGGTAAGATACCACAGTAGGTAATTGGTCTAACGAGCCAAAATCTAAATAGAAAATAGCTCATGAGTTCGTAAAAGAAATCTTACCGAGTCTGCTGTGATAGTATGAAGTAAGCGGTAGACAACACACAACGCACAAAACCGGTCGAGGAGGCGGTGCTTGTGGAAGGCCTATGTCCAGCAGTGGACGTCTTTCGGCTGAAATGATGATGATGATGAAGCGGTAGACTGCATCCACGTTACACCTGACTTTCACATATGAACGTGTCTAATGCCCGTTTTCACCGACATCCCCTAAACTACCATCTACGTATGTGACCCTTAGCTTAAAAGCTCTCCCAAACTATCCCCTAAATTAAATTTCGTTTCACCATCATTTTTAGCACTTAGCTATGGGACACATAACTAAGTGACGTTTTGTTTTCGATAGTAGTGACTGATTTGTCTTTGAACTTATCGATACTTTTAAACAAGATAGTTTTTTATGAAATTCTCTAAAGTTTACACTTATATGGATAAAGTTATTAATAAGTCATGTTTTGATAGCAATAATAAATATTATTTCATTCATATTTTTAATTGATTTCATATTTTCTGGCTTATTTACTCTGTTTAAACATTACGAAACCGCGTGTGTTATCTGTGGTTCTGACACTTCTTTCTTTTGTGACGTACTGATGTGAGATTTGATTGTTTGTTGCTGTAGTAGCTACACTGATCCCACCCATGTCTGCCACAGCCAACAAATGGTTACCCGTAGCATAAAACCTCAATGCTATTAATAACTGATTTATTGGAGATATAGAGTTATTTCTGAAATAAATAAAAAATTGGTAATTTACTTATTTGTAATAATAATTATGTTAATACAATAAGAACAGAAGGTTCCTACCTCACAAGTGTAGATATGGTTTACATTGTTAGTTAGCGACGTAAATAAGTAGGCATCGTCAATGAAACAAAGAAAAAATACCACGTTTTTTTTTTTGGTTATATGTAGGTAAATGTTAGTATTTTATGGGCTATTTATAAAAACTTTAATACTTATGTTAAGTACTCACCTATTATCAGGAAATTCCAAGGTGTGTTCAATCTTTTCCAATAAATGCAACACTGAAGATTTACAGAGCCTCTCCGAAAAAAGTCAGTTTCATCAAAACTTTCAAAGTAGTTGGGTCGTTTCCGATAAATCTTTGGTCTCCGCCTGTTATTTACGTCGAATATAGTAGAAACAGTTTCTAAATTTTCAATAAATTCATCTAAATCATTATCCATCTTCGTTGATTGAGAGATCACATACGTATGAGCCGGTTTATGGGCCCACATTTTGACCACCTAACTTTAGGGGACCTTTTAACGTTTAACTGACCGTTTACTGTTGGTGAAACAAAAACCACCTTTTAACAGCCCCCTAACCATTCTTAAGGGATCCTTTAAACTTAGGGGATGTCGGTGAAAACGGGCATAAATTACTTGTGAAGATTATTTTAGTTGAAAATCACATTGTATCTAAACGATAACCTACATAAACAAATAATAGAAATATAGATGAGTAAATATAGCTGTATATCTACAGAAACATGCTGTTCAAAATTGAAGACGAAAGTTACGATGGAAACGAGGCAGTGGAGAAAAGTAAGGGCAATGTTTCCAAAGCTGAGGATACCGTTGAAGCCGCACAGAAGGAAATCAATGTAAGACCATCTTAAATATATAAGAATTGTGGTAAAGGTACCCTGAACATACCAGTTCATTTAGGTCAAATTCTGTATACAAAAAAGAACCTTATAAAAAAATAAAAATAAAAAATATATATTTAAACCATATGACAAGGTTGCCACAACTACAGTAACAAATCCAATCCAATGATTAATTATCATATCCACTTTTGTGGATATGATAATTAACCAGTACTAATTTGCAACTAATAAAGAGCTGAAATTACACTTATCTCAACGAATATCAAAATACACTGAATTCTGGATATATAATTTTAATAACAAGGAGTATTACCTACCTCAATATTTTGATGTACAGTCGCCAGCACATAATTAAACGAAACTGTCAAATTTCTCCAAACGATTTTAAACCTTAAAATGTTGAAGGTTAAGTTCAAAATCGAATGAGAACTGTACCTACTATAATTCTTTCAGCAGTACATATTTCCTATTCCCTGTCCTTTCCAACCTCAGTGAATGAAGTCTTTCATTAATCATCTAATAATAAAAATAATAATTCATCGTCAGCCTAAAACAGTATTTTAGGCGCTCCTAAACGGGGTATACCTTCCGGGAAATGTGTGGCGGTACTATTGGCAAATATTGCTACTGGCGAATCCGTATCGATCGTTAGGCAATATTGCCGGCTACACGTGAAAATGCATGACCATACCAAATATGAATGGGTATATGACCGGGACATTACTGCAATATTACATAGTCTGGCTGGTATTGTTGGCAATATGTGGCTATTGTTGGGAATGTTTCCAGCCACTGTGTTGGCTGGCAACATTGCGAACAATAGCCCGTTTAGACGCACCTTTTATTGAATATAGGCAACATTGCACACATCGCCAGTATCTTTCCTTTCACGCTCATTATATTAATTTCTATGTTTACCTTCCCAGAGTGCCTTGGAATACATGGATGGAGAAGGAGCAGCAGCTTTGTCCAAGGCTCGCAACAGATCAGACCAATTCGGCAAGCAATCCGTCGATATGTCAGCTTTAGCAAAGGAATCGAGACTGTTGGCAGAAAAACTGGAGAACGAGGCAAAGAACATTCGAGAAATAGCCGACAAGGCGTTCAACACTTCGATTACAGCTAACAGGATTGCTAAGGATGGAATTACTAAACAGGCTAACATTAGGTAAACATGTTTGATTGTTGTTTGAGTATATCTCGATGTCTGACCTATTTTAATATTGGGAAATGCTAGAATGCTTAGAAATTCGGATGTTTTCTACCATTCAACGTTCGTGATTTACTAGTAAATATTGATTAAGTTTTAATAGGTCCTTTATGAGGGTGCTCACAAATCCAATAGCAATTCTTTAAAAAAAAAAGTTCTAATATCTTTTATAAAGTTTCATATTGAGACACGAAGCAACAAAATACGATCTAGAGGAAAGTGGCCGCTTTTCTTTAGATCGAATTTTGAAAATTCTAGACACACTTACCGAGGGAGCTGATTGAGCCGTTTTTCATAATTCCTTATAAGTCATGAGATAATATTTTTTTATAGGAGTGGCACTAATGTATCACTGAGCGCCCTTTTATTGAACACCCATCTTTTTTTAGCAACGAGGTCCAAATCCTGACCAACGAGCTGAATGCAGCATCAGGAAAACTGAACAGCATGACAGAATTGGCTGACCAGGCGCTCAAGAGAGCCAAGGAGGTGTATGACGAAGCTCTCGGACTATACGCTGAAGTTAACACTACGCTGCTGCCGGATATCAAACTGAACAAACTCAAGGAAACTGCGAGGGAAATGAATAAGACGGTAAGTTGGTGAAGTCATGAGATTAAAGTTAGGGTTTTCTTGTTACGACATTATCATGATTTCGAATCCTGATTTATTACTTGTAAGATTCGAATAGAGACCATTTCTATACTTTCATTATTGTATTATTAATTTATCTTACATTCCAGATTGACGAAAAATCCTCTGAGCTGGAACAGCTAATGACTGACAACGAGAACACCTTAGACCAGTTAGAGAACGCCATCAAGCAGGGCCGTGGTCTCCTGGACCAGGGTCACGACAGACAGGACGAGTTGAATGACCTCTTAGCAAGGCTGGATGAACTCCAGGAACAGGCCAGAAACGATGTGGACCTCACCAATCAGACGCTGAAGGATGCTAACGAGATATATAAGACTCTAAAAGGTATGGTTGGAATGGATTTGTTGTGTTAGCGTTACTTTTACAGTATACGAAAGAGATCTGCATGCCTTCTGTGTTGGTTAACTATAAGTAATTGTTATCAAAATAATATACTACTTTCGAAAAAAACGTGTAATTTCGAATGTGCGAAAAGTAATTATTATTAGCCCAAAGCATTTTTGTAACTTATTCAATCCTGTTAATTTATTTTGATTTTAAACAAACTAACTAATAATAATACTTGCTATAAGAAATAATTGATAATTTTATTACCTAGTGGAGGCGCTAGATTTAAAAAATCTGCATACCACTAGCAGCGCACCTTTTCTCTGCTTAAATATTTCTTCTCGTATTTATATTTTTTTCTGTGGCAACACTCCCATTATTTTATTTTCAATGATTTTTTGTATATTTAAGCCCTAATTCCAATTAATCACTAAAGAAAAAAGGTAACTAAAGTGTGTACGAAAGGATCTGATCTCTTCAACACCCTTGGTTGACGAGTAGAGAATGCCAAAGATATTAAGACCGCCTTTGTACCTTATTGTGTGCGAGAAGTTTAAATAAATAAATAAAGGAAAGTATACGCGACGGTCGCTTAGGACCCAGGATCAAAGGTACAATCTAAAGTAATCATAAATCGCTTTATCCCACAGAGTTCAGCGATCAAGTGACAGAATCCCGTCAGTTAGCTGAGCAGGCGGCGCTGGACGTGCCGTCAGTGCAGCAGAAGATCGCCGCAGCTGAAGACAGCATCACCAGCATCACGGAGCAGCTGTACACCGCCAGTGATAAGGCAAAGGAGGCCAGAGACTTAGCGCAACAGGCGCAGAAGGAGTACGCTGATAAGGCGTCGGAGGTAAGCAATCTTATTTATGGTTGCCGACTGCTCGACTGCAAAGACAGCGTTATGTTTTTCAGGCGTATCTTTGTACTTTTGTATGTGGGACTCTTTATACCCTCGAAGCATCCCAAAGCCTCATTTTCATTTAACAATATCGTATACGGGGTGCGGGAGATTTCTGTAACGCATGCCATAGGGCCCGTATAGGCTCGTCATTAGTTGATTGGGAACGGTTGCGGTATACGAAGAACCTGCACCGCACGTTTGGCAGTTGCTTTGAAGGCTCATTTTCATTGGGTGTGAGTCTCCGCACGCTTTTTACCGACCGATGAATTTCATTGGTCGTTACGCCCGCTACGGGGATTCCCCGCAGACGGTGTATCTGCTGAAGACAGATTGTATGATTCGTTATTTTACAAACGCTCGCGGTTATGAAATATGACGAAGGCAAATTGGCTATTCGTTAAATTTTTATAATTCAAAGTCAAAATCAAATCATTTATTTCAAATAGGCACATAAAAGGCACTTTAGTACGTCAAACGTAATTTCGAGTTCCAGGCACCCCGACCAAATGGGTTAGGATAGGTTAGAACTGTAACCAACCACGCGCGAGCCGCAGGATAGGCTGGCGAGAGCCTTCAAAATTTTGCCTTCGGCAACTCCGAGCGTTCTTAAACGGACGACGCCGTTTGTAAAAAGCGGAGTCCACATAACCTGCGACCTATCGACCGCATTAACGACTTATGACTTTCATTCGTCATTACTCTGCTTGCGGGGAGTCTCCGACCATCGACCGAGTTATTGACTAATGAAAATGAGTCAACGGCTCGATGGATTTTAATACATGACGTGTCTATCGACTCGTCTTGGTCGCTCAATGGTTGTATGTATGATTTTATTTTTATAAAATCAAAATGGCGGATTTTAGTCGTGAATAAGTAAAGTCTTGAAAAAATATGGAAAAATAAAAAAACGACTGCAACAAAAAAGTTCAAAGCAAGCTCACTCTTCAAGTAGTCTGATGCAGTTGCTGGCATCAAATGCGAGCTTTAATACTGCTACTATTGAATAACTGCCGAACTGAAATTAAAAAAATATAAGATGTTTGGACGAGTATTGAATTTTCCATGAGAGTGCGCGGCCTTAACTTGTTTCAACATAGAATAACTGAAAAATAACCTATAGGTAAGTAATTTTGTGATAATTTTTCAGGCGGCGTTTGAAGTTAGGAAGAAGTCGTCGACATCTAGAGCCGATGCTTCCAAGTTGCGGTTCGAAGCTGAAAAACTGTCTAGTTAGTATAAAACACGCTGTTAATGAGTAAATTATGTCAATTCAAATACTTCCATTCCCTTTGGCAAGCGATAACGCGGCAGGCCCAGACGGAGATGGTGAGATGAGCTGGACTCCTTCAATAAGACCTGGTCCTGCTTGCTTTGAATAGAGAGAAGTGGAAAGAGGGCACTTGCCTTGCAGTGGGACACCACAAGCCTTTGATAATTTAATAATAATAACATCCAGACGATTACGTCTGAAAGGAAAAGCGCTGACCAATGTTGATAAAAGTAGCTTGTTTAGTGATGTACTTTTACTAGCTTTGCATACATTCATAATAATTATGTATTTAATGTATTTAATTCAAACTCAAATCTTTTATTTCAAGCAGGCCATTAAAATGGACTTTTGAACGTCATAGAAATAATTCTACATACTCCTTCCAAAAGTTAGTTTCGTCTGGAGAAGAATGAACTAGAAACTCCATAGTTACTATTTAAAAATATATTTTTTACGTTAAATAAAATTTCATAATTATGTATGAAGACGATGCACCTAGAATAAAATGTTTATACTACAATAGGTAACAAAGCATTATAAATTAATTAATGAAAAATAAGCAAATTTTGCTGATAGATACATGGTGCTCACATATTTACAAATATTGCAACCGTAGTCGATTAAAAATTACGTTTATAATACAAAGGAAACTTATTTCAACAGCTCGCGTTCAAGAAACAGCCACACAGATCGGAACCCTGGAGAAGGAGGCAGCTGAAAACATGCAGCTCACCAGAGACGCTAAAATGAAGGTATCTTATCTTATTATATTTAATAAAAACAACTTAAAGTCATTCGTCACTGACAGACAACGCACAGCTAGTAAAACCTATGTAAGGATGGATATCTATTTTGACTGTTATCTAACTTCGTTAGGTTGGTCAAGCGAACACTGACGCTCGGGAGGCTGAGAAGCAGGTGTCCAAAGGTCTGGAAGACTTGAAGGTCATCATGGACGAGTTGCTGAATCTACCCACACTGGATGATCAGGCCCTCGACCGATTGCGTGAGTAGTTTTAAAGTATTGTGGCGATCACATAAATCCTGCATCGCGCAAGCAGAATTATCCGTGACTTGCTTATAATATACAACATCCCGACATCAACCGTCGGGCAGTAGCCCACCAGACACAACACCTGTCTGGTTGTAGGATCCTCCCTTTTCTTTGAAGGATGAGGAACTTTCCACCCTGTTCCTCATATCTCTATAGTAGGTATTATCTTTCCGTTCGGGATAATTAATTTCTTTTGCGTTTTGTGCGGATTATAGAACGCTGAGTACGATGACAGAATAGAATAGAATACTCTTTATTATGTACACCATAAAAATTACAGATATAAATGTAGAACTGTTACATAGGGTGTCACAATGGGCGGTCTTATCGCTAATAGCGATCTTTTACAGACAACCTTTGGATGGATCAAAAAGTAGAAGGAGAGACAATACTGCAGGTATTTAGTGGTGTACCACTTACATATATACAATAAATACATATACACAAAGCATATAGATACTTATCCATATAAATATATATATATATATATATATACACACACAATAATAAACATGATACAAGAGCAAGGAACTTTAAGTAATGATGATGTTTAAGGAGAGAGGAAGTGATTTTTAACCAAAATTTTAAAAGTGGACAAAGACCTCTCTGCTATACCATGATGCATACAGCACGATGCTATAGATATTCTCTGTTTGTGCTGTGTGTTGAGCAGTTGTGGCCCAGTAGAAACAGCCGCGACTTAAGAGTTGTAGGTCATAGGCCCGAGAAAATTATCTTTCTTTCAACTACGTAGTAATGCTATCATTAATCACTACAAAACCGATCACAAAAGACGTATTTTTTGCTTAGAACCAAAACAGTGCAGAAATGTTATATGTAATTTCATGGTTGCACAGTTTTTCATTAATGTACTGTTTTTTATTTTTTATTTAGATATAAATTTACTACAGAAGTTTAATGTCTCCCATTAAGTTTAATATAAAATGTATGCATTAGATCAAAAAGATACTGGTTGAAAATAAAAATCGGCTGAATAAAACCGACTTGGTGAAAAAACTTTGTTTTCATTAAGTTTTTATTTTGAGCAGGTATATTTTATCACGGTAGGTAGATTAGTAGTTGAAAGAAAAGTAGATTACGCACCTTGCTAAAATGAGTAATTAATGACTCACTTTGCGCTCGATGCAACAATCTACTATAATTCCCACATAACGATGAAGGAAAACATCGTGAAGAAACCGGTATGTCCTAGAACCAAAAAATCGAAGACATGTGACATCCACCAACCCTCACAAGGCTGCGTGGTGGATTACGGCCCACTCTCTCCCACAGACACGAGGTCTGTGTCCCAGCAGTGTAATTATAGGCTGATTTATGCTGTATCCCATGCCATATGCAAGTAAACTAAACTACTGACGTCACTCATGATTTCGAATTATATCATTTCAGAGGAGAGCTTAGACAAGGCTGAGAGCGACCTCATAGCAGTCGACTTGGACGGCAAGATTAAGAGCTTGACTGAGGCCAAGAATAATCATCAGAGGTAAGTAACAAAAACAGTTCAGGACATACAGCCATAGAGAGCTACGTCAGAGGGCCTAGACAAAGTGACATTCTGACAGCGATATGAAGATGGAAAAGTAAAAATGTATTACTTCAGTTTATTGATTTATTAAAACTGTATGCACAAGTAAAAAAATACTGTACAAAAGCGGACTTAATGTCTGAGGCATTTTCTACCAGTAAACCTTAGGATGATGCAGAGACAAAACATGGACTTTATTTAGTACGTTAGGTATGTATTGAATTGAGATAAGCTACCCCAGATAGCTATGGCAATACTACTGAAAGTCATTGTAGGTATACATATACGAAACGCTTCGAACGCGATTGCCACTTGTCTAGGTACTCACCACCCGGATTGCGTAACTCCTAATCATAACCGAACGTTTTTATGGAAATTCCTTATCCAATGCTTCATGGGTTTGAAAAATTCGTCTCCTCAACGTAAATGTCGTAATTAACGTAGCTGAACTGTCAAAATGAAATGCATTGCCATCGATTACCATTTTATGTGTTTAACGCAATTACCCCGGAAAATTCAGTATTAGTGTGTGCCAAAACATGTTGGGGTAAGTTCGGCGCTGGAATAAGACCGTACTTATGTTGTGTGGATCGCACTTTTGCGACGAACATCGTCGGTTTTTACTTCCACAGTGCAAAATACTTACCTATTGCCAAGATTCCGAATAAAAATGGGAGTTTGAAAAGATGACTATACCCAAAGTCTCTAATTCAGATAATTTATGTAAACAAAGTAATGTCAAGAAATGTCACTGTCAAAATGACAGGACAGTGGTGCAAAACATTTTATCATATTTTTTTTTTTGTAAATAATCATCTATAAAATTAAAGTGAATTAATTATAAGAACTATGCAAACAAAATACAGTTGCCAAACAATGTTTTGTGTGGTATGTCGGAGACACGGCATATGATCGTCATAATGAGCCCTTTTAAGTCCAATGCTAGACGAAGGCCTCCCAAAATCGATTTCCACTCGAAACAGTTTACAGCCGTTTTCATCCAAAATGTGGCTAGATATGCTACTTACAATATGAACTATGAATGACAGTTGTAATATTAGTGTTGTTGAAGATGTAAAAAATTTGAAAATGTTTGTATCTCCTGCATTGTTACCAGTATCATAAAATATTTTATACCATAAAATCTCCTTTTTTAATAACTTTGCTTAAAACCAAAAATTTATAAAAATAATTACGGTATGATTAGTTTTTAATTATTATTTCTTAAAATCAGTACTTAAAACAAAATGAAACCTCTAATTTCGCCATTTTATGTAAATTACCATTACGTAGATATTTTTTTGTTATGTTATCCCCTTTGTTTACATAAATTATCTGAATTTGAGACTTTGGGTATAGTGTTTTCGATTCGGGGAAAAAAATATATATTAGGAAATAAAAGTAAAATTGCTTAACCTTTACGTTACGCGAACCAGTGTAGTTGGCAAGAAAACAAAAATACTAAAGGGCCGGTTGTTTCAAACGGATGTTTAACGTAACATACGTACGTCAAATAATAACGATTACATAATGATGTTTAACGTTCGTTAAATACAAAGCGTTGTTTCACTGCATAAAAAACCGATCGTCAAAGTTCAAATGTAGAAGCATAAAATGACGTTAACCATTGGGTTACGGTATTAACGAACGCTAAGGGCATATTATTGTGAAACAACGCTTTTTTGGTTTGACGATAGTTAGCGCCATTTATGACGTATACGCGTGCGTCAAGTGGACGTGAAACAACCCGCCCTTAGGAGCCATCCGTAAATAACGTCACATGAAAGTCATGATTTTTGGAAACCCGTCCTTGTATTTGTGTAACATATTTTGCATAAGTACTATCGTGGTCAAGGAAAACTAACCACCTGGAAAACAAAATCACGTGCACACGTGACTCTATTACAATGATCACAGATGTCTGACCACATTGGCTGTTTTTTTACGGTTTTTTTTATTTATTTACTAAAAAAGCATAAATCTGATGCTGCGATGCTATTGGTTAATGAGCGTAGATAAGGATTACTATAGTGGCCGAGCGCTGCAAGCAGGATTAGTCCTTACGGTGGTCCGATGTCCGAGGCATATTACCTTCTATTTTATTAACAAAAATAATTTTCTCAAACAGGTGGATGAAACAGTACGAGGATGAGCACGATCACCTTCGCTTGGAGGTGGATAACATTAAAGAAATCCTCGACCAGCTGCCCGAGGGTTGCTTCAAGAGGATTGTGCTAGAGCCCACTGAGGGCCCCAGTAGACCTTCCGGCTTCAGGTAGATGTTGCGATAATAGGCCAGAATACCACAAACGAAATAAGAAAATTGATTTGGTGTTAAAAGGTTTATTGAAAAATAGGGGGTGCTGTGCAACAATTTTTTTTTTTAATAATACTGTTAAAGTACATGTTAAATGTATCGAAAATTTAAAAATGTTATAATGACGTATATTTTACTATTTTGATAAACTATACTTGGTCAAATATTCGCAAAAAGTAAATAAATAAGTGGCTTTCAAATAACCATATTTTTGGGAATTATCAATTTATATAATGGAGTGTAGCGATAGGGGAACACTATTTCGAAATACATTTGAAAAAATTGTAAAAATAAACACAACCTTGCCTTAAATATTTCTTGTAAACCTTAAAGTGCCTTAAGTTACTATAGTTATAACTTTAAATAATGGCTACCTGTAAAATATTAAGAGTCCCAAGAAATAGGTAGTTAAAAATATTGTCTAACATTTTCATGTTTCCCACAGTAGAAAAGGGCATGTTCAATGGGAGAACTCACGCGTTAAGTTCCCATTTCGTATTCCTAAGTCTGTGAATCAAAATACTCTTGTTTTATCGTTTGTACTTACAGACTGCATTTAATATCTGCATTTTCGAACTTAGAATTATTTAACTAACTTGAAATAAATTAAAATAGAATAAGAGGCTTTTCTATGTTTAAAAATTATTGTGCCATAATTTTTTTGGTACCTTTGTAAATATAACATAAACATTAAGTACTGTTTTCTTAAGTGCCTTAAGTCTTTTTAAATTCGGTTTTTATAAAAATATTCCTTTTTAAAGTTCGCCAAAGAATTGACGATATGTGTGTTATTTAGATTTTTTTTTACTATAATTTTTATATGTTTCTTTACTGAAGGATAATTTTGTGAGTAATATAATTTGTATTGTAGCATTTATAGTATTTATTTGTAATAAAACATGGACAAAATACCGCCAATTCATTTTATTTTTTTGAATGTTTCCCCTGTGACGTGCCTACCTAAACCTCGAGCACTACCTACTCGTATTTCTTAGGATATTGAATAAACTCGAGTGCATACCTACTCTGCGTATATGCAAAACATATCAGTCTTTGACTTATCATCTGCCCAGCCTTTTTCGGGGTCAGCTTCCAGTCTAACTGGATGTAGCTGAATATCAGTATTTGACAGGGCGTTTACGAAACTGACCAAATAGTAATGCCACGACCTGCAGGGTAAAAGTCGATAGAGAGTCCTAAGGCGTATCATGGGTTGCACTGTCATGTAATGACAATACACTTTATCATAAAACTAGCATCTTTCACACATTATAGTGTCTCTCGGTATCAGTGGCGTAGCTAGTCATAAAGGGGCCCTGTATCGAAAAGAAAAAGGGTCCCCTTTTTACCCGACTGCGGCGAAACTCCAAAGGAAGGGATTTTTGTGTACAAAATACGTACTGACATGGTGGGTTAAGTTTCCATTGTAATTTTCCTTAGAGAATGCAAGAGCGAGCGAAGTGAGCCAGACAATTTGAGCACTTTGACTCGGATACCAGGTTGAGCTGTCGTTGCGATTCTACTAAGAAAATGCAAGAACGAGCGGAGCGAGCTCGAAAGTTGGAGTATCCTGACTGGGATACTAGGTTGAGCTGTCATTGTGAGTTTAATAATAGAATACGGGGGGCCCCGGTAGCTTGGGGGCCCCGTATAATTGATACGGCTGATACGGCGATAGCTACGCTCCTGCTCAGTATATTTAAGACTTAGGCGGGCTCCACCTCCGTGCGACGGAATCTGTCGCGGGGGCACGCGCGGGGCCCACCAGCGCCAGCTTACCAGCTGTCGTTTTTAGGGTTCCGTACCTCAAAAGGAAATAACGGACCCCTTATTGGATCACTTGTGTGTCTGTCTGTCTATCAGTCTATCTATCTATCTGTCCGTCTGTCACAGCCAATTTTCTCCAAATCTATTGGACCGATCGAAGTTGAAATTTGGTACACATATGAACTTCTGTGACCCAAACACGGACGTGTAACGTAAATAAATTAATTTGAATATGGGGGTCACATATGGGGGGCAAACTAGAAAATTAAAATTAAAAAGTTTTGCAAACTGTACCGTGTGACAAATCCAATGAACGGCTTATTGTAAGGATTTCAGACATAATTTTATTATAATTTTAAAATATAAACTTTTAAAGTTATTTAAGAAAATGGTTGAAAAACCATTCCCCCCTTAGGTACCTATCTCCAAAACTACCGAGCCTATAATTTTGAAAAGAATACAATAAATAAGTTCATCACCTACTTATAGATTACAGGAAAACCTATAAGAAGTATGTGGTCTTAAAATAACATGGCAAATCTCTCAATATTTTGCGTACAAAATTCCATTTGTAGTTGAAATGTATGGGAGAACATGTTTTTCAGCTACAATGTTAAGTTTGTTCTGGACATAAATTCATTTCAACTACGGAATCCTTCATTGTGTGTGGTCCGACATGAACTTGGCCAATTTCTTTTTTGGTAGTCGTCGTTTTGCTACGTAATAGTATATTAAGATTTCCATCGACATGCACACCGTTAAAATTAAACTATATACAGGTAATTAATTGCGATGGTTGATGATTGGATTGACATACTTGGTTTGTATGGAAAGTCTTGACAATGCCGCCAAAGCATCTCCGTTCTATGTGATGGAGCAGTAATAATAGTAGTATTGTCTCAAAAACAAAACACAACCGAACTTTCTAAGCAGTATCAAAAACGTACGTATACCTACACAAGATAAAAGCTTAAGCATCGGCCTCATCCAGGGTTGCACCACGCGGGAAATCATGTTCCACTGGCTGGGAGCACATAGTGCGCGCGGCCCTAAACGGAACACGTATGTGTGACGTATGAGGGATGTGTGAGTGTGTGCGTAGAGGGTAGGGTAGCAAGGATTCGGGGAGACACGTCTTATTTTTTGGGATTTTTTGTAGGATGGTTAGGTGATATCCGTTATAATAACCGGCACCAGTCGAGAGCACAGATGGACAGTACTGGGGGCAAGCTCGCGCATGTACAATTTCGGCTATATAAAAATGACACGCGAGAGTCCAATAGACGACGAGTATCGGCTGACAAACAAATCGCATGCTCGGCGCCCCCCGGCTTCTTCATTCCGCCAAAGAGACCTAAAAATTTACTACTGCGCAGGTGTCAGTTTGTGCTCACGACTCATTACTATATCCGACTACAGACTCGGTTACTATATCCGTCGTATCCGTTTTACACGAGCAACCTGTGGGCGAGATACATATACTCAAAAATCGTACCGTGCTCTACGCGTGCAATACAACAACGCGTTCAGGGTGCTTTTGAGGCTGCCCCGCTACTGCAGCGCATCAGGGATGTTCGCAGACGCATATGTGGACTGTTTCTTTGCCACAATGCGTAAGCGCTGTGCGTCCCTGGTGTGTGGCGTGAGGTGCAGCAACAACAGTATCCTGTCTCTAATTTCGAACAAACTGGAATGTCCGTACGTGAATCGCTGCAGCCGCGGTGAAGCGTCGGACAGAATTGCCGCTGTGTGTAATTTGTTTAGGATGTAGATAAAATTATCTTACTTACTAACTTATGATAAGTTTTTTTTTACTAACAAATGAGTCATGGTTACTTGAATAAATAAAAATTGAATTGAATATCTGAGACAGGCAAAGATATTGATAGGAAAGTTCAACAGGTACCAGAGTGCCTCTTTTCCCGTTATTAGACCAGGGCCTCAAGTCTGCTATTACAATAGTGTCAGAATGGTCTCGCCATTGTGAGTATTTGACAGTGTTTGTATGGCAAATCTGTCAAAAACTCACAATGAAGAGACCATTCTGACACTATTGTAATAGCAGACTTGAGGCCCAGGTCAGATTAGAGATCTAGAGTACCTAAATGGAGTAAGCAATATAAATAACAGCTACTTTCAGAGTGTGTGTTAAATGGCGAGTTTTTGCAATAATCACCAAATTGAAATTAGGTTTCATACCTCAAAGTCACTATCTTCGTACGCACGGCTACATATCAAGCTATATATTTCCCGTATAAGCTGACCTCTCATTGTTGAAATCCTATACAATGCGAGATCAGTTTATACTGGAAATTTATACCTTCACATTCAGCCGTGTGTACAAACACGTAGCTAGTACGGTATTTATTACGTCAAAATTAACCATCAATCACATTAATTTTCTCATAATTGAAATCTTGTGCCAAATTAGGAATTCGGACAGAAAAAGATAAAAACCATTTAAACAGAACATTGCTGCTTGCTAGAAATAGATACTGACATTCAATGTTCAGACAAAATAACCGCCCTGATAGATAGGTCTTGGCGGTAGGCGAATTGGTTGCAGTACATCTATGCTAGGGCACCCCGACCAAATGGGTTATGTTAGGTTAGAACTGTGACCAACCGTGACCGAGCAGAGACCTTATCGAAAATATAGTTAATATTTTCGAGCCGTTTGGAGTTGAAACCTTCGGGTCGTGGGGTACCAGTGCTCATGTTTTGTTCAATGAAATCTCCAAAAGGCTCGTTGACACTTCCCGTGACCCAAGGGTTGGCTTTTACCTTGGCCAGAGGCTAAGCATTGCCATGCAACGAGGCAATCCTGCCAGTCAGTCTGTCAGTCTTGGGTACATTACCAGTTGACAGCGATACGCTCGCAACTGGTAATGTACCCAAGACTATACGGACTGATACGGAGGAATTTTTTGACGCCATATTTTAGTTTATTTTGTTAATCGTTTTATTTAGGTTAGGTCATTATATTTTTGTTTTAATAATCATACTAATAATATATATTTTTAATAGAATGCAGAAGAATCGAAAGTAAGAATGCAGAAACAAACTAAGTCCTTCATTCTCGTAAATGATGCGCTACCTACTCGGCGGGTATGCAAACGCTAGCTCCCACGAGCAGTACAATTTATGCCGGGCATTCCCTTGAATTTTCTTTTGTTTTTTTTTTCAAAAGTAACTCTTCTCCTTGGTTGTAACCTCTAGGGTGCCAGTTATGTAGAAATGATTGAAATAATATTCACGTTTGGGTACAGATGGAACTGCTACATACAGACTTTAGATTTTTAAGGGGAGTTTTTTTATGTAGGCATGACTGAAGGTTATATAGAGCTACTTTCTTGATCTTAATTGTTAAGATGAAATTCGGATAAGCCCGCGAAATTCAAATTTTCTTACGTTATTTGCAATTTGGGCTCCCTTAGCGCTTCCCCTTAAAGAGTTTTGCTCATTATCTGCTCTCCATTTCTCTCCTAAAATTTACGGCCAAGAGATATTGAATATTGAAAACGAACTTTGAGTCTTTTGGTCACACAGTGCACCCCAGTTGTGTAGGAGAATAATCATGCAAATTACACACTAAACCTTATTTCAACTTTAAAAAACTAAGGGCATATTCATCAAAGCGCTGTTGCAAGTACTAAATTACTACAGCAATGGTTTAGTGTTAAAAATCGCGCTGCTAACAGCCGTTGTCACCGCAAGCCGCGAGGAAAACAAGCCGCAACAAAACAAATTTGCAACAACGAAATTAGCGAATATCTCACTGTCTAGGGGGCGCCGAGTTTCCGAAACACCGTAACTAAACTAAAACTAAATAAGTGGCCGAAAAATGTTGTGACAACCACCGTTTTTCACGGACCTCCCGTCCCGCAAACAAGGGCCCTCAAAACCGCGCTCATTGTATAAGCTAAGGGGGGTCAGGAGCCCAAGTTATAATGGTCGTTACAAGTGGAAAAACAAGGTGGTTAATCCGAAAACTTTCCTTAATTACGTTCGTATGAAACTAATTCCCTGAACGAATTAAGTGCGAGCTGAATTTGGGTGAAATCCTGGATCAGATTATGAATGTAGGTCCCGGGCGGCGGAGAACGCGCCTGAACTTTTTGTTTTAAAAACTGCACAAAGGGGAGCGTTCGCTAAAAACTACATGAAGATGAAACATTATGAGTGAAAACTGTGTGGAAATAACACAGGTAACACACCTACGTGTGGTCTTTTATATGGAAATGCTGATACCAATATAATTTTTAGGGCTCACGAAAGGAAAAATCTGGCCTGGCTTGCTGTCACCGGATTCGATGAAGAGGACTATGTCTATATAATTGTATAGGTATAATACAGTATCAAGCATGAGCTATTAATAGCTTCGGAAATGTCCACCACGATTCACAAAACCCAAAAAGTACTACTGAAACCACCATGGAAAACGCTATTAGATATTCATAAATAGCAAACTGAGTTTCTCAATTCAATCACTAAATAATTAATGGACTTAGCTTTTAAAAAACGTGCCGCCGAATAAAATAAAACCTCGTTCAAAACTCGATTTGAAAAAATTGGCAAAAATTAATAGCAAAAAAGATGGTGATTAAAAAACAGCCCGGAGTAATGAAACGGCGCGTAAATATTCCAATTATGGCGGGTACCAACTTCAGCCGTCGTTATTCGGGAGGTTTCCAAAAAAATTAATTAGTCCTTCGCGCCCAGTCCCTCCGACTTCTAAGTAACTTAATGTCGTAAAAAGAAATTAGAATTTTTTCTTCGGCGACTTCAGAAATAAAAATTCGTTGTCCCCCATGTGGACTTATTTTCACTTGCGTTTAATTGGAGTTTACAGACGCGGGGAACTTTTTAATCTGTGGTTGTAACTTTTTTTTTAATAAACCGAGGTAACATTTTTTTATTGGTGGCGCACGCGATGGCTTCAGGGGAGTCTTTGCGCCCCATCCCCTATTAAAAACTATTTTGTTTATTTTTTGCGTAATGTCAAAGATAAATGAAAAAAATTGGTCAAGTGCGACTAGGAATCGAGCACCGCGGGTTTGAAAAATTTCTCTGGTTTTACGTTACTAACATTGCTTTAAGAGATTTGTAGACTACCTTGTACGAAGCACTTGTAAAGAGCCACTTGGAATACAATGCTGCTATTTGGAGTCCTAGTGAAGCTCAATACAGTAGGTACGCTGCTAGAGTGGATACAAAAACATTATACACACACAATTTTTTTTTTTTTTTATCGATTTGAGATTGCATGGAGTATATCCGGGATACTCATTACTGTATCCAACCTTATTTATTTTTGGAATGTTGGATATTATAAACTATAGAAGCGGCAACTAGAGTACTAGCCATTTACTTGTTGCATGCAATAATGGGTAACATTTAAAATTTTAACATACTAAGTACAGTTAATTCGACTTTGCGTACCACATGAGTATGTGAGCAGGCGGTGCCGCGGTGCCGACCGCGCGCACCGCTGACGCGCGTGCTGTGACCGACTGTTTTCTTGTTCTCTGACCGACTGTACTCTGGCGACCTCCAGGGTGTTATATTATTAAAGTTGTTATACAATTTGTTTGTTATATAATATAGTTTTTTGTTCTTATATGTATAAATAAATAAAATAAGTTATGTTTATTTAGTTGATTGTGAATTTCGTTCATAATAGGTAGTTTATAATATTTAACAACTAGATAGTATGGAGATTTATACATAGACCTAATTATCGCAGGGCAACCTGTAAATATTGATTTAAGGTGTTATAATAAATAAATAAGTTAGATACCTCTGTCACAGTTTATTTTCAAACAAGATAATATTTACATAATATAAAAATAAATAAATAATACATTTCAGCTTTATAACAAGTTACCAAAAGATATTTAAGAGATTCTTCTTCAATTAACATTTTTAAGAATAGGTTAAAGTTGTATTTGGCTAATCAAAAATAATCATTACTCACTATATGTACTCGATAGATCGAACGACAATAATTATGTTTATAATTTAAGATATTTTGTTAAGTTTCTCATATTTAAGTGAACTATGTATGTTCATTTGAGAAATAAATTTCTTTAAACCGAAATAAATAGTTTTTCAACACACTTGCTCGTAAAGTGGCTCTTATTGAACCGCTTTTAGGTTCATAATGCAGTGTATTAAACACGCGTGCTTTTTATTTTACATTACCACACTAATGCGGTAATGTGCGCCACAGATAACACCGCCTCGAATGTAATGACTAACATAGCACACTTATATTATAATCTACTATTATTGATTCATAAACTTACTTTACTGCTCATACATACGGTACTGCTTTGATAGGCATGTTGCCGTCAGCAGGGCCGGTTCGATATTAAGTCTTTTAGTTTGGTTTTATTTTTGTTTTTATTTTTATTGTCCTTTTTGTTGTGTTTCCTGTATTTGTGTGTACTCCAAATATGAGTTAAGGTTGCTCTAAATAAATGTATTTCATTTTTTATTAATAAACAAGTGTTAAAATATTTAGGTATGACACTGGATCCCGCATTAAGATACCCTGTGTCGCAGGATCCAGTCTCTTTCGATATATTCGCTTACAGATTAAAAATAATCATATGTTCATGTATATAAAAAATTCGTACGCATTGCTGTCAACAGGAAAAGTGCCCAAAAGGCTGACAGCGTTGCTACGTTGTATGGCGATACTGATTCTTTGGGCAAGAAATAGGCCAGCCAGGTGACGTGAAGAGTCGACCAACCGCTTGGCGATGTCTTGAAAAACCAAGTGGGCACTCGACCCCAGGGCGGGGGTGTTTCAACCCCAAACGGCTCGAACATACAACGTGTTTTTCTTATATCCCATAACTCTAGGGCTATATTCTATAAGTAAAAATAATACAAAAAAACAAAAATTGTCACCCGTATGACGAATTTTTACTTTTACGACGTTGCCAAACTGACGAAACTGAGACCCTCGATGTGTGTAGGTATCTAAGTTTCATTGATAAATACGAGTAATTCATTTTCATTCAAACCAATCATCAATTTCAATCAATATTGAAATCTAAGAAAATGCTACGTTGTCATATTTAACGTAACGTTAATAGGGGGGTAACATTAATAATAGAGACTTTGTCGAATTATTTTGTAAGAAAAATGAAAACAAAAAAAATTACAATTGAAAAATAATTCATATGCCAGTTGATTCTTTGATAAGGTCTCATTCATACCCAAGAGTTATGGGATATCTAAAAAAACACCTCGTATAACTCCCAAAAAGATTGGAATAGTTTCGCCGTTTTATGTTTTCCGCATCTGCAGCAGCCGCCTTAGCACAGCCCGCCGTGATCCCTACTCGTTTTCGAAAAAACTTGTAAAAGACTTGTCATAACATATTTCGTGTATAAAACTTGTATCATGCATGTATTGACGTTGTTTCATACATGGGGTTATTTCTTATTTTGTTCACCTTTTTGACAAGTTTTCTACAAGTTTTGTCTCCCTACAACTAATTTTTCCAACTTGTTTTAGTGTAAACGTTAAACGAATACACAAAATGGAGAATTCCATTTTTATAGCTTGATGTAAGCGCGGGGTAACCTTTGTAAAAGAATAAAAATAGGCAGTGTTATAACGACATTATAAGCGAAGAGAAACGCTTAGCAATATTTCTATTGCAGGTCCTTTTAAACAAATTACACGTTGTAACATCAAAGTACGTCACATTAGATATTCCTTCAGGTAATGCAGCCTTGCCATTTTCCTTTCCAAAGTGATATATTGAGGGAACCATTACGATACTTGTAAAGAGGAATGTCACGCAAATGCCTGACCTCTCATTGAACTCATACTTTAATAGCTTCAATGTGCAAACCAACGCTTCTGGCAAGTTGTATGCCCGATGTAAGTTCCCATCGGCAAAAATGACAAACTTACTTCGACAAGGATATCAATTTTTGGATGGACACGGCTAAAGACAGATAAGATCAAGAAGGATGCTAGCGAGATTTACATGAAACCTGAAACGGATAGTGGCGAGACCTCAGTTGAAGACTTTGGAAACAGCAACGTCTAACACAACACAGCAGTGACATAATAAAGTCGAGAAAGCTGCTGGACCTGAGCGAACCTGACAGCGACGTCATTAAACGTTGCCCTCCCGATAAATATCACCCGTCTCTCCACTATTCCATAGTCTACTCTAGGGTGCATATCCGGTAGGGCTCTAATATTCCTTCCATATCCTATTGGCACGTCTTCCCTACCATTATCGCGCCTCCCGGTCTACTCCTTGATATGCAATGGTATCTGTAGCACCATGAACATGAGGCTCCAGGGGCTACTGTGAATCTTTGAGTTCATTCGAGTAATCGAGTCTGGTCAAACCACGCTTGGGCGTTATAGTAAAGTATAACAATAATATAAATATATTGCTGTATTAGAATAGAAATAAAAAGTCAAATCAGAACCTAAATTGTAATTGTAACGCCTGTGTAGTATAAGAATATGACGACGTTGGAACCAGAGTGATCTAGGGCACAAAAGTATGTTTTCGAGAAAAATAAGGAAACGCGGTGGCGTGGCTTTGTTGTAAGAAATTTATGAGCCATGATAATTTATTGTTTCTTTATTGCACTTAGATCACTTTGGTTTTCCATAAACGTTACTAACTCAGTAGTAAAATTGGGACCATTAGTGATCTAAGTGCATCTCATACTTAGATCAGTGTGGCATACATTCACTTTGCAGACCGTACCAATTCTATTGTGACATGTTGTGATCCCTCAAGGAAGAAAGCACTGACGAGCGCTTAGATCAGTGAATTATGGTTTTTCTATGCCATTGTGTAATATAATAACCTCAGTATTGGCAAAAATGTCACATAGATCACTCTGCTTCCAACGTCGTCATATATAGTATATAGTATTAAAAAAAAACTATTTAAACTGTGCATGAGCATGAGTAATATATAATAAGAATATATTAATAAAACAAATTTTAAAAAAATGGTTGGAGTCACCTAGTTTTTAAGTAGTAAATAAGCTAAAGTCCGAAGTAGCAACGGCAATTGTATTTAACCATAAGAAAAAAATAACAAACCAAATAAATAAAGGCGCGGACCTCCATGTCCGCGGTAGTACATTATATTCACAAAAAAAAACAAAAAAAAACGCTTGGGTTAAATTTTATTTTCTTTTATGAAACGCCACCTGTCTTCTACTGACATTGCCTTAAAGTTGTCACACGACGACATGTCATGTGCTTGTTTACAAACAATACAATATTTATTAGAATCAATTTTAATGTTTTTAGGTTTATTGCCCGTATGTGATTCCTTTGGTGGGTCTGATTCGGACTCCGATACACGTACATTTCATTCATGCAAAAACCACGAACTTCCATACAAATATTCTTCTCCTATTTAACCCACTTTAGTTATTTAATTTTATGGAAATTTTGGAAATCTGCAATATTTCATGATTCTACCCAGCGATTGCTGGCTGTGCGTTGTCTGACAGTAAGTGAATGAATTTTATGTTTTTTCATTTACTTCCTGTCCACACATGCCGCGGAGTAAGGGTAAGAAGCCCACATGAACGAACTACTCTTGTCAGGAACTTATTAACCACACCAGAAACAATGGCACTCGAACTTGAGAGAGATGTTTGTCATATACGCAGTAATAAGCAACCAAAAAGCCAATCTTCAGAGAGCACATATTCCAGCTCAATACTTTTTATTAAGTAGATTTTTGAATGGCTGCTGAAGTTATCTTTTGAAAAACAACTGACCGTGACCTTACCTACAGACGTTTCCTGACGTCCTTGCACATAAACAAAACGATAAAAAGTGATAAAAACAAATGTTTGTTGGTTTGTCTTATATGCGTTCCTAAACTATTGATCAGATTGTGATGAAATTTTGGTAGGGTGTGAGTGTTCAGGGGCAAAATGCCTAAAAAAAAAATCGATTAAATATTTATTTTTATTCTACGTGGCAAGGCAACGCATGCCACGTAGAGTACGGGTACAGCTAGTATTTTATATTATTTGGCAATCGTAGACACTACTAAATATACTATTTTTCAATGGTGGTAGGTGTAGCTTGCTCCGATCGTCTCAAGGGAAGCCGGTAGGAAAGGAGTTGTTAGCGCGTTATACGTCTCTGGTGTGTTGAAATAAAGGTCAAGTGAACGGTAAAACTTAAGTTTGTATTCTGCCAGCCGCCACAAGCTTTGGTAAAATCACGGCCCAGCCTACTGAAGTATTCACATGAAAAAAACGTAATGAGGGGGCCTGATCAAACATTTATGCGCCTAAGGATGTGGTTAATTGCTGCTTAATTATATCGATAGCTTGAAATTCAGATTTATTTAACGCGCAGTGTTTTGCCACAAGGCCGAATCTGTTGCTTTCATGTTCAGCTTAAAAACGGCAAAATATTTTAGTTAGAAATATTTCAAGCAAAAACAACTTCATATTTCTCACCGAATAATTAGCATTTAAGTATGTCACAGCAAATCTTTCCAAAAGTTATGATCAAACTGAACTTAAAATTATGTAAATAAATATAAATGTATCTCCTACTACCTACTACCTATGAATTTCGAAAAACAAATAGATTTATTAACGGCACCATAATTTTGAACACTATTAATTATTTATTATCGATAGACTGGTGCAATATATCGACATTTACCCGCCCTAGCCACGTCGCGTCGGCGAAGCTTGAAACCGAGTGCACCTCCGTGCAAGTCGGTTTGAGAGCTCGAGAATAGAGGCTTAGCCGCACTGCTGCATTGCCTACAATTTTTAAGGTTTTTTTTTTACATCATTTAAAAGCTAATAGTCTTAAAAGTCTTACCACCTGGCTTGAGAATGTTACCACTTAATAAATTCAAATGTAAAATGTTTACTTGGCTCTTAGGCTTTTATTCCGTTAATTAATTTTTAAATCATTCTTTTTGACATTGTATTTAATAATCTAAGCTATTAGTATTTTGACATTATAATTAATATTTTGACACTAGAACTTATATTTTTGACATGACAATATATATATATATTTTTTGACATGTTTTGTATTTTATTTTTGACATAATAATTAATATTTTGACATTACAAATAATCCTAATCAATTTTACTAATTTAATATAACTTTTATTGTAATGTCTACGATTTGCATGCACTTAATTAATTTTTCTACACCAGCAATGGTAGTATATGTGAATCAATGTTTAATTTTAAGATCTCAATGTACCATATACTTAGAAATAAATATTATTCTATTCTATTGTAAAATAATAATAATAATAATAATATGTAAAAGTATGTAAAATAGGTATTCAAGATTAATTTTAAATTAATATTAATAATTTATTTTTTTGTCTCGTATATACGGGATTGTCACCGTATTTGACCATCACGTCCCGTATTGCTACATGTCCCGTAATTGTCACGTATATTTCGACGAAATTCGGAAATGACCCGAACTGTGTGATTATATTAATAAAGAAAACGAGATCATTACAAAAGTAAAATCAAGCTCAAAATAAACGTGTTAATCTCAGTAAAAAATTGTTATAATTAGGTACTGTTATTCGAATAAAAACTTTAATTTCGTCTTTTTATTTGATTTGTTTGAAACGTCCCGTATTGGTCCCTGAAAGTTTGTGCAAATCCCAATATAGTCCATCCACATTGTGTCAGTTATGTTAAAGTCCCATAGAATAGGGGGCGACGAAACGCTTTAAAAGCGATTGCCTCTTGTCTAGGCTCTCTAGACAGCGGGGTACTTTTTTTTTGGTGAGAAATTATCTAATAATTTCTCCCGCTCTGGGCGGAGCGGGAGGGCGTGTCAGACTTTTACTGACTAAAACCCACCCGTGTTCCTTCAGTAGCCTGTGTGCCAGGGCCACGGTATCCCTTTCGGACAAACTCGCAACCCTACGTAACACACAGTAGCAATGGGTTTCATTTGGCAGGTCAACAACATTCATTGCGTTATTTAAGTTGTTGTGCAGACAAATTTTTCGAACATAATTAAGCAATGGATTAGCATTATCCTTCAAAATCATTCAGATTGTTACGCAATTACGGTGCAGTTTCTTACACGGGTTTTTAGATTTTGTCGACGTTACGTTGATATTTTGCAGTAACCGCTTCATTCACATGCACTGGCATTGTACGACGACTGTGCTCTCGGCACATTGTCTTGCGACTCGGCTGCCTTGTTTATACTGCTACTGTATTAGTCGCTTTTATTTGTTTTCATATCTACCCAGCTACAGTTTAGAAATACGTAGGTTTCATGTCTTAAGGGTGTAGCGCTAAGGTAGCTCGCGAAATTAAAATTTTCTTACGATTTTTGTAATTTGCAGCTCATTCAAACTCAAACTCAAACTCAAATCATTTATTTCAATTAAACCATTTACAGGCACTTTTGAATTGTCAAGGAGTCGGTCAGTAAGAAAAATGAAGCTACATGCCTATTCCAAAGCGTAGGTACCTATGGAGAAGAACGGGCAAGAAACTCCATGGTCACTCTTCCCTTTTTTTTTTATCTAGGTCATCTCAGAGTGTAACCACTAAGGTTCCGACTCTTTAACCGGACTTTCCTGTGGCTGCCTTAAGCTCCTAACGAAACTTAATGCCTCCAGCCAGGGCGTAAAAACTATAAACTAAACGACTGCTGCTCGCTAAAGGCACCCCTTGTGGGGTACGAACCTCGGCTTAGGGCAGCTGAGTCGGAGGGAGGGTGGCAAGGGACCGACGGTGGCTGGATAAAATCAGTGTTTTGATTATTATCGTGGGGAGTTTGGATTACATGCTGCTCAGCTAAAACGCGTGCTGGCGCTTCACTTTCAGTCAAGGGTCGGGGAGGATCTCTTGTCTGGGTGTATGTTGATTAAAGTATGATTCGCAGCCCCAACAAATATTTATTTATATAATTATAATCATCAGAATCAGTAATACTTTTTTAAAAATCTGTGAATGTGGATCAATATTTCATAAAAAATTATGGATAGTCTCCTAAGACCATTTTCGTGTAGCTGCAACGGATAAGGTACTTCCCTTTACTGCCCCGCTGAAAGTTTCCACCCTGTATATTTTACCCTACACGTTAATTGGGAATTCTCGTCTATCCCATGATGTGGGGTACTCGTATCGCTGGATAGGCCGTTAAAAATATTGCGGATTTGTGAAATACATTTTTCGATATAGGGATCTGTTTGCGTAATAATACGTTTTAAAGTGCAAATTTTTGTTAGAGTCACGTATCCTACCCCCTCCCCCCCCGGCCAGCTAAATGGTTGTATTTGGATATGTGAAAAAATTCACAGCAGTACTATATGTATCTAAGTCTTTACTGCCCCGCTGAAAGTTTCCACCCTGTATACTTATAAAAAAAAACTTACATATAAAAATGTAAGGTCATAATCTGGCGCCCAATGTGGGGCCAGATTGTGACCTTACATTTTTCCCTCCCGGAAAAATGTAACGTTACAAGGGGTAACCAAAAAATAAATTACTAAGTTTCATTTTACCACTTTTTTATCTATTACCTCAGTCGGTTCATACAGCAACTGACTGCTCAAAGGTGCACAGCGGGGTAAGCGTCACGCACATAAAATGACAATTGATTGCAATGGGTTTAAATTTGACAGTTTGCCCACTTTCATTGCGTTATTTACGTTGATGAGCAGACGTATTTTTCAAACCTATGAAGCAATGGATTAGCAATATCCTTCGAAACTTTTAACATGTTTTACGCAATTCGGGTGCTGATCGCTTAGCAACTGACTCTGAATCTTCTCCCCATTCTAAACTAGATAATATTACAGCGAAATTCCTTTGACCATTCGCAACAGTACGTACATTCAACAATACCGAGTGATTTAGTGACACCCTCTAAGAATTTAGAGTTCCCCAGGCGAGGTGGACACCCCAAGCGGTTTTGAATTGATTTATTTATAGCGTAGTGAGTACGGGTTCCGTACCTGGTACACTACTTAGCTTTCTAAATTGAATTGATAGGGTGCCGTTGTTTTAGCCAATTTTCAAGATGGTGATATTGAGTTTTGGGGAAGAAATTGGTTTGGAAGATTTATTTAATAAAAAACCGACAAATGCGTGTTGGATCACGCACAATGAAGGGTTCCGTAGTTGGGATGAATGTATTCCAAGAACAAACTTAACATTGTAGTTGAAAAACAACAACAAACATGTTTTCAACTGCAAATGTAAGTTGGTCGACTATTACTCGGCAACTTGTAAAGCCTACTTAGATGTAATAGTTTTCCTTTTAACTTCGTTATATATACTGCTGCTATGATTTTTTTCACATATTCAAATACAACCAATTAGCTGGCGGGGGACTAACAAAAATTTGCACTTTAAAGCTTAATATTATGCAAATTGATCCCTGAATCGAAAAAATGGTTGTTACAAACCCGCAATATTTTTGAACGGCCTATCCAACGATACGCCACACCATAGAATAGACGAGAAAAAAATATCATCCCCACTTTACGTGTAGGGTATCCAAAAAATTAATATATTTCTAGATTCTATTCTATCACTTTGTCAGCGTAATTAATATGTATACCCGTACCAAATTACAGCTTTCTAGTACTAAGAGTCTCTGAGCTAAGCTGCGGACAGACAGACAGACAGGCGGACATGGCGAAACTATGAGGGTTCCTTGTTGAATACGGAACCCTAAAAATCCTCTCAATAGGAATTTTGCTTGTATCGCTTCACGTTAGTGCGTTCACGATCAGAAATCTCATAAACATATATAATAGTTATAAGCATGGCCTGGTGAATGATAACCAGTAGGTACCCACTATTTTACTTTGTAAATTTTTCTCAGTATGGGGTTTTTCACTCATCTCCCGAAACAGTGAGCATTTGCAGACCTTTTAGTTTCGTATCCCTTCTACGGTATCTTGGTTGTCTATGACCATTTATAATCACTTAGGGCAAAATTCAGAGATCGTACTTTGATTTTTCTTTCCTAGTAAAGTGTTGCATACCCATAAAAACCTTATTTTTAATGTAAATAATTTTCATATTCGTATAAGCGAATCGGAGCAAGCGTTTCATTTGTTATATAAACATTAATGTTGTACAAATGATGGTCACATTTGTATGTGACGCTTACTTTACTGAGAAAAGTAGCGTCAAAGTGTGGTTTGTGAGTTTTGGCTTTTGTCGTATTTGACAACACATACAGAAGCCAGTTTTGGTCTGTCAGAGTCTGTCCATTTATTTTGCATGGCACTATAACTGATTTCGTTCACTTCCGAATAAGCGGCTTTGGTAAGTAACGTTTTGCCCGAAAGGTGGTTTTGAAAATCGATGTCATCACCAATGTTCGAAGTAAATGAAACTAGACGTTTAATAAGACGAAAATCTAGTTAATATAGCATAAGCAGCTTATAATGTTCCTATTAAGCTGGGACACAGGCCTCCTCTCTTCGAGAGGGAGTGAAACGTACCGCTGTCTAAACGTTGATTAAAAATGCCTGCTCGGACAGGGGCAATTTTGTCAATGATATCTCCAAGAACCTTAACGGAGATGCCCCACGAGTCATCAGTGGTTTTTAGGTTAAGACTTTTCTTTTAAATTTATTTATTTGTCTTGAATTATTTTGAATTCAACCTTAAGAGCGCTGTCTCGGGTCCACTAGCGCCACTCCATTAAAAAAATATTATCTCGTGACTGAGAAGGAATTATGAAAAACGGCTCAATCAGCTGCCTCGGTAAGTGTGACTAGAATTTTCTAATACCTTTTATAAAGTTTCATATTAAGACACGAAGCAACAAAATACGATCTAGAGGAATGTGGCCGTTTTTCTTTCGAATGAATTTTGTTGCTTCGCAGCAACTTTTAACTTATCTGAAATGGTTTTATTATTACTTTTAGGGACAATTCATTCGGATCTCGATGTTTTCTGTTTCCAGTTTCTTTGTTAATTATCTGTCACACAGCTAATTAGGGATTACAAAAGGGTAGTTTCTTTTAATAAAACACGCTACTTTGTTTTTCATCTAAACCGTCATTTTGGCTATTAAGTGTCATGATCTACAGTAAAGAAGGGGAGGGGCTAGCTGCACGGGTCGATCGATCAGTTTAAGCTACGCTCGCCGCGGTTGGTCCGTGGATGGGTGACCATCTTTACATACCAATACCCCCCGTGCCTCAGAAAGCACGTTAAGCCGTTTTGGTCCCGGCTGACATTCGTATATCTTTGACAGTCGTTACGGGTCGTCAGAAGCCCGACAGTCTGACAACCAGTCTTACCAAGGGGTATCGTATTACCCAGTAACTGGGTTGTAGAGATCAGATAGGCAGTCACTCCATGTAAAATACTGGTATTCAGCTGCATCGACATAATCATGATGCTTCCCTGCTCTACAGTAGGGAAGCATAATCATGATGCTTCCCTGCTCCACAGTAGGGAAGCATAATCATGATCAAAAGTAGGGAAGCAGCCTCATGATCTTTACGAAACAATACCACATAATTACAATCCAAAAATACCTTAGCACTTCAAATACCATAACAGGAAAGCACTAAATCAAACCACGTCGACTTCTGGCCACTCCTCAAATATTCATAGCGCAATAAAGTGGTAGATACACAGCGAATTACCCTGTTTGTGTGGAAGCAAACAGTGGAAACCATTGCGTGAATTATTATTACGGATAGATGACACATGGTTGGGTGGTTTGAGCAAGGTGGCGCTAGATAGGACTGGGTGTAGAACGGTGAAATGTGTGGTTGGTTAGAACTATGCGTTTCTTGGGGATAGCACAGGTCTTTTGGTAAAAAGGCTTGTCGTTGGTTGAATTGCACGTGAAATGACGAGGGGAACCATTCAAAAAGGTTGCGCATTTTTGGGAAAAACTTGATGTTTCAAGCTTCATGCTTCAGTCATAACGGTCACATGATTTATCACTATGGACGTGTAATGTACTCAATACTCAAATCTTTGTTAACATTAAATTAAGAAACAATCGTGGATCCTGTCGGGCACAGCAAACGAAACACAGTAAGACGACTTTATAAATCTAACGTAATTTAAAATAATAATGAAAATAAAAACATTTGTATTTTAATTGTATATAAGGGATTTATCATTAAAATATTCGTTAACACTGTAATAACATTTACTTATAAATAGTTTTTTTTTATTTCTTTGTAAATAGATGGAGATTTTTAATTTTTTTTACTGATTCGGGTAATTTATTATATATTTTTATAGACATAGCCAGAGGGCTGGCTGTGTCTATAAAAATATATGCTGGCTGGCTAACGCAAACGGATTCCTGAATCTAAAAATGAATTTCACAGACCCGTAATATTTTTGAATGGCCTATCAAACGTTACCTTGGGATAGACGAGAAAAAAATATATAATCCCCAATTTACGTGCAAGGGAGACCTTACAAAAATGAATTTTTCACGATTTTATTATACCACTTTTGTTGGCATTATTAATATGTATACCCATACCAAATTAAAGCTTTCCAGTACTAATAGTCTCTGAGCTAAGCCGCGGACAGCCAGACAGACAGACGGACATGGCGAAACTATAAGAGTTGCTTGTTGACTACGGAATCCTAAAAACAGAGGATTATATCCAAGATAAGAATGCTTGGAAACATGCTGGTCCTGCTCCATTGGACAATTTATTTAGAGTCTAGACAAAATCAAACTGGTTGCTAATTTAATTGTATAATTTATATTTTTTATGACATTCATTTTATTTTCTGTGACTAATATACTCACACACTGACATAGGTTATTAAATGTTAAAATTTTAGGGAAATCATCTACTTTTACAATGTTTGTAAATATGTGAGCACTAAATATCTAACGCATAATTAATTTGTCTGTCATTACTTCGCTTTTCATTCCTTTTACCTATTGTGGTATAGTAATTTTATACTAGGTAAGTGCATTGTCTTCACATATAATTAATAATTACTGTATACAAATATTGTTAACATTTTAAAAGAGTAAGTATGGAGTTTCTTGCCCATTCTTCTCCATACGTAACTACCTTTTGGAAGGGGCAACTAGAATCAATTAATTAATTATTTTTGTAAGTTTTCAAAAGTGCCTTTTATGTGCCTATTTGAAATAAATTATTTGACTTTGACTTTGAGAGAGCACCTTCTACAATCAATCTTCACACACTACTGAATATCAGTCTCACAAATAATTCAAAATAATCAAAGACAAATATCCAATGGCATGCTTCAACACAAACCTCATTGATTAGCAGAATACACAGTTGATCTGTCGTGCATCACTAGGTAGCAACAAAAGCGGTATTTGAGCTACACCTACCTACGTATACAGGCTACCTATGTACATAGGTACAACCCACAAGGGCCTGGTCTCCACAGAACTTGAAGCAACAATAGATGCAGTATGTTTGCCCGTGATCAGCCCCTAATATCGAATGTATTCGTGATCCATTGTTACACAAACATTATTTGGTTAATCTGCAGATGTTTACTCTGCCGTCTAATTGGATGAACCGCTGTTTGGCAAGCTCTGTTGTGGGGGGTTTAATGCCTAAGGCTAATCATTAAGGGTAATACTGTTGATTGAAGAAATGGGTAGTTAATATTGTAATTGAATGTGGGCTTTAAGATTTTGCTTGATGTTGTTATCGATTTAAAAGTCGATGCTTGACTTCGATCATAAGTATTGATCGTAATATCAATCTGTGTATAAGAAATAAGATATTTTCAAATTAAAAGTACAATAGGTAGCCATTATAAAACACAATTCATGCTATAATGTTAACTAGTGCTGTACGATTGATTCTTTCTTGCCATTATCTTTTAAAGATATAAAACAAAGTCGGGTTAGTTCCAGCATTTATAACTTAGACGACCGGACCGATTTTTAAGGTCTTTAATTTGTTTGATTTTTTCCGCCCCGAATAGCAGAATACCTATTAAAACATGCGAAAAGTTCACGTACAAAAAAACCCCGGAATTTATTCAGATTCGGGATAAACTGAACGTCCTTATTCTATGGGATTTTGTCGACATGACAGCTTTTGTCGGGTCAGCTAGTTACCTAATAGGTAAAATTAGGTTAAAAGTCACTGCTTTTTAAATGGTTGATTCAATCAGTCAACTCAGCGTATTGTAGTCCACTGCTGAACATAAGCCTCAAATGCAAATGGTTGATTAAAGTTCATATAATGAATGAACTTGCTCCAAACATAAGATTAAAAGGAGAGTGTAGAGCTAGAAGTACGTAGAGGTGCAATATGAAAAGGCTTTCTCAGAATTCTGAAAACTTTGTAAACTCTTACTGGTGGTTGAAGTTTGTATCCGAGTTAAGTAGCAGGCACCAGCTAGTTTTTACAAACTGCTAAGGGCCACAACTAACTGAATATTACTTGTAATTCCCGTAAAAAAACTTTATTCTACTTAACTTACGAATTTACACATTTAATACAAATAAACAATATAATATACTAAGCAAACTATACCTAACAACAAACAAACATATGGCGTTCAAAAATTCCTGCTCATCGCTGAACATTGTCCTTCGAGCCGGATATGAATTAGGTACCGTTTACGATTTTAATACATTCTGCACCTGTCACTTACATCCAATTAACGGAAACACAAAGATGTTTTAAACGCGTTTAACTGGTTAATTTTCTAGTAATGAGGTTTAAAACTAAGTATAGAAACCGAAAAACCGCATCAAGTTACTCAACGCAGCCAATAAATGAATACAAACAAATGCTCAACGTTATTTAAACTAGTTGAGCACGGAATTAAGAGGAGCAAACATGTTTCACTAGCTAAATGCTCGAGGCACTTTTACCATACAATTTTAATGCAAACGGGGCACTGAACAGTTTTGTATTATAAGTACATGAACAATTTTATTAGCTTACGTGCCAATTGATTTGATGTTTGTTTTTCATTTGCGTTTTGTTGGAAATATTGTTTTTTTAGTTCCGTTTTTCATTACATAGGTACCTAAGTACTAGCTGTTGCCTGTGACTTCGTTCGTATACGAACTACGTTGATAAACCGTTTAGGGATTGAGTTAAAACCTATCTTAGTGCTTCTCTATACTTGAGACAGATAGATGTACATCTGATCGTCTGCCTACCTATACATACGCAAGTAGGTACGGATGCAAACCTGTACCACAGAGTAAACAGACAGAGGCAAAGCTTCTAAAGATCGTGCAAAATTTGTATTGTTCATTCACACAGTACAGTATACAACCATATACCGGGCGTCCCACTACTTGCCACATGGAGGGAAAGTATCTTAAATACTGTAGATAGAAAAATTTACTGAATGAAGAATTCATTTTTATTTTAAAAACCATAACACTAAATGTGAAAAAAATGTGTGTACTTTTACTGTACCGATCGAAGCCTCAAGCATATACATTTATTTATTCTGAATAACATAGCATCTAAAATAAAAAGAAGACCATGAAAACCATTTAATTTAAATTTTTGGTCAGAATAATGAATTAGCCTTTTCTCTGACTATGTCGTGCTTATAACGTATGTTATTTAGAAGAATTAATGTCTATGATTGTGCCTTTCGATCGGTATAGTAAAATTACACACCTTTGTTTTCACATTTAGCGGGTTCGATTCCCGATTCAGACAGGCGATTATTTAAAATTCTTTGAATGCAGTTCGTATAGTTAAAAAAAAAGTCTTCATTCAGTAAATTTTTCTATCTACAGTATTTAAAGTACTTAGCCTTCATGTGGCCAAGTCGAGGGAAGCCCTGTATACCTACCCTTTTTTATTAAAACACTATTATAATATGTTGTTACTCATGTCATAACGTGAAACGTAAACATCCACGACGTGCGACGCGTAAGTGCAGCCCTGAGTGATTCAACTGACCGAGTCGGTAGAAACTGGTTTCTCTTCGTACCGTAGCCGCCAGTGGTATGCACACACGCGCCTCATGCTTGTAATAGTGTATCTATCATAGCGCGTTGCACTTTCATGTTGTTCTATCACGGGCCGTACCCATGATAGTCCATCCAGTTGAATAGATGATTTATACAGGATAAGACTTAACCAGTGCGCAAAATTTTTTTTGGTGGATCAGTATCAGTAATAGAAAATACATTTCCATTATTTATTCTATACTTATTATTTTAATAAAAAATATTAAAATTGCCATTAATGACCTGCTTAAATACCTACATCGGCGAATTGCACGGGCACACAGCTGATAGTTACCTACAACTGCGTTCCGCTTCACTGCACGCGCCGTCGCGCGGCGTGTATCCAATAAACTAGTTTCAAAATAAACATCTTTCGTTAACGATAACAAATTTTTTTTGTACTAAGACGTATCAAAATAAGAAATGGGTGATTAATAAAACTCGTTTAAGTTTAACTTGTCAAAATTTGCGCACTGGTTAAATACTTTTCCTGTATTAATAGATACATAGATGTCCGTACATCTGACCACTGTAAAGAGTATTCCTGCTTACAGCGCTCGGCCGCTATAGTAATGCTTACCTATGCTTATTAACCGAATTGCATCGCAGCATCAGATGTCTGCTGAGCCCTTTGTTTTTCAAATGATTTTTTTTTTAAAATAAATAATAAAAAGCCCTTTATAAAACCAGCTGATCAGACATCTGTGATCATTGTATCAGAACCTGACAAATTTATTTAAACAAAAATTTTGTTTTTTCAAAAATGTTGGTCGATCCAAAAAGGTGCGGTAAATAGATGTGGTCATTTTGTTTTCATGGTGGTCAGATGTCCATACCCATGTTGGTCCATCAGTTGAAAGTCGTTGTAGAAATACGAAACGCTCTGAAAGCGATTGCGACCTTGTCCCGGTCCTCTTGGTGCACTCAAGTTCTATCTACTCCTTAAGTTTCAAGGTCCTATAGGTACATTATTAAGGTCATGCTGTTAATTAGAAACCGAGCAGGCATTCACGCAATATTCGTGATGACCGCACCATTGAGTCGTTGACTAAGGTAGTAATGTCAAAGCATTCCAGGTCAATCAATATCAATAATGATAAAAGCTAATCAAAGGAGATACTGAAACAAACAAGGAAAGTTTTGCAGTCGATACCTTATGATGCTAAGGCCCATCGTCAACGACACTACTCAAAAGTAACGTGTTATTATTTTTGAGTAGCGTCGTTGACGATGGGCCTTTGTGTCCCGGACCTTGGGAAGGCGTACGAGGAGCCGAAGCCAAGTCACAGAGGCCCGTTCGACTTTTGAAGTGAAACTTCATTAGGCGCGTTGAGCAATTTTTGAGTGAAAAAAAAAAATCATGACTATTTTTCTCGTACTCAAAGTGAAAAGTACAGTTTGCAACTCGAGACTAAACGCCAACTTATATACCCTCGGTTTCATTGACTCCCTCGCACGCTCGGTAGTCAAACCATCTCTGGTATATTAGGGCTTTGTTTAGTCCCTCGATATAAAATATACTATTAAAACCATGTACGTAGACCGTACATTGTTGTTTTTCATTTATAATCGGTTTTGGTTACTCTTTTCTCATGACACTCCAAGGAAAACCTATCAAGTCATTTCATAATCCATACTTCCTTACTTCTTTGTTCACTGTCCTTCAAGATACAGGATTTTCCTAGTTTGAAGGGCAGGGCTTACTCATCTATAATAGCCATACCAATCCCTTTTTGAAACAACACTGATGTAACCTAGGCTAAGTTTTTGGTAAATAAATGATTACTTACTTAATATAAATGAGAAAGTAACCCTGTCTGTCTGTGATTTCTGTCTGTTACGTTTTCACGTCAAATTTGGCAGAGATATAGTCTAGGATATGGAGAAGGACATAGTCTACTTTTTAACGCGATAACTGACATCCACACGGGCGGAGCCGCAGGCAAAAGCTAGTCTTATTATAATTAAAAAAATCAGTTTAATTAACCATAAAAGAGCGATTATGACCCACCTGTATTTATATTATTTATTTTTAAATTAATAATATACGAGCTGCTGCCCGCAGCTTGGACCGCGTGGCTTTTTCTAAAATGAAACTAGTTAGTCTTTGGTACTCCTTATAAAATCAGCTATACGTCAGTGAAAGTTCAGAAAAATCGGTCCAGCCGTTTCGGAGATTAGATTACAAACAGACAGACAGACCGACAAAGTTTTTTTTTATTTTTTATAAGTACCTACCGTATTTACTTTTATATGACTCTACACTAATTATAAAGAGATAAGGTTTGTATTTTTGTATGTTATGAATAAACTCAAAAACTACTGGATCGATTTGAAAAAATCTTTCACCAGTAAGATGGTATAATATTACTGAGTAAGATAGGCTATAATTTATAAAGATATCACGTGGGCGAAGCCGCTGGCGGAAGGTAGTTTAGTATCAATTTATTATTTTGACATTACAAACAGACACTTCAATTTAATTTTTGTATATGTTATGTGTTTGTGTATGTTTTTTTATTTGTCATTCAGATATGTGAGGTAAACACAAGCCGGCGGGGTGGTTTGTTTTAGTTATTAAGTATCATCGACTTGTTTACATTTATGGATTTCTGGTCTGAAAATAAAGATTATATTATTATTATTATTTCCTTTATTCAAATAAATACATATAAATTATATTTTTAAATATTAGAATATAAAAAATATAAAAACATTTAAAAATATATAAAATAGTAGCCCACCATTATCGGGAACAGGGTCCAAGCTACCAGCGGTCAGGGCTCCAGAGAGAGGAACCTCCTAACAATGCGAGCCGTGACCAGAAGTACCGCTTTCTGAATCAAGCCCTTGATCCAGCTGCCCAACGAGAGCCTCTTTAGGTGTTGGTCGAGGCTCTTGGCAATTAAGCCATTGGCTGAAACGACTATTGGCACAATTATCGCTGAGTCCACATCACACATGTCAACAACCTCGCGAGCCAAGTCAAGATACTTGATTTGTTTATCTTTCTCGGCTTTCACGAGGTTCTCGTCATGTGGGACTGTTATGTAATTTTTTTTAATTTTTTTAATTTATTTATTTATTATTATTATTATAAATGCTTATAGAAGTAAGATCTAACAATATTCAGGCTCATAAACAGTAACATAACAGACTGTTATTCTAAACCAAGTATGGTTACTACAGGTTACAAACAAGCCATGTTCAGCGCGACCGCTGTAGCTTTATAGCTACACATACAGTGGGTTGCCATATTAATAGGGACAGTCACGAAAACATTTTATTTGTGTAGTATGAGTCTTAAATTAATTAGAAAAACACGTTTTTTTAATGATAAAAGCTTTAATTACACAACACAGTTATTAAAGAAGTAAAATAACAACAAAATAAAAATAAATAATAATTATTAAGTATATAAATAAGCGAAAATAAATGTTACTTAATAGTGGTCAGTATTTAGTGACATTTCCTTTCGCCTCAATTAGTGCTTCTATACGCCTGGGCATGCTTTCTATGCACTGTTTAGCACTTTCTTTTATTTTAGGGTTGTGATGCCAAACATTAATTAGCTTTTCTATCAGCCTGACCTTGGTGGTTATCATTTCTTTGGCTATTTCGGCCTTGGTAATCTCCCATAAATTTTCTATGGGGTTCATGTCAGGAAAATTACCAGGCCAAGGTAAAACTGGAATATTGTGGTCTGCCAAGAACTTGGTAACGCTTCTGGCTTTATGGCATGGCGCAGAATCATGCATAAACATGACATCCTCACCATCAGGGAACCATTCTTCAAGTGTCGGTAACAGGCGAGTTTGTAAAACTTGTCTATACTGATCTTGTTTCATGGTTCCCTGGACAATGTAGAGGCGCCCAACCCCCTTGGCGCTTATGGCTGACCACACCATTATTTTAACAGGGTGTTTTACCCTCTCCACGATGCAGTCGGGGTGGTATTTTTGTTCTGGGCGTCGCCTAACGAAGCTGCTCTTGTCAGCTAGAACCTCGAATGTTGAGTCATCTGAGAAACACACCTGAAAAAAAATTTTTTTTTCTTTATTATTTTGAAACCTATTATTTTTAATGGTGTAAAATACCAGTAATAATGCAAACTGACATTATTCCAGTCCTCAAACGTCTTTTGGCGGTGTTCTCGAGCCCAGGCAAGGCGTTTCTTCTTCATTGCATCAGTCAATCGTGGTTTTTTCACAGGACGATGACCAGTCAAGCCTTCCTCTGCTAATCTGCGCTGCACAGTTCTCTTGGAAACTGATATTCCTGACTACTGGACTAATTGAGTTAACAACCCAGCACTTTTTTTTCTGTTTTCTAAACAGATATCTCTAATTTTCCTATCCGATCTTGGGGTTGTGATGCGTTTTCAGCCGCAATTGCCTTTTTTCTTAGGCGAAATTGGCTGATTTAAATCCAATTTAATTTTTATTTTATTGACTACTGACTTAGAAACACCAGCAATGTCTGCAATTTTTCTTTGGGAATGACTGGTATGCTGGAGTAGGGTTTTTATTCCCGATTTTTTTTTTGGAGGCAAATCGCACCCCCGCTCCATACTGGAAGCAAAAAAAATTTAAAATTAATGTTATTTTAACCATCATATGATAAATAATTGAATTTTATAATAACATGATAACAATACTTACATTTTATCAAAATTTTGTAGCACAAATATAAAAATAACTTTGTTAAAATATTCAAATTCGTCTTTCACTGATTAGCGCCTAAAGTGCACTACGGCTCTCACCTAACTAAAAAATGTGTAGAAAATAAATATACCCTTTAAATCTCAACATCCACTTAAAATTTGAGTTATAGAGACACGACGAAAGTAAATAATCATTCCTGCAACACTTATGCCACTTAAAACTGCATTCAAGTGCGCCCAAAGTAAGAAATTGATAAAAAATGTGGCTGTCCCTAATAATTTGGCAACCCACTGTAGTTATATAATATAATTCGGTGCCGTCCGACAATAAAATGTATCGCCCAAGATACCCGGGCGATGTTCGTAGGACGTAAACTAGTGCGGTGAAAATGAGGCAAAAAAAATGACGGGTGAAGGTGAGATGGAGACGAAATATATTTGTGTAGTGAGTAAGCGAGATGAAGACTGCTAAGCTATGAACATTTACAGTAGAGCATCGATTATCCGAACTAATTCGGGGACAATTGTGTTCGGAAAACCGATTTATTCGGATAATCTAACTGTATGAAAAATTGTTCCAATAAAACTCAAACTCAAATCATTTATTTCAACTAAACCATTTACAGGCACTTTTGAATTTTCAAGGAGTCGGTCAGTAAGAAAAATGAAGCTACATGCCCATTCCAAAGCGTAGTAGGTACCTATGGAGAAGAACGGGCAAGAAACTCCATGGACACTCTTTTAAATTTAATTGTTACAAAAATATTGGTTACATTTATAATGTTGAATTTATAACTAAATTTGAGAACGATGTAAAAAATAAAAACTTACACGTTAAAAGCATCTAGCGTAGGTACAACAAATAGAAACACAATAAAATAATTAAAATAAGCCGTGGTAGCTAAGAGATGACCAGTCCCAACTGACGGCGCCCGTTCACGAACATGACGCATGGATTGGAATGAAAACCATATAATGTCATCTGATAAGAATCTTTTTTATTTATTACAAGTAAAAAGTAATCCAGAAAAGAAAATTGGTATGTACTTATGTAAAACATACACGAGAAGGGATAAACGCTTAAAATAGTTCTTAATTTTGGTCTGTCGAAGACTTCGTTATTTACATCTGTAATTTAATGACTATACCACAGATTAGAATATTAGCAGTTCGGTTACTGGTCGTTCGGTTGACCGACGCACGTTCGGATAATCGACGCTCTACTGTACTTTTTTTATTACCTTAAATTGATTCGCTCACTGACAGACAATGTACAGCTTAAGCCGCTGGGTCTAGAATCATAAAATTTTGCACAAGAGTTCCTAACTTAACGAAACGGAGCATTAAAAAAGGAATTTTGAAAATTCATTCTCTTGGGACCCGCCATAGGGGAGGCAAGTTTGGAAGTATGGAAGTTCTTTCAGTTTTTCAGATGGTAAATACCATCGGGCACACGGTTTGTTTTAACATGATTTAATACAAATTATTATCTTAGGTGTTCATGTTCTTAGCCAGAGAGGGTCACGAGAAGAGACAAAGTAGGATTTGAAGAAATAAAAAGTATTTCTAAGTTTGAAGATGCGAAAAAAGTATGTAAAACAGAAAAATGGCGATGGACAGGACTTATGAGACGACAGGAGTTAAGAGAAGTAAAAGAGAAATGAACCAAATTAGTAATAGACTTGTACCCAAGGGATGGAAAAAGGAGCAAAGAACGACAAGCGAAACATTGGGAAGACAAGACGACGTCAAAATAGTAGCTGGTCCAGAGTGGATTCGGAGCGCGAAAGACAGAGAGATGGAAATATTTCGAGGAAGCCTTTGTCGAAGGACAAGCTGTTTGGAAAAGTGCACCGAACGTCAATGTTTAAGAAAATTTTTGTATGTATAATATAGAAAAATCATTTTAGAAACATTGTAGAACCAGCAATAAAAGCTTTTTTTTAATCCAGATCCCGCGAAGTTTTAGGGCGGTATCTATACCAGTTCATATTAGAAAGTAAAATCTATGTTATTAATACCTACTTGAATCATATCGAATGTTTTGTGCGATGTCAAATGAAATCTGCCAACGATAATTTTTTTTAGAAATATAGATAGAATACTCTTTATTAAGTACACTATAAAAATTATAGATATAAATATAAAATTTTTACAAAGATTGACGTAATGGACGGCGGTTTTATCTTTTAGATATCTTTGGAAGGATTAAAGTTAGAAGGAGAGATAATACTGCAGGTCAATCAGTGGTATATTATTTGAAACACACTTAAAATAATTTAATATTACTCATTAGCAATATGCGCTTGACTCGGTTGAACGCAGAGCTAAGAGGCGGCGTACAACTGGTGGATGCCAAGCTTCACAGCTTGGCTCATTGCCGCAAGGTTGCCTGCTTGTCGGTTTTCTACAGATTGTACTTCGGCGAGTGTGCCCATGAACTCCACGACCTCATCCCACCGGCCCCCTTCTACCATCGGACATCTAAACGCACTGCAAGTTACCACCCCTACCTAGTTGATATTCCACCAACTCGCACTAAGCGTTTTTAAACGTCTTTTATAATGCGCACAGCAAAGGAGTGGAACTCTCTGGCTGCGTCTGTGTTTCCGAACGCATACAAGCCTAATGAATTCAAAGTGAGAATGAAAAGGCTTCTTCTGGGTAAGCTCACTCCATGGTCGACTTTGTCTCTGTCACCTCTGACCTATACTAGAGTCAAGAGCAAACCCATCATAGAATTTAAAAAAATAAAAATAAAGTAAATAAATCATCGTTAGCTTACACAAGTCATCGCTGCCTTTTTCCTAACCACTCGTAATTGTAATGTCTCGTTTTAAAATAAAGAAATCCAACCCACTCCAGGACTCCAAATTCTGGAATTCTCAAGCTCACGTCTTTGAAAGTCTAGTGAAGCACGTAGAGTTACGTGCTATGCGCTATTCCCTGGAGGCGGGTGACGTATGGCGCGGGGCGGCCCTAACTCAGTCACGTGCTTACAGCAGCATGCCCACTATTGCCCAGTATTGCCCACTATGCCCAACTTAGCGGTACATGGAATTAACTGCACGTTATTCGTACAGCCTACTGCAGAGTAACAAGGAACAGTGAGAAGTGTGTTAGCAAGAAAATGGTAGTAATTAATTGAATATTTTGATAGAACACCACGCCTGTTTATCTAGAAGGGAGGGCAGTGTTATATAGTTACAATTTGACACTTTATTTAGAACATATCCGCAGCACATATATAACACAATCGAAAACACTTCAACACACTCTCACGCAGACGCTAAACACTACTACACACACTTCTACATACACACTCTCGCATACATACCCTCATTCTAACATACACACATGAAAGTCGTTTCCAATATCTCATAATATTCCTTCGTTGTTAATTTTAATATACATAATCAGTAATGTTAGAACATAACATGAAAGGTTTTTAGTATCACAGTGACAGCAGAATACTGACTATTAAGTAAATAACTAAGTAGTTAATTTTATAATAATTTTAATTTTGATGTTGATTTTAATTTTGTATTAATTTTATTTAATTTTGTTAAAAAAAAAATGTAATTTTAATATTTAATTGTGATTTTAATTTTAATTGTGATGCTTATTTTAATTGTGTTAATGATTTTATAATTCTGTTTAATTGTACCTATGATCCAAAGTTGATTGAAGTAAATAAATAATAATAATAATAATAAGTCACATGATCACCTAGTCTAGGAGTCAGGGTTTACCTTATCCGTATGACCTTTCTACGAGTATTAGTTAACCAAGTTATGTATCCTAGTCTTAAGCAATGTCAAAGGTTTTGTTTAATCACTAAAGATTTTTATTATTATTACTATAGATCGACGAAAGGTCCTCAAATAAATTTACGGGCTGCTAATCAAAAATTCCTGTCGGGAAAACCTAATATTGGTATTTTTCCGACCTGTGAATCAATCTCCGCTCTCACTCAGGAGTAGAGCTTGCGTCCAACGAAGCTCCATAACTTTCAACTACCTCATTAACATAAAAAAAAACTAAATCCCAATCAGGATCTCATGTTAAAATCCTCTCACACTATTTTTCGGCCTATTTATCCAAATAATATTAGGGTTAAGCCTAGCTTGACCCTGTATATTATTATTTGTATTCGTCCTCAGCAATCTGATACTGATGTAAGGTTTGATAAGGTTAGTTCGTCATTATGTTCCTCGTGTTCTGACAAAGATACGCGTAATGCCTGTACTTTAAAAGAGACTGTGACCTGTGAATTTGTTTCGGTGTTGTCAGAGCTATCTGATATGAAACACGACCTAATCAAGTTTTTTAAATATTATTGGCGTGTGAACGTGTTTTGTATAAAACACTTCCTTCCTCCCTTACTTCTTGCTTATTATACCTGAAATCACTTCTCTAGTGTCTGCTCTGGAATTCGTACCTCCAGCCCAAAGCAATAAAAAATGCATCAGGGCCACTTGTGGACTCCGTCCTGATGAGTCTTGCGAACCGTTTTTTTTAAAAGCCGGGTTTATTACCACTTTACATAATTATATGAAATCTGTTAATTTGGGTACAGTAATAAGGGATTATTCAAAAAAGCGTATGAATTAATCTCTCGACCAACAAGGGATCCACATTGACTTTTATTAAAGGATAATCCCAAGTCAGCCAAACATGCTAAAAGCTGTCTTGTGATCTGTGAAAGAAAAGCGGCCACATTCCTCTAGATCGTATTTTGTTGCTTCGTGTCTCAATATGAAACTTTAAAAAAGGTATTAGAAAATTCTATACACACATACCGAGGTTGCTGATTGAGCCGGTTTTCATAACTCCTTCTCAGTCACGAGATAATATTTTTTTAAAGGAGTAGCCCTAGTGGACCTGTGATCGCTGTCTTAAGGCAAATAAAGAATTGTCTTATCTTATCTAATCAAGATACAGAATAACTGTCAAGTTTAGGGCCCACTGGCGAATTACATATTGTAGGCAATATATTAAACTACTCCTTTCGTCTCAACTTGCCGTTTACCTGTGAACCTGCTTACTGTATTACCTAGACAATAAAATGTTTTCTGTTTTTTTTCGCTTAAATATCACTTACTCATTATTAAGTGGAGGATGGCAGCCAATTTAGTATCAATAACTCATTAGACGCTACACAGTTCTTCATTTTATTCCATACTAGCTTTTGCCCGCGCCTCCGCCCGCGTGGATGTCGGTTATCGCGTAAAAAAGTAGCCTATGTCCATCTCCATATCCCAGGCTATATCTCTACCAAATTTCATGACGATTGGCTCAGCGGTTTAGGCGTGAAAACGTAACAGACAGACAGACAGAGTTACTTTCACGTTTATAATATTAGTATGAATTGGTCGTATGGGTTTTTGAACTAGTGCTCATTTTATTGTGATTGAAACGAAACCGCAACATTTACAAGTCATTGTCCTGGTAAAATAATAATAACTCCCCTTACCTCCGCAACGATTGAGCCTAAATTTATTAAAACAATACGGAAAATAGTTTTTTACTTATAGATTACAGGAAAACCTATAAAAAGTCTTGAAATAACATGGTAAATCTCTCAACATTGTGCGTACAAACTTACATTTGCAGTTGGAATGTATGGGAGAACTTGTTTTTCAACTACAATGTTAAGATTGTTCTTGGGATAAATTCATCTCAACTACGAAACCGTACATTGTGCGAGGTCCAACATGCACTTGGCCGGTTTTTTTGTGACAGTTAGACAGTTTCAACCTAAATGAAGTATCAATTTCCTGGGAATTATTGTCAAAGGTGGTGAAGCAATTACTAGGGCGACTATACAACGATCATTGTTTACTATCGCTCAAAAAGCCGATCCGCGCGCGTGACGGTTCACTTACAGCAATAAAGGCGAATATACGCGAGTCCTGACATAAATATATACTTGATGTAGAATAACGGTTGTAGTTGTCTGACAGAAATGTCCGTCTGCCTATCATACGTCCCGGGAACGAGACCCAGAGATTTTCCTTTGAGGTATAAATTCCTCGACGGATTACAATTTTTTAGGAAAGTTTAGCGCTTCTTATCTAACCAGAATATTAGGAACTTCAGTATATTCCTGACTAGCTTTTGCCCGCGGCATCGCCTGCGTGGAGATCGGAATGTATCCCACGGGACAGTCTACAGCTACTACACTATATGCCTCTTCCAGGCTGCGCCACAGCACTGTCCTCCGCCTTCCGCATCCAGTCTATCCCAGCCACATTTTCAAAGTCGTCGGTCTATCTAGCTGGGGGGAGCCCCACACTACATTTGCCGATACGGGATCTCCAATCCAGGACTCGTCTGTTCCACCGGCCATCACTGCATCGGTCCTTCGACAATCATGGCCAGCCCACTGCCACTTCAGCTTGCTTGCTCTGCACCGAACGTACTACTCTAATAATTAACAATCCGATCCAGCCCGTCCCATGCTGTCCTCTCCCAGCGACGCCCTAAGCCGAGGTCCGTACCCCCGCAGGGGGGTTGCCATCAGCGTGTAGTCGCTTAGTTTTAAGTTTTATGCCCTGGCTGGAGACCTTAATTATTGAGGCACCCACAGAAAGTCCGGTTAAGCAGACGACAACCTTCTAGGTTGAACTGCGAGAAGCCATTAACAAAAAAAAAAAAAAACAAAAAAAAATCACATTAACATTAGACAAACACCGAATACAGAAACATTGCAGCCATGGCAGCTAAAAGATGACCAGTCCCTACTGACGGAGCCCATTCACGAATTTTTATCTTTTTATTACGGACGCTCTTAACGTGCACGTTTTTCTACATTGTTCTCACAATCATGTATAATTCCATTCATGTTGAAATTGTAACCAATATTTTGTTTTAAAAGAGTGTCCGTGGAGTTTCTTGCCCGTTCTTCTCCATAGGAACCTACTGCTACGCTTTGGAATGGGCAACCTTTCTGACTGACCAACTAATTGGTTTATTTGAAATAAAATAAATAAATAAAATAAAAGATTGTTTATTTGCACCTTCAAGTAATAAAAAAAACATGGTTTATATTAAAAATAGGCCTTAAGGTAAGTAAGGTTGTATGTTCGAGTTGCAGCCAATACCTAAGCTAAGATAACTTAATATCTGGTAATTATAGGTATCAGCGCCCGCCCTCGTTATCATTAAAGGCGATGTTTTTATGCCTACCTTATGAAATAATTTAAAATTAATGAAAAAAACACCTTGTAGCTCCCACAATAGCTATGAACTGAATATAAGTGAAGGTATAAATTTAATATTTTAATTCCAGGAATAGTTTTGATATAATCTAGATGAGTTTACGTTATAATAGGTAAGTTAAGTTTTAAATTGTTATACAGGGTGTTTGGCAGAACGTTGAACATACGAAAATGGTGGATAGGTGGGGTCATCTGCTACTTACTCAGCCCTAATTTATTTGGCCCTGGCCCCCTGAATATAAAAAAAAAATTTGTTTGCTTTCTTTTAGTTTCACCACTTTCTTAACTTTAAAGTGTATTTTTTTATTAAAAATGGGTAAAACAGGCAATATTTTAGTTTATTTTTTTATCTTTAATATTGGCAGATTCTTATAAAATTATTGCTTTATTCAGATGTTAGCTAGAAAAAAAGTTATGACTCCTCAAACTTACAGAAAGATGTAATAAATAAAAATATTGCCTGTTTTACCCATTTTTAATACAAATTACACTTTAAAGTTAAGAAAGTGGTGAAACTAGAAGAAAGCAAAAAATTTTTTTTTTTAATATCCAGGGGGCCAGGGCCAAATAAATTAGGCCTGAGTAAGTAGCAGATGACCCCACCTATCCACCATTTTCGTATGTTCAACGTTCTGCCAAACACCCTGTATACTACGCACAAGAATTAGGAAAAGAGCATGGCAGTTGAGAGTATGTCATGCTCACTTAAATGTTTCACTGATGGTGGCGCGTGTGTTGGATCGTTCGGTTCCCTACAAAATGGTTGAGCTGGATGGTGCTGATCCATGCGTCATGTTCGTGAACGGGCGCCGTCAGTTGGGACTGGTCATCTCTTGACTGCCAGGGCTTATTTTTAACTTGTAATTTTATATTTTGAATTGTTTTATTAGTTTTTACATTGTCTCACATATAGAAGCAACAAGAATAATGTACCCAGGATTATGTAATATCTTGATTTAAAAGAGTGTCCTTGGAGTTTCTTGTCCGTTCTTCTCCATAGTGATCTACGTATTGGAATGGGCATCTAGCTTCAACTTGCCGACTCTGACTAACTGACCGTCTCTTTGACAATTCAAAAGTGCCTGTAAATGGTTTAATTGAAATAAATGCTTTGAGTTTGAGTTTGAGTTTACTGTATTAGGTGAAAAACTAGAATTCAATTAAAATTAGCAAAGAAACAAATTAAAACTATAATAAAAATAAATGGTTTGAGTTTAAAGATTGTAAAAGTAGATGATTCTCCATGATAGTATATGTAGATGTAAAATTCAATTCGAATCTCACTCAACTGACCGCACACAAAACAAAGCAATTTGTTTTTAAAATAAATTATGTCGGATTGTGAATCCAAGATAATTTATTTTCCCTCGATACCGTTCCAAAGAAATGATTGTCCGAATCCAGCAAAATTCAGTATCAGCAGCGTTGATACCTACGAAGTGCGCACATACCTACGGGTTGAGAGCTCGGCGCGAGCGGAGCGCTTTAAGCGCTTTGAGCTAATCAACTGTCTGCGAGCGATTACCTGTGTCTTTACGACCTGGCCGGCGAAATTAGATACAACGTGGAGGTAAGAAAGAAAGTGGATAGACGAAGTTTAATAATATTTAATGGATTTCACAGGATTTTTAAGGTTCCGTAGTAAACATGGAACTCTTATAGTTTCGCCATGTCCGTCTGTCTGTCTGTCTGTCTGTCCACAGCTTAGTTCAGAGACTCTTAGAACTAGAAAACTGTAATTTGGTATGGATATACATATAAATCACGCCGATAAAGTTCCAAAATTAAATCATGAAAAAAAAAAAAAAAATATTGGGTACCTCCGGTACACCTAAAGTGGGGATGATATTTTATTTTGCTCGTCTATCCCATGGTGTGGGGTATCGTTGGATAGGTCGTTTAAAAATATTGTGGGTTTGTGAAAACCATTTTTCGATTCAGAGATCCGTTTGCGTAATATTAAGCTTTCACGTTCTAATTTTTGTTAGAGTCAAGTGACCCTCCTGCCAGCTAAATGGTTGTATTTGGATACGTGAAAAAATCACAGCAGCAGTAGTATATATAACGAAGTTAAAAGGAAAACTATCACAGCTGAGTAGGTTTTACAAGTTACCGAGTAATAGTCGACCAACTTACATTTGCAGTTGAAAAACATGTTCTCCCATATCTTCGGTATCGGAGAACATGTTTTTCAACTACAATGTTAAGTTTGTTCTTGGGATAAATTTGTCCCAACTACGGAACCCTTCATAGTACGTGGTTCGACACGCACTTGGCCGGTTCTTTTTAATTAAATAAATGTGCTTTATAGTAATGTGTGTTTTGTTTCAATAATATTCGCAAACGTCAGTGACCAATACGTGGCAAAAAATTGCTTCGAATCTTAAACACTTGAGAATCGGCTTTAGTCTCGGCTGCTAAATCGATGATTTTTTTAATTCCCAATTATTCCACTGTCGTGTAAATGATTCCCTCGCAAATAAATAAATTGTGGGTAATGTTTGGTAATGATTGTTTGGTTTTTTCTAAAAATAAACGCGGCCAAGTGCGTGTCGGACCACTCACAATGAAGGGCTCCGTAGTTGGAATGAATTTATCCCAAGAACAAACTTAACATTGTAGTTGAAAAACATGTTCTCCCATACCGAATGTATTGGAGAACATGTTTTTCAACTGTAAATGTAAGTTGGTCGACTATTACTCGGTAACTTGTAAAGCTTACTAAGCTATGATAGTTTTCCTTTTAATTAACTTCGTTAAATATACTACTGCTGTGAACTTTTACACCTATCCAAATACAACCATTTAGCTGGCAGAGGGGGGACACTTAACTCTAACAAAAATTTGCACTTTAAAGTTTAGTATTACGCAAACGGATCCCTGAATCGAAAAATAGTTTTCAAAAACCCGCAATATTTTTAAACGGCCTATCCAACGATACCACACTATGGGATAGACGAGAAAAAAAAATATCATCCCCACTTTACGTGTACGAGAGCTACTTTAACTATGTTTTACAAATAAACTATTCTATTCTATTCTATTCTTTTAAATAAAAATTTGACCTCTTTGTCGGCGTGATTAATATGTATACCGATAGCAAATTACAGTTTTCTCGTACTAAGAGTCTCTGAGGTAAGCCGCGGACGGACAGCCAGACAGACAGACGGACATGGCGAAACTATAAGGGTTCCATGTTTACTACGGTACCCTGAAAAGACTACCAACATAACACCGTAGAACGAGCTACGCATTCCGTAGCACCCTCTACGGCGTAGCTTCGTAGCTTTACGACGTTCAAAATGTTTTACATAACAACTTAATATTTCCTTTGTTTGTAAAAGCCGACTGTAATTATTTTTTATAACACCTAGATGTCTGACACCAAACTAATTATTTTAATAATTACATAAGAATGGCGGTACCTTCTTTCTAAAAAAATTGACTGACTTTTTGATCAAAAAATAAATGTTAAATAATAAAAAGTAATGAGCCACCCACTATGAAGCTGTATACATTTAGTTGGCAGCGCGACCTGGCGACGTCACTATGACGTCCCTGTGAGGTACGGCTCTTAGGGCGGGTTGTTTCACGTACACTTGACGCACGCGTATCCGTCATAAATGGCGCTATCTATCGTCAAACCGTTGTTTCACAAAATTATGCCCTTGACGTTCGTTAAAAAATAACGATTACAGTGACCCACTGGTTAACGTCATTTTATTCTTCGACATTTGAAGTTTGACGTCCGTTTTTTTATGCAGTGAAACAACGCTTTGTATTTGACGTACGTTAAACATCATAATGTAATCGTTAATATTTGACGTACGTATGTTACGTTAACGAACTGTTTGAAACAACCGGCCCTTAGACATTTTGATTTACTTCTCAAAAACAGAATACAATTATTCACTTAAAATGGGAAACACTGGTTTTATTTAGTAGTATGCGGTAACTCGGTTAATAATAAACTTATCAGTATGTAGTAAAATAAACTACGCTAAAAGCTACGCTACTATGCTAAAAGAGATCGAGTTTAGAAGTTTTTTTTTTAATGGTTTTACTCGATACAGCAGCATTAAATCATTATTCTTATTCTATTTTGTGTTTCACGAACTGTGTCCAAATAAACGTTATTCTTTCTTTTCTTTCAGCAACTTCACTCTATGTTCTATGATAGAGGGTTTGGTTTCCACACTTAGACCTTAAGATGGACCATTGTGCGTGGGCCATGGCGGCCGTCGGTGGTTATTCCAACCAGCCCACCTCCTTCCAGAAGCTAATCACGTCTCCTGGTCTGTTCAGAACATCGGTAAAGGATCTGGGTGCCCCGAGGGTTCTATTCTAATCTGGGTGACGCCTGTGCATTCGAAGAGCACATGCGCAACGGTTTATTCCGCCTCTATGCGGGCCCTGCTCAGAGGGCTGTTTGTTATCCCTATTGTGTGGAAATGTTCAGCATCTTCACTTGTGAAACCTTAAATTATTCCAAAGCTCATGTCGTGCCGTGTATTAATTTTTATGTGGAGAACCAGAGGGGCAATTTCTGTATTTTTAAGAATGTTCCCATTCTAATTGTACGAGTCATGTATTATCGTACATGGCACGCGCGCATACCATAAATCAGCACTTTTCCGACTTGCACAAATTATAGTGTAACGCGACAGTATACAATCAGCGTCCATAGACATCTGTACTCATTCACACAACTCAGTTACGTGGTAGTTTAATTCGAATAACTTCTGCCCGCGACTTCGTTCGCGTGAAATTTCTTGTTCCCTCGACCACCCCGTCACATCGCATCGCCTGCCAGCACTATTAGCGTTCTTTCTTTTTTTATTTTTGGATGGCTCCTAAGGGTCTTAGCGTGATGTTAGTAATAGTTAGTAGATAATAATGAGTACTTTAATCATGTAGTACATAATTTTGATGTATCAACAATAGTTTTCTCAGCGCACGCCAAATACTGAATTTTATAGGCAACATTTTGCTACTTTGGGTTACAATATTACAATTTTCTTAAAGATATCTATTTTTTTAAAATAAATTATTACTTATGCTAACTTCCTGATAATTAAGCTTTCTATTGGTGAAAAATGGTTTAAATCGGTCCAGTAGTTTCGGAGCTTATTCGATACAAACAAACAAAAAAATCATTCATCTTTATTACTAGCTGCATCAGGCGTTGCAATGCGTTGCAATGCCACGTAAAGTAAAAAAGGGTTTGGTCGAATTTTTTTTACGCCATAAACCTTCTTGGGCTTCCTCAGAACACCCTACCAAAGTCTCATCACAATCTGATCAATGGCTTAGGAACGCATAGAGGACAAACATATATTTTTATTTATATAGAATATATAGATAGTATAGATAAACATGATAATTATCATCTTTGGCTGTCCGTAACTTATCATTTCACGCTAACATCCAAGGTGTGTGCGATCCATTCAGCAGCGCATACACTAATACAAACTAAAAAAAACTCAGACTCAATCTGTCAAAAAACCTTTAATTTAGCTACATTTTTTTTTAAGTTTTTGAGATTGATTGTCACTGAAATGCGATTGCGAATCGAATTTGAACGATTTTTACCGTCGTTCCGGTTTTATTGCTACCGGTTTTTAGACAAAGACATCGCGTGCCGCGCGAGGATCGGTCTCTTTGTGTCGCGTCGCGTGTCGCGCCTATTTTAGGAGCCTTTATTCCACATTTCAAGATTAGTCAATACTAAAAATTATTGATATTCAAGAGTTCTACAACCCCTTAAAATATTTTACCCTGTTATTGTTATTACCTAAAGTTGACTGGTTAAGTACGTGATCAAACTCCGAGCTTATTCCAGGTTTAAAATAAATCGACCTAAGATGGCCCGGCCGTGGCCGTGAAGTCGCTGATGTAACATGTCTATTTTAAGAGCTGTCTCACAACTTCTAAGAGCATCTCTAGTTAACAAGATAGTTTTATTTGACTTGTTGGATCTAGCCGTCTCTACTGACTTTTAAGTAGAACGATATTGGAGTATGAAAAGATATCGATTTCTGCAGTTCTGCCTAACTCCATAGGGAAAAGGCGTGAACTTATTTAAGTCAAATATTAATTAGCTACATATACACTGAAAGAAATAATTAGCCGAACTAATTAAGTTACTTCAGAAATAACTCAACAGTAACCAAAACTTTTGTTACAGTTATGCAAACATTTCTTTCAGTGTAATTGGATAACATTTAAATAATTTAAAAGCTAATAGTCTTAAAACAGTAAGAATATTATGTATAAAAAAAGGAAAGGGAAAGAATCAAAGGGCATCAAAAAATTCGTCCGCATCGCTGTCAACAGGGAAACTGCCCAAAAGGCTGGCAGCATTGCCATGTTGTATGGCAATGCTGCAAGAAATAGACCAGCCCTCTGGTCACGTGAAGAGTCGACCAACCGCTTGGAGATGTCTCGAATTAGCATGTGGGCACTCGGACCCCATGGTCCTAGTGTTTCAACCCCAAACAGCTCAAACATATAACTCCCAATAAGGTTGCTATATTTGCTTCGTTTGAGGTTTTCCACATTTGCAGCAGCAGCACAGCACACCGTGCTAGGAAGATGGGATGGCGCAAGGGTGTCGACACCTTATATAATTTTTTCTCCATCTTGACTTGGTATTTAACATCCAAAAGTCCAAACTAAGGAGCGATAGGTGGTAAATTAACAGATCACGTCCAAACACCACACTCCGGTCGGTCCAAATCGCAAATCGATGACGTGGCTCAAAAGGCTGACGTCTGGACAGGACATGTCCGCTGCATGCTGAACGAGCTGTGGACTCGTAAAACATAGGATTGGTGCCCTGAAACAATGCTACGGTCACGCTTGACCGAGAAGAAGATGGCCGGACGAACTGGATTTTTTCCTCGAGAATTGGAAAGTATTAGCGCAAAATCGTGACCAGTGGAAGGAATGGAGGGACCCAGCAGTGAGACAGTACGGGCTAATAATAATAAATAATTGTGGAATCCGTGGGAACGCAACTCGTAATCGGATTTCATAAACCTTAGAGTTCACACCGCATCCTACACCTATAAGTACTTGAGTATGTCGGAAGCGTTAGGCATAAATGTTACTGACATGAAGCAATCGTTGAAGGAGCCCTTCTTTGGCCGCTTGAAGAAAGTATTTAAAAGTCTTTTATCAGGCGGAAACAAGATATGTACATACGTGCCTTCAACGGTTGGGTCATGCCGGATTTGACATACTCTTTCGGCGAACTCAAATGAACTCAGACCGAACTCGACGCCCTGGAGAGGAGGGTCTGTACGCTGCTGACTGCATATCGAATGCATCACCCCGGTCATCGGTAATGAGACTGTATATCCCGAGGTCGAGGCTTTTTAAACGCTAAGACCCACCACAATCACGAAATATGCAAACTCAGAGCTTCGACCAACACCTGAGGAGGCTCTCGTTGGGCAGCTGGATCAAGGCGTTGATTCCGAAAGCAGTATTTCTGGACACGGCTCGTATTGTTAAAAGGTTCTTCTCTCTGGAGCTCTGACCACCGGTAGCTTGGAACCAGTACACGATACCAGTGGATCACTATTTTTTATATAAAGAAAAAAAATCCTTAAAAAAAATATAATTTGTAAGTATTTCATTTAAATAAATAAATTAAAAATTATATTAACCTTTTAAATTATACTCGTATAATTGGAATTTACATAGTTTTTTAAAGTTAGCATGCTAGATTTTGTTTCAGTTAGGATAAGTGTTGGAAGTCAACTTGTTGATATTGTGATGCCTATGCATTTTCGATATTCGATGTTATTTCTATTGAATAAAGCTGACAGGCGATAATCCGACAATTTCACAAGTTTATTTTATAGTTTTCTGCTTTACAGCATTTATTGTGAAAATGTGTCAACTGTTAATTTTTTGGCAAATATATCGCATTGTCAGTAATCATTTACATACCCTGCTGGATGTACATTTTTTTTATATGTCACTCTTATCGTCTCATGTCGTTCAGCCATTCCGGGAAATATTTTTTTTGTATTTCCACGAAACAGGCATACTAAGTTAAAAAGCGATATTTGATTTCTTGTAAACTTACCTATGTAACACACTATGTTGCTGTATTTTAATTAAAAAATCTTCGATAATACTCAAATTTGCGTAACTTGAACAATGAAGCTAATATTTCCATCTCCATTGTTTTTACTTTTTTCCTGGGAATTGAACCCAGGTTTTGCTAATATTATAAACGGGTGAAAGTGTTAGGTGATTGTCGAATCACTTTTTAGTTTTAAGTATAATATTATGGTAGTGGTATTCACAGAGGGATGATGATGGTGTAATGAAACAACAGATATTACTAATATTTCTATTTTCAATTTATTGTTTATTGGTTTTCGAAATAAGATTGTCTTCTTTTTATTATTAATAATAATAATTAATTAAGAATTAATAATTGCAAGAGAAACTTTTTCTAATGTCTACTTAAAATTATTACTGACTTAGTTACCAGAACTAATAGTAATAATAGTTACGTTCGGTCTATTATTAATTATTCTCATTTTATTTACAAATTAAAATAATTAATCAATTATTTTTGTACATAGCTTACGTCACAATTTTGTAAGTTTTGTTTTCTTATGAGTTTTCATTCAATTTATTTACAAGTAAGAAGTTACTCTATTCGATAATAAGAGTAAATTTTTCTTCTTATACCAATTTCAGAGTCCATAAATCCACCTTCCCTATGCTACCGTAAAAATTTAACAAAAGAATTGCGTAATTATTTCTAATTTTAACGCTGTAATATCACGAATCTTAGTTCATATTAGGTTGAGGGGTGACGTAAGGTATCGTACATTTCTTCAGAATCTCAATAAGTACTAAATTTTAACAAAAAAAGGTACATCTTCCATCATAATTTATTAATAATTATACTTAAAATTTGGTAAAATTGTACATTGGAGTAAAAAATTATTTAACATCAATAAATTATACAAATGATTAAGTCTCAAAAAACAACACAATAAAGATTTAAATATAAGTAAAGCTATGACTAGATCGTTTATAAAGAATAACGTGTGTGTTCACTGTTCGTGATAGATCTCATAAATTCCTAGCAGTTATTTTTATAATTATCGAGGTCTAAATTGCACGTTTCATTACTTAAGTCTTTTTATTAAATCTATATTTACAAAATATCTTTTAAAAATATTATTTATAATTCGCAAAATTTTTATGTTTTTTTTTTTCGGGTTTTCTGTTACTTAAGCTGTGGTGCATAACACCATTTTGGATTCATGCAGTGAACAACCAAATTTTGTCACAAATTAGTTTTATTTAATTTCATTATCGTCAATACTTTGGCCGCATTTAAATTTAGAATTTATTGAAGTTTCAAATTAAGATTTTGGCATCGAGTGATTTTGTAACATCGCCTTTCCTAATTATCTAAATCATTAAAAAAGTGATTAAAAACAAAACGTTCTATAAGTTGTGCATGAATCCAACCGCGTTGTACTAATTCCATTCGTTTTTAGTAACTATGTGTATTTAAACTAACGCCTACTTGTTAATTGAAAGGTGAGTTATTTACAAATGAATCGTTAATACTATTTTGGCTAAATGTCACTAATAACCTCTTAAACTAGAAATTGTGCCATTTCGTGAAAATGTTAATAATCATACAAAATGAACATGAACAGAAAGTAAAACAAATGATCGTAATATAGTACAAAATCCTACAGAATATTATCTACAACTTAGGCTTGAAACTATAATTTCTTACAATTATTTTGTACAGTATCAATATAATGAGAACAGAACGCCTAACAAATTTATCATTAAATATTTAAACATTAGACTGCGCACAGACCACCGGCAGGTAACACATGCGAGAACCTTGTTCACTTCTAAATAATGAGCAAAGTCAGGAAAATTAATACGTAATTCTACATTTAAAAGGATGCTTCAGTCTCGCATGTTACCCGTCCGGTCGGCGCACATCGCATCCTACCGTGTGTACGACCCGACACCGGACATCCGGCTGTCTGGTGCGACTCCTGCGACTCGCAGCAATGAAGTTACTAACATTAAAACACAGAATATTGATTATTTGCAAGGCACATTCTCTTAAAAATCCTGAATTTCAATTTTTTATTCATGTACATATTCGATGCTCCGAAAACATTGAAAAGACGGCGCGCACGAACTGAACGATTGAAGCGACATCTACTCACTGTAATGATATGTATATAATCGATTATTATATACCCTGTGTCTCGAAAAATATATAAGAATCCGTGGAACGTGTATAGACAAACTTAAGAACGGTATAATATCTACACTAAAGACTAGTTGCTTGACTCGAAGGGAGTTTAAGAATGAGATCGGAATGAGATCCTTATTGCTGTGTGAGTGTGAGGGGTTGTGAGGGCGTGCCGGGGCGTGGCACGCCGGAGCGGCGGTGCTCAGTAGCCGTACCCGGGACCCGGGTACAGCAGAGCCGCGCCGCCGCCCGCCGGTCAGTGCTGCGCCGCAAATTTCATCCGTTTCTGTTTCTGTCGCTGGTTACAGAACCACACTCTCACCACGTTTTTCTTTAGGTCCAACTTCTCCGCGATGGCCGTTATCTTCTCTCCGGATGGCCGCGGTTGCACCGCGAAGTATGCCTCCAGACTTCTCTTCTCCGGCGCTGCAATGGAAGTTCTCTTGCGTTTCTTTTCTCCAGCTGGAAGCACACTCGGCGCGTCAGGGTCCCGTCTTTTGTTCTTCGCCTGCGCCTCTGCCTCCTCGAGCCACGCCTGCAGGATTGGTTTCAGCGCTATCATGTTATTGTGACTTAGTGTGAGGCTCTCGAAGCGGCAGATGGTGCTCTGGGAGAGGGCTCCCACACCAGGAAGTTTAAGGTTTGCGAGTGCTTTGCCAACGTCTGCTTGTGTGACGCCTAGTTTAATTCTTCGCTGTTTGAATCTTTCGGCAAAGGCCTCGAGCTCGCGGGGGTCTGTGTCGGTGTCGGGGTGGAGTGCTGCGGCTGGGTGGCCAAGGTGCGCGGGCGGCGCGTGGGAGAGCCCACCGGCATGGTGGTGGTGGTTCATGACGTGGTTCATGGCTCCGTAGCCGTGCAGCTGATGATGGGGTGGTGCTGCCTCTCCCATCGGCGCTAGGGTGGTCATCGATGACGAAGTCAGTGGGTCGAGCATGTCCAGTCCCTCCATACCGTGGTGGCCCATCTGCGGAGAGAAACACTCGTTAGTTCCCCGTCAATATTTTAATGATTAAGAGGATTATGAGGGGCGTCGTCGCCATTATACTCGTCCGCCGTATTAACTTCTGCATTCATGTTAAATCGTACGTTTTATTGTAAATAAAAAGAGGGTGCTCGGCGCAACAATGACGCTCGGGACGATATGGAAACATAAACAATCATTGTGCAGATTTGCACTCATTCTTTATGAGAGCAAACACTTGTTTTTTTTTATGATGGGGGCGAGTGTTGTGACGTTGATTGGGAGTAAGTGTTCAGCCAATATGCTTAAGTTGTTGACCGGCATTGTTGCCGAAATGAATGTTTGTCGTGTAGTCGTCGCATATGCGCTCGCTATAAATATTGCGATGCATCCCCTGTTAGGTCGGACGCTTTGATTTTTATGATGAAACTTCTTTTGTTAGTCAGCTAATCAAATGTTATTGTTTGTATTACATGAAAAATGAACGCTTAGGATTTAATAATAATGCTGGACTACTTATACAGATAGATAGAATACTCATTATTGCACAACATAAAAATTACAGATTTATAATATGTAGAAATGTCACAAGGGGTGACATAATGGGCGGTATTATCGCTAAAAGCGATCTTTTAAAGACAACCTTTGGATGGATTTTGGGGAAAGGAGAGATAATACTGCAGGTAGTCTGTGGTGTACCATTTACAATAAATACATACATACATGAAACATGTTATACTTATCTGAATAAATACCTATACAGGGTTATTGGTAAAACACTAAAAACCTTACAGGACTGTAATAATAACATTATAAACAACAAAACAAAAAAACCATCAAGATTTCGTAGTGCTACCAAACACATTTAAATTTTGTATTTTATTGTACCTACCTACGCCTGCCGGGCACTGTCACTCGTAAGACACGGCAGTTTGTTTTGCTACGCGTAGAGTTCGTAACATTTAGAGCGTTGAATTTAAATATTTTGTTTGTTGTATAAAAATCAGACAAATTAAAATCTGATGAATTAGTCATAGAACAATAATATATTATGATACACGTGTGCTAAGTTGATCATTGCGCCCGAGGCGGTATTATTCACGCGAGCCGTTGGCGAGCGCATTAGTTCATTTTGGGACCAAGCACAATTCAGACTATAAAAAAAGTGAAATATGGCATTACGGAAGTCTCTTTGATGAGATTAAAAAAAGCGCAAGTATCTAGATAGACTAGTAAATAGATATCCGTGGCGTTACAGCACTAGCGCGGTAACATAAAGTAAAAAACACGCGTTTTTAATACACTGCACAGCCCCTTTACGAGCAAGTGTGTTGAAAAATTTGTTGTTTATGATGTTAGTTATACATAGTCCTGAGAGGTTGTTTGTTTTTTATCAATGACCCTGTATACAATAAATACATACATAAAATATGTTATACTTATCTATGTAAATAATATACAACAATAATCATGAAATAAGTGCAAAGTACAAAAAAAGAAAGATGTTTAAGGTAGTGTGTGAGGGTGTGTTTGTGTGTGTGGTCTTTAAATGTTTTATATAGTCTGTTTCGCAATATGTATGAGGGTATGTTTTCTTAACACCATAAATTATCAGAAACCTTAAAGAAGTTAAGACCGCGCCGAGTGTACAGTGGCGCCCTCATCGTTTTCGGTGATTTCTTTAATTTTTTCTTTGGAAAATAGTGGCCACTAAGCTCCGTTTTAATGATTACAATAAAACATAACAATTTAAAACTACTGTTTGTAGTAATAATAACGCATAGTGTTGTGAAGCACAACTTGACGAGCTAATTTTCTGCATTTTCATTCTAAAATAAAAGAAATCACCGAAATAACGATGAGGGCGCCACTGTGCGCTCGGCGCAGTCTTAATAAAAGTCGTTCTGTCTCTAGAAGACACCCAAAAGTGACAAACACGTATGCGTCTAAAAATTCTTTCGAACCTATTTAAAGAATAACCGTACCTTTATGCCCTAATATCGTCTCCACAATCAATAACCCAGCTTCTCGAAGATCGCGTGGAACCAAAGGAAAAAAAAAAAAAAAACAAAAGTGCACTATCTATTACACACGGTCCGGGGTTCATGTCTGCCTGAGTCCCAAGGGCGCACTAACTCACAATTAGGGATCCTCACGTTATTGCAATGTTGCTGCACGAAATATATATTTTTTATGGTCTTTGGCTTTGGGTTCAGTAGGTATAGTTTATTTAGTGGCTTGATTTTCAGGTGCACTGACATTTGTGTCCAATAGCATAAAATCAGCTTATAAAATTCCCATTGCTGGGACACAGTCCTTCTCTCTTCGAGTGGGAGTGGGCTGTAATCTACTACGCGGGCCCTGTGCGGGTTGGTAGATGTCATATGTCTCGAATTTTTGGTTCTAGGACATGCCGGTTTCCTCATGATGTTTTCCTTCACCGTTTTAAGAGCAGAGGTGATGAAATTTTTAACAAAGAAAGCACCTGCTTGAGTTCGAACCACCACCTACAACTCGTAAGTCAGGGCTGTTCCAGATAAGGGGCCGTCCATTAATCACGTGACGTTCGAAAGGGGGGAGGAGGTTTGACAAAAATCACGAAATATCACAAGTAGGTACGGGGGTGTAGTAAGATATCACGTGTATTTTTTTTTTAATCAAACGCGCGATTTCTAAATCGAAAAGCGGCGTGTAGTGTGGACCTTGACTCGCATGTTTTCACATGATTACACCATTCCTTTAATATTATTGCCAGTCAAAAATAACCTGCAACCTTTCTGTCTAGACATTTTTATCATGGACCATAATTTCAGAAAAAAATTGGTTATAATTTATACCTGTATTTAAAGATAATATTCTAAAAAAATTTAGATTCTTTGTAGTTAGGTACTAAAAATACACGTGATTTTAAGTGGGAGAAGTGGTTAGTCTTAAAAATTACCAAGTGTCACCAAGGGGGAGGGGGTTAAAAATGGTAAAAAACATCACGTGATTAATGGACGGACCCTAAAGCGGGAGGAAACGGTTCCGGATAAGGCGGGAAGAAACGCCTGGGTGTTACCACTGTGTGGATCGCCCGGAGGACACGGTGGAGCATACGGTGGAGGTCTGCCCGGCTTGGGTGGAGCACCACCGGGTCTTAGCGGAGGCGATCTCTCACGTCCGACCCTGGTCCAGGCCATGGTACGGAGCGAGAGTGCATGGGCAGCCGTCACCTCCTTCTGCGAAGCAGTAATGCTCGCGAAGGAGGAGGCGGAACGTGTGAGGGAGAGGCAGTCTGTGCGCCCTCACGCTTCTAGTCGCTACAGGAGACGCCCTGGGCGTCGGGAATCTATAGCCAATTCCCGGCCACCGTAGGCGCGGGCTTGCAGACGGCGTGCTATGGGCAGCTCGCCGTCCGATAAGGACAAAAGCCCAGGTCGACGGCGCGTTGTGTTCCACGTGCGCCTCAAAGAGATGTCAGCACGTACTGACGGGGTCCGCTAAGACCGATGCCCGACAGGGTTGCGATTTGTCTAAAAGAGATACCGTGGCCCTGGTACCTGGAACACGGGTGGGTTTTAGTCAGCAAAAGTCGGACCCACACCGCCGAGAGCGGGAGTAGTTATTTGATAATATCACAACAAAAAAAAAGTATCGTTACCACTGAGTCACCACTGCTTTCCATTAACTCGACATTTTGTGTCCAATAGCGGGCTTCAATTGACAGATAAGTAGGTACCTGAAAAGGCCTAACTACATTTTTTATTTGCTTGTTTGGCAAACCAGTTTTTAGCCACCTGAAGGTAAGTGTTCACCATTGTTTATCGACATCTGCATTTACAGATGCATCCCAGCACTATCAAGGTTATGGAAAACTGATCACTTTGAAAAAAATACGTAGTAATATGTTTATTTATTTATTTATTTATTTATTTATTTAATACTTTAAGCACAAAACATGTACAGAGGCGGACTTAATGCCATAGGCATTTTCTACCAGTCAACCCTTGGGTGATGCAGAGACATACAGTAGTAGGTGCAATAGCGAAAATTGAGGAATAAATATTCATTTAAATATAAAGATATACATAAACCTATTACAAACTATAAATTCAATATATAAATCTTATTATATGTTCTTATGCCCAAATACATTTCTCAGGTTCTGTTACAATGATCACAGATGTCTGATCACTTATATACTGATACTTACATACAATAGTAAATTCAAACATGCTACTCTTCCTATTGTATCTACAAATTGTTGTGCCCGACAGGGTCCATGTGAACCATGTAACTATTATTAAGATTAAGACCTTGTACACACATGAGATATGCAATAAAGATTTGAATTTGAATTTGAATTTGAATCACATTGGCTGGTTTTTGACGGTCTTTTTTTTTTCATTTACAAAAACAAGTGGCTCAGCAGAAATCTGATGCTACGATGTTATTGGTTGATGAGCGTAGGTAAGCGATACTATAGCGGCCGAGCCTTACAAGCAGAAATAGTCCTTACGGTAGTCAGATGTCCATGACCTCGATAGTACGTAGACGTCACCGAGAAAAAGCTGCAACGCTAAAATATTCATATAATTCGACGAATCTCTGCGATAGTGGTTTCCTTAACCTATAGACACCTGGCGTTTGCGTTGACAATCTTAGAAACAATGTCAATACGTCCTTTAAGACTATTACCTATGTTTCAAGTCAGAACACAGTAAAGCTCCTTAACAAGGAAGTAGTGCTTCCCTGACCTGACTTCCTTGCAAGGAGCTTTGTAACTAATTAGTAACTACCTGCTGCCCGCGGCGTGGAACTCGCTGCTTTTTCTAAAAGTAGTGTAAGTTACTCCTTATCAGCCTCAATCAGCTATTTGCCAGTCCAGTCAAATTCGGTCTAACCGTTTCGGATATCGGAGATAAGCCGGAACAAACAGACACACAGACAGACAAAAAAAATTATAATTGTTTTTTTGTTGTAACTATTTACATACCTACCGTATATACTTTCATAAGGTTTCTGTTATTTTGACATAACACACACACACTTAAATTTTATTTATTTGTATAAATTGGTCATACATCCCTCGAAATTAGAATGAATTAGCGATGATTTACTGAAAACAAGGGCTAGGGCTCTTGGCTAAATGATAACAGCTGCACGGGAAGGCTTTTATTTTAGACTAAATGCTCTCACTCTCGCGGGTTCACCCGCGAGGCTTTTTCTTCTAAAATTAAAGACAAGCCACACGGGCGAAGCTGCGTGCAGCAGCTGGTTAATCCATACTAATCCACACTATCCATACTAATATTATAAATATGAAAGTAACTCTGTACTTACTCTGTAAGTACTCTCTCGGTTTTCGAAAAAACCTGTGTTATAGGTCACCAAGCCCTACTTAGAGGCATCATACAAATAAACAGGCAGGTAACATGTATTTCTACTAAATAATTAAAACAAAAAATAAATAAATGTAGAGAAAAATTAAAATAATACAACAAAAGCAGTCAAAGGGTGTGTGGTGAATGGTGGTGAATGTGTAGGTGAATGGAGGTGAATGGTGGTGAATGGAGGTGAATGTTGGTGAATGTGTAGGTGAATGGAGATGAATGGTGGTGAATGTGTAGGTGAATGGTGGGGACTGTGTACGTGAATGGTGGTGAATGTGTAGGGTAATTATTTGAATACAAGTGTTACTTAATTGAGAGAAGCAATTTCTCTGTGTCATCTAATAACAAAAAGTTTTATTGATTTCTAAACTAGTGTTACAATATTTAGGTATGACACTGGATCCCACACTAGGATACCCTGTGTCGCAGGATCCAGTCTCTTTCGACAGATAATATGAATCAATAAAGATAGGTTAACAAATGTACCGGTTTCAGTATAATTAATTAACTTAGGACTAAAAGGTAACCAAATGTATGTGTGTATGTGATGAATGTAAGTGTGTATGTATGTAATACTTTAATATTTGAAACATAATAGATTTTCCGTTTCAGCATAATTACGCCCAAGCAGCCAATCTTGAACCTGTTTTTTACACCCAAACTAGGTCAAGGGGAAGATTTTAAGCTTTTTGTGAACTTTTTCATACAGGTATGGTCCAATACGAGGGAAAGCCTTATTGCCAAATTTGAGTTTGCAGAAAAATGCTTGCCGCTCAGGATTTCTACGTGTGCGCTGATGCGCTATCACTATGGTAGCTGCTGTTTTATGAAAATTCAAAAAGTGAGTTTTTTTGCTTACAACAACGGGGCAACTGGGCTTTTTATTAATTCCTTGTGTGTACTGCTGTTGGTGTACCAAATAAATTTACGTTAAGTTACGTTTTCAGTTACTAAAATACAGTCACGTTTTCTCTTTTCGTAGCCCTTCATTTAAATTCATAATTCCAGAATGTTAATTAAGTCCTAACCACATTAGATTCACAGGTGCAACATACGACTATAATTCGAACGTTGCTCCCCTAATATTTGATACACGCGTGTAACAGGGGACACACGTATGTCATTGTGTAGTGATGGGACACGCACGCTTTTATAAATATCGATAACATTGTCAATTATGTTTTGCATGTTGGGGTGTTAGCATAAGTGTGATTTTTTTATAGATATTTCTAAGTATTCAGATTTTTTCGCGCAAATGACTTGACATTTTAGTCTCAGTACCCTTTATTCCGCCTTGCTTCTACTATTATGTAGTGAAAAGCCTTCACCCTTCTGCAGTAAAACGTCATTAATTCTACCCTTATACCTTATCAATAACTAGTATATCATAATATTCTCGAACTGAACGAAGCAATAAAGGTTGGTAGGTACTATTTTGACGAACCCCATCAAAAACTTATAGTTTTTCAAGTAGGTCAGATTATGATGACTTCGAAAGGTCAGCGCAATATTCGTGACCAGGTGAGCATGTATAAAAAAATCCGTGAATGTGAAAGAAACACCGAGGGCGCATAAACAATGCGGCATGGGACTGGTTAGTTCCATATCGTCTATCGTCGTGCTATTGTTTATAATTCGGTCGCATTTCTCATAATCATTAATGTTTGGCCTGATGCCCGATTTGTATGGCTTACTAACCGATATTAGTTAAGAAGAATCCTTATTTTTTTCAGATATTAGAACTCAAAAATAAAAATAAAATAGTTTTCATGCTAATGTTAGTATGAAAACTATTTTTTTTAAATTGTTGTCTTTTTTAATCTTCACACTATTTTTATGAACCAGGTAATTTTTTTACCAAAAGGTTCTAAGGTAGTAGGCAAAAGTACACCCATTTGGACTTCTAGACAGCCATTAAAATGGCTACTCAGGGCAGTTCCCTTTTATTCCACTTAACGGCAACTACTCTACTTAGCCGGTAACTTAACTGACACTTGCATCTCACAATCTTAGAAAAATTGCTTTAAAACAACCTATTACCCTTACTCAAAAACCAGGTCGTTCCTGGAATACTAATCTTCGCTATTCCTAGATTTATTGAAAAATGCTATTCTCCATTTATTGTACATTAGAAAAATTACGTTTATCACCCTTGCGTTATTTCGATATAAACGTATAATAAACTCCATTATTCCACGACATAAAAAAAAAGTACTCTAAATTGCAGTAATTTCTACAATATTACACAATAACTGTAATTAATTAGCCGTTATAATAAATGGAGTATAGGTGCTTATTAGACCAAAATATGTAGATACCGCAGGCTTCCTTTTCTCACTTTATAAAATACAGCATTAATTTTAGTACGACCAAATTCCTTAAAATAAAAGAGATGAGGTATATACCATTTTTTACTATGCTTCCTTATATTTTTGTCGTTTTCTTGACCAGGACATTACATTACACGGTGCTGCTTCATGACATTAAAGTTCTATAGAATATGATCAAATTAAGTTAATATGTAACTGCATATCCTACATTTTCTGTCCATAATAATTTGATCGTATTAATGGGTTTTTTGGAAGGCCTCCCACAAGGTGGACCGGTGACCTTGTGAAGGCCGCATGAATCCGCTGGATGCGGGAAGCACAGAACCGGTCAAAGTGGCGATGCTTGGGCCTATATCCAACAGTGGACGTCTTTCGATGATGAATGAGTTTTTAAGCGTATTTTATGCCATTTATGAAAGCCAATAAAAGTTCGGAATGTGGAATCGTTATTTTACTTCTTTTTTTTTAACTTTACAGAACATTGTATTTTGTTTTTCAGTCTTTGTTTCTCATGTCATGTAATGCAGCAACACTAGTCGAGACACATTATTTTTCTCAGACTATAATTTTGAAATTCATCGACAAAGATATTTTCCTTAACAATTATTTATGGCACTTAGTAAGTTAAACGATAAATAATAATTAAATTATTTTAAATTATCGATAGTTTCCCCTCCCTGTGCAATCCGATTGCAAGTGGATATTAAATAAATTATATTCCTTTAATAGTGATTTGTGTCGCTACATTATGATTGGGACAAGTGGCCAAATTTGTCCGAGAGGGTGGCCACGAAATACGCGGGAAGAAGAGAAGCAAGTGATAGCGGTTTGTAGCTTTTATTTAAAATTATAATAATAATATTGTTGCATAGCTAAAACAGAATAGATTTAAAATATCATCTAAAAACCTTTCTAGAAGAACATAACTTAGAGCTTAATTTTACTAAATCATGCAACTTAAACCCTTTTCAAATTACAGAAGTAATGTGTTAATTACGGGGTTGTGAAAAGTGATCTTGGGAAAAGAGATGGTTTTTTGACAAAGAGACAGATTTCGACGATGTCTACATGATCAGGTTTCAGTTTTAATCTTAAATTTTAATTATCATTTCATTAGCTAGCTAGGAATTTTATTCTTTAAATTTTACTTCTGTTCGAATTTTAATTAAATATTTCGAGTCGAGTTTCGTTGCTGACTGTACAATGATATCTGATAAAACACAACCATATACCCCACATATATCTAGTATGAATTGCTGATTTATACTGCAAAATTAAAACTTGTTTTTTTTCCAATATGTAATACTAGCAGCCCGTCCCGGCTTCGCACGGGGTAGACAATTATCATTTTAAGACTCATTTTTCTACACCTTCGGTTACATTGTTCAAATTTTACCAAGGATCCCTAATTTTTTTCATAATGAAATGTAGCCTATGTCAAATTGGAAGAATGTAGCATTCTATTGGTGAAAGAATTTTTTAAATCGGCCCAGTACTTTTTGAGCCTATTCATTACAAACATACAAACATACAAAAATAGGTACAAATCTTTCCTCTTTATAATATTAGTGTAGAAGTGTAGATAAATATTTATTTAATCAAAATATTTACCCTCATTATCTTTACATTGATGCCATCTAATCGAAAGTTCATTTATGGCTTCGCGATAGAACTCTGTGGATCTAGATTCGAAAAACTGTGTGAAAGCATTTTGTACTGCCTCTTTTCCTTCCCTTCTTCTTTTTTTTTTCAAGTAGAAAATTGTCTAAATCACGAAAAATATGGTAGTCAGTTAGAGCAAGGTCTGGCGAGTACGGAGGATGACGTATGGTTTCTAACTGCAGCTCCTGTAGAGTTACAACGGTGTCCCGTGCAGTGTGAGGTCTTGCGTTATCATGAAGCAATAGTGGACCGATTCACAAGTCGGGGCTGTTTCACGGCCAGCTTTGGCATCATTGTTCGAAGTTCGGCACAGTAAACATCTGCTGATATTACTTGACCAGATCTGAGAAAGCTATAATGAAGAGACCACCAAACAGTTACCATTACCTTTTTATTGGTAAGCTTTGCTTTAGGGCATTGTTGCGGCGTTTGATCTGGGGTCATCCATTGCATTTTTCGCTTACGGCTATCGTAAAGAATCCGCTTTTCGTCACATGTCACAATTCGATACAATATTCCTTCATTTCTGTACCAATTCAACAAGGCAGTGCAAGTTTCAACACGCGCTTCTTTCTGCAGATCAGTCAAATCATGAGGCACCCAATTTTCATATTTTTTTATCTTATTGTTTTGATGCAAATAATTCAATATTGTAGGTAAGATAACGTTAAACCATGCTGCTGATTCCTGGGTAGTTTGACTCGGATCGGCTTCCACCATCTCCTTCAAATCAGCGTTATTCACCCGTGTGGGCGGTCTTCCACGTGGTTCGTTCTTGAAGTCGAAGTTTCCATTACGAAAGTGTTTAAACCAAAAACGCACGGTGCGTTCATTAGCAGTCTCCTCTCCAAATGCAGCATTGATATTGCGAGCCGTTTCTGCCGCGTTAGTTCCGCGTCGGTACTCGTATTCAAAAATTACTAGGATTTTCGAAGTATCTATCTTTACCGCCTAATCTGAATAAAAATAAAAATAAAAATTGAATCTCATAGGTACAATTTAAAAAAGTTTCACTCGAATATCTCACACCATGAAGGTGTAATATCAATTCAAAGTATCTATATTATTACTATAAAACGGCAATTTCATACTTTAACCCCTATTATTATAATAATCTGAAAGCCCCAAATAATATAATATTACACATACAAAGTGGTAAAACAAAATTATGTTTTTTTTTTAGGTTCCTTCTCTATTTGTAAAGTGGGGAATGGTATTTTTTTTTTCTCCTCCATCATATGATGTGGGGTATCGTTAGATAAGCCGTTCAAAATCATAGTGCGGGATTGTCACAATAATTATTCGATTCATGAATCGAATTGTCAACCAACATACATTTGCAGTTGGAATGTATGGGAGAACATTGTATTTCAACTACAATGATGTTTGTTCTTGGGATAAATTCGTTCCAACTATGGAACCCTTCATTATGCGTGGTCTGACACACACTTGGCCTTGGCACTTGGTTTTTTGTAAAGAAGCTTCTTTTTTCTTTTTCTATACACACGGTAAAATACATAGAGTTACGGCATTTATATATATATATTAAAAGGAAAAAAAGAAAGGAAAAAGGAATATTTGTGCAAAATTGTATGCTCCTTGACCCAGCGGTTTAGGCTGTGCGTTGTCTACTTGTCTGTTAATGAATGAATAAATGAATTTAAGATTTTTACTAAGTATATTGATCACTAGCTTCTGTCCCGCGATATCGTTCGCGTGAAATTTCAGCCCCCGACCCTCCCCGTCACATCCCGTAGCCCACCCGCGCTATTACTTCGTTTTCACATCGCGTTCTGTATGACTTTTTTCTTTTTGCCCGGCTCCTTAGGGTCGCAGCGTGATGTTCCTTCTTTAGGAATAGGTTTATCAAATACCAAAAGAATTTTTAGAATCCGTTCAGTGGTTTCAGACATTACCCCCTACATACAAACTTACAAACAAATAATTACCTCTTTATAATATTAGTAGTAGTATAATATTTGTACCGTGTGGTGCCGGACGTAAAAAATAGCACCAGCCCATTTCCTCCCGTGGGTGTCGTAAAAGGCAACTAAGGGACTTACTAGAGAATGGGCAGCAGCGTTCTCTATGCATTTATAACACTATACTGCGATCGTCAACCCGCCTGCCAAACGTGGTGATTATGGCAAATTCCCCCCCTTTTGAGGGAGGCCTATGTCCAGCAGTGGACGTCTTTCGGCTGAAATGATGAATGATGATGAATATTAGTACGAGTATAAATTTAATTTGAATTGAACTCGGTATGATCTTGATTTCGATCTTTTTTTTGTAAAACCACTCCAGTATGTTAATAATCCTACTTCGTCCTATGGATGTTTTTTATTTAACCACAGCTTAGATCTTCGTATCTCGATAATGATAATAATGTCTATAAATGCCTGGCCACTTAGCCACGAGGAGTCCGTGTCTACACAATGAGACAGTGGTCAGGGGCAGGGCTGTTCTGCATCGCCCCTACATAAATGTGTATTAAACCTATTGTATGTACTAGGTGTTTTAGAACTACATATTACAAGCAAAAGACCCAACGGGGGTATTAATCGAGGTATTCAAGTCATTATATTGTGTATTTGGTATGGTCCTGTTGACCGATATTAATGTTTACCTTCTACCATTATCAGTGGCCTTGCACAGGTCTTATTGAGTACCTGTATAAGGGCTATTGCACAGAGGCTCATCTACCTAGCCTTTTCCCAACTATGTTGGGATCGGCTTTCAGTCTGACCAAATGTGGCTGAACGGATTTGGAAGAAATTTGGCACGCGGGTAGACCATAACCTGGATAGAACATAGTGTACGAGCTACACTGTACATGCAACTAACTTGTCCTACCTACAGTGAAACGTTGCAGTTTTTAATACAACATTAATTGTACGTTATTACATTATAACATGTTATTTTTAGTAGAAATAAAACCTTTCTAATAATCGGTTGTTTACTCGTTCAACATAACATCCCAATACCCAAAATCAACATTAACATTAACAACAACATTTTCACTGTTGGGAGTTACGCCCCAACATTTGGTCCTTCAAGCCGGATTAGTAGTAAAAAAAACGATATGCGCCTACTCAATTGGTTACTGGGGCGACTCGCTTCTGAGAGACCAGTCCAAACCGATTTGCGACCGTAAAAGATATTAATCACACAACACTATATTGCTCGAAGGACCAATGTGTACTACTGTGTACTGTATTGTGTAATGTGTGATACTTTTTATCCCGGTAGGTAGTAATTTCCCGACCTCCACGCAGGTGAAACCGCGGGTACAAGCTAGTGTTTTAACATGTATAACCGATTAAGTATCTTCATTACGATCAAAGTTAAATTTTCTAATCTCAACCTAACTTCGTGGCCCCACCATAACCATTTCCTACCCCATCGGTTGATACACAGTCGTACAATTTGATAAATTTTATACATATCACTCTCCTATCTCAAAGAAATAAGGTTGAGTATCCCTTTGCTCCCGTAGTACGTCACTCTGCTTGAGTGATGTACCTTTATTATTATGGCAATAAGATTCAACTTCGCTCGACAACTGTACGATTATTATTGAATTGTGTTTTGACTGGTCCTCCGTAGTTGGCTTTACGCATTGTTATGATATATATTCGGGCTTGCTTTCCGGAAATGGGTGGACTGAAGTTTAAGCGGCTTATTTGATATGCATCGGCGGATGTAAATGATGAACGTGGCAATGTTGCCAGCCTTTTGTGCATTTTACCTATTGACAGCGATGCGGACGTATTTTTTTTTTTATGCCGTAGGAGCTGTATAGGTAAGATGATATAACGAATTATAAGTACCTTTGTTTTGGTCGAGGGTACGCCAAAGGAAAAGATGGGCAGACCTATTTATGCAGAGACTAGGACTGAACTGTTTGACCAAAGCCAGAGACACACTACTGGAAAAAATGGGGGAGGCCTACGCCAAGGAGGCGACAACTGCTAATTTAATTAATTAATATTTAATATAAATAAATTATTATAATATATAATTAATACAATTGTAATTCAATTTACCAATATCGTACAATTAACAAAAACTCGTTATATTAAATCTCAAATAAATTAAAATGCTACGGATCAAAAATTTTGCTTATTAAAATTGTTTGATTTATTTATTTAAACTTCATGTACAATAGTGGTACATAGGCGGACGATGATGATTTATGATATATTTTATTTAAAAGTATATACCTACACAATTACGAATGCTACAAAAAATTTGCAAAAAAAAAGTGTCATTGGGTAGTAGAATAAATGGCTTTTTAATTTTAATTTTATTTATGTTTTTTGCAATATTTACTTAGTGGCTAAGTAATAATAGCCGCACGGGCCGATCCATCAGGTTAAGCTACGCTTGCCGAGATTGGTCCGTGGATGGGTGACCAGCTTTACACACCGAGACTCCTCCGTGCCTCGGAAAGCACGTTAAGCCGTGGGTCCCGGCTGTCATTTATGGATCTTTGTTAGTCGTTACGAATCGTCAGAAAGTCTTACCAAGGGGTATCGTATAACCCAGTTACTGGGTTGTGTAGGTCAGATAGGCAGTCGCTCCATGTAAAATACTGGTATTCAACTGCATCAAGTTAGACCGGAAGATGACCCCAACATGTCAAAGTGGAAAAGGCTAGGCATATTGCGAACACAACAATGCTTCGAGGGTATATAGAATACCACATATAAAGGTGAAAAACATGTCGAAACCCCGTCTTCGACGTCGTGCAGTCAGGTATAAAGTAGCAAAAAAATTCATCAACTCGTAAATATTCTACAAAAAAAAAAAAAAAAAAAACAATAACACCAAAGCGTACTCCTGCTTAACCCCAAGCAATAAACCCTTCACATTACACGGTCGATTTTTAAACAAAAGTAAAAAAAAAACTGTCATGGAGGTCCCTTGTGACCACAGCGACAATTGCGCACTAAAATGCTGAACTTACCCTTGTGTTGTTTACCCTTTGTACAAGTTGTTTAAGTTCCAACGTTTGTAGCACGAATAGGGTTATCTTCACACTTGTATCTTAGAGGGTGGGCTGTGTTAGAGCCGTGTCATAGCGAGCTTGTAATGAAAGTGTATCGTGAAATGTGGAATGGCGTAGATCCTAAAACTTTCTACGCCATAGAAAGTTAGGTAGGCCAAAAACTAGGAAGAATACTTGAAACTTTACGGGGTTTAGAGAAATTTATGTATAAATTAATACAATGATAAATTTACTATAAATTCTTATCATTAGACCCCTGTAATACGGACTCGTATCTGACTTAAAAAAGAGATTATCCAAATCCTCCATCAAACGCCGGATGCCAGTAGTGCCAGTTTAGTCATACGTAGTACATAGACATACACACATCATCGCACACACACATTTACAGCACCTACACTTCACAGATACACGCACGCACACATATAAATATTAACAATTAAGTAATTCTCTGTATTTCTTATTTTTCTGCGTACTTTGTAATTGGCGTAATGTTTAGAATAATAATAATATTGTTATACTTATTGTCAACTGTGAAGCTACCTAATATTAAATAAATAAATAAATAAAATGGCTAACCCAATAACCTTTAATTAAAACTAGCTTCTGCTCGAGACTTCGTCCGCGTGGAAATCGTAAAACACCACAATATACTAAAATAACAGCCACATTTTTATAAAACTTCCCCGTGTATTACGTTTGTAGTTTAGGTCTTAGTAGCCAAAATATAAAGAGAGTCAGGACTGGTGAAGTGGGAAAAAGCGACGTACAGTAGAACTATTCTGTAAAGAAAAAACTCACGGTGAGAATGAAGGTGAAGTGAGCTTGAAGTGACGTAATTCCACCTGACATCGATATTGACATCTCACTCCACGCTCACTTCACTTGAGTTTTCACGGTGAGATGATTATAGAATAGTACTGCTGTCATTCCATCCGAGACTATGGATTGACATTATTGACAGCTCATTAATTCAAGCTCACTTCACCTAGGTTTTCACGGTGAGATTTCTACAGAATAGCACTGCTGGCGTCCATGTGAGAAGCAGTTCGTCCTGAGGTCGACATCCGCAGCCTTCAGTATCAATTACCCATTGCTTGCGAAGTTTTTCGTTTTCAGTGAATTAATTAACGCCTGCGTTCCTGCACATACTGGTACACTGACATTTACACTGTTGCATTCTTACAGATTATTCCTGACGAACAACTATCACTAAAATTATTTAACAGTAGATTGTATACACACGGGATTCCTCATGTACAGTCAACCATAGATATTTTTTTTTTTTATAACCATAGAAAACAGAAGAGCCCTACCTTAATGTTTTTCTGTATACGTTCTACGAACTCTCACATAAGAGTATTTCAAGATGTAAAAAAGAAGCACAAAATACTAACTGTTGGGAATCGAACTTTGGTTGCAAAGCAGTCACTGAACCGCTAAGTTTTTTGCTTTGTTGAAACTTGACTAAAATACAACACGTATTCTTTTAAACCTTCTCAGCGTTTATAGTCCTCTCAAAGTTTTTGACATCTGATTTTGCGTGACAGTGATTTTCATTATCTATGGTATATAGCGGCTGTCAGATGTAAGATACAGCTATTTTATATCTGACAGCAGCCTCAGACCAAATAAAAAATCAAGACAGCGCTGTCAACAGTGACGTGAGGCCGGTTTCGTAAACATGTGTGCACTTAGTTAGGTGTAGTTTGATTGTAAATGGTTGCAAATGTGTGCGTGTGAGCATGTACGCACAGCGCGGAGGCGCAGTTTTGGCATGCTTGTGTATTGTTCGCAGCGCTCTGTCTTGGTTTTTTATTTGGTCTGAGACAGCAACCACAAAATTACAGTATATTTTAACTAACAGATGTCAGGAACACATTCTCTCATCGGAAGGCGTATAGCATTAAACAAACAATCTAAGGAGTCGGATTTGACGTTTCTTATTCTATATGCTGTGATAACTTTGTAGAACGTCTACGTAAGAAATCGAAAATTCAAATTCACAATCCTAATTTTGTTATCCATCCATACTAATATTATAAATGTGAAAGTAACTCTGTCTGTCTGTCTGTCTATCTGTCTGTCTGTCTGTCTGTCTGTCTGTCTGTCTGTCTGTATGTTACGTTTTCACACCTAAACCGGTGAACCGATCGTCATGAAATTTGGCAGAGATATGGCCTGGGATATGGAGAAGGACATAGGCTACTTTTTTACGCGATAACCGACATCTACGCGGGCGAAGCCGCGGGCAAAAGCTAGTACACTATAACAATGAGTATCATTCGGCAGCACCAAGGTTCACTGTATATTGGAAAAGTGGACACAAAAACACGAATTATTCGTTGATTAATATTCCGACATGATGTTATTACAATGTCTTGTCTTTGGGTTCGTTGCGGTAGTACTGTGACCGTAATAAGCCGTTTTTTTAACCAAATAAAGATGTTCTGAAAAATCTATTCTTTTACGCATATTAAATTTACAAATTTAGTGAATTTATTTATTTATAATTTACCCGACCCAACCACACTTATTTGTTGTAAATTTTATTCTTGACTAGCGACCCGCCCTGGCTTTGCACGGGTGCATATCAGTGGCGTGCCTGGGGCTTACCTTTAGGTACACCACTGGTGTATAATATACAATGTACTCGTATGTATAAACTTTCCGGAAGAAATCAGTATGTCGGATATTAGTTTATGATGGTTTGGCTTTGAAACTCGCCCTAATATAAAACTTAGTTAGAATTTATGTTATATCTGTTAAATATTACAAACTCGTACGTGTAATAAAAGGATATCGAGAATCAGCGTTAAGCAATGTAGATAAATTGTCGAATACAAACTCAAAGTAGGATAAATCGTTATGACTCAAGAATTGGTTTTTAAAGCAACCGATTTTTGTTTCCCATCAATAATAAAAATAAATAAAATCATTTTATTTCGGATAATACAAGATCCATAAATTCATCATCCATAAATACTACACAAAGTATTTTTATAACTGTCAAATCCGACTTCTTAGATTGTCGCGATTTTACCTTAAATTACTAGCCTACAGTCGATAAATAATCAACATGCAACTTACTGCGTGCTCAGGTTCGCCCAGCCAGTTAAAATGTAAATTACACATAAGGCAGCGATAATCGATTAAAAAATGCCCCGTGGGGCAATGTGGCCAAGACATATTCTAACGACAAACTGAAGGAAACTGCTACCCGCCGTACTCGTTAGGCCATTCAGCCATGCCTTCTGTTTCGACAACCCTGCATTGTCGATATACTCATGGCAAATAATGACTAACACTTAATAGAAAATTACTCTTAAATGCACCTTGCATTACGTTCAGTTTCCAAGGACGGCTTCAGTGTTTTATATCAATAGAACTGAGCTGGTCTGAACTCAATTCAATAGTGGTGTCAAAATTAAGGTTTTAGGAATGAAAGTTTTGATGCCGCCTCCAAGGTTTGGTTGGCAATGATAACACAGCCTTGAGTCTATTATTGTTCGCCAATAATGAACGATACCACACTAAATTATTAAAGCCAGCTCCAGCCGGGCAATCATATTGTCCTGAATTTCGTTATAAGCCGCTAGTGCATAATGTGATTTGAATTTGGAACCTCAACAACAAGACCCTGATTTAGCCCCTTAGTGAATAATCTACTATTAATTACCGAATTGGGCAACCCTGCTATATTGTAACTGACAAAAAACTTATCACAGGATCAACAAATTTCATAAATTGATCATACCGATATGAGCGAAAACGACTATTTTATGTTATTACTCGTATGTAAAGATTCGAATAAGTAATCCTCAAACCTTTAATATAATTATGACGTCTATGTCCTTTCAAATTATATCCAATAATCCCACCCCGATTTTAACCCAATATCCATAAAATACATCATCAGAACTACTGGGTACCACTTTACAAGGTCCCAACTACCCCAAACAACTACATTTACAGATTACAGACATATAGGGAACCCCAAACGGCTACCGTTTGGGTTCCGTGGGCAATAAAGAACGCATTACGTGGCGTACAACCCTCCTTGGAAGGGGGACGAGAAAAATTGCAAATACATTCGTAGTGTGTTAGTTTATCATGTTAACTCTATTATTTATAAATTTTGTTCTTGTATAGTAGTGTGTTTTGATGTGTGAGGCAGTACCGGATTAACCCAGCGCGGGGCCTGTAGCACATTCTACTAAAGGGCTCTTGGTAGAAATTAGATTGTTTTTTGGTTCTTAACTTTAGGAGATAAAATAAAACAGTACTTTTACAAATTGTTTTTCTCAGTATAACACTAGTCGAATCAGCGTTCATAAAAAAACTAAGACGTATTTTTCCTCCTGTTCCTTAACTCTCAAGCATTTAAACCTATGTACTTTCTTCAAGCAATGCTGATTAACTTTTCGCGAGTGAGAGAGTTGTATTGATGATTTTAATTCTGTAAATACATATTTGTTACGGTTGCGAATTATATAATATTATTTTGATTAACATGCAACCAGCAGAATGGAAAAAAAATAAAAAATCAGCATCCCACCTCGTAGAGGTTAGATTTCTTGTACGTCCAAGCGAACTGCGCGAGGCCCCCAAAATGCGGGGCCTGTAGCATTTGCTACACCTGCTACGTGGCTAATCCGGCCCTGTGTGAGGGTAATGTTTAATTGTGTTAGTTGAAATAGAGACTTACAACTGAGGTATTCTGTTAGTCAGGCGATTGGCTTTCGGTGGTTTTTCTAATAGTGTTACGTTTACAGAACTTTAATCGTCTAACATCCGTAACCATCACGAGATTTTCACATACTTAGTGCATGTGATATATTAATAATTTGTATAATATTTGGGTAAATATTAGCGGTTGTTAATTTTACTAAACTTTATCATAATCAGCCAGGCTTCAATCAGGAGCGGGCCGTAATCTACCACGCGGTAGATATCACATGTCTTCGTTTTTTTGGTTCTAAAATGCCGGTTTCCTCACGATGTTTTTTTCACCGTTTTGAGAGCTGTGGTGATGAAATTATTAACACAGAAGCGCCTGCTTGGGTTCGAACCCACGGCCTCCAACTCGTAAGTTGGGGCCTTTACCACCGGGCCACCACTGCTCACTCTAATCTGCGCAATCTTCATATCCAAAAGAAAACTAAATACTACTATAATACTTTTTACATTAAAGAAAACTACAATGGTCTTCTGGCGATTCAAATATTGGACAGAATAATTTATTCGAAAAATGTACAAGACAGTTTTAAAAACAAATATTATTAAAACTTTATTTCTAAAGAAGGGCGGATTCTTATCTGCCCTAGAAGAAACAACTCAAAAACTATATATCAATGAGCAGAAAAGGGCAATAAATAATTTATGAGGTCGACATCTTCTCTATACTAATATTTTACCACTTACAAAAGCTTTGCTTTGCTTTAAATATTCAAAAATCTTATGTTTTCTTTCCACAAAAGATTAGATATAACATCAGAAGGGTTCAAGAAAAATTATAGCCCTAAGCTTATAAGTTCAAAAAATTTAAACTTTAAAATCTGTTGCAAATGCCGACGACTGTGGTTTGCAGTTTTGGCTATTGTGTCTAAAAGACTAACCCCCTTACTAATAAACGTTGTATAGCGTCTGTATAGTTACACAACGCTTTGTCTTCTTCTATCGAAAGTCAAATTACTGACGAGTGAAAGAGAAAAATCGGTGTGTAACTATACAGACGTTATACAACGTTTATTAGTAAGGAGGTTATTATACAAATATTACGGCAAAGTAAACGCAGTCGCCGGATAATTTTGCTTTTTGAACGGCTTCTTAACTGAAAAAAAATAATGCCACAATCAAGATTTTGTTTAGATTGACTAAGTGTTTGCTTGCACAGCTACTACTTTTATTTGATTGAGATTTGAAACGGGATCTTGATTAGAGTTATCACAAAACCTATTTGCAGCAATCAAGTCAAAACATAGTTGCTCCAACCAAGATTATTAGATTAGAGTTTCAATGATCTCTAGTGAAGTAATCAAAATGCTTGATTGACACAACTAACTTACTTTGTTACAGTTAACTTTTTTTTAACATGTCTCTTTTTAACTCTTCTACAATGATGTCATGTTAAGGGTAATCGAGAAACTTGTTTGAGCGTTCAATCATTTGAACTAGTATTGCTGCAATCATATCATAGTGATCAACTTAACTGAGATTTTGATTAATCTAAACAAGATATCGTCAATCAAGCTAAAAAGTCACTTGATTGGAGTGCATTTTTTTCAGTTTTATTATTTTATTAACACACGCCACGACAGTTTGGACAAGGCAATATTCTGTCGTCACGGCACTGTAGAGCATTTAACCAGTAATGCTATACTGTAAAAAACTCACCGTGAAAACTCAGGTGAAGTGAGCTGTCATTCCATTGATGCTAGGAATTGACACTGTGTATTGATGCTCACTTCACCTGAGTTTTCACTGAGTCTGTTTTATGTTGATGGCATAATTACGAGACAAACATTATTTCGTATATGAAGGATAGAAGAAAAAAAGTAGGAATTAACTTGGAAGAGCTGACAGGGATGTCAATTAGGGTGTCCCTTATATGACATTTATTTTAATTTATTTTTTTATCCATACGCATAGCCTCAATTTTTTTTATAAATGCTAAAATATACTCAAATATGAAATTTCAGCTTTCTAGTATGATCGCAACCCGTGCCGACTGAGCTTCAAAGTTTATTTAAAATCGTGTTTTGTCCTATTATTCTGATCTGCTATAAAACTAATATAAATGCAACAAATTTGGTGAGTATGAGGTAAAATAAAATAAGGTAAACATTAATCTTTATTTCAAAACATAAAATTATAACAATCAGCCAGGGTAACTTCTCTTTAGTGTAGTTTTTTAACAGTCCAGATACAAATTTCTATGTTCCTGGGCACAGCGCAAAAAGCATTGTTTTTGCTCTTCTTCTGCCGTGTTAAGTAAGGTTTTGAGTTAGGAATGCATAGACTGTTTTTAGGACAAATTTATAAACATGATGACGACAACCGAAAACCAAAAATTCTCTCTCTAATGTCTGCTCCAAAACAGCACAAGCTCCATTTAAATGACCAGTATTTTAAGCTTTTGTATCGCAGCACAGTCAAAGAGAGCAGATGAGACGGCTTTAGCTTGATCTTATCCAGAAGAACTCTCTAGTTTTGGCACTGCAAGAAGCTGTTCTCTATCGTCAAATGAAGCAATAATGGGGCAAACGTTCTTCTTTTGAACTTCGTACATCCAACCCGGGTAATAGTTTTCCATCCCAATGGACTGTGACTACGTCAGGTACCTTGTTTTGAAAGTCAGTTTTATTGCTTCTGCCCTTGTTATTCTCGTCTGAGTACAAATTCGCTGAATCGAGGATTTGTCAATAGCGAAATCGTCGCTGCTCAGACCAAGCGCTTCTACGAGACAGCATGCAGAAAGTAAATGGAGTCTCTATGCTTAACTGACATCGATCTAAAACTGGGACAAGTTTAGGCGTTATAATATCCTTTCTACCTCTTTTTTAACTTTTTTTAGGGCAGGGAACATCTGGCAACCTGAGTTCAGTATTCAAAATCTGTTCTTCGTCCGAATCTTCTGGACATTCAAGATATTTGAGCTAGAAGTAGATGCAACAGCCAAAAACTCTCTTTGTCTCACATTCCTTTCCTCCTCTTCTAATCGTCTTTGCATTACTCTTTCTTCTTTCGCCGCCAATTTTTTGTCCACATTACCTAAGTATTCCGGTCGACCTGGCTCTTTGTGTTTCCTTAAAAATACTTTGTCTTCCTCTATTTTCATTCTCTCAAAAGCATCAGCATGTGCAATATCAAATAAGTTATCAAGGTTAATTTTAAAATTATTTTCACGGTTCTTGAACGTGTCCCTGAGTTTTCTTACAATTTTTTGCAGTTCTCTCCAAACATGAAATATCATGTTTGGAGAGAACATTTTGTTTATCACTCAGTAATTCCATCGACATCTTTATGCAATTAACAATAGCGCATTAATAGTTAAAAATCGCGAATGAAATGACAAATTAAACACGTAGTTACAGTGCGCAGCGCATTACCCGCGCAACTTATATGGAGAAGTTTAAATCGCAAATCGGCACGGGTTATCGTTTATAAAACGGGCTAATATTTTTTCCTAGACAATATTGGGTTATTACGAAAGTTTTAAGAAGGTATGCGTAAAAATATATCGAACTTAAAATTTAAGGGACACCCTAATGTCAATATAAATATAAACTCATTGTATAAATCTCCTTTGTATTATAGCACAGGTGGAGAACTGTGTACCACCACCATGAGTTACCATTTACCGGGTAATATGTCTTTCATTGACTTGAATGTGCCCTGGCGGCTCAGAGTATGTCATGCTCACTCAAATGTCTCGGTGGTGGTGGCGTGCGTGTTGGATCATTAAGTTCCCTTCAAAATGGTTGAGCTGAATGATGCTGATCCATGCGTCATGTTCGTGAACGGGCGCCGTCAGTTGCCACGGCTTATTTTAATTATTTTATTTTGGAATTGTTTTTCTTTTTGTTAAAAAAATTTTTAACTACGTTTTTAACGTGAACGTGTTGCCTGTAATTGGTTTATCTATACTAATATATAAAGCTGAAGAGTTTGTTTGTTTGTTTGTTTGTTTGAACGCGCTAATCTCAGGAACTACTGGTTGGAATTGAAAAATTATTTTTGTGTTGGATAGTCCATTTATTGAGAAATATTATAGGCTATATAACATCACGCTACGACTAATAGGAGCGGAGCATAAATGAAAAATGTTGCAAAAACGGGAAAAAATATTCCTTTTTGAGAGCTTCCGTTGCGTGCGCTGCGTAAACGGTTTAAGTTACGCAAATATCATGTATGATGGAATTCTGCCGTGCTAATGAAGAACGCAGTAACTCGATTTTGCCGCTTCCGAGACTTTTATTTTTGATTATTGAATTTGTTATGATGTTTTAGTTATAGCATTCTTGCTTACTGAAAAACCGAGTTCCTGAAGGATCAATAAAAAGTTGCTTAGAGAGATTTAATAGATTTCGATTCGCTGACTCCAAATATATAACTCAACGAATGTATAACTCATAATCGTCCAAAATCGAGTTACTGCGTTCTTCGTTAGCACGGCAGAATTGTTCCTCTTTAAATTTTCAAAAAAAAAGTTCGGGCAGCATATGTCTATCTTTTAAGATTGACTCACTATAACCTTTTTTATGGTAATCAAATTTGTTCGAAATTAATGCATTATTTGCGAAGGAGTTTTCATAAACATGGTATTAATCCTTATCCAAATAAATACATTATTCATCACAAGTATTTAATTTTGAACAAAGTTGCCTTTCAATCATTTAATTTCAATGAATATCTTAGGAGATATAACTGTTTTATAATAACTCCGCAGCAAAATAATGATCAACTCTGCGAGGAAGTCTATTCTAAAGCTGAAGAGTTAGTTTTTAGGGTTCCGTACCCAAAGGGTAAAATGGGACCCTATTACTAAAACTCCGCTGTCCGTCTGTCACCAGGCTGTATCTCATGAACCGTGATAGTTAGACAGTTGAAATTTTCACAGATGATGTATGCCGCCATAACAACAAATACTAAAAAACAGAAAAAAAAAATATTTAAGGGGGCTCCCATACAACGGACATGATTTTTTTGGCGTTTTTTTTTGCTCCGCCCGCGTGTATGTCGGTTATCGCGTAAAAAAGTAAGTTATATTCTTCTCTATATCCCAAGCTATATTCCTGCCAAATTTCATGTCGATCGGTTCAGAGGTTTAGGCGTGAAAACGTAACATACAGACAGACAGACAGACAGACAGACAGACAGATAGACAGACAGACAGACAGACAGACAGAGTTACTTTCACATTTATAATATTAGTAAGGATTTGTATGGATGGTACGGAACCCTTCGTGCGCGAGTCCAACTCGCACTTGGCCGGTTTTTTGTTTTTTGAACGCGCTAATCTCTGGAACTGCGAGTTGGATTTGAAAAAATCTTTTTGCATTTTACAGCCCAATTCTTGAGGAAGAATAACATTCCTATTAACTAGGACACAATTTTTTTTTTAATGATAGTTTATGCGAAAATGAAGTAAAATCACGGACTGGCAATGTGTTGCGCCGGGGTGGGTCGGGGGAACAAGAAATTTAACGCGGACGAAGTCGCAGGCAGAAGCTAGTTTGAAATAAATGCTTTGAGTTTGAGTTTGAATAAATTAAAATATAGGAATATTTTTTCCAAGTTATTCTATAAACCTGCATTTTATTGATTTCAGTACCGTTAGCACTGTTGAATGCTACAGTACCTACTCGTACAACGTATAAACGGCTCTAAGACCGAGATCTATAAACGTTACTTAGCATGTACTTCGGTTAAGCGTTATTCCTGTCACTGTCGCACAACTGTCAAACTACAAGTTCAAGATAGAGACGGGAACATGTCTAAGTCAAAGCGCGTGCTACATAACATTTATAGATTTCGGCCTGAGGCTCAAGTGTCAGCCCTTCTTTTAGAACTCCTTAATCACAATAATTCTACTTCCATTGATATTACTGCTACCCTCAAAACAAGCAATTCCATACGCCATTACAGCGAATAGTGCATAATATTAGTTCATTTTTATAGTACAAGGCACATATTTCTTGCGTTCTCAGCCCCTCTGGTCCCCAAGGAGAGAGCCCCATTGGTTCGAAGATTTCCTACACGCATACAGAAATGCATTTATTATTATTATTTATGTTGTTGTCTTATTTTATTTTTTTCGTTGAATATAATCTTGGGATTGTTCAATGGATATGGTATAATTTTTACAACAAAGTTCTGTTCAAAAGAAATGGTTTAGGCTTTTTAGAGCCTGTGCACACCATGTTTTGTCATGATACAGTCGCGTTACGCACGCGAGTCAGATAAAACTCAGTAGGATAAAAGCGCGCCGTCGACGTACGTTTCGAAAACGCGCGTCAATGGCGGGTTTAAAAAACGTGGTGTGTACAGGCCCTTATTGTCAGCTAGCACACGCCAATATACCAACATCTCTTCTCATCTTAATGTGCAAGTTACCCTGTCTGTCTGTTACGTTTTCACGCCTAAACCGCTGAACCGATCGTCATGAAATTTGGCAGGGATATAGCCTGGGATATGGAGAAGGACATAAGTTACTTTTTTACGCGATAACCGACATCCACGCGGGCAGAGCCGCCGCGAGTAAAATCAAGTTGTTAATAAGCTTAGTTATAAGATACCTAAAGCATTTCTTTTGAACAGAACTCTGTTCCAAAATTCATGAAGATGAGAAACTTAACCGACGATATGGTAAATAATTTAATTTAATATTTTTTTGTGTTCTTAATGTTAATTACTTTGCATACTATTGTATAGAATCAAGATCTTCTAATTGAACAGACAGCTATGCTTATGGAGAGCGTATTCCGCCACTTTTACTTCCCAGCTAAAGCACTAGGAAGTGATGAAGGGCGGGCGTTTTGGGAGACTGTCTTATGTAATTTTGAGGTTCAAAAAGTGCTGATTCTCAACCTAGTTTAATAAATGACTTTTGATTTTAATTTTGATCGCAACGCCTTAAGTAAAGTAAGTAAGTATTGAATTGGTTGAAATCCCTAGATATATAGGTTCTCCAAAGAAGATAATTTCATGAATAATATACAGGATATTTTGAACCCTTTAAAAGCCAAACTAACAGGCTTCCATTGATTCCTCAATTAAATTGATTGTAGAGCTTGGAAATAGCAGCTTGTAGTAGACATTTGAATGGTATTTAGGTGTGAATCCGGGATGAGTAGGTTCTAACCTTAAAAACAAATGACTTCGGTTTCGAATTCACTCACGAAAGTCCAAGTCAACATCGCCGAATTAAAACCAAATTCGGTAAACTGAAGTGATTCGGCAAAGTTTCTAATAAATTCTTTAAAAGCGCATCTATACATATAGCCATTGATAAACGAATCTTAAAATATGATGCATATTGCCGAAATCACCATGAAAGTTGGATGCAAGGGTGGTTTATGAAGGGTAGGCAGGCGAGGAGCGGTCGAATTTGCGAAGAATTTGATCGACTTTATGATACCAACTTAGTTTTATTGATGTTAAACTCGATTTTGTATGATATGTATGGATTTTGTCGAGAGGGCGTAACGTTATGACGTCTAGGGGTAACTTATGTGACTATTGGTTGAAGTGTGGATAGGTTTTAAAGTTTTGAACGTTCATTTTTTTTTTAGAAAAGTGGAACTGGCACTTACCTTGTATCTCCTAAAGCCTAGTAAAAAAAATGTGAATAAGATGTTTATTTTTTGACAACTGCCCCGAAAATTGTTCAAGTATCAAAACGTTCGAAATTAGGAGCGAACAAAATAAGAATAGGGATGACAACTAAAAAAAAAATTTTGTCCTTCGTGTAGATTATTAAAAAATATTGGACATACATTTTTTCTTTTCACTTTAAAATAATGATATTGACCTGAAACTAATTATTAATAATCATAACTATTGATATTTGCACGCCATAGTATGTGGCAAACATGTCTGAACCTGTATTTTTTCTTTATGTCATCTTGCATGCACTTTTATTTAATACTTGTATGTGTACACATGTTAAAGCAAGTAAATATATCTTATCTTTTTACGTAATCAAAACATTACACTGAAAAAAATATTTATTTATACATAACCAACCTTTCGTCAACATGTAACACAAAAAAGTGACCTAATAAGTTTATGCAACATGTAACCAAAACCTGTGCTGGCTGTTGTGTATCACTTTTATTAAATCAAGTTAACTTTTATAAAGTCTTGTCAAACTTTGATTATTCCTGAAATAGCCGAAGTAGTTAGGCTAAATATTTTTTTCAGTGTACGGCGATACATTAAGTTCAAATGCGGGATGACGTCACTTCTCAGTAGATTTTATACGTAGCTGTGACGTAACGAGCCCCCACTCCCCAAGTTTAATGTTTTTTATTAAGGTCATCTTTTATTAATATGATAAAGCAAAAAATATGTGTCTAATATTTTTTTATTATCTGATTGACGGACTAAACAGCTTTTTTTTTACCCAGGACACATCCCTGTATAACATCTCAGATCTAACATGAATGCTGAAGTTCGAAACATGGATGTTCCAAAAAAAAAAATACCTAGAGATCCATTCATAGCATAATCATGTAATCGTTCCCACAGCTGGCACACAAGCCTCGTCTGTCTCCGAATTTTTGGTTCCGGGACATCCCGGTTTTCTCACGATGTTAAGGTACCTTTACCGTTTTGAGAGCAGTCCATTCATATTTAGTATTAATTAGATATAACCCACCTGATGTGGTCTGGCATTGTGTGGTGAAGGGCCTCCAACCCCATGATGGTACACCATGTCGTGCTTCAGCTGCGGTAGTGGGGGCCCCGGCTGCGGCCCTGATTGATGCTTGCTGATGTCCACCGCAGCCAGTGCTTCGGCCCTGCTCAGGAGACCATCGTTGAGGCCCCCAAATAGGTCACCCTGAACAAAGGAGGTTGGAAATTGAGACTGGCTGGTAAGCGTACGTTTAGGGGTTTTTTTTTTTCTAGAACGACTCTTAAGCATTTGTTCCACCGCTGACGAGGAAGCAACTAGCTGTCGAATATTTTCGCGCTCAAGAAACGTACAATAGATGTAAGCCCTGTATCAGTAAAAGAGATACATATTATATTAATAGCTGATCGCTGGCTGCCGGCGAGAACTCTTTCTCTACTAGTTTGTCGCAGAGAGAAGAGCTATCAAAGATTAACCGGCCAAGTGCATGTCAGACCGCGCACAATGAAAGGTTCCATATTTGGGATGAATTTATTCCAAGAACAAACTTAACATTGTAGTTGAAAAACATGGTCTCTCACACATTTCAACTGCAAATATAAATTGGTCGAGTATTACCAACTCGTTAAATTGTAAAGCCTACTTAGCTATGATAATTTTCCTTTTAACTTCATTATTAAATGTTACTATCGTGAATTTTTTCACATATCCAAAAACAACCATTTAACTGGCAGGGGGGAACACTTGACTATAACAAAAAAAAAAGCACTTTAAAGCTTAATATTCCACCAAAAGATCCCAAAATCGAAAAATTGTTGTCACAGACCCGTAATTATTTTGAACGGCCTATCCAACGATACCCCACAAAATGGGATAGACGAGAAAACAAAATCATCCCCACTTTACGTGCCCAACAAAACTGTATTTTTTTTTTAAGATTTACCACATTGTCGGCGTGTTTAATATGTATACCCGTGCCAAATTACAGCTGTCTAGTACTAAAAGTCAGACATGGACATGGCGAAACTATAAGGGTTCCATGTTGACTACGGAACCCTAAAAAACGACAACTTTTCACTAATCGTCGGCGGTAGGACATATGCATGTATATCGTCTTTTGTTTTCAACATGGCTCCTCGTAGGCTGTTTCTGCAAAGTGTGCACTGTTCATCTGTTCAACGAATAAACTTTAATTACTCGAAAATTGCAGATTCTATATTTCGCACGTTTAATAAAACAGAGATGTGACTCAAAATGTTGTAATAAAAGGCATATTCGTGGCGTAAGGAATAGAGAATTCCACGCAAACTTTGATCGTAACTGCGGCGATCGTCTCTCTCTTTTCAATCAAAGACTGCGCGAGAAAAGTGCAAAACGTTAAATGCTTATTCTCACAAGTTGCGATTTTTGTCAGAATCAAAGTCAAAGCATTTATTTCAAAAATTTGAGATTTTTATTTTTTTATTTTTTTATAAATGGCATGACTTTTGAATGTCAACGGAAATAAAATTGATTCTAATTATTTACAAAAGGTTGTTGCTGTGGCTGTTTGTGTATGTGAGTTTAAATGTTTGTAAACGCACCCACAATACAGGAGAAATTCCTAGAGTTGAGCAACGTTTTTTTTTTTGTAAGGTAGTTTCGTTTGGAGAAGAATGGGCAAGAAACTCTACCTACCGTTACTCTTTTAACAATACTTTGTGTACATCAACTATATCATTATATGTGAAGACGATGTACCTTGGGATAGATATCTTTGTTTTATTAAGCGTGCGATTTAAACTTCCACTGAAATCAAGATTCATGCTTAGCATCGCTCTAGAATAAATAGGTTGTAAAATCTCACATCTAGTTGACTGATTAAGTTTCTTAGGGTTTACGCTAAAAACATTGTTAACACGTAAAAGGTAAATAATTTTTAATCTTAAATAACGTTTAAAATAGGTAGAATATAAAGCATATACGAGCATATTAATAATTACTACAATCAAAAGCGGTGAATCCCTCCAAATTGGGTTCGTATTTCCATTGAAGATTAAGATTCTCTATTTCTGATTATTTCGCATCTGGCCATTCAAACCCATTTGAGCAATTCACCTGTTCTACTACAGGCTTATTTGCATAAATAATTATGTAATTAGAATTAATAATTAGTCAAGCAAATTTTATAACATTATTACATATTTTACTAATAACAAAGAAATTCAGCAAAGATAGAAATTGAAAAAAAAAAAACCTTAACTACCTACAGGCTGATCTATTTATCTACCAGTGTTTTATTAATTTTAATATAAGTAGAAATAAGGCGGCGTCAATCTAGTGAACCCGTTTAGTTCAGCTAATATGTGTCTGACATGCATACTACGTAAATATTGTTTGTAATGTAGTTTATAATTCACGCGTTTTCCTGTACGAGGTTAATAGAGTCGGCGGTAAAGCGTCGCACATCCTGCGAGAATTATTTTACGTTAATTTATCATCCTTTTGCGAAACAAAATAGTTTGGCCTCAAATACGCTTATTAGACTGTGACCAAACATGGATAAGCGCTAATATACCTAATATTTAATTACATAATACAAAGCAATTTTCGTTAACTCGATCTAAAATATTTTTAGTTCATTTTACACTTTCCATAGCTTTCGAATCTGTATTTGGTACCTTCGATATTAGTAGGTAGGTGATTCAATTTTCAAAAGTGCGAATTTTCTCTTGGTCATTCAATAATCGAATCCTTTACTGCAAATGAATCGTTCGAATAGATTATTAACATTTACGATTCCAACCTCAACATTCTGCCAAATTAAGTTAATTCCTCATGCATACTTTAATTTAATTTACAGAATCCTGCACTAGTACACACTAAAAAAGAAGTAGACAATTACATTACACGGAAAATTAATTTCGTCACGGGATGACAAAAATTAACACTCAAAACGAAGAGAGCCTTCACCTTCACCGGTACTAATTTGGAACGCAATATGTGGTACATAAATAAATAAAATACAACTACGTAAGGCGGCCGCGGACAGGGGTTTTTCCCGGATTATTTTAAATAATTTATGAGAAATTCTGACCCATGAGTTACTCCGAGACTTGTTATTTTGCGCCACGTTTACACTCGCCCAGACCCCGGACCCCGGACCCCCCCGGATCCCGGACTACGGACTTGAAATTCAATTGGTCAGCGTAATTGATATTTGTTGAATTTTGATGCTATTTTGTAGGATTAAATGGTTTGCTGATTGCAAATATGCGTATTTAAATAAAGAGGTTTCGTTTTTAATCAAGTTTATGCGCTGTTTTCTGTGGAGCGTGATTTGGAACTGGCTGGAAGTGCTTTTCATCTTACGAATAAATGTATATTGAAATACTTTGACCGTCACACAGTTACATATAATGTTACTAATAATAAGTTATTATAGGTAATAATTATATTTCAAACCAAGAACAAAAAATATAAAGTTTCAGTAAAGTTTAAGGTCAGGGACAAGTATTTTGATAATAACTTTATGTAACCAATTACCGTAGGTATTTATACTAACAAAATAAAAGTCACCATCCTAAAAAGCTAACCTCAAAATTAACTATAACCCAGACAATTTTCCTTAAAACCATTTAACATTAAAAAGTCTGAGTCCATTCCATAAGTCAAGTGTAAATGTAGCTTGAGGCTGGAGTCCCGATAGATCCGCACTGCGCGGCCCGACTTCCAAACAGGCAGTTTTATGGCCCCAGACCTCTTAAACCGCCGCTAGTTCTCCGCTTTGCCAATGCCAGCACGTTTGGCAGTCGCAAGCACGTCTGCTAGTTTTATTTGGCAGGCCCCCGGTGATTTTGTTTGCATTGGAATTTTGTGGGCTTAAATCGATTCGGTTTTCTGTTGGCTCTCCGTGTTTTGATGCGATAATGGAAGTGGTAGGTTTCGTAGGGTGATGCCTTTTTGAGAAAAAATAAAAGGTTGATGGAAGTTGTAGGAATGTTGGCTTTTCGTGGATAGTTTAAATTAAGATAGATGGGTCGTTTCCTATGAAGCCTTCGATAACCAATAGATCAAAAATATAAATCTCATTATAGAAATGTAAAACGTGGAAAATATAGAAATATTTGAAGTTCAAAACTAATGTTCAAATTCGAGTAATACTAAAATATATTTCACTTGCCTCCTCACAACAAAATTAATTTATTTCGTATATTATATTTTGTCTAGATTTGCCTAATGTACTGCGAGGATGAAAATGATAGTTCTTGTCGGATAATCACACTCGTTTCCACAACTTACATAAATATATATATTATTCTTTATTTCGGACTACACATACAAGTACACACAATCCATATAGTATTTATATTTAGCAGCAATGACTTGAAAACTATGTTAGTAAACTTTTACAAACGAAAACCACAAAAAATGACGTGGCCCAACGCACATTTTTTTTTTTTTTTTTTTTTTTTTTTTTTTTTTTTTTTTTTTTTTTTTTTTGTAATGGCATCTCGGAGGTATAACCACTGGGGGTTCCTGCTCCTTAACCGGACTTTCCTGTGGTGCCGCAAGCTCCTAACGAAGTTTACGCCTCCAGCCAGGGGGTTTACACTAAAATCTACTTAAGCTAGACGACTGCTCGCTAAGGGCACCCCAGGTGGGGCTCGAACCTCGGCTTAGGGCAGTGTCGGAGGGAGGGTGGCAAGGGACCGTCGGTGGCTGGATAAAATCAGGGTTCTGATTATTAATCGGGGGAGTTTGGATTACAGGCTCAGCTAAACCACATGCTGGCACATCGTTAAGCGTCGTCAAGGGACGGGGAGGGCTTATTAATCGGGGTCGTCGGTTTCGCGCGGGACCTCTAAAGCGAGGTCGGAATTGTGATCGTGTTCGTGTTGTGTGTACTCTTCGAGCTGTACTAGTTTCCCTACGACTCTCCTGAATGAGAGTGGTGGGGTCGTCTGGGTCGGTCAGTGCGTGCCTTGGACGGCGGATCGTACTAATGCGGGAGGGGGTATAATTGGCGGCCTGCACAACGAGAGTGTTGCGGTGGGTGGCGGCAGAGTCAAAGAATCGCTTGGAAGAGCGTTTCAGAAATTGGGCTATTGTAGGCATTCTAAGCTCTACATGGAGGTTTGTGTTCCGAACGAACCAGGGGGCTCCCGTGCATTTACGGAGGAAACGATTTTGAATGGCTTGCATCTTATGGATGACATGTGATTTTGCTTGGGCAAAGACCGGACTCGCATAGGTCATGATGGGGCGGATGCACGCGGTGTACAATCGCAATTTGCACTTGAGTGACAATTTGCTATTTTCGTGGACAAGGGAGTGAAGCCTAGAGAGAGCGAAGGCGGCGCGCGAACGCACCTTACTTACATGCTCAGAAAAGGAGAGGCGTTGATCGAGAGTGACACCTAGATATTTGGCTCGCTTCTCCCAAGGGATAGGCTTGCCGAACATGGTGACAGGTTTGGGCTTTGGGGGGAGTTTTCTCGGTTTTATGAAAAGAACCGCTTGGCTTTTGTCAGGATTGACTTCGATCCGCCACTTTCTAAACCACGCACCGAGCTTGTCGGCTGCAGTCTGGAGAGTGTTGGTGATGACATTATGACTCTTCCCTCTGTAGTAAACGGCCGTATCGTCTGCAAACAGAGCCAACTGAGCCTTTTTAAACTTCGGGATGTCGCTGGTGTAAAGCGTAAAAGCCAGGGGGGATATCACAGAGCCCTGAGGGACTCCTGCGCGTATGGGATGGGAGGAGGAGAGGGCTCCCTCTATGCGATAGCGAAAGGAGCGATTCGACAAAAAGTCTCGTAAGATGAGCACGAGACGCTCGGGCACACCGAGTTGGTACAGCTTGTAAATCAAGCCGTTGTGCCAGACTTTGTCGAACGCTTTCGCTATATCAAAGAAGATAGCTCCTGTCATAAGGCCGCGTTGAAAGCCGGCGCTTATGTCCTCGACAATACGGTAGACCTGATGGGTCGACGAATGTTTGGTACGGAATCCAAACTGTTCGTGGGGAATAAGGCCCTTAGTCTCGGCGTAGTCTCTGAGACGCTTATAAATAAGCCTCTCGTAGAGTTTGCCCATGACTGTGAGCAGGCTAATGGGGCGGTAGCTCGCGGGCTCCTTCTTGGGTTTACCGGGTTTGGCAATACCGATTACTGTGGCCTCTTTCCACACTTGCGGGAAGACATTATTGTTCATGGCTCCATTGAAGATGGTGGCCAAGAGCATTATCAGGTGGGCGGGGAACAATTGGACCACCCTATTGGTGATACCATCAGAGCCAGGGGCTTTACGAGGTTTCAGACCCTTTATGAGCTCGTGCACTTCCGCCGGTGTGACGGGAGCCAGAGGATACTCAGGGTCTTCGACGGGCGGGAGGGAGGCTCTACGTTCGACTTCAGCGTCGACCTCATCGAGGTGCGCCTGGTCTACTGGTTGAGAGCTGGGCGAGCACTGGGCCTCTAGACTGTCGGCTAAGCATTCGGCTTTGTCGATGTCTTCGAAAGCGAGAGACGCGTCCGGGCGGATCAGTGGGGGCATTGAGGCTGAGCCACCTCCTCGGGGATTGAGTTTCCTTTGGAGTTGCCAGAATGCTAGATGGTTCGGCTCTAGGCTGCTCAGTAGCTTATCCCAGTCGGCGTCACGAAATTCCTTCACGCGTTTACTTACAGCACGCTGCAAGTAGCGCATGTGGATTTTGTTAGCCGTGCAGGGAAAGCTACTGTACGCACGGACGGCTGCGTTCTTCTCCGTCATCAGTGCACGTACATCGTCCGGCAGTTTCCCGCGACGGTTATCCGTCGCCGGAACCTCCCTTGAACATGTGTTCAGGACAGATTGTACGTGCTCTGTGAGAGAGTCGATCGCGGTCGTCGTGTCTGCGATAGAGTCGAACTGGTCGGGGATCGAATCCAATTGGGGGGACGTGTTAGCTTTCAAGCTTTCGCCTACTCGCTTCCAGTCCGTTATCCTTTTGGTACGCGGGGGGATATCGGGGTCGTGGAGACCTATGCGAGGGGCCAATTCTACGAGAACAGGTCGGTGGTCAGAGTGAAGCTCGTGGTGCACCTCTATAGAGACCAACCGTAGGTTGATGTTCTTTAGAAGTGCCACATCGAGCACGTCAGAGGCATGGTCAGGATTATGCGGATAGTGGGTGTGATTCATCGGGGCGATGATATCAAAATTTAGGAGGGGGCAGAGGTCAAAGAGGGCTTTGCCCCTATGGGAGGTGAGTCTACTATTCCAGGCTGGGTGCTTGGCATTGAGATCACCCGCCATGATGACGGAATCACTCATGCTCAAGAGGGTGCTAAGGTCGTCGGTCAGTAGTCGATCTTGGATAGGATCAATTGAAGTGGTAGGGGGCAGATAAGCTGATATTATCGTTATAGATGGGTGGCCCGTCATACCGATTCGGCAGATCGAGACTTCTAGTAGGGACTTTAGGACAGGAGGGTCTATGGGCGTGCAATAGAGCTCTGATTTATAATAGATAAGAGTACCTCCCAGGTGGCACCGCGACCTATCGTTGCGAATTATACGATAATTCGCAATTGACGGGTTACGGTGCCTGGGTTTTAAAAAGGTCTCTTGAATTAGGAAAACGTCTACCTTATGATCGCCGAGGAATTCGGTGATCTCTGAGTTTTGGCCGTCCAAGCCATTGGCGTTAAAATAACCTAACATTAGGGATCGGGGTTTGTTTCTAGCGGGGGACCTAGTATCCATTAAGTGGTCTAGGGGTGTTGTTCGCGAATCTAGACAATACTTGCGTGATCTCGGGATACGCATTGTATATTGCCTGAATTTGGTATAAGTCACCGGCGTTGGTCGCGGCGACTATCTCATCGGCCATCCTCCTCGCGCGGGGGGTGAGGAAGACCATGTAGGTGGAAGAGATCACCTGGAAGGGATCTACTTTGTTGACACCGGCCACGGGAGTGGGGGTGTGGTTAGGAGGGGGGCGCGCGTACGGAGCGGCGGCGACGGGCGCGGGCGCGGGCGCGGGCGCGGGCGCGGCGGCGAGGGGCGCGGGTGCGGTGGGGGGCGCGATGGTCGCGGGTCTCGATTGCGAGTTCTCGAATCGGGTTCGCGGGTCCATTAATCGGGGTATACTGGCCTGAGGGGCCTGGGGAGCGACTGCCTGAGGGGCGTGTCTAGTCCGGAGATTAGGGAACGCCTGCTGATGGTGCAGGTAATTCCAGGGACTGGGTCTCTGGGGACTCAGTCTTACTGGTTCCAAGTAGGACGGGCATTCGCGGAATTGACGCGCGTCGGTACGCTTCGCTAAGCGAGGGGGCGCGGATTTTGGGGCTTTAGCGCAGCCACGGTAGTTCGCGGGGTGGCCTGCCTCGCCACATAGCACGCAGCTAGGTGGCTCAGTGCACAGTGCGCGGTCCTTTGGACGTTCGCATTCCGCAGTGCTATGCGAACCCAGGCACTTTACGCACCTGGGTGTCGCATAGCAGTGCTTCTGCGTATGCCCGTAAAGTTGGCAACGGTGGCACTGGGCAATCACGCTTGACTTGCGGGGTCTCTCGATCTCGAGACCCGAGAGGCTACAGATCGATTTGATCTGGAATATCGGGTTATGACCCTCGGAGGGTGGGCAGATCACGAGGATCATATCAAAGGCCTCACCGCGTCGCGCGCGGTGCATACGGTGGACCTCGTTAACTGGGACGTTTTGCGACCTAAGATCGGCTAAGATTTCGGAGCAAGGGATCTCCCGGGGGATCCTGCGGATTACCACGCGTGTTTCCTTTTCCTCGGGGAGGCAATACGTGTGGAAAGACACGTTTTTGGATCGAAGCATTTTAGTTAGGCTCCTGTAGTCCGTGGACGTGGGAACCGTCACCTTGATGCCGGTCTGAGTTGACTTAGCGTGAGAATAATTTATCCGGAGCTCGACACACCATTTAGATATATCAGTCCATTTGGACTTGTCCTGGATAAATACCGGCGGTGGGGGGGGGATTTTCTTAACGGACGCGGGCGCGGCGGAGGGCGCGGCGGTGGGGACCTGCGACGCGAGGGGCGCGGACGCGGTGGACGGGGCGGGGGTGGGGACCTGCGACGCGGAGGGCGCGGACGCGGTAGACGGGGTGGGGGTGGGGACCTGCGACGCGAAGGGCGCGGACGCGGTAGACGGAGTGGGGGACGCAGGAGGGCTGAGGGCCTCTGCTTTCCCTTTCTTGGCGGCCTTTCTCTGGGCTTTCGTCTTCTTCCTCTTGCCCCCCCGTCCCGAGACTAGGCTGAAGCCTTCGTCCGAGGTGGAGGGGGAAGAGGCAGAGGACGCTGCCGACCGTGTCGTGACGGTACGGTCCGATTCTGAGTCGGAACCAGCGGGACGCGGGGTGTCGGCTCTTCCACCACTGACTGCCTCTTCTGTTTCCATGTCGGAAACAGATGAGCCAGCCTGCGATAGAGGCGAGCGAGAACGTGAACGCGAACGCGATGGAGAAGGAGAAGGAGAGCGGGGGCTATCCTCCGAGCGGGCGCGAACGGACGCCGAGAGGGTGGCAGCCGCGAGGGCTCCGTATTCCTGTCCATATTTGGACTGGAATACGGGGTCCTTTAATACGACTCCGATCAGGAATTCTATTAACACCGTCCCGATGACGGGGTTTTTCTTATAGGCGGGGAGGGGGGCCATGATGGCGGCGGGGAAGTTATCCCTACGACTATATCCCTAACTCCCCGGGTGGGTTTGCCCGGGGATGAGTGAAGCCTCCCTGCCGGGTCAGGCAGGGAGATGTGTGCTAATGGTGAGCCCTAAGCTTGTAACCCGTCGCCAGTCTTATTGTGCGAACGGGGCCCTACAAATCCGGTGCGAAGGGTGTAGACACACCCTAAAGACACCGGGTGAGTAGCTGTGAAGGGAAAACTGTCACCAGAGCCGACTAGGAGATCCCCCAAGGCCGGTTAACTCTGGGACCCGTCCAATTGACTGCCTTGCCCTGATGGGGTTCGGCGGGTGTGATTGGGTCAACACCCCCTTGGATTCGTTAGCACCGTTAGGTTTCAACCAAGGACCACGAAACTGTGGTTTTTCCCTGACGGGGTAAAAACGCGCGCAACGTTTTAGATGACAAGGTTTAAAGAAACCAATACCAACCTGTCTTGAAAAAGACAATAGTTGATATTATTGTTAGTAGTCGGACTACTAGTGCAATCGTTACGACTGGGCGTAACGATTACCGGATGGCGGCGGCGGCGGACACTTGACACGGCACGGGCGCAGCGAGCCGGAGCTGCAGCACACGACCGTTCCGAACGGTGTCGCGACGCGGAATGACCGAACAAGCGCACCGGGGCGGGCGCAGGGAGCGGGAGCAGCGTAACGACCGTCCAGGGCGGAGGTCGAACGGTGAGTGTGAACGCACATTGGCACGTGCTTTCATATATACCCAGTGCCATATAAAGGGACTGTCCACCTTATCTAATAATGTTTTTAGAATGCTGTTGGAGCTTCCGCGCAACCTACCCATTATAGACGCTGATCTCTTCCTCATAATGGCATCAAGAAACACGACCTTCCGCGAACATCTGCGAAGTGCTGCAGAAGCGGGGAAGAACCAAACATCATAAACGAAGTTGACAAAGCAAATACAGACTGCTTTACTTTTTTACTCACAACAAAACTTAATCAACCCTCAACTGCGAAGTGTCCGAAATTTGACATCGAAAATATAATCCGGAGCAATTGAGCGTGGGAATAGAAGGTTGTTCGCATGCCCTCACTGAAGCCATTACTTCGCATAACCCCTCATTGTAATTGCTAACAAGTGCCCATTTGATATACGAAGCGTCGCGTAATTTGTCGCCGGGTACCAACCGGAGAAGGGTTAGGTGTCAAAGATTATGTTTTATTTTATTAGAATGCACGTTTTTTTTTTTCGGAGTCCATTATTTTATGAGTTCAATTTTGCGAATTCTATACAATTTGAAAACAACACCTTGTGCTTATGCTTTGTTTGATTACTTTTTAACTTTTTTTTTAACCAATAAATAGTAGACGCTTTTAATTTTAATAGCTTTCGTACTAATAAATAACGACACGGTTGGCGCAGTGGTTAAACGATTGACTGTTGCGCTGCGTGTCGCGGGTTCGATTCCCGCACGGAACAAATATTTGTATCACCTACAAGTAGTTGTTCCGGGTCTGGCTGTTTGTGTATGTGAGTTTAAATGTTTGTAAACGCACCCACAATACAGGAGAAATTCCTAGTGTGGGGCAACGTTTTTTTTGTTAATTTTTTTTTTAAAGAAAAGAAAGAAAGAAAAAATGTGCGAATTAGGATTTTTTTGTGATTCCTAGTTAGAACTTTCCGGTATCACCTGTGAAGAGTAGACTGTTGATTACCCCATGTTATAATGGAGGATCGTGATCATTGCCATATCTACAATTTGCCTATTAAAAGTCAATTGGTAACAAAAAGCCACTTTATACTCGTAGATTGGCAAAAAACTAGTGAAGAAAAAACCCCATTCCACTTTGAACAAAACAAACAGTAGTTTTGACTGTCAAATTCGACCTAAATAAAGAACGGAACAATTTTAAATAAAGCAAAAGCGATATTAAAAGCTCGCTAAAAAAATTGCCGTCGAACCAGACAATACAAAATGCTACACGAATATTTTGCGTTTCTATTTGAGATCCCAAAAATAAAGACTCGCTCTGCAAACTCCGATCGCTGTTTTAAAATTATCGATACTGGTGCCGATTCCCTTGTTCACAAACTAAACTAAATTTAGTTCAGTGCATCTTTTTCTTTCTATTTCATTAAGAAAAGGACAGAAGATAAATTTTAGTTTAGTCCTGTCAAATTAATCAGCGCCTGTCACTACTCCATACAAGTTTAGACGTGATTAAAAACTTGCCGACTAAAATTACGTCAATTTACGTCAAGCGCTGATTAATTTGACAGGACTAAACTAAAATTTATCTTCTGTCCTTTTCTTAATGACATAGAAAGAAAAAGATGCACTGAACTTAAATTTAGTTTAGTTTGTGAACAAGGGAATCGGCACCACTATCGATATTATAACAATGTAACTGAACAAATATGAATGACGTTTATAATTTTTTATGAGCTTTTGCGAAACAGACTTGTAAAAGGTAATCTATCTTTAGTATATTCTCATAAGACTCTCTGAACGTTGAATTAGTCATAACTGAACGTTGTGTCTAATTGATTGGAACATCTAACAAAAACGATATCAATTATTATCATCTCACCAAATTATAAAACCTATGGAAAAAAATATATTTTTATACAGTTGAATAATTTAATTTTTACTCTCTGTAGAAATTAAAATTTAGAATGTTTTAGGTTAGTTACCTAAATGATTCTGAATGCTAATTTCTAACCCTAATTGAAACCTACAAGAAACAGTTTTCATCACTCAATTGATACAAGTTCACTCATTCGTTCAGTCATTCAATACTCATTCGTATCATAAAATAAACTGATGAACTAACTTATGTTAATCAATTAGACACAACGTTCAAAGGGGAGCAAGCAGGGGTCCAGGACTAATTCAATTGTACAGTAGGAGCCCTTGTCAAACAACAATTATTACTGTCGCAGTTTCCATCGTAATTGTCATAGTAGATTTAATGAGAGGGAATTTGAGTGCTTAATGTTAAATAGGAATTTGATCTTTGTATTGCTCTGATGTAGGAGACTATGGGAGTGATGTTGATATTTTTTGCTGTCATTAGACACTCAAAAACTTAAATTATAAACATGCCGCTTCTATAATTTTATAACTGTTTATTTATTTATACATTTATACTTTATTGTACACCAGATTATACATTACAAAAAGAAGAAATTGTTTATTTTAGTATTTATTTCAAGGAGGATGCGCAGAGGTAGTCCGCGAAATTGAAGTAGGTAGTAACAATTGACCTAAAATGTCACAATTTCATGAAATAGTCATTGAATAGAGTAAACTGGACTTAGAAAGTCGTATTGTTGATTTTAATGGTTGAAATTCTGTAAATACATATTTTTTATGGATCGCAAATCCTATTTTGTTCAACATACAACCTGATACTGACTTGCAACAGAAGAAAATCAAACTTACAATAGAATAATTTTTCACTTTAATTATTTTAAATTATTTAATTTAATTTATCATTTAATTTAATTTAAATTATAATTCAATTTTAAATTATTTATTTTATTTTTTATTCCTAATTTTTTTATTTTTGATATGATTAATTAATTCAGATAATGATGTTATAAATCAAGTTACTCTTAGTTTTACTGTACTTTTGTAATTTTTACATGTATATTTTTATTTTTATATTATTATGTATATTGCTTATATTTTTAATTTTTATGTATTTCTAATTTTAATTATGTATTCAGAGCATGTGTACTTGATAATGTGTAAGCTGTGGTTACCTGTAATTGAGTGTGCATTACAGGATAATGTATTGTATACAAGTTTTTATTATTGTAAAAGATAATTGTAATGTATCTCGTTGGTAATCCTTAAATAAATAAATAAATAAAATAAATAAACTTAAACCTCTCTTTAGTTAATCTATCCGTAACTTAACCCTAAACCCCTTCGAAACAGAAAAGAAAGCTATTTTAAATATAGAGTTTTTATTTTTTTCTTCATACAGAGTTAAATTAAATTCACAAGGCTGAGCTGAAGAATACAGGTTATTGAACGACATTGAATGAAGAAATAGAAAATCTAATGCCATCTGTTTACTACGACTTAGTCAGCGTGTATTTTGTATTTCATTATAATTATCCGATTTCAAAAAAATTTGGAGGTTCAGTTCATCGGAATTCTTTTTATTTTATTTTGGATGGTATTTAAAAGTACTTCAATTTTATTTAAAAGTACTCCCATTTCATTTACCTAATTTTGCCTGTGTTCCACCAAATATACTGAATGTGCACCAAAATATAACCTAACCTAACCTAACCTTTAATATTTGGTGCACGATCAGTATTTTTCGGGGAAGAATAAAATTTTAGAAATGCATACATAGATGTACCTTAAGATTTTTGGTGAACACAAAAATATTATCCTTTTATTTTTATTTAATGTATGTGCCCCGATTACCCGAAACGGCTTGACCGATTCGGAAAACTTTTTTGTTTAGTTTGAAAGGCTTCCTAGGTGGACGCATATTTATATTTGATTAACTTTGCTTGGGCAGTTTTTGAGTTAGCTTCTATATACGTATTTTTTCCACTTACTCTATGTGGATGATGTTATAATGACTGCCTGTCACTGTCATTTGCATAGCAGGTAGTGGTATTCGAATTTGTGTGGGGTACCTACTCCAACCACAACTAAAAAGTAAAATATAAAAATGAAAATGAAAAGTCGATATCTTTGGTTTTATATTTTCGTTTTTGCCATAGACTTCCGAAATTAAAGTAATTTTTCAATAAGCAGTGTTTTTTTTTTATGTCTATATTTTATTTTTGTATACAAACGTTTTTATGTCATACAAACATCCAGAAGCCTGTCTTTCTCAAGGTCCCAGGCTACTGAACTGTCAAATTTCAAAACGATCGGTTCCGAGGAGATGTTATATTAGTATGGATTGTTTTTTTTTTTTTTCTTTCTACGATGGGTTTGCAACACAAAGTCGACGATGGAGTGCGCTACAAAATTAGCTGATTTGCCCCCGTACTACTGAATACTGATGGATGAAGCCACTTATTTGTCATCTATCTATACAAGTCAATAAAATTGAAGTGTCAGTTTGTAATGTCAAAATAACAGCTTTTTACTATGCATATGAAAGTACGAGCATATGGTAGGTACTAATAACAAAAACTTTTTTTTTTTCTTTTCTGTCTGTCTGTTTGTCCCGGCTAATCTCCGAAACGGTTGAACCGATTTTGGCGGCACATTCACCGCTGATGTTATAAGAAGTGCATTAGGCTACTTTTAGCATAGCCGCAGGATGCAGGATAGTTATTTAATAAGTATCATACTGAGTTGCAAAGTTCGCACATTACGAGTACATGAGCCATTAATGTTCTATAACGATATCATTGCAATTCACAGTTCAAGCTTTTGAACAGCAGCGCGATTTATGAATATTTTGGTTTGAATGTTTACAGGAAAGAAAATGCTTGATTTAAAATAGTTATTTAATCCGAAAACGTCAGGGTAGCCCACGAAATTCAAATTTTCTTAAATTTTTTGCAATATGCAAGTCAGTATCAGGCTGTATTTTAATCTATATATGATTCGTGGCCGTATCGAATATTTATTTATAGAATTATAATAATAAAAATCATCAATATAATTTCTCTAAGTTCATATAATCTGATTGGATGACTATTTTTAAAATAATCGCGTGTCCTGACGCTTCCCCCTTAAATAATGTAAGGGCCTTATTGCGAGCGAGTTCAAAGCGAGGCGAGTGCATAACGAGCTCGCAGCGAGTTCGCAACGAACGCGCGCCGAACACGCCACGAAGACGCGGCGGGCGCGCAGCTAGTTCAGGGCGTGCTGTCCGCGTTTTCTGTTAATAGCGTCGACGGCGCTATTCACGGCGAGCTCGCACGCCGCGCGCTCGCTGCCAACTCGCGGTGAGCTCGCTGCGCACTCGCCTCGCTTGCAAATCGCCAGTGTGATAAGGCCCTAACTTGGAATTGTCATACAGGGTGTAAAAGCTCGCACAGACTGGCGCGATACCACGGGCGCGACCCTTGTCGCGTCCGCGATATCTTGCCAGTTTGCGCAAACCTTAAGACACTTCCATACGCAAATTGTTACCATGAATTTCGGTTCCGGCATGATTCTCTACCCTCTCTGCGTTGAAATTTTGGTCGGGGGTCTAGATCATATGTCCTGAATTTATCGCAACATTTTGCGCTCCGATTTCCCTCACACCGTGTATTTGCTTGTACCTCCCGTATGTATAATCTAATAACTAATTATATAAAACAAATTCGAGTTAGTTACACCATTTATAACTCAAGAACGGCTGAACCGATTTTTATGATCTTTGATTTGTTGGATTTGTTTTCGCCCCGAATAGCAGAATAACACGGGAAAAATTCACGAAAAAAAAAATATGAGAAAAATTGGGAACGTTTCCAAGAAATTTTTCAAATATTTGATAAACTGAAAGTCCTTCAAAAAATGTATGAATAAAATTCATTTTTTCATAAATTTTGTATGAAACGGCTTTTTTGATGATATCTCGGATTGGGGAATGGGGAAACAAGAAATTTTACGCGGACGAAGGTGCGGGCAGAATCTAGATATACCTTGATTTAAAACTGTTTCAATATACGTAACTGTTATTTTGTTATTTAACCACCATTGGATAAATTAAGATGCAGATATATGCCAGTGACCTTGAGTGGTGATCTTGCGTGTTCTGTACTGAGCTTACGCAACGCGTCATTCGTACAGCCAGTAATAGGACTCGCCCACCCAGAAGAGCTGTCTTAAATAAGATGCATTATTATTTATTATACATAACAAAAGGTATTTTAATAAAACACCTATGTATACTTAAAGAAAAATAATTAAATTAGCTTTAAAACGGTGTAGCCTTCATCGTTTTAAAGATAATTTAATTATTGATCTTTAAGGCCTGTGTTCACCAACATTTAAATCAACTGTTTAGATATTTAATCAGTTGTTTACTCAAAATTTCATAGGAAATTTGACATAAACCAACTGTTTAAATATCTAACCGGTGGTTTGAATGTTCGTAAACACAGGCCTTAGTGTACGCTTAGAAAAATACGCTTGATACCTAGATTTTGCGTGATTCTCAGTTTTTTATCCGCGTTAGACATGACTTTAAAAATTAATTTCACTATGTAACATAAAAATAATTTAAAATATTCATATATTAAGTTAATAAGAAAATGCTTTAATTTAACATTATTTTTTCCAAATCATTAACACTAATCGTTTAGATGTGATCTTCAGTATAAAATTATTAACAGTCGGTTATCGTCGCCTTAATGTCAACTTAGAGAAGAAGTTTTTTTTTTTTTTAACCTTAATAATATTATAAATGTGAAAGTAACTCTGTATGTCTGTTATGTTTTCAAGCCTAAATCGCTGAACCGATCGTCATGAAATTTGGCAGAGATTATAGCCTGGAGAAGGACGCGATTTTTTACGCAAAAGCTAGTTTATCCATAAATTACAGACGGTTTAAATTTTACATGAAATCTAAATAATTACAAAAAAAAAAAACGATCTCTCTTTCAACCCTCAGATGCGACCCACCAACTGATCACTAAAAGCTGAACGCATTAGCGTAGCAGCGCGTTTTAGGGTTAAGAGGCGGCATGATCCCGACTGACTGTATCAAATGTCACAGAGATATCGCGACCGGTCGATTAGACCGCTCGAGTACTGTCGGCGACACAACGGATTTGTCTTTGCAGAAGGACAATATGTTACCTATTATTAATATTTTAACTTTGTTAGCTTAGTTGTTAACTTTATTGTGCATGCTGTAGTCTCCTAAAAGTGAAGGAGTACACCTGTTTAATACCTGATTTTGACCTTTATTTATGTGTCATGTATTGTGTAGGTACATTTTTTGTAACAGCTACTAAATCAATAAATAAATTCCCCTTATTTATAAGATTGTTCACATTTTAATCTCAGTCTCAATCTGTCACAAGTGCCTCTAAATTCCCCATATTTCTGACAAGATTTTGATACTGATTGTCGCTGAGATAAGTTTGCGACTAGATTTCGAACTATATAATTATAATTATTGGTCAGCAGTTTAAAAAAAAAGTAAAAAACACTGTCAAATTTTATCTGAGCTAAGTGTAAGTGCTGATTTATACGTTTATGGTATTTTAAGCTTTTGCTCACGGCTTTGCCTGCGTGGAGATCCCACGGGAACGTACTACCGTTCAAATCCGTTCAGCCGTTTTTGCGTGATTGAGTAACAAACATCCAAACATACAAACTTATACATTTATATTATTAGTAGGATTATTTAACTTTATGATAAAAAAGAACCAAAACTATTTCTCAATTACGTTTTTTGGTTTTTCGTTTTTTACGTTGTTTGAAAGATTTACTCACCATAATATACCTAACAACATTTTTAGTAACAAAACTAAAAATGTTGTTATCTTTTTTATGTATCTGTTGAAGCTTACTTGCGAATTGAGCATTCTTGCTTACTGCATAGTTTTTAAGATTTATATGAACTTTTAAGCAATAGAACACTAGATTTAAATGTGACGTGCCCATTTATACAACCATATAATTCAAACAATCCTTTAACTTTACTAAAACCGCTCACAAACACGAGTTATGGCTGCATATCGCCAAAATCCGTCCATTTTCGTCGGAAGCACTTTACTCGGGGACTGTACATGAGCCGTTGGGTCTGGGATTACGCGCTGTGCACTTAGTACTTCAATCACTGGGGGAACACGGAGGGTAGACTAACTTCGTTCCCGACGTAAAATATACAAATTATTTTAATAATTATTACGAATTATTCATGTATTTATTGTGTGATCTGCATTTTGGAACTTGTTGAAGTAGGTACAGCTGGAGTGTAATTATTTTTTTTTAACATAATTGTGACTTTTGTCTGAACTATGTTTTATTTAAATATACACACATTTTTGTGCAAATGATTTGAAAACGGGTTTTTGATTGACAAATGGAAGTATTATTTAAATTGGGTTCTGATAAATTATTTTATTTCTGGGATCCTTGGTTACCCCACACCATGGAAGTGTGTTACAGGTATAATTTTTATAATTTTTATGATATTAATTTTATTTTCTGTGATTAATATAAATTTAACTCACACACTGACTTATTATATATATATATTTTTTTTTTTTGGAAAATCATATACAATGCTTGTAAATATGTGAGCACCATGTACCTATCGCATTTATTATTTTTTCTGTCATTACTTCACTTTTCATTCTTTTTACCAATTGTGGTAAGTAATTTTTATTCTAGGTACCTACATCGTCTTCACCTATAATTATTAATTAATGTATACAAACTATTGTTAACATTTTAAAAGAGTAAGTATGGAGTTTCTTGCCCATTCTTCTCCAAACATAACTACCTTTTGGAAGGCGCAACTAGAATTTAACTATTCATGTAATTTTTGACGTTCAAAAGTGCATCTTCGTGCCTATTTGAAATAAATGATTTGACTTTGACTTTATAGCCAATTTTTTTGTCATATTTTATTCTACTTCTTTCTCGGCGTGATTACAGCTTTCTAGTACTAAAAGTCTCTAAGTCAAAAGTCGGCGGGTAGATAGACGGACAGACGGACATGGCAAAACTTTAGGAGTTCCTAGTTGACTACGGAACCCTAAAATCTAGATGAGGTCGGTCCTATCCGACCACTCTTTTTTTTTCTCAATATAGGAGCTCTATGAGTAATCTCACCTGATGATAACTGATGATAAGGCCGTAGGTGGAAGCAACCTTCACCAGGAATCCACAACCACAGAGGAACTGGCTATCTTACCTCTAACTGCCGAAACACAACATATGCTGTTAACATTGTTGTTATGGCGACTGACTTAAAAAGGAAACTCTGAGAAGGCCGAAAAAAACTCAGAGGTCACAGTCTCTTTAAAAATCCAGACATAATCTTGGTCAGGTCAGTTCAAACTGTCTCTCAGACTAGAAGCCAGGGCAACAACCTCGCTGCTACCTTGATGAGAGGTTAATATTTTTTACCGCGGCATGAGCTTCAAATATCTTAGATTACCGATACGATCTTCTATCAACAATAGCACTAGATTATTAGGAACAAAAACACATCGCTCAAGAGGCCGCGATTGCTTTTTATTACTTGATAAGCGAAAGCCAACCCAAGCCCGCGAAATACAAATTTTCTTACGTTTCTTGCAATTCGGTCGATACCAGGTTATATCGTCGACCGTAGGTTCAATTGAGGTAAGGGACAAAATACGATTTTTCAGGAGAGGCCGACAAAGTTTTTTTTCGGACTAAATCGCCCATAACTTTTTTTTGTTATTAACCTTTTTCGGATCTGATTTCGCACATAATCTTTTATTTTAGTGCTCTATCTCCCTGTGTAAAATTTATTTAAATAATTTATCTATTTAAGAAACTGGACGTCCCTTACACCAACGTATTTCGTTAGTGATGTCCCTTACTGACCAAGTATCTTGTAGTCCCGTCCCTTACATTAAATTGACCTCTACGTTGGATCAACAATAGTGGAAAAATATTGAAAAAATTGTGTAAAGGAATTGTTGAAAAAAAATATGTAAAGAAATACAGTGTAAAGAGATTGTTGACAGAAAATTAAGTACACACTTTTGGCGTACGGATATCTTAAATTTGGAAATCGTTACCTACCTTACCTTATCTTACCTTATTTGATTCGATTGGCGGCGGTAAATACACCATTTCAAGTTGCTATATTGCATAGTTTTTCAGATACATTGTTATTATGGGGCTGATTCAAAATTTGGATCCAAAAAATCAGTAGGGTAAGGGACATTTTTCTTAAGCTAGAATTTTTTCATATAAACCATTCGAAAGAGCGAAAAATTCTGAACAAAACTGTATACTTAGCTCATTTTGGGTATTTTGTCCCTTACGTCAATTGAACCTACGGTCGACGATATGTTGATCTGAATATGATTCGCGACCGTAACAGATATGTATTTATTTATAAAATTCATAAATACAACTCTCAAATTTCAGCCCCATTGAATGACTATTTCATGAAATCTTGTCATTTGATGATTATACTAACTTAACACTGAGAAAAATGCACTCCAATCAAATGACTTTTTAGCTTGATTGACGATATCTTGTTTAGATTAATCAAAATCTTAGTTAAGTTGATCACCACGACATGATTAAACGTTCAATCAAGTTTCTCGATTACTCTTAACATGACATCATTGTAGAAGAGTGAAAAAAAAGGCATGTAAGAAAATGTTAACTATAACAAAGTAAGTTAGTTGGGTCAATCAAGCATTGTGATTAGGTACTTCAATAAAGATCACTGAAACTTTAATCTAATCATCTTGGTTGGAGCAACTATGTTTTGACTTGATTGCTGCAAATAGGTTTTGTGATAACTCCAATCAAGATCCCGTTTGAAATCTCAATTAAATAAAAGTAGTAGCTGAGATTATTGTGCTTGATAGGCTCAGATGCAGACAAGTTACTTAGTCAATCTAAACAAAATCTTGATTGTGGCAACAAAGGGGAGTTGTATTACTGATTCTAATGATATAATTCTGTAAATACATATTTGTTCATCATACTTTAATCAACGTAAGAACACCACAATGAGCTGCAAATTGCAAAAATCTAAAGAAAATTTTAATTTCGCGGGCTACCCCGTTTTCTCAGCGCTTAACACTCAAACATAAAAATTATTATCGTTTGCAATATATTTACTACTTCAATTGAAAAGTAAACGTTTTTTTTTTTTAATAAGAACTAAAATAGTTATGTCAAAATAAATCATAATTTCTAAGCAATAAGGTTGAACAAACCATGTTGCAAAATAAGACCTGTCGTGGTCTTATTTTTCTGGCCTTTTTTGTTTTAGCGTTCGTCAGGATTCTGGTACCAGTTGATCGAAGGATATCTACGATAGAAGAATGTAATAGGTTTTCATTTTTATTATTTTTATAGATTCTTTTATGTTTTGTGAATGTGAGAACGTTGCAGGCTTAACAGACTGTAGATTTGTAGATCATTTTCTATTTTGTTAAGTACTAACAGGCCTACACAGTCCTCCCATACCTTATAGTTCTGCAATTTGCAAACATTGTAAAAGCCAATTATTTTTAAAAGAGTAACCGTGGAGTTTCTTGCCGGCTCTTCTCCATAGGAAACGACCAATTGGAACTGTTCACCTAGCTTCTGACGTTTCAAAAGTGCGCATTTAGGTTTATGTGAAATAAAATATTTGGTGTTATTTAATTTTTTTATTTGACAGTAGGTACATCATCTGTCTTCCCTTTTCCCAGCTATGTTGGGGTTGGCTTCCAGTTTTACCGGACGCCTCAGAAAACCATTATTTTACATAGAGTGACCGCCTATCTGACCTTCACAACCCAGTTATTGGATAATACGATACCCCTTGGTAAGACTGGTTGTCAGACTTTCAGGCTTCTGACCCGTAACAATGGCCAAAGATCTACAAATGACAGCCAGGACCAATTTAAATTGTCAGTATCCCTAGAAATAATTGGACGTAGTTAAATGAAAAGGATCCAATCCACACAAAGTCCCTTTAGAGATATTGACGTTTGAAGTTTAGAAGATATATCATATTTTATATTTCCGTGCAGATGAGTTGGTTCTCGGGTTGATCAAAATGATAAACTGTTGTTTTTCGCTTGGATCTTTTTTACTGTCCGATAGTATCGATATTTAGCATCACTTTGGTAAATTTAACAAATTTGTGACTATGTTGTGGATTTGGACCCTTTTCGTTTAACTACGTCCAGTTGCACCTAATAAAGTTACAAGTTATAAATAAATAATGTTCCTAATCAAATGTTAGTTTTTACAGACAATTCGTGGAATAATAACGAAACGTCTTATTACCCGTAATTCGGCTGTGGCCTTCAACCTGACATATCACGATATGTACTGGGGTCAATTTCGTTCCAAGAAACCTCATGATTTGCTTCTATAAATTAGTTTTTGGGTTACACCTGACCTGTGCACCTGACTGACTGTCTGAAGTTCGATTAGAAAAGGTGAATTTCAACTTCATGAACCGAATCGCTTTTCAAGGCATACTGTCAATCTTTCTACAAGTGCAGCTTATGGGTGAAACATACGCAAAGAGCCTACAACGTCCTGCGCGTACAACAAATTATTGGATTTATGATGTTGATGGGGCTTTCCCACCACTGCAGCGGATCCCAGATATTCGCGGAAGCCCGTATTGAAGATTTTCGTTACATTATGAGGAAGAGAACAGCGTCAATAATGGGCAGGTCGCGGAAGCTCCAACAGCATCCTAAAAGCATCCAAATCAAAATATTTTATTTCACATAAACTTACATGCTACATGGGCACTTATGAAATGTCTGAAGCTAGGTACACGGTTCCAATTAGGGTGAAGCCAGACGAGCGTAATTTTTTGAGTTGTGAGTCGCGTAATTTCAGTCGCGTAATTTCTGCTACATTCGGTTTCATACAAAAATCCTGTTTCGTTCACACGGCGACGCAAAATGAGTTGTCTGCCGACTCACGCGCACAATCCCGGCTGAATCGAGTTCGCGAGGGGGGCGACTCGAGGGAATAAAAACACTTTAAAAACTTACTTGAGTGTTATTATTAGTCTTTCCTCTGCACTGATGGCTAGTCTCATATTTGTGTCTGATTTAGTAATAAAAGGTTTTACGAGATGTAATAATTCTTGAAAAACATATAATGGCATACCTATGCAGTAATTTTGAAATATATCTGGATTTGCACATAAACGTTCATACAAGACATGAAACTGTCTGCGCTTCAGTCTTTCGCTGTTGAGCGTATTCACCCAGTATTTTCTTCTATCATCATCTGTGTCTTCGCTATATGCTTCGTAAATACACAACGTTTTTATTATATCTATTGCACTACACAAACACCCAATACAATCGATGAAAAGCAACTGAATAAATTACGCTCGTCTGGCAGCCCAACAGAATTTCTGCCGAGCAGAAATTACGCGACCGAAATTACGCGACTCACAACTCAAAAAATTACGCTCGACCCTTAGTCGTTTCCTATGGAGAAGAGCCGACAAGAAACTCCACGGTTACTCTTTTATCATTGGACAAGGTCAAAAGTCCCTTTACAAGGCACTGGGTACGAAGGCACGTGTTGGACCACGTCATTTTAGTTGTTTGTAAAAGTTTACTAAAATAGTTTTTAAGTCATTGTTACTAATACCATACGGATTTTGTAGACTTGTATGTGTAACCCGAAATAAATAAATAATAATATAATGAAGTTGACATACTATGCATTAGCAATTTGGTCAGTCCATCTCATGGGTGAGCGTCCACGTGGTCTAGTGCCCTCCACTTTATCCTGCACGACAAGCCGCTCTATTCATAATGTAGATTCTATTCTGTTCTATTTCTCTGTTTACCTACTCGAGTTAATTATCTTTTTGTATGCACGTGTTTCTGTGACAAATAAACCAATTTTTCTTTCTTTTCCTTCTCTATAGAGTCACACTGAAAAAAAAAAGTAGTTGCCACAATCAAGATTTTGTTTAGATTGACTAAGTAACTTGTTTGCATCTGCACAATGATCACAGCTACTACTTTTATTTGATTGAGATTTGAAACGGGATCTTGATTGGAGTTATCACAAATCCTATTTGCAGCAATCAAGTCAAAACATAGCTCCAACCAAGATTGTTAGATTAAAGTTTCAATGATTTTTATTGAAGTAATCAAAATGCTTGATTGACACAAATAACTTACTTTGTTACAGTTAAACATTTTTTAGCTTGTCTCTTTTTTAACTATTCTACAATGATGTCATGTTAAGGGTAATCGAGAAACTTGTTTGATCGTTCAATCATTTGAACTAGTATTGCTGCAATCATGTTGTGATGATCAACTTAACTAAGATTTTGATTAATCTAAACAAGATATCGTCAATCAAGCTAAAAAGTCACTTGATTGAAGTGCATTTTTTTCATAGTTTATATTATTTATTAGAATACGAAACTGTACATACTACAGAAATATATGGTCAGTCTAAGAAGTACCGTGTTACCCAGTAATAGGGTCGTGGAGGTCAGATAGACAGCTGTTCCATGTAAAATACTAGTATTAAAGTCCATCTGGTTAGACTGGAATCCAACAAATATGTTGTATTTGGGAAAAAGCAAGGCTCATGATGATGGAAGCCATTTCACACAGCTCTCAAAGAATGACAGTTGGAACTTAATATACGGACAATTTCATCATTATCATTTCAGCCGAAGGACGTCTACAACTGCTGGACATAGGCCTCCCCTAAGTACCGCCACTTCGACCAGTTCTGCGGCCATCACAAGGTCATCGGTCCACCTTTGGCCTTCCAACGCTACGTCTTCTGGTACGCGGTCGCCACTCCAGAACCATTCGGCCCCAACGGCCATCTGTTCTGCGAGCAATGGCTACTTAAGTTTGGCAATTCTTCGAGCTATGTCGGTTACCTTGTTTCTCCTGCAGATCTCTTCATTTCTGATTCGATCACGTAGGGAAACTCCAAGCGTAGCCCTCTCCATTGCCCTTTGGGTGACTTTTAGCTTTCTAATAAGGCCCATTGTGAGCGACCACGTTTCAGTGCCATAGGTCATCACTGGCCAACACGCACTGGTCAAAAACTAACGTCTTGAAAAAATTTAAGGTGATCAATTTCCGTAAAAATTTATTTTGCTGTCTTTACATAATTTTGTAAGGATTGAATTGTAACCAGAATAGTTTTTATAAATGAACTGGCTGCTCCTGGAGATTCGCTCGCGTCGCTTTTTATAAAATAATAGTAGCCTAGGCACTCCTTACATCAGCTATTTGCCAGTGAAAGTCCCGTCAAAATCGGTCTTGCCGTTTCGGACATTAGCCGTAACAAACCGACAGACAGTCTAATATATAAAATATAAAAGTACAGTATTATATTTTCATATGCATTTAGTAAAAAACTGTTATTTTGACATAACAAACAGACACCTGAATTTGATTTATATGTATAGATCATAATACATTTAAAATTGTCATTTAACCTAGATACAAAGCTAAAAAATACTGAATAATAAACGCTTTCCTAAAAATATAATGTATTTTACTGGTTGCAGTTTCGAAACGGCCATTCATTCAATTCACAAATACGAGATATTTCATTTACTAGCGCCTGTTTTCATTACGATATTCTGACTGTTATAAATTAGTCGAGACGAAATTAATTGCAGTATTTGTAGCATCCGCTTATGGAACGTAGTTACCTAGATTATTTTAAAATATTTTTGATTATTCGATTTTTTGCGATGTAATTACGATTAGTCGTGATATCCTAGTGGTTAAAGCCTGAAACTGCGTTAGCGGGCACCCATCGCAATTAGTTACCCGTTTTTAAGGGGGAACCGTCAGGGTAGCCCGCGAAATTTAAATTTTTCTTACGGTCTTTGCAATTTGCAGGTGAGTATCAGGTTGTATTTTGATCTAAATATTTATGATTTGCGGCCGTATCAAATATTTATTTATAGGTATCTCTATACTCCATTTACTATAGCATTAGACAAATAACGGCTAAATAACGACAGTTATTGTGTAATATTGTTGAAATTACTGCACTTTAGAGTTATTTTTTTAATGTAAATGGTAAATAGATTACAGTGCTTTGTATTTATCGTGAAATAACGGAGTTTATTAAACGTTTACATCGAAATAACGAAAGGGTGAGAACAGTTATTTGTCTAATGTTATAATAAATGGAGTATAGGTTCTTATACTTAATCTGATAGGATGACTATTTTTGAAACAGTCATTCAGTCAGATTATATTATTACTGATTCTAATGATTACCTATAATTCTGTAAATACAAATTTGTTACAGTCGCGAATCACACTGAAAAAATAAAAGTAATTGCCACAATCAAGATTTTGTTTAGATTGACTAAGTAGCTTGTTTGCATCTGAGCCTATCAAGCACAATGATCACAGCTACTACTTTTTTTTTATTGAGATTTGAAACGGCATCCTGATTGGAGTTATCACAAAACCTATTTGCAGCAATCAAGTCAAAACATAATTGTTCCAACCAAGATTATTAGATTAAAGTTTCAATGATCTTTATTGAAGTAATCAAAATACTTGATTGACACAAATAACTTACTTTGTTACAGTTAAAAATTTTTTAGCTTGTCTCTTTTTTAACTATTCTAAAATGATGTCATGTTAAGGGTAATCGAGAAACATGTTTGAGCGTTCAATCATTTGAACTAGTATTGCTGCAATCGTGCCGTGGTGATCAAATTAACTAATATTTTGATTAATCTAAACAAGATATCGTCAATCAAGCTAAAAAGTCACTTGATTGGAGTGCATTTTTTTCAGTGCATCTTGTAATCAACATACAACCTGACACCGACCAGCAAATTGCAAAAATCGTAAGAGAATTTAAACTTCGCGGTCTACCTTAGCGCAACCCGATTAAATTTTAACAGGGCCTCAAGTCTGCTATTACAATAGTGTCAGAATGGTCTCTTCATTGTGAGTTTTTGACAGATTTGCCATACAAACACTGTCAAATACTCACAATGGCGAGACCATTCTGACACTATTGTAATAGCAGACTTGAGGCCCTGTGTGCATGTACAGTCATGTCGATGGAGAACTTAATATATTACGTAGCAAAACGATGACTAGAAAAAAAAAACTACAGCCGGTAAGCTGGCGCTGGTGGGCCCTGCGCGACGTATTCCGTCGCACGCTCGGGGCCACAGTTGCGCGGGTGCGGGGCCCGCCTCCCCGTGACAGACGCCCGCGCTGGTCCCCGCAACAGAGCACTTTTGTATGGAACCGCGTGGGCGCCACTTAACGTAGTTTCAGCTCGAAGGCCTCGCGTCTCATGTACAAGGTTGTGGATTCTAAACCGGGCAAGTACCAATGTGACTTTTCAATTCATATTTACTTTCTGACTTTTTTTGAAGTGAAAACTTCTTTAGGCGCGTTGAGCAATTTTTGGGTGACCAAAAATCATGGAACTCGCATCGTCATCGAACGCTTTCCATGAGCTATGTGTATAGCTATGTATATATCCTACTGTGTATACATATATGTGTACTTTTTGGGTGAACAAAGATCATGGAACTCGCATCGTCATCGAACGCTTTCCATGAGCTATGTGTATAGCTATGTATATATCCTACTGTGTATACATGTGTACTTTTTGGGTGAACAAAAATCATGGAACTCGCGTCATCGTCACCGAACGCTTTCAAGTTACTTAGTTTTCACTTCTATCTGTAGTCCCCAAAAACTGCCACGCATATTTTATTTTTACTTTAGAATCATAGGTTATAAGTACGTGATTTGTTCTCTTTACAATTTTACTCGCCAAACTTATTAGTTTGATGGCGACAAGCACTTGTTAACATACAAATATTCTTACAAAAACCACTAACTATGCACTATTTCACTCAAGGATCAGTCATACCGGCACGAATAGATCCGGACACCGGACACTGGCAGATTCTAAGCACACATGGCCACACACCAAGCCAAGGTTAACGTTAGATTGTGCTATTCCCAGCACAAGCTAACCTCGCCTTGCCAAGGATTCCGTACAATGTGAGATCATCCCATACCGGAAACGTATAACACCATACTTAGCCGCGCGTACGTATCCGTTTGGAGGTATCAGCGTCCGGAGCCGTGTCCACAACCCGACCGGGCCCGTCCGACCAAAACCGCGTCACTGACATTGGTGAAAGAAAGAACGTGAGGAAACCTGGACTTGTAGTTAATATATGTAAGTCTTAAGGCGAGGTTCTTCGAGCGTGCATTTTTGTTCTTGAGGTGGCAGCTGGGCGCGAGTAAATTGTGCCGTGAATTTCGTTAATTTTGGGTTGAAAATTATATGTTTTACGATATTAACAATGTTAAACCCGACGGACATTACATAATCATACACGTTTTGATATGATTTTCAGTACATAATGTGGTATAATATTGAAATAAAATTATTTTAATCTGCAAAATAAGGGTATGTTTGGATTTTTTTTCCATCGAGCGAACTTTATGCAATTATGTAACGAGTAGCCGACATACCTACAGAAAGGTCTCAAAAGTAACATATAATTTTTTCACGTGTTTAATCATTACCGTTTCTAAATAAAATTACATTAAAATTACATTTCCTAGAGGTTAACTTGAAGAACCTCGCCTTAAATCGCCAACCCGTCTTGAGCAAGTGTGGTGATCAATGCTCGTGCCTTCTGTGTATGAAAGAGGCCTTTGCCCAGCAGTGGGACAATAATAAGCTGGTATTATGTTGTATTTATATACTGGCTGCAGCCCGCGGCTTCGCCCACGTTGTTTTTAGGGTTCCGTACCTCAAAAGGAAAAAACGGAACCCTTATAGGATCACTCGTGTGTCTGTCTGTCTGTCTGTCCGTCTGTCTGTCTGTCTGTCTGTCCGTCTGTCACAGCCAATTTTCTCCGAACGTAATGGACCAATTAAGTTGAAATTTGGTATACATATCAATTTGAGTGACCCAAACACGGACGTGAACAGTAAATAAATGAATTTAGAATATTGGGGTCAGTTTTGGGGGGCAAACAAGAAAATTAAAAAGAAAAGTTTTTCAAACTGTACCGTGTGACATATCAAATGAAAGGGCTTACTGTGAGAGTCTCAAATGTATATTTTTTATAATTTTAAAATAAATAGTTTTAAAGTTATAAGTGAAAATAGACGAAAATTGACCATTCCCCCTTATCTCCGAAACTACTGAACCTATTTTTTTTTTTTTAAATACAGAAATAGTTCTATACTTATAGATTACAGGAAAATATATAAGAAGTCTATGGTCTTAAAATAACATGGTAATATTGTGCGTACAAACTTACATTTGCAGTTGGAATGTATGGGAGATTATGTTTACCAACTACAATGTTAAGTTTATTCTTAGGATAAATTCTTTCCAAGTACGGAACGCTTCATTGTGCGTGGTCCAACACGCACTTGGTCGGTTTTTTTTCTATACAAATAAATAAAATTGAAGTGTCTGTTTGAAATGTTTTTTTTTTTAATTTTTTATTTCCTCTCGTGCGAACCCACGGGTAGCAGCTAGTCGAAAATAAAAGTAGCTTAAGTTACTACTTATAACTTATAATATCAGCTATCTGCCAGTGAAAGTCCTGTCAAAATTGGTCGAGTCGTTTCGAAGATTAGCCGGAACAGACAGACATAACATTTTTTTTTTTTTGTTTTTTGTATGTACCGTAATATACTTCGAAGACGTAGTCAAAATCGTAGACGTAGTCATATAATGTTTTTTAGCTTCACCGCGAATACAATCGTACTATTTAGGTCATTTAAAATAATTATTTAAAAAACTTATAGGTACCTACCAAACTACATGTGACGAATAAACTGTAAAGTCCGTTTTTTTTTTGAATGACTGGGTTTTGACATTAACGTTTAATTACATAGGTAGTTTATATTATTAAATATAAAAATATATATTTCAATCTCTATTCTATTTTTTTAATAATTTTATGCGAAAAGTTTAAAAGAAAGTAGTTTAAATGTTTCTTTAAAAACTCCAACAACACACATTAAAGAGTTAGTCACGTAATTCACTCCAAATGAACTGAAATCAATATTACTGATTCATGGAACCGGTGTTAAAGAAACTTACCTACTTTAGTACGAGTGACGTAGTACGAGTACGTCGGTAATGACGTCATACACGCGACAATTTCACGCCAAAGATATCTATAATATATCTATAAAACAAAATATAGGTTTAAATCAGTTCAAACTAGTTCTACGAAAACATAGGTTTTATATTGCAGGTTCAAATCTACAAAGGAAAAAGATATTAAAGTGGATACAAAATTACAAATATCTGCAAAAAAATATAATCGCTTAGCAAAACAAGAAAAAAAATCAGAAGAAGTTCAAACATCTTTGGCCAAAGATGAACGCAAGCGTATTCGCTAGGCATGTCACAATGCAACCTAAAAAATAGACAAAAAGAAATATTTTGAGTTATTGGCGGGAATTTGCAACTTACGTTGTGCCTTGGTGACCATGAGTTGCACATCAACGATGCATCTTCCAATATCCGACTCTGGAAAGAAAAATCTTCGTTCTTATACAAACACGTGTTTTTTTGCATGCACCTTTCATTTGTAGAAAAATATTTCTGTTCTTAATAATTGGTGTTGCCAATTGTTAAGAACTGAAATATTTTTATAAAATATAATATTCGATATAGATTCGTCTCAGAACTAAATTATTGTAGGTTTTCTTGTTTAACTCTCATAACATTTTTATTTTTATTTTATTTTTTTGTTGTATGTCTATATGTGTTTATTATTGTATCTTAGTTATAAATTCTTCTATATTGTTTTCTGTTATTACACCTACTATATGTAGACTGGTAGAAAATACCCAAGGTATTAAGTCCGCATAAAATTTTAATAAATAAATAAATATTCATGCATTTTGATTTGTAAAAAAAGTTTATCTTCATTAGGTAAGTTTGATAAGTCATGTTTTACCAATAAGTGATTTTTTTTTTTTTTAGTCTGTCATATTTCTATGTTTGTTATTTTTTTTTTAATGATTTTAACGATATTAAAAATATCAAGTTTTGAATATCGATAATAATTTAAATTTATCTTCAATCATTTTATAAGGTTTACCTACTTTTTTGCAGTTATCGATTATGTTAATTTATTTATTGTAATTTAATTTTCCGTGTACCGTGTGGTGGCGGACTTAAAGAATAGCACCACCCCATTTCCTCCCATGGGTGTCGTAAAAGTCGACAAAGGGACTTACTAGAGAATGGGCAGCAGCGTCCTCTATATATATTTTTAACACCATACTGCGATCGCCAACCCGCCTGCCAAGCGTGGCGATTATGTCAAATTCCCCCTTTTGGGGGAGGGCTATGTCCAACAGTGGACGTCTTTCAGCTGATATCATGATGATGATGATGAATTTAGTTTTCTAATTTTGTTTAATTATTAATAATTAGGTAAGTTTACAATTAATTGATGTCTTATAAAATCTTTTGTAAGTGTCTTTACAACACATTCCACCATCCCCTTTAAAGAATCTGATTTTCCTGTCAACGGCAGAGTTACGCAAATCCTAAATTTAATAAAATATTTCGATGCATCGTGTTTAAGCACAAACGTATACCTACTAGTGGTTTTTTTGACAGGTTGAGACCGAGACGAGCGACCATTGCAAAAAAAATACAAAGATTGCCCCTCTGGTGTGGTTAGGAAACTTAGCTCATCCGTCCAGGGTATTGTGATATGATATACACATTACATATTTGCCACGAACCTAAGTATACATCTACATTTACACACACTTAGGTTACTTTAGGTACAATACCCGATTACTGTAGTGTCCCGTGTCCCAAACAGAAAATATAAAAGCGTGCACGAAACACGACTAGTAAAAGATTTTTTTGCCGTCGCTCGGGATTAGACTCACTCTACACGAGATTAAACGCGGGACCTAATAAACAAACAACACCTTCTGTTAATCTGTTTGAACAAGACTACTGAGAGACACTACTAAGCGTATTCAACTACAACGTCTACAATCTAGTGTTTATAGACGAAAACGTCAAAAGAACCGCTTCTAGAAGAAAGAAAAACGTTTATTTGGCACTGAACCGTAAACAAAACAGGTAAGATAGGGTAGGGTGTGTAGATAAGATGGTAGAAGTATAGTTGACGTATAAAATTACTAAGTCTTAAAACGCTAACAAGAACCAAAGTGCGGTCACTGTTGTACTGCATAGAAAAGAAAGAGATGCGCTCATATTTTATTGCAAAATTTATAAAGTAATTATCTATTTACTTAAAAATTTGTTGAGTAATCGAACATATAAAACACCCAAGCTCGCACTAAAATGTGACGTATCACATTTTAATGCAGAACTTGGTTGTTTTATATTTTCGATTATAACGTATTATTGTTACACGTTATCATTTTACCAGTGGATATACGTTGACAAAGTAGTACAGATAATTTAGATTGACGGTCATAGATTTGGCAAAAAATACATGGAAACAGAACAGATATAGAAAAAGGACAATATTTCGGAAGCAATGAAGCAGAGGAGAAAGTTCTCTATTACTCAAAACTAATAGAGAAGAGTTCTGTATTACTCAAAACTAATAGAGATTACTCAAAAGTAATAGAGAGAACATTCTCTTTTTTTTCTTTTTAGTGGTACTTTTCACTTTCTTTCTTTAATGTAACATGAACATTGCATTGCAAGCAAACACTTCACTAGCACTTTTAAATATTTTAATCGACAACGACCGCACCAATGTCGCATCCAAAATAAAAATTAGGCTATTAAGTAAATTACCAACTTAATTACTGCTTACATTTTCATTTGGCTAACAGGCGTGGCTGGTTGCATTCGATACGTGAGTAATGGCTGCCCGTCGTTAACCTAATACCGTGACCTTTTATTCGTGGGACCAATATATTTGTTTATTCTCTTAAATAATCAATGAGTTACTGTGTACCTATACACATTGTTAGTCAACGACTTGTTTATTTTACTTTGTATTAACAAGGTATGTTACTAAATGATACTAATGTTCTTCGTATCGACTAGAGTCAGGTCTAGAATAGAATTAATCACACATAAAATGCATTAAATAGTCCATTCTTACCTAAACGTTGTGAGGCCGTTACAAAACCTTTACTCAGTCCTTTAGCTCATTATACCATGCATTATTAGTCAGCGTCTAGCAATGTCAATACAATTTAGTTTGGAGTAATTGCACGAAGAAACGATTATTCTAATGATCATTCGATCACACATTGGCTAAGCCCACTTGGCCTTAATGCCCCTTAGAAACAAATGGTTCTTAAACAACGGATTGTTGGGAATTAGTAAGGGCCAGTTTTAAAATATGGGCAAATATTTTTTATGCCATTTCTGTACCTATGCAACACTCAAATGAAAAACGACGTGTAAACATACATAGTTCGTGATAAATATGACCTAATAAGTACAGCAAAATGATTGATTGCAGTCAGTCAAGTTAAGAAGGACAAACAAAGCAATTACCCTAACACGTTTGTGTACTTATATTTGCTAGTTTAACTAGCCAACGACTAATTGCCATCGATATTATGTACTTAGCCTTGTGTTCACCAACATATAAATCAACTAATTAAACATCTAATCAGTTCTATATTTAAAATTTCCTTAGGAAATTTGACATAAAACAAATGTTTAAATACCTAACCAGTGCTGTGAATGTTGGTGAACACAGGCCTTAGGGTATTGAACTTAAGAATCGATGACTGAGCGGTCACGAGCATAATTCTCGAAGAAAATTTAAAATGGACTTAATATTTGAGTAGTTTTTACGTTTGTAAGGGCATGTTTCGGCAAACGTAAGGTACGACCCCTCGGGCTAGGTCGAGCGATGATCTTCGCAGGGTGGCTGATAGCAGCTGGATGAGAGTTGCCGAGAATCGAGCTGAATGGTGTGAATTGAAGAGGCTTATGTCCAGCAATGGACTGTTATGGGCTAATGACGATGATGAAGGGTATGAAACGTGTTGCTTTTAATAACACAATAAAATCTAACTTAATAGAGACAATTATTGTGATTTTTTAAAATTAAAATATATTATGTTTATTGAGGTTTCTGGTAATTTCTGAAAATTCATAACTGCATACAATGACAGTAACAGTCGCGGTTTTGACAACTTTTAATGACTGCATTCTGCAAAAAGCTGGCCAGTTTATACAAACTAGACTGATCTGATCTTCATAATATATACAATTACAATTAACACTATTGCTACTCTTCGATAAAAAAAGCCCTCTTTTGTCCATTTCTTATCTATTTGTGAGAAAATTTGAAATAATTGAAACAAGTCTGTGCGACTATACTTTTTTATATTTGGTATTGAAGTCGAAAAATCGCTCAAACCACCTGCAAGTTGACCATATAATGGTGTTGATAATATTTTTAACGTTCAAAATTCAAAGTAATTTATTGTAAAACGATGATCAAACGTCTATTTCCATGGATACTTAAATTATTTGAAAAGCCCTACCACAAGCCTCCTGCAAAACTAAGAACTCGAATTTTAGAATCACTTCAGTATAAATTCTTTTCCCTTCTTATATACTGTGAACAAAATTGATCTGTCGATTTCTTGTACGGCCTTAAGGTGAAGCTAGTCGACGGCTCGAACTCGTTGATGAGCATGGTCAAAATGCATGCTATTTCATCCAACATTGTGTGCGAAAGGGACAGTTACTATGATGAGCAGTAAAAAGCTAGTACGCGCATGGATACACACTCCCGATATAGTATACCAAAGCTAATGAAGCACACATGCACGATTTCATTTTATGAACAAACATTTGGGCGTATCGATATAATGACATAACTACTTAATATATCTACTCAAAATAAAATTATATGAAGTTTAAATTAAAACTTCAAATAATTTTCGCACAAAGATGAGTTAATATTAATGTTGAAATATGGAATTTTTGAAGCTCATAACAATCTTAACCAATATTTTTTTCCAATTCTGCTTCCATACAAGATTAGATAATGGCGAGACAAATTGATATTATTTATGGTTTTGAATGTATACCGTCAAATAGACGAGTAATCACCATACTACGATTGTTTGGAAGAATGACCGACTAGAGTGTCCTCAAGGAATCAAAATTTACGATTTTCAAAGGAAAAACTTATACAGGCATTCTCGATGAAAATCTATCAGGAAGCCGACACTAACATATGTAGCTTGAAAAAGGCTAGGCAAATGATGATAATTAATCTATCTGAACATTAGGTACATTTACTTTTCTTAAGTTCAATTGGTTACAGGATTAAATCAATATTTTTAATTTTTAGTTTTAATATTTGTTTTAATTCAAAAGGGATACTTATGAAGACAATCTATCTATATATATAAAAATGAATCCCTATTTCCCTTGGTCACGGCATTACGCGTGAATGGCTGGACCGATTTTATTTTTTTGTTGTGTTTATTATTGTCAGGAGAAGGTTCTCATCTAAGAAAAATTTTAAATAGTAAAAAAAAATATATATTAAGTTAACGACCATATTAATATTTCTAATGTAATCTTAAGTAACTATATCTTCTAATGTAACTTTATGGCTTTGCTGCACGCTTTGGTGTTTACTGTTAGTGCAGCAACCAATTGTTATACCTATAAATAAATAAATGGCGTTTGACATAACGTGTCAATCATCATTTGGTATGGTCTGAGAATAGGGTATATCAAAAAAAAAAAAAGAAGGTTTTAGTTAGGTAGGGTAGGGTAGGTAGGTAGGGTAGGTAGGGTAGGTAGGGTAGGGTAGGGTAGGGTAGGGAAGGGAAGGGTAGGGTAGGGTAGGCAGGTAGGTAGGGTAGGGTAGGGTAGGTTAGGGTAGGGTAGGGTAGGTAGGGTAGAGTAGGGTAGGTAGGTAGGGTAGGGTAGGTTGGTAGGTAGGTAGGGTAGGGTAGAGTAGTGGAGTTTATAGTATATTTCCTTTGCGTGTTGACAAACTGCCACAGTCAAATAGCTTTTGACAGAACGAAGTCTGTCGGGTCAGCTAGTGATATTATTAATATGTAACATTATGGCACAATATGACTTCATATGTGTATAAGGAAGTTAGTAGCTTTACCGACGATAAAAACCCCATTAATTAATTTTGTTAGCTAAATTCACTTGTTTTACTATTTAGCACAAAAAAAATATTCATAAATTAAATTATTGTAGTTTGTAGGTTTTAGTTTTAAAAGCATAGTTTGTACCTAAATATCACTTTTTTATGTGTATTCCGTGGAAAATATCGTTCGTTCACATTTGGCCGTATCTTTTTTGTATTTCTTCCTAGAAAATGTAATGTGTCCCTAATAAATAAAAAGAAATAAAACATCTTAAAGATAATTATAATTATCAATGCCTTCATTAACAGCTACAACCAATAAAAGGGCTCAGTCTCAATCAAGAGAAAGTATCAACGGAGGCTGTATCGTGAAATATGACCATCTAACACTTTGAGTGACATCTTCCTGCTGTACAAGGCCTTTAAATAATTAATACCCAGCCCTTTGCCTCGGCTGTCTAATGGCGTGACTAAATAAGGGAGGGCCGACCCTCCCCTCTCTCCCCTCACTGAAAACTTTTAATACTGAACGTTTGTTTTAGGGCAATTTTGAGTGCAGGTCAAAGAACATCGATGGATGGGTTTTGTTTTACGTTAATATTTTTGGTTTAATAACTTTCAAGGGATTTTTTTTGGTGAGTGAAATAATCATAATAATTCTAGCTAACGAAGAGTACTTGCATAGACACAACCTTGTAGCCAGGATTATCCATCAGCAACTAGCTCTCAAATACAGCCTAGTGGAATCGGAAGTGCCATATTATAGGTATATGCCCGACCCAGTTCTCGAAAATAGCAATATCACATTTTACTGGGATCGATCCAACATCACTGACAGGACTATTGTTGCCAATAAGCCTGATATAGTGGTGATGGATCGAATAGAGCGGCGCGCAATGATTATTGACATAATAGTCCCACATGACGAGTACCTCGTGAAAGCCGAGAAAGATAAACAAATCAAGTATCTTGGCTTGCGAGGTTGTCGACATGTGGGATGTGGACTCAGCGATCACTGTGACGATAGTCGTATCAGCCAAAGGCTTAATTGCCAAGAGCGTCAACCAACACCTAAAGAGGCTCTCGTTGGGCAGCTGGATCAAGGGCTTGATTCAGAAAGCGGTACTTCTGGACACGGCTCGCATTGTTAGGAGGTTCCTCTCTCTGGAGCCCTGACAGCTGGTAGCTTCGACTCTGTTCCCGATACCGGTGGGCTACTATTATAGAAATTTTTAAATGTTTTTATATTGTAATATTTAAAAATATAATTTATATGTATTTATTTGAATAAAGGAAATAATAAAATCTCGTTAAAAACAAATTTGGTCTTATACAATGTGCAGTAACTTAGGTGTCAAAGGAGTGCTTTGGCACTCGGACTACGAGTAGGATTACCATGTATCACGAATGCCAGAAATATTTGAGTTTACTTTTTTGTGAAACTGGCAAGTTGAGTTAGTGTTTTGATAGGGAAATTATAAATGAGTCATACAGGTGTAAAGGCAGCGACATCCTATTTTTTAATGATAGCAATTTTGGATGCAGATTTTTAATGTCAAATCATCATCACAATCATTTTTTGACTTTTTTATAAAGGCCAACCAACAATTGTTACACTGTTTAAAATGATAAAATAATGTTAAACTAAAAAACTAAGGTTGGTTTAACAATTTCTTATAGGTTAACACCGCATGCTCCATAGGTGAACGTAATCAATGTGCCACAAGCACTATACTATAACTTTAAAAACTAAAAAAAAAAACTAGAGAAATAATTTTAAAACTGATGTAAGATATTGCGAATTTAAAACTCAAACTCAAACTCAAATCATTTATTTCAATTAAACCGTTTACAGGCACTTTTGAATTGTCAAGGAGTCGGTCAGTAAGAAAAATGAAGCTATATTCCCATTCCAAGCGTAGGTACCTATGGAGAAGAACGGGCAATAAACTCCATGGACACTCTTTTAAATTAAATTGTTACAAAAATATTAGTTACACATATAATGTTGAATTTATAACATAATGTGAGAACGATGTAAAAAATAAAATAAAAACGTACACGTTAAAAGCGTCCAGAGTAGGTACACCAAACAGAAAAAAAAAAAAAAAAACCATTAAAATAAGCTATGGCAGCTAAAAGATGACCAGTCCCAACTGACGACGCCCGTTAAAAATAATCATTCAAGCAAATTAACCTTAAACATATAACATAAAATCATACAGATACCGATTTTATTATATTTAACAAAACACAAAAAAATGAAAATAAAATTTTAATTTAAACATTTCTAACAGTTATTCTGCGGAACTTGCCAAATGAGTCAGAGTGCACGTCAACAAGATCGGTGAAACTGTTAAGTAGTTTACAAAGCCGAGGGACGACAGAGCATGCGCCGAGTACCTACTGTTCTACGAAGTGGGGACTTATTAAGTTTGTATCAAAAACATCAACATCTCATAAAAAATTACAGCTAAAACAGCAACATCCAATATGACTGCACTGCTTTGAAACCAAAAATATTGATTTTCGCCATTTTGGTATAAATGGATGCTACCTTTGCTTCTATATGACTCAACTGATAGAATTAATCAAATTGGATTCCAATGTTTTATTTGCAAAAAGACTTGAAATAAATAGTTTAATTACAAGTAATCGAACGTCTTTTAATTATTTTTCAAAGCTAATTTTATTACTGAGATTGTTTCTAGTAGATAGAATAGGTATGCTTAAAAAACTGAGCAATACAAAAGCAAGCAACAAGCTTGGTATAATTTTTATGAAAATAGATCCAGTCATCTCATAATGAAAGAAAATGTCACATTACATTACATTAAATATAAAAGTGTATAAGTAAAATAAAATAACTCCGTGGTTAAAGCAGTCAGAAAGTATTTACCTGAGCAACATCTGCGATTTTTCACACGAAACAATAAAAAAGTATCTCTCGAAACTCATTCTACAATTACAGAAACATAATAGTCTCGGAGAATTCAATCTGACACGACAGAATGAGCCTTAAATTCAACGGACTTTAGCGTAGACAGAGATAGGAATACTTAAGCTGTTGAAATGCAATACGAGGGAAGGAGACGACTCTAAGATTATGATAATGATAAAAATGCCCGATGAGGGTGGCGGTACTTACGACCAATTTAAAGATATGTATTTAATGTTTGGAGCGGAGTTTTCGGGAGGGGTGTAAGAGGGATTTGAATTGATAATTGGGGTGCACTCTATCGCTTCGGTTTTTAGGGATTTTCCTATTCGCGTGTCGAGTGAGAACTTAGTTAGGCTTTTAGTCGGCTTCGAAGGGTTATTTTTCGAATTCCGTGTGTACGGGTATTCGTCGTGTTTAGTACAGGGTGTTTGCCTATGTTTTACATAGGGGGTGTTTATTTTGTTTTATAACTCGTAGTGCTTTGACTACTTCTAAAATACTCAGTTCATTTGAGTACAGCTTCTGTCTGTGTTAACTGCAAATACAAAGGTTTTATTATTTCCTCTCTAATACTTTTAAAATTCTGTGATAATCTTTGAACTCGGGTTGGAATATCTATACTTTCTTCTAAATGTGTTCATTATTAAGATGCTGGTAATGTAGTGTACATCAATGTATTTACTATTTCTATTTATACTTCATTTGAAATAAGATTAGAAATTAAAATAAGCCTTTTTTACAGTCCGTTCAATCGATTTTCACTTCTATTCCGTAGGCATAAGGATGGCATTAAAAACAAATAAGTGGTTACAATACCAACTGTTTACTGCAGCTGCCATTTGTCATGCCACCAACGCAATAGAAGCCAAAATCGGTTGAACGGACTGTAAAAAAGTTTTACGTCACACCTAGCCATAATGTGAGTTTCACCGTACGCTACGCGTACAGTAAAACTCGCATTGTAGCCAGGTGAAGACGTAAAATTGTATACTCACCACGGGCAGTAAAAAAGAAAGCCCTCTATCGCATATTTACAACCCTCACCTGCGGCTCGGGTCACAAATACCTGCGATTTCGGGCTTTCTTTCTTTTACAGCCCTTGGTAAGTAATATACTATTATTTAAATGTCTGATATTATTTCAAATGGAGTGTAACCTTATCTAACTTCTATATTTATAGGATTATTGTAATAACCTTGCAGGCCTGTATTACTAACACCTTAAACAACAAATTTTGTTCTATGGTTTTTTACAAAACATTATAAATTCACCAAAAACAAACGTTCAAGATTTCGTTGTTCTATACATTTAGACCCATTTTTTTAAGGAAGTTTGATGTTGTTGTTTAAGTTGTTAGTGTTATAATAGTCCTGAGAGGTTTTTAGTGCAGGGCTTGTTAACGTTACCAAATAACAAAATAATAACCGTTACGTAACGTTAAATTTCAATGTTATACCTACTAACGTTACAAAAATTTAACGTTACTTGATAACATTACCAGTAATATAACGTCAATTAACATTAACAAAAATACGATAACTAACGTTAATTTAGCTACGTTGCCGTTCTGTGGGTAAGAATCAGGCAGATTCAGGCAATGTTTTGATCGGCACGGCATCAGAGAGGCACGAGGGTAAGCTCCCGCCGCGCCGCACGCCCCAGGCCCCACTACTTACATCTCACCCGTTTAAAATATCGATAAAATTAATAGTCGCATAAATAACGTTAAATCAATTACCGTTATTTTAATAATAAAGTTAACTCTGTCAATAAAAGGTATCGTTATGAAAATTTACCTGTATTGAAAGCCCTGTTTTAGTGTTTTAGTAATAATCCTGTATATATATAAAAATTTATTGCCGTGTGTTAGCCTCGCGAAAACTCGAAAATGGCTCGGTCGATTTGAACATTTTTTTGTTTGTTTTGTTTGCCTTGATACTAGGGTGGTTTAGAAAAAAGAGAATTAGGCAAAACTCGAAGGAACAGTCGTTATATCGAAGTTCTGTCTAACGCGGTATGTAGGTTACCAGGTCAGCTAGTAAGATATAAAAAAATGTTCGTACACACAAAGCTATTACACAAACTTTTTTTCGACAGTAATAAAGTAAAGCACTCATTGTCTGCCCTATCCTTTCCCAACTATGTTGAGGTCAGCTTCCAATCTAACCGGATACGATTGCCTATCTGACCTCCATAGCCCAGCTACTGAGTAACACGATACCCCTTGGTAGGACTGGTTGTCAGACTTTCGGGCTTGTGACGACCCGTAACAACTGTCAAAGATCTACAAATGCCAGCCGAGACCAACGGCTCAACGTGCTTTCCAAGGCACGGACGGGTCTTACTATGTGAAGATGGTCACCCATCCATGGACTAACCGCGGCTAGCGTAGCTTAACCTGATCAATCGACCCATGTGGCTGTTATTACTTAGCCATAAGTACTACCAACCATAATACCAACTAAAGTACTACCTACCTACATCTACAGTCCACTCAATTACCCTGTTTACTAGAGCAACCATTTACCGAAATCAAACTCATACAGCGATGTACACTGTACATATCTATTATATCCTCCCCGGTTAATGCGAACGGGTAATCAGCAGGGAAGCTATAACAATAACGGTTAATGACTTTCATTAGAGACGCGCCATTCACTCCGCGACACAGTCCTGGTTTCTGCGGATAAAGCTTGCCACTCGCGGCGCGGGAAAATGAATTTATTTTGAGTATGGTGCTGGTTTTTTTGTAGTTATAGTCATGTGACTGAGAGTGTTTTGTTTTGGAGATCATCTGACTTTGAATATAATTACTTCAAAAAAGAGCCAACTTTTGTGTTACTAAATTAACACGGTATACATAATATATAGTATACTAGCTTTTGCCCGCGGTTCCGCCCGCGTGGATGTTGTTTATCGCGTAAGAAAGTAGCCTATGTCCTTTTCCATATCCCAGACTATATCTTTGCCATATCCCAGACTATATCTTTGCCAAATTTCGTGACGATCGGTTCAGTGGTTTAAGCGTGAAAACGTAACATACAGACAGACAGACAGAGTTACTTTCACATTTACAATAATAGTATGGATGTATGTAAAGTCAATTACACGTCATTAGTATCAAATTGGCAATGAAAGCGCCTTTTATGAAGTTGCAGTAAGGGCATTTTTCTTAGTGCAAGTGTACATTTTATTTGTATCGAAATTGAACCATCGGAAGTCAGTCAACATCCAACCGAAATCTACAATCAGTAAAATACCCAATTAACTCACAAATACGCGACTTCATTAATTGAATCAGTTCCTGGTTTTTTTTATCAAAAACTATCAAAGTTTAGAAGCATTTCGTGTTATTATGACGGAGAATATCAATAAAGATAGAAATCATAGCTTACAGAGGGATCCAATGTGCTCATTGAATATTTAATGTATTCGCTCTTGGCTATGAGTTACGAGACGCATTTGATATTGTAAGTTACTGTCTTATTGCACCTTTGAGCTCAATTAAATCCTTATTTGCAACTATTAATGCTTGCTTTAATCATTTGCTGATGACTGGAGGATTAGGTAAGTATTTAGACCAGATTTCAAGTACAATAAAAAAAAAGATTTGGTACATTGTATGTGTTTTTATCTCTTATCGTGAGAAAACTTTCGAGTATGAGTGTTGATGGTTATAAAAATGGAGGAAGACCAAGAAACCGTGATGGCTAGTAAGTGAGTGCATTCTGAGATGATAGCTGACAATCAGAACAGGCTGCATCGTTAATAAAAGATCGGGATAAGTGCAGAAGGTTGAAGAATCTAACTCAATTCTACGAGTAGCAACCGTAGACTTCAAAATCGACGTAGAGAAGGTACAAACTTCCTTGTTACTGTATGAATGACTGAAATGCGCCGAACCCAGCGTGGTTTGACCAGAATCAATTACTCGAATGAACCCAAAGATTCACACAAGCCCCTGGAGCCTCATGTTTCATGAGACTATTGCATATCAAGGAGTAGACCGGGGGGCGCGATAATGCCCGAAGACGTGCCCATAGGATATAGAAGGATTATTAGAGCCGTACCGGATATGCATCCTAGAATAACGAGAGATAGGTGATATTTATCTGTAGGATAGATCTTTTAACTACGTCACCGCCTGGTCGGCCCGAAAAAGGTCGGACAAAAGAGTCGAGAAAGCAGGTTGACCGGTCGGCCCAGGTCAAGCTGCTTTCTCGACTCTTTTGTATGTTACTGCTATGCTGTGTTTAACGTTTATACATTGCTGTCTGAGGCCTCGCTACTATCCGTTTCAGGTTTCTTGTAAATGTCACTAGCAGCCTTCATGATCTTATCTCGGTCTCATCTGTGTCCACACAAAAATGTAATTCGTTGTTTCTATACTATTAAAATGGCATAAAAAAATAAACCAAATCATTTATATTTCAGGCATTGCATAAGTAGGTACGGTCGACTGCAAAAATCCATGGACAATACAGAAACAAAATCGTGTGAAGCGAAAAGCGAAAGCTAGTTCTATTTTCGAAAATTTGAACTCAAACGTTCACTGGCAAATAGACACTAAGGTATTCATGCAATTTTGCAGGTGAGTGTACACAGAAATACAAATACATTTCACCCATAGTGACTATATGTCATAGATAAGTAAACATTAGGTAGGCACTATTATTATTATTAAGTTATGTTAAGTAGGTATTTTAGGTGTTACAAATTACAAATCATTATTAGAAATTAGGTACTATTAGATAATTACATTTAATAAATTAAATTAAATTAGATAAATTAATTCGTCATTATATTACTTGATTATGTCAATAGTCAATGCTGAGATTGAACGATCCGGTTCTAGTCACGAATATTGCGCGGAAAACAGTGGTTATAATATTATTTTTACAGTTCAGCAATCGTGATCGAAATGAAGCTCTTGCCCTTTTCAGAATAGAAAATAAATCACCCACTCTGTTTATAAACACTTAAGAGCATCTGTCGCGGGATGGCAACTTTTCGCATTTCTAGAGGATTTTCTTGATTATTTTATTAAAAAACCAAAGTACAATTTTTTTTTTCAGCCAAGTACTGAATCTTTGATACTTATTTATAAGTATGTAAGCTATTTTTTTTACAGTTATTTTCGTATTTACTCAGAAAAATTGACTGATTGTCAAATATTTTCTATTTGCAGTATTTCGACTAAATATTTGTATTGACTATAACGTAAATTTTAAAAATAATTATAAAATACAACGATATAGTGATTGGCTGAAAAAAAAAAAATTACTTTGATTTAAATTTAATAAAATAATCTCGAAAAACCTCTTGAAATGCGACGTTGCCAGCTCGCGACGTATGAATGCTCTTAACAACAAAAAAAACTAAAACAGCTAATGACACTGAAAATGTCATCGATACCACGTTATCAAACCATATAATTTGACACCAGCTTAACTGCAGAAATAGAACAATTGCATACCTTGAACTTATACTGAAATAGCCGTGATAAATTATGCAAAGCATATCGCTCGTTAAATGGAAAGAAATTTATCCGGTATTGTGGACTTGCAAAAGGCTTTTTTAAGTCAATTAATTTGCTTAAACCTTTCCCAGCTATGTTGGGGTCGCTATCAGGTCAGATAGGCAGTCGCTCCATGTAGAATACTAGTACCCATTCAGCTGCATCTCATGGTTAGATTGGAAGCCGACCCCAACATAGGTTTGAGAAAAGTCTGATGACTGCCTATCTGACCTCCACCAAACCAGTTGATCGGTAACGATACCCCTTAGTAAGACTGATTGTCAGACTTTTTCTGCTTCTGACAACCCGTAACGACAGTCAAAGATCTACGAATCAGAGCCGAGACCAACGGCCGTGCGTTAGTCTTACAAAAACTCGAAAATGGCTTGACCGATTTCAATTTTTTTTATTTTTTTATCCGGCTAGGTCTCAAATCACCCGGGCACGAACAGCTATACTCCATTTACTATAGCATTAGGAAATAACGACAGTTATTGTGTAATATTGTTGAAATTACTGCACTTTAGAGTTATTTTTTAAATGTAAATGGTAAATAGATTACAGTGCTTTGTATTTATCGTGAAATAACGGAGTTTATTAAACTTTTACATTGAAATAACGAAAGGGTGAGAACAGTTATTTTGTTATAATAAATGGAGTATAGTTTTAAATAAAAATCATAGTTCGTAAACGTGACATGCGCCCTTGAAAGTACAGCCACTTGTTACCGTTTTGGAATTTTAAGTATCTCAAATTCCAATATTTTCCACTGACACGCTAAGAAGAAGATTTTAAGCAAATTATCTGTCCTATCTACAGAAACACATGTGAGTAAGGATACCAAAAGATACCCCATACCCTAAACGAACATTGATTTAAATACATACTAAGGCAGAAACCCCAAAAACACTAATAATTACCGCTTTCGTCCTACCGACTTTTAGTCGCATAATCGTCAATTGCGCCGTGAATGTCCCGCTTAAGGATACGCGATAACGTTACATTAGCGGTTAACTGTAACGGTTAATGCTACAGTAATTGTTATTTCCGATGCCGTAACTGGTGCCGTGTTTGGCACTACGGCACTTATAGTGTTATCCTGGTACTTTCAGACTTTTCTTCTATGTATTTTGTAAGTATATAATTATGCTTGGTATAGTGTAACTACCAATTGTATGGACTTTGTTAGACTAATTAGGAAATGCGCTAGCTAGTACAGTCAGCTGCAGAGAAATCTCACCCCCTAACAATGTATTTATTCATTGCTAGGGGTGAGATTTCTCTGCAGCTGACCGTACCAACGAACATCAAGAATATATTACAGCTAAGATGTTATTATACCAACCGTACCAACCAATCATGAATGTTTATTTTTATTTTTATTAAGTAGAATATTAGATTAGTCAAGAAAAGCCGTTTCCATCCTATTTTACTGACTTCAGCATCATCGGGCCAGAAACCGATCAGAATTTCAAGATAAGAATTTCAACGATCATCTCTAAGATGATGGATTTGATCCATTTGTGTCCGGTTGATAGCAATAGGCTCGCCCCTTATTACATGTGACTTAAACATAGCTTGCGAAATGTGGGCATACTATAGGTGTACCTTTGCCTAACGCTTCGGGAAATACAGGCGTGATGTTATGTTATGGTTCTATTTTTAAGATTTTCCACCCAGTTAAAAAAAATCGGAGTGTCCTAATATTGTTCTTTCATCAAAATTTTACCGCATTATTAGTTATAATCCATTTGAAATAAGATTAGTCGTTTAAATAAACTTCTCGTCCCACATACCGCAGTGTCTCAAGACGAAAGTCTTTGACCAATGCGTGATGCCAGTGATGACCTATGGCACTGAAACGTGGTCGCTCACAATGGGCCTTATTAGAAGGCTAAAAGTCACCCAAAGGGCAATGGAGAGGGCTATGCTTGGAGTTTCCCTACGTGATCGAATCAGAAATGAAGAGATCCGCAGAAGAACCAAGGTAATCGACATAGAACAAAGAATTGCCAAACTTAAGTGGCAATGGGCAGGGCACATTTTTTTTTTTTAAACGGTGCTCCACACTAGGAATTTCTCCTGTATCGTGGGTACGTTTACAAACATTTAAACTCACATACACAAACAGCTCGCAGAACAGATGGCCGTTGAGACCGAAAGGTTCTGGAGTGGCGACCGCGTACCGGAAGACGTAGCGTAGGAAGGCCTCCCACAAGGTGGACTGATGACCTTGTGAAAGCCGCAGGAATCCGCTGGATGCGGGAAGCACGGCACCAGTCAAGGTAGCGGTGCTTGGGGGAAGCCTATATCCAGCAGTGGACGTCTTTCGGCTGAAATAATGATGATGATGAATAAAAATAAATTCGGGGTTGTTGTTCTTTCATCAAAATTTTACCTCATTAGTAGTTATACTCAATTTTAAATAAGATTAGACATTTATAGAAACCTTTTTTACAGTCCGTTCAACCGATTTTGACTTCTATTCCGTAAGCATAAGGATGGCATTAAAAGCAAAAAAAGTGGTTACAATACCAACTGTTTCCTGCAGCTGCCATTTGTCATGCCGCTAACGCAGTAGAAGTCAAAATCGGTTGAACGGGCTGTAAAAACGGTTTATTTAAATGTCTAATCCCTATTTCAAATAGGTGAATTCTAATTTTTTGAACGGATTTTCCTAATTATTAACCAACCAATTTTCATAATAAATGTCAGCTCTAAAGAAGGCAAATTAAATTAAATACGAAAGTAAGTTTGTTTGTTTCCTTTTCACGCCTAAACCACTGAACCAATCATCCTGAAATCTCGTATACGTTGTCAGGTGTACAGAAACGGACATAGGGTACTCGTACCTTTCATCCCGAAAAAAAGTACTGTTCCCGAGGAAAATAATAATAACGTTCTTATGATAATAGATGGCGCCACGTGTCTTTCGTGCAACGGGCAAACAACACAGTACAACCCGAATTGATTGTCAAATTCTAAATTAACGCGAGCGAAGCCACGGACAAAAGCTAGTTAAAAATATTTTTAACTTTTTTTTGTTAGTATCTTTTGTGCCCCACTGATGGGCAAAGGCTTCCCCTTTTTCCATCCAAACCTCTATCTTGTGCTTTCTCTACCTCGACGGCGATGTCCTCCCTGAGGCCTAACTCTATAAATACAAAATAATAATACCTTCATTCACACAATCACCTATTGTATTACGCCCGTTCTGCTTTTGTGTTAACCCTTCAATTACGGCGGGTATAATTGCTGCAATATAAAAATTAAGTTAATTAAGTTTCGTGCTTTAGTGTCACTTGCATCAATACAACATGTTTGCTTTTAATTGTGTGTTGTGTCTTTATAATTAGGAACAGGTAAAGGAATAATTAGGGTTATACAGAAAAAAAAAATTACTTCATATAATTACGTTATGCCCCAAAATAAAAAAGCTGAAAAAAATTAGTTTTGAAAATTCTTAAACATCTAGGTAGGTAGGTGCATGTTTTAATGTTGATTTGAAAAGTACCTAGCTCCTGCTACTGCCAAGCACAATTAAAACGTATTTTTTTTTTCTAAATTATGGTCGCGGTCTACATTAATACTCCGATACCGAAGTACTTACAACGATACCGAAGGAAAAAATAACATCCATAGGAAAAACATAATTTAAAAGGCAAATAATTTAATCATACTCTATTCAACAAGCCCTCAAATAAATAAGCAAGACATATTATTAAAACCCTTTGTCCGCAACTACCTACTTTCATTATTTACTGTAACAGTACCTACCACAGTTAACACGACTTAATAGCAAGTATATTATAATATATCAATTAGTAACCAAGACATATTATTAAATATACCCTTTGTCCGCAATTGTCTACTCTCATTACTTACCACTAGGGTATACTGCAGAAACACGCAGTTTACACGACTTAATAGCAAGTATATCAATTAGTAACCTAAGGTATATAATTTACGTAGCGAAAGAAGAGCTAGAACGATGTCATTATCACAGACAGTGCAGGCAACACATACAACGTGTAATTATTATTATTTTGACGCCCGGAGTGTTATTAGGTTTGCGTGTAATCAAATTCTATGTTATGAAACTGTCTATCAAAAGCAGTGTCTAATAAGATGGTATAATTTGAAACTGCTCATAATTTTTAATGAATAGAAAATAAAATTATTCACAGATTTTACTTATTTGCTAAATTAAAAGTCTTATAATTAAGTTATAACTTTAAAAATAGATTTTAAATGCACAGTCGCGGCATATGGGTTTACATACAGTCACTATTTAAGCACTAGACGTATCGTGACACGTAACACGCTGCTATTATGTTACTCGAGCGTTAAGCAGCTTCGAGCGGTATTAAAGCTCTGCTTCCAGAAAGAATAAACCACTTTATTCTTTTGATTTGAAAAAGATTTTTTCATAAAAATATTGGGCAGTTTCTACTCGTAATTTTTTTTTACCTATGTGTATTATTTTATTAACTACAGAGATTTTTTTTATATATATTTGCATCACTACAGAATACTAATAATTTAAAAAAAATACCAAAAGTTTATGTTCATAAACATTATAAAAGCTAAAAATTCAAAAAAATAAAATAAAATTGGCTGTGTATGATAGGTAAATAACCTTTAATTTTAATTTAAAATCTTTAGAAACCTACTTCTAAATATTTCTGTTTTACTTTTATGACTCACGGAGTTATTATGTTACCTTATAACTGTATAATTTATTTGTATATCTCATAAGTTAAGTGAACTTGTGTTCTATATACGAATAAATTCTTTAAACCGAGAAACACAATTTTTGATCCCCGAAAAATACTACGGAAAAATAACCTGAAAGCTCCGAAAAAATCACGTCCTCAAAGCATAACCAACAGAAACAAGAGTAAGTTCGGCGCACGAAGCAATTCAGCGCGTTTGGGCGGGCTCGATCGATAGAAGGCGTGGCCTAGGACGCTGCGTGCCTCATCTGCGCTCCCAGCTATAATTGATTGACACAAACGAACTGACGGGCAGACGCTGCGTTCGGCTTTTTATTGCAGAGCCACTGGATTTAATTTCCACGCAGACTTTTTAGGGTTAATACCTAGACAGGTGTGTTTTGTTTTTTCGTTAAATTTTTGTTTTGTTTTATTGTTCCGTTTGTCGCCGTGATTGACTGATGTTTTGTAAATGTTTTTATAGGTGTGAATTTGTTAGTTTGGAATATTATATTATATTGTTCAGAAAGTGTTTGTTTTAAAATAAGATTCTTAACTAAAATATTTTTAATAAAAAAGGAATGACTTTCTTTTCCTTATACTGTAAGCAAATAAAAAGCTTATTTTTATTTTTATTAACCCTTCCTAATGTAAATAAAGGATAGAGTGTTCTATGCTTGAAAGCAAGACAATCTTCATGAACCGGTGTCAGATAATTAAATTTGTTATCATGTAAGATTGTTAAAAAAAGGCTATTATTATTATTTTTATATCTCTTGACATTTCTCGGGACCCTGAGGTCCCGGACCTTTGCGATCAAACGAGCGATACGAGCGGCCCAAGCCTACTCAAAGAGGCAAAGACGTTTTTAATGAAATAATGAGGCACCAACCGACGATAATATAATATAACTAAAACCCCAATTCTGCCCTGGTTATACTCGTAAATGCAGCACTTGTAAAATAGCGGTTCAGAAAAACGTAAAAGTAATATTTTCATGTAAGTAGGTAGGTACCTACAGTACGACACAATTTAGATGTATCATCGGCAAAATCTACGCATCAATTTCACGAATGTATTCGGTTAAATGAGTTTACAAGTTATTGTGTTTGCGTAAATATCATTTTCGCATAAAGCAGTAGGTAATAAATATTGGTGATTTTGAAGGCGCACTCAGTTCGGATGTGGTCGGTTTTACGAATTTTGCCTTGAAAAAAAAACGTACTTCCAGTGAATAATTTTCATAATATTTCTCGACAAATGGACTAACCAACACAAAAATAATTTTTCAATTCCAACCAGTAGTTCCTGAGATAAGCGCGTTCAAACAAACGAACAAACTCTTCAGCTTTATAATATTAGTACCTATAGATTTGTTTCGATTCGAGTTTTGTTACCAGCACTTAAATAGTGTCGTCTATTAAGACGGCAAGCGACTGATTGGCATTTGATTAGGGCAATTAGAAGGACATCGCACATTACAAATGCAAGTGGAATATGTCGTTTGCCGCACACAATATCATCAATAATAATTAGCTGCAGTTGCTTGAAAATGAAGTTATTTTAAGACGTTCTAGTTTGTTAGCAGAACTAGAAACATGCTATGTCATACGAGTACATAGTATATTATATTAGGTGCGCGCGTATTTTATTGATAAGTTCCAAAGCAGAGTTAAGTGAGACTGCGAGATCGATGATCATTTTAAGTATCCCTGGGATAAATGAAAGTTATTTTACAGCTGGCTCATGAAAACCTTGACCATACTACTTAGAACTGTGGCGCATAATACATTCCTTGAAAAACCCTTTACTGTCCAGGCCGCTCGTTTATGGAATGCATTGCTAGATCCAATAAAACGCGTGCAATCGTTGCCTGTGTTTAAAAGACTCGTGAAGGAACATTACTTGTCGTTGTGATTTTGTTCTCGTTGTTAGCTGTAATAATCTATAGTCTTCGTTTATTTTTTTGCTTATATAGTTAGTATCTATGTATTTATTATATAGCATATAATCTGTGTATCTATTATAAGATATTGTACTGTTATACTGTTTATTTGCACCAATGACAGCCCCATTTTATGTCCAGAAATTCACTGTCCATGCCAAGGTTGCCTGGAAGAGATCGCAGTATGCGATAAGGCCGTCCATTGTATATTTTATAGTGTATAAGTTATTCATTTGCATTCAGAAAGTATCATTTGATGAAGTGGAACTGATGAAGAAGACCACAGATGGCCACCGGATCTCCTTAATAATAAGTATTCCACGGGTGGCAAATTCCCCCTTTTAGGAGAGGCCTATGTCCAGCAGTGGACGTCTTTCGGCTGGAATGATGATGATGATGATGAAGTTTTTCTTTTCTTTTTGTAATGTGTAATCTGATTTACAATTAAGTAACTAACAACTAACTTTATACCCCATTCCTCATACCGTTATACTGGTGACACCGAACATTGACATCAGCGCAGCCTTCGAGCAGCTACATAGTTCAGCGTGACATCATCATCGTCACTTCTTCAAGCTTTCGAGCAGCAAGTCACATAGCCAGCCAGCACCCACGTCTTCAAAGGGCCATCACCCTCAGCCTCATCAGCAACCTTGGCACAGGACACTGCACTTTCAGCCGGTCAACAAGAAGAGCTGTTAATACCTCTCCTGGTCGACGCCAGAGTCAGCTTCAACCCAGCGCCGTCCTACATCCGACACACTGTAGTATAACGCAGCGCCAAATCGACTCACTTGGAAATCCCCGCAGACAGTCACAGGTGGCCAGTACCAGATTAACCCAGCGCGGGGCGTGTAGCAAATTCTACTACAGGGCCCTTGGTAGAAATTGGATTGTTTTTTTTGGTTCTTAAGTTAAGGAGATAAAATAAAACAGTGCTTTTAGAAATTGTTTCACTCAATATAGTCGAATCAGCGTTTATAAAAGACTAAGGCTCCTACAAAACAGGCGCGACACGCGACGCAACACAAAGAGACCGCTCGTCGCACGGCACGCGGTGTCTTTGTGTCGCGTCGCGTGTCGCGCCTGTTTCTAGAAGCCTTAAGACGTTTTTTTCCTCCTGTTCCTTGACTCTCGAATCATTTAAACCTATAACTATGTAGGTACTTTCTTCATACAATACCTACTGATTAACTTGTCGCAAATGAGTGGGTTATATTGATTTTAATGATTAGTAAAAACATATCTGTTACGGTTGCGAATCACATTTTGATTAACAATCAAAATGTGACACCAAAGGATTATTATTATTATCACACAAGTATTAGGTGATTTTGATTAACATAATCAAAATCACCAATACTGACATGCAAATTGCAAAAAAAAAGTGAAATTTTAGCATCCCGCCTCGTGGAGGTTAGATTTTTTGTAAGTCCAAACGCACTGCGCGAGGCCCCCATAGCGTGGGGCCTGTAGCATTTGCTACACCTGCTACGTGGCTAATCCGGCCCTGCAGGTGGCGCTTTAGTTCGTTTTGACGCACTGGAACCTCCTCTGGCCTTAGCAAACATCGCTATATACACGTCTTAGCCCACAATCGACCTCCGGTCTCCGGAGGCGAGTGAAGTGGATCTACAATCGCCGCATGCGAACTACGCATTACACTGACGTCACGCAAAATCCTACATTGCGCACCCAGAGTTTACCGCGCGACTAGCATAATTATATACAACGTCCCGACAGCAAATGTCGGGCAGTAACCATCAGACACAACACCCTTCTAAGCGGAGGATCCTACCTTTTCTATGGAAGATGACTGAACTTTACACCTTATTCCTCATACCTCTATAAACTAAATGGAGCCGGCTGTCTTAGCTGACTGATCCCTGAGAAGAATTTCCGAAACAAAATCAGAGGCTTTTTAGCTCTTTTTTAGGGTTCCGTAGTCAACAGGGAACCCTTATAGTTCCGCCATGTCCGTTTGTCTGTCTGTCTGCGGCTTAGCTTAGAGACTCTGAGTACTAGATTTTAGCATTTATTTTAGAATTTGGCATGGGTATACATATTAATCACGCCGACAAAGTGTTAAAATCAAATCTTGAAAACTAATTTTTTTAGGGTACCTCCCCTACACGTAAAGTGGAGGTGATAATTTTTTTTTTTTCTCCACTATCCCGTATTGTGGGGTATCGTTGGATAGGCCGTTTAAAAATATTACAGGGAGAGTGCTAAATTTTGTAAGAGTCAAGTGTCCCCCCCTGCCAGCCAAATGGTTGTACATATTTCGATACCTATGTGAAAAATTCACAGCAGTATTATATATCATCATCATCATCATCATTTCAGCCGAAAGACTTCCACTGCTGGACATAGGCCTCCCCCAAATAGGGGGATTTTCCATAATCGCCACGCTTGGCAGGCGGGTTGGCGATCGCAGTATAGTGTAAAAATGCATAGAGAATGCTGCTGCCCATTCTCTAGTAAGTCCCTCAGTCACCTTTTACGACACCCAAGGGAAGAAATGGGGTAGTGCTATTATTTGCGTCCGGCACCACACGGAACGTAGTATATATAGTGAACTTAAAAAGAAAACTATCACAGCTAAGTAGGCTTTACAAGTTACCGAGTAATAGTCGACCATCTTACATGTTTTTCAACTACAATGTTAAGTTAGTTCTTGGGATCAATTCATCCCATCTACGGGAAACCCTCATTGTGCGTAGTCCGACTCGCACTCAGCCGGTTTTTTTTTAGTATTAGGTACATCGGATGTTATAAAACTCTTAGTTGTCAAGGTGTGTAATCGATGGGGTTTCCCATCAGCAACTTCTCAAGAGACTTAGTTTTACTTAAACAAAAGTCTAAGTACCAACTTCCACGTTTCTAACTTAAAAAACGACAATATTTCGTCCCCTATTTAACGATAAATTTTCAAAAATCCTTCCTTCGTGCTCACCTACTTAGTTACTAAAGGAACTCTTATGTGCAAACTTGTATACTTCCAGCGGTTTAAGCTGTGCGTTGTCTGTCAGTGACTGAGTGCATATAAGATTGTTGTTAAGTAGATTGTCTTATACTTACTTACAATATTGATAAAGTATATATAAATCTATATTATAAAAAAAATAATGCTGTTCCTTGGTAAGCGCATCACTTCAGAATGGTTGGATTGATTGACTGAAAATATTGGTTTAAAATATTCGTAATAGTCCGAATCAGGTTCTAACAGAATGAAAAAACTGTTACCTTAATGTTGACTGGTAGAAAATGCCTCAGGTATTAAGTCCGCATAATAAATAGTAATTAATAATAATATTAAAAAGTTTTTATTGTTTTGGTAGTAGTAATAAGTTTTACTTGTGTATAAAGTTTTAATAAATAAAAAAAATAAAAAAGTTGCCCGAAAAATTGGTATATTCAGGAAAACTGAGAGTAATTTTCTATGGGAATTTTGTATGAAATATAGAAATTTGGACAAGAAGTCAACTTGTAAGTAAATAAATATGTATTCAAATATTCTTTGCAGCCTTTAAAAAACTCTTTACAAAGTGCGTGTTCGTTAGATACTCTGTTGCACACTCACAAAACTTATTTATCTGTACACCTCTAAGAAAAATAGGTTCCATTTTTTATTATTATTATTGTGATCAATAGTCACAAATGTCAATCAGTCCAGTTAGGAAAATGTTTACACACTACTGATAAACAGAATATTAGCAATTCAAGATAAAACTGAATGAAATGAAGTAAAACTATTAAGAATCGGTATACCTACCACCAGTCCTATCAAAGTCAAAGTTTTACAAATTAATAAGCAACTCATAAAAAACCTTCCTAAGCAGAAAATTTATTTTGTTATTCTCATTAAAACACCAAATTCCGTTTTTATTAAACAGCATTCTATAAAACAAATTAATTACTTGACCATTCGATAACATTGATAACCGACCACTCGGCCACCGAAAAATCATGACATATGCGTGCCATCCAAGCCAGGGGTGCTTATAATGGCATAGATAATTATCAAACCATAACTACCTGCAATACACTTGACATAATGTTTCGAGCACCGGAAGTCGGGGTGAATCCGGGTAGCGGTCACGTGACCGGCCGGCGGCCATCTTGTTTAACTACGTACTTCCGGTGCGGGCGCACTGCTTGCAAACATTTGGACAGCCGCTCTATTGATTCTCTGCTTTCTGTTTTCTTTTAGCGGCCAGTGTTTATCGTTTTTAGTTTTTTGGCGGCAAGTTATAGGTTTGAACTATCGTTGGCGGTATTTGTATGATTTAACAGACACTGACATTATTATATTCCTTCTACTAATGTAACCTAATATTACTTTAATGTCCCCATTGGTCCTGTGAACCTCAGTAAAGAAAACTCACAGTTAAGCCAGAAATCAATCCGTCTTCTAATTTTATATTTAATTATTCAAGTAAAAACCAAACCCTAACAAAACAGACCCCAAATTGTAACGTTAAATTTTTCCGGGAGGGGAAATATGTAAGGACAGTGAAAGAATTACCACCTACCAATCATCAGAACTGAGGAGTCCCGACTTAAAAGAAAATAAAAGAGTAAACAGTTTTAATAAATAAAACAATTATACTAATCTATCATACTATCATATTAGAGTTATCAAGCCCTACCAAATGGCTTATACTAACATCAAAAAGACACAAACTACTCAAAAGAAATCTGTCCTAATATAGGTAAGTCCACTCAGCGTCTCCCCATAACTTCAAATCCCATCTACCACTCTAAAATCCCGTCACCCTATAAAACCATAAAGTAACAAGAAAATAAACTTAAAACCGAAAGTTTACAAAGATCTTAACCGGTTTAAACCATAACGGAGACGGACGACTGCAGTAACGGATGAGACCGGATTAGGAAACCAAATCTTCTGAAGTCCTGACCGAATCGATCCCCGGCCCCGACAGTTATGAAAAGGCGGCGTTTGAGAGGAGAAAAAATAAAAGCCCGTAAGCCGCCTGCCGGAAAACCTCGGTACGTTTTCAAAGAAAAATATTTTCTTAGATACCGCACAAGTTTTGTGACATCCCTATGTTTGCATTCAACTAAAATAAACTAAACCTTATGTAGTTTACACAAGGTAGCAACTCTCTTGTGTTGAATCTTCAGAGGTCGACGTAAGCGTGTGATCGTGTAGCATGTCAAACCGGTCTTGTCACCGACTATCAATATCAGCCCTAAGTGATGTATGGGGTGGCAAATGCCTTAAATCGATATATTTCGTTCAGTAGCTAGTTATAAAAGTTTGGACAAGTTTATTGGTTATATTGACACCCTGTCAACACGAGTTACGTCCGTTAGAGGATCTTGAATGATGTGTTAAGATCAACTTTTTTTCTATTTAAAGGTTCTATATAAGGATTTTAATCCAGATGTTAGATAAATATTTGGGAAAATAGAAGTTATAGACACGTCTTAACAGTAAAGTTGAATACTAAAAAGAAATGGTTGAATAAATCACAACTTAAGCTTGTTAGTGAAGCCCAAGTCCCAAGAGAGTGTGACAACCGAGTCTTTAATCTAAGTTCATAATCTGCATGATAAGCTCAGTTATATTTTCAGCAATGGACTGCTATAGACTGATGATAAATTGGCGTTGAATTTAAGAAATTAAACTGCATCACACTACTCCACAATCCACAACATTTTGTCAAAACAAATCAGAATCAACAAAACTCAAGTGAAAATTGATACATTATTTTTACCGTTAATTAACTTTCAATCCAAACACGTCAAAAGGCTCCACCGAATTAATAAAAAATCAACACATACAACATACCCAGATAACAAATAGTACTTGCAGAAATGAATGCAACCACTTCGACCACGATCGACTAGACTTATTAATACTGTGTCCGGTATCGCGTGCGTACAACCGGACGTGGGCAACGGTAGCGTCGCTGACCGCTCGCTGCTAATAATCTAGTAGGAACCATATCCGTGGTCAGGACATCATACATACGTCATGGGAGGCGGACATCACATATTAAACGTGTGGCTACTGAATCGTAGAGCACGAAAAAAAAACGCGTCGATTTTGCAACGACTAAATTTGGTTCGAACGATGAACTATCGATTCTAAAAAGCTACGAAAGGAAAAAGACTTCGATTCAAGATTAGACGAAAACATGCTGAAGAGCATAGATACGCCTCAGTGGCCTCTGCTAGAAACCGTACCTCCAACACTTTTTATACAAACCAAGCGTCTCACCGTTCCCTCATAGACACTCAATAGCCCGTCACTAGTTTCCGCTCAGTTGCGCCAAATTCTGACACGAATATTATTCGTCAAGGCGTCTCTAGTCGCTGCCGGACGAAACTTAAACATGACGTTAATCTCTAAACCGTCATTGTCATTGTACAACAGTACTTTGTTTAAAAATTATGGGAAGTAATTAATTACGCAGCTATTGCGACATATAATGTAACAAAGTATGGGCTGTATTAATACGAAGCTTTCCATGGGATAAAAACTGCTCTCAAAACGAAAACATCTTCAGGAAACCGGCATGTCCCCTAATCAAAAAGTTCGAAGAAATGTGACATCCACCAACCCGCACTGGGCCTGCGTGGTGGTTTTCCGCCCACTCCCTCTCACAGAGAGAAGGCCTGTGCTGTGTCCAAGCAGTGAGAACGATATAGGCTAATAATGCTTATGCTTATGCATGGGATTAAATGCCATTAGATAAACTTAAGGACGATCTAACTTTAGGACAATGCAGAACTCATATTAGCTTTGGGTTAACACAATTTAGAGTGTCTCTTTTGGGTGGAGAAGTCTTCCATCATCTAACCCATATTCGATGAAAATACCGTTTACTATAGTACTCTTCTTCTTTTAGTGCTCGTACTCTAAGTGTAAAGGGTCTTTTTACCGAATATGGGTTAAATGATGGACGAAAAGAAGACAATATAGAGTAGTTACTCTATATTGTTTGAGCCCAGTACGTGGCCACGTTGACTGCGGCCTCAGTGGCATTCTTAAGGTCGTAAAAGGTGCAAGTGGTCATGGTACCCTTCGAAATTTCTTTTAGGCTGTTTAGGGTACAATTCTCTCGAGGTTAGAAGAAAAAAATTACCAAAATTATTAATATGTGTAAGATCCTTCACGGAAAAACAGATGCTCCTGAACTACACGACGAACTGTCCCATATTTTTGCTCCAATAAACTATAGCCGTAACAGGAGGCACAGATTGTTCACCGTGCCTTGGGGTCAAACCGTCGCTCGAGCCCAGTCTCCTGTCCCTCGCACAGTCTGCGCTCAACGCTCTCTTGGACGCTAAGCCTGACTGTGATGTGTTCGCGGGTGAATGGAAGAAGATCTTGTCAGTATATCAGGGCCTCAAGTCTGCTATTACAATAGTGTCAGAATGGTCTCTTCATTGTGAGTTTTTGACAGATTTGCCATACAAACACTGTCAAATACTCACAATGGCGAGACCATTCTGACACTATTGTAATAGCAGACTTGAGGCCCTGGAGTATTGTGAGATGAGCGTATGACTGTCGAGTAGTTGTATACTTTTGTTATTATCCTTAAATAATGTGTTTAAGTGTCTTTGTTAACTAATGTAATTGGCCTTGGCCGTTTTATGTTACATAAATAAATAAATGGTCTAATCAGGGGGATGATTGGGTCACTAATCCCCCACGTCATCAGATTGTGTTTGCAGCGACCTACCTGAGTACGCAATCGAAAGGTATATCTTCACCAGACTTCTGTAACTAAACTTGGAATCGGGGCACAAGATGATGCAGCTCAAAAAGCAATGTGACCTACTTATTTAATTGCAAGTAGTACAATAGCCCCCGGTTCCGACCTACGAGTTGTAGTTCGTGAATAACGTGGAATCCAGAAACCAAAAACCAAAAATTCGAAGACATGTGACATCTACAAACCGCACTGGAACCGCGTGGTAGATTGTAGCCCACTCCCTCTGATGCCTCTGACGCTGATTATTCTAGTACAATACATATCTTAGCAATTACACCTTTCAAAAACTCTGAACAAAACTCTAAAAAAAAGTTCTGCTACAGACCATACCCTACTATTAGATATTAAAACAACAAAAAAAAAAAAACTGTTACAAAATCGTGTACGATGCGTACGATCGCGTGCGTTCCACCGGAAGGTACATCCAGAAATCAAGCGCATGACACACGTGCGACTAATTGTCGCGTCGGCGTACGATCCTATCGACTGAAGGGCACTTCAAATGACGCTGATGTAAAGGGCACAATATTGTAGTATTATAATCATTTTTTTTTTCGTTGTTTTTATTTTGCCCCATCTTCAAGTTGAGTGAATAAGTTAGTTCTAAGTAAGGGAGTACCATCGTCGACCGCATCAGTTTCAGTTTTTGTTCATTCATTCAATGTGGAGTGGAACTCCTTGTTGGAGTTTATGGTTCCCGATAGCTGTAGCTTGGGAGTATTCCAGTCTTGAGTGAATAAGTCACTTATAAGTAAGCGAGTACCATCGTCGACCGCGACAGCTTCAGTTTTTGTTCATTTATATCTTTCATTCGGCCACAAAATGAATCAAAAGTGAAATAAGAATTAATTGCTGAACCGATCCAACTTTGTTCGAATTCGCCCTTCGGGTGATAGAAGAATGAAATGAAATGAGCAAATGAACGTTCATTCCTTTGTAATTTTGTCAGTGAACGTGGAATGAAATAAAAATGAACTTTTGCACGAAGTGAAGCGTCTGATTTTAGTTTTACCATATGAGATAGTGGTCAATCGCCAGCCTACGAAGCTAAACAGTAAGTAATAGTTAGTTTGTAACTCAGTTACAGTATAGACTATTCTTAATACTCGTAGAACAGTAACAGTTGGTTAGATTCCCAAAAAGGGTCAAGTGCGAGTTACTTAATAGTATATTTTATATCGAGGGACTAAACGAAGCCATAATATACCAGGCGAGGGAGTCAATGAAACGGAGGGTATATTAAGTTGGCGTTTAGTTTCGAGGTGCAAACTATACTTTTCACTTTGAGAGCGAGAAAAATAGTCAATTTAGTACAAAAACATTTAATAAATATTATTCCTCCAGTCCATAAAACAATCCATAAAACTTTTTTTAATCCTGAAATTTTCGCGGTCAGTCTTTTCCGTTAAACCAGTCACAGATTAACAATTTAAAACACATGGCGCCACCTTCTTTACGGAAAAACCATGGAACTAAAACTGAACACTTTAGCAATGAAGATGGTACACAGTCCACAGATAATAGTATATTTACTGGCTATTTGAGTTTGTCTGTGTCACATGAAGGAAATTAAAAAACTAATTACTTTTCACTCCCTAGAGACTAAAGTGGTCACTTTAGTCCCGCTTCGTAGGGCTATATTGGCATACTTTTAGAGCATGAGAAGTGAAAATTATTTATCAACACTACCCACCAGTCTTTAGTGAAGTTAAGTGCAACAATAAAGCTTAAATTAGAATATTGCTATCTCTTACACAATGACAGTTCAAAGCTGTCCAAACACGTGTTTAAGAAGCCAAGTTTGCGTAAATTTCGGAGTATTGCACGGCATGATCTAAAATTAGGTACGTCTAGACTTGTATGGGAGGAATGGGAGGTCTCATTTAGTTCTGTCTCTATCTTATTTCATGTGCGAGGAAGAGATAGTCATACAACTTCAAAATCGGCTCTGTCAGATTCACTTTTCTTCTTTCTATTCGACATAATATTATTCCATCTCTGATTTTGCACAACAATGGTGCTGTTGCTGACATATGTAAAACAACTTTGAAAGGACGTTCGTACCCCGGGGCGTATTCCGATATCGGTGAAGGAAAACATTATGCATAAGCCGGTATGCTCTAGAATCAATACCTCAACGACAAGTGACTTCCACCAATCAAAACCGGGCTTTCATCCACGTGGTTGATAGCGGCCCACTCACGCTGTTACAGAGGAAATTATGGGCTGATTGTATGTTATGTGGAGAGTAGTGATAACTCATTGGTAATAAATAGCTCCGACTTACGAGTTGAAGGTCATGAGTTCGAACCCAGTAAGGTACTTTTTTGTTAACCTGCGCTGTCCCACTCCTGGGCATAACCTTCCCTCTACTCCCTTCGCGAGCCTGCACGTCCTCCTTCCAGTTTTGGCGGAATCTGCCCAGTTCATCCCGCCATCTCCTACGTAGCCTGCCACGAGCCCGCCTCACTGTCACTGTCTTGTCCCTTTCTACTCAGGCACTTTGTGTGATTTGTTTCATCACCTACTCTGCCCTCGAAAACGGTGAAGGAAACTAGCATATCCTAGAACCAAAAAATTCGAAAACATGTGACATCCACCAATCCGCACTGAGCTCGTGGTGGCTTAGGACCCGCCCTGAGGCCCTGAGGCCGGAGTCTCAGCAGTGGGAACATTATAGGCTGATTACTTATGTTATTACATAGAGTTGTTAAGACGCCGATGGTATTATACCAGTGACCTTGACTGGTTAGCTTGCGTGTTCTGTACTGAGCTCACGCAACTCGTCGTACATCCAGACAGAAATAGAACTCGCCCATCTGGGAGTGCTGTCCCAAATAAGACGCATTATTAATTTAATATACATAAAACAAAAGGTATTTTAATAAAACACGTATGTATATACTAAAAGATCAATAATTAATAAAAATATCTTTAAAAAGGTCAAGGTTTCAGAAAAATACGCTTGATAGATTTTGCATGATTATCAGTTTTTATGCTCGTTAGACATAATTTTACAAATTAATTTCACTACGTAATATAATATAAGCATAAGCTAAAATATTCATATATTAAGTTATTAATAAAATACTCTAATTTAAGATATATTTTTCCAAATCATTAAAACTACTCGTTTAGACGTGATCTTCAGTTTAAAATCATTAACAGTCGGTTATCGTCGCCTTAATCTATAAACTCCGGTATCATAGCAATACAAAATAGGCAAGCACTTTCATGGTCGTAGCAGCTCTATCCAACGCGCGTTCGTATTTCCGAAGTAAGACGATGATTTCCGAACCACATGCTGTTCTTAGGATATCTGTATGTAATATGTAGCTCCAAATCCATCCATCAAAATTTTCTTAACGTTAACACTTTAATCGGTTAAATTGTTTCGTAATGTGTTTGTTCTTTTACTCAACAGTTCACTCGATTGTTTGTTTATTTACTGAAGGCCATTTTTAACCACGAGTAAAGTTGATCGACCTTAAATCAATAACGCCCTGAAGACGGTGGCTACCCGCGAATAAGGCTTGGCTGACACTGCAGTGTCGATATTTCTTGTCGACACCGATTCCAAAGAAAGATAATTTACCAGGAGAACGCACAATCATTCTACTTTCCTATCTACAATGAAAGCTTCGTATGTATTGACATAGTTTGGTATCTGTTCCGTCTAAATTATATTTTTAGGGTTCCGTACCGCAAAAGGAAAAACGGAATCCTTTCATTTTAATTCTCCTACCTTTTTGTACCTATACTTGTTAGCTAATTTAACCGCATTTGACATTTTTTTTAATTTTAATTCTGTGACCTTTATAATTTGTACCCACTTATTCATTTATTTTTAATTGTTGTGACATTTTATTCTATTCTGTTGCAGGCTTATGATTTTTTTATTTTATGTATTATAGGTTGTATGACCTGAATTTAAGTAATTTTATTATTCTTATAGGATCACTTCGTTGTCCATCCGTCCGTCCGTCTGTCTGTCAAGATTAGTTTTCTCAGGATCGCGTCGAGATATGAAGTTGAATTTAATAACTATCAAATACGCAGGCCTACGGTCACATGAAGCGCAAAAAAAAATCAAGCTTCAAGTCAACGCAATCAATATTACGGCCATTTAAGGCTCGTACAGACTCGCGCGATATCGCGGGCGCGACAGGCACCGACAAAGAAATTGTGCTACTAGTGTCGCATCGCGCCCGCGATATCGCACTAGTCTGTACGAGCCTTTATGCGACATATTTTAACACTCGCAAATAAATCAAAACGGGTACTTCTCGTTGACCTAGAATCGTGAAATTTGGCAAGAAGAAAGGTACCACAGCACTTATGAAGGGGAAAAATTATTTAACACAAAAAAAACTATAACAAATTACATTTGCAGTTGAAGAATTGACCGTGGCGTGTATCGATGTATGCGAGAACATTTTTTATACTGCAAAGTTAAGTTTCTATTGGGATAAATTATCCCAACTACGGAACCCTTCATTGTGCGTGGTCCGAAATGCACATGGCCGGTTTTTTATGTTTTATTCAAAGGACAACAGGGCCTTAACAAGTGAGAATTGCTTTCAAAGCGTTTTCTACGACTTTGACATACGGTTTTCGGTAGCTTATGTGAATCCAATACATTTTTGACTGTTCCATCTTCGTAATCGCTAACAGAACGTCACTTTGTCTAGGTGCCTGAAGCTCAAATTATATTATTAAGTACTAAATTTAATTTAATTAATTTATATTTTATAAGGTAAAAAGCTTTTATATTTTATTTTAATTTAATTTACTTAATTTTTTATTAAGTTGTTCGTTGCCCATTCTTCTCCATACGTAACTATCTTTTGGAAGGGGCAACTAAAATCAATTCATAGTTTTTGTATATTTTGACTTTCAAAAGTGCCTTTTATGTTCCTATTTGAAATAAATTATTTGACTTTGTCTTTGATTCGCTTTAGTTTCGATTTATTGCTAGTATCAAATTGTGTCCCTAGAATAACCGACTTATATATTTTTTTTATCTCCGAAGTTTTTAAATCAAACAAAGACAAAAAAACAAACAAACTGTTCTCTCGTTTCCACGTGTTTGGGAGCTGTGGATTTACGAGTAGTACCTGTTTAATATGTAAACGTAAACATTGCTGAAAATCAACCTGTGGCTGCCAGTGTTTACTAATTCAGAATATTTTAAATTTTAATACGTAAAATAAAACTAAGCTTATTAGGGTCTATGATAAATTATACGTGGGTGGACACAAAAGAAACGCTGGATGGATTGTGTGAATGATGATATATGTGATAGGAAAATCATTTAAATAATTTTAAACTATACACTAAAATATTAATACCAGCCTATAACTGTCCTACTACCAATTACGCAGGTGGCTACAGGATTTCACCCACACACAAGCGGAGAACTGGTGGACCTCGACAACGGGCTGCAGGCAGTCCAGAGAGGCCATGCCATCCTTGGACGGTAGACTGACCAGGCGACTTTTACGCCTGGACAGGTACGGCCTGCGCCTGGGGACGGGGACCATCACGGGACACTGCTCGCTAAACAAACATTTCCACACAATAGGGATAACGGACAGCCCTCTGTGCAGAGCCTGCATGGAGGCGGATGAGACCGTTGCGCATGTGCTCTTCGAATGCACAGGCGTCACCCAGATCAGAACAGAAACCCTCGGGGAACCCAGATCCTTTGCCGATGTTATAAACAGACTAGGAGACGTGATTGGCTTCTGGAAGGAGGTGGGCTGGTTGGAATAACCACCGACGGCCGCCATGGCCCACGCACACTGGTCCATCTTAAGGACTAAGTGCGGAAACCAAACCCTCAAACATAGAACATAGAACTGTCCTACTACTGGGCAAAGGCCTCGTCTCATACAGAGAAGGCACGAGAGCATTGATCACCACGCTTGCTCAAGACGGGTTGGCGATTTCAGACTTATATTAACTATAGTCCAGGTTTCCTCACGATGTTTTTCCTTCACCGATATGAGTAATGTCCAAGATAAACTCAAAAAGTACATATGAATTGAAAAAGTCACATTGGTACTTGCCCGGATTTGAACCCACAACCTTATACATGAGAGGCGAGGCCTTAACTAACGGGCCATCACGACAAAAAGACATGCTACGACAACCCCAAAACAATTGGAATGTGAAAACTCTTACCCTGCAGGATACAATTCCAGGATATTTAATTTAACCGCATCTGTGGTCTAATGGTAAAACCACCTGTCTCAGACTCAGAGGTCCCGGGTTCGATTCCCAGCTGGGGCAAAATTATCTGCTCGGTTTGTTTAGCTGGTTTTCGGGCTTGTCCTAAGCCCACCTGGATAGCTACCACCATCTTATCTAAATCTGTCGCTATAACAGCAATGTATTTGTTGTGTTTCGGCAGTTAGAGGTAAGATAGCTAGTTCCTCTGGGGCTGAGGATTCCGGGTGAAGCTCGCTTCCACCTTCGGCCTTATCATCACTTACCTCCAGGTGAAATTAAAGCTAAAACCTTCCCGGTTGTGGAAAAAAAAATATTTACAGACAAATATGTGCACTGACTGGGCAGATCCTATCAAATCCTGTTCCTGAGCTATGAGGAACAGGGTGTAAAGTTCACTCATACTCTATGGAAAAGGAAGGATCTTCCGACCAGAGCCAAATCGGGTGTCGTATCTGGTGGGCAACTGCCCGACGGTTGATGTCGGGATGTTGTATATATGCTAGTCGCGCGGTAAACTCTGATAGCGCGATGCAGGATTTGTGACGTCAGGTCTTTGATGCATAGTTCGCATGCGGCGTTGTTGATACCGCCACAGTGTTTTCACTTCTGTCGGCAGTCCTTATGGCTACCAATTTTTGAAGTGAAAACTGCTTTAGCCGCGTTGAGCGATTTTAGGTAGGGGGAAAACTTATGGATTCGCGTCACCGAAATGCGCGACATGCTCGTGTCGTGTAGCGCCAGACTGTCAGTTATTACAAAGTTATGAGTTTTCACTTCTGTTGGTAGTTCATATGACTGCATTTTTTTTTTTTTAAATACAAATCGATATAAAAAAATAAAAAAATAAACGAACTCTAATTCAAGCCAACCTCGAATAGAAATATCGAGCTCCTGGAGAATGTGTGCATAAGTAATAAGTAGCTGTTCAAATTTGGTCTAACCTTTAGCCAGCCCTCGATATATGAACCTTTGCATGCTACATACGACCAGCTAATAAACCTATTTTACAAGTATATCATAGTTAGTCAATTGTGTGGATAAATTAGGTATATGAAAATAGCATGTTTTAATCTGAATGGTAAATAAATCTGGCCGAATTGAGGTGAAGACGATACCATGTATTCAGATATATGTATACTGATAACCCTTCAAAATGGTTGAGCTAAATGTTGCTGACCCATGCGTCATGTTCGTGAACGGGCGCCGTCAGTTGGGACTGGTCATCTCTTAGCTGCCACGGCTTAATTTAATTTTAATTTTTGAATTGTGTTTATTACGGGCGCTTCTAACGTGCACGTCTTTCTACATTGTTCTCACATGTATAACTTCAACATGATGTAACCCATATTTGGTATCAATATTTAGTTTTAAAAGAGTGCCCGTGGAGTTTTTTGCCCGTTCTTCTCCATAGGAAACTACTACTCTTTGGAATGGGCAACTAGCTTCATCTTTCTGACTGATCAACCCCTTGACAATTCAAAAGTGCTTGTAATTGGACTATTTGAAACTAGCTGACCCGACAGACTTCGTTCTGCCAAAAGCTACGACTGTGGTAATTTTTCTACGCGCAATGGAAATATAATATAAACTCCACTACTCTACTCTACTCTACCCTACCTGCCCAACCTACCTACCCTACCTACCTGCCTACTCTACCTTACCCACATCTACCTACCTACCTAAAACAATAATTAGCGAAATCGGTCCAGCATTTCACATTTTTAAGCTATTGCATAGCTTCTATCGCGGGCCTTGAGCGCGGGGACCGAATCCAGAAATTCCGTAACGAAAAAACCTCACGCTCCCCACTCCGACGGTTTTACTACACCAAGTACCCTCTAGTGATCTAATAATTTCTGGCAGTTCTTTTTTCTGTGTACTGCGTATTTTATTCTTATAAATATTAGTTTATAAAATTATGATCTTCACAAAAAGTGATTGTTGATAGTGGGGTTTGAACTCTAGACCAGTCGATTACGAGTACATTCAGTTCCCCTGTTGCACCGCAAGGCTACAACGACTTAACTAAAGCTTGCCAAATAGTTGATACCATTCCAGTTGAACAATTTTTAAACTTGACTAGACGGTTGGAAATGACTCATGTACATGGAATTTTTTCGCTGTCAAAACAGTTTGTCACTCTTTTTTTATTTAAAATTACTTTAGGTTCAACACTTTCGTCTATTTTAAAGTTGTTATTATGCTTATATTTGAATAGTATTTGACTTTGTTTACGTAGTTATACACTTTTACGACGTTCAGCACTTATTTATTTTGTTTTTAAGCTATTGCATAGCTTCTATCGCGGGCCTTGAGCGCGGGGACCGAATCCAGAAATTCCGTAACGAAAAAAAAAAAAAATTAATATCAAAGAAAAAGAAATACTGCATAAATAAAATAAATAAATAATTATAATTGCATAAGTTGATACAAAATGCTATGCAATAGCTTTACCGCGGCAGTCCCCAAGTGCCACACGTCTTTTTTTTTTTTTTCAATTTTTCTCACCGTTAATCCTTTCCTGGACTACGACAAACATTTTAAATCCAAAATCAGCTAAATCGGCCCAGCCGTTCTCGAGTTTGAGCGAGACAAACAAACAGCAATTGATTTTTATATATATAGATAGGTAAATGCTTTGAGTTTGAGTTTGATATACTACTTCATTCTGAAGTCTCGTTAATTAATTCGACATGAACACAAGCAATTTATTTATTTTTGTTCAGTGAAATCTCCAAAAGGCTAGTTGACACTTCCCGTGACCCAAGGGCTGGCTTTGGCCAGAGGCTAAGCATTGCCAAACAACGTGGCAATGCCGCCAGTCTCTTGGGTGCATTACCAGTGGACAGCGATGCGGAGGAATTTTTCGACGCCATATTTTATTTTATTTTGTTATTAGTTTTATTTAGTTTAGGTTATTATATTTTTATTAATTCTTACCAATTAATATTGATAAATAAATAATTAACATATTAAAAAAAATATCCTCTATTTGGAACGCCATACAGCATACAAAAATCACACCAACGGAGTAAAAAAATAACTTCATCAAATAAAAATTTTGCAATGGAACAGCGAACTAAGGTAGCAGAGCGATTATTTCAAAGAAATAAATACTTTATCCAACTGTGCTCACACTACACATAAGCACCAATCACAACGAACACAAACCTGCCAGTCCACTCCACAATAATCTTTAAAGCAGAAAACCTAAGTGTATTAACTCTCACACTCAACCAGGCAATAAAAACAAAAATTGGAAACATTGTAAAATAGACGCTATTTCAAATGATAACAGGGTCCATATTTCAGAGTAAACAATAGTGGCTGGCAGGCCAAGGGAACTTTCAAAGTAGTAACAGACCAATAAAAGTTTGTCCAATCAAGTGAACGGCTAACAGCAAATAACATTGGGAGTCACCGCTCATGACTTGCAGCAGACCTCGTCTACTGGACGATTAAAGAGAATGGGATTGACTATTACATACTTGTGACTTTTCTGGGCAAGTGAAGGGGGGCCAAATTATATTTTTAAAGCTAAGGCATCATTTTAGCTTCAAGTTAAATATGTAAGCTGAGAACCCATAGTTATGGCGAGAAAATTACACAAATCTCGTCTATCAGAGGAGGAGAAGAGTAAAACTTTTTAAGAGAGAGAGAAAGCCAGAAGTTATGCAATTTAGAAAGCACACTAAGAACAAATCGCAGGTATTACACGGTCTTGCTTTGCCATTGAAATCTGTGCATGTGGATTCAGATACCGATGTATCAATTGACTCTCTAATATCGACGGCAAATCTAGACCCAGTAAGGATTGCACGGCCCATTCAACATAAAAACAAACGTAAATTAATTACAAAATTATAGTAATCCACAAAAACTGAACCCTTCTCCAGGACTCGGCAAACAGTTCTAATTGCTGGGTGTGCGTGACCAAACCGTGGGATCCAACATATGCCACCACTAAACCAACTATTATATTCACAACTATGCCCGATAATTTGCCACTAGACATGGTATGTGCAATCGATATGACATGCTACGCCCAATTTTTTGACAAGCTGTTTTGGTGTGGGTTACATGATTCAGAAAATGGCTACCACTCTTCCCGTTTTCCTTAAAAGATGGCAGGATTTTTGTTAGTGGGACCCAACAGCATTCTCCCTGATCCAGTCGCCATCTTTTAACACTATGGCAGTGTCCTACCAAGGTCTTTCTTGAGTTATTTTTTTCCCAGCGACCTTTTTTGGACATGGTTCCATCATTAATAGGCTGACATGGGAATGGGAAATTTTTAATGCATCGTGGCTGAAGGCAACGACACATGTCGATCGATCACGGAGGTTAAGGAACGATGGCGAGGTCACGCCTTGGGTGAGCTACCGTTGTTTGCCCCCACCGACCCTCCAAGAGTGAGGCAAGCAGTTAGTCTTGCTGGAACAGTGCAAGCGGTCAGTCGTTTGTCACCAGTACTAAAGCTAGTTGAGTTAAAACACGATAAACTAACCTTAGCACACGATATTTTGACATTACATGCATCAAATTGTGCAAGCAGTCTAACTCTTTCTTTGGGTTCTTCAGAAAGTCTGCAAATATGATGATCAGCTGTAATAGTTACGTCTCACGTAGGTATAAAACGTTTCACTCTGTATAGTGCAACGTTTCCGGAGAAGATCTATTAGCATTTTATGTTGTTGACTCCTTACCAACAACAGACGAACAAGTAGAGCAATATACTAGAAAGGAGATCATTTAGATAATCTCCAAAGGGTCTTGCGATGTTCTTTCTTTTCTTAGAGTTCATTTATCCAAAACAAAAGACAGCAACGGGGGTTATGTCACCAAAAATAGCTTCTAATACACTTGCGCGGGCAAAAGATGACTAAAAAAGTTTTTGGACTTCTGACTTACTAAAACGTCAACCAAGAACATCTGAAGATATTTTACCAGAGACTAGAGCTAATCGGTCACCCATCCAAGATCTAGACAAGGTTCAATCTTACAGATCAACAACTGATCTGCATGTTTGTTGTTCAACTCCAAAAACACTTACGATGATAAAACTCTGCAAGAAAACCTTAACTCCTACTTTCTTTCCATTCTTCTTCTTCTTCTTAACGTTTCGATAGCAAAAATATATTTGTTTTTAGGGTTCCGTAGTTAACAAGGAACCCTTATAGTTTCGCCATGTATTTCTGTCTGTCTGTCTATCTGTCTGCGGCTTAGCTCAGAGACTTAGTACTAGAAAACTGTAATTTGGCATGGTATACATATCACGCCGATAAAGTGGTCAAATAAAATCTTGATTTGATTTTATTTTAGGGTACCTCTTCATTTTTTTTTTTTTTCGTTGGATAGGCTGATCAAAAATATTGTGGGTTTGTAAAAACTATTTTTCGATTCAGGGATCCGTTTACGTAATATTTAGCTTTGAAGTGCAAATTTGTTACAGTCAAAGGTCCACTGCCAGCTAAATGGTTCAATGGTTGTACTTAAATATGTGAAAAATATCACAGCAGTAGTATATATAACGAAGTTAAAATACAAACTATGACAGCTAAGTAGGGTTTACAAGTTACCGAGTAATAGTCGATCAACTTACATTTACAGTTGAAAAACATGTTCTTCGATGCATTCCGTATGGAAGAACATTTTTTACAACAACATTCAAATTGCAACTTCACATGGATTCTTATTTTTATTTTCTTAAGATTATAATTTGAATTTGTTTAATAAATTATTTGTTTTTTTTAAATTTAATTTAATTTGTTTTAATTTATTTAAATTTAAGCTAAATACAGAAAAATGTACTTACATTGCATGGTTACCCTTAAATGTACGATAATGATGCGAAAGAGCGGAGCCTTCTAATACAGGCATTGTTTGCCTAAAAGAAGGCTCCAAACACGTTTAAATGTAAAATGTAATCTTCTTTTTGTCACAATAAAATATTTTGTATTTGTAATATTAAGTTTGTTCTTGGGATAAATTCATACCAACTACGGAACCCTTCATTGTGCGTGGTCCGATACTTTTTGCATTAACAATGCTTAGGGCCTTCGAACGTCAACATTGCACGTTGTCAATGCGAAGTCATTTAATTATAAAGAAGTCCAATTGTTTGTTAATATGTATGTTACCGTATGGTGCCGGACGTAAAGAATAGCACCACCCCATTTCCTCCCGTAGGTGTCGTAAAAGGCGACTAAGGGACTTACTAGAGAATGGGCAGCAGCTTTCTCTATGCATTTTTAACACTATACTGCGATCGCCAACCCGCCTGCCAAGCGTGGCGATTTTGGCAAATTTCCTCCCTTTTGGGGGAGGCCTATGTCCAGCAGTGGACGTAATCTCTGGAACTACTGATCACACTACATATTGCTGATTGTCATTGGATATATTTTATGTTAAGACAAGCACGCGGTCGAAGTCGCGCACAGAAGCTAGAATAGATAAAGTAGGTTAGTATTTACGAAGTTATTTCTGTCCAATGTTGGCGCTGCTAGTGTAGCCGGACTAAGGCCATATTCTTTTGCATATCGTTTCACATTGATTCAGTATTCATACAACAAGTTCGAGAATTTGCTAACTTTTTATTTGTGTGGATGATACTGGAGATTTCTGGGTTTATTTTTGACTGATGCTGACCTATAAGATATTAGCTGGCCTGGCTTATAAGATAAAAGACTACGTTGAAGACAAGGAGGTTTGGCAATAATTTCTTCTGCACATGTGGCTTCCCTGGTACCTCATAAACAACATAACTATGTAAATGTCTATTAACTGCTCCCAAATAACGATGTTTATTTAGATAAAAAATCTTTTTTTTTTTTTACATTCTTCCTTGACATAATCTTTTCATTATTTGGTATTATTTACCTACAAATCGAATTCCAATTCTTTATTAGTGGCTTTTGTGGACATGATATTTATTCAGATATGTTACTGTAGTTGTAATTGCAATCATGAGATTAATCTTTTATATACTTAGATTATTTTCTATTTTGTGAATGTGAGAAGGTTGTAGGCCTAGTAGAGTGTAGATTTGTTGGTGGTTTTCTATTTTGTTAAATACCTAGTAATTGTTGAAAGGCCTACACTGTCCTCCCATACCTATTATCACTGTTATTTTATAATATTGTAAAGCCAATTATTTTTAAATGAGTAACCGTGGAGTTTCTTGCCGGCTCTTCTCCACAGGAAACGACTAATTGGAACCATACACCTAGCTTCGGACGTTTCATAAGTGCCCATGTAGGTTTATGTGAAATAAAATATTTTGATTTTGATTTTGACCAATTATTTGGAGATTTGGATAAACTAAAGCTTTAATTAATTATTATCATTAGTTATAAACGTATTACTAGACAGAAGACTACATTACTCAAGCTCAAAAACACATAATAAATAACGTAGGAAGCAAAATCATATACAAAACATAAAACCCCATAGAATTATATAAAGAAATCGGTCAAACCCTTCCACGCCCTCCAAGGCGAGGAGCGAAACTCATAAAAATGATAACTCGTAAAAACAGTCATAAAAAATATGTAGCTACGCTAATATGCAGTTCGGTCGAAGCGTGATTTCAATATGAATAATTCTAAATATTTTGTTCATTTTAGTTGCGTTTTAACGAGATTTTTATCCTATTTCGTGACTTTATAACATTTATTTCACGGAAAGTGGTGAAAAGCTTCTGTCCCTACTTAATAACTGATTTTATTTTTCACGGCTGCTGTCCGTTTCAGGATTAAATCAGTAATCGAACCAAAAAAGCTGATTAGTTGATTTATACACGAACCTTTTTGGGACGATAATGCGTGCTCAATCTTTGTCCACTTTTAAAATTCTGGTTAAAAATCACTTCCTCTCTCCTTAAACATACATTGCTCTTTTATCATGTTTATTATTGTAATGTATAAATATATTTATGTGGATTAGTATCTTTATGCTTTATGTATGTATGTTTTTATTGTTATGTAAATGGAGTATTGTCTCACCTTCTACTTTTCGATCCATCCAAAGGTTGTCTGTAAAAGATCGCTTTTAGCGATAAGACCGCCCATTGTGACACCCTATGTAACAGTTCTACATTATATCTGTAATTTTTATGGTGTACATAATAAAGAGTATTCTATCTACACTGAAAAAAAATGTTTGATTATACATAACCAAACTTTCGTCAACATGTAACACAAAAAAAGTGACCACATAACTCAATGGAACATGTAACCAAAACCAAAAGGCTGTTTTGTATTTTATAGACAAATCACTTTTATTAAATCAAGTTAACTTTTATAAAGTCTTGTCAAACTTTGATTATTCCTGAAATAGCCGAAGTAGTTAAGCTAAGTATTTCTTTCAGTGTATCTATCTTTTTGTGGATATCTTTCTTTTCGTAAAGAACAGCTTTGTGTTTTGGTTGGATAAACAGTTTTTGGTTTCCATCTACAATTGCCACGTAGAGGATAACAAGTCATTTTCATTTAATAATAATCTTCCGAAGTACTGTCGCTTAGATTTTTACATAAATATTTCATATATTGACATATATATTGACTATATTACTATACTAGATTGATCTCAATACACTACTATAACTACATAATACCCAACCGAACAATAGTCTGGCGTTCCATCAACTTTCACAGTTACCAAAACCTATTAAGTTCAAGACGTTAGTATTTTAATAAATGAGGGAACGTCACAGCCATTCTCCCAACTTGAAATTAACTTTGCGCCCCTGGGACTTGTATGAAAGCTATGAATACGGTACGGCATACTGTAGAGCCATTGTTGGAGGCAGGAGACGGTAGTTCTTGAAGTTGCAACGGAACTTGGGTTTCAGTAGCGCCATTGTGGCCTTGTGGGTCGGCGGCGAAGCGCTGTTGGTTTTTGGTGGTGGGCGATGACCACCTGAATACGTGTAATTTATATTGAAGTTTTGGAGATTAGAACCGTATTAGGTTGTGTGTACAGTACTTTCACAATTATTTTACCTTGCATTACAGTCAAAATCACAATGATCTTTATTTTCGTTACTATAAGGTTGCTGTTAGGTTGCTGCCACTGACAAGTCTGTCAAAATCACAGTGATCTTTAATGTCGTTACAATAAGGTTGCTGCCACTGACAAGTCTATCAAAATCACAGTGATCTGTAATGTCGTTACAATAAGATTGCTGCCACTGACAAGTCTGTCAAAATCACAGTGATCTTTAATGTCGTTACAATATTTTATTTATTTTAATTTATTAAAACTTTATGCACAAGTAACAAAATACTGTACAAAGGCGGACTTCATGCCTGAGGCATTTTCTACCAGTCAACCTTAAGCTGATGCAGAGACAAAACATAGCAGGTGCAACATATGGGATAGATAACTCGAATAAATAATAAGGTTGCTGCCACTGACGTCTGTCAAAATCACAGTGCTCTTTAATGTCGTTACAATAAGGTTGATTTGTTGTTTTCACTTGCCACTGACAACTTACTAGTAGTGTTAACTAATAGTAACTAATATTATAAATATGTACTAGTAGTACATATTTATAATATTAGTATGGATGGATTAATTTGCCATGTTGTAGCCAATGTAATAATAATAGTGTTTTATTGCAGGAAAAATACCCATACACAAAAAATATAATAAAAAGTAAAACAGTAAAAAACATTAAAAATTATAACATGGAGGTATGTATAGGTACTCGTATGACCCATAGTCATCAAAAAAACAAAGTCTTTTGTAATTTCCTTTATGATCATGCTGACTAGAAATCAAAACTTCTATGCCAAGTACGTATTGCCTAAACCTTATATTGACTAGGAAGCACAATGCCTACCTTGCAATATGTACAGTATTTGAACTAAACCTTATTCTGACTCTGAACCAAAATGCCTACCTTGCATTAGGTCTATTATTTTAGGAGAAGAAAGGGAGTACCGTATCTGGTTCCGTTGTGTGGCCACAGTTCTAACCTAACCTACAGTTCAGAGGCCCTAGTGTGAGTTTATTTTAACCATCTCGACTACTCAGAAATTATTGCATTTTAGGCATTTTGCTTGTTAAACATTTTGATCTCTAGGCGATTTACAGTTTAGGCAATTTGCTGTGTAGACATTAATTTTAGGCATTTTGCTTCGTAGACGAATTGAAAGTTAGACACTCTGATCATAGGGGATTTGTCACATGTTTGTATATTGTTTATTGGTTTCAAAAAAACATAAACAATACAACAGTTATCAGTATTTGCCAAACTGCAAAACAGATTATCGGAAATATATAACTTTACGTAATAATTGAGTTCAAGAGAAGCACAATGCTTCCGCGAAAAGTTGAGCATAAAAAACTAGTTTCAATAAAAATAAAACGTTGAAGTACTTCCGACAAAGTTCAGCCATCCCGTTTGAACGAAGCATAAAAAATATAAGTTATTTGAACTTAATATTTTTATGAATTAATAAAAATTAAAAAAAATACGTTAACACCCACGCTTGGTTCATATTTTATTAACATTAAGTACGCTTTAAAAATATATACGTTGTGGTATGAAAACACAGTGAAATATGATATTTTGTAATAAAAATGTACGACAATATAGGATTACGTTATTACATCGCAACGTTCTCGGAACTAGAAACATTTACTTCGCGGTAGCTCATGGTCCTAAGCTGAATAAAGTTTCTTTTATTTCTTTCAATATTAGAAAAAATCTAGTTGTATCTTGTAAGTATAGGTAAATCATCTGCTAATAATAGTCATTAGATATAAACGTATGTACTTTTACACACTCCTGAAACTTCACACTGTCTAAGAAATTATTTAACGAATACCATCAAATTGTATAAACTCTGACAAAAATGTATGTGTACTAAATTATAGAAATAGTTTGATTATCCACCCTCTACGACGTCTACGGCGTAGCCGCGTAGCGCTACGCTACGCTTCGGTGGAACTGCTTGTAATTATGTACAATTAGTACTATCGGAGACATTCGAATCGGACCACCATAAGGACTATTCTTGCTTGCAGCGCTTACCTACGCTCATTAACCAATAGCATCGCAGCATCAGTATTTTTTCGATCGAAAAAATCCAGTCGAGTTACTCTGACATCCGTGATCGTTGTAAAAGAGCCTGAGAAATTTATTTAAACAGTTTTTTTTTGCCTTCGCAAAAAGGGGTGTTTAATAGATATGGTCATCGTGTATATCACGGAATTTTGTTTTGAAAGTGTGCCGATTCGGATGTCCCCGATAGTATATACTAGTACAAAGTGAAGAGATTATTTTGTATTCTGTCCTTCTATTTTCATAAACCAAAATAGTAGGTACACAACTAAGTACCTATATTCAAATTCGCATTCACGAATAAATCTCAGAATCTTTTCAGAAAGATAAAGTGACTCATGAACGTTTTTCTTCGATTGAGTTGAGTAATTTTCGAGTGAAATTTCTTAGAATATCCACTTTTTATATTACTATCACCAATCTGCGTGTTACGTTAAGTAGGTACATTATAATTAGTAGCTCTATCTACCGTGCATATAACCTAACAATTTATACGCAATAATAAGGCCCGCTAGTCTAATTCAAAGGCTAAACCGGCCGTAGACGGTACGTCGCAACGCTGACATCACATCACTGGGAATGACTAATGAGAGCGCGGTCCCATTGACAGCGAGAAAGCACGTACAGCTGATTTTAGGAATTGATGCGTGTGTTCGTGTATTATAGATTTGGTTGAGTATAAGATACATAGATACAAAAACTCACGCTATCTTCCCATAGTGGTAGGCAGAAACTATAGAACGCCACCTGCTACACTCCTTACATACCCCTTTTGATTCTATTACATTCATACATCTGGGCCTCAAGTCTGCTATTACAATAATCGTAGTGTCAGAATGGTCTATCATTGATTTCATAATTGTTGATTTTGACAAGTTTGGTAATCTACGAGTATATCTATACTAATATTATAAAGCTGAAGAGTTTGTTTATTTGAACGCGCTAATCTCAGGAACTACTGGCTGGAATAGAACAATTATTTTTGTGTTGGATAGTCCACTTATCCAGAAATATTATAGGCTATATAACATCACGCTACGACTAATAGGAGCGGAGCATAAATGAAAAATGTTGCAAAAACGGGAAAAAATATTCCTTTTTGAGAGCCTCCGTTGCGTGCGCTGCGTAAAAGGTATAAGTTTCGCAAATATAATGTATGATGGAATTGTTCCTTTTAAAAGTTCTAGAAAAAAATCCGCGACAACATATGTCTATCTTTTAAGATTGACTCACTATAACCTTTTTTATGGTAATCAAATTTGTTCGAAATTAATGCATTATTTGCGAAGGAGTTTTATCATTATCAACAATATATTAATCCATATCCAAAAAAATATGTTATTAATCACAAGTATTTAAATGTAAACAAAATTGTCCGTGACATCACTTGATTTCAATCAACATCTTAGGAGATACGAGTATCATAATTTTAAAATAACTCCTTAACAAAATAAGTAGAAGATTCATTACTTAAATCACTCTCTCTCTTAGGTGACGCAGACGAAGTTGCGCGGGTCAGCTATATTATAAAGCTGAAGAGTTTTTTTGTTTGTTTGAACGCGCTAATCTCAGAAACTTGATACTGGTTCGAATAGAAAAATTATTTTAGTGTTGGATAGCCCATTTATCGAAGAAGGCTATAGGTTATATAACATCACGTTAGGATCCTTAGAAGCCAAGCGAAAAGAACAAAAGTCAGAAAGAACGCTAAGCGACGCGATTCGACGCGATGGGTGGGCCGAAATTTCACGCGAGCGAAGTCGCGGGCAGAAGCTAGTCTACTAATATAATGGCGTCATTATGACTTTCCAATGGTCAGCCACTGACACTTCATTGAAAGAATTGGTAATCTCGTACATAATGATTAATGACAAATGAAACTTCCTACTAAACTTCCAAGTTCCTACTACTTCAGATTGCTTATAACACTAATAAATAATATGTAAAAATATAAATGAAATCTGGCATGAATAAATGTTCAAAATGCCATTGTAATACAATTCTATTACGAGACCATTGACCGACCAATGATCGACCATTATGAATTTAGCAGATTACGAACTTTTAGCAAAATGACAATGGGATCGTGTTGGAGTGACGAATTTATAAAAATAGCAGACTTGGGCGCCTGTGCGGCTCTAATTACTTAGCCACAAGTCCCTCTATACGTAAATAGTAGCCTCTTTATGTAAGTTCTTGCGAGACTAACGCACGACAATTGATTTTTATATATACATATAAGGTGTATCTATTCATACACGAAATATTTTAAGAGATACACTTATAGGTGGTAAAGATGCCATGGAAACGATTTTTTTTAAATATGAGTATATTATTTAAAAAAAAAAAAAAAAAAATTACTTGATATGATGATTAATTATCAAAATTCACCGCGCTCGTGCCACCACCGCAGCCGCGTCGCCGCGTCCGGGCGGGTCATAGAATAAGTAAAATTTTAGAAAATGCAACTCCTTTGCAAAATGTCTCAAGCAATTTTAAAATTATGATAATTATGTAAATATACTTATTTTTCGCTGCTATGGCTTTTTTACCACCTAGCGAAAAATAAGTATATTTACATAATTATCATAATTTTAAAATTGCTTGAGACATTTTGCAAAGGAGATGCATTTTCCAAAATTTTACTTATTCTATGTATGACCCGCCCGGACGCGGCGACGCGGCTGCGGTGGTGGCACGATCGCGGTAAATTTTGATAATTAATCATCATATCGAGTAATTTTAAATTATTTAATTTTTTAAATAATATTCTCAGATTTAAAAAAAATCGTTTCCATGGCATCTTTACCACCTATAAGTGTATCTTTTAAAATATTTCGTGTTTGAATAGATACACCTTATATAACTAGGCATAAGGCATAGTTTTGAATTCAAAAAAAATCAAATTACTATAAGTCACGATGTTATTGTCTTGAAAAGACTGAAATAAGTAGTTACATTTTTCTTGCAACTTTATTTCACAGAATTAGCTGAGAATTAAATATAAGTTAAATCAGCAATGTTTATAATGTAAAAGAAAATTATACACACTGAATTTAACACGAACAAACAGACGGGGAAAACTGAGAACAAAATGCTAATGTCCTTACACGACCAACATTGTACAAAATGTTTTATTAAAATTTGGAAACACCACAAGTCTTCAGGGATGAAAGCGGAGGGACGAAATGTCAAAGACCTCTGAATCAACCTTGAAATAAACTTATGTGGGTACTTCAATGTAATCACGTAATCTTTGCTGTGTATACAGGATATTTTGTTATGGTTTAATTTTAATGTTTGGGCAGAATTTGTCTTTGCGGAAAGAAAGTAATTATGTATTGTGTATTTATGTTATTTTTTATCTCATTGTATGCTGCACCGGGCACTGGTCGACGTCATCATGTCAACGCCGGCTGTCGCTGAAAACCAGCGCTGGGCCTCTGTCTCGCATAGGGTCGCGGCATTATGCTGAGCGATGGCCGTTTTGCGTGGATGTGACGCATATTTGCCCCAAACTATTATTTTTTTGTGTTGTGTTCTTTTTTTGCGTCATGTTTACCGCAAATAAACGATTTTTCTTTTTTTTTTTTTTTCTTTCTTTAAAGTGAAAATTTTGTGTTACAAATTGTTACGAAAAACAATGTCTTGTAAGAGACATGCTCGTGTAAAATTCGACGGCTTGGCAAATCTATATTAGAAGAAATATTTTTGAACTGGAGTACGAGTATGATACACTCTAGTAAAGCTGAGGTAACTTAACCTAAAACTGATCTCAATCAAATACTTGTTATATTTACTTAATTAATGTTAGGAATATATATAAATTAAAAAAAAAATGGTTTTTAATTTGTTTCCAATTTTTTTTAAATTAATTTTATACTTTTTGCTGTGCCTTACAGGGTACTATCGCGGGCACAGATTCTAACCAACTTGAAAACAATATATCCTGTCCACACGATGACCACACATATTTACCGCCTCGTTTTGGACGTACAATAAAAAAAAAAACTTCTGTTTAAATAAATTTATCATGCTCTGTTACAATGATCAAAGACATCTGACCACCTCGGCTAGTTTTTTTTTCATTTACAAAAACAAGGGGCTCATTAAAAATCCGATGCTGCGATTCAATTGGTTGATGAGCGTAGGTAAGTGTTAGTATAGCGGCCGAACGCTGCAAGCAAAAATAGTCTTTACGGTGCGGTGGTCTGATGTCCGAAACCCCGATGGTACCTTAGCTTTAAGCCATTGTCACCTTTCAACATTATGGAATGCAAATGAATGAACGTGCTTTGTCGTATTTACCGTGTAAATAATTGCAGTGTATTGCAGAAACTGTAATTGTAAACGAAAAACGGTATTTGACTAAAAGTCAATCGAGGTAATGACTTGAACAATGCAGTAGGTACTATCGCGGACAGCCAAATTGTACTACCACCGCCGTAAGGACAATTTCTGCTTGCAGCGCTCGGTCCTCGGTGGGTTTCTCGTCCTTGGGTCTTTTATTGTTCTATTCCTATTAGTCGAAAAAGGTTTACTTTTTATATTTTATTTATGCAGACATTTAATTCTTATTAATTTGTCAGACATCTGTGATCATTATAACAGAGGCTGAGAAATTTCAAAATATACCTTTGTATTTTTGTTTTATTGGTCGATGACAAAAAGGGGAGGTTAACAAATGTGGGCACCGAGAGCACGGGATGTTGTTTGAAAGTGAGCCGATTCGTCTGACCGCGATAGTACCTACCCTATATTTATATGCAATTTGACTTAGACTTTTGAGACTTATTGTCAAGGTTTTCACAATGAGAATTTGAATGCAATCTGAAACGTATCGTAAGTACATACAAATGTGAAATCTTCATGAAAGTGTCCATTTGTAATGGTGAACAGATTTTTACTAAATGTATATGAAAGAATACAAGATATCCATGTACAAAAAAAAAATGTTTTTTTTTCTCTGTCTGTTTGTCCCGGCTAGTCTCAGTAATGGCTGGACTGATTGACGGGACTTTCACTGGCAGATATTACCTATAAGGTACTCCTAAAATTTAAAGCAAAGGTAAGGTAAGTTTAAAGTTGTAAGTTGTTAAGTAGCCTAAGTTAATACTTAGGCTACTTTACAACTAACAACTTTACACATTAGGAGAAGCCGCGGGCAGCAACTAGGCTAGTCAACAATAATAAATGTATTATCATAAAAGTGCAACATAACCTATTACAACAATGTCAACTATCGAATGTCAAAACCCGCTAATCGCTCATCTGTGTTCCCGCTAGCAGTCGCGACCCGAATCATCAATGCATGTAAGTCGGCGTGACACCTGGCTTTACTATCAAACCGCCCTGACTGATGGCCGTAGCTCATCGCGTCTAGACAGCCTAATATAGAAACGATTAAATATCTCGTCACATATGTTGGTTTATTTAACGAGAGTAAGGCCGGTCACAAACCGTAACGCGTATACGCGGATGATTGTTGAATTATATAGTCAGCTAATGTACCCGTTTGCCGGTATTAATGATAAGTTGTTAATACATGGGCATTCGGTCAGTTCAAAGTTAGATGGATTCGTCGTAGTTATTAATTATGGGGTAATGAATATTGTTGTATTTAAAATTAATCACGCGATTTTGGGATGCAAAATGGGTTAAATAGGTTTCTTTGATTTTTAGACCGCATATATTTTTACCAAACAAAAATACACTTCGTAAGACTTAATTTCACCATCATCGAATGAATCAAAACATTACTCCTTATAATCATGGGCAACACTTGTTCTGCAAATGGTTGCCACATGTGGAGATCTCACGCAACACAACGCTAGTTAAATATTAAAAGTGCAGTTAGCGACTGTGCCAGTTAACCTGTGATTGGCTACAGTTACTGTGCACTTAATTGAACGTACTAACTAGATACCACAAACGTGGCTTTTTGACCTGAAAACTTCTGAAAAGAGTGTGAATGGAGTTTTAGAGGTTTTGTCTCCGTGTGATATTTTTTATGTGTAACTAACCTAATCGAAGAAAATGTAGGATATCTGAGTTTAACATTATCTCTTGAACCTAAAGGCCACGTCCTATTTAAAAGCAGTCGTCGCGCGAGTACCTACGACATCGGTGAACCTGAACGCGTGTTCACGCCGACAGAGGGCGTTTTCTGAACCAAAAGTGACATAAGCACGTGAGGATCGCGTATTCGCGCGGCGAACGCTTTTAAATAGCACGCGGGGAGAGGGCGTTTGCGCAATTATCCGTAACCGGTTCGTATTTGATTCGTGTTCGATTCGTAATTCAACTTCGAGTCGTTTTTTGACGGATCAAAACCGAGTCGAAGTGGCCGCCATAAAAATTGTACGTACGCTTGTGCACTGCACTCGGTTCGTATTCGGTTTCACGGATGGAGAGCGAGGTACGGGGAGGGAAAGCACGATGAGTATTTTTTTTTTCTTTTATGTGACACTATGTATAATTAATACATTTAATTAAGTGTAAAATTCATTCAACAATAATCTTATTATTATTATTTTTAATTTCTTCATGGTCGAGAAACACTCCTCTTACATATCATATCAAGATAGGATGTACCCAAAATTCCTTCATTCTCTGGCGTCTTTGCATGTATATTAATAGTGTAAGTAGCTGACAGCGGTTAAATGCAGGACACATCGTGAATGCGGCCTCTACTACCGAAATCTGTTGGTGCACAATCGTCTTGGATACGAATCAAATACGTATAAGTGCGCAGATGCTTGTACGTGAATTTCCCGTCCGTCTTTTTCACGTATCGAATACGAACCGAAAACGGATAAGTGCGCAAACGCCCAAAGAGTGCGATGAACAAAAGAGAGTCGAAATCCGCTTTTAGCGGAGTGTCATATTAGTAATTTCTCCTATGTTTGCCATCGAATACTTTCGTTATCGTTGGTTAATTTTTATTATTGAGTATTCGATCCTTGTCATGTATTGTGTTCAATCTATTGCATTTCGATGTGGCTTTAGAACACATTTGAAAGGCAAGTTACGAAATAGCTTCGTTCTTAACGTAAATTAATACAAAAAATAGGTAGATGGAATTTTGGCGATTCCTTTTTACTAACTCAAAATTTGGACTCACAAATTCACAATCGAAGATTAAAGTAACATACATCAGTCGTAATTATTTCATGAAGCTATGATTCCCCAATCATATTGAGATTGCGACCTAATACCAGTACTAGCTATGTATAAATATAGGTAGATAGAGTAGACTTCGCTTTAGGGATTATGCCCGTGACATATTGAACCGTATGTGTTGTATCTACGTATTCATTTGTACTGCAGTTTGACGATTACATCGGGTTTGACTAATTAGCTGTCAAACAAAATTATGTTAACGTGTGCGTTTGATATGGTTATTTTGGTATGTGATTATATTTTGTGGTTTAAAATGCTCTATATTTAGTTTTAATTATATTTTCTGTTTAAATGTTTAATGTGTTTTAAAGTGATAGAATGGTTCGTTCATATTTATTACTATTAGATTTGGTGGGCGTTTTTGAGAAAGTGCTAACATTATAATTAATTACATTTGACATTTCCAGCTGCTTATCTAAAAGGAAACACTAATTACCGGAAATTTAGTTTATTAACAATCGTTGTTTACAAATATTGCGGTCCCTATTTGGAACCCCTTCTACCAAAAGTACGTAGTTCAAATGGAAAGAGTCCAGCGCAAGTACCTCCGTGCTATGTGCTACAGATGTCATGGGACTAAGACTTATCTGTCATACTCCCAACTTCTTGATATGTACAAGCTTATCAGCTTGGAGAACCGGCGCAAATACCTGGAGGCCAGCGTGCTTCATGATATTGTTCAGTCATTTTGATGCCATTGATCTGACGAGTAAGCTGTGTTATTCTGTCCCCCGAACAGTTCATGTGCGTCAGGTTCGTGCAGTACTCTGTTTGCGCTAAATTCTTGTCGTACGAACTCTGGCTTACGCTGCCCTATTCATAGAATGTTGGAATCCTATAATTCAAATTTCATTGATATTGACATATTTGCATGCTCGAAAAATAAATTTAAATCTAATATTATAGAAAAAATATCTTAATTGTAATCTTATTATTATTATTACTTATTTATTGCACAATCTAAGTAAATAAATTGTTTCTGATTTGGTTTTGTAGCTATAGCTAGCTCTATAGTTACTTATTTATTTAATCCATTCAAAATATTTGTTAATTTTGGTAATGCTCGTCTAGTGGCAACCACTGATCTTTAAACATGTCTTATCTGCGGATAATGCAGTGGACTGCAACATTACTACTTAGAGTTTTGTTAACATTGTGTATTACTTATGTTGTAGTTGTTTATTATCCCTTAATAAAAAAAAAAAAAAAAAAATGTTCATATTTTATGGAGTTCATCTTTTATTATTTTTATTAAAATTTTCGCGAAGTGTTGTGTACTATATCTTCTTTTTACGTTTTCCAACAATGTAAGCAATGCAAAAACACAGTATTTATCAGAAAAAATCTCCCAAGCGGACCATTGTTTGTTAACAGTCTTGGAAACTATAAAAAGAAGAGCGTATATATGTACTTACATAAGTGTGTATGTTCGCTTCCATGTTGACCTGGGGATTAGAGAAAAACAAGGTATATCAGGTGCATGTATACTGGGGGAATGCCTTAGGTGGAGGAGGGGAGTAAATCTAAGATTGGATAGCGAACAAATAGAAAGAATCTTAACAGCCAGACCATGCCTTTATTTTCACGAAGCACAGTATTAGAGAATTATATTTTTATGAAGCATGCGAATTTGTTTAAATTTTTGTATCATGGATTTAGTACAGTTTCAGCCTATGGGTAAAATCTTGTAATCGTTTTTTCACGCACTTCCAGTCATCCGATTAAGCTGAAGTTTGACTAACCCATGCTTATGTGATGACAATATAATATTATTATGTAAAATAGTAGTTTTTTTTTTTGAGTTTTTTTTAATACAAAATTTCCTATTTGTAAATGTGAGAACGTTAAAGGCCTAGTAGACTGTAGATTTGTTGACCAATTTCTATTTTGTTAAGTACTTGGTTATTGTTAAGAGACCTGGACCTGGTAATTGTTAAGAGTTCCCTTACTAGAGAATGGGCAGCAGCGTTCTCTATGAATTTTCAACACCATACTCCGATCGCCAACCCGCCTGCCAAGCGTGGCAATTATGGCAAATCCTCTCCAATTGGAGAAGGCCTATGTCCAGCTGGACGTCTTTCAGCTGAAATGATGATGACGATGATGAATTGTTAAAAGGACTACACCTTCCTACCATACCTATTAACACTGATATTTGAAAAACCACCGTGTTCTTGCCGGTTCTTCTCCACAGGAAACGACCAATTGAAACCGTGTGACTAGCTTCTGACGTTTCATAAGTACCTACCCATGTAGGTTTATGTGAAATAAAATGTTTTGATTTTGATTTGATGAAAGAAGTGGATATGATCCAGTGCAAGAATTGATAAGGTTACGAACTTCCCTATATTTTCATGTAAATTATTATCATATGTTACTCAGTGGTAAAAGAGTCAATAGTCCAAAAATATCTGCCAATCAGCTAAATAAGTAGGTATCTAAAAGGACAGACTGTCAGGGTACAGTTGACGTCCCTAGGTATCTTCACTCTAACATACTCGATTTCCTTAAAGACAACGTCTAAGGGCTTTAACACACTGGCGACTTGCGAGCATGTTTCCAGCTAGGCGAATTTTTATGCGCTCGCTGCGTATATAGCGAGTATGCCACGTGTGCACAACTTGTTCGCCGCGTTTACGTAACAAGAGTTATTGACGTGAGCGTACAAGAGAGAGCGAGACAAGCGAGTGTATGTAGTACAATATTGTGAACACGCGGATGATACGTCACGTACTCGCAGATAGCTCGCAAAGCACCCGCGGTGAGTCCGTTCACAAATCGATTCGCTGGAAACACGCTGGCAAATCGTCAGTGTAATAACGCTCTTAAAGTTCTATAAATCAGCTAACAAATAACTATACCGCAAAAGGTACCGGTCATCCGCACTGCAGCAATATCCAACCCTAAACATTATCTCTAACCGACAAGCAAGTAAAACTTCGAATGGACTTACAAAAGGCTTTTTTAACCCATCAAATAAACACTCATCTATAATTTATAAACGCCTTTCTCTAAAATACTTCCTCAATTCATAAAACCTATAAAGTTCAATTTCATAGAGCGTGTTTCTTTCAAACTCACCTAAAAGAAAGGAAAGTATGGCTAATAGAAAAAAGGAATGTCGACCTTATAGACCAAAACAATAGCCGGTACACAATGTAAAGGTCTTGTGTGGTTAGCTTGTAGGACAATAATAGACTTTAAAGCATTTACACAAAGTTGGTTTTAGTTTGCGATAAAAAAATATTTGGCTTTTATTTTATAAACCTTTATATAAAAACAAATGAGACTTAACTTTTCAAGAGATATAGATGATTTCTGAAGAAATTAATTAAACCTCTCTATCACAATAATACATAATTAAATACTTAGAAAGACTTGCTTATAGTCATTTGTACATTATAGACTTGCATAATTATGTATATTTTGACATTGTACTTATTTTCATTAATATTTGCATTCCATTGTTTAAGACAAACGTGATGATCTGTTTTTATCTCTATTTTTAACATTTTGTGTCGTTTGTATTGTGCTCATGTTTGAGCAAATAAATGCGAAATACAGTCAAGTGAATTCGCGGACAACCGCTAATTGTGAAATACACCTTTGATGTGCTTGTATTTAACCCTAGAAAGATAGTCTGGGTAAAATTGACGCATGCGTTTGCGAAATATAGCACTCTCTTACTAAATAGCGCGAATCCATAGCTGTGCTTTTAGGACATCTCATTCGTCGCTGGGAGCTGCCGTATGGCGTACATGTCAATAAGGTAAGTGTAACCGATTTTGAAATATAACGACCGCGTGCGTCAAAATTACGCATGATTATCTTTTATGTGACTTTTATGATTTTGACTTGTATAATTTGTTTTTATTTTTTTTATCTTATAACTGTATATCATTATTTATGTTATCAGTTTATTTTTATAGATATTGAAGCAAAAATATAAAACAATGGGGAGTAGAAAATTGGACGAAGACCATATCCTGGTCAGTCTTATGCAAAGCGACGATGAGCTTCCCTGTGAGGATACCGACAGTGAAGCAGCGGACCATGAAAGTGAAGATGACGTGCAGAGCGACACAGAAGAAGCTTTTATAGATGAGTTACAAGAAGAACAGCCGACGTCAAGTGAAAGTATAATCCTAGATGGGCCAAGCACTACTGAACAACCATCCTCCACATTGGTCTCTCGTAGGATCGTAACCTTGCGACAGAGGACTATCAGAGGCAAAAATAAACATTGGACGTCAAAGGCAACGAGGCGTGGCAGAGTCTCAAGAATCTTAGCTTGGGTCTGTCTTCTTCGTTTATGCGTAGGCGGTTAGAGCTCCTACTTTGAAAAGATATTTGCGAGATAATATCTCTAATATGTTGCCAAATGAAGTAACTGGCACAACAGAAGACAATACTGAAGAGCTTGTAGTAAAAAAAGGTATTTACTGTACTTTTTGCCCTTCTAAAATAAGGCGAAGGGCAAATGCGTCCTGTAAATGTAAAAAAAATTAATAATATGTCGTGACCATAACGTTGCTATGTGCCAAAGCTGTTTATAACAGATTTTTATACAACTATATGTTCCTAATATATATAAGATATTCTAATTGTTGATTTTGTGCAAAAAAAAGGCTGATTATTACAGTAAAAAATAATTTGTAATGGAAAAAGTAAGTGTTAACATTTTTGTTGATTTATAGCAGAAGATATATATTTTTTTTTTAAATAAATAAATAATTATAAATAAATTATCTGCAGTCTTAATTATTCTAATATATGTGTAAATATATATAACATACGATTTTATTAAAATAAATTAATAAACCTCAACCTACAGCTAATTAAAACACATGCGTCAATTTTACGCATGAGTATCTTTTCCGTACTACACAATATGACTATCGTTCTAGGGTTAAATACCGTACCATTTTATTTATTTATTTATGTACACACAAAATACTTGACAGGTCAATATATTAACATAGAAGAGCACAAAGGTACTGCTTATTTCAAAAGAAATTTCTTCCAGCAGACCTGCGAGAGGCAAGTTGGATAAGAAATGTAGACACAGTGTGTAGAAAAGTTCAACAAGATTTTTTTTAATTAAAACACTCAGGTACCTAAAACAAAACTATAACTATATAAAATAAACATACATACAAATACATACACATATAAATATTACTGTATAGAAGAGACAGAAAGATACGTTAATCCATACTATAATATATCCATACTTAATATTATAAATGTAAAAATAACTCTGTCTGTCTGTTACGTTTTTACGCCTCAACTGTTGAGCCGATCGTCATAAAAATGACAGAGATATAGCTAAAGTAACAAAAAAGTAGCTATGTCCTTCTCCATATCCCAATATGGAGAAGGACATAGCTACTTTTTTACGCGATAACCGACATCCACGCGGACGGTGCCGCGGGCAAAAGCTAGTTTACAAATATGTTAAAGGTCCACCTGTCTCGGTCCCGGGTTCGATTCTCAGCACGGGCTAAATTTTCTCCTCGGCATAGTTGGTGGTAGGGCTTGTTCTTAATCCGCCTGCCTAGCTACCACCATCTAATCTAAGTCTGTCGCCATATAACAACAATGTTAAGAGCATTGTTGTGTTTCGGCAATTAGAGGTAAGATAGCCAGTTCGTCTGTGGTTCAGGATTCCGGGTGTAGCTCACTTCCACCTTCGGCCTGATCATCACTTACCATCCTGTGAGATGAGGGCCGAGAGCTCATATGTTTAGGTTTAAAAAAAAGGTAGAGTATAAAGGCAATTACACTATTTTAACTATTAATTGTTGACATTGAATAAACCCTTTTGTTATAGAAAACTCAACGAAGTATATCTGTAGTATGGAAGTGTCCATGGTGCCCACTGGCTATAGTTACTACAGCGAGTTTATAATTTCAAGTTCTATCAGAAAAACCAATACGGTTATATACCTATTTATACTTATGTAAGTACTATACTATAACTACACTAAATACTTTTCTTTCATTATATTCTTAGGTAAATATTAAAAAATAATTTAGGTATATAATAATAATGTCTCGTTAGGCGGTTGGATCAGTTTAAGGGCCTGATTAAGAAGGCAGTACCTACCTACTCCTTCATACGGCTTGTATTGTAAGGAGACTTCTGTTTCTGCAGCCCTAACCACCGGTAGAATGGACCCTGCTCCCGACACGCCGGGACCTCTATTTTTTTTTTTTTTTTTTTTTTCTTAATATGATTTATTTTAAGAAATATTTAAATATGATAAAAAATTATAATACAAATATTATATAAACTTAATTTTTAATTGCCTAAAAAGCCGATGTTTACATTAGCAACTAACATAACTATATTAGTTCCTAATATAGACATCGGTTTTTTCGACCTACCAACTGTACTATAATATCCACCCTACCTTTAAAAAGCTTTCAAAATAAACGCCCGAAAATCCCTTTTAAAAGGTTATTTGCATCGCCCTTTTAAAACACCGAACGAACCTGAAATTAACTAGTTAAGCCGATTCCAGTCAATATCGACTGAAGTTGACTTTCAAACCTCAACACGATGGTAAAATCTATTATGAGAATTATACCCGAGTGAATTAGTCGGCCATTAATCGATTTGGCTATTGTACTATCACGGTCACGGTAAGGACTATTCCTGCTTGCAGCGCTCGGCCGCTATAGTAAATAGTAACGCTTACTTACGCTCATCAACCAATAGCATCACAGCATCAGATTTTTACCGTGCCTCTTGTTTTAGTAAATAAAAAAAAAGACCGTAAAAAATCCAGCCGAGGTAGATCTGAATGATCTACCTCGGCTGGATTTTTTACGGTCTTTTTTTTATTCTTTTATCAATCAATCAAAATATTTTATTTCACATAAACCTACATGGAAACTTATGAAACGTCAGAAGCTAGATGCACGGTTCCAATTAATCGTTTCCTATGGAGAAGAGCCGGCAAGAAACTCCACGATTACTCTTTTAAAAATAATTAGCTTTACAATATTATCAAATAACAGTGTTAATAGGTATGGGAGGACAGTGTAGGCCGGGTAGGCCCTTCAACCATTACCAGGTACTTAATAAAATAGAAAAATGCCAAAAAAATCTACACTATACTAGGCCTACAACGTTCTCACATTCACAAAATAGAAAATAAACTATTTAAAAGATTAAAAAATAAAAAGATATATATGTATATATTAAAATGAAAACCTATTTAAACCAAATCATTGTAACAGAGCCTGCAGAAATTTGTTTAAACAAAAGTTTTATTGATCGTCGAAAAAAATGGCGGTAAACAGATGGTCATCGTGTGCACAGGATTTTGTTTTCAATGTGGTTTGGTTTCTGTAACCGCTCTAGTACAAGTATTTACTTAGATAATGATCTCTGGCGGTATATAGCGATGTGGTATACCTAATTCGGTTCTCTTAGAATTTCTTCTTCAGATACATGTTCATGTTCTATTATTGAGATTGGTTTCCGCACTTAGTCCTTCAAGTGGATCATTGTACGTGGCCCTGATGGCCGTCACTAGCCATTCCAACCAGCCCACCTGGGATCCAGAAGCAGATTAGGTCTCCTAGTGTGGTCTGTGTCGCTGAAAACCAGTGCTGGGGCTCTGTTTAGAATAGGGTCGCAGCGTTATGCAGAGCGATGGCCGTTTTGCATGGATCTGACCCATACTTTTCGTGTTTGTGTTCTTTCTTAGCGTCATGGTTACCAAATAAATCTATTTTCTTTCTTTCTTTCAGAACATCTGTAAAGGATCTGGGTGACCCGAGGGTTTCTCTTCTAAGGGCTTGCTTGAGACACAAACTTACTTAGTAAGAGAGCGTTTTTATAAAGAGAGTCTTTGAGTAAGTTAAGTCTGGTAAAATTACTGCTAAGCAAACTGTCTATCAACATAAATTGTCCAGTAATTCTTTGACACAGACGAATGTGGCAGCTGTTAAACGATTAATTTCCTTGATTGTGCATTATGGCATGACTGGGTCCAATTTTAGTGGTTTCCAGCTCTACGAGAAAAATCTAATATAAGTTCTATTTCTCCGTATCGGACATGTATCGGGTCAAGGAACCCTCTCTCTTTATCCTCGGTAGATGAACACAGCATAACTACATAACAATAAAAACATATAACCTTCCACATAATATTGCCTACAGCATCCGAACATCCAAATACAATAACTTGTTTACATATCTTCAAAGGTTACGATTCTATAAGTGCATTTTTTTTTATTATAAGCATGCCTCCTTTACGACCGTAGACGTACATAAGAATAACAATCGGTAGCGTTCCCTCGCCCGCGTTTTGTTCAGAGACGGCCTTCAGATACGTCACCCGTCCCTTTCCTTCCCATTGTAAAATGGCTATGCCTGTCTCACGTTACGTCCGCGCAAACATGAATAAAGTAACACTGAGTGCCGCTATCTATCTCGCTCTTTTGTGGGGTTTTCGAACAAGTGTGAGAGGGACAGTAACTGAGGGTAGAAATGCAATAAAACAGTGATGCCTACATGGGAGATTTGTGCCTATACAGCGCAGCGGTATAGTTCTCTCATGCGTGGATGTTTTATTTGCTTAAAGAGAAACCGTTTGCAAGTGTTAACTTCCATTTAATTTGATACAATTACGTTGTTTATTTGGATGCTGTTGGTAAAAATCTATTACGAATTATGTTTGCAGATTTTAAATTATTTATTGTGTTTAATATCAATTGGTGGGTAATTTTCGTATGATACTCACATTTTAACGGTTGTATTTAAGGTTTTCCGCTTACTCTGGCGCGATGACGGTAAAAGGAAACATAACGCAACGTCATCAAGTATTAAACGCTTTTCACTCATCTAGCGTAATTGCTCGACTAACAGAAAATTATATGTTGCGGTTTGTTATATTTAGTTGTAAATTAAATAAATGGTTCAGGCCTGTCGGAACCTAGGTATAATTTTTTGACCATTGGACTGACATGGATTTGGGAGGTCAAATAAACACTTGACCTTTTGAGATTGATGTATAACCGGCCAATTGCATGTCGGACCCCGCACAATGAAGGGTTCCGTAGTTGGGATGAATTTATCCCAAGCACAAACTTAACATTACTCGGTAACTTGCAAAGCCGACTTAGCTGTGATAATTTTCCTTTTAACTTTGTTATATATGTAGTTTTTCACAATATAATACAACCATTTAGCTGGCAGGGGGGGGGCAACTTGACTATAACAAAAATTAGCACTTCAAAGCTTAATAATACGTAAAAGGATCCCTGAATCGAAAAATGGTTTTCTCAAACACGTAATATTTTTGAACGGAATATCCAATGATATCCCACACCATAGGATAGACGAGAAAAAAAAAATCATCCCTACTTTACATGTAGCTCTTCTACATGTAAAATAAGAATGTTTTTTTTTTTAATGCTAAAAAAATATTTTTTATGATTTTGTCGGCGTGATTAACATGTACACCCATATCAAATAACAGTTTTAGATGATTGAGATTAACCACGGACAGACAGACAGACGTACATAGTGAAACTATAAGGATTCCTTGTTGACTACGGAACCCTAAATACAAAAGACCATCGACAAAAATCTACTCTTTAAAAATTCTAGTTTAGAAGGGAGGTATTCTAATCACTCCATAATATGCCAGTTTCACACACACCCTACAAAACTGATCCCGAAAAATGTAAAGCTCCCTGTCCACGGTACAGGTGTACAGTATTGAACAAAATCACGGCAGGCAACAGATATTCGGTAATCGAACAATAACAGGTCGCGTCGCGCCGCTTGGTAATGGTGAATCAATTTTGCGTCAGTGGCAGTCACGCTACTGAACGCTGTCACATTAATGCTCCAATCGATTTTAACTTAACTGTTTACCCGATTTTTGTAGTTTTCACTGTATGTGGAAAATGATTCATGGATTTTATTTAAAAAAAAATCTATGTTGTCACTTTTAGTAACCAAAAGCGTTGTGGGTTATATTATAACTTTTTTTTTTAACGTTTCCCCACACTAGGAATTTCTCCTGTATTGTGGGTGCGTTTACAAACATACACAAACAGCCAGACCCGGAAAAACTACTTCTAGGTCATATCAAATATTTCTTCCGTGCGGGAATCGAGCAGTCAATCGATATAATGTAACTGTTTGCTGTGCCTTTCGATAAAAAGAAAATAAAATGTTACACTTACAGAGACGATGTTTGGTCAGTAAGTATTTATGTAGGTAAGTTTTTAAACAGACATGGTCACTATCATCAATACAATAGCATTTAAAACAGAATCTTTGCCAATTTATATTGTTTTATTTATTTCCGACATTCCTATATAATATTTAACGATATTCACGGATTTAAAAACCCACGTATAGAACAGATAAACTACAATAATTACATTCCAGGAAATGGATAACCCGCTTCCTGGAATGTTAATAATACTTTAATCTATAAATCTAGCTTCTGCTGGATATCTATCCTACTAGGAGATACCCAGCATGTTCTACTACGCAAAAATGCTTTCTATCTTTTTTCTTTTTGCCCGGCTCCTAAGGTCGTAGCGTGATATTAAATAGCCTATAACATTCCTCAAGGATTGGGCTATCAAATGCAAAAATAATTTTCAGAATCCGATCAGAAGTTTCAGTCTATAATGGACATATACTCCATTAGACAAATAACGGCTTAATAATGACAGTTATTGTGTAATATTTTTGAAATGACTGCACTTCAGTTATGTTTGACGTGACAACGTCTAATAAATCGATGAACGCCGGCTGCATTCACGGAAAAGGATGACTCATTGTCCCGTTATGCTCATTGTCCCGTAACGCTCATTGTCCCGTTACGCTCTCATTATACGCTTGCGCCGCATCAATGTTTTGTTATGACGTTGTCACGCTAAAGTATCGTCCGTAAACCAACTTTACAGACAACAATTTTTTTTAATGTATATGGTTAATAGATTACAGTGCTTTGTATTTATCGTGAAATAACGGAGTTTATTAAACGTTTACATCGAAATAACGAAAGGGTGATAACAGTTATTTGGCTATTATTATAATAACTGGAGTATAGGTAGATACATACTTTGTTTTTTATTTAAATAGATCACCCTCGACAATACTGTCGCTTTCTATGAGTGAAAGAATATTTGTAATCAGATTAGTACTTACTTCCAGAAATTACCATTTACCACAGATAAATACAGATGGGACACTCCGCAAAATCATTTAAATAAAAAGCGACTCTTGCTACGACAGAATAAAGTGCAATTCAGGTCGCACAACGCTTATTACCTACAGTTATATTCACCTACAAGTTGCCTCTCTTTCTGTCGCGTAACTCTTATACCGGCGGCGCGCGGCAGTCCTACTGAATTGGCCCAGTGAGATGGGCCCGCCGCGTACTTGTAGCTTCATACCTAAACTTCGGAGTGACCCATCTGTATTAATCTGTGCTTTTACGTCTGTAAAAGGTAATTTCTGGAGGTTATGTTTATACGAACGAACTAGTTTACTTCTTTCTAATAGTAGTTTAGATTGTTCTTAAAGCCTTAAATCGATTACGATTTCAATAATTAAAATTCTCAGCCCGGAGTCTGAATTAGTGCTCGGTTGATGGCAATAGGTTCGCCCCCTATAACATGGGACCTAAAATAAATGGCGAAATGTGGGTGTACTTTATGTACGTACACCCACATTTCTCTGTCTAACCATTCGTATCGGCGTGATGTATAAACATTCGTAGAGGTTGGATGAGAAAACCAGCTAGGTTAAAACCTCATCTCGCACGGAACAAATATTTGTATGACCTACAAGTAGTTGTTCCGGGTCTGGCTGTTTGTGTATGTGAGTTTAAATGTTTGTAAACGCACCCACAATACAGGAGAAACTCAGAGTGTGGAGCAAAGTTTGAAAAAAAAAAATTGTGACTGGACAATTGGTATATTCGATATACTGTATCAAACACACACATGTGCGCCGGCAGGTTTAGTTTTAGGGGGTGAAGGTGCAAAAAAAACCTAAATTCATCGATATAGTCCGTCTAATGTTATACGATTCGGATGTGATTTCATTGCGAAAGTTGTTTAGTATGATGAGTAAAATCACCCCCTTTAAGGATACAGGTCACTAAATCGCCATCTTGTTTATACATGGTGTTGGCGCCACTGCACGCCGTCAAATGTCATCGATTTCAAGTGTCATCAAAACGTAAAAAAGAAACGTGAATACCGGCCGGCCTTCCTGCTCAGAACACTAGACTGAGTGACATGCGTTATCGTGTCTCCATTTTTTACTGTATTTTCCATAATCTATTTTTATTAAAAACCGTTGAACACACAAATACCAGGAGTACGTTATTCACTCCCAAAGACAGGGTTATTTAGTAAAACACTAACCGCCTTACTTATATAATAAACGCGGAATAAACTTACACTAGGAATAACTTCGCTATAGCCATATTTTTGACGTTTATACCTAGTATAACTTTATTCCGCGTTTATAAGTAATAATCTTAGTTGGAGCAACTATGTTTCGACTTGATTGCTGCAAATAGGTTTTGTGATAACTCCAATCAAGATCCCGTTTCAAACCTCATTCAAATAGAAGTAGTAGCTGTGATCATTGCGCTTGATAGGCTCAGATGCAAACAAGTTACTTAGTCAATCTAAACAAAATCTTGATTGTGGCAACTAGTTTTATCAGTGTATAATCGCTGAAAAAAGTCTACCACAAAGAACGCTAACACAATTGAAATAGCAGCCTTTATAAATAAATATAGAAAATTGCACGTGAACGACTTCGTACAACGGCACATGGATCATATTCGCTTACTTCATTTCGAACAATACAACACTGCAACTGGTCATTACCGTGACACTTATCTTCGAGCTATAAATGAACGTAAGGAAAGAAAGAAATGTCAGACATTCAGATATTAGACCAGACTGAATACAAAATGCGACGAATTAATTGCGGAAATTATCGAGCTACTGTAGTATCATTGGGTTTTTAGGGTTCCGTAGCTCAAAAGGAAAAAATAGAACCCATATAGGATCACTCGTGTCTCTGTCTGTCTGTCCGTCCCTCTGTCACAGCCCGATCTATTTGCTCCGGATCTACTGGGCCGATTAAGTTTAAATTTGGTACACATATGAACTTCTGTGACCCGAACACGGATGTACACTGAAAAAATAAAGTAGTTGCCACAATCAAGATTTTATTTAGATTGACTAAGTAACTTGTTTGCATCTGAGCCTATCAAGCACAATGATCACAGCTACTACTTTTATTTGATTGAGATTTGAAACGGGATCTTGATTGGAGTTATCACAAAACCTATTTGCAGCAATCAAGTCAAAACACAGTTGCTCCAAAAAAGATTATTAGATTAAAGTTTCAATGACCTTTATTGAAGTAATCAAAATGCTTGATTGACACAACTAACTTACTTTGTTGCAGTTAACATTTTTTTAACTTTTCTCTTTTTTAACTCTTCTACAATAATGTCATGTTATGGGTAAAAAAGTCACTTGATTGGAGTGCTTTTTTTTTCAGTGTATAATTTAAATAAATTAATTTTAAATATGGGTATCAATTTTGGGGGGTAAATTAGAAAATATATCAAATGAAACGACTTATTGTAAGAGGTTCCGGTTTTATAATTTTGAAATAAATACTTTTATAGTTATTTAAGAAAATGGATGAAAATTGACCATGACCCCTTATCTCCGAAACTAATGATCCTAAAATTTTGAAATATATACAGAAAAAAGTTCTTTACTTATTATAGATTACAGGAAAACCTATAAGAAGTCTATGGTCTTAAAATAACATGATAAATCTCTCAATATTGTGCGTACAAACTTACATAAGCAGTTGAAATCTATGGGAGAACTGATTTTTCAACTAGAATTTTAAGTTTAATCTTGGGATAAATTTTATTCATCCCAACTACGGAACCCTTCATTGTGTTTGGTTCGACAAGCAATGGGCCGGTTTTAAAATTCCGTTTTAATAACTAGCATACTCATTTTGCCTCACTGTAATTTATTTAATCGCTCCAGACGCCTGCTTGAATCGCATATGGATTTCACAAAGCGAATTGTGGAACATTTTCAGTTTTATTTCCGTCACTCACGGTGTAGTGTTGCAATTTTAAAGCGATAATGACGTAGGTACTGTTCATGTCTTGTGAGCTAGAAAGCATCATATTACAACCTACTGCACTTGCATTTGCTGCTACGGCACTTATTTTTAAAGGTCGCAGTATCGTGCTGAGATAGGAGCCTTATGGCCTCGTACAGGACTCTGTTTTTATTTTTTATTCTTTTATAATTGTATGTTTAGTTTGTGATCTTCCTGTGCGAGTCACAATAAATACTTTTTCTTTCTTTCTTTATTTACTATAATTGCGTAACACACATATCGTCGTTTCCTACGAATAGTGCCCTAACGAACATAGGGGTTTTCTTTTTTTATTGCATAATTCAATTATGCTCATCATACCCCATATAACCAGTTCAAAAAAAAACAATTAAAAACGGGATTTAAAGGACAAAATGCGTATAAAATATAAATATAATTTATTGAAAATAATCCTAGCCGAACCTTAAAATACCAATACACATTATAAGAAATCACCAATACATATTTTTTTCATATATAATTTAATTAATCACAAAAAAGTGTCTCCTGAAAAGTAGCTATTATGCAGTTACGCCCCTATTCGTAGGATACGACGATATAGTAGCAATGGCTTTTGTTTTGACAGTTCAACAACATTCATATATATATACATATATGATGTCTATTTCATTAGAAATAAGCATCACCTTTGTACGTATTTTTCTGTTCCTTTCTTCTTGTCTGTTTATATGTGTGTACACAAATTGTTAAATAAATAAATATATATTTATACTAGCTCACCGGACAGCCGTCCTGTTTCCTATAATTCGACCGCAGCGCCATCTACCGGGTCCAATTGTAAATCTAAACCATCCAGGGACCCCACTCAATTGTACACACAAAATTTCAGCAAAATTGGTCCAGCCGTTTAGGAGGAGTTCAGTCACATACACTTGCACAGAAAAATTATATATATAAAAGATGGATATGTATATTTTTTTAAATCTTTTATACAGGGTGGAATGGAAGGGACCTCGAGGCGAAACTGGTTACCATGGATTCAGTACATGATTCTGGAACCCGTGCGTTGAAATAAAAAAAAGAGGTATTTCCTACATAAGTGCAATATACCTACGCGGTCAAAATGTATGGAGCAGCATTTTTTTTTTTAAATTACCTTCGTAAAAATCCAACTCTGGGCGACCCAAAATCACGCGTATAGATAATTTTCTACTGTGTGAATGTGAGAACGTTGTAGGCCTAGGAGACTGCAGATTTTTTGACCATTTTCTATTTCGTGGTACTTGTTAAAAGGCCTACATTGTCCTATTGACACTGCTATTTGAAAATATTATAAAAACCAATAATTTTTAAAAGAGTAACCGTTTCTTGCCGGCTCTTCTCGATAGGAAACGACCAATTGGAACCGTGCACCTAGATTCTGACGTTTCATAAGTGCCCATGTAGGTTTATGTGAAATAAAATATTTGTGATTTTGATATTTGATTAATTAGAAGTAAAAAGTATTTATTGGGACTCATACAGGAAGTTCACATTTTAAACTAAACACACTCATAGTAACACAAATAAAAACAAAAGTAAATGAAAACAAAACCTGTACGGGGCCAAAAGGCTCCTATCTCAGCATGATGCTGCGACATTTAAAAATAAGTGTCGCAGCGCTGGTATTCTGATAGGGCCCGCTGTGATGTCACGGATGTGAATTAACACTGCTGTTTGAAAATATTCTAAAAGCCAATTATTTTTAAAACAGTAACCGTGGAGTTTCTTGCTGGCTCTTCTCCATAGGAAACGACCAATTGGAACCGTGCACCTAGCTTCTGACGTTTCATAAGTGCCCATGTAGGTTTATGTGAAATTAAATATTTGTGATTTTGATATTTGATTAATTAACACTGCTGTTTGAAAATATTCTAAAAGCCAATATTTTTTATAAGAGTAACCGTGGAGTTTCTTGCAGGCTCTTCTCCATAGGAAACGACTAATTGGAACCGTGCACCTAGCTTCTGACGTTTCATAAGTGCCCATGTAGGTTTATGTAAAATAAAATATTTGTGGTTTTGATATTTGATTAATTAACACTGCTATTTGAAAATATTCTAAAAGCCAATAATTTTTATAAGAGTAACCGTGGAGTTTCTTGTCGGCTCTTCTCCATGGGTAATGACCAATTGGAACCGTGCACCTAGCTTCTGACGTTTCATAAGTGCCCATGTAGGTTCATGTGAAATAAAATATTTTGATTTTGATTAATTGCGTTATTTAGGTTGCTGAACAGAGAAACACACAGCTCTATGAAAAACTTCGAACAATCAAATATATATATATTTTTTTTTTTTTTTAATTTTCATTTTAATAAAAAATGTATCAAAAATCTTATAACTGAAAATTTAAACTGTATAGTTAATACATTAGTCTGGTTTTAGCATATCGGTGTCGCGAATTCTTATGATTTTCCCCTACCAAAAATCATCATTAAATCGTATTATTGTGGACTCAATAAACTGAAATATACTTGTAAAATTTCCATCGTCTAGTTTTAACTCACATTTATACGTTGTCATTAACTACGCCAATTTAATAATCGATACAGACTTTGAACATCAACTTGAATATGGCGACCTAGCACATAACACTTGACCAGGTGTAATAAACATTTTGTTGCGCTTACAATCTATATTTCCCTTATTATTTTTTTGTCAATACAATCGGTGATTATTATGTCCCGGTATTTTTTGCTACTAGACTGTAAGGGCGTTACAAATAAACACGGAATAAAGTTACCCTAGGAATAACTTCCGTATAACTATAAATTTTTTGACGTTTATACCCAGCATAACTTTATTCCGTGTTTATTTGTAAGGCCCTTACTATTTAAAGTTAATTATTAGACGTTCCGAATCTTATCCATATCTAATACTATAAATGCAAAAGTAACTCTGTCTGTCTGTCTGTTACCTTTTAATGCCTTGACGAAATGCATTGCTCACGGATAGACTGTGACCTGGGATAGGACATAGGATACTTTTACCCCGGTAGTACATTCCCGTGGGGTAATTTCCAACCTCCAAACAGGCGAAGCCGCGCACTAAAGCTAGCGAATAAATAAAAGATACATTGAGTTCACATGGATTCTATACGTATGAAACTCATGGATAAGTAATTAATTGACCATTTTTGCTATCAATTTGCTGCGAGTTCTTTAATCTTGCACATTTTTATGTGACAAGTATATTATAAAATATATTAAAAACAGGTGGCTATTGAGTCACCTGTTTTTAACATAATAATATACTTGTCAACTCGCCTTAATCACCTACTATATATATTACGGACTAGCTTCTGCCCGCGACTTCGTCCGCGTAAAATTTCGGCCCACAACCCACCCCGTCGCATCGCATCGCCCGTCCGCGCAATTACTTCGTTTTTGCTTAGCTTTTTTCTGACTTTTTGTCGTTTTGCTCGGCTCCTTAGGGGCGTAACATGATGTTAAATAGCCTATACACTTTTTTGTTGCGAAGTTATTTCAAAATTATGATATCTCCTAAAATGTTGATTGAAATCAAGTGATTTCAGGGACAATTTTGTTTACATTGAAATACTTGTGATTAATTAATAAAATATTTATTTGGATAAGGATTATTATTTTGTTGATAAAACTCCTTCGCAAATAATGCATGAATTTCGAACAAAGCAGATTTTTTATTTTTCTATGGGACGAACGAAGAAGGAAGACGACGCCATGATCAATATAATATGGCAATAATTTGAAAAACTATTATTTTTTGTGCCGAAGTAATCAGGAAAATATTCAGGAAATAATATTTTTCCTCCATTCGTGGATTTTTTCCTCCTTTTTCATTACCGTACACTTTATGGCCGAAAATGAAACATCTCCTTTGATTACCATTTTTAGCGTGATGTTATACAGCCTTTAATATTCCTCGATAAATGGACTATCCAACACAAAAATAATTTTTCAGTTCCAACCTGTAGTTCCTGAGATTAGCGCGTTCAAACAAACAAACTCTTCAGCTTTATAATATTAGTATAAATAACCAAAGGTCAAACTTCAATCTTAAACCTTAAATGTAGTGTTTTAGAATCAGCCAACTATTTAATTATTCATTTTGTCACTGTACAGTTTTCAAGAAATTATAAGCCTCTAGATTTTCTATTGGTTATAAATAATAAGTGTAGGTGAACATTTAAACCACCATTATTTTCGCCTAAAATGGATGATCATTTTAAATGAAAATAATTGTGTATTTTAATGTTTCGTAATCGAACAGCGATCTACCCGACCAAAGAAATAAATTCAACTGTGTCTTTTCGAAAAAACTCCTAACACTAACACATTCATAGGTAGTGTAAAACATATTTTTAAAATAGGACAGTATTTTCATAGATAGAAAATAAAAATATATACCATCACTACATAATAGAAAACAAAGTCCCCCCGCCGCGTCTGTCCGTCTGTCTGAACGCCATAAACTATAAAACTACAAATTTTCGGATACTTCGGATTTACATACGGTTTTCACTAATAGACGGAGTGATTCATGAGGAAGGTTCAGGTGTATAATGAATTAATTTTTTTTTAAATCATGCCAACTTGACGAGCTTTACTAGCGTGCGCCGCGTAAACCAATAGAGTTATATGAAAACAATGTATTACAGATTGATTCCTCTAAACTGTAGCAACGCTATAATTATGGCTATCCGCATTTTTCTGGACCTAATTTTGAAGTCTGCGTAGGCTAAGTCGCGGGCAGAAGCTATACCCAAAGTCTCAAATTCAGATAATTTATGTAAACAAAGGGGATAACATATAAAAAAAATATCTTCGTAATGGTAATTCACATAAAATTGCGAAAAAAGAGGTTCCATTTTCTTTTAAGTACTGATTATAAGAAATAATAGTTAAAAAATAATTATACCGTAATTATTTTTATAAATTTTCGGTTTTAAACAAAGTTATTAATAAAAGAAGATTTTCTGGTATAAAATATTTTATGATACTGGTCACAATGCAGGAGATACAAACATTTTCAAATTTTTACATCTTCAACAACACTAATATTACAACTCTCATACATAGATTCATATTGTAAGTAGCATATTTAGCCACATTTTGGATGAAAGCGGCTGTAAACTGTTTCGATTGGAAATCGATTTTGAGAGGCCTACGTCTAACACTTGGCTTAAAAGGGCTGATTATGAAGATCATATACCGCGTCTCCGACACACTACACAAAATATTGTTTGGCAACGGTATTTTGTTTGCCTAGTTCTTATAATTAATTCACTTTAATTTTTTCGATGATTATTTACAAAAACATTTAATGATAAAATGTTTTGTACTACTGTCCTGTCATTTTGTCATTGAAATTTCTTGACAGTACTTTGTTTACATAAATTATCTGAATTAGAGACTTTGGGTATAGTATATACTTATATTATATTTTTATAAAGTAGTTGCAAAATACAACGATCTGTTTTCGGAAAACCCTGAGCTGTCTTGCCACAACGTTTAAGGACTGCCCCACATTGGGTTATTATATACCTACTAAGGCTTAACCCATACCGTAAGATAGCCTTTTTTATGAATATCACCATCACTATGCTATTATCCTGCCATATAATTATTACACCAAGAATTTTTACAATCCAGATTTATTGAATAAAACAAGCGCTTTAGTAATACGGTCAGTCCACTTGTATTTCAAAGAAGATTTCAGGAATAATAATTTATTCCTGTACTTCTGTATTGCTCGGGTTAGAATCTTCAAGATTAACCTCAAAACACTAAGCAAGGAAACATTAACTCAACAAGTGAAATCTCACAAGTACATTGTTTAATAACTATGTTTTTTGACAGAAACTACTTAAATGGTACAGTTCCGTAAAAATGAGTCTTTTTCTTTTCTGAAATCACTGGTACCCATTCTCGGGCATTTATAGCTAACTAGCTGCTGCCCGCGGCATCTCCCACGTGGCTTTTTCTAAAATAAAAGAAACGTAAGTTACTCTTTATAAGATCAGCTATCTGCCAGTGAATGTCCCGTCAAAATCGGTCCAGCCGATTCGGAGAACAAAGAGGAACAAAGAGACAATTTTTTTATTTTTTTTATTAGGATCGTGTTTTTGCTTTCCTAAGGATTTAGTAAAAATCTGTAATATTGACATTAAAAACAGTCACTTCAATTTTATTTATTGTATAATATGTTTATAGAAGATATACTATTGTTGTTAGATTAATATCTTATAAACCGATTTAGTCCGATACCGATTTAGTCTATTACTTAGATACGTTTACTAACTAGGTAACTCTTTACTTAAGTAAGTACAAAACCAGCTCTATTTCGAACAAATATAATGCATATCACCGAGAAAAACAATAAATAAATAGCTTTGTTAACACCTGACAGGAAAAGGATATACATTTTAAAATAATAAAAATGATGCAATAGAATTCTCAACTTATAAACATACGAAGGATGAAATAAATTGTTGGTTTTTAAGACCAAGTTCCATTTCACATTTTATCTTTACTTAAAAAGATAATATGTATCATAAAAGAAAAATGTCCGTAAGCCGCAAAAATTGATTTAAAAGTAATGTTTTATAGCAAAATGTTGTAGTATTACAGTTGGAGGAATTATATCGGTTTTAAATATTAAATTAAATCGCGTTTGATCGTTCAATTTTATTTAATCCCAATTTTGTTTAAATATTATTTTTGTTTTCTATAATCACCGTTCAACTTTATAAGGCCTGTTTTCACCAACATTCAAACCACCCGTTAGGTATTTAAACAGTTGGTTTATGTCAAAATTCCTAAGAAATTTTGAGTAAACAACTGATTAAAATCTAAACAGTTGATTTAAATGTTGGTGATCACAGACCTTAATCAATTATTAAGTAGTAATTGCAGTGTGTTGTCTTAGAGCCTTTCGTTTGTGTCGATTTATCCATTTTATCATAATATTCTTATAATTTTGTTCACTCAACCGCAAGAACCTTTATCGAAAATTGATATAATAAAATATAACAAAACAAAATCACTATTTGTAAATTAATTTAATTCTGATGAGAATTAAAACGTATGTGAAAACTATTTCCGAAGGTAGTAATGAGCGCCGTGTCAATTCCTAAAAGGCAGCCGCCCGCCGGGTCGAACCTGAAAAAATTCATTATAATTCACGCCAATCATAATTATAAGTGTTCACTTGCATAGTTTTCAGCCATTAATTCGATTAAATGACATGACAATGTAACTGAATAAATGAAATCAAAATTGAAGCCCCTTTAAAATATATTTTTACCGTTTTATTCAAGTACCGATGAAACGAACTCAATTATTTAACGAGGTTTTACCTTTTTGTAAGTCCAAAAAGTTTTAAAGGCGTTAATATGTCGTTTTCTTTTGAAATGACGTTACCTTAACAATCGAAGTTAAATAAAAACATTTACGTGAAACTGTTGAAGATTCAAATATTTTAATTGATGAAAAAATGTTTTGCGCCCCGACTTCATAATGGCGTCGTCCGGTCGACCGTAGGTAGTCTACGACGCTACGACGCTACGCCGCTACGGCCGTCGCTACGGGCTACGCCGTAGCCGTCGGCCGCTTACTTAACTAGCGCGCATTACAGTAATTTGTGAAGGAAATTGTAGCTCATTATTGAAATTGTAGGTAGCCGATGCAAATCGATCAAGATGACTGAAGCTATTCAAATCATTAGACTAATGCCTAGACGTTTTTTAAGTAGGTATTTGTAAGAAATTGTTCGTCTTGCTTGCGTAAAAATAGCCGACCTTTGGTAATTTTAATCTTCAAACCAACACACCAACTACTAACACAGAAAACATTTTTAGCCGCCGTCGGAAAAGCCGTTTCACATTTTTTTAACTTTAAAAACCCTACAATATAACAAAACAACAACCCAACCCCCTACAATATAATTATTTTGCTCCCTAAAATTGTGTAAAATTAACAAAATGATTGAAAATAAACTGTTTAACAATTTAAAATGTAATGAAAGGGCGCTGTCCGCCGCGGCATGTTGAATTGCCCTCCGTCGAGACCGAGTCGCGGTAAAACTTAGCAAAGAACATCGATCAGTTCATCATCTACGTATACCATCATATGTTTCCGTACTTTTTATTGTTCTACATTTATTTTATTACTCGAAATCTTCTTCTTCTTTTCGTGTTGATGGTAACTAACCTGGGCCTCAAGTCTGCTATTACAATAGTGTCAGAATGGTCTCGCCATTGTGAGTATTTGACAGTGTTTGTATGGCAAATCTGTCAAACACTCACAATGAAGAGACCATTCTGACACTATTGTAATAGCAGACTTGAGGCCCTGGTGTCAGAGTTTTTATACCGCCCACGGGCCTAAGACTTGGCTACACAAGACGTCGAGAAATATCTCTCAGGCGTCTCCGGAAAACAACGTGAATATTTTCCTTCACCGATTTCTAAGAAAGTGATGTTTTATACAATACGCACATGTGTCCGAAAATTCAAAGGCCTTGGGTTTGAACTCGAAACACGAATCTACTTGGTTCTCACATGATCTGGCCAAGATTATGTCTGGATTTTAAAATAAAAAAACTTCATTCAGTTCAGAAAAAAAAAAACACGGTACAATATTAAAAAAAACTAGTAACAAGTTACATAAAACCTTAGCTAGATTAGATTGCTAGATTTTTACAAATTCCCTGGGCCCCACACTAGGATTCCTTGTGTCGTGGAGTCCAGTCTCTTCCCTAGTAAGGCAAACAGTTATTTATTTAGGTGATGAAATTATTAGAATATCGAGAGAAAAAAAAAAAAAGAGACATTGACCCCCTGAGTTTGTTTCGCCATTTCTTCTCAGAGGTCAGATAGGAAATGTCGACTCCATCTAGCTTATTTTTTTTTTTATATGACGTGTAAAAGTGATTCCGATATCCTATTTATAGAATAAACGATTTCATTTCTTAACTTGGTAGTCCGACGGTTAAACTGGGCTATCACTGCTTTGCTTACGCGGGATTATTTCATATATATATTTGGATATTTAACTGATACATACATATACAACTTCACGCCTTCTACCCGTGGGGGTAGGCAGAGAGTACAGAACGCCACCTGCTACTTATAAGATTTTTATTGTACTGTCTTTTAACTAAGTGATAAATTAATATATTTTGCAGTATTCTTTTTCATAATACGGCATTAGAAAGCTTTATCGTTGCCTATTGTAATATTATTTAACGTTCTTATTTACTTTCGTTTTGACTTAAGTACTTAAATGTTATATAACAAAAAAAAAAACGTACTACCTACCCTACTTATTATGAGCTACGTTTAAAATTGTAGTATTATTCCTACTTAAACTAAAATTTAAACAATAAACAATTTTTTCACGTTAACAAATCACCACATTTACATTTTAGTAAGCTACGTACGTCATATTTGCTTGGTATATAACTGTATTGTCATGTCATTCATTTTATAGACACAACAAATTTTCACTGAAAACTACACAAGAGTGAACACACGGACAATTTCGCTGAACAACAATCCCCCCCATGGAGCTCCATGAAATCGCCACGGCACGCGCGAGCGGGGAACACACACACATCGCTTGGCAATAATATATACATAGACATAATAAGCTGAAAAAAAAAGTTTTAACGTCTGAAAAAATATTCTATTAGTATTAAAGGTTGAGAGGCTACAGGTTTTTTTTTTTTTTTTAGATTTTATACGCGTAATGATTTAAAAAAAAAGTGTTATTATCCGTTCCACGCGTCCTTGTGTACGACGTCAACAATCGAGACCTTCAGTTGGCGGCCATAAGACCTTACAGTTCAAGTAGTAGGCTGTAGTATAAAGCAGAGTACTCACGGACGGGTTGGGGACGCACCGGCGCGGGTCGGCGCTCCGGTACGTCGGGCTGTACCGGCCCGGGAAGCACCCCGGAGGCGCCATGAGCCCCCCGCCGGATTTCATCTTATCCGGCGAGTACATCGCACATGACCCCCACGGGTCGTCCTCCAATTTCAACACCTTGGAAGGTGAGTGATACTGCCGGTCGAAAATTTTGGCGTTTTTTATCGTACTTTCGGGTATACAAATGGCGGCGGTTCCGCGACCGTCCGCTTCGCCGGGTAGTGACCGACTGAAGCAGGAAAGCGGTGACGTCACGGGCCACGCCCTCGCCCCTCCACTCGCCCCCGCCTACCGCCCCCCTCACCGTCTCACGCATGTTTACGTCGCCGGCGGCGGGTTCACGAATTACTGAATTATTTAATTGGTCCATTCACTTCTCCTGCTTGTTACCTTTTCACGCTTCTCTAAAAAGGTTGACGGATGGCCTGCGACGATCGACGCGGGCTAATTGCGCGACAATCGATACGCGAGGGAGCACACTCCCAGCGGCCAACAATCATTATTGTGTTGTACAGGTGCTGCGTGCTCGCCTCTCGGTCAAGTGGGTAGCGAGGTTCGCCGCTTACCGTAAGGGTTGGGCATCCATTCCTAAATCACATTTTGTTTTTGTTTCTCGATTCAACTGATAGTCTAATTTCAAAGGCAACTCTTCAATTATATCTTTCTTTAGATACTTAATGAGATTTTCCTTTTTTGCTGCACTAGGAGAGCCTCGGGTTCACTTCACTGAAGACTGGCCTATTTTCCTAATCAATTTTTTTTTATACGTTATGAAATTAATGTTAACTCAGTTATAAATAGGTATGACCCTCAGGTTATTTGTAATGTGTGTGTTTCAATAAAACACGCTAAGTTTTTTTATTTTTTTAAATTATTTATTAATGTTCAAAAAGTAGATCGCAGAGTTTAAAATAATACACTAAGAACCACAGAAGCCTTTGATGGCTTATACATGGCTACGTACTACAAAAAAATTTACATTCAAAGAATATTGCAAGTCAGTTAATTAATGGAGCAATTTTGTTATGATCACAGTTCCAACCGTATTTTATCAAAATATGTACCTCCGCAATGCCCACGAAATTGTCAACCTCACAATAGGTTGACCTAAGTGGACTACCATTTTTTTTTTTTGTGTCCTTTGTTTTGTTTTTGTTCCGGGGTGGAATATCCTCATGGATGTCTTGCGCCCTGGGGCGGGCGGAGGGGTCTGTCAGCCTCTTACTGACTTAGAACCACCCCGGTGTTCCCTTCCCACACTTGGACCGGGTACTCGTACCATGGGAACTTGTACTTTATACTTTACTTTTTTTTGCTTTTACTTTACTTTTTTTTACTTTTACTCTACTTTTTTGTTACTTTTACTTTACTTTCTTTCGTCTTACCCTTTTCGACTTTGTAATATTGTATACTAGCTTTTGCCCGTGGTTTCGCTCGCGTTAATTTAGAATTTGACAATCAATTCGGGTTAATAACACACTACTAAAGTTTCTATAATAATTATAATTCAATCATGATTCGAAATACACGTGGCGTCATCTATTATCATAAGAACTTTATTGTTGTTTTCCTCGGGAACAGTACTTTTTTTCGGGTTAAAAGGTACCCTATATCCGTTTCTGTATACCTGACAATGTATGTGCAAAAAGGTAATAAACAAACTTACTTTCGCATTATAATATTAGTTAGGACGTAATATTATGTAAAACCATAAATGTAATTTTGTACGTGGTAGCTTGTAAGTAGGTTATTGTTGCACTTTTAAATTATTTTAAACTAGCTTTTGCACGCGGCTCCGCCCTCGTGGATGTCGGTTATCGCGTAAAAAAGTAGCTATGTCCTTCTCCATGTCCCAGGCTATATCTATGCCAAATTTCATGACGATCGCTTCAGCAGTTTAGGCGTAAAAACGTAACAGACAGACATAGTTATTTTTACATTTATAATATTAAGTATGGATATATTATAGTATGGATTAACGTATCTCTCTCTGTCTCTTCTGTACAGTAATATTCTACATATAATATATACCAATTTATTATGTTTGTGGTATTATAGGTAATATTTATAAATTTCATGACGATCGGTTCAGCGGTTTAGGCGTGAAAACGTAACATACTGACAGACAGACAGACATGCAGACAGATAGATAGACAGACAGACAGAGTTACTTTCACATTTATAATATTAGTATGGAAGTATGGATGTATTGTGTAAACAATTGTTGGCTAACCTCTACTCCATTTGAAATAATATTAGACATTTAAAACCTTTCTTACAGTCCGTTCAACCGATTTTGAGTTCTATTGCGTTGGCGGCATGACAAATGGCAGCTGCAATAAACAGTTGGTATTGTAACCACATTTTTGCTTTTAATGCCATCTGATAATGATTTTGGCTACGTAATAGAAGTCAAAATTGGTTGAACGGACTGCAAAAGTGTTTTTTTTTATATGTCTAAGAGTATAAATAAATAAATCTTAAACTTCCTAGTGTGAAGTGGTCTACCTAGCTCAACTAGTAGAAGCTATTTATTAAAAAAAGTCAAAGTCAAATCATTTATTTCAAATAATTGATTCTAATTGCCCCTTCCAAAAGGTAGTTATGTATGGAGAAGAATGGGCAAGAAATTCCATACTTACTCTTTTAAAATGTTAACAATAGTTTGTATACATTAATTAATACTTATAGGTGAAGACGATGTACCTAGAATAAAAATTCATCATCATCATCATCATTTCAGCCGAAAGACGTCTTCTACTGGACATAGGCCTCCCTCAAGCACCGCCACCTCGAGAGGTTCTGTGCTTCCCGCATCCAGCGGATTCCTGCGGCTTTCATAAGGTCATCGATCCACCTTATGGGAGGCCTTCCAACGCTACGTCTTCCGGTACGCGGTCGCCACTTCAGAACCTTTCGGCCCCAACGGCAATCTGTTCTGCGTGCAATGTGCTCTGCCCATTGCCACTTAAGTTTGGCAATTCTTCGAGCTATGTCGGTTACCTTAGTTCTCCTGCGGATCTCTTTATTTCTGATTCGATCACGTAGGGAAACTCCAATCATAGCCCTCTCCATTGCCCTTTGGGTGACTTTTAGCCTTCTAATAAGGCCCATTGTGAGCGACCACGTTTCAGTGCCATATGTCATCACTGGCAACACGCACTGGTCAAAGACTTTCGTCTTGAGACACTGCGGTATGTGGAACGAGAAGATATTGCGTAGCTTCCCGAACGCTGCCCAGCCGAGTCGTATTCGACGATTGACCTCTTTCTCGAAGTTGGACCTACCTAACTGTACAGTTTGCCCTAGGTAAACATACTCGTCCACAACTTCGAGTGTAGCGTCTCCGATATTCATGAGAGTGGGTGTTATATGGGCACCTTTGTCTTGTCTATGCTCATTCCACTCTTTCGGAAGCTCTACTGAGGTCATCGAGCATAGTACTGAGGCCTTCCATAGTCTCAGCCATGACAACTATATCGTCGGCAAACCGAAGGTGAGTGATGTACTCGCCATTGATGTTGATGCCAACCCCTTTCCAATCCAAAACCTTGAAGACATCCTCTAGTGCAGCGGTGAACAGTTTTGGAGAGATAACATCTCCCTGTCTCACACCTCGCTGTAGAAGGATAGGTTTCGAGGTCTGGTCCTGAACTCGGACTGACATAGTGGCGTTTCTGTACAGACATTTCAGCACCTCGATGTACCGATAGTCGATCTGGCACCGTTGAAGAAACTGCAGTACAGCCCATGTTTCGATCGAATCGAAGGCTTTCTCGTAGTCCACAAACGCTAAGCAGAAAGCCAGGTTATACTCCTCGGTCTTCTGTATAATCTGCCGCAACGTATGTATGTGGTATACGGTGCTAAAGCCTTTACGGAATACGGCTTGTTCGAGAGGCTGGAAGTCGTCAAACCTGCGCGCAAGACGAATAAAAATTACTTACGACAATTGGTAAAAAGAATGAAAAGTGAAGTAATGACAGAAAAATTAATAAATACGATAGATACATGGTGCTCACATATTTACAAACATTGTATATGATTTTCCTAAAAAAATAACTTATAATAAGTCAGTGTGTGAGTTAAATTATATTAATCACAGAAAATAAAATGAATATCACAAAAATTATAAATTATACAGTTAAATTAGCAACCAGTTTGATTTTGTCTAGACTCTAAATTGTCGTCTGGAGCAGGACCAGCATGTTTCCAAGCATTCTTAGCTTGGATATAATTCTCTAATTTGTAATATGCTTATTTACAAAGTGTGCTTTTAATATGAGTTTTAAATTTTCTTTCATTTAATTGCTAAAACTAGCTTTAAATATCGTTAGACGAGTATAGCGTAGGCTGCAAGGCCACATGGCTTTAACGCACCGACCGCAGGCACTGCTCATAGACGAAAGACGGTATCCTGTTTTCACCTAGATTTTTCAGTAGCGTCACCTTCCTGGTGTGACAAAAATTGATTTACAAGGCAAATGTGAGTGGAATCGCCGGGAGAGGACGCCCTAGGAGGACATATAGTGATGCTAATTGGTGATGTTCTTCAGAAAGGTTTACGTACGGAGCACTTGCAACCGGCGTGCGTTTATGACCAGGTGTATGGACGTAAACGAAGCAAAAGGAGTATGTAGGAGCGTAGCAGGTGGCGTTCTATAGTTTCTGCCTACCCCCATGAGAAGAAAGCGTGAGTTAATACAGTCCTGTCACAGTAATTTACCTTTGAATTTGCATCACAATGATGTTTATTGTCGTTGCTATAAGGTTTATAGGCTACGTTCCGATATAGACCGTTATCGCTCATAGCACTCACATCGATAATTTGCGTTCCGTTTTAGAATATCACGATTATGATAGCTGAGAGCTGTTTGACAGCGCTCACGGTGATAATAATGAAGGACATGGTCGGCGTTATCGCAAGATGGCGCATGTCATGACGTCATCTATGACGATTCACGGGACATCGTTATCACGCTGACGCCAATTCGGTACGCGTATAAGCACGCTCAATGCGATAACAGTGTAAAGATCGTAGCACACGTATCAAATCGGAAAGGGATCGTCACCGTATCAACTCGAGCCGTTCTGTATTATTTGTATGAAACTCCCTACTGCAACGCACACTAATCGGAATCGTGACGTAATCGCCTCGCCTCGGGACAAGCTCATAACCGCGGTGCGGTGCGTGGTCGACTTGCAGTTCCCGCGCTTACGGTTCTCCGTAGCCTAGCTTACGGCTCTCCGTACCCTAGCTTACGTCTCTTCGTTCACGCCCCTCCCGCGCACAGTGGATCGTCCCCATACAAGAGGTGTGACCTAGAATCAATGACTAGCCGTCAACTAGCGGTCGGCGAGCCGTAAGCGCGGCGTCGCCTAGCCGTACCCGAGTCGACGTATCGGAGCTTCTGATCCGCTTTGGTTACGTGCTTACGTAAGGTTGACGACTGTTTGACGGCGACGCGAAAAGCGATACGGTTACGATCCCTTTCCGATTTGATAAATGTGCTACGACCTTAATACGGAATGCGGGGTTAGTATGTTGTTGTCAGAGGTAAAGATCGTATAATAACCGGCATGAGTCGTGAGCACAAACTGACACCCGTGCCGTAGTAAATTTTTAGGGCTCTTTGGCGGAATGAAGAAGCCGGGGGGCGCCGAGCTGCGATTGGTTCGTCAGCCGATACTCGTCGTCTATTGGACTCTCGCGTGTCATTTTTATTTAGCCGAAAGTGAACATGCGCGAGCTTGCACCCACTACTGCCCATCTGTGCTCACGACTTGTGCCGGTTATTATACATACATCACTATGGAAAAAGAAGAATCGGAAACCTAAATATTGTACGGTTAATGTTTTACAAAACAAATAATAAAACATGTATTTTAGAGATAATAAAGCAGCCGGTTGTCTTAAAAAATAAACCACATTATAAGTGATCTGATGTACAGGGTTACTGGTAAAACACTTACAACCTTGCGCGTCTGTATTACTAACATCATAAACAACAAAGTTGGATCTATGACTTCTTACAAAACATTTTAATACATTTACCAAAAACAAACCTTCAAGATTTCGTTGTTCTATCTAACATATTTTCAATTTTGTATTTTTTTTGTATCTACCTACGCCTCCCGTGCACTGTTGCCCCTGCCTTTTGCATTTCGTTTTTCAGCCCATGGAGTTCGTAATTTAGAGCGTTGAATTTAAATATTTTTATTTTTGTATGAAAGTCTGATGAATTATTAAAAGTCATAGATAAACCCTGTATAAGTTCTATCTATTCGTACAATATTTTAAGATAAACATATATAGGTGGTAAAGAAGCCATAGAAAAGTTTTTATTTTTTATTTAATTATTATATATTATTTAAAAAAAAAATATTGCTTGATACATTTGGCATAAAACTTATTCTATGAATGACCCGCACCCATGCAGCGACGGGGACGGCACGGGCACGGTGCCTTTTGATCATTAACCATCACCATTTTAAATGATTAAATTGCTTGAATGATATATTTATATTTTATAATCGTCTATGACTTCGTTATCACGGTGTATCTGTTAAAATATTTCGTGTATGAATAGATATGTCATCGGTCCACCTTATGGGAGGCCTTCCAACGCTACGTCTTCCGGTACGCGGTCGCCACTCAGAACCTTTCGGCCACATCGGCCATTTTTTCTGCGAGCAATGCAATCCTATACTCGTATTCTAGCAAATAAATATATCATTCATTCAGTCATTAAATATGCCCTGCCCACTGCCACTTAAGTTTGGTAATTCTTTGGGCTATGTTGGTTACCTTGGTCCTCTTGCGGATCTCTTCATTTCTGATTCGATCACGTAGGGAAACTCTTGGAGTTACCCTACGTGATCGAATCCCTGCGTGTTGCTAGTAATGACCTATGGCACTGAAACGTGGTCGCTCACGTGGGCGCCTTATTTGAAGGCTAAAAATCACCCAAGTCACCCTTTGGATGACTTTTAGCCTTCCAATGGCAGTGAAGAGCCATTGCCCATTGGCATTAGCCATTGCCCATTGTGAGCGACCACGTTTCAGTGCCATAGGTCATCACTAGCTACACTCACTGGTCAAAGACTATCGTCTTGAGACACTGTTGTATGTGGGACGAGAAGATATTGCTTAGCTTCCCGACCGCTACCCAGCCGAGTCGGATTCGACGATTGACCTTGTGAAGGCCGCAGGAATCTGCTAGATGCGGGAAGCAGAGAACCAGTCATAGTTGCGGTGCTTGGGGGAGGCGTATGTCCAACAGTGGAGGACTTTCGGCTGAAAGGATGATGTATAGATAGATCTTATATACTAACGATAACAGAAAACAGAGCAAAAAAAGAGAGAAGAAGAAAGAGAGTAGGGAGGCCTTTGCCTTAGAGTGGGATGAAGTCACGGGCAATAATAAGTGACGCATATAAAAGGTCAAGCCAATCTCATCGATACGCCGCAATGTCAGGGCAATCACCTTACGTGGTGAAGGACAGGTCGACCTCGCAATGGACGTAGTAATCTACAATGCAATGGTGTTTTATGACTTTTTTATGTAATAAAAACTTTATAAAACATCACGGCTGTGCTAGAGATAGGTAGTCAGTAGGTAGTGTAGTTTTGAGTAGGTACACATTTCGTCAGATATGCTAAGTCATATGTAATAGGGGGCGAGCTTACGAGGCATCAACCGAGTAAAAATCCAGACATCGCGCTGAAAAAGTTCCTGATGGAAAAACTCAACAACACTTTGCCCGACACAGGAATCGAACCCAGGACTTCATGCTCAACACTATTGCTTCCAACCACTAGGCTAACAAGCAAGACACCATACTCAGCATTCGCGTTTGCGACCGAAAGCTGAATTCGCACGTGTTTCCCCAAAGCAAAGGAAAGTTCGATCGATCAATGAACGACCGACCATTGATCGATGGTCGATATAAATAATACTCTGATGGAGGCGAATTTTAACAATGAGACTGAACTCGATCGTGAAGGGGCTTGTGGCTAAGTAATAACAGCCACACGGGTCGATCGATTAGGTTAAGCTATGCTTACCGCGGTTGGTCCGTGGATAGGTGACCATCTTTACATACCAAGACCCCTCCGTGCCTCGGAAAGCACGTTGATCCCGGCTATTATTTGTAGATCTTTGACAGTTTTTATGGGTCGTCAGAAGCCCGAAAATCTGACAACCAGTCCTTTTTCTAATGAAAAACACAGACGCTAATGATACCAACAAAATATTCTACTGTTCCCATATGTGCCATATGCAACTGTGACGTAGTGGATTTCGTGGTAAGAAATAATAAAGACAGATACCACTTATTATCACGTTTATTAGTTCGTTCACAGGTTCAGGGTGTAGGTTAGCTTAGAGTTATTTCACTGGCAGAGATTAGAAGGGAGAAGTACTGTCCTGGACTGGACCATCCGGCTGGCACCGCAGAGGCAGTGTAGGCAGGATACAGACGGTGCTCGCCGCCCTCGGTGCAGGTAGTGGAGCAGTAGGTGGTGGCTATAGTGCCCACGAGGCACGGCGCTCACGGCCCTAGGTGTAGGTGGAGCGGTGGCAGTGGCTGTAGCGGTCACGTGGGAGCCAGTAGCGTGGGACAGTATTCTATAGTCTTGTTATTTTAATATATAAATTTTACTAAAACTCCCATTTTCTCAAAAGTAAGTTTTTGTGGTTGGATCCATTTAGCATAACTACGTTCAATTATACCATCAAAATTATAATCTGGCACCAAGCAGTATAGCTTTATTTCAATTTAATAAGTGTAGTATAACTATGTAGGATAGGTACATTTTTTTTTTATAGGTTGTTGACACCATATTGCTGTATACTATACTACTGTACTGTATATTGGTATCTGATTGGGTAGGTGTAGCAGAAGACAATAGAAAGCCGTACTCATACGTTTCCACCAAATCAAATCATACTAGGCCATAGCAGCGACTTAGCTCTGCCGATCTGATCTATCTGTCTGCTACCAGTAACGGTAAAGGAACATCGTAAAGAAACCGGCATGGTAAAGCCAAAAATTGGAAAACTTATTATGACATCCACCAACCCGCACTGAGCCCACGTGGTAGATTACAGCCTATAGTGACCAGTAGTGCTATTCTGTAAAAATCTCACGGTGTAAACTTCGGTGAAGTGAGCTTGAAGTGACTTGTAATTTCACCTCATGCTTGAGATTTACACTATAGACAGCTCACTCCACGCTCACTTCACTTTAGTTTTCACGGTGAGATGGTTACAGAATAGCACTGCAGGTCTGTGTCCCAGTAGTAGGACCTTCATAGGCTGAATAAGCAGTGCCGTCAAAAAAACAATTATGAAAAATTGTGAATTTATTTCTAAAGCAACAGGCAAAAGACGGTATGTCGCTGCTATATTGCTAAAGCTTCCAATATAGTCCAGACATAATCGGCTTATATTCTCGTTCTTCGCCCGTTCATAGTAAAATATATTTCTCACGGTCTACCTGGTGTGAACAATATGCATCCATTTTAAAATAAGTACTGTTAGAGCCTTTAACCAGCATGGTTTCACCATGCATGCAGGTTAATAGTTTATGAAACTGTTGCATAATGAGGGTGTGTTTAAAAACCGAGCCGTAGGCGAGGTTTTTAGTAGTATCACACGAGTGTTTTAATACCTAGTTATGTGCAGTTTCATAAACTACTATTAATTTATTCATACTTTATCTACTCTTACATTGGGATTGACAACACGGTTGGCGCAGTGGTTAAGCGATTGGCTGCTGCGCTGCGTGTCGTGGGTTCGATTCCCGCACGGAACAAATATTTGTATGACCTACAAGTAGTTGTTCCGGGTCTGGCTGTTTGTGTATGTGAATTTAATGTTTGTAAACGCACCCACGATACAGGAGAAATTCGTAGTGTGGGGCACGTTTAAAAAAAAAAAAAAGAAATAATAATAATAATAATAGATCAAAGTAAAAAGCGTAAGAAATTCCTTCCAAAACGTATGGCGCCAAAAGCCAGCATATCACCGCGTATGCGCTAAAGCGGGCGCTGCCACAGATAATATTTAAAAATGGAGTCAAAACTTTTTTGTAATGCTATAAAATTGGTGCGCCCCGCATATGCATGCGTTCAATTAGTTTTTTTTTTTTTTTGTTTTATCGAAACTCCTTGTTGGTTTCTCGAACTTCTTGGATTGTGGATGTGCCCTGATATAGTAGTCTATGGTGCCCTGTATCGAAATTAAAAAAAATATTGTTTTATAACATTATTTTTTTAGAGAATTAATGATATAATATGATTCTATTTTTAAATTCCGATATTTTGTTCATAAAGTATGTCAATATAAACTCGAATTGAAGTTTAGATAATAGTACATTATGATACAAGTGTGCTGTGTTGGTCATAGCACTCGAGGCGGTATTATTCGCGCGAGTCGCAGACGAGCGCGATAAGAGAGCCGAGTGTGTAATGATCAATGCACACGCGTTCCATACGACGTTTTTCAACACACTTGCGAGGAAAAAAACAGACTTGTTGTAAAAACTTATGCTACAATAACGTCAATAGAGAGATGATACATTTAGATTTATAAAGTTCAACTGACCTTTGTTGCCAGGTACTGACTATCCGGACGTTTTTTTTAACAACTGTTCAACATCGGTTGGTGACAATACTTTAGATTTCGTATTTTTGATAGTAACTTATAACAACACAACGAAAACGTTAACAAAACAAATATTTATGGAAAATGGCGCGCTGGCTTTGTATTTTTTTTTTCCGCGCGCCCCGCGCGCAGGTGTAAATAGAGGCACTGGAAAACCGCTAAACAGCCTTAATTAAAAAAAAAAAAAATTCTGATCGTAGTTTAGTTAGTATGGAATTAGAAAGTACTATTGGCATAGTGAAATATACATTAGTTCAGTGAGAATCCGCAATAATAAAACGTCAGTCAGGATCTTTTCCGTTTGGTTCCGGGAGGGACCACGGACAATTTAAGGTAGGAGTGAGGCGTATATATCGTAACAGCTAAATACAACAGGTATCAAAAGATACCAGACTGTAACTATGACAAATGAACTAAAAAAAAAGCTTCTGTTCCACGACGAGATAACAGAATCCATCCAGTCACAAGCTTTTGTCTATTCATGCTTATGACAGTTACCTTAGTTAGAATATAGATAATAAATGTTACTGTTACACTGTGACACCCTGTTACATCGTCCGTCACAAGCTCTTTCCTTTTCTCGCATAGGTGTAACACCATAGTTAGAAAGAGAACTACCTCTATGTATTATAACTGTGCAGCTGTGGTAACAGAGAACACACAATAGTTTGTTCCCACATAGTATGAAATAACAGCCTGCTATTTTGTAACATGTTTTTGGAACGGTTAATTACGTGGAACAGAAACAGGCGGAACAGATATGGGATTTTACCTGTTACAATCCACTCGTGATTTAAGATAAATAAATTTTAGTTAATTTCGGGACCAAAGACAATTCAAACTATTAAAAAAAAAAAAGTGACCGCGCGGATTCCTTTTAGTATGAAGTTTCTTGAGTTTCTTTGACGAGATTTAAAAAAAAAAGCGCATGTTTTCGACTAGTAAACAGTTATCTGTGGCGTTACAGCACTCGTATGGTAACGTAAAGTAAAAAGCACACGTTTTTAATACACTGCATTATGGACATAAAAGCGGTTCAATAAGAGCCACTTTACGAGCAAGTGTGTTGAAAAAGCTATTTCAGTACTTATATTAAAATAGATGCCTATTGTTACCATGCAACCTTTACGAATAGTTTATAAGCTGATGGTATAATATGAGACAAAAGATAAGTAGGCAACAATTGGCTGAAACTGCGTGAGCCGGGCATCCGCGACGGGTACCCGTCGCGTGTCTACGCGCGTGGACACGCAGGTGGGCTCCGTGGGCGATTAATTACCCGTAGTTTAATTTTAATGGTGTGCATGAACAGTTGTGTCGATGGAGAACTTACCAAAACGACGACTAGCAAAAAAGAAACGACAACCGGCAAGCTGGGGCTGAGGTACAGCGTGTGACCCCGCGCGTGCCCCCCGACGGAAGTCCGCACGAGTCCCCGTGACGGAGCACTTTTGTATGGAACCGCGCGTGCGTCCGATTCACGTAGTTTCAGGCCTTAGGGCTCAGCTTGAAAAGCTGACAAGTGTATAGACATACACTTATCAGCTTTTCAAGCTGAGCTGTGTACTGTGTGTGTGTAGTTAATGTCATTATGTAAATTCTTGTAGACTAGCTTTTGCCGCGGCAAGCTACATCTCTGTCAAATTTCATGACGATCGGTGCAGCGGTTTAGGCGTGAAAACGTAACATACAGACAGACAGACAGAGTTACTTCCACATTTATAATATTAGTATGGATTAAAATTTAGGAATACTTATCCAAGTTATTCTAAAAACACACGTTTCATTTCATCCCGGTTCTGTTATCACAGTGGTGCTAGCATTATTTGAGCAAAGATTTTTTACTCGAAATATTTTCTGTATCGATATCAATAAGGTTCTTGGTTTTAGTGTCTAAAGCCTAGACTTTAGGTCAACTATATTGTCTCAGGACTTTCTTTAGGTCCACAAACAAATAAATTACTCAATGAGTACCTACATAAAGAAAACCATCCTTGTTTTAATTTAGAAGCAAAATAAATATTCCTATGGTTTAGTTCATCAAGAATCTTCACACTTTGAAACTATACATGCTGGAGTAGAATAATAACAAAATTTATAAGAGTATTGGTTGTTTTTTTTTTTTTTTTTAGCTATTTGTTCTTTGTTTTGGAGACAATGCTATATTTAGATTGGTCTCATGTGGTCCCTTGTTCTTGCTATAACTGTGTTTTATCTGGCTTTCATGACATGAAGGTCTAAGCTTGTTTACTTGACACATAATGCGTCTCTCTTGAGAGAAGGCTACAGTATCGGAGCCAGAGTCGGACTAGCAGTCTCGGCCGCCCTAGGCCATTTACTATTAGCCGCCCGACCTCTTCTGCTGATTTTGCAGCTTAAAGTTCGCGAACACATTCGCAAGAAGCTGGCAGTATCATTACATCGGTAATTTTTTCCCAATGTTTGTCATATTGGTTTTAGTATATTTATGTGTATACATCTTATTAAACATAACTATAGGCACAAATTATTTATTTGCTCAGAAATATCGGGAACTCAAATCAAATAGTAAACATGGTAATCCGTTTGTGTTAATAATAATTTAATTATTGATCTTTTAGTATACGTGTTTTAATAAAAAACTGTTTGTTTTATGTATAATAAATTAATAATGGGTCTTATTTGGGACAGCGCTCCTGGATGGGCGAATCCTATTACTGGCGGGACGTACGACGCGTTGCGTGAGCTCAGTACAGAACACAAGCTAACCACTCAAGGTCACTGGCATATATCTGCGTCTTAAAGTCCGTCTCTGACTGGAGCTATTATTGCGTCACAAACTTGTTAGGCTAGCAGCTTGTTGGTTCATGTATCAAGGTCTATATTAACACGAGCACTGCAGTAGCGTGACGCAAATTGTTTGCTGTCTGTGCTTTATAATCTAAAGGGATTTTCTGCTGCATATTGAATGGTGAAAACAGCTTGTGGCTAAGTAATAACAGCTGCACAGGTCGATCGATTAGGTTAAGCTACGCTTGCTGCAGTTGGTTCGTGGATGGGTGACCATCTTTACACACCAAGAACCTCCGAAAACACGTTAATCCCTTGGTCCCGGCTGTCATTTGTAGATCTTTGACAGTTGTTACGGGTCGTCAGCAGCCCGAAAGTCTGACAACCAGACTAAGGGATATCCTGTTACCCAGTAACTGTGTTGTGGAGGTCAGATAGGCAGGTTATCAAGTATCATCCAAACGCATCATTAATTGCCTTTATGATCATGCTAACTAGAAATGAGGAGTGTCGGAACAAAAACCGATAAATCACATTTTGACTATTTTTTTATGATGCCAATTGCATGTTCTCGTACATATCTTGCTCTACGGTTAATGTAACCCGGTCAAAAACTGATAAATCCGCTCTAAATTCGTCCGCAAAATACACTGATCTGAACATAAACCGATAAAAACATCAATCTTACTAAACAACGATGGCGATCGAAACAGATACCGATAAATCCCTAACATTTTCATTGTTGACTCTTTTAATTCTGTCAAAAACCGATATATCGAATTTCGAGTTTCTCATGACAAAACCTACAATAATAGGATATATTAGTGTTAATCGGCCTTACCGATATATCCTACTGTGTTTTTATCAAAAACCGATATATCCAGTTGGTTTGGTCAATAACCGATATATCCATTTTCTTTTTTTTTATAACTCAACAGGTACCACCGTCACATGCAGTATTTAGGTTTCCAAACAGTGATGCTAACACCAATAAATTGATAGATTTTGTTTAACTCTAAATTAGAAAACCATGAACTTGGCCATATTTTTATACTTTCCACAAAAAAAAAACAATGTGATTTATCGGTTTTTGTTCAGACGCTCCTCAAATCAAAACGTCTATGCCAAGTATATTGCCTAAACCTTATATTGACTAGGAAGCACAATGCCTACCTTGCAATATGTCTATACAGTATTTGAACAAAACCTTATTCTGACTATGAACCAAAATGCCTACCTTGCAATATGTCTATTATTTTAGGAGAAGAAAGGGAGTACCGTTTCTGGTTCCGTTGTGTGGTCACAGTTCTAACCTAACCTACAGTTCAGAGGCCCTAGTGTGAGTTTATTTTAACCATCTCGACTACTTGGAGATTATTGCATTCTTGGAATTTTTCTTGTAAAATTTTTGATCTCTAGGCGATTTACAGCTTAGGCAATTTGCTATGTAGACATTAATTTTAGGCATTTTGCTTCGTAGACAAATTGAAAGTTAGACACTCTGATCATAAAGTATGAATTGGTTTTATTTCAAGTTGCCGTAAGTAACAAAATATTTCCATCTAAGATTAAGCTACGCTGGCCACTTTCTACACATCAACATCCCCAAGTTCCCGAAGACTAAACATTATCGCCGCTAATATGTCAAAGAAATAAAATATTAATGCTCGAAGATCCACATTGATCTCTTTCGTAATTCTAATTTTTGAGGAACCTACGAGTACGCAACTAACACACTAACTAATTACTGTAACTTTAAGAACTTTCGCATTCCAATCTCAGTCTGAATCTGTAAAAAAATCCGCTAATTTACCTACATACTTGACATTGAACGTTATTAAAAACGGGAATTCACCTTTCTGTAGAAGACCGACCAGCAGGCAACCTTGCGGTGATGAGCAAAGCTGTGAAGCTTGCCATCCACCAGTTTTATGTCGCCAATGAGCCTCTTAGCTCTGCGTTCCACCGAGTCAAGCGCAGCAAGTTGGTACTTAGCTGAGCCATCCCAAAGGTGGCTGCAATACTCCATGCAGGATCGGACTTGTAAAGGGTTTAAAAGACACATTACACAGAAGCCCGAAAGTCTGACAACCAGTCTTACCAATGGGTTTTGTTTTACCCAGTAACTGAGTTGAGGAGGTCAGATAGGTAACCGCTCCATATAACATACTGGTATTCAAAATAGAATAGAATACTCTTTATTGCACACCATAAAAATTACAGATTTTAAATTAAATTTTGACAAGGGGTGACAGTATTCAGCTGCATCTGGTTAGATTGGAAGGCAACCTCAACATGGTTGGGAAATTCCTACGCAGATGAATTGGTTGGCAATCAAACAAAGTATCTGATAAGTGGTTACTACCGCATATGCGCAACTCCTATGATGCATATCGCAGGTATGTTGCTATTCTACACTAAGCTGAAAATGTTTTCGCGCTTGCTTTTCATACCGAAACACAGCAATGCCGTTTCGTGGTAGAAAGATGGATAGTATAGTAAGGACGGGCTCCTTCTCAAAAAGTGCTTAAACTATGGAATAAACTATCTTATGGTCCCTTCTACAATCGGACATCTAGACGCACTGCAAGTTACCACCCCTACCTAGTTGATATTCCACCAACTCGCACTAAGCGTTTGCAAACATCTTTTATAATGCGCACAGCAAAGGAGTGGAACTCTCTGCCCGCGTCTGTGTTTCCGAACGCATACAACACTAATCTATTAAAAGTGAGAGTGAACAGGCTTCTTCTGGGTATGCTCACTCCATCGTCGACTTTGTCTCTGTCACCTCTGACCTAGACTAGAGTCAAGAGCAAACCCATCGTAAAAAAAAAGAAAGGCTAGTGCCCTTTTTAGGGTTATAGTTTCCCTGTCTGTCTGTCCGCGGCTTAGCTCAGAGACTCTTAGTACTAGAAAGCTGAAATTTAGTATGGGTGTACATATTAATCACACCGATAAAATGATAAAACAAATCAAAATCAAATCAATCAAATCAAATAATTTATTTTTGCAAAAAACACTTACAATGGTGTTATAAAAATGTACATGTTTCAAGCGGTTCTACCGTAAGTGATGCAAAATGTACACAATCATAAAATAAAATCAACAAATAAATAAAAAAAAACATAAAATACTGTAAGATATAAAATTAATGCAATGTCATACAGATTAACAGTTATTTACTTAATAATAGTAATATTTAAATAATTTCAATGTCGTTCCTAGAATTAACAAAATCTGGAAAAAAATATAAGGTACCACCTCTCTTGCATTTTTTTAATGTGCGTATTGTACAATAATCACTTGCTTAAAAGACGCCGAAGGAAACCATCATGAGAAAACCAGCATGCAGGAAAGATATTTCTCGACAGCATGTGTAGCCAAGTCAGAGGCCCCTGGGCGGCATAAAAACTCTGATACCAGGCTAGTCACTGACCAAACGGAAGAAATATGGGTAAAGGTTGGTTGTAATGTGTATCTCGGATTAGATTCTTTGTTCTATCTTGGTCACAGGAACACTGACAGGAAAGACAGTCGAAATTAATGTTGTTCAAATTGTCGACCAACTTAAATAGTTTGTTTATCACAACTGCCTTTCTAGACAGAGTTGTATGATATGGCTATAACGCGGCTAATTAACGAAGTGGGTCAGGTATATGATCAGACTGTCTAACTTTCAATTCGTCTACGAAGCAAAATGCCTAAAATGTATGTCTACACAGCAAATTGCCTAAGCTATAAATCGCCTAGAGATCAAAATGTTTAACAAGCAAAATGCCTAAAATGCAATCATTTGTAAGTAGTCGAGATGGTTAAAATAAACTCACACTAGGGCCTCTGAACTGTAGGTTAGGTTAGGTTAGAGCTGTGACCACACTACGCCAGAAACGGTACTCCCTTTCTTCTCCTAAAATAATAGACATATTGCAAGGTAGGCATTTTAGTTCATAGTCAGAATAAGGTTTAGTTCAAATACTATATAGACATATTGCAAGGTAGGCATTGTACTTCCTAGTCAATATAAGGTTTAGGCAATACTTGGCATAGACGTTTTGATTTCTAGTCAGCATGATCATAAAGGGTGGGTCAATTTGATAAACAATTATTTGTCCTTACTGTATAACATACAATTTGTAACTAAATTAATGCACAATATGAAAGTAATTTGTTCAAAATCGTTTACTGAATCAATTTATGTCTATTTTCATCCCAAAAATATATTAAATTTACGTAAATTACAGTCACACTTCCGCTGTACAGTCAAAACAAGGCGGAGTTCTAACCAAGACATGCGCTTTACTTTGTGTAAATTATTTCATCACCAAAATAATACTCTCAAAACGGTGAAGGAAAACATCGCGAGGAAACCAACATGTCCTATACCCAAAGTTTCAAATTCAGATAATTTATGTAAACAAAGGGGATAACATATCAAAACATATCTTCGTAAAGGTAATTTACATATAATGGCGAAAAAAAAAGGTTTCATTTTCTTTTAAGTACTGAATTTAAGAAATAATAATTAAATTTATAAATTTTCGGCTTTAATCAAAGTTATTAAAAAAAGGAATTTTTCTGGTATAACAAATATTTTATGATATTGGTAACAATGCATGAGATCCAAACATTTTCACATTTTTTACAACTTTAACAACACTAATATTACAACTCTCATTCATAGATTCATATTGTATGTAGCATATCTTGTCACATTTTGGATGAAAGCGGCTGTAAACTGTTTCGAGTAGAAATCGATTTTGGGAGGCCTACGTCTAGCAGTGTACTTAAAAGGGCTGACTATGACAATCATAGGCCGTGTCTCCGACACACTACACTGTTTGGCAACGGTATTTTGTTTGAATAGTGCTTATATAATTAATTCACTTTAATTTCATAGATGGATTATTTACAAAAAGAAATAATGATAAAATGTTTTTTATTTTTTTTGTTTCTTGACATTACTTTGTTTACATAAATTATCTGAATTAGAGACTTTGGGTAGGTAAAGGATCGAAAATTCGATGACATGTGACATCTACCAACACGCACTGAGCCCGTGTGGTAGATTACGGCCCTCTCTCTATCACAGAGAGAAGGCCTTTGTCCCAGGAGTGGCAACATTATAATACTCTGATTATGATTCGAAACATTCAACTTTACTAGAACCTTTAGCACTGACTACAAACAATAAACATCAAATATACACCCTTTTATTCAATACATGCGTCTACATACCTCCATGATACAACCATGTACACTTGCTACTCATCCCATTTTATCACAATGCTGATAATTAGTGCCGGTGCATCAAACGCCCCAGTAATTACGCTCTCACACGGCAGATGGCGGGAGTTTTAATTTTTCGATTTCGGACCAGCCTGTATAATGCATGAGGCTTTTATCGCCACCGCGGCTCCTTCGGGGATTCATGGGTTCGGGGCCGAGGGATAAGTGACAGCGGTTTGCGACTGTTACGTCAACGATGTAAATTATAAATACTTACTTTTGCCCGCGGCTTCACCAATGTGGAGTTCGGAATATATCCCATGGGAACGTACAGTCAGATATAGCAATTAGCTGACGCCGCTTTGCTCAATTTTTAAAGGTTTTTTTAGTAACAAATCGTATGATTTTCATATGTTTCTAGTTTTGGATAGGTTTCGTATAGTTATTTAAATAAAATTAAGAATTATAAGATTCTATCGAATCCTATTCTAAAAAATCTGAACCATTTATGCAAAGGGGGATCAGCTAATTGCTATAACTGACTGTACGATTGGGATTAAACGTCTCTTATGTCCTAACCCTGGTGATGGTCTATCCGGATCCGTTCGGATTTAGACAGACAGAGATACTTTCGAATTTATATGTAGGTAGTAATTGATTGATCTCTAGTGGGCCACTCCACTTAATGAAACGCCGGTTCTTTTGAAATACAGTAGATTTATTATGTAAATAACTTGTACAATATATCGAACTTTGATGAAATAAAATTCTCATAACACTCGGTGCAGTGGCTGTCAACGCAATGGAGCGCGACCGAGCGCCCCCGCGCACCCGCAGTCCTCGATGACATTAGTGTCGTTTGGATACGGCTTCAACAGGTAGTATGGAAGTATAGATTAATTATTTCGGATATTGAGCACCACAGGTACAATCTTCAATATCTAGAAGAAAAGAGTTTTCTCACATATTCACATTCGTTGACAAACGACCTTTTAAAAGTCTTGCCTAAGATGCGCTATAATAATGCAATCAATAATGTTACACAGTTGACATGGTTTGTATTAATACGCAATCGAGATGACATAAAATACAATGCGATCAGATTAGATTGAAGGTCAGGTCTAAACAGCATTAGTATGGAATATTTTATGAACAGGTTTACCTTGGTAGCCCAACGCTTAAGCAGCATTTTCAGATTTAAAAAAATTGAATTAGAACTCGTCACGAGTAATCTAGGAATGAGTTTTAAATACTCACGTTATATTCAGTGAATTACTCAAAGCTAAATAAATCGCAAAAACATTATGATGATATGATGAGACAACGCACAGCGAAAACCGCTGGATATAGAAGCATGAAATTTTGCACAACAACAATCAAACAAAACAACTAAGAAAAGATGAGAAAAAAAACTGTGAGAAAATAAAAGGAACATTTTAAAATGTCATCCCTTAGAGGGGTAAATAGGAGATGAGTGTTGTTATGAAAATTCGTCATTTTGGCCAATGGGAAATCCTATCGGGCACATGGCTTGTAACCTTGTCTTTATGAACTCTTATGAATTGGACCACACATCCACCACGTACCCTTTTTAGGGTACCATAGATAGGCACGGAAGTACGGCCGGCCTGTTCTGTGCCATACTTAGCTGTCCATTAACAATTCTATCGCGAATTAGACCAGTAATTAAGCGCTTTCTTTATCACTGGCTTGTTCAAATGTTCCGATTTTCCGTAGAGAGCCGCTATTTCTGTTTAAATTGCGTTTAGTGCTCGCTGAAACTTTTTTAGGTTGGGGAATAGTGGAAATAGATCTTGGTTGTTTGTTCTGGCCTAGTATGTTTTATTTTGATGAATATTTGCATTTTTGTAATACTCAACCTCAAGGCATTTTTTTTTTTTTTTTTTTCAAATAACCCAATTACGGGGACTTTTGAATTGTCAAGGGGTCGGTCAGTCAGAAAGATGAAGCTAGTTGCCCATACGGGTGACCACTGAAAATCAGCTCTGTGCTGTGGGTCTGTCATAGCATCATGCTGAGTGGAAGCCTCCTTATCACAGTCATGACGTGTAGCTGCCGACTATTTTCGGTTTTGTGCTCGTGATTATAATGTAGATTCTATTTTTCTGTTTACCTACCTACTCTAGTTAATTCTCTTTTTTTATGCACGTGTTTCTGTGACAAATAAACCTATTTTTCTTTCTTTCTTATTTGGGTTAAAAATCGTGCATGTATTACTAGTTTGATGATATGAAAATATGTAATTCTAAACATTTTTGTTCTCTTGTCGCTTCTATTGATCAGAGAAAGTGCTGTCCGCGAGTTTAAGTGATGGTATGAATACGTGACAAACATTTAATTATATTAGAATAGAAGAAAAGATCAGGAGTCGGCGATCGGAGATGTCATGAGAATAAAATTATATGATATCATAATAATAGGTATATACTGAAAGATCCTAAATGATTACACAATATATAATTAAACAGGCGTTTTATTGATTACGGTAATATTCGCTCGTGGAAAGCTTACAGTACCTACAACTACCTAATTCTAGTCTATACCTAAGTAACCTTCGTATGTTTTTATGTACATAACGTACATATGTTGGAAAAACAACCACATGTCCAGGTCAGTAAAAGGGTGAGTGGAAGAACTTCCCTTGGGACACACAAAATACCCTAATTTTATACTCGTGCGGCGGCATTTTCGACGATTTTGTTGTATGCTCTGAAGTTATGTAAGTTGTTGTTGTTAAAGAAACGAAAACGAAATAGTGATTACAAAGAACGCACTTACTAACTTAGAAATAGCGACTATGGACGAAATAAAGGATTCAATCCGGTCGAAGTGGTGGTGCTTGGGGGAGGCCTATGTCCAACAGTGGACGTCTTTCGGCTGAAATGATTTCAAACCTGCTCGTGTAATAAATAACAACCCTACATAATATTTTACACTAGGTACTGGGTAAAATTGCTAGTTCCACAGTGTTTTTTAAATGAAATTGTATTGTGTCCTCTAAAATCAATTCAATATTCATAGGCCATTATTAAAAAAAGAAACTAACAAATTAACCACTCCTGAAAGTACAGTCACAAGAAATGACACTCAACAGACAGCCTTTTAACTATTTTCCGACAAAAGAGAAGCCATCAACAATAGGTACCTATCATTAGGTATTACATAACGTAAAAAAGTTTAAGCAGGAAAGGTTTGAACGAGACGGGCAAGACAGTGAGGCTGCGGGGGGAGGGGAGGATTGCAGCTTCCGCAGGATGTGGTGGGGTGCCCCCACTCCCGCCGGAAGCGACCGAGCCCTTCCGACAAACGCAAAAGGTGGTAGCGTCCGCAATAAGAGGTTTTGTTTTTTAGTTTATGGGTATTTAGAACATTCGTGACAATATGTATTTTAACATTATATATCATAAAGGTTACAAATAAATCCTTCATATCATTTCAATCGCCATCACTGGTTCTCATTACAGACCCAGTGTCTTCATGTCATTCAAGTCCTCTCAAGTACCTACTCAAGTCTTCTCTGTCCTTTAAAAATAATTTCACCAAAAGCATGAAAAACTAAGAGTATCCAAGCCACCTAAGTCCATTTTTCTAGACCAACGGTTTGTCGTGATAAAAATCGTTTTTTTTTTATCACGAAAAACTGTTGGTCTTTACTTAAAATAAGATGAGCAGTGTTTGTTTCATAATAGATATAACCATAATTCAATTTATTATTCTACACAACAAGTTACATAGATCAAGAAGAATAGCGCTAACCTGAGAATCAAAATTGTACTTTGATAATCAAATCATGTCTTTTAATTTAGTTCTCTTGTCAAAACATTAAACACATGAGAAGTACCGAAGATCATATCGCGTTCCTTCAGTAGGTACATTTTATCAGGTTTAAGAGAAGTAAATAAAAATAGGTACGTATTTCCGCTGTCCCCATCACCCGTGTAATGGTAAAGGTGCGCTTCCACGGGCATATAAAATTGCTCAATCCTGGTCAATTCTCTTCAACTATGACGTTCCGATAACATCCAGCAATTTAGGGCGATGGCAACATGTAGCAACCTGTTGCCAGAGATACGGCCACACAATACCATGCAATATGGAGCAACTTAAAAAACTAGACAATACAAGTCAATACACCGACGACACACTTGTACTGCACTGCACGTAGAAAGAATGAAAATGGCGGCGGCGGCGGCGCACCGCCCGCCGCCCCCGCCGCCGGCCGGTTCCTTTCACAAAAAAGAGACTAGTTATAAGTACAAACGAGATAGATAGAAAATTGACTAAAAAAGACAAGGACCAAAATTGTATGAAGACTGCTGCCTTGTGTTTTTTTGGCGGCAGTCGACCAAATATGAAAAAAACGGTGCAGAATAATATTATGAATGAATTATTATATGGGGTCTTATAGCAAAAACTCAGTCCGGACTGGGTTATATCAGTTTAAAGATATACTAATATTTTCATATATTATCGAATAATTCTTGTTACACAGCATATTGATAACCTACCCAAGCGATGTTCACTATTTTATATATATAACTTATTATCTTCAAATAAATGATTATTATATATATTATTTTTTATTTACTATGTATTAGTTAGAAACAATAAAACTGGTTTTATGATGTACTTTTTATTTAAAAAATAACGTAATATATCGGGACATTCTTAAAAGGCTACACAATCTTTGGTTAGAATCACCAGTGTGCAGTTTCATCAGCACCGTTACCAAGGCTGTAGCTGGCCTTCTTGTGTTATTTTCAGCAATTGAAGGTATGCTTTGCAGCATTTCTTGGAATTGTGCCTTCAAAAACCCAATATATCAGTGAAAAAGGCTGTCACTGATTGAAGACAGTCGTTCGAAGTTTACATCTGAACGATGCGATTCTAATTGTCTCACAATGTACATACATTAACTGTCTTGAAGAAAACATATTGTATACGTGTCGTGTACTACGTTCGATGTCTTGCCAAGCACTATCATTTCTATGTTCTTCACATAACACGAGAGCCAAAAGGTATAAAGAATTCTTATCTTTAAGAATAGTTATTAAAGACCTGTCAATCCGTTGTTAACGTAGATTTTCACACATCGCAAAAATGCAAACCCTGGTATTCAAAGGTGCTCGATGATAATCGGAAAAGGAAAAATGGCGTTGTCCTTGAACCACTGCAGCTCACTGTTCTACAACGTTTGGTTGCGCTACTGGTTCCAAGATGTGTGGATCCGCTGCTTGTTCCAGAACATTTGGTTCTGGTGGTTGTTGCAAAACATTTTGCTCCGCTGGTTGCTCCAATACGTTTGTTCCGCTGGTTGCTCCAATACGTTTGGTTCCGCTGGTTGCTTCAATACATTTGGTTCTGCTGGTTGCTCCAATACATTTGGTTCCGGTGACACGTAACGGTCAGCACGTTGTAATCATGGTCTGCAAATCCGATCCCCGACACCAAACTAGAAACTAAATAAACTACCATTAGTGAAATGAAAATCGTTATTAAGCCTATGAAAACGGTTTCTCTACAGTTAAAATAATAATAATTTATTTCACCAGAAATAATACAACATGGGAGCATCTGTAGCCGAACTAGGACGAGCCCTGTATCTCGGCATACAGCGCCAGACCCCTCAAAACTGACAAAAATACATATTAGCCCCAAAAGACATGCAAAAAGATGCATCAATGAATATAAGAAGAAAAACTGAGTTAGTTACATAATGTCTGAACAATGCTAGAATTAAAAGAAAAAGACCAAAATCAAGGTGAGTTTAGCCTTAAATGTTTAAGATAATCTTTCATAATAATGATCAGCTCTACTTCTCCTTCAATCTAAAATATCATTTAAATCCGTTGCGACTTAAAGGAAGGATAAACATTATTATTTATCCTTCCTTCACGTCGCTTTTTTAGAATTTTTCGTATTTCATTAATTATTAATTCTGGTAAATAACTTACCTCTGTTATATTTCTAGTATTTTCTATCAATCTTTGACTGTGATTGGCTAGCGTTCTAGCTAATTGGCAGTGCCACCCGGTGTTGGTGTGAGTGACAGCGCACGGGTAGGACACCAGCGCGTCGTTTTGAAGTTAGAATCATGATTTAGCTATAATACATAACGATAAAACTAACTTCGAGTGCTAATTATAAAATTATTTACAAAAGTTTTTTTTTTTTAAACACCCGTATCTCAGTTCGGACTGAGTTTATGCTATATGATCCGATATAATATTACATTTGTTATATAATTCTGCATCACTTTTTTCATATCCGATCGACTGCTGCCAAAAAACAAAAGGCACCAATTTTACGCATTGTCTTTTCAAACCGATTGGATATTCGGCAACTCATCTTGGCGACATTAAGAAATGTGAAATATATGGATCAATTAGAAGCAATATTCCTGAAACAATAACCGAGCAATAATTGCTCAAAAATTTGCCCGTGTAATACCTTACCTCCGTGTACCTTAATTCACATAAAATGGCGCAACAAAAGGTCCCATTTAAGATTCAAATAAATAAAAAATTCTTTTAAGTACTGATTTTAGAAATAATAATAAAAAAATCAGTACTTAAAAGAAAATGGAACCTAATATGCATACCATTAATGGGGGCGATGGGAACAGCGGGAATAAACTAAAAAATACATGAAAAAAGTCCAACTCTCCCAAAGACAAAACTTTTCTGCCAACGTTACGGAGCCCGCGCTCGCTAGCACGGACTGGGGAAAATATGTTATTCGCGTATCCCAATTAAAATCATAATTAACTCCGTATTAAAGCAAGCGCTAATCCCAATTACAGAGCTGGCTGGTTTTACCTGCGTTACAGTGTTACGCTGTACGATGCAATATTTAGCTAACTAAACAGTAAACATAAGTACAAACAGTATAGTACAAACACAGCAAGCATTGTGACGTGCGTGACTATTACTCGTATAGGCTGGAAAATTATGTGTAAGGCAACGGTTCGGTTTAAAAGAAGATGTAGTGACAAAAATTAAAAAGATTATCCTTAGATGGTTTGGTCATGTTGATAGCGATTGTTACTTTTACAGGGCTTAAGGTCTGTCCTTCCTCGGATTGATTCCAGTATTGCAGATACTAACGTTGTTATAAGTTCAATAGATGCTGCCCGCGGCTTCGCTTGCGTAGCATTTTTTATAATAAAAGTAGCCTAAGTTACTTCTTATAAGGCCAGTGAAAGTCCCGTCAAAATCCAGCCATTTCGGAGATTAGCCGGAACACATACAGACGGACTGACAAAAATGTTTTTTTTTTTTCGTATTTACTTTCATATGCAGTTTGTAAAAAGCTGTTATCTTGACATTACAAAGAGACATTTCAGTTATATATTAACGATAGTCCGTAATCACAAATAACTTCTAATCCAAGAAACATTTTAGTTTTCTTCAACAAAGAAATTCCAACAATATCGGTATAACTACACCGTCAATACTCTACCTACCAATAATAAATTCTATTTGATCGCAATAGATATTTCTTCCAAGTAAAATACAGAACACATTCCCCTTTGCTATTTACATTCATATGTTTTTTGTTACTGTATTTTACTCTAAATACATCGAGGGGTAACAATAAATGGAACACTTCTATCTAAAGTCAGCCGTTACAGTCACAAACCGGAACGATCCCGGATACGATTGGAATCCGGCACGTGGCCGTAACGACATGCCGACACCGCAATTGTGGTACAAAATTGTTTTAAATGATTGTATTAAGTTTTTAGGGGCGACTTTTCGGTTACGATTTTCTGTTTCGTAAAAATCCTAGTTCTATAAGAACTGTTTGTACTTGCTATGTATTTATAAAAAGCTGTGTTTTTATTTCGTTTTATTGTTTTAAGCACCACAGCATGGGTGAAACTGTAACATTACAAATAACCCAATACCCAAGCCCCCCCCTACAAACCCCCTATTTACAAGTTAACATTTATATTATATATAAAAAATTATATATAAAAATTCGTCCGTATCGCTGTCAACAGGAAAAGTTCCCAAAAGGCTGGCAGCATTGCCATGATTAATTAAAAAATGTAATTCAATTTTTATATTTGGACCCTTTTAATGAATGAGGCACTAACCGACGATTATTCCTGTATGCACTATGCAAGTGCACCCAAGGACAACCCCCGGTTGGTGTAGGACTATTGCAGGGTACGGCAACAAAGATATTGGACTACTGGGTTTTGGGTGGTTAAAATAGACTGGTTACCTAAAACTATGGAAGGACTATGGCCCCTGCCTGATCAATGTTTTATTGTACACGGATATATTGGCAGGGGGTGACTTGCACACTCAATAATGGGCCCCCGGAAACGGTCGCTGGCGCTTAGTGCCGTAGTAACAAGGGGTCAACATATCCTGAGGTGCTTGAGGACTGGAGAGGTATTCCACGGCTATAAAAACAATCCCGGTGCCCGGAAGATGGTCAAGATCCCTACCAGCACTTACTGGAATACTTCCTTCTTCCGAGCACGTTTGCTCTTGCGAATCTCCACTCAAGCCGGCCAATAAAGAAACAAGGGGGAGCTCAGTTCCTCGTCAGTATTTACTCCAGCCGGCCAATAAAGACAAACCAGAGATGAGGAACATGACTTCTCCCAGGAGATGCCGAACAACCCGCCACATGCTGCCCTGCCGGTTTTTGTATCTCTCTTGGTCTGGCTCCTCACCCTAGACATGTTCCGGCAAGCCCCACCGCATTCATACATGCCACATTCAACATAAAGTTACGGCGGTGGGGTTATTATTATTATTGTTGTTTTTGAATAATCAAGGCTTCAAAAACGGTTACTTTAAGTCGTTAAGTCTTGCACTAATGGTTCCAACCTTTTTACCGTAATGGCACATTTTACATAAGTTCTTGAAACTACGACACTAATGCGGCGTCGTCTCAGGCGCTTGTATTTTCAGTAATCTTCCTAGGCAGACACCTGGATGCTTTACCTGGAAGCTTTCAGCGGCTATTAATGATTTTTATATGCGGAACAGCCTTGAGGGGCTCGTGGATAAATAATACCAGCCGCACGGTTTGTTTGAAGGTTAAGCTACACTTGCCACGGTCGGTTTGTGGATGGGTGACCATCCATTACATTTATCGAGACCCCTCCTTGCCTCGGAAAGCACGTTAAGCCGATGGCCCCGGCTGTCATTCGTGGATCTTTGACAGTCGATACGGGTCGTCAGAAGCCCAAAGGGCATATTTTTACACATACATACACAGTACACATATAGCTCATGAAAAGCGTTTAGTGTCAATAACGCGAGTTCCATGATTTTTCTTCAACCCTAAAGTACACATATAAATACACAGTATACATTGTATATAGCTCACGGAAAGCGTTCGGTGACGATCGCGAACCCTTAAGTTTTTCTCCTACCAAAAATAGCTCAACGCGGCTAAAAAAGATTTCATTTAAAAAAAAAACAGTTTTACAGTCTACTCAAATTTTTACTTCTATTCCGTAGGTATAAAGGATGGCATTAAAAGCAAAAAAGTGATTACAATACCAACTGTTAACTTAGAAGTCAAAATGGGTTGAACGGACTGTAAAACAAGTTTATTAAATGTCTAATCTCATTTCAAATGTAGTATAGGTATCTATAAAAATCCACTACCTCACTTTCTGCATGTGCATTGTGCAATATAAACAAAATTTTGCCTGACATACAGATTGATATTAATTACATCAAGACAAACATGGTCTCACGGAGATTTTTTTTCCCCTTTGAGGTCATGTGAGTCACATAAAATAAACAGACTTATACAGTTCCTTTCAGTATTTTTCTAGCTTCATTATCCGTCTCTGAGGTACCAAGTGTATACTTGCTGAACTTCCAGGGCCTTACAAATAAACACGGAATATAGTTATCCTAGAAATAACTTCGGTATAACCATATATTTTTTGACGTTCATACCTAGCTTAACTTTATTCCGTGTTTATTTGTATTAGGGCCAGATATGAAATATTAACTGCTAAAAATAAGTAGCGTTAAATTGACATCTACACAGTTTGTCAGATCAAAAACAGCTCTATCAGAAAAGATTTAGAAAAGTAAACTGCAGATTTCCAACTCCAAAACATCATCACTCAATGAAATGACATTAGCATCAATACCGCTTAAAATAATTCTCACCCTCACTTCAAAAGACCAACACTTACCAAGTAATTATAATTCGAGACACCCTTAACAGGGGTGTCCAAATTCACATTTGATTATTATTTTTTAAGTTCAAACGGGCATGTCTCTATTTGTCTGATTGCTGGTCACGTGGCCAAGTAAGTAAGTTTAGGCACAGATTAATACAGATAGGACTCTCCGCAAAATCATTTAAATAAAAGCAACTCTTGCTACGATACAATAAAGTGCAATTCAGGTCGCACAACGCTTGTTACCTACAGTCATATTCACCTACAAGTTGCTTCTCGTTCTATCGCGTAACTCTTATACCAGCGGCGCGCGTCACTCCTATTGAATTGTCCCAGTGAGATGGGCCCGCCGCGTACTTGTAGCTTCATACCTAAACTTCGGAGTGCACCATCTGTATTAATCTGTGGTTTAGGGGATATTTACTGCACGGGCGGGACATGCAGACTTACGCTCATAGGATTATACGCCAATTTGACGCGTAATTTATGTGTTGGGATACGAAGCAGGGTGAGTGAAACTCGGCTGGGATTGAATTACGCTGGATTTCTTGAGCTTAAATGATGAAGAAAACCTCAACGATAATTTAAAAAAATCTAAGATGCTTCGGATTTTTAAATATGGTTTCGTATACAGGAAAAGTTTTTAAACAGTGCGCAAATTTTGAAAAATTAAACTTAAACGTGTTTTATTATACACCTATTTCTTATTTTGACATGTATTAGTACAAAAAAATAAAATTATCATTAACGAAAGATGTTTATTTTGAAAATGGTATAATGGATACTCGTCGCGAAACGCGCCGGCGCGGCGCGCAGTGAAGTACGCAGTAGTAGGTACCTATCAGCTGTGCGCTCGCCCATTGGCCCCTATTACACTATCAATATTATCATGATCCTAGATATCGTGATATTATCATCAGTAAAATGATCGATGTAATAATCATAATTTGACATCAATACAATCAATATTTCATCAATACTGGATCACGATATCGAGTATCGCGTGATAATACTGATAGTGTTATAATTTTTATAATTTTTTATGATATTAGTTTGATTTTCTGTGATTAATATAAATTTAACTCACACACTGACTTATTATATGTTTAATTATTTTTTTAATTTTTTGGAAAGTCATTTACAATGTTTGTAAATATGTGAGCACCATGTATCGCATTTATTAATTTTTCTGTCAATACTTCACTTTTCATTCTTTTTACCAATTGTGGTAGGTAAGTAATTTTTATTTTTATTCTAGGTACATCGTCTTCACCTATAATTATTAATTAATGTATACAAACTATTGTTAACATTTTAAAAGAGTAAGTATGGAGTTTCTTGCCCATTCTTCTCCATACATAACTACCTTTTGGAAGGCGCAACTAGAATCAATTAACTATTCATGTAATTGTTGACGTTCAAAAGTGCATCTTTGTGCCTATTTGAAATAAATGATTTGACTTTGACTTTGCCCATTGATAAAATGATGGAAATGTGTTCTAATATTGAAACTGAACCACCAAAAAAAATTTGCGCACTGGTTAAAAATTTATCCTGTATATTTCACATAGCCAATTCTATCACTACGTGGACCATTCTAGCGATAATTCTATTAAGGCGAGGTTCTTCGAGCGTGCATTTTTGTTCTAGAGTGCAGCTAGGCGCGAGTAAATTGTGCCGTGAATTTCGTTAATTAAGGGTTGAAAATTATATGTTTTACGATCCGACAAACATTACATCATCCTAGACGTTTATTTTGATGTGATTTTTAATACATAATGTGGTATAATAATGAAATAAAATGATTTTAATCTACAAAATAAGGGTATGTTTGGATTTTTTTTCTATCGAGCGAACTTTATCCAATTTTTTTTTTTTTTTTATGAAAACGTTGCCCCACACTAGGATTTCTCCTGTATCGTGGGTGCGTTTACAAACATTTAAACTCACATACACAAACAGCCAGACCCGGAACAACTACTTGTAGATCATACAAATATTTGTTCCGTGCGGGAATCGAACCCGCGACACGTAACGCAGCAGTGAATCGCTTAACCACTGCGCCAACCGTGCCGTCAAATTATGTAATGAGTACCCGACATACCTACAGAAAGGTCTCAAAAGCAACATATAATTTTTTCATGTATTTAATCATTACCGTTTCTAAATAAAATGACATTAAAATTACATTTCCTAGAGGTTAACTTGAAGAACCTCGCCTTAAGCTAGTTTGAGCGATAATTGGAAAAACATCCTTAAAGTGAACGATCCTGTTCATTTTAAGAAAGAGTGTCATAACTACCTACCTATGTTAAAAAAATCTATATTCCAAGGGCATCGAGGTGAAAACACCAAATTTCGGTCCTCACATAGCTCATGAAATAAAACGCGAAAGTGTCAGTGGTGTCCCTTGAGATCGAGTGTCATGAGTCACGCGTCGATCCGATAGCAAATAGATTAGATTATGCATTTTGAACGGACAGACGATATCGGTTTTCTATATACGGCCTTTTTATTTAACCCTACGTTCAAGTTTTAGTATTTTTCACCCTCCGATGGGATGTGAATGATTGCGTTTGTTTAATAAATTTTGTTTTGAAAGAATTTGTTAGATATAATCGGTTTTTGGGTATATTATGTTCTGTCACCAGACGATTTACTGACGAGAGTCTAAAAGCAGAAGCTTTTAGACTCTCGTCAGTAAATCAGCTATCAAATCGCAGGTAGGTATTATTAACATTGTAGTGATTGGTGTATCGAAAGACCAACAACAGATTATTTTGTGGCAAAACATTCTCAATAACTAAAATACAATTTTACCTATACTCCATTTGAAATAAGATAAGACACTTAAGTAAACCTTTTTTACACTCCGTTCAACCGATTTTGACTTCTATTGCGTTGGTGGCATGACAAATGGCAGCTGCAGTTAACAGTTGGTATTGTAACCACTTTTTTGCTTTTAATGCCATCCTTATGCCTACGGAATAGAAGTCAAAATCGGTTGAAAGGACCGTAATAAAGGTTTATGTTTTAAATGTCTAATGATATTTCAAATGGAGTATAATTGGAAGCATACCATTTTTTGTATCAGCAGTGAATGCGTTGCGATCGTTCATGATATATGTATTATATTAGATTTAGGCAAAATACATAAGACTAGAAAATTATAAGAGAATGGTAGCTACCTACCTACTACTACTATTGTGCCTGCCCCATGAAAAATAAATATAATAAAATACAAAAAAAATACCTTTATTATGGCTTCTTAAATAAAGGACATCGATAATGTGCCTTTTGTGTAATTTTCTTCGCAGATCATAAATATCGCTACAACAGGTCTGTTTTGATTTGATTTCCTGGCAATAAAAGTGTTTCGTCATTGTTGCCAGCTCTGGATTCAGAACAAGAAACCAATATCTATTTATAACTTCGACTTATATACCTATACCTATATATAAATCTTACAATAACAATCATACCTCAAGTCGACAAGATTACCTTAATGTCCAAAATTATACAATTTCAGTTAAGTAGAAGCGAACAAACTTTACCACGGGTCTAGTGTTGTGCCTAACTGTCAAACCGCTATCACCAATTAGTGAGGTGACATTAATTGTGATGTAAACTTCGGCAGTGGAGGGGGAAACTCTGAGGCACGCGTAAGCCACGCGCCCAAATTTTGGGGCTTTTACCCTACTCAACTCAGCCAAATTTTCTAGAGCTCCCTCGTTTCCCTCCTACAGTACAATCTGGGTGTAAAAATGGATGTTCGTGGGACTCGGCTGATCTAGTTATACTGGTACTTTGTACTCGAACTTTAATGTAAGAGCACTTATCTGTTATTTCTTTATTGTTGTAATTTTCGGGGGCAGTTGAGTGCTTGAGACTGCATACATTTTGGCGTTGAACAAATTTTCGTTGATAGCCAACTTTGATGGGCGCGTTAAAACATTATGCGCCCACAAATTGTTTCAGGATATGGGTGAATTTAACTATGCTTTTTTTCTATTAATAGTACATTAAGTTGCGGTAAATTTGACGTGAAATAATGTTATAATGCGCTATGCTACGATTAGTATAAATTTTTTACTGGTTCTACAATGTTGCGCTCAAAATTAGAGGGGTGTTAAAATTATAGATTTGGCGTCTATATTTGATGGATTGCCGTTTTTGTAAGCTCTGATGTATTGCTTTAATGTTCATTGTATTAAAAATTATAAAGATAATGTTTTTCTCGATATTTTATTAAGAACGGAGCGTTTCCTCTCAATTTTGAGGTCTTTTATCATAGAAAAACGTAATATTTTTGCATAAAGTTCAAAATTACTCAAAGTGCATGCCTGTATTAGGTTATTACGTACTAATTTATTAAAAATATCCCCATTACCCGTACTCAAGGAACAATTTTTTGTAGGAGAACTGGCGACGAAAAAATACACCCGGATCCCTGATTTTCAACAAGGAGCATGACTCCTGCCTTGTTAAGTCATTAGTTCGACGATAATTTGATATCCCCGGGCTTTTGCAGGAAGAAAGTGGTCAAATAGCGTAGAAAACCCATTACAAAATTCAGGGATTCATTATTAATCAAGAAATGACATGAAAATGATCTATTCTAATTGGGTACTGACTAAGTAGTTATTTTACCTGCACGATCACCGGGCGTGGGATCGAAATTCGCACGCATTAAAATTCAAAATCCGGCACAAAGGAGAATACGGTACGAGGCACCGACTTGTTATCCTTGGGGTTTAATTATGTCTTTGTGGTTGAAAAAAAGGAATATTTCATAGTCCTTGGGGAGGTCCTGAAAGGCGAGGTTATGACTGGAAGGCTGGCTAACTGAATAAGTACAGAAGTTGGTAAACTTGCTATTACGGCGAAGGGTCGAGTTCTTTGCACTCTTGAATATTAAAAAGGCGATTGATACGTGTCTTTGTTAGCGGGACAAAGGAAGCTTTTCGTTAACATGGATAACATGTTATGTTGGAATCAACGGGAGATAGCATTTTTTGGATAATATTTAGAATATTTGTAATAAAAACCAGAAAAAAAAACCCAGAAAATACAGCACAAAAAGTACCAAATGTTATTGAAGTCCATCTACAAACTGGTAATACCGTTAAATGTATTTTATAGGTATAATTTTAGATTTATTAAAACCTAATTAGAATAAATGTTATCAATGTTGTGTGCTATCTCTGAGCAGTTGCATCAAATACACCGTTTACCGGAAACTATTACTTCTCTACCTTGCTTCTACATAGCGTGCTGTATAATCCATACTAATATTATAAATGTGAAAGTTACTCTGTCTGTACCGTGTGATGCCGGACTTAAAGAATAGCACCACCCCATTTCCTCCCGTGGGTGTCGTAAAAAGCGACGAAGGGACTTACTAGAGAATGGGCAGTAGTGTTCTCTATGCATTTTTAATACCAAACTGCGATCGCCAACCCGCCTGCCAAGCGTGGCGATTATGGCTAACCCCCCCAATTGGGGGAGGCCTATGTTCAGCAGTGGACGTCTTTCGGCTGAAATGATGATGACGATGACTCTGTCTGTCTGTCTGTTATGTTTTCACGCCTAAACCGCTGAACTAATGAAATTTGGCACAGATATAGCCTGAAGATATGGAGATGGACATGGATGTTTTTTTACGCGATAACCGACATCCACGCGGGTATCGCGTTTAAAACGCGGAGCTGCGGACAAAAGCTAGTTCTCTATATTATTCACACCATAAGTAAAACAGATTTAGGTCGTATAAGTACATAGGTTATTTTAACGCTTGAAAGGATTCAATAAATAATAATATTACATAAACAACAAAGTCTATGTTGTTTTAATCTTCAAAAAACTAACAGCGACAGCACAATGCGTCATTCTTTATTCAGTCTTCCACAAACACTAGCTTATCTAACAAAATGGAATACAAAATAAAAGCACATAGGAGTCCAAATTTTCACGAACGCTACGATAAAGTAAGGACGAGCGTCCGAAAAATTTAACAGCCGAAAACCTTGCAAATGCGATACAAAAGCAACTGGAAAGTTGGTTGTAATATGTGTCCAATCTCTCCGCTATAAACTCGCACCCGTGCCCCGTGATTTCTTCTTGATATTTTATTTAGGAGATTAAGACTCTTTCTGTAGGTCGTTAGACGGTTCCCTCCATTATGCCAGTTTATGATCCCATTCCGAACTGACAGGAGCAGACCGTTGACGCATTCTTTGCTTCTTTTTTCTAACAAATTAGAAGGCAAAGTTTTCCTTGTAAATTGCAATGATATGCGAGTATTCGGTAGGTAGGGACGCTGGGGAGGGAGTTTGGGTAACTTGTGTGTATACGGCGGTAAAAAGCGGGTAATTTGGAAGTTTAGTTATTTTAGCTACTTTTTGGACTAGTAGCTAAATCAAGCATTAGTGAGAAATTATGTGAAGCGCAGGATTATTCGATGGTCGAGTTTTCGGTTTTGTTATTTTAATTATTTTGCGGCTTTTGCTCGTCTTTTGATAGATTTGCAATCGCTAAACACGCAATTGTATTGACTCGTTGTCATGGTTTTATAATCTTTATGTATATCTATACAAATAAATAAAAGTAGAGTTGATAGAAGTGTCTTTTTAACATGTCAAAATAACAGCTTTTTACTAAATACATAACAAGTATATACGTTAATAATAACAAAAAAAATAAAAAAATATTGTCTTTCTGTTCCAGCTAATCTCCGAAACGACTGGACTGGTTTAGACGGGACTTCTACTAGCAGATAACTGATGTTATAAGGAGTAACTTTTATTTTAGAAAAAGCTTTCTAAAATAAACAACAATTAGCGAACTTAGGCCTGTGTTCACCAACATTTAAATCAACTGTTTAGATATTTAATCAGTTGTTTACTCAGAATTTCTTAGGAAATTTGACATAAACCAACTGTTTAAATACCTAACCGGTGGTTTGAATGTTGGTGAACACAGGCCTTAAATTAGAACTTCAGGTATGTCACTGATGTCATATGAAATTGATATTTTAATTTCCCCGGATTTCACTATCGTGGTTATACATAGATTTCAAATTCAGATGGGTACGTCTTCTACACAGATATAGATACACCTAGATAACGCAAGAGCAACTACTTCGCGTGCCAAAAGTCGCACCAGCTTACGTACAAAAATCGTAAGCCGCCACTTTCGCGCTCAGTCCTGTGTACTGCTGGCTGGGTAAACGTTAGCAAGACCGCGAGCTCGTGACGTCATAGTAGGTAGTCAAAAAATGGCACGCTTGGTTTTCATACAGATCGTGATACTTGCGTTATCTAGGTCTATCTATATCTGAGGTCTTCTAGCTCAAACGAAGGAAAATAAACTTGTATCTGTGTATTTAAAAAATCTGTTATACACTGAAAAAATATGTTTTCTTATACATAACCAAACTTTCGTCAACATGTAACACAAAAAAGTGACCACATAACTTTAGGCAACAATCAATCTGCCTAACCTTTTCCCAACTATGTTGGGGTCGGCTTCCAGTCTAACCGGACGCAGCTGAATACCAATATTTTACATGGAGCGACTGCCTATCTGACCTCCACAACCCAGTAACTGGGTAACACGATACCCCTTGGTAAGACTGGCTGTCAGACTTTAGGGCTTCTGACGACCCCTAACGACTGTCAAAGATCCACGAATGACAACCGGGACCAACGGCTTAACGTGCTTTCCGAGGCACGGAGGAGTCTCGGTATGTAAAGATGGTCACCCATCCACGGACCAACCCCGGCAAGCGTAGCTTAACCTGACGGATCGACCCGTGCGGCTGTTATTACTTAGCCACGAGCTCCTTAGCCACATAACTTTAGGCAACATGTAACCAAAACCTGTGCTGGCTGTTGTGTATCATTATTAAATCAAGTTAACTTTTATAAAGTCTTGTCATACTTTGATTATTCCTGAAATAGCCGAAGTAGTTAGGCTAAATATTTTTTTCAGTGTAGCCACCAACAACCAATAATTTCACCAAAAATAACCCCACATTGTAGTCATCCTTATTTCTTGTTACAAATAAATGTATTATGTTACCAGTTGTAGAAAAATGGACCGACACAAGTACATACTTACCTACGTACATACATGTATAAGCGTCTTACTCCTATTGCACTTTAACCTAATCCACTTATGGCTGCATACAAGTGCTGTTATTTAAATTTTAACATGGCGCTATGTTTTATGTGAGATATTGCACCGTCTGGTAGCTAGTGACAAATAACCGTTGCACGTGGCTGGTCGCGCCGTTATAAGAATATGCGGGCCAAGTAATAAGAGGTAGAAAGGTAACATGTCAAAAGTCAAATCATTTATTTCAAATAGGCACGAAGATGCACTTTTGAACGTCAAAAATTACATGAATAGTTAATTGATTCTAGTTGCGCCTTCCAAAGGTAGTTATGTATGGAGAAGAATGGGCAAGAAACTCCATACTTACTCTTTTAAAATATTAACAATAGTTTGCATACATTAATTAATAATTATAGGTCAAGACGATGTACCTAGCATTAAAAAAAAATTACTTACCACAATTGGTAAAAAGAATGAAAAGTGAAGTAATGACAGAAAAATTAATAAATGCGATACGTATGTACATAGTTCTCACATATTTACAAACATTGTATATGATTTTCCAAAAAAGATTAAACATATAATAAGTCAGTGTGTGAGTTAAATTATATTAATCACAGAAAATAAAATTAATGTCATAAAAATTATAAATTATACAGTTAAATTAGCAACCAGTTTGATTTTGTCTAGACTCTAAATTGTCCTATGGAGCAGGACCAGCATGTTTCCAAGCATTCTTATCTTGGATATAATCCTCTAATTTGTAATATGCTTGTTTACAAAGTGTGCTTTTTATATGAGTTTTAAATTTTCTTTCATTTAATTGTAATATATCAGAAGGTATTTTATTGTAACATTTAACACAGTCCCCCATAATATATGGCTAGCCTATATTTAGTTTCAGCCTATACTGTATCCAATGCTGGGTCGCGGGCAGCCTAAGTCCCCTTAGAGAGGTTGCCTGCGATTATACAATTACAGCCCAGCGCAGATTACAGCCCAGTTCCCACAGGGCTGTAATCCTGCTATGTCACATGTTCTCGCTATATTCCATGCCAGCTTGCTCCAACGCAAGGCAAGACCTGTCTAAGTTTGAACCCAAGGCGATCATCACTAGGCCATCACTGCTCCTCCTGCAGAAAAGTCTAATTAAATTAGAAAGAAAGAAAAATATTTGATTCGGGACACGAACTATATTTACATCAAAAAAACAAAAAAAAAAACACATAATAAAAAAACCGGCCAAGTGCGAGTCGGACTCGTGCACGAAGGTTTCCGTACCATTATCTATAAAAACGAGCAATAAAATCACGTTTGTTGTATGGGAGCTCTTTTAAATATTTATTTTATTCAGTTTTTTTGTATTTTGGTTGTTATAGCGGCAACAGAAATACATCACCTGTGAAATTTTCAAACTGTCTAACTATCACGGTTCATGAGATACCTACAGCCTGGTGACAAACGGACAGGCAGACAGACGGACAGCGGAGTCTTAGTAATAGGGTCCCGTTATACCCTTTGGGTACGGAACCCTAAAAATAAACATGTGCGACGCCACAAAGGCATATCATCGTCACATCTCAGCATAATGATGCAATATTTGAAAAATAAATATCACAGCGCTGGTATTCTGACGCCCCCGCAGTAATGTCACAGACACACCTACGGACTACTAAAAACGAATTATTGCTAAAAAGTAATAATTCCTTAAGGAAGATTGAACCAGCACCCGCTTAGTATTATCTCTTTTTAACCGCCTCTGTGGTCTAGTGGTAAAACCACCTGTCTCAGATCCAGAGGTCCCGGGTTCGATTCCCAGCGGGGGCAAAAATTACTGCTCGGTTTGGTTGGTGGTAGGGCTTGTTCTAAGTCCGCCTGGCTAGCTACCACCATCTTATCTAAGTCTGTCGCCAAAACAACAATGTTAACAGCATATGTTGTGTTTCGGCAGTTAGAGGTAAGATAGCCAGTTCCTCTGTGGTTGAGGATTCCGGGTGAAGCTCGCTTCCATCTTCGGCCTTATCATCACTTACCATTAGGTGAGATGAAGGCCAAGAGCTTCCACGTTGCACGTAATAAAAAAAACTCTTATCAAAAATAGACCAACGATGCGGTCGAGATTGAAACGTAAATGAAACTATATATTTTTTAATATCGTAACCTCTCCAGCTTGTAACTTGTAATGTAAAGCCAATGCACTTACTTCGCCTCATAGAAAGACATACAACTAAGTAAATCCCTCTTACGTGAGCGAAATTCGCTTTGATTTTCAATATTACGAAGAGATTACAGCTTCAGATTATAGCTACTTGTACGGTAAGTTGTCTCGTGCCGTCTTATCGGACTCATGTCTGGCAGGATGGTGGGCGAGGCGATAGTCCTAGTTACCTTTCATGAAGTCACCTGAGCCGTATACGAGTATTTGTAAAAGCTGGAAATAATATTGTTAGTCTGAGATAAAATGGAAACTGTTTGGGATATAAGTTTATGTTTTTTTTATATATTTTTTTTGATTTCACAATTTTTTGAATTCAAACTCAAACTCATAGCATTTGTTATATACAAACCTTTTAGTTATTTCCTATGCGTATCACAAATAAAATATTTTTCTTTCTTTCCTAATTTCTTTGTTGTTAGATAAATAAGTCTGGAAGAATATAGCCTTACGACAATTTCTCATCATCACAATTTCAGCTAAAAGACGTCCACTGCAGGATGGTGTCCTCAAATGGCTGCCATAATGATTAGTTCTTCGCCGCATACAGTGGACTCCCACAACCTTTATCACTCTGCGTCTTCAGGTTCGCCGGCCACGGTCCTGAAGGTTCCACAGAGTGCAGGTCCCTAAAAATCGAGATACCATATCACGGTATAGGCCCAGAAGGAGATAGCTGCAGTAATTACCCTGACATTGCAAAAGAGCGAGAAAAATTGAATAACGTAGAGGAGGTCTCTGCCCTTCAGTTGGACACAACAGTCTAATATTCTAAAAATAAGTTCGACATTCTCCCTTAGATGTCACTGCTTGCGGTAGCGTCGGGGGTCGGGTTGCCTTCTTCCCTCAAATATGGTGAGGGGGTAATGGCTGATTTTTGTGTTATGCTCGTGAATCGGCGCTGCTTGTGGTGCCTGGTCGTCTTGCTGACCATGGTTTCGTTATTGTTATTATTATAACTGTTTATTTATTTTACTTCGATGGTCCTAGTTCATCATTTTCTGTTACATAATCCAGCATTGCATATGTAAGCGGGCACGCCCTTTATTCCAGGAGACTTTTATTTTGGTAGTTTTTTTTTCTTCTGACATTTGGCAAATAATTTCATTTAATAATTACCTTACATACCTTCTATTGTATAGAATCAAGTTTATCTAATTGAACAGACAGATGTGCTGCTGGGGAGTTCGTTGCGCCACTTCTTCTTCCCAGCTAAAGCACTAGGATGTGGTGAATGGCGGACGTTTTGGGGGACTGTCTTATGTAATTTTGACGTTCGAAAAGTGCTGATTCTCAGCCTAATTTGAATAAATGACTTTTGATTTTAATAATACAGGTCCAGAGGGCCTAGGCAAGTGTAGCAAGTTCGTATTCCTTATAGAGATTTCAGGCACTATAGATAGACTAAATATATTAAAAAAACTTTCTTCAACGTGTCGTGAGATACTTCGGCCAGTACCAACAAAATGGACGTCTACTGGTAAAAGACCTAGAAGCCGGATCAAATATCTGAGCAACTGGAGGTACCAGCGGTATCAGCGCCGCACTCCACCAGGCCCAATCGTAACAGATGGAGAAAGACCGTTGACAATTTGTAATTGTCACGATTCTCAGCAATAAGAGAGCGATTGAGAAGAGGAGAGAGAAGCTATCATGAGAAATATCATAGAAAAACAATGACCAATGAAGCCATCTAGCATAATATAGTAAAATTACATAATAGCTAAGTTTGACACGATACACTTTCGTCGACACCAACATTTGATTACCAACCGTCAGAAAATTTGAAATATCTAAGAAAATGGTTTAATTTATCAAATACTCGAAAATAAACCGTAGTTTAGGCCAGTCATTTTATCACTACGAGGTTTGCAATACCACACAACGTACAGTTCTAAAATAATTTTCTTATGCGCACAATGACGAATGTCGAGACATAAAACTAAACCAAGTAGATTCAGATGTCCCGTCTATTGTTAGTATATTCAAATATCTTTAGTATTTCTACAACGACTTACAACACCATTGACATAAGCTTTTCGGTGACTACTGGGCCATAGGCCTTATTTCCCAGTGAGGTTTGGTAGTTGTCACATTTCTTCGGATTTTTGGTTCTAGGTCATGCCGGTTTACTTACCATGTTATTAATGGCTTACGTCAAAATAATACATTTTTGATTTTCACCTTGCCCAGGACCAATTACCGATCAAGTAGATAATTACCACAAACAATAGGCACTACTTTACTGCATAAGAACCAAGTTGTTGTAGAAGTAATTGACACAGTTGCCGTGCTCGAAAGTGGGCGCACCACCGCATACCATTCTTGGAGTATTTATGAAGCACGGGTGGTAGTGGTCGCCGGGTGGTAGTGGGTGGTGGCGGGTGGTGGTTACTATTCTTAGATCCACGAGGTGTATGTATTAATATCGCGGAATATAAAGAGGCAGGTCGGTGCACTGTTCGTTGCACGCAGTCGGAGGTCGTTTACATACATATCGGGTTCGAGTTCTGTAATACGGGTGGATAAAATGGGTACTTTTTTACGGAAATTATGTCCAGATAAATGTGTATTTTTTGTGAATCATGGTTTTGGGGCATGTTATATAAATATTGAAATACAGCTCTATGGATTCACTGTGGTCTGAAAATAAAGGTTTTTTTAAATTGTGATTTGACATAACTTTGAAAGGCGTAGGTACGAGGAGCCGAAGCCAACTCGCAGGAGCCCGCTACACCATGAATGAGGCACCAACCGACGATTATCCCTATTCGCACTATGCAAGTGTACCCAAATAAAAACCCCGGTTGGTGCAGGACCATTGCAGGACATGGAAAAATAAAGATATTGAACTATGGGTTAACTCTAGCGGCACAGACCTAAATTATATAGGAGCGCCCAAGCCCCACCATGACGTCAACGTAGAGATACAGCATTGGGGGTTATTATTATGACATTTATTTAATTTTTAATCCATATGAAATACATTTTTAAATATTTCTTAAAAAAGATATAAAAAATATTTAAAAATGTAAAAAATAGAGGTCCGCTGGTATCGGGAGCAGGGTCCAAGCTACCGGTGGTTAGGGCTGCAGAGACAGGAACCTCCACACAATGCGAGCCGTATCAAGGAGTACTGCCTTCTGAATCAGGCCCTTGATCCAACCGCCTAACGAAAGCCTCGAGAGATGTTGATCGAAGCTTTCGGCTTTTTATTATTATTATTTTTATTTTAATGATATATTTCTTTTTCTAGAGATACGTCGGTGGGGTTTTCGAGACTTTTGAGAGAGTTTACGTTTAGTTTTTTTTTCTTTCTCTTTTTTTTTTGTGTAAGGGGATTTAGGAGTTTAGATTAAAAAGATGGATGACAATGTTGAAAAAGTCATTAACTTTGAATGGTGGCTTTTCGGAACATGTTAAGTGTGTTAGAAGGCATTATTATTATTATTATAATTATTGTCGACTTATCCCAAAACAGAAACATTTTATTCCTTTTATTGTCCTAGTGGACGTGGTTACATTCCACAGAGCTGTCTCTGTTAACATACAAAGAGAAAAATAGTAGAGCGTGAAAAAAGCAGTAATTATCATCTTTTTTATTTGGTTTGTCGAAGCTGCAGTAATCCCTGCAAAAACCTGTCAGTTGACTGTCACTGCAAAGTAAAACGTGCAACAGAAACAAACAATAAAAATATTTCGCTATCGTCCTTCAAAACTGTCAGTCGATGTCAATTGAACGCAAGCGTCGGCGTCCGCGCACAATGTGTGTCAACGAATGATGATTAGCAAAAAATTCTCCCCTCGCAAATGTATGTGTAATACTAATAACAATGAAATTAGACGCGCACCGCCCTACCGTTTTGTGTGGTCCACTTGGATGCGAAGAGCAGGAATAGAATAGTTTGATAGTTTTTGAACGTGTGAATGTTGGGTGTGACAAAAGAAACATGAAAGTAGAATAAATGCTGTGAAAATGCGTTCCTTGCGAAGCATGTGTAGCGTGACTATTAGTGATAGGCCGAAAAATGATGCGATAAGGCAACGGTGTGGTTTAAAAGAAGATGTAGTGACAAAAATTGAAAAGCGTATGCTTAGATGGTTTGGTCATGTTGAGAAGATGAATGAAAAGCGACTAACAAAAGGTACAAGGCAGATGTGAGTGGAAACGCCGGGAACGGACGCCCTAGGAGGACCTATATAGTGACTTAATTGTTGATGTTCTTCAAAAAGGTCAGACGCGTATAGGGTTACCATATCTCAGGATTTGTCCTGAGATCTCAGGATTTTTAGGCTATTCTCAGGATTGAGGCGACTGAGCAGTGAGCGAGAGAGTACTGCGATACACTGAGTTACTTTAGGTAGTACTGTAAGCGGGTGACACATTACAATCTATACATATCAGAAAAAGGTACCAAATGACATGTGTATCACTCATACTCTCAGTTTTTTTCGTTGTCGTTATCCATTCACGTAAAAATGACCATTGAGGCGCTTATATATCAAATACTATAAGGTAGTTTTTTGCATAATTATAATGTTTGCACTAACAAGTTATCGTTTTACTTTGATGCGTAAATGTGTACGTAACATTCTGTATTTTATATCCTTTGAGCCGATGATCCAAATGAAACATATCAATGTTTCTTATCATTTCAGTGATCCAGATGCAAATTAAGTTTACGAGAAAATTCGCAATAACGAGAAAATCTAAGGATTTTTCAATGGAAATCAGGTTTTTTCTCCGGACTTTTAAATTTTGTACCTGGTAACCCTAGACGCATAGCATTCGCAACCGACGTGCGTGTATGACCAGATGTATGAATGTAAACGAAGCAAAGGTAGTATGTAAAGAGAGTTCTATATTTTCTGCCTACCCCGATGGCAGGAAGGCGTGAGTTTTTGTACGTATAATGATGCAAAGACTACACCTTTGTCTCTATTTTTTCTGGGCTTCAATTAAAAGTTCACTTACATACAATAATGTCTTTATTGTATTTCTTCTGTATATTTATATATATTCATTCTTTTACATATAATGTTGTAGCGCTTTCTGAACTTCGTTCCGCTGCGACCGGCTCGGGTAGGTACTAAATGCTGCTCTATTGCTAAATCCATATTTGTATCCTGCTAAATTAGATTCACACGCTACCATTTATTTCGTTGCTAACTCAGCCCATCGGTGCTTTTCTACGTAGGTATGTCTGCCCATCTATTGTGCCCTTTTATAATTTCTTGCGTGACGACCTTATCGTGGACGTCCACGTCCCGACATCACGATAACTCAAGGGAAGTAAATGTATGGAAACATAATGAAGATACTTTTAAATTTCCGTCCACGATAACGTACACTCCGTAGGTGTACTCTCTCCGTACTTACTCTTTTCCGCAGGTGTGTCCGAGGCATTACTGCGGGCCCTATCAGAATACCAGCGCTGCGGTATTTATCTTTTAAATATCGCAGCATTATTCTGAGATAGGAGCCTATTAGGCCTCGCACAGGTCTTTTTCTACATTTTTTTGTTTTTTTTTTGTTTACGATGTTGTTAGTTTTAAATGCATAGTTTTTTATAATTTTTTATTGTTCCTATTTCTTGTGTGTGTACCAAATAAAATATTTTTCTTTCTTTCTTTACACTTTATGGACGATGTAGTTGACATCAACGATAATATCGTCACATTAAGGCTCGTATAGTCTAGTGCGATATCGCGGGCGCGACGCGACACTAGTAGCACAATTTCTTTGTCGGTGCCTGTCGCGGCCGCGATATCGCGCGAGTCTGTACGAGCCTTTAGAAATTATGAAAGCGCACATTTTGCTCTAACTTTATCATCATACATCATTTCAGCCGAAAGACGTCCACTGCTGGACATAGGCCTCCACCTCCCCCAAGCACCGCCACTTCGACCGGTTCCGTGCTTCCCGCATCCAGCGGATTCCTGCGGCTTTCATAAGGTCATCAGTCCACCTCGTGGGAGGCCTTCCTACGCTTCGTCTTCCTTCTAACTTTATCACCAGCTAAAAATTCATATCCATAACCATATAATCTACGGCACCAACAAATGGCCATGCAGTCCGTACAACTATTCGCACGTCACACATCAAATGTGCCGAAAACAAATGCCTAATGTAAATTGAACTCTATTGCGTTAATTTTAGAGTCTATGTAATTATGAAGTAACATAAGCTAACATTTGGTAGGGTTAGCATAGAAAGTTTGAGGGTGTATAATCGATTATGTTTTATTATATCTCGTTATGAGATGAGGGGTGAGTAGAAAGGTCGCGATTATTTGTTTTTGATCGTGTTAATTTTATGCTCTTAAATATATCTGATCGAGTTCTTTTTAACTATTAGCAGTGGAGCTTTGTGTGATTAAAATTATCATAATTGTTGTGAAGGGTATTTTTTTAAAAGGTTGTAATTGAAAAAATATAACAATTCCCAGCTAAAATAAATGATGGAAGAATTATATAGGTATCAATGAGGGCCAAAATCCATTACCCAAATAACCCGTGTAAACATTTCAGGTACCTACAAAAACCAACATTCTAATAAATCAAAACTTATTGGAAGCCATACCACTACTTTCAAATCAGGTTTGAAAACTTGGCAACATTCAAGTAGCTACTTTAAATCAACCAAAGGCCACTGCTGGACAATTGTCGATATTCTTAGTAAGCAACCTGTTTGGGTTGCCCGGTTCTTCTCATAACTTCTTAAAAGCATAATACACAGTTTATTAAAACACAATCTTGAAATGAAAAATTGATGTGAAAGGCAACGGTGCGTTTTAAAAGAAGATATATGAATGAATGAATGAATTAAATGCACCGACCCCAGCGTGGTTTGACCAGAGTCGATTACTCGAATTAACCCAAAGATTAACACTAGCCCCTGGAGCCTCATGTTTCATGGTGCTACAGAGACCATTGCATATCAAGGAGTAGACCGCGGGGCGCGAAGGATGGAAGGATTATTAGAGCCTACCGGATATGCATCCTAGAGTAAGCACTGGAATAATGAAGAGACGGGTGATATTTATCTATAGGAGGGCTATCTATTAGATGCATCTTTTAACGTCGCCGCCTTGTGGCCCAGGGCCAGCTGCTTTCTCGACTCTTTTGTATGTCACTGCTATGCTGTGTAATACGTTAACACGTTGCTGTTTCATAGTCTTCGTCTGAGGTCTCGCTACTATCCGTTTCAGGTTTCTTGTAAAGTGACAAACGTTGAAGAGAGTATGCTTAGTTAGTTTGGTCATGTTGAGAGGATGAATGAAAGGCTGATGTGAGTGGAAACGCTCTAGGAGGACATATAGTGACCTCATAGGTGATGTTCTTCAGAAAGAGGCAGAAAGTCAGGTGCGTAGTACTCGCAACCGGCGTGTGTGTATGACCAGATGTATGAACGTAAACGAAGTAAAAGGAGTAGGTATGTAAGAAGCGTAGCAGATGGCGTTCTATATTTTCTGCCAACCCCCATGGGAAGTTTTGTATGTACAATCTTAAAATCGCTTTCAAAGATCAATGTAATCAAACTAAAAAGTTTTTATAACAAAGTTGTAAGTTCCGAGTGCAAAATAGGATCATAAGACCCCTCAGTGATCCATATAAACACTCTTACGTCACACAAAGTTATGTCAAAATGATCGTAAGCCACCATCTTTAATAAAGTTGCCAGATTGAAAAAGGATTCGCGGCTGTCAGAGGGAACGATATGATCGGCTGGAATTGAATTGGAATTTGATTCTGCTGTATTTTTATTGAGTAACAATGTTTGGGAAGAAAATTAAATTAGTAAGGTTATCTTCATTTTTCTAAGGTGAATTATAATTGTTTTGATGGCAATAAAGTTATTTTATTAAGAAGTTAAAAAAAACTACCATTAAGATATTATTTTAATGGTAGTTTTTTATAACCTGACTGAGTGACCTGTCAAAAAAAACACCAAAATGGCTCGACCGATTGTGATGAAACTTTGGCAAGTTGTTGTGGGCGCGCCGGAGAAGATACTTGCCTAAAGAAAAAATAGAAAAATGCATTACAACGCATGGCATAGCTCCGTCCCTAGTATTTCTTATTCAATTTTAATTAAGATCTTGTCAAAATTGGATCTTCAATAAATATACATAATATACCATACGTCTAAGTAAGTAGGTATGTAGACATCAAATGTCCAAAAAATGGGAACATCCAAAAAACACATGACGAAACTCAAAGCCCATACAATCCTTGTCCAAACAATATACGATCACTGGGGACTAGGGACGGGGGCTACTCGCCCAGAACCCAACTGAGACCACACCAGATCAAAGGCACCATAAAAATCCAACTAAGTACATTATTATATCCGTGAAATGCCTACATCTGTTGTTTTTTTCCTATTAGACACAAATAAGCATTGATCTACCGGTCACCCCTATTTAAGCACTCGTCTCCTTTCTGCCATAGAAATATCAACCTTAATATTTAGTGGTAAGGTTAAATTTCTCGTGGCTGATAATTCAATAATTTTTCAACGGATTTTACACTCTACAGAAAAGAATTAAGGGCAATTTTCGGCCCAACGGTTGGGTCGCAATGGGTCAAGTCGGTGCCGATTCAATTTCACTTGTACCCCTGATCTGATTACCCTGTGTGCGGACGTGTGACGTTTCGCTTTTGCCTTTAGACGGATGAGCGGCGGATTTGTTTAAACCGATTGAAGAATAGTGTGCTTATGGAACCCTAATTTTTCAAGCACTACATCTTTTGGCTGATACGGCAAGACAACAAGACGTTCTACGAAGTATTGCTACATTGAATGAATGTGACTACGAGTCTGCCCATTCCTCCCGTGGGTGTCGTAAAAAGCGACTAAGGGACTTACTAGAGAATGGGCAGCAGCGTTCTCTATGCATTTTTAACATCATACTGCGATCGCCAACCCGCCTGTCAAGCGTGGCGATTATGGCAAATTCCCCCCTTTTGGGGAGGCCTATTTTCAGCAGTAGTCGTCTTTTGGCTGAAATGATGATGATGATGATGATTATGAGTTTGCGCTACGAGTCTACGGCGTCGTACTTTTCCTACGCTGTACTTCGGAGAAGGCGATCAACAATCTCGCATTTAAAAAATATCTACGTTACAATTAGTGATAAAAAATAACTATTAACACAGAAAATAAAGTCCTTACAACATCCATTGGCGCAACATCTCTTCTTCCATATTATTTCTCTGTCAGTAGTAGTCAACTCTGTACTCACCCCATTTTATTGGCATAATCATCTTTCATACAGTAAAAAAATTATCACAAGCTTTGACAGAGAGGATACTTTTCTACCTAACTCTTTTCTTGTTAAATCCTTTTCAGAAAGTAAATTCATCTTCTTCTTCATAGCGTGTCGAACGCAATCTAAATTGTGTTAGCGCAGAATTTTTGCGGCAATAAATTCCTTCAAGGTAGGTAGGTACAAAATGTTTGTGCGTTGACCCTGCTATTAAGCGTAGACTGTCTTCTTCTTTTCGTGTGGTTAGTAACTAACCTGATGTCAGAGTTTTTATGCCGCCCATGGGCCTCAGACTTGGCTACACATGCCGTTGAGAAATATCTCTCTGCCCCGACATGCCAGAGAGATATTTCTCGACGGCATTTCTCACGATGTTTTCCTTCACCGTTTTCTAAGCAAGTGATAATTACCTATGCAACATGCACATAAATCCGAAAAGTCAGAGGTGCGTCCTTGGATTCGAACTCGAGAGCTATGACTTAGCAGTCCGACGGTTACACCACTAGGCTATCACTGCTTAGCGTGGACTGATAACTTTATTGTCACACACAATATCGTCTTTCAATTTGCTTCCGTAGTGGAAGGCAAATCAGTAAACTGATGATAACAAATTCGGGAGATACAGTTTAGTGTTGCAACTACATATCCATTATCTACATCCAAAACTTAACTACACCTGTCGATAGCTAAATGATCAAAGAATTCAATACGTTAAGGAGGACTGAGACCCATCGCGCACGGTAGATGGGGAAGGGCCGCCATTTTGAGGTCGTTTCGCTGCGTCCCATAATTTCCGTGTAGTATAAATTTTGTCTCGGAGAAGCTACGACGTTCGTTTATATTTCAATCGTTAGCTCTCAAGATCTATTGCTGCATGCGTACATAAAACATTAGTGTGAAATAGTTATATTAAATATACATGGTGTTAAAGGAAAACCATTTAAATAAATAATGCAATGTCGGCCTATATTCGTCCAAAAGCCAAATCAAAATATAGAGATCGTATACGGTTGGAAAGGGCTTCTTAAGAGCAATCCAGTGATACCGATAAAACACCTTAAGAATGAAACGGTGCCGGGAAAGTAAAAGAATGAAGGCGTCCAAGCAGATCAACGACGGTGCCAGTACATCTGGTCGAAAATAACCGCTACGTACACGAATTCACGTAAAACACACGGCCGTGTCTACGACACAGCCACACTCCATCTTTTTTTTATAAATTTACCCTCGCCTTGGTTAATTTTAGTAGCCGTGTTGCCTATTAATACGCATTACCCTTTCAACCTTAACGACAACAAGATATCGGTTAAAGTCGTTTAGCAACATGATTGATTGAAATGCAGGAAGGAGTATTTCAAATTCGCGATAAGGTTCGAATTCGTTATTTCTCAATGGGGGTCAGCTAATGTCTGATAAATAATGTAAGAATGTATCTGTACGGTACATTCTTACATTATTTTATTGAAAATGGAAGAAAATTAAACAAGGCTTTTCTGTATCCTTTTCTCATCATAACAATATCTGCTCAGTTAAAAAGGCTTTCGTGTCAAGACAGGCACGTCTTCTTAAGTGAAGCCCAACGCTTCGAGGCGCTGCTAAAAACACGGAAAACGCATTAGGTGCAGAAACACCATTTATAATCTATGAATGAACGCAAAGTATTCTTAGTTTTTTTTTTTGTCTCCGTACAATTTAACGGGGTAATTGTTTGAACTGTGTGTGGTGATAGAATAAATACATTTTAAATATGTAATATTCGTTGAGATGAGTCAGTGTAGAAACAAAGAATAGATTACAGGGTCAAATTAAACTAGCTAGCGAAACTCCGCAGACTTAATAGATGTTGATATCTAAACAAGTTAAAACAAAAGAAATTACTTGATGATCACGTAGAGAAACTCCAAGCATAGCCTTCTACATTGCCCGTTAGGTGACCTTTAGCCATTTAATTAGGCCCATTGTGAGCGACCACGTTTCAGTACCATAGGTCATCAGTCATCACTATTATTTAGTACAAGGAAAAATTCTTAACTTTTTAGTTAAGAAGAACTAAATACACGACTTAAGGCTCGTCTCTGGATGATTCCGGGATCAGGACAAGGCTATTTAACTCACATCTCAGCATGAATTCTAACGAATTGGAAATGAATTGAATTATTTTAAAAGTTTATAACTACCAGAAGCTAAAAGTTCCGTTGGGCTATAAAAATTATTCGTTAACAATAATTTTAACAAAACCATCAAGTGACCAAAACTCTGCATAAAGTTGAGACGGTTCGTAACTACCCTCTCCCCAGACAATACACGCGAATCACTGAATACGAGTATGTTCGAAACATCAAAAATACAATATCAAATCTCCTTTTCAGTCAAAACTTGCTAACTATAGTATTGTTTACATTAATTTGCGAACGATCCAAAACCTGCTTAATGGATCCATATGTTCAGAAATGTACACCAACCTTTTCCAAATTCTTTCTACACTCCAGAAACTAGACCAACATATTTTTGTGTTTGTGATAAAGTTTAAAATTGCTTGGCGATTGTTTTTACGGAAGCATTTTATGTTGGTTCGCATTCCCCATCATATTTCGATGTATTATTATGAGTATTATTTTTTGTTCGGAGTTTTTGATACGCGAGGGTTATTCATTCAAGTACGGACTTATTGTTTATTGTTCAGTGTGATATTTATGATGTGCATCGTTGATTTTCATGGCTTTATGCATCATTTGCTTTGATTTTTTGACATCGAATGTTACTGTAACTGGGTTTTTAAATTTGTTTCATTTTAGTTAACCACTTGCTAATTCTCTGCGATCAGTGTGTTTGTCCGGCTTGCAACTTTTTCTTATAAATTCTCTTGCTAACAATGACATTCTTTTGGTAAGCGGCTAATGTGTTTTAAACGTATGAACCGTTCGTTCAGTAAACCACACGTCATTAGTGAAATCTAATGCACGGAATTGACACTGCTGACTCTAATCCTAGAAAAGAAAGAAAGAAATAAAAATTGATTATTCTGCACAAACTAGATGTACATTACAACAACAATAAAACACATACTAATACAAAGTAACCAAAAGCCTCGTATTCAACACCCAGTAATAAAACAAGTAAAAAAAAGTTTGACAGTTGATAAAGACAATAGTTATTGCGTAATTTAATGCGTCGTGCAATACTGACAAAATGACAACAAACAAAAAAAACAAAAACGAAATGCCTATTGCAGTCATCATCATTTCAGCCGAAAGACGTCCACTGCGTGAAAATAGGCCTCCCCCAAGCACCGCCACCTCGACTGGTTCTGTGCTTCCCGCATCCAGCGGATTCCTGCGACTTTCATAAGGTCATCGGTCCACCTTGTGGGAGGCCTTCCAACGCTCCGGTACGCGGTCGCCACTCCAGAACCTTTCGGCCCCAACGGCCATCTGTTCTGCGCGCAATGTGCCCTGCCCATTGCCACTTAAGTTTGGTAATTCTTCGAGCTATGTCGGTTACCTTGGTTCTCCTGCGGATCTCTTCATTTCTGATTCGATCATGTAGGAAAACTCCAAGCATAGCCCTCTCCATTGCCCTTTGGGTGACTTTTAGCCTCCTATTGCAGTGGACCTTTGTAACTAACAACAAATTACAAGTAAGATTAAGGCGGGCGTCGTACTCGTATCTAGGCATCTGTGCAAGAACAGGTCATTCCTCAACAAAATACTGAGACTTCGGACGAACCTATCGTCAATCCTCTAACTATACTCCATTTGAAATAATAATAGACATTTAAGTAAACCTTTTTTACAGTCCGTTCAACCGATTTTGACTTCTATTGCGTTGGTGGTATGACAAATGGCAGCTACAGTAAACAGTTGGTATTGTAACCACTTTTTTGCTTTTAATGCCATCCTTATGGCTACGGCATAGAAGTCAAGATCGGTTGAACGGACTGTAAAAAAGGTTTATTTAATATTATTTCAAATGGATTAAAGAACAAAAAAAAACTAACTAAGTACTTATACTTACTCTCACTTTAACTCTCTAACGCTCAATTCACCTATTTACATGGTGTGATTTTTATAGCTCGACTGAATTTTTGAACTACGTAAACGATTACGGTGTCTTTTCCAAAAAAGCCATTAAGCCGCAGCAAATACGGTTGAAAATGGCGATGCGTTTGATTTTAGTTGAATCTCGTGCCTGCCAAGAAGAAAGTTATTTTACAATTTCAATTTAATTTTAATAAAATACACCAATAAGTTAAAGCATTTTTACATTTTTCTTACTTGGTTATTATATCCTTTTTTATGGTTACAAAAAAATATAGTTGTCGCTCAAAATATTGAGCATTTCGAGAAGAAAAGATTTTTCCTGTTCTTTTTGGAGATTTTTTTTTCATGGTGGTCATTCTAGGTCATTTCTATAAAATATTTTTGTATGCACTAACTCTGTATTTTCTTTCGGCTTATTATATGTAGCAATACGGCTAACTATGCGATGAAAATGTGTACTTTTAAGGCTCGTACAGACTCGCGCGATATCGCGGGCGCGACGCGACACTTGTAGCACAATTTCTTTGTCGGTGCCTGTCGCGGCCGCGATATCGCACGAGTCTGTACGAGCCTTTACGGTGTCCCTGTTTGGGCAGCGCCTAAATGAAATAGAGACCCTGCCCTAGTGAAACTGTTAGGTTAGGTTTGGTTATTCACATACCGTGAAAATTCAATAAATTCACATACCGTGCATCGTCCCTAATCTATACTAATATTATAAAGAGGATAGTTTTTTTTTTTTTTGTTTGTTTGTATAGAATAAGCTCCGAAACGACTGCAGTGTTATTGGATTTTTCCATTAGAATTTTCTCAGAAGCAGCCCGGAGTCTGGATTTGTACCCGGTGATAGTAGGCTCGGCCCCCATTACATGGGCCTTAAACATAACTGTCGAAATGTGGCTGTACGTACTATTGGTACACCTCTGTCTAACCCTTCGGGGAAGCAAGACGTGATGTTATGTGTAAACAATTTGTTATGTTTTTGTCTGTTGGTAGCTACTTAAAAAGGAAAAGAATAACAAATATTTTATTTGAGTCACGTACCTACAGAAAATACAATCAGAAAAAAGGAGCATTTAAAACTTACAAAATTTACATTCAAAACAAATAAAAACATCATTAAAAAAATATCTGTATAAGAAGGGTCCTATCCACGGTCCTGTCTCAACTTAGTGCTGCGATAATTGAAAAATAAATACCGCGACGCTAGTATTCTGATAGGGCTCGACATACGAGTACATACTCTGAGACCAAAGATTCATGGAACGAGATCTCGCCATTCCTTGGCTCGGTACAACAGTTTCAATTCTTTTATTGTTTCAAGGATATACTAGCGCCATTTAATTTAATGCGAATGGGTGAGGGAGACGGAGATTTACTTTACCGATATAATAACAGTCAAATATTATGTTTGTATTCGCAGATTGGTGTATAGAGTCTTAGAATCCCCTTTTTATTCTTCGCATATATTACGAGGTGTAAGAAATTCATCGCGAAAATGATATTTCCCGCAAATGTTGATAAATGATAAAATGATAAATGATTTTATTCTGTAAGTTTTACACGTCAATCATATGTTTTAAACTAGATGAGGTTGGCGTTTCCTATCTGACTACTCTGAGAAGAAAGGCTGAAAAAAACTCAGAGGTCACAGTCTCTTTTAAAGCCCAGACATATTATTGGTCAGATCACGTGAATGCCATGTAGATTAATGTCTGAAATGGTCTTTTGAGGAAAGAACCACACAGATAGAGTGGACCTGTCCAGTCAGTGCACGCATTTATCAGTTATCGTGCAGCTCAACTTAGAACTTAAGAAGCTCAACGTTTCGACGAACAATCCCAAAGAAAGGACATTTGGGTAGGCCGCATAAATTACTCAAACTGCCAGACCATGATGAAAACTAACTGAGAAAAAAATGAAAAAAAATAATAATTATGTAATACTTTCCAGTTGTTTCTTGCAAGTAATTAAAGAAAGAAAGAATGAAAAATATTTCATTTGGGATACGCACAGGAAATACAAACAGTAAAAAAGGATAATTTAAAACTAGCAAAATTTACATTCAAAACAAGAACATATATAACACTAGCTTTTGCCCGCGGCTCCGCCTGCATGGTTGTCGGTTATCACGTAAAAAAGTAGCCTATGTCCTTCTCCATATCCCAGGCTATATCTCTGCCAAATTTCATGACGATCAGTTTAGCGTTTTAGGCGTGAAAGCGTAACATACAGACAGACAGACAGAGTTCCTTTCGCATTTATAATATGGATAATACATATCATAATATCACGCCTGTTTTCCCCGTAGGGTTAGGCAGAGGTGTACAGATCACGCCCGGGAGGCAAATGCTCCTGGGGTTTAACGAAGAAGGTGGTGGATGCTTCTCTTCCCACAATTTGCTCCTCTCATTGGGTGGATTGTACTGGATGACCTGCGTAGAGCTAAAGAAGCTCTTACGACTTTTAAGCCCACCGGGGGTCGTTGTGTTATCGTAGAGGGTTAGTTATTTATTTAATTAATTAATGAAGCTTAAGTACTAACAAGAATATTTATTGAATTAATGTACCATGTGATGCCGGACGTAATAGAATAGCACCACCCCATTTCCTCCCGTGGGTGTCGTAAAAGGCGACTAAAGGACTTGCTAGAGAATGGGCAGCAGGGTTCTCTATGCATTTAACATCATACTGCGATCACCAATCCGCCTGCCAAGCGTGGCGATTATGGCAAAACCCCCCAATCGGGGGAGGCGTATGTTCAGCAGTTGACGTCTTTCGGCTGAAATGATGATGATGATGATTGAATTAATAAAGTAACTAATCCTTTTAAATATGACTATTCAGGTACTTTACTATTTCTTTAAAGTCTGGTTTCCGAAGAATGCGGTGAACGGTCACAAAATAACTATCCAAATATTGGACATTATTGCGAGATTTACATGAAACCTCAAACGGACCTCAGACGAAGACTTTGGAAACAGCAACGTGTAACACAGCATAGCAGTGACATACAAAAGGGTCGAGAAAGCAGCTGGACCAGAGCCAAAATGGCGACGTCGTTAAAAGATCCTCCCGATAAATGTCAACCGTCTTTCCACTATTCCATTGCCTACTTTATGGCACACAGGCAACTGAAGGAACACTAGTGGGTTTTAGTCAGGAAAAGTCTGAAATGCCCAGAGAGGGAGAAGTTATTTGATAATTTACCACCCAAAAAAAAAAAGGATGCCTATCCACGGCTCTAGTAATCCTTCCATATCCTATGGGCGCGTTTTTCCTACCATTATCGCGGCCCCCGGTCTACTCCTTGATATGCAATGGTCCTTGTAGCCCCATGAAACATGAGGCTCCAGGTGTAAGTGTGAATGTTTGGGTTCATTAGAGTATTGGAGTCTGGTCAAACCAGTCTGGAGTCGGTGCATTTCATTAATTCACATTATGTCAAATACAAGTGAAAATGACATTTTTTCATGACGGCGGAACCTCTTTCGTAGAAAACAAAAGCTTCAGTCCCATTTTACTAACATAACCTTAAAAACAAACGCATCCCGCCAAAATACGCGCGCAAACACGTTTGACATCCATCAAGGTTTCCCTCCAAGACTCCAAGATGGCGAACGCGGCAGTGCGACCGAGACAAATGGTGTTCATTACACCGACTCCAGCTTGTATTAAAACAATCGTGCGGTTAACTAACTCATTATTGTTGGTAACGACGCAATTTCACTTAATATAGACTGCGCCGGGGTACAAAACTAAAGTAGGAATTACAGACGTTTGGATAAGAAGGCATTTTCCGTTGAAGATTTCCTAGATTTTTTTTATTGAATGGAATTTTTTTCACAGGACTGTGACTTTTTTCATGATTTTGTTGCTGTAGCTATAGGTAATAATGTGGTGCATTGAAGGGTTGGGCGGATATGTAAACCCACATTTCGTGGTAAATTTAGAAATTATTATATAAGGTACTAGCTATTGCGCTCGTCTTCATCCGCGTGGCTTATTCGAAAATAAAAGTAGCGCAGAATTGATCCAGCCGTTTTGGAGATTATCCGGAACAAACAGACAGACAAAATTTAAAAAACTTTTTGAACGATACTTTCGTTACTTTTACATGCATTTAGTAAAAAGCTATTATTTTGACATTACAAATAGACAGTAATTTTTTTTTTTTTTTTGTAGATTATGAAGAAGACAATATTGTAACTTCGCGTCGATGTTCTTCTGTTTATAATAGGCAACAACTAGTTTTTGTTAGCTTGCATCCAGAGGGAGATACTTATTACCTGTGTGTTCAGTCAAGTAAATTATTTGTTTAACAAATTGTCATACCGCGCCATTGGCCGTGTTATCTATAACCATTTAATACACTTTGACAGACAATGACAGTTGAAATTTGAATATCACAACTTACGCGAACGAACGAAATTTACAAACTACCCTTCACACGCTTTGATTTTACTTAACGTTTCTTTTATTACTTTGAGCCATTTTTATATAACAGTGTTAAGAAAACGGTCCCTGTACATCAATCCTCTTACGAAATGCGTAAAAAACAGATAACTCGCTCTCTAACCAGTTTAAACTACAACGACACTGAATATCTGCTTACTTCACAATCGTAGTGAGTTCTGTAAGGCTGGACTCACATATTCTGAATTCCTCTCTGAATTCAGAAAGGAATTCAGAATGTGTGAGTCCAGCCTCACACTCCGTATCTAAACTCAACCTCTTTCCTTTCCGTTTACACGCACACACCACACCTACATCACAAAACACACACACATACACACACGTATAAGTCGACATACGTTTGCACCTTATAGTTCTAAGCAGTCTCTATTGACATTTTTGTACTCCTTCTGTGGGAACCTGGCCTGGTGAACCAAGGTTGGGAAATTGGGAAATTTCATAAAGAGGGTAAAAACAAAATTGAATCTGGCATCCTAGCTAGGTACTAGCTAATAATAAAATAATTGAAAAAAATTGGGAAAAATCGTAAAGAGATCTCTTTACGATGTTCCCCAATTTTTTTAAATTATATTGATTGTAACTGATTGTATGTAGCACACTTTTTTTTTAAATAAATAATTTATTACTTAAGTAGTCAATTTTCTAAACCATAAATTTTCCTGACTATACCTGCACACTGACTGCTGTGTTAACATGTAAGTAGCAATATTTGTTCCACTTAACTTAAAACTTTACTGAACAAAACCAGAAATTCCTATTAACCAGTAAAGTAAGCCGCTTAGGTATATATATACCGAGCAAGTTAAATTTAATAAGTTTTCAGGAGAGACAAAAACTATTTACGGTAACACAGCGTAAGTCTAAACAAAATAGTTTACAATACCGCCTAAGTCAATGAATATTACACTGAAAAACCGCCGATGTATTGACGTGTATAATATTAATCTCTAAAATAACAGTAATTTCACTCTACTCTACTCTACTATACTACAATATAATAAATAACACCTTTTTGGTGCAACAGAACTGTATATCTCTATGATAAAACAGTGATTAAAAAAAAATTGTATGGCGGACTGACAACTTATGCAGTTGTGCCACAACAAACGATTTGCGCGGTGCCAGAACTATTCGAATAACGCGCTGCGATGACATTCGATGCGCGCCGACAAAATCTATCCAATGAAGTATAAAACATCACATGGCCAATTTTCGACTTACGCGGTATTGTTACCTAAGCGGAGATATAGTATATATAGTTCCAAAGTTGTATTTAAGTACGTTCGTACATTGTCCACCCAGAAACTTTTGTAAGAAAGATTTTACACTTACGTTTTAAACCCAAAGATGCACATTAAAAATCGCTACAAACAAAGCAATAAGGCGTTACCTCTACGCTACGGCGAGCTTATTTATATTTTTGCATTCTCTCGCCCTCATTCCGCACAGAGGCGTATGATCGCGCTTGGGTTTCTTCGCTTTCAAATTAAATAAATAATGCATACAATTTGTGAGCAATAAAGTTTGCGAAGTGTAGGTGTGTCGGCGTAGTGCGCTGAATTTCGCGCGCCGCCCCACTGGGAACAATAACGGTTGGCGGTGGCGTTAAGATCGCGCTGCGGCTTGGACCTAACTAAATGTACTTGCGTGTTTAAAAACTTTCTTCTATGTAATTATATACATACATACATAAACTCACGCCGTGTTCCCATGGGGTTAGGCAGAAACTATAGAATGCCACCTGCTACGCTCCTTACATACGAGTACTCCTATTGCTTCGTTTGCGTTCATACATCTGGTCATACACGCACGTCGTTTGCGAGTTCTACGCACCTGACCTTTCTGGAGAACATCACCAATTAGGTCACAATGTCCTCCTAGGGTGTCCCCACCATTTCCTTTCAACATGACCAAACCATCTAAGCATATTTTTCTTTTAAATTTTTGTCAATACATCTTCTTTTAAACCGCACCGTTGCCTTATCACATCATTTTCCGGCCTATCATTCATAGTCACGCCACACATGCTTCGCAAGGTACGCAATTTCCACAGCATTTATTCTACTTTCATGCTTCTTTTGCCACACCCAACATTCACACGTTCAAAAACTATTAAACTTACATGCTGCGGAAATGCTATAGACACATGTAGGTTCATTTTAGGTACTGAACGACGAGGTACAGACGTATTCGGGATCATTCGGCGTGGCCAAAATCGAAACGAATACCGCCATCTTGTTTTTCAATACATTTCGCAAAACAATAGCACAAATTTTTATCAACAGCGCCCTGCTGACAACGTCATTCGGCGCCAAAAGTTTCTTTTTACAGTGTAGATAAGTTACCTACATTCGATCTACAAAACTGTATTCGAACACGCGATACACAGTACGCTTCTGTTGGCACTGGTGCGACACTGAATCCAGGTTTGCTAACTAGCCAAGTTTTATCGTGCCACTTGGGGAGTGCGTATAACCTATCTACTTCTTTTTGCATAAAAATCATTGCTTCTGTAGAATTCTGCGTGGGTACAGTGGCCAGCACATCAAGCTACACTAAACTGTCTTTCTCCAAACGATTTAAAACTTTAAAATGTTGACGATTAAATTCAAAATCGAACGTGAAAATTTGACAGTTTGTGGTAATTTGATGTGCTAGCTGGTGTACGTTTGAAATATTAATCCTTCTCTTACAGTCGTTTTTCTGTGTTGGGGAAGTTATCCTCTTTTTTGCGGTACAAAACGACATTCTATCAGCAAGAAAAGTCAAAAGTGTTTTAGATTGACATAAGCTTCCAAAACGCTTATGTCAAATCTGTATAAAGTCGTTGTACAATTACGGAACTCTTTGAAAACGATTGCCATCTTGTCTATGCCACCGACGCCGACAGACGCTGTTCCAGCCGCTGCTGACCGGCTTGAACAGCGTCGTGATTTCGTGAACTATGATAGAAAAACAGGAACAGTTCTGGTAGGACCAGCGTTTTGTACTTCGTCCTCGTTCCATTTTTCCTTCCTGATATTTTGTACATTACATACAGATTATCACGCATTATAATTTGTTAAATAATCATAATGCGTGGTCATCTCAATGGGATCAAGCCAGTTTTGGCAAGCAGAACCTCCTGACCTCTATGGTCACATTCACTGCGAGAGTCAATCAGCGTAAGCTGATAAACAGTCTTACCGCTATCGTTTTTTGAGGCAGTGTCAAGTTTGATCAAGGTATCTTGCGATTAGTTCCTTGTTATGTGGCTATATATCTATCTGAATAAAATTTCTCACTTTTCAGAAATAGTTCATAATAATAATACCATGTATGAGTTACAATCAAGCTTTAGGGTAATTGCTTGACACAAAACATTTCCCACAAACCTGTTCGATGCTAAAACCAGCGTTCAAACAACATCTCCTAATCGTAGAACCTTTCTACTTTACCGTAAATCCTAACTTTCCTCACCCACTCTAATTAACTCGAGAACTTAGCTACTTAAGCACTCAAGACAAAACTAATCTATGCAGCAGCCAAAAAGAAAACAAAAACGCGAGCACCATTTTAACACCCCGACATCCGTACCTAAAGGTGTATTCACATTGGCGTACACTGAAGCATTGTCATAGTTCGGAGCACGAACCCAAGTTTGAATAGCAGCGGTTCACTCCTATGTGGCTACTTCCTTTGTACTCCCGTTTACAGTACATAAATAGTAAATACGTGTGCTTGTAAACAAGCTTATAGGAAAGTTTTATTACACTTACGAACAAAGTATGGACGATATTTTAGTTGCTAAAGAACAGACCAGTTTGGTAGCGCATTTTTTGGATTTAATCAAACTTATCTCTAAAGTTGTGAAATCATAATAAAGCGGTATAAAGTCAAAATATGCTCTTTAAATATTGGTATCGAAGAAATGCTTGTATTGTAAGTGAGATAAGTAAATAAGGACTATCGCGCTAGAATTCGCCGCTAGAGGCGCTAGTGTAGGGTGAGATCTTTAGAAATGTCAAATGTGAAACTGAACGTTCACTGTTTGCGGGATTTTCTATCGCAAATTATTACTAATTAGCTTTTGCCCGCGGCTTCGCCCGCGTGGATGTCGGTTATCGCATAAAAAAGTACCCTATGTCCTTCTCCATATCCCAGGCTATATCTCAAAGAACAATGCCCGGCTGTGGCCCACCTCGAACACGTTTTAAAAGTTAATAATAAATTATAATTTTTTTTAATAGGAATTATCCGTTTAAGACCTATCTCTAACTAAGACGCCGTGATCATAACAAATAAATAAGTAATTTATCGTAATACAAATGAGAGTTTGACTTTCAGTCGTAGTATAGGGTTGCCATTATATGGTTAATTTAATTTCGATTCAAATCTAATCGATTACCGATTAATTAATATTTATAAAAATTAACCTACGTGCTCAGTGGCGTGCAATCGAAGGGAGAAACTGATAACTAATATTGGTATAAAATAAATAAAAATATACTTTAAAATTAAAACACGATAGCGAAAAAAAGATAAAATAAATTGTTGGCTATTATATAAATTAAAACTTGAGCATTTATGCTCTTGAATTCGGGAAGCGCTTATAATATTGCTAAATACGTTAGTCGGGTTTCAGATTTTGTATTTCTATGGTTAGCGAAAAGTTTTTCTGATCTTACGGCCATTTTAGTTTCCTTTGAACGAAACCTACTCGAACAAGACAAAACAATTATGTTCATAAACACCGCAGACCAGAGATCTTATAGTCCACACATACATAAACATAGAATGATAAAATCATTATATTCTTTATCGCTTTGCCGTAGTTAGATAAAAATTAATTGATCGAGACCAACAATCGATGCAACTAATCAATTATATTTCATAAAATGGCAACATTATCCTTTGACAGATGATGGATTTGACAGTAAACTGTAATCTAGCGCGCTCGCCAATCGCTACCTATCGTGGTTTGTTGGTGTTTAAAACGCTATCGTAATTCGTAGTTGTCTTTAGCCGTAGTTTGTGCTCTTTTGTGATCTTTTTTACGACAATGGACTCCGATCAACCTCACCCGAATGACGACCCGCGCGCGAACTTGGACTCTGGCTCCTTTTTGAATGACAACCCTGATGTGAATGTGGAAGCTGCTGGCCCCGCATCTAATGACCGACCAATGATACCAATGATTACTCCGGTGCGAATATGGACCTGAGTAGCTCTGCTGTCCCGACCACGTCGTCGCAGGGAATAACCGGCGCAAGCAACGTTCGCTGTGCGAATTGTACAGGCGCTTGCGATCTCATCAATTAGAAATTGTGGAAGTACGATCAATTGTACAGCAATGGGTTCTTCCACAACAGGTAAACCTTATATTACTCACCTACATACATTAAACGATACCTTTAGGAATCTATGATAATAATAGCCAGTATTTATGCAAGCTTTTAGTAATTTGACTTAGTATGAAACATTTTCATAGTAAATAATATTTTTAAATTAATACATTTATTTTAATGAGAAACTAACAAACTCTTACAGCATAATTAAGTATGTAGTATTTAATGCTACTCATTTCATTCTTTCTCATCGTTTACTGTGTAATTAATATTAAATCAATTGCATTTTCAGGTGCAATGATTTTGTTTGTCATTCATATTGGACTGCAGCATGGAATGAAATTAGACATCCAGCAGAAAGCATCTCACCTTCCGCTGCTCGCCTCATTTGTGTTGGCTGTGGTCGCTCACTACGTAGACAAAGAAGTCAACTGTTGTCTCAGGATTCTCCACGAGAAAATGATATAAGGGAAAATATTTCTAGGCAAATTGCTCCACGTCAGGTAAGATTTCAAAGTAAATAATTCTTATATTTCAGTTTATGGTGTGAAATATTTAGATTTATGATATTATTCAATAATTCATTGGTCTAGTCTATAGTGCTCTTACTTACTAGACTAAGATATATAGCTACATTCATTTCATTCCAACTCCAGAACCTTTTGAGCTATCCATAAGATATCACTATCAATTTTTATTGTATGAAATGGAACCGATAGCTGTTTAAACTTATAAAGTGACTGTTCAAAAGGTTAAAATGAGAAAATAACTTTGAAATTAATAATTACCATGTTAAAAATTATGTATTTACCATTCAAAAGTGATTGTAAGTGTATAGAATAAGTCTGTGCTTATGATAAAAAAAATATATAATAAAATAAAAAACTGTTTTATTTCCAAATGGCGACTTATTTTCTTAACTGAGAAGTACTACAAGGTGTTCATAACAGCTTAAACTATTTTTCCATAAACTATTTATCAGTGTTCACTGCAGGCCAAGGTTGTTCTAATACGTGGGCATTGACCTTTCTAACTTAATATTAATTTTAATGTGATTCACTATTTGAATAGAAACCGAAACAAATGATTTAATATAATAAAAAGTACTTATGATCTGAACGTCTAATGAGTCTTTACCTAAAGATAACAAACACAAAATCAAAATACGAAATTTCACTCAAATTCTTAAAGCAATCAATTGTACCAAATTACAACACGAAATAAAAATGCGACACAAATAATAATTTTAAAATAATTCACGTAAGTACCAACAATGTAAAAACAAAACGAAATCCTCCGAAATGTCGCACGATACACCGTTTGTGCTGAGAAAACACTCGAAATCTATTGAACACCATTGGTGCATAACTTGTACTTGCAACACGATCTGGCTGTAGAATTCGATTAATTGACTAATACTTGACCGGTATTAATACATTTTAGCGGGAACACCACTAAAAGAACGAAAAAAAAAGAAAACAAAATACGTCTGTACTCTGTGGTCGTGTGGCGGTGTGGCGCGATGTAAACATTCATCAAGGTTATACGTGCGTAAAGTAATGGATTCAATGAGAAAACGGTTTAATCATAGAAGAATCTTATACAGAATTACTGAGAAATAAATGTAGATTTCGTATTGAGTGTTAGTTTATCAAAAAGTGATAAATATGTCAGTGAAAAAGTAATGGAAAGTTTTGGAATGCACAAATTTTTATCCTAGAGCCGCCGTGTTTAGTAATGTTTTTATGACAAATATTCTTGTATACTGTTTGAAATACACGTAAGTAGCTAGCTTATTTATCTACGAACATAATTTGGCTAATAGCTACTGATATTATAGCGTATTGTTATCGTAATCGTATTTCCAAGAGTAAAATTCGGCAAACAAATACCTACAAAAAGACAATAAAATGGATATAGTATGATATCCTTAAGAGATAGAAATGTGCCATCGCGGACTTTTTTGAAGACCTTTATAAGATACACAATTCCACCATACATTATTTTGTTATATCTCAAAGGGTTTAGACTGCGTTTTCGTTGAAAGCTCCCAGACGGCTTATTTTTTTTCGACACCTCCAACAAATATCGTTTATTTATACAAAAATGTATAAAAAAACTTAACAAGTTATATACTAAAACCTTCCTCGAGAACCAAGCTATCCATTGGTGAAAACAGCATGAGAATCGGTGCAGTAGTTTTTCAGTTTATCGCGAACAGACAGACAGACAGACAGACAGACGCGGCGGAGGACTTTGTTTTATAATATGTAGTGATAGTGATTATTCATAAGTGTAAAGATTGTGCCATTCCTGATTAATTATGGCTTAAGATTTTAAGTAACAACTTAGGATCAAAGTCTGAGAAAAGAGTACCAAAATTTTTCTTTAAAGCACTCAAAATGTCGACTGCAAAATCGACGGGGAAATCAGTCTCTACAGTGTGGCTGAATATTTCACATGTTTGAAAATGTGTCAAACATTTTTTACGTAATTACGATTGAAATATTAAAATAGTATTATTTTCTGCCTGAAGGATTTGATATTGACGCCTTTTTCCATGAAAGTAGACAGTAACTAACAGAAATGTCATACCTACCCACTGTCATTAAACAACTTCAGCTTGAAGTAATACAAACCAACCATTACCAAATGCTCCACTATGATATACGATGTTATCTTGTTTATTACACCCAGATATTACTTATTTATTGCTATAAATAAGTAGCGTTGACATCTCAGTCACCACACGATTTCCAATACAAGCCGTATGGTAAACAGAACGACTTTGGAATATCTTATTGGTCATGTATCATTGGCTACTCCAGTTCTGCTAAACACTCGAGTTATGTCGTACATCGCTGCTTTATTATTTCTTCTTCGCCTTTCCCTCAATGCTGAGGATCGCGACCACACACGACACGTCTCCAAGTTATGCGGTCTTCTGCAGTGTTGACCACTCGGTAAATGCTGCCTCCGACAACCCTCTTGATCGCGTCTGACCATCTTGCCGGTGCTCTGCCTTGAGCGTGTTTTCCTTCCACCCGGCCCAGTATCATAAGCCTTTCCAGATCATGCCTAGGTGAACGCATAATATGTCCGAAAAAGTCAAAGTCAAAGATTTATTTGCAGATAAATATGGTTACAAAAGTTCTTAACAATGGTATTATAATGTAGCTTAACATATTTAATCATAACAATATAATAACATGCAAATTTTTGGTAGGTATACAATTAGATCATTTTAATTTAAATTGAAAGAGTTCTTTTATACTATAGAAGGATTTCTCAATTAACCAACTGCGTAAAGCCCTTCTGAAGCGGATCATTGGAAGTTCTTTAATTTTATTAGGAATCTTGTTATAAATCTGAATACACATTGGATAACAACTTCGCCGATATAGTTCCGTTTTCATTCTAGGGATAATTAATCTATTAGAACATCTAGTTTTGAACTCACATTTATCTCCCAGTTTTTCAAACATCTCAGGGTGACATTTGGTAAATTTACACACTTCCTCAATATAAATACCTGTTAATGTAAGTATTCTAAGTTTACTAAACAGTGGTTTACAGGATGTAAGAGGATCTACATTACAAATCGCACGCTAAGGGCACGCTCCTGGCTTACAGCAGATAGCCGCTTGGTGATGTTGAGTTCCTTTAGTATAGATTCATTCGCTTTATTATACCCTACTATAACATGAAATGTAACTGCGTGTTTGAATGTTTCTTACTCAATCACGCTGTAACGGCTGAAGGGAATTAGATTAGAACTATAGGTTGGTTGGTAATGGTAGGTGATCACCTATCATTCCAATAAAAATTGATTCAGCTACTGCACAATACTTATCACTTGTGGTGATAGGTATTGTGCACTAGATCCACTAGAATGAGAGTAAACCTGCGGGTACATAACATACATACTCGTACATAAAAAAATCAATCTGACTAGCCTTTTCCCAACTATGTTGGGGTCGGCTTCCAGCCTTAACCGGATGCAGCTGAATACCAGTATTTTACAAGGAGTGACTGCCTATCTGATCTCCACAACCCAGTAACTGGGTATCACGATACCCCTTGGAAAGACTGATTGTCAGACTTTTTTTTTGGGCTTCTGACGACCCGTAACAACTGTCAAAGATCCACGAATAGCAGCCGGGATCAACGGCTTAACGTGCTTTCCGAGGCACGGAGGAGTCTCGGTATGTAAAGATGGTCACCCATCCACGGACCAACCCCGGCAAGCGTAGCTTAACCTGACGGATCGACCCGTGCGGCTGTTATTACTTAGCCACGAGCTCCTCATAACATAACATACATAATCAGCTTATAATATTCCCACTGCTGGGACACATGCCTCCTCTCTGTGAAAGGGAGGGGGCCATAATCCACCACGCTGGCCCAGTGCGGATTGGCAGATTTCACATGTCTTCGATTTTTTTCCTTCTAGGATATGCCGATTTCCTCACGATGTTTTCCTACTCCGTTTTGAATCTGCATGTAACAGCTAGTAATATACAGGGTGGCAAGGACATCGACGCGAAGCCTGAATGGATTCAGTCCATGATTCTGGACGCCACTGCGTTGAAATTTTTCGATTGTCGTCCCATACATTTTGACCGCGTAGGTATTGCATTTTTGAAGGAAATTGTTGTTTTTTTTTTTTGACGTGACTACGTCTAATATATCGATGAACACCGGCTGCATGCACGAAAAAGGATGACTCACTGTCCCGTTACGCTCATTGTACCGTTGCGCTCATTGTCCCGTTACGCTCGTACGCTTGCGCCGCATCAATGTTTTGTTATGACGTTGTCACGTTAAACTATCGTCCGTAAACCAACTTTTTTAAAGTGAATACCATAACTAAATATTCTGTAAATATTTCAAGCGTCTACCTGCTGCCGTTATCAATATCGAGCAAAAACGGGCAAAAAATCACGTTTATTGTATGGGAGCCCCCTTAAGTATTTATTTTATTCTGTTTTTGACGTGACACTGTCTAATAAATCGATGAACGCCGGCTGCATGCACGAAAAAGGATGACTCATTGTCCCGTTACGCTCATTGTCCCGTTACGCTTATTGTACGCTTGCGCCGCATCAATGTTTTGTTATGACGTTGTCACGTTTAATTTTTTGTCGGTTATTAAAACAAAAATTGGCTGTCTGTAAAGTTGGTATTTTGTAAGTTTGGTTTTGGACGATAGTCCGTAAACCAACTTTACAGACAACCAATTTTTTTTTTTAATAACCGACAAAAAAATTCAACTCAGTCCTCAAAAATCATGTACAGACGCCAGCACATCAAGCTACTACAATCTGTCAAATTTCTTTAATAGATTTTCAACTTTATCACTACAGTATAAGGTTCAAGGTTGATTGCGAAAATTTGACAGTTTCGGGTAGGTTGACCTGCTGGCGTCTGTACCTACTGAATCCATGGTAACAGGCTTCGCGTCGATGTCCCTTCCACCTTGTATGTTTTTTCTTGGTATTTAATAAGGTACTTCGTGGTATTTATTGTATTTCTAGACACACTGATTATTCTACCAAGAAGCAGACAGTAGCTTAAGACGTTTTAAGCCTGGGTCAAATTCTCTCTAAAACATACTTTTTATTCTTCATTTTCCCTTTCAGCTCCACCTAAAAAACAGGCGCAATGTACAAAAAACAAAAGTTTAACACAAATACATAAGTTACTAGATGTTCTGCGTTTTACGCACCCAAACCACGTCTTGCAAGGGTGGGCAGATGACAAAATGTCGTATAAAATACAAGGCACGGATACGTTTGCATGTTTCATAAACCATCAGAAATATGTGTTTAGTGTTTCTAAGGTTTTGCCTTTAGAATTTCGTATTGTCGCTTTTTTGACACTGCGAGTGCAGAGTACTTATTTTCGGAATGTATTCGTAGAAGCGTCGTAAGTGGATTGAAAACTGAATTCACTGAAAAATAAAAATAGTTGCCACAATCAAGATTTTGTTTAGATTGACTAAGTAACTTGTTTGACACAATGATCACAGCTTTTATTTGATTGAGATTTGAAACGGGATTTTGATTGGAGTTATCACAAAACCTATTTGCAGCAATCAAGTCAAAATATAATTGCTCCAACCAAGATTATTACGAGTAGATTCAAGTTTCAATGATCTTTATTGAAGTAATCAAAATGCTTAATTGACTCAACTAACTTACTTTGTTACAGTAAAAAAAATTTTTTTTTTGTTTTCTCTTTTTTAACTCTTCTAAAATGATGTCATGTTAAGGCTAATCGAGTTGGTTTGAGCGTTTAATCATTTGAACCAGTATTGCTGCAGTCATGTCGTGATAATCAACTTAACTAAGATTTAGATTAATCTAAACAAGATATCGTCAATCAAGCAAAAAAGTCACTTGATTGGAGTAAATTTTTTTCAGTGTAATGGGTTTCAGGAAGGTGTTGGGAGTTCGAATTTTGGGATGGATTTTAAGTTTTTAAGGTTCCGTTGTCAACAAGGAAATAGTTTCGCCATTTTCGGACTCTTAGTACTAGTAAGCTATAATTTGGTGTGGGTATACGTATTAATCACGCCAACAAAGTGGTAAAATAAAATCATTCGAAAAATCTTCATAAATCAACTTTTTTTTTGTGTTTTTCTCCAGGTGTGGGGTATCGTTGGCTGTTCAAAATATTGCTGCTCTGTGGAAACCGTTTTCCAATTAAGGTATCCGGTTGCGTAGTATTAAGCTTTAAAGTGCTAATTTTTGTTAGAGTCAAGCCCCCTGCCAGCTCAATGATTGTTTTTGGCAATTTAAAAAAATGGGAGATAAGGTCTGTGGGGTCGCTACTGCCCAACAGCTCGTCAAATACTGCCCTGCGGGTTTCTGTATCTCTCTTGGTCTGGCTCCTCACCTTAGACATGGTTCGGCAAAATATACTCTACCAGCACAGACCTAGAGTTCGGAGCGCGCAAGCCCCACCACGACGTCAACTTAGAGATATGACGGTGGGGGTTATTATCATTATTATTAACTTATTTTCTGAGGATTTTCTAATAGCAGACCATACTGTCGGCTAAAGGGTTTTGGCTATCAGTTGCCTTTTATTTAAGAACAGTACCAAATAAGTACCTAAGCCACAATAATGAACCACTTTTTATGTAGTTAGATGGACTAATCTTTGAGACTTGAGAACTCAAACTCAAACTCAAATCATTTATTTCAATTAAACCATTTACAGGCACTTTTGAATTGTCAAGGAGTCGGTCAGTAAGAAAAATGAAGCTACATTCCCATTCCAAGCGTAGGTACCTATGGAGAAGAACGGGCAAGAAACTCCATGGACACTCTTTTAAATTAAATTGTTACAAAAATATTAGTTACACATATAATGTTGAATTTATAACATAATGTGAGAACGATGTAAAAATAAAAAATAAAAACGTACACGTTAAAATCGTCCAAAGTAGGTACACCAAATAGAAACAAAAAGAAAAACAAACAATTCAAAAATAAAACAATTAAAATAAGCCATGGCAGCTAATAGATGACCAGTCCCAACTGACGGCGCCCGTTCACGAACATGACGCATGGATTAGCACCATTCAGCTCAACCATTTTGAAGGGAGCTAAATGATCCAACACACGCGCCACCATCAGCGAGACGAGAGGGTGTCCTGTATCCTAATTCCGTAACACACTATCAGATATAATCTGTATGATTTTGAAGGATATTGCTAATTCATTGCTTCATTTGTTCAATAAGTTTGTCTGCTCAACAACATAACGCAAATATATAATATAAATATTTTAGTGTTTTTTGTAAAAAAAAAACGCAATGTATTTTGTTTTTTTATTAAATGGCCAACCAACAATTGTTTACACTGTTATAATTTTAAAATTATATGATACTTAAATCTAAGCTTAGTGTAACCTATAAGAAATTGTTACCTACACTAGATCTTTTATAGATTTAAGATTTAGGATTTAAGATTAGATGTAGCACTGCATGCCCCAAAAACCTAATAATTTTGCCACAAGCACTGAACTATAAAATGAATAACCAAGTAGGAAGAAACAAAAGAAACAGGTTCAAAGTACCTAACGTGAGATAATAAAAGTTTAAAAATAACATAAAAAATCAAACAAAACTAATAAATTATGTTTAAAATAAACACAAATAAAAGGAAATAAAATGAATGTTGTTGAACAGTCAAAATGAAACACAGTAAGTGTATTACACAATTGCCCTGCTGCATTCCGTATTAAATTCATAGTTTTGTTCAACTTAGCAGTCATTATTTAAATACCTTACCTTACCTTACCAAATCAAAATCACGCGATGTATAAAGATTGTAATTATAGGAATAATTACTAATAATATAATAATGTATAATAGCGTTTTATACACGTCACGTAAGATAAAATATAGCACGAATACATAATTGCTATTGACACATACACACGGCTACAAATAAAATTTCCAGTATAAGCTAATCTTGCATTGTATAGGATTTCCGTACAATGAGAGGTCAGCTTATACTGGAAGTTATAGCTTGATTTGTGGCCGTGCGTACATAAACCCACGCCTTCTTCGCATGGGGTTAGGCAGAAACTATAGAACGCCACCTGCTACGCTCCTTACATATTCCTTTTGCTTCGTTTACAACATACATCTGGTCATATACGCACGCAGGTTGCGAGTGCTACGCACCTGACCTTACTAAAGAACATCATTAATTAGGTCACTATATGTCCTCCTAGGGCGTGGTCCTGGCGTTTCCACTTACATCTGCCTTGTAAATACCTTTTGTTAGTCGCCTTTCATTAATTCTTTAAACCACACCGTTGCCTTTATCACATAATTTTTCAGCCAATCACTAATAGTCACGCCACACATGCTTCGTAAGGAACGCATTTCCATAGCATTTATTCTACTTTCATGCTTCTTTTGCCACACCCAACATTCACACGTTCAAAACCGAATAAACTTATATACTGCGGAAATGCTATAGACACATATGTATAGCTTCATTTTACGTACCGAAATTATACATGATTTCGTTAACCAACTCTCCTCTTAAAACAGAAACAAAGCAACATTAAAATTAACCCTTTCTCCACGAGATAGGTTCATAATAAATTCATTGCGAATGACCGACACAGCGAAATTACATGTAACAAACCCACAAAATTAACAATGAAAATAATGTTACATCTATTAATCCCCCAAACACCCTATTAACAAGGGCGGGATTCGTATTAAAATGATAAATGGTTCTAATCATCATTTCTTTCTGACCAGCCTTGTAAGACCCGCCGCGCTTCCCTCTCCGCACCAATTATTCCTAATTCCAGAGGTAGGTGCTTCCTCTTTGAGATGTCTAACTAAAGTGGTCGGTGTTCCCTAAGTTTGGCACTCAGTGAGTTAACTTTTACAAATTGCCACAGCAATAGAGTGTGTTAGGCAGCTGAGAAAAGAGATAGATTGTTATACTGATCTGTTTCCTCTTAAAATATTATGTTCATTTAAAGTTGGAGTTGAGATGGATGGTGGACGGCGCTAAGTGAGAGGTAATTGAATGACGTCACACAAATTGAGCGGGAGAGGTGTTTTCTTTTGTTTGAAGAGTTCTAAGGAGATTTAATGCTGTTTTGTGTGATCATGGAAAAGTTTTTATGGCTCCGCACTTTCCTGTAATGTACTCGACATTATTGGAGCAGAGTTGAGTCTGATTACCTAATTTAAATAAATAAAAGTACTTCGAAGCTTTCAACGCTCGATATAGTTTAGATTCAGACATCCTAAATTCTTAAATAATAAGCCATAGTGAAAAAATAATTCTGAGTAACCCAATTTCCTGAATGAAAAGTCGCGATTACTCGTCAAATAGACACTGCGCTACGCTGAAAATAGTGCATGGAAAATAAATGTTAATATGTAATTTGTGTTAGTATGTAGGTTTGTACGAACAATTTTACACGTCAATCCTATATTTAAAAAAAACCGGTCAAGTGCGTGTCGGACCACGCACAATGAAGGGTTCCGTAGTTGGGATGAATTTATCCTAAGAACAGACTTAATATTGTAGTAGATAAACAGTGGGAGTATGGGAGAATATGTTTTTCAACTGCCAATTTTGGTTGGTCGACTATTACTCGGTAACTTGTAAGCCCTACTTAGCTGTCATAGTTTTTGTTTAAGTTCGTTATATATACTACTGATGTGAATTTTGTCACATATTCAAATACAATCATTTAGCTGGTAGGGGGGCGGACACTGACTGTAACAAAAAATTACACTTTAAAGTTTAATATTAAGCAAACGGATCCCTAAATCTAAAAATTGTTTGCGTAAACTCGTAATATTTTTGAACGGCCTATCCAACGATACTCCAAAATATCACCCCCACATTACGTGTAGGGTAAATACACAAAAAAAAAATTTAAGATTTTATTTTAGCTCTTTGTCGGCGTGATTAATATGTGCACATTGTACACTCATATCAAATTACAATTTTCTAGTACTAAGAGTCTCTGAGCTAAGCCGCGGATAGACGGACAGACAGACGGACATGGCGAAACTATTAGGGTTCCCTGTTTACTACGGAACCCTAAAAACTTGATGAGGTTTCTATCCGATTATTTATTTATTTAAACTTCTCGCACACAAAAGGTATAATAGGTATACTTTTTTGACAGCCTGTTCTCATGAAACAGAAATACTTGTTTATTTTTTTAGGTATGTGTGTGCAATGTATGTAACTCTGTGTTGTTATATTTATCAAATAATCATTTAAATAAATACAAAATTAGGTAAAAAAAAAACTGTTAATGTTAATTTAATAAATAAATAAAAATATATAAGTTCCTACTATATATAGGTACAAAGGCGGACTTAATGCCTTTGGCATTCTCTACCTGTCAACCATGGGTAGTAAAGAGGTAGGTGCCCCTGTTTAAGAGGAGATAACAATATTAATAAAAATAAAAAAAGATTTCAAATAAAATAGGTACAGAAGTGCATAAATAGCTTAACTTATAATAGACTTTCATACATATTTACTTACTTTTTATTTATACATATTATAATATATATATGTATATATAAGGTATATTATACGAAATATTTTAAGAGATTTTTTTTTTTGTTGTAAAATAACCATAACAGCGAAACAATTTTTTTTTTATCTAAGAGTATTATATTTTTACATAATTATTATAACTTTAAAATTGCTTGAGACATTTTGGAAAAAAACCTTTACTTACTTTTTTTTTTTTAATTCTGTGAATGACCCGCCCGGACTTGGCGACGGTGGCGGCTCGAGCGCGGTGCCTTTTGATAATTAACCATCATATCAAGTTTTTTTTTTTAATATTTATTATTTATACTAAGATTTAAAAAAAATCGTTTCCATGGCTTCTTTACCACCTATAGGTGTATCGCTTAAAATATTTCTTGTTTGAATAAATACACCCGATAATTATATATACAAATTCAAGATGAGTCTGAGAAGAAAGTCCGTAACAAACTTAGATCGGTAGATAAGTATAAGTAAGTAAGGTAAGTATTTCTACCAGCAACTTTATATAGGTAACTACTGGAAATCTTCATTATCACAAGATCACAACAAAGCGAGAGGAAAACCAGCATCCCTGGCGGTTTGATATTATTAAAATTAAAATTAGATTAAGCTTTTTCGTTTAGGACCCGTTGTTTTTGGCGTAATTATAAGGGGTTGAATATCTGGTGATTAACATGCCACCTAATTCGATAGCTTATGAAATATTAACGAGTGTTCCTCGGCTAAACTTGGTTTTGTTACGTTTTTGATTGCAGTTCGCTCTCCTTCATAATTGCCTTTGGGATAGGGTTGCGGAGTCATGGCCTATAGGATGTTTCAATTCTGTGGGCTTGAAACAGTAGCGATCTTAGTACAATTTTGTGGGCTCGAAAAATGTAGCGGTCTTAGTAAAATTCTGTGGACTGGAAAACTGTAGCGTACTAGTGAAATTATGTGCGCTGGAAATCTGTAGCGGTCTTAGTACAATTCTGTGGGCTGGAAAATATTAGCGGTTTTAGTACAATTCTGTGGGCTGGAAAACAGTAGCAGTCTTAGTGAAATTATGTGCGCTGGAAATCTGTAGCGGTCTTAGTACAATTCTGTGGGCTGGAAAACATTAGCGGTTTTAGTACAATTCTGTGGGCTGGAAAACAGTAGCAGTCTTAGTGAAATTATGTGCGCTGGAAATCTGTAGCGGTCTTAGTACAATTCTGTGGGCTGGAAAACAGTAGCGGTTTTAGTACAATTCTGTGGGCTGAAAAACAGTAGCAGTCTTAGTGAAATTATGTGCGCTGGAAATCTGTAGCGGTCTTAGTACAATTCTGTGGGCTGGAAAACAGTAGCGGTTTTAGTACAATTCTGTGGGCTGAAAAACAGTAGCAGTCTTAGTGAAATTATGTGCGCTGGAAATCTGTAGCGTTCTTAGTACAATTCTGTGGGCTGAAAAGCAGTAGCGGTTTTAGTACAATTCTGTGGGCTGAAAAACAGTAGCAGTCTTAGTGAAATTATGTGCGCTAGAAATCTGTAGCGGTCTTAGTAAAATTATTTTGGCGGGAAAAATGTAACGGCCTTAGTACAATTCTGTGGGCTGGAAAACTATAGCGGTCTTAATACAATACTGTGCACTGGAAGACTGTAGCGGTCTTAATATAATTCTGTGGGCTGGAAAACTGTAGCAGTCTTAGTAAAAAACAAGGTTTTTCTTTTGACATGGTTTAAACCCGAGCCTGTTATAATAACAACCTAACAATGTTCGACATACAGTTCTTTATATAAAACTGACAACTTAGTGCGGTACTAATAAGTTGTTTGTTTTGTATTGAACTTTACATTATCAAATCAAATCAAAACAAATCATTTATTTGCTTGAATATGGGTACATGGGGTGATACATACAAGAAAAGTTCTTTAAACCATATCCTACCTAAACAGGTGTGCAAATATCTATTATACTTAATTAAAAAACACTTATTACATTATTCATTAACTCATTAATTTAACTATTACAAACATAATTATTAGATTATTTATGAAATTGATTAATTCTATAATTTTATTATCATTACTTAACCTCAAAATTTATCATCCAAATAATCATTAACCTTATAATAAGCTTTATTGATTAGAAAAGCGTTTAATTTATCTTTAAATGATATAAAATTCCTTGCTTACTTTGCAAGTTCAAAATACAAAAACTGGCGCAATGGTTTAAACTCGGACTAAAGTTAGACCTCGTTTTGTAAGGAGACGGAAATGTTTAGACGATTGCAGTAAAATATCTATTTTTAGAGTTGGCTCATGACATTTAAGCCAGATGTCTCATTAAAAGTTTTTGTTAAACAATCTGGCAAATTCTTTCATACCCGGATATTATTAAACCTACTATACTCGTATTGTAAGTTTGGTTTATTTGTATTTTGCTTCCTCTTCTACTCTTACACACGTTGTCTTCATATCTTTATCTACTTTCCTATCGCAGGGATGCTGGAAGAGATTTCTTTAGAAATAAGCATCACCTTTGTACGTATGTTTCTGTTCATTTCTTCTTTTCTCTTTTTATAGTTGTAAGTACATCGATCTAAACAAATAAATAAAATTGAAGTGTCTGTTTGTAATGTCAAAATTATAGCTTTTTACTAAATGCTACCGAAAGTAAATACGGTACTTATAACAAAAAAAATACAATTTTTAACTTTTTGTCCGTCTGTCTGTTTGTTACGGCTAATCTCCAAAACAGCTAGATCGATTTTGAGAAGACTTTCACTGGCAGCTTATGCTATAAGGAGTAACTAAGGATACTTTTATTTTAGAAAAAGCCACGTGGGCGAAGCGGCGGGCTGCAGCTAGTAAATAAATAAAATAAATATAGGGCCAACAGAACGCACCACCCTGTAGCTGCGTGTTATTGTTATTGTGATTAAGGGCACAAGTACGTACAACAGTCGCTTCGTGTTACCCTCAAACGTGCATTAATATTACAATCGCAGCCACGTACCGTGAAGGTGGAAACTTGCTCGGAGTTACACTGAGAAGGCCGCCTCGGGAGCCGTTAGCTAACTTTCTTGGACGGTACAGGTGAGATGGAAGCGTTAAGTACTGTCTTTACCTCAGTGTGGCCAGTGCTAATTGTGGGCAAAAAATGAAGCTATAACGCGAACCAATTTCGAACCGCTCCCGCCACAATCCGCTCGTCCAATAAGGGCGCAGCTTCTAGAATGTTCTAGCCGTGCGAGAAACAGACAACGCGCACCCTTCTTATGACATCAGCCGTGGACACGCACAATGAAGGATTCCGTAGTTGGGATGAATTTATCCCAAGAACAAACTTAACATTGTAGTTCAAGATATGTTCTCCCATACATTCCAACTGCAAATGTAAGTTTGTACGCCAATATTGAGAGATTTACCATGTTATTTGAAAACCATAGACTTATACAGACTTAGTAAAGGACTATCTTGGTATAACTACTACTATTAAGTACTTATTTAGTAAAGACAAAGTAAGTAATAGAAATTAAGTAACTGTTGTTACGTCGCGTCGGGTATTGACACGCGGATTTTTATTTAAATAAATATTTTATTTTATGTTATTTATTACACATCATTTATTTTTTCCATCACAGCGGGCCCTATCAGAATACCAGCACTGCGACACTTATTTTTAAATATCGCAGCATCATGCTGAGATAGGAGCCCTTTGGCCCCGTAGGTACAGGATTTTGTTTTCATTTTACTTTTGTTTTTTACTTAACTTTTTATTAATGTTACTATGAGTGTGTTTAGTTTAAGATGTGATCTTCCTGTACGAGTCCCAATAAATACTTTATCTCTCTTTCTTTCTTACCTTCTAGTTTATAAAATGCCACGCGGGCGAAGCTGCGGGCAGCAGCTAGTATTAACTAAGTCCTAGTTTCCTCACGTTGTTTTCCTTCACCGATGTCAGTAATAGCTAAGATAAATTCAGAAAGTACATATGTACATATTATGAATTGAAAAAGTCACATGGGAACCAAAATACTAACAAAATAATGTACCATAGTCTGAATTAAAGTTTTCTTTTATTTTAATTTAATTATGATCAGCGTCACATCCACGCAAAACGACCATGTTTTGCGTGGAGGTGACGCATATTTTCCCCCACTTGTTCTGTTCGCGTTTGTTTTTTTTTTGCGTCATGTTTACTGCAAAGCGTGGATGTGACGCATATTTTCCCCCTCTTGTTCTGTTCGTGTTTCTTTTTTCTTTGCGTCATATTTACTGCAAAGCGTGGATGTGACGCATATTTCCCCCCCTCTTGTTCTGTTCGTGTTTGTTTTTTCTTTGCATCATGTTTACCGCAAATAAACTTTTTTTTTTTTCTATTTACCGACGGATCTTGATACGCCTTGGGATCATACTTAGGTACACACGGCTACATATCAAGCTATACATTTCCTGGTGCACTAATTCCCGTAAAGTATTCTATTTCTATTCATACACGAAATATTTTTACAGATGTTAATTGATGTGCTGGTGACTGTACCATGTTTTAAAGCAAATAAATATATTCTGTTCTAAGAACCGCATAAAATTCCCATCCAATTAACGAAAGTTAATTCTACCAAACTCCAATCAAATAGACCACTGTCGAATACTAGCTAGAAACCGATTTGTAACACAAGATACATTACATTGAATTATAAAATTTAATTAGTGAGTACGACTGTGCGACCCCAGCAAGTACCATCTAATCGGCATCCTATGGTCTCTATAAAATCACATTAGGGCCGATGTGTTCGCCTCGGGGCTACTGAGGGCCGGCGCAGCAATAAATTGTGCTGGATGAGACGTTAGATCGATGAGTTTTGTTCGTAGTTCTGGCGGTTTGCTGTACTAAACTTAAAAAAACCAGCCAAGTGCGTGCCTGACCACGCACAATGAAGGGTTCCGTAGTTGGTATGAACAAACTTAACATTGTCGTTGAAAAACATGTTCTTCCATACGGTTTGGGAGAACATGTTTTTCAACTGTAAATGTAAGTTGGACTATTACTCGGTAACTTGTAAAGCCTAATTAGCTGTGACAGTTTTTCTTTTAATTTCGTTATGTATACTACTGCTGCGAATTTTTTCACATATCCAAGTACAACCATTTAGTTGACAGGGTGGGGTGACACTTGATTCTAACAAAGATTAGCACTTCAAAGCTTAATATTACGCAAACGGATCCCTGAATCGAAAAATAGTGTTCACAAACCCGCAATATTTTTGATTCGGCCTATTCAAAGATACCCCGCACCATAGGATTTGTCAAGTAAACTGGAAGAGCGGAACCACCTAATATACAAGCAAATCTTTGGTTAAAAGGTAACTTCAAACTTGATAATGTAATTTACATAAGTTGATGAAATATACATTTTTATTATTATTATTATTATAGGATAGACGAGAAAAAAATATCATCCCCACTTTACGTGTAGGAGAAGGTACCTACCCAGAAAAAATAAAAAAAAATATTTTGCCACTTTATCGGCGTGATTAATATGTATACATACCCATGCCAAATTACAGCTTTCTGTTGACTACGATAATTAAACAAAAATTCAACTGAATGCGCCATTTTTAAGGTTGACGACCTTAAAAATGGCGCATTAAGTTGGATTTTTGTTTGTTTATATGTTATAAAACTACATTCAGTTAAACGAAATCATCTTTGCTTTGTGATAAGATACTTAATTATTGTTTTAAATAGGTAATATATAATACATAGGCCTCTATTCAGCCTTAATTATTACTGACGTCCACTTAAAATGTCTAATTATTCACATCGCATCTCAATACAAAGGATCCTCTTGACGCTTCCAACAATTTTACATCTCTCTAATCCATCTTCTGCTCACGTTTTTGCAGATTAAAAATGTAATTAATTTTTTATAGCTTGCTCTATTGGCTTGTGCAAATGCTGTTATTTTTAGGTCGCAAATACCTCGAGAGACCAGGATTATGGGGTTTACCCAGCCCCGTGCCATGATTAGTTTACTTTAGATTTAGGATTGGCGAATATTTTTATGGATTATTGTGTCTTTAAGTATTTTATCACAGGTAAGTAGGTATAATTTATAACCACTCACATGTCGAATCCAATCTACTGGCGCTGTGTGAAAACCCTGAAATGTCCAATGCCACTAGAGTGGACTTGAATTTTTAGCGTGAATTTTTTGCACTTTTTTGTATAATGTGTGTTTAATTGTTTTATTCTAATTGGTCAATTTTTAACGCTAAAACTAGAATTTAATACCTAAACATTGTTTTTAATTTGTCTATATTTTCATGTTACCTACTGTTTATCTGACTAACATTCATTAAATATTTGCATGCCATCACTGCATATGGCGGAATTTGCCTTTTGCAGTGAATATTAGGTATATGTAGGTAACATCTTTTGTAGTACCTACCACATTTTATGCAAACAAACGATTTTTGATTTCTTATGATGCTGTACCTACTTGAATACTGTGATGGTACCTAGTGTTTCCCCGCTCACTTAGAGCAAAGCGAGAGTGCCGCATTCGGTGCGGTTGGCGTAAGTTTTGTATTGATGAAATGGAAGTTATGTTGAAAAAATAAAATTGTAATTGTTCAAGAAACAAGGTACTTAATAAAATTTAAGTTTTATCGTGTCATGAAAACTTTGTAACATAATAATTATTTTGATTTAAAAGAATCTCCATTGAGTTTCCGGCCGTTCTCATCCATGGGAACCGATAGATACACTTTGAAATGGGCAACTAGCTTCACTTTCTCAAACTGACTAACTCCTTGGTAAATGATAATTTGCTTAGACGATTCTATTGCAAAAGTTGTACAGCATCCTTAAAACTAAGACCAGTAGCGCCATCTCATAGTACAAACACGCAGCATTCAGGGATGGCAGGGCTCGTGACATCTATGGCCAAAATAGCAAACACATGTCACATTAAACTTGAACCGCCATCTGTTTAACAAAAACATAATTAAAACAAAATAAAATAATACAATAAAATAACAAAAATCAATAATTATAAAAGAAGCAAGATTATTTTCTCCTCTTGGTCAAAAAAATACAGGTGTTTTCAAATATTGCAAACTCAACAAAACCATAGACATTTTTTTCGTAGCTGGTAATTTCACACAAATATGCCAAATAAATTGCCAATTGCTAATGGCCGCTGCTAGTCCTGTTGTGATGACAAATTAAATAATTTTCAATTATTTGTCCCAAAATCGCCGTTATTTATAGTTTTGGGCTCAGATTTTATTTACAGAGTTATTCAAAATGTATTTCAAGTTAACAGTGCTTGTTTTCGCTGTGACTTGTGCCGTTTTTGTATCTGTAAGTATGGAAAATATTTTAGTCGCAGTATTTTTGTTTTTTTTTTTTCTGTAGGTTCTCTGTCTGTTGTTTAGATTAGTTTTATCTAATTCAATATTTGAAACATTATTTCATTGACGGGCTTGTGATGTTATAATCTTGGCTGCATTTGGTGTTGATATTTCCATATGGGCGTCGTGTCGTTTTTCTGCGCAACTTTCAACGGGCAGTCTCCTATTATTTCGCCGCCTTACAACGAAAACCAATTAAATCGAATTTTGACGAAAATGACATATGAATGCCAAAGTACTTAAAATGTTGTGTCCTTTCGTCTGCGAAAACCCATTAATCGCTAAGTCTTATAGTTTCGCTGCTAACCAATATTTCAAGCATTTAATCTAATAAGATAACTTCAAGCATTTCCAAGGTTTGTTTTCAAATACAAAACATTAAGCAGATTATGTGACAATTATTGAAAATTTCATTACAAAGCAATAACTTTTTTAAATCTCAGTAGACATGTTTAAATAGAACATTTATCAATGTACTGATGCTATGAAGTAATAATAACAATATAATACTACAAAGGGTATTTTCAACCCCATTAACTTTGTAATTGCGATATCTCCGTTTGCACTTTTAATGATTTAATTGGTTTTCGTTGTAGGGTGGTGATTTCAATGTTTTTTTTTTTGTCCTTTCTTCATTTTTCTGAAGTGGTGGTGGGTCTTACCACTTCAGGTAGGTGCACTTACACAATTAATTATTTGCATGCTTTTAGAAATTGTTTTGAAAAATAGTTTTCACATCACAGTTAACTTGATTAAAAGAGAAAATCTTTAATTGAAGTCTACTTTGAGAAGGTAGATGACACCTATCTTGTTGGTCTCACCATAATAATATTTTTTTTTATGATCTGGTTGAACTTTTCGGAAATACCTAATGAATGTTTGCATAACAAAGGATGATGAAAATCACAGATTCATAATATTAACTTGAGGACGAAATGTCTCTTTATTGTTAAAAAAAAACTGTCAGTCATAGGACTGTACGTCAGAAGTGAAAACTTTAGGGATTAACATAGATGTGCATTTAAATTGGAAACAGGAGCTAGCTGCTATTGACTCTTCAATTTCATCAGCATGCTATGCATTCAGGAGCCTTAGAGATATGTTGGATCTAAAGCAACTAAAGGCTATATATTACACGCTGGTAGAATCTAGGTTAAGATACAGCATAATGCTATGGGGAAACAGCTATAGTTATAACTGTCAGAAAGTGTTTATTTTATAGAAACGGGCCATAAGGACTATAGTAAGGATCTCACAAAGAGACTGATGTAGAGAGCACTTTAAAGAATTAGACAATTTAACAGTACCAAATTTAAATATATTAGTAATCCTAAATCTCTTTGCTAAGTATATTCATGAGTATGAAACACAAGAGGAACGTAAGATAAGGGAAAGCACAAGAAGGAAGGATTTCAAACACAAAAAGGCACCAAATTTTAACATAGTTAAGCATTGTTCCAGATATCAAGCAGTCGAGTTATTTAATAGGTTACCGACTGATTTAAAATTATTAATTTATAGCTCTCACTCATTTAAAAATTTAAAACTAAATTAAAAGCCTTCTTATTGGAAAAATGTTTATACTCGGTATCAGAATATATGTCAAATGATAAATGATAAAATGTATATTTATGATTATAATAGTCACCTATAATAATAGCAGTGAAAAATATAAAATATATGATAAATTATGTTTTGACTTAAACACTAGGCACCTTAAACCTTTATGAATTTATACTCTCAATTGTTTAAATTTTCTTGACATTGAATTTTACATAATTACCTACTGATATAAATTTGACATTGTATTTATTTGTTGACATATTTTAAATTAATTTGACTCTTGAACTAACTTTTCACTTCAATTTTAATTAGGCTTTTGAATGTTTTGTTTCTGCATGTGATAATTTTATTTAATATGTAATGTTCAACACAATGTTAATGAATAAATAAATGAATGAATGGACTTCTTAGCTTCACAAACTGGTAAACATTATTCCACACATCTGTATTTTGTATATGTATCTGAGCGTGACGGTCAAGCGGGTTCAGTGCTTTTTCCCTTCCCAAAAGTGCTCAACGTGCCTAAAGAAGTTTTGACTAAAAAAACATTCACTGATCAATCCAGATTTTGATTACAATTTTCTATATATACCTGTGATATTGGCAAAATTGTGTTTCATCCACCAAAGCCGTTAATAAAGAGTGGAAAGCCTAAAACCATTCTTTAATAGTTCCATTAATTGGGCACAATCTAAATCCTGAGTATGTTCTCCAAAACAAAATCACAATCACACTGCATTTTTAAATCCGAGCAATATAGACACTGATGGCTATTCGCATTTAGTTTAAATTGTGCGAGCCGGATTAAAAAAAGTATCAAGGCTACATTTTGAACTTGCCCGGTTACAAACTTGCATCCTAATACCTAAGAATGTACTATCAGTTTCAAGATTTCTGAAGATGAAAGGAAAAATGAAATTTTCCTTTTTTGTGCTAATATGGCATTGTTCGGAAGACAGCAATTCATGTTCGACCCTACTTTTGTAACATTTTGCTATTACGACATAACATCATGCCTAGGTAATTTTTTGCATTGCCCCACACTAGGAATTTCTCCTGTAATGTGGGTGTGTTTACAAACATTTAAACTCACATACACAAACAGCCAGACCCAGAAGAACTACTTGTAGGTCATACAAATATTTGTTCCGTGCGGGAATCGAACCAGCGACTATTAAATGACCCATTGCCAGTTATAGCTGCTGTAACTGTATGCAGCTGTTGTTTCAATTATAGGGAGAGCTACCTTAGCCTGCCTGCACTCACCTTGTCCGACCATAGTTTGTGATGATGGTCCCTGATGCGTTTCCTGAGCAGAGTGCCGAAGTACCCTAAGTGGTACGATGGGTTCAGGACTCACTGGTGCCATGCTCCATGAATGATTATGTTGTTGAGGCGCTGGTGGTACTCGTATATTAGCCCAGCGTCAACTGTGTGCAGTCACACTTAGCCCTTGTACGACAGCCATCTGAGAGTATGCAGATCGAGTGGTCCTTAACTACCCTGGCCATGATGGCTGAGGCGCCTAGAGTGATATCCAAGCATTCGGCCTGGAACACCGTGTTATGGACCTCCAATGGTGTGGCTATGTGTATGTTGAAGTCTTCCGAGAAGATTCCAGCACCTCTGCCACTACCTGTTTTGGACCCATCTGTGAAGATGCTTAGCTCTGCGGGGCGTAACCCCTCGCATCGGCTGTCCTCGTGGAGTTGGATTATGTTTTTTTTAAAATCAAAGATAAATTGTTTGAGTACCCGATCATTTATGGCTCTCGTAATGGGGAACTCCTTGTTGAGTCCCTCAAGCAGCGCGGTATGTCGTGTGTCTCTCTTACCCCAGAGATTTATTGCATTTAGACGCACTGCTGCCATCGTCGCTTCCTGCTGTATGAAGCGACGGTGGGCATGGCTTCGACTGCTGCAGTCGGAGTAGACCTCATGCAGCCAGTGGTCACCATGCAGGCTAGTCTTTGCATGCGTTGTAGTTTGTTGGAGGCTGTAACTAGCTCGGTGCGGGGCCACCAGATCACGGCCCCGTCATGCCTATAATCCCTGAAGGATTAGACACAAGTGTACCTTTAGTACACCCACATTTTGCTAGTTATGTATAAGTCCCATAGGGGGCAAGCCTATTGCCATCGACTAGGCAGACAAATCCAGACTCTGGGCTGCTACTCAGAAATTCCTGGGAATCAAACTCAGGACCTCATACTCAGAAGTAGTCCTTGCAACCACCAGGCCAACAAAGCACTTTGTTATTACAATTATAATAATAATTTGTTAAAGAGCAAGGCCTATTGCTGCCTTGAAGTAGCACAAATCACATACGAGTAGTAAACATAATCTAACATTATCTCAATTACCGCATTACAGGGACATTCCTATGAAGATAACCGTTGCAAATGTGTCTGCCCGAGCCCAGCTGCTGTACTGAACAACACCGCGGGTGCTGACAGGAGCCCTTTCATGAAGTCTGCCAATGTACCACCAAACAAATGGTAAGGAAATAATTCAATTATCAAGGGCTGATTTTTCAATAATCAATCCTTTGTTTGAGAATATAATCGATACTAAATCTGTTGTAACTTCAATTGGATGTAGTTTAGCAGAAATGACTCAACGCACATTATGGTCAAAAATGAGTTGTAAATACCATAGAGATCCTAACAGTTAACAGAAGGTTCAACCAACTGGAATCAACCCACCTTCATGTGGGTTGATTCCAATTATTAAAAATCAACGTTATCTTTGTAGTGTTATAAGATCTTTTTTGCTGACTGAAAGAACCAACTGTTAGCATCTCTTTGGTATACTATATACAAATCATTTTTCACCATAATGTGGGTTGCGTCCTTTCTGCTAAAGTTCGTCCAATTTAATTTGTTGGTGATATCTGTAGATGGAAAAATCAGCCCTCAGATAACTATGTAGTAACGCTTTTTATATTTTTTTTTTATTATGTTTTTTTTATTCTAGTCTACATGGCCCTTTTGTGATTCCATAGTCAAATGTCAAAAACCGCCCCCTTATAATTTCGTCATGTCCATCTGTCTGTCTGTCCCGAGGTCACACAGCCATTTTACTCGGAGAACTTTATATAGTTAAAAATTTGAAAGGTATATTCTGTACCGCTAATGACTCGTGTAGCGAAATAACAATAGAAAATATTAGGGGTGTATAACTTCTAAAAGTCACCAAGGGATAAAAAAGTCAATGCAATTAAGCGTGTGGGATCCCATAATTATGATGTAATCATAGATTTTTCTAGAAATATTATAAAAAACAAACTTATTTTTGAGGTCGATAAAATCCATACCGTGCTTGCGTAAATATTCATCACCAACTATTGAACCCTTCACTGAGCGAGGCCCAACTCGTACTTGGCCTGGTTTATTTAATAATTTCTCATATTTTATTATAAAATGACACCACTGCATAAAGGCTCGCTCAGACTGACGCAACAAGGGTATCGCTGCCTGTCGCGCGAGCCTTAATGCCAATGCACGCGAATTTTTGATTTGAATTTTTGCTGCGCGAAAATTTCACAAATATTTCCCAACAATGTCACACAGGCGCCAATTACATCTGATAATTCAGTTTATATTTTTGACGGGATTATGTAAGTAGGCTCGCCCCCTTTAGATAAGACTCATCTCAATAGTTTAATGGCTGAGAAGATCAATCAGCAATGCACTGCCTAAGCCACTGTTGTTACACTATTTATTCAATCTATCTGATTGTAGATGCATTTTGCAATTGTGTTCTCTATTGTTGCATTCTGCCGCTCTGTTGTGTTTGTGCTAGTGGACTTTTTCATTGCTTCTTGCTAATGTTATAAAATAACTTTTATTCCAAGCCATAACTGTTACACTTAGGCTGAGATGATAAACGTTAATCAGCGTGAGTTTTGAATTTGACGTATTCCTGTCTCAATACAGGAATAACGTTAAGCCAAAGTGCGTGCTAAGTAACGTTTATAGATCTCGGTCTATGACTTCGTGCTGCATTTACCTAACAATTTGCTAAGCGTATTAGGTTAAGTGACTTTATAGAGGTATGAGGAACAGGGTGTAAAGTTCACTCATTCTCTATTGGAAAGAGAGGTCATTGAAAGGAGTCATTGTCTTGGTTTGTGACGGCTGGTAGCGGCAGAATGAGTTGCTTATCAGTGCGATTATGTTTCAGCTTTGCTTGAGCTTTAGCAATTTCTTCGGCCCTTTAACAGCGATTGATTCAGTAAAATATTACCTTTTATATCTATCCATACTAATATTATACATCACAGTATAGTATAATATTGTATTATTCTACATTTATATCTGTAATTTTGATGGTGTACATAATAAAGAGTATTCTATCTTTCTATCTATTATAAATGTGAAAGTAACTCTGTCTGTCTGTCTGAATGTTACATTTTCACGCCTAAACAGCTGAACCGATCGTTATGTAATTTGGCGGAGATATAGCCTGGGATATGCAGAAGGACATAGGCTGCTTTTTTACGCGATAACCGATATTCACGCGGCCGGAGCCGCGGGCAAAAGCTAGTACTAATAATACAGCTGAAGAGTTTGTTTGAACGCGCTCATCTCTGGAACTACGAGTCGGATTGGCAAAATTGTTTTGGCATTTGATAGCCCAGTTTCTCAGAAAGGTCATAGGTTATTTAACATCACACTACAACTCTAAGAACCCGAGTAAAAAGAAAAGAGTCAGAAAAAACGCAAAGTTAAAACGAAGTAAGAAGTTATTTTAGAAAATTGTGGTGTCTTACGACTACATGTGAATGAAGTCGCGGGCAGAAGCTAGTTTATTATATTTATTAAGCAATTAATAAATCATTCTGAGCAAGGCCTATGTCCAGATGTATTTATGAGTTATGCGCAAAATGGATTCATTTAATCCGTTATGACGAGCTGGTTGGCACTTCGATCAATAATAGCACTAGATACAGGATCAGGAACAAAAATAAGTCATTGAAGTGGCCACGTTTACACACACATACACATTTACATTTGTTACTACCAAATATAGAAAAAAGTTTTATAATATTAACAACTTCAGTTCAATATAAACCTTAACACTCAACTATAAAGTTTTATTACGATTGCAAAATATTTATATTTAAGTCCTTCTATCATCGGAGAAAGGTAAATTTAAAATGTCACTTGAAAATAAAAAGTCATTTTTATAATAAGTACAAAAATATTTATTCTAAAATGAAACTTAAAACCTAAGCAATAAGGTTAAAGACATTTTGTTGACAATTTTGTGCTTACTCTATTTTGGAACTAGACGTAGTTCTTGGTATGACATTTCAATGCTCAGAACACAGTAATCATTGAAAGACGTAGAGTTGCAGAATAATAATATTATTTTTTTAAGCGAATGTTTTTTTTTAACCCATTTGGACCCAAATACAAACTAGTAGTAAAATTTTGATAAAAACTTTATTGAAGTAACTATTAGAGGCTAGTAAGACATTTTATAAAGAAAAATTAAAAATAAATAACTTCCTTATGTATTAAAAAACACCGTCCTCAAATGGGGCCAATGGGCTTATGTATGGTATTTTTCAAAGCATACTTTTTCGATGCACAATTTTTTGATGCATTTTTTATATTGCTAACGTGCTTTCATCTGGCATTCGTTGCATCCTAGCTGGCTTGGCAGTTTCTGGGGGAAGTGTCCAACACTATCTAGATTCATATTTGGCACCACTGAAGAACGTTTATGACGCTTTTCATCGGGTCTTTACTGAAAGAGGAGTGAGGAGTGTAGGCATTGGCCTACACTCCTCAAATAAAATCGGGCGATACTTCGCCGAAACTGGAGGTCTAGTTACTCTTCAGCGGTCAGGACATGGAGACGCCAAGCACTAGCTACAGCCAAATCCAGCATGTACATAGGTAAACAGAACCCACTACAATTTTTTGCCTCTTATAGCTGTTAGGTATACTGCGATTGACTGGTCAGCTTGATCAACTCCGCCCATGCCTTTGGTGTAGTTCTGGAAGACAAAAGGGATGTCCACGTCTACCTTTCCTTCTTCTGCAGAGCTCCATGTTTTTACCTTACCAAGAGGGTAAACAAAGTCATAGTTTATAAATGTTATGAAATGTTCACTAGTGGCTTGACAAGTGTTTGTACCATGGGGGTACAAACACTTGTCAAGCCACCGGAGGACATTTCTTCGTCCTATTTTCCTTCACAGTACTAGTTGTACGATAACTAGCTTCACGCAAATCTCGCAGCAATGCGTGACTGGTAAAAAAGTTGACGAAATACACGATATCCTCATGCAAACGAGCGATTACTTTTTCCAACAGGCCCTTTACCACTTTTGATCCCAAAGGCTCATTACTGGGTCCTCCTACTGATTTACCACAGTATACATCGAAGGCATAACAATAACCATCAGCAATTGCAATCATTCAGTTTTTGTTCCCAAATCGTACGGGATTGCCTCTTATGAACTGCTGCCTGGAGGAATGGCCACTATGACATTACTAACAGCTGGATCATCCACTTCATTCAGAATGTTTTCGATAGCTTCCTCGAGTCCTCGATGGTCATTTGCAACATCAAACGATCGGTTAGTCATATTTACTAGTCGAAACTATGCCCAAGTGATAAATACAAAAAAAAGAGAAAAAATATTGTAAATATAAAAAAAATATGACTTACCTTTAGTCCAACACCTATTTGCTCAATGAAGTGAATAAAATCACTTATTTCATCCACTCAATCCAATAAATCACAAAAGTATAATTTGTTTTACAAAGCCACACTCTTGGGCCCTACGAATTTGCCTGCAAACTAAGGATAGCTAAAATAAGTTAAAAAATGTGGATACTTAAAGAAGTATCCCCAAATGAGGACAGCGGGCGTAAATGGGTTAAGGAAGCAAATATTTTTGATCAATTTAAAAAAGTTGGTAGTAGGACTAAATTAGTACAATAGTTATTTTAATAAGGGGGATGCGCTGTGGTAGCCCGCGAAATTCAAATTTTCTTGCGTTTTATGCAATTTGCAGGTCCGTGTCAGGTTGTAATATTGATCAGTTCAGTTATGTCCAATTTATCAAAATGAATTGAACAAATTGTTGAATAAAAAATTTGTTACTTATAACTTTTTCAAGGTTTAAATATTTCTTCTCCTCTTTCTTTCGCGACAATAGATACAAAAACATATATTACGATATTTTTTTATATTATGATATTTTGCATTGCGAAATTGGTCGCTAAGAAATCTACAAACAAAAATAACATATAAAATAATAATTCTACTCAATGCTTTTCTCTGTTCCAGAACAGTCGATGTTTGTTACAATAGTTGGTGCGTTGTCGCAAACATTGGCCAAACAATCATAATATTTGCTAAATGATGTATAATTTACTATTTAATTGTTATTATTTTATGAATAACACATGCATAATGATATAAACTTACCGAAAAAAAGATATTCCTTCCAAAATCTTGGTGTTACGGTGGTTATTTACACAATTATGATCGCGCACTGCGGCATTTTGACGTCTTAACGTTGGCTATGTTTGGACGACACTAATTTGAAATAAGACCACAAAAGTATTTGTGCTCTTATTTTCCGGGCCGTTTTTGAAGCGCTTATCGGGAATCTAGTGCTATTATTGATCGAAGGGTTGGCATTAAAAACATTGTGTGATGTAATTCATAAAAACTTCATACTTACAAACCACAGCTGGCATCATTATTCTAAAAGCAAACATGTTTGCTTATGTATGGTAAGCGTTAAAGCTTATAATTATTATTTATAAAGGCATAACAAAAGTGCTATAATCGCCTATGAACTTAACGAGCGAGAAACTTTCCGTGTGAAATGAGATTTTACCAGTCGAAAGCTAGGAGTCGCAATTGAAAATCTAAACAAAGTTGCAGAATGCGATTTAGTTTCTATTCATGATCATTATGCATTTCTGAAATACGTCACATGATCCCCGTTTACTTTGCAGTCAGGTAGCAGGTATTGTGACATAAATAACACTAATTATACAAACTATAATATTTCCTGTCTTGACAACCTATTTGCCCGTCAGCGAAAAACCTAACAATACATTATTATACAAAGGCTTTTGTATCAGAATTCTAATATACAGCGACTGTTATTATAAAAGCGACTGTTTTCCTGAGATTTACCACAAAATCCAAATGTTGCCAACAGGGATTTCAGCTTCTTTATGTTTCTTTATATTTTACGTTGCAATGTAACATAATATGTATATGTTGAGCGTTCATATTGCTTGCGCCTGATAAAACACGAATTGATTTGTATTCTATTTCTTTTTGGCCAGCAACTGTGAATCAGTGATCCTACCGCGCGTGGCTGACCAGATCAAGGGTCGGGAGCAGGAGTTCTGTCCACGATGCGAGTGCAAGTACGAGAACAGGAACACAACCATTATCAAGGTACGTTGGCATCCTGCATTCAATTGGACGTAACTGGTGATAACATCTAACAGTTTGTTGTCATGTAACAAACACGGATCTTTAATCTGGTAGTCGTTGTGATTCACTTGATGACAATAATTGTACTTCTGTTTCGTAACACAATCGACTTCAAGTCTAGCTGTTGCACTTCTGAAATCTTGAGTTTAATTCCCTTATAGAGCATACTGTTTTTCTGTGCAGTATCAGCTGGTATTACGTAAAGGTTCGAAACCTACTACACCTGGATGAAAAACATTACGCTTTCGATAAATAAAAGGCCTACTCATTATTTATCAAGAGTAATTAAATACAACAGCCCTGCAGTAAACGGAGCTTGCTAGCTATTGTATAGGTCCGTCGAAAGTTATAACACAAAAATAACAACTAAGTTTGTTCCATAAAATGCGACATCGCGGCAGACCACCAAAGTGTAGAACTCTCTGCCAGCGTCTGTGTTCCCTTCCACATATAACCCATCTGCCTTCAAAGCAAGATGAACAGGCATCTTCTGGGCACGCTCGATCCATCATAGACCTCATCCATCGCTTTCCATCAAGCAAAATCAAGGTTAAGAACAGGCCCAATCTATACTAATATATAAAGCTGAAGAGTTTGTTTGTTTGTTTGTTTGTTTGTTTGTTTGAACGCGCTAATCTCAGGAACTTCTGGTTGGAATTGAAAAATAATTTTTGTGTTGGATAGTCCATTTATTGAGGAAGGTTATAGGCTATATAACATCACGCTACAACCAAAAGGAGCGGAGCATAAATGAACAATGTTGCTAAAACGGGAAAAATTATTCCTTTTTGAGAGCTTCCGTTGCGTGCGCTGCGTAAACGGTTTAAGTTACGCAAATATCATGTATGACGGAATTATTCCTCTTTAAATGTTCTAAAAAAAAAGTCCGCGACAGCATATGTCTATCTTTTAAGATTGACTCACTATAACCATTTTTTATGGTAATCAAATTTGTTCGAAATTAATGCATTATTTTCGAAGGAGTTTTCATAAACATGGTATTAATCCTTATCCAAATAAATACGTTCATCATCATCATTTAATTTCAATGAATATCTTAGGAGATATAACTGTTTTATAATAACTCCGCAGCAAAATAATGATCAACTCTGCGAGGTAGTCTATTCTAAAGCTGAAGAGTTAGTTTTTAGGGTTCCGTACCCAAAGGGTAAAATGGGACCCTATTACCAAAACTACGCTGTCCGTCTGTCTGTCTGTCTGTCTGTCCGTCTGTCACCAGGCTGTATCTCATGAACCGTGATATTTAAACAGTTGAAATTTTCACATATGATGTATTTCTACTAGAACACCATTTTTTTTAAATGAAAGTTTATGCGAAAACGAAGTAAAAGCACGGGCAGGCAATGTGTTGCGACGGGGTGGGTCGGGGGAACAAGAAATTTAACGCGGACGAAGTCGCGGGCAGAAGCTAGTCAGTAATAAAAAACTAAAGGATTAAGACGCACGAGGGACGAACTTTACTCTTACCGAAAGGACTAACCCTCAAGGACAAGAGAGAGGGTAGAGGGCTTTGCCCAGCAGTGTAACATTACAGGCTAGCTTGAGGCCGAAATAGTGGACATCCGCTGGATGCGTGCAAAGCAATACCGGTCGTGGAGATGTTTTAAGCTGTCCTATATCCAGCAGAGGGCCTCTGTCGAATGAAATGATGATGATGATGAACGTGCTACTTTATAACAAGAAATATATCATCCCCTGCCTAGCCTTTTGCCAATTATATTGGGGCCGGCTTCCAGTCTAACCGCTGAATACCAGTATTTTACATGGAGTGACTGCCTATTTGACCTCCACAAACTAGTTACTGTGTAACACGACATCCGTTTGTAGGACTGGTTGTCAGAATTTCGAATAGGCTTCTGACTACCCGTAACGACTGTCAAAGACCTGCGATTGACAACCTGGACCTTATGCTTCGAGACGTGCATATTAAGGTCATAAAAAAAAACTTTTAAGACGCAAACTTTCGTCGTTTCCTGTCAGCAAACCCTTTTATTTGATACCTGTATCATGGGAGTGCACAATAAAGAATTGGTCCGCCATCTTTGGGAGTCCGCCATATTGGATTTAGAATGATGTCACTTAGGCTGCATTCCGTATTAAACTGTAATCGATTAGAGCGTGCATATACGCGTACCGAATTGGCGTGAGCGCGATAACGATGTCTCGTGAATCGTCATAGATGACGTCATGACATGCGCCATCTGCGATAACGCCGACCATATCCTTTAGTATCATTACCGTGAGCGCTGTCAAACAGCTCTCAGCTGTCATAATCGTGATATTCTAAATCGGAACGCAAATTATTGATGTGAGTGTTATGAGCGATTACGGTCTAACTCGAAATGTAGCCTTAGCTTACCATGCATTGTCATCCAAACCAAATGTGTATGCAAAATTTCAGCTCAATCGGTTAGGGATAACTGTTTTAAAATTCAGTTGCAAGATTTGACTCATATATACTAACTAACAAGGCAAGTTAAATAATAGCTTGTTTTGCTGTGACCCACAATTTCCAGGTGGTTGTGATCATCGTGATCTGGGTCATCATGTTGCTGGTGGTATACATGGGATTCCTCATCTGTCTGGACCCGCTCATCAACAAGCGCGCTAAGGCCTCGTACCAGGAGCACACCAATGAAGACGTAAGTTTACCTAGATCTATTTGAGTTTAAGCATGGCTATAGCAGTCCTTGTCCTTTCCCTTATATCTCTTCACTAGGGATTCACAACGGCTTCGCACGGATCCAGTTTAGATGTGAAGACGGTTCTGTTACGACACGTCGTGCACAGTTCTTAGCAAGCCTAGTACTTTTTGTTATTACTACCTAACAAATAGTACGAGGCTTGCATGCATTCAAGATAGTATTTCATTAGTATTATTAAGTAGGTACCTACTTCTTTTTGTCTACATAATATATAGCCTTTATCCACCTGGAATTATATACCTTTCTAATGGTGATTTTTTTTTTTCAAATTGGAGTTGTGGCTCCGGAGGTTCTCTTTCTTTATAATATTAGTGTAGATAGTACAGAGCACAGAGAAGCCTTGGCAGCCGCTGCTAGAAGCAGCATTTTCAATACTTTCCATACAAACTTAGCGTTTCACCGCTGTCTCGCACTACGATACAAATAAATATAGAAGTTTTGCGGCTATCGCACTTTCGGCACCACGAATTTTATTAGTACTGCAATCTCTAGACGCTGTCGGCGCGACGATTCCGTGCTCTGTGAAGTCTAGGAACCCGTAAAATAAATTAAGTATAGTTTTTCTCGATTTATATCGATTCAGGAAGATAGTCCGTTGTTGAAATGAAGAATGGCATGCTAAAACGCAGATAGTATAACCACATATCGTCGGCGTAGGTGGAGAACTAAATAACTATGATTTACGTCAAAATTACTTTTTACCATTTTCGTTACACGCCAACCATGTTTCACATTTTCGCCTGACAAGCATTTTCATATTCCTGTCCTGTTCAGAAATATAGGACTTTTATGTTCCAAATGGAAAAATAAATATGTCCAGAACTATTACTAAATCGTAGAAGAAAAAGTAAATAACTCAATAAATAAATCCATCACTATGCTTTATGATAAGCTGAGTATTGCAAGAGTTACATAAAATAAGTTATTTATGTGTCCTTCTGTAACACAATATTAATCGAATACAAGATGCTTAGCGAACATAATGAAAAAAATGAAGTTATTTATTACTTATTTGCCCTTAATTAACTGTCATATACATCCGACGCGTAGGAAAACAAAACAATTAACTTTAAAAAGTAGCTAACTCCAGTATACTTACAATATTATGGTATGGCAAAATTAGATCAATTAGTTTTTTTTTTTTTTGTTTTACTTCTAGAAAGAGTTTCGTTTGATTAGGCATAAGTATAAAAAAGGAACAGATACCCGAAGAATATAAAATTACCCTCATTAAAATTGTCTCCCTTATTTATCAATGACAACAAATATTAAAAAAAAAACTGTTCATCGCAATTTTCTTCAAACTATAAAATTTGAGTTACTCAGTTCTCCACCTACGCCGACGATATTTTATTGATAAACAAAGGGTTTATAGTCTTATAGCAGGTCAATATCAGCCGAAAAATTTAGTTCCATGCGATTTTGAACAGCAAATGATCAGCTTTTATTTAGTTTCACTTGTTTGTAAAGATGATGGATGGAGGATCTCCTCCTCCATCCATCATCTTTACAAACAAGTGAAAGCCAAAGAAAAGATGGATGGATTGTGTGAGGAATAATATGAAAGAGAACAGGGGAGGATGGAAGAAGAAAACGTGTTGCGTAGACCACAAGTAACGTGGGACAAGAGCAGCAGCAGGCAAGTTCAGCAGCCAGGATTTTCGCACGAAGAAACTTTCGACGTCATCTTGAAATTCGTAAACTTATATGTTGAGATTGCATAAATAAAAACTAACAAAGAACTGCAGCGTTTAAAAAAAGTCTTGTGTAAGTATTAAAACTGTGTTGATTAATCGTTATAATATTAGAATGTAGCAAAGCCGCGTTATACTATTATTAAAAAAGTTGTATACTTGTTGTGTAATATATTTTGTCCTCGCCAAATCGACACTGCCTATGTATAACTCGTCAGCCGATGATAACACAAAAATATCAATATTTAAATTAACTATTCACCTTCTTTTAAATACGTGGGTAAATCGAATTTGAACTTACACAATTTTATGATTAAGCTAGAATTTACGATGCTAACTCTCAATAGTTGTGTAAAAAAAACGATTTTGCATTCAACAAAATATTAAAATACGTAGGTCGTGTCGAAACGTTTAAAAATGTAAATGAGGCCGTTTCTTATCTTAGGCCTCGTTTATGGAGCCACGGAGCTTAGCGCGGCGCGTGAAGCGGAGCGTTGAGCGGATCGCGGCGCGGACGCTCCGCCTGTGCCGCGTCCGTCGCGGAGCGGGCGTGGTCTCTTGCGTACTCCGCTACGGAGCGCGCAGCCGGAACCACAGCTGAGTCTGCCGGGTAATAATTATGTGGGCGTCGTTTTATTAAACATCATTACAATGGAAAACGTAATTTTAGATAAGAAAATACGGGTGCTACACACTTGCCGTCTTGAACATGTGTGTAACACGCCATACTTATTTAAATTGCGAATGGTTGTTAGAAAAAGTGAACCGACATTGACAGTAGCAGATTCAGCCACTCAGCCGTGTGCTCCGCTGCATTTTATCCTACATATACGCAAAGGAAACAACTCAAACAAAACTGTTGTCGATAAACGCTCAAATTGGCATACTCTAGATTTACCCGGTTTACGCCCCGCGTTATTCACCGCGACTCCATAAAAGGGCCCTTTATGGTCTACAGCTACACCAAAGATAATACACGTTGCGTAATTTACTAAGCGTGGAACAGACATTAAACATGAACTTGTTTTATTTCCAGGACGAGAGCACCCTCGGTGGGCCATCACAGCAAATGGGAGCGCGTGGAAACGTGCTAAACAGAGTGACACACCAACAGGACAAGTGGAAGCGCCAGGTCCGGGAGCAGCGCCGCAACATATACGATAGGCATACGATGCTGAACTAGGACGCGCTTCATACCTCATCCGTGGCGTAGCTAGACTAAGGTAAACGTGTATCGGGCCCCGGTTTTTATGTTGATGTAATGTAGTAACAATTTCACGTAATGAATAAAATTTTCGTCTATGGAGAATAGTGTTAGCAGTTTCACTGTTTTTTCAACTTTTGTAGACAGAAGTATTGAGTAAAGAAAATCAACTTTTCGCCTATGGAGAATTATTATGTATGCAGTTTCGCTTTCATGTCAAATGAAATGCTTGATGAAGAATTTTTTGGCAGAAGTATTGTGTAAAGAAAAAATTACAATCTCTTCAATTCATCTAAATAAGGATGGGCGTAAAACATTCGTGATGACTTACAATAACTTAAAAGTTACAAAACTATGCTTACTAAAACTCCTCTTTTTCTAGTGTAAACCAAACAAAGCAATATTTTATAATATTATTAATGTAATAAAGCAATGACTGTCATACAAACTAATATAATCAAACGTAAGAGCAATGTATATGTCACTGTATGACTGAAAATCATTAGTTTGTAAGAACAATGCATTTTAATATGGATTTGGGTTAATACCTGAAATAAACGATAATAAGTAATCTATCTAGAGAGATTAAAACTATCGAAAAGTTGTGAACTGCAACAAACCATTAACAATTTAACGCATTATTTTTAGATAGCTTATAATCTATCCGACAAATTGTGAACTGGTATCAAACTTGCATGCGACGAACGCATCTTTAGCTAATACTAAATAGCCAAGTAACTGGTTGCAGTTACTTGGAAAAAGCGGTTTGTTACAGTTCTAACCTAACCTAACCCATTTGGTCAGGGTGCCATGGCTTAGTTACTGTGACCAATTCGGCTACCACCTAGACCTCCCAATCAGGGACGGCCCATAATTTTACGGGTGATAAAATCGGACAAATTATAAACCCTGTCGATAAGGGCGTTCGTTCGCAATTTTTCGATACTTTATATCTCGCTATTAGATTATGAACTAACAGTGATCAAAGTCTTACGGTGACGTATACATGCAATAAAGTAAATATTTTTCGATTCGATTTTCGAATTTTTGTACCCTAGATGTTGTCCACAGATTTCTTCATATTTTTTTAATACAAATATCCAGGATGAAAAGTAATCTATGTCCATCTACAGGTCTCCGGCTACCTATCTGTCAAATTTCGCAACGATCGGTTCTGTGGTTTAGGCCTGAAAAGATAACAGACCGGTAAATATTTATTTTCGCATTTATAGTGGATTAATAACTGTCCCGTCGTTGTTGTTGTTAATCGACTACTATGGCACAAAGCTATAATGAAAGAAAATTAATGCTGTGCTGAAATGTAAAAGTTACGTAGTAGGCATTTTACATTATGTGCTAAAGTCGCTTACTTCAATTCAAATTATATTAACCCGCGGGCCCTTGACTGCTACGTCGTGTTTCGATGAAGGTAGAGGAAAAGTATTTATAAATTCGATGCTTCGAGGACAGACAAATAGATGTTAATTAGCAAAATCATATCAAAACCAAGAAACAGAATTAAGCTTTACAAATTCACTATTAATTATACAAAAGTAAAAAAAAAAATACTAACAAAAAAAACATGTACAATCGCGGGCATCCGAATCGGCACACTTTCAAAACAAAATCCCGTACTTACGATGTCCACATCTGTTTAAATAAAATTCTCAGGCTCTATTACATTGATTACAGATGTCTGACCACCTCGGCTGGTTTTTTACGGCCTTTTTTTTTAACAAGGGGCTCAACAAAAATCTAATGCTGCGATGATATTGTTTAGTAAGCGTAGGTAAGCGTTACTATAGCGGCCGAGCGCTGCAAGCAAGAATAGTCCGGTGGTCAGATTCGGATGGCCGCGATGGTAACTATTATTAAACCTACTATCTCGTATACATTTTGAAATATACCATATTATTAAAATGAACTTTTATAAAATCATATACAACCAAGACTTTTAAACTTGTTGCTAAATATTCAGTGTTCAGTAGAATTATTAATATATTTAAATAAAAGTCATATAACTCGATAGATATGTAGATAAGAGTTAGATATTTGAATACTATTTCTTGTGGATTTCACCATCGAAACTGAACGCGAACAGCACTTTTTTTTAAATAAATGGCAAGCAAAGCCGATGTCGACTATTCTGCCAATGTCTAAAGCAGGGATGAACAAACTACGGCCCGCGGGCCAACTACATTTGACTTATGAGTGTATTGTTCTCAGAAATAATGTTCTAGCGTTCGTGTAGGTCTATGGCCATTGAGAAATTTATTAACTATAACATAACTACATTCGAATTACTGCAATGCAAAAAATTGCGCTGGTGCGCTCCACGATTATTTTCACCGTGTGCATTTGAGCCTTCTTAGATTCTTACGTTAAATTGCAACTTGAAACAAAATGCATTTTTTATTCTGGGCCCCTGAATTTCCTACGCCTTTCTAGCCCCTGATGAAAAACCTTGCCCACTTCTGGTAAAAAGTGAGTTAGAAAAACGAGAGAGCATCAGAAAAAAAAAACAGCACATCTAAACTGCGTTCAGATGTCAGTGCCAATTTTCCATAACATTTGACAGCTCTTGAACGTGGTTAGATTCGCTGAAAGCGTTCAGTTTCATTGGTGATATTCACCCTTAGACTCTTAAACTGTTTTATTCTTGTTGATATTATTTCGTAGTCGCGTCTGGCTTTCCAGAAAGGCTTACAACTTCTTAATATATTCATAAACTAGTTTTTTCTTGCCAATCCGTGATTTGGTAATTTTCATGATTCATTAACAAATTCTGCCAGTGGTGCAGATTGGGTTATACACCAACTAAACTTTATTAAAGGTGTTGCTATCTTTTTCACTCTGATGCAAAGAGGAAGAGACGGAAGTGAGTAAAAGCTCTCAAAGAATATCATCCAAGTTTTCATAAATTTTTGGTCCCTTGGGCCAAAACGTAGCCTACGACACATCAGAACGTGTCCACCAGAAACACGCTGAAGTTCAAATCGATCAAATTTTGACAGTTCTAAAATGTCGAGAAGGCGTCACTGTCTTTTTCTCGCGCTATCTGTTAGTAAAAGTTAGCAATACTCTAATTGAAGTTGAGTTATTCAGATTGTCAAGGATACAGGTGAACTGGTTTACTAGCAGATGGGACAGTCTGTTCAGGAGCACCACACTCGCACTGGATGTATCCTTGACGATCTGAACAACTCCTGTGACGCCGCAATTAAGGTGGCCACCTAATGGCCCAAACAGTATAAGTAACATACATAGATGTACATGTGAACATACATGATCTATCACGGCCACGGACATCTGACCACTTTGAAAACAAAATCCCGTGCACACGATGACCACATCTGTTTACCGCCCCTTTTTGCGAAGACCAATAAAAAAAAAACACTTGTTTAAATTTTCTCAGGCTCTGTTACAATGATCACAGATGTCTGACCACCTCGGGTGGTTTTTTAACGATCTTTTTTTTTCTAAAATCTGATACTGCTATGCAATTGGTTGATGAGCGTAGGTAAACGTTACTATAGCAGCCGAGCGCTGCAAGCAGGAATAGTCCTTACGGTAGTCAGATGTCCGTGACCGCGCTAGTACCGTCAGTACGAAAAGAAGAAGCAATCTTCTTCTTCTTTCAACTTCAATAAGTTTAGTTGGTGAAACAAGAGAATCGGCACCAATGAGCCTATTTAAGTTGTGCTAAAAATGATCTCTGTCACATAATTTCATTACTTTCTTTTAAGGGGGCTGCGATAAGGTAGCCCGCGAAAATGAAATTTTCGTTGCAGATCAGTGTCAGGTTGTATGTTGATCAAAATATGATTCGCGAACGCACCAAATATGTATTTACAGAATTATAGGTAATCATTACAATCATCAATACAACTCTAATTAAGAATTGGCCTCAAATGCCATGATTTCATGAAATAGTCATTCAATAGAGTAATCTGAACTTAGATAGTTGTATTCATTATTTTAAATATTGTAATTAACATCTGTTACAGTCACGCATCATATTTTGACGTTGGTTGTATACAACCTGATACTGGCCTACAAATTGTAAAAAACGTAAGAGAATTTAAATTTCGCGCGTTACCCTGGCGCTTTCGCCTTAACTCTTAGATCTAAAGGCGGAGACTGACATGTAACGTTTGTTTGTATCATTGGAGGCGAGCTTAGTTACAAAACGGCGATACACAGGACGCGGCGAGTGCTCGTTTCGAGCTCATGGCTCAAGCGCGCTCCATTTCTTGTTACAAAACGTCGATACACTAAACGTGGCGAACGTTCGCTCCGAGCACTTCATTCAAGCGTGCTCCATTTTTATTCAGAACTAGCTTTTTCCCGCGCTTTTGGCTTCGCTCGCGTTAATTTAGAATTTGACAATCAATTCCGGTTGTACTCTGCTTGTAACTCTTAACACTCTACTAAAGTTACATAATAATAATATAATTCAATCATGATTCGAAAGACACGTGGCGCCATCTATTATCATAAGAACGTAATAGTTGTTTTCCTCGGGAAAAGTGCTTTTTTTCGGGTTAAAAGGTGTGTCCGTTTCTGTACACGCAAGGTGCGTCTACGCTAAAGGAGCCGAGCACGAATTCGCGTAGTGTGGACCGACTTAAGGTGCGCTTACACTGGCAACTAAAATTGCTCAATCCTGGTCAATTCTTGTCAAATATGACGTCACGACTACATCCAGCAATTTAGGGCGATGGCAACATGTAGTAACCTGTTGCCAGAGATACGGCCACACAATACCAGGCAATAAGGAGCAACTTAAAAAACTAGGCAATACAAGTCAATACACCGACGACACACTTGTACTGCACTGCACGTAGAAAGAAAGAAAATGGCGGCGGGGAGGGCGGTTGCGCACCTCCCCGCCGCCCCCGCCGCCGGCCGGTCGGTTCCTCTCGCAAAAACGAGACGTAGTTATAAAGTACAAACAAGATAGAAAGAAAATTTACTACAATTTTCCAAACCGATTGGATATTCGGCAACTCATATTGGCGACATTGAGAAATGTGAAATATGTGGAGCAATTAGAAGCAATATTCCCGAAACAATTGCCGCATTTTATTGTTGTTGCTCCAGATTGCTCCACTTTTTATTCAGATTTATCTATTAGTGTTGTCGAGCAATTATTGCTCAAAAAATTGCCCGTTTAAGAGCACCTTTAAGAGTCTCGATCTAGTGCGCCTCGAGCGTTTGGCTCGTGCTCGGCTATGCTCCGCCAATTATCGGTTTTTTGACGAACACAAAGGGGAAGATTTGCATAGAGTTCAAAAAGGATTGTTGTAAGTCCACACTGGACGCTGCGAACGACGACACGCAAAGCAACTCCGCTCGTACTCGGCTCGTTTAGCGTAGACGCAACTTTACAAACAAACTTACTTTCGCATTTATAATATTAGTTAGGATGGCGGACGTAGAGGTTGTGTGTGCTTCATTAATTTTATTTAGTTATTGTTATTGGAAGAACAAGAAAAATAAAAGAGAAACGACTGCATTGTCCTGTTTTCAAACATGAGTTCGGCTCACTGCATTGACTACTATATCGCGTTCCAAAAACTCGATACATAAAGAAACGTTGCAAGTCTCCACCTTAAGACGCCGTTCTTCGTTTTTAACAGTAGGTAAGTTATAGACATAAGGTTTGCCAGCATTTAGCTTAATTAAACCAGCTTTGGTTAGGTTACGTGCGGTAATAAATACTAACAAATGAAAGACAAGAACTCTACTTAGTGAAAGTTATATCGTACTAATTAATTATATTAAAAGTGTTATGTATGTATCTAAGATCTTAGGACTGTCTCTGATAGTTTGACACGACCTGATAATAATATTCAATAAAGCTATGTAGGCGGAATGTCATGAAAAAATTCTGCAGAATTGAACTCAACATACAGTTGGAAATCTTAGGCCGAGATCTATAAACGTTCGTTATTTTGGCTAAGCGTTATTCCTGTAATTGTCGCATGTCCAAATACAAGAACAAGATAGAGACTGGAACATGTCTAAGTTGGCCTTAGTGTATTTTTCTTTACTTGTCTGTTTTGATAAACAAATTTAGCTGACTGATACCAAAGACAACAAAATTGATGGTGTTGAGAAGTTGCCAAATGTACGAGCCCTCAGAAAGCTGTCATCATATTATTATCCGTCGCGGTCCCTCACTGCTGTACAAAGTCGTCCCCCATGGTGTCATACTATGACCTATTCTGACTCACTTTCATTGATGACATTCAGAAAGTCGTCATTCCACATTGTGGGCAGTCTTTCAACGCTTCCCTTTCCAATTCGTGGACGCCATTCCAGCAACTTTATGCCTACTTATTCTTAAGCCGAGATCTATAATCGTTACTTGGCTCGTCCTTTGACTTAGACATGTTGTCGTCTTTGTTTTGCATTTGCAGTTCTACAGTTGTGCGGTATTGACTGGAATAGCCTAAGTACGTGCTAAGTAATGTTTATAAATCTCGGCCTTAAGAGGTATGGCTTTGGATCTCCTAGGGACTTCCTCATTGCTGTATTCACCAAGTGGCATAATAAAACAATGAATACACTGAAGATACTAATAGATATCGCAGACTAGCTAGTAATCTGACAAAACTACGAATTAATATATTCAAATGTTATGTACAATTTTGCCATGTTTAAATTATATCGGAATATTAAGCACGATGTAGCAATAATTAAATTAAGCACCTCGCATTATATATTTTACGATGATATAAAACTAAATCTGGGCCCTAATTCACTATGATTCCTGACATCGAAATCACGTCAATTCCTTAGCTTATCACGACATCTGCTAATAACGTATTCTCTATGACATAATGAACGAAACCGCGCGAAATGAACCCGAACTGGCCGAAATACAACCTTACGGAATCGTGCTCCTAGACAATTTGTCTTGGAGCATACAGAATATGATATTTCGATTCCTTGCCGTGACATGGGTTTCTACAAGACACGATATTGACGTGGTTTGTACGTGGTAAAATATAATAATAATTACCATACAGAATTTGGGCCTTGATATAACGATTTATTATGCATCGTGTGACTGAAAGGCAGGTTAGTTGTAAGGTCGATAAATGTGTGTGGAGACTATCTGCCGCGACGAAGGGATTGATTAGGATTATGCAGAAATTCGGTAAATGACATCAAAATAAAATTATATTATTATGTCTTCGGTCACGTTTAGATTCTTAAATAATAAATCGCTATGCATACAACACAGACAGTAGGTAATGCTATTGCAGCTTATTGTTATTATCAAATACGAATAGCCAATCTGTCCTCGAAGCTAGATATAAGTAGCTGAATATTTAGAATAGGTACACTTTTCAATATTTAAAATCGTCATTAAAAAAATGTTGCTTGTTGTCATGTGTCCTAATACTTACGCGGTCGATTGTTAGCGCCCTGGAATGTCTTGGCCAACCTCGCAAAAGCAACTTGTTAAGTGAATGGTCTGAGTGAAAAAGCGTCCAGCGGAGCGTTTAGCGAAGCGTAACCGAGTGGCCTTAGTGCACGCTTAGCGTTCTTGTGAGCCGATCAGATTTTTCATCATGGCGTCGGGGTCGTTCAATATTATTGATATGTATTTAGAAGGAAATGTGTAGTTAAAATATTTTTATAACTCGATAATTAAACAAAGAAGGCTGTTTGGGGAGTTTTCTTCGTTGTATGAAACTTTTAGATTAAATTAGGCCATGAGATGTTAACCATAATTCTGGTTTATGTTGAATTTCTACGAGTGTAATAATATCTTCGAACGACAAGGCGCGCACGCTTCCGTCACGGCTGCAAACATAAACTCGTTGAACTTGCGCGCTCGGCCACGCTCGACGCCCCGCTCACCGCAAACAAGCACGCTCCCCGCGCCGCGCCGCTTGGCCGCCACTCAGGACCCTCGCGACGTTTTGCATGTGTTTAACACGGCGAGCGGCGCGGCGAACAATCTTTCGCCGCTTGCACGTGACGCAAAACGCCCCGCCGCACGCCGTTTCACTCAGGCACTTAGAGTGTGAACTAATTCACGAAGACCTACCTAAGGGGCGGTAGGACTTCCTACATTCAGGTGCAGTCGACAGAGCCCGATGAATTTTAGAGCCAATATAAAACACTATCACCACCAACAAAATTAAGCATTTGACACGCTTAAAAAATAATAATCTTGAGTGTAGAATCTTTATGACAGACAGTTAGATACAATTTAAATCTGTATTCATTGAAAAATTAATAATGCTCTGTTTAAGGCACCATTTTAACACTTCATTGTATAATGGTATTTTGGAATTTTATGACATAGATTTTTTTTAACTATAGGCACTTATAGTATTAGTATTAATAAAATGCTTATTGAACTATAGCAGCTTATTGCAGGTATTTTAGGTAACAAAAATTCTAATTTAAACAAAAATTGTAACGTTTTCATGCTAAAAATTGAAAAGTTTCACAGTTTAAATTTATTGGTCTCTGTGTGTTACCAAAAGAGTTATTTCAATATTTATAGTAATAATTATTACTATTTCTTAAATAACAATGTTCACATTTATACTATGCTCTTGCACCTATAATTAATAAATTATTATCCGAATTGAAAACAATATATTTATAAATTTTAATAAATTGGTATTTTTTACAATTATTGGAATTATAAGCATTAAAGACAAGAAAAATAGTAAGACCTTTTAAATATTTCAAAGAAAAATGATGTAAATGATTAGGCTCACAAAGTAAATGTAAAAGGGTATAGCAAAAGACAAGATTATTGTATGCACGCTTTAGTGTAGCGATTTTAGATTAAAAATATTCACCGCGAATATAAAAAAATTTAGATATTTATATCAAAGTTAGGTAGTGGGTACCTACATTGAAATAAATATTTAGCCTAACTACTTCGGCTATTTCAGGAATAATCAAAGTATGACAAGACTTCGTAAAAGTTAACTTGATTTAATAAAAATAATTTGTCTATAAAATACAAAACAGCCTTTTGGTTTTGGTTACATGTTGCATAAAGTTATGTGGTCACTTTTTTGCGTTACATGTTGACGAAAGTTTGGTTATGTATAAGTAAACATTTTTTCAGTGTAGTTAATGTGTTGACTTATCTCCCTATTTAAAATAAAATATTTTTTTTTTATTTAGGCAGAATGGCTTGCGCAGCGACACGATCGCTAGTCTGCGCGCTCTTCATCGCAAGGACCTATGCATATAGTTATTTTACGTCTGACAGCTGTAAACCAACAGCAGCCTTATTCTAAAGATAATAAAGTTCACTGTGATTTTGACAGTGATACAAAATAAGAGGTGCAATAACTGTGAAAGGACTAGTCGCGGAAAGGGTTAAGAGGGATGCGCTAAAGAAGCCCGCGAAAATCCAATTTTCTTACGTTTTTTGCAAGTTGCAGTTCAGGGTTAAATTGTATATTGATCAAGATTCGCGACCGTAACAAATATTTCTTTACAGAATTATAATCATTAGAATCAGCTTTCCTTTTCTTATTCAAATTTTAATGATGAGATCTTTGGTGAGAATAATAGTGTTCAAGTGTTTAAAAAAAAAACAGTACTAAAATATGGCATCATAACGTACATAATAAATAACCACGCTGAATTGATAACATTTTCTCATAAATCATCATCACCGTCATTATTTCAGCCCGGAATCACTCACTGCTGGGTATATGCCTCCACTTTTTTCTGCCACACTTCCTGGTTCCGTTCGTCCCACATCCAGATGTTAACGATATCATCAACCCAACGCGATTTTTGACGGCCCTAGTTTCTTTGGCCTAACCTTGGTCACCATTCGGTCAAAGCTTCATCTCATCGGCCATCTCCGCGTCATAGCTAATGATTTTAAATACATATCAACAAAAAGTGTTGTCTCTCACCTCGGCCTTATGAAGCGGTTTATTCAACGATTCATCTTTTGTCGTAGTGGCAGGAAACCACTACGACGATACGATCACTGATTAGGCCACAGTCAGACGTATTATTGTCTTATATCTATTAAGTTAGCTAAAAAGGTATATTCATTTATAGTTTTTGGAGTTGTATTTAAGGTCATATATTAATTATTATGTATATTCATTTTTTGTATAAATATCTTCAAAATAATTTTTCTATATTAATGGTGTGAAACTAGGTATTGTAAGTTCGTATAGAAAATCGAAATGTAAAATTTTACTCGTAAAATACACGCAGGGAGATGATGTATAGGTGAAATATCGTTTAAGACATATTTTTGTATATATTTTATGCACATCAATTATAAAATGTATAAACTATGATCCAAAATTTAATGTTTATATAGGTAGTAATTTATGACTATCTTACAATCTCCCTGAACTACTGTGCAGGGAGATTGTAAGATAGCCATAAATTGATTAATTAATATCATTATTATGACACGTACTCAACAAAATTTATACATACACTGTATTGCACTATATTCTAGATTTATAGTCACCACTTCATATACTATTTAATATGTGTATAGATGTATAAGTCACATGTTTCAATGTTTTTTTGTTTATTTTTAGAATATCGATTGGGTGACATTTGAGTCGTCTTACAAAGGTGGTCCACTCAATGTATCCGTTATAAAATACCTCTAGGTGCGATTAAAAAAATAAAGATTGAGGTTAAGATTCAGTTGCAATAGTAAGAAACACGTTTTTGCGCTAGGGTGAATGAACTCTGATAAAGATGGCGCCACTTCATTCGGCGCCAGCCATGGAACGCAAGGCTCGGACCGCGCTCGTAACAGAATGTTTCAAACTACGTCATGCGTCATATCGAATATATTTTTTAATAATTCATATTCTCAAATTAATAACATTAATAATATGGTTGATTAGTAGTCATTGGATACATAAAGTGAGCTGCAGTTGTAAGACGATTAAAATGCCACGGCGTATAAACACACATAAAAAAAGTCTAAGCAACAAGTACGGTTTTAAAATTTTGAACGATTTTTACTATTGTAATATACTTAATATTTCTTTTATAAATAATAACTAAGCATTTTTTGATGCATTAGTGACTACAAGCAATAAAATCCTTCATTCAATTGTTCATTTAATCTCAATAATTAACAATATGTGTACCGTAACATACGTAGTATAAAATAAAGTTAAAACGAAATTAAATGTTTCATGTTTAAAAAAATTAAATAACGACATTTTCTTTAATTATTTGGTAATTTAATACAAAGTGTGACCGCCTCTGTTGTTTTAAACTTGTCAGCAACGATTTTTCATTGAATTTATAAGATTGTTTCTGATCTTGCGGCAATCGCTCCCAATGCAATTTTAACAAAGTTGTTAGGTTGTAAACACTCCGTCCAGGTTCTCTAGAATATATCACACGTCTCTGGAGCATGTCCCATGCGTGCTCGATGGGATTGAGGTCTGGCGATTGTGCAGGCCACGGCAATATCCCGATGATTTCCATTGCCAAGTACTCTCTGATCCTCCGACGTGTGTGCGAACGCGCATTGTCATGCATCAGCGTGAAATCTGAGCCAAGACTTCATGCAAATGGGTGAACATAAGGCCCGAGGACATCTTACTGTTCTCGTATCAGGCCTAAATCCAAACCGGGACTCATCGCAAAATATATTTTTTTCCTATTGGACCTGGGTCCATGTCAAGTGTTCCCTACACTATTCGTTTCGACGGGCGCGATTCCCATGGCATATAATTGGCACCTAATTGGGTGTCATGCTCGTAGGCCGTATTCATGCGGCCTATTTCTCACGGTTTGGTGGTAACAACAACACCGCTTGAGAATTGTAGCTTTAAACCTATCTCCCGGGCGGTTAACATCGGCTGACGTCTTGGAGTCAGTTGTATGTATCGGTCCTGTCGAGCAGTTATACTCCTTCCATGTCCTGGGTGCTGCTCAGCAGGATGCCCTGTATTAACGTAACGCTGCCAAAGACCACGCTGCAAATCACGCTCCTATTGACACCAAAATGCCAAGATACCTGGGACTGATTTCTTTCCGCTTGTAGCATTCCTACTACATGACATAAAAAATGACTCGCCACAATTTTTTTTTTTTTTCAAAAACTGTATAGGTATCTCAAAATTATAAAAGTGAGATAAATACCATCAAGCAACGAAAACACATGAAATCGGGAAAAATAATTAGCTTTTATTTTAATAAACTTTTCGATTGTGTTTTATTTTTTAACCAAACAGAAGGGTGTTTGGCGTAGACTGAGAAAACGATAGACCGCTGGTCATCTTCTATCTCACTTACACAAGAAAAAGAAAAATATATACAAAATGCTTGTAAAGAAAAGAGACAGAGCCTAACATTTTCTGTCCCTTATCGCGTGTCGCGTTTTTCAAGGACAGCACTTCAGTTGCTAAACAAAGTTTGACGTTTGATACGCGTTCGAAAAGTGGTTGCGACGAAATTATAAATTATTTAATTTGTTATTTCGAAAAATACTAACTCTTTTGTGTTTTTTGTTGAGGATTGACTTTAGCTATTGCTGCAAAATGGTAAGGTGCAGTGTTTTTGGTGGCAAAAGCGATAGTGAGAAGAAAATTGCCGGATTGTCCTTTCATTCGTAAGTAGCTAAATATTTTAGTTTATTCGGTGAAATACAGTGGAAGTTTTCAACTAATATGGTTTTTAAACTATTAAAATAAATATACAGCTGTTTCAAGATAAAATGAGAGCTGAATTATGTTTTTATTATTTATTATTCTTTACATAACCTCCAAGCTCAGTGCTGCCTACTTTTTACTCGGATACTTCCCCATTTCAGGGGAAAATTGTACGCCAATAAAATAAATTACCTTCATCAATCATTTTAGATGAATGCTTTATTAGAGTGTATGTATAGCGCTGGCAGCAAATTTGTTCCACTTTTCACTGGACGTAATATTACATCTTTACCTTTTAGTATCTATTTATAGTTTAAAATATTGTATTTGTAGTAGGTATTAAAGTGTTAAAAACTTTCAGATTTCCCGCCAAACCAAAATCACGGGAAATATGAATGAAAGTAGAGATAAAAATATTTTTTATGCTGTATCTTAGGTTTTCTTTAAATGTTCTTTTTCCCGCAGGTGAAAGAACTCCTATCCTAATAAACTATTTTGACTTATACCCAAAGTCTCTAATTCAGATAATTTATGTAAACAAAGTAATGTCAAGAAATGTCACTGCCAAAATGACAGGACAGTGGTGCAAAATATTCTATCATTTTTTTTAGATAGATTTAGAAAAGGACAGAAGATAAATTTTAGTTTAGTCCTGTGAAATTAATCAGCGCCTGTCACTACTCCATACAAGTTTAGACGTGATTAATCTTGCCGACTAAAATTACGTCAATTTAAGTCAAGAGCTGATTAATTTGACAGGACTAAACTAAAATTTATCTTCTGTCCTTTTCTTAATGAAATAGAAAGAAAAAGATGCACTGAACTTAAATTTAGTTTGTGAACAAGGGGATCGGCACCATAATCAGCCCTTTTAAGTCCACTGCTAGACGTAGGCCTCCCAAAATCGATTTCCACTCAAAACAGTTTTCATCCAAAATGTGGCAAGATATGCTACTTACGATATGAATCTATGAATGAGAGTTGTACTATTAGTGTTGTTGAGGATGTAAAAAATTTGAAAATGTTTGGATCGCCTGCATTGTTACCAGTACCATAAAATATTTTATACCAGAAAATCTCCTTTTTTTAATAACTTTGTTAAAAAATTTATAAAAATAATTACGGTATGATTATTTTATAGTTATTATTTCTTAAAATCAGTACTTAAAAGAAAATGGCACCTTTTTTTTTCGCCATTTTATATGAATAACCATTACGAAGTTTTTTTGTTTTGATATGTTATCCCTTTTGTTTACATATATGATCTGAATTTCAGACTGGGTATAGATGTTTTGTTTCTATTTATAAACCCTGTGCGTTTGTACAAAGTAGATAATAGAGATTGAAAAACATCTTAACATTGAAGAACATTCGGGGTAAAATCACTTTAAAGTGGGTAACCCTAAAGTTTCAAGTACCTTGATTTTCTGTCCCTTACAGCGACACGCCAAGCAGTGGTCTATAGTTTTTTCTATGTCTATGGTGTTTGGTTAAAAAATAAAACACAATCGAAAAGTTTCTATTTTTAAAATCCAGTATATGTTTCCGAGAGCAAAAAGATGTGTATCTACTTTGTTAAGAAAATATAATGTATCAATTAATAAAACATGCAGTTTCTATAAATGATGCTTATGGCTTAGACTTTTTTTTTTAATGTGTGTATTTCTATGTAGTTTGGCTTGTATAATGGGGTTTACTGGCAAGTTTTTAAAAGAAAATATACCTAAGATTAGATATCCTTCTAGAGATTTTCAATAGTATCAACTCTTCTCATCTGTAATGGTTGGTGTAGCTACCTGATCCTCGTCTACATTCTCTTCCTGTATAGTAGTCCATTATTATAATATATTGTTAAAGCCTGTACAGAATTTATTCTTAAGTATATTGGGCATCTATTACATTTTAAATGTTTGTTTCACTGTATTTATTCCAAACCGCTATGTTCATTATTACGTGTGATTATTTATTATATCTTAACTGTCTTCGTATAATTATTATATTGCGGTTCTTAAGGTAAACATTTTCACTATGTAATTTCTAGACAATCTTGTATCACAAACGTATTTTTAATCCAATATATTAAGAGGCTATATTAATCTGGCAGCTTCCTTGTAAGACAATTGTGTTTATCGTACCTATATACTATTCGACAAAATAGATGAGGTCCATAATGGAACATGGCTATATCAACACTAAATAATAACTAATATAATCATGGTATAAAGTCTAACACTATGTGTACCGCCAAATATAAATCGGTTTATAAGTGTATAGTTTTTTAGCGTTTAGCTTAAGTTGATCAGCATCACCGACAGGCCTTAGATGTAGAACTTGTATTCAAGCCTTATCTAATAATTTATATTTTGGATTTAAACCAATTTGACGGATCATGACTTGTATGAATACAGCTAAATACACTTATAGACCTCGCACTGAACAAAGAACCATTTATATAAAAGTGTTTATTGTATCAGATTTATGACTATACAGATGTCTATATTATACATCGTCACTTAGTTTACAATACCGCGTAAGTCGAATATTGGCCATATAACGTTTTATACTTCATTGGATAGATTTTGTCGGCACGCATCGAATAAGTGTTTTTTTTTTTTCAACATTATCCAATTTCAGCACGTTATTCAAATTGTTCTGGCACCGCGCAAATCGTTTGTTGTGGCACAACCGCATAATACATTAACTCGTGTTGATGTGTGACCGCGCAGCAAATTAATTATTTTAATTTTATTTATCACAGTTTTATCAGAGACTGACAATTATGATGCAGCAAAAAGGTAAATCAAGTCGATTTATTATGTTGTAGTATAGTAGAGTGGAATAATTGTTATTTTAGAGATTGATAATAAACACGTCAAGACATCTGCGATTTTTTTGTGTAATGTTCATTGGCTTAGGCGGTATTGTAAACTCTTTTGTGCAAACTTACTCTGTGATCCGTAAACAATTTTTTTGTTTTTTTCTGAAATCTTGTCCAAATTTTCAAAAACTTGTACGGATATGTTACCTAAGCGACGATATGCAAATCAAGTTATTATAAGAAGTATTGATATTTTTATTTGTTATAGAGCTCTAGAAGGCAGACGCTGAATTTTACGGAAATCTTTACAACGATAATCACTTTAGACTAATTTGCCGTTAGATTTTGCGCCTACAAATAAAAATATATAAATGCAAGCGGTCAATGTTCCATCAAAATGGTCTAAATTCGTGTAAAACTTGCGTATATTTCAGATATTATGATAAAAATAGCTATAAAATATATCAGAGGAACTGTGCAGCATTCAATAGTAATAAATGTATTGGCCCTGCAGCTATCTTTAGGTTAAGTTAGAAAAAACATGTAAATATTTCAATATTCAATGTGTTATCATTATCATCTCATAGTTATTTAAATAAATGTGATTTCAAAATATGTTTGATCTTTTGACTGCCCCAGTGCAAAATACATTAGTTATCATTAATAACCCTACACATTAGAGGAGCTCGTGGCTAAGTAATAACAGCTACACGGGTCAGTCCCATCAGGTTAAGCTACTCTTGCCGGGGTTGGTCCGTGGATGGGTGATCTTTACAGATCGTGACTCCTCCGTGCCTCGGCTGTCATTCGTGGGTCTTTGACAGTCGTAATGGGCGTTCCTTACCCGTGGCCCCGCCCGTAGTCCCTGGAAGGTACCACGGGTGTTTTTCTTTACCCGTGGTCCCTACGAGAAATACAATGCTGCCGAAATAAAATGGTAGTCCCTCCCGCAGTCCCTGAAAGGCACCGATCCTCCGATGACGAACGTTAATTTAAATTAAGAATGAAGAGATGACGCTACAAGGTTTTAGTTGAACAATTTCTTGTATTATATACTCGTATTACAAATAATATTCGTGATTTTTTCCTCCTTTTTCTTTATTTGTATTATTTAATTATGAATAATTCCTTGGACTGTATTATGACTTGACTTAGGTACAATTTTAATTCGCCAACATTGTATTTCTCGGAGGGACAGTGCTTTCCAGGGATTGAGGGAGGGACTACTGTTTTAATTCGGGACTACGGGAGGGATCACGGGCACAGAGTACATTTGTATATAGGAGATCACGGGTACGGAATGGTTATGGGTCGACAGAAGCCCGAAAATCTGACAAATCAGTCTTACCAAGGGGTATCGTATTACCCAGTTACTGGGTTGTGGAGATCAGATAGGCAGTCGCTCCATGTAAAATACTGGTATTCAGCTGCATCCAGTTAGAGTGGAAGCCGACCTCAACACAGATGTGAATAGGGTGGACAGTATTTTTATTTTTAATAACTATATTTTGGATCGCCAATTCTTTTCCTTAAGACTGCATCGAGCGCACAGTGGCGCCTCATCGTTATTTCGGTGATTTCTGTTATTTTAGAATGAAAATGCAGAAAATAAGCTCGTCAAGTTGTGCTTCACAAGACTATACGTTATTATTACTACAAACAGTAGTTTTAAATTGTTATGTTTTATTGTAATCATTAAAACGGAGCTTAGTGGCCACTATTTTCAGTTTCCGCGCCACTGTGCACTCGGTAGCCTCTTAATCTGAAGTCAAAATGTTTATACGAGTAGGTCCGTCAATATCGTTATAAATAAGCATCACCAAGTTCCTACTCGTGGACAGCTATATGTAAAATATTTTGTTATCAATCAACTCGGACACCAATGGTGGATATTTAAAGCCCACTAGCACCACATATCACTAAATACGTTTAGCGCTAAATGAATTTAAAACATCGTTCAGTTTCTATCAATTGTTTGAAGATTATAGAGACAGAATGTTGTGTTAAATAGCGAAACGCGTTTAGTCATTTGTGGTGCAAGTAGCCCTAAGTGTCTGAATGCTTTGTGTATACCTAGTTTGCAAGTCGAGTCTGCCAGGGTTGCGGGTTTGTCCGAAAGGGATACCGTGGCCCTGGCACACAGGCAACTGAAGGAACACGGGTGGGTTTTAGTCAGTAAAAGTCGAACACACGGAGAAGTTATTTGATAATTTCCACCCAACAAAAAAAAAAGGCCTGTATGACTTAGTTAAGCAGTGGTGCGTAGTACACCATATTTCGCCCAGGGACACCGCAATGAATAGGTGACTTGCTTATTGCCATTAATTGGACAAAAATTCAGACTAGGATTGCTTTTTTTCGTGAAAACTGTACTCCTCTAGTGAGAGGAATTCCTTAAATAATCCTTAGTCAGAGTTAGCAATTTGTCAGCCACTATCATGTCAAGCTTTGCGCTCTCCCAACTAATGAAAGGTAGTCACATCAAGCTTAACGACCAATTCTCTAACTCAACACAACTTCGTGACTAGCAAGCGAAGCGCGTCATCAGACAACCTGACTCAGCAGAGCGCGCCTATTCAACCAAAGAGCGAGCGAAGCAAGCCCACAAGACAAGCGAGTGCAACACACAAGCATATTCTTAAATCGAGCGAGAAAAGCGAGCCCACCTATGCCACGAGTCAGCCATCACATGAGAAAAGTGAGCGAAGCGTGCATTTTCCACTAGAAAAGCGAGTGGAAGAAGACTTATTAAGAGAATCCCATCGTTAGGTCATCTTAGATTGATATGGATGTGACCACCTTTCATCCACTTAGCCAGCTACTACAACGATAGTGGCTGGCTAAGTGCTAGCACTGACTAACTAGCGGCTTTTCTTGTGAGAAAGCTCGCTTCGCTCGCTCTTGTCATGCCCTTGACTCACACATATCGAAGATGGGATCGCTTCGCTCGCTGGTCTGAAGTGCTTGCTCATCTTGTGAGTTGTGAGTAACCGCGCTCCACTCGCTCGGCACGTAACAAGTAAGTATTTAGTCTAGCCTAACCTGACTTAGGAAGGTGCAAGCCTCACCAGTAACTGCCGTGGTATGCTCGCTTCACTCACTCAGATCGAGCGCAGATGTTCGAGTTTCCATCAAACCCTCACCTATATATATCCCTTTACTTAGTCTACTGCTGTTGATACCTCCAAATGTTCTCATAATATGCTAACGCATAATTACTTGCTCGATGACATGGCGACACCGATTCATCAAAAATCCTCATGTGCTAACATGATGATTATTTAAGTTTTCCTGTGCTAACCTTATTTTTAGGGTTCCGTACCAAAATGTTAAAAAGGAACCCTTATGATGCGACTCAGTCTGTCTGTCCGTCTGTCACAGCTGGATATCTCAAGAACTACTATGCATCAACTTGAAATTTGTAATAAGTTTTAGATGACGTAGGTATGCCCAACTATTTTGCAAATAAGAAAAAGTTATTTTTTTTGCAAACAGGGACTGAACGGTTTTCTTAAAAAATCGAAGCAACTAAGAACTCCTAGGTTATGTGGGGTATCATATGAAAGAGCGCTATTTGCACATTCTCAAACATTTTTATATTTTTTTTAGGCCCCATAATTTTCACCTTTTGAGGAAAAATGTAAAAATAAATACCGTCCCGTATCTTCGAAGTTTGCGTTGAGAAAAATATGATAGAATTAGTTTATGTAAAGATTACAGGAAAAATAAAACGATGTCTCTACATAGCACACTTTTTCTAATATTGCAGTTTTAGGTCAGCGCCATCTCTTGACCGATAGTGGAAATGATGTTTTTTTTAAATGATTTTTGATGATATAGGTACGTATTCATAAAGGATATCATTTTTCAGCCTATCATTCTTAGTCACGCCACACACGCTTCGCAAGGAACCCATGTTATAAATATGTCTCGTAGTTATTAGCGGTTGAAAGCTAACATGTTTTTGTCAGTCAGAAATATTGAACTTACCACGAGTACACCGAGCGAAAAGACGATTTCACGTCAAAAACCTAATAACACTGCCTGACCTGGAGATCTCAGAGTCACTTCTGCGACCAATAAGGCAGCTACACCCTCATTTCGCCAACTGGTTTTGTCATCATTCGAAGTTAAGACCTCTCATCCTTTTCTGGTTTTAGTACGTGTTCAATGTGTTCCTGTTCTTACCATAGGTACTCTGCTACTTACACAACTCCACTAAACCTAAACCATGCGAAGCGGCTCGCGCTTCAACTTTAGCTCTGGCAATACCATGCTTCAGTTTTCAGTCAAAAAAATTGTTTCGTTATTAGTAGTTTCGACGCACAATAGTGTTTTAGACATCCCATCACCAGGTTGGTTCATGTTCCTTTCCGCAAATCCAATGTTGGTCTCAACGCTCCCTTGCTCCGAGCTTGTAGAAATTCCAACAGTTTTTGAAAATCGTAAGAAACCGAAATACACGGTGTATCACTTAACAAGTTTAGAAGATCTGTCTCTGGTACTCCCGAGTGCATAAAGTAGCCCCAATTTTTTTTTTTTTTTTGTTTTTAAATTCAGTTCATATTAAATCTTTGATATCATCATTACACACACCCTTTTTCACCTTCCACCTTTCGTGATACCATTAAGTCAAAATCGGTTGAACGGACTGTAAAAAAGGTTTGTTTAATCTTATTTCAAACGGCACGGTTGGCGCCTGTTGGCGCAGTGGTTAAGCGATTGACTGCTGCGCTGCGTGTCGTGGGTTCGATTCCCGCACGGAACAAATATTTGTATGACCTACAATTAATTGTTCCGGGTCTGGCTGTTTGTGTATGTGAGTTTTAAATGTTTGTAAACGCACCCACGATACAGGAGAAATTCCTAATGTGGGGCAACGTTTTAAAAAAATTAAAAAAATTGAAGTATTGTTATCGAATAAAACGCAATTCAATCAGTAATACTTTTTATTCTGTAGTAATTTCTATAACATTAAAAATTTTATCAGTCTCATGACTGTTGCAGCCTAAAGTACACAACATTGAATACATTATAAAAGGCAAATACCTTCTAAGACAGTCTGATGCACTACAAAATCACAAAAAACAATAGATACACATTATGTAGGTAGGTATACAGAGTCATATTTAAAAGAAAGCATCATTTATTTTGGTACATTTAGAAAGGTAGGTATAACGTTATTCCTATACATTAAAAATATTAATATTCAAGCGAGGAAGATAGTACTGAGTAAGGCGACTTTATAATAAAAATAAAAACTGGTATTATAGTTGGTCAACCAATTTAACGAAAGTCATTATGTAAGTATTACATATCTGCATAACATTCAATTTGAAAAAACAACTTTGGTAAGTATTTAATTGCCATAAAGATTTTGACAAAAATCACGCTATATCTATACAAATAAACAAAATTAAAGTGTCTGTTTTTAATGTCAAAACAGCAGCTTTTTACTAAATTCATTATGAAAGTACCTAAATTCGGTACTTATAACAAAAAACAAAAAAATACATTTTTAAATTTTTTGTCCTCGGCTGAAGCAGCTGGACCGATTTTGACGGGACTTTCACTGGTTAGCTGGTGTTATATGGAGCAACTTAGGCTACTTTTATTTTAGAAAAAATCATGCGAGTGAAGTCACGGGAAGCAGGTAGTTTTCAAGAATAATGTACAATTGATTTAGCGTCGGCCCTAAATATTATTTAGCCTTTTAATAATTGCAACTGGTGCAGGATATACAATATAATATACCTGTATGCATATAATAATTATAATCTTAATATACCTATATTTAAATAATAAATATTTTATTATTTTTTTAACCTATAAGTACAACTAAATAAAAAAATGCAAAAGTAACTTACCTACCTATCCTACACAATTTAGTCAGTGACCGAGTATTTCAATCTTCATTGAGATATGAATGTTTGTATGAATGTTTTCGGATATTATATCATCACCTAGCCTTTTCGTATTTTGGGGTCGGCAAAAAACTGAAAGAAGTCCGTTTTTTTGATTTTTCGAGGACTACGTAGTTAGCATACGTTTTTCGAAGCTGCAAACTTGGTTTTACACTGCAGGTATCTATCCTAACAACATCCCAAAACATCAATTGTTTGCAACCTACGATGTGACTAATATGACTTGACTAATAAAATAACGCTAAACTGAATAAAAATATTTTGGAATTAAAAATAATGGTATTAATATTTCGCAATAATATTAGAAACAGGTTTAGTTTAACTGTTTTTGATTATTTTTTGCAATAGGTGGGTGGGTTAATAGGGTATGATAATTAAGTTTTTTTTTATTTTTTGCTTTTCAACTATGTCGAACTAACTGACAAGTAAAATATGAAACTGTGTTGTCCCACTGCAAGGCAACCTTTTTTCGCCGACGACTATGCCTTTAACAACCCAAGTGTCAGGTAGGCTTTTAAAAACCTCTTCAAGTGTGGGAGTGAACAGCAAGTCTCCTTGCTTGAGAGCTCATTCAATAGGGAAGGATTGTCCTGTGGTGTAAATTTTTAAAGTTGCTGTACTATTGCGGTATATGGTTTTCAAAAGATTTACATTCGAGTAGGTGGTATATATCTTCACGGTTTATATTTTGATTCAGGAGTGCCTTATGAATCATGGTGAAAATTCTCGATTATATGATGAGGGATTGTAGATCGTCAGTAGTGGAGAGACTTCGTCAGAATCCTGCTTGTTTGTTGTGCTTGTTGTTGTTGTTTGTGCTTGTTTGTTGTTAAACAGGTTTCCGATGACTTGGGAGTCAAGTTGACTTGAGATACGGTTTCTTTTTTTATAAACGTTTTATACAAATGAGACACAAACTGCAGATGGGGCGATAGTTACCAATTTCAGTTATTAAATTAAGTATTTTCTGGTATTTTTTTCCCAACTTCATAATTATTATTACTACTTTTACGACTGTCTAATTTTCAATGAATTAACAATTTTGGATCATAGCTTTATTTGCTTTAATTAGTTAAAGCTTTGGTTTAAAAAGTAACATTAAAAATCACAACCTTTTTTTAATACCTATTATTTTATAATGCAGCCTAAATATTTATTACGAATGGAAATTAGGGACTGTTTGAAGTTTATAAAAAAACAAAAACAAAGAAAAATAACAAATGGCAAAATGACACATTTACGTACTGTGATTCTATTTAAATTACTCTTATTATATACCTACTTTTAAGTCGAAACATAGATCAAATCTTCAATTTTCATAGTCTTCGTTATTTTGATTAAAGTATGGCCAGATTTATGCAATAGCATACAATATATTTTGAAGACATTAATTCTATTTAACTGTGAATTTTAAGGAACTTAAAATATAACAAACCGGGTCATCATCTCTCCGTTTGGCTAGCGTTGGTAGTGCTTCTTACTTTTCTGGATCCCACACCAATAACCCTTCCTGCAAGTTCATAGATAGATAGAATACTCTTTATTATGTAACTACACCATAAAAATTACAGATATAAATGTAGAACTGTTACATCGGGTGGCACAATGGGCGGTCTTATCGCTAAAAGCGATCTTTTACAGACAACCTTTGGATGGATCAAAAGTAGAAGGAGAGACAATACTGCAGGTAGTCAGTGGTGTACCATTTACATATACGAGTACAATAAATACATACATACATAAAGCATATAGATACTTATCTATATAAATATATACAAGTGATAATAAACATGATACAAGAGCAAGGAAATTGAAGTAATAAAGTGATTTTTAACCAGAATTTTAAAAGTAGACAAAGATTGAGCATGCGTTATCGACACAGGCAAGGCATTCCATAACCGTAATATTTGAACTGTAAAAGACTTGTCATAAAAGCTAGTGGAATGCATTGGCATCTCTAGTCTCAAGTTTTCCGATGACCTCAGATATCTATTATGTGTGTCATGAAGGAACTTGAAACGTTCTTTAAGATAAGAGGGGGTTGTAGGATTGAACAGAATACTGAAGAGCTGAAATAAGAGATCATATTTGCGTAGGCCAAATATAAATCTAATGCATGAGTTTTGAATTCGCTCTAGTTTATCTAGTTGTGCCTCAGTAAAATCGAGGTAACTGACATCAGCGTAGTCAAGGATGGGAAGTAACAGGGATTTTGCAAGCGCAGTTTTAGTGGCATTTGGAAGAAAGTTCCGCAACCGTCTCAGGGACAATTTTTTTGCGTCTGTTAATTCCCCAAGAAAGATATTTGTCGAACATGAACATGATGTTCTATGTTAGAGGGTTTGGTTTCCGCACTTAGCCTACGTAGACTAAGTGCACGTAGACTATTGTGCGTGGGCCATGGCGGCCGTCGGTGGTTATTCCAACCAGCCCACCTCCTTCCAGAAATTAATCACGTCTCCTGGTCCTGAACATGATGTTATAGATTTCAACCTGATTATCACCCAATGCGTAATCGCACAACATGACTAGCATCAACAATAGTAATGATGACAACTAGGATAAAATTGTATTTCATTCTCTCCATTATGATATTATGTATTTCGTTCTGATATCAAAGCGAATAGTAGGTTGTGGAAGTCTGGAACATAGGTACCTTTTTTTTTTTTTTTTTCAGAAAGAACATGAATCAAGTACTTTGAACAAGTCTTGATGGAGAAATAACCGAAAATATTACGACATAGATGGTGCTCCCTCACCTGGAGCATTAGCCTGTAATGTAACATTTCAGATTCGATTTTGAGCATTACATTACAGTACTGCCTTGACGAGCATTCGCCTGTAATGTAACATATGTTGTTACAAGTTGTATCAAAATACACATTTACACATTGTATCATCAACTTGCGCACTGTAATGCTCGGTTCTCTTCTCTCACCAATGTAATGCTCGAATCTGTAAAATTACACATTGCGCACTGTAATGTTCGGTTCTCCTCCCTCACTGATGTCATGCTCAACTTACAGAGTTGAGCATGACATTAGTGAGGGAGGGGATTCGCCTGTAATGTAACGTTACAGATGTTACATAACCGGCGAATGCTCCAAGTGAGGGAGCACCTTTAATGTTAAAGGTTTTATTCTCTGTGTTAATTTCGGAAACTCCACAAAAGTTTAGAACACTCTCTTTTCTCCAGAAAAGTTTGGAGCTCTCTCAAGTGCTAATTCCATAGAGAGATGGGCGTTGACTTGTGGGAAGTAAGATAAAAACCGGCCAAGTGCATGTCCGACCACGCACAATGAAGGGTTCCGTAGTTGGGATGAATTTATCCCAACAACAAACTTAAAATTGCAGTTGAAAAATATGTTCCCCAATACGTTCCAACTGCAAATGTAAGTTTTTACGCACAATATGGAGTTACCATGTTGTATAACACCATAGACTTCTTATAGGTTTTCCTGTAATACAGGGTGGATTTTTGAGATGGGGCAGTAAGGGCAGGTACATTAACCGTTGTACCTATAGGAAAAATCTGCTGTGACAGACGGACAGACAGACAGACATACACGAATGATCCTATAAGGGTTCTCTTTTTCCTTTTGAGGGTTTCGTACCCTAAAAACACGAGAACCCGTTAACTTTAAAACTCTTAAGTTAATATTGCTACAATATTGCTTACCTCCTCACTCTCAGGGTTCGCATTGCCATAGCGACGGTTGCGTTCAAGTATGCGTTCTCGTTCGCGTTCGCGCTGGCGTCCGAATTCGCCACGATGTTCGCGAACGAAGTCACGTTCTGCTGGATTGGCAGGCTGACGGTTACGGGTGTTGCGCCCGACTAAGAGCTTTAGCCAGGTAAAAGATACCATGTACATTATTGACATGGTAAGGCCCATCAGGATCATGAATACAATTGCCTGTTGGAAATTATCAGTGTTAATGATCAAACGACAAATGCGCGATTACTGACAAATGCGTGCACTGACTGGATCAGTGTGGTTCTTTCCTCAAAAGGCCAATTCAGACACCAATCTTTAGGTCCTCACATGATTTGACCAAGATTATGTCTGGACTTTAAAAGAGACTGTGACCTCTTTGTTTGTTTCGGCCTTTCTTCTCTGAGTAGTCAGATACGAAATGCTAACCTCATCTATAGTTTTAAAATATGATTGACGTGTAAAAGTGTTTGTACAAACCTACTTACAGAAATAAAATCATTTTTAGATTACTTTAACATACTCACGCTATCAAGTTTAATAACTCGATAACGTGATTACGTTAAACGTTCTAGTTACGTTCGTGGTAGGCGTTAGACCAAGCCGAAATGAGTAATTCATCAACTCGTGCAACACATGCCTACGGCCAATTTTTTTTATTTTGATTTTCTGCAAGTCGGCCTAAATGGGCCGTAGACCAGTAACTATACCGTTCGAGGCCCGTGGCAAATTCATCGGATCAATTTGGAAATGATCGCTCGGCACTAGCCGTAGTCACAGGAATGGTGAGAAATAACAGAAATGCAGCGCACACTTCAGGAAAGCTTGAAGATATAAAATGATTCTTTATTACTTACTAGCTTCTGCCCGCGACTTCGTCTGCGTAAAATTTGGGCCCACAACCCACCCCGTCGCGTTGAATCGCCCGTCCGCGCAATTACTTCGTTTTCGCTTAGCGTTTTTTCCGACTTTTAATCGTTTTGCTATACTCCTTAGGGGCGTAGCGTGATATTAAATAGCCTATACACTTTTTTGTTGCGAAGTTATTTTAAATTATGATATCTCCTAAGATGTTGATTGAAATCAAGTGATGTCAAGGACAATTTTGTTTACATTTAAATACTTGTGAATTAATAAAATATTTATTTGGATAAGGATTAATATTATGTTTACAAAACTCCTTCGCAAATAATGCATTAATTTCGAACAAATTTCATAATCATAAAAAAGGTTACAGTGAGTCAATCTTAAAAGATAGACATATGCTGTCGCGGGCTTTTTTTTAGAACTTTTAAAGAGGAACAATTCCATTATACATAATATTTGCGTAACGTAAACCGTTTACGCAGCGCACGCAAAGGAAGCTCTCAAAAAAGAATATTTTTTCCCGTTTTTGCAACATTTTTCATTTATGCTCCGCTCCTTTTCGTCGTAGCGTGATGTTATATAACCTATAATATTCCTCAATAAATGGGCAATCCAACACAAAAAGATGTTTTGAATTCCAACCAGTAGTTCCTGAGATTAGCGCGTTCAAACAAACAAACAAACAAACTCTTCAGCTTTATAATATTATATTAGTATAGATTAATAAGTGATGTTTCTATTTCGTGTCTAAAAGAGGATCGAAAACAGAATTTCCTTGGCAAAGGAGATACCATCTTTTTTAATGGATTCTCCACTGGGGCCCAAGTCTGCTATTTTTATAAATTCGTCACTCCAACACGATCCCATTGTCATTTTGCTAAAAGTTCGTAATCTGCTAAAATCATAAAGGTCGATCATTGGTCGGTCAATGGTCTCGTAATAGAATTGTATTACAATGGCATTTTGAACATTTATTCATGCCAGATTTCATTTACATATATTTAACATCATAGGCTGGTTGACACTTCCCGTGACCCAAGGGCTGGCTTTTATCTTGGCCAGAGGCTAAGCATTGCCATATAACGTGGCAATGCTGCCAGTCTCTTGGGTACATTACCAGTCGACAGCGATGCGGAGGAATTTTTCGACGCCATATTTTAGTTCATTATTGTTAGATTTTATGAGAAGGTAAGTAGAGTTGATTTGAGCTCATTTGTTTACGTTATTACATTTTTGTTCAAGTGTAGCTGTACCTCTTTACATATTATTTATTAGTGTTATAAATAAGCAATCTGAAGTAGTAGGAAGTTGGCAGTTTAGTAGGAAGTTTCATTTGTCATTATGTACGAGATTAACAATTCTTTCAATGCAGTGTCGGTGGCTGACCATTGGAAAGTCATAATGACGCCATTATATTAGTAGATTACCAAACTTGTCAAAATCAACAATTATGAAATCAATGATAGACCATTCTGAAACTATTGTAATAGCAGACTTGAGGCCCTGACTGGGGGCTCCTTCCGGCTAGGGGCCCGTGGTATTTTGCCGACTTGCCACCCTGTAGTTATGCCACTGCCATGCCGTCGGCATGTAGGGCGAGTTGATGAATTAGGTACTCGCCGATATCTACGCATTTTGAACATCTAGCTACATGTGGTTGAAATATAAGTGATAGGAAGTATAGAATTATGTGCTTCTAGGCTTGGTGATGGGTCGTTTTACACCCGTTATATTTAAGCAAATAGAGGCCTAATTGCGTAACACAGTGTCAGTAGGAATTGGATTCATTTTGACAGTTCAAGAATATTCATTGGGTTATTTACGTTGTTGAGCGGATTTTTCAAACATATGAAGCAATGGATTAGCAATCTGCTTCAGAATCAATCAGATTGCGTTTGTGTGTTACACAATTAGGGTATTGTTATGAATTCCGGAACATACATTCAAAATATAAAATAGTAAAGCTTGTCTTTTACGTCAAAGTAGCTTACGTATGCAATTTTAAAAAAACACTACAAAGTGAAAAATTACTTTAATTTCGGAAGTCGGTGTCTTCTGTTTTGTATTTTCGATTTTGGCCACCGACTTCCGAAATTTTTTTTTTTTTTTTTTTGACTTTGTAAGTAGTGTTTTTGGGAAGTCAGTTGTTTGTTATCAAAAAAATCATCCACATAGACTAAGTGTGCAAAATACGTATTATTGAAGCTAACTCAAAAACTACCCAAGCAAAGTTAAGCAAAGTTAATAAAAAAAATATGAGACCACCGCGCAAGCATCCTCAACCAAGTGAAAAAATAATTTTTATTTCGGTCCACAATTGACGGAGAAATCGGTGAACAACTGAACATACATAAAAAATGCAAACAATCGAACATAGAACTTCTTTTTTTGAACTCGGTTAAATCCCTCTTATTAGACCGATTATAACCACATAGCAAGTGTGTACCTAAGCTCTGTCTTCTGATATTCCCCTACTATTGTGGATAAAAATATGAAGTATTGTAAAAAAAAAATGTTTTTGTATGTAATAAAGAATTGAAAACCTCAAAACAATTGTTTTTATCTAAATGGCATACAACGCGTAACAGAATAAATGCAAGTTCTTGAAGTAATTTGTTCAGAATCCACTACTCAATCGATTTTAGACCTTATAATTATCTGAAATTCTGAAGTTAGAGAAACAGGCGAATTATTATTTACTAATCTGTTTCTGACATTGCAAAATAAGTAGTAAGATACCAACCTACGTAGCGACCTTAAAGTATATAACACTGGAGAAACCTTATGAACAGGGACCTAAGTCTGCTATTTTTATAAATTTGTCACTCCAACACGATCCCATTGTCATTTTGCTAAAAGTTCGTAATCTGCTAAATTCATAATGGTCGATCATTGGTCGGTCAATGGTCTCGTAATAGATTTGTATTACAATGGCATTTTGAACATTTATTCATGCCAGATTTCATTTATGTATGTATTTTTACATATTATTTATTAGTGTTATAAGCAATCTGAAGTAGTAGGAAGTTGGAAGTTTAATTTGTCATTATGTACGAGATTACCAATTCTTTCAATGGAGTGTCAGTGGCTGACCATTGGAAAGTCATAATGAAGCCATTATATTAGTAGATTACCAAACTTGTCAAAATCAACAATTACAAAAATCAATAATAGACCATTCTGACACTTATGTTACAGATATTCTCTGCTTTTGCAAGAATATCAGAGAGTTTTATTTTTTAAACGGATTCTACAAACTAAGCAATAGGATTTAATTTAAAGTAGGTAATCTCCTACTGTGCAGTTTGAACAGTGGCAAATTGGTTCAACCAATATTTTTTATGTTTTTATAATGTTTATTTTTTTAAAGGGTTTTATCACTTAGTGATAATGTCACCCCCGTAACAGAAAACAATCAACAACTTACAACTAGACAATGGCTAATAAACAGTTATTATTATCATTATGACCTACATAATAGTGTTGTCCCTATTCGTTTTGGTAGATAACTAACAACAGTTGACATAACATCCCAGACTCCTCCGACAAAGGGGACGCTAAGATGCTGTTACATGCCCCCACTTCAGATCCCACAACAAGCGAATATTGTCTATGGTGTATGTGCCGGTCACATTCCATCAGCACGTGGTAAATATCCTCAATCACCCCACAAACTTCACAGTTTGGTGAGAAAAATGTTAAATGAAAATCAACAATTACGAAATCAATGATAGACCATTCTGACACTATTGTACTAACAGACTTGAGGCCCAGATCCCCTTCTGTAAAAGTACAAGAACATAAATTTATAAATGGTCACAAAAACTAATTTCAAATCGATTCTTACCGTGGCGACCTTCTTACACTTATGTTACAGATATTCTCTGCTTTTGCTAGAATATCAGAGTTTTTTTTTTTTTTTAAACTGATCCTACCGACTAAGCAATAGGAGTAGGTAATCTCCTACTGTGCAGTTTGAACAGTAGCAAATTGGTTCAACCAATAATTACTACGTTAGTTTTGTAAAAAATATGGTGCTTATTTATATCTAAACTAGGAACCCGCTTCAGTTTCGCACGGATGCAACTTGTGAAGATGGTATTCTTTTCACGACATGTTATACACAATTTCTAGCAGTAACCTAACAAAAAGTATTATGCTTGCATGAATTCAAGATAGTATTTCATTAGTATTATAAACTTATTTATTATTATACTTATTTTTCTGCAATAATGTTACCTACATTCCTACCTTTCAAATGGTGAAATAAATTTTTAAATAGGAACTGTGGTTCCGGAAATTACTAACTCACAAAATTCGCTGTTTCTCTTTATAATATGAGTATAGATTGACAGTGTTATCAGATTTCTATTTATCAGATTTTCATACAAATATAAAAATATTTAAATTCAACGCTCTAAATGTTACAAACTCTACGCGTATCTAAACAAACTGCCGTGTCTTATGTGTGACAGTGCACGGGAGGCGTAGGTAGGTATACAACAAAATACAGAATTGAAATGTGTTAGATATAACAACGAAATCTTGAAGGTTTGATTTTGGTAAAGATATTATGTTTTGTAAAAAGTCATAGAAGAACTTTTGCAAGGTTGTTAGTATTTTACCAATAGCCCCGTATCATAGATATTATTTGTGCTTACATTATTCATACTGGGCTCTCTGAGGTACTTGAATTTATTCTGTCTCACGTTGTACTTAACATATGTAGGTACTAATCAAGCGAAGTTTCTCACCTTAAGTCGGGGTATAGGAATAGGACTCACTAACATCCTTATAAATCTAAACGTCCATTCTACCACCCGTCTAAAGGAACGCGGTAAAGTTACCCTTCTATTTCGATCCTGTAGTCATTCGGTAAGCATTGCAAATAAAAGACATTATTAAGTATGTACACACGGCCACAAATCAAGCTATACATTTCCAGTTTAGGCTGATCTCGCAATGTATAGGATTTCCGTACAATGAGAGGTCAGCTTATACTGAAAATGTATAGCTTGATTTGTGGCCGTGTGTACACATTAAATACTTTAAGGCTGGGAATACACGTCAGATTTTTTCATAAAGGTTATAGAGACATATAATATAAAGAATGTGCCTGTTTATGGCATGTTACAAATCATGATTATCATGACAGAAACAAGCGCAATGCCGCTTTAGAAGAATTACTAAGTTTAACGCGACCAAGGAAGTTTCATGAGGAGAGCTTGCCTCATTTATGTATTTGTGTCCTGTTTTTTGAAATTAAAGATGCCAATAATATCCATTTATTATAACATTAGACAAATAACTGTTCTCAACCTTTCGTTATTTCGATGGAAACGTTTAATAACCTCCGTTATTTCACGATAAAAACAAAGCACTGTGATCTATTTACCTTTTATATTAAAAAAATAACTCTAAAGTGCAGTAATTTCAACAAAATTACACAATGGTGCCGATTCCCTTGTTCACAAACTAAACTAAATTTAAGTTCAGTGCATCTTTTTCTTTCTATTTCATTAAGAAAAGGACATAAGATAAATTTTAGTTTAGTCCTGTCAAATTAATCAGCGCCTGTCACTACTCCATACAAGTTTAGACGCGACTAAAAACTTGCCTACTAAAATTACGTCAATTTACGTCAAGCGCTGATTAATTTGACAGGACTAAACTAAAATTTGTCTTCTGTCCTTTTCATAATGAACTAGAAAGAAAAAGATGCACTGAACTTAAATTTAGTTTAGTTTGTGAACAAGGGAATCGGCACCATTAACTGTCGTTATTTGTCTAATGCTATAATAAATGGAGTATAGGTCTAGAGATTGTAGTATGCGGATCCATCCATACGTAAATAATTTTTACAATCTGCCGGCCCCAGGGACTGTTCACGCAATTTTGTGTCAGTTCCTTTCACTTCAGGAACCAGGGTTTAGCCCATTTGCGTTTCCGTTGCTTCTTTTTCTTTATGCCGCAGCTGCCGAAAGTAAAAATTCTACTTCTGAAAAATCGGACTCCATTTTGGGACGTGTGTCTACACGAGTGGCAGGACTGAACTCGAGACGCAGAATGACCAAGAAATGTAGTGCAGTGGCCCGCCCATTTGGAGTGGAATGTTCTTGTGGGTGTTCGATGTTTGAGCTCCGTTCGCGGCGCGGACTGACGGAAATGGAGTGCTCGTGTATCGCTAGCTTTAGCGGTAGAATGAAAATATCACTTACCATAATGAGGGTGGTGTTTCGAGTTTGGAAGACGCACTCGCACCTGGGGCAAAATATATGAACCTTTCCCTCAAGCTCCTTTCTGAGCAGAGGAAAAACGACGCCCTCGCAGTTGCTGGGGACAACAACAACACGTATAATGCAACTACTTACCACAGTTGCAGTGCGCCGTACACACGGCTACATATCAAGCTATACATTTCCAGATAAGCTGACCTCACATTATACGGAAATTCTATACAATGCGAGATCAGCTTATACTGGAAATGTATAGCTTGATGTGTAGCCGTGTGTACATAATATGGGAAGTCGAGTTTTGAAAACGTTTGCCTTTTTCGAGCGTCTTCTTTGTCACTCATACGTGTGTAACAGTTATTATATTGTCTGTGGTCTCTTTCCAAAGCTCGACGGCTCATATTCAAATTCAAATTCATTTAATTAGCTTACACAAAGTTCTTTTAAATATACAAATTGCATGGTATGACATTCTCACTAACAGAAGACTTAGACAGATTAACGCACGGGTACCTTTTTACCTACAGGGTTAATTTAAATTGGCTTGCTAAACTCCGCAGACGCGATGGGTATCTACTTATATCTAAACAAATAGTGCAAATAGTGGAAATATAATATTTTAACCAAAAAAGTAACGAAATAGAATTGTTCCGATCCGAAAACATACCAATAAACGCTTCAATCCCACAGGGTAGCGTAATAGGCTGCTTCTTATCCTTAGTTTACATTAACGACCTCCCGAAGCACATCAGTGAACCTTGTGTTTTGTTTGCGGATGACATATCCATTCTTGCCTCATGCGAAACTAATCTCAAACTTAATGATAAATTAAATTCAATACTTGACGCTACAACTCTTTGGATGACGGAACATAATCTAGAAATTAACTTTAATAAGACAAAAATAATGACATTTTACCCACGACAAAAAAACCTATACATATAAATTTCAGTTTTAAAAATTACAAATTAGAGCTAGTAAATAAATTCACCCTATTAGGACTAGACATAGACACACACATAAATAAATTGGAAGTCGCATATCCAAAAAATAAAAGCAAAATTATACGCCCTTCAGGAAATCAAAAAACTAGAGACATAAATACTGCGTTGGTAACATATTACGCATATGCCTATGCATGGCTTAAATACGGTGTCATATTACGGGGTATTAGTACAGATTCACCCACACTATTCACCCTACAAAAAAAACTTATTAGAATTATAGTCAATATTGAACAAACGGATAGCTGTAAGCCCCACTTCCAGGAACAAAAAATTCTAACCCTACCGTGCCTCTATATTTTTGAAATCTGCAAATTTGTACGTAGATACCCGAAATTCTACACAAAAAGAGAAGAAATACAAACTGAAATTACTTTAGGACATAAAAACAGATTCAACATACCTAAATCCCGATTAAAAATGCACTCTTCAAGTACCTATGTCATGTCGATAAAAATATACAACAAGTTACCGGAAGAAATAAGAAATATAAATAAATACAACATCTTTATTAATAAATTAAAATTATTTCTATTAAACAAAAGCTATTATAATGTAAACGAATACTTGAATGAAAGACTATAATTACAACGAATACATTCTTAGACAATACACAATCAAGAAAATTAAAAAGTATTAAAATAAATAATTAAAATTAAATAGTATTTTAAGAAAATAGCTACCTACTTACCATTATTAGAATTTTTTATGTTATTGTTATTGACTTTTATGCAAATATAATTACTAAGTTTTGTGTATTATTTTAATTGAATTTTTATTATGATATTTTTAACAATAATTTTGCTGTGCCCTTACAGGGTCTACAACGGCTCTTAGCTCTAAGCCCTTTGTTAACATCTTTTACCTTGTGGAATGCAAATAAATGAACATGAATATGAATATGAAAATACGATACAATATTTTAAATATAATTATGAAGCTTATTTTTGGGACGTCAACGAGTAGGTAGTATTTTTTTTTTTTGTTAGTTTTGTTACTTGAAGTATGAGTTAACAAAAAATGTTTTCTTGTTTTATCGTGTTTAGATATCGATAGCTATCAAGTCTGTGAAGTTTACAAATAAAATAAAAAACAGATACTTCGAGTGACTACAATAACAGCGGACCCCACAAAAAAGTCATATTTTGTTTTTTTTTTTGTTTTATTAATTTTAGTTATCAATACCCATCGCGTCTGCTGAGTTTAGCTAGCCTATTTACAATAACCCTGTATAGTCATTTATAAAAAAAAAAAAATAGTTCTCTTTAATTTTTGTCATGTAATTCCGTCTTCCAATCTTAAGGCACTATGATCCGGCTTCCGGCCTTCAGCTGACTGAAATAGGCTCGCGAAGACGCGAGTGGTTGCCTCGCGCATTTGGTGGATATTTAAACATAGTAATTATTTTAATCATTTTATCAAGACAAACTTAACGAATTGTGCTGAACAATCTAACTACCTTTACATTTATACATAAAATAAGAAAAAAGCATCTGTTTCCTAGCTATGAGATTGATTAAACATAACGAAAAGGGTTAACTTTGGGATTTTTTTCCATTCAGCAAAATTAATCTAATTTTGTTATTAAAAGCGATTGCATGTCCGCCAGATCCTTAAATAAATAAGATATATAACACTATTTATGTTTCACATGGATTCAAAAAACTAGTAAAAACAGTCTCTATCGGATCATACCGCCTCAAGAAGATTAGAATACGGATTAGGGCGATTCCAAATTGACAACATTTCAAAATGTATATGTATAAGCCCCTAAAATAAAAATAGTATAATTTCTTGACTTTCTGAGTTCAAACATAGCTTTTAATTTATTTCGCCGATTAGTTTCAGAGTAAAATGACAAAAACCAAAAAACATTCGATGACGTCACTTAAACGCTTATAAATGAACCTATTATAGACTGTCACTCCATAGTCATAAAGCATAATAGTAAGGCATAATCTAAAGTCTGGAATGACCGACGGTTTTATTTATTTTTTGGCGTTTACGTCCGCGTTCTGTTCTGTTTAGAACAGAACGCTTTCCAGCGATGTTCTGTTTTTTTTTTTTTTCAATAACATCAACAAAATTTGTAAAAAGTGCGGGTGTCTTATATTTAGGTAGATGTTATTCATTTAAGTTATTAAATATTATTATTATCGTTTTGAAAATATTTAATGTTGTCAATTTATCGTCGATTTATTGCAGTTCTTTGCCGCCAAAAGTATTCCTTTTAATTATGTAACTACGGCTACGATTTCAGTCAATTATATTTTCATGTTTCATACCTTTTCAGTGTTTTGCCGTCGTTTAATGTTTTTTTTTATACTTTAATTCTGCTGGTAAAATAATTTTTTAAACATACTTTCTCTGGCATCATATTGTTCTTTAACAATACAGCAGTACAAGATTCATTTACAGAATAAAAAAGGCTAGGACAAAGGTAGCAATCATTTACCTACATACTACATTATATTACTAGATTTGATTGTATTCGTTTAGCTGTTATGTTTATAAATATTTATAATCTGCATGGTAATACTTTTAAAGAAAATAGGTTTTTACTTATTTTCACAAAAAATAATATTTATTTTTAGAGGAAATAAGTAATAATAATATTTTTAGAGAAACTAGGATACTTAGGTAAAATAAAAAAATTGTTTTATGTCGTGATTGGCTATACATATAAGGTCTATAGAAACCTTAGTCAAATATCTATTATATTAGAGATAATACAAAAAAAAAAAAAAAATATTAATAATAAATAATATTATTAATAATAATATTAATATCGACTTCCTGAAGCAGAAAGTTTATGCATGGGCAAACCGTATCCGTCGGTATAGGAGAAGAGTGGATCGATACACTCAGAACCGCATGTTCCAGAACGATGAAAGGTGGGTATACAGAGCATGGGAGCGGCCCATTCCCGCTCAAGGTGTGACTGACGCGCGTCCACCGGATGCTGAAACCATGAGTGCTTTTTGGCGAAGCATTTGGTCGGTGCCCGTCAGTCACACTGAAGGTGATTGGATGCGAGTTGTTGAGCAGACGTGTGATTCAATACCAGACATGGAGACTATTACTATTAGTCCTTTGGATGTGGCCAGTGCAGTCCGCCCGTTGCCTAACTGGAAATCTCCAGGACCGGACGGACTGCACACTTTCTGGATTAAATGGCTACAAAAGTCACACGCCTGCTTAGCCTCACAATTCCAGTCATCTTTAGAGACTGGGTCGCTACCACTGTTCTTTACGACAGGAGTTACCCACCTGCTCCATAAATCAGGTAGTACTGCGGAACCTAAAAACTATAGACCAATTACATGTTTACCGACGGTCTATAAAGTTCTTACATCCATTCTAAGAGCAAAAATTGCGCACCATGTTGATGTTAACTCAATTATGTCTGTGTCTCAGAATGGATGTAGGAATGGGTCCCGCGGTACTAAGGAGCTGCTCCTTATAGACATGGCCATAAGCCAACAGGTTCGTAGATCCCGGAAAGATTTGTCGACATGTTGGATAGATTACAAGAAGGCCTATGACTCGGTGCCACATACATGGCTCATTAGGGTGCTGGAGTTGTACAAAATAGATGCAACTCTACGCACCTTCTTGATGTCGTGTATGGGGCAGTGGAGAACGGGCCTTGTCTATCCAGGATGTCGACAGATCCGGGGGATCGATGAACCGATCAGGATTGAGCGGGGAATATTCCAGGGCGATAGTTTGAGTCCGCTTTGGTTTTGCTTAGCCTTGAATCCTCTAAGCACGCTGCTGGAGGATTCAGGTCTAGGCTATCGGTTGAGAAGAGATGGTCAGGTGATATCACACCTCCTTTACATGGATGACTTGAAACTCTTTGCCCCCAACAATTTGCGACTGATGGAGCTACTGAAGGTAACAGAAACGTTTAGTAGCGCCATCAGGATGGAATTTGGTGTGGACAAATGTGCAGTCATGCATGTAAAGCGAGGGAGGATTATGGAATCCGTGGGAACCCAACTCTCGGATTCCATACACCTTAGATCCCTCTCCTCAACCGAAACCTACAAGTATTTGGGTATGTCGGAAGCATTAGGAATCAATGCTACCGACATGAAACAATCGTTGAGGGAACGCTTCTTTGGCCGCCTGAATAAAGTGTTAAATAGTCTTTTATCAGGCGGAAATAAGGTGCGTGCCTTCAACGGTTGGGTCATGCCGGTTTTGATGTATTCTTTCGGCATACTCAAATGGACTCAGACAGAACTTGACGCTCTGGATAGGAAGGTCCGTACATTGCTGACGGCATGTCGGATGCATCACCCACGATCATCGGTTATGAGACTGTACATCCCGCGGAAGTGTGGGGGTCGAGGTTTTTTAAATGCTAAAACCCTCCACAACCGCGAGATTTGCAGTCTCAGGGAATATTTCCTTCAAGCTGACGTGGGGATGCACCGAGATGTGGTCGCAGTGGACAAGGGCCTCACCCCGCTCTCCTTGGCGAAAGAGAACTGGCGCAAACCTGCAGTACTTGATACCAACGATCGTAGGGAAGTATGGCAAGGCAAAGAGCTTCACGGACGGTTTTTCCGGGCCCTCCATGGGCCTGATGTAGACTTTTTAGCATCTATATCCTGGCTGCGTTTCGGCGACCTCTTTGGGGAAACCGAAGGTTTTGTCTGTGCGATTATGGATGAAGTTATCATGACGAATAATTATCGGAAATACATTGTGAAGGATGGTACGGTTGACATCTGTCGGGCATGCCACCGTCCCGGTGAATCAATTCGACATATTGTTTCCGGTTGTTCTCGTCTTGCTAACGGCGAATATTTGCACAGACACAATCTAGTGGCTAGGATTATTCACCAGCAACTAGCCTTGCAGTACAACCTTGTGGACTCCGAAGTACCATACTACAGGTATGTGCCCGACCCAGTTCTCGAGAATGGTCATGCCACGTTGTACTGGGATCGATCTATCATCACAGACAGGACTATTGTAGCCAATAAGCCTGATATTGTGGTGATAGATCGACGAGAGCGCCGTGCAATGATTGTTGATATCGCTGTCCCTCATGACGAGAATCTCGTGACAGCTGAGAAAGATAAAAAAATCAAGTATCTTGACTTAGCACACGAGGTTGTCGACATGTGGGATGTCGACTCTGCAATCATTGTACCGATAATTGTTACGGTTAATGGCCTAATAGCGGAGAGCCTCGACCACCATCTCAGGAGGCTCTCATTGCGCGGCTGGATCAAGGGCTTGATTCAGAGAGCAGTACTCCTAGACACGGCACGCATAGTGAGGAGGTTCCTCTCTCTAGAGCCCTGACCATCGGCAGCTTGGACCCTGTTCCTGATGCCGATGGGCCACTATTTTTTATATTTTTAAATGTTTTTATATTTTTTATATTCAAATATTTAAAAATGTAATTTATATGTAAGTATTAATGAAATAAAAGATATTAATATTATTATTAATAATATTTTAATATATTTAATAGAAAAATATTATATTTGAGTTAGCAATGTTAGCTTGGCATGAAAGCTCTTAATATAATCTACCTAGAATGAAATTGTACTCTGGGGACTATGCTGTGTGGCTGGACTATGGAAATGGACAAGTCTATTAAATAAGATGTAATTTAATAGTTAATATTATAATTTAAAAAAAGCTAGGAGCGTTGCAAACACTACGTGGAAATATTCATCAGCATAACTTAAAACCACTAATAAAAGTATCTACCTACTTTATAAAGACACATGATGCTTAATATTGTAGATGATAATGCTTTAAGACTTTAAATATAATTTAAAAAAAACTAAATTTTAATAATATAGGCAGTAAACGCACTATGTTCTAGGTCACACCTGTCTGCGGGAGCCTTAATAACCTCTTGGTTATATTTAATGCTCCCCCAGAATGACGCGATGCGACGGTGCGCCGCGATTTTGGTAGAACAATTTCCATGAAGTTTTCATAGAAATTGTTCTACCATAGTTGGGCCTCAAGTCTGCTATTACAATAGTGTCAGAATGGTCTCTTCATTGTGAGTTTTTGACAGATTTGCCATACAAACACTGTCAAATACTCACAATGGCGAGACCATTCTGACACTATTGTAATAGCAGACTTGAGGCCCTGTTGTGTCGTGATATCGCGTCGCGACGCGGGAGCCTTTACGAGTACAGAAATCGTCACTAAAGAAAGCTGTTGTAGACTTCGGAAAAGCCATAGCAGACTGACTTTACCAGTGCGTTATTTTGTTAATATAGGGAGGTATTCACTAATTGATGTCTACATACCTATAGGCAATGATATTATAATTAAAAAGACGTAGATAGGTTATAAATAAAATAAATAAACAAAAAATATTTATTCCAGACGTTACAGTTCATAGATTGTTAGTAATTAGTTAGTAACAATTTGTGCTTATCTGTTATGTTAGTAATGTTAGTAGATAACTCTGGGTTTCTGGATGAAATTAAACCTAAGGCCACCTCCACCAGGTGCCTCTGGATGAGACAGTCTGGTCTCGCAACAATCATTTTTAGGATGCCATTCCGACTGTTACGTAAACGGTGTAGTAAGGATACAGCTTTCTTACGCATAATGGCAATGAAAGCCAAAGCGTATGTGCTTCCGCAAACATGCTCGACGCACTACAACGCCACGGCAGCCGTAATAGCATCCTGAAGGCGTTGTTATATTGCACACGCAGGACGTTGTAGGCTCGGCTCGTGTGTGACACCCACAGACCGCTCGAGTAGAAAGACTGGCAGAAGGCCTTAAATACACGCACCGCAAATGGCACCTCAAAACTTGGCTAATTACCCTAGTTTACTTCGTCTTTTCTCGTTTTCGCTCCCGCGCTTCCACTTGCCATCCGTTCCACAGATTGTGCCGTTTTTGAAGATTAATTTTGGATAAGTAACCTATCTACCTCTTTTTACTTATAACTTGCTGCTGCCCGTTGGCTTCGCCCGAGTGGCTCTTTATAAAATAATATATAGCCTTAGTTACTTCTACCATTTCGGAGATTAGCCGAAACAGACAATTTTTTTTTTATTGTCTCTTTGTTATACGAGTAAGTATCGTATATACTTCTTTAGAGCTATGAGGAACAGGGTGTAAAGTTCACTCATACTCTATAGTAAAGGGAGGATCCTCCGAAAAGACGGGTGTTATGTCTGGAGGGCAACTGCCCAACGGTTATTGTCGGGATGTTGTATACATGCTAGTCACGCGGTAAACTCTGATAGCGCGATGCAGGATTTGTGACGTAAGGTCTTTGATGCGTAGTTCGCATGTGGCGTTGTTGATACCGCCACATTACTCCCCTCCGGAGACCGGAGGTCGATAGTGGGCTGAGTCAGTGCATATGGTACTTGCCAGGGCCAGTTGTGATTCCAGTGAGTCGGAATCGGGTGCCGCATAGTTCACGGTGAGTCGGAACTGTCTGCGGTGATTCCCCAGTGAGTCGGGGTGGCGCTGCGTTTGTTAATCCAGTGAGTCGGACGTCGTACAGCGCCGGGTTGAGGCTGACTGCTGGCGTCGACCAGGAGAGCGTTGAAGGGCTCTGCTTGTGTACCGGCCGAAAGTGCAGTGTACTGTGCCAAGGTTGCTGATGAGGCTGAGGGTGATAACCAGGTATGCGCGTTCGCTGCATGCTGGTGGTCAGGATACCCGTTGAAGCCGTGGGTGCTGGCTGGCTCTGTGACTCGCCGCTCGAAAGCTTAAGGAAGTGATGGATGACGTCACGCTGAAGTAGTTGCACGAAGGCTGCGCTAATGTCCATGTTCGGGGTCACCAATTTAGAGGTATGAGGAACAGGGTGTAAAGTTCACTCATACTCTATGGAAAAGGGAGGGTCCTCCGACCAGATGGGTGTTGTGTCTGGTGGGCAACTGCCCAACGGTTGATGTCGGGATGTTGTATATATGCTAGTCGCGCGGTAGACTCTAATAGCGCGATGCAAGATTTGTGACGTCAGGTCTTTGATCCGTAGTTCGCATGTGGCGTTGTTGATACCGCCACACTTCCATATGCATTTAGTAAAAAGTTGTTATTTTGACATATTTTGTTGTTGTTTTTTTTATTACTGATTGTGCCTGCTCTTGACCTCGATCTCGCCTGATGGAAAGCAATGGATGAGGTCTATGATGGAACGAGGGTGCCCAGAAGATGCCTGTTCACTCTTGCTTTAAAGGCAGACGGGTTATATGTGGAAGGCAACACAGACGCTGGCAGAGAGTTCCACACTTTGGCTATGCAAATAATAAATGTGGAGAAGAAGCGCTGAGTACAACTGGACGGGATATCAACCAAGTAAGCATGGTACCCTGCAGTGCGTCTGGTAGTCCGGCAATAAAAGGGCGATAGTGGGATCAGGTCGTGGAACTCCTGCGCCCACTCAGCGAAGTTCAGTCAGTAGAAGACCGACAGGCAAGCAACATTACGCCGATGAGCAAGGCTGTGAAGCCTAGACACAAACGATTCGTCGCCTTTATGCCTTTTCGCTCTGCGTTCCACCGAGTCAAGTGCAGCAAGTTGGTATTTTGCTGAGCCATCCCAATCCGAAAGCTTGCTCATAACATAACTCACACTCGGAACCTTACTGTCACAACAGACACACCCACATACATACACACTACACTCCACACGCACATACACCCACACCTCACTTTGATTTTCTTATTATTTTTTATTATTCTTTAGTCTTAAGCCTCGATCACAACAAGTTCCTATTTTGTTTAATACAACTAATTTTTTATGCTTTATTTTTTATCAAAGTTCAAATTTGTATTTGTAATTCTATAATTGTTTGCAATTAATTACTTAATCCCATGTCAATACCAGTCAAAAACAGAATAATGTCTCATAACTCAGGCCCCCAAGATACAGGCATCGCCTAGTTTGGGGACCACCGCATATGAAAAATGAATGTCATTAACAGTTACAGGCAGAATTATTATGTAAAGCTAATTTTAAAGAAATAATTGTTCAATGTTTAAAATAAGTGGCTGCAATACTACGAGTATATACAGGAACGGATCATGTACAAACTTAAGATGTGAAGTATCGCCTTATCTTATTTAGGATGCCCAGCTTCTTGGCTGACATTACAAACAGACATTTTAATTTAATTTATTTGTATAGATATCATTGCGTATAGGCAGTATGGTCTACGTAAATATAGGCGTGCATTGTCAACTAAGCTAGAATCTAGGATGAGACGCTTCATAGCTAGGCTTTAATCCAGGCTCTACCAACTAGGTAGGTAATTATCATACCATGTTTGTTGCTTACGTCCTCTCACGATCCTGTCTTCAACCACAACCAGTTAGAAAAAGAAATGATGTTAGAATACATTTCGGTCTTAGAATCATTCGCACGCAGTATTGTAGAAGGATGATAAAGCATGAAGCTTGGCTGGATTAGATTGGGATCAAGACTTACTCTCTGTTCAGCGGGGTAATGTCAAAAAAAAAACTTTAAGTTGGAAAAAGAAGTGATGTTAGAATACATATAGGTCTTAGAATCATTCGCACGCAGTATTGTAGAAGGATAATAAAGCATGAAGCTTAGCTGTATTAGATTGGGATCAAGACTTCTCTGTTCAGCGGGGTAATGTTTAAAAAAATACGTTAAGTTGGAAAAAGAAATGATGTTAGAATACATATACGTCTTAGAATCATTCGCACGCAGTATTGTAGAAGGATGATAAAGCATGAAGCTTGGCTGGATTAGATTGGGATCAAGACTTACTCTCTGTTCAAGGGGGTAGTGTTTAAAAAAATACTTTTCAAACTATTATTATTTAAAAGATATAATACCATTAAAAACTATTCAGAAGACAAATCAATAGAATCTGTAATTTGTAAGTTAGAATAATTGACATTGCTGATTGTGAATACATTTGCACGCCATTTTATGGCAGGATATGCTAAAACAAATTTACTGTAACACCTTATATATACCTACCATATTCTATCAAATAAATATTTTTGATTTGATTTGATTTGCGTATAACACACAGTAGCAATAGGTTTAATTTTGACAGTTCAACAACTTTCATTTACATTGTTGAGCAGATTTTATCGAACGTATGGAGCAATGGATTAGCAATATCCTTCAAAATCTTTCAGCTTTCATTCATTGTAATTGATCGTGTGAAACGCAATTTGGGTGCTACTTGAAACTTCAGGTCCTGAATTTGCTAGAATATAAGCTACCCTACTCAACCTTTTCTAAACAACAATGAAAACCATCTAAATCTGAATAAAAAAATATTTTGGGACAAAAAACAAAGATAAAGACAGCAAAAATTCTGGAAAACAGAAAGGCTCGTGTTTTAAAAAAGAAAACAAGAGCTAGCTCGCGCACCGAGGGTTCCGTACCATCAAAAATCATCAAAAAAATTACATTAATTCCACTATCGATCAAAAGCTGACCTAAAACTGCAATATTAAAAAAAGTGTTTTATTTAGTGACATCGTTTTATTTTTTCTGTAAGCTTTACATAAACTTCTATCGCATAGAATAATTTCAGATTTTTCTCCATGCAAACTTCGGAGATATGAGGGGAGAAGTATTTTTTTTAATTTTTTTTAATTTTTCGTCAATTTTCGAAACATATGCGAACTAAAAAAAAATAAAAATGTTTGAGAATGTGCAAATAGCGCTCTTTCATAATGATACCCCACATACTTTAGTATACCCCCAGACCCACTTCAAATTATTAAGAAACCTTTCAATCCCAGTTGCAACAAAAAAATTTTTTTTTCTTATTTGCAAAATAGTTTAGTATTCCAAATTTCAAGTTGATAGCATTGGTAGTTCTTGAGATATCCATCTGTGACAGACGGACAGACAGACTAGAGTCGCACCATAAGGGTTCCTTTTTACCATTTTGGTACGGAACCCTAAAAATATAATAATGTAGTTAGGTACTTCATACCACTGATTCGGTGGAACGTTCCCGGTGTAGATCTGCCTTGTGTTGGTTGTGTTCAGCACTGAAGCAGGGCTGGGACAGACGCACCTGCAGCGCCGATCCTCAAAGAACTGACCCTACGAAAACAACACTATTATTTAACGCCAATTATCCACACTATTGATTTTCGGTTTAAAAATAGACAGGTAAAAAAAGCAAAGGACAAAGAGACGCAGGACGCCCACTATTAAATCTCCGCGCGATTGTTTATTTATTTTTTTCGTCTATTATTATTTTATTATTCTGGCAATCTTCAGAATAAAATGCACTGGCAATATAAAAAGCTAGTCAAAATTTTATTGAAACGCGGTAGTTTCGTGTAGAAAAGGACAGCAATCAATGATGCGCTGCACGGTCTACCGATAAGGTATGCGTTATTGATTGCCGCGTCTGCCACGCCCGTGCACGAGGTAAAAATTTTTACCTAAACACACGTAATTAATTCCCGATTCTTGCGGAAACTATGGACTTAAGAGGGCTGTCACCAGTCCACTAGCGCCACTCCTTTAAAAACATATTATCTCGTGACTGAGACGAAATTATGAAAAACGGCTCAATCAGCTACCTCGGTAAGTGTATCTAGAATTTTCTAATACCTTTTATAAAGTTTCATTATTGAGACACGAAGCAACAAAATAGGATCTAGAGGAATGTGGCCGTTTTTATTTAGATCGAATTTTGTTGCTTCGTGTCTCAATATGAAACTTTATAAAAGGTATTAGAAAATTCTAGACACACTTACCGAGGTAGCTGATTGAGCCGTTTTTCATAATTCCGTCTCAGTCACGAGATAATATGTGACAGCGTTCTGAAGTCAAAAAGAGTTTACCAGGAGATATGAATCAGCCGGGCCTGCACCCGACCGTTCGGGTGCACGGTGTGATTTCTACTGAAGAGACGCCGCCCGGGAAAGCTTGAAGCTATTTTCCCAGTTCCCCGCTCACCCCGCAACCACCCTACCCGCGTCCTCCCCGCTCCCTTTGCACCTTTGGCGTCTGTTGGCGTCGCGCCCTCCCCGCGGTTTTCTCCAGCTGCACCGCCAAGCCTCGGGGCGCGTTCGCTGCCGCCGACGCACCCCGCTTCCCTGACAACCGCCCCCTTATAATTATGTATGTGCCGAAGCCGGAAGGGGCGCTGCCCTTATGTAATATATAATGCACCCTAACCCCATCGCCGCAGCTGTGGTACACCGCCCACGCGTGTGATTTTTCGTCTTTTGCAAAGATAAATGCAGGTTCTGTCTTCATTTTAAATAACTTTGACTTCAAGTTGTTATAACTTTTTTATCTATGATTTGTTTTGGTTGATTTTTTTTACATGGGCTTAGATTTAATTATTGTCGCACATTGTATAGGTTTTCAGCACTTTTTTGGTATGAAGTTCTTTAACGCGGCTTACGGTAGGAGTAAGACAGCGGGAATCCAATCAGGGGGCCAAGTCTACTAATTTACAAACGTTGCAATGATCTCGCCATTGTGAGTATTTGACAGTGTTTGTATGGCAAATCTGTCAAAAACTCACAATGAAGAGACCATTGCAACGTTTGTACATTAGTAGACTTGGCCCCCTGATTGGATTCCCGCTGTCGATAAACGTTTAATAGATTTGTTTGAGACACAAATGTAGGTATAGATTAGGAAAGATTTGTCAGCATATTAATATGAACGCAAGCTAGTGGAAATACAGATTGTCGGAAAACACGTTGAATTACCATCAAATTTAATCATAATTTAACTTGCGAGCTGAGACGTGTCAAGAGTTTCAGATACTATTATTAATGCATACAGTAATGCTATGTTCACCGGGAACAATAGGTTTAATGACAATTTTTTTTTTCCGTTATGTCGATTATTAAAAAATATTGGACACGTATTTTTTCATTTTTTACGTAATCAAAACATTACGGCGATACATTGAGTTCAAATGTGGCATGACGTCACTTCTCAGTGGATTTTATACTGAGCTGTGACGTAAAAAGCCCCTACTCCCCAAGTTTAATCTGTTTTATCTAAGTCATTTTTTATTAATATGATAAAGCAAAAAATACGTGTCTAATATTTTGTTATTATCTGATTGACGGACTAAACAGTTTTTCTTTTTTTTTTACCCAGGAATCATCCCTATTCCGTGTTTGTTTGGCATATATGCTATTACGATTCACAAATCACAAGGCGTTGGTCTTGACGGCGCTCATCTCAACATAGGCACTTTAATATTTAACACTAGACGGAGTACATCTTATCAAGCTAGATCCTAGTCAAATTAGAGCACAAGAAATTTCTATATTAGAATACAACCGCCTGCGAACGTAAATACCCGTAAACGTTTCACGAATCCATCACTTCACTGAAACAATTGCGGACCTATTTATTTTTGAGTAAATATAAAAATCGTAAATACACTCCCGGACACCTGAAACAAGCCACCTTGCAGATCTTTTTAAATAATGGTACTTAGTACAAAGAACACAAAAATCACAAAGTCACTCACTATTATTTCCGTTAGTAATTTTTCCCAATTTGAAATTGGAAATAATCGGAATAGTAAAAAAACTGTTTAATTGCAATACGTCTTGTTTTCGCGTTTCTCAGGGACAACATTTGCGTGGAATTTTTTTAAAACAATGGTTTACTTAGAATACGTATTTTTTTATTTTGTAATTTGTTTCAGACTCGAAAAGCATTTACGACGGCCGTCATGCGGTTCGGCATGGAATTAATTGCCACTATGGCGTGCTGTGGAATGTTCTCCCATGCTTCCAAGATGGCAGTTTTCAGCTCCTGCAAAGTTTCTGGAGCTGGTTAGTAAGCTCGAACACACCTCTTCAGCTCATCCCATAAGTGCTCTATTGGATTCATATCAGGGCTTCTTGCTGGCCATGCCATTACTGATTACTGCAACACTAACGTCATGCAGGTATTCTCGAACAATTCTTGCAGTGTTCGCCCTTGCATTACCATGCATAAAAATGAAGTCCTGGCCCAGAAACTCAGCATATGGCATCACATACCTAAGTCATTGATGAAAGTATCGATCGCTATTAAGTGGCGGCAACCGTGGTGCATTCATAAACACAAGGCCAGTTTTTACTTCGGTGGAAATTCCGCCCCACACTGTCCATGACCCACCGCCATAACTCACCTTCTCTTCAATACAACATTCCTCATCATTATCATACAGCAAAACCTTGGTTTCATTCGTAAAAAGAACCTGGCTCCATTGACGTTGAGTCCAATGCAAATGTTTGCGTGTCAAGTCTCCTAACAGTTCCAGCGCAAATGTCAATATTCTATTTATGCAAAACAAAACAATTAACGAAATAACCGAAAACGAATTCGTAGAATAATAATAATAATAATAGATATGTATATAAACATGCTCTAATCAAAGCTTGTTGCTACCAAACTCCTTATTTTTCTTTTTTTCAAATTCTTGAATGCTAATTTGGAACAATGATGATACCGAAATGATGGCCAGTGTGTCAGCTTCAAAACTCCATAATAGTAGATTGTATCATAAGGGAGCAAAATAATATTTTTACGAGCCAAAAATTTATTTTTGCGCCCGAGTGATACACTACTTCTCAACACCCGCTATGAGAAAATAAAAGGCGCCTCATATTTTATTGTAATATTATTATTTAATAAAAACATAGAGTAACAACTAAATTGAAATTAAATAGTATCTAATAATAAAACAACTATAAAACCTAAATTCACTGTCACTTGAAGAATTCATTTTTCAAAACAAAACCATGAATTACTAACAATCCGTGAAAATTGACGAAAACGCGCGTTTTTTATTTGATTTTTTTTTTTTAATTCAGCCGGCGGGGCGACTATTGGCCGTCGTACCAGCCCGTCTTTATTCAAATAATATTTGTGTTCGATTTATTTGACGCTGAACACTAAGATGTTCCAAATTCAAAAAGTGCGCGGCAAAGATAATTGCGGCGCACTTATAAAGAGGATTAAAAACTCATTACTGCCCGCTAAAAGTTTCATAAAGAAAACACCACCTTTGGGTGCACTTAAAGGCGAACCAAGTCGTCCTTTTCGAATAGATGGGATGAAAAAACTTTTTCTCTGACACATCATTATTTTGATGTTTTAGGCCTACATACATAAAAATGCACGGTGGCTCGATTTAGCAGTCCCGAAGTACATTATTATAAATTTTCTATTTTCCTGTCTATACAGGCTGCATACCTTTGAAGAAACACTTTATTTTATTATTTTAATAGTTCAGGTTATGAACGGTTAAAACTGAAACAGAAGAACCAAGATGGCGGCGGCGCCACAAAGGGCGCAGCCTCGAACTACTATGGGCTTCTCTAAACAATGAAGTATGATTAAAATAGTAATAATGACAATGTTTTAGGATTCAGAAAGGCGATTCATACCCTCCCAAAATGAATGGAAAATAAATCCCCCAAATCCTTCCAGGCATAATTTTCTAGAGCCACCTTAATCCAGCTCTCGATTTAATTAATTAAAGAAAACCGCGCGCATCTGAATGTTTACACGGGAATTAGCTACTCTATCAAAATATAAATAAGTATGCGGGTACATAGCGACATAAATAATAATGTGGGCGGCGATAATATTACAAGATCTACCCTTTCTTTTTTAAGAAAAACTTGTCTTAATACAAAATAGCATTGAGATTACTCCGAAACTCTTAAGAAATTCGAGAATATAAAAATAACTTTTTGAAACAAGAACGTAATTTCTCAGATTTTTTACGATAGAAGTCGTAAATACTTATTCAACAAATTATTTGGACAATTAACACTGTAATTAGGGAAAAGCGTGGTAAATAAATAAAATATGAAAAACTTACCGCTCTCGGAGAAGCTCGTAAGAGTAATGAGTGATGGGCGGGCTTGGGCGGCCCATGCATCGGCACTTGAAAGCTTTTCGATCAATAACATTGAACGACATTCACGAAACTTTTTTTTTACTGATTTCGATTTGAATAGGTATTAACCTGCACTAAAATAAATAAATAACTCACCTTAACATATCCTAATGATACCAGCGTTACGACGATAATTAGATCCATTGTTTTAAATCCACCGTATACCGGAACTAATTGAAATTGCAACTGCAGGGTGTGTCTATCAAAATATTGTTATACACGATCTGAAAGGAACAATCACTGGGGTAGAATTATGAAATTTGCACAGAAAGGATAACCCACTTTATTGCTTACGAACTAGAGTTCATATTTTAACAACTCGTGAAACTGTGTGAGCGAGGGAGCAAGTCTAAAACTATGACCTGGCTGAATAACTTGCCAGAGCAAAGGAAAACATCCAAATGGTACATATTTTTTAAAATATAGTTCGATCCGACGTAAATAGGTACGTGGTGTGGTAGTAATAAAATCTGGTATTTTCCTTAAATATCGGATCGTTCATTTCCTTTTGGATTATCGATGCAGATTATCGATTATCCTGTCGAGATCATCGTAAAACAACAAAAACCTGTTAGTGATAAAATCTATTGTAGACTAGCTTCTGCCCGTGACTTCGTCCGCGTGAAATTTCTTGTTCCCCTATAAGTGAAGACGATGTACCTAGAATAAAAATTACTTACCACAATTGGTAAAAAGAATGAAAAGTGAAGTAATGACAGAAAAATTAATAAATGCGATAGATACATGGTGCTCACATATTTACAAACATTGTATATGATTTTCCTAAAAAATTTACATTATAATAAGTCAGTGTGTGAGTTAAATTATATCAATAACAGAAAATGAAATTAATATCACAAAAATTATAAATTATACAGTTAAAAAAGTATGGTTACACCGAAGTTATTTCTAGCATAACTATATTCCGCATTTATTTGTAAGGCCCTTGTACTCCATTTACATTACGCATTAGACAAATAACGACAGTTTTTGTGTAATACTGTTGAAATTACTGCACTTTAGAGTTATTTTTTTAATGTAAATGGTAAATATATTACAGTGCTTTGTATTTATCGTGAAATAACGGACTTTATTAAACGTTTACATCGAAATAACAAAAGGGTGAGAACAGTTATTTGTCTAATGTTTTAATAAATGGAGTATAGATATTATTAGGTACTGATATGGTCGATATTTACGTGACAAAGAAAATAGGTAAGTCATTATTGATCTGTAGGTACCTAGAACTAAGTACGCCGTTGTTTTTGAGTAGATTGACAGTGAATCGACAATCTTAGGGTAGTCCTACACACAGTAGGACGCCCATGGCACAGTATAAATATGGACAATATGGAAAGTAGCCCTATTTGTTGAAATAATTACCTACGCTCCATTGGAGGGTTAGAGTTGGCACTCTTGAATGTTTGTAAAATTGAAAAGTGTTTTATTGGAACGAAGTTCTTTAACACGGCTTGCTTTAGGAGTTTACTGGTAGAAATCGTCACGCAAAAAATCGTTCCTACATGATATGCGACACCCCCTCCATGTGACTTTCTTCTTTGGTCAAAATAAAAATCCAAAATGTCGTTTTCATAGTTTTCGAGGGTGCTAGAGCCATGAAAACGACACCCATGATGAAAAATTAGAAACATTTTGCAGCCGTCTTCTTGGATTAACAAATAAAATCACGATTTTTCTTATGATTGATCACACGGACCATAATTTTCTATATTGATAACAATAAATTATTCTTACCTTTTAAGATCAGCAGGGAGTTTAAAAAACGAAAGTTAACGTATAACACAACCACACTCGACACGGCACCCGCGACTGAGAGCACCGCCACGCACGCTTCGGCGTCTCGTAGATGCGCGCGTCATTGTGAGTGTGTTGTTTCGAACGTTAGTTCGTATTTTCTGTACTGTCCATATTTATATTGTGCCCATAGGCTACGTGGTTCGGCGATTCTCGCCGAGTGGCTGGCAGTTGAATGAGAGTAGCCAAAGATCGAGAAAAATGGCGTGCAATGGTGGGGTGAGGTCTATGTCCAGCGGGGTAATTACGTAACACACAGTAGCAATGGGTTTCATTTTCACAGTTCAACAACGTTCATTGCGTTATTAACGAGCAGACAATTTTTTCGAACATATGAAGCAATGGATTAGCAATATCTTTCAAAATCATTCAGATTGTGAATTAAAATCAAAATCTATACAAATAAATGAAATTTAAGGGTCTGTTTGTAATGTTAAAATAACAGCTTTATACTAAATGCATATGAATAATATGTACATAATAAAAAATATATATAATAATAACAAAAAAATAAATTGTCTCTGTTCCGGCTATTCTCCGAAACGGCGGGACCGATTTTGACGGCACTTTCACTCGCAGAGAGCTGATGTTATAAGGAGTAACTTATACTACTTTTATTTTAGAAAAAGCTATGCGGGCAGAGCCGCGCGCAACAGCTAGTAATCCATACTTATCCATACTTATATTATAAATGTGAAAGTAACTCTGTCTGTCTGTCTGTCTGTATGTTACGTTTTCACGCCTAAACCGCTGAACCGATCGTCATGAAATTTGGCAGAGATATAGCCTGCGATATGGAGACAGACATAGGCTACTTTTTTACGCGATAACCGACATCTACGCGGGCGAAGCCGCGGGCAAAAGCTAGTAGGTATTATAAATGTGAAAGTTTGATTGTTGGGATTTTTGTTACTCAACGTTACGTATGTAACGTTTTTAAAATGTTAATACTGTGATTTAAAACTGTGAATAAAACTCGCCTATACTTGAAATAATTTTTTAAATGTTTTCAAATGAAATATTTTTATGAACTAAAATGTTATTTTTTTATTTTTAATATTAAATATTTTAAATAAATAATAAAAAGTTCCCATTGTCCCCATTAGACGTATGGCAGTGGGGACATCGAGAATAAAATTACCAACTTCTCGTTGTCCCAGGGACGTATTTACCCTAGGGCCAAAAGGGCCATGGCCCGGGGCGGCAGGCTGCGAGGGGCAGCGCAAACTGCACCACGCTCAGCTTTTTTGACTTAATATGCCTGAAGAAATTAAAAAAAGCCTACCTAATTAACAAAAACTACAACTCATTTGGTTGTAAGTTTGATAGACATCAAGACGCGGGGCAATCATATTATTGACAGGTGGCGCTGCCGTGCGGTGGGCGGCAGCGACGGTATGTCCGTCGGACTCTGTCGCTCGTCACGACTCGGAAGTTCGGGGCTAGTAGGGACACAGTATAAATATGGATTGTGCTACTGGATTTTATTTTATGATTCAATCAATGTTTTGCTCTTTTTCCGTTAATTTATGGGGCGGCAAACCCTACAGGCTACAGGCCCGGGGCGCTGAATCTTAAAATACGCCACTGCGTTGTCCCCATCAGTGGTGTAGGGTAATGGGGACAAAAATGAAAACCTTCGTCTCGTTATCCCCATCAATGGGTAGAAGGCAATGGGGACAGCGGGAATACTCCCGCTATAGTACCTAAACCTCACCTACGCTCATTAACCAATAGCATTGCAGCATCAGATTTTTCCTGAGCTCCTTGTTTTTGTAAATGAGAAAAAAAAGACCGTAAAAAACCAGCCGAGGTGGTCAGATATCTGTGATCATTGTAACAGAGCCTGGGAAATTTATTTCACCAAAAATTGTTTCTTTTTATTTCGTCGCCATAAAGGCGGTAAACAGATGTAGTCATCGTGTGTACGGGATATTGTTTTCAAAGTGGTCAGATTTTCGTGCCCACGATAGTACGGTCAGCTGCAGAGAAATCTCACCCCCTAGCAATGTATTTATTCATTGCTAGGGGGTGAGATTTCTCTGCAGCTGACTGTACCTACCCCTGAAGGGTCGAAAAGGACCTTGCAAGTCAACTTTAATTGGAGAGAAATACGTCGTAGTAGGAACCGTCAACCGCACATCAGTGGCAACAATCTGACATTGACAGCGCCTTCGTGTCGTAGCAGCAAGGGTGACTTTCGTAGTGCAATTGTTACCACAGATGTGCGTTTGACTGTACATGTGCTACAACAATGTGTGAAAAAGGACCAAGGAAGAAGCGGTGATTTGAAAGAATTGCCTTTCGAAAAGAAGTGATTTCGTTTCAGATGGTTGATGTGATTTAATTTGACAGTACTAAACTAAAATTTATCTTCTGTCCTTTTCGTAATGACATAGAAAGAAAAAGATGCACTGAACTTATATTTAGTTTAGTTTGTTTCGGCATCATTGTATTGGGTTCACTTGATTGACATTAATCCAAGTACCTATAGGTAGGTAATATCAGCTGGTCGATTTTGTAAAAATCTCACTGTGAAATCAGGGACCTGTCATTCCACCTACGGGATTGACACTATTGACAGCTCACTTCAAGCTCACATCACCTTCGTTTTCACGCTGAGAATTTAACAGAATCGACTGACAGGTAAGTACCAATTTATTACCTATAATAGATGTATTATGCATGAAGGTAACTAATTATTACCTACAAAACTATAGTGCTATTCTGTAACCATATTATCTCACCGTGAAAACAGATGCAAGTGAGCCGTCAGTTATTTAAGTGAGCTGTCAGTGTCATCCCACCTGATGCTAGGGATTGACCATTTACAATCTTAATCGAGATTTTAATAATATTTTTACTGCTAATTCTATTGATCATTTTAAATTATTTAAGTGTCTAAAAATTTGTATTTACGGGGTTTAAAAATTAAATAGCAAAACAGAGATTCAGTCAGAAACTTATTACTTTATTTTTATTTTTTCTAGACCTTTTAGAGCCTCTGGGGCGAGTGCGTCACGCTCGAATAATAAATAAAATAAAATTATCAACAGAATAAGCACAAAAAATAAGATTAAAATTTTGATTATGGTTGTAAATGTAATGCTTGGTCAATCCCTAGAACCAGTGGGATAACACTGACAGCTCACTCCACGCAAGTTTTCACGGTGAGATTTTTACAGAATCGACATACCTACTTGTGAAGTGAACTGGAAGTGAGCTGTGGTGGAAGTGGTGTTAATCCCTAGCATCAGGTGGAATGACAGCTCACTTCAATATCACTTCACTTAAGTTATCATGGTGAGATTTTTACAAAAAAGACCGGCTGGTACGCACTGTAACGCTCACCTGGGGCCTAAGTCTACTAATTTACAAACGTTGCAATGGTCTCGCCATTGTGAGTATTTGACAGTGTTTGTATGGCAAATCTGTCAAAAACTCACAATGAAGAGACCATTGCAACGTTTGTAAATTAGTAGACTTAGGCCCCTGGAGTCCAGACAACCATTACTGAAATATTCATTGATGAAATACTCGAATGTGAACTGTTACATTACAAGCAAATGCTCCCGATGAGCGACTACCTTAAGGCGAAAGCGTCAGGGTAGTCCGTGAAATTCAAATTTTCTTACGTTTTTTGCAAGTTGCAGGTCAGTTCAGGTTGTGTGTTGTTCTAAATATGAGTAGCGGCCGTATCAAATATTTATTTAAAGAATTATAACCATAAAAATCATCAATACAACTCTCTAAGTTCATACAGTCCTATTGAATGACTATTTCGTGAAATCATGACATTTTAGGATTATACTAACTTAAGGAGTTGTATTGCTGATTCTAATGATTATAATTCTGTAAATATATGTATATTTGTTACGGTCGCAAATCATACTTTAATCAACATACACCCAGACAATGAGCTGCAAATTGCAAAAATCATCAGAAAATATGAATTTCGCGGGCTACCTTAGCGCTTCTCCCTGAAGGCGCTATGATATCTACTCGAGCCGACTGAAGTATGCTCGCGGAGTCGCGAGTGCTTCGCGCGTGTGGTAGGTATTTAAACACAGTAATTATTTTAATAATTTTATCAAGACAAACTCAGCGAATCGTGCTAAACAATCTTAATAACTATTTATTAGATTAATCATTACGAAAAGGGGTAGGTAACTTTGGGATTGTTTTCTATCCAGCAAAGTTAATCTAATCGTGTTATTAAAAGCGATTGCATGTCTGCCAGATCCCTAATAAATTAAGATACGAGCATATCTTTTTTCATAATTTTATATAATTGTTTTTTATATTTCTCGTGAATTCAAAAAGCTAGTAAGCGCGATTTCTGTCGGATCATACCGCCTTAAGATCTCAGATCAAATTAAGATGTGATAGTTGTCTTGACAAAAATATTATGTCAGTCTGATACGTTAGATTAAATGGCAATTACTCATGGCATCGCATTGTCAACTAAATACCTATTTATTTCGGGTTAGGGGTCGTTCGCCCCACTATGGAACGAGACAGCGGACCAGTTACCCCTTTAAAAAATTGGTGGTTAACTGGGCAAATTGCAAAATACTTAAGAAAATTTGAATTTCGCGGGCTACCTTAGCGCTTCCCCCTTAAATCTACATGCCAACATATTAATTATATCTATGTATGATAAAATATACTCCCTCCGACTCTGCCCTAAGCCGAGGTTCGAACCCCACAGGGAGTGCCCTTAGCGCGCAGTCGTTTAGATTATAAGTTTTTACGCCCTGACTGGAGGCATTAAGTTTCGTTAGGAGCTCATTGCCACCATCATTTTCATGCATACTTTAGCCAGCCCCGAACATTGGACGATGACGCGCCAGGCGCGTCATGGGCCTCCCGTGATATTTGCTTATGACGGGCCTGGGGCGTCATTGGCCATGAGTCGGTTAAGGCAACCACAGGAAAGTCCGGTTAAAGAGTCTCAACCTCTCAAGGTTAAATATGAGAAGCCGTAGCAAAAAAAAAAGAGATAAAGTATAAACCATTTTAAGCCACCCTTCGTTTGATTGTAATAAAACGGATGTGGGCCTAGATAACGATTATCAATTTTTAAAAGGGTAACTGGTCCGCGGTCCCATTTCCATAGTGGGCCGAACGACCCCGAACCCCTTATTTCATAGACCTCTCAAAGTTGAACTTTTGAATTGCATGAACTTTTAGATGTGTTTACCTCGATATTGAATGATTGTATACATACAGTCTTTAATTCGTTTAAATCCTCATAAGGGATTCTTGTACCTACTCATCATTAGGTATGAAAAACTTTTACTATTGGACCAAACCTGATATCGCGAAAAAAAAATCTGCTGTTCCCTACATTTATGTTCGCATCCATACTAATATTATAAATGTGAAAGTAACTCTGTCTGTCTGTCTGTCTGTCTATCTGTCTGTCTGTCTATCTGTCTGTCTGTCTCTCTGTCTGTCTGTCTATCTGTCTGTCTGAATGTTACGTTTTCACGCCTACACCGCTGAACCGATCGTCATGAAATTTGGCAGAGATATAGCCTGGGATATGGAGAAGGACATAGGCTACTTTTTTACGCGTTAACCGACATCTACGCGAGCGGAGCCGCGGGCAAAAGCTAGTAAGACATAAGACAGTCAAAATGTAGGGAACAGCTGATTTTATTTTCGCGATTTCAGGTTTGGTCCCATAGTAAAAGTTTACCCCGCTGTTTACGGCATGTTGGTCAAAACAGTTTGGCCTTTAGGAGGCATAGCGTAGTATGGAGTTTCAATAAGATAAAAGGCCAGCATTTACCGCCTTTATTACCACTGACAAGTGGCCAACCGAACAAGTAGTTTACAGTCAATGCACAAGTTGTTTTTTTATATTCTAAAAAATATTGAATACCTTACAGAAGCTGAAATGAGATATTATAGTGCTGTAAGCTGTAGCAATAAGTGAGCTTGTTTGTTATTACAGCTCCAAAATAGAAAAACTATTTTGGCAAAATGTGTATTCCGGAATAATCCTCGAGCATGAATCTCACTTTCGAAACTGGGTTTAAAGTACACATGAGGATAAAATTCTTGGCTCTACATAGCTTGTTCATTTATTATTGTTTTATTTAATTTTTATTCTTATTTAACTTTGTCGGAAACAGGATCAAATCCAGATTCATGCTTGCAAATCATTCTAAAATACAAGTAATAATTGTGTTATGTTATATTTTATGAGTAAACCGACAAATCAAAGCAATCAGTATGTGTTAAGAATAAGGTCCACGAACTGGCAGTGTTATTGAGTTACTTAAGCGTTTTAAAATTTTATTGTGATAAAACATCAATTGGCTCACCCTAATGCGTGGATCTGAATGCAGTCTTCAACAGAATGTGAGTGTACTTACAATAGTACACTTTCGCCTACACCTTTGACCGATAAGTCAATGAATTCTATATTTAAGATGATTTAACTCTTTTATTTTAATAAAAGTTATCTAAACCTATGTCTTTGATTGCTATTCATACAATAGGCAACTGTTCTTTCCTATCCTTTCGACAGAGATTAGTATACTAATAAGGTTCTACAGTTGGCTAAAGTACTTTACGGCGATTGTTAATAAATAGGATCAAAAAACCAGCCTAATCAACATCTGTTTACTATTCACCCATATCCACGTCTACACATTGAAATATTCGTTTTGGGTGCCTATCTAGTCATGTTTAATCTAGTATTCAGGAAGATAGTGTCACGGCCTATTTATCGGATCATGTTAGATGTGATAATCATTGTATTTTATACCTATAAACTAATATTCGTTTGCAAGGGTCACATCATCAGACGAACAGGCTACATATTTGACAGCTTTTTGATGATGACAGCCCACCCAGCCATGACAAAGGCCACATTAAAAAAAAACTCGTTTAAGTCATAGACAATTTTACAAAGCTTTCAAAGTATTCTGCCTCATCATTTTAATTGACACCTCGCTACTTGTCTGCGTCTGGGCGCTCCTTGTATGGCTCTGCATCACTGCCAATGTGGTGAAAGTGTCGACTGCCGCGGACACCATGGCCTATCCTGCAGTAGGAGTACAGGCCGGATAGCACGGCACACCAGCATAAATGACATCATCCGTCGTGCTCTTGTCACTGCCGAGGTGCCAGCAGTTTTAGAACCCAATAACTTGGCACGTGACGATGGGAAGAGACCAGACGGAATGACCATCATGGTGTGGGATGCAACATGTGTCGACACCCTTGCGCCATCCTTCGCCGTCTTCCTAGCACAGCGGGCTATGCCGGGGCGGCTGCTGCGGGTGCGGAAAACCTCAAACGGCGCAAATATAACAACCTTATTGGGAGCTATATGTTTGAGCCATTTGGGATTGAAACATTAGGACCATGGGGTCCGAGTGCCCACTAATGGTATTTCAAGACATCTACAATCGGTTGGCCGACTCTTCACGTGACCAGAAGGCTGGCATTTCTTGCCCAAAGAATCAGCATTGTCATACAACGTGGCAATACTGCCAGCCTTTTGGGTACTTTTCCTGTTGACAGCGATGCGGACGAATTTTTTGATGCCCTTTGATTCTTTTCCCTCCCTTTTTTATATACTTGTACATATTTTTATCTATTTTCTTAAACACCACATTTATACTGCATCTGCAAATACAAAAAATGGGAGGGTAAGGTTTTTTTTATAAATAAATTACAACAATACTGGTATCAAGTAAAAGTTAGTGATGAGACAATTCCAAATATAAGTATATATATATTTATATATAATTAATAAAACTAAACAGCTTAAAAAAGCAAATTTTTTAATAAAACTAAAAACCCGACTGTAAAAACCACAGACATAATAAAGAGTAGGCAAAAACACATAACTGAAAAGAGAAAAACAAGAATTATATGTTATAGAATTTTGGTACCGGGCCTGCGATACCAAAATTCTACAAACAAAATTTACACCACATGTCAGGTTATTGATTTGTATTATTTGTTCATGAATCAAAAAATCATGAAAACTAAAGTGTGCAAAACACCTTAGTTTTCTATAAATTGAGCGTGTATGACCACCTTTATGGAGCTGTCAGACAATTTTTCCACTTCATAAATAAATTGCAAAATTCTATCTAGTCTATGTTTCACGGCTGCTGACCGATCATGTTTTGAAGTGGGTAGAAGATAAATGTGTTACTTTTGTGATGACTGTACGAGTTATTTGTAAGGTAATTACAAAAAAATATTGTTTTCACAACATCATTGTACCCTCATTTAGTATACACAAATAATAAACTGAGAATCATGGCGTGTTCAGACCACCAGACGACTGCCTAGGTGGCAATTTTCAGATGTCATAATTTTTGTAGAGTGTCTACTTTTTACGTATTATGCCTAATAATGAGGTTTATTTAAAAAAATGAAGTAGCAATAATGTTGTAGAATGTATGTAGTCTATTAAAGGCAATTTAACTAAACGCTTAAAATACGAATCTAAAGTAAATCGTCATGATACTCAAATGTTTAATTTTTCAATATCATGGTGAATATTTTACCATATTCATGGTGTTATTGGCTTTGAAAATGTAATTTAAGACCTCTCCCCTTGCTTGTGATGTCGTTTAAGATTCAATAAGTGTAAACAATTATAATAACCAAGTAGAGTTGGCACAGACCAGAATAATTTTCATAAAAAACATGCATTATTCAGTGTATTATAAAAGTATTGTATGTTGTTTCACTTGAATATATCATTCTTCTTAATGTCCTTAATCTTTGGGCTAATATTTGAGTTCTATTTTATGTAAGTACTTAATTGTACTGTGTCAAAACTAAATTTAACCACTGAGGTAATTGCCTCATACTCATACAAATAATAGCCATTTTGGTACATTTACTCCTGGTTGCTGCAATTTTATTTAATATTTGTAAATTTATAAAATAGGTTGTTATTTTGATCAACAAATATTATCACTTCAACTTACATGCGATTTCACAGCAGATTTACTTATCAGTGACAAGGTCAGGCATTCAGAAATTTGGTGGAATGTTACTGGGATGCTGGAATTATGTTTTCAATTAAAAATTAAGAGTAACAAAACATCGTCTCATTGTTGTGTAATACTGGTACAGTAAAAACCGTTTATAACAACTTTGTAAGGGCTGTTGGACTACGGTTGTTATAGCCTATAGACATTATAACCAAAAACTATGTTAAATAAACAGAAATACTGGGACCTCGAAATTTGTCGTTATAACCGGTATGTCGTTTTAACCAAAGTTGTTATAAACAGTGTTGTCTGTACTTAAAATACAAGTCTCTCAAATTCTTTGAGTATTAACAAGCTTCTTTATGTCTATACAAACTGTTTTGTAAATATTTAGTCAAGTGGACTTACAAGTTTAGTAGAGTATCAGTGTGATAAGCAGTTACTTCAGAGCTTATATTCTGCAATTTACCTTTGTATTGTAAAAATAACTGGTTTAAAAACCAGTCATACATTAGGTTTGTAATATAACTGTCAGAGGTGATATTTATTGGAGACTAGCTGACCTGACAGACGTTGTCCTGTCCAAATTTCAATAATTTATATTAATACAAAGGAGGACATTCAGTTTTTCCTGAATTTGAATATTTTCCAGGAATCTTTTCAAATTTTTATTTCTGTAAGAACCTCATTCGTACTACTACGAACATTTTTAAACAAAAAATTGCCAAATCGGTCTAGCCATTCTGAAGTGATGCGCTTACCAATGAACGGCATTACATTTTTATTATATAGCTTATTTTAAGAATAGTTTTTTGGAGATCTTTACTGAATCACTTTAGTGCAGGTAAGGGCTAAAAGCACATAAAATAATAACACTATTAAATCTCATGTAATTGCTGTGATTGGTTGATTCAAATAACAAAATTAAATCAAATCATTTGATAACAGAGCAGATTGGCTAATAAGATAGGCTTCGAAACGAAATAATATGTAAATGGCTTCAGAATTTATAACATTAGAGAACCTAAAAATAAACCAAAATCCATAACAGGTTTCTGATGATGGCTATGTTCAGCAGTGTCGCAGTGAATGTCTTGTCTATACAAATAAATAAAACTGAAGTGTACAGACACTGAAAGCTAAGCACTGAAAAGGCTGTTATTTTGACATTACAAACAGTTGTAATGTCAAAATAACAACTTTTGTCTAAATGCATAACGACGGTTAAAAGGTAATAACCATGGTAATAACCAATCAAAGGTAACAACAAACCATAAATTGAGACTCATTTTCGAAAAAATGTCGCATTTGCCCTATTACCTTTTAACCGTCGATAAGAAAGCATATAGAGCATTTACAACAAAAAACATTTATATTTTATTTTTGTCTAATTATCTGGCTGTCTAATCTCCGAAACGGCTAGACCCATTTCAACGTGACTCAGTGGCAGATAGCTGGTGTTATACGAAGTAATATAGGCTACTTTTATTTTAGAAAAAGCTATGTGGGACAACCACGGGCAGGAGCTAGTTTGGTAATACAATTTTAAACTAGAGACTCCTTAGCAATTATGAAACATTTTCAAGGCACAACACTCAATCAAGAGTGATCTAGACAGCCCTTTAAATAGCCAGATATCGTTATAATATTCATTATGATTATTTATAATCTGATTTAAAGTATTACAATTATGCTTTTGCGAATTATTTGATTCATACAAATTAATATTATTATGTACATCATATTTATGACTAATCTATTGCCTTAGTGCCCACTGCCTGAATGCTAATTTCTTAATTATTATAATAAATTAATCAGCTGTCCTGATATGGGCATGTGATGCGGACGTATGAGGAAAATGTTGTAAGGAAAGTTTACGAGTATGAATGTGGATGGCAACAAAAGTAGAGTAGGGAAGTTCAAAGAAACTGTGGATTAACTGTGTGGAAAATGATTTCGTTAGAGAGGGGTTGACTACAGAGATGATGATTAATAACGAAGTATGGAAGAAAAAGACACGCTGCACCAATCTCAAATAAATTGAGAAAAATCTGGCATAATGTCAGATAGTACAATTATTACTGTCAAACTGTTCACCACCACCTCTGTCTGAACAACGCATTATTTGACACAAAATCATCTATGACTCAAAATCACATCATTACAGATAGTATGATAGTACAGTTAAAAAAATGTACGTCAGAATCGCGGGTGTAGTTTTCAGAATACCTAAATTTATTGCATTTATTTGGTACCTTATGTGTACCTTTACGTACCTCTCCTGAAAATCTGTGTACCTACACCCATACAATTATATTTTAATAATTAGGTATACCCGCCATCCTGATGTCAGAACCGCGGGTGTACTGCTAACCAATTTAGGTAGCTAAGTACACTATAAGTAGATTTGGAATCTCTTGTGTACCTGCAGAAACAAGTATTAAATAAACAAATTACTGTAAGGTTGCTGCGAAAAGTTAAAAGAAACGATTTTCTTTTTATGACGTCGTTATTATTTTATAAAATAACAATCTTCAGTATTAATAACTTAAGTTAAATATTTAAAAATCCTATTAGAAAAACCAACAACAGTTTGCCTATTTTAGAATTGTGAAGGATTTATAGAATTAGGATGTTGATTCCGATATCGTCAAATCGTCGTTAGAGGGTGGGTAATGTGTAATATATATTAAAAGTACGTCTACCTGCATTAGAAAATAGTGAGAAACGATAAACCAAGTATGTCAACAACAAAATTATATGCATAAATTATCTATTATCTATATAATATGTAAATACTGGTATGTATCTATTTCGGTCTTGGAACTGAATGGAAATAATTTCATATTTTGTTATTATAGATAACAGGATAATCATAAAGGAAACAGGCAACAAGGAAATGTAATGACGGCGTCCTTGCACCAGAGTAATCCAAATGCAACAAAAAAAAAAAGTTGTTTTGACTGCCTCGGTGGTTCAGTGGTCGTAGTATGCGACTGCTGTACATGATGTCGTGGGTTTGATGCCATAAAACAACAATTTGCGGATCACACAGTGTTGTCCTGAGTCTGTGTATAATTTGTGTCCGTTAATTTCATGTTTCGATTCCCGGTATGGGCACACAATCACACTCACACTAATATTATAAAGGTGAAAGGTTGTGAACCGCGGGGCGCAGCTAGTAGTGACTAAATGTTATGCGGAGGTTCTGGATGTGGGATTCCTGGTATGGCCACAACACATGTTTAATGTGGAGGTTCTGGGTTCGATTACCGAAGAATGTTATTTATTCCTTGACGTCGTTACTATTTTGTAAAATAGTAAGAACGTCAAAGTTTTTTTTTTTTTTTTACTTTTTGCATGAAACCTGACAGTATTTTGTTTATTAAATACGTATTTCTGCAGGTACAAAAGACGTACCAAATCTACTTATAGAGTGTACTTAGCTACATATATTGGTTAGCAGTACACCCGCAGTTCTGACATCAGGACGGCGGGTGTACCTAATTATTAAAATATCATGTAAGGAGTGTAGGTACACAGATTTTCAAGAGAGGTACGTAAAGGTACACAGAAGGTACCAAATAACTGCAATAAATTTAGGCACATCTGAAAAGTACACCCGCGATTCTGACGTACATGTTAAGAAAATCTGTTGTTTCCTTTCGTGTGTTGAATGCTGCCAGTATGATATACCTTTAAGTATTTCAACAATACTTTGCTTTTGCGTATCACTGTAGTATAATAATAATGTTACAAGTTCTTAATGCTAGTTCATGCAGACTGGTGTTACACACTAGGATTAGTTTTTAGAGCTGTTTTCTCTATTTGTGTCATTCTTATAGTCTGTAAAGCACGGTGTTTAGAGTATTTAGGAGACGTCGACATTTAACTCTGGTAATTAGTCGCAGATTGTGCTGATTTCAATAAAAGAATTTACATGCTTGCCTTTCTTTTAAACTCTATCGCCTGTTAAAAGGATAAGGGAAGGCAACAATATGAAATAAATATACTAGATTAGTTCTGAACTGATTGGACAGACCTTTGTGTAGGTAGTAGAGACCTGCTATAGGCTTATGACGACTGAACTAAGCAAATAGCCGCCTAAAAAAATTGTACAAAATATCTGTTTGAACCTTAGTACAAACAGATATTTTGTACTATTTTCTAATTGCCTTCCTAACAGCCTTGACCCTATACGCAACAATCAGAATATTTTTTTTATTGATGAAAAGCAAAAACTTATTTAATACTAGCTTCTACTAGGTTTAAAAAAAAAAAAAACTAGTCTAAGTTACTCCTTATAACATCAACTATCTGCCAGTCACAATCGGTCCAGCCGTTTCGGAGATTAGCCAGACCAAACAAACAGTTTAAAAAAAAAAGTTTTCTATCTAGTAAAAACCTGTTATTTTGACATTACAAACAGACACTTCAATTTTATTTATTTGTTTATAGATCAGGGTATGGAGAAAACATATCTCTGGAATGCAGATTGATAGTGAACTATAAATTTATTAAAAAAATTGTGTTCTTGTGTCCCAATGGCAGACAGCAACAAATGTTACACAGCTTTTCAGCATTTCATGTACCTATCTAGGCTTAATTTATATATATATATATATTTTATTTTTAATGATTTGTTTATTGATTCTCTACTGACCGTACACTTAAATTGCTGCTTGTAGATGCAGAAATTGTAATATAAAAAGTCGGGTGCCTATACCAATATTGCTTACTGTGCTTCCAAAGGGATGTGAACTTTCTGAAAATAAATCGGTTTCGCGTTTTTCGTTTCCATTTGTATTATCCAGGTGGTACTGCCCTTAACAGTTTAATCACAATTTCACTTTGATCAATTGCATATTGTTACTGCCGGGCGGCTGGAGCGCGATTGTATTTTTATTGTACTTTATATTGCCAACCACCATTTCTTTATTTGGTATACCAACAGCAGTACGTACAAAAGATTAAAACAGAACAATAAAAGTACTGGTATGTATGCCTATTATAGGTTCACCGCGTTCACCACAAAACAAACCATTGCATTTATTCAAGAAATTATGACGTTACTGACATTTTTTTTTTTTTTGACGCTGAGAAATGCATTCCGCCGGCCCGCTCGCTGGGGGACGAGACGGGGGTGGGACTCCCTGCCAAAATGGCAGTATACCCACTAAAACTCAGCGATGTTGGTGTCCCCCAGGCTGAGGGGCTACGGGAATGGCCGGGAACACCTGGCCATTCCCATCCGGCACTGGTGGAGGCATGTGCAATACAGGCAAGGTTGCCCCCGCACCCGTTACCTGCTGGCCTCCACCTGGGAGGAGTCGGAGATGACTATCATATTGACGTCTTCTTCGACCCCTCTTCCGCCTTCGGAGTGGCGCCGCGAGAGGGTCGTCCTCCCGCGTGCGCTCTGCCTCCTCCTTCTGCGACATTACTTCCTCGCAGAAGGAGGCGACCGCTGCCCAGGCGTCGCTTTCCAGCATGGAGTTGACGACGCTGGGAAGCGAGAGGTCCCGCCTGACTGCTGCGACCAGTTTACGGCGCAGCCCGGACCAGGCCGGGCACACCTCGAGGGTGTGCTGTGCCCTGTCCTCCGCCGCGCCGCAGTCGTGGCACGACGAGATCCCCTTCATTTGGATCCGGTGCAGGTGCGATCCGAAGCACCCATGGCCGGACAACACCTGCACCAGATGGAAAGAGAGGAAGCTGTGGGACCGCTCAAGCTAATCCTTCAGGACTGGCCCAAGCGCGTCCAAAGTTCGGCGGCCAAAAGCGGCAGTGGCGAGGTCCGCCGTCCAATGATGGACGATTGCGTCCCTCGCCTCTTGCCGCACGGCCTCCCGGTCTTCCAGAGCTGGGTGTTCCCCTCTCGCCCTCCGCCCCGAGTGTCATTCTGAATTTCGACAGCTAATTATTTCGACACAGTCTTAATTTCGAAGAACAATAGTTCGACTACTCATTGCTTCGACAGAACATAAATTCGACAAGCATTAGTCCGACAGAAAATACTTCGACAACACACACCTTCGAAGAACACTACTTCGACAGAAGCCTTCTTCGATATGCACTTGTTCGGGGGATCTCTATTTCGACGGAACATACCTTCGAAATAACACTGCTCTGAAATGTGGCAATAATAATTGAATTTCGCTTTATAGTTTTAGGTATAAAATAAAAACATAAATAATAATCAATATTATGTTTGTATGGTTTATGGTGGCGAGGGCCTAACATTCGGGCATACCTACCAACGTCATTGCGGGCACCCCAAAGAGATGGCCCTTTGGGGTGCCCGCAATGACGTTACTGACCTAACCTAACTATCCTAACACCCTGTTTCTGGATTGAGAATTTGACTTTAAAAACTTGTCAACATTTTTCCTAAGGGGCCGTGCACGAAATCGACAGTTTTTTTAATCAATTTTGTTCAGAAAAGAAACTTGCTTGTGAGAAAGGGATAAAGAGTTTAAACAAAATTATTTGTGATTTGAAAAGTCTAGTTCTGTGTTTCGCTGTGGCTGGAAGGTATTTTTCAATTAATTAAGTATTCATGGAAAATCAATACTCTTAACAAGTTTTCCGACAAATGTCGCGAGACTGACGTTTGATCATCTTTTTACAAGAAACTACATTTGATTTGGAACATTAAAAAATATCATCAACATCATTATAATGGTTTACTTGCACGTAGCTGCGTGTCAACTTCGATACAAAATATAGCAGCAAAGAATGTTGAAAAATCCTATTTAAAATAAAACCCAATCAATGATGTATTTTTCCTATTATTTAACAAACCATATCAATAAATTTAAAAATCATTAGTCTTCAGCTATCCTTTAAATAAAATCAATATTTTATTTTATGATAATCTTCGTTAAGTAAATAAAAGGCGAAATCCTTACTAATATTATAAATGTAAAAGTAACTTTGCCTGTCTGTCTGTCTGGCTGTTACGTTTTCACGCCTAAACCGCTAAACCGATTGTCATGTAATTTGGCAGAGATATAATCTGGGATATGGAAAAGGACATAGGCTACTGTTTTACGCGATAACCGACGTCCACGCAGGCGGAGCCGCGTGCAAACGCTAGTAAACTATATTTTCTAAAGCGCAAAAGTGATGGAACTATTAACAGGTGCTGTGACGAAAGTACAGTTTTCTTGGCGCTTAACCATTCGTTTCAACGAATGGTTAAGCGCCACGAAAACTGTACTTTTATAGTCACACAGACTTAATGTTTCAATTATTTGAAGCTTTCTCACAATTAGATATGCAATTGACAAAAGAGGGGTTTTTTCACGGTGCACGGAGCCTTAATTAAGATTTTTTTCAAATTCTCAAGTTAAAATGTTTAGCTCAGAAACCAGATGTAGTTAAGTTCACTGTCATGGTTCGATTGAATTGGCACAGAATTAAGATTTTGCTACTTAAATTAGAATTGTAGAGTTTAGTGTCAACAGAAAAGTTCGGTATACATCTTATAATTCATTTGATTTGTGATAATTTGATTGAAAATTTTACATAACCGGGCTAAATACGATAAAATTATTGTAAATTTTATTTTACTAGCGACTCGTATTTTTTTTTTTTTTTTCTAATACATATTAAGGAATAATGTACCTTTCTAATGGTGGAAGATTTTTTTAAATAGGAGCTTTGGTTCCGTAGATTACCCTCCACATATACACAAACTCACAAAATTCTCTCTCTCTCTTTATAATATTAATATAGATTAGATTAAGACTGAAAATAAATTCTAACCTTTGAATGACTACTAAATTTCGAATGATCGAAAATCGATGAAAGTTCATTATTTTTTTTTCTTTTTGATGTTCTCGTGTGAACGTGGAATGATACAAAAATGAACATTCACTTGAGTGAACCATTCATTTGAGTGAAGCGTTTGATATCAGCTTTAAAGTAGTAGTGGTCGTTGTCGAATTTTTGATGGACAAAACGCAACCGTTTTCCTGACGACGAAAACGGTTGCAAAAAACGGTCGTCGTTGCAACTGGTTTGAAGACGGACGACGGGCGACGAAACTTAATTTCGTTTTCGTCGAGTGAAATAGTTGCAGTTTCTTACAACTATCAACAGGTTTGATCGTCGCATCACGAACGACAGCATTGACAACTGGTAGGTAAGGTAATACATTATCGACTGTATTTCATTGATATAAAGTTCACTTTCTATTGTAAGGACTGTTTTGCAAACGAACGGAACGAGACGCATTGACAACTGGTAATACATTATCGATTGTATTTCATTGACATAAAGTTCACTTTTTATTGTAAGGACTGTTTTGCAAACGAACGGAACGAGACGCATTGACAACTGGTAATACATTATCGACTGTATTTCATTGACATAAAGTTCACTTTCTATTGCAAGGACTGTTTTGTAAACGAACGGACGACGACGCGACGGACGAGATAGTTGAGTCATTGCATTCTAGACTGTATTTACATAGACGTAAAATAAAAAATTGCACTAAATAATTTGAAGACTGGTTTGTGCAACCAAGACTGTTTGAACCCAGGACGTAAAACGGTTTCATCGTCGCAGAACACAAAACGGTCTTTGATAATGGTTCGTCGTCGCAAAGCCCACTGCTATAAGCTGATAACGAGATCGGATCTTCTGCTGTAAAGTGTGTAAAGCCGAAAAACATTTGGCAAACACAAGAAAGTCTACGGTGCTTTCGTTAATTTGGTAAAGGCCGATGGCAATCATTGTGATTGTTTTGTTTATAGAAATAATTGATTTTACATAAATTTAAACAATATAGAATAAATGCTGTGGAAATGCGTTCCTTGCGAAGCACTTGTGGCGTTACTATGAATGATAGGCTGCACGTGAACGGCCACGCTGTTGCCTTATCACATAATTTTTCAGCCCTTTGTAAGTCGTTTTTAAAGAATATTACTATATTATTAATGAAAATGAAACTACTATTATAATTCTTAGGTGTTTATTAAATAAATTAAGCAAAAAAAAAAAATATCCATACTATTTTCCCAGTGTGACAAAATCTTGTACATTATGTACTGAACCAAATTATATATATACATTTTTTTTTTTAAATTAAATCTTCACTGTAAACTCTCATGTGTACATCAGACACAGGACATTTTGATTTACAATTAAATGTAGGCTGACACATGAGATTTTTTTTAAATAATTCGTGGTTTATCGAAATAATATGATGTTCACATTAAAGTTTTTGCTACGTATGGCTATTCAAAATCGCTTTTCAAATATCCACAAAACTCATTTTCGACAAAAATGTTAAATTTTAAAGTACAGTAAGTAAGTAGTAGTGGTACATTATAATTGGAATTTACCTGAACTGGGAATAAACCTATAATCTCACTCAAGTATTTTTACATAAATATGATCTAAGATTCCTTAAACAAATAGTAAATAACCTATCTGAATATAAACGATGGTTTTATTGAAATTAAAGTTGTTACCTAGTCTTAGTCAACAACTTTTCTGCATTATCGTACTTAAGACATATTTTGCAACCATGTTATAGGATGATTTTTGCAATGAAACGTTTTTAATGCATACAAACAATGCTGTGTCAATCAAAATTTATAGATGGCATGCTTATTTATAATGCGAATTGTAAAAACTTAAATGACCTATTTTCATGTGCTATAAAGTATGTACAGTGGCCAGCACATCAAGTTACCATAAACTGTTAAATTTTCTCGTTCGATATTGAACTTAATCACCAACATTTTAAAGTTTATAATCGTTTGGAGAAATATGACAGTTTCGTGTAGCTTAAGGTGTTGGCCACCGTACTTCATAATAGTAAGAGTAAAGTGTACAGTAACATATACATAAAAAAGAAGTAAAAATCTTTTTAAAAACAAGCGTTTTATGAACTAAAAAGTACTAAATAAAACTTACGTAAACATAGATAAATTTTGAAACTTTTTATTATTATTATTACAAGTTTTATATTAGCTTGCTTCGTTCGTATGTATTTCCAGTTACTCCTTTTGTCATCTGTTTATCAAAAACTTTCACATAATAATTTTCACATCACACACCGACACATCCTTTTGATATGAGTGCGGAGCAAGTGAATTAGTTTGTATATTTGGGGAGTCAGTTTACAAGAGATCAAAAGATTGATGAAGATGTGGAAAAGAGAGTGAATGCGGGAAATAAAGTCAATGGTGCTATACATGCGATTGTGACCAACCAGGGCCTCAAGTCTGCTATTACAATAGTGTCAGAATGGTCTCTTCATTGTGAGTTTTTGACAGATTTGCCATACAAACACTGTCAAATACTCACAATGGCGAGACCATTCTGATACTATTGTAATAGCAGACTTGAGGCCCTGTTGATGTCCAAAATGGTGTGCTGGTGCCTACGCTTAAGTATGGTAATGAATGTTGGGTGTGGTAAAAAGGGATAAAAGTAGGATAAATGTTGTAGATAATTATATGTTCCTTGCGAAGTATGTATGGTAATATGAATGATAGATTAAGGAATGATGTGATAAAAGAACGTTGCGGTTTAAAAGATGTAGTGATAAAAATTTAAAGAGTATGCTTCGATGATGGTTTGATCATGTTGAGAGGATGAATAAAAGACTACTAACAAATGGTATTTTCCAAGGCAGATATGAATGGAAACGCCGGGATCAACTCTCTTGTTTTTTAATCTGATAGCTCATTTAATTATCCTATAAATATCTTTAAGGCGATTAAGGAATGGTAATTGGTTTTTCATTTTGTTTATATATACAGGGCAAAGCTTTCATTCTATACTTTATTTTAGTTATAGTTTCTTTCTCTATCGCAACTTATCTATTCCGTGATCACAAAGCTTGGTTACAAACTGTTTTTTAGAGATTTCAAAACATCTTCCTCGATATACCTCGATGGTCTAGTGGTCACGCGACTCAGAGCATGGGGTCCTGGGTTCCATTCCTAGGTCGTTCTAAGTGTTATTGGGTTTTTCCATTAAGAATTTTTCAGTAGCAGCCTTGTAGTCTGTTTTTTGTTCTTTTTATTACTGCCAATAGGCTCATCCCCTATTTAATACATGGGAATGGAATTCTACGAATTGTCCGGGTCGAGTTGTCTTGGGGTTCAATTGTCACGGGGTCGACTTGTCCAAATCGAGTTTTCCTTGTCACAGGGTCGATTTAACCGGGTCGAATTGTCCTGTGGTTGAATTGCCACGGGGTCGAGTTGTCAAAGGTTGAATTGTCACGGAGCCGAGTTGTCGGATTGGATTGTCTCAGGATCGAGTTATCCGGGTCCAGTTGTCTTGATACCAAAGGACCTATCCTTTCGTGGAATACAATATTGTTATGTCTGTTTGTTTGATCCATTGAAACAATATTTTTGCAATATTATTCGACCAAATACGATTGGTAGAAAAAAGGATCTGGCTGGATACCTATTCGGTGTGCTTTTTGGCAAGGTGACAAGTATCAACTACCGTGCTCCTTGCGCTTTACTTGACGACCGTCTGAGCAATAAGCAGTTTTATTGCATAGCTTTTGTTTTACATTGGAAATTATTTGAGATAAGGTATTCCATAATTTGAACGAGATTGTTTCAGGACGAAATTCGAAACTATTTGGAGTAGAACCAAAATCGTTGTCGTTAAAGTAACCCCTTTGATAACTGTTGTATTCTTGGTTAAAATATGTAATACGAGTAAGTACCCAGTTTCCGAATTAAGAATTCGACGTTGATTACTTGTCAAACTTTGGCATTACTTAGGCCTGCCGTCCTAGAATAAAAAAATCGAAAACATGTGACATCTATCAACTCGCACTGAATCCGTGTGGTGGATTACGGTCCACTCCCTCTCACAGCGAGGAGGCCTGAGTCCCAGCAGTGCGGCCGTTATAAGCTGATTATGCACCTGTATTCTTATATTATGTTATCGTCAGCGGCGTGCACAGAGTTTTTAGACAGGATAGGCAGAAAAATTAATCTTACCAAAAATACTGCATGCTGGTTTTGCTTCGTCGTCTTGTCGATTAAATAATAATGTAGGTAATTGCCACCTCAAATATCCTTTGTAGATTGACTGATTTTATAGACTTTCAACCCACCAGACACAACACCTGTCTGGTCGGAGGATCCTCCCTTTTCCATAGAGTATGAGTGAACTTTACACCCTGTTCCTCACCTCTATACTATTATTGGCTGGATTTATTTTTAAATTCCTGAGTTCAAACGTCATTATAATTATTCCGGGATTTTAGAGGAGGTATTATCCACTCTATGTTATTTCCTTTCTCGAAGTTTTGGTAAATTAGTTCTACCTATTCCGATCTCTGGTGATAAGCCATGAGACGTTTCTGTTTGTGTTTTATGCCCGCACCCGTCTGGCGTAATTGCGAATTGTAGCGCTTTCTTTGAGGAAGGACTTATTAGCGAGGTTATTGCGTACGACATACAATGGCAATCGATGGCAATTCCTTTCATTTTGACAGTTCGGCGTTCATTGCGTTATTTAATTTGTTGAGCAGAAGAATATTTCAAATCTTTAAAGTGACAGGATACTAGCCTGCAATTTGTGACGGCATTAATGCAGGATGCAGCCGACAGGAAATGTACTTGGCCAAATAAATTGAGACATGAGCATTGACTAGCTGCCTATTCAATTGATATATCGAACTCTGAAGAATATCTTTCAATCCGTAGTTTAAAAACAACATAAGTATCATATCTCGCCTGTGTTCTCCGAAAGATTCGATAGAGGCGTGTGCCTATAATTGGACCTATTTAAGCAGAAAGTACTCAACCCACATTGTGGTCAGGGATGAGTTGTTTATACCAAAGAGGTCCTAAGGGTTGGTACTTTCACTCAGTAAAAAAGATCCGTGACTCTACAAAGATAAGGTTGTTTTTTTAATGATGGGAACCAACCCACTTGTAGCTGGGTATCTTCCGTTAACCGTTAGGACCTCTTTGGTATATACAACTCATCCCTGACCACAATGTGGGTTGAGTCCTTTCTGCTTAACTACGTCCAATTACACCTACATTTCGCCAGTTATGTTTAAGTCCTACGTAATAGGGGGCGAGTCTATTGCCATAAACCCGGCACAAATCCAGCTTCCAGGCTGCTACTGAGAAATTCCTGATGAAAAAACCCAATACTTAACACTTTGCCCGAGCTGCAGCCTAACGTAACACTATATCAATCACAATCTGAATAATTTTGAAGGAAATTGCTAATCCATTGCGTCATATGTTAGAAAAAAGTTGTCTGCACAACAACGTCAATTGAATTAACGTGCGTAAACTGTCAAAATTAAACCTATTGCTACTGCGTCTTACGCACTTTGGAAATCGAAACCAAGATCTCATGCTCAGCAGTAGGTACTTAGCGCTTGCGACCACTAGAACGTTTCAATTAATCAGTGCAATTTTATTTCCTTCTTTGCTATGCTGAGCGGTAAACGGTGGGTTTTCCTACTAGGATCTAGTGGAATTTATTGGGGTTTTCTCAGTAGCTGTTTAAGTTGGAAGCGTCAGGGTAGCCCGCGTATTTGAAATTTTCTTTAAAGCCATATTTGTTACGGTCGCGAATCATAATATTTTAATCAACACACAACCTGACACTAACCAGCAAATTTCAAAAAACTTAAGAAAATTTGAATTTCGCGGGCTACCTTATTACATCCCCCTTATACCTTAAGGGATATGCGCTAAGGTAGCCCGCTCAGCTCAAAAATGGGTTTGTGTCCATGTACAACCCTTGATTACGGGCGTAATAGTAATAATATTTCATCACAATTTATGAAGGTGTCACGCAAAGCGTTTGCCCTTTGACAGAATGTCAACAATACAACTACCTATAGCGACAGATTTATATGTCTTTGTTCATATCTCAATGTTTAATTAGGAAACGCGATGTTTTTATTATGTTTATTCATCGTCAGTATAGGCCTCCTCTGCTTTGTGCCATGCTTCCCTGGTCTCTGCGCGTCTCAACCAGTCAGGTTATTGCGTAACACACAATAGCAATGGCTTTCATTATAATAATAAATTATTTTACTTGCCGTAAACAGGTTACAGAAAATCAAAGACCCTGGCTCCAGAACTAGGTTAGAGTAGCAGGAGCCAGTGAATTCTTCCATTTAGGTTACAATTAAGCAAGTACATGCAGCAAAAAGTGATGAGATTATCTAACTTAAAGTTGTTGTCGTCGTGTAGTCATTTTGACACAACATTCATTGCGTTATTTACGTTGTTAAGCAGACAAAATTTTCGAACATATGAAGCAACTAGCTTTAGCCCGCGGCTCCGCCCGAGTGGATGTCGGTTATCGTATAAAAGTAGCCTATGTCCTTCTCCATATCCTAGGCTATATCCCTGCCAAATTTCATGGCGATCGGTTCAGCGGCTTAGACGTGAAAACGTAACACACAGACAGACAGACAGAGTTACTTTCACATTTATAATATTAGTATGGATGAATTAGCAATATCCTTCAAAATCATTCAAATTGTGTTACGCAATTAGGGTGTTTCCATTGTCCGTGTTACCATTCAGCATGAACTCTAATCCACATGCAATCACCACGTCTAGCAATGCTGATTATAAGTACCTATCATCATTCTCTTGGCCTTATATCCTAATTTATTTGGGGTCGTCGCAACATGTCATTTTCGTTCATACTTCTCTATTATAGTTTGACCGGTACCGCTGTACCGCGCCTTAGAAATGCGCAACGAGGCGGAGGGTGGCGTTGACGAATGAGTGGCGGGACGCCGTGAGCGTTAACGAATGAGCGGCGGGATGCAGTGAGCGTTGACGAATGAGCGGCGGGACGCCGTGAGCGTTGACGACTGAGCGGACTGCACCCCCCCCCCCGTTTCGCCGCGCACATACCTTAGGCGCGGTACAGCGGTGTCGGTCAAACTATAGTCGTCATATCTGTAGTCACCTATACTCCATTTGACATAAGATTAAACATTTAAATAAACCTGTTTTACAATCCGTTCAACCGATTTTGACTTCTATTCCGTAGGCATAAGAATTACATTAAAAGCAAAAAAGTGGTTACAGTACCAACTGTTTACTGCAGCTGCCATTTGTCATGCCACCAACGCAATAGAAGTCAAAATTTGTTGAACGGACTGTAAAAAAGTTTATTTAAATGTCTAATCTTATTTCAAACGGAGTACAGTAATGTGTAAGAAACGACTCGACTTTTTCCTTAAATAAATATCTGCCGCGCATACCGCTTTCATCCTTCGTCCGCCTTCGCCTAATTTTTATACGTACAGTAAATATGGCACATAGAAAATGTTGCTTTAGAGAGTATTGTCTCTATCACTCACACCTGTGTGATATGGCTTTCTGAAGCTTAACGAGTAACGCCCGACCACTGTACATACGGCGAAATATCTATCTACTTACACATTTTCCAGTAGGACCAGCAAAGCTATTCACAACCATTCGATACGCTTTCTTGCCGAATCGAACATCAATCAATGATGTCGAAGTTGTCCTCTAAACGGCGCTCTCAGATTCGAAACCTGAAAATATTGACAGTTAAAACCAAATATCTCGTTGGTCTTGTCGTGGTCACAAGAGCTGAGCATGAGGTCCTGGGTTCCATTCCCGGATCGGGCAGTGTTATTCGGTTTTTCCATCTGGTATTTCTCAGTAGCAGCCCGGAGTCTGGATTAGTGCCCGGTTGATGGCAATAGGCTCGTCCCCTATTACATAGGACTTAAAAGTAAGTGGCGAAATGTGGGTGTACTATAGGTACACCTCTGCCTAACCCTTCAGGAAAAACAGACGTGATGTTATGTTATATTAAAACCAAATAGACGACTACTATTCCAACGGTTTGCTGTCAGGGATTAGTCTAATCAGGAAAATGTGTTATTTTTTAATCGGAATGGTTGTGAATAGCAATGCTGAACCCGCATTGCGCAGAAAGCCTATACAATGCGAGACCAGTTGATACTGGAAATGTAGGCATAGCTCCTTATTCTTCGTATCGATAATTCCATTTCTCTAATACTAATATTATAAAGCTGAAGAGTTGGTTTGTACGGTTGGTTGAACAAGCTAATATCACTACAACACAACGACTGGTTCGAATTGAAAGATTCTTTTAGTGTTGGATAGCCCGATTACTTAGGTTAAAGTCTATTTAACATCACGCTACGACCCTTAGGAGCCGAGTAAAAGAATAAAAAGTCTGAAAGAATGCTAAGCGAAAATGAAGTTATTGAGCGGGCGGGCGATGCGATGCGACGGCGTTGGTTGTGGGCTGAAATTTTACGCGGACGAAGTCGCAGGCCGAAGCTAGTTTTATATAAGCCAACCAGAATTCGGCCATGTCGACAGCGTTAGTATTGATCTGTTTAGATTGAATCGCCGTGTGTACTAAGTAGGTATGTCTTTTCACCGTTCTATTATTATCCATATTAATTATTATTCCATTTGTTTCAGAATGCCAATACAGGCGCCTCAATGGACGGATTATTTGAACTGTCCAGTGTGCTGCCGCGAATTCGGCGCGCCGCCGCGCAGTCCCATTAGCCTCGGATGCGGCCATACACTATGTAGACACTGCCTCAAACACTTACACAGAAAACAATGTCCGTTCGACCAGGTTAGTTCTATTTATTTATTTTTATTTATTTTATTGTTTTTAAGAAGGCTTACAGACTAATTACAAATAATAGGTAACAACAACAAATTATCAAGTTGCTAATAACAAGCCTCCACAGGTATATAACATCGATTACTTATCTAACGCTGAACAGTTAAAGCACAATTGTGTACAAAAGTAAGCAGGTTAGGTTAGTTTATTTACTTACACAATTTAAGCTGCTACATATGAGTTTAAGAACCACTAGCCGGCGCATCATTCACAAAAAATGATTTGGCTAAGAGCGTTCTTACTGTACTTACTGCAACTACTATTTTGTACTTAGTGCAAAATATGTAAGTCAACATCATGTTCAGAAGATACATCATTGAAACTTCGAGCGCCTCTTATAAGAAAAGTATTACGTCTATTATTAGTAGTGGCAGAAGGCCTTATGTACGAAAACCTCGTATGATTCATGGTATAAATAAAAGCTAAGCAACAGGTGCGAAAATTGTTTTCAGCAACATCAAACGATGCTGGAAACCACAGAGCATGGAATTCTCGCCGACAGTACTAATTAATTCCATCAGATTCAAAATGTCATATTATTTTTTATTTTTTTTATTCGTAAACCTTCTTGGGCACTTATGAAACCTCAGAAGCTAGGTGCACGGTTCCAATTGTTCGTTTCCTATGGAGAAAATCCCGGGAAGAACCTCCACGGACTCTTAAAAATAATTGGCTTATACAATATTTTCAAATAACTGTTAATAGGAATGGGAGGACTGTGTAGGTCTTTCAACAAGTATGTACTTAACAAAATAGAAAATTGACAACAAATCTACAGTCTACTATGCCAATGTGTCGTATTGCGAGTAACTGGTAACACGCGTGGTTTATATGGAAGGTGCCAAAGCCATAACAGTGACCACTGAGGCGTCTCTGTAGTGCTCTGTGCTGAAAACCATGTTTTCATCAACCTTTTCAACACTCGCGTATTGCCAGCAACACAAAAAAATGTTGCTGAACCAAGCTTGTGCAACTTTTGGTTAGTATGAATACGCGGCTTTACAGTTTTAAAGTCAGTCTTGTTCAGACTTAGAATTACTAAAATAAACCTTCTATAAAATGCGTTCTTGCTGAGGTTGGTCCGTGGATGGGTCAATGGACTACATTTATGGAGACCACTCCTTGCCGAGGCACGAGCTGCTATCTGAGGAAAGCACGTTAAGCCGTTGGACTGGGGTGCCATTTGAAAGCCGTCAGTCGTTCCGGGTAGTCAGAAGCCCAAAAATCTGACCACAACGTCACCTTCAACATCAACAAATCCCACCAACCTCCACCCTGGTTTTGGAGGTTAGGTGAGCAGTCGCTTCGTGTAAAATTCTGGTATTGAGCTTCATCTGGTTAGACTGAAAGCCGTCCCCAACATAGCTGAGAAAACGCTAGGCAGATGATGAGTATAAATGTGTGCATTCAAATACACGACCTTAAGTAATTTAAAATCACGGTCGTGTCACATGTACTATGGGGGACATTCGAATCGGACCACCATAAGGACTATTCTTGCTTGCAACGCTCGGCCGCTATAGTATCGCTTACCTACGCTCATCAATCAGCACCAGTTTGTATCGGAGCATCACATTTTTGCCGAGCTCCTTGTTTTTGTTAATGATAAGCAAAGACCGTAAAAAACCAACCAGCTCTGTTAGAATGATCACAGATGTCTGGCCACCTCGGTCAGACATCTGTGATCATTGTAACAGAGCCTGAGAAATGTATTTAAACAATTTTTTTTTCTATTTGTCTTCATAAAAAGGGGCGGTAAACAAATTTGGACATCCATAAGCACGGGATTTTGTTTTGAAAGTGTGACGATTTGTATTTCCTCTATAGTACCTATTTATGTAAAATATATTTCTATAAATAACTTTCCCCCAACCATCTTTAAATGCAAGCTGTTTTAAAATCAGTTCGGTTAAATTAAGCAAAAGGCCAACAGACAGATTTTGACTCCATTATCAACTCATCATGTTTATTGACCTTGCACTGTGTATTTCTTCATGCATGCGTCACATCAACATTCATTTTTTTTTAAATAAATTATGCATCAGTTCTATACAATGAAAGGGATGCACTTCGATCAACAATAGTTGGTATTGTTGATCGAAGTTGATGCAGATTAAATGTGTTACAGTGGCACGATTATTTCATAATTTCTAAATGAAATGAAATTATATCGTGGTTTCTAAAAATAGGATTATCGGAATCACTTTTACACGTTATGTATATAAAAAAAAAAAACAATAAGTTAGATGGAGTGGACATTTCCTATCTGAGTACGCCTGAAAAGAAATGGCGAAACAAACTCAGGGGTAAAGACTGTAAAGGTGCGTCCAGACAGTGCGAGGCATGTTTCGAATGGTAAGACACGCATATGTCGCGTGCCTCAGGCTGAGGCATCTCACATTATAAAAATGCATTTGCGGCGCACGCCTCGTACTGTCTGTACGCACCTTAAGGTCCACCTCCTGGACATATGGGCATTTTTGGCTTTCCATACTTCGGCAAGAGCTTATGTTGGTGTCACTATTTGATAAAGTTCTTCAAGTTTGTTTGAATACCCCGAGGGCGTCCTCGAACAGACAAGTGTTGTTATTTTCATCGTACACTAAGATAGGTTTAAAAGCTCAAAATACATCACAAACTGAATTCAGTCGTAATAAGATAGAGAAAACCCAATGCTGAAATAACTATTTGTTACTATCCGGAAAAGTATTCGATTGTCGAGAAATGCACGTGTTCTGAACTACGTAAAGAAGGGGTGGCGGGGTACACGTGGTACAACAAACTCCGCCCATATCCACCATGGAGAGCAATTGTAAAGTCCGGCTCGAATTCAGTATTTTTTCCTTAAAATATTCAGTATTTTTTCAAACTTCAAACTTGTAACAAGCAGTTGTGAAGTTTCAGTTAACGGACTACGTAATTTTTTTCAATCGTATTTTTTAATCCGTGTCTGACGATTATAAAGTGGAATCGGTGTACGTATAGTAATTTAAACGCAAGGCCAGTTTAAAAAGAAATCGATTTTAAAGTCGTCCTTTGTCACGCACTGCTTAGCGATGGAGTTTAACTATCATCCACTCGCAAAACCATTTATGTGTATTTGGGCCTTTATTGAAACTTGGCTTCTCAGTTTTCATAGCCATATTTTGAACGAAATAATATACAATGTAAGTAATTCATGCTAATCGAACTACAAACTTTTTGTAAAAATAAAAATTGGGCGTTTTTATGCAAAATGGATCCAGCCTACAAAAACCGTTTTTTGAGATACTGTCATAAATGGCATCTACACATCAACTTTAGTATATGAAAAAAAAAGCAAGCCGCAAAGTTCCTTTTTCTAATGAAAAAACACAGTCGCAAAGGTATTTTTTACCCCAAAAAACTGAAATCAGCTTTTTATTGAATATTTCTACCCAATAGTTCACTAAAAATGCACAAGTAGCACTCCCAGGTGTCAATTTTGTATACTCTATTTTGTTTGAATCTTTAAGTTTTCGTGACCTTACGGGTTAAAATACATAAAATAATTCGTACAAGAAAAAATGTGTATGATTGAGTTTTGTTTGCATTGCAGATTTATGAAGCAAGTCTAGGTGCATATTTTTCCGTTTTTATTTAATCAAAAATGACAATAGAACCCGCAAAAAAAAAGTTTTACCGAAATCAGTATTTTTTTCTTTTCCAGCTCGAAGTAGAACCTGTGTCTGGTACAAATAGATTCCTTATATTAAGGTTGATCACCCACAAAAATATTATTTTCAACTTGGGCCTAGGTTTCGAGAAAATGTGTTTCAAATATATATGTGTTAGGGTTGTCACTATTTTGACCTTTTGGAAGATAGTTTTTATTACGTAAAAGCAGAAAATTTGTTTAAATTAATTTTAGTTAATCATAAAACAGCCAATTGACAGAAAAAAGAAAAACTTTTGTTTTTTTATTACTTTAAATTAAATGCCCATAGTATTCATATAAGCGTTTTACAGTTTCAACTTAAAACTAAAAGATCCATCCCACATCTAAATATATAAAACAAAGTCGGGTTATTTACACCATTTATAACTCAAGAACGGCTGGACCGATTTTTATGATCTTGGATTTGTTGGATTTGTCTCCGCCCCGAATAACAGAATAAAAAAAAACTAATAAAACATGCATTTTTTTTTTCTATATATAATATTTCAATTTCTCATACATTTTGTACAGAACGGATTGAGAAACGGGGGAACAAGAAATTTCACGCGGACAAGGTCGCAGGCAGAAGCTAGTTTTTATTATTGTAAAAAAGAACGACAGAGATTTTTACTGAAAAAAAAAAAGTATGTTTATTCACATGAAACTTATTAAAACAACACTATACAGGAAATAGATAACAATACCCAATATTTAGAATAATTCCAAAGTACGGTCTTGTTATTTTGATATAATTAGTATAAAGACTAAAACTCCTATTTTCTCAAAAGTAAATTTTTGTGGCTGGATCCATTTTGAATAACTACGTCCAATTACAGTTGCAGCTGTTTTCTATCCGCGAGTAATCCCAGACTTTGAAGAAAACCTTTGATACGATACAAAGCCAGCTTTTTCTTTTTCATTTAATCCACATCTTCAACTTTCCCCCGCGTTTTTCAATCTCCCCATCTTTTTCCCAACTATGTTGGGGACGGCTTCCAGTGTAACCAGACGCGAATACCAGTAATTTATATGGAGCGACTGCCTATCTGACCTTCACAACCCAGAGACTGGGTATAACGATACCCCTTGGTAAGACTGGTTGTCAAACTTTTTGGGGTTTTAACTACCCGTTACTATTGTCAACGATCTACGATAGTCAGCCGGGACCAACGGCTTAACATGCTTCTGATATGTAATTGATGGTCACCCATCCACGAGCCGACCGCGGCAAGCGAAGCTTAACCTTCGATTGACCCGTGCGGATATTATTATTTAGCAACGAGCCGTTCTCTTCCCCGCGCGTTTGTATTCCTCCTAAATACTAGATCAGGTTTTTTGAAGTGAAAACTTCTTTAGGCGCGCTGAGCGAATTTTGGTAGGAGAAAAACGTATGGGTTCGCGATCGTCACCGAACGCTTTCCATGAGCTATATGTATACTGTGTATATATGTGTACTTTTTGGGTGAACAAAAATCATGGAACTCGCGTCATCGTTACCGAACGCTTTCCATGATCTTTAAGTATAAAAGAACAGTTATTCCAAAGTTTTGTGTTTTCACTTCTGTCGGCAGTCCTTACTCTGCTTTTTTTTAACAGTATATTATTTTAGTTCTCCTAACAATGACAATCTTATTTTATGTTTTACATAATATATTATTTGTCTACTTAGTAATGTGAGGAGCTGGTGTCTGAGTTAGGAATAAAATGCCTGTGCTGGGAATCACCAGATTCCCGGAAATAAAACTACAACGACTATGGCTTAAAAACAAAAACTCACTTATCTCATTACCCTGTTGTATTTAGATTCTAATATAACTTCTTGTTGTATTTAGATTCTAATATAACTTTAACTACTAGACCATTTATTAACTTTTACCCCCAACACGCGGTCGAATTTTCATCACCATCCTAAAATTCTCGATATAATTTTGAGGTGAATAAAATGTTGCCCTCAAGTTATAATGTACTTTGTCTAAAATACTTTCGTTGTGGTGCACATTACGTAGTATCTACGTGTGGATTATGTTGAGTAACTAAGGAGCCCCCAACGGCTTCCCACGCGTCTATTACCTACGCTAAAACCTAAAACTTCCCCAGAACAATACTGTATGACCTCGCAACAGACTAAATCCAATAACTATTAGTAGGGCAGGATTTATCCAATGACAGGCTATCATAATATTTATTTTAAACTAGCTGCTGCTCTCGGCTTCGCCCGCGTGGTTTTTTCTTTTAGCCTAAGTTACTCCTTATAATATCAGCTATCTGCCGATGAAAGCTCCATCCAAATCGCTCCAGCCGTTTCGGAGATTAGCCGGAACAAACAGACAGAAAAACCAACTTATATGTTCTGTATATACTTTCATATTCATTGAGTAAAAAGCTGTTATTTTTAAAAACAGACAATATTCCATTTTATTTATTTGTATAGAAAAGAAAAAGAACATCAAATATTGACGACCTAAAGTATTTATTCAACGTTGAAAACTTCCAGCAGCTGTAAATCAAATTCTATTTCTATCAGCTGCGATGGCTGCCGAGGCTTATAACATCAAATTTCCTTGAAAAGATTTTATATAAAGAGTGGCAGCAAAAACCCAATTATAGAAAAATCCTTTCTGCGATAAGAAATTATCAGTTCTCTCATTTTTATATGACAATGTTCCATAATTGGCATCGGAGCGGAGGATCTATTGAGACCAGTGAGGAATTGGGTCAGCGCAGCGGCTCTACACTCAGTAACGTGTCCGTCAGCGTTTTGTGCAGTTTAGTTGTTTAACACGTTCGTTGCTGGCGAAATTTTTTGATAAGTTTATCATATGTGACTGCTTTCTGTTGGTGCCTCCCTGGGCACTTTGTCTGAAGCTGTTGATCTCTCAACAAGAACACGTGTCGGCGAGCGTGCTTGCACATGTTCTGCTTGCTCATTGTTGGCTTGTCTATGGTGCTAAGTGTGAGGAGAGCATGCCAGCGTGACTATTTCTCGCGTGAAGACATGCTGGGTATCAGCGGCGCAGCTAATCATAGAGGAAAGCCGAAGAAAAAAATAATTAACTCAAAAATTTAAGTAATTTCTTACTTTTCTAAATTTAACTTCATCTATGGTCAAGTAACATAACGAACAGAATTATCAAATTTTCAACAGACACAAAACGATAGTAGGTACATATTACCAATTATAGTATTATTTCTAAAAACCATTCAAAGCACACAAAAAGATTTTAAAATGATGTTATAATTGCAAAAGAACAGGTACAAAAATACATGTAAATTTATTACTCAAAAAGTCAACTGAATGCATTTTGAATGGGGAAATTAATATTTAAAACTTTTGGCGGGCAAACTAGAAAATAAAAAACATTTATTTTTTTTGCAAATACAACCTTGTGACATATCAATGGAAGGAGGATTATTGTAAGGATTTCAGGTTTTTTTTATTTCATTATAATTTTAAAATAGAAAATTTTAAAGTTATTTATGAAAATAGATGAAAATTTACCTTTCCCTGCCCTTATCTCCGAAACTGTTGAAAAAAAAAATATATACAAAAAATAGTACTTTACCGATTACAGGAAAACCTTAAGAAGTCTATGGTCTTAATAGAACATGGTAAATCTCTCACTTTTGTGCGTACAAACTAACATTTGCAGTTGCAATGTATGGGAGAACAGGTACATGTAGGGTGGTTTCTTCTTGCGATAAATTCATCCCAACTATCACTAGAGGGGATCTGGCGCTCGGCGGTCGCTCCCGCGGCACGCTCGCTGCGCTCGCTTGCCTTCGCAGTTTCAACCTAACCTAACCCAAATGATACACCAAAAATAGGCGGAATCACTCAGCGGCCGCTGCCGCGGCACGCTCGCTGCGCTCGTTCGCCTTCGCGCTTTAATGGTCACGGTTCTAACCTAACCCAACCCAAGTGTTTCACCAACAATAGAGGGGCTCTGGCATGCTTCTAACATCCTTCATTGTTTGTGGTCCGACACGCACTTGGCCGGTATTTTTGTGGTTGACATACTGTATCTTTTTTGTCATTTATTAAAAATGTCTATTTAGAACGCTTTCAAAACCCTACCGATCTCTGCTTACCACCTACAGCCTGAATATAGCCAGTGTGTAAACCTTTAGCCCGCGACTTTTGTGTCAATAAATAGCTTATTAAGCTATTGTTTTCCGCCAAACACGTGTTGCTATGCGGAGCGAAAGCCTACAAACGATCCGAACAGTACCTACCTACGTGCGTCATGTCAAGTGGTTTTTGTCTAAGCCGTGTCATAGCTGTCCAATATTAGGGTAACCTCGTTATCTGTTAAATGAGTCAAAAGGTGTCGCATGTTGGTGCTATACTTAAATCTATAATGTATTGTTAATCTGTTGTAATTGATTAGGTATATGTATATAATTGTTTTTTTTTTTTGTTAGCCTATTTTGTGTCCCTAGCTGGGCAAAGGCGTCCCCTTTTTCCTTCCAAACCTCTCTGTCTTGTGCGATCTCTGGCCATGTTGACCCTGGAAACTTATGAGGTTAAACAATTTCATTGATATTTCATAGAAGTATGAGGAACAGGGTGCTGGTCCTGCTCCATAGGACAATTTAGAGTCTAGACAAAATCAAACTGGTTGCTAATTTAACTGTATAATTTATAATTTTTAGGATATTAATTTAATTTTCTGTGATTAATATAATTTAACTCACACACTAACTTATTATGTGTTAAATTTTTAGGAAAATCATATACAATGTTTGTAAATATGTGAGCACCATGTAGATATCTATCGCATTTATTAATTTTTCTGTCATTATTTCACTTTTCATTCTTTTTACCAATTGTGGTAAAGTAATTTTTATTCTAGGTGCATCGTCTTCACCTATAATTATTAATTAATGTATACAAACTATTGTTAACATTTTAAAAGAGTAATTATGGAGTTTCTTCTCCATACATAACTACCTTTTGGAAGGGGCAACTAGAATCAATTAACTATTTTTGTAATTTTTGACGTTCAAAAGTGCATTTTACGTGCCTATTTGAAATAAATAATTTGACTTTGGTGTAAAGTTCACTCATTCTCTATGGAAAAGGGAGGATCTTCCGACGACGGGTGTCTCTGGAGGGCAACTGGCCGACGCTTGATGTTGGGATATATAATATACACCAGTCGCGCGGTAAACTTTGCTTGCGCGATGCAAGATTTGTGCAAGTTCATTGATGCAAATTTCGCATGTGGCGTTGTAGATTCCGCCACAAGGGCTATTACGAGTAACAAGAAGAAAAATCAAACACTGTTTTGTACCGTTGGAAGTACGCACATTTCGTTGCACGCTTTAGATCTAGAGCTTTTAAATAAAATATTCAATGTATGTGTCAATACAATGTATAACTGAATTAACGCACATAATGACAGTAGTTTGTTCAGAATCGTTTACTGGATCGATTTCTGTCATTTTTAATATAGGATTTTTTATTTTTCGTTAAATAATTAAAACTGCGTCACTTCCGATGTACAGTCTAAACAAATTAAAATAGAGGAAGTACCTACTACGCTAGATCCTTATATGTGTGCGACTGTGTGCGTACGTAGATTTGTAATGTGACCACAATTCTCTCACACAATCAATATTAACTAATTTAATAAATAAACAATATATTATAAATTACTAGCTTTTGCCCGCGGCTTCGGCCGCGGATGTCAGTTATCGAGTAAAAAAGTAGCCTATGTCCTTCTCCATATCCCAAGCTATATTTCTGCCATATTTCATGACGATCGGTTCAGCGGTTTGGGCGTGAAAACGTAACATACAGACAGACAGAGTTACTTTCACATTTATAATATTAGTATGGATAGTAAAAATTCAGTGTATGTATTATGATTATAACATAATATTGTAATTGGGGTGTTTGTTAGTGTGCGTTAATTCCGGGACATGTTGTAAACAGTGCTTTACCTAACTTTCCGCTCAATCATAAATACTAGAAAAAGTAAAAGCAAATAAAAATATGATGTCTTCAGCATTTCAAATCTTACTTTGTTTATTTACCAATCCGTTCCCGACTTCCTGTAAATTTCCGGCATTTCTTCCTCAGGAATTTACAGTGGCAATTTCGGAAAATTGGCAATAAGAAAATCAATGACAAATTAACGATATCATTAAAACATTTGCCATCAACCGGACACAAATCCAGGGCCTCAAGTCTGCTATTACAATAGTGTCAGAATGGTCTCTTCATTGTGAGTTTTTGACAGATTTGCCATACAAACACTGTCAAATACTCACAATGGCGAGACCATTCTGACACTATTGTAATAGCAGACTTGAGGCCCAGACACCGGGCTTTTACTGAACAATTACAAACAAAACTTGTCAAGAAATTTCTATAAAATGCCTGACAGATGGAACTCATTTCGACGGTTAAAATTCAATTGGCCGGTACGAGTATGACCAAGTTTACTACTTTCATAAAGGAAACGCATTTAATGGGCTGCGAGTGATTTTTTTAAAGTATTGAAAGATAAAATGTCTCCCATAGTTAGGGCTGCCATCCGTCCGGGTTTCCCCGGATTTGTCCTAGTTTGGAGGGCGTCCGGAAGGGGTTTTCTAAAAGTGTCCGGGATTCACCGGGACACTTTTTGTGTTATAATTTGTTTTTGTGTTCTCAATTAATTGGAAGATAAGCAATAAATAAAAGATTTTTACGAATTCCTGATGTATTAGAAAGACATTTTAGCAAAAATTGGAAAGTCTGAAAAGTACCAAAATAAGTAAAAAGAACTAAACCAAAAGTTCTGATGATTTGTTAAGTTTTGTTTAACCTTATTAAATAAAACGCAAACAGGCAGGGGGCCAAGTCTACTAATGTACAAACGTGGCAATGGTCTCTAAATTGTGAGTTTTTGACAGATTTGCCATACAAATACTGTCAAATACTCACAATGGCGAGACCATTGCAACGTTTGTAAATTAGTAGACTTAGGCCCCTGTTTAAATGAATTTAAAAAAATTGAATGCAAACTTTGTGTGCAAAAAAAGTTTTTTTAGGGGTATTCGGGAAAAAAACTCAATTTCATCTAAATGTCCGGGGTTTTGTAAGATTTTGTCCGGCGTCGGTAATTTAGGTGATGGCAGCCCTACCCATAGTAGACTTTTGTGTAGCAGTGTTTGGGGGGGTTGTTGCTAAGTAATAACAGCCCACGGGTCGATCCATCAGGTTAAGCTACGCTTGCCGCGGTTGGTCCGTGGATGGGTGACCTTTACATACCAAGACCCCTCCGTGTTTCGGAAAGCACGTTAAACCGTTGGCCTCGGCTGTCATTTGTAAATCTTTGACAGTTGTTACGGGTCGTCAGAAGCCCGATAGTCGTGACAACCAGTTTTACCGAGGGGTATTATGTTACCCAGTTACTGGGTTGTGGAGGTCAGATAGCATCCGGTTAGACTGGAAGCCGACCACAATCCACTTGTGATAAGGCTTGGCAGATGATGTTTGTAGAGCAAAATACAAAAAAAATCTTTTCGGATACCAAACTAGTTTATGAAGTCAGCGATATATGTAGCTCAGATCGGTATTGAAATTAATCTCTTGAAATCAGAAGAATTTATGGAGGAGTCCGTTTACCTTCAATGTTATAAGTACTCATAAATTAATTTAAGTGTGTTCTCTATCAAGCGGGTCTTCAATAAATGTTTATAAAATTTATAAAAAGTATCCTGCAAAATTTTCAGATGTAATAGGTACTACCTACTAGGAACTCTAAGCAAGGCTCGGATACCGGTTAAATATTCAAACCGTTATTATGTACTTGACGCAAAACCTTTACATTCAGTTTCGTTCGAATAAACCGTTTTTTTTTTTACTGGTTTTTGGAGAAATCTATACTTATAATTTTAAACTGATAGCGCACATAATCTTATTTGTTACTTAGATTAAGCGCTATGTCTTGTGTAAAAATCGTGAAATTTGAATTCCAATGTTTACGTAAGCATAGTATGAGCTTTGCTTACTTTTACTGACAAGGGGGAGGCCCCACCTCCCCCTTGTCGGTAAAAGTTCAAAATTCAGTAAAAGTTCAAAAACAGAAAAAGTTCAGCTCAAAATTTCTAAAATTCTGCTTACGTAAGTAATACTTGAATGGACCCAATAGCAAGCTGTGCATAAATAAAATCTTACTTAATTAGTTAATTATATTTGATACATAAGTAGTTGAGTTAATTATATTTTTGTATGCACTTGTTTCTGTGACAAATAAACCTATTTTTCATTATTTCTTTTACTTTCACTAGTTGCCCAATCCCTGCAATCACAGTCACAAACTAGTGTTCAATATAGCTTTAAACTATATTATTTCGAATAAATAAACCAGTCGTAGAAAACCAACCACCAAACCATAACCAGTCTAATATAACACCAAATGAACCAGATCAACCACCCTAGAAGTTAGTGCTAACCAAGCAGACACTAAATTCTACATGGCCCTTCGATTCGGATTTTAACCAAGCGACCTATGGATATGTACTTACTTTATGGTTATGTACTTAGAAAAACACTTTGACCTTTCTGAAAACTTTTATTTTAATGCCCCCTCATCAAGTGTTCTTCGTTTATTCCAATCCCCTTTGCGACAATAGCGACTTGCGTCCCTACCCATTTCGCAGCTAATTATATACAATTCAATTTTATATTTCACATATGATAAGCATGCAGGGATAAAAAGTTTTTGTAAAATAGGGACATGAGGCCAATTTCGCTAATGGATGAGGGGATGCTGTTTTAAAGCTTAAAGATTTTACATTAAATTGCATTACGTAGTATTTTAAAACGGACATTATACAAATCACAACATATTATAAAACAAAGTCCTCCGTCGCGTCTGTCTGTCTATCTGTTCGCGATAAACTCAAAAACTTCTGCACCGATTTTCATGCTGTTTTCACCAATGGATAGAGTGGTTCTCGAGGCAGGTTTTAGTATGTAATTTGTCAAGTTTTTGTATACATTGGCCAAAATATAATAATATTTGTTGGAGGTGTCGAAAAAAAAATAAGCCGTCTGGAACGGATCTGGCTGAAATTTGGTACAGGGATAGATTATAGCCTGGAATAAAACATAGGCTACTTTTTATCCCTGGAATAGGTTTCCATGGTTTGTGGGAACGGGCTCAAAATTTCATGATTACTTTTGGTCGCGATAACCGACATCCACGCGGGCGAAGCCGCGGGCATCAGCTAGTAAATAATAATCGAGGTTGATGGAGCTCATGAAGTCATGATAAGTTTGTGTTATAATACGAATCTTTTTGTGGGTCAAACTGTAAAATAAACCTAACTGGTATCCACAAGAGCCCGCGCTCTAGTAGACGCTCTTTATCCGTTTGAACGAAGCTTTTCATCGCCCTGTCTTTTTAATTGATGTCTGTGCATCATATCAATTTCCACACATCATCTCTATCAGCCGCCAAATCAGTATTCGCCCCTTTCTAGCCAAGCCATCTTTCACTTAACACTTGATCTGTCCGCGAAGCAAACACAATAGTTAATGTATGTACCTATGTATAGGCACTGGACGGTCAGTGTTCGGTCTAATTCATCCATTGTTTGGACGTCTACTATATGAGCCATCCATCCAGCGCTGCGACATTTATTTTTAAATATCGCAGCATCATGGTGAGATAGGAGCCTTTTGGCCTTATGAGGACTTTGTTTTTTTATTTCTTTTATGTTTCTATATTTGTGCCATTCTATTTAGTTTGTGATCTTCCTGTGCGAATTCCAATTAATACTTATTCTTTCTTTATAATCAAAACTTTCTTTACGCCATGGCCCTCATTTCTTTGAACTTAACCAGCGGTCTAGTGTCACTACTCCGGTACATTTGAGGACGTAAAGAATTTTACTGAAGGCGCAATCACCCCTACCGGGCCAAAGTAATCTGGTTAACTAGGCGAATGTTGTATCATCGATTTGAAAAGCAGAAGAACCAGCGGTATCAATATGAGTCGTGATTATATCGCATTAATTCATGTGCAGTAATGTCTTGGGTTCCGTCCAACCATCAGAATCGAATCACACCTTGTTACAGCACGTCCTGCTGTTTTTAGTAATCCACATAACAGTTCATTTACGGTCGATGATTTGCTTTATAATATGCATAAAATTCATCTATGTTTTCGGTAAAGGGATTCAAGCGTTATACAGTCAATGATTTCGAATTTGATTTAATTTTCATTAATGAGGTAGATATATTATTACTTAACTGACGGCACGGTTGGTGCAGTGGTTAAGCGATTGAATGCTGCCCTGCGTGTCGCGGGTTCGATTCTCGCACGGAACAAATATTTGTATGAACTACAAGTAGTTGTTCCAGGTCTGGCTGTTTGTGTATGTGAGTTTAAATGTTTGTAAACGCACCCACAATACAGAAGAAATTCCTAGTGTGGGCAACATTTTTATGAAAATTAACCAAGTCCGAAATATTTTTTCCTACAATAACGGCAATGTGCAGTACAAACATCGTATCCATGTCTTATCCGTTACAGGAGAACGAAAACTGAAAGGGTTGTTTGTGGTTATTGTGCTATTGAAGTCAATAACCATTGATATTTTTAAATGGATGTTATTATTTTTATGGGTCTCGTACGTGTTTGTACTTTATCTCGCCTGATGGTAAGCGACGATTCGTTTGACGAGCTTGTTTGCCTAGATGTAATATGTTCAATGATAATTAGCTATTGGTAATGCATCTAGCTGTATTAGTAAGGCGATCATTGATAGGTGTTTAGATTCTGAATGTTTATCTAACATCTGTTGGCTCTCTTGCCCTTGCCAATGGGGCCGATTTTATATCATGTACATTACATTTACGCGACACGCGACGCGACACAGACACTGCCTGTCGTGAGACGAGCAGTGTCTTTGTGTCGCGTCACGTGTCGCGCCTGTTTGTAGGAGCCTTAACTTCACTTTTCTTCAACAGCTATCAGATTACCAGACACAGACTATCAGACAGCATGATAGATTTATACAAATAAATAAAAAATTTGTGTCAGCAGTGAAATAATAGCTTTTTACTAAATGCTTATGAATGTATACGGTATTTATAACAATTTTTTTTGTCTGTCTGTTTGTTCCGGTTAATCTCCGAAACGGCTGGAATGATTTTGACGCGACTTTTACTGACAGATAGCTGATATTATTTTAGAAAGAATACGCGGGCGATGCCGTGGGCAACAGCAATTTTACAATACAAATGCCCAAAAAGGGCTAAATAAGGGTAAACTAAAGTTTAGTTCATATGGCGTATCTTGTATGGACGTTTTAGTTACTAAACCCTCCATACATATCATAGACAAGTCATTTATTGCAAGTAAGCCAATAAAAGGCACATTTGAACGTCAAAATTTGTATACAACACGATAGACCCTCAAAGCATTCCGCCTAAACTCACGCTGAAGTTTAGAAAACCTTATTACTGGAGTTGACAACAACTCCAAAGAGTTTCGCTCTCCCTGTTACAAAAATATATCACTCTATGGACGTTTTATGCCAGTGACCTTGAGTGGTTAGTTTGCGTGCTCTGTACTGAGCTCAATGCGTTGTACGTCCAGCCAGTAATAGGACTCGCCCATCCAGGAGCGCTGTCCCAAATAAGACACATTATTAATTTATTATACATAAAACAAAAGGTATTTTAACAAAACCGAATAATAAAAAATCAATAATTAAATTATCTTTAAAAAGGTGAAAATTTCAGAAAAATACGCTCGATAGATTTTACGTTTTTCTCAGTTTTATATTCGCATTAGACATAACTTCACAAATTAATTTCACTATGTAATAAACATAATCTAAAATATTCATATATTAAATTATTAAGAAAATACTCTAATTTAACATATATTTTTTCCAAATCATTAAGACTACTCGTTTAGACGTGATGTTCAGTATAAAATCATTAAAAGTCGGTTATCGTCGCCTTCATTGTAATGTATTCATTATTTTGGATTCCCTTTTGCACTCCACCGGAAACTATAAATTATTATAAAACAGTTTAAACTAAAAGTCTGTTAGCTCTCCGGCCTCTCTACAAAGCAAGTATAGATAAAAACACTGGTCCTTTAATGTAGGTACCCACTTGCAATTTCATCGGGGTTTATAATTTTAAGGGGCGTAATTGAGATGTATCCGACCAGTTTATTTATATGACGTATTGGTCACTAAGGGGGAGAATTTTGAAGGGTTCGGTCACGCACAATAGACCTATTAAATCGATGTTGTCAAGGTCAAGCCCGTGAATTTTTTACTGTTATCTCATCACGATGCTTGTGTTTTTAAAAAGGTTGAAAGGGTTCAGCAAAAGATTTTTTGCGGACTTCGAAGTTTGTAAAGACGATTGTGATACCTACGTAATCGTGTTGTAACTTGGTGGGCTTTGTAATAATACTTTTGTGACAGCTTTTCCGTAAACAAAACATAACAGCTTATGAATAACTTCAATCGTATACATTGACAGATTACGGTTTAATAAAATATGTGGCCGTGTGGTGCCGGACGTAAAGAATAGCACCACCACATTTCCTCCCGTGGGTGTCGTAAAAGGCGACTAAGGGACTTACTAGAGAATGGGCAGCAGCGTTCTCTATGCGTTTTTAACACCAAACTGCGATCGCCAACCCGCCTGCCAAGCGTGGTGATTATAGCAACCCCCCTCTCTTTGAGGGAGGCCTATATCCAGCTGTAGACGTCTTTCAGCTGAAATGATGATGATGATGATTGTTAAATTGTTTATCTGTAACTTATATTTTCCCCAATTGGGAGAGGCCTATGTCCAGCAGTGGACGTCTTTCGGCTGAAATGATGATGATGATGGTGATGAAAATATGTACAATTTGAGATTATGGTATCTGTCATCTGCTTCCAGTCTTACAGGATGCAGCTGAATACCAGTATTTTACATGGAGCAACTGCCTATCTGACCTCCACAAACCAGTTACTGGGTAATACGATACCCCTTGGTACGACTGGTTGTCAGACTTTAGGGCTTCCGACGATCCGTAACGACAGTCAAAGTTCCACGATTGACAGCCGGGACAGGAAGGACAGGTTTAACGTGCTTTCCGAGGTACGGAGGGGTCTTGCTATGTAAAGATGATCGCTCATCCAAGGACCAACTGCGTAAAGAAATTATTCAGCTATAAGCATTACAAATTGACGGCACGGTTGGCGCAGTGGTTAAGCGATTGACTGCTGGGCTGCGTGTCACGGGTTCGTTCCCGCACGGAACAAAATAAATATTTGTATGATCTACAAGTAGTTGTTCCGGGTCTGGCTGGCTATTTGTGTGAGTTTAAATGTTTGTAAACGCACCCACAATACAGGAGAAATTCCTGGTGTGGGGAAACTTTTTTTTTTAAGAAAACCGAAAGAAAAGAAATTCTATAAGACTAATATTTTTTAATCTTTGTTCATCAGTATCTTGTACAGATTTAATAGACAACGTTTCCCCTCATTTATGTTGACGTGTCTGTAAATTGAGCCTTGTGAAGTTAGTACGTAGGTATATTATCAAACATCGACCGTGAACGTAAATCCTGAGTCGAGGGTGAAGCAACAGTGATATGCTTACAATTAAATACTCTTTACATTGATGTATAAAAAAGGAAGAAAAGGCACCGCTCTAATGTTACGTAAACATTATTGGACTAGAAACAAATTTTACATGAGAACACACCCTGAAAACTACATTTCACAATGTTATTCGTCATGCATCCACAACCAAAATAGAGAGATAGGACGCGGGCTGTAGCTGGAACGAGATAGCAATAATTGTCACTGTTACGTACCAATAACAACCCAGAAACAAATGGCGACCTAGAAATAAATAATATTCAGGAGAATTTTAATGAAAATAAGTTTTCCCGTGGAACTTGTTTTTGGTTTGTGAATTATTTGTGCACATTTTGTAAACACAGAAATGCATTGTTTCTGCTTATTTAGACGATAACGATCATTTTACTTAACGTGCTACAGAAATGCCAGTTGATTGTAACTAAGGTCACTTACACTTATGCGGTCCACGGCGAGGAGCGAGTACCTACCTAATCCTCCTTTTTTATACATCCATGACTCTTAATAAACTTTTGTGAATGTGATCTTGTCGGGCGCACCCAATTATTTATCCCCTTATCATTCTTAACAACTATGTGTTTTGTAATCTGAAACTGCTTCGTCGGCCTGTGGGGTAAGTGCGTAACACATTTACATATAACTATAAGTATAGTAGCAATGGGTTTCATTTTCACTGTTCAACAACATACATTCCGTTATTTACGTTGTTGGGCAGATTTTTATTTTCGAACAGATGAAGCAATGGATTAGCAATATCCTTCAAAATCATTCGATTGTGATTGATAGTGTGTTTCGCAATTAGAGTGCTGTATTAATAAGTGTATAGGAAGCTATGCTACGCTAGTTCCGCGTGGTGCCGGACCTCGTAGAATAGCACCACCCTATTTCCTCCCGTAGGTGTCGTAAAAGGCGACTGAGGGACTTACTAGAGAATGGGCAGCTGCGTTCTCTATGCATTTTTAACACCATACTGCGATCGCCAACCCGCCTACCAAGCGTGGCGATTATGGCAAACCCCTCCCCTTCCACTGGGGGAGGCTTATGTCCAGCAGTGGACGACTTTCGGCTGAAATGATGATGATGATGATGATGAGGTAGCTATGTATAGTTTTATTGAAATTTTCGCAAATGAATGGGTTCAATTTGAAATAATCTTACTGTGAAATGGACGTTCCTTTTGTAGTATAATGGAACATAACACTAACAATATTTTTTTTTTTTTTGTATAAGATAGGACCCACAATAGGACAGCTATTTATTTAATTGTACACTCAGCTCCTATTTAATGTAACTATAGTGTAGGTATAAGGGACTTAAACGTGAGAAAATTTCACATGTGTGTTCTGTGTTGGGAGCTAGGTTGCCTCTTTGAGCTAAAAGGGTTATTAGCGCTTATTTTGTTTACTATAAATTTTCTTTGATGCCCGCTATATGTAACTACGTACAATCATAAGCACAAATACCTTACAATAACGCATTATTCAAAAACGATTTTCTTTTAGAATATTTATGGTGTAACGAACATGGTATTCTCAAAACCATACTATTCCGAAATATGTCTTTTCTAAATGTTACAATCGTTATGTCACGAGGAAATCTCTCTTGAATGTTTCATAGATAGTAAGGTAATTCTCATGACTGTACCTTTTCTTGGCTGTTTTGAACATTCTGTTCATGTTTTAAACACTAGGTACCTAAGGGCGGGTTCTTTCAAGTCCCCTTAACGCACGCGTATACGTCATAAATGGCGCTAACTATCGTCAAACCGTTGTTTCACAAAATTATGCCCTTGACGTTCGTTAAAAAATAACGATTACAGTGACCCACTGGTTAACGTCATTTTATTCTTTTACATTTGAACTTTGACGATCAGTTTTTATGCATGAAACATCGCTTTGTATTTAACGAACGTTAAACATCATATGTAATCGTTATTATTTGACTTACGTATGTTACGTTAACGAACTGTTTGAAACAACCGGCCCTAAAACTTCCTCTGTAAAGTATGATACCAAAACCTCATCATCTTTTCAACATCAAAATCAATTTACCTATCCTTTTCCCAACTATGTTCGGGTTGGCTTCCAGTCTAACCGAATGCAGCTGAATACCAGTATTTTACATGGAGCGACTGCCCATCTGACCTCCACAACCCAGTATCTGGGTAACACGATACCACTTGGTAAGACTGGATGTCAGGCTTTTGGGCTTTGACAACCCGTAACGACTGTCAAAGATGACGACGGACAGCCGGAAGCAACTTCTTAACTTTCCAAAACACGGAGGGTTCTCGATATGTAATGGATTGGCACCCATCCACGGACCTACCGCAGATGGGTGTTGGCACCCATCCACGGACCTACCGCAGATGGGTGCCCATCCAAGCGTAGCTTAACCTTAAAGATCGACACGTGCGGCTGTTATCATTTAACCACGAGCCCCTTCATGTTGTCAACATCTCATTAATTTATGTTTTCTCCCGCTCCTGCAGGCAGTCATCCAAATGGACCCCGAGGAGCTGGTGGTGAACACTGCGCTCCTCCAGCTCGCAGGGTACACACCACCAACGCAGCCCTACCACCCACCTTCCATCCAGGCGCTCCCAGATCATGACAAACAGGCGTACGACTGCATCGTCAAGTGCATGGAACATCTCGCGGCCTACCTCAAGTATTGTGGCAATAGTGAGTATAAAAACCCCTTTATAAAATGGCTGAGCTGAATGATGCTGATCCATGAACACATGTTCGGGCGCCGTCAGTTGTTACTGGTCATCTCTTAGATGCCACGGCTTATTTCAATTAGGTAAGTACTTTATTTTTTAATTCCTTTTATTTTTAATATAACAACAACATAACTAGAGCTCCTCTTGAAGGAACGCTGCTTCGCGGCTTAATAGGTCACGGTGGTAGGTAATCCACCATACCTATTTCTGCCGTAAACCAACGTTGCCGTGTTTTGGTTTAAAGGGTATGGTGTATTTATTTATATATACTTTATTGTACACCACAAAAGGAGTACCGTGTGGTGCCGGACGTAAAGAATAGCACCACCCCATTTCCTCCCGTGGGTGTCGTAAAAGGCGACGAAGGGACTTACTAGAGAATGGGCAGCAGCGTTCTCTAAGCATTTTTAACACCATACTGCGATCGCCAACCTGCCTGCCAAGCGCGGCGATTATGGCCAACCCCCCCAATCGGGGGAGGCTTATGTCCAGCAGTGGACGACTTTCGGCTGAAATAATGATGATGATGACACCACAAAAATACGTAACAAAAAATAAATCAAACACCACTAAATATACAATGGGCGACCTTATCGCTTTATGCGATCTCTTCCAGGCAACCTTGGAATGGACAGTGATTTGCCTGGACATAAAATGGGGTTGTCGTTGGTGCAAATAACAAGTATGCAATATACTAAAATAGATACACAGATATATACATATCCTAAATAATGGATACATAAATACATACATACTAAATCTATGAGAAACGAAATAAATGATGACTATAATCACAGTTCCGAGAACAAGATCACAACGACAAGTAATGTTCATTCACGAGTCTTTTAAACACAAGTAACGACTGCGAGCGATTTGAACTGGCAATGCATTCCACAAACGAGCGGCCTGGACAGTACCCAAAGGATTTGTCGAGGAAAGTTGTGGAATGCATAGGCATTTTAAGCTTCAGGTCTGGTGTCGTGTAGGAGTAGCAAAGAAACTGAAAACGTTTCTTGAGATAAGAGAGGAGTTGAAGGAAGAAAGAGCTCATTATACAAAAGGGAAAGAATATGAGCATTCTGGCGAAGGCCAATTTGTAACCACTTGAGCTTCACACGAAATTCGGAAACATGGTCATATTTGCGCAAATCGAATATGAACCTAATATAATACAAAAACCGGCCAAGTGCGTGTCGGACCACACACAATTACAATGACAGTGTTTCGTCGTTGGGATGAAATTATCCTAATAACAAACTTAGCATTGTAGTTTGAATAACAAGTTCTACATATATTGAGAGATTTACCATGTTATTTTAAGACCATATACTTCTTATAAGTTTTCCTGTAATCTATAAGTAAAGAACTGTATTCGGTTTTTTTTTTTTTTTAATTTTTGGCTCCTTAGATTTGGAGATAATGGCCAATTGTCATCTATTTTCTTGAATGACTTTAAAAGTATATATTTTAAAATTATAAAAAATATATCTGAAGTCCTTACAATAAGCCCTTTCATTTGATATGGTATGTACAAGGTACAGCTTGCAATATTTTTATTTTTCTAGTTTGCTCCCCAAATGTGACCCCCTATAATGAAAATTCATTTATTTACGTTCATATGTGTACCAAAATTAAACTTAATCGGCTAAGTAGATTCGGAGGAAATTGGCTGTGACAGACGGACAGACAGACACACGAGTGATCCTATAAAGGTTCAGTTTTTACCCTTTGAGTTACGGAACCCTAAAAATGTTTGTGTAATTACACGCAAACAAAGTGTTGGTAATAATTTGGCATCGCACAACATTTACGACTTTTATGTTAGCATGAGGTATTTCCGAAGATGAATGGTCTAACCTATTTAGCAATGACGAATGAAACTTAGTCTTACGAATTTGTCAATATCATGCATTTTCCTCTTAATTTTAATGTTACCTCATCACGTTTATACACCTAGCTACGTTCAAAAGGAGCACCTCTTTTTAATAAAACTATCTTTAGTTTCCCGGAATTATGTCATCAAACTCATCACTCAATATCTGTCACTATCAGTACTTTCTGCAAATCTTACCTATTTGTCCATGCACTTAAGAGCGTACATCCCGCGCAGACTATATAGGTATTTCGTGATTATGTTATTTATGTATGCTGTTTTTTGACACTATTTTGGTATTTACTCATAAACTATTGTCAATTATTTTCCATTTGCAGTATTACGATTAAATATTATTTGTTAAATAATATTTAATTTAATTTTATAATAATAATAATAATATTAAATATTAATAATATTATTAGACGTTAAAAAAAACATACAACAATCTTGTACTTGACTGGAAAAAAAGTACTTTGAATTAAATTTAATAACATAATCACGAAATCTTCTATACAATATTATTTTTGGTATATGCAAAACCTGAATAAAGTTTATTCAGAATAAGTAACTGAATCGATTCCAATAGTTTTTACACCATGTTATATTTTTTCCCAAAAATATTTAGAAAAGTTTACAAGTTGGACACCGAGCGACACTAAGTACCTATCCGCACTTGACCATTATGACAAAGTCCAAAGGCTCCAAGTGTGATGGAAAATGTTATCACCAGTTAATTACAATACAATCGTCGTACGGTTAGATACTTACTGCCAAATTAATATTATTATTATTGAACGCAAGGCGCGGGCGGCGCGGGGGCGTCGCGTGGTGAGCATGTTTTTGTACGGACAACCAGGTAACATAACAAGCTTATAACTTTGTTATTGTTCATGATACAGTTTTGAAATTTTGTACATAAATTCTTTACATAAAAATACTAGACACGTGTTTCGGGTTACGCATAAACTAAAACTAATGTTGTATTATATATAAAATGGTAAACTGACTGACTGACTGGGTGATATATCAACACACACCCCAAACCGCTGGTCCTAGAGACATGAAACTTGGAGGGTGTGTTCTTTGTAAAGAGCAAGTATCCACTAAGAAAGGATTTTTGGGAATTCCACCCCTGAAGGGGTAAAATAGGGGATGGAAGTTTATTGAAAGTCCGTCAATTTTGAAGTTAGGATCTTCAAATTTTGTGTTTAGGCTGACGATATCATACTGTTATGGCAGGTTAGTGTCAGCGTTTTTAATAATTCTACCCCCGAAGGGTTAAAAAGGGGGAATAAGTTGAAAAGTCCTTCTTTTTCGAAGAAAAATCACAAAATTTACTATCTAGGTTTATGGTTGGAAGCTAACGCAACGGTTTTGTTAGAATTTCAGCCCACACGGCGGTTTTTAATTAAAGTTCTTTATTTTTTAAGTTAAAATCACTAATATTTCGGCTTATGGTTACAAACTAACACAATGTAAATAGTTGTAATTTTTAGAAGTTTTGTGTCTGACTGTCTGTCGGTCTGTCTGTCTGTCTGCCTGTTTGTTCCTGCTAATCTCCAAAACTGCTGGGCCGATTTTGAAGGGACTTTCACTGGCAGATAGCTGATGTTATAAGGAGTAACTTAGGATAATTTTATTTTAGAAAAAGAATTTATTATCCGATTCAACTAGGAAAGTATTGACATCCACACGGGCGAAGCCGCGGGCAACAGCTAGTACCTCTACAAATGCGAAGATGCCAGCCCGCGCGGAATGAACGCACTTTATTTACTGGTAAGATACTGGTCAGCATGCAAAATGCTGGGCTAAGGCATTCTATGACTTCCAAGTGCTTCACTTTATTTTAAAACTATAAATAACTAGCTTTTGTCCGCGACTTCGTTCGTATGGAGGTAGGAAACTATCCTACTACCTGGGATGAAAATAAAAATATTTAAATTCAACGCTCTAAATATATAGAACAACGAAATCTTGAAGGTATGTTTTTGGTAAATGTATTATATTTTGTAAAAAGTTTTAGAACAAAAGTTGTTGTTTATGATGTTAGTATAGTAACCGGCTAGAGTCGTAACCGGCAGTAGTAAACGTGTAGGTCTCTTTGGCGGAATGAAGACGCCGGGGGGCACCGAGCTGCATGCGATTGGTTCGTCAGTCGATACTCGTCGTCTATTGGACTCTCGCGTGTCATTTTTATTTAGCCGAAAGTGTACATGTGCGAGCTTGCCTCCACTACTACCCATCTGTGCTCACGACTCGTGCCGGTTATTATAATACAGTCCTGCAAGGTTGTTATTGTTTTTATCAGTTACCCTATATAAATTATAATATACATATCCATAGTTAATGTTATCTGGCTTGATTTCAGTATTTATTCATCTGCATACTCTGATCGGAACTACGGACACAGCTAGAGTTACAAATGACGTTAGCATTTTGCTCTTCTATTTTTATACGGCACGTTTTCCTATTCTCTGAAAACAGTAAATTTCAGAGTTTCAGAGGCTTCATGGGCACTTTATAAACAAACTTCCGAGTTTCTTTTGTTCTTTAAAACTTATGGTGGAGCAAAGTTTCCAACTATTGTACAATGTACCTACTTTCGAGAATTCAGACGGAGGTCGGAGAAACTTTTCAACTTTAAAAAAAAATACTTTAGCAAGTTAGGGTAATCTCTCGGAATGATTGCGTCATCATCACCTATACAGGGTCATGCATAACAACAAAATATTTTTCACCTCACAAAGATTCCTCGGAAAGATTGTTTATCATTCGAAATCTGAGTGCAAAACTGCATTTTATCCGCTAGCGTGGAAAGTGTTAAAATTCGAACCTTTCTATTCAATAATTTTTTATACCGCCAGTCCACTGAAAATGCATTCATGCTTATTTCATGTCAGTCCGCCAACCTCATTTTTAGGGTTCCGTAACAAAATGGGAAAAAAGAACCCTTATGGTGCGACTCAGACTGTCTGTCCGTCTGTCAGTCACAGCTGGATATCTCAAGAACTGCTAATGCTATCAACTAGAATAGTTTTAGATGACGTTTGCCAACTATTTTCCAAAGAAATTTTTTTTTTTCAGGGACTGTACTGGCGTCTTAAAAATACGAAGTGGGGCTACTAGGGCATGTGGGGTATCATATGAAAGAGCGCTATTTGCACATTCTCAAACATTTATTTTTTATTTTTAGGCCGCATAGTTTTCTACTTTTGAAGAAAAATGTAAATAAAAATACCGTTCCGGGTCTTATCTCCGAAGTTTGCATAAGGAAAATATGAAATTATTCTATGTGATAGAAGTTTATGTAAAGATTACAGGAAAAATAAAACGAAGTCTCTAAATAGCACACTTTTCAGAAATCATCAACAAAAATTACATTAGTTCCACTATCGGTCAAGAGATAGCGCTGACCTAAAACTGCAATATTCTACACCGCAGTGTTAAAATTCTCCGATGAAAATTTAATAACATTCACGGTTCACAACCAAAATGTCCCGCCTTCCTACCTACTCGCAGGTTGCTTTGGGTGAAGCACAGTTGTAGTTTCTTCTGGGCACAGAACTATTTAGGTACCTATACGAATTAAGCTATAAGCTATATATGGCGGTATGGAACCCTTGGTGCACGTCTCCGACTCGCTCTTGACCGGTTTTTAGAATAATCGCACTGGCCAGCACAACGACTGCAAGAAAAAAAAAAACTTTAAAATCATCTCTTTATTCAATTCACTTTCCATCATTTTGGTTTGTTTTTTGATAAAATCCAGCAGCGACGAATATTTTAACACCTGCAGAGTTAGTGCAAGCGATATATTTTTTTCATGCACCTAGCGTTTTCCTCGCTGTAGTGAGGTGAAAAGTTGTGTTTCGCTCGGCACCAAAGTTATACTGCGTCTCGTACCCTTGAAACCTGAGCGTAGCGAAGGTTTCAATACAAGTACTCTCGCCAAAGAATAACTTTGCAGCCTTGCTTATCAAATATCTATTTTCTAAACTCATCATGTCAAGTTCTTTTGTTCTTTAAAATGTATGGTGGAGCAAAGTTTCCAGCTATTGCACAATGTACTTTCGAGAAATTTGCAGACGGATGTCGGAGAAATTTTTCAACTATAAAAATACATTCAAATTCAAATGTATTTATTTGTACACATAGGTATAATGTGGGTACATGACGTAAAAAAATAAAAAAATATTGTGTCACTATGTGCAAGGCGTACAAACATTGCTTACACAGTAGGTAATAAGTGTACTGGTAGTATAGCCTATTTAATTACAAAAATACTGCTAAGTAACAGTCTCAAATCTTAAGCAATAAACATTAACAAAATAATACAAATTAAGGTAACTTTGCGAAACCAAACAAACTAGTTTGGTCAAGTTAGGGTAAACTCTCGGAATGATTGCGTTACCACCTGTACAGGATTAAAAAAAAACTAATTGAAGTCACGCCCACTAGTAATCAGCTGTAGTTGAAATTATGTGATTACAAAATTATCATAAAGCCGGATTTACATTACTGTGTTGTGATGTGTCGAGACGCGTTCTGACGCAGTGTAATACCAATCAAGAATCAAGATTCGTTGTGATTTGACGTAGAAATACTGCGGCAACACTGAGCAAGTAAGATTCACCTGAATAAAAAATATTTCATTAATATTATTAAGTTGTTATTCGTAGACAAAAATACAAAAGACCATTACGTAAAGTGCCGATACAGTGCTGTGATTGTTATTTTAGACAAAAACTTGGTGGATTTCAAATAAATCGCTTTTCCATAAAGTGCAGTAGGCGTTGTTGAAAATTACTGTTTATCAAGTGTGGACCTAAAACTGTGAGTTACCGATGCTATAAAGGCTACGGCCAACAACAGATACATTTTCCAACGTTTCGTGTTTCTCAAAACTTTAATAATTAACTAAAAACTAAATATTTGTATTTCGAATTCGTTATCAGGAGAATAAAAAATACAGTAAAGCCATCTATTATCAATAGCAGGTAGTTAAAAGTTCAACTGCTTTACCGACGAAGAAATTACCAATTGTTGCCAGTGATAAATATCTTGTCTAGTCCATCAGCGAAACATTCATAGGACACTTAATCCGTGATTATTACTCATCTGGGGCTCGAAAAACAATAACAGAGATATCACAAAGTTGATTTGTCATGGAAAATATTACATTTAGAAACACAATCAGAAGAAATAAATCTGAATACGATATATATCTACGATAACCATGTATCGTAACCTGCTCAGCTCAACTTTATCCGTAGTATTTGATACGGAGGTACTGGATCTGTCGATAAAAAGTATGCATACAAACCTTAGTCTGGCTGACTTTTGGGATTTAAACCCATAGAAAAAAGATCTTCGTTTAAAACTTTCCACTGCGCATGAAGAAATAGCAAATCTGAACCACGAATGAAACAGTCTTAAGCAGAAATTAGAGGACAAGAACAAGCAACTACAACTCCCGAAAAAAGTATCAAGTGAATTCTTGACAACCTGCCCAGTGTTCACATCATTCACACCACAAAACAAGGTTTCAACATATCTGCTAAAGAAACTAAATGAACCTTAAGATACGCTTATCCCGGGGCCAAATTAATCACTGGTATAATAACTCATTCTAACAGCGTTCCACACCGATTAGTCAGCCAAATGTCGGATAATATCAGAACAGACATACTCGTAGTAACAAAAAACTGCAACAAAACTGTGTATCTGATTAAGAATTTACCTTTAAAGCCTAAAACCTTAACTGAAACTGTAAACAATAATAACGAAATTACAGACAGTAAAAAAAAGAAGAAAGATTTACATCAAGATGACAAACAGGCTCAAAATGTTGCTGAAAGAATGCTTGAAAGAAGGCAAAATAAATGGTATGACGATTATGGCCATCTTCGGAATGGTAAAATCAGCTGCCACAAGCTGAGAAATATTAAAAACGTGAGAAAATACTCGTAATGTCAAAGACATTGTAATACTGTGCTCTGGTATAAGTGACAAGAATGTATACAAATATGTAATACTGTGCTCTGGTATATGTGACAAGAGTGTATCCATACTAATATTATAAATGTGAAAGTAACTCTGTCTGTCTGTCTGTCACGCCTAAACCGCTGAACTGACCGTCATGAAATTTGGCAGAGTATAGCCTGGGATATGGAGAAGGACATAGGCTACTTTTTTACGCGATAAACGACAACCACGCGGGCGGAGCCGCGGGCAAAAGCTAATACAAATATATGGGCAGCACTGTACTTTAAAGACCGACCGATTTTTTTAGTTAGTCTAGACCCTTTTTAGTGTATTTTTAAAAACCCCAAAACCTGCAAAACAATATGTGCCGAGAACAAAATTGCCAGTTTCCTTCGGGAATGGTGGGATAGTGGGAGTATAAGGGTGGGTATCACACAGATCACGTGGTGGGTCTAAGTTTGTTTCCAAGCTATAATAATAGGGCTTGACGACGGAGCCACGCTTCGCGGGGCTCCAACTTCTGTATGGTTTAAAAAAGAACACCAAGGGGATGGCGGGTTCATTCATATATATTTTTTTTTTTACGTTTCCCCACTCTATGAATTTCTCCTGTATTGTGAGTGCGTTTACAAACATTTAAACAACTACTTGTAGGTCATACAAATATTTGGTCCGTGCGGGAATCGAACCCGCGCCAACCGTGCCGTCTTTTTTATGTGTGAAATTCGTACGTTATCTGTGGTAAAATATCAATTAAATACGGAACCAGTAATTTTTTTTGAAATTTTCCTTTTTTTTCTCTCTAAAACTATGCGTTCGCTGGCTGTGACACTTTGCAAGAGTTCTACATGAAGTCACCAATACGCTCAAAAAATTTGCCAATATGCGTCGAATTTAAGTAATTTATTTTACACTTGCTTTACCTGGCCCGGCTTCGCACGGCTAGCACTATCAATCTACCCTCTACCCTACTTTATTACCGTACCTATCCTACCTACCTACCTTCCTTATTACCGTTCCTACCCTACCTACCGACCTACCTACCTACCTACCTACCTACCTACCTACCTTAGCCTACCCTACCCTAGCTACCTAATGAACCTAAATAAAAAAAACCTTACCCTACCTACCCGCTTACCTACCTGTCCTACCTTTCCTACTTACTCTATCTACCCTACTTTTCCTATCTACCTACCTTACCAGGCTACCTTAGTAGGTAGCTACTATACCGTACCTGCCTACCCTACCCTACCCTACTTACCTAGCTTCCTATCCTACCCTACCTTACTTACCTAGCTTCCTACCCTACCCTACCTAAAACCTTCCCGGGCGCTTGCAACATTAACATTATGACGTATCCTTGCTGAACAACTGAACTTATAAAAATAGATTTAATAAATATATCCTGACAATAACGAAAACACAAAAAAAAGAATTATCCAATTTGGTTCAGCCTTTCTCGAGTTTTTGTGATATACTAACAAACGTCATATAATTTTTACTTAAATAAATATTTCGAAAGCAAAAGGTTTTCATAACAAATTGATGTACAACACAACCCATACCTTATTGAATACATGCTTAATAGACAGTAGTGATTGTGAAAAATTATATTAACTGTAAACTAAATTCAACTGGACAACAGAAATGTTTTTCTGAATAAAATGAATGAGTTTACGAGTATACTAAGAGAAATAGATTCTATGACCTGTAATGAAAAATACTTTACTTTTATAAAACAAAATACCTATTACAGCCAGGTGTTTGCATTGAAAATAATCTTCACATTTTACCTTTATCCTGTATGTCCATCAAAGAACTATGTATGTTAAAATAGTGTGGATATTGTTAGTAAGTAAAACAATATCCACACTATTTTCGCAAGCATTCAGAAGTGAGCCACAAAAAGGCTTCTGCTAGTAATAAATATGAATACAAATTAAATGTACCTCAATGTAGATTGCAAATATTTAGGAAAGTAAATATTAATGCCATTCAGGTGTATAACAAGTTACCTAAGGGAACTTCCCATCCCAATGGTCAAGAAAAAGGTGAAAAGTTGGTTATTGGATAATTGATTTTATGACGTTGCCGAATATAAGGAATATTGTAAAAGTCCAACATGACATGTACAGTGGGCTGCATCAATTGGGTACCTCATTTGTATTAAAATTTGCCTTCAAGGGGGGGTACCCACATCGTGACGCTGACTGTACATAATTTTGACATTGATAACACTTTGACAATAATATTAATTCATAAAGTCAAAGTCAAATCATTTATTTCAAATAGGCACGAAGATGCCACTTTTGAACGTCAAAAATTACATGAATAGTTAATAGATTCTAGTTGCGCCTTCCAAAAGGTAGTTATGTATGGTGTATGGCAAAAGGTAGTCATATTGGACTTATTGTAAATCACAAATCTTAAAATTAATTGTACTTTGTTAAGAATGATCTTTGAATATTGGTACATACACCGTATGTTGTGGTAGAATGTATAGAACTTAAAAAAAATTGATACCGTAAATGTAAAACTACATTCTTACAAATAAATAAATTCTGAGTCCTGAACAGATTCGTTTGATTGGTTCTCCCACGTCAGTAATGTGCAGTGTCTCAAGACGAAAGTTTTTGACCAGTGCGTGTTGCCAGTGACGACTATGGTTCTGAATCTTTACGGAGACGCGGGGCGTCGCGTGTCGCGTGCGGCGTGGCGTCACGCAGCGCGTCGATAAGAGTTAAAAATGTCTTTTTCCCTATGAATTAATTCATGGTTTCCTGCATGTATTTATGCGTCATAAATAATATTTCAGTAAGTATTTCAAGTTATGTCATGTTGATTCTTACTGACGTCACCGACAAAATTTCCACATTTTCCTACAACAGTATCTACGCAAATGATTCATATGTGCTTATCTGTACATAGTATAAACCGAAATCGCTTTTCGTGTCTATCTGTGTGACCATTTAGATCTTCTAAACTGCACAATGGATCTTGATTTGATTTTCACCATCATTTAGAGAATTTATTCCGGAAGGCTTATATGTAAAATACATTAATGTTAAACTTAGAAATAGCACAGAAATCTCGATGTTTTGACATGTCGCCACTTCGCTAGTAGTTTACTTTAAAAAAAATACTTCGACAGTCGAGGTCGAAATTAAGTTTTGTATGTTTCTACTTACCAGGCCGAAATTCCTCATACGCTGACGTCGATCACTCATACGTATAGCATAGTACATACAAACATCTGATGACGCATCACGACACGCGCCGCGGTTTTAAAGTGTTTTTTTCGAAGGGTTGATAACATTCAAACATTTTATTTCACATAAATATGGGCACTTATGAACGTCAGAAGCTAGGTGCACGGTTACTCTTTTAACATTTTTTTGTCTTTTACATCGTTTTTAATTACAGTGTTTATACGTATGGGAGGACTGTGATTCAATCTATCTACGACGTCAAAGCTTAAGATATTTGAGCTTTTATTTATTTGTTCCAGTCAACAACAGTATGGCCGGTAGCCGGCTGTCGCGGCCCATGCAGAGAAAGCTGGTGATGCTACTGCAGTGTGCGATCACCGACGAGGAGGGCCGGGGGAGGGCTGCGCGCGCGGCGCGCTCCCTCGGCGAGAGAACCGTCACCGAACTTATACTGCAGCATCAGGTAAACAATCGCTTCAGACTTAACTCATACTTAAGGCGACGATAACCGACCTTTAATAATTTTATACTGAAGATCACGTCTAAACGAGTAGCGTTAATGATTTGAAAAAAGAAAGTTAAATTAGAGCATGTTCCTAATAATATAATTATGAATATTTTAGATTATGTTTATATTACACTAGCTTCTCCCCGCGCCTTCGTCCGCGTCCATCTACCCAAATAATTTAAAACAAAGTCTAGATCGAATTTAAGACGTACGAATTTAACCATCTAAATTCAAATTACGAATGTAACTACCTAAATGCAAATTCAAAATTAAATCTTTATTGCATATCACATGTCATAAGTTTACGAGGTCTTAATAATTATTATAAAGTTCACATGGACTTTGTCGGGCACATCAAATAGGAGTAGTAGCGTGATTCAAAATAAATAAAGTAAATAGAAATTAAAATATGTTTGTCATTAATCTAAAAAAATCACAATAAATAACAATAATTACATTTAACTGTGTGATATACGTCTTTACAAATTTCTATGCAGCGGTCAAAACAACAATAAAACGAATACATAATATATTACAATACAGTCAGCGGTCATAAGTGCAGTAGCACGTTAATGATCATATTATGGACGTAGCAATGCGAACGTCTGTTTGTATGAGTGATGTCTTAACGCAGTCAATCTAATGACTAATAAGACCTCACCACACACACATACACACAGTCCGTCGCCGTCGTCTCGTGATCTCGTCGTCTTTTGACAGGCAGTAAACGCATGATTTTGGCCGATTCAGTATATTGCTAAAATTTGCACTATTTTAATAGGCATCGGCAGTAGGTAGAATCAGGTATCGGATTCATAAACACAGGCCCTGGGTTTGATCCTCGAGAGGAGTTTTTATTTTTTGTTTTTTTTTATTTGCAACAATAGTTATTATGTTTAACTTCAATGATGTTATAAAGGACTAGACGTCGTATATGTATAAACTCCACAGTTACTCTTTTACATTTTTTTAAAATAACTGTGTTAATAGGTATGGAAGGACAGTGTAAGCCTTTCAACAAGTCCCAGGTACTTAACAAAATAGGAAATTATCAACAAATCTTACAGTATACTAGGCCTACACGTTCTCACATTCACAAAATAGGAAAGAATCTATATACCTACATATAAGACGTGAAAAAAAAAAAAAACATAATAATGAAAACCTACCAAATGACTTGATTGCCATTACAACTACAGTAACAAATCTGAATAAATATAATGTCCACAAAAGCCACTAATTAAAAGATGATATTAGAATTGTAGGTATATAATGTCAAATTATGAAAATTATGTCATGAAAGAATGTAAAAAATAAAATATTATTAAACATCTTTATTTGGGAGCAGATAATAGGCATTTACATAGCTATACCGTTAATGAGGTACCAGTAAAGTCACATGTACAGAAGGAATTATTGCCAAATTTCCTTGTCTTCAACAACTTTATAGCTATAGACAGTTCCACACCATAATATGTATAGTCGTCGTCGTAATTGCTTGAGCACCTTACGGTTGAATAATACTTGCACGTCTTAAAACGACCACCTCTATTTTTGCTTTAAGACCAAAGTGAAAGTCAAATGATTTCAATTAGGCACTCAAAGGGCACTTTTGAACGCCAAAGTTAACAAGAAAATGGTCTTTCATTTTTTATTTTCGTTTTCTGCCACCGACTTCCGAAATAAAGGTAATTTTTCACTTTGTAGTGTTATTTTTTTTCTAATACAGTTTTATTTTTACTTTTTATTTTGGTACCTACTCCACACAAATTCTAATACCTGCTATGTAAATAACAGTGACATGAAGTTATTATAACGTCATCCACATAGACGTATTTAGTGGGTCGGTTTGTAATTTTTGTAAGTTACAATAGCCTAATATCAACTGCTCATGGCCTTTTACAAAATATTGCTTTTCCCGATGCAGGGACGTTATTGTTACTTTGTTGAGAAGTTTTCCTGGTACTTCACCATCAAAGAAAAATTGGTTGTCTGTAAAGTCGGTTTAAGGACGATAATTTTACGTGATAACGTAACACAAGCCGAACGCTTAGGCGGATATTGCCTCTCTATCGCTTGTTCCGCGCTCTCGCTTGCACACTCGGCTCAGGCGGAACGTGACAATGAGTCATGCTTTTTCGTGCCTGCAGCCCGGCGTTCATCGATTTATATAACGTTATCAAGTCAAAAAACAACGATTAGCCTCGGGCTAACACGGGTTAATTAAATGTTGCCGTCCAATATTATGCTTTTGTCAACTTTTTTAAGGATCTGTAGTATGAAATAAGTCTTTTTTTATGCATCTCGCCTCGTTCTCGTTCATTTCTTGTCCGTCCAAGTACGGGCTCTGTAGAATTTGCTACACCTGCTACGAGGCCAATGCGGCCCTGACCATTGTCATCGTATAATGATAAGGTTCTAAGTATGGTTAAGGTTTTTGTAGGTCGACCGTACAGCTGCTGGGCACTCAGCCCTATTTTTTTTTTTGTTTGTTTTTTTTAATATTTAATGGTTGTAGTAAATAAATGTTTCTTTCTTGTTTGTAGAACCCGCAGCAGCTCAGCGCGAACTTATGGGCGGCGGTGCGCGCGCGCGGCTGCCAGTTCCTGGGCCCGGCGATGCAGGAGGAGGTCCTCAAACTGGTTCTGCTCGCGCTAGAGGACGGCTCCGCACTCTCTAGAAAGGTGATACCCACACATTTCATAATAATACCAGTTTTTGCACAGGCGTGATGATATAGTTATGTGTATGTTATGTATGTGTTATATACAATGTGTAACCTAATTAATGCACATTACAAAAAAGTTTGTTCAGAATCGTTTACTGAGTCGATTTCTGTAATTTTTTTATACCTATAGGTAATTTTTAATTTTTATTTTACAGTCACACTTCCGCTATATAGTCAAATAATATACCAAAATGGACGTACTTCCTACGCTAGACGCTTATCCGTGTGCGACTGTGTGCGTGCGTAGATTTTTACTGTGACCACAATTTTCTCCTACAAACAGTATAACTAATAAAATAATCAATGTCTTATACCTAATAGTAAAAATTTTGTGTATGTATTATGAATAAATAATACAACACAAATATATATTTACAAAAAAGTAACTTATCATGCTTTTGCATTAGCAAAATCTTTAACAATGTCATTTATGATTATAACATATTCCAATTGCGGTGTTTGGTGGTGTGCGCGAATTCCGGGACATGTTGTTTATTAATCCACTTAATAAAAATCTTGAATTTACTCACTGTCAGACATTGCACAGCTTAAAAAACCGCTGGGCTTAGAAGAATGAAATTTTGCACAAGAGTTCCTCATATATAACGAAAGAGAACACAAAGGGAGGATTTTTGACATCATAAACAACAACTTTTTCAATACAGTTGTTAAACATGGCGTACTTTCAGAGGCTATAATTATGATTCTAAAATTAAATCTTTTGCATACTATGCATCTTTCTATTACGCGGTCGTGACTTTTTTTTACGAATTCGATCATTACTTTTGCAGTTGAGTTTTAAATTTATAAGTCAATTTAAAAAGTTTAGTAGCAAGGAGTTTTCATACATAGAATAAAATGAGATAGATTTTATACGAGGAAAAATGAATGAGGCCGTTTTAGCATTGAATTCTCAAAAGTCTTTTAAATGGTTGTTTAATATATTTAATTACCAGTTTTAATTTAATTATTTACACATCAACATATTTTATCAAAAATCGAATAGGCTGTATAAGCAGTTTACGTTGTAAAAAAAATGTCCAGTTGCAAAAACGCCATTTCCTGAAAATCTTATGTTTTTGTGTGATATTTTTATTTTTTATTAATATGAGTACAAGTGATGAAATGGAATTAACTTCACCCGATATTTTATCCGAGGCGAAAACTGAACAAAGTAAAAAAAATTGCCCCCAAAATCTCGAGAAAGATATACGGCGACTTACGATAATTTTATTTTATTCTTTGATTTGTTTTTACTATTTCCCACAACTGTATTGAAAAACGTCGTGTGATACACGGGTTTGTATGTTATTGCAAACTCGTGTCATTAAAAACCCTCGCCTTCGACTCGTGTTAATGACAGCTCGTTTGCAATAACCTACTTTCCACCCTCGTATCACAATGTACTAAAATTTAACGCTGTAAATGTGTAGAATAACGAAATCTGGAAGGTTTTTTTTTTTGGTAAGTGTAGGTTATTGCAAACGAGCTGTCATTAACAAGCCCGAGCCGAAGACGAGGATTTTTAATGTTTTTATTTAAATTTTACTTTCCACCCTTGTATCACAATGTACTAAAGTTTAACGCTGTAAATGTGTAGAATAACGAAATCTGGAAGGTTTGTTTTTGGTAAATGTATTATGCTTTGTAAAAATTGTTAGAATAAAAGCGATTGTTTATGATTTTAGTAATACAGTCCTGTAAGGTTAGTGTTTTACCAGCCCTGTATATATATTATTTGAGCCCAGTAGATGGCCACGCTAAGTGCCTGCTAAATAATGGTTATTAACTTGCTCAGTTCGTCAATTTGCTAACGATGTTTATATTCGTTTCTGTTGCAGGTGTTGGTGATGTTTGTAGTCCAAAGACTGGAGCCTCATTTTCCGCAGGCTTCGAAAACTAGCATAGGCCATGTCGTCCAGCTCCTATACAGAGCTTCTTGTTTTAAGGTAAGACGAGAATCCTATACAGGGTCAAATTTAACTAGATGGCGAAACTTCGCAGTCCTGCGGGTAACACATTTACAATAGCAATGGGTTTCATTTCGACAGTTAAACGACATTCATTGCGTTTTTTGCGTTGTTGAGCGGACATTTTTTTTTTTTTGAACATATGAAGCAGTGGATTAGCAATATCCTTCAAACTCATTCAGATTATTATTGATAGGGTGTTACGCTATTAGCGTGCTGATGGGTATCGTATCGAGTTATACATAAACCGAAAAAAAAAAAAAAAACTTTTTCTAATCTTATAATTTCAAGGTACTACGTTACCAGCGGCCGTTGACCCCGTAATCAGCTGTAGTTACTCAAAATTACATTTTTTATTTTTTGCTTTATCTTCCTAAGATAACGTCTTAATTAAATTAGCTTCCGAACTTTATACATCAGGTGAAGTTTCGCCGGTTACTTTTACTTGAGCCAATTTAAAAAAAAAAATGAACATACCATCAACAGTATGTTAGTAGCTCATTATTTTGAAAAACATTTTGTCCGATAAAGATAAACAATATTTATTGCATAACTGTGTACATCAGTTCTTATTTTAAACGTAAAAATTTAAGGCTTAACAGTCTACTGGATGTTGATGCTGTATTCTGTGTTTGTACCACAGAGGACGGACACACCTCGGCGGCCACTGTTAGAGGCGGCATTGTCAAATTCAAACTCAAATCATTTATTTCATTTAAACCATTTACAGGCACTTTTGAATTGTCAAGGAGTCGGTCAGTAAGAAAAATTCAGCTACTTTCCCATTCCAAAGCGTAGGTACCTATGGAGAAGAACGGGCAAGAAACTCCATGGACACTCTTTTAAATTAAATTGTTACAAAAGTATTCGTTACATCTATAATGTTGAATTTATAACTAAAAGTGAGAACGATGTAAAAATAAAAATAATAAAAACTTACACGTTAAAAGCGTCAAGCGTAGGTACAACAAATAGAAACAAAATAAAATAAAATAACCCGTGGCAGCTAAGAGATGACCAGTCCCAACTGACGGCGCCCGTTCGCGAACATGACGCATGGATTAGCACCATTCAGCTCAACCATTTTGAAGGGAGCTAAATGATCCAACACACACGCCACCATCAGCGAGACATTTAAGTAAGCATGACATACTCTCAACCGCCAGGGCACATCACGTCACCCTTTCCATACAAACCAAGCGTGTCACCGTTTACCTGTACTATGACACGAAGACTAGAGAAACTGACGGCTTCGAATAGTGGTTCACGACTGAAGTTTTACGCTAGACACACTTCCGGAGCCACGAATTGTGTACTGTCGTCTCTAGATTCTGCCGGCGCGGTGATTCCGTGCTCTGTGGTTTGCACACATGTCTTCCGATCAGATGGATGCATCGCCTTAAAGTATTAATAGCGGTCTAAATTAAGTCGACCCATTACAATAGATTTGTACTTGAGTGCTGATCAGATTTCATTAGCTTTTCACTATACGAGGTTCATGCCATAACTAGTGGCGGCATCTACAACGCCACATGGGAACAACGCATCGAAGACTTGACGTCACACAAATCCTGCATCGCACAATCAGAGTTTACCGCGCGACTGGCATATATACAACATCCCGACATCAACCGTTGGGCAGTAGCCCACCAGACACAACACCCGTCTGGTCGGAGGATCCCCTATTTTCTATAGAGGATGAGTGATCTTTACATCCTGTTGCTCATACCACCATATACTCATTTCTAAATGGTTTAAATAGCTCATTTTTACCAAATAAATTATCTTACTTATTTTTCTCTTAGCACGTAAGTAGTCGGTCCCGACTATTATTCGTAACTCTTTGACAGTCGTATCGGGGTAGTCGGAAGCCCGAAAGTCTGACAACCTGCCTTGACAAGGGGTATCGTGTTACCCAGTAACCGGGTTATGGAGGTCAGATAGGCAGCTCAAGTTAGGAAAAGGCTTGGCAAATTATCATCCTGGCTTTTTTTCTCTTTCTAGGTATCAAAACGTGAATGCGACTCATCTCTAATGCAATTAAAAGAAGAATTTCGAACGTACGAGTCACTGCGGCGAGAGCACGACGCGCAGATAGTTCAGATAGCCACGGAGGCGGGGCTTAGGATAGCGCCCGACCAATGGAGCGCCTTGCTGTACGGAGACACCGCTCACAAGAGTCACATGCAGAGCATTATAGGTGAGTAGAATGAGATAATTTTAATCTTGCACAGGAGTTGGCGAAATTAGACTGGAAATGGCGGTAAGCTAGAATTACTTGTGACGGCTTCTTGCTATAGGTAGCTAGCGCTGTACTCAGATCGCCTTGCTTTATGGAGACACCAGCCACAAGAGAGCATTATAGTTGAGTAGAATAAGATAATTTTAGGAATGCGCGGGAGTTGGCAAAGCGAGACTGAAGTTGACAATGGGCCAGAATGTTTTTGATTCCTCTATATCTAATCACGCGTCCATATTATCAGAGATATTTTTAAAGACATCTTTTCATAGAGGGTTGGAAAGCTGCGGTCGTGGGATCGGCCGCACGTGGTGATGGAGCCCGGTAGGCATGGCGGGCTGACACCAGTCGGGGGTGCGGCGAATGTACTATTGCGGACAGCCGAATCGGCTCACTTTCAAAACAAAATCCCGTGCTCACGGTGCGCACATCTGTTCCTCCCCCCCTTTTTTTTGCATCGACCAATAAAACAAAAATATATAGGAATATTTTGTTTAAATAAATTTCTCCATCCTTTTTCAACGAATAGGAATAGAACAATAAAAGACCCAAGGACGAGAAACCGATCGAATACCGAGCGCTGCAAGCAGTAATAGTCCTTACGGTGGTCCGATTCGGCTGTCCGCGGTAGTACAAGTATCTTCCGGGCCCCCGACTCATGGTACTGGAAGGAATAATGGGGTTTTAATCGACAGGAGTCCAACATAATCCTCCGTTCTTCCCAGACGTAGGGTATCCATGAGGATATTCCCACAGGAAAGAAAAGGCTTGGAAAGCAATAATTATTTTCCAATTGTTACCATCGATAGTAGAATCTCACTTTATTTACCAACTTATCATGGATCGCTTCTAGTGCCGGTAACTCTAAATCTCAGAGTGGCATTCACCTTTGCTATAAAAATCGAGTGCCGAATGGCGAGCCCGTACCAAAAGACGTAACGTGGATAAGTCTGACGACCCACGAAGAATAAAAATATCTCTTTCTGTACTAAGTGACATTTCTTATTATAAATCTCTCACTAAGTCTTTAATTTCTTATGTTTCTGCGGTGTTTATGCGACGTTTTTGTCAAATTCTGTATGACAAATCTGCCTTTGCAACGATTATAAATTAGCAGACTTAGGCCCCTGGTGAAGGTTGCCCGAATCTGCTGGATGCGGGAATGTCCGGTCTCGGTACGGCGATGTCTGAGAAAGGCCTATGTCCAGCAGTGGACATCAATTTGCTGAAATGATGACGAAGTTAATTAGTTAATTTATTTCCAGATAAATTGCAGACACCTCAATCGTTCGCGCAGTCAGTCCAGGAGTTGTTCATCGCGCTACAGAGGACCGGGGACCCGGCTCAACTGATCGTCATGAGCCTGCACCTGGACAGACTGGCTAACATCGATGCCAGTCCTGGTACGTCTGTATTATGTGGTGTGATATACAACATGTAGATTATTAAATAATATTGGACACGTATTTTTTCTTTCTTTACGTAATCAAAACATAACGGCGATACATTAAGTTCAAATGTGGCATGACGTCACTTCTCACTAGATTTTATACTGAGCTGTGCCATAACGAGCCCCCACTCCCCGAGTTTAATGTGTTTTATCTAAGTCATTTTTTATTAATATGATAAAGAAAAAAATACGTGTCTAATATTTTTTTATTATCTGATTGACGGACTAAACAGATTTTATTTTATTTTTACTCAGGAAATATCCCTATTAACGCACACCACCAAACATCCCAATTAGAATATTATGTTATAATCAGTGATAGCATATTCAGATGCATATTTACGTAAAGTAAATTTTTGGCTAAGAAATTATGGAAGCGGCTTCTTAATTATTATTTTTCTTAATATAAATCCCGGGAATACAGAAAATCCGGGAATGTAAAACTAATCGGATACATGGTATGGAAACGACTTCTTAAATAATATGAGTTATTATTTAACTTTACAACATTAGCTAGCATTCGATTCTATAGTCGAAACCGGTCTAGTGCGTGTCGGACCACGCACAATGAAGAGTTCCGTAGTTGGGATGAATTTATCCCAGGAACAAACTTAAAATTGTAGTTGGACAACATGTTCTTCCATACGGAATGTATGAGAGAACATGTTTTTCAACTGTAAATGTAAGTTGGTCGACTATTACTCAGTAACTTGTAAAGCCTACTTAGCTCTGATAGTTTTCCTTTCAACTTCATTATAAATACTACTACTGTGAATTTTTTTACTGTGAATTTTTATCCAAATACAACCAAACAATTTAATCATCTATATGACGGACAAAAAATATTTTTTTAGTTATCATCCCTATTGTAAAGGTTTATGGTATAGGGCCTTGAGGTTTTTCCCGATACAGTAATTAAGAATGATGTCTGTAACATTGCCAAAGGAAACTATATATTTGTGGTATTTCTTTTTAAGATTCTGCCAGCAAGCCATCCCTATTAATAAAATTTAAGTCAGTCTTTATGTCAACCTGTAGGATGACCTCACCTTTGCCAGAACTTAAGAAGGTCGACAAAGCGTGTACGGCAGGCTCGCAGCCCCCTTTGGAGCCGTAACCTAGCTGCAGAGGCTGAGAATTTATTTTTGCGGTTTTTGTCTTTTCTAGTACTCAAACCTCAGTTGGTCCGGTACAGTTTTGATCCTTAAAAGAAACACGATCGATTGGTCTCAAGAAAAGTTTTTGCTAAAATAGCCCATTTTCTTGCTGACTGTTTTTATTTATTTTTTCAAAATAAAAAATTGTAAATGGTGATCAAAATTTCTCAAAAAAATAAGGACAGTCACCTGAAACCGTTTTTTTGTAACTAAAACGGTTAAGGTACCCTTACTGCCCCGTCTCAAAAATCCAACATGTATAATTTATCCATTCTTGACACTTCACAAAACACATTCATCTATAATGTTAAATTATCTAACTATTTCAGACGCCAAGAATCCATCATGGCAGCAGCTAGCGGAGGTGATGACGTCACTCAAGGAAGTGGTGGCGGGGTTAATACATTACCTACAGCAACAGGCGACGGGCCGGGACTCGAACCACAACCAAATGCATACCATGCCTGACCGGTGTATGGACAACAATACCAGTGAGTGTGACTTACTTGTTGCATATTTTTTAAGGCCAGGTTCACACAGCATCGTACTGCTTGTGTTTTTGCGGGATAAATCTTACCGATACATTGAGTATGTAACCGTTCACGCGTCGTTTGTATTGCAAAAAAAAATACATAGCTAAATACGTTTAGAATACCAACCGGATTTGTCAAGCAAACGGAATGATCTTTTAACGTATTCGGTCTGCAGTAACGCATAATATTACACCATCAAACTGTGGCTCTTCGTTTTTACACGGAGAAAATGTATCGTGTGAACAGCCCGCTGTTAATACGGCTTAAATCGAATATTGTAAAAATCGTGCGGTGTATTGCCGTGTAAATTCAGCTTAACCTATACACCAAGGTATAAAACCTGTATTGCACATGTCGTCACACAGACAAACAACAAAATTCGATCTAAAGCAAAGCGGTTCCTCTAGATCGTATTTTGTTACTTCGTGTCTCAATATGAAACTTTATAAAAGGTATTGGAAAATTCTAGACACACTTATCGAGGTCACTGATTGAGCCGTTTATAGGGTTCCGTAGCAAAATGGCAAAAAACGGAACCCTTATGGATTCTTCATGTCGGTCTGCCTGTCCGTCCGTATAACACAGCCACTTTTTTTCCGAACTATACTGTTGAAACTTAAGATTTTCACATAAAAATAGAAAAAAAAAAACAATAAATTTTAGGGGTTCCCCATACTTAGAACTGAAACTCAATTTTTGACGTTTGACGTCTAATAAATCGATGAACGCCGGCTGCATGCACGAAAAAGGATGACTCATTGTCCCGTTACGGTCATTGTACGCTTGCGCCATATCAATGTTTTGTTATGATGTTGTCACGTTAAACTATCGTCCGTAAACCAACTTTACAGAAAACCATTTTTTTTTTTTCATCAAACTCGTTAGGACCTTTTTGGTATATACATACAACTTGTTCCTGACCACAATGTGGGTTGAGTACTTTCTGCTTAACTACGTCCAATTATTACCTAGCTGCCGCCCGAGTCTTAACCCGCGTGGCAAAAATTTCTAAAATGAAAGTAACATCAGCAATCTGCCAGTGAAAGTCCCGTCAAAGTCGGTGCAGCCGTTTCGGAGATTAGCCGGAACAAACAGACCGACAGACAAATTACAAAAATAAAATGTTACTTTGTTATAACTACCGTATATACTTTCTTATGCATTTAGTAAAAAGCTGTTTTTGGCATTACAAACAGACACTTCAATTTTATTTATTTATATATTACTAGCCTTTGCCCGCGTGAATGTCGGACATTCACCCACGGAAATATACCTACTACCGGGATAAAAAGGATATGAAGTATGTTCCGACTACCTAAATACGCCTACAAAAAGACAAAAAAATGGATATAGTATGTTATCCTTAAGAGATAGACATATGGCATTGCGGACTTTTCTGGAGACCTATATAAGGTTCACAGTTCCACCATACATTATTTTGTTATATCTCAAAGGGTTTAGACAGCGTTTTCGTTGAAAGCTCCCAGACGGCTTATTTTTTTCCGACACCTCCAACAAATATCGTTAATGTAGGTATACAAAAATTTATACAAAAACTTAATAAATTATATACTAAAACCTTCCTCGAGAACCACGCTATCCACTTGTGAAAACAGCATGTAAATCGGTGCAGTAGTTTTTGAGTTTATCGCGAACAGACAGACAGACGCGGTGGAGGAATTTGTTTTGTAATATGTAGTGATATATAGAATTTATATAGACTGAAGACCATGTATTTAATTCCAGCCGTTCATCATTCGTCTAAACCTTGCCATTTGCCCACAGGCCAGGGATCGCCGCAGACGGCAGCATCGACGCCCACCCACACCAAGTACAAAGTGTCGATGTGCAGAGACGCGGCCACACGCTCCTTCTGCCCGAGAGGCAACTCCTGTACCTTCGCGCATTCCGAAGAGGAACTCGAAAGGTATGACCCTTTTGTTGCTGATTAATCTCCGGGAACGAGTGCCTTGTACCAATTCTTATACCTATTCAAAAATCAAATCATTTATATCTTTACCACTTTTGAAACGTTTTCTATATTCATGCATATTCTTCATTGGTAAACGCGGCCATATTACTAATAAACAAACGTATCACTAACACAATAGTACTTTTTTCAAATAACGCGCGGAAATTCAAACTAACAAAATTAAGTATAAATTCCAGAATCAATGACAAACAATGATAATTTTTCACGCGCCAATATTTTCATATTTTTTTAATTTATTTTTACTTTATGCGGTTCTATATTTGTAAGCCAGTTCGAAATTTAAATAAAATCATTGATAAGTTACCTCCTTGGTTGCCATGTTTCGAAGTAAAAAGTTCGTTCCATCTTTAAATTACACGATAGATATGAGTTTTCATAGTAATTTATTCGGCATTAGCGGCCGAATAAATTACTATCACTATAAACAACAGATATGGATTTTTATACTTACATTGGCGGCCGCTGCTCACATGCATTTGACCAGTACAGCATTTTCGATTTATCTTGTTGAAAGTTGTCAAAATAATGCTCGAATTTCAAAGCATGTTTGAGAAAAAAACGAAGCGATAACAACAAAACAACACTAATGAACAAGAACAAGTGAACGATAACAAATAACAATTGTTTACTACATACGATTGTTATTTGATGCCTTAATTACAGTAGTCCCCAATCTTTTTGGTCGGGTTGAACATTGTCGGGGTGAGCGCGAGCCGCTGCCCATTATGCAAAATCAAGGTTTCAGTTGGGAAAATACCATGCGCAGATGGCGCAAGATGGCGTTCGCTCACTACAGCCTGGCCAGAAAGATTGGGGATTACTGTACTATGCACAACAAAGGTAAGAATATTAAATTATGTGAGCATTCATGGAAAAACAAATGATAAAAATCTCGATGAATCTTGAATAATGAGAACAATATTATTAAATAGCAAAATTTTATCTGCCAACAGCTTTAGAGAAACCTGGAAAGCCCATCCAAATGAAAATATTAAGTTACAAGAAACAGTTTTTTCCATAGGTTCATACGACTAATATATTTCCAGTAGAAGCTGACCTCTCATTGTACGGAAAACCTATACAATGCGAGATTAGCTTATACTGGAAATGAATTGTGTGTGCCTACCAAAACACATTTTTTTTTTTTTTTTCAGGAATCACTATTTCGCATACCTACCAAAACTCTTAAATCAAACAAACATTTCAAATATTTTTTGCATGTATAATTATTTTCACTTTTCGCAAATGTAGTTCTGTGAAAAAAAAAAGCCCAGTTAGTTAAAATTGATGAATTTCTCTAGTTGTTTTAAAAGAAATTGTGCATATTGCATACCGTTAGAATGGGCATGAACCAAATATATTTTACTAGAATTAGAACTGCTCTATCACTCTTAGTTTTTTTTAAACGCAGTTCAGAATCCGGCTTGCGGTATATTTTTTAAATTTGTTCGCAATTTAAGCTTGTATTTAACACAAGCTCCTCATTATGCCAATATTTTCATAAAAAATATTTTGCTATTGCTTGCGATTCCGTTCGGGATAAGAATTTAGAACTTATTTAATCAAATAAAGCTAATTGGCATTTGCGAACTCCCCAAGCAAAGCGAATTGTTATTTTTTGAAACATTTATTGTTTTTGTATTGTGAGGCATATATTTTTTTAATGAAAATTCCTATCTTCTGGATGCTTTTGCGCAGGTCATAAAACAAACAGTTTTTTTATTATTTGGCAGGTGTAAAACTTTTTTGATACATACTTAGCTGCCGGATTATAAATCTACATACAGCTATACTGGGATCTTGGCGCTCGTATGACATTGATGGAGGGTGCTCTTCATTTGTGCAACTATTTTGTTTATTAAAAAAAAAGTTGGCAACATTAGTTACGATTATGGCCTCGCATATATCAGTAACAAAACATTCGCACATAACTATTTAAAAAAGCGACGTCTGTCGTAATAGTTTCAAGTTAACTACCGATTGGTCAAATAATACTTCGATCAAAATTGATCGAAGAAATAACATCACAGTATTTTCGTTATATCATGGTACGGGTGACAGATGTCAGTATTGCATGACTAGGTCAGTGACATGCAATTCAATTTCGGAAACGGTAACGATTCTCAAAGTTAAAATCTCGTTCTCTTTATTATTATAATTATTATGTAATTTATTTTGAAATATGTATTTAATGCAAAACATTAAAACTAAACACATTCAAAGCACAACTGAGATTTAGAAAAAACAAAATTCGTGGTAAAATATTTGCCACGTCGCGCCGTGCGTCGGCGCCTATTTTACGTCAGTACGAGTGCTAGCGCCTTGTATGCGACACGTATTGCCATTTGCCATTCCGTTGTTTATTTTGTGTTAAAATTGTTATTTGTTATTGTTTGTTAAGTTTGTTGTTTTACTCGGTTTTGGTAATTAACATGCCTAAGCGCACAAAAAAAAAACTGTTTTGGGGAGTCAGGCAAGGGAGTTTTTCGTTCGAGTCCGAGACTACTTTGAAAGAGAACAACAAAAATTATAAATGCATACTCAAGGGCCATACCTCAAATGGCTTAGCATGTTCCTCCGTTATGTCGAAAATACTGTAGCATTAATTTTGAACTAATATATGGTAAAGTTGAGGATTAATGTTAAGTACTATGTTAGCCGAAAACACGATTCCATAAAATTTTCTCTATAGAAAAAAAACCTCCAAACCGAACAATAAACCGCTGGTATTCGAAAAATACTTCAAATTAGATAATGAAACTTTGCATTTTAACTGAACTAACTATAAAGCAGGTCTTATATTATTTACTTTTTTTAAATGACCATTATTTTCACCGTAAAACGAAATTACCTAAACTATCGGCGCCTTGGAGTCTTTTCCCTGCCGCCCTATCTCGCTTGCTCGCGTGACCGTTAGCAATAGTGTGCGAGCGAGATACAGAGTGAGGTAGCGCTGAGGTAGTATAGACTCTTAAGCTTATTTTTCTATAAAGAATATCGACTATCCACCATAGCAATACATCCCATCACTAAACATGCATATGGCGTTACTATACACGCATAGCACTTTGCTTAATTTTATTTTATTTTTAGACAATAACGTTTTGGCATGCTACATTTATTTAATTTACTACTGTTATAACTGATTCCGTATTTTACGACAGTGATATTTAGGGTGCAGCTAAAATATTCAGTCATCATTGTAAATTGCAGTGATGTTCAAGAGTGAAAAGGAACGATTTGTCTAATGTCACCCGCACCAAGCTACAACGAAAATACTGTACATTGTCTAAATATATCCATCTATAGTCAAAAAACTTAACTTACAAAATATCATCATGTCTTGCCCTTGTCGCAATTTATTTGGAGTCGGTGCAACATAATAATAATAATAACGTATATTTATTTTAAGGAAAACTTAGACATAAATTACAAAAAATATTTTTGACAGGCTAAGTTAGGTCAGTAAATGGTGTGCTCAACTGTACACATCTCACATGTATGTTTCTTCCATATTTCGCTAATCAATCAACAACAAAATCAGTTAATTTACTCAAAATAAACACAACTAAATAACAAGAAAGTTAGTTTGAAACTATTTCATATAAGTATGTAGAACACTATATCTACCAAGTACCAACACTACCAGCTAAAATTTTTGGAGAAAATCTAATTCAAAAGTCATTTATTCAAACTAGGCTGAGATTTAGCACTTTTCGAACGTCAAAATTACATAATCACAGCCCCTAAAACCGCCCGCCCTTCACCACTTCCTAATGCTGTAGCTGTGAAGAAGTGGCCCAACAAACTCCCCAGCAGCACAGCTGTCTGTTCAGTTAGAAAAACTTGATTCTATGCAATAGTATGCAAAATAATTTACATTACGCAAAAAAAAACATTACATTAAATTATTTGCCATATGTTAGCTAGCACTCGCCAATATACCAACAATAAACATCGAAAATTATACTCAAGCAGAAATCAAAAACTAAAAACGTAAAAAGACCTTAATACCTGAATTAAATCCTCGGCATAAAGGGCGTACAAACCTATCTGTAGCTGTAACTCGAAGCCACAAATGATAAACTAGGACCATCGAAGAAAAATAAATAAACAGATAATTACTAATAGTGATAACAAAACCATGGTTAGCAAGACGACCCGTCACCGCAAGCAGCACCCGTTCACAAGCATAATGCAAAGATCAGCCGTTTTACCCCAAAGGAGAGAAAAGGGAAGGTGGCAACCCAACCCCCGACGCTACCGCAACCACTGACATCTAAGAGAGCATGACGAACTTGCTGCCTGTGGTCAATTGTCGAGGTCGCTAGCTAACCACATATTGCAATACAACTCATTAAAAAAAATCATTGTAATAAGAAGATTATGTCAATAATAAATGGAAATAAGATTAAAATAAGTTGACTTATACAGTCAAATAAAATAAACAATTATATGAACTCATATAAACTGTCACTAGGGAAGCTAATTATTCCAGAGAAAGAACATAAACATTGTCTTTGAGTTAATCACAGCGACCAACATATTCTTATTGTTTAAAATAAAAAAAAGCAAAAGCAAGTAATCGTTGATAAAATAGTATAATTGTGAACAAAGGTTGGATTTTATTTAAGCTTTCAACGCATTAAAAGGCAAATCTAGCTAATACCAAGCCCAAAAAATGAGTTATGAACCTTCCTTCCTTATTTCTTGTGTTAATATTGTATATTGTAAGTATAAGTGTATATTTTGCCTAATATATGTAATGTTGGCAAAAATGTATTTTTTTTAAACGTTGCCCCATACTAGGTACTTCTCCTGTATTGTGGGTGCGTTTACAAACATTTAAACTCACATACACTAACAGCCAGACCCGGAACAACTACTTGTAGGTCATATAAATATTTGTTCCGTGCGGGAATCGAACCCGCGACACGCAGGGCAGCAGTCAATCGCTTAACCACTACGCTAACCGTGCCGTCAACGTATTGGGATGCCACCGTGAGAATACCAATATCTTCTTCGAAAAACTCGGAGAAATTTTGTCACATGGCTGGTAAATTGCTCGAAAAGCTCGTTTTTGAAGAATAAATCTATTTTCAATGTCAGCGGCTTTGCCCCACACCAGAAAATCGTAGGACTTATAACGCTATGAAAATAACTAAAATAGACTAACCGAGCTGTTCTATCAAACAATTTATTCATCTACATATTTCTTTGTACCCTCAATTTACATTATTCCTAGACTCGTATGAAGTTCGTACGTACTTGCTACATATCGATCTATAGCTGATTTCGCAGTAATTTCTAAAGATATATGCACACTCGAAAGATGAAAACATTTTTGTTTCATGTTTTTTTTTTTAAACTCATGTTGTACTTTGTTTGACTGCTTTTGCCATGAATTTAATTAACCTTATTATAAAAATATGATAGTTATATAAACTACCATTTATGTATTTAGATAGTTTTATGTTTCTTTGAGGGAATAACCTCTGTATTCGTAGAAAATACTAATACAAAAATCCTACAATACTCTCCTTAAAAACTATTACTGCGAGGGGCTGCTTTTAACTCCAATGATTACATACATTATTTCACTGTTGCTCCTTTGTATTCTTCGACTGGTTTTTGGTTACTTATTTAAACACACAACAATGAATGAGACAAATAGTGTGCTTATTATTTTCCATGCCATACTGCCAAGCCCATGCTGCAGTATGTCATTACCATCAATCGTCCTGACACTTGACATTGGGTAGCATATTATTGCACCCGAGGGTAACCGAGCGTGGCTGCCCCTAGAGCGGCACTAAACACGTACCGGATGACAGGTGACATTATTGTCACCTCGTTAGCAACATCGTCATTGGCTTTAATGCCTATTACTGTTGCTATTTACAAAAGCTCAATAAGGGCAGAGGAGGACGACACTACGACACATGAAATGAAATTGCTTATTCTGTAAGGATATCGGAATCACTTTTAAACATCAATAAAAAAATATAAACTGGATTGAGTCGACATTTCTTATCTGAGAACATTTGTATTCAAAGAACTTTAGATGAACTATGCTTTAAAGTTATGTCACGTCGTTACACATTTTTATAAGCATTGTTTGTCGAGATTAGATCTTGTTTTATGTATCTACATATTTAAAACGTACATACGGAAACACAATCGGTTTCACTAAAACAAATCTAGTAAATTAATCTAAAACCTTCGACTAAATTCTCAACTTCATTTTCATACCAAAACAGCGGCCAATCAAAATAAAAAGGGTACGAATAATATAGTTACTTAAGAAATCAAACCGATGCAGTGTGCGATCAACTTTATTGTTTATTCCAATGCAATACGCTAGCAATTTAACACTTAAAAAATATTAGCGGCACACACCAGTTCGCTTCGCAACGAGCTACTGAATGCTCGTCGTAAGCTTGCTGGAACCTCAGTAGTCCGGTAAATATTCTTAAAACATATTGGGATGGGGTAAGTTTCATATTCTAATTATGCATTTTACGAATTTGCAACAACATATTTGATTTAAATATGTTTCATTAAAACATATTTAAATCAAATATGTTTTTTTTTATTGCTGGTACTTGAGTGGTATAGGTACCTATGTATTTGTTGCGATTCGCTGAAAAGCTGAAAGCTTCCGTGGAATTTTTTTTTGTTTTATAGACGCTTGCTATTTTCTATTTATTTTGATGGATCCTAAACAACTTAAAATTAATTGCTTTGCTGTGCCGTATTGTGTACTGCGTACTTCGTAAGTTTCTACCTTCATTACAAATTTCGTAAAAAATATTATTTGAATGGTTAATATTGTAATAGGTAAATTATACGTTTGTAGCGTAAATTGAATGATTTTGATATTAACTTTGAAATTAAACATCAATGTTTCCACAAAAAATTAACTTTATCGCTTGGCAGCTATTTTATAAATAGTTTTTTACACAAAGTTGAAGTTGGCGGTAGATTGAAAAATATATTCTTAGGTATATTTTACTTGTTTTCGATGTACACGTTTTCCGTTATTAAGGAAACTTATTGCCGGGCTCAAGTGTCTTAAGACGAGTCACGACGTTATAGGCTGATTATGCTACTCAAACGCACCGCAATTTTAATCCTCATGCTCTGTGTCTGTCTTAAAGTGTCTTTTGAGTATTCGGTAGTTACAGATAATCAAATATCCTTAACTTTATGCGTATTGCGAGATGTTGTTTTTTCATCAATTAATCAGCTTTGCAATGTATCACGGGAACATAACAAACAAATACCTATTTAAGATAATGTAGGTACTACGATTGCGATTGTTTCAATGTTGAATCTTAATATTATACGTTATTATAAATCTCATGTAAACATACATAATCGCTAGTAAATATCACTAATATTTAAAATATGTATGTACCTAGAAGATCTATCAAATATGGTGTCAAATACTTGAGGGACCGATTCGAGTAAAAATAACATTCCCTGAATAAAATCACACTTCCATCGTTTAAATGCTCAGAAATGTTAAAATAAAACACAATAATAAAAAAATATTGTCTTGTCTTCTCGCTTTTAATATAAAGCATGCTCGCGTTGACGATAGACGGACCGGGAAGGGCCCCCTTAAGTTACCGTAGCGCATGCGCCGACTGCGGTCCAGATTAAAATGTACTTTATTATCTTTAGCATATGTAAGGTATAATGCCATAACCACCGCGTGGCTCTTAAAGTCACAACTAATCATCTTATTAAATTGCCATGATATCTAAATCGCAACACCCATAGGCAAAGCGAGAGTAGCCTTTACACGAATGTCTCACACACGTCACTAACGCAAACCTTATTGTTTCAGGTTTAGAATGAACGGGTCTTACCATTACGGACACGTTGTGAATCCGAACCAGCCGATCCCGCAGCCTGCTCCGGGTGCGCCGTTCCCAGCCCCTGGCGTGCCTGGCGTTCCTGGAGTTCCTGGCGTTCCATATCCACCGTACCCGCCAATGCCGCAACAGCAGCATAATATCGACAGTCTTAATTACAACGTACCGCGTAAGATATTCCTTTAACTTTTTAAACACTAATGCCCATTTTAACTAACACTAAGCGACACCTAAATGAATGCCTAAATAAAAGCACACTGTTGTATTTTCAATCCTCGACTTACTGCCGAAAGTTAAAAAAATCGGGGTGTGGCTGTATCGTGGACACGGCGCCGTATTTTACGTGAAAACGTATACGTAGCGGGTAATATTTTCTTTGTAACGATTTCTTTGATCTTTTAGCTATCAAGTGATGTAATAAAATGTTTGATGTGGATGAATTTAGCTGCAACACCTCAAACTCAAATCATTTATTTCAATTAAACCCTATACAGGCACTTTTGAATTGAAAAGAAAAATGAATCTACATACCCATTCCAAAGCGTAGTAGGTACCTATGGAGAAGAACGGGCAAGAAACTCCATGGACACTCTTTTAAATTAAATTGTTACAAAAATAATTATTAGTTACATCTATAATGTTAAATTTATAACGAAATGTGAGAACGATGTAAAAATAAAAACGTACACGTTAAAAGCATCCAGAGTAAAAACAAACAATACAAAAAAAAATAAGCCGTGGCATTTAAGAGATGACCAGTCCCAACTGATGGCGCCCGTTCACGAACATGACGCATGGATTAGCACCATTCAGCTCAACCATCCAACCAACACACACGCCACCATCAGCGAGACATCTGAGTGAGCATGACATACTCTCAGCCGCCAGGGCACATTCAATCAATGAAAGACATATTACCCGGTCAATGGTAGCTCTATAGTACATAGTACTCACACCTGTGCTTTGCAATTATATGATACAAAGGAGATTGAGTTTATACAATGCAAAGATAGTTACCAAACTGTATCCCCTGATTTTGTTATCATCAGTTTTCTGAATTGCCTTCCACTATGGAAACAAATTTAAAGACGTATTCACGTCAAAATCAACAACGCATTCATTAAGGTGTCGCTTACGCGGTACAACATGGGTCTTATTACGAAATGTAGTATAAAGTATACACCTCTATTTTCTACTGGATATTTTATTGTAAACAACATACCTTACAATAGGTATGTTATGTAAGTGCACTAGGTTTCCACATGAATTAAATAATAACTGCACAATAGTGCATCGGGTAAGGTCTGAACAGCTACGTCTATTATATCTTAGTTGAGTGTCATTAGTCATTGGCCTTCAACTCTCAGCTAAGAGCTCGATAGCAATAGGCTGTCAGGGATGGTAGTGGTGTGGTACAAGTAAGAGGCGGCTCCTTGTTTAAAGAGGAATGGCAGCAGCGTTCTCTAATCAATCATCAATCGTGTTCACAATAAAAAACTAGTTGTCAGCGTTTGTGTGTGCTACACCCCCAAATCAGCTCACTTATTGTTTGTTTGCAGCCATGGCACCGATGAACGTCCCCGAAAGAGAGCATGTAAACAACGGGCATCATTCGATGTAAGTTAATTTCTATCTAAGTAAAGGTGGGTTTAGGTCTAGCGAACAGAACAAGAGTATTCTTGTCAATTTAGTATGGACTAGCTTTTGTCTACGGCTTCGCCCGGATGTCGGAAAATATCCCACGGGAAGGTACTACCGGGATTAAAAGTACCCTATGTGTTAATCCAGGTTATAAACTTCATCCAAATCCTTTCAGCCGTTTTTACGCCAATACGGAACATACATCTAGAAATATGGACAAAAATTCTTCGTTGATATTTTATTATAATGTAAGTATAGATAGATCAACAAAAGAATGCTCTATCTCTGTTTACACAAAAAGAATTTGGAACAGTGGGGAAATAATATGTAACAATGTGGATAGCCGTATGAAGAGAATGTTGAGTTGAATTGTGAGATTATGGACGGAAGATGAGTTTTTTTTTTTGTGTGCTAATATTATTTATTACTAGTTATTTTCACGTATCTTATAAAAATAAAATTCATTTAATTCAGGCAAACCCCTATTACAAAAAATAAAATAACATTTCACAATATTGCCACAATAGGTCAAAATTTAATTTCAATGAAACTAAAATTAATCAATGAGTAGTTTAGGTACAAATTGAAAACAATCACAATAAAAATAAAATGTCAATGAAATTAAAATAAACTAAGATTAAAATACACACATTGTCAGGGTCACAGAAATAAAAACTAAATTAAAAATTTCATACAAAAACAATACTAACAAGTCATTACAAATATATGTCAAGGTCAAAGTCAAGCAAAATTAAGTGCCGTGGCTATAAATGTCTGTTGCAGCATTGTCTAAAGTAGGGGCAGTCGATTCGTTCAGCGATCATCACCAGGACAGTATTGGAGCTGGCCGCTACATCACGCCGCGGATGGTGTAGCGGCTTATAGTTGCTTCGTCCTTAGTGTAAAAGAACGGAAAATAATTAAAAAAAAAAAAACAATTTTACTGTGTAATAACTGGGATTTATGTCTTTAATATTGTGCATATTTCTCGAATAAAATAAAATTCGCTCGTTTTGCGGACGTAATGAGACGTCACCCACTCTTCTCTGAAGAAACCGAAGCTTAACTTCAAACAGCATCCTTTATGAGTATCATCGCATACATGATTAGCCCATAATATTCCCACTGCTGGGACTCAGGCCTCCTTTCTATGACTGGTAGTGGGCCTACATAAATAACGCGGCTCTGGTGTGATTTACTAAACATCGCATCTTTGAACTTTTGTAAATAATTTTGTTTGACTGTTTTACTCCCTCAGTAATTAGTAGAGATCAGATATTCGGATGCATATTCACCTAAAGTTGACATGTTGGCTACTATGGAATGTGCTTTAGTATCGAAAAAATCCCGCGGTTCTGGGATCTACAAGTTTAGCTTTCTGATATATATTTCTGTTATATTTACTTACTTTCAAATGTTGGTAAAAATCCCAATTCTAAATAAATATGCATCAGAATAGTTATGCAATCTAAGAATACCGTGTTATTTTTTTTATTTATTTGTTTAATAAATAGTTTTTTAGAAGTCGCTTACATACCTACTATACACTCGACTAGTTATGCATTCCCGTTGTTCCTGGCAACACGGGTTTTTTTTTACTACAAAAATTTTTTAGGAATCCGCTTCCACCCTTTCATAGCTAAAATTTTACTTTAAGTAAATATGCATCCGAATATCTGAACTCTAGTAATTAGTGTTTTAGTTGTTACACCCCTTTAAAAAAAATTTACTATTATTCGTTGCAGCAACTACCCTCCCCATCCTATCATCATAAACCAGGAGATTTTCATCTCGAGTACTGGCAACCGGTATTACACGCGCTACAACGCGCGTTTGCCGGAAGAGAACCACGGGCCGGTGCCGTACCGCACCTTCGTGCCGCAGAGCAATGTGCCGATTTACGGCCAGGATGCGCCCGCATCGAGAGAAGATCTGTTTACACGTAAGTACTAGTAACTAGCCAACACAAACTAACCAAACGCATCACGACTGTTCCCCCAGGAGTGTTCTTTAGCATCGCAGCATCAGATTTTTGCTGAGTCCCTTGTGTTTGAAAATGATAATAAAAAAACCGTAAAAACTAGCCGAGGTGGTCAGACATCTGTGATCATTGTAACAGAGCCTGAGAAATTTATTTAAACAAAGTTTTTTTTATTGGTCGTCGCAAAAATGGGATGGAAAACAGATGTGGACATCCCTGAGCACGGGATTTTGTTCTGAAAGTGTGCCGATTCAGATGTCCCCGATAGTACATCTGAGCTTTTTCCCCATCCCAAAAGTGTCCAACGTGCTTAAAGAACTTTTCACTTCACAAAGTTTACGTTTGTGGATAGCATAAAAGTTGATCCTGAAAAATGGGGCAAAATTAAAAAAAAAAACATGTACACTGCCGGTCAAAAGTTTGAGACCACTCCGATCACCAAGTAGAAAACAAAATTCCAAATAACTGGATATCTGTATTAAATTAAATCAAATTATATAAAATGTTACCTCGAAATATGGAAGATTAAAGGGTGTGAGTGATATCAAAGATTTAATGTGAGCATGAATTAACATAAAATATTTGTTTATTGGTTAGTTTAAGCACTCCCTTCTGTACCTCAGAAACTGATCTTCTAAACTTTTTAAGTGATACACCGTGTAAGATGCTCTTTCCCTGTTAACACAAAAATAATTTGAGTGGGGTTAGACTGTGCTCGTTAGGTGAAAATCTACCTTAACAATAACGCAGTAAGAACAATAACATGTGTGATATTGTAGCGCTGCCATCGGAGATTCACCCGGACTACCGCGTCAACGCTAACACTTACGGCCCGCGCCCCGATGCCGTTTGGGCGCCTAACCCTGGAGAGGTAAGTCCTAAATAAAGTATTTATTTTTTACTACTTACGTATACACACATACAAACAGGCAAGAAAAGAACAGAAAGATACGTAGTTTGGCCAGCGAGTCGTGCCACGAGGAAGTTGAGGCAAATTTAAAAAAATCTTCAGCTAGCAACACGAAATATTAAAAAAAAAAAAATGGCAGTCATAAGAATTGCCGACAGAAGTGAAAACACAAAACTTTGTAATAACTGTTCTTTTATACATATAGCTCATGGAAAGCATTCGGTGACGATGACGCGAGTTCCATGATTTTTGTTCACCCAAAAAGTACACATATACTCGTAGTATACACAGTATACATATAGCTCATGGAAAGCGTTCGAACCCATAAGTTTTTCCCCTAGCAAAAAGTGCTCAACGCGCCTAAAGAAGTTTTCATTCCAAAAATTGCGTAGTACTCGCAACCGGCGTGCGTATATGACCAGATGTATGAATGTAAACGAAGCAAAAGGAATATGTATGGAGCGTACTAGGCGATCTATAGTTTCTGCCTACCCCCAATGGGAAGATGGCGTGAGTTTAGGTATGTATGTAAATATTCTCTTTGTGTTGTTGCAGTGAGTAATATGAGCCACTTAGGACAGCAGTAATCCTGTCCTCATTAACTATATAAAATGAAAATCTAAAATACTCCACGCTACATTTTGCAAATAAATACACTCCATTTGAAATAAGATTAGACATTTCAATGAATCTTTTAACAGTCTATTCAACCGATTTGGACTTCTATTCCGTAGGTATAAGGATGGCACTAAAAGTAAATAAGTGGTTACAATACCAACTGTTTATTGCAGCTGCCATTTGTCATGCCACCAACGCAATAGAAGTCAAAATCTGTTGTTGTTGTTGACTGCAAAAAAGGTTACCCCTACCTAGTTGATATTCCACCCACTCGCACTAAGCGTTTTCAAACGTCTTTTATAATGCGCACAGCAAAGGAGTGGAACTCTCTGCCAGCGTCTGTGTTTCCGAACGCTTACAACCCTAATCTATTCAAAGTGAGAGTGAACAGGCTTCTTCTGGGTAAGCTCACTCCATCGTAGACTTTGTCTCTGTCACCCAGACCTAGACTAGAGTCAAGAGCAAACCCATAGGAAAAAATAAAAAATAATAATTGTCTATTTTTTTAAATCTTATTTTAAACAGAGTACCTATAGTTGGTTGGTTGGTATAGCAATTTAAGCGACAGTTCTGTTAGTATGAGCAGTATAACATGGGAAATCTTAGAATTTCATTTTATATCACATGTTGGGGGAAAATATGTGTCACATCCACACACATTAAACGGAAATTAGAGTTGAATTTCTGAATATTGGAAACTCGTAGGAAAACTAAACCATAATCAGTTATACTCCATTTACTATAAGCATTAGACAAATAACGGCTAAATAACGATAGTTATTGTGTAATATTGTTGAAATTACTGCACTTTATAGCATTTTTTTATTGTAAATGGTAAATAGATTACAGTGCTTTGTATTTATCGTGAAATAACGGAGTTTATTAAACGTTTACATCGAAATAACGAAAGGGTGAGAACAGTTATTTGTCTAATGTTATAATAAATGGAGTATAGTTTGACCAATAACATATGGGAATTCGTAGATTTTCGTTGTGGACGGTACATTGCGACTGGCAATATTGATGTCTTTTATTCCGAATATGTCGCAAATACAGGTCACATTTCTGAATGCTATCATAATATTGGAAAGAAGCCCGACTTCTGTCAATGTGGTTATTGTATGTATTTTGGAATACTAGCTAATGCTACGAGTAGCATGCATTGCAATGCAGTTTTTTTTGTTAGTAACCCTCTCTTGCACGTACGACTTACCAAAGTGTCATCACAATCGGTCGAGCCATTTTCGAGTTTTTGCGAGACTAACACACGGCAATTGATTTTTGTACTTATATAGAGACTAGCTACTCCTACCTTTAGCTAGTTTTAAATCTCAATAACCGCTGCACTTATCGGGTCCAAAACTCGTTATCTTTCAAGCTCGAACCAACCATTCACATTCCTAAAATTGTATGAACATACTGACACGAAATTTTTATATACATATTAAGATAAATTGAAAAGATAACAAAACCCTGGCGTTTCTAAATTTGCCAAAGATGTTAACAAAAATGGCCGCTCGTTATTTAGTTTTCACTTCTCATGCTCTAAAAGTTCGTCTTTATGTCGTGCGTAGGCGACATAAAGTCGCTTTTTATGCTCTAGTAAAATCTTCGTCGAAGACCAAGGCAATCGGTCCAACAGCCACACGAACAACTTCAACTTCATAGAAAAACCTATTTATTTTAGTTCGTTTCGTTAGTATTCTAAGAACAAGGCAAGGATACCAACAGCCAAAGTACACAATAAAAATTCATGAAATAAACACATATATTTTTATTTCGTATTTTTTGTTAAATTAGTTTTTGTTTATATTAGTTAATCAATATATTTAAACTATAACGAAGTTATCATAGGTATAAAAACAAAATGTTTTTATTGCTGAATATTATGTAACGACCAAGTCAGGTTATGTCACGTTCCTACTGAAAAAAAAGGAAAAAAAAAAGTTTATTGGCGGGAACCATAATTATTTTTCAATTCTTTTAATATTTTTTTTTTAAATAAAATATTTAAATTGTTTATTCTGTAAATTCAGATTACAATGCAATACAAATATAGTTAATAATTAAAGATTATCTTAAATTAAATTTAAACATTCTGTAGCTTCATTAAATCATTTTTAAAGTCTAGGCCTAGCAAGAACGCGAGGAGCGATTTTAAAATGAAAATACGCGTTTTACAACGCCAGGGTTTTGCAAGACTGCTGCCACACAAAGGTTAAACAGTAAATTGTATTGTCCTCAGATCTTCACTTTTGGAGATATGCTCAGCTCACTGCCTCTGCCTCCGCCTCCGCCTCCGCCATTGGCTGCCGAGGTAAATATAACATTATAATATAAAAATAACTTATTGACATAAACAAGTATACAAGGATTATGAATCACTAGTGTCTGTGATAGGTAGTGAAAACCTGTATTACAGGTCACTGGTCTCACTGTCATTGACTTCTCTGTCCATTGTTACATTTATACAGGATGGCTGGCCCAAAAAACCGGCCAATGCGTGTCGCACCACGCACAATATAGGGTTCCGTATTTGGGATGAATTTATACCAAAAACAAGCTTAACATTGTAGTTGAAAAACATGTTCTCCCATACATCGCATATGTCACGGTCAATTCTCCAACTGTAAATGTAAGTTTGTAATCGCATTTCTTTTTTGTGGTGAAACTACAAATTGACCTTTTTCAGAGTTTTTCCTTTACTTGTGCTGTAAGGCCTTGCTTTTTGCCAAATTTCGTGATTCTAGGTCAACGGGAAGTTTTGCGAGTATCAAAATATGTCGCAAAAAAGGGCCGTATTTTTATAATTATAATTATATTGTTATAATTATTATTATAATTATAAACTTTTATTTAACTTGCAATGTATGTATGTAACTATGTTTGTTCGGGTGGAATCTTGCAACTCAATTGTGAAGCAGATATCTTCGACCGATTGACTGAAATTACTGTAGATACATTTAGTATGGATGGCAATGCATGGTTAGCTGTGTGACGTCATTCTAAATCCAACATGGCGGAACACCGAAAATGGCGGACAAGTTATTTTTAATGCACTGCTACAATATGGGTATCCAATGAAAGGGCTTGCTGAGAATAACTCGAAAAATAAAGTGACGTCACTCTAAATCCAATATGGCGGACTTCTAAACATGGCGGACTAAGTTTTTTATGCTTTCCTACAATATGGGTATCAAATAAAAGGACTGCGAGTTAAATAACTAAAAAGTAAAAATAAATTAAAAGTAAAAAACTTTTATTTAAATGCGCTAAAAAGAATAAAATAAACTTTTAATTTAAAACTTTTAGTATCAACTTATAACGTCATTACACAATTTATATGATATAAAAGCTTGTCGCGCTTTTTATTGTGTTGACTTAGAAGCTTTATTTTTTTAGAGCTCTAATGGACCGTAGTAGACCTGCGTATTTGATATTAATTTCAACTTGATACCTCCACGTGTTCCTGAGAAAAAGGGTCTTGACAGACAGACAGACAGACGGACGGACAACGAAGTGATCCTATAAGGGTTCCGATGTATCCTTTTGAGGCATCTGCTTTTGTACGTCATTTATAGGGTTTCCCCTATAAATAACGTACAAAAGCAGATTTTTGGATTCTCTATCTAAGAGCATCCCGAAGCACGCCCATGTATGTTCTGCGATTATTTATAGTTTAGGAGCTAGACGTTACTTTTTGATTTTGGGAAATTCTCTCCTGACATCAGATTATAATAATTTAAAAAAAGTCGGGAGATGTCATGGGACACTCGATTGTAACGAACGTTTCTCTTCGTTGTATATTATGTCAATACAGAGCCATTTAGTATGGTCTCAAAGACAAAGTCAAATAATTTATTTCAAATATGCACATAAAAGGCAAGTTTGAACGTCAAAATGTACAGAAAAATACAATTGATTCTAGTTGCCCCGTCCAATAGGTAGTTTCGTATTGAAAAGATTCGAGTTTCAAGTGCTAAAAGTTTTTGTTGGGGGTTTTGGTGGTAAATAACGCTTTTTCGATACGTAACGATTCCTGCCAGTTTACTCTTACCGCAAGCTGCGTTAAAGAATTCGTTCCCAAAATCTGAAGTCACTTCATAGACCACGCCATATGATTGTATCAAGTGGATAATTAAACAATAATTAATTATCAATAACCGGCTGGTTTGAAGTTTCTCTCTTGTTTCAGTGTAACCGATTGAGTTTGCTTAATGTACTTAAATTTTATTTAAGTATTAAAGAAAGAAAAAAAAAAGGAAAAGAAAGAAAATACTTTTATTTGCGGTAAACATGAAGCAAACAAGAACATAAAACAAAAAAAAAATAAGAAAACTATGGGGGGAAATGCGTCACATCCACGCAAAGCGGCTATCGCTTAGCATTATGCTGCGACCCTATGCAAGACAGAGCCCCAGCGCTGGTTTTCAGCGACAGCCGGCGTTGACGTAATGACGTCGGCCGGTGCAGCAAATAATGATTAAGACGCTGTACCAGTACAGCGTACTTAAAGAAAATTAATATAATTTAATTTAAAATGTGATAGAATATAAACAAGAATATTAAAAAAAGAAAAAGGATATGATGCTATGAGAATATCATCAACAAAACGTTTTACGCAATATTATTCCCTTTTTATAATAATACTATAGCTACATATGATCCTGTGCGAGTTCGAAATTAAGCCTAGCATCATTCTGTCATCCGTCTCGCACAAATTTTAAAGGTTTCTGTCGGTATATGTACAGGTTATATTATACTGACAGGAACCTTGTGGTGGCACAAGCAAAAAAGAAAATGTGAAATTTTCTGGTTTGTAGAAGAAAAATCATTTTTGATAATATATAAATATTGCTGCAAAAATAATACTGCTCCGCATCAATGATTTCGTTATTTCATTTTATTACAACCGCACGGCTGCAGAACGTCATCTATTCATGACAGTTTAAGTCCCACATCTGAGTAAGCAGTTAGTTTTAAGTTGTAAATGTCGCTTGACCCATATCTTCACCAGTATCAAAATTTCTATCTTCCAAATTATGGCGACATACTTGCCCATTTTGCAAGGCTTTTTTCGTTGAGAAAAATATCTATATCAAAAGGGAACTCCATCTCCCGATGACATAACGGAACCTATGCACTTCTTCTATTATTCTTCGTAATATTTCGATCTCCTCGTGGCCTCTCACTGCCACTAAAACGGGTCGTAAGCTAGCTTGATATTCTGACGCTCCACTTTTCGACAGGTATTCCCACCTGCAGGCCGCCAGTTTATGGTCTCCTTAATCCGCTGCGACCGTTCCCCTCCCATGGACAGCGTGGGGGCCCGCGCGGTGGGCGGCCCCGGGGCCCCTGAAACCCCCACGGTGAGCGCCAACGGCCCGCCTACTGCGGCGTTTCCAAGCAGACTGGCAGTGGGCGCTGACCGGCTGGCCAGAGAGAGGCCATCGGTCACAGAGCGGCTCGCAGCCGCCGCGAATGCGTACCAATCAGCCGGGTTTGATGATGTGAGTACACTTCTTGCTTCAAACGATGAGTTGCAATGAAAGCTATGATCGTCGGCGACTGGTCGCTTTGAATTCCATAATTGGCTTTTTGAAGGAATTGAAAATAATGACTTATTTATTGCCATCCGCATAAATTATGAATTTTAAAAGCAATTTGCATTATTAATCATCAAAAATGTTAAATATTTTCACTAAATAAACAAAAATAATTTAATTTATTTTGAGTTGGAACGAACATGATCGTAAACGGTTTTGATTGACTAAATTTTCAATGACGCCACATGTTTGTCAACAACTTCTGTTTTAGTATAATAGAATGTACTCTGTGACAGAAGTGTGCGTTATTTGACGCACTCGACGCCTTAGGGCTTGTGCACACCACGTTTTTTAAACGCGCCGTTGACGCGCGTTTGTAGCGATACAGACCCGATACGCACGCGAGTGTGATAAAACTCTGTAGGATAAAAGCGCGCCGTCGACGCACGTTTCTAAAACGCGCGTCAACGGCGCGTTTATAAACCGTGGTGTGCACAGGCCCTTATTTAGACGCCCGTTGGCGCTCATGCGTTTTGACAGTTTAAATAATCAGTGTATTTTGTAGTGATTAATTATTTCTTTATATGGGTTAACTAATTTTTTTTTAAAAATAAACAGGATTAATGGGGTCCCTAAACACCACTTAATAATGTGAGTTGGATTTCAGAAACGTCTAATAGCCTATTGCTCTTAATCTTTATAATAATAAATAATAATATAATCTTTATTTTCAGAACCAGAGATCCATAAATGTAAACATCTCGATGATACTTAATAACTAAAACAAACCACCCCGCCGCGCGCCGGTTTGTGTTGTTTGTGCTTGTGTTTTTATGAATAGATTCTTCGAGGCAAGCGAACAGGGGGCCAAGTCTACTAATGTACAAACGTTGCAATGATCTCTTCATTGTGAGTTTTTGACAGATTTGCCATACAAATACTCGCAATGGCGAGACCATTGCAACGTTTGTAAATTAGTAGACTTAGGCCCCAGGAGTGTTGAACACTGTATTACTTAATATCGAATGGAAAGTGAGCAATCGCGAGCCTATAAATTTATTTTCTTGCTTTCTATAAAATATTTAACTAAATAAATAACTATTAAAATTATAGATTTATTGAGTAAGTTGCAGTCGTGGAACATTATGTGCTATGCAATTAGCAGACTAGGCTGAATCTGGGATTAGTCAATAAAATGCTCTTGCTCAGATAAAAATCGTTTCAGAAAAATCAATATTTATTCAAGATAGCGTGTATAAACAAAATAACAATAATTTTAAAAGAAAAAATAATAAACGACAAGAAACATTCCCGTAACAGAAATGACAAAAATAGAATTGTTACGGTAAAAAAAATCGATATAAAATATAGAATAGAAATATGAAAACAAAAACCCCACAAATCAAATTACTATTATCTATTACAAATCAAATTATTATTACCCACAAATCAAATTGTATTATTATTATTATATTATCTTATCAATAAAAAAAATACCTTAATTGTCTTCTTATATTTAATTCATAAACTTGATGGTTACATAATGTAAACGTCAAGTTTATGTGTGTGCTAGCTGGTGCCTGCTGCTTTCTAATATAATAAAAGTAGCCTAAGTTACTCCTTATCAGCTAGTGAAAGTCCCGTCAAAATCAATCCAGCCGTTTCAGAGATTATCAGGAACAAACAAACAGACAAAGACACAGTTTTTTATTATTATTATTGTCTTTGATTAATTAACGTAACATGTACTTTCATATGCATTTAGTAAATAGGTGTTATTTTAATATTACAAACAGACACTTCAATTTTATTTATTTGTATACCGGATGACATTTTTTACCGTCTCGTAAAAATTTGGGTATACTAGGTGAACGGAGTAGAAGCCTATGGCATAGTTTTTATTATTTTTTCTTTAACCTAGAAAGAAATTGATCTATGGATAAATACCACACATTTGAAGTAAACTTATCATACTATAACAATAAACACAGAAATTTAACAAAAAACATAATTCAATAAATAAATACGATAAATAATATTTAAATTTAAATTGAATACGCACCCAAATTTCAATATTTTTATCTTTTATTTTAGTTTTATTTCTGAAAAAAAAAAAATTGCTATGCCATAGGCTTCTACTCCGTTCACCTAGTATACCCAATTTTTTTCGAGACGGTAAAAAAAGTCATCCGGTATATAAAATTAATGTTTACCACTACATTATATTTTGTCTTTTTGTTACAGCAAGAACTTGAAGAGGGTCTGCAAGCGCTTGAGCGTCGTATCGACACTGAATTTAAGAACGCTGACTAAGTATTCATTATATTATACATTATTTACTTCGCCGGTATGTCGTGACTCAATGAACATCAGTCAAAAGTATTCTCGGATATTAAAAAGTTTCAGTCTGTAACGAAATATTCGAAAGAGAATATTTGATATTCGAACGCGTCATTAGCTTCATACTATCGCCGTGAATGTTAATTTAAACGGATGTCCGTTTGTCAACATCGTTCCTACAGGGTGAGCTTTTTATAGACGATTGAAGTTGGCACTAATAAATTTGGCATTTATGAAAATTTATGCATTGTTTCGCTCATACAAAATTAAGTTTATTTGAATTTAAAAAAATGAGTTTTTTGTATTAGCCATGTAAGGCAAATATATTTCCAAGTAGAGTGCCAGCCAGAGATTTAATAATGGTTCTTAGATTTCATCTATCATCAGCAGTTGTTCAAACGAAATAAAACTAAATTTAGGTTTTGATATAATAACATTTTTTATTGTGTAAATATGTTTCATTTTTCTTTTTATACCTAACTAATGGCAAAAATCATATGTTATCTAAATCACATACTACATGTAGTTTTTTATTCGTTTGAATAAGTAGGTGGAATCACATTCACTGAACATTTTCTCTGTACCTTAGGGTTAGCGTAGCTGCCCTTGCAGTCCCTATTAAAAACTCACCATGTATGCTGTTAGGTCGAGACGGATATTGACGTCCCATCATTAAGTCCTCAGCCCTCGGGTCATAGCATTGACACACCTCAAATTAATATAAAAAATTATATAGTGTTGTATATATAAAATTTAGCGTTATTAATAGTCCAGTCATAAAAACCTAGGAATCAAATGAATCTGAATGTATTTCAGTAAAAAATATTTAGATCATTCTCTAAAAAACATGATATACTCGAATTCAATCGATAGAGTAAGCACCAATTCACCAATTAAACTAAAAGCGGTTAGCAAATCTAAACTGCGTTCAAAAGTGCCACCTTTGTGGTAGAATATTGACACTGACAGCTCTTGAACGCAGTTTAGACGTACTGATCGCGTTCAGTTTAATTGATGAAATCTGCCCTGAGGGCAGATCATTGGGTAGATAATTGTATTCCGAGGCTTTTTAGCACTGGACTATAAGGCCACTTTGCTTGTCAGGGCCAGGCGGCTGGACCGTTTCTAATTCACTTAGCGACAATAACCGCAGTTCAAGATTAAAACACCGCTGCGATATACTAGGTGGCGCTGATGGTACGACATTTGATGAAACCACGTATTCTATGATCCGTTGCGAGTTGATTATTGTACTATTGTGGTCACGGAAATCTGACCACCATAAGGACTATTCTTGCTTGCAGCGCTCAGCCGTTATAGTAATGCACTACTCTCGTCAACCAGATCATCGCATCGCCGTATCAGATTTTTGCTGAACCCCTTGTTCTTGTAAATGAAAACCGTGGTCAGACATCTGTGATCATTGTAACAGAGCCTGAGAAATTTATTGGAACAATTTTTATTTTCGTTTATTAGTCAACCCAAAAGGGGGCGGTAAACAGATGTGGTCATCATGTGCACAGGATTTTGTTTTCAAAGTAGTCAGATTTCCGTGACCGTAATAGTACCTAAATACTCATGCGCATAGCAACATACTTTTACGACGACGTTTTACTTCGAAATGCCTTCACTTTATTTATTTTTTTGTCTTCGGTCATAGAATACCGCCACCTACTATAAAGTCAGTTTCACCACTAAGAATGAGTTGAAATTGTAATGTTAATTAATGTGCCTATGGTTAAATGACTATTATACGTTTACTGCCAATCAAAGCAATCATGAGGTGTTATATATTGTAAATGATTAATGAATAGATTTATAATGTTATCATTGACGTATCAGGATAGTGGTGAGACAGGCTGATATTTTTACGTCAGTTGTTTGACTATTGAGCCACTGAAATTACCTATTTATTTAACGGTGGAGGGTTTTGTATTTTCATACGGTCAATTTTTTTTTTCTTGGCTTCAGTCATTCAGATTTTTGTTTACAAGTACGGTGGCCAGCACATCAAGTTACCACAAACTGTCAAATTTTTCTGGTTCGATTTTTAACTTAATCATCGACATTTTAAAGTTTAAAATCGTTTGGAGAAATTTGTCAGTTTCGTGTATTTTAGTTTTATGTGCTGGCCACTGTACCTACATAAGTTATGTACTATTTTATTGTCTACTTTTTACATCATCGTTTCCATTTCATCTTTCGGTGTTTTCCTGAAGAGATTTAAATCTCTATTGTTTCCCTGTTACTTTCGTAAATGAAAGGCTAAATTATGTTGACTATGGTTCAAATTAATCTTTAATAATCTCCAGCATCCCGCTGCTCCGCATAGGCCTTTTTTGCGTCCGATCCATTCTGGTTCTGTGTTAGTCGAGGCAACTGTTGAGACAACACGTCTGTTTTCGTCAACCAACGTGCCTCAGGACGGCTTTCGAAAAAAAATTAAATGAATTCGTTTATACTGTATATAGGATATTGGAATCACTTTTACACGTCATATATATAAATTATTTTTTAATCAGCTCGATTAAGTGGATATTTCCTATCTGATTACCCCTGAGAAGAAATGGCGAAACAAACTCAGTTTTATTTCTGCTACCCTGTCTCGGTCACCATTCCGTCAAGATCTTGTTCCATCTAGCTTCCTCTCTTCTAGCAATGTGTCCTGATAGTCATCCGTCTCTTACCTACCTGTTCCTGTATTAAATGGAACCAACAACAACTGACTGACTGACAATATAAAGTTAAATGATTTTATACGGAACATTTTCTTAGATTTCATTAAAACCGCTAGCAACTCCGATAGTATTTTTGCATACTTTTACTAAATGACAATTCTACGTGTACAATCGCCTTATGAAAAAGTTGATCACTTTTGAACTTTCTCACAATTACATATTACTTGTTAATAAGTTATCTAACTAATGTTGAGTATTTTTTTGCACTTTTATTAACGTAAAAAGAAGAAATATTTATCCGCACATTAACGTTAAAAAAAACATTACTATTGCTGTATCTCGCAAAAACTCGAAAATGTCTCGACCGATTGTGATGAAACTTTGGTAAGTTGTTGTGTGCGCGCCGGAGAAGGCATTGCAGCGCATGCTTTTTGGATAAAAATCAATGCTGTTTGAATTAAATGAAACTAGCCAAATGTTCAATTGTGCAGAACTTGGACAATTCCAAACCGTTTCATATCGCAAGTAGCAAATAATGAACTAATTTTTTTATAGGATCGTTAAGGTATTATATTTATGACAAAATTCTAAGTTTGATCAAGGTTTTCATAGGCCGATTGTATCAAAACACAGTGTAATTATTAGACCTTGGAAAAGTGGTTCTTTTTTAATTGCATATTTGGATGACGCTCTTAATGAACTATTACCTAAATTTCTCTGGTGTAAATTTTATATCATGTGGTTTTTTAAGATACATTTTGAAACGATTGATATTATATTTCCATTCGCAGCATCGCAAGGTTTTCATTCAATATGCAATAGAAAAAGCTCGATTCTTTTTGAGGGAAAATACACTGAGAATGTAACCTTATGATGAAATAACTAATTATATATGTTAATAATTATAAGGATTAGATGAGAGGAAAATTAGAAGTATAATATTTAAGATAATCGGATGTTGATATATACTGCATGTTGATATATACTGCATGTTGATCGTTACAACTCATGTGAAACCGCTGAGCGAAACAGAACGACATTTCGGCCCTTGTTTTAAATTCCGGTAACGCGCGAGTACAACTGATAATTCATAAATCCTCAGAGAATACTGCCCTCTATAGTAATTATCATTCGTTATTATGTGTATATGATAATATAGCGCGTCGTAGATACGCGGCCTAAAGTGGATAGCTTTGATTATCGCATGACAATCTCGAATCTGTTTTTGTAAGCTCGGATTCTTTTTTGAATTTCGGCGATCACCGACAGGATGCACATTGAGCCTTTATTGAGGTGGAGACGTCTTTTGACGTCGTGACGTCAAAATGACGCAGTCACACGTTGATGCTGTGCTGTCATTCTGACGCAATAAGTTGAGACTTTAGGGAGTCAATTGGATGGAAACCATAATTATGACGTGGACACATAGCCCAAAAGCTGGCGGTAATTTTGAAGGCGATACCCACTTTGACGAAAATAGGTACTTCCTCCATAATGCTTAAATTACGACAGTAATACGAATTTTGCATGAAAATAGTAGTCCTCGAATAAATAACAAAAAAAAATTTTTGAATTTCCAAAAGCCACACCTAACACAACAGTTTTCAAAACGCGTAATATATGACAAGGCACTCCAAATTTGAATTAAAATTTTGTCCACTACCGTCGACTTCCTTCAATATGCCGCCAGCTAGCCGGCTGATACGTTACATAGACAGTCTGAAAATGAAACTCGTACAAATTGTTTCGATTATAATATTATTCGACTATGAAGTAGATGCATAGGTCGCTAAAGTGCCGATTAGTACCTATTATAATATTATTAGTACTTTCTTCCCAACCGTCTTCCCTACTTCTTCCCCTAGTATGCTATAGTTGATTGCGTGTCCACGTCCCAAACCTCAATATTTTCTGAAATAAATATATAGCGTGGTTATTAGTTTAGATGAGTTAGCGTTAAAAAATGTTATTTTTTTTCTACGATTATTTTTATCCGCTTTGCTAGTCTGTTACGATCCGCAAACTTTGACGATTCGCATGAGGTAGACGGTATCGCGAAATTAAATCGTAATATGTTAATGCCGTTGGTAGTTAAGTGATACAGAAACACCAATTAATGTAAACATAGATAATAATCATTAAAATAGAACAAAAGAACACAACACCGATTATGTCATGTAATGTGACAACTTGAAATTTTAATAGCAATTATTAAATATATCCCATAATTTATAATCAGAAAACGTGATATGTATTAGCTATAAATAAAACAAATTAGGATATAAATAATATTGTTGCTAGGTCCCTATTTCCTTCTGCTCACTGAGATAGAACACAGACGTGGAGATGAGTCTGACTGACTCCTGAGGCCCTGTATGAGATCTAGACCGTCGGTCCGTCACGTACGGTCAGCTATGTGTAATATAATATCCTCTTTTAGTTGTAGACAGTCCACGACGTCATCGCATTAGCCTAGCCCTGCTGCTACAGGCACTCGTCATGTCCGAACACGACTCGTATGCTGGCAAGCGCAGCGCCTTCCTTACGTAACACCTGATCATTACAATGACAATCGCGTCATAGCGTAAAATTTATTGACAAGGCAGGCTTTTATATTGTTGAGGGTGCTATTCAGTCAGGGTGCTGCACTTGCCATCAAATTGTAACCAACTAGCAAAGCTCGCTTCATATAACTAATTATTCTAGTTTTAAATAAACAATACCTTTTGATATCTAAGGCTGGTGATACATCTATTTATACTTTAGAAGAAAAAAGTTAAAACAAAATATGTAAGGCTGTAATATAGATAAAGCTGAGAGAAACAACTCAACGCCCTATCATAGTGTTTTTTTTTTGTTTTTTTTTTTCTTTTGTAATTTATAAAACATTGACAGTTATAGTTGTAGATGGAAAACTATGGACTCGTCTGAGATTATTCATAGCTTTCCTGTATACAACTGTTTCTGAATATTAAAACTATTATGTCCTAGTGATTCCTTTGTGGTTCGCTAATTAGTTACAATTAAACTTAGTGCAATTATGAAATTGCGTGCAATAAAGTGTTAGTGATGCGGATCGACTAGTCTCCCTCGATGTTTTCAGTATATTTCTGAAGCATAATCGCATGTACTATAGTTTAAATTATACAACATTGAATTAAAAATATAATACAGGATGGTAATTTGAGATACGTAAGGGTTTGTTGGTGAGGCTGCCAAAAAACATTAGGGGCCGTCCATTAATCACGTGGTATTTTTTTAGCATTTTTAACACCCCCGCCTCCCCCTTGGTGATACTTGATGAAGTTTAAGACTAACCCCCCTCCCCCACCCAAAATCACGTGTCTTTGTTTTTAACTGGAATAAAAATAATATTAAGGGAATGGTGTAATCATGCGAAAAACATGCGAGTCAAGGTCACACTACACGCCGCTTTTCGGTTTATAAATCGCGCGTTTGACTAAAAACTAAATACACGTGATATCTTACTACACCCCCCTCCCCCCTAGTGATGTTTCGTGATTATTGCCAAACCCCCTCCCCCCCTTTCGAGTCTCACGTGATTAATGGACGGCCCCTTATTAAGATTTCTAATTTATGAGTATATATGTATAGAAATTGATTTTTTTTTAATTTTATACATAATTTCAGTCTCAGAAAGACAAAATGTAACATCTATTCGCAAATAAAAGTTTATGGATACATTAATATACACGGTTATTGGTAAACCACTAACAACTTTGCAATACTGTATTACTAACATCATATACAAACAACTTTTGTTCTATGACTTTTTCATAACATAATGAAAACAAACTTTCAAGATTTCTGTGCTCTATACATTTATATCGTTGAATTTAAATATTTTTATTTTTGAATGAAAGTCTGATGAATTATTAAAAGTCATAGAACAAAAGTTGTTGTTTATGATGTCAGTATAATAACCGGCACGAGTCGTGAGCACAGATGGGCAGTAGTGGGGGCGAGCTCGCGCATGTACACTTTTGGCTAAATAAAAATGACTCGCGAGAGTCCAATTGACGACGAGTATCGACTGACGAACCAATCGCAAGCAGCTCGGCGCCCCCCGGCTTCTTCATTCCGCCAAAGAGACCTAAAAATTTACTATTGCGCAGGTGTCAGTTTGTGCTCACGACTCATGCCGGTTACTATAATATAGTCCTGAGAGGTTGTTAGTGTTTTACCAATAACCCTGTATAGTCAATTTTTAAATATTATAATTAGTTGTTTATCAAATTTGTTATTTAGTTAATAATTCAATGTCATGTCCATATGCCTTACTGGCCCTGGCTGGCTGCATCTCAAATCACCACCCTGGATATGAAGGGTTCAGGAAAAAACGGAGCTCATCAACAAAAAAATCATTCAGAGATAATGGCCAAATAAATGTTCAACATGTAATTATTCTGTCAAAAATCTGCGCTTATATTTATTAACTGTAAATTTTATATATCACATATCTAATGTTTCTGTAAGTATCGGTGTAATATCTATTATCGTTATTATTATTATTATTTGAGCTGCAATGAGATCCTTTTAGTCGTTTGTGGATTTTTTTGTTTGTGGATTATCTTTACAATGGGCTCTTTTTATACTGTTCTGAATAAACGAATGAAAGGCCCGCTTATCACGAATCAAATGGCATAGTTAGTTGATGTTACGAAATATGTCGATGAGACCCTTCTTTTCCTGTACCCTTCATATGTAATCCATGTTGCGCGATGATGTAACGTACCTAGTCGATTCGCAACACGAATGCGGCCAAGGAGATCTATCGATAACAATTACACGATCTCTTTGCATTTACTTTATATGATTTATGAACATTAAAAAGTACGGTTCGCTTGTAACTAATGTTTGTATAAAGGTGAATACCATATTTTGGTGTATTTTTTTTCCTAGGAAAAGTCATTATTTATAAATAAAATGGTCTGTTTAAAGACTTGTAATAGGACTTGCGCACACAGTGCGATTTAGCGAATATATTTTTTTGTATAAAAAAGATCACCTTTTTGCCTAGTTAAATAAATAAATACTAACCTTTTTGTTGAGTTTCTTTTTTTTTCTATTTTTACACGACACCCCTCATGTGCCAATCACACTACACGACAGACATCCCACGACACTTCTCTTCCTGTCACAACCGACAATAAGTGCGCTTCTACACTGCTGATCTGCACCAGGGTTGGGTTCTTTATGAACTAGGTATACACGAACACTGGTCGATCCAACCTAGCCTTTAGTAGGGGGTGACGTAACTAAATAATAAAAAAGTGTTATGGCCCATCGCCGAAATCGGCGACGTCACTCGCGGAGTTTTTTAAGAAAAAGTTAAATTTTAACGATGCTTCGCCGATTTTTTTTTGTGTCTGCCTAAGGCGAAAGCGTAGAGTAGCCTGCGGAATTCAAATTTTCTTACGTGTTTTGCAATTCACAGGTTGTATGTTGATCTAAATATGATAAGCGACCGTATCAAATATTTGTTTATATAATTATAATCATAAAAATCATCGATACAACTCTCTAAGTTCATATCGACGCTTGAAAGGCAATATTGACCAAACGACATGCTTGGTCGATATTGCCTTTCAAGCGTCGATATCATCCTATTAAATGACTATTTCATGAAATCATGACTTTTAGGATTATTAGAGTTTCTAAATTATTATAATTCTGAAAAATACATATAATTATTATGTTACGGTCGCAAATCATACTTTAACCAACATACACCCAGCACCAGATTAAAAAAATTGAATATCGCGGTCTACCTTAGCGCTTCTCCTCTAAGTGTGTTGAATGTTTTTAGTAAATCCTGTCTGTGTTGTCTCCCGCTTGTGCAGTATCAGCGTGTACGAGCGCCACAATCCGTCCGCTAGTACAATGAAGAAGCCAGTGATCTTTAGCATCTGAATAGTCGTACATACGAGTACATATCACGCATTGCAGAGCTTTAACGTCATGCTTATTGCAAATTTAACTTCTCTGCACTGTAGACAGATTATAGCATTTTATAAGCAAGTTAGTAGATACGGTCAATTTGCAATAGAAATATAATATTACCTTGTTAAAGTACAATTTTTACCACAATTTGTAATTAAATTAATTTAGCAATCGGAAACAATGTCGCAAATGGAATTAGCAGTAATGAGAATCCATTCACATATTTATTAAAAATCGTTTATTTCTATGCTGCCGCTATCAGAGAATGCATATCTACCTCCGTACTTATATAAATTGATGCAAAGTCCGCTCTCTTCTGCTCACTTCAGAACCTACATTCTGTGACAGTCAGCCCATCATCAGTACAATAAACACATACATGTTTTTGTTTTATTTTTGAAGATTTGACATTAGGCGCGGCCATAATATCTCAGCATTGATATTAATTTGGTCGCCGCGACTAAAATATTTGATTTGAGGCGGGAATGTTGGTCGCTGCGACCACAAGGGTCGCGTCTAAATCCTGGATCAGCGCGGGGTTGAGTCTTTCAGTCGTAATTTTATAGGGTAGTGAGGGAATTTTATGTTTAACACCATTGACATTGTTGTGACATTGTTCACATAATGTATAGATGTATAGAACCTATTTGTTAAATAATAGTATTGGATTACGTTATTAATTGTAGGTTAAAAGCGTAGCTGACAGTGTGTACAATAAATGAATAAACAAAGTTATATTGTAGGGCCCATTTCGGTGCTACAATATTTTAAATATTTATATGTATAAGTTCGACAGAGGTGGCGGTTAAACCTAAAATTCCCTCTCTGTATTATTGGGGCCCTATGCCCCAATAATAAATGCATGGCTGCATTTGTTTAAGAATGCATAAATATTCATTTCCATATAAATATCTTAAAAACTCGTTGACAAACGATAGTTTGTAACTTATCTATAACATAAGATATAGGTAATGCCTAAACTTAAAAGGTAGGTATGTAATGTCTTCATTTTGCACGAATATTTACAAGTCATATACAGAAGCAATAAGTTTTCTAATCTAAATATAGTATAGTATTTTTGTAGTTCATAATTTAAAGTCAGTTGTATGTGTGTGTGTCTTTACAAAACAGTTCTGCTGCCATCCGTGGGAATCATCGCTTATGAAGTGTTCGTTTCCAGTACCTAGTCGTGTTGACATCGTGCATCGTGAAGACATAGCTCGTGGAGTTGACTAAACTTAAAGTTCCCTCAATTGGAAAAATGTACAAAATACGATAATTTAGTATCGATACCGCTGCTTCAGTCAGTTGTGTCGCTACATCATTGGTGTATCTTTGCATGTATGATATCTGTGATAAACAACTATTTCTTCACTTAACTCTGCACTAATCGAATTAGATTCGGTAATCGATTCTCCTTTTTAGTGCGAACGAAGAGTTTAGTCAACTAATCGACTACAACTTGGGGGTGTAATAGTATTTAGTAAATTTGTGACGAGATTTTAATGAAATCAGTAAAGTAATTGAATTTTTTCAAAAAATTATGTAATCCTTTGTCTTAATCGTTGGGATGTTTTGTACATTGTATTTGGACTGTGTGTTTGTATGTCACATTTTTATACATGGTAACAAGAATACCTGTTTTAAGGTGCCTACGTGTTTTTTTAAATCGATCTATTATAGGTGTTTATTACTCCGTATATCGAACTTGGTGTAGGATAGAATAACATAAATACTTCCTCTTCTATAAACAGTACTTGCTTCTGACCTGCGACTTCATCCGCGTAAAATTTCGGCCCCCAGCCCTCCACGTCACAACGCATTGCCCACCCGCGCTATTACTTCATTTTCACATAGCGTTATTTCTGACTTTTTTTCTTTTTGCGCAGCATGATGTTAAATAGCCCATAACCTTCTCCAACAATTGGGCTATCAAATACAAAAATAATTTTCAGAATCCATTCAGTAGTTTCAGAGTTTACCCCCTACATACAAACTTACAAACAAGTTTTACCTCTTTATAATACTAGTATAGATACTTACATCTCGACCTGTTGTCGTCATATTGGTCCTCCGAAGAAGCACTACTACATGCAGTCAAAAAAATGGCACGGGGGAGTCAATATTCCCATAAATAGTTATTAAATATAATAAAATCCCTAGTTAATTCCGCGGTTAGGTAATAATACTTAGGTATTCCGTAACGCAGTACTCAAAGGGCTTTCGCGACAGAACGCAGATGTTGCCATATTGTAGCCGCAATAGGTAATATTAGGATATAAAAATCGCAGAGCAGGCAGCAATCAAATAATCCTGCTTCATAGAGTGCTTATACACCAAAATGGAACTTATAATTTCTATATCATAGCTTATATTGAATTATGTTTACAAATGACCACGATAGAAATAAGAATGGCTTCCAGCAATGTCTTTAAAATCCCGAACAATTCAAAATATGGTCCTGAACCAATAGATATAATAGGTAGGTAAGCAGTTGAAGTCTGAGAAGACTGAATTTATACACAAATCGAGACTTTATTTCACGTATGAAGAACATGTGACATACATACTATACAGAGAGGTCCGTTGTAAATATGTGGGTATTTAGAAGATCGACGACGATTGGTGTTTCTAGGAGACTAAATTATAATTTTATTGCACTTTCCAAGGAATCAACGTCGTAGGTTCGTCATCATTTACCCAATCATCGCTTAACATCAGGTGAGACTGGTACTTTCTTGAAACACATGCGACAGCACTCCCGATGTTACACATTACAACGGTACAAGGATCTTTTGACGCGTGGGCATAATCGGAACTAATGCCGACAATTATTTACCAACAGCGCGTCCCTGTCGACAACATTCGCTCGCCAAAAAATCCTTGTAGCAGTGTATTTAAATTTGCAGGATTCTTTTATGTTTGGTATATCCATACTTCCATACTAATATTATAAATGTGAAAGTAACTCTGTCTGTCTCTCTGTCTGTCTGTTACGTTTTCACGCCTAAACCGCTGAACCGATCGTCATGAAATTTGGCAGAGAAATAGACTGGGATATGGAGAAGGATATAGGCTGCTTTTTTACGCGTTATCCGACATCCACGCGGGCGGAGCCGCTGGCAAAAGCTAGTTTTACATAATTGGAAGTAGCAGAAAGGACTCAACCTACATTATGGTCAAAAATGAGTTGTTTAAACCAAAGAGATCCTAACGGTTCGTTCTTCCACTCAGCAAAGATCCGTGAACGAAGGTTAATTTTTTAATAATGGAAACCAACCCACAAGAACGTTCCGTTAACCGTTAGGACTTCTTTGATATATACCTACGACTAATTTCTGACCATATTGTGGGTTGACTCCTTTCTGCTAAACTAATACCGTTAGTTTAACATTAAAGTAGAGGATTTTATCCAAGGGCTTTACCTTCATCGGCACCTAGATGTGCAGGGTTCATATTTTGCATGTATTTTTGCTCTTTAGCTTCATGTTCAATCATATTCATGCATTTGACTCACGTTGGAAAGTTTAATCAAATCTTCCGTCGATAACAGCTGACATCTATGAGTTTCCTAGTTACTCCAATCAGATCGGGCTTATAGTTTATTTGTAGATATAGGCAATAAATTGCCTGTAATTTAATATCCTAGGCATTGCAATTTTGTTGCCTTGTAAAAGCTTAGTAGGGTTCCGCAGATAAGAACCGTAATGTAAGAAGACGACGGAACTCAGCGTGGAAGACACGCATGTCAGAATTATTTATATCATATAATTTGTGAAATAAACAGTTTTGTGGTAACATTAGTATTTTATTTTATATCCTTTATCTTTTATTGGTTACCTACCTACTTCAGCTAAAGCTACGCAAAAAAATGCGCGCGCGTTGGTACCCGCGGTCGACATTGTTTTGCGTAGCGGCTACACTATCTACAAAACTACATAAAATAAACTTAATTCCAAGGTCAATAACCTTGAACTCTAGGTCATTGAACTTGGAATTGAAACTACATTAACTCAATTCCAAGGTCATGTCAGGTCAAGGTTATTGACCTTGAAATTAAGTTTATGTAGTTTTGTAGATAGTTTAGCCGCTACGCAAAACAGTGTCGATCAATAATCTTGAGGTATAGGTCAATTTCACATGGACCTTGAGGTAAAAGTCTACGCCTGTGCATGCACGAGGCAGACCACGCTCATCTGGTTAAAAGTTTTTAGTAACTTGTTAAAGAATTGTGTGCCCCTCTGTACCAATCCAATAATGGTACAACACTGGTCATTGTTTAACGTTAGCTCTATATAAAGCACGGCCGCTTCTTTTTAGCCATTCAAATTTGGTCGGTTTATCCAACTATTGCGGTTGTTGTGGTATTTTCATTACATCTCTTTAATTATTTTGTGTAATGAGCTGAAATTTTACATCTGAATAATTGCATTAGTACACTTAAATATTGGAATAATTATGTTTTATTTTCCTTTTCCATTAAAAAGTCCTACAATCGGATGTCATACAATATAGTGGTCCAGTCGTAGTAAATTATGCTATTGCTCATTAATTACTAAGAGCACATAAATGAAACTTGGCAGGACATTGTAGACCATATCAAGATACAAATAAACGTTATAAGTTATATAGGCTCTAGAGTTACTATTTTAAGTACCTACTTGGACCTAATAACCTTATTTTACTTTTACGTTTATACCTTCTGAAAGGCATGTTTTTTTTATTTAATTTTTTCAAATTCTGTTTTCACAAACCTACACAAATTCAAAGCAACGTGCGTAAAAAATTACAACTGTCCAATGAACCGCTCTATATGATTTTCATCAAAGAGCCAAACGTCAGCCAAATTGTGGCACACAATTCCATTAAAAAAAATTAAACACACATTTACCTCTCGTTACGAGCTCGTCACACACTAAATATTAAATGTATTTTTTTTTCTAGCACGTCCACAGAAAAAAAAATGTCGCTAGGATGACGTAGTTCCAGCGGAAACAGTTTTTGTTAAATAGCTCCCCAATGGTTGGATGCACAAAGTACTTAGGTACCATACACAATTACACGACGTCATAGGTACACTAAATATCTGTTAAACATAAATTAAGAAATTCGACATTTTTCCGCTGCGACTACGCACACGTTTCCGACCTCATAAGGAAAACAGAATCTATTTACTTACATAAGATCACTTTTTGTCCATCTGTCACACTCCAGAGGATTTTTAATCTATAGAATCTTTGGCTAGGTTTAGGTATGTACTGTAGAGGTTTAATCGTTTCGTTTAATGTAGTTTGAACCCCGGATACGAATTCCGTCGAGTCATCCCCGGCGGTGAGACTTTGGGAAATAACTACCTAGGCTAGGAAATCCCCGAATCTAGGTGACGCAGAAACGTAGCAGAGCGAGCGGCCGACGAAGTGCTAGAACGATATGAGATGTCTATCCAACAGTAGGCTCGGTTAAAGGTAAATCAGCACCCTAATTGCGGAACAAATTTTCAATCACAATCTGAATGATTTTGAAGGATATTGCTAATCCATTGATTCATATGTTCGAAAAAAAATCTTCTCAATAACGTAAATAACACAATTAATAGGTATTGTTGAACTGCCAAAATTGCGACTGTAAATGTGTAAGGTGCTTCTAAACGGGCAATATTTTACTGGAATATGTGGCTGCAACGCAGTGGCCGGCAACATTGCCGGCAATACCAGCCAGACTATGCAATATTGCAGTAATGTCCTGGCCATATAGCAACACATGTTTGGTAATGGTCATGCATTTTCACATTTAGCTGTCAATATTGCCCAACGATCGCTTCACATTCGAAAATACTGAAATATTGACGGGCCAGTGATAGGTATTGTTGTTTCGTTTTCCGGTATAAGTGCATCCCTCTCTGACTTTTTATTTTTGGTCCAATTTATTTTAGAAGAAACTCAAGTCACTCTTTGACATTCTAGTAAAGTTCGTAAATAATTTTTCATCAAGGATTACTTCTTGACTTAAAACAATTTTATTATCTAAATTTTCACGCCTAGGTATTGAAGTAAGGTCGAATCCACAATCTTGTCTTTTTCTTTTAAAACAATATGAGCCGCTGCGACAAGTGTGATTTGTCAAATTGTCAGCCATTATTGCCTGATTGTGTAGCCCATTTACGAGTATGAATTATGAGCCATATAGTTGCAGATATATTGCAATACATGGCCCAGCAATAGATTGCTCAGCCATAAACTGTAATCAAATGTTTTCGAGATGGCCGAGCAATAGTTGCCAATAATATTATTGCCGGGAAAGTACCTATAGCCCGTTTAGGAGCACCTTAATGCAATTACCCCGCAGGATAGGTTAAAATTGTGATCATCACGCAGGATCCAAACGAGCATACTGTAGCAGTAGCCGTCGAAGACATCATCATCATCATCATTTCAGCCGAAAGACGTTCACTGCTGGATATAGGTCTCCCCAAGCGTCGCCATATCGACCGGTCCTGTGCTTCTGGCGTCTAGCTGATTCCTGTGGTATCTGCACAAGGTCATCGGTCCAACTAGTAGGAGCTGTGGGAGGCCTTCCGACGCTATGATGCGAGGTCATCGAAGTAGGTTAGTAGAACTTACTGACCCTAACGCACAAAACAAACGTGCGTGCTCGCGAGCTGAACAATTGATTATAGGTTAGACATTAAATTAGGGACCCCACATCAAATCGCTAGGGTAGGATAAAACTGTAAAAACCTCTTAGGAGCTGAGGTAGCGTAGCTAGCGTGCTTCGCCAGTGGCCAACGGTGAACCAAGTACGTAATGGCTCTGCTGAGGAATCCCTTAGCCCAATCAGGAGCGCCTTACCAGAAGAAGAACAGGAATGTAAAAAGGAGACAGTTCGAAGAAAACTCGGCGTGGTTCTCGTCGTTCTTAGCGCAATTACTAAGCCGAGGTTCGTATCAACTTCCTTACACAACTCAGTAAAGGAATCGTGAACATCAGAATGACTAGCCAAATTAACTGATCAGCTTTAAAATATTACTAAAATCTAATACCTATTTGCTATTATTTGGTACCTTTGTTAAAATAATTGGTAACTAATTAATAACTGAGAAAATTAATTAAAAAAATGGGCACTCATTCTGATGTCAGGATGACTGCCCCCTGCCCACATTTAAAATTTCCACGTAGGGGCTCCAAAATTTCAATTCGCCTTTACAAAAATGTAGTACCTACTTACCTATTTGATACATCTGAGTTTTGATACATAAACATATATTTTTCCTATTTTTAGGGCAAAGAATAAAGATTTAATTTGTGTTTTATTTTTTACTTTGTTAACTAATACAGAAAATCAAGTGAATTTTTTTTTTATGTTTCGATATAAATGTACTTATATTCTTTTGAGAAAGTTGTTATTATTATTACCTGCAAAAATAACTAAAATTGCGTGATACTCACTGGCCACGCCACACTGAAAAATCAAAAAAAAAAATAGAGATATTGTATGTACTATTCAGTACACACGGCCACAAATCAAGCTATAATTTCCAGTTTAGGCTGATCGCGCATGGTATAGGATCCGTAGGTACGTGTAATGAACAAAATTGAACCTCAACGAATAATGAAATATAATGAAGCCACCACGGTTTTTGTAAACTATGAAGCGCACATGATAAGATAAGATCATTTATTTGTCCAAAACATAAGTATACACATACACATGGCATGCAGGATGTTACATAAAATTATAGCACAGTCATGTTTTGCCTTAACGGCGTACAAATATAAACAAGTAGATTAATTTTATTATTAGTATATAAACATCAAATAGTTATGTGTCCATTATTCAAAAAAAAAAACATATCAAATTAAAACTTAATTAATTAAATTATAATAATTATACTACAGAATAGTGTCATCAACTCATCATAGAAATTTATAATAAAATAAAATTAGCCAGTCAAAAGTCAAAGTAATTAGGAATAAAAAGTCAGATTAATTATAAAACATTAATATTGGACAAAAACAGACTACAAAAAATAAAACTATATCAATACTTTGTCTGTTAAAAACTCGGAAATACTATAATATGCTTTTAGAATTAGAAAATTCTTAATTTTTTTCTTAAATAAATTAACATTTAATTCTTTAATGTGTGGCGGAATGTGATTGAATATATTTGGCGCCATGCAGAACACACTTTTGTGCACCAGTGCTGTATTGGACTTTCTTCCACATACGACCCCTAATCAAATAATATTTAATCCCTTCGACTTCGGGTATTAGTATCAGATAGCTTCTTGAAAAGCTTTGGGTTTGTTTTAACGAAGACCGCAACCTCGTAAATGTATAATGACGGGAGTGTTAATATTTTATTTTTGATGAAATATGGCTTACACGTATCAGTATATATTAGTCCAAACATTGCTCTAACACACCTTTTCTGTATCTTAAAGATTAGTTCTCTATTACATAAGTTACCCAAAAAATAAACACATGGACACAGTAGATAATATACGAAAGAATTGTACTGAAATTGTTCTTTTCCGTCCGCTATAAAGAGATTTGATATTTGAATTACTTTTGAAATTATAGCCGTGCGTTAGTGGCGCGGCCAGGGAGTGTACCTATTGCCTGGCCAGAGAATACGACTGATGAAAATAATAGAACAGAACAGTCCTAGTGTCTGATTATCCAGCAATATTCGTGTTGAAGACGAAGATGACTAGAAAACTTAATAGAAACACATTTTCATTTATTTTGCGTGTATTTCTAAGACATTTTTGATAACAGGCTTCTTCTGGCTAAGCTCACTCCATCCTCAACTTTGTCTCTGTCACCTCTGACCTAGACTAGAGTCAAGATCAAACCCATCGTAGAAAAAAAAAAAAAAGAAGTGACATAAGACAACAAAACATAAAATGTGAAGACGAAATAAAAATTTATATAGAAAACCGGCCAAGTGCGTGCGCGACCACGCACAATGAAGGGTTCCGTAGTTGGGATAAATTTATCCCAAGAACAAACATTGTTGAGAAACTAGCTCTCCTGTACAGATTGTATGGAGGAACATGTTTTTTAACTGCAAATTTAAGTTGGTCGACTATTACTCGTAAACTTGAAAAGCCTACTTAGCTGTGATAGTTTTCCTTTTAACTTCATTATATATACTACTATCGTGAATTTTTTCACCTATGCAAAACTAACCGTTTAACTGGCAGGAGGGAGACATTTGACTTTACCAAAAATTTGCATTTTAAAGCCTAATATTTCAGAAACGGATCCCTTAATCAAAAAATTGTTTTCACAAACCCGCAATATTTTTGAAAGACCCATCCAATAATACCCCACTGCCCCACACCACAGGACAGGCGAAAAATGAAAACATCCCCACTTTACATGTATAAGAGGTACCCAAAATAACAATTTTTTTCATGATTTTACCACTTTTTCGCCGTGATTAATATGTATATCCATGCCAAATTGTAGCTTTCTAGTACTAAGAGTCTCTGAGCTAAGCTGGGGACGGACAGACGGACGGACATGGCGAAAGTATAAGGGTTCCTTGTTGTCTACGGAACCCTAAAAAGGTTAGTTGCTGATCGCCAACAATTCGTTCTGGACGATTATGATGTCATCATCATAATCATTTAGAACGAATATTGCTCTCCTCCTCTCCTCGGACCTCTTTGGTATTACAACTCATCCCTGACCACAATGTGGGGTGAGTCCTTTCTGCTTAGCTACGTCCAGAATGTACTCTGTGGGTCCAGCCTATATAATGTACTCCTGTCGTCCAGCCGATAGTGCGGTCCTGTAGCAATTCCTGTCGAAAGTGTCATTCGGGCAACCGGAAGTCACCAGTTCAATATCCATTACAAATAGTATAACGTTATATTAACAGGAAGTCAAAGTAGTGTTCGTTAGAACATTACATATGACATGAACATAGGAAGTCAATACATGCGAACAGTACCTACTTATGTAGCTACTTTACTCATTTCTTCATCCATTTGTTTGATGAACAAGAGCTCAGACTACTATGTAATGAAATCAAATCATTCAATCGCATACCTACAGCCAACAATGCCAAAATGAATACGGTAAAATGTAGGTAATTACTTAATTTAATTAGCAATTACATCAATTAATAGAGCATCGGCAATAACAAAATTTCAACAAAGAGCTTAACTTTAATCACATATTTTGAATTTGTTATGTTGTTTTTTTAGGGTTCCGACTCAGTCTGTCTGTCTGTCTGTCTGTCACAGCTGAATATCTCAAGAACTACTGAGTTTTAGATGACGTTTGTCCTATTATTTTGCAAATAAGAATGAAACAAAAAGTTTTTTTTTTTTGCAGCAGGTATTGAAAGGTGGTCTTAAAATTCGAAATGCGGCTACTAGGGCATGTGGGGTATCATATGAAAAAGCGCTGTTTGCACATTCTCAACATTTTTTATCTTTTCTTTAGGCCGCATAGTTTTCGACTTTTGATGAAAAATGTAAAAAAAAATACCGTTCGGGGAATGATATTTTTCTTATGTCCGAAGTTTGCATAGAGAAAAATCTGAAATTATTCTATGTGATAGAATCTTATGTAGGAAAAATAAATGATGAATAAATATCTCTAAATAGCACACTATTTTCAGAAATCAACAAAAACTACATTAGTTCCTTTATCTGTCAAGTAATGGCGATGATCTAAAACTGCAATATTTTACACCGCAGTGTTAAATTCTCTCTCTCTCTCTCTCTTTTTCTCTTTCTGTGTTTTTTTCTCTTTTTATTTGCGTTTTTCTTCTTTTTTTTTTCTTCTTTTCCTCGCTGATGAAAATTTAAAAACATTTCACATTTCACAACCAAAATGTCCTCCTTCCTACATATTAGCAGGTAGCAGGTAGCTTTCGGCGTGGGGTCTCAACTCAAACAAATTATAATTAGTCTTGAAAAAAATTCACAGATGGCAGCATAGGTTACAATTATGAAATTAACAATCAATAAAAAGCGTTATAGGGCCGATTTTGGCTGAAGTAACATTAGTAAAAATCAAAACTTCTTTGTTTAATGTTGATTTATCTATTTACACTCATAACCCTAGTAGCATTTTTGTTGGCGTTTGGCTGGGCCACATACCTCTGAAGGTGGCCCAACTAAAGGCCAACGGAAAATGCTACTAGGGAAATCACGAGAATGACACCTAGAATCTAGGCCGACTCCTAGATGGCGTTGTAAAACTACATTCTCTGGCAATTAGTGAGTCGCTGATGCTGCCATGTGTTAAAAAATCGAGGAGAAAAATAGCCAGCCTTAGGGAGGTGTCATTTCTTTGTATGGGATTAGGTATCGGTACGTAGTATTATATTATGTGTGCTTTGGGTGAAGCACAGTTGTAGTTTTTCTGGTCTGGTACGGAACCCCCGGTGCGCGAGTTCGACTCGCTCCTTGACAGGTATTTTTTTTACATTGTTCGCACATAAGTATCAATAAGAATAATGTACTTTTACCCAAGATCAAGTTGCCCGTTCTTCACCATAGAGATCTACATACGTTTTGTAATGGGCAACTAGCTTCAAATTTCTGACTAACTCACCGACTCTGACAATTAAAAAATGCCTGTAAATGGTTTAATTGGAATAAATGCTGAGTTTACCACTCTAGCAAGCCGAATTTCAAAATATAATCATACAAAGTTTCTGGGAAAAAAGTCGTTCAAGTTAATGAGCATGATTCACCCAGGTGAGTGCGGTGACTCACACGTTAACCCCTACGATAACAATGCAACCCCATTGCTACATTCATTTTAAAACTCCCCCTTCGAATTTATACCTAATTGCCATGATTTTGGAGCTCATTTCATATTGATGTGTGTGATGACCTATATTTGTCGATTATATCCCTATTAGATAATGAATTTTCATTTGAACGAAAAGTGTATCAAAGGCCGTTGCCCAAAATTAACTTGCAAGATTGCACTAACATATAAAACTAAGCTAACGTTTGTATAAATGCTGTCATTATAATTACCTACCTACTTTTAGCTGTTCAATCTATCCAGAATCAAGAATTATAGAATTACCTACAGCTCGGCCGTCGAGAAAATCCGTTTCTGACACCTGTCATTTGGACAATTTCTAGTAATTATACGGATCAAATTCGCAAAACACATATGCGTTCGTATGAAACTGACAGGTGTCAAGAACGCATTGTCCTGACGGCCGGATTGTTAAGATTGTTGTTTTTGGTACATAAGACAGAATTATAGACGATCAATCTCAAGGTGCACACCAAATTGCAAGCCAGTACCTACTTACCCTTAAAGAGTACCCTAGTGCCGATATGATAGCAACTGCAGGAACATTGGGTCATCCCTAGCCGTCTCTGTTTTCAAGGGAACTGAACGAGTACGTGCTAAGGCCTGAAACTGCGTTAAGGTATAGGTACTTAGTCCCACAAATTTTGTCGGACCTATACCTGTACCTATATATTTTCGCAAGAATATTCAAATTTTCTCCCTATCTTCTAAGTTGAACGGACGCAACCCAATTTTAGGTCACCGTTATTTCCCAAGCTGCCACTTTGAACCTTAAGGAAACGTTCTAGAAAGTGTTTTAGGAACACTTTTGTGATTTTGAGGGAGTTTCATTGCTCAGAATAGGTTCGTGCCGTTAGTTTTGCCGAAAATTAGGCGGCCAGCCTCAATCAGACTTCCATTAATATCACAGAGTTTCGTCCGAGTCCGATAGTTCCATTACATGCCTACATTTGGACTAATAGTCATGGCGCACACTATGCGACATACGACTCAGTGGCGGACTAAGCCCGGTTGGGGGCCCGGGGCTGCAACGTAAAATGAGGCCCCCCCCCGGACTTTCCAGTTTATGTAGGAGACAGTCGCATGCAACAGGTCAGCGTCCTCCGGATGATAAGCACCAAGGCAAGAAGTTACATGTTAATACTCACAAGATGAACAACATAACCGTCTCTCTCGAATACCCAAAGAAAATGATCACGCGTCTGTCGTAACGCCTAGTTGCAGACGCAAACGACAGCTCTGCGTCTAATCACAGTGACAAGACGCCAATGCAAACTACAACTCTGAGTCTTGTTGCAGCCATAGATTAATTATGTCGCTTAACTTCAAACTCGGGTAAATCCAATTTTGAGAATTTTTAAGATTTTGGTACCAAATTAAAGGCCAAAAACAGACTTTTAAAACAATTTTATCAGTTGTATAAAAATCCGCATAGTTCTTGAGAAAAAATCCGTTAAGGTCATAAATTATCTAATTCCAATAGATCCATGAGACAATTTTATTCAAATGCAGATAAGTCCATGAGAGCCAATCAGCTAACCGCGTTTGTTCAACATGGCGGTCAGTCGTCGTCAACTCTACGACATTAACACCGTACGCTCCGGTATTTTATTGTTTATTTTTAATCATAGACAGTTCCCATAGATAATGCCATTAAAATAGTTACACCGAGCAATCCCCGCAAGCGGCCTAATATAAAAATCCACACTGAGTTTTTTCAAAGATAGATAATTGCATTCCGTTAGATCAAATGAAGGTAAATCCAATCTTAATTTTACATATTTGAAAGAATGTATGGTTATAATACTAAATTTGTTTTATAGGATCGTTACCTTCAGTATTGTTGACATAATAAATAAAAAACCGCCTATTAATTCATGGAATTAAGACTGTTATCACTTTTTCTTTAATATCTCCCAAGAGGGTAAAGTGGATTTACCCGAGTTTGAAGTTAAGCGACACAATTAATATCTGTGTTGCAGCGACTAGACTTAGCGACAAGACGTACAGTTTGCGCTGGCGCTTAGAGGACGCCTTGTTTGTGTATAGCTAGTTCCGCTTAAATCGGCTTAGTCCAGATAAGCTAGACATGGGGGGAAACAGCACATAGCCATTTAATTACAAAATTTGAATCAATGGAATTGGCAGTAACCGTACTTATTAATGTGTTGATTTGTTTATGTTATAGATACGCCATTATACTAATTAAAGAATAAATTAAACTATAGCAGGCCACTTTCAGTCAGCACACGTCGCGGCTGTCTATCGTAGGTTCCTAGGTAGGTACATATACAGGGTGTTTGGCAGAACGTTGAACATACGAAAATGGTGGATAGATGGGGTCATCTGCTACTTACTCAGCCCTAATTTATTTGGCCCTGGCCCCCTGAATATAAAAAAAAAATTTGTTTGCTTTCTTTTAGTTTCACCACTTTCTTAACTTTAAAGTGTATTTTTTTATTAAAAATGGGTAAAACAGGCAATATTTTAGTTTATTTTTTTATCTTTAATATTGGCAGATTCTTATAAAATTATTGCTTTATTCAGATGTTAGCTAGAAAAAAAGTTATGACTCCTCAAACTTACAGAAAGATGTAATAAATAAAAATATTGCCTGTTTTACCCATTTTTAATACAAATTACACTTTAAAGTTAAGAAAGTGGTGAAACTAGAAGAAAGCAAAAAATTTTTTTTTTTAATATCCAGGGGGCCAGGGCCAAATAAATTAGGCCTGAGTAAGTAGCAGATGACCCCACCTATCCACCATTTTCGTATGTTCAACGTTCTGCCAAACACCCTGTATACGTTCGACAAAATAAACCTTCCTACAACAATGTGGTTCAATGCGGTTTTTCACGACATTGGTGTCGATTCCCTTGTTCACAAACTAAACTAAATTTAAGTTCAGTGCATCTTTTTCTTTCTATTTCGTTAAGAAAAGGACAGAAGATAAATTTTAGGTTAGTCCTGTCAAATTATTCAGCGCCTGTCACTACTCCATACAAGTTTATGACGTGATTAAAAACTTGCCGACTAAAATTACGTCAAAATACGTAAAGCGTTGATTAATTTGACAGGACTAAACTAAAATTTATCTTCTGTCCTTTTCTTAATGAAATAGAAAGAAAAAGATGCACTGAACTTAAATTTAGTTTAGTTTGTGAACAAGGGAATCGGCACGATTATCCATATTCTAACAAATAAATAAAATTGAAAAATATGTTTGTAATTTCAAAATAACAGCTTTAAGTACATAGGTAATTAGGTAATTAAGTATAACAAAAAAAAATACTATTATTAACATTTTCGTCTGTCTGTTTGTTTGTTCCGGCTAATCTCCGATACGGCTGGACTGATGTTGACTGGGACTTTCACTCGTCGATAGCTGAGGTTATAAGGAGTAACTTAAGCTACTTTTAATTCCGAAAAAGCCACGCGGGTGCAGCTCGGGCAACAGCTAGTTTTTATATAAATCTTCGTGCATTTCTTTGTCACTCCCTTCCGTTGTAATCCACTTATAGTACTGCTCAACTCCTACAAGTCTTCCTAATTGTAATTGCACGTATGCACATTTAATCAAAAGGGTTTTAATGAACTTGCGATATGAGGAGGGGACCACCCCTGGCTGCAACCCCACCATCACATGATCCCCGTTTATGCTAATTTTGTGCGCGATGAAAGACCTTTAAATGCTGGTGGCTTATATCACACGTTTGCACGTCAAAAGAGGATGTAGATTCCTAAATACTTTAAAGCAAACTTTATTTTGTGGCCTTTTATTAAGTGCCGTATTCGAGTGCCTACTCTGATGTTGAAAATACATTTTAATATTTAAGTAAACATACCCTTGACTGTATACGAGGTTGTTTTAATGGGGATAAGTACATCAAATGGTTTTAAAATTAAAAAAAAAAACCGATCTAAATGAGCCTCAAGAATCTATACCTACCTAAAGCATCTTTTAAAAAACAATGATTAAGTATGTTTAACAAAAAACGATCGACAAAAATCGTTGTATGGATTCTTCAGGCCCGTTTTGTTCGGACTAAAAATATCGAACTATTAATATCAAATCTCTGTAACAATAATTGGGAGGGGCTTATCAACCCGTACTTATCAACCCGTTTTGCAATGAATGAGCAATCGCCTCTGTGGTCTAGTGGTAAAACTACCTGTCTCGAATCCAGAGGTCCCGGGTTCGATTCCCAGCGGGGAAAAAAAAATCTGCTCGGTTTGGTTGGTGGTAGGGCTTGTTCTAAGTCCGCCTGGCTAGCTACCACCATCTTATCTAAGCCTGTCGCCAAACAACAATGTTAACAACATTTGTTGTGTTTCGGCAGTCAGAGGTAAGATAGCCAGTTCCTCTGTGGTTGAGGATGCTGGGTGAAGCTCGCTTCCATCTTCGGCCTTATCATCACTTACCATCAGGTGAGATGAAGGCCAAGACCTTCCCAGTTGTGTGTAAAAAAAAAAAAAAAATCTCGAACGCTATTCTAGTCCACGCAAAATATAAAAAATAAATAAGCTCATTTAAGCTTGAAATAATGGCACTATCAATGAGTATCCTAAGTACAATTTCTCAGCACTCAGGGATACACAACAACAACAATGCTGGTAAGCTTCGTGCTCTATTTTCCGTTTCCCGGAACTGTGAAGTAACGACGCATCGTAAATTGGATTCAGATCTAAGCTCCAGGCTGCTTTTCACAATTGTTTTATTATTATTAGGATACTTATACGGTCCATGGAATACCTAATCTCGAAAGGTTACGCGAATATTCTTTTTAAAAGGGAATTAGCTGTGCTGCAAAAGCAACAACAAGATCCTCAATCAAGATCACAGGCCTGCTGATTTTTCAGACAGTTTATTGAATAAACTCTAGCTTTTTCACATAATTTTACAATAAAATTTTAATAAGTTTATAAAGTCAAACATATTGTAACAAACCTTTGAGAAGATTTAAAATCGATGAGCAATCCTTTGTTGCCCCAGTTAATTTATATTAGACTGGCTTTTGCCCGCGGCTCCGCCCGCGTGGATGTCGGTTATCGCGTAAAAAAGTAGCCTATGTCCTTCTCCATATCCCAGGCTATATCTCTGCCAAATTTCATAACGATGGGATCAACGGTTTAGGCGTGAAAACGTAACATACAGACAGACAGACAGACAGACAAACAGAGTTACTTTCACATTTATAATATTAGTATGGATATGGATAGTATGGATAACAAAGTTACAATAGAAAAGTCTGTCTTTATATTGCATATTGATATACAGAACTAGTTGGACTTTCTCTGAGGGATCGAATCCGGAGCGAGGTGATCCGGCAGAGAACCAAAGTTGTCGACATAGCTCACAGAATAAGCAAGCTGAAGTGGCAATGGGCCGGCCATATTAGCCGTAGAACCGATGACCGTTGGGGTAGACGCGTTCTTGAGTGGAGACCGCGAATCGGTAAATGTAAGGTAGGACGTCCTGGTAGGTGGAGCGACGATCTTCGCAGGGTGGCTGGTGGCAGCTGGATGAGAGTTGCCGAGAATCGAGGTGAATGGCGTGCAATTTTAGAGGTCTATGTCCAGCAGTGGACTAATGATGATGATGATGATATACAGAACCACAAAAGTAAAATAATATTAATAAATAAATCGGGTGACCCACCCTATTCTTGCGCGCACAGCCCTGCCTGCATTACCTGACGAACCCGGTAGGTACGCGCCGCTGCAAACTTTACTCCAACAAAGTCTTTGATGCGACAGGACGTTTGCACTTTCCTATCAAATTATATCCGACTTTAATTCAAATCAGTGGTGACGATGCATTATCTGGTGAGTTTATTTGAATATTTAATTTATTTTACCAATTAATTATTTTTTTAAATTTAATTGGCCTTAATTATGTTTATTTATTTATTTTTAAACTTTTTTACGGACTTGGATTTATTTCAAAGTTGAGGTGTTCGTTCCGCGGTTTTAAATGTAACGGAAAAGTAGAAAAACAAAAGTTTTTCTTTGTGAAATTTGAAAACGAGACGAAGTTATTTTATGCGTTCCTGAAAATATCGCTACATTATTATAAAAGAAAGCGGGCGCCGCGTCTGTGTGTCTGTCTGAACGCGATAAACTTAAAAACTACCGAACGGATTTTCATACGGTTTTCACCAATGGACGGAGTGATTTACTAGGAAGGGTTATTTGTATAATTCGTTAGGGTTTTGTGTAAGCTGTTTTATCAAGCGCTAAAAACCGTGCGGGTCGCTAGTTCAATAATAAATTAAATTTTTAACATTATAACCAATACAAATCGCAATCACTTGTTAGTTAATTCTGTCCATGTATTTTTCATTTTGTTTGTATTTTAAAATTCCAATGTTTCTAGTGATCTAGTGATTTTTTTTATTTGACATGATTAAATAGTGAAGTGCATTTAAACAGTGCCAGATTAACTACGTAGCAAGAGTAGCAAATGCTACGGGCCCCGCGCAAAAGGGGGCCCCGCGTATCCAAAACCGGAGATTGTTTTGTTTTATCTAAACAATAATAATTATGCCGCAATGGAAGAAAAACTGTCAATTTAGGTATGTCCAACTTTAACCTCGAATAACTTTTGAAAAAATAAACTTATCGAAAAAATATAAGAGACCTTTTTTATAGAACGTTAAATTTGCTATAAAAACATGTTGTATTACGCTAGGTGGTAAAGTACTTGTCAGACCAGATAATTATATAATTCAAAAATTTTAAATAAATTGTCGGGGCAATTTCATCTCTGGCTTTTTGTACTTGTCAGAGCCCGACAGGGCCTATAGTAATCTACTGTACTATTAAAAACCAACAAAACTGTAACCTATAGATGGCAAATAAACGTGGCTTGATTTTTTTTACCACTTTATACACTATACTTGAGAACCCATAGCAGATCAAGGGCCCCTCGATAGAATTAGCTACGGGCCCCGCGCTTGCCGACACTGCATTTAAATAGTAACTGGTCTAAAAATAATTTTAATAAAATTAGGTAGATAGGTACCAAAATTAAACATTATTTAGTCCCAGTTTGTTTAGTTCGTATCCTCGATCAATAATAGCGAAGGTTCGTATAATCTAATTGAATGACTATATTTCATGAAATCATGACTTTTAGGATTATACTAACTTAAGGAGTTGTATTACTGATTGTAATGCTTGTAATTATGTAAACACATATTTATTACGGTCGCGAATTATATTTAAATCAACATATAACCTGATACTGGCCTGCAAATTGTAAAAAAACGAAAGAATTTTGCAGGCTACCCTGAAGCTCCCCCTTAATATAAAGGAGTGCTTTTTTTTATAAACGTGGCGGATGTCGGAACTTTTTAATCATACAAATATCCTTACAGGCTAGACCCAATGCGATATTGTAGTACCGCATACCGCATACCGCGTACCGCGTACCTATGTACTTAAAAATTTAATACATAGTTCTACTGCTTGTACCATAAATTCTATATGTAGCTATTCAAATTCAACCAAAGCGCAACAGAATATGTCTACGTCATCACCAATGATGTTGAGAGGGTGGAGATATAATGAGAGTCGGGACTAGTGACACGGGCAAGCGTCGCACAGTTGTCCGTGTGAGAAGCAGCTCGTCCTGAGGCCCTAGTGTGAGTTTCTTTTAACCATCTCGATTTTACGCATCGAGTGCGTTCGGCGTTCTGATTGGCCTCCGATTCACCCTTCACAAATCAGAGTGCTAAACGCGCTCGATGCGTAAATTCGAGATGGTTAAAATAAACTCACACTAGGGCCTCTGAAGTCGACACCCGTATCCTTCAGGCGGGGTTAGAAGCAAATCTTTCGTTATTACATAGCGGGAACATACATATACGGTTGAAAGTTATTTCGCAATTGGACGTAGTTATGCAAAATGGATCCAGCCACAAAAACTAACTTTTGAGAAAATGGGAGTTTTAGTAAAATTGATATAAGATAAGATATGAAAAGATAACTTTATTTGCTCAAACATGTGTGTACAGACGCCAGCACATCAAGCTACTACAATCTGTCAAATTTCTTTAATAGATTTTCAACTTTATCACTACAGTATAAGGTTCAAGGTTGATTGCGAAAATTTTACAGTTTCGGGTAGGTTGACCTGCTGGCGTCTGTACATACAATTATAAAATAAATGCATGCAAGGTGTTATAAGTAGGTACATGGAGTTGTGCTAACATGTTTACCATATTGTCATGGTGTGCAAATATTAATAATAAGTTTAGAATAAAAAATAAAAAAATAACTACATTCATTTAAATTGACAATGCTGACATAAAATAAACTAAATTAAATTGATTGATTACATAATTAATTTTTAAAGAAATAGCTATCTCTTTCTTTAAAAATTAATTATGTAATCAATCAATTTGATTTCAATTTCAATCAATTTGTTACATACAAAATTGTCAAATATCCAATTACCAATAATAAAAACATAATAATATAATGTCAACGTAGGTCCAAAATATTCAATACAATAGAGATAATAGAAATAGAAATAATATTTATTTGCATAAAACATGGTGTTTAAAGATATTAAAGACAATACAGATCAGATCATACATGTTTTGCTTATATATTACGTTGAACAATGTTTTCCTTTTATAAGTATTAAAATAACAAGACCGTAGTTTGTTTTCCAAATCCTCTTAAATATTGGGTTTTTTTATTTACTTCCTGTATAGTATAGTTTTAATAAGTTTCATGTGCATAAATATACTTTTTTTTTTTTTAATAAAGTCTCTTTGGTTCTTTTTACAATATTAAAATTGTGGGATGGATCTTTTAGTGTTAAGTTGAGGCAATAAAACGCACATAAGAATAGTAAGGGCATTTAAATAAAAATTATTAAAAAATATAGATACATAAAATTATCAGTTTTCTTCATCACACACGACAGTACCCGTAATATATATATATATATATATATTACGGGTACTGTCGTGTGATCTGAATATATATATATATATATATATATATATATATATATATATTACGGGTACTGTCGTGTGTGATGAAGAAAACTGATAATTTTATGTATCTATATTTTTTAATAATTTTTATATAAATATATATATATATATATATATTTATATATTTACAAAATAGATTCAAATGGCATGGTTCCTGTTTTATAGTAAAAAATCGATTTGACATAGAGATCCAAAGTAATTTGGATCTTTTAAAACCCATGTTGTTGTTGTTTGTTGTTGTGTGCGCGTCCCTCAACTGTTCCATACAGACATATGCAGGACCAACGCTGGGGAACGAGCACCTCTTTGTCGCCTTGTTGATACATATAACACGAATTTTATGGAACTGGACATATTTTTTCAACCTAAGCGATTATTTAAGAAAAATAGCTCTTAATGTTTTAACTAGCGAGGTGATTTAAGTTATATTAAGCTAATCTTAGCAACACAGCGCTTTTGTTGTAGCGACTGTTGTTTTGTTTTTTTTTTACTTTTTGTTTTTTGCTTTTATCAGCACTGCTGTTAAATCTTTAGTTAATATGAGGACAATGGTGTGGGTTACATATTTGTTAATCTTAGTTTAAGTATTTCTTTGTTCTCTGTAGCGTGTAACTGTTTTTTGTCCCTAATAAATAAAATAAAATAAAATGTTATCTATGTTCCCATAACACATGGTTCTATTTTAACTCTGCGAAAATGCTTAATATTCTGTTGGTATCATTAACGTCTGTGTTTTACATTAGAAAAAAGGCATATACTAAAGATGATGTGTAGATGCCATTTATGACGATAACCCAAAAAAGGGTTTTTGTGGGCTGGATCCATTTAGCATAACTACGTCCAATTTTGAATTAATAAAAAATTTAAATAAAACTAGTAAATTAATACATGTTTACATATTTCTTTAACTGATTAAATATCCTTTTTTTTATAGAAAAGAAAATATGAATAATTGTTGCTCAAAATATCGAGCATTTCGAGACGAAAAAGTTTTATCGTGGTAACCCTTCTAACAACTTGGAGATCAAATTAACAGTATTACTACTGGTAGTATCATTGGTAGTAACACGGACAAGAAAGGTTTTCTATAACCATTTTTTTTTTTGTTTTCTATACTCGAACTCGAATATACTACATACTTCAACTGAATGAGACTACACACTATGCATGTATTATAAGTTGGGGGATTACATCGCTGACAAAAATGCTTGGCTCAATGCAGGTCCTATTCCACAACCACTACTAATTAATTAACATTTGGAAATAATGTTGGAGCTGCTGAAGATTGTATGACTATCTTTCATTATATAAACTCAATCTCCTTCGTACTTGTTAAATAACTAGCTTTGTACTTGTTAAGTACAGACTCAGTTAAAAAAAAAGTTCTTATTTGCTAAATAGTTGGTCAAACGTCATCTAAAACTTAACCAAATTACAAGTTGATCGCATTAGTAGTTCTTGAGATATCCAGCTGTGACAGACGGACAAACAGACTGAGTCGCACTATAAGGGTACCTTTTTCCATTTTGGTCCGGAACCCTAATTAGTACTAAAGCTTAATATTTTGCAAACGGATCCCTGACTCGAAAAATGGTTTTAACAAACCCGCAATATTTTTGAACGGTCTATTCAACGATACCCCACACCATGAGATAAACGAGTTTTTTTTTTTAATCTCCACTTTACGTGTAGGGAAGGTACCCACTTTGTCGGCGTGTATACCCTAATGGGTATACATATTAATCAGCTTTTTAGTACTCGTACTACAGTACTACAGCTTTTTAGTACTAAGACTCTCTGAGCTAAGCCGCGGATAGACAGACAGACAGACGGACATGGCGAAACTACTAGGCTGCCTAAAAGCTGTTATTTTGACATTATAGACATCAATTTTATTTATTTGCATAGATAATTCTCAGAAAGAATATTCAATTGGAAATTAATTTCCACTTCACTTCGTCTTCATCATGAAGTGAATTATTATTATGATGATAAATAGAATTTTCCTATTAATTAGCTTACACGAGCCGGGCTTACAGACGGTATTACGGAATCAATCATTTAGAGATGCGTTTCTTTAGAAATACGTTTTATTTAATTCTATTTTCTTTCAACATGATTGGACCATTACCTCGAAACTCTACTTACATAGCGATCTATGTATTATAGTATGCCTCGTGGTAGGATTTTTTTACTGAAAACTTGTTTAAGTGGGTTAGATTTTGGGTAGGGGAAAACTTAAGGTTCGTGACACCGACATGCTGTAATAACAGTATATTTGTAGCTAGAAAGGTTACGTGATGTGCAACATCCTACTATAATCTTAATTAATATAGGTATTTGTTATATTATACATATATGTGTCGGAGAACTGAAGGTTTCTCTCGTTGGCATCAGCCATATTTTAACTACTGTGGGCGTACTGAGGGTAGTGTTGGTTATTGCGCAATAGAAAACCGAATTAAACTCAAAAGTAATTTACTCAATCTAAGCTGAGAATCAAAATTACTTAAGACAGTCCCCCAAAACGTCCATCCCTTCACCACTTCCTAGTGTTTTAGCTGGGAAGAAGAAGTAGAGGAACAAACTCCCCAGCAGCACATCTGTCTGTTCAGTTAGAAGAACTTGATTCTATACAGTAATGAGTACGCAAAGTAATTAATGTAGGAATACGACACAACTATGCCGAACGCGCAACAGTTTCTAGACGTCTTCACTGCTTGACCGCCACCGATGAACTTCACTTGTCGACTGTACGGCGGCCACTTGTTGCCCGTCGAACGTTATGTTGTAGACTCCGTCATGCGCCGTTAGGCAGCACTTGCGTCCCGATTAGTCAAGAATCGTTCACGCGAACTCCAATAACTCCATCGAAAGCGACTAGATGGCGCTAGCGAACCGGATATAACTCGTCTCCGACATATGTTTTGTTCAGTGAAATCTCCAAAAGGCTGGTTGACACTTCCCGTGACCCAAGGGCTGGCTTTTACCTTGGCCAGAGGCTAAGCATTGCCATACAACGTGGCAATGCTGCTAGTCTCTTGGGTACATTACCAGTTGACAGCGATGCGGAGGAATTTTTCGACGCCATATTTTAGTTTATTTTGTTATTAGTTTTATTTAGTTTACGTTATTATATATTGTTGTTAGATGACATCCTATTTAATCTTATAATCCATACTAATATTATAAATGTGAAAGTAACTCTGTTTGTCTGTCGGTCTTTCTGTCTGTCTGTCTGTATGTTACAATTTCACGCCTAAACCGCTGAGCCGATCGTCATGAAATTTGGCAGAGATATAGCCTGGGATATGGAGAAGGACATAGGCTACTTTTTTACGCGATAACCGACCACCACGCGGGCGGAGCACCGTGCAAAAGCTAGTAATATTATAAAGAGAGAGACCGAAGTTTGTGAGTTTGTGTATAAATAGAGATAAAAAAATTACACTATTTCAAATTATTCCAGATACAAAATACAAAAATTAAAAAAAAAAACTTAAATATTGTGTTATTTATATAAATTGAGGCAGCCCCATTAAGTTACAATAGTACTTGTGTCGGTGCTGTCTCACTCTTCGATTAAATGGTAGCTTTACAATGACGAGGCTAATAGTACCTAAATCATTGTTATGTATGTTATACTACATTAGTAATTATTACCGAGCTAAAGCGTTGCCACTTGACATATGGCCACAGCCATATGCGTAGCTAACGTCAGTTCAGTGCTGTGTGACGCCAACCGAAGTGAACCTAAATATATTAATAATAATAACTTAATAATAACTTTTTAATAAGAATAAGAATCAATGGTGCCGATTCCCTTGTTCACAAACTAAACTAAATTTAAGTTCAGTGCATCTTTTTCTTTCTATTTCATTAAGAAAAGGACAGAAGATAAATATTAGTTTAGTCCTGTCAAATTAATCAGCGCTTGACGTAATTTTAGTCGGCAAGTTTTTAATCACGTCTAAACTTGTATGGAGTAGTGACAGGCGCTAATTAATTTGACAGGACTAAACTAACATTTATCTTCTGTCCTTTTCTTACCATCTCCGAGTGGCACCAACGGGAAGTTAATCACGTTCGTAGCAGCCACCCAGACACTGCGGAACAAGTCCAGGCCCATTATGTTGTGTGAGTGTCTGTGAGGGTAAGAGGGATGTTGTTTGCTGGCGCTTTGGCTTGTCGACAAACATTAGAGAATGATTCTGTTTCGGTTTATGTAAGTTCTAGAAGAGAGAGTTCGCGTACCGGAAGACGTAGCGTTGGAAGACCTCCCACAAGGTGGACCGATGACCTTGTGAAAGCCGCAGGAATCCGCTGGATGTGGGGTGCACAGAACCGGTCGAGGTGGCGGTGCTTAGGGGAGGCTTAGGAGTTATGCCCAGCAGTGGACGTCTTTCGGCTGAAATGATGATGATGATGAAATTCCAGAAGCTATTTCTTTAGATCACTTTTTAGGCGAGCGGTTAAAAAGTCTTTGATGTCAAGTGGTTTGCAGACCTTGTTAAATGTGTGTAGGTGAGAGCAACCTGGGCTCCGTCTGGCCAAAAGGAACCTCGAAAGCGGAGTAGGAATTCTGAACACCCGCTTTGACAGAAGTTCACTATAGTCAGCTCTTTTGGGGAGGGACTTGTGAGTCTTATGCACTAAGAGCAAACTATTATTGTTATAGTTTTCAGCCAGTTTTAAATAACTTTTTCAAACCAACGCCACGTACTAATAGGTTTCAACTGTCCGAGATAATTAATTTATTAATTGATTATTAACCTCTGTTATGTAATTACAGACACAATTAATAACCCATTCGCGTGGATCAACGTTTCGGCCTGCATATGAAGGGTTAATTAATTTTGGCCGACGGGTATCGGCGAATTCACCGTAGGCTACTTACACGACACCTTGACTCAGCGCAATGACCCAACGTACTTAGATTAGATTAATACCTTATACTTGTTAACATGTGTTAGTTCATTATTTTTCCCTTCTCATGCTCTAAATGTTCGTCATTATGTTGTGCTTAGGCGACATAAAGTCGCTTTTTATGCTCTAGAAGTCTAGACTAAGAAAATCAGACCTAACAGCCACACGCACAAGTCATTATTTTATTTCATTTGCTAATACTAACTATATCATTTCCGTGTTTTCTATCGTTAATTAAATAAAACCATGTTCTTATTATTTAGAAACGCAAAGAAACGTTATTATGACTTGGCAGTATGAAGTACCCAAGTCGAATGACACATGTTGAAAATTAAAAAAATACTGTTAGGTACTTTATGCCCGTTTCATTTTCTCGCAATCGAAGTGAAAAGCAGAGTTTATATCGAGCCATTTTACCCCCGACTTAACTATCCATCCTCGCCTGACTCAAAGTAAAATGGCTTCTTTTATGCACTAGCTGTACTATCTACTATTATTTAGTTGCCTGACAATTAAGGAATTATTATTTGTTGCTATATATTTTTGTATAGCAACTTGATACTGATCTGCCGTAGGGTAAGACGGGCCAAAGCCAAGTGCTACCCCTGAGAGTATACTAATAGATGATAATATTATAATATGGCGTGATGATATTACATATATTTTGTTTTTGTGTTGTAGTGGTAAATGATGTTTGTGAGTGTGGTAGGTGTGCATCATTGTCATTCTGCAGGAATATTCGGATGATTTTGCAAGTGTCAGGGGGCAAGTCTACTAATGTACAAACGTTGCAATGGTCTCTTCATTGTGAGTTTTTGACAGATTTTCTATACAAATACTGTCAAATACTCACAATGGCGAGACCATTGCAATGTTTGTAAATTAGTAGACTTAGGCCCCAGGGCCTCAAGTCTGCTATTACAATAGTGTCAGAATGGTCTATCATTGATTTCATAATTGTTGATTTTGACAAGTTTGGTAATCTACTAATATAATGGCGTCATTATGACCTTCCAATGGTCAGCCACTGACACTCCATTGAAAGAATTGGTAATCTCGTACATAATGACAAATGAAACTTCCTACTAAACTTCCTACAGATTGCTTACTCGTATAACACTAATAAATAATATGTAAAAATATAAATGAAATCTGGCATGAATAAATGTTCAAAATACCATTGTAATACAATTCTATTACGAAACCATTGACCGACCAATGATCGACCATTATGAATTTAGCAGATTACGAACTTTTAGCAAAATGACAATGGTATCGTGTTGGAGTGACGAATGTATAAAAATAGCAGACTTGAGCCCCAGGATGATAGATTTCTGTAGGGTTGGTAGGTGGAGGGAGCTATGAGCTATGTTTAGTGTTTTCAAAGATTGATGCAGTTGTTTCGGGAAGACACCCGTGGTTGAAAGTACCTACCACAGGAATAATGGCAAGGCTGCCTAATCGCCAAATTCGGTTAATTACTATTTGTACGAGTAGGTCTGTATATTTAGAAAAAAAATCTGCTACAGTGGTAGGTTTGTGTTCGTTTGGTACTGCTATGTCAACAATTTGCGAAGTTTTACTTGTATTAATTTTATCTAGTAAAGTTATGTCTGGTTTATTGTAATGTGTTGTTCTGTCTGTGAGGATGGCTCGAATAAAGTACCTATAGCTTGTGTGTTGCGTTTTCAAGAACCGTTTCAGGAATAGGTATACACCGTGGCATTTTAGTCGTCTTACAAAGACAGCCCACTTCATGTATCTTAATGACTGTCAATGCTAGTCGCGCGGTAAACTCTGATAGCGCGATGCAGGATTTGTGACGTCAGGTCTTTGATGCGTAGTTCGCATGTGGTGTTGTTGATACCGCCACATCGGTAAGTGTGTCTAGAATTTTCTAATACCTTTTATAAAGTTTCATATTGAGACACGAAGCAACATAATACGATCTAGAGGAATATGGCTGTTTTTATTTAAATCGAATTTTGTTGCTTCGTTAAAGTTATTTTTCACTTTTTTATGTATTTTTTTTTTGAAGTCGGTTGTTTTTTTTTCACTTTTTAATCAGGTAAAATATTTTCTAAGGGTACTGATTGTTTATTTCGCAGGTTTGTAAATATCTATTATTGCTCGTCCTTCTTCTTCCCTGGGTAGTGTTAGTCACGGTATCGCAAGATCAAGAGTGGTGTTTTCTATATTTGGTCAAACTGATGTTAAGACGCGCTGTAGGTTTTTAAGTTCCGTTTTGGTCCATCTTATTATACCAAAGGAATATGTAAGGACGGGTATCGCATAGGCAATTATTTTTTAAGATAGTATTTTTGGAGTGCAATTGAGTGTTTGCTATAGGTGTGATACCCATAAGGAAAGTAAACTTTCTCGATAGGATGTGATCACAAGATCGAAGCGGTAATAATATCTTGTCTTTTAAGTAAACAGTTATCTATCCGGGAAATGATAAGAGGCTCATGTTGAATGGTGATGTACCAGATGCCTGGTATTCTTTCCACAAATAATAACAATGATTTTTATCAAAATAAAATCTATCTGAGAAGATTGGAACTACATCTAACGGAGTACCTTGATAACAGGCCCGCTTTGCTTAAATATATATTATTTCATTGCCTTAAATCCCAATGTGTGACGGAATCCACTGCAGTATTACAAGTTAAGAATTTTGTTTCAGTTTCAGAATCTGATCAATTATCGTGATCCTGGAATGCTTGAGATACAACTAGCAATAAGTGGTAAAGTCAGTTGATATTACAAACTTAGATATCACAATTTATTGATTGGGTGTACTTATGATAAAGCTTCACTTATTACCAATAACTCAATATACATTATAGAAAGTTTGGAAATAAAACAAGAGTAGAAGAGTTAGAGTTAAAACATACTTATAGAAAAAAAAGTTAATTAATTAACGTTTATTAGAGTTAAAACACATCGTAAGTTTTGCAGTAGATTATACAAAGCTGCTCCGGAATTGTTATTTTCCTTGGAACCATCTGTAAAGTCAAGCAGCACTGTGTGCAGGGTGCATATTTTTGTAGAATGACGTTATTAATGTAACTTCTTTTTGTGGGATAAATGTTTGAGAAATGCTGTAGTGTGTGTGAGAATGTTTCCTCTAGTTCTTGAGTTCTTTTCTGACTTTTTTCGACTTACATGTGGTATTATGTCCAGTGTTTATAATAGTTGATGTCAAGACTTTAAAGTCAATGCTATTCAAGAAATTGCCAAGTAACTGCGACCAACTTAGATGCACCTACCACTCGTCGGCCGCTACCCGGCCACCGCTCGCTACGCTCGCTCTGCACGCGTAAGGTTGGTTACAGTTCTATCCTAACAGAACCCATTTAGTCGGGTTGCCCTAGCTTACTGCGACCAACTGTGAGAAAAGGCCAGTAACTTAAAATGTTCATTAATTTAAAAAGTTACCATCATTAGAAGCTTTTAGAGGTTCAGTAAAATATTTCCCTTTACTAATTCCTATTTTAAGGTTAAAAAAAAAAACTTTTTAAAGAGTTAATTCATATATATCTAGTTTTAATGTAATTAAGTCATGGAACCTTGGAACAGTTTTACTCTAATAAATAGAAAAACAGTAGCATTCGGCCAGTTATGTGACCAGAGTAGATTTACAACCTTCATCAAAGTTAAGTTGTAGTCTAAACGTAAAAAAAAATCTCCACCATCTGAAATGCAACTAGTAATCTGTGCGAAAAATAAACCGGTCAAAGAGCGAGTCGAACTCGCGCACCGAGGGTTCCGTACCAGCCCAGAAAAACTACAACTGTGCTTCACCCAAAGCACACATCCATACTCCATACTAATATTATAAATGTGAATGTAACTCTGTCTGTCTGTCGGTCTGTCTGTCTGTATGTTACGCCTAAACCGCTGAACCGATCGTCATGAAATTTGGTATAGATATAGCCTGGGATATGGAGAAGGACATAGGCTACTTTTTTACGCGATATCCGACATCCACGCGGGCGGAGCCGCGGGCAAAAGCTAGTAATATACAGATACCCAATCCCATACCTAATACCTAAGTGGTGTATTTGGATAAGGCAGTAAAGACTTGTGGTTTTTATAGTACCTACACCAACTTCAGTTGGTCTAGAAGAGATCTCCTGATCCATAACGCATCATAAAGATAAAACGTGAGTGTTGTCATTTTTCTAGCTGTCTGTACCATTTTTATTGCTGACTGTACCAATTTTACAACATAATGTGAATGCAGATAGCAATTCTCACTCAAAAAGTACTTAAATATACTTAATTGCACATTTCATTGTATATGTGAACTGGTTTGAAATTGAATTCGCGTTCTGTTTCCGAGAAATACGCTATTCAATGAATCCGTGAGTACATTTGCAGTATTGATTTAAATTTACAGTATTGAAAAATAATAATTTATTGAGGCACATATAGGTTTTGTAGTACAGGACGGACTTACAAAGTATGCTTATTACCATACTAATATTATAAATGTGAAAGTAACTCTGTCTGTCTGTATGTTACGTTTTCACGCCTAAACCGCTGAACCTATCGTCATGAAATTTGGCAGAGATGTAGCCTGGGATATGGAGACGGACATAGGCTACTTTTTTACGCGATAACCGCCATCTACGCGGGCGGAGCCGCGGGCAAAGGCTAGTTGTTGTATAAAAAAGAAAGATTAGGTACTCGCTCCTCGACGTGGACCGCATAAATTATGACGACCGGCACAATTTACCTTAGTCACAATCGAAATGGCGTTTGTGTAGCACATGTGTAGCACGTTAAGTAAAATAACGGTTATCGTCTAAATAAGCAGCAACAATGCCTTCCTGTGTTTTCAAAATGTGCACAAATAATTCACAAACCAAAAACAAGTTCAACGTGATTACTTTCCACTCGTAAGTACCTACTTACATCAAAACTTATTTTCTCTAAAATTCTCCTGAATAAATTGCTTTCTAGGTCGCCATTTGTTTCTAAGTTGTTATGGATACGTAACAGTGACAATTATTGCTATCTCGTTCCCGCTACAGCCCACGTCATATCTCTCTATTTCGGTCGTTGATGCATGATACACGACACCGGGAAAAGTAGTTGTGTGGGTGTGTTTACATGTAATTGTTTCTAATCCAATAATGTTTTTTTTATTATTTAAACTTTGCCTCACACAGGAGTTTCTCCTGTATCGTGGGTGCGTTTACTAACATTTAAATTCACATACACAAACAGCCAGACCCGGAACAACTACTTTTAGGTCGTACAAATATTTGTTCCGTGCGGGAATCGAACCCGCGACACGCATTGCATCAGTCAATCGCTTAACCACTGCGCCAACCGTGTCGTTACGCCACACACGCAACGTGTCGTGTCGTGTCGTGTGTATGTGTCGTGTGTGCGTTGTGTGTGTCGTGTCGTGTGTGTGTGTTATGTGACATTAGAGCGGTGCCTTATCTTCCTTTTTTATACATCAACTAGCTGACCCGACAGACTTCATTCTGTCAAAAGCTAAGGAAATATAATATAAACTCCACTACTTTACCCTACCCTACCCTAGCCTACCTACCTACCCTACCCTACCCTACCCTACCCTATCTACTCTACCTATCTACCCTACCCTACCCTACCCTATCTACTCTACCTATCTACCCTACCTATCTACCCTACGCTACCCTACCCTACCTACCCTACCTAACCTACCTACCCTACCTACCCTACCTACCCTACCTACACTACCTACCCTACCTACCCTACCTACCTTACCTACCCTACCTACCCTACCCTAACTAAATAAATCTTTAAAAAAAATATATTGATAAAAACCTATTCTCAGACCAGCCAAATGATAACTGACACGTTATGTCAAACACCATAAAGTTACATTGACGAACGTCAAATGTTTGACAGGAAAGTTGGTAGAACAGTTTATATGGGAAAATGAAATTGTTGTTTTTACTATCTTCCTCGCAATTTTTCCATATTTTCTCACCGTTTAAGCCTTCCCTGGACTATGACAAACATTTCAAAACCAAAATCAGCTAAATCGGCCCAGCCGTTCTCGAGTTTTAGCGAGACTAACGAACAGCAATTGATTTTATATACATATATAGATGATGGTGTACACACGAATTGTTGGGTGAAGCACAGCTAGTAGGGCAGTCTCTTAGGAACGTGTTCCTGTATCTACTACGATTAAGGGAATTTGTGGGGTAAACAAGCACAGTAGCCCTTGGTACCTGCCTATATAGCCTTGTCCCAACTATATTCGGGTTGGCTTCCAGTCTAACCGAACGCAGCTGAATACCAGTATTTTACATGGAGCGACTGCCTATCTGACCTCCACAACCTAGTAGCTGGGCAATACGATACCCCTTAGTAAGACTGGTTGTCAGACTTTCATGATCCACGAATGACAGCCAGGACCAACGACTTAACGTGCTATCCGAGGCTCGGAGGAGTCTCGGTATGTAAAGATGGTCACCCATCCACGAACCGAACCCGGCAAGCGTAGCTTATTAACCTGATGGATCGACCTAGGTAGTTCTTGGTGCAGGTAGCGCTTGTAGGTAAACACCGCAAAATAAAAGGTTTTTTTTTTTTTTCTCAAAATTGCTTGGTTAGATTTTGATGCCATTGCACAAGATTATAAAATCAAAATCAAAAGTGTTTTATTTAAATTAGGCTGAGAATCAGAATTTTTCGAATGTCAAAATTACATAAGGCAGTGCTTTAGCTGGGAAGAAGTGGCGCAACAAACTCCCCAGCAGCACATCTGTGTGTTCAATTAGATCAACTTGATTCTGTACAATAGTACTATATTTTTTATTTACATTACGAGACAGAACAGTAAATTACATTATTTGCCCTATGTCAGCACACGCCAATTTACCAGAAAATACAATGAAAACTATACTCAAGCAAAATAACTTTAAAAACAAAACAAAACTTAAAACCTAACCTTTAGATGAAGTATCCCTACACTATTATCAAAAGCGTATCGCTATTGGTCCCAACCTCCTTTCTGTCAAAATCTGTGCGGTTTGCGCTAGGTTTTGGTATGAAGGCCCAGTGGATGAGAGGGTGACTACTATGGTGAGGTTCGCGTGAAGTTCCGGGTTCTATTCCACGGTTGTGACGAGGTGAAGGGGCAGGCTTCCGATTTGGCCAATTCTCAGTCAGCACCAGCTGGTTTGGCCAAACTAAAATAGTTTTTATTAAATAATACATTCTGATTTGAAAGTTATGACGTTTCAAACATATTTTTATCGTTTGAGGTAGGCCTTCAGCCACTTACTGTAACTGCACTGAGTAATGATGCAGCTCGTCCCGACACTCCCAGGGGGACAGTAAACTGTCTTGGAACCCGCAAGCAACGTCATAAGGGTACAGACACAATGGGGCAGAAAGGCATGGAAAGTTAAGGCACTCGCGACTGCCACTGTAAGTACTGACTATAGGTAGTCAGCGACATGACAGTCACTTTTTGAAAAGTTTGTATGGGCTCGCTGCACAAGTGTAGACTGGTAGTGGCATTTTGGCCTGGAAGTGATCCACTTTTCAACCTTATTCCTAAGGCATAAAGGTGAAAAGTGGTCATCCGCTATAGTCCGCGGTCGTACCTAGAACGTACGTAGGCAAAACGGTTATTTAAACAATCATACCTAATTAGGTACGTACAACAATTTGTCCGCAATATGTATCCGTTGCCGCAAACGCCCAATCGTAAGAACTTGAAGTTAAATCAATTCCATAATAATACACGCTTCGCTAAACTAGCCTGTAAACCGACATGTCTTTCTGCTCAATCGTACTCCGACCCACAAGATACAAGCCCTGCTTAGTTTGGAGGTCAACGGCCAAACCAACGCATTGTGATGTACAAACTTAATGGTGTTTATGTTGGATCATTGACTGTCATCATCACCTTTTCTTTTCGTAGATTTCTTTTCTTAGCTTCTCTGCTACAGGAGTGGGGAATTCCAAAAGTTAGAGCATGTCTAAGTTGTAAAATAACACAGCTAAATTCGAAATTATGGGTAACGTGGCAGGGCAACGTGGTCAAAGGAAAGATGATCTCAATTTTGAAGGAAAATATAACTGCATTCTTTTAATTGATAAAGCTTTTGACTGACTTTCATTCTGATGCTTAATTATTGAATAATAAACTACTACTAGCAATGTGTAAAAGGGTGTGTTCGGTATAAAAACCCCTGACTATAATGGAAAATACATAGAAGTGCACATAAGACATTATAAATCTGCACTTCTAAATATTTTTGGTGCTTCTCATATTACGTTCTTACATCCACGATCTTTTAAAACGTACTATTATGTATAGTGATTAATACCTATGAAATGTACGGGAAAAGTTCTAAAAAAGAGATATGATCAATAGAGTTCTTTGATCCATATGAGAAACAGGATCTATTAGCATCAATAAAGTTTTTGTGTAAATTACTATTGTATAATTACTAATTAAGTTGACTGTACCTATACTCCATTTATTATAACATTAGACAAATAACTGTTCTCACCCTTTCGTTATTTCGATGTAAACGTTTAATAAACTCCGTTATTTCACGATAAATATAAAGCACTGTAATCTATTTACCATTTACATTAAAAAAATAACTCTAAAGTGCAGTAATTTCGACAATATTACACAATAACTGTCGTTATTTAGCCGTTATTTGTCTAATGCTAATGCTAGTAAATGGAGTATAGGTACATTTTGTTCAAAATTTTGTTCGGTGAATGCACGACATAATGATTAAAAGTTAAGGATAATCTCAGTCTCTAAATAATGTTTTCCTGTAGCAATAACGGTTAAGGTACCTGCCCTAACTAGGTACATACCTACCCGTCCGAATATCTACTCAGTAGGAAGTATTAAGGTATATTTCCAAAGAAAAATTTTCTCAAAAAAAAATAAAAAATTGATACCCCTGTGCACAAGGGTAGATGAGATATCCCTACAAAAATATCAAAACCTGCCTGCCTGCATCAAAAGCTCAGTGAATTTTACGTTTTTTAGTTTCGTCTCTGTAAAGCTTCCAGGTTTTTTAAATCACCTTGTTTTGCACAAGTTTTCTGAGGCCTTTTTTTTTTTTGCAAATTAATTAATAAACTTGTTATTGTTATATTGTTTATTCGGACTTATTCATTTTTTCACGGAACATCTTCAAAGCTGTCACCAATATACGCTATAAATACCGTCTACTGATGCCCAATTGCGTAGCACGTCGTCTGGTTGATGTTTTTGGGTCGACTTGGACACTTCCATCCACAGCAGCGATATTCTCGGTAGACCGACTGCTCCAGGGGCGGCTATGCCTAAGACTATCCCATGTTGAGCCAGTCTCCATAAGACGAGTAGCCAAACTCCGCAGTATTTGCGCAGTTGGACGACCACGGCGGGAATTGACGACGAAGTTCACGTTGGGTTAACACCACTGACCGATTATTGGTTAAAAACAATGAGAAAATTATTCCGCGTTCTTGTAGAGTATAACGCACCATGATTTTACGATACGATGTTTATGTTACATTTAAATACTAAACATTAAATTTTCAAAGACTTAACATTTTAAAAGAGTAAGTATGGAGTATTCATGCCCATTCTTCTCCATACATAACTACCTTTTGGAAGGAGCAACTAGAATCAATTAACTATTTTTGTAATTTTTGACGTTCAAAAGTGCACGTGCCTATTTGAAATAAATGATTTGACTTGCACTCAAAAATGAGAGCATCTTCCAAAGTGTTGATAACTTATGCGCCATCTATTATAGTATAAAGAAAGTAGGGTAACTTATTGAAAAATACAAAAGAAAATACAAAGACTTTAATGGAATGTCTTAGCATGTGAGACATTCCTAACGTTTATTTCATTCCAAGTTTATATTTTGTCGCTTTCCCCATTCCCGTTCTATAAAAATATGTCAATGAAAATGAGCCTGAAGTACAGTTAACCAGAAAACGTATGCAATAAAAATCTGAAAATTTCCTCGATTTGTAAACTAAAAAACATGCCTTTCTTCGGAATAAGAACGTAGTAAGTGCTTAAAGCGTTTTTATCGTAATAAGCAAATCCCAAAATAGAACGATTTTTTAACAATGCCTACACGTTCTTCATCATGTCAATACAATTAGTTATTAAATATCCTCATACCTATAGGTATATATATTTATGTAGTCAACCAGTCTTCCCAAGGAGTATCGTGTTACCCAGTAACTTGATTTGTGGAAGTCAGATAGTCCGTCGCTCCATGTAAAATATTGGTATTCAGCTGTATACGGTTAGACTGGAAGCCGACCCCAACATAGTTGGAAAAGGCTGGACAGATGATGAGTCATTAACATAAAACGTAAATTCTTGGAAATTAGAAGCATATCTGCCTACAATTAAGGCTCCTACAAACAGGCGCGACACGCGACGCGACACAAAGAGACCGCTCGTCGCGCGGCACGCGGTGTCTTTGTGTCGTGTCCCGCCTGTTTGTAGGAGTCTTTATTGGGTCAATATAATAGTGCCCACAGGCACGAAAATTAAACAGTTTTGTGACAAGCATAATACCTAGAATTTATCTTTTTGTATTTTTTTTATTTTCCATTTTTATTTGAGTATGTTTTTTTAGTTCATGCTACATATTTGACAAAGAACCTGAGTTGTGTTATTATAACATTATCAACTTAAGCGAAGAAGATAATTCTTGTAATATTGAAGTTAACTTACAAACCACTCATCAGAACATAACCAAATTTATATGGGTCCAATCCTAAGTTAAAAAAAAAAAAAAACACCGGTCGCGGTGGTAAAGACATTTCACTGAACATATTACATTTTTTTAAAAATGACAAAATGAGACCCTCTTTTTTTGAAGTTCGATAAAAGGCACGATTCCACTCTTCCCAAAAATGGTGTGTGTGTCAATTAAAAATATATTGGCACCCCAAAATCAACAAACTTTCGTCCTGACTGTACATGTTCATTAAAAAGGTTCTAACAAATCGGAGCTTTCTAGTTTATTACGATCGTTGTACGACACAATGCGACATGAGTCACCCCCAGGGAAGTTGCGTGTACGACTGCTGCTGCCCACCATCGTAGCTTGACCTCTCGAGCCCTTCATCCGCTAAACTGTTGGATTAACGAGTAGATGAGTCTTTGGTGTCGGCAGCTCAACTTAAAATGGGTGCAATATGCAGATAGGGCTGCGCGTTGCGTTTTATTTGTTTATTTGTATGAGTCATGATTGAGAAATTCTTGGTGCGGTGTGTTTGGTGAATGAATTACGCATATTTTGTGTTTAACATGCTGTGTTTTTTTATGAAATATTTTCTCAAAAACAATCTCATTAGCTTTGCGATTTCCTTTATTGTGCCATGGCAATTTTTTTACTACTATAAGTACCAGGGACTTGCACGATCATACAGCTACCGAATGAAGATTAATTAAAATAGGTCAATAGACGTTAAAACCCATGAAATCATAAAAATAAATTAACTGGCTCAGATTTCCATTTCATGAAGTACTCTAACTCTGACGTCGAGATTCCAAACTATAATATTTTAGATTTATCCATACTGACTAAGCAATCTCTAAAGATCTAGGTATTATAGGTGTTATTTTTAGTAGATAAGGCACCTAAGATCTAGGTCATCCTTGCGAACTGCTGAGCGCCGGGGTCCTGGGTTCGATCCCCAGATCCGACAGTGTTGTTATCTTCATTAGGAATTACCTACTTAACATGATTTATGACCAGTTAATTGGGAAGAAGCTCGCCTTCTATTAAATGTGAAGGCGAAATGTGTTGCACTAATTCCTACGGGGAATCCAGGTTCACGCTTGTTGCTTTGAGCCGTTACTCTAAGCCTAAAAGCATGTCCGACAGTTACGGGAAATTCCATTTAGGAACATAGGTTTATCAATACCAATAAAAGTACATTTTGCGCTTCCCTGATATGCCTATAAGCACTGCGATTTTAACGGAATCCTCTGATATAATTTGTACAGTGTTTTGGCTTGTTTGGTAGGCAAGCCAGCCGAAAATCACAAGTTTTCATACAGACATATACCTAATTTAAAAGGGGTACGTGTCATGTCTAAGAAACACAAAATTTAATGGTATTAATTACACAAAAAACTGCCTCGAATTATCTAAAATAATTAAATCATTATCTCAATCTATCCGAAGCCATGCTTGTCTACCAAATAAGACTAGGTAAGTGCTAGTTTCACCAATGAAACTGAACGCGATCAGCACATCTAAACCGCGTTCAAGAGCTGTAATATTCCACAGAAAATAATGAAACTGTCAACTATTAAACGTAGTTTATGCGCTGATCGCGTTCAGTTTTATTGGTGAAATTCACCCTTAGTAGGTACGCACGGCTACAAATCAAGCTATGATTTCCAGTATACGCTGACTTCTCACTGTACAAAAATCCTATACATTGCAAGATCAGCTTATACTGGAAATTTATAGCTTGATTTGTAGCCGTGTGTACCTACATAATAAACAAAATGCACTTTACGTCATCTCTTTGCAAACGAAAATTAAGAGAAATAAGTGTAACTTGCCCTTTGGTTTTCATGTTACTGGGACATTTCATTCCCGCATAGGTATCATATTCATTAAAGCTAGGCTTGACTATAATTCAAATACTAATTAATATTGTTTTCTCTTTGTTGCAGACTATGCTGTGTCATTTTATTTTAATTTTTCTCGCAGTTAACAACGTTTTAGGATCGGATGCAGGTACGTACCTCCTCTTTTGTTAGCATCACTATACCTACAGGTTGGAAAAAATACATTACACAATGTTTCTTACAGTGATGGGCCGAATACGGGGTTTACCGAATACGAATATTCGCACGAATGTTCGGGTAAATGTTTACCGAACCGAATATTCGGCGGAATATTCGGCGAAATATAAATATCTAGTTAGCGGCAAGACATTGACACGTGTTAATGTTAATGTTGAATAAATATTAGATTAAAACAATACAAGCCTACCACTTCTATTACTTCTTAATAGAGGCAGTCTTACATAAGATTGTTACTATCTATGCTGCCGCACTAACGAAGAATGCAATAACTCGATTTTGGACAATTTTGAGTTATATATTCGTTGAGTTATATACTTGGAGTCAGCGAATCTAAATCTATCTAACCCTCTCTAAACAACTTTTTATTGATCCTTCAGGAACTCGGTTTTTCAGTATGCAAGAATGCAATAACTAAAACTTCATAACAAATTCAATAATCATAAATACAATTCTCGGAAGCGTCAAAATCGAGTTATTGCATTTTTCGTTAGTGCCGCAGTATGTATCTCTTTACATAGACAGAATAAATAATAAGACACACTTGATATTGATACAATTATGTACTTATACTGGCTATATAGCTATAGCTTATAGAGGCATTTTTTTTAATACAAAATTATTAGGTAGAATGTTCGGCTTTTTTTACCGAATATGTAATTGGCCGAATATGAATGTTCGGTAAACCTGCCGAATATGTCGAATACCGAACATAAAACGAATATTCGGTCCATTCGTAGTTTCTTATACATCCTCATCATTGACTCGATTGATGCCATAACATGACTCAATCATGCTTTGGCAATATTGTCGGTTCGATTTTCGGATCAGGCAGGCAATATTAAAACATCCTTTGAAACGTGCGGGTTTATTTGCTTCGTACGAAAATGTTCGAGTTTACGAGTTGTTTTCCCTTTGACTGTGTGGCAATCGTCAATGGCGCTTTTAATTTCCTGATTTTCACCCCCTGTATAGAAACATCTGCTTCCGAAGAGTTTATTTCGTTTTAAAAACACAAAGAGTTGTTTTATTTTACCTACCGATTTTGATTGATTTGCGTGATATTCATCCCCTCTGTTATCCTTTTTCTATCTATATACGTATGTATTCGCAAAACTAGTTCGTTTCGTTCGTTCGTTTAGTTAGTTTCGATGATGATCTCCTAATCTCCTTAATCGCGGACTTCTTTCCTGTCGGCAAGGTGGTAAGCGAGACTGACTGTCATTATAATTAGATATCGCATCACCACTCGGGGAGGGTATTTTAATGCAATAGAGGACATAAGATGATATGAATGATTGAAATTCGCAGGTTTAGTAATTTTCCATCTTTCGCATAAAATAATTCCAGTTTTTTTTTTTAAATATTAATTCTCTTAATATCAGTTTTTTTTTTTAAACCTGTCTCGAGTTCTTCCTGTAATTTGCATTGAAATTATAAAATATTAATTTTAACAAGCCCTTTTTAGCTCGTTATTGTGTATGAGAAACGGTGGTGCTTTTCCATCGATACTTTTAAAACGTAGTTGCAAAATTGCATACAAATACAGGGCATTCAGTTTATAACCATCATGTTGTTTACACCTATTGACGTCAAAAGACGACACGTGTTCTCTTAATGACCTTGCCCATGAACTCGTTCGACATCCAACAATGCACCCCAAGGTAAACTCCAACAATTTTGTAGGTGAACAAGCAATGGACGGCATATTGACGAAAAGAATTTATAAAAATTTCATCAAAAGTAAATTGTGTGCATGAACGTTGATGTGTTCAGCCACTATACCAATAGCCGTCATTCAGGTGCACGAAGAGGGAGGCTGATTAGTGATTCAAATGTCGATTAGGCGCTGAACTTTTGAACTAAATTCACTTCTGTTGGCTTCGAACCTTCGTGTAGACAGCATTACATTCCTAAAGTCCGCCGAAGCTGCACGCATACAAAGACAAGGAGGCGCTTGTGACGTCAGGTATCATGAGTGTCCTCAGGGCATGGACCATCTTTATGATGTTGATGAATCCCGACCGAGGTGACTTTTTTTTTTTAAACAGCCTTGTAGGTTGTGGAGAATTTTCCAAAGATTTTCGACGCAAATAAAATAAGTGCTTGGTTATAGAAGTGGTGGTACTTCGTGCGGTGCGTGGACGCGATGCGCGGCTCCCCTGCGGCCAAGGGAAGCTTTTCCTTGACGGACCTGACTCATACGTGCTCTGGCTGAAAAATAATCGAGACTTTCTCTACCGGTTTCCTAACGAAGAATCTGAGAAAAGGTCAGTAACAATTATGTTTCTAATGCTTGCGCATTACCGTAATTTCACCCGATGTTAAGCAATAATGCGATTTTATGTGCACAGTTTTACAAAAATTACTCATTTTTACAATCGTTGGTACAGTTGACCAGAGAGAGATCAAAGAGTTACCCTCTTTGATCTTGAGCTGGCCTAGTGTATGAAAAAGTTTCAATGGAATACGAGCTGTTTTTGTTACCACTGACGTGCAGCCTACTGTACGTTTGCTGTGCTGTTGCTAACCCAATTGAGTTCCGGAATTTGTTGCAGCATGTCTTCTTCTTCCATACTCTCTATCAGGCATCGTCTTACTTCATCTTAGTAGGTAATCACTCCTTTCTAGCTATAGGTAGGTATTGTATTAACCTGCATGGTTTAACCATGCAGCTTTTATATATTTACTAGCTGACCCTACAGACTTCGTTCTGTCAAAAGCTATAGTATAAACTCCACTACTCTACCCTACCCTACCCTATCTACCCTACCTACCTACCCTACTCTACCCTACCTACCTACCTACCTACTCTACTCTACCCTACCTTCCTACTCTACCCTACCCTACCCTACCTACCTACCTACCTACCCTACCCTACCGTACCCTACCCTACCGTACCCTACCCTACCCTACCTACCTACACAACCCTACCTACCTACCTACCTACCCTACCCTACACTACAATACCCTACCTACCTACCTACCTACCTACATAACCTACCCTACTCTACCCTACCCTTATTTTTCTCGCCATAAAAACCATCCTTGGACTTCAACGAACATTAAAAAAAAAGAATTGGTAAAATTGGTCCAGGCGTTGTTGAGTTATGCGCTTACCAACACATTTTGCGATTCATTTTTATATTATACTCGTAGATATAGCTATAGCTTATAGAGGCATTTTTACCTACCTACCTACCCTACCCTATCCTACTCTACTCTACCCTGCCCTACCTACCTACCTACCTACCTACCTACCTACCCTACCCTATCCTACCCTACCTACTTACCTACCTACCTACCTACCTATCTACCTACCTAACCTACCCTACCCTACTCTACTCTACCCTACCTACCTACTTACCCTACCCTACCCTACCCTACCCTACCTACCTACCTACCCTACCCTACCTTACCCTACCCTACCTACCTACCTAAAACTTAAAAGAAAATAGATAGTAGCCGATTCTCAGACCTACTGAATATGCATATAAAATTTCATTGAAATCGGTCAAGCCGTTTCGGAGGAGTATGGTAACTAACATTGTGACACGAGAATTTTATATAATAGATTTTCTTTATATTTTATTTACAATTAACAATGGACTCAATACGTTAGTAACAACATTTCATAACAACTATGTTAGTACTCGTATCTAAATTTAACGTACACACTAAACGTAACACTGCCCTATTATGAGATTCCCTGCTACAAGCTCAACACCGATGTGGAAAGCTTGCAGCAGCGATTCACACACAAGCAGTCCAGTCTGCTCGCGACCTGTAGTATAAAGTTGCTGGCCCACACCCGGCGCGCTAGGGAGGCGCATCTTTTTCGCATCGTAGCGTAGAAGCAATTGACACGATCATCAGCAAACGTCCCTGATGCGCTACACAAGCGAAACAGCCCCATCAATACCCGGAAACCATTATTATATTGAATGCGCAGGGCGCTGTACGATTTTTGAGTGTAACTCACCCATAGGCTGCACGTGTATAATGATACTATTTTATGTATAGTTTAGAAGTTGATGGCATACAAATGCTAATTCGTATTAGGAATATTAGAAGCTAGCTGAGCTGGGGCCTAAGTCTGATATTTTTATAAATTCGTCACTCCAACACGATCCCATTGTCATTTTGTTAAAAGTTCGTAATCTGCTAAATTCATAATGGTCGATCATTGGTCGGTCAATGGTTTCGTCTTAGATAAATGATAGGTCTCGCTGCGCTCGACTGCAGCGAGACCAATCATTTATCTATGGGTTTCGTAATATAATTGTATTGCATTTTGAACATTTATTCATGCCAGATTTCATTTATATTTTTACATATTATTTATTAGTGTTATGAGCAATCTGAAGTAGCAGGAAGTTGGAGTGTCAGTGGCTGACCATTGGAAAGTCATAATGACGCCATTATATTAGTAGATTACCAAACTTGTCAAAATCAACAGTTATGAAATCAATGATAGACCATTCTGACACTATTGTAATAGCAGACTTGAGGCCCTGACAGACTGTGTCATCATCATCATATAAAATGTAAAATCTTATAAATTAGATTGATTAATAGCAATAATTATGCAAGTGATCCTATAAACATGAATTTCATTTTATCCCGGTACCGTTAGCATGCCGCCGGTCCTAATCTATATATACTTAATATATATACTTAATATACTTAATATATAAAGCTGAAGAGTTTGTTTGTTTGTTTGTTTGAACGCGCTAATCTCAGAAACTACTGGTTGGTATAGAAAAATTCTTTTTAAGTGGGATAGTCCATTTATTGAGGAATATTATAGGCGAGAATATTATAGGTGTTATATATATAATAATATATATAACATCACGCTACAACCAAAAGGAGCGGAGCATAAATGAAAAATGTTGCAAAAACGGGAAAAATTATTCCTTTTTGAGAGCTTCCGTTGCGTGCGCTGCGTAAACGGTTTAAGTTACGCAAATATCATGTATGATGGAATTGTTCCTCTTTAAATTTTCAAAAAAAAAAGTCTGCGACAGCATATGTCTATCTTTTAAGATTGACTCACTATAACCTTTTTTATGGTAATCAAATTTGTTAGAAATTAATGCATTATTTGCGAAGGAGTTTTCATAAACATGGTATTAATCCTTATCCAAATAAATACGTTATTCATCACAAGTATTTAATTTTGAACAAAGTTGTCCTTGCATCATTTAATTTCAATGAATATCTTAGGAGATATAACTGTTTTATAATAACTCCGCAGCAAAATAATGATCAACTCTGCGAGGTAGTCTATTCTAAAGCTGAAGAGTTAGTTTTTAGGGTTCCGTACCCTAAGGGTAAAATGGGACCCTATTACTAAAACTTCGCTGTCCGTCTGTCTGTCTGTCTGTCCGTCTGTCACCAGGCTGTATCTCATGAACCGCGATTTAAACAGTTGAAATTTTCACATAATTATGATGTATTTCTGTTGCCGCTATAACAACAAATACTAAAAAACAGAAAAAAAAAATATTTAAGGGGGGTCTAATCCCATACAACGGACATGATTTTTTTGCCGTTTTTTTTGCTCCGCCCGCGTGGATGTCGGTTATCACGTAAAAAAGTAGCCTATGTCCTTCTCTATATCCCAGGTCGATCGGTTCAGCGGTTTAGGCGTGAAAACGTAACATACAGACAGACAGACAGACAGACAGAGCTACTTTCACATTTATAATATTAGTATGGATAGCTTTTGCCCGCGGCTCCGCCCGCGTGGATGTCGGTTATCGCGTAAAAAAGAAGCCTATGTCCTTCTCCATATCCCAGGCTATATCTTTGCCAAATTTCATGACGATCGGTTCAGCGGTTTAGAAGTGAAAACGTAACATGTAGACAGACAGACAGAGTTACTTTCACATTTATAATATTAGTAAGGATAAGGATTTGTATGGATGGTACGGAACCCTTCGTGCGCGAGTCCGACTCGCACTTGGCCGGTTTTTTGTTTTTTGAACGTGCTAATCTCTGAACTGCGAGTTAAAATCTTTTTGCATTTTACAGCCCAATTCTTGAGGAAGAATTACATTTCTATTAACTAGAACACCATTTTTTTTTTTAATGAAAGTTTATGCGAAAACGAAGTAAAAGCACGGGCAGGCAATCTGTTGCGACGGTGGGTCGGGGGAACAAGAAATTTAACGCGGACGAAGTCGCGGGCAGAAGCTAGTAGTACATAATTCTAGGTATTATTCATAGCATCATATCGCTGCTTTGCATGAATAACCGCACAATCCAAAAACACACATTTTACAGGGTAGCTATTTGAAAATTAAACAAAATATTTACTGTCATAACTTTTCATGTATTTGATCAATAAAATAATAAATAGAATGTATAAATCGAAAGAGCATTAATCAATGTTTAATTAAATAGGAACTATTTTGCATTTGGCTGTGCTATAAACTTATAAACCAGTATTTTCAAAATTTTGGTTTCGGGTATTCATGCAAAGTAGCGATATGTAACCAGTATGTCAAAACGTCAAGCATATAGTTTTCTCGAGCGCGGCTTGTCGTTGCTCACGAAACGGAATGCTACCATTTTAAATATTATTTTTATATAATCATTTAGAATTTAAGTATTGTGTATTTATTTGATTCTTTATTCCTCATTGTATTCTGCACCGGGCGACGTCATTATAGCAACTCCGGTTGTCGCTGCAAACCAGCGCTGAAGCTCTGTCTCGCATAGGGTCGCAACATTATGCTGAGCGATCGCCGTTTTGCGTGGATGTGACGCACATTTTCCCGCAACTTGTTCTTTTTTGTGTTCTTTCTTTACGTCATGTTTACCGCAAATAAACATTATTTTCTTTGTGTCTTTCGTTTCACACAATTCAGCTGTGGTTCCGGAATATTGCGTTGCCTTTCAGTACCTACATATGTATATACTTAATTGAAAATACTGGCGAAATATGTAAAGCCAACATACTATATGTATATGTAATTTGTTCGTAGAATTTACAGTTTTCTCCCAATACCTAAGTACATACATATCGAGCTAAACAAATCCAGTATATGCTGATCTCGCATTCTTTGGGATTTACGTACGATGAGAAATCAGCTTATAATGGAAATGTATAATTTGTCATGTAGCGTGTGTGTACATAGAATTAATATTTGCAAAGGCAAAACATTTTGCAATGGTTTTATTTTGTTTATTTGCATTAGACCAACATTCGTTCGTTTTATGGTAAAAGATGTGTGCTCGTGCTCAGATTATTTAGTGGACTGTTGGAAAAGCTGTGACAGAGTTCCGGGAATCATTCGGACGTGTATTTTACTTTTTACTTTTACTTTTACTTTAATACTTACTTTGCTTTACTTTTGGCTTTTCGAGGTTTCCGGTTTTCTGAATAAATGAGTTACAAATACTTAATGAGTTAGGGCATTGCATAAGTGCCCATGTAGGTTTATGTGAAATAAAATATGTTGATTTTGGACGCGGGATTACATATTTCATCTTTGACATTGACGGGCACAAAATCCAATTAATAGTCAAGTTTGTTGTGTTAGTGTTGAACTTTAAAATCGTGCCGTAAGGCCTAGGTATGTACTGAAATGTTTAAGTAAGTACTACACACATTCTGATACATTAATGGGTAGGAAACGTAAAGGTAGGTAATAGTGCAGCGCTATTGACCATTGTTGATAAGTTCAGCTGAGTAATTAAGTAACACACTATCAATCGAAATCTGAATGATTTTGAGGCATCATTGCTAATCCATTGCTAATCAATTGTCAAAATGAAACCCATTGCGATCAATTGTCATTTTATGTGCCCCGTAATTACCCCGCGATCGTGACCAAGACCCAAGCTCCACAATGGCAATTTCTTGCGTCCATTAGACCAATGAGGTATAAGTAGTCCGACATAGACAATAGACAGAGTGTTTGCGTAGTTTCCCTCTAAAACTGTGTTAAAAAAAGAACATTATCTTTTGACGTGGCAACGTCCTCTCACTCGGTTCCACCAACAATGGCACATTGAAATTAGCCCTTATTTTTAAATAATAATAGAGATTTAAGTTGCGTGAATCCGCCGTACCGTAGGTGGGGCTTGTAGCGTACCACATGAGGTAGGTAGGTACGCTCGGACTTTAGGTGTAGGAAAAAGTTAGGCATTGTTGAGTATCTTCTCTGCCACTGATACCAGTCCCTTGTAGGGCCAAAACCCGTGACCACATCTTCGGTACCTCGTGCGAGTCCGGATTCTGTCATGACGACACCTCGCTAGTGATCAAGAAGGCGACCGACCGCGATGGAGGGCTGTATAGCTGCCGGGTCCACTACCAAGCTTCTCCGTCAGTGGACTACCTAATTGATGTCAAACTAGTTGGTAAGTTCAACATACTTTTCGGGAGTAGGTACTTGGTGATGTTCTTCAGAAAGGTTAAGTTATGCGTGGTACTCGCAACTGGCGTGCGTGTATAGCCATTACATACATGAACGTAAAAGAAGGAAAAAGTATGTAAGGATCGTAGTAGCTGGGGCCCAAGTCTGCTATTTTTATAAATTCGTCACTCCAACACGATCCCATTGTCATTTAGCTAAAAGTTCGTAATCTGCTAAATTCATAATGGTCGATCATTGGTCGGTCAATGGTGTCGCAATATAATTGTATTAAAATGGCATTTTGAACATTTATTCATTCAAGATTTCATTTATATATATTTTTACATGTTATTTATTAGTATTATAAGCAATCTGAAGTAGCAGGAAGTTGGAAGTTTAGTAGGAAGTTTCATTTGTCATTATGTACGAGATTACCAATTCTTTCAATGGAGTGTCAGTGGCTGACCATTGGAAAGTCATAATGACGCCATTATATTAGTAGATTACCAAACTTGTCAAAATCAACAATTATGAAATCAATGATAGACCATTCTGACACTGTTATAATAGCAGACTTGAGGCCCTGGGAGTTCTTTTGTTAGTACCTAGTGACTACCCCCATGGAAAAAGGCGTGAGTTTATGCATGTACCTATGTATGTCAATTTTATATTAGGGAATAGTAATTAACAATGGGGTATTGGGACAGGACCCGAATGCTTCATGTGGTCGTCATTTGTTATACAGGGTTAAATTAAATTAACGAGTGAAACTCCGCAGACGTGATGGGTATCCCTATCTAAACAAGATGAAATAAAATAAAAAAAGATTTGAAGATCTTTTTTGGGGTCAACGAAAGAAAAGAAAGAAATTAAAATAGTTTTATTTGTCACAAAAACACGTGCATACAAAAAGATAATTAACTCGAGTAGGTAGGTAAACAGTAAAATAGAACAAAATAGATCTACATTATAATCACGAGCACAAAATCGAAATAGTCGGCAGCTGCACGTCTTGACTGTGACAAGAAGGCTTCCACTTAGCATGATGCTGTGCTATGAGGGACCCACAGCTCAGCGCTGATTTTCAATGGTCACCCGAGCTCTTGTAGTGATGTAACTTGAAGTATGAGCTGAGAAGATGTGTTTTCTTTTTTTTATCGTGTTAAGATATCGAAACCATTCACGATTGTGAAGTATACAAAATATATATATATCTGAGAGTTCAAGTGACAGACCAGCAGCGGTTAATGACACAAAAAAAAAAAACTCACCAAAATTGATTTTTGTTTTATCATGTTTAGATACCGATACCCATATATCACGACTGCGTTATTTCGCTAGCTAATTTAATTACTTAGACCCTGTATATTCAACCACAGATACGTGCTCATGATTGTAGATTGCAACGCCCAATGCTTCACTTCTATTAGGGGATTGTGCTCGTCTTTAACGCAGCTGATAACAAATACAAAGGCCCGTGTCCTGTAACAATGGCTCAATATTCAATAACAGTTAATTGGATTTGAGTCGAGGTTAATATATAAAATCTGACAGTTTTAAACTGAGTCGTAACTAGAATACTTATATAAGGTGTCTATTCATACACGAAATATTTTAGGAGAAACATCTACCTAAAGGTGGTAAAAAAGCCTTAGCAACGAAAAAAGTTTTTTTATCGAAGTGTTTTTAAATTTTTACATAATTATTATAATTTTAAAATTGTTTGAGACATTTTGCAAAAAAATCTTTACTTATTTTTTTTTTTTATTCTATGAACGACCCGCCTGGACGGGGCGACGACGGTGGCGACACGAGCGCGGTGCCTATTGATAAATTAATCATCATAATAATATCAAGTAATTTTTTTTTTTTAATAATATACGCAGATTTAAAAAAAAATCGTTTCCATGGCTTTTTTTACCACCGGTGTATCTCTTATATCTAATATTTCGTGCTTTAATAAATACACCCTTAAGGGGGTAGATTAAAGAGATTTTTCTACAAAAATATGATTATTTTCCAGAATCAACCGGATTGCCCAGGCTGTACAATGGCGATGGAGAAGTTCTAAATAAAGGCTTTGTGGGTCCTCTTAGTCTTGGCTCCGACCTCACCCTGATTTGCAAAGTAGAGGATAGTAAGTGTTAAATAAATAAATAAATAACGGATAAAAAAGATGGGTTGCGGCTGACAATTAATTCTTTAGTGGAATATTATTGAAAATAGGTACTAAAGTGGTTAGATTTTCGTGACCACATTGTACACTTGAAAATAAAATCCCGTGCATACGATGACCACATTTATTTACCGCCCCTTTTTGCGACGACCAATTTAAAAAAAAACTTTTGTTTTTATATTTTTTTAGGCTCTGTTACATTGATTGCTGTCTGACCACCTCGGCTAGTTTAATTACGGTCTTTTTTTTAAAACAAATTTTCAAGTTTACAAATACTCAGCAAAAATCTGATGCTGCGATGCTATTGGTTGATGAGCGTAGGTAAGCGTTACTACAACAGCCAATCATGATAGTAGGTACCTACCTAATATTAATGGGAACTAAAGGATTATGACGAAGGTAAGGAAAGGATAGGCCTCAGCCTTCAGGCTATGCCTTTATAGTTACCAATCTACCTAAAATGAAGTAGCCAGGTCTGTCCTGTATTCGGAAATACATAGTTATTTATGCAACTGTTGTATAATAAGGGGTATTAAAACACGATTTATCACACGAGGCAAAGCCGAGTGTGATAATAGTATCACATGAGTGATTTAATACCTAATTATGTACAGTTGTATACAAGACTTTATCTACACCCATGTTATCTACTCTTTGATATTTTTCAATTCATGAAATCTTGGTACCTACGCCTTTTTAACTGACTTTCCAAAAAGGAGGAGGTTCTCAATTCGGTTGTATTTTTTTTTTAATATTATTTTCTCGACTTTTCTGGTAACAATTGGTTAGAAATGTCCTTTGCTGCATTAGAACTATCTGTGTGGTGTGATATCAAAGCTTGTATCACTCATTTTTGTAAACAACAAACTTATAAATTTTTGCAATACTAATATCAACAAAAATGGCGGAATGCGACGTGAACTCGAATAACCTATAAGTTTTATTTTTATTTTTTTATGGAGATTTGGTAGTAAAACGCGCGTGCATGACAATGTTCTTTTTTTTTAATTCATAAACGTGGCTGTTTGATGAGTAAGTAAGGGATCGAAAACGAAAAGGAGTTGCATAATAAAATTTAGGACAACATTATAACACTCGTTTAGATGATATTATGGTTACTATGACACCGGTTGTTTTAATGTTGGCAATAAGCTAATTGTTTAAGAAAATTGTATAGAGGATTTATAGCATGGGTGTAGATAAAGGTTTTAAAACAATATAAAATAACATAACATCACGCCTGTAATCCCCGAAGGGTAAGGCAGAGGTGTACCTATAGCACACATTTCGCCAGTTATGTTTAAGTCCCATGTAATATGAGGAGGAGTGACCCTATTGACAACAACTGGACTCAAATCCAGACTCCGGGCTGAAACAATATGATTGACTTAATTTGTAACTATTTCGTAACATGAAGAATATTCGGACCATTTTGATACTTAGTAGCACACGCTAAGCACTAGACTGACAAAACATATGTAGTACGTAGATCAATTTCCCGGCCTGAAATACCATAATCTTTCTGGTGCAGAAGACCCGGAGACGGAGGTGTATTGGCGTCGCAACGGCGTGATAGTGGAGCGAGCGTCTATGTATCATCCTGGTTTTTTACTGAGCGTTGATATCCGTTTACACAACCTCTCTCGGGGAGAACTCAACGCACATTACGAGTGCTTGGCACAGAACGCGGATGTCTCCGAGCCGCTGGTGGCCAGTGTACTCGTCAGAATGTACCGTAAGTACTTACAGACACTAGAGATGTTTGGCAACTCTGCACATTACAGGCTTATTGTGTAACACAGTTGTATTTAGTACTAGCTTTTTCCCGCGCCTTCGCCGGTGTGGATGCCGGAAAATATCACACGGGGACGTACTACCGGGATTAAAATGACCCTATGTGTAAATTCAGGTCATAAACTATATATGTATATGCCAAATTTCAACCAAATCCACTCTGCCGTTTTTGCACCAATCCGGAACATACATCCAGACAAACAGAAAAAAAATCTCAAGACTATATTTTGGGCATGAGACACGTTCGCTCATCGTAGCAATAACTTTTTATTTTTCAAAAATATTCTATGTAGGTACTTACAGTTTTGTTTTCGTTATGATTTAAATATATTTATAGTATACATATAGATGTCATCGCAATGTGTCTCCTTTTTATCTTCGCGTGGTCAAATACAAATAGTCATTATTGTTCGATATTTTCTTTGACTGCTTCGTCTGTCCTTTACATAGCTCGTGAACCGGATTAGAATATTCGAATCGAATACGCAGGAAATTCCATATTTAATAAGGCGATTGTGTTACACAACTAACATTAGACTCCGTTTCTTGTCTGCCCATAGACATGTGCATTCTGCTTATCATTTTACGATTTTTGATTATATTCCAGTACCCCCTATGAGCGTGGAGATCCGCATGAACAACAACTATGACTTCGAGGCAGGACAGCCGCGCGTGGTGGACTGTGTCGTGGTGGGGTGTGTCCCACCGCCAGCCATCACCTGGCATCTTGGCAGCATCATGGTCAGACCCTCTGTGCATAAGGTGGGTAGGATCTGCGTCCAATGATAACACAAACAAAAACCTTTTAGGTAGTTAAATACCTACTGATACAATGATTAGATAAGTATTGCTATCCAAATTACAAATCTATTATTACAGTCACGTACACACGGCTACATATTAAGCTATACATTTCCAGTATAAGCTCATAATATCATCGCTAATCATTGTACGTAAATCCTATACAATTCGAGATCAGCTTATACTGGAAATATATAATATAATAATAATAAAGTAATTTATTTCTCTCAAAAAGGTACAACTTTGATTCATAGCATAAGTTACATTTTCCGGTATATCCTTTGTGAGAGCTGGAGTCAATACTGGGTTCGGGACCTGTATGACAGATCTCCAGGCTCACACCCTTAAAATAGAATATTTAATTGCACTTACGTACTACAACATTGAAAACTCCAAGTACTGAGAGGAATAGAATTAAGACAATACAAAGGAGATGTGCTGTGTGTCTTTGGAGAGTGTTGTGTGTCCGTGAGTGCAATATAAGTCCTCGCGCCCAGCGCCCGCGAAGGGCGCGAGCACCTACTTGCCCGAAAGTGAATGTGTGTGTGTGTGATTAGTAAGGATTAATTTGAATAGGTGAATATTTCCGTTAGACGAAATTATTTTAGGATGTTTAGTAAATTTTCAGTCTCTGCATAATCTAATTCAAGTAGCCATTTTGTAACAGTCTTTTTACATTTTGATCTGCACGTAGGGTATATATTTAAAATTTTATTAGCCTTGTTATAGACGTAGCCACTGAGGAAAGGGAAACTACGTTGGGCCGAACGACAATTTGTGCGGAAGGAGGGGCAAACAGTATGTTTACGTCGTTGAGAGCCAAGCTTGCATGGATCGTAGGGGATTTAAGAGTGTGTGGTTAAAACAAGGTTAAGGATAAATAGTTTGCGAATAGAGAGAACCGTACATGTTTTGTAAAGATCGATGGTAGGAAAGCGGTAAGGTAACCGCCATCCAACCTTCAGGAGTGAGCACGTTCCAATTTCAGCATATGAGTTTTTGCTGATCCGCCCCAAGTAATTATGCAATATTGTATAAGTGATTGGCAGAGGGCGAGATATACAAGTCTTAGCACCGTAGCATCCGCAATGTGACGAAGGGACTTAAAAATGAAAATCAACCTGCGCAGTCGTGAGGTGAGTGTATTTATGTGTGTCGAGAATGATAGGCAATCATCAATTTGAACACCAATACATTTGACAAAATTGATGCAAGAAAGGCAAGGGCAATTACAAGCTGTGGGGTGAGGTGAAAAATAGGAGTGGGCAATCAAAGAATAAGGAGAGAAAGGTGGTTTCCCAGCGGCAGAGAATGAAAAGGTTAGGTAATTGGTTTTGTCAACATTTAAAGTAAGCAAGTTTTGAGCCAACCAGTTGGTTACAAGGTTGAGTCCGGACTGTGCATGCTCGAACACCAGCTCCCAGGAATCTCCATGGAATAGTAGGGCAGTATCATCGGCATAGGTGAAGATAGATGCATTGAGAAGTAAAGAAATATAGCTTGATATGAAGCTGTGTGTACATCTAACCACTGTAAGGACCATTCAGCGCTTGCAGCGCTCGGCGGCTATAGTAACGCTTACCTACTCACATCAACCAATAGTAGTGCAACATTAGAAAAATAAATACCCTACAAAACCAGCTGAAGTGATCTGTGGTCATATAGAGATCGGATATTCGGGTGCATTCTTACCTAAAGTTCATTTTTAGCTATGAAAGTATGGAAGCGGATTCTTGAAATAGTTTTTTTTTTTTTTAGACCTGGTATGCCAGGAACACCGGGAATGCATAACTAGTCGGGTGTATAGTATGGAAGCGACTTCTAAAAAAATAATTATTAAAAAAAACCCGGGTTTCTTGGATTGCTAAACTATTCGGATGCATATTTATATTTAACTCCCGATACAAATATGTGTATGTAGGGTGTTGTGTGTTAGTTAAAACATAAAAAAAACATTTTTATTAAATTTAATACTATATCCTGTTGGGCGTAGATATTACCTCGGCTACGGTAGGTAGGTAGATGCATCCGATTATATAGTTAGAAAAAAAACTCAAAATCTGTCGATGCCGGTATCGCGGGAATTTTACGATAGATACAAAAGGGCATTCCATATAAGCCAACGTTTGAGAGTATAAGTAAATATACATCCGATTCTATATAATAAGACACCTAAATTTGTCGATCCCGAAATCACAGGATTTTTTCGATACAAAAGCGCATTCCATATTAGCCAACTTCTTAACTTTAGGTGAATATGCATCCGATTATCCGATCTTTATGAGCATTGTAACAGAGCCTGAGATTTTTTTTTAAACAAAAGGTGTTTTTTATTGGCTGACGCAAAACGGGGCGGTGAACAGATGTGGTCATCGTGTACGCGGGATTTTGTTTTCACGGTGGTCAGATGTCCGTGCCCGTGATTGTACCTGGTTAAGAAAAATACGATTGTGTTGCCCTTTTCTGTAGCAGCCGTTCAAGCAGCCACTGAAGTCTAAAAACTAAATGTATTGTCATCCGAACAGCTCGGGTATCTACCTAGGTATAGATATGATTTGTTAGGGTTCCGTAGCCAACTGGCAAAAAACAGAACCCATACAATTTCTAATGACTTGTACTCGGAGACTAGCACCATATCGATAAAAATTGGAGCCAAAAATTTGTGTAGTGCGAGTACGAAATAAAAATAAGGGTTGTGACTCCCCATACATGTAGGTCTAGGTACCTAACTGTACGGGGAGTGAAACCGGTTATACTCTTTCAATAATAGGGTTAAAAAAATGCATATTAGCGCGGGTAGGTACTTATTTGATTGAATTTAATAATTATTTGAAAATTGTATTTTTAGGTGACTTTATTAGGGATATTAGTCAATAGTTTGTGTGATATGGGATGTTTTCGGTTATAACCGCTAAGAAATAACTTTGTTTTTCACAGTTTCTTTGAGAATTACTACGAAATACAAACTTATTTTAGCAGTCGATGAAATCAATGTTGATGAATGTTGTGCAGCCGAAGTAACAAAATACTAAATTTCGACTCGATCAGACCTGTGGAAGATGCTCACATACATTCATCAACTAGAAAAGAGCTGATAATCTTCAATCTGCGTAACAGATTTTCTTGAATCATAGCCAAGTGCAAATCCTACTTCCATGTACCATTCAAAAAAAAAAAAAATATAGTTTCAGCCGTTTGGGAGCTACGATTCCACAGACTGACATATTAAACTTATACCAATCCTCTGTTTGCGTCGAGGATATAAAATTAAGTGTGCGTAAAATACTGAGCCACAGTTCCCACAAGCAGCGTGGGAAGTTCAATGACACTTCTGTCATCCATACATCGGCCATCTTGCCAATAAAGCTGCCCCTCCCAGCTGTTCTAACAAGTCTGTCGTGGCTTGTGCGGCAAGCTTGACAGTCCGCCACCCACTCACAGTCCGCATCTTATTAATGCAAGCTCAACGACGCCACGCCCTAACATTTAGTTGACGACGGTACCTAGGTAGTTTCTTTTGTGTCATTGGATGGTACAGGACAGTCTTTTTTCTGCACCGACGTTTGTTTTGCTGATTCATTCATGACTTCATGTAGCCATGGCCTTACCGTCAGTAAGTTGGTGAATTTGTCACAGTTATATTTGGAAAATATTTAACTAATCCTCTAAAAACTTATTGACCTTCTAATAATGTACGCTTTCTAGGGTTCCGTATTCAACAAGGAACACATGTTGTTCTCACACACCACTGTCTACATTTCTTTTTCATTACTCCTTTTGCAGGTCTGCTAGAAGAAATTTCTTAAGAAATGTCGTATCTAACTGTGTGTACATAAATAAATAAGGAACCCTTATAGTTTCGCCATGTCCGTCTGTCTGTCTGTCCGCGGCTTAGCTCAGAGACTCTTAGTACTAGAAAGCTGTAATGGGTATACATATTAATCACGCCGACAAACTGGTAAAATAAAATCTTGAAATATGTTTTAGGGTATCTCCCCTACACGTAAAGTGGCGATGATAATTTTTTTTCTCGTCTATCCCATGGTATGAGGTATCGTTGGATAGGTCGTTCAAAAATATTTCGGGTATGTCCAAAACATTTTTCGATTCAAAGATCCGTTTGCGAAATATTAAGCTATAAAGTGCATTGTTAGAGTCGAGTGTGTGAAATGGTTGATTTTGAATATGTGAAGAAATTTACGGCAGTAGTATGTATAACGAAGTTAAAAGGAAAACTCACAGAAAAGTAGGCTTTACAAGATAACGAGTAATAGTCAACCAATGTTACGTTTACAGTTGTTGTATTCACCGTCACGACCGTCACGATGTATGGGAGAACATGTCTGCCGCGATAACGAAAAATGCAATAACTCGATTTTGGACGATTTTTAGTTATATATTCGTTGAGTTATATATTTCGAGTCAGCGAATCGAAATCTATTAACTCTCTCTAAACAACTTTTTATTGATCCTTCAGGAACTCGGTTTTTCAGTAGGTAAGAATGCAATAACTAAAACTTCATAACAAATTCAATAATCAAAAATACAATTCTCGGAAGCGGGAAAATCGTTTTATTGCATTTTTCTTTAGTGCGGCAGATGTATTTCAACTACAATGATAAATTTATTCTTGGGATAAATTCGTTCCAACTACGGCACCCTTCATTGCGCGTGGTCCGATACGCACTTGACCGGTTTTTAAATTAATGAACCTATTTAAACACTAGGGACTAAGTGTTCGCGCGCGCGTTTGAACACCAAACGCTACTTTACGAACAAACTATTGGTGTGCGGAGGCGTCGCCCAGGTGAATGTTGTCTCTATCTCCCCATCAAAGTTTCCGTCTTTTTTCGGTGGGTTTTATAAAAAATAATAAACTGAAGTTTGAGTAAGTAGGTCCTAGAAAATTCAGAAGTCGCAAATATACTTTACCCAAACATTTCATTTTCTCAAAATCTGTGAATGCAGGTCAAAATGTCTTAAAAAGTTAAGGACAGTCTCTTAAGACCGTTTTCCTGTAGCTACAACCGTTAAGGTACCTGCCTACTGTCCCGTCTCAAAAATCCCTCTGTTTAGGTGAGGCCGTGAGGGTTTGGTTGGAACTGTAACATCCGCGCCGGATCTGAGCGAGGGAAGCGAGCATACCACGACAGTTATAAAAACGAAGCGAGCTCAACTTCCTCACGAGTGGATGGAACACACTTTCACTTGTAAAGAGCAATCGAAGCGAGCCCCCATTACAAGAAAAGCGAGTTTAGAGCCACCTACTGCGCTCATAAGTCAGCTAACTCCACTCATTAGTAATCGCGATCCTCTCACTCGTGGCGAAGGTGAGTTCGGTTTGCTTGCTCATGTCAAGAGTAGTCTTCCTCCATTCGCTTGTCTTGTGGAAAAGGCTCGCTCCGCTCACGATTTAAGAATATGCTTTTGTGTTAGCTGCACTCGCTGGCTTGTGGATGGGACTCATTAGTCGAATAGGCGCGCTCTGCTCAGTCGGGTCGTCTCTGGGCTCGCTTCACTAGCTCGTCACGAAACTGTGCTTTCTAAACTAGGCTGAGTTAGAGAATCCCATCGTTAAGTCAGCTTAATAATGTGAATGTGACCACCTTTCATTAGTTGGGACACAGCAAGCTTGGCTGGCAAAGTGCTAGCATTGAAAACATCGTACCGTGACAGCAGCTGACAGCCGTTGCCTGTTGGACCTCAGTCTATATTGAACCACTATAGTCCTACAAAAAGTTTGATATACTCGAAGGAGATAGAAAAAATATATTTCTATCTCGTTTACTCTCAGTACTGAACCTAATAAGTGCGTTCTTGTCTCATTATTGTATTTTTTATTTTTATTTGTCTACAGCTATTCTCTGTCAAAGATTTATACCTACATTTTTTGTTTCCTCGCGGGTTTTTTTAATACAAACCGTTGACACGGGGCCGTGGCGGATACGGGGCTACGGGGCTTAATATACAAACTGGAATCATCCAAAAGCTCAATAATCCATGTTTCAATTGCAGGAGCTTCACGACGGTAACTACACGGTCTCATCGCTGACGCTGGCGCCCTCTCTTCACGACCATCGTAACGAACTGGTCTGTAGGGCCCACAACTCCTACATGCCAACCGAGCTGTTCCAGGACAAAGTTACCCTAAATGTTGGATGTAAGTACTACCTACTTGTATGTAGGTACGGTGGGAAATGCCAATCGATCCTGTTTCTTATATGGATCAAAAAATTCTATTGCACCAACAGAATTGCAAAGAAACTACAACTTACTTTTTATGATGGACAGATTAACCGAAAATAAACCTACACTTTTTTCAAAAACTGTGAGTCTCCTAAGACCATTTTCCTGTAGCAACAACGGTTAAGGTACCTGCCCTTACTGCCCCATCTCAAAAATCCTCTCTGTATAGTTAGATTATATTTATACGAACACGACTAAAATACATTTCGTGGATCCTATTGGTCAAAACGCATGCATCGGGCGATTGTGTCGTGAGCCGTGCTATGCGATTATCGCCTTAAGACGCAGATATATGCCAGTGACCTTGAATGGTTAGCTTGCGTGTTCTGTACTGAGCTTACTTACGCAACGCGTCGTACGTCCAGCTAGTAATAGGACTCGCCTATCCAGGAGCGCTGTCCCAAATAAGACGCATTATTAATTAATCATACGAGAGGTATTTAAAAAAAAACACATCTACCTAAAGATCAATAATTAAATTATCTTTAATAAGGTGAAGGTTTCAGAAAAATACGCTTGATAGATTTTGCATGATTCGCAGTTTTTTATCTGCGTTAGACATAACTTTACAAATTAATTTCACTATTTATATAGTGAATTATATATCAAAACAATAAACGTACGTATATCAATAAAAGTTTTTGTATATTATTTATTTATTTATTAATAACCAATTTATACTAACAGTTTGCACCACACATACAAGTTATTAGTCAATATTAGTAATTACATATGTCATTCAACAATCCTATTTCTTGCTGACTGCACAATTTTTATATTACCCATACTGTATGTATAAAAAAAAATCGGGTTAGTTACACCATTTATAGGTAAATGAAGGAACGGCTGGCCCGATTTTTATGATCTTTGTTTTGTTGGATTTGTCTCCGCCCCGAATAGCAAAATAATGATTATAACATGCAAAAAGTTCACGAAAAATAAAATAATGAAGAAAATTCATTTGCTCATACTTTTGTATGGAACGGTTTTTATGATGATATAATCTCAAGAACGGATTGACTGATTTCGTTAATTCATTTTGAGTAGTATTCACAATATCTTTAAAAAAAACTGAATTCAGTTTAGCTATAAGATATCACAACATTTATTGATTCTGAGGCGGTACGAAGTTCGCCGGGTCAGCTAGTGATGTAATAGAAATTAGTAATAAAAATAACTATAGGTAGGTACTTTCTTAGTCGTTAAGAAAAATACACCCTAATTACATATAATTATTTATTTATTTATATATGCTTTATTGTACATCAGATTACACATTACAAAAGAAAAGGAAAACTTATACCTACACTATAAAATATACAATGGGTGGCCTTATCGCATACTGCGATCTCTTCCAGGCAACCTTGGCATGGATAGTGAATTTCTGGACATAAAATGGGGTTGACATTGGTGCAAATAAAAAGTATAAAAGATACACGTATAATAGATACACAGATATGTATATGATATATAATAGATACATAGATACATACATACTAACTATATAAGTAAAGAAAATAAATGAAGTGTATAGATTTTATCACAGCTAACAACTAGAACAAAATCATAACGACAAGTAATGTTCCTTCACGAGTCTTTTATAAACACAGGCAACGATTGCGCGCGTTTTATTGGATACCTACTACATGACCATATTTCCACAGACCGCCCAACTTGCCAGGTTGGTCGTGAAGACAAGATAGGTGCTGTAGTCCGGGAGGCCGAGACGGTGAAGTGCATTGTTGACGCGTCTCCTGAACCACTTCAGTTCAGTTGGACCTTCGCTGACTCCAAGACCTTGTACACCAGCATTACTGTAAGTATAGTATAGCATGATCAGCCTATAATACTTCGCTGCTAAAACTAAGGAAACCGCTTTTGCGACGGAACCGTTCTCATTGGGAACTGGATGGTTATCACAATCTTGATTTATTTGATCTAGGATGTGCTGGCTTTCTCGCCATGTTTCTCATAACCATAAACCAGGGCCGTTAATACTGGGCCATCTAACTAACTACTACTAATTCATCTTGAAATTTCTGCAAAAACAATTCTGATACTAAGCCCCTAACATTACAGAAAGTCGTCGGTTACCGCCACCGCTACTCCTCAACTCTGACCTGGCTGCCCCGAGATGCAGACATCGGCATGCTCCTCTGCCGAGCCACCAACGCCTACGGAGAGCAGAAGAAACCATGCACCTACAACATATCTTCGGGCGGGCCACCTGAAGTGCCTGAGTGCAACGTGCGCAGGATTTACCCGAACTCCCTCAGGGTGCAGTGCGTGAAAGGTGAGATATTGCTTACCATGGATTTAATTTACTTACTGAAATTAGTAAAGTAAGTGGCCTCTATTATGATACCAAGTTCTGAAACACTGTGGATGCGACATGTGTTTTTTTTTTTTTTTTGTTGATAATATTTTTTGTACACATACTGTAATATTGTCAAAATCATGTTTTCAGCAACACAAAAACATGTTTGAAAGCAGCACTGTTGCGCAACTGTTGCCATAAATACAAGGTTTTACAGAAAACATTTATATAATACCAGCTTTGGCCCGCGGCTTCGCCCGCGTTAATATCTATTATAAATAAAACTCTTAACACGCTACTAATGTTTCTATAATACTTAAACTACATTAGTAATTATTACCGAGCTAAGATATCATTCAATCATGATTCGAAAGACACGTGGCGCCATCTATTAACATAAGAACGTTATTTTTGTTTTACCATATTCCAGGCTATATCTATGCCAAATTTCATGACGATCGGTTCAGCGGTATAGGCGTTTAAACGTAACAAACAGACAGACAGATTTACTTTCACATTATTAGTATGGATTGAATTGTAAATTCTTACTTCATAGTAGCCACCTATTTAGGCCAACATCAACCAGCTGTAGGTAAAGTTTCTGCTAACGTATTCAGATTCAGATTATTTATTTGTAAAATAGGTTACAGATACACAGGCGTGTGATATGTTACATTTTTGTAAGTTCTCTATGCTTTGCCATTAGGCGTACAAATGTTAGTACCAATCTGAACGTACCATGCCGTATTTCCACAGGCTGGGACGGCGGCCGCCCTCAGATGGTTCACCTGGATATAGTGGACGATAAAGGCACACGTATCAAGAACGTTTCCGACAGTGCCGGCCACTTCTACCTGCCCAATATTGTGAACCAGGTCAACCTGACGGCAGTGATGTACGCAACCAACGCTCGCGGAAAAAGTGAGGAGAGGACCATCTACCTGCACACTTTGCCTGCGATCTCAGAAGGTAAGGTGATAATCAAATGAATGAATAACCGGATCTAATCAAATTCTCTTCTTTCCGACACTAACTATTATGGTCACCTCGTGGTAAAACTTTTAGCCAGCCAACAAGGTAGTGATGGGGCTGACTGCTAACATCGCACTTATATTTAACACTGTACGTGGCGTGATCTCATTAACCAAGATGTCTGCTTTCACCGCACTATTCAATTTTGAGGTCTCCGTATATTAACTGACTATATTGATAGTGCTATTAAAATTGCCTTTAACATTCTTCAGAGCTTCGTTGGTCTTCCACAGTTAACAGGCAGAAAGTTTTCTTTTAGAAGCACGTATATTGTACCTATGCAAAATCACTACATAGTTATTATAAAACTAACTCCCCCGCCGCGTCAGTCTGTCCGAACGCGATAAACTCAAAAACTACGGAACGGATTTTCATACGGTTTTCACCAAAGGACGGAGTGATTCATAAGGAAGGTTTAAGTGTGTAATGTATTTAGGTTCTTTGTAGATTGGCTGAAATATAAAGATGATTAATGAAGATCACGCCGCCTGGGAGCTTTAATGGCGTGCGCCACGTAACCCACACCACATAAAGTTATGTGAAAACAATATGCTATCTATTATTTACTTTTTCAAATATTTGCCGGATTGGAAATAAAACACGTTAAAAATACTCCAATCAGGATGAACATCAGTTACATTTTGATCTAACCCACATGCTCGATGCAACAGGACGGTAACGGACGAACGGACGGTAGATATAGTCATTCGTATGCTCTTCTACCCGTGCGAAGCCGGGGCGCGTTACTAGTAAAAGATTAAAATTCTATCACGACATCCATAAAATCGGGTAAACATTTGAATTTTCTCCCTTCAGCGGGCAATAACTACATCCAAAGTGCGTGGATGCCATATATCGAAGCTCTTGCCGGCGCAGTGGCCTTGGCCATTGCCGCTACTTCCATCACACTTGCCGCCAAGATTCTGCTAGCCCGGCGTGAGAGCGGCGAGATCAATCCCGACATCGTTCCACTACCCGATGGTACGTTTCTTTGCGTTTTATGCCACCTTTTTCCTATGACCATTTGCATCTGCAAAACTTCAAGTATCAGTTTAGGTATTAAAGTGCGTTTTTAGCGAAGCGGAGCGGTGAGTATACGTGCAGGTATCGACTGATACGAAAAGAAACTGGGCCTGGGAACTGGGCCTATAGTCTAATTACTCTAAGATTGTGTGGACCATAGACATAAGAAAGGAGGAGATATGCCCGGCAGCTAAAAATGCATAAAAACCCTATGTCTCCAGTCTATCCCTTCCACTCGCCACAACTACACATGCAATTCAGTAAAAGCAATAGATACGAAGTCGCGCACACACTCGCAATTCATAAATCGTAACTTACTACAGCATGCACCGTACAACTCACTCACACGAAAACATCGGGCTCTATCGTTGTGCTGTGCAAAAGCCATTTATTTTACATATACGATAATGATTGACTAAATCGAAAAGTTATCAATTCTTCCATTTATTATTGCATTAAAACTTTCGTGGGGACCTGAAAATAAAATAAATAATAAACGGTATACAAATAATAATATATTATAAATAAACAATATTTTGCTAAAAACAAAATATTATTAAGTAAATAAAAATAAAAAACTTTATGAGAAAATAAAGATGTGTAAAACATAATTATAAACATTATTTCACATGGGTCTTTGGTCTTTGGGTCAAATTGAAGAATAAACTATAATAGCAATGTATTCATTAAACATCATGACATCATTCATGAGTATGGATCTGCACAAGCACATCATTAGCTCGCGGCAAAACACAGCGGCCGTACTACGCGATGAACCGCATACACAAAATATCGTTTTGTGATTTTTACATTGTTGTCCAGTCACTTAGCTTCATATTTACGTAGTGGTTAAGAAGCAATGTATTTATTGCAAAAATAATACAGTCGCTGTTATGTATGAAAACAAAAATAACGTAGTAAAAGCAATAAATATTTTACGACTTGTTGTTTTTCATGATTTTAAAGACAAATATAGTTAAATACTTGTCTAACTTATGGTAAGTGATTCCATGATATACAAATATTTTGTTTTGGCTTCGGTTTTTACAAGAAATCACTGAACAACACGGCATTCTTATAATTTGTCACGATCATGGTCGAAAGCGCACTAGTTCGCGGAGACCGCCATTTGTCTATTTTGCGAGCATTTTGATCATTGCGCGCGGACACAGACACGCCCGCTTGCCACTTCTCCTGTTTTTTTATATTTCTATGGTGTGGACTTATGATTATGACTTAATTATGTGACAAAAACATATTTCTTTATATTTATTTATTTAAACTTCTCGCACACAATATGGTACAAAGGCGGACTTAATGCATTAGGCATTCTCTACCAGTCAATCAAGGGTGGTGAAGAGATAAGATGGCAGGTGCTCTGATTGAGCAAACCGATCAATTTACTATCCAGTCTGCGGCATTTATGGCCTGCCAGTTCCCACTTTCACTTTATCTAATTAATCTGGATTCACTAAGGCGAATCCTACGCGGGACGTGTCTGCGCGTCATACAATCTATGAAGTTTGTTCCGCCTAGAGTCCCGGGCGGGAATTGAAGTAGATCAACGACGTACAAGACTTATCCAACCAAATCAGTATTCAGTACTAAGAATAATAGTCGCGAAGACAAAAAATACGTAGGTGCACTGAAGCCATCACCTGAATGTTGATGAGACATGTGATTGTGCGCTCGCGCCACACTTCAGGCCCACTCGTGTTCTGACTCGTGCCCACTTGGTTTCAAGGTGTATTCCATCGAGAGCCCGACTTCGTCCGAGAGGAGCGACTTCTCGGGACAACAAACATCACAGTAAATCAGTTAGCAGCTTGTCAGAACGTAAGTACAGTATTACCTACATACGATACGATATACGTCTACTATTTTCAGCTCATTGAGCCTTAGAATAAGAATCAATTTAAGTGAAACGAAGTGAGTAGTTAGGTAGTTACCTCTCTATGTTAACTCCGGTTACCTCTCTCTGTTAACTCCGTTAACATCACTTAAATACTGGAAACACCGCGTAAGAAACCCGTGAAATAAAAAAATTCTTTCGATTTTTGCTATTTGCAGCTCATTGTCTAGGTGTATGTTGATTAAAGTATGATTAATAAAATAAAATTAAACAGGCATAAAGTATATAAATTATAACAATATTTTTTTATAAATTTCAACATGGTGTCATTCGACTTGGGTACCTACGAGTACTTCTTCATGCTGCCAAGTCATAAAAACGTTTCTTTGAGTTTTTAAATAATAAAGACAACTATTTTATCCGGTATTATTAAATTAACTATACAAAACACGGAAGTGATTTGTGACTGTTGTTGTTTCCAGCAGTACTCGTCGTCGCCGCTGCCGACGTGCCGGCTACTGGTGGGCCACGGAGCGCTGTCTCCGCCCGATGCCTGCCCCTCTAGCCAGCACTCATACTACGTATAGATGTACTTTAGATACTTGACTTTTCCTGCACTAGCAGTTACTTCAAACCTTCCTAAACAACTTCAGTCAACAGACAAGTCTGAACTGGTCATTCGCAATTCAAGACCCTAGTCAATAGTAAGTAGGTACATTGTATACTTTTCTTGTCTTTCAATGAATATATAATATAATATCACGTATGAATTCGCCACTAGAGGCGCTAGTGTAGTGTGAGGTCTCGGAAATGACAAATGTCACTGTTTGTGGGTGGACTACGTGGGTTAATTTCAAATTAGATTAATGTTGTGAATAGTTTGCAATACCTGAGATTAACTAATAATATGAGTTACGGGTCAATGGATGTCAGTACTTTGAGACAATTTCATCCTTCGGAAACTTATGTAGTTCCTTTTTCCGAACAAAACGGGACTGCCCAACACTGCGGCATGCTCGATATGTTTACGGTACAGTTTATATTTAAATATGATTTAAATATAAACTTTATGGGTTTCATTTTAGCAGTTCAACGACATTAATTGCGTTATTTACGTTGTTGAGCATACACATTTTTCGAACATATGCAGCAATGGATTAGCAATATTCTTCAAAATCATTCAAATTGCGATTGATAGTGTGTTACGCAATTAGGTACTATCAGTCATTCAAACTGAAGACTAGATTGAGTGAATTTGAGTTGGTACTAGCACCTGTTGTTAGAGGAGACAGAAATAGTTAGCCCACGGTCGATGATGGATGCTCCATATTAGTTATAGAGTGGCCACAGCGAGAAAAACCAAAGATTTTGGACGCGTCATACGTATTTTTGTAGTTAAATGTTGTCGTAGGTAAAAAAAAGCCATGTTAAAGCTCATTTATTTACAAGAAGCAATTTACCTAAGTAGTTGTAGAATGCAATAACGAACATTGTATCGTCTCAACAGTTTCTGATTCGAAATAATTTGAATGAAGCAACAATATGAGGTCGAATATACTTATCCGTTTTCTAAGAAGTTACCTGATCAATCTTTACGTATTATGTTTATCAATGTAATTAGGTACATTTATAATACCACTAGTCAGTATTAACTTAGGACGGCTTTTACGTATCATCACGCCTTTTTCATCGGGGAAAGGACAGTGCTTGTTAGTGAAATTAATTATATTAAAACAAAACGAATTTGCATTGTTTTCGTGTAAATTAGAAATGAGCTCCTCGAAGAAAAATGCGGGAAGATTCGTTAAGATTATACTTCTAGGTAACTTAAAAAAAATGTTATTAATCATAGCTAGTTAGGTAATGCTATAATAACGTACCCAGAGCAAGGAGACGCCTCTGCAGCCACTGCCGGCGGCGCGCTGCGGGGCGATTTAGTGCTCTGCGATTATGTTTTCGTACTTATTACGCACTTTATAAATCTCTTGTTATTGTATATAAGGTCTTAAATAAAATCAAATTATTTAAATGTGAAAATCGCTGTTTAATTTAAAGCCTCCATGGTCCATTTACATAAACAGCGATAAGGCTCCTATACTAACACTGCCGCGCTAACGAAGAATGCAATAACTCGATTTTGGACGATTTTGAGTTATAAGTATATTCGTTGAGTTATATATTTGGAGTCAGCGAATCGAAATCTATTAACTCTCTCTAAACAACTTTTTATTGATCCTTCAGGGACTCGGTTTTTCAGTAAGCAAGAATGCAATAACTAAAACTTCCGCTAAAGAGACCGCTCCTCGCGCGGCACGCGTTGTCTTAGTGTCGCGTCGCGTGTCGCGCCTGTTTGTAGGAGCCTTGGACACGCGACGCGACACAAAGGCGCCGCTCGTCGCTGGACACGCGGTGACTTTGTGTCGCGTCGCGTGTCGCGCCGCAATAATTATGCTATTTTTCACCGACGAAAAAAGGGAGGCGGTACTGAAGTCGACGTGAAGTAGGTACCAATTTTTTTTTTAGGGAAGTCCCCGCATAGCTTTTTATAGCCTTGTCCGACTTTGACGAGTCTTTTTAGTTAGTTGTTAGGTTCGGTTAGAACTGTAACCAAACGCGCGCGAGCCGAGCGAGCGAAGCGAGTGGTGCCGCGGCAGCACAGCCGACGAGCGCTACAACCAGGTTGGTCGCAGTTACTTGGCTATTTAGTATTTTTAGGTCCCCAAAATAGGAATTAAGTATTAGAGTTTTACAGAAAGATGCGCCACCGTCATAGGTACAAATAGTGTTCAATAATACATTTGGAGCGCAAAATGGGAATTTAGTATTGGTTCGATTAAATACCTACATGCCTATTCCCTTTTAAATATAAAATGGCAAACGTGGTGTAAAAACATAAATAGGATAACAATGACAACATACTCGTAAAAAACTATAGGCCTATAACAATTCTTTCAACGTTTGCCGAAGAGTTTGAGTCACTTCTCTGCCTGCATTTCCAAAACATATCTAAAGCTAATAACATTAGCGCTCATCGGCATGGATTGTTGGATCACGATCAACAAGTAGGTACTAATCTGACTCCATTTGCTGAACTTTTAATTGGGGCTGCTCTTATTTATAACTGGTAGGTACTGACTACAGCAAGGCTTCCCACAAAATCCTATTTTGTAAGTTGCGTGATTATGGTATCACTGGCAGCTTTCTTGAATGGGTGATTTCATATATATGCACATAGATCTTTCTTTGTCGTGGTAAACGGCTATCAATCCGTATATACCTAATACCTTCTCTGGAGTCCCACAAGGCTTCTGGGGCCACTTTTATTTGACTACTTATTTCATTACTCAATGACTTTCCCGGCTCTTTTCGGCAATCCGAAATTTGTATGTATGCGGATGACTTACAGTTTCTCAGAATTATTACCTAAGTATTTCAGAGACTCCTCGCTCTTACAGGTGGACCATAGATCGTAAATAATAATAAATAGTCTCATTCAATGGTGCAAAAAGAATGAAATGCCTTTGAACTCAAATACATTTTACCACGTTAAGTATACGAGACCAAAATAATCTATATATACTAATATATAAAGCTGAAGAGTTTGTTTGTTTGAACGCGCTAATCTCAGGAACTGCTGGTTGGAATTGAAAAATTCTTTTTGTGTTGGATAGTACATTTATTGAGGAATATTATAGGCTATATAACATCACGCTACGACTAATTGGAGCGGAGCATTAATGAAAAATGTTGCAAAAACGGGGAAAATTATTCCTTTTTGAGAGCTTCCGTTGCGTGCGCTGCATAAACGGTTTAAGTTACGCAAATATCATGTATCATGGAATTGTGCCTCTTTAAAAGTTCTAAAAATAGTCCACGACGGCATAATTATGTCTATCTTTTAAGATTGACTCACTATAACATTTTCTTATGGTTATCAATTTTTTTCGAAATTAATTCATTATTTGTGAAGGAGTTTTATCAACATAATATTAACCCTTATCCAAATAAATATGTTATTAATCACAAGTATTTAAATGTAAACAAAATTGTCCTTGACATCACTTGATTTCAATCAACATCTTAGGAGATATCATAATTTTAAAATAACTCCGTAACAAAATAACTAGAAAATTCATTACTTAAACCACTCTCTCTCTTATGAGTAGGTGACACAGACGAAGTTGCGCGGGTCAGTTATATGTATAATTTGCTTGCTTTTTCCCGCGGCTCCGCCCGCGTGGATGTCGGTTATTGCGTAAAAAAGTAGCCTATGTCCTTCTCCATATCCCAGGTTATATTTCTGCCAAATTTCATGACGATCAGTTCAGCGGTTTAGGCGTGAAAACAGACAGACAGACAGATAGACATACAGACAGACAGAGTTACTTTCACATTTATAATATTAGTATGGATAAAGCTGAAGAGTTTGTTTGGTTGAACGCGCCAATCTCAGGAACTACTGGTTCGAATAGAAAAAATATTTGAGTGTTGGATAGCCCATTTATCGAGGAAGGCTACGCTACGATCCTTAGAAGCCAAGCGAAAACAACGGAAGTCAGAAAGAACGCCAAGCGATAACGAAGTTTTAGCGCGGGCGAGCGACGGGATGCGAATGCGACGCGATGGGTGGGCCGAAATTTCACGCGAACGAAGTCGCGGGCAGAAGCTAGTAATCTTATAAAGACAGTGTAGGTAGATACCTATTACGACTTTACGAGGACAACGTTACTTAGGTATATAACAGACACTATTATAAGAACCACGAGAGTTCTGACTGACCAAAAATTAACCTTTGCACCACACTTATACCATCACATAGCTAAAATTAAAGCGTCCAAGATGCTAGGTTTTGTCATAAGGCAGTGACTCTTTCTTCTTTTTCGTGTAGTGTGTCTAACCTGGTGTCACACTAAAACGCTTCCTCTACTCAGATCGCTAGAAAGCATAAAAGTACTTAGGTGCGATCTGACACGCGGGAGGGATTTCTGCGCTATGCTCCCCTTTCCCCTATCTCAGATAATAGGTAGGTATAGCGCGTTTTGTAAGCTTAGCAATGTTTTATGCAACAATGAATATTTAACGTCTTTAACTGGCAGAGATATGGGTAAGGACATAGTTAGGCTACTTTTTTAGACAAAAGCTATTATAGTTAGTAATATTTTTATTTGGAAACTAGCTGCTACCCGCGGCCTTTTCTAAAATAAAAGTTACGCCTAAGATACTCTTTATAACTACAGCTATCTGCCAGTGAGTCTCTTCAAAATCGGTCCAGCCGCTTTGGAGCTTAGCCGGAACAAACAGACACAGACAAAAATAATAAAAATTGTGTTTTTGTTTTATGTACACACGGCCACAAATCGAGCTATACATTTCCAGTTTAGGCTGATCTCGCATTGTATAGGATTTCCGTACAATGAGGTCAGCTTATACTGGAAATGTATAGCTTGATTTATGGCTGTGTGTACCGTAAGTATACTTTCGTAAAGATTTAAAGTTGTTATTTGACATTACAAACAGACACTTCAATTTTATTTATTTGTATAAAAGTAGTAAATAAACGTGTTCAAAGGGGTTAAATATATTGACAATAAAACAAGTGGCAGTTTTATAAAACCTAATTTATTGGACGGAATACATTATACCTTTATATGCACATTCTAGATGTGCTATGCTCTACATTACTAGAAAACCAGTTCATTTTATATAAAGATTAAAGCTTAATCATTATTACATAATATATCTATTGTGTATTGATATCTAGTGAAATATACATAAATACTTAAAGTTAATACAATACTACATAGTAGTGTCAGTACTTTAGTAATATTACAGCATAGATTATAGTATAAAAGTCATACGTACATAACAGTATAAATCAATGTAAATTAATAAGGGCTTTATTTATAAACGCTGCTTAAAGTTAAGTAATGATTAGCGACTGTTTAACCATACATTTTTGACGTTTGAACGTCACTTAACTTTAAGCAACTTTTATGAATAAAGCCATAAATGTAAAAAATTAATAAAACAATAAATGTATGCATATGTTAATAAGTGTCTTGGATACAATTCACATAATTAAAGATAAAGATCCTAATACTAATAAAAAAATAAAATAATCAGGTTTACATGGATGGAATCAGTACAAATTAACATAATGTAGAAATAGAAGATACAAAAATACACAAAAAAGGAAAAATACAATATCCATTACTTTAATCTACATAACATACACCAAATCAACTAACACAAACGAAGATCCTAATTTTAATGTTAGTGAATACATCATCAATGGGAATGCGAGTTTGTGATAATCTAAGAATACATTTCAAATTATACAAACACAACTTATCAGATCTATACTAAGCATAGGAAACTTTTTGTTCATATGCATCATCCTCATTCCAATAGTCCTGATCGGATATTGTAGTATGGCGGAGTTTACACCAACGAGCTCCAAATCTTAAAATCAATATAATAACCATCAATACGAACAAAGAGAGAACTGCTACAGCAGGATACAACATTAAGAAAGCCATGTTTATATATCACTTTCTCGTTTGTGCAGTTCCAAGTACTCTTGTGAAGAAGTTAGCGGTTGATGTGAGACAGATGGAGGAACACTGTGCTTGCGGATGTCTCGGTACTCTTCACTGTCGTCACCGTAAGGATGCACGTAATGAACTTGTTGAAAGTTGCTCTCTAGCTCAGTGAAGTCTAGAGGTGGCTGCTTGTGTGGAGTAGCCGACCAAATTGAAACAATCCAGCGGTTGCCTATGAGAAAACAAGTTTAGTTAGCAATAATTAGGTTTGGTCAGGGCGCCATCAAATGATAATGGGACATTGTAGCATGTTTGTTGTCCAGCTTGTTTTTTTTTAATTTAATTAGTTAATACAATTTATTCCTAGTGGCCATAATAATGACCTACTGATGCACCTTGCAGGTTGTATCTAACAAATCTCCTTAAATCCCCTCCCCACTCAACCGAGTTCTACTCTTACTCGTCTCTGTTCATGCGGTTTGGTTTCAATGGAATTCACTTCTACGTGACATTAGGGACAGCCAAACTGTTGCAGTTTTCTAAGAAGAGTGTAAGAACTATACTACATTATAATATATAATGTATACTACATTATAATTACATATATTTTAGTGATATTTATTTTAGACGTATGTATGTATTTAAGTATATTCTCATATTGTATTTTATATTTTAACTAGTGAATAGTTTTTTAATGTTGTGTTTTTCTTTGTCTTCTACTTTCCTATTGCAGGTAGGTATACTAGAAGAGATTTCTTCAGAAATAAGCATCACCTTTGTACATATTTTTCGGTTTCTTTCTTGTATGTTCGTGTGTACATAAACTGTTAATTAGGTATATAAAATATAAATAAATAACAATTAACATATAAACAGTTTTCTGAATGCTCACCTGTATGTCTGTCAAGCCAGTAGTCCGAGTATCTTGAGCAGCAGCATACAATGTTGAGTATGAGTAGAAAGCCGAGAATCACAGAGCAGATGGCAATGGCTATGTAAAACGGCGTGAAATCACCAACTTTTGATATAATGGGGTTTATAGCCTTGTACGTCCCATTCCCTGTAAAGTAAGTGTTAATTTCAGATGCCGACATTCTTTAGAAACTGGTGCCAACCTGTTGAAGAAAAAATCCCAGTGAGGAACTAATTTAAAGCACTGTTTAATTTCTTTAATCGACCGCGCCTAATGTTCAACGGTCCTTTACAATGTAGGGCGTGGTGTACTTAACAGAATCACAATTTTACACGGTTCAAATCAATTTAATGTCACCATTAATGTCATTATTCAAGCGTACTCTAACAGATAAGTAGGGAGTTATTTTAAGTTTATTTCAGAGATATTTATTTATTTCAAACATTAAAAACGTAAGCAGTACCGTTTCAGTTCAGATGACAAGCGTCTCGTTTGCTTACGTACGTTTGCGCAGTGTTGCCAGATTCGAATATCCGATTATAAAACTCCGTACTCCGTAGCGCGACGAACAAAATATTTTACCCGGGCGGGCGGGCGGCCCCTCCATTAGTCCGCCAGTGCCACTACCACATACGGCTCGAGTTTTAACTCAGTGACAAACAGTGAACTTTCATCCACTATTTTACATAACCATTAGCTGTTTTAGAAAACAGCTCCGTTATGCTTCTGAATAAATTCTTTGTAATTTCGTTTCAATACACGAATATCTAAAATATCCTTAGGTATTTAAAATTTCGATGTAAGTACCGGTTTAAAAAAATACCAAGTATCAAAAACGATATATTTTACACACTTTAAATTAAAACACCTAAGGGTGTATACACATAGAAATCTGGTAACCGGGTGCCAGCGCTTGTAGGCGCCAACAAGCGCTGTTTGTTAACCCTGATTGACGCAGGTACTTTTCATAATTTATTCCAAATCAACGCGAACCGTCCGCGTCGTCGATAAGCGCTGACAGCATATCGGCGCCGGTTACCAGATTTCTATGTGTATACAAGGTGTTTTTATTTAAATCGTGTAAAATATATCGTTTTGATACTTGGTATTTTAATACCGATGCATTGAAATTTTAGCGGCATTGAATTTTTTCGGGGTATCGCGTAAAGAAGTAGCCTATGTCCTTCTCCATATCCTAGGCTTTATCTCTGCCAAATTTCATAACGATCGGTTCAGCGGTTTAGGCGTGAAAACGTAACATACAGACAGACAGATAGACAGACAGACAGATAGACAGACAGACAGAGTTACTTTCACATTTATAATATTAGTATGGATTAGTATGGACTAATATGGATATTATTATGGAAGTATGGATTTTTCTCTTTGGTTTTAAGTGATTGTCTTCACTTCACCAGTTTTCTACTTAGTCTGTGCACTGTCTCTATCTGTCAGCTACCCTAAAAAAATAACAGAATCACGAAAAAGATTCTCTTTTTCTATTGGAAGATTAGCATTATTTGTTTACTTTTGACGTTGTATTTTATTTCGTTTATTATGCCGTGACGTAAGAAAAACGTTGTTAATGTGCCAATAGGGTTTTCTTAGGCTGTCGTAACATAAATTCGTTTGAAGGAAGTGACATTTCGCAGTTTGGTTTACGTACATAAAGTTGGTGATAACGAAAGCAAAGGGGTGTGGGTGTTTTTACGATGGAATCCGAGCATCAGCCAAAGTTGAGTCCTGTGAGGGCTTTTCAAGGTACATATAGAAAGAAAGACATCCGTAAGCGGGTGAAATTAGTATGTAAATAACGTGAATGATGTTATTGTTGAACTTCCCAGTGCTTCACGGCTGCAACCCTGACCCTGAGGAAACGTACACCAGCCTCTCGGAGTACCACGACTACGAGCCGAGCTTGGAGTTCGATGATTCGGAACTTATTCAGACTTCAGGCTTAGGTAAGATTCTAAACCTGTGATAAGTTTTAGTTAACTTGATCAGTACTAGAGATGTTGTAACACAGTTAATTTAGGCAATTTGTTTACGCAATTGAGTGTTGCATGTTGAAGTTCTTTGTTTTACATGGTACTTGTTCTAATTGCCTCCACTCATTCAACAATTTTAAATTATTTAAAAGACTAGGTAGGAGAATGGGCATACTATACAGTATACAGTGTACCTTTCTCTTCTACTTTTGAATAATAAGTAGTTACAATTTTATACTCATTGTAAAGTACTTATTACTTATAAGTATATTATCTTACTGCTATGATTTAGTAATACAAGTGACTAAGTACTTAAATATAAACTAAAGCATAGTAAAGAATATGATGGTATCAAAAATATTGTATGTTTAAAATAATATTTCAATATTGACAGTGCTTCAAATAAAATAATCTTTTTATTTACAAATAAATAACATCATGCCTGTGTACCTATAGTACACCAACATTTTGCCAGTTATGGTTAAGTCGGTAATAGAGTAAGTAATGGGTAAGTAAAAGAGGGGCGAGCCTATTGCTATCAACTGGGCACTAATCCAGACTACGGGCAGCTATTGAGCAATTCCAGATAGAAAAAAACTTTGCCCGACCCGGGAATCGAACCCAGGGCATTATGCTCAGCAGTAGAGCCTGCAACCACTAAACCAATGAGGCAGACAAGTATACATATAATGTAAGTGTGAGTTTGCTGTAAATGAACAATGGCCATCAAAAATAAAATGAATATTGGAATATTTAATAGTATATCAGTTTTAACAAACTTATAGGCTTGAACATGCTTCATATATCATGAGTTACTAAGAACAATGCTTGCACTGTGGACCTTTTTTTTACCCTAATACATAACGGAGTGCAGACAATAGTGCATTAAAATTGATTGGACTGCTATGATCATAACAGTCCTTAACAGTCTGAATATTGGTGCCTTGCACATCACTGATGTGTGGCAGAAATACATATACAACATGTCACAGAGTTAACGAACACCACCATAGACCCCAATTAGAATATTACGTTATAATCATAATACATGCACAACATTTTTACTATTATGTATAAAACAATGTTTTTTGATTATTAAATTAGTTATACTGATTGTGAGAGAAAATTGTGGTCACATTACAAATTTAGGCATGCATAATTCGTAAACTTATAAGGGTCTGGCGTAGTAGGTGCTTCGTCCATTTTGGTTTGTTTTGACTACAGCGAAAGTGTGACGAATATATACGAATATATATATATATACGAATTTTATAAAAAATTGTGATACGTAATTTGCTATATTAGTCAAGACTCCAAAATCAATGCCATATCAATCCATACTAATATTATAAATGTGAAAGTAACTCTGTCTGTCTGTCTGTCTGTATGTTACGTTTTCACGCCTAAACCGCTGAACCGATCGTCATGAAATTTGGCAGGCATATAGCCTGGGATATGGAGAAGGACATAGGCCACTTTTTTACGCGATAACCGACATCCACGCGGGCGGAGCCGCGGGCAAAAGCTAGTGTTAAATATTTTTTTATGACTGAGTAATATTAGTATTTGCCTGTCTGCGCCAATCATTTGTGGTTATTGTATTTACATAGCCATTTGTTATCAAGAGTGCATAAAATATTGTTGAAAAGTATCAAATAATTCTGTACATAATAAACATCTTAAGCTACTCTTCAATAACTTACATGCCTGATGCATGAAAACTGGATGTTATTGTATATCCAAGTTCTCTTTAAGCAGGGTGATTGGTAATTGGGTGCATTCCTTGAAATGGATGGGTTTGCAATAGTTTTGACCCAGATAACTTGGGAAGTGGATTAATTTAGAGATATCGAACATTTAAACAGTGTTTTTTATTCCCACCTCTCGACTAAACTGCTCTTGAAAAGCATACAGGCGTGATGTTATGGATCTATGTCAACAATAAATAGACATGCGATTGCAGCTATCGCGGGTAATTTGCTGTCGTTTCGTCTATCTCCAAAGATTCTCATCAGATCTACACCAAATTTAAAATTAATAAAGGGACACTTACGGGAAACCCCTCTTCAAAAAAAAAAAAGCAACAAAATCCGTTATAAATAGGCGAAGATGCCGCCGGAAAAAACTATCGAATTGAAATTTAATTTTCGAAAAATGCCTTTTAAAGGTAGGGTGTGTTGTGAATTATAGGGAAAACAAAAAATCCACGCAAATGAAGTCACGGGCGATGTGCTAATCACGAATACCTACCATATTAAGGCCATGAAAGGCATAAACAATCTTACATCATATTATGCTAGAGATCACTATAAATAACTTCGTTTTTACCAGTATACTTTACCAAAAATTATCATAGTTATTTTGCTTCATATTGTTTTTGATAATTCTGTGGAAAAACACAGGAAATAAAATGAGTCACTTCATCTCCAACATTCAATGTTGTCACATATTCTTATTTATAAATGATGAGTAATTACTGATAAAACTATAAGAATAGATTAATGTCTAAAATCTGAGTCTATGGTGTAGTGACTTCTATTCATACTTTTAACAATGAATGTACAGTGCAAGCACAGCACAGTTTTCGTATCAATATGTCAGCACTTTGCCTGCGCCGGGCCAGCCAATTTAGTACACGAATAGCATTCATACCGCGTGCACTCATATATCATACAATCATACTTTTATCAAATAAATATTAATTAAACAGTAATCAGTGTATCAATCAGCATCAACTCAAGGTGTAAGGTCCCTAACCATACAATGAATGTGTCAACAATTCATGTTTACCTTCATCGTCACTACTGTAGTCATAACTTATTGTGTTATATACTCTACCAGCTGCTGCACGCAACGTCGCCCGCGTTACTTTTTCCATACAAATAAATAAAATTGAAGTGTCTATTTGTAATGTACACACGGCCACAAATCAAGCTCCTAAGATTCAAGAAGTAGGTACTTATAGCACAGAAAAAATGTATCCGAGCGATTTGTAAAATAAAACAAAAAGAATCATGCAAGCCACATTTTCATAAGCTAAAAATATTAACCTTACCGTCACTTTATATATTTATGAAGCCTGTATTTTTATAAAACACAACATACATTTATATAGATTTGTAGAAAGTAAACGACGCTCAAAAAAAGTTGCAGGTGTTAGCAACAAAAAAAAAATTTCATAGCAACAGCTTTTATGCAATGGCTCAAAAACTATATAATAAGTTACCACCACAAGTTATCTCAAGTATTAACACTAACGAATTTAAAAGAAACTTGTTCAAATTATTAAATAACAAGGTGTATTATTCTGTTGACGAATATTTAAATGACAAATTTTGATTATAATACCTGTTAACTAAATCCAATCTGTTCTTATATGACATACTAAATAATATTATTAATTTTGATTATTGTTGTATTAATGAATTAGTGACATTATTTTTTTATTTTTTTTTTATTATTTAATTTTACATTTTTTAGTGATTGTACCGAATTTTAATTTTCTAAAATGTATTTGTTAAACCTTTTATATTTTGTATGCCTTTTGGCGGGACACAGCTCGGATCTTATATATTTATAACACCTTCTGTATGTACCCTGTGTTCACGAAATAAATGAATTTGAATTTGAAGCTAAACAATTCCAGTATAAGCTGACCTCTCATTGTACGGAAATACTATACAATGCGAGATCAGCCTAAACTGGAAATGTATAGTTTGATTTGTGGCCGTGTGTACAAATATATATTTTTATAATCCGCGCGGGTGTACCCTCAGGCAGCAGCTAGTCGAAAATAAAAGTAAGCCTAAGTTACTCCTTACTCCTATCTGCCAGTGAAAGTCCCGTCAAAATCAGTCCAGCCGTATCGGAGATTAGCCGGAACAGACAGACAGAAAGACAGTTTAAAAAAAAAAATGTTTTGGTTAGAAGTACCTACCTTTTATACTTTCATATGCATCCATACTATCCATACTAATATTATAAATGTGAAAGTAACTCTGTCTGTCTGTATGTTACGTTTTCACGCCTAAACCGCTGAACCGATCATCATGAAATTAGTCAGAGATATAGCCTGGGATATGGAGAAGGACATAGGCTACTTTTTTTACGCGATAACCGACATCTACGCGGGCGGAGCCGCGGGAAAAAGCTAGTTAACTGTAAGTCCAGGTTTTTCATACCATATTTTTCTTCACTGATGTCAGTAATGTCCAAGATAAACTCAATGTATTGAAAGTCACATTGGTACTTCCCCGGATTTCAACCTACAACTTCGTGTATTAGAGGCGAGGGCTTAACTACTGGGCCAACGTTACAAGAAAAAAGAAAATGCTCTACACATGCTTCATCATTAATTCATTCATTTCAGCTTAAAGACGTCCACTGCTGGACATAGGCCTCCCCCAAGCACCGCCACTTAGGCGCCGTTCTGTGCTTCCCGCATCCAGCGGATTCCTATGGGAGGCCTTCCAACGCTAGGTCTTCCAGTACACTCCAGAACCTTTCGGCCCCATCTGTCATCTGTTCTGCAAGCAATGTGCCCTGCTCACTGGCACTTAGATTGGCAATTCTGCGGGCTATGTCGGTTACCTTGGACATTCGGATCTCTTTATTTCTGATGACACATGATTATAATCTCCCTTTAAATCCATGATACAGCAATCTTTTAGAAAAGGCATATTAAGCTTAGCAGCTTTGATACCTAGTGACTAGGCAGGTACTTTATACGGAAGACATAACATTATACCAACCATCACAGGAATATTTGGCAGGAAAGACCCCCCACTTTTATCCTGTTGATATTTTGTTGCGGTACAATGAATAGAAAACTTTCCGGATTGTTTGTATAGTCATTGTGGTCAGACATAATAATATATTTAAGTGCTTTAACAATAAAATACTTATAAAATCTTTATTCGGTGCAGAAAACACGGTACAATATTAAACCAGCCAAGTGCGAGCCGGACTCGCACACGAAGGGTTCCGTACATTATTAAGTAAGGCAAAAGAAATACACAATCTGTGAAAATTTCAACTGTCTGCCTATCACGGTTCATGATACACAGCCTAGTGACAGACGGACGGACAGAAAGCGTAGTCTTAGTAATAGGGTCCCGTTCTAACCTTTGGGTATGGAACCCTAAAAACGAACATTTTACATATTTAAATAAAATTATTTGTTTGTAACAAGGTAAAATTTTGGAAGGTTCATAATAATTGATTGAAAATAATTAAAGTGAATTTATTGAGACCATTGCAAAAGCATTTGCAAAAGTCACTCTAAAGGTGTACAAAGGTCATACCACCGAACAAAAGCGTGACGTGTAGGTAGAAAAAAATATGCAGGAAACGTGACAGTACCTATGCAATTTATGTCTACAATATCACAAAGAAGTCATTCCATCCAATGATTGGAAAATTGCACTCACTCAAAGGATTAAGCATTCATAGCGCTAACTGGTGTGATGTTAGGCCAGTGCCGGATTAACCACGTAGCAAGAGTAGCAATTGCTACGGGCCCCACGCAAAAAGGGGCCCCGCTTATCCAAACCAGCCCACCTCCACAAATTTTTTTTTTTTACCGAAGATGAAAGAAAAATTTACAACTTAGGGTATGTCCAACTTTTGATAAAGTGAATTTATCGAAAAATTATAAGAGACCTTTTTTTATAGAACGTTCAGTTTCCTATAAAAACATTTATCGCACTAGGTGGTACAGTGCTTTTGAGACCAGATGTAAAATCCCAAAGACAACATAAAATTTCACAAACAAAAAACTTGTTATTTTTTAACCATTTTATACTTGAGAATCCGTAGCAGATCAAGGGCCCCTCGATAGTATTTGCTACGGGCCCCGCGCTTCCTTAATCCGGCACTGTGTTAGGCGGCTAGCGCACTGATTGGGAGAGCCGTCCTTGCACTTGACAAAGTAATCGCTGATTGGTGCAGTATTAACTATTATCTCGTTGGCTTTCGTTAAGCCTTCGTGGAACTTCACATGCCAGCACTTGTTGTTGGCTTGGTTTTAGTCGTCGGCGATAGATGGCGTTAGGTTACAGTTTGTGTGCAAAATCCCAAGGTACTCCAAGTTTTAAAGATAAAGATAATTTTATTTGTCAAAACATGTGTACACATGCAAATTAAGCATGCAGGTTGTCACAATAGTAATATTTCCTACGTACATGTTTCGCCCGTAAGGCGTACTTTATTAAATTTACAAAATAAAAATACAAAATAAATTACAAAAAAAAAAAAAATATTACTAAAGGCACTTCAATCCTAATACACATTGATAAGTGAGTAAAATAAATTAATCATAAAATGTCACAAAAAAAAAAGTTTATATATTGAGTTCTCTCATAAATGGTTTGGTCATACTTAAATTTGTGGGTTGGCTAACTCAACTTTTAAATCGATATAAGACAAATAATTAATGATGTTCTTATGTAGAACTGCAGCTAATGCCTGCAATGGAAATGAAATGCCACACAGTAATAATTTTCTTAAATAAAAGTAGCCTAAGTCCTTTTAACATCAGCCAGTGAAATTCCTGTCAAAATCGGTCCAGCCGTTTCGGAGATTAGCCGGAACAAACAAACAGACAGACAAAAATACTTTAATATGAATTTAGTAAAACGCTGTTATTTTGACACTAGCTTTTGCCCGCGGCTCCGCCTGCGTGGATGTCGGTTATCGCGTAAAAAAGTAGCCTATGTCCTTCTCCGTATCCCAGGCTATATCTCTGCCAATTTCAGGACGATCGGTTCAGCGGTTTAGGCGTGAAAACGTAACATACAGACAGACAGACAGACAGATAAACAGACAGACAGAGTTACTTTCACATTTATAATATTAGTATGGATTACAAACAGACACTTTAATTTTATTTATTAGTATATATTCTTCGAATTTTACTGGCTTGCTTCTTTATATATTGGCATTTGTCACGAACAAAAAATACTAATCATTGACAAAATGAAGAAGGCTGATAATCCCTATAATCCATTTACTATAGAAATAGACAAATAACGGCTAAACAACGACATTTATTGTGTAATATTGTTGAAATTACTGCACTTTAGAGTTATTTTTTTTATGTAAATGGTAAATAGATTACAGTGCTTTGTATTTATCGTGACATAACGGAGTTTATTAAACGTTTACATCGAAATAACGAAAGGGTGAGAACAGTTATTTGTCTAATGTTATAATAAATGGACTATAGGTACATATTATAAAACAAAGGCCCCCGCCGCGTCTGTCTGAATGCGATAAACTCAAAAACTACCGAACGGATTTTCATACGATTTTCACCCATAGATTTTCATGAAGAAGGGTTAGGTGTATAATTCATTATGGTTTTGTGTAGTTTGTGTTTTGTGTGTAAGCAGGGGCGGGTCGCTAATTATCCATACTAATATTATAAATGTGAAAGTAACTCTGTCTGTCTGTCTGTCTGTCAGTCTGTCTGTCTGTCTGTATGTTACGTTTTGACGCCTAAACCGCTGAACCGATCGTCATGAAATTTGGCAGAAATATAGCCTGGGATATGGAGAAGGACATAGGCTACTTTTTTACGCTACGCGATAACCGACATCCACGAGGGCGGAGCCGCGGGCAAAAGCTAGTAATTTATAAAAGCAATAGAAGCGTGGTGTTTAAGTCTGGTAAAGGTTTGATAAGTCTACGCCCGCCTAAACTGCCTTCATTTGTGTAGTCGACCTCATCGCTTATGACAAAAATACTTCTAGTAAATTGAAAGGGGCTCAGCACTGCCGTTCCCCAGAACTTCACTAACGATTTAACTATCTAAATGACTGATTGTTCTTGAAATAAAAAAAATATGGAATGCTTAAAAGCCCCACAAGCCGTTCTTGAAAGAGAACACTATACTGTAGTTTTTCCTTTTCTAATTAGGTTACTATACATTTACTGGACAAGTAGTGGACACGATGGAAATGTTAAGAATATGACGTTATTAACGGAATGTAGGTCTCATAATATTATCGATATATATCATCGATATTTTTAATCGCGATGTATCGATATTCGATATTTATTTAAGAGTATCGAATTCGACTCAATTTCGATATATTTTTTACCGCAACTCTGGTCTCGTATTTAAAAATCCCGCCACAATATTCATCCATGGAATATAAAAGTAAGACTATAGACAAAAGAAAAGCATCCCTTTGCTTTGTTGTCTATGGTCTTACTGTATACGAAATTAGGATTTGTGTGTCAATGTCAACTGTCATGCCATTACTGTCAGTAGTGTCAGTGTCATGTCATTGTGCTATTGTGTGTTACGGGGTAAGAGTGGTTGTTGTTGTTTATTGGTGTTGTTTGTTGTTGTCACTACCGCTACCTGATGATTACTGGTTTGGTTGATTAAATTGATTTCTATTTTCTTCATGTGTAATTTTTTTACGAATGTTGATTTTTTGAGAATATGTATGAATAATCATGCAAAAAATGTCGATAATCGATATTTTTACTCGATAATTATCGATAGTGTTCGATAATGTTTAAAAATATAGATTCGAAAAATATCGATATATTTGTTTCACTTGCCCATCCCTAGGTAGTAGGTAAGAAGTGAAAACAAAATAATAATTTGCGTTTACCAAGTGCAGTTTAGCAAGTGAATAGAAAATATATATAGTAACAACGGATAGTTAAACGAATCTGATAGTTTACGTTATTAAATCTTGTAAGAAATCATCTTGTGAAAATTACAGATGGAAGGAATACGGTCGTTTGTAGGTTACATGATTAACGACTTATGAGGAACAAAAATGGCACAGAGCTTGTTAATATGTTGTGTTATGCGATTAACAAAGTTTTAGTTATATGTATATCCTGTATACTGAACATTAAAAATGGCATGATCTTTAATGTTCAGTATACAGGATCAAAATTAATTCGTTTAAATTCTCATATGGGATCATTGTACTTATCATTATGAACAACTTTTACTATGGGACCAAACCTCAAAAAACGCGAAAAATAAAAATTGCTGTTCCCTAAATTTATGTTCGCATAAGATAGTCAAAATGTAGGGAACAGTGATTTTTTTTCTGGGTTAGAGTCAGTTCACATCGAGATACGACGCGATGCGACGAGGCGCGCAATATAGAACTTTACTTACTGCATAAAAAGGTACACATTTCAGTGAGTAAATTCGAGTACGCCCCGCGTAGTCACTCTTTAGCATCGTAATAGTCACTGTTATGCACAATGGTTATTTGTCACATGAGCCAACTGTTCTGAGATTTATACAAATAGCAGGATGTCGCAGTACCGTTCGTATAAAACTATCCACTTTGGATGTAACCGAGTTTTTGACAGCTGATTCCTACTGTGAACAGTCGTTTCACAGCTCGAGTTTGCTTAACACTTAATCCGATCCGAAGGGTTCGTTTATACTAAGACACGTAAATTATGTAATAATTTCCGAAATAATGGGTAAGTATTTCGGAAATTGTTTGTACCATACGTGTCTTAGTATGAACGCACCCTTATGTTAATTGGATAGACTAGAAAATATACACTATCATAGAAAAGTATTGTGGACCCAGCTTCGACCGCAAAAAATCACGTGTTTTTAACTTCAATTTTGTTCACAGCGCCGCTCCCACCTGAACTTCTGGACATACCTGATGACCTTCTGGAACGTTCAGCCAGCGACGGTACGATAGAAGAGAACTTCGAGGAGGAGCTTGCAACTGCACCTGAAGTCTATGCAGAGGTATGTACAGCCAACAAATGAGATAGGCAGACTAAGGCATGAACTGGCGGAAAGATTTCCAACCGCGCTCGCCGCGGTCGTCTGTAGAAATGTAGGTAAATGCCAGGAAATATACTTCTGCCCCAAAATTTAGAAATTATTGTGTGCGCAATATATTCTTTAGCATAAAAGACACGCTCACCAAATAATTCCCAAACGAAACATGTTTAAAAAAATCTGTCATTCGCTAAGGTACGATCTTATTTAACCTTGAAGAGACAGCTTAAGACTTAAAGGGATTTAAAATTGAGTTGTGTTTGAGGACTCAGGCGAATAAATTCAAAGATATCTAGAATTCTAGAGACCATCCACGTGACTTGGCTTAGAAAGGATTTAATGTAGGTTTAAGTATTTATATAGCTACCTGGTTACTTATCCCTTTTGTTGACAGTACACAGGTCTAAATCTATATCTAATACTTACGGTCCAGATGTTCATATTATCGATCGTTTAAGTTCTTTGTGCATAAAAATAAACAACCGCCCTTTTTTTTTTCACTGTGGAAATCCTCATGGATACCCTCTGAACGGAATTATTATGAGGTCGTACTTACGTGAAAAATAAAAGATGTACGATCTTACTAGATCTACCTTATTTTAGACGACGTGTCGCAAACATTGGTATTAAGAGTCTATCTACCTTAAATGGCTTAGCATGATCCTCCGTTATGTCGAAAATACTGCAGCATTAATTTAGAAATAAATATATGGTAAAGTTGAGGATTAATGTTAAGTACTATGTTTGACGAAAACACGATTCCATAAAAAAATCTCAATAGAAAAAAATCCAAAGTTACCTCCAACCCGAACAATAAACCACTGGTATTCAAAATGTACTTCAAATTAGATAATGAAACTTTGCATATTAACTGAACTAACTATAAAGCAAGACTAAAGTATTTTTTTTTAATGTCCGTTATTTTCACCGTAAATAGAAATTACCTACTATCGGCGCCTTTGGAGCCTTCTCCCTGCTGCCCTGTCTCGCTTCCTCGCGTGACCGGGACCAATAGTATGCGAGCGAGATAAAGAGTGAGGTGGCGCTGAGGTATTATAGTATAAATCAATCTGCCCAGGCTTTTCCCAACTATGTTGGGGTCGGCTTCCAGTCTAACCAGATGCAGCTGAATACCAGTATTTTACATGGAGCGACTGCCTATCTGACCTCCACAACCCAGTAACTGAGTAATACGATACCCTGTCAAATATCTAAGAATGACAGCCAGGACCAACGGCTTAACGTGCTTTCCGAGGCACGCAGGAGTCTCGGTATGTAAAGATGGTCATCCATCCACGGACCAATCCCGGCAAGCGTAACTGAACCTGAGTGATCTAGAAAGAAGAAAGAAAATACATTTATTTAGCACAGACTAAAAGGCACACATGACAATAATGATTTACTGCAAATAAAAAACAAACAAATAAAAAGCGTAAAGTGCGATGCAAGAAATTAGCAGGCAAGTGTGCCTCACGGCTGGGCCAAAAAGGCCCAATTCAGCATAAATGCCAGACTAGTGCCTGACGCTGGTTTTCAACTGGACCTGAAGTGTGAGGTGACGGATGTAAATCAGTTTTATACTGCAACGTGTGTATGCATACTTAAATTAAATAAATTTGTGTCAGATAAAGGTCATATCGCCTTTCGCCTAGCCGTCAAACAAGCGTCAACCTAACGTAAGCACGTAACCAAAGCGGACCAGCAGCTCCGATATGTCGACTCGGCTACAGCTAGGCGAAGCCGCGCTTACGGCTTGCTGACCGCTGCTGGTTGACCTGGCTGGCACCAGATCAGTTTGAATCCGAACGCGGGAGGGGTGAGAGGGACAAGGGTGGACGAACAGACGCAAGCGCGGCGACGGAGAGGCGTGAGCGCGGGTACGACGAGCCGTAAGCACGGGGACCGCTGGTTGACCACGCGCCACACCGCGGTTCGTAAGCTTGTCCCGAGGAGAATTGTTTACGTTACGATTCCGATTAGTGTGCTTTTCAGTAGGGAGTTTCATGCAAAGAGTACTAAACGGCTTGAGTTGATACGGTTACGATCCGTTTCCGAGTTGATACCTATGTGAGCTATGACCTTAAAAAATAAAATTCATTCCAAAATCATATCCAAATCCCGATCTAACTGTGCGGCTGTTCCAGTATTTCGGCACAAAATGACTAGATCCTTTAAAAATAAAGCCTAACATTGACAGCAACTATCAATCAACTAGGCCAATGAAATATGTAGTTATGTTCCTTTCAACCATATAATTGGTGGCCATCCTCCCGTCAACAAATGCGCTTTGCATACAGATCTGTTATTTTCTCAGCATTGCACTAAGCCTCCACGCCAGTACAGAGGCACGCAATCAGAGTACTTTTAGTTGACATTGAATAATACATTTCAAAATCAGTGTTTTAAAATACAACTATTGACGCAGACATCAAAGGACTCTGAGCACGCCATCCAATGTTATAAGAGATTCCTTGGATGTTCGCTTGTTGCTTGTCTGCTCGAGCCTTATATTCGCATACATTAAGCTGCATCAGTTTGATTTTGTGGTCGCGGGAACGCGAACGCAGTTATTCTCGCTCACTCAATAAAGTCAAAATTGGAAAGTTAAATCTCGGATTTTGAATGATTTAGCCTTGATTCCGTGTCGCGCGTCCTATATTTAAGACGCAGATATATGCCAGTGATCTTGAGTGGTTAGCTTGCGTGTTTCTGAGCTCACACAACTCGTACGTCCAGCCAGTAATAGGACTGCACTGTCCCAAATAAGACGATTTTTTTTTTATACATAAAACAAAAGGTATTTATGTTTTAATAAAACACGTATACTAAAATATCAATAATTAAATATTAATTATCTTTAAAAAAGTAAAGGTTTCTGAAAAATACGCTAACTTTACAAATTTCACTACGTAATTTAAACATACTCTAATATATTCATATATTAAGCTATTAAGAAAATGCTCTAATTTAACATATATTTTCTCCAAATCATTAACACTACTCGTTTGGACATGATCTTCAGTACAAAATCATTAAAAGTCAGTTATCGTTTTTTTTTTTTTTTCATGTATATAATACTGATGCGTAGGTATAGTGTCTGCTTTGCAGTTTGGCAGAGGTATCTTGGTAAAAAAATACACTTTTTTTTTTGATAATTTGTGATTGTGAACCAAATAATATCTTACGGGAATGAATTATGTGTTTGTCTTTTAATGCTAGTTTTACCTATTGTGTGGCCTAAAAAATAAGTTCAAGTGCCCATAACATAATGTATTAGGTTTAGTACTTAACTATAATTTACGTAAACTTTCCACCTTTGATATTGGTCCAGACTTGATGATTTCAACCTACAAATTGTTTGTGCTGCTAATACTCAAGCCCCCCTAATCCAGAATCTCAAGATCATATGGAATTGAAATTGACAATAGGGCTTAAAATACCTTCAAACTGACCTAACCCAACTAGCTCTTCGCCCGCGACTTCGTCCGCGTGGACTTTGTGTTTTCCCCTTCGAACATGAACACTCCCTCCATCCCCTTTAAAGGAAAGTATTGTCTTCTTTATTATTTACCTAAATTGGTATTTGTACGCAAAAAAACGCGCTTGGATGTGGAGCTGTGGGGGACCAGCTCGTTATACAATTGAATAAGTATTTGTGCCAGGTTTCAAATGTCTAAACCGAGGGAATTAGATTTTTCATTCAAAATGTATTTCCCCTTTTCATCCCAAAAGGGGTTGAGTTTTGGAAAATCGTTTTATTTGTTTCCATACAATTTTCACTCCCTCCTCCCCTAAAAACTTGATTTCCCCATTTTCACCCAATTAGGGGTTGTTTTTCGAGAAATCCTTAAAACTATTTTTTTTTTTTGCCAAAATCAATTAATACGAAGTTTAAAATTAATCGACTTCGCGTTAAGATTCTTCCATACAAACTGTAACATCCTTAAACTTCATTTAGCGGGTAATTTTTATAAAACTAATAATGCTGCACCATATTATTTATTTAAGCACATATTCATACCAAGTTTCAAGTTTATAATCCCAAAGATTACGATTTTTCATACAAACTAAATTCCCTCTTCACCTCCTTTTTTTTTCACCCCTTTAGGAGTAGAATTTCTTAAAATCCTTTTTAGTGGATGCCTACATCGCGTAACGAATCTCATCATCTGCCTAGCCTTTTCCACTTTGACATGTTGGGGTCAGCTTCCAGTCTAACCGGATGGAGCTGAATACCAGTAGTTTACATGGAGCGACTGCCTATCTGACCTGCACAACCCAGTTACTGGGCAATACGATACCCCTTGGTAAGACTAATTGTCAGACTTTCGGGCTTCGGACGACCCGTAAAAACTGTCAAAGATCTACAAATAACAGCCGGGACCAACGGCTTAACGTGCTTTCCGAGGCACGGAGGGGTCTTGGTATGTAAAGATGGTCTCCCATCCACGGACCAACCGCGGCAAGCGTAGCTTAACATATCGATCGACCCGTGCGGCTGTTATTACTTAGCCACAAGCCCCTCATCGCTTAACGATTCTACGGTCCAAATTTCGAATTTCTACCCTTGGGCGATGATGTGTCAGTCGGGACTCGCATTATTGCGGGAATCTAACCTAATTATTTTGAGTGTGTACACACTGCATCGGCATAGTAAACTAGTGAAATAAAAAATAAAAACAAATTATTAAAAAAAACCCGACTGCAAAAACATAACTGGCCTCAAACACAGGTTTTTAATAAACCTAGATCATGCAGGTCTACATTACAGTTAGATTAAAATGTTCCTCGATTGTAATTAATCTAAATCATAATTTTACTTTATACTTGAATAAATTATATGTTATTTTTTATTTATTTTGTTATAAGAGATAAACAAGCATACCAAAGTTCTATAGATTATAATGCTTGTTTTTCTCTTTTCAGTTATGTTTCTGTAGTCAAGTTTTTTGTTTCAAGCTTTTAAGTTTTATAATATATATATAAATATATATTGTCTCATTACTAGCTTTTATTTGATACCAATATTGATGTATTTTTTTTTTTTTGTGTTTGCAGATGCATTAATATATAAAAATTATATAGCCTATGTCACTCCCACAATTAATACGAATGTAATGACACCTTTGAAGCTAAAATCCATCGAGCAGTTCAGGCTGCAGAGCGTGCCAAACATTTGAATTTGGCGCCAAAAATCCGCCATTTTGTTTTTATTTTGTTAAACCCAGTGTCACTCTCACAGTAAATACGAATCTAATGACACCTCTCAAGCTAAAATCCATCGAGCCGTTCAGGCCGCAGAGCGCGCCAAACAATTATACATAAATACATACATACTACATAACTCTCCTTCTGGCGCAGTCGGGTAAAAACCAGGGCTTGTTAACGTTACCAAATAACAAAATAATAACCGTTACGTAACGTTAAATTTCAATATTATACCTTACTAACGTTACAAAAATTTAACGTTACTTGATGACATTACCAGTAAGTAATATAACGTTAATTAACATTATCAAAAATACGATAACTAACGTTAATTTAGCTACGTTGCTACTGTAGGTAAGAATCAGGCAGATTAAGGCAACGTTTTGATCGGCACGGCATCAGCGAGGCGCGAGGGCGGGCTGCCGCCGCGCCGCGAGTCTCAGGCCCCACTACTTACATCTCATCTCACCCGTTTTAAATAACGATAAAATAAAATGTAGCATAAATAACGTTAAATCGATTGCCGTTATTCTAATATAATAACGTTAACTCTGTCAATAAAAGGTAACGTTATAAAAATGTACCGGTTTAAATACCGGTAAATTTTTATAACGTTACCTTTTAAAAACGCCCTGATAAAAACAGCTCCTACGGAGAGGGCTTATTCCACAAATCCCCCCTGATAATCCCCCTTAGGAGGAAAAGTGGAATCTGAAAACAGTCTAGAATTCACCCCTGATAATCCCGCTAAGGGGGGAAAACTAGAATTGAAAAAACAAAAAATAACTTATTCCAAGATCCCTGAAAGTGATTTTTTTACATTAGGGTTCAGTTTTTTCCACCGAGGGGGATTCTCTCAGGGGGGATTAGTGGAATAAGCCTACGGAGAGCATGCGAGATCAACGAGACGCGCTAAGGAATTGCTACGAAACTGCGTAGCAACATCTCCGCTCGGACGAAGCAATACCAGTTGCGTTACGAAAACGTAGCAGATTAAAATTTTCTGTTTGCGCTGTGAAAATGCTTGCAGTCTATAACTAATTTATTCCACAAAGCATAATATTTTATTTTACACTCAAGAAAACAAAAAACATTGGTATTGAAATGTTACAACAAACGGTAAAGAAACAAGTGTTTTTGATCGATAAGATCGAGCGCGTTCAGCACTCCGATTGGTGAAGGGCCAATCGGAGCGCCTAACGCGCTCGATGCGTAAAATCGAGATAGTTAAAAGAAACTCACACTTGGGCCTCTGCTAATTCTATTTGTAATTTTGTGGCTGCAAAGGACCAAAAACCCAGATATCGTTACGAACAAGCTACAAACCAAGATTCCTTAAACACATATGTACATATACTGGTAACATTCCATGGTTGCCTGGCAGAAAGATCGCAGAAAGAGATAAAGGTCGCCTATTGTATATTTTGTATTGTTTGATTTATTTTTTGTTATGTATTGTTGTGGTGTACAATAAAGTATATATATAAATAAACTCAAGCCTTTTTAGGATTCCGTAGTCAACAAGGAACCCTTATAGTTTCGCCATGTCTGTCTGTCTGTCCGTCTGTCCGTCCCCAGCTTAGCTCAGAGACTCTTAGTACTAGAAAGCTATAATTTGGCATGGATATACATATTTAATCACGCCGACAAAGTAGTAAAATAATATTGTGAAAAAAATTGTTCAATTGTTGTTTGTTTTGATTAGTTTTGCAAAGAGGAAAAAAATCACGATAGTAGTATATATAACGAAGTTAAAAGGAAAACTATCACAGCTAAGTAGGCTTTTCAAGTTTACGAGTAATAGTCGACCAACTTAAATTTGCAGTTGAAAAACATGTTCCCCCATACAATCTGTATAGGAGAGCATGTTTCTCAACTACAGTGTTAAGTTTGTTCTTGGGATAAATTCATCCCAACTACGAACCCCTTCATTGTGCGTGGTCCGACACGCACTTGGCCGGTTTTTTCCTAATACCATACTCCTACTAGTAGCATTTTTGTTGGCGTTTGGTTGGGCCACATACCTCTGAAGGTGGCCCAACTAAATGCCAACGGAAAATGCTACTATGGCTAGAACTACAGAACGCCACCTGCTACGATCCTTACATACTCCCTTTTGTTTCGTTTACGATCATACCCCATTCTTTATAATGTAAGGATTATTCCTTACAGAAATACCTCCCTAGATTGCAACCCACAATTCAGTTAATTTTCCGATAAGTTAGTATACGAATGGAATCAGTGGTGTATACCCCGTATTTTTAAGAACGGTCGCCTCTCGTTTATACACCGTGGCATTTTAGTCGTCTTACAAAGACAGCCCACTTCATGTATCCAATGACTAATAATCATTCATGTAAAAAAAAGTTTTTTTGATCATTTGATTTTTTTATTTTTATTAATTATGACGCATGACATAGTTGGACCCTGTTATGCAGAAAAGATCCAACCAACGTGTTATTAAACGTTGGTTGGATCTTTTCTGCATAACAGGGTCCAGTTTAAAACACCCTGTTACGAGTGCAGTCCGAGCCTTGTGTTACAAGGGCGCCGCAGTCGTAAGAAACCACAAACACAAATATCCAAATATACAGGAGAAATTCCTACAGTAGGGCAACGTTTAAAAAAAATAAAAAATAAACTATTATGTACCTATACAAAAATGTATACTAAAACTTAACAAATTATATACTAAAACCTTCCTCGAGAACCACGCTATAAATTGGTGAAAACAGCATGAAAATCGGTACACTAGTTTTTGAGTTTATCGCGAACAGACAGACAGACGCGGCGGAGGACTTTGTTTTATAATATGTAGTGATAGTGATAAATTATATACAGGATCATTGGTAAAACACTAACAAGCTTTCAGGGCCTCAAGTCTGCTATTACAATAGTGTCAGAATGGTCTCGCCATTGTGAGTATTTGACAGTGTTTGTATGGCAAATCTGTCAAAAACTCACAATGAAGAGACCATTCTGACACTATTGTAATAGCAGACTTGAGGCCCTGGACTATATTACTAACATCATAAACAAGAACGTTTGTTCTATGACTTTTAATAATTCATCAGATTTTAATTTATCTGATTATATCACACAAAAAATATCAACGCTCTAAATGTTATGAACTCTTCGCGTAGCTAAACAAACTGCCGTGTCTTACGAGTGTCAGTGCACGAGAGGCGTAGGTAGGAACAACAAAATACAGAATTTAAATGTGTTAAATGTGTGAACAACGAAATCTCGGTTTGTTTGAAATTACATTCTTTTTAATTATTTTGTTTGTTTATAATATTTTAATGTCATGTATAGAAATTATAGCCAAATTATGAAAGCAAGGTGTACATTTTTCGTATTTTTTTAAAATAATATATTCGGAGAACTATATATATATATATTTTTTTTTTCAAATTGTTTTATGTGATAGCTGATTAAATGGTGCATCGACCCCTAAAACGTTGGACCACTAGTTACGCCACACCCTGTATATTATGTTTTGTAAAAAGTCATAGAACTTGTTTAAATTATATCTACTTTTATTTTAGAAAAAAACACGCAGCTACTACAGTTACTCCTTATAACATCAGTTAACTGTTAGTGAAAGCCCCGTCGAAATCGGTCCAGCCGTTTCGGAGATTAGCCGGAACAAACAGACAGACAGTTTTTTTTTAATTGTTTTTTTTTTTATAATTACCGTATATACTTTTCATATGCATTTAGTAAAAAGCTGTTATTATGACAATACAGACTTCAATTTTATTTATTTGTTTAGTGAATGTCAATCATTTGTTAAATTATAACAGTAAAATGTCAGTGTGATGTGAATATTTAAAGTTTAGGTACACATTCACAGAATAGAATGATTTTTCTACGTGCCATACGACACAGAGACGCCGCTGTTAAGTGGTTAGTGTTACTCGCATCCGACGCGCTGATCACTGATCACTTGTCGCTTAGTTCGCGTCTCGTTAAACTACTTTGCACGTGCAAACTCTTAATTCTTTAACATTCTTCTTTTGTTTAGCTTTTGTAAAAGGAATTACTTTTAATTAAAACGTGTCAGTAGCAGACTTAACATTTTTCAAGAAATTAATAAGACTTGGTATAAAATAAATAATTACATGGGAAAATATTGTCTTAAAGAACAAGAAATATATTTAAATTAACTAACAAACTTTGAAAATAAAAATATATACTAACCTAACCTGACTAAAACTATTAACGAAATAAACAATTACATGAGTAACTAAATAATATTTTCAAATTTTTTGTTACACAGAAACGTAAAATAATAACATTTGCTCGATAAAAAAACATCACGAAGTTACTTTTAATTTTTACGCATTTTCTTAAATGGCTTAAATGTTGCAGTATTTATTTATTTATACTTCTCGCACACAATAAGGTAGAAAGGCGGACTTAATGCCTTAAGCATTCTCTACCCGTCAACCAAGGGTGGTGATGATGATGCAGGTGCTCTGATCAAATAAACTGCTCTATATTTTTTTTTTCAAAGCGAATAAAATTATAACGCGTGTCAAAGTTGTAGGATGGAAGATCGGCAGAAATAAACACCTTTCAATATTTTAATATGTTTTTTTTATGTTAGTACACCTGTCACCTTTATTCACCTTTTTCTTCGTCTCTTGTTTTTCCCCGCTTCCCCGCATCTACCCCATACCTACTGGTTAGCAACTAAATTATAAAAAAGAAATTAATCCGACTAAAAAAAAATACTTATTAAGTATATACATTATTAAATAGCCCACAACTCGGCCAGTTCGAAATTCGCAATTTACATTTTTTGTTTAATTTCGGTCAGTCTTTGTGATAGCGGCCAGTCTAACAAGGGATAGACTGACTAACTGGGGAAAAGGGAGAGAGACTCACGAAGCAACAAAACTCGATCTAAAAAAAAGCGGCGACATTTCTCTTTTTTAGAAAATTCTAGACACACTTACCGAGTAGTTGATTGAGCCGTTTTTCATAATTCCTTCTCAGTCACGAGATAATATGTTTTTAGAGGAGTGGCGCTAGTGGACCGCTGACAACGCTCTTAAATACATTATTTTGACTGTTTAACATTAATTCTAAAACAGACAAATTCGGACAGCCTGTTATGATTTTTTCATAATAACTTTTATAACTCTGATCTCTTATAGATTTGACCTAGGACCTAGGGTAAGAGCAACATTATAAGGAATCTATTGGCATGCAGCTTGTTAGTATCGATTACTGGGTTGAAAATGACGATAGCATCTCCTTTCTTCATGTAGGTAAAATAGGTTGTAATTGCGAGGAAAAATGATCTTAAGACATTATTACACTTGCGTTTAGATTTCGTCATCACTGGACGATTCGTTCGCGGAACTCAACGGGACTGGTCTGGTGGAAGTGGTTGGTGACGACGAGGTTGGCCGCCGCATCATCGTGGTGTCAGCCTGCAGACTACCCCCCAGCAAGGACTTGCATCCTGACAAACTACTCAGGTACTACAATTTATCGACTCACAAGTTGACTTGTACATGAAAATTTTCACAACGCATTGTTGTTGCATTGTTGTTAAGCTTATAAATCCTCTGAACCAGCTGGGGATATTAGTAGCATAATCAACTCTTGAAATGTTGACTTTGATATAACTATAACCATTCTTAGATCTGTGTGCTTACCCGTAAAAGATTCTGTAACTGCAGCTCTGTTCGTATCAAATATCTTAATAGTCAAACTTCCACATTGCATCGTCTTCGACAATAAGCCAGGGGCCTCAATCTGCTATTACAAATGTGTCAGAATGGTCTCTTCATTGTGAGTTTTTGACAGATTTGCCATACAAACACTGTCAAATACTCACAATGGCGAGACCATTCTAACACTATTGTAATAGCAGACTTGAGGCCCTGAACGGTACGGAATTAGCGAAAGTCTACGTGTTCGCTTACTTATGCATGACCCCATGAAGGTTGGTGTATCAAGGCGTCCGATGGACTATTCTTTATTTAGTCTTGACCCTGTTAAAGTGTACGACACTACTGAACGATTATTCCTTGCTGAGCTATTAAAACACTTACTTTTTTCATAGCTTGCATCCATTTCTGATAAGTTAACGATTCTGCAACTGTTGAAATTTTTCTCCCTACCTATGCATTTTGGCGATGTTCATCAGACAGTTTCATCCCCAAAGCTGACTGTTTTCGTCCAGAAATACTTAATTTTGATAATTGTTATCGTTTCAGGTACCTGATGTTCACACTGGACAAGTACGTCGAACAGGACTACAGCGTCGTGTACTTCCACTGTGGTCTGACCAGCAAGAACAAACCCCCCCTTTCCTGGCTCTGGAGGGCCTACAAGGCATTCGATAGGAAATACAAGAAAAACTTAAAAGCCTTGTATCTCGTACATCCGACGAACTTCATACGTATAGTATGGCAGATGCTAAAGCCAGCCATTAGCGTCAAGTTTGGCAGGAAAATGATGTACGTTAACTACCTACATGAGCTGCAGCAGTATTTGAATCTGGATAAACTGTGCATACCTGACGCGGTCCTTGAGTGAGTATTTTTTTAACTACCCTACATTTCATTGGACCACCTAGCGTTTCTACTAATCATGAATTTTATTGATTTTGGTCCGCATGCATTAGGAACGTTTGAGATGTTTGGAGACAGCATGATCAATTTTTCGAGAGTTCTTGATATAATCTTGGATGCATTGATCTAATTTTGGGACAGAAAAGGTTTCTCGAATCTTATTTATTTTACCATCTGATCACTTTGCTAAATGAAAGGTGAAGTAATTATTGCTATACAAAATATCATTGTTGTTTGCACCAACTATGTAAAAAGTAAACAATTTCATCAGGCGTACTTTTGAATATTTTTAGGGTTCCGTACCAAAATGGTAAAAAGGAACGGGTTTATGGTGTGACTCAGTCTGTCTGTGTTTCTGTCACAGCTGAATATCTCAAGAACTACTGATGCTATCAACTTGAAATTTAGAATAGTTTTAGATGACGTTTGCCCAACTATTTTGCAAATAAGAAAGTTTTTATTTTTTTGTAACAGGGACTGAAAGGTGATCTAAAAAATCCGAAATGCCGCTACCAAGGCATGTGGGGTATCATATGATAGAGCGCTGTTTGCACATTCTCAAACATATTTTCTTTTGGCCGCATAGTTTTCGACTTTTGATGAAAAATGTAAAAAAAAAATACCGTTCCCCCCCCCTTATCTCCGAATTTTGCATAGAGAAAAATCTGAAATTATTCTATGTGATAGAAGCTTATGTAAAGATTACAGGAAAAATAAAACTAAGTCTCTAAATAGCACACTTTTTCAGAAATCAACAAAAATTACATTAGTTCCTTTATCTGGCAATAGATGGCGCTGACCTAAAACTGCAATATTCTACACCGCAGTGTTAAAATTAACTGACGAATAAAGGCCTCGCCGATGAAAATTTAAAAACATTTCGCGGTTCACAACCAAAATATCCGCCTTCCTACCTACTCGCAGGTTGCTTTGGATGAAGCACAATTGTAGTTTTTTCTGGACACATAACTATTTAGGTCCTACTTATACGAATGAAGCTTACGAAGCTATATATGATGGTACGGAACCCTCGGTGCGCGAGTCCGACTCGCCCTTGACCGGTTTTTTTTTTGTAAAGACTTGCAAGTTGTAGTGTAAACTTTTTTTAAACATAAGCAAATAATTATGCTCCAATTGCTATTTTCAAATCCCGCAGAAGACGTCCTTACGAAGAAAGTCATGTTCGCGTTTTTGATAAGTAAATTGACCCTGAAAAACAATTTACATTTTACTGCATTTCCTATAAATTTTCATTGATAATATAATAATATGATATGATAATATGACATATTTGAATCATTATTGCTCCAATAACCAGAAATCATTGTTACGTTCAAAGTTAAAGGTACGTTCCGTAAACATAATTGCGGCACGGCGCCCGCCTTAAAGAAACTGCACTCCGCGTAGTGAGAACATAAATACCGCCTTACATTCGAACCACAACGTCACTTAGAAAACTCACCCCGCGGTTGCAATAGGGGTACTAGCTCGCGTCCGGTCCGTGAATTTAAATCTATTTTTCTTCTCCGTTTTCAAAAACTCAAAAATGAACTGCTTTCTCACCTGTTGTGGTTTGATTAAGTACGTTACGTGTTTAAACTAAAAATATTATTTTTTTATATATATTCAAATTATTTGGAAAAATAAAACGAAAATCTTTGTGAATTGTATGCGGAATTTTCAAAGAAATCTTTACTCCATTGAATAATAATTTGTGATAGTAGATGTGACGTGCGCGGGAAATATTTTCAAACTTGTGCCAGTTTTAAACAGCTCTAACTAAAACAGACTTTAAAATTAAAATTAAACTTTTTTGTTTTAATTCACCAATTTCTAGGAGAAATAAAACAAAATACTGCAGAGTTAACTGATATCGTAGTCTTTCAAAAGAGCAATTTTATCGTTTAGTCAAATTGTAGTTTGTTCGGAATTTATAACTAAAATTGATTAGTTTTTTTTTTTTTTTTGAAATGGAAGTATTTTATTTTCTACAAAGCCTTTAAAACATTAATTTTGTGCGTCCAATAAATAAACAAGATTATAGTAACAATAATTAGGGCCGCAGCTCAAAGCACAACAATCTGTTAACCCATTCACTGCCCAGCACCCAGCATATAGTCAAAAAATAATTCGTTCGTGTGCCTACAACCCGTATTCGAGCAGTCGCTATATATGACTTCTGTTCATGCCCAGGACCCGACTAGCGACACCAAATCTAAGTATGTAAATTTGCCAAACAATTCATGGCTTACAAGAATTTTTTTTTCTGAACTGGGTAGCAAATGCGTTAATTTGAGATAAACAGAGCTTTATCACGAAGCAATAAGATTCATTTATAATTGCACACAGTCAAAAAGTTTAAGTAATCTAACAAAATTAAATTATAGATGGGAATTTGTGCTTCAAAGTACGATGGACACAACCTAGACCCCCGCCCCGATTGTTTTTTTCATCCAACAGACATCATTTTAAATGAACAAACCGTTTGTTTCAAGTCTTTGTTGCTTCTTGGTTTCCTGAAAAATCATCTTGTCAGTTTCATTTATCTAACCAAAATATAAATCGACGGTGATGTGCCAATAACTCCTAACTGAAAAAGTCAAAAATGTACACAAACTGAATGAGGATGCATGCATGGCGGTAATGCCATAAAATATTTCCACATATAGTTTAGCAACAAAAAATACACTTATGAGATTTCACTAAAACCTGCAAATGCTGCCTTTAAATTCAAAATGATAAACAAGTGAATTCTAGAAAAAAAATTGTTAGGAGGTATTGGCACTTCACCGTCGAAATGTTTGTTTTCTATTTTCGTCACAATAAAAGAGATAATACATAATAATTGCCGACTTACATGTTAAGGAACATAAAACAACAAAACATAACGCCTATATTCCACGAAGGAGTGACAGAAGTGTGTGGATATTCACTTTTCGCAATTTATTTGATGCAATGTTTTCGCGATGGAACTATTCTATTCATTTTACTTGTATAACATCACACTAGTGTCCCTCGTAGGGAGGGGTCGGCAGAGGCACGCTTCTTTAATAGGTTGCTACATAGGTTGGCACTGCATTGTATTTTTCGTCAAAATGAAAGAAATCAAACACAATGCTGGCTAACTAATATAACATTAAACATAACATATAATTACGCCTATAATCTTCTTAGGGGAAGGCAAAGATGTATAAGACACCCAGACCTTTCGCAAGTTAGGTATTAATGATTCCCCACATAGACGTGGAATACATAACATCACACCAGTGTTTCCCGGAGAGGTAGGCAGAGGTAATTTCGAGAAGAATTTTTAAGCCGACTGGAAGTTCTAGAGATTACCGGCCCCTACATACAAACTTACAAACAAATTTTACCTCTTTATAATATAATAAATATACAGGGTGTAAAAAGACCCATTACAACGCCTTCATCTACCCATTCTGTACATCAAACTAAGTAACTTTGTGCAAAAATAATTGCTGGGAAACGACTTTTATTTTTCATATGAAAATTCGCTGTTTACGTTAGTGTTTCCAATATTCGTACCAATTTTCAGCTTTATGCGAATTAATGTAACCTTGAATGGCTATTTTGATCAGACTAAAAAATATTTATGAAAAAAAATAAAACATCATTTTTAAGTAATAAGGTCGAAAAACTATGTTGTAAAATAAGACCACAACATTATTTGCTTATTTTTCCGGCCGTTTAGGAATGCGCTCATCGGAAATCTAGTACTATTGTTGATCGAAGTTATTACCAATCAGATTTTATTTCATCGCGGCGAAACTTTAAAAGAATGAGTTCAAACAATAAAGTTTCTAACTATAATTTTTGAACTTGCTTGTGGCAGTGTCAAATTGTGATTTCATTTCATTTCAAATAACAACCTGTTCGCCGTATCATTTTAAATGCCGAGGGCACAACCAGGGCCCTAATTCACTATGATTCCTCACTTCGTCAATTCCTTTGCTTATCACGACACCTGCTAATAACGTATTCTCTATGACACAATGAACGAAACCACGCGAAAAGAACGCGATATTGGCGTGGATTAAACTGTCAAAATACCACACTTGACAACCGTACGGAATCGTGCTCCTAGAAAGTGTCTTGCAGCATACAGAATACGACATTTCTATTCTTTGCCGTGACATGGGTTTTCCACAAGACACGATATTGACGTGGTTTGCACGTGGTAAGATATGAATAAAATTCATTTTATTCAAGCAAAACCCATGTTACATTAAATAAAATTTCACTTTTTTATAATCGGGGAATACTAATTATCATACGTGATTGGGGCCCAGGGTGACCAGGGTCTATAAATATGGTTGCCATTTCACTCGGATTTCAACGGAATAGATATATGCCAATCAGCGCTTTTTACTAACGTATAGAAAATAGAATTCGAATATATTATTCAGGAACAGAACACGTTATCTGATGCCCTTTACCATGGACTTTTCAAGGTCGTTCATTAGGCATGCATCTGAGCATTTAAATATTCTTGTTTCTAAAAAGGTTTCCAAGAAAGCTCTTATCTATTAATGAACGATTTATCTTTTTTTTTACAAGTTTTTTAATAACTTGATTCGTTAATAATCTGGTACAATGGAGCTGGTCTGATGAAGGAGCCCGAAGGCTTAAGTACTCATCCTACTACTATACTACTAGTACTCACTTTGAGTTATAAAATTGCCAATGTAATCGCGCATAAAGCATCATCACCAGAGATCGGAATAGATAGAGCTAATTTACCTAAACTTCGAGGAAGGATATAACATAGAATGGATAATAAATTCCTCTTTTAAAATCCCGGAATAGTTATAATGTTGTTTAAATCCCGGGATTTAAACGTCATTATAATTATTTATCATTGGAATCAACACATTTCAATTCAATGTGAAATACATAATTATTATGTGGCATTTTCGCGGTAACTACTACTAAAGTTATAATTATTACAACTCTGTCAGGTCTGACGGCGCATAATAGCTTCATATTGACTCGACTGGCCTGTTTCATTCATTGGATTTTCTTTCTCAGCTATGTCATTCGTAACCTACATAGGTATGTTCTTCGTTTTCTCTACTTGATGAAATCCTAGGTAGCCTAACTTTGCATGAAATATTGGTGCATTTTCGAGTCTTCCTTCGAGTTGCTTGCTCCTTCAGAAGCTTGAACTCGAACTTGGTAACTGCTTTGTTACAGTTGAACACTAAAGCTGAAGCCGAAGAGCAGTTGAATTATTCATATAAATATTGTTTAATATTGTTGTATATTATTTATTGATCGTTATTCAAAGTAAAAGCATTTATTTCACGCAAATTAACACGGAAATAAAACTGATTCTAGTTGCCCCTCCCAAAAGGTAGTTTTGTATAGAGAAGAATGGACAAGAAACTCCGCCGTTACTCTTTTAAACTGTTTTACAATACTTTATATACATCAATTATATTATTACTAAGTAGCTTTTGCTCGCGGCTCCGCCCGCGTGGATGTCGGTTATCGCGGTAAAAAAGTAGCCTATGTCCTCCATATCCCGGGCTATATGTCTGCCAAACATGACGATCGGTTCAGCGGTTTAAGGTCTCTGCACACAGCGGACGCGGCGAGGCGGGACGTGACGCCAACGCGACGCTGAGCAGTTGTAATGTACTAGATATTACGGACGACGCCACACAGAGCGTCGCGTCACGTCGCGTCGAGCCGGACGGCTCTGTGTGGCGTCGTCCGTAATATCTAGTACATTACAACTGCTCAGCGCCGCGCCCGCTGTGTGCAGAGACCTTTTGGCCTGAAAACGTAACAGACAGACCGACAGAGTTACTTTCACATTTATAATATTAATAGATAATATGAAGACGATGTACCTAGATTAAAATTACTATACTCAACAGGTTAAAATTAAAACGATTAAAAATGAAGCAATGACAGATAAATTCATTATGTGTTAGATACAAATATTGAACAAATATTGTTAAAAAAGACGATTTTACTAAAATTTTAACAAATAATAAGTCAGTGTGCGAGTTAAACTAATCATAGAACGTAAAATTCATCTCATATAAATAATACATTATACAATTTAATTTGCAACCTGTTTCATTTTGTCTAGACTCTACATTGTCCTATGGAGCAGGACCAGCATGTTTCCAAGGATTCTTATCTTGGATATAATCCTCTATTTGTAATAAGCTTGCTTACAAAGTGAACGTTTAATATGAGTTTTAAATTTGCTCCAATTTAATTGCAATATTATCACAAGGTATTTTGTTGTAACATTTAACCCAGTACTCCATAAAAGATGTTAGATAATCTGAAAAATGGTTGATCTATTTTATCTATATTTATAGTATTTTTATTATTTTAAACGACTGGACTCGATTCCCTATTACATATAGTACCAAGTATCTTCTCCTTTCGGAGCACCGGTCTTTCCATATCTTGCCAATAGTTTAGTGGTTCACAGTAACGTTAAGAATTCTTGAGAGGGGGGAAATATTAGCCAACATATGGCAGCTGATTCGCCGAATATATGTAATGAGTTACCGGCTCACAACCAGGATCAGGCTGCTAGTTTAATTGTGAACACTGAGAAGTTATCGAGTTCAAACCAGAATCAGACAGCTGTTTTGACAGTTAAAGTTAAAGAGGCACCCAGGCCGAGGGTAAATCAGGCTTCTGGCAAGCTGGAAGGATTAAAGCAAAATGACAACATTGAGGAAGTGTTGGACATGAAACAAGAGCCAGCAGCAGCTTCGCACTTTACCATTCACGATTTACTGGGCATGCAACTTGATCTAATAAGAGCTGTGTCAACTGGACCCGTAGAGCTGTTTACTCACCAACAAGATCAAGCGGCTTCTGTGCCTCCACAACCAACTATCAATGAGGAGATCCCCGTGGATAGAAACATACATGAAACAGCGTGGCTTTCCATGGGCTATGAAGCCATTAAGAACTTAAAAGGCAATGCAACAACAGTTCGACCAGCATCTACTCGTAGTGTTGAAAAACGATGGTTTGTAGTCTATAACAATCAAGCATGACATCTGATGTCCTATTCTACCTTCAACTTTACCATAGACACTGGAGTAAGTTATAACAACATAAAAATTTGTTTTAGGTACGACAAGCTGTTGCTGTCGAAGAACCCGAGAGCTGCGGAGTCGGCTCGACAGAATACGACCCCGACCGAGGTGTCGCTGATCGCCAAGAACAAAAAGAAACCAAAGGGCAGTCTATCCCCGCCACCAACTCAACAGTTTGGGGTTTCTCTGGCGTTCATAAAGGACAATAATGCTAATATGGTTGGCGCTATCCCGCCAGTCGTGAGGCAGTGCGTTGAATTTCTGTCACAGCCTGATGGTAAGTGGATAGGTTATTTTTACGGTTTTTTCTTTAGAGCTACACTACACAGGGACACCATGCCACACTCACAGCCGTGCTGCCAATAAAATGCTTACATCTGTATGGTGGGCATTTCAAACAGTGTCTCGCTAAATATATCCCTTACTGCCCAGCTTATTTCTATCAAATGTTAAATATCAGCTAATGCAAATGTTTTTAACTAATCGTAATAGCAATGTGAGACTCGCCTGCAGATAAATTGATCAGAAACTTGACGACGCAGAAGCAAAATATATTTGACAGTTTCTTGAGATGTATCTTTTATTCGCTCTTCTCGAGGAACCGTCTTATAAAATTAACCGTGTTTTCAGCTCTAGAGACCGAGGGTATATTCCGTCGCTCGGCCAACATGTCAGTGATAAAGGAACTCCAGCGGGCCTGCAACCGCGGCGAGCCACTTCGCTTCCGAAACGATCCCCACAACGCAGCGGTGCTACTAAAGACCTTCTTCAGAGATCTGGAGGAGCCACTTCTGACCTTCGATTTGTACGACGAGATTATGGATTTCCCGAGTAAGTTGTTCCACGAGTTATAGCAATAGCGTATTTTCAAGATTTTTGTATTATGTTAATACAATTAGTTTTATGTTGGTTTGTAGAATTAAGGCTGCAGTCTTGCAAAATTGCAAAATTTACTCGTGGCGAATTATTTGTGCAATTTGTATTTATTTTTTTAATTAAAATGAATTACTTAAATAGGAACTTTTTTATGTTCATCTAGGTCAGGGGTTTCCAACCTTTTACCAAACAAGACCCCCCCCCCTAACTTTCTTTTAAAATCACTACGCTCTCTGAGTTAGTCGAAAATGTTTGCACTCGGAGAGGTTAGATTTTCTTTTTTACAGTATCTGTTATGAAACGTTTAGGTTTTAGAATCTAGCTGCCGCGCCCCCCTTGTTCCACTGGTTGGAAACCCATGATCTAGGTGGATTATGTTAGGAAAATCAAGCTTTAAATACACCTCTTTAGCTGCGAACAACATTTCGAGTTATGATTGTGTGCTTACTTTATGGCATTAAATAATTAATTTACAAAATCTATTCAGCGCATAATTAGCTCAACATTCTCAAATTGCGCTGATAAGTTTTTTTTTCTCTCTAATTATCTTTCATTTGATTAATTCGGAGGTCGCAATGTCATCAACATTCTGGGTTTTATCTCTTAATAAACGGTTTGTTTCATAATAACAATGCATGGTATGTATGTAATAATTTGATTTTTATACCAAGAGTTCAATAAAGCAAATACTATAAAAAAATGCACCTAAATCACCTTCTAACAATAATAATAATCTCAAAAGACGTAAAAAGACTCGACGCGTGGACTCGTCGCACGCGATTCATCTTGTGCACTAGAAGACTAGGTCCGTAAAGTAATTTTGCGTTATCGTTTTCCAACGGAACAGGATTTGTAGATAATTGAAGTTAATCGGAACTTATCCAGAGGCGAAGAAACTGGCCTTAAGTATTTACAAAATGTAGATGATGCAACTTGCTTCTAACCGTGGTTGCGAATGTGAGCACTATGTGGGTCATTTGTTTTCTTTAAGATTATCTCTTTTTCCTCTTTCTCAAGTAGTTTTAATGATGGTCTGGTTTTTTGAGTACTTTATGCGGCCTACCCAAATGTCCTTTCTTTGGTATTGTTCGTCGAGTCGTTGAGCTCCTTAAATCCTGAGTTGAGCTACACGTTTACTGACAAATGCTTGCACTGACTGGACAGGTCCACTCAAAATTGTGTGGTTCTTTCCTCAAAAGACCATTTCAGACACGGATCTACATGGTCCTCACATGATCTGACCAAGATTATGTCTGGACTTTAAAAGAGACTTTGACCCCTGAGTTTGTTTCGCCATTTCTTCTCAGGGATAGTCAGATAGGAAATGTCGACTTCCTCAAGCTTGTTTTAATATTTTTTATATGACGTGTAAAAGTGATTCCGATATCCTATTTACAGAATAAACGATTTCATTTCATTTAATTTCCTTTTCTTTTTCTTTTATAGACTGGTCAGCTCGAGACAAACCGCGCAAAGTTAAGATTCTGATTCTGGAGCGCCTGCCACTTGACAACTACAAGTTGCTGAAATATGTATTCCAGTTTCTGTGGAAGGTTTGTGTTTACTCACTATTGGTTCAACAAGACCCATTAGTTTTTTTTTTTTTTTTAACAGAACAGCCCAAGATTGATCTATTGAATAAATGAATGAATGAAATGCACCGACCCCAGTGTAGTTTGACCAGATTCGATTCCCAACGATTCACACGAGCCTGGAGCCTCATGTTTCATGGAGCTGCAAAGACTTTATTTATTTGTTACACCGACAGCAATACATACAAAATATTAAAACAGAACAATAAAATAATAAAAGTACTAGTATGTATGCCAATTATAGGTATACACAGCGTTCACCACAAAACAACATCTTAATTATCTAAAAATAATAATAATGAAGATATAAAATACAATATTAGAAAACAAAATTTAATTAAGTGGATATTGGAATTATACTAAATAAAATTATTTAAATGAAATCCCGAAAGGTGGAAGGTGAAAAAGGATGTGTGTAATAAGAATGAAAATGAAGTTACAAAAAATAAAAAATAAATCTGTTAGTATATGTACTCCCGTACATCAGAGACAGATCTTCAAAACATGTTAAGACTGCGCCGAGTGCACAGTGGCGCCCTCATCGTTATTTCGGTGATTTCTTTTACTTTAGAATGAAAATGCAGAAAATAAGCTCGTCAAGTTGTGCTTCATAAGACTATACGTTATTATTACTACAAACAGTAGTTTTAAATTGTTATGTTTTATTGTAATCATTAAAACGGAGTTTAGTGGCCACTATTTTCCGTTTTAATGATTACAATAAAACATAACAATTTGAAACTACTGTTCGTATAGTCTTGTGAAGCACAACTTGACGAGCTTATTTTCTGCATTTTCATTCTAAAATAAAAGAAATCACCGAACAAACGATGAGGGCGCCACTGTGCGCTCGGTAGCCTCTTAAGTGATACACCGTGTAAGTCGATTTCAGATGATTTACAAAAACTGTTGTAATTTCTGCAAATTCGGAGCAAGGGAGCGTTGAGAACAAGATTGGATTTGCTGAAAGGAATATGAAACAATCTGGTGATGGGATGTCTTGGAGGTTTTGGAGGGTCTGAATATTGGATACGCTCAACAAGGTCGCTACATTTTACAAATTCGTTTGCAACTTTGTAGAGGAAAATTAAATCACGCGAACGGCGACAGTCTCGCAGTGTTTTAATATTAATTTATTAGAAAAATCAGGTTCTTGTAGTAAAATAATAAGTCTTTTTCAGTCCTACAATCTTGGACACCTATTTTTGGAGCCCACAAGAATAACCCCTACTAGCGCCACATGCCTAGATAATATTTATACAGATATTATACCAAGCCACAAAGAAATTATAAATTTACTAGATTCTGATCATTGCGGGCAACGGATTACTATCCAAAACCAAAATAACAAAATGGCAAAAAAGGATATCACTGTTAACCCCAAAACTGCAAGTCGCTTGGAAGCTTTTAAAGTTAAACTCATTAATAAATTACCAGCTTTGTCTATTCACGCTGATCCTATTCATCTATATGATGTTTTTTTGATATATACTGTAAACAATTTCATTCCACGTTTATTCCCAAAACTATCTCGGTTAATAGTAACGCATCTTTCAGTGATTGGGCTACCATTGGTATTCATAAAAGTAGAACACGGCTTTATGAGCTGTACAGTGAAAGGACTTGTGTAAATACCGCTGAATTTAATTTATATGTTAGAAATTATTCAAAATTATTTAAAAAAGTTTGTTGTATGGCCAAGTCGCGTTATTTGAGTTCGAAAATTAAAAACAGTAGTAATGTTATTAAAACGACTTGGAATATTATTAATAGTGAAACGGGAAGGTCTAGCAACCGAAATACTGACTACAGCCTATCAGTTAATGACAAAATAATAAAATCAGACTCACAAGTCGCCGCGGCCTTTGAAAATTTCTTTTCGGATATTCCCGTTTTAACTACTAAATCCCTAAACTCTTCACCTTCTGTTGCTGAGTCTTTGCTTAAGGAAAATGTTAATGTTTGCGATTCGGAATTTAATTTTGAACATATTACCTGTAGAGATATAATTAAAACCTTTCACACTTTAAACGTAAAAAAGACTGCGGATCTGTGGGGTAATTCTGTAGAAGTTGCTAAGTCTATTATTGACATTGTAGCACCTACTTTAGCTCTTATCTTTAATAATTGTATCGACTGTGGGGAGTTTCCCGATCTTATGAAAAATAGTAAAATAATACCATTGTTTAAATCAGGTAGTACATCAGACCCCACAAATTATAGACCTATTTCAGTACTACCTACCTTTAGTAAAATTTTTGAGAAATTAATGTTAGACCAATTGCAAAGATTTTTTAATAAAAATAAATTATTACACAGTAAACAGTTCGGTTTTACAAGGGGTCGTTCAACTACTGATGCCGGTGTTGAACTTTTAGGACATATTTATAATGCATGGGAAGATAAATGTGATGCCTTGGGCATCTTTTGTGATTTGTCCAAGGCATTCGATTGTGTTCTTCATGAAACGTTAATCAGGAAACTCCGCCACTACGGGATCCGGAACACCGCTCTGGATCTTCTTGCTTCATACTTGAGTAATAGGTTTCAGAGCGTTGACGTTAATGGGAAAAGATCTCCCGGATCTTTAGTAACAATGGGAGTCCCACAGGGCTCAATTCTTGGTCCTTTTTTGTTTCTTATTTATATTAATGACTTGCCTTACCTCATAAAGGATAATCATGAAATAGTGTTGTTTGCGGATGACACTTCACTTTTGTTTAAACTTAAACGTCAGGAGCTGGTTACTGACGATGTAAATAGCGCGATCTCAAAAGTAGTTCATTGGTTCAATGTTAATAATTTACTTCTTAATGAAAAAAAAACCAAATGCATTAAGTTTACGCTACCTCACGTTAGGCAGGTGAAAAATAATGTGTTGATAAAGGGCGAAGAATTGAATCCTGAAGATAGCACAGTATTCTTGGGCTTAACTTTGGATGCTAAGCTTCAGTGGGGCCCACATATAGATAAATTGTCTAAGAAGCTGAGCTCCGCAGCATACGCCGTTAGAAAAATTCGTAATTTAACTGACATAGAGACAGCCCGTTTAGTGTACTTTAGTTATTTTCATAGTGTAATGTCGTACGGTATTCTGTTGTGGGGAAATGCCGCCGACATTCAGTCTATCTTTGTTTTGCAGAAAAGAGCTGTTCGATCAATTTATAAATTAAGTTCGAGACACTCTCTCAGAGAGAAATTTAAGGAAATTAATGTTATGACTGTGCCTTCTCAGTATATTTTTGAAAATCTTTTATATGCCCATAAAAACATAAATTTGTTTAAAAAATACAGTGATATCCATAATATAAATACTAGGAACAAACACATGTATGTTGTACCTAAAACACGGCTCAAGAAAATAGGTGGTTCGTTCAGATGTCAATGTATACGCTTTTATAATAAACTTCCAAGCCACGTTCAAGATCTAAGCATTAATCAATTCAAATCATTCATTAAACGTAAGTTGTGCCAGAAAGCCTTTTATACCATTAAAGATTATATTGAGGACAAAAAGGCTTGGGATTGAGCTGCTCCAAATTTTATATATTGAAACTTTTTTTTATTGTGATTGCTTAATACACATTGACATGAATATTTACTTGTGAAGTATAATGTTATTATTTTAATTATTGTGAATGTGAAGACTATGTGGGTCTTTGTTTATTTTTTATTTTTTTCCTTCTCAGTATATACATATTTTTTTTTCCTGTTCATGGTATGGCAGTTTGAGTAATTTATGCGGCCTGCCCAAATGTCCTTTCTTTGGTATTGTTCGTCGAATCGTTGAGCTCCTTATGTTCTGAGTTGAGCTGCACGATTACTGACAAATGCGTGCACTGAATGGACAGGTCCACTCAATCTGTGTGGTTCTTTCTTCAAAAGACCATTTCAGACACCAGTCTACATGGTCTTCACATGATTTGACCAAGATTATGTCTGGACTTTAAAAGAGACTGTGACCTCTGAGTTTGTTTCGGTCTTTCTTCTCAGAGTAGTCAGATACGAAATGCCGACCTCATCTAGTTTTAAAATTTGATTGACGTGTAAAAGTGTTTGTAAAAACCTACTTACAGAAATAAAATCATTTATCATTTATCATTTATCATTTATCATTGAAAAGTGAAAGCGTTGCTCATACGGACAGCGATGCCAAATTTTTGGTAGTCGTAGATCTACCGTATCAGTTCTAAAACGCGGTAGATAAAGTCTATTCTTCCTTAATGAAAAATGTTTCGCCCACAGGTACAAGACAGGAGCTGTCTCAACAAGATGACTACGAACAACCTCGCCGTGGTGTTCGGGCCCAACCTCGCTTGGCCACCCAACGGACAGATGTCGCTGCTGTCGATCGCACCAATTAACAACTTTACAGACTTCCTCCTAGCACACCAGGAATCTATCTTTATCATCTAATATGTACGAAAAACTGATCAAATCGTAGCCGAAATAATTGTCCCGAGGCAAAACATAAACGTAGATAATTAAAGAATGTTGACTTAGTAAATGCCAAATTTTAGCTAGACGGCGTTTGGTAGGAGCTCTGTTTTCAGAATGTTGTCAATCCTTTTTAGAAATGTCTTGTCTAAATACGACAATATTAACACTTGCGTTTAAAAATAGGCGGAAGTCGGATTTAAAATGAATGTTAGTTTTTTTTTTTCACCAGAATCTCTATTCATGTTGTCACCTTTTTATATTTTCTTGAAGGATTAATTTTATGATGATTGCACTTGTAGTACATAATGTGTTTCAAGTTGTTATAATAATAGATGTATTTATTGTTCCAATTTCATAATATTATATGAGATCTATAAATAATGCTTATTAATGATGCATGTGCTGACTGCTTTTATCCCCTCATCATAATAAAATTTAAACACACTAACAACTTCTCAGAACTATTTAACTAACATCATAAACAACAAATTTTGTTCAATGACTTAAGGCTCCGTGCACTAAAAAAAATCTTATGTCAATTTCTTATCTAATTGTGAGAAAACTTGAAATAATCGAAACACTAAGTCTGTGTAACTATAAAAGTACAGTTTTCATGGTGCTAAACCATTCGTGTCAGTCACAGCAGCTGTTAATAGTTTCATCATTTTTGTGCTCTCCAAAATAAAGTTTATTTCGCCGTTGATTTACTTAATGAAGATATTGTATAATCATTAAATAAAATTTTGATTATATTTCAAGGGTGGCTGAAGACAAATTTGTGATTTTTAAATTTCTTGATATGATTTGCTAAATAATAGGAAAAAATATGTTACTGACGGGGTTTAAAACGAAAACAAAGGTTTTTCAATATTATTTTTCTGCTATATTTTGTATGGAAGTTGAAAAAAGTGGTACAGCTACATGCAAGTAGACCATATAATGATGTTGATGATATTTTTTAATGTTCAAAATCAAAATTAGTTTTTTGTAGAATGCTGATCAAATGTCAGTCTCGCGTCATTTTTCGGAAAACTTGTTGCGAATATTAGTGATTTACCGTGAATACTTAATTTATTTGAAAAATCCCTTTCAGCCACATGCAAAACAAAGAACACAACTTTTTAAATCACAAATAATTTGGTTAAAATTATTTTTGCCTTTCTCACAATGAACAAAATTGATCTAAATCAGTCGATTTCGTGCACGGCCCCTTAATAATTCATCAGGTATTAATTTATCAGATATTTATTTTAAAAAAAAATCAACTAAATGTTATATTTAAGTTGGTCGACTATTACCCGGTAAATTGTAAAGCATACTTAACTGTGATAGACAGACAGACGGACATGGCGAAACTATAAGGGTTGACTGCGTTGAATTGTTGAGTACGGAACCCCAAAAACTGCGTAAGAAATACATTAGTTCCACCATCGGTCAAGAGATCGCGCTGACTTAAAACTGCAATATTAGAAAAAGTGTGTAATTTAGAGACATCGTTTTTTCCTGTAATCTTTACATACATTTCTATCACATAGAATAATTTCAGATTTTTCTCTATGCAAATTTCGGAGATAAGGGGGGAGGAACGGTATTTTTTATTTAATTTTTCGTCAAAAACAAAAAATTATGCGGCCTAAAAAAAGTTTGAGAATGTGCAAATACCGCTCTTTTATATGATACCCCACATGCCCTAGTAGCCCTAATTCGAATTATTAAAACACCATAAGTCCCTGTTGCAAAAAAAAAAAAAAAACTCTTTTTGCAAAATAGTTGCCCAATCGTCATCTAAAACTATTCCAAATTTCAAGTTGATAGCATTAGTAGTTCTTGAGATATCCAGCTGTGACAGATGGACAGACAGAGTCGCACTATAAGGGTTCCTTTTTTACCATTTTGGTACGGAACCCTAAAACCGGGTGCAAGTATACAGTTAACGAACAAAAATACATCAATTACATCTAAATTATTCTTGAAACCATATGAACTACATTTTAACTGAATTCGTACAAGTATAAAATGCGGCTTCTTCTTAGTGATTGAGATGTACAAATTATGTTTTAATATAATTATTATAATTGGATAAAATTGCAAGTAAGATGTGGAATATGTTTAAAAAATATTATATTACTATAATGCTGTAACTGTTTAAAAAATATTATATTATTATAATGCTGTAACAGATTGGACTACCAAAATTATTCCGTGGCTCCAGTTTCCGTAGTGAAGTAGGGACGTGAATAATGTCTTAAGACATTTGCGATAATTGGCGTATTTTACAGGAAATTGTATCTTATGTCCTTTGAGTACCCACTTGTCAAGTAGTCCTTTGTTAAAAATTATACATTCTATTATGGTATCGCACTAAAACATTACACACACGTTATGAAACATTGTATTCAAATAATCATTCCTTTTTTATGACCTATTGTTAACACGTAATTTTCCTGCACTTTATTTGAGGCATTTATGTACACCAGCGGAGTAATTGCGTAACAACAATGTTCAACAACATTCATTGCGTTGTTTACTTTGTTGAGCAGAAAACTTTTTCAAACATATGAAGCAATGGATTAGCAATATCATTCAAAATCATTCAGATTGTGTGTTACGCAAGTAGAGTGCTGGTTTGCTTTTAAAACCACTATTCCAATGTTTTAATTAAATTCATAAAGAGTGATGTAAAGTACCTGTGAATTTCCCTTAGTTAATTTGTAGATTCTGTAATTGAATTTACAGTGGAAATGAATAAAAAGGTTTGTTACTACACTGTATGCAAATTGTAATGGACTGATAGAAATTAATGGATCTGATGATACAGGATTGTGTGTTTATCTGTGTATAGACGTAGAGTGGATCTCATACAGACTACATTTTTTAACTGAACTATATCAAATGACAATACAAATGGCTCTTTTCTTAACTACTCTTTACTATACAGAAATATGGTTCTTTTAATTATGAAGTCTGTGAGAGATCAATTTCAAACATTCTACAAGTATTGTAAAGGTTTTTACAAGTTTTTGATAACATTTCTTCTTTGTACTTTCATCTTGTAGTACAATAATTAATAATTTTTTAGTATGTAATTTAATATGAATATTAACATAATATCATATGTATGGGGTTCTAGGGGGGTAAATAATTAGTGTTAGGGATGTAGACTAAGTTTATTACAGGTAGATTTATTGTAAGTTCTTTGTATTATGTATCCGGGAAAGTACCGTTGTGACTTTTTAAATTCATATATAAAGTGTATCTATTCATACACGAAATATTTTAGTAGAAACATCTATAAGTGGTAAAAGAGCCATAGCAGCGAACAAAAATTTTTTATCTACGTGTTTTATATTTTTACCTCCTTACTAATAAACGTTGTATAGCGTCTGTATAGTTACACACCGATTTCTCTCTTTCACTAGTCAGTAATTTGACTTTCGAAAGAAGAAGTCAAAGCGTTGTGTAACTATACAGACGCTATACAACGTTTATTAGTAAGGAGGTTACATTTTAAAATTGCTTGAGACATTTTGCAATTTTTTTTTTTTTTTAACTTATTCTTTTAGTGACCCGTTTAATGCGGCGACGCCGCGATGGTGCACGGTACGAGCGCGGTGAGTTTTGATAATAAATCATCATAACAAGTAATTTCAATATTTTTTTTTTTTTTTAATAATTTACACAGATAAAAAAGAACATTTCCATGGCTTCTTCTCTTAAAATATTTCGTGTTTGAATAGATACACCCTATATACTTTCTGTGTTTATGTTGGACATCACTGATGCTCGTGCCTTCTCTTTAAGAGAAGAAGCCTTTGCCCTCAATTGTGACAGTAACACAAATAGTAGTACCTATAACAGGCTGGTATTATCATCGGATTTAGATTTGTAAGCTTTTGTCTAAATAAACCAAATTAATCCGTTGTCATATTGTATACAGTAAAAGTAAACGATCATATTATTAATTTAGCTGTACTTCCGTCGTGTGTGTCTTCGAGGCTTCTTGTTTGTCTTAAAAAAACAATAACCAGCCGTAAAGATACTGCACAATTTTTTTTTGAAAAATTTCGGCATTTTAGGGCGTAGGTCGGCCGTTGTGTATAAAAAGCACATGAAAACAGTAATATGACACATCGAGAATTAGAAAAATACAATTATCAGTGACGAAGACGACGGACGCCCTAAAAATCCGAACATTTTCTAAAAATCCATGTGCAATATTTACAGCCGGTTACTGTATTTTCAATTTGTTGTTGTCGCCATTAAGTGGACCCAGCGATGAACCGATCGTGCTGCTGGCATTTCTCTTTTCTCACTATATTACTATTCCAATCCAATCTGATAGACAGAGATTACCCACTATAGTTTCGGCCCGGTTAACCCACTGGCTACTGTAAATTTATTTATCTAACTAGCTTTTGCCCGCGGCTCCGCCCGCGTGGATGTCGGTTATCGCGTAAAAAAGTAGCCTGTGTCCTCCTTTATATCCCAGGCTATATCTCTGCCAAATTTCATGAAGATCGGTTAGCGGTTTAGGCGTGAAAACGTAACGAACAGACAGACATACAGACTTACTTTCACATTTATAATATTAGATAAAAAAATGTAGTCACAATTTCCGCACTCGGAGACATCACCCAATAACCAATTAGATACCATCACCACCTATTTTGACTGACAGGTCCCAAATTTGTTACTGTCTTTTATCGCGGATACCAATTACACGCACGCGGGCAGTTGACAAATGCGATGGGAACGCTTCGGCGCAAGCTTCTCTAGTAGTTACTATAAACGCCTAGACTTACCCGTTTTATTCATAATAAAGTTATCCGCTTCATAAACCTCTTTTAACTATATAACTGTTTTGTCCCTTTCTGTCAAGTTAAATTGGAGTTTCACAGAAAGGGACAATACAGTTCGATAACGGCTAGCCGCTAACTTTATTATGAATAAGACGGTTACCATCTGAATAACGCGAAAGATTACGTTCAACTCGCCCAAGCGTTCGCTCAATACTTAGCATGAGCGTAAAGATAAATAAAAAAGTAATTTTGTTGACCGAATAGACACACACAATTACACCAATATTACAAACCCTTCTGTTATTTACTGAGGCTTACAATATTATCATATTGAATAATGTATAAACGTATTAATATAAAAAATAGTTGTATTACCTATTAAGATTGTATACCAAAAATAACAAAGAGTAGCGGTTATGTAGTTTTAAGAACACATCTTTATTAGTTACTAACTAACAATTTACTGTATAAGGTGTTAGGGCCTCATCTTTGATATGTAACCGGAGATTAAGTGTTTATTTGAGGCCAGTACATGTGTGCTATGTGGGAAGATTTCCCCTAATTTTTGATCTGTTAAATACAAAATAAACATAGTTCTATGGATAGTTTCTTAGAAGATTATATGCGCAACCTGCTTGTTTTGTAAATCACTTTTCATATATATTTAAATAACTTTTTTTAACCTATTAAGTCACCTGCATCCTTTAAGGGGGTGATTCTATTTAGCATACCAAACAACTTTCGCTATGAAAATCGTAAATCCGTATCGTAAAAAAAAAATGTTTTCATACTGTATTTCTTTGTAAGAGCAGTGGTGGCCCAGTGATATCGGCCCCGACTTACTAGTTTTAGGTCATGGGTTCGAACCCAAGCAGGCGTTTTAATTTGTGTAATTTATTTCATCACCACTGCTCTGCTGAAAACTTCGTGAGGAAACCGGCATGTCCTAGATAGAACCAAAAATTCAAAGACATGTGATATCCACCAACCCGCACTGGGCCCATGTGGATTATGGCCCACTCCCTCTTACAGAGTGGCCTTTGTCCCAGCAGTGGGAACATTGGGCTGATTAGGCTTATGCATACTTTTATCGAAATAGTCTCTGTGGTGACCAAATTGCCACCCTGTATTTATCTCAGTTTTGGTTAAATACCGGAGTTTATCTCCTGATCAATCAAACTGGTCCTATCTCAATGTAACATATTAGACTAAAACATGAAATTTGAAAGTAAGATATATTCCATAATCAGTGTCATAATCTCCCGTTTAATGAATTAATTTCTTTGTTTTCTTCTGCGTAAAATAAAACATCTTTCGTTTGCGTATAAGTTGTGTAGTGTTGATGTAAACGTGTTTGGTACTGTAAGGATTATTATGTAATAACGCTCCGAGCTCTGAATGGGGCATAATCTTTCTATCAAGCCAGTTAGCGCGGCAATTTATCACTCTGCTGCAAAAGTTGCATGACAAAATTGTCTGCAACTGAATATATTGTATCAGTTATTTAAAACTCTTGATTTATTTCTTCGACTTTGGTGTTTTTGCAAATTATCTATGATATTTTTGCCTGATATTTCCAAAATTCTTAAACAATAAATTGTACCTACACGATACTATTCGTGGTTGATGTTTATTTTACGCAAACCACCCAAAATCTAACGAAACGTGCCATTTGCTACGAAGTACCGAACTATCGAACGTCACAAATTCCTGTTTTTGTAACATAATAAATTTAAAGCTCCTGTTAAATATGTATAAACCCTTGTTAGTGTGAATTAAAATATGATATCAATTACTCATGTTAATAAACTGAAGAATAACTTCCGTTTATTAGTTTAAATGTAACATGAACCTAGTTTGCTTAAGGTGACGATAGATGGCGTTATGATTAATTTACAAATGACAAGCAAAGTGTGTCGGCTTGTGAGTCAGACTCGCAGCGAACCGGTTTGTCGTGCACAATTATTAAAAATGAAAGTAACTTGTACGTCATTATAACATCGGAGCCAGCCTACGGTAGTTACTATCGCGATATCGCCATACATAAACGGATGAACAATAACCTAATTGGGGTTAAGTATTCATTCTTAAAATTACTGCGTTTCGGTGTATTTATTTTAATTATAATTAGTCATCATTCCATGAGGAAATCATCTTTCTTATTAAACAACGAAGTTTATTAAGCACTTCAAATAATCATTTTGTAAATTAATATTCTATAACCGGAAAGGGTAATTTATAAGATTTAGATAATAAAGATGTACTGGAAAAAGTTTGTAACAGACAGTAATTATATTTCGTTGGATCTGCGGCTTTATAAAAGCTATAGACTTGCTAATAAAAACTGTATAAAATGCACATGAAATGACAAAAAATATATAATAATATAATTGCACATTTCTAATATTCAAAGTTTATACATACCTACTCAATAAATAAATAAAAAATGATCCTTATTATTACAACATAATTTTGTTAACCTTGATACTTGTACATTTTTTATCAGTAAGCCGAAAAAAAGATAATAATGAAAAATTATCATTTATTTAATTTAGAAGTAGTTTTGTATTTTTAGAGTTAATTGTTTAAATTTTAATATATAAACTGTTAACGAAATAAAACTCTGTAATAACTTGAATAAAAATTTATTAGTATCAATTACTATTATTTTTGGTAAAACCAAAACGTGATTTTATTCACATAACAGGTTCGTGGAAAAATGGTTACAATCCATTGTATCGTTAGAAGTGCACTACAAACTGCGAATGGGTTAGTAGATTGATTGACTGCTGCGTTGATTACGTAACAGCCCGACACGCGACATGCGGAATATCACGTAGTTTTACAGCGTACAGAGGCAGCGCTCCACTACTTTCTCCAGTGTGGGTTTGGAAATATTTTAACAGTAACTAAGTATATTTTTCCGAAAAATCGAATTGTGCAGGTTGTAGACCTCATAATTATGATGGCCTTCTGGAAACGGGGGGTGGCATGTATCATAATTTCCCCGAACTATACTTGTTTTTTTTCCATATCATTTGTTGCAGATTAGCCCATGTCTAGAAGCGACGCGCGCTTTACTTGTGGTTACCAAGTGTACAAACACGCTATAATTGTGTGTGTAAGCGCATTAGCTCCCGGAGTCACGTCCGAGAGACGGGCGAAGTCTGAATGTGCTTGTGTGTGTTACGTACCTACTGAATCTACTAGTCTTCACGCACACTTTCACAGCGTATTTTATTTATACACTTGGTTACCACAAGTAATGCGCGCGTCGTTTCGTGAGATAAAAATACTGTAAAGGCTCCTACAAACAGGCGCGAACAAAAGAACCGCGTGCCGCGCGACGAGCGGTCTCTGTGTCGCGCCTGTTTGTAGGAGCCTTAATGCGTTGTCCAGACAGCGGTTGTGGCCTCTGTGTGAATCATAGATCATAGACATTTATGGAGTGAATTATGTTGAAATAGACGTGCACAAGTAATAAAGGAGCTAATAAATTACCTGTATTACAAAATCTGAAATATTTAATTTTGCCGCTAGTAATTTTACATCGACTTTGTATTCCTATAGATAACGAATAACGGCATGTTCTCACGTTCGATTCATTAGTTAGATCGTCGAACTAGTGAGATTTTACTTAGGATACAGGAGCACCCCGACTCGGACAGGTTAGGTATGATTTATGAAGCGTATAGCGGGGTCTAGTAACCCTGCGTTCCGAGTTGCGATAATATCGATATTCGCGTGCTAAAACCCGTTCCGATTTAGCGTGAGCGCGATAACTATGTCCCGTGAAACGTCATAGATGACGTCATGACATTCGCCATCTTGCGATAACGCCGACCATGCCTTTTACTAATATCGCCGTGAGCGCTGTCAAAAATGACAGTTGTGCTGTTTTGTTTTGAGTCGCATCATAGCAATCGTGGCATTTTCAAAATTGTTCTTCTGGCTACAGTTGCTAACTAACCTAAGAAGACGAAAATGTTGGTGTATACACAGAGAAATACGCTAATATCGTTTTGAAATTGATTGAGCACCGTAAGCGTGTTAACGAGCGTTCCGAGTTGTTGACAGCCCTCGGCTGTCATAATCGTAATATCTAAATCGGAACGCATGTGAGTCGATGTGAGCGCTGTGAGCGATTATAACCAATTCGGAAGGCGGCCTAAGCGAGCGAAGCAGCGAACACAGATCCCACCACCCCCATCGTGGTTGTTTTTTTAAACCATCCAGAAGTCCGTCGACAAGCCTTATTCTTGCTTGGAAACAAATTTTAGTACAGTGCTGCGATTCATTAGTTCGACGATCGAAATAATGAATTGAACTAGTGAGAACAAACGGGAATAACGGATATGTAGGTAATCAAGATGTCGATAGTTCAGAAAATTTTAAGAATAATAATAGCCCTGATAACACGATCATTAGAACGATGCTAAGTAGGTTATATGATCTAAGGAACGAAGATTAAAGTAACCAATTTAAATAGGTTGTTGTAGGACCTTAACTTAGTGTAGACTACTATGTAAAGTAACAAACATCTTTCCTAAATTGATGTCCGTTGTCGTCCGTTGGTTTTATTTACGGGACGTTCCCAGTAACAATTCTACACGTGGTATTAGACTATGACGCGAGATTACAAATAACATTAAGTATAGATAACGACGAGGTTATCCTTCGTGAAGATCATAGTTATTATACTCTTTGTTGAAGATTTTCCTTCTTTGTGCAGAATAGTTCACCTAACAAAAAAAAAAAAGTGTTGCCCCACCACAGACATTTCGTTGAGGTAAATATGTAGGTACCTTTATAAGTGTACCTACTACCTACCTACAATAATAAAAGAAGTCATGTATTTTTAATACACACTGTATTATTTTTGAATAGTCCCAAAGATTGGCTTTTTTATGACAGCACTAGGTATTCATAATCTCAATAAATATATAATTTGAGAATGTTAGGTCAGGTTTATAGGCTTGCAAGCTTATTTTGTCGCGCCAAAATATGAATTTAAGCTGCCATCTTGTTTTGTACAATGGTGCCGATTCCCTTGTTCACAAACTAAACTAAATTTAAGTTCAGTGCATCTTTTTCTTTCTATTTCATTAAGAAAAGGACAGAAGATAAATTTTAGTTTAGTCCTGTCAAATTAATCAGCGCCTGTCACTACTCCATACAAGTTTAGACGTGATTAAAAACTTGCCTACTAAAATTACGTCAATTTACGTCAAGCGCTGATTAATTTGACAGGACTGAACTAAAATTTATATTCTGACATTTTCATAATGAAATAGAAAGAAAAAGATGCACTGAACTTAAATTTAGTTTAGTTTGTGAACAAGGGAATCGGCACCAGTGTGTGTAATGTTTAGACTATTTCACAAATGTTTACCAACAACCCCCTTGTCAATGTCATTCAGACAGGCACCAAAATAAACATGTAGGTAGCATTTTACTTTTATATAGGTACTTAACACAGTGTAACAATAGTAGATTGTACATCAAATGCAATAGTGCATAAAACGCATCATCGTTTATCCATCCGAGCGAGCTTGCGGGCGAGGATGGATATATATGAGTGTAAAATGGGTTTTATGGACGAGTTGTACACTCTACTTTTCACTTCGATTACGAGGAAATGAAACAGCAGCATGTAAAATAATAAATGGACGAAATAAAAAATATAAGTTTATTTCATGAAGTTTTATTGTGTACTTTGGCAGTTGGTATCCTTGCTTTTTTCTTAGAATACTAACGAAACGAATTAAAATAAAGAGGTTATTCTATGAAGTTGAAGTTGTTCGTGTGGCTGTTGGACCGATTGCCTTGGTCTTCGACGAAGATTTATGCTCTAGAGCATAAAAAGCGACTTTATTTATGTCGCTTAAGCACGACATAAAGACGAAATTTTTTCAGCATGAGAAGTGAAGAATCTATTATTTCTCGGTTTTTTGCTATTTGCAAGGTTAGTATAGGGTGTATACTTGCTTGTTGATTAATTTAAGATTCGCTACCGTAACAAATATGTATATTTTACAAATTTATAATCAAGTTCAAATCATGATTTCATGAAATAGTCATTCAATAGGGCAATTTGAACTTATATATGTATTAATTATTATAATTTTGTAAATATTTATGTATATTTGTTACAGTCGGAAATCGTATTTTGATCAACTTGTGAACTTACCACCTGACACTGACTTGCCAAAACATAAGAAAATTTGAATTTCGCGCGCTACATTTTACACACATAAAGTTTTATTTTTTCGTGAAAAATAAACTTTAAAGTTTTTATTAAAGTCGTCTTTGTTGTTTTGTTATTTTCCCTCAAAGAACCATGAAATTTATGCGGCCATCTTGTATTGCAGAATTGGCCTAGTTTTCTTTACTAGCAAGCATGAAAATGATACCCGTGATAAAAACTCGTAATTATTCGCTCGATACTAATTTACGCCGTTTTAGATTTGATTTTGAGAATAAAATTATATTATGACAAGTAGGACTATGCCATTACTTTTAAGGTGTTAGCTAGTGTTTTATAATTCACGAGTTGATATTTATATTGTATGCGATGCAAACAAGCCAATGTCTTCGATGTCAGGGTGGGTGGAATAGACCGCCATCTATTGTAAAAATAATACAGTAGCAATATTATTACACTACGTTCTTCATATTTCTTATTAATTATCCCCTACATAGGTATAGGTTAGGATAGGTTGCATTGATACCGCCCAACTTTATTGAACAATTATTATTATTATTCTCTATATTTTTATTTATTTCTACTCATAATGTACTTTTAGATTTCTGGTTCAGTAGAAGCAATTAGCAATTAGTTGTTCTGAATACGAAATAAATACACGAGCATTAGTCACCATGCGTGCTTAGTCCTGGTTATCGATTTCAAACGTATTATTTTTAGATTTTAATTGACTCAAAGGTTTTTATCACAGATTGTGAGTACATAGTAAGAAATTGGGCTTTTGGCCGCTAATACTTTTGCAAGAGGGGTATGTAGTTAACCACTACATGCAGGTATAAATACGATGGCCAGCACATCAAGTTACCACAAACTGTCAAATATTCTCGTTCGATTTTGATCTTAATCACTAATATTTTAAAGTTTATAATCGTTTGGAGAAATTTGACAGTTTCATGTAGCTTGATCACTGTACGTCAGTAATTTTCTAAAACATGTGGACTCCTAGGTTTATAAAATCATATTAAAATGTTCACCAACATTTTATCAAAAGTAGTAACTAAAAAAATCCATGACTTGAATTGACTAGGTTGGTAAGTGTTTTTGTATTGTTTCAAATCTATATAATAAGTAAAAAAGTACTATTTTAATTTTATTCTTTAGATACTCATAAACCTTTTTTAAGTGTAGCAACATAATAACTTTTTTTGACGAGAGCGCCAACTGGTGACTAATTTCTGTAACTTCATATTGATATCTCTGGCTCTATGTTCATGTTGTAATTTATTCTAGTAATTTGTGCTACTTGCTGACAAATCCAATGTTTATTAACTATGTGCTCGTGTTTGGTTTATTCTCGGCTTTGAGGAATTAAAAATCTTGTCTCCATGTATATGTTATGCGGCAAGTTACTTTCAAAACCAATGACATTAGATGAACTCGATGTGCGTTTTGGCCATTTTACTTGGCTTGCGTTGGTGATTCGTACATAGTCACGTGACCAAAGTAGTTTTTGGATCAATGGCGCCAAATGTCTGTTACAGAAAATGTATGTGAATTATGAGGTATTTTAACATAGTACATTATTGCAAATTGATATACAATCGACTTGTTGTATACATGTTATACATTCATAGCGAAACGATGGAGAAAATGATGCGTAGGACTCACGTCAATCTGGCAACAAAACAGTGCTGCTATCTATGTTGTCAACTTTGTTATGTAGCCTACAATGGAGACTATTCGTGATAAATATTTACGGTTAATTGTTATAGAATGAAATTATTGGATTAATTGGTGGTGTCTAGTGAGTGCATTTTGTATATTATTGAAGGCTGCAAGTGAAATTGTCAACGGGTGACTGTTCTATGTGGCTCGCCGCTATTTACAGTCTCGGCCCGACCACTGGCCCGCCATACATTTTACTCGTGCAATAAAGTGAAACGTCAAACGGGATTGTTATTCATTTTCATAAATACGCACTAAAAAACAGTAAAATTCGGTGTATATTGATCATACGATGTGTTATGTCGAGGTAAAACACGATCACACTGCTTCAACACCTGTACATTTTATATTGTTGAATCCTGAAATTGACATTTTTGTTCTGTATGTCAAAATGCTTTTGTAATGATTAGTCCTAAATACAAGGCTTTAATACTGTTTACCAATGCTACATTAGTTTGAGTTAGTGTTCATATTGTGTATAGTACATTGTTTTGTTGTTTGGTTCACTGTGCTCATTAATTTTTATCTGTCAAAATTTACTGATATATTGTATTGAGTGACCAATTTGGATGATAGAAACTATAGATTCACTTATCAAAAGGCATCAGCAGTTCTTAACATCTTGCTCAATAGAAAAGTGCATATTGAATATATACATTTTATTGTTTCCAGGTTTACAGAACGCAAACTGAAGTGCCATGTAGTGAATGATGTGACATTCTACACAATGTTGTTGCCGCGTTCTAAGTGTAAAGCAGTAGAAGGATCGTGAACATGTAGGTTGTGGACAACTAAGCGAGATGTCGTTGAGAGGCACAAAGCGGGCGACTGGGATGCGCGGTGAAGAAGCCGGCGCATCCAAGCGCCGTAGGGAGCCCGAGGATGCTCTCTGGCAGCTCCGCCCTGTCAGTGACCTCAAGATGTCATCAATATATAACAGGAGTGCCTCAGAGGCACCCGCTGAACTATTCAGGTTTGTGTGACATGTTTGGATTGGATGCAATAATTGAAATAATGGTTTATAGTATTATGTGAAGTTCAATAGAGTACAGATCATATAGTGGTTGTTTAGAGTATAAACATTACTGTATTAAGTGTTAAGCATCACACAAACCACTGGTTTCTGAAAGTTGATTCAACATTTGTATATTGTTATAACAGTGAATGTCTCACAATAGCAAAATGAATTGACATGAAATGTGACTGATCTAAAACTTCAGATCAGGCTTCCAAAACCCAGGGGTTCATTTTATTAAGATCATTTGAATAGCTTATATTGTATTCTATTATTGTTTACAGTTTTAAGATTGTACTTTGATACTGTTATTAATATAATTATTTGCTGTGCCATTTCTTCTGTTTTCAAGCATATGTTTGCGAATAATAAGCAACAACAATTATATGAAAGACCTCTTCATCTCATCAGGCTGTAATTTGTGGAAATACATACAAGCTGTGCTAAAAATATTTATTCAGATTTAAATGAAATCATACAAATTCAGCATAAATAAGTAATAAAAACAGAATATTCGCTGAAGCTCCAAGGTCCTGATGACTGATAAAAGCACTGATTAATAAAAGTTTGCAAAGTTTTCTTACTCTAACACACACACACACATTATTTATCAGCACAGCGTGTGCTTGTAGCACATCTGCCTTGCGATTCAAATTAAAATATTGGTAAACAGCGATTGGTTCTATTACTGAGGTTAGCTTACAATGCTTCAGAATACAACAATAATTTGTGTTATTCAGAATAATATAAACATAACAATTTGGCTCAAAGAAAGAATTTAACCAAAGATCCTTTCATACAGATTCTGATAAAAGTAACTGATGTTTTATAATGATGCTGTGCGCTGCATTTTCTGTTATGTACTGTAAATTGGTTCTAAACATATTTTCATGGTTCTTACATTGAAATATTATTATTTAGCAATACATAGCACAATTCATTAACATTGCCTCTTTTGATTTTAGTTAATAGTTGTAGTAATAATATTTGAATGTAAGAGAATTATAAGATTGCTCTTAATGCTAAAGTGAAAAGTTACAGTTTTAAGTTATAAACAGGTAATAGATAGAATATAAGAATAAAAGATATAGAAGTGATAGCGACTGTTAACTGAATGATTACTAACTCTGTAATTTGCAAAGTAATTGAATATTCTAATGTACTATACTAAAGCTACTAAATTTTAAGACTGGAAATGGGAAGATGTGCCTGTGCCTTGTAATAAAAGTATGTATATTATAATAAAGATTAGATTACATGAGGGATAAAGTTAACACATATTTAAGGAAATGTATCTGTAAAACAACATAGACGAACAACGTCGAACTGAATGAAATACTATTGCAATCTTCATAGGTCCTAATCTTGTTTTTGCTTTAAAAGTTGGTAAAATTTCTTATAGAAGGATATTCCAAATTGCGGGCAATATTGTCAATAGAACAGGAGCAATATTATCGTTTATCCTGCATGCCTGAACATGTTCAGTGGTTATGGATAGGCATAAATAACTCGTAAATTGCCCATGGAATAGCATATAAACTTTGGAATAGTCTGGATCTTATAGTTTTAAGTATGATTTATTTTCTTCAATTAAATATTAATTTCAAAATTTCGATAATTAAGCATTGTGAACTTTAGTTATTAAACAATAACAAGATAATCCAACTATTTCAGGATATTTAAAAAACATCTCAACATCAAACTTTATTAATAAACAACAAAAATATTAATTGCAATCACAGGGTTGCAATTTTTTAATGTACATACAGTCATGAACAAATACATGTATTAGCTTAAAGCACAGTGAAAATTAAAGTGAATTTTTAATGGAGTTGTTACCAATATCTTTCACTTTCTGTGAACATGTAAACAATAATGGAGAAGAAAATGCTTTAAGCATTTTTAATATTAAATCCCAGATGGACATGCTACTTGTACAGTGGCCAGCACATCAAGTTATACGAAACTGTCAAATCTCCAAACGATTTTAAACTTTATAATGTTGGTGATTAAGTTCAAAATCGAAGGAGAACAAGCATAAACATAATCAGCCTACAATGTTCTCACTGCTAGGGCACAGGCCTCCTCTTTGTGAGAGGAAGTATACCTAGTGTACATGTTATATTTATTTATACAAATGATGAAATCATTCAATAAAATCACCCAAGTGAAATAGGTGTGCAGCATTAAAATTGTTTTGATTCTATGATAAAAAAAATGTTAAGAAACATATTATATGTTTTCCTGTTCCATCCTGCAATATTTTGAAATGAAATTACTTGCATTGCTTTATTATGATACCTGACAAATATATCTATGCTCTCAATTCACTCCGTTCCAACATTGCTCATTGGACACTAACAATTTATTAATAAAATTACAATTTTGTAAAACCCAACGCACTTGCTGCACATCTTTTCGATTTCTTAAATTACGAATTCCATTCTTGTTATATTTTTGATCTTTAGATTAATTTACTTTTAAATGGACAATAGCTGACACAAATATGCATATTTTTGTTTATGACTGTACTTACAAGAACTAAAACCTACTTAGAATGTTACCTTTGGCATTACTGCATTGAAATGTGAAGCAGTATATGTAAAATATGGTTGCTACGGCGAAAAGAACATACATTATGAAACTTAGGAAAGTATTGTGACAGTAACAGGTGCAGAGCCATGTAAATATGTATATGCCTGCATACACAGTGAATTCATCGTATTCTAGTAGGAACTCCATGTCTATCCTTTGATTGCATTGGATGTGGTAGTCCAAGGTAAAGCAGCAGGTCAGCGACAACAACACTGGAAATAAAATATTAAAGATTATTTCTTTAGATCTATTACTGATAGAATAGTATAGAATATATACTGTAGAATACCAGTGTTATATTCTACACAGAATGGACGAGTGTAGCTTTTATTGTTTTTGTATATTGCCTAACAAAAATGTATCTGCAGATAGGTTTTTATTTGCGATAATCTCAATAATTGATGATCATATTTATTTTGAAGCAGTATTTTATTTATTCTTTTTTTTACCTGGTTCTTTTGCAGTCAGTAGTCAGTAAACTGGTCATTACTTCCTCTTTTGGTGCTGAAATAATAAACAAAAACTTTTAAATTGTAATTTAATAATTTTGAAACTACCCAATAGTTTGACTGCACACTAGGATAAATTAAGTTTCGATTCATCGGACAATCAATCAAGTCAATCTGTAGCAAAATATAAGACAATATTTTTATATGAATAGATACTATTGACATAGAATTCACAATTAAAATGTATACTAATATTGTAAAGAGACAGCGAATTTTGTGAGTTTGTGTATATGTGGAGGGTAATCTCTGGAACCACAGCTCCTATTTGAAAAATTCTTTCGCCATTTGAAAGGTACATTATTCCAGATGAACATAGGCTATATATTAAGTAAATATATACAAAAGAATTACTTAATAATAATAATGAAATACTATGCTCAGGACTTGTGTACAATGTGGCATGGTGAATAGAATACCGTCTTTACACTCATCTAAATTGTACCTGCCCTTCATTTAGTTACTGAGATTATAATGGTTTTGTAACTACTCTGTAAGGATTTGAATGTTATATCCTTCCTTAGCTAACTTTTTTCATTATATCTATATCAGTCCAAAGATTTCCCCATAGAGACTAAATGTTTATAACTGGTTTTTAACAAAGTTACTCATATTCTATTTATACTGGCCAAACCTGCCTCCTATCGTTCTGGAATTAACATTATGTTAAATGTTTTTTTTTAATGGTTAGGTGTACAAATTATAAGCACAAACAATTGTAATAAATGTTTCCTTCAAATACTGATACAAACACCGTTTCATGTTTTATGTTAAGTAAATACGGAGGAATATTATTTTTTTGTATTTATTATATAGGGTATTCCATAAATCTATATTTATAAACCGGAGAGCTAGCGGCTAGCCATTACTTTCACACGCTGAAGCTTGACTAGCTGGCCCACAGGGCTGGCAGTCGCTCCTGATGTGCTGATCCAAGAATTATTTATTATATTTGTGCGATGGGGAAAATATTTGTGGTTCCTGCAAAACCATGAGTATGATTATAAGTTGCATTCTTGTTCATTTACACTATGAATAGGCAGGACATCTTCCCATCCTATAACTATTGTTCAAAGCGAGCTTGTGCTGGCGCAGAAAAAAATCACTGTACAAATATATTTTTAAGCGAATTTGATCCTTGACATACGTAACCTAACTTTAAATTCGCTCTAATCTCTCCTAATGTGCTGATCCAAGAATTCTTTATTATAATTTGTGCAGGGGGAAAATAGTTGGGATTTAAAGGTTCCTGCAAAGCCATGAGTACGATTATAAGTTGTATTCTTGTTAATTTACATTATTAATAGGCTCATCATCCCATCCTACAACTATTGTCCAAAGCGAACTTGTGCTGGCGCCCAAAAGATGACTGCACAAATATATATCTATATTTTAAGCGAATTTGAACCTTATGTTAAACTTTGTTCAAAGTTGTCATAAAACGATGGGTTATTGATGCATCCTAACTTGAATATTGGAAGTCTGACTATTATTATTATCTTAAATTCGTCAGAAAATTTTGAATTGCATTTGCTGTTCAACTAAACACCTTCAGTACATTGAAAAGTTAATTATCTAATCTAATCTCTATAACCGAAACGTTAGTGTCATCTTACAAATTAACCGATTTATGGGATCTTACTAATAATGACTGTTAACTTACTAAATTCATTTTACTTAGGATGCACATAATAATTCACTGACCTCATGTATCTTTGTATTATCATCAACATCACAAGCTTTCACCATAGGTACAAATTAATCTTTTCTGTTAAATTAATTTAAATGAAAACTGGTAATATATGCATTAACATTGTTGATGGAATTTAAAACATTGATTACAATCAAACTTTATAAACATGCGAACTTGTAATGATTTATTTAATCTTAACAAGTAAATAAGCATGATTTAATTAATATTTACGGTAGTGATCAGCTATCTCAACTGTGTACCAAAAATACAAAAATCCTGCAGCTGTCTAAAAACTTTGCGTACTACGACAACAATAATAAAAGACAAGAATGTATCAACCCCTATTCTTAAAATAAATGTAGAATGACTGAATAAATGTGAATGTCGACCGTCAAAGTGAAATCACGCTCACTGGACTCTTTTAAGTCCAGTGAGAGTCGCATGGTGAGAGTTTGGGCAGGACTGCACACTTTTTAATTTGGTACATCACTGAAAAGATTAATATGTATCAGAGGTACATTATTGCAAAAGCCGTGAAATAGGCAATTGCTGGCCGAGTATGAGTTTGAAGGCCGAGCCGTAGGCGAGGACTTCACTGATACGAGACAGGCAATTGTCATTTCCGCCGAGGCATATATAGTGCTTTTCTCAAAAGAATGCAGGGAAATAAAACATACTTTTTATATTATACATTTAATGTTCATATACTTTCATGTAGGTATTTTTCTTTTGACTTCGCTGGAAGTAGGTTTTCCATTGCCAATTTGGGTTCTGATCTTAAATCAGGTGTAGTACAATCAATCTCTGTTTCACTATCTGAACCGTTGGAACTCATTTTAATGATTAAATTTATATTTATTAACTATGTAAATAAAAAATCAAGACGAATTTTCAGTTTTGCCGACAATTTTCTATTTATCATCTGTGACGAAAGCAAACGCATTTATGTATAAACAGCCACGTGAACGCAATTTGTGCTAAGCAAAGACGTAGGTACTTTGGTATGCCAAGAATGTTGTAAGAGATCCAATCAAAGAGTATTTAATAACCCCAGCACGCCGTTTTATACAATATTGCTGGAGTGTTGTAATGTTCCAAATTCAAAAAACGCTCCTGCAATGGTTTTGATTTTCTTTGTCCGTAATTCGTAACTTGGCGTGTTCTTTTTTTTTTAAATAATGACAATATTTCCATGTTTGAGAAAAATTATTTTACAGACGTCGTGAGTTTCACCAAAACCGTAAAAAAACATCTCGAGAATTAAATTAAATTGGTAATGTATCCTGATTATTGATATTCATAATCTAAATCAGGTATCTGTACACCGTGTTGTCTGTAAAAACTGGCATGGGTAATGGTTTCTACTAACATAATCTCACTCATTAAATATTGCTAACCGGTCTTACATCTATGAATTCCAGAAAGGACCTTATCAGCGCCATGAAACTGCCGGACAGTGAGCCACTCACACAGTCTTCATACTGGATAATCACCGACACGTGGAAACAGGACTGGGAGAGAGGAGTTCAGGTGCCAGTAAACCCTGACTCTCTCCCCGCGCCTAAGGTCAAGATCATTGACAATCCACCACCACCCAACTTTCAGGAATTCAAATTGTAAGTCAACTTTTAAACCACCCTTTACTGTCAACCACAAAACTTTTTTATTTTTACCATTGAAGGTGATGTATGGGAACTTGATTGAAAGCTGCATTCAATTGGGAGAAGACCCATAAAAAGGGAAAGATGAACAATCAATTACATTTTAAAAACCCATCCGGGCAACCCAGGATTTTTTGTGCAAACAAATTTACAATAAAAAAGAAATATATCCGCACGACTCACTTTAAATATCCGCAAGACAAAACGTAATCCAAATCCACACTCGGCTAGCAAAAGTAAGCACTATAATCTATTACTATAATTGTTTTATTTTTATTTGGCAGGCCTAAAGACAAATATCTGCACCTCAGTCGCGATGTTCACTACCATTCGGACAAACACTTACTGAGTCAGACGCCGGCGCGTGCCGAGGCCGCTTGTAGCTATGACTTGGACGCCACTGATACTGCGTGGCTGAAATTGTTAAACGCAGAGCGCGCAAGGGCTGGTGCCCCACCAGTTACCGAAGACCAACTGGAAAAAGTCATCGAAGAGCTCGAGGTAAGTGCTAGACAATTTTTTTAACAATGAAGTTGTCAAGTTATTTTATTTATCTTTTGTTTTTAAAGTTTTGTACGATTTTCGATTACTCACTGGATTTTCGACTTTAAGGACGTGGGTTACGTCATACGTGTTAAGTCGACGATTTTAATTAGTGACGTATGTGAAGCTTCGGGTTTGAAATTGTTTACCTTCTGAAAAGCGTTTCATGAAGGGGTGAATGTAGGCGTATCGAGGGTGCCTTTTGTTACTTTGAGGTTCAGAAATATAAATTGATTAAAAACTACTATGCATTGACGATTTTTTTTTCGTAATTGTTTTTTGATCTTATATCATCTTGATGATTAAATATGCTTAACGCTTGTTTATGCTTACGTATCACATATTAGCCCGCCAGGGGAAGGTAAGTAACTGACTTTCAAATGAAACATGGTTACGACCGATAGCCGAAATACAAACCTAAACGTTCGGATCACCGGAAACTATACAAACTATCATCTATTCAAGAAGAGAAATATGAATTCTTAACAACCAGTAAGCAGATATTTAGGTTGTTTATTAATTTAACCGTTAGAGGTCGAAAAGTTTTCTAGTTGAAATCATAGTTATTATTACTTTACAACTGGATTACAAGAGAAACAGCTTTATTGCGCACTCCTAATGACGTTTTTTTGACTTGTAATAATGGAACCTTAAAAATAACATCAAACAGTGTGGAGTACGTGCATCTACGTACGTGAGAGCAGGGACGAAAGTATACTGTCTGCTCACCCGCTTTGCAGATCGCTGCCGAAGGCAGCACCATAGGCAGTTGTAGTTTCGACTGATTCGTTGCCGAAACCGAAAACACAATTTAAGGTCGAAAACCTATACATAAATCAAACCTTTAGTCGGACACTGAATATAGTCGAATACTGGCCAATAAAATAGTAACGAAGTCAAAACTACACATAATATTTTAAAAAAAGTCATTGCTATGAGGTGTGGGAACAAGTCTGATACCTTATATAGTTTTTGTCCGTTTGTCTGGATATATGTTCCGTATTGGCGCAGAAACGTCTGAACGGATTTCAATGAAATTTGGCTCTCAGGTAGTTTATAACCTGGATTAACACATTTAATTTCGGTAGTACGTTCCCGTGGGATATTTTCCGACATCCACGCGGGCGGAGCCGCAGACAAAAGCTAATTTAAAATATACGAAGAAGAAAGTCAGCGCATTTCCGCGTTATCTTACATACTATGAATACGTTAGCTATGAAATTGAAGCGAAATACGCCTATAAGCGTATTCTCAAACGTCTTTTGGACATTTTCTCTACATTTTTATCGAAAATCACAGGTGCATTCTTAAGTGGCATGACTGAACCCAGCGACGTTGGTACTGATACCATCAGAATTATTTACAGCCATGTTTACCACAATGAAACATGGGTCATAGTTCACTAGCAAAAAGATTCTTTGTTCGACATCGAACACAGGGGGAAAATGTAAAGATTTCGATGGCAGCTGATTGGCGACCATAAAGGCTCCTACAAACAAGCGAGACACGCGACGCGACACAAAGACACCGCGTATCGCGCGACGAGGGGTGCCTTTGTGCCGCGCCTGTTTGCAAGAGCCTTAAATTAAATAACCCGTTACGTTGGGAGAAGCGACTATAATACCTGAAGGTACTGATGATGTTTTATGTAAAATACATAACTCATAACATAAAATCACGTCTTGTTTCCGTGAAGGGTTAATTATAGTAGGTACACACGGCTACATATCAAGCTATACAAAACTAGTTTACGCTGGTCTCGCATTGTATAGGATTTCCGTATAATAAGAGATCAGCTTATACTGGCAATGTATAGCTTGATATGTAGCCCTGTGTACATCCTCATTTAGCCAGACATGTTTAAGTCCCATGTAACACGTACCATGCAATAGGAGCCTATTGCCATTAACTAGGCACACAGACTCCGGCCTGTCACTGAGAAATTCCTGATAGAAAAACCCAATAACACTTTGGTCGACCTGGGAATCGAACCCATGACCTGACCGGCTCATTAGTAGCGTTGCGACCACTAGACCAACGAGGCAGTCATTAAAATACATTAAGCTAAAATCTCTTGGTTCCTGACTGCTGTCACTGTATACTATAGATGCCTTCTATAATTTTATGGATTGGTAAACGGAGTTCCGTGTGGTGCCGGACGTAAAGAATATCACCACCCCATTTCCTCCCGTGAGTGTCGTAAAAGGCGACTAAGGGATTTACTAGAGAATGGGCAGGAGCGTTCTCTCTGCATTTTTAACACCAAGCGTGGCGATTTTGGCAAATCCTCCCCCCCTTTTGGAGGAGGCCTATGTCCAGCAGTGGACGTCTTTCGGCTGAAATGATGATGATGATGATGAAACGGAAACTAATATGGTTAGTTTTTTTTTAAATGCTGTTTTTTTTTAGTTTACAGGAATCACTCGGGAATTTTTTAAATATTCGATCTAACCACGTTATATTAAAAGCTATAGATCTATTTGAGCCAGTGGCTGAAACGGCCGGCGTCCTATCGAAGGGAACCGTTTTTCTTTAACTCTAAAATGTTAGTGTTATGAGGGCTATAGCGAATGAATTCGCCGCTAGAGGCGCTAGTGTAGTGTGAGGTCTCCGAAATGTCAACTGTCACTGTTTGTGGGTGGACTACGTGGGTTTATTTCCTAAATTAGATTAATGTTGTGAATATTTTGCAATACCTGTGATTAACTATGGCAAATATGAGTTACGGCTCAATGAATGTCAGTGCTTTGGAAACTTATGTCCTCCTTTTTTCTGAACAAAACTGTACTGCGCAATACTGCGACATGCTCGATATTATTACGGTACGGTGTTAGGGTATTAAATATGATTTAAATGTAAACTTTGTTTTCACGCGCGTAGTAAATAACTTTAGCAGCTATACTTCAGGACTTTACTCGACAGTGCCGCCAACTGGTGAGCACAAAAACGGTAGCCCTCATTCGAGTATTCGCCTCATTTTACAATTCGAAGGGTAAAGCCTGCCCCAAGATGCGTTACAACTCTCGATTCTTCGCCTTCCGCATCCAGTCTGTCCCAGCCGCCTTTTTAAGGTCGTCGATCCATCTAGCCCTGGGGCGCCCCACGCGTCGTTTGCCGATACGTGGTCTCCACTCTAGGACACGTCTTCTTCAAAGGCTGTTGGCCCTTCGACAAAAATGATCGGCCCACTGTAACTTCAGCTTGCTAATTCTAGTACCGACTTCGATGCAAGACATGGGAAGTGTACATAACTATATCTATAACCCATAGACCTCTGAATAGTTAAACATACATACATACATAAATTAACTCACGCCGTCTTCCCATGGGGGTAGACAGAAACTTTAAAACGCCACCTGCTACGCTCTTTACATACCTACTCGTTTTGCTTCGTTTACATTCATACATCTGGTCATACACGCACGCCGGTTGCGAGTGCTACGCAACGCACCTGACCTTTCTGAAGAACATCACCAATTAGGTCACTATAATTATGTCCTAGGGCGTGGGACAAAATAAAATAATATCTGTGTTCAATATTATATCATCGATTAGGTTTATCAGTGTTACCAAAACACGCACTTAACTCTAAAATTAGCACTTCAAAGCCTAACATTTCAGAAACGCGGATCCCTTAATCGAAAAATTGTTTTAAAAAACTCGCAATATTTTTGAAAGACCCATCCAGCAATACCCGACACCATAGGGTAGGCGAAAAAAAAAAACATCCCCACTTTACATGTACAGGAGGTACCCTAAATAACTATTTTTTTCATGATTTTATTTTAACAATTTGTCGACGTGATTAATATGTATATCCATGCCAAATTATAGCTTTCTAGTACTAAGAGTCTCTGAGCTAAGCTAAGAGAGAGCTAAGGGACGGACATGGCGAAACTATAAGGGTTCATTGTTGACTACGGAACCCTAAAAAAGATATCATGCAATCAAAGATGAAACTGGATTTTGATAACCTGTAAGAAGGAGAGTGGGGTGAAAACTAACATGTTAGAAATTGCGGGTTTCGAGAATGTTATAAAATATCAAATTTCACTATTCTGCTTTATGTCTTCTCTTTCCATACATGAGCCGTCATTTCAGTAGTCACCTTTCTTGCCATATTATTATTAACATTCTCCCAATAGGATCTCAAAAATCATTAATTAATGTCCATTCTAGATTTGAATAAGATTCTCAATATTTCACACTCTAGTATTTTAATCTAGCCGCTGCCCGCGGCATCGCTCGCGTAGCTTTTTCTAAAATAAAAGTAGCCTTAGTTACTCCTTATAACATCAGCTATCTGCCAGTGAAAGTCCCGTCAAAATCAGTCCAGCCGTTTTGGAGATTAGCCGGAACGAACAGACTGACACACAGACAAAAATTTTATATTTGTTTTTTTGTTAAGTATCAATACTTTCATATGCATTTAGTAAAGAGTTGGTTTTGTCATTACAAACAGACACTTCAATTTTATTTATTTGTATAGATTATTTCCCAATGGTTGTACAACCACGTACAATGATCCGCTTGGAGCACTAAGTGCGGAAACCAATCCCTTATATATATCCCACTATATAACATAGAACATTCTCTATGAAAAGAGTCTAGAAATTTAATCTGCTATGCTAAAATATTATAGCTATTTATGTACTTGTAATATTTATATCACAACAGTCTATTATATTATAGCGACGGCTATTAGTCTAGTCGATTGCTTGGGGGGTGGGCACGGGAGGTGCGGTAAGAAGCTTAGCGCCGCCTACACACTGTAGGTAGGGTTGCCAGATGGGAGGACTAAAAAAACTGGCAAAATAAGAAAATAAAAAACGTTTTTTTTTTTTTAATTTGCCTAAATTTTGTCTTTTGAAATATCATTGTCTTTTGGAAGGTGTTCAAATGTTTATCTAAAGCAACAATCATCATCATCATTATTTCAGCCGAAAGCCGTCCATTGCTGGACATAGGCCTCGCACAAGCACCGCTACTTCCGGCCCGGCCACGACATTGCGCGGTGGCGGCAGCGGTTTTCCTAATTCATTGCGTGTGATTCCAACTAGCCACAGTGCGTTGCGCGTCTCGACCGCGCAATAAACAGAAAAACGCCGCAATTCGTGCAATGTCGTGGTCGGGCCGTTAGACCGGTTCTATGCTTCCCGCATCCAGCGGATTCCTGCGGCCTTCAGAACGTCATCGGTCCACCTTGTAGGAGGCCTTGCAATGCTACGTTTTCCGGTATGCGGTCGCCATTCAGAACTTTTCAGCCCCATCGGCTATCTGTTCTGCGAGCAATGTGCCCTGCCCATCACCACTTCAAGTTTGGCAATTCTTCGAGCTATGTCGGTTACCTTGGTTCTCCCGCGGATTTCTTCATTTCTGTTTCGATCACGTAGGGAAACTCCAAGCATAGCCCTCTCCATTGCCCTTTGGGTGACTTAGCCTTCTAATAAGGCCCATTGTGAGCGACTACGTTTCGATCAAAATCAAAATATTTTATTTCACATTAATCAACATGGGCATTTATGAAACGTCAGAAGCTAGGTGCAAGGTTGTTTCCTATGGAGAAGAGCCGGCAAGAAACTCCACGGTTACTCTTTTGTCATCACTGGCAACACGCACTGGTCAAAGACTTTCTTGTTGAGACACTGCAGTATTTGGGACGAGAAGATATTGCGTAGCTTCCCGAACGCTGCCCAGTCGAGTCGAAACCGATTTTGACTTCTATTGCGTTGGTGGCATGATAAATGGCAACTGCAGTAAATAGTTGGTATTGTAACCACTTATTTTATTTTAATGCCATCCTTATGTTTACGGAATAGAAGTCAAAATCGGTTGAACGGACTGTAAAAAAGGTTTTATTAAATGTCTAATGTTATTTCAAATGGAATATAGTGTGCTATCTTAGGGGTCATTCAAGTATTACGTAAGCACCAAAGGGGTGACGTCTTTGCTGTGTTTATTTTTGATGACATGGGGTACGGGGGGTTTGGGTGGTGATTACGTCAGCAATATTTATTTATTTACTTTCAAGATTTTTCTGCAAAATTTAATTAATTATGATTTGAAAAAAAAAAATAATATCTATTCCTTATTTCTAGACTCATGAATAACAATAAAGAAACCTGAACATATGTAAAAAAATACCAGTTTTTACATAAGCATGAGCTTTGCTTACTTTTGCTGACAAGGGAGAGGTAGGGGAAAAAAAATCTGCTTTCGTAATACTTGATTTAAATAAAATTAAACACGTTTGTATTGTTGTACAACACAACAAAAATGGTGGAAGGATTAACAAATATTACATTGTGGAGGATTATGAATTAACAAATATTTCATAAAAATTTTTTTTTTGCTTGAAATTATGTTCGGTTTCCAGGACACAGTAAAAGGATTTTTACATGAAGCGCGCTAGTAAATAAAATATTCTTTAGTGCAAATATCACAAATTGATTACTATGGGTTACGAATTTTCCCTCGTGAGATTTTTTCGGTTTTAGTATCTAAATAAAATCGAAAACAAAGCGAAACATTGCGCATAGAATCGCCTGTGAACAAAAATGCAATACGTGTTTGTGAGTACGACTTGCTTGGCTGAACGCTAATTAATTTGCAATCGAAATATCAAAAGTTTTTGATATCCAGAGGTACAGGGCGCGGGGTGGCTGGACCACCCACCACCCCGTTAAGCCGATTCGATTGGTCCTGAGTGCAGTTCTAAAAATAATAACGCGTGTAAGGGCTCTATTCATTTGGAGCTCTAGAATGATGCTGGCGGCGCGCGGCGCTAGATTGTTTGTTGTTAGCGGTTTAACCATTTCTCTGGCCCATGAACTACATATGGTTCAGGTTGATTATTTAACTATTGTGTCTACTTCACTACTTGGTGGACATTGAAAGTGTTAAATACGTTATCGTATGGTCGACCACGTAATTTCTTTACCTCTTTTCACAACAACTACCAAGTTTAATCTTCCCTAAGCAAACGTATCTCTCTACAATTACGAGGGTCTATCCTACATAGTAGTTTATGTATGTATCTATATTATTTAGGTGGGGTGTCATTTATGTGGAAAACTTCACAGGAATACTGAGAGACTCAAGCGCGCGTATGGCAACACGAAATATATTGTACGGTTTTGAAATATAATCATGCTGGAGTTGATAAGAAATAAAGAAAGAAAAATTGAAAAAAAAAATTGACGAAACACACACTATTACAAAGTAACCAAAAGCCTCGTATTCAAACAAACTTTAATGTAAAAATGTTTGACAGTGTTATCCATTGCTTGATTTCAGACAAAGACCAAAGACAATAGACATTGCGTAATTTTTAATAGGCGTTGCGACACTGGCATATGACAAAAAACAAATAAAACATAACAACACATAACAAAAATCAGAATAAAGAATCAGAACCCTATAGCATATAATATGATGCATTTCCTACATGATATTCAATCTCTTGCCTTATAAACGCAACTTTGCAACGCCAATCAGCTAGTCTAAAAGGGATTTGGTCATGTTTTAATATCCGTGATCCATTGTTCGGCCTTCAGGAAGCTTTATATTGGCTGCTATTGAGGGTTTATTGGAAAGCTTTAGATTGCGTACTTTTGTTCAGACAAGTAATCCATAGCCTTATAGCGTAACAGGAAGCGCTAAGACTCAATTATTTGTCAGCAACCGCGCTCAAGCTAAGAGCTCTTACACACGAGCGGCATGTTCCCAACGGCAGAGGTAACTGCAGCCGTCGACGCGCGTCGGCGGCAACCGTCGACGCGTCGACGGCAGCAGTCGACCTATAGCGACACTTGCAGTTGTAGTGTGCCGCGTCCGCCATTAACGTGTTTTTATTTTTCGTTTCCGCCGGCGTCGACGAAGTAAAAGCAATAACAGTGTTTCTTCTTCGGAATCCATTTTACAACTGACTCCTATACTAAGAGAGCAGACGACGGCTGCCGCTGATCTTCGAAGTTGAAATGTCGACGGCTGCCGTCGACGCGTCGATGGTTGCCGCCGACGCGCGTCGACGGCTGCAGTTACCTTTGCCGTTGGGAACATGCCGCTCGTGTGTAAGAGCTCTTAGACTGCACAATGACAACTGCCCGGGGAAATAACGGGCCGCGTGAAGAATTCACTACATATTATAAAATTAAGTCCTCCGCCGCGTCTGTCTGTCTGTCTGTTCGCGATAAATTGAAAAACTACTGCATCGTATTTCATGCTGTTTTCACCAATGGATAGCGTGGTTTTCAAGGAAGGTTTTAGTATATATTTTGTTAAGTTTTTGTATACATTAACGATATTGTTGGAGGTGTCGGAAAAAATAAGCCGTCTGGGAGCTTTCAACGAAAACGCTGGAGATTATAACGACTATGGGTTTGGGTGGCTAAAGTAAGTTACATCATCCAAAGTCAAGTAATTTGGACGTTTTAGGGAGTTTGTCTTTAAATCGAGTGGCGTAAATTGAGTTTATACTATATTTCCTTTGCGCGTAGACAAACTGCCACAGTCAAATAGCTTTTGACAGAACGAAGTCAGTCGGGTCAGCTAGTATCCCATAAAACTTACATAACTCGTCTATGGTTTTATAGCATTGAAATTGTATCACAGAAAATGTCATAATCATGACCGGCGGGGTAATTGCGTAACACACAGTAGCAATGGGTTTTTTTGACAGTCAAACAACTTTCATTGCGTTATTTACGTTGTTGAGCAGACCGAACATGTGAAGCAATGGATTAGCAATATAGTAACTAATTGTTGTAACTGTTCATTATTTACTTGATCCGTGCTTGCTCACACAAAACTTCACATTAACAATTTACCACCTCTTACGGGTTAGGTACACATCTGAATGATCGTCAATTCAGGCCAGCTTGACGAATACTGGCTACCCTCGAGGCAATTCACCCCCGTTATTACTTCAAAATCATTCAGATTGCGATTGATAGTTTGTTGCGCAATCAGGGTGCCGATCCAAATTAACTTTGGCTTAGAAAGTTTCAGTGAACTGATAAGATAATTTTAGATCTTACGTTGATTTTTCTAATATTTTCACCTTGTATGTAGACTGCTAAGTACAGGTTGGCGACTTGGTCACCTGCATTCGGCAAGGGGGTGATTCTACTCGTGATACTAAACAACTTTCGCTCATCATCTGCCTAGCCTTTTCCCATCTACGTTGGGGTCGGTTTCTAGTCTATCTGGATCCAGCTAAATACCAGTATTTTGGAGCGACTGCTTATCTGACCTCCACAACCCAGTAGCTGGGTAACACGATACCCCTTGGTAAAACTGGTTGTCAGACTTTCGGGCTTCAGACGACCCGTAACGACTTTCAAAAATCCACGAATGACAGCCGGGATCAATGGTTTAACGTGCTTTCCGAGGCACGGAGGAGTCTCTGTATGTAAAGATGGTCATCCATCCACGGACCAACCCCGGCAAGCGTAGCTTAACCTGATGGATCGACTCTTGCATCTGTTATTACTTAGCCACGAGCTCAAATAACGGGCCACGTGATGACCCTAATTTCTGTTATCTCTGGAAATATCCCATAAAGCTTACTTATGTCATCTATGTTTTATGGCATTGAAATTGTATCAGAGAAAATGTCATGATCATAACCAAATCCAAAGTAACTTGGCTTAAAATGGTTCAGTGAACTTATACGATAATTTTGAATATAACGTTGATTTTCTAAATTACCTTGTTTGTATGGGTTGCTTATATACAGGGTGGTGACTTAGGGCGGGTTGTTTCACGTCCACTTGACGCACGCGTATACGTCATAAATGGCGCTAACTATCGTCAAACCGTTGTTTCACAAAATTATGCCCTTGACGATCGTTAAAAAATGGCGATTACAGTAACAGGTGCCATACCCACCGGTTAACATAATTTTATTATTTTACATTTGAACTTTGACGATCGGTTTTTATGCAGTGAAACAACGCTTTGTATTTCACGAACGTTAAACATCATATGTAATCGTTATTATTTGACGTACGTATGTTACGTTAACCAACCGTTTGAAACAACCGGCCCTTAGTCACCTGTATCCGTCAAGGGGGTGATTCTACCCGTCATATTAAAGAAAGAAAGAAAAAGTATTTATTGGGACTCGTACAGGAAGACCGTTTTAAACTAAACACATTTTTTGCAACATTAATAAAAATATAAAAACAAAAGTAAAACAGAAAGTCCTGTACGGGGCACATTTAAAAATAAGTGTCGCTGGCTGGTATTCTCCGCAGTGATATCACGGACAGAAACAGAAATAAAAAATAATTGTGTGAAATAACATAAAATAAAATATTTATTTAATACAAAATATTGTAATCCGCGTGTCAGTACCCGACGTAATAAATAACAGTTACTTATCTAACTTATCTATGCTTTTAGTCTCTGTGGCACTCGTAAGGCATCGCTTCGACAAGTAAAGAGACGCAGGCTTTTCGCTATGAAACTCATATCAAACTCGGGGGGAAAAAAATCCTTTAAAACACCAGACTATTTAAATGCATCTATGTTTTTTTTTTTAGTATGACAGTTTTGCGTTTTAATTTTTTTATAAAAACGAGGAACTAGGAATTTCCCCTGTATTGTGGGCGTTTACAAACATTTTTAGTCATACAAGTATGTGTTCCGTGCGGGAATCGAACCCGAGACACGTAACGCAGCAGTCAATCGCTTAACCACTGCGCCAACAGCTAGTCTCACCCCCTTGACAGATACATGAATACATCGTGAATGATGTACAGACGTGAATACATCGCCACCCTGTATATATAATGAAAATATTATCCGCAACATTCTATGAAATTGGTGTTGTAAAAAAAGAATGACGTAGGGTAACAAGTTTGTCATTGTTTTGAAAATTCTTTTTTCGGACGCTAAATTTGGGGGTAAATATTAGTATCAGAACACATATTTATAAACTTAATTGACGCAAGTAATATTTCGCAGATCTCAAACTCCCTTTGAAGGGTAGTCGTTTATTGTCAACGAAATACTTATTTTATGCAATCTATTTATTACAATGAAATAGAAAGAAAGAAAAGAAATTTTTGTTTTAAAATGTTCCTAATAGTCCGAATGAGGTTCTTACGGAAAGAAAGGATAACTGAACTTCCCTTTTTCTATAGGATTTTAATAGGACAACGTCTGTCGGGTCAGCTAGTCTATACAAATAATTAAAATAGAAGTGTCTGTTTGTAATGACAAAATAACTTCTTATTACTTAATGCCTAATAAAGTATATTATACGATACTTAACAAACACAACAATTTGAAAAAACCCCCAACTTGTTTTTTTTTGTGTTTTTTTTTGCGTCATGTTTACCGCAAATAAACATATCTTCTTTTTTTCTTTCTATTTAAAAAAAATCAGTATTTCTGTTTGTTCCGGCCAATCTCCGAAACGGCTGGACAGCTTTTGATGGTACTTTCACTGGCAGATAGCTGATGTTATAAGGAGTAAGTAAAATTACTTTTATTTTAGAAAAAGCCGCGCGGGCGAAGCCGCGGGAAGCAGCTAGAATGTAATAAATGGGCTCTCAGTTGGGAGTAGACGGGTCCAAACAGCATTAGCAGTAGCATTTAACCCAGTAAAATACCGGATAAAACTATTATGTTTTTGTCTTTTATGCAACATTTTCCAACGAAGCTATTACGAAAAAAACAGGCAGCAATATTAAAAATATAAAAATGTTTTCGATATATTCGATATCCAATATCAACGTATTGTTAGGTCCGTTTAAAAGCTTCCTGGTTCTGAAAAACAAAGGTAACTATTTCATATTGTAACTCGCTTCAAATATTGCGTGTCAACTAGGGCATGCATTCCGGAATTTCGTAATTCCGAAATTCCGTAAAAAAAAAACGATATTTCAATTCCGGAATTGAGAGGAGTAATATCGGAATTCCGATATTCATAATTTTTTGATTATTATTTTATCTAAACGCAACCAGTCTGGAACTTTCCACAAGCCTCTAGACGGCCGGGCCTCTAATTAGAGTAATAAGGGAGAAAGATGCTTAATTTGTTACTAAAAATGATTAAAAGACTTCTATTGTGTGATAAATAAGCCTTGTTGATTTTACGATTTAAAATGTTTAATTGGAGTAATAAGGGAGAAAGATGTTCAATTTGTTACTAAAAATGATTAAAAGACTGATATAAATTATAGCAGCCCGTCCCGGCTTCGCACGGGGTAGACAATTATTTATTTTTTGGAATTTCTACACCTTCGGTTACATTGTTCAAATTTTACCAAGGATCCCTAATTTTTTTCAAAATGAAATGTAGCCTATGTCAAATTGGAAGAATGTAGCATTCTATTGGTGAAAGAATTTTTTAAATCGGCCCAGTACTTTTTGAGCCTATTCATTACAAACATACAAAAATAGGTACAAATCTTTCCTCTTTATAATATTAGTGTAGATAAATCTTGTTTGATTTGAAACAAACTTACGTATATTAAAAAAAAAAAAAAAACAAGGCTCCTATCTCAGCATGTTGCTGCGAAATTTAAAATTAAATTAAAAACAGACACATCAATTTTAATTATTTGCATAGCTATTTTTGTGTAGTTTTGCATAGCGTAGTGGTAAAATAAATTGAAAAGTAATTCAGTTGTCCGTGGTTTAACTGGTATTTATGTAACATAACATAAGACATAATGTACCCATAGAACCATGTTCATACAAGATAAACTGGAGTAAAACTCAGCTAAAATTAGGATAGCAGCGGAATTGAGTGCTTCGTTGATCCGTATTAGTTTGAAAGGAACAAAGCGTAGGTCCAGCTATTGTATGATAAAGCGCTCAAAGGCGTCTAATAAATCCAATAAAAAGCCACGACCTTTGTTTACGAACTACGCGAATCGATGTTTTACCTTTATTTTTTATGCATTTCATTAGATTTTCCTTCACCATAATATATGGTAGAATAAGCGTAGCGTCACAACTTAATAAAATTCTACAAAATTATGTTTTGAGCAACTCTCCGCTGCTGCACCCTCTGATGTCAGTACCTAGAGTCAGAACGAAAAGAGCGTGACGGCATAATTTTAATTTTTGAGTAATATAAAAAAAAAGTAAAAATCTTTAAAATAATAAGCTATTCGTGGACTAAAAAGTACTAAATAAAATTTACATAAAATAGTAGAAGTTAAATATTTTCTTAAAAGCTTCAGGCTTATCTTAAAAAGGACATCTACGCCAAAGTTAAATATAAAATTAATTTTGCCGGACACGCATGAGGGGAGAATAGGTATGTACATAGTGTACATACCTCGGCATAATCGTAGAACAGTGACGGAACTGAAATTTATATTGAACTCTGCCGCGCGTGCAATAACAGCAGTAAGTATAAGTAAGTATAATTTTTGTCCAAATTTAGTTGAGCATTGATTCGGAATCAGCTCATTGCGCTGATTCCGAATCTATGTTTGACTCAATTTGGACAAAAATTATACTTACTGCCGTTTTTGCACGCGCGGGGCAGAGTTCAACATAAATTTCAGATCCGTCACTGTCTACGATTATGACGACCTGTTCACCCCTCATGCCGCAGTCATTGCGATATATGACAGTCAAATGGTATCAAAATCACAGCCTAGTCAATTAGCATCGTTGGGGTCGCCTAGATTTTGGTATGTGTGGAATTTACAAAATTAAAACCGGGGAGTGGACATCACAAACAATGCCCTCATGTCGCATTCTGTCTGTTAGATAGATCATGTACAAATAAATATATTATTATTGTTACCTGTTTCCCGCTCCCGTGTCCCGACTCGCGTCGTTTTCAGCTCTCAGTACACTCGAGTCACGTTGCTGTCACTCGATGGTGCCCACCTAACAATGCATGTAAAGTTCAATCAATTATTGCCAATCTCTACTTGAAAATCCATGATTAATTCGCAATCTAAAAGGTTTACCCTAATAAAAAAAATCTTCAGGTTCTAGCTTTCTATCGTCGCGGCCACTAAGGCCGCGTCTTCGCGCGGTGATCAGTTTTAAATAGGACGCGGGGTTGGGTGTCTCTAAGTGATGGTCCGTAGCCGATAGAAATAGTAATGGCCTCTTACATCAGAATGCAGTAGTACACCGTATATATTTCAAGGTTATATCCACAGAGAAATTTATAGATAATCAATAAAAAATAATAATTGAGAAGTTTCACAATGTTTTAAGTTTGATGTGTTAATGTAATATATCGTATATGTAACGCGAATTCTGGCGGGCCTACGAGCATTACATCCGTCTAACGCTCGCGCTGAACAACAGAAAAAAAAAACATATCATTAAATAATCCCTACAAAGTAGTTACTTACTACTTAATATTTAAATAATTAACTTTACTTTTTTATTTTCCACTGTCTTAATTCAGGTTTTTTCCGTCACCCATTAGATCATACAAATGACATTATAGTATGTCATGTAAACGTTCTTTATTTCTAAGTTAGAATTTTGAAAGACCTGATTTTTCACCTAAAATAAAAATAAATGCGGCGTTGCACCAAAGACAAATAAGTCTATAAAATAAAATGTGTCAGTAGTTCTGCAACACTGCGTTCATATGACGTAGCGTCAACTAGGTACTTTGTCAATCCCATGCATTCAATGATTGATGTTAATCTTACTCACGGCTAGCAAACAAATTTCTCTATTATAAGGCGGATTCTAGAATAAACTTAGTGTCGATGGAAAATCTGCATTACAGTTTATTTCATCAGTTTTATTTGGCTTAAAAGTAGGTATATCTTGCATCTTTCTAACTCTTCAGATTGGCTTTCTTCTAGCCTAAAAATGGCTCCGCTAAATTAATAGACCTGACCTTTCACAAACCTTCTGAATTCTTGAAAGTCTCGCAGATCATTGGCTAGGTATTAATAAACCGTCTGGCTTGCATCTAGCTATGACGTCACAAGGCTTCACTCCGTAATTTTGATAGCTTACTGACTAATCAACGCACCCCTTACATATTAGATGATGCGGCTTCGATGTATCTTCCTTTTAAATGCTCTGTTAATAGTCCAGTCGCATAAGCAAAGAAAAGGGGTCAACCTCGGAATGAGACATAATAAGCTGAAAACTCGTATATACCTTCATTTTGGCGTTCTAAAAGTTGTCTCAAAAGTCTCATAAAATCTCGTGTCTTCGTCTTAAGTTATTCAAGGTCAAAAGTTGGTTTTTCACGATTATCTAGGTTTCTATAGTTCCAATGATTTTAACATCTATTATAAAAATTGTAGAACATAAAATTTGCGACAGATTTTGTTCCAAACATTTTTCCATGCCCTCAACCGTTTTGAGATTTGAGATAGAGGGCGGAGAGCGCGCGCCGCTCAGCCCTTCGTTCAAAAATGGTTAGGGCATGATTTTGAACCCCAGGAATGGGGTTGGGTGCTGCAAAATGTATTCCTGGAGCCAATGACAACAATATTACCAGCTCCAGCTGAATTATTTAATAGTATATTTTGTAATTGTAAGAATGGATGTGAATGATGTGATCCACGCTGCGGGTGCAAAAAATCAGGGTTGCAATGAACTTTAACTTGTGGCCAGTGTAATGGGTAAGCTTGCCGCAATGCTGTTTCATTGCAAAGCGACCCCGAGTTCATTTGACCCGGAAATTCTAGAAGGCCTGGCAACAACGATTCAGGACAACGAAGATGATGACAATGAAACAGAAGTATTAATTGTAAGAAATATACAGCTGCTGAATAAAGAAAAAATTTAAATAATTATTTAGGTACTTAAAATCTAGTTTCAATAAATAAATATAAAATATATACTTAAGTATAGATATACTTTAAGTATTTCATTTAATAAGTTTTTAATTACACAAAGTAGGTTAGTATTATTAAATGAATGTATTAGATGTATGTAAAATTTTACCTAATACAAAGTATTAAATAATAAATAATACAAATTATTCATTGTAAATGATACTTTAATGATAATACATTTAATAAATACAGGGAATATACTGTATTTATTAAATTTTCACCGAGATTCACAGTTGACCTTGCATTACAATATGGTTGAGGGCTGCACTCACTCCGCCCTCTATATCAAAAATGGTTGAGCGCACGAAAAAACGTTTGGAACCAAATTTGTCGCATATTTTATGCTCTCCAAATTTTATATTAGATACTAGCTTTTGCCGGCGGCTCCGCCCGCGTGGATGTCGGTTATCGTGTAAAAAAGTAGCCTATGTCCTTCTCCATGTCCCAGGCTATATCTATGCCAAATTTCATGACGTTCGGTTCAGCGGTTTAGGCGTGAAAACGTAACATACAGACAGACAGACAGACAGACAGACAGATAGACAGATAGACAGACAGACAGACAGATAGACAGATAGACAGACAGACAGACAGATAGACAGACAGACAGACAGAGTTACTTTCACATTTATAATATTAGTATGGATTAGTATGGATTAACATCATTGGAGCTATAGAAACATAGATAATCGAGAGAAACCGATTTTTGAGATTTTTGACCTTGAATAACTTGCGACGCAGACACGAGATTTTATGAGACTTTGTACATACTAGCTTCCAGCTTGTTATCTCTCATTCCGAGGTGAAACCCTAATATGACTGGACTATAAAGGAGTTTTATTTCGAACACAAAATGAAAAGTCGTCACTGCGAAGTTTAAAGAAATCGCGGGACACAATCCTCTTTTACATAAAATGAAAACGACAAATGATGTCTCTAAGTCTTGGAAATCACTTGAAAATTTAATCATAGTGCAGTCAGAACTCATCCAAGTGGAAATAAGAAATAAATAAACCGGCCAAGCGCGTGTCGGTCCACGCACAATGAAGGGTTGCGTTGTTGGAATGAGTTTTTATATTAACCCAAGAACAAACTTAACATTGTAGTTGAAAAACATGTTCTCTCATACATTCCAACTGCAAATGTAAGTTGGTTGACTATTACTCGTTAACTTGTAAAGGCTACTTAGCTGTGATAGTTTTCCTTTTAACTTCTACTGCCGTGATTTTTTTCACATATCCATAAACAACCATTTCGCTGGCAGAGGGGGGATCAACCATTTCGCTGGGACGCTTGACTATAAAAAAATATGAAAGAAAGAAAGAATAAGAAGAAGACAGAAAAGACGTTTATTTGCGGTAAACATGACGCAAAAAAAAAGAACACAAGCACAAAAAATAAAAACAAGTTGGGGGAAAATATGCGTCACATACACGCAATACGGCCATCGCTCAGCATAATGCTGTGACCCTATGCGAGCCAGAGCCCCAGCGCTGGTTTTCAGCGACAGCCATCGTTGACGTGATGACGTCGACCAGTGCAGCATACAATGAGATAAAAAATAAATATGCACTAATAATAATATGCACTTTAAAGCTTAATGTTACACAAATGGATCCCTGAATCAAGAAATGTTTTTCACAGACCCGCAATACTTTTGAACTGCCTATCAACGATTACCCTCACCATGGTAAAAACGAGAAAAAAAAATATATTTCTCATCCCCACTTTACGTGCAGGGGGGGAGCTAACCTAAAAAAAAAACTTGATTTTGTTTTACCTCTTTGTCGGCCTGATTAATATGTATACCCATGCTAAATTACAGATTTCTAGTAAGTAAGAGTCTCTGAGCTAAGCCGCGGACAGACAGACAGACGGAGATGGTGAAACTATAAGGGTTCCTTGTTGACTACGTAACCCTAAAAATGGACGGATAAACTCCGCTGGTTCGGTTATAAATAAAACAACGCAATAAAAGTGCGCCTTAACTCAGCGCATCAAAGTGAGGTGTTCCTTTACATTATTTTCTAGCTGATCCGCCCGCGGCTCCGTCGTGCAAAATGTCGAATGCAGGCAAATCAAATTTGGGTTCCACGAAGCGGTTATCGCCCGCCGCATTTTCACTTGCAACAAACAATTGAAATAAACAAATAACACAGTTTAATTTTCATAAAATTAATGATGGAACATTAACACAACATTTGGAAAATAAGGAATTAAGCGAGAGCAGTGCTGGCCCAGTGGTAACGGCCGCGACTTGATTTGAAGGTCGTAGGTTCGAATCAAGACAGGTGCTTTACTTTGTGTAAATTATTTCATCACCACTGCTTTCAAAACGGTAAAGGAAAACATCGTGAGGGAACCGGAATGTCCTAGAACCAAAAATTCGAAGACATGTGACATCTACCAACTTGCTCTGGGTCCGCGAGGTAGATTACGGCCAACTCCCTTTCACCGAGAGGCTTGCCCAGCAGTGGGGACATTATAGGCTGAATATGATGATGAAGCGTTTGACTTACTATTAGCAAAAAAAAAAAAAAAATAAGTGATTCAAGCATGGTGGCTTCACTTGGCACGGGAATAATTTATTACTGTTTAACAAAGGCACAGATCGCGACTGAGATTATTTTAAAATAAATTCCTTGTCATGAGGAAATGGTTCAGGTTGCCCTGATGACCTGTTAGTCGAGATATTGTTATTTTACATTATAAATGATCGCTTGCAGTTTTGCGATGGTCGACGTCAAATCTAGTGATATACAAGCGAAGATAAAATGTTTAATATACAGGGTTAAATAAACAACGTTGTGTGACTTTTAATAATGCATACAATTTTAATTTCTCATATTTTCATACATAAATAATAATAATTAAATTCAACGCTCTAAATGTTACGAACTCTACGCGTAACTGTCGTGTCTTACGTATGAGAGTGCGCGGGAGGCGTGGGAATAGGTACAACAAAATACAGAATTGAAATGTTTTATATAGAACAATGAAATCTTGAAGGTTTGTTTTTGGTAAATGTATTATGTTTTGTAAAAAGTCATAGAACAAAAGTTGTTGTTTATGATGTTAGTAATGTAGTCCTGAGAGGGGTTGTTAGTGTTTTACCAATAACAAAGTATACATTTTTCAGAGACGTTATTTTTAAAATAGGTTGTAATCTTGTTATATTTTGGATATAAGACCTGGCTGGAAAACTGCAACACTAAGTGATACTGCATAAGTTTAAAATGACATAAACATAAGTTCATCGTACATTTATTTCCGTTCAGGCTGCCTGACAAGAATTGAATTTCCCTGACATTGTTGTCGATTTCTTTATAATCAACTATCTAACCTGACAGCCGTTGTTCTCTCCATTTATAGTTCATACAAATATCCCATACAAAAAATCACTTTCAGTTTTTCCCGAACTTTCCAATATTTTGGCCATCTTTTCCAATTTTCCTTTCTGTAAAAACCTAATTCTGAGTTCTACGAACATTTTAAACCAAAAATAGAAAAATCGGTCCAGCCGTTCTCAAGTGATGCGCTCACCAACGAATAGCATTTAATTTTTATTTATATAGATAATATAAGCCTTACGTGGCATCGCTCGTTTCTACCTGAGTTGCAACTTATATATTATAATCGAGTAAAAGCACTGATCAATCTACGTTTGTGTAGAAATTTCTTTATGAAATTCACGCTCAATAAATAGAATTAGCATTCCCTGTAATAACGAGGGCAAGACCCAATTTCTTAGATTAGTGGAAAGAGATTGATTGCTCTACTTTGATTTCCTCGAAGGAACAACTCACGAATACTTTTTCTGCGTTCTTCCAAGTATTTAAAAGGCGTATACTTTAAAAAAGATCCAATTAAGTCTGAAATAAACACACGGTGTCCGATCACTGCTCGTAGATTTACCCTCTGGCAGTGAAAAATGTCGTTACATCGGAATGATTGCTTTAATTTTTCTAAAAATATTCTGTGACTTGTTTACTCGTTGTGCATTGTTTGTTTTGAAAGCGTGGACAGCAAGGTTAACTTAGGTATCAGTTACCTCATTAATCCAACATCTTAAGTTGAGCTTTGTTTACTCAAAAAACAATAGTAAATAGGTATTAAATATATGTTCTCTTGTTTTTATTTCTGCTTTGTTTTGGACTCCGTGGATACCGCATTGATTTCAGATAGTTATCTCTTTTATAAGAAGGCTTGGTTAGTATATACTAGGCTATACGTGAAGAGTATGTAGCGAATATATAGCGACATGTTTGATGGTCTTATTTATCGTATAACAATAGAAAATATTCAATGCTTTCTTAGTGGTGCGTAGGCTGCAGATCCTCAAAGGAAAAGCGGATGGATGGTACGTAGAAATATATTGTTGCTGGAAAATGTACACGTGTACGAGCAGCTCTAAAGCTTGATAGAGTGCAAAATATAAGTTTAATATTCCTGAAACTACTTAGATCTTCGTGGAAAACAAATTTTACGGAATTGTAATTTTTACGATCAAAATATTTAATTGCCGTCATTTATAATCTTCATGCTGCCTTGTCGACTTAGATATTTTCCTTAATATCTATAGAATGGTTTCGAACGCCGTGAGGCCTGACATGTATAGAGCCTGTGCTTCAAAAACCTAATCGCTCAATACAATTCAGTGTAGGTGCCTACTGACCCGCGTCTGAATATGTTACGGAGGTCATGCACACAGAAGCGGTTAAATCTTAGACATAATATCATAATAAAACTCTTTTAATACAATCAGGAGCTAAGGTAGATAAGGATTTTTCTTATGTTCCTCGTAAGTGTCGATCAACTCAGCCTATCGTTGTCCACTGCTGGACATAGGCAGAGGCCTATGTCCAGCAGTGGACAACGATAGGCACAGCCTGGGAGAGCCCAGGCTGCGCCACAACAGCCTGTCCTCCGCCTTTCGCATCCAGTCTGTCCCAGCCACCTTTTTGAGGTCGTCGGTCCATCTAGCTGGAGGGTCGTCCCACACTACGCTTGCCTCGTCTGCTCCACCGACCATCGGTCCTTTGACAAACATGACCAGCCCACTGCCACTTACTTACTCTGCATGCCGCCCGTCCTCCTCACCGGTGCGCCCGCTTTGGCGATCTTTTCGGACTAGTCGACGCTCGTCTTTCGAATAGGAGTGTAGTTACGTTGCGAATATGATGTATATCGACGAAAGTTCAGATGATGATGTAAATAAAAATGTTAAGAAAACGATGCGTCTGCCCGCCTTGCTCTTCCGCCCGCCAGCTCGCTCGCCCGGCCGCAGTCCGTAGTTTTCGGTGTGAACCCACATACCTACTTCGCTTAGTTTATATAGTTTCCCTTGTGTCGCTTCGCCCGCCAGCTCGGTTCGCACGCTCGTTAGCTGGCGGTGTGGCCTGCGCTTGAATTGGTGAACCAGCCAGACTGGCCCGCGACCTCGTAAGTATATTGCAGTTAATCTAAGTTGGTTATGTAGATATCGTGTTCAAAGGAACTCAGGTCTTAGAAGCAGAAAAAATGTGGACTATTTAAGTATTTCCCTTGTCACGAATAGTGCTAAAGTATGTATCTAAAGTTACAGTGCTAATTGATGTAACATATGAGTGCATGCCAATGAGATTCCAAAAATAACAACATTTCGGCATTTTCGTGCAACTGTGTGTAAAATATATCGCTTGAGTAGCGCGCCGCTCGGAGTTCACAACTCCGAGCGGTGGTAGTCGGATGCCAGAGATGCAATACATACTTGTTAGTCCGCCATACACACTGGCGACTAGATAGCTCCACTTGTTGCATAGTTTCCCGAGCCAGTTAACTTTAACTGGTTCTGTAAGCACGTCGCTTTTGGCCTTGGCCGCGCCGTGCCTAGACTCATCTTCGTGACATAGCTACGGTTCGTACTTCTGATGGAGCGGTGCTTGTCTTTAAGTTTTTGAACTTTGCGATGCAGATGCGTTTTACTGACTTGCGCGTAGTTTCGCGACTTATAAAGCGATTATTTGAGCGGAGTGTTTTGGCGCTTAGTACCTCTTTCTCTCGCGTACGAGGTCGCTCGCAAAAAGCTTAATCTGACAGGATCATAGACGAATAATTATCATACGCAATGGAGCGACGTCCGGATTTTTAGAAAAATATTTGCTTTGAACGATGCGACATCCGGTTATTAAACTGCCCATGCTAAGATGAAATAACTTGTAATATACAGACATAAGTACATAAACTCTTTTTCCTATGGGGATAGGCAAAAAACCACAGAACGCCATTTACAACGATCCTTACATTTGCTTTTATTACGTTCATACATCTGGTCAATGCAAATTTTGTTACCCTACAACTTTCCCCTAAATTCTCATATTACTGTTAAAAGTTATATTAAAAAAAAAAAACCCTCTATTTCTGTGCAGGCCGTACTTGTAAGGGCGCGTGGTACTTTTCCGCCGAGACGTTAAGCTCCTCCCACGAATGCCCGCGCAAGTATTCAACCAGGATTGTCGCTATTTTTAATAATATAATGATTGAGTTATCTTCCTTCAGCAAACCTACGCGTTATTTTTTACCGTTTTAAAATATATTTATAACCCAAGATACTCGAACCTCATTAGTGATTTAAAACCACTTCAACTTAGTATTGACCCCTCTTTCAGGCGAACATTTAATATTTATAATAGAACACCACGCCTACTCTATGGGTTAATTGACGGCATACTTCATGAGTATTTTACTTGGTGGTCGTGGGTACAGCCTACAGATTTTTTGCTTAAATAAAAAGAATCTGATCAGCTGTCAACTGTTTCCCCACCGAAATACGAATTAGGTTGGGTTAATCTGAGTAGATACTGCTGCTGAATTACCCACGCGCGTTTCCCCCCGGTCGTGGCAAGGTCGCGGAAGCTTTCTTCAGCACAGATAATTTGCCAGAAAGCTACGGAAGCACGAAGTTCCGCCGTGGTTTTCTGCCAGATTTGTCCTAAGCCTTAGCGAAGTTTACGCAAATGTTTTTTAGCTCGAGTTCTAATATTGTTAATTAGTCATTAGACACAAATAACAACTGTTTACCGCCTAGATTGAGCGGAGACGCAGATCAGTCATGATAGTTTTTACAAGGTTTTAATTAAAATGTTAGGTGTAGTAAGATCTTCAACAACGTAATTCCGATCAAGCTACTTTCTTTTACTTACCTACATCTCCAAAATATACGCGGATCGCGGCACTACCAGTTGATAATCGTTTTATTTTCGGTAAACATAACGCAAAAAAGAACACAAACACAAAATCAAGTTGGGGGAAAATATGCGTCACATCCACGCAAAACGGCCATCGCTCAGCATAATACTGCGACCCTATGCGAGACAGAGCCGCAGCGCTGGTTTTCAGCGACAGCCGGCGTAAGACAGAATTTAACTAAACTCCACCCCTGTCCTTGGGCTAGCCACCCTAACAACAAACAATAACATCTAATACAACAATGGAGAGTTTGTTGCGCCACTTGGGGAGTTTGTTGTGCCACTTCTTCTTTCTAAAGCTAAAGCACTAGGAAGTGGTGAATGGCGGGCGGTTTTAGGGGAATGTCTTATGTAATTTTGACGTTCGCGTTTTGTTTGTTTGCTCAGCAGCTGGTTTGAATAAATGACTTTGACTTTTTTCACAATTAACTTGGCCACCTATTGGGCTCAAACAATATAATAAGTAGTATATGTAAGTACCATCGACACGAAAAGAAAGTCTTTGATAATGCGATGCGGTGGAATTTTACGACGCTATATTTTAGTTTTTTTATAGTTTTAGTTAGGATATTATATTTTTATTTTAATAATATATATAAGGTGTATCTATTTATACACGAAATATTTTAAGAGGAACATAGGTCGTAAAATTTTATCTTAAGTGTTTTATATTTTTACATAATTATTATAATTTCAAAATTGCTTGAGGCATTTTGCAAATGAGTTGCTTTTTCCAAAATTTTACTTATTTTATGAATGACCCGCCCGGATGCGGCGACGGTGGCGGCACGAGCGCGGTGAATTTTGATAATTAATCATCATATCAAGTCATTTTTAATTATTTAATTTTTTAAATAATATACTCAATGTAAAAAAAAAATCGTTTCCATGGCTTTACCACCTGTTGGTTTATCTCTTAAAATATTTCGTGTTTGAATAGATACACCCTATATATATAAATAAAACTAGAAGCAAAAAAAAGCTAGTTTTTTATTTATTTATTTACTGCTAGAAAGCTAGTTTTATATATATATATATATATATAAATATATATATAAATAAAAAACTAGCTTTTGCCCGCGGCCTCGCCCGCGTGGACGTCGGAAATTATCCCACGGGAATGTACTACCGCGATGAAAAGTACCTACATATATATACTAGCTGACCGGATAGACTTTGTCGTCCTGTTTCCTAGAACTCCATCGCAGCGCCACCTACCAATTGGGAATCTAAACCACTGTCGAATCCGTTTGAACATACACAAAAAAAAAAAAAAAACATCAAAATCCAGCCATTTAGGCGGAGTTCAGTCATATACCTACACACGCACAGAATAATTATATAATACATATAAGTCCTAACCCAGGTCATGGTCTATCCGTGTGCCAAATTTCTTCCAAAGCCGTTAGCGTGAAAACGTAACAAACAAAAAAACTCACTTACGCATTAGTTAATATTTTGTTTTAAAAGAGTGTCCGTGGAGTTTCTTGCACGTTCTTCTCCATAGGAATCTACTACGCTCTAGAATGGGCAACTGGCTTCATATTTCTGACTGACCGACCCCTTGACAATTCAAAAGTGCCTGTAATTGGTTTATTTGAAATAAATGTTTTGAGTTTGAATTTAGGGTTATAGGCATTATCAGTCTAATTTAGAAACGCCTCTTAAATTTTAATCAATTGATAAGCAACTGATTTATAAACGCTATTTAGCGCTAAGAGGTTGCTAAGCAATGAATTAGTAGCTGTCAAAATTAAACACCACCGGTGTACTGTTTCAAGCTTGCTAAGAGGATGCTAAGAGGCAAGATGGCGGATTTTATTGGAATCAGCTGATTGATTCAATAGGATTATTGTGTGCTTCGAGGTCATTTGTTTCCGCTGTAATATCGAGTTGTGCCTTAGTAAACATAGATTTCGAAACTCTTTTACGGAATTTCAGAACGACGTAGAAGAATTAAATAATTTTGAAATGGCGGAAAGTAGACTGAGGAAGACCTAAAAAGCTCGTTTAAATCCGCTACGAGTATGATTACCTATTACATATTCTTCATTCGAAGTACACATGATGAAAGGATTTATAGGGAAAGCTCAATCAGGAGGAGGCTCAGTAGGTGCTCAGAAGGTTTGAAGAGAATGAGTTCGTAAGGAAGCTCATCTTATACGCCAGTTCCGAGGCCCATAACTAAAGAAAAGCCACGTTGTGGCTGTTACACACAAATAACAAGAGACATTTTATAGAAAACAATTTATTTTGATACATAATAAAGCTTAATTTTTGTTATAAATTCATTATTTTTGGTTTCGATTATTCTTCCTCCAAAGAAATGGGTGCAATTCTTTTCTCATGCCACTCTCAATATTCATCTTTTTCACGTAGCATGGTCTCTCCCTCGCCGTCTTTGCGAGGTTGTATTGGTACAAAGTTGCTAGTGACTTTCATAGCAGCAATCAAACGTAAACTGTAAACAAGTATAATAATTGTTATTAAAAGACACTGAAACCCCGGTGCAAAAGCAATAGGAAGTCATATAAAAGAGACAAGTATCTATCTACATACAATTCTAAAAGAGTATATTATTCATGTTAACAAGCATATAGGACATATAAATACATAGCTATTATCGGCTACTGCTTTTACATTCATTTGGTCAGTTTACATTAGTAAGTAGTATAAATTCAGAGAAATACCTTTTTCTGGTTACTCCTTTTATTGGTTCGTCAATTGTTCATCTTAAGCACAATCATTCGCAAGCATACTCAACTTGCATACAATCATGTCGAAATCCTTAATAAGAGGCGCAAACACACAGTCTGTAAATCAAGGTCCTTCAAAACCAGCTTCAGCCGTAGATTCTTGTTTCCTAGGAGATTACCTTTACAACAAAGTCAATAAAGCCATTTCCATCTACTCCTTATCCATTTTCAATTGTAAAGCTAGAGTCCAAAATTGGCTTCAATCTCAGGATTATGAAGCTACAGAGAGACTCTTAGAAGTCATCTCATAAAAAAGCAGCTCGAAATGTCTTACGTATACCATATAATATCAGTTTTAATATCACGCATTCACTACACAACCATACACCCACACCCACGCACCCCAACACACACATCCACACACCCACACACCTACTTTGCTCTCTAATTGATTATTTGTTTTTGTTTTTTCCTGACCTGTAACACAGGTATTCCTAGTACAGGCTCCAGTCTCCACAACATCAATGTATACACCGGTCGAAACTTAAAATCAAAATAACTGCAGTCAAGATTTGAGCCATGAAAAGTTAAAACATTATTATTTTTCAATTTGATTACATTACAGTGCAACGCAGTGCAGTACAGTTCGTCTTGGACGAACCCGTCCAAGACACAGTCGTGCTCATTCCATCTTCGCAACAGGAGCTCAAATCGGTCACTTAACATCACGTGGCAAGGAACTGAGGTTGAATACAGCTCGAATCCCAAATATGTAGGTGTGACGCTGGACTATAAGTTACATTGTCTCAAAACGAAGCAGAAGGTCGGGACACGTAATAATTTGCTACGTCGCCTAATTTCCACCAACTGGGGAGCAGTACCCGATGTTCTTCGTACAACTGGCATGTCTTTATGCTTTTCCGCTGGCGAATTTTCGTGTGCAGGCATCGATCCGCTCACGCCAAGCAGGTAGACATCGCTCTAAACGAGACGTGTCGGTTAATATCGGGCTGCTTGAAACCAACTCCACTCTGTAAGCTCTACCCGTTAGCAGGTATAGCACCGCCTGCCGTACGAAGGAATGTCGCAAGCGCGCTGGAAAAAAAGAACCAAGAATCCGATTCCCGATAAGGGTAGACTAAAAAGTCGCAGGAGCTTCTTACGGTCCACGCGGGCGATAAAAAACAGGCCGTCCAGGGAGCGAAGTAAACTGTGGGAAGAGAGGTATCCACCACCTCAAGACTTAATAAAGCCCCAGGAGCACCTGCCTCCCGGTTACGAACTGCAGTAGCCTATTTGGAAAGCTCTCAATCGACTGCGTACTCAAGTAGGCCGCTGCAAACATAACCAGGCGAAGTGGGGCATAGTCGATTCACCTAACACTCAATGCGAGTGCGGTGCTCCTGAACAGACTATGTCCCATCTGCTGGAGTGTCCCAATTGTCCGTTCGTCTGCACCCTTGACGATTTGAACAACGCCTCTGACGCCGCAATAAATGTGGCCACCTACTGGGCCCAAACTGTATAGATGTACCGTCTAAACGAAAAGAACAAGAAGAATTACAGTGCAACTAAAATGCAATTATTGCTTTCAGTCAAAATCTATTTTCGATATTTACTGGTTGATGGTATTCAATGTATTGGTAAAGTGAGAAATTATATTAATTAAGTAATAATGCTTTAAACGTGAATAAAAAATCTAAATCGCGCAGGACCTTTAACATTGCCCTATATATGCTTTAAGTTGATTGCCAAAGTAATTGGTTAGAGCAGTGCAAACACTGCATTTATGAAATAAAGCGATATGCAGTTTGTGATCTGTGATGTGTGGCGCGCGCATCGCAAGTCGGGCTAGCGCACCTGAATTCAGCCGGTCGCCGGGCCGCCCCGACTTTCCCGCTCTCGATTTCAGCCTCTCCACGAGGACGCGCGTACTGCACTCCGGAAAATAATTATTTTTCGACGGAGACCAAAAGTGTTAACTAACTCAATTTTAAAAGTTCCGTTGGTTGTTTTGTGATTTTAATTATTACTTTCACCATGTTTGTTCGATATGATGCTTCTGATTGGTCTTTTAGTCATTCTTTTTTTATGTATTTATATTTTTTGTTTATTATTTTCTTAATAACTTACATTGTTACTATTCTTCGTCATTTTTTCGACTGGCCGTAAGTTCTTTTTTGTGAGCGTTTTTAATATCTCGTCGCGATGAAACGTGTTAGAAAGATGAGAATTTGGGCTCATGGACCAGACGGGACGATAAGAGATCCACCGTATGTCCACCATAGACCACCCGTCAACCTAGTGAGTATAATAATTGTATTTTTTCTAGTTGTGTATAGCTAGTATTTTACGATGGTGCTGGTTCCGGTGCTTTAGGGTGTTGTGATCGGCTCGGTACATTTAATTACCTGTTACCCTTAGTCGGTGATCGGATTAGGCGCGGGAGGCGGGACTGGCAGAGTATTGTAACGTATTAAGAATATATTTATTTATAAGAATTTATTAATACACTGTAGTATTTTTAAACTATTCACTCCAGAAGGGAAAACAGGCTTAGCTTTTTAATAGTTTATCAATATAATAAAGTTCTCATTGTTTTTTTATTTTAAATAAAATAATAATCTCTTAAAAGGTCTAATCTGTAAGATCTATTATTTAATTTAACCATTTGCCGCATTGTATTTTTAGATTTTACAGTAGCGAACTTATCAGTAGGCTCGCATGCTTAGAATTAGATTAAAGGGTTGTTTTCAAGTACAAAATTATATTAAAATTAATATTGGTTAAATCTTTATCGTTTGCGGGTTCCGTAAGATAAAATACTTATGGGCCGACTGTCTTTACGACTCTTAATAAGGTAGCCCGCGAAATTCAAAATTTCTTAAGTTATTGCAATTTGCTGGTCAGTGTCAGGTTGTATACGAGGGCGGCACTGAAAATTTCGGGAATCAATGAAGAGACACAACATTACTATTTAAAAATGTATTTATTGCTTTTCGAAGTATTCTCCGCGAAATTTGACACATTTTTCCATACGATGGAACCAATCATTGAAGCAACTATTCCATTCGGAAGTTGGGGTCTCCAAAATGGCCGTTTTGTAGGCGTCCACAGCTTCTTCAGGTGATGAAAATCTCTGTCCACGCAATTTATTCTTTATTTTAGGGAAACTATAGAAATCATTAGGGCTTAGGTCGGGGCTGTACGGCGGATGGTGTAATAATTCTAGGTTTTCTTGCTCTAAAAACTCTTTTGTTCTGTGCGCGGTGTGAGAACTCGCGTTGTCGTGATGGAGGATGATGCGGCGGTTGCAGTTCTCTTTACGGAGTTCAGAAACGACCTGTGGCAAACAAATGCTAGCATACCCTTCTGCATTAACCGTTCTTTGTCCCTCAAGAGGAATAGTCGTAACATGGCCGGTTTTGGAGACAAACGTGGCCACCATTTTTTTTGCAACAATCCGTGACCGAACAATTTTTGTTGGCTTTAACTCTTATTCGAACACCCAAACTCGTGACTGGTTTTTTGTTTCGGGTTCGTACGCATATATCCAGGATTCGTCACCTGATACGATGTTGTATACAGCATTTGAGGATCCTGCGTGGAATTTTTCGAGAGTTCTGACGCACCAAGTAACGCGAGCCGCTTTTTGCTCTTCACAGAGCGAATGCGGTATCCATCGGGAAAACAGCTTTTTTACACCTAATTGTTCATGCAAGATTATTTGTATTTGACTCATGCCAATGTCTAAAGTTGCCTGAATTTCGCGGTATGTCACATGTCGATCTTCCTCAATCAGCTTACGCACAGCATCAACGTTTTCTTGGGTGACTGCAGTTTTTGGACGACCTTGACGGGGATCATCACTGAGCTTGACACGTCCACGTTGAAATTCAGCAAACCAGCGATAAATTGTGGTTTTGGATGGGGCTTCATCACCAAATGCAGAAATCATCCGGTCAACACACTGTTTTTGTGTTAAACCACTTCGAAAGTCATAATAAATCATCGCTCTTGAATTTTCTCGAGTCAATTCCATTTTCTCAACGACTAAACAAGTTTGACAAAACCTTGTGGCAAGACCGAGAATCTTTTTTTAAATAAATAAATGGTATTCGATTTTTAAAACCAAGGAGTTTTCAATTAAAAAGATTTTAATATGAAAGGAACAGTGGAAATATTCCATTCCCGATACTTTTAGTGCAGCCCTCGTATTGATTAAAATATGACCGCAACAAATATGGCTTTACAGAATTATAATAATCCTTAGAATTAGCAAACAACATACAACCTGATATTGACCTGCAAATGCAAAAAACGCAAGAAAATTTGAATTCCGCGGGCTACCCTGACGCTTTCGCCTCAATAAAAAATTCATTTTTGATCTTTTTTTTTTTCATCTTAAGCACTGTTTTTAGACAGACAAATAGCAAAGTTTTATATAATTAGAAAAGCATTTACCTTATTTAACCTAACCTAACGCTTGTTCCCTTTCGGAGTGAGTAGACATTTTTAAATATAACTTGTAAGATGCATTAATGTATTTTAATTGTAGTGGCAGTTCCTTACCCTGTTCCTTTTTTTATTTAAATGACTTCAAATAAAGGAGGAAGTGCTCAATTCGGTTGTATATTTTTCTCGTCGCCGACATCGAGCGCGCGAAATTATTATATTAAACTATATTCCATTTATTATAACATACGACAATGAACTGTTCTCACCCATTTGTTATTTCGATGTAAACGTTTAATAAACTCCGTTATTTCACGATAAATACAAAGCACTGTAATCTATTTACCATTTACATTAAAAAAATAACTCTAAAGTGTAGTAATTTCAACAATATTACACAATAACTGTCTTTATTTCGCCGTTATTAATCTAATGCTATAGTAAATGGAGTATAGCTGACCCGACAGCCGTTGTCCTGTGTTACAAAAATCCCATAGACAAAAGGACGTTCAGTTTTTCTCGAATTTGAAAATTTCCTAGGCTGTTTTTCCAATTTCTTTCCATAATAATCTAATTCGGATTACGAACATCTTCTATACAAATAAATAAAATGGAAGTGTCTGTTTGTAAAGTCAAAACAGCATTAAAATGTACACAATATAACAGCTTTTTTCTAAATGCTTATAGAAGTATGTATGTATAAGTACCGTATGGAACTTATAACAAAAATAAAAAATAAATAAATAACAAAACTATCTGTCTTTCTGTCCATCTGTCTGTTTTTTCCGGATTACCTTCGAAACGGCTGGACTGATTTTGGACGGACATTCACTAGCAGATAGCCGATGCTATAAGGAGTAACTAATTGTACGGCCTGAGTGAAAAGGCGTCCGGCGAGGCGTTCAGCGTTGCGTGCAAGCGGCGAAAAGCGTTCGCTGAGTGGCCATAGTGCACGCTTAGCGTTCGTGCGAGCCGGTCACGTTTTTCATCATGGCGTCGGGGTCGTATAATATTACTGATATGTATTTAGAAGAAAATGTGTGGTTAAATATTTTAAGATTTTATTTTACTACTTTGTCGGCGTGATTAACATGTATACCCATGCCAAATTACAGCTTTCTAGTATTAAGGGTCTCTGAGCTAAGCCGCAGACAGACAGACGGACATGGCGAAACTATAAGGGTTCCTTGTTGACTACGGAACCCTAAAAATTACCGAATCGGTCCAGCCGTTCTCAAGTGATGCGCTTATAAACGAACAGCATTTCGTATTGTTTCTTCATTAATCTTAGCTCTTGCACGGCCGCTGCTAGCCAGTAGCGTAGCTTCGCTAGAATAAGTATAGTCTACCTCGTAATTGCTTTATCACTTTTGACAGCAATTGTTTCAGTAAATTGAAACTTCACCACTTCAAGGTTGAAATTAACAGACTCTCATTTATAGACAAATTTATGTACCAGTTATTGAATCTGACTTGGTTTTCGTACGGTCTTTTGCGGGTGACCACTGAAAATCAGCGCTTTGCTGAGCTGCCGCGCTAATGAAGAATGCAATAACTCGATTTTGGACGATTTTGAGTTATATATTCGTTGAGTTATATATTTGGAGTCAGCGAATCGAAATCTATTAACTCTCTCTAAGCAACTTTTTATTGATCCTTCAGGCACTCGGTTTTCCAGTAAGCAAGGATGCAATAACTAAAACTTCATAAAAAATTCAATAATCAAAAATACAATTCTCGGAAGCGGCAAAATCGAGTTATTGCATTTTTCGTTAGTGCGGCATTGTGGGTCCCTCATAGCACAGCATCATGCTAAGTGGAAGCCTTCTTGTCACAGTCATGACATGCAGCTGCCGACTATTTCGGTTTTGTGCTCGTGATTATAATGTAGATTAATTTTGTTTAATTTTTCTGTTTACCTACCTACTATACTCCATTGAATATAGCATTAGACAACGGCTAAATAACGACAGTTATTGTGTAATATTGTTGAAATTACTGCACTTTAGAGTTATTTTTTTAATGTAAATGGTAAATAGATTACAGTGCTTTGTATTTATCGTGAAATAACGGAGTTTATTAAACATTTACATCGAAATAACGAAAGGGTGACAACAGTTATTTGTCTAATGTTATAATAAATGGATTATAGAGTTATTTATCTTTTTGTATGCACGTGTTTCTGTGACAAATAAAACTATTATTCTTTCTTTCTTTCTTTCTTTCTTGAAATATACCTTATTACTTACTAGGAATCGACAGAAAATACGTGCACAATATCGATGATATTAAATTCAGTGGAAGATGCATCAAACAGACAATTTTCATAGATAAAGGAAAGTATTTACGAGAATACACAAGGATGTGAACAATTCTAAAATAATAGTTGTATTTGCGTTTCTGAATTACATAATTCATGGATTTTGATTTCATTTACACCATAATTATTTTAACTAATAATATTATTCAAGCGAAAAAGGGGATGTAGGTGGCAATTAAATTACTTAAAAACCTATAAGAAGTCTCAAAATAACATGGTAAATCACTCAGTATTGTGCGTACAACTTACATTTGCAGTTGGAATGTATGGGGGGAACATTTTTGTTCTTGGGATAAATGTATCCCAACTACGGAATCCTTCATTGTACGTGGTCCGACACGCACTTGGCAGGTTGGTTGGTTGGGAAAGGTGCATTATGAGAAAGGTGCATTATGAAAAAGGTACATTATGAGAAAGGTGCATTATGAGAAAGGTACATATTGAGAAATATAGGGTTTTGCGTATAGGGTGCATTTTGCGAAAGGAACATTCTGCGACTGAACCCATAGTACCTTGTTTATTCGCTCAGCCGTGCAGTTTAGTTAAAATAAATGCCTGAAAATTTTGAGTTATTTACGTTAAGATAAAGGAGGGATTATTTCCACTGCAATGAATTTAATATGAACGGAATGAAATAAAAATAGAGGTACGTTTCCGCGAATAGTTAAATTGACGAACGTCCCACGCATTTTATTGATTGATATGTAGCGTAGGTTTTCGTGTGGGATGCGTTTAACATCGTTATAGCGTTCATTGAAATGTATTGCGATATTCTAATAAAAGCCGTTCAATTGCAGTGTTGAAGTGCTTTTAGTCTCTGCCTTAGATGGATTTGATATTTTCATGTTTGGAGTTTTGTATTTTCCCTAATGATGTGATCAAAGCATAGGTACCTATATATTAACACGTATGTTTCTTTGTGCAGTCGTATCAAAGTTCTGGGTCCGTAACTTGTTTATTGATACGTTTGTCGTTGCGTAGGCCGTCGTCGGTTGCATACCATAATGAACGATACATGATGTTGTTGTTACGCCTTTGAACCCACCCTGTCTGCGCCGACGTACCCTGGCCGCTGTTGTCCAGTGTGTTCACTACGTTCATAGATAGATAGTTCAATGCGAACGTAATAACGGGTGCTGTGATAACTATACTGATGGAGGGTGACTACGATGTCAAGTGAAAAGGAAACCGGTTTTTGATTAACCGGGGGACGCGTCCGATTTAAGTATTATATACCTACTTAGTCAGGCAACCAGTTTTACCAAGGGGTATCGTATTACTCAGTAACTGGGTTGTGGAGGTAGATAGGCAGTCGCTCCATGTCAAATACTGGTATTCATCAGCATCTCGTTAGACTGAAAGCCGACCCCAACATGTTGGGAATACAAAGGAAATGCTTGTACCCAAAGTTTCAAATTCAGATAATTTATGTAAACAAAGGGGATAACAACAAAAAAATATCTTCGTAATGGTAATTCACATAAAATTGCGAAAAAATAGGGTTCCATTTTCTTTTAAGTACTGATTTTAAGAAGTAATAATTAAAAAGTAATCATACCGTAATAATTTTTATAAATTTTCGGTTTTAAACAAAGTTATTAATAAAAGGAGATTTTCTGGTATAAAATATTTTATGATACTGGTAACAATGCAGGAGATCCAAACATTTTCAATTTTTTAACATCTACAACACTAATATTACAACTCTCATAAATAGATTCATATTGTAAGTAGCATAACTAGCCACATTTTGGATGAAAACGGGTATAAACTGTTTCGATTGTAAATCGATTTTGGGACGCCTACGTCTAGCACTGGGCTTAAAAGGGCTGATTATGACTACCATATACCGTGTCTTCGACACACTACAATAAACTTTGTTTGGCAATGGTATTTTGTTTGCATAGTTCTTATAATTAATTCACTTTAATTTTTTCGATGATTATTTACAAAAACATTTAATGATAAAATGTTTTGCACCACTGTCCTGTCATTTTGACAGTTAAATTTCTTGACATTACTTTGTTTACATAAATTATCTGAATTAGAGACTTTGGGTATAGTTTTATAGTTTTCGAGGTGTCGGCGGATTATATGCGGGTTTGTGGCAGTACTCAGTAATCCCGCTCGACTCAATTTCTTTTAGTGGACTGTATGATGGTTTGATTGCACGGAGATGAGGGATAGGAAGAACAATAAATAACACTCACATGTTACCTTGAATACGAATCCGAAGACTTCTTTATTCTCACACTTATAATAGGTGTGAACAAACCACTGACAGATGATCATTCAAAATGACACTAGTACAATGTTACAATGTGTAAATATTAACTAAAATGTTGCAAATACCAACACCGTTGTAAAAGAAATAAAGCCGTTCTTATTCCCGCAAGTAGGTAAAAAAAAAAAAAGAAAAAATTGTTTATTACCATTCCGTTATAGACGGCTCCTTACGGTTACTAAAGCAAAAAAAAAAAAATCTTTTTACGAAATGGGATTACCCTCGCTGTTCCAACAGTCATCATCATTATCCTGCCCCTATCCCAATTTATTTGTGGTCAGCGCAACATGGTTTTTCCAACAGCAAAGCCAAAAATATCTAAAGCCGTGATAAGTAAATTTTAAAATCTTTGGTTCGGTCTACTGTATTATTATTTATTTAACTCGAACACAAATTATTCACATTGTTGTTAGTAACACTTATAAAATTATGTTATTAACATTTTTCATTAAAATAAATAAAACAAAAACGAATATAAAACTAATTCCAAAACCTATAACTATGTCCGCTCCCCGCTGCACCAGACCTGCAGCTGTCCATACGGGTCCAGTGCCCCCAGGAACGGGCAATCAGGCTTATTCACTACCTTTAAAATGTATTAGTGTTTGCACTTGCATTACAATAATTCTACCTAGGACCGGTCGATATGTTAGGGATACGCAACAAGCGTATTTTTTTTTATTTTTTTTGTTGTTTGATTTTTGTATGATTGTATTTTGATTTATTTTAATGTTTTCGTCCTTGTCAATCTTGTTATACCTACCTAGTGTATTAAGTGAATGATGTGTCTCCATTTGGATGCGCACACACTTGTATTTGTCGCTGTTCGATTGTGTAGCCTCTGATGGTGATCCAAAGATAAATAAATAAATGCTCGTACAGACTAGTGCGACATCGCGGGCGCGACGCGACACTAGTAGCACAATTTCTTTGTCGCTGCCTGCCGCGCCCGCGATATCGCGCGATTCTGTACGAGCCTTAAAGCGTTAGACGGGACTAGGCAAAACGAATTGTAGTAAATCCTTTTGAGGTTACAGTTCTGGCGCAAAGCATGGGTTGATAACTGAATTCGGGTGTTACGGGCGGCCTGATGCGCGGGGCAGGGGAGGGGTCTCGCTGGTCCTGTAAAAGGGAGCCATAGCAATAGGGAGGTTCGTTCGAGGGGCGGGGCTTATAGCTGTTCGAGAGGGCTAGAAAGTAACATTTATTTTGTTCCCCTGATATAATAAGAGTAGTAGGGATAAACAGGGCGCCACAAGGAAACTTAAAAAAATGTAGTACAGTTCAGATAGCCCAAATCGTTTAGTTATGATTATATTTTTTTATATATGATTATATGTGTTTCTATTCTTACACGAAATATTTTAAGAGAAACATCATATAGGTGGTAAATAAGCCATAACAACGATTTTTTTTTAATGTAAGTATTTTTATTTTTACGTAATTGTTATAATTTTAAAATTGCATGATACATTTTGCAAAAAATCTTTACTTACTTATTCTATGAATGACCCGCCCGGACGCGGCGACGGTGGCGGCGCGAGCGCGGTGCCTTTTGATAATTAAACGAATTATTGATGATTAATAATCATCATATCAAGTAATCTTAAATTATTTAATTTTTTATATAATATATATACATTTAAAAAAAAAATCGCTTCTTTAGCATCTATAGGTGTATCTCTTAAAATATTTTGTGTATGAATAGATATACATATAGTTTATTACCTATAATAAAGTTTCTACTCAAATATTATTTGTTAAGTTCTGAACAAATAATATTACAGTAATAACTTTCCAGATTTACAAGCCGTTGCAACAACATTTTATATTTTATTCCGAGTAAATAATTGAAATTCCATTTAAATTTCAAATATTACGTACTAGCTTTTGCCCGCGGGTTCGCGCGCGTACATGTTGGAAAATATACCACGGGAACGTACTACCGGTATTAAAAGTACCCTGTGTGTTAAACCAGGTTAATCCAAATCACTTACTTTAAAGATTTTAAAATTTTGTTGAGATTTTCCGCGCAAAACAGCGTACAAAAAAAAAACTTTTAAAAGTAAAACTACTGCTCTGAATTGTTTGGTATAGCGACAGTTTTAATTTAGATATAATGCAGAAAACTACTTATGGTCATATTTAATTTAAATATCGCTTATCTTGAAGATACGCATTTTCTAGCAATATTTTTTTCATTATTTTGTGTTAATCTTAGACATCCTATAGCGTTGCTATAGTTTAATAGATCTTTTTAGGAGGAATAATTCCGTAATATATTATTTTCATATATCTATTGGTATACGCAGCGCATGCCAATAAAGCTCCCAGTCGGCATGTTTTTTTCCGACATCTTTAACAACCATCGTCTTATTTCAACCAATTTAAACAAAACCATAATGAATTATACAACTAAACGTTCCTCATGAATCACTCCGTTTATTGGTGAAAACCGTATGAAAATCTGTTCGGTAGTTTTTGAGTTAATCGCGGTCAGGCAGACAAACGCAGCGCGGTTTTATAATATGTAGTGATATTCACCTGAATTACCTGAACATTCCTTCGCTGTTTTACAATAATTTTATTGTACATGGGTTAATTACAACTGTAGTAAGAATAAACTAAAGGGCTGACCTATATAACATAGAAGCGAATTTATTTGTTTTATCTTCGTGTAAAATATTTCGCATTCAAAAACATTCTGGGTGAAGCTTGTATGAAACACACAAATATAACATTTAAATATACCTACTCTTTTCTATCACAGTGGAATGCTAAAAATCATCGATTTTTTTCACGTAGGTACTAGTGTGTTAACCCATATCGCTCATAATAAACTTCCGTTGCTGACCGTACTAGCAGCTTCGTCAGTAACGTGGCTGCACTTTGATATTTCATCGAACATTTTAATTCAATTACTTGAAAAATTTTCAGCACGAATGTGTCGGAAAAAATGTGCACTAAATGTTGCCGAAATATGTACTACCCACGTATACACGTTTTGCTTTTATCCTGTTCGCCAGTACGCAGAACTGAAATACATTTTCATCAGAGCACGTCCCTCTGTTTATACAATTTTAGTAGACTAGGCTTTAGAAACAAATGCTACTACCCAATTATTATGAATACCTGTTTAAGAGTCTGTCAGAGGGATTAAATTTTTCATATAATTATGTAAATGTACTTTCAAAATATCATTATTTGTTAGTGAAATCATATTTCATTGTAATTTTATTTTCTTTATTTAGGCAACCAACAGCGATACACACACACAGATACAAGACAAAACACACATACGATACATACACATAATATATGATGCGAGACAGTGTTACAGAGTATCTGTATTGCAGTATTGTATGGCTAATAAAAGGATTCCCTGTATAACTAGGATTAGTATTAAACATGCGAACGGACTATTAAGAAATATTTAAATTCAAATGGTGCAATTTTAGGTATTTTACTTATCGTTTAGTTTAAATATTAAAGGAAAAAATTGTTTGATTGTTAAGAAGCTACCGAGCGCACAGTGGCGCCCTCCTCGTTATTTCGGTGATTTCTTTTATTTTAGAATGAAAATGCAGAAAATAAGCTCGTTAAGTTGTGCTTCACAAGACTATACGTTATTATCAGTAGTTTTAAATTGTTATGTTTTATTTTAATAATTAAAACGGAAAAAAGTGGCCACTAAGCTCCGTTTGTTCCGTGTGTTTGTAGTAATAATAACGTATAGTCTTGTGAAGAACAACTTGACGAGCTTATTTTCTGCATTTTCATTCTAAAATAAAAGAAATCACCGAAATAACGATGAGGGCGCCACTGTGCACTCGGTGCAGTCTTAAGAAAAAAAGTTTCAATATTAAGATATTAGTAGGTCATTTGGCTTCGTTTATGAACTTTATTTGTTTTTTGAATGTAGGTTTATTATAGTTATATATATCCACTTGAGAGAAATCTGTGTTATAAATTGGAGCAATACGGGTCAATACACAATTTTTGGCGTAACTAGTAGAGTGCCGAGGCACGTGTAGCATCGTAGTGTGACGAATGCGCCGTTGGGGAGTGTTAAAAGTTACCTGTGCGATCAACTCCGGGCAATCGAGGCGTAAAGCAAACATATACATAAATATTCATAACTTTGCGCCTTTCATCGAGTGTTAGCAGATCATGTGTTCGACAACTATTTTCATAGGCCATCAGAGGTTTACGAAGCCGTGTTAATAAATTTAGTTTGAACCCGCGGGGTACCTACTTGCGTAACACACTTATAGTAGGAATGGCTTTTGTTTTGACAGTTCAACAACATTCATTGCGTTATTTTAGTGGTTGAGCCGACAAATTTTTCGAACATAATTATTATGAAGAAAAAAAAAAAAAAAATTATTAATATAATTTATTATAATAATTTTATTATAATTTTTAATTATTAGAATTAGCAGTATCCTTCAAAATCATTCAGATTATGATTATACGTGTGTTACGCAATTTAGGTGCCGTTCTAGTTGGTTCTTATAAATAATGTATTGGGGGGTCCACAAAACACACGGTCCACTTATTCTAATTCTAATCGCAAATTCGTAATACAGTACCAAATTAATCTTCGTTCTCTATCTACTATCTTTCTTATGCTGTGCCCGACAGGGTACACGAATGTTCATAAGCTAATGTTTACCACCTAAGCATATACATATACATTGTGGAATGCATTAAATTATTAAGTACAGTATCAAACAGTAGGTATGCAGAGTAATGTGATTTAGTATTGACGGCCTAATTCTGGCAAAATCTAGTTGTATTATGGATTGTGTGTAGTGTTACTTTTAGTAGGCGTACTTTTAAGGAATATCAATTAATTGTAAAAACCTATACAGTGTCATTATAAATTGGCTGGCTAAACTCCGCAGACGCGATGGGTATCGTATATTTAAACAGGATAATAGTGTTGAAGTTTTTTTTGTTGTTGAGAAAAACTGTTTACGTATTATGTTTCATCATGTTTAGATAACGATTCCCATCGGGTCTGTAAAGTTTTTTTTTTTTTTTACTGATATTTCGAGTGACTATAATAATAAATTGCTGTCGAAGAGCCCACAAAAAAGAATTGTTTTATCATGTTTAGATAACCGTACCCTTCGCGTCTGCGTAGTTTAAATACGTGTGTGATTGAATGACACGAAAACATTGCTGTTTCTACGGATATAGCTTCAAATATCACTACCTATTTTTAATTCAAATAAAATGTTCAAGTTTATTATTATAATTTTTAATTATTTTTTAATGAATTATTTACATTTTGTAGGGTTCCGTACCCAAAGCGCAAAACGGGACCCTATTAATAAGACTCCGCTGTCCGTCCGTCAGTCACCAGGCTGTATCTCATGAACCGTGATAGTTGGACAGTTAAAATTTTCACAGATGATGTATTTCTGTTGCCGCTATAACAACAAATACAAAAAAAAAAAACAGAATAAAATAAATATTTAAGGGGGCTCCCATACAACAGACATGATGTTTTTTTTGCCGTTTTTATAGATAATGTTACGGAACCCTTCGTGCGCGAGTCCGACTCGCATTTGGCCGGATTTTATTATTAAATACCGATAAAAATTCTTAGCTGTAAACTTCTAGATATAAAATCTGCGCCGTTTAGTATACAACACTGGGCTATTTTAACCTCAAATGGACAGTTTACAACTGTTCTAAATAGGATTGCCAGACGGGAAGGCTAAAATATTTAGGCGAAATATCAAACACTCGGGATTTTAGGATTATTGTCGGGACTTATAAATGTTACAAATGTAAATTTATTATTAAAATTAAAATAATGAAGAACACACTTATTTTTTATGTTGTCAATGTACAGTCAGCTGCAGAGAAATCTCACCCCCTAGCAATGAATTAATAAATTGCTAGGGGGTGAGATTTCTCTGCAGCTGACCGTACTTGGCATTCGATTTCACTGAATTCACAAATTTTGAAAATAGAAAAGTTTTAAAGTTCAAACAGGTTACAAAGTTCAGTCAAACGATTAACTCGGTTTTATAAAATCAATGGCCATACTATTCGCTCTCTTTGGTATACAAGTTATTTTACAGACTAAACACCCTTTCACAGTAAGTATGACTTACAGGAATAATTGAGAACAAAAATGTTTTTCTTTTTAACTTTTTGAAGTAGATTTGGTTGCTTTTTTATTTTAATATGCCCATTTTTTTTATTTGACTTCGTGTTTTTTGGAAGGTGTTCAAATGTTTCTTTAAGGCAGCAGCAATCGGTATTATAAAGCATCCTGTTCAAAATCATTTGAAATATTAAGCACGTCGGGCAACAGGGAGAGCTTTTTAATGCGCGGTAATTTAAAACGTACGTTTTGATAAAAACTAATACAAAACGCTGTTTGTCGGGACTCGGGACACCATATGAAATGTCGGGACAATCCAGACGAATCTCGACCATCTGGCAACCCTAGTCCTATAACAGGCTATTCTAAAACCGCCCGCTCTGACCTGCAGAGCCTTAATATAGGCTATTGATTCCTCGAGACAAATCAAGATGGAGTTGTTAGTAAATTAGAATTGACTAATTAGGTCAGACTAGGTATAATTTATTCCATAACGGTCATATCCATCCATACTTATACACATCAAACTCAAATAAAAAATATTTTATTCTACATTAAATAGGTTTATGTTAAATATAATATTTTAATTTGTGTGCCCACTTAAATTAGGCGCCCGCTTATGAAACGACAGAAGCTAAGTTCCATTCCAATTGGTTGTTTCCTAAGAAAAGAGAAGAGCCGTCAAGAATTTTTTTTTTAATAACTGACCGTTACAATGTATTCAAATTACAGTGTTAATATTTAAGTATAGGAGGACAGTGTAGGCCTGTCAACCGATACCAGGTACTTAACGAAATAGCAAATGGTCAACAAATCGAAATATCTATGAGTCTACAATGTCGACAAAGTTCTCATAAAAAAAAAAAAACTTTTTTTTTTTTACAAAATGGCATCTTATTTCACATAAACCTACATGGGCACTTATGAAACGTTAGAACCTGAACGTTTACTATGTAGAAGGCTCGGGAAGAAACGAATAAGAATTTACTTTTACAATATTTTTAAATTACAGTGTTAATTAATCAAAATATCAAAATCAAAATATTTTATTTCACATAAACCTACATGGGCACTTATGAAACGTCAGAACCTGAACGTTTACTATGGAGAAGGCTCGGGAAGAAACGAATAATAATTGACTTTTACAATATTTTTAAATTACAGTATTAATTAATCAAAATCAAAATATTTTATTTCACATAAACCTACATGGCCACTTATGACATGTCAGGAGCTAGGTGCACGGTTCCAATTGGTCGTTTCCTATGGAGAAGAGCCAGCAAGAAACTCCACGGTTACTGTTTTAAAAATAATTGGCTTTTACAATATTTCAAATAACAGTGTTAATAGGTATGGGAGTACAGTGTAGCCCTTTCAACAAGTACCAGGTACTTAACAAAATAGAAAATTGTCAACAAATCTACAGTCTATTAGGCCTTGAACCTAATATTTACCTAATAGTTATGGGCGGACAGTGTAGGCCTGTAAACAATTACTTAACAAAATAGAAAACAGTCTACAAATCTAGTCTATTAAGCCTACAATGTTCTCACATTCACAAAATTTAAAAGAGCCTTTACAAAAGAAAATAAAAATAAACATCATAATTTGTAGGTCACTCACATTCCCGATTTGCTTTGGAAGCTTTTCCGTGTACCTACCTATACCTACTAATTGTTGGGAAGAAAATACCTTTTCATCAAGAACTATAACTGTTATTACGAGTGACAGCGCTCCAATGGATTTCTAGAATGGTTTTTGAAGTTGAGTACATCTATGAAAAGGCACGTATTATTAGGGTTAAAAGAAAAGTGTAATTTTTTTTGTCCATAAAATTAAAAACGTGGATTTGTCGTAAATTTTCAATTTTTCTTGCCTGGATTAACTTTCGCTTCAGAAAATCGACTCGCGCTGTGTATACGACCGCGTTCACACCAAATAGTTGGATGAATGTGAGAATGTATGAAAAACAATGTACAGTCAGTCGGCGGCTGAAGTAGTTTTAAATATTTTGGAGTTGACATTGACTGACTGGCTGGTTGAGTTTGGTGTGAACGCGGCCTAAGTTTCCGACCTAATTAAGTCTAACGCGAATTAGGGATTATTGCGAGGGCCGTCAAGTTATAGCTACTAACCGCTATATCGCGGGATGGCTTCGCACGCCCTGCAGACTGCAGCTTCATCGGGAATACTAAAAATATAATTTATTTTTATTTTCATCAGTACTTGCAACTTGCAACATTGATTAGCTTAGTATCTGTTGAGGCAAATATCAATTACGTCTGGAGCATCAGTTCAGTTCCAGTATCACTCGAGGCGCTGAGTTAACGTATGCAAACGTGCAAATTCACTCGTGCATATCTGATACTCTGAGCTCGCGAGTCGCGTTGCAAGGTGAAGGCTTTTTTACCAATAGACCCGCGTGTTGCTAGTCTCGCGGGTAACCACTGACCACCGGACGCCGAACGCGGACGTGTTACTAGCCGCCACATGTTGATCACAAAGAACAACTGACAAAGGGGTCTTTCAGTACCGTATTTTTTGAATGGAGTAATTTTATAGTAAAAGAATTTCGCGATGTTTGATTTAAAAAATACTCCATTCTGTTACTTGTTTCATACAGTCTGACTTTCGAAGCAGCTGTCTGATGCTGATAGATACTGCACTTCACTAAAGGGGTTCCTTTATAAAAACGTCTGAGGGAGATGTAACGTAAAACGCAGCGATGGTATGAAGGGCAGCGGGATGCAAACGACTATTGTACCTGTCCCTACTGCCCCATATCAAAAATCCACCCTGTAGTTATTAAAAGTATATTCCAGCCAAAATCTGTTTAATGACTACAACGAATATTTTCTGTCTTTTGGTTCCGGCTAATCTCCGAAACGGCTAGACCAATTTTGACGGGACCTTCACTGGCAGATACTGATACTGCCGATACCGATACTGTTATAAGGAGTAACTTAGGCTACTTTTCATCTCATCATCATCATTTCATCATCATCATCATTTTATCATCATCATCATTTCATCATCATCATCATTTCATCATTATCATCATCATCATCATTTCATCATCATCATCATTTCATCATCATCATCATTTCAGCCGAAAAACGTCCACTGCTAGACATAGGCCTCCCCCAAGCACCGCAATCCGCAATCCGGTTCCGTGCTTACCGCATCCAGCGGATTCCTGCGGCTTTCACAAGGTCATCAGTTTGACTGAGGTTACTTTTATTTTAGAAAAATCTACGCGGGCGAGTCCGCGGGCAGTAGCTAGTATTTTAATAAATTGGTATAGCCGCTGCCAAAACTATTAGCTTCGCTTAACACACTCCTAAATGAGTGAAATGAATGACATGTGGATTGTGAAAGCCCAAGTGTACTAAGAATGATAATTATTTTGTTCAGTGTGTTATTATATACCCACTATTTTCGTACCTGCTTCAGAGAATTTAGGAAACTCTGTTTAAAAAAAAAAAAAAAAACATCGGAACCGGATGCGATATCGTGAGTCCAATACGAATTGGAGATGGTATCAATTCAGACTAACAGAATTTGGATCAATCGGATAGTACTATGGCTCCTTCGGAGCGACATTTTCCGGATTCGAATGCAGTGCGCGGTTTAGGTTTTACGGAAAAACTTTTAACTTTTAATTTTTAACTTTTACGGTTAAACAGTTTTAGGCCTGGTCACTCGAGAAAATGGAATCGCAGTACACCTCTTGAATATTTGTCCTTCGAAAGTTTCGTCAATTGTGAACCGATTTTGAAAATTCTTATTCATTTGGTAGAAGAAGCTTGCGCGGTGGTTCTATATAAATTGTATTAACTTTGCTTGGGTTTAGTTAGGGTTCTGTACCATAATGGTAAAAAGGAACAAAGTCAAAGCATTTATTTTAAATAGGCACATAAATGGCACTTTTGAACGTTAAAATTTACACGGAAATAAAATTGATTCTAGTTGCCCCTTCCAAAAGTTTCGCATGGAGAAGAATGGGCAAGAAACTATACTCTTTTAAAATGTTTTACAATAGTTTGTATACATTAATTATATCATTACATGTGACGACGATGTACCTAGAATAAAATTACTATACCACAACAGGTAATAACAATAAAAAATTAAGCATTGACGGCTAAATTAACCATGTGTTAGATACAAGGTGCTCACATATTTACAAATAATGTATTATTTTTTACAAATAAAAAGTCAGTGTGCGAGTTAAACTTATCATAAAATTAATGTCTTAAAAATAACCTTTAAGGTGTGACTCGGTCTGTCCTTCTGTCTGTCACAGCTGGATATCTCAAAAACTACTAATGCTATCAACTTGAAATTTGGAATAGTTTTAGATGACGTTTGCCCAACTATTTTGCAAATAAGAAAGTTTTTTTTTTTGCAACTGGGACTGAACGAGTGTCTTAAAAATTCGAAGTGGTGCTACTGGGGCATGTGGGGTATCATATGAAAGAGCGCTATTTGCACATTCTCAAACTAGTGTTTTTTTTTTAGGACGCCTATTTTTCGACGTTTGACGAAAAAAAAAAAACAGTAATTATTCTATGCGATAGAAGTTTTATTTTTATTTTTTTATTCTACTATGAGTTTGCTCTTGGCTTTAGTCTGGATGACAGAGACAAAGTCTACGATGGAGTGAGCTTAGTTTATGTATAGATTACACGAAAAATAAAACGATGTCTCTAAATAGCTCACTTATTAAGAAATCATCAACAAAAATTACATTAGTTCCACTATCGGTCAAGAGATGGCGCTGACCTAAAACTGCAATATTCTACAACGCAGTGTTAAAATTCTCTGACGAATATAGTCCTCACCGATGAAAATTTAAAAATATTTCACGGTTCACAACCAAAATGTCCTCCATACCTACTCGCAGGTTGCTTTGGGTGAAGTTGAAGGTGTAGTTTTTTCTGGGCACAGAACTATTTAGTTACCTATACGAAACAAGCTATATTTATGATGGTACGGAAACCTCTACTATATAGCTTTAACTATAAAGCTTTTCACGGAATTGTCAAACCACACAATTTTTTAATATTTTTTTTTACGTATTGCTTGAAAGAACAACTTACCTATAACATTTTTAAACCTCATACGGCGGCACATAAGATGAAATCATCCCTTTTTTCCGAAGGAGTGGGCAAAGGACACCCAAATTCCGGCAGCACAGGTACGAGAAAGTTAATCGACATAGTTAAAAATAAGAACGTTGTAACCCACATCCTTAAAATCGCTATTATCAGATTTTCTTTTAAATCAATATTCACTCATAGTTTTAACTTGCGCGGTACAAATATTTGGAGTTTATATAAAAACGTTCGATGTCTTTATAGGTACGTAGCTGGGATAAAATCCAGGCTATCGTGAAGTCAGAAGAAGGCCTTGGCATCGAGTACGATGAAAATGTCATCTGTGACGTTTGTCGTTCTCCTGATTCGGAGGATGGCAATGAGATGGTATTTTGCGACATGTGCAACATTTGCGTGCACCAGGCCTGCTATGGCATCACAGTAATTCCCGAAGGTAAGTGTTACAACACAGCTTCGCCTTGTTTCTTTTATCTGCTATTCATTATGATATTATGTTCCTGGTTGCTCAGGTGTACAGTTAATGAGCTAATATTGACCCTTTCTGATTTCAGGACAATGGCTATGTCGGCCGTGCGGCGACGGAGCCCAGCCGGAATGTGTGCTGTGTCCCAACAGTGGCGGCGCCATGAAGTGCACGCCGTCCGGGCACAAGTGGGCGCACGTCAGCTGCGTGCTCTGGATACCCGAGGTGTCCATCGGCTGCGCGGAGATCATGGAACCTATTACTAAGATATCTGCCATTCCCGGCTCCCGATGGGCCCTCACCTGTGTATTATGCCGTAATCGCAAAGGCGCTTGTATTCAGTGTTCAGTAAAGACTTGTAAAACTGCGTACCATGTTACGTGCGCATTCAAACATGGTTTAGAAATGCGCGCTATTATTGAGGACGAAAACGCTGATGACGGTGTAAAATTACGTTCTTATTGCCAAAAGCATAGTGTTAATTCTAAAAAAGAAAAGGTACCCGGCTCAGGGGAGGGGGAGGAGGAAGAAGAGGTAAAACGAAAGCGTAGGAAGGATATGACATCGGAGGAGAAGACGCAAGCTCGAGCCGCTCGCTTGCATGAGATTGAGAGGGAGTTCGACAAACACGTGAGCGTCAAGGACATCAGTACACATCTCCTTGACGTCGATCAAGACGCCATCAATTACATTTACAATTACTGGAAATTGAAGAGGCGGTCAGGGAAGAACCAACCCCTGCTGCCGCCCAAGTCGGACGACACTGAGGTGTTGACGCACCGCCAGGAGCAGGCCGACATCGACAAGCTGAAGATGTTCGTGCAGCTCCGCCAGGACCTGGAAAGGGTTCGCAATCTGTGCTACATGGTGAGCAGGAGGGAGAAGCTGTCCCGCTCATTCTTTCGTATGCGAGAGCAAACGTTTCACAAACAAGTGGCTGTGCTATCAGCGGCCGGCAGTGATATCCCCCCGCAGGAGTTGGCTGCCATCATTGAGGCTAATCACGGACCTTCAATATATGATAGACTTTATTCTCATGATAATGCCCCGGATCATAAAAATGATTTCGAAGAGTTGCTAGCTCGTATCGCGCCACAGGAATCAGGTGACGAGAAGAAGAAGGATCGCAACGGCCTAGTAAAGGGTTCGAAGTCAGCGAATCCGTATAAGAAACACTACGTAAACGGATCGCGACGCAGCGGCAGCATATACAGCGGTCTGTCCAGCGAGGAGAGCGCGCCGGAGATGCCGCGTACCAGTAGGTTCCGCAAAGCCATCGGCTCCAGCACCGATGATGAGGGCAGAAGAGCTGGAACCTCACCAAAGAAAAAGGTATCTCCGAAAGGTAAAGGGAAGAGATCTCCTAAGAAGACTGAGAGAAAGAAGAAAAAGGTGCCACAGTCTAAGCCACTCATCGAAAGCAGCAGTGATGATGAGTCTTTAAATTCTAGAGCTAATAAGGATCGATCTCGCAGCAAGACGCTGCAGCAAATGGAAAAAGAAATGACGGCTGGAAAGATGGGTCAATCTGGTACAGACAGCGATGACCTAATGCCGATAAGACCGACCATGAGGAATAACAAGTTCCCGATAGACATCTACTCGGATAGCAGCGAGGACAATAAGCCCGAGGTAAAGTCTGAAAAAGTTAAAACAGAAAAGCAAAAGACCGAAAAAGATAAAGTCACAGCGGAAAAGTCTCCCAGCGGTAATGACTCGCAACAATCTCTGCCGAGAACAAAGGCAGCTATGAAAGAATTTATTCCAACCCAACCTGAGAAGAAAGCTACCGCCCAAGAAGAAACTAAACCTGGTCCAAAGAAACGGGGCAGAAAACCCTCTAACAAAGATAAAAAGGTGGCACCTGTAAAGCTTGAATCTGACGATGAAGCTAAAAATAAAGAAAATATCAAAATCTCCAAACAAAAAGACCACCCATCGGATCTCATTGTCCCTCAAAGACAAGCGGCTAAGAAAGCATCTGAAAACATGCGTTCCACCACAGTGGCTAAGAAAGATGAACCGGTCCCTGAACAACGAGAACAAAAACAAACAAGCGGTGATGATACCAAATCCAAACCAGTTGTGAAACCGCAAAAGACAAAGGGCAAAGAAATGAAAGATGCACATTCTTCAAAAGTCAACAGGAAGAAATCTAAGGAGGCGGAGAAGGAGCCAATTTCATATGTACCGCAAAGACAGGCTGCCAAGAAAGCAGCTGCTCACATCAAGAGTGGATTAGGCAGCAAGGCACCAGCTGTTGAGAACGATACCGACAAGAAGAAAGATGAGAAACCTGAGACTAGCCAAGCCAAGTCGTCTCCGAAGAAAGACAAAGATGAGGCTAAAAGCTCCAAGTCCGCTCAGAAAGAAAGCTCGAGCTCTTCTTCCAATTCAAGTAGCAGCAGCTACTCGTCGTCGTCCAGCTCGGAGGAAGAGCCCGAGAAGCCCAGCATCAAGCCCACCGCTAAGGCGCGCGAGATCAAACCAGCCGCGGCCACACGCCAGCCGTCAATGTTCTCACCTCCCGGCTCTAGACCTACTGTGGACTTGCCCTTTCTCGACAGGGTGTCAAGACCGCTGTCTTCAACTAGTGCCTCGAGTGATTCTGACAGCTCTAAAGTGTCCGACGGATCCAGATCAGGAAGCCCATATCCCAAACGACCAAGGCGAAGGCGAAAAGGCAAGAGTGTGTCCACTGATGCGTCCCCACGCAAAGCGCCGCCAGACAAGAAGCTTAAAACTTCCGAACGGCGGTCCGAGTGTAGGGTACCATCACCGACTCCTGAAGGAGAGGAACCTAGCCGACCCAGTGATGCGCGCGCTGCCACACGTGCTCGGACCAGAAGCACTACTTCAGGCGGAAATTTGCCTAATAAGTCTGATGCCCGATCCAGAAAATTATCTAAAGACGAAACCCATACCGCTGGACCCAATAAGACTCCCAAAGAGGGCCGCCAGTCCAGTGAACTTCCAACTGCGGAACGGAAAGAGGACGAGGAGGTGAAAGAAGTGGTGAAGGAGAAGGAAGAACTTAAGGAAGAAGGTAAGGTCGAGATCACGATCGAGGTACCCAAGAATAATGCTAAAGCAAAAGCTAACAAGCTGAAAAGGCGAAGCGAGTCTAACGAAGACAAAGAGAAGATCAGTAAGACATTTGAAATTGAAATTCCACCACTACCGAAAGTGAGTCCTAAGAAAAGTAGTGAGGCCAAACATAAATCATTGGCGAACAGGCGGACAAGCGTAAAGGAGAAGGCACCCAAAGAACGCTCCACCACGAATGAGGCTCACGAACCCGCCAAGAAAGACCGACGGCTCAGCGTGGCCCACAGCGTCGCCGGCTCCGATCGGACCACGACGTCGCCTAAAAAGAAGACAACTCAAGCGCGGATTGAAATAGAGATATCGCCAGTAGAGGTGACTGACAAGAAGAGTCCTCTCCACATCAATACAGACTATCATGACAATGACAAACATTGGCTGCCGAAGGCTCCGAGCCCGAATGCTATTCCGCCGCCAGTAGAAAAGCCAGGCGGCAACGAGAAATACATTGATGACAAATCGATGGACTCTGATTACGCCGATAAGAGCAGCGTCAAAATGATGGCTAAAATACAAGCTAATCTCAATGAAAATACGATGATTAAGTCACCGAAGACGCCAATGGATGCGAGAACAATCACTATTGAACACATGGAGGCTGAGAACGTGGCGAGAAACATGAGAAAGCGATCAGCGGAAAAGAAGTTTATAACGCAAGACGCCAGCCATGTGCAAGGTGTCGAAATATCCAAGAGCGCTAAGATACCTTCGGCCGTAAACCCGTATCCAAACAGATCCATGTTCTCGCCGCAGTCCAAAGACAATGAGTTCCTAGACTTTGAAATGATGGCCGTCGATGATGGGTTCAACCACGACGATATCATCAAACCGTTTGCGACATATCCAGAATTCTTGTTCAAAGAGGATACTAAGCAGGGTGTGCAGGAGACTCTGAACTTGGTGGACCGACTAAGATTTAGACTTAGCACCAAGAAGGTGCCGCCCGAGAACCCCGATCAAGAGGAACCGATCGTGGTGACTGATGACAATGATCCCATAGAGAACGAAGTCAGCGCCCCTTGTAATTTGGCGAAACCTGAAGACAACAGTCCGCCTCCCAAGAAACAAACTCCTGCCGATAGACCAGCCGAGCGCTCGCCTCCGAAAGAGTCGCGACAGTCTCTCAACCATGTCCCAAGAATGGCCGCCTCTATTGAAAGAGACTTGCCATCTGGAGATACAGCAATGGATGCTAAAGAATTCCAACCTATTGTAATGGCAAGCAACGAGAAATGGGTTAACGTACCGGTGTCAGTGTCACAATTAGACACGCAGAGCCAGTCTGCCAACGATCAGAAATATGATCATTCCAACTCATACACGGAAGACGTGAAAGAGCCTATCAATGTGCAATCAGTCCAGTCTGTATCAGAAGTAGCTGAAACTGTCTCAATATCGAAACAAAGCGATGATTCACAATCTTTGTCTGTAGTCGACCATTCCGTGCACAGTAATGACGTGGAACTGGTCCATGATAACCAAAACTATGACAATAATGAAATGATACACTCAGATTGTGCCACAATATCTTCACCCCAGTATGTAAGCCAAGAGAAATGGCGCGAGAGCAAGATAGCAACGAGACGATCGTCCGCTTCTAGCTCTAACTCTGACGCCTCCGTGCGCTCTCACAAGCATGCAATGAAATCTCGTATGAGTGCAAGTGACCATCTGCGGCAAAGTAACGTGATGCCGGACATCGACACGTACCCGCCGATCCCCGCGTACTCGCGGCCCGTGGAGCCGTCCATGCCGCTGAACCAGTACGCCACGTACCCGGCCGAGGCGTCGCCGTTCCTGAGCTCGCTTCCAATGTTCGCGGGCGCACTGCCGTCGCCTGGCCCACTGTACGGCGTACCCTACTCCTCCGCCACGCCTATGCCGCTCAAACCCGCCTTCTATAGTGCAGCGTTCACATCTTCCTCACAGAATATTGCACTCACTACAGCAATGATTGCTCCGCCCACACCGAAACCCTTAGATTCGCCGCGGGATTCGGGTGATTATGACGTGTCAGGAAGCGACAAGATCATACACGTTGTGTCTAGTCCCAGTGTAAGCGTAGATTCCTACGATACGAACAGTAACAAAGCACCAACTAAGAACTCGAATGACAGCAACGAAACTATGACAAGCCTTCATCCTCAGGAATCGAAATCTCCTCCAAAACTGAGCAAAGCCAGTACTAAGTTTCCTGTCAAGTCGCCGGGCAAGAGCCCTGGGATATCGCCTAAGCAGAGTGATGCGCCGAAGGGAACCAAGCGTCCCAGCAACCGCAGCAACAGAAGCCAACGAGGGCGCGGCCGGTCCAAAAGCCGCGGACAAGGGTTCCCCGTTGACTACACTGGTAACTCCATCCAAAGCAAGCTGGTCGGCACAGTATACGACTTCGATGAAGAAATTGCTAACGATGGTGTCGATTTGAAAGCCCTTCGTGACAAACGAAAATCCATCGACGTCCGTGATGATAGGAAATCTGAGAACTCATACAAGGATGCCTCTCAATCACCTCGCGTCCTCACTCCTCCTCCGACTAAAAGACCTCCGTCGTCAGACGCTAAAGATATTAAACCTCTATCTCCTGAGCCTACCGACGCGAACTCGTCTCCCGCGTGCTCGGAGCGCGGTGCAGGCTTCTCTCAAGTCGCGCCAGTCTTACCCGGCCCTGTTGATATGCGCACCTATCAACCTTTTGAAAATCCTGCGCCCGCGACGGAAAACGCTTACCATTTGTTAGCATTTGCAAGTGGCACAGCAGATCAGCACTTGGCTGAAATCGACGAAGAAGTCGAGAAACAATTGCACTCGGCATTAATGGCTAGTAATCCACAGACAGGTTCGCCGACCCAACAACCCGCCGAGCCAGCACCACCCCCTAAAGAGGTATTTGTTCCTCAACTACCAAAAGTTTCATTATCCGATTCCAGAAACCAACTAAAAGTTAAAATCAAGGGACCGTTCTTGGACGCCAACTACTCGGCGAGCTCATCCCGCGTGGTGAGCGAGGTGGTACCGCCGCCGCCGGCGCCCGTGCAAGAAGCCAGCACCAGCGCGATGAACCCGGCCAACGCCGCCGGCGCCTCCGCCATGTCAGGCTCCACCAACCTGAGGCGCATGCGCAAGAAGGAGCTGCTGCGCCAGTACTGGACGCAGGATATGAACATGGACGACCCCAACCATAATGCTAACATAGGCGCGGTGCCGCCGCCGGCCCAGCCTTCGCCTCTCACCCGCGCCGTCATCACCATCCCTAAAGCCGTCTTCTCCATGACGAGCATACCCACGCGAGAGGATTATAAGATCACCGACAGCCCGGTAGAAAAGAAAACCAAGCGCAAACCTACTAGCGGGCTATCGAGAGAGCTGCGGCATTTAGAGGTTAGCATGAATGATGACGTTGATCCGACAGACGACGTAAAATTGTCATCGATAGCTAGCACGTCGGGTCAACAAGCACACAAGCGACGCGGGCGTACAACCACTAAGCCAAACAGAGCGAACGCTACGTCACCGGTCGCTCCTAAACTGAAGATCAAGCTTGGAACAAACACAGTGCAGCAGGTGCCAGCGCCCACGCCGGCCGCCGCTGAGGAGCCGGCCGGCCCCACCATCTTCCGCCCTCCTAAAAAGAGGATCATTGCGAACAAACCGAGTCTGGAAGACTTGCGTCGCGAAAGCATGAAATACCGTAAAATGGTTATGGCTGACTTCGAGGAAGATGAGAAAACGACTGTCAAGAAACCTAAGAGTGAAAAGAGTGAGAAACGTAAGAAGAAAAAGGACAAAAAAGCGGAAAAACTACAAGTGGTGAATAGTGAAAGTGATAGTGCTACTAAGTTGATAATCAAAATAAAGCGCACCAAGGAGGAGGAGCAGGGCGAGAGCGCGGCGGCCGGGCCGTCGGCGGTGGAGCCGGCCATCGACCCCTTCGAGTACGACCCGGCGGCGCCCGACCCGCTCGCCATCGACCCGCCCTCCTACTCCGAGGCGTCGGCCGCCATGCGCCGCGTGCGCACCGACAAGGTCACGCCCATCCGGTTAAAACTAGCGCGCAGTGCCGAGGGCTCGGGCTACGTCATGAAAGACGCGGCCGACGGCGACGCGCGGCCCGCCGTGCCCGTCAACAACAATAAACACTGTGAAGTGAGGTGATATAAGCCGCGCGGTGCCGGCAGCGTCAAGTGTACCAAGGACAACAATAAGAACTTACCGCGTAAGAAAAAAATAGATAATAAGCCTAAAAATAAGAAAGCTGCAAATAAGGCTAAAAAGAAGTAAGGACAATGATTAAATGAACTTTGTTACAATAGAACAAGTATAAAATCTCCTGTGTAGTTAAACTAAATACTGATATTGTGTCTGTATATTTTTAAAACAATATTTTATCTCTATCATGATGTAGTTTATTATTACATATATTATTTATTTGTATAAATGGAAAGCTCAACGATTAACTTAAAGTTATTCTAAGGTATATAAAATTGTGCATTATGCTGTGCACAAGTAAATCTTATTATAGTATAGCATATATATTTTTGTTAAAGTTACTGTTTTACTTTGTGCCTCATATGGAATCTCATTAATTTTCACGAATTAATTGTGTAATTTTTGAAACTAAGTTACGTATGTTTATTTCTGTACGCTTCACAGTCATGAAATTCATCACATACTTTCGTTAGCTTATTGTTTGTACAACACAACACAGCAGTAGATTCAGATCCACACTTGTCCTCGAGTGCGCGGTGCAGCTCACTCCGCACTTTCACATGTCTGTACGAGGGTCGCTGTCGGCGCAGTGGCGGCGAAGCATTGCTCAGCTCACATACAGCTATTTCGATCGTTTTCTCTGTGACATTCCAACTTCAACAGAATATGAAAGACATTCAAATAATCTTTTAAATGTTTATCCATTTTGTGGCCTCACCACTACTCCGTAGAGAGGCTCTGACCCTATTGACTTAAAGTTGTCACCGATAGCAAAGCATAATATGGAACCGAGTGCTAAGACAGCACTGGTGGCCAATCAATAACATGAAACTATACATAATCAGATCATGGTTCGCATTTAACCAAAGATTGATTACAAAACAAAGTTACTGCATACAAACGGGCATTAATACTGATAATATTGACATTTGAAGTGTTTCCTACAACACCCTATGGAGCACTCCGACATACACTAGAAGCATACATTGATATCTCTGTTCTGTTCATTTTACAGACAGCTTGTCACTAACTTTGTCAAGTACAAGTTATAATGTGAGATAAAATAACCAGCATCCAAATTGCGTAACACACAAACATTGCTTCATATGTTCGAAAAATTTGTCTGGTCAACAAAGTAAATAACGCCATGAATGTTGTTGAACTGTCAAAATGAAACCCATTCCTACTGATAGTGTGTTACGCACATACCCCGCTAACAGTTTAATAAGTAGAATTTGAGATAAATAACTTAATGAGAGCTGTGTGCCATTACATAACGATGACTATAGAACAGCGTTATTGCCATCTGTATACTCCATTTGAAATAAGATTAGACATAAATAAACCTTTTTTTACAGTATGTTCAACTGATTTTGAATTCTATTCCGTAGGTATAAGGATGGAATTAAAAGCAAAAAAGTGGTTACAATACCAACTGTTTACTGCAGCTGCCATTTGTCATGCCACCAAAGCAATAGAACTCAAAATCGGTTCAACAGACTGTAAAAAGGTTTATTGAAATGTTTAATGTTATTTCGAATGGAGTATAGTTAGATGCTGTCTGAACAGATGTATGGCAAACTAATGTGTATGAAATACCTAAATTGAGATAAACAGTCGAATGTAATGTAATAATTTAGCGGAGGCTGTCCGTGATCGATGACCACGCGTCTATACATAGGGTACTATACGTTACAGAATAGAATTTTGTGTTAGTGCATACGGTATATATATATGTACTACAGTATAATTCAAGTATCTTAGATAAACCAAGTATGGAATTAATTAGAAGTCTATAAGCGCATAGCACGTAGACATATGGTATCAGTTCTGCTTTCCACTGCACTTTTTCATAGCAACCGCAGTTGTTGCGCATCTGTGATGCTACGGGGCAGCGCAATAGAAAATAGCACTGCATTGGTATTCTGTTTTCCTAATAGATCGTAAAATGTTGTACATATTTTTGAGGTTTCATGATTGCGTGGTCGTCTATTGCGAATGAGCTTGTAACATAACAAATTGCTTATTGTCTATTCTTCATATCATTTTGTCAACTATCAATAATTATAATTAAGGTTGATTTAAATTAGACTTCAACGAACTGATTGGAATATTTATTTGATTAAAAACAACATATTTACCATAAATACTACACGATGCTGGTTATATCTAATGGTCGCTTCAGTTCTATATTTGAAGTTAATGTCTCTTTAAAGAAAGATACATTAATTAACGATTTCCAAATCAGTTTTTGAAATTGTTAAGTTTATACTGGTGAAAGAATATTGATTGATTGATGAATTATACTTAGTGGAGACCATGGTCCAAAGTGCCGATATTCAAACAACACTTAAAAAAAAATTAAAACAAGGTCTGATCTCCAAGACTTTGGATATTTAGTGGCAGAATGTATTCTTGTTTTACTAAATGGTCATATTAATTAAGTTGACAAAAATTTGAGCTAGAAAAAAAAAAAGCTAAACTATCTAGTGTCACCTATTCATGTCTCATTTATTAAAAAAAGAACATCGTTTCAGAGATAACTGTCACAGATAAGTGAAATATTTCTTTATCCCGAGCTACATTTTAAAGCTTTTTACCAGCTTTGATGACAGCAACAGCTACGCGCTGTCGCAGTTTAACTGAGTTCTTGTCCTGTTCGGTTTTCCTTTTATTTCTGTTCTCATTGTAATATAATGTTTCATTTTATTTTAAGTTGCTTCATTTTGTGTCTCAGCACAATTGACCCCAGACCAGCGGAACTTCCGCCTAACTAGCCTCAAATTCCATTTTTCAAAGTTATCTCAAATGCAAAAAACGCAATTAACAAATTACTAATAGTGCAACTCGCACATAAATAGCTGCAAAATTTATTGAAGTAGACCAAAAAGTACGAACGAAAAAAAATACACTTACGTAATAAATATGTCCATCAAGCGTAAACCGAACTAACATGTCTTCACAGCGTCACTGAAATGGCTGCTGAAGCAGCGCGATGGAACAGCGTTCAGTGATGTATTTCACATATACTGCTATCTCTTAACGAAGTTATTCGTACTGGGACAACTTACCCCCGGCACTTTGAACCCCGGCCCTCCTTTACACAAAATCACACGTAATAAACAAAATCCTACGCCACTATTACCATCTGATATTGCCGTAGAGTCGTTACGTAGCATATGGTAAATATGTTACTAATTTATTAATGATGTCACCACAATATGATTTTGTTTGTGCAATATTCGGCAATACTCATCGCATAGTCAGATTGATTGACCGTAGGGATGGTGTGTTAGTTTTAAGTGCATGTCCGTTATTCATAAGTATCTCATTTTCGTTCCCCTTGTAAATAAAATATTTAATAGTGATCTAAGGCCTTGTCCAGATTTGCGATTGAAAATCGACTGATACAAATTATGTATAAATTTCGCTTTGTTCAGTTTTCGCGAGGAGGATGTGTTGAATATGAATAGAAAAGATTTTTACGGTTCAGTTTGTTTTTTATGTTATGGATTGTTTATTTGGTTTGATTCTCAGTTTATTTTACTATTAGGTGTGTGATACGATTAATTTGGACGAATTAATTAAAAATGGCGGTTCTTCTCTAAATTGATTATCTTACGTATAGTATTACATCTGGACAGTGCCTTAGCAGGAGATAACTAAATGGTTTAGAAAGGGCCGCACCGAGACAGTAACGCGACGGCGCGTCTGTAAAGCGATAGTTAGCGGCCTATCAATGAGCTTAGTATAAAACTAAATGTTTAAAAATCACATTTTCGTAATATTAAATTATGTAAGCTTAGTACCAATCTGAAATTAGTAATTTCGAATTCAATGTACATGGTAATTGTAAAAATAGTAATGAAAACTGTGTGTAAACAAGTTTCGTTCTTGGCATACTAATGTCTAGTACAATGGAAAATTATTATTCTTGTTTGGGAAATAAAGTAAATCATTATTGTGCTATCACAAAACCGAATTAGGTTGTAGGCTGTGCTTAGTTTGCTTTATTATTTATAAAACATCCATGGAAATATCTCCAATAAATTAAAACATTCTATCAAAATTATGTGCACAAGTTCTAATAAGCGAGAAACTTACTGATTTTTTTATACTTTTATATTTTTATTATGAACTAAAATCTTTATTTATTACTATATCAGCCCATGTTAAAGAAATCTACTAACATTATCAGTGATTGCATTTAAATAAAAATATAAAATGAATGGTGCCCGTAAAACGAAAGATGAATAAATTAACCAGAAAAATGAGATTACATTGTATTGTAACCGAGTTATATAATTATTTATTATCCACTAAAGAAAAGAAACTTGCAAACATTTTCAGTATCTTATCACTCCTTAGTCTTGAATCCTGATCAAGTGATACACATTTCAAACTCAGGATTTAAATAATCACAATGTCTTATAGTTTGGCCGATACCGCTGTACCGCGCCTTAGATATGTGCGCGGCCAGACGGGGGGAGGGCAACGCAGGCCGCTCATTCGTCAACGCTTACAGCGTCCCGCCGGTCATTCGTCAACGCCGCCCCCCGCCTTGCCACGCATTCCTAAGGCGGTATCGGTCAAACTATAGCTTACATGGTAAATATTATGCAGTCTGTATAAGTAATCAAATCAACAATATTACCAAAACTCGTCTTAAAATTTAAATAGACGATTCTCCATGATTTACGGTGGACACGAGATTTAATTTAATATTGTGTAAATGTTAACAAAAAATGTAAATATAATTAATTACCTTTATTGTAGCTTACGTACGTTCCAAAACGGAATTTTTTTAATATCAGTAATAAGCAAATATAAAAATATTGCTTAGTTATTCGTGTCTATATAATCAATAACTTTATCCATAATAATATAAAACAAAGTTACCATACTTTTAAATTATTTATATTTGTAAATAATCTGGTTGCAACTATTTTCATGGTCGGCAATTATTTTTCCTTACATCTAAATAACGGAACAATATAAAATTTATTGCGTGTCGCGTTCTGAGATAAATTAGACTCCAAAATAAGCTTCAAGTCAATCAGACCTTACCAAGTCCAACTCAATTTAAATTAAATGCAGTAATAGTAACGCGGAGTCCATGGTGTCTCGTTTCATAGCTTCAGTTAACTGTACGGGCAAACTCCGGATTAATCAGGGTGGAGCATTGTTTATGTTAAGGCACTTTTTATGTCTCAATATTTATAAATAAAACTGTAGTTTTAGGTACGTTGTATAATAAGAATAAACTTTGGAATCGTATTTATTGGTAGATTAGAAAAATAATGTTAGTATGACACAGTTTGCCCACGCCTTTAAATCATAAAACATTGATATATCTGCAGTGTTGACATTGCCTGACCAGACGTAACATTGTCTAATATAAAGCCCATTTATATTTTGTTATTGCTGACCAGGCAATATTAATATTGCTATAACTATCGGATTTTGCCCATTTCGTTGAACCACTAGTGCATGGCGAACAATAGTGTAGCCACGTTGTCTATATTTAAAACAATCGGTCTAAAACCCCGTGTTGAGCTTAATAAACCCATATTAGTATTTTCGACGGACTTCTAAAGTGTTTTAAACTATAGGCAATGTGTGCGTTGCGACGCGTTTAACGATAAATAATAAAAAATAAAGAGATCAATCGACACTACTACTGTGCAGATAATGATAAAACCACGGACTCACTTTGGCACCATTCTTCTGAAATAATATTTTAAAATAAATGATTAAGTTTTAGTTAATAATCTAATTTATCCAGACGTATGAGCTCGTGAACAACTTTTATTTTCGAAACAAAACATCATGTATGTACTCAAATTTCTCTTTCCTAATAGTGAAATTATAATTTTAAGAACATTCACAACGATAAGGCGTCTCATAATACCTTCGTTCAACAGCTGTGCTGGTTTTAATATGAATCAAACAATAATTTTCTCTATAATGCCTAGGACCCTCTAAAACAACACCAGAACCATTCTACATCTACAAAATCACGTTTTTATTCGTCTTCCTACCAAATTTTTTTTTTTCTAAAGAGCGCTGAGCGTTTTTCTGTGTCGTTCTTCAAATGTAATGAATATGTGCAATTGCAAAAGTAAAACGGCGAAACAAGGATGCAAATAAATCAGACTACGGGGTTGGGCATTAATTACACTGGGTCTTAAACGTGGTTACAAAATTTGCATTTGTTTGTCTTTTTACTGTTGCTCGTACAAACTCGTACGCACAAATCAATCTACGAATTGAATGACACGAGTATCAGCATCACATTTCAATACTTTTGTGTCGATCATTACCTTGTTACTGTGATTTGTTTTAATTTATATAATAAATCAAATAAACTTTAGATATAATTTTTGTATTTTGAGATTCCGACTGCAGGGAATTAAAAAAAAAAAAACATTAGAAAATGTACATAATATGTTTAAAATTTCCTCTGTTGATAAATATATTTTTTTGGTATAAGTGCAAGTAATTTTTTTTAATATTTTGTCGATATAGAAATAATAATAATGTTTGTAATTTTTTTTTAAATTTAGAAACGTTATTATTGCTACGCTGTAAGCGCATTTTGTAATGAGTATTTTTAGTTTACCGATTTAATAATCAAGTGTTGTATGGAATTGTAATTTACAATGTAATGTAATATGCTAAGTATGTGTGTTATTGACATGTTTATGTATTAATTACTTGTATGTTATATGTACGTGACGCGCGATCTAGTTGTCTTACATAGTGCGGGGACACTAACGCCCTGATAGAGTCGTGTTACTTTACATTAACTATTGAGACGATAACGTCAGTAGCAGTAAGTAGTAGTCGAGCATGTTGGTTCCGGTGTCTATAGGAGGCACACCGCGCGGGCACGCTCGCACGCACGCACGCTCGTGTGCGGACGTGATGGCGCCGCTCGCAGAGAGTATTCAGTGTTAGCCATGGTGAGCGTCGCGCACCAGTCATTAGCTTATAGAGAAAATTCAATACATATATTAATTATATTATTTATATTGTAGACTCTATAATCAGTTTTAAGTATTAGCTCTTAAGAGATTAAAGTAAAATTCTTATACCATTATCCGTATAAGTATTATGATCAACAATATTTCCATTGTTTTAAAATTAGTGTTGTTAGTTTAAATGAGATGTAACGTTTAAGAATAAACTTGTACAAACTACATATGTACAGTGTGTAAAATAAGATGATGATGCTAAAATGGCGCCTGCGCCTAGCCGAGAGAGGACAGATGTATCGTGGGTTTTGTAAATAGTGTACAAGTATATTGTAATATAACAAGTGTTTTCAATGTGCACATAGTCGCCTCATTCATTAATAAATTTTTTAGATCAATTAATCTTTCCTTTTGATTTTTTGCCTTCTGTCTGTCCGTTTTGGTTTTTTACTAAACTTTTTTCTCTAAGGGAAATACAACTTGTGTTGTCTAGATTTGTCAGAAATAATGTAAAAAATGTCAGCATTCCCTTCTCCCACTCAATGAGGAATGTAAATGAGATATTCGTACTTAAAATCGTATTCATTATGACTTTACCACATATAAACATTATCATTGCGTTATCATTGCGGACTCCCGTCTGTATCGCATCATAAATTTTTGTTAATTTTTGTAGCAGTCTATACCCTTGTCACTGCACCACAAGAGTTGCCCACATTACCTACATTTCAATAGCCACCTAAATCATAGTAATGTAACAAGTCGCTAGTATCACACTGAGTTCTAATTCCCGAATCTTCTATAACTAAAACTCTAAAACCCATTTCATATAGTTATTTGATCTCCTGTGTCGGAGTCCATGTTGCACATAGTTAATGATCCTATCAATGATCAATGTTTGTTGGAAGTGTATGCAACATGGAACCTGCACGGGCGTCATAACTTTCACAAAAAAATATCCGTCATTTTCCTATTTTTCTGTCTTCTCTATCTGCATATTTCCCAAGTTTAAACCGATTTCGAGAAGGAAAATAATATTTTTTGACTACGTATAATTATTTAGTTCTTGTAACTAAGTAATTACCGACGGAATCAAAATCAAAAATTTGAAGTTTGGTTTTGGTTCTTGTCATAGATTTTTTATTTATTATGAGTTTTACTTTACCATCATCAAATATACCAAGGCTAAGTAACGGTACCATATAAGATTTCAGGGATCATGCTTTAAACCTCACCTATTTCGATATTTTAATTAGAAAACATCAAATCAGACATTTTAAGCTTCTTTATTAATGCTGCATCTGTTACCTATTCTATCCGGACTGTCCGAAAGAACATTATAATAGTGTGACTGAGCATTTTATTCTTATGGTTAGTTCTATAAACTTAAATAAGATCGGTAAAACAGAAGCTGACAATATTGGAGATTACAACTGAGTTATCGGAGTTCGAACTCGCCAAGCAAGTGGTTAGGTACCTTTTCATAGCCTGGGATAAAACTGCGACTAAGGTGGATGTCACTGCTGCTGTACTCTCCAATCCGTTGGATAACATGAACAAATTATTATTATTATTCCAACCAAGGTTTGGATAAGTCCGGTCTGGTGGGGCCTGTTCCGCTAAGGACTTCTACGGATATAGTGAGCTTGTTTCAAGTAAGTAAACGTTAAAACAGACTGCTCGAGGAACTTATGACTAGACTAAGCTTGGGGTTACATGAAATGGGGATTTATACTAAGTAAACATCAAACTTTTTCCTTTATTTACTTTCAACTTGATAGTTATGTCTTAAATCATTAAGGATTTTTCCCTAACAATAAGATAAATGCGCATGAGCCGGACTATGGGGCACGATACATCAATTCTTGTAATTGTTATAAGTAAGTCTAATATATTTTCAAAAAACTTATGTTAAATCTGGATGTCTATACTCGGCATTATAATATAATGGTTAGATAATGGAAAATTGTGTTTATCATGCGGTATCCGTACAATACGGCACCATCGCTGAGGTCAACACGCACTGCTATCACGAATTTCACGACCTAAATAGATACCTATGCTCTAGGTAGTTTCATAGGCCATTTACCATAACATGCCCAGAAATAATAATACAATTACAAACTACCATACGAATATGTCATTATTGCATCAAATATAAATGAGAAGATCTTAATTCCTTCCTACATTTTGCCTTGGTGCTAATGGATCCGGTGTAGGAAAAGCTTCGTCAAGAGAATGTAGCAAATGGAATAATCAATTATAATTATTATTGTATGCTGCTACAACTTCTTGACAATGCAGCATGATCGGGGAAGCAAAGAACAAAAGGATTGCTAGGCTGTTGTTCTAGAAGGATTAAATAGGTACTCACGGACCTACTTATTTATTGAAAGTTGCAAGTAAGTATTTATACTGAATCTGGCCCCATCTGTAGGTACCGACCAACCGATATATTTTTTTTCTGTAACTTAAAATAGGTATCTGTTACAAAATCTTTCCGAAGTTCTTTAAGGTTAGAATCTGAGTCTCACTGTGTACTATTAGCGTAGGTACACACGTACATAAGTATCTAAGACCAACCCTATAAAGCAGGTGGTGCCTGGTGGCAGTGTGATGTTGGTCCGTGACGATGATGCTGTAAAAAGAAAGGATAGGTGACCTATCTTTCGGAAACCACACGACAGAATCTAGTTAATCTAAATAAACGTTCTGGTAGACATGGTCTACCTCAGCCCATTGTAATATACTTGCAACTTATTTCCATGTATACCAATAAATGTAATTTTTAGTTAAAAAAATAGCCACTTTGTTTCTCTCAATACCTTTTCCTTGATTGTTTTTAACGTGTAAACAGAAGCGGTTTACGTGAGTATAGGTATTGGAAGTTACCTATAAAAGTTAAACTTGTATATAGATGAGACACTGATGATCGACATCCGGCGTAAGACTCATCTGGGGGGTGACGCACGGAAACTAATCCGTTGTCACAACAACCTAAGGACTGGCTTAATATGCACTTAATCAGCTAAGTATGTAGATCCCGGCGAAGAATAGGCCACCATACACTTATTTCTCGCGTAGGTTTCATTCATTTTATATACCTAGGTCGACTTCAATAGGTGGGAAGAGGATTATGCCGCACTGCAGACACCGCGCGACAGAGTACACCGTGCTAATAACAACGCCATCTATTATGAACCCGTTGAACTAGACGCAGTATAGGATGACCAAATAATATGAAAATGCTGATAGTTGATGCCAGTGGTGAGAAACGGAACTAAGCTTGTAATCATCTTATTTTAAATTTATTTATGTATGTATACACAGTTTACAGTCTTGAACTTAAAACTGTACCTCACAAAACCGTTTTCACGACCTTGTTTTCACAAACCCGCAATATTTTTGAAAGACCCATCCAACAATACCCCACACCAAAGGGTAGCTGAAAAAAAAAACATCCTCACTTTACAGGTATGTACAGGAGGTTACCATAAATAACGATTTTTTTCATGTTTTTATTTTACCACTTTGTCGGCGTGAATATGTATATCCATGCCAAATTAAAGCTTTCTAGTACGAAGAGTCTCTTAACCGCTAACACTACGCGCGAGCGAAACGTCAACATCTGGCAAGCCGTGCCGCATACAGAGAGGTCCTTCTATTATAATATGGCAATACCTACATAGCATTGTCAAACTTAGTTCCACGTTTCGCCGCAGCTTGTAGCAAAGCGCGGGTGAGCACTTGAGACTTACAGGAAAGAGCGCCCCTGCATACATATCTACTACAAGCGTGTAGGGCGTTCAAAGTGCAATGTATGCCTAAGCAAGTTCAGATGGCGGTAAATGCACCGATCTCTTCTCTAATGTCAGTGAAAAAACATGATAAAACTATTCCCCGACCTAGGGATCGAATCCAGGGACCGGAGCTCAGTAAGCGCTTGCGACCACGTCTTAACCAGCTAGTCAGTTTCATCCTAATATTATTCAATTGATTGATAACAAACCAAATGGAAATGAATGTGAACAAGTTTAACAGATAAACTTAATCAATTTCTTGTTTAATTAAAATACTAGCTTCTGCCTGCGACTTCGTTCGCGTGGAAGTCGTAAGACACTACAGTATACTAAAATGATAGCCACATGTTTATTAAAAAACTGCTCGTTGCTTTAGTGTGCGCAAGCGCTCCTGTTGAGCATGAATTCGTGGGTTCGATGTCCGGGGTCAGGCAAGTGTTATCGGGTTTTCAGTTTTAATGACATTTGAAAAAAAAAAAAAAAAATGTTTTCTTTGAGTAAAAATTATGTAACCAGTATTACCCGCGCCGAGCTCTCGCCATTAAGACGAACGTGGCAATGTAACCACCTCTCATGGGTTAAAATTGGTCATATCGGAGACAGATGTAGTGTACCAACCAAAATGACTCCTCACCTTTTGGGCTCCGCCAAAGTCAGGTTTAAATTGGACGTAGTTATGCAGAAATGTTCCAACCCACAAGTCACCCGAAATCGAGATAATGTGATCAAACTACCTTTTATGACACTTAGAGTCAGATTTGCAATAAGGTTCCAAGTATAAGACTTAAAACTTGGAACCTTATTGCAAATCTGACTCTAAGTGTCATAAAAGGTAGTTTGATCACATTATCTCGATTTCGGGTGACTTGTGGGTTGGAACATTTCTGCATAACTACGTCCAATTGCGTATCGTTTTTTGATTTCACTGGCGACTGTACAAAAGGCGTCACGTGGTTTGTGGTCCCAGTCAACCGGTCCAAAAACGCTACTGGATGAGTGGGACCGCGGTCCCAGGGGCCCAAGTCTGCTATTTTTATAAATTCGTCACTCCAACACGATCCCATTGTCATTTTGCTAAAAGTTCGAAATCTGGTAAATTCATAATGGTCGATCATTGGTCGGTCAATAGTCTCGTAATAGAATTGTATTACAATGGCATTTTGAACATTTATTCATGCCAGATTTCATTTATATATATTTTTACATATTATTTATTAGTGTTATAAGCAATCTGAAGTAGTAGGAAGTTGGAAGTTTAGTAGGAAGTTTCATTTGTCATTATGTACGAGATTACCAATTCTTTCAATGGAGTGTCAGTGGCTGACCATTGGAAAGTCATAATGACGCCATTATATTAGTAGATTACCAAACTTGTCAAAATCAACAATTATGAAATCAATGATAGACCATTCTGTCACTATTGCAATAGCAGACTTGAGGCCCAGTTTGGCAGCGGTCCCTGTCGTCTGAGTAGGTACTCGTAAGTCATTTTACCAAGTTCACAAATTAACATTCTATTGTTAAGCAATCTTCTTACGGCCTTATAAATAAACAGTGAATAAAGTTATCCTAAGAATAACTTAAGCAAGCCGGCAAGCGTAGTGTGGGACGCCCCCCAGCTAGATGGACCGACGACCTCAAAAAGGTGGCTGGGATAGACTGGATGCGGAAGGCGGAGGACAGGATGGGAGAGGCCTATGTTCAGCAGTGGACTGCGATAGGCTGAGTTCATTGAAGAATAACTTTGGTATAAACATAAATTTTTTGACGTTTATACCTAGCATAACTTTATTTCGTGTTTATTTGTATTAGGCTTACACTTTACAAAGACAGAACTAACAGACGCTCTGTTAAAAGTGCCAGCGGCTAGGACTAACCTACTCAAATTTACCCCTATGTCACGAGCCGCACGTATTGTTAATACAATTACGGTATCGGAGGATATATTTGGGCAGAACCTGCCGAAATTCATTCAAATGGCACAAATAATAATTGAAAGCGGTATTGTGTTGAACATTTGTCAGGTTTATAATTTTGTTTATTATCTAGTATTTATGTATATTTCTTTGTAATTTTACTTACAAGTCATTTTATTTATTGTTTTGTGTAGACACTTACATATAACATCGCCTTGGATGACTCTCTAAAGATGTTATAATTGTGATTTAAATAAAAAAATAATTAAAAAAACAACCACACTCTGTAGCTACATCATATAGAGCTACGTTTTGGCGCTACGCCTCGTAACGCCGCTACGCGACTACGGCACTGCTACGAGCCTGCTGTAGCCCTGCTACGACTGACATCCTGTTATAGAGAGTACTTTCAAAAGTTTCCCTGTAAATTGTATACATTAAAGCACAGACATATTTAACTGATAAGTAGATGCATAAATTTGTAAAATGTGGTTACCTAGTAATTAATATATTTTAAATAAAACTTGCATGCAATATTGGCCAAATGTGTGTTACTAAATATATTTTATTTATGAACCATATTTGATGCAATAAATGAATTGAATTGAATTTAATTTAATATAAAAATACGGACGTAGTACCGTGTGGTGCCGGACGTAAAGAATAGCACTACTCCATTTCCTCCAGTGGGTGTCGTAAAAGGCGACTAAGGGATTTAAAAATCCTCCAATTATGGGAGGCTTATGTCCAGCAGTGGACGTCTTTCGGCTGAAATGATGATGAATATAAAAATTAAAGTGTGTAAAAATTACTGATATCAGTTCAACCGTGTGTAGAAACGGACACATTGTGCACCTGCTTTATTTTATACACAGTTTTATTATGTTGCAGAAACAAAGGCTTTGTTTTGCAGACTGTTATTACTTACGCAATACGAAATTCACGAGAAATAATTAGATACCCTTAAAAACTGGCTTTATTGAAGAGTATCCAACATAACCTTAAACATGACCTTGTGAAAGCCGTAGGAATCCGCTGGATTAGGGAAGCACAGAACCGGTCGAAGTGGCGGTGCTTGGGAGAGGCCTATGTCCAGCAGTGGACGTCTTTCGGCTGAAGTGATGATGATGATTGATCTAAAATAATGGCGGCACGGTTGGCGCAGTGGTTAAACGAATGAATGCTGCGCTGCGTGTTGCGGGTGGGATTCCCGCACGGAACAAATATTTCCGCACTTTTGACCGAATCGTGTTATGAACACCACCATACTCGTCGTTAGACGGAGATTCTAGTGGTGAAGAGATCTAAGTGATAGCTCAACTAGAGGTTTGGTTTTTCATTCAGACGTGAAAGGAGTTAAATGAAACTAGGAACAAAAAATCAAGTGGTGAATTTTTGATTTGTCTTTATCTTTTAACCAGTTTAGTGTGGAATAGCTCCCTTCCCTACTAAGGCGACGATTTGTATGACCTACAAGTATATATAACCTCATAGCGCGGCTGCGATTCCCGCACGGAACAAATATTTGTATGATCTACACGTAGTTGTTCCGGGTCTGGCTGTTTGTGTATGTGAGTTTAAATGTTTGTAAACGCACCCACAATACAGGAGATATTCTTAGTGTGGGGCAATGTTTAAAAAATAAAAATATATAAGTGGTGTGTACGGTAATAAAGGCTCGTACAGACTCGCGCGATATCGCGGGCACGACAGGCAGCGACAAAGAAATTGTGCTACTAGTGTCGCGTCGCGCCCGCGATATCGTACTAGTTTGTACGAGCCTTAAGGCACGACGACTGTTGCAGAATGTTGTTGAAAGGCATTAAGTATTTCTATTTTTTACACCTGTGCCCTATGGTATAAATACACGAAGCGTGCTTATGCGTGCGTGATCAATATAATAACGCATGCAGATGCATACTGGGGCTGCCTTGGCGGTATAGTGCGTCCGGCATGTTGCCTAAAACAGGGTGGATGACTTTTACGTCGATGTTTATGTTCTGAGTTGAGCTGCACGATTACTGACAAATGCGTGCACTGAATGGACAAGTCCACTCAATCTGTGTGGTTCTTTCTTCAAAAGACCATTTCAGACACCAATCTACATGGTCTTCACATGATTTGACCAAGATTATGTCTGGACTTTTAAAAGAGACTGTGACCTCTGAGTTTGTTTCGGCCTTTCTTCTCAGAGTAGTCAGATACGAAACGCCGACCTCGTCTAGTTTTAAAATATGTTTGACATGTAAAAGTGTTTGTAAAAACCTACTTACGGAAATAAAATCATTTATCATTTACGCAGTCATACATAAATCTGAAAATAGAATCCCAATAACAACATTTTCATGTAAAATGTTGCCGAGACCATGTTTTGTTACCGACACATGGGCGTAAGGTGAAAAATTTATTCGCTGTACATTATTTTCTGTTATACAATAATTCTTGTACTAGCGAAACGGCCAAGCCACATATTTTGACTAAGGTGTAGAGTTTGTGAAGTTAGGGCTTGTAGAGTTAGGGCGTGTAGAGTTATAAGCTTGGCTTTACATGAGGTCTGATAAATTTTTGACAGTGCGAGCCATATGGTCTCGCCTTGAAAACATTTTACATGAAAATGTTTTTGGTAGAATTTCACTTCTTTTTGTAAGTTGCTTATGACAAAGGTCATTGGTAAGTTGATTGGTTACATTTTATTTGCAAATATGGCAAAGGAGTGAAAAAATGTGACAATAAAGTCGAGTAATAAGTATTTCGTCGGGGCAGCACACGCAGATGACGCAGAGCACCACAGTCGCCGGCCGCTTTATCTGTGAAATATACAAAAAACTTCCTTAAACCTTAAGCCGAGCTGAAGTTAAGCCACCTCCAATCGTGAAAAACGATTGGAGGTGGCTCAACTTCAGAGCCAATTGTGGCCCGCCTACGACCTTACTTATAATCTTGCACAGTTATAGGTACTTACTTCCACGCCTACGTGCGTGGTAGGCGCGGTTTTAAAACGTGGAAGCGAGACGACACGAGACTCCTTACAGAGAGACTTTTGAAAACCTACTGTAAAGTCAGCTTGAAAAAGATGAATCGTCAAGAATTAATTTAACTGTCTACAATCTTCGTTCCATAATATTGTATAACGTCGGCACAAAACATATTACACATAGTGTAAATAATTAATTGCAGTATACCGCAGTGTCTCAAGACGAAAGTCTTTGACCAGTGCGTGTTGCCAGTGATGACCTATGGCACTGAAACGTGGTCGCTCACAATGGGCCTCATTAGAAGGCTGAAAGTCACACAAAGGACAATGGTGTAATGGGTTATGTTATGGAGGGTTATGCTTGGAGTTTCCCTACGTGATCGAATCAGAAATAAAGCGATCCGCAAGACAACCAAGTAGCAGCGGGCAGGCACATTGCTCACAGAACAGATGGCCGATGGGGCCGACAGGTTCTGAGTGAGTGGCGACCGCATACCGGAGGCGTAAAGTTGGTAGGCCTCCCACAAGGTGGACCGATGACCTTGTGAAGACCGCAGGAATCTGTTGGATGCGAGAAGCACAGAAACGGTCGAAGTGGCGGTGCTTGGGGGAGGTCTATGTCCAGCAGTAGACATCTTTCGGCTGAAATGATGATGATGATGAATTAATTGTAGGTACACATTGATACAGTAGGTATTATGGAACCCAAATTATGGATCTACAATTAAATTAATGCTTGTCGATGTATGTATGTTTTTGAGGCTGCCTGTACCTTTAAATACGTTACTCGATGGCCCGTTTTGTCTGACCGCGACTACCGCAAGTGTAATCCTTTATTAGCCACACAATTAATACAGGATTTTTATTCTAGGTACATCGTCTTCACCTATAATTATTAATTAATTTATACAAACTATTGTTAACATTTTAAAAGAGTAAGTATGGAGTTTCTTGCCCATTCTTCTCCATACATAACTACCTTTTGGAAGGGGCAACTAGAATCAATTAACTATTTATGTAATTCAAAAATTACATAAATAGTTAATTGATTCGAACGTCAAAACTTTCGAAAGTGCATTTTATGTGACTATTCGAAATAAATGATTTGACTTTGACTTTGAATTACCAATGTCTAACGAAGATTGTTCAAAGCTTCAGCGATGGTTTATCCACACAGAACGACTGCTTTGGCCAGGCTGTCGAGAGCACTCACAGCTTTGCGCAAGCCTACTGCCTGCACGGTTTCGGCAACAACCTTCTTCTCTTCGATGTTGATGAGAAGTAGCCGTTCCATCGTCACTTGGCTGCGCTGGCGATGGAGCCTGATGCAAGGGCTATGACGCGGCAATGCTGTAATAGTTAAATAGAAATATACAACGCTGCAAGGTTCTTTTATTTATTATTTATTTATTACTTTATTGTACAGCACAAAAATACATAACAAAAAAAAAACATGGGGCTGTCGTTGGGGCAAATAACATATGTATATACAATATACTAAAATAGATACACAGACATATATGATATTTATATACAAAAAAATAGATACATAAATACATACACACTAAATATATATAAGAAACGAAAATAAATTAAGACTATATAGATAACTAGCTTTTGCCCGCGGCTTCGCCCGCGTGGATGTCGGTTATCGCATAAAAAAGTACCGTATGTCCTTCTCCATATCCCAGGCTATACCTCAAAATTCTAACTTAATATTAATTTTAATGTGATTCACTATGTGAATAGAAACCGAAACAAATGATTTAATATAATAAAAGTACTTATGTTCTGAACGTGAATGAGTCTTTACCTAAAGATAACAAACACAAAATCAAAATACGAAATTTCACTCAAATTATTAAAGCAATGAATTGTACCAAATTGCAACACGAAATAAAAGTGCGACACAAATTATAATTTTAAAATAATTCACGTAAGTACCAACAATGTGAAAACAAAACGAAATCCTCCGAAATGAATGTCGCATGATACACCGTTTGTGCTGATAAAACCCTTGAAATATGTAATGAACACCATTGGTGCATAACTTTTCTCAGGGTCACGTTCTCAATTGGACGAAATATTTGACATTTATTTTGTACTTGCAACACGATCTGGCTGTAGAATTCGATTAATCGACTAATACTTGACCGGTTGACATTGCAGCGGGAACACCACTAAACGAACGAAAAAAGAAAACAAAATACGTCTGTACTCTGTGGTCGTGTGACGGTGTGGCGCGGTGCTTAATGTAAACATTCATCAAGGTTATACGTGCGTAAAGTAATGGATTCAATGAGAAAACGGTTTAATCTTAGAAGAATCTTATACAGAATTACTGAGAAATAAGTGTAGATTTCGTATTGAGTGTTAGTTTATCGAAAAGTGATAAATATGTCAGTGAAAAAGTAACGAAAGTTTTGGAATGCACAAATTTTGATCATAAGGCCGCCGTGTTTAGTAATGTTTTTATGATAAATATTCTTGTATACTGTTTGAAATACACGTAAGTAGCTAGATTATTTATCTACGAACATAATTTGGCTAATAGCTACTGATATTATAGCGTATTGTTATCGTAATTGTATTTCCAAGAGTAAAATTCGGCAAACAAATACCTACAAAAGACAATAAAATGGATATAGTATGTTATCCTTAAGAGATAGACATATGCCATCGCGGACTTTTTTGAAGACCTTTATAAGATACATAATTCCACCATACATTATTTTGTTATATCTCAAAGGGTTTAGTCAGCGTTTTCGTTGAAAGCTCCCAGACGGCTTATTTTTTTCCGACAACTCCAACAAATATCGTTAATTCATACAAAAATGCATACAAACACTTAACAAATTATATACTAAAACCTTCCTCGAGAACCAAGCTATCCATTGGTGAAAACAGCATGAGAATCGGTGCAGTACTTTTTGAGTTTATCGCGAACAGACAAACAGACAGACAGACAGACAGACAGACGCGGCGGAGGACTTTGTTTTATAATATGTAGTGATAACAGTTACGAGAACAAGATCATAACGACAAGTAATGTTTCTTCACGAGTCTAGTAAATACAAGCAATGACTGCGCGCGTTTTATTAGAACTGGCAATGCATTATTTTAGTGCGTGGCCAAAACTAACGCTGCCATATTGTTTTGTCAATACAATTTCTGTGACAATTTCACAAATGTTCACCAACAAGCAGACGTCGATCGATGTCATCGGCTCCAAATATCTCTTTTAGCACTCTAACGTCCGATGAATATTTAAGGAAATTAATCTTTAAGCAAGTTGACTACCAACTTCAATTGATCGTATATTCAAATCACAACTGCCATTCTTTAACAGTTGTATGTAATGGCTATAACACGGCTATTTAACGTAGGGTGTCAACTTGCTTAACAATTAATTTCATGGATTGTACTTACCTACTGAGATATTTTCCGTTAAATATTTACTGGGTTGTGTATAGTGTTTGCGGTAGTGTGACTGTTTGACCCCATGTCTAGCAATAAATGTTTGTTTGTGTAGATAGAATAATTCAAAAGTGACTACTGGTATCAGGATGCCAGGTAGTATTTATTTACTTATTTAAATGTTTTTTTCTTATTTAATTGTACACTTACATATACCGCAACAATCAGAGCAAGGTATAACATATAAAAAACTAACTTTTGTCCGCGGCTACGCCTGCGTGGATATCGATTATCGCGTAAAAAGTAGCCTATATCCTTCTCCATATCCCAGGCTATATCTCTGCCAAATTTCATGACGATCGATTCAGCGATTTAGGCATGAAAACGTAACATACAGACAGACAGACAGACAGACAGAAAGACAGACAGACAGACAGAAAGACAGACAGAGTTACTTTCACATTTAAAATATTAGTATGGATAACAAATTTAAATTAAGTGAACAAAACTGGAATGATTTGCTAGTAACCGACAAAGATATAAATGAAAACTACAGAGCATTCATTACATTAATAACTATAAGTATCTATTAAATTAATTTATTCCTTCGTGTAAAATTAAACCAAAAACTAATTTAAAAAAATACAGGCTGACTATAGCCATTAAAATCTCTAGCAATAACAAAAGGCTGTTAAAATATGAACACTTAAAACAAAAATCCAATAATTAGACAATATTATAAAATTTATGAAAAATAATATCTAATAAAAATATTACGACAGCAAAAGTACTGATTACATAAATAAAATAATAAGGTGAAAACTATGTGGAGTATTATCAATGAGAGAACGAACAAGAAACTAAAAAACGCAAATAAATAAAAACAACATCCGAACCTAAACAAGAAGCCGAAATTTTTAATAACTTCGTTGTATCAATCGGGGAGAGTGGCGTCAGACTACCTGGCAGCCGGGAGCTTGACGGCACTTCCGAGCTAAACCCAACGGAGAAAAGCATGTTCCTTAGCCCAATAGACGGTTGGGAAAATAATAAAATCCAAAAAAAAAAATTGCCACAGAATAGTATCTTACTAAGACAATGCGCAGAAGAACTAACGTTACCGTTTTATCTTCTACTTAACCAGTCATTTCAAGAAAGTGACTTGACCTGATCTTTTAAAAAAGTCACAAATAAAACCGATCCACAAGACAAATAAAAAAACAGATCCAAACAATTACCACCAGATAGCCCTTGCCTTCAGCCTCAAAAATCTTTGAAAAAGCCATGTACGACAGGATATACAAATTTTGCGAAAAATATAAAATTTATTTGACGAATGCCAAAACACTTTTCGCCAAATCGGCTCAACGACTTTGGTAGACTATAAATTAATAATAAAAAAAAAAGACGTGTGGCACTCGGGGACTGCCGCGGTAAAGCTATTGCATAGCATTTTGTATCAACTTATGCAATTATAATTATTTATTTATTTTATTTATGCAGTATTTCTTTTTCTTTGATATTAATTCAAGTTACACTTTTTGAGCGCGGTGACCGATAAGAAAGTAAAGTCAATCCATAATCGGCCCAGAACTTTGGAGAACCGTTTAAAAGTGGTTTTTATAAGCTATGAAGAACGTTAATGTTTAATGTTAATTCTAGCTAGGAGAATCATAAACACGAGTAAAATTATTGATTTATAAATAAATTGCTCACATACCTCAACAACCTTTCAAAAACTTTTGAATTACGATGCCTGCCATCTAGTGGATAAAACCGACAACAAAACACAACTGAGACCACCAACAGAGCAACGCTTGTCTCGATTACGAATCACAAGCCACGCCAATGTCACCTCTATTTAGTTAGTTCTACCTGCGATTACTAGATGGCGTTGCGTTGCGCGGTAAATCCACCACAGAGTTTCGTAGAGTCGTACAATACGTCTAATCGCACGCACACAACGCCGTGTCGAAGACTGCCGAACTGAAACGACTTTAGACGATGCACGGCCATCAAACCACACCTCCGTGCCCGTTGGAGTGGGGAGCGTGAGGTTTTTTCATTTTTCATTACGGAATTTCTGGATTCGGTCCCCGCGTTCAAGGCCCGCGATAGAAGCTATGCAATAGCTTAAAAACAAAATAAATAAGTGCTGAACGTCGTAAAAGTGTATAACTACGTAAACAAAGTCAAATACTATTCAAATATAAGCATAATAACAACTTTAAAATAGACGAAAGTGTTGAACCTAAAGTAATTTTAAATAAAAAAAGAGTGACAAACTGTTTTGACAGCGAAAAAATTCCATGTACATGAGTAATTTCCAACCGTCTAGTCAAGTTTAAAAATTGTTCAACTGGAATGGTATCAACTATTTGGCAAGCTTTAAATAAGTCATTGTAGCCTTGCGGTGCAACAGGGGAACTGAATGTACTCGTAATCGAATGGCCGTGAGTTCAAACCCCACTATCAACAATCACTTTTTGTGAAGATCATAATTTTATAAACTAATATTTATAAGAATAAAATACGCAGTACACAGAAAAAGGAACTGCCAGAAATTATTAGATCACTAGAGGGTACTGGTGTAGTAAAATAACCGTCGGAGTGGGGAGCGTGAGGTTTTTTCGTTACGGAATTTCTGGATTCGGTCCCCGCGCTCAAGGCCCGCGATAGAAGCTATGCAATAGCTTAAAATACGCAGTAGTTATATTACTAGATATGACGAAAGCCTACGACAAAGTACATTTTAACTTATTACTTACCAAATTATACGGAATAGGTATTCGCGGAAAAGCTCATGAATGACTTGTATCTTACTTAAAGAACAGAGAGCAAAAAGTAGAAATAACATTTTTTAATCACCAGAACAACGAAATAGAAAACTTCCGATCGAAAAGCATACCAATTAGCGCCTCAATACCTCTATAGTCATAGGATGTCTCTTATTACGAAAACTATAGAGGTACCATGTGTTTTATTCGCGGATGACATTTCTCTACTAGTCTCATGTCCAAAAAACCTTAATTTAAATGAAGAACTGAATTCAATACTCATCAAAACCATCACCTGGATGAACGCACACAACCTCGAAATAAACTTTTCTAAAACTAAACTGATTACTTTTCATCCCCCTAAAAAACACCACAAAATATTGGCTCTAAACTAGAAATTGTTACATAATAATTTACCTTATACTTGGACTAGATTAAGACACACATATAAACGGGAAAACACACATACAAAAACAAGAATTAAAAATTTCAAGATTTTCGTATGCATTCCTTGAAATAAAAAAATATATAAAAAAACCAGCAATATTCAAACAGTGCTCACTAGCTACCATGAGTACGATGCATGGCTGAGCTACGGCGGCGGCGGCGTTAGATACTCTTTGGGGAAATAGCAAGTTTAAATTTTAGAAAATTCCTCAAGCATAGATTCATTGATCATAATTTAGCAGAGTTTAGCTTTTTTCTAGATCGTTACTCAGTTCGTGAATCGAACCAAGGTTCCAAGTGATTGGATATGTAATCACCCAAGTGAGGCCGAGACCGCGCTTGAGCATAGATTTTCTTGTCAATTACTGTTCTGTTCAAGTTTATCTGCGTTGTCGAGTTTTTTTTTAATTTGGAGGACTTTGTTACAACAATTTATAATAGAGTGAACTCCGTATACTCATAGGAACTCTATACCCTTTACTCGTAGGTACTCGTAGGCAATGTGGTTGAGAGGACATTTTTGGTAGATGGAAAAAGAGATTTCAATGCAAAAGTGAAGAGCTGGGCAAGAAACTGATAAGGTACCTACCGTGTGTAAAAAAATTGAGCCGTCGCGGGACGCCTAGCAGAAACATCGAAACTATTTTGTATAGAAAATATGCATGAAAGGATGGTTTATTATAGGAAATAAATATGGCCTAATCAAAAAACAGCATAATAAAAAAAACCTGTGAAGTATACTATAGTCGGATAGAAACATTACGCAGCTCACACAAATAAGCAAGACAAGTGGATAGTATCCGCCCACAAGGGAAACGAGAGCGGTGGCGTAGAGGGCGCATCACGGCATGACGCTGTCATGCCGTTTGCCGTCACGGCGTACGAGTCGGTTTTACTGCCAAGGCGCGCCAATAAATGTTTCACATCAAAAACTGCTACTAGTGTTTACTTGTTAACATACGCATAATATCAGACAATACAATGCCAATAAACGATGAACAGAGTGATAGCAATGAAAATGAACTCATTCTATATAATCAAGGGACTGTTGATGGGTTTACCTTTAGAAGAACCGGCCGCGGCTCCGCCCGCGTTGGTGTCGGTTATCGCGTAAAAAAGTAGCCTATATCCTTCTCCATATCCAAGGCTATATCTCTGCCAAATTTCATGACGCTCTGTTCAGCGGTTTAGGCGTGATAACGTAACAGACAGACAGACAGAGTTACATACACATTTATAATATTGGTATGGATTTACAGTATACATAGTTACAATATTCATAAATAAAACAATGTGTAAAATAATCTTCTTTATAATATAAAAATAATCAGCCTTGTTTGGGTAATAAACATAAAAATATAAGAAATAATAAACAATAGGTCCTATGCTTTGTCCATACATAGGTAGTAAATGGAGGCGGTTATACAAACAATGAGGAAAGAAAATTATCAGATATTGCAGCTATCTCTCTGTGCAGAAATATTTTTAATAAACACTGATGTTGTTGGGCTGACTCGGCTTTTGGTGACTCCCATATCGAAGGCGAACTATAAAATTTCTCCGCAATACGGATCTAAGCAGCTTTCTTTGTGGCAGCTCACGCAATCCGTTTTTTTTTTTTCAATGGTTTTGAATTCCTTTTTAACTTTCATTCTTTTTCTTACTTAGTGATAGTTCAAGTCTTGTTTTGTTTAGTTTGAGGTTTTACTTGAAATTGTTTAAATTCAATTTTCTTTTTGTACACCACTTTTACCATTTTATAATTTTTGTCATCAGGTATATCTTTTACTTAAAAGGAGGTCCCTATGTAAGATATATTGTAAAAGTTGTACAAGTTTTTGCAATAAAACTTTTTTTTCCTTTTTTATTGCCTATTAAGTACCGTGAAATTTAAATGGTTGTTTTCCCGCAGCGAAATGGTTTTGTCTTGGTAATACTATCGTTTTATAAACAAATTAAATGTTAGAAACAAAAAATGGCAGATTAACCATTGTGAAAAATCACCACGTGCAAGAATTTATTTTGCTTTGAACATTTATGAATCGCTGTTCCCTTTGTAGGCGGCGCGTGCGATTCGAGTAGTACCTACAAGTTACCTCACAAAAACATCTTTATTTTTTTACTTTCAATCTATATTCCGAAAGTACTCCTTATGGCAAGTTGTTCTGCTGCGGGAAAACAACCACTAAAATTTCTCGGTGTATTGTGCGCCAGATAACCGTGCAATAAAAGTAATTGGCGCCCTTCTACCAATGTATTCCTATATTTCAAAACGATACGAAAAAACGTTAAGGCAGTGTCGCTAATACGATCAAAATAAATGTATCGAGATAAGAGGCGTCTTCGCGTGCACGTGGCATGTACTATTACAAACCTTTTGGTCAAAACCATGTTCAGTTGTATTTATTTTGGTACTTACTAGTATAATCAAACTCGTATACCAAATTATAACCTTTATTTGACAGATTTTTTAAACTGTTTTACGTTCCCTTCATTTAAACAAAAATAAACTGAACTTAATTCACTGGAATTAAGTCGATTACAGAATACAGTGAAAACTGACAAAACAAACGTAATACTAAAACAATCGACAATAACAAAATAATAACAAATGCGTAAAAACTTTCCAAGTACCAGTTACGTTCAGTCAATAACAAGCGCAAACCAGATTCGGAATGACGAATGAAAAAAAAAACCAAGGACGCGATACATTATTACAAAATGGCAGACAGATGATGCGCCTATATGGCTTGCTCTGACGTCATTCTCAGCGGCGAGTATATGGGCATAACCTAAAATATTTAATATTTTGGTAAGAACTTTAAAGCTCGGATATTTTAATTAATTTTATACTTATATGAACTTCTATGAATATGAGTTAAACCTGAATAAATAAATCCAATTCATGTTCCAATCCATGTTCTATTATTGAAATATAAATTGAAAACACAAGTAGAAAAGAAAATATCGAAAAAGAAAAATACGCGATGACAAATGATTTTTGAAATAAACAAACAATAGCAATTTCATATTTCATTATTTAAGTGTATATTTTAGAAACTTTAAAAAATATATCAAAATCATTCCCTACGTATTCCTTGTTCCGTTTGGGTTAGGTGTTTGGTATTATGAAAATCGACCGAAGCGGTGTTAGCGACAGTTTTGTATGACGAGCGATGTTTATCGTTTAGTTTCGAGGCTTTTTAGTACAAGTGAGATTGACTTTTATTGCACGGTTATCTAACACGCAGTATAGGTTTCTTTCCAATGGACTGAAATTCGTTATTAGTTCTGGCATTTTTTTTAATAGTGATATGATTAAATTAAATAATAATTGCCTGAAATAAATGGTATTATTATTATTTAAAGTGTCTTTGACATATCTCGGACCCTGGAGTCCCGGACCTTTGGAAGGCATACGAGGGGCCGAAGCGAACTCGCAGAGGCCCGTTAGACGCTTTTATTATTATAGACTATCATATAACCTTGATTGCAAATGATAATTAGGAGTGGATGTTGCGATGACGAACCGTTTTCAAAGACCGTTTTGTGTTCTGCGACGATGAAACCGTTTTACGTCCTGGGTACAAACAGTCTTCGTTGCACAAACCAGTCTTCGAATTATTTAGTGCGATTTTATATTGTACGTCTATGAAAATATAGTCGAGAACGCAATGAGTCAACTATCTCGTCCGTTGCGTCGTCGTTCCGCGTTCATTTACAAAACAGTCCTTGCAATAGAAAGTGAACTTTATGTCAATGAAATACAGTCGATAATGTATTACCTTATCTTACCTACCAGTTGTCAATGCTGTCTTTCGTGATGCGACGATCAAACCCGTTGATAATTGTAAGGAACTGCAAATATTTCACTCGACGAAAACGCAATTCTATTTCATGTTGGATAAGCTTCGTCGTCCGTCGTGCGTCTTCAAACCAGTTGCAGCGACGACCGTTTTTTGCAACCGTTTTCGAAAACGGTTGCGTTTCGTCCGTCAAAAATTCGACTACGACCCATCACTAATGATAATAGATCATAGGTATTTATGACAATCTAATATACCTACATATATGATTAATTTGTGAGCTTCGGTGTAATTTTTTTTTCTTATGGATACAATGTTATACAAATAAATAAAATTGAAGTGTCTGTTTGTTTAAACAGACACTTCCCGAAACACTCACCTACACTCACCCACTTACTCACTCACTTACTTCACGAAAGTATATACTTTCATATACTTTCGTATATGAAAGTATATACGGTACCTATCTTTTTTGTCTTTCTGTCTAACTGTTTATTTGTTTTGGCTAGTCTCCGAAACGACTGGACCGATTCTGATGGCACTTTCACTAGAAGATAGCTGATGTTATAAGGAATATCTTAAGCTTCTTTTATTTTAGAAAATGCCCAGAGGCGAAAGCGCGCAAGGCAAGTTGCTGGTGGATAATCCTATCCACTATATTTTTATAAACCCTTATTATATATATAATACCCATTTATTATAACATCAGACAAATAACTGTTCTCACCCTTTCGTTATTTCGATGTAAACGTTTAATAAAATCCGTTATTTCACGATAAATACAAAGCATAGTAATCTATTTACCATTTACATTAAAAAAAAAAATAACTCCAAAGTGCAATAATTTCAACAATATTACACAATAACTGCCGTTATTTGTCTAATGCTATAGTAAATGGAGTATAGATTGTGTTTGTTCTACTCGCCGTTAGCAAGATGTTATTATTATTATTATTAATATCACTTTGGAGAAAAGCAAGCCGAAAAGTAGGAGCCACATCATTTTATTTTCCGCAATTTTCACCATTTTGCGTAACAAACTCTCCAGACAAGAAGTCACATTTTAATAAACTTCAAGAAAGAACCCTTTCTTAAAGTTTCTTAGAATGTGACGTGTTTTGGTTCCCAGAATTATTAACAATTCTATTAATCATTGTTATTATATAAAAGTATTGCGTCGGTTTCAAAGTTTGCCTCTGGACAGCCAAATATTCAGTTGCCGACAGACGTCACTACGCAAGGCCTGTCGGAGAACCTATAAGTATCTTCAGCATTATTAGACTTCTCCGTATTCATTTGTAGTTCTAAAAATAATAATTTCCGTAGGGCGGCCGCAAGTTTTTAGAATAAGTAAACTTGCGGCCGCCCTACGGAAATTATTATTTTTAGAACTACCTAAGTTTAGAAATAAGAAGTACCTATCTAACATCAACAAAACAAAAAACAAAACAAATAACAAAATATGGACCTGGTCTTAAATAAATGTTTATTATTATTATTATTAATTATGTACGTTTAATATTGTAAAAATTGCTCTGCCCATAAAGGGTCCATGTCAGCTGCTGAATCCTTAATACTGTAATAACTCTTTTAACACATGAGAGCAATTCATATTTGAAGTTGAATTAGAATTAGCTTAAAGCAATCTTTAAGCTAATTCAAATTAAACTTAGGTAGGTAATTAGATTGTATCTATCTATATACTACTAGCTTTTGCCCGCGGCTCCGCCCGCGTGGATGTCGGTTATCGCGTAAAAAAGTAGCCTATGTCTTTCTCCATATCCCAGACTATATCTCTGCCAAATTTCATGACGATCGGTTCAGCGGTTTAGGTGTGATAACGTAACATACAGACAGAGTTACGTTAATATTGTCGTGCGTTAATTTCGCAAGAACTCGAAAATAGCTTGACCAATTGTGATGAAACTTTGGTAAGTTGTAGTGTGCGCGACGGAGGATTATAACAAAAAAAGGCATTGCAACGCATTTACGGCTTTAACTAGGTATATGTTTATGAGGATCACTATTTAGGATTACATGGATGGAATGTGTGACTACATACATTATCTAAGTACAATAGTCGAGCGTTTTTACAACATGCCCCGGAATTAACGCACACCACCAAACACCACAATTAGTATATAATGTTATTTATAATCATAATACATACACTGAATTATCACTATTAAGAGGGTCCTACCCGGTCCGTCTATCAGCAACGCGAGCATGATTGAAAAGCTTGTTGTTTCATCCAGCATAATGTTATTGCTAATTGGCAAGTGAGAACGCAATAACATTGAACGAAAAATTGTGTGCGGAAATTTCATAAAACTTGTTCCAGGAAATACGTGTTTTTGAGAAAGCCTTACAAGTTTGTGAAATAAATGTGTGTGTGTCATTTAGAATCTCCATTACATGTGCGATGTTTCTATGGAGATGTTTTCTTTATTTTTACAATTGATGAGTACATTATGAACGGCCAAAGTTCAGGTAAAATGTGTGCAAAAAGCAGATTTTTGGAGGCGTATACTGAATTTGTTTCTCCAAATTTTAATTTTGTGCTTCCATAGAAACCTAGATATAGTGCACTTGATACCAATTAGCTGAAAATTTTCATTGAAAGATGTGTTTCATTGCCATAATCACGTACGAGCGTTTGTATGAAAAGTATGACGGGTTGGCCGCTCTTAAATACATTGTTTAGGATTTATTCAATTATATAGTTATACTGATTATGGGAGAAAATTGTGGTCACATTACAAATCTATGCACGCACACAGTCGCAAACGTTTATGGGTCTAGCGCAGAGATGGGCAAACTTTTTCCTATGCGGGCCAATAACAAAAAGCAGAATCTATTGGGGGCCATGTTTTAGGCCCCTTGCCCACGGCGACTTTTTGTAGCGATGCAGTAGCAATGCTGTCGTGCGTCCATATCGATACAGTCGCGAAGCGGTCGCTAGTTGTGTGCCCTCGCCCACGGGCCCAGATTCAGTCGCGATGCAAACGCGGTGCTGTCGCGCTTCTGTCGCGATGCAAACGCGATTCAGTAACGGCACAAAAAAGCCACAGTTGCACTGATGCTCGGTACTCCACTCACGCGCCACCCTCCCTCCGTTCTCTCCCCGATGTGGTCCGACACACTCGCGCGTTTGCATCGATACAGTCGCGATGCTGTAGCGCGTTAGTAGCGCGTTGGCATCGCTTCTGTAGCGCGTTGCAAATGCGACTAACACGCGTTAGTAGCGACGCTGTTGCGCGTTTACGAAGCGCGCGACAGCATCACTACAAAAAGTCGCCGTGGGGGAGGGGCCTTAGACTTTTCGGCTATAATAAGAGTAGAGAGAGTTAGAGGTAAGATAGCCAGTTCCTCTGTGTTTGAGGATTCCGGGCGAAGCTCGGTTTCATCTTCGGCCTTATCATCACTTACCATCAGGTGAGATTAAGGCCAATAGCTCCCCGTTGTGGATAAAAAAAAATCTTTACTGAAATAGAAATGTATTTGTATTTTCCGAAATAAAATTATTTATTGAGATATGAACTATACTCGTAGATATGCAAATCAGTTACAATATGAAATAGGGTAAAAAAAAAGCCATCGTCTAGATCGTATTTTGTTGCTTCGTGTCTCAATATGAAACTTTATAAAAGGTATTAGAAAATTTTAGACACTCTTACCGAGGTTGCTGATTGAGCCGTTTTCATAATTCCTTCTCAGTCACGAGATAATATTTTTTTAAAGGAGTGACACTAGTAGCACTACTTTTGGGTTGATGGTTGCGGGCTGCCCAGCCGGAGTGCAACCACTCGCGGGCCGGAGATGGCCCGCGGGCCGTAGTTTGCCCATTCCTGGTCTAGCGTCATAGGTACTTTGCCCATTTTGGTTTGTTTTGATTGTACCTACAGCGGAAGAGTGACTGTAAATTGAGTAGTGGTCAATCATCAGAATCGTGCCCGAACAGTTAGTCGTCGACGTGGTACGACAGCGGCACCCTTTTTTTATTTTTGGTTGGGAAATTATCAAATAACTTCTCCCGCTCTGAAGGAGCGGGAGGGCGTGTCAGACTTTTACTGTCTAGAACCCACCCGTGTTCCTTCAGTTGCCTGTGCGCCGGGGCCATGGTATCCCTTTCGGACAAACCCGCAATCCTGACAGGCACCGGTCCTAGCGGACCCCGTCAGCGTCAGCGGCAGCCCTGACATCACCTTCCGTCATCAGAAGACAGCCGCCACGCATCGATGCGACGCTCTGCTAGGGATGGCTGTCACCAGCCAGCAAGGGCGTGGCTGGGATTTTGTCAAGGGGGAGGGGAGGGGGGCAGGCGTAGACAAACCAAGAAGGTAAATGCTGCATGAGCAACGGGGCAGGTTACGTTAAAAATGAAAAACAAAATATCAATCAGTAAATTTATTTTACAAAAAAAGTTGTCGACGAGGTTCTACACAAAACCGTTTTAACACCTCAGATTCAATTGTATCCTTAGTTTTTTGTACCATGGTTCGGTGTACACTGAGCATGCATAGCCGTTCAAATGGTTTTCAGTCATCGTTGATCTCAGCCATGTTTAACACGACGCAGTGTAGAAAAGGACCTCTCTATGTTACTTGTAGTTACAACTTTGTTTTTGTTTATTAATACTACTACGTAATATTACTTTACGGTTTGTGAGTATTCCTGCATCTTCTAGGGGGAGAGGGGGGCAGCTGCCCCCCCTGCCCGTACCTCGCTACGACCTCGCCAGCCAGTGTCCTTTTATCCGAACTTTTCGGTGATTCCAATAACTTCGTAACAAAAGCAGACGGCGCTAGTTGCTGCACCGTCAAATATAAATCAATGAAGAAGTAAATAAGTAGAAGTTTAATTGACCATTTCTAACTATACCTACCTACAATCGCAAATCCGTTGATAAACGACAATTCTCCAGACTGATTTCATTTCGTACTTTATTTTATCTATTAGAGGCGTCGCACACCTGGTGAAACTTATCGCAACACAATGATCGATTGGCCGAAGAATTACTATGTCCGATCGATACTAAATAATTTTTTTTATTTTTTGTTTTAATAGTAGGCCAGTTTGTGTGTGTTAACAATCGCAGTTTTATACGCGTGGACATTTGTCATTGCACTCTCTGCTACATTTAGTAAGTAGATTGAGCAATGAGAATTGTATCGATTAACAGATTTTTTAAGTTCGGACAAACTGATCGCTTTCGGTCAAGTTGGTGGATTATTTTTATTTATTAATGACTTTATTTCAATGAGTATAATGGTGTTTTTCTTTAAACAGTAAAAACGTGCCGTCCTTAAGTATCAGAATATTACTTACAGTCGGTAATCTCTCAAAAAACAACAATAACAATAGTGAGTCCTTGCGCCTTATCAGTTGTTCTCAACAGAATCATAAATATCGGGTAATCAGTTTGATGATTACCTTTATCATCGTAACATAACTAACGCGGTGCGGTCGTCGATAAATTGTACCTAACAAATAACTATTCATTAACTGAATTACCGACGTTTTTTGGGATATACGTGTGCATTTTTTTAAATTATACTCAATAATTCATGTGATGTAACTGTATGTAAACACAACCAGACATGTTTAAAGTTTACCCAGTGTAAACAATTTTGATGATTATTAGTGTTATTATGTGTAAACAGATATTTGTTCAGTTAATATAGGTTACAGTGTAATTGTGATTGTGTTTGCGATGAGTTATTACGAAAGCAAATACGGAACTGCTCGCAGAAAGCCGAAAGTGCTGGTAAGGAAAGAAATACATTAACATATACATAACATCACTTGGGCAGAAGTAGTACCTTTAGCACACCCAAATTGCGCCAGTTACGTTTAAGTCCCATGTAATAGGGGGCGAGCATGAAAATAAATAGGTGCATTATTTATTAAAAACTTTTGTTTTTCTGGATTTCAGTTAAGACGGTACCGAGCGCGCAGTGGCGCCCTCATCGTTTGTTTGATGATTTCTTTTATTTTAGAATGAAAATCCAGAAAATAAGCATGTTACGTTGTGCTCTACGCTAGATAGATAGATTAATTTATTTGCCTGAAATATGGTATTTTACAGATTTTATAACATACACAATTGTTCTTCATATTCCGCCTACATAATTCGGCATGCAAATTTTTGTGACTATAATCATTATTCTAATTTACACAAAACAAGTAAATTCCAATTAAAAAAAAAAAAAAAAAACTAAATCAAGAATTGTCTAAGTAACAAATTAAAAATTAAAAATGTCACAGAAATATAATTAAATTACAAATTTTCTAAATATCATCTTTCAAATGACAAACAAAGAAATTAAATTACAAATGGCAGTAGCTTAAAACAAAAATGTCAAATTTAATTTTCATGTCACGCAACTTTCCCATTTGTCCTAGAATTAATAAATTCCCTAATAGTGTAAAAACAATTTTCGATAAGCCATGCTCTGAGAAGCTTCTGAAATAAGCTGGTTCGCAGTTCTCGTAACCTTCGGTATATTATTAAATATATTTAATGCCATTCGACTAGTGTTTTCGTGGCAGTACGCTGTTGTACATCTTGGATTGCCAATTTTGTTGGATCCATTGAAATTTTGTCCACCTTATAAAGCTAACTTATTGGTTAATCCAAGATTGGTTTTGTTTTGTTCTATTTTTAAGCACGTTATACTATACTTTGTGCGAGGAGCTCGTGGCGAAGTAATAACAGTCGCACGGGTCGACCCATCAGATTAAGCTACGCTTGCCGGGGTTGTTCCGTGGGTGGGTGTCCATCTTTACAAACCGAGACCCCTCCATGCCTCGGAAAGCACGTTTTGCCGTTGGTTCCGGCTGTCATTCGTGGATCTTTGACAGACGTTACGGGTCGTCAGAAGCCCGGAAGTCTGACAACCACTCTTACCAAGGGGTTGAGTATTACCCAGTTACTGGGTTGTGGAGGTCAGATAAGCAGTCGCTCCAAGTTAAATAATAGTAGCTACATCCGGTTAGACAGGAAGCTGACCCCAACATCGTTGGGAAAAGGCTGGGCAAAGAGACTATACAACGTCATCCAGGTGCTCTTAAGTCAAAAACCCATCATGTTCTCAAAAAGTTTCCTAGGAATGGCTCCAAAAATATTTAACAAACTCGCTAAACCGATAAAAGCTTCAAGTTACCACCCCTACCTGGTTGATATTCCACCAACTCGCACTAAGCGTTTTCAAACGTCTTTTATAATGCGCGCAGCAAAGGAGTGGAACTCTCTGCCTGCGTATGTGTTTCCGAACGCATACAACCCTAATCTATTCAAAGTGAGAGTGAACAGGCTTCTTCTGGGTAAGCTCACTCCATCGTAGACTTTGTCTCTGTCATCCAGACCTAGACTAAAGTCAAGAGCAAACTCATAGTAGAATAAAAAAAATAAAAAAAAGATTTAAATGTTTAAAAAAAAAAAACACTTCATAGGTTCCTAATACAGAAAGCATAAAACTCACTATAAATAAATACAGTACAATCTCAGTCATTCGGCACTAATTCAGACACAAGGGTGCCGGATTAGTGGAAAATTCGGATTAGTGGAATATGGGAAAATAATGCCAAATATTTTGTTTCTTTTTTTTATTGAAAAAACGTTGCTCCACACTAGGAATTTCTCCTGTATCGTGGGTGCGTTTACAAACATTTAAACTCACATGTACAAACAGCCAGACCCGGAACAACTACTTGTAGGTCATACAAATATTCGTTCCGTGCGGGAATCGAACCCGCGACAAGCAGCGCAGCAGTCAATCGCTTAGCCACCGCGCCAACCGTGCCGTCTTATATTGGGACATGTGGGTATATTTCTTATTTCAGAAACAATAAACTTAATGTTTCTTGAAATAATTCGTTATAACCTTTCGTTTTTTGCCTACCAGCCCTTGTTTAAAAACTTTCTCACGTAAATATCTGAAAACAATCACTTCATGTGTAGAAACTTCATTTTCTTCTGCCCAAGTGTATTAAACTAAACTTGTGCTTAAGGTTTTGGCGCGCACTCGCGTTATCGCCAAAGAAACTGACCTAACAATACAATATCAATGAGCTGATCGCTGGACTCAGCAGTAAACGGATTATATGTTGGATTGAAAACGTTTACGTCAATAACCTCAATTACGCGGACGATATGGTGCTGCTGGGTCCAACGGCCGGCTCCATAAGAGAGCTTTTAGAATGCTGTGAAAGGCACGCTGCTAGCCATGGTCTAGTTTATAATTGTAGGAAGAAATAAATAAGGTATCAAATAAATAAACATGAGCAACTTGTTCAAAAGAATATAAATATTTTATTTTTATTCGTTTACGACGGGACCTTGAGGAGCTCGTAGCTAAGTAATATCAGCCGCACGGGTCGATCCGTCAGGTTAAGCTACGCTTGCCGCGGTTGGTCCGTGGATGGGTGACCATCTTTACATACCGAGACTCCTCCGTGCCTCGGAAAGCACGTTAAGCTGTTGGTCCCGGCTGTCATTCGTGGATATTTGACAGTCGTTACGGGTCGTCAGAAGCCCAAAAGTCTGACAGCCAGTCTTACCAAGGGGTATCGTGTTACCCAGTTACTGGGTTGTGGAGATCAGATAGGCAGTCGCTCCATGTAAAATACTGGTATTCAGCTGCATCCGGTTAGACTGGAAGCTGACCCCAACATACATAGTTGGGAAAAGGCTAGGCAGATTGATAGTTTACGACGGGACCTTAGGCTATAATTGGTTTCATTTTGACATGGCGCTCCGGCGTGCTTTCAAAACCACGAAATATAATAAAATCTACTAATTAGAATGACTAGGGAAATGTTGACTACCCCTGAAACGTCACTTTGACAATTAAATTTCTTTATTTACATTTTTGGTCTTGAATTTCATTTCCGACCTTATACAGTAATTGATTAGTTAACAATAATTATCAGTTATCTATAATTACGCCACCATTGAATTTGACAATGTCACAGGTTTCAATGCCGGTAGAACAAAGAATACGTGTGCAAAATACCAATTCAATCGAAAATCGGGAAGTGCATGAAAACTCGATCACAAAGCATTCCACATCCGGAATTTCTCTATGAATTCGTGTACTGGAATTATTCATCTGAATTCAGAAAAAGGAATTGTATAGATAACATAGAATAAAATACTTCTCCACACATATTCAGATTTGAAAGAACAATTGCGAGAAAATTGTTGATGAAATTATTTAGCGTCTACATATATCACTGTGATAGGTACCGACGAATTAATTCACTAAGTTTTATCAAATCAAGCTTATCACCTATTAAACTCTGGAAAAAAAGTCGTCATAATTGAAAATTGAATTGACTAGATTAATGATGATGTTAAATAATCATGGCTTCGTTACTTTTTTCTGGCTTAACTTCATGACTTTTGGCTAAGCTGAACGTTTAATGTTGACATGCAATATAAATGTTGGTCAAGTTACATAGAATGCTTTGCTTTACGTATTGCATTACACTTATAAAATACATTTCTGCTACAGAAAATAAATGTGAAAATAATTGTTTGTGCTAAGAATATAGCGATCATAATTGTTTAATTTAATACGTACATGACCTCGTAGTGCAATTTATTCGAGTATGACAACATCGCCAAAAAAAAGAAATATAACATTTAAATTGTCAACTGTTGTCAACGCCGCTTGTTGTCATGTACCGTACTGACAACTTGATGTTTACGCGATGCGTCTCGTTATTTCGTTTTCCATCGATTTTCCGTGACTTCATCGATTGCTTCTGCTTATGGACTCATGAGATTTATTGTTCCCTGACTAGTGCTTGCCTTAGAATTCTGATTGTTTGCCTATACGAAGACATTTTTCTGTGACTCTGGCTTCCGATTCTGGATACCATGGATTTTGCTGTGTGTGCATCGATTTGTTTATCACGATGGGTAGCCGTGTAAAGCCTACACGAATCATTTGTGTCAACTGCCACATATGTGTCAATAAAATGCGCCGATACTGGGCATTGGGACTTGACTCGAGAGTCACTGCTTTAATCTGCAGCTGTGTATACCCTCAAATTGTAAGTATTACTGACGACTAGTCACTTTAAGGTGGGTACTGACCGTACCCACCTTAAAGTACCACCGTACGGGGCGTAATGTAACATGTTACAAAGCGAACATTCGTGCAGTCATTACGTGGAAACAAGCACGAACACGCGAGAAACGAGCCGCTCGTTGCTCGCTTCGAGTGCTCCGCCCGCTGTCGGTTTTTTGGCGAATCCCTTTGAGTGTTACACAGTCGTCGGGTCAGTACGCCGCGACCAGTCGTCACGAGCACACGTGCCACACGCGTCAATTCTTGTGAATGGATGAAGTGATGGATTGGGACAAAGAAGAAAACTCTGTATTTTATAGAAAACTATAGAGAAGAACCAGTTTTATGGAAAAATAATTTAGTAGAACGGAACTAGTGAGTTGCAGAAGTTCCATGTAGAACTACCTACATGGGACTACTGAGAATAAAATATAAATCATTCTGTGTTAAGAGTATTATCCTTTTGTTGTTAGATTTTGGACGATGACTATGTCTGCGAGGCATGCAGAGATCTTGCTATGGCTGCAGTTAATAATACCTTGCAAAGAGAAGTTTCTGGCAGTGAAGAAGCTGGACCAAGTATGAGGGGGCATACAAATGTGTGCCTTTTATGTGGCTGTTCAACGCTTCAAAGACAGAGTGACATAATATTAAGACAAAACCCTACAAATAACATTATAGAGAGCAAAGTGGAAAAAATCGCGAAAATAATGTGAAAAAATAATAATAATGTAATAGATGTAATGTGCCCGGTCAAGCAGGAATAGTAGAGTACTGTTGTAGTTGTTTAGTTGGGAGACGAACTGTTGGATGTTGAGCTCATACAATGACTACAGTGTGGTATCTAGGATGGGCCAGACATCAACAAAATATCTCAGCCTGCAGGTTTTCTTAATGATATTGTAATAAGAGAAGAAGAGGAATAAATATATTTAAAAAAAGTTTTTTTTTAATACCCGTGACCTACCTCTACCATGTAATTTACTATATCTATATCTATTTTAATATATCTATAAATGCCCTAAAGAAGAGCCTATTTCACCATGTCTGAATAGCCACACTACTTTCTGAATAAATAACAAATGGAACAGAATCTGTATGAAATTATCGGCCAAGTAAGTTAACAAGAGCTTAATTGTAGGTGGTAAAAGAGGCCCTATGATTATTAAATAAATATTCTTCTGAACATTTATATATGTAAGTACTCACGTCGCATGTGGCCATGTGGCAGACCTACACACGTGGGTTAGACTTAATATTCTGAATACGTACTCCGTATCTTATTTTGTCGTAAAAATTAATTTCTATCAATGATATTTTAAGTGGTAAGTAGGTATTTCGTTTTCGATTAGTCTGTTGTTGACAAGACATAACCTCTAGAACTTCAAACTGGAATAACTTTAATTCCTAACATCCTATAAAAGTGTAACTAAAGATTAAACTGTTCAGGAATTCAAAATCTATACTTTAACATATTTTTCATAAGCAGACGCAAAAAAAAATGTCAACAAAAATTTGTTCGGGAGTTTGCCTTTGTTCTTTAAATAAATTTTTATTTCGGCGAATACAATTGTTTGAAAAGTAAAGTTTTTTTTTTCTCAATCGATTGTTTTAATATGTACTCAAATAGCGCGACCTGTAACAAAAATTTACTGCATTTTACCACAAAAATATTGCTTTGTTACTTTTTAAATGTTAAAAGTTGTAGCTAAGTACCGGTAGCACCTCTTGCTACGCCAACGCCTACGCCGCCGGCTACGCCGTAGGCGATCGAGACGATCGGTTCAGCGGTTTAGGCGTGAAAACGTAACAGATAGACAGATAAGTTAAATCCAGGATAGATGCCCTGACTTTTTGAAATTAATTCATATCTCTTTGTACAAAAAGCAAGATTTTTTATTTGTGAAATGGGTAGGTACTTTGGTTAATTATCTTCAAATTTATGAAAGGAATAAACATTATCTTTGATATTTCCAGAGTATTGGCCATTTTTTCGGACCTCAAAATTGTGGGACAACTATCCCATATAGGGGATAGATGCCTAATCCATGTAAATTACGTTTAGGATAGATGCCCCGTCGAGAAAGAGGATATTTATCCCGCAAAAACTTTGATCGCACCTAGCCGTCCCACGCAATCGCACAGAGACATGCAACACAGTCAACTTAGTTGTAGTTGCAGTCTCTCGATAGATAAATAAAATAACATGTTTTTCATTCGTGAAACTAGAGTAATTGCAATCAAGGCACCTATCCCACTGCGGCATCTTTCCTGGATTTACCCTAGACAGAGTTACTTTCACATTTATAATATTAGTAAGGATTAACAACAAACGATTTTATTTGGCTTAAAAACTGAGAGGAATTTTAAGAATAAGTACAGAACAGTATTTCGAACTAAGGCGCACATTTAAGTATTAATTAATCATCAAAAGGAGGAAAACCATGATGGTTGCCAACAAGACAATGTAACACTTCTCGATAGTTTTCCTTAACAACAACACCTATAAAATAGTATATTTTATATCGAGGGACTAAACGAAGCTATAATACAAATACCAGAGGTGGTTTGACTCCCGAGCGTGCGAGGGAGTCAATGAAACCGAGGGTATATTAAATCGGCGTTTAGTCTCGAGGTGTAAACTGTACTTTTCACTTTGAGTGCGAGAAAAATAGTCAATTTAGTACAAAAACATTTAATAACGTTATTATTACGTCATTATTACGTAAGTTTTTAGGTAAGTTTTTAGGTAAATCTTCCGCGATTTTAGCAGCATAATATTATCTATCATATCTTTTGCTCTTTGCTTGAAGACAAACTCTTCACTGTCACTGGACATTCTTAATAAATTTATTTAAAACCGAACTTACACTCGACAAAAATTCTGAAATTTTCACGGTCAGTTTTTTCTTCTAAATCAGTCACTGATTAACAATTTAAAACACATGGCGCCACCTTCTTTGCGCAAAAACCATGGGACTGAAATTCTCAACATTTTCGCAATGAAGATGGTCCACACTCCACACTCCACAGATAATAGTATATTTACTGGCTGTTTGAGTTTGTCCTATGTCACATGAAGGAAATCAAAAACTAATTACTTTTCACTCCCTAGAGACTAAAGTGATCACTTTAGTCCCGCTTCGTAGGGCTATATTGGCGTACTTTTAGAGCATGATAAGTGAAAATACATTTAAACGATGACCGGATTTAATCTCCCCCGACTTTAGAACTATATACTAACTAATAGGTAGATAGTTACAACAATACACACAACAGTTCGGCAAAAGAATAATATTTAAAAAAAACCGGCCAAGTGCGTGTCGACCACGCACAATGAAGGGTTCCGTAGTTGGTATGAATTTATCCCAAGAACAAACTTAGCATTGTAGTTGAAAAACATGTTCTCCCATACAATCCCTATGGAAATGTACGAGTAAGTTGGTCGACTATTACTCGGTAATTTGTGAAGCCTACTTAGATGTGATAGTTTTCCTTTTAACTTCGTTATATATAGGTACCACTGCTGTGATTTTTTTCACACATCCAAATACAACCATTTAGCTGGCAGTGTGAGGGGGACACTTGACTCTAACAAAAATTAGCACTTTAATGCTTAATATTACGTAAACGGATCCCTGAATCGAAAATTGGTTTTCACAAGCCCGCAATATTTTTGAACGACCAATCCAACGATACCCCACACCATGGGTAGACGAGAGAAAGAAAAACCTTTTTTACGTGTACGGGAGGTATCCTAAAAAGGATATTTTTCAAGATTTTATTTTATTTATTTAAGGAAAAACAAACAGTATAAGAAACACAATAAGAATCAGTCATAATATCTTAAATATTACAATTTAAAATAATTATGCTACTCACTACGTTCTCCACAGATTACAATTTAAAGTATGTATTTAAAAAGTAGCTAGCAACACAGATACAATACTTTAGCGCCGGTTTGACTGTTCGTGACCACATCATGCGTTGCTGCAAGAGAGCGTATAGAAATTTAGGTTTCATGTTTCGTACGGTCCGAGGGTTCACGAATGTGAAAGCTATTATAGCATTATATAATGCATTGGTAAGGAGCCAGTTAGAATGTAATGCAGTCATCTGGGCTCCACATGAAGCTAAATATAGTCTCATGCTGGAGAGGGTTCAAAATAAATTTATAAGATATGTATATATGCGTTATTACGGAATCTATCCCTTTTAGCCGTTAATGTATCCAACCTTATTTATTTTAGGTATGGTAGGATACAATTAGCTAAGGGTTAGAAGGGATCTTGCACTCACATTATATATATTTAAATTATTGAGAGGAAAGGTGCATAATGCAGTTATCTTAGGGCAGGTGAGTCTGTGTGTTCTGGACAGGTACGTGTGGTGAAGAAGGCAGCCGCCACTGCTAGTGGAACCGCGCGCTCGGACCAACCTTTTAAGGGAAGCGCCGCGCGTGCACTCCGCACGCTCAACCTCATAGCGACTGATACGGACTTATTTTTTTGTTCTCTGAGTGAATTCACAAGGAATGCTATGTTTGTAATATGTCATCAATGTAATGTTAGTACCTAATTATTAAGTTAGAGGATAGGCGCATTTATCGCATTGGGTAATCCTGTAATGGTAGATGTAAGAAGATAAATAAATAAATAAATACCAATACAACAATCTTAGAACTCATAAGTGGATTTATACATTTATGAAATTAAAAGTAAATTTGTGTGCGTACATTAATAATCATTACGTCATTATACAACTTCACTTTGTTGGCGTGATTAATATGAATACCCATCCCAAATTACAGCTTTCTAGTACTAAGAGTCTCTGAGCTAAACCACGGACAGACAGACATACATGGCGAAACTATAAGGGTTCCTTGTTTACTACGGACCCCTAAAAAAGTTTATGACTCATTAACTCCAAATGTATGCAAGACTGCTTCCAAGCGAGTGGCACCTAAAAAAACGAAAATAGAATACGTTAAATAAACCCAAAAATCGAAAGTCGGGCGCGATGTTAAGCACTTGCTTCGCGAATGAAAGCAAAGCTGTACGTCTTGTAACCGTTTCAAGTTGACATTGCCGTAGAAGTCAGTGGAAGCAAGCTAGCAATGAGAAAATGAATGTACATTGCGATATTACGGGGAATTTCTCGATAACTAATTACGTAGCTTCTTTTTTGAAGAATATTGTGTTTCATGTTCTTATGTCATAAGATCTCGACGATTTTATTAGGTTTCCTGCAAATCATTAGTACACCTACATTAGACGCCTAGTTTTTGGTTACATTACTACTGCCCACGTACTTAAGACATCGACACGAGATCGCTATCAGGTTTTATATTCACTTAGTGTTTGGGGTTATTAACCTGCACCGGCGCGTCTGGATGCGTCTGTGCGATGTAAGAGTATTGTCTTGGCTTCACTGTAGAAAAATGACGTGTGCAGGCATTCTTTTATGAGACAACTCATTTGGTACTAATGGAGATATGACTAGGTGTCATTAATTAAGATAACTTACTCAGTTATCTCTGTAGTTACATTGTCGAAATCAAAGTCGTGTCGTTTAACTTATTTACGCAGCATATAATAGTGTAAATGAGGTGGACCTCACTTGCAATTTTAATCGTGAAACGGAGATTTTATTTTAAACGACAGCTGTATGCTGGCGCTATTGGGCCCCGCGCGGGTCGAGCGATGGAGCACTTTTGTATGGAACCGCGCGGCCGTCCGCTTCACGCAGTTTCAGGCCTAGACAGTGCGAACAGTGCGAGTTGATGGACTGCAAGTGTATTTGTATTTGCAGTGTTCTTGATTTCGGTCTACTTGACACACTTTTTTGGAACAAAGTTCTTTAAAGTGGCTTGCGGTAGGAGTTGAATGGTGGAAATCGTCACGTAAGGTAAAAGAGTTATGCCCCCTCCATGCGTCTTACTCTCAAAACAAACTTTACTAAATACGATAATAGTAACGAACGGGCTTTCCGCAATGTACACACTTATCTATTTGCATATCGACGCCCCCAAGCAATAAGTCGGTAATCGTAAATCTCAAATTTTACAGAAAAAATGTTTTTCTGTTTTTGTTTAATATCTTTTTAACTAAGTAGTCGGACTATTGAGGTCATTGATACATCAAACGAAAGTTAGTTTTTTGTGTAATTCAATCACAATGTCAAAATTAAATTATGTATGTGAAAAACCTTGTAATTTAAGAAAAAAAAAATTGCTAAAATATTACAGGTAAAAGTGTTTTTCATGATATCTTTGTAAATATCACTAACAAAAATTTTAAATATATTACTAAGATGTATCCCAACCTGGTGCTGAATTTTACATAACAATAAAAACTCCATAATAGCACATTACCGACTTATTGCTTGGGGGCATCGATATTATAAGTTAATAATCTTGTCATCGGAACGTTTTCTTCGGTCTAATCAACTTTTCCCTGTATGGTTTCCTACTAGATGTATAAATATTACATTTTTCTAGATTCTAGAGCCTTTATATTCATGCTTTACCAGGCTAGAGTAGCGCAATAATTTTTTTACATAATACAAGACTTCTCAAAAAACCTGATAAATCATGCAAACACTAATAGAACGTTTTAAGAAAATTTTGCCTAAAAATGCTCATTAACGCTAAAATCACTTTCAAGAACCTTCTAGAAATTATCTTACGAATTTTATAATGTCGAAACTCATTGCTCCCTTAAAACGAGGTAACCTGTCGTTTGACAGTTAAATGTCAGCCAGTGGGTCAGTAATCAAAAATCGATAAAGTACGGTCAGAAGTCAAAACACGTGACATGTGACTTTTCATGTACTATAAACTCGTAGAGTAATCCTTTTGTAAACCGTCATTAGCCTTGCAGTCATCAATTTCCTACCTAGAAATTGGTTTCTTGTGGCGAGCCCTTTTGAATTATAAACTAGGTTTTGTAGATGGCGCACGTCGAGTGATGATTGGTTGTGTGCTTACACTTAGTGCTGGTGTTGTGTACGATTTAGTATTTATGACTGGCCCGGTACGTCTAAGTCTAAAATTAGAAAACATATTTATAAGGTGTTTGAAATATTTGTACCAAGTAGGTACTTACAACATTTTGAATGTTATCACAGTTATAATGAAAAATTAACAAAACAATCGGAAAAATTAAGAAGCGTGCTCCAGTATTAAGATACCTGGTATGTATTCCAGTCGGCTTTTGTTAACCCCCGGCCTTTTGGGGTGGCATGGTTACGAGATATATTTGTACCACCTACGTGCGCGCCACGTAATGTGCCACGAACTCGTAGAAGGGGACGCAGATTCGTAGCACATCTAGCATAGCATGCTGCCTCTCTCCCACAGGGTTTGAACGTGTTCACGTATCATTAGTAGTGTCCGTGGTCTAGAAACTACATTGGAAAAATAATGTAGCCTCTTCTTAATTATCACCACAATTTTTTCACGAGACAACGTTTTGCTGTTACAAAAAAAAAGCGAGTGTAGTTTATGGCTGTGTGCGAGTGGTAGGGGGCATGCGCGGCTTAGTCCCGTAGGGCGAGCAGACGCGACCGCTCGGCAGAGGGTGGAGACGCGTCCGGCGCGCGACATCGATCCTTACTTCCTCGTGCTCCGAGACTCAGTCGCCGACGGTCCGGCGACGAGCGTCAACATGCAGCCGCCACCGCGGAAGGTGAGTCGAACATCCCCCATGGCCACACGACCTCATACAACTCCTTCAAAACCCCACACAAACTTTCCAAAAGAGCCGCAGAACTGTGAATGAAGTACTTTTCTCAACGCGTCAAATTTCTCGTCGCGTGTTACTATGAAATTATATAACTTTACTGTTATGTTTGTATTTTAATCACTGGGGGCATCGCTTGCTACATTTTTGGGGCGGATTTATTTATAATAAATTTTAAATTAACTATATCTTGGAACGTGTGTAAAACTCCTAATGCAACGTTGCTCTGATTAAATACCAAGCGTAGGCTGTGAGGATTTAATCAATAAACCCCTAATCTCATATAAACAGGCCGTAGCGATGGTAAACACGTTTACAGAAATTATTTATAAATAAAAACTAATATAAAAATGAACAAAGTGTCCAAAATTCGGTAAAAGAAAAATAATCTGTACATTATTCAGAAAATTAAAGAACAATCCGTCCGCAACACTGACGTTTCCATGAAAAACGCGTGATAATAGTGAAAATAGTTCGTGGATCTCATATGTCGAAATATTCGAGGAATTTCATCGATACGTTTTGTTCTCCAAAACATTCATTCTTTTATTTTAAACCGATACTATTGTCCAAAACCTGTTTTTAGTTTTTGCTGTCATTGTTAAAATTCGCGTTTATTTTCCACTTCATTCATTTGAAACGGGAATTGAAATCAGTGTTCACTATATTATTGGGACAATTGACCTATTGAATGACAAAAATAGTCACTGTGTTTGTTTTGGGTAGATACAATTTTCATACATAACCTGACTTTTTACAAAAACATTTTCCCTTTCCATACGAGCCTTATTTCTAAATGAGAAAAGAAATAGAATACGTTGGTTTTTCTGTTTCGGCTCACGGCTAGTAATTCGAAGTTCCACATACGAGTACCTACCGGGCCTCTCGCTATTAACTATGTACGACCCTGGTTAATTTGGGAAAACTTTCGATTAATAAGTCTCATTAACTGTTTTCCCTAACAACTATGAACAAACATTATCGGGCTTGAGAATCACGTTAATCTTTTAAGTAGGTATTCGATAAAATATATTTTTTGTATGTAGAATGTAGTTGTTTGTAGATATTTTACTGAGTTTTTCAGTTTCTAAAAGGCAACACGGAAAAAAATTACTATTCTGGTTATTATTGCTACTTCTTGCTATTAATTTTACTTAGCTCCTGTAATACAGTGTACACTAGCGCAGGAGCTAGGGAATTCATAAAAATGTTTGCATAACTATGTCAATAAAGATTATTATTATTATTATTGCTTTAAAATAGCATCAAATGATTAAATTAATATTGTCGTTTACTGACGAAAAAACGGAGAATTCTCAATTACAAAATGAATTTTTTAACCGACTTCTATGTTGTCTTCTTCTTCTATGTTTGACTGTATTTATATTTTTTTTTTAATGTATGTCCACCGATTTCTCCGTTAATTATGAACTGATTTTGAAAAAATTTTTTTTTTGTTTGATAGTGTATACTTTCAAGGTGGTCCCATATACATTTTATTAACTTTGTTTTGATAGTTTTTTAATTAGCCTTGATAATACGTATTTTATCCACTTTGTGTATCTTGGTGATTTTATAATACTTCCTGTCACTGTTGTTTACAAAGCGAGTAATGGTATACGAATTGGTGTGGGGTAAATACCATAAATAAAAAGAGAAATATATAAAAAAAAACAACCGACTTTCAAAAAAGCACTATAAAGTGAAAAATTACTTTAATTTCGGAAGTCGGTGACATAAAATCTAAATATAGATCCAAAGACACCTCCACTTCCGAAAGTAAAGTTAATTTTCACGTTATATTGCTTTTTTGGGAGTCGGTTGTTTTTTTTTATAAAAAAAAAAATTATATAAAAAAAAAGGGAGAAATAGACAAGAAATACCTGAAAGTACTTGCTACAAGTAGTAATCGTTGATGATAAATCTCTTAATTGGGTAGATGCTTAAGTACGACCGGCATGGGCCATCCTATACACTCAGAGCTCCAACATTATTTTATTTACTAACAAACTGCCATGTAATTTATCGGTAACCGACAGTTTGCGTCATACCGTTAGACTTAGTAGATCCAATGAACGAGGGAACGATGAACTGCGGTCAATGATCGGCCCATCAGTAAAAAATTGCAGTGCGATGCGCTTTCTCTATAAAATAAAGGCAAATTACATCTAATTAATAAGGTATTTTTCCATTATTATTGGTTTATGTGGAAAAGGAGATGGTCGCTTTTTTAATGGACGTTGGTTTTTTATTCCGAGAAAAATCTAACCAGCATCAACCTACCCCTAAATAAAAGCGACAAAATATGGAACTTGGAACCACTGAAATAATATTTTTAGACCCCACCATTTAAGAGAAAAATTATAAACTATTTAATGTTAGTACATATATTTTATCCGTAGATGGCAACCCATATAAAATCTCCCACACACTTTGACAATGTCTTATTTGTCAGTTGATTATATTCATCTTTATAAAGTACTCTGTAATCCCATTTCATCCATTTCTTATTTTTTATGGTACCTAAATAAATAATCTGATTTTAACTTTTTGTTTACTTTGATTGACGGTAATGACAGTACCATGTGTCAATTTTGACAAGTTTACAATTTTTTTACGATAAGTTCACGTTATTAACATAGATAATTAGAAAGGTTCGTTCGTTTTAAACCTCATTGGTTTTAGGAGTAAATTCACACTAAACTAAAAAAAAAAAGTTTTGTCTCAAAATTGGAGGTCTTTAAATATTTATGATATAGTTAGAACCACTACTTTTTGGGAAGTCTATCGAAATATATTTAACTTATCCTGGTTACAATTATTGTATAATAAAAAACCTTTTCGCACATGTTCTTTATTTCCTTTTGCTTTCGTACTCATTTCAATCTAAGCTTTTCAAGACGAGACGTTATAAAAATATCATTATAGAAAGATAAAAGATATGGAAAATTAAATGGAAATATCGTCAGTTTTTTTCCTCTACCAAATTGTAGAGGTCGTGTGTCCCTGAACTTTCTTCTGATAAATGTGTTTTGTGTTTGTGTATTTTTAGCACGCAGGAGCTTTTTCAATTTGAGCGACTTTCAACGGTTTGGAAATCTTCTTTCATGATATTACTTACGACTAAACTTTGGGTAATGATAATTATCTTACACTGCAATTATTCTTTACAATCAATTAGAAATTCATTGGATTTATTATAAAAGTAATCACACATTACGAAAATAAATTGTTACAGTAGCACATAGTTGCCTGAATAAAATTAACGATATTTTTAATAACATTATTATATGAATAAGCTATTGGTTATCGCTACAAGTAAAATTACTCTTTCACTTAGTCATGGTGAAGTCTGGCGATAGCAGAGCAAAAAATAAAACACCTTCCTTCTACGTCAATATATAAACTCTATTTTTTTTTACTAACAAATATTTAAGTTTTAAGTCAAAGAATATAAGGTCTTTTTTTTTCAATAAGATAGACAGATATATAGATACAATACTCTTTATTATGTACACCATAACATGTACATCTAATTAATAAGGTATTTTTCCATTATTATTGGTTTATGTGGAAAAGGAGATGGTCGCTTTTTTAATGGACGTTGGTTTTTTATTCCGAGAAAAATCTAACCAGCATCAACCTACCCCTAAATAAAAGCGACAAAATATGGAACTTGGAACCACTGAAATAATATTTTTAGACCCCACCATTTAAGAGAAAAATTATAAACTATTTAATGTTAGTACATATATTTTATCCGTAGATGGCAACCCATATAAAATCTCCCACACACTTTGACAATGTCTTATTTGTCAGTTGATTATATTCATCTTTATAAAGTACTCTGTAATCCCATTTCATCCATTTCTTATTTTTTATGGTACCTAAATAAATAATCTGATTTTAACTTTTTGTTTACTTTGATTGACGGTAATGACAGTACCATGTGTCAATTTTGACAAGTTTACAATTTTTTTACGATAAGTTCACGTTATTAACATAGATAATTAGAAAGGTTCGTTCGTTTTAAACCTCATTGGTTTTAGGAGTAAATTCACACTAAACTAAAAAAAAAAGTTTTGTCTCAAAATTGGAGGTCTTTAAATATTTATGATATAGTTAGAACCACTACTTTTTGGGAAGTCTATCGAAATATATTTAACTTATCCTGGTTACAATTATTGTATAATAAAAAACCTTTTCGCACATGTTCTTTATTTCCTTTTGCTTTCGTACTCATTTCAATCTAAGCTTTTCAAGACGAGACGTTATAAAAATATCATTATAGAAAGATAAAAGATATGGAAAATTAAATGGAAATATCGTCAGTTTTTTTCCTCTACCAAATTGTAGAGGTCGTGTGTCCCTGAACTTTCTTCTGATAAATGTGTTTTGTGTTTGTGTATTTTTAGCACGCAGGAGCTTTTTCAATTTGAGCGACTTTCAACGGTTTGGAAATCTTCTTTCATGATATTACTTACGACTAAACTTTGGGTAATGATAATTATCTTACACTGCAATTATTCTTTACAATCAATTAGAAATTCATTGGATTTATTATAAAAGTAATCACACATTACGAAAATAAATTGTTACAGTAGCACATAGTTGCCTGAATAAAATTAACGATATTTTTAATAACATTATTATATGAATAAGCTATTGGTTATCGCTACAAGTAAAATTACTCTTTCACTTAGTCATGGTGAAGTCTGGCGATAGCAGAGCAAAAAATAAAACACCTTCCTTCTACGTCAATATATAAACTCTATTTTTTTTTACTAACAAATATTTAAGTTTTAAGTCAAAGAATATAAGGTCTTTTTTTTTCAATAAGATAGACAGATATATAGATACAATACTCTTTATTATGTACACCATAAAAATTACAGATTAAATGTAGAAACTGTTACAAAGGGTTTCACAATGGGCGGTCTTATCACTAAAAGCGATCTTTTACAGACAACCTTTGGATGGATCAAAAGTAGAAGGAGAGACAATACTGCAGGTAGTCAGTGGTGTACCATTTTCTAAAATTGATGACGCAAACATTAACTCTTATTTCCAACTTTTTTAATAGAGACTTTTTAATAGAGAGTTTTAAATTAATACAATCGAAATAAAACGTTTTTACGATTAATTCATTAATTAAATTAAAAGCAGAACCTACAAAATTAAAAGAAAACCTTAAACATTGTTTTTGATAATCATAAAACTGGGGAAAATTGCAAATTATATTGACTGATATCTAATTTTACTGATACATCATTATTATTTTGAAAGCAGTTCTTACAGTTATAGTTCGGTTAGATAGGTCTAACTTCGAGAAAGAGGTAAATCATCGAATCCGATTCGACTGGGCAGCGTTTGGCAAGCTATGCAATATTTTTTACCCCAGTGTCTCAAGACGAAAGTCTTTGACCAATGCGTATTGCCAGTGATGACCTATGGCACTGAAATGTGGTCACTCACAATGGGCCTTACTAGAAGGCTAAAAGTCACCCAAAGGGAAATGGAGAGGGCTTTGCTTGGAGTTTCCCTACGTGATCGAATCAGAAATAAAGAGATCCGCAGGAGTACCAATGTAACCAACATAGCCCGAAGAATTGTCAAACTTAAGTGGCAGTGGGCAGGGCACATTGGTCGCAGTACAGATGGCCGATGGGGCCGAAAGGTTCTGGAGTAGAGACCGCGTACCGGAAGACGTAGTGTTGGAAGGCCTCCCACAAGGTTGACCGATGGCCTTGTGAAGGCCGCTGGAATCCGCTGGATGCAGGAAGCACAGAACTGGTCGAAGTGACGGTGCTTGGGGGAGGCCTATGTCCAGCAGTGGACGTCTTTCGGCTGCAAAGATGAAGATGGACTGACTGAATAAATGACTTACAGTTACTACTAGTTTACAAAATTCAGAATATAACTTCTAAATGAACTATTAAAATCGTTTATCCATCAAAATATTATATTTTATATATGAAAGCAGCAATTATTTTGGAGCGTTTGCCCTTAACACTACCAAACGTTTAACTCTCTATATACCTTCGAATACCTATACGTACGCCTATCGGTTACGATAACATAGGAGAGCGCCATTCACCCTGTAATTAAGTTTACAACACCTCTTGGCGTTGCGTAGGCGAGTAATTTCCATCATGAATGACCACGGGTGAGCGGGCGAGCGGGCTAGTCGAATTCAAATTCTAGGAAACTGGAGAGGCCAGACAGTAATCGAGTCTCAATTACGAGCTGAAATCTAATCAATTTTGCTAAAATATGAGTAAACGCCTATTTACCTGTACCAACTACAGATACCGAACAGGTACCGTGTGGTGCCGGACGTAAAGAATAGCTCTCATTTCTTCCCATGGGTGTCGTAAAAGGCGACTAAGGGACTTACTAGAGAATGGGTAGCAGCGTTCTCTATGCATTTTTAACACCATACTGCGATCGCCAACCCGACTGCCAAGCGCGGCGATTATGGCAAACCAATTAAACAAGATAAAATAAACTAATCGATATTTTAACAAATACCACCTAATAATAATTACTATGACCAGACTACTAATTGAGAGTGTTATAACATTTAGTCTGACTTATATAGTGGTTACGAACTTTTCTTTTAAAAGTATATTTGCTTTCAGCTTTTTTAATGCCAAAAGGTAGCGCGTTCCAGAGCTTTATAGTAGAGGTAGCGTAAGAATTTGACATAAAACCGGTACGGTGTGAAGGAATTTGGAGAAGTAGATTATTGGAAGCTCATAGGTTACGACTATAAGAACTGCCCAACACTTAGAAATAATTCTTTAGATAATCGAGAGCACATGGATCGTTCATAACGGTGAAGAGCAAGCAGAGAGATCTGAGGGACCTCCTGAGTCGGATAGACAACCATTTAAGCTGAGAATAGGAGGAAGAAATGTGATCGTATTTACGAAGGCCAAAAACAAACCGAATACAATAGTTGAGAAATCGATCCAATTTATTTAGAAGTTCTATGGAAAGATCAGAGCAACAAACATCAGCATAGTCTATAATGGGAAGCACAAGTGACTAGACCAAGGTGAGTTTGGTGTTAGATGGGAGGAAATGCTTGAATCTATAGAGAGACCTCAGTGAGAACGAGACTTTCTGGCTCACCTGAGCCACGTGTTTATTCCAACTGAAACTGCCTTCAATGTACAGACCCAAGTCCTTTACGTGAGGTGAAAGAGAGACAACGGAGTTCTCGTACATCAGTGGCACAAGTTGGCTAGTGTTCACATTCCTCAAATAGTACGAACTACCAATGAGGATGGCCTGACATTTCCCGACATTAACAGAAACCCCAGCCAGACCATTCTTCGATAGTTCGAAGATCAGCATTGAGTGATGCAATGCAATTGTCAAGGTTGGCAATGTCTGACTGAGCGTATAGTTGCAAGTCATCAGCGTACAGATGGTAAGAACAATTGAGGACAGCAGTAATGGAGTTTATAAATAAAGAAAATAAGAGAGGAGAGAGTATACCGCCTTGTATAGATTACAGGAAGAAGGAGAGATAAGAAGTCTAGTGTCTTAAAATAACATGATAAATCTCCCAATTCTGTCCGTAATACGCAATACATTTTCAATCCGTAATACGTTTGCAGTTGGAATGTATCGTAGAACATGTTTATAAACTACAATATTAAGTTTGTTCTTGGGATAAATTCGTCTCAACTACGGTACCATTTATTGTGTTTGGTCGGAGAAGCACTAGGCCGGCTTTTCTTTTTAACAAATCGAATGCATGGGCGTACCCAGCATTTTTTTGGGGTGGGGCAGAAGTAAATAAACTCTATAAGTAGTAGAAATTTAAAAATGCTCTTTATTCACTAATCTTATTTCAATATTACCCTGCGAGGGTTCTGGAAAAATCTAGCAAAAATTTCTTTAATTATTGATGGCAGAGGATATAGATTTTGCATCCATAGCAGTCAATTTCACAAAACCTAGAAACTCTTCACGAACCACCATTTTTCTTCATAAAAAAATCTAATACCAATGGGAAGTTGCTCTGTTCCTGATGTGCCACAGCTGTCGTGTGCCGGGATACTGAAGGCACGTGCATTCTTGTTTTTCTTAGCTGTGATATTGTCTCTAATGACATCCCCAAATAGATCGATTATATGAATAATTAATGTTGCTACTTTTTTAATCTAGGGCATCTCAGAGTTGACCTTTAGAGATCGTGACTCTTTAACCCGACTTTCCTGTGGTTGCTTGAAGCTCCTAAAAACTTAAGCCTCCAGCCAGAGCGTAAAACTTATAAACTAAACGACTGCGCGCTAAGGGCACCCCCTGTGGGGTACGAACCTCGGCTTAGGGCAGAGTCGGAGGGAATGTTGTTCCTTAATAAACCAAATTTTTTAGCTTCGAGTCAGGGACCAGGGTGAGTCAGGGGTGGGGCAGATGCCCCACCGTGGGTACGCCCATGAGAAGCTGTAGTGATATTCTGTAAAATGGATTCGAACCTCACTCAAGTGACCGTTCGAAAGCGAACACATTTGTGTACGTGTATTTAATACCTTTTTCATATTCTTGTACAAATATTATTGTTATTATTTAAGACTGTAAGCTTCTATACTATGTAAATATTATCTTGGAAATTAAAATCTATACTAATATTGTAAAGAGGAAAGATTTTTTTGTTTGTTTGTACCGAATAAGCTCCGAAACTACTGGACCGATTTTAACCGTTTTTTCACCAATAGAAAGCTATATTATCAGGAAGTAACATAAGCTATAATTAAATTAAATTAAAATTGCAATAATGTAACAAGCGCGGGCGGGCGATGTGATGCGACAGGGTGGGACGGGGGAACAAGAAATTTTACGCGGACGTAGTCGCGGGCAGATGCTAGTATAATATAACGTGATTAAAATAGTCGCTGTATCGCACAACAATGCATATGATATTACCTTTTCCCCCACTTGTCACGTCGGCACGTGCTATTTAAAGAGCTGTTCAACCGTCGTGAAGGCAAGCTTGGTAGCTGACCATAGGCAGCGTCGGTAGTAGAGGCTATTTTAAAAACGTCTTTATAAGGTCGAATGTTTTCTTAGTCATAGTGATTTTTATCTCAGTTTTGCATACATCATGCATCTAAGACTAACTAACTATTGCACTATTCATAAAACCAGAAATCAGTTGTCCTAATAGTAATTGTAAGAACTCATGCCGCCTGTGATACAGGTTTATTCTAGTACAGGCATCATACTTTGTAATACCTACATTATTTCTAAGATTTATACGGTATGTTCCAAATTTTTAATTTTTAATAAATTTTATTATTATTATTATTTATTAAGAGATTATAGCTGAAGTGTAATTAAAAATTGGATCACAGAGATGCTCTAGGACACCGGCTTTTTGAAATTAAGGCAACGATAACCGACTTTTAATGATTTTAAATTGAAGATCACGTCGAAACGAATAGTGTTAATGATTTGGAAAAAATATATCGATGGTCATACGTTGACAACTCATAACCCACATTTTTTGTGCATTACGAGTTATCAATGGGAAGATTGGGGGCATAATTAAAAAAAAAAAAAAAAGTACTTATCTCATTTTGACAAAAAATGTGGGTTAGGAGTTGTCAACGTATGACCATCGATATGTTAACTAGAGTAGTTTCATAATAACTTAATATTAATATTTTAGAATATGTTTATTTTACATAGTGAAATTAATTTGTAAAGTTATGTCTAACGCGGATAAAAAACTGAGACTAACGCAAAATCTATCAAGCGTATTTTTCTGAAACCTTCACCTTTTTAAAGATAATTTAACTATTGATCTTTTAGTATACGTGTTTTATTAAAATACCTTTTGTTTTATGTATACTGAATTAATAATGCGTCTTATTTGGGACAGCGGCTGGACGTACACGTCACGCGTTGCGTGAGCTCAGTACAGAACACGCAAGGTCACTGGCATATATCTGCGTCTTAATAACTAAACAGTCGATAACTTAATACAAAAAAGAAACAGGAAAACAACTCGACTACGGGGGTTCTGTTTTTGAACAGGGATCGAGCAAAGTAACTTCCATTAGAACATTCTCAGTAGCAATCACAAGTTAGAAATAACTTATATATATTTTTTACTTATATAAGTCATTTTGTAACTTATGATTGCATAAAAGCAAAAAAAGGGTGTCCTCACACCACTCCCTCCCGCTTGGGGGTGTACAGGCGCGTTATTATGTACGTAGGTACGTAAATAAATGAGAAAATATTTTTCTTGTAATCTGAGGGTCCTCAAGAACAATCCAAGGATTCTTAAGACTAGAAATAAAGGTACAAGTAGTAACAACTTTACAAAGAATTTTTCATATAACGTCCCTGTTTTCGCTAGAGCACAATAGAAGTTCCTTCGAGGTATGACTGCTTTCATATACTTAGTAGTTTAATATACAAACAGCCGGTGTCTGAATTGTGAATTTGAAGTTGAGAACTACAAACTGTACTTTATCATTACTTAAGGTTAAAAGCCAACGAAATTCTAAATTTCTTTGCAATAAACGTAAGTTTTGAATTTCGTGTTCTACCCAAGTAGCTAAATTCTCCTATAGTAATAGACTAAGGCCTGTGTTCACCAACAATCAAACCACCGGTTAGGTATTTAAACAGTTGATTTATGTCAAATTTCCTAAGTAAAGAACAGCCGGTCGATTATGTAAAAATCTCACCGTGAAACCTCAGGTGAAGTGATCTCGAAGTGAACTGTCATTCCATCTGAGACTAGGGATTGACACTATTGACAACTTACTCCACGCTCACTACACCTAAGTTTTCACGGTGAGATGGTTACAGAATAGCACTACTGATTGAAACAGTTGATTTAAATGTTGGTGAACACAGGCCTAAAGGCCGGTTGTTTCAAACGGTTGGTTAACGTAACATACGTACGTCAAATAATAACGATTACAAATGATATTTAACGTTCGTTAAATACAAAGCGTTGTTTCACTGCATAAAAAACCGATCGTCAAACGTAGAAGAATAAAATGACGTTAACTAGTGGGTTGCTGTAATTGTAATTTTTTAACGAACGTTAAGGGCATAATTTTGTGAAATAACGCTTTTTTTGATTTGACGATAGTTAGCGCCATTTATGACGTATACGCGTGCGTCAAGTGGACGTGAAACAACCCGCTCTAAACGTATGATATCCGTCTTATAATCTGTCCTCTGTCATTCAATTATTGATTACAGCAATGTATCATAGAGTAAATTGTTAGTAGATGACGAAGTTTCTTACCGGCTCTTCTCCATAGGAAACGACCACTTGGATCCGTGCACCTAGCTTCTGACGTTCCATAAGTTTCCACGTAGGATTTTGTGAAATCAAAATATGATTTGACTAGCTTAGATTATACAAATAAATAAAATTGAAGTGTCTGTTTGTATTGTCACACTATACACCACATATCGTCCGTCAATATACATTAACGCACCGTAATGTATATAGGAACCGGCCATTAGTCAACATCTCAACAGATTCATGAAATTCGATATACACTCACTATTCAAGATAAAACAAAGAGCAGTTAGTATCGCAGGTATTCGTTGGGGTAGTATTGTTAGTTGTTAATTGGATTTGTTTTTTTTTTATTCCGTTCCTTTCTTCTGTACCTACATGCATACATATGTCGGAGAACGGAAGGTTTCTCTCGTTATCATCAGCCATATTTTAACTACTGTGGGCTTACTGTGGGTAATGTTGGTTATTGCGCAATAGAAAAACCGAATTAAACTCAAATCAAAAGTCATTTACTCAATCTAGGCTGATATTCAGCATTAACTCAAACTTTTAATTTACACAAGACAGCTCCCCAAAATGCCCATCCCTTCACCTCTTCCTAGTGCTTTAGCTGGGAAGGAGAAGTAGTGGAACAAACTCCCCAGCAGCACATCTGTCTGTTCAGTTAGAAGAACTTGATTCTATACAGTAATGGGTATGCCAAGTAATTAATATTGGTACACGACACAACTATACCGAACGCGCAACAATTCCTTGACGTCTTCACTGCTTGACCGCCACCGATGAACTCCCCTTCTCGATCTGGATGGCCGGTGGAACCGGAGCATTTCTCCCTGTCCGCGGAGGGTTCGCGGTGGCCCATTAATATGGGCCCCTCCTTGTGTCGGCCTAATACGGCCTCCGGATGTTGGGCCCGCGTGCCAGACGCGGGCCCTGTGATAGGATATCTGAGATTGTTTCTGTAGTCGCACCGCGATACTGTTGCACAGTGTCCCCTTGTCGACTGTGCGGCGGACACTTATAGCCGGTCAAACGTTATGGCGTAGACTGTGTTATGCGCCGCTAGGCGGCGCTAGCGTCGCGATTAGTCAACAACAGATGGCGCGAATCCACCAACTCCATCGAACGCCAACAGATGGCGCTGGCGTACCGGATACAACTCGTCTCCGACACATACATACATAAACTCACGCCTCATGGGGGTAGGCAGAAACTATAGATCGCCACTAACATAAAGGCTCGTACTAGACTAGTGCGATATCGCGGGCGCGACGCGACATTAGTAGCAGAATTTCTTTGTCGGTGCCTGTCGCGCGTGTCTGTACGAGCCTTAAAGGTCTATGCTCCTTACATACTCGTTTCGTTTACGTTCATACATCTGAGGCCCTAGTGTGAGTTTATTTTAACCATCTCGAATTTACGCATCGAGCGCGTTCAGCACTCCGATTGGTGAAGGGCCAATTGGAAGCCAATCGGAACGCCGAACGCGCTCGATGCGTAAAATAGAGATGGTTAAAAGAAACTCCACACTAGAGCCACTGGTCATACACGCACGCCGGTCGCGAGTACTACGCACCTGATCGTTCTGAAGAACATCACCAATAAGTTCACTATAAGTCCTTCTAGGGTGTCCCCTCCTGGCGTTGCCACTCACATATGCCTTGTACCTTTCATCTATACAAATAAATAAAATTTTCTGTTTGCCTGTATGTCTGTTTTTCTCCGGCTAATTTTCGAAATGGCTAGACCGATTTTGACGGGACTATCACTGGCAGATAGCTGATGTTAGAAGGAGTAACAGCTGCTTTTATTTTAGAAAATGTCACGCGGGCAGCAGCTAGTATAACCTTTACTCAGTGTATCCGATAGTTTAATGATATTCGTTTGTTTAGGAATACTAAAAATAGTTCCGTCACCGTTTTAGGTCGAATTTTACCATCGAGCGCATTTTGCCGCGTTCAAGAGCTGTCAATGTCAATATTCCACAACAATGATGACACTGACAGGTCTGGAACGTGGTTTAGATGTGCTGATCGCGCTCAGTTTCATTGGTGAAAGTCACCGTTTGTTCACTAACGAACGGTGACTTTCACCAATGAAACTGAACTGAACTGAATGAAACTTAATGTTCCCACTGCTGAGACATAGGCCTCTTCTCTGTGAGAGGAAGTGAGCCATAATCTACCACGCGGGCCCTGTTCGGGTTGGTGGATGTCACATGTCTTCGAATTTTTGGTTCTAGGACATGCCGGTTTCCTTAAGATGTTTTCCTTCTCCGTTTTGAGAGCAGTGGTGATGAAATAAAGTACACAAAAGCGCCCGCTTGGGTTCGAACCCACGACCTACAACTCGTAAGTCGGGGCCAATACCACTGGGTCATCAATGCTCTCGTAATTGGCCGATTGTCACACAATGAATCGTCGGAGGATAACTAAAGTACCAAAAGCACCACAAAACATAGACGAGGTTGGAAGCTAAACCTATAGTGTTCTAAAATTAGTCAGGCACAAATCAGTTGCCATTTAGGGAACAAAGCAATTCCCGGTTGTCAGTCTTCATTAAAGCTAATACATTTCTGATAGTCGAATGGCACCCCTAAGGAACTATTCGCCTCATACGAGGCGTTAACAATTATAGAAGTGAGACTACCATTGGCTTTTTATCTAGTATACGCAAAAGAAGCTAAATTCACTGGAAAGATTTTCTGTCTTTTTTTTTTCCAACTCCTGGACATAGGCCTCTCCCAGGCTTCGCCACAATACCCTGTCTTCCGCCTTCCACATCCAGTCTATCCCAGCCACCTTCTTAAGGTCGTCGGTCCATCAAGCTGGGGGGCGTCCCACACTACGCTTGAAGATACATGGTCTCCACTCTAGAAGTCGTCTTCTCCACCGGCCATCGGTCCTTTGACAAACATTTTTTTTGCCTAATTTGATAAAATATAGGTAGATATGTAGGTCGGTCGGTCAGTCTTACCAGGGGGTATCGTATTACCTAGTAACTGGGTTGTGGAGGTCAGATAGGCAGTCGCTCCATGTAAAATACTGGTATTGAGCTGGGAAAAGTTGGGAAAAGGCTAGGCAGATGATGATGATGAGGTCGGTAGGTACTGTCAGGTCAGGGGCTCTAATTCTATGAAAGGAAAAGCATATAGACTTACAAATAAATAAGTATCGTATTAAAGGACATTACTCTTTAGTCCCACATACCGCAATGTCTCACGACGTAAGTCTTTGACCAGTGCATGTTGCCAGTGATGACCTATCGCACTGAGACGTGGTCGCTCACAATGGAAGGCCCATTGTGAGCGACCACGTCTCAGTGCGATAATGTGCGTTTAATTAGAGGGCTAAATGTCACCCAAAGGGCAATGGAGAGGGCTATGCTTGGAGTATCCCTACGTGATCGAATCAGAAATGAAGAGATCCGCAGGAGAACCCAGGTAACCGACCTAGCTCGAAGAATCGCCGAACTTAAGTGGCAATGGGCAGGGCACATTGCTCGCAGAACAGATGGCGGTTGGGGCCGAAAGTTTCTGGAGTGGCGATCGCGTAGGTACCGGAAGACGTAGCATTGGAAGGCTTCTCACAAGGTGGACCGATGACCTTGTGATGGCTGTAGGAATCCGCTGGATGCGGGAAGCACAGAACTGGTCGAAGCGACGGTGTTTGGGGGAGGCCTATGTCCAGCAGTGGATGTCTTTCGGCTGGAATGATGATGATGATTACCTATATAAAATACACCTAACGCCAGCCAACGGCTGCCCACGCTGAATGTAAGCGACATTCAGCCCCGTTGGACACCCGTTGGCTGGCGTTGGGTGTATGTTAACCACCCGTTGGTTTTTCTATTCTAAATAAAATTGTATTTATCTCGTAATAGAATAGAATACTTTTATTTCAGACAAAGTCCATAGGGTTAGTAACCATTTGACGTGACATCTAGTGTTAGTACAGACACAAATAAATAAAGAATTACAATTAAAATTCAGCGTGGAGCTGCATCCCCCTCCTTAACATCGTGGAATCCCACCGATCTGCGAACACACTGAGAATACAAATGTTTATTAAAGATGTGCATCCCTGATGTCGCGTGTTCGTGCCACGAACACGCGACATCAGGGATGCACATCTTTTTCTAATAATGGCGGCAAAACCATCAATGTTTTTATCCATTTAATTATATACCATTAACATTCTTGGAGGTTGGCAACGCCATGCAGGTTAAATCCTCTACAGTCCCTACTATGCGGACTATCTCAACAAAGAGGAAATGCGATACTGCACTTTACTTTTTAGACAGACAGTTGCAAAAAGCACTAATTAATACCTTCTCGTTGCAAATGGATGCATTTGCATGTCCAGGGATTTGTGCAGATTCTGTTACACGGATCCCATTGTTTCCCGTTGTTGTGTTGCCTTGTCCGCTCGGTTAGTTGCTAAAACCTTTTCTTCTTCATCACGGTGACCTCTTTTACGAGTATATTTCAACTTTTTATCATTTAATAGTACCGTGAGTTGATTAAAAAGTTCGGAATATTGGGATACTTACTTTTGAAAGTTTACATTATCTCGGCCTTCTCAATTGTGGAACATCTTACTGGTATACACAGCTTTTCATTTTTGCTGACAATCCAAATTGTGTTTACTTTTTCTTTTCTGTTCGCAAGTTTGATACCAGTGCACCTAAGTTTTAAAAGCTATTCAAATAGTGTACTTAATTAGTTAATTAAGTATGGTCTGTCGAATATATTTCTACGCCATTCATATTTAAGTTTGAAAATCCCGAGCAGCTTAATATAAATTGTAAAATTGAAGTGCTAAATTTTATTTGACTACGCTAAGAATATCTCAAATCATACTAAACTTATAATAATCTCTTTATTTTAAAAGAATAGAATGGTAAGTGAAATGATGGGCGCTTAATTAAACGACCAGCTTTAAATTTTTATACGAGATTAAGTTTTTATTTGATTCTAAGCTATGCTCCTGGCCACTAAAATATTGCAAGCTTATTTGTAAAGATAAATAGCTGGACGCTCAGATAGTCGCAACAGTTTTAAAACTACATTATTCTCGGGTATTTGTTATACATTATTCCAGCTTGTGTTCTACTTCCTATATTTATATTTGAAATATGCCATAGTTTTGCATTATCCGCCTATTATGGGCTAATAGCCAATCCAACTCCGATACTACTTTTTTATTTATCGTCCTAAAGTGGACGATTTTAAAAATGGAACGCTACTCTAGAGATGTCTATGTAACTACGATGGCTGTTATTTTTTAGAATGCATGATTTATTAATTGGTGTTTTAAATGGTTTCTGATCGATAAAAATATTTTACATTGCATTTTGTAACTGAAAATAACAAAGTTGTCATAACAGTTGGGCAAGTATTTAATATTTAGGTGTATTGCAAAAAGTGTGAAAACTGCCAGCTCCGACCAGTGTTGACAAGCAGCGCTTGTCAGCGCCGAGAAATGCTGGTATATCAGTGCCGGTTACCAGCGTTCAACATTGATTAAGGGGAAGCGCTACGAAAGCCCGCGAAATTCAAATATTCTCACGTTTTTTGCAAGTTGCAGGTCAGGGGTATGTTGTATGTAAAATATGACGTGCGACCGTAACACGTATGTATTTACAGAATTATAATATTTAAAATCATCAATACGTCTAAGACCAAGTTATCCTATCGAATGACTATTTCGTGAAATCATTACATTTGAGGGCAATAAATTCTAACTTTAGGAGTTGTATTGCTGATTATAATGATTATAATACGGTAAATAAATACTTGTTACGGTCGCGTATCATATTTTGATCAACATACAACCTAATACTGACCTACAAATATCAAAAAAGCGGCCAAGTGCGAGTCGGACTCGCCCATGAAGGGTTCCGTTGCAGCAAGCGCGGTTTACGATTTATGACGTATTAAAAAAAAACTACTTACTAGATCTCGTTCAAACCAATTTTCGGTGGAAGTTTACATGGTAATGTACATATATATATATATATAAATGATATTCATGTCATTTTTGACGTTCAAAAGTGCATCTTCGTGCCTATTCGAAATAAATGATTTGACTTTGACTTTATATATTTTTTAGTTTTATCATTCTCTTATTTTAGAAGTTAGGGGGCACACACATTTTACCACTTTGGAAGTGTCTCTCGCGCATACTGTTCAGTTTAGAAAAAAATGATATTAGAAACCTCAATATCATTTTTGAAAACCTATCCATAGATACCCCACAAGTATGGGTTTGATGAAAAAAAAAAATTGAGTTTCAGTCCTAAGTATGGGGAACCCCCAAAATTTATTGTTTTTTTTATATTTTTGTGTGAAAGTCTTAATGCGGTTCACGGAATACATCTACTTACCAAGTTTCAACAGTATAGTTCTTATAGTTTCGGAAAAAAGTGGCTGTGACATACGGACGGACAGACGGACAGACAGACATGACGAATCCATAAGGGTTCCGTTTTTTGCCATTTGGCTACGGAACCCTAAAAAGTAAAGAAACTTTAATTTTGCGAGCAACCATGACGCTTTTTCATGTAGAACGCTGGTAACCGGCGCCGATATGCCAACGCTTGTCAGCGGCGCAGGCAGTTTTCATACTTTTTGCCAAAACAGTGCGAGCCGGCGCCGACTAATCAGATAGGAACTTGTCGGCGCTTAATGTCGACGGTTCCCAGCTTTCTACATAGATGCGGTCTAATACAACCTTAGTTACACAAACACTGCGATACTATAGGGAGTAGGTACCTGCTATATGAAGGTTTTTTTTCTTGGTTGATCAAATCCAAATCAAACGTTTATTTGCCAGAAATACATTGTTTTGGTAAAGTTTGTTCTTATAACCTAGGTGTCATTGTATTCTGCCTGCAAGCATGCGTGCAAATTTTTATCAAGTTTATCAAGTTATTTAATATAACAAGAATTTGTGTGAACTTGATAAAAATTTGTATTATTCTTATATAAAATTATCATGCATTTTATTCACTATTATTTTTTTAAATTTATATTGTTACTTTTATTATTACACGATGATTTAAGTATTGGGAGGTACTATCGTGGACACTCCCGCCTGACCACTACTAAGCTCATTTTTGCTTGCACTTAAAAAATAGAAGCGCTCTCTAGCTTGAGCAACTAGAATCAATTAACTATTTATGTAATTTTTGTCGTTCAAAAGTGCATTTTAGGTGCCTATTTGAAATAAATGATTTGACTTTGACTAGCCCGTAATATAATAAATCTTCGACCGTAAAATTCACAAAAGCAGTACCTACACGTGATGCGCAGTGCAGATTGCAACTAATTGCTTTATAAACAATAAGTAATAGGCTAAAACTTAAAGGAGACGTGGCTCAGCGCCTCCGCAGGATTTACGCGAAAAAATATTTAAGTGATCAGGCGGAAAAGGCTGTGATAGTACCTATTAACTTCCATTATCGTCCAAATCAACAAAAAATCTTGAAAGGTACGCTCTCCCTGTGTGTGAGTCTTTTGAAAATGTTACAGTACTTACTGTAACCTGAAATTTCAAATCTAATACATTGTCATCAAACAACTCAATAGTATTAGAAACGTTTGGATCTTCACCTCACAATGTGTTCACCGTCCCTTTGAAAGATCCCTTCAGGATCGCCATCAGGAGCGCATCCAATTTCATTTTAGCTCGGCCGAGAGTAGTCAATAAAATATATAAAAGGAAAAGCAAGCTTGTAATATATTGCGTACTTTTCAATACAAACGTCTCGTTCTGAAACACTGCTTTTTTGAAAAATAACCGTTTGGTGTTGCTATTATTGTTCACTGCATCAAAAGAAATGTGTAGGGTGTATTTTTGAGTCGGGGCAGTGAACCATTTACCGATAGATACATTTGAATTGCCAGAGTCGGTCAGTTCGTCAGAAAATTGAAGCTAGATGCCCATTCTGAAAGTTAGGTGCATTGGCGTATCTGGCGCTATTTTACAGGGGAGGCCTGGCCCCTGAGATGCGATGGCCGATGAAGCCGAGTCGACGTCCAATTTAATTTCGAAAAACATTTAATATATGTTACATCATTTTCGAAATGATTTTTTTTTTTTTAAAAACGTTGCCCCACACTAGGAATTTCTCCTGTACCCTCCTCCCGTGTCCTGTCCTGTGTGTGTTTGGAAAATGTTTAATCGTATTTAGCGAACAGTTGATCATTTCTAAAAAGTTACCTCTATTTTTTGATTCAGCACGGATTACCTTTAAGAGGCATATACTCGTACGGTACATAGAGGCAGATGATGTGATGTCTTTAATTTTTTACTACAACTAGTTTATTTCTCGGTTGCAGATTATTTATTTGATTGAAATTGTTTATGTGTGAAGTTATTTAAGTGTTCAGGCTAGAATTTCGAATCGGTTACCACATATCCTAGGGTGGGCAACAGATCATTCTGGGCTAGGCACGGAACCCTATATACGCCTATAGTTAGATGAAGAAGGACGGGAAACAAACTCCAAGGACACTCTTTTAAATGAAGATATTACAAAATCCTGGGTACCTACATTATTCTAATCTTCGTAATCCTGTGAATTTGAATATGAATTTAGAAATTCCGTTTTACAATCTTGAGTTCCAAAGCATTAAGAAAATTGTTATTGACACTCTTACTGACTTAAGGCTCCCACATACTGGCGTGATATCGCGGGCGCGACAAGCAGCGCAACAAGCAGCGAGACCCATGTCGCGCCCGCGATATCGCGCCAGTGTGTTGGAGCCTTTAAAGTCTGACAATTATAAAAATACACGGCCTAAGTGAAGGCAATTTTTTTTTTGTGTTTTGGGCTGACGGCAGAATATTTTCGCTTTATCAAAAAACGAGCTCTAGTGACGCCTTTCGCTGGTGAATTGCAGACGATCGCATAAATAATGAACAGAACAAACGAAAAAGACAGAACAGCTTGCATTAAATATAATATTAAATCGTTCTCGTCGACTTGACATCGGTTCTACTATCAGACAGAAGTATGGTGCTATTTAATCAAATATTGCTCCAATCGTATTACTACGGACTTGAGGACCTTTGAGCTAGTTTCCTATGCAATCGTAGACAATGCTCAGTGCTATCGGGACTTTTTCTCTTTTTCTCTTCTTCGGAATAAACACTTGAAAGGCATCGTCTTTGCGATGTTTTTATGTTTCTATAGATATAGACCAATTGATTTTTATTGCCGAGTAAAGGTTGATTCATACATATCAGTGAAGTCGCAGTTCCGGGACAGTACCGCCACCGTAATAATGAATCTTCCATAGGTTCTCTATGAACGCATCCACACCTGTCAGTGTCAGTGCCGACACAGTGCTCTCAGTGACAGTGCCGGCGCCGGCAATCGCGGACGTAATCGGCAACGACGATATTTTTGGCATAACCTGGCAAATAGTTTAATTTGCTGTTCTGTGTCTCGTAATGTTAATTACTTTGCATAAAATTGTAAAGAATCAAGTTTTTTTTAACTGAACAGACAGCTGTACTGCTGGGGAGTTTACGACGAGATTTCCCATCAGCAAAAATGAACTTCCACACAAACTTTTATCCCTTTTAACCCCTTTAGGGGATACATTTTCAATAATCCTTAGTGCTCACCCTCGTTATACAGGATGGAATTTTATAATATCACCTGGAGGGAAAGTACTCTAAATACTGGCGATAGCAAATTTTACTCAAAGGAAACATTCATTTATTTTTTTAAATAAACAGATATAAAGAACAGAAAGAACTTTAATTAACTTATAAAAATAAATTTTGTGCAATACTTCATGTTTTTAGATCCAGCGGTTAAGTCTATATGTTGTATGTCAATGAATGAATGAATGAATGAACGATTTTTATTAAAATCAATATAGAGTCTGGAGTGTCAGACGGATCTGAAGGAGAACAGCCGGTCTCATCATCTGCCTAGCCTTTTCCCAACTATGTTGAGGCTTCCAATCTAACCGGATGTAGCTGAATACCGCTATTTTACATGGACCGACTGCCTATCTGACCTCTACAACCCAGTAACTGAGTAACACGATACCCCTTGGCTTACCAAGGGGTATCGTGTTACTCAGTTGCTGGGTTGGTTGTTATAGCCAGACTTTCGGGCTTCTGACGACCCGTAACAACTGTTAAAGATCTACAAATGACAGCCGGGAAAAACGGCTTATCGTACTTTCCGAGGCACGGAGGGGTCTTAGTATGCAAAGATGGTCACCCATCCACGGACCAACCGTGGCAAGCGTAGCTTAACCTGACCGATCGACCGTTGTAGCTGTGTTATACTTTAATATAGAAATTTATAATATTTAATTTAAACATTTACTCGGAACAGTACTGGCTTCATCTCCAACTCCCCAAGACCTTAGTTCTTTCCGCTGAACTTTAAGCTGGATGGCATTAATAAGTGACAATTATAGTCACCTACCTACTTTACATGTTAAATTAATTTGTAAGGGTTTCATGTCATAACTTATTATTGCGGTAGACCCCTAAAGGCTACCGTGTGATGTTGTATGGAGAAGATATATTTTTATAAATACTCGTATATGTTATTTCAAACAGTTTATTGTTTCCTTGTATTTCGAATTTTCGATACATAACCTCCTTGCATCTGGGCTTTTGTTCCTTTACAAATAGAGGGACAAAATCTCATATGTAACAGTGCCACAAAACCCTCGTGAACAACCGGTATAATCTGTAAAAATCTCACTGTGAAATCTTAGGTAATACCTATAATATATATATCGACGGTTAAAAGGTAATACAGCGACATTTTGGTCGAAAATGAGTCAGGAGTGCCATCCTACTTAAAATAAGATTTTAAGTAGGATGGCATTCATGACTCATTTTCTAACATTTACCTATTACCTTGTAACCGTCGATTATTATATAATTATATTAAAATTTTATTTAAATTATTTATTTAGTTACCCTCGTAGCATTTTCCGTTGGCATTTAGTTGGGCCAACTTCAGAGGTATGTGGCCCAACCAAACGCCAACAAAAATGCTGCTAGGGTAGTCATTCTACCACTTAGTGGAATGACTAGCTAAATAAATAATTTATTCTGTAAAAAACTTACCGTGAAAACTTTTTCACGGTATGTTTTTTACAGACTAAACCCGCTGTCCATGTGTGTGTGCCTATAGTTTGCGGGTACGGGATATGAGGGTATATGTCATTTTGTATGCAACAGAAACTGGTGCAAGACTAGGGAACTTGTTTCGGAAACTGATTCAGCAGCTTGAACGTAAAGTTATAATCGCGCAAATTGACCTATAAAAGTTTTAGCAACTTAAATAAAGCTCATATTTAGGTACCTTGTAAAATGAACATGACGATAAGGAATTGCAACATAAGGGTTTGCTAAAATATTTAAGTCGTAAGACGTAATCTATGTAAACCTTAATAAAAGAATAACTTGTTATAAAAACTTGACTTTCCTTAAATACATAATTAAAAAGTGTGCTTTTTACTTTTCCAGAGCGTGTAGTTCGAAAACGGATGGGAATATGGAAAAACTGTAGAGAATCAAAGTTAAAGAGAATTTTATAAGCTTTCATTTCATTTTACAAAAATTTTCACTACAATGCATCATCATTTCAGCCGAAAGACGTCCTTTGTTGGACATAGGCCTCTCAATTTGCCATAATCGCCACGCTTGGCAGGCGAGTTGGCGATCGCAGTATGGTGTTAAAAATGCATAGAGAACACTGCTCCCTATTCTCTAGTAACTCCCCTAGTCGACTTTTACGACACCCACGGGAGGAAATGGACAATGCAACATTACAATGCATCATTTTTGAGATATTGGTGAAAAACATTGAGACCTTTGTCACCCCCCCCCCCCCTCCCTCCGCCGCGCCTTTTAGACGTCAGGATTTTTTGTGTTTTCTTGCTAAGCACCCTGAATAAGTTAATAGGTTACCCTCCTTTGAGTCATTCCTTAATTGAACTACGAGTATAGGTAAATACCTATAGTTCAATTCCTTCGTATTATTAAAACAAAACACATTTTGAAAATGTAAAATGTATACGTTATGGAAAACATGTCGTTTTGTTATTATAAAAAAACTGATGACCTTCCGTGAAGTAGTTACGCCGTTTATTATTTATTTATTTTGGTATCCAAAACGATTAATTGTGTCAATAATGCAACTTATAGAAGATTTTTACAATTATCATCTTCGAATTAAATCATTGTTACTTCACAAACGGTTTCACTCGAATCATAAAAGGTCTTTTTGATCCCGACATATAATACATAATGTATTTGACTGTTGTTAATAAATGCATTACTTAATTTCATTCATTTATCATTATCAGGGTTCTGTAGTCAACAAGGAACCCTTTTAGTTGTATTGCCATGTATGTCTGTCTGTCTGTATGTCCGCAGCCGACCCTTCCCAAATCGCGTCAGAAAATCATTGATAGCCAAAAAATTTATTATACGCGAGAGGTTTTAATAAATATAATTTTAATTCTTAAAAGTCGTGATTATCAGTATAAAGTAGCAATAAAACTTTTTTTACATATTTTCAATTAAAAATAAATCAAAATTAAAATCGATAATTTTTGTTAACCGGAACATTCAGTTTTGTGACCGCTCTTTTTTGCAAAAATTCTTCTTATTGTGGAAATTCGGCACGAAATTCCAACACAACATACCCATCATCGAGAGGCACCATTTTGCTTTCATTGTCAAATCTAATTTGTGGCCAGCGCGGACGCATATTTGTTGAAGTGTTCTGTGTTTCAATTTCTTTGCTCAGGTATGTGACCAAGTTTTACTATTATAACTCACTTTTCTTTAAATATTGTTATTGTTGACACATTGCAAAGTTTGTATTGTATTTGGTATCAAAAAGTTAATAGTGCTAAGCACGATGGGTTATTTTTAAACAATTTAAAATTACAAGAAGGTAGCATTATGTGATCTCCGTTTGTGACTTATTTTGTATTGAAAAATAAAATCAAATTTTACAGCAGGGTACACTTTATTTTGAAATTGCTCACTTGTGGATTAAAAAAAAACTATTTTATTTCAAAAAGTAATATATATATATATATATTTAATTTCACTGATATATCGATATTTTTTTTTCGATATGTCGAAATCAATATAGTTTTTTTAAATATCGATACGATATATATCGATACTTTTTGGTACTTCTTGCATCCCTAATCGCAGACAGGTTTAATGGTTGATTTTGATCCGAAAGTAGACGAACATTCACGAGCGTCGCCCAAGATACGACATTGACAATGTCAAGAGCAAATAGAAACGTTCGATATTCAAACGTTAGACTTCTATAACGTTAACTTCTATAATAACGTTAGACTGTCACGGACGTTGAAGAGCGGCCATTTATTTTCCTCTTTTTAGACAGGCAGTATTTCTAAAAGATATTATGTAGGTATGTAATTAGGTATTACGGGGCCATTCAATCTTGATTTCATTACAATTTCCTACAAATTCAAATAATTCATCATCTGCCTAGCTTTTTCCCATGTTAGGGTTGGCTTCCAGTCTAACCAGATGCGGCTGAATACCAGTATTTTACATAGAGCGACGGCCTATCTGACCTCCACAATCCAGTTAGGTACTGGGTATAATATGATACACCTTGGTAGTCCTACCAAGATGTATTATATCAAGGTGTGTCAGAATTTCTGGCTTCTGACAACCCGTAACCACTGTCAAAAATCCACGAATGACAGCCAGGACCAACGGCTTGCCGAGCAACGGAGGGGTCTCAGTATGTCAAGATGGTCACCCATCTACGGACCAACCGCGGGAATCGTACTTTAACCTTAACGATCGCCCCTTTGGCAGTTATTACCATAGCCACGAGCCCCTCAAATTAAAATAATTATCAATACAAATTCAATGTCAAAATAGTTGAAGCTAAATTAGTTAAAACTGAAAGTGGTTATTCGTTAAATACTTTATTGTTGAAAAAGGATCTATTAATAGGTATTAATGATTGCGGAGGCTACTTACGTGTAAATTATGACAAACAAAAAAAAAACACAATTATATACCCTGACCATACCTTCCGCACTGATAGTGGATTATTATATCTCAATTGAAAATGCTGTACCAATATATGACCTATCACCTATTTAATCAGAACGAATAAATGCAAAATAATAATGTTACTCGTATTAGTCTGGACAGTTTTTATTTAATTTTAAATTTTTTATGAATATGTTCTTTTAGGATTGTTCCGTTTTCGACAGTCTCTGCGATTTGATACAGATAAAGAGTCTGTGCAGTTAGGTACTTATTCGACGCGCTATTATGTAAAGTTCACTTCAAACCTTACTCAATAAAATTGATCACTTAGAATAGGTTAGTTGACAGTTTTTGAAAAACCAATTAGTACTGTTCCATGCGGTTTCATCATCAGTCAACTCAGCCTATCGCAGTCCATTACGGGACATAGGCCTCTCCCATGCTTCGCGACAACACCCTGTCTTCCGCCTTCCACATCCAGTTTGACAACGACCTTAAGGTCGTCGGTCCGTCCCACACTACGCTTGCTGATACGCGGTCTCCACTCCAGAACTCGTCTGCTCCACCGGCCATCGGTCCTTCGACAAACATGGCCAGCCCACTGCCACTTTAGTTTGCTTACTCTGCAAGCTATGTCGGTAACTCCGGATCTTTTCCGGATAATTTAATTCCTGATTTTATCCTTTAAAGATACTCCGAGCCAGCGGGCTATGCTCGGAGTATCTTTCAAATTCAAGGTCGCCCAGCACGCTATGGAGCGCCATAGCGTGCTGGGCGATCTTGAATTTGTGGACCAGGCCGACTGTCAGTATATATGTGGTTTATTTACCTCAAATTATGAATACTTCAGCAAAATGTTAACAGAACCAATTTTTATTTTTATGACCTGACACATGACCAATGGCTTTATTTTTACGCAGTTATATCTCATTGCCACTTAAGTTTGGCAACTCTTCGAGCTATGTCGGTTACCTTGGTTCTCCTTCGGATCTCTTTATTTCTGATGGGATCACGTAGGGAAACTCTAAGCTTAGCCCTCTCCACTCTCACAAAGGGGACTGATGATCAGGTGAAGGCCGCAGGAATCCGCTGGATGCGAAAAGCGGTGCTTGGGGAAGGCCTATATCCTATGAATTATGTCTCAAAAATATAAATTAATTTAAAATCATTTCAGAATAAAGTTGATTATTGATATTTTTGGCTCAAAACCATTCTACAATACAAAATTCATAAGGTATTTTTCTGACTGTCAACTAGCTTATTCGAGAGCGAACTCAATAATCGCTTTAAAAAAAAAAAAATATATGATATTTATTTTTTAAATTATTTATTTAATCCATTATGTTATAGTATTATTCTTACATAACATCTGCCAGTACTAGTTATTTGTACTAGTATGCCGTTAACGGTAAAACATAGAGATCTCTGTACCTATTTAATTTATAACACATATTTTTACACCTATAAGGCTCCACACATAACCTGTACGCACACATAACTGCGAATTCGCAACGCATCGCAAATATCTGCGTGCGAGCTCGCACGAATGCACCGCAAGAATTATCGTATCGCATCGCATCGCGGTTTTGTGTGGGCGCCCATTAACAAATAAAATCTTTGGCAATCCACGATGATTTATTTTTAAAGTCAATTTAAAAATAAATAATCGCGGATTCACCTTCGAATTTCGAAGTGATGTTTAGAGAAATACCCTACTTCATTATTTGGGGTAGGTAATGAAGGTACAACATAAACTGATGAACTAATTCGGCCGATCGATATTTGGTCCCTAGTGAGAGGGGTCGACCCTGCCACCATTACCAAACCCCTGCAAACTTACCCCTTATTCATAAAATGATAACTGTAAATAAGTACCTGTTTCTATTATTTGTTGTATATCGTTGAAGCCAGTATACGAGTACATACTAAAACACTATTTTTGTAAAAGAAACCTGAAGGACAGTCATAGAGTAGGTATTTGTGTACTTCTTGCACAAACTAATAACTTCGTTTAAATCTACTCAGCTACAAAATATAGCTTGACAATAAAAAGGCGTTTTAAAAAATTGTGATTTCTAATCAGTAGCTAATCATATTTACACACAAAAATAAAAAGACCGGCAATAGTCGGGGCAATAAAAAGTCTAAAATAAAATATTATTTATTTTATTTACCATTTTGGTACGGAACCATAATCATGTATACCTACAGCACTGCTGTTTTGTATCTAGTTCGCATTGGAAATTCACAACCGGCAACGGTTCAATTGCTCGCGAACTTGAAATGCCTTCGAATAGCAAGAGGAACTGTGGTACAAAGCTACATATCTTTACAAATAAATAAAATTGATTGTCTGTTTGTAATGATAAATGTTTTCATAATATGTTTGCGTCTGTGAATTTGTCCTTTATTTAATGAATTGTAAGAGTTACCATGGAGTTTCTTGCCCATTCTTCTCCATACAAAACTACCTTTTGGAAGGGATCTAGATAAATTCTATTTTCTTGTAAAATTCGACTTGCAAAAGTGACTTTGAATGGCCTATTTGAAATAAATGATTTGACTTTGACCTTGACCATCTCAACGTTAATAAATATAGTAGTCGATATGTAAATTCTATTTTCTTGTAAATTTCGACGTTCAAAAGTGACTTTGAATGGCCTATTTGAAATAAAAATGATTTGACTTTGACCTTGACCATCTCAACGTTAATAAATATAGTAGTCGATATGTAAATTCTATTTTCTTGTAAATTTCGACCTTCAAAAGTGACTTTGAATGGCCTAGATAAATTCTATTTGAAATAAATGATTTGATTTTGACTTTGACCATCTTAACGTTAATAAATATAGTACCTAGTCGATATGAAAGCGAAGGAAGAGTGAGTGCACCACTGGTGCACTCTCTCTTCCTTCTCTCATATAGTCCGATGAGACGGTACGACCGGAGAGATATCATAAGCATAATAAATGTAACAATAGTAAGGAATGGAAAGATTCGCGACGAGCCAAACATCGTCTCAATCAGTCCATTATGTTATCAGTTGAAGTGTTACAATGGAGTTGGCACAACGAGCTGTTAGGCCCTCCTCACACAGAGCTACTCATCACATACGAAACAGTGACATCAAAAACATTATTAGTTTTTTCTTTTTTGCATTTTTAGTTTTATTTCTTGAGTATAGTGTTTCACTGTATTTGCTGGTATATTGGCGTGTGCTAGCTGACATATGGCAAATAAATTAATTTACTGTTCTGTGTCTCGTAATGTTAATGTTCAGTACGAAAGATGTACAGACACAGTACATAATATATTTCGAACTATACAGAGTGTTTGGAAGAAGAACCGACACAATTTTTTGAGAGATTGGGAATGTCATTTGCCGTACATAATTTTTATTATGATAAACTTTTTCGCTTTTAGTAGCTCGATGTAAGAACGGCCTTAGTCAATATATGTATATACTTCTCTGTCGTTCGCGTAGGTCAGTTCTGTTACAAATAAACGATGTTTGAGAACTCAATGGCAAACCTCACGGACGATAGTCCATCACTGAGTTCTAAAACTCAGTGATAACGTAAAATGAGTGAAGTTCAAATGAGTGAGGATCTAAGACGGGTAGTTCTTGAAGCTACTTTGAGGAATAAACTACTGAGTTATCAAGTAAGTCCTGTTCTTATACTATTAGTATACATAATTAAATGCTGTATTTTTTGGCATTTATCTACTTAAAGTGAAAGCGCCAGGATAGCCCGCGAAATTCATTTACGTTTTATGCAATTTGCAAGTCAGTATAAGGTTAAATTGTGTGTTGATGAAAATATGATTCGCGACCGTAACAAGTTTATATTTACAGAATTATTATAATAACTAGAAAAATAAGAGAAATTTTACGACCTCGTCCGCGTCTTTCACCGCGACCTCGTCGGCGTAAAATTTCGACCCACAACCCACCCCGTCGCATCACATCGCCTGCCCACGCAATAACTTCATTTTCGTTTAGTGTTCTTTCCGACTTATTGTCAGCTCCTAAGGGTCATAGCGTAATTTTAAGTAGCCTATAACTTTCCTAAATAATTGGGCTATCTAACACTAAAATATTTTTTCAATTCGAACCAGTAGTTCCCGAGATTAGCGTGTTCAACCAAAAAAACAAACGAACTCTTCAGCTTTAAAATATTAAGTATAGATAATTTTATTAGTGTATATATATACATAATACATAAGAATAAGTAGACATGTTGCGCCGACCCCAAATAAATTGGTATTAGGGCAGGAGAATGATAATGAAATATTCGGGCTAAGTTTCAAGTTTAGATCAACAAAATAAGATGTTTTTCATACAAACTGTATCGCCCTTTTAATCCTCAAAGGGGTTCATTGCTAAAAAGTATTTTTTAACAGACTTGCTCGTAAAGTGGCTCTTAATGAACCGCTTTTAGGTCCAAAATGCATAGTATTAAAAACTCGTGCATTTTACTTTAAATTACCCCGCTAGTGCTGTAACGCCACAGATAACTATTTACTAGTCGGATAATTGCGCTATTTAATCTCATCAAAGAGACTTGCATAATGCTGGAGCCATAATGCCATATTTCACTTTTTTATAGTCAGAATTGTCCTTGGTCCCAAAAATTACCTTAAATTGTCTGTGGAACCGGACCCGGAACCAAAAGAAAAAGACCCTGACTGGCTTTCTATTATTGCGGATTCTCACTGAACTTATGTATATTTCTCTATGCCAATAGTACTTTCTACTTCCATACGAACTAAACTACAATTTGACATATGACAACACTATGATCAGTCTAAACATTATTTTATGTTATTTTTATATAGGCTCTTTAGCGGTTTTGCCAGTGCCTTTATTTACACCTGCGCGCGCATCGCTAGCCCGGCGCGCGGAAAAACAAAACCAGCGCCATTTTCCATAAACTTAATAACAATACAAGTCTGTTTTTTCCTCGCAAGTGTGTTGAAAAACTACGTATGAAACGCGTGTGCATTGATCATTACACTCTCGGCTTACTAATCGCGCGAGCCTCACCTCGTGCCCAATTATCAACTTAGCACACATGTATCATAATGTACTATTGTGACGTTTGCATTATTTGACTTTTAGGTTATTTATACCAATTTTCAATTAATCAAGCCACGAATTAAAATCCTCCCCTGTAAAATTGACTACCTCTTGTCACCATTACGGACGCTTTACGTTTACGGACGAAACCAAGATTATGCTGTATGGCAATGATGGACGTAGGAAAGTCTACCGAAGACAAGGAGAACGTTTAAAGCAATATTGCATTGAAGAGAACTATCGGCCAGGTTCGATCTACGAGTAAGAAAGAAAACAACAACTTTGTATAGTTTCACGGCTGCATCTAAGAACTTTACAATTCTCGATGTTTTGCAATCGCTCCAGTAGTGAATGAAACGCGATACTTTGTTAACTGAAGTTCAATAGATATCCGTTGAGACGGGAAGACTTTACCTTTGTTTGAGAGATAATTAATTCTGTGTCTTACTAAAGTTTGAACAGAAGTTCTTATATAAATCATTAATTAGTATCTACTTATATGGATGGTATTAAACCATCAACATCTGTGTAGCTTTTCCTGTTGGGGTTGGCTTCCAGTCTAACCGGATGCAGCTGAATACCAGTATTTTACATGGAGCGACTGCCTTTCTGAACTTAACAGACATTTTTTTTTTGTTACTGGTTAATACGATACCCCTTGGTAAGACCGGTTGTCAGACTTTCGGGCTTCTGACGACCCGTAACGATTGTCAAAGATCCACGAGTGACAGCCGTAACCAACGGCTTAACGTGCTTTCCGAGGCACGGAGGAGTCTCGGGGTATATAAAGATGGTCATCCATCTACAAACCAACCGCGGCAAGTGTAGCTTAATTTGACCTTAACTTGATCAATCGACCCATGTGGCTGTTATTACCCAGCCTCTCCCTTAGTCTAGTCCCCTCCTTAGGGTGGTATTAAATACCGACTTATAAATACTAATTACCTGACTACCAGACGTACTGCAGCGTACCATGCGTACTTGGTTGATATCCCATCCAATCATACTCAGCGCTTCTCCTCCAAATTTATTATGCGCACAGCCAAAGTGTGGAACTCTCTGCCAGCGTCTGTGTTCCCTTCCACATATAACTCATCTGCCTTAAAAGCAAGAGTGAACAGGCATCTTCTGGGCACGCTCGTTCCAGCTGAGACCTCATCCATCGCTTTACATCAGGCGAGAACGAAGTCAAGAGCAGGCCAAATCTGTGATAAAAAAAAAAAAAATAGGTTTTGTTTTTAATTTTCAGAAAAACTTAAATAAAAGAAAGAAGGTAGAATAATATTTAGCTAAGTAGCGGTTGAGGGTAAAAAATAAGCGTAAAAATCACCTACCAATTCGCGAAATCTCTTTGCGAATGAGTATAATATTGTATTTTCTTAGATCTAATTGACATTTAGCAAGGTTGTCTGGGCAAAATACATGCGTCCTACGCTACTTTCATATTTTTTTTTTTGTAATTGAAGTTCTTTGGCCGCGGGCCTACACCTACACAAGATAATATAACGTTTTTATTACAAAATATCTTCAATAATTAATAACTAATTACTTACATACTTGATTCGCTCGCTAATTGATTCTCTTTATTCTCCTTATTTTGACTCAAACTTGATCATGTGGGCATAAAGTTTTACTTTACCGTCCTACTCAAGTCTTTGAAAGCAGTTTCTTGGCTTGCCCTTATAATTAATCTTGTGTTTAATAATGTACATAATATAATGGTTCTATAGAATGCCACATGCTACGCTCTTTACGTACTCCTTTTTCTTCGTTTACATTCATACATCTGGTCATACACGCCCGCCGGTTGCGAGTGGTACGCACCTGACCTTTCTGAAGAACATCACCAATTCGGTCACTATAATTATGTCCTCCTAGGGCCTCCCCTCCCGACGTTACCAGTCACATCTGCCTTGTAAATACCTTTTGTTAGTCGCCTTTCATTTATCCTCTCAACATGACCAAACCATCTAAGCATACTCTTTTTAATTTTTGTCACTACGTCTTCTTTTAAACCTCAGCGTTGCCTTACGAGTATCACATCATTTTTCAGCCTATCATTCATAGTCCCGCATGCTTCGTAAGAAACGCATTTCCACAGCATTTATTCTACTTTCATGCTTTTTTTGCCACACCCAACATTCACTTCCATACATAAGCGTAGACACCAGCACACCATTATGAACAGCCAGTCGAGCCTTTTTGGGCATCGACTGATTGGTCACAATCGCTCCTACTCGTATAGCACTATTGTTACTAACACCAACATACTAACAAAATTATGGTCTGAAATAAAGTTTTATTATTATTTTTATAGCATCATTCACTTTATTTTCCGCATTTACTCTCCTTTCCACATATTTTCAATCATTCCATTCCTTGTAAACTGACTCCCATATTATGCAAACTCACTTACTTTGTGGCGTTCTATAGTTTCTGCCTACCCACATGGAAAGAAGGCGTGAGTTTATGTATGTATAAAATATAATGGTTCTAAACCTTCTTATTGACGTTACCGTTTTAATACGATTTTTTGATAAGAGAAGTTCCGAATCACATAAATACAATTGTGACAGTCATATTATATGCGATCTCTTGACGATCAAAATTGCCTAACAAGCACGTGAATTTTTCATGCTTGTCAAGCAATTTTGACACTAGATATGCAAGTATGAGGTACCTTTACGAACAAAAAGAAACAATTTATATTATTTAATACAGACTGGGAACGGCTTTAGTTATAAGAAGTTTAATTTATTGTCGTATTGTCGTCTCCACCTTGTATATTACCTATGTATTAAGTATGTAGAAATTGGAAAATGCTAGAGGATGAGTTTTCCGCCAGGAATTTCTCAGTAGCAGCTAGGATCGTGATTTTGCGCCCGGTTGATGGCTATAGGCTCGCCCCTATAACATGGGACTTAAATATAACTGGCGAAATGTGGGTGTACTTTATGTACTATCGGGGATATACGAATCATCAAAATCCCGTGCTCACAGATATCCAAATCTTTTTACCGCCCCTTTTTGCGAAGACCAATAAAAAAAAACTACTTTTGTTTAAATTTTAGAGGTATGAGGAACAGGGTGTAAAGTCCACTCATACTTTATAGTAACGGGAGGATCCTCCGACCAGACGGGTGTTGTGTCTGGTGGGCAACTGCCCGTCTGGTCGGAGGATCCTCCCTTTACTATAGAGTATGAGTGAACTTTACACCCTGTTCCTCATACCTCTAAATTGGTGACCCCGACGTGATGGATGACGTCACGCTGAAGTAGTTGCACAAAGGCTGCGCTAATATCCATGTTCGGGATGTTGTATATATATGCTAGTCGCGCGGTAAACTCTGATTGCGCGATGCAGGATTTGTGTCGTCAGGTCTTTGATGCGTAGTTCGCATGTGGCGTTGTTGATACCGCCACAAAATAAATTTCTCAGCTTGCTCTTTTACATGATCACAGATGTCTGATCAGCTCGGCTGGCTTTTTACGATCTTTTTTTTTTGTTTCCATTTAGAGAAACAAGGGGCTCAGCAAAAATCTGATGCTGCGATGCTAATGGTTTATGAGCGTAGGGAAGCGTTACTATAGCGGCCTAGTGCTGCAAACAAGAATAATATTATACAAGAATAGTCCTTATGGTGGTCCGATTCGGACGATAGTAAGTCTCTGTCTAACCCATCGGGGAACCAAAGCGTGATGTGATGTATAATTGTAGTTTAAAATAAATAAATCATCTAATTGACATTTATCAAGGTTGTCTGGGCAAAAATACATACGTCCTCCGCTACCTACGTTCTTTTTTTGACTAATTGATGTTCTTTGCTCGCGGGCGTACACCTACACAAGAAAATATAGCCGTTTTATTTAATATATCTTATGCCGCAGGCAGCAGCAAGAATCCATTCTTAATATTATAAATGTGAAATTAACTCTGTCTGTATATTACGTTTTCACGCCTAAACCGCTGAACCGATCGTCATGAAATTTGGCTGAGATATAGCCTGGGATATGGAGAAGGACATAGGCTACTTTTTTACGCGATAACCGAAACCCAAAAGCTAGTCCCTAATAAATCTACAAATAGTACTCTTACGAAAATAATGTTGGTGTTTAAGATACATTGAATCATTTAAAGGAGAATGTAAGAACTTTGAGGGGCTCGTGGCTAAGTAATAGCGCCCGCACGGTTCGATCGATCAGGTTAAGCTACACTTTCCACGGTCGATCCGTGGATGGGTGACCGTCTTTACATACCGAGACCCCTCCGTGCCCCGGAAAGCACGTTAAGCCGTTGGTCCCGTTGGTACTTTTTACGCGATAACCGACATCTAAAATAAAGTAATAAGTAGCCTTAGTTACTCGTTTATTAGCTATGTGTCTGTGAGAGTCTCGAAATCCCCGGCTTATGAAAATTATTATTAAATAGCTGCAGTGATCTTATTGATGTTCACTCTGACTCACTTGGTAGGTTCCGGAATATTATGTAAAAAAATAATAAAATAATTTTAGCATTAATTTTAATAATTTTGGTATTTTAATTTAATTTTAATTTTAACGCTGATTTTGATTTTAATTGCCGTGTTGATTATGATTTTAATTGCAGTATTAATTTTGATTCTAATTATATTATAATTTCAATTTTTTTTTTAGTTTGGATTTTAATTGTATTTTAATTTTAATTTTAATTGGATTTTATGTGATTTTAATTATGATTTTAATTTTGATTTTTGATTTTAAATTTGATTTTATTTTGGTAAATATATGTTCGGTGAGTATAAGAACTCATCTAATTTTAAGTAGGTGCACAATTTCAATCAACAAATAATTTATGCATGATGTGCTTACCTGTAAGAAATTGGTACACTAGTCTATAAGTCTATTGGATGTATCTCTTAACTTTGTATCGGTGTATTCAATTGTTGGTGAGCCAAATAAATTCAATAAAGTCCCATCAAAATCGGTCCAGCCGTTTCGGAGATTAGCCGGAACAAACAGACAGATAGACAAAAATTTTAAAATATGTTTGTTTTATTTTAAATACCGTATATACTATAATAATTATGCATTTAGTAAAAAGCTGTTATTTTGACATTACAAACAGACAATTCAATTTTATTTATGTGTATGTATAGAAGATAATTAGGTATGTTATGTTTATGCTAGAGGAAAAAGTGAATGAAACTCGTACCAATTCGCTTCGTTCCGGACCGTAAATGGGTGTCAAAACCGTCTTTTCGTGAGTCTTCAGCGGCTAAGAAAAGCTACAATGGATTTTAATTCCTTTTTTAAGCGATCTGTGCATAAGAAGACAGATTGCAGGCGAATTGCGAGGGAAGGCTAGCGACGCCGGCGGACGGCCACGGCTAAACTATAATAAATGATTTTTGTAATTTTCTTCAACAACTTGACAGCGATAATGAGTGGATGCAGCATCTAGGTCCTGCTCTTCTCTTTAGTTGAGTACCTAAATGCTTTTTAGGGTTCCGAACCTCAAAAGGAATAAACAGGACCCTTATAGGATCACTCGTGTGTCTGTTTGTCTGTCTGTCCATCTGTCGCAGCCAATTTGCTCCGAATCTACTGGAGCGATTAAGTTGAAATCTGGTACACATATGAACATCTATGATTTTTTTTAATATGGGGTCACTTTTGGCGGAAAATTAGAAAATTTCATATAACGTCATTGATGTATTAAAAGCAGTAGATACGGGACTTAGTAACAGCGCCTGGTCCTATTAAACTAAGTGATAGCCCGTAGTTGGCACTCAGTCGCGCACGGGATATCGTTGATGAAACAGCTCCATAATTACAGTTTTTTTTTGTGTGATTAATACGCATCAATATGACTTCTTGTGCAGCTAAACAGTGTTTTAATAATAAAAGGAAGAAAAATAAGACACACGGGATTACTTACCACTCGTAAATACAGCCAAAAATGCTAATTTGTTGAAAGTTATAATAATATTTAATGTTTGCTTCGCCATGTTTGTGCTAACACATGCAATGTCATTCATAATCGTAAACATTCGGCCAACATTCAGCAGCTAACGCGATTTCGCTCGCACGACAGCGCCGTCTCCTATCTCTGTTCTGTCTATCGGTAACTGTAGGGTTGCGACTGTGATCACACTGATCGCATATGTGTGACGATGTGTGATGTGTGTTTGTTGCATGTAGTTGTGCGCCGAGCCCAGGTTTACTGATAGCGATGTTAGCGCGTAATATATCTTCCTCCTTTTAATATATCAATGTATAACGTGCATTCGGTTTTAAAACGAAAATTATTTTGTATACCGTTCCCGATGATGATAACGGTGGGGAACTGGTTTTAGATTAAAAAAAAATACAAAATACTAGGTTGTACAAATTTTCACTCGCAGATCCTAATGACCCAGAACATGATCTATCTGTTTGCCAAATGTCATCCGAATCCATTCAACTGTTGATGCTCTTTTAAGTACCAAGCGATGTTGTTTTTTTTTTTCTCTTTATACCTACCTACACAAGTTAATTATCTGTTTGTATGCACGTGTTTCTGTGACAAATAAACCTATTTTTATTTATTTCTTTCTATGTTTCAAGCTGGTATAGAATAACCAACCACGCTAGCATAGCCACCTAAAATAGTCAACGTGTATGACATATACATACTTATGTACCAGCTTGTTATCATCCCCGAAATACATAAAAGCTTGCGGTTGGAAAGGGGAACGTACAAGTACGTACTGCGATTGACGCAACTTGTCATTAAAAGTATCTTCATTGTTATCTTGCCACATAAAGGGTTATTTTCGTTCTAAGAGATCGTTTGGTAGTCTGTGTATTTACTTAGTAGGTACATAAATGCAGCTGAGCTATATGCAATGTTACTAAAGTGTTATACAGAATACTGTGTAAATTAAGACCTTAAGAGGGTTGTCACTGGTCCACTAGCACCACTCCATTAAAAACATATTACATTTATCATTAAACTGTTCGTCAAACTTCAAATGTAGAAGAATAAAATGACGTTAACCAGTGGGTAATCGTTATTTTTTAACGAACGTTAAAATTTTGTGAAACAACGCTTTTTTTTGTTTGACGATAGTTAGCGCCATTTATGACGCATACGCGTGCGTCAAGTGGACGTGAAACAACCCGCCCTTAGTCTGCATAAGTAGAAAAACACATCACACGACATAACTTCTATAATAATCACTTATTATTGTTTATATTCGTAATATTACGTCATGTTCCTATTTTATATATCTTTATTTTTTAAAGTTACGTATTATTATAAATCTATATATTTTATTTTTATTAGTATGTACATGCTATGTTCAGTTAGAATCACATGTTTCTGTGGAAAATGTTACTTACCCGATTTAGTAAATCACACAGGGGGACGTCAATACGTCATTCCTAAAGGTTGTTGTTCAAAATCAGCGTTTTGATGGTAGGTTCGTCCGAAGTCACAGCATTTTGCTGAGCAACGGCCTATTCTTGCACAGATGCGACGCACGGCTTAATTGTTCTTGTTACTGTTGTTTGTATGTTACAAAAGTAGTTATTTTCCACTCTGTAATCGGCATAATGTTTTTGTTTAGATAGTTTGTTTGTTGACATTTTTGTCGGTGACGCAACGCGGTGTAACAATGTAAATTGTCTTTGGTCCCTGGTCCTGACATCGAGCAATGGAATAAATTGTCAATCTTTTGTTGCTTGAATGGGAGGCTTTTGGCTACTTCAATGTATGTATTTTATAATTTTATTTTTTGTTAAGTGCGTTTTGTTTGTGCAGAATAAACAATTTTTGTTTCTTTTTTCTTTCTAGTTGGTTGAGCTGTTTTTCATAATTCCTACTCAGTCACCAGATAATATTTTTTTAAAGGAGTAGCACTAGTGGACCGATGTACGCGCTCTTAAAAATCGTCTTGTTAAAACATCAATGTTTGTGGTAACCACAATATTTATTCGCAGTAAGTACAATTTATATTCCAACATTCTAAAATGCTGCGTTATACCGAAATACTTGGTTCAACCTGATTATATAAACATTTCAGCTCTGTTTCATATACTCCAGCACTATCCACAAGAAAAATAAAAGTGGAACAGAATTTGAATGCAATTGTGCACTTTAATCATTTCTAACGTGACGATAATATCGTCTATAAAATTTATGGAATACGTGTACGTTATAGCGTTTCTGTGGATGGAATTTAAGTGTATTTATATACATAATTATGTATATGAAGACGCTTTTAAATTTCCGTCGCGCCATGGAAGAAAAAAGTAAAAAAAAAATATATATAAATCGCTTCTCGCAGTTCAACCTAGGAAGTTGTCTACTACTTAACCGGGTTTTCCTGTACCTCAATAAATTGAGGCGTCCAGCTAGGGCATAAAACACACGCTAAGGGCACTCCCCTGCGGGGGTATGGACCTAGGCTTAGGGCGACGCTGGGGGAGGACAGCAAGACAAATTGAGGCCATGAGAACCAGAGTGGGCTAAAAACTGCTCTAAACGTACTTCGGAAGCAGTTAAAAAAAATAAAATCAGTATTGAAAACAATACAGTTGGGCCACCCTGGCTCTCTGAGGCCATGAGAGCCAGAGTGGCCTAAAAACTGCTGTAAAATTACCTCGGAAGCAGTTTAAAAAAATAAAATCAGTATTAAAAAAAATACAGTTGGGCTACTCTGGCTCTCCGAGGTCATGAGAGCCAGATTGACCTAAAAACTGCTCTACACTTACTTTGGAAGCAATTTTTTAAAATAAAATCAGTATTTAAAAAAATACAGTTGGGTCACTCTGGCTTTCTGAGGCCATGAGAGAAAATTACCTTGGAAGCAATTTTGTCGGTGACGATGATGCGAGTTCCATGATTTTTGTTCACCCAATAAGTACATACACATATATACACAGTATACTTATAGCTCATGGAAAGCGTTCGGTGACGATGACGCGAGTTCCATGATTTTTTTCCAACCAAAAAGTGCTCAACGCGCCTAAAGAAGTTTTCACTTCAAAAAAACTTTTGTATAGAATTAAGAAAGTTTGTTTAATCATTTTCAATGAATCTCTGGTCAAACTAAAGTGATCGAATTCGCTCGCGCCGATTGTGTTAGCTAACTTGTAAGGGGGTGTTCAAACAGGCGCCATAGAATAGATAATAGAACTTACTGACGCTGGCACGAATAGTTGCTTGCTTAAGACTTGCTAATCCTTAAAATAATCGACGCGCACAGTCGTATCTCCCGTCCCGCGCGGGTTTCGCCTCAATGTGGCCAGAGCTTAAAACTATGCTTTATCTACGTCGGGCAATGGAGAGGAGTATGCTTGGCGTTTTTATCCTCCTTGGGGAAACTCTTGGCTTTCATCTCACCTGACGGTAAGTGATGGTAAAGCTGAAGGTGTAAGCGAGTTTCACCCGGAGTCCTCAACCACAGAGGAACTGGCTATTTTAGTTCTAACTGCCGAAACACAACAGAAGCTGTTAACATTGTTGTTATGACGACAGACTTTGATTAGATGGTGGTAGCTAGCCAGGCGGATTTAGAACAAGCCCTACCACCAACCTCAAATAGAATGAGCCTAAATTAAGCTTCGCTTGTGAACATGGGAATTGGTGTCAATACCCATCCTTATTACCAGAAAATAATCTTTGTTTGTTGCTGTAACTAGCTTTAAAAACGGTGGAAAAACCTTTTTTCATTGTACTCAATATGTCCAGTCTAAGCTTACTTTTTTATATACTACTAGCTGCTGCCCGCGGCTTTGCTCGCGTGGCTTTTTCTAAAATAAAAGTAAACAGTAAAGACGGAAATTATTTTTATTTAATTATTTAATAAATTAAGCTAAACTAAATAAAACTAATAACAAAATAAACTAAAATATGGCGTCGAAAAATTCCTCCGCATCGCTGTCGACTGGTAATGTACCCAAGAGACTGGCAGCATTGTCACGTTGTATGGCAATTCTTAGCCTCTGACCAAGGTAAAAGCCAGCCCTTGGGTCACGGGAAGTGTCAACCAGCCTTTTGGAGATTTCATTGAACAATAAATGAGCACTGGGACCCAGAAAAAAATTATTTATATTATTATTTAATTATTATTATTGAGGTATTTTTCGATGCCATATTCTAGTTTATTTTGTTATTAGTTTTATTTAATTTAGGTTAATTTATTTTTATTAGCTTGATTTACATAGTTACCACCCAATGTATAATTATTTAATTTATTTTTATTTTTATTTATTATTAAATCCAGTCGTTTCGGAGATTAGCCGAAACAAACAAACAGACAAAAATATAAAACTTGTTTCTTATTTTTTTGTTTTAAGTACTGTAAATACCTCCATTTAGTAAAAAAGCTGCTATTTTGGTATTACAATTAACAGGCACTTCAATTTTATTTATATGTATATAAATACAAAACCGTTAACCGGAGGTTGAATGAAACTAATCAAAACAGTTCCAATATTGGCTCGCGTAAATACAAATACAGCCTTTTATTCGTATAAAATAAACAAATAAAAACGGATATGTAACACGTACTGATAACAAAAACAGTGAAATATTCAGCTCGCACTTATTTATTAGTAGAAAAATATATATCCTAGTGTAGTTCAATTTTAAAATAAACGTTCGCTCAATGTTTAATTAATCTATACAAAACATTGATATATGATACTGTCAACTAGTTGGTTTTTCTGTTGTAAGTACCTATTTGTTCCGTTCAGTCGAGAATCCATACTAATATAATAAATGTAAAAGTAACTCTGTCTGTCTGTATGTTACGTTTTCACGCCTAAACCGCTGAACTGATCGTCATGATATTTGGCAGAGATATAGCTTGGGATATGGAGAAGGACATAGGCTACTTTTTTACGCGATAACCGTCAACGTCCACGCGGGCGGAGCCGTGGGCAAAAGCTAATTAATAATAAAGACACATTTTGCTAAGATGATTTTTCATTGACATGGACTTATTTATACAATCTATACAAATAAAAAAATTGAAGTGTGTGTTTGTTATGTCAAAATAACAACTTTTTATTAAATAAATACATATCAAAGTTTAAACGGTACTTACATATAACAAAAAAAAACTTTTTTTTTAATTTTTGTCTTTGTGTTGGTCTGTCTGTCTGTTTGTTCCGGCAAATCTCCGAGACGGCTGGACCGATTTTGACGGGACTTTCACTGGCAGTTTGCTGATGTCATAAGGAGTTACTAACAGACACTTCAATTTTATTTATTCATCTATATATATAAAAATGAATCCCTATTTCCCTTGGTCACGGCATCACGCGTGAACGGCTGGACCGATTTCGCTAATTATTTTTTTGTTGTGTTTGTTATTGTCAGGAGAAGGTTCTTATGTAAGAAAAATTTAAGAAAGTTAAAAAAAAAAAAATTGTAAGAAAACGACCATATTTAAATAAAAATGAATCCCTATTTCCCTTGGTCACGGCATCACGCGTGAACGGCTGGACCGATTTCGCTAATTATTATTTTTTTTGTGTTTGTTATTGTCAGGAGAAGGTTCTTATGTAAGAAAAATTTAAGAAAGTTAAAAAAAAAAAAAATTGTAAGAAAACGACCATATTTACATTTTTATTGTAATAATAAGTTGGTAACTCTATCTTCTAATGTAACTTTATGGCATTTGACATAACGTGTCAGTCATCATTTGGTAGGTCTGAGAATAGATTTTATAAAAAAAAAAAAAAAATTGAATGTTTTAGTTAGGTAGGGTAGGGTAGGTAGGGTTGGTAGGGTAGGGTAGGGTAGGTAGGTGGGTAGGGTAGGGTAGGGTTGGGTAGGGTAGAATAGGGTAGGGTAGGTAGGTAGGGTAGGGTAGGGTAGATAGATAGGTAGGGTAGGGTAGGATAGGGTAAGGTAGGGTAGGGTAGGTAGGTAGTTTCCTTTGCGCGTAGACAAACTGCCACAGTCAAATAGCTTTTGACAGAACGAAGTCTGTCGGGTCAGCTAGTATATGTATATTATACTAGCTGACCCGACAGACTTCGTTCTGCCAAAAGCTATAGTATAAACTCCACTACTCTACTCTACCCTACCCTACCCTACCCTACATACCTACCTACCCTACCCTACCCTACCTTACCCTACTCTACCTACCTACCTACCTACCCTACCCTACCTTACCTACCTACCTAAAATAAAAAATAAAAAATAGATAGTAGCCGATTCTCAGACCTACTGAATATGCATATAAAATTTCATAAAAATCGGTTAAGCCGTTTCAGAGGAGTCTGGTAACTAACATTGTGACACGAGAATTTTATATATAAGATTTTCCTCTACTATTACCTATAACTCGAACATATACTGATGCCACTAATATTTTTTCAGACTAACTGTTTTCGTAGAATAAAGGATTATAGAGATTTTACAGCTTCAAGGAAAATTTTGTTTCCTAGCTACCCGGGACCACGAGCCAGTAAAATTCTCCATAAAAACCTACGTTCACCTGAATTCTAATTCATGTGTATGTCAGAATCTCGAATGCCGATGCTTCTACGAAATGTTTCAGTGCTCCTACTAGTTCGTGTTGCATCTGACTGAAATACAGTATCGGAAAAGTGTGATTTTCAAGGATCCCTTTGTACTGGTTCACAGAATATTGCAATGCAGGCTCAAGGTTATAAGATACAATGTCAGTACCGAGTGACCTTGTCGCTGGGAAATAAATCCTTTGCAACAAAGGTGTGACGAGTGCTCCCACATCGAGCCTTTGTCAGGAGCTTTTAAAGAAAGAAGACCGTAGCGTGGATCAATTTCACGTCAGACATTTTCATAAAAGTTGCTCAGCAGCATGAGCAATGGAACCCTTTTAAAATTGCTCGCTAAAGAAAGCCGTCAGAGATTGTAAGTCAAAGACTTTGTTAAAGTAACGTCATCTCGGGCAGCGACGTGCTAATGGTATTTAGGGGCCGAAAATGTGCTTTTTTTTTAGATCGACGTTGTCGCAGCATGGGTGCTTCCCATTAAAATGGCTGGACAGTGGACACTCGTAGTTTTAAGAGGCCTATTACATTTCGACCGTGATTTTTGAGTTAAAAGCCCAACCTTGGCGTTCTTATTCTGAGACACTGAAAGACTTCGAAAATTTTTACTTATTAAGTGGTGGAGAATAGTTATTAGTGAATAGTGTTTAGAGCGGCCTCCCTTTTCCCAATTAAAAAAAAACTATTTGTATAAAGCCAAAATTCCGAAGCCAGTTTTTCATAAAATGCGCTACGACACTTTTTCGAGCTCGTGGATTGATCTATTATACATAAGAAAACGAAATGAAATATTTATAATAACATCTCTTAAATTATGGTTTAGTTCATAGTCGCCTCAGAATTTTTAAATATGTATGGATTATCTATTGAAAAAATCCCGTTCAAAACCATAAACCTACTAAAAACGCTCAGAATTTACTGTAAAGGACATCGTCGGAAATGGCCACAGGACCAACAAACATCTGACCTACATAATAATTATAAATATATTTCATTAGACTAATTGCGAATATCTGTATGAAACGGACATTCTGCGTTCCATAATGAACAATTAAAAGAGCGACTATCGACATCACATAAAATATGCCGCCATCTTTGACAATTAGATTAGACATGACATGACAATTAGTGATGTTAATTAATTAATTAATTAATTAATTAATTAACAACAATAAGGGTAATTAATTAATTAATTACCCTTAATGTTGATAAGACATCTTTGGAAGGCGTACGAGGGGCCGAAGCCAACTCGCAGAGGCCCATTAGACGCTTTTTAATTAAATGAGGCACCAACCGACGATTATCCCTGTACGCACTACGCAAGTGCACCCAAGGACAACCCCCGGTTGGTGTAGGACTAACAAGACAAAATACATGACTTATTCTCTTCGACCCCAGGATCAACCAAACTTCTCCTTGAAAGCCCACTCATGTAATTTCATCAACTATTGTTCTTGTCCTTTATTAGTTAAAACGAATTCAATCAAATATCTTGGCATAATCATTGATTACCGTCTCAACTTCCAACAACACATTGAAACCCTAGTCAAAAGAATCAGAAATTTAATCTATATATTTAAAAATCTAAGACATATATCTGATACAAAAGTTATTAGGACAGTTTACTTTGCACTATGCCAGTCTTTGCTAGTATATTGCATTACCACTTGGGGCGGTACATCTAAAACTTATATGATACATTTAGAGAGAGCTCAAAGAGCTATATTAAAAGTTAGTTGCTTTTTCCCAATCCTCTATCCAACTTTCGAACTTTACCAACACTGTCAAGTACTAACTGTCCGGCAGCTATTTATTCTCATGACAATTCTAAAAAAACACACTGGGCTTCCCTTAGATACCTATCGATTTACCAACACAAAATAGACGATCTGCAAATATTTGTTCAATCATCCGTTATAATACTACTTTCTCTCATAAATTTTACTGTTTTCTTGGCTCTTTTCTTTATAATTCAATTAATAACAAAATATCTATCTACACTCATACAAAAGCTATTTGCAAAAGAAAATTACTCATTTGGTTATTAAATCTAAACTACATTACCACTGAAAACTTATTAAAACCAGTATGTTAACATCCACACATTTTTACTCACTCTCCTACACTTCCAAACATTCATTACCTACACACAACATTCTTCATTTCCACATTTTCTTCCTTCATTACTAATTTATTTTTATTTTTTAAGTAGATACTTATGTACATTAATAATAATAATATACATAATTTGAATATTTTTCATTGGATTTTATGTTAACATAAATTGGGGTGATCTGTAACTCAGGACCTTCCTACCTCAGACACCTTTCTCTATTTAATTGTTAATTTTACTAACCAGTTCCTATAATATTATGTTGAGATAAATAAAGATTTTATTATTATTTTTTAATGTTTACATATCTCGGGACCCTGGGGTCCCGGATCTTTGGAAGGCGTACGAGGGGCCGAAGTCAACTCGCAGAGGCCCGTTAGACGCTTTTTAATTAAATGAGGCACCAACCGACGATTATCCCTGTACGCACTACGCAAGTGCACCCAAGGACAACCCCCTGTTGGTGTAGGACTATTGCAAGATATGGAAACAAAGATATTGGACTATGGGTTTGGGTGGTTAAAATGGACTGGTTACCTAAAACTATGGAAGGACTATGGTCCCTGCCTGATCAATGTTTTTTTACACACGGATAAAATCGCAGGGGGTGACTTGCACTCTCAATAATGGGCCCCCGAAAACGGTCGCTAGCACATAGTGACGTAGCGACAAGGGGGCAACATGTCCTGAGGTGCTCGAGGAGCGGAGAGGTATTCCACGGCTCTCAGGACAATCCCAGAGCCCGGAAGATGTTCAAGATCCCTACAAGCACTTACTGGAATACTTCCTTCCTCCAAGCACGTTTGCTCTTGCGAATCTCCACTCAAGCCGGCCAATAAAGGCAAGAATGAAGTGGGAGCTCAGTTCCTCGTCAGTGTTCACTCCAGCCGGCCAATGAAGGCAAGCCAGAGATGAGGAACATGACTTCTCCCGGGAGATAGGGTCCGTGGGGTCGCAACTGCCCAACAGCTCGCCACATGCTGCCCTGCGGGTTTCTGTATCTCTCTTGGTCTGGCTCCTCACCCTAGACATGTTCCGGGAAAGTAAACTCTACCGGCACAGACCTAGAGTTTGGAGCGCGCAAGCCCCACCACGACGTCTACGTAGAGATACGGCGGTGGGGGTTATTATTATTATTATTTTTATGTCCAATCTTTCTATAACATGACTAACCTAATTTGAGGTAATATGATTTCCTACTTATGTATAAATAAATAAAATAAAAATAAAAAACATTAGGATAAAGTCGTTTAGCAAGTTAAATAAATAAGTACTTATTTATCTACCTACCTATTTTAATACAAAAACTAAGAAGATTTACCAAATAACTAATAGGTATTTAGGTAAGTACTTAAATATTTTTCTGATTCTCTTAGCTTAACTAACCACATACAGGCAATAGAAATAACAGTGACATGCATTTATTAGCATGTATTTCGAAGTATTGAAAGGATTGTTTCTTACTAAATATAAATAACCTCAAAATATTTGTTTTCTTTTGAAATAAATCCTCTCTGCAAGTTGTCCGTCATTAAACTTTGTCTTCATGGGCATATACTTGTAATTTAGAACACGCAAAGTAATTTTCCTTTACTGTTGGTTCTGGGGCGAACGATGTATGGATGCAGAACAATCTCCTTTTTCCTTACTACGTAATCAGTATTAATACCTAAAATTTATTTTATCACGAAACAACAAAATTCGATCTGAAGAAAAACGGCCACATTCCTCTAGATCGTATTATGTAGCTTCCTGTCTCAATATGAAACTTTATAAAAGGTATTAGAAAATAGACACACTTACCGAGGTCGCTGATTGAGCCGTTTTTCATAATTCCTTCTCAGTTACGAGATTTTTTTTTTAAGGGTTTGGCGCTAGTGTACCGTAGTAAGCCCTCTTAATATAGAGATTTTTTTACCCAAAAATAGTTAAAACTATGAAATTACAGGCACACTGCCGCTATACAGTCAAAAAAATTGTTTTTATTGCTTCTTAAGTTAAATGAAAAAAATCCGTATTGGAATCTTTATGAAAGTGGAATGGAGTTGAAATTCATTCAACTAACTCAATCTCATCTCAATCAAATTGAAAGGTCAGGCAAAATTACGAGGAAATGTTATATTCCATCGATGTCAGATGGTCTGTAACTTTTGTAGATAACGTTCAAAGGTCAATCATTAACTAATTTGTGCATCGCTTCAAGTACTTAATGAACTTGAAGCGATGCACAAATCGATGGCCTCACCGGATAAACGTGCAATGCTTCTTACACGATTTTTTTTTTACATTTTTGTTTCTTTTGCCTATCCTGCAGCCACTTATTTTTTTTTAATGAGTTTTGGACTCAAAACACGCCTATTATAATAGTAAATTTCTTTATTCTAGGGAAATAATTATTTTAAAATTATAGGAATAATGTTTATGTTGCAATTACATGCTTTTTGAGTCGCCAAGAAAGTAAATATACAGGTCTATAGCTTATTTTTTTACCAATAATTCGATTATACATTATTTATACCTATTTACAATGAAATGAGCGTTATTGAAGTTTAAATGTTTTTATTTTTTGCTGAAAAGTTGTCATTTTTCTCTTATACGTTTATTCGGTGGGGCCATCGAAATTACATTTATTGTTAAAGTTATCGACATGAAAAATTATTCAGAGTAAAATACCAGCTCCTACCAGTTTAAATATTTTGTACTCTGCTTAAATGAAATAGGTTAGGTAGTTTACACACACACATACAACATCCTGACATCAACCGTCAGGCAGTTGCCCACCAGACACGACACCCGTCTGGTCGGAGGATCCTCCCTTTTCAATAGAGGATAAGTGAACTTTACACCCTGTTCCTCATACCTATAGAGGTATGAGAAAGAGGGTGCAAAGTTCACAAAATAAAAATAATAAAATTAAGACCCGTAAAAAAAAAGAAAAAAAAATTCAAACCCGTAAAGACTGTCAAGGACCTATAGAGGTATTTGACAGTCCAAGGGGTCTCGTGTTGCCCAGTAGCTGGTTTGTGGAGGTCAGATAGGCAGTCGCTCCATGTAAAATACTGGTATTCAGCCGCATTCGGTTAGACTAGAAGCCGACCCCAACATAGTTGAGAAAAGGTTAGACAGATGATGACAAATTACGCGTTCTACTTTTAAACTACAATTGTGCAATAAATAAGCTTATTCTTCTCGAAATAAATTGGTGATGTATCCGTCCATGCAATTAGGTTATAGTTGTTGCATTTCCATTGTTGTTGTTGTTTTTACGTCTTGAGCAAGCGTGGTGATCAATGCTCGTGCCTTCTCTGTATGAGAAGAGGCCTTTGCCCAGCAGTGGCAGTGGCTGGTTTTTTTTTGTTGCATTTCCTTAGCGCACCTCAAACATTGTAATTAAACCCTTTGTCACCGCGCGCTCGTTCGTGATTCGCTTCATTGCACGTGATTTAAATGCAGTGACAAACATTCGAGAATTCACTATCGAACACTGCTACTCGATACCTGGAGTCCATTGCCACACCCAGTACAATCTCCTTGGAGTAAATAAATTAAATAGCTACTTGTTAATAATAATAATTATATTCTAATTTATCCTAATTCTATCTAATTTTGTCTTATTTTATCTAATTTTGACCAATTCTGTTTTATTTAATTTAATTTCATAAAATTTTGTCCAGTTTTATTATGTGATTTAATCAAATTTTATGATTATGACATAATTATGTAATTACTAATATAGACTAATAATGTGTGGTGAAAACTGTTAATATAGTTTGGTTATTAATTTAATAAATAAATAAAATAAACTATACATCGTCTCTGTCGTTGGAATTCTCTGCGAGAATCCCATTCATAATATCCGTTCGGATGTGTGGGGGAGACTACAAATCTCCGAGTACATTATACAGAGTGTTCAATCCTGACAAAAGCCAAGCGGTTCTCTTTTTAAAACCGAGAAAAATCCCCCCAAAGCCCAAACCTGTCACCATGTTCGGCAAGCCTATCCCCTGGGAGAAGCGAGCCAAATATCTAGGTGTCACCCTCGACCATCACCTCTCCTTTTCTGAGCATGTAAGTAAGGTGCGTTCGCGCGCCGCCCTCGCTCTCTATAGGCTTCACTCCCTTGTCCATGAAAAAAAGCAAATTGTCACTCAAGTGCAAATTGCGATTTATACCGCGTGCATCCGCCCCATCATGACCTATGCGAGTCCAGTCTTTGCTCAAGAAAAACCATATATCATTCATAAGATGCAAACCATCCAGAATCGTTTTCTCCGTAAATGCACGGGAGCACCACCGGGGTTTACCACCTAAGCTTATACATTGTGGAATGCAATAAAGATTTGAGTATTTGAGCCCCCTGGTTCGTTCGGAACACAAATCTCCATGTAGAGCTTAGAATGCCTACAATAGCCCAATTTTTAAAACGCTCTTCCAAGCGTTTCTTTGACTCTGCCGCCACCCACCGCAACACTCTCGTTGTGCAGGCCGCCAACTACACCACCTCCCGCATTAGTATGATCCGCCGTCCAAAGCACGCACTGACCGACCCAGACGACCCCACCACTCTCATCCAGGAGAGTCGTAGAGAAACCAGTACAGCTCGTAGAGTACACACACGCACACGATCCAAATTCCGATCTCGCTTTAGAGGCCCCGCGCGAAACCCACCCCGACCTACTATTATTATCGTCAATAATAATAGCCCTCCCCGTCCCTTGACGCCGCTTAACGATGTGCCAGCATGTGGTTTAGCTGAGCCTGTAATCCAAACTCCCCATGACAATAATCAGAACCCTGATGTTATCCAGCCACCGACGGTCCCTTGCCACCCTCGCTCCGACACTGCCCTAAGCCGAGGTTCGAACCCCACCTGGGGTGCCCTTAGCGAGCAGTCGTCTAGTTTAAGTAGATTATAGTAAAAACTCTCCTGGCTGGAGGCGTAAACTTCGTTTAGGAGCTTGCGGCACCACAGGAAAGCCCGGTTAAGGAGCAGGAACCCCCAGTGGTTATACATCCGAGATGCCATACAAAAAAAAAAAAAATACATAGTGTAAGGCATACAGTTGAACTTACGAAAATGGCGGATCCGTGGAGCCATCTGCCACAAGCATTTTTCTATATTTTTAATAATATTTTTCGAAATTCCTCGTTGCTCAAGCTTAAAATTTAGCATTCTGCGCAGAATTTGAAGAAACAACATTTCCCTTAACTACCAAAACCCTTAAATGTCACATGGTGGCATATTGAGAGTAGAGCACGCGCTCGCGCGTTGTGAACTTGTGAGGCGTGCCAAAACTGTTATTTTGACATTACAAACAGACACTCCAATTTTATTTATTTGTATGCATTGTATGCGATTTCAAAAATAAAAGGAATGATTTGATTGAACGTCTTTTAAAAAGTAGGTAAAGTAATGGAATTTAGTTGTTAGGAAAATTGACACTACGTCAATGAGGATCAAAACTGCCACTTGCTCACTTCAGATGCCGCAACCATTGCCCGTCGGTAAATTTGATAGCTATCTGTCAATATTCGTATTTTTTTTTGTAATCAATCCACTTCTATTACTCTTTACCCCGTTATGCAACTGTTGACTGCTAAAATCCGGGGACCCATGTATTCCCCAAGGATCTTAAAAGAAGAAAACTGTGGGAGAGAGTACTCCGAAGAAAAAATTGGAATCCCGATATTTTGTGAAGAAGTCTAGACCATATTGTGCTATTCTTTTGAAACCTGAAGACTTTTTTTTTGGAGAAATTCGGATACAGGTGATACTGCGAAGAGAACTAAGTCTGTTTTCTTTACCTACAGCCACTTGTGATGTGATATAATGTAACTTATAGCAAAGGTGTGTCTGTGTGTTCTATTATCATATTAGATCAGTGCTAGAATTAACATCCCTGAAGTTTTACAATCAGGAAGATCATCCTCGAGTGGGTTTTCAACTCTGATCAGGTTATTTCTGTCGTACGACTCCAGTTTTCCACAGCAAAAGAACTTAAAGTCAACAAACACAAATCACCTAATACAAATTATAAAATGTTCATAATTTATTGACTTTTCCATTAAAGATGCTTTTTTACCAGTGGTAGACGCTTCCCTTGTCCTTAGTTTGTCTTTTAATAGTGCTACACTCCAAGTCGCATAATTATTTATCTAGTTTTCCTATCATTTGTGATCGACACAAAAGTAAATCAGGGTGTTTGGCAGAACGTTGAACATACGAAAATGGTGGGTAGGTGGGGTCATCTGCTACTTACTCAGCCCTAATTTATTTGGCCCTGGCCGACTGGGTATTTAAAAAAAAAAAAAAAAAAAGTTTTTTTCTTGTTTCACCACTTTCCTAACTTTAAAGTGTATTTTTTTTATTAAAAATGGGCAATAAAACAGGCAATTTTTTTTTTTTAATCTTTGATGTGGCAGATTCTTATAAAATTATTGCTTTGTTCAGATGTTAGCTAGAAAAAAAGTTATGAGTCCTCAAACTTACAGAAAGATGTAAAAAATACTTGAATGTTAATTTCAACTTGCATTTTAAAAAAAACAAAAAATGATTGAGGAGTTCCAATTCTAGCAAAACATCCCTAGTGTGTGAGCTTTCTAATGGTATGTAATTTGCTTTTATAAAAAAAAAAAACTTTAAGAGTTATTTCATAATTTTATCAAGTAGGAAATTTTTGACTAAACTCTACCTTTACGGAAAGTTAAATGTTTTGCGAAATTTAATACTGCAAAGTTGGTAAAAATTATGGATCGACGGCTTGCCAGTAGCAGTGGTGCAAATTGACATTCACTATTCCCTTGAGATGGTTACACAAAGCAGGTAGAAATTTTGTTTCACTCTTGCGCAGTCATAGCGTATTTTTGCTCTCTTTCGCTCTCGTGGCACCGTGACGCGTCAGAATGAATTCTTGACGAAACTCTACCTTTACGGAAAGTTAAATGTTTTGCGAAATTTAATACTGCAAAGTTGGTAAAAATTAAATGATCGATTGAAATTATGCTGTACCAGTTAGGTGCGTTAATGAAACAATTAAATAATTTTAAATAATTTATTTAAATAATAAATCATATTAGATGTTCAAATTGACGCCCTTCATTCGCAATACAGGTGCGGCATCTACGTCTGATTTCTACAGTTGTTGTGCGCAGCAGCATCTCCTGTCGCATAACTTCGAAAGCAGCATTAATTCGATTTATCAAATCTTCCCGACTTTCTACTTCTGTAGTGTAAACTAGTTCCTTTGCCCTTCCCCACACGTGAAAATCGAGCGGAGTGAGGTCGGGCGATCGCGGAGGCCAGGGAATTGGTCCTCCCCTGCCAATCCACGAATTTGGGAAACAATTATCCAAATGCTCACGTACAACTAGACTAAAGTGAGCTGGGCAACCATCGTGTTGAAAGACAATAGGCCTGTTTATGTCTACTTGGAACACTTCTTCCACTAATGGTGGTAAATCATTTATCAAAAAATCCAAGTAGTTGTTCGCGTTGATGTTGTCGGGCAAATAATGAGGCCCTATTAGCTTATCGCCAATCACTCCTGCCCAGACATTCACACTGAATCTCCTCTGGAAGCCTCTTTGTCTCTTCACGTGTGGGTTTTGATTTTTAAGTGCCCAATGGTGAAGATTGTGATAATTGATAATCCCTTCTTTGTCAAATTTGGACTCGTCTGTCCACAAAATACTTTAAAAAAAGTTAACGTCGTCCACATCGGTATGCAGCAAATGGCGACAAAATTGCACACGTCTCCCAAAATCACTGTCATCGAGACCTAGAACAAACAAAACATGTCTAAGAATTGATTTCAATACTGAATCTTTTCTTCCTCCGAGTTCAAACTCTACAATTATCCAAATTTTTCATCTTCAATTTTTAAGTACACTAATTGGCTTTATGGCTTAGCCATAAAGACGTAAGACCAAATTCACAAAAGGGCGTGCGACTTTCCAATTTTGTTCTAAAAAGGACCCATAAGTGCTGGCAAGTTTACCTACGCTGACCACCTGCGCAAACCGAATCCGAAATCCGAATCCTGTAAGCGCTGGCCGCCTGATTGTTACGTGAATGCGGCCGAATAGGAATAGTTTATTGAATTTAATTTGAAATTAGAATTGAATGCGCTAAAAACAACATGAGGCAAAACAACTAATAAAGAAAGTGACGAAATCAAGGTTAAATGGAACGATCAATTGAACTGTCTCACAATTTACTACATTCCACAAAATCGTATCAGATGCAGTGCATAAACGGCTTAATCTTACCTTGCACTGGAGTGTAGTGAAAAGCATGTCTACCATCTTGCCGGAGAACAGACCACACTTTCCATATGCTTAAGCCAAGTATTGAAGCTATCTGTCTAATGCTTTTGGTAGGATCCGCGTCAAACTCGGCAAGAACTTGTTCGTCAATGGTAGCATCGGGTCGTGCTGCGTTCACTCGTGGTTCTTGTAAGTTCAGGTTACCGGTTTGTCGTAAACGTCGGTAAGTACTCGCAAACGTCTGATGACTGGGTACTCGGCGGTTGGGATAACGCTCTTGATAAATTCTTCGCGCTTCACGCGAATTTGTATTAGCGCTTCCATACGCTAACAACATGTCCGCGTATTCCTCACTGGTAAAAGCAGCCATTTCTTTACCAATAACAACAGGTAACAGTAATAACAAAAAACTTAACAAACTTAAACTTAAACTTAACTAGTGATAACAATAAAAGAAAACGAAGTGAACAAAAACAAACGTAAGCGTAACGGGCACGTGAGATCGCAGAGGCAGTTAAGTCTCGACTGAATAAAAGAAAAGAATTCATTCTGAGGCGTCACGGTGCCACGCGAGCGAAAGAGAGCAAAAATACGCTATGACTGCGCAAGAGTGAAACAAAATTTCTACCTGCTTTGTGTAACCATCTCAAGGGAATAGTGAATGTCAATTTGCACCACTGCTACTGGCAAGCCGTCGATCCATAATTTTTACCAACTTTGCAGTATTAAATTTCGCAAAACATTTAACTTTCCGTAAAGGTAGAGTTTCGTCAAAAATTTCCTGCTTGATAAAATTATGAAATAACTCTTAAAGTTTTTTTTTTATAAAAGCAAATTACATACCATTAGAAAGCTCACACACTAGGGATGTTTTGCTAGAATTGGAACTCCTCAATCATTTTTTGTTTTTTTTAAAATGCAAGTTGAAATTAACATTCAAGTATTTTTTACATCTTTCTGTAAGTTTGAGGACTCATAACTTTTTTTCTAGCTAACATCTGAACAAAGCAATAATTTTATAAGAATCTGCCAACATCAAAGATTAAAAAAAAAAAATTGCCTGTTTTATTGCCCATTTTTAATAAAAAAAATACACTTTAAAGTTAGGAAAGTGGTGAAACAAGAAAAAAACTTTTTTTTTTTTTTTTAAATACCCAGTCGGCCAGGGCCAAATAAATTAGGGCTGAGTAAGTAGCAGATGACCCCACCTACCCACCATTTTCGTATGTTCAACGTTCTGCCAAACACCCTATAAACAAAACAATGGCGATTTGTCGACGGACAACTACCTATGACGAGCTTTCAGTTTTAAACCCCATTTGCCATTTAAAGCTATTTCATAACAACTGTTAAAGAAGTCAACAACTATGATTTGAATAAACGGACTTTGAACAAGTTGGTAGTAGTAATATTCCCTAACAATTTAATTCCTCTTTCAAAACTAGTGTGTTCTCTTTTCGAATTGTCGTTAAATTTGTGGGTCATTTGACCTTTACAGAAATAGTACAACAGCGCAATATTCGCAACGTATTTCTGTGATTAAATTGTGGTACATACCTGCCCGGTGCAAATATTCTGTCAGTGGGCGTACTCTCTGTCTATATTTGGTTACACTCCAATTACTCGCATCTCTTGACCAGTGTGCTATCCAAACTCTGGTACAGAAAATACCGCTACTCTGTACTGAAAATGTAAAATCCAACAATTTTGTAAAGGAAATTGCAGGTACCTATTCTTTATTTAACTCTGTATTAAACTAGCGCGCGACTTGGTCCGCGTGGAAATCGTTAAATTAAATTAATGAACGCCAGCGTTTTTGCATATACTACCTAATGTCAAAACACTGATTGGTACACTGACGGATGCATTCTTACTGATTATTCCTGAGGAACGGGTATCACAAAATAATATATAAGTAGTTATATTAAATCATAAGAAAGAAAAAAAATATTTTATTTGGGACACGCACAGGTAATACAAAAATAAAAATGGAGCATTTAAAACTAACAAAATTGATATTATTTGTTCGAATAAACAAAACAATAAAAATAAAGACCTCTGCGACGCCAACATGGCTCCTATCTCAGCATAATGCTGCGATATTTAAAAAAATACCGCGGTGCTTGTAATACCATTTTTTTTAATCGGTAGATCAACTTCTTTCTAAATAAAAATAAAAAAACTATGCTATGCTTCTATTCCGTTCACCTAGTATACCCAATTTTTTTCAAGACGGTAAAAATGTACGTTTGTTGCCCGTGGTACTACCAGTATCACTACCAGTAAAATCCCGTAGTACTACCAAGCGATCCAGTAGTACCACGGGAAGTTTTTTTTTCTCGTGGTACTACTGGTAGTCCACATTTCATAGTTTACACCACGAAACATGCGACACATGGATATTGCGAAAAAACGGATAATTAGACAAAAACATTTCTGCGAGCTACTTGGAAGTAGCGCTCGCCGGCCGCTCCGCGGCACCGCTCGCTGCGCTCGCTCGGCTCGCGCGCGGTTGGTCACAGTTTTAACCTAACCTAACCTATTTCACTCAGTTCAAAATGACGTATTATACGATTTGCCTGCGAGTGGATAATTAGACAATGGTAAAAACATTTCTGCAGCAGATTGTATAATTCGTCATTTTGAACTGGGTAAAATAAGGTTAGGTTAGGTTTTTGTGTAAACTATGAAATGTGGACTACCAGTGGTACCACGGTTAAAAAAAAACTTGCCGTGGTATCTGGATCGCTTGATAGTACTAGGGGATTTTTTTTTACCCGTGGCTTTACTGGTAGTAATACTGGTAGTACCACGGGCAACAAACTATAATTTTTCTGTGCGTGTACCGATTTTGATCAAATTTTTGTGTGTGTTGTGTGGGATTCAAGAATGGTTTAGATTCATAATTGGACCCGCTAGGTGGCGCCTCACTGCCTCACTTCGCCAAATTATTTCGAATCTTATGCCTTATAATGGGTTATTACGAACTATACCCAAAGTCTGTAATTCAGATAATTTATGTAAACAAAGTAATGTCAAGAAATGTCACTGTCAAAATGACAGGACAGTGGTGCAAAACATTTTATCGTTAAATTTTTTTGTAAATAAGCATCGATAAAATTAAAGTGAATTAATTATAAGAACTATGCAAACAAAATACCGTTGCTAAACAATGTTTTTTGTAGTGTGTCGGAGACACGGTATACGATAGTCATAATCAGCCCTTTTAAGCCCAGTGCTAGACGTAGGTGCCCCAAAATCGATTTCCAATCGAAACAGTTCACAGCCGTTTCCATCCAAAATGTGGCTAGATATGCTACTTACAATATGAATCTATTTAAGAGAGTTGTAATATTAGTGTTGTTGAAGATGTAAAAAATTTGAAAATGTTTGGATCTCCTGCATTGTTACCAGTATCATAAAATATTTTATACCAGAAAATCTCCTTTTATTAATAACTTTGTTTAAACCGAAAATTTATGAAAATAATTACGGTATGATTATTTTTTAATTATTGTTTCTTAAAATCATTACTTAAAAGAAAATAGAACCTCTTTTTTCGAAATTTTATGTGAATTACCATTACGAAGATATTTTTTTGTTATGTTATCCCCTTTGTTTACATAAATTATCTGAATTTGAGACTTTGGGTATAGCATCTTACATATCTAATAACATATTTCGCTAAGACCCTTTTTTTAATTAATATTTGTTTGTTTCGCTGGTTTTTTGTTTGTTTTAGTTTGTGTTTTCTTTTTCATTGTTTTCATTTTTCGATAGTCTGCCATTTGATACAGTAAGTAAGTAAGTAATCATTTATTTACCAAAAAACTTAGCTTAGGTAACATCAGTGCTGTTTCAATAAGGGATGGGTATGGCTATTATAGATGAGTAAGACCCCTGCCCTTCAAACTAGGAAAATCCTGTATCTTGAAGGACAGTGAACTTTAGTGAGATTAAAACGTTTTACAAAATTATTTATGACGTATAATATTATGGGTGATAATTCTTATGTTAATGTGATGTGGTGCATTGATGTTGATGTGATGTTGTTTTATTGAGTGGGTTTAGTGGTTATTTGTGAGGAGTGTTTGTGTGAGTGTGTTGCTGTGGGGTTTACGTCCGTTGGTGTCTGTGTGTGAGTGTGGTATACTAGTAAACAAAAGTCTGTCATGTAAGTGATTTTTTTTGGATATTGGCGTTAATTCGTAGAATAAGAGTTCCTCTGTGTCGAGAAGATTAGATTTAAGAGGAAATTTACCAATTTTCTTTTTAATTCGAAATGATTCGGGTTATTTATTTTTAATTTGTTTTGAAGCTTGTCGTAGATACTAGAACTTAGGATGAAATATTGGTGGGTAGCAAACGTGGTCCTGTAACGCTCGACTTGACATACTCGAGCAGACCTACGTCGATTATGGAGCACTTGCCTTGGTGGGACGGAGGCATGTTTGCGAAGAGTGGAGCGGAAAACAAAGAGCTGTCTGACAGTGAGCAACTTGCAGTCCTGATATAATTGTTCAGTCGGGTACCTAAACGGTTTGCGTAGCATCACCTTCAGAACAGCTCTTTGAGTCGTCTCCAGCAGTAGAAGTGATGTTTTTGTTGCTCCCCCCCAGGCAGTCACACAGTATATCAGTAGTGACTGACACAAGGAGTAGTAACAGGTTGCGCTAAGACCCTTAGGAGCCGAGCAAAAAGAAAAAAGCCAGAACGGACGCTAATAGTGCTGGCAGGCGTTGCGATGTGACTGGGTGGGTCGGGGAAACAAGAAATTTCACGCGGACGAAGTCGCAGGCAGAAGCTAGTATATTTATATTCTTTTCTATCGTGCTTGTTAGTGATCCTAAGATTTCTACTGCCTTTTCTATTTTTACCCGTGGGAACCCAGTAATTGGCTCTATGTTTCATATACAATTGTTATCTATCTGTTATAGCTGTTGGTACTCCTATGAATAAATAAATAATAATTATTCCATTAACTATTGTAGGTAGGTACTTGAATCGATTGCAGAGTTGAAATAAAATGTTAAATTAGATCAAGCTTGAAAATGAAAGGAAAAGTGATTAAGCTTTATATAAATCTGTATTAACAATTATGTAAATCCAAATAATAAAAAAATAAAAAGTAAAATAAAATAAGAGTACTTTTTTGTGGATCTATTTAATACTCGTATAATTTACTTATTTAACTCTTAATTTTTATGACTATATACTATGTATATTTATTTTTATAATTACCTACGTAAGTTAATAGAAACAGTTTTATAGATTAACAGTTTTTGTTTTACTATTTATGTTTTTATTATCTCTAAGCTGGTTTTATTATTATTATTATTATCTATTTATTTCGGACAGAATCCATAAAAGAGTTAGTAACAATTTTCTTACGATCTATGTTAGTAGGTACATAATTTAATAATATATTTTTCTAACGTTACAATTCTCCCGTAATTATTCCCACCCAGTGCGCCTGTATGGGACAGTCAGGGCGGCATGCAATCATTTGCAAAATGCTGTTGGTGCTACCGCGCAGTCTTTGAAATAATGATTTTTTACCTTTCAGTAAGAAACTTATGACATAAGGTACTTACATAACTAAAATTTTGATGATTGGATCAGCCTGATGCGTTTTTGGTCCTTAGTGAGATTTTCGAACCGAAATAAATAGTTGTATAGGTAGAATACAGGAAAATGTTGAGATCTTTGAACATAACACCGTTATAGGAAAAGTAGGTACCTACATTAATACGTAGGTACCTACTTTTCCTATAACGGTGTGTGTGGGAGGGTGTGTGTTCATGTCTCTAACTAATGTTAGAGACATGAAATCATCTTATTAATATTCATTTTAAGATCCAAGCAATATATTATCAAAGATCTGCACACAGTATGGTTCTATGACTTCATCATTCTGTCACATAGATATCTATAAAGTTTCATTCAACTCCATATAACTAGGACATTCGATCAATAAATAAATTACCATACCATAATCTAAGGCCGCTTTCATATTAGGACGTTAGCAGCGCGACAGTAGCGGGGCAGAAACACATTCCTTCACATTATAAGAACAGCCGCACGTTAGCAGCGTGGCTGCCGCATCGCAGTTACATGTGTGGCGCACTTCATTTAAAAAAATCGAATATAAATTCATATTTGTAGAAATCAGGAATAAACAATGCATAAATAATTCTTACCAGTTATTCTTTTTTAGGGTTCTGTTGTTGTAATTGTTGCTTCTTGAGTCCCACAAAACTGGACGCATTTGAATTTCAATAATAAATCGTTCGGTATCAAACTCGCTCATTGTGCAGTCAATAATCACGTGCGTTTGCAACACTGGCTCATCGCCGACTGAGCGAGTGAGCGCACGCGGCGGCAACGCGCGACCTCTCGCTTATGTTTCAACTATGAAATTCTGACAGCGCGACAGTCGCGCGTCTGTCGCGCTGCTAAAGTCGCCTAAATGTGAAAGCGGTCTAATACTAAATTATGCGTCCATGAAGCCACAATAAAACTGAAAAATATTAGTTAATAAATAATCTCTTTGCAATACGCCTTTGATCGACAAACAATAAAAGTATGATTAAAAAGTAACTAATGCTTGTGAGTGAGGAGCTCGTGGCTAAGTAATAAAAGCCGCACGAGTCGATTCATCAGGTTAAGCTACGCTTGCCGGAGTTGGTCCGTGGATGGGTGACCATCTTTACACACCGAGACTTCTCCGTGCTTCGGAAATCAAGTTAAGTCGTTGCTCCCGACTGGTCACGTTTTGTCATTCGTGGATCTTTGGCCGTCGTTACGGGTCGTCAGAAGTCCGAAAGTCTGACAACCAGTCTTACCAAGGGGTATCGTATTACCCAGTTACTGGGTTGTGGAGGTCAGATAAGCAGTCGCTCCATGTAAAATACTGGTATTCAGCTACATACATCTGGTTAGACTGGAAGCCGACCCCAAAATAGTTGGGAAAAAGCTGGGCCGATTGTTTTTAGGGTTCCGTGCCCAAAGTGACCTTATTACTAAGACTCCGCTGTCCGTCCGTCCGTATATCACCAGGCTGTATCTCATGAACCGTGATAGTTAGACAGTTGATATTTTCACAGATGATTTATTTCTGTTGCTGCTATAACAGCAAATACTAAAAAATAAAATAAATGTTTAAGGGGGCTCCCATGCAACAAACGTGATTTTTTTGCTTGTTTTTGCTCGATATTGATAACGGCAACAAGTAGACACTTGAAATATTCACAGAATATTTATTTATTTATCCTTCATGTACAATAGTGGTACATAAGCGGACTTAATACCACAAGGCATTCTCTACCAGTCAACCTTTGGGTTAAATATAAAAACATAGTTATAGGGTACAAAAATAATGTCTAAAATACTAACTTCTTGATTACGAGAATTTATATACTTTTATTGATATTAGTACACATATACAAATAAAATAAACTAATAGATATTTTAACAAATACCACCTAATAATAATTACTATGACTAGACTATTATTTGTGAGTTATTTAGTCTGACTTAAGTAGTGGTTACGAACTTTTCTTTTAAAAGTAAATTTCCTTTCAGCTTTTTCAATGCCAAAAGGTAGTACGTTCCAGAGCTTCATAGTAGAGATAGCGTAAGAATTTGACATAAAACCGGTACGGTGTGAAGGAACTTGGAGAAGTAGATTTTTGGAAGCTCGTAGGTTACGACTAGGGCATGCAATATCGGAAGGTTCTCAATTCTGGAACTGAGTTCCAATACTGTAGATCTGATTCCGGAATTCCGGAACTGGTAACTTTTAAAGTTTGTTTCAAATCCAACAAGATTTATAATTATATCAGTCTTTTAATCATTTTTAGTAACAAATTAAACATCTTTCTCCCTTATTACTCTAATTAAACACTGGCCGTCTAGCGGCTTGTGGAAAGTTCCACAGTCTAGTTTGGTTGCGTTTAGATAAAATAATAATCAAAATATCAGAAAAATTGTTACGGAATTTCGGAATTACGAAATTCCAGAATTCCGGAATGCATGCCCTAGTTACGACTATGTATGTATTTAGTTATATATTCACTTAATTAATAATTAAATCTAAATTTAAGTGGGGCCCCCATACAACAGACATGATTTTTTTGCCGTTTTTATAGATAATAGTACGAAACCCTTCGTGCGCGAGTCCTACTTGCACTTGGCCGGTTTTTAATGCTTGCGAGTGATATTCCATTACTGTAATAAATTAATGGATCCCTGTAAGCTAGAAAGTATGATGCTTATGCATCAATTAGATGATTGAACATTTAAATCACATGCGATGCATCAATAGGCCTGCCCTTTGCTCGCCGCTTTTATGATTATGGTTTCGGGTTATAGGCATACGCATTATTATTACACGGGTAGTCCTTTCAAACTCCGCTTGCGGCATTTTAGAATTACGGTTTCTGGATATTGGCACTGTTGTATCATTCATCATTGTACTGAATGTACCCACATGCTCTAACTAATCAGTAACTATACTAAAATTGTTTGTGTAATTTTTTATGAATTCTATTCAATGTATAACTGAATGAATGCATATTATTTATTTTATTAATTAACTTTATAAAAAATACTGTACAAAGGCGGACTTAATGCCTGAGGCATTTTCTACCAATCAACCTTAGGGTGATGCAGAGACAAAACATGGCAGGTGCAACATAAGGGTTAGATAACTCAAAAAAGGAAAAATAAATATATACTAATGCATAAATACAGACATACATAAATATAAGCAAAATAAACAGTAAAAACAACGATAGGTAGGGGAGAAAACAAATCAGCGCTGGGATGATTCAGCCAACTTCTGTCAACTGTGGTGATCAGATCAGTTTTTAATCACACCTAAATCCCGGTTTGGCTCCTCAATCGCATCGGATATGTGGTCAACACTTGCCTGACAGTAAAGCTGCAAATCGTCAGCTAGATGATATGCAGTCCGAAGCTCGATGGTGATGAGATTAATAAAAATAGAGAACAAAAGAGGAGATAATATAGCGCCTTGAGGGACTATGAAAGTTATTTGTTCAGAATCGTTTTCTGTCAAGTGAAAATGATAAAAAATACGTAAATTATGGTCACACTTTCGCTGTATAGTCAAAACAAATCAAAATTGATGAAGTACCTAATACGCTAGATCCGTATACGTTTGCGACTGTGTGCGTGCTTAAATTTGTAATGTGACCACAATTTTCTCTAGTATATTTAATTTAATTTAAAAACAATGTGTTACGCAATAGTAAGAATTCGGTGTACGAGTATGTATTATTATTATAACATAATATTCTCTATTCATCATTCATCTATTCTCTCCTTCACAAACCCACTTCTTCTTCTTATGTGACTTTCTTTGTCAAAATTTATGCGCTGCACACAGCAATAACCTTCGGTCCGAAAAAAATCGTCTTGAAAAGAGCATGGCAGTTGAGAGTATGTCATGCTCACTTAAATGTTTCACTGATGGTGGCGCGTGTGTTGGATCATTCGGTTCCCTACAAAATGGTTGAGCTGGATGGTGCTGATCCATGCGTCATGTTCGTGAACGGGCGCCGTCAGTTGGGACTGGTCATTTCTTGACTGCCAGGGCTTATTTTTAATTTGTAATTTTATATTTTGAATTGTTTTATTAGTTTTTACATTGTCTCACATATAGAAGCAACAAGAATAATGTACCCAGGATTATGTAATATCTTGATTTAAAAGAGTGTCCTTGGAGTTTCTTGTCCGTTCTTCTCCATAGTGATCTACGTATTGGAATGGGCATCTAGCTTCAACTTGCCGACTCTGACTAACTGACCGTCTCTTTGACAATTCCTAATTCGGGCCCTATCGGAATACCAGCGCTGCGACACTTATTTTTAAATGTCGCAGCATCATGCTGAGATAGGAGCCTTTTGGCCTCGTACAGGTTTTGTTTTCATTTTACTTTTGTTTTTATTTGTGTTACTATGAGTGTGTTTAGTTTAAAATGTGAACTTCCTGTATGAGTCCCAATAAATACTTTTTCTTTCTTTCTTTCTTTTCTTTCTAATTCAAAAGTGCCTGTAAATGGTTTAATTGAAATAAATGCTTTGAGTTTGAGCTTCTTCGTTGTCCTTCTCATCGCTCTGGTTTTATAAAGTCTTCTTTCTTTGTCCAGGCGGTTTTCCTTTGGAATGCGCTCCCACAAAATATCAGGACGGTAACCAATCAGTTCACATTTAAAGTGAAAGCTCGAGAACATATACACAAGAAGTTGGCAGATTCGTCTCAGAATTAAGTTGTTGTTGGTTTTCTTGTTTAACTCTCATAACTTTTTATTTTTTGTTGTATGTATGTATATTTGTTTTTATTCTTATATCTTAGTTATAAATATTTTCTAAATTGTTTTCTGTTATTGCACCTACTATGTATTGTCTCTGCATCACCCTAAGGTAGACTGGTAGAAAATTCCCAAGGCATTAAGTCCGCCTTTGTACAGTTTTTACTTGTGCATAAAGTTTTAATAAATAAATAATATTCTAATTGGGGTGTATAGATGGATGTATGTGCATTGATTACGGGACATGTTCAAATAAAAATGAAATGCTGTTCGTTCTTAAGGGCATCACTTGAGAACGGCTGGACCGATTCGGCTATTTTATGTATTAAAATGTTCGTAAAAGTCCGAATAGGTTTTTAGGAAAAGAATAATTGGGGAATAAAAACGGAAAATGTTCAAATTCGACAAAACTAAACGTCGATTATTGTATGTACTATTGAAATTTGGACAGGATTACGTCTGTCGGGTTAACTGTTGTTATTATTTGAATAAAACTCCTTACGCCTTTATTTAATCGATTATCGTACCGTCAACTGCGGCATCTTTACTTTCCATGAGCAACTTTACCCATGAGTACTGTACTTAAGAGCGTCGAGCGCTGTCACAGGTCCACTAGCACTACTCCTTAAAAAAAATATTATCTCGTGACTGAGAGGGAATGATGAAAAACGGCTCAATCCTCGTGGATGTCGGTTATCGCGTAAAAAGTAGCCTATGTACTCCATATCTCTGCCAATTTCGGAGTATCATACTGAATTTCGACAGTTAATTATTTCGACACGGTCCCAATTTCGAAAAACAATAGTTCGACTACTCATTGCTTCGACAAGCATTAGTCCGACAGAACATACTTCGACAACACACAACTTCGAAAAACACTACTTAGAAAGAAGCCTTCTTCGATATATGCACTTGTTCGGCGGATCTCTATTTCGACGGAACATACCTTCAACATAATACTGCTCTGAAATGTGGCAATAATAATTGAATTTCGCTTTATGGTTTTAGGTACAAAATAAAAACATAAGTAAATAATAATCAATATTATGTTTTTAATTATAACCAGTAACAAATCTTTGTACTGCAAAACTTTGATGTGAAACTAGGACGTGCGTTGCGAGGTTTTCTTTCCAAAAATTTAATAAAATAATAATGACCAAAATTGCATTCTCGAGGTTTTAAATCTAAGGCATAAGTAGAACTAACGGCTTTGAATGGCGTCGCATCAGAAGTAGTGTGAATTTTTTCTGCCGTCTGCAGACTCTTCCGGCGAAGCCTTTCTGTGCTGTGATGATTAAGTATAGACAACGAACGAACGAGTTAGGTATGCTGGAGGCTCATTAAAACTCTTTTTAATTAAAATTATTCAAGAAAATAGATAATAATATGTACAAGTATATAAAAAAAGGGAGGGGAAAGAATCAAAGGGCATCGAAAAATTCGTCCGCATCGCTGTCAACAGGAAAAGTGCCCAGAAGGCTGGCAGCATTGCCACATTGTATGGCAATGCTGATTCTTTGGGCAAGAAATAGGCCAGCCCTCTGGTCACGTAAAGAGTCGACCAACCGCTTGGAGATGTCTCGAAATACCATGTGGGCACTCGGACCCCATGGTCCTAGTGTTTCAACCCCAAACGGCTCAAACATACAGCTTGAATAGAACAACCCTTTTTAAACAATATAAACGGTTAAGTTAGGTGGTCAAATCTTTGGCACATTTTTCACTTTTTTGCCTAAGATTTTTCGTCTAATCCCAAATTTTTTTTTGCCTACTTAGCACGAATGTCATAAGATAACATAAAATCACGCCTAGTTTCCCCGTAAAAACGTTATTTGTTTTGAATATTATGGAGGTCTTAGCCGTTTTATTTGTATGTTAAGGTTATTTTTACAGAAAAATCACTCCTGTAATCCACGAAGGGTTGAGCAGAGGTGTACACCCACATTTCGCCAGTTATGTCTAAGACCTATGTAATAAGGGGCGAGCACATGTATTTTTAATTTTTTTCGTCACGCCTTCAGCTTAGCCCTTAAAAGTCACGCTATCACGAGCAAAAAGGATTCGTCTTATAGCTTTTAGCCATCTAACGTCATAGGGATAGTAGCAATGCAGTGGGCGGGTAGATCTCATTAACTCGTCGCTTTGTAACTCCATTTCTAGGAGATATACACGTAGGACATACGTAGGAGTGACGTAAATACTACAGTGACAAGAATACTAGTTAACTGAGCTTCTAGAAATCGATACAAATAAATAAAAGTGTTTTTTTGTAATGTCGAAATAACAGCTTATTAGGGTTCCGTAGTAAACAAGAAACCCTTATAGAGTCACCATGTTCGTCTGTCTGTCTGTCTGTCTGTCCGCGGCTTAGCTCAGAGACTCTTAGTACTAGAAAGCTGTAATTTGTTATACATATTAATCACGCCGACAAAGTGGTAAAACAATCTTGAAAATTTAATTTATTTAGGTTACCTCCCGTACACGTAAAGAGGGGATGATGTTTTTTTTCTCGTCTATCCCATGGCATGAAATATCGTTGGATAGGCCGTTTAAAAATATCGCGGGTTTCTGAAAACCATTTTTCGATTCAGGGATCCGTTACTTAATAATAAACATTAAAGTGATCATTTTTGATAGAGTCAAGTACCCCCCTCCTGCTAGTTAAATGGTTGTATTTGGATACGTGAAAAAATTTACAGCAGTAGTATTTATATTACGAAGTTAAAAGGAAAACTAACAAGCTAAGCTTTGCAAGTTACTGAGTAATAGTCGATCAACTTATATTTGCAGTTGAAAAACATGTTCACCCATACAGAATGTATGGGAGAACATGATAAGTTTGTTCTTGGGATAAATTCATTCCGACTACGGAACCCTTTATTGTGCGTGGTCGGACACGCACTTGGCCTGTTTAAAAAAAAAAAAACTATAATGTTACACAGTTTTATTTTGATATAACACCTGCCAAAGAAAGAAAGAAAGAAATCATTTATTTGCTGATAATGTAGGTATACATATAAGTTGGAATATTTATTAAGTGTCCCGATACATTTTACCTTACGGCATGCAAAATATTAGATAGGTTTGAATTAAATAGTAATATAAATACAGCTATTACGATTATTATTAATATCAAACAGCAAAGCAATTTCTCGGCAGTAGTTTCTCGTGGATTTTGTACGAATGTTTGCTTAAACTTTCAGAGAGTAAAAAATTTAAAACGACTATGGTATGGTAGACAACGACAACAGCCAACGAATATTATGAGCCCAGCCCACAGTGCCTACTCAGTGTAAGGTAAGGTAACCTATTAGATGCTATCAGAGCAATAACAGCTGCCACACCCTTCTAGATCCTTGCTTTTGTGTGTTGACGAAAGCAGATTGTTTGTGGCCCACATTTCTCGACGGAAGCCTGATTTTATTATGCCAAACTGCATTCGAAGTTAGTTACCGACACCCGGTAGCCGGCCGGCTTATGCTGAGAACAATCGCCAGCTGTCAAGTCGATACTACTTCAAACTGTTCCGGAAACTTCACATAACAAAAAAAATTGTAATTCGCCCGAGGAACCTAGTTTATACTAAAAAAAAAACAAGCTGTTCTCTACATTTTGACGAGATATCCATACTAATATTATAAATGTGAAAGTAACTCTGTCTGTCTGTCTGTCGGTCTGTCTGTCTGTCTGTCTGTCTGTATGTTAAGTTTTCACGCCTAAACCGCTGAACTGATCGTCATGAAATTTAGCAGAGACACTGAAAAAAATATTTAGCCTAACTACTTCGGCTATTTCAGGAATAATCAAAGTTTGACAAGACTTTATAAAAGTTAACTTGATTTAATAAAAGTGATACACAACAGCCCGCACAGGTTTTGGTTACATGTTGCATAAAGTTATGTGGTCACTTTTTTGTGTTACCTACATGTTGACGAAAGTTTGGTTATGTATAAGTAAACATTTTTTTCAGTGGATATGGCCTGGAATATGGATAAAGACATAGGCTACTTTTTTACGCGATAACCGACATCCACGCGGACGGAGCCGCGGGCAAAAGTTATTGTGAACATTAATGTAGGCGGCGGCCTTTTTTCGCGACTCAAGGTTTGGTCCCATAGTGTAAGTTGTTGCCTTTGAAATACAGAGAAAAACTCGACATTATAACGAACGTTCTTTGAAGTTTCCGTACCTAGAGCAAATACCATTTCAGATTCAACTAATTTCTTTGAAGTAAAACTAATATACAAACAAGATTTTAAATAATAATAGTTACATGTTACATGGTATCAATTACAAAAAGTAAAACCTATAATGTACAGTCGCCAGCACATCAAGTTACCACAGTCAGATTTTCTCATTCGATTTTGAACTTAACCATCAACATTTTAAAGTTATAAATCGTTTGGATAAATTTGACAGTTTCGAGTAGCTTGATGTGCTGGCCACCGTACGTCAGTCAGGGAAAAGTGCCCAAATGAGCGCAACATTGCCACTATGGATGGCAATGCTGATTCTTTGTCCAAAGAATACACCAGTTTCAGTTCTAACGTACAAATGTGTTTGTTTCGTTTTTAGGGTTCCGTACCTCAAAAGAAAAAAACGGAATCGTTATAGAATCACTCGTGTGTCTGTCTGTCTATGCGTCTGTTACAGCTGATTTACTCCGAATATACTGCACCGATTAAGTTGAAATTTGGTACACATACGAATTTTTGTGACCCCAACATGCACGTGTATCGTATAAATAAATAAATGCTGAATCCCCCGTATTCAAAATTAATTTATTTTCACTTTTCGAGGGCATATATGAAAATAAAATTATTTATTTATTTAACAATTTATGTACACACATATAAACAGACAAGAGGAAAGGAACAGAAAAATATGTACAAAGGTGATACTTATCTACTATATAAAAATAAGTCGGGTTTTCCTTCCTGACGCTATAACTCCAGAACGCACGAACCGATTTCCACGGTTTTGCATTCGTTGGAAAGGTCTCGGGCTCCGTGAGGTTTATAGCAACGTTTTTTTTTTTTATGGTTTTTACGTAAAATTAGGGTAGGTAGGTAGGTAGATAGGGTAGGGTAGGGTAGGGTAGGGTAGGGTAGGGTAGGGTAGGTAGGGTAGGGTAGGGTAGGGTAGGGTAGGGTAGGTAGGGTAGGGTAGGGTAGGGTAGGTAGGTAGGTAGGGTAGGGTAGGGTAGGGTAGGTAGGTAGGGTAGGGTAGGGTAGGTAGGTAGGTAGAGTAGGGTAGCGTAGGGTAGGTAGGTAGGTAGGTAGGTAGGTAGGTAGGTAGGGTAGGGTAGGGTAGGGTAGGTAGTTAGGTAGGTAGGTAGGTAGGTAGGTAGGTAGGTAGGTAGGTAGGTAGGTAGGTAGGTAGGGTAGGTAGGCTAGGGTAGGGTAGAGTAGTGGAGTTTATACTATAGCTTTTGACAGAACGAAGTCTGTCGGGTCAGCTAGTATCTAATAAAATCTCTTCCAGCATACCTGCGATAGGAAAGTAGATATAGAGATGTAGACAACGTGTGTAAGAGTAGAAGAGAAAAAAAAGAAATACAAAAAAATCAAAATAGTTATACACTAGTATAAATACTTACAAACATACAATAAGAGAATATACTTACATACATACAAAAAAAAGACATAAATAATATAAAGTTTTGCTAACTGTATCGTATGACATATCAAATGAGAGGGCTTATTATATAGGTAAGGATTTCAGATTATATATTTTTTTATAATTTAACCCTTATCTCCGAATAAAATGGCAGCTGCAGTAAACAGTTGGTATCGTAACCACTTTTTTGCTTTTAATGATATCCTTATGCCTACGCAATAGAAGTCAAAATCGGTTGAACGGACTGTAAAAAATGATTATTTTAAATGTCTAATCTTATTTCAATAGGTAAAAAGAATGAAAAGTGAAGTAATGACAGATAAATTAATTATGTTCTCTATATATTATTATATTAATTATTAATTAATTATTTATTATTTTATACATGCTCACATATTTACAAACATTATAAAAGTGTTCGGCTGACGATCATAGTTCGGCCGATGATGGATTAGGTGTACGCGAGTCGTTACACTATTTCTAGATTCAATCGTTCATAGAAACTCATAGACGTCGAACATCCGAGCTCTATTATAAAGCACCTACAGACTGAGATCGTATTGGAGGGAGTTAACGATCTTTTGTTAAGCTTAGCAAGCTCAATTACTAGTACCTGTAGTACCTGTATTACCTGTACAAGGAAAACCAGACGAACGCTACGGATCAATATTGTAACCGCTAACTGAAAATCCCTTTGAACCTTTCCTTAACAATTTACTGTACACTCTAAGTACCTACCTATATTTCTTTGTGTTTGAACCTTTACGTTTCGAGGTATGAGTAAATATCAGGTTACCATAAAAAAGTCAGAATTTCAATACCAACTGCTTAAACGTTTTTTCGCGTTGTTATATCATTCAACTGAAGTTCATAATAAGATGTAGAATGCAAAATATGAGCTCAGAACGGTATAGCGAATCAGTCTTCGCTGATGGTACGGTACGCCGAAATCACTCTTAGTCGACGGTTGATTCCACGAATAAATCCATCGCCGCTAGAACTATCCGCCGAAAACACCGTTCATCGATGGTCGCTTCAGCAACTAGCCAGATCCCCTCTAAGACCTCTCTACCCGTTCCAACGGTAAGGGGTGTTGTAGCTGAAGCGACCATCGATGAACGGTGTATTCGGCGAATAGTTCTATCGGCGATGGATTTATTCGTGGAATCAACCGTCGACTAAGAGTGATTTCGGCGACCGTACCATCGGCGAAAAGAGTGATTCGCTATACCGTTGGCAGCCGGCAAAATGTAGCATCAAATATTAACAAAACATAATGACATGTTTGTATTACCCGAAGGGTTAGTCAGAGGATTAGTACAACCTATATATACACCTCTGTTCGCCAGTTATGTTTAAGTCCCATGTAATAGGGTGGCATCTGAACGCTGTGTTCAGGGCCACCATCTTTGGGCTAATCCGGATATCACCAAGCTGCGTGCCGGGTACTTATATTACCCGCGTGGCCAAGTCGAGCTCCCTACGGGTCGGGCGAGTTCATCCGCCGATCGTCACCATACCTGGCGTCTGCAGCGTGGCAAACCCGCTGCGGTCATCGTCACACCAGGTTGAGCCAGAGTTCCTACATACTGCGTTACTCCCAAGAGAATTTAAAGGAATCTTGTGACCATAAACGTACCTACTTCATTTCTTCATTTTTATAAAAAGAAAGAAAGAAAAGAAAAAAACGTTTATTTGCGGTAAACATGACGCAAAAAATAAATAAAAACAATTTGGGGGAAAATATGCTTCACATCTACGCAAAACGGTCATCGCTCAGCATAATGCTTAAAAAAAAACCCTTGTCAAATTAACTTTTATGTTGACTTTTCACGTGGTCTCATTTCTAATCTCAACCACGTAAACCCTTTCCGTCATATTGGCAAGCCTATTGTCATCAACCGAGCACAAATTTAGACTCCGGGCTGATACTGAGAAATTCCGACTGGATATACCCAATACCACTTTTCCCGACTCGGGAATCGAACCCAGGACCTCATGCTTAGCAGTAGCGCTAGCGACCACTAGACCAACGAGGCAGTCGAGTAACAAAACTAGACGAGTGAAAACGAGTGTATAAACAAAGTATTTTTTTCTATATTTTATTTCTGTAAGCTCGGTGCTGCCAAAACGTGGTCCAAATGGCAGGGCAGGAAATCACGCTTGCTAATAAAAAAAAATCTCATTAATAGCACTCCGTTAGGATATTTTCTAACAGAATCCAATTAGTTATTCAAGTATTTGCATACTAAAAGAGAGAAAAAAAGAAATCTAAAACAATTTTATTTCTATATTTTTGTGAAGCTTTCGTTAAAACGGTGACCCCGCTGTCCCCACCGCCCATGACCCCATTAATGGTAATTCGCATAAAATGGCGAAAAAAAAGGTTCCATTTTCTTTTAAGTACAGATTTTTTTATTAGTATTTCTAAAATCAGTACTTCACTAGAGTGCACGCGCGGGCTACATATGTAGCCCAGGGTGTAATATTGTCATATATAATTTTGCCATTATGATAAAAATAATAAAGATGTTTATTAATTATATATTGTGTTTTACTAATTGTCTTATTTAGAGAATTAATTGACTCATAAGAAAGAAAGAAAGAAAAGAAAGAAAAATTGTTTATTCTGCACAAACAAAACGAACATTACATAAAAAATTGAAAAAATACACATACTAATACAAAGTAACTAAAAGCCTTGTATTCAAAATCTTAAATGTAACAATAAAAATAAAGTTTGACTGTTGTCCATAAGTGGTATACACCTGTAGCCCGCGCGTGCGCGCTCAAGGAGTATTTACAGGTGCGTGCACTCTAGTGTTAAAAGAAAATGGAACTTTTTTTTCTCGCTATTTTATGTGAATTACCATTAATGTGGACACGGGCGGCGGGGACAGCAAGAATACACCGTTAAAACAACAAAAACAACTAGTGTAGTGACATAAATTGAAAAGAGTATGCTTAGATGGTTTGGTCATGTTGAGAGGATGAATGAAAGGCGACTTACAAAAGGTATTTACAATGCAGATGTGAGTGGAAACGCCGGGAGGGGACGCCCTAGGAGTACATATTAGAGTGACTCAACAATATACCTGACCACTGCGATGTCCTACTCACCATCGATTTGTTGCTGGCTAAGCACATTAGCTGATCACTTCAAATATCAAATGTAGCATTTAAGGTGATTTATGTAATATATGTTTTCAACCTAGTTATTAATTCTGCAGACGCAATCATAATCGTGTAACTAAGTGCTAACAACTTTTTTCCCTAAATAATATAGAAATTATCTACATGTTTAAGACCTTAATTATTAGTATTTAATTATATATTAACATAATTTAATTAACTATTGCACTATTCATAAAACTTATGTTAAATATTTGTTAAGAAATCAGTTGTCCTAATAGTAATTGTAAGAACTCATGCCGCCTGTGATACAGGTTTATCCTAGTACAGGCATCATACTTTGTAATACCTACATTATTTCTAAGATTTATACTCTATTTTCCCAATTTTTATTTTTGAATAAATTTTATTATTTATTATTACCTAATTGGTGATGTTCTCCAGAAAGGTCAGGTGCGTAACATTGCTAAAGGAGTATTATAGGAGCGCAGTATAGATGTATGAGGAACAGGGTGTAAAGTTCACTCATACTCTACATATGGTAAAGGGAGGATCCTCCGACCAGACGGGTGTTGTGTCTGGTGGGCAACTGCCCGAAGGTTGATGTCGGGATGTTGTATATAATTATGCTAGTCGCGCGGTAAACTCTGATTGCGCGATGCAGGATTTGTGAGGTCAGGTCTTGATGTGTAGTTCGCATGTGGCGTTGTAGATACCGACGATTGACTTGGACTATAGAACGCCACCTGCTACTAAGGTAGCAGGTTACGGAGTTTAGTGGCCACTATTTTCCGTTTTAATGATTACAATAAAACATAACAATTTGAAACTACTGTTCGTAGTAATAATAACGTATAGTCTTGTGAAGCACAACTTGACGAGCTTATTTTCTGCATTTTCATTCTAAAATAAAAGAAACCACCGAACAAACGATGAGGGCGCCACTGTGCGCTCGGTAGCCTCTTAAAGATACAATTCCTGTAACGTTTCTGTTATTTTTTTGTGACAAGCACAATTAATAACACCATTTATTTTCCTAAATATAAGAAAGGAGAAACTTTTTTACATTTCATGTTAAAACCCATTTTAGATACTTATTAATAAAGTTTTAAAACTAAGTAAACATTGTGTGCAAAAGGAGTATTTTCAATTTATAATCTTTCGAATATACCTACTTTAGGTACGTTTACTCCGAGCTACAACGTCATATTAAGTAGACTAGTCAATAACTAGAACTAAATGGAGCTTAGTGTCGACTTAGCGAGCTAGCGAGCATCTTAGTTATTTTCGCAGACGTGGTCCTAAGAGCAAGCTTATGGCTTATTGATTTTATTTTTTGTTTTTATCACCGCCTTGCAATGAGGAAGCTTTTGCTCATGTCTTTACTTGCGTTACTAGTTTAAACAGTAGCTGTGTTCGTCTTTTTTCTTATGCAAAACTAGCTTTTGCCCGCGGCTTCGCCCATGTAGAAATTATTCCACGGGAACGTACTATCAGGATAAAAAGTACCTGTCCTCTGTGCTAACCCAGGTCATGGTCTATTCGTGTGCCAATTTTATCCAAATCCGTTCAACCTTTAATGCGTGAAAAGTTAACAGACATACAGACAGAGTTACTTTCGCATTTATTTTAAGAAAAGAAAGAAAAAAGATGGAACACGCACAGAAAATACAATTAGTAAAAAAGGAGCATTTAAAACTAACAAAATTGACATGTTGGCTCGTACGAACACCCCAAAAAAAAAAGACCTGTTCGACGCCAAAAACGCTTCTATCTCAGCATAATGCTGCGATATTACTGACGTGACTACGTCTAATAAATCGATGAACGCCGGCTGCATGCATGAAAATGTCCCGTTGCGCTCATTGTGCCGTTACGCTCATTGTACGCTTGCGCCGCATCAATGTTTTGTTATGACGTCACGTTAAACTATCGTTCGTAAACCAACTTTACGGACAACCAATATTTTTTTATTTAAAGTATTGTGACGTGCAAATAAGAGAAGGAGGAAAGAAAAAAATCCCAACCTAAAGAGCTGATTAGCTTCGACCTTCGACATCTACGATCTTCGAAGAAAGATTAAACCGTTCTGAGTATTTTCAGTTTAAAAGTCGATCACTGCAATTCCACTTGAAACCAATTTGTGCATTAAGGCGTTAGTAATAAATTTAATTAATGGACGTTGCGCCGATGGCTGTTTCTAACGGTTGATCAAGCTGTAATTAATTTAATTTAACTCCGATGCTCGTTTCAGTTGTGAAAAGTGCAATTGTTTAAGGCGCTACCCCGAGCAAAACGTGTTTTTCAGAGGCTATTAACTCATTAATTATGAGTAATAAACTACATCTAAAAACACATTATTCATGTACGATATCCTATAATCACATTTTTTTTTTTTTTTTTTTTTAAACGTTGCCCCACACTAGGAATTTCTCCTGTGTTGTGGGTGCGTTCAAAAACATTAAACTTACATACACAAACAGCCAGACCCGGAACAATTACTTGTAGGTCATACAAATATTTGTTCCGTGCGGGAATCGAACCCGCGACACGCAGCGCAGCAATCAATCGCTTAACCACTGCGCCAACCGTGCCGTCAAACTCTCATAACTCAACATTGCACGTAATTATTTATTTTTATGTGTTATAAGTACATAAAAAGTACTAAAATGATTGATTGCATGCATCTTTTGCTAAAGTTGACGTTCCATTAATTTGAGACTTACACTAATGGATAGATAATTAAAAAAATCTTAATAATTCACGTTTTATTTAATTTCAAAAGATCACTCTCCTTTTTTTTAATTATAATAATTCCAAAAATTGTGTGAATTCGCCGTAAGCAGGGAGCGGGGCAGAGCGTCCCCGCTGTGACGGGATAGAGAAGGACCGAACGCTCACGCTAGGGGATCGCCTTAAGTTCTTAGTGGACGCCTGCACTATCACAATCTGAATTATTTTGAAGGATATTGCTTATCCATTGCTTCATATGTTTGAAAATTTTCTGCACAACAACTTAAATAATGCAACGAATGTTGGTGAACTGTCTAAATAAAACTCATTGCTAATGATAGTGTCTTACGTAATTACCCCGCTGGAGTACGTTCTTTTCAAGGCGAAAGCGTCTGGCTAGACCACGATATTTCTTTTTTAAATTAGATTGTATCTTGATCTAAATATGATTCGCGACCGTAAAAAATCTGTATTTTGTCGCCTTAGTAGTGAAGGGAGCTATTCCACACTAAACTGGTTCCAAGATAAAGATAAATCAAAAATTCACCACTTGATTTTTTTGTTCCTAGTTACATTTAACTCCTTTTACGTCTGAATGAAAAACGAAACCTCTAGTTGAGCTATCACTTAGATCTCTTCACCACTAGAATCTCCGTCTAACGACGAGTATGGTGGTGTTCTTAACTCAATTCGGTCAAAACTGTGCCTTAGCTCTCTTCACCGCTAAGGTGACGATTTATAGAATTATAACCATTGATTGATTGATTTTGATTTTTAAAGGTCTTTATTAACAGAAAGGTTTATACAAGTGAACAAAAAGATCTTATTCTAAATGTAAACTAACATAATTCGAGCAATGGTAAATAGGCTAAATCACCTCTATTAACGTACAACATGTATGATTGTTAGTGTGACTACTAATTTAAAAGATATTTTATAACTGTAGTGTTATGTAGGGTTTGCAGACCCACATTTTTATATTTAAGTTACCCAAGCCCCGATTTTTAATTATTTAGAAATTATTAAATTGTTACAATAAAAAAGTATTAAGAATAATTGGTTAAATATATGTTTAGGAATTTATATACAAATTAGTGAGTTAGGTGACAGCAATAATGCTGGACAGGTGGTAAGTGAGCTAACGTTAATCCACCAGGAAATGGTGATGAGGTAGTTTGTACTTATTATAAGTCCTGGAACAAGGTAATCGGTTTAATCTACTCTTGCCAATGAGTGGGCCCAGAGAATTACGATGACGTGGATTATTGAAGAGGTAGAATTTTCGGGATACTTTCTATATCTATATATATATAAACTATAATCATTAAAATCAGCAATTCAACTCTCTAAATCCATATCACCCTATTGAATGACTATTTCACGTAATCTTGACATTTGGGGATTATACTAACTTAAGGAGTTGTAAATTAATATCTGTTACTGTCGCAACTAATTCTTTAATCAACATAAACCCAGACAATGAGCCGCAAATTGCAAAAATCATAAGAAAATTTGAATTTCGCGGGCTACCTTAGCGTTTCCCCCTTAAGGCGACGATTACCGACTTTTAATGATATTATACTGAAGATCACGTCTAAACGAGTAGTGTTAATAATTTGGAAAAAATATATCTTAAATTAGAGCATTTTCTTAATAACTTAATATCTGAATATTTTAGATTATGTCTATATTACATAGTGAAATTAATTTGTAAAGTTATGTCTAATGCGGATAAAAAACTGAGAATCACGCAAATCTATCAAGCGTATTTTTCTGAAACCTTCACTTTTTTAAATAAAATTTAATTATTGATCTTTTAGTATACGTGTTTTATTAAAATACCTTTTGTTTTATGTGTAATAAATTAATAATGCGTTTTATTTGGGCCAGCGCTCCTGGATGGGCGAGTCCTATTACTGGCTGGACGTACGACGCGTTTCGTGAGCTCAGTACAGAACACGCAAGCTAACTATTCAAGGTCGCTGGCATATATCTGGGCCTTAAACATAGTTGGATTTATCTTGAAGGTCAAGACTCTCTGAGGGCGAGATCTATAAAATGTTACATAGCACGTATTTTGGCCAAGCGCTATTCCCGAAACAGGCGCGCTACTATCAAACTACAAGTGCAAGATAGAGAAGGACACATGTCTAAGTCAAAGCACGTGCCAAGTAACTTTTATAGATCTCAACCATACAGTGATCCAGAGGTTTAATAAAGTCACTTGCTTGAATGTGAATCAACGATATTACGTAAAAGAGAGACTTCGTTTTTGAATTTTGTGCGACCACTTATGTGAGCTTCGAAAGGAACGTTACAAGATACTTGCCCGGACCAAAAATGTAACCTATTCTCTAATTATTACAGACAATCTCTTGTATCATAACTTTTTTATATCTTAGCTTTTCTGTTATTAGATATATCAAAAACTTGCCAGCGAAGTCCGCTGGCATCCATACTAATATTATAAATGTGAAAGTAACTCTGTCTGTCTGTCTGTCTGTATGTTACGTTTTCACGCCTAAATCGCTGAACCGATCGTCATGAAATTTGGCAGAGATATAGCCTGCGATATGCCAAATTTCATAGGCATAGGCTACTCTTTACGCGATAACCGACATCCACGTGGGCGGAGCCGCGGGCAAAAGCTAGTGTTTAATAAATTATTAGATTTATTTATCACAAGTATAAACCATCTAACATTATCCCTCTCCTTGTTACAGAGCAACTATACGAAATTTCTCAAAAACCTCCACACGGAGCAGATCGCGAAGCTCCATGCAAAGAATCAGCATGAATGCGACTTGCTCGAAGACTTGCGCACTTACACCATCAAGCGGTCGGCCATCGAGAAGTCGTACTCCGAGGTACGTATTGAAGTACTTATTTCGAGTGTGAACGGGGCTGGTAAGTAAGCAGGTAAGTGTAGGCAGGGATAACACCTAGAAATAACTTAGGATTTTATTAATACAGCTTTTAAAACACTTTCACGAAAGCTGTTACGGACGGCGTTAGGACGTGGACTTACCAAAGAGCGCGTTTTTTCGCTTACCAGCGTACCCTCGTCTGTTTCGTAGACATACTTTTTTTTTTAAAGGTGGTTAATATTACTACTATCTACTATGTCAAGGCTTAAAATATGGTCGACAGGCGTCTCGTTAAGAAATGCGCAGAATGGTTCGGATCGCTCTTTTCTTTCTCTTTTGATAGTAGGTAGTCTCGCTCGTTTTTTTAGGGTACCGTACCCAAAGGGTAAAACGGGACCCTATTACTAAGACTCTGCTGTCCGTCAGTCCGTCTGTCACCAGGCTGTATCTCATGAACCGTGATAGTTAGACAGTTGAAATTTTTACAGACTATGTTGTCGCTATAACAATAAATACAAAAAAAAAAGAATAAAATAAAGAAAGAAAGAGAAAATAGGTTTATTTGTCACAGTTTCACAGTTTTGTTTCAGTTTTTGTTTTTGTTTGTTTCACGTGCATACAAAATTATAATTAACTCGAGTAGGTAGGAACAAGAAAAATATAACAAAATATATCTACATTATACTCACAAGCACAAAGACGAAAATAGTCGGCAGCTGCACGTCATGACTGTGACGAGAAAGCTTTAAATATTTCAGGGGGTTCCCATACAACAGACATGATTTTTTTGGCGTTTTTATAGATAATGGTACCTCTCGCACTTGACCGCTTTACTTGATATTTTTTTACTTTGACTAAAGGCTGATTTTTCAATAGTCAGATAACTTTCATCTGAGGAATAAATATTGCGAGTTGACAGCTTTTGTGTAGAAAATATGACAAACTGTCATATATTATTTATGTCATTATTATTAGCTGACCCGACTGACTTCGTTCTGTCAAAAGCTATTTGACTGTGGCAGTTATCTACGCGCAAAGGAAATATAGTATAAACTCCACTACTCTGCCCTACCCTACCCTACTCTACCCTACCTACCTAAAACCTTAAAAAAAAAATTGGTTGTCTGTAAAGTTGGTTTACGGACGATAGTTTAACATGACAACGTCATAACGCGATAACGAGCGTAACGGGACAATGAGCGTAACGAGACAATGAGTCATCCTTTTTCGTGCATGTAGCCGGCGTTCATCGATTTGTTAGACGTTGTCACGTCAAAAAATAGTTAAAAACCTATTCTCAGACCTACCTACCAAACGATGACTAAAACGTCATGTCAAACGCCATAAAGTTACATTAGAAAATAGTTACTTATGATTACATTAGAAAAGTTAATAAATATGGTCGTTTACTTATTTTATTTTTTTACTTTTTATTATTACGTAAGAACCTCCTGACAATAACAAACACAACAAAAAATAATTAGCGAAATCGGTCCAGCCGTTCACGCGTGATGACCAAGGGAAGTAGGGATTCATTTTTATATAGGTATAGATTAAAATTTAAATACGCGATAATCCGAGTAATGTGGATATATGTTGTCGACTGAAAACCCTTAATTTAATACGTGCTTCAATTCGAGTGGACCCGACTCTACCGAAGGGACGAACGTCAAATGTTTGAAAGGAAAGGTGGAAGAACAGTTTATATGGGAAAATGAAATTGTTGTATACTATCTTCCTCGCAATTTTTCCATATTTTCTCACCGTTTAAACCTTCCCTGGACAAACATATCAAAACTAAAATCAGCTAAATCTGCCCAGCCGATATCGAGTTTTAGCGAGACAAACGAACAGCAATTGATTTATATAATACTCTAGCTTTTGCCCGCGGCTTCGCCCGCGTGGATGTCGGTTATCGCATAAAAAAGTACCCTATGTCCTTCTCCATATCCCAGGCTATATCTCAAAATTCTAACTTAATACTAATTTTAATGTGAATAGAAACCGAAACAAATGATTTAATCTAGTAAAAGTACATTTGTTCTGAACGTGAATGAGTCTTTACTTAGAAGATAGCAAACACAAAATCAAAATACGAAATTTCACTCAAATTCTTAAAGCAATCAATTGTACCAAATTACAACACGAAATAAAAGTGCGACACAAATAATAATTTTAAAATAGTTCACGTTAGTACCAACAATGTAAAAATAAAACGAAATCCTGCCAAATGTCGCATGATACACCGTTTGTGCTGATAAAACGCTCGAAATATCTAATGAACACCATTGGTGCATAACTTTTCTCAGGGTCACGTTCGCAACTGGACGAAATATTTGACATTTATTCTGTACTTGCAACACGATCTGGCTGTAGAATTCGATTAATCGACTAATACTTGACCGGTTGACATTTTAGCGGGAACACCACTAAACGAACGAAAAAAAAAAAGAAAACAAAATACGTCTGTACTCTGTGGTCGTGTGGCGGTGTGGCGCGGTGCTTAATGTAAACATTCATCAAGGTTATACGTGCGTAAAGTAATGGATTCAATGATAAAACGGTTTAATCTTAGAAGAATCTTATACAGAATTACTGAAAAATAAGTGTAGATTTCGTATTGAGTGTTAGTTTATCGAAAAGTGATAAATATGTCAGTGAAAAAGAAACGAAAGTTTTGGAATGCACAAATTTTGATCATAAGGCCGCCGTGTTTAGTAATGTTTTTATGATAAATATTCTTGTATACTGTTTGAAATACACATAAGTAGCTAGCTTATTTATCTACGAACATAATTTGGCTAATAGTTACTGATATTATAGCGTATTGTTATCGTAATCGTATTTCCAAGAGTAAAATTCGGCAAACAAATACCTACAAAAAGACAATAAAATGGATATAGTATGTTATCCTTAAGAGATAGACATATGCCATCGCAGACTATTTTGAAGACCTTTATAAGATACATAATTCCACCATACATTATTTTGTTATATCTCAAAGGGTTTAGACAGCGTTTTCGTTGAATGCTCCCAGATAGCTTATTTTTTTCCGACACCTCCAACAAATATCGTTAATTCATACAAAAATGCATACAGAAACTTAACAAATTATATACTAAAACCTTCCTCGAGAACCAAGCTATCCATTGGTGAAAACAGCATGAGAATCGGTGCAGGAGTTTTTGAGTTTATCGCGAACAGACAGACAAACAGACAGGCAGACAGACAGACGCGGCGGAGGACTTTGTTTTATAATATGTAGTGTTTAATAACTAAAGTTAGTTATTAATAAATGAATAAATATGACGGAGAAGGTACGTATCTTTATTTATCATCAGCCATATTTAAACTACTGTGGGCGTACTATGGGAACTGTTGGTTATAGCGCAATAGAAAAACCGTTTGTAGTTCAAATCAAATTATTATTTAAGAAATACACAACACATATGATACACGACACGACTATACGGAACGCGCGACTGTTTTTAAATGTGCTCACTGCTCGACGACCACCGACAAAACCGAACTTAAGGGTGAAGCCAGACGAGCGTAATTTTTTGAGTTGTGAGTCGCGTTATTTCTGCTACATTCGGTTTCATACAAAAATCCTGTTTCGTTCACACGGCGACGCAAAAGAGTTGTCTGCCGACTCACGCGCACAATCCCGGCTGAATTGAGTTCGCGGCGAGAGAGGGGCGACTCGAGGGAATAAAACACTTAAAAAACTTACCTGAGTGTTATTATTAGTCTTTCCTCTGCACTGATGGCTAGTCTCATAATTTGTGTCTGATTTAATAATAAAAGGTTTTACGAGATGTAATAATTCTTGAAAAACATAATAATGGCATATGGAATAATTTTGAAATATATCTGGATTTGCACATACCTAAACGTTCATACAAGACATGAAACTGTCCGGGCATCAGTCTTTCACTGTTGAGCGGATTCACCCAATATTTTCATCTATCATCATCTGTGTCTTCGCTACATGCTTCGTAAACACACGTTTTTATTATATCCATTGCACTACACAAACACCCAATACAAGCGTTGTAAGTATCTGAATAAATTACGCTCGTCTGGTAGCCCAACAGAATTTCTGTCGAGCAGAAATTACGCGACCGAAATTATGCAACTCACAACTCAAAAAATTACGCTTGTCTGGCTTCACCCTGACTGCGGTCGAGCATTTTCTTGTAGACTCATTCTGTTGTCAAATCACTGACTGACGTATTTCCGACAAATAATTATTTATTCTTCAGGTAAAAGTTAGGTTATTTTTTTAATTTACTGTTTGTATAGATATTAATGTTACTTTGTAAGTGCCCTCAGGTTATTTGTCTCGTTACACTGTCGCATCTACGTTCCGGAAAATCTACTAAATAAAAAAATAAAAAATCATTCATTCACTGACAGACGGTGCAAAGCCTAAACCGCTGGATCTAGAAGCGTGACATTTTGCACAAGAGTTCCCTAAATAACTAAAGTGAGCACAAAAGAAGGATTTTTGAAAATTCATCCCCTAAAGGAGTTGAATAGGGAATGAAAGTTTATTTATTTATGAATTACTAGCTGCTGCCTGCGGTTTCGCCCGCGTCACTTTTTATAAAATAAAAGTATCCAATGTTACTCCTTCTAATATCAGCTAACTGCCAGTAAACGTCCCATCCATATCGGCCGAGCCGTTTCGGAAATTAGTCGGAACAAACAGATAAACAAAAATTATAAAAAATATGTTTTAGTTATAAGTACCGTATATTCTTTCTTATGCATTGAGTAAAAAGCTGTTATTTTGACATTAAAAACAGACACATCCATTTTATTTATCTGTAGGTAGGTACCTACTAGCTGACCCGACAGACTTCGTTCTGTCAAAAGCTATTTGACTGTGGCAGTTTGTCTACGCGCAAAAGTAGTATATAGTGTAAAAATATAGTATATACTCCACTACTCTACCCTACCTACCCTACCTACCTACTCTAACCTACCCTACCCTACCCTACCTACCTAACAAAACCTTTAAAAAAAAACTTATTCTCAGACCAAACGATGACTGACTAGTTATGACAAACGCCATAAAGTTACATTAGAAGATAGTTACATAAGATTACATTAGAAAAGTTAATATGGACGTTTTCTTAAATTTTAATTTTTTTTTTTCACTTTTTTAATGTTTTCTAACATAAGAACCTTCTCCTGACAATAACAAACACAACAAAAAATAATCAGCGAAATCGGTCCAGCCGTTCACGCTTGATGCCATGACCAAGGGAAATAGGGATTCATTTTTATATAATAAATAATAATATATAGAATATAGATAGATTTATTTAAACTTCTCGCATACAATAAGTTACAAAGGCGGACTTAATGCCTCTGGCATTCTCTACCAGTCAACCAAGGGTGACGAAGAGATAAGATGGCAAGTGCTCTGATTTAGAAAACAGTCTAGTTCATCCCGCGTTCTTATGAAGCATCGCTGCATTTCCAGCTGTTCCGGACCCAGTGTGCGGTAGTTTGTGCACATAGCCAAAGGCATGCGGCAGATGTAACTAGCCCAGTTCCATTTAAGCTTATGGGAGCTGTGTGGCCTACATCAGCTATATGGATTTTGGGACACAGTACCTTATGCAATCAACAATTTTAGAAAGAAAGAAGGCCGCGCGCATTTTGGACGCGTTTTCGTACGAATTTTATACGTGCGAACACGTACGAACACGCACGAACGATCCCGACCTTCCAGGTACTAAGTGCGAGATTAAGTGCGAGTTAGTCGTACGTATAGGTACCTACGTGTGGTTCCGAAGTCTGAAAACAATCCGAATTCGTTGGGATATTATGTAAACAGCTAACAATGGATGTAGAATAATTTATTAACTTGGTTTACGGACATAAATGTTTGTGGGATCAGAGTGATTCAAGTTATCACTTACTTGACCTTCAGCGCAGGGCATGGCGAGGAATATCCGAAGAAATGGAAATGTTTGGTAAGTAAATTTATTACGTTTATTTATGACAAAAATAGATAAATCATATTATATTATTAATGGTTATTTCGAGAAAAATTGTTCACGCACCCATTTGGTTCTACGACAGTGACAACGCCGCCAGTCTCAGAGTACAGATACAGATCCGAATTTCGAAGATCGAGGAATGTGGCCGTTTTTCTTTAGATCGAATTTTGTTGCTACGTGTCTCATAGCAACTCATATGAAACTTTATAAAAGGTATTAGAAAATTCTAGATACACTTACCGAGGTTCTTTATTGAGCCGTTTTTCATGATTCCTTCTCAGTCACGTGATAATATTTTTTTAAAGGAGTGGCGCTAGTGGACCCGAGACAGCCCTCTTAATGCCAGACGGATGCTGTCTGACGGTTTTGTAATGAAATTTTAGGGGCAAGTGACGGGAAGTAACAAACAGTATCAACATAGATTACCGACAAGCAGGCAACCTTGGGGCGATGAACCAAGCTGTGAAGCTTGGCATCCGCCAGGTTCAGACATTCAGTATTCAAAGATTCAGTATTATTTGCTCTATTAAGTAACTCATACTCAGTGGCTGGCGGTACTAGGACCATTGTCACTCAACATCCTTTCTCTTGTTCCGTGTGGCGCCGGACGTAAAGAATAGCACCACCCTATTTCCTCCCGTAGGTGTCTTAAAAGGCGACTAAGATTTACTAGAGAACGGGCAGCAGCGTTCTCTATGCATTTTTAACACCATACTGCGATCGCCAACCCGCCTGCCAAGCGTGGCGATTATAGCAAACCGGGGGGGTTTGCTATAATCGCACAATTAAGTGGCAATGGGCAGGGCACATTGCTCGCAGAACAGATGGCCGTTGGGGCCGAAAGGTTCTGAAGTGGCGACCGCATACCGCAACACGTAGCGTAGGAAGGCCTCCCACAAGGTGGACTGATGACCTTGTGAAAGCTGCAGGAATCCACTGGATGCGGGAAGCACGGAACCGGTCGAGGTGGCGGTGCTTGGGGAAGGCCTATGTCCAGCAGTAGACGTCTTTCGGCTGAAATGATGATGATGATGATCCTCTCTGAGGAGCAGCCCGTAGTCTGGATTTGTGCCCGGTTGATGGAATAGGCTCGGCCCCTATTTATTACATGGGACTTAAACATGACTGACGAAATGTGGGTGAACTATACGTACACTTCTGCCTAACTCTTCGTAGAACACAGGCGTGATGTTATATTCTGTAAATTTAATTATCTGTGTAAAAAGCTGATTTCCTCGCCACTTCTTACTTTTACGGAGTAACCAATTTAACGAATATAAAACTTAATCAAATTCTCTCTCTTGACTACAAAGGCTTAGTGGCTTTTAAAGTGAAAAGGATTTTTTATTGTACATTTACTCGTATTGAATACCGAACGCTCTTACACTGATCCAGTAATAAAATTGCAATGATAAAGTAGGCGTTATAATTTATCTACTAAAACTCCATTTATTATAACATTAGACAAATAACTGTTTTCACCTTTTCGTTATTTCGATGTAAACGTTTAATAAACTCCGTTATTTCACGATAAATACAAAGCACTGTAATCTATTTACCATTTACATTAAAACAATAACTTTAAGGTGCAGTAATTTCAACAATATTACACAATGACTGTCGTTATTTAGCCGTTATTTTTCTAATGCTATAGCAAATGGAGTTTAAATATATATATAGAATCGATAGAATACTCTTTATTGCTCACCATAAAAAGTACAGATTTGTAATGTAGAAATTTTACAAGGGGTGACATAATGGGCGGTCTTATCGCTAAAAGCGATCTTTTAAAGACAACCTTTGGATGAATTATGGGGAAAGGAGAGACAATACTGCAGGTAGTCTGTGGTGTACCACTTACAAATTTACGATATTATACAATAAATACATACTATTACTGACCGTAACTAAAAAAGACGTGTGGCACTCGGGGACTGCCGCGGTAAAGCTATTGCATAGCATTTTGTATCAACTTATGCAATTATAATTATTTATTTATTTTATTTATGCAGTATTTCTTTTTCTTTGATATACTTTCTATATACTTTCTTTGATATACGGAATTTCTGGATTCGGTCCCCGCGCTCAAGGCCCGCGATAGAAGCTATGCAATAAAAACTGTATAATTTATAATTTTTATGATATTAATTTTATTTTCTGTGATTAATATTTTAACTCACACACTGACTTATTATATGTTGTTTTTATTTTTTATTTTTTTTGGGAAATCATATACAATGTTTGTAAATATGTGAGCACCATGTACCTATCGCATTTATTAATTTTTCTGTTATTACTTCACTTTTCATTCTTTTTACCAATTGTGGTAAGTAATTTTGATGATTTTTTTTATATTTTTTATTTTTTTATTCTAGGTACATAGTCTTCACCTATAAATATTAATTAATGTATACAAACAAACTATTGTTAACATTTTAAAAGAGTAAGTATGGAGTTTCTTGCCCATTCTTCTCCATACATAACTACATTTTGGAAGGCGCAACTAGAATCAATTAACTATTCATGTAATTTTTGACGTTCAAAAGTGCATCTTCGTGCCTATTTGAAATAAATTATTTGACTTTGACTTTGAATAGCTTAAAAACAAAATAAATAAGTGCTGAACGTCGTAAAAGTGTATAACTACGTAAACAAAGTCAAATACTATTCAAATATAAGCATAATAACAACTTTAAAATAGACGAAAGTGTTGAACCTAAAGTAATTTTAAATAAAAAAAGAGTGACAAACTGTTTTGACAGCGAAAAAATTCCATGTACATGAGTCATTTCCAACCGTCTAGTCCAGTTTAAAAATTGTTCAACTGGAATGGTATCAACTATTTGGCAAGCTTAAATTAAGTGTAGCCTTGCGGTGCAACAGGGGAACTGAATGTACTCATAATCGACTGGTCGTGAGTTCAAACCCCACTATCAACAATCACTTTTTGTGAATATCATAATTTTATAAACTAGTATTTATAAGAATAAAATACGCAGTACACAGAAAAAGGAACTGGCAGAAATTATTAGATCACTAGAGGGTACTGGTGTAGTAAAATAACCGTCGGAGTGGGGAGCGTGAGGTTTTTTCGTTACGGAATTTCTGGATTCGGTCCCCGCGCTCAAGGCCCGCGATAGAAGCTATGCAATAGCTTAATAACTAAAACGCGCTGGTAAAGTAGCCACAGTTTATTTCATTATCATCAAAATCGTGAATCATAAAGAACAAGGAAAAAAAAAGTGACAAGTGTCAAACCTGACCGTAATACTAGAATTTAGAATACAATTAATGTTCCGAAAAGGATATATGCTGCAAATAATTTCGATTCGCAACACATACATATATAAAACATATTAGTATAAATGTATATAATATTAAAAAAGTGCGGGCCCTATCAGAATAACAGCGCTACGATATCGACATAACATAGACATGATACCCGTCTGGTCAGACGATCCTCCCTTTTCTATGGAGGATAAGTGAACTTTACACCCTGTTCCTCATACCTCTATAATACTAAAAACACACTTCGTTCAGTCGCTTGATATTGCACCACATGTATAGGCAAAATGTTATTGGGTTTTTCCATCTGGAATTTCTCAGTAACAGCCTGGAATCTGGATTTGTGCTCGGTTGATGGCAATAGCCTCCCCCTATTACATGGGACTTAAACATAACTGGCGAAATGTGGGGGTTCCTACTATGCCTAACCTTTTGGGGAAACGAGGCGTGATGTTATGTTATATTATATCTGTGGCCTGGTGGTAAAAGGGCCTATATCAATAATCCTTATTTTTAGTAATAAGGATTAGAACAATAAACCAGCATTGATAGTTATTATTTACATGCTATAATTTTATTTTAGAATGACAAAACTCTCTGATAATTATTAATACATATTTGTAGGTTGATTTATGAATTAAATTCAAATTCAAGTTTTTATTTTTATTTGTTAATATATTTGCTACTTAAGCCTTTTTAGCACTAACAACAATCCTATGACTATTAACTATACCATTTTAATGTTATACATAATTTGGAACTACCAAATCTATACTTCTATACTAATAATATAGAGGAAAGGTTTTTTTGTTTGTTTGTTTGTATCGAATTAGCTCCGAAACTAAAAGACCGACTTAAAAAAAAAAACATCAATAGAAGGATACATTATCAGGAAGTAACAAAAGCTATAATTTTGTTTTTTTTTTTTTTTTTTAATAGAGATCCTTAAGAAAATTGCAATAATGTAAGCCAAAGTAGCAAAACTTTGCCTATAAACCACGGAATCGAAAATTATGCGTATAAAATTAAAAAGGGCATAAGTTAACTTTGATCGTTTTAGTTCCGACTGTCTTTTTTTAATTCCTTTTGCAGCCCTTGTGACACTTAATATTTTTTTATGTAACAGTATGAAACCACACAGGCCTTTTTAACATAGTATCTTTTGAGAGATTGTCGTTACACTAACGCCCTTTTAGCTAACATTTTATATCACTTTTTCAATAATTTGGCAGTCATGTAAAATCTATTTTTTTTTTCTTTTCTCACTAAATCGTACTTTGGCCCTTTTAACAACAAGCCACAGATACCTATTATGTAGGTAGATAATAGGTATCTGTGGCACAGATACCTATTATGTAGGTAGATAACAGGTATCTGTGGCTTGGTAGATAATATTCTGAATCTGTGGTTTGTCTCGGTATGTAATGGATGGTCACCCAGCTAAGGACCCACCTCGACTATTCGAAATAAACAAACACTTTATAAAGCCCAGCGTCGATAGCCGTATGTAGGAAACGCAGAACCAGTCTAGTAGACTTCCCTCGAAATTCCGACACATAAGTAAAATTGAAATACCGTGCTCGGTCCATCGTATCATCAATGCTACTTTGTAAAATTCAATATTTAAATGCAGAGTTACGTTATTAAATTCAATTTTCAACCGGTAATTGAATTCACATTTGAGCAATGGAATTCAATTTAAACTCATACGTGTTTTAGTGCTACGGTCCTCCATTCTTTTTTTTTTTTTAATTAACCTTTGAAGTGTTTTGACAACTGTTTTTGTGGTATTTGCAGACCGATAGCTACTGTACGTAAATAACCGAGAAGGGCTCGTGAGTACATAATAGGTAACCGTACTCGTGCGGCTGACGGGTTGATCGAAGGCTGAGCTATGCTTGCCGCGGTCGGTCCGCCGATGGGTGACCATTCATAACATATAGAAACCCCTGCGTGCCTCGGAAAGCACATTAAACCGTAATTTTGTTGATACTGATATTTTTGTATGCTCAAAATCCAAATTTAAATGATAATCTAAAAAAATAAAAAATATTATGACCCAATAATGTAAGTAGTCTAGATTTTATTATTTATTAGTTTTTAGTGTTAATTATTACTCTATTGCCATGCCATCAATCAATTGTAATTGCTATTTTTATTAAATAAATATTTTATTTTATGTTATTTCACACATATCAATTTTTTTTTTCTGTATCTGTCCGTGACATTACAGCGGGCCCTATCAGAATACCGCAGAGCTGTGACACTTATTTTTAAATGTCGCAGCATCATACTGTGATAGGAGCCTTTTGGCTACGTAAAGAATTTTGTTTTCATTTTTATTTTGTTTTTTATTTTATTGTTTATTAATGTTGCTATGAGTGTATTTAGTTTAAAATGTGATCTTCATGTACGTGTCCCAATAAATACTTTTTCTTTCTTTCTTTTTCTTTCTATGTTGCATGATTCAAGATTATTTATTTGTGGAAACATGAGTACACAAACAGAGCATGTAAGTTATTAAATTACATTATGTAATTAATTATTTATCTAGTCCTATCTAGTGGCACTCATTATCATAATTATTTTCTTTTGTTAATATGCGGATAATGTTATATTGCAGTATTGTATTGTGTATTTTTTTTTTTTTTGGATATATAATTGAAAATGGAACAGTAAGGCCCTAAAGTGAGAAGGTGGAAGCAGTCATAAAGTTTCCAGAGCCACGAACTACTAAACAACTTCAAAGCTTTATAGGTTTGACTTCTTACTTTAGAAAATTATCCAAAGGTGTTTATTTCTGCCGATCTTCTCCTACAACTTATGTATTATTGCAATATACAATAATATACAACAATATTGCAGCCTACAAATGTAGGCTGCAATATTGTTAATATTTTGTGTTATATTTTCTTTGTTCCAACACATATTATAACTGTTTATTGTCACTGAAAAAAAAAAAAAAAAAAAAACCGTTGGTCCCGGCTGTCATTCGTAGATCTTTGATATTCGTTACGGGTAGTCAGAAGCCCGCAAGCCCGACAAAAGTAACTGAATTGAAGGGGGGCAGATAGGCAGTTGCTTCATGTTAAGGCCCAGATATATGCCAGTGACCTTGAGTGGTTAGCTTGCGTGTTCTGTACTGAGCTCACGCAACGCGTCGTACGTCCAGCCAATAATAGAGCTCGCCCATCCAGGAGCGCTGTCCCAAATAAAACGCGTTATTAATTTATTACACATAAAACAAAAGGTATTTTAATGAAATATGTAAACTAAAAGATCAATAATTAAATTATCATTAAAAAGGTAAAGATTTCAGAAAAATACGTTTGATAGATTTTGCGTGATTCTCATTTTTTATCCGCGTTAGACATAATTTTACAATTTAATTTCACTATGTAATATAGATCACATAATCTAAAATATTCACATAGTAAGATATTAAGAAAATGCTCTAATTAAACATTTTTTTTTTCGTATCATTAACATTACTCGTTTAGACGTGATCTTCAGTATAAAATCATTAAAAGTCGGTTATCGTCACCTTAAACACTGATATCGAGCTACAAACGGTTAGACTGGAGGCCAACCTCAACACAATTGGGAAAAAGCTAGGCAGATTGATTAATTGAGCAACGTAAATAATTGTAAAAGAAAATATGACTGTCGTCATGATTGTCTCCTAGATGTTTCTGTTAGAATGGAATGGATTTTTTAGCTAAAGTCGCACTTTTCCTAAAAAAAAATGTCGGTAGGCCTATTTGCATTTCAAGTCGACGGCAAGAGTTCAGGTGATGGAACTTCATCCGCATTTTGTACCAACGACGTGACGCGAATAAAATATTACAAGAGTTGACGTTTATACCGATTTACGATTACAAATGGACCTGCTTTTCATATCGATTCGGAAATAAACGAACGTTACGTTGGAACATTTAATTTTCACTTTCAGAATTTAATGTTGTAAGTGCTTATAGATTATTAAGGATCTTAATTTTCGTAGAAGTGTTTAAGCCTTTTAAGTATCACTTAGTAGATATTTTTTCCGGCCGACTGTTGAACTACGTGCACGTCTTTCTACATTGTTCTCACATGTATAACTTCAACATGAATGATGTAACCCATATTTTGTAACAATATTTTGTTTTAAAAGAGTGTCCATGGAGTTTCTTGTCCGTTCTTCTCCATAGGAACCTACTACGCTTTGGAATGGGCAACTAGCTTCATCTTGCTGACTGACCGACCCCTTGACAATTCAAAAGTGCCTGTAATTGGTTTATTTGAAATAAATGCTTTGAGTTTGAGTTTGAGTTTGACTTCTTACAACGTTAGTTTTAGGAGACCAGGAGACCCATAGCACAGGTTTTACTTAGTATGGGCTTTTGTCTCCCATCTTAAAACTTTTTGAAATATAACTGTGTGCATTGTTATTTGTGGGAGAAAATAAATATTTATTAGTGAACACACTCAGTTTTGTAATTTATTCCAGGATTGTATTTTTCCGATGTCTTACCGATTGTAGTTTCTTGACGATTACCAATGCCTAATGCTAACATGTTAAAATTATATATTATTATTGTTATAGTTGTATTTGGAAGGTGTTATTCTGTAGATACATACAATTCATTTCGTACCTGTCAAGTAAACACACACAGTTCTAGAGCGAATTCATTTATTTTTAATATTAGCGCTATCACATCGTCATTTCACGCTTCATAACTGTTCGAGTTCCAAAGTGATAATTAAGTCAAAACATTACATAAACTCACGCTTTATTCTCATGGGAGTAGGCAGAAACTATAGAACGCCACCTGCTACGCTCCTTACATCCTTTGCTTCGTTTACATTCATACATCTGGTCATACACGCACGCCGGTTGCGAGTGCTACGCACCTGACCTTTCTGAAGATCATCACCAATTAGGTCACTATTATGTCCTCCTAGAGCGTCCCTTCACGGCGTTTCCACTCACATCTGCCTTGTAAATACCTTTTGTAAGTCGCCTTTCGTTCATCCTCTCAACATGACCAAACCATCTAAGCATACTCTTTTCAATTTTTGTCACTACATCTTCTTTTAAACCACACCGTTGGCTTATCACATCATTTTTCAGCCTATCATTCATGGTCATCCTTGATATTAAATCGAATCCACATAAAGGAATAAATATTAATGGTATACGTTACCTATCCAATAGATAGCCACTTATCAAGTCAACGTTAGTTCAATAATATACTAAGCCGTTTAGAAGTAACTTAGACATGTATATTGTAAAATTCATAAACTGACCTTTTGGTTTCAGTGTAGGAGCGTCAGCGAAGGGTGGAAAATTGTAGGTACTTATTCGGAATTATTTATGTTTACTGTATCTACTTTGTTCAAGTTTGACGTCAATATAATTCGATTGATTGATTTCCTAAGACAAGATACAGAGCCTTTTTTAGTGTTACGTAGTCAACAAGGAACCCTTATAGTTTCGACATGTCCGTCTGTCTGTCCACGGCTTAACTCAGAGACTCTTAGTACTTGAAAGCTGTAATTTGGCATATATTATGTAACTAGCTTTTGCCCGCGGCTCCGCCCGCGTAGATGTAGGTTATCGCGTAAAAAAGTAGCCTATGTCCGTCTCCATATTTTAGGCTATATCTCTGCCAAATTTCATGACGATCGGGTCAGCGGTTTAGGCGTGAAAAGGTAACATACAGACAGACAGAGTTACTTTCACATTTATAATATTAGTATGGATAGCTTTACCCGGCCCGGCTTCGCACGGGTAGCACTAACTATCTACCCTACTTACCCTACCCTTCCTATCTACCAACCTACCTTACCCTACCTACCCTACCGTACCTACCTACTCTACCCTACCTACCTACCTTACCTAAAACCTTCCCTGGCACATACATCATTGAAATTATGACGTATGGTCTGTTTGAATTTAACAACTCCTTACTGAACAACTGAACGTATAAAAAAAATATACAAAATATATTTTCCTTAGTTTACACGAAAATAATACAGTTCTGAACGCACGCATAAATATTTGACAACCAATAATATACATAATATATATTTATCACGCCGGCAAAGTGGTAAAATAAAAGACTGAAAAAAAAAATGTGTACGGCAGGTACACATTTTTTTTTTACTCGTAAATTGGGGATGAATTTTTTTTTCTCTTCTATCCCATGGTGGTTCTCGAGGAATAGGCCGTTAGAAAAAATTGCAGGTCTGTGAAATCCATTATTAGATTTAAAAAAATAAATAACTTAAAATTGTTATTGAAAAACAAGTTCTCCTTTATATTCCAACTGCATTACAAACTTAAGCACAATATTGGGAAATTACCGTGTTATATTAAGACCATACACGTCTTCTTGTGATCTATAAGTAAAAAACTAGTTTCAGAATTTTTTCGTAATTTGAAGCTCAGTAGTTTCGGAGATAAGGATGATGGTCAATTTTCGTCTATTTTCATAAATAACTTTAAATGTGTTTATTTTAACCTACGAAATCCCGATATCCTTACAATAAGCCCTTTCATTTGACATGGCACACGGTACAGTGACAAAACTTGTTTTTTAAATTTTATAATTTCCTCCCCTTGTTCAAAATTAATTAATTTACGTTACACGTCCGTGTTTGGGTCACAGAAGTTCATTTATGTACGAAATTTCAACTAAATTTGTTCAGTAGATTCGGAGCAAATTGGCTGTGATAAGCGGACAGACAGACACATGGGTAATCCTATAAGATTTTCGTTTTTTGTTTTCCTTTTAAGGCATGGAATCCTAAAAAAAATATTTAAAGTTTTGGCTAAGCTGAGTGTGATACACATTTTCACTCTGTATAATTTTTATTCCGTGATACGAAAGCTAAGGACATTATCGATGTGGCGGAGGTGGACGCAGCTCCACGCTGAATTTGAATTTGAATTGTTTGTTTGTATGTCTGTACTAACACTAGATGTTAAGTAAAATTGTTACTAACCATATGGACTAAATTGTCTGAAATAAAAATATTCTATTCTATTCTATTACTACACTATAAGAAGCACTCAGACGTAGATAGGTAAGGGCTAAAAAAACCTGTTGGCTTATTTTCGCGTGGCAACATGTCGTATCCTTTTCTGTTCCGCTGCATCCCAGTTTTGACAACTGGGATGCAGGGCTTTATCGATTTTATTCTGACAAATTCATTTTCCTGCGTCCACCGTGAATCTGATGCTTTGTTTATCTCCTGGAAATGCGTTGTATGTTTTTCCTTTTTTTAAATGCCGATCTTCATGGAATGTTTTTTGTGTTTTATTTCTGTGATCTCCCGGTACATTGATTAAGCGCTATGCTTCAGCGGCGAAGAGATCATTAGCAAGCTAGACTTTTCGCTTTATTCAACAGACTTTATAAAAAGAAGGAGGTTCTCAATGAGGACTATTGCGTTTGAATTCGCCGCTAGAGGCGCTAGTGTAGAGTGAGGTCTCTAGAAATGTCAAATGTGAAACTGAACGTTCACCGTTTGCGGGATTTTCTATCGTAAATTGTTACTAATTATTTATAGCCATATTTGCAAAATAAAAATTCTATTCTATTCTATTCTATAATTGTAAATATTGTGTCATTCCTGATTAATTATGGCTTAAGATTTTAAGTAACAACTTAGGATATAATTTAGTAACACTTGAAGGAAGAATAATATTTGTTTACTTATTGCTTGCCAATTTTAGGAACATTATAATGTAAATATTCATTTAATATTTTAAAATGTGATAAAATAAACATTTTATGAAGTAATGAAAACTTAAACACATCCAAAATTTAAAAGGCCTTTCAAATAAACATGGAATAAAGTTATGACAAGCATAAACGTCAAAAAAATTATGGTTATACCAAAGTTATTCCTAGCATAACTTTATTCCGTGTTTATTTGTAAGGCCGCTAAAAGAACTGACAGGACCTTACTCAACAGTGGCGCCAACTGGTGAGCACAAAAACGATAGCCCCCATTCGGTTGTATTTTTTTTTAATGTTTGTTACGTCAGAACTCCGTCGTTTATAAACCGACTAGATTTTGCCCGCGGCTCCGCCCGCGTGGATGTCGGTTATGGCGTAAAATCAAAATCAAAAATCTAAATATTTTATTTCACATAAACCTACATGGGCACTTATGAAACGTCAGAAGCTAGGTGCACGGTTCGAGTTAGTCGTTTCCTATGGAGAAGAGCCGGCAAGAAACTCCACGGTTACTCTTTTAAAAATAATAAAAAAGTAGCCTATGTCTTTCTCCATAACCTAGACTATATCTGTGAAAAATTTCATGACGATCGGTTTAGCGGTTTAGGAGTGCAAACGTTACATAGAGACAGAGTTACTTTCACATTTATAATATTAGGGCGGGTTGTTTCACGTCCACTTGACGCACGCGTATACGTCATAAATGGCGCTAACTATCGTCAAACCGTTGTTTCACAAAATTATGCCCTTGACGATTGTTAAAAAATAACGATTACAGTAACAGGTGTCATACCCACTGGTTAACGTCATTTTATTCTTTTACATTTGAACTTTGACGATCGGTTTTTATGCAGTGAAACAACGCTTTGTATTTAACGAACGTTAAACATCATATGTAATCGTTATTATTTGACGTACGTATGTTACGTTAACGAACTGTTTGAAACAACCGGCCCTTAGTATGGATAAATCTAATCAATAAACATTATTAACTTTGCTTGGGCAGTTTTTGAGTTTGTTTCGATACTACGTATTTAATCCACTCGGTGTTTGTTAATGATGCTATAGAACTTCCTGTCACTGTTGTTTACATAGCAAGAAGCGGTACACTGAAATAAATAATTAGCCGAACTAAGTTACTTCAAAAATAACTCAACTTTAGTTATAAGGAAATAAACTTTGCTTAATAATAATAATACCAGCCTATAACTGTCCCACTGCTGGGCAAAGGCCTCTTCTCGTACAGAGAAGGCACGAGCATTGATCACCACGCTTGCTCAAGACGGGTTGGCGATTTCAGACTTGTATTAACTATAAGTCCAGGTTTCCTCACGATGTTTTTCTTTCACCGATGTCAGTAATGTCCAAGGTAAACTCAGAAAGTACATATGAATTGAAAAATGTCACATTGGTACTTGCCCAGATTTGAACCCACAACCTCATGCATGAGAGGCGAGGCCTTAACCAACGGGCCATCATGACACACCTGCTTAAATTACCAAAACTGATTTGTAGTGTGCAAAACAGGGTTTTGTAACAGATAACATCTAGTTCGCAAGTCACAATTTTTGTGTAAACAGTAACCAAAACTTTTGTTACAGTTATGCAAACATTTCTTTCAGTGTATACGAATTGGTGTAGGGTAGGTATTTTTTTACTATTATACTTTCTAATACCAAATAATGATGCTCTTCGATGTACTAAGCCAGCTTTATTTTACACGACCACGGTCGTTGCTATTATTATGATTATTTATAAACCGTCCATTGTTCTTCGCGGATTTCTGGTTATAACAACTTCTTTGCCTACTTGTTCTCATAAGAACTGCGTTCAAACCACGAAGTTTAAACATCCCATTTTCGTAATTCGAATTGCATCTTTTTTATGCTCTCAGTTCCAGATTGAAATTCAGTGCAAATTCTGAAGGGAACTCAATTGCCTTCGTGTTGACTTAGAATTTGATCGATGCTTTTTAAATATTTAACTTGCGTTTCAAGAAAAACCGATACTTCAACTTCCGGCAACCTAGTAATTAATATTTCAGAGTATTGATTTCTTTTATTTATTTATTTAACAGTATATGTACACATATATAAGCAGACAAGAAGAAAGGAACAGAAACATACGTACAAAGGTGATGCTTATTTCTAAAGAAATTTCTTCCAGCATGCCTGCGATAGGATAATAGAAAAAGAGATGAGACAACGTGTTCTAGTTAGAACATGGTCTTCAGCTCAGACATAAGTCCTGCCAGGGTTGCGGGTTTGTCCGAAAGGGATACCGTGGCCCTGGCACACAGACAACTGAAGGAACACGGGTGGGTTTTAGTCAGTAAAAGTCTGACACGCCCTCCCGCTCCGCCCAGAGCGGGAGAAGTTATATGATAAATTTACCACCCAAAAAAAAAAAAATTGGTTGTCTGTAAAGTTGGTTTACGGACGATAGTTTAACGTGACAACGTCATAACAAAACATTGATCATTGAGCGTAACGGGACAATGAATCATCCTTTTTCGTGCATACAGCCGGCGTTCTTACTTTGTGTAAATTCTTTCATCATCACTGTTCTCAAAACTGTGAGGAAACCGGCATGTCCTAAAACCATAAATTCGAAGACATGTGACATCTACTAACCCGTACTGGGCCCGCGTGGTGGATTATGGCCCACTCCCTCTCATTGAGAGGAGGCCTGCGTCCCAACAGTGAGAATATTATAGGCTGATAATGCATGCATTTTTATAGTTCATTACATCATCATCATCATCATCATTTCAGCCGAAAGACATAGACATAGACTGCTGGATATAGGCCTCCCCCAAGCACCACCAATTCGACCGGTTCTGTGCTTCCCGCATCCAGCGGATTCCTGCGGCTTTCACAAGGTCATCGGTCCACCTTGTCCGGCCTTCCAACGGTACCCGGTCGCAACTCCAGAACCTTTCGGCCCCAACGGCCATCTGTTCTGCGCGCAATATGCCCTGCCCATTGCCACTTAATTTTGGCATTCACTTAAGGCGGTTCTTTAAGTTAACCTGTAGGAAATGTAATTTTAATGTCATTTTATTTTAGAAACGGTAATGATTAAACACGTGAAAAAATTATACGTTTGATTTTGAGACCTTTCTGTAGTTACGTCGGGTACTCGTTACATAACTGGATAAAGTTCTCTCGATAGAACAAAAATTTGAACATACCCTTATTTTGTAGATTAAAATCATTTTATTTCAATATTATACCACATTATGTATTGATATGTATTGAAAATCACATCAAAATAAACGTCTATGATGATGTAATGTCCGTCGGGTTTAACATTGTTAGTATCGTAAAAAATATAATTTACAACCCAAAATTAACGAAATTCACGGCACAATTTACTCGCGCCCAGCTGCCACCTCAGGAACAAAAATGCACGCTCGAAGAACCTCGCCTTAAGTTCATTTACATAATTTGATTGAAATCGGTGATATTTTACAATACCTGAATGACGTTTCTTTAAAACGTATTTTAATAGATTCCTTTAATGTTCAGTAACCACACACTAGAAAAAAAACCGGCCAAGTGCGAGTCGGACTCGCGCACGAAGGGTTCCGTACCATTATCTAGAAAAACAGCAAAAACATGATGTCTGTTGTATGGGAGCCCCACATAAATATTTATTTTATTTAATTAAATTATTTATTTTTAAAGTGAATATATAACTAAATATTCTGTAAATATTTCAAGCGTCTACCTGTTGCCGTTATCAATAACGAGCAAAAACGAGCAAAAAAAATCACGTTTGTTGTATGGGAGCCCCCTTAAGTATTTATTTTATTCTGTTTTTTTTTGTATTTGTTGTTATAGCGGCCACAGAAATACATCATCTGTGAAAATTTCAACTGTCTAACTATCACAGTTCATAAGATACAGCCTGGTGACAGACGGACGGACGAACAGCGGAGTCTTAGTAATAGGGTCCCGTTTTACCCTTTGGGTACGGAACTCTAAAAAACGAGCATGACAGCCATCAATTTACCACAGTCTGATTTTGTCATTCGATTTCGAACTTAACCATCAACATTTTAAGGTTTAAAATCGTTTGGAGAAATTTGACAGTTTCGTGTAGCCTGATGTGCTGGCGACTGTACATAGAAAGCCATTAAAACAAGGTAATGAAAATGTTTTCGTTAATGGAACTGACGCAGTTTCATATTGATAATGTATGTTTCCGTATCCCAATATGAAATTTGCGGAAGCATTTTGCGGTGTTCCACGCGAGTAACTTCATTACATCGGAGCGTTATGGACACTCGTTGATAAGTTGGTGGTATATGATGGCTTCATTGTGCTATGTTGTCACAGGAAGAGCTAGTTTCTCCGTCAGTTAATTTTTGGTTGCCCAAGAAAGTGGTGAACGCCAAACAATAACGGCTGTCCAAATACAGAGCGTATTTTGACACCTTAATGTCAAATACTGATGAAAATTACAGATTTACTTGGCGGCCGGTGTAATATAACAGCCACCGCACTTCTAGGAAACTGTAGCTGTAATGAATGTCCTACTCGGTTTCCTAGGCATAAAACATGACATACAATTTATTGTTCACCTCGTAAGCTCGGAATGATTTTGTTTATGAATCGAAATCTGAGTGCAAAACTGCATTTTATCCACTAGCATGGATAGTGTTTTTAAAATTCGAATCTTTCTATTCAATCATTTTCTATACCGCCAATCCACTGAAAATGCATTAATAATTATTTCATGTCAGTCCGCCAAACTCATTTTTAGAATAATCGCACTGACTAGCACGACAACTGCAACTGTCATCCAAAAACAAACCAAAATGATGGAAAGTGTATTGATCACTTTCCATCATTTTGGTTTGTTTATTTATAAAATCGTAAGAAATCATAAAATATGAGCGAGTTCAACAGCGACGCAGATATAAAAACACCTGCAGAGTTAGTGCAAATGGTATTTTTTTTTCTTGCACCTAGCATTTTTCTCGTACCCTGGAAACCCTCACTACGCTCAGGATTCAATACAAGTACTCACGTCAAAAAACAACATTGCAGCCGTGCATAACAAATAACTATTACATCCCTGGCTCAAAAACTAACCTCGGCCATTACGCCGCTGTGCTTTGTAGGCAATACAATATGTTTGCAAAAACTACGAATTTATTATTTATTTATTTAAACTTCATGTACAATAGTGGTACATAGGCGGACTTAATGCCACAAGGCATTCTCTACCAGTCAACCTTTGGGTTAAATATAAAAACAGTATTACAAACAGTATAACAAAAAACAAAACAGAAAAACAACAAAAACAAAAAACAGTATTTATATATTAAAACAAAACAGTATTACAAACAAAAAAAACAAAAAATTATAATAATAAAAAAAATATTAAATTATAATAATTAAATTAATTAAAATTAATTAATTAATTAAATTATAATAATTAAATTATATTATTTTTAGTATTGTAAAACAGCATTTATATATTTGCGAGTCTCTGTCTAAATATAAGAAGTGTTTAATAGATTTAATTTAGGTATCTCTAAATGTTATATTTACTTCTTCTTTTTTTTGTGTTCTTTAAAAATGTATTTACTCTTTCCAAATGTAATTTTTAATATTATAACTTAATTAGCTTAGTTGTTAACTTTATTTTGCATGCTGTAGTCCTATAAGTGAATGAGTACACCTACTTAATATGTACCTGTTGTTCCTGTTGTTGTGTCAAGTATTGTGTACATCTTTTGTTGGAGATTCTAAATCAATAAATAATGTCCTGTTTATAAGCATATTAATGTATCAAAGATGCAAAAAAACAAGGGTTTTGCTTACAGAACATGAAGATGATTTTTTATTTTTATCTTCTTCGATAAGTACCTGATTTGGTAACTTAGATCTTTCTTCAATAGGTATCACATAATTTTTACCTTTATATGACGATTCCAGATTACTTTAATAAATATACAAACAACAGTTTCTTCCAGTATTTCCTAGGATCACGATTAACCTAGTTTTAAAACTGCATCTTACTTGCAAAGAGAAATAAAAACTAGACTTAATACTACCCGTATTATCGAGATTTTTACTGTTTTTGCAAAAGTTTTCTGGAATATTCTGAAACCAGCTTATAATGAATTCTTGCGACTGAGGGACGTTGGTACTTGAGGATCAAATCGTTATTGGGCTTAGATGTTTTACCCGGAATAAACTTATTACAACATCGGAGACTGAGAGGAGAAAGAAAATAGTAGGAGCTGACCGCTCCTCCCAACATCGCTGTGAGCTGGCGGCAGTGAACGAGGGGTGGGGGGACAGCGGACTTGCGCCAAGCGCGAGCCCTCGCGCAGTGTTGCCGTTTAAGCGATTTTGTCGCTAGTTCTAGCGGATTTTGAATGTGTTTAGGGACTTCTTCTGTCAATCTAGCGACTCGAAAATAATTAGCGACTTATAGCGACTTTTTGACACTTAGGGTTGGCGACTTTTTTCAGAAATAAAAATCATGACTTACCAAACAAAAATTAAGTAAATTATATCCGTATGTCCGATATTCAAGTCTAGCGTTGGTAATACTATAGAATCAGACTGAACGGGAATTCTCTTGCTTTAAATGAACTGTAGAGTCAATAAAAATTGGTTCGTTTGTTGCCTTTCTCACTCATCAAGATTAAGAATGAGTGAGACAAAAATACGGATGACATCATTAATAGTTCAACTTCCGCTGTTAATATCATTGAAAATCTGGATGACTACGTATTTAATTTTGAAATAGCAAATTCTACAAATATTTTTTTAAAGTGATTTTAAGCGTTTCTATTTTATAACTGTTTACTGACTGTTTAAATTTGTTTAGTAAATATGTTTTATTTTTGTAAAATTATTAGTTTTAGTGAATTGTTACATATACTTTCACACACCAAACAAGTAAAAAGGTAGACTAGACTGGCGACCGGCGACGTGCATAATCTAGGGATACTCGTATCTAGCCGATTTCTAGCAAATCATTTTTCCCATATCTAGCGGAATTTTGTAGATCACCTAGGGACTTTAAATATTGTAGAACGGCAACACTGCTCTTGCCTTATGACAGTGAGCTGTTGGACGCCTCCACGTACGGCTGCGCTAGCGCATTTTATTACCGTTCATACTTTCTTGTTTGCCTTATAACCGACACCAATTGTTATTTTATCTTTTTTCTACGTTATACAATACATGTTACGCAGTCTACTCAGCTTTTATTTTTCTCTACCACGCCCTATCGTCACGATCAGAGCTCTTTGAAAACAAGCTCGCCTATGAAAATAGATACTAGGTACGAATGTCTATTTCTACCTCTACAACACGATTCAGTTATCTACTTTCACCACTAAAAGATTGTAAGAATATGGTACTATTTACTACTTCACCGCAGGCTGCCCTTATACTCGCCCGGAAGACACGGTGGAGCATACGGTGCAGGTCTACCCGGCTTGGGCAGAGCACTGCCGTGTCTTCACGGCGGCGATCTCTCGCGTCCGGCCCTGGTCCAGGCCATAGTCCGGAGCGAGAGTGCATGAGAAGCAGTCACCTCCTTCTGCGAAGTATAAGTAATGCTCGCGACGGAGGAGGCGGAACGCGTGAGGTAGAGGCAGTCTGTGCACCTTCACACCCCTAGTCGCTGCAGGAGACGCCCTGGGCGGCGGGAATCTATTGCCGATTCCCGGCCACCGAGCTATGGGCAGCTCGGCCTCCGGTAAGGACTAGGCCCGGGTCGACGGCGCGTTGTGTTCCACGTGCGCTTCAATGAGATGTCAGCACGCACTGACGTGGTCCGACAGGACCGACGCCTGCCAGGGTTGCGGGTTTTTCCGAAAGGGATACTGGGCCTGGGACCTCGTAAGTGGTCTTTGGGGCCTTTACCACTGGGCCACCACTGCTCTCGACACGTGGTCACATACAGAGACGATGAAGATGAATATTTGTACGACTTCTGGTATAACATAGCGCGCTTGTATATTTTTTGTAACAACGATTTTATTTTACCATGTTAACAAATGATTATGATTATGACGAAAAGCGTATTTTTTTTTTTTGTTTTTGGTATATTTTACCATTTATAGAATTCCTATTTCTGCCCCATGCTGTTTCATACATACATAAGGCAGACTATGTAATCTCTCAATCCGGTAAATACCTACACCAGGGAAGTTGCAAAGCCCGCAGGAAAGCTTTTCAATTTAATCTAATTTCATCTGCTTATAAGGAAAAGAAACTCCGCGGAAAAGTCCTGCAATGCAATCTGGTTGCAGTACTTTCTTCAGAATAAAGTACTTATACCAAGTAGGCAGGAGTACCTCGTACTATTTATTTATTTACTAGTTGACCCGACAGACATTGTCCTGTCCAAATTTCAGTCCATAGAAAAGGCACTTTTAGATTTTCCAGAATTTTTCAATTTTCCGGGCAACTAACTCAATTTTTTTTTCCTATAAACCGTATTCGTTATCTTACGAACATGAAAAGATAAAACCAAAACGATCTAACTGTTCTCAAGCGAAATCCTTACCAACGAACAGCGTTTAATTTCTTATGAAGTTATACTATACCCCAAGTTTATTATAATTCAGATAATTTATGTAAAAAAGTAATGTCAAGAAATGTCAACGTCAAAATGACAGGACAGTGGTACAAAACATTTTATCATCATTTTTTTTTTTTTGTTTGTAAATATTCATCTATACAATTAAAGTGAATTAATAATAAGAACTATGCAAACAAAATACACCGTTGCTAAACTATGTTTGTGGAGTGTATCGGAGACACGGCTTATAATCGTCATAGTCAGCCCTTTTAAGTCCACTGCTAGACGTAGGCCTCCCAAAATCGATTTCCACACGAAACAGTTTACAGCCGTTTTCATCCAACATGTGGCTAGATATGCTACTTACAATATGAATCTATGAATGAGAGTTGTAATATTTGTGTTGTAGAAGATGTAAAAAATTTGAAGATGTTTGGATCTCCTGCATTGTTACCAGTGTCATAAAATATTTTATACCAGAAAATCTCCTTTTTTTAATAACTTTGTTTAAAACCGAAAATTTATAAAAATAATTACGGTATGATTATTTTTAAATTATTATTTCTTAAGTCAGTACTTATAAGAACCTTTTTTTTCGCTTTTTTGTGTGAATTACCATTACGAAGATATTTTTTTGATATGTTATTCCCTTTGTTTACACAAATTATCTGAATTCCAAACTTTGGGTATAGGTGTAATTATAATAACTGAATACCTCTTAAGAGGTCATTGTACTCATCATTATGAACCACTTTGAAGAGAAAAGTGACTGATTGGCTTAAATCCTTGTCTTATGAAGAAACTGAGAAACATATCTATACTAATATATAAAGCTGAAGAGTTTGTTTGTTTGTTTGTTTGTTTGTTTGAACGCGCTAATCTCAGGAACTACTGATTGGAATTGAAAAATTCTTTTTGTGTTGGATAGTCCATTTATTGAGGAATGTTATAGGCTATATATCATTACGCTACAACCAAAAGGAGCGGAGCATAAATGAAAAATGTTGCAAAAACGGGAAAAATTATTCCTTTTTGAGAGCTTCCGTTGCGTGCGCTGCGTAAACGGTTTAAGTTACGAAAATATAATGTATGATGGAATTGTTCCACTTTAAATTTTCAAAAAAAAAGTCCGCGACAGCATATGTCTATCTTTTAAGATTGACTCACTGTAACCTTTTTTATGGTAATCTAATTTGTTCGAAATTAATGCATTATTTGCGAAGAAGTTTTCATAAACATGGTATTAATCCTTATCCAAATAAATACGTTATTCATCACAAGTATTTAATTTTGAACAAAGTTGCCCTTACATCATTTAATTTCAATGAATATCTTAGGAGATATAACTGTTTTATAATAACTCCGCAGCAAAATAATGAATAACTCTGCGAGGTAGTCTATTCTAAAGCTGAAGAGTTAGTTTTTAGGGTTCCGTACCCAAAGGGTAAAATAGGACCCTATTACTAAATCTCCGCTGTCCGTCTGTCTGTCTGTCCGTCTGTCACCAGGCTGTATCTCATGAACCGTGATAGTTAAACAGTTGAAATTTTCACATATGATGTATTTCTGTTGCCGCTATAACAACAAATACTAAAATAACAGAAAAAAATAATATTTAAGGGGGGCTCCCATACAACGGATATGATTTTTATGCCGTTTTTTTTTTTGCTCCGCCCGCGTGGATGTCGGTTATCGCGTAAAAAAGTAGCCTAAGTTCTTCTCCATATCCCAGGCTATATGTTTGCCAAATTTCATGACGATCGGTTCAGCGGTTTAGGCGTGAAAACGTAACATACAGACAGACAGACAAATAGACAGACAGAGCTACTTTCACATTCATAATATTAGTAAGGATAAGGATTTGCATGGATGGTACGGAACCCTTCGTGCGCGAGTCCGACTCGCACTTGGCCGGTTTTTTGTTTTTGAACGCGCTAATCTCTGGAACTGCGAGTTGGATTTGAAAAAATCTTTTTGCATTGTACAGCCCAATTCTTGAGGAAGAATTACATTCCTATTAACTAGAACACCATTTTTTTTTAAATGAAAGTTTATGCGAAAACGAAGTAAAAGCATAGGCAGGCAATGTGTTGCGACGGGGTAAGTCGGGGGAACAAGAAATTTAACGCGGACGAAGTCGCGGGCAGAAGCTAGTGGTATTATAAACACGCTATACACACACTCACACACATACACACTTAACCCCACCTCCACTCTACACTTATACTACATAAGTAACCTCCACTTAGAGTATAATTATTCTCTTTTTTTATTTAAAAAAAAAAAAACTTCACTCAATTCTTAATTAATTATTAATTAACTTTCTTTGGGAAACTGGAACAATGTCTTAGTACCAATACATTTTAGGTTTGGGCGTTGATAGCTGCGCCACAGTATTTTACTTTTGTGGCTATCTTCGTTTTCCTTTGTAAATTGTAAACTTAAGTTGTTCCAAATAAACTTTATTATTATTATTAAACTTTATTATTATTACTTTTACTATAGAGCCAAAATAATTACCATTATTAATGGATCAAAAAAAGGGATCACCGTCAGCAGATCAATCAGTTTTTAGCTGATCAAATAATCCTCGTTACTAATTGTTAATTGATGTACATAGCTGTCTTTATTACTTGCTAGCCCTGGAAAGATAATATCTGAAATATAATCGTAGCGAAGATTCTTCAACAGGATACATTTTTTAGGTAACTAAATCGTTCGTCGTCGTCTTTCTTTCTTTCCTTTCTTCTTAAAGTCAGGAAAAAATCTGTACATGGACTACCAATAAAAAAACTGTTGAGTTTTCCAGTCAGATAATAAATAAATATTAGACACGTATTTTTTCTATATCATATTAATAAAAAATTACTTAGATAATACACGTTAAAGTTGGGGAGTGGGAGCTCGTTACGTCACAATTCTAACAAAGTACGTATAAAATTTAGCACTTACATATAGTGACGTATGCCACATTTGAACTCAATGTATTGCCTTAATTTATTGATTACGTAAAAAAAAAAAAAATACGTGTCCAATATTTTTTAATAATATACTTGACGGAGTTTTTTTTTTAATAACGTACCTATTTTAATTGTCCGTGTATTTAAATCACAACTGTCATTCTTTGACAGCTATATGAAATGGCTATATAATTCAGCAAACTGACAAATTGGAACCGTGCGCCTAGCTTCTGACGTTTCATAAGTGCCTATGTAGGATTATATATATAAAAATCAATTGCTGTTCGTTAGTCTCGCTAAAACTCGAGAACGGCTGGGTTCTCGATTTAGCTGATTTTGGTTTTGAAATGTTTGTCGTAGTCCAGGGAAGGTTTAAACGGTGAGAAAATATGGAAAAAAAAAACTATTTGTGAACGGCTGGACCGATTATTTTTTCGTTGTGATTGTTATTATCAGGAGAAGGTTGGACGGTAGGTAGGGTAGGTAGGGCAGGGTAGGGTAGGTAGGTAGGTAGGTAGGTAGTGTAGGTAGGTAGTGTAGGTAGGGTAGGTAGGGTAGGGTAGGATAGGTAGGTAGGTAGGGTAGGGTAGGGTAGGTAGGTAGGTAGGTAGGTAGGGTAGGGTAGGGTAGGTAGGTAGGTAGGTAGGTAGGTAGGGTAGGGTAGGGTAGGATAGGTAAGTAGGGTAGTTAGGGTAGGGTAGGGTAGGTAGAGCAGGATAGGGTAGGGTAGGTATGGCAGGATAGGGTAGGTAGGTAGAGTAGATACGTAGGGTAGGGTAGGGTAGGGTAAGGTAGGTAGGTAGGGTAGGGTAGGTAGGTATGTAGGGTAGATAGGTAGGGTAGGGTAGGTAGGTAGGTAGGGTAGGGTAGAGTAGTGAAGTTTATACTATATTTCCTTTGCGCGTAAACAAACTGCCACAGTCAAATAGCTTTTGACAGAACGAAGTCTGTCGGGTCAGCTAGTGTGGAATAAAATATTTTGATTTTGATTTAGTTTGGATTTTTTTAAAGGCATTTTACCTTATTATTTTAATTATAACTAAAATAAACATAAGTAATAACTGTCTCAACGACAAAAATATATTTAATTATTAGTCATTTGTGCTATTGTTGTCAATTCGTCAGTGATCATCAAGCCTTATTCTTCGATATACATAAAGAACATATTAGGTGCTCTTACTACACACCTGCACTTTTTTCTGTGCATTATTAGTCTTTAATGTAACTCAAGGTAAAATTTCAAAGTTCTCCTTTTTTAGGGTATGTCCGTGTCTGTGTATTAGGCTCACCGCGGCTTAACTCAGAGACTGTTAATACTAGAAACCTGTTATACTCGTATGGTATGGGTATACATATTAATCACACCGACAAAGTGGCAAAATAAAATCTTGAAATATATTTTTTTTTTAGGGTACCTCCCCTACACGCAAAGTGAGGTTTTTTTTCTCGTCTATTCCAAGCCGTTTAAAAATATTGCGGGTTTATTAAAACCATTTTTAAATTCAGGGGTCCTTTTGCGTAATATTAAGCTTTACAGTGCTTATTTTTGTTAGAGTCAAGTGTCCCCCCTGCCAGCTAAATGGTTATTCTTGGATATGTGAAATAATTCACAAGCATAGTATATATATGTATAACGAAGTTCATAGCAAAACTATCACTAAGCTAAGTAGGCTGTACAAGTTACCAAGTAATAGTCGAACAACTTATATTTTCAGTTGGAATGTATGGGAGAGCATGTACATATTTCAACTATAATGTTAAGTTTGTTCTTGGGATAAATTCGTCCCTTCATTGTGCGTGAGAGTTTAAAGAACCGGCCAAGTGCGGGTCGGACACACGCACTTGGCCGGTTCTTTATATTTCTCTTTGATGGCTCGGTAGCAACAGAAAAATTGCTTTTAAATAATGCTAGGGTGTCGCTTAGTTCACTTTTACCAGTTTCACTTGTCAAAGAGAATGGTAAATGTTAATAACAAAGTAACTTGTTAGGCTTATCACTCATAGTTGACAACTGTAAATAGGTACTACCAAGGAATATAAAATGATATGTGCTCGGTTTTACTTGGCTAGTTTCGGACGCGACACCGCCGCGGTAGGTGCTTTTAAGAAGCCAATCGAGTTTGAAATAAAATGGGCTTTCCTAAATAAGATGTTCATTGTTCTTTGGGCAACATTACGTGTGAGTAGTCAACCTTGAAAAGTACTTTTACTTAGGGCTGATTTTTCCGACGTCAGATATCTTTTACTAGCTGACCCGACAGACTTCGTTCTGTCAAAAGCTATTTGACTGTGGCAGTTTGTTTACGCGCAAAGGAAATATAGTATAAACTTCACTACTCTACCCTACCCTACCTACCTACCTACCCTACCCTACCTATCTACCCTACATACCTACCTACCCTACCCTACCTACCTACCTTACCCTACCCTACCCTACCCTACGTATCTACTCTACCTACCTACCCTATCCTGCCATACCTACCCTACCCTATCCTGCTCTACCTACCCTACCCTACCCTAACTACCCTACTTACCTATCCTACCCTACCCTACCCTACCTACCTACCTACCTACCTACCCTACCCTACCCTACCTACCTACCTACCTACCTACCCTACCCTACCCTACCTACCTACCTATCCTACCCTACCCTACCTACCCTACCTACACTACCTACCTACACTACCTACCTACCTACCTACCTACCCTACCCTGCCCTACCTACCCTACCTACCGTCCAACCTTCTCCTGATAATAACAATCACAACGAAAAAATAATCGGTCCAGCCGTTCACAAATAGTTTTTTTTTTCCATATTTTCTCACCGTTTAAACCTTCCCTGGACTACGACAAACATTTCAAAACCAAAATCAGCTAAATCGAGAACCCAGCCGTTCTCGAGTTTTAGCGAGACTAACGAACAGCAATTGATTTTTATATATATAATCCTACATAGGCACTTATGAAACGTCAGAAGCTAGGCGCACGGTTCCAATTTGTCAGTTTGCTGAATTATATAGCCATTTCATATAGCTGTCAAAGAATGACAGTTGTGATTTAAATACACGGACAATTAAAATAGGTACGTTATTAAAAAAAAAACTCCGTCAAGTATATTATTAAAAAATATTGGACACGTATTTTTTTTTTTTTTACGTAATCAATAAATTAAGGCAATACATTGAGTTCAAATGTGGCATACGTCACTATATGTAAGTGCTAAATTTTATACGTACTTTGTTAGAATTGTGACGTAACGAGCTCCCACTCCCCAACTTTAACGTGTATTATCTAAGTAATTTTTTATTAATATGATATAGAAAAAATACGTGTCTAATATTTATTTATTATCTGACTGGAAAACTCAACAGTTTTTTTATTGGTAGTCCATGTACAGATTTTTTCCTGACTTTAAGAAGAAAGGAAAGAAAGAAAGACGACGACGAACGATTTAGTTACCTAAAAAATGTATCCTGTTGAAGAATCTTCGCTACGATTATATTTCAGATATTATCTTTCCAGGGCTAGCAAGTAATAAAGACAGCTATGTACATCAATTAACAATTAGTAACGAGGATTATTTGATCAGCTAAAAACTGATTGATCTGCTGACGGTGATCCCTTTTTTTGATCCATTAATAATGGTAATTATTTTGGCTCTATAGTAAAAGTAATAATAATAAAGTTTAATAATAATAATAAAGTTTATTTGGAACAACTTAAGTTTACAATTTACAAAGGAAAACGAAGATAGCCACAAAAGTAAAATACTGTGGCGCAGCTATCAACGCCCAAACCTAAAATGTATTGGTACTAAGACATTGTTCCAGTTTCCCAAAGAAAGTTAATTAATAATTAATTAAGAATTGAGTGAAGTTTTTTTTTTTTTAAATAAAAAAAGAGAATAATTATACTCTAAGTGGAGGTTACTTATGTAGTATAAGTGTAGAGTGGAGGTGGGGTTAAGTGTGTATGTGTGTGAGTGTGTGTATAGCGTGTTTATAATACCACTAGCTTCTGCCCGCGACTTCGTCCGCGTTAAATTTCTTGTTCCCCCGACTTACCCCGTCGCAACACATTGCCTGCCTATGCTTTTACTTCGTTTTCGCATAAACTTTCATTTAAAAAAAAATGGTGTTCTAGTTAATAGGAATGTAATTCTTCCTCAAGAATTGGGCTGTACAATGCAAAAAGATTTTTTCAAATCCAACTCGCAGTTCCAGAGATTAGCGCGTTCAAAAACAAAAAACCGGCCAAGTGCGAGTCGGACTCGCGCACGAAGGGTTCCGTACCATCCATGCAAATCCTTATCCTTACTAATATTATGAATGTGAAAGTAGCTCTGTCTGTCTATTTGTCTGTCTGTCTGTATGTTACGTTTTCACGCCTAAACCGCTGAACCGATCGTCATGAAATTTGGCAAACATATAGCCTGGGATATGGAGAAGAACTTAGGCTACTTTTTTACGCGATAACCGACATCCACGCGGGCGGAGCAAAAAAAAAAACGGCATAAAAATCATATCCGTTGTATGGGAGCCCCCCTTAAATATTATTTTTTTCTGTTATTTTAGTATTTGTTGTTATAGCGGCAACAGAAATACATCATATGTGAAAATTTCAACTGTTTAACTATCACGGTTCATGAGATACAGCCTGGTGACAGACGGACAGACAGACAGACGGACAGCGGAGATTTAGTAATAGGGTCCTATTTTACCCTTTGGGTACGGAACCCTAAAAACTAACTCTTCAGCTTTAGAATAGACTACCTCGCAGAGTTATTCATTATTTTGCTGCGGAGTTATTATAAAACAGTTATATCTCCTAAGATATTCATTGAAATTAAATGATGTAAGGGCAACTTTGTTCAAAATTAAATACTTGTGATGAATAACGTATTTATTTGGATAAGGATTAATACCATGTTTATGAAAACTTCTTCGCAAATAATGCATTAATTTCGAACAAATTAGATTACCATAAAAAAGGTTACAGTGAGTCAATCTTAAAAGATAGACATATGCTGTCGCGGACTTTTTTTTTGAAAATTTAAAGTGGAACAATTCCATCATACATTATATTTTCGTAACTTAAACCGTTTACGCAGCGCACGCAACGGAAGCTCTCAAAAAGGAATAATTTTTCCCGTTTTTGCAACATTTTTCATTTATGCTCCGCTCCTTTTGGTTGTAGCGTAATGATATATAGCCTATAACATTCCTCAATAAATGGACTATCCAACACAAAAAGAATTTTTCAATTCCAATCAGTAGTTCCTGAGATTAGCGCGTTCAAACAAACAAACAAACAAACAAACAAACTCTTCAGCTTTATATATTAGTATAGATTCGTGGAATAACATTGGCGTTTGACAGCTTTTTGTATGGAACAACTGACAAACTTTCAAAATTATTGGCGTTGGAGAAATCAGCTTTAGATACAAAAAAAAAAACAGTTGAATGGAAAAGGTAAGGGTTATACTAAACTTAACCGCCAAGTCATACCTCTGACTTTTCGGATTCATGTCCGTATTGAAAATTCAAAAGTGCCTGTAAATGGTTTAATTGAAATAAATGATTTAAGTTTGAGAGAGAGAGTTTTAGAGTTTATGATTGTATATTTACCACTTGCTTAAAAAACGGTGAAGAAAGGAAATGCAAAAAAAAGTGAGGAAGCCAGCCATGCCTGAGAGATATTTCTCGATGGCATGTGCAGCCAAGTCAAAAGCCCATGGGCGGCATCAAAACTCTGACACCAGGTTAAGTCACTAACCACACGAAAAAGAAAGAAAGAAGATAACAAGAAGAAGAACAGAACTAGAAAGTAGAAGAACAAAAAAAGAAAGAAAAGACAGAAGAAGAGAACTTTAGGAAACGCAAGAAACAATAGAATAAACAAGTTTTCTATAATTTATGTTAATAGGTTTAGTAAAATTAATTTATTATTGTATCATTAATTCATCACTTTTTAAACATAAACGCGGGCTGGGCGTGAAGTTTTTTACAGCTCGGAGCAGATTTTTATTACAACCATATTTTGCCTGACAAGTTATAAGCCCTTTGTGTTAATGGCGAGTAAATTGCTGAGCTAGAAAATGTTAAAAATATGTATTTTTCACTCGTGAAAGTCAAATGAAAAATACACTTTTCCTTTTTATTTAAAGCAGACAAAGAGGAACTTTTATTAATTACTAGTTTACACAAATGCTGTTAAAACGCTTCTATGAAGGCAGAAAGTGCTTGTTTTAATATGATAAAGGCAAAGACGATGGTATGTTCATATATTTTTTCTTTTGATCGTTCGCACCTTCAGGGTAATGTAGCACTTAAAAGATGCAACAAAATTGTTTATCTTTTGATTTTCCTTAGCTTGTTTATCATCTTTTAACTGTTCCTAAGAAATATTTTCAGAGTCGCTTCATACCTTAACTTTTTATGTAGAATAAATAAGGATAATATTTTTGTGTTCACCAAAAATCTTAAGGTACATCTATGTATGCATTTCTAAAATTTTATTCTTCCCCGAAAAATACTGATCGTGCACCAAATATTAAAGGTTAGGTTAGGTTAGGTTATATTTTGGTGCACATTCAGTATATTTGGTGGAACACAGGCAAAATTAGGTAAATGAAATGGGAGTAATTTTAAATAAAATTGAAGTACTTTTAAATACCATCCAATAAATAATAGTATACCAGCAACTATTAGAAATAAAGAGTGTCTGGGAACCTTTAAGAGGTCTTTGTTTAAATTCCTTTTAGATAGATGTTACTACTCCATCACTGAGCTTACTACTGATAAGCAGAGGTATGAGGATTACGGCTTGCTAAATTAACACTTATGATTTTATTTATTACCTGCTTACCTGACATATTATTTATTTATTTAAACTTCATGTACAATAGTGGTACATAGGCGGACTTAATGCCACAAGGCATTCTCTACCAGTCAACCTTTGGGTTAAATATAAAAAGATAGGTATTTATATATTTAGAATTTTTTTATATTCATATTTTTTATCGAATGTTTTTTTTTTCTTTTTAATATAAGCTATTGACATGTCACCTTAATTGTAATTGCTTGTTTATGTTAATTTTGTACGCAATATATTGGCAAAACATAGTGCACATATTTTAGACCATATATTATCTGTAACCATACCTATGTTAAGCAAAATAAATTATTGATTGATTGAAAAGAAATTGATGTTGCATTTTCCCGTAGTTGAAAATGTGTTGAAATAAATCAGCTGGTTTCGTTCATGAATATCGAGTTCTCACAAAATTAAGGACTTAATGAGTTTGTTGTTGATAATTTAACGAAGTTAGCTCGCGCCAATCTTAATTTGTGTTTAACTATAGTTATATTATATTAATCACTTTATTATGAAAAGGAAATTAAACTCATTTGATTTTATGAGTCGATCTCGCTTTATCGTTGTACTATGTGCCATATCGATATAGATTATAAAAACAAAAGTTATATCAATACATATTATAAAGTAGCTGTTGTTCGCGGCTTCGCCCGCGTGGTGCTTTCTATACAAATAAATAAAACTGAAGTGTCTGTTTGTAATGTAATAGTTTTTTTTTTAATCCACGCGGCTGAACCCTTACTTACGTTTACTACTTATAACATCAGCTATCTGCCAGTGAAAGTCCCATCAAAACCGGTACAGCCATTTTGGAGATTAGTCGGAACAAACAGACAGATAGACAAAAAAATTAAAAACAGTTTTTTGTTATAAGTACCGTAAATACTTCCATAAGCACTTAGTAAAAAGCTGTTATTTTGAACACAGAAACAGAAACTTCAATTTTATTTATTTGTTAGTAGATTAAATTCACTATTCGTGTCTGTCTGTGTAACGTAGCGTTGTTCTTTTAAACTATGCAACGGATTTTGATGCGGCTCTCACCGTAATTTAGAAAATTCCGTAAAGTTACGTTTCGATTCCGTGGTTTATAGGCAAAATTTTGCTACTTTGGGTTACATTATCGCAATTTCCTTAAGGATCTCTAACTTTTTTGATAATAAATTATACTCTATATTACTTCCTGATAATTTAGCTTTCTATTATTGAGAAAATGGTTAAAATCGGTCAGTATTTTCGGAGCTTATTCGATACAAAAAACAAACAACAAAAATCTTTCTTCTTTATTATATTAGTATAGATATAAAGTAGCATAACAAAGAATATTCAATGTTTTGTGAAATCGTAAAAACCGTGCGAAGAACGGGCGAGTTGCTAGTATAGGTATAAACAATACATGCAAAAGATGAATGATATGATTTTCGATTAGAAAGTATATTTGGAACGCTCTCGAAAGGGTTTGTGCCTGCTCTCATTCTAAAACTCTATAGAAATTAAGGAACAGTGGTGGCCCACTAGAACAGCCGTGACTTACAGTCGTAGGTTCGAACCCAGGCAAGCACTTTACTTTGCGCAATTTATTTTATCAACACTGCTCTCAATACGGTGATGGAATACATCGTGAGGAAACCGGCATGTCCTAGAACTAATAATACGAAGACTTGTGACATTCACCAACCCTCACTGGGCCTGCGTGGTGAATTACGGCCCACTCCCTCTCACAGAGAGGAGCCCCGTGTCCCAGCTGAGGGAACATTCATCATCGTCGTCTTTCGGACATAGCTGGACATAGGCCTCCCCCAAGCACCACCACCTCGACTGGTTCTGTGCTTCCCGCATTCCGCATTCCTGCGGCTTTCACAAGATCATCAGTCCACCTTGTGGGAGGCCTTCCTACGCTACGTCTTCCGGTACGCGGTCGCCACTCCAGAACCTGTCGGCCCCAACGGCCATCTGTTCTGCGAGCAATGTGCCCTGCCCATTGCCACTTAAGTTTGGCAATTCTTCGAGCTATGTCGGTTACCTTGGTTCTACTGCGGATCTCTTCATTTCTGATTCGATCACGTAGGGAAACTCCAAGCATAGCTCTCTCCATTACCCTTTGGGTGACTTCTAATAAGGCCCATTGTGAGCGACCACGTTTCAGTGCCATAGGTCATCACTGGCAACACGCACTGGTCAAAAACTTCCGTCATGAGACACTGCGATATGTGAGGGAACATTGGAAAGTTATTGTTATATTGATCATAGATGTTCCTATTTATGCACTCAAAGGGTTATTCAAAACTCCACGTCACTAACAAGCATCTAATATTCAACGACTATAAATAGCTTTCTTAAACATATGCAAAGAAAGTACTCAGGTATTCTATATGGTAATCGCTTTTACGTAAACATCTCACCCATGCACTTGGCAAACTTGTTCAAACTTGGCGGTGCATTACAATGTACATTTTATTATTATTACTAGCTTTTGCCCGCGGCTTCGTCCGCGTGGATGTCGGTTATCGCATAAAAAAGTACCCTATGTCCTTCTCCATATCCCAGGCTATGTCTCAAATTTCTAACTTAATATTAATTTTAATGTGATTCACTATGTGAATAGAAACCGAAACAAATGATTTAATATAATAAAAGTACTTATGTTCTAAACGTGAATGAGTCTTTACCTAAAGATAACAAACACAAAATCAAAATACGAAATTTACTCAAATTCTTAAAGCAATCAATTGTACCAAATTACAACACGAAATAAAAATGCGACACAAATAATAATTTTAAAATAATTCACGTAAGTACCAACAATGTGAAAACAAAACGAAATCCTCCGAAATGTCGCATGATACACCGTTTGTGCTGAGAAAACGCTTGAAATATCTAATGAACACCATTGGTGCATATTTTTTCTCAGGGTCACGTTCGCAACTGGACGAAATATTTGACATTTATTCTGTACTTGCAACACGATCTGGCTGTAGAATTCGATTAATCGACTAATACTTGACCGGTTGACATTTTAGCGGGAACACCACTAAACGAACGAAAAAAAAAAGAAAACAAAATACATCTGTACTCTGTGGTCGTGTGGCGGTGTGGCGCGGTGCTTAATGTAAACATTCATCAAGGTTATACGTGCGTAAACTAATGGATTCAATGAGAAAACGGTTTAATCTTAGAAGAATCTTATACAGAATTACTGAGAAATAAGTGTAGATTTCGTATTGAGTGTTAGTTTATCGAAAAGTGATAAATATGTCAGTGAAAAAGTAAATAAAGTTTTGCAATGCACAAATTTTAGTCATATGGCCGCCGTGTTTAGTAATGTTTTTATGATAAATATATAAATATTTTTATAATAAGTATACTGTTTGAAATTCACATAAGTAGCTAGCTTATTTATCTACGAACATAATTTGGCTAATAGCTACTGATATTATAGCGTATTGTTATCGTAATCGTATTTCCAAGAGTAAAATTCGGCAAACAAATACCTACAAAAAGACAATAAAATGGATATAGTTTTTTATCCTTAAGAGATAGACATATGCCATTGCGGATTTTTTTGAAGACCTTTATAAGATACATAATTCCACCATACATCATTTTGTTATATCTCACAGGGTTTAGACAGCGTTTTCGTTGAAAGCTCCCAGACGGCTTATTTTTTTCCGACACCTCCAACAAATATCGTTAATTTATACAAAAATGCATACAAAAACTTAACAAATTATATACTAAAACCTTCCTCGAGAACCACGCTATCCATTGGTAAAAACAGCATGAGAATCGGTGCAGTAGTTTTTGAGTTTATCGCGAACAGACAGACAGACAGACAGACAGACAGACAGACAGACGCGGCGGAGGACTTTGTTTTATAATAAGTGATAGTGATAGTGATAGTGATTATTAACATAGGTAAGCCAGTTTTTTTTTTTTTTTGTTGGCGATTGGCCCGGATTCGACAATTCTGCCAGCATCACGTTGAGACGGCAGCGCAGGGTGGCGGGCCGTCGGATTTTGCTGTCTGGTAGATAAATTTTTGTAGCTGCGAGGACGAACACAAGATAGTAAGAAAATTCTTTCTAATTTACAAACATACAGGATAAGTTTTAACCAGTGCGCAATTTTTTTTTGGTGGTTCAGTATCAGTAATAGAACATATTTCCATTATTTGTTCAATATTTTTTTGGACCTAATTGTAATCAGCAAAATATGGATACAATCTATTCGTAATAATATCAATGGGCGAGCGCACAGCTGATAGGTACCTACTACTGCGTTCCGCTTCAATGACCGAGCCGCCACGCCCGCCGGTGTATATTAAAACACGTTTAAGTTTAATTTGCCATGCGCACTGATTAAAAACTTTTCCTGTATTTAAAATAGGGTACTATACAACACAAAAATATACAAAATACAATACATAGTTATTTTACGCACCAGTAAAAATTTTAAATTAAGTATTATCATTTATAAATTTGTATGATTTTGGGAAAGAAGTGACATAGAAGAGAATGGTTACTTGAGAGCCCAGACAAAGTGACATTCTATCATTGATTACGATGGAAAAGTCAAAAATGTATTCGATTGACGTAGGCTACCGAAAAGTTTAATGTCAATCCTGTTCAAAGTCGTTGTGGTAATAAGAAATGCTTTGAAAGCGATTGCCCTTGTCTAGGCCCTGTAGTTAATTCATTATTATGTACTTACAACTTCTTATAATTACTTGATTGTATTTTGATTAAAATTGTAAAAGTATATTTATATAATTTTAGTCAAAGTCCATGACTAACAAATGTCAACAAATGTCACAAATATTCTTTCCTATTTAGGGTAGAACATTTGTGACAGTGTGTCTTGGAAAATGCTTAGAACGTGACTCTGTTCAAATATACCGTTGTGTTAAAAGTATTCAAGAATTTTATTTGGCCAAACTGCTGCTTCGTTACATATCACTTGTACGGCTCTTTTTTGTCTTTCATAAGACGTAGATATTCCTCCGTTAGGCAACATTCACTGTTTAAAAATGTTGAGTCCTGAATAAGTTTATATGCGTTTCTAATCAGCAAAAATAAATGCGCCGTGCCGAACTTCCTGAACAAAATAACCTACGCCAGTAATTCAGAGTATTTCAATTCGGAAAAGGTCGAAATTTACTAGTACTAGATTCCCAAAGGATTCCGGTAGTTAGACGAATCGAAATTTGCAATAACATGATCGAATGACCTTTGAATTTACTTCAATCGATTTAACGTAACGAATCGATGTTCTTTTCACCGTAAACTGGAAATAGATCCGTTCTATTTTCAAACTAGAATTTCATATTTTAAAATTGGAATTTCTCCGTATTTTTTTTTTCGTTTTCAGCCGGGGGCTGCTCGAACGGCCGCAATCAAATTATCGTTTACTAGCGGCAGAATGTTTTTAAAGTTTGTATTTATTTTTGGTGGTTTTAGCCATACGCTGCTGGCTATATTTTAAACGGATGGAGTTTGATTTAGAATGAACCTCATAGGCATCACCTTACATCATTTTTACTAACTGACCCCGAGCTGAGGCGATGCCGTACAATGCTTATGTGTGCGATGCAGTATGGAGTTTCATAGAAAAGATGGTGACAGAGGTCGGGTGAGGCTGACCCAGTACAGTGCAAACTAACTAAACATAACCTTAGATTTTGATAAATACTTACAGAAGTAGTTTACAAGAGGTTTTATGGTCATGGAGTAGGTATTGCAAAGTTCTCAGTTACCTAATTATTACCAAAAATATTTGAACTCTTCATTTGAGTCCAAATATTATAAATTTTTGTTTAAATATCAAAAAAATATTTGTTTGTTGTTTATATCTTGCTTCTAATTGTACTCTAGTAGTAGGAAGGTAAACATACTGGCTTTCTATCAATGTAGAAAGCAGGATGTTTCCACGACTTACTTCTTGGAATTGGGCCGACGCATATAAATGTAATTTCTTTTTACTTTGCTTCACAACATTAAAAGAAAAATATGATTAAATTGTGGTCCTAGAACAAATATGTTACTTCAAGGATACATACAAGGTTTTAGGTCTAGGTGTTAATAGAATTTACAGTTAATAACTTGTACTATTTACCTGAGATAAAATCTAAGATAGAATCTTTTGTGAACTAATGGAGCTAGATAACAATATTTTTCTTTTCTTGTACGTTTTATTCCGGAACTCGGAACATGCGTAACTATATGGTTTGTAAACGTTATAAGAGAAAGGAATCGACTTGCTTGAGTGGCCAATTAGGATTGAGAATTTAGTGGCTTCTGTCATAAAGGGAAAAACTCTTGTTTGTAAAATACCTTTTTGTGATGCAAATAAATCTCTACAACAGAATCGATTTCAAAGATTCTGCGTTCCGCCTAGTTGGCATATATTTAATGTAGGTTGGTATCTAAATATACAATACAAAGTCGGGCTATTTACACCATTTATAACTCAAGAACGGCTGGACCGATTTGTATGATCTTTGATTTGTTGGATTTGTCTCCGCCTCGAATAGCAGAACAATTAATAAAACATGCGAACAAATCACCAAAAAAAAAATATATATATATTTAGAATGTTAATTTTCCCATAAATTTTGTATAAAACGGCTTTTTTGATAATATCTCGAGTACATATAATATGATATATTGGGGAACGGGGGAACAAGAAATTTCACGCGGACGAAGACAAGGGCAGAAGCTAGTTATTATATGTATAATTGTAAACACGAACTTCAATCATAATGTTATGACATTTTGAATGGAAATTTTTAAAATAAAACCGTGTGAAAAGTAGGAAAGTAATATTTAATTGGGAATATTTCGGCAAAACTACTGTAGGTTACCTATAGGGTGGCTGTAGCTCGGATTTATACAATTTTTTTTAACCACCATTGTGATATGGCGCCTAGTTTTGCAGTTGTTTGATATCTATTGTTTAGTTAAAATGCGGCAAATTCCTTATGCATAGTTCATGAGACCATGACCATACCTTCAGTAATTTTATCCTGAAATTATAAAAGGGTTAAAAAATTACCCAATTTTTGTAACAAATCATTACGAGTAACGAGTACCATTTTGATCACTGAGGATTTTGCGACAGGTTTTTTTATTTTTCACTTTTTTCCGTGGGGTTATTTAAAGGAACCTGTTGTGGTCAATATTGAAGACGAAAAGCAGAATATTTATGTCTTTGTTAAAACCCAACTGGAAACCAGGTTTACACCCGTGTTAGCAGCCTCTTGGCTCAGCTCAGCCTCTTCCCAAGTTTTGTCAAAGAAGACTATGGCAGTATCATCAGCGTAGGCAAATATTTTTGCTCAGTCCAGTCCCAAAACGCAGAGGCTGTTTAAGTATAAAATAAAAAGTGTCGGCCGGAGCACACTGCCCTGAGGAACTCCATAGTTTAGGCTGGCATAGCTGCTGCACTTGTCTTTCATGCGGATCCTTTGTGTGCGGTCTGTTAATATGTCTGAAAACACTCCAGAGCTAAACCTCGAATACCAATAGCGTCCATCTTTATGAGGAGAATACACCTGAATACCGTATCAAAGGCTTTTGCCAGAAAAAAAAAAACAATGAAAAACGATCGCATTTTTGAGTTACTAAAAGGTGGTGAAGGCAGATATTATTTACCATATAAATTGCTGTCTGAATAAAATAATGCAAATAAAACTGGTAATATTCATTTTTAACCACCCTTTAGCCACCCTATATTAGCACTAAAACTCATTTACCTAATTTGCATGTCCTAAAAAAATTTTTTTTTGTAATTATATGCTTTGACAGGAACCACTGAATTTAGAGCTTAATTGGTAATCCGAAGCACAAAGCACCCTTTGAATTCAGGTCGTTTGCAGAGCAACGTGTGTTGCATTGTTGCAACGTGTCTATAGACGCGCCACACGTCACGCGCCAGTCAACAACGTCATTATACGGGATTAGTGTACAATCACGTTTTCAACTCTAGAATAATTACCCTTTATACCAATTAACATGATATCTGATGCAGCTGCTGCTTCTGGTCAGTCATTGTTTGTCCACATCAAAAGGAGATCAACGCTATTATTTAAATGTACAAGTTTAATAATGCAACACTATAGCATGATTGTGATTTTACAAAGGTTTTTTTTTTACTTAATTTTGTTTTAACAACTTTATATAAGCTTGCTTCGTTCCGTATGTGTTTGCATTGTCATCAATATTTCAAGCATTTCCTGCCATCTGATTGAGCTGAAACTTGGCATTGCTAAGAGCTATTATTTTAAGTGGTGTCTAAGGTCTGATCATGGAGTCTGAAGGTGATCACGGGTACTCTTTAAGTAATCTAGATACGAGTAGCCCCGTCGTGTTTGGTTTGATTAGATTTGTCTTGATTAATGCTCTTACACTAACACACTGGTGTTCAGGGTCTGATGATGAAGCCGGAAGGTGGTCATAGGAACTCTTTAACTAAACAAGATAGCACTATCGTGTTTAAACTCATTGAATATGTATTGACAAGTGGTGTCACATTAGGTGGTGTCCAGGGTCTGAAAATGGAGTTAGGTGGTCACGGGTACTCCTCAACCAAACAAGATAGCTCTGTTTAGTTTTAGCCATTTGTATTTGTTTTGACAAGTGGGTACGTTAGCCCAAAGTGTAGTTCAGGATCGGATGATGGGGCTGGAAGCTCGCCATAAGATTTCCTCAACTGAACAACTAAGCCTTCTTGTGTTTGGGTTCGTTTGTTTTGTCTTGACAAAAACTATAGCCAAAGGTGCAGCCCAAGGTCTGATTATAGAGCCGGAAGGTGGCCACAGGAACTCCTCAACCTTACAAGATAGCGCTGAAGTGCGGGGCTCGTTGGATTTTTCTTGACAATTACCTTACAAGTGAGGTGATAGAACAGATATTTAAACAATTTCTAGTAAAAATCTTAGTACATTGTTTTTTAAACAAGCTTTTTATAAACTAGAGATTAATGTATTTGCTATTTCGTTTTGCAATAATGTTACTGATTGTATGGGGTTAAAGTTGTCAGTATAAAACAATATCAAAGGGGTAATGGTCAACAGAATCACAGCGTTTAAACACAATACTCTTTAGGCATACATATTGTAGCGAAATAAAATGAAACGTGCGAGTTTATTTAACTGGTTTGAATGTACAAAATTGTGTGGTGTTAAATAGCTAGAATACGAAATGAGTACAGAGTCTGAGAGTGTCGGGCTTGCGGACGACGAGCTATGGGCAGCTCGCCGTCCGGTAAGGACCGCCCGGGTCGACGGCGCGTTGTGTTCCACGCGCGCCTCAAATAGATGTCAGCACGCACTGACAGGGTCCGCTAGTGCCTGCCAGGATTGGGGATTTTCCGAAAGGGATACCGTGGCTCTGGCACACAGGCAACTGAAGGAACACGGGTGGGTTTTAGTCAGTAAAAGACTGACACGCCCTCCCGCTCCGCCTAGGGCGGGAGAAGTTATTAGATAATTTCCCACCCAAAAAAAAGCACCGGGGACTAAAAAGTTGTGTGAAAATCGGTTGTCATGGTATAGGCATTTGATGCGGAGGAATGAGGAAAATGTTGTAAGGAAAGTTTTGAGTATGAATGTGGATAAGAGTAGGGAAAGGCCGAAGAAACAATGGATGGACTGTGTGAAAAATGATCTGGCTAGAAAAGCGGTGATTACCGAAAGGATGACTAAAAGAGAAGTCGGGAAGAAAAAGACATGATACTACCCCAAACAAATTAAGAAGATGAATGTACAAAATTAAAATTATTTACCTACCATTGATTTACGGCGCTGACTAATATCTAGTTTAATTATTCATTCCCCGCGTCGTATAACTTTAGAATACTCTGTCTCGCATACACAAAAACAACTTGGAACGTTGTGTTTTATGACGTAATTAAACACACGGTGGAACAAAAACACATTTTTCGTTGGTTATTAGGCAAAATCTTGTGTTTCATACAAAAGTGTAAACTCAACACCATCAAAATGTATGGAACATAAGGTTTTTGATCAAAAAATTCCTACGCTGGGGGGTCTAGATTCATTTGCTGAATTCATGATAACAATTTGTGCGTCAATGTCCCTAAAGCTGCTTTCAGACTACGCTATAATATAATAGCATATAGTATATAGCTCATGGCACAACAATATCGCGCACCATACATTATTATGGATACGTTCATACTGTACTGTACTATATATAATATTATGGTGCTCCATATTTTGTGCTATGAGCTATATACTATATGCTATTATATTATAGCGTAGTCTGAAAGCAGCTTTGACCCTGCTACTTAAAATCATGTAAAATTACTTAATCCATATAATTGATGATAGTAAAGAGGAACTGACGCCTGACCTCAGCAATTCTCGAGAGATCAGAATACGTGTTGCTGCAATATTTTGGTATTTTAAAGCTTACCTGTTGCAATATCTTCGGCTGAAAATATTATTTATATACTATTAATGAAAGCTATTAATGAAAGCCATTGCGAAATTGATTGGCCCGAGTTTTATAAAAAGTTTCCTACCCCTTTTCATTTGAGTCTAATACGTACGTACATAAACTCACGCCTTCTTCCCATGGGGGTAGGCAGAAGAGCAATTTCAAAATAAGGTGTACCCTGCTGTAAAGTTCGATTTTAGTTTTCGATACAAAATAAGTCACAAACGAAGGTCACATAATGCTACCTTCTTGTAGTTTTAAATTGTTTAAAAATAACCCATCGTACTAAGCACTATTAACTTATTGAAACCAAACACAATACAAACTATGCAATGTGTCAACAATAACAATATTTAAAGAAAAGTGAGTTATAATAGTAAAACTTGGTCACATACCTGAGCAAAGAAATTGAAACACGGAACACTTCAACAAATATGCGTCCGCGCTGGCCACTAGTTTTGACAATTAAAGCAAAATGGTGCCTCTCGATGAAGGATATGTTGTGTTTCCATTTCGTGCCGAGTTTCCACAATTAGAAGAATTTTTTCAAAAAATTGCTCAGAAACAAAAGTACGTCACCTGCTACGATCCTTTACCGTTTGCTTCGTTTACGTTCATAAATATGGTCATACACGCACGCCAGTTGCCAGTAGTACGAACCTGTAGAGCAATTCTGTTAAAATCTCACGGTGAAAACTTAGGTGCAGTGAGCTTGAAGTGACGTGTAATTCCACCTGATGCTTGACGTTGACACTGTTGACAGCTCACTTCACGCTCACTTCACCTAAGTTTTCACGGTGAGATGGTTACAGAATAGCACTGCTGTTCTGAAGAACATCACCTAAAAGGTGACCTACATTTGAATCTACTAAAATAATATAATATATATTTTTTGTAGATTCAAATGATCAGACATAGTAAAAACTAAAAAAAAAAGTGAAATAACAAATTAAGGATTCTAATAACAAATCAAGACCTTTATCATAACAGTTATCTGATTCTTTGTTATGGCATTCAATTTCTAAAGAAAACAATTGCTAACAAAATTATTCTTGTTTTTTTTTTACTAATGATGTAGAAACCTTTTTTTTTACCTTCAATAACACCCACGTGAAACATATATTTTTGCTCAAAATAACTCTTGATTATTTCGCCCGCAACATGACACTCATTATTTTCTAAATAATAAAATTATAAACGAATAAATACCGCAGTGAAATAAACCTTATCGTATCAATATTATTTGATCCTCGTTTCGGTAAACATAAGTTGTAGGTTAACCTGTTATTTATGTAAGCCTCGTATTTGTATAAGCTCTGGAAAGGCAGTACAAACTAAATATTAACACTTAAATGTAACAGATTTTTTTTTATCTATCATTTAACTTTAAACTAACTTAACACTTAACTTTTTTAATACTGTATTAGTAAATTTTTTACTTTCTCACTGCTTTTTCCAGTTCACGAAACAGACTTCGTCGAGTCGTGTAACAGGAATTTATTCTGGAATACCGACTAAAAAAAACTTTTTTTTTTCGGCGGGTTTACCTCATGGATGTCCTCCGCCCCGGTGTTCCCTCGCACACTTGCGTCAGGGGGTTGCGGGTGCAGATGTAAATTCTGCTGCCCCGGACTGGTGCGCCAGCTGCGGGCCCAGTCCCGTAGGGGGAATTAAGTGTTGAACTCCCCCCGTTTCGTCTTAAAGAGGTGCGCGTGGAACACTACGCGCCACCATTTCAGGTCCTGTGTGATGGGGGGTGACGAATGTCCCCGAGTCTGCCCTCCGCCAACGCCCAGTACGAGTGCTGCGGGACGGGAGAGCACTTGTGATCTCCCTTTCCCTTTCTGCAGCTTCCTTCTGCGAAATAACTGTTTCGCAGAAAGGTATCATCGCGTCCTAGGACTGCACTGCCAACTATTGAACGAACTATGGTCGGCAATGACAGGTCGATTCCCACTTTTGAAACGAGGCCATGGCGTGGCTCCTCCCATGCGAGACCACAATAACCTGTGGCAACATGGCAATGTTTCATATAATAGAGGCACTAAACTAGCCTCAAGGAATGTTTGTTTTCAGGATGTAATTAAATAACCAAGGAGCTACATCTGTGGCGTAATTCTGCAAAGTTCACTTCCAACTTTTGACACTTTTCGAAAGAGAATTCGAATTCATTTGTTTTTTAACAAACTCAAAAAACGAGGAGGTTCACAATTCACTTTTTTTTAACGTATTTTCATCGATATTTTTCAATTGTGGACCGATTTGGAAAATTCTTTAATCGTGGAAGCTTGCGCGGTGGTCCCATATTTTTTATTAATTTTGCTTGGATAGTTTTTGATTTCGCTTCGATAATACATATTTAATCCACCTTGTGTATCTTGGTGATGTTATAATACTTCCTGTCACTGTTGTTTACATATATAAATCTACTTATGAACCAGACGGTGACAATCGGTTTCAAATCGTTTCTTATTTCTACGACTATTAACTGAATAGACATTTGCAATTTTCCCCAATTTCATGATTTTAAGGCCAAAGAATCAGCATTGCCATCCAACGTGGCAACGCTGCCAGCCTTTTGGGCACTTTTCCCACTGACAGCGACGTGGACGAATTTTTGGATGCCCAATGAGCACTTCTCCGTTTTTGATTGTATAATATAAATATTTTAGTTATATTTTATATGCAAATTTTTAAATACCTTTTATTAATCTTTTAATTTTATAGATTCTGCTTATACTTAATGCAATTATAGAGGTTTATTATTCTATTATATAAGAATTTAGAGGTCTGATTATAGAATCGAATGTATACTCGTATTTATTTACGCTCAGGTGTTGGCTATTATGAAATACGCTTTTGTATCGATCGTAAAAATCTCGCGATTCCGGAATTTATACTACAAATTTTCACATTTTGTGAATGTGAGAACATTGTACGCTAAGACTAAATTTGTAGACCATTTTCTAGTTTGTTTTAAGTACCTGGTACTTGTTGACAGGCCCACACTGTCCTCCCATACCTATTAACACTGTAATTTGAAATCATTGTAAAAGCCAATCATTTTTAAAAGAGTAACCGCGCAGTTTCCTGCCGGCTCTTCTCCACAGGAAACGACCAACTGGAACCGTGCGCTTAGCTTCTGACGTTTCATAAGTGCCCATGTAGATTTATGTGAAATAAAATATTTTGATTTTGATTGTGTTTGTTTAGTAAATATTTTGAAATGTTACATAAATATCAATATTACTGCTAAAAGTTTTTTACAAATATACGTATTTACGAAAAGCCATCCCCATTGGATTGTCTGTAATCTAGTAAGTTCTTAATACTGAATTGTGGACGTATGGCAATTCTATGAGCCAGTTACTAAAGTACCGCATTTAGTGCTTTGCGTAAGATTATAATTTCCGCGTTGGATTTCACCTGAAATGGTCTGACAGACACTGAAATTTCTTTTCCTCCGTGGTCTTATCAGACATAAGATTAAGATTTAAGCTATTGCAGCTTGAAATATTTCTACCTTTGTGACTGTCAGAATTTCGAGGTCTTGGTGGTTGAACTTAATATTGCATGATCCATTTCCTGTGGCATACCTTTAACTTTAACTTATCCTTAATTCCTTCCTACCGTTATATTCAACCGCTTTAAATAAAATTAAAATAGTGACAATGCAACTTCAATTTTTTTTCTGACGCGACAACGTCTAGTAAATCGATGAACGCCGGTTGCATGCACGAAAATTTCCCGTTACGCTCATTGTCCTGTTACGCTCATCGTCCCGTTACGCTCATTGTCCTGTTACGCTCATCGTCCCGTTACGCTCACTGTCCCGTTACGCGCATTGTCCCATTACGCTCATTGTATGCTTGCGCCGCATCAATGTTTTGTTATGACGTTGTCACGTTAAACTCATTATCTTCCTGCCCTTGACCCATGTTACTTGGGGTCGGCGCAACACGTTTTCTTTTTCCATTCCCCCCTGTCAACCGTCACTCTATCATTCACTCCCTTCTCTTTCATATCATTCTTCACACTATCTATCCATATTTTTTGGGCCTTCCTCTCCCTCTCCATCCATCCACATTTATCTTTATCACTCTCCTCGTCACATGCGTTTCCTCCCTCCGGGGATATAGATATATTTCACAGGGCGTGTGATGAGGAGGGAAACGCATGTGACAATACATACAATGCCAATCGACGACCTTTCAACTTTTCTTTGACGTTGTCACGTTAAACTATCGTCCGTAAACCAACTTTACAGACAACCAATTTTTTTTTTTTTTTTTCAACTTGGCTTCTCCTGGTCACGTTTCCGAATGACAGCGATGCGGACGAGTACTTCGACGCCTATTAAGTGTCCTTTTGTTTTTCTTTGTATTTTTTTTTTTTGTTGTTTTTATATATAAAGTTTGTTAGTCTTTTCAAAATCAAAATCAAAATATTTTATTTCACATAAACCTACATGGGCACTTATGAAACGTCAGAAGCTAGGTAGGTGCACGGTTCCAATTAGTCGTTTCCTATGGAGAAGAGCCGGCAAGACACTCCACGGTTACTCTTTTAAAAATAATTGGCTTTACAATATTATTAAATAACAGTGATAATAGGTATGGGAGGACAGTGTAGGCCTTTCAACAATTACCAGGTACTTAACAAAATAGAAAACCGCCAACAAATCTACACTCTACTAGGCCTACAACGTTCTCACATTCACAAAATATAAAATAATTTAAGTATATAAATTATTAATGACATGATTGCATGATTGATTTTAATTTAGTACCTAGTGTATATAGCCTGTGTACATAAATAATAAAATTATCTGTAGGCTAGATTTTTTTGTTAAAGTCCACTTTCCATGAAAAAACTAAACAACTACAATTATGTGTTAATTACTTTCTGATATTCTGACTTAAGAGGACGCTCAGCGGTCCACTAGCGCCACTCCTTTAATGAAATATTATCTCATGACTGAGAAGGAATTATGAAAAACGGCTCAATAAGGAACCTCGGTGTGTCTAGATATTTTTAATACCTTTTATAATCTATACTAATACTAATATAATAAAGCTGAAGAATTTGTTTGTTTTTTTGTTTGTTTGAACGCGCTAATCTCCGGAACTACTGAATTGAAAAATTCTTTTTGTGTTGGAGTCCATTTATTGAGGAATATTATAAGCTATATAACATTACGCTACGACCAATAGGAGCGGAGCATAAATGAAAAATGTCGCAAAAACGGGAAAAATATTCCTTTTTGAGAGCTTCCGTTGCGTGCGCTGCGTAAACGGTTTAAGTTACGCAAATATCATGTATGATGGAATTGTTCCTCTTTAAAAGTTCTAAAAAAAAGTCCGCAACAGCAGATGTCTATCTTTTAAGATTGACTCACTATAACCTTTTTTTATGGTAATCAAATTTGATCGAAATTAATGCATTATTTGCGAAGGAGTTTTATCAACATAATATTAATCCTTATCCAAATAAATATGTTATTAATCACAAGTAATTAAATGTTAACAAAATTGTCCTTGACATCACTTGATTTCAATCAACATCTTAGGAGATATCATAATTTTAAAATATCTAAGCTGAAGAGTTTGTTTGGTTGAACGCGTTCATCTCAAGAAGTACTGGTTCGAATTGAAAAATTCATTTAGTGTTGGATAGCCCATTTATCGAGGAAAGCTATAGGCTATATAACATCATGCTATCGACCCTTAAGAGTCGGGCAATAAGATAAAAAGTCAGAAAGAACGCTAAGCGCAAACGAAGTTACAGGCAAGCGACGGGATGCCAAGTGGTGGGTCGGGCTCGGGCTCCTAAATAACACGCGGACGAAGTCGCGGGCAGAAACTAGTGTTTTATATACACGAAGCAACAAAATGGGATCCAGAGTAATGTGTCCGTATTTCTTTAGATCCCATTTTTTGCTTCGTTTCTCAATATATCAAGCTTCAAAAACTGAATAGTGCACTTAAATAGTTACTATTCCTAATTTCTGAATGCAATAAAACTCACCTGTTGATGCCTCTCAAAACTTGAAGCACACACGGCTCATAATTAAATAATGTTTGTTAGTTCTGCTAGCTCATACCAAAGTTTTGACAACAAACGACACTGTTATCTACTGCACAGTACTTTTAGACGACTGAAATTACTACTGCCTCCCCCCAACATGGGGGTAGGAAAGTAGACACAAAATAAAAATAACAGCCATTCTCGTTTTAAAAAACGGAACGTAAAGCTGGGTTCACACGGCAATACACCGCACGTGTTTTACAATATTCGATTAAAACCGTATTAACAGAGGGCTGTTCACACGGTACATTTTTCTCAGTGTAAAAACGAATAGCTACAGTTTGATGGTGTAATAAGCACTGCTGCAGACCGAATATGTTAAAAGTTAATTCGGTTTGATTGACAAGTCTGGTGGGGATTCGCTAAAGTATTTAGCTATGTATGTTTTTTTGAAGTACAAACGACATGTGAACTATACTCAATATAAGCGCCACTACTAATTCGGAAACATTTATCCTGTAAAGAAACGTGCAGTAGATACAATGCCACAGATGTACAAATTGTACATATTGTACTTCGGCGGAATGTGCCCATGAACTCCACGACCTCATTCCACCGGCCCCCTTCTACCATCAGACATCTAGACGCACTGCAAGTTACCACCCCTACCTAGTTGATATTCCACCAACTCGCACTAAGCGTTTTCAAACGTCTTTTATAATGCGCACAGCAAAGGAGTGGAACTCTCTGCCTGCGTCTGTTTCCGAACGCATACAACCCTAATCTATTCAAAGTGAGAGTGAACAGGCTTCTTCTGGGTAAGCTCACTCCATCGTAGACTTTGTCTCTGTCACCCAGACCTAGACTAGAGTCAAGAGCAAACCCATAGTAAATAAAAAAAAATCCGTGTGAACCTAACCTAATGTGTTTACCTAGTCGAGATTGCTCGTAAAATATGTGTAGGTAGTGTTATTTCAATTTCAGAGCAATCTATGGTAAAACGGTGATTGCCGACGCAGTAGTGATTACTTGAACAATCTGGAGCAATCTGGAGCATTCGCTTGAAATCGACGTTACATTTAAATACATTAAGTCCGCCTTTGTACAGTATTTTTTTACTTGTGCATAAAGTTTTAATAAATAAATACTACAAATCATTTATTTCAATTAAACCATTTACAGGCAATTTTGAATTGTCAAGGAGTCGGTCAGTAAGAAATGTGAAGCTAGTTGCCCATTCCAAAGCGTAGTAGGTTCCTATGGAGAAGAACGGGCAAGAAACTCCACGGACACTCTTTTAAATTAAATTGTTTAAAAAATATTAGTTACATCTTTAATTTTTGAATTTATAATTATATGTGAGAAAGATGTAAAAATAAAAACACGGACTCGATAAAAGCTTCCAGAGTAGGTACAAATGGAAACAAAAAAAATAAAAAAATAAGCCGTGGCAGCTAAGAGATGACCAGTCCTAACGAAGACTCTCCTCAACTAACATAACACATTCCACACTTTAACCTTGAGTTACTCTAATGTAGCACCGACAGACCTCTCCGTCCGCCCCACGGCGGAGGACATCCATGAGGATTTCCACCTCGTCAGCAAAAAAAAAATATCGTTGCACGGAGTTTCATTAGAATAAGAGGCCAGCTTACACTGGTTTTGTCACCACTGACGTGCGGCCTGCTATAATTACACCATAATAGGTATATACCAATATCTGACTCCAAGCATTCCTATATGTCACATTGTAATAAAACTATATATATTTAGGACCAAGTGATAAATTGGGCATTATACATAATGCTCGGTCATTATGAAAAATGCCCAATATGAGAGTGCAATTTGATAATAATTATTCAAATAATAAATATAAATATTAAATATTCAAATAATCAAATTGACCGGGCATTACACATATTGTCCATCACCTTTTGGGCAGAGTAATGCAAACATTTTTAATTACTATTTTTTTATTGTTATTATCGTTTGACAAGATTTCAACCGTAGAATCAATATTTAAAATCAATGCTTTGGGTTAAGTTAGGTAGAACAGTGGCCATTAACGCCACATCCCCTCTATTGTTAGTGAATCATTTGGGTTAGGTTAGGTTAGAACGTGTATTATCAAATTGCCCAATTGTCATGTAGCAATATAATAATGACCGTGCAATGTGATAAATAATGAAGTTAAGATATCACTATATCACTACTATATCAGTTATATTACTTAACCCGATAGAGCTAGACATTATTCATAATGCTCGTATATTATTAATAATGCCCGCATTAATCACCTGGTCCATAACATATATATTTCAAGTTTCTTTGTATTGAAACGCTAAACTGTTTCTTTCTGTAGTTACGTGGTACCACTTTTCATTAGTCGGCGGTTGACAAATGGGTAAGTCATTTCAATTTAAAACTTACATATGTAATATAGTAGATTATAATAATATGCCTATATTATGTCTTCCACAAGGTAGAACGATCATTGTGAAGGCCGCAAGAATCCGCTGGATGGGGGAAGCACAGAACCGGTCGAAGTGGCGTTGCTTGGGGGAGGCCTATGTCCAGCAGTGGACGTCTTTCGGCTGAAATGATGATGATGATGACCTATTCTAATACAGACCACTAGTTTCATTATAAAGTCCCGAATGAGCCCATTCAGAAAATACATTTATGTAGCACAGACTAAAAGGCACACATGACACAATATAATTTACAGCAGATAAAAAATAAATAAAAAGTGTAAAGTGCGATGTAAGAAATTAGCAGGCAAGTGTGCCTCACGGCTGCGTCAAAAAGGCCCAGTTCAGTAAAAATGTCAGACAACGTAGTGCCTGACGCTGATCTTCAACTGGACCTGAAGTGGAAGGTGACGGATGTACTCGTAAATCAGTTTTATACTGCTACGTGTAGATGCATACTTAAATAAAATATATTTTTTACACCCATGCTATAAATCCTCTATAAAAGTTTCTGAAACAGTTAGCTTATTGCCAACATTAAAACAACCGGTGTCATATAGTCCCCATAATATCATCCAAACGAGTGTTATAATGTTGTACTAAATTTCACTATGCAACTCCTTTGCGTTTTCGATCCCATCCGTACTCATCAAACAGCCACATTTATGAATTAATAAAAAAAGAACATGGTCATGAATGCACGTTTTACTACAACAGAGCCGTAATTAAAAAGAAAACTTATAGGTTATTTGAGTTTACGACGCATCCCACCATTTTTGTTCGATATTAGTATTGCAAAAATTTATAAGTTTGTTGTTTACAAAAATGAGTGATACAATCTTTGATTACACACTACCAGATATTTCTAATGCAGCAAAGGACATTTCTAACCAATTATTACCAGAAAAGTCGAGAAAAAAATATAAAAAGGCGTACCAAGATTTAATGAATAGGAAAATATTAAAAAGTAGATAACATGGGTGTAGATAAAGTCTTGTATGCAACTGTACATAATTAAGTATTAAAACTTTTATAATTTTAATACCCCTTATTATACAACAGTTGCATAAATAACTATTGTGTCAGATAAAAATAAGAACGAATATGTATATAAATCCTGTTCAGCCTCACGACTACCAGGACAACATAACGGTCAACTAGTAATCAATCGTAGATAATCTCTCAAATTCACTACTAGCCCTTTACAGCCGGTTGAGATTAGATGCAGAAGGGAGATAACCGGCTTCACTACGGCAAGTTTGCCTGAAACAAAGGACAACGACAGACTTGCCATATTGATAGATTGATTGGTCCCGATAGACCCTGTTGTCGCTGTTCATAGAGCATCCAGTCAATTTGTAGCTCAGGTAAGTACGTAGTATGCAGTACGATACTTAAGTTTATTCGTAACATAGGCAGACAATCGGTATGATCGAATATCATTTTTTTAAATAGTAATTAATGTCCTTACAAATTTTATTTATAGCGGTATGCCTCTCCATTAATTAGACTTTAATGAGCAAATTATTTTGATGAAATAATTTATACTGATGTATTAACCGTTCATAACGATTTCATATTTATCTATTAACAAGCTCATTCTTTTTATTATTATTTTTGAGGGGCCGAAGCCAACTCGCAGATGCCCGTTAGACGTTTTTAATTAAATGAGGCACCTACCAAAGAATATCCCTGTTCGCACTATGCAAGTGCACCCAAGGACAACCCCCGGTTGGTGTAGAACTATTGCAGGATATGTAAACAAATATATTGGATTATAGGTTTGGGTGACTAAAGTGAACTGGTTATCTAGGACTATGGAAAACTTACTATGGCCCCTGCCTGACCAATGTTTTATATACAAAATACACAGATACTCGTAAAATTGCGGGGGCTGACTTGCACACTCAAAAATGGGCCTCCGAAAACGGTCGTAGGCACAAAGTTTCAGAGCGAAAAGGGGGCAACTTGTCCTGAGGTGCTTATGAGGAGTAGAGAGGTATTTCACGGCTATCAGGACAATCCCGGAAGTTCGGTCAAGAGGACGAGCATCTTACTGGAATACTTCCTTCCTCCGAGCACGTTTGCTCTTGCGAATCTCCACTCAAGCCAGCCAATAATGGCAAGAAAGAGGTGGAAGTTCTGTTCCTCATCAGTGTTCACTCCAGTCGGACAATAAAGGCAAGCCAGAGGTGAGGAACAAGACTTCTCCCGGGAGATAAGGTCTGTGGGGTCGCTACTGCCCAATAGCTCGCCACATACTCCACTGCGAATTTGTGTATCTCTATTGGTCTGGCTCCTCACCCTAGACCTGCTTCGGCAAAGTAAACTCTCCCGGCACCGACCCAAAGTGCAGGAGCGCGCAAGCCCTGTACCACCACTTCACCACCGTTGAGGCAAAGTATTAGCTTTTACTATTTGGAATTTCTCAGTAGCAGCCCGGAGTCTGGATTTGTGCCCGGTTGATGGCAATAGGCTCGCCCCCCTATTACACGGGACTTAAACATTACTGACGGAAAAAGGGTGTATGTACCTACTATAGGTACTAGGCGTTAGGCTCTGCCTAAGGGTACGAACTGAGTGCACGCTCGACCCGAGCGTACGGCTGGGCGGCGCGTGCGGCGTTCATGTTAAACACATACAATCCCTCGCGAGTGTCCTGAGTGGCGGCGTGCGGCGCGGCGAACAATCTTTCGCCGACTGCACGCGACGTAAAACGCCCCGCCGCACGCCTTTTTACTCAGGCTGTACACTAACCCTTCGGGGAATTCAGGCGTGATATTATGCTATATATTATTAATTTATTACAGAATCTTTGATCGAAATCACTATTGAATGAACAATAGTAAACTGTGATACAAGGGCGGGAAGTAGGTTATTGCAAACTCGTGTCATTAAAAGCCCTCGCCTTCGTCTCGGGCTTGTTAATGACAGCTCGTTTGCAATAACCTACTCACCCGAGTATCACACGATGTTTTTCAATACAGTTGTGGGAAATAGTGAAAAACAAATCAAACAATAAATATGTTTATCACACAAAAAATAAAAAAATTCAGAAAATGGCGCGTTTTTGTAACTGGACATTTTTTTTACAATTAAAACAGCCTATACAGCCTATTCGATTTTTGACAAATGTTTCATGTGAAAATAATTAAATTAAAACTGGTAATTAAATATATTAAACAACCATTTATAAGACTTTTTGAGAATTCAATGCTAAGACGGACTCATTCATTTTTCCTCGTGTAAAATCTATCCATTTTATTCTATGTATGAAAGCTCCTTGCTACTAAACTTTTTAAATTGACCTGTAGTTTTAAAACTTAACTGTAAAAGTAATGATCGAGCTCGTAAAAAAAGTCCCGACCGCGTAACAGAAAGATGCCTATGCAAAAGATTTAATTTTCGAATCCCTCTGAAAGTACACCATGTTTAACAACTGTATTGAAAAATAAATTTCACATACAAATATAAAATCATTTCCACACAACACGAAAACATTTCCACATTTAACGCACACGGAACGCAGTCCGATCTGAGCCAGATGGAACAATGCAGCAAGTTCCCATATTTTTCCCCTCTCTAGTTATAGAGGTGTACTTGTACTGTTGAAGACTGCCTTCATTACTATAAAAGACTATAGGCTCCAGCACGAACGCGCGACGTAAATGTATCGCAAATTCGCACAATTTTTTTAATTAAAAAAAATATCTATCCAATAGCATTTTGGCCTAAGTTTATACGAAATGCACTATTATATAGTAATAGTCCATTTATTTGACAGAATATTCTTACAGAGTTGTTACATAATTTTAAAAGTTCATAACATTCTTTTTTTTTTTTTTTGTGCTTGGCATCTCGGAGTTATAACCACTGGGGGTTCCTACTCCTTAACCGGGCTATCCTGGGGTGCCGCAAGCTCCTAAAAGAAGTTTACGCCTCCAGCCAGGGGATAACATTCTGCCATCTCCGGCGTACAAATACATTTCCAGGATTTTGGTTAAATCGTTAGAAACAATATTTAATGAAATAAATATGATAATATTCAAATTGTATACCTATTAGACATATATTAGTTATGGAAATGTTAAAAAGAATAAATTAAGTCAAAAAGGTTTATAAGGAAGAAAATATCATTATTTTTTAAAATTTAAGTCAACTTTCATTCATAAAATCATTAGTCGAGTAGCATTTACTTATGAGATAACTGAATAATTTACATTGAAATGTCCTAAAGTTAAGAGAAATACTAAGTAAATATTATGTGCGAAACGTCAATTCTAAATTGTAAAATCGTTCGTTACGTTTACTCCGTGTGTTCGTGCTAGGTCCACGGGATTCCGCTACTTTAAGTTGTTTTTCTATACTAATATTATAAAGAGAAAAGATTGTTTTGTTTGTTTGTTTGTATCAAATAAGCTCGGAAACTACTGGACTTTAAAAATTTTTTCGCCAATATAAAGCTAAATTATCAGGAAGTAACATAGGATCTGCAAGCGGACGCTCGAGTCGAGCGTGCACTCAGTTCGAACACTAATGAATGTTGTGTGAATGATTACAGCTGATTATGAATGCTGAATGATTACTGTCGCGTTACACTATACACTGTATAGACTATACATATATGTACGCGCGAGTCGTGTATGATACATGAGTCGTACAAAATAATTAACAACTTTTCAAGGAATAAACATTTTCAAAGGATTTTATCTACCTATATAAGGTCGTAGCACACATATCAACTCGGAAAGGGATCGTCACCGTATCGCCTTTCGCTTCGCCGTCGAACAGGCGTCAACCTAACGTAAGCACGTAACCAAAGCTGACCAGCAGCTGCGATACGTCGACTCGGCTAAAGCTAGGCGACGCCGCGCTTACGGCTCGCTGACCGCTGCTGGTTGACCTGGCTGGCACCAGATCAGTTTGAATCCGAACGCGGGAAGGGTGAGAGAGACAAGGGTGGACGAAGAGACGCAAGCGCGGCGACGGAGAGGCGTAAGCGCGGGGACGACGAGCCGTAAGCACGGCGACCGCTGGTTGACCACGCGCCACACCGCGGTTTGTGAGCTTGTCCCGAGGCGAATCGTTTACGTTACGATTCCGATTAGTGTGCTTTTCAGTAGGGAGTTTCATGCAAAGAATGCTAAACTGTTTGAGTTGATAAGGTTACGATCCGTTTCCGAGTTGATATGTGTGCTATGACCTTTATTCGGTTAGATTTAGTCGTTCCTCGTTACGGGTAGCTTGCCCGAAAGTCAGACAACCAGTCTTTCCGAGGGATTTCGTTTTAAGTTACCCCGTTACTGAGTTCTGGGAGGTTAGATAGACAGTCAGGTAGGCAGTGTGAGCACTAGTACCTACTATAAACTGCAACCATTTACTGGGTACGTCTTACAATGACTTGAATTAGCCCTGGCGGCTGAGAGTATGTCATGCTCACTCAAATGTCTCGCTGGTGGTGGCGTGTGTGTTGGATTATTAAGTTCCCTTCAAAATGGTCATGTTCGTGTACGGGTGCTGTCAGTAGGGACTGGTTATCTCTTAGCTGCCATGGTTTTTTTTTTAATAGTTTTTTTTTATCTTTTTGTTACGGACGCTTTAACGTGCACGTTTTTCTACATTGTTCTCACATGTATATTTTCAACATGAATGATGTAATAATTTATTTTATTTATAAGAGTGTGCGTAGAGTTTCTTGCTCGTTCTTCTCCATAGGAACCTGGGAATGGACAACTAGCTTTATCTTACTGACTGACCGACCCCTTGACAATTCAAAAGTGCCTGTAATTGGTTTATTCGAAATAAATGCAAGAAAGAAAAATAGGTTTATTTGTCACACAACACGTGCATACAAAAAGATAATTAACTCGAGTAGGTAGGAACACAGAAACATAGAACAAAACAGATCTAAATATAATCACGAGCACAAAACCGAAATAGTCGGCAGCTGCACGTCATGACTGTGACAAGAAGGCTTCCACTCAGCATGTTGCTGTGCTATGAGACCCACAGCACAGTGCCGATTTTCAGTTGTTACCCTAGCGGTGGTGGTTGGTGGTGGCTTTGAGTTTGAGCCAATTTGTATTCAGCTGCATCCAGTTATACAAAAAGTCGACCCCAATATTATGTAGTTGGGAAAAGGCAACACAGATCTGCACCTCAGAGGTATACAACATTATGTGATGAAAAGAAAATTTTACAGGAGAGGCAAAAATGCGCGGAGTGAAACTTCGAATGCACATGTTTGCTTTAAAGATATTGAAACAAGTTTGTTTCAATATCTTATAAGCAAACTAATACTGTTGAGTTCAACAGTATTTTTTATTATTATTAGATGAATCTTATCGTCATTTGAGGTCCCATACCCATTAGACATAAGTGGATTTAATGTTATATACGATTGGATATTTCTTTTCATAGATGTCATAGGACTTAATGTCGTATACCAATAAGTTGAACTGGTTCTTGCGATTTTAATGGTACAATAAACTAATTTTCGAAAAAAGTGGATTAACTATTGTATACCTCGGAGATACAGAGATGTTATCCACATTATCTATGAATAAAAGTAACTGGAAGTTTTAGCTCAGCATGTTACAGCGGTTTCCAAGAACAGCGCTGGCTGCCACATAACACCCGCTGTCATGAAAATGATGGCAGTTTAGTCATAGTGGCAGAAAACACCTTCTAGGAAAACACGTCAACTTTCTTCCATATATAACGATCCAGTGATGTCATTCGCCGGAAAATTGCAGACGCTATGTGCCTGCTACCGCTCTTTTAGGCGCGATGCACACGGCGGGGCGGGCCGGGCCAGTCAATTTGACCGCGAACGATAGTGCAAAGGGAATCTTATACTACCAACGCACATAGAGGGCAAAAAGTACGCGCCGCCGGTGCCCGGCGGGCACTGGCGGCGCGGCATATCCCTTTGTGTTCGCAGTGAGGGCAGCCGCGGCCATCGACGGTCAGACACGATCTTTATTGCTTTGCGGTCAAAAAGACTGCCCCGCCCCGCCGTGTGTTTCGCGCCTTAGATGTACAGGCTGATAGTAAAAACAGCAAATGTCGCACTTCTTTTGTTAATTACGAGTAGGAAAAAGCATCAATGCGTCGCTTAGTTTGACATTTGTTTCCGCAGTCTCATAGAAACTGCTCATTGTTCCATTCTGTATGTAAAGTCGGCGCCCTCTCCACTTTCTATTGTTTACAACTAGTTCGCAAACCAGAGGTGGATTGCGCTTTAAAAACTCCAATGCTTGAGATTTTAAAAATAGAGTACCTGTATTAAAGTTATTGTTGGTCTAGTAGTGGCACGGAGTCTACATTTGTATCCCGTAAATAATAACATAACTTCATGGTACTATAGAAGAAAACTATTATTATTATTTATTTATTTATTTATTTAACATTGGAAGTACCTAACTTATAAACTTAGCCCCACAAAACCATTCAATGGTTTGACTGTGGGGTCAGTGAGTCTCTAGACAATAATACTTAATCTAACTTACATATCCAAATAATATTTTTTTAATTTACTTTTAAATCTATTTTTATTTGTTTCACTCCTTATGTCTGCCGGTAGACTATTCAATAGGTATGGTATTCGTTTCTTTAGGGTTCTGTCACCAAAGTAATTGGTGACTCTGGGTACATTGAATCTGTCAGCAGCAATAGATCGTGTGTTATGGTTGTTGAATACGTGATTTAAGCTGTATTCTTGGGTACCATGATGGTTTACTGCTAAAAGATATTTATGTTTGTAAGTGATAGGTAGAATTTTATAACTACGCAATTTGAAAACAAAATCCAGTGAACACGATGACCACATCTGTTAACGCCCCGTTTTGCGTCGACCAATGAAACAGTAATATTTTTGTCGTTTTAGTTATTTTGATGACCGTGTTTTTTTTTAGGCTCTGTTACAATGGTTAGTTGATCACAGATGTCTGACCTTTTTTTGACCACTAGGAATAGAACAAAAGAAACAATATTAGAAAGTTTTAAATTTTATTGTTTTCATACTTTGCATTTTGTTTCAACTAATTTCTCGGGTTCAGTCAGTTGCAAATTTGTTGTTGGTAATTAGGTGCATTCTTTGAAAAGCGGTTATTACTAGAGATATTTTTAAACAAACTAATATGACCTGTGGTTATCGAGTTTTGCACTTTTAAAGTTTTATGGAAATATTCCGCCTCTCACCCAAATACTGCTAATTGTGACAAATCTACTCAACTGAGATGCTAATTTTATACTTTTCGGATAGCATAGAAAACCTATTCATCAAAATAAAACCTTGTCACAAGCGTGCTCGAACTACGACCGAAGGAAGGTGGGCATTTATATTTTATTACCAATGAAAAAAACGCACCTTTTTTTTTTCATTTACAAAAATTTCTATAGTGTCCGAGCGCTGCAAGCAAAAATAGTCCTAACGGTGCTTAGATATGCTTTTCTTCGATCTTAAACCTAACAGACTAAAATGGTGTACTAAATGGGATAAATCACGCCCGATCGATCGCATTAAACTAATTACCTATGTTAATGAACCACTTATGTTCAACGGACCGAATGTTAGTCCACCGCATACATTAATTGTGATTTTAATTTTAATTGTGATGCTTATTTTAATTGTGTTAATGATTTTATATTTTATAATATATTTCTGCATCGCTGCCAATGCGGCGAAGTTGTCGACTGCCTCGGACATCATGGCCTATCCTGCAGTAGGAGCGCAGGCCGAATTGCACGGCACGCCAGCATCAATGACATTATCCGTCGTGCTCTTGTCACCGCCGGGGTGCCAGCTGTTTTAGAACCCAATGGCTTGGCACGCGACGATGGGAAGAGACCGGACGGAATGACCATAATGCCTTGGAAGTTAGGTCGGCCTTTGGTGTGGGATGCAACCTGTGTCAAACGGCGCAAATATAACAACCTTATTGGGAGCTATATGTTTGAGCCGTTTGGGGTTGAAACTCTAGGACCATGGGGTCCGAGTGCCCACTTGGTTTTTCGAGACATCGCCAAGCGGTTGGTCGACTCTTCTCGTGACCAGAAGGCTGGCCTATTTCTTGGCCAAAGAATCAGCATTGCCATACAACGTGGCAATGCTGCCAGCCTTTTGGGCACTTTTCCTGTTGACAGTGATGCGGATGAATTTTTTGATGCCCTTTGATCCTTTCCCCTCCCATATTTTTATATATTTGTACATATTATTATTACTTAAAAATTAATTAATGTTTATATTATATAGTGATATTACATTTTATAATTCTGTTTAATTGTACCTATGATCCAAAGTTGATTGAAGTAAATAAATAAATAAATTCAAAAAAAAATATGCACCAGTTCCCTTCCAATTCGAATGTCGTAGGATCCGTAGCACGCCTACGCCAATGTCGTAGCACCCGTAGCATGGCTACGCCGTAGCAACTTTGTGGCGTAGCTCGTAAATCGAGCACCATTTCGCGGTAATCGCGGTGACACGCTACCGTCGCAACTTTGTCGAGTTGAGAAACACTTGGTTTGACTGCGTTATTCGAAGTTAAGTCCAACTATCAATATAAAATAGCCCAGTATATAAATAAGGTGTATCTATTCATACACGAAATATTTTAAGAGGACCATCTTTAAGTGGTAAAAAAGCCATAGCAGCGATTTTTTTTTTAATCTAAGTGTTTTATACTTTTACATAATTATTATAATTTTAAAATTGCTTAAGACATTTTTCAAAGGAGTTGCATTTTTCAAAATTTTACTTATTCTATGAATGACCCGAGCAGACGCGGTGACGGTGGCGGCACGAGCGCGGTGAATTTTGATAATTACTCATCATATTAAGTAATTTTTTTTTTTTTTATTAATGCTCAGATTAAAAAAAAATCGTTCCCATGGCTTCTTTACCACCTATAGGTGTATCTCTTAAAATATTTCGTGTTTGAATAGATACACCCTTATATTGATACTCAGAATTGTGTAACGAAAATCCTAATTAATTATTAATTATCCTAACTAATATTATAAATGCGAAAGTATGTTTGTTTGATTGTTTGTTACCTTTGCATGCCTAAACCACTGAACCGATCATCCTGAAATTTTGCATATACGTTGTGAGGTGTACAGAAACGGACATAGGGTACCTATCATCCCGAAAAAAAAGTACTGTTTCGTGGAAAACAATAATAACGTTCTTATGATAATAGACCGCGCCACGAGTGTTTCAAATCATGACTAAATATATTAATAAAGAAACTTTTGTAGTGTGTTTTTAACCCGAATTGTTTGTCAAATTCTAAATTAACGCGAGCAAAGCCAAAGCTAGTTTATTATAAAGTCGTAGTTAGGCACCAGATATTATTATTATGCAGATGTCTGTAAAACTCACAAAAAGTTTCTGCTTGGTGACAATGGATTGAAAAAGAGATGGACAAACAGGCAATAGTCACAAGTGACGTGATCAAATTATGCTCTTTAAAATTGACAATGGACTGATCCATGTTCCGAAACTTCTGGAAGACATAAATTTATCTGTTCCCCGTAGCAGTCAACCAAGGCCCGACCGCAAATTAGATGTGTTTGTACCATTGACAGTTCGAACCAACCTCGGGCGATCAGCGCCATTGAACCGTTACATGCGGACATAATTATAATGAAAATCACTCTCGCACCAATAGCATTGACATCATCTCCAACACTTTGGCTCAATTTCGTAATCATCTTTTCCGGCAACTTATAGATTGCTAATTGCTGACAATCGATTCTTGTTAAATTCCATCATTCATTCATTGATATTGTTCTTGTTCCATTGCTACATTTTAAACGTTTTAATCACTTTCAATCATTATTTAACTTAATTTGATTCATGATTGTATTTTTATTGATTTATTTGATTTTATTGTTATTAACTTAAGTCGCTCAGCGCGCTATGGAGCGGGCTATGCTCGGAGTTTCTTTGAAGGATAAAATCAGGAATGAAAAATATCCGGAAGAGAACCGGAGTTACCGACATAGCTTGCAGAGTAAGCAAGCTGAAGTGGCAGTGGGCTGGCCATGCTTGTCGAAGGACCGATGGCCGGTGGACAAGGCGAGTGCTGGAGTGGAGACCGCGTATCGGCAAGCGTAGTGTGGGACGCCCCCCACCTAGATGGACCGACGTCCTCAAAAAGGTGGCTGGGATATATTGGATGCGGAAGGCGAAGGACAGGGTGTTGTGGCGCAGCATAGGAGAGGCCTATGTTCAGCAGTGGACTGCGATAGGCTGAGTTGATTGATTATTAACTTATTTATTTTATTTTATTATTATTTTTATGACTTTAATCATGAATAGCGAAATATGTAAGTGGTGTGCACACCTTTAAGTGACAAATTAGCTGAAGTATGTAAGTTATATGATAGGCTCTCTGTTAATGTTTTTTGTTAACTAGTCGTTGGAGTGCCATAATAAATAAATAAACGATAAAAGTTTAAAAGTTATCGTCCTTCTTTCTTCGCATTGCAATCGAATTTATTTTATTTCCTACTAGCTTTTGCCCGCGGCTCCGCCCGCGTGGATATCGGCTATCGCGTAAAAAAGTAGCCTATGTCCTTCCCCATATCCCAAGGTATATCTCTGCCAAATTTCATGACGATCGTTTCAGCGGTTTAGGCGTGAGAACGTAACATACAGACAGACAGTCAGACAGATAGACAGAGAGACAGAGTTACTTTCACATTTATTATATTAGAATGGATAGTATGGATATAGAATCGAAAATTGCAATGACACTTCAAAATAGACGGTGTTATAGCAAATCGAATGTCATATAACAGAAGATATATGACATTCGATTTGCTATAATATCGTAAAAACTCCCGATTTCAAAACGGGGGTTTTTAACCCTTTTCATCATCATCTGACACGGCGGGCCTATTACAATTATTGGTTTATAAAAAAAGAATATTCAGGCAATCCCTTATCACATGAAAATTAACAAAAAAAAAAAATATATATATATTACACTATTGAGCTCATTCGTCGACCTTTCTCATCCATCCATCAGCTAAAAATAAAACAACAAAATAAATTACGAACTAAAGTTACTTTCATAACAATTTTAACCTGTATTTTTTCCTGATGGACGCGCTTTTTACCGTTAACTAACCAGTTTACAGCAGTTTTGGTTTATAAATAAATTCCCTCCATTGAACCGCCCCGCTGTGCTCCGGAGCCAGGTAAGCTGAATCAAGCTGGCTGGTTTAGTGGCATTTTAGCAGCGTGCCACTAAACTGTTTATCTTATAATCAACTTAAAACTAACGGAGTTTTTGTTTTGAACGTGATAAGTTTTAACCTACAACTCGAACATTTTCGAAAGGAGACAATGAATATTGATATGACGACTGATACAGATTATGGAAGAAAAAGACTCGAATCTAACCTCTAATAAATAAGAATTATGGCAAGAGTATTAAGATTGGAATAAAAACCTTCCATATTTATTATTTACACTCCATTTACTACAGCATTAGACAAAGAACGGCTAAATTACGACAGTTATTGTGTAATTTTGTTGAAATTACTGCACTTTAGAGTTATTTTTTTAATGTAAATGGCAAATAGATTACAGTGTTTTGTATTTATCGTGATATAACAGAGTTTATTAAATGTTTACATCGAAATAACGAAAGGGTGAGAACAGTTATTTTTCTAATGTTATAATAAATGGAGTATAGCTGAACAAATTGAGACACTATGTCCTGACCAAAAAATCTGGCGATAATTCATTCAAAAAGACCCATTGAAAAAATAACGTTGAATTATTCACAAATTTTATAATTTCCCGGGAAACCGCATATTTCAATTATTTTTTTTGCCATAAAAACGAAAAATAGCCGTTCTCAAGTGATTTGCTCACCAAAGAACAGCACTTTGAGCTCATACGCAATGTGCGGGTAACCGCATTGCACAATTATGTACGTAATAATCATTTCTATGCGCACTGCGATGCGGCTACCCGCAAACCGCTCCGGTCGCTCGGAGGGTTGCGGCCCGAGTGACGGCCAGCCGGACGGTTGTTATACGAACTGTGCGGCTCAGTCTGCGGCTGCCCGCCATCGAGTAAGATTGTGTGCACGTGGTACGTCTATTAAAAATATATTACAAAATGCTTACTTTCATCTCGTGTTTGCAATTAAGGATGCACCCAGTACTTCTTTCTTTGTTTTTCTTCTTTACGTAACGTGTGTAAATGTAGTAAATAGCTGTAACTTCTTCCGCGTCCATCTTTGAAATGGCTCGATATAACCGCAAATCGTAACGGTTCTTCAACCGCACGTTGCGGTTGCGAATGCGGCTGCCCCCGATCCGGCTGGCCGCATTGCGGCTACCCGCATAATGCGTATGAACCCTTAATTTTCTGTCCCGGACCTTTGGAAGGCGTACGAGGGGCCGAAGCCAACTCGCAGAAGCCCGTTAGACGCTTTTTAATCAAATGAGTCACCAACCGACGATTATCCCTGTACGCACTATGCAAGTGCACCCAAGGACAACCCCCGGTTGGCGTAGGACTATTGCAGGATATGGAAACAAAGATATTGGACTATGGGTTTGGATGGTTAAAATGGACTGGTTACCTAAAACTATGGAAGGACTATGGCCCCTGCCTGATCAATGTTTTATTATACACGGATAAAATGGCAGGGGGTTGACTTGCACACACAATAATGGGCCCCCAAAAACGGTCGCTAGCACATAGTGACGTAGCGACAAGGGGGCAACATGTCCTGAGGTGCTCGAGAAGTGGAGAGGTATTCCACGGCTCTCAGAACAATCCCAGAGCCCGGAAGATGGTCAAGATCCCTACAAGCACTTACTGGAATACCTCCTTCCTCCGAGCACGTTTACTCTTTCGAATCTCCACTCAAGCCGGCCAGTAAAGGCAAGAATTAGGTGGGAGCTCAGTTTCTCATCACTGTTCACTCCAGCCGGCCAATAAAGGCAAGCCAGAGATGAGGAACATGACTTCTCCCGGGGGATAGGGTCCGTGGGGTCGCAACTGCCCAACAACTCGCCACATGTTGCCCTGCGGGTTTCTGTATCTCTCTTAGTCTGGCTCCTCACCCTAGACATGTTCCGGTAAAGTAAACTCTACCGGCACAGACCTAGAGTTCGGAGCGCGCAAGCCTCACCACGACGTCAACGTAGAGATACGGCGGTGGGGTTATTATTATTATTATTATTAGGCGTGAAAACGTAACACAAAGACAGACAGACAGAGTTACTTTCACATTTATAATATTAGTATGGATATATCTTTAAAGATATAAATCAATGTTTGTATGTTTTTCCTCTATGAATTCCTAAACCATTGATCAGATTGTGATGAAACTTTGGTGGTGGTTTTTTTGGAAACTTAAATTTGGAATAGTTTTAGATGACGTTTGATAAACTTTTTTTCAAATAAGAAAGAAATAAAAATATACATATATTTTTTGCAACTGGGTCTGAACGGGGTTCTTAAAAATTTGCAGTGGGGCTACTAGGGCATATGGGGTATCATATGAAAGAGCGCTATTTGCACATTATCAAACATTTTTCCTTTGATATTTGACTTTTAAAGAAAAGTCAAAAATAACCGTTCCCTTATCTCCGAAATTTGCATAGAGAAAAATCTGAAATTATTCTATGTGATAGAAGTTTATTAGATTACAGGAAAATAAAATGATGTTTCTAAATAGCACAATTTTTCTAATATTGCAGTTTTAGGTCAGCGCAAAATACAAATTGCAAAAATAATGAATGAAATAACATGTAATATTATCATAAGAGATTATTTAATTGTGTAGTGTTATATTGCACATACTTATATTATTAATTATCCTCTGTGGTTGAGGATTCCGGGTGAAGCTCGCTTCCATCTTCGGCATTATCATCACTTACCATCAGGTGAGATGAAGGCCAAGAGCTGCCCCGTTGTATGTAAAAAAAAAAACATAAATAAACATAATATAAGTAAATTTTTCTTTTTTAAGTTTTTCTATACTCCATTTATTATAACACTAGACAAATAACTGTTCTCACCCTTTCGTTATTTCGATGTAAACGTTTAATAAACTCCGTTATTTCACGATATATACAAAGCACTGTAATCTATTTACCATTTACATTAAAAAAATAACTCTAAAGTGCAGTAATTTCAATAATATTACACAATAGCTGTCGTTATTTAGCCGTTACTTGTGTAATGCAGTATAGGTGGATTATGTTAGGTAAATCAAGCGTTAAATACAGCTCTTTCTGCTCAACAACATTTCGAGTTACGTTTGTGCGCTTCATCATTTCAGCCGAAAGACGTCCACTGCTGGACATAGGCCTCCCCCAAGCACCACCACTTCGACCGGTTCTGTGCTTCCCGCGTCCAGCGGATTCCTGAGGTTTTCACATGGTCATGCCTTCCAACGCTACGTTTGTGCGCTTAATAATAATATAGCTTTTATTTCCATAACCAACCAAAAATATATATATTTAATTTACAAGTGCTTAAAACTAGGTTATGGCCCCTTTTCGGGTACAGGCCTCCTCCAATTTTTTCAAGGTTTCCCTATTTTTGGCTTTGACCATGCAGTCGTTGCCTATACTTTTTTTGATTTCATCTACCCAGCGTTCCGGTGGGCGTCCTCTGGGTCTTTCTCCTGTTGGTCCCGTTTGTGCGCTTACTTTATGGTAATAAAGAATCAATTTACAAAATCTGTTCAGCGCATAATTAGGTGAACTTGAACCTCATAATTATTGCAAATGTAATATTTCCCAATAATATTGCATACACGTGCACACAATAATTGCTCTAATACGTACGTATGTTACGTTGAATAATGTTTCCGGGAAATCGGCGCGCACTCTCTGATGCTTTTCATCTCACACGTGTCTCGCATTTTCTGTTCAACTATAGGTACCTACTAAAAACATTGTGAAGAAGGTTGGCTTCATAGTCTGAAGGTTCTTACAAGCCCTTGTAGAACTAATACTAAGTGCTTGTTAGTTCCGCAAGCACGGTGCTCCGAAGTTTGTATCAAATTCGGCGTATCTGACGCACTTAGGTCTCTTGTTGGGACGTGGGATTTGTGGTCTCATTACGGAATATTGAGAAGCATTCGAAGAGTGGTCTCGCTCGGTTGAGCTTGGAGCTTAGTAAAAGCCAAGCTACATGCAGCAACTTACATTTGCATTCAGTTTGGGCAAAAAACTGTGTATGGTGTACTGGGCCTCAAGTCTGCTATTACAATAGTGTCAGAATGGTCTATCATTGATTTCATAATTGTTGATTTTGACAAGTTTGGTAATCTACTAATATAATGGCGTCATTATGACTTTCCAATGGTCAGCCACTGACACTCCATTGAAAGAATTGGTAATCTCGTAGTACATAATGACAAATGAAACTTCCTACTAAACTTCCAACCTCCTACTACTTCAGATTGCTTATAACACTAATAAATAATATGTAAAAATATATATAAATTAAATCTGGCATGAATAAATGTTCAAACTGCCATTGTAATACAATTCTATTACGAGACCATTGACCGACCAATGATCGACCATTATGAATTTAGCAGATAACGAACTTTTAGCAAAATGATAATGGGATCGTGTTAGAGTGACGAATTTATAAAAATAGCAGACTTGGGCCCGTGCGGTGTCTCCACGACACCGCACGGTGTACCGTGCTTGCTTATTAATATTTGAATTTGTGCAAGTTGAGAGTGTACTCTAGCCTTTTTAACACGCTTTTATTATTATTTATTTAACACACTTTTTTTTCAAGCATGTAATCCCCGATAGGTTAGGCAGAGGTTTACCTTATAGTACACCAATATTTCGTCAAAAATCTATAAAAAAAAAGCAAAGGCATTGCAGGCCAAACAGGTTATTTGTTTGTTCCCGCCTGTAATACCAAAATTATAATGCTTGTCTTTTTCTCTTTACAATTATGTTTTAGCAGTCGTGTTTTTTGTTTTTTTTAATTATTTTCTTTTTTTTTCAAGCATTTTAGTTTCATTAATATTATATAGAAATATATACATATTTGGAATTGTCTCATTACTAGCTTTTATTTGATACCAATATTGTTGTAATTATTTAACATTTCCCTCCCTTTTTTTGTATTTGCAGATGCAATATATACATATTATATAGCCTATCTATAGCCTGTGTCCCATAGAAATAAACATACATACATACTCTCGAAAAACATTGCCCTGCTTCTGGGGCAGCCGGGTAATTACATACCCGCGCGCTTGACTCGGTGGAACGCAGAGCTAAGAGGCTCATTGGCGACGTAAAACTGGTGGATGCCAAGCTTCACAGCTTGGCTCATCGCCGCAAGGTTGCCTGCTTGTTGGTCTTCTACAGATTGTACATCGGCGAGTGTGCCCATGTACTCCACGACCTCATTCCACCGGCCCCTCATTCTACCATCGGACATCTAGACGCACTGCAAGTTACCACCCCTACCTAGTTGATACTCCACCAACTCGCACTAAGCGTTTTCAAACGTCTTTTATAATGCGCACAGCAAAGGAGTGGAACTCTCTGCCTGCGTCTGTGTTTCCGAACGCATACAACCCTAATCTATTATATTCAAAGTGAGAAAGAAAAGAAAGAATAACGTTTATTTGGTCACAGTTCGTGAAGCATAAAATACAAAAAATAAATAAAAAGTGAAATAAAAAATGTTATAAAAAAATTGCTGTGTGCCTCACGGCTGGGCCAAAAAGGTTCATTTCAGCATTAATGCCAGACAGATGCTGTCTGACGCTGGTTTTCTAATGAACCTGTAGGGACAAGTGAGTGTAGTGAAGTGAGTGAGAGTGAACAGGCTTCTGGGTAAGCTCACTCCATCGTAGACTTTGTCTCTGTCACCCAGACCTAGACTAGAGTCAAGAGCAAACCAATAGTAAAATAAAAAAATAATAAAAATAAAACCCATTATAAGGTAGTTATTAATCGAATCAAAAGCTGAATATAATATCTTAGATTTTGATTATCTTATAAGCAACATTTGAACATTCGGACGCTGTCGAGGTTGGAATCCGCTACGATTTTCTTAACAAACAAGTTCGCTTTAGTAAGTGTGCACTAACAAGAAGTTTGAAATGAACTTTACATAATTGTACTACAGGTACCTAACCGACGACCTACATGCAACTATCGGACATTCTGTTTACATTTTAAAGATAAATAAATACCTTTTAAAATGTCAGCAGAATGTCAAGCCTAAGTGAAGTAGCACTTATGGAATTTTCAAAGCTCGATATTTCCTCAATAAGTGAACTTATTTCTGAGAAATTCTATTGCAAATCGTCGCAGGTGAGGTGGAACGATGCCGAGCTATTGAATAGCCGACATCCGTCATTAAAGATGCACTTGAAAGATTTCTAGAAAATTTACATGTTTATATAAGTTTATTTTAGGTTTAGAGGGACTTTGAGAGGGAATTTCATGTTTGGCTTGTGTTTTAATACATTTGGGGTATGGTTGACTATGTTGCACGCTTGCTTAGATAATATGGAACTTATTCACTTAAGAATTGAGTCCCAAGTTTTAACAAGTGTATAACGGGTACGGACAAAAAGCTAAATCTAATTTGGTAAAGCTTAATCTACATATACACAGGATAAGTTTTTTTATTTTATTTTATTGGTTCAATATCAAATAGAACATTTTCCATTATTTGTTCAATACTTTTTTTTTGTCCACTTGAAATCAGCAGAATATGGATACAATCTATTCGTAATAATATCAATGGGCGTTATTACTGCGTTCCGCTTCACTGACCGCGGCGCCGCCGCCATCTTTCGTTAACGATAACTACATTTTTTTGTTCTAACACGTTAAAGTTTAATTTCTCACAAATTTTGCGCGCGTCGCGGGTTCGATTCCCGCACGGAACAAATATTTGTATGACCTACAAGTAGTTCCGGGTCTGGCTGTTTGTGCATGTGAGTTTAAATGTTTGTAAACGCACCCACAATACAGAAGAAATTCCTAGTGTGGGTCAACGATAAAAAAACTGATTATTTTTATATATCGTTTTTTTATACACCCTCGTGATCTGCTATACAGGTATTCCTAGTGCAGACACCAGTCTCTCACAAATTAGTGTCACATAGTTTTTAAGCTTGTCTATATGATTTCATTGTTTGTGAAGAGAAAATAAATTATTTGAATTTGAATTTGAGAGCGCTCCGGCTAGATACAGTTTGCTCTCGGCTGCTGTGGACGAATTTAATTGTCGCTTCAAGTCCGCAGTTAAATCAACCTTTTATTCTTCCCCACTAACGTCAACTATGTGTAATTGTCACCAGGCACTGCTGAAGATATCTTCGGCATACCTCAACAAGAAGATCCCGAATATTCCTGACATAAAAGTGGATGGAGCCGAGGAAAAATGGTGAGTGCCTAGAATATTAGTTCCCTGTTTTACTGTGTCTGGATATCCGTTATCCACAATTGAACGCATGTTTTATTTATGTACGCCTATACTAATTTCTACATTGGATTGTTTTAATACTTTAGTATTTTATATAGAGAAATTTAGAACAATAACCCTTATACAAATAAACACGGAATAAATTTATGCTAGGTATATATAAACGTCAAAAAATGTATGGTTCATCATCATCATCATTTCAGCCGAAAGACGTTCACTGCTGAACATAGGCCTCCCTCAAAAGGGGGAAATTTGCCATAATGGCCACGCTTGGCAGGCGGGTTGGCGATCGCAGTATGGTGTTAAAAATGCATAGAGAACGCTGCTACCCATTCTCTAGTAAATCACTTAGTCGACTTTTACGACACCCACAGTAGGAAATGGGGTGGTGCTATTCTTTACGTCCGGCACCACAAGGTACAAAAAATGTATGGTTATACCGAAGTTATTCCTAGGATAACTTTATTCCGTGTTTATTTAAGGCCGTAAAAGGGTAATAAGAATATTAGAAAAAATCTAGGCTTCGCTGCCGCTATAATGCGCTGAATTGATTAAAAATGATTTTTATATTCCTAAAGTTAATTAGTTGAGATGATTTTAAAGTCGATTATTTGTGATGTAACAATATTATCTATACTTAGTAAGTAACGAATTTGCTTAATTATGTTGTTCGTACATAAATAAGATGTGTGTACATATTTACAGGATTTGAAGCTTGCGTATTAGTTGCTTAAGGGGAATGCTGATGGAAATTCAAAATTTTCTTACGATTTTTGAAATATGCAGCTCCTTGTCTGGGTGTATGTTGATTAAAGTATGATTCGCGACCGTAACAAATATGATTTACAGAATTATAGTATAATCTTAAAAGTCATGATTTCATGAAACAGTCATTCAATAGGATTATATGAACTTAGAGAGTTGTATTGATGATTTTTATGATCATATTTCTGTTTATTATAATATTATAAAGAGGAAAAAAAAATTGTTCGTTTGTTTGTTTGTATTAAATAAGCTCCGAAACTTTTGGACCGATTTTAAACATTTTTTCACCAATGGAAAGGTAAATTATCAGGAAGTAATAGGCTCGCTGTGATTAGTGTTTGCATGAACTTTTTTAGTTGACTGTTTGTTGTTGGCTTGCTGCACCCTTTGGTGTTTTACTATTAGTGTAGCAAGCAATTGTTATATAAATAAATAATAATAAATAAATAATTAATTTACAATAAAATTTAATATCCTTAAGAAAATTGCAATAATGTAACTCAAAGTAGCAAAATTTTGCCTATAAACCACGGAATCGAAACTTACGCGGTTGAAAACCGCGGAGAGCAGCTAGTAATTCTATATATAGATATTTGACACAGTCGCGAATCATATTTAGATTTATTTATTTGCAAAAACATGTGTAGATAATATACATGGTATGATGCTTATTATAGGTGTAGGTAACAAAGTATTTTTTGGTTCAACATGTTTGACCATGGTTGTTGTACAAATTAGATCGAAAGACAATAATAGGATTTGAAAATTAAGATACAATGCACAATAATATAAATAAATCAACAATTAACAATAATATTAATATATTTAATTTATTGATTTATTAGATCAACATACAACCTGATACTGACCTGCATATTGCAAAAAACATAAGAAAATTTGAATTTCACGGGCTACCCTGACGCTTTCACCTTAATCAATATTAGATACTGTGTTTTAGTTATACAGCGTGTTACGGAAAGGGTATATACATATCAAAGACACGGATTCTTTTGGTGATAACAAACTACAGGGCAATATTTTTTAATACCTATACCTACATAAATAAAAAGTTAAGAAACATTTAACTAAAAATCAAATGTTTCCAATTGAGTTCTACACATCACTAGACCAAGTCAGCTGATCGGTGACAATAAACTACACACAAAGAAACGGCGGTAACACGTTTGTTATGATTTAAATTTAATAAAATATCGAAATACAAAAAATATTAAGCATTTTCTAGTTAGTGCTTTTGAGCTGAAATTTTGTACAGAGATTCTGAACCAGATACACTCTTCACCCCGTTTGTATGGATATACCCTTTCCGTAACACGCTGTATAGAGCTTTTCTTCAAATCGTTGCCCCACGCTAGAAATAAGTTTAAATATACGTCGTGTTAACAAACACATATCTGAACCACTGCCCCTAGTGGCCGCAAGCGTTACTGCTGAGCAATGAGTCCTCGGTTCAATTCCCAGGTCGGGTAAAGTGTTATTGAGTTTTTCCATAGGAATTTCTCAGTAGCATCCTGGCGTCTGGATTTTTGATGCCGATTTCCTACTCGGTTGATGGCAATAGGCCACTATGGCCTTTTATTGCTAGAGATCGGATATTCGGATGCTTACTCACCTAAAGTTGAGATTTTGGCTAATATAGAATGCGCTTTTGTCTAAAAGAATCTCGCGGTTCCGGGATCGACAAATTTAGATTCCTGATTTAGGTTTGCTAGAGTGCTACATGGATATTTTAATGCCTCAATGTCATTGAATCGGATGTATATTTACCTACTTACTTTCAAATGTTGGCTGATCGTAAAAATACCGCGATTCCGGAATTGTTTTTTACTGACTGAATCGGATGCATATCTACCTAAGTGGCCGATTTATATATACGCCCAATCAGGATATAGTACGTAATTTAATTTAAGAAAATATTATAATTTAAGTTTTTCTTTTTTGTGTCAACTTGTAACGAACACCACCCCTCCTCTTATACCCTCTACACACATTTGTATCGGGGGTTAAACAATAATCTTAAATAAATATGCATCTGAATAGTTATGAAATCCAAAAACCCGGGTTTTTTTAATTTTTAATAATCTATTTTTGAAATCGCTTCCATACCCAACTAGTTATGCATTCCCGGTGTTCCTGGCATCCCAGGTTTTTTTTTACAAAAAACATATTTTAAGAAGCCGCTTCTATAATTTTATAGCCAAATTAACTTTAGGTAAATATGCATCCGAATATTCCGATCTCTACTTATTACATAGGACTTAAACATATCTGGCGAAATTTAGGTGAACTATTAATAATACGAGTATAAGTACAATTCCGCCTAATCCTTCGGGGGAAACAGGCTTTATGTTATGTTACCTCAACCACCCAGACCAAGCCATTCTAATGTTTGTTTCTTGCGGAAGTCAAACCTGCGACCCAAAGTGCAGAGGCCTTTCGCCCAGCCATTTTGCTGTGCGTACCATGCATTGCTCACAAATGCGAATGTCTGTTTAAATGACGGCTATAATAGACTCAACAAATAACTAGAGTGCTACAGGAAATTTGAGTGCCTCAATGTTATTGACAGGGTTTGGAAATTGGTAAACATTCGTGAAATTGTGTCACAGAAATTCAATTATTGTTGTATCACATAAAATTGTTCTATACTCCATTTACTTAGCATTAGACAAATATCGGCTAAATAACGACAGTTTTTGTGTAATATTGTTGAAATTACTGCACTTTAGAGTTATTTTTTTAATGTAAATGGTAAATAGATTACAGTGCTTTGTATTTATCGTGAAATAACGGAGTTTATTAAACGTTTACATCGAAATAACGAAAGGGTGAGAACAGTTATTTGTCTAATGTTATAATAAATGGAGTATAGCAACTCGCCATGTCAATTAAAACAATTGAATTTACTTTTTATCAAATCAATCAATCGATCTTAAAATAGCAACATTTATTGTCAGACTGCCTCGTTGCTAGCGCTACTGCTGAGCATGATATGCTAGGTTCGATTCCCACGTCGGGAAGAGTGTTATTGGGTGTTTTTTTAATATTATTTATAAGGTATCTTCACAGCTGAGAGTAAGTATAACATAATTATTATTCTAAACATTACGCCAATTACGAAGTCAGTTACCACAATTAGCTGACCCCACCTTGCATAAATGGCTGAGAATTTTTAGAATACGGATCGATAGAATTTTATAATTCTTAATTTAATTTAAATACTTATACGAAATCTACCCAAAACTAGAAAAAAAATTAAAATCGTATGATTTGTTAGTAAAGAACCTCAACCATTTGAGCAAAGGGGGGTCAGCTAATTGTGGAAACTAGCTGTACACAGAAAAATAAGGAATACAGAGAGTGACATTAATATTTATAGTGTGTGCGTGCGTGTATCTCTGCGGTGTAGGTGCTGAACTTAAATGTGTGTGATGATGTGTGTATGTCTATGTACGTATGACTAAACTGGCATTACTAAGTAAGCTGAGTATCCGGCGTCTGATGGAGGCTTTGGCTTATCTCCTTTTAAGTCTGTTTCGTGTAGTATTAAAGAAAATTTATTATTTATAATGCAAGTAGACGTAAGAATGGTGACATTTTTAGATAATAACTAGCTTCTGCCCGCGACTTCGTTCGCGTGGAAGTCGTAAGAAACCACAATGTACTAAAATACCAGCTACATTTTAATTTTTCCCGACACCTCCAACAAATATCGTTAATGTATACAAAAGTGTATACTAAAACTTAACAAATTATGTACTAGAACCTTCCTCGAGAACCACGCTATCCATTGGTGAAAACAGCATGAAAATCGGTGCAGTAGTTTTTGAGTTTATCGCGAACAGACAGACAAACGCGGTGGAGGACTTTGTTTTATAATATGTACCTAGTGATTAGTGGAGGCCGATGGAACATAGCAAAGTGGTATGTGTGGTACGTCTGAGTGAAACGGTAATGTGTATTCTGCTGAGTAGTTGTGGACAGTCAAATTTATTGTTAAATATGTCGTACAGTAACATCATCATTTAATTGTCCTTGCTCTTCCAGAGTATTCAATTTATGGTACCGACAGGAGTCCAGGTCATTTCGATTATCAGCTTTAGTTTTGGAATTAAGGTGCGGTTAATAAGCGTCGGATTGATTTAATTTAATCAATATATTTTTTATAAAAAGATCGTCAATTTATCACTTACGGATTCCAGTATGCTCCTTAGATAACAGTAATATAACTTTTTTAAGCATAGTGGAATATTGAATAGTTGGCTATTAAACATTATGAATCCAAAGGGGCTTGTAGGCTTTATTAGTGACTAGCTTTCGCCCGCGGTTTCGCTCGCGTTAATTTAGAATTTGACAATCAATTTGGGTTCTACTCTGCTTGTTGTTTGGCCGTTGCACGAAAGACACGTGGCGCCATCTATTATCATAAGAACGTTATTGTTGTTTTCCTCGGGAACAGTATTTTTTTTCGGGCAGAAAGGTACCCTTTGCCCGTTTCTGTATCAGATATACAGAAACGGACAAAGGGTACCTTTCTGCCCGAAAAAAAAAAAACAAATAAAAGCCATAGAAGCGATTTTTTTTTATCTATGTTTTTTATATTTTAAAAAATATATTATAATTTTAAAATTGCTCGAGACATTTTGTAAAAAAATCCTTACTACTTATTTTTTTTATTCTATGAATGACCCACCCGGACGCGGCGACGGTGGCGGCACGAACGCGGTGCCTTTTGATAAATTAATCATCATATCAAGTAATTTTAAATTATTTAATTTTTTAAATAAAATACTCAGATAAAAAAAAATCGTTTCCATGGCTTCTGTACCACCTATAGGTGTATCTCTTAAAATATTTCGTGTGTGCATAAATACACCCTATATATGCTGATGATACTCGTCTAGTTTATGCAGATAAACATTTAAAATAGCATTCAGGAGGATTTTACTAATATCATCAAATGGGTTTACAACAGTGGTATCATAATCGACATAAATAAAACCAAATGTATGCATATACGATCTCCTTATCTTGAAAAGATCGAACGTCTGCTGCGCATAGAGGGGCATAGCTATAAGTGTCTGCACAGTGATGGTCTGACGTTGTGAAGTGTGCAAACATTGAGGTGGTGGAGGAATACAAGTACTTGGGTTTAGTCATAGACACCAGCTTCTCATGGAAAACACACAATGGTGCCGATTCTCTTGTACACCGAACTAAACTCACTAAACTATCACTAAAATTCCTTACTTTTGTCTATGAGAATCTTAAAGCTATTCTGCAAACAAAACTCTAAATTTAAAAATAAGTTTGACACAATTAAATAGAATTTGACAATCGCGTAATCGTGACTCCACGTGGTATTTTTTTTTCTTTTGGCTTCGCAACGTTGTACTTGTGTGCCCTACCCCATGATTTTTTTTTGAGCCAGTGGCGCGCTTGTGGGGGCCAACGACCTCACCGGACCTCAACGTGTTTATAAAGAAATTTTTCACTTTTTGTATGAAAAAATAAAAAATATTACCTACATGTTAAGTTTTAGGGGTTTAAGTGTTTCTAAAAGGGGGTCGAAATTTTCATTATTTTTGCGATAGGACGCACCATTTTCGAGACATGCAAAAGAAAAGAATAAAATATATACAGTAGGTACTGTTTTTGCACCAGAAGTCGAGGTGTTGGTGTGAACTTTACTTCATGAAAACTAATTTTATTCCACATCTTTTTAATCGCGATAAAAAATTGTCAGGTTCAGTTAGAAAATCTAAATTTTAGTTTAAAAACGTCGAATTTAGAATAGGAAAATTGCCATTTTCACTAAATTAAAAACTCAGTACCTACCATCTTAGTGCTGTCAAACTTGTGTTACTTTAGTCAATTTCAGAATATTTAATCGTCGTTTGACAGGAATAAAAAAGAAATTGGTGATTTTTAGTCTAGTTTAGAGAATTTTGTGACAAGAGAATCGGCACCATTATTATACGCTTATGTGACAAACTCAGTTATGTGCTTGTAAAATTCCATCACCTTAGTTTTGTGCTGGATAGGGCAACATTGTACATGCACTGGTTGACTCACTGATTTCTTATGGACTGGCATGTATGGTAACACATTTAAAACATATTAGGATGAAATAAAAAAGTTACAAAACAGATTCATAAAACTATTAGCAGATAAAAATACAAAAAACGACTTATTTTTGGAATGTAAAATGCTGCCGGTTCATGAGAAGGTAGTGTTGTCGGTAGCTTTAGAACACTATAGTACCAATGAATTTAAAAGCAATACATATAAAAAACAAAGATATGAGAACATTTGTTGCCCACTAGTAATAACTATTATGGTCGAAGGTGTAGATTTTTTTAATCCTTCTGGGTAAGCTCACTCCATCGTAGACTTTGTCTCTGTCATCCAGACCTAGACTAAAGAGCAAACTCATAGTAGAATAAAAATAAATAAAAAAGACGTGTGGCACTCGGGGACTGCCGCGGTAAAGCTATTGCATAGCATTTTGTATCAACTTATGCAATTATAATTATTTATTTATTTTATTTATGCAGTATTTCTTTTTCTTTGAAATTATTTTTTTTTTTTTTTCGTTACGGAATTTCTGGATTCGGTCCCTGCGCTCAAGGCCCGCGATAGAAGCTATGCAATAGCTTAAAAACAAAATAAATAAGTGCTGAACGTCGTAAAAGTGTATAACTACGTAAACAAAGTCAAATACTATTCAAATATAAGCATAATAACAACTTTAAAATAGACGAAAGTGTTGAACCTAAAGTAATTTTAAATAAAAAAAGAGTGACAAACTGTTTTGACAAATCGATCACTTTTGGAGAAATAAAAGCATTGGATGGGTATCTAGTTTGTATCTGATGACGACGAACTATGTGTAATTTATGTATGTTTTAGTATTGTTCTCAAGTAAGTGATATGTATATGTCTTTATTGAGAATAAAGTTTCTTTAAACCTAAATAGATTAGAGTGCTTTCTAACAACTTTAAAATAGACGAAAGTGTTGAACCTAAAGTAATTTTAAATAAAAAAAGAGTGACAAACTGTTTTGACAGCGAAAAAATTCCATGTACATGAGTCATTTCCGACCGTCTAGTCAAGTTTAAAAATTGTTCAACTGGAATGGTATCAACTATTTGGCAAGCTTTAATTAAGTCATTGTAGCCTTGCGGTGCAACAGGGGAACTGAATGTACTCGTAATCGACTGGTCGAGAGTTCAAACCCCACTATCAACATTCGCTTTTTGTGAAGATCATAATTTTATAAACTATTATTTATAAGAATAAAATACGCAGTACACAGAAAAAAGAACTGCCAGAAATTATTAGATCACTAGAGGGTACTGGTGTAGTAAAACCGTCGGAGTGGGGAGCGTGAGGTTTTTTCGTTACTGAATTTCTGGATTCGGTCCCCGCGCTCAAGGCCCGCGATAGAAGCTATGCAATAGCTTAAAAAAAAACCCAACTATTTTTAATAACCTTCCAGTCGATATAAACAGTTGTATCACAAGAACCTCCTTTGAAAATAAAATACATAAGTATCCCCTTAATGTATTTTGTGAAAGCCTCACTGGAGAGAATATTTATTTTTAAAATAAATATAAACTTGTAGGTCTGTTTTTTTAATTTAAATAGTAAATTCTTACCAAGAGTATTCACACGAATATAACACTCACCCAATATAGACAAGTCAGTCAACGTAGCACACGGCGAGCTAGCTTGTTAGTTTTACCCAAAACTAGAACTAATTATGCCAAAAATAAGCTTACTTTTTTAAGGAGCACAACTTTATAATAGAATACCCTCTAGCATAAGAAATCTACACTCATTCAATGCATTTAAAACTCAACTTGGTCAATATATAATTGCGGATCGATCACTTTTGGAGAAATAAAAGCATTGGATGGGTATCTAGTTTGTAACTGATGACGACGAACTATGTGTAATTTATGTATGTTTTAGTATTGTTCTCAAGCAAGTGATATGTATATGTCTTTATTGAGAATAAAGTTTCTTTAAACCTAAATAGATTAGAGTGCTTTCTATTTATCGTGAAAAAACGGAGTTTATTAAACGTTTACATCGAAATAACGAAAGGGTGAGAACAGTTATTTGTCTAATGTTATAATAAATGGAGTATAGAATAGTTTTAATCTCTCTCATTCAAGTCTCATTATAAAAATCTGGATATTATGTACAAAAAAACGGAGCTACATCTGCCAACAAACTGCTCTGCAGTTTGACAGAGGTATATGTGTCTTGTAAACAATTATTTCTGTGAATAAACACTTCTTAAGTTTTTTTTTGGCTTGTACTAAAATAAAGTGCCAATGGATATGCAGTACAACATCCATTCAAAAATTGATGTCCTACTTCATAGATTCACACTCAAATCACTAGCCAAACCGACTTCCTTAAATTCGTTTTATTTGATATTTCATATGAAATTGCATGCGGAAATATGAAATAGACATGACGTCGGATCCAGTTGCAAAGGGATGCACGAAAAAGCACAGCAAAAGATGTTCGACACGATTTTTAATATCCGTTTTCTCATGATCGTACATGAGAACTTATGGTGAATGACGGCTTCCATTCAACCATTTCTGAACCGGAAAATATGAATACCTATAAAGAAAATTGAAAACGTGTTTGTACAAGTCTCATCGCGTACGTCGTTTTTTCTGGAGTGATATCAAGTTGTAGATATTAAAAAATTTGACGTGTGAAACCATAATACGCAGGTATATTGCATCTCTGTATATTTAAGATGTTGTTCATAAATATTTTTTTTTGTTTATAGTAAAACTGAAACAGGCACAGAGGGCAGTTCTTAAAGATCAAACATATTCGTTTCCCTACCTCTCGAACTCTATTCTCTCTGTAAATTGCATACAATAACTGTAAGGCCTCTGCCTCGAATCTTGCGGGCAGCGAAGCGGCGGCGGCAGCGGCGCGGGAGCGGCAGGATCTAATGCGTAATTCAAATGGGCCGGCCTTCGAAAACAGCGGCGCGGGAGCGGCACGGGGTCGGGAAACGAGCTGTGCACTCCAGTCAAGCGGTGACCGCCCGCGCGTCTACATTGCAGTGTTGTACAATTTATTTTTGTGACATTTGTGTGAAATTTGAATCAAAAAGATGTTGTCGCCGTTGTTCAGATATTTCATTCGCGAATAAAATAAATATCTCGACGAAAACCACGCACACAACACTACGCCGCTATAGTGCCGCACGATCTGCCCGCTGGTTTCGAGAACGGATCTGCGTTGCCCGCCCCGCTCCCACGCCGCCGCCGCCGCCGCCGATCGCTGCCCGCAATATTTGAGGCAGAAGCCTTAGACCCGCATTTTTCCTAAGCACTATAACACTACAACACTCAAACTACTATGAACACTCAAAACTTACTTTTGGCTCCAATCACAGTTCAAAAAACAATTAAGTAGGCGCAGTTCAAATCTGCGCCGTTTGTTTTCGTGAAAACCGTTTGATCACAACTGTAACCTGACCTAACCTAGAGAGAGGAGTTCCCTAAATAAGCCCCAGTCAGTGTTAGCACTTTGCCAGTCACTATCATGCCAAGCTTGCTCTATCCCAACTAATCGGTGGTCACATTCACATCAAGCTGAGCTGACTTAACGATGGGATTGTCTAACTCAGTCCAGTGTAGCGAGCACAGTTTGTCACCTTTCCTTAGCTGGGATAGAGCAATCTTGGCAAGACTGGCAAAGTGCTATGCACTAAGCTTGCGGCTGTTCTTGTGCGAAAGATCACTGTGCTCGCTTTCATCATGTGCTCGGCTCACACGTATCGAAGATGTGCTCGCTTTGCTGGCTGATCTAAAGCGCTTAATCATCTTGTGAGTAAGCGCACTCTGCTCATTCGTGTCAACAGTTGGCTCGCTTAGCTCGCTGTATCGAAAGAGCGCTTGCTTCACTCGCTCATCTATGGGGTAAACGTGCCCCACTCGCTCGACTCGTAATAAGTATTCACAGTTCTTACTTAACCTGCCATACCGAGACAGATAGGAATAACTGAGCTGTAATAATCCCCGGCTAATCGGTGTAAACCTTTCACCAGTAACCGCCGTGTTATGCTAGCTTCGCTCACTCAGAGCGCAAATGTGAGTGACTGTTTCTCTTATAAGTCTACTGCCGTTGAAACCTCCTAATTTTCTCATAATGCTCACGCAAAATTACTTGCACGATGACACGGCGCCACCGTTTCATCAAAAATCGTCGTTTTCTTTTTTCCGATTTTGACCTTACTTTTTATTCACTCAGAACTAGGCTTTTTAGGTTGTTCTAAACGATGCAAACTTTCTTTGATTGTCGTTTTCTACAATTACGAGCAGATTTACAGCCGATAAGAGGCGAAATATGTATTTACATAGGTATTTGTTACAAATTTTCCTACGGTTTCCGATACTGCCATAGCCATTTTATTTGCTCAACACAAGACTTAGTAGACTCATTGCGTTCTTCATGAAGTAAGCTTTCACCAATATTTTTTTTTTTTTTTTTTTTTTCAGTTTTGAGCAAATATACGGGCCATATGAAACGCCATCTTAAACTTATTTGATATTTGCAACAGATTTTCTACAGTTTCTGGAACTGCTGAAGTTATTATATTTGCTTGGCACTCGATTTTTAGGCTCATTTCGTTCCTTTAGATGCGAGCTTTCATTTATTGGGATGTTTTCATTTCCGAGCAAATTTACGGCCGATATGAGACATCTGAAAGTATTTTGCTATAGTCAACTTCATATTAATTTGTAACCCTATTTTGGGCAATTTTTCTGTTGTTTAGAAGGGAGGACACAGTGTGGCAGACTGAGCCGGCCAATGTTGTGTTGGTGAAACGTCACATCGTCGTATTTGGCCCTGTTTTGTACAAAAGACAAAATATTTTTTTTTATCATCTCTTACCTTACCTCACGGGAGTGTAGAGTACTCACGGACAAATTACTCCATATCCTGCTGTATGAGGAGTTAGAAAATCTGATGACAAATACTCACCCAGGAATTTAAAAAAATACAAATAAATTTGTCTTGGCATTCATATTCCTTTCGTAATAATCTACCTAAGTATACAATAAAACACAGATACATACCGATACACCCTGCTCCAATGTCTGTTCCAATAAATATTTTAATTGGAATTTGAATTTATCGAATTTTTTAGAGTATAGCACACGTGGGTTGCATCTGAAAATCTTTGTTTATGTATATTCATAATGAAGTAAGGCTCTTTTGTCAGAACTACCAAAAGTGCTACATTAAAAACTCTATGTATTTTTTTTAAACCTGGTTGTCCAACTGCTGGCCAAAAGGTCTCCCCTATAAAATAATACAATAAAATTGATTTAAAAATTAATATCCAAACTCTGAGAGTCTAAAACTGTATGTATAGAATGGTATGTCTAAAACTGTAAGTCTTTTATTTATGAATGCAGGAAATAAATTGGATTATAAGAAAACGTTTCCGTTCGTGCATTGTTATAAATTTGATTCCCAGTGGAACAGACTTGTTTTGTAAGGCTATCAACAAGATTAGTATTTTTTTATACTAATATTTTGTAGATTACGGAAACCATACGATTGCCAATTAATTATTATAATCAAGCATGCTTTTATACAACATGTACATTTACCCCATTTTAGTAGAGTCTTATATTAAATGATTATTAGTAGACAAAAGATTCTTGACCAGCTGTGAAGCGTCTTATAGCTGAACCATGATAACAAGTTAAATAATATTCCCTGACTCATATTCCGACCGACTTTTGGTTGGGCCGACTATACTCAAAAGTCTTACAGTGCCCTCCGAGTCCAATTTAATAATGCGTTCAATTAAATTGGACTCGGAAGGCACTGTAAGACTTTTGAGTACAGTCGGCCTGGTGCGTAGAGTACGTGGCAGCGCCAACAGCAACCTAAGTATGATCGCTAGTCGGTTGGACTGTGGTTACATCAGTCATTGCTGCGCCATTTGTCATGGAATGGCGCAGTTGTGACAGTTGAGTTTACTTTCCGGTTGAGTTTACTTTCTTTTATATGTTTTCTTGTTTGTAGTTTTAAGTATTACTAACACAAGTCTATAAGAACATTGTTACTAACAAAATGGACACCATGGTCTAAAATAAAGTATTTTATTATTATTATTATATTCCAACTCATCATCTGCCCAGCCTTTTCCCAACTATGTTGGGGTTCGCTTCCAGTCTTACCAGATGCAGCTGAATACCATTCAGCTGCATTTCCAACTGCGAACCAATATCATTTTTCAATGTTTTCTAAACTTTTCTTCCTCCATTTCATTGAAAACAAACTTCCTTAAAATACATTTCTTCGGCCCGGTCGAACAATATCAAAACTTTTAGTTTTGTTCAAAGATATTCCGGTGAGGTTTCTTAGTGGGCTACCTTTACTAAAAGCACGTAAATAAGCTTTAACTAACCAGACCAACGATTGTATTAGAAATTCTAAGACGAGCTTTGACTAAATTAATCTCGATAAACTCTTAATAAGTGATTCCTTAAGGCTGCAGTCTTGCAAAATTCACTCGCGGCGAACTATTTGTGCAACTGCGGCTGCCAACGGTATAGCGAATCACTCTTCGCGATGGTACGATTCGCCGAAATCACTCTAAGTCGACGGTTGATTCCATGAAAGTGCCGCGGCAGCGGCCGCCGAGCGCCAGAGCGCCGAGCGCAGAGACCTCTAAGTGATTTTTTTTATTTTTTATTTGTAACGTTTCGATCTGACGGTCAATCCGAATGAATATTTGTAAAAGTCATAGTGTTTAATTTATTAGAAATTTACATAAGTATTTCGGCGACGCCTTCCAACGGTAAAGGTCTTGCAAAATTCACTCGCGGCGAACTATTTGTGCAACTGCGGCTGCCAGTATAGCGAATCACTCATAGATTTTTTTTAAATACAACTTATTTAAATTTTAATATGATATTTCATAATTTTTTATTCCTATTTCTATTTAAATACATTTAAATACTATTTCATTGCTATTCTAATTAAATTAAAAATATCTTGAATTTTATAAAGATCTATTCTATTTAAAATTCAGTCTATCTTTCAAAGGGCATCCTTTCTAATTTCTAATACCACTTAGAAGGTTCCAAATTCATAGCCATTCCGATTCATTTGAAAATAACTTGAACTTTTAAATTCAAATTCAGTCAGCTATCTAACTTTTAAAGGGCATGTTCTTTCTAATTCCCATTACCTATGACTAAAATGGCTTCTTATTCCAATTTCACAGCAGTTCCAACTAAATTAAGGCGGTATGACCCGACAGAGACCACACGTACTAGTTTTTTTAATCCATGGGGAACATAGAAAACTGTGTTCTAAATTTCTGAAAAAAAATATGTCTTATTTAAGGATCTGACAATTATGAAATCCCTTTTAATAACACGATTAGATTAACTTTGCTGGATAGAAAAAAAAAAAAAACAAAGTTACCCATTTTCGTAATGTTTAATCAATCTTATAGCTATAAAACAGACTGTTTTCTTATTTCTTATGTAAATGAAAAGGTAGTAAGATTATTTAGTGCAATTCGCTGAGTTTGTCTTGATAAAATGATTAAAATAATTACTACACTAAAAAAAAAAGTTATTGCCACAATCAAGATTTTGTTCGATTGACTAAGTAACTTGTTTGCATCTGAGCCTATCAAGCACAATTATCACACCTCCTACTTTTATTTGATTGAGATTTGAAACGGGATCTTGATTGGAGTTATCACAAAACTTATTTGCAGCAATCAAGTCAAAACATAGTTGCTGCAACCAAGATTATTAGATTAAAGTTTCAATGATCTTTATTGAAGTAATCAAAATACTTGATTGACACAACTAACTTACTTTGTTATAGTTATTTTTTTTTAACTTGTCTCTTTTTTAACTCTTCTACAATGATGTAATGTTAAGGGTAATTAAGAAACTTCTTTGAGCGTTCAATCATTTGAACTAGTATTGCTGCAATCATGTCGTGATGATTAACTTAACTAAGATTTTGATTAATCCAAACAAGATATCGTCAATCAAGTTAAAAAGTCACTTGATTGGAGTGCATTTTTTTTCATATGTGTAAAATACCTACCAAATGAGGTATCTACCTTGATCTTACTTCATTCAGTTGAAGTTTTAAAATATGCATCATCTACTTACAATTCAGTCTGTTGTCTGTTTTTAACGGACATTTCACATTCAATTCGAGGGTATTTTAACTAGCCTCTTGAAGGGCAGGCTGTTTTGTACGCCATGACATTAAAACATTTATAGATTCCGCTTTGGTAAGCAACCGTACACGCTTATGCGCTTTATTTAGGACAAGCTTTAAGCCACGGCTTCGCTCGCGTTAATTTCGATTTAAAAAACTACACACTACTAAAGTTGCTTTATTTTTTCCGGGATGAAAGGTACCCTATGTCCGTTTCTGAACACTTGACAACGTATATACAAAATTTCAGGATGATCGTTTCAGTGGTTTAGGCGTAAAAAAGTAAAAAAAAAACAGACAAACAAACTTACTTTCGCATTTCTAATATTAGTTAGGATGGTATACAATGGTTTGTTCACAATACACAATAGTGGCTACTGTGGCCGGCTCTTTATTATTCAACTATTTTTGGCCTGTCGCGAGCTTGCATCGACGTGCCTAATTAAGAATTAGCATAAATTGGTCGGCTTTGTTTTGTCTGTGAATGGAAATGATAATATCATTGACAAACCATTTGCTGTGACCTTTTTTCTAAGCTTTACAAAAATACCGTACTAGAGAAGCTTGTCGTTACGAGACACGAAGCAACAAAATATGATCTAGAGAAATGCGGCCGTTTTTCTTTAGGTCGAATGTTGTTGCTTCGTGTCTCAATATGAAACTTTATAAAAGGTATTAGAAAATTCTAGACAGACACACTTACCGAGGGAGGTGAGTCACGAGATAATTTTTTTTTAAGGAGTGGTGCTAGTGGACCTGTAAGCGGTTTCTTAATTTTTTTCGCCCTAGTTCACATTTGAAATCAGATTCACAAAAAAAATTTTTTTTTTTTTTTTTCATTGCTACTGGAACGAAAAGACAATGAAATACTTAAGAATTTTAGTTCAACAAAATAAGGCTCCTATTCCGAAAAGAAAGTTAGTTTTCTGAAACGCCCTCGACCTAACTCTGACTATATTGCATCACGCTCTTTATCTATTCTTAGAAAAACATTATTCAATTTAAATAACTTAAGGCGCTACCCCGAGCAAAACGCGTTTTTCACAGGCTATTAACTCATTAATTAAGAAAAATAAACTACATCTAAAAACACATTATTAATGTACGATACCCTATCATCACATTGCACGTTCTTATTAATTTTTATGTGTTGAAATTACATTTGAAATCTCCGTGTAAAAAAAGTACTAAAATTATTGATTGCATGCATCTTTTGCTAAAGTTGACGATCCATTAATTTGAGAGTTACACTAATGGATAGATAATTTAAAAATCTTAATAATTCACGTTTTATTTAATTTCAAAAGATCAATCTTCTTTTTTTATTAAAATAATTCCAAAAATTGTGTGAATTCGGCGTACGCAGGGAGCGGGACAGAGCGTCCCCGCTGTGACGGGATAAAGAAGGACCGAACGCTCACGCTAGGGGATCGCCTTAAGCCCGTTTTTTTAATAAACGCGAAGTAAAGGAACTCGTTGGTCTAGTAGTCGAAAGCGTAACTGCTGAGCATGAGGTGGCTGGGTTCGATTCCCAGGTCAGGCAGTGTTATGTGTTTTTCCACCGGAATTTCTCAGTAGCAGCCCGTAGTTTCGATTATAAGCCTGGTTGATGTCAATAGGCTCACCCCCTGTTACATGGGAATTAAACATATCTGGCGGTGTGGATGTACCTGTGTATGTGTAGGTGTACCTGTGCGTAACTCTTTGGGGAATACAGGCGTGATATTATATCTACACTAATATTATAAAGCTGAAGAGTTTATTTGTTTGAACGCGCTAATTAAAACTACTGGTTGGAATTGAAAAATTATTTTTGTGTTGGTTAGTCCATTTATCGGGGAAGGTTAGACATAGGCTATATAACATCACGCTACTGTCCAATAGAAGCGGAGCATACATGAAAAATGTTGCAAAAATGGGAAAAAATATTCCTTTTGAGAGCTTCCGTTGCGTGCGCTGCGTAAACGGTTTAAGTTACGCAAATATCATGTATGATGGAATTGTTCCTCTTTAAAAGTTAAAAAAAGGCCGGTTCCGTGGCTTCTTTTTCGTGTTTGAATAGATACATCCTATATAAACCATTTTTTTTAATATTATCAGATTAAACTCAAATTAAAATGTCATAAGTGGCTTAAGGCGAAAGCGGCGAAAGAAATTTTCTTTCGTTTTTTCAATTTGCAGGTCAGTGTCAGGTTGTATGTTGATCTTAATGACTCGCGACCGTAACAAGTCTGTATTAATAGAACCCACCAAAAACATTTTTATGTAAAATGTTGCCAAGACCATATGGGTCGCATTGACAAAAACCTATGAGATCTCAAGCCTAAAACTCTATAACTGGCCCTAATTCTACAAGCCCTAACTTCACAAATTCTACACCTTTGTAGTCAAAATATGTGGCTTGGCCGTTTACTTACCGTCACATGGACGTAAGGTAAAAATGTATTTACTGTTCATTACTTTTCTGTAATACAATAGTTTTTGTAGTAGCGAAACGCCCAAGTTATATATTTTGACAAAGGTTTGGCCAATCTATCCATCATAAAAAAAGTTAGTTGGAGTCCTCATTTCCTACGAAACGTAGGGGAAAAGTTTTTTGCGAATTCTGACTTTTCTAGTACTCAAACCTCAGTTGGTCCTATAGAATTCTTTGATCCTTATAAGAAACGGGATCGATTAAAATCAAAAAAAGTTTTTGTGAAAATGGCCAATATTAGATGTACCGCCGTTTTGTAACAAGAATTGCACCGCGCTTGAGCAATGTGCTCGAAGCGAGCGTTCGCCGCGTCTTGTGTATCGCCCTTTTGTAACCAAGCTCGCCTCGAATGATACATTACAAACAAACGTTGCAAGTCAGTCTCCGCCTTTACAGTCCGGCCGTCAAGAGACTGCGTTCTTGACACCTGCTGTCAGTTTCATACTAACGAATATGTGTTTTGCGAATTTGGTCCTTATAGTTACCAAAAATTGTTCAACTGACAGGTATCAGGAACGCATTCTCTCTACGGTCGGACTTTAGCACCACTCATTTTAAATATTTAAGCCGCTTAACCGCTGAATTAAATTCACTAATTATGGACGTTAAGTAGACAGGCTTATTCCAGCGGTTTGGATTCGATGGAAGCACCTATCAGAAGTAAACATTTATAGGACAAAGGACGTCAGGGACGCGTGGCATGTGAAATCTACGGCCTGAAGCAATTAGTGGCCTTTGTACAATCGTCATGGCATTCAGTTTAATTATAAATCGAGCTTCAATAAATTTTAATGTGCCTACTTCGATATTCTGAATGCATTTACTTTGTGCACATGTGCGTTGCCAAGAGGTGACATTACTTGAAATCTGGGGGACAAGTCTACTAATTTACAGTAGACAATAGTAGGGTAGTAGTAGAGTAGTTGTAGGTACCTGTAGGATGATTTAGAAGACAGGTCAAAATGTTAAAAGTACTAAAAAACCTTCGTGACAGACGGACAAAAAAGTCATCTTATAAAGGTCTGTTTTCCTTTTGACGGGACTCTAAAAACAACTATTTTTACCGATTATTACAGTATTTTCGTTGTAGCTTGGTGCGGGTGACATTAGACGAACCGTTCCTTTTCACTCTTGAACGTCACTACGATGTACAATCATGTCTGAATATTTTAGCTGCACCCTAAATATCATAATCGTAAAAATGCGGAATCAGTAATAACCGTAGTAAATTAAATAAATTGATCCTGCTAAAATGTTATTGTCTAAAAATAAAATCAAATTGAAAGAAAAATTAAGCAAAGTGCTATGCGTATATCGTAACGCCATAGGCATTTTTTTTTATGGCATGTATTTCTATGATGGATAGTCGATATTTATTATACAAAAAGAAGTTTAATGTATGTATTTTTTAATTTTTGTTGTTCTCATTCAAAGTAGTCTCGGAGGCGAACGACAAACTTCCTTGCCTGACTCCCCAAAACAGTTTTTTTTTTTTGTGCCTTTAGTCCTGTTAATTACAACCAAGTACAACAACAAACTTAACAAACAATAACAAATATCAATTTTAACACAAAAGAAAATAAGCAACGAAATGGCAAATGGCAATTCCTTGTCGCATACAAGGCGTACTCGTACTCGTACTGACGCAAAAAGCCGAAAGTTATTGTTATCGATAAAATTGAACTGCATGTCACTGAACTAGTCATACAATACAGACACCTGTCCCCCGCACCAAGCTACAACGAAAATACTGTAACTATTATTAATATTTTTTAACCGCCTTTGTGATTTAGTGGTAAGACCACCTATCTCAGACCCAGAGGCCCCAGGTTCGATTCACAGTGGGGGAAAAAAATCTGCTCGGTTTGTTTGGTAGTAGGGCTTGTTCTAAGTCCGCTTGGCTAGCTACCACCATCTTATCTAAGTCTGTTGCCATAACAAAGTCAAAGTCAAAGTCAAATAATTTATTTCAAATAGGCACGAAGTTGCATTTTTGAACGTCGAAAATTACATGAATAGTTAATTGATTCTAGTTGCGCCTTCCAAAATGTAGTTATGTATGGAGAAGAATGGGCAAGAAACTCCATACTTACTCTTTTAAAATGTTAACAATAGCTTGTATACATTAATTAATATTTATAGGTGAAGACTATGTACCTAGAATAAAAAAATAAAAAATATAAATAAAATTCATCAAAATTACTTACCACAATTGGTAAAAAGAATGAAAAGTGAAGTAATAACAGAAAAATTTATAAATGCGATAGGTACATGGTGCTCACATATTTACAAACATTGTATATGATTTCCCAAAGTTAAAATATTAATCACAGAAAATAAAATTAATTAGGTACCAAAAAAAAATTTTGCAACCAGTTTGATTTTGTCTGTTTGATACTGCTAACAACAATGTTAACAGTATTTTTTGTGTTTCGGCAGTAAGAGGCAAGATAGCCAGTTCCTCTATGGTTGAGGATTCCGGGTGAAGCTCGCTTTCAACTTCGGTCTTATCATCACTTAATTACTATCAGGTGATATGAAGGCCAAGAACTGCCCCGTTGAGGATAAAAAAATTATTGAAAAAACTATAAATCACATAAATTATTCAAAAGTTTCGCAAACGCATGATACAAGTTTCTGTCGCTTTAGATAGAATATATAAATCGTTTACCAACACAAGTTCAGATGCTTAAGCTAACTGCTTCGACCTAAGTGCTAACTTTAGCTTAAGGCTACGGAACTCAAGCAAAAGTTAGGACCACACTTAGTTGCAAAAAAGTTCCATCCCTCAATGTTACTTGGAATCTTGATAAGATATTTAGTGAAGGCGTCATCAATGAAGTAATATTGTCTGTATATTAATTACTAGCTGTTTTCCGCGGCTTCACCCGCGTAGCGATCGAAATTTTATCCTACGGGAACGCACTCCCGGGATAAAAAGGATCCTATGTCCTAACCCAGGTCATTTTGTACCTATGTGCCTTTCATCACCGTTAAGGTGTGAAAAAGGAACAGACAGACAGAGTTACTTGGCTTTTCTTTACTATATAATTCTTCTGTGCGTGTGTATGTGACTGAACCCTCCTAAACAGTTGGGCCAATTTTTATGACATTTTTGTGTGTGTTCGAGGGGATCCGGGAATGGATCAGATTCACAATTGAACCCGATGGGTGGCGCTGCCTGTGATCGGGTTCTAGGAAACAAGATGTCTGTCTGGTCAGCTAGTAATATTATAATGAGAGAAAGCTAATTTTGTTAATCCGATCCAGCACGTCCCTTGCTGTCCTCCCCCAGCGACGCCCTAAGCCGCGATCCGTACCCCACAGGGGGTGCCCTTAGCGTATAGTCGCTTAGTTTATAAGTTTTTGCCCTAGCTGGAGGCCTTAATTAATTGAGACACCCACAAGGAAGTCCAGTTAAGTAGACGGTAACTTGCAAAATTCGCCTTTTCTTTATAGATGGCATCTTACAAGTCAACCTTGACTTGCAAGATGCCATTTATAAAAAAAAGCGAATTTTGTGAGTTTGTATATATATGGAGGATAATCTCCGAAACTCCGAAGCTTATATTTAACAAAATATTTCACCATTCGGGTACTTTATTCCAGACGGACTTAGGCTACATGTGTTAAAAAATAATTGAAATTGCATTGCAAAGCCGGGGCTAGTCGCTAGTATTTTTATTTTATTTTTATTCAATAGAAACAATAAACAGCTACCTACAATACAAAACATAGAAACAAGAAATACACAAAAGTTTTAGACAATATTGCAGCCTACAACGCTGTTCACAGATTAACTATAGGATACAGTAAAAATAATCGCTAGGGATACAAATATAGTATGTTTTTTACTAACTTAAAAAATAAAATAAATATCGTGTATATTATACAGGTGAATTTTTGAAATTGGGCAGTAAGAACCTTATTTTTTTACTATGGATAGAATTCCCAACTTACTATTTTACTATACAGCGTGTTACGGAAAGGGTATATACATATCAAAGGCACGGATTCTTTTGGTGATAACCAGAGATCGGAATAGGTAGAGTTAATTTACCTAAACTTCGAGGAAGGATGTAACATAGAGTGGTAGGTAATACCTCCTCTAAAATCCTGGAATAATTATAGTGACGTTTAAATCCCGAGATTTAAAAATCACGAATTATTTATTGAACTTTATTTATAGTTACAAATTATTGATTTGAAGAATCATTTATACAAATTAGGTTTACGTACTAAAATGTCTAAAAAAAGCTCTTTAATTTAATAGTTTTAGTACGGATATGTACGTAATGTTTTATGATTTTTCAAATCAATAATTTGTAACTATAAATAAAGTTCAATAAATAATTCATGGTTTTTAAATCCTGGGATTTAAACGTCATTATAATTATTCCGGGATTTAGAGGAGGTATTATCCACTCTGTTATATCCATCCTCGAAGCTTAGGTAAATTAACTCTACCTATTCCGATCTCTGGTGATAACAAACTACAGGGCAATATTTTTTAATACCTATACCTACATAAATAAAAAGTTAAGAAACATTTAACTAAAAATCAAATGTTTCCAATTGAATTCTACACATCACTAGACCAATTCAGCTGATCGGTCTCAATAAACTACACACAAAGAAACGGCGGTAACACGTTTGTTATAATTTAAATTTAATAAATTATCGAAATAAAAAAAATATTAAGCATTTTCTAGTTAGTGCTTTTGAGCTGAAATTTTGTACAGAGATTCTGAACCAAATACACTCTTCACCCCGTTTGTACGGATATACCCTTTCCGTAACACGCTGTAGATAGACTGGCTGCTACAATAAATACTGGCCGAAAATAAAATAATAAAATAATTTACTTTGGATTTCGAACGAAAACGCGATATAATGTCATTTACTTTAAGAACGGAACTTATATAGTTTGTTTTTGAGTTTTCGGTAGTTTTGAAAAAAAAAATCCTTCAATAGTTTAGACTATTAAGGGAAAAGTTTTTGCTATTTCTGCCTTTTGTAGTGGTCTATCCATCATAAAAAAGTAAGTTGAAGTCTCATTTCGTATGAAATGTGTGGAAAAATCTTATACGAAACAATCGATTAGCATAAAAAAAAAGTTTTCGTGAGAATGTTCAATTTTCTAGACTGTAATTATTATTTTTTTTTTTTTCAAAATCTGTGATATGGAAACAAAACATCTCAAAAAAAATATATGTACAGTCTCCTGAAACTGTTTTCTGTAACTACATCGAATAAGGTACCTACCCTTACTGCCCCATTTCAAAAATCCACCCTGTGTGTCTATAATACCGGAGGATCCTCTTCTTTACTATAGAGTATGAGTGAACTTTACACCATGTTCCTCATACCTCTAAATATTCATCTTTCTGACTGACCGAGCCCTTGACAGTTCAAAAATGCCTGTTATTGGTTTATGTCAAATAAATGCTTTGAGTTTGAGTTTATTATATAACTAGCTTCTGCCCGTGACTTCGTCCGCGTGAAATTTCTTATGCCCCCATTCCCCAATCCGTTCTCGAGATACTCGTATCATCAAAAAAGCCGTGCTGTACAAAATGTAAGAGAAAGTGAATTTTCTACATATTTTTTTATTTCGTGAATTGTTCTGCATTTTTTAATAGTTATTCTGCTATTCGGGGTGGAGATAAATTCAACAAATCCAAGATCATTAAAACCGGCCCGGCCGTTCTTGAGTAAATAAATAAAATAAATAATTAATGGTATAAATAACACAACTTTGTTATATATGTATATTTTGATATTAAGGAGTATGGATTATTGTGAAGAAGCAATAAGTGATTACTTCTTATGGGACATCTAAGTAATTAAGCAGCTTAGAATTTGTTTAGTAGGAAGGTTAGCAACTATATAAAAATAACCTTTATTTAGTAAGTACGATATATTATGTCGTGCCTCAGAAAGCACGTTAAGCCCGTCCCGGCTTCCATTCGTGGATCTTTGACACTTGTAACAGGTCGTTGGAAGCCCCAAAGTCTGAAAACCAGTCTGAGACCAAGGGGTATAGTATTACCCAGTTACTGGGTTGTGGAGGTCAGATAGGCAGTCGTTACATGTGAAATACTGGTATCTAGCTTCATCTGGTTAGACTGGAAGCTGACCCCAACATAGTTGGCTGGGCAGATTGAATTTGAAGTAGGTTATATGTAAGGGGTCACCACATGTGAGGGTCGGCAATTTCGACTCGGCAGTATTTATAAAACAACAAATCTGACCCCAAGCAATTACTACACATAATATTCGGCTTTTATTCGACTCGTGACGATCGCCAAACTTCGTTCAGCATCTACCCTCACAAGCATGTTCGGGTCGGCTCTGTACGAATTGAGCTTAACCGAACGGCTTTTTCCCGAACCTGCCGAATCGAAAATATCGTTCACTGAATACAAAAGGGCCACAAATAAAAAAATACAGTTTTTTTTATTTATTTTTTTATTGTAAAAATATAATAATATAATAATAATCTTTTGTATTCAGTGAACGATATGTGAGCCCCTATTACTTGTCATTTATTTCAAAGTCAGTATTCGGTTAAACTAATTTGTAAAAAAAAAAAAAACTTAACGAATTGAGAACCTACTCCTTTTTTAAACCTTTTATAAACCACGTAAAACACCATACTTTGAGTATTCGTATTTTTTTTTTTTTTTAACTCATTATGTACGGTCGACTGCAAAAATCCATGGACAGTACAGAAACAAAATCGTGTGAAGCGAAAAGCGAAAGCTAGTTCTATTTTCGAAAATTTTAACTCAATCGTTCACTGGAAAATAGACACTAAGGTATCCATGCAATTTTGCAGGTGACTGTACATATATGCAACTATCGACTGATTTTATTGACTTAAGTTTTTTAAGAAATGAAATAGTATTTTTCTTTAGTAAACTGAAGAAGCAATTTGCAATACACTGAATGTAAGCTGTAACAGAACGTACTAGGCACTGCAGTACGTTTTCAATCAACATGGGATTTATTCGTTTACTTTGAAAGTAAACTTAATGATTGCTTCTGAAATAAATAATATAAATTATCTGATTTTTCTTAAATAAAAGTTCAAAATCCATCAAAAATAGAGCTACTATACCGAGATAACCTGTTGACCGCTCGAAATAACAGAAGTTTATCATGATTTGTGTGCCTTTTAGTCTGTGCTAATATATAAATGTATTTTATTTCATTCTTTTGTTCTTATTTGAACCTTCGTCGCCAGAGGTCCGTCGGCTGAGACCCGAGTGGATTAAATATCTTTTGACACGATACTGGGGAGTTAAAATAAGTTGTAACGTAAAACTCCACAGTCTTAAAATCAGTCGTAAAATGTTCGTATTATACTGTTTTTTTTTTTTGAAGTATCTTGGTTATCCTTTTTTAATTTTGACCAAATTTATTAGGTAACTACCTGGAATAAACAACATTCTTTTCTGTTCCATTCCACCTACTTCAGCTCACATTTAAGGCTCGAACGGACTCGCGCGATATCGCGGGCGCGACAGTCACCGACAAAGAAATTGTGCTACTAGTGTCGCGTCGCGCCCGCGATATCGCACTAGTCTGTACGAGCCTTTAAATGGAAAGTTGGAGAAATAATAATACTTACGCAGAAACATCGCCTACGCGGTATAGGTAGGTAGATACAGAAATATAGACAGAAAAATAAATATATGCTGCCCGCGGCTTCGCCCACGTGGCGTTTTTCTAATATAAAATTAGCTTAAGTTACTTCTTATAACATCAGCTATCGGCCAGTGAAAGTTTCTTCAAAATCAGTCCAGCCGTTTTGGAAATTAGCCGGAACAAACAGACATAAAAAGTTTTTTTATTTTAAATTACCATATATACTTTCATATGCATTTAGTAAAATGCTGTTATTTTGACATTACAAACAGACACTTCAATTTAATTTTTTTGTAGGTATAGATACTCGTAGATAGTTTAAATTTAGTTCTCAAGTCTGTCAAGTTATAATACAAGACACACGATAGCGTGCCTTGTATTTTAAATAAGCTGTCAGGCGTGGGTTTCATCTCGTCGTGGTTGGCTTATGTTACCATCTAGGCAACATGAAGAGAATAAGTAGTGTCGGAAATTTACATATTGCAAGCTATAAGGAAAAATACATTAGACGGATATTTAGCCGCATCTGGTGATATTAAAACTAGAGCATGGAAAAGTTATAAGTTTCTGAGTCGGTTATAATATAACTTGAAGGGACTATGCACCTTTTTGTTTTACGCTGCGTCGATGCGCTTTGGCGCGCTGCAATAGCAACTAATCCTAATTTTTGAAGCAGAAAACGCTCCATCGACGCCTACCTAATTTCGATATATTTGACACCAAATAAAATTGATTGTGCGTATATCCTAATATTATTTTCAGAACATATTCCGCGGTGGAGTAACCATATTCCCTGGAAAGCTGAAGGCTATTTACCTTGTCAGAATTCCAGTACAAGTAAACAAATATGCAAGCTTCGGGCCTATCGCAAATATGGCGCTGCGAGAAGAACATATGGGTACAAATACAAGTGTTGACTTGCATCTTGCTGGGCGATTGATCGCGTGTTCTTCTTCGAAAGCTCTTAAACGATATTAATTATATTGATGAATACTGTGTGTTTTCAGCCTTATTAACATGTATGATATGCTTCTAAAGGGGACAACGCCTAACCTGATCCCTGTCTCCTACATACGGCGCCACCACCAACTGTCAACATCCGTTTCGTTCTAAGATATTTTAATGCGTGCAAGGTTCTGTTAATTAATTGTTATTGATTTAAATATGAAATAGTTTGTTAATAGTTTTAGTTAAGTTAGGATATTATATTTTAATTTTAATAATCTGTTAGTATGAATAAAGATAACTAATATGAAATATAATTTAAATTTACAACAACAAAAAATATAATATTTAAATACGATATACAAACTAACAAATAAAATATTTATATTATATATACACAAAAAAAGGGGAAGTTCTCATGGGCATAAAATTCGTCCGCATCGCTGTCAGTGGGAAAAGTGCCCAAAAGGCTGGCTGCCACGTTGGATGGCAATGCTGACTCTTTGTTCTAAAAATATGCGAGCCCGCTGATCACATGAAGAGTCGACCAAATGCTTGGCGATGTCCCGAAATACTCGATGAGCACTCGGACCCCACGGACCTAATGTTTCTACCCCAAACGGCTCAAACATATAACTCCCTATAAGGTTGTTATATTTGCGCTGTTAGAGGTTTTCTGCACCTGCAGCAGCCGCCCAAGTAAATATGAAATTGAAAACAACCGATTTTAATGCCCTCCACCACAGCAAATCACAAATTAGCTACATTTAGCGCGAAACGAATTTAAAACATCATTCTGTCTCTCTCAATCATTGGAGCAGTGGTGACGGCCTCGACTTACGAGTTATATATAGGTCGTGAGTTCGAACCCAGGCAAGCGCTTTACTTTGTGTAAATAATTTATTGGTGATTAAATTATTTCCACAAAGTGCTCTCAAAACGGAGAAGGAAAACGTCATGAGGAAACCGGCATGTCCTAGAAACAAATTCGAAGATACATGACATCTACAAACCCGCATCAGGCCCCCTTGGGGAATTACAGCCCACTCCTTCTCGAAGAGAGGAGGCCTGAGTCCCAACAGTGAGAACATAATAGGCTGATTTGTAGATACTAGAGACAGAATGAGGTTTTAAATAATTATGTTTAGTCTCAAACGCATTATATTCCGTCCACTGAGAGAACACTTTTTTGACACCTGTCAGTTTCATACAAACGAATATAAATTACCATACCATATGTGGTGCCGGACGTAAAGAATAGCACCACCCCATTTCCTCCCATGGGTGTCGTAAACGGCGACTAAGGGTAAGTTCTCTATGCATTTTTAACACCATACTGTGATCGCCAACCCGCCTGCCAAGCGTGGTGATTATGGCAAACCCCCCAATTGGCGGAGGCTAATGTCCAGCAGTGGACGTCTTTCGGCTGAAATGAATGAATGAATGATGAATATAAATTATGTATTTTACGAATTTAAACTTTATTAGTTCCAAATCTTGTACAACTCTCTCAGTGGACGGAATTTAAGTGATTTGTCTGCCCAAGACTGTGATCCTATAAACACATTATTACCAAAGTATTTACTGTACTTCAAGACGTCTTTTTTAAAAGAGTGCAGTAACAAATATGGTACATTTTTCCGGTTACAATTTCTGTCTCACTGCTTTTACGTCGACAATTTAATCCGGACTATAGCTGAACGATGCGCTTTTCACACGGGACTTTCATTTTGTCATATTTCATATTTCAGTTGAAAAGTTAGAGGAGTTACGTAGCAAAGTAATCCTTTAACATATTTTTCTCAAACATGCATGGAAATGTTGTCATTATTTTCGAAAAAAGAACACGCGAAGTATCGAAATTACGGACAAAGAAAATCAAATCCATTGCAGGAGCGTTTTTTGAATTTGGAACATTACAACGCTCCAGTAATTTTGTATGAAATGGCGTGCTGCTTTGATTGGATCTCTTTTATCATTCTTGGCATACCAAAGTAAGTCTCTTTGCTTAGCACAAATTGCGTTCACGTGGCTGTATAGCCATAAATGCGTTTGCCTTTTGGCATAGATGATATATAGAAAATTGGCGTCAAACCTGAAAGTTCGTCTTGATTTTTTACTTAGATACTTCAGCCATCTACCACTACATCCAATGCCCACCTGCAAACCTCATCAGAAGTTCAACAAACAAAAATAAATGTACCGGGGAAATCAATAACATTTTCTTTTAGTAATTGCCCCAATATGACTAATGACATTTTTAATATTAATTAAATTAAATGTATAATATAAAAAGTATGTTTTATTTCCCTGCATTCTATTGAGAAAAGCACTATATATGCCCCGGCGGAAATGCCAATTGCCTGTCTCGTATTAGTGAAGTCCTCGCCTACGGCTCGGCCTATAATAAATATGTTTGTGGCGGCCAATCTACATTGCCACATACGAACTGACGTCAAGCAAAATTCTGCATCGCGAAATTAAAAAAAAAAAGAAAGTTAAATGAAAACAAAATCCTGTACGGGGCCAAAAGGCTCCTATCTCAGCATGATGCTGCGACATTTAAAAATAAGTGTCACAGCGCTGGTATCCTGATAGCCCTTGCATAAATGGTTGAGATTTTTTAGAATACGAATCGACAGAATTTTATAATACTTCATTTTATTTAAATACCTCTAAATCAAATCAAATCAAATCAGTTTATTACAAACATGTTGTACAGAGGTTGGAAGAAGATAATTATAAGTTTCAAACATGCACCCTGTATAGGCACTGCAAAACAAAACAAAATTAATAAATCACATTACAATACAAATACATGTCATAATTATGTGTCATTTTACAAAAATATAAATACACAGTCCAAATCAATAGAATAGAATAATTAATATTTATTGTTACTGTATTAATCAATTATATTATTTATTATAAGAATTAAAGAATTTAAATAAGTTAAAACAAAATAAAATTAATTAATTCAAATAAATTAAATAATTTTGTAGGTACTTACATATGTATACAAACAATGGTCAGCTATTTATTCCATTACCTTTTATTTATTCATATTGTTCTTTCTTCAAAAAACTCTTTCAATGTGAAACATACCCAAAACTAGAAAAATATGTCAATCATACCATTTTTTTGTAAAAAAACCTCAACTGATTGAGCAAAGGGGGTCAGCTAATTCCAGTAACTGACTGTACTACAAGAATTGACAATTCTCTTGTCTTTTTCAACTCTTGGAGTTCAAACTTAGACGAAATCGTGCCATATTGTCTCTGGCTTGTTCTTTCTCGCGTAGTTTTCCTGAACTCTGTCATGACCTACCTAGCGACGTATCTAACATTCCCATAGAACGCGGGCGCCCCGACTTTACTAAAGTTTCCGCTTACCTTCACCTACAAAGTAGCGCCAGTCTAGCGAAAGTTAAATGTTCGGAAGTTAGTGGTAATGAGTTCTAGATTCTAAACCGTCTGTTAAGTTAAAAACTGTGTTACTCAAACAGTCGGGAGGTCTGATTTGAGATCGGCCAAGATAAGGACAAGGTTTCAAAAAGTAGTATTCAAAAGAAAGTTTTGTCATTATTTCTGTTGTTTTAAAAGTACAGACGCTCGGTTTTAAAATTCCAGGGTGTAAATTCTGCACAAAATAAATAAATTATAAATGCTTTTATTTCTGTAAGTACTCGTAGGTTTGCGCAAAAGCTTTTACACGTCTATCATATCAATAGCCAACAATTTATTTTGCTTGATTAATTTATTAATATTTTGGGGATTAATTTGTGTTATTTTGGAGGTCATGACATTTAAAAGTTATTGTGGTGGTGTGTTACTATTTGCTGATGATGTTTTTTGTAATCTTGTGTAGTTTGTGCCATATTTGCATTTTAAGATATTACCTATGTGTTTGTTAAGACATTAGCTGTGTTTTTTAACTGAATTTTTGCCTATTGCATTTATGTGTTTTTTTTTTTTGTATTTGTAAAAACTTTTTGTATTTGTATTTTTGTTTTTTCTAGTTCGTATTTTTTGTATTTGTCTGTATTTAAATGGCATGTTTCACTACATATTCTAAAAACTTGATTAGGTTGGAGTTTCCTATCTGAGTACTCTGAGAAGAAACTAACTCAGAGGTCATAAAGCCCAGACATAATCTTGATCAGATAATGTGAGGACCATGTAGACTTTGTTAGACCTATGTTAGACCTTTTCGAGTACCCTTTATTACCATAAAGGGTACTCGAAAAGGTGTAATGACTCAAATTGGGGAAAATCCATAACATCTTTTTAGTATTTATATAATTATGATACTGATGAGACTAGCTTATTCAGTATCTACCTACTTACAAAAAAAAAAAAAAACTATAAAAAAAATTTAAAAAAAGACATCTTGATTTTACCTGCCCTTAATAATTGGCCAGCGACATCGCTCGTAATAGATTTCAAGTCGATATATTGATAATACAGTTTACAGGACGGTAGTGGTGAAAGCTAACTTGGTAATTATAAGCAGCACGTTATCTAATACTATACCCAAAGTCTCAAATGCAGATAATTTATGTAAACAAAGGGGATGACATATCAAAAAAATATCTTCGAAATTTCATTCACATAAAATGGCGAAAAAAATGGTTCCATTTTCTTTTAAGTACTGAATTTAAGAAATAATAATTAAAAAATAATCATACCGTAATAATTTTTCTAAATATTTCGGTTTTAAACAAATTTATTAAAAAAAGGAGATTTTCTGGTATAAAATATTTTATGATACTGGTAACAATGCAGGAGATCCAAACTTTTTCATATTTTTTACATCTTCAACAACACTAATATTACAACTCTCACTCATAGATTAATATTGTATGTAGCATATCTAGCAACATTTTGGATGAAAACGGCTGTAAACTGTTTCGAGTGGGAATCGATTTTGGGAGGCCTACGTCTAGCAGTGGACTTAAAAGGGCTGATTATGACGATCATAGGCCGTTTCCCTGACACACTACATAAAACATTGTTTGGCAACGGTATTATGTTTGCATAGTTCTTATAATTAATTCACTTTAATTTCATAGATGTGTAGGGATCGTTGTTAATAAAAGTAAAACTCCTTGAAATACTTCTTTAATTTTCCAAATCTTAATTTTCCGATCACACTCGTCTTTTATTCGTCGTCCATCTTTTTTCATACAGACACCTGTGTTGTCATACCTCACCTCTCATATCATGTCATATCTTGTGTTGCTACTTTATCATTCATTCCCACATTCGGCCATTCTGACATTCATGACTGTCCTCAGGCATGCACTCACCTGCTGTCCCACTTTATGTATCCATTCATCAGTATCTTCCAAATTTTATTACATCATAATAACTTAAAATAAAAACAACTTAAATTTTATACATCTTTAGCTACATGGGTAGTTACTTATTGTACCAATGTGCGAAAACAAACGACTTTAATAAAAAAAAAAAAAAAACTACATACCATATTTTTATTTTTCTACATAAATAAATAAAACAGATTACAATGTTTTATGCCTTATGAAATAAAAACTTATCATTTATCAAACGCAAACGTGTTTTCTTTTGTATTCAACAAATGCAAATGTTTAACTATCTATTTCCCTAAAAATCTTACTCATTCATTCTTCTCCCTCATTCAGTCTTACCTACCTACTACAAACATTCGTCTCATACTTACTTATACCTCCTCTGGCCATTTCTTCATACCATCAGCTGAACATGAAGTTTTCAATGGACCTTCAGCAGTGATGTCATCTTTCTCTACATCATAGCGGTTGCTACGTTTGACCTTAGTGATCCTATAAGGTCCTAGGAATTGGGGTTTCAGTTTGAGTCCTGGACCAAACTGTGTTCTCCGTATCGCTACACGATCTCCTTCTTCGTATTTTGTACTATCCTTTCTCTTCTTGTTATATGTCTTTCTGTTTTCTTCCTGAATTTTAATAATTTGTTCCTTTGCTCTATTTCTTAGTTCTTCTCTTTCTAAATTGAACTGCTCTAAACTTTCTTGTTGTAATAATTCAATTAGAGGAATATCTTCTTTGGATTTCATCTTAACACCTGTAAGTAGCTCAAATGGACTGGTATTGATACTTCTCTGAAAAGTACTATTAATTGCCCGTTGCAACTTGCTTATGTGTTTGTACCATACTGACGTGTCTTCTGCACATAGCTTCGTAAGAGTCGGCTTAATAATACCATTAATCCTTTCCACCTGCCCATTGCCACGGGGAACTCCTGTTGTTATCAGCAAATGTTGTATGTTCTCTCTTTCGCAATATTCTTTAAATTCGTGACTGGTATAGGCAGTACCCCTGTCTGTAATAATCCTTTGTGGGTTTCCAAATGTCTGCTGGTGTATCTTTAGTTTCTCCATGGTTTCACTGCTGGTGGTACTCTTCGTGGGAAAAAGCCACACGAATTTCGTAAATGCATCTACAATGACAAGTATATGATTATACCTCTTCTTTGTTTCAGTCATTGGACCAATATGGTCAAGATGTATGGTATGCATTGGTGAACTTTCCTTCTCGATAGGGTTGAGGAAACCTTCTTGCTTTCCTTGCTTCTTAGTTGCTAGTAAACAGGGTATACAGGTTACTATAAAATCTTCAACTTTCTTACCTATGTTTTTTATAAAATAATCTTTACCGATCAATTCCAACATCTTCTTCTTAGAGAAATTACCATTTTGATGAACTCTTTTTATGATTTCATCTTCCATACTTCTTGGTATCACCAGCTTCTTGTCACCTCCTTTATAAAGAAGTCCATTGTCTAACCAGTAATCTTCATATGGTGTAGTCCCTAAGATACTTATAATTGCTTTCAAACCTTCATCCGCTTGCTGAGCCTTTCGTAAACTTTCAAATAACTCATCAACAACTGCAACATATGGGTTTCGGCTTAGAGCATCAGAATGTCTCATTCTAGAGCCTTCTCTATGCTCTATAGTAAAATCAAAGTCTTGCAGAAATAATATCCACCTAGCTACTCTAGTTGACATTCCCAAGTCTTTTTTATTTAACGTCATCTGGAAAGCTCTACAATCAGTTATAATTTTAAAATGTCTCCCAAATAAATAGTGTCTAAACTTTTTAATACTTTCAATGATTGCCAACGCCTCAAGTTCATAGCTTGTGTACCTACTCTCTGCATCTGTTGTCTTTCGACTCATATAATACACAGGGTGTAGCTGCTGATCATCAATACTACGCTGCATAAGAATAGCTGCATAACCAACACAGGAAGCATCTGTGTGTAACTCTGTATACAGTTTTGGATTAAATATTTTTAATACTGGGTCACTTGCTAACTTTTTCTTAACTTCGTTGAATGCACTTTGCTCTAGTTCATTAAATTTAAAGTCTGAATCTTTCTTTAACAAATTAGTTAGAGGACTAACTATCAACGCAAAATCTTGAATGTATTTTCTAAAATACGATGCTAAACCAATAAAACTATGTAACTGCTTTACCGTCTTTGGTTCTGGGAACTTCATTACCGCTTCAGTCTTTTCATTGGAAGGTCTCACCTTCCCATCTTCAATCACATGTCCAAGGTAAGTTATGCTTCGGCACACCAGATAAGCCTTTTTCCAGCTAAATTGCATTCCATACTGTGACGCTACTTCTAGTACTTCTTTCAGCCTTTCTACAGCTTGGGGTTCATCTTTTGCAGGAATTAAAATATCATCGATAAAAATCATAATTTTTCCTTCTGCTATCAAATCTCTAAATGCAAAACTGATATAACGCATAAAATATTTGGGACATACCGATAGACCAAAAGGCGCTCTTAAAAATTCATATTGACCATTATGAGTAACAAAAGATGTATATTTTACGCTGTCCTCACTTACTTTTAGATGAAAAAATCCATTTTTCAAGTCTAAAACGCTGAAAACTTTAGCTTCTGACAGTCTATCAATATAGTCTTCTATCAGTGGCAGAGGAAATTCGTCTTTTACCATTTTCTTATTGAGTTGTCTATAATCCACGCAGATACGGGTGGATCCATCTTTCTTACGAACCAGGACCAGAGGACTGGCATATTCTGAATAACTTACCCTGATTATTCCCTTTGCTAGCCACTCCGCTACCTGTCTATCAACTTCATCCCGCTCGGCAAATGAAATCCGACGTGGACGTTGAGCAATAGGAATATCATCCCGCAGCACTATCTTCACTTCAATCGGAACTTCTTTTATTTGCTTGGGTTGGTAACTTTCAATGCAGGAAATAATTTGACCCTTGAGTTGTTCACTACCAATATAACTTATACAATCTGAAACACACGGAAAACAGTTTAAGTTTCCTAGCCATTCTTCATCAATCGGCTTCATCCACACTAAATTTCCATTCATCACACATAACACATTCTTTAAAAAATCTTGACCAATAATTACTTTAAAAGGCATACACGTCTGCGGTATAATATGGAATCCTACGTTAAAATATCTATGGCTATCAATCTCAATTAAGGTTTTAAAATATCCTATCGAAAACACTTTGGAAGATCCTAAACCTGACATTGTAATTTTATTATTTTTATCACACTTCGGCAATCCTAACTGCACATAACACTCGTTAGATATTAAGTTCACATCACTTCCACTGTCGATTAATGCCGTGACGAGTAATCCATTTTGTAACTTAATTTCTTTCATCGGTTTATTCGTTATTTTCTCTAATAATTCGTGGTTGTTTACATCGCAAACGTCCCGTTGACATATTTGAACTATATTTTCTTCACATCCGTCATTGCTAGATGAGCCAATCAGCGCCCGCATGTCATTTTGCCAGTAGCCAACTTCATCATGTTGCAAACCTTCGTGAACAGTGCTGCCATCTGCGGCACTATTGAAAAACGTTTCTTTTTCTTTAGGTTGGCTCTGCTGGGAGCCCTGCTTGATATTTTTTGATGAATGCGATGATGGTGTCGATGATGATTTTTCCTTCTTACAGGCCGTAGCTACGTGTCCGAACTCATTGCATCTAAAACACTTCTTGCCTTGTGTTTTATTAGGGCACTCTGACGACACATGGTTGAGCTCCCCACAGTTGTAACAGCGTGGTCGTGATGATTTTTTGAATGATGGCTGCCTGTTTTCGCGTTTTTCTTGGTCAATTTTCCCTCGTATACTCTCATAAATCTTTAATTTTTCTTTAAGCTCGGGGTACGTTTTTACGCCGTAAAGCATCGTTTTGTACACTTCGGAATCCACTATGCCGTCAACTACATATTGGATCGCGACATAATCCGGCATCTTACCCCGTTTACCCATCTCTTTCATCACTAGTAGGTAATCCATGCAAGATTCATTCTTTTGTTTTTTCCTGGTGCTCATCATCTCATGGATTGCTTTTACGTCTACCGTGTCTGGAAATTCTTTGCTTATGGCTGTTTTAAAATCATCCCAGCACTTGTACGGTCGCTCCGCTCGTAGCCATAGTCCTGCCGTGCCGGTAAGCGCCCGTTGTGCCACCAATAGCTGCTGGAGAGGAGACCATCCGTAAATCACGGTGCTGCTCTCGACGTCTTCCACCCACCGCGTCACTGGGTACGTGCTGTCACACCCGCTGAATTTGGGCAGTAACTCCGCGCTCATTTGGAACGTGGAATTTAAGCTTGCAGCAGTTTCAGCTTGTCGCGTCATTGCGGTGATGCAGTCGTAAAATATATTTCCGTCCGTCTTAATTTCTTCTTCAACCGTCTTCTACGTGTTTCGTCTTCAACGGAAAAAAATTTCACACTGCCAGCTATCTTCAACTTTTATTTACTGCTCGATCCCGGACGAGCCCCCAAATGTAGGGATCGTTGTTAATAAAAGTAAAACTCCTTGAAACACTTCTTTAATTTTCCAAATCTTAATTTTCCGATCACACTCGTCTTTTATTCGTCGTCCATCTTTTTTCATACAGACACCTGTGTTGTCATACCTCACCTCTCATATCATGTCATATCTTGTGTTGCTACTTTATCATTCATTCCCACAGATGATTATTTACAAAAAAAAAAAAAAATACAATGTTTTGCACCACTGTACTATCATTTTGACATTGACATTTCTTGACATTACTTTGTTTACCTACATAAATTATCTGAATTAGAGGCTTTGGGTATACGTCACGTAATCGCCTATGAGCTACAGATACCGTAATATTATTATCTGTTGACGCTATTTAACTTGAATCATTTAAAATTTATTTTAAGCTAGATTTGAAAAGTGGCGTTATTATTCTATACAGCCCACTTGGACCACAAATAATAAGATTAATAAATTTATTGAACCAAGGTTACAACAATTACCTTATAATTTATTAACTTAACTCTTAATATCGGCTGTTAGCGATCTTCATTTTGATCTTAACGTTGGTCCCCAGACTAGGCAGAGCTTGTCACACACTTGGACCAGAAATCACTAAACGAATTTAAATCATCGTTTTGTCTCTGAACAACGTTACGTTAAGCGCCAAACGCATTTAGTCCAAAACAATGATGCCACTAACAGCTCTTGAACGCGGTTTAGTTGTGCTGATCACGTTCAGTTTTAATGGTGAATTTCGCCCTTAGTGATGTGGTGCAAGTGGAAATACACGTTAGTTCGAAATTCGAACGGAGTTGAGGTGTGAATCCGCGATGATTTTCTTTATAAACAAATGAATTCACTTTCGAGATATGTGCGTAGAGATGTAAATTAAAATTAAACTAAATAGTTTTTTTTTTTTTCGATTTTCATTTCGATCCCATGTGGTTGCTGGATTTCGTATTCCTCAATTCTCGCTATTGCACATACCACTGTTTGTCTCTGCATCACCCTAAGGCACCATCTCCACGGACGAGAGAATCGCGGCGATATTCACGCTGGGCCTTCAAATAATCTCCGCGATGATATCACCGTGTGAAGATTGATTCATAGAGTTTCTATTGAATTTGATGGCACGACGAGACTATCGCCGCGATTTTCTCGCCCGTGGAGATGGCGCCCTAGGTTGATTGGTAGAAAATGCCTGTAGCGTTAAATCCGCTTCTGTACATTTTGTGCGCTTAAAGTATTAAATAAATAAATAATTCGCTTCAGTTTGGCCAGAGCTTTATTCGCACTCGAGCTCTTGCAGCCATCGTTTTAATTATTACGATTGACTAACTTTTATTTACTAGTATTAATTTAATCTCATTGTTTCCATTTGTCTGATAAAGTGAGCGAATGGAGTTGTATTTGTTTAATTTTTTTGTCGATTAGCGTCCTGCTACCCTGCTTCGCAAAACTTTTACGACTTGACAAAATTTCGAGATATCTTTATACATAATAAATTATAATATTAATAATTTATGAAGTACATTAATATACCTAATATTATACTTTAATAATACATACACATAAACCTTCCGGAATAAATTATCTAAATGATGGTGAATCGCATTAAAATCCGTTCCGTAGTTTAGAATAACAACACGGTCACACAGGCGGACTACTTTAAATTGGCTAGCTAAACTCCGTAGATGCGATGGGTATCTATATCAAAACACGTTATAATACAAATTAAGAAAGATATGATGTTTTTTTTTTTTTTAGAAACGTCAACGCCCGCTCTTAGTGTTGTTACTTGAAGTTTGAGTTGAGAAAAACTGTTTTCTTATCTTATCATGTTTAAATATCGACACACCTATGACATCTCTGAAGATTATACAAAAAAAAAAAAAACTTCGGTGGATGACCCCACAAAAAAACATGAATTCATTTTTTTGTTTTTGTTTTATCATGTTTAGATATCGATACCCATTGGGTGTGCGGAGTTTAGCTAGCCAATTTAACGCTTTCAAGGACACTAAACGCCCATAGACGTCATAATAATAAAACTTTTATCTCTCGTTCAGTATCCTTGAAAGCGTTAAAATAACCCTATAGTAGAAATTCAATTAATACGTTCGACTATGTGAGTCATTCCCTTTCGTTTTTTTTTTTTCTCAGTTATTTTTAATCATGATCTGGCAGTTTGAGTATTGTATGCGGCCTAGCCAAATGTCCTTTCTTTGGTATTGATCTTCGAATCGTTGAGCTAAGTTCTGAGTTGAGCTGCACGGTTACTGACAAATATGTGCATTGACTAGACAGGTCCACTCAATCAGTGTGGTTCTTTCCTCAAAAGACCATTTCAGACACCAATCTACATGGTCTTCACATGATCTGACCAACATTGTGTCTGGACTTTAAAAGAGACTGTGAACTCTGAGTTTGTTTCGACCTTTCTTCTCAGAGTAGTCAGATAAGAAACGCCGACCTCATCTAGTTTAAAAAATATCTATAACATGTAAAAGTTTTTGTACAAACCTACTTGCAGAAATAAAAGCACAACTTTCGGTGCATCATCGCAAAATACGCGTTATTAGTGATAATGTATAGATGCGAGACATAGGTGCTTCCTCATCCAGCGGATTCCTGCGGCCTTCACAAGGTGGACCGATGACCTTGTGAAGGCCGCAGGAATCCGCTGGATGAGGAAGCACAGATCCGGTCGAAGTAGCGATGCTTGGGGGACGCCTATGTCCAGCAGTGGACATCTTTCAGCTGAACTGAATGAGCGATTTCATATAGGAATAGTAGAAAACTGATCCCATAACGAGTCTATTCTATACCTACTGGTTGCAAGCGCGATTGCTGGGCTTGAGATTCTATATTCGATCCCTGAGTCGGTCAAATTGCTACTGAGAATGTCATGAAAATTCTCAGAAGCAGTCTCTATTATGGGTTTGGTGCCCAAAATAAGCTCGACCGCAGGAAAAGGTACTGAGGTGAATATGGAGTATATTATATATATATAATATACTCCATATTCACCTCAGTAAATTAAAATGTTATAATGATTAATGTTATATCATCCATGTATAACTTAACTATGCATAGGTATGATTAGTCAAAAATGCGAACCATAGGCATATAGTGGGAATAAAATCAAACGCACAAAACACAGTAAAGGCTGAAAAGTCGAAAACTTATTTCCCAGTCGACTTTTATGTCACAAATGAATAGCGCGCGAGTGACAGCAGCGTGAGTGCTGGAGTAATCCTATTTCACCATTTTTCATTTTTCAAAGCGGATCTAGGGCTTTAAAGTTTAAGGCCTCAGTCTCGTAGTCAGCGATTGCGGGGCGGGGGCGGTGGCGGCGCGGGTAGCGGTGTGGCAACGGAGACTCCGTCTCGAAGCCAGCGGGCAGATCGCGCAGCGGTAGAGCGGCGTAGTGTGTTATGAAAAATTAGTGCCTCTGTTCGCGAATGAAATGGCTAAACAGCGACGTCAAAAAACAGTGAAATAATTTGCTCCACCACGTCGTCGGCGGGCATTTTGAGACGACGGTCGTTAAAAAGAAAATCCACAACACTATATCAATGCAGACGCGTGGGCACCGCTGGACTAGTGCGCATCGCTCGTACGCTGCTCCCCGCGCCACTGCCTTCGAGGCCGGTTCCATATAAATCTATACATTGAAACGCGTTGATTTCCGCGCCGCCGCCGCCCCGCGCCCACTGACTTCGTGTCCGTAGCCTAAATATCGATTTTATTACTAGCTGGTGGGAGTAAAAAGCTGAAACGCGGAATAATACACATCCCATAAAAGTTCACATAATTTTTACTTACCAATGCCTGCAAAACAAAATATACATTATTACTTTTAGACCATTTCTCACTGTGTTATGTGATGGTAAGCTGCAATTAGTAAATTCATTTTCTACTAAGACTCTAAAATGATTATTCTTGTAAAGCACTTTTATATTATTTTCTACCACGATTATTTGAGCTGAGCTGATTTTGCTTCCTCCCTCCCTACCTCTCTTTATTTACAAATGCATTGTTATGCAGTTTAATATTGGCGGCGACAGCCACCCTAGCCTAGCTTTAGATAAGTGGTTAAGATAATTATAGACATGGAACTTTAGAAAGAGACGTTGCGAGTGATAAAGACGGCAAACTATTTCGCAAACACGACATGCCATATTTCTGGCTAGGTACTGTTTATGTTTGTATTCTATCGACTCCAACCCGATATTTTGTTGGCAGGAACATGTGGAACGTCTGGCGCACTGTTCTGGAGGAGAATGAGAAGCTGGCTCGAGCCAGGCTGGCAGCCGTCGAGGTGTTCCAGCAGCAGATCGCAGACGAAGCCAAGTTCCTACGCCAACACAAACTGAACGTGGCTAAGAAGGTAGGGTATTTTTTAAGTTGTTTGTGACAGAATAAGTAGTATAGTAGTGTGATTTATTTACCAGAAAAATAATTTTAAATTAAATACACTGGTTATCAGTTAATTTATATGTGCCTATAATGCAGCGGATTGGTAAAGCAAGCAGGTAAACAGGTATATAGGACTTTTTCCGAACGTCCACTGTTGAACTTAGGTTCAACAGCTGATTCCATAATGAAAATTTTGCAGGCGGGCCACTGAGCCCATTCTATACGGCCCATGAGCCGCGGTCTGTGCATGTCTGAGCTAGAGGTTATGTAAAACAGCGGATTCGAATAATAATAATATTGTAATAAATTTGTCATTGTAATTTAATAATACTCATTCAATCGTTTTTGTCATATTAATCATTTGTATGTCAATATATTGGCAAAACATAGCGCACTACCAAATTTTTAAGATTTTTGTATGTATGTTTTACAAATAAACTATTCTATTCTATAAACAATACTAGTAATTGTGATATATCAAAACTTCGATACTGCAGTGCTATACCTAAGTTAAATATATGTATGAATGTATTACAACACCTTTCGAAATAAACACTCTAAATGATGATGGAACTCGCATCAAAATCCTTTGTGTAGTTTAGGTGAACAACGCAGTCTCACAGTCATACACGAAAAGCGACTTTCTACTACACACTCTCACACCTCTATCTAACCCTCCGGGGATTGCAGGGGGGTGTTATGTTTATACTATTTATATATAGATAAGTACTTCCCAGTAGTATAGTCTCATGTTGGAGCGCGTACAAAATAAGTTTATTAGATATAAATACATATATGAGGGAATACGGGGTGTATCAATTTTATCCGTTGATGTATCCAACACTATTTATCTTAGGTATGGTCGGATATAATGAACTGAGGGTCAGGAGGCAACTCACACTTGTTACTTATATCTTTAAGATAAATTAGAGGGAAGATACAAAATGCGGATATATTGCGAAGGGTGGAACTAGTCGTGCCAGACGGGTACGTGGGTCGTCGTTGTCTACCGCGGTTGCTGGCGGTACCGCGCGCGCGATCTAACTTGCTGCGTGAGGCGCCGCTGACGAACGCGCTTCGCACTCTCAACCTCATTGCTCATGACGTCGACATATTCTGTTGCGCTTTGGGTGAATTTGAAAAAATTGCTACCTATAGAATTTGTTATGGTACAAGTAGTGATAGTATCTAAGTTTTAAATGTACTACAATATCGCATTGGGTCTAACCTGTAACTTTTAAAACTAGTATTAAAATTGGCAAGTCCGAAGCAAATCTTAATTTATAAGAAGATACGAATTACATCGATAGACCTGGAGCCAAAGATCGGGCGGCCATCACAAAGCTTACAACACGTTGTGTTATGTAAAACAACCTGTTGTATGCCGTGTCTTGGTCGCTCGGTTCCATTATCAACGAAGATCATCAAGGAGTATCGAAGACATCAACATTATAATGTTTATTGATTTATTTAAAACAAGCCGTGTGCCTGATGGGTTTTCCCGTCGTGTACTGGCAGAAATTAGAAACTTTCATACAAATTTTTATCCCCTTTTTAATCCCTATAAGGGGTGAATTATCAAAAATCCTACGTTTGTCCACCTTCGTTATAAAAGGAACTTATGTGCAAATTGAGATAGATAGATAAATCATTTATTCAGTTCACACAAAAGACATAGTACAACACAAAAAAGCACACCTAAGGGCCGGTTGATTCAAACGGTTGATTAACGTAACATACGTACGTCAAATAATAACGATTACGATGTTATGATGTTTGACGTTCTTTAAATACAAAGCGTTATTTCACTGCATAAAAAAACCGATCGTCAAACTTCAAATGTAGAAGAATAAAATGACGTTATATTTTAACAAACGTTAAGGGCATCATTTTGTGAAACAACGCTCTTTTTGGTTTGACGATAGATAGCGCCATTTATGACGTATACGCGTGCATTAAGTGGACGTGAAACAACCCGCCCTTAATGATAACAAATTACATGAATTTGTATAAAATCAAAATATTACACCCAGTGGTTCAGGATGTGCGTTATCTGTCGGTGAAATAATTTAAGAAGGTACGCCAGCAGCATAATATATACATTTAAAATTAATTAATAAAAGTTATAGGTATAAGTTCACATGATACGTAACAGGATCGAATCTTTGTGAAAATCCTAGGTATTTTGCAAAAATTCCGGACCGGATTATTGAAAACTAAGTAAGATTTTTGCAAAAAAATCAGCTTGTCTTAGGTCAATCACGACCAATGACTATAATTGTGATGACGTAAGTATGTAGGCCAGTAGGCTACCCTACATACTCACGATATTGCATTGCACGGCACAGGAAAATAAGGGGCTCATCAACAAAAAAAAAAAACAGAGGTAAAGGCTAAATAAATGTTCAAACTAAAATTATTCTGTCAAAAATCAGCGCTTATATTTATTAACTGTACATTTTATATATCACATATCTAGGGTGTTGGGGTGTAATGCCCAACAGTGAAAATGTTATGCATTTGTTATGTAGTACTTGTAAGGTAATATACGTTATGTTATCTTATGTAAATGAGTAGACGAATGATTTCCCTTGATGGATTTATTGCTACTGAATATAATTACACAATTGTTCTACTTAAATGCTATGTTAGAGGAATGCACAGCTAAACAATATTGATGTGCATAAATGAGTGTGACGTACAAACTACTACAAAGGTCAATGTACAGCGTAGCTCGTACATAGGGTGTCTGTAATTATCGGTATATTATCTATTATTATTATTTGAGCTGCAATGGGATCCTTTTAGTCGTTTGTGGATTATGTTTACAATGGGCTCTTTTTATACTGTTTTGAATAAACCAATGAAAGATTCACTTATAAGTACAAAGAATCGAATGAGATAGTTAGTTAGATTTTACGAAATATGTCGATGAGCCCCTTCTTTTCCTGTACCCTTCATATGTAGTTGCAAGTTGTTTGACTGTACTATTGTAATGTGTTTTCTGAGAAGAATCTGAAGCCTGCATCATCATCATCGTCAGTGCTGGCACCGAGCTCCCATATTAGCACGCACGGCACTATGACGTCCGTACTAATAGGGTTGCTCGGTACCCAATATCATCGAAGACAACAGGAGGATTGCTCCACGTTTTAAAATGCCGATTTGTTTTTTTTTTTTTTAGATTTCTATACGTATACAGTCGACTGTTTGATGATTTGGTTCGTTTTGTGGTCTTTACTTGGAGTGCGTTAATCTAAATAATATTATAAATGCGAAAGTAAGTTTGTTTGTTACTTTTTCACGCCTAAATTACTGAACCGATCATCCTGAAATTTTACATATATGTGGTCCGGTGTACAGAAACCCTGCCAGGGTTGCGGGTTATATACATACAGTCGACTGTTTGATGATTTGGTTCGTTTTGTGGTCTTTACTTGGAGTGCGTTAATCTAAATAATATTATAAATGCGAAAGTAAGTTTGTTTGTTACTTTTTCACGCCTAAATTACTGAACCGATCATCCTGAAATTTTACATATATGTGGTCCGGTGTACAGAAACCCTGCCAGGGTTGCGGGTTTGTCCGAAAGGGATACCGTGGCCCTGGCACACAGGCAACTAAAGGAACATGGGTGAGTTTTAGTCAATAAAAGTCTAACTCAGTAAAAGTCTTCTCTCGCTCCGCCCAGACCGGGAGAAGTTATTTGATCATTTCCCACCCAAAAAAAAAGTTGTCCACAAACGGACATATAGTAGGTACCTTTCATCCCGAAAATTTTATGCGATATTATATTTTTGTTAATTATAATCACCTATTTGGCAACAGGAAAATTTGCTACATACACTGAAAAACTTTTTAAGTTAATTTAACCTTTTTTTAACCTATATTTTGGGTTAATATAGCACCTACCGACATGATTTGTTAAATCAACAAAATCTTAAAAATTGCCTTTAGAGTTGTTTGCGGTAAAAGTGTCATTCGACTGGTGTTAATGACAATATGACAACTACATTACAATGGGTCCGCGCGGTACCATCTTCATTGCAGACACCGTGGATCACAAGAAAATGTAACATATTAATGTTCGTTAAAAACATGTACATATAAAAGTGACTGTTTCAATCACGTTCCCTACATTTTAGCAATTAACTTATATGTTTTTGCAATTTCGATAAAGTTTTTAAATCAGTTTCCCTCAGACATGACAAGACATGTTATAATATGTAGTTGTTCTGCTATTCAGGGCGAAGACAAATCCAACAGATCCAAAACCATAAAAATCGGTCCAGTCACCAGTCGTCCAGTCGGTCGGTTCTTGAATTATAAATGGTGTAAATAACCCGACTTTGTTTTATATATTAAGACTAGCTTTTGCCTACGGCACCGCCCGTGTGGATGTCAGTTATCGCGTGAAAAAGTAGCCTAGGTCGTTCTCCATATTCCAGGCTATATCTCTGCCAAATTTCATGACGATCGGTTCAGTGGTTTAGGATTGAAAAGGTAATATACAGACAGACAGACAGACAGAGTTACTTTCACATTTATAATATTAGTATGGATTTAAAAATACAGACGAACCGAATACAGAACATTCAAATGGCTGTTCCAATCACTTTTTTTATATAAGTTGTGTTATCGTATAAATATGTTTTTAGATTAATTTCCCTTTACAGTCATATGTGTTTGCCCAGAAGAGTGTGTTGCATCATCCGTACCGGGATCGTGCGCCGTCCTTGATCCCGTTGTCAGTTGTTTTTAACGATTTGGCGACGGCATCAAAGGGGTCGCGCGGTACCATCTCATCGGAAACTAGACGAAGACGAAGACCGATGTCTCACTGAAATACAAAAAAACACCGTACACGTGATATAAGTGGTAGAAACTCCGTAAAAAATAAATATTAAATAGATTAATATAATAATAATAATTAATCATTGATAATTAAATTTAGATTAAAAAATTCACATGACATGTGAATTTTTAAATCTCGTTCATCGTTCTCGTTCGTTTTAATTTTAAAATTTTTAAATCGTTGTATATCATAGCATTAAAAAAAGTACATGATTCACAAAAAAAATATAATAGACACAATGTGTCTATTATATTTTTTTTGTTGTGTTCTTTGGTTCCATGCTGAAATTCAAAACACTCTTGCGCATTCATTTAAGGGGTTTATTTATAAACGCTGCTTAAAGTTAAGGGGCCGTGCACGAAATCGATTGATTTTGATCAATTTTGTTCATTGTTTGTAAGAAAGGGAAGAATAATTTATACAAAATTATTTGTGATTTGAAAAGTCGTGTTCTTTGTTTTGCATGTGGCGGAAAGGGATTTTTCAAAAAAATTAAGTATTCACGGTAAATCACTAATATTCGCAACAAGTTTTCCGAAAAATGACGCGAGACTGACATTTGATCATCATTCTACAAAAAACTACTTTTGATTTTGAACATTAAAAAATATCATCAACAGCATTATATGGTTTACTTGCATGTGGCGGAACCACTTTTTTCAACTTCCATACAAAATATAGTAGAAAAATAATATTGAAAAAACTGTTTTTTTGTTTTATACCCCGTCAGTAATATATTTTTTCCTATTATTTAGCAAATCATATCAAGAAATTTAAAAATCACAAATTAGACTTCAGCTATCCTTGAAATATAATCAAAATTTAATTTAATGATTATACAATATCTTCATTAAGCAAATCAACGGCGAAATAAACTATATTTTGGAGTGCACAAAAATGATGAAATTATTAACAGCTGCTGTGACTGACACGAATGGTTTAGCACCATGAAAACTGTACTTTTATAGTTACACAGACTTAATGTTTCGATTATTTCTAGTTTTCTCACGATTAGATAAGAAATTGACAAAAAAGAGTTTTTTTCGTGCACGGACCCTTAAGCAATGATTAGCGACTGTTTAACCATACATTTTTTCTTACCTACCTTAGTCAAAGCATTTTTTATATTTTAATCAGTTTTTAAGAAGTTGCTATAATTAAGTATGTGAAAGTCTTGCATTTCTGTAATTGGTCTATACATCAGAACTTATACCTACAACTTTATTAATTATTGAAAAATGTATATACTGTTAGCGTACCTATTTTAAATATATCCTATTATTATTTATTTATATTCTATTTAATATATGTATTTTATTTATTTGTTTATTGGATGTCCAACAGAGGTTACACAACTACCTGCAAGTATACATAGAACAGGGACAAATACGAGTGTGCGCTTCCAATTTTAGGAGACCATTTCATATTTATTTTTTATTTTTTTTGTTTTCATTTTCATTTACTTATAATCTTTGTACAGTATCGGTATAACATCTACCGAGAGTTGTGTTCCTTTCTTTAAAAAGTACTGTATTTTAACCTTTGCAGTCGCTGTATATATTTGAAGTAGCTGTCTTCTTGAAACAAAATTTTGAACTTTTTGTGCTAGCATCTGAAGCTTTTAATCGTACTCAAAGAGATCGTCTCTGTGTACGCAAAACGAATACTGCCTTATGTATTTTTCATATAGCACCAGTCGTTTATAATAAAATGCCAAAGGAGCCAAAAAGGTTTCATGTAATTTGTTTAAGACTGCACCGAGCGCACAGTGGCGCCCTCATCGTTATTTCGGTGATTTCTTTTATTTTAGAATGAAAATGCAGAAAATAAGCTCGTCATGTTGTGCTTCACAAGACTATACGTTATTATTACTACAAACAGTAGTTTTAAGTTGTTATGTTTTATTGTAATCATTAAAACGGAGCTTAGTGGCCACTATTTTCCGTTTTGAAGCACAACTTGACGAGCTTATTTTCTGCATTTTCATTCTAAAATAAAAGAAATCACCGAAATAACTATGAGGGCGCCACTGTGCGCTCGGTGCAGTTTTAAGCAAAATTAAAAACTATGCTATGTCAAAAATGTTATTAAGTATATTGTCTCGTATTTTTGACAGATAAATTTTGACATTATGTAATTTATAGACATTTTTAATAGTAGTTAAATAGATTGTTATACTTAAACAATTCTAATTTGACTTCATGCTATCTGGCGTAACCGCGAGGCACACATATGTAGCTATTGTAAGTTTTTTTTTTTTTAGTTCTTTGTCAGTATTGTGTGCCTTAAACGGCGTCAAATAAATTCATTTTCTTTCTTTCTTTTTTATGAAATAATTCTATAGTAATATATAATACTATAATATTCATATAAATTCTGACTGAAGCATTTGTTTTTTGACATTTGACATTTTGTTTTTTAATGAATATGTTGTGTTTAGTGTCGGAATTTTAATTAATTTTTGTTTGCTGAATTCACTTTAAAATAATGATATTGACCTGAAATTAATTATTAACAATCATAACTATTCATGTTTGCACGCCATAGTAGGTATGTGGCAAACATGTCTGAATCTGTATTTTTTCTTAATGTATCTTTGATGCACGTTTATTTTAATTATTGTATGTGTACACATGTTTAAGCAAATAAATATATCTTATATCGTCGACCGTAGGTTCAATTGAGGTAAGGGACAAAATACGATTTTTCAGGAGAGGCCGACAAAGTTTTTTTTCGGACTAAATCGCCCATAACTTTTTTTTGTTATTAACCTTTTTCGGATCTGATTTCGCACATAATCTTTTATTTTAGTGCTCTATCTCCCTGTGTAAAATTTATTTAAATAATTTATCTATTTAAGAAACTGGACGTCCCTTACACCAACGTATTTCGTTAGTGATGTCCCTTACTGACCAAGTATCTTGTAGTCCCGTCCCTTACATTAAATTGACCTCTACGTTGGATCAACAATAGTGGAAAAATATTGAAAAAATTGTGTAAAGGAATTGTTGAAAAAAAATATGTAAAGAAATACAGTGTAAAGAGATTGTTGACAGAAAATTAAGTACACACTTTTGGCGTACGGATATCTTAAATTTGGAAATCGTTACCTACCTTACCTTATCTTACCTTATTTGATTCGATTGGCGGCGGTAAATACACCATTTCAAGTTGCTATATTGCATAGTTTTTCAGATACATTGTTATTATGGGGCTGATTCAAAATTTGGATCCAAAAAATCAGTAGGGTAAGGGACATTTTTCTTAAGCTAGAATTTTTTCATATAAACCATTCGAAAGAGCGAAAAATTCTGAACAAAACTGTATACTTAGCTCATTTTGGGTATTTTGTCCCTTACGTCAATTGAACCTACGGTCGACGATATTATGTTGTCATAGCTAAGTTTGTCAAAGTAAATGAATTAAATCTCGTCAAATAACGTAGAAGTTACAATAAGCCTGACAAGTGGTATCGTTTACATTAACATATTACGACAATTACTTACTGCGTACGAGATGCTTGACACAGATATTCTATAGATAATACTCTCAAAGGATTATTGCTGCAGTCTCTTTCAAATGTCAATGCGCATAGTTACAATGTGTATTGTATGTGGAACAAAAATTGTGTTAGTAAAGGTTAAAAAAAAAAGTTTCATCAGTCCAGGTACACAATACCTGGGGCCCAAGTCTGCTATTTTTATAAATTCGTCACTCCAACACGATCCCATTGTCATTTTGCTAAAAGTTCGTAATCTGCTAAATTCATAATGGTCGATCATTGGTCGGTCAATGGTCTCGTAATAGAATTGTATTACAATGGGATTTTGAACATTTATTCATGCCAGATTTCATTTATATATATTTTTACATATTATTTATTAGTGTTATAAGCAATCTGAAGTAGTAGGAAGTTGAAACTTTAGTAGGAAGTTTCATTTGTCATTATGTACGAGATTACCAATTCTTTCAATGGAGTGTCAGTGGCTGACCATTGGAAAGTCATAATGACGCCATTATATTAGTAGATTACCAAACTTGTCAAAATCAACAATTATGAAATCAATGATATTCTGACACTATTGTAATAGCAGACTTGAGGCCCTAGACTGATGAGACCAATAGGTGTGTATGAGCTGCGCAGAAAACAAATTCAAGACTTCAAATGAAATGAATCTACATACGAGTTCGTAGAACAAGTACTACGCAATAGTGCTACGCCTTAGCTCGATGCAAAATATACAGACTTTTTTTTAAATCAAATATTTTATCTCACGATATGATTTTATTTAAGTTCTGCGGATTCTTTTACTAAATGAACTCCTCGAATTTGACCAAATGTTTCACACCGATAAAGTTCATATAAAAACCCGATGAAATACTGCTGGATATTATTCACTACCCGCAGCACAATTCAATATAATTAACCGTCATTGATACTTCAATATTTGATAACGTATCTTGTCCAAATAGTGAAAATAATTAATTAAATCCCGGAATAATTTTACCTTTCACATGCAGACGATCAGTGATTTTCAACTGTCCGTTTATCAATTAACTAGAAGCTAGTTAATTGATAACGGATTGTTTTATACAATATACTAGCTGCGCCCCGCGGTGTTACCCGCGAACACTATATTCTTTCGGGATAAAAAGAATGTGTAAATCCAGGGTGTCAGCTACGTCCATACCAAATTTTATCAAAATTGGTCCAGCCGTTTGAGCGTGCAGAAGAGACAAACATACACACACACTCACAAACTTTCGCCTTTATAATATTAGTGTGATTAAGATTTAATATCATAATTTCTACTGCTGCTTACCTTTATGGTTGAATCTCTTAAGACCCTGACACCATGACGATGACAGTCCAAGTCCAGGTCCATGGATAGGATACCTACATATGTTCTGCAACGGACGTTTTCATAACTAGAGCGCGCGTGGTGTGTACATGACAGCGCCAACAGCATCCTAAGCATGATCGCTAGTCGGCTGGACTGTGGTTACATCAGTCATTGCTGCGACATTTGTCATGGAATGGCGCAGTAGTGACTGTTGAGTTTACTTTCTTTAATATGTTTTGTTGTATGTAGTTTTAAGTATTGCTAACACGTCTATAAGAACATTGTTACTAACAAAATGGACACCATGCTCTGAAATAAAAATGTATTATTATAACTACACTTTATCAAAATAAAACACTACTTCTAGGGTAATAAAAATACGGAGTAAGAAAATTAAACAAAATATATTTCACTTTTTTTTTAATAATTCTAATATCCCATTCTATTCTATATGCAGAGCACATGCGCATGTGAGTATCGATCAAGCATATTATTATTAAAGCCAGAGAAAAAGTTTGGCATTAATTCCTACTGCACATGTGGCTTCCCTGGTACCTCATACACAGCATATATATATATATAAATGTCTATTTACTGCTCCCAAATAACGATGTTTATTTTTATTTTTTTACATTCTTCCTTGACAAAATCTTTTCATTATTTGACATTATATATCTATAAATCTAATTCCAACTCTTTATTACTAGCTTTTGTGGACATGATATTTATTCAGCTTTGTTACTGTAGTCGTAATGGCAATCATGTCATTTGGTTAATTTTTTTTTGTTTTTTTTAAATCTTTTAAAGATTATTTTCTATTTTGTGAATGTGAGAACGTTGTAGGACTATAGACTGTAGATTTGTTAACACATTTCTATTTTGTTAAATACCTGGTATTTGTTGAAAGCCCTACACTGTCCTCCCATACCTATTAACAATGTAATTTGAAAATATTGTAAAAGCCAATTCTTTTTAAAAGAGTAACCGTGGAGTTTCTTGCCGTCTCTTCTCCATAAGAAACGACCAATTGGAACCGTGCACCTAGCTTCTGACGTTTCATAAGCGCCCATGTAGGTTTATGTGAAATAAAATATTTTGATTTTGATGTTTTATCTTGATCTTCGGCCAATTTATGACGGCAGCGGTCTTTGAGTACTTCTTCGTCCTTCGAGGCTTTGCTCCTCTGTCGGACATGAACTTGGTGGTGCATCGTTGTCGCTCCTGTAACATCCGAACGCAAGACGTTCATCTCCACTTTTTAATTATATTTTCTAAGCGTAGTTTATGTAGTCCAACTCCGGTGTAGCCTATAAGGAAGGCAATGTTTCGCTCGTTAGTCCAGTATTATTATGAATTGTGAGATAGGAAATACTAATGTACAGTTCTACATTTTAACTGTAATATTTATGGTGTACAGTGAGTATTCTATCTATCTAATATTCAACTGCATCCAGTCAGACTGGAAGCCGACACCAACATATTTGGAAAAAGGGAAGGAAATATTATGATGAGATGTCAATTGTGTCGCTTAACTTCAAACTCGGGTAAATCCACTTTACCCTCTTGGGAGACATTAAAGAAAAAGTGATAACAGTCTTAATTCCATGAATTAAAAGTTATCTATTTTTGAAAAAACTCAGTGTGGATTTTTATATTAGGCCGCTTGCGGGCATTGCTCGGTGTAACTATTTTAATGGCATTATCCATGGGAACTGTCTATGATTAAAAAGAAACAATAAAAAACGGGAGCGCACGGTGTTAATGTCGCAGAGTTGACGACGACTGACCGCCAAACGCGGTTAGCTGATTGGCTCTCATGGACTTATCTGCATTTGAATAAAACTGTCTCATGGATCTATCGGAATTAGATAAAAATTTATGACATTAACGGTTTTTTTTTTTCTCAAGAACTATGCGAATTTTTATACAACTGATAAAATTGTTTTAAAAGTCTGTTTTTGGCCTTTAATTTGGTACCAAAATCTTAAAAATTCTCAAAATTGGATTAACCCGAGTTTGAAGTTAAGCGACACAATTACAGTGAATTGTTTTGCATAAGGCTCTACGAGTAGGCGCCTCTTACTTATTTCCAAGTTTTTAGAAAACACTCTGTTCTTGCTAACACTTTTATTTCGCACAACTGCACTGTTTCACAATCAAACGAAGACTGCCTTTGCATTACATTTTACCATTTAAAACAACTTTTGCTGAACCCAGAAATAACGATAATATCACAACCGTTTTTTCTAAGTGTTAACGAAACTAAATAATACATTCGGTCGCCATAATGAAAATACATTCAAAAGTTTTTTACAATAAATTTGTACTTTGACAGTGTTGCCACAGTGGATAATATAATTCGGTATTAAAATAACACATTACTTAAAAATAAAATCCATAAAATCACGACACAAGGCCTCAATTCCGTGACATTTATAAATGAATTTCCTCACTTTTACGACCCTTTTTTCTAAACCTTCTAACGCTGGGGCTCTGTCTCGAATAGGGTCGCAGCATTATGCTGAGCGGTGGCCGTTTTGCGGGGATGGGACGCATATTATCCCTTAACTTGTTCCTTTTTGTGTTGATGTTCTTTCTTTGCGTGATAAAATATGTTTACCGCAAATAAACTTATTTTCTTTCTTTTCTTTCTTACTTCCATAATTTAATTCGTGTTAATCATAATATATCTTAAATAAATTCTGTGTTTAATTATGTTCGTTTTTTTGTTCCGCATTTTAACTATACTCTATTTATTATAACATTAGACAAATAACTGTTATCACCCTTCGTTATTTCGATGTAAACGTTTAATAAACTCCGTTATTTCACGATAAGTACAAAGCACTGTAATCTATTTACCATTCACATAAAAAAAATAACTCTAAAGTGCAGTAATTTCAACAATATTACACGATAACTGTCGTTATTTAGCCGTTATTTGTCAATGGAGTATAGGTATCAAATACCTTAGAAAATTGTGGTGATCAATAACTGTAGAAATGATGAAGTACAAAACTTCATCCTTTGATTGTGAACTGCATACAACACGGTGTACCTTCAATATAATTAATAATGCATTGATGGTTTTATAACTGCCTCAATTTCGATCGGGGCAAGTGCCAAGAAATAGAGATGTTTGATTCATAGTTCATACAAAAGAGCTGGCTATTATTACCTTGACCAGAGGCTTAGCATTGCCATACAAAACAAATATATATTTTAGTTTGTTTTTTTAGTTTTGGTTAGGTTAGGATATTATATATTTATTTTAGTGTAGATATTATATTTATATATTCAATTAAAGGAAAATTTATTCATACAAAATTGTGGGTGGTCCAATACGCACTTGTTGAGAGACTATAATAGCTTATGCCCTTTCTTTTTGAGAGACCTTCTCCGCCGCGCACACAACTAGTCAAAGTTTTATCACTTTGGGTCGAGCTATTTTCGAATTTTTGCGAGTCTTACGCACGGGATTTGATTTTTATATATAAGAAGAAGATATAGACAGATTAGTGTTGCTGCTATAGTTAATAATTATTGAAGTTTAACCTATATCCTCTCTATCAAACTTAAGTAGTAGAAATAAAGAGTAGGGTAATAGGGTTAGAAAAGAGTTGAATTTGTGCCTGTTTTATGGTAATAGTAATAAATGTGGGTGGGTTAAGCCACCTCTTCGTAACCCTTCTCGAGCGTGATGTTATGATGATGAAATATTACGTATTAAATCATTTTTCTATTGAGATTGCGGCTGATGAGTGCGTGTTACCAAAGTCGGGCTTTATTTCGCTGATAAGGCTATGGGCCATGTTGTGTTAGGCTGTACATAGACTGAAAGCACGGATCGGTAAACGTATCTGCCACGTCCCTTAAGATCCGATGAAGAGACAATGTCTCCTGGATCTTTTTATCTGCGGCACTCCGACGGTCTCTGGATCGCTACCCAAATAATTTAAATCAAAGTCTAGAACAAATTTAAGTGTTACGTAGGTCCGTACGTAAAATTATATAAATATACTTTGGATCTATGCAGCGGTCTAATAACACTTTACACACATAATGTATACTTACTTCAGATAATGCCTAAATAATATTGTTTTTAAACAATATTTGTTGTTTAAAAACAATAATGTTTACAGCAAATATGTACCTGTCGGAAGAATTGGTGTATTCATACCGTTTTATATACGGTATGAATACACCGGTTGCCTGGAAGAGATCGCAAAAAGCGATAAGGTTTGATTTATTTTTTGTTATGTATTTTTGCGGTGTACAATAAAGTATATATAAGGGGCATCTATTCATAAACGAAATATTTTAAGAGAAAAATCTATAGGTGGTAAATAAATAAAATAAAATATCTTTATTTCAGACCTAAGCAGTCCATACGTAAAAAAGCCATAGCAACGAAAAAATAATTTTATCTAAGTGTTTTATATTTTTACATAATAATTATAATTTTAAAATTGCTTGAGACATTTTGCAACAAAACGTTTACTTACTTTTTTTATTTTATTTTATGAATGACCCGCCCGGACGTGCTGACGGTGGCGGCACGAGCGCGGTGCATTTTGATAATTAATCATCATATCAAGTCATTTTTAATTATTTAATTTTTTAAATAATATACTTAGATAAAAAAAAAACGTTTCCATGGCTTCTTTACCACCTATAGGTGTATCTCTTAAAATATTTCGTGTTTGAATAGATACACCCTATATATATAAATCGCACCTTTAGAATGATAGAGACCTAATTTGAAATTATCAATCATATCATCAATTATTCTAATAGTAATAATATCATTAATCAGGTCTCTTTATTATAGTGACCTAATTGGTGATGTTCTTCAGAAAGGTTGAAATCTTAAAATTTCAAATATAGGTCACTATAATATTATTATAGTGAACTAATTGGTGGTGTTCTTCAACTTCCAAAGAAATTAGGCCTCTATAGTTCTAAAGGTGCGAAATATATAATGAACTATCAAAATTGTACGGTTTCGGATTTGTGAATAGCGTTTAGAGGACTTCGTCGATAACATTGACGTTCGATACGGCACGAAAGCGTATCTCAACTTTGTAAATAGCCATGTTGGTACCGTTTTATGACGTTGAATGATTCTAGTGCGAGGGAGAGAGACTTAACTATACATGATCGAAAGCATTTTCACTTTTTCGGACTGGAATCACGATGACAATAATACTTAACCTGCCCCCAATCCTTAAAGATCCATTAAAATACACCTTTTTCCATACCTATAAGTCACTTTATCTTCCACTAACACATATTTTTTCTTTGTCCAGTGCACAGATACCCTGGCTCAGGCTCACAAGGAGCTACAAACCACGGTCTTGGATGTAGATAAAACCAAGAAGCTGTACTTCGATGAGGAACACACTGCGCATGACGTCCGGGACAAGGCTAAGGATATTGAGGAGAAGTAAGTCTTTCAAACTTATCTTCTTTGAACAATAGTACTTCAGTACCCGGCCCATGGAGTTTTATAAAATGTTCGTCTTTGACGCAGATGGAATCGCCGCGCCAAAAGCATGAAAAGTCTTTTTGTTTTTATCCACAACGGCGGAGCTCTTGGCCTTAATCTCACCTGATAGTAAGTGATGTTAAGGCTGAAGATGGAAACGAGCTTCGCCTGGAATCCTCAGCCACAGAGGAACTGGCTATCTTACCTCTGCCGAAAACAAAACAATGCTGATATCATTATTGTTATGGCGATAAGATGGTGGTAGCTAGCCAGGCGGACTTAGAACAAGCCCAAACCAAGCAGAAAATGTTGCCCCCGCTGGGAATTGAACCCGAGACCTCTGGGTCTGAGACAAGTGGTCTTACCACTAGACACAGAAACAGATCCGAGAGCAATATATAGCTAATATTCGCTGCTTTTATTATATTCTACCACCAAAACCTAGAGGTATTAAAACCGATATCTAACTCTAGGTAAACATCGACATTGCAGTCACACCGACTTCCAACTTACATCCAGTTTATAAATTCAGATGCTACATTAACACGCATTACTTGCGTGAGCTCTGCCGTCAAAATGCAATATATCTCGCCCATAATGTTTCGGCATTGCATAAATGCGCTCGATTTATTCAAAAACGTCGAGTTTCCATTCAACAACTTCTCCTTGTGATCCAAACGGTTCTATTTCGATGAAAATATTTTAAATATACGTTCGGATTCAAGAATAAGTTTTATCTAAAACTGGTACTGTCACTACTTCTGTATGCAATATGTGTTCCCCTAGCACCATCAGTTCTGGGTGAAAAACTGTCTAATTCTTTGACTCTTGTCAATAGGATGCCTATTGTTAGGTTTCTTTGAGTTAGACATTTTGTTGAAATAGGCTGAGGCCACAGGGTTCGATCGAGCAGGCTAAGCTACGCTGTCCGCAATTGGTTCGTGGATGGGTGACCATCTTTACATAACTAAACCCCTGCGTGCCTCGGAAAGCACATTAAGTCGTTGATCCCAGCTGTCATTCGTGGATCTTTGACAGTCGTTACGGGTAATCAGAAGCCCGAAAGACTGACAACCAGTCTTACCAAGGGGTATCGTATTAACCAGGTTGTGATGTTCAGCTACAGATGATGATGATTCAGATGCGATTTCTCTGATTCAAATTTTATCTCAGAAAGATTTTCTCAAAATGTTTGTCGGCAATTCTTACTACCTATTTACTTCTTGTACCCAGAAAAAAAAACCTTCTTGCTTTTGCGGATCGTTTTAAACCGATGCGCCAAATTTCATTGAAATCTGTGAATTACTTGAGGCGTCAAGAAGTACAAACAAGCACACTAACAACCACACTTGGATGTAGAACAAGCGTGCTCGATGCAATAACATTGAAAAGCTTTTATACATTGTCCCGCGTTTAACGGGATTTATATTTGCTTTGTCTCTTGTTCGACTTATAGTTTTACTGTAGCAGTTTCTCCAATATTTAATGAAACTGGAGCGTCCGGTTTGAACCATCACGGTTTGAACCATCAAAACCATCACCATTCTTAAAATAATCAAGTTGAATGCATCATGGCGACGTTGTTAGCAAAATCAAATGGAAGACAACATAAGTTGAAAAAAGAATAAGTAGACAATTATAATTATCTGATGGTTCAAACCGTGATGGTTCAAACCGGACGTTCCAGTTTTTTTTTTTAAAGAGTACCTAAAATGATTTGTATAAATATTTAAAAAAATATTTATACAAATCATTTTAGGTAAGCTTTTAAAAAAAAAAAACGTTTATTAGACTCTAAAAAAATACATTAAAATATGATATATACGAGTACAGACACTAAAAGTCAGAATCTTACAATTTATGTATTACAAAAGATGTTCAGTGTTCAGTAATGGGATCTGTTTACAACAAGACAGCATTATTTAGAGTGGAGTTTCGCCACATATTTGACACGCCATTTATAAAGGCACGACGGTAAGTGACATGTGGGACGGCACGATAAGATCATGCCGTAACTAAAATATTTAAAAGAGAATGAAAAAGGTATAAAGAAGTAATAACCTAATCGATAGTTTCAGGATATGTTGAGGTGGTATGATTGGAAGATAATTGTGTGTGTTAGGTAAGGTGTGAGTGTATGAGTATATGTATGCGTGTGCACGTGTATGTCTCTGGGTGTGTGTGTGTATGTATGGGTAATGAAAGTAATAAAATATGTGTTTGTGAAATGGTTAGGTTAGGTTAGGTTGCGCCCTACATACCAAGTGGTGCACCCTTGGTATGTAGGGCGGGGAAGGTAGGCAGATACTATTGTGGTGGCATTTTTACAATGCCACATGTGAACTACGCATCAAAAACCTGACGTCACACAAATCCTGCATCGCGCAAACAGAATTTACCCCGCGATTTGCATTATACAACATCCCGACATCAAACGTCGGGCAGTTGCCCACCAGACACAACACCTTTTCTATAGAATATGAGTGCACTTTACACCCTGTTCCTCATACCTCTAAACTATAATAAAATCTTTTGTGATGAACTTGAGTAATCCCTCCGTCTTCTGGTAATCCAGGCTTTGAAGCCACTCCGTAACTTTATATTTTATTTCGTATTGACTCATATAATATTGTTATGGGATATCTGCATATCCCATAACAATATTATAGTCAGCCTTCAGATTTATGTTGTCTTAGTTGAACCATTTTCATAGCTATCTATACCTACACTGTTTGTTATTGATGCTTGTTTCATTGTATGTTGCAGTCCCTGCAGCAATAAATAGGTCAACGTATTCTTCTCTTACTATCGTGAAAGATGTCTAAATTAATAAATATTTTAGAAGATAGCAGCGATAACTTGAACCATGAAAATATAATAAATTGGAACCTTGTAAAAATTCAGTAGCTCTATATATAATAATAACAATAATAATTTATTTCTCCACATAAATTGTTAGTAACACGAAACTACTTAAGAGCTAATGTTAGTAAATAAAACAAATATACTATAAGATAAATTTTAGGACAATTCGACACCAGAACGCATTATGCTACTTCACTGCGTTCAGCAGTGCTCAAGCATCGGAGAATCCCACCGGTCCGTCAATACGCTCAAGATACTGTTGGAACTAGCTCGCATGCGAGTTAGGGTCGAGGTGCGACGTTTACACATGATTGTCGCAAAACTGTCGACGTTGCCCTCGGCAACATAAAATACTTGTATATATAATATCGCAACAAAATCCGACACAAAAAATATTCAAACACTCAAATCGCTGTTTTGCGTAGCTACAACCGCACTTACGCCAGATAGACATTTGTTTCATAAAGTGTGTAATACAACAATATATAAGGTAAACTGTATACCAGCCATTACAAACTAGGAATATAGGTTGAAACTTATATTGATTCCTATGCCTGACCTTCCTGCGGCAGTGCAGTTGGAGAGTTGCCAAAATACGCATACAACTGTCCCTAATATGTAGCGTTTGTATGAAATTTGTAGTTACACTTACTTATGAACACCATAATTTGGATAAATAATCGGAATAAAGTACGGGGGTTCAGGTGCATCTAGTTAGACTAGAAGCCGACCCCAATATAGTTGAGCAGGTTGTAATTTTTACAGAATTGCATAAATAGGAATAATCATCTTCGTATCTCCTGCAATTTAATCAAGACGCGTTACGTCTTGCAGTCTTACTTGCAGTAGTAGTTCGTCAGGACCAAGTTTTAATTTCACACTTATTTACTGTATTTGTTTGCACTTTCTATTTGGACATTTTAATTCTATTTGATTTTTTCCATCTGAAAGTTCATTAAAGGTTACGTAATTTATTTTACTTTTTCCTCTTTTTATCTACAATCGGCTGTTTAGCCATAATTAGATGTGATCTGGGGTGGGATTATTTTATTCCCATTCCAGTGAATAGCACCATCTACATGTGGGAACACTTCAGTTCCTTTGGTCGAGTTCCAATATATGCCATCTCTTAAGGCGTTTTATGTGGTCTTTGTCTTGAAATAGATCTTTAGCTAATGTATTACTGTGGTTGCTCAGTCTTTCCTTGTGCTTTTTGCTGTAGTTGTTTACTTCTTCTCTTATGATCGGCATTGCTAAGTATTCACGAACTTGAGACCGATTGCAATCGATTCCTTGGTTCGGAATCCAAATGCGTGCCTAAGATTTACCATCTGATATACCTCAAGTTTTCTCGTTATCTCTCTCCACTTAGGTCATAATATCGGTTTTTATCTTATTTACCCGACTGCCCCGGAGGTATATTTTTTACTTTCGTTTTTTTTTTATATTTTGTTGTTAGATTTTTTTAAGATTAAATCTTGTTGAAATAGCGAATTTCTTATTTTTATTTCACTACAAAATACAGCAATTTACTACGTTGTACATATGACATCACATCAACATCGTATACATTTGCAGTATAAACTACCCTCGCATCGTATGTAGGCTTTCCGTACAATCAGAGGTCCGCTTCTACTGGAGATGTATAGCTTGATGTATCGTGTACTTATGAATACCAAAAGATAGATACAGAATGCATAAAAGTCTTTTGCATTGAATTGAAGACATTTGAATTTGAATATTTGTCTAGAAAATCGTCATACTTTGGCGATTTTCAGGATTTGGTTGAACCCAGATGGTACAGACCCCTGACCCTGATAATGTCTAATTAGACTTTAAGGTTCCCAAAGTGGTCGCGTTCATTTATGCAGAGTGATTATCTATTGAATAAATGGGATGTATGAACTGTCAAAACTGTGATTAAGTGCCCAGTAAAGACCAAAACGATCAAAATCCTCACTGTAATGGTGTTTTTCCCCAAAGGTTGAAGAAGAAGAAGGGCTCCTTCTTCCAATCCATCACGTCACTGCAGAAGAACAGTGCGAAGGTGTCCTCCCGTCGGGACCAGCTCGAAGAGAAATCTACTGGAGCCAGGAATGATTACCTTCTCAGCATCGCTGCGGCAAATGCCCACCAGGTCAGTACTAGAAAATTAAAGAGAAGTCTTCACTTCTTGGTAGTCGAACTGTCACCTGAACCAATGAGCAATTAGCAATACCATGACGTCTTGATTCTTTACTAAGTTTAACAGTTGGAAGCCAAACTTATGCTAATTGCAGTATTATACACTTCAAAATAAAGTCGGCTCCCCCTAAAGTTACACACAATAAGTACCAAAAAAGTTAGTCATGGTTTCTTCTTCTGTAATAACACTCACATATGGGTGAATCGTATTTTGTTTAGTAGCCCTGTAACTACTATGACCGTATTCACACTTTCACGAATCGAAAAATGACGAATACTAAAATTAAATCACGTTCGTCTGACATACTGGGACGTACTATTAAACAGACCACCGCGCACGGAGACACCTCGGCGGCATTGTTAACACTCTCCATACAAACCAAGCGTGTCACAGTTTGCACGCACTACGACACTAACCTATATAGATTTTAATTTTATGTATTTATACAAATACATAAAATTAAAGTGTTTGTTTGTAATATCAAAATAACAGCATGAAAGCATATACGGTATTTGTAACAAAAAAAAAAGGTTTTTTTTTATATTTTTCTCGATCCATCTGTCTGTTTGTTCCGGATAATCTCTGAAACGGATGAACCGATTTTAAAGGCAGATAGCCGATGTTATAAGTACTTTTATTTTACAAAAAGCCATGCGGGCGAAGCCGCAGGCAGCTACAGCTAGTCAGATGTAAAAATGAAGCAATGACAGATAAATTAAGTAGGTATGTGAAGGATACATGGTGCTCACATATTTACAAATATTGTAAGACAAGACGAATTTCCAAAAAATAAAAATTAACTTATGATAAATCAGTGTGTAAGTTAAAGTAATCACAGAATGCAAATGTCCCCGTGATTGTCCCCCAGAATCGCTACTTCCTGGTGGAGCTGCAGAACTGCATGTTGAGCATGGAGGCGGCAGTCTACGAGAAGGTCTCTGAGTTTCTGACCTTCATGGGGCGCACCGAGCTGCTGACTTGCTCGGCCACACAGCATTCGTTCGGCAAGATAAGGGACCAGGCGCAGCAGCTGACTCGCGAGTACAACTTGCAATGCCTGTACCTGTACTACCCGGTGCTGAAGCAACATATTCAGGTACGGTCGAAGATAACGTAGTTTTAAGGGAGAATCCCGCGAAATTCAAATTTTCTTAGGTTTTTTGCAATTTCCAGTTCATTGCCTGGGTGTATGTTGATTAAAATATGATCCGCGACCGTAAAAAATATGTATTTACAGAATTATAGTCATTAGAATCAAACAATAAACAAATACAACAATAACACAACAACAACACAACACAACAATAACACAACAACAACAACAATAAATAATACAACAACACAACAATAATAATAATGACAAAGTTAGTATAATCCTAAAAGTCATGATTTCATGAAATAGTTATTCAATATAACATAATATAACAATATATTATTACTGTAGGCGACGCATATTTAATATTGTTATAAATTGATATAGTTAGTTGTAAGATACTTTATTTCTGAACGTGTAACGCCATCTAGCGGGTTATATTTAAATAAATAATTATAAAGACGTTGGTGGGTAGCTACTTTAATATTAGTACATTTTTCCTATGAAAGTTTCGTGCACCCGCAGTATGTAAAAAGCAGTGTGTCCGCCGCGTTGAATCCTTTCGCTCGCACCAACGCCTTTTCCCTTTGTCTACCTAAATTATTGCGTTTTCTTTACCCTATCACCTACAATAAGTGTGGTCTTCGAGCCAAATAATAATCAGTGTGATGTTTACGACCCCGCCGAGCGCCCCGCGTAAAGTTTTGACTCGCAAACAGCATCGGGAATTCGAGCGCCAGCAAATGAAAATGGCGAGCACATCGGCCAACGCACCTGCGGAACCTAAACTCAAATTACCTGTCCTAGGCACCGATAGTCTCATACCGTCTAAGGACATGGAACGAATGAAGATTGAAACAGCAAAAATAAATACGCCCTTTGCGTCCGTAAAAAGTGGTTCAATTATGTCTGCAAAATCGAAGCGATCTACGTCATCCATTGCTAGACGTAAGCATTTGGAATTAGAAGCCGCTGAAGCAAAAGCACAGATTCAGCTGGCCCTAATAGATAAAAAGCTGGAAGCTGACCTTGCGCAAGTTGATGCTGAAGAGCTCCAAGGTGATGGCAGCGAAGCTAGTAATAATGAGATCCTCGATGAGCAAGCACGTTCTAACGTCGAGGATTGGCTAAATCAAGATCACAACGAACCTACCTGCAGTTATCAGCATCAGCCGCCGGCACCATCAACTAGCCGTGCTCACGTCGGCCCCGTCCAGTACACTGATGTTCCTGTTGATAGTATTCAGCAACTCGCACTTACCTTAAAGGACATGATGGCAACCTCGTCAGGCCATCGCGAGGACCGTCTACTCAGTCGCTTGTCTACTCCGCGTGACTTACCTGTCTTCAGTGGAGACTGTGTTGAGTGGCTACATTTTAAGAGTGCATACGATGAATCCACACGAGTGTGCAAATTTGGTGAATCCGAAAACCTGTGGAGACTACGCAAAGCATTGCGAGGCGACGCTATGGAGGCAGTTACCGACCTGCTAATCGGTAATACTCCGCCCGCAGCTGTAATGGAAGCCCTAGACTTAAGGTTTGGTCGACCGGAAGTGATTATTCTGAACCTTACGACGCAGTTAAAGAAGCAACCTGCGTTACCTACCTCGTACCAGTACGATCTAATTAATTTTTCTATTAAAATTAATAACTGTGTGGCGACTATTCGTGCATTGAATCAACCTGATTATTTACGAAGCCCTGAACTCGCGTCAGCTGTTCTATCTAAGCTGCCGAGCACACTGATAGCAAAATGGACCGACTTTGCCTACCAGAAGTTAAGTGAAAATCAGTCGAAGTTGGAGTTAGTCGCAGCATTTCTTAAACATGAAGCAGAAATGTTATCGCTAGTCGGAATACCTCAATGTAGTGAACAAAGGAAGCAGACCGAGGGGACAGTGCCCGCGAAACGAGATGGTAACAAATTTCGCACTAATCGACCCATATTAGCTACAACAGCTGTTGAGGAGGGCGATAAATGTAAATTTTGCACAAAGATCAATCATTCGCTGCCCGAGTGTCGCGCTTTCAAACGTGCAATGCGCCGTGATAGATGGAAGTTTGTAAAAATGAATGGCTTGTATTATTGTTGCCTGACGTCACGACATGATAGGAATGCATGCCCCGCACCTGTATGCGACGTAGATAACTGTGGGCTTGCACACCACAAGTTGCTACACTGGAGCAAACCTACGTCATCACAATCGACACACGCGCCGGGCAGAATGCGGCGCGAGCCAGCTACGCCGGCCCCGGAGCAAGCGCAACCATCATCACCGCCGCTGCCGCCGCCGCCGCCGCTGTCGGCGCCCGCGCCGGCGCCCGCTGTAAATACTACCGTGGCGCACGTCGCGTCAAGCTGTGATAAACGCTTATCTTCGGATCACGTCATGTTAAAAGTGGTTGCAGTGAAAGTGTGTGGACCTAATGGTATAGTGAATACGTATGCCCTACTGGACGATGCGGCCTCAGTGTCTATAATCGACTCGGGTCTTGCTACCGAACTAGGACTTAAGTGTGAACAATCATGTGACATCAAGTTCATTGATGCCTTTGGACTGGAGGTGTATCAATCCGATGCACCGACCGTAAGTGCCCAGATAAGTGAACATAACAAAAACAATTATTATGACATTAAGTTACGCAAAGTGTCTAAATTAAAATTGCCAGCACAAAACTTATCCGTAATTAACGAATTAGATTGTAAACATTTATCTAAAGTTAAAGATTACGTATGTAAAAATCATGTAGTGCCTCGATTACTTATTGGCGAAGATAATTATGTTTTGATTGCACCACTAGAAATTATTCATGGTAATAAAAATGAACCATATGCTACTCGTTGTAAGTTGGGCTGGTCAATTCATGGTTATTGCGGTCGCACTCACTCCAACGCTGCCAATGTGCTCACTCTCTCTCACACAGACTTAGGTCAAACTGATGAACTAAATAATTTAATTAAACATTATTTTTCTCTAGACTCCATTGGAATTTCAACCTTATGCCGTGAAAATAGTGATCATTTAAGAGCACTGCAATTATTGGATGATACGTCACGTCTTATCGGAAGTCAATGGGAAGTAGGTTTGCCCTTCAAAAAAGACGTTTTCACCATGCCTGATTCATATCAAGCCGCATCTTTGCGACTGAAGACTTTAATGCGGAAATTTCTTAAAGACGACTCGTACGCAGATCGATATAGGAAGGAGGTAAACAAACTGTTTGTTGACGGTTACGCTCGGGAAGTTAAGGAAAATGAACTCTCAGCTGACCACGTATGGTACCTTCCACATTTTGGTGTCCAGAACCCTAACAAACCGGGAAAGCTACGCCTCGTCTTCGACGCCGCATCAAAGGTAGATGGATTATGTCTTAACAGTTATTTATTAACAGGTCCGGACTTATATAATTCACTTATGGGAATTATGTTAAGATTTCGTGAAAATAAGGTTGTCATTGTAGGGGACATCAAGGACATGTTCTTAAGGGTTAAAATTAGGCCACAGGATCAACATGTTCTTAGATTCTTATGGCAAGAATCACCAAGCGCTCCCATAAAAACATGCGCCATGCAAAGTCTAATATTTGGTGCAACATGTTCACCTTTTATAGCACAGTATATTAAAAATAAAAATGCACTTAAATATGATGACTTATACCCAGAAGCAGTACAAGTAATTATAAAAAATCATTACATGGATGATTGTTTGTATTCGACTCCTGATGCAAATAATGCTATCAAGTTAATACAACAAATTACTCAAATTCATAAACACGGTGGATTTGAGATAAGAGGTTGGTCAAGCAATGACAAACAGGTTTTAGAAACAATACCGCCAGATGCGCTCGCGCCCACAGCTGTTCAATTCAAGGACGGAGTTATGAATACAACTGAGCGCACCTTAGGTTTGATGTGGCATCCGTCGGATGATACCTTTGGATTTAAAGTATCATTTAATCGGGTTTCTGAAGCGATATTAAATGGTTTGGAGCCTCCTTCTAAAGCTAAAATGCTTAGTGTTATAATGTCTGTTTATGATATTCATGGTTTTTTGTCGCCGTTTATTATAAAAAGTAAAATAATTTTCCAGAATGTGCATCGTAGTGGCATTGACTGGGACTGCCGCATCCAACCCGACGAACATAGTAGATGGGTAAGGTGGCTCGAGGAATTAAAACTTCTAGATTCGTTGCGCATACCACGATGCTATGCTAATGCAGGAGTTTGGACCCAATGCTACGATGACATGAAGCATGAGGTAAGTGCGCCTAAGATTATTAGGACCGAGTTGCACATATTTTGTGACTCGAGTACTAAGGCTTTCGCAGCCGTGATTTATTGGCGATTTATTCGCGCAAATGGTACTGTATCAGTCTGTTTTGTAGCGGGTAAAAGCAGGGTTACGCCTCTGCGCCCTGTATCGGTCCCGAGGCTTGAACTGCAAGGAGCCGTACTCGCAGCTCGACTTGTGAGCACAGTTCAAAGTGAACATAAAGATATAAAGGCAGACAAAAGATACTTTTGGACTGATTCGAACACTGTTCTTCAGTGGATACGTGGCGATCCTAGAGACTATAAGCCGTATGTTGCACATCGTCTAGGTGAACTAGATGAGCTGACCACCACCATGGAATGGCGGTACGTACCGTCTGGACTGAACGCGGCTGACGTAGCCACGCGCTATGATGCGCCGCCACTACAGTTTCAGGATGTATGGTTTCAAGGTCCGGGCTTTTTAAGAGAACCAGAAATTAAATGGCCTAAAGATCTTAAAAAATGTAAACAGTTGGTTGAGACTATTTGTGAGCAAAAAATTGTTAACGTCATAGCTACGATAAATTATAGTACTGTGTTTCCAGTACCTAATGAGAACAACTTTTCATCATGGATTCGATTGCTAATGGCAACTGCAAGGGTCTTACTGTTTATCAACAAATGTCAACGTAAAGGTAATCGAATTGACAATGAAATGTTGCGAAAGGCAGAAGACCTGTTGATAAAAAAGTGTCAATATGATTCGTTTGCTACGGAAATAGAAAGTTTAAAACAAAACAAGCCATTATTAAAAAATAGCCGATTGTTAAATCTAACACCTTATCTTGACAGTGCGGGCTTACTACGAGTTGGCGGCCGCATCGACAAGACCGATGGTGTCACGGAGGATACCAGGAGACCTGTTATTCTTGATGGTCAACGGAGGATGACCAGACTTCTGGTGGAGTACTACCACCGACGAGCGCTACATGGAGCTCATGAACTAGTAGTCAACGAACTAAGGCAACGCTACTGGATCTTGAAGCTCCGCCCCACTGTGCGCGGGGTGGCAGCGCGCTGCCTGTTCTGCAAGTACCGACGTGCGACGCCGCAACCGCAACGCATGGGTGACTTGCCGTCGGCCCGACTGCAGCACAACCGACGTCCGTTTACATTCTCAGGTATTGATTTCTTTGGACCAATGGAGGTCACAGTGGGTCGTGGTAGACAAAAACGTTACGGCATGTTATTTACGTGCTTAACAGTTCGCGCTGTTCACGTAGAAATAACTGAGAGTCTTACCACTGATTCTACACTGATGGCCCTGAGAAGAATGATAGCCCGTCGAGGGGCACCTCGTATGATCTACTCAGATAACGGTACCAACCTGAGAGGAGCGGACACCGAGTTAAAACGCAGCATCGCTGAACTCGATGTAGATGTTCTGCGTAATGACGGGCTACTTAGAGGTATTGAGTGGCGTTTTATACCCCCAGGCGCACCCGAAATGGGAGGAGCTTGGGAACGTATGGTGCGTACCGTTAAGACAGCTCTCCGAGTTATATTGAAGGAACGTGCGCCCCGTCCTGAAACCCTTTCAACTTTGATGGCTGAGGTTGAAGCTCTAGTCAACAGTAGACCCATCACATATGTTTCGACGGATCCAAATTACCCCGAGGCTCTGACACCTAATCACTTTTTAATAGGTACGTCATCAATTGGACCATCTTATGGAAGATACACAGACGTGGATCTTCACCTTAGGAAGCAGTGGCGTATAGCGCAGAGACTGACGGACATGTTTTGGTCGCGTTGGCTTAAAGAATATTTGCCCACACTTTTGCCGCGTCAAAAGTGGAGTAGTGAGCAGAGGTCATTGCGTGTAGGAGATTATGTTTTGATAGTTGAACCGAACTTAGAGCGTGGTTCATGGCGGCACGGTGTAGTGAGTGCGGCACTCCCCGGGGATGACGGGCGCATTCGCGTGGTGGACGTGCGCACTCGCACGGGCGTGCTGCGACGACCAGCCACACGCGTCGCTTTACTCGCACCTGAGAGTAATTGTGATGACTAGTCATCACTAGGGGGTGGAATTGTAGGCGACGCATATTTAATATTGTTATAAATTGATATAGTTAGTTGTAAGATACTTTATTTCTGAACGTGTAACGCCATCTAGCGGGTTATATTTAAATAAATAATTATAAAGACGTTGGTGGGTAGCTACTTTAATATTAGTACATTTTTCCTATGAAAGTTTCGTGCACCCGCAGTATGTAAAAAGCAGTGTGTCCGCCGCGTTGAATCCTTTCGCTCGCACCAACGCCTTTTCCCTTTGTCTACCTAAATTATTGCGTTTTCTTTACCCTATCACCTACAATTACCTATATTATTATTTTGATTATATGAACTCAGCAAGTTGTATTGATGATTTTTATGATTATAGTTCTATCAATAAATATTTGATACGGCCGCGAATCATATTAATAAAACAAAAGACGTAAGAAAATTTGAATTTCGCGGGCTTATCTGACTCACGAAAACCTGAATCGAGCCACCCTGCATATTTTAGTTTTAAGTTCTTTTTAAATACTGGTAAAGCTTCCTACTTTTTTAGGATCGCTGTGGCGCCGAACGCGAAAGGTCTTCATAAAATTATTTTAATTTAACACATCAACCTAGCGCTCCACAAGCGTAAAATCTGCAAATATTTGAATTTGAACGGTGTTATAGCCGGCAAACATCTTGAAAAGACTTGCCACAGACAACGTAAGTCTAATTTGTCAGGAAACAGCGGATATGTGCGGGGATACCTTACTTTTTTCAAATGTATTATCATTTTTCACACATGTTCAAGTCATTTTGCCGGCAATAGTCGAACTTATGAACTGATCCAGAACTGGGCCATGTTTTATCCTATTGTCTAACTACCCATTTTTTCGCCTTATAGCCACAGATTTAAGACGGCGTGCAACGGTCCACTAGTCCTTTAAAAAAAATATTATTTCGTGACTGGGAAGTAATTATGAAAAATGTCTCAATAAGGAACCTGGGTAAGTGTGTCTAGAATTTTCTAATACCTTTTATAAAGTTTCACATTGAGACACGAAGCGACAAAATACGATCTATACTCCATTTACTACAGCATTAGACAAATAACGGCTAAATAACGACAGTTATTGTGTAATATTGTTGAAATTACTGCACTTAGAGTTATTTTTTTAATGTAACTGGTAAATAGATTACAATGCTTTGTATTTATCGTGAAATAACGGAGTTTATTAAACGTTTACATCGAAATAACGAAAGGGTGAGAACAGTTATTTGTCTAATGTTATAATAAATGGAGTATAGAGGAATCTGGCCGCTTTTCTTTAGATCGAATTTTGTAGCTTCGTGTCTCAATATGAAATGCTATAAAAGGTATTAGAAAATTCTAGACACATACCGAAGTTCCTTAATGAGACATTTTTCATAATTCCTTCTCAGTCACGAATAATATTTTTTTTAAGGAGTGGTGCTAGTGGTTCATTGTACGTCCTTTTAATCCAAGATATTGAGGCTAAGATCAACAAATGCTTTATAAGGAAACTAATGAGACACGATATTTTGAAACAGTACGAGTTTGAGCCGTGCGACAACGACCCAATTGACACGGTGACCATCGAACATGAGTCAGTTGCGCAGACGCTAGGGCAAGAAGCCCGACGCTGGGCCACGCGCGTTTTGCGTGAAACGTCGCTGGTGCGAGATGCCACACGCAAGATGCACGTCTATCAAGCTATGCGAGATGCTGGACAAAAGGTGAGATTTCTTTCTTGTTTATTTGTTTTTACAGCAGAAATTGTACATATTTAGGTAGCTCAAAAGGAATAAAAGCGACCAAGTGCGAGTCGGACTCGCCCATGAAGGGTTCCGTAGCAGCAAGCGCGGTTTAAGATTTATGACGTATCAAAAAAACTACTTACTAGATCTCGTTCAAACCAATTTTCGGTGGAAGTTTACATGGTAATGTACACTCACCTGCAAAATTGCATGGATACTATTTTTCAATGAACGTTTGAGTTCAAATTTTCGAAAATAGAACTAGCTTTCGCTTTTCGCTTCATCCATGGATTTTTGCAGTCGACCGTACATCATATAATATTATTTTTAGTTTTATATTTCTCTTATTTTAGAAGTTACATTTTACCACTTTGGAAGTATCTCTCGCACAAACTATTCAGTTTAGAAAAAAAATATTGTAGAAACCTCAATATCATTTTTGAAGACCTATCCATAGATACCCCACACGTATTGGTTCGAAGATTTTTTTTTTTTTTGAGTTTCAGGTCTAAGTATGGGGAACCCCCAAAATTTATTATGTTTTTTCTACTTTTGTATGAAAATCTTAATGCGGTTTACAGAATACATTTACTTACCAAGTTTCAACAGTATAGTTCTTATAGTTTCGGAAAAAAGTGGCTGTGACATACGGACGGACAGACAGACATAACGAATCCATAAGGGTTCCGTTTTTAGCCATTTGGCTACGGAACCCAAAAAAGGAACTGTTAGAAGATCATTTTGCTGTCCGTCTGTCTTGTTTTTACAAGCTTTATATTAGCGTGCTTGGTTCGTATGTTTCCAGGTAGTTGCATTTGTCATCCATTTTTCAAACACTTCTTGCCATCCGATTGAGCTGACAATTGGCATACTTACAACGCACAAAAATATAATATCATAGAGCTGGTCTGATGATGGAGCCCGAAAATGGCCATAAGAACTCCTCGACTAAATAAGATAGCGTCATTGAGCTTGGACTTGTAGTTTTGCCTTGACAAGAACTAGCCCAAGATGTTGTTTTGCGTCTGATGATGGAGCAGGAAAGTGGCCATAGGAACTACTCAATCAAACAAAATAACACAATCGTGTTTGTACTCATTGGTTATGTATTGACAAGTGCTATTAAACTAGGTGGTGTCCAGGACCTGATGATGGAGCCGGTAGCTATCCATAGGAACTCCTCAATCAAACAAGATAGGACCTTCGTGTTTGGACTCATTGATAATGTATTGACAAGTTCTATTACACTGGGCGGTGTCCAAGTTCTGATGATGGACCGGCAAGGTGGTCACTGGCACTCCTCACCCAAAAAAGAAAGCTTTGTTTTGTTTCGACCATTTGGATTTTTTTTGATAAGTAACTGGTCGCTTCACTGGGCTGAGTAAGAGAATCCTAACGTTCTAACTTCCTTCTCCTTTACTCCTAACTTTCCTTCGTTGGAATAGTACAAAATTAGCGTAATAGTGGCTGGCAAAGTGCTAGAACTGACGAGCTAGTGGCTTTTCTTGTGAGAACTAGCTTTGCTCGCGAGCCTGAAGTGCTTTTTCATCTTGTGAGTAAGCGCGCTCTGCTTATTCGTGTCAAGAGTGGGCTGGATTCGCTCGCTCATCTTTTGGGTAATCGCGCTCCACTCGCTCGGCTCGTAAGAAGTATTTACAATTCTAACCTAACCTACCTTACCGAGGAAGGTATAAATGAGCTGTAATAATCCCTGGCTAATCGGTGCAAGCCTTTCACTAGTGACTGCCGTGGTATACTTGCTTCGCTCAAACAATCCAATCAAACTCTCAACTATATAACCTCTATATAGTTGAGGCTTTAATTGGATTGGTATCCCCCTACTTAGTCTACTGTCGATGAAACCTCAATTTGCACAGTTTTGCGTTGCAAACTTGGCCTTGTTTTTAAACTAAACTTTTTAACTAGGCTTATCGTGTTCTTTACGATGCAAACTTTCTTCGATTGTCTTTTTTTACAATTACGACCAGAATCGCAGCCGATATGAGGCGAAATATATATTTACATAGGTATTTGTAACAAATTTTCATACGGTTTCCGATTTTGCCGTAGCCATTTTATTTACCTACGAGTACTTGACACAAGACTTAGTAGGCTCAATACATTTTGCATGAAGTACCTAAGCTTTCACCGATTATGATATTTCTAAGTTCTGAGCAGCTTAACCGCCGATATGAAACGACATCTTAAAGGTTATTTGTCTTTGTGTTGTACCTCAACTTTTACTGCATCGCTTTTTGTTTCGTTCTCAGATTCTACTATTTAGAAATGCGTTTCGAAAGATCCCACAAGATCGATTCTCGATCATTATACAACATAAATCAAAATGCAATTGGAATTTCATGTTACTACATCAGACTTTAATTTAAACTCATCTATGTGTTCACACCTAAATATTCATTCACAGTGTGGTTTCTATTTCAAACTTACTAAACCGTAAGTGAGGCGATTTGCATGTGTACAAGTGTTTATGTGGTTTAAATCTTTGTATTTCTTGGTTCTAGGTGGACCCGAACGACCCTAATGGTCCCGAACTTGAGGTCCGTTTAGATGAACTGCGTTCTAATATTCGTCGCTCGGAAATCTCGAAGGCGAAGTATGAGTCCCGGTTGGAGTGTCTCCGTGTGAGCGGCGCTCCTGTCGATGAGTGGCTGAAGGAGATAGACCTGCTGGCAGTGGCAGAACCCCTGCCCAGGAGCAGCAGCCTACTCAGCGTCCGCACCGACGCTTCTGGTGCAGCCGTGAGTACTCAAAAAAATTATTGTGATTAGATCTCATTTTATTTTGTTTATTTGTTATTTAGAGTTATTTTCTGGTGATTTACTATAGAGGTATTCCTAGTGCAGACACCAGTCTCTCACAAAATTTATCACAAGGTTTTTTAGGCTTATTTTAAATAATATATCACGTCATTGTTTGTGAAGAGAAAATAAATTATGTGAATTTGTTTGTTTTTTTTTTTGTTTATTATGCTGTGCTGATTTCCTTAATAAAAGGATATATTTTATCGCTATTGTTTTTTTTTCTTATTTTTACGCTGTGCTATAATAATATAAAATATGTGCTAGTGCTTTTTATATTTATCATTTTTATTTAAATGCTGAGTCTTGACACAGCGAACTATTCGATGGCGATTTTTATATTTCTTATTTTTAATTTGTTTTAGTATTTAATTTCGATAGTTTTTTTTTTACCGCCCCCGCACTTTTAGCACTTGACTCGTAATTAAAAATTAACTAAGCGTAGTTTGTTTTCGTAGAAACGTTTGGTCACAACTGTAACCAGACCTGACCTAGTGAGAGGAGATCCCCAAATAATCATTAGTCTAGTGCTAGGACTTTGCCAGCCACTATCACGCCAAGCTTGCTCTATCCCAACTCATGAAAGGTGGTCACATTAGTAGAAAGCTAAGCTGACTTAACGATGGGATTCTCTAACTCAGCCCAATGTGGCGAGGGCAGTTTCGTGACGAGCGAGCGAAGCGTACCCACAGACGACCGACGTCATAGGCAAATTATATACTGCTCCAAAAGTGTTATAATTATGACCTATATTTTGAATACATACTCAACCATAACTAGTATTTAAAGACTCGTAGTTATTAGCAGTTGAAATCTTACATGTTTTTGTCGGTCAGAAATATTGAACTTAACACCATTACCAACCGAAATTATGTTTTCACGTCAAAATAAAAGTGTACTCGTTGTTTGATGTAACCCGCTATAAAAAACATAAATGACAAACTAACGCGTCTGCAAAATAAAACAACAGACCAATTTTTCCAAACAGGACCAGCCTAGCTCGGACTCATTCTACGACAGCGATAATACCGAGGGCGAAGGCACCTCTGCTTCTGCATCCGCTTCAGCCGCAGTTGCCTCTAGCAGCCACCAGCGCACCACATCAGGCTCGCAGAACGAAGACGAACATGACGAAGATGTCGATGGTAAGTAACAGTTCCATCGGCCTTGGAAAATCTTACCTTAGAACCTTGTCATGCCAACATTTTCACGTTAAAGACGTAAAACGCAAGGGATAAAGATATCTTCTAATGAGACAAAGTCCAAAAGCGTCAACGTTTTCGTAAGGCGATTAGAGTAGGTACAATCGACAAAAGAGTTAGGTCTGTAGGCAATTACTAACATATTTTTATCAAGCTTTTAATTCATTGTTATTGTGTAAGTAATATCTTTTTTTACTTGACGCATTCGGAGGATGACGCACTGCACGCTCAGCGATCGACGGATGCGCAGGCGATGAAACTGCTGACGCGGAATTTTACGATGTTATGTCTTGGGCGGCTACGTGACACGTGTTAAAATTAGACGCATCGACTGATAACCGTCACACTGTTGCAGAACTCGCTTATTTCTACTCGCAAACTGATTTACATCCGTAAGACGTCCTCGCAACACAAGGTCCAGTTGAAAACCAGCGTCAGGCACTAGTTGGTTGGCATTTATGCTGAAATGGGCCTATTTGGCGTAGCCGCGAGACACACATTGCTATTTTAAGTCTTTTTTGTGTTCTGTGTCAGTATTGTTTGAATTGGATTGCCTTTAACTGCGTCAAATAAATTTATTTTCTTTCTTTTTTTTTTCAAATCATCGGCGGTGTTTTGGGATGCATCTAATTTCGTTAGCACATTCGCGAGACTAGACATCAGAAAGACAATGTCCTTCAGAAGGCTCATTACATCGACGTGGTCGAAGGTGACGGGAAGAAGCTTATGTAGCTCCTTTGCCACAAACGTCAGCACGTAGTCACGGTCGATCTCCTTCAGTGGGATTATATCTTGTAGACTTCTCTTAGCCCCGACACGCCGGCGGGACACCATCTGCTCGCGCTTTGTTCAGCACACTGAACAACAACAACTTGGAGGCAGCTATGTCATCCTAACTGAAGTTTGTTGCGCTGATATGGACAGCAGATCCCTCATCCATCACACCCAGCTTCTGCTGCAGGAATGCCAGCAGCTCATTCACGACAAGTTCTCATAGCGAGCAAATTAAAAGTGACAGCTTGCGCCGCGCTATTCGATATAAAGAATATGCAAACGCATCGGAACGCGGCACAAACGACATTGACAGACAGACATGACTGCTGAACATTCGCAAACCAAAATATTTTTTCGGTTTATTTGCCTAGATTCTTATCTCTTTTGTTGACTGTACATATTGTTCGTTGTATATAATTTTGGTGTAACAGATTATGAAGGTACCTACTTGTATTTAGAGCTTGAAAGGGTCGAAAATAATGAGACTGGTAAATAGGTATGTACCGCAGGTAATATATAATGACGATATTTAGAAAATAACAACACGAACGGGGTGAAATCGTGGATGTCTTGCGACAAAATAGTATAGACACATACTTATCTACTATATGAAAAGTTTCGCTTAGGCAGAGGTACATTCAGCAAGTTTTTTTAGGTTTTTAGCGCAGCTGCAAATAATTTTCAACGTTTTTCGTGGATATTTCCTTAGCTTTGCTGGAGGAAGATCGCATGCGCATCGAACAGCTCACTGTGGGTTGGGATGACCCCACTCAAGTGAACTGGGACGAAGGGGAAGCTGCAGGGGCCGAGGCCGTGGTAGTACCCGCAGCTCCACTTTACAAGTGCACTGCGCTTTATTCCTATACGGTGAGTATGCCTGCGACAGGCAAGAAGGAAAACTTCAGTATATACATTTCCAACTATTGCTTTATGGACCGCTCTAGCGGTTAATTTAGGGCCTAATGATATGCGTCCGCGTGGTCGAGCGGCGCGGCTGATATACTGCGAGATTACACGAGACCATACGCATTGAATTATTTCAATAGCGGCACGGCCGTTCGCAAGATCACTAATGTCTTGTTTTTCGCCCTTAGTTCAATTAGAATATGATTCTGAAAGTCAATACTCGTACTTAAAAAACGTTAAAATTCTAGCCACAATCTCATCTCAAAGACAGTCATTGTAAAAAGTGTAGAAAAATTTGAGGTTTTTTTGTCAGACTGTCATTAGATAGCAAGCTTTCTTAAAATTATGGGAATTGCTCGTCTGATGTCGTACACCGCTTTAGGCTAGGGACAAATCTGCGCGGAATAACACAGAGAGAATTCGAATCGAATCGCCGCAACAAAGCGCGTTCTTTTCACTTAGATTCGGTATTTTCGTGACATTTAACTTAGATTGTTATTTTAGTTGTTGTGGTGTGAGTGAACGGATCAACACGCGCTAATAGCACCACGTTTTTTCAATCAGACTTGTCTCTAGGCCTTCTATGCTAAATATGTTGTTTCTCGTTTATTAAATTGTTAGCCTATCTATAACTCGACACATATTGAGGTAAATAAAAAAATACCGTAACAAATAAAATTAAAATAATTACGCTAACGCTAAAAAAAACAACTTTATTTTCGGCTTTAAATTAGGTTTATTTTCCCTTATAACAAGGTTTGTTTGTAGTTATGTCAGGCTACTTTGTCATATGATACGTTATTATGAAATATCATTGTTATTTTAACTTAGACGTAATCCTAGTACTAATTGGTAATTGATCGATGTGTCCTTACAGTGATTATGTTAGGCTAGACCATTTATTATAAGACCTACATGGAATGTCAATTTTTTTATTGAATTTGTACTATTAAAAATGCTAAAAATTTATGCAGAACCTTTTCCTTTTTTTACATTTACATACCTAAACAACAGGTAAGTAATTTAAATATATACACCAGAAATATGTAAAGGCAAATCGTATCCATCGAATTGAGAAAACTTCAGGAAGGAAGGAAGGGATCCTTCCTTCCATCCCTATTTCAAGCAAAGGGTGCAAATGTTCAAAAGGGCTGACGAGTGCATTCGACCGACGCAGCGACGTTAATTTATCAAGTGACTTGCATCACATGCGACGCATACAATAGATCCATCAAACGAGTTAATGAGGAAGTGCTGCTCGTGTATCATTGGTTGATTGATCCTCGTCTCACTGCGGACAGGATTATAGTCTGCCCGCCAATCTACTCTATCATGACAGTGTTGCAGACCGTATTAAATGATAAATGATTTTATTTCTGTAAGTAGGTTTCTACAAACACTTTTACACGTCAATCATATTTTAAAACTAGATGAGGTCGGCGGTTCGTATCTGGCTACTCTGAAAAGAAAGGCCGAAACAAACTCAGAGTTCACAGACTCTTTTAAAGTCCAGACATAATCTCGGTCAAGAAGAACATGTAGATTGCTGTCTGAAATGGTCTTTTGAGGAAAGACCCACATAGATTGAGTGGACCTATCCAGTCAGTGAAAGCATTTGTCATTTGTCGTACAGCTCAACTCAGAACATAAGGAGCTCAAGGATTCGACGAACAACACCAAAGAAAGTACATTAGGGCAGGCTGCATAAATTACTCAAACTGCCATATCATGATTTGAAAAAAACTGAGAAAAAACAATAAGCTTGGGTCATCTTGATTGGTTACTAAATCTATACCTGCTAACTTATTCAGGCTTGAAATTAAGCGACATGACAAGCACAAGACAAGACAACAAGACAAGACAAGACACACAACAAACAGACAAGACAAGACATGACGAGCAGGCATTTTGTGCATACATTTAAAAATATCAGAAACATTTACCTAAATTAAAGTATCTGAGTTATGTCTAGTTAAGTACACTTGTCGCCGCATACACTGCAGACCTACAGACACTTAGCGAGTGCTTGAAGCTTGAAAAGAGAGACAGTAAATAGGTTAATTAACAACAACATAAAATGTGGAATTTACATCAGAAAACTCGGTGCAAAATACCTGTAAAAGGAAGACCTACTTCTGTTTACCATTACATCACAAGTTAGGTTATTCAATCAAAATGAAAAGTAATTTATTCATATTAGGCTGAGAATCAGCACTTTTCAACCGTCAATATAACATAATACAGTCCTCCAAAGCTCCCGCCCTTCACCACTCCTTAGTACTTTAGCTGGAAAGAAGAAGTAGCGCAACAAACTCCCCAGAAGCACAGCTGTCTGTTCAGTTAGATAAACTTGATTCTATACAATAGTAGGTATGCAAAGTAATTAACATAATGAGACACAGAACATTAAATTAATTTTTTCGCCATATGTCAGCTAGAAAACGTCAATATACCAGAAAATACAAGGAAAATTATACTTAAGCAAAAAACTAAAAATGTAAACAAAACTTAATACCTAAAAAATAATAAAAAATTAAAAAAATGCATGCACTGTCAAAAAGTGAATTAAACAATTGATCAAAAAAATTAAAAACAAGCTAAATGATTTTAGTGTTCAATGGGCACCAGGTAAGTACTAAATAGATTACAATATTTACTGGGCAATTAAACCGCCATTGTGCCAAAAAGTGGAAAACTGAAAATCAATATTTTCATTGCAGTTGGGGGACGGTAAGGAACAGTTTGTGACTTTTCTGAAAAGATTGGTTTTCAGTATTCCACTTTATTCACTTTTTAACAAGGCAGGCGTGTTATTTTTTAAATTATATATTTTTTATTTGATACCTTTTAGTGATAAATAGTAGATGGTTTGCCAAGGGAGCAAACAACTATTTTGAAGGCGAGAGTGTTTCTTTGAATCCAGAGCAGAGCGAAAGATTCTAGAATAGAATCTCGAGCGCAGCGAGGGCTTCTAAAGTAGAATCCTGAGCGCAGCGAGGGATTCAAAGTACGTCACTCGAGCTTAAAATAGTGTTGCTTGCTCCCGAGGTGGACACTCTACTTTTATTACCCTCTATGAAAAAATAAGTAAGTGCAACTTATGAATAAGAATAGTACGTTTATTTATTTGTATCACATTTTTAGCGTCCGATACAATTTCTCTGGAATTAAAATAATACTTTAATTCTCACTACTTGAGGAAGACACACATTTTTTTAATAAAACTAAGTAAATACCGAATTTGAGTAAACAACGAACGAAGGCGGAATTCATTTTACGCGTTTTTTATTATTTCACAAACTTTTTTTTTTTGCTCGCGTGCGGTTTGCTTTATCATACAGCCTGTTACGCTACGTTCACACGGAGACATGCCGATCTGATTTTTGCAGGATACGGTTTAGTTACCTACTTAAAACGTTCCTAAAACTGAATGCACGTGTGAACTCATACATATCAATTTTATTGTAACTAAACCGTATCCTGCAAAAATCTGATCCAGCATGCCCGTGTGAACGTAGCGTTACTTGATCATACTATGTTCGGGGTTCAGGAAGAACATGATAATGTAGGCCGAATTAACGTCGTAGCCCCAACGCCGGCACGGTTGGCGCAGTGGTTAAGCGATTGACTGCTGCGCTGCGTGTCACGGGTTCGATTCCTGCACGAAACAAATATTTGTATGACCTACAAGTAGTTGTTCCGGGTCTGGCTGTTAGTGTATGTGAGTTTAAATGTTTGTAAACACACCCACAATACAGGAGAAATTCCTAGTGTCCCCGTAACGTATTAAAAACAAAAAAAAAAACTAGGAACTGGTTTTTACGACAATTCTCTTTACTCTCCTACAATTCCTACTTTTCATCGTTACTGATTCTCTAAACCTATTAACAACTATTTACTTATTAATTCTGCTAGAATGATATTCTTAAGTAAACAATTTTGCACTATTATTTGTGACACTATATAAGAAGACTATTTAAATAAGAAAATAAATGTTTATTTCTATTAACATAAGTTTATTTCTGTACAACGTTGATTCAGTCATTTTCCATTATATTTAACTGGTTAAGTTCTCCATAGTGCACTATGGAGACAGCACAGAAGCATAGGCGTGCTGGGCAACAGCCATAGAGCATTATTTTTCTAAAGAAGGCTTTGCACAGTACATAAAACACAAGTGGGTATGACGGTCGGTCACCACAGGATCTTCAACATTGATCATCGTAGAAGCTTAGCTTAGCGGCTCAACACAATTTATATTTATTCTAACAAACAAAAGACAAATTATTATATACTGAATATGCTTGAAATCGACCAGCTCTTACACAACTATTTTCAAATAGGCTCAAAATCCTGATGAACTCTCGATCATTGAGAGCGAACAGTTGGAGGTCGTGGGAGAAGGAGATGGCGACGGCTGGCTTCGTGCCAGGAACTATCGCGGGGAAGAAGGCTATGTGCCCCACAACTATCTGGATGTGGACAGGGAACAGGTAATTATGGTCATCGTAAGAACTAAACAAAGCCGTCGGCAGAAACTGACAGCCTAACAAATAAAAAGGACTAAGGCGTACAAAAAATAAAATGTACAAACCAACAAAGAGGCTCAGGGGACTGATAAGGTCATACTTTTACTGGTTTGCGCAAGGATTCGGTACAGTACTGAGGCATAAAGATTAAAATGTACAAACTAACAAAGAGGCTCAGGGGACTGATAAGGTCATACTTTTACTGGTTTACGCAAGGATTCGGTACAGTACTGAGGCATAAAGATTAAAATGTACAAACCAACAAAGAGGCTCAGGGGACTGATAAGGTCATACTTTTACTGGTTTACGCAAGGATTCGGTACAGTACTGAGGTACAAAGATTAAAATGTACAAACCAACAAAGAGGTTCAGGGGACTGATAAGGTCATACTTTTACTGGTTTGCGCAAGGTTTTGGTACTGTACTGAGGCACAAATATTAAAATGTACAAACCAAAAAAGAGGTGCAGGGGACTGATAAGGTCATACTTTTACTGGTTTGTGCAAGGGTTCGGTACTGTACTGAGGCACAAAGATTAAAATGTACAAAGCAACAAAGAGGCCGTGGGCACTGATTAATTTATATGTGGAACAGAGGCTGCACACAATTTCTCAATAATAGTCTCTCGATTTCTGGAATATGGGCTTTCCATCAAAGTGTGTGGGATTGCTAGGAGTCCTGGTTTGTTAGCTCTATTATATACATTCTCAGATAGCTTTTACTCAAATTGCATACCACTTATGATCCTGCCTTTCCGGGGAATATCGATCGCTAAAGAAAATCGATAAAAATGTACTAGACTAACGACGTGCACTTACATCATAGTAACTTTCATCGAAATATCGCTGCTTCAATTCAAAAGTACCACAAACAAAAAAAATAAAAAAATAAATGAAATCGTAATCCTTCATATTTTTTTAAAACATTAAATGCTGCTTAAAATACGCCTTTAACGATGCATAATAGACATTATATTTGATATAAAATAAGAAAGCATTAGACTAAAAATAGTTGTTTTCTTCTCTAGTTAGCTCTTCAGTAAAAAAAGTGTAATTTTGATTTGTGGTAGTTTAGAATTGAAGCAGCGATATGTACAAGACTACAGATCCATACTTAATGAAATTAAGTGAGCAAAAGCTTTCATAAATATAGCAATTTTATTTTACCAAGACTTCAATATAGTACATACATACATACATACTTCATCCATGCGAGTACTCAGTTGATTAACATCCCATGTTATTGTATTTTCAGCTGCGTCCTGTATGTATGTCGCTGAATTTGGACCTAATCCTGAAAACCTGAGTTTGGGTTGCGGGGCTCATATTAATGGGGAAACAAAAGTTGCACAACATTGTTTCGAGTAATAATTGATTTTCAGGAGAATCAATATCTAAGACTGAGTGTAACAATTTTGTTTTTCTGCGTAGCCCTGCTCAAGTACTGGCGCTCCGGGCCTGGTCTCCCAAATCTCGTTCTCTTCGGTTGACTACACCGTGGAAGGAGAAGACGCCGACGTGGTCCAGTCTCCCGATCAGATCTCAGTGATCTCGGCTCCTGCCGCCAAACCAGAAGAGCCGAAAGCCGAGGAGCCACCACAGGCCGAATCTTTCGTGGCCGAGTGGCCGTCTACCGGTGTCGCAGCCGCCGTACCTGAGACGTCGAAAGTGGTTACGCCGAAAACTGATTTGCCGACTCTCGGCCATTGCTTCGCTCTATATGACTATGATGCTGAATGCCCCGATGAGCTAAACCTGGAGGAGGGACAGGTGAGATCACTTTAGAAACTTGGCCGAAGCTTTTAGACACATGCCGATGAATTGATTTTTCCTTCATGTCTAAAATGTGTGTCCAGATAATTCGCATCGTGTCCCGCAACGCACATGACGTGGATGACGGCTGGTGGCGCGGAGAAGCCAACGGAGTGCTCGGCAACTTCCCTTCGCTGATCGTCGAGGAATGCGATGAGGTGGGCCGCCCCAGACGATAACACAATAAAATACACGTTGCCTTTATGTTTGCACGTTTTTTCTTCTTATTTTACCTTGAAACTTTCCTCAGTTTATTTTCACACTCCCCGTTTAAACAACAAAAAAAAAAATACAAGTGAACAAAAAATTGTTTTGGCTAGTTGCACAATCCGTGCGAAGCCAGAAGATTTTTTTTTGTTTATATAAAAACCCTTGTTTAAGTATATTTTTTCCTTGTTTTGAAATTATTTTTGTTTGGCTTCCCTCGTGTATATAAGTGGCAGCTAAGTAACAACGGACGCAGAGCCAGTGAAGTAAAAGTTTGGTTTACGCAAGTAATAATTCAACCTCTTCAAACGGTTTCGTCGAAAGGTATGTTGCAACAACAATCCTGAATTAGAACTTTAGGTTTACATTACGAGACAGTATGGGAAGACTATATTAATATTGAAGAGCGCCTATAAACGAAGAGTGTTTTTTTTTAACCATTTATGCTCTTCTAGATCTCTACAACTTTATTTTCCTGTTAATTGCAAGACAACCTAATTTTTCGTGTTAATTTAATTCTAGGTTCTAATTAAAAAGCTCAGTTTACATTTCTATCTAATTTATTTATTTAAAAATCTATCGACTATCAGGACTCTTTGGTTTTAAACATAATTTCGAATATAGAACGGAGAACCGTTGAGTGGTGCTGAAGAATGGCCACCACTGAGCGCAGCACCACCAGTGTTCGCGTCACCACCACACACCCCGCCTGAGGCCGCAGCTGCTGAGGACCGTAAGACACTCGTGCATACGTAGCTAGATAGCCACTTGAATGGGGACAACTTTCTTCCTTTTTTTATTTTTTTTAGGCCCACATTTCAAGTTAGACCATTAGTAGGTACTTTTGTTTGAAATTCAAACTTTCACAAGAAAACAGATTTGAATTGAGATTATGTGACGAAGTCGCAACAGAAAAGTTAGTTATTTTTGCCGATGAGTAATCCCATCGAGCACACGGCTTCTAAATTATTTTTAAATCGAAGTAGTAGGGTGTGTTAAACAAACATTCACGACGCTACACTATCATTAGAAATAAACTGACATGGCAAATTATATACCGTTGCATCGTCCTTTTTCCATTTACGAAATAATTGTATAAATGTTAGGGCACGGTCAGTTTTGATAATACGCAAACTTTTTACTTTTCATTTTATAAAAGGTTTGTTTGATTTAAACGGAAAATGAAGTTCTTCGCAATAAGTCTTATCATTTTTGCAGGGTTGTTCAATTGGGTTTATATAGGTAATAATAATATTAGAGTGATGTCTTAAACAGACCTAATTCTATGTTGTGGTCGTATTGATCCAAAATATAAGTAGTCACTCCATTGAGATTGCGACCGAAAAATCATTTCAGGGTCTGCACAACAAAACACAATTTTTTACTTTTTCTTAGACCCATATCGACTGTCTACTTTGTAAATTCAAGTTGTCCCCTTTCAAACGGTATTTTTAATTGAATGATTCACGTACCATAGACGAATGGTAGCTTTGGCTGATTGGGTAAATATACAGTGGTTTGGTTCCCAATTGGCATGTTTTTAACGCACGGCTAGCCGCTCGGACAGACACCACATCGTCACAATACTGCATGTGTTGCACGAAGTAAATAGTGTACATTATTAGGTAAGTTTGATGGTCGTGATCACTGCCTTCTATACTCAAAAGTTGGTCAGCTAAAAAGATTTTTGGTACAATTAGAACATTTAAGTTCACTCCGGAACTCAATCAAGTAACTGCACACTTCTGAATTCTTTTGTTTTTTTTAAGTGTTACACAAATCATCGCAAACTCCAAACTATTCGAATTTCGAAGTATTTTTTTATTTTTAAAGAACAACACTCCTCTAGAGTTTGAATTGACAACCAAGTTATATAAAAGAACGTGTGAAAAACAATGACCATAAACCGAAATCTTAAATAAAACTCACGACACGTTCGTTTAAGAAAAACTATACACGGTAGCCAATATCGATGCTGAAATCGATTGCGACCATCTCGTGCATTAAGGGGTTTATTTAAAAACATTGCTTGAAATTAAGAGAAGTTACACGTCAAAAAATGTATGATTAGTCAGACGTTAATCATTAGCCAATTTAAACCAACATTTATGAATAAATCCATACTAATATTATAAATGTGAAAGTAACTCTGTATGTCTGGCTGTCTGTTGTTTTCACGCCTAAACCGCTGAACCGATCGTCATGAAATTTGGCAGAGATATAGCCTGGGATATGGAAAAGGACATAGGCTACTTTTTTACGCGATAACCGACATCCACGCGGGCGGAGCCTCGGGCAAATAGTAGCTTTTACGAAAATAATGTTGGTGTTTAAGATACATTGAATAATTTAAAGGAGAATGTAAGAACTTTGAGGGGCTCGTGGCTAAATAATAGCACCCGCACGGTTCGATCGATCAGGTTAAGCTACACTTTCCACGGTCGATCCGTGGATGGGTGACCGTGTTTACATACCGAGACCCCTCCGTGCCCCGGAAAGCACGTTAAGCCGTTGGTCCCGGCTGTCATTCGTGGATCTTTGACAGTCGTTACGGGTCGTCAGAACCCCGAAAGTCTGACAACCAGTCTTGCCTAGGGGTACCGTGTTAGGTAGGCAGTCACTACATGTAAAATACTGGTATTCAGCTGCATCTGATTAGACTGGAAGTGGACTCCAACAACATTGAGAAAAGACTAGACTAAATGATTTGTTATAGTTATATGAAAATCTTTATTGTGTCCGTTTAAAATTTCGAAACTTTCTAAGTCAAACTTATTTGTACACACCTATTTGGATGTAAATAAAAAAAAATACTGAAGACTGGGCCTTTTTGCAACTCTAGGGGCGTTAAATGAATTTAATGATTTGTCGTGTAAGCGGTCTTTAATTGCCAGGGCAGTACTAGAACTTAAATATCATACATTTACCATAATTGTTAAGTTGCTCAACACACTGTTTACTTCCAAGCTTGAATTAACAATTACAGACACTTTAATTTACTAGTACTGACAATTATACTGATAGCTACTCGCCGCAGCAATTATAGATAGGTACATGTAATTTACGCACGCTGAACAACTGAAGTTTCTAACACCCAATACGAATAGGAATATTCATATAAATATGATTATAAAAGTCTTAAAAAAATGTAAATAAAGCTTGTATGTACCCCAAAATTAAACTTGTACAGCATGTTTATGTTTGACCATCGATTCGTTTTCTAAGAAGTTTTAATTTTAAGAACAAAGCGAGCCATTGTTTGGTTGCATTTATTTTATTGCGAGCGATACATACGCAGTTGGAAGCTACTCATTGCACACACTCGTGTTTATTTAACGAATCGATGCCAACATGTACGGTCGGCCAAGAAAGTGGTCTATCAATATTGACAAACATTCATAACGATTGAAAATTTCACTAAGTATAACTGAGGAAATCAGTTCCGTCACCTCAACTTACACAAGCAACGCATGATGTAACTTCAATACATGATAAAACAGTCTTATTCATTTATTTTCAGAGAAATTTTGCAAGTGAAAATATGTATATACCTTATTGTTTAATGACGAATTTCAATCACAAACTGGTAGACAACTTTTTAGCCGACCGAGCGTAGCAACCCTGAATTGGATGGGCCCACTACTCGTGGCGTTGCATGTCAAAATTTGCACTGAACCTGTTGTGTGGCTGAACTGTGTATTTCTACGGACGCTGCCAGAGATCCTGAATGACAACAACAATACTAAAGGTGCTGCGCCCCCGGACGCGCCCCCGCCGCCCCCGCCCCCGGCCCTCGGCGACTCCATGGATAGCCAGCCTGACTTCAGCTTTAATCTTGAGCTTAGCAGGAACCAGCAGGAGCATTACGGCACTCAGTTCGCCGCCCCCTCTGTTACCATTGTCGGTAAGTTCGACATTGACGGCTAGGACTTTTATGCTAAATTCAGGGGATCATTAACTTCCAAATGATTGACGTAATTACAATTAGGGACTGCAATAAGGCAGGTGAGTTTATTTGGATAATTATTAGGATAACTTGGTGAGACAACCGTTACTGGCATTAATAGTTTTTAGTGAGTACCAGAAGTGCTCATTTTGATTATTAGATAAAGTAAATTGCACATTTGGATAAAAAAACAACACACTTAAGCCAATTCATTGAAGAAATAGTGTGATTTAGTTCACATTTTCTGAACTTGAATTCACTTGAACCTTAAGCTAAACAACTTGAAAGAATGAGATCCTTATTTCAAGATCCAAATTATAATCGCAGTCCCTGCTTGCAAGCTAGTCTATTTAGTTACAAACGTTGCAGTGGTTTCTCCATTGTGCAGTTTGGACAGATTTGCCACACAGATTCGGTTAACAACTCACAATAGCGAGACTACTGCAATTTTCTTAAATAAATAGACTTAGGCCCTTAGCTTATCTTTGTTTATCTAATAATCAAAATGAGCACTTCTGGCACTAACTAAAAACTATTAATGCCAGTAACGGATGTCTCACCAAGTTATCCTAATAATTTTCCAAATAAACGCACCTGCCTTTTTGCTGTCCCTAATTGCAATTTCGTCAAATATTTGGAAGTTAATAATAAGTTAAAATATCAAATTAGGTCCTTACCTACAGACTGAAAACGCAACATCGTTTTGGAAATTATTTATCTGTAAATATTTTGATATATAGGTATTTTATTCAAAGTTTTGTAATTAAATAACAGAAGACTATCTACCTCTTTCACTGATGCATTCTTATCATATTATTCAAAAATAAAGGTACAACCATACTTAATATTATAAATGTGAAAGTAACTCTGTATATTGTATTATGTCCGTCTGTCTGTCTGTCTGTTACGTTTGTAACTGTGTCTAAACTGCTGAACCGATCGTCATGAAATTTGGCAGAGATATAGCCTGAGATATGGAGAAGGACATAGCTACTTTTTTACCGATAACCAACATCCACGCGGGTAGAGCCATGGGCAAAAGCTAGTAGGATATAAAGAAACAATTGATAGTCGACGAACACGACGAAATATACAGGAAAGATGATATTATGTATTTTAGCAGCTACATACAACATTGCCTGCTCTCTCTAATTCATGTATCTGGAGTACAATTTACCACATAGGCTGGTGTAATCGAACTAGCCAATACAACCAATTATATCGATCCCTCGAGCCTTGCACCCGAAACCTATTCAGTATTCTCTGGACAAAACTTGATAGAAATATTAACGAACAAAGAATTCAGACTCTTGTAGGATTAGAATTAATATTATGCCATGAGATATAAAATAGAAACATATTATTGTAACGCTGTAAAAAAATGTAATTGCTTTGCCCTTACAGGGTTCAAGTTAAGAGCTGAACCCCTTGAATATGAAATCTACTTACCACATGAGTGCAATAAAATATTTGATTTAGCAGAGTGTTGCTATGTTTCCTCATTGGAAAACTGAGAATAACATTGTTCAAATAGTCCGAACTTAAATCTCTTAATAAAAAAAAAGATTCCCGACTCTGAAAAAATAAATTGAAGTAAACAGAGTGTATAACATGCAGTGGCAGCATGCATGTTTTTTTAATTTGATATATTGGGTAGTTAGTAGTATCGTTATCATGCACGCGAGTTCCTAATTAAAAAAAACGACCGATTGAGAGATTAGTTTCCACGAGGTTAACCTTCGAAATGAGCTTAACATTTTAAAGTAGTCTTGGCAGGCCTAGTTCCTAGGAACAGGATAGGTAACAAAATATGTCTTCTGAAAAGTGTCTTCATTATTTACCATTTTCTGGATCTGCGGAAATTATCCGTTAATACATAGGTTTACATACATATCTCGTACTATGAGCGATACTTGCCAATGATCCTACGTAGGTAGGAGTTATAAAATGCGATATCTCATAGACAGCTTCGTGTTCAAAACACAAACACGAACGAACGAGTACACAGTTCCAAGATGTTAATATTCTTGTAGCTTTCGCTGTAATTTATACATATTTTAGGGATCTTAATGTATTTAATTGTAACATTTATGTGTTTATGTTTTAGTGTTAACTGAGTGTGAATTCTTTTTCATGCTTCAGTCGACGAAGTGGTCGGTGAATGCTGGGAAGAGGTTTGATTCCATCATACAAATCTATCTCTCTCTCTGTTATGTCTACATGTTGCTTGTCGGAGCTTGTACACACGACTTGTAGCTTGTTGCTATTGTTTGTTTTAGACTTCACTTATAACTCTCTCTTCCAGGAATTATGAGTGAAACTATTTTTATTTATTACTCTTTTTCGAATTGAACTACTTTCGGTAGCTCACGTCATCATAGCATGCCGCTTCGATGCATGTTTGAGTCCTCTTTCGGAATGCCTGTTCTCAAGTTAATTACTAATCCGAAACTTTCTACCTCCCATTCCGAATATATTGTTACCTAATCTGGTGTCTAAGAAGAGTCTTTCCGCCCACTAGGTGATCCCGGAGCCGGCCCAGGCAGTGCAGATTGAGCAGACCGAAGAAGAATGCGGGCTGGGGGTGGCTCAGATCGTCATCACCGCAGCCACACCTATGGTGGAGGAGCCCGACCAGCCCTTCCCTCCGCCAGAATCAGAGGTCGACGCTGAACCCAACGGTGACGTTGAGCCCGACTCGGAGACGCTGCCCGAGCCCGAGCGCGAAGAGAATGACGACGATGAGTCCTCGCTGTCGGAGCAGACGGCCGTGTGCTTGCGGGACTCGGATGACGGGCCGGCGGACTCGGCACCGCACCCACAATCGAGCTCAACGGCGTCGGAGGGCGAGTCAGGAGGCGCGTCCGTGGCGTCGGGTCCCCCCACTGCGCCGCAGTCCCCGCCGGCAGCCCCACGCGGCGGCCGCGCCAGCATCCCCGATGAGCTCGAGCCCGCGCAGCTCGCGCGCCTCACCGACCTCAAGGAGTCCAACGCTTAAGGCCTAACTCGTCTCCGGTCGACATCCACTTTACGATGCCGGCCGACCAGCGATCGAACTCGATCGTCTACATTAGACCGTTTCTCTGCTGTCAGTTTTTAGGGATCTACACTCGCAATAGCGAGCATATATGAATGCAGTATTATACTTATATTATCCTATCTACAAACTATTCATGTTTTTATGTGTGTATTCACACTATATTCGTTTTCAAAATGATGTCGCTAAATGTTATCTGTATGCGATCCCAAATAATAAGATTTATTAAAATATCAAATTAGATCTAAATGTTTATTTACCTAGTAAATTATCGATCTGACTAGATGTTTTATTAGCCAATGTTTTTGATGTTAGTATAATTATCTGGATGTAAAATTTTGTATTGTTTATAAGAATTTATAAAAGAACATTGGGAAATCAAAATTTACGATAAATTGTCGGTGGTCCGTTATGCGTAGAGGAACGGTCGGGACATGTAGATTGTACTGTATATAGCTAATAATACTTATTACTAATAAGTACAGGAGCACGTTCTAGTACCTGCGAATAGAGGGTATGTTATAGTGAAGCGCCGTGTTGACTTGTTGAACGTCTGCCACAACCTAAGAGTTACCAGCCTGGAGGGAGCGCATGTTTTATAAGAGGCAATTGCATCGTACTTACTGTGTGGCTCGGAGCGAGGTCAGCGCAGGCTCCCTCGGCGCGGTCAACACGCCAGTGTAGCGTTGTAACTAAGCTCCGCCGCCGGACACTGACGCCACACGACTCGAGCACGAGACAGCGCGCGTGAGTGTTCAGCTGCGGACGGTAGAATTAGGAAGATACAGGGTGTTACTAGCTTCTCTTTCGTTTACCTTCCGTGCGACACCCTGGGCTCCAGCGCGGGGCCACGATATCGGTCGGCCGCTGCGACCACCGGCAGCGGCGGGTGTGGAGCCCAACCCATCCTCACACAATGCAGTCGTGATGAGACAATATACTACTTCTCCTTCATTTTGGGTCACTCACTACTTTACTTGATATGGATACGTAAAAAGCTAAGGCACTTATTTCGTATAAACATCTAAAGTTAAGTCGAGGCGGCCTCGCATTTAGTTAAAATAATTATAATCACATAGATAAATCACGTTACTTTCTATATTGTCTAGTTGGTTTTCTAAATAGTTAATAATAACATTGTCTCATCTTGTCAATCCTTCACCTTTGATATTATTATTACATTTGTAACCGCACTTAACGGTCATTTCGTGTTTCTTGAGCCAAATAATTTCTGCTTCGTACTACAACTCGCCAACTACATGTTCCTTTCTAAGATGGATATTTAATGGAAATGGTTTAAAATATATAATTACGTGTTCCACCACGAAAGATTTTAACTCTAGGAATTTTGAATGAATATTACCAATATAAAGAAGTTAATTACATCTGAATGTACCACGTAGATGTTTAGCATAAATGAGTTAACAATAATTTCACATATTGAATTTAAAAGATTAATCGACGTACGTAGATAAATGTTACCGAGTAGTTGTTAGCTGTTCAACGATGTGATCCATGTGTTGTGTTGTTTTAATAAATATATCACTATTCTATATTATTGTTAGTTATTCATTCTATTGAAAACCCGTAAAAACAATGAAGGTTTATCAAAATCATGTCATTTTAGATTGCGCCTCTTCTACCTAATTTGAGAACGATTTCAAAGTATCAGAGTTAGTTCATTGAGAAATAAGAATTGTGTTTTTACGGGTTGATCCGCGTTTCATGAAATAAAAATTTATAAAAATTACAAAAAAATGAGAGGTACGTAGCACTCTGTGTAGATTAATATAGTCACTGTATCAAATGATGCACCGAATATAAATGTTGACTGTAACTTTACTACAAACTTATAGTAGTTTGTGATACCTACAATTACTACCTACACTATATCGAATACAATATTAAGTGTTGCTTTTTTCTTTAGTGAACTGAATTGATAGAATCGTTCGTCTGCTGGGATTATATGAATGATTTTACTCACCTATTAATGTTTAATTTATTTTTGTTGTTAATCGTCTGTTGTTGTACTATGCCCAGTGTACCTGTCCTATAATTCGCAATAAATAATCATACATTACATATTCAAAACTGAACTTGAGGACCTGAGTAACCCATATTGTTGATATTATGGAAAATAAGAGTTGAAATATAAAATTGAGATATTTAACATATAAGTATAAAGTGAAAATAAGAATCAAGATTTTAATAATTACGACCTTTTTGCTTGCACAGGTGCAAGAGGTGTAGTACTACGCCTATATGTATGACGGCTTTAATACGTATCGACAGATTTTACCCGATTTACCCGATACATTTGCAGCCGGGTACCCTAGGCCCGAACGTGGGACAAGGCCTTGATAAAATAAAATAAAATTTGATTTGTTATATATGATAAAAACATACATGCTCAATGCTTGCGTAGAAGTCAGTACATATGCACCAAGATATTTAAAAAAAATCGAAATCATGAAATGGATAACATGAAATTAAGACTTTTACATTATGTAGGCCTAACAAAATTGATATGCTTTGTTGTAACTAATCACTTCTATGGTGACTAAATAAAATAATGATCATCAGCTCAATTACACTATGATTTTACTACAGTATCCCTAAAAATGGCTTGTACAGTAAATATTATAACGTTAATATTTCACATAATCTCAGCATATCGGACATATAATAACTAGAATAATAGAAACAATTAGTATTCAAATATTTATACTGTTTAAAGACTATTACTATATACGAGATTGCAGACGAAGTTAGGTACCGTATGCAAATCTGGAAAAAAATGTAAAAGTACCTTCAGTAGGTACTTAAGAAAAAGTTTATAAAAAAAGACTAACTGCTGAATACTCAAACGCAATTCAATTTTAAGTCGCCGTTAAATATAATGCTGTCTCTGTCACTTTAAACTGTTTTGTAGCGACAGAAACACTTATAAGAACGTCTTAAAGTTAAGTAACGTTTGAGTATTTGGGCGTAAATGTTGAAAACTTCTTTACTTTTTTACAGTCAAGGATGCCACTTTATAAATATGTATAGCTTCGATCAACTTTAGTACTATATTTCCGATGAGCGCATCAAAAGCGGCCGAAAAATAAAACAATAAGTTATCTTGTGGTCTTATTTTGCAACATAGTTTTCAACCTTGCTTAGAAATTGTTTTTTTTTTTTACTTTTAAAATACGTTTACTTGTCAAACAAAGTAGTAAATAAACTGCAAACGATAATAATAAAAAAATTATGTTCGAGTGTAAAGGTTTATAATCAAGTTATATATAATCGCGGCCCATTGAGCGATATGTTTTTGTTCCTAATCCTTAATCTAGTGCTATTGACGATCGAAGATGTATAGAAAATGAAGGCTGGGTTCACACGGCAATACACCGTACGTTTTTGACAATATTCGATTTAAACCGTATTAACAGCGGGCTGTTCACACGATAAATTTTTCTCCGTGTAAAAACGAATAGCCACAGTTTGATGGTATAATATTATGCGCAACTGCAGACCCAATACGTTAAAAGATCATTCCGTTTGCTTGACAAATCCGGTTGGTATTCTAAACGTATTTAGCTTTGTACGTTTTTTTGCAGTACAAACGACGTGTGAACGGTAGACCCGTTCACTCAATGTATGCGCCGCTACATAAACGGGAACATTTATCCCGCAAAAAAACGTGCAGTACAATGCCGTGTGAACCTACCCTTAAGGTTTATAATCAAGTTTTATGCAATCGCGGCCACTTGAGCAATGTGTTTTTATTCTTAATCCTTAATCTAGTGCTATTATTGACCGAAGATGTATAGAAACTTTACTCAGAATAATGTATTTATGTAGGTAGTAGACCTCTTTGTGAAAGAGCTCTTCCGGGGGAGTACTGCCACCATACCTATTTCTGCTGTTTTCCTGTTAGAAGGGTATGGATGCCGGTGTTTTTACAGGCACATGAGACATTTCAGCCCTGTCTCGAGGATGGCAACGAATCTGCGATGCTCTGCCAATGTACACTGAAAAAAAAAGTACGCCAATCAAGTGGCTTTTTAGCTTGATTGACGATATCTTGTTTAGATTAATCAAAATCTTAGTTAAGTTGATCATCACGACATGATTGCAGCAATACTAGTTCAAATGATTGAACGCTCAAACAAGTTTCTCGATTACCCGTAACATGACATCATTGTAGAAGAGTTAAAAAAGAGACAAGTTAAAAAATGTTAACTGTAACAAAGTAAGTTAGTTGTGTCAATCAAGCATTTTGATTACTTCAATAAAGATCATTGAAACTTTAATCTAATAATCTTGGTTGGAGCAACTATGTTTTGACTTGATTGCTGCAAATATGTTTTGTGATAACTCCAACCAAGATCCCGTTTCAAATCTCAATCAAATAAAAGTAGTAGCTGTGATCATTGTGCTTGATAGGCTCAGATGCAAACAAGTTACTTAGTCAATCTAAACAAAATCTTGATTGTGGCAACTACTTTTTTTTTTCAGTGTACCTATTCTGTAAAAAACTCATCGTGAAAACTTATTATTGGTGTAGTGAAATTAAATCCTTATAGGATGACGGAATCACTTTTACACGTCATATAAAAATAATTATTATGGAGAATGTAAGGAGCAAAGCAGGTGGCGGTCTATAGTTTCTGTTTACCCCGATGAGATGAAGGCGTGAGTTCATGTATGTATGTACAATATAAAAAAATAAGCTAGACGGAGTCGACATTTCCTATTTGGCTACCCCTGAGAAGAAATGGCGAAACAAACTCAGGGGTCAAAGTCTCATTTAAAGCCCAGACATAATCTTGGTCAGACCATGTAGATGCGTGTCTGAAATAGTATTTCAGACACCGTCCCATAACCTGGAAACTAAAATACATATAGCATGACGTTTTCTATTTATGCAACAAATAGAACAAATTAAGACATTTCGTTTGATGCATCATTCGCCTATCTGCATTATTTAGTTTCTGTGTATAATCACAGGCGATGAGTACGGTTCAAGTGCAAGTGGCGGTTCTAGCGGCTAAAGTTCGTAATCTGCTCAATTCATAATGGTCGATCATTGGTCGGTCAATGGTCTCGTAATAGAATTGTATTACAATGGCATTTTGAACATTTATTTATGCCAGATTTCATTTATATATATTTTTACATATTATTTATTAGGTGTTATAAGCAATCTGAAGTAGTAGGAAGTTGGAAGTTTAGTAGGAAGTTTCATTTGTCATTATGTACGAGATTACCAATTCTTTCAATGAAATGTCAGTCGCTGACCATTGGAAAGTCATAATGACGCCATTATATTTGTAGATTACCAAACTTGTCAAAATCAACAATTATGAAATCAATGATACGAGTAGACCATTCTGACACTTTTGTAATAGCAGACTTGAGGCCCTGTCGATCTGTGCGACAGCTTTTTTTCACAACGTCATTAGACGCCGCTCCAGTTTGTATGCAAAAATGATGTGCAATACGAGTATCGCTTAGAGCTACGATATTGATAATGTTCACGTAAACGTGTTAATTGAGCTGGCATTCCACCAAATGCTATGGATTTTCTCTATTGACAGCTCAGTTCAAGCTCACTTTACCTATGTCACAGACTAATCCAGATGGGACACTCCGCAAAATCATTTAAGTTAAAAGCAACTCTTGCTACGACACAATAAAGTGCAATTCAGGTCGCACAACGCTTATTACCTACAGTAGGGATGTGTCCTGGGTAAAAAAATAAAAACTGTTTAGTCCGCCAATCAGATAATATAAAAATATTTGACACGTATTTTTTGCATATTAATATTAATAAAAAATGACTGAGATAAAACACATTAAACTTGGGGAGTGAGGGCTCGTTACGTCACAGCTACGTATAAAATCTACTGAGAAGTGACGTCATGCCACATTTGAACTCAATGTATCGCTGTAATGTTTTGATTACGTAAAAAAAGTAAAAATACGTGTCCAATATTTTTTAATAATCTACATGACGGACAAAAAGTATTTTTATAGTCATCATCCCTGTTATATACACGTACAAGTTGCCTCTCTTTCTATCGCGTAACTCTTATACCGGCGGCGCGTGACAGTCCTACTGAATTGGCCCAATGAGATGGGCCCGCCGCGTACTTTTAGCTTCATACCTAAACTGCGGAGTGACCTATCTGTATTAATCTGTGCCTATGTTTTCACGCTGAGATTTGTACATAACAGTTTTAGCAATTCTGTAAAAATCTCACTGTGAAAACTTAGGTGAAGTAAGCTTGAAGAGACGTGAAATTCCACCTGAAGCTTGAGATTGACACTGTTGACAGCTCACTTGACGCTCACTTCACGTCAGTTTTCACGGTGAGATGGTTACAGAATAGCACTGCAGCACTACTGATATTGCAGATCTCCACAACGGCAGTAACCACGTCGACGTACCAAACAATGCCATCCAAAAATTATTATTTGCCAATATTTGCTGAAAGTGTATTTACAAAAGTGTAACTAAATCCTTGACCATTTATTGCTGAAACTTATATTAACCCATATTATCTTCTTTTGAGGGGAGGTACCCACAATTTGAGGATATCATACTCAATTGTACCGCAGTTTCGCGTGTTATCAAAGGAACTTTCCCTCTAACCTGTCTTGAAGTGTCTTGTTGATGTAGTATGTTGCAGCCAGCGCCACACTGCCGTAAAACAATTGTTATTTAGTAATAGTGTCTTGAGGTGCCTTCGCATTAGGTAAGTTGCTTCTGGCGCGCGCTTCTATGTAGTCGTCGCGGTCGCTTGACCACGTTTTTCTTTGGTCATTTTTGGTGTTGCGACAACTATCACCGTCTATGCGCCCGCTGGACCCCCAGTGCGAAGACACTCTACAATGCCTTTGACATAGTTATAGTAGTTAATTAGTTAAATAAACAGTCAAAGGCGTATCTTCCAGTTAAAAACGTAGTGTCTCAGTTAAATATGATTTGCTAGAACGATTTGTAACAACTTAGCCAAAAAAGTTGTGCGACTCTTTTAAGTTGAAATTCTATTTTAATTTTGACTGTTTGCCCGCTGTTTGTGACGTGAAAATGTGGGATGTGTGGCAGATTGACGGCCTTTCTCAGTCGAGATACATAATCCTGCAAGCGGAGGGGTCAAAATGAGGCACAGCCAATGCTTTTGAGGAACGTCGCAGTACCGCGGGTAATACGGCCTTTTATATTGCAACATCTATTTATACAACAAAGGCACTTTGAATTAAGCTTTTTAAATCTTTGAACTTCATACTTCGGCTCCTCGTGGTACTTTTTAGTCCTCAGTTTCTGTTTGAATTAAGCATATTACTTTTTTATTTTTTTATTTAATAGAAGTTATTAAAGTGAATTGCATACGGTACGGTGTGTATGTAAGAAATGTAAAGGTTTATAGTAATTAGCGGCCGCCGTAAGGTCGCAGGTTCGATGTATGGTTGCTTTAATGTTCCCCCAATGCCTTTTCGACCTGCAAATAAAAACTTTCTAAAATTGATTTGGTGTTATTTATTTATTTTTCCTATATGATTATACCTTTTATTATTAAACTAAATTAGGCTAAAGTTGTCTTAGTAAATTCTTATAATAGAAACACATTAATGAATCCAAGAGTATAAATAAAGCACAATATAAATTCTTCAGGATAATGGGTTCAAATACATAATAAAATAAAAAACATAAAAATTTGGCACATAAGTTATCTACGTTATTCCTACAAATTGGGCATGTTCCAGAATAATCTTGCAAACAAATTAGACCCACTAATGTTGGTATGACCAGGGGCACACAAAGGATAGAACTGCTTTTTTCCTTTCTGTGCCCCGAGTCATATAATGTCTTAAAATAAAATTAACTAATAATATTCATTTATTTATTTATTTTTATTTTTCTTACTTACAATAAATACACAAAAACCAAATAAAAAGTACGATACCAATCGTACCAAAGGGTATCGTTTTACCTGGGTTGTGATAGATCGGCATCCGGTTAGATTGTAAGCTGACCCCAACATAACTAGAAAAAGACTAGGCAGGTTATGACAATGACAAAACAAGAAAAACTCAACAATTACAACACGTAAGAACCTGGTAAATCCATACTAATATTATAAATGTGAAAGTAACTCTGTCTGTCTGTCTGTATGTAACGTTTTCACGCCTAAACCGCTGAACCGATCGTCATGAAATTTGGCAGAGATATAGCCTGGGATAAGGAGAAGGACATAGGCTACTTTTTTACGCGATAACCGTCTTCTACGCGGGCGGAGCAGCGGGCAAAAGCTAGTATTATACAAAAGTGTCCACTCGTGCTACGCGTCTTTCTACGCGGCTTGCTACGCGTCTTTCTACGCGGCTTGCTACGCGATTTGTTACGCGACTTGCTACGCGACTTGCTTCGCGACTTGCTAAGCGACTTTCTACGCGACTTGCTACGCGACTTACTACGCGAACGTTAAACATCCTATGTAATAGTTATTATTGGACTTACGTATGTTACGGTAACCAACCGTTTGAAACAACCGGCTCTTAATGTATAGAACAACGAAGTATTGTTGTAAATTTTGACGTTCAAAAGTGCCTTTTATGTGCCTATTTGAAATAAATTATTTGACTTTGACTTTGACTTTGAAGGTCTTGAAGGTTTGTTTTTGGTAAATGTATTATATTTTGTAAAAAATCATAGAACAAAAGTTGTTGTTTATGATGTCAGAAATTAAGTCCATAATGGGTTTAAACCCAGATTCATAATAAAATGCAACATAATTTGGCACATAAGTTATCTACATTATTCCTACAAATTGGACATGTTCCAGAATAATTTTGCAAACAAATTGGAACCACTAATGTCGGTATGACTGTACAGAAACAAATGAGGCAGTAATGTCTAATCTAATTCCATTAGTTAATTATTTAATTGGTTGTTAGTATTTTACCGATATCCCTGTATAATTAGATTTTTTGCGTATTATTTTTTCTAATTGTTGTTGATGTTACTACTCCATCACTGAGTTTACTACTGATAAACAGAGCTATGGCGATTCCGACTTGCTAATCAAACACTAACCGCCTTACAAATAAACCAACTTTGATATACTATTTAATTTATTTTATTTTGTTAACCTTTTTTCTATGCTTTTTAGGGCGATTTCGATTGACTCGGTTTTATAATCTTCCTCATACCAATTATTTTACAAAATAAAATACTGTTAAAAAACCTGCTAATGACAAGCTCTCATAATGTCCTCCAACCGTTACACAATGTAACACATGACCCGTAAGTGGAGTATGTTAGTATCACAGACTGTTGGCTCTCAGACACATCTGCATTTTATCGATTTACATAGGCTACGCACTGCTTATTATATACAGAGTGTAAGGGGCAGCCCTTCGGAACAGGGTGCATTCAGCTTCTTATTTGGAAACGTATTCCACCGGAAATTTCCTAACTTAATATTTTTATCGATTTTTCAGTTACTATTATTCAAAATTATTATTATAAATTAAATAATAATTATTATTAATTATTTCAGTTATTATTATTATTTTATTTTTATTTTGTTATTTAGTTTTATTTCAATGTAAAATTATATTCTCTGTACGCAGCAGTCCATTTATGTAAATAAAACTGCTAAAATAAAAATATCTACAATGGATGTTGAAATACTCTAACGAACGACGCGTGAAATCAGCAGTTTACTTTCTGCCTATAACTACAGACTTCATCGAACTCACCGCGCCCTGTGGCGAGAAGGGTGGCCAAAGGCTCGCTGCGCTACCGTTCGCTACGTGCGTTTTGCCACGGTAACGATACATTGCGTGTGAGGTAATAAAACTAATCAGGTTTATTGGATTCCCATAACGTTCCTGAAATAATTTCATGTAAGCACCGGTCATGTTAGTTTGATAACCGAATTCTCCCCATCAGTCTGGGGAGGACTGTCCCTTACACCCTGTATTTGGCAATTTCATACGGCCTGCTGTCTGGTAAAATAGGAACATGGCGATTTAAACAAAGAAAATTTAGTTCTCTTTTTATACGGGTTCACTTTAAATTAACTAGCGAAACTCCGCAGGCGCAATGGGTATGATATCTTAACAAGATAATAAACTAAAGGAAAGTTGCGACTGAACCGGAGAAAGATATGTTAGTATTGCTAGCACTCCGAAAACTCAAGACAGGTAGGTATACCTAGGTACCTATAATGTTTGGTGTTTATTATAAGTGATTAGATGGCTCTTGAAAATAATAATAATACCTACTTAGGTACTATGTTCAGGAAACCCAATATAATAAACTAAGATAAGATAATTATTTAGTTGCTCAATTTATTTGTACGATGGCCAGCACATCAAGCTACACGAAACTGTCAAATTTCACCAAACGATTTTAAACTTTAAAATGTTGATGGTTAAGTTCAAAATCGAATGAGAAAATCTGACAGTTTGTGGTAACTTGATGTACTGGCGACTGTACAATACATACCTACAACACAAATTGTCAGCATGCAAGATATGTTAAAAGTAGAGATAAAACAGATCGTTTGCCTTAAACAATGGCATGCAAATTTTAATAATATAAAGTATAATGACACACCGTGTCTAGTTATTTAAAAATGTCATGATAATATCTCCGGGTTAAAGGCAAAACCGACTATCTGCGTTTTAGTTTTTACTTTAATATAAGTACCATTCGAATCGGCATTTGATTCTTTATCTAATGGTTAAACCAACTAAACCGCAGGACTTACTGTTCCTGAGTTACCGAATGTAAAAATCGATTATAATATAATCGGTTTAATCAAACCGGTTAAACCGGGTTAATCGGTTTCGGCAGATAGTCGGTTTTGCCTTTAACCCGGCGATATACTAAATAGACATAAATGTCATTCACTCTGTTAGGTACATGTAGGTAGGTATATATACCTATAGGTACTACGATGAATCAAGGAACTACTCGACTGCAGAGGTATGCTGTTGAAACTATGCAGCGCATGTAAAATTTATCTTTTGTGAAACGTGCTATGAAACATTGTAAAATTATCTACCTAATTGGCCTAATGAACTTCAATGCAAGGGATCACATTCAAGAAATTCATTAGCGAACCCAAGCGGATCAAACTGGAACCCGACATTAGCTAGAGGGGCAGCGCCCTCTTTTGTGTGACTTAGGAACTTTTTCGAATAATGCTTGCACCGAAGCAATCAAGGTGCAACGCCTATCCTTTCTGAATGACACGCTTCATCAAACATGGTAAAAGTGTAATAATATCAACAATAGAGGACACCACCATCATTAAAACTAGTTAGCTATATTTTTTTTGGAAATGGATAACTATTTTTCACAGTATTCCTAGAAATGTTGGATTAAAGTTCCTCTACTACAGTGAAAACGTGACTATGTGACGATCGCTTATTACCTACAAATATCTTTCTCTCCATAAACATATATAGGTACATATATATTTTAATGTAAACACTACTGTGGTAAGTATAGATTTTATCAATCTAAAAATTCATGTTTCTGTCTGACAGACTCGACCTCGAATTCAGTGGCGGCCTTTGCAAAATATTTAGGTGGTGTGAGATTTCAAAGTAGCGCCCCACTAAATATTACAAAACCTTAGTGTTCCTATACTACCTATTCAGTATGCAGTTGATTATTCGTGATTATAAATAGTATTGACCCCTATAGTCTAGGAATATTAGTCAAATAAGTATCTCGGAATGCGAGGTAGTCAGCTATAAACTTGTATAAACCTTTATTTTGGCACCCTAAAACTTGTCTCAAAACCTACTTATCGTAGGGTGTCCGCGACTACAGATATTCCAAGGTCAAAGGTCAAAACATCGATTTTTTACACATTAATTGCAAATATCTCGTTACAAAAGGGATTTATGCTATTTTTTTTAAATTTTAGCTTTACCATTCATAAAGAAATAGCAACTACTTGTTCGACTTATTCAGAAATTATTAACTCTGAATATTTTCTGTTTATGAACCAAGTCCAAGAGCGAGCGTAGTGAGCTCAAAAATTTTGGCATGGGGCCACAGATAGGTTAGATGTTCTTTTCACCATTCACAGAGAAATAATAGCAGGTCGACTTATAAAGAAAATATTTAGGTACTCTAAATATTACAAAATTTCAGTTTAAAATCCTATCGATCGTCGGTCAACGAGTTGGTAACCAGTGCCCACTGGTAGCGTTTCGGTTGATTTCGGTATATACTTCATACCTTTCTTAAGCCTCAAGCTTTTAAGAAAATATTAAAGTAGGTACGTAGGTAGGCGTTTACGTAAGTTTTATTTAGTACTCTTTAGTTCATTAAGTTAGAACTTAAAAATCTAAATAGATTTTTAAATTTTTAAGTTCTAACTGATATTTTATTTTGTAGTTACTTTTTAGCATTAGAATTTGTTTAAATATCTGTTCTATCACCTTTACTTATAACGTAATTTTCAAGACAAATCCAACGTGCCCAACACTACAGGGCCTATCTTGTAAGGTTGAGGAACTCCTGTGGCCACATTCCGGCTCCACCTTGGGCTGCAACTTTGGCTATAGTTTTTGTCAAGACAAAACAAACGAATCCAAACACAAGAAAGCTATCTTGTTTAGCTGAGGAAATCCTATGGCGAACTTTCAGCTACATCATCAGATCTTGGATTACACTTTGGGCTATCGTACCTACTTGCCAAAACAAATCCAAATGGCCGAAACAAAACAGAGCTACCTTATTTGGTTGAGTGCCCGTGACCACCTTGCGGGTCCATCGCTAGACCCTGGACACCACCTAGGGTAATAGCAGTTGTCAATACATATTCAATGAGTTCAAAAACGATGGTGCTATCTTGTTCGGTTGAGGACTCCCTATGGCCACCTTCTGGCTCCATCAACAGACCCTGGATACTACCTTGGGCTACATACTCCTTGTCAAGACAACGCCAACGGGTCCAAACACGATGGTGCTATTTTGTTTTGTTTAGAAGTTGCTATGGCCACCTTCCGGCTTCATCATCAGATTCTGAAATCTAATGAAACCAAACATGACGTGGTATCTAGATTACTTAAGAAGTGCCCGTGATCTCCTTCCGGCTCCATAATCAGACCCTGGATACCACCTAGTGTAATAGCACTTGTCAATACATAACCAATGAGTCCAAACACGATGGTACTATATTGTTTGATTGAGAAGTTCCTATGGCCAACTTCCGGCTCCATTATCAGACTTTGGACACCACCTAGTCTTAATACATAAGCAATGAGTCCAACACGATGGCTGACAATGGTGCTTTGAGGATGAAGCAATGCTAATAAAGTAAAAACGATTTTTTTACAGCCATTTATTAACATTTATAAGTATATTCATAGAAGTAACATTCATTTTTCAAACAGTGTACTACGCAACATCAAATTGGTAATACTAAATTTCAAATACAATCATAATAATAGCCTAGTCTTAATGTAAGAGAAGAGGTAGTTTGCGACAGGAAACAAGCGCGGCTTAGGTGTGTGTAGGTCAAGTGAAAGGATGGGTACAACTTTAAACATTTATGTTAACAAACAGGTACATCAATAAAGTCAAAAGCCTATAACACTATTAAATCGAAGTATAAAAAGCTTAACAAAAACCATTGACGTATCAAAAAGGAAGATTAGATACTCGCTTCTCGACGTGGACCGCAAAAATTATGCCGACCGCAAAAATTATGCCGACCGGCATAATTGACCTTAGTCACAATCGAACTGGCGTTTGTGTAGCACATTAAGTAGGTAATATTACCGTAATCGTCAAATAAGCAGCAACAATGCGTCCCTGTGTTTTCAAAATGTGCACAAATAATTCACAAACCAAAAACAAGATCCACAAAATTACTTTCCACTCGTAAGTACATCAAAACTTATTTAAAATTCTCCTAAATAATACTGCTTTCTAGGTCGCCATTTGTTTCTGTGTTGTTATGGGTACGTAAAAGTGACAATGATTGCTATCTCGTTCCCACTACAGCCCACGTCATATCTCTATTTTTCGGTTGTTGATGGATGACGCACGACATCGGGAAATGTAGTTGTGTGTTTACATGTAATTGTTTCTAGTCCAATAATGATTACGTGACATTAGAGAGGTGCCTATCTTCCTTTTTATACATCAATGACAAAAACTTAACAAAAAAAGACCTCGTAAACTATCGGAATAACGTTGTGCAAATTTGAACTCGTGTATAGTTTACCAACTATGAACAAAAAAGAAAAAATATATATAATAATCAATGTGAGCTACCTCGGCCGGCGCAGCGCTACGCCGCGCCGGCCGGGTAAGGTCTTACTTGTTCAAAGTCGGGCAATATACATATTTTTTCTTCAGAAAAAATCCTAAACGATAGCCCGGTTGTAGAACTACTCTCAAAAAGGCGATACAAAGTTTTAAGTTAATATCGTCCCGTATAAAAAGGGAACGAAATACCGTCATCAGTCTTACCCTCACAGGGCTCAATAAATTCGACATACAAAATGGACGATATTCGTTTCAGTTGGTCAATGGAATTTATAAATCTCATAGACCTAATTTTTAGTGCCAGATATAATAAGTTTAATAAATCTCTACTTGGTAGATAATTTTGAAAAAAAAAAAAAAATCACGTTAACATTTGCACGCGTTTAATTCGATCACAACCCGTAAGTCTTTGAAAACGCGATATGTTAAATTCCTGTTTTGTAAACATTACGCTACATTACGTTAAGTTTATTTAAGTTAGATGGAAATTATAGACAGTCTGCTACTTGCAATTAGCTGACCCCCCTTTGCTCAAATGGTTGAGGTTTTTGAAGTGAAAACTTCTTTAGGCGCGTTGAGCACTTTTTGGGTCAACAAAAATCATGGAACTAGCGTCATCTTCACCGAACGAACTCTTATTCGTAACACTGAATTTGTATTCTAAAAAAACGGGGCAGTCTTTGGGTACTGCCGATACAAGTGAAAACTAAGTAACTTGAAAGCGTTCGGTGACGATGACGCGAGTTCCATGATTTTTGTTCACCCAAAAAGTACACATATATACACCGTATACATATAGCTCATGAAAAGCGTTCGGTGACGATGATGCGAGTTCCATGATTTTTGTTCACCCGAAAAGTGCTCAACGCGCCTAAAGAAGTTTTCACTTCAAAAATCTCAACCATATATGCAAAGGGGAGTCAGGTAATTGCAGTAACTGACTGTACTAATATATATCATAGATGTAAAAAAAAAGTTGCAAAAAAATGGCCTCAGATGAAATCATATTTCATATCATATCACCTGTATGATTGTAAAGTAGCAACAAAAAGTAATGTATCATAATATTATTACATAATAATACCTACTACAGTATTTGACAACAATATTATAATGTTAACTACTCGATAAAATGCATTGTGTATCTCGGGTCATAGGAACGTAGAAGCTTGCCTTTGTAAATTTATAACAAGTCACTTGTCACTTTTGTAAGCTGAAAAACTCAAGATTGTTCACTGTTCCGATGTGTATGAGTCCTAAAGTAAGTCTATAGGTCATGACACATCATGTCAGTTATCACTGACATGCATAAAGTTTCAAAGTGGCGCACTTTAGAACCGCAGATCGACCCTGTTTCTATGATCCAAAACATTCCTTAATTTAAACACTCATATTTGTGACAAAAAATTATCAACATTTATGATTTTGACTATTAACGCTTCCATACATGATCATGTCAGCCTTCAAGTTTGCCTCATGTCTTCAAAACTGCGTGGTTGTTTTGCCTTAAGGCGTACTAGAACGCGCATGCGGGGGCCAAGGCTACAACGTTCTAACTGATGACACCGTTTCAATCAAGCAAAACTGACGTAAATGCACTTTTTCCAAACTGACGTATAGTAAGTTTTACACACAACAATGAATAATTGGAAAAGATTGATTATGAATATAAATTGAACTACTGGAAAACATCGAAAATGGGACTGAAGACGATTCATGATTATTACTATTAACGCTACCATACATGATCATTACAACTTTCAAGTTTGCCTAATATCTGCAAAATATGTACCTTGTGGTTATGCCTCAAGGCCTACGCGATTGCGTTAGGCGAGGCTACCACTCGTTCTTACTGATAAGACCGTTTCGTGCGCGCAATGTGCACGCATCCAATTAGACCAAACTGACGCAATGCGCTATTCAGTTTGGCGTCCCCGTGTATGGTAGGTTTTACACACAACAATGAATAATTGGAAAACATCGATTATATACGTTGAATTACTGGAAAACATCAAAATTGGACATACAGTCGCTGCCAAAGATGGTGTACTTAAAACTTGACCACACCTGAGCCACGGATGCTAAGGTCTATCTGAAGCTATTGGTTTTATACTGCTCGTAGATCTCTTGGAACATGCTGCGGCAGTTCATCTTGATCTTGAGCTTGGAGCAGAGCAGAAACACGCCAGAGAGCTTGCGGTGAAGTGAGTATATTTCCTCCGGGGGAGGGCAGAGGCGGTGGGTCAGTATAGTGGGTACCAACGCCTGAATGCGACGTGTAGTCTGTTGGGTGCTGAAGTCGAACTCGCCCGAGCCGTCGCTGGTGAATACCTCACCCATTATCATGACCGTGTCGATGTGTGTCTCCTCCATTACCTGTAAGTGATAAGTTCGAAATTTAAATGAAAGACACTTTGTGTTGCTTTGTATTGACAAAACATGATGGCGTCGTTAGTTCCAATTTTGACCACGCGTCAGGAGTCCCTTGTACAATTATACCAACCTTGGATTCATATCCAGTCAAGAACTTCATTTGCCTTGACATATCCAAGATGGCTTCCCGATCGCCCAGCGAGGCCGCGTGTATGATCTCGATGTACTGATCCATGAATTGCTGGGAGTATTCGCGAGTGGCGCCAAAGTCGAGCAGGATCACCTGTTCGGGACAGACAAGAGTTTAGTCTCTGACCGTTTCTGTTTACAACTTTCTTACCATACTACACGTGTGCATAATGGAACAGTAAAATAAAGTAACAGTATTACGTATTCATAGAAAACAGCCGAAACGACGAGCTTCGAAATCTTAGTGTATACCAGTACGCAACAGCTTCGAGTGCGCGGCAGTTACGCACGGATGCGGAAGGTTTACCTACCGGTCCGTAGGTAATTATTTCAAGGTCACTGTCGAGATTGAATACTGTTACTTATTTATACTGTGCTAATGGGGTTTCAAGTAGGCAATGACGAACTTCCATACAAACTTTCCGCGATTTAGGCGGTGCGTTGTTTGTTAGGGTATTGATGAATTTAAGATTTTTATAAGTAGACTAGCTGCTGGTCGCAGCTTCGCCCGCGAGGCTTTTTCTAAAGTAAATGGAGCCGAATTTACTTCTTATAACATCAGCTATATGCTAGTGAATCTCGTCGAAATTGGTCCAGCCGTTTTTTATATAAGTACCGTATATACTTTTATATTATTATGTATATAGTAAAAAGCTGTTATTTTGGCAAACAATCACTTCAATTTTATTTATTTGTATAGATTACCTGCTTGGTAGTTGGATTATAGAAGAAATTGGCCCAGTTCGGGTCGGTCTGCATGCAGCGCAGTACGAACATCTCGCGCAGGCACAGTTGCATGATCTTGTGCGCGATATCCACGCGCACCTCGTATTCTGCGTCGAACAACTTGTCCAATGGCACGCCGTCGATTAATTCCGTGGTAATTACCTCCTGACCGCACAGCTCATCTGGTGGTAGGGAATTAATATCTAATGATCTTAATTTATAGCCTGCACCATATACTCTCATGATGTTCCGGATAATTTAGGTTAATCTGATAGTATATCTGCATACTGTGATATAGGCCCATATGGTTGTTCTCATAAAAAATGGCAATAATTGAGCGAGCTGGTAGCCTGAACGCAAGTTAACACCTAAGTCACCGAGTTGACAATTTAAAGCAGAAATAAAATACATGAATTATTGTTGTAGTTTAATGTGTTGTCGTAGTTCTGTACTGTTTTATTGTTTGGCATTTGTCATAGACGTAGAGAGTGGACTGAGTGATAGCCTCACAAAAGTGACCACTCTCTAGAAAGAAACAGCGACTTTGCGATCAATACCTGTCTCATTTCTGCAAACCTGTAAAAGAAAATTCAATTTTATCGAATAGTCAAATTCAATTTGAATTTGTCAAATTCGAAATCGGAATTCTAGAAAGAGACAACTACTGGCCGCACATTCGCTTGTCTCTCTCATATTTTTCGCTCTGTATTCACTGCACAACTGAATACAGAACGCTCTATCCATTCTCTTTGTATATGGTACGAGCTAGGTACAGTCCATTCACAGTAATTTTACCTGTGACAACAATAAAAATCATTGTGATTTATGCCAATTTGGACGTATGGCACCCAACTTTGAGGCTGTACTAAACGAAGCAACGTTAAAATCCATACTAATATTATAAATGTGAAAGTAACTCTGTCTGTCTGTATGTTACGTTTTCACGCCTAAACCGCTGAACATCGTCATGAAATTTGGCAGAGATATAGTCTGGGATATGGACACGGACATAGGCTACTTTTTTTACGCGATAACCGACATCTACGCGGGCGGAGCCGCGGGCAAAAGCTAGTAATATAATAATTCCAAAATAAAGTACTCAGGGATGCTATAAAAGCACCATGGTACATTAGAAATCACGAGTTCCATCATGACCTTAAAATAGAACTCGTTACCACCATCACTCAAAATTTCCCACAGACAACACAACACAGACTTCACTGACTTCTTTTATATGCGATAACCGACATCCACGCGGGCGGAGCATCGGGCAATGGCTAGTTATTAATAAATGGGGGAAAAAAAGAGATTTTGACAGACTTGTCAGTGGCAGTAACCCAACAGCAACCTTATTTGAATGGCTATAAAGATCACTATTATTTGACAGTGACGCAAAATCGGAGGACTTAACATACTGAGCTGCTAACCGAAAAAACAAGACCTGATTTTCTGAGAATGATACCACTTAAAAATAAATACATCCTACCAAAATTAAATAATGTGTCATAAAGGTTGCAGGATATTTAGTACCTTTTTTTCTTAATAAACTTCCAGAAGACTTGCGAACGTCATAGAAAATGAGTTCGAAAAGTTATAAGTACAAATCTAAACGTTTCCTTACACAAAATTCCTCCTAATGTGTTTATGTATTGATGTAGCTTTAGATTATTGTCATCATTATAAAAGTATTATAATAAGTATCATTGTAGTAATTAACATTTTTGTAAAATCATAATGAACGGCTCAACAGCACACATATAAACCCTGAGAGCTTTTCGTTGTGTGGCTAAAGCAATTGTAAAATAGGCAATTTTTTTTAGAAAAAATAAATAATAATACTGTTACCGTGTGGTGCCGGACGTAAAGAATAGCACCACCCCATTTCCTCCCGTGAGTGTCGTAAAAGACGACTAAGGGACTTACTAGAGAATGGGCAGCAGCGTTCTAGCGTTAGCTCTATGCATTTTTAACACCATACTGCGATCGCCAACCCGCCTGCCAAGCGTGGCGTTTATGTCAAATTTCCCCCCTTTTGGGGAGGCCTATGTCCAGCAGTGGACGTCTTTCGGCTGAAATGATGATGATGAATAATACTGACTGTAAGTAGTAGTATGTCTCTTACCGATGATATCAGGTACAAAGTACTCGGGATACGGAGCGAGCAGTCTCTTGAACTTCCTGGTGCAATCGGCCTCGCGCAGATAGTCCACCTCCCACGACAACTCCTTCTTAGCAACCTCCACGATGTTGTCTATAAACATGCCCTTGGGGAAGATATTCCACACCTGGCAACAAGTATTTGCTAAGAGTAACTATCGGTTTCTGACACAGATATAGATAGACCTAGATAACGCAAGTATCACGATCTGTATGAAAACCAAGCGTGCCATTTTTTGATTACCTACTATGACGTCACAAGCACTATTTAGTGATGGGAAAGTTCGTATACTGTACGAATACTATTTATTGAGTAATTGTGTACATTAAAGAATTATTAAGAATCGTTTAAATAGATTAATTAATCGATTTTGTGACAGAGTAACAAGACAGAGTAGTAGTAACTTACGATTTTTGTACGTAAGCTGGGCACGCGAAGTAGTTGTTCTTGCGTTATCTAGGTCTATCTATATCTGTGCTTTCTAAAAGACTAATAAAAATTTGAAGATAAAAGTTACTGAAATTAAAGGTGTGGTCGACATTGAATGATTCACAGCATCCAATTTGATGGACAATGTTGAAATAATTTCCAAAATAATAATAGTCGTTAATTATACCCTGGCATTATTATGACCCAACAAGTTTTAGAAAATGTTCCGGACCACTCGTGTGTCTGTCTGTCTGTCTGTCCGTCCGTCACAGCCAATTTGCTCCGAATGTAAAGGACCAATTAAGTTGAAATTTGGTACACATGAATTTCTATGACCCTTACACGGACGTTTGGGAACAAAATAAGACAATTTAAAAAAAAAAGTTTTTCAAACTTTACCACGTGACATATCAAATGAAATTAATACTGTGAGGGTCTCAATATATTTTTTAAAGTTATTTTAGCAAATATATGGATATTTACCACCTCTGTTTTGTATTTTGAAACAAATACAGAAAATACTTCTATGGTTATAAGATTACAGGAACTATGGTATTAAAATAACTTGGTAAATCTCTCAATAATGTGCGTACAAACTTATATAAAATTCAGTGTTAGAATGAATGGGAGAAAATGTGTTTCCAATCTTAAATTATTTCTTAGGATAAATTCATCCCAAATACGGAACCCTTCATTGTGCGTGGTCCAACATAAACTAGGCCGGTAATCAAAGCGGCGTGTCTGTAACTCATTTCTGGCATATGTGACAGTCTGCTTCTCAAGCTCAATATATTATATTAACGACACTACGGCTGGGTAGGTAATTATGTCGTACTTTCATGACTCCGACTAAATTGTCAATGTCGCTGTTGATGCCCTTAGCGACACCGGGGTACTGCACCTTGACTGCCACCTCCCTGCCGTCATGCATCACGGCCAGATGTACTTGACCTGAACAAAACACATACGGATATAAAGACTGCGCCGTTGGTATAGTGGTCGCAAGTGCAACTAAGTTTTTAGGCATCTAAGTTATTAGTAGAGATGGGTTGTAACAGGTAAACCACGATATCTGTTATCACTGTTACTGATACACAAAAATAACAGATCCAAATATCTGTTATTAAATAACAGCCTGTTATTTTTGTAGTGGTCACTCTAACAGGTAACAGGTAGGTAACACGACCTAATTTAGGAGTCACTTTTTCGCAAATATTGGTTCTTGTTAGACCACCAACTGTATTTTAGGGATAATAAATACTAAGTGCTTCTCTTTTTAGCGTAGTTTAACCGCTTTAGTAAGAGTGAGAAGTGAACATATTTCGAAGTAACAAATAGGTGCTTCTCTTTTTAGCAATTAATATCCTTGTTATTTTCCTTCCTGTGTGTGAGTGTGTATGAAAGTAACAGTCGTGGTAACAGTCTGTGAGCCTGTGGGGACTGATATAGTGAAATAACAGTAACAGCCGTGGTAACAGTCTTTGAGGGCTTTTTATTTTAAGTAACAGATAGTTTTATTGGGAGGAACAATTGTTATTTGTTATTATTAAATATCTGTTATTTCTATCTGTTACGATAAATATGCCTCACTCCTAATTATTAGACAACTAAGTTATTAGGCAACTAAGTTATTAGGCAACTAATTTATTAGGCAACTAATTTATTAGGCAACTAAGTTATTAGGCAACTAATTTATTAGGCAACTAATTTATTAGGCAACAAAGTTATTAGGCAACTAAATTATTACGTATTTCTCAGCAGTAGTTTAGATTTGTGCCTGGTTAATGTCAATAGGCTTGCCTAAATAAACTACGTGGGACTTGTTACAATAACTGGCGAAATGTGGGTATACTACACATGCCATCACCTTAAAATAAAAAATCGAAATTTCTTCCCCCCCTCTTCCCCCCATCCGTTCTCTATGTATGTATGTATCCGTGTATGAGAAAATGAAATTTCATCATAATATTTTTTCGTATGTTTTAAAGTTATTCTGCTATTCCGGGCGGAGGAAAATTCAACAAATCAAAGATCATAAAAATCGGTCTTACCGTTCTTGAGTTACAAATGGTGTAACTAACCAGACTTTACATACTTAGATAAACCTACATGGGCAGTTATGATACGTCAGAAGTTAGGTGCATGGTTCGAATTGGTCGTTTCCTATGGAAAAGAGCCGGCAAGAAACTCCACAGTCCTTGGGATTAAAACTGTGTTGATGTTCATATGAATAAAATCTTTGTTTATTAAACAAAGGCGCATTTTTCTTTGCAGCCAGGGAAGCGGTAAGGGAATTTTATGATTTCCTTCCTAGTCTCGCTATGCAAGATACACGTACTCAGAATAAACATTTACCAATAGAAGCAGCGGCGAACGGCTTGTCCTCAAAAAAGGCGACTCTAGTCCTCCACTGAGGACCCAGTTGGTAGCTCATCACTTTCTCCACTTGCCAGGAAGGCATGAAATCAGCAGACTGGCGCACACGTTGGAATATGTGCTGCAGTTCTGGAGAGATCATCGAGTCATCCTGGAGGCTTAGTAGTTGACCCAATTTCAAGGCTGCGCCTAAAGAAATGAAGATGTTGAGATACATAGATGTGATATGGAGATTTTAGACCTTCTTTGGAGTATTATTTATTTAGTCTTATTTTCATTAAGAAATGAATAAGGTTATGCCCTGGAGCTATAGTAATTAGGTATGTACCTCGAACTTTGCACAGCGTATCAACGATCCTCTCTGCGTTTGCCGGGGACATGAACGCATTGGGTGACTCATCGACCTGACCCGTCACTGACTGGAATGTGTTCCGAGCGTATTGGGCCACGGTCCCCACTCCCAAACCAGCGGCCAACGAACCGAACGAAAACATACGGCCAAGGCGCGACGACGGCACCACGCGTTCTTTCGAGTTCTCGCTTAGCTGAAAACATACATAACAATTATGACAACTCCTTTTAGTGGGACGGATATAATACAAGTAAAATGGTCTATAAAAATTAAAACTGCACATTCATTCAAATTAACTGCTACTTACAGCGACTCTAATCTTCTTCTTAGCCATAGGCTTCGGCCCCGTAGACCCTACATCTCTAGACCACGCAGACGGTTCCACCGGTTCAGAGGACGACACGGCTTCGAGTACATCCTCCGCCCTTTGAAGTTCTGCGTCTCGCATTCGCCTTTGCAAATCTTCTATTGGTGCCAAGATTTGTATAGTTGGCGAAACCGGGGCTTGTGGATCCTTGGATGTTGGCTTTACCGCAGGTTGTGGATCATCCATAAACTGAACCTTCTTCAAGGTGTCAAAGGTCCTGTTGAACTCCTTATTGAGCTCGTCGATCTCGTCTTTCATCTGCTGGTCCATCTCGGTTCTTGCTGCGTTGTGACTCATGTTAGGGACATGCATAGTCGCGAACTGTTTAAAGCCGTGTGCGACTACTAGGACTCTGTCCACCAACTCTTTAGCAGAAGCAGGGTTGGGATTGTAGGTAAATAGGTTAGTCGGGCAGTTCAAAAGCAAAGGCTTCACGCTAGAATTATTCCATATTAGACTTGACACTTCTTGCTGTGATCTGACTCCCGCTTCCACCACTAACCGAAGACCTCTCAAGACGCTTATTAAATCATTAATGTGAGACATAACCTGGAAGTAAATGTTAGTTCGGTTACATACATAGGTATACATAAATATACTTAATAAGTTAATAATAGTTTTGCAAATGAGTGCAGTGAGTTTAATGTTTGTAAGAACAGATATCGTATTCACTAGGCATCTGGCCCCCCACCGACGGAGAAGCGACTAGCTATCAACGAGTTCCTAGCTAAAGATTCGTTCAAAAGATTCTAAGTCCCGTGTGAGTAAAAGAGATACATACAGAAATGGCGTAAATAGTGGTCCGACGTTCAGGGGTCAAAACACCGTATTTTTCAGCTATCACATACCACAATTTGAACTATTTTATTCCAAAGGTCTCAGAATTATCATAATCATCATCATCATTAATCTATAGCAGTCCACTGCTGGACATAGGCCTCTCCAATTGCACGCCATTCAGCTCGATTCTCGGCAACTCACATCCAGCTGCCACCAGCCACCCTGCGAAGATCGTCGCTCCACCTAGCCTGAGGGCGTCCTACCGCCCGTCCTACCGCCCGGCCTACCGCCGAGACCGCGAATCGGCAAATGTAAGGTACGTTTGTCGATTCGCGGTCTCCACTCAAGAACACGTCTACCCCAACGGTCATCGGTTCTACGGCTGATATGGCCGGCCCATTGCCACTTCAGCTTGCTTATTCTGTGAGCTATGTCGACAACTTCGTTTCTTCGTTCTGGAAAAATTGACAGCATTGTGCACAGCGTGTATTTCACAGTTATAAACCAAATAATATTATTTATAGAAATTACAGCCAAATTAGTAAATCTAAGTGTCAATTTTTCAAAAAGAATAAAAACATAATTTATTCTGAGCCCTATGGAATAAAATGGTCCAAATTGTGGTATGTGATAGTAGAAAATCGGTGTTTTGACCCCTTAACGTTGGACCACTATTTACACCACATTCTGTACAGTATTAGTGTATCGCCCATTGATCACACCGCCGCCGGCGAGTACTCGTTTGTTACAGCGACAAGAACTATCAAAGAGAGTACTCGCTCAACGAAGCTCGCTAGACGGGCAGAAGTCAGAACACTAGCTGACTGACTTACGCTTGGAACATGCGCATACCAGGTAGTAATCGCTTGTCGTCATCGCGCACTCGCTGCTCGTTGTTTTTTTTTTTTTGTTGCTAGCTCTACTCGCTTCTCGTTAATCGCCGGCGGTAGAACAAGTGCCGCAATCATGTTTATGAATAGTGGAAATAGTTTAGTTTTTTTTAGATTACCAAGTAGTTATTCCAATTAAAATATTAATATAGTACTGGAACTCGTAATAAGTTAAAAAGTGCATGTTTCTCCTACATAGAAAGTGACATTTTTCTTTTAACCTAAATCGCTAATGTTATTTATAATTATATATATAATTATAAGTTATTGCAATATTATGAACAACATCGACATTAAATAAAGTACGAACGTAGTTAGAGTAATTTCCTGTGTATTTATTATTTATTTATCAACCTCCAGGCCGATTTTATTATTAGAAGGTCGCCTATTCTATGCAACTTAAAATCAATACGCGGAACGCGAGTAGGCAGGATAGGTAGTCGCACTAGTCGCTTCAGCAGACGCAAACAGCGAAATCGCCCACGCAAAAGTACCCAGTATACGGCCAGCCTTAGTTCCGAGAATCCGGTCGCACCGATCGATAACAACGCATGCGCGCTCCAGCTGTACTGCGCCGGGCTTAAACCGCGGCTTGCGCATGCCTATTAACGGCTACCCCAGATGCAGCTCATATTATGCAAGGTGAACTTTCTAGATGAAATCATATCATCATAATGCACAAACTGATTTATCTCACAAAACAAATATCATTACTCCTGAGAGACCGTTCTCTTAGGGCCAAAGTACACATGTTACTTTTAGCATCGGCGATCGGCGATTTAGCCGCTTTTTCTACGACGCAGCATCGATACAGTCGCAAAATCGCTGATCGCCGGTGCTAAAAGTAGCGTGTGCGCTTTGGCCCTAAGATTCTGAATCTAGTTTTACAAGCCGCTAGCATTGTTTGCTAGTTACTAGCCAATAATGTTTATCCATGGGATATCGTTGGATAGATCTTTTAAAAATATTAGGGGTTTGGGAAGACCGTTTTTTGATTAGGTAAACCATTCGTGTCTTATCAAGCTTTAAAGTACCAATTTTCGTTAGATTCAAGTGTGTCGCGGCCTGTAAAAACAAATTCAGAATCTGAAAATAGTTCTAAATCCAACTGCTAAGAAGGATTTTAATGTCCAAAGACTTTAAAGCCCTATTTTTGCAATAGTTTCGATAATTACTCATATTATTACTTACTTAAGGGTGTAGGTCCTACATCATGTGTGTACACATGTGTCTTATACGCACCCTAATTAGAATTTTATTCTCATTGTAGGAAGCATAAAGGCTCCTAACAATAGGCGCAACACGCGACGCGACAATATGGCACCGCGTGTCGCGCGACGAGCGGTGCCTGTGTCGCGCCTGTGTAGGAGTCTGTCCTAAGTATTTGCTTTAACTACGGACCCAGAGGTCTGAAAAGCCCAAAGGGTTTTTGAGCAAACATGCAGGGCGAAGGTGCGGCTTGATGAGAGAACAACAAAAATAATTATGAAAAGTTTCAGATAGGAGCCCTGTGGTCAGGGGTCCACTTTTAGATGTCCAAAATGGACAAAAAAGCTTTTGGATTTCGTATGATCGGGTGCGGCCTGACGCATAATGTCTTACATAGTCGAATCTGATGAATAAATTGTGGGCTTTCCCTAAATCTGACGAATTCGAAAACTCCGAATTTGGAAAAAAAATTCAAAGATATTCAGTGCGTATAAAAGTTATTCTGTGCAATAGTGGGATATTCAGCCATGACCATGGGGCTCATATCTGAAACTGTTCCAATATATATTCGGTGTTTTCTCATCATGCCTCTCCTACTCAGCTATCAACTTTTCGCCCTGGATATGCTTGTTCAAAAACACTCTGGGCTACATTACATGACTTGTTTAAGATTCCAAAAGGTTATGTAGGTACACCCGAGCAATCTAAAATGTTTAATTCCACAGGCAATGAATTTCCAAAATTTTCTTTGTACTTGCAGTATAATCTTCTAAACACTTGATATTTGTTCTGAATGCATTTAAATCTTGAAGTTAGAAATAAGACTTACAGAAAACTCTCGGTAAATGTTATGTAGAAATATACTTTGTCACACTTACCCACAAAAAAAGTATTATCCAACTGCTGTTTGTCTATTTGCACAACATTTTCAATATTCACTACTGGTGGAGGAGGATTGGCAATGGGGACATTAATTATTATTACAGAAATCTCAATTATTTTAATTGGTTGCTCTTCAGGTGGGGCCATGATGGAAAATTTACTGATTGGCTGAATGCTACTGGAGATTAATTTACAATTACCTCAAACTAAATATAAAATATAACTAGATTAACACTTTTGAACTTAATTAATCCCAATACAATATCATAATTAGAACACAATTAAGATGAGCTTTGGTCATTTTCAGAGCAATATTATGCAGGACCACTTCCAATGCAGCTCTTAAGAAACTACTTGAAAAATCAATACTGACTGAGTGAGTGAGCAGGTAAATGACATTACCCTTTTATTTAATAGCCATACCATGCAGATGTTATCTCCCACAGATGCACACAGGCTAGGTACTCTAGGTAGGGCTTGGTTGCACTGTAGGAAATGGTCACCCCATTTTAAGGGTAAATATTGTATAAAAAGGTTATGTTTGAGAATACTATTTGACAGGACAGTAAGAACTGAATGCAGTTTTAAAATGACGTTACTTTTGTTAGTAACCCTCAAAGCCATGTACAAAATATTTGGGAGCTATGCTGAACAGGTACTGCACAAAAAATGTATCAATGAAACTTAAGATAAAACAATGTTTATTTTTATTTTCATGGACCTGGGATGTACCAGAGATTGCATTACCTCACAAAAAATTGTGATTCATTTTCCTTTGTATTTTATAGCGTAGGCGCCCCTACTTTTCAAGGTTATAGTAAATATTGCATAACAATATTTATCATTATGGGAAATTACGTCATTGTTGTTATAAAATTACATAACTAACATGGGTAAGTTCTCTTCAAAAATACATTTTTTATTGAAAAATGTCATTGCATACAACTGCACTGCCTGTACGCCCGTAATAATGAAACTGTTGAATTACTTACTGTAATTTGACTGCAACCACAATATAAGAACAGTTATCGTTATTGAAATTTTGTATTACTGACCATTCATTCTTTAAAATAAATACTCTTGTGGTTATAAATAAATTATATTTACGCTACAAATTTTAACAAACATTCAATTTCTTTCAAACGTCACTCGGGATCTCACAGACTGTCACAGACTCTAGGAGTGGGCATTGCGACGACGAACCGTTTTCAATGACCGTTTTGTGTTTTGCGACGATGAAACCGTTTTACGTCCGTTCAAACAGTCTTCGTTGCACAAGCCAGTCTTCGAATTATTTAGTGCGATTTTTGGAAGGACTTTTATATAAGGGTACATATATATACATATATTTGAGGAATGGGGGGGAGGGGGTGGAGATCCCTCCCCGCATGTGAAAAGTTTAGGACATGTTTTTTTTTTTTAATGAATTTTTAAATACTTTTTTGAGGTTATGTTTTGTTAAGTTTTTTGATATCATCTACCTGATTTATGTGAGGAGAGAGTAGGGGGAGGGAAGAGACCCCCCCTCAACGTGATCGTACCCGACTGAGCTACGGTCGACGGAGCCCCGCTATGCGGGACACCTACTTCTGCATAGTTGAAAAATAAAACCACGAAGCGGATGGCGGGGCCTGTTTGCTCGCTTCGCTCGCTCTCTCAACCCCGCCATCCCCGTCTAACCTAACCTGTCCAAGTCGGGGTGCCCCAAGTCCCGAGCTTGCTTCGCTTGATCTTGTATCCAAACTTACCGTCTAAAAGAAAAATAAACATTAAAAAAAAATGTGTGTAAACTTGCGTTTCCTAAACTTCCCTCATGTGGGTATTCCCCCAAAAGTACATAATTATGTACCCATAAACGACCATTATAAATTCTCTAAAACGCGATTACAGACATTGGTGCCGATTCTCTTGTACACCGAACTAAACTAACTAAACTATCACTAAAATTCCTTACTTTTGGCTATGAGAATCTTAATTAAAGCTATTCTGCAAACAAAATTCTCTAAATTTAAAAATAAGTTTGACACAACTAAATCGAATTTGACAATCGTGACTCCACGTGGTATTTTTTTTTTCTTTTGGCTTCGCAACGTTGTACAGACGCCAGTATATCAAGCTACTACAATCTGTCAAATTTATTTAATCGATTTTCAACTTTATCACTACATCATAAGGTTCAAGGTTGATTACGAAAATTTTACAGTTTCGGGTAGCTTGACCTGCTGGCGTCTGTACTTGTTTGCCTATGATTTTTTTCAGAGCCGGAGGCGCGCATGGGGGGCAGCCGCGACGTGTTTTTTATGGAATTTTTCACTTTGTGTGTGGAAAATTAAAAAAAAGATTACCTACATGTAGAGTATTAGTGGTTTAAGGGTTCCTAAAAGGGGGGTCGAAATTTTCATTATTTTTGCGATAGGACGCACCATTTTCGAGATATAAGCAAAAGAAAAGTAAAAAAAATATTGGGATAAACACGAAATATTTTAAGTGATACACCTATAGGTGGTAAAGAAGCCATGGAAAAGATTTTTTTTTATCTGAGTATATTATAAAAAAAAAAAAATAATTTAAAATTACTTGATATGATTATTAATTATCCAAATTCACCGCGCTCGTGCCGCCACCCCACCGCACCGTTCGGCGTCACCGCGTCGAGGCGGGTCATTCATAGAAGTAAATAAAGTTTTTATTCGCAAAATGACTCAAGCAATTTTAAAATTATAATAATTATGTGAAAATATAAAACACTTAGATAAAAAACAAATTTCGCTGCTGTGGATTTTTTACGACCTAAAGATGTTTCTCTTAAAATATTTCGTTAAATACACCTTATATACAGTACTGGTTTTGCACCAGAAGTCGAGGTGATTGGTGTGAATTTTAGTTCATGAAAACTAATTTTATTCCACATCTTTTTAATCGCGATTAAAAATAGTCAGATTTAGTTAGAAAATCTAAATTTTAGTTTAAAAACGTCAAATTCAGAATAGCAAAATTGCCATTTCCACTAAATTAAAAACTCAGGACCATCTTAGAGCTGTCAAACTAAAATATAGTTAAGTTGTGTCACTTTAGTCAATTTCAGAATAGGAAATGGTCGTTTGACAGGAATAAACTAAATTTTGGTGATTTTTAGTCTAGTTTAGAGAATTTTGTGACAAGAGAATCGGCACCATTGAATGACATGACACAAAAATTCTCAATAGCTGCCAGCCAATGCGTTTGCGTTTTGTAGCTTTAGCAGATATCATTAGGATAAAAAATAATAACTTTAGATTGAAAATTTGAAAATTAACAGAATTTTCAAAAAAATGGAAAGTGCGCGTCCACTTATTTTTTACAAAATCAAAATGCATAAGGCACGAAGTTTCAAGTTTAGGAAATAAATAATTCCGGATTTTTTTTTATCAAACTTTGATAAATAACCTCAACTTTTGCACTATTTTATTTATTTATTTATTTAAACTTCTCACACACAATAAGGTACAAAGGCGGACTTAATACCATAGGCAATCTCTACCAGTCAACCAAGGGTAGTGAAGAGATAAGATGGCAGGTGCTCTAATTAATAGGGAGGAGAGGAGATAAAAATAAAAATATTAAAAAAATAACAAATAAAATAGATACACACGTACATAAATATGCTTTTGACTGAGAGTCTACTGCGGGTCCCGTATATAAAAGACGAGCCCGATTTTTTATTTTACGAGTCGTCGTTCCACGTTCGTTAAACAGTCCTTAGAATAGGAAGTGAACTTTATGTCAATGAAATACAGTTGATAATGTATTACCTTACCTACCAGTTGTCAATGCTGTCGTTCGTGATGCGACGATCAAACCCGTTGATAATTGTAAGAAACTGCAAATATTTCACTCGACGAAAACGCAATTCTATTTCATGTTGGATAAGTTTCGTTATCCGTCGTCCGTCGTCCATCTTCAAACCAGTTGCAACGACGACCGTTTTTTGCAACCGTTTTCGTCGTCGGAAAAACAGTTGCGTTTTGTCCGTCAAAAATTCGACAACGACCCACCACTAACAGATTCTGCCACTTAGTGTTGCCAACTCTCTAAACAGTTACCCCTAAAGCTAAATGCAAAAACCGGCCAAGTGATTGTTGGACCACGCACAATGAAGGGTTCCGTAGTTGGAACGAATTTATCCCATGACCAAACTGAACATTGTAGTTGAAATACATGTTCTCCCATACATCGATATACGTGGCGGTCAATTCTCAAACTGGTACGGTCAATTCTTAACATGGTAGTTTTTCAATAGGTAGGTAACCTACTTCGCAAATAATTTTTGGCAATATTAATACAGCAAAATTACCATTATTTCACTATCTATGAAAAATGTGGTCAGAAAAAGCATTAAACCATAGAGAAGTCCGAATTCTTAGTAACGAGGTACAGACGCCAGCAGGTCAAGCTACCCGAAACTGTCAAATTTTCGCAATCAACCTTGAACCTTATACGGTAGTGGTAAAGTTGAAAATCTATTTAAAAAAAATTGACAGTTTGTAGCTTGATGTGCTGGCGTCTGTACTTTGGTGGTAATGTGTAAGATGTCAGTATTTTTTTTTTGCCCCATACTAGTAATTCCTTTTACAAACATACATACAGCCAGATCCGGAACAACTAGTTGTAGGCCAAACAGTGTTGCCAACTGCACCGTAATTACGGTAAAGACACCGTAATCAGCAAAGATCTACCACCTACCGTAGGATTATAATTACGGTAGCAAAAAACACCGTAATACCCATTGAAGGTTGTCATTACCTATTTCAAAGACTTGCCAAAGTTTATGTTAGCCAAAGGCCTCTACCACACTCGAATGCTGAGTGTGAAAGGGTATTCAGCAGAATTAACAACATCAAAACGAAAAAAAAAAGGAATAAACTCTTTTAGAAATCTATCAAGGGGTTTTTTTATCGCGACATACCATACAGCGACTCGGAAAAAACTGTATTAATTTTTATCCCACTAACGCTATGATTCAAAAACACAATACTGATAAGCATAAAAATATTGTGACAATTGTACTGTCTGATTCTGATTAAAAATATGAGGTTTTATTTCAACTCTGACTCTTAACTTGCTACTAAATAAACAAGGTAATTCTACTGTATTTCAAATATAAAAATTACAACATAATTTCTGAAAATCTACTTTATTTTTTGAAGAAGTCTACCATCCGCTAGATTTCAGAATTGGCAACACTGAGGCCATATTGTTCGGTGCGGGAATCGAACCCGCAATACGCAGCGCAGCAGTCAATCGCTTAACCACTGCGCCAACCGTGCCGTAGAAATTCTGAATTAATGAATATTCTATATTCAACAAACAAACAAAAAGTCCTTAATAAACCCCATCCCCCTTATTTACCCCCTAAATTTGGGGAGACAACCCCTAAGTGTACGGCCTGAGTGAAAAGGCGTGCGGAGGGGCGTTTTGCGTCGCGTGCAATCGGCGAAAGATTGTTCGGCGCACCGCTCGCCGCCACTCAGGACACTCGCGAGGGATTGTATGGCCCGTATTATAGAACGTCAATCAATACTCAAGCGTTACTTAAGACTAGATTCAAGCCATTTGATTGGTTGAAACTAATTTTAAGTAATGCTTGAGTATTGAGTGACGTTCTGTAATACGGGCCTATGTGTTTAACATGAACGCCGCACGCGCCGCCCCGCCGGACGCTCGACTCGAGCGTGCACTCAGTTCGTACCCTAAGTTGGGAACCCAATAGTCACTGCCAGTCAAATGTCCGAGTGTGTGTGCGAGACAGACATTCATTCATGATTATTTTGATGTCAAAGTTATTTTCATGTGAGTATTCGGCTTTTGTCGCAGGTAGTTTATTTTGTTATTGGGACTTGGCGAAATATCTTTATAATATGATTAATCTCACAAAGGTTTTAAATTTCGCATTGCACTGGGAAATAAAAACCGACAAGATTGAACAAAATCATTTTTTTATTCTTAATACTATTTCAAAAATAAATAAGTATCTAAATATAAAAAAAACACGAAACCTTTTTATTATATTTAAACAAACCCGTCCTTTGGAACAAATAAAGAAAAATCTAATATACAAAACATACACGGAAATAAATTAATGTTCACACTTCAGAAACACACTGGTTTATTACTGTATCGGTAGGTACAGTTTAGAGCCATACCTCACCGGGACGCCATGACGTCACCAGCTCGCGCTGCCAACTAAATGAATACAGCTATACATAAAGTGGGTGGCTCACCTGGCGTCCGCTTGGTTACGCAGCCAACCATACATTTTGTTGGCGACGCGGCCTGGCTGCGCCGCCATGGCATCCCGGTGAGATATGGCTCTTATAATAATTAGTATGCTGTAATTATATCTAAATTATGTTTCACGTGGGCGATGCTTATGAGAGTCAAAGCAAATAGATTCTGATAGAAACCTAATTGCGCTTATAGATAATAAAACAGTATAGCATATAGCATAATTAGGCTATAATATTCCCACTACTGGAACACAGGCGTCATCTCTGTGAGAAGGAGTGGTCCGTGATCCACCACGAGGGCCCAGTGCGGGTTGGTAATGTCTCAGTCTTCGAATTTTTTGTTCTAGGACATCCCGGTTTCCTCACAATGTTTTCCTTCCCCGTTTTGAGAGCAGTGGTGATGAAACAATTTACACAAAGTAAAGCGCCTGTCAGGATTCGAATCTACGACCAAAACGTCGTCTTAGAGTGAAAACCTCTGGAATGTAAATATGGTAGTTTTATTTTATTACATTTTGGTAAGAAAACCTCGCAACGGACGTCCTAGTTTCACACAAAAAGTTTTGCAACCTTTAACGCCATCTATGACGAGTTTGAATATTGCACACTAAAAGACACATAATTATTTGAAGAAGCTGTGGTAATAAAATTTTACGTCACACCTGGCCATAATGTGAGTTTTACCGCACGCTACGCCTACGGTAAAAATCGCACTATGGCCAGGTGAAGACGTAAAATTGTGTACTCACCACGGGCAGTAAAAAAGAAAGCCCTCGTAATCGTATATATCCTCGCCTGCGGCTCGGGTCACAAATACCTGCGATTTCGGACTTTCTTTTACAGCCCTTGGTAAGTAATGGACTATTATAGGGCACAGTTTTTTTTCTTTTTCCTGTAAAGTTGCCTTTTTCGTATATACGAGGTTTTCGCTCTAAGGCGACGATAAGTAAGACTTATTATTACTTATTCGACTTACGACTATACTCGTAAGTCCCGGCAGTCGCCACTAGGCCACCACTGCTCTCTTGCTTCTCTTCGCTGTGCTTGAGAATAAAACAGTAGATTGTGTTTAATGTTCCCTCATTTGTGTCTTCACAGTTTGGTACACTTTCATCAAAATAAACACTGTAAAATGCGGTTAACCTTCCTTATCGATACAAATAAATAAAAGTGAAGTGTCTGTTTGTAAGTTTTTTTACTAACTGTTTATGAAAGTATATATACCGTACCTACTTATAATTTTTTTTTTAATAATTTTTGTCTGTCTGTTCCGTCTAATCTCCGAACCGGCTTGATTGATTTTGAAGGGATTTTCACTGGCAATTATCCGATGTTATAAGGAGTAAATTAGAGTTTTAGTTTTGAAAAAACCCACGCGGGTGAATCCGCGTGCAGCAACTAGAATTTAAATAAAATCTCTACTACCCATAGCAATTTGTTATATTAGGTATTTGGCACGATTTCAAGAGATTTATGGATACAAAATTTACAGTCCCCTCGTAAGTACTTTATAACTTTTGGCTTGCAACTCCCAGAAAATGTAAATTTTGATATATTTATTCGATTCATAGGTTAAAAGTAACTTCTATTATAACCTTTCTAATCAAAGCATGGTAACAAAAATGTCAGTAGAAACTGCAGTTTTTATGTAAGATGCCATTAAGACTGCGCCGAGCGAACAGTGGCGCCCTCGTTTGTTCGGTGATTTCTTTTATTTTAGAATTAAATTGCAGAAATTAACCACGTTAAGTTGTGCTCCACAACACTTTATTATTACTACAAACAGTCTTTTTAAATTGTTATGTTTTATTGTAATCATTAAAACGGAGCTTAGTGGCCACTATTTTCCGTTTTAATGATTACAATAAAACATAACAATTTAAAACTACTGTTTGTAATAATAATAGCGTATAGTCTTGTGAAGCACAACTTAACGTGCTTATTTTCTGCATTTTCATTCTAAAATAAAAGAAATCACCAAACAAACGATGAGGGTGCCATTGCGCGCTCGGCGCAGTCTTAAAAACTAAAACTTTTTGGATATATTATTATCGATTATTTTTCTCTTGTGACTAAAACTTTGTGACAATAAAATACCATGTATGTCGCCGTTATTGACCAAGATATCCGTTTCGAGAATATATCAGTCACTTTACAGAATTCTTGTAATATGTTAGCGTATTGAAATGTTTTGAAAAAATCACATCACATAAAAAAAAATAAAAAAAAAAAAAATATTATACAGAGCGGACTTTGAGACGGGGCAGTATGGGTAGGTACCGTAACCGTGTTAGGCCGATACCGGTCTGTAACGATCTTAGGAAACTGTCCTTATTTGAGAAATTTTGATCCTCATTCACAGATTTTGGAAAAAAAAATAGTCAGCAAGAAAATTTGCCATTTTGGCAAAAACTTTTTTTGATGCTATTCGATCCTGTTTCTTATAAGGATCAAAAAACTCTATCGGACCAGAACTATCTATATATATCTATGAGAACTATAAAAGTCAGAAATCGTAAAAAAAAAAATATATTTCTCATTTATATTTGATAGGAAATGAGACTCCAACTAAAATAAAATAAGTTTTTCTGAAAATGGCACAATTTCTTGCTGACTGTACCTTTTTCAAAATCTGAATGTGGATCAAAATCTCTTTAAAATCTATGGACAGTCTCCTAAGACCGTTTTCCGCAGCTAAAACGGTAACGGTAAAAATCCATCCTGTATATTGCACAGCAAATTTTTATAAAAATTATAATGAAAAAAACGCATTTACGACAGTATAATTATAAATGCATCAAGTATTCAGGCCTATTCAGATTTATAAGCGAAATTTCACTGTCGCCTCGGTAGCGATACTGGTTAGTCATTTTGGACCAGTATCGCTGCCGAGCGCGACAAAGATATCGCTTTTATCTGAATAGGCCTTTATCAAGCATTGCTCGCCCACGTTTATCACAAGACTTATCCCATACCATGTAGAGTATATTAAATACGTATTTACTATATTACATACCAAATAGATCACATCAATAAATATGCTTCTCCTTACCTTTATCTTGCCTTCAAATGGCGGCATTTAAATGCTTACAATCACCACTGTCCAAACTAAATACCATCCCCAAAACCAATTAATTATCCGAGCAGGAGCAGTTGTTGAGGTAGGTAGTTTGACCGGTACCGCTATACCACGCCTTAAGACTGCGCGGCGAGGCGGGACGCCGTGAGCGTTGCCGAATGAGCGGCGGGAGGCCGTGAGCGTTGCCGAATAAGCGGCGGGAGGCCGTGAGCGTTGCCGAATGAGCGGCGGGACGCCGTGAGCGTTGCCGAATGAGCGGCGGGACGCCGTGAGCGTTGCCGAATGAGCGGCGGGACTCCGTGAGCGTTTCCGAATAAGCGGCGGGACGCCGTGAGCGTTTTCGAATGTGCGGCCTGCAATGCCCCCCCGTTTCGCCGCGCACGTACCTAAAGCGCGGAACGGCAATACCGGTCAAACTATAGTACTGACCACAAGACCACTAACATAACATCCATAGACAATCGACAAAAATATTTCTAGAATCCTGAATTACCACAGCAAGAAAAGTATGTATTTAAAAGGTTAAAAATTCGGATCATACTTCCTACATTACTGTTAAAAACACATATTCCATCAATAATTCATTAATTGTCAAAATGTACTTACATCATTATCAATATTATCATAAAACATCAATTTTACTATGTCCTAATGTAAAAGGTTGAATTTATTATATTAAGGGATTAAACTTCGTTGCAGGGGACGGCTCTGACTGATATTATTATTCTATTAATTATTATGACAGCAAATTACAACAGGTTGTTTATGTCGTCTCGCGGTATACTCCTAAAAGCCTAGCCAGTCTGAGCAATGTGTTTATTCCCTAATCAATAAAAGTGCAAAAACTTCAATATCAGAAAACTATTCAGTAAACAATCAGATTTCCCTCAATTCTACAAATAGTCATAACCAATACAATCATTATTTTTAGGACCAAGATTATAGCCTTGTCCCACTGGGAGCTAAATATAGGCCACATATCAATGTTACAACTAGAGATCGGATATTAGGATGCATATTCACCTAAAGTTGAGATGTTGGCTAAAATGGAATGCGCTTTTGTATCGAAAAAATCCCGCGGTTCCGGGATCGACAAATAATCTGAAACCTTCAGATTATAGATTCGGATGTATATTTCCTTACTTTCAAACGTTGGCTAATATGGATTGTACTTTTGTATCGATCGTAAAAATCCCGGAATTCCGGGATCGACAAATTTTGAGTTTTTTAAGTAGCCGAGGTAATATCAGGCTTTTTACAAAAATTATTAGAAAAATTAACTTTAGGTAAATATGCATCCGAATATCCGATCTCTAGTTATAATATACAGTAATTACTGTATTTAGTCCAAAAAATACATTACATAATATCGAGGCAGCACAGGCAAACTACTACAATCTGCTGACCCCAAGGGTCGCGAATGGTCATAAACCAGAAACTACAATATCATGGAGTTCCAAACAGATAGCCGCGAACTTACAACGACCATGTCGGGAAAACTACATTAAAAGTTACACAATACTGAAATGACGCGTATGTCCGTCATACAAATGCTTTATATGTGGAAACATGTCTCTCTTCTTTCACAAACAGACTTTAAAGTGTCCATTCTTCTGTTAAACACAGGAAAGTGGAAACTTTCCTGCATTTAACAGAATAATGGACACTCCGTCAATTTACGTAAGACATGTGTTAGAAATAACCTTACTATTATTACATAATAAATTAAATGTGACATTGTTTTCTTCTACGGAACAATTTATGTAAGCACGGCGGAGTACCGTGTTACAAAATACTAGACTACATTGGTACTTCCGAAAAGGATTTTTTTTTTTAAGTTTTCTGTCTCGGTACGACCAGTAGATGTGAAATATTGAATTTTATGGTTATAACCAATAAATAAATAAGGAGATAAAATAAATATATTTTCCTCATTATTAGAATGATACACCGATGGCCCCACCGAATAAACGTATAAGAGGAAAATTACAACTTTTCAGCAAAAAATAAAAACGTTTACTTCAATAACGTTCATTTCATTGTAAATAGGTATAAATAATGTATAATCGAATTATTGGTAAAAAAATAAGCTATAGACTTGTATATTTACTTTCTTGGCGACTCAAAAAGCATGTAATTATAACATAAACTATTATTCCTATAATTTAAAAAAATATTATTTCCCTAGAATAAAGAAATTCACTATATAATAGGCGTTTTGAGTCTAAAATTCATAAAAAAATTAAGTGGGTGCAGGATAGGCAAAAGAATTGAAAAATGTAAAAAAAAAAATTGTGTAAGAAGCATTGCACGTTTATTCGGTGGGGCCATCGATACACAGAATATAAATACAAGAGAAACAAATATTTTTAATATAGACTTTGGGGCATCACGTCATAAGAGAGCGTCATGCCGTTTGCCGTCACGGCATACGAGTCGGTTTTACTCCCAAGGCGCGCCTAAACGTAGATGTTTCACATCAAAATACGATATAAATTTTGAAATATTAAACCACTTAAGCTCTTTATTTTGCACGGACGATCGACCAATGATGCTGGATGAATGGAGTCGATCAGCTGCACGTAATACTACACTAGTAGTTTCTCAAGTCATTACCAGAAAATAATCACATAGGACCTCTTTACGGATGCTTTAAATCAAGTCTATTTCGACCAAAATGGCTTCGTTTTGATTCTTGGGTGCGTTAATACGATTAGCATGTAAGCCATGGATGAGAAAGCATTATTCTTGCTTTTCGGCCTCAAGACGGTCCATTATGGCGGCGAAGTTATTCTCTGGCAACGGTGTGCAGTGCGATGATTTGTAGTCATGCATGTACCGGTTAATCTGTAAAATGAAGCATTGCATACTTTAAATTATGAACAGAGTATTGAAATTAGATTGTATGAGGTTTCCGATTTATTGAAACTTATTTCCTCTGAATTGCCAGTACCTATAAGGTACCTAAAGACTCATCCATAACACAGTTAGTTCGAAATGGTCTCTTATAACCAGAGTGACCTTGTACTTAATACTCCTCGATCTTACTACTATGGGTACTTCTGCACTTTTGAGGTCCAAAACTATAAACTTGACCCTTTAGTTTCACTGCTACGTGGAACATAGGAAGTCTTATTACAAAACCAGGTTTCTTTTGAAAAGGTTTAAACCATAGAGCTAGTTGTTTTTTCTATGTACATAACTGACAGTAAAGTCCGGTGTTAAGTTGTTAGTTTTGAATTAAGAACTTTACCATAGTCGGTTATTCCGACTATGGTAAAGTTCTTAATTCATAACAGACAGCTACAAAAACTGGATCGAACAAGTTCGAAATACGAAAACTGGATCGAAGGGGTCATTGGGTAAAGTAAGATCTCGTTTGTAATAAGACGGAGTCTACCCAAGAGTCAACGGTCTTCTCGCTTGTTCATTTGACGAAGATTGACGAAGATGCTATTTAATAAATGTAAAGTGGGTAATTGCGTATGCGGGGTAATAACGCAATGAATGTTGTTGTTGAACTGTCAAAATGAAACCCATTCCTACCGATAGTGTTACGAAATTACCCCTCTGGTGTTGTAGCGCAGTTTGGGGCAGACCATGTGCAGCAGGGAACTGCGATAGATTGAGTTAATTGAAGAGGGTTAAAGTTCGTGCCGAAACGAGAAAATATAAGTTAAACATGAATGATTTACCAAGGGCAGCAAGGGTCTCTCAAAATCTTGGATCTCAGCCGCGTTCAAAGCACTGCGCTGATGTTCTGCCAAAGCAAGCAGTTTGATAAGCGCCACCTTTGCGAACGGATTCTGGATCAAGGCTTGGTGTCTTTGCTCAATCAGCTCCATCAGAAGGTAGTTGCCACGGTTTGTGGAGAGGATGCCTTGTCTGAAATACATGAGTCAAGTTGGATAGGCGATCGGATACACACTAGCGTCGGTCGCGCCGAACATGGCTATTATGAAGTATTAATGACACGTTGTAAGGGACATCGACGAGCAAACTGTTAGGCTGATTTTAGAGTCACGCTGACCATCGGCGCTGACAGCTCAGCGCGCAGCTTGTCAGCGCTAAGGTTCAGCTCGAGACGTTTCAGTATCGTGCTGATTTCTGCGGAGTACAGACGCACAAAAATGCGAAATGCGTCATGACTGTTCACGCTGACGGCGTCCGCTCGGCTCGACACTAGACTAGAACACTCACTGAAGAAAGAGGCGCGCGTGCGGCGTTCAGTGCCGACGCGCGACCCGTACGTCCGCTGACCCGTCAGCGCTAATAGCTACGCGTTATTCTAATTCTAAAATACTTCCTAGAAGTTCATATGTTTCGGCTGTCAGCGCCGACGGCGACGGTCAGCGTGACTCTAAAACCAGCCTTACCATAAATTCAGCACATAATTCTAGACCCCACAGAATAGAAATTTTCAAAAGTACAATAGCTACACGGTCAAAATGTATGGAACAGTTAAAAAAGGAAAAATTGTTTATTCTGCACAAACAAAACGCATGTAACAAAAAATTAAAATACAAAGTAGCCAAAAGCCAAAAGTACAGTGGCCAGCACATCAAGCTATACGAAACTGTCAAATTTCTCCAAACAATTCTAAACTTTAAAATGTTGACGATTAAGTTCGATGTCCCTTACACCCTGTACAGATCATCAATAGCTCCGTCTCTCTCACACATTTAAAAAATGATGGCATATTCCGGCTACTAAGAGAATGCGTTCCTGACACCTGTCAGTTGGGCACCATTAGGAAATATACTTAATTAGAAATAAGATTAGACATTTAAATAAACCTTTTATACAGTCCGTTCAATTGATTTTGTCTTCTATTGCGTTGGTAGCATGACAAATGGTTGCTGCAGTAAACAGTTGGTATTTTCACCATTTTTTTCTTTAAGTGCTATCCTTATGCCTACGGAATAGAAGTCAAAAAGGGTTGAACGGACAGTAAAACAAAGTTTTATTTAAATGTCTCATCTTATTTCAAATGTATCTTATTCAAGTTAAATTACGTAAAAGACGTTTTCTTTTGTGCTCAGCTGGCAGGTGTCAGGAACGCATTCTCTCATCGGTCGGAGTTTAAGGCTAAGTTCACACGGCATTGTACTGCATGTTTTTTTGCGGGATAAAGTTACCCAATAAGTAGTGGCGCATAGGTACATTGAGTATAGACCCGTTCAAATCGTTTGTACTGCAAAAAAAAACGAACATAGCTAAATACGTTTATCGAATACACACCGGACTTGTCAAGCAAACCGAATGAACTTTTAACGTATTCGGTCTGCAATACTGCCGCACTAACGAAAAATGCAATAACTCGATTTTGCCACTTCCGAGAATTGTATTTTTGATTATTAAATTTGTTATGAAGTTTTAGTTATTGCATTCTTGCTTACTGAAAAACCGAGTTCCTGGAGGATCAATAAAAAGTTGCTTAGAGTTAACAGATTTCGATTCGCTGACTCCAAATATATAACTCAACGAATATATAACTCAAAATCGTCCAAAATCGAGTTATTGCATTCTTCGTTAGCGCGGCCGAATAGCGCATAATATTATACCATCAAACTGTGGCTATTCGTTTTTACACTGAGAAAAATCTATCGTGTGAACAGCCCGCCTGTTAATTCAGTTTAAATTGAATATTGTAAATAAACTTGCGGTGTATTGCCGTGTGAACCCAGCCTAATACTTCATAACGCGACCCCAGACAGTGGACAAACGAAGTGCGATAGCAAACAGCTTGCAATCAGTTTTCGAGATGCAAAATATGCAAGGCAATTAAAGTTATATCTTATTTGGACTGAGAGTAGCGTTTCATCTAGTAACCGACGAAGGCAGGTGTGGGTGAAATGGAATATAAACTGGCAAAAAACTGAAACAAAAAGCGAAATGTGGGTGTACTCAATTCTCTAGTATAACTTTACTATACTTTGATAAGATTTCTTCAGCTTCTATTGAGTTATCTAAATTGAGCATATTTAATACCTATACACACTGCTACAATGATCTTTTGACGCTCGAATGACTTTGACAAGGAAGCGCTGTTTTGGGCCGCCTTCCGAATTGGCTATAATCGCTCACAGCGCTCACATCGTCTCACATGTGTTCCGATTTAGATATTACGATTATGACAGCCGAGGGCTGTCAACAATTCGGAACGCTCGTGAACGCGTTCACGTTGCTCACTCAATGTCAAACTGATATTAGAGTATTTCTCTGTGTATACATCAAACATTTTTTCTTCTTAGGTTAGGTAGCAATTGTAGCCAGAAGAACAATTGGACGTAGTTATGCAGAAATGTTCCAACCCACAAGTCACCCGAAATCGAGATAATGTGATCAAACTACCTTTTATGACACTTAGAGTCAGATTTGCAATAAGGTTCCAAGTTTTAAGTCTTATACTTGGAACCTTATTGCAAATCTGACTCCATAAAAGGTAGTTTGATCACATTATCAAGATTTCGGGTGACTTGTGGGTTGGAACATTTCTGCATAACTACGTCCAATTTTGAAAATGCCACGTTAAGATAAGATGCGACTCAAAACAAAACAGAACAACTGTCATTTTTGACAGCGCTCACGGTGTTATTAGTAAAAAGCATGGTCGGCGTTATCGCAAGATGGCGAATGTCATGACATCTATGACGATTCACGGGACATCGTTATCGCGCTCACGCTAATTCGGAACGAGTGTAAGCACGCTCAAATCGATATTATCGCAACTCGGAACATACCGTTGGTAGACATTTGTGTCATTGTTTTCTGAAATGTATTGAAAAATCAAGATGGTCGACGTTAGCTTCGATTCGGCTACGCGCCAAAAAAATCCTGGTACAGCTATAGATTTTTTAATGAGTACAGATGACACTAGGGGCAAGATTATGGTGGATGCGCAAAGATAGCCCCGAAATTTAAATTTTCTTACTTTTTTTGCTATTTGCAGGTCGATGTCAGGTTGTATCTTGATCAAAATATAATTCGCGACCGTAACAAATAATAATAATTACGCATCCACCTTAACAGACCACACTTTGACTTTACTTTGATAAGTAAGCGTACCACGCGAATGAACATTATTCGCATTAGTATAAAGTTCATATTCGTATGAAATGCTTATTTTACTAAGCTAAGTAAAATCAAAGTGCGGTCTGAATCTCGATCTAAAAGCTGAAGCACTTACTTGTCGCTGTTCAACCTGAACAAAGTGTTAGATGCGTAGTCCTCGTGATAAAGAAAGCATGTGTAAACAGATGGATTGTGTATTTAAAGCAAAAAGATAATTAGGTACCAACGTAATCAAGCGAGGTGGATCTATCGTACCAAAAAAAGTACTGTACTTGTAAATAACATTTATTTAGATTAATCAATCGAGATTAGCGTTAAATGTCTCAAGAAAGCAACGAGCTGTTCTATATTTTAGTAAACCTGTTTCATTCCTCTCCTCCATTCACGGCTTTATTCATAATTTATATATATTTACAACAATTATCAGCAAAGCTTGGTCTTAATACTAAGTAACATCTTTTTATCAGTTTATTAAATATATAATTAGATTATATATAATGTAAATAATTAAATATATTGTATAAATAACACTTAAAGTTTTAATTATGTACATTGGTATGGTTTTAGGTATCTTCACAGAGACCTGTCAAGAACACTATAAAACAAAACAGGGTATTTTTATCACAATATAATATGATAATGGGTGTATAGATAATGATCTCTGAGAAAATAAATCTCTCTTCATTTATTCTTTAATCATATAATTGGACTTAATGCCTTGGGCATTTAATACAAACAATACAATACTGTTCCTTATATTAAAGCCTAATTTCGAACTTTTTATTGTTTCATCACAATCGAATGATATCAATTCTGATCCTCTGATTGATCTAAGCTGCAAATTGATATCCCGATATCACACTTCCCCATAATATAAAGCAATATTCATCGTTAGTTAGCTTTTGAGAAAAGTTTATACAATAGGTACATATTTACAATTAAAAACTAGCCATACATGTCAATCGACAAGGTCAATTAAACACACTGTACACGCAGATATGATTTTTAAAACCCCCAGTTTCTGAAAGCTTTATTAAGTCACAGATACGTGAATCTAAATCAATCTCATTGAATAGTTGAACAAAATAACAACATGAATGAGATCAGCGCAATGATCATATGTGGCGCCGCCACTTATGATCATTCTGCCACATATGATCAGATCATTCTGTCATCGTAATACGGCGTTAATATCGATCTTTATTTCGATTATTATAGATAGATACAATATACTTTGTACCTACACCAAAATTGTAACACAGCTCTCTATGACTGAAAGATGGATTTATCGGTTAAGTATTGCAAAAAGATCAGGTGTGTGAAAATACTCGTAAGCTGAGCGCGTGTTTGACCAAATATATGAATGTGGACAAACTAGGAATAGTATATATGGATTGTAGCATATAACGTTCTGTCTTTGCCTTCCCCATGGGAAAAAGTACGTGGTAAATACGTTCATGTACAGGTATTGTAAGATTGAGGTATCGTGATACTGTGATGGAGACTTGAGTGAATAGACTTTCAGAAACAGGGCGTATGTGTCCCCAAGCCGTGAAAGAAGCCAAGAAATGAATATTCTTAAGATTACTGACCGCAAGCTAATAATTTCGTCCTCGGTGCGCCTGACCAGCTGTACGGGGCCTTGGTAGCCGGAAATCAGTTCAGCAATGTTCAGGTTGACGTACGAGCGAACCACTTCCTTTACCAACAGTGACCAGGATTGTGGCATCTGGTTCTGCGCGAGGTGCAGCAGGTCATCGAAGGTAGCATCCAGGATCTGGTACAAATATGATGTTTTAGGAAAAGTTTAGATAAGATAGATAGACAGATAGAATACTCTTTATTATGTACCTACACCATAAAAATTACAGATATAAATGTAGAACTGTTACATCGGGTGTCACAATGGGCGGTGTTATCGCTAAAAGCGATCTTTTACAGACAACCTTTGGATGGATCAAAAGTAGAAGGAGAGACAATACTGCAGCTAGTCAGTGGTGTACCATTTACATATACGAGTACAGTAAATACATACATACATGCATACATAAAGCATATAGATACTTATCTATACACCGTGGCATTTTAGTCGTCTTACAAAGACAGCCCACTTCATGTATCCAATGACTACTAATCATTCATGTAAAAAAAAATATTTTTTAGAACATTTGAATTTTTTATTTTATTTTTGTTTTTTTATTTATGTCTCATGGTTTAAAACAACCTGTTACGAGTGCAGTCCGAGCCTTGTGATACAAGGGCGCCGCAGATAAGTTTCAATAGTAAGAAACACATTTTTGCGTTAGGGTGAATGAACTCTGATAAAGATGTCGCCGCTCAATTCCGCGGCGCCCTTGTAACACAAGGCTCGGACTGCACTCGTAACAGGGTGTTTTAAACTATTATGGCATGCGTCATAATTAACAAAAATAAAAAAACTCAAATGTTCAAAAAAAAAATAAAAATTACATGAATGACTAGTAATCATTGGATACATGAAGTGGGCTGTCTTTGTAAGACGACTAAAATGCCACGGTGTATAAATATATACAAGTAATAATAAACATGATACAAGAGCAAGGAAATTGAAGTAATAAAGTGATTTTTAACCAGAATTTTAAAAGTAGACAAAGATTGAGCACGCCTTATCGACACAGGCAAGGCATTCCATAACCGTAATATTTGAACTGTAAAAGACTTGTCATAAAAGCTAGTGGAATGCATTGGCATCTCTAGTCTCAAGTTTTCCGATGACCTCTGATATCTATTATGTGTGTCCTGAAGGAACTTGAAACGTCTTGAAATCATAAGCATCTATACAAATAAACAAAATTGAAGTGTCAGTTCGTAATGTCAAAATGTAATGTAATGCTTTTTACTAAAAACCTAGAAAAATATACAGGGTTATTGGTAAAACAAACAACCAAAAACAACCTTGCAGGGCCTCAAGTCTGCTATCACAATAGTGTCAGAATGGTCTCGCCATTGTGAGTATTTGACAGTGTTTGTATGGCAAATCTGTCAAAAACTCACAATGATGAGATCATTCTGACACTATTGTAATAGCAGACTTGAGGCCCAGGACTGTATTACTACATCATAAACAACTACTTTTGTTTTATGATTTTTTACAAAACATAATTATTACACTTACCAAAAACAAGCTTTCAAGACTTCGTTGTTCTATCTAACAATTTAAATTCTGTGTATTTTATTGTACCTACCTACGCCTCCCGTGCACTGTCACTCGTAAGACCTGCAGTTTATTTTGCTATGCGTAGAGTTTGTAACATTTTGATCTTTGACATTTTGATTTCTGACATTTTTAAATGATGTAATGATAGTGGTTTTGATATTTGTAATAGTAATGACATGATATATAATATGATACTAAATTATATTTTACTTTTAATACAAACATATATTTTTAATTAAGTTGATGATTTAAAATTTTATACTAGTAATTTATAAATTGATCTAAATAAGTGTAATAATAATGATATAAATAATTTCAAATGTTTGCATGCCGATTGGTAAAATGTGGCTGAGCTAAATGTAATTCTTAAGAACTATTATGTACTACCCATATTTGCAAAATAAAAATTCTATTCTATTCTATTTTTGAATTTAAATAATTATATTATGTTTTATGAAAATCTGATAAATTAAAATCTGATGAATGATTAAAAGTCATAGAACAAAAGTTGTTGTTTTTGCTGTTAGTAATATAGTCTTGAGAGGTTGTTGTGTCCCATTTCCTCCCGTTGGTGTCGTAAAAGGCGACTAAGGGACATACTAGAGAATGGGCAGCAGCGTTCTCTATGCATTTTTAACACCACACTGCGATCGCCAACCCGCCTGCCAAGCGTGGCGATTATGGCAAATCCCCCCAATTGGGGGAGGCTTATGTCCAGCAGTGGACGTCTTTCGGCTGAAATGATGATGATGAATGATGAGAGGTTGTTAGTGTTTTACCAATGACCCTGCATACGGTACTTATCACAAAAATAAAATGTTTGTCTCTATGTCTGTTTGTTCCGGCTAATCTCCGAAACAGCTGGGCCGATTTTGACGGGATTTTCAATGGCAGACAGCTGATGTTATAAGGAGTAACTTAGGCTACTTTTATAAAGGAAAAGTTTTTAATCAGTGCGCAAATTTTGACAAATTAAACTTAAACGTCTTTTATTATACACCTATTTCTGATCTTATTTTTTCCTATTCATTTTGATATGTCTTAGTACAAAACAATGAAGTTATCGTTAACGAAACATGTTTATTTTGAAACTGGTATAATGGATGCTCATCGCGTAATGCGCCGGCGGCGCGGTCAGTGAAGCGGAACGCAATAGTAGGTACCTATCAGCGGTGCGCTCGCCCATTGATATTATTACGAATAGATTGTATCCACATTTTGCTGATTTCAAGTAGGACCAAAAAAAAAGTATTGAGCAAATAATGGAAATGTCTTCTATTACTGATATTGAACCACCAAAAAAATTTGCGCACTGGTTTAAAACATAAATGCTTTGAGTTTTATGCTTTGAACAATTTTAAATAGTAGACTTACCAAAGCAGCGACGGGGTAGTTGACGGCGGCCCATGTAGCGGTGTACCCGCCGATGCTCCATCCGAACATAACAATCTTATCGGGTTGAAAGTTCAGCTCGTTGATAGCATACTGCACGACCGCGTCGATGGCGTTATGCTCTTGCGACGGGTAGGGTTTACCCTGGAAGAAAGAAGAACGAAATACTTTACCAGCTGTTGATTGCATAATCAGGCTATGTTCCTCCTGCTAGGACACAGGCCTCCTCTCTGTAAGAGGGAGTGGTATTTATTAAAAATCTGTTTAGTTTCTTTATTGTTATTCATAAGTCCAGAAATAAGGAATTTATAGACTAAAAGTAATTGCCCATTTAAGTAATTTCCCTACTTCGGTTCTTTCTAACTATAAAACACCGCGTGAGAGCGAGTAAGCAATATCAGTTATTTTAGGGAATCCCTGAACATGGGGTTGCGATGTTTGTTCAAATCAAAATCAATTAAATTTTGCAGAAAAATCTGAAAAGTAAATAAATAAATATTGTTGACGTAATCACCCTCATTTTTGGTGACATGGGGGGCGGGGGATCCCCCATGTCACCAAAAATAATCAAAGCAAAGACCCCCACCCGCCTTTGGTGCTTACGTAATACTTCCATAAGCCCTTTCGCAATTAGGGTGCTGATGAAAATTACAGATTTTCATAATGGCCGTTATATGACGGAACCGCGTTCTTAGAAAACCAAAGCATAACTGTTGCATGAGATTTACATTAAGAATATCACGAATTGGTGACCTGACAACCTCAAAAGAATGACGTAAATGTTTTAAAATTATAAAAGAAAGGTCGATGAGGAAAATAGGTCACAAGTACTCAAAGAGTTCGGATTAACAATCACCATTTAAATACAAAAGGCATTATGTATGCAATTATAAATGTATCGGTAGAGACATCTGTGCTGGAAATAGTAATGTAAGTCATGTACCTACGTTAAAAATTATGTCGAAAAACGTTCTACAGTACCTTATATGTTAGAAAATATTTTCATATAATTCATATAATATAATATTTAATATATTGTCATAAGGATATTTCTTTGGTTTGGTTCATTTCGGAAGATTATTGTCGCACGAACACAGCATGAGGACGATCAATAAGATCTGTCAGATTCTTACAGATTTGCTCGATCGATAAATATCAAGGTTAAAATAGAGCATAATTTGTTAATTTCTCGATCGTCATAAACGACCCCAGTGGCGATCGACAAAAAATAAGTTGTTGATCGTCTGTTGCTAACACATTCACTGGATTTTGTTTGATAACACATGTCGATAGTAAAAAAATCGACCCAAAATTGTACTTACAGTGCTTCCACCGAACCCAGGATGATTCCAACCCAATGCCGAGTAGCCGGACTTAATCGGCGTGTTTATGATGCCGATCTCGTAGAACCCGGAGTTTCCCTCGCAGCATATGACCAGGGTTCTGCCTTTCACGGAGCGCGAGCGGTTGTCAACGAAGATTGTGTCAATTTTATTACCATCAGCAGTGCCTATCTTAGCACGTTTTCCATCATAATTTTCCACGAGTGTAGTCCTGCCTTGAAATAGTGCTCCCCCTGAAAAAAAAAAGTTTATCAACGATGCCATGTCCGAAGTGTAAATAAGAAATCGATAGTTATTATTCAATTTTAACGTGTTTTTATAGTAGTCAGTATTTGGTGTATTCATCATTTTATTTGAGCTTGTCTAGTTTTTAGGGTTCCGTGCCTCAAAAGGAACGGAACCCATATCGGTCTGTCTGTCCGTCTGTCACAGCCAATTTGCTCCGAATCTACTGGACCGATTAAGTTTAAATTTGGTACAGATATGAAATTCTCAAACACGAACGGGTAACGTAAATAAATGAATTTTGAATATGGGGTTCATTTTCGGGGGTTTTTTTTTGGCGTACTGTGCGTGTGTCATATCAAATAAAAGGGCTTACTGTGAGGGTAGTTTTTTTTTTTATAATTTTAAAATGATTTCTTCTTATAAATTTATTAAAGAAAATAGATGAACACTAACTATTCCCCCCCCCCTCATCTCCAAAACTATGGTCTTAAAATAACATGGTAAATCACTCAATATTGTACCTAAAAAGTTACATTTGCAGTTGGAATGTATGGCGAACATGTTTTTCAACTACAATGTTAAGTTTGTTCTTGGGATAAATTCATTCCAACTACGAAACCCTTCATTGTGTGTGGTCCGACACGCACTTGACCGGTTTTTATTTGACTATCTCTGAAAGGGGTTGCACTTTACTGTAAGGCTTTAATGGATACGAGAGAAGATGTAGACACTTTCCAGTTCTTTAGTGACCTTCTCAAAAACACATTTTGATGTTCATTATGACCCGGAAAGCCCCCGAAGAAGGTTCGAACCTGAACCTATTCCAAAATTGGTACTTACAAAGCAGAGTATGAACCACCGCAAGAGATCCAGGGTAGATGAGTCGAAGACCGAAGCTATGGGTAGCGCAGTAGGCCAGGATCTGAATGGGCACTCGTTGGTACATCGGCAGCTCGGGGTTGGCGCAGAACTTGAATGGGTGGTGATCGAACCATGACGAACTAAAAAATTAGTTAGTCTTAGGAGTTTTGTTTGGCTATGAATACTATTGTCTGTCCCAAAAGTGTCTGATGAAAGTGTAAACAAACCTTGCTTACGTTAAATGAGGACTATCGCGCTTGGATTCGGCGCTAGAGGGCGCTATTGTAGAGTGAGGTATCTAGAAATGTCAAATGTGAAACTAAACGTTCACTGTTTGCGGAATTTTCTATACCAAATTGATAATAATTATTCATAATTGTAAAGATTGTGCCATTACTGATTAATTATGACTTAAGATTTTAATTATCAACTTAGGATCTAATTTCGTAGCATTTGGAGGGAGAATAATATTTGTCTGCTTAATGCTTGCCAATTTTAGGAACATTATAATGTAAATTCATTTGGTATTTTAAAATTTAATAATATAAACATTTTATGAAGTAACGAGTACTTAAACATACTCGTATCCAAACCATATAAAATAAAAGTACTGACAGGACCTTACTCAACAGTGGCGCCAACTGGTGAGCACTAAAACGATAGCCTCCATTCCTACGCAATCACTCACTAAAGGGAATTTCTCATCCATCATCTTTATGGGGTAACACATTCTTGTCAGGCTTGTCAGGGGATGCCGTGGCCCTGGCACACAGGCAACTGAAGGAACACGGGTGGGTTTTGCCAGTAAAAGTTTGACACGCACTCCCGCTCCGCCCAGAGCGGGAGAAGTTATTTGATAATTTCCCACCCAAAAAAAAGGGGTAACACATTCATTTGTACATGGTTTTTCAATAGGGACAAAGACAAAGTATCTTTGACAGCTGATGGCGGCCATATTGTATTGTCTATTGGCGCAAATTTTTGACAGATTTTCAACACGGCCGTTCAATTCGTCAAACGTTTCGCGTTGTCAATTTATTGAAAGAGAAAGTCAACGGGTTCCTGATCTCAAGATTCGGGGACAAGACATGGCCTCCAAGATCATGTGATTAAAAGCCCCTTGATTATTTTTTGTGGAGTGTATGCGAACAAGCCAAGAACTTTCGAAGACTTAAAGAGTAAAATCACACGAGTCATCAATGATATAGAGGTGCCATTATGTCAAAAAGTGATGGAAAATTGGACCTCTCGTATTCACGCTACCGTAAGAAGCCGAGGTGATAATTTATATGATATGGTATTCCATAAATAATGCCAAAAAGTAATCATTAAAAAAAGGAAAATATAATCTAAATGTAAACAATCAATGTGTTTTTATTCAAATTCCAATATACCCGGTCACTATTGATAAACCCTGTATTTAGAAGGTTTCAACTTCATATCTCACCACAAAAAACGAGGTTATAAAATTATACTCATTGTCAATTGAAAAACATCATCAAACGAGACACATAGTTCAATCAAAGCACTCAATTTGTATGTGGCACTACAAATTGGCCCCCACAGGTACATACGTTTTCTGACAAATTTGTTAACATTTTCACCAATTAGTTAACCTTTGAAACAGATAATTAAGGCTACCATACGGTCACCTCTACCTTCTGATCCGTCTCAACTGATGAAAATCTGTAACGTGTGGCTGTAACTGCTTCAAGGTCTAGAGTGACCATACTCTGATACCCTGTAGCGAACAGTTTAAACTGAGTTTGTTGTTTCGGGTGTTCAGATCAGAGCCATGCGAGAAGGTTCATCTGTTCAAATTGATCCCTCCACGTATGGTAGCCTTAACAAATGAGTATGGCTAGTGAATGCAAAGGCTAGTTTATGCTAAATAGTGAACATCAACACACCGTCGTAGAACATGTTGTGCCTATGTACAGAACCCGGGCGTAATTGGTAATTGATTGGCGAATTTTATAAAGAGATTGTCACGCAGGTTGAGTGACAGAGAAAACGCTCTACAAAGCTCTATGTGCCCTTTTCACAAGCCATGTACTTTATGCGTGCCTACATTAATTGGTTACTTCCTTTGTAACTGTAAATATAGACATGCTCTTTAATCAATACTCCTAGTGGCGCTTTACCTTATTTAAGAGCGTTGTCACCGGTCCACTAGCGCCAAAAACTATGAAAAACGGCTCAATCAACTATATCAGTAAGTGTGTCTAGAATTGTCTAATACCTTTTTTAAAGTTTCATATTGAGACACGAAGCAACAAAATACGATCTAGAGGAATGTGGCCGTTTTTATGTAGATCGAATTTTGTTACATTCTCAGTCACGAGATAATATATATTATTATGTTTTTAAAGGCGTGGCGCTAGTGGACCGGTGACAACCCTCATAACAACTCAATAATATTTTCACTTATTACAAAAACCTGAACAAACAACAAATTACCTCGAACCTAAAGGATTTAAATGACTCTAGATCTGCGGGGTAATGCGAAGCACACTTACAGTGTTTTTTTTATTTTGACAGTTCAACAACATTCAATGCGTTATTTATTTTATTTTTCGAACATATGAAGCAATGGATTAGCAATGTCCTATAATAGTACATTAGTTACCGAGGGATATAAAAGAAAGAAAACCCGAAATCGCAGGTATTTGTGACCCGAGCCGCAGGCGAGGGTTGTAAATATGCGATAGAGGGCTTTCTTTTTTACTGCCCGTGGTGAGTACACAATTTTACGTCTTCACCTGGCCACAATGCGAGTTTTACTGTATGCGTAGCGTGCGGTAAAACTCACATTATGGCCAGGTGTGACGTAAAATCATTATGATTGTGACTGAAAGTGTGTTACGCAATTAGGTTGCTGGACTTCTATGTACACCATTAAACAGCATATATTCCGTCCACTGAAAGATTGCTTTTTTGACACCTGTCAGTTTCATACAAACGAAGTGTTTTACGAATTTAAGCTCTATTAGTTCCAAATCTTGTACAACTGACAGGTGTCAAAAAATCATTCTCTCGGTGGACGGAATATAGTATAGAAAATAAGTAAATAGTTACAGAAATGGTACCATGATGATTTCATCTTTTTTACAAAGTTCTTCTATTCCATCTAGAATTAGATGATGCTCGCGTAGGTATAAGCAACTGTATAACTGCATGCACAAGGAAGAAATACATATAAATAAGCATTTTAATTATACAGCCATGTATGTAGGATGTATCGAGACAGATGGGCCAGAGTCGTCATGCAGTGGATGCCAGATGACGGGCGTCGTCGCTGAGGGAGGCCTAGGAAACGGTTGCTTGATGACTTAGATGCGTTTACGGGAGATTGGTCGGAGAAGGCAACACACAAGGAACAGTGGAACGTTATGGGGGAGACCATTGCCCAGCAGTGGAAAAAGAAAGACAGTATTTTTTTTACAGAGGTGTATTGCACATAGCTGTTCGAAAACCACTGGATTATTGAGTGCAGCTAGAAAAGACGAAGTTAATTTCTGTGTTCAGTATGCACAAAAGTAAAAGTAGTTTTATGCAGTTGAATAGAAAATATTCTTACATTTCATTAAATTATTTCTGCGCCGGTTAAGTTCGAAAGTGAGTGTGTCAGGTAGTGACTTTGTAGCTTCTAGAGGGGCATGCAATTATAAATTTCTCTTAGGGTACTTACCCTACATAAATTGGATCCATCTTTATGATAGGATTCTGTGAACTACTGAAATAAGACATCCAGAATTAAACACCAACATTTGATCAATTGTTTATTAGAGAAAATAAATAATAAATTTAGAGTTAACAAGTAAGAAAACTGTCATGCATTGCAAAAAAACAGTGACAAGCAAGTTTGGAGAAACTGCATGCAAATAAAAGTTGATGCTTGTGAAACAGCTACTCCTCTAGCGCAAGAAAACAAATAATATACCTGCAACACCCAAAGCCAATAGGGTAATATAAACGCCAATTCAGGTAAGTGCATGCAGTAAACAATTGGATCGTAGCATATACATGTGTCTATTTAAATGTATCTATAGGTACTAATATTATAAAGCTGAAGAGTTTGTTCGTTTGTTTGAACGCGCTAATCTCAGGAACTTCTGGTTGGAATAGAAAAAATATTTTTGTGTTGGATAGTCCATTTATCGAGGAAGGTTATATGCTACATAACATCACGCTACGACCAAAAGGAGCGGAGCATAAATGAAAAATGTTGCAAAAACGGGAAAAATATTCCTTTTTGAGAACTTCCGTTGCGCGCGCTGCGTAAACGGTTTAAAGAGAACTTAGCAAAACGATGACTAGCAAAAATAAACGACAGCGAGTAAGCGGTCCGGACCTAGGCCCCAAGCGTGCCCCCGCGATGGACGTCCGCGCGGGTCTCCGCGACGGAGCACTTTTGTATGGAACCGATCGGGCGTCCGATTCACGCAGTTTCAGGCCTTAGTCTCGCAAAAACTCGAAACTGGCTCGACCCATTTGAATATTATTGTTTTGTTCGCCTCAATAGGTACTGGGATGATTAAGGAAAAAATAAAATGAGGGAAAACCCAAAGAAACTCTCGTGGTACCAAGTTCACCAGGTCATCTAGTACTTAATAATTTTAGTCTTTTAAACAAAATAACAATGGCACTCACCAGTTGAGTTATGCTGTTCTGAGGTTTAAACAAATGGCCCGGGCCAATAGATGAATTACATAAAATACACTATGCTCTCAATTGTTCTCTAGAATTATGATAAGCCATATTAGCTATGTTAGTTTCAAAGCTACCTACCCAAACGTAAGCTTAATCTATGCTATGGTTATTGTATTATTGTTAATAATAAGTTAATACCTTATTAAAAATGACGATCTGAGGTTGAAGTTGGAGTTTGTTCAGTTAAATGTTACATACTTACATGCTTGGAATACAACTTGGGGCTCGACTGTTTTATACCAAAGCTGTTTTATAGCAAAATAGCTCTACTATGATTCATCTTACAGCAGGGAAAAGCCTTGTTTGGTATACAGCAGTGAAACAATTCCTCCTACATCCAAATATACTGCGTTACCACTCACCTTTCTCTGGTAGCAACGCTGTAAGTAGTCGGCCATGCTTTGATGTCAAAGTCATATTTCCTCAGTTCTGTCATATAAGCTTCCCGATCAGTTGTTGGAGTTCTCAGTGCCTTTATGAATCGGACGTATTTTGGACTGCATGTTCTTCCATATGCTCGTATGATGAACGAGAAAGCCAAGAGACAGCTGAGTCCGCCAAAGAAACGCCCAAGTGACTTCATCTCGTCCACGGTGAAGAAGCCACGTTTCATAATGTACGTGACGATAAAAGGCGACGTGTACATGCTTATGTTTAACAGCGTTTGGGCCTAAAATAAATAAATTTATTAAATTTTGTTGTCTTTTAACACGTTGTCTATAAATAATACCATTGGGAAGTAGCAGTGCATAATAATAATAATTATTATTATATTATTTATTTCAGACATTTATAGTCCATAAACTCGTACATTTAAATTATAATTATATATTAGGTATATAAAATTAAAAAAAGTTGATTAATATATAATCAAAACCTTACCGTAGAAATAACCATGTCACCATACTTCTCCAGTCCTTGAGGCTGGTACAGGGACTAGAACAAAAGGAATTAATTAGATTTACAATAACAAACTCCAAATTGAAGGTGTAATCTCCATGTCATGTCGTTCATTCACAACCCTGAACGCACTTTTATTCAAAATCCGAGGTATTTGAAGGAAATCCCTAATGCATTGCTTCATAGGTTTGAAAAATTTGTCTGTTCAACAACGTAAATGACGAAATGAACATGATGATGAATATGATTGCCATCGTATGTGTGTTACGCAATTACCCAGCTGGTTACAGCGAGCCAACAGTTGTTCTTTTAAGTCAAACTCGATGGTGCATCCCGCAAAACCGCGGCATAACGAACTGAGCCAGGCTCATACTACTTATGGTCTATTCCAAAAGTATCTGATGAAAATGTAAACAATTGGACTCTCTCATCACTCATCTTTCTTGGGGTACTGTTTAGAATGTTACAATAAAATTCCTCCCCACATATTTCAACTGAATGAGACGAAATCCAAATCTTGTATAAAACGCACACTATGCAGGAGCTTATTCTACAAATCCCCCTTAGGAGGAAAAGTGGAATCTATAAAAAACAGTCTAGAATTCACCCCTGATAATCCCGCTTAGGGGCGAAAACTAGAATTGAAAAAAAAAAAACTTATACCAAGGCCCTCCTAAAAGTGTTTTTATTTTTACATTAGGTTTCAGTTTTCCCCACTGAAGGGGATTCTCTGGGGGGATTAGTGAAATAAGCCGGATTATCAGGGGTGAATTCTAGACTGGTTTTTATATATTCCACTTTTCCTCCTAAGGGGGATTTTTCAGGGGGGATTTGTGAAATAAGCCTATGCAGGCAGGCGCATAATATGATTAACTTGCGTCTGCCCGCGACTTCGTTCGCGTGAAATTTCTTGTGCCCCGTTCCCCAATTCGTGCTCCACATATCATCAAAAAAGCCCGTCTGTACAAAATGTATGAGAAAGTGAATTTTATTTAAAAAAATTGTTTTCGGGAATTCTTCGCAGTTTAATAGTTATTCTGCTATCCGGAGCGGAGACAAATCCAACAAATCCAAGATCATAAAAATCGGTCCAGCATTCTTGAGTTACACCATTACATTATTACACCATTTATGGTGTAAATAAACCGACTTTGTTTTATATGTTAAGATATGCCTATTGGAGTTGTGGGATTATATTGCTGATAAAAATGCTTGGCTCAATGCTAGTCCTGCTCCACAACTATTTGATTAACAATTGAAAATACTGTTGGAGCTAATGAAGATTGTAGACTATCTTGGATTGTATAAACTCAATCTCCTTTGTATTACATAATTGCATGGCACAGGTGTGAAGTACTATGTACTATAGAGCAACCATTTACCGGGTAATGAATGTACCCTGGCGGCTAAGAGTATGTCATGTCATGTCAATGCCAAACGTCGCAGATGACCTGCGAGCTGAGTTCATCCGCTCGTCGTGCGATTATACACCAGCCAGCTTAACCTCCGTCTCACAGAGAGGGGGCCTGTCCCAGCAATGGGAACTTATAAACTGATTATGCTATCTGTGAACTTGGTTCGACTTGGATTATTGCCAACAAGCTTGTGTGTCTGTCATACATAAGTTATCCCTAAACTCTTGGTGCTATATTACAAAAAAATATAGGAAACATCGTTTCAATTCGGAAAACTTAATCAATGGAACTAGAATTAAATGTAACAGGCCCTAGGATTAAAATATCCAAAAAAATAATTAGGTAAATGATAACATTTCCCTAAAAGCACAATCTAGCATCAAGTAGTTTAGTTAACTTGTTCCAATTTATGCAATTGAAACATTAGGTAATATCCGCATCGATTGTATGCTGCAGCCGCGCGCATCCTTCCTGTGACCTGTACGACCACTCCTCGTGCGCCGTGTGGCCCCGCCCTGCACAGCGCAGTGTTTGAGGACTTACCGAATTCCCGCCCACGCGTAATCTATACGCAACTGCATGCTTGACCCACCCTTTCGTGGAACTCGTGGATGCTTTTGAATTCGGAACAGTAGAACCCGTTTGGTTACAAACGCCTACTCCTTTTTTTTATTTTTAAGATGGAAAACTTCTTGCCTTAAGAGGGGGCTCACAGGTCCACTAGCGCGACTGCTTTAAAAAAATATTATCTCGTGACTGAGAAGTAATTATGAAAAACGACTCAATCAGCAACCTCGGTGTGTCTAGAATTTTCTAATACCTTTTAGTTTTAATATTGATTTATTGAGAACCGAAGCAACACAATTCGATCTAAAGAAAAACGGCCACATTTTTCTAGATCGTATTTTTAACAGACTTTCCAAAAAGGAGGAGGTTCTCAATTCGGTTGTATTTATTTTATTTTTTTATATTTTCACCTCAAAACTCCGTCGTTTATGAACCGATTTGGAAAATTCTTTTTTTATTTGAAAGGATATACTTCCAGATTGGTCCCATTTTTTTCAAAATCTAGTTCTGATGATGGGATCCATGAGGAATTGAGGGAACTCCTCATATTTTACAGGCAAACATATAGCGATTTTTTTATTTTCATCAACAACTCATTCAGTTAGTATCATTTGATGAAGTGGAACTGATGAAGAAGACCACAAATGGCCAACGGGTTGCTTCGTGTCTCAATATAAAAACTTTATAAAAGGTAATAGAAAATTCTAGACACACATACCGAAGTTGCTGATTCGAGCCGTTTTTCATAATTTCTTCTCAGTCACGAGATACATTTTTTTAAGGAGTGGCGCTAGTGGACCGGTGAGGGCCCTCTTAAATTGAGCATAATTGCTCAAAAACATCGCTATTATTAAGTAGAACTTATTGTATTCAAATATTATTTAGTTCTGACCAAAAATATAACACCAAAGTAGCCTAGAACACTGGGGTTTAAGTCAGTTAGAGTCTGACAATTAATGCTCTATTCTCCTCTCGATGAAATGGGTATGAGTAGGTAATAATAATAATAAAAACGTTTATTTTCGCCACCACATAATAACAAATTAGTACAATACATAATTGTGTATTCTAAAATACATTGATGTTGTGGAGACTGGAGCCTGTACTAAGAATACCTGTGTTACAGGTCTTCAGGCCTCCAAACTACCTAGACAGGACACAGTAATACAAACATAGATAATGGTGCCGATTCCCTTGTTCACAAACTAAACTAAATTTAAGTTCAGTGCATCTTTTTCTTTCTATTTCATTATGAAAAGGACAGAAGATAAATTTTAGTTTAGTCCTGTCAAATTAATCAGCGCTTGACGTAAATTGACGTAATTTTAGTCGGCAAGTTTTTAATCACGTCTAAACTTGTATGGAGTAGTGACAGGCGCTGATTAATTTGACAGGACTAAACTAAAATTTATCTTCTGTCCTTTTCTTAATGAAATAGAAAGAAAAAGATGCACTGAACTTAAATTTAGTTTAGTTTGTGAACAAGGGAATCGGCACCAGTGATGATAATGTTGGGATGGAAGATTAAAATAAAAAAACATGGAAAAATAAAAACAAATAATCAATTAGACAGCAAGGTAGGTGTGGGGGTGTGGGTGTGTGGATGTGTGGGTGTGGGTGTGTGGATGTGTGTGTTGGGGTGCGTGGGTGTGGGTGTATGGTTGTGTAGTGAATGCGTGATATTATTATATTATATACGTAAGACATTTCGAGCTGCTTTTTTATGAGATGACTTCTAAGAGTCTCTCTGTGAATAAACACAATTTTTTATTTACTCCTAATCTCAGATTGCATGAGACCAAGCATTTAGAAGCAAGGAAAAGAATCGTGCAATTTCAAGAAAAAATAAAAGAAGGTAACAAATCAGAGAATCTTGATCTTTAAAACTGATGGATGAAAATGTCAAACTCATTTTGACTCTGAATTTTATGACTGACTATTGTTCTAGGATACTGTCTTAAACATCAACTTATGCATTTGAATCGAAGGAGTTAGATCTTCTACTTTATAATGCAATCAATTTGCCCACACTTATCCCAACTATGTTGAGATAAGTATAACTGGATGTTTTTCTAACTAATCAGGTGACTCGTTTGTTTACAATGGGGAGAGACACTACCAATTACAATTATCGGCTAGGTGTCGTATCGTCACTGGTGTTGTTTACATATCAAACACCATATTTTTAGGGTTCCGAACCCAAAGGGTAAAACAGGACCCTATTACTAAGGCTCCGCTGTCCGTCCGTCTGTCGCCAGGTTGTATCTCATGAACCGTTAGACAATTGAAATATTCACAGATGATGTATTTCTCTTGCTGCTATATAATCAGAATAAAATAAATATTTAAGGGGGCTCCCATACAACAGACATGATTTTTTTGCCATTAATAGATAACTAGCCCGCGACTTCGTTTGCGTGGAAGTCGTAAGAAATCACAATATTCTAAAATACCAGCCACATTTTAAATGTTTTTCCGACACCTCTAACAAATATCGTTAATATATACAATAATGTATACAAAAACTTAACAAATTATATACTAAAACCTTCCTCGAGAACCACGCTATTCATTGGTGAAAACAGCATGAAAATCAGTGCAGTAGTTTTTGAGTTTATCGCGAACAGACAGACAGACAGACGCGGCGGGGGACTTTGACTTATGTAGTGATGGAACGGAACCCTTCGTGCACGAGTCCGACGCCAACTTGGCCGGTTTTATTTTTACGTTTTATTCAAAGATTCAAGCATAACATAGTGCATTGAACAACTCATCATCATCTGCTTCCACTCTTACCGGATGCAGCGGCATGGAGGGACTGGGTAACATGATATGCCTTGATAAGACTGGTTGTCAGACTTTTGGGCATCTAACTACCCGTAATTACTATCAAAGATATATGAATGACAGCCAGAACCAACAGCTTAACATGCATTCTGAGGCACAGAGGGGTCTCAATATGTACTGGATGGACCCATCCATGAACTGACAGGGGCAAGCGTTGCTTAAGAGGCCTATTACATTTAAATCATGATTTCTGTGTTAAATGGCCAACTTTGGTGTTCTTATTCTGAGAAACTGGAAGACTACAACAACTTTTACTTGTTAAGTGGTGGAGAATAGTTATAAGTATATTATTATTAACATAACCGGGATATTTACCATGTTTATTCATTTTTCTGAGTTCCCGATATTTCGGCGCTGTTGCAAGCACCATGATCACGGATAAACTAAGTATAGTTTATAGCGGTCTCCCTTTCCCAAATTTTTTCTTATCTGTTTATTTTAAGCCAAACTTCTGATGCAAGTTTTTCGTAAAATTTGCAATGGCACTTTTTTGAGCTTGTGGTTTGAACGATTACATAAATTACTACTACACAGGCAAACGGTGGTTTAGTTCAGTGAAATATGTATGTAATATCTATTCAAAATTACTAAAAAAGCTTGGAACTAACTGTAAATGTCTCCTTACTACATCAATATTATTACGTAGTAGATAAATTGCTTATTTGCCATAATCATTGTCTTCTTGTATGAAGCTTCCAATAAGCATTATAGAGATACTGAAGATACTGGTGACACCGAACTTTGACATTAGCCTTCGAGCAGCTAGTTCAGCGTGACGTCGTCATCATCACTTCCTCAGAGCTTACGAGCAGCGAGTCACACAGCCAGCCAGCCCACGGTGAAGCCGTGGGCTGGCTGGCTGGTACAGGCTGACTGTACAGGTATCCTTTACCACCAGCATTCAGCGAACGCGCATACCTGGTCATCATCCTCAGCCTTATCAGCAACCTTTGCACAGCACACTACAATTTCGACCGGTCCATAAGAAGAGCCCTTAATACCTCTCTTGGTCGACGCTAGCAGTCAGCCGCAACCCGGGCTGTACCACATCCAACTCACTGGAGCATAGCACAATGCCGCTCGACTAACTGGGGAATCTCCACAGACAGTTCCGATGCATTGTGAACTATGCGGCATCCGGTTCCAACTTACTGGAACCACAATTGGCCCTGGCAAGCATATGCAATATGCACTGACTCAACCCGCTATCGACCTCCGATTTTTAGAGCGGAGTGATGTAGCGGCATCTATAACGCCACATGCGAACTATGCATCAAAGATTTGATGTCACACAAATTCTGCATTGCGCAATCAGAGTTTACCGCGGCACTAGCAATATATACAACATCCCAACATCAGCTGTCGGACAGTTGCCCACCAGACACAAAACCCGTCTGGTCGGATGATCCTCTCTTTTCTATGGAGGATGACTGTACTTTGCACCCTGTTCCTCACACCTCCATAATATAACCAGTGTGTTCTGCCCACCATTATTTACAATACCGAGAGCTGGATGCCTACATAGAAACCTGTGTACATATTAAGAGTTGCACACACAGCTATGGAGTGTTCCATGTTTGGCAAAAAGCTGAAACTAAAATAAGCTCCAAGGATAAGGCTCCTAGGAGGATGAGAGATCCGAAGTCACACAAAGGTCAGAAAGACTGGAATACTACTTGTATTCCCATCTTTCTGACCTTTGTATAGAACTCAAATGGAATTGAGTGGGAAACCTGGTAAGTTATGATGATGATAGCTGAACTATGGCAGTGACCGACTAGCTGCCAACAACTAAAAGTAGGAATGGTTGTGTGGAAGCGAAAAGGGTGGACCACTTTGTTGCCAGTAGGAATGATGCCTGGGGGCCAAGTCTACTAATGTACAAACATTGCAATGGTCTCTTCATAGTAAGTTTTTGACAGATTTGCCATACAAACACTGTCAAATACTCACAATGGCGAGACCATTGCAACGTTTGTAAATTAGTAGACTTAGGGCCCTGGATGAGACAATCACAAGAACTTGGTTATAAGTATAATATATAATATAATATAATAATAATACCATTTATTTCAGGCAACACAGGCCCATAGAAATAATAAAGAAATAGAGGCCTATGATCCACTGCTGAGTGGGTGAAATTGGGCTGCGGAGTGTGGATGGTGACAAATTAGCGCGAGACAAAGTATGCATACTTTAAGTTTAATGTGGACCTATCGATTAAAATATGCATACATTCAAGAAACTAAAGTAAAATGTACATATTTGGTCAACATAAATATTAGTACCTACTTAGTACAAAATATCGAATAAAACTTACGTCTTTCGGCCCATCCCTGTACGCCTTATACAGACGAGGAGCAAACAAACATTGCCAAAATAATTTCATGGTGACGGTAAAACGATTCAAGACAAATTTAATACGAAATCAAATCTATTAACAAAAAAACCGTGACAATGACACTCAATCACTCGACTATTTTACCACCAAATTAGACCAGCGTTCAATAACTTGATGAATAACCGCTGACAAGTAAATAGACCATTAACCGGTATGATAGTTACTTGTTTTTTTACAAATTACATTATAGAAATGATAAAGTATTATTTTAACGGTGCAGTAGAAATCGTCCGCGCACACAACATGAGCAAAGACTAAATCAAAAATCAATAATCTCTTTTCATCATGAACAAATCACCACTTTTATCTACACGGATACGAGCCATTTTGCATTTATTTTGTCGCGTCGGATCGGATCTGCCTGTATGCAGGTCACACACGTACCTTTCAATTTCTTGCTCATAAAACTTTCACAAGCATGTTTTTCTAACTAATCTGTGTCTATGGGAGATTGTGTGTGTCTGTACATTTCACTACCAATTATCCGGCTGGATGTCGCATCGTCACTGGTGTAGTTTACATGTCAAACACCAAACATTTTTTTACGTGTTATTCAAAGATTCAAACCTGTATGTAGTGCACTGAACAACTCATCATCATCTGCCTAGCCTTTTCCCAACTATGTTGGGGTAGGCTTTCAGTCCAACCGGATGCAGCTGAATGCTAGTTAGTATTTTACATGGAGCGATTGCCTATGACCTCCATAACCCAGATATCTAGTGGTGCCAATTCCGTTGTTCACAAACTAAAGTAAATTTAAGTTCAGTGCATCTTTTTCTTTCTATTTCAATAAGAAAAGGACAGAAGATACATTTTAGTTTAGTCCTGTCAAATTAATCAGCGCTTGACGTAAATTGAGGTAATTTTAGTCGGCAAGTTTTTAATCACGTCTAAACTTGTATGGAGTAGTGACAGGCACTGATTAATTTGACAAGACTAAACTAAAATTTATCTTCTGTCCTTTTCTTAATGAAATAGAAAGAAAAAGATGCACTAAACTTAAATTTAGTTTAGTTTGTGAACAAGGGAATCGGCACCAATGAGTAACACGATACCCCTTGGTAAGACTAGTTGTCAAACTTTCGGGCTTCTGACAACCCGTAGTAACTATCGAAGATATAAAACGGACCAACCAACGGCTTAACGTGCTTTCCGGGGCATGGAGGGGTCTATTTATATAAAGATGGTCACCCACCCATGAACTAACCGCGGCAAGCGTAGCGACTGATCGACCCGTGCGGCTGTTATTACTTAGCCACAACAAGCCCCTCGCACCCTCGTCGTCTTCGTCGTTGTAGTGCACTCAACAACTAAATTGAAATAATAAAGGCGTAGGTACAGTGGCCAGCACATCAAGCTAGACGAAACTGTCAAATTTCTCCAAACGATTTTAAACTTTAAAGTGTTGACGATTAAGTTCAAAATCGAACGAGATTTGACAGTTTGTGGTAACTTGATGTGCTATCCACCATTCATCGTGTTCTTGCTGATGAGGAATGAAGAATACTGGGTCACTTTTCACTGGCGATTTCAAAATCTTACGTCCACACACAGATTTTTAAATCGCCACTATTCTATCGTCCAATCTCCTGTCAATTATTGTGTGTACACACGGCCACAAATTAAGCTATAAATTTCCAGTATAAACTGACATCTCATTGTACGGAAATTCTATACAATGCATAGGTCAGCCTAAACTGGAAATCTATAGTTTGATTTGTGACCGTGTGTACGTGTGATTTTGAAATCGCCGGCGATAAGGCACTGCATGTGTACCAATCATTAGAATAGACCACTCGTTCGTTGGGCCGAGCGTAAACGTCTATACTGCGCCAGATTTCGTCCTAACAATACGGTTACATTTTCGCGCAAAGTATTTCGTGTCGCGTTGTAGCTACAAAACTTCGTGTTCGATATACGACGAACTATATTGGTCACAATGTTAAAAAAAACTTCGCAGTTTCGCATTCGAGTTCGTCTGAATTAAACTCAAACTCAAAGCATTTATTTCAGATAAACCAATTTCAACAATTCAAATATTAAAATAAATTAAAATAAGCCGTGGCAGCTAAGAGATGACCAGTCCTAACTGACTAGTGTTGGGTGACTCAGCACGTGTGCTAGCACAGTTGTAGCTACTCACTTGGATAAAAAGAGTCACTCACTCTTTTTATTTTGATGTGCTAGCACACACCACAGTTAGCTACACCACAGTACATTTGTACGATCAAGTGCGTGTTGTGTGTGAGTTATGAACGAAACGAGTCGCTCGACTCTCGACACACACTCTTATTATTTTGATGTCATTGGCCAAAATTCAACTCGTGAAGCTACGCTTTGTTATTTGGCCAATGAACACGCGCGGGCTGAAGTAGTGTCGACAGCCGGACTCATACCGCACGTATTGTGAGTTTTGAATACGAGTTATTTGAGCCAATGCTATTCTTGATATGTATCAATGATATTCTTTAGTACTTACTCTGTCCATTAGTGCCCATGATTAATGAGTAGAGTATAGACAAAATGTTATTATTATTTTAGAAAGCGTAATGTTTCTCTATGAAAAAGGAATATAAAAGTTACATCATTATTAAAAAATCTCTCTTTTATTTATTAATTTAATAAAACAACGTGTTACTTAAATTTTATTTTTTATTTTAAAGAAAATGTAGGCTAATAGAAGGACGGTCATCAGTAGGAACAATAAAATTAAACAAAAAACAATAAAAAATACGATATTATTTGAAATTTGTCCTTCACCATAATTATAAGATATTTAATTAAAACTCACAAACAAACTTTAAAATAGGCACGAAAATTACGTCGCGCAAGGGACGATCGCAATCAAGATACAACAAGACATTAGAAAATGTAAGTCAAGGACTCAAGGTTAACTAACAAATTTCGCTATAAGAAAATAATAATAACAAACAACCTAAAACTTCTAGTCGTTGCAAGTTTGCAAGTCTATTTACGATTCTAAGCAAAGGAGTTAAGGTCTAAGTTTAATATTGTCGTCTTTTGCTTTCGTTTGACGACGTCACGTAAACATTCTCATTTCTCTTTCCCTCATCATCACTCGCAAAGAGTATGATCGCTCGTGCGAGCTGTGTGACGCGTTTAACCAACTAGTCACCGCTTGTGCCTACTCTATTGCGCATGAGTATGTGTGGCATCATACACACCACACTCGCGACTCGCATGGTGAGTCACGCGACTCACGGCGACTCACAGCACGTACGTGCTCACAGGCCACCGCAGCCTCGCGGCCTCGCCTCATTCGTGGTAGCACAGTGTGCTAGCACACTTGGTACAAAGAGTGCCTCGCACGATCCTCATTTTAAAAGAGTGTGCTACCCATCTCTATAACTGACGGTGCCAGTGTTGCCAGTACCTGCATCGATTTTCGGACGATTCACTATCTGAAATGGGACGATTTTTGGACAAAAAGGACGGCTAGAGAAATATTAATTTGTGTGAGTACTGTTATATTTTTAGGACAAATAAAAGGTGAAAAAAAATTAAGATATTCAAGATTTTTATTTTGTTTTTTGCATGTCTTTCTTTGGTCGGCTCAATCTTCACGACATCCTTAATTCCTGAACTCGCAAAATGAAAACTCAATTTCAAATAAAACACCGACGAGCATCGTAGTAACTCTCGTACGTAATGAATTCAGCTGAATAACCGAATGATTGTGGTTGTTTGTGTGCATGGAAGGTACAGGCAAGCGATACGGATCACTGCGCGTGAAAAAAGGATGGCTGGCGATATTTGCCAGCACCTGCTCCACCAGTGGTCTGAAATTGCATTCACACGCCGCGCGTTTCGTTTACTTAAAGTTTTACGCATTTTTGTAATTTTTAAAACTGCGTTTTAGTATTTGTATTTTAAATGCATTTTTGTAATAAGAAAATAAATGATTGTAGTTGGCTATTTGAAAAGGGACGGAAAAGGGACTGAATATATGAACGGACATCGAAGGGACGTAAAGATGTCTAAACGGACAAAAATCGTCCCTTTTGGGACGTTCTGGCATCACTGGACGGTGCCCATTCACGGACATGACGCATGGATCAGCACCATTTAACTCAACTATTTTGAAGGGAACTTACCGATCCCACACACATAGGGTTACCATATCTCAGGATTTGTCCTGAGATCTCAGGATTTTTAGGCTATTCTCAGGATTGCGGCTGGATTTTGGAAATTTCAGGATTTTTAGAATTTTCAATAAAATAGAGAAATAGAGTAGATTTGAGGCGACTGAGCAGTGAGCGAGAGAGTACTGCGATACACTGAGTTACTTTAGGTAGTACTGTGAGCGGGTGACACATTACAATCTATACATATCAGAAAAAGGTACCAAATGACATGTGTATCACTCATACTCTCAGTTTTTTTCGTTGTCGTTATCCATTCACGTAAATATGACCATTGAGGCGCTTATATATCAAATACTATAAGGTAGTTTTTTGCATAATTATAATGTTTGCACTAACAAGTTATCGTTTTACTTTGATGCGTAAATGTGTACGTAACATTCTGTATTTTATATCCTTTGAGCCGATGATCCAAATGAAACATATCAATGTTTCGTATCATTTCTGTGATCCAGATGCAAATTAAGTTTACGTAAAATTCGCAATAACGAGAAAATCTCAGGATTTTGCAATGGAAATCAGGTTTTTCTCCGGACTTTTAAATTTTGTATCTGGTAACCCTAAACGTACACGCCACGCGCCACCACCAGCGAGACATTTAAGTGAGCATGACATAGGTACTCACAGCCGCCAGGGCCTATTCAAGTCAATAAAAGACATATTACCCAGTAAATATAGTAGCTCTATAGTACACTTGCTTTTGCCCGCAGCTCCGCCCGCGTGAATGTTGGTTATCGGGTAAAAAATTAGCCTAATATGTCCTTCTTCATATCCCAGGCTATATCTCTGCCAAATTTCATGACGATCGGTTCAGCGGTTTAGGCGTGAAAACGTAACATACAGACAGACAGACAGACAGACAGACAGACAGAGTTACTTTCGAATTTATAATATTAGCATGGATAGTATGGATAAGCTGGTTTAACACATAACATCGATAGAATCCTATCCATATCCATACTAATATTATAAGTGTGAAAGTAACTCTGTCTGTCTGTCTGTCTGTATGTTACCTTTTCACGCCTAAACCGCTGAACCGATCGTCATGAAATTTGGCAGAGATATAGCCCGGGTTATGGAGACGGACATAGGCTACTTTTTTACGCGATAACCGACATGTACGCGGGCGGAGCCGTGGGCAAAAGCTAGTAATTGAATAATTTTTATCCCGGCAAACGCGGACGAAGTCGCGGGCCGAAGCTATTACTTAATAATTTCATGAACATAATATGCAAGTATCGAGTAAGTATTGGATACTTTTATTGGATGACAACTTCTCATTGTAAACTTGACAGTTGACCTATCCAGCCTTTCCGAAAGTAGTAAAATATCTTGTTTCTTTCTTGTTAGGTGTTTGTGGTTCACTTAAACCAGCAGCCTAATAGTGTAAAACAGTCACAGTCCCTTTATTATTGATAATATTCATCTTTCATTGCTTTAATCACTTTGTCGAGTACCTAGTCAAATTTTTGAAACAATCTATTTCTGTTATTGTGTAATATGTATCGTCAAAACGAAGGGGATTATGTGAATGAGTTTGGCAGACTTTGGTACGTCGAAGATTCGTGCGTTTCAAGCCAAACCAAATACCCTATTTACGTTTGTTAGGGTCCTTGACTATTTGAGCGTGTGTGTGGTAGTACCTTTACTTTACATACGTCATACGTGAACCATAGTCAAAAAGTAAGTCATAGACAATTTATCTTGTATGAAACTTACCTGTCGTGTTTATCTCCGTCACTGACTGAGGATATGTTTTTGTGAAGAATTTGTATTTCAGACTGTAAAGAATATAATTTAATATTTCAAAATTAATGCCGTCATGAAACATGAATTGTGTGGTGAAAAAGGCTGTATTGTTCATCTTGGTGGTAGCTGCAACTGTGTCTTGCAGAATACACAAACTGCATCTTTCGGTAAGAAACTTATAGACTTGAAACTGTAGGAAAATAATGATGGTTAAGAACAATCCATTCATGAAAACCATATGGTAATTAAATAAAGTTATATCCGTGGTGTCATTGTTCCATATGTTTATAGTTTATGTCAAAAATGTGAAGCCTTTCATTGTCGATCGTAAAACATTATTTGATTTTGACCAGCTTTGTGTACTCGTTTTGTAGTTCGAATACTAGATTACTGTTCTCACACATAATCCAGCTGGAGCCTAGATTTGAGTGGTAAAAAGGAAGTTAAAAAAAAACCTAAGTGTCTATAGTTCTGATCTGAAATTAAATTACTGTTTTAATTATTTGGCTCTTTTATTGATAAGCTGGTGTGTTTATTACTCAGGGATCACAGTTATCTCAAATAGTAAATTTGGCCATTGAAATTTTTTGTGTTATCTTAAATAATATCTTGAAGGGTATTTATTTAATAAAAGTATTAAAGTCTTATTGATTTACAACCAACAACATACTTGTTGAAAACTTCCTGTAATTTCGGATTCACAATATTTCATTTCACACAAACTTACGCTGTTACATATGAAACTTCAGAAAGTATGTGCATATTATTTCCAATGTGTTATTTCCTATGCAGTTAAGTAGAATCAGCAAGTGTAGAACTTTAGACACCTAAGTTAAAGAACTTAGGTGTCTAAAATTTCTGTAATTATTTTCTAATGTTTAAGTCAATTTTACATATTGAGTAGTAGCATTAGTAGTACCATATTACAGAACCTCACTCAAGACTTAAAACTAGTTTCAACCAATCAGAAGGCTTTAAATGAGTTTTAAGTAATGCTTGTGTCTTGAGTGAGGTTCTGTAATATAAGAGTTTTAAATCAATCTGGTAGTTTATTATAAACTTTGGTTCCCAACAAAATAAATTATTAGACTTTTTAGACACTTAAGTTTCTGAACATAGGTGTCTAAAAAGTCTGTAGAGTTTTCAGTATAATGAAGATATACTTATGAATAATAATAATCAGCCTGTATTGTCCCACTGGAGGGCAAAGGCCTCCCTTTCCTTTCTCCATTCAACTCGATCCTGAGCCAATATAGACCAATCCCTCCTATAAGCGTCAGGTTCGTCCCGACATCTACGCCTGGGTCTTCCGCGATGCCATTGGATGTTTTTAGGAACCCATGCTGTGGTGTTCTAAGTTCACAATGCATCGGACATGCGGCAAATGTGTCCAGCCCAGTCCCATTTGACCTTGGCAGCTTTTTGGGTGACATCTGCAATTTGTGTCTTGGAGCGCAGTATCGTGTTCCGATTCCGGTCGGTCATGTGTTTATAAAACAAGAAGAAAAACCGGCTAAGTGCGAGTAGGACTCGTGCACGAAGGGTTCTGTACCATTATCTATAAAAACGGCAAAAAAATCATGTCTGTTGTATGGGAGCTCCCTTAAATATTTATTTTATTCTGTTTTTAGTATTTGTTGTTATAGCAGCAACAGAAATACATCATCTGTGAAAATTTCAACTGTCTAACTATCACGGTTCATGAGATACAGCCTGGTGACAGACAGACGGACAGCAGAGTCTCTCTCTCTTTCTCTCTCTCTCTCTGTATCTCACATGAAATCTCTCGTATTCTTAATTTTTTTTTAGAGGTTTGACATACTTCTATCACGTGTACGGTGCTGCATGCGCAATTTTTTTTAATGCATGGATGTGTTTTGGCCTCGTTTTTCATATCATCCACGCCAGTGCAGTCGCAGGCACTTGTTGTACATATGTGATGTCGTAAGCAGGTGGAGTTCTGCTGGCTTCTTTGGCAGTCTTTAATAAGTGACAAATGTAGTTGTAGCATTTGTAGTGTTTCTCATACGCGGTACTTGTATGTATCGTGTGGATTACATAAATTTGTATGTCCTTGATTTATTATGTACCAGCCGAGAATTAGACAGTTTAAATTTGCCTTCGTTTAAAATATTTCTCGACATACGAAGTTAACTAGCTCATCTGTGTCATTTATATTTTTTTTCATTAATAATAACACCTGAATTAAAGTAATGTGCCTATGGCAAACCCAAAGGAGGGTTATGATTTTAACAGGCTATCTATGTATATATATATGTATGTAGGTTCATCAGTTCCCATACAACTACTAAAGTACTCGTCGTATTTGGACAAACGAGGTATCTTTGAAAGCGTCATGTCTGTTCCGCGCGTTATATGCTATGTGATGTCACATAAAATCCAACATGGCCGCTTATGGCGGACGAAAAGTGTTATCGAAAAAAAATATAATACACTCCCGGACACCTGAATCGAGCCACCCTTCATTTTTAACCGACTTCGAAAAAGGAGGTAGTTCTATGTTCGACTGATGTACCTATGATTTTTTTATGCCGAACATGCACGAACCCACCAATCTCCAGGTATGGATGGTAAATTCTTTGCACGGCAGACGACTTACATGAAGTTTGCAACTTTGCACTTACGTTTCTCTGACTAAGCCCAGACTGAAGAAGTGCTATAGCTTGCCCAGCTACTTCAGGTGCAGTATTCATAATTTGAACGTCAGAAAGGATAAAAAAATAAGGAAAAACAACAACTACACAACGTGTACACGATTGTTTTCGGGCAGTCATGTGTAGGGTATGGTAGGCTGCTCTAGTCAAGTCTGTTATTAATTTGCGATTGTTTGTGAGTGAAGAACACGTCCACGCGTTAAACGTACACTAACAACCTGAACCACCTCACCTACCCCGGCCCTCCCTACACTCAGCAACTCAGAGCGCGTCGTGTCTAGCGCAAGCAAGATTTTTTCTTGTTCAGCACCGTGGCAGGGCAGTGTACACAGTTCGTGTGTAGAGTACGAATTCTTGCGTAGGCCCGCCGCCCGCTCGGTGATTTTTCTTAGTGTGTACAAGCGGCCCTTACGATTACTATCTGAAAATATACTGGGTATCTATAATTAAATGGCCGCCCTACACAGTGACTACACTAAACCGTACCTTTAGTTAGCAAGAAGAGCTATTAGGAAATTTTGACATCATAGGTACTCAGTGCCGGATTAACCACGTAGCAAGAGTAGCAATTGCTACGGGCCCCGCGCAAAAGAGCCCGTAGCAATATCCAAACCCGCCCACGCATATGAAAGAAATACTGACAAATTAGGGTATGTCCAACTTTAATTTCGAATAACTTTTGAAAAAGTGAAATTATACGAGACCGTTTTTATAAAAAGTTCAATTTCCTATAAAAACATGTATCGCGCTAGTGGTAAAGTGCTTGTGAGACCAGATATAAAATCCCAAAGACCACATAAAATTCCATTTTTTTTTTACCACTTTATTATTGAGAACCCATAGCAGATCAAGGGCCCCTCGATGGTATTTGCTACGGGCCCCGCGCCTGCTTAATCCGGCACTGTAGGTACTATGTTTTTGTATGCAGTAAAAAAAAAAACAGGCGGACAATAACAGACGGTTAGAAAATAAATTAAATTATGAGGAAATAAGTGCATAGTACTCAAAATACGGGGTATTCCAGAGTACTGATTTCAACAGCACTTGACCAAACCACAACGAGCACTTCCACTAACCGCACTTTCTTTTCTTTTTCTAATCTTCGCTGGCTGAATTCGTTTATAGGGTTCCGTACCAAAATAGTAAAAAGGAACCCTTATAGTCTCATTCAGTCTGTCTGTTAAGCTAATTACTTTTATACCCAAAGTCTCAAATTCAGATAATTTATGTAAACAAAGGGGATAACATAGCAAAAAAATATCTTCGTACTGGTAATTCACATAAAATGGCGAAAAAAGAGGTTTCATTTTCTTTTGAGTACTGATTTTAAGAAATAATAATTAAAAAATAATCATACCGTAATTATTTTTATAAATTTTCGGTTTTAAACAAAGTTATTAAAAAAAGGACATTTTCTGGTATAAAATATTTTATGATACTGGTAACAATGCAGGAGATACAAACATTTTCAAATTTTTTACATCTTCGTAAGTAGCATATCTAGCCACATTTTGGATGAAAACGACTGTAAACTGTTTCGAGTGGAAATCGATTTTGGGAGGCCTACGTCTAGCACTGGACTTAAAAGGGCTGATTATGACGATCATATGCCGTGTCTCCGACATACTACACAAAACATTGTTTGGCAACGGTATTTTGTTTGCATAGTTCTTATAATTAATTCACTTTAATTTTAGCGATGACTATTTATGAAAAGAAATATGATAAAATGTTTTATACCACTGTCCTGTCATTTTGACGGTGACATTTCTTGACATTACTTAAATAAATTAAAATTATCTGAATTATAGACTTTGGGTATAGAGCTGCACAATATAGTGTCATTATTTGCTAATCAATTTTATTGTTCTTTGGCCACTAGTAGCGTCTCAATTCTCAATATTAGTCGACAGGAAATATTTTGGAGCTGACCAAAACCTCAATATTTAGCTGACCATTTTAATTTTCCGACCCAGATTCCCGGAAAACAGCGATGAAGCTTGTTAAGTCGACGATAACCGACTTTTAATGATTTTGTACTCAAGATCACGTCTAAACGAGTAGTGTTAATGATGGAAAAAATATATGTTTAAGAGCATTTTCTTAATAAGTTAACATATAAATATATTAGATTAATTTGTAAAGTTATGTCTAACGCGGATAAAAAACTGAGAATAACGCAAAATCTATCTAGCGTATTTTTCTGAAACCTTCACCTTTTTAAAAATAAATTTTATTATTGATCTTTTAATATACGTGTTTTATTAAAATACCTTTTGTTTTATAATAAATTAATAATGCGTTTAAGGCTCCTACAAACAGGCGCGACACGCGACGCGACACAAAGAGACCGCCCATCGCGCGGCACGTGGTGTCTGTGTCGCGTCGCGTGTCGTGCCTGTTTTATAGGAGCCTTTATTTGGGACAACGCTCCTGGGGCCTAAGTCTACTAATTTACAAACGTTGCAATGGTCTCGCCATTGTGAGTATTTGACAGTGTTTGTATGGCAAATCTGTCAAAAACTCACAATGAAGAGACCATTGCAACGTTTGTACATTAGTAGACTTGGCGCCCCTGGATGGGTGAGTCCTATTACTGGCTGGACGTAAGGCGCGTTGCGTGAGCTCAGTATAGAACACGCAAGCTAACCACTCATAGTCACTGACATATATCTGCGTCTTAAGGTTTCATAGTCTCTTGAAACAATTATGCAAAGGTAGCTATCCAAATTACGATGGTAACTGGCAGTCTTACCGTTCAAAGAGAATGAGACGTTTGTTGCATCTAGGTAGCTTCCACACTGAACTGCCACTGAGGAGCTTGCCGATGCGAAGTACCGTGTGGGGCTACAGGTTGCCGTTGTTGAAGGACGTTATGGGCTGCACTTGATTGATATAGTGTTGGTGCTTTCATACTTCGCTGATAAAGAGCAGCTTTAATTATGTTTTAGGAGCCTCTTGCCGGTGGTCTAAGGTTTCTCTTGCAAGTGAATTATTATCGTAGCATATTTTTTTAAGTGAAAACGTCTTTAGGCGCGTTGAGTACTTTTTGGGTGAACAAAAATCATGGAACTCGCGTCATCGTCACCAAACGCTTTCCATGAGCTATATGTATACTGTGTATATATGTGTACTTTTTGGGTGAACAAAAATCATGGAATTCGCGTCATCGTTACCGAACGCTTTAGTTACTTATTTCTATCTGCAGTCCGCAAAGACTGCCCCGCATGTTTTAAAAAAAATACTTTTTCTAACCGTAACAATTCTTACTTGAATGAAATCAATTTTATTCACACAATTTCTAAGTACTTGCGCAATACGAATATTAATTCTAAAACCGATCAGTAACTACGAGTATGATCAGTCTTTGTCCCGTATTACAGATTGTCACTCATTACTTATGCATTACTTAAAACTAGTTTCAACCAATCAAATGGCTTGAATCTAGTTTTAAGTAATGCTTGAGTATTGAGTGACGTTCTGTAATACGGGCCTACGTCTGCATACTGCGCCCACGAATCGAATACTTAGGTACATCTTCTGATAACATACTTGCATAGAGTTATGGTTATAACATGGATTCATATCAGCATCGATTCTGAGAAACTACTGAACTAGTTATAAGTTAAAGTACATAATTTTATTAGTTTGTATATGCAGGCGTTCATCGATTGCATGGATTGTAAAAATATTTAGAGTTTTTTTTGCACATTTTTCTCCATACGAAATTACCTTTTGGAAGTGGCGCCGAGAATCAATTATATTTTCTTGTAAATGACGTTTAAAGTGCCTTTTAATGGCCCAATTCAAATAAATGATTTGGCTTTGACTTCATACTTAGCTTAGCTATGTCTTAGAGCAGCATTTTCCAAACTATGGGTCGTGACCCACTGGTTTGTCGCGAGCGAATATTGGGCAAGCCTTGAAAAATAGATTTTTAGCTATGATTAATAATAAAACTAAATAGCGCCATAAATTGGACGTATCAAACTCATTGCGATTAAAAGTAACTAAAATATTGACGATGATGCTAAAGGTATAAATGACAAAAATTGGAAAGAAATACATCCTTCTTATTGAAATAGCACTTCTTTCCTTGTATTTAATTATTTTAAGTTAAGATTTTTTTATAAATAACTGAATGTTTTTTTCTTATTTGAATAGTCCTTCATTCATATAGTTATGCTCCTTTTTTTCTCCATGACAGCCAAGAGGTGAGTCCCAAATTTGGAAGTTTTTGTTACGTGGGTCGCGGTCCAGTCAACTTTGGGAACCACTGTCTTAGACAGTTAGCAACCACGTGACGATCTTTGCGGTACAAATGTTACGAACTCATCACCCTTTATCGTCTCTATGTTCTAAATTTTATTGTATTACCAATTAGTCCAGTAACTTTATACATCAGAGCTTGCGTCAGATCCGGTAGTTCTGATATTATGCAGACTTGTTTATGATGTTGGTCCAATGTTCCATCCAAGTTTGTTACCTGGAGCGCCGAAGGCAACTATATCAAAAATCGAAAAAAAAAAAACCTGAAAATTTCGGCGATTTTGAATAACTCAATTTACTCATTAATAAACCTATTAACTTTTGTTGTTAAACATTATCGTCCACACTTCTCATTTTCTTTTTTAACATCCCATTATAAAACGTACAGGGCTTTGATAGTATAACAGGGGTTACGAAGAATCAGGGTCAAAATGAACGACAGAATATTGCGAAAAATTGCGAAGTTCGAAAAAAACTATAAACTTTGTCAACTTTCAGGTGACAAGGTTATTTACTGGACTATATATTCACCATAATTGTATGTAAATTCATGCCTCTGCGACTATAATACATCTATCAATAAGCATTTACAATGTAACTGGTTCTTTTTCCTGTTGTTATGCGCAAGCAAGAATGGCAAATGGTTAAACCTGATAAGAAAATACACAATGTTTTGTAATTGAATTGCCTTTAAAAAAAAAGAGGCAAGTTTGGCATTGCTTAACATTACAACACAACAATTATATATATGAATGAATTAAAAAGTATTTTTCTAAAATTAATGAACCACCGAATTAGTTAAATAATAATGAAATTTCTACTAAATTATCGCAGACAACGTAGACTGAACATTTAAGCATGCATTTGGTAGTTCTAGTTTCCGTTATCAAGTTGTTATGTATCGAAATTGTAACACGCTATGAAAACATAATATATGTATTTGAAACTATCATCTTCACAAAAGGAATAGCTAGCGAGAATTATATGTATAACATAATTATCTTGACAAAGGAACGGAGCTAGCGAGAATTTCGTTACGATACCGTTATATTAATCTATAGTTATGTATACTATTAGTGCTACTGCTAGGACTATTGATGATTTAGTCGAAGTTATACTTTTTATAAAGCTATTGTTTTTAATTTTAATTGCGATGAAGGAAAACATGGTGCGAAAAATGGCATGCCCAAGAACCAAAAAATAGAAGACATGTGACACTCACCAACCCTCATTGAGCCCGCGTGGTGAATTATGGCCCCCTCTCAGACAGGAGGCATGTGTTCAGTGGGAACGTTAAATAGGCTGATTATGCTTGCTTATGCTATGTAATTGTCATATATTTAGTTATAGCTTTGTTTTCTTTTCCACTTCCTTGCTTGCTGAGTATCGCTGTGCTTGCTTGACTTTGCTCGGCACCTGCTTTAATTATCAGCCCCGAGCTCAATTCGTCCGTCTTGCCCTGCGAACTTCCTATAAATTATTATTGTTTTTGTGTGCACTTGCATATTTTATGAACACTTTTATTTTGGTCTCTATTTATGTAAACAGTGTATCTATGGCAAAGTTAAATTATATCCAGTGCTTCATTCATGCCTTTCAAGAAAATCATCTTTTTATATTTAGTTTTAATATAACGAAAATTCATGTTGAAAACATTCTTCATTCGCATCATAATTGAGTGATGCCAACAGTAACATTGATTTGAAATGATTGAAATTAACTTATAGCAATTTGTTGCCAGACAAATTTTCAAGAAAAAGTTACCAATTAGGTATTATTGGTAAAAGAAAAATATTAGGTTTTCATGCATGGAAAAATAATCTAATAAGATCAGTATTAGATTATTTTTCACAAGCTCACCATCAGATAGTAGAATCCTTATTAGATCCTATTTTGACTAGGTACCTATAGGCAGAAATAATCGCTAATTGGATGCTAGAATAGAGCTTATTTCTTTGTATTATTCTGTAGAAAAATCATAGACTTGTTATGTTTTTATTTTTTTCTGTTCATGAAAAAAAAATTCAAGCTTATCTGTATTATGGCAAAGTCTCGCTCAAGCGAAGAGATTATTATAGCGATCGCCTAATCTAAAATGACGTGCCTCACCACTGAGGATGCAAATGCATAGCAAAGTAGGAATTACTATTATGCAACATGCTTGCTTATGATGATACATGATGAAAAGTAGCCTATGTTCTTTTCCAGGTCCCAAGATACCTATTTTTTTAATTTCATATGAGTCGAGTTCCGGTTTACGCCTATCTCTATACTGATGCCTTACAATGTTCATACCATTTGAACCATGTGAATTAACCTTGGGACTTAATTTCCTTTGATTGTTAATTTAATACTACTTAGCTGTTGCCCGCGACTTCGCCGTTCGTTTTGTATTTCATTATTTTTCGATATAAATACTAAAAATACTGATATTCAGCTTCATCCGGTTAGACTGGAAGCCGACCCCAACGTAATTGGGAATATGCCAAGTAGATGATGATATAGGATGAAAAGTAGCCTATGTTCTTCTCCAGGTACCAAGCTACCTATTTTTTTATTTCATAACGATCGGTTCAGCTGTTTAGGCATGAAAGGGTATTATTATGATGAATATAAAAATAATATGTACTAGTAGGTATAGATCATAATACTAGTATACCAAATGTAGCTTCGGAGTGAACATTGAAACAGCGTACTCGATGTTTATGGTGGGGGCTTGTGTATCGATCAGGATAAGCTACGATTGCCGTGGTCGGTTCGTAGATGGGTGACTATCTTTACATACCAAGACCCCTCCGTGCCTCGGAAACCACGTTAAGCTGTTTGTCCCGGCTGTCATTCGTGAATCTTTGACAGTCATTACGGGTCAAAAGCCCAAAAGTCTGACAACCAGTCTTACCAAGGAGTATCTGGGTTGTGGAGGTCAGATAGTCGCTCTATGTTAAAATACTGGTATTCAGCAACATCTGGTTAGACTAGAAGCAGACCCCAACATAGTTGGGAAAAGGCTAGGGCAGATAGCGCAAATGATGACAGAATGGTGATATTCAAGTGTGCGTAAATGCACTCACCCTGGTCAGTTTTGCAACCAACTTGCTGAGTGGCTGATATTTTTACCACAACATGAGAATAGTTCATAATCATATAGGTATCTTCCATATTCTCATATAGTTCGTTCTTACCGATTAGATGGAAAAAGGCCTCCAACTTCTTAGTTTAGTTTGAAACCTAGCCACAATAAAGTTAAGCTCTCGATCAGAAAAGCCTCCCCTTGGGCATTTACGAGAGTAAGTATTTTCGATCGAGAGCATTCCCTTTGGGCGTATTAATTAGTAAACCGTACACGAACTAGCGCCATACGATGGGCTTACCAACTAAAGTAACACCTAGGCACCAAGATCTCCGACGCATTAGAACAAGCCATAGATATTACTAATGGAGGGAGATCGTCAAAAAGTTTTTTTTTTTTTTCTTTTATTAAAAAAATTAGAATACATAGAATATACAAGCCCGATCGGGTTTCCCATCCCAACCCGTTTAGGGGATTAATTCTCAAAAATCCTAGCTTACTGATCACCTTAGCTATAGAAGGAATTATTGTGCGAAATTTCATATTTGTTGACCCAGCGCGGTTTAAGCAATGCGTTGTCTGTCAGTGAATTAATGAATGTTTAATTTTTAAAGAAAAAAAGAAAAGAAAGAAAATACGTTTATTTGCGGTAAACATGACGCAAAAAAAAGGACACTAACACAAAAAAAAAAAACTAGTTGGGTGAAAATATGCGTCACACCCACGCAAAACTTGGGATTTTTTCTGCCTGACCTTCGTAGTAAAACATCCCAATCACCATCACGTTTGTCAGTAATACTGATTCCGTTTGATGTGCTGTTACAGGACGATGAGCGACGCTACGTGGACCTTACGACCTTCGGGTTCTTCAAGGGCGGAGTTCTCGACGTCAAGATGGTTAATTTCATGATGCCTTCGGGACCTGTTTATGGGGAGGTAAGATCTTCACAATCGCTTTATTGTAAACATGTAGGATACTCGTTTAGACTAGAATATCTTTTTTCTCTGCCTTAGTTACACGTAGTAGCGAGGGTCTTATTTACTTGTCTTCTCTCTCCACTTCGCCCAGTGTATTACAGTATCCAAGGCCAGGAGTTAATATGACACAGGAAGCTTCATATTTCTTTATTGAACTATCAGAGAGCCTCCGATTCGGCCACAAGTAGAGGTGGCCAACTCGGAAAACCTTAAATAGACTTCGTACCCAAGTCGGCTGCAGTAAAGCCAATCTCAGGAGATCTAAGCCGTCCATGAACAAATGCGGCGACTCTCCACAGACAATTGCTCACATTCTATCTTGCGCCGCACGCCCTTCACCTGCACTCGTGAAAACCTAATACTGCGTCGGTAAACGGTATTCGCGATGTTGAATTATGAACCAAAAAAAAAAAAAAACGTGGACTGATACAGGTGTTCAGTGACAGAAACAGCGCTCTACATTTGCTATATTCCGTCCACAGAGAATACGTTTCTGACACCGGTCAGTTGTACAAGATTTGGAACTAATAAAGTTTAAACTCGTAAAACACGTTATTCGTTTGTATGAAACCGACAGGTGTCAAAAAAGAATTCTCTCGGTGGACGGAATATAAGTAGAACTTAAAAAAAAAAACTCAATTTGCCATTTTTACGGCCGTGTACTAGTGCGGCCGCAGGGAGAATGCGCTCCTGACATCTGTCAGTTTTTATTTCATAGGTGTTTTAGGAATTTATACTTTATTAGTTCCTAATCGGTTCCTCATCCAGGTGGGCGTTTTACTTTGTATAAATAATTTAATCACCACTGTTCTGAAAACGGTGAAGGAAAACAGCGTGAGGAAACCGGCATGTCCTTGAACCATATATATATATATATTATATTATATACCTAGTTCCTAATCTTGTACAACTGACAGGTGTCAGAAACGCATTCTCTTGGTGGCCGGAATATAGTGCTGTTTATTAGGGTTTTTCTTGAACATGTCCTTTGATGACTCGATCTTCGGGTTTCCTTGTCTAGAATACTTTGTAGTATCTTCAATAAAGTGAAATAATTAAAAAGATTGCTTTGCTTTGTAAGTATCGATCCAGTCGCTCCCTCAATCGATGCGTAAAAACGTTTTGAGGCCGCAGCATGCAATAACCGGGCATTAGCATCAATAATTCATAAATTGTTCGTTCGGTCAAATTGATCAATAATGCAGTGATGCACTGGACGCTCGTCTAATTGACATTCGAACACTTGAATAGGCCACGAGAGTATTTTAGTCGGTCTAGAGCTACACTTAATAGTTCATCACAGACGCTTTGATTCATTTTATTAGACTGGAAGATTGGCTTACTTTTACTCATTTATATAGTGCCTGTCCGTATAAGGCGTTTCAGGAGCGTACAGTACAGAGACGTGCACAGTTGTGATATCTACGTACGAGTATATGCATGCTTTATTACGCGCGAGTTGAAATACTCGGCCGCACGATGGGCCAAACAGTATTTTCCATCTCGAAAATGGTTTTGACGAAAGTCGTAAATCCATAGATTTATTTAGGGTTTTATACTCTCAAAGGATGGAACTTACGAATAAATTACAAAAAATAAAAAATAACTTAGTTTTACGTTTATAAAATGAACTTCAAACATTGGGCATAAATATTTTCATGCCAATTAAATTACCGTTACGGAAGTTCAACACAAAATTATACGGAAGTTTTCCAAGGAAGCATGTTAGTGTTATACATCATTAGATAGCTTATAATGTAAACTTTGCAACCACGTTTGGGTTTTGTAAAAAATATTTTTGTTTTATTTTTTAATATTTTTTTAGTGAAGTAAAGAAAATTTCGTATTTATTTTATTTCAATTGGAGTTTTCCTTTTTGCCGAAAGCTGCCGGTGTCAAGTTAATCACTCCATTAGAACCTTACCTATTCAGTAATATGAGGATTAAAAAAAAACTTGCGCGTTTTTTGCGCCAGTGGTGATTTAGAAGCAATAATGTAAATGAGGGGAAAATAAAAAAAATCCCCGAAAATTACGGTTCTTCTTTTTTATTATGATATATTATATTAAATTGTTATATTTTGATGTCTATCTTGTTTTTTTGCCATTTCTATGATAGAAGCATACATTAACAAATTAATAGACTACTATTATACCTATTTGAAAGAATCTTCCCATGGCACTTTTGTTTGCGGTGATCACCTTAATCACAAGTATGATAAACTATATTGCTGTGGAAGTTCTATTTATCTGTTGTGGTAATTAATTACAATCAGTACTGATTACACTATTTCGATGAGAACTGTCATAATCAATTGTCCCATGGTGGTTGCACAAGGCACTAAAATAATGGTCCTTTATATACCCGTGTTTTCAGCATACTATTCATCAAAGTGTTCAGATACTTCTTTTCAATAACAATTAACAGACAAAAAACATATATTATCTAACAATGAGTGAATTCGTTTGTGTTCGACGCGATCTTCGTGATCAAATAATAAGAGATCAAATTCGGCCAGTATACATTGTTAACCGCGCAATTATATGTAAACAAATATAACTGGTACTACATGCTATCTTCGGTCCATAAAGTACTTATACATGTTGCTAAACTAATAGAGCATTATGCAGTTTTACCTATGGACAATTATTCGAAGATGCCCAGGAAGCCCGAAATAGAGATTACAAGAAATACAGGTTACATCACGCTAGGAAGTGTTCTAGATCAGCAACAAACGAAGACGTTCTGCATATTTTGTTATATACATCTTATCCTTCTATATCTAGCTTAAATAAACCAAATTTTCTAATATCCAAAGCATTGTTTGACGAAGCTAAAGAAATGTTGGAAATAGAAAGTGATGAATAGGATAAGCGCTAAATTTTTTATTTTTTTTATCATGTTACTGTTTGTCTATTAATAATAATTTAGTTTTAAACTTATTTTAAGCAAAAGTGTAACTTTTATTGCTATTTTAATATAACTGTACAATTTTTTGTATGAAATTTCATATAACTTTATCTTTGTCATTTTTTTTACGAAAAATATATATTTTTTTAAATGATGATGTTTGATTTCTTTTATTGCCTATATTCATAAATACGTGAAAAAAAATTCAAGGAGAAAAATCACAAAACAACAGAGATATCGATTTTTGAGATGGAAGATACCGGTTGGTCCCATAGCGGGCCGTGGCAACTTATTGCGTCCAGTTTATGCGTTTAAACAGACTACGCCTTCTATGGACAGGTTCTTCGAATCTTTAAACCATACGCCTTTCCCTTCACTGTCTAGTATTTCTAAACTTCGATCAAGTCAGAAGTCAGAGTCAAGACTCAGTAGTCTTAGTATAAGAAAGAAAATGCATTTATAAGTATCATAATAATAAAATACCTTAATTATCCCCCAAATCTTCTCCATAGAGATCTACGTTTTGGAATGAGCAACTAGCTTCAAATTTCTGACTAGCTGGCTGTAAATGGTTTAATTGGAGTAAATGCTTTGAGTTTATGCGAAAAGAGCTTCAGCTCAGCATAATGTTGATACAGCCACCTGATGCTGATTTTCAGTTGCAGCCCATGAGTTATTAATATGATAGTTCGCTGTACATAATAGGTTTGTTACTACGTACATAGCATTTACATATCCGTCTAAGCAAATTGGTTATCGATCTCAGTTGTAGCGTATGTACAGGAGGATACCATTGTTTGTGCTGCCAATCATTTTGAAGCAATCTATTAGTTAACGAAGAACAAAGCCAGTAAACCTGCTTTTGTGTAGGGTAGATGACAAGTTTATTCAGGAGTATGATGGCACGGTGATAGAGTGTGTCGGCTGATTGGGAAATAGGCAAGGAGTATGTGTTTTAATCGGATATATGTAGATAGATAGATATATAGAATACTCTTTATTATGTACACCATAAAAATTACAGATATAAATGTCAGTGTGTATGTGCCAGTTTTCAATGGGTTTCTAAAAGCGTGTCCGTGGAGTTTCTTGCCCGTTCTTCTCCATAGGAACTTACTACGCTTTGGAGACTGTCCGTGCATTATATGTAATGCATTTCCGACTCAGCCATGACGTTCGTGCATTACATGTAATGCATTAGTTAGGTAATACAAATTACATTGGCTTTTGTGTGTTGGACGATGGAACTAGAAAAAATATTTTTGGCAGACGTATAGACAAGGATACAAGGAAAAAAAAAATCTATATACTAATATTATAAAGCTGAAGAGTTTGTTTGTTTGAACGCGCTAATCTCAGGAACTACTGGTTGGAATTGAAAAAATATTTTTGTGTTGGGTAGTCCATTTATCGAGGAAGGTTATAGGCTATATAACATCACGCTACTACCAATAGGAGCGGAGCATAAATAAAAAATGTTGCAAAAATGTTCCTTTTTGAGAGCATCCGTTGCATGCGCTGTGTAAACGGTTTAAGTTACGCAAATATCATGTATGATGGAACTGTTTCTCTTTAACACTTTCAATGCCAAAAACCCAGCATATGGGTCTAAAAATAATTCTATCGCGTGCCCAAAACCCGCATCCGAGTCGTCGCTGTAGGTAGCTATTGATGACTTCTGTACATGACGCGTCGTGGGCATACAGCGACGACTCGGATGCGGGTTTTGGGCACGCGATAGAATTATTTTTAGACCCATATGCTGGGTTTTCGGCATTGAAAGTGTTAAAAGTTCAAAAAAAAACTCCGCGACAGCATATGTCTATCTTTTAAGATTGACTCACTATAACCTTTTTTTATGGTAATCTTTGTTCGAAATTAATACATTATTTGCGAAGGAGTTTTATCAACATAATATTAATCCTTATCCAAATAAATATGTTATTAATCACAAGTATTTAAATGTAAACAAAATTGTCTTTGACATCACTTGATTTCAATCAACATCTTAGGAGATATGATAATCTATACTTTAAGCTGAAGAGTTTGTTTCTTTGTTTGTTTGGTTGAACGCGCTAATCTCAGGAACTACTGGTTCGAATTGATTGGAATGGCAATTGAAATCGGAGTAATAGCGCGGGCACATCATCGGAGTAATTGCGTTTCTGACGTTTCATAAGTGCCCATGTAGGTTAAGTGAAATAAAACATTTTGATTTTTGATTATTATTTTGGGCGGGCAATGCGATGCGACGGGGCTGAATTTTACGCGGACGAAATCGCGGGCAGAAGCTAGTATATTATATATATATCGAAAAAAATAATCTGGACGTCTCGTGGTACGTAGTAAATTTTGATTAGACAGTCAATGTGTAAACAATCAGAAAACATTGTTAAACAGCCGATTTTGGCTGAAGTAAGATAAGTAAAAACTTAAAAAGTAAAACTTTCTTGTTTAATGTTGATTTATCTATTTACACTCATAAATCACGTGTTTTCAACAAAAAAGATAACTTTAGCCTTGTGTTCACCTACATTTAAATCAACTGTTTAGATATTTAATCAGTTCTATATTTAAAAATTTCTTAGGAAAGACATAAACCAACTGTTTAAATAACCAACCGGTGGTTTGAATGTTGGTGAACACGCATGTGTTCTTGTTCTTGTTGAACTAAGCTTGTTACTTCAATTCGAACTCATAGAATTAAAAAGAATTCTAGTAACATGTTTTTGGTACATAAATATCTTCTTTTTTTTACTGAACCTGGAACTATAAAACTTTCTATACAAAAGGATTGCACGAAACGTTTTAAAAGTAGGTAGCTGTTCTATTCTGTTTGTCAATGTCAATTCTGTTTCCATCATGCCTGAGACTGACTCTAGATGGCGTCGTAAAACTACAATCTCTGGCAATTAGTGAGTCGCTAATGCTGCCATCTGTTAAAAAATGGAAAAAAGAAAAATAGCTAGATCAATAGTTAGACTTAAGGAGGTGTCATTTCTTTGTATGTTGGGATTGGGTATCTGTACGTAGTATTATATTATCTGGCAAACTCAAACCTCAAAGCATTTATTTCAAATAAACCAATTACAGGCACTTTTGAATTGTCAAGGATTCGGTCAGTCAGAAAGATGAAGCTAGTTGCCCATTCCAAAGCGTAGTTAGGTCCCTATGAAGAAGAACAGGCAAGAAACTCCACGGACACTCTTTTAAAACAAAATATGGGTTACACCATTCATTGTTGAAGTTATACATGTGAGAACAATGTAGAAAGACGTGCACGTTAGAAGCGTCCGTAATAAAAACAATTCATAAATTAAAATAGAATAAGCCTGCTACAAGCTGTGCTTTTGATTTAGAGGTTTATTACATAAGTTTATTTCGTTAACTTTCTTCGCAGTACGGCTTTACGTTGGACCGGACGATAAACGCAGCCATCAGTCCGTACCTCGCGCAGTCCAACTCCGCAACATGCTTCCTCAAGGATAGCGACAACAGCATACTGTCGCCGCAGCATCCGGCTATCGTGTTCTTAAAGATGGACTTCAAGAATCTCAGGTCAGTCTCAACCTTATGTGCAGACGGCAATTAGACAATAAATGAAAACACTGACACTACTAATGCATATGAGTATTTTGGAACTATCAAATTTATTCTAACATCGAACTTAAAAAAGTGAATTTTTCAAACAAACTAAATAGTAGTGATGGGCCGTCTATGGGTTTTGCCAATCTTTGACTAGCTATAGTGACTAAACTATTATATTTGGTTGAATTTTTGTATGCAGACTGCAAACGTCGTTACATATACGAAGTTTTATCGTCGTATTGTCGTCTCCACCTTGTATAAAAAGAAAGAAAATACATTTATTTTGCACATATTAAAAGGCACACAACATAATAGTTACGAGCTTGGGATTCGTGACAGTAAAAACTGCCGATTTAATAACCAAACATGACACTTTATTTAAACGAAGCTGATAAAAGCTCAAACACACTAATTATAAAACAACTGCACTACTGATCACTCTAAAGAGAAAAAAAAAAATTTTTTTTTCGACTCTCCCGGGTCGGTGTCCATACCGGCCTTATATAGTCCTCAGATAGTTCCAGAACCTTCTACTGTAGAAACATCTAGAATGTTCAAGTACATACCGGCACCGGCTGACCAGATGTCGATAGTTCTAGAAAGTTCTAGCATAGAACTTTCTACAATGATGTTCAAATTGCCTGACTATATCATGAAATCACGATATTTGAGGCCAGTTCTAACTTAGAGAGTTGTATTGATGATTTTAATGATTATATACATAAACTCACACCTGCAAATGGTGGTGGGCAGAAACTACTGATTAATTATTATAATTCTGTAAATACATATTTGTTAAGGTCGTAAATCATATTTTGATCAACGTACAGCCTAATATTGACGAGGCAATTGAAAAAAAAAAAAAACGTACGCATTGCGGGCTACCCTTGCGCTTTCGACTTAACATGATAAAAATCCTGAATCCGGGCTGCTGGTTGTGGTTGCCTAATAGCCAATAACACTGTGTGAACTGGTGATCGAACCCAAGAGGTTTGCCTTCTAACCTGTGTGCGTAAATATCTATAGAGGCTCCTACAAACAGATGCGATATGCGACGTGACACAAGGACACCGCTCATCACGCGCCGAGCGGTGCCTTTGTGTCGCTTCGCGTGTCGTGCCTGTTTGTAGGAGCCTTAACATAGTATTATAAAAAAAAACCGCCCAAGTGCGAGTCGAACACACAATGAAGGGTTCCGTAGTTAGGACGAGTTTATCCCAAGAACAAACTTAACATTGAAATACATTTTCTCTCATACATTTCAACTGCAAATATATGTTGGTCGACTATTATTCGTTAATTTGTAAAGCCTACTTAGCTGTGATAGTTTTCCTTTTAACTTCGTTATATAACTACTGGCGTAAATTTTTCCACATATCCAAAAATAATAAACACCCCACACCATGGGATATTTTTTTTTTTCAAGATTATTTTTAGCACCTTTGTTGGCGTGATTAATATGTAAACCCATGCCTAATTACAGCTAAGCTGCGGACAGACAGACAGACATGGCGAAACTATAAGGGTTCCTTGTTGACTACGGAACCCTAAAATCGTAACTTTATTTTTCTGTAAAATGTTACAGGTTGAACGTGACGTGCAAAGCTAAAGTCTTGCATCTGTATGCGAACAAGTCTGTGATACCCAATGGTAAGTTCAATTGTAACTAGAGATCGGATATTCGGATGCATATTCACCTAAAGTTGAGATGTTTGCTATTATGGAAAGCGCTTTTGTATCGAATAAATCCCGCGGTTCCGGTGCTTTATTTTAACTAACACACACCACCCCTACTCTAACACCCTACATACACATATTTGCATAGGGGGTTAAAATTATATTAAATAAATATGCATCTGAATAGTTATGCAATCCAAGAATCCCGGGTATTTTTTATATTTTCGATAAATAAATATTTTAGAATTCGCTTCCATACTATACACCCGACTAGTTATGCATTGCCGGTGTTCCTGGCATCACGGGATATTTTCTTACAAAAAATATATTTTAAGAAGCTGCTTCCATACTTTCATAGCTAATAATTAACTTTAGGTACATATGCATCCGATTATCCGATCTCTAATTATAACACAACATAACATAACATCACGTAAGTTAAATTATAATTATCATTTATTCGATATTCATTATTCATACAAAGTGTCTCGGTGATGATTATACACGTATTTATTATATTTTCCCAGAAGTACCCGCTGAGGAGAAGTGCTACTATTCAGTGCTACCTATCACGAAGGAGACGAGAAATGGATTCGACTACTACAATACTAGCGTGAGTTTCATAATTACATTCAGGGCTGGGTAAAATACATGCTTTGCTTTCATTAAAATACAAATTACATAATATTTTCTGGCATGTATTTCAAATACATATGACAAAATACATTCAGAGCTTTTTAATATAATAAATTGTCGTAAGTGACCTAATGTAAGAACGACTTTTTAACTTGCACATTTGATTTCGTATTGCTTATGTAATTTTGGGAAATGGTAGAAGTACAGAGACCTGTTTTTAGTTTATGTATAAGTCAGCTTATTTTTCATTTTCATTAATAAACTAAATGTACACAACTAAATGTTACATATGTTAAAATGTATTGTGAAGGCATGAGTATTTGAAATACTAACTACAAAACACCTCAAAGTCAGGTATTCAGCCAGTCTTACCAAGGGGTATCGTGTTACCCAGTTACTGGGTAGTGGAGGTCAGATAGGCAGTCGCTGCATGTAAAATACTTGTATTCAGCTGCATCCGGTTAGACTGGAAGCCGACCCCAACATAGTTGGGAAAAGGCTAGAAAGATTGATTTGACAATGTATTCATCGTTTCAGTTTGCTCTGTACGTGGCGTCACAAAAAGAGGAGGGTCTCTACAATCTGTACTTGAATAATTGTCCGAACGCCGAGTCGGGAGCAACCGCAGTCAACACAATAGTAAGCTTTTCTTTTTATTACAATTTTAAGTTTTATCAGGAGTTAAAACACGCTAGTTTGAATGTCAATACTAAAATTTGTTAATGGACTTAGCACACACTAACGCCCGGTTTCTCGACGGCTGTTCAAATCTAAAATTAACTAACCATGTGTCAAATCTCTTGTTAAGTCGAAAACGAGTTGCACAAACGTTAATTAAGTACTTTGATTTAAATCGTTGATCACTTAACACAACAATCAAATTAGTACAAAAATCCTTTGTTAAATCAGAATTTGGGTTTCTGAAAGAACGATTAATTACGATTACGAATCTATAATGTGCTGAGCTAACCCCAATTCATATTTTTCGTTACTGCCAATTTGTCTACAAAATACTATTACTGACAAAATACTATGTCTGACCAAATATTATTAGTTAAAAATGGTAATAAATAAATACTTATGTAGGTTTAAATGTACAAAGAGTCTCTAGTTCAAAGTTTCTAGTACAAACGAGTCTCTGAGCTAAGCCGCGGACAAAAAGTCAGACGGACATGGCGAAACTATAAGGGTTCCTTGTTGACTACGGAACCTTAAAAAGGATACCTTCAACTTTAGGTAATAGAGGTTCTAAAAAATATCATAACAATTTTGCCACTGTTACATAAAAGATTTTGTCCCTCTAGATATAAAGGAACAAAAGCCCAGATGCAAGAAGGTTATGTATCGAAATGCAAGAAAACAACAAACTCTTTGAAATAACCTATATTTATAAAAATATATCTCCTCCATACAACATCACACGGTAGCCTTTAGGGGTCTACCGCAATAATAAATTATGACATCAAACCCATACAAATTAATTTAACATGTAAAGTAGGTAGGTGACTATAATTGTCACTTATTAATGCAAATATCATAACAAACATATTATCATAATATTATTCTCAATTCCAGGTAGAAATCTACGAAAGCAACGCCGGCAATTTCCTATCAGCTGGCGAGATGCCTCTCCCTGTGCTATACAGCATGATGTCTCTCATATTCCTGATGAGCGCTGCAATATGGACGTTCATACTCCGCACCAGTCGCCAGCCTGTCTACAGGATACATATCATCATGTGTGTGCTCGTCTACTTAAAGGCGTTGTCGCTGGCCTTCCACGGGATCAACTACCATTTTATACAGACGAAGGGGGAACATGTGACTGCTTGGGCAATTCTTTTCTATATTACGCATTTGTAAGTATTGATTTTTAGCTGTTTTGTTGTTTGGGAAAGTTTAGATAAAACGAGGATTTGAAAAAAGATGACGGTAAAGCCAGGAACATTTAATACCAACAAAGAGAAACTGTAAATTATTATTGAAATTAAAAAAAGTGGCTATTAATCGGAAATTTGACGTAGGGCATCAATTTACTTTACAATTATGTTCCCTGACTGTACATACGAGCGTCTTCGAAAGAAAATGTTTCTTTTTTAGGAATAATTTAAATCAAATGAGCAATCATCATTTTTTTAAACTTACTACCGGGATACATGTAAATTCCTCTTCCAATTACTCCACTCGGACCTTTCGTTTTGAAGTTACGACGGGTATAAAAATGCTAAAAGTAAGAAAAATGCCATGGTGTGAGCGAACAGCCCTACGCTTAATCCAGTCATTAATTCCTTACAGTTCCAACTATGAGGTTAGTACACACGGCCACAAATCAAGTTATATTTTCCAGTATAAGCTGACCTCTCATTGTACGGAAATCCTATGCAATGCGAGACCAGCCTAAACTGGAAACATAGTTTGATTTGTGGCCGTGTGTACACTGGTCAAACTTCATTTTAACTTGAAAGAAAGGGACAAAACAGTTATACTCGTATAGCTAAAATACGTTTATGAAACGGATAACTTTATTATGAATAAGATGGTTAGAGTACAGCAAAATTATTTTTAAGTATTCTAGTATTAATTAAATAAAATCATCAATATTTATATTTCCTCTACTAGCTGCTGCCCGCAGCGTCGCCCGCGTGACGTTTTCTAAAATAAAATTAGGAAGTTGCTCCTAAGTAACTCCTTATAATATAATATCAGCTATCTGCCAGTGAAAGTCCCGTCAAAATCAGTCCAGCCGTTACGGAGATTAGCCGGAACAAACAGACAGACAGGCAAAAGATATGAAAATGGATTTTTGCTATAAGCACCGTATAAATATATACTTTCGTATGCATTTAGTAATAAGCTGTTATTTTGACAGTACAAACAGACACCTTAATTTTATTTATTTGCAGAGAGGTAAGGACAGCCTAAGCCCGCTTGTTGTCCGTTGGTTTCACCGGACAACTGACGGATTTTTTTGCCGGACTCACAGTGTTGTATGGCTTATAGTGAATGTGTGTATATGCACCGGACACCGGGCCGGTGTCCATCTCATACAAATATGAAAAACACGGTCCGTGGTCCGATGGAAAAAACGGGCGTCTACAAGCGGCCTAAAGCGGTAAAAGCCTGCTCCAAACAGTAGTACAAGTAGTACATACACTGTGCTAATACTGAGACTTTGTTCCCAGACTGAAAGGCGCGGTGTTATTCGTGACGATAGTTCTGGTGGGAACCGGCTGGAACTTCATCAAGCACATCCTGTCGGATAGAGACAAGAAGCTCTTCATGATTGTTATACCGCTGCAGGTGGGTGTTTGTGTTACTACAACAACATAATATCTCGCTTGTAGTACCTGTAATAGTACACCCACATATCGCCAGTTATTTTTAAGGCGAGGTTCTTCAAGCGTGCATTCTTGTTCTTGAGGTGGCAGCGGGGCGCGAGTAAATTTTGCCGTGAACTTAGTTAATTTTGGGTTGAAAATAATATGTTTTACGATATTAACAATGTTAAACCCGACGCACATTACATCATTTGATGTAATTTTCAATACATAAAGTAGTATGATATTGAAATATAATGAGTTTTAATCTACAAAATAAGGGTATGTTTGGATTTTTTTTCTATTTAGCGAACTTTGTCCAATTATGTAACGGGTACATACACTGTACACACGTATCTACAGAAAGGTTTCAAAAGCAACATATAATTTTTTCACGTGTTTAATCATTACCGTTTCTAAATAAAATGTCATTAAGATTACATTTCCTAGAGGTTAACTTGAAGAACCTCGCCTTAAGAAGGCGTACAACGGTCCACTAATGCCACTCTTTAAAGAAAATATTATCTCGTGACTGAGAAGGAATTGTAAAAAACAGCTCAATAAGGAACCTCGGTAAGTGTGTCTAGAATTTTCTAATACCTTTTTATAAAGTTTCATATTAAGACACGAAGCAGCCAAATGCGATCTAGAGGAATGTGGCCGCTTTTCTTTAGATCAAATTTGTTTCTTCGTGTCTCAATATGAAACGTTATAAAAGGTACTAGCTTTTGCCCGCGGGTCCGCCCGCGTGGATGTCGGTTATCGCGTAAAAAAGTAGCCTATGTCCTTCTCCATATCCCAGGCTATATCTCTGCCAAATTTTATGACGATCGGTTCAGCGGTTTAGGCGTGAAAACGTAACATACAGACAGACAGACAGACAGAGTTACTTTCACAAATATTAGTATGGATTAGAAAATTGTAGACACACCGAGTTTCCTTATTGAGTCGTTTTTGCGTAAGCGTAAGTACTAGTACACCATTGTGAACAGCCAGTTGAGCCTTTTTGGGCATCGAAAGGTTGGTCACAATGGCGTGTATAGCACCATTCACTTTATTTCCCAGATTTACTCTCCTTTCCCCATCTTCATCTATCTTCCATCCCTTGTAAACTGATTTCCGAATTTGACTCATTTACTAGCTCCAAACTATTATCATTTATTTTCACATCACACATTATTGTGTTACTAGTTCCTGGCTTTTAGCAAAAGGCAAACAAAGACAGCGCTGAAAATAAATAAGATTATTTATACTTTCCTATTAAACGCTATCGGTGACATCTGGCGTCAGCTTGAACTTGTATTTTGAGACCAGTATGCATTTCGAAGTCATCAAGTACATTTTCATACCAACCATCTTGGCGAGCGACAAGACTGTAGCCGATGATGTTTCTTGACTTTAAGACTTGTGATTTTCATCTGTCAAATACAGATGATTTTTTAATCACCATTCAATTTTCTTCTAAGCATTAGGTATAACACAAAACCTCAAAAAAAAAAAAAAAAAGATTTTGAAGTAAAATTTTGACAATACATTTTGTTTTCTCGAAATTATTATCCATGCAGCGTGGTTACTAAGTCAAACGTTGAATACTATGCTGAATGAGAGAAAGGGGCTACGAGCGGATGCAGCGGAGCTGTGTATCCGCGGAAGGTATCCACAAACGTAGACCTTTTTTATCTTAATATTTTAGTACTGATTGATACTAAAAGAAAAAAGATCTCTCCAAAGATCTTATTTTTTTAATTTGGCTGGTGTTTAAAAATTCTTTCTGTATACAGGGTTATTTGTAAAACACCAACAACCTCTCAGGAGTAGATTACTAACATCATAAACAACAACATTTGTTCTACGACTTTTCCAAAAACAGACAAAAAAATTCAACTCTCCATACATAAATATGTCCGAACACTGCTGATCAGGTTTTGTATGAAAGTCGTTTTTTTTTTGCCTGTTTTCGAAAAAGTCGTAGAACAAATGTTTATTTATTTATTTTATTATTTATGTACACAGTTAAATACACAGAGATACGATATCATTATAATTTCAGTACAAAGGTACTGCTTATTTCTTAAGAATGTTGTTGTTTATGATGTTAGTAATCTACTCCTGTGAGGTTGTTGGTGTTTTACAAATAACCCTGTATTGCGGCGGTGTCGTCCTATTTGCTGCTTCGTTATGCAGCGTGGCTTTAGAAGTAACGCAGCAAGTACGGTGGTCTCTATGTTACATTTTGGCTTTTAGATGTCACTTAGCCTATATAGGGTATAGGCTAAGTTACATCTTCAACTTGGTGCTTTTCAGGTGTTAGCAAACGTAGCAGAGATAATACTGGCGGAGAGTGAAGAAGGAGCGGCGGAACACAATGCGTGGCGGGACATCTTCGTGCTGGTCGAGTTGCTATGCTGCGGAGCCATCATGTTTCCGGTAGTGTGGTAAGTAACACATTAGTCTCCTAGCCGATAATACTGGCGGAGAGTGAAGAAGGAGCCACGGAACACAACGCGTGGCGGTAATCCTAAGGAACAAGCATGCCCCAAAAAATGAGTACCTGCTTTAGTACTGCTAAATAATATGGCAGCATCACGTGGTGTGTTTTGGCATTGACATTGCGAGGTGCAATATGCAGTGCAAAAACCGATACCTTCCTCACTGCCTACACATTTTGCCACACGATTGACAAAATAGCCAACCAGCCACTTCTGGTAGTCTGGAGACAGGGATGATTTAATAACCATTGGATCACTTCTTCATTGTATATCATGAGAATTTGAAAACATTTTTTATCACGGTACGCTACACCCGATCGTTCATAACAATTTTAATGTCTAAAATCTTGGGATTCGCCCTCTGTTTTCGGTACCAGAACCCTCAAAACCCATTTAAGCAAAAGTATTTTATCCCTGGGACGTCCTTGGAGGACATTATAGTGACCTAATTAGTGATGTTCTTCAGAGAAGTCAGGTGTATGACCAGATGTATGAACGTAAATGAAGCAGAAGTAGTATTTAAGGAGCGTAGCAGGTGGCGTTCTATAGTTTCTGCTTACCCCCATGCGAAAACGGCGTGAGTTTATGTAATTTATCCGTCAAATCGTTCCTATAATATCGTTTATAATCGTTTCTATACCTTTCTTGTTCCAGGTCGATACGTCATCTGCAAGACGCCTCGAGCACGGACGGCAAGGCCGCCATCAACCTTCGGAAGCTGAAGCTGTTCCGACACTTCTACGTCATGGTCGTCTGCTACATATACTTCACCAGGATCGTCATCTCAATATTGAACGTAAGTCTAGTCTTTGCTTTTACTAATCCTACTAATATGATAGATTGGATGTTTGTGAGCTTGTTTGTATCACACTAATATTATAAAGGCGAAAGTTTGTGAGTGTGTATGTTTGTCTCTTCTTCACGCTCAAACGACTGGACCAATTTTGATAAAATGTTGTATGGAGGTAGCTGACACCCTGGATTAACATATAGGCTACTTTTTATCTTGATATTCCCACGGGATCGACATTGATGCGGGTGAAAACGCGGGGCGCTAGTGTAACTATAAATTTGTGAGTTGGGAAGTTTGTGATTTAGTAGGTTGGTGAGTTTTAATTTGTGAGTTTGGATGTTGGTGAGTTTGGATATTGGTGAGTTACGATATTGGTGGGTTTGATTTGGAAGTTTGGATTTGTGAGTTTAGTGTTTTTCAGTTTCAATGGTTGTAGGTTTGGATGTTTGTGAGTTCGAATGTGAATGCTTGCGAGTTTGGACGTTTATGAGTTTGGATGTGTGAGTTTGGGACGTTTGTGAATTTAGATGTAAGTGTGTTTGGATGTATTTGAATTCGGATATTTGTTAATCTTTCACGCTTTAACGCCTGAACGGAATTAGATGCAGAAAGACACACGTAGTGAAACGGCACACAAAAGCTAATAGTAATAATAGAGTATTTTAAACCAAACGATGTGACGCATATTCACCCTTTAAAATGACCTAACCCGATGCTTGTTTTGTTCCCAGATCACAGTACCGTTCCAGTATGCGTGGATAGACGAGATGTTCCGTGAGATGGCGACGCTGGTGTTCTTCGTGATGACGGGCTACAAGTTCCGCCCGGCGGCCGCCAACCCGTACTTCACGCCTACGCATATCGACGACGTGGAGCCTCAAGTGTGAGTATAATTATTATAACTACATAATGATTTGTAACAATATGTCTCGTTGATCTAGAGATCGCAAGCGCTACTGCTGAGCATGAGGTCCTGGGTTCGATTCCTAGGTCGGGCAGTGTTATTTGAGTTTTTTTTATTAATTTTCAGTTTCAGCCCGAAGTCTGGATTTATGCCCGGTGGATGGCTATAGGCTCGCCCCCTATTACATGGGACAGACATAGCCAACTCTCAGCCACTACATTCTAAATCTCAAGAAGAACAAAAAAAAGTATATATATGTCCTACCAGTCTCGTAACGTTCTTCATATTCTTTACTACAAAACAGTTCTCTCTTTGTACCAAAATAGAAACATCTATATTAATATTATAAATGTGAAAGTAACTCTCGCTGGTTTGCGAGAATATCGTCGTAATTCAAAATTCTTTCAAATTGAACACTGTATGCCAAACGATCATAAATCTTTTAATATTTTATCGTGAACGGCAAAATTTCCTTGAATAAGTAAAGTCAAACCTTCAATAAATCATTTACCTACATTTTTTTTTATGCACATAAACATTTATATAGAAATTTAAAAATTACATTCTCTAAAATCAATCATTTTTAGTTACGTCAGTATTCTCGCAAAGCAGCGCTCTGTCTGTCTGTTACGTTTTCACGTCTAAACCGCTGAACCGATCGTCATGAAATTTTGCAGAGATATAGCCTGGGATAGGTACAAGGACATAGGCTACATTTTTACGCGATAACTGACATCCACGCGGGCGGAGCTGCGGGCAAAAGCTAGTAAAATATAAACTGAAAATTGTATCTGTTTGTCCGCAGTCTCTCAGATATCGGAGTGCTCGAAGGAGTGACCCGGATATCGAACCGAGGCGACAGGAAACGGGAGGACCTACAACCTCTCATGCAGGAGACTAACTATAATTCTGACTAGCTGTAAGTTTAGATTTAACATTTAGGATAAGTAAATGTTTGGGGAGGGTCGAGCCTTGGATTTTATTAATACAACCCCTGGTTTCTGATAGGTTTGCCTAACATACTCGGAATGGCAATCCATTGCTTCATATGTTTAAAAAAATTGTCTGCTAGCAATAATAATAACGCAATGGATGTCGTTGAACTGTCAAAAAGAGATTGCCTTCACGACCGTGTTACGCAATTTGGGTGCTGTATTCTAAGTAGATTCCTCGAAATATTTACCTACTCCACTGAAAGGGGAAGCACTAATGTAGCCCGCGAAATTCAAATATTCTTAAGTTTTTTGCAATTTACAGGTGAGTGGCAGGTTGTATATTGATCAAAATATGTTTCGCGACCGCAACAAGTATGTATTTACAGAATTTTGGTCATTAGAATCAGCAATACAACTCCTTAAGAGCCAACTAATCGCGGGCTCGAACTCACTGGTGGGCGTGGCCAGAAAGCACGCTGTCTCACCTAGCATCGTGTCCGTCATAGTGTGTTGAATGAAATCATAGTAAACCGCGCTCGTAAAAAAAATACGAGAAGTCCTTTGGAAGGTTGAGTTTTATGAAAAAATACTGGATAAATCATCATCATCATTTCAGCCGAAAGACGTCCACTGCTGGACATAAGCCTCCCCCAATAAATTTTTTTTTTGCGAAATTTGTTATGGAGATTTTACACTTCTTTTATTACTTATTTACGCCCAAAGTTGCGTTAAAATTATCAGGAAAGACGAATCTTTGTTGGCTCATAACTTTTTAATGGCTTTTTATTTTAATATTCTGCTTCCGTACAGACAAAATTAATAATAAGACAAAACGATATCATGTTTAACTTTGGATGTACAATGTTAAACAGTGGAGTATTACCCCCCCCGAAATTTGTATGGAAAAAGTATCGACTAGTTTCACCTTAAGTTAGAATTAAATGATTATTTGATTATTTGTCAAATGTAATGATTTCATGAAATAGTCGTTACATAGGGTAACTAGTAAATTACAAAAAACGTAAGATTATTTGATTATCGCGGGCTACCTTAGCGCTTCCCACTAAACATTGATTATAATTCATTTGACTATGCTTTCAGAAACCAGGGGTCAGTAACATGATTCTATACCTTATTATTCTTATTATTTATTTTTAAGTTCAGAGGGGCAATGAGGACTATCGCGCTTGAATCCGCCGCTAGAGGCGCTAGTGTAGAGTGAGGTCTCAAGAAATGTCAAATGTGAAACTGAACGTTCACTGTTTGCGGGATTTACTATCGCAAATTGTTACTAATTATTCATAATTGTAAAGATTGTGCCATTCCTGATTCATTATGGCTTAAGATTTTAAGTAACAACTTAGTGCGAATTTTACCCAATATTCCAAAGAAAATAATGACACTGAAAGCTCTTAAACATGGTTTATGTGCTGATCGCGTTCAGTTTTATTGGTGAAATTGGCACTTAGGAACACTTTCTTTTTTTCTTTTTCGTAGCACTTGAAGAATAATATTTGTCTGATTAATGCTTGCTAACTTTAGGAACATTATAATGTAAATATTCATTTGATATTTTAGAATGTAATAAAATAAACATTTTATTAAGTAACGAGTACTTAAACATATCCAAAATATATAAAATAAAAGTACTTACCTCACTCAACAGTGGCGCTAACTGGTGAGCACAAAAACGATAGAACCCATTCCCGTATTTTTAAGAACGGTTGTATTCTGATCTCAGTTTCAATCTGTAAAAAAAAACTCTAAGTTACCTACATTTAAGACAACTTTTTGATATTGATTGTCGCTGAGATGAGATTGCGTTTGGAATTTGAACCTTTTTAAGTACGAGAATTGGCCTTCTGATGACAAGATATTTATATTTAATAGTTTCAATTTTATTATAAATATAATATTATAAATAAAGCAAAGAAAGTAAAAGGCAAGTTAACAATCTAAAGCAATATAAAAATCTACAGGTAAAGGAGAATGGGTAAGAGCGTACCCAGAAACAAAGTTAATTGTATCATTTTGAACTATGTCGGTCTTTGTGGCCCTCATGGAGTAGTTTAGTTAATCCTAAGACAGCATGTCTCAATTCACTTGGAGAAAAAAGACTTGTGAAGAAGTTAAGTTGATTGAATAATAATAATAAAATAATGAAATAAAATAATAGGACAGTCCTTTACATATATAAACTCACGTCTTCTTCCCAGAAACTACACAACGCCACCTGCTACGATCCTTGCCTACTCCTGTTGCTTCGTTTACGCACGGCGTGCGTGTATTATTTGGTCATATATGCACGCCGGTTGCGAGTACTACGCACCTGACCTTTCTGAAGAACATCACCAATATGGTCACTAAAATGTCCTTCTAGGGCGTCACCTCCCGGTGTTTCCACTCACATTTGCCTTGTTGCTCGCCTTTCATTTGTCCTCTCAACATGACCAAACCATCTAACTAAGCATACTCTTTTAAATTTTTGTCACTATATCTTCTTTTAAACCGCACCGTTGCCTTATCACATCATTCGTCAGCCTATATGTTCATAGTTACACCATACATGCTTCTCAAAGAACGCATTTCCACAGCATTTATTCTACTTCATGCTTCATGCCACATCCAACATTCACTTCCATACATAAGCGTTGGCACTAAACACCCTATTGTGAACAGCCAGTCGAGCCTTTTTGGACATCGACTGATTTGCTTACAATTGCATGTATAGCACCATTCACTTTATGTCCCGCATTCGACTCTCCTTTCCACATCTTCAATCTTTCCATCTCTTGTAAACAAATTCCCCAAATATATAACCTTATTTACTTGCTCCACACTCGTTATCATTTATTTTCACATCTCTAAACCGATACATCCACTTCTCTTTCAAACTCCATAACCTTTGTCTTATTCACGTTTATATTCATCCCTGTCATATGCTTTTATCTGCGTTGAGAAGGCATTTGAGAGGCAACTCATTCTCAATCCGCACTCACCCTCTTTCAAATCTGTCAGACAACTATCTATGTACAAGTTGAACCCTGTCTCACATCCCTTGAGATGCAGGACCAGTCCGTGTATGCCCCATTTATCCTAACACAAGCACCTGGAATCCTTTTAGATTTCAGTGCCCGTACCAAGGGCCAGTCCACACCATACCTGGATAGTGTCAACCACAGTTCTTTATTTTTTACTAATTATTGTAATGAATATAAATTAAGATTTAATTATTAGGTATTATTTAATAATAATATTCAATTATTATACTTAGTTATCAACTATAATATCGTCCCACGCAATGGCTGGACCAACGAAAGCTTGATATCTCCCATTGGTCAGGTACCATACTACTTATACTCATTACGTGAGCACTGTCCTTTTTCTTTTAATAAGTTGGTTAAGTAAGTTCTTATCATCAGTGCCTGGTACGACAAGGTCAATCGTTCCAAGATAATTAATAATTAAGTATAATAATTGATAATAATAATAATATATCTATACTAAAAGTAAAGCTGAAGAGATTGTTTTTGTTTGTTTGTTTGAACGCGCTAATCTTTGGAACTACCAATTGAATTTGAAAAATTCATTTGAAACTTGATAGCCCTATTCTTGAGGAAGGCTATTTAACATCACCCTAGGAGCCGAGCAAAAAGAAAAAGAAGTTAGAAATAACGCTAAGCGAAAACGAAGTATTAGCGCGGGCAGGCGATGTGATACGACGGGGTTGGTCGGGAGATCAAGAAATGTCTCGTGGACGAAGGCGCGGGCAGAAGCTAGTATTAATAAAATTATAATAATTAATAAAAATAAAGAACTTACCTATTCTTTTATTTCATTCTTTCATTCTATTTATTTAATCAACTTAACTTCTTCACATATCTTTTTTCTCCAAGTGAATTCTCCATGAATACATAAAAGACAGATATAGTTCATAACGCTACAGTCAAACTTTTCTTTAGGTACGGGCCCCATACATGTTTACCCATTGTCCTTTTGTTTAAACGGCTGGTACAATATAACTTTTATTTATTTATGTAAATATGACATAATACTTAATATCTACTTATTGTGATAATCCAACTATGGATGTACCTTCCCCGAGGCAACGTTAATGCTAGTCCCTTTCTGATAGCATTTATGTACATTATATGTGCAAGCTGCAGAAAAAGAAGACTTTCCATTTAACAAACTTAATTTAAGGGCAATCACCGAATCCGTTTTCTGTATAATTTTTTAGTCCCTTTTTAATTTTATTTATAACACTTATGTGTATGTTCTTAACAAATTTATTTAAAATAATGTATACATTTTCATTGATTTTGCTTTTTTTTGGTAGTAAAGTATTTCTCACTCTTTATTATTTTTGTATAGGTAATGGAAAGCCACTTCAAATATGAAATCGAATTAGATATATGCTCTACGTAAGTATACGTTTCGGTGTCTGGTAGCATTAGGAGCAACACACAATGGCCGCAGCGTGGTCGATGTGATCTTGTTTTGTTTTTACCAGCTTTTTAATAACTTGCTTCGTTCATATGTGTTTCCGGTTACTCTGTTTGCTATTTTTCGTACTACACACGTATGAAATGTATTCAAAATCGAAGGTATGGTTACAAGAAGTCGAGAAAAATAAAAGAAAAGTAAAACATTCGCACATTAACTACGCCTTACGGCACCGATCTTCGTGTGCAGAACTCCTTACTCCTCACGCTCACAGACAACGAATTTGCGATTCAATTCGTGTTATACCCTGTAAAGAAATATATATTACTTTGAGCACAGAACTAGCCATGACGATGCCAACCTCTGCAATAGTACATTAATAAAACAAAAATTGTTACTACTATTTTTACAGACATATTTTAAATCCTTTTAGTTTTTTGAATAGTTTGTGTTTTGGATCGCTGCGTTTACAAGAATCACTTTTGTATTACTTAGGCCTGTGTTCACCAACATTCAAACCAGCGGTTAGGTATTTAAACAGTTGATTTATGTCAAATTTCCTAAGTAAAGTACTGATTAAATATCTAAACAGTTGATTTAAATGTTGGTGAACACAGGCCTTAACCTGTTAAAACTTTTTTCAAGTGAGCAATAACTGCTATCCTTACTGCCAATGATCATTAAATCGTGTGTATATGACCTCTTTTCGGAAGGCAAAATTGCAACGAATAACAAATTCTTAAAGGAGAAACGTTAAGGTAGCCCGCGAATTCAAATTTTCTTACGATTTTTCTCGTTGTCTGGGTGTATGTTGATTAAAGTATGATTCGCAACTGTAACAGATACGTATTTACAGAATTATAATCATTAATAAAACTCCTTAAGTTAATATAATCCACAGTTTTTAAAGTGTGTTTCAAGATTTGAAATAGTCATTCAATAGGGTAATATGAAATTAGAGAATTGTATTACTGATTGTAATGATAATATAAATACAGATTTGTTACAGTGGCAGTTTTGCCAACTCCAAAAGTTCAAATTATCGAGTTCCGAAGTCGAAATTATCGTTTTGTGGGCTTAATTATAGTACATAAGAAAAAACGCAAAAAAAAAATTGGCCTGAGTTTTCTAACGCCAGATAATTTTATCGGAGGAGTTTTTTTACAGTTCTTCCTTATAAAAACTGTCAGACATCATGAATAAAAATTATCTGTGGATTAAAAAAACCAGCCCTAAATAAAAAAATAAAAATTATAACAATCGTCAATGAGTTTTAAACTATGTAGACTAAAGGAAGTGGAAGTTTATGCCAAGTTTCACCACTAGTGGCGCTAGCAGCACAAACCGTAAACATGTTTTGTCAGTCTAGTTGTCTTTTTTTTTGTTTTCTAGATAGAAGCAAATAGAAAGGCATTTCATATAACCACAGGAATAAAGGACAAAAACGCACGTGAAAGAAATGTGAGGGAGAGAGATAGAGAAACACTGTACACTTACTTGTTGACATACGTCACATTGACATTTTGTTGATTTTTTATTAGCGTTTTTTATTTGTCTGACAAATACCTTTTGTTAATGGAACCTTTTTGTCTTCAATACTCAAAATTATCGTACGTTAGACATTCACTATCGTACATCGTACCACTGCCCAAACTATCGTACGCCCCCATAATTATCGTACGGGTTGGCAACACTAACGGTCGCAATATTCAGATCAACATACAACCTGATAAACTGACCTGCACATTACAAAAAACCGTAAGAAAATTTGAATTTCGCGGGCTATTCTGGGTTACGGGTTCCGACGTTGAGATTGGAATTCTTCCTTTGATTAGCCACATAATATCTCTTCAGACTCTCGGTAGGGTTTGGTCTCTGGCACTAGTACCTATCCATAATTCACTCAGATAACTCTTTTCTTGTGTTCTACATAGTATACTGAATTAAGTTTGATAAATAAAACATATCGTGCCTTTATTTAAGCAAATACAGTCTGCCTCAAAAATATTTATCGACAAGGATTCATTTGATTGTCTACAATTTGTGTTCTATAATACCGTATCAATGTTCTAATATGTTTTGTGGCTATACATTATACACAATATTATGGAACAAAGATTGTAGTCAATTTATTCATTCTTGTCTTTCTCTACTAATCTAATCTTTTTAGGCTGACCGTACCTACCCGCCCTACACATTCAAAGTGGCAGTTTACAGTAACAGCATTTAATAAAAAAAGCCTTAAATCTAAAGTCTACATAAATGCCCATAGCTTTGTTTTTGACCATACTGCAACTTAGCCTCTATAACGACCTTGGGTCACAAATGACCCGACTAAGTCCCATTTACACAGTGTAAGTTTCTGAAACATTCAAGAGCAAATAATCTCATGCCTAAAAACACGTTCAATTATTGCCACGTGCCAGTGTTTACACATGTGCGATTTCCATAAAATGGCATACCATACATAATTGAATGCAAGTTTTTCCATTCAATAATTCGCATACGACTTCTGTTTACACCAAGGCAATTATTGTATGCAAGTTTTGCCTTGTCTAAACACAGACTTGCACGTCTTTAGATATACACTTGATTCATGTATTAGAGAAGATACAAATATTTCATTCAGTTTTATTGAACAATTTTTTTTTTTTTTCTTAATGTCTCACTCATCGCATTCATGTTTGAATGAAAGAAGATTTTCGTGCCAGAATTGAATGCGATTTTATTGTACAGTCAGCAACAAAAGTCGATGAACATTTCACTTTCCTAAATCTTAATTATTGAACCAAATATTTAATTAAAATCGGAACAGAAGTAAAAGGTAAAGAAAAATAACTCTATGCTACATACCAAATATTTAATTAAAATTTTAATTAAATATTTGGTTCAATAATTAAGATTTAGGAAAGTGAAATGTTAATCGACTTTTGTTGCTGACTGTACGTACTGTTTACACCTGTTCTAGTTTTGAACGGCAACTAACTTGCCCCTACCGTGCCAGTCAATTGTTGCTTCAATTTTAAGGTATGCCGGACGAATTTTTCTCAAATTATTACAGGCAATAAACTTGTACCGTGTAAATTGGACTTTATGCTTGACCGGTTAGACGAGGCCAAATCTAGATGACTAAAGTACACATTTTATAGTGAGTTCTACACATAAAGGTAATATTTATTGTAAATTTAAAACAACGGCAATTTCGTTCCCATATTTTTAGACGGTAAAATGAATGGAAAAAAAAATGTTTTTGTGGGGTTGTTTAATAGCCTGAAAGTTCCTATTTCATTTTACCGACTCGAATTATGGATCGGACATAATATTATTTTTTAAACTTAATCAGTTTTCTTTAATTTTTAGGTTGTGAAATACGTTATAATTTAATGCTTAAAAAAAATTTCTTTATTTTTTCACGAAAGTCATTAGTGACTGGTTGTAAATAAAACTATCACGGTAAAGTTAAAAGTAAATATAACGGCTTTCCTTTGTAGATATATGTAAAGTAATCGAGGGTGTCTAGGATAGGTGTATCGAGATGCGACACGGCGAATGATATGTGTATGATTCGTATTAATCACAATTTTATTTAGCCCTTAATTCATGGCAGAACGTATTTCCAGAATAGAGGTTTCATGAACACAAATGCGTCGGTAACTGGTACCTACCATAACGGCTAATTGGTGAAGAAAATAACTATTATTAGACAAATAACTGTTCTCACCCTTTCGTTATTTCGATGTAAACGTTTAATAAACTCCGTTATTTCACGATAAATACAAAGCACTGTAATCAATTTACCATTTACATAAAAAAATTACTCGGCTAAATTATTGTGTAATATTGTTGAAATTACTGCATTTATGAGTTATTTTTTTAATGTAAATGGTAAATATATTACAGTGCTTTGTATTTATCGTGAAATAACGGAGTTTATTAAACGTTTACATCGAAATAACGAAAGGGTGAGACCAGTTATTTGTCTAATGTCATAATAAATGGAGTATAAATCGTTTTTAGTGGTTTAGATACCTATGTGGCTAGTGCGTCCTAAACACGCAATATACGCATGTCATTCGCTTGTCGGGTTACTAATAACACGGTGTTTGTATTGTCCAAGCACATTATAATAATGGACCAATGTAACATTCGCTAGACTACGATTAATTACTTGTGAACGAATAGTTCACACGACGAAGCATATAATTCATAAAATTTTGAAGGTTTACAGTAATATGAATTCTCAAGAAAATTAAAAATCTGTTTGCTTTTTTTTTAAACAATACTTCAACCTTTTTTAGGTTCATGACCTAATGGTTCAATGTTTGATGCGCTAAGATAGCCCGCAAAATTCAAATTTTCTTATGTTTTTTGTAATTTCTAGGTCAGTGTCAGGTATGTTGATCAAAATAAGACCGTAACAATTATTAGGTACCGAATTATAATCATTAGAATCGTCAATACAACTCTCATAGTTAGAATTGGCCTCAAATGTCATGATTTCATGAAAGAGTCAAATTACCCCACTGAATAGGGTAATTTGAAGTTATAGACACCTAAAATTAAATGTATTATACATTTCCTATGTGCAACCTCTACCATTTTGTATAGTTACTAAATAGACGAAATCGCGCCCTGAGCACTTATGAAGTTGCATGTAGACATAATGTATCTTGGTTAGATGTGTGATTTTGGTGCACTTTTATTGTAATTATATTAAGTTGTTTTTAAAACGTACCCCGAAGTTAAGAAGCACACATTGAGGTTTTAAAACGATGTTTCATAGTGGTAGAATTTTGAAATAGCACGATTCGTTTTTGTGACGAAGAAAATGTGAGTCTTCAGTGTGGATCTTAACTTTAGGGCATCAACTCAACTCAACTTTTTGGCGCTATTCTTAATGTTTTCATGTCCACCTTTAGTAATGGCGGAAGTAAATTTAGTGTTATGCTAATAATTATTACTATACCGAATTGCAATAATAAATACAATAACTATTTATAATTAGTTTAAACAGTTTGTTGTTGCTAAGATAGGCCCTTTTATTACGTCGATACTTATTTTGTAGATGAACAGCAAACCGATTTAGATGTTGGATTTGCGTTATGTATCATAAATTGTACAAAATAAAATGATAATGATTATTTTTTTATGTTTTATTGAAGACCTCTTCATGTACGTACCTATCCCATTTTAATTATGTGGTAGGTATCTAACAACAACAGGGTAGCTACCCACAATAATTAGTACCACAAGAAAACACGAGTCTTGCGTCGGATGTACCTGCCGGACGTAGTTGGGAGGCGCCTCTTAAGAACCCTCCTGGAACTATAGAACCGTAGGTACCACCTACCTATGACATTCTTTATGCGATTTGTGGATTAATTGTGGATAGGTATTCCACAATTAATCCACAAATCGCATAAAGAATGTCATAGGTAGGTGGTACCTACCTTTAATAAAAATAACGCGCGGTGTGTCACCCAACGTCAACAACCGGGGTTTCTTTTAGGCTTAGACAATGGTAGAAAGATATTGTCGTTACAAAAAAGACACGGACTTCGATTCAGACATGAAGACCAAGAAAAAGTAAGTATCTATTATAAACGTCTATCCACATAAGTAGTGTCAGGGCCTATCTATCAGGATTCAAGCCGCCCGCCCGGCACAGAATAATATACCGTCCGAAAACAGTGGTCGGGTGCGTCAGTCTCTATATGCTTCAAAATACTCAGAGACCATACGACTCCCCAGAGCCCTGCTATGCTGTGTGAAAAATTTCATACATAATCAAAGTATATAAGCAAAATTTCTTCCCGACCCTGACGGGACACTAAACGATGTTGTGAGCGAAAATAATGTAATATTTTTAGTTAGCGATCTACGACAGCGATTAAATAAATAAACAAACACCGGCGTTTAATAAAACATGCATAACATTATACTATACGGAAGTGTAGCGGCTGAGACAACATTCTAAATTTAATGTTAAATAGCAAATAACACGTAATTTAACGTTTGTTATTTATTTATTATAAAAACTTTTTTTTGCTAGACTAAATTGCCTCGTTGGTCTGTCTAGTGGTCGCAAGCGCGAGTGGTCCAAGGTTCAATTTCTAGGTTGAGAAAAATGCAATTGCGATATTCTCAGCAGCAGCCCGAAGTCTGCATTTGAATGAGATGATACTAGTGGTTTTTTTCGGCCTTAGGACTGAAACTGCGTTAAGCGAACGCTAGCGCGGTTCCATTCAAAAGTGCTCCGTCGCGGGGGGCCTGCAAGCGCCAGCTTACTGGATGTCGTTTTTGAAGTGAAAACTAAGCGCGTTGAGCACTTTTTGGGTGAACAAAAATCATGGAACTCGCGTCATCGTCACCGAACGCTTTCCACGAGCTTTATGTATACTGTGCAGGGTTCTAAAAAATCAGATTTTTATAATAAATATAAAAAAATCCATTTTTTTTATATTTATCGGATATATATCCAGGCCAAGAAAAAGAAGCGAATTTCATTCTGTAAGGTGATTAGACACTTAAAAATGTGAAAGGAATTTGTAAAATAATATAAGTCTTGTGTCAAATTACCAAATTTTTTTTTATTCGTGGAAACCCTAGAATTTGAAAATTATTAACACTAGGAGAACCAGGGAATCCCCATTATTTCCTCGTAAAATAAACCTTATATGATATGAAGTTAAGGTTTGAATTTCAAAAAAAGCTAGCCGTACTGGTAAGTTAAAGGGGATTTCCCCAACTTCAAATTAAGTTGCCAATTTGGGAAACAATCTAAATTATTCTGAACTAGCTGATACCTACGGCTTCGCCCACCCGCTTGAAAAATTATATACTAAAACCTTCCTCGAGAACCACTCTGCCGTGCTAACGAAGAACGCAGTAACTCGATTTTGGACGATTATGAGTTATACATTCGTTGAGTTATATATTTGGAGTCAGCGAATCGAAATCTATTAAATCTCTCTAAGCAACTTTTTATTGATCCTTCAGGAACTCGGTTTTTCAGTAAGCAAGAATGCTATAACTAAAACATCATAACAAATTCAATAATCAAAAATAAAAGTCTCGGAAGCGGCAAAATCGAGTTACGGCGTTCTTCGTTAGCACGGCAGCACTATCCATTGGTGAATACAGCATGAAAATTGGTGCAGTAGTTTTGAAGTTTATCGCGAACAGACAGAGGCGCGGCGGATAATATAATATACTAGCTTCTGTCCGCGGCTTCGCCGGCGTGGCTTTTTCTAAAATAAAAGTAGCATAGCTGGAGACACAATTCCACCATACATTATTTTGTTATATCTCAAAGGGTTTAGACGGCGTTTTCGTTGAAAGCTCCCAGACGGCTATTATTTTTTTGGCTTATTTTTTTCCGACACCTCCAACAAATATCGTTTATTTATACAAAAATGTATACAAAAACTTAACAAATTATATACTAAAACCTTCCTTGAGAACCAAGCTATCCATTGGTGAAAACAGCATGAAAATCGGTGCTGTAGTTTTTGAGTTTATCGCGAACAGACAGACAGAGACAGACGCGGCGGAGGACTTTGTTTTATAATATGTAGTGATTGTAGTTTCCAAAATTTTTTGTTCAGAAGACAGTAAAAAATCAATTGATATATATCCAGATAAAAATCAATTGATATATATCGTGATATATATCATGATATATATCCGCTGATATATATCGGCGAACCCTGATACTGTGTATGCATGTGTACTTTTTGGGTGAACAAAAATCATGGAACTCGCGTAATCGTCACCGAACGCTTTCCATGAGCTATATGTATAAAAGAACAGTTATTCCAAAGTTTTGTGTTTTCACTTCTGTCGGCAGACCTTATGACTGTCAATTTTTTTTTTGCTGGTCGTCGTTTTGCTACCTTATATTATATTAAGTTCTCCATCGACACGACTGTACATGCACACCGTTAAATTTGAACTACGGGTAAATAATTACGATAGGTACTCGCGACAGGAACGTTGCGTTCCCACAGAGCCTACCCGTCTGTCCACGGGCGTAGACACGCACCCAGGTGCCCGTTGTAGGGGCCCGCTTAACGCAGTTTCAGGCCCTATAACTAAGTGTCGCCTGATAGACCTTACCTTACTGTACCTATAGACAACTGGATCTCATACAATGACAGCTGACAGTAAGTACCTATTGTAAGTGTAAGATCACGAGGATAAATACCTCACTTACTTACGCAAGATTCAGAAGCGATTTACTCCTATAGTAGGTACTGATAGATATTTTATTATCAACATCATTAATTCATTCATTTCAGCCGAAAGACGTACACAGCTGGACTTAAGCCTCCCCCAATTGGGGGGGTTTGCGATAATCGCCACGCTTGGCAGGCGGGTTGGCGATCGCAGTAGATATGATGTTAAATGCATAGAGAATGTTGCTGCCCATTCTCTAGTAAGTCCCTTAGTCGCCTTTTACGACACCCACGGGAGGAAATAGAGTAGTGCTATTCTTTATGCGGGTTGCAAACCAAGAGCTAAGTTAGTTTAGCATAGCTCGCATAGCTGAGGTAATTTCTCATACTTGAGTTCATAGTTTGCGGTTTGCACACAAGTATGAGAAATTACTTCAGCTATGGACAGCTATGCTAAACGAACTTAGCTTAGCTCATGGTCTGCAACCCGCATTACGTCCGGCACTACACGGTATATTATCAACATATTATCATCGATCGAAATTTTTAAAATTGAAACTTAAAAAAAAGTCCTATTTCCTAATAGTGTGGTATAAGGAAATAGGACTTTTTTTAAGTTTCAATTTTTATTTCACGAGAAATACGCATTTTAATTTTTCGTGACTGTAAGTTATGCTCGTGGCTGAATAATGAAAATGATTGAAATTAAAAAAAGTATAATGAAAGCCAAGGTTAAAAAGCTTTCTTCGCCACAAAGCTGTATGTATAATAATGAGAAGTCGTTTAATTGTAACTAGCAGATGAATTAAGCGCTGGCAGACCGCCAGCAGTTATAAGCATTGGTTGATGTATACCTACTACTGCGGCTGCACTAAAACCGCGACCACAGTATTCCTCTCTCAGTTTACTTTTTGAGGCTCTCCACCACAGTCATACAGCTCTAACTAATTGAATGAGCTGCTGTGTCCTCCTGATTCCTTTATTGCAAGCGTAAGTGGCCGACTTGGAAAACCTTGAATAGACTTCATACCTAAGACGGCCGCAGCAAAACCAATCTCCACAAGGTTCATGGCCGGCTCAAATCTCTGGTGCGAATGCGGCGTCTCTCTACAGACAATAGCTCACTTGCCATCTTGCGACGCATCTGACCGCTCCTTTTTTTTTAATAAGTTTTTTTTATTAGTTTTTTTTGACGCTGTGAAATGCATTACGCATGCCCGCTCGTCGGGGGACGAGACGGGGTATGTGGGACTCCCTGAAAAAATGGCAGTATACCCACTAAAACTCAGCGGAGTTCCCTCATCGCCTTGATGGGAGGGTCATGAGAAAACGGCACAGCCTTTACGTCCACAACCCTCCCGGCGCATGCCCGCCTAGCTGGCGGACCCCGCATGCCCCTCCGCCTGGGGGGGATATGGGAATGACCGGAAACACCTGGCCATTCCCGTCCGACACTGGTGGAGGCCTGTGCAATACAGGCAAGGGTGCCCCGGCATCCTTGCCTGCTGGTCTCTACCTGGGACCCCGCGCCAGACGACCTTGCGTCCAGGCGCCCCTGGTCCCCCCGCGACGGGTCAGGTCAGTGGCCCCGCCGCCTACCACTTTTCGGCCGCAGAGGATAGAGAGAGCGGCCAACGCAATACCGACACTCCTCTTCCTCTGCGGCCCTACCGCGTCCGACATTCAACGGTGGCGACCCCGTCAAGGCCGCGGAAGGTAGGGAGAACGGCTCACCGCAATACCGGCACTCCTCTCCCGCCGCAGCCTCCCACACTCAGCCGCGATGCCGCCCATTCGACATCGCGGCCCGCCTCAGTTGCGATGTCGCCGAAGCGGCACCGCAACCTACGGCCGCTACGTCGCGCGTCGTCGGCTTAGCCGCAAAAGCCCTGCGCTCTGCCCGCGTCACATCCCGTTGCCTTTTATAATATGCTCTAGTCGCGCGCTAAACTCTGATTGCGCGATGCAGGATTTGTGTGACGTCAGGTCTTTGATGCGTAGTTCGCATGTGGCGTAGTAGATGTCGCCACAAGCCACCTTCTCCAGGAATGGGCTATCAAATACAAAATAATTTTCAGAATCCGTTCAGTAGTTTCAGAAACTTCCCCCTACATACAAACTTATAAACAAATTTTACCTCTTTATAATATTAAGTAAGACTACTACTAATCAGCCTATAATGTTCCCACTGCTGGGATAAAGGCCTCTTCTCTGTGAGAGGGTGTGGGCCATAACCAACCACGCGGGCCCTGTGCGGGTTGGTACTTAGATGTCTTCGATTTTTTTTGTTCTAGGGCATGCCGGTTTCCTCACGATATTTTCCTTCACCGTTTTGAGAATATAATAGTTTAAGTTATTTTGCCATCAACACGCTCAAAAGTAAAACTAATTGAAATAAACCACGGAGACTAAAAGCTCGCGAATTTGGTGTCATTCAAGCAAATCGTGTATCGGTGTGGATGTGCTAAAAAACCGGCCGAGTCGTGTCGGATCACGCACAATGAAGGGGATGAATTTATCTCAAGAACAAACTTAATATTGTAGTTGAAAAACATGTTCACCCATACCTATATTACAACTGCAAATGTAAGTTTGTAAGTAGATACCTACGCAAAATATTGAGTGATTTACCATGTTATTTTAGGACCATAGACTTCTTATAGGTTTTCCTGTAATCTATATTGTATAGAACTGTACTGTATTTTTTTCAAAATCAAAATCAGCTGTTTCGGAATTAACGGTTAATTTTCATCTATTTTGTTATAACTTAAAAACTAATTATTTTAAATTTATTAAATAAATATTTGAAATCTTCATAACAAGTCCTTTCATTTGATACACACGGTAGGTACAGTTTGCAAAGCGTTATTTTTATGTTTTTCTAATTTTTCACCTAAAAGTGAACCCCATATTCAAAATTCATAATTTATTTACGATACACTTCCTTGTTTGGGTCACAGAAATAAGTGAACCAAAATTCAAATTAATCGGTCCAGTAGATTCGGAGCAAATCGGCTTTGTCAGGCGGACAGACATTCGAACATACATAAACACAATCTGCAAAATGAACAGGGGGCCAAGTCTACTAATGTACAAAAGTTGCAATGGTCAATTCATTGCGAGTTTTTGACAGATTTGCCATACAAACACTGTCAAATACTTACAATGGCGAGACCATTGCAACGTTTGTAAATTAGTAGACTTAGGCCCCTGGACGGTTTTAAGGAAATCTTAACCTATTAGTACTTATAATACTAATATTATAAGAGTAAATGCTAAAGTTTCTCTGTTCGTATGTCACTCTGTAACCTTTTCACGCCTTAAGGCTGCAGTCTTGCAAAATTCACTCGCGGTGAGTTATTTGCGCAACTTTGTATATATTTTTTTTAAACAAATTAATGACGTAACATGAAATATTATTATTGCACTGAAATAACCATAATATAAGTAATAGCTCGTAATTTTTTTTTAGTAAATTGAGGTGGAATATGTTAGGTAAATCAAGCGTTGAATTCAGCTCTTTCTGCCCAACAACATTTCGAGGTATGTTTGTGCTTCTACTTTAGGGTAATTAAGAATAATTTTCAAAATCTGTTCAGCGCATAATTAGCGGAACATTCTCGTCTTCAAAATGCGTTGATTAGTTTTTTCTAATTATCGTTCATTTTACTATTTTGTAGGTCACAAAGTCATCAAAATTCTCTGTTTTATCTCTTAATAAACTGTTTGTTTCTTATATAAAATGAATCGTATGTATGTAATAATTAAATTATTTTAATGCCAAGAGTACAACGAAACAAATACTAAAAAAAAATTGCACCTAAATCACCTTATTCTAACAATAATAACAATCTCAAAATATCCAAAAAGATGCTCGGCGCGTGGACTCACCGCACGCGATTCTTACATTGCGCACTAGAAGATTTTTAGGGCTTTTGAGATTATTATTATTGTCAGAGTAAGGTGATTTTGGAGTTTTTTTGTTTTTGCTTTATTGAACCTTTGGCATCAAAATAATCTAATTATTACATACATACGATGCATTGTTATTATGAAACAAACCGTTTATTGAGAGATAAAAACAGAGAATTTTGATGACGTTGTGACCTCCAAAATAAGAAAATGAAAGATAATTAGAAAAAACGAATCAACGCATTTTGAAGACGAGAATGTTCAGCTAATTATGCGCTGAACAGATTTTGAAAATAATGCTTAATTACCCTAAAGTAGGAGCACAAACATACCTCGAAATATTGTTGGTCAGAAAGAGCTGTATTCAACGTTTGATTTATCTAACATAATCCACATCGATGTACTAAAAAAAATTACTAGCTATTACTTATATTATGATTATTTCTGTGCAATGATAATATTTCATGTTATTTCTTTAATTTGTTAAAAAAAAAATACAAAGTTGCGCAAATAACTCACCGCGAGTGAATTTTGCAAGACTGCAGCCTTAAGCCACTGAACCGATTTTTTTACCGAAATTCGACAGATAAGTAACTGGAGAAGGATACTTTAAGGAAGGAAGGCTACTTTTCCTCCTGGATATTTGTATTAAATTATGAAATTCAAAATACACGCAGTCGAAGTCGCGGGCAACAGTTAGTACAATAAGAACTCAACCTGAAAATAGGGTCTGAGTGCCCACTTGGTTTTTCGAGACATTGCCAGGCGGTTGGTCGACTCTTCACGTGACCAGAGGACTGGCCTATTTTTAGCCTAAAGACTCAGCATCGCCATACAACATAGCAATGCTGCTAGCCTTTTGGGCACTTTTCTTGTTGACAGCGATGCGGACGAATTTTTGATGCCCTATCATTATTTCCTCTCCGTTTGTAAACACATATATATATATATATTTTTTAATACTGTTTAATTTATAAATTCATGTAAATAATGGTGCCGATTCCCTTGTTCACAAACTAAACTAAATTTAAGTTCAGTGCATCATTTTCTTTCCATTTCATTAAGAAAAGGACAGAAGATAAATTTTAGTTTAGTCCTGTCAAATTAATCAGTGCTCGACGTAAATTGACGTTATTTTAGTAGGCAAGTTTTTAATCACGTCTAAACTTGTATGGATTAGTGACAGGCGCTGATTAATTTGACAGGACTAAACTAAAATTTATCATCTGTCCTTTTCTTAATGAAATAGAAAGAAAAAGATGCACTGAACTTAAATTTAGTTTAGTTTGTGAACAAGGGAATCGGCACCATACCTAATCTTGATTGAAAATAAAACTAGACCTGAAAATTGTTCATCTTAGTTTATTTGTTTTCTTTTCGTTTCTAAACCATAGTTCTATGAATATGGCCTAACTTCCCATAGGATCCGGGTGTAGCGAAACGACCGCCATAAATAATCCAGCCCTTTATTACCGACATCTAGTAAACACATTGATACCCGAAACGTTGTATATTGTAAACATCTTAACGTCAGTTGTCGTAACTATTTAAAACTTACACGGGCCGTTATAGGTCTTCAACCTGCCCGTTATGACATACGGTGCCGAAACATGGATACTGACAGTCGGGTTGGTCCACAAATTTAAAGTCGCTCAGCGCGCTATGGAGCGAGCTATGCTCGGAGTCACTTTGAAAAAAAAAAAGCAAAAAAAATTTATTGAATAAACTTACGAAGGTTAAAAAGTAATTGAAAAAGGATAAAATAATTAATAAAAACCCAAGAATATCCGTCCGGGGCTGCCATTAGTGTCATTAAATGAACTAGTTTTGCAGTTTTATAGTAACGTGAATAATTGGAGATTTTTTAGCGCGATACTTACCTACACCCTTAATGAGTAGGCCGTGCCCCTACAGTTCCTTCCCTTAGAAGTTGATGATGATACTTATTTTTATTTACGATGAAATTTAAAATAGTGATGGCAGCCCCCGACGGATATTCTTGGGTTTTTTATTAAGTATATTGTTAATTATTTTATCCTTTTTCAATTACTTTTTAACCATCGTGGGATTTTTCTAAATTTTAATTTTGATTTTGATTTTCAACTTTTTAGAGAGCATAGATAATAAGTAGGATAACGCGCCGCCCCGGGCGTTCGCCCGAATGACTCTATGGAAGATACGCCTCTGCTAAAGTAGTATGTACATTAGATAAGTATTTGCAAATAAACTTTGCCCGGCAGCGCTCCCTGGTGATTTGTTACCGTAACATCTATCTAAGAACATACAACAATTAAACTCGAACCCATCTCTAATGAAAACTGCATCAAAATCGGACTAGTAGTTTTTGGACAGTAATGTCTTTAATATGTAGTAGTTAATATAAAATATATTACTGCAGCTCCCACTAGTGAGTTACTACCGTAACATCTATTTAAGAACCCTCACTAATCAACCACAAACTGCATCAAAACCGCACTAGTTATAGTTTTGGTTTTGCACAAACAAATGTTTACTGCAGCGCCCCCTGTTGAGTTGTCACCGTAACATCTATCTAAGAACATGCACCAATCAAACCCGAACCCATCACTGAAAACGAAGAAGAAAATGAATGAAGTTGATTGAGCCATTTTTCATAATTCCTTCTCAGTCACGAGATAATATATTTGTAAAAGAGTGGTGCTAGTGGACCGGTGACAACGCTCTTAAACAGTTGTTTTGGTAACAAGAAACATTGCTTCCACCAGCTTTAAATTGATCTTCTGACTTCAACGCTGACACCAAACGACTGTTTAACATTGAGGCCTTCGACAAATGTCGACATCCGTCAATCAGCCTAAACGTTCTGCAACCCAACGTTAAAAAAACATAGACGGCTAAATTACATGCATATAAACACATGATTAATACTCTGGAACATTTGGGCCCAAGTGGGAGTGATGCCCGTTGGCCTACCGCCATACTCAGTCGCAGTGAGGAAGCCGGTGTAAACAGGGCTATTTGCACGACTTGATCTTGGCCAGATCTTGACCTATTAACACGCAGTCCACGCAGTGGATGTCAGTGAGTGTCGCTCCGTGTATTTATAGATTGGGGCGCTGAAGCTTTTTGTTTCGAGTTCGCGCGCAATCGGGGTACGGACGAAGTACGGACGCGTCGCGTCGGATGTAAAATGTCCGCGAGAGGGATCAGACGGAAGAAATCGTCGCTGTCCGAAGTGAAAGTCGCTGTGATCGGTGCGCCATCTGTCGGCAAGAGCGGTACGTGGAGTGGAGTGTTTAGTGTTGTTATTGTGTATTGTTGACCATTTCACGAAAATTTAAAACCGATTTTTTTTTTCTCCTTTTATGTGTTTTTCTTAAAAAATCGAAGTGTTCTAGTTGAAGTGATTCACCGACACACGTTGCTCGTATTTTTTTTATGTAAAATTAATCGGAAAAGCGTAGGTACGACGTTGCTTTTTAACACCATTGCTAAAATAACGTTGATGGACTACAAGTGTTTTTGTCTCAAGGTCCTGAATATTTTCAGATCGTAAATGTTACAATAAAACGTCAGGGATCGATGAGTAATAAAAAGCGGAATTTATCATTGCCTGAGATTAAACTAGATGTTATGCTAAACATTAGCGGATATTAAAAAATATAATAAACTTTTTTTAGCATAGATAGCATATAGAACTAAAAGTTGGCTAATCGCATCACTATTAGCCAACTTTTAGTTCAGAAAGTATTACTTAAGTTTATTTGGCTTAAAATAACTTGCGGAAGAGGTGGCTAAGCAATCGTGATAATTGTTGATGTCGATCACTTATTCAGAAAATATTTAATAGGGCTAGTTGATGGTCTTAATAATCTTGTAGATATAAACTTCTTCAGCTTCCTACGCAAAAGTTTTGGTATTATCTAGTGGTGCCGATGAGAAAAATTATTACACTTATACAAACACATAATCCGACAAACACATGTTCCGTGTGGTGCCGGACGTAAAGAATAACACCACCCCATTTCCTCCGGTGGGTGTCGTAAAAGGCGACTAAGGGACTTACTAGAGAATGGGCAGCAGCGTTCTGTATACATTTTTAACAACATACTGCGATCGCCAACCCGCCTGCCAAGCGTGGCGATTATGACAAATTCCTTTTGGGGAAGGTCTATGTCCAGCAGGTGACGTCTTTCGGCTGAAATGATGAAATGATGAGACACATAATACATTTTCTAAAGTAAAATAACAGTTTATCAGCTACTTATAGGTAAACACCACATGCATAAAACAATGAATCAGATATAAAGCTAACTTACTTAGTAATTATCGCGTAAAACGTTAAACTAAAGATTATGAAATTCTGATTGAAAATGATAAAATTAGTAAAGGTAAAAAAAAAATTCATGTGACACAGGTCAGCTTTGTCTACGGAATGGCAACGCATCAGCAATACCTATGTTACTGAAAATGCCTACATATAGGCATTTCTTACCATCATAGGAGGGCCGTGGCCTGTGGGGAGCATAACACAAAAAAATCGTTAGGTAATTATTACCAAATATTTCACCATGAATCACATTGAAACTGAATGAAGTATACCTCATTCCAGCACAAATTTCATGGCATATTAACTCAGCGGGTGACGTAGTAGTATTGTTGGTACCTATATTTGGCTTTTAAGAACTTGCCTCGTGTAAACACGGCAGAAGTGACGCATGCCCGCAACAGTTCCGCATTGCTCGGCAAATGTGACTGAAACGCGAGGTGGAATCTGTTAAGCTATTAGCTAAATATTTTAAAAGAATTTTGTTCTGTTAAATCCCAGTCTTACAGTCGAAACTCTTGAACAAAGTTTTTATCAATTTCCTGTAATTTGTACATTGTTCTTAATAACTAAACAGTTTTACGGTATTATTAACATAACCGGGATATTTACCATGTTTATTCATTTTTCTGAGTTCCCGATATTTCGGCGCTGTTGCAAGCACCATGAAAACTCAGAAAAATGAATAAACATGGTAAATATCCCGGTTATGTTAATAATAATGTTAGTGACCATGACAGTTTTACGGTACTTATCTCTAAGCATACTTATTTCAATGATAGAAACGGAAGCTGGTCCATTAGTGCAAGACTGCAGAGTGCATTACCTGCTATACGTTTCTGCGTACCCCGTCGGAAAAACAGGCGTGATATTATGTTATGTTATGTAGTTAAGGAATGCTAAACACTATAATTGTACGTTCTAATGTAATAAATTGTATGTTAGCGAGGTATTAGCCATATAAATAGTACATCGTGGCGGAATGTGCAACATTTTAATTGTACTGCCGCTACATATGGACGTCGGTCGCAAACACACAACAGTATTAAACATTTTGCAAAACGATTATTACAGTAATAAAACAGATGAAAATAAACATTTTCTTTGCGTTTACATCCGATCCGAAATTTATAGGATAATTTCGCCGTATCCCAGTAGTTCCATTATGGGACTACTGGGATTTTTTTCTCCCAGTAGTTCCATGGAACTGGCATACAGAATGTGGCGTAAATAGTGGTCCGCCGTTAAGAGGTCGATATACCGTATATTCAGCTATAACATACCACAATTTACTAATACAAATTTAATACTTTAATGTCATGTATAGAAATTACAGCCAAATTAGTAAAGCAAGCTGTAAATAATTTAAGAAAAAAAAAAAAAAAATCGGAAGTCTAAGATAAATATTCACATTGTGGTATGTGATAGCTGATTATACGGTGTACGACCAGGCGTATCGGCCCGGTAAAACGGCGGACCACTATTTACGCCGGACCCTGTATGCCAGTTCCATGGAACTACTGGGAGAAAAAAATCCCAGTAGTCCCATAATGGAATTAGAGAATGGAACTACTGGGATACGGAGGATAATTTATATATTTATGCAAAAGATACTACTTACTAACGACTATACAGAGTGTTATTTTTAACTGGGACAGTACCTATAGGTAAATCCGAATCCATAGGAGATCGATCTGCCTAGCCATTTCCCAACTATGTTGGGGTCAGCTTCCAGTCTAACCGGTTGCGGCAGCTTAATACCTGTATTTTACATGGAGCGACTGCCTATCTGACCTCCACAACCCAGTAACTAAGTAATACTATAACCCTTGGTAAGACTGGTAGTCAGATTTTCGGGCTTCTGACGACTCGTAACGACTGTCAAAGATCCACGAGTGACAGCCGGGACCAAAGGCTACACGTGCCATCCGAGGGTCGGAGGAGTCTCGGTTTGTAAAGATGGTCACCCATCCACGGACCAACCTCGGCAAGCGTAGCTTAACCACATGGATTGACCCTTGCGGTTGTTGTTACTTATACAGACACACACACACGTTCGGGCAAGAAGAGCTCACGCCCAGTGCCCTTCGCGGGCGATGGGCGTGAGGACTTACATTGCACTCACGGACACACTTAACACTCTCCAAAGACACATAGCACATGTGAGAGCACTATGTGCCTACTATAAAGCTACCACTTACTGGCTACGTCTATCACTGACTTGAATGTGCCCTGGCGGCTGAGAGTATGTCATGCTTACTCAAATGTCTCGCTGATTGTAGCGTGTGTGTTGAATCAGCTGAATGGTGCTGATCCATATGTCATGAACGGGCGCCATTTGTATTGGAGCAAAACGATTCAGAACACCTCTACCAGTAACTCTAAATAAAGAAGAGTGACGAATAACAAATTAAGTTTAATACCTAATAAGTAATAATAACAGGTTTTTTTTTTTTTAATTTCCCATTCCGAGCCGCACGTATTACCCAGGTAGTATTTTTACATCAATATGTCGTCCGCTTACGGTACTGCTCGATGTAAGAGACGTCATGTCTTGACATCGGGGGGTCCCATCAGATGACATCAATTTGTCACAGCGTCAAAAAATTACCTTAATAAGACGTCAATACGACGTACAAAGCTGACCAATATGGAACCGACCTTAAATTGACTTACAATTGACGTCTTTTACGTCGTCGACGTCATTTGCTACCTGGGTTAATTACAGTTATTACAGTATCGGAGGATATTATTTGGGCTAAACCTGCCATGATTCATTCAAATGGCATACAAAATAATTAATATTAGGCTATACTTGAATTGTTTTCATGAAAAAAGAGCCAATGGTTTCTTAACTGTTACCGCGTATTTCCTTTGGATTCAAATTTTCCCATACTGTCCCAGTTAAAAAAACAATCTGTTATGCTGTTGAATAATAGTTACACCGTAATAGTAATACGGTATTACTGTTATTCTCTCTCTCTCTTTCTCTCTCTCTATTTACCTATATATAATCAACATTGCCATTCAACGTGGCAGCGCTGCCAGCCTTTTGGGCACTTTTCCCACTGACAGCGATGCGGTCAAATTTTTTGCTGCCCAATGAGGGCTTCCTCTTTTTATTTTTTGTACATAAAATATAAATATTGTAGTGTTAGATTGTATTTTTTAAATTAATGATTAAATGTAATAGATCTATACATATAATATTATCATATTTTGCAACCTCTGTATATGTATCTCTGTACATTGTATGTGTAGTGTACACATTTTAGCAAATCAATATTTATTTATCTCTTTACAATTTACTTAACCATTTTTCTCTATATCATAAATCTTATTAATAACTGTTTCCCTAAGTGCATTAAGAGTGCCTCCAGCAGGAGTGAGGGTGTATATTTAATTCATTTATAATCGCTCCGCGCATCCTGACTAGGGTCTTACTCGCTATTCTTTCTAGACTGTAGATTTTTTCACCATTTTCTATTTGGTTCAGTACCTGGTACTTGTTTACAGGCTTACAGTGGCCTCCCATATCTATTAACGCTGTAATTTGAAAATATTGAAAGAACAAAAAAAAAATACGATTGACCGTGGAGATTATTGACGGCTCTTCTACATAGGATACGACCGATTGGATCCATGCACCTAGCTTCTGACGTTTCAAAAGTGCTTTTGATTTTTTTAACCACATGATAAATTATGCAAAATGTGTATTTTGTGATAATATTTTCTTATTTCATTGTCATTCATCCGAGGCACGTTAGTGGGAACCATGAAACCGTGGAACTAAGCCACAACTGCCACAGGGTAGTCAAATGATTTATTGTTAACCTGTAATTACTCGAACTTTATACGTAAATGAAAGTTTATTAACTTTTAACCCTCCATATATCTCAGCCAAATACGATTTCAAGTAGTGCTCTATACTAATTTTAACTCCATTAGGGTTCCGTAATAAGTGTAATCTTATGAACGATAAGTATATGGTAGCTATTTACCTTATATTTTTACATTAAAACTCTGTTTTTAGGGGTCTGTATGTCCGAATGAAAAACGTACGGGTTATTTATGTAATTGGTTCTAAGCCGTGTATATCAAATAAATAAATAAAATCACTGGTGTGTCTGTCCGTCTGTCACAGCAAATTTGCTGCTAATCTAATGGACTGATTAAGTTGAAATTTACACATATCAATTTCTGTGACCCAAACATGTCCATGTACGTTACGTAAATATATACTCGTATATATTTTGTTTTGTATATGGAGGTCCTTTTTGGGAGACAAATAAGAAAATTTAAAAATAAGTTTTGCACACTGTAACGTGTGACATATCAAATGAAAGAGCTTAACGTGTACAAACTTACATTTGCAGTTGGAATGTATAGGAACATGTTTTTCAACTACAATCTTAAGTTTGTTCTTGGGATAAATTCAACCCAACTGTGACCAAAAACTGTGTGTGTTCAATCCTTCATTGTGCGTGGTCCGACACGCACATGGCCGGTGTTTTTACAGTACATGACTTATAAGATTGGAAACTTGCTAAAGCAATTACCTAAAATAAGTATATAACTGAGATGAACATATTAGTAGTACTCTAGATTTAATATTTCATGTTAGTTATGCCTACATGTAAAAAAAAAAATTGCCACCGAAGTCAACCAAATAATGAGTGTCCTGATAATGACCCAGATATAATTGTAGACTCATGCCCATTTTCAGTAATTCGGTGTTAGGAACACCTAAATAGGTGTTGCCTAGAATTCATTTCAATGCGTAAAAAAAGCGGGCTTTTGGTTTTTTAACGCTCGGCGCTGAGCCAAAAGTAAATAATTAAATAGCGCGCTTTTATCTGGCATTCATTTTATCTTGGCATTAATATGTCATACCAAATACATAGATACCTATATTAGGGGGATGGGCTAAGGTAGCCCGCGAAATTCAAATTTTCTTACGTTATTTGCAATTAGCAGATCAGTATCAGGTTGTATGTTGATTAAAATATGATTAGCGACCTTTACGAACAAGAGCGTTAATTATAGGTTTTATTAAGCTTTAGTTTCCTAGAAAGCATTGTGATATACCTAATCATATTATAACGACCGGCATGAAAAGCAACACCAGTCCTTGACAGGTGTCAAAAAACGCCCTGTTCTTGGACAGCCGTTATTGTGAGACCGTTCACTGCTTTCTTAGGAAGCCAAAATTTAAGCGGACACTAAGTGCTGGTGACCTTGTGTGGTTCGTTTTCCATATAATTGCCACCAATTTATTTTTTGTAACGAAAATAAGAATATTTATAAAAAAACACAGATATAAAAATAGTCTATTCATACAAAAAAAAAATCATGAAAATATCTTAATTAGTTTGAAAGTAATATCGTTATGTTTTGGGTAGAGATTACGTCCTGAATTTATTTCATAAAGTATTTTAGTACAATACTTAAATATTCACATATAAAATTGATGTGTACGCGTTCTAGTTTAACATAATATTTTTTTACATAACTTTTAAGGCGTAATAACAGATTTAAAATTCAAAATTAAAATTCAGATCTTAAATCATATCTGCATCTTAAGGGCCAAACACACACGCTACTTTTAGGATAGGCGATCGGCGATTTTGTGACTGTATCGATGCTGAGTCGTAGAAAAAGCGTAGAAAAAGCGACTAAATTGCCGATCGCCGATGCTAAAAGTAGCGTGTGTGCTTTGGCCATAAATGCCTATGACACAAAACACTAACCCTAATACAAATAAACACGGAATAAAGATATGCTAGGTATAATCGTTAAAAAATGTACAGTTATACCGACATCAATCCTAGGATAACTTTATTCTGTTTGTTTCTAAAATGTATCTACATATTTTAAATGAAACCATCCTCATTTGTTTTTACATAGCACCCAATTTAATAACAGGAGTGTTAATGATAGAGAACCTGTTAGTGAACCAGTAAGCGAAAATCGTGTTTTTTTAAAACCTGCTTTGTGTTATTTATGCTAAAGCTCTAAAATATATCTTTTAACAGTCTATGCGATGCTCAGCGATTGAAGCGCACAGCGAATGTTTAGAAAATACCCTATACTCGTATATAGTCCTCCAGACCTAATTACAGCCATGGCGACCAATCTCAGAGGAGACCAGCCTTCGGCGCGGGAGATATTATAGTGCACAAGTGTGTGCTCAGGCACAGGTGTACTCTCTCTTCCCTCACTCTCATAGTCCGATGGGACGGCAATCCGACACGAGCGGAGAGCGATCCAGCGCAGGGCCAACTACTTAACGTGCTTTCCGAGGCACGGAGGTATCACACCACCAACTTCCCAACTCCGGTCTGTTACTAAGATATTCCTAATGGAAAAACCCAATAACACTACCCGACCCGGGAATCGAACCCAGGACCGGTCAGTAGTCGCGCATACTCTTTATACATAGGTAGAGAACGAGTTGAGGGCAGCAATAAAAGTCGACGCAGATAATTATGGACGGGAGGCACTCAATAGGCACAAATCTTCCTAGGTACTACATAGCTTTCATTCTGTTTTAACAAACATATCAAACACTTCCTACAAGTGGCCCGCACTGCGCTTTTTTGTATTAAAATGCAATGCCCTGCGACCCGATGCGGCTGTAATGTGCGCTTAGCTTGACATATTTTTTTTTACAAGCTTTTATTTCATTTGCCTTGTTAATTAGTATGTTTGGGTCAAATCTTAAAACTGAATTTTAAAACAGTTATCCCTAACCGATTCAGCTGAAATTTTGCACGCACGTTTGGTTTGGATGACAATGCACAGTGAACTATAAGTGACATCATTCTAAATCTAATATGGCGGACTCCCAAAGATGGTGGATCAAATATTTTTTATGCACCCCCATGATATGGCTATCAAATGAAAGTGTTTACTGAGAGGAATACGAAAACAGCTTGTTTTTATAAACATTTTTTTTTTTTTTCTAATTCTTTATTAGGTCGGACTCCTTAATGAATGTTTTCTAACAGAAAACATTATTCTCAGCAACAATTGATTTTGATGGAAATAATGCCCAATAATAAAATAATACCTAACTTCACATGATTAACCTTGGACGATTTTTTTTATACAAATACTGTTACGGACGCCGAGCACGTCTAGATAATAAGTTTGATTCGAGACCCTATCTGTGCACATGGGCACAAGTAGCGGTAGGAGCTCTGTGATACACAGTATCAATAAGAATCAAAATTTCTTAATTAGCTTATTTTAGTAAGTTCTAATTAGATTCCTAAGTGTAGTTAGTCACACATGTTCGTATTGTAATCCAATAAGGTAGATTTAAGTAGGTTTACAATAATATTTTAACGTAGGATAAAAGTATGTGATAATTACGTAACTTGAAAATGTGATTTCTTGTTTATGAAAATATTTTAACGAAATTAGTTTTAAATGAAAGGAATAATTATAAAACTAAGATTACCGTTTAAATCATGAACATCGGTCCACGCGTTTAGAAGATATGAGCAAAATAGCATAGTGAAAATCCGCTAGGCCGCAATTATAACATGTTTTTGTTCTACGATTTTTGTGAGATCATTAGATATGTAAAACGTAATTACTGATTATGATAGGAAAATACCTTAGAAAGCTAATGCAAGTTGAATTGTAAGAATCAAGTAAGGAAAAGTATTGAAAATGGAACTTTAAATGTCCTAGCTTAAGTGAAAATGGCATGTAAATCGAGCCCGAAAAACGCGGGCCTCGTTAAGGTAAAGGAGGGGTCGGACCGGCGAGTATAAAAGGCGTGCCGTTCGGCGACTAGGCATCAGTCGGTCTCCAGCTCTTCAAGAAGCAACAACGGGAAGAAAACCAAGAAAAATAAATAAGAAGAAAGCAAGAACCATCTTTTATTCATACAGTCCACCATAGTTTTGGTCCATCGAGCGGCGGATACATGAAGACAGAAGAACCCGCGGTCACCATCTGAAGAAGGAAGAATTTGCGGCCACAGTCCGACGCATCGAGCTAAAGAAGAGCGAAAAACGGAGACCGGCCGACCGTCCGGACCGGAATATCGTCGTGTTAGTATCGTCGTGCCGAAGTATCGTCGTGCCGAAGTATCGTCGTGCCGAAGTATCGTCGTGCTGAAGAATCGTCGTGCCGAAGTATCGTCGTGCTGAAGAATCGTCGTGTTGAAGAATCGTCGAGAAAAACGACGTGACGACCGACGTGCCGACCCGAGCGTGCCGACTGACGTGCCGACCTGAGCGTGCCGACCTGAGCGTGCCGACCCGAGCGTGCCTACCCGTGTGTGCCGACGCGAGTGTACCGATCCGAACGTACCGACCCAAGCGCGCTGACCCAAGCGTGCCAACCCGCGTGCGCGAACAGTGTGTGCGCGAACTGTGTGTGCCGGCCTGAACGTGCCGACCCGTGTGTGCCGATCCGTGCGTATAGACCCGCGTGTGTCAACTCGCGAGTGCCGACCCGTGTGTGCTGACCTGTGTGTGTGCCGGCTTGAAGATGGTCGTCACGCGGAGCCAAGGGGATGCAGCAGAAGCAGCGGAGGAGCAGCGACGCGTCCAGGAACAGGAGGTGCGCCGCAGGGAAGCTGAGCTGATCGAACGAGAACGCATGAGGAGGCTCTCGCTCGACCCTCCGGCATCACCATTCTCCAAGGTAGCGGACATCAGTACGGCGGGACCCTCCGGACATCAAACTGCGGTTCGACAAAAGTCACCGGCCAGGTCGATTAGGTCGACCACAAGCGTGAACACGCGACTACGAATGGCGGAACTGGAAGCAGCAGAGAAGCTAGCCGCCATACGAAGAAAGGAGTTGGAGCTGGAAGCTGATCTAGTGAAGAAGAGATTGGCAGTGGAAGTTTCAGCTATCAACGACGATGAGAGCGTACATGAAGAACCCACTCTCTCCCGTGAGGAACCCCACAAGAAGGTGGACGAATGGCTGAGGACGAATCCACTCAGCACACGTGAGGAGGAAGGGACTCGGGAAACAAAGGAAGACCCGAAACAGATACGCTTCGAGACACCACGAGCAAGATCGCCGACCCCAACGAGAACAAGGAACAGCATCGAGCACCTGGCCGCCACACTAGAGAAGATGGCCAGACCAAGGCTTCGACACACGGACCTGCCAAACTTCTCCGGAGCAGTGAATGAGTGGTTGCCGTTTAAAGCAGCAGTTCGAGACACGACCAGTATGTACCAGATATCAGCAGCAGAGAACATCCAGAGACTGAGGAGCTGTCTCAGAGGGGAAGCAAGAGACGCCGTGGCCGCCCTCCTGCATACGGCCACTGATCCGGACGTCATCATGAAGACCCTTGAACAGTGTTTTGGAAGACCGGAAGTTATCATCGACCGAGCACTGGAGGACCTGAAGAAGCTGCCGAAACCTGGTGCATCAGCAGCCGAGCTGAATATTTTCGCGATCAAGCTGCAAAACATTATCTGCGTGCTGAAAACGATCGACCGAAGAGGATATCTATTCAATCCGTTGATGACGCGAGAAGTGTTGGACAAGCTCAGCCCGCATCTTCGATCCCGCTGGTGTGACTACGCCTACGACCATGAAGGAACCGCGGACCCGGAAATTGTCGTCATGTCGCGATTCCTGATGCGAGAAGCAGACAGGGCGTTACGTTACACGTATGCTCCGGCCGCAGGTACCGCCGGCCAGAAGAAAGAAACTCGACCTGCCGTGACTCTCAAGAAGAAGGCGAGCGTCTTCACCACGGTCGAGGGAGCGGAAGAGGAACAGAAGGACAAGTGCCCCAAGTGTGATCAAGCTCATGTGCTAACTCAGTGCCCCAAGTACAAGGCACTCACGGTGGATCAGCGATGGAGCTTCGTGAAGGAAAAGAGGATATGCTTCAAGTGCGCCCAGAAGCAACATAGGCGCATAAGTTGCAAGGCAAAACCATGCGGTGTGGGCCAGTGCCGCCTGCCGCATCATGCGACTCTTCACCAGGAACGAGAAGTGAAGACCGAAGACCCAAAGGTGAGTGAAGCACCGAAGGAGGAAGCAGTCCTATCTGTGGCAACCCGACCAGGTGCCGGACCACGAACGGTCCTGCTGAAGATGTGTCCCGTCGTCGTGTCCGGACCACGGGGGGAGGTGAAGACTTACGCTCTCCTGGATGAAGGAGCCACCATCACCCTCATCGACGAGGAACTAGCAGCAAGCGTCGGAGCCGAAGGACCACCGCAACCTCTTCACCTGAACGGGGTCAACATGTCGCAGCAAGAAATGAAGAGTCAGCTGGTGAATATTCAGGTCAGAGGAATAAAGGACGGCGAGAACCACAAGGTCAGAGCGAGGACCGTGAAGAATCTCCGCCTTCACCAGCAGTCTATTCCCGACTCCATGTTGGACTACGAGCACCTACAGGACCTGACACCGGAAGAAGTATGCTACGAGCTGGCGCGCCCAGGGATCCTGGTGGGGACAGACCATTGGGAATGCATCGTGTCCCGGGAGCTCCGAGTCGGCGGCCCTGATCAACCGGCCGCATCAAGAACGCAACTGGGATGGGTGGTGCACGGAACTGCGCCACGTAACGCCATCTACCAGGAAGGGAACGTGCTGCACGTATTCGAGCCCGACCGAACGACAGGGACGAGCAGCCAAGAACTTCACGACCTAGTCGAAGCTCACTTCAAGATCGACGCGCTCGGCATACAGGGAAAGCCGAGGGTCAAAGAAGCGGATCAAAGGGCCATCGACATCGTGAACAGAACCACCAAGAAGATTGACACCGGGTATGAAGTCGGACTGCCGTGGCGACGAGACGACGTCATCATGCCACCGAGCTACAACCAGGCGTTCCGTCGGCTAAAGAAGATCGAACAGAAGATGGACGCGGATCCCCAGTTCGCGGCCGAGTACTCCAAGCAGATTGACAACCTGTTGGACAAGGGGTACGCGACGCCGTGCGACGGATCGGAAGAAGCCAGCGCCATCTGTTGGTACCTGCCACACTTCGCCGTGCAGAACCCGAACAAGCCCGGTAAGCAAAGATTGGTGTTCGACGCAGCTGCAAGGAGCAACGGCGTCTGCTTGAACGACGAACTGCTGGAAGGACCCGACCTACTGCTGTCACTGCCGGGGATCCTGTTCAGATTCCGAGAAAAGGCGGTGGCGATCACGGCGGACATACAAGAGATATTTCTGAGAATACGAATAAGGCCGGAGGATCAACCAGCGCAGCAGTTCCTGTGGCGAGGCAACGAACGAGAAGAGCCTCCCAAGAAGTATAAGATGACCAGCATGATCTTCGGCGCGGCGAGCTCCCCGTACATGGCCCACCATGTCCGCAACCACAACGCAGACCTGTATGGGCAGGAGTACCCGCGCGCGCTAGAGGCCATCAAGAGGAGCCACTACATGGATGACCTAGTAGCCAGCTACGAAGACACCCAAGAGGCATGGAAGGCGGTGGAAGAAACGAGAGCGGTACACGCGCACGCTGGGTTCACACTACGAGGATGGAATTCCAGTCACGAGACGGTGCTACGCGACGTGCCTCCAGAGCTACACGCCACCTCTCCCAAACCACTGGGGGGAGAACAGCCCGAGAACAAGATCTTAGGGCTGTACTGGAACGCGGAACGAGACGAACTGGGATTCAACACTTCAATGAATCGAGTACCAGCTGAAGTACGAGCACGAACCCGCGCGCCGACCAAGCGTGAAGCCCTCAGCGCCGTGATGTCCATCTACGACCCGCTTGGATTGCTGAGCCACTACACTATACGATCGAAGATCATCCTGCAGAGTTTGTGGCGCCTCCAGATAACGTGGGACGAACCAATCCCGGAAGAAGAAAACGACCTCTTCGCGTCCTGGCTTGCCCACCTCAACGAGCTCGCCCAGCTTCGACTACCACGATGTTACCTGACACGGAAGTACGAGCGCATCGACCTACACATCCTGTGCGACGCCAGTGAACAGGCCTACGCGACCGTGGCCTACTGGAGAATAAGGAACGTCGACGGGACTCTGAACGTCGTGTTGGTGGCCGCCAAGGCTAAGGTGGCGCCTCGTCGTGTCCAGACCATACCAAGGCTAGAGCTGCAAGCGGCGATCATCGGAGCAAGACTTGCGAACACGATAAAGAAGGAGCATCGAATTGACGTCGGCCGAACGACCTACTGGACCGACTCATCGACCGTGGTGCACTGGATTCATCACGACACGCGACGCTACACGCCATTCGTCGCGCACCGCTTGGGGGAAATCGCGGAGCTGACCCGGAAGGAGGAATGGCGTTGGCTGCCTACCGCCTACAACGTAGCCGACGACGCCACCCGGCTGGTCGACGCACCCATCAGCGCTGCGGATCGATGGTTCCAGGGGCCCGAATTTTTGTACCTGCCAGAGGAACAGTGGCCCATCGCTTCAACGACCGAGACGGAAGACGAGGAGGTGCTCCACACCGTAGAGGGAACAGGACGAGAAAGCTGGCTACCGGACCCGGCCCGCTTCTCGAAGTACGAGGTATTGGTGAGGGCCACCGCCCGAGCGATCGCCTTTACCGACATCTGCCGACGAAGAGCAAAGAGGATGGAACATCGCCACGTCCAGCGTGCCGAGGCTGAACTGATTCGCCGGGCACAGGAAGACAGCTTCGAAGAAGAACTGAAGAGGATCCGGTCGGCCCGCCCACTGATGAAGACGAGTCGATTGTACCGACTGGATCCAGTACTGGAAGACGGTGTCCTGAAGGTGCGGGGGCGGATCGAAGCCTCTTCAGCACCGACCGAAATGAAGCGGCCGATCATCCTGGATGGCCGTCATCAGCTGACCAAGCTCCTAGTGTTGCGGGAGCACTGCGCTGCAGGACATGCCAACCGAGAACGCGTGACGAATGACCTACGACAACGGTACTGGATCATTCACCTACGACCTACGGTACGCGCTGTAGAGAAGAACTGCGCCTTCTGCAAAAGGCGGCGAGCGGCGCCACAGACACCGGCTACGGGGGACCTGCCACACGCCCGCCTTGACCCGTTCCACCGCCCCTTCACCAACTGTGGGGTGGACTACTTCGGGCCAATGATGGTCAAGGTGGGCCGACGTCGAGAAAAAAGGTGGGGTGCACTCTTTACGTGCCTTACCTGCCGCGCTGTGCACATCGAACTCGTCGCTTCACTCTCTACCGACTCGGCGATCATGGCACTGAGACGAATGGCTGCGCGCAGAGGCTGGCCAAGGCTGATGTACTCCGACAACGCGACCAATTTCCGCGGGGCAGATCTGGAGCTGCGCAACGCCTATGCGGAATGGATGCCGGCCCTACAAGACGAGGGGCTACTACACCGGATGGAGTGGCGCTTCATCCCTCCTGGCGCGCCCAACCAAGGCGGCGCGTGGGAGCGAATGGTACGCTCCGTAAAGACGGCGCTCAGCGTGACCCTACGAGAGAAGGCGCCCACAGAAGAAGTCTTGAGAACTCTCCTCACCGAAGCCGAGTTCTCCATCAACGCTAGACCGTTGACCCACGTCAGCGTCAACCCTAGCGACCCCGAAGCCCTGACGCCCAACCACTTCCTGCTGGGATCATCGGACGGGCTGCCGACGACAGGACCCTGCGACGAAGCCGACAGAAGAACCTGGCGAGCCAGTCAAGCCCTCGCCGACCACTTCTGGCGACGGTGGCTACGCGAGTACCTGCCCACCCTGGTACCTCGCGGCGAGCCACAGAACGACGCGCGACCGCTGCAGGAAGGCGACGTAGTCCTCGTGGTCGACAGCACGCTGCCCCGGAACACTTGGCCGATGGGAGTCGTCGAGCGCACGCATCGCGGACCGGACGGCGGCATCAGGGTCGTCGAAGTGCGCACCAGAACCGGCACCTTCCGACGCCCCGTGAGCAAGCTCGTCGTCGTAATGAAGAATGAAGAGGCTACGCGAGCTGCGCCGGGGGGAGAGATGTTACGGACGCCGAGCACGTCTAGATAATAAGTTTGATTCGAGACCCTATCTGTGCACATGGGCACAAGTAGCGGTAGGAGCTCTGTGATACACAGTATCAATAAGAATCAAAATTTCTTAATTAGCTTATTTTAGTAAGTTCTAATTAGATTCCTAAGTGTAGTTAGTCACACATGTTCGTATTGTAATCCAATAAGGTAGATTTAAGTAGGTTTACAATAATATTTTAACGTAGGATAAAAGTATGTGATAATTACGTAACTTGAAAATGTGATTTCTTGTTTATGAAAATATTTTAACGAAATTAGTTTTAAATGAAAGGAATAATTATAAAACTAAGATTACCGTTTAAATCATGAACATCGGTCCACGCGTTTAGAAGATATGAGCAAAATAGCATAGTGAAAATCCGCTGGGCCGCAATTATAACATGTTTTTGTTCTACGATTTTTGTGAGATCATTAGATATGTAAAACGTAATTACTGATTATGATAGGAAAATACCTTAGAAAGCTAATGCAAGTTGAATTGTAAGAATCAAGTAAGGAAAAGTATTGAAAATGGAACTTTAAATGTCCTAGCTTAAGTGAAAATGGCATGTAAATCGAGCCCGAAAAACGCGGGCCTCGTTAAGGTAAAGGAGGGGTCGGACCGGCGAGTATAAAAGGCGTGCCGTTCGGCGACTAGGCATCAGTCGGTCTCCAGCTCTTCAAGAAGCAACAACGGGAAGAAAACCAAGAAAAATAAATAAGAAGAAAGCAAGAACCATCTTTTATTCATACAGTCCACCATAAATACCTAGATAGAAAGAAAGAAAATACGATTATATGCGGTAAAGATTACGCAAAGAAAAACACAAAACAGACCAAGTTACGGAAAAATATGCGTCACATCCACGCAAAACGGTCATAGCTTAGCATAATGCTGCGACCCTGTGCGAGACAGAGCCCCAGCGCTGGTTTTCAGCGACAGCCGGCCTGAACTTTTGTCTAGTAAAAAGCCGATGCAGTTTTTTCTGACCAATTAAATGAAACACGAGCGCACTTTTGCTAGTAGGCACTACAGACTGTTTATACCGAATAAGTCCACATACACACGGGCGCTTTTTTAATGCGAAATTTTGGACTGTGCTCTGGACTTTCAAACTCTCGGTGTTGAACCGAGGCGAGCGTTGAGAATCCAAAAGAGTGCATCCCTAACACGTTGAAAAGTGCACAATTTTCTACTCACGCCGCTAACCCGAGCGCAGCGTTGAAATTCTAGTGCGTGGCAAGAAACACCGCGCATCGCGTTAACAAGAGCGCCCGTGTGTACGTCAGCTAACTAACTCATGTAAATATTCGTTCTTTCTACCACGCAGCGAAGAGTGCTTCAACGTTCCGGTTCGGTAAATATTGAAAAATATCCGGTACCGGTATTTTTTACCCAATTAAAACGAGTGGGAAAGAACTGTAAAATAAATTTTATATTTCACACTAGTGTTTGACTGCGGCTTCGCCCGCGCGGGCGTTGGTAATTAAACCAACGAATTACCGGGATGGAAAGGATCCTATGTGATTAAAGAAGAAAGAAAAATACGTTTATTGGCATTACAGCAAAAAATACAATGATTATAACGATAAAAGGGCCTCAGCTCAGCATAATTTTAGGTGACACACAAGGTGTTTCACCTGATGCTGATTTTCAGCTGCAAGTGCTGCAACCCACGAGTGCCATACGCTAGAATAATAAACAAATAGGGAAGTATGTGTCCGTTTTAATAAAATAAGAGAATAACTTAAAAAATATAAATTTATTATTATAATCATACAAAATAAAATAAAAAACAATCTGCCTAGCCTTTTCCCAACTATGTTGGGGTCGGCTTCCAGTCTAACCGGATGCAGCTGAATACCAGTATTTTACATGGAGCGACTGCCTATCTGACCTCCACAACCCAGTAACTGGGTAGCACCCCTTGGTAAGACTGGGTACTGGGTAACTGGGTAACACCCCTTGGTTAGACTTGGGTAACTTTGGTAAGAATTGAGTAACTGGACTTGGGTAACTGGGTAACACCCCTTGGTAAGACTGGCTGTCAGACTTGGGCTTCTGACGACCCGTAACAACTGTCAAAGGTCCACGAATGACAGCCGGGACCAACGGCTTAACGTGATTTCCGATGCACGGAGGAGTCTCGGTATGTAAAGATGGTCACTCATCCCGGCAAGCGTAGCTTAACCTGACGGATCGACCCGTGCGGCTGTTATTAATCATACAAAATCAAATAAAAAGGTTGTGACATATGTACTGATGTGTGTGTGTGAGATTATATAATATTAATCAAGTAATCTAAACGCAATCAGCACATCAACGAACAAGAACATTTCTTAATGCGAAACTTACTGTAGAATCCATAGTTGCGGGTATACTTGCATAATCAACGCCTGTCACAACCACAACACCAATTTTATATCGTCAGCTCGACGTCCGTGTGTAACTGCAGGGATCCAGCGGAATATCAGCGTCAGGTATATCTGCCTGACACATGCTGAGCTGGACTCCCATTTGGTGCAACCTTGAGAAGCACACCGCACCTTGTATATTTGTTATCACACAATTTCTGTACGTTTTTCCTATTTTATATTTTACCCTGTTTTATAATATTCATGAAATTTTTAATCATTTATGCTCTTGTGTGTTGTGCTATGTCTTTTGTGTGCACTGAATAAATGTTTTATCTATCTATCTATATATTATGGTCTATCCGTTTGCCCATCCAAACCCGACGTGACAAAGTAACAGGCACACAGACAAATAGTTACTTTCGCATTTTTAACATTATATTTGCCTACGCTATCATGGTTTCGCTTTTATAATCGTTTCTTAATTTCAAATGGTAAAAAACAAGTGGTCCTGGTCACCCATCTATTAACTGGCAGCTTAACCTTGTAAATCGATCGGTCGGCGCAGGCGCCATTAGGAGCGCTTGCCACGGTGTAAATAACAAGAGCGTTGTCAACCAACGAGTGCGACGATTGACGATTCGCAAACAATGTAAACAGTTGGCTGTCTCCCAGATTGTTCACATATTTCCCTTATTGTGGAGGTTATGCATTCGGCGAGTTTTTATTTTTTCATGTGTTTACCTACTGCGATTTCTCCGTGATTACTAGGCCGATTTGCGTGATTCTATTTTTATTTGGTAGAAGAAGCTCGCAAAGTGGTCATATATAAATTTTTTAAACTTTTCTTAGGTAGTGTTTGTGTAAGCTTCAATAATAAGTACGTATTTTTTCTACTTATTGAATGTTGATGATGTTATAATTTGTTTATTGTTCTGTGGTTCGTAATATTAATTATTGCATACTTAGTATTGTATAGAATCAAGTTTTTCTAACTGAACAGACAGCTGTGCTGCTGAGGAGTTTGTTGCGCCACGTCTTCTTCCCAGCTAAAGCAATAAGAAGTTTCACCACTTCTGGCGGGCGTATTGGGGGACTGTCTTATGTTTAGATTTTGATGGTTTGTTTAAAGCATATTGTAGAACTCGTGATCGAGCTCGATCAGGAATTCCAATGGTCTAACTAGAAGCAAAATTTTCTATTCCACCGGATGATTGATATCCGGCATTCCGCAGCATTTTTAAACTAGAGTAACTCAAATTGCAGATGAAAGCTTATAATCAATTCGTTTCTAGTTATTTTGGTAGGGGTCTGAATTCCTAACTTCTAAAGAACGTTTCGCAATATAATCATGAGACAATCGACGCTTGAAAGACAATATTGACCAAACGACTTTACACTATACCCAAAGTCTCTAATTCAGATAGTTTATGTAAACAAAGTAATGTCAAGAAATGTCACTGTCAAAATGACAGGACAGTGGTGCAAAACATTTTATCATATTCTTTTTTTGTAGATAGTCATCACTAAAATTAAAGTGAATTAATTATAAGAACTACGCAAACAAAATACCGTTGCTCAGCAATGCATTGTGTGGTATGTCGGAGACACGGCATATGATCGTCATAATTAGCCCTTTTAAGTCCAGTGCTAGACGTAGGCCTCCCAAAATCGATTTCCACTCGAAACAGTTTACTGCCGTTTTCATCCAAAATGTGGCTAGATATGCTATTTACAATACGAATCTACGAATGAGAGTTGTAATATTAGTGTTGTTGAAGATGTAAAACATTTGAAAATGTTTAGCCTTTCCTGCATTGTTACCAGTATCATAAAATATTTTATACCAGAAAATCTCCTTTTTTAATAACTTCGTTTAAAACTGGAAATTTATAAAAATAATTACGGTATGATTATTTGTTAATTATTATTTCTTAAAATCAGTAATTAAAAGAAAATTTAACCTCTTTTTTCGCCATTTTATGTGAATTACCATTACGAAGATATTTTTTTGATATGTTATCCCTTTGTTTACATAAATTATCTGAATTTGAGACTTTGGGTATAGAGCTATTTAAAATATTAAAAAAAAAAACTTTAAAATGGAGTATTTAATTTTTTTTAAGGCTTTTTTTTAGCATTTTAAGGTTTTATTTGTTTTTTTTTTTTATGCTCTTTGTGTAAAGTTGCCAACATGTTGTTTGGTAAATATTGCCTTTCAAGCGTCAATATGTATAGTTAGGTACCTGCCGTGAACATATGGATATTGGTATTAATATTATAAATGCGAATGTAACTATCTTTCAGCTTGTCTGTTACCTACCTTTTCATGCCTTCACGGATTTCGAGGAAATTTGGCACACAGGTAGACCACGGCCTAAGTTAGGACAAAGGATATTTTTATCCCTGTACATTCTCGTGGTATAATTTCCGTCGGGCATTTCAGTGGGTAGCATATTGCTCGCAGAACAGCCGAAAGGTTCTGGAGTGGTGACCGCGCATTGGGAACGTAGCATTGGAAGGCCTCCCACAAGGTGGGCCGATGACCTTGTGAAGGCCGCAGGGGGGCCTATGTCCAGCAGAGCACGTCTTTTGGCTGAAATGGTGAATGATGAAATGAATTTCAACCATACAACCAACAAAAAAAAGTGGAAAAGGGGGGACGCTTGATTAGCAGTGCAGTTGCATGGACTCATGCCTATACTAAAGCTTTGGATTATATCGATTTTACCTGCTAAGTCGTCGGTAGTTATCGAACATACCAGTAGCGGTAGTACTAAAACTTTTGAAAACAAATAAATCACGTTATTAGCAGCTTAACTGCACTGCACTTTAAGTAGGTACCATATTAACACATAATGATGCCAACTACGATAATAATGAAAATGTATGTGCTCGCAAGCGTCATACATGTGTATTATTTACCACTAGGGGTTTATTTCTGTGGCTACACGTGGATTTTAATGAGCCCGCCTATTATAAGCGCGCTAAAAATAATCTTCCCACTGTAGGACGCGATATGGGATCATAATTTTAGTAACCTTGATGTCCTGGATGTGTCTGTAGGCAGAAAAACGTGAATAAAAAGCATTTTTCATTTATCATACTTGGAAAGTACGCTTGAAGTTACCTGATGACAGGGACGAAAACACTACTTTTCGTCCCTGGGAAACGATTTACCCTGCTGTCAATTTTTTTTAAAACTATACATTCGTAATTTGAATTTAGATGGTTACATTCGTACGTCTTAAATTCGTTCTAGATCACTTTGTTTTAAATGATTTGGGTAGATGGACTACGTGATTCTATTTTGATGACGTGATTCTATTTTTACGTGGTTAGTCTAGCAGATTTTTTTTTTGTGCAGGCTGCGTCCAGTTCTGTCCTGAGACACGGCCCCGGGCAAGGTCTTCATACCCTTGCATGAATGCAATGACACTCTTTTCTGCAAATATATATTTTCAATTACGTTTTATTGTATGAAAATTTGCAAATAGCAAGAAATAGTTATTGTTACATACCTACTGATGAAATACACACCCATTTTTCTGTAAAAAAACTTCATTTTCACAGATAACTATAAACTACTCAGTTATTTTTTGTTGAAAATGTTTCTTAATAAAATCATTGTTTTCTGTTTTTTTTTAGTTAATAGTTAATATTCTATAGTTGTATGTAATGAAATACCCAGTAAAAATCATTTAAGTACCTCTTTAAATTTTCTACCACAGTTATCTATTTACTACCATTTTGTACTTTCCATAAGGATCTGTGAATAGCGTTTTGCCACTCCTTCGGTTCAGAAATCAGGATATCGAACAAGTGCCAGTGTCGATACGGTAGCGAATCCGTACCGTTGTGAATAGCTATGCGGGTCGACGGACTTGTCATTGTTGGCCTAGTGGAACCCTTTAGGGCAGTTGAAAGAGTTAATTGCTGGATATGTCCAATGAACATCTTTCAACTGAGATGACGATTATAATTTTCTGTTTTTACCCGACTGCCAAGGAAGGATTATGTTTCTCGCGCGTATCTTGTTCGTATGTTTGTTTGTAAATTTCATTATTACCTCGTATCTTCCAAACGGCTGGATGGATTTCGACAAAAAAAAACTTATAATAATAATATCTTAAAAACCCAAGTGTCACTATATGCAGGCGGGACCCAATTACAAATTATATAAACCGAAAGAAAATTTATGGGTTCCGCTTGCAACAAAACCTAATGCGGGTATTTAACTTAGGCTTTCAGCTTATAATATAGTCTGTTGAACAGAAGTAGAGTTTAATTTGTTTATATATAGTTTCTCTCAATTTTGTTTCGGTCTTTTTAGAGCATTACTTTTAAATTGTCTTTTTTGCAGTCGGGTTTTAGATTTTATACATTATTTATTTGATATTAAGATTATATTAGGTTTGATTTTTTGATCAAATGATTGTGAAGGGCATCCAAGACATGGCTTTTTGCCTTCAATGCGGCCAAACTTCGAACATATTCATTTTAAAATGTGCTACCCGTGCCTGTCCGCATCCACTCGCCCCAATTGAAAGTCTGGTCAGTTTCTGCAGCTTATTTCGATCAATCGGTCGAGACCGAAGTATTTTCGTCTTATAATTTCAGTTTCTCGCTACCTCCGTAAAAATGTCATGTGATTTTCGATGTGGAACAAAATTATGGATTAAGGTAAAGGTTGGTTTTATTTAGATATCGGACACACGTGCCAGAACATGTGTATCTACCAGATGTTCAATATTGGGAATGGGTGCAATTGATAATGACATAATAAAATGTTATCGAGGAGTTTTTTTGTAAGAGCAACGTTTTTTTATGTACAATTATTGAGGTCCACAGACCTGCATATGAATTACGTTACGTTTGGCCTGCGGGATTCCTAAATTCACGATGACTCGAAGACGAATAATTTGAAAATTCTGCTATGTTGATGAATATCGAAATCCACGTGGGACGGTTTTGCATTAAGCACAAAACTTGTAAGTTAACCGAACAAGCACACCAAAATGAAAACCGAACAACAAACCGCTTACCTATCCCAAAATATTTGCAATTATCATCTACTACCTTTTACCCGCAGCTCCGCCCGAATGGATGTCGGTAATCGCGTAAAAAAGTAACCTATGCAGTCTTTCTCCTTATTCCAGGCTATATCTCTGCCAAATTTCATGACGATCGGTTCAGCGGTTTAGGCGGTATTATCTTGTTGATTTGACTGGGTTTCTCTCTTATACCTACGCGTGGTTATCTGACATCTTTTCCTCAAGCAATACTACGATTTAGTTTGTTTTTTTCACGTTCACACATCGAGTAGTTCCATATTTTGAATCTTAACCTGAAAACAAGGCTCGGAAACTTAATTTAAAATAACGTTTTTAAAACGTTTCTAATAGTTCTCGTTCTTTTTTTGTATAACATAATATTGTTCGGAACGAAAACGAAATGAGAACATTTTCAAAAACCGGTTTATTCAGCAGGACGCAGCCGCGCACGGGGCGTGCGCCGACAAGCATGAACTTTTTTTGTTAAATCATTACATCATTGATTCCAATGCGCTTGCCGATTACGTATTGATAAAAAAATTAAAAAAAAAAATGGTTAAAAACGTTTTATTAACCGTAAACGGTATAAATTTTGTTGTTCTTCAAACCGTTTATATAACGTTCCTTTCGAACGTAACCGAAACAAATCGTTTCTTAGGTTTTTAAGACGAAACCGTTTCGAAAAATATACCGTTATCCGAGCCCTGCCTGAAAAACCGTACTGCGAAAGCTTGCATAATCTTCTTATATACTCGTATAAAATTCTCGTGTCACAATGTTAGTTACCATACTCCACTGAAACTGCTAGACCCATTTTTATGAAATTTTTATGCAGACAAATTAATCAGCGTTGACGTAATTGACGTAATTTTAGTTGGCAAGTTTTTAATCACGTCTCAACATAAAAGGAGTAGTGACAGGCGATGATTAATTTGACAGGACTAAACTAAAATTTATCTTCTGTCCTTTTCTTAATGAAATAGAAAGAAAAAGATGCACTGAACTTAAATTTAGTTTAGTTTGTGAACAAGAGAATCAGCACCAATGAAGGGTTTCGTAGTTGGTATGAATTTATCCCAAGAAAAAACTTAACATCGTAGTGGAAAAAACATGTTCTTCCATACGAAATGTATGGGAGAACATGTTTTACAACTGTAAATGTAAGTTGGTTGACTATTACTCGGTAACTTGTGACGCCTACGTGGCTGTGATAGTTTTCCGTTGAATTCGTTATATATACTACTGCTGTGTTTTTTTAACATATCCAAGTACAAAAATTTAGCTGGCAGAGGGGGGACACTTAACTCTAACAAAAATTTGCACTTTAAAGCCTAATATTTCAGAAATGGATCCCTTAATCGAAAAATTGTACACAAACCCGCAATATTTTTGAAAAACCCATCCAGCAATATCTACGTGGGGTAGATATTGCTGGATGGGTTTTTCACACAGGGCAGGCGAAAAAAAAAAAAACATGTGCAGGAGGTACCCTAAATAACAATTTTTTTTCATGGTTTTATTTTACAACTTTGTCGGCGTGATTAATATGTATATCCATGCCAAATTATAGCTTTCTAGTACTAAGAGTCTCTGAGCTAAGCTGGGGACGGACAGACGGACGGACATGGCGAAGCTATAAGGGTTCCTTGTTGACTACGGAACCCTAAAAATGGATACACGGAGGTCTGAGAGAGTTATTAGAAGTGCGTGAGGCCTATGCAGATATGTACATGGCCTTTTAAACAATGTACAGAAGCGGTTTCCTCACGATGTTTTCCTTCACCGTTTTGAGAGCAATGGTGACGAAATTATTTAGGCAAAGACAGCCTGCCTGGGGTCGAACCCACGACCTACAAATCGTAAGTCAGGGCCGTCACCATTAGGCCACCACTGCACGAAAGCTTAGGTACATGTAAAGAGTGTCAGGTCCTTTTTTTGTGTATTATAATTAACGTAATTACTAGCAAGGTAAAGCATATCATCGAGTTAAAAATTAAAATTTAACTAACAAAAGATTTTGCTATTCAACTAAAAGTTTAAAGTGCTTGTAACAGTTCAAGTGGACATTAAAAATAGAACGTTTCATAACTGAACTAATTTTAGGCGTTAACATTGTTACCGCGCGTTCGCACATGTGGGTCAATGGTTATGTACCACGATAACGTCACCACAATGGAGATAGGGCCAGAGGAACTGCTTCCCACAATCTGCGATAAGGGGCCATTCATAAATTCAAACAATTCAGCCTATCGCAGACCAATGCTGGACATAGGTCTCTCCTAGGCTGCGCCACAACACCCTGTCCTTCGCCTTCCGCATCCACTCTGTCCCAGCCACCTATTTAAGTTTCTCGGACCACCTAAATGGGGGGCGACTCACACTACGCTTGCCGATTCGCGATCTCCACTCTAGAAATCGTCTGCTCCACCGGCCATCGGTCCTTTGATAAACATGACCAGCCCACTGCCACTTCAGCTTGCTTACTCGACAAGCTATGTTGGAATAAATTACGTCACACGAATTTCATTATTTTTTGGGCCCCGCCGTCCTTGTCACAGGTGGTCATATTTGTGTGACCCCCCCTGGTGTGACGTCACATATTTTGCAATTTAAAATGAAACCTTATAGTAATACTGATAGAGTTGGTAATATTTAAAAGTTTTCGTTAGGGATGAAGATTTATATAATACTTCGGATTTATACATATGAAGTCACGAAGCTTATAACTAGTGCCCCCCTTGTCACACTTCGTTGACCCTCTCCCTCCCGTGTAACGTGCGACGTTTATGGATACTCCTAGAGGCACTCGCACATGGGCCAGGACTGCCAACTGCAGCAAGCGGCGACCATTTTTCAACTCTTATCCGCCAAAGGCTTCGCTGCATCATCAGTAGCATGCATTCTTCTACCCTATTATTATTATTTATTATGTTTCTTTATTTATAAAAAGTTTACAGCAGTCTCAAACTTAAAACTTTGCCCCACAAAATTCTCGGTTTGCCTGTGGTAACAAAAATATCTCTCGTTATCTCAGTATTTTCACCCTCTCCAACAATTTCATCTTTCACATAATCTATCAGTTTCACATAGTCTAGCAGTGGTAACATTATAGGCTGATTATGACGTAAATTCCGTAATTCATTTGTCTTCAATTAATTCTTTTTAAATAGGACTTAAGGTGGAACTTCTCAATCGACTTCTTAGTACAATAATGGATCATATAGTATTGACGCACAATCACATGATTTATCCAGAATATTGAAAAGCATCGTGAATGGTCTTGGCAGCCGACTGGTGAATATTGAGGCGCGAACCAGAGGTCGGATTATATCATGTCTAGTTGAACTTTTCCACTGTACTAAATAATAGATGTATGTTAGTACTGGCTTCTACGTGGTATGTTATGCGGCGGGTCTAGACAATAGCCCATCTCTGTCTTGCCACAATACTTTGGCAAGTAAGGACTTATGATTGCGTCGGTAAACGGAGTTCGCATGGCCGAATTTTCTTAATTAAGTCATAATAATAGTAGATTATTCACTAAGTGGATAAAGCAGTGCGCTTTGACACGGGTGCTATATTGAATCCCGAACGTACGTATTAAAGGATTCTAGGGCTCCCGAGCGTAAAGAGGGAGCTGTAAGTTAACCTGAGCCTGAGCGAAGTGAGGGAATTAAGACTAGAATCCTAAGTGCAGTGAGGGATTCAAGATCGCCCAAGACGAAAACACCTCTATCCTCAAGAACAATGATAATATATTTTTCACCTACTGCGAGGTAATTAAAACCAATTCGATTCAACATTCTGATGCGGGGGTACGTGCTACAGCAAACGGTCAGGGCCTCAAGTCTGCTATTACAATAGTGTCAGAATGGTCTCTTCATTGTGAGTTTTTGACAGTGTTTGTATGGCAAATCTGTCAAAAACTCACAATGAAGAGACCATTCTGACACTATTGTAATAGCAGACTTGAGGCCCAGCTCTTGCGAATGCGTACTGCCACTACCGCCACGAATAATGTAGAAACAGCGGTTAGGCGATTCTAATATGCACATTATTCAACAATTTTAGACTTGACTATATACATAAACCAACAGATTTTATTGTTGTAATTATCTTTGTTTTAACTATTTATTTAATATAAATTATAATTATTTTATTGTTAATTATTATTCCACTATAATACCTCTATTAAAATCCGTAAGTTCATTATTTTGCTCGTCCATGCCACGTAAAACCCATAAAGCGAGAACTCTTTGGACAGTTGTACTTTTAACAGTTTTCTTTTTATTGTATTTCCATACGATTTTTTTTTTTGTTGAAGTTCTAGATTCATATCACGTTATTGACTAGCAGGTTATAATGAAATTTAGTACAATGTTAAAGAGCCTAGGGCTTGTTAAATGACTTGCTTTAGGTTAGGTTTGCATGACATAAAATTTGGCATTATCAAGCAAATGTTGTGAAATTGTAGATTTTTTGCCTAGGGAGCAAACAACTATTCCAAAGGCGAGAGTGTTTCTTTGAATCCAGAGCGCAGCAAGGGATTCAAAGTAAGTCACTGGAGCTTAAAATAGTGTTGGTCCCGAGGTGGCCCCTCTACTTTTTATCACCCTCTATGCGAAAATAATATAGTACGTTTATTTATTTACATACGATTAGGCAGAATGATACGATAAGACATAACAGAAATAATTCGATAAAACTAAGTAAAACCCGAATTTGAGTAAACAGTTACAAACGAAGGCGGAATGCATTTGGCACGTTAAAATTTTTTCATAAACCTTTTTATATTTAGCTGGCGTAAGAAAAAAAAAATTACTTCATTTATTTATTTTTTATACAAAATTACTAATATCCACATTCCAAATTCAATTTTTTTTAGTCCCTAGGGATTAAAGAGCTATTTTAGTCCCTGTTTACGAAGAATAAACTAGCTCTTTTTGAATAGATGTGATAAAATAGTATATTATGCAATTAGTGAATAAAGAACGGATTTAAAGCGAGGGCCACAGATGAATCGCGAGCAAGTGAAGGATGATGATTGAATCACGAGCGCAGCGAGTGAATCATGGCCCTCGATATAAATCATCGTTTTATTCAAGAGTTGCATACTATACTTTATACCATGACTACGAGAAAAAGAAAGATTTAAGCGAAAATAGACATTTGATGAAAAAGGAAGGTTAAGTTAGTTAAAATGCACATTAAAATTGGAACAATTTTGGAGTAATTTTTTTATTATTATTATTTTAAGCGATATTTATTTCCTCTCGATGGTCAGAACTTTCTGCTGGAGGAAACTCTGGGGCATCTTTGGACATTGAAGGGCGTGGAGTGTACAAGGAGTTTTTTTAACTTTGCCCCGTACTAGGAATTTCTCCTGTATTGTGGGTGCGTTTACAAACATTTAAAGTCAGATACACAAACAGCCAGACCCGGAACAACTACTTGTAGGTCATACAAATATTGGTTCGGTGCGGGAATCGAACCCGCGACACGCAGCGCAGCAGTCAATCGCTTCAACCGTGCCGTCGAGTATTGTTTGTATCGAGTACCTATTTTTCGCAAGGAGGCTGTATAGCATTGAGATGGAGGTCGAATATATTGCTGTGTTCTAAATTCAAACACCAAAATAGTGATTAAAAGTGCTTTTTATTCACTGTTTTCAGTGAATAAAATAAGCTTTTTATAGGGGGAATGGTATAAAATCATTTATAAGGTAGTGTGTAGGTAGTTTAGGACTGACTTTATGTTTGGTTACACCCCTACTAACAAGACAAGATAAGACCAACTCATTAATTCATTTTCTTATTATTTATTCCGGTCATGTCATAATGTTGGCAGGGCTGGTCTTGCTAGAAAAGATGATAATTATTGAAACTCATCAATTGCCAAGAAATAGAATAGGTAGTTAATGAATGTTTGAGAAATACATTTAAGGACCACGTGTTCGTGAGAAAGCTCTGTTGTCTGTTAATGATAGTTCATTACAATTCAAAATTAGTGTGGTAGATATTAGCGAAAGCTTAATTAATTGTCGACTTAAAATCATCTGTGTGCGAGTCTTTAATCTGCTGTGTAAATATACACGCCATGCCGGAGTAATTATTTGTCAGAAATGTCAAAACGCCAACGATAGTAAACGAAGTAGTAATTTCGCGGCGCGGGCGCCGCACAGTGGAACGAATGTATGGGAGCGGTTGGACGTAGACATGTCCGAAAAAAAAGAGTAAAATTATGCCAAACTAATGATGCCATCTTATTCGATTACTTAATGCCTTCATAACTTGTGGTGATGAATTTCTTCATAACTCCCATATTTCGGGAGTAATTTGAGAAAATGTGAAATTTTACTATGAAAATGAGTGTATCGAGCTCTCTCCCTCCTGATTCCGGGCTTGTTTCAAGTAGCGGTCTCTAATATCATAATGCTAATACTAAGAGCTATATTTAATACTAAGACACATAGTGCGCCAAATGTGCACTTTCTGGGATAAAGAGTGATGTTTATTTTATAACACAATTTTTTTATTTTTTGTTTATTTTGTTGATTAAAACCGTTTTTCTAAAGGTTTACCTTATTACAATAACATTTCTGAGCAGCCAATTAGAGAAGATATAAGCTAATTAGGATATATAATTAGGGACTTAAGGTTTACATATAAAACTGATGCACTAATGATTACTGATAAGAACATTGCTATTATTTAATTACTAAATGGCTCTTAATACACTAATTTAGCATGCATCATTTACTAATTATCACAATAACTAATTACCTTGCAATATTTAACAAAGGATACCTGGGATACCTGGATTTTATATAAATAGGTCACTATTAGTAACTTTAAAATCAGTGTTGATTTACACCTCGTTGTATCCAAGCTAATCTCGCAATGTATTTTCCAAATTTTAATACAAATCTTGATATTCACGTTGCTTTATGCGCACGCGCACATAAAGATTTACGCGACTTTAACTATTTGTTCAGTGTTTTAAAAGATAACAGTTGTGTTCAGTTATGTGAAAGTGCTGAAACAAGTTTAAAAGACTGGTGTCGTCGATTTTGCTACCGCATTTATGCAAAATGGACACAGTCTGGAAGAAGCACAGATAAGTTTCGGAAGAAACATGAGATTTGGCTACAGGCTGCAATTCAATGGCCGGAATTACAGAATGAAAATATGGAACCTTCTACAGAAAATATAAGTGACGTCATCGAGCCCATAATTTCTCCTGCTAAATCTGATGCTTCAACTTGTACACATCCTAGTCCTCGTAAATCTTTTGAGGACCTTAGTAACCGGCAAAAAAGAAGACGCACTGAAGATAGTCTTTCATGCAGCAGTAGCAGCGCTGAAATTATGTTTTCGGCCGAAAGGGCGCTTCAAAAGGCAGGACAAAGCGATACAGCTTATGTTATGAAATACTTGACGGAGAATCCAGAAGAGGCCTCAAAAATCAAAGCCTTCATTGAAGGTAAATCAATTCAGGTACGGGAAATATCCCCTTTGAAGGCATTGGCTCTTTATGTATCGATGAACTTATCGAAATGGCGCTATAACACTCTTCGGGATTTCAACACTCAAGAAGGAGCTCTTCAATACCCGAGTTACTACATGTTGGTTAAAGAAAAAATTAAGTGCTATCCGGCCAAAGAAGATCTCACAGTTACAGAGAGCTCTGCAAAAATCAAATTACAAGCCTTGATGGATTTAACCTCAAGAAGACTTATTAGGTCGTTAGAAACCCCTGTTGATCCCAATCAACAGCTCGTATTGACCAGCAAATGGGGTTTTGACGGATCATCTAGCCAAAGCATTTATCATCAAAGGACGAGTGAAGATGAGCAAATCGATCTTGCTAGTAATTTTATGATTAGTCTTGTACCACTGCGGCTCGTCTCAAAAGGTGTAACAATTTGGGAAAACGAGCGACCATCTTCCACTTCATTTTGCCGGCCAATATTGTTTAAGTTTATAAAGGAAACCAAAGAAAATGTGCAGAGAGAGATGGCTGAAATCGAAGCAGAGATTGAAGCCTTAACTCCATCCACCATCACTGATGGAATTAGTGTCAAACACCAACTGCTGTTGACAATGATTGATGGTAAAATTCATTCCATTATATCCAATACAGCAGCTTCAGTGTGTGACATATGCAAGGCTTGTCCTAAAGAAATGAATAATTTAGAGTTAATCAAAGATAAACACGCAAACGAGGACATGTATAAATATAGCTTAAGCACCCTTCACGCTTGGATTCGCTCAATGGAATGCTTATTACACATTTCCTACAAATTAGACATAAAATCATGGCAAGTAAGGGGTGATATAGCAAAAAGGCAAGTTGATGACAGGAAGAAAAGAGTTCAAGAGGCTGTAAGAAGAGAAACGGGCTTACTTCTCGATGTTGTGAAACAAGGCAGTGGATCCACCAACAATGGCAACTCGGCAAGGAGATTTTTTGAAAACTACACTAAATCTGCTGAACTGACCGGAATAGATGCTATGCTTTTAAGAAAAATCTGTGTGATCTTGCAGTGTATTTCATCAGGAGAGAAGATCAACGTAACTAAATTCCGAGAGTTCTGCTTTGATACTGCTAAGCTTTACGTGGAGTTATACCCATGGTATTATATGCCTTCTTCACTTCATAAAATTTTAATGCATGGGCCAGACATAGTTCAGAACATGTCAATTGTGCCCATTGGTTTTCTATCCGAAGAGGCATCTGAGGCTAGAAATAAAGATTTTAGAAAATATAGAGAGGGGCATTCTCGAAAGCATAGCAGTATCTCATGCAATGAAGATATTATGCACAATCTTTTACTGTCTTCTGATCCACTTGTTACAAGTATCCGTCCAAAAGGAAATAAGTTTGTAAAAAAATCTTCTTTTAAGGAATTTTATGAGCTTACGGATTCTGAGAAAAGTGATATCGAATTTGTTAACATAAATGATTTAGCGGACATCGATTCTGAATTTGAATTAATTGATGATGATGATGATGACGAAGATAATTAAATGATGTTATTGTTTTAAAATGTGTAACTTAGTAAATTAGAGCTTACATCTTAATTATTTATTGTACTTTTAATGAAACTAGGTAATTTATTATCAACTTACTTAAAAGTCATACTCTCATCAGTTCTTGTGAATATTTTTGTTAATATATATTTCTGTATATATATAATATATTTATAGACCTCTTAATAAGTCTGTCTGCGGTTTAAAGTAAATACAAATGGGGAAAAAACGTTTTTTTTTTTAAATTTTCATTTCCTTTTATCCCAGAAAGTGCACATTTGGCGCACTATGTGTCTTAGTATTAAATATAGCTCTTAGTAATAGCATTACGATATTAGAGACCGCTACTTGAAACAAGCCCGGAATCAGGAGGGAGAGAGCTCGATACACTCATTTTCATAGTAAAATTTCACATTTTCTCAAATTACTCCCGAAATATGGGAGTTATGAAGAAATTCATCACCACAATTTATGAAGGCATTAAGTAATCGAATAAGATGGCATCATTAGTTTGTCATAATTTTACTCTTATTTTTCGGACATGTCTACGTCCAACCGCTCCCATACATTCGTTCCACTGTGCGCCGGTATAAAACATAATACTTTATTGTTCCACCAATTGTTTCGGTTAAAATTACAGTTGAATTTATTACATATGAACCGTAGCCAAAACCTGTTTGTTACATTTGGCATTATTTTCCGTATCTTAATACTGCATTATTTTGACGGCATATTTAATTTTAGAAAGGTTCCCAATGTTCCAAAAATAAATGTCTATAAATGAGACCACGATTAATTTTAAACTTTGAAGTCTACACTTTGTTCTATAATAAAAAGTTACGAAGAATGACGATGGTGTTGATGTAAATGATCAAATGTGATATTACACATCATATATCTGCTTCGTTTAAAGTGGCCCACGTACCTACAAGCCCACGCCATAATGGTCGTCACAGTTTTATTATCAAATAAAATAGTCTTGTTTTCTATGCTTTGGCCGACAACGGATAGGCGTTTTAATGTATCAATCTTGAAATGAAAAAAAGCGAATTTATTATTAGATGCGAATGTTATATTTTTAAATAAATTAATGTGTTTTTTATTAGTAGCGCGTTGCGAATGTCAAGCGAAAGTGTAATTCCACTAAAGCGTTACATGTAAGTAGTTATATTTGCGAAATGGTTTAATGATGTTTGACGCTCTAGTTAGCTAAACGCTTATTTTACTCGATAAACTTTATTAAAATTTGCTTTTTTCAAATGTTGACTCACTAGAACAGTTTTCAAAGAAATGAAAACACGAAAGTCTGAAAGTTTTAGAACAGGTATATTTCAGATTCTGTCCATCAGCCGTCGTAATTTCGTCAAGTCGTTTTCTTTATATCATGGAACCGGCTAACCCATGTTGAAATTTTTAAGTTTTCAAACCGCTACAGAATTTATAAACACCAACCTTGTCGTTAAAGGTATAAAAGCGTAGAATAGAGCCTCCATTCACCGGAAGACACCTATTAGTCCTAGATTGACTTACGGAAAATGCACCACAACGCCAGCTTAATTGAGAATAGATAAATGAATGTTAACCTGTGTTCCATGAGCTCCACATGGAATAACTCACCTGTGCGGCTTTACGTTTGCAGGGCGTGGAGCTACGAGTATAACACGCCAGCAGGTCGAGGCAGGTCTCGGTGAGCTCCACGTGGAAGTACTCACCTGTGCGGCTTGACTATGCTGGGCGTGGAGCTTTAGCACGCCAGCAGATCGAGGCAGGTCTCAGTGAGCTCCACGTGAAAGTACTCACCTGCGCGGCTTGATGCAGGGCGTGGATTTATAGCACGCCAGCTGGTCGAAGCAGTTCTCAGTGAGCTCCACGTGAAAGTACTCACCTGTGCGGCTGTACGCTGCAGGGCGTGGAGCTATAGCGCGCCAGCAGATCGAGGCAGGTCTCGGTGAGCTCCACGTGGAAGTACTCACCTGTGCAGTTTGACGCTGCAGGGCGTGGAGCTATACCACGCCAGCAAATCGAGGCAGATGTCAGTGAGCTCCACGTGGAAGTACTCACCTTTTCGGCTTGCCACTGCAGGGCATGGAGATATAGCGCGCCAGCAGGTCGAGGCAGATCTCGGTGAGCCCCACGTGGAAGTACTCCCCTGTGTGGCTTGACGCTGCAAGGTGCGGGAAGGTATAGCGTGCCAGCAGGTTGAGGCAGGTTTCGGTGAGCTCCACGTGGAAGTGTTCACCTGTGCGGCTTGACAGTAGGTACAGTCACGAGCACCTTACGCTTATGTAAAATTCAAAAGGGATTTTCTCATAAAGCATTGGACAGATACTATACTAGTTACGAACATAATATTATTGACCGTCCGCAAAATAGCGCTTTGACTTGGAGTTGTGGACACCAGCTCGAATTAAGGCGCGACACGCGACGCGACACAAAGACAACGCGTGTCGCGTGACGCGATCCCAAATAAATTGGGATAATGGCAATGGAGAATGATGATTATGATTTCGGTTACTGGTTTATCATCATAATTCTTTAATATCATATACCGTTTTGACAAGCTAGGAAATTCACGACGTCCGTGTATGCAAACCTGTCGAATTTTAAGATATTATTATCTTGCTCAACAGACACGCTAATAGGTGAACCAGACAGATTGTGTTAATATTATACGAGGTGTCGACGATCGAAATGTTTGCATGTAATCGCAATCAACGTCAGACAGACCACGTGTGGTCTCGCAACGATAGAAATAGACAATCCATTCACTTTTTATGTGCATCAGTGCATGCAAAGGTAATGCTCTTGTGACTTGCCAGCTAGTTGAGTGCACTGCAGAGGAGTGTATTGTGTGTTGCCAAAATAGTATGTGGTCGTGAAAGATGTTTAAATCAAAGTTATGCCATATTAGGTATATGGTATAACTTTTATTTAAACTCTTATTTTGAGAATTCATGTCATTTAGACTTCGCACAGGCACCTAAATGCTTATCTATATTCCGTCCACCGAGAGAATGTTTTTTTGACACCTGTCAGTTGTACAAGATTTGTAACTAATAAAGATTGAATTCGTAAAACACGGTCGTATTTGTTTGTATGAAACTGATACGTATCAAAAAAGTATTCTCTCAGTGGACGGAATAAAGGTATGTATGTATAAAGCCGTGCAGTCTCAATGACATTTATGAAAATGTTGTAATGTTCCCGCGTCTTCAGTTTTGTGACGATTGTTTTAGCTTTCAAACTGATTATTATCATTAGATCTGAGGAAATCTATTTATGAGTAGGTACAAAACAATCGGAAAAAAAATCTTAAAAGTTTTTATTTTAAATTTTTGGGCTGTGGTAGGTACCTAACCCACAGTAACTCGTTTACCGCTAAGTAGGTATTTGGTATGTACCTAATTATCTAAACAATAGTGACAGAAACTTATAATATTATCATCAACTTACACAAACTGGATTGAATAGGTACGAATTATTCCATTTATATTCTGTGGTTATTATTGAAGACATTTATATGGGACCACCCCGCGAGCTTCCTCTACCTAATGAAAAAAGAATTACGTAAAGGCTCGTACAGACTCGCGCGATATCGCGGGCGCGACAGGTACTGACAAAGAAATTGTGCTACTAGTGTCGCGTCGCGCCCGCGATATCGCACTAGTCTGTACGAGCCTTAAATCGGTCCAGTAATCACGGAGAAACAGTGCACATAATATGGACAAAAAAACTCGCCGAATGCATAACCTCCTCCTTTATTTATGAAGGTTAAAAATAAGGTTCACTAACAAGTTTTATGCGAAAAGACTCGCTACATATTGAGGTCTATCCACACATATCAGGGCCGTGCCAGGGACGTGACAGGTCTGACAACTATAACTGTATGCAGTAATAGGGTTTGTTGGTAATACCGGTATTGTTACAGTATTAAAAATGTCAAAACCGGGATAGTGGTATTTCGGTATTTTTTCTTCATTTTTAGGGTTCCGTACCTCAAAAGGAAAAAACGAAAACCTTATATGATTTATTTTATTTTTTATTTTATTTTACTATGGGTTTGCTCTTGACTTTGGTCTAGGTCCGGGTGACAGAGACAAAGTCTACGATGGAGTGAGCTTACCCAAAAGAAGCCTGTTCACTCTCACTGAATAGATTAGGGTTGTATGCGTTCGGAAACACATGATCACTTTGTTGTCCGTCTGTCTGTCTGTCTGTCGGTTTGTCTGTCAAGACCCTTTATCTCGGGAACGAGTGGGGTATCGAGTTGAAATTAAAACCATATACTCAAGTCTACAGTCCTTTGAAGCTGTGAAAAAAATCAAACTTCTAAGTTAACTTTAAAGAAAGATACGGCCGTTTATGCTACAATAAACGTATATTTCGACACTCTCAACTTGAGAGTAAATTTTGATTCCTTGAGGGTCTCAAGGGAATCAAAATTTACAGGGTACTTACCGGTGACCTAGAACTATGAAATTTAGCAAGTAATATCGTCTATACTACAAGTACAGGGAAAACTCTGAAAACTATACATTTGTAATTAACTCATAAAAAATATATAGTCTTTATTATTATTATATGGTCTTGGAAACTGAATTTTGGGAAAAGCTCGGAAAAAACTGCGAGACTCGATTTCTAAAATTTGTACGTAATCCTCGGTGAGCGAGTCCGACTCGCACTATTCCGGTTTTTTTTATTGCAGTTAAAACACCTCTCTTTCCTTATGTAATTATTTTCTTTTGTTTTATTGAAACACTCTTCCCTTTTAAAGTAAATAATCAACTATTGATTCTTCTAACACTACACAAAAATTATTAAAGTATTACATAACTGCCTACACTACAAGTAAAAACAAAGTGAGCTCGTGCGCGGTAAATTTGAAATGTCAAAGTAAATTAAGCGAAAAATCTTTCCCCTCGATTTTTATATACATCTACATTTTATTATTTTAAGACTTAGCTTATATTATTTGTAAATATTATCTTAAATGAAACATAATTATCTAGATCATCAATCAGAAAGTTAATTGACCAAGTGGTTTAATAAAAGTGAAACTTGTAATTAAACGTTGATGAAAAACACTGTGACGCAGAAAATTTATAGAGCCACAGAAATATGAAGAAACATATTATGGAAAGTGCTTGCTTGTTTTAAATACAAGTCGACTACTTACTATTTTATATTTGTCAAAATACCGGTCTTACAAATTTCAATCCCAGTATTAAGAAACGGTAAAAAATTGCCGATATCTCGGCTTTTCGGTAATATCGAATACCGGTAGTGATAGGCCCCGTAATGAAGATAATAATAATAATGACAATACCAGTAGGTACCTGTCTTGTGAAGTTGTGCGTGCTACGGCATTTCGGGACACGGACGTGTGTGAATGAGTTCATATAAAATGTACACACTGATATTCTTTTGAGCCACTGACGGAGCGCGGTTCGTGCGCGTCCCGGGCACGGCCCTGATAAGTGTACCGTAGGTACCTACAATTCCACATACAATCGTGTATTCGGGTTTTACATTGATACATTTCCGACTACTCATTCTGAAAATAATACAAGTTCGTGTTTTCAATCCGGCACATGTTTTATACTTGTAATCGACAATGTTGCCATAAAAGTTTCAGTATGATTACATTAACGTTGTATTTATGAATCCGATTGCTACATTTATTCAAACGAATATCGATTCCGTATGTTTTACGAGTATGTTTACATAGTACATAAGAATTTGCTGTGCGTCGTTCTGAATGGAGTCGGGCATTGCCAGTACCCTAATTGCGTAACACATTATCAATCCCAATCTGAATGATTTTGAAGCATATTGCCAATTCATTACTTTAAATTATGTTAGAAAAATTTGTCTGTTCAACAACGTAAATAGCGCAATGAATGATGTTGAATTGTCAAAATGAAACCCATTCCTATCGATAGTGTTACGTAATTTTACGCAGTGTATCTAGGTATTTCTAATTTTATAAATTACGTACCTACGTTGCTGCGTAGGTGCGTCTGCTTGGCTTCCGAGCACTCGATAGAAAAGCAGATATGAAGACAACGGGGTAATCGCGTAACACACAATTGCAATGAGATTCAACAACATTCATTGCGATATTTAAGTTGTCGATCATACGAATCTTTCAAACAAATGAAGCAGGGCGCCTAACTGTAACGTTACAAATAACCTTAGGGGGGCTATTTGCAAGTTAACATTAATATTAATATAAAAAAAGATAAAAAAAAAGAATTAGTATAAGAAATAGAAGAGATTTTAGTGAAGTGTAGATCCCGAAGCTCTCCGCATGCCGCATTCACACTTGATGGTCCCGAGGCTCATCTCGCGCAGCTATCGTCGATGGAGTAGGAATTTCCTTCACAATCTTTCGGCTTGTGATAGGACAAATAGCGTGTTGATTTACACGGTGCTATTTCATCGACCGTGGCATACCATAAGTGTGGTAGAGCAGTGGTGGCCCAGTGGACGTCGATCGGCCCCGACCTAGTCGTGGGTTCGAACCCAGGGATGTGCTTTACTTTGTGTAAATATTTTCATCACCACTGCTTTTAAAACGGTGAAGGAAAACATCAAGAGGAAACCGACATGTCTTAGAACATTCGAAAAATTCGAAGATCTGCGAAATCTACCAACCCGCAATGGGCCCGCGTGATACATTATAGTTCACTCCCTCTCGAAGAGAGCAGGCCGGTGTCCCAGCAGTGGAAACATTCAATCAACTCAGCTTATCGCAGTCCACTGCTGAACATAGGCCTCTCCCATGATGCGCCACAACACCCTGTCCTCCGCCTTCCGCATCCAGTCTGTCCCAGCCACCTTTTTGAGGTAATCGGTCCATCTAGCTGGGGGCGTCCCAAACTTCGCTTGCCGATACGTGGTCTCCACTCCAGGACTCGTCTGCTCCACCGGCCATCGGTCCTTCGACAAACATAGCCAGCCCACTGCCACTTCAGCTCGCTTACTCTGCAAGCTATGTCAGTAACTCCGGTTCTCTTCCGGATAATTTCATTCCTAATTTTATCCTTCAAAGAAACTCCGAGCTTAGCCCGCTCCATAGCGCGCTGAGCGACTTTAAATTTGTGGACTAGCCCGACTGTCAGTGTCCACGTTTAGGCACCGTATGTCATAACGGGCAGGACGCACTGGTTGAAGACCTTAGTCTTCGAACATTGCGGTATAGGCGAAGAAAAGACTTGACGGAGTTTTCCAAATGTGGTTTTCCAAATTTCAAATATATGGGAACATTATAAGCTGATTGTGCTTATGGGCCCATAAATTGAAGTAACAAGAGTTCAGATAGAAGTCATTTGTTGCTGCATTCTTGTAGAAAATTACAGAATACAGAACGTGGATGGCTAAAAGATTAGGATAAGGCCAAAGAAACGATGGATGGCTGTGCGAAAGATGATATGCAAGCATACAAGCCTAATCAATTCAAAGTGAGAGTGAACAGGCTTCTTCTGGGTATGCTCACTCCATCGTCGACTTTGTCTCTGTCACCTCTGATCTAGACTAGAGTCAAGATCAAACCCACCGTAAAATAAAAAAAAATATGTCTAGAAAGGGGGGTACCGAGATGACCACTAATAGTGATTTTTGGAAGAAAAGCCATCTCGCGCCGATCCCAAATAAATTGGGAGATAAGGGCAGGAGAATGATAATGTTGGCAAGAAAATTACAACATAATACCCTACCCTTTCTACCTTATTGTGTGTGAGAAGTTTAAATAAATAAATAATAAGGGACTTTATTTCTAAAAAAAAATATTTATTCGTTTTTTTTAATATTTATTAATTAGTTAAAGTTTTCACCGGTGGGGCGTGCAATAAAGATGCTCAGCAGCGTCTCTCTGCGATTGGATATCTTTACTTGCTCTTTGGCGGAATTCCAGAGGGTGACACTTAACTTATTGTCCTCTGTATAAATGGTGCCGGTACTTGGGACTTGTTAATTGATGTACGCGTTAGAAACCTGTCAGTCAAAATAGGACAGTTTAAAAACATTTAATTTTTGTTGGTGGTATCTGTTAATGGGTTTTTGTGTGACATACCCGAGTGTGGAAATTGTGACTTCATTGTTGTATTGGGTTCCCATCTGTAAAAACAAATGTAAATGGTAATAGTAAATAAATAAATAAAAATTGAACATGGCACTGAACTCTGGTATCTGTTTTTGTTCACGTAACATGTTTTGATATATTTTCACCAAATACATACAGTTGTAATTTGTTTTGAATAATTAATGAGTTGTCTGTAGTGTCAGTTTGTATTAAAAGCACGTCAAACGAGGTGGAACGGTAAAATAAACGAGACAAACAAAATGATTGGGTGAAACTTTATTTTATAGCATTATAAGTGATGCATGGATGATGTATTCTCATTTCCGTTGGGAGGTTTATTAATTAATCTTCTTATTTTTCATAGAACTATGTATAGTTAAATTAGTTGTTAATGATCTAACTATTTGCTGCTGTCATGTTAATTGTAGGTATACTTTGATTTGACAGTTTTGTCGTGGGGTAACATATAAAAACTCCTTTCGTGGTCAAAAGAGGATAATAATGGGAAATGGTTGCACCTCCTGTGTAAGTATCACTTACGAATTCTAGCTATTTTTCCTGTGTAATAATGGCATTTTTTCCATATATGTATTGTGCATACTTTTCCATATTCTACTTACGTACTAGGAGCAGTGGTGGCCCAGGTTAACGGCCGCAGTTCAAAGTCTGATATTAGGCGTTTTACTTTGTGTAAATTATTTAATCGCCACTGCTCTCAAAACGGTGAAGAAAATCATCTTGAGGAAACCGGCATGTCCTAGAACCAAAAATTCGAAGACATGTGACATGTACCAGCCCGCACTGGGCCCGCGTGGTAGATTACGACCCACTCACTCTCAATTTCCTCTCACCGAGAAAAGGGCTGTGTCCTAGCCTTAGATTTGGGAATATTATAGGCAGATTATGATGCATAGTAAATCAGTTCAAATCAGTTCTGAGAAGTTGACGTAAACACATTCAGAACATGATTACAAAATCACGAAACAGTAATATGGCATAGCGACGGTCTATCCTCATTCCTCAGCGATTAAGGAAACCGTAATACTTAAGTTATTCTTAGATCGATAAATCTATAATTTCTCCACATAAATTTACAACATGCAATAAATATCGGAGTCGTATTATTTATTTGATCCAGAAACTGTTTGTAAAATTATTAATAAAAGCTATTTTCGTTGGACACGGTCAGTGCTAGAGCCAAATCAGCTGTTTTTAGTGGAAATAGCAAGTCGTGTGAACATTTTGGTAGGTTGGTACTTTAGAGGCCGTCCATTAATCACGTGATGTTTTTTTTTTGATTTTTAACCCCCTCTCCCCCTTGGTGCTACGTTGTGAGGTTTAAGACTAACCCCCCCACCCAAAATCACGTGTATTTTTGAGTACCTACAAGGAATCTGATTTTTTTTAAATATTATTTTAAATACAGTTATAAAGTATAATCTAATTTTATTCTGAAATTAAGGACCATGATAAAAATGTCTCGACAGAAAGGTTGCAGGTTGTTTTTGACTGGCATATAAATAATATTAAAGGAATGGTGTAATCGTGCGAAAAACATGCGAGTCAAGGTCACACTACACGCCGCTTTTCGGTTTAGAAATCGCGCGTTAGACGAATAAATTAATACACATAATATCTTACTACACCCCCTTCCCTCCTTGTAATATTTCGTGATTTTTGCCAAACCCCCTCCCCGTCTTTCGAGCCTCATGTGATTAATGGACGAACCCTTAGACTCGCCCCCTATTACATGGGACTTAAACATATCTGACGAAATGAGGGTGGACTTTGCGTAACCTTTCGGGGAAAACAGGCGTGATGTTATGTGTGTATTTTATACAATTCATTCAATCATTTGGACGTAGTTTAGCAGAAAGAACTTAACCCATGTCGGTTCTTTTACTCAGCAATAAAGATCCGTGACACTACAAAGATGAGGTTGTATTTTTAATGTTGGGAACCAACCCACATGAAGGTGGGATTTGACCATAATGTGGGTTGAGTCCTCTCTGCTAAACTAAGTCCAATTTTGACTGCTTCGCTCGTGAACCACATGGTTGCAAGCATTACGACTGAGCATACGGTCCTGAGTTCGATTCCTAGGTCAGGCAAAGTGTTATTGGGTTTTTCCAGCAGGAATTTCTCAGTACTAGCCCGGAGTCAGGATTTGTGCCCGGTTGATGGCAATAAGCTCGCCCCTTATTACATGGGACTAAAACATAACTGCCAAAATGTGGGTGTACTATATAGGTACTTACACCTCTGCCTGTCCCTTTGGGGAAAGCAGGCGTGATGATAATGGTTATTTTATACATTAAAAATACAGAGATTATTTTTTAGATTCTATAATAGGTTCACATTAAACAGTCTAAGGGAATTACTAGATTATTACTAGAGAATGGGCAGCAGCGTTCTCTATGCATTTTTAACACCATACTGCGATCTCCAACCCGCCTGCCAAGCGTGGCGATTATAGCACCGCCTTTTCCCTTTGGGGGAGGCCTATGTCCAGCAGCGAACGTCTTTCGGCTGAAATGATGATGATGATGATAACACAGTCATCAAACTCGCATTTAGCCAGTTGTGGTACCTACATTAGTCACATGTTTTAGAGGGGGCGAGCTGCCTGTTCCGTCACTAATATATTACCAGGCACACTCTATACTCCCTACAGGGACATCATCTCCTCCTAGCCTTTTCATAACTTACGGATCGATTTCCAGTCTAGCCGTAAGCAGCTGTATACCAGAATTTTACATAGAGCGACCACCTATCTGCTCCCACAACGCAGTGATTGGTTAACATGAGATACCCCTTGAAAAGACTGGTCGTCAAACTTTTAGGCTTCTGACTACCCTAACGACTGTCAAAGATCTACGAATGACAGCCGGAACCAACGGCTGACCGAGGCACGGAGGGGTCTTGGTTTGTAATGGATGGTCACCCATCCACGGACCGTTTTCGGCACACGGAACTCTCTAGACACCATGAAGGAAAATTTTCCATTATTTACGCAAAAGTAACTCTTGTGTTAGTTTTATTTTAGGAAGTGCTTTGGAAGCACATCATTGTGATGTTGAAAATGCGAGCTAGACTACAATAGTACTGCTCCGAAGTGCTTAGAATAAAGCTGATGACACACAGCTGTGCAAAGTGACATGACGATGACATTTTAAGGGCAGCGCGCCATTGAGCGTGTTCTTGACTCGACTTCTTTGATATAATCTGACTAATTAAGGCGATCTACTTTTCAATAAAACCGTGAGGCGACAAGTAATAGGCGATAATCTGTCAATTTTGTATGACAAGTAAATATGTTGAAAGAAAGAAAAAGTATTTATTGGGACTCATACAGGAAGATCATATTTTAAACTAAACACACTCATAGTAACACTAATTAAAAAAAAAAACAAAAGGAAAATGAAAACAAAATCCTGTACGGGGCCAAAAGGCTGCTGACGCAGCATCTCAGCATGATGCTGCGACATTTAAAAATAAGTGTCGCAGCGCTGGATTCTGATAGGGGTCTTGTTGCAGTGTCAGTTTTATTAAATAGGGCCCTGGTAACACTGATACGGATCCCGCGCGGGATGATGATGATGGGGCTCCCTTTTCCGCACTTGACTCTCATTTGGTCCGTTGTGCGTAGGATAGGAGACGCGACTGCGCGCGTCTAATGATTTAATGATGGAAGTCACGCGACTATTCGCGCCAGTTTGAACACCTGCATACAAGTTAGTTGACACAATTGGTGCTAGCGGATTTCGTCCCGCATCCCGCGTGGGAATCGTTTCAGTTCTTTCCTACTAGACGCAAGAAGGCGTCATGAGAACATCGTCATTTGCCTAGCCTTTCCCATGTATGTTGGATTCCTTATTATACCTACTTGACAGCTTTCAAAATAGACCCCAACACGTTAACCACGCACGAGATACATCTACATCTGGAACATGATGCGACAAACTGGACTAGCCTGTTGCCGCAATTCTTAAAAAAAACTTAACGCGAGGCGGCACCATCATCATCAGCCCCCAGTTTACGATAGAAAAGAAGAAATTGTTCAGGAGCTAGGCGGAGTGAACCAGCCTGTGATAAGCGCGTGATATTAAACGACTTCCACCTATTGCCCACAAGTGGTAATGGTCTAACCCCTTTGGGGATGAATGATTAGAAATTCCGGGGAAAAAAATGGAGACCCGATGCGGTCTCGAAATTCCCGGGAAAATCGAGACTTTCGAGACTATTTCAAAAGTAGGTTTCATACTTATAGTCTAGGCTTCTAAGCAGTCAAAAAAAGAGATTTCCATCAAGCACTTTATTACACATACAGTTGCAAACCCAAAATAAAAAATTTCAAAGGATTTATGCGCGTTTTTCATTTTTATAGTGGGTACGTAAGAAACAAATGGCATTTAATGTAGTTATAAATAGACAGAGAGGACCTAAATTTATTCCAAAAGTAACCCGCGTTAGAAAAAGCTTTCGCTGCTGCTACGCTAATGGGGGGATAGATATGAAGTAATTGTAACAATGGTTCAGGTATTTCCCTAAACCATTGGACAAGTCTCAAAAGTCTCGTTATTCCCAAAATCGAAAATACTATATCAGTCTTGAGTCTCGAAAAACCAAAAAATCGTCGAGACTCTCGAAATTTTCGAGACCGAGTTTTTTTTTTTTATTCACGCATTCAGCCCGTCGCCGTCGTACCGTCGTCGTAACGACGTGTAGCCTCGTGGCCTGATATTACGGAAAATCAGTTTAAGCCCTACGTATGTATGGCTGCAATTCGGTTTCAGTTGACGTTAATTGCCTTCCAGTGTTCTGCTGATTAGATTGTTGTGTAACACATGGCTTGACGCAATCAAGTGCATGGGGACTGTAGAGAAACGTCACGTTAAATGTAATAAATCAAATGAAACAGCACGTGTCACGTTTTTTTGTTTAGGTAAGACATTTTTTAAAGTATTTGATTATTGAAAAGCTTATTTCTCGGGGAAATATAGTATCTGTTTATTGTACCGACCACTTGACAATTCAAAAGTGCCTGTTTGTTGCCAGTTGGTTTCATTGAAACAAATGCTTTGAGTTTGAGTTTGGAATCCCATCCTTAAGTCTGACATTCAATAAAACAAAGTAGGCTGCTCAACTGCTTGCTACGTCATCGTAGCAGATTGCTAGGGCTACGAGCCATCACTATTATTGTAGCTTATTTGTACGTAACAATATATTAAACCTGTATTCGGCCGCGGGATAGAATGCGTTTTAAGACTGCGCCGAGCGCGCAATGGCAACCTCATCGTTTGTTTGGTGATTTCTTTTATTTTAGAATGAAAATGCAGAAAATAAGCACGTTAAGTTGTGCTTCACAAGACTATACGTTATTATTACTACAAACAGTAGTTTTAAATTGTTATGTTTTATTGTAGTCATTAAAACGGAAAATAGTGGCCACTAAGCTCCGTTTTAATGATTACAATAAAACAGCAATTTAAAACTACTGTTACTAATAATAGCGTATAGTCTTGTGAAGCACAACTTAACGTGCTTATTTTCTGCATTTTCATTCTAAAAAGCAGTCACTCAGGGTTTGTCATATTTGGGTGCTATGTGTGTTTTATAATCATAGATAATTAATTTTATTAGTGAAAGCTCCCGGAAAAGCTACCTTACCAAAGTGTTTAGGCCCACCAAAGTGCGGTTTTAGTTATACTAAGGAAGATGACCAATATAATCCTGCGCCCACACACACTATTTTGTATATGATTCGTCTCGACTGTCTACTTATGAATAATACATACCTAAGTAGGTGGGTAGGTACTGTTTTAACTCCCATAATTATAAAATGGTAACTGGTAATGAATACCCAAATAAATGATAAAACTAAGCAAATTGCAGTATTTCAGCACTACTGAAATTTAAATCAGCGCTCACTGCCAAAAGTTTGGAACAAATAAATCATACAAAGAAAGTCATACGTTACCTCAACGTCCAAATATGTTACAGGCATAACAAGCTCATGTTATGTAAACATGTTTCCTATTAAAATCTACCGCAACACTATGAAACGGAATCCTCCGTACATTGTTTAAGAAACAAGAAACATTATTGCAAAATTGCAGTGTTTATTATGTTTCGTTGAAAAGCTACATAGTTAAAACGTATAAAGATGAAGGAAACTGTTGGAATAATAAATACGCGAGCAGATGTAGTGAATGACAAATGACGTATGTATAGATAAATATACCCGGCCATGTATACACTAACATTATCATCATCATCATCATTTCAGCCGAAACTTCTTCATTTCTTCCGTCCACTGCTGGACATAGGCCTCCCCCAAGCACCGCTACCTCAATCGGTTCTGTGCTTCCCTCATCCAGCGGTTTCCTGCGGCTTTCATAAGGTCATCGGTCCACCTTGTGGGAGGCTTTCCAACGCTACGTCTTCCGGTACGCGGTCGCCACTCCAGAACCTTTCGGCCCCAACGGCCATCTGTTCTGCGCGGAATATGCCCTGCCCATTGCCACTTAAGTTTGGCAATTCTTCACAAACTTTTTCACTAACATTATATTTTAATACATAAATTATTGTAAATCTAATCTCAGCGGCAAGGGCGTCGCCAAGGGGGGGCAGGGGGGCCGCTGCTTTCCCTAGAGATTCAAAAAACTTTGCCGTACAACGTGGCAATGCTGCTAGCCTTTTGGGCATTTTTCATGTTCACAGCGATCCGGACGATTTTTCATTCTATGATTACCACTCCTTTTTCTTAAACATGTGCATACTGTTAGCTATACGTATTAAGTAAATATTATCTTGTTTGAAAATAAAAAACCTGAGTAGGTAGTCAATTTGATGTGCCAACACCAACAGTCCGCACTTAGATGTTTCACTTACCAAATTATGGTTATTTTAGTTCAACGAACGACATTGAGGGGTAACGCCGCAGTCACCACGCTTGGCACTTGGCAAGGTGATCGGCGATCTCTTTGACTCAATTTATGTCCAAACCTGCCAGTCAACCAGTGCATTAACCTATTTGACGTTCGTTGAGTGTGTTTCTTACTTTATTTTTTAAAAGTACTTATATCGATCTACAAAGCGGGTTTAAAAAGACGCTTAACGAAGCCGAGAGTCACTTATACTCCCCATCATTGTTTTTTTTTTTTGTACTGGACCATACCCCGGAATCTTTTGGTTACGGAGATATTGAAGCTCAAAATTCCAAGCTGTTTTACGAAAACAAGGTAAAGTAAGGCCAATTACTTACTCCACAACTCTTGTACCGTTGCATGCAGTGCCAGTTTTAGTATTACCGGCGCCCTGGGCGAGGTTCCTATGGCACCCCATTTCTACTCTCAAAAAAAAAAAAAACATTTTCAATAAAAAAAATCTTTTCTAGACTTTCTATCGGCAAACTCTCTTATTAAGGCCTCGAAGTCTTAACTTTTCTGCAATTTTATTTTCGATTGACAAAGTTACCAATCTCGATTAAGATATTGTCGATCGCAGATAGGTTTTTATCAGCTTAAGCTTAGAAAAAAAGACGTGTGGCACTCGGGGACTGCCGCGGTAAAGCTATTGCATAGCATTTTGTATCAACTTATGCAATTATAATTATTTATTTATTTTATTTATGCAGTATTTCTTTTTCTTTGATATTAATTCAAGTTACACTTTTTGAGCGTGGTGACCGATAAGAAAGTAAAGTCAATCCATAATCGGCCCAGAACTTTGGAGAACCGTTTAAAAGTGGTTTTTATAAGCTATGAAGAACGATAATGTTTAATGTTAATTCTAGCTAGGAGAATCATAAACACGAGTAAAATTATTGATTTATAAATAAATTGCTCACATACCTCAACAACCTTTCAAAAACTTTTGAATTACGATGCCTGCCATCTAGTGGATAAAACCGACAACAAAACACAACTGAGACCACCAACAGAGCAACGCTTGTCTCGATTACGAATTACAAGCCACGCCAATGTCACCTCTATTTAGTTAGTTCTACCTGCGATTACTAGATGGCGTTGCGTTGCGCGGTAAATCCACCACAAAGTTTCGTAGAGTCGTACAATACGTCTAATCGCACGCACACAACGCCGTGTCGAAGACTGCCGAACTGAAACGACGTTAGACGATGCACGGCCTTCAAGCCAAACCTCCGTGCCCGTCGGAGTGGGGAGCGCGAGGTTTTTTCGTTACGGAATTTCTGGATTCAGTCCCCGCGCTCAAGGCCCGCGATAGAAGCTATGCAATAGCTTAAAAGCGACTGCGGAACGCCTTTCCCCACTCACTACCATTACAGGTATAGTGACCAATATTCTCAATGGAAGGACGAGGCGGAAAACCAGACATGAAGGGCCATCGGCGCCCCTTCATGCCTGGCGCCCTTGGGCGGTCGCCCAGTCGCGCCCTGCCCTATTGCCGCTACTGGTTGCATGCACCCATAAGCACAATGTTTTGCGTGCGTTATAATATGCGCTGCAGTAAATAGCATTTTTTCACACCAAAAATAAAAGTCGTTTCTCAGCAATAATTTTTACTCAATTTTGCTTAGTTTGATGTAGGTACTCGTACAGAATGGTAATGGCTATGTGATGGGTCTTTTTTTTATCCTGTGTATTCCGATTCCGATTTAGAAGAGAAGAACACTTATTTTCAAAAGTATCGGATTTGAATAGGTCCTTTCTAATTCTCACACATGTAATTAGTTACGAACAGTGTGAGCAACTATACTTTTGCTTCTTCTCGTATCGACACCAACTATGCTAGTGCAATGCTGTACCTCAGAGGTATACAATAACTCCAAATTTTTTCGAAAATTTGTTTTTTGCACTATTAAAATTGCAAGGACCAGTTCTACATACTGGTATACGACATTAAGTCCTATGATATCTATGAAAAGAAATATCAAATCGTATATGACATTGAATCCACTTACGTCTAATGGGTATAGGACCTCAAATGACGATAAGATTCATCTAATAATCATAAAAAATACTGTTGAACTCAACACTATTAGTTTTGCAAAACAATAAAAAAAAAAAAAACAATAGCATTCGAAGTTTCACTCCGCGCATTTTTGCCTCTCCTGTAAAATTTTCTTTTCATCACATAATGTTGTATACCTCTGAGATACAGTGAATAGTAGTAGTGCGTAATAGTAGTAGGTAGTAGTGTAATGTTATTGCCTATGCCGTGGCAAAATTGCAGACTGGATATTATGGCAATTCAGTCAGCAGCACCCAGCCCCAGTCGCCACCATGCTATCATGTTTTTTTTTTTTTTCTATTTGTTGTACCTACTCTGGACGCTTTTAACGTGTACGTTTTTTATTTTTACATCGCTTTTTTGAAACCCTCTTAGGAGGAAAAGTGGAATCTATTAAAAAAAAAACAGTCTAGAATTCACCCCTGGTAATCCGGCTTATTCCACTAATTCCCCCTGAGAGAATCCCCTCAGCGGGGAAAACTGAACCCTAATGTAAAAAAATCACTTTCAGGGGGATCTTTGAATAAGTTTTTTTTTTTAATTCTAGTTTTCCCCTCTATGCGGGATTATCAGGGGTGAATTCTAGACTGTTTTTTATAGATTCCACTTTTCCTCCTAAAGGGGATTTTCAGGGGCGATTTGTGAATAACCTTTCAAATAATAAAAGAATTTTCTGACGGACTTCTGAGGTAATAAATAAAAAACTTCCGAATTGAGAACCTCTTCCTTTTTGGGAAGTCGCTTAATAAAATGTCGTTAGTTGCTCCTGTTAACATGGGTTGAAAATTTTCCATCAGGAGGTTTTCCTTTATCAAAGTAGATAATTGTTCTGAAAGTATATGCATACTCGTACATATTGAGCGCCCGAATTTTCAATACAATTGCAAGCGACATGACTGCGAGGTTTTGGTAAATCAATGTTAAAAAATCACGGAAGACAACAATATATAATTTTTAAGTGTTAGGTATTTTACAAAAGTAAATTCGTAACACGCGTAGTTTTTTCGCCAGACCATGACCTCGAGCGCAGGGTCGAGAAAAATAGAATCCGGATGTAACATAACAACTGTCGTATGAATGTTTTTGTTTTACGAACAATTTTAAGTGTTGGGATATTTCATCTTGTTTATTTTAATAGATCTCCTACGTAGGGGTTAACTTAAAAGCATTTTGACGTGTAGATAAAATATAACGAGCATACCTAATGAAACATTTAAAAATCTACTTAAAAATGTAATGGGAAAATGGTGTTCATATTTTGCTTTTTAGGGTTACCTAGTCTATTGGCAACAACAGAACTCTTATAATTTCTTAATTTTCGTCATAACCGTCCGTCCGGATGTTACACAGCCATTTTACTCGGATACTATTACCACTATAGCGATGAAAATTGGAAAGAAGGTTCTGTACCGCTAAACAATGGTGTGTAGAAATTACACAAAAAAAATACTGTTCGGGGTGATGGCTGCCCCCACATAAAATACTACTCAAAACAAAATAATAATAAAAAAAACTTTAAGTTTCGTTTCGATTATCTTCATGGTAATCTAAAATAATCGTTTGTTGTCACAAATTTTGTTGTTAATTTGTTTAAATTGCATCTTATGTTAATATACCACAAGAACGAAGACATATGGACGCAATTACTGCAACCAGAGCCGTTACAATGATCCAAGAAGGAAATTCGCAGCGATCTGTGGCTTTGCATCTGGGTTTTTCTCGGAAAGCTATCCAAAATGCTTGGAACTGGTAGTGTTGCAAGAAGACCTGGTTCAGGTAGAGTTCGCATTAGCTCAGCAGCACCATATCTTCAGCATAACTTATGTTGTTTACACAAACACCGTCCACGTGACAACCGATATTAGTACTGCTGAGCTCACCGATCAGTCGGTTCATGTACAGGCTGGAGAGCCTAGGGGAGCTCAACCCCCCCTGCCTCACCCCGCAATCCAACCTGTACACGTCCGACTGTGCCCCTCCCCACTTCACACTGTTCTTTTGGTTGCCGTACCAATACTCAAAAACTGATGTGATCTCAGGAGGCAAGTTCATTTCAGTACTTAATTTTTGCCACAGAAAATCGTAAGACACGAGATCAAATGCCTTCGAGAGATCCAAGAAACAGGCGTAGATTGGTGTTTTCCTCGCTGTGTAGTACTGGACAGTCTGCTTGACGCATAGAATTGCAGATTCAGTTGACGAACCCGGCCTCAAGCCAGATATAAAAAGTAATAGACGACCAAATAATTTTTTTGTGTATCTGTGTAGACATTTTTACTTATAGCATCGCATTGGACTAGTCTGTAAAGGTGGTATAGTTGTGAATGAAATAAATAAATAACTTACAGTTGAAAAACATGTTCTCCCATACATTCCTTATGGAGAAACTTGTTTTTCAACTACACTGTTAAGTTTGTTCTTTGGATAAATTCATACCAACTACGGAACCCTTCATTGTGCGTAGTCCGTCACGCACTTGGCCGGTTTTTATTTAAGTCAATAGTTTTTGAGGTATGCGATATTTTCGGATACAACTTTGTTTTTCATAGATTTTTCGAGAAAACACTTATCATCAGCCTAAAGCAGTTCACTGCCTTGCCTTTCCTATTGCACGCCATTCAATGCGATTTTCTTTAACTCTCATCCAGCAGCTACCAGCTACCCTGCGAAGATCGACGCTCCACCTAGCCTGAGGGCGTCCTACCTTACGTTTGCCGATTCGCGGTCTCCACTCGAGAACACGTCTATCCCAATAGTCATCGGTTCTACGGCTAATATGGCCTGCCCATTGCCACTCCAGCTTGCTTATTCTGTGAGCTATTTCGACAACTTTGGAACTCTGCCGGATCACCTCGTTGGATTCGATCCCTCAGACAGACTCCAAAGATAGCCCGTTCCATAGCTTGCTGAGAGATCTTGAATTTATGGACCAGGCGTACCGTGAGTACCTACGTTTTGGCTTCGTAAGTCATAACAGGCTGATTGAAGACCTTAGTCTTTAGGCTCTGTGGAACACGTGACGAGCAGATTCGACGAAGCTTCCCAAATACTGCCCAGCCAAGCAGAATTCTTCTGTTAGCCCTCTCAAAGTTATTCTAACCAAACTGCAGAGTTTGCCCGAGGTAAACGTATTCCCGAACCACCTTAAGAGCAGAGCTGACATTGACAGCAATTGGTCCCGGGGTAACGTGTTCATTGAACATAACCTGGGTTTTGTCCAGGTTCATCCGGAGACCAACGCGTATAGAAGAAACAACTAGGGCGTCCAGCATCTGCTGCAAGTCCTTCAGCGATTCAGCCACTTTGACAATGTCTTCTGCAAATCTCAAGTGTGAGATGTACTCGCCGTTGATGTTAATGCAACGTCCTTCCCAGTTCAGCGTCTTAAATACATCCTCTAATGCGATAGAGAACAATTTCGGGGAAATTACGTCTTCTTGTCTTTTTGTCCCCTCGACGCAGTGGGATATGTTAGGTTTGCTGGTCCTGAGTTTGAATAGCCATTGTCGCGTTTTCATGTAGACATTCAAGCCAGTCAACTTGGCATCGCTGCCGAGACTCCAAAACAGACCAGGTCTCAATAGAGTCAAAAGTGGCAAGTCTTCCGTGAAATGGCGGGTTAAGGTGGCTCTGGAATCCTCGTACTCGTGCTCAGGTCGAGATGCATGCGATGCGTATAAGTGGCCGTAGAAGTTTTCGACTTCCGAAAGGATCTTCGGCTTCGAAACTTCGATATGGACTTCTTGCTGGTACGCCGCATTTTGCAAAATCGTGTACCTTCCTCCCTGAGAATTTCCATGAACAATGCGTAAATATTCATACCAATTCACAACAACGGAACCCTTCACTGTGCGAGGTCCAACACGCCTCTGGCCGGTTTTTAAGACGTCTTTAATAAATAGCAAAAGAAAACAGTCGCTAAAGGGTTAATTAATGGCCATTCAAATGAAATTATAAAAAGCGTCTTAACACAAAGCTTCAATCCCCTACTCAGCGCACGATTGCGAATGGGTTGGTTGTTCAAACGCTTTGTAAGAGAGAAAGTAGTAGTTAACAATTAAGTAATAATCTAATACTCTAGTGCTATTGGGGTTCTATATACTAAAATATGTAGGTATAAAATAATAACATTATCTATCAAAATTTAAGTGTCCCCGGGATTGGTTGTTTTGACTCAAAATATGTTTGTTATGGATGATTACACACATTTCTTGATTGATTTTAACCAGTTATATAGAAACTGATTCTTACCAGTAATTTAAAAAATAATTTTAATTCTAATGGTATTAAAATTATATTTCAGTTGTTTAAAGTCCATGCAATGTTCTTAAATGCTGAGTGAATTATACATTAGGTGCAACATTCGATCGATGGCGCAGTAGGTACCGGTTGTTGAGGAAACGCCACAGTGAGTCCGTTTTGGTGTGTCGCATCACCATAAAATACAATACAACTACCTGTTAATACCTGTACTCCTAGTTCACGGCTTCTAATTAATAATTAAAGTTTGTTTTTCTCCTTTTCAGCTCTTACAGTCCGGTTTTTGACAAAGAGGTACATTGGAGAATACGATCATCAACAAGGTAATTGGTATTTTGTTATTAATTCTGCTCGTTGGTAGATGGATAAAGTGACAGAAGATTGAAACCCGTGGCATTCAATTTTATTAGAGATGCCCATAAAATATAAAAGGACAATGCTGATGAAAATCTTTAACTGTCTCTTTTAGAAAATTATCTAAGTACAAGCCGTGCGCCCAATGGATTTCCCATCGGCAAAATGTCGAACTTCCATCCCCTGTTGAAATTCTTTCGGGGATGAATTTTCAAAAATCCTTCCTGAGTGCTACTCTTGGGCAATCTTTAATGCTTCTAGACCCAGTGGTTTAGGCTGTGCTCTATCTGTCAGTGAATTAATGAATCACTGGTTCTAGTGATGGCAAACATAAATCTAGGTACTTATACCTAGATTTATGTTTGCCATCACTAGACCCAGTGATTTAGGCTGCGCGTGATCTGTCAGTGAATGAATGACTCAGATTGTTAGATTGATGTTTGCCATCACCAGTAGTTTAGGCTGTGTTAATAAATAAATTTAAGATTTTTATTAAGTATAATGCTGTTTGCTATCGTTTGCTGGGTCTAGCCCAGTGGTTTAGGCTGTGCTATGTCTGTCAATGAATGAATGAATTTAAGATTTTTAGTAAGTAGATTTGTGTTTGCTATCACTAGACCCAGTGGTTTAGGCTGCGCGACGTCTGTCAGTGTTTAATTGAATTTAAGATTTTTATTAAGTAGATTGCTGTTTGCCGTCACTGAGTTACCGGCTTTATCGGGTACTTTACTCGCATGATAGATAAAAACATAAGCCTACTCTACCTGTTAGTTAGGTACCTACTTTAGATTACCTCCTTTTTAGGCTTAAACTTTTATTAAATCGGGAAAATAAAATAATAAACTGAAACCTACTGAAACCAAATTTTGTTTAAAAACGATCTGTCATAATTCTCTTCCACAATAAGTATTATCATTGTTCTGTTTACAGATAGCAAATACAAACACGAAGCGCTGCTGGATGGCGAACCGATACTGTTCGAGATTCTGGATACGTGTCCAAAGGTAAAAAGCTTATTACAACCTATTTGATTGCGAACACTACAACTAAATTAAAAAATTGTAGAAGTACTTACAGCGTGTATCACACATGCGTGGTCATTTATAAATCAAATCAAATCAATCAAATCAAATAATTTATTTGCATAATACATGTTAAAAAGGTGTTACATGTATAAAAAGTACATTGTATTATAACCTAATGTGGTGTGCAAATGAATATATGTGGTACTAATCGCAACATTAAATATACAGAATACATTATAATTGAGTTACTTAAAAAAATAGATATTTCAAAAAAAAAAAAAAATACACATGTCAAACCAAAATTTAAATAATCATAATTATTGTGGTGCCATTTCAGATAAAATCAGTCATCTTTCATTTAAATTATCATTAATTGAATAGTAACATTTTGCGGCTAGGAATTCGTGCAAACTTAATTTGAATTGGTCCATTTTGTGTAGGTCTGTAATACTTTTTCGCAACTTATTGTATATTTTGGGTGCCATGCCCAAAATGTTAAGTTAAAGTAAGTTAAAGGATGACTGTGGTACAGACCATCAAACTAACTGACATAAAACAGACAGAAGACATCGTTATCGCGAAAAAATTATGAGCTGGCCCATACATTTGGGTCGAGAAGGTATTGAAGTTTTGTATGGGACAGCTGATTGGCCATAGCCTCAAATATGCCTACATATTTCTGAAACACGCTGTAGGCAGGTGTATTATGGCCCACGTTTTCTCACGGAGGCAGGAGGCCTGTTTCCCAGCAGTGGGAATGTTGTAGGCTGGTTATAATAATAATAAACATTTATTTCAGACCAGGTCCATATTTTGTTAGTCGAAGTCAAAGTCAAATCATTTATTTCAAATAGGCACGAAGATGCACTTTTGAACGTCAAAAATTACATGAATAGTTAATTGATTCTAGTTGCGCCTTCCAAAATGTAGTTATGTATGGAGAAGAATGGGCAAGAAACTCCATACTTACTCTTTTAAAATGTTAACAATAGTTTGTATACATTAATTAATATTTATAGGCGAAGACGATGTACCTAGAATAAAAAATAATAAATATAAAAAAGAAAACAAAATTACTTACCACAATTGGTAAAAAGAATGAAAAGTGAAGTAATAACAGAAAAATTAATAAATGCGATAGGTACATGGTGCTCACATATTTACAAACATTGTATAAGATTTCCCAAAAAAAAAAAAAAAACAATTTATAATAAGTCAGTGTGTGAGTTGAAATATTAATCACAAAAAATAAAATTAAAAAAATATAAATTATACAGTTTAATTAGCAACCAGTTTGATTTTGTCTAGACTCTAAATTGTCCTATGGAGCAAGACCAGCATGTTTCCAAGCATTCTTATCTTGGATATAATCCTCTAATTTGTAATATGCTTGTTTACAAAGTGTACTTTAAATATGAGTTTTAAATTTTCTTTCATTTAATTGTAATATATCAGAAGGTATTTTATTGTAACATTTAACACAATACCCCATAAAAGACGTATGTTCCTTAGATAATCTGAAAAATGGTTGATCTATTTTATCTTTATTTCTAGTATTAAAATTATGCCTATCACTGATTTTATTAAAAAGATGTAGATTTTTTCTTACATACATAATATTTTCATAAATGAATTGGCAAGGTACCGTCATAATATTAATCGTTTTAAATAGTTCTCTAAGAGATTCGCGGCGATGTAGATTATAAATGGCTAACATAGTAACAATGTACTTAAAAAGAACTAATGTTATTATCAGCAACAAAATTAAATTATGACATGAAGCAGCACCCACCTTTGCAGCATGGGGGACTCCCACCGATCATTAAAAACACCCAGTATATTGTCGGTACTACCACGAACGCGCACCTTTTCCTAACGATAGCGGCAAAGCCATCAACCCGCAACTCAGCAAACATCCCTGACGCACTCCAACGCCATGGCAGCCCCAACAGTACCCTTAGTGCATTATTATATTGGACATGCTTGTTATGCTACTACACTTAAATACCGAATGAATAGAATCAATAAAATATTAAGAGCGTTGTCACCGGTCCACTAGCGCCACTCCTCTAAAAACATATTATCTCGTGACTGAGAAGGAATTATGAAAAACGGCTCAATCAACTATATCGGTAAGTGTGTTTAGAATTTTCTAATACCTTTTTTAAAGTTTCATATTGAGACACGAAGCAACAAAATTTGATCTAAATAAAAATGGCCAAATTCCTCTAGATCGTATTTTGTTGCTTCGTGTCTTAAGACAAGTGTAGAATTTTGTAATACCATTTTAAAAGTTTCATATTAATATGAAACTTTAAAAAAGGTATTAGTAAATTCTAGACACACTTACCGATATAGTTGATTGAGCCGTTTTTCATAATTCCTTCTCAGTCACGAGATAATATGTTTTTAAAGGAGTGGCGCTAGTGGACCGGTGACAACGCTCTTAACACGATTGCAGAGTCTATTTTCCAAAATCGACAAGAATAGAAAAGCTACCATTTTTATTGAAAAGTTACCAATTTTTTTGTGACAATTACTCACAAAAAAATTGGATGGTATAAAATAAAATAGTTACTATTGTAAAATAGTTATAAAGAAGTCAAAACAAGCAACAACAAAAGTTTAGATTCTGTTCAAATTTTTCACAAACATTCCTTAAAAGTCTGGACAACGTATAGAATATATTATCACGCCTTTTGCGATTGGGGATTAGCAACATTGTATTATTTTCGCATTTTCAACATTTTTTTTTCGCAAAATTGTGATTAGACGAGTAAAAAGTTATGTATAATATTGCACATAAATACAAATTTAACCTCTGAAACTAATAATATCATCAATTCATCACGTACACCTACAAGGAGCTAAGCAAATAATTAAAATTGAAATGTCTGTTTGTAATGTCAAAATAACAGCTTTTTACTAAATGCATAAGAAAGTGTATACGATACCTACTTATAATAATTTTTTTGTCTGTCTGTCTGTTTGTTCCGGCTAATCTCCGAAACGGCTTAACCTATTTCGAAGTGACTTTCACTGGCAAATCGCTGATGTTACAAGGCGTAACTTAGCCTACTTTTATTGTAGACTAGCCGCTGCCCGCAGATTCACCCGCGTGGTTTTTTTCTAAAATAAAACATAATCCAGGCAGGCGAAGCCGCGTGCAGCAGCTAGTTTACAATATAACGACTTACCATCCGTCACATTAAATAGAATGATCGTTACAAAATACGTTCTTTGCCAAAACGTATTTCTCATAGTCTTACTTAGTGTAACGTGTCGTTGTACACACAGCGACATTTCAGCCTAAAGTTTTCCAGTATAAACTAGTCTCGAATTGTCTAGGCTTTCAGTAATACGAGAGATCAGCATATACTGGAAATGAGCTTAATATGTCATCGTGGTTACGAAGCGCAAGCACGCGTTTCATCTAGTTACGCTTCATGGTACACGCTTGGCACGGGATCGGCATCCCGGTAGTTTGTTACTGTAATAATCTTGTTCAACAATGTCTAATGTGTTATTTTATTGTCTACAACCTTGAATTTGATTTCAATTTGAATACATGTTTGCTTTTTTTATACAAATAAATACAATTTCAGTGTCTATTTGTAATGTCAATATTACATTTACTAAATGCATACAAAAGTTTATACGGTACTTATCTTATAACAATACAAACTTATTAAAATAAAATAAAAATTTGTCTGTCTGACGGTCTGTCTGCCTGTCTGACTGTTTGACTGGACCGATTTTGACAGGGTTTTCACAAAATACTCTTTATAACATCAGCTATCTAGCTTATGTTATCTATACTAATATTATAAATGTGAAAGTAACTCTGTCTGTCTGTCTGTATGTTACGTTTTCACGCCTAAACCGCCGAACCGATCGTCATGAAATTTGGCAGAGATATAGCCTGGGATATGGAGACGGACATAGGCTACTTTTTTACGCAATAACCGACATCCACGCGGGCGGAGCCGCGGGCAAAAGCTAGTAAGGAATATTTCATTTTAGAAAAAGCCACATGGGCGAAGCCACGGGAGCAGCTAGGTTACTAATATTATAAAGACAGAGAGCGAATGTGAGTTCTCGTATACACCGTGGCATTTTAATCGTCTTACAAAGATAGACCACTTCATGTATCTAATGACTACTAATCATTCATTAAATTTTTTATTTTTTGTTTTGATCGTTAGATTTTTTTATTTTTTTTTATTAATTATGACGCTTGACATAGTTTAAAACATCCTGTTACGAGTGCAGTCCGAGCCTTTTGATACAAGGGTGCCGCAGAATGGATTTAGATTAAGTTTAAGTTGCAATAGTAAGAAACACATTTTTGCGTTAGGGTGAATGAACTCTGATAAAGATGTCGCCACTCCATTCCGCGGCGCCCTTGTAACACAAGGCTCGGACTGCACTCGTAACAGGGTGTTTCAAACTATGTCATGAGTAATAATTAATTTAAAAAAAAAAAACTAATGTTCAAAAAAAACATTTTTTTTTTACATGAATGGTTAGTAGTCATTGGATACATGAAGTGGGCTGTCTTTGTAAGACGACTGAAATGCCCGGGTGTATATGGAGGGTAATCTCGGGAACACCAGCTCTAACTAAAAAAAAAAAAAAACTATTGAAAGTTGCATTATTCCAGATGGACATAGGCTACATAATAAGTACTAAAAAAAATGCAACCGTGCGAAGCCGGAGCGATTCGCTAGTGTTATCATGTAGTATGCATAAATAATTAATCTAAATTCAATAAAGAGCTTAATATGTTCACCCTCAGTTAGTAACTGAGTTGTCCTCTCTACACCCACACTGAAAAAAATGTTTACTTATACATAACCAAACTTTCGTTCAACATGTAACACAAAAAAGTGACCACATAACTTTATGCAACATGTAACAAAAACCTGTGCGGGCTGTTGTGTATCACTTTTATTAAATCAAGTTAACTTTTATAAAGTCTTGTCAAACTTTGATTATTCCTGAAATAGCCGAAGTAGTTAGGCTAAATATTTTTTTCAGTGTAATTGCTTAAAATTTTAACTGGTTACTCCAAATCATTAAATGGTTAAGCTAGGACATTTGATACAATAGGGAATTCATAAAACGTTTTCATGGTTAGGTTTATGATACTGTAACGGCTAGGTCTTTGCAGGTAGACTGCGCAGGCCATTAAGAGGGCTGTCACCGGTCCAGTAGCGCCAGTTATCTATCCCTTAAGAGTCTATACAACCTCAGCACCACCTCACTCTGTATCTCGCTTGCACACTATTGCTACCGGTCATGCGAGCAAGCGAGATAGGGTGGCAGGGAAAAGGCTCCAAGGCGCCGATAGTTTAGGTAATTTCGTTTTACGGTGAAAATAATGGTCATTTAAAAAAAGTAAATAACATAAGACCTGCTTTATAGTTAGTTCAGTTAATATGCAAAGTTTCATTATCTAACTTGAAGTATTTTTTGAATACCAGCGGTTTATTGTTCGGTTTGGAGGTAACTTTGGATTTTTTTTCCATCGAGAAAATTTTATGGAATCGCGTTTTCGGCTAACATCGTACTTAACATTAATCCTCAACTTTACCATATATTTATTTCAAAATTAATGCTGCAGTATTTTCGACATAACGGAGTATCATGCTAAGCCATTTGAGGTAGTACAGGCCCTTAAGTTGCACCTGCCACGTTTTCTCTCTGCATCAACCTAAGGTTGACTGGTAGAAAATGCCTCGGGCATTATGTCCGCCTTTGTACAATATTTTTTACTTGTGCATTTTTTTATATAGTTCTAAGTTTTTTTATGTTACTATACTCCATTTATTATAACATTAGACAAATAACTGTTCTCACCCTTTCGTTATTTCGATGTAAACGTTTAGTAAACTCCGTTATTTCGCGATAAATACAGAGCACTGTAATCTATTTACCATTTACATTTAAAAAATAACTCTAAAGTGCAGTAATTTCAACAATATTACACAATGACTGTCGTTATTTAGCCGTTATTTGTCTGTTTTGATGCTATAGTAAATGGAGTATAATATCTTTGTATTGTATTTGTGTGCTAACATAGTTTTTAAGTGGTCATGTGCTAACAAATTTGTTCAATTATGGAATTTTATTCTGAAATAAAGAGTTTATTATTATTATTATTATAAAGTTTTTAATAAATAAATAATACGCGTAAATAATACGCGTGCGCTCTAGTGATGTGCTTAGACATTTAGTACCTTTACCTATTATTACTTGACTAAACACTGTTGTGAAGCCACAACGTTACAATATCATTATTCCCATAGAGTTGTAGTGTAATACGCTCTACGTTATATCACTTATAATCATTATAAAGGTTGTGATCAGAATGTCTAACTTTCAATTTATCTATGAAGCGAAATGCCTAATATTAATGTCTACACAGTAAATTGCCTAAGCTGTAAATCGCCTAGGGATCAAAATGTTTATTTAACAAGCAAAATGCCTAAAATGCAATCATTTGTAAGTAGTTGAGATGGTTAAAATAAACTCAAGGGCCTCTGAACTGTAGGTTAGGTTAGGTTAGAACTGTGACCACACAACGCACGAGCCGAGCGAGCGTAGCGAGCGTGCCGCGGCAGCGGCCCACGAGAGCCAGTACTCCCTTTCTTCTCCTAAAATAATAGACATATTGCAAGGTAGGCATTTTGGTTCATAATCAGAATAAGGTTTAGTTCAAATACTATATAGACATATTGCAAGGTAGGCATTGTGTTTCCTAGTCAATATAAGGTTTAGGCAATACTTGGCATAGACGTTTTGATTTCTAGTCAGCATGATCATAAAGGATTATAAATGAATATGGGATACCAAACCAAAGAATAAACCACAAACAAATCTAACACGTAACAAACAATCGCGTAACATGCAATAAAACTAGCAACTCTTGCAACACGGCTCAACAAGAATCCTCAAACGTTAACGAACCCCAATTTGTTTCAGAGTATAGAGGAATTGCCGGGTAACGAGATAGCGCAGTGGGCTGATGGCTTGTTCTTGGTGTACTCGATCACCGACCGGGAGTCCTTCAACTATGTGCGGCGTGCGAAGCAGAGCCTACAGCCTGAAATACCACTCACCCTCGTCGGGAACAAGGCTGATATGGTGCATTTGAGACAGGTTATTGTTTGTTTTATATATTATGTTTTATAAGTGTAGCATCAATCATAGATAGGATTACGAAGGATTTTGAAGGAAATAATCCATTGCTTCATAAATGCATGAAAAGTTCGTATACTCGTAGTCGTCAACGGACATAACGCAATGAGCTACGCGAGGAGCTGGGTTCCGCAATTCTATAGCCGTGATTCGGAACCCTTAATTATATTTTCGATGTACGATACAATTTGCAATGCAGTTATATTTATTCAGCCTCAGATATCACTTTTCATCTGATTAGAATTTAAATGTCTTTCAACCTGATTTAAATAAAAATAATTTCATCTTCCGGTAGAATCTGGTAGCATATAAGGTCGTCTGAATCAGGTATAACTAAAATATGCATTATGTTCCTCTTTGTTGATGTAGCGGTGTCCCAACTGGACTGAACTGTCAAGATTAATGGCATTGGGGTTTTGACTGTGTGACGCAATTACTCCTCTGTTTTGGAAATAATTTGAAATGGTTACAAACAAAGTTATTTGGTACTGTCGAAATGCCTCTTAAGCTACACGCTGGCGACTCATGTCAGTAGACACTAAATGTCCTGTGTAGTGGAGCGACTAGATGCGGAGTCGAGCCTGGAAGTGGATAACAAGGAATAATATTGCTCATATAATTACCATTGCAAAATTACGAAATATTTTATTGGAATACTGCATATCAATAGCCACAAAAGTCATTAAAATGTAGATTTATATACAGAAAGAGCATAGAAGAAATAAACAGATAATTAAAGGTAAAATAAAAGATAAATTCAGATTAATAAATAAAAGAAAGATTATAATTCGAATTAGTAAAAACTTCATTGAAATTAAGCGAAATAAAACGATGAAATGCAATTTAATATTTTTTTTAAATAAGATAAGGTCTCTGACTACGTCAGGGGGACACTTGCAAAGGCAGGAGTGGGTTTTAGCCGGTAAGAATCCGGCACTGCCCAGAATGGCTCATCAGTGAGGCAGTCTGGGCGTCCATAAGGATTTCCCACTACTGCCAGTAATAAATAAATAAAATAAAAGATTCATGTCAGTATTATCGTCTCATCACAGGTCAGTCCAGAGGAAGGTGAAATCCTCGCTAAGGACTTCGAATGCAGTTTCGCCGAAGTCGCCGCCGCTGAGCAAGTCAACCAAGTCGGCGAAGTCTTCCACGAGCTCTGCCGAGAAGTCTTAACACATAGACGGAGAGCCAAACACAGCTTACTCGACAGAATGCTAGGCTCCAAAACAGCTTACAGAGTTTACTCACGAGGGAAAAGTGATAGCGCGTTACCAAAAGACTAGGTGCATTTAACTGTCTCCGGGACTAAATACAATGTTACGGAATATGCAATGCACGAAGAACTGAACAAAACAAGAACACAGAAGCACGGGGCTTCTTTTGAACCTCTTTGGTATGAGACTACCCTAAAAATGATATTCCACTTTTAATGGCAGAATATTAGTAGGACTGTAGAGTATGTATTTTCCCTTATATGTTAAGCTGTGTCCAGATAGTGCGAGGCATGCGCCGCCATTGCATTTTTTTATATTTTATGTCAAATGCCTCAGCTTCACGCGTCTGACGCGTCACATGCGTGGTTTTGATTCAAGGTTGTAGGCAATCGGAGCGCATTCTTCGCACTGTATGGACGCATCTTTAAATGAATATTATGTTATGATGTAATAAAATCCTGTATAAGAGATTGAAATTGATGAGTGGAAAACATGTTGTATCACGGTCAGAGGCAAATGTTATGCTTGAACGGGAACCCTATTTTGTGTCAGGGGTTAAATGATCCCCTTTTTAGAACGCGTATCAGAGCTTGACTCAAATGCTCTGTTGCACTGAAAAAAACATTTAGCCTAACTACTTCGGCTATTCCAGGAATAATCAAAGTTTGACAAGACTTTATAAAAGTTAACTTGATTTAATAAAAGTGATACACAACAGCCAGCACAGGTTTTGGTTACATGTTGCATAAAGTTATGTGGACACTTTTTTACATGTTGACGAAAGTTTAGTTATGTGTAAGTAAATATTTTTTTTCAGTGTGAGTGAAGAGGGGACAACTCAGTTACTAACTGATGGTGTACATATTAATTCTTTATAGAATTTAGAATCTGCAAAAATAAAACATTAACCAGTAGGTTTCACATAGCTCTACATTATTTTTATAGAATTGTTATTTGACAGAAAAAACTAGGGTAAAAGCTTGTAATAAATTGTTTCTGTTATATTTATCGAGGCGAGGACTTTTAAATGTGTAGGTAGCTTAACTGTTATAGATAGGTCTAGCCAAAAATAAAGCCATTATGGGCGGGGGCAGATAATTATGTAGATATATGGAATGCTTGCCTAAAATATTCTAGGCCGAAGAATGTGTCTGCTGCAGCTTACTTATTGAGGCCAAGATACACTGTGTACTTAACTGTTGTATATAGGTAGGTCTCGCCAATACAAAGCCCATTATCTGCGAATCTTTAAAAGATTTCCTTTTCTAGGATATAATATAATAATGGGTCGTCTATATACGTAATCATATTTGAAGTTAGGACATTACACTGTCCTATTAATTTATTAGATTGTGTGATAAAAAAATGAATATATCTCACGTTTGGTTGTTTGTTTGCTAAAGACAAAAGCGAATTTAGTTTTGTACTAAGGTTGTGTTGTGTTTACGTTAAAATAAGACCTGCCGGTCAGAAAAATCTCACTCTGAAAACTTATGTGAAGTGAGCTGTCAATAGTACCAATCCTGACTGACTGATTGATGACTGACTCATCAGTCAGTAGCATCATCAGCGTTGGTTCACTGTTACAAGGTTCTATGTTAATTTTTTTGCACATAATGTGTTATAAATGCTACAAGGTACTATGAGTCATTATCTACAATTTTGCCAAAACGAACCACTAGATGGCAGTACTATTTACTACAAAATATCAATTTTACGAAAAGAAATAACGAAGTTCGAACGATGTTAAACATACAACCATACAATTTTGTTTTTATTCATTTTTAGGATAACAGGGTTCTATGTTAAACAGGACTTCACTTAAAGAAAAAATATCATCTTGTCTATGACCAAAGCTCTATGTCAGCTGTCAGTGTCACTGTCAACTCAACTTCGCGGTTTTTTCAACCGGTAAATTTAATACTTATAACTTTTTTTCTTTTATTTATTTTAGAGGAACAAAGTCCTAAGTTCCTGTTTTAAATAAGTAAATTAATATTTTTTTAATCACAAAGTTCTACGTTATTTTAAATTCGATAATATTTTAAAATATAAAGTCGATATGCATTTTTTCGTTCCTAGAAAGCATTATGTAGTCCTAAATTATGATATTGTTATGTCATATAATCATTAGGACTACTAAGTATGTATACGAGTACATTTGACTGAAGTCAAAAATTTCAGTCGAATTACTCAACTTCGTTAAAATCAACATATACTCGTATTACAACAGGTATTATTAATACCTTGTAATAGTGAACCAACTAGATGTTATGACAGCTTACTTCAAGCTCACTTCACTTAAGTGTTCACTTTGAGAATTCAACAAAATAGACCCGCTGCTGTGGCCAGATTCGGTTCTCCTAATTTTAAGATTATATATTTCCCTACAGTATCCGCCCGTCCGACGCTCAGAGTCATCCATAACGACCGATAAAAAGCAATATTCGCGATGTGTTCCGCAAACTGCAGTTTGATACATCTCTTAGCTGCCACGGCTTATTTTTATTTTTGAATTGTTTGTTTTTACTCTGGACGCTTTTAACGTGTACCTACGTTTTTATTTTTTATTTTTACATCGTTCTCATATTTCGTTATTAAATCAACATTATGATGTAACTAATAATTATTTTTGTAACAATTTAATTTAAAAGAGTGCCCATGGAGTTTCTTGCCCGTTCTTCTCCATAGGTACCTCTACGCTTTGGAATGGGCATGTAGCTTCATTTTTCTTACTGACCGACTCGACGATTCAAAAGTGCCTGTAAATGGTTTAATTGAAATAAATTATTTGAGTTGAGTTTGAGTTTGAGTTTGAATACGGCGAAGAGTGACATGCCCGGGCATCGTGGTCGTATAGCATTGTATTTACCTATCAATTGACCATTGCAAAACGTTACAACATCGTAGAATCAACATTTGTTGTATAATAATTATTATACAACAGAAAACTGGACTTGGACTGCCCAATTGGTCCCGTGGTCGCAAGCGCGACTACTAAGCGTGAGGTCCTGGGTTCGATTCCCAGGTCGGGCAAAGTATTATTAGGTTTTTCCGTTACGAATTTCTTAGGTACCCCCGTGCCTCAGAAAACACGTAAAGCCGATGGTCCTGCGCCAGATATATCTGGTCGTGTCGGATTGCCGTTCCATCGGACTATGAGAAAGGGGGAACAGAAGAGACCACTTGTGTCTGCGCACACAGTTGTGCAGACACATGTACCGAAATTCCGTCTGGAGGACTATTACGAGTATTATACAATAAATCTTGATTCTATCATCTCTGTGTCCACTACCATCTACCGTCTCTTTGTAAAACTATTAGCGCTATCATTAATTTCTTATTCTTAGATAGCCATGTCTGGCCACGGCTTTAGCAGTGTAAAGAGATTTAAGAAGCTCTGTTTTATTCAATGCTCAAAACACATATCATAACGACCAAAAAACTACGCGTCGACTTGAAAAAATGCTCCTTCTTTTCATGGATAAAAAAAATAAGCTGTGATTACATAAGTTCTTCAGACATACACGGTCATAAAATAAGGTGAAGCTGAACACCAAAACCAGTTGAAATTCGAAACATCCAAACCATTCCCTCTTAAATCAACAATCAAAAACCGGTCAAAGCAGTACTAAATGACCTTTCTGGTCACGAAGACGACCTTGACCTGAACCAGATTTCAAATTTTTGAAAGGTGTCTTAAATGTCATACGCTAGCTACGCCATAGGTTTGAATAGTTGGATTCGCCCTACCTATAGCGCGTGAATAGATAGTCGCGTTGCACACAATGACGCAGTGACTTGACTTGATTGTCATGGAAACACTATTTAATTAATAATGTGTAAACTCACTCTTTTAAGTATGGACACTTTTTGGCGAGACTTAGGCCCGTATTACAGAACGTTACTCAATACTCAAGCGTTACTTAAAACTAGATTCAAGCCATTTGATTGGTTGAAACTAGTTTTAAGTAATGCTTGAGTATTGAGTGACGTTCTGTAATACGGGCCTTAGTACGGTGAGAGCAAATCTAGCGATTTAAATCTTTGGGTTACGCTGCTTAATTTCATACCAGAGCATAGAATGGATCTTCTTCTTCTTCATATCTCTTTACTTCTTGCCCATGGGTTGTATGAACTGTCCACACAGTGTATGTTAAGTAATGCACGAGTGAGTGATGTTTAGATACCGTGGCATTTTATTTGTTAGCGAAAATGTTGTTGTTAATTTAATAATCTATATATTTGTAACAATAAAGAATGTTGTAAAATCGTCGTTTTTTATTTTACTCAAACTGGCAATCTTTGCTTCCCTCTCAGAAAGATCTTAATTCAACCCACGGTTGTATGAGTGGGTCAATAAGCGCATAGGTGCAGATTGAACCAACGAAAGTCGTCACAATTGTTTATAAAATACAGCCCACCTCTGCAAATACAGTAGGTTTTAATCTGGTATTAATACAATGTACGGGAAGACGTAGCGTTGGAAAGCCTCCCACAAGGTGGACCGATGACCTTATGAAACCCTCAGGAATCCGCTGGATGCAGTAAGCACAGAACCGGTCGTCGTGGCGGTGCTTGGGAGAGGCCTATGTCCAGCAGTGGACGTCTTTTGGTTGAAATGATGATGAATACAATGCCAGAAATGGTACCTATTGGAAATATGTAATACAGTACATAGGTAATGTGTGTCCGATGGTCCAATTAGCAATGATAGTTCACATAACATTAGTTGGCCGGCTGCGAGATAAGGACGCGGCGCGAACCAACTTAGTGTTATGTGGTTGTTATGATGTAGCATTTTTCATTTGATTAAAAGTACCTTAATAAACGATATTCGCTCATGATACCCGCCTCAATAATTCCTACAGAATTGGCATGGAACTTGCCTTAGATGGACAGAAACGAAGGGATCAGGGAAGGATGCGACGGGATGGGACGAGGAAACCAGTCTTCCCAGAGTATTAGCGAGAAGGAACGCAAAACCACGCAATACTGGGAATTGTGAAGTATTGAAGGAGGCCTGAATATTAAAAAACTATCATTTTCTAATACTTAAGTGATGTTTAAATGCCTAATATTTTTACAAAGATACGAAAATTAAGCTAGGTATTCAATTAGGGTCCACAAAATTACCTATGAACTTAAGGATAGAAAATGCGATTCATTGTTTGTTTGGTTCCTGCAACCAAAACCCAACACAAAACTGTTGAATTCCAAACTTCATTTTACGAAAACACAACACAATGACGCTATAACTATCCCCCTAAAAGCATCACAGAATTGACAAACAAAGAAATAATGAGCGGCGATTAAAAAATGACTAGCCAGTCACAAAGGCAACCCCGGAGTCACACATACAAAGGGTAATCTCGGCAAAGTGGCCCTAAATTAAAATAAAAATGCTCCCCCAGTACCGTGCGTCAAAAATCGACCAATCAGAACACCGCTTTGATTTTGCGTCACACTTTTGACAGCGCAGTGACATATTTTAAAGATGGCACCCTATTCTATTTGTCTGTGGATGCGGCTTGCTGCATTGTCTGCAGTATTTTATTGTGGGGTATTATTATCGGCACTCGATCCCCCATGCACTATCTGGCTATTACGCATCTGCAAAGTAATGGTTTTGCTAAAATAATGCGTATATGTACTAAAATATTTCTTAGTAATCTGCTTTCGAACATTTTCCGCCTCACTAAGTTCGGAAAAGTAGGTAGGTACTTAGTAATACTTTAGTAGGTAAATTGAAAGTTTTGGGAAAAGTTTCTCACATATATAAGGTGTACCTATCTATTCTCTTTTTTACCACCTATATCTTAAAATATTTCGTGTATGAATAGATACACCTTGTATACGTACCTAAAGTTAGGTATTATGAACAGTCCTCTAAGCTGTTCAGTAAGATGCTCAGAGTTATGTTGATACATAATAATATTTATTTTAAGCCAGTAGTTGACAGCTGCAGTATAAATAGAACATAATAGATAAACTTAGTCTAATATGTAACAAGTAACAACGCATACCTAACTTTCTAATATTTAATCCAGTGTAGGTCAGGTTACATATGAGTTGGCTCTACAATATTTTCATATCCTGTCACACGTCATGAAAGCTTGTTTTCTGCCGACAGGCATCTGTGCATGAATTCGATCGCAAACAGGATTATTGCCTGCAGGCAAATCGCGTACCTATGGTCTGTTCTGTAAACAAATGGATCAGAAAACGTACCTATGGACACCAATTTGTAGTGCCACTTACCTAAAAATGTTGTGCTTCGATTTCATTATTTGAATATTTAACCCGGAAATTATAATTATAAATCACCTTAAACATGTTTTTCATTTGACTACGCCTTATTATTATTGCTTGGAAACAAATTTAGACCCGCCACATGATCTTCCGCATCCTTAATACTATCCCACCAATCCCGAAAGAAACTTGAGCGACTTTTTCTCACACAGGTCTAACCACCCACCCATATTGTACCCATTGTATTGGACATCTAGACGCACTGCAAGTTACCACCCCTACCTAGTTGATATTACACCAACTCGCACTAAGCGTTTTTAACGTCTTTTATAATGCGCACAGCAAAGGAGTGGAACTCTCTGCCTGCGTCTGTGTTTCCGAACGCATACAACCATAATCTATTCAAACTGAGAGTGAACAGGCTTCTTCTGGGTAAGCTCACTTCATCGTAGACTTTGTCTCTGTCACCCAGACCTAGACAAGAGTCAAGAGCAAACCCATAGTAAAATAAAAAATATATAAAATAGCTACTGTAAAAAAAAAACGCCGAGTTAAAGTACATTGCTTCCCTAATTTTATTAGTTTAATGAGTGATTGCGTAAGAATTTAATCTGAACCAGGGTTGGTTTACATTTTCTTTAGAAACTTTTGGAACAGACTATACATGCTTCAGGAATAAACAAAAGGTGATAGCATGTTATAGTTGCTCAACTGTCTGTTCCTAGAATAGGCAGGTTTCGGGTCTATGGCTTGGTGGTAAATAGCACAATTAAGTAAGTCACATATAAGGTGCAAAATAAGAACACTGAATATTATCTTAAAATCAACGCTGATCAACTGTTAAGGACTCAGTCATTGAGAAAGTTGAAGCTAGTTGCTTGTACAGCGTAGTGAAATGAACTTCTTAACATTTTTATTCAAATAATGCTTTACCGGGAAACATTTTCAAAAGCTTTCCAAGTGGGGCGTAGAAATTCTTTAAATTTGAAAATGATCATAGCTGACTATCTCTTGACAGTCACTTTCTCTAACTTATTTTTAAATAATACCTACAGCTAATACAACTCTACAGGATTATGGCGGGAAAGTCACGTAAAGTGTAATAAAATATAGAAAAGTCCCAAAATTAGGCATACTTAGAATTCCAAATAGTTTTATTCGGCAGTCGCGGCCACCTTTACGGCAGTGTTTTTGTTTTATATTCAATAATCGACTGGCCTAGTTACGTTTACAAGAAACCAGCGACGAATAAACGCTTATCTGTAGCATCAACATATCTATTACATTGGTACGTGGCGCAAATAAAATAGTTAACAATAAAAAAATAACTTCAATAAACAAACAACTCTTGATAAGACAAATAGCGAACCTTAAAAATTAAAAGTTGTAACCATTTTCACGATGTGAGGAAAACCAATACATAGTGGCTCTCGTTCACACACAGGTCAGCATACTAATTGACATATGCACCTTTTATTGAGAGCGTCGAATTGGTAATGGACTCACTGTTGGACGACTTACCCATCGGAAAGCTGCGCCCGGCATGTAAGTACCTTTACCAAATTTTATTTCGGTTTTATAATAGTATAATAAGCCAAACATTATTTCAGATTGTAGGTACCTAATTTCGTCCAAACATTTACCGATATCATTTGTATACAGCATTTTCCTATTTTCTATTTGATTGCCAAAACTATCATGTCACCTTAGTTCTCGATTCTTTGCTGAATGTAATCTCGATGGCCAGTTCGGGATAATCAAACAGGTGTCCCTGTTAGGATAGCAACAGCAACATGTTAAGAGCCGATATTGTACAAATGTAAATAAAATACTGCCATAAGCGCAATGAAAACGGTGGACATCAATTAACTTTCCGTCTGCAACCACCCCATTTAGTGACCAATGCGTCACACAACACATATGTAATTTGGAATGATAAAGATGGACTGTACATATATATTATATAGATTATTCTACGTCGTTTGTTAGGTCCTGAATTTGATAAAGTTTCGATAGGTTTCTTAGTCAAAGCTTCCTGAATTAAATCCTGTAGAACAATCACTAATTAGTCATTTTTAATACCAACTCATATGACAATTGATAATACATAGCTTGCTGAAATATTTCGTCTAGTTAATATTAGATATGTACGATTACATATACGAAGATTGTAATATTATATTAATAAAGGTATAATAAATTGAATACCTTCCATAAGATTGCGGTGATTTTTATTCTAAACTGTATGACCCCGTAAACTTCATACCACGTGAGACCAAATTTCTTTGGGTTTTCTTAAACCACCCCAGTATTGACGCGAATAAAACAAAACTTTTATTGTACCTAGTTTAAAATGTCGGACTTTACGGAGGCACATTTTGTTTCGCGTCTATATCATGATGATCAAAATATTGCGGGTTCGATGAAAACCATTTTTCGATACAGAGATCCTTTTCCGTAATAGTGCTAATTTTTGTTAGAGTCAAGTGCCTCCCCCCCCCACTGCCAGCTAAATGGTTGTTTTTGGATATATGAAGTTAAAAGGAAGATTATCACACCTACAAGTTAGCGAGTAATAGTCGACCACCTTATATTTGTAGTCGAAATGTAAGGGAAAACATGTTTTTCAAGTACAATGTTAAGTTTGTTCTTGGCACTTGGCCGGTTTTTATATAATAGAAGAAGAAGATAAGATATAGGTTATTAATTGAAGAAAAAGCCATAAATTTTTGTAATACCTCTGTTATGGAACTGATACATAGCTTTTGTTTTAGAATTCCATATTTATTTACTAGTGATAAGTTTACAAGAAATAGAACGGTGTTTATACAATAGGTGTTTCTAAATATTATTGAGATAAATGGCCTTATAGCTGCTGGTGCTGCCCGCGGCTCCACCTACGTAGCTTTTTCTAAAATAAAAGTAAAAGTCCCGTCAAAATCTGTCCAGCCGTTTCGGAGATTAGCCGGAACAAACAGATAGACAGACAGACAAAAATTAAAATAAAAAAAATTGTTATAAGTAGGTATCGTATATCCATCTATACCTACATATAATAAAATCGTAGCGAAGTCAAAACTGTACATTGAATATTTTTTTTAAAAAACGTAGTTGTCAAGAGGTCTGGGAACTCAGACGATTCTGATGCCGAAAATACATTTTTTAGAATTTTTGTGTTTGTCTGAATGTATGTTCCAGCATCACGCAAAAACTATCGGACAGATTTTGTTAAAATTTTACATAGATATTTCCTCTATGTCTGGTCAAATTACTAGGTATAAATTAGTATGCTATTTGCTATGGGGGATGAGCAGTATTGCATTATGTTTTAAAATGGGTCGATAAGAGCAGGTAAGTACCTTAACCGTGGTCGCTACAAGAAAATGGTTTTAAGGGACTACCCTTAACTTTTAGGAAAAAATTGGTCTGCATTAAGAGATTTTGAAAAAAAAAAAAGACTTCCACGCGAACGAAGTCACGGGCAGAAGCTAGTACTATATAATAAAATATTATAAATGTGAAAGTAACTCTGTGTGTCTGTCTGTTTGTATGTTACGTTTTCACGCCTAAACCGCTGAACCGACCGTCATGAAATTTGGGAGAGATATAGCCTGGGATATGGAGAAGGACTTGGGCTACTTTTTTACGCGATAACCGACATACACGCGGGCGGAGCCGCGGGGAAAAGCTAGTACTTTCATAAGAATTTAGTAAAAAGCTGTTATAATATTTTGACATTAATACAGACACATCAATTTTATTTTTTTGTCTTTTCGTGTGGTTAGCGACTAACCTGGTGTCAGAGTTTTGATGTCGCCCATGGGCCTCTGACTTGGCTTAACATGCCGTCGAGAAATACTCAATACTCAATACTTTTATTGCATTCCACATGTAGGTATTCTTAGGTGGTAAACTTATAATTAGATCATTATGGACCCTGTCGGGCACAGTAAAATAAGTAAGTTAGGAGAGAGGAAACGTTTGTTAATTTAATTTATATAACATTACTTAGCAGTACTACTTTATTATAATAACGATATAGGTATTTTCTGAGATAAGCTTTACTATAAAATATAAAAACGTATCTATTGAGAGATGTAATAATAATTCATCAATCAATTAATTAAAACTTTAAGTCTCGAGTACTTAAGTTATGACTTTATAAGTCTTCTCTCTCTGTGGTCGGTCCCTCATGTCTGAGGATCGTGGTCAGCTTCGGAGTTGTATCTGGAGCAGATGATCCGCCTCCACCGGTTTCTGTCCAGCGCATCCCTTACCACCGTGTAGAATTTAGAGGACGATGATTCCTTCACCTGATCGGTCCACCGTGTTGGTGAACGACCGCGCGATCGTTTGCCTTCGGTGTTCCCAATCACAATCAGTTTTTCCAAACTTTCATCGCCTCTGCATACTATGTGGGCGAAATAGGAGAGAATGCGTTGTCGACAAGCGAGTTTTTATTCGAAGCTGGTTTAAGATCGATGCATTGGTGCGTTTGGCAGTCCACGGTACTCTCAACATTCGTCTCCAGCACCACATCTCGAAAGTAATAAGTCTTATCACTTAGATATTCGTTTACCGAGTACTCGTAGTAGCTTTTATTTAGCAAAAATTGTCGAAGTTTTTTAGAAAATAAGTTTCTCTTCTTTTTTTATTGGTGCGGCTAGTTTATTATATAATTTTATGGACTTTACACAGGGACTTGTAGAGTGCATTTTTAACCGAAAACTTGGTAAGTTTAGCCTAGATGGGTGTCTGAGGAGTAGATAGTATCTCTCAAGCATGCCGTTTTCGTTACGATGTTTTCTTTCACCGGTTTTTAAGCAAATGATAATTATACAATACGCACATGAATCTGAAAAGTCAGAGGTGCGTGCCTATGACTCCAGCCCGAAGGTCACACAATCACATCATATCACTGTTGTTTAGATGAATAGATGTCAGGCATATTGTTTTGTCAGTGTGATACAATGAGGAAATTCTAATAAATCATGTGTTCATTTTGAAAATGTTCACAACCTTCGAAACCAAAGTAAATTCTAATTTATAAAAATATACTTATTCATTTAAACTGAAAAAAAAAAAAGTAGTTGCCACAATCAAGATTTTGTTTAGATTGACTAAGTAACTTGTTTGTATCTGAGCTTATCAAGCACAATAATAACGGATACTACTTTTATTTGATTGAGATTTGAAACGGAATCTTGATTGGAGTTATCACAAAACCTATTTATAGCAATCAAGTCAAAACATAGTTGCTCCAACCAAGATTATTATATTAAAGTTACAATGATCTTTATTGAAGTAATCAAAATGCTTGATTGACACAACTAACTTACTTTGTTACAGTAAACATTTTTTTTAACTTGTCTCTTTTTTAACTCTTCTACAATGATGTCATGTTAAGGGTAATCGAGAAACTTGTTTGAGCGTTCAATCATTTGAACTAGTATTGCTGCAATCATGTCGTGATGATCAATTTAACTAAGATTTTGATTAATCTAAACAAGATATCGTCAATCAAGATAAAAATTCCCTTGATAGGAGTGCATTTTTTTTCAGTGTATTGTTACGTGATTAGAAAATATCGTTCACCACTAGAAACAGTCTTTATTGAAGGTATTTAGCAACTTAAACCACACTCTCTAATCACGCAGTTGTAATTATTAAGATTCTGCCTTTCATTTGTTTTCTTTTATTTTAATTTTTAATGTTAAATAATTAATTATAATTATTTATTCGTTGTGGAAAATAGATAAATATATTATGCAAATAACTGACGTTTAAAAGTAGTTACGAATTAGCTCATAGTTGTAAATATTCAGTTTTGTACATACTTTTGTGACGATGCTCATCAATAAATCATTGATCTTTCCAAATATGAATGGCTTCAAATGGACAACCGTTGGGGCGTGCCATGCGCCCCGCCGCTGCCGCCGCCCCGTCCAACCCCGGCGGCCTGCGCAAGCGTCACTCAATCCCCAACCAGCCCTCTGACGTAAACACTGACGTAGCCAAATAGATCAACATTTTTTCCTAGCTTTTTTAATAATAGTGCAGTGCGAATTATTTAGTGAGAACTTTAGAAGTGAGTAGTGACTATAAAAACTAGTATTGATAGTATTATTTAAAAAGTAGTGTTAACTATATTTATAAAAATAAATACCTGAACTTCTTTTCAAATTGAAAATAAAACTAGTAAAGTGATTAGAACTATCGACAAGTACTAGTGCTGTAGCTGCTCTTGCTGTAGATATTGTAAGTTTTTTTACTAATTAATAATTAAATAAATAATGTAGTACACACGGCTGCATATGAACCTATATTTTTCCAGTACCTATAAGCTAATCTCGCATTGTATAGGATTTCCGTACAATGACAGGTCTGCTTGTACTGGATATGTTTAGCTTGATATGTAGCCGTGTGTACAAACGCTGTAATGTTTACAATAGCTGTGCAAATTAAAATAAAGTTTTTCAGTAACCAAAAACAGCTTGATTAGTTTATTAAATTTATTTAATGCTGTGCGCAACAAAAGGGCCACTTCTTATTCAGTGTGTTCTAGTAATGTTAATATGTGTGCGTAATAAAAGCATGCGTACAATAATAAGCCTATAATGTTCCCACTGCTGGGACACAGGCACCCTTGGCGAGAGGGAGTGGGCCATAGTCCACCACGCATCTAAAAGCATGCCTGCGTATTTTTAAATATCTTGTTCTTATTTATTTATAATTAATTGATTAATTAATTAATTATTAATATATTCATTAATTATTAATATATTAATTCATTATTAATTAATTATTAATACCTATATTATTAATAACTTATGTACTAATAATTTATATACTTATTCTTAATTTACTCTTTCATGCACAATAAGACTGAAATTATTCCATAAGCCAAGCAATTTACCTTTTACTAACAATTTATGGATCTCAGCATATTTATCCTACACAGCCTGACTTCACCCTCTGCTGGGGGATAGGCCTCTCATTTCTTGTGGCAATCCCCAGGATCTCTTATTTGCCCGAAATAAAAATGATTTGATTAACTAATTAATGCTCAGCTTTTTTTAGTTTCAAAAATATTGTTTGGAAAATTATTTGGGGTTGTGTGTTTCTAACGACCTACATTATCACATAATGCTGATGCGTTTGTTGCGCCCCTTCTTCTTCCCAGCTAAAACACTAGGAGGTGTTGAAGGGCAGGCCTTTTGATGGATTGTCTTATGTGGTTTTGTCATTCAAAAAGTGCTGATTCTCAGCCTATAATGAATTTTGGTTTGATTTGATTACCCTCAAATCAATTTATCGATGAAGATAATTACGTGAAAACTCGAACTGTCCTGAAAAACCTACTTATTAGTATCTAAAAAGGTTCAAAATTTCAAAGCAATCTTTTTGTTTTGTAAATATCTTGTAACCCAATAGGTACCTAACCTTGACAGTAAGGGTCCTGCAGTGCTATTCTTTAACTATCTCACCGTGAAAACATAAGTGAAGTGACCGTGAAGTGAGCTGTCAATAGTGTCAATCCCAAGCATCAACATCATTATACTTTATGAATATTTCTGCCACTGGGTTGAACTTTTTAATGACCATACTCGTATCCCTAGAATTTTTTAATGACGATTTCCCTTTATCCCCTAGTTTTTTTTTCTTTAAAGAAACGTTTGACTATGTTATTGTCAACATTTCTATTAATGCATAGTGAAATTACAGCTCACTTTACCTAAGTTTTCACAGAGAGATTTTTACAGAATAGCACTGCTGACCTTTATTGAGAGTCACAGTTACGAAGTAACTTGTCTCGAATCCTTTTCTTTTCAAGAAACTCATCATTCTCTTTGTAAGTATTTTAAGATTCGCGCCTTGGAAGCAAATTTTTTAAGAAATATTCGGGTCGACTCAAACAAACGCATTGCTATTTTGTAGTACCTAAGTATGTTATTATTTTATTTTATTTATAATCTGCTAGCGACCTCGTCCGCGTGAAATTTCTTGTTTTAACATAAAATGTATAGCCTACTAATTGCTGCCTGCGGCTTTGGCTTTTACTAAAATAAAAGTAGCCTATAATATCGGCTATCTACCAGTCAAGTTCCGTCAAAATCGATCCAGCCGTTTCGGAGATAAGCCGGAACAAAGAGACATAGGTAAATTAAAAAAAATGTGTTTTTGTTTAAGTACCGTTTATACTTTCATACGCATATAATAATAAGCTGTTATTTTGACATTATAAACAGACGCTTCAATTTGATTGATTTGTATTGATTTTGCTGATGTAGGTTTTCTCTTTACATCATTATATTTTCCATTCGTGGTATTTATATATCTTAATTACTTATTAGATGTTTTCCTTTATCTACCCCTAGTTGGTACTACGACCACCTATTATAAGCTGCGGTAGGTCGTGCCTCTGCTGTCAAATAGGCTATCAAGTACATGCGGGTATCATTGAGAGGGTTAAGATGTACCTATTACTTTTGTGGAAACTTGATATTTTCGACTTGCTGCAAGAGTTGAGGGGTTGTGTTCATTTTGTCATGATCCTTGAGAGAATAGGGTTAGGAAAATGTATCGACTTGATCATAATTAATTATTGTGTTCAATATTAGTGTTAAGTCAGGGAAATTTATTGTTTATGGAATTATTTTCGAACTAGTTGCTGCCCGCGGTTTCGCCGGCTTTTTCTATACAAGTTAATACAATAAGGATGATGACTAAAGAAATTTTTTTTGTCCATCGTGTAGATTATAAAAAAAATATTGGACACGTATTTTTTCATTTTTTACGTAATCAAAACATTACGGCAATACATTGAGTTCAAATGTGGCATGACGTCACTTCTCAGTAGATTTTATACGTAGCTGTGACGTAACGAGCCCCCATTCCCCAAGTTTAATGTGTTTTATCTAAAAGTAGTTTTTTTAATATATTAATAATTATGATAAAGCAAAAAATACGTGTCTAATATTTTGTTATTATCTGATTGACGGACTAAACAGTTTTTCTTTTTTTTTACCCAGGACACATCCCTATTGAAGTGTCTGTTTGTATTGTAACATTTTTTTTTTAAATCCATGTGGGCGAATCTTCGGGCCACAGCAAGTCGAAAATAAAAGTAGCCTAGTTACTCCTTATAATATCAGCTATCTGCCAATGAAAGTCCCGTTAAAATCGGTCCGGCTGTTTTGGAGAATAGCCGGATAAACAGACAGACAGACGGACCAACAGACAGACAGCCAAAAATTAAAAATTGTTTTTTTTTTAGTACCGTATACACTTCTGCTCAGCTGTTATTTTGACATTACAAACAGATACTTTAATTTTATTTATTTGTATAGATACAGATTGATTGATACAGATAGATCACAACTGTAATGTTTTGAAATTTGTATGAAATGGCTGTAAAATGGCAAATTAACCGTATTTTCCTGACAACTATAAACTATTACTTCTATCTTTCTATTACTTTATACCTAGTTGAAGTAACTCTGTTCTTGCAATGTGCTACGATCAATAATCCATATACATATTTCATAACGCAACGGCTCCCTGTTGTTCATTACCTTAAACTGATGTAGGTACTTGCCTAATGTTTTTTTTAAACCGTAAATAGGCTCTCTGGCAAGATTATACTAACTATTTGTGTGAGCACGTGTACTTAAGTGTAAATTTATTTATTTATTTAAATGTCATAAAAGACTTACAGCTAAAACAAATGGATCAAGGACATGGACAGTACAATAGTCTGCAAGCCAATTACAGGTCTCCACTTATAAAAAACAGAGATAAATTTAATTCTAAGGCCATTCACACCAAGTTAAATATAAATAAAAAATATCTACTTAAATAAATAAAATAAAATAACGTGCCGTGTGGTGCCGGACGTAAAGAATTGCACCACCACATTTCCTCCCGTGAGTGTCGTAAAAGGCGTCTAAGGGACTTACTAGAGAATGGGCAGCAGCGTTCTCTATGCATTTTTGACAGCATACTGCGATCGCCAACCCGCCTGTCAAGCGTGGCGATTATGGCAAACCCCAATTGGGGGAGGCTTATGTCCAGCAGTGGACGTCTTTCAGCTGAAATGATGATGAAATAAATAATAATATATACAAATAATAATAACTTTATTTGCACTTAATATGACGCATAGAAAGAAAAAGAATAAAAAACCCTTCACTTCAGCGTTAAACGGCCATCACACTGCATAATGCTGCGGCTCTTGTGCGAAACAGAGCTAAAATGAGTTTCATCATTCTCTTGCCCATATCCCAATTTATTTGGGGTCGGCGCAACATGTCTTTTTCTTCCATACGTCTCGAGCTATTAGTTGTCATCTTGGTAGCCACTGCCTTTCTAGTATCATCTTTCACACTGTCCATACATCGCAAGTGGGGCGCTAGAGTGCCGCCCCAGAATGGGGAGAAAGGCATAACGGGGACAGGTCGAGATAACTTGTAAAGGAGTCAAGAAGTGACTGCGGTGATAGCGCGTCCATCTGGACGGGCTATGTCCGCAGACGTCTTGAGATTCGGCCCATATGACTTGATGTCGGTGGGGCCATGAGAGGTGGTGGGTTGTCCATACATCGTTTCTTTGGTCTTCCACTACTCTTATAGCCACCACATTCAGACTCAAAACTTTCCTGACGACATTTTACTCATTCCTCCGCATTACATGTCCATACCATGACAATCGATTTCCACGTCATAGTTTAACTGTCTAGTATCTGTTTACTGCAGCGCTACATTGGCTTTACTATATTATCCCAAATAGGCCATTGAATGAACTACATAATTAAGGGATGATACTATAATGATACTTTGCAATGAGAAAGTTAAACATTCAAGCAATCGTTCCCTGTACGCACTATGCAAGTGCACCCAAGGACAAATACCGGTTGGTGTAGGACTATTGCAGGATATGGAAACAAAGATATTGGAATATGGGTTTGGGTGGTTAAAATGGACTGGTTACCTAAAAATATGGAAGGGCTATGGCCCCTGCCTGATTTACACACTCAATAATGGGCCCCCGAAAATGGTCGCTAGCACATAGTGACGTAGCGATAAGGGCAAGGGATATATCCTGAGGTACTCGAGGAGTGGAGAACGGCTCTCAGATTGTTCTGAGAGCCCGGAAGATGGTCAAGATCCCTACAAGCACTTACTGGAATACTTCCTTCCTCCGAGCACGTTTGCTCTTGCGAATCTCCACTCAAGCCGGCCAATAAAGGCAAGAATGAGGTGGGAGCTCAGTTCCTCGTCAGTGTTCACTCCAGCAGGCCAATAAAGGCAAGCCAGAGATGAGGAACATGACTTCTTCCGGGAGATAGGGTCCGTGGGGTCGCAACTGCCCAACAGCTTGCCACATGCTGCCCTGTGGGTTTCTGTATCTCTCTTGGTCTGGCTCCTCACCTAGACATGTTCCGGTAAAGTAAACTCTACCGGTACAGACCTAGAGTTCGGGGCGCGCAAGCCCCTCCACGCACGACGTCTACGTAGAGATATAACGAGAGAGATAGTACAGGGCCTCAAGTCTGCTATTACAATAGTGTCAGAATGGTCTCGCCACTGTGAGTATCTGACAGTGTTTGTATGGCAAATCTGTCAAAAACTCACAATGAAGAGACCATTCTGACACTATTGTAATAGCAGACTTGAGGCCCAGTATGGATACCCACTGATCATTTTTCAGCGCAAATACTGAGTGTAAGTCGCACTGAAAGTCACAACCATTGGTATAATAAGTCGACTGCATGCGTTCCGACCTCCGCAGGATCAACTCGGGAACCTATGACGTAATGAGTACCATACCTACCTATACCGTCAAATAATTTCCATCTACGTTAACTTAATACGTAATAGTTAGTTAGTCATTTATTTTTGTACGTAATGTACTACATACCTAGTTAGTGGTGTAATAATTGTTTACGCAAAAAAACCTCTTAAACTCGCTAATCTGCTATTACAAAAATGTTATTTTAAGAGAGGGTGGCGTTAAATGAATTTTCCGATAGAAAACTATAACCAAGCCGTTAATACTGAAATTAATTTTCGCTTATTTGTCAAGTTGTTAAAGTTTTCTATTAATGTGCTCTGGTCACGCTTATTGGCTTAATTTTTAATTGTTTTAACACGTCAACACGTTTGTTATCGGTTCTTTGTTGGCATTGCACGGGAGATCTTGTAAAGCAGCGTAAGTCAGATTTGTAAAACGATTTCTTTATATTTGATATTTCTTTAGTCTTTTCTGCAGTTTTGCCTTTTTAAGATGCATTAGGCCTAATCAGATAGGTAGGTTCTACTATCTATCTGATTAGGCCTAATGCATGTAATACTTAGGCAGGCCCCTCTTTTCTGGGCAAGTGCCCAGGGCCCCGCGATTGAAGTGGCCCCCCTAGTTCCAGCCAGACCACCAAGCTTTAACTGATTATTACCGATGAATAAGTAGGTATGGTCATCAAGTTACCACAAACTGTCAAATTTTCGCGTTCGATTTTGAACTTAATTTTCAACATTTTAAAGTTCAAAATCGTTTGGAGAAGTTGGACAGTTTTTTTTTATTTTATTTTTAAGTTTCGTGTAGCTTGTTTCGTATAATAAATTTAAATGTCGCTGATGACCATAGAATGTTATATGCTCAAAAACATCGACTTTGAAGAAGTAATTGATGAACTTGCTTACCTTAAAACTAAAAGGGGACCTCTTCTATCAACATGGACTTTTAAACCCAAAACTGTGAATGTAAAAGTTACTTTTCCAGATTATGTTATACATAGTTATTATTTATTAAATGTGACAAAAAAAAAAAATTACATTTGTTAATTAATCTAGAATTTTGCTTATTTACTCTTTTTGCCTGTTTTAACAAAACAGTCCGCTGTCAGTCATAAAATAATGCGCCCAGAACCTCCAATTGGTTAAAGACGGCCCTGTACTTAGGTAAAGCAGTGAACTTAGAAACAGACTTTCGTTTTAAAAAAAAAACTACAGACTAATTGCGATCCAGTCCTCATTTCTGTAATCAGTTCATAATGCATAATTTTTAACCGACTTTACAAACAGGAAGAGGTTCTCAATTCGGTTGTATTTTTATTTACTAATTTTAACTTACTGCCGTTTAGATAGCCTACTGCCTTCTTGTTCTATAAATTTAGGTTAATGGGGCCATATTTTATTTTATTTATTTGGATACTATTTTACTTTGGTTGTGTTACATTCTTATCAGCATTTGACACCCTTCTTTGAGTCTCTAACTGTCTCTATAAAATCATAAAATGACTTGGTTCATACGGGTTCTATTCACGTATATCACATTAAAATACATTACATCCTAAATATTACAGATTAATAAACCCATACCGTACATGTTTGTTATTACAACAGCTGCATAAAGTCAAACTAAAAAAAATGGTCCGCAAATTCTCTTCGCTATTTAGTCCCAAACATTAAAAAAACGTATTAGTGAGTTTTTGCGCCATCTCAATTTTAAAAGCAAGAAGCTACCGACTTTCCGATGTTATTATTGGTTTCGCTTTTGTTGTTAACCCTCCGGCGCACACCAGGCCTTTTGGGCCCGGCCATAGTCCCGGCTCATCCGAGCCTTTGTCCCGGCACTTACCGGGATTATCCGAACCTAATTACCTGTTTTGCGAGTCCGTAATTACGTTTGCAAAAAGAATGCAATCCCAACTTCTGAGTGACCGACAGACAAATAGTGAGAAATTCTGCTACTGTGGCTCGGGATCCGGGATTCAGAATCTCTGTGCTTGACGCAAACACAATGTTTATTGTTTGATTTCGAAGAAAATGTTTTGTGTCTCCTTTGAGTAACTACAGTTTTTTTTATTGTGAGCTAATCTGTAGGTACTATTTTTAAGCAAATCGATTGTAAATAAGTTTTATTGATTTCCCTTTTATTGTTATCTGCCTAATACTTAATGCAACTTGAATAATTTAAAACAGTAGAATGTACTCGTAAGTTCTCTACAAATCTGCAATGCCATTTTATATAGCCTTACTCAAGTCTAAACTAAGTATAATAATTAATAAGCAACTACAATTTCTTACCATGCTCGTATACCTACAAACCCACTAGAAAGAAACCAATTTGTGTTTCGAAACTCTAAAACACAATAATCGAAATGCAAACACAATTTCAGTTCACACGAACATACTTTCTGGTATAATTGTAAGTGTACCAAATCAAACGGCGGCACTTGACAGCCATTCATACCAATGGCCGTTTATAACAAGTGGCCGTAAAACAATGAGAATAATGAACAGAAATACAAGTAGCTCTCAGCTTTGTGGCCAAAAGATGTCAGCCACAAAGCCAAAATACAATGGAACTTTATGTTCTTACATTTGTTGCTATTCTTGATTGATTCTTTTCTTCGCATTGGGTCTGGAGAGCTCTTGACAACCGCGAGCGTAAGATTTGCACTTGAGAATTACTTCGCGGGACGGTTCCTGTGTGAAAATGTTTCTGATGACTCTGGAGATTATTTTTTAAGTTATCTTTTCTATTTTCAGGTAATTATAATGACGAAATAGCAGAAGTATCATGCACTCCCTTACGGCTTCGTCAAGTGAGTATTTTTTAAATTTGTTATTTTCAATATAAAGCCCTCTTCCATTCATTACATAAACTAGAATATAATAATTTATTTGTGAAACATAGGTTATAGTTACATACAAAGTATGGTAGTGCGCTCTGTTTTGTCGGTAAAGACATATAAAAAAAAAAATATACTAATTATAGAAACGTGTTAAATAAGGACACATTATAAAATTAAAATGATTAATTTATTAAATTATAATTATATAACTATTATGTCCCAACATTGGGCACACAACTTAATGGTCATGTAAATCAATATTTTTAAGTGACTAGCTCAGTATAAAATACATACACCCTTCTGGGAAGTTCTCGTGCGACGAGTCTACTACAGTACCTCTCAATAAACACATATCTTCGACAATTAATAATACACATTTTATGACCATCTAACCTCCATGCCCGTCCATTGTTAATTAGCAGCGAACGAGATGACGTGTCCGGGCCAATTTGTCCCATCCGCGGTATTCCCACGAGGTGCGTGTGCGCATCTGCCGCTTTCACTCCCCCACCCCGCGAACTGACCCAGTACTTACTGATACCATTTATTAGCTTGTTTGGAAATTGGACTAATATTAAGAAGAGAATTGTTTATTGATTGCCGGTGTTGTATTAATAATTATAGTGATTTGATGGTAAAAGTATCAGCAGTGTCAGCAATGTTTGTGAATTTGATTAGATGTTTGATTTTTATTAGGATGTAAATCATAATTTTTTTAAAGAAATAATACCTAATTATAACATTCAAACAAGAATATTCAGTTGCCTGTGTGCTAGGGCCACGGTATCCCTTTCGGACAAACCCGCAACCCTGGCAGGCATCGGTCCTAATGGACCCCGTCAGTGCGTGCTGACATCTCTTAGAGGCGCGCGTGGAACACAACGCGCCGTCGACCCGGGCCTGGTCCTTACCGGACGGCGAGCTGCCCATAGCTCGCCGTCCGCAAGGCCGCGCCTACGGTGGCCGGGAATCGGCTATCAATTCCCACCGCCCAGGGCGTCTCCTGCGGTGACTAGGGGCGTGAGGGCGCATAGACTGCCTCTAACTCACGCGTTCCGCCTCCTCCTTCGCGAGCATTACTGCTTCGCAGAAGAAGGTGACTACCTCCCATGCACTCTCGCTCCGTACCATGGCCTGGACCAGGGCCGGAAGCGAGAGATCGCCGCCGCCGAATAATATTATACCTAAATAATAATTACATACCTAAAAACGAAACCAGTTAATATTCTGGTAACACTCACTGAAGAAACTTATGTTAAACGACTTATACGTCTTTTACCAAAGTCATCCTTCTAACAAAATAATACTCACAATGATTACCATATAGCATCCGTTACAAACAATGATCATGTATGTATATCAAATTCACAAATAGGGTTCGCATTACTCTCAAACGTCACACCAAAATTGATGTGGGAACTCCACTGCTAGATAGTTCAAATAAATTGTAATTTAAATAGCATCCTTGATTAATAATCGCGCGCTTGTTTTGACCCTAAGCTATCGAAGTCACGCCATGTCATGGGATCGGTCCATTTGACACAGGTGAGCGTTCGCACGGTTGATAAAAATCGTTATGGATGATTCGGAAGCGATAGGCCTAATAACGGGGCTGGTCACAACTGCCAGTAACAAAAAAAAAATGCCCGTTTGAATAGTTAATTAATTGAATTTTCCGTGAGTTCTGACGATTCCGCGTTGGTTAGAAGTGTTTGGTTGATAAGGCTTACAATCACATGAAAGGAGGTCAATAAACTGAAGGAAGTGTTGCTTATTATTGTTTAATTCTCATACTAATTAGCTACTTGATAATACATAGGTACGTTTTAAGGATTGGATCTTACACATAATACATGAGCAAGAAAGATAGTTCAATTTTAGAAATAAATAGTTGCGCGCTCGTTTGCAGGTTGAACACAAATCGATATCCGTTGAAATAAATATTGGCAGTTTATTTAAAATCTATTTCCAAACCTCCTCAACAGCGATCAAGTGCTTGAGAAACACAAATAAATCGAAAAGCGGCAAAAAAACAAAGCCGTGCTTCTTTCCCCAGCTTTTATTATTAAGTTGTCTTTGTATGAGAACCTATAATTATCTATCTCGGCCGTTTTATTCCCGGTCTCGTTTCTTCATTGTTTAGCCTGTTTTTACCGAACACTCGACACCGCGTTTCCTGTATCGCAAGTGTATTCACGTATTGAATAATGGAATGCCTTATTCAGTTTGCCTTTATGCCTTTTCGACTGGTCGCTTTTGGGCGGCGAACAGAAATGGCGTCTTATCTTCGCGGTCGTGGGATCAGACTGTGTTTTGTGTGAGGGTACCGTACGGAAGGGTAATGTTTGAATAATTTATGTTTTTGACTTGAACCTAGACAGATACAGGTACATGGTATTTAGGTACTAGGGATGCAACCGATACCGATGCCGATATATGTATAGGCGATACTCGAAGTTTGACGATATATCAGCATCGGCGATATTTTTATGGCCGATTCAACGATACTTTTCTCATAAATGTTAATTTTAATTACTAAAACTATTAATTAAGCTCAACCTGTCTATAGTTTTAAACGGTGTTATTTAGTTTGTCCTGTTATTTGTTCTTTTTATATTAATTAAAAAAATAAACTGACTTGTGTTTTATTTATTTTACCTTCATTTTTTAATTCAGTAAGCGTATCGGTATCGGTATCACCGATATTTTTATAAGAACATCAGTATCGGTATCGTATCGGCAAAAAGGCGTATCGAGGCATCCCTAGTATTTACGTCTGATTATCAAATATTCCTGTCTGGTTTTTCTGGCCTAGTCGTATACTCGTAGACCAGTTATTTTGAGGAAATTACCTCAATGCAGAATTATAAATATTGATTTATTATGCCTTTAATTTAATGTTATAGTGATAGGTAAGAACTGAAGCAGGCTTGAGCAACAAACTACTTAATTTAGGCATGTTTAATAGCTGTATGTAACGAAATGTCTGGGAATTTTAGATATATATGCAGGACCAATCATATAATAATACCAGCCTATAACTGTCCCACTGCTGGGCAAAGGCCTCTTCTCATACAGAGAAGGCACGAGCATTGATCACCACGCTTGCTCAAGACGGGTTGGCGATTTCAGACTTATATTAACTATAAGTCCAGGTTTCCTCACGATGTTTTTCCTTCACCGATGTCAGTCCAAGATAAACTCAGAAAGTACATATGAATTGAAAAAGTCACATTGGTACTTGCCCAGACTTGAACCCACAACCTCATGCATGAGAGGCGAGGCCTTAACCAACGGGCCATCATGACACTCATATATCACCAATCATATAATTAGCTTTTATTCTACGAAAATTATATTGTATATTTTATAGTGTTTATGTTTTCCTTTTCTTTTATCATGTGTAATCTGATATACAATAAAGCATATATAAATAAATAAATATATCAAAATATGTTAAAACATAATTCAACTCTGCATTATAAAAATTGTTTTACTCTCACAGAAACACATGCATATGAATAAAGATATTAGTTAACTCGAACAATATTTAGTAAAACAACACAAATCTTAAAATCAAAATCTTTGAGCCGAACAGTAATAAGTAGGTTGAGTAGGTATACCTACGTAGTATACCTATTCATCCTACTTATTACTAGTTAATTATTGTAATTTATTACTTACTAGCTTTTGCACGCGGCTCCGCCTGCGTGGATGTCGGTTATCGCGTAAAAAAGTAGCCTATGTCCTTCTCCATATCCCAAGCTATATCCCTGCCAAATTTCATGACGATCGGCTTAGCGGTTTAGGCGTGAAAACGTAACATACAGACAGACAGACAGACAGATAGACAGACAGACACGAGTTACTTTCACATTTATAATATTAGTATGGATCTCCACATGAACAAAACAAAATAGAACTTACATTGTCTGTCCAATTCTAACTCCAAAAAGGCCTCGATTATAGACGGAACCCACGTACAAAATAATCCACAACTTTTTACAAAAGTGTCTTGAATGGCATCACCGGTTATCTTTGGTACCGGCAGAGTCCATTCACATTAATTATGCGTTTAAAACGAACTGTGTTCAGAAAATATTTTGACATGAACATTTCTAGGTATCCTTTGTTCTTGTCGTTTTAATAGAAAGAGAAGTAAAATACTGATTTGTTACGTATTGAGAAATGTTATATATTTAATGTGTCTGTACATTTTCTAATAAATACAGTCGCTTTTCGTGTATGTCTGTATGATCACGTTGTTCTTCAATACTGCGCAACGGCTTTTATGCTATTTTCCCATCATTTAGAGGTTATTACGGAAAGGTTTGTATATATTAGAAAATCTCGATGTTTCGTCAAGTCGTAAAAACCGTACGTAGCAGGGGTGGTTCGCTATTTAGTTACAGTAAGGCTGAGGCTACAGTAGGCAGCGATTTGCGATGCGACTGGACGAGCGAAACGAGATAAACATGGTATGGCTACATTATAAGCGAAAATCCGGCGTATATTCGGCGATGACATGGCTACAGTACACATGCTACACAACGAATCAGAAAAATCGATTCATGCGGCTACACTATAAAAAGGATAGTGTAGCCGCATGAATCACTACGCACATTTAGTAGCATTATTGAACTAGTCGTGCATGTGAGAAATTTTCTAAAAAAATCGCTTCAATTTCGCTGATATATTGATGTAGCCGATGCCGTGATTACTGTAATGTTGTTACAATCGCATAAATAAATCAAATATCGCTAGTAATATTTGATGTACGGTGTAGCCATATACGTGAGCATTCATTATTTGTTTTAATCGCTCACGTGTCGCAGGTCGCGTCGCGGCTTAATGTAGCCTCAGCCTTAGAAGAAGTAAGAGGTAAGAACGCGGTTCCTATTACTTATGAAGACTACTACGATTATTTAGTTCGTAGACGAAGCGAGCGTAGCGTCGCCGCGTCGTAGCGCTACGACGTCTACGGACGTAGCAGTCTATCTCTACCTTCGTAATACCTATACCCAAAGTCTCTAATTCAAATAATTTATGTAAACAAAGTAATTTCAAGAAATGTCACTGTCAAAATGACAGGACAGCGGTGCAAAACATTAAATCATATTTTTTTTTGTAAATTATTATCTACAAAATAAAAGTGAATTAATTATAAGAACTATGCAAACAAAATACCGTTGCCAAACAATGTTTTGTGTAGTGTGTCGGAGACACGGCCTATGATCGTCATAATCAGCCCTTTTAAGTCCACTGTTAGACGTAGGCCTCCCAAAATCGATTTCTACTCGAAACAGTTTACAGCCGTTTTCATCCAAAATATGGCTAGATATGCTACTCGTACTTACAATATGAATCTATGAATGAGAGTTGTAATATTAGTATTGTTGAAGACGTAAAAAAAATAAAAATGTTTAGATCTCCTGCATTGTTACCAGTATCATAAAATATTTTCTACCAAAAAATCTCATTTTATTTATAACTTTGTTTAAAACCGAAATTTTATAAAAATAATTACGGTATGATTATTTTTTAATTATTATTTCTTAAATTCAGTACTTAAAAGAAAATTGAACTTTTTTTATGGCCATTTTATGTGAATTACCATTCTGAAGATATTTTTTTGATATGTTATCCCCTTTGTTTACATAAATTATCTGAATTAGAGATTTTGGGTATAAGCATCGCGGCGGGTAGTCTTAAACCGCATTTACACATTTTCGTGAGTGACGAGGCGAGCGGCGAGTCGAGGCACGTGGTTCATCATTCGCCTCGTGTTTCGCGTCGGGAGCGGTTTTTTGAACACGAGTCATAGGCAAGAGAGTGGCGAAACGAACTATATATACTCCATTTATTATAACATTAGACAAATAACTGTTCTCACCCTTTCGTTATTTCGATGTAAACGTTTAATAAACTCCGTTATTTCACGATAAATACAAAGCACTGTAATATATTTACCATTTACATTAAAAAAATAACTCAAAAGTGCAGTAATTTCAACAATATTACACAATAACTGTCGTTATTTAGCCGTTATTTGTCTAATGCTATAGTAAATGGAGTATAAGTATTTACACATTCGGTTACTAGCTTATTTCGTAGCAAAAGGCCTATCAAGCAACAAAATGAACAGAGACTAAATTATTATATCGACTCTGCAATGAAAAAATTGGTTAGAATGACGACGTCATCTATTTCGTACAGCTGAAGTAGAAATGAATAGACGCGAATGTGTAAACGGTCCCTCGTGTAGCCTAAAGCCACACGAATATCTGGGGCCTAAGTCTACTAATTTAACGTTACGATACGTTGCAATGGTCTCGCGATTGTGAGTATTTGACAGTGTTTGTATGGCAAATCTGTCTAAAACTCACAATGAAGAGACCATTGCAACGCTTGTACATTAGTAGACTTGGCCCCCTGGTCAAACAATTGGAAAAACAACAATATGAATGGCGAGGCGTATCACGAGCGCGCATGTGTAAATGCGGTATTAGGCGCAGTTTGGCAATTCCTATTATATTCCAGAATATAGTTAACTAGCTTCTGGCTACGACTTCGTCTGCGTAAAATTTCTTGTTCCCTCGTTCCCCAATCCTTTCTCAAGATATCATCAAAATAGCCGTTCTGTACAAAATGTATGAGAAAGTGAATTTTCTACATAATATTTTTTTTTCGTGAATTTTACGCATGTTTTAATAGTTATTCTGCTATTCGGGTCGGAGACAAATCCAACAAATCCAAGATCATAAAAATCGGTCGAGCCGTTCTTGAGTTATAAATGAGGTTTGGATAAATGGTATATAACGCGACTTTGGATTATATGTATATTATGATATTACTTGTTTTATTTAACTTTTTGTTAAAGAATACAGTAGCCTGAAGAAATATAGTCATTACGAACGCTTTGTGAAAAATTTAATTTTAACTATACTCCATTTGAAATAACATTAGGTAGTAGGTGTACATTTAAGTAAATTTTTGTACAGTCCGTTCAACTGATTTTGACTTCTATTGCGTTGGTGGCATGACAAATGGCAGCTGCAGTAAACAGTTGGTATGTTAATCACTTTTTTACTTTTAATGCCATCCTTAAGACTACGGAATAGAAGTCAAAATTGGTCAAACGGACCACCCCTAATAACCCGCTTAGGGGGGAAAACTAGAGTTGAAAAAAAAAAAAAAAAAAACTTATTCCAAGATCCCTTTATTTGACAGGACTAAACTAAAATTTATCTTCTGCCCTTTTCATAATGAAATAGAAAGAAAAAGATGCACTCAACTTAAATTTAGTTTAATTTGTGAACACGGGAATCGCCACCATTGCCTTTCAAGCGTCGAAATAGAGTATTACAGTTGTAACAATAACAAGTGAACATCGTGCAATACTTAATTGTGTCAATTGTTTTGCGCACTCATTCAAACAGACGATTCGTCACTCGACAGTAAAAGGCCGGGTGTCGATAAATTATGCCTCCCACCGGGGGCGGGGCCTCGGACCGAGTCGGTGCTCAATCATAGCTCAATCGGAGGCCTCACACTGTGTGCTGATAGTTAACTTTGATTTATTAGTGGTTGGCAGCTTTTGAAGGATACATAGCTGTGGGACTAATGGAATATATAATGTACATTTACACAGAAGAAGAGATCCGGGGGGCTTATGGCTAAGTAATAACAGCCGCACGGGTCGATCGATCAGGTTAAGCTACGCTTGCCGCGGTTGGTCCGTGGATGGGTGACCATTTTTACATACCAAGACTCCTCCGTGCCTCGGAAAGCATGTCAAGCCGTTGGTCCCGGCTGTCATTCGTGGATCTTTGACAGTCGTTACGGGTCATTAGAAGCCCGAAAGTCTGACAACCAGTCTTACCAAGGGGTATCGAATTACTCAGTTACTGTTTTCTGGAGGTCAGATAAGCAGTCGCTCCAAGTTAAATACTGGTAGCTACATCCGGTTAGACTGGAAGCCGACCCCAACTTAGTTGGGAAAAGGCTAGGCAGATGATGATGACAGATGAAGAGATCCAAGTCGTTTACTTTTTGTTGGATAATTATTTCTATGTATATCTCCATGTTTGGTTTTTCATTTACAGGCTGAAGATAGTAAATGCTCGTAACACTTGACAGAGCAAACAGCTTAAACGGTACATAAAAGTGTAAAACTAACGCCATAAATGAACATCAGCATTTTTAGATAAAGACGAGACTTAACATTGTTTTGCAATTAGATAATTCCATTATTAAATTGCGCCGCATGCCCTGACACCTGTGCACTAGATGGCCATATAAATGCGTCAGTAAACGGAGTTCACGTAGCTGAATTCCGGGCGTTCCATTTTTGAACGTTTTGCCATTGATACGCTAAGGAGTAGATAAATCAAATCAATATTTCTTCCAACAGGCCGCATTCTATACGACGTGCCGTGTGCCGTCTGCCGGGACCACTCATCGGGAAAGCACTATGGCGTCTTCGCGTGCGACGGCTGCGCAGGATTCTTCAAGCGATCCGTGCGACGCGACCGGCGGTACACTTGCAAGGCACGTGTCCCGGGGGGGTGCCTCGTGGACAAGGCACATCGGAACCAGTGCAGAGCCTGTCGTCTCGAGAAATGTCTACAATCGGGCATGAATAAAGACGGTGAGTTTTGAGCGTATTTGGGGAACATAATGTCATAACTGTTTCTTTTACGACTTTGTAACTAAAATTCTGGACGTCTTTCGGCTGAAATGATGATGATGATGATTCTGCTTAAGTGGGGAGTCACCGATGTATTTGTAAGGATAATAGGACTTAAGTTAATTTCTTACGATGCCTCTCGCTCAGATTCTTATAATAAATGAGATAGATTAAAATTGTTATCTAATTTGTAACATTTATTCCTGTTTTAAAATCGTGTTTTAACAAAGCAAAAGCGGTAAGTAAGTACATAGATTTCATCATCATAATTTCAGCCGAAAGACGTCCACTGCTGAACATAGGCCTCCCCCAATTAGGGGCGGTTTGCCATAATCGCCACGCTTGGCAGGCGGGTTGGCGATCGCAGTATGGTGTTAAAAATGCATAGAGAACGCTGCTGCCCATTCTCTAGTAAGTCCCTTAGTCGCCTTTTACGACATCCACGGGAGAAAACGGGGTGGTGCTATTCTTTACGTCCGGCGCCACACGGTACATAATAAGTAAGTACATAAATTTACATAACTAGAATTGGAAGCCTGGTGCAAGTAAAAGTTGCAACTATTTACAAGTATAATTTTCTTTACAGCTGTCCAACACGAAAGGGGTCCCCGAAACTCAACTATTCGCCGTCAAATGGCGTTGTTTATGCAAGACTCTCCGCCTCGCCCTGAAGTGGGAGGACCAATCCCACCACCATTGAACCTAACTGTGCCGAAGCACAACCTAATACCACAGCCAATGCCAATGTATAATCCTTACAGTTATCCCATGCTCTTTGATCCTCCGGTGCACCCTCAGCCTTTGCCCCCCTCGCCTGTTCTGAGTCCGATTCTCTTCACCCCTGCGTCGATCTGCGAAGCGGCTGCCCGACTGCTCTTCATGAACGTTAGGTGGACCACAAACATTCCGGCATTCGCCAACCTTTCCCTGGAAGATCGACTCATTCTTATAGAAGAATCTTGGAAAAAACTCTTCATTCTTGGAGCAGCACAATTTCTATACCCGATTGATTTAAACGTGCTAATAGATAGAAATATTTCAATTGTAGATAATAATAAAAAAGAAGTTGAAATATTTGAATCAGCTTTAATAGAGATTTGTAAAGTAAATCCGGATGCCAATGAATATGCCTGTTTGCGGGCGATTTTCCTGTTCAAGACATGTTTAGACAAGGATGGGGGGCGCAGCCCCAACAACATGGACATAGAGAACAGGAAACTACAGAATGCTGCCGCCGTAGCTGTCCTACATGACCAGTCGATGTACATGTTGACAGAGGTAAGAACCGTTTGGATGAACATTACCTTAAAGTGGAAGAAGTTGTTGATACTTCAAGTTCCTTAAGTTCCAAAAGAAGAATTGAATGAACGCAGTATTAAATAGCAGAAATACAAAGATTTCAGACGTTAAGCTCTTAAAAGATCAAGGAGTACCATTACTATTCTTCGATCTCAACCTAAAATAAAATACTAACAAACGTTTATATTTCCAGTATTGTCATCGCACATACCCACTGCAGCTGACCAGGGCCTGCAGACTGCAGAATCTGCTGCCCATCATCAGAAGCGTGCCCAGCTCTACCATCGTTGGGCTGTTCTTCAGAGCCACAGTTGGAGATACACCCATAGAACGTATACTTACCGATATGTACACAAGCGGCAAGGAATAATAGCGGAAACCTCTTCGAATAGGCCCGTTGTACCTATTCTGGGGCTTACCATACACTCTTATTTTGCAGGTCAATAATGACAAGCAGTGAACCGCTATGTCAATCTGTGTAAAATTTCTACATTTATATCTGTAAATATGGTGTACATAAAAAAGAATATTCTATTATTGGTACCTTGTTTTTTGTATTTTCGTGGTACACACGTTAACATGTAACGTTTTTCTGTTTCTTTGTGAATACAGTTTGGGAATTACCAGGATTATTGATAACACGTACTACCTAGATAGGTACGAGTATTTACCTACCTATTCGAGACTTTATGAAAATTAATCATGTCATACTCAAACATTCTGAAACTTGTTGTTGTACGGACTTTACGGCACCACTACAGTTATCCATACTATCCATACTAATATTATAAATGTGAAAGTAACTCTGTCTGTCTGTCTGTTACATTTTCACGCCTAAACCGCTGAACCGATAGTCACGAAGTTTGGCAGATAGCCTGGGATATGGAGAAGGACATAGGCTACTTTTTTACGCGATAACCGACATCTACGTGGGCGGAGCCGCCGACAATAGCTAGTAAATGTTATATTTTAACGGTGTTGTTTTCGATGTTAGATAGGGATATATAGAATCTGTTAGTAAATTTTTATATTGAAAAAAATAATATAATATGAATATATATATATATATTACTAACATCTTTCAGTGCATTTAGTACCTACATTTAAGCTGCTTTCAGACTACGCTATAATGTAATAGCATATAGTATATAGCTCACAGCATAACAATATCGCGCACCATACATTGTTATGGACACGTTCACACTGTACTGTACTATATATTATTGGAATGTATGGTGCGCGGTATTGTTGTGCTATAAGCTATGTACTATATGCTATTATATTATAGCGTAGTCTGAAAGCAGCTAAATGCACTGAAAGATATTAGTAATATTTTTTTTTGTTTTTGCAATTTGAGTAATTTATTGCAATGGATCCTGTATTTGTAGACGCGTTCGAATAAAAACGCTTTGCAATGCTGGCCAAAGCCAATTAATATTTCAGCAACCAATTCATAATAAAATATTGATGAAGATGCTCATTTGTTCGAAACTTTACTCTGATAAATATACTGACTGTTGATGTACTTTTTACCTGACTGCCCCAGAAGGAGGGTAATGTTTTTCGAGAGTATGTATGTATGTATGTCTATTTCTTTGGCACGCTCTGTAGCATAAACGGCTTGATGGATTTTAACATATGAGGTGTCGTTTGATTCGTCTTGATTGTGAAAGTGACATAGGCTACAAAAATGTATATATTGCATCTGCAATTACAAAAAAAGGGCGAAGAAGGTTTTTTAAAATAAATGACTACAATATTGGTATCAAATAAAAGCTAGTAATGAGAAAATTCCAAATATATATATATATATATATATGTATATATGAATAAAACAAAAAACCCGACTGCAAAAACACATAACTAAAAAGAGAAAAACAAATCTATAGAATTTTGGTACCGCAGGCAAGGACAAACAAAAGTTACACAATATTTCAGGTTGTTGGTTTTACAACACCTGGATAATTAGTGGTACAAAAGATTGTTCTCCTCTCTTATGGGTCATGAAAACTTTTATAATTAGGTAACAGAGATCTGTGTATTATTAAAACTTAAATCCGCATTTAAAAATATTATACTTTGGTACTGGAACTCAAATAAACCAATCAATAAATTATACATAATATTTAATTTATTATGTAATTTTGGCCTATGTGTTATGTGCCTACTTAAAGATATATTTATTACATAACTGTACATCAGTTCCTATTTTACGTAACTACGAGTAAGTACAAGGTGAATAACCAACCGATCCATTTTACAATATTGTTGTTGGTAAAGAATTATTAAAATACAAGCTGCTCGCGACTTCGTCCGAATTTAGTGTTATCTTGCACCACTTAGAAATGATTATTTGCTATGTAACTTCTAACAGTATAAAAGTAAATTCCTTAAAATACGATAAATTTTTATTGCAACATACGATTTTAATAAAACAATGCCGGATATGATAACAAAAAACCAGACAGGCAAACAGACAGAAAATAATTTAAAAAATCGCTGGTTTATGTTACTCTTCTTTATTTAGTTTACGTTACTCTTCTTTATTTACCCCTTTCTGTTCTTATTACTTTTCTTCAATGTACAGGGACACCGGATTCTACTGTTTTAATATACACTGTCAAATTTAATTCGTTTAAAACATCATATAGTGATCACTGTACTCATCATTATATGAATAACTTTTACTATGGGACCAAAACTGAAACCACGAAAAAAATAAATCTGCTGTTCCCTACATTTATGTTCGCATAAGACAGTCAAATATAGGGAACAGCAGATTTTTTTTTTCGCGATTTCTGTTTATTTAGAAAATTGCATCTTGTTTTTTGAACGTATTTCTAAAAACTCGATGGATGTTGTAGTACATACTTACATAAACTCACGCCTTATTCCCATGGTGGTAGGCAGAAACTATAGAACGCCACCTGCTACGCTCCTTACCTAATTTTGCTTCGTTAACATTCATACTTCTGGTCATACACGCACGCCGGTTTCGAGTGCTACGTACCTGACCTTTCTGAAGAACATCACCGATTAGGTCACTATATGTTCTTCTAGGGCGTCGATCCCCTCCCGTCGTTTCCTCTCACATTTGCCTTGTAAATACTTTTTGTTAGTCGCCTTTCATTGATCCTCTCAACATGATCAAACCATCTATGCATACTCTTTTAATTTTTTTTTCACTACAATACATCTTCTTTTAAACCACACCGATGTTATAGTATTCTTATCAAATACCTAGGTTGTGTTTAATAAAAATCAATGTCGTTTTCGTGTAAGGAGTTTCACATTAGTAGGTATATCCGAATTAAATATCTAGATGTTAGTAGTTGTTATCCAACCAGTGTGCAGTGCGATGATAAATAAATGTTTTTTTAAATGCGGCTTATTAATGAAACTACATGCTTAAGGGGGATGCGCTGTGGTTGCCCGCGAAATCCAAATTTTCTTGCTTTCACAACCTGACACAGACCTGCAAATTGCATAAAATGCAAGAAAAATTGTATTTCGCGGGGTACCACAGCGCATCCACCTTAAAAATTACGGTTTCGAAACTGGGATCAATAAAAAATCTTTCGCTTTTTATTAAGACGAAACCAGATCAGCCTAAGTATATACATAGGTGTCAATGATCCTATGTGACTGTGTCTAAATCGAAATCTTTTGATGCAGCTTCATCGAATCTTCTTCTGTTCGTATGTGTCTATAATTTTATGTAATATTATTACAAAGGAAAAACTATTTGGAATTGTCAAATAGGTAAAGAAAAGTCTAGTCAAAATTGCCAATTTTCTTGAATTATACTTTCCTCAGAACATTCCGTGCAGGTCTTAAATGTTGTAAAATATTAGTTATTGTGTTATATTCTGTACTTTTAAATTTTAGTGAGGTAGGTACTTGTAACTAGAAAAATTGTGACCAAAATTATGATATTACTTGCATATAATAGGTTTTTTTTTTGGAGAGAGCACAGTAAGACAAATTAGGCGTTAATATTAATAAGAAATAATTATGTTTAGTATATTATGTATTACATAAATATTTATAAGTGTTACTATGAATAACTATTGTAAATATTAGTTCTTATGTCCCAAGCTTTAAAATAAATGTCTATTAGAAATTGTGGTGGTAGTTATTTGAAGGCGCTACCCGGCGCTGGACCCGACCGAATTAGGCCCGCGAAATCACGAGTGGTTGCCTCGCGCATTTGATTGGTATTTAAACATACTAATTATTTAGATCATTTTACTAAGAAAGAAATCAAGACAACTCAGCGAATTGTGCTAAACAATCTATACCCACCTTTTCTATCGCTACCTTTTCATTTATATTTAAAAAAATGAAGAAAAAAAAAATAACCTCTCTTGCAGCAATGAGATTGATTCAACATTATCTTTTCTATACAGCAAAGTTAATCTAATCGTGTTATTAAAGCGATTGCATGTCCGCCAGATCCACAAATAAGTTTTTTTTTTTTTTCAGAATTTTATTTTATTTTTGTTTTTATGTTTCCCATGTATTAAAAAAAACTAGTAGGTAAACACAGTCACTCTCGGATACTACCGCCTTAATTCGAAATAATGACTTAGATCCTGACTGGGAGTAATGACTAGGTGGTTAACCTTCTTCTTCAATCTGCAGTGACCAATGAGATGAATTTCCAAAACCAGGCATGAAGAATGAGATATTTCAGAGAGATTGTCGCTTTTATAGGTTCTAACGTGACAATATTATCGTGGATGTCCACTTGCATAAAATATATGGAAATACATGCACGTTATGACGTTATCGTGGATAAAAAAAGCCTCTTCATTGTATTACCATACATTTTGCTTCCCCGTCATGCCGTGGACATCCACAATATTATCGTCACGTTTGAAATTATAAAAAAACGCCCAATACAGTCACCTACACACCTAAGTTAATCTTTTGGTGGAACCTAAGTATGAAATCTGTGTAGGCACAGTGTGAGTTAGCTCGTCAGTTTGAGTAGTGCCTAGATACAGTCACGAGCACAAATATAATTATATATACTTAGCAAAATTTAAAAGACCGATTTTCTCGTTATAACGATTGAGAACTTTGATATAAGACCTATTTTGGAATAGTAGGTATAGATTACAAAATACTCGTACAATCAATACAGCAGGAAAAAATCACATTTAATAAATATCGCTAAGTGGATACATATTAGTGCACGTGACTGTACTCCTACCTAACTTTTATTTGTTTCTATTCTATGGTCTGAGCTACTGTAAAGCAACGTAAAGTGAACAATTTTAGAAGGTTTCAGAAGAGATTTTGAATGAAAACTGCACCCTAATTGCGTAACACACTTTCAATCACAAATTTTGACGGATATTGCTAATCCATTGCTATGTTTGTTCGAAAAATTTGTCTGCTCCCAAGGTAATTAACGCAATGAATGTTGTCGAACTGTCAAAATGAAAGCCATTGCTACTGTAAGTGTGTTACGCAACTACCTACTGGCTAACTATTACGTGTTTGTAACAATTTATTAAAGAGTAGAGAATACTTGAAAGGCTATAGCATTATGATATACCTAAGTATTCAAAATTATAATCAGGTTCAACAATAATTATACAATAATTAATTTTCCGAAGTGATCATCCACAGTACTATCCGAAACCGAGATGTAGAATCTCTCGTCCATCTAGGTGAAACATGCCTTAGAGCCGTACCTATCTATATACAAGTTATCTATTAAAGTGAATCAATTATTAATTACTTATCTATCAATATTTATTCAATCAATTGTATTTGGTCTAGTCTAACAAAATTATTGCGCGATGCGAGCTTAAGACGATAGGGCAAACAGAGACAGAATTAATTTCAATAATTGTTTGCTCTATCGCCTACAACTATTCATATCGTCGAATACTGCAATTTCGAACAAGCCAACAAGCTAAAGAAATGCCTAACTTAGCCCGCACTACGTAGACCAGATACCTACCTACTTAGATCAATAATAATGATGTGCCCCCATTACAATATGACGGACAAACAGACGAACTACACCACGTCAGCGGCATGTGTGTGTATTATTCTGCCCAAATCCCCGATTAATCTCAAACTTTTATGAGCTTTTGTTCACTCCCTATTGAGGATTTTTTGTGGGCTCATCCCATCAACAAAAGAACCCCCATCTTTGCAAATAACAACTTTAATGAACAACAGTTAGAGTTTAGTTTTCTATTAAATGCAAATTCACCACCACACCAGCAATTTTGAGCTTTCAGTTCCAAAAGATTAAACCCACATTGTATTGGCAAGCCTGTGTGCTGCATGCGCGCATTAACTTTTAAAGTTTATAGATTTTCGGTCGCGTCAATCTGTGTATTGTCATATCAGACATAATAGCTATCCCATCCTCACGGATTTATTGGTTGAAACCCGATGACAGTTGCTACGGTTTTTGACAAATTTGTTTTTGCATCTCTTTCGCACGAGGGGGCTTTTCGGTTTGAGAGAGGGATGGGGATAGAATAATGTCGAAATGAAAGACCTACTTAGGGAAATATGGCTGTTATTGAGTGAATTTAATGAAGTATAATAGGGTGACAGTCCTTTATGTCTGTGTCACCGTCAGTACGTGACAATATTTCTGAATGTGACTTATTGTCGTCAGATAATGCGCCCCAAATATCTTGTAACCAATTTTATGAGTCACTTTTTTGATGCTTTGGGTTGCTCTTGATGCAGAATTAAACTATTGGGACCTTCCTACTTATGTAACATTCTATTGATAAACGTTTTGGGAACGTTTAACTTCCGAATTTTAATGAAAGCGAATGACTCTGGCAGATGTTCCCATAACAGCCTAAATTATTAATAAGTACCGGTTTATTAGCACTAGGTACACAATAAAAGCAGGAGATCCAAAAACGCCAGTAGGTGTAGGTACCTACGTAGGTTCTTTGAAAATATAAAATCGCACTAGTGCGACCTTAATAAAAACCTATGTTTCGATTAACATGATCCAATACCCCTGATGGCACCATCTTTGAAGAGTTAGGTAATGATGAAGAAGGAAACCCCGTTCATAATCAAAACATTTTATTTCACATAAACCTACTGTCTGACGATGCATAAGTGCTCATGGTACTTACCTATGCAACGTCAAGAAGCTAGGTGCACGGTTCCAATTGCTTGTTTCCAATTTAGAAGAAACGGCAAGAAACTCCTCGTCTAGGTACTTACTCTTTTAAAAATAATGTTTTCAAATTAAAGTGTTAAAAGGTATGGGAGGACAGTGTTCGAACTCTAGTAGTGTTAACTCGATTAGTGGCTCAACGAGTTGCGATACTGGGTTATTGGGTTAAACATGTTTATGATAGATTTTAAATATTTAGGTAAGTACCCTAGCAGCCAGCCTCGCATCTACACTGCACGGCTAATACTTAAAAAACAGAATGGTCTATGGTATGGATTAGCGTTATGCTCATCATAAGAAATTTGACAAGAAAATCACCTTGAAGGGTACAGAGCTATAGCGTGGAACATGAACACGTATGTCGAATGATATGAATCATTATTTCCTGTGACATTAGTGATGACCAGCTAATTTATTGATACCTTTTCATCACACATTTAAAGGAGATTGTATTTTTTTTTTAAGTTCGATATAAATTCTTTTATTTTCTGGTCATTCATAGAATAAGTAAGTAAAGGTCTTTTTGCAAAATGTCTGAAGCAATTTGAAAATAAAATAATTATGTAAAAATATAAAACCCTTAGACACAGTTTTTCGCTGATATGGCTTTTTTACTACGTGTAGATGTTTCTCTTAAAATATTTCGTGTATGAATAGATACACCTTATATAGTTGATGACACTTCCAAATTTATGATTTAGGGAAGATGGATAGGTTATATCCTGACGTGTTCTTTTAAGTTTATAACGAAATAAATGCAAGCAAATGATTAAATCAAATCAAATCAAAATATTTTATTTCACATAAACCTACATGGGCACTTATGAAACGTCAGAAGCTAGGTGCACGGTTCCAATTAGTCGTTTCCTATGGAGAAGAGCCGGCAAGAAACTCCACGGTTACTCTTTTAAAAATAATTGTCTTTACAATATTATTAAATAACAGTATGGGAGGACAGTGTAGGCCTTTCAACAATTACCAGGTACGTAAGAAAATAGAAAACCGCCAACAAATCTACACTCTACTAGGCCTACAACGTTCTCACATTCACAAAATATAAAATAATCTAGGTAAGTATATAAAATATTAATAACATGATTGCAATTACAACTACAGTAACATATCTGAATAAATATCATGTCCACAAAAGCCACTAATAAAGAATTGGAATTCGATTTGTAGGTAAATAATGTCAAATAATGAAAAGATTATGTCAAGGAAGTATGTAAAAAAATAATTAAAAATTCTAAATAAACATCGTTATTTGGGAGCAGTTAATAGACATTGACATAGTTATGTTGTTTATGAGGTACCAGGGAAGCCACATGTGCAGAAGGAATTATTGCCAAACTTCCTTGTCTTCAACGTAGTCTTTTATCTTATAATATGCTTTTTTGATAAGGACACGTTTGATGTGGGTTTTGAACTTTCCGTCGCTAAGTTCTGTAACCGACTTTGGCAACTTGTTATAAAAGCGGATACTGTTTATAAGAAATGACTTGCTAGTTTTAGTTAATCTGAATTTGGGTATCACAATTTCATGTTTACATGTTTACATGTTTTATTAAAATTAATACACTTCTCCTGAAGCATAAGTATTTTATAGTTTGCATAAGTGACAGTGTTGCACCGGGGGTGCGATATTATTACTTGCATTTGCATTTAAATTTTACCGTTATATTAATATAGGTACTGCTGAGCATGAGTTCCTGGGTTCAATTCCCAGGTCGGGCAATCCTGATAGAAAAACCCTTATTGGGTTTGTCTATCAGTAATCTGTGGTAGCAGCCTGGAGTCTGGATTTGTGCCCGGTAGAAGGAAATAGACGCGACCCCTATTACATGGGATTTAAACATAACTGGCGAAATGTGGGTGATAAACTGTAGGTGCACACACCTAACCTTTCACTAACCCTTAAACAACCCTTCGGGGATTACAGGCGTTATTTTATGTTGTTATAGGAGTACGGTACCCATAGCAGCTACGCTAAGTCAGCCCGCGCACTCTCTGGATCTAGCTGTAGGCTGGTAATTGTTTACCGAAGTAACAAAAAGTTTGTATTCCATAGTATTTCTAAAGGAAACTATGAAAAATAAAGATATTTCTGCAGTTGCTAAACTCGAAACAGCTGTTTTGAGTGGTACTCCCTTTCTTCTCCTAAAATTGTTTGTCCGAAAATCATTATCCATAACACGTTTGCTATAAACTTCAGTAACCATAATATTTAAAAATTCGAAATTTTGTTTTACATAATTATCTTTACTTCTAAAACTACTCGTATTCTGTCATAATATCGAGTACTATAATAATTGAATCTCCTAATGTTGCATGAAATAAAGTCATATGTCCTAAGTATTGTATTATATAATGTGTCTTATTCCGAATGTTCATTTATAATAAAATCGTTAGTCCTAAAACATTAGCTAAAAATTAGGTTTTAGTGACAGAAACGAATCACTGTAAATCCGACTCCACGCAGTCTTGTTTGCCCTACCCCTAGAGTGTAATTTAGAATCGCATACACGCGGACGGGCGAGGCGGCCCGTGAGTTGAGGAGCAGGTGGTTGTAACGCTCGCGGCCGCATAGCAGGCCAGCAAGACGAAGCTGCGGAGGTGAGCGTTAAACCATCTACGACAATAAGCTCGCGTGGGACCGCCGGAGCCCCGCAGCGCCGGAGCCGTGACAAGAACCATGCCTGCTTGTTGGATGCTCGCTTGCACACTGCATGCTTGCTTGCATGCTACATGATGCATGCTCACTTGCATGCTGCATGCATATAACAAAAACGGGATTCTGCCATTTTTCCGAAAAGATTTTGCCAAAATTTCGCAACCCAAACAAATTTTAACAACCTTTTTTTATACCAATGCAATGTTTGGAACGATTGAAAAATTGAAAATGTGCGTACTAAACGCACATTTTTACTTGGCAGAATATTATCAAGGATAATGTAATTTAGGCATTTGGTGTTTAATCAAATGATTTATCACGGCAAACAATCTTTAGACAATAAACGTTTGGTCAAATGATTTGTTATGAACTCTTTATGGTTACTTATGGAACTAGTTAGAGTAGGTTAATTATTTTCTAAAAATGATTAGGTTAGGTTAGGTTAAAACTGTGACCTCCTACGCACGAGCCGAGCGAGCGAAGCGAGCGGTGTTGCGGCAGCGGCCGGCGAGTGCCAGAAACGACTAAATTATATAGAAAAAAAAAATATGGAAAAAAAGTGATTATTTTTACCAGGCTATCGAGAACCGAAGTAGTTAGACGAGGTTAATTATTAAAAAAAAAAATGCTTAGGTTAGGTTAGGTGAAAACTGGGAACTCATAGTAATTGGTAAAAGTACTAGTTGGTAAACAAGTTATTGTTTAAACGTTCACTTGCCAAACATTAGGTTTGCGTTACAATTATTTGTGAAGAGATTATTTGCTAAGTAAAAATTTGGCAAATGTATATATGCGGAAAATTGTTTTGGCAATTTCTTTACGATGAAACAAGGGAGACCCAATAAAAACGTATTTATCCTGCTACTTCTAACAAAATTACACAACAAGTGGACTATTTCAAAACAAGTCGGTAAAAGAAAAAAATATTGCCCGCTGTCATATATCTACCTAACTCGTATCTACGTAACGCCTGAGAGAAGTTCATAGCAAAAGCTTTGTAGTACTTTGTTTTAAAAACATTATTAGGATAAATAAACAATAAATAATTTTTATTTAGAACTTATAACTTTTATTGAAAACGGTTTTATGTCTTTTGTATATTATTGATTGTAATATTTATGACAAACGGATTTAGGACATTATATTTAGGGATTTCAATTTTATGGCATGTGATATTATGTGATATTAAGTTCGGGTAAGTTATCATTCGGACAAATGATGATTAGGACAAAAAAAGTTATTGCACTTTAAATTATGGATAAAAAACTTAGGTGATACAATAGAGAACCGTTTTGAGTATCAGCAGTTATGTAGGTACTATCCAGTTTTTGATATATGACACAAAAAATCTAAAGCCCGGCTTCCACTGGAAAAGTAACTTAGGCTACGTTTAGGGTTACCTCAAAATGAAAAATGGAACCCTTATAGGATATCTCGTGTCATCGTGTGTCTCTCTGTCTCTGTCCGTCTGGCACAGCCAAATTTCTCCGAATCTACAGGGCCAATTAAGACGAAATTTAATACACATATGAACTTTTGTGACCCGAACAGGGACGTGTAATGTAAATAAATAAATTTTGAATATGGGGGTCACTTTTAGGGGGCAGAAAAAAAGTAAAAAAAAAAGTTTTCACACTATGCCGTTTGACATCAAATGAAAGGGCTTCGGATATTTATTTTTTAATAATTTTAAAATATATTTTTTAAAGTTATTTAAGAAAATATATGAAAATTTGAGGTTGTCTATCTGGTAGAAAATGCCTCAGGCATTAAGAGGCCGTGCACGAAATCGACTGATTTTGATCAATTTTGTTCATTGTTTGTGAGAAAGGGAAACATAATTTTAACAAAATTATTTGAGATTTGAAAAGTCGTGTTCTTTGTTATGCATGTGGCTGAAAGGGATTTTTCAAATAAATTAAGTATTCACGGTAAATCACTAATATTTGCAACAAGTTTTCCGAAAAATGACGCGAGACTGACATTTTATCATCATTCTACAAGAAACTACTTTTGATTTTGAACATTAAAAAATATCATCAACATTATTATATGGTCTACTTGCATGTGGCGGAACCACTTTTTTCAACTTCCATACAAATAATAGCAGAAAAATAATATTGAAAAAACCTTTTTTTTGTTTTAAACCTCGTCAGTAATATATATTTTTCCTATTATTTAGCAAATCATATCAAGAAATTTAAAAATCATAAATTAGTCTTCAGCTATCCTTAAAATATAATCAAAATTTTATTTAATGATTATACAATATCTTCATTAAGTAAATTAATGGCGAAATAAACTATATTTTGGAGAGCACAAAAATTATGAAACTATTAAAAGCTGCTGTGACTGACACGAATGGTTTAGCACCATGAAAACTGTACTTTTATAGTTACACAGACTTAATGTTTTGATTATTTCTAGTTTTCTCACAATAAGATAAGAAATTGCCAAAAAAGAGTTTTTTTCGTGCACGGACCCTTAAGTCCGCCTTTGTACAGTATTTTTTTTACCTGTGCATAAAGTATTCATAAATAAATAAAATTGACCGTAGTCCTTATCTCGGAAACTGCTAAAACTATATTTAAAAAAAATGTTCTTTATATAAATGCAGATTACAGGAAAACCCACGAGGGCGAAGGTGCAGACAGCAACTATTAGTATTAACTATAAGTCCAGGTTTCCTCACAATGTATTCCTTCACCGATGTGAGGAATTGTCCAAGATAAACTCAGAAAGTGCAAATGAATTGAAAAACTCACATTGGTTACTTGCCTGGATTTGAGCCCTTTTCAATCTGCCGCTGGCGCTTAGAATATTCACTGCACTCCTCATGAAAGTCGCAGGTGACTTGCTGCTGCAAGCAGCTTCTCCGCGTGGCTTTTTCTGAAATCAAAATCAAAAGTCATTTACTCAAATTAGGCTGAGTATCAGCACTTTTCGAACGTCAAAATTACATAATTCCCCCAAAATGTCCGCTTTAGCTGGGAAGAAGTGGCGCAACAAACTCCCCAGCAGCACATCTGTCTGTTCAATTACATAAACTTGGTTCTATACAATAAGTAGTAGGTATGCAAAGTAATTAACATTACGAGACACAGAACAGTAATAGTACATTACTTACCAAGGGCTGTAAAATAAAGCTAGCCCGAAATCGCAGGTATTTGTGACCCGAGCCGCAGCCGAGGGTTGTAAATATGCGATAGCGGGCTTTCTTTTTTACTGCCCGTGGTAAGTACACAATTTTATGTCTTCACCTTGCCATAATGCGAGTTTTACTGTACGCGTAGCGTGCGGTAAAACTCACATTATGGGCAGGTGTGACGTAAATTAAATGATTTGCCATATGTCAGCTAGTACACGCCAATATACCACATATATAATATATTTTGCATAGTTTTATATATCTTATATATAAAACTATACAAAATTACGTAAGACAGTCCCCCAAAACGCCCGTCCTTCACCACTTCCTAGTGCTTTAGCTGGAAAGAAGTGGCGCAACAAACTCCTCATCAGCACAGCTGTCTGTTCAATTATATAAACTTGATTGTATACAATAGTAATTAAGCAAACTAATTAACATTACGAGACACAGAACAGTAAATTAAATTATTTGCCATTTATGTCAGCTAGCACACGCCAATATACTCGTACCTACCACAAATATAGTGAAAAACTATACTCAAACAAAAAACTAAAAATGCAAAAGTAAAACGGATTACCTAAATAAAAGTCTCCTGGCATAAAGGGCGTGCCCGCTTACATATGCTTAAATAAAAGCAGTTACTCCTTATAACATCAGCTATCTGCCAGTGAAAGTCTCGTCAAAATCGGTCCAGCCGTTACGGAGATCATTTTTTTTTACATTACGAACAGACTCTACAATTTTATTTATTTGTATAGATTAGTAGCCATTCCTTAAAAGGTAAGTATTAGGTAAGTAATATTCTTTCAGATCTCACGAGGCCTCGATATTAATCAACCGTATCGGTTTTAGTTGTGAATGCAAGATTATTTAATGGTTGGTAGTAGATATAAGTAAGTACTTCCTTATTCTATTTGTGACATTTTACCTAATACACTTATGTTGTGCATCACGGCCCAGTCTAAGCCCATTATGTCATTGCGTTATAATATATAAAGCGTGTCCGGAGGCCTAATGTCAGAATTGACATAAGGCACAGTCGTCGGTTTACTACGCTATCTACGTTACGACTGAGATGTAAGTTTTTTATTTTTTTTTATAACTAGCGAAATGTATACCTATATACCTACTTCTTCTTATCCATAACATCATAACATCACGCCTTGTGGCACACGGCTACATATCAAGCTATACATGTCCAGTATAAGGTGTTGCGTGTGGTGCCGGACGTAAAGAATAGCAACCACCCCATTTCCTCCCGTGGGTGTCGTAAAAGGCGACTAAGGGACTTACTAGAGAATGGGCAGCAGCGTTCTCTATGCATTTTTAACACCATACTGCGATCGCCAACCCGCCTGCCAAGCGCGGCGATTATGGCAAATCGCTCCCTTTTTGGGGACGCCTATGTCCAGCAGTGGACGTCTTTCGGCTGAAATGATGATACGGTGATCTCGCATTGCATAGGATTTCCCTACAATGAGAGATCAGCTTATACTAGAAATACCCATAGTGCACACACATTTCGGCTGTTACGTTTACATACATAAACTCACGCCTTCTTCCTACGGGGGTTATGCAGAAACTATAGAACCCCACTTGCTACGCTCCTCACAATTCTTCCTATATCTTATGTTTTATTCGGCACCAGCTATAGGCCTTGAGAAGTTGAACTTCCACCCGACGTAGAATGATTATGGTTGGTCCTTGGAGCTGGAAGTTCAACCTTCAGCTGACGTCTAGCTAACTTTTCACAAAAATGAAAAATCATCATCATACCTACAACATAACAAATAGGAAGGCTTTCATCCATACTATATTACTATATCCATACTAATATTATAAATGTAAAAGTAACTCTGTCTGTCTGTATGTCTGTCTATCTGTCTGTCTGTATGTTAAGTTTTCACGCCTAAGGGAGAGGCCACACGATGCGGTGCGGCTCCGGCGCGGCGAGCCACTCATCTCGCCGGACTAGCGACCATACGGTGAGTGAGCAAGAGAGATGACCGACCACACGGTAAGTGAGCAAGAGAGATGACCTGCGGTGCGGCGCCGCACCGCACCGTGTGGCTTGGCACTAAATCGCTGAACCGATCGTCATGTTTGGCAGAGATATAGGTAGCCTGGGTTATGGAGAAGGACATAGGCTACTTTTTTACGACATAACCGACATCCACGTGGGCGAAGCCGCGGGCAAAAGCTAGTATAGAATAAAAAAGACTAAATGAATTTTATATCCGATCAGAAAACAATTATTGTTAAAAAATGTGTGGTAATAGCGCCATCTATAGCTATAGTACAGAATTTATCTTACCAGCGTTTCTGGGTGGAGCTAGTGACATCTGTTAATTTGTAATTAAACTACGACCTATGTCCTTGCCAGGTCTTGAATTTAGAAACTTTTGAAAGAAGATTTAAAATCTTTATTAGACATCCAATGTTGCCATCTTCTTCGATTTTTATTGGTTTATTAAAAGGAAAATATGAAATTACATTTAACTTCACCATCGAATAATTAATGACAGGTAGGTAGTTCATATAACATAAAAAAAGATGATAAAAAATATCAAATATTTCAATAACACTCACGGTTATGCTTGTCGTAAATATTTTTCATGGTAAATTAATTTCATTATATTTGCTAAAGTTACATCACAGCTTAGAAGTTTCTCAAAAATGTAATTAATCATTTAACAATAGACTCCATAATATTTTGTAATATGCATTATTTTCAGGCTGAATCGTAATTGCGTTGTTTGTGAAATCTCAGAATAAAAAGCACAGATGGCGTTATTCCAAGTTTTTGACACACAGTAAAATTGAGCACACATTGAATACAATCTGAAATATAACTGCACTCTACTTACATTTTATTGTCAGTGCGTTAAGGTTGATATTTCGTTATTCATGTGAAATATAAAGTTCTTTTGTCCCACTAGGACACGAAGACGGCAGCTTTGGGAGTATTCGTTCTTGTGCATGTAAGTGTGTCTGTGTGCGGCAGTGCGGCAGCAAGTAGCTGTCAAAAAACTACTGTATGAAAAACGAGTTCGCTTTTTCCTCTAAAATGATTTCTGTTACGTTAACAGTTTAGCCTAGCGTTATGTACGCCTCTACAGACCCTTATGAAATTATATTAACTTGTTATTTAATAAGCAGTACTTACGTCGACTCCAGGAACCATGGTTCAGTGTCATCCACCGTTGCAACTAGAGGAAATCCCAAAAGAAGACGAAGAAAGGCTAGAGAAATTGTTTTCTAAATTAGACACGGATGGAAATGGGAAGATCGACATCCACGACTTGTCCGCTGCCCTCAAGGAGCTGGCTCCGCACATCAACCGCAGTTACGCAGAGGTTAGAATGTAGACATTTCCTATAATTTTTGCTCTAACAGTTTTACCTGACGGTGTGTTCGATTACCTGTCGACACGTACGCCGCAATAAATCTGCTATTTCAGTTCCAATACTTTCTAAGGAGTACATTTTTCTTAGCCCAGATTTTTTCTTTTTCATTACATAAAACTTCAAAGTGAACACCTTCTTCTGTTTTACAATTTTTTGTGTTGAATGGTTCTTTATCCGATTTACCTATTGTTATACATATGCATGAAAGTTAACAGTAGATTTTACAAAATTAGGTCAGATTTGTAATCCAGCAAAAAAAGCCAACACCCACATTTCTGGTTATAATTTTATTATTATAGGTATATAAACGCTAATATTATGTGATCCGTAACTACTTAGTGTATGCAAAGATGTTCTAAATTTGAAAAATGTGATGGCAAAAAACGATAAATCACTGATAAAACTATCTTGTGTCAAGATTTATTGTTATGAGTCTGATGACAATAGATAAATCTCTCCTCATCACTGGTTTCTAAAAAAAATATTTCAAAAAGAAAAATTTCATAAATTACATTATATTTATCTCATTTTAATAACAATGAATAGGAAGGATCTTGATTAATAAGGAAGTGATTTTTCAAAGAACCATGCAACCTCTAACACTTTTGTTAGATTTAGTTTCTATAATGATGCTATTTAGAGACTAAGGATGTTACTGCAATCTCAATATGGCTCAATTCTTTTCTCCAATCAGCAGACCTTAGACAATAATTTTGACCCCTATTAGTAATTGAAATGAAGAACAAACAAAATAATTTGCCTTTGATAAACTAAAGTAATATTGGTACAATTTTGTTTTTCTATGGAGAGTTAGGTATGTTAAGCAGTTCTAATGTCTCATGCTCACACCATTATTGGTTATGCATGAAAATTTAAAGTAAGTGAAAATCAAAGAGGTTTATTATCTTCCCTTTTACTATGGTGTCTTTTGATCTACTGTAACACAGAATCAAATTCTTTTAGTTAAAAACACCATTCCAAGAAAAACTGCTGGCCTCCATTTCAATGATGACTTTGATTAGTTTATCCCCCTCACACATAATGGGTGCAATAATCAATATAGAGGAAATACCATAATGAAGAACATTTAACTTGTTAAAATCATTGGAAAGTCAGACTCTTAGTTTAATTGAATGCGGTGGCTCTGCAATACACGGTTAAACAATCAGTTTAATTGTTTCTTAATCAGATTATTTCCACCTTCATAAGAAATATTGTAACTGTAAATATTATTATGATGTTATATAAAACCATTTAAATATTAGTCTAAAGTGACAATTTTATTGTAAAAGCAAACATTAATTAATGTTTAAATTGCACTTCCCGCTTCAATGACTGGTCTAGTTATATTCATTTCAAACTAGATGATCCGGTGAACTTTATACCACGTGAACAATATTTAGATTTTTTCGGTTTTCTGGCTGTTCCTTTGGGTTTTTCCTAATTTTCTATTTTCCTTAACCACCATTGTGGTGTAAGTAAGTAGGTTTAAGTAGGTAGTAAGTAGGTGTCATCAGTATTGAGGCGGACAAAAATATAAAAACTAATTGGTCAAGCTATTTAAGATTTTCGAATTTAACGCATGGCAATAGATTTTTATATCACCAGACAAACATTGTCCTGTTTCCTAGAACTTGATCGCAGCATCACCTACTAGGTCCAATTATGAATAAAAAACCATTCTCGAATCCCCTTGAACACACAAATAATTTCATCAAAATTGGTCTAGCTGTTTAGGAGGAGTTTAGTCACATACACATGTACAAAAGAATTCATACTAATATTATAAATGTGAAAGTTAACCCACTGAACTGATTGTCATGTAATTTGACAGAGATATAGCCTGGGATATGGAGGAGGTAGGCTCCTTTTCTACGCGATAACCGACATCACCATCACCACGCAGGTGGAGCCGCGGGCAAAAGCTTACTTATATAAAGATAGAAGATACAATAATATTAGTGGCACCAGTTCACACTTAGAACATGTTATAGCAAACTGTAAACATCAACAGATACTTATATAAAATTGTTAATGATTGATAATTAAGTTTACGTAAATTGTAAACATTTGTATTAAACTATCCATTTGGACTAAGTTAGGACTGCTTACGCCATTTCTTGTATAGGCTGGTATACCTACTTCATGTCAAAATGACGAATTTGATGATCTAGCTCAGTTATTAATGTGCACTTTTGAAGCATGAACAAAGAATCGATGTTAAATTGTAGTAGTAATCACTCTTTCACCATTGCAATATTAAAAGTTGACATTAAAAACCAGCTATGCGCAATTTAAACTCGCTCACTAAAGATTCTGCATTAAAATATAGAGCAGGAAAAAAAAACGTTAAACAAATCAAAATCTAAAGTCATTTATTCTTTTCGAACATCAAAATAACATAAGACCGTCCCCCAAAACGCCCTCCCTTCACCACTTTCTAGTGCTTTAGCTGGAAAGAAGTGGCACAACAAACTCCCCAGCAGCGCAGCTGTCTGTTCAATTAGAAAAACTAGATTCTATGTAGGTATGCAAAACAACAACCCGACTCTACCACCCCTCCTTCTTATCATATGTCTCACTTTCAATATCTATGTTCTTCACAAGCTAAGAATCTACATTCTTCCAACAATCTTCTCCTACTCTGTACTTCTCATACTTCTGACTTTGTTCATTCTTCCTTTTATATTCAGTCCATTCTTCTCTGGAATGCTCTTTCTCTGGAAGACGGCCACCGGTCGGTATGCATTTAAGCAGAAATTGCAGAGTTATTTTCACAACAAATAGTGTAGAGCCTTATTAATTAAATATCTCTCCCTTGAATTTTTATATATAGGTATATATATAAAAATTAGGTATTTTATATTATAGAAAATATTATGTATGTATTGTCAATTATAAGTTTATAACGTATTAATGTATTTGATTTGTGATCTTTTTAATATTTTTATTATTATAATTTATTAAACACAGCAGCTGCCATCTTATCTCGTCACCACCCTTGGTTGACTGGTAGAGAATGCCTGAGGTATTAAGTCTGCCTTTGTATCTTATTTTGTGCGAGAAGTTTAAATAAATAAATAATCAACACAGAACAGTAAATTAAATTATTTGCCATATGCCAGTTAGCACACGGTCCCCCTTTCGGATTCGAATTGTTAGATATTTTGTTACTTGCATGAAACAGACATACAAACAGGTTTTATAGGAGCTTCTAACATTGTCTTAATCTACCATACTCCTGCTAGGTAATTGCGTAACACAATATCAGTAGGAATGTGTTTCATTTTGACATTTCAACAACATTCATTACTAAGCAGACAAATTTTACGAATATATGAAGCAATATGCTTCAAAATCATTCAGATTGCGATTGATAGCGTGTTACTCAATTAGGGTGCTGTTCACGCCCTTACGATCCGATTTACATGAAATACATGTATACAACAGTTTTAATTGTTCCACCTACAACGTTGCCCTATTTGGCTTCCAACAGCTTCCCCATACAAATTTGCGAGATGATGTAACGATGTGATTCATACAAAGCTCATTGTGTCCTAGTAACCTCACTGATTTTATTATAGTTTATAACATCTGTCAGCTCCCGTAAACGATAGCTGGCAGATTTTTGGCATGCATTGAGAGAATACCAAAACCAGTGGCAAATGTGTTGCTAACAAACGTAGCCATGGATAGCTGAAGTCATTACGATTAACTCTCAGTTCAAGACTTCGATTCTTTTCTTATCTTACCACCATTCTCTGCTTTTTCCCGATACCTACTGGCTTTTTGTATTATGCGGTGTCTTCCGTCTGACCTTCAATGATCGATATAATCTCTTATTTGCTCACTGTTACAGTCGTATTAGCATAAAATATGTTTACTGACGGTCTTCCGTGTTGATGGGCCTGATAAAATACATTGTTATTTGTTAGAACTTAGCTATAACCATGAATGATGGCATTCTTTAGTCATATTTTGCATGGATGACGTGTCACCCTGCGGTTAGCTTAGAATAAACGAGATAACTTCCCGTAAGTGCTGTAATAGGTAACTAAGTATGGGAAAAACTCGTGTTTCTTTATGAGGTGAATAGCAGCGTCGATTTTCGAGCCGTTCTTGGCCATGAAGTCTAGGCATAATACCCTGCATGTCTCGTCAACTCACGTCTCTTATCTTCGAACGGATAACTTGTTTATTGCAGGTTACGTCATTTCGTTACGCCCATACTAAAGTTTATTTAATTATTTTTCAGAAATTCCTGGCGAAACCTGGCTGGAAAGATGGCGGTGACGTCACTCTATCGGAATTCATCCACTACGTGCGCGAACATGAAAAGAACCTTAGGCTCCAATTCTCTCATCTCGACAAGAACCAAGATGGTAAATATCTCAGTCACAATTATGTATAGCGGTACCCTATGTAATCAGCACTTCATTATCATAAGTGCCGATTCTGCCTTTTTAGGGTTCCGTAGTCAACAAGGAACCCTTATAGTTTCGCCATGTCTGTCTGTTTGTTTGTCTGTCTGTCTGTCCGTCCGCAGCTTAGCTCAGATACTCTTAAGTACTAGAAAGCTGTAATTTGGTATGGTGTTTAAATATATTTTTTAGGTTATGTGGGGATGTTTTTTTTTTTCTCGTCTATCCTTTGGTGTGGGGTATCGTTGGATAGGTCATTCATAAATATTACGGGATTTCGATAGCCATTTTTAGATTCGGGGATCCGTTTGCGTAATATTAAGCTATTAAAGCTCTAAAAAAATATATATTATTCAAAAAAATTGCAGCTGCTTTAAGTGCTAATTTTTATTAGAGTCAAGTGTCCCGCCCTGCCAGCTAAATGGTTGTAATTGGATATGTGAAAAAAATCGCAGCAGTAGTATAATAAACGAAGTTAAAAGGAAAACTATCACAGCTCAGTAGGCATTACAAGTTACCGAGTTGACCAACTTACGTTTGCATTTAAAAACATGTTCTTTCATAAAGAATAGCTCATAACTACAATGTTAAGTTTGTTCTTGTGATAAATTCATCCCAACGGAACGGAACCCTTCAATTGTGCGTTTCGACACGCACTTGGCCGGTTTTTTTGCTATTAGAGCCATCACTTTTTCAGGACACGTTGCTATGCTATCAAGGAGGGTGGGTAGGTTGATTCAGGCCGACGATATCGAGTCGTTATCTCCGCTCATTAACATTGACATTTCTCGACCAACGTCAGTAGTTTACGCAATGCACAGACGATCGTCGATCGTTAGGTCCATATCGTCGACCGTAGGTTCAATTGACGTAAGGGACAAAATACCCAAAATGAGTTGAGTATACAGTTTTGTTCAGAAATTTTCGCTCTTTCGAATGGTGTATATGAAAAAAATCTAGCTTAAGAAAAATGTCCCTTACCCTACTGATTTTTTGTATACAAATTTCGAATCGGCCCCGTAATAACAATGTATCTGAAAAACCATGCAATATAGTAACTTGAAATGGTGTAATTACCGCCGCCAATCGAATCAAATAAGGTAAGGTAGGTAACGATTTCCAAATTTAAGATATCCAAACGCCAAAAGTGTGTACTTAATTTTCTGTCAACAATCTCTTTACACTATTTTTTCACTATTTTTACACTATTTTTGATCTAACGTAGAGGTCAATTTAATGTAAGGGACGGGACTACCAGATACTTGGTCAGTAAGGGACATTACTAACAAAATACGGTGGTGTAAGGGACGTCTATTTTCTTAAATAGATAACTTATTTAAATAAATGTTACACAGGTAGATAGAGCACTAAAATACAAGATTATGTGTCAAGTCAGATCCGAAAAAGGTTAATAACAAAAAAAGTTATGCGCGATTTAGTTCTTGTCGTAACTTTGTCGGCCTCTCCTGAAAAATCGTATTTTGTCCCATACCTCAATTGAACCTACGGTCGACGATATATAACCTTTACTTCTATGTAAAAGGTAGATGACGTAGCTAAGCCTAAGGCTTCGGGCCTCGACGACTGTATGGATTCACACTGACACTGATCTTGTGTCTGAGATAATTTCTTTCAAGAGTTGTTTTAAATAGTCGCCTGAAAATCATCAAATTCAGCTGCAGCTATTTCTGTTCGGAGCCCAGTCCCAAATGGCGGGCATTAACATTTAATGAGCGTTCGACTGTTTCGGCTAGTTGTTCATGAATTAATGTTTCTAACTCTGGGCGATTGTCATTTCGCGCTTTTGATCTTATACTCCTATACCTAATCGTCATTTGTTCGTTCAAGCTTGGTTCAAGCGGGCACCCAGACTATAGTTTCTATGACTTTCACCAATTTATGGACATCGCAAACGGCGACGCATTAGTCGCGTTTTCATTTGGATGAGTGCCCATTCCTGCTGGTATGGCAGTTGTGATTCCACAGCGGTTTTGATTTCCATTTTGTACACTTCGCAGACAAAATGGATGCATGACATTTGTACGTCCATTAATAGATTACAATAAGTTGCATAATTATTTTGCATGCAAAATGAGCATTATGCATAGAATAAAATATGCACGCGTGGCTCATTTGAATAAGCTAGAATATTTAAGTAAATAATAATTTATTTATGGCACAACGACGTGTATCAGATGTCCAAGTCTATAATGTTTCCTGAAGTCTTGAATTAATTATTATTACTGGTATGTGTGGTATACGTGGTACTGTGTTGGCTGCATGCGTGTATATAACAACCATCACTGTTAACAGACTATGACGCCCAGCGGTATGAGTTTTACGACGTTCTCCGATGATTGCGTAGGCTAACATATGGTTGCCGTTGTTTCACTCAATAGCTTTAAAACAATGGATAATTATGAAAACTGTTGCTAATCTCTCATTCGGAGTCTTAGAGAATAAATAATGTTCTTCTTATTTTCGTGTCGATGGAACTTTGTTTGTGGCCACGATGATTGCGGCATCAGTAGCGATCATTAGGTCTTCTTTAGTGCAAGTGAACGGGCAATTAGGACACTCCAGTAAGGCCTGTGTTCACCAACATTCTAACCATCGGTTAGGTATTTAAGCAGTTGGCTTATGTCAAATTTCCTAAGGCCTGTGTTCACCAACATTTCAATCAACTGTTTAGATATTTAATCAGTTCTTTACTTAGGAAATTTGACATAAATCAACTGTTTAAATACCTAACCGGTGGTTTGACTGTTGGTGAACACAGGCCTAAGGCCAGTGTTCACCAACATTTAAATCAACTGTTTAGATATTTAATCAGTTGTTTACTCAAAATTTCTTAGGAAATTTGACATAAACCAACTGTTTAAATACCTAACCGGTGGTTCGAATGTTGGTGAACACAGGCCTAAGAAATGTTGAGTAAACAACTGATTAAATATCTAAACAGTTGATTTAAATGTTGGTGAACACAGGCCTAAGTGGGACATGGTCTGATCATAAGCACTGCACTCGTATTGGGTGTTGGATGTGTCACTAATCCCTCACTTCGTCAGATTGTGTTTGCAGCGGCCTACCTAGGTACGCAATCGATTGAGAGCTTTCCAAAAAGGCCACTGCAGATCACGCCCGGGCGGCAAATGTACCTGCGAATCTCTAGAAGATTCCTTCCAAACTTAAACACAATTTATGACCTTTTTTGGATTAATATTCTTATATTATGTTTTTCTCTTATTTTCCAGGAAAAGTTGATCTGGAAGAACTTATATGCGCGTTCGCCGATATGGGGATTGTGGTTGGCAAAAGCGAAGCTACTAATTTGCTGAAAAGGTAAAAATACTGTCACATGTGTATGATGGTGACATGTTATCACGATTCAAAAGCATCGCGATTACAATATTATTGAGTATTTATTTTTAGATTTTTATGGTTTGCTATAGCGATTGTTGAATATCTTTTGTTTTAGAAATATCCCAAGTTTTAATTATTAATAAAATGTATGTTTTAACTTTACCTTTTTAAATATAAACACAAGAACCAAATGCACAAGGCCAGGAAACCAAACAAGTAAAAAAAGCATAAAAAAATAAATGTTTCAGAAAAGCTGTTTGGCCATTATTCTGGTGGTAAGTGGAAAAACCACTAGTAGTCAATGGCTTAGTGTTGCTAAACATTTACGCTAAGTTCAAAACATCGTCATTAAAGATTTTATGAAGATTTGTATATTACTGAACTTCGATCGAAGCCTTCGACAGACTTATGACAATCGTTGACATGTCATTTGAATTTCGAATGTGACGAATTTTTCATCTTTTTTTAGCCAATGCCATATTTTGTCAGTTCTATTTAAATGTGAATACAAGTTGCTTGGACCAATTCTTTGTAGTCGAGAGTTGCGTTTGACCATGATCTATTATGTAATATTCATCCAAGCAGTTTGTACTATAAACTACTCAGAAATCACAAGCAACAACATAAAATCACAAATGCTTTACATTATGTTGCGTACATATATATCAAATTCGCGAAAGTTGGTAGGCTTTTTTCACAATTTCTGTTTTATTTGTCGTGTTTATAAAAATTTGTTAGTTTATTTATTTACGTCTTTCTTATATCAGCTAAATAGTGATTTGTGTTCGCTATCGTGTATCAATAATATAACATAACATTGTATAGGGCCACGCACCTTCGTCGCAGAGCTGTAGAACTACATAGTTCATTTGCGTTCATTTGTGATACAGAATGTCGCCCGAGCGTTTCTTAACACTAAAATTAGCCTCGTTCCGCATTGATGTTTCAAACACGTGTGTTATACTTAATGCGCTAATTTTAGTTAAACTAATAACCATCTTAATGCCGCACTAACGAAAAATGCAATAACTCGATTTTGCCGCTTCCGAGAATTGTATTTTTGATTATTGAATTTGTTATGAAGTTTTAGTTATTGCATTTTTGCTTTCTGAAAAACCGAGTGCCTGAAGGATCAATAAAAAGTTGCTTAGAGTTAATAGATTTCGATTCGCTGACTCCAAATATATAACTCAACGAATATATAACTCAAAATCGTCCAAAATCGAGTTATTGCATTCTTCGTTAGCGCGGCAGAATGGCAACACAGATATTATTTACTACAAAATATCTTCCACCGTCATGACTTATGTAAAACTGAAAAAAAAAATGTTACAGTGTTATTCGGGTTAAATGTCCGATTTTCTTTATAGCTCGTATACCGTGCATTTTTTTTTTTTCACTGTTTACCTCCACGTCTAGCATGGCGTTTCTCTTGCATCTTCTATACTAAAGTATAGTTAGGTCCTACACTTTTGGTGAATAAGGAACTCCAACATTCCACACAGCTGTGGTGCGTTGCAACTGCAAGGTCGTTATGCTTTTATTTTAATTTTTCAAATATCTTTCCAAACCAGCAGCACATCGATTAAAACAAAAGCCAATCTAAAAGCTTAGGCGCAAGGGCGTAAAAGCTAAATATTGGCGACTGCTTGCGTCTCACGATTTCACGAGACACCACCATTTATTGACTATTTATGTAGTATTTAAAGTACTGAGAGTACACATGAGTCGCTTAACTTCAAACTCGGGTAAATCCACTTTACTCTATTAGGAGATATTTAAAAAAAAGTGATAACAGTCTTAATTCCATGATTTAAAAGGCGATTTTTTATTTATTATGTTAACAATACTGAAGGAAACGACCCTATAAAACAAATTTAGTATTATAACCATACATTCTTTCAAACATGTAAAATTAAGATTGGATTTACCTTCATTTGATCTAATGGAATGCAATTTATCTATCTTTGAAAAAACTCAGTGTGGATTTTTATATTAGGCCGCTTGCGGGCATTGCTCGGTGTAACTATTTTAATGGCATTATCCATGGGAACTGTCTATGATTAAAAAGAAACAATAACAACCGCAGCGCACGGTATTAATGTCGCAGTGTTGACGTCGACTGACCGCCATGTTGAACAAACGCGGTTAGCTGATTGGCTCTCATGGACTTAACTGCATTTGAATAAAACTATCTTATGGATCTATCGAAATTAGGTAAAATTGTATGAATTATGAGGAATGAAGAATTATGCGGAATTATATACAACTGATAAAATTGTTTTAAAAGTCTGTTTTTGGCCTTTAATTTGGTACCAAAATCTTAAAAATTCTCATAATTGGATTTATCTGAGTTTGAAGTTAAGCGACACCATGTAGTGAGTTGTGTCATCATGAAAAGGGAATTGTAGCTTTAGAAAAGTAAATGCGAAAGACAAAAGCGTCCTATACAGTTAAAAAATATCCATAATAGCAACCTATATTATGTTTTTACTGCTTTAGTAGTTACAAACAGGCAATTGTATCATAGTTTACTATAATTTTCTTTGTAACTCTTTATGTAACTCTTAACTTCTAAGATGTTATATTGCTTTAAAGTTTTAACTTATACAGGTGTTGCCCCAGTAGAAGATAAGCTTCCCTTTTGAATTAAATAATTAAATAACATTTAAATCACGATAATTTCTAGTTCTAATAAAAATTTACCGGCTACACAAGTGCTCAAACTGGCCTGTAATCGTTGTATTAAAATGTCTTGAACGATTTTAAATTCTTGTTGGTGAGAAAGTTCAGGAAAGTTACTTTAATTATTGATAATGCAAGTCATTGATATTTTACTTTATTACCTAACCACCCGCCCCGACTTCGCATGGGTGCAATTTACACGTGAAGACGGTATTCTGTTCACGACACGTTGTGCACAAGTTCTGAGCAGTAACCTAACAAAAAGTACTAGGCTTGCATGAACTAAAGATAGTATTTCATTAGTATTAATTGCAATTATTGCATACTTCTTTTTGTATTTATTTACGTAATAATAGGGGTTAAAGTATGAAATTGCCGATTTATACTGGATAATCAAAACTTTCTTTTTTCCAGGATGTAACATATTTATTTAATCATAATATTTACCCTCATGCTGCCATCTAATCGGAAGTTCATTTATGCCTTTTCGATAGAACTCTGGGGATGTAGATTCGACAAACTGTGTGAAAGCATTTTGTACTGCCTCTTGGGAAGAATTTTTTTTACCACGTAAAAAATTGTCCAAATCACGATACAAATGGTAGTCAGTTGGAGCAAGGTCTGGCGAGTACGGAGGATGACGTATGGTTTCTAACTGCAGCTCCTGTTACAACGGTGTCCAGTGCAGTGTGAGGTCTTGCGTTATCATGGAGCAATAATGGTGAAGATCGATTCACGAGTCCGGGCTGTTTCACTGCCATTTTCGCCATCATTGTTCGAAGTTCGGCACAGTAAATATCTGCTTATTTTGTTTGACCAGACCTGAGAAAGCTATAGTGAATAACACCATGAAGAGATCACCAAACAGTTACCATTACCTTTTTATTGGTAAGCTTTGCTTTAGGGTACTGTTGCGGCGTTTGACCTGGGGTCAACCATTGCATTTTTCGCTTACGGTTATCGTAATGAATCCCCTTTTCGTCACATGTCACAATTCGATCCAATATTCCTTCATTTCTGTAACAATTCAACAAGGCAGCGAAAGTTTCAATGTGCGTTTCTTTCTGCACATCAGTCAAATCATGAGGCACCCATTTTTCATATTTTTTTATCTTATTGATTTGATGCAAATGAGTCAATATTGTAGGTAAGGTAAGGTTAAACGAAGCTGCTAATTCCTGAGTAGTTTGACTCGGATCGGCTTCCACCATCTCCTTCATTTCAGCGTTATTCACCTGTGTGGGCGGTATTCCACGTGGTTCGTTCTCCAAGTCGAAGTTTCCACTACGAAAGCGTTTAAACCAAAAACGCACGGTGCGTTCATTAGCAGTCTCCTCTCCAAACGCAGTATTGATATTGTGAGCCGTTTCTGCCGCGTTAATTCCGCGTCGGAACTCGTATTCAAAAATAACTCGGATTTTCGTAGTCCATTGCATCTTTTCCGTATAAGCTGAATAAAAAAAAAAATAAGTTTGAAAATCGAATGTTGCACATTTTTTTAAAGACAAAATCTCAGCGGTGTAATGTAAAAAAAAGTTTCACTCGAATGTTTCACATCATGAAGTTTTAATGTCAATTCAAAGTATCTATTACTATAAAACGGCAATTTCATACTTTAACCCCTAATATATAGCCTATGTCCATCTGGAATAATGTACCTATAAAATGTTGAAAGATTTTTTTAAATAGGAGCGTTTTCCGGAGATTACCCTCCACATTATATACAAACTCACAAAATTTGCTCTCTCTCTTTATAATGTTATCTTTATTGTATTTGTTAATTTTTCGTATAGATTTTTTTTTTTACATCCTAAGCATACAAACATTTAGACACTAATCATCATTTCATTTGGCTATGTGTGTTGCTAATACTACGCTGTACCTACACATGTACTAGATGGTGTGATGAGCACAAAAAAAAAAAAAAATTGAACGCAACGTTTTCTACAAATAGTTGAAACCTCACACACAGGCCTTGAATGTTCTTGCACAACTATAAGAATATCATTTGAATATAGACACTAATTCCCAACGAATAGTTAAATTACGGAAATCACAATTTTAACTAAAATATTGTCATATATTGTAAAGGATAGATGTTATAAAAATTTAATTATGACATGTGTCACGTTTTCAAGTTGGTACAACAATTATTTATTAAACTAACGACCCGTCCTCGCATGAACCGGGTGCAATTTACGACTGAATATTATAATATTCTGTTCACAACACGTTCACAAGTATTGAGCAGTAACCTAGCAAAAAGTACTATACCCAAAGTCTCAAATTCAGATAATTTATGTAAACAAAGGGGATAACATAACAAAAAAATATCTTCGCAATGGTAATTCACATAAAATTGCGAAAAAAGAGGTTTTTATTTTCTTTTAAGTACTGATTTTAAGAAATAATAATCATACCGTAATAATTTTATAAATTTTCGGTTTTAAACAAAGTTATTAATAAAAGGAGATTTTCTGGTATAAAATATTTTATGATACTGGTAACAATGCAGGAGGTCCAAACATTTTCAAACTTTTTACATCTTCATCAACACTAATATTACAACTCTCATAAATAGATTCATATTGTAAGTAGCATATCTAGTACCATTTTGGATGAAAACGGCTGTAAACTGTTTCGATTGGAAATCGATTTTGGGACGCCTACGTCTAGCATCACTGGGCTTAAAAAGGCTGATTATGACTATCATATACCATTTCTCCGACACACTACAAAAAACGTTGTTTGGAAACGGTATTTTGTTTGCATAGTTCTTATAATTAATTCACTTTAATTTTATCGATGATTATTTACAAAAACATTTAATGATAAAATGTTTTGCACCACTGTCCTGTCATTTTGACAGTGACATTTCTTGACATTAATTAGTTTACATAAATTATCTGAATTTATTTACATAATAGGAGGAGGTTCCGGAGATTACCCTCCACATATACACAAACTCACAAAATTCGCTCTCTTTCTCTCCCTCTCTCTCTGTAAATTAGTATAGACTAGCCACAGATATAGATAGACCTAAATAACGCAAGAGTAACTTCTTCACATGCCGAGCTTATGTACAAAAATCGTAAGTTACTATACTCTGTCTTGTTACTCTGTCACAAAATCGATTAATTAATCTATTTAACGATTCTTAATAATTCTTTAATGTACACAATTACTTAATAAATAGTATTCGTACAGTATACGATCTTTCCCATCACTAAATTGAGACGTCATAGTAGGTAGTCAAAAAATGGCACGCTTGGTTTTCATACAGATCGTGATACTTGCGTTATCTAGGTCTATCTATATCTGTGAGACTAGTTATGCTACGTTGCATTTATAATGAAGTAGAATGAATGAATGAAATTGAATATTAATCTTAATTGAATTTGAATGGCTGCCAAGAGACGGTAATAGTGTGAGCAGACCATCAGCACCCAACACCCTAATTGCGTAACACACTATCAAGGATATTGGTAATCCATTGCTTCATATGTTCGAATTTGTCTGAAAGACAACGTAAATAACGCAATGAATGTTGTTGAACTGTCAAAATGAAACCTATTGTTACTGTGTGTTACGCAATTACCCCGCAGATGGGTGGATAGCATTTAGAAGATTGTGGGTAAGACTTGGTTGAGACTTGCACAGACCAGGGAAGCATGGCACAAAAGGGACGACGCCTATACTCAGTAGTGCGTGAAACAACGCTGCCAATGATGATGATGAAGCTTCCTACCCAGAGAATCGATGGTATTCTCCAATTATAAACTCACTAGCGGAAGACAGGGATGCTCCTTTTTGTAAATAAAAATAATAATAATCTGCCTAGCCTTTTCGGGTCAGCTTCCAGTCTAACCATATGCAGCTGAATACCAGTATTTTAGGAGCGACTGCCTATCTGACCTCTACAACCCAGTAATTGGGTAATACGATACCCCTTGGTAAGACTGGTTGTCAGACTTTCAGGCTTCTGACGAACCGTAACGACTGTCAATAATCCAAGAATGACAGCCGGGATCAACGGCTTAACGTGCGTCCCAAGGCACGGAGGAGTCTTGGCATGTAAAGATGGTCACCCATCCATGGACCAACCCTGGAAAGGGTAGCTTAACCTGATGGATCGACCCGTGCGACTGTTATAACTTAGCCACGAGCTCCTTTTTATAAATATGCTAACAAATTATCATTGTGTCGTTTGCAGATTTATTTAAATTAACGTAAATTATGAAGTTAGAGTTCATCACAAAATATAAAATATGAAAAATCAAATCGTTTTGGGTGCGCAATACATGAGATGGGAATGGTCGAAATGTTGTGAATATAGCAAATGATTATAAAGAACAGAGCACGATGCATGTGCACTTGTATGAAATACTGCACGAAACACCAAACACTTGAAAAATATTTTTCACGTTTAGTATAAGTAACATAAATGGTTCAATGTTTTACTTATGTAACATATTTATTAATAACTGATTATTTCTGATTGGAAATAATAAGACTTATTTACCTGATAAATAAAACTCTAGTCTTCTTACCAGCTTATTGGTGAATAAAAACTACCCAAATAATAAAATAAAAAAACATATTGTACCACTAAATTAGAATATTATTTCGTAAATGAAATCCATATGTAATAGTCTTTTCACCACACATAGATTGTTTTTACATTGCATTACATATTTAATAATATCTTTAAAAAAAAAACACATTTATTTTTAACTATTTTTGCATTTACAATATAAATAGGAATGAATACCTCTTCTTTGTTCACAATTTGAAGCAACGTCTGTTTGTCTCCCTCACTCATTCAGTTTGTTCCCAGGATGGACCAGGATGGCAGTCTCACCATCAGCTACGACGAGTGGCGGGACTACATGCTGCTGGCGCCGGACACAGACATACACTCGCTTATACATTTCTGGAGACACTCTACTGTGAGTACTAGCTTTTAAGAGTTAAGAGCTAACCGCACACTTCCGTGCTCCCAGTCAGAGTTTCAGTACAATATAGTAAAAAAAATCTACAACCTTGCCACTTCAGTGACACTGCATGGATGTGTGCGGTTACTCAATCTTAGGGTCGCGTGGATTTCAGGTAGCTTTTACGATATGGTGGCATTATGGCCCAGTTAACAATGGTGCCCGTGAAAACAAGAGGATTGAGTATCGCTAATATAGTAGTTCAAATATTCATTGGTCGGACTGTCAGACAACATGTAAAATATCTTCAGATCAGCTCGTAAACTCGCTCACTAAATCGAAACTCTAACTTATATTGTTGTCCGACCAGTCTTTGAAGCCTGGGATATGTTTTAGATAATAAAATAAGATTCAGAAATCAGAATTGAACCAAAACGGCGTTATTTATGGTTTTCGCTTTCGCTGTCTAATATGTTTTAAATAACAGGAGCAATGAAAATGAATTAACAACGTCCAACAACTAAATGAAAATAAAAAGTCGGGAGCTGTCGTGAGACACGAAGTTCCAGCCATCTATTATAATTATGATCTCAAGTTTCAAGTGTCGTGAGTTTTTCTTAAAACTCACGACACTACACAAACAAACAGGCGCGACACGCGACGCGACACAAAGACACCGCGTGCAGCACAAACTTTTTCGGGCGTAACGTTTTTTCGATATGTGACGATTTCTGCCAGTTTACTCCTACCGCAAGATAAAAATCTCCCGCACGTCTGTAATACAATAATATACCTATACATAAACATACGCTTATAAACACACGAACACATACTATAAGCAAAAGTGTCGTGACGGTCAAAATATTACACTTTTTTCGGTCTAGGTCTCATTCGCCAAGTGTGCAGAGTATAATGTCTATGTTGTTTTCCATAGTCGACAAACCCACTTCTCCTTTCTACCTGACTCCTATTTTCAATACTTATGCTCTGCCCATATTAAAAATCTTCGTTCCACCAACAATCGTCTTCTACGATGTCCTTCTCACCGCTCTGGTTTCATTCACTCTTCTTTCTTTGTCCAAGCGGTCTTTCTTTGGAATGAGCTCGCTCTTAATATCAGGATGGCAACCAGTCGGTTATCATTTAAAGTGAAGGCACGTGAACATATTCGTAAAAAGTTGGCAAAATCATCGCAGCGCTGATTCGTTTTCTCCTACCAATCGTTATTTCTCCTGACACTCTTTATTTTGTTTATAAATGTATGTATCTAGATATTAGTATATAAATATATTATATATTTTCAAGTTATCTACCTAACCCTAATGTTGTACCTGCCTATCATGTTTTGTCTCTGCACTGTGACCAAAGATTGACTGGTAGAAAATGCATCGGGCATTGAGTTCGCCTTTGTACATAATTTTTTTACTTGTGCATAAAGTTTTAATAAATAAATAATGCCTGGTTCATATTATTCCATTAGCATTCCAGTCCAGCGATCGAAACCAGCACTGGAATGCCACTGTAATAATGTGAGAATGCACCTATTCCAGTGAATAATCCAGTCCATTAACTGGTTTGACAGTCTACATTTCATTCCAGGCCGCCCATTCCAGCGCCACTGCAATAGTGTAGACGGCCAATCCAGTGCTGGATTAAACGTTGAACAGTGAAAACGCATTGTTGTTTTTTGTCTGACTGGCTGAATGCCTGGAATAATATAGACGATAATTATGATCCAGTTTAGCACTAGATAGTATTGACTTTTTGGGTTATGGAACTTCGTTACAAAAACAATTTTGCATTGAATTCCTTAATTTACCTGTTAACCAATAGATGGCGCTAGTCACTACTTTATTTAGCATAATAACACCATTTACAGAGCCCAGAGATATTATAATAACAAAGCAAATAAATACTTTTATTATGCTAATTAATCGTTTATAAATACCTACGTCACGACTATGATTATGCACGGAAGTATGACATCACGTTTCGTAATAAAGAGGCTCGGTCAAAGTTCGTAGAGGTCAAATATACAGTATCTACCTATGAGAGACCTACCTGCTGCGTATAGATAATGCATGCCAAAGATAACTGTATTGTGTTTACTGTTAGGTCCAATTTGTAATGGTAAAATTGCAGAGCCGAAGTTGGGGATTTTCTTTTCAGCTGTTTTTTTTTTTAGGTTTGCCGCCGTATTATTACGTATTGGGTTTAAATAACCAGATCAAGTGATTTAACGACTTTATTAAATTAAGTAGTATGTTATTTTGCCTGTGGTATAGCGTTACCAGACGTCCCATATTTCCCGGGACGTCCCGTATTTCAGGCATAATTTTGATTGAAATTGGATTATCAATAATCTTCAATATAATTCAGATTGTGATTGAAAGTGTGTTACCCAATTAGGGTGCTTGGCTAGGACATTATAATACTTTTATCCTGATAAAACGAGCGAAGCCGCGGGCATAAGCTAGTTGGCCATAAACTCGGAAATTCTTAAGCCTTAGTCAGTTGAAGCAAGAAAACAGGAAAACTACTGACTTCTAGCTTATCTACGAATGCTAAATACAAACGCAATAAGAAGACCTTTGAACCCAACGTCAAAAGACAAACGATCATAATGCCTCTGTTATACAATTGTGTACTAAAATAACTATAAACTACAATTGATCTGCCAAGTCATTGTAGTTTTTTGTTAAGAAACAACCGGCTTATCTAATCGCGATCATAATTTTAACAATACACATTTATAGTAATGTCGTCTTAAAAACGGGAATGTCGTAGTATTATATTATCTGTGATAATGGTGTGCAGGTTTTAAATAACGCAGTGTGTAGGTACTTATACTCCATTTATTATAACATTAGACAAATAACTGTTCTCACCCTTTCGTTATTTCGATGTAAACGTTTAATAAACTCCGTTATTTCACGATAAATACAAAGCACTGTAATCTATTTACTATTTACATTTAAAAAATAACTCCAAAGTGCAGTAATTTCAACAATATTACACAATAACTGTCGTTATTTGGCCGTTATTTGTCTAATGGAGTATAGGTAGGTGCGGTCCCCCCCTACAACGTGGACCAACGACCTGTTTAAGTTCGCGGGAAGCACATGGCAGGACCAAGCAATCCTTGGTAAAGACCCAAGTCCAGCAGTGGATGGTTTTGCCTGAAGCGATGACGGCTTCAGAAATCAGACGGCCTTGAAAATACTTAAACCATACTGATAACAATAATATAAATGCGGAAGTGACTCTATCTGTCCATCTCTCTGTTAGTCTGTTACTTTTTCACTGCTTATGGCCCATTTTTATTGATCGATAGGAATCGTATGCGGGGTGCGGGAGATTTCTTTAACGCATGACATATGGCCCGTATTCGGGTAACCGTTTTCATTAGTCGATAGAGAACGATTGCGGTATACGGAAAACCTGCCTCCTTTTCCTGCAGCGCACGTTTGGTAGTTTCTTTGAAGGCTCATTTTCATTAGGTGTTAGTTCGCTGCTCCCGTTATGGGGATTCCCCGCAGATGGTGTACCGACTGCGTTATCGACATTATGACTTTCATACGTTATTACCTCGCCTGTGGGGAGGCCCCGCATGCTGTATAGAATCATGAAATTTGGCAAGAAGCAAGGTCTCACAGCACACGTAAAGGAAAAAGTCCGAAAATTGTTAATTTGTTGATTTATCCCACAAAAAAATAAATAAAAAAATGTCGCAATTACAAACATTCATTTGCAGTTGGAGCATTGACCGACGTATATCGATGTTATGGGCGAACTTTTTTCAACTACAAAGTTTTTTTGTTCATGGGATTTTATCCCAACTACGGAACCCTTCATTGTGCGTGGTCTGACACGCACTTGACCGGTTTTTTTTTTGTTGGGTAATAACCAGCTTATCTTATCTCGATCATCCGCAATTTTTTTGGTATTTTAACAATAAGTATTATATATAAATAATGGATGCCATTTTAGAATGAAATTAAGGCCGCGTCATAAAAAAGCGACTGCCGCGCGAATACGCGATTGCGCGAACGTTTAGGTAAATTATGACGTACTCGTACAAACGCGACTTGTTTGGTCGCGCGCGCGAGTACGTCATATTCATATAAACGCTTTCGCTTAGGACACAGGGTCACGGTTAATAATGATGCTGCGTGTACTCGTAGGTAGGTACGGCCCCTACTGCAATCTGGACCAACGACCGACATAAGGTCGCGGGAATCTGGTATGCGGCGCAGGACCAAGAAATTCTTATGAAAGACCCAAGCGCCGCAGTGGACATTTTTGCCTGAAATTATGACCAAGAATAACGGTTTTAGAAATCGGACGGGCTTAAAAATCCATACTAATATTAAAAATGTGAAAGTAACTCTGTCTGTCTGTTACGTTTTCACGTCTAAACTGCTGAACCGCTTGTCATGAAATTTGGCAGAGATATAGCCTGGGATATGGAGAAAGACATAGGCTACTTTTTACGTAATAACCAACATCCACGCGGGTGGAGCCGCGGGCAAATACTAGTTCGTAATAAATGTTAAGGTTTAGACCTTTAACGCGAGGGCTAGACTTGCGGGGTAATTTCGTAACAGAGTAACAGTAGATATGGGCTTCATTTTGACAGTTTAACATCATTCATTGCGTTATTTACGTTTTTGAGCAGACAAATTCGAACAAATGAAACAATGGGTTAGTAATATCCTTCAAAATCATTCAGATTGTGATATATAAGGTGCAGCCACACTGCTGTTTAGAAATGTTTACAAACATTTTCTAACACTAATACATTTACTAACAAATGTTAGGAATTGTTACATTCTGTTAGGAATTGTTAAATGTTTTAAGTGCTCTTACGCCGATGGAAAATGTTTACAAACATTTATAACATTTGAAAAATCGGCTCGCTCGCAGTTTGGATTGACGTTCCGAGGCATCTACATGAATATGGAAGAAGATTTTCTCATTGGATCAGCTTTTATTTTATGTTTAAAAAAATAAAAAAGAAAAGCGCAATAGCTGGATGCGCCAAACACTAAGAGCTAGACAAAAGATTAGTGCCAAAGATTATATCAAGGATTTGGGCATTGACAGTTGCCTAAATGATTTTTTTGAGAATGAATAGTTCTGAATTTGAATATCTACAGAATTTAATTGGGCTGAAAATAGGTAAACAGGACACTAATTTTAGAAAATCTATAAGTATTACGGAAAGACTGGCTGTAACGTTAAGATTTTTAGCAACTGGTAGCAGTTATAAAAGTCTTGGAAATGTGTTTAAGCTGTCACACCAAGTTATATCTATAATATACAATTTGTTAACTAACAATTTTGTTCAGAAATGATTAGGTACTAACATTACCTAACTTGAAAACATTTTCTAACTGAAAACTGTTCCATTTCGCTAGTCTTGTATCTTTATTGTGCTTGCTGGCTTTCAAAGTGTTAGGTTGAAGCAGATAAATCTTCTCACCCGCACGTCAAAAACGCGCTTAGTCGTCGAGTTGCGTAAATCACCCTTTATACAGCCATACAAGCTACAGCTACAAGCTATTCCAACCTCCCCTGTCATGCTACACCAACCTCCGCTGTCATGCACAAGTTCAATTTGCATCGTGAGTGAAACAACATTTTCAGCGATGTATGCAATTTCCTGCCATTGCGTTTGATCTAGGTGGTCCGACGGAAACGGGGTGTGGATCTGATTGTTTGTGACGGGTACAACAGTTTTTATATTGGAAGACCAGGGACGGGTTGGAGCGGCCGCTAGAGATAAAAAAAATTCCAACAGTATACATCTATCACTACAGGGTAACCTATTGCGATAGTGTACTTATCTAAAGTCTAATCCTAACTTATTATTATAATTAAATTTTGTAATTTATTACAAACAATGAATAATTATTTGTGAACACACTCAGAATTCATAAAAAATCTTTTGTTTGGGTTATATGTACGAGTTTACGCACACATGATGCAATATTACTCCAAATAGTGTTTACACTATGAAATAAAAAAGACCGAAAAAGAAATCATATTTTCATTTTTATTGATAAAATAGTCGTAACATTGCTGTAGTGAAGTGTCACTTGATGTCACACTATGCCACCTACGCAAACGTAACGTAACTTGAGTCCAGATAGTGTTCAAACTATAAAATAGACCAGATAAGGGCATAAGAAGCACTAATATTTTCAGTTTTGTAAATAAAATACTCATGAAACATTGCTGTAGTGAAGTGTCACTTGATGTCACACTATGCCACCTACGCAAACGTAACGTAACTTGAGTCCAGATAGTGTTCAAACTATAAAATAGACCAGATAAGGGCATAAGAAGCACTAATATTTTCAGTTTTGTTAATAAAATACTCATGACATTGTTACGGTGAAGTGTAACTTGATGTCACACTATGCCACTTACGCCAATATGATGCACCTTGAGTCCAATACAGTTTGTACTATGAAATAAATAGTATAGGACCATTAAAGGTAACTCATATTTTCAGTTTTCCTAATTAAATACGTGTCATAGATTAGGGTGCATAACTCGAGACGGATGTATTTTAGAGTTGAGCTGCCATAGTATTGTTTGAATGGAAGTACTCTACACATCTAACAAGGTGGCGTTAGTGTGCCATAAAAAAAAGGCACCAAAATTGGGCATAGCCCTTTCAACTCAATCGGTTCAGTGTATTAGGAGCAAATCGGCTGTGACAGACGGCTAAACAGACAGACACACGCACGAGTGATCCTAAAAGCGTTTCGTTTTTATTTTTTCATTTTAGAGAACTCTAAAAAATCGAACTGTTAATTATATTTCTATAAACAGCTCCTCTTTTTCCTGAATTTGATTTTTTTTTTTTTAATTATTTCAAATCGGGTTTTCGTTAGTGACAGTCAGAAGTAATAACGTGTTTAGTTTATGGATCTGTTTAGCGTGCGGATAATAATATAAATTATGATCCCAGACAAGGCTCGACAGTTTCAACAATTCTTAAAACCAAAATACTAAAAAACACGCACATCTAAATGCATCCCTGTACGGAGGTGTGAGCTGTGGCGTATGTATTACGGGGCGACGATTTTCTTATGACGACGTTGTTAACCACTCGTTAGGGCTGTCCAGACATTCACTTTATTCAAAATAAATTGTTATATAAACAAATATTATAATTGGTAGGTTTGCCTCCCGTGTGGCTGATCCAAAATTTTAACAAAATAGTAAAAAAACAGACATCATGTATCCTTGTTACGGTTTCACTGCAGTGCGTTGCAGACTCCATGCCTGATAATGATAACTTTAGTCATCAAAAGTATTATATATCTTTATTTGCATTCTATAAGAAAAAGGTGTTACAATGGTTTAAAGCTAAGATACATTTACGGACCCTGTAGGGCACAGGAAAAGTTTTTTTTATTTTTTTTTATTTAAATTATTATCCACTGTCGAAACTAACAAGGAGCAAACGAACAACGAACGGTCCGCTTGAAGAGATTGAGCTGCAGCATATGCAAGATAGAGGACAAGAAGAAACCTGCTCCGCGACGAGACAAGCGGAGCGAGCAAGCCACGGCCTTTTTTTTTCTATATTTTGTTCTATAAGGAAGTTCTCAGTTTGGTTGTCAGACTTTCAGGCTTCCTAACTTACAACTGCCAGAAATCTACAAATGACAGCCAGGACCAACGGGTTAACGTGCTTTCCCAAGTACGGAAGGGTTTTGGTATGTAAGGATGGTCACCCATCCACGGACCTACCGCGGCAAGCGTTGCTTAACCGAATCGTTCGACCCGTGTGGCTATACTATATACATCGCCACGAGCACATCGTACAGCTTTAACTAAGTAATTGATCATTTGTCATTTTGTGATAGGACTTCTTCTCTTGACAAGCTTTCATAAACTTTCTTCACGCTACCCTTTGTAGGGTTGCCAACATGTACAGCCTCATCAACCGTACCATTAATGTATAAAAAAAGGAAGATTAGGTACGCGCTCCCGAGAGTAATCCCGTGGACCGCATAACATACGCCGACCGGCACAACTTACCTTAGTCACAATCGAACTGCCGTTTGTGTAGCACATGTGCAGCACGTTATGTAAAATTACCGTAATCGTCTAAATAAGCAGCACAATGCCTTCCTGTGTTTTCAAAATGTGCACAAATAATTCACAAACCAGAAACAAGTTCCACGGGATTACTTTCCACTCGTAAGTACATCAATCTTATTTTCTTTAAAATTCTCGTGAATAATATTGCTTTCGTCGTCATTTATTTCTGAGTGGTTAAGGGTATGTAACAGTGACAATTATTGCTATCTCGTTCCCGCTGCAACCCGCGTCATATCTCTCTATTTCCGTTGTTTCACGACATCGGGAAATGTAGTTGTGTGTGGGCTTGTTCACATGTAATTGTTTTTAGTCCAATAATGTTTACGTGGTATTAAAACGGTGCCTTATCTTCCTTTTTTTATACATCAATGAACCGTACAATATACTTTGCAAATGCAGAAACCCGGTTCGATGTCGTGCGTCACAAATATTTGACTATATTTTGAACTTATTGAATAATACATATCGAGTACCACATCTACTGTGAAACTGAACACTTGTCAAAAGAAAGAATCGATACCTATTTCAACTTGTTAACTTTTACATTCCAATATTCATAACTTTTAACTTAACTTGTCGTTTCTGTGTGTACTCCATTAGCTTACTTACTTAACCATTAAACTTATGTGTTTTTAACACCCCTCCGTTTCTGTCGGGGGTTAAAAACAAAGTGCTAGTGTATGGTGCCTACAACCATTAACCCGTACACGAGTTAACTTAGCTCAGATAACTCCTCTAGATTACAATTATGCAGCTATAAGTTAACCCTTACCCAGATGACCTAAATATGATAACTACTGTACGTTTTGTGGCTGCTTCACACACAGTGAAAGTGTCCATAAGACAGAGCAATCACTGGCGATGATCGAAAACCAATTAAATACGAACGATACATTAATAATGTCGAGTCAACGTGATTTGCATTACTAAAATCTTATTAAAAAACAGCTAAGAGTACTTTATTCAGTTGAAGAACCGATGACGTAAACGATTCATAAATTCGAACGCTTTTTTAATCGAAAACAAAACGATGCATAATGGTTTGAATTTATACACATAACCCATAAATATGTATGAAGTCTTATTATGTGCGAAACGAGTATTTTAACATGGTTCGAATTTACATTACTCCACGCGTTCAAGTTAAGCCCACCCGGACTTTTCGATCGCGGCAATTTGTATGTTATAATTGTGTTTTCCATTATTGTCATTAGACGGCACTACTTCAGTTTCAATACTTTTAGTACAAATTGAAATTTACGTTAAATCGATCAAATATAATAATAAAAAGTCGCACTAAGCAAGCCTGATACCACTAAAGAATGAAGACAGCTTAAAGGAAAGTGTAGTCATTGCAAATAATGAGCATGCAGCATGTGAATTTTATGTAAATTTATATAAGGTTTAAATTACAATTATTGAAGAGCGCTTGTTAAATATTCACACGGTTGTTGGATATATTATAACGTCATTACTAGTCAACAAAGCTCTGCAACGTTGCTGTTGAAAGCCTTTGTAAAAGTAAATCCGTTGTCTGTTAGAACTTTTAATAAACCGGCGATGTGTCTCGCCTATACAGCCTTTAATGTCCATATTGTTTTATTGGAAATGTATGATGCTTCAGTGCCGTTGCCATATTATTACCGTGTATTCCCGTTCGTCCCCCCGACTTCGTCGACCTAATGGGACGAACGGAAATTTACAAAAATAATATTAAATTTGTTCCCGATCGTCCCCTTCGGGATTTTAGGGGGACGAATGGGCATATATTCTTAGATTGGTGCCATTCGTCTAAATAAAATAAAATGAAATAATCAAATGAAATGAAATGAATCATGAAATGGTAATCGTTGTTTTGCAGTTTACTTTTCAAATTAGTTACTTGGTTGGATTTAATAATTATTTGACTTTTTTATTTTTCTTTATAAATATTACCTATATGGCTCGGGCGAGATGCGCCGGCGATGCCGCTATTAATAATAGAGTGCCGATAACATTGTCTTATTTGCGTCAACCCTATTGGTTTACCTACCTGACATTCTCTCCCTCTAGTGTCCTTAAATAAGTCGATGGCTTAGTAGCACAGAGTACTTTAATATAGTTAGTGGTGTGACAAAACAAGGAAACAGCACAGGTGTTCATGTAATAGTAATTCTACACGAATTCTGTGGAAAACTACCTGATGTAAGTCCATTTTAACACGCTTTTATTAGCTTCATACGTATTGCCTATGTAACGGAAACTTTGAACATGATTTTGAGCCCCTTCAAAACGTCAGAATAACTCGAAATGTGGCATACTTATCAAGGACCGATGACAATCCATACTTATATTATAAATACTTATATTATAAATGTGAAAGCAAATTTGTCTGTATGTTATGTTTTCACGCCTAAATCGCTGAACCGATCGTCATGAAATTTGGCAGAGATATAGCCTGAGATATGGAGAAGGACATAGGCTACTTTTTTACGCGATAACCGACATCCACACGGGCGGAGCCGCGGGCAAAAGCTAGTAAAATATAAAAGAAAAACACGCTTTTATTGAAAATCCAACTAAAAATAGTTTTTTTTTTTTTTTAAATTTGAATTTATTTATTTATCTTTATTTGATCAGACTACAATGGTCTATAGTGTTAGTAACAAAATGGCTTAGCCTATGTTAGTACTTAATAACTAAAACAGAATGGGTCCGGTTTGCAAGCGCCCACACTAGCGGGCTGCTGTCTACCCGGGCGGCTATTGATTGCAGGATAGTGTTAGGACTGCCACGCAGCCTGCGGAGTAGCGAGGCATATTTATTACGCCACAGTGCATCAAAACCGTCAGTACGTGCATCTGCAAACATTGCCGAGGCACTACAAAACCGCGGCAATCGCAACAATACCCTGAATGCGTTATTGTATTGGATACGCAGAGCATTGTAAGCCTTTTGCGTATATGTGAACCACAGGGCTCCCGAGTACAGTGCTGTGCAGTATGCCTTAAGAAGGGTTATTTTAATTGCGTCTGTACATCGAGAAAATCTGCGGGCCAGCATATTCGCCCTAACTGACAATGCTCTGCGCTCCCTCTCTAGATCCATGTCGTCTTTCAGGTTATCAATAACCAGATGTCCCAAGTATTTAAACTTAAATACCCTGCTAATCGGGTGACCTTTCATTAGGAGAGGAGGGACAGTAGTGGGACACCTGGTGCCAGACCTGAAGACCATGAACTCTGTCTTACTTGAGTTGTAAATTAACCCATGAGTCGCAGCGTACGACTCACACTCATTGAGTAGCTTTCGGAGAGCACCGATCGAGGGAGCCAGCAGCACCATGTCGTCCGCGTAGCTAATGTTGTTAAAACAAACTCCATCCACGTAGTAGCCGACACGTGTGCCGCTGAGTCGCTCAAACTCAATCAGAGCATTAACATACAGACCGAAGAGCAAAGGCGAGGACAGGCCCAGTAATACGAAATCTGGCGGCAGCGCTGTCTCTTCTAGCTTTTGCTAGAGAAGATCGTATGAAACAAGGTCAAAGGCCCTGGACAAGTCAAGAAAAACCGCATAAACCGGCTTATTTCTATCCGTTTAATACTTGACAGCGTGCTTCAAACTAACAATAGCAGTGTCTGTTGCAGCCCAGGCGGGAATCTAAACTGGGCATCACAGAGCCGCACATGCTTTTTTAGATGTGAGTTAAGCACGCTGTCAAGGACCTTGGCTACAACGGTGGCGAGTGAAATAGGCCTGTAGTTTGACTTGTCCGATACGTCTCCTGTCTTGCTTTTGACCACCGGCACCACCAGAGTCCACACTGGATCTAATTAGGAATAGTGTATTTTTTTTTAATAAATGGAGTGTTTGAGAATTTGGAATTTGAATTTGAAATTTGAATTTGGAGAATTTTTTAAATTAATAGGGGTGCATGGTGTCAATAGTTATAAATATTTTATTGACAGATATGTATAAAAGGTTAATTTTGATAATATCTTAGAAAGCAGTCCACGCTTTTTGACATATTTTTCCTTATTTACACTATTCATAATTCAAATTAAAAAAAAGCCTTTTTTTTGGATTTTCTATAAAAAAGTGTTTTTTTTTTTAACTATTATTTTTGTTATTAATGTTATTAGATTGCCTACATAGTGAATACTATTTTGTCTCATTTCGTATTAATTTATGCTATTAAACAATCAGTCTGAAATTATTTGAGGGGACCATTGAGACCCAATTTTTTTTTTTTAATAAATTATTCCCGTTCGTCCCACTAGGGGGGACGAACGGGATTACACGGTTATTAAATGTTCGTAAAAAAAATAAAAGTTTGAAAAAACAAGTGTGTTTACCGGTAGGTAGAGCTTGTTTGCTGATAGTGGTTTATTAGCTCATACAGTAGATAGTACTATTCCGCAAAATAACTCGATATAGTTATCGCGGCTTCACCTTTCGTGTTTCGAAGTTATAATGCTGAACTAAAGAATCCGTTTCTTTATTCTCAAGTTAAACATTTGGAATACAGTCCGCATCGAAAGCGGAGAAATACACAACCGAGCACTATTCGTAAAATATTTCAAAATCATGAACCACTCACTGCACTCACTAGTACGTTGTTTGTGCAAAAAATGTATTGTATTCGGGACAGCCCTAGGTATAAAAATGTCACCTTTAATTCTGTAATTGGATCATCAATCAAAATTGGAAGGCGTGGTCGGACTATGACTGCGAACTGCGTAGAGCAACTACGTCACTATTCGAACTGAATTTATAACTACAGAAGGTACAGACGGCTTGGACAAAGCCTCATTTTATATATATTAATCGGTACCGATGATGGTAAAATCTAAAATGTATTGGACTGACGTCAACTACCGAGAAACTATGTCAATCCTGTTGAAAGTCGTTGTAGGAATACGAAACGCTCTGAAAGCGATTGTCACTTCTCAGACCCTTTATTAGAATTACTGCTTAACCAGGTTCCTGATAATAAAACGATGTTATATATCGAACAGGCTGACAAAGCGAGGCACAGGCAACGCATTACCAGCGAAGCAGTAATAGAGCTGTAACACTATGCTTGACAAATGCCTGTTATGACAATACGTCACATGCACACTGTACAAGTGTGCATTTGCGCTACAGACTGCAAGTATTTGGGGACTGCTACCATTAGATAAATAGACCACCATTGGGCATGCAAACATTTATATAATCATTCACTTAAGGTTAACTGCAATTCAAACCACAGCAATTCAGCAATTTTTTTCTCTGATAAAAACTCACGTCAAACTGTGGTGTTGAGCGAGTAGTCGTAGTTGGTATTAGTTTTTTGTAGAATTATTATAGTTCATTCAAATACTGTGTGCCAACAGTAACACACTGTGCAAATAGGTTCCTATAGCTCTATCCATACCTGCCTATCACTGAGAGCTCTAGTCTGAGTGTACTAAAAGGACTGCCAAAAAAGTTAATAATGAAATCGGTTTCATATAACTGTCCTAGAGCTACGATAATGGACGTCAGACTGTCCCTCATACGCTTCAAGAAAGCATTGATATTTATCCGATAACCGAACTACATCAGATCCACAAAAGTTATTAAAGACATAATTTTTTAAACCAATCAGTCCTAGCCTTTTCCAACTATTTTGGATGCAGCTGAATACCTGTATTTTACATGAAGCGACTGTCTATCTGACCTCCATAACCCTGTAATTGGGTAATACGATACCCCGTGCCCCCCGTGGTAAGACTGGTTGTCAGACTTTCGGGTTTCTGACGACCCGTAACGACTGTCAAAGATACATGAACTACAGCCGGGACTAACGGCTTAACGTGCTTTCCAAGGCACGGAGAAGTCTCGGTATGTAAAGATGATCACCCATCCACGGACCAACCCCGGCAAGCGTAGCTTAACCTGATGGATCGACACTTAGCACGAGCGTTCAATTTTTTGAACCCTATTCTTTAATTAATATACCTGACGTACGATGAAAACATAACTGCCATGAGAGCAAAAGAAGCGTGATCGCGATCTACAGTTTTCTTCCATTCACATTTATTTATTACTAGCTTTTGCCCGCGGCTCCGCTCGCGTGGATGGCGGTTATCGCGTAAAAAAGTAGCCTATGTCCTTCTCCATGTCCCAGGCTATATCTATGCCAAATTTCATGACGATCGGTTCAGCGGTTTAGGCGTGAAAACGTAACATACAGACAGACAGACAGAGTTACTTTCACATTTATAATATTAGTATGGATTGCCATCATCATCATTATCGTCCACAACCCGACTTCCCCCATTGCTGAGGATTGGCCTCTCTTTTCTTTATGCCAATTTCCACGGTCCTGTGGCAGCCTCATCCACGTTCTACCCGCGACGGTAACAATATCGTCCGCCCATTTCGTATCGTTATAATATTGTAATTAAACTTAAATTTACAGCACATGATTAGCTCGTCTGTTTCACTCTATACGATGCACAAATGGAGACGCAATTTAGTACTAAACTTAATTACAGCACATGATTAGCTCGTCTGTTTCACTCTATACGATGCACAAAAGGAGACACAATCTAGCTTATTAAACTTAAATTTACAGCACATGATTAGCTCGTCTGTTTCACTCTATACGATGCACAAATAGAGACGCAATGTAGTATTAAACTTAATTACAGCACATGATTAGCTCGTTTGTTTCACTTTATACGATGCATAAATGGTGAAACAATCTAGTATTAATCACGCCGACACAGTGGTAAAATTATATCATGGAAAAAATCGTTATTTAGGGTACCTACCTCCTGTACATGTAAAGTGGAGATGCTTTTTTTTTCGCCTACCCTTTGGTGTGAGTTTTTTTTATTAGATGGGTCTTTCAAAAATATTGCGGGTTTGTGAAAACAATTTTTCGATTAAGGGAGCCGTTTCTGAAATGGCTTTAAAGTGCTAATTTTTGTTAGAGTTAAATGTGTCAGCAGCTAATATTTTGTCAAATGTCAGCTAAATGGTTGTTAAAAAAAATTACAGCAGTAGTATATATAACGAAGTCAAAAGGAAAACTATCACAGCCAAGTAGGCGTCACAAGTTACCGAGTAATAGTCAACCAACTTACATTTACAGTTGAAAAACATGTTCTCCCATACATTCCGTTTGGAAGAACATGTTATTCAACTACGATGCTAAATTAGTTCTTGGGATAAATTCATACCAACTACGGAACCCTTCATTGTGCGTGGTCCGACATGCACTTGGCCGGTTTTAGCCATATCACCTTCCACATCCAACTATTACTTTGTCTTCTCACTTATTTTAAGTTCTGGGTCTTCTCCATCTATACTTCTATACTAATATATAAAGCTGAAGAGTTTGTTTGTTTGTTTGTTTGTTTGAACGCGCTAATCTCAGGAACTACTGGTTGGAATTGAAAAATTCTTTTTGTGTTGGATAGTCCATTTATTGAGGAATATTATAGGCTATATAACATCACGCTACAACCGAAAGGAGCGGACCATAAATGAAAAATGTTGCAAAAACGGGAAAAAATATTCCTTTTTGAGAGCTTCCGTTGCGTGCGCTGCGTAAACGGTTTAAGTTTCGCAAATATTATGTATGATGGAATTGTTCCTCTTTAAAAGTTCAAAAAAAAAGTCCGCGACAGCATATGTCCATCTTTTAAGATTGACTCACTATAACCTTTTTTATGGTGATCATATTTGTTCGAAATTAATGCATTATTTGCGAAGGAGTTTTCATAAACATGGTATTAATCCTTATGCAAATAAATACGTTATTCATCACAAGTATTTAATTTTGAACAAAGTTGCCCTTACATCATTTAATTTCAATGAATATCGCGATATAACTGTTTTATAATAACTCCGCAGCAAAACAATGATCAACTCTGCGAGGTAGTCGATTCTAAAGCTGAAGAGTTAGTTTTTAGGGTTCCCAAAGGGTAAAATGGGACCTTATTACTAAAACTCCGCTGTCCGTCTGTCTGTCTGTCTGTCTATCCGTCTGTCACCAGGCTGTATCTCATGAACCGTGATAGTTAAACCGTTGAAATTTTCACATATGATGTATTTCTGTTGACGCTATAACAAAAAATACTAAAAAACAGAAAAAAATATATTAAAGGGGGGCTCCCCTACAACGGACATGATTTTTGCCGTTTTTTTTGTGGATGTCGGTTATCGCGTAAAAAAGTAGCCTATGTCCTTCTCTATATCCCAGGTCGATCGGTTCAGCGGTTTAGGCGTGAAAACGTAACATACAGACAGACAGACAGGCAGACAGAGCTACTTTCACATTTATAATATTAGTATGGATAGCTTTTGCCCGCGGCTCCGCCCGCGTGGATGTCGGTTATCGCGTAAAAAAGTAGCCTAAGTCCTTCTCCGTATCCCAGGCTATATCTTTGCCAAACATGACGATCGGTTGAGCGGTTTAGGCGTGAAAACGTAACATACAGACAGACAGACAAATAGACAGACAGAGTTACTTTCACATTTATAATATTAGTAAAGATAAAGATGTGTATGGATGGTACGGAACCCTTCGTGCGCGAGTCCGACTCGCACTTGGCCGGCTTTTTGTTTTTTGAACGCGCTAATCTCTGGAACTGCGAGTTGGATTTGAAAAAATCTTTTTGCATTTTACAGCCCAATTCTTGAGTAAGAATTACATTCCTATTAACTAGAATACCATTTTTTTAAATGAAAGTTTATGCGAAAACGAAGTAAAAGCACGGGCAGGCAATATGTTGCGACGGGGTGGGTCGGGGTAGCAAGAAATTTAACGCGGACGAAGTCGCGGGCAGAAGCTAGTTAATAATATTTTTGTATCCTTACCTACTTTACCAAAACTTTTTATTAGCAATGGCTGTTAAAAAAGGCGCATATATAAATAATTGATGTTATTCATTTCCTGCACCCTTATTGCGTAACACGTTAACAATCACAATCTGAATGATTTTGAAGGATATTGCTAACCCATTGTTTCATATGTTCGAAAAAATTGTCTGCTCAACAATGTAAATAACGTAATGAATGTTGTTGAACTGTCAAAATGATAGCCATTGCTACTGTGAGTGTGTTACGCAATTACCCCTCTGAGTACTAATACACCATTATTATGAGTTGCAATCGTATAACCGATACTTATGTTAAATAAAGGAAGTAGGAATGGGAATAGATTAGGTATGTACCATGCGTAATCACCACCATAAAAATGATAACCTCCCAAGAGGTCATTATTTAAGTATCTCTCAGCGAAATCGGGGAGGCTCGCATTGTTGGTCATAAACGATTTAATTGAGTGTCATTCTGAATTTTGACAGTTAATTATTTCGACACGGTCTTCGATACCCAATATTTACCTTCATGCTCGTTGCCTGCTTATTCTCATTCACTTTAATATGAGTATACGAATTCATTTATTTCACACTAGCTAATGCATGCTTTGCAATGCCTTTTTTTGTTAGGAACCTTCACCGAAGCTCACACAACAACTTAACTTTCGGTTGAGCCATTTTCAAGTTTTTGCGAGACTTACACACGGCAATGGATTTGTTTATATACATATTACTAATTATGTATGTACTACGTATCGTCAAATCGTATTGAGAAACCTTTTACGCAGCGGTTGTTTTGGTAAACCTCTATACCCAAAGTCTCAAATTCAGATAATTTAAGTAAACAAAGGGATAACATATCAAAAAAATATCTTCAGAATGGTAATTCACATAAAATGGCGATAAAAAAGGTTCAATTTTCTTTTAAGTAATGAATTTAAAAAATAATAATTAAAAAATAATCATGCCGTAATTATTTTTATAAATCGGTTTTAAACAAAGTTATTAAAAAAAGGAGATTTTCGGGTAAAAATATTTTATGATACTGGTAACAATGCAGGAGATCCAAACATTTTCATATTATTTTACTTCTTTAACAACACTAATATTACAACTCTCATTCATAGATTCATAATTTCATATTGTATGTAGCATATCCAGCCACATTTTGGATGAAAACGGCTGTAAACTGTTTCGAATGGAAATCGATTTTGGGAGGCCTACGTCTAGCAGTGGACTTAAAAGGGCTGATTATGACGACCATAGGCCGTGTCTCTGACACACTACATAAAACATTGTTTGGCAACGGTATTTTGTTCGCATAGTTCTTATAATTAATTCACTTTAATTTCATAGACGATTATTTTCAAAAAAATAAATAAAATATATATTATTAAATGTTTTGTACCACTGTCCTGTCATTTTGACAGTGACATTTCTTGACATTACTTTGCTTACATAAATTATCTGAATTAAAGACTAGACTATTAAAGACAAGTTTACCTGAAATTAATTGGGCGTGTATGCTATTTACCAACTTACGTGTATAAATTATATAGAACGTTTTCGGTTTATTCAATTTTGTTTTTTCAGTGATACTTAATTCAATAAATATCTGTATTGGATAATAAAATATATAGCATAACTTTATTTATTTTTTTCAAAAATTATTCACTAACAAAATAACTTACTTAATTAAAACCCTTTAATGCATTTGCTGCCCAGTTCAAAAATATTTTTTTCTTGTAAGCCATAAATTGTTTGGCAAATTTACATACTTAGATTTGGTGTCGCTAGTCGGGTCCTGGGCATGAACAGAAGTCATCTATAGCGACTGCTCGAATACGGGTTGTAGGCACACGAACGAATTATTTTTTGACATATATGCTGGGTGCTGGGCAGCGAATGGGTCCATATATAATAATTATGTATAATAAACAAACGTCGTAAACCACATTTCAAGCCTGATGCCAAACAGTGAGATACATAACAAAAGAATTGCTATTTAAAGCGGACAGAAGGCGGTATAGGCGGCACTAGGTCATTTCAGGCTCTATGCAACCTGGTTATGTCCTAGTTACAGCGACGACCTGGGACGAGCGGGACGGCTTTCAGGACCGGCGCCGGTATCGGACTGGCGACTCTCAAAAATTATAAAACTACTCGTTCCTTATATATTGTTTTGCCAAAAATGTATTATTTTAACTAAGTATTACTTTGTTGCATTTTCAGTAAGTACTAAAAGATTTTAATTTATTTTCCGAGTGTTTAAACTTTTACAAAGATTTGTGTGATTTGTTTTACGGCACATTTGTGAATAATTAATAACTTTCTTATAAAAACTAAAATTACGCAATTAAAAAAAGTATTAGAAAGACCAAAAATGTGGTTAATTTATCTTAATTACGACAATGATTGACATAGCGTGTTTATATTTTTAAAATTTGTTCCTAGTTTCTTTTAGTTTTGTTGTCTTACTTTTTCATGTCCTAACTAACTAGAACTATATTAGTGTTGGACATTTAAATTAACTAACAAACAATAAAAATACAATAACCTAACTTAATTAAAACTATTTACAAACTAAAATATGGCATCCGTAAAATCCTCCGAATCGCTGTCAACTCGTAATGTACTCAAGAGACACGCCACGTTGCATGGCAATGCTTAGCCTCCGGCCAAGGTAAAAGCCAACCCTTGTGTCACGGGAAGTGTCAACCAGCCTGTTGGAGATTCAGTGTTGGGCTATATTAGGAAAATTGCAGGCGAAACTAGACGCAACAAGTGACAAAATGATACTGTTATCAGTGTTAGCGAAAATGGAGGACGTCATATACAATGAAGAGGTAAATGTAGACTGATCGTGACGAATTTGTGTTCTAGAAATGTTGCCAGTGTTTTTCTAATTTAATGTATTTTATTTTATTTAGTTTGAGACCCTTCATTTAAAACATTTTTTTTTTGTTTAACATTAACTCTTGTGTTACCATGATACTCGTATGTATTTTTTTCTGCGTTTCTTCTGCATCCGCTCTATTGTCATAAAACGATTCCATTTTTTGAACGAGTTTTTAATTATTTATTACTTAACTGGTAAGTTAACTAATAATAACTAACTAACTAATAATTTAAAATTCATTACTGCATCATTCAGATTTTTGTAGTACAAATACACTTATTATTTTGCTTCTTTCAAGACGTAACCAGTATTCATAGTTTTCCGGATAGACAAAATTAATTCAACTCGTAATGTTGGTAAATCGTAAGGTCTGTAGACCCTAACATGATTTCAGAAATTTGTATCGGGTGCCCCCAGCCTAAATTCAACTGACGCAACTATCTTGGGCCTCCTAATGCCGTTCAAATCATGATCCATTTTCAAACAATGTTGCGGTTTGCACACGGTTGGCCACACGCAATCGACGCGAAATGAGTCGAACATAATTTCCCCATCTCAATAATCACAACACAAATGAGTGCGCGGTTTCCTACGTCTTGCCTTGAAATTTGTCATATACTTAAAGCATTTGAGGGCATCTCGTCCTAAAGACAAACAACTACAAGTCTGCCACAGACAGATGGACGCAACCCACAAAGTTTATTGGTTACTAAATTAAATTAAATTTAATCTAAATTAAATTTACTCGTAAACTAAATTTTATCGTCACTGCTTACTCCAGAGACGTTTCCTCTTTTTATCGGCACGAACTATACGTGAGTATTAAGGTCTTCCAAAGCCCAGATTCCGTGTACCACCTTTCCGTGATACCTGTATATAGAAATACCATTTCAAACACTACGCTACAGTTAAATGAAACTGTGTGTGTGAGTTTGTTTCGGCCTATCTTCTCAGAGTAGTCGAATAGGAAACGCCAACCTCGTCTAGTTTTTAAAATATGATAGGCGTGTGTTTGTATGTACAAACCTTCTTACAAAAATAAAATCATTTACAGTGGAATCCTAATAACTCGAATTTCAAGGGAATTGCAAAAAAAAAATGTAGTAACAAGAATTTTGATATACATACAACGGATTTAATTGCTATAATTTAGATTAAGACGAATTTTCGAATTGTGGAGTCATAGGTAGTAAAATAAAAATTCGACTAAGTTTTAATGGTACATATTTATTGAAACAAATTATTTGTGAAGTAAACTGTACAAACAACTACAAAAAAGCTGTTATCTTCTTTTGAATTACGTAGAGTTAAAGTCGTTAGTTTCCGTTTAGTACTTATGGTTTTGCTAGTTAGCCAAATACATACTGACCGATAACAAACTTCTTTATAAGCAATGAGCCTAAACGTAAATAAAACAAACATAAGATGGTGTTACTGAGAAAGTTTAATCAATGTATTCATTCATAGAACGACGTGTACAAAGTACACGCAGTAGAACAAAACCACCAAACATTCCTTTTAGATTTTATTGCTATGAGTTCGGGGAATTCCAAGTGAAGACGTCATTATATTTTATTAACTTCGAATTAAGGAGTCTGCTTTTTGAAATTCAGTTTTGTCAAGTTACAAAGTCTACATTTTAAAGATTCCACTGTATCTAAATAGCCAGTTAGTCAAGTGGCACCGGGGATTGCCCTATATGCCAGACAGACGATTTAAGTATTGCCACTCACATGGAGGCTAGTTTAATAGCCTGATGACGTTTACATGATGTTTATTTACAATTACATAAAGATCGCTAGCTCTCAATAAACACCCAGCCTCACGCGACGTTTTGCAACTCGAATAAACGTGAGCATCGTTTAATATGGGTTGCATGAACTGTCTCGTTAATAAAGACCGTGCCTCTTGTTGTGTTTTTTCCTCTGTGGGCAAAGCGTTAGATTTGGAGTAGTTCTCGTAGTCAATTAGATGAATATTCAACAGATGGTCATTCATCTTCCTGCAATACGTGCTGACCAATTAATTAGGGGAACACTGTCTTCTTGTTTGAAATATCTCTATCAGCCGTCATCTTAGTATAACCCAGACTCAAGTTAAGTGGATAGCATTTATCAATTAAAATATCACGTTTGTTTCAGTAGCCAACATACATGAATGGTTCTGGGAAAATCTAATAAATAATTGATTTATTCTTCCATTTTCATTTAGCAGTGGTTGTCTTAGCCGGTCTATTCCTCTATAATCTGTTGTTCTGAACGAAATTGTTCTTCACAATTTTCAATACTTCTTCATCTTACCAGCGTTTTCCCGACTTCCCTCCGCTAAGAGGTACGGCGCCGTACGGAACGGTCTTTTATTACTTCCAACTATCATCGCTCATAACTTTTTGAGTAGTTCTCCTAGGAAGTATGATATTATCAGCGCTTCTTCTTCAAGTAACCACTACGGGACCTTTCTACTTATGTTTTACGTTTAGATAGTTTCTATTTCCCGACCTAAAGCACTTTGCTCTCGCGGTTACGGGTAGACTAGGGCAACGTTTGTTCCGTAATAGCTGTTCCATTCCACGTAAAGAGATTGTGAGTTACTCTTAGACAAATCTTAGAGCACAAGGTATAAAACATGCCTTCTTACATGTGTCTCATATTATTTATCTTTAATAATCGCCTCACGTGTCGTGCCGCCTGAAGCCTTTAGAGTCACACACTGATTGATACCCTGAACTTTACTCTTGAAACTAACATTCCAAGACCACCCCTATTGGTTTGTTAGTCACTGCCAATCCACAATGTTATTAAAAAATAACAGTGAGCAATTTATAGGCGATTGATAAGATTCGTGTATCCGTCTGTTATCTCGCTAAATTGTTTGTTTGTTTTATTACATAAATAAAATGTAGTTCGTGATAAGTAAAATTAAGTGTAAGTTTACAATTTATAAACACAACATCAGCTTCGTCGGCTCTACACGATGGATGAATTGAATTTATATTTAGCGTCCTTTGTTGGATTTGTGTACGATGTGTCAGTAGAGCCTTCCCATATTTTAAAACCGGCTAAGTGCGTGACGGACCACGCACAATGAAGTGTTCTGTAATTGGGATGAATTAATACCAATTTGATTTTTTTTTCCCTATACATCGATATACTTCACGGTCAATTCTCAACTGCAAATGTAAGTTTTATGTGGTAAAACTATAAATTAACGATTCGGACCTTTACTTGTGCTGTGAGACCTTGCTTCTTGCCAAATTTCAAGATTCTAGGTCAACGGGAAGTACCCTATAGGTTTTGATTGATTTGCGAGTATCAAAATAAGTCGACGCTTGATTTTTTTAGAGCTACAAGAGTCCTACGTATTTGATATTAATTTCAACTTGATACCTCCCCGCGTTCCTGAGAAAAAGGTTCTTGACAGACAGAAAGACGGACGGACGGACGACGAAGTGATCCTATAGTAATATGTAGTAGTATATAGGTCTTCTTCTTCTTCTTCGCTTTGCTCTTGACAGAGCGGTCGTGGTCACAATGAGCTTTGTCCAATCGCAGGTGTTGTCGTAACTCGCCTCACGATCTCCCTCCATCTGGTTCTATTAGATGACAGTCTAGTGCATTCACTAACAGGGCCTCCAACTGCGGATTTAATCTGATCGGTCCACCTAATCGGTGACGATTAGGTGGACCTCCCGCGTGGCCTATTACCTTCTACTCTGCCCTGCACCACTAGACGCTCTATGGAGTCATAATTCCGTCCGTATAGGTACGGAACCCTAAAAAGGATTATAAAGCCCACAAGTGCAACTGTCTATCCTTTATGATATAACTCTTTCTCCACCTTTGACACTACCCATATAATGAATGGGCTTATGAACTGGGATATATTTTTTGGCAGGGACAATTTTTTTAATAACTTATTGTAGATTTTATTAGTCCTAGCGTTTCCTGCGGTCCAAGCTCTAGCATGACTTTTTCTAAATGAATAAACACGAAAGAAATAATATATTATTTTTAATGCGAGTACCATCTCCATCTTTAGCTATTTTTCTAATATTTTCGTCCTTCATTCATCAATTTGTTGCTGTTAAACTACTTCATATTTTCAGACATAAGCCGAGTATCAATATACTTACTACTTACTTATTGGACGCGAAGTAATTGCCTTCTGACCCCGCGATCCTATCAGCAAAATATTGTTTATGGGGCTAAAAGTCAAAACCAAAAATATTTATTTAAATTAAAACATCATTGGTGATGAATTGACAAGCTGTCGGTCAGTTAGTCGGAAAATTGACGTCTAGAATTATTAGACTTTATTTTACACTAGCGATTCCCCGGCTTCGCACAGTTGCAATTTTTTTTATGCATAATATGTAGCCTACCACTACTTCCATCTGGAATAATGTACCTAACAATGGTGAAATATTTTTTCTAATAGGAGTTTTGGTTCCGGAGATTACCCTCCACATATACACAACTCACAAAATTCACTCGGGTCTCTTTATAATATTAGTATATCATATCGACATCTGTAGATCAGATACTTTAACTTAAAGTAATTCAAAATTAATGGTACCTGCTTGTCAATCCATTATCATCAGTGTTCCAGATATATTTTGTTTGTCCAGGATGTGGCATTTTATTGGTACAATGCACAGACAGGTAGTTCTGCACGCGAGAGGGAAACGTGACAATATTTGCAAATGCATACAATTAAGCTTATTTCATTAAACTTATCAACAATACAATGAGAAGAGTTATGTGTTGTGTCTTATCTCAAAAGGAATGAATTATACATTGTGAGGTCACGCGAAAGGGGTCCAGCCTCCAGCAAATATGTCATAATTATTAATTTTCCGTTCAATTTACTATTAATAATGACTAATTAGTACTTAGCTGTGTCGATCGCAGAAGTACGTAAATCATCATTTAATGTGATGATTTAAATACAATAGACTGCGGTATGGCAAAATTGTGAAAATAAATGGTAGCTATTGATTAGATTTTTCTTTCTTTTTTTATTACCGTGAATCTGTTATAAGTACAGACGGCCATACCGCCTGCACGTGAATATAAGGTAAATAATGAAGATGACGCTTGACTGCTCGCTATCACATGGCTTTTTTAACAGACTTTCCAAAAAGGAGGAGGTTCTTAATTCGGTTGTATGTTTTTTTTTTGTATGTTACCTCAGAACTCCGTCGTTTATGAACCAATTTGAAAAATTCTTTTTTTATTTGAAAGGATATACTTCCAGATTGGTCCCATTTTTTTCAAAATCCAGTTCTGATGATGGGATCCATGAGGAATTGAGGGAACTCCTCAAATTTTATAGGCAAACATATAGTGATTTTTGTATTTATTTCATCAACAAGTCAAGCATTTGCATTCAGAAAGTATCATTTGATGAAGTGGAACTGATGAAGAAGACCACAAATGGCCACCGGAACTCCTCAACTATAAGTATTTCACGGGTGGCGATAAGATATTTCGATTAAGATAGTTAAGCGACTATGAAGCAAATTTGAATAAATAATTCTGATGAAAATGGTACCATAGAACTGATCTGAATATGAAGCCGGAAGGTATGCACCAGAAGTCCGTAATAAAACAATGTATCCTAGCCGTGTTTATTGGAATTGTCATGAGATGCACTCGGGCTATAAATGGTTATTAACCGATTTTTATTAACTTTGCTTGGGTAGTTTTTGAGTTAGCTTCGATAATACGTATTTAATCCACTTCGTATAGGAATCTTGTGTCACTGTTGTTTGTGCGGTGTAGCAAGTAGTGGTAATCCAATTGTTGTGGGATAGGTATCATAACTAAAAAGTGAAAAAAAAAAAAAAAAAAAAACCGACTTTAATCAAAAAATACCCAAAAAAGTGAAAAATAACTTTATATTCGGAAGTCGGTGTCAAAAAACGAAAATACACAACCAAGGACACCGACTTCCGAAAATACAGTTATTTTTCACTTTGGTGAGTTTTTTTTTTGAAAGTCGGTTGTTTCTTTTTGTTAAAAGGGATTTTTCTCCCAGCTGTTTATAAATGACATGCTTGACACTACTTGTAATGAACCTTCGCTGGAGGCACGCGCCGTCGAATCAGTCACGGTTTGTAGATAGGTTACACGCGCATGACCTACTGCTGTGTACTTATAAGTCCTAAGTACAGGTTAGATTCTAGACAAACAAATAATTATCGAGTATTCAGTCAATGCAAATAACTATAGGTACTCTATGAAGGCCTGGCTGGAAGGACTTGTAGCTAATAGTATAACAGCCACACGGGTCGATCGATCAGGTTAAGCTACGCATGCCGCGGTTGGTCCGTGGATGGGTGACATACCAAGTCTTTACATACCAAGACCCCCGTGCCTCGGAAAGCACGTTAAGCTGTTGGTCCCGGCTGTCATTTGTGGATCATTGACAGTCGTTACGGGTCGTCAGAAGCCCGAAAGTCTGCCAACCAAACTGAGAACTTCCATATAGAACCCCCCCCCCCCTCAGGATCAGATTTAACGACAGCAATAGTACGCACATCCGCCATTCCATGGCGATTGAAGATTGTCGTCAAGTGCACCATTCTATTATGTAAATCGTACACTATATTGGCATAAACTTTCCACATCCATAAGTGCTATTCCCATATATTTAATTGACGCTTCCATTCCTTGGCATAAGAAAACTGTCAGTGACTCATTAATTAATTACCTTTTTAATAAATATCTGATGAAAGAATTAATTAACGTCACTATATTCACGTGACTAGTCGTTCTAAGTTACTAACGAAATTAGCACATTTTCTTTTATTTACATAATGATGTCAAATATAAACATCTAGATTATTTATATAGAAAACGTCATAAGATCAGAAACGATGCTAGCGTTAAGTGTATTATCGTGCATGAAAACATACATGGTGTTATGATTTAGATACCTTATCCCGATAAAATTCAAACCTCTACTTCCAAGGGTATTTATTCCCTTCGAGAAAAATTCAAAGAAATAATTTTTTGACTGTAGCTTCACCATATATCGCAAAGTATAAAGCAGGCCATACACGCTAGGGTGTACCTGACAGGTATGCCTGTACAGTTATACCTGTCAGGTAAACTTGAGCTGAGTAGAGGACATACACGTAGCGGTAAACCTCAAACCTGTACAAACTCTCAGTTGTAACCATGGCCCCGGCAGCGGCGCTTGATCTCGAGACAGTAGCGTTAGTAGGTGTATTTTTCGTTTTATTGAAGAACAGGAAATTAAACGAAGATACCGTGATAAATGGTGCAAAGCATGGTTACTGCAACGAAAACAGTACTGCAATCACCGGACAACTGCGCAGGCGACCACCACACACGCTAAGTTTTGCCTGCACAGGTACACCCACGGGCAAAAAATATCTATTTTATTTTTTTCGGATTGCCTTTACATGTGTGGAAACTTGCACAGTTGTGCAACATACACGCTCCGGTTTACAGGTAAACCTGTCAGGTACACCCTAGCGTGTCTGGCCTGCTTTAATTTGTATTTCACGCCGCTAGTGGCGTCCCGACCAAATGGGTTAGGTTAGGTTAGAACTGTGACCAACCGTGCTACATCCACGTTGGTCGCGGTTACTTGGCTATTTAGTATTTTTAGGACCCTAAGATAGGAGGGGCTTGTGGCTAAGTAAGAACGTTCGAGTCAATCGATCAGGCTAAGCTACACTTGCCGCGATTGGTCCGTGGATGGGTGACCATCTTTACATACCAAGACCCCTCCGTGCCTCGGAAAGCACGTTAAGCCGTTGGTCCCGGCTGTCATTTGTAGAACTTTGACAGTTGTTAAGGCTCGTCAGAAGCCCGAAAGTCTGACAACCAGTCTTTCCGAGGGGAATCGTATTTCCCAGTTACTGGGTTGTGGCGGTCAGATAGGCAGTCGCTCTATGTAAAATACTGGAAAAAGCTAGGCAGATGAGTAGGACCCTAAAATAGGAATTATTACCCGAATGCGCGGCAGCAAAGACAGGGTTATGTTTTTTACGCGTGTCTGGGTGAATATGCCCAAGCATCGCTGGGCAAATCGTTGAACGTTGAGTTTTGAACGATATGGCGGATGTTAGATGATCAAATCATGAAATGGCGGCGTATCGTGAAATGGCCAGGCAGATCGCGATCGCGATATGGCCATTTCTACGATGAAACCACGACATAATTATATAAAATTACATGATTACTCTGTAAAGTATTACTTTAATTATTGTGAATGCAACCATTTTTTTTTTCTGTATTCATTTTAATGATGGTCTGGCAGTTTGAGTACTTTATGCGGCCTAACCAAATGTCCTTTCTTTGTTATTGTTCGTCGAATCGTTGACCTAATTAAGTTCAGAGTTGAGCTACACGATTACTGACAAATGCTTACACTGATTGGATTTGAGTGGACCTGTCCAGTCAGTGCAAGCATTTGTCAGTAATCGTGTATCTCATCTCAACTCAGAACTTAGGAGCTTAACGAGCTCTAAGGAACCTGAACATTTAGTAAAAAGCAAAAATACGTTCTTTGACCATAGTTCACAAGGATTCCACACCTGTGGAATCGATATTATTTAAATCGATTTTACTACTCCTTCAGATTCTAACATCTCAGCTTCATCTCCGTCGTGTTGATGATTCCGAAAAAAGATATTAAACAAACAAATTAGCTTTGATCAGGACTCATCCACATAGATAGCATTAGGACTTCTTGAGGCAGATTCAATATAGTGAGCTGCCGCGGGATGGATGAGATATTTATTCATCAGGTAAAGCATCTTTCCGCTTACTAATCAGGCTCTGAAGACCAAAAATTAGTATGACGTTTACCGAGCTGTCCAGCCAAATCTCAAAGATAAAACCTCCATCTAGTGCTTAGTGCTACCTCTGCACTCAAACAAAACACTGTTTATTCAGCGTGGTTACAACTATTTACAGACGTTTATAAATTGTTAAGGTTTTCGTGTTTTTATTAAGATGATTCTAGTGGGGAAGTCATAGTAATAAAATTACCAAATGCCAACAATCCAGCAGAGTGCTAGAAAAACTCGTTAGGCGCAATCAGTCCTAAGTTAACCTTGTCTGGACGATGTGCGATGTCATTGACTTATGAATGTAAATTCACATAGTGTATTTATGCTAAGCCGACACTGTCTGTGGACTTTGCCCGAAACGTGATCACTTTTTAATACGATACGCATTTTAAAGGTCACACGATACCTTCCGGCCTGCGCGACTGCCGTGCCTACAGCACGGCAGTCGTGTTCTATCGACAGTCCGAAACACGAGTAACGATTTTATACTGCGTCTAACCTGCCCAGACGAGCGAGGCCATAGCGGGTTTCCTTTGATACAGTCACACCGAAACGCTTCGAACACAACCGAACCATATCGCGCGACTAATTGCTAGTGTCGCGTTTTGCAGCGATGTAAGCGCATGACTTGCCATTGTGTTAATTGATCCTGTATCGCTTTGCAGGCGACGATTTCTCGAATGTATTGAGGAAAAGAGTGCATAAGTAGGGTCTCAATTCCAACAATGCTAGATTTGAAACGACGTTAATTGTATCGCGTGTTCTAGTTCTAGTTGCGTCTTGCAGGTCTACATTAAACTTAGGGACCGATATTTGTTGATCAGGACGATAAGTTATTGATTCTCACTTCCCATTTAACGAATTTAATAACGCGGAAATAAACTGGAATTTTACTTTGATTGTCTATTACATGAAGTGTTAAATAAAAACTATAATATATGAGCAGCAAAGTATCATAGATACATTATTTATATTTACGTCAGTCAGTAGGTATAAGTGATCAACACTAATAATAGTAAATTAATCAAAGAATTACCTAAAAGGAATCCACCCCATAAAGAGTAGGTAGTAATTGTAGTCAATTAATATAAATAATGGACATGTGTAGGTAGACTTAAACTAAAAGAACCATTTTGTTTAGACCTCCCATACGGCGCTAAATTCATTCAAAACTTCGAACATTATTTAGAAAACCAAGGAGGGGGGAGGTCTAGCTAAAATGGCCGCTCAGTGATGACACACGTCACGCATACGTCACGTGACATTTAAACAGCTGTTTATTAAATAGCACATGTCTAGTTGAGCAGTCAAGGATTATACGCTTTTACTTTGCAAAGGTCTGTCGTCAACCGCGTTGGTGGTCTAGTCTCATCATGGTGAATAGTGTTGTTGTAACGTTTTCCTGATTTAGGAAGAATATTCATGTTGCGTGATCTTCTCTTAGCGGTATAAAAACTCCTTCCTCCGTAGTTAGTAAGTTTGGGCAAATTCAGATGAGACTGAAAATCGTCTCTTTTCGGACGTTAAAATGTTACAAAGAACAGCTCCCAAACCCAAAATGGCAAAACTTCACCACTTCCTAGTGTTTTATAAGCTGCTAGCAGCAGCTGAGACGAAGAGTTGGCACACAACAGACATCCTTTCAACTTAGCAACATACTCTTAAGTCTAGGACTTGGAGCTTGAACCTTCACTTTTTAACTACACCGTATAGAACTTCACTTGTAATTTTTTCTCAAGCAAAGGCGTGGCAGTGAAACCGGCTTTTCTGACGTCAAAAGCTTAAACATTTATTATTGCGTACATGGCCTTCTAGTCGATCCTTATGTAATGACGTATTCAGTAGTCAAGGAGGCAACGCGGGTTAATCGAAAGTTCGAGACTTTTCTAGTTAGGAACCTGCCGTTTGTTCGTATGGCAAATAGCATTGTTATCAGTAAGGTCGGTGGGTCAATAAATTATAATTTTATTAAGTTAGTTAGTTATTTGTGTTACATAGATCTTTGGGGATTTTTCTAAATTCTCTGGGTACTAGCATTTATAATCAGCTTATATATGTCGCAGGGAAATGAGGATATCAGGGATTTCACGAAATCCCTAGGGATATCACGAAATCCCGGTAGATGTCGAATAGTCTTATTTATTACGTCTTTTTATTAAAAGTATCTAGTGATAATAATATGACAAAATACTAATATAAAGTCAGAGATATGTCATTTCACTAAACTAATTGTAGTGAAATAAAGAATACTGTTGATGAATTAAGTAATGAAACAAAATTACAAAATAACTGGTGCATTTTTATTAGAAAATAGAGTTAGAAATCTATGATTCAGGATCTAATGTGTCCTTAATAAAACAAGTTTTTTTTTTTAATTCGATTTAAACTCAGCGTTCTGGTCCATACCTCTTAAAATTGAAGATAGACAATAAATGGACTACTAGAGCGTACTAGAGCAAGCGAGAGAAATGCTCGGCTCGATTTTTATTCGGCAGTACTTATCAGCTTTTCTGACATTTTACTAGATTTAGTTTAGTGAAACGACATATCACTGACGATAAATTGGTATTTTGTCATATCACTAGATACTTTTAGTAAGAAGACTTAATAAACAAGAATATTCGACATCTACCGGGATTTCGTGAAATCCCTGATATCCTCATTTCCCTGCGACATATATAACGCTCCCAGTGCTTCGAGTGAAGCCTGGGACAAAGCCTCCTTTGTGAGAGGAAGTGGGCCATAATCCACCACACGGGCCCAGTTGGTTGATTGGTAACAGCCAGCTGGGAACTAGACATGTCTTCCTATGTGAAAATATTTTGACAAAAAATTGGTAAAAGTTTTAAAAGTTAATGATTTGAATTTAAAATTGCAATTATAATATTAATTTTGTAGTTCTGACCTACCTTAAATTTTTTGCGAAGTCTTCTCGATTTATACTTTTGAAATCGTGTATAGGATATGGCGAGCGACTTTTTCTTTCCTTTTCATAGGATCAATATGACAGCTGTCAGCAATCTCCCGTGCTGTATGTATGCACTTATTCCATAAGGCCTTATAGCAAATAAAAACTCAGTGTTATTCATATTATAACAAATTGTATCTATGTATATACACTAAGAGGGTTAATTTATAAACGTTGCTTAAAATTAAGTAATGATTAGCGACTGTTTAACCATACATTGTTGACGTTTGAACGTCACTTAACTTTAAGCACCGTTTATAAATAAACCCCTAATTTATAAATAAACCCCTAATTCTAAATAGTGAGAGTATCTAAGTAAGGTACCTACCTATACAAATGTTTAAATCAAACCAGACTTAGTATTTCCTAATTATGGGCGCGCCATTCATACGAAAACCATTCATACAAAATTGAATAATTAATCCGCGACAGCCTACTTCACTGATCCGGTTGTAACTGGTTAGCTGGCAAGTTTCCGAGTGATGTCACTTTTACAAGTACATTATATATGGCCGCTCGACGCGAGGTTTGGCGCGTGGCTAGGCTATAAGAGCTATATATAGACAAAGATCCGTCAAGAGGTAATTGCGAATCACTAAGTAATTGTCTCAACACTCACCATACCTATTTGTGAAACTTGGTAACCGTTTAGAAATTTTACGGGGTATCCCATAAGTATCTTTGTTATCCCTCTTACAAATACAAAATAGTTTATTGTTAAAAATAAGAATTTAATAGAGCTGCTTTCAGACTACGCTATAATGTAATAGCATATAGTACATATATAGCTCATAGCACAACAATATCGCGCACCATACATTCCAATAATATATAGTACCTACAGTACAGTCTGAACGTGTCCATAACAATGTATGGTGCGCGATATTGTTGTGCTATGAGCTATATACTATATGCTATTATATTATAGCGTAGTCTGAAAGCAGCTTTACATTTAAACCGTGTTTTGAGCCGTCTTTTAAGCAAACAATGCTTGTATTAGAAGGCTCCGCTCTTTCATATTATTATCGTACACATAGACTAACTAGAGTTAATATAGTGTACCTCTTAACTGATAAGTACTAGGGTTCGTTCAGAGGGTTGAAGTAAGTAATTTCTTCACCATCAAAACTAATCAGTGATGAAAACACAAATTATTATTTAACCGTAAATGTTTACAAATAAGTATTTCTTAATTAGAACAAATGACGGAGGTAATTTCTTTTAATTGGCAATTTAAAGAATTACCTTTTGTTTCCAATGAAGACGCATTCGTTCATGTCATTTAAGTGTATTGAAGAACAATTATTGATTACCTCATATTGTAAATTATACAATCTTAGTAGATAATTTACACGTAGCAAGTTTATATATGTATATAGATGTCCAGTGTAAACAGATAAAAAATAAATATAATTAATTTTCACGTGAGATTTACTTTTTATTGATAAAAACCTGTACACAAGTCTCTATAATATTTATGAAATAATCATACGTAATACAACCTTATCGCATTAAGAATGTAATATTTTATTGTCGAAGCAGACGAGACGTACAGATATCCTTGAAAAGAAATGTCCCCGATTAGATAGTCATAATGATGAATTAGCCGGAAATTAGTCCAGGTATGAAGATCCAACGATAAGGCCATGAACTCATCCGGCTCCAAGGACCGATTTCAATCTGGCTTAGTTTATTGATTAGGTCTAATGTGAAAGTAAATCTTTGCCTTAGGAATTCGTTTCTGAAGTATGGAGCGTATGCTACTCTTGAAATTAATAGTTAATATCCTAACGCTTAGAAACTGTCTACGGGTCAGGAGGAAAATGTAAACAGATTACGGTTCTAGAGTTATTAACATTTTCCTGTGTTCTGGCCCTGAAAGCTTGTCTCAACGACTCCCTGAAAGCTACGATAGTAAAAACTGAGCATGACTCGACTTGTTCAATAAACAAACTTATTAAATTTATACAAATAAATAAAATTGAAGTGTCTGTTTGTATGCCTTTTCTACATGCATATGAAAGTATATATGGTACTTATAACAAAAAAACCATTTTAAATCTTTTGTATGTCTAGCCATTTCGGAGATTGACCGGAACCAACACGTATGTTGGTTCCGGTTAATCTCCGAAATGGCTTGAACGTCTTTGGTAGGACTTTACACTGGCAGATAACTGATGTTATAAGGAGTAACTTAAGGCTCTTAGGCTACTTTTATACGGTACTTATAACAAAAAAAAAAAAACATTTTTAAATCTTTTGTATGTCTAGCCATTTCGGAGATTATCCGGAACCCAACACGTACATATGTTGGTTCCGGTTAATGTCCGAAATGGCTTGAACGTCTTTGACAGGACTTTACACTGCTACATAACTGATGTTATAAGAAGTAACTTAAGGCTCTTAGGCTACTTTTATTTTAGAAAACGGCAAGCGGGCGAAGCCGTGGGCAGCAGCTAGTTGTTTTATAACGTAAGTAGTAGCTAGGGGCGGAACTGTTTAGTACTGGCAGATAACAACCAGAGTTAGACTGCAATCTTCTGTACTGGAAAAAAGCTATGATTGCGGCTTTAAATTTTAGACTTAACTTTAAATATAAGTATTACAGTATCTTCGGTACATTGGACTTGGATAGTTGATCTTAAGACGCAGATATATGCCAGTGACCTTAAGTGATTAGCTTGCGTGTTCTGTACTGAGCTCACGCAACGCGTCGCTCGGCTAGCCAGTAATAGGACTCGCTCATCCAGGAGCGCTGTCCCAAGTAATACACTAGCATTTGCCCGCGGCTACACCCGCGTGGATGTCGGTTGTCGCAGAAAAAAGTAGGCTATGTCCTTCTCCATATCCAAGGCTATATCTCTGCCAAATTTCATGATGATCAGTTCAGTGGTTTAGGCGTGAAAACGTAACATACAGACAGACAGACATAGTTACTTTCGCGTTTATAATATTAATGGATAAAACAAAAGGTATTTAAATCAAACGCGTATACTAAAAATCAATAATTAAATTATCATTAAAATGACGGTTTCAGAAAAATACGCTTGATGTATTTTGCGAGATTCTCAATTTTTTATCCGCGTTAGACGTAACTTTACAAATTAATTTCACTATGAACATAATCTTAACTGTTCATAATTGTATTAAATTATTGATATTATTTATTTGATTTGTTCTAAATCATTAACACTACTCGTTTAGACGTGATCTTCAGTATAAAATCAATAAAAGTCGGTTATCGTCACCATGATAATGTTCTTCTAAACACGAATGGAACATCACAAACTGGCATAGGTATATTTTAAAATGATGGTAGGTACATTGTGTGTTACTACTATTAAAAAAAAATGATCTATGAAATAACTACACTAGTCTTCAAAATGTGAATTAATCCGGCAATAATTTCGCCGAATTCCTAAAGTTCAAATGCCGATAAAATTGGAATATCTTAATTAACTTAGTCATAGCACAAACATTTATTTTAGATACCCTGCATACTTTAGAGCCATTCGGCTCTCCTATAAATGAGAAATACGTAAATCAAACTGTAGACCCGGATATATTTCAATTTGCGTAGCTTGAAGCTCAATTAATAAATGTCCACAAATTTGCAAAGACCAAAGTTATCTACGGAAGCAAGTTACCGGCGGACGTCCGGTATTTCAAGAATTTCCATTTTATTATAAACTCGAAACTCAGTTTAAATGCAGTCAGATAAAGTTGCACTCCCAGTGATGTGATTGTCATTTCTGCGACCAATTTTCCATAATTTAATGAGCTTTTCTCATATTTCTCGTACTTCTGGAAGAAAACAACAATTTATATGAAAAAAAGCAGTAAGCACACAATATGTAGACTTGCTGAAAGAACTTAAAATCAACTGGAGAATTTGTACAACTATATGATGCGTATAGTTTGGGTTTTGTATAAGTAATAGGGAGTGATGTACTAAAATTAATAAAGTAGTTTAATAAAATTATCAATTATACGCTCGTTAGGATCGTTGAGATGAATAGCTGCCATACGAGTCTAACAATCTTGGCAATTTAGCAAACAGCCGCTGCCAAATCCCAACAAATTATATTTTATAGTCTAACCGCAGACAAGAATTAGGAGTAAAGTTAAAAAAAAGTAATTAAAAAATATCAAAGGTAGGTATAGGTATCGCTTCACATAATTAAACATACTGAACTAAGTGATAAGTTTAGTTACCAACTCCAGAAATGTGGATCTCACATTTGGAAATAAAGCCACGGTGTCCTAGAAGAGCGGTGGCAGCCACATAACGGCCAAGTGACGGCTGTCATGAAAATTATGGTAGCGGGGTTTGACTTTACGGTGTCAAAAAACGCTCTCCAGAAAAAAACATAACGTTTCAATGACGTCATGCTCCTGTAAGTTGCGGACGCTATGTGGCGGCCACCGCTATTTTAGGAAACTAGGTTAAACTATAATAATAATGATGATTTTAGCTCCATACAACATGGTTAACATCCCATGGGTTGTCTTTTCATCCGAAATCATGTAACGATATAAAGGAACATACACCTAGTACAATTAAGATTGAATAATGGATGCAAACATGGCCTATTACGTGGTCAAGTGTGTACTGGATTATATCAGCCGTTATTCAGCTTTAACGGGTTTCGTCCAAATCTTTTGTGTAGGACTTTTTGATCATTGCAGTAAGTCTTGCAGATCAATAGAGCTCTATTTAGCATGATTAGCCTAGATATACCACAAATCCATACGGGACGATTTAAATCCTTACACTATTTGGTATTAACAGGAATCCCTTGTATATTAGACAGTATTTTATGTAACGTAAGTGCCCTTCTAGGGTGGTGCAATTAGTGACTCCTGTAATGCGAATTTTAACAACAGTTATTTAACGGCTCGTGTTCTGAAGAATAGTGTTATTTATGAAATGTAACTTTTGTTAATTTAAAGGTCATTAAACATACTTTTAGCAGATACCAATATTAACTCGGTAAAATGTATGCGTTATTTTCGTAGAGGTGCAATTTTTGTGACGCCGCATCACCGTGTGTTTGTATAGTTGAATTGTTCGGTGAAAATCTATTCATTACTCGGTAATTTTATACATATATTCAATTTCAAGCATGTCTCCTGTACATTAAGTGGGAATTGAAATACCTTTTGTGACAAACCATTGGTATGGATGGTGTGCCTGTAACATTTATTGTGGCCAGGAAGTGGTTGGTCAAGTGGCAGGCCGGCCTAATCATAACCTAGCGATGTATTCCAAGAATCCGTAGAATAACAATCGTTGAAATCCATAATATAGATTTCAAACTACATTAATACACTTGCCATAATATGTATATGTCAAAAGCAGTAAGTTTTTGTTATAAATGAGTGAATGAATATTGAATATTGTGTAGCAAAGAAAATGTGTAACATCTTTCCTCTCGCCTTCTATGAGAGTGATTTCGTGAAAAGGGACGGAAGTAACGGCAAGCCGGGGAAGCGCGCTCTATTTGAATTGTCCAATGAGCGCGCGCTGTGGTAGCGTTGGCCGTCAAATGTTATCAGCACATTTTTTTATTTTTTTGGTCTTCCCATCTATGAATTAAAATCCAAGATAGCGACTACGAAAATGTTAAAATTTTCCTTCATGGGTGTCGTTTTCATTGTTGTATTGTTGCTAAAGCCGATAGTGAGATCTGAATGGAAATGTCAAATGCCGGCTGAGAAAAAAAAATACATCAAGGGTGTCATTTTCATGGTTTTCGAGGGTGCTAGGGCCGATAGTGACGTCAAAATGAAAATCCAAGATGGCAGCTGCGAAAATGTTCAAATTTTATATCATGGGTGTCGTTTTCATGGTTTATCAAATAAATCGTTACGAAAAATCATTTCAAATAATACCTGAATATTTTATATTTTTCAGTATATAATGTTAATGTTGCTTATTACCAAAGTGAGATGACAAATGTTACCCATCATATCCGACTACTGTAAGGCTCGCTCGTTTGATTCTGCTTCTGAACGTCGAATTCTTTTATTTAATAATAATGAAACACGTATTACAGATTCTTGCGAAATTTGTAAATACCTTCACTTCGATCCGTAAAATATCCAGCTTAAATAATCTCCTCTCTAGACTTTTTCCGTGTTTATGACAATTTTTGCCACCATAGAGTACACAATACAAAATAAAGATAAAATTAAATACCCAAGAGTCATACTCCTGTCGTAATACTCGAACAAAATTATTAAAATAATAATACCTATTTCGATATTTTTAATTGATTTCGATATAATTTCACTTTGCTTTAAATGTACCTGAGTACATAATAGCAGAGTTACAGTTATCACGTTGTTCCAAGTCTATTGAGGCAATAGCGTTTGCATTTGACAGGGTTTATGGCTTATCTCGAGTGTCGACAGCACGTGTTTCATTAACTTGTGTAATTACTGGATATTAAAATGTTTCACTACATGTATCAACATCGTGCATGGTCTATAACTCCAGGCCATACATATTCTAACACTTGTTTCTACCCACAGCAACATCGTCCGCGTGAAATTTCTTGTTTCCCCGACCCACTCTGTCGCATCGCATCGCCCGCCCGCGCTATTACTTCGGTTTCGCTTAGCGTTCTTTCTGACTTTTCTTCTCTTTGCTCGGCTCTCAAGGGTCGGAGCGTGATGATAAATAGCCTTCGTCAAGAATTCAGCTATCAAAATCAAAAATAAGTTTTCAAATCCGAGTGGTAGTTCCAGAGATCTGCGCGTTTAAACAAACAAAAAAAAAAAAAAAAAAAACTAACTCATAAGCTTTATTTTATTAGTGGGATAGATTGCCCTGCTCATTGACTAATTATTTATTCTGAAATTTAAAGAAAACGCAAACTATTCATTTTGATGATGTCTTTATCATATACTTTTTGGGCTCATTACTACCACAGTTCATTAGAAATGCATTATTGTACCCGAAGGATGTCAAATATATTAAAAAAAAACTACTGTAACACACTTAAAGTAGCAATGGGTTTCATTTTGACAGTTCAACAACATTCATTGCGTTATTTACGTTGTTGAGCAGACAAATTTTTCGAACATATGAAGCAATGGATTAGCAATATCCTTCAAAATCATTCAGATTGTTATTGATAAATATATATTTTCATTTTGTTACGCAATAAGGGTGCTAATTCCCCTGTCGCACGGAGTGCCAGCCATAGGAATAAAGTGCAATCAATGCTTTATACAATCAACCGCATTCATTCTTAGACGAGGAGTGGGATTCACGATAAAAAAAAAACATTACCATCCTTCAGGGGCAGTCCGGTAAATACCCACAGCGATTTCTACTTTATCTAGCATGTCTTCGCATTTTTGAGTGATTTCTATCTTGAGAGTGTTCTATTGAATGCACTATTGACGTCACGAGCACAGTCTATACCTAAACCTCTGCTGAAAGACAATACGACATGATTATGCTAAAAGATAATTGAATATAATGCTAGTACCAAGCCAAATAAATTAAGACCTCGACTTACACTGTGTCCCGAATTTCGGTTATTCTGATTTTGGTACCACAAAGAGTATTGTTTGAATGCTACAAAGAGGGGCAATTGAACTTAAAAGTCCCGGTTAATCTTGGTGAGAATGCGCTTTCAGTCTAGTTAAAGCCCCTGCAAGAGTAGGAAGTTGAATGCTCAAACTAGGTCACGAAAGTCACTCATTCATACGATAGTTCATTCACTCGGATTATTATTGGAGTATGTTTGCAAGTAATCCGATTTACATAATCTACGTTAGAATTTAGAGGAACTCATGTATCACACTTCATATAGATAGCTAGTGATTTGTTGGCTGATTTTATTTGCAACGATAAGGGTACTTAGTGTTGCAATAAAACTAACTCTTCAATTCAACTTGACCTGCATCACCTGCATGCGAGACCACCTAATAACATGCATAAAGCGAACTTTACCATTAGGAACCGCAGGAATAATAAGTCGCCATTTTGGATATAGCCTATGTCCAGAAGCTACTGTTAGTACTACGATGGAAGCGCAGATCTCTCCGATCAGCGATGTTAAGTCACAAAGTCAGCTAGAGAACCATTATTTAGAGATATGAGACTGTCTGTTCATAGCTTTATAACTAATTTAAGAAAGTCAGATTGTTTAGTCGGTAACCTGTTATCGTGCATGCTCTTGAACAAACTCAATGCTATACTCATATTAGCGGAAGAGATTAAGCCTATCATTATAAAACAATGCTCGCCCAGTTCCGAGTAATGAAATATCAACACCTACTTATGTTTTCTACAAAACAATTTGGTGTATCATATTTTGAAATCTCAGTACTAATTTTGCTTTAATTCTGTTAAGATGGCTCAGTTGCAAAATATTGAGCGTTTGATAGGCTTTTTATTTGACAAAAAAGTAATCATTTTGCTACTAAATTGATAGTTGCAAGAGCCAGCTAATAAGACTATAAATAGGCATCTAATGAAGCTATATAGTTATGAGGAACTAGGGTTGTAAAGTTCACTCATCCTCCATAGAAAAGGAAGGATCCTCCGACCAGGCGGGTGTTTTTTCTGGTGGGCTACTGCCCGACGATTGATGTCTGAACGTTGTATATGCTAGTCGCGCGGTAAATTCTGCTTGCGCGATGTAGGACTTGGCGTAACGTCAGTGTGATGCGTAGTTCGCATGTGGCGATGTAGATGCCGCCACAAAGCTACCTACATACCTCTCGAGCTGCAGCTGAATCCCAATCTGATATGGACAGGAAATTTCTGAGCACTTGATTTCTTTTTCTGTTGTGCAAATTCAAACTTACATAGATAGCCACTTTTGACGTTAATTTACAATTTGTTGACAATCAAGCCAACGTATATTTAATGACAATGTCTGTTTGAGGTCACACACGATCCCATAATCATACTACTAAAGTGCGGTGATCATGGTAGTATCTCCCTGTGTCCATGCATTATTACTTTGCAGGCAAACTGATAAAACGTATTAAAAAAAAAAAACATTTTCGGTTCCGGTTCCGATAAGGATGTACACATTACGCTTATATTCCAAGTTCCCCACATGGTGTATTCCCGCTGACCCCATCGCACGTGTCCCCATTAATGGTAATTCACATAAAATTGCGAAAAAAAAGGTTCCATTTTACTTTTGTACTGATTTTTAAATTATTATTTCTAAAATCAGTACTTAAAATAAAATTGAACTTTATTTTACGCCTTTTTATGTGAATTACCAGTAATGGGGACACGGGTGATGGGATCAGCGGGAATACATCCCACATTCATTATAGTGAAAAACAATCATTACGTCAGAAGAAAACACAGCGAATCAACCTTGCGGTGACAAGTCGTAATTCTGCCTAACATTCTTTTCCTGTTTTTGCGCTGTCTGTAGTCTTAGTCACTAGTCATTACCGTCTCGTATATTATGATAATAATGATATAATAGGTTTCTATTCATGTTCCATCGATGGGGTTCACCTTAGCTCTTTTCCGACAGTCTCGACTTCCAGTTCCAACTTAATTAGTTTATTGCCAGGGTTCGTTCTTAGACCAGCGCTCGTGGCTCTTGTGCTTCAATATTTTTAACAATTACCTAGTTCGTTCGACTCTTATTTCGGTTTTAACAACGTCTTGCCAGCGTTATTTAGGACTGCCGCATGGCAACTTTTATAGTTATTTAAAACCATGCGTAACCATTCTTGTTTGCCGAAATCGTAACGAGCGGTATTTCTTGGTATTATATTATATGGCGCACCAATAGCAATGTCCAAGCTTCACTTGGTCTTAAAAATATAGGAATCGTCTTTGTATGACATACTATATTCGTTCTATTTTCGTTAGAAATAGAAATGACTATTTCTTTCTAATGTCTTTGCCATTTTTACACAGCGGGGTGTCGCATCGTTGCTGGTGTTGTTTACTTGTCAACCACCATACATTTTTTATGTGTTGTTTAAATAATCATTAAATTATTCAGTATACAGACATAAAAAATATAATATACTTAAATATACTTAATATACTTTTTTATCTTTAATCTACTTTTTTATACCTTTAATATACTTTTTTTTGCAACAGGGACTGAACAGGGTTCTTAAAAATTCATACTAGGGCATGTGGGGTTAGTATCCCCACTTAGAATTTTTAATATTAAAGAGAGCTAAGATATACTTGTATATTCTAAAAAATATATTTAAACAGCATAATTTTCGACTTTTGACGAAAAAAATAAAATAAAATACCGTTCCCCCTTATCTCGGAAGTTGGCATAGAGAAAACTGAAATTATTCTATGTGATAGAAGTTTATGTAAAAATTACAGGGAAAATAAAACGATGTCTCTAAATAGCACACTTTTTCTAATATTGCAAATTTAGGTCAGCGCCATCTCTTGGCCGATAGTGGAACTAATGTTTTTTTATGGTTTTTGATGGTACGGAATCCTTGGTGCGCGAGTCCGACTCGCTCTTGACCGGTTTTTTTTGCTAGTACCATTTTACATGGTTTTGTGTAATGGGAATAAAGGTGTCCCTCTGGGAACGTTTTTGGCCCACTGTCGAATTTATACCAAAGTAAACTTAAACAAGACCATGTTATCTAATGTCTTTTATATCAATGTCTAATATCGTTTTCTAGATTCAGCGTAGTGATTGTAAAGCTGACATTGTTAATTTAACATTGTTATCCTTGTGCAGCTAGAATAACCTCATTGATTTATCGAATACCTCTAACATTCCCTTAATATGTAGTTTACGAAGACGAGCAACATCAGCCGCTATCATTATAGCGTATGATCCGAGACCGAGGATACAAGCTTTATCTGCCGGGATGCGTCATGCATGATTGAATCTTATGATCTCTTAATGTTATGATTATCATTATTATGATACTATCTCCAGGCAACGGGTAACTTCAACAATCTCAAAGTGAATCTAAAACCTCGTTGTTGCCATTTATCGATATTTTTCAGGCCCCTATTAAACTGAATGTCTGGTATCTTGTTTGGATCTTTTTACCAAACATTGGACAATTGGAAAATTTATTTATTTTTATGCACAACGGCACAATTGAAAATTCCTGAAACAATTGCAACTAAAGCATTCGTTCCCCTTTCTGAATTTCCACATTGCTTATGCAAACATTCATCATAACATTAGAATATCAAGATGTTGTATTTAACAACTCTATACTAAATAGTCTGCAAATAAATACAATGGACCAGATGATTTGACGTCAGCAGCACAGCACTCCGTCATTTTATTTTATTATCAACACGTGCCAAAGATTTGATAACATTACAGGTGTGACGTTAAACATGTGTGTTTAATTTCCTCGGAGCAGGCTTCGTTATATTTCACTATTGGGGGTAAAAAACTACTCCATGACTTGGAATCTCTTTGCAGTTCCACAATTTTGGTAAAAACACTAGTCTAATCAAATGGACCATCTCAGTATCACCAACAAGTCTGATTTCGCCCACTGCTGGACACAGAGCCCTCTCTTTGGCACTGAAAATAAACATAGTGTTATGAAGCTCTACTTTGAGGAGACACGACACGACACGATTCACCTAGTATTAATGAACTTGTTTTTTTTTTAAATAAGTGAACAATATCATGGCAATGCCTAAATGGGAGGCAATGCCACATTGTGCAATATCCAAAACAAGCATTCAAGACAAAGATGTAACATACTTGACTATGCTATTGAAGAGTTCAGCCTGCTTCATGTCTATATTATGCGGTTAAGAAATACCTTGAGTATCACTTAATCAGCGTTGTTCTCTGCTCTAATTTCTTAATAAATTCTTGTAGCGCGACCACTTTCACCTTCGCTCACAATGCTTGAATACCAACGCGGACGGTTGCTAACCAGCACCGCAGTACCCCGTCCTATCGCAAATCACAATACGTATGGGGCGAGCCCCCAGTGAACTTGTATGTGTATATCGACCTGAACGCGCCTTCATTATCAGCTGTTTTTCTGCCCGTACCACTGTAACTGAATTCCCGCCGATTTCTCTGCACGATCGGGTCCACCAGCGACTTGGAAAGCGTGAGAATCAAACCTTGGTATCGGGAGCTCGGTACTCGTCGACCACACTGAACCGGTGGCACGCGGTTCTCTGCCCGATCACAATGACGAAACCGTATCGTTGGTCGTGCAGTTCACGCTGAGTGCTCAGTGTGAGGCTGTCCGTTGGCCGAGTGGGACGCGTGGTTGTTGTTGTACCAGCCGTACGCACACTCGAATTTTAAATATACGATCTGATATAGTTCCAAAGAAGAAAATTGTCTGTGATCTTAGTTTTAAATAGTTTTATTATATTTGTCTTATTTACAAAACTGTAAACTAGATAAAATGTCTCTGGAGATGGAGGAGTTAACTGTAACCACCGGCGATGTCTTCGAGGATTTCCTGATCGTCTTTCGTCGCTGTTTGGCAAAGGTAAATGCATTCTAAATTCGGGTTAGCTAGGACAGCTGGTCGAGACGACGGCAGTTACTAAATACGTTGCGTTGGGAACGGGTCTATAGTTTCTGCTTTGACTTTCCGAAGATGAATATGGAGTCATACGACGACGCTTGGGAATGGTTATTGAAGGTATGACATAGCCTGTCCATTATTAACATTTTACATAAGTGCTTGCAATTTGGAACGTTTTCAAAAGTTCAGGAATTAAATTTAGTATTACGTGTAAGAAAAATTCATAATGTCCCGCTATTTGAAAAGCATGTTATCTCTTTCACACCCGACGTGCGCGTTCGGGAATATCCATTAACGGCATAAAGCGGGAAACACGTGTCATAGCGTAGAGTTCGGTTAGTGTAGTTGCAAAATGGGTTTTTTAGGCTTCAAGCCGGTTGATAAAATAGAAGTCATGCAGTACTTGTACCTAGTAACAAATTATATGTAGTTTATTACTTCTCAAAATGTTAATTTCAACATTAACCTTGGAAGCGTGGCATTTGCGTTGCCTAGGCAACAACGGGCATGCGTGGGGGGATGTATAATTTTCGTTAAAGGAGTTCTGGAATTATCTTTACACTATCACCATGATAACTTATACGTTTTATCAATGTTGTAAATGTATGAATTTTTAAAATGTCATAGTGATGAATTATTATTTAACATTTACAATAGCCTACATTCCATGCTGGGCGTGGGAGCTGCTATGCGAATTCGCGAATTTTGATGGACTTTCTTCGATGACTATTCTACTTTCACTTTACTTCTTCTTTTTAAAATTTAGTGTGTTAAGTAATTTTACTTTGCTTTTAGTTTCTTTTTCGTAATCATTAGAATAACATATTAAATCATATTTCTTATCTCTCTGGGTAGGTATCCTATTTCTAAAAGGTATCATGAACAACTTACAGATCATTACTTAATACACTATCTATGCTCATCGTCAGAGTCAGCTTGTTATCAAGTTGATTGATTCTATACACGTGTCAGAATGATATTGCGATTTCAGTCAGTAAATACTTGCTTATCTTAAAAAAATCATGCTTGAGCGTAAAAAATTGACACACCCACATGCCCCACACTATTCATTAGCTCTGCTTAAACATGCTGTGCGAATTTCTTGGACTTGGTACTAAAAATGTAGAAACCAGTTCTGCCGCGCTAACGAAGAATGCAATAACTCGATTTTGGACGATTTTGAGTTATAATATATTATATTCGTTGAGTTATATATTTGGAGTCAGCGAATCGAAATCTATTAACTCTTTCTAAGCAACTTTTTATTGATCCTTCAGGAACTCGGTTTTTCAGTTAGCAAGAGTACAATAACTAAAACTTCATAACAAATTCAATAATTAAAAATACATTTCTCGGAAGCGGCAAAATCGAGTTATTACATTTTTCGTTAGTGCCGCAGAGTTGTGCGGGTAAAATATTTTCAATGAATTTTCAATGAATTTTTTGAATACAAGTGTTTCCTGACTTTAGTTGTTTCTGAATAAATTCATTATGTGTTGAATAACAATAAGTATGATCATGATGATGATTCATAAACCATGCGTCGATTATCCATCTGATCGCCTGCCTTAGAAAGTTCTAGATACTGTGTCAATATTCCTTGGTTTCTTACTGAAACCAAGTAAGAAACCACCATAGGTAGGGGTAGGGGGTAGAAAGAAGGTAGGCGACCATAATGGTCAATCATTGACAAAAAGTTAGCTTTAAAGTGTGAGAATGTCTGACCAGGGGGCCAAGTCTACTAATGTACAAACGTTGCAATGGTCTCTTCATTGTGAGTTTTTGACAGATTTGCCATACAAACACTGTCAAATACTCACAATCGCGAGACCATTGCAACGTTTGTAAATTAGTAGACTTAGCCCCTGGTAATAAGCGCAAATTGTTGCTTTGTAGGTCATAATTTAAGTCTGCTATAGCGAATTACATAGACCGTTAACTTTAAAGTTATATCAGCGCCAAAACGCATGCCCTACATATCGCAACAGGTACCATAGTGATAACTAGGTGGGTAGATATTAGTTAAATAAATAAAGTCGGTCTACACTAACCATACGATTATTTATTCGAGAGCCGACCATCTTAAAATTCAAATCGATGATCGATTCGAATCGGTTGAATCAGTGCACGCGACATAACAAATATTTTTGGACTACATAGACTTGTTACTCGATGTATCGATTTATTTATTCAAGACACGCGAATAGAAATCTAACTCTTATCGGCGTAACGTCACCAGGATGAACGTCGGTCGCTAATATCAAATGAATCGGGGGCGAGCACAATTAATTGTAAATTATATGAATCACTTCTCTCAATTAGATTAATGTTATATTAAATGGAACAGAAACAAGCGAATAGTAGTGCTGTAACGATTGTCAAATCAATTATTATATTATTTTAATGTAACAAAATGAACGTCAGTCAGTGTTTATGTGAACAAAAGCAATTACAACTTGCTGTCTGGAAAGTCCAATTTACAGAACATAAAAATTAATCATATATAGCTCTGAATACACATTTGTTATCATTCACTCCTATCACTGACTTTGTAAGTTTATTATTCATAACTTCATTATTTTAAATTACATCATTCTGATTGCAACATTTTCCTATTATTATTAATGGTTATATTTGTTTAAGGCGAATTAAATAATGCTTCATGGACAATGTTTATGTCTATGTTAATTTCCTATTTTATTTAATATTAAAAATCACTAACTGACGTCTCATAATTTGACTCTCCTTACCAAAATCAATTCTGGCTTCGTTGTTTAATTTCATATATCACCATGACTGAAAATTGCCCTCACCCTCACGTGAAAGATTTTGTCAACTAATAAGTATATTCAGATCAATGGAAGTGGGGTTATTAATTAATATACAATTCGGATCTACACGTCCGTGTTCTTGCGAGTATATCGGTCAAATTGTTGCTAAATTCTCTTTCTCTCCACCTGCAAAGTTAGCTATGAGTGAGTCGTGCAAAGTTAGCAATGGGTGAGAGAGACTGAAACTAAGGTGTGAAAACAGGGGTGCGGGGTCGAAGACAGCGCTAACTTCAGACCGGCCCTGAAGTTATGTGAGTTTAGTTTCTGAATACACATGTCCGTTACCATATCTTCTGCTGTAATTTTGCTGAATGTTACTTGTTGAACGAAGAACCGCAAAATGTAATAACTAAAGATAAATAATTAATCAAAGAAACACCTATTCGATTTTTATGAAGGACCCTTTTTTACTTGCTTTGCGTGCACATGTTTGAAATCTGAAAGTAACTGACCTTGCACATTACCATAACAACATGCGTTTTTAAAATTGGCATACCCTTTTCCTCAGAGGCCTGTATTCGAATCCCATTTCAAAAATAATCTCCAATCAATTTTAAGATTGTATTCGATACCTATGTCGATAGAGGATCGGATCGGAAAGTGTATAGCGAGCCCGAACGTATTCGACGCAAGCGCATGCTTCGCGACGATGACGCGTCATCCGCGCTTATTGCGTCATGCGCCCGAGTAAGGCGCCAAACGACATTCATTAAACACGTCGGGGAAATCCTAATAATATATTGTAGGACACACATCCTTATCGCAGTGATTCACACTTTCCTGTATGACTTTTTGCACTTATCAATTTATTCGAACAGCCAGTGCTTACGTAGGACAGCTTAAAAAAATGTGTCTGTGCTCGAGACAAATTCTAGATCTAATTTTAAAAGCAAGGTCTAGACGGATGCTATTTTAAAACATTTTGCTTGAAATTGGGGCACATCTCTCGTCCAATCTCGAAAATATACAACCTGTCTTAAGGTAGTCGCAGACAGACAAACTACTCATAATTTACAGTCTGTAAACAATCATGTGCGTAAAGAATGATCAACTTGTAAACATAAAGCTGATAGCTAGTAATTCAATGCCCACAATACTGATGTTCTCAATGTGGTGACTGGTGAGTTAGTGACTAATCAATATTGATAACGAATTCCAATAATCATCAATTCATCAGGTCATTGCAAATTTAAGTTGGTCGACTATTACTCGGTCTTAGCTGTGATAGTTTTCCTTTTAACTTCGTTATGTATACTACTGCTGTGAATTTTTTCACTTGACCAAATACAACTGTTTAGCTGGCAGGGGGGGGGTACACTTGACTCTAACAATAATTTGCACTTTAAAAGTTTAATATAACACAAACGGATCCCTAAATCGAAAAATGGTTTCACAAACCTGTAATATTTTTGAACGGCCTATCCAACGATACCCCACACCATGGGATAGACGAGAAAAAAAAAACTATCATCCCCACTTTACGTGTAAGGGAGGAACCCAGAAAAAAAAAACAAGGTTTTATTATACCATTTTGTCGGCGTGATTAATATGTATACCCACACCAAATTACAGCTTTCTAGTACTAGGCCCGTATTACAGAACGTCACTGAACACTCAAGCATTACTTAAAACTGGATTCAAGCCATTTGATTGGTTGAAACTAGTTTTAAGTAATGCTTGAGTCTTGAGTAAAGTTCTGTAATACGGGCCTAAGTCCCGTATTACAGAACGTTACTCAATACTCAAGCATTACTTAAAATTAGTTTCAACCAATCAAATGGCTTGAATCTAGTCTTAAGTAACGCTTGAGTATTGAGTGACGTTCTATAATACGGGCCTTAGAGTCTGAGCTGAGCTAACCTGCGGACAGACGGACATGGCGAAACTATAAGGGTTCCTTGTTCACTACGATACCCTAAAAATGGGACTTCGTTTTGGAACTAATTAACATACCTACTCGTAGATCAAGTAAAATTAAAACGACGAAGTATTTATTTTATATTGAAAACAATATATTTAAAAGAAAATTTGACTTCTCTCTCATTTATTATATTCTGTTCTTATTCTATAATGATTGTTTGACATTTGTCCACAAGTAGATTGAAATCACACATCTCTAGCCTGCACGTGCGGTGACGTACGTGATCGCATATTTGCGTTCCGTTAATAGTTAAAATACTCTTATATTATACGTCTGGGCATTTGCCCGCCACTGCGTCTTTCTCTAAATGCGATAACTTGGAAATATCGCACCTTTATTTCGAAACCGTTACTAAACGAAATTTTTACGAAATTAACGCCATTTTATAAAAAATAGGTAATAATAATATAATATCTTTAAAATTTAGTTTGTTTAATAACGGTTTCGAAATGAAGGTGCGATATGTAGAGTAAAATATTCCAGTTTTTGCTTTTTCGACAAAGCTGACCCATATTTAATCTTATCGCGTGCCCACGTCTGTAAACGTGAGATATTTGGGATAGGATAAAAATGTTATGTATTGTTTCATCGATATTATTAGCACAAACGTCACACGACATATTTTTAGTTTTCGTTTACGACAAAACGCATAGAATATTATTCATATCATACAAACTGCACGTGGTGCAGCAACAGTTCGCTATGCCCTGTAAAATTATCATGACGTTGACGTTATAAACGGTTAAACCCATGTTATTGACCTTACAGGAAACTGAAAATTTAGATCATGAGCGAATGCCGTGACACTGAACTACGTCGTGACGTGACACGATATAAATTAACACATTCACGTAACAGTTGGCGTTACGTAACAAAACGATCGTTTTCACTACGCTACGTAGAGTACACTGAGTGATTTGCTTTAGAACAGAACAGTATCGTTTCCCCATTCAAGTAGATTCTAGTATTTTCGCGTGTTTCGCGTCCTTTGAGTTTTCCGTAAAGATAAGGTAAACTCCGGCTTCGGGTTTTTTTAATTTCTACGACCTTTAAATTTTTTAATGTCTTTATCTAAATGTCATATATTTGGATTTCAAATGTCACTTATTTGCCTATTAATTTGCTTAACATTCTTTAAGAAATTGATATTCAAAGTGGCAACAGCTAACAGAATGACCTTGGTTTTATTACCTGTTCGAATAATATATGACATTAATTGGTAAAGATCTTTCTAGTATAGAATGGCAGTCCCTGGGAAGTCAGGAAACCGGTTATATTAAAAGTCAATGGTCTTTCTAGACACGTTTCTGCCAAGGTCATTTGGTCACCTCACCTATGCATGTATTGAACAGGAACCTTCAAAGGTCATTAGAACAAGTTTGCATCATAATTTTTTATAGACATTGTTCGCCCGATGCGGTCCGTTCCTATCAGGTCTCTTAGTAAAACTTGCAGATATAGAAATAAAAGATGCGCCATAAGCAATACGTTAGGAAGTTTTTAAGACCGCAGGCATCTTTCAGAAAACGACAGTCTTTTTCAAATCATTTCCATAACCAGGAGGATTCCAGAATCATGTAGGTCCAAAATTACAGTTAAGTAATAAGACATTCTCTCTTATGATTGAGGCTACACGGCCGTTCAGAGGTCTGGACCGTACCTACCTTTCTCGTTGTAGGTACCCTTGAACGACTAACGCATCTTCCTTGCCTAGGCAGCTGGATACAATGTCTGTGCTCAAAAATATTCGAAAAATAATTACAGACTTCAGGGTTTTGAAAATAGAGGAGTTTTTAACGACGAGTGAGTTGAATATTTTTTTTACTCTTGACACTAGTAACTGCTTCTAAGACAGCAGGTGCTACAAATATGGTATCGATTGACCAATCGCTTGACTTTGACCGCATTACCCAAAAACTAGTATCACAAGGTTAAGTTTAATAAGGCTGAGAAAATGCTGCATACTCTATTGTTTTGTGTCATTATTAATGTACAAATAAATTGGCAGCAATACGTCATAGGAAACACAATTTCCTTCTTGTATTGTGAAGGTCTGAAATTATTTTACACAGAAGAATATTTGAACTAGTCTCAGCTATTGCGTATTCAGAAAAACTACTTTTCAAGAATGTAGCGACGTTCGATCAATGCCACTCAGGTTTTCATTGATCATCTCTATTGTAACGAATTATTCAATGTAATATTTTAAAAGGTATTTTATCTTTAACCTTGTGTCTCACCGGCGTTAGGCAATGAGTCTCAACCGAATGCGAACCCACTGACGGCCGCCCTTGACACCATTTGTCTACCGAACTGCCGAACCCACAGTTTTTAACCGACTTTAATAAGTAGGAGGTTATATGTTTTGAAAATTATTATTTTTTCATTTGCTAAAGGAAGCTTGCGCGGTCGTCTCATATTTTTATTAACTTTGGTAAGGTAGTTTTTGCGTTAGCTTCGATAATACGTATTTAATCTACTTTGTGTATCTTGATGATGTTATAATACTTCCTGTCACAGTTGTTAGGTTAGGTACCATAGCTAAAAGGTAAAACACTTTTTTTTACAAAAAAGAACAACCGACTTCCAAAAAAACACTAAAAAGTAAAAAAAATACTCTAATTTCGGAAGTCGGTGGCAAAAAACTAAAATACAGATCCAAAGACACCGAATTTCGTTTTTTTTTTTCACATTGTAGGGGTTTTTTTTAATAAAAAAAACAACAGTCTTCCAAAAAAAAAAACACTACTATGTGAAAAATTACTTTAATTTCGGAAAATAACTTTTGTTTTTACTAGTAGAATGTATCAAATTCTTGTTTCAATCTGCAAATATTACCTAGGTTTCGCTCTTGACGGAGTTTTACTGAAAGTCCAAAACTATTTATTGATATAGAATAGATATATATAGAACTATTTATAGACCCAAACGTAGGGACTGAAAATTATGTGTAAAATTATTAACTTTGGTAACTTTTTACCTTTAAAAGACGGGAATGGAAAGTAATGTTACTATTTATTAACAAATTTTTCCTTCTAGCGAATAATCAGTGCATGAATTGGCTAATGACTGGCTCTAGGCATATTACCCATGCTACGCTAAGCCCTTATGGTGTGATATTCAATGAACTACAGCTACACAAATGGGTGACCACGGTGACAGTCCGTCCATACTCCTAATACAATCCCATGAACTACTTTTACTATGATTGATAAGTTAATGGTTTCCATAAAGACGTCACGAGACTGTCCACTCTGTCTAGGCGACTATTTTGTAGGTCACTGGGTGCGTTAACACGGTGACGACATATCCATGCCATTTACTCTTGAAATGTTATCGATAAAGACCGGGTTTTAATTATAGGTCTAGGTATGTTGCCTGGCGAATAATGTGGTAATTGTAAAATATGATATTGTCATCCATTTTTGCTTTAAGATTCAGATTTGTTGACGAGTAAAATTCTTCCTTTATTTAATCGTTAAGCAATTTGATGTCTCTTCAGGTTAATTAATAATAGTATCTAATGATATCATTTTAAAAGATAAGTAGGTTACCTTGGTACGAACAATTCCCATTAAAGAACCTACTAGAAGAAACGAGTAACGTGAGATGAATTCTCATTTCAACTTTCTAATTAGCTCTCAGATTATACGTAATCGAAAACAGATCTATTCGCTCTGAGTCTACGCTTATCTGAGAAACCGGATCCGGATATAGGCAGTCTCGGTAGTTTAAGCTCAACAAATTGTGACTCAAGCTATGCTTTAGAAAGGTCTCCTTATGGAAGATAGCAATTGTTATAGCAACTTACGTTCGCAAAATAATCAAGTACCTAAAAGCTAAGGTGCTTTTTCATAAAAAAAAAAAACATTATAACATTTTTATGCACATAAATTTATATTGAAAAATAAAATAGACATCCATTGCATTGTGGTTATGTATACTTTCACTAAATCCTCAAGCGATGTAACTTGTTTTACTATGGCTGATAATTATAATAGACTAAGCCCCGGTACAAAGTCACAAACAGGCCAAAAAGGTTTTAACTTACACAACCATTAATTTATGGACAACTACACTACAACAACTACAGCCCGCGGCTTCGCCCGCGTTGCATTTTCTAAAATAAAAATTGCCTAAGGTACAACAGTATTAAAGTTTCTATAATAATATAATTCAATCATGATTCGAAAGACACGTGGGGCCATCTATTATCATAAGAATGCTATTGTTGTTTTCCTCGGGAACAGTACTATGTCTGTTTCTGTACCTACACCTGACAACGTATATACATACGATTAAGACGTGAAAACAAAAAAAGTTATTTTCGCGTTTATAATATTAATTACGATAAATAAATAGCATTTTTTTGTATTACATTTTACCTCATTCACTCTGTCATTATGATGAACAAAAACCGTATTCTCTGTCTACGTCCTACTGTTATTAAAATAAACGTCACAATACATTTGACATCTTTCACGTAGTTTATCTGTCAAATACTCATCCTCGACCATAAAACAATTCAAAATAAATAAAATGATTGTTTTCTGACTCTGGTAGTCTAAATTACCTCGACAATGTGCAGGACGACCCAGTATATGCTGAAAATTTTCGTTCATACAGGCTTACTCAAGAAATCAAAGATGCGTTGGAAACTTTACGTTGGCCTTTTATCACTCGCGTTGGATTTGGATTTAAAGAAGCTGCGCCTCTACAAAGATGCGGCGGTAATTGCTATTCATTATAAAGTTAGCCCTCTACAAGAGACCAAAACATGATGTATATTGTTTTGTTTGTAAACTTAGCCCTCCACAAGAGGCCACCAAATGATGCATATTGCTCTGTTTGTAAACTTAATTCTCCATAAGAGGCCACCAAATGATACATATTGCTCTGTTTGTAAACTTAGCCCTCCATAAGAGGCCACCCAATGATACATATTGCTCTGTTTGTAAACTTAGCCCTCCACAAGAGGCCACCAACAACATGATGCATATTGCTCTGTTTGTAGTTGTCTTGTCCTGTGACATTTTGTTTTTGTTTACGACTAAAACAAGGGCTGTCGATCTGTGGTGCCACACAAAATGATAAAGAAGTAATCTGGGGAGGTTTGTGGTTGTAAGAAATAACAGCAAGGCAAAGATGTCATGTTGCAAATACAAATCGATTGGATAATCCATTGTTAGCACTTACCTGATCGAAGACTTACCTTGTTAAACGCAAAGTAGTAATTTGAACCGATCAATAGGTTTCTGTAAAATGAAGTAAAACCTAGAGGGATCGAGCTTGACTTTCAATCAACATCATCTGCCTAGCCTTTACCTATGTCGGGGTCAGCTTCCAGTCTAACCGGAAGAAGCTGAATACCAGTATTTTACATGGAGCGACTGCCTATCCGACCTCCACAACCCAGTTACTGGGTAATACGATACCCCTTGGTAAGACTGGTTGCCTTCAATATACGTTTTAAATCAAACGTACCAATAAGATATAATTTACGTAATAATACAAATAAAATAATGCTGTCATTATTACGGCAGGCGGAACGACTTAAGTATGAGACCAAGGTATGGAACTTTAAGCAACCGGAAGAAAAAGAGGTGGAGCCCAGAAAAAAAGGCAAAAAGGCCGGTATTACCTACTTACACATTACTTAAAACTAGTTAAAGCCATTTGATTGATTGGTTGGTTGTTTTAAGTAATGATTGAGTCTTGAGTTAGGTTTTGTAATACCGGCCTAATACTATGACATAATAGAAATATTATAGCTTAGATGATTCATAATAATTAGTCTGCTGGTCATAGCTTATTCTGTAGGTGCAGTAGCGATCATTTAGAATGGATTGTGAATTTGTCACAATCACAGTAATAGCTTTAGCAAGCTGAGTGCATTTTGGACAAGAAGTAATTTAATGAAAGCCTAAATCTTTATTTTAGAAGGTGATGGTTTCACTTGTCTAGAAATCTAAAACGTGCCACACAGTTGTTACGTCTAGACCAATGCGCGTTCCATTTAAAGGGGCCGTGCACGAAATCGACTGATTTTGATCAATTTTGTTCATTGTTTGTGAGAAAGGGAAAAGAATTTAAAGAAAATTATTTGTGATTTGATAAGTCGTGTTATTTGTTTTGCATGTGGCTGAAAGGGATTTTTCAAATAAATTAAGTATTCACGGTAAATCACTAACATTCGCAATATTTTTTTCCGAAAAATTACGCGAGACTGACATTTGATAATCTTTCTACAAGAAACTAGGTACTTATGATTTTGAACATTAAAAAATATCATCAACATCATAACTTTATTTGGTCTACTTGCATGTGGCTGAACCAAGTTTTTCAGCTTCCATACAAAATATACCAAAAAAAAAAAAAAAACCTTTTTTTTTTAAACCCAGGTAGTAATATTTTTTTTTTCCTATTATTATGCAGATCATATCAGGAAATTTTAAAAATCACACATTAGTCTGGAGCTATCCTTAAAATACAATCAAAATTTTATTTAATGATTATTTATAATATTATCTTCATTATGTAAATCAACGGCGAAATAAACTATATTTTGGAGAGCGCAAAAATTATGAAACTATTAACAGGTGCTGTGACTGACACGAATGGTTTAGCACCACGAAAACTATACTTTTATAGTTACACAGACTTACCGCCTTACTTATAAACGCGGAATAAAGTTATACTAAGTATAAAGAACAAAAATGTATGGTTATACCGAAGCTATTCATAGTGTAACTTTATTCCGCGTTTTTATGTATGGCGGTAAATGTTTCGATTATTTCAAGTTTTCTCACGAAGATAAGAAAATGGCACAAGAGTTTTTTTCGTGCACGGGGCCTTAAATAAGTAATTGTATTTTACTCAATCAACATTGTATTAAAAACTATGGGCTCTGCAATGTAGATACAGATACAAAGAAATGCCTTTAGCAAATGGATTCTTTGATTACAGGTTCAATGATATATTATGAATAAGATTTATCAGAAACTTATTTGGTGATTAAAATTCCTAATTAACTACTTAATTCTTCAAAATACTGACGTGCTGTATTTTGTTTTCAGTACCTGGATATTGGGGAGGACATGAATGTGCCCGATGACTTCACCCCAAGCGAGTTACAAACGGGCAAGTGGTGGCGCCATCTTCTGGCCGGGGGCATTGCAGGCGCAGTCAGCCGGACCTGTACAGCACCTTTAGATAGACTTAAAGTATTTCTTCAGGTATGTGTCCATTCTCTGTTTAACTATCTTGTGAAAGGTATAGACAAAGGTTAAGCGTATACGCAGCTAAACGAATTAGCATTGAACGAGTGGAGTGGAGGTCGCTACACCGACACAAGTACTTAAGTTTCGGGTGGATGTATTATGTATTGCTATTTCTAGCCATCTTCTAACAATGCTTCAACGTAGATTATGACGTGGTTGGGTGACAACCGTTTAGGTTATGCTGGCGGGCTTCAGCAGGCTTCCACCAAATGAGGGAAAAAATTGTGGCAGTGTTTTTAAGCATCAAAGGACATTTTTATGTTCAGTATGAATGCTAAATATATTTTTTATTATTCAGGCTGCAGTTATGCAGCGCTGTCCCTACCGATCCTTGCGGCGATGCTTGGGGCAGGCCTATGTCCAGCAGTGGACGTCTTTCGGTGGATATCATGATAATGATGCTAGTGACTACGCAATATAAACAACTTAGTAACTCCAGCTTCTGACATAAGATTTTAGCAAAACGTAAAATCTGTTGAGTCCTTTCGTCCTGATTTAGTATGCTTTTATAACTTAACAAATAAATAAAATAAAACTAATATCGGATATTATCTATTTTCAGGTCAACCCTGTTAGAGAAAATATGAAAGGATGCTTAGCAAAAATGATTACTGAAGGAGGTATACGCGGCTTATGGCGGGGAAATGGCATAAATGTAATTAAAATAGCACCAGAGTCGGCACTTAAATTCGCCGCTTATGAACAAGTAAAAAGACTAATAAAAGGCGATATGAGAGCCAATCACCCATTAGAAATTCACGAGCGTTTCGTGGCCGGCGCCACAGCCGGCGCGATGGCCCAGACTGTGATCTATCCATTGGAGGTGTTGAAAACAAGATTAGCTTTAAGAAAGACTGGCCAGTACAGAGGGATACTGGATGCTGCAAAAAAGATATATTTAAGGGAAGGGCTAAAGTGTTTCTACAAAGGATACATTCCAAATATTTTGGGCATAGTGCCGTATGCTGGGATAGACCTCGCGGTGTACGAGACGCTGAAGAAGAAGTACATATCCAAGTATCATGCTCAAAACGGACAGCCGGGCATGTTGCTTCTGCTGGCGTGTGGCAGTACCTCGTGCACGCTGGGGCAGGTGTGCTCGTACCCTCTCGCGCTAGTGCGGACGCGGTTGCAAGCTCAAGGTAATTCAAGTATACATATTTATTATGTTAGTAGTATTAAAGATTATGCAGAAAACCTATAACAATCCAGCATCTCGCTCATGAGGTACTAACTTGAAAAGATCATTAGTTAGGGCATCACACAACATCATTAAAAGAGTATATGCTAGATTGCACTCCGAGGTCTCTAGCTGGACAGTGTTATCTACATCTTTAATTTAAAGCCCGAAAGAATACGAGTCTAAGCTTATCACACCGATATTCTACAGTTAACAGACCGAAAACCACTCCAAAAAAGTTCGGAGAAGACTGGAAACTGTCGCCAAAACCCAATAATTCAAAAGTAAATATCCTGAGTCGTTAATACAGAACAATTAAATTATCCTGTATACAGCGGAGGCCACACGCAAAGGATCAAGTAGCGTTCAATCAATATTTGACTCCGACACATTGGATCGAATCACAGCCAATAAACGTTCAAGTACTGATTCGATTTGTATTGTTAAGAACACTTTAAAGTAAGCAATCGGCTTCTTTGTCGAGTGCGAAAAGGAATGGCTTTCTTTTGTGTATACAGTGGCTCATAATGGACAACATGTAAACAGATTTTTGTGTCTATTTATGTTACAACTGCTGCCCGCGACTTCTCCAACGTGGCTTTTTCTAAATTAAAAGTTACTCCTTATAACATCAGCTACCTGCCAGTGAAAGTGTCGTCAAAATCGGGCCAGCCGTTTCAGAGATTAGCCGGAACAAACAGACGGACAGACAAAAACATTAAAATTGTTTTTTTTTTGTTAGAAGTTTCGTATATACTTTCATATGCTTTCAAAGCTGTTATTTTGACATTATAAACAGACACTTTCCATTTTCTTTTCTTTATTTGCATTGATGGTCCAAAAATCACTTATAGCTCCCTACCTGATAACGTTATCAAATGTCTGTCTATGCATTGATAACAGCGTTAGTTGGCACTTCCTTGTCCGCAGATTATACCTAAATTAAAACAGTTTCCAATATGTTTTATCAACGTGTGATAAGGGTAACTACGCTTTACGTATTACATCATTAAAATATTTCTACACATATTATATGGAAAGTTAGTGATGTCAATGCCGGAATTAGGAGCACGTTTCTACTAGCCGATAACTCTTCAGTCCCTAGCCGATAAGCGGCAGCGATAATGGAGAGGCCTCATGCACCTATCGATCAGTCAAACTGAATACATATATATAAAATGTGGTGGAAAACACTAGTGTAAATGCAACATAAGTCTGAGCCAGTGTAAAGTTAGCCGCATTCTGACTAGGTTCGTTGGAAACCACATTAGTCGTTTTTCTGTTGATCACTTGAAGTTTATTTAATAAATAGGATATCGGAAACACTTTTCATGTCATATATAAAAAATAAAAGAATAAGCTAGGACTCGACATTTCCTATCTGACCGCCCCTGAGAAGAAATGGCGAAACAAACTCAGGGGTCAAAGTCTCTTTTAAAGTCCAGACATAATCTTGGTCAGATCATGTGAGGCCCATGTACATTCGTGTCTGAAATGGTCTTTTGAGGAAAGAACCACACAAATTTGAGTGGACCTGTCCAGTCAGTGCAAGAATTTGTCAGTAGTCGTGTAGCTCAACTCAGGATTTAAGGAGCTCAACGACTCGATGAACAATACCAAAGAAAGGACATTTTGGTAGGCCGCATAGAGTACCTACTCAAAATGCCAGACCATCATTAAAACTAAGTGAAGAAAAAAAAAAAAAAAAAGAAACAAATGACCCACATAGTGCTCACATTTTTAGTAGTAGTGTTAGTTTAGTGATCATCAGCTTCGTTTGTTTCTCCCTTTAACCAGTTCTTATACAGAATGTCTCGATTGCCAGTTACCACTCTCAGTATGTGCTCCTGAACAATATTTAACAGAAATTTCTTATTTTTTCCAGAGAAAGCAGCACAAGGCGCGGAGGGCACAATGCGCGGTGCGTTCCGCGAGATCGTTCAACGCGAGGGCGTGCGGGGCCTGTACCGGGGCATTACGCCCAACTTCATCAAGGTGATCCCGGCCGTGTCCATCTCGTACGTGGTGTACGAGTACGCCAGCCGGTCGCTCGGCGTCAACATGACGTGATCGCACCGCGCCCCCCCGGCCTGTGACGTCACGCGGACGGTCGCCACCGAACCGCCCCACGCTCGAGCTCAAACTCGCATCACATTCTAATTTAAGCATATTAGCAAATTGCATTTCGTTGTACATAGCTCTTGTGCATGTTAAGTCTTATTTATTCTACATACGTGACATATTCCAATTATTATAATTGTTTTGAACGGATATTGTAATCTTTTAAGCTTGTACTTGTGTAGCGAACCATTGGTTGCATTTGAGTAAATTGAGGTGGATAGAGTAAAATGATACACCGATTGAACGTCGGTCTCATAACTGTGATTACAATAAATTATCAATTTTTTTGATTTATTTTATTTATTTCTATTTATTTACCTTGAGCGTATCTCTAATGTCCATGTTGGAAGTTTCCGACTGTATCTTCATATTACAATTTAATTTGAAAGAGTGCAGTTGCTTCAAATGAAAACTTTCTATTTTTCTATATGAAATATAGAATATGTAGAAGGTTTCTATTTTGAATTAAAATGGGCATAGAAGTATTTAGTTAAATGCGAGCAGCTATACTATACACGAGGTAAGGAACGCGCTGTGATTAGTATAAGCAAGATGTTTGGAATAAATTATATAAGGTATAACCTTACGGATGTCTCAAAATAAGGTTTTACACCGACGTATAAAGGACTGTTAAAACTGAGGCGAATATCGCGACTATTCGCGCCAGTTTGCAACACCTATATAATAGTTAGGTGACACCGTTCGCGCTATTGAATTTGTCTCGCATCCCGCGCAGTGTTCGCCTGAGTTTGAACAGAGCTTAATATGGACCGAATAACAAAGAAAAGTTAAACAGCATTAGAAACGCCAGAGTTAATAAGAGTTACATGACTGGTACTTTATATGACTCTATCAATGGCTATGCTCCAATCACATTACCTATTTTGTTTTTAGTCACGAATGCTCTCTAATTTATTTACGTGTGCTAATATTGTAGAAAGCCTGCTATGTTGTTAAAAATGTAGTTAATCATTTTACTAACGAACTCAAATAGTGGTTCTTGATATAAATTCACGAATATATTTTACCATTTGATTGTGTTGTGTGTTTGTTTAGGGAAATTAACTATTATGTATTGTTGTGGTATTGCTTCTTAAATGTTTGAGTTCTAGGTTAATCTGGATATTATAAATGTATAACAAGTTAGACAATATCTGCTTCAAAATCATCTGCTTCCTGAATATAACCCGTTTGATTCTAATAAAAATTTCACAAAAAAAGAAATAAAAAAAAAGAATATAAATATTAAAACTACCCATTTTGTTTTCATAATAAAATCTTATTAAATTAAACTAATCATTTATAAAGGTAGGGCTTTAAAATTGTCTACAGCCTTTCTCAATGTTTATCCCCTAGATATTAGAATAAAAAACTAGTAAATTTTTCCTCTCTTAATATTGAGTGTTAGGTAGACTTTTAAAATTATTACAAATTAGTCGAATATTATAGGATTAATACCGCCACCGTTTGCCTACATACACTGTGTTAAAAATAATTTGTGTTATACGTTATGTGCTACATGCAGAATGTCCGTGAAAGAAATATTTCAGCATTATCAATGATTATTGCACGCTCCGTATAAAATCATCAAGTATCTCTGATTATCAATGAACGTTGAAAATGTATCATCACAGGACATTTTGTATGGGCACTGTTGTACGCAAAATACGCGCTTTGATGTAGAGTTGCGGACACCATCCCGTATTTCCTATGGGTGTTGTGTTTGACCCCGCGCGATGGCTTCTCTCTAACGCTTGACGAATATCCAACAATTTCACAATATTACTTGTGATACAGTACCTATGCCAAGTTATACTCACGTGCATATTTTGGAAAAAATTCAAACCGCCGTAAAATTTCATGAATAGATCATGGGTGCTTCTCCTTTGCTCCGGTTATCCTGACACCCTAAAATATGTACATCGGGTAAACGAATCGAAGGGAGCGCTAAGATATGCTATCGTGGGCCGTCGTATTTATTAAAACTAACTCCTATATTAACGTTTTGCTAACTAGCGTATACTATTTATCAAAAATGTTATGTAACATTAAGGCTCTGTGCTTCGCAAAAAATCAAATTATCTAATATTGGCCTCGATGCATGTTTTTTTATTAACAAGAACTGTGTGAATCTATGTTCCTTCTCTAAAGTACTGTGAAAAATATTGATTTATCTTGTATCCAGCTGAAATATTATGTGGAATGATTGAAGGGTAAATATCTACTTACACAAATGATAGTTGCTAAACCGTGCAGTTTCAACACCCAGGCGTTATGATGTATTATGGTATGTACAATTTAATCCCGAAGTGGTTGACTACCTACCTAATGAGTCGAATTCTTCGTTTCGCATTCACCATGCTTAACAAGCTAAAGAACAATAGGGAGGTATTGAAAATATTTGTGTTATGGAACACTCGTTCCCTGACTTGAATCTCCGTATGAGAATTATAATTAGACATAGGATGGAACATCCAAGATGTCTGAAGAAAGCAAATATGATTAAAACTTGTTATAGAAGATTGCTTGAGAGAGACCTACTTTCCACATCTACGATAGAGAAATATATTAAAGCCGTGATCATTTTATATGTTAAATCAATTAAACGTAATCAGCATTATATTTATAACAACTTGTATGTCCACACACCACTTTTATGCGTTTTAATTTGTTGCGAGTGCGATATCATTTACATGTAGTGTGTGTTGAATCTTAATGCAATTTTTGGTGTAATTTAGTTCTAGGCTAGGATAGGTAGAAACAAATTTCGTATTTTGCTTATTAAGTAGATTTGCTAGTTTACCTTTTTCCCTAAATAAATAATATTATACATTATAGTTGTTGAGGAAATAAGTATTGTAAGACGTATTTGTAACCCTGTCTATGCGTTGCCTTGTTGCTGCCAAGAATACTACTATTCCATAGTAGATGTAATGCGGCGAAGTTCGTATGTGTTAGTCAGGGTGACATGTAGAGGGGGCCTAAAATACCGTTAATCTTTACACCTCATAGAGAGAATCAAGTACCTTAACAAAGCATTTAAAAAATATTTTTTCTAATAAATCTCAAGTCCATATTAAATAATAAGAAAGAATATAGTATACTATGATTAATAGTTAGCATCGCATAAATCATTATATACGCAGTAATATATTATGCAATGTGTAGCAATATGCTTATATCCTATAGTTAAAAAGATTTGACGGGAACATGGGTCCCTTAGATAATTTCGAAGGCAGTTTCTACCAACAAGTACGCGAATGAAAATATAGTACACAATCGTCATAGTGAGATACAAGCAATGTGCAATAAAACCGGCTGGACTGATTTGGCAATTTTTGTTTAAAAATGTTCGTAAATGTCCGGATTAGGTTTTTCTGAAAAGAAAAAATGGAAAAGTTTCCCGGAAAAATTTTAAATTCGGGAAAAACTGAACTCCCTTTTTTCTATGGGATTTTTGTATGGATGATTGAAATTTCAGGACGTCTGTCGGGTCAGCTAGTTACTAATAATTACCTGTTATTAATACATAGTACGGATATAGTGTTATATCCGCAGTACGCCTTATTCTCAAATACTTTATTCATTCTATATTACTATGAAATATATAATTATTTTGTTGAAATATTTCAATAAATTATTATTGGCTGTTGATGTATATTTACCTGAATAAACAAATAAAACTTATACGGTTGATTTATTTTTTAAATACCTGTTTGAAATTGCACGCGCGCTTGTTCCTTTGAAACTTAACCATAGACTTATAAAGACAAAGAATACCTTTCTATCTACGAATAGTCGGAAATAATGATTGTGATTTTTCCAAGTCACTTTAGACATTGCCATGGATTGTGATGCCATGGTAATTATTTCAAAATCCCTGCTGAATATTTTTATTAGGGTTCTGTAGTAAACAAGAAACCCTTAATAGTTTCGCCATGTCCGTCTGTCCAACTTACAAGTCTGTGGCTTAACTCTCAGAGTTAAGCCTTGGTTAGGTTAGGTAATTGTTAGTAGTAGGTAATTGTTAGTACCTACTTGAAAGCTGTAATTTGGCATGGGTATACATATTAAGACTGCGCCGAGCGCACAGTGGCGCCCTCATCGGTATTTCGGTGATTTCTTTTATTTTAGAATGAAAATAAGCTCGTCAAGTTGTGCTTCACAAGACTATACGTTATTATTACTACAAACAGTAGTTTTAAATTGTTATGTTTTATTGTAATCATTAAAACGGAGCTTAGTGGCCACTATTTTCCGTTTTAATGATTACAATAAAACATAACAATATAAAACTACTGTTTGTAGTAATAATAACGTATAGTCTTGTGAAGCATAACTTGACGAGCTTATTTTCTGCATTTTCATTCTAAATGAAAGAAATCACCGAAATAATGATGAGGGCGCCACTGTGCGCTCGGCGTAGTCTTAATCACGTCGACAAAGTAGTAAAATAAAACCTTGGTTTTTTTTTAGGTTCCGCCCCAGCACGTAAAATGGGGATGATATACTTTTTCTCGTCTATCCCATGGTGTGGGTAGGTATATCGTTGGATAGGTCGTTCAAAAATATTGCGGGTTTGTGAAAACCATTATTCGATTCAGGGATCCGTATGCGTAATAAAGTGCTAATTTTCGTTAGAGTCAAGTGCCCCCCCCCCCACTCTGCTGGTAAAATGGTTGATCTATGTACTCAGATACCGACATATTTATTTTTCAGAAATCTTATCTATTAATAAGCCCTATCTTCAATCAATAAATGACTGACGAAGTAAATCTTTCAGGTTGTTCCATGCACCATGTGCAATATTTAAGAATAATAATTGATGTAACTAGCTACCTACCTATACTTTTAGAAACTCGAATATTTTATAGAAAAAGATTAACAGCAGCTCCTGTTGCGGTACTTAACTGGCTCGACGATATGTATTTGAGTTCTGGGACAAAACATTATATTTCACGTAGTTTAGGAGAAAGGACTCAACCCTTAAAAATGAGTTGTATTTACCAAAGAGGTCCTAACGGTTAAGAAATTGAAAAATCATAAATCACATTGGTAAAAGCTTGGATGGAACCTGGAACCTTGTGTTTTTTTTTTTTAATAAATGGCTTCTGGCAGTTCAACCTAACCTAGGAGGTTGTCTAGTGCTTAGCCGGAATTAAGGCCTCCAGCCAGGGCATGGGTCACATAACCTTCAGAATGTTTAATTATAATAAGAAGACCTAACCTCCTGCCTTTTATAACAGCAAGTACCGCTGTACCGGTTAAAATATGTGTCAGTGTTACCTACTCATTTATTTTGCAAAATGCGCGTTCTATACTTTTGTGACGTCAGTGTAGTACTCTGTGGCATCGCCGCCATCTATAATAAAATTATGGTATTGTAAACGTAGCTTTGTGGTACAGTGGTACTTATAAGAACACATAGGTGTCGCTACAAGTTTCAGCAGCACTGACAGTGTCCGCAGTCCTACACTAATTCTACGGTTGTTAAAACACCTTGTTGTTGTACCGTTTGTTACCGATTAACTCCGTTTATCGTAATTAGTTGTTTTTTATTTCAACAGTGTTGCTCTCTCGGCCAGAAGGGAAACAAATAGTTGGATTGGTAAGTTAACTACTAAATTACTCAATAGAAATTAGTTATAAATTTCTATGTCACCATTTTTTACTTCAGCTGTGTTTCCCATAGATATAATTTTCCCGTGTTTACCTAGAGCAGGTAAATAATAACCGTGGAATCCACTATTAAAATTTAAATGTATTTTTAAATGTTGTAATACCATTTTTTTTAAACTATCTTGTCTTTGACTGACATTTGTTTATCTGTGATATTTCAAATGTCTTTCTTTTTAATTCAGCACGTGTAGACGCTGACGACTTGCATATCATCCCATAAAAGTAATTTAGGTAATATTAATTATTCCACTCTAAACACGTGAATAAAGTAAAGTGATTGGTTCAAAGGTTATTTCTTCAGTGTCGTGGGATTTCTAGCGGCGCCCTACTCTTATAAGATTTACAAAATCGAGAATTGATTTCGTAAACCTCATAGAGTACTGCTACATTTTTTGTGTTCGTGTAATAATAAATTGGCGTTGACCAGGTAGCCAGAATGCCGTCTGATGCAAAGAAAAGGGCCCAACAAAAGAAGAAAGAGCAGTCGGGCAGCAGGAACAAGAAACCTGTGGCGAGAGTGACTAATGAGGAGAATGGATCTGCTACCAACGGCAAGGAGGAACGTGAGCTTACCGCAGAAGGTAAATACTACAATAGGAACTTTTATTCATAAATCCTTACATATTTGAATGGGACAATGTTTGAACTTTAAAAGTATGTGTCACTTAGGCTTTGTTGTTGGGGGCTTTTATAGGGGTGACTAAGGTCTAGAAGTTAGAATATAATAAGAATTACGATATAATTATACTATAAGAAGCACATGTCACTTACATGGCTGCCTTTGGTTGGTTATTATCTTCAAGGATGTTGTATATACTGTATTTATTTATTTAAAGTTGCTCGAAAGTTATTTTGTGTGTCTAGGTTATTGACATGACAACTCATGGGGAGAAGTTTAAAGTACCTACTCTGAAATTTATTAAATTATACATTTATGTGTGCTGCTAGCGGTATTCCTTTGATTTTAATGTAAGACTAAGAAGTGAGATTATTGATGTATGTGTAGGTACAGGGCGCCCAGTATAAATTGCCAGTTCAGGGTTGCACTGCTTGTTGGGCAAATGTCAAAAATATGTCAAATTCAGTACAATAAATATTAGTTCCATATTTCGCCACTTGTGATTTATGGCACATTTTGCTTGTAATTCCATTATTAATTCCTTTCTATTAAGTTCTGTTGTACGTAGTGATTGTCGTGAACTCATCATTAAATATTTTTTAATGATAGGTATGCACTATGCAGTACTGAATATTAAAAAAAACTAATAATTTTTTGGCACTATTTTCTGTAAATCCAACTGAAACCCCAATCTGGGCCATAGTGTAGATGCAATCTGTGATTATAAAAGCACCTACATGCTGAGTAAATCAGCTGGCTTTGCACAATCAGGCCATGCCTTTATGATCTAAGGACTGTAGGGAATAATTTTGGCTCCTGGTGAGTGTGACATAGGTGTGTGAAGAGAGCAAGTAAAAAATATCTTGTGTCAGCATAATTTTTTGGAGAACAATAAGTTATTTTCCTGCAGTGTTGTAAAAACCAGGCTCAGGCTTTTGCTCTTTTAAACAATAAAAAAAAGGATATAATTATTCAGGGTCATTGGTGACTATATTACTTACATCATAAACAACAGTTTTTGTTCTATGACTTTTAATAATTCATATTTAAATTTAGGTATCATATTTTCAAATAAAATTATTTAAATTTAACGCTCTAAATGTTGCGAACTCTATGCGTAGCCAAACAAACTGCTGTGTTTTACGAGTGAACGCACACGGGACTAGCATATGAGGCAGATATGGATAACAAAATACAGAATATAAATGTGTTGTATACAACGAAATCTTGAAGGTTGGTTTTTGGTAAATGTATTGTGTTTTGTAAAAAGTCATAGAACAAAAGAAGTTGTTTATGACGTTAGTAATACAATCCTATTGTGGCCAATTCTGTTGTTGGTAAAACACTTACCAATAACTCTGTATAGAAAACCTTGCATAAAATTTTATTATGACTTCAGAAAGTAAAGCTTGAACTTGCAAACAAATCAATTTGTTAGCTGCCACAGCTTCAATTATTTGGTGCAACCAAGTCATGGGCCAGTGGCTAACAGTTATTTACTGTAGACTTGAGTAAAAATAAACAAAAAGTCACTGCATTAGTCATGCTTTCACCAAAATGCTATTGTGAATTCTCCCTCTTGCTAACAGCAAGTATTGTTAAATTTAATGCAATCATTTTAACTTGAGAAACATTTGCTACTTGTTGCATAATCTTATCCATCATTGGTTATTTAATAGGCCAAAATTTGTTGCAACAACTTTTTATTAAATTCCAAATGGTACCAGAACTGCTTATAAAGAATTTATATTACCTGGAGATTTCAGTTTAAAAAAATATATGGCCCAATATTTGCACTATACTTATTGATTTGGCAACAGTATGCTCTGTCTGCATTGATTAAACCTCCTTTGACAGTCCATCACTTCAGTTTGATGAACGGGTGGGTTTATGGTTCTGGTTCTGTTCATTTTTAGTTCTATGTTAGAAGGTTTGGTTTCCGCACTTACTCCTTTAAGTAGACCATTGTGCGTGTAGGCTCACCCCCTTTCACTTTGGTCTAGAACATAACTGGGGAAATGTGGGTGTAGGTACAAGTCTGCCGAAACCTTCTAGGAAAACAGGCGTGATGTTATCAAGGGCGTCGCCAGTATCGGCTGGCGACGCCATCACGCGACTGGGCCATCGGGCCCAGAGGGGGACAGGTTGATATATGGAGGATAGGAAAAGTATGAATTGAAGGTACAGTCAAGAGCACATGAAGCTGTAGTACGAGTGTTACCTCTACGGCGATTGTAATAAAAACGGTCCAAAGTCCAATATGTAAAGCACCATGAGCTCTTTAACTGTACAATAAATAAAAATTGTAAACCAAGTTATTACATTTATTAGAAAAATTTAATAAGTTACAATATTTTAATAATATGGTATTAAATATTAAAATAAAGTGGTAGAGCGAGACCCTGTTTTTGAGTTAATTGAAACATAATCTTCCATGGTATTTTTTGTAAACTTCTCGACCAGTTGATTATGAAAATTTTGTAAGTTTTCATTAATAAGTTTTCTGTGTACACTAATCATGCCCAGACCGGGGCGATTTTCCGCCATAATGCTTCTTAGTTAGGATTTTGGTTACTTTGCATTTGGCTACATTTTTTTGAATCTCTAGGAGGGGGCAGCTGCCCCACCCTGCCCCCCCCCTTGGCGACGCCCTTGGATGTTATCATAACATCACGCCTGTTTTCCTAGAACCTTAAGCATAACATTGTCATGTAAAATTGTTATGTGTAGGGTAATAACTATACATAACACACTAGGCACTACATACCTAGTAAATTAGGAAACTCGAAGACTACTCATGCAAAGCATCTTAGTCATTATGTCGTATTAAAAACGACAAGGTTCTTTACGCGTGTTCGGGCAACTTTAGAGGCTCTTGTTTTAATAGGTAACACATAATTAATCCTGCCTTCACTGACTTAGCAAAATAATGAATAAGTAGACTGCTATGCCCATTTATTTAGTTGCACAATACTATTCTATACAAATAAATAAAATTGATGTGTCTGTTTTAATGTCAAAATAACAATTTTTTACTAAATGCATATTGAAGTATAAACGGTACTTATAATAAAAAAACATTTTTTAAACTTTTTGTCTGTCTATCGGTCTGTCTGTCTGTCCGTTTGTTCCGGCTAATCTCCGAAACGGCTGGACTGATTTTGACGGGACTTACACTGGCGGATAGCTGATGTTATAAGGAGTAACTTAGGTACTTACTTTTTACTTTAGGCTACTTTTATTATAGAAAAAACCACGCGGACGAAGCCTCGGGCAGCAGCTAGTAGATACAAATGTTCATGCTATTAAGGTGAGCAGGAATGTTAGGAGACGAAGTTCGTGCTAGTGGAGTAACATACTAGGTTCATCATTAATTTTTACCTTACCATACATACTATACAGGTTGTAGATTACCTGCATCCGTCAAGGTGATTCTACCCGATAAACTATACAACTTTCGCTATGAATCTTATATTCGACTCATTCCAAACATTCAAACAAATTTTCAAGTATTTTTTTTTTTTCTAATAATGTTTTTCATAGCGTTGTTTAGTATGACGGGTAGAATCACTCTCTTGATGGATGCTGATGACTTAATCGCCATCCTGTATAAACATGCAGTTATGGCTATGAAACAACAGCAAGACAGCTGCAGGAGCGCCGACAATTGAATTCCATACAATCTTTGTTCGTTATGCATCTGTTGCTTGCGCATCTGCTGCGCAGGGCTGCGCGGCATTCACTGTGTTGTATACTTGTATATCACTCACCTAAATTATACAAACAAACGAAATGCTTTCTTTTAAACCAGAGTTCGCCGATATATATCAGCGGATATATATCATGATATATATCACGATATATATCACGATATATATCGATTGATTTGTATCTTGATATATATTAATTGATGTATTCCTGTCTTCTGAACTAAAAAATTTGGAGATTAATGTTTACCCTGGCAACACGTAGCGAAAAACTACAATTCAGAATAATTTATTTTTTACTTTTTTGTGATTACAAATTATTATTAAAGGACAATGCTCATCCATGTATGGAATCCCGTACCAAAATGCATCAAAATCAAACTTTGTGTTTTATAGACTACACAGAGCATATTAACTCCTACAAAAGTTCTTTATGACAAAACAACCCGGGTTTCGGGGTTATTTTATAAAATCGAAACTAACCTAAAAACTAGGTCTATTTTGTTCGACGCTACCAACGACGTATTTTATATAAGTAGACACGTTAGGTACACAAGCAAGAACATTATTGCTTTAAAAACAGCGTAATCCACTAATATTAATATTAATAAGAATTACGAGTTACAGCAACGTATAGTCGCGCCACAAGATGCGTGACTGAAACTTGGAGATTTGCCCGACCTTTATATTGCCAATACTGTGAGCAGGTAATATATCATTAGACGCCACCGCGATCACACTACCACACCAATACCAATAAAACATTATCATAAGGATGCCCAGTCAGACTGAAAAAAAAAGCGTCTTGAACAATAACCCTTTGCTTTTAATAATCTTAAAAAATACTATTCTTATCAGACACTATTGCTCATGCTCATGTTGTGTCGTTGTAAATCGACTAGGTAAGTGTTAGAAAAAATAAAACAAACAAGTCCATTTGGGTTTTTAATAGCGATTCAAAGTCAAAAATGTTTATATAAAATACTTAAATCATTCATCATAAAACTGATCTGAGTTCATGCCAAGCCAAAAGTGACACAAATATGTAGGCATAATTAAAATATTAGAGAAATCTATATGGTAATTGGCAGCTCGCTGATTATATTTATAATTATTTCAAATTGACTACCAGTAAAATCTCTTAGCTGGGAAGTTAATTCACTCCAACAGCCATGATCCAGGTGGTGATGACAGATTCGTATTGCACGTGGCACACAGAATTTATAATTAAGTAATAACAGATCCTTTAAAGATGAGGGTACCGTAAACGTTCTGTTTCAAAACAATTAACAAATATACAGTGAAGATGGGGCGGCTTAGGAATATTGAGATACCCGCTTGATTCAACATCTGGCAAAATAGCGTCTGACAGACCAGGGTGATTGGAGTCGTGCTGATCACGACGTTGCACTTCTCTTGTAGCTGACCTACAGCAAGCAGCACGTCATACTCTATCCAATCTTGAGATCTAAAAAAAATAACATGATTAAACATGTAATAAACAACATTTTGCAATGGGTAAAAGAAATAAAGACTAGATAAAAGTATGTAATGCAATGTGATGTAACTGTTAGGAATACATGATAATGATCAGGCAGTAATTGTAATACCTACATTATTTATTTGTGAAACCATCACTTATTGGAACTTAATATTATAAACACATAATAATCACTATCAACTATAGAAGACTGTAGAAAAGAAGAACATTAATAAGAAGTTGAATGAGGTTTTTTTTTAAATATTGCGACATAAATAAAAATATTTACCAGATGCAGCGGAACATGTCTATCTAAAATATTTCTCTCTTGTCGATCTTGTCTTACAGGATATGTTCTAGTTGCACGTAGAATAGAATTGCCGCAAGAAAAATATAATCTTCTATGACCAAAAGCAGGCAAAGATAAACTTACTTCACTGATTGTGTTTGCTCAATCTTGAAACTGTGTCCAACATTCCGTACAAAGCACACATTCTGAAGACAACTGCAATAAAAACCCTTAATGAAAAAGAGTGTTTTTAAGCTTTATGGCGTTATCTTCTGTAACATTAGTATGCACCAAGTTACGCCCTATAAGTGATCAAGAGTACAATAAAGCCTTTTTTGGCCCAAATCAGGTGTTTTTTTGTTTTGTTTTTATTTGTTATTTCCTGTGATACAATAAATGTTTTCTTTCATTCTATAAAAATAATGTTCTGTAAGATGGTACGTCGGTGGAAATGGTAGTCATTAAAAGTTTAGTCAGGAAATAGAAGGTGTCTGTCATTCTTCGGTATAAATTCAAAGAGTAAAATAAGATCTACTTACCTGAGTAGGAGTTATCCAAATTCAAATCTTTATTGCATATGCACGACTGTAACAAGTTAATCATTGGAGTAGACGCTTGTTATATTATATATTAGTGTAGTTATGTTTTTGGGTATCCAAAATGAACAGCGTGACTGACGGTGTCAATCAGTCGACCGACCCCACGACTCGACATATTTTCACAATTAAATACACAGAGAAAAAAGTTCACAAAATACAAAAATAAGTTTTACTTCTCAACAATCTCGACTCTCAAAGACACAGACGGCGGTCTTTTAAGTCATAAACATAATCGCTAACTCAAACAAAGATAATACTTTTTTTTGACGTTTAATATCAACTTAGACACTTAGCTTTTCAGGTTTTTCGCTAATTTATTGTAAGGGGAATCTTAGACGACAACTTACAATTTCTTAAATTAAAAAAAAATGGTTTATAACAAATGACTTTGAACATCTTCAAGTTTAGATTATACACATATATATAAATCTTCTAGACTTGCTAATTTACTTACTTGACTTAGTGTTTGGACTTTAATTTCTACACCCTGAATCTGTGAACATAAGAACCCTAAGTAAACGTGACAATACGTGGTATCTGTCTCAGTATTTCTTACCACTAAATTCACTACGTCACAGTGACAGTATTTTTTCTAATATTCGTTCCTGACGGAACAGGCTAAGGTCTGAGACCATGCTGCCTAGTCTAGTAGTACAAAGATAATACGCTCGCTAATAGAGAATACGTCAGTACAAACGTCAAATGCATAGTTAATGGCCGCGGTCCGAATTGCACACACACATGAGTCATATAGAATCAAAAACAGCAATCTGACATTTGACATATTAACGGTAATTAGGAAAAGTAGTTTCATTCTTACAAAAAGTCGTATGCAGATTGCTGTATTTGATACCAATATGGGTTTTACATTCAGGTTTTTGGTGGAATATTGCTGTTTTTGATACGTTGTGACTAAATAAGTAAAAAATATTTTAAAAAGACAGTGTTACCATATTCATAACTCGAATTGCGTAAAACTGACACATTGCTGTTTTTGATTCTATACGACTCACATATCCTATAGTCATAATCGTGATATTCTAAATCGGAACGTAAATGATTGATGTGAGCGCTATGAGCGATTATGGCCTTATTCGGAATGCAGGGTTAGGCTGCCTTCCGTATTGAACTGTAATCGATTTGAGCGTGCTTATACGCGTACTGAATTGGCGTGAGCGCGATAACGATGTGAGGCGCGACATGCACCATCTTGCGATAACGCCGACCATATCCTTTATTATTATCACCGTGAGCGCTGTCAAACAACTCTCAGCTGTCATAATCGTGATATTCTAAATCGGAACGCAAATTATATTGATGTTTGTGAGTGCTATGAGCGATTACGGTCTAACTCTGAATGTAGCCATAGTCGGTAGGAGTGGGCGTTGCGACGATGAACCGTTTTCCAAGACCTTTTTGTGTTCTGCGACGATGAAACCGTTTTACGCCCTGGATTCAAACAGTCTTTGTTGCACAAACCAGTCTTCGAATTATTTAGTGCGATTTTTAATTTTATATCTATGAAAATACAGTCGAGAACGCAATGAGTCACCTATCTCGTCCGTCGCGTCGTCGTCCGTAACGATACGCGTTCATTTATAAAACAGTCCTTAAAATAGAAAGTAAACTTTTTGTCAATGAAATACAATCGATAATGTACTACCCACCAGTTGTCAATGCTGTTGTTTATGATGCGACGATCAAACCCGTTGATAGTTGTAAGAAACTGCATCTATTTCACTCGACGAAAACGTAATTCTATTCCATGTTGGATAAGTTTCGTCCTTTAAGCCGTCTTCAAACCAGTTGCAACGACGACCGTTTTTTGCAACCGTTTGTCGTCGGGAAAACGGTTGTGTTTCGTCCGTCACAAATTCGACAACGACCAATCACAAATTCGACAAAGACATGGGTCGTACCTACTTGCAAAATTGAGTACCAGGGCTTCTAAGTACGTCCACCTCTAGACACCAGCGCCAAAAACCAGGGCTCGAGATACTTTCAAGTATTTTTTTTCTGCATCGAAAATTGATCCGTAAAGTCATACAAATAAAGAGTACAATCGCGTATTCAAAAAATAATACTTCCAAGCCTTGTTGAGTTGTTGGAAGAAAAATACTTGCATAGAACATTGATCCATAACTTTATATTAATAAAGAGCACAATCGCGTTAGCAAAAAAAAAAAATACTTCCAAACCTTTATAATGAAAATAGCAAGTATTTTCATTATAAAGGTTTGGAAGTATTTTTTTTTGAAACAGCGTCGAGCGGTACGAGCGTGGGTCGATAGAGCGAGTAGTCGAGTAAAATACTTTGAAGTCTCCAAGCCTTGTTGGATGAAAAAATACTTGCATAGAACATTGACCGTAACGTAAAGTTAATAAGGAGCAGAATCGCGTTCACAAAAAAAATACTTCCATAACTTTAAAGTAAAAATACTTGCATAGAACATTAATCCGTAACGGAATATAAATAAGGAGTAGAATCGCGTCGAGCGTTGACGGACCGAGCGATTAGCAGAGCCGAGTAAAATACTTTGAAGTCTTGCGAGTATTTTGGGTCGGCGTACTTGTAAGTAAATACCTGGTATAAAAACCTGGTTGCGTAAATACGCATCTTCCCTACCACTAACAGTCGGAGGTTGGATGTGTCGGCCGGGATTTAGGGTTGTATCGACAAAACAAAATCTTTAGGGTAATAAAATCGATTTTGTGTCAGTTAGCAATAAACCAAACTAAATCGATTTCATGTACTGCTTTTAATTAATTGTTGCTGTTATTCAACGAAAGCAAAGCAAATACATTTATAATTCGTTTTGATTACACAAAAGAAACGTTATCTGGTTCGTTATCCATCCGACTTTGCCTAATTTTGTTTTGTTACCTGTCAATACTGATGAATTGAACTGGATCTACCTTATTCAAGAAAAAATCTAACTGTTGACTAGGCAGCATGGTCTCAGACCTTAGCCTGTTCCGTCAGGAACTAAAAAAAAAATTGCCACCTGTCAAAATCCATAATAGTTTACGATAAAAAAGTAAACAAGTATAATACCTATCCAAAATAATGAAATACTCTAAATATGACGCATTGTTGTGCTCCAGACTGCAAAAATCAAGGGAGCCATATATTTCCAAAGGATCCAAAACGTAGAAAATCCTGGGAAAAAGCGTTGAGAATCAAAAACTTCAAAGCAACCAAGCACTCTGTATTGTGCTCTGCTCATTTTGTAGCTGATGATTATTTTGGCCAAAGTAAATATACAGCTAAGTGTGATTGATTCATAATAAATCGTGGTTTATCATTTTGGTTAGAAAATAATGATATTTATGTTATTTATTTCAGTGTATGAGCCTAAGGCTAAATTCTTAAAAAAAACTGCAGTGCCTTCAATATTTTCTACAAAATTAGAGTCAACATCCGCAAAACAGCGTTTAGAACGCTTAGTAAAAAGGTCTCGGAGGAAATTAATGCTTGATGTTCCAACAACTCTCACTAGAAAGAAGCCCCCAAGAAAGCAATGAAACATGTTTATCCAATTTTCCTATGGAAATAGAATCATGCAATGAAGTGGAGATAAGTGCAAGAAAGTGAGGAGATATGTACACAAGTGGATATTGAACACATGTTTGGAACAATTCATAGATATAAAACTGATGATAAAGCTATTCAATTTTACACAGGATTTGAATCCTCTATGAAATTCTATTTTGTGTATTCTACCTTGAGCCCAGTAGCTCATAAAATAAACTATTTTGGAAGCAAAGTTATCAACCTTAGTACAGATCAGTTCTTTTTAACGTTAATGAAATTAAGGCAAAACAAGTGTATATTTGAATTGAGTAGATTTTTTAACATAAGCACCACAACTGTATCAAATATATTTATTACTTGGATTAATTTTATATATCAACTTTGGTCAGAAATCAATATATGGCCAGATACAGATTTAGTTCAGTATTATATGCCAGATCATTAAAAAAAATACAATATTAATGTTAGGGTAATTTTAGATGGTACAGAAATTCATGTACAGAAACCAAAACATCCTACTGCTCAGCAGGCATCATGGAGTAGCTACAAGCACAGAAACACACAAAAGTTGTTGGTGCTACTCCAGGAGGCCTTTTGTCCTATTGCTCTCCTGCACATGCAGGATCTGTAAGTGACAGACAAACTGTGGAAAGAAGTGACCTAATACAAAAGTTTGGAAGTGGTGATGTTATTCTGGCAGATCGTGGATTCAATATTCAAGATATGTTTGCTGAAAGTAATGTTACTGTTAATATTCCAACATGTTTAAAAGGTCAGACCCAATTACCAGGCTTAACAGTATTAAAGGATAGAAGTTTAGCAAGTAAAAGAGTACATATTGAACGGTTGATTGGTCTTACTAAAACCTATAAAATGCTTAAAAGTGAATTAGATCACAATTATATTCCTAAAGCAAGTAAAATATTTTTTTCTTTGTGTCATGTGTTGTACTTTAAGAGAGAGTATAATGAATAAAAGACAAGGAATATTCTACCATGGTTTTATTAAATAATCATAATTTTTATAAATATATTTGTTAATTATTTCTGGTTTTAATTCTTATTCATAGAAATTAACAAGTCCTCGTATCATCTCCTTTATATATATATCATGTCTTTTAATAAAACAAACTGGATTTCTTTAAAAGTATAAATAATAAAATTACAGTATTTTCTTTCTATATAGGCATTTTTGTGTCTCCAAAGTTTATAGCTAAATTGCGAACATAATCATTGTAGTTTTCTTTTCTGTCCTCCTTTGGCAATGGATCAAAGTTAACATTGACTCTTCTTTTTTTTTTCTTACTGATGGCAAATGTTGAGCTTGAATGGGTGATTTGTAAAACACCTTGCTTGGTTTTTTGAAAGTCATTATCGTTTGAGTACAAACCTGATGCAGGATAATAGTTTTGGAATAGACCATATTTTCTATTGCACAAAGTAGCACTGAAATATGTTTGCAGTGTGCTTCAATACCGCCGCCTGCCGCACATTCACAATGACATTGTTCAATGTTGCCTTCATTGTTGAGCAGAACATTTACTATGTAGACAACTTTTTTCATTTGTGCCTTGCATTGGCCCTGTATGTATGTGTTTGCACCTTCAAGGAAATACTGTGCAGTCAACAAATACCTAGCTTTATACATAGCCTTTCCTTTTGGCTGAGCATTGACTCTGAAAGAAATAAAATTGCAATTTAGGCAATTTGGTAAGTCATGTAACATAGGAGGAGGTACCTACTTCAATATTAGTCCTAACATCTAAATATAAAGGTATCACTAAAGACATGTCACAAGAGATTTTATAAATGAACTCACCTTTCGAAGTACGACTGTATTTCTTGCCTATTGAGAGCATGAATCGGCGAATCGGTATTGATGTCTTTGAAAGAAGAAGTTGGTAGGCACCGATATTGTGGGTCACTGAGAGATGTACTAGGCCCTGGGTTGGCATTAAAATTAAAGTTTCAGTCGTATGCTTCTTATCTGAAAGTCAAAAACATACAGCTTATTAGATTTGAAAAGAATTATTTATCAATATAACCTTAACATTATTTATTGCTTACCGCTCAATCAAAACTGGTTTCTTCCCTGTTGTTGATGCATTTCTAGTACGTAACTCCGCTTTTAATTGTGAAACAGTCCAAAAAGTATACTTTATAGACAAAATTATTCGAAAACAGTATTAGCAAATCACATAAACGTCAAAACAAACTACAAGGCAGAGTCGATGCTAGCAACATCTACGTCGACCTTTGAGTTTTTCTCCCCAATAATCGTTTAAATTATGATTCTATTCTATTATAATCAAGTTTTTTTTTTTATTAATGTAGAATCGGCAAATTATCAATTATTTCACTGTGATCATGACACTTTCAAACATCGAGATTATGTTAATCTTATCATGTGAAACGAAACGTCATTTAAAGGGAGTAAAACAATATGCATACTTTTAAGCTCAAAAGTAAATTCCCGATTCAAAAATCAAATCCCCAACGTGTAATGTCGTAAAAAATTATGAAATGAATTACTATAAACTTTTGGTCTTGATGCGCGAGACTTTTTGGTACCAACCTTGGTCATTCTCCTTTGTTGATTTATCTCACAAACAAATAGAAGATTTTTATACTTGTTTTTTTAAGTGTTCATTAAAAAAATATTTCTCAAATACACACTAATTCATTTGACACTTATATTATTTTACAAATTCCTTTCACATTTTTAAGTGTTTAATCCCCTTACAGAATGATATTCGCTTCTTTTTCTTGTCCTGGATATATATCCGATTCGAAATCGGATTTTTGATATTTATTATAAAAATCGGATTTTTTCGAACCCTGTTTTAAACATGTATATTGAACCTCGTCTTGTTTAGGTATTATTTTAAATTCTATGTGCTATGTAGAGAAATAATTGATTCGCATCGTGTAGAACAGTTTTAAGGCTTTCACTTGAGAACGATATATTTAAAAGCAATCAAACTGCTAAAGTAGTCAGCTCAATGTTCAAACTCAAACGCATTTATTTCAAATAAATCCTGCTTGGATTTATTTGAAATAAATGCGTTTGAGTTTTTGAATTTTCATGAAGTCGGTCAGAGACCGGGCAAAATCTCCATTGACACTCTTTACTCTATAAAATTATATTGTTACAAATATAGTTAATAATTAGTTACATCATTCATGAATTTATTATTAATATGACGTTAAAAGCGTCCAGAGTACAGCACAGAAAAAAAAAAAAAAAACAAAAAAATAATAATTAAAATAAGCCCTGGCAGCTAAGAGATGACCAGTCCCAACTGAGGGCGGCGTTCACGAACATGGCACATTAATCAGCTTCATTCAGCTCGACCATTTGAAGGAAGCTAAATGATCCAATGGAGGCGCTACCATCGGCGAGACATTTTAGTGAGAATGACATACTCTCAGCCGCCAGGGCACATTCAAGTCAATGAGAGACATATTACCCCGTAAATTGTACCTCTATAGTACATTGTACTCATACCTGTGCTATGCAATTATTTTATAAATTGAACCAACCAACCATTAGGCTGCTGGCTGCTTATAAATACAGAATTACGGACCTACATCGTTGGAAATTGGTTTTACAGTAGTAGTAAATATTTTAAACAAAAGTTCCATACTTGGTTATTACCTGTGAAAGTGCTTCCTGCATTACCGGGACTTTTTTTTTGTTTTCTTACTCTGTTCGTCGCTTTTTACGCCTTAACGGCCCAGAGGTAGACCATGACATGAGTTAGGACATCGATATCTTATATCCCGGTAGTACGGTGGCCAGCACATCAAGTTACCACAAACTCAAATTTTTTCGTTCGATTTTGAACTTAATCATCAACATTTTAAAGTTTAAAATCGTTTGGAGAAATTTGACAGTTTCGTGTAGCTTGATGTGCTGACCACTGTACCTACATTCCCGTGGGACAATTTTCAACAATAAAAAAAAAAAAAAAAACCGCCTACAAAAGTTTGAAATAGGTACTATAAGTTTTAAATCTTTGTTACAGAGGCACTATGCCTCAAGCTCGAAGAGGAAGCCAAGATGAACTCGGAGGCCAGGTCGTGTACCGGCTCCCTTGCCGTCCACCCGAGGTCCAGGGACATCAAGATCGCAAACTTCTCAATCACATTCTACGGAAGTGAATTACTCCAGGATACTCTCCTCGAGTTGAATTGCGGCCGAAGATACGGCCTCGTGGGATTAAACGGATGTGGTAAGTACTATTTTGCTCTAAAAATTTTTTCACCGTCTTCAGATAGGTTCTGCAAGGTAATTGCTTAACACACCTACAGTGGCCTTTCATTTTGACAGTTCACACCGCTAGAATTTTCCAAACATATGATGCAATGTTTGCAAAAAAACCTACCAGTTTTCCTTCAAAATCTTTCATGTGATTGAAAGTGTTACGCAAATATGATGCTAGACTTATGTGGCAGATTATTTTATACAAATTAGAGTTCCAACGGATTTCCGGCCATTATCCGGTATCTGGCCTATCTGGCCATTTTTTTTCAATCCGACGCACGGCCGGCTTATCATCTTGTGTCGGATGTCCGGTTAGCCGGATACTTGGTCTTATTTTTGTAATAAGATGTAAATAATACTACTGATTTCGAAAACCAACCTGTTTATTTACAATATATATACATTTTTGGTCTGTAAGTACTTATGGTAGCTAATTATAATTAATTTTTGAAATCTCTTAAAGGCACATTGTTATGTATGAAAACATTTTTTTCGGCCTTTAAAGATAATAAGCGATTTCGTTTATTTTCATATACCAAACCAGCTTCGGAAAAAGTCTTTATCACTGTAGATACTACTGCTTGGAGCCGAAAGATATCTTCTTGTCAACGTCCCTCTCCCTTCCACTCTCTCACCGGATATCCGGCGGCCGGATATCCATATATCCGGCTTTGCCAGTCGCCGGTTATCCGCCATCCGGTATCCGGCCAAATCACTATCCGTTGCAACTCTAATACGAATGATGTCCTATTTTGTAATTTATCTGGTGGATATTGTGCCTATGCCTTTAAACAACCATATTCAACAGTGAGCAATTATAGGCTGATATGACGAGGCCAAAATAATGTATCCTCTATGCAAAAATTATAATGCTGGCGTAATTTCTTTTCATTCAGTTACTTTATGAACTCAATCAAAATATTTTAAGAAGCGTTGCAGCCATGCGAAAGTACCTTTTGCCTCGACGATAGTATAATGTGACTTGTTTGATTAAATTCTGCAACAAAGAATGTAAACTCTCGCATCACTGCTGAAATAACTTAGGCACCTATTTACGATAACAAGCCTAACAATCCGGACGTGTGGGAAGTTGGTTCACCGGCATTTCGATCAGGAACATCTGGTATGATGAGTATGTGAGAGTGTGAAACTATTCAAATATGAGCTTGATAAGACTGTCTCAACTATAAAACGTTAATAATAGTTTTCATAATCACAGCTGTCTAAAACAGTTTTCTATGCTCCACTGTCGTATAAAATGACGTGATCTAGCATTATTACGTAATTAATGCGTCATTGTAGGTATTATTCACTATTAAACACTTCCGATACGGAGTTATGATTGCGTTTCTATTGTAGGGCATTATCAGTTTTTCCTTGAAACAGACTAAGGGCAAGCGTCGAATAGATTGTTTTATTACGTCCAGCGGGCAAGTTTAATTTATAGGCTAAGTGCTCGTTGAGTCCCTCGACAGTTCTGTACTATTGAATCCTGCACTTTGTGCAGTCGTTTATTCAATAAGCAGTACGTCGGAAAGCCATCTCTGAGATAACTCGGCGATAAGATCGAATTTATATGATTAGTCAAATCATTGTTCCTCTTACTTAGTTGAAATGTTTAGTTAATTTCTTCATACGAATTTGGTTTCTAACAGTTTTGCAAGATAAAGGGGGAACGGCTTCATGTTTCAGTCATCATGCATAACTTATCGGTTGAATTCACCGCTATTATAAATTTTTCTCAACTACAAATCTATCACATAAATGTTGAACAGTTTAACTCGTTTAACGGGCATAACAAAGGTGATTTGTAAGAACTATATAATGAAAGAAAGAAAAGAAACAAAATACATTTATTTAGCACAGACTAAAAGGCACATTATGACATGATATAATTTACAGCAAATAAAAAAAATAAAAATAATCGAACATATACTCGTAAAAAGCGTAAAGTGCGATGCAAGAAATTAGCAGGCAAGTGTGCCTCACGGCTGCGCCAAAAAGGCCCAGTTCAGCATAAATGCCAGACAACTAGTGCTTGACGCTGGTTTTCAACTGGACCTGAAGTGTGTAAATAACCTGATGTAAATCTGTTTTATACTGCAACGTGTGTATGCATACTTAAGGCGAGGTTCTTCAAGTTAACCTCTAAGAAATGTAATTTTAATGTAATTTTATTTAGAAACGGTTATGATTAAACTCGTGAAAAATTTACTCGCGCGCAACTGCCACCTCTAGAACAAAAATATACGCTCGAAGAACCTCGTCTTAAATAAAATAAATTTGTGTCAGATACAAAAAAAAATATATATAGGTACCTACGTTTCTGTAACGTGGAAATACAAATCTTATAAAATTCTCATTTGTTCTCGCGATGTTATAGAGTCCATACAATGAGTACTGGAAGCCATAAAACAGTCGAAAGTTTCAAGAAAACTTTATAACGCCGCATGGTGCTGGGGGAAAGTAACAATAAAATTATTTTTATTTATAACTTAAACCACCGTATCGTAGAAGGAAAAGGAACTACGTGAAACTTTTAAAAACCAAGCAAAAGCGTTTCGGACTACGCATAATGAAAGGTTCCGTAGTTGGGATGAATTTATCCCAAGAACAAAATTAACATTGTAGTTGAAAAACATGTTCTCCCATACATTTGAACTGCAAATATAAGTTGTTCGACTATTTACTCGTTAACTTGTAAAGCCTACTTAGCTGTGATAGTTTTCCTTTTAAATTCGTTAAACAGAATGGATTTTTTAGACGGGGCAGTAATGGCAGGTACATTAACCGTTATAGCTACAGGAAAACGCTTATTTTTTAGAGAAATTTTGATCAATATTCACAGATTAAAAAAAAAAAAATACATTCAGTAAGAAAATTGGCCATTTCCACAAAAACTTTTTTTGATGCCAAATGATCCTGTTTCTTATAAGGATCAAAAAACTAACGGACCAACTGAGGTTTGAGTACTAGAAAAGTCAGAAATCGCAAAAAAACTTTTCTCATACATTTCCCTACGTAAGTACTAATAAAACATACTTATCTTGAAGAAGGTTACTAAGAAATATGATCCTTCTTTTTCTAACTGCAACGAATATTTTCTAACTGCAACGAATATTATAGCAGGGAATATAATATTATGCTTTATTGATTAGCACTACCGTCGCTGACCCATTTTTGTTTCATCTTAAAGTTACGGACCGCTATTTGAGAATTGTTAGCAGAATTTTCAGGTTAAAGTAATTATTTTATGAAACTAGTTAAAGCAATACAGTGAAAATGTAGGGTTTGGTGTTTTGCGTGCTTAAATTAAAGCAATGGAAACCAAATACGAGCTTGCCAGTGTTGCATTTTAAAACAAAATGTAAAAACGATGACGTTAACGTTATACTTAAATCAGAATACAGGAAAGACGATGGCTACAAAGAAACAGCAGCTTTTTAGTTCAAGAAAATATTAATTTTGCAGTACATCAACTGTGAATGTTTGCGACATTCATATTTCGACTTCACTCCTTTTTTGAATGACTAGCCTTTTCTGGAAATTCTTAAAACGGACGTGTATAATGCACATCGTCAGCGACCTTTGTTATATTTTTAACTAGCTGCTGCCCGTGGCTTCGCCCGCGTGGCTTTTTCTAAAATAAGTACCTCAGTTACTCCTTATAACATCAGCTATCTGCCAGTGAAAGTCGCGTTAAAATCGGTTCAGCCGTTATGGAGATCAACCGGAACAAACAGGCAGACAGAACGATAAACAGACAAAAATTAAAAACATCTGCATTTAGTGAAAAGCTGTGACATTACAAACAGACACTTAAAATTTATTTATTTGTATAGATTTATAAAAGAAATAAGCCCAGCTGTACAAGAATGTTTAATTCGAAAAGTCCTGGCAAATCTCGTGTAGCAACAATTATACGATAGCAACAAACTTGCTTTGCTTTGCAATATTATTAATGGAAAATTTTACACAACGCTGCCTACCGACCTTGGTACTACCGTATTAGCTACATACATAATATAAGTGTGATATAGGTTCAGAACACGACTTAGTAACAGCTATCATTATATTGTTAAACATAATATGATAGTTTTATGCGCCGTTAATCGCGGTTCAAAGATTGCTTTTCTCCGATGCGGAGACGCGGGCCGGATATTCAGGTCACCGGTAATCGGACGCGGGATACTAACCGTCTTATTCATAATAAACTTATCCGCTTCATAAACCTATTTTAGAAGATCCTTATATTTCATTTCGTGGAAGATAGTTTTAGTGATGTTACTCCACTTTCCCCCCAGATCCCTTTTTCTTAGCGAAAATCAAAGGGTCCCATGTCCCGATACTGTTCATCACAACTACCTTTTATATACTTTTTGAAGGCACAGAATTTTATTAAGTTTAAGGCTGTTTTAATTTTAAAATCGGTATAGGTGCTGTTCAAAGTTCAAAGAGTAATCTGCTGAATCCAGCTTATAAAAGTAGAAGTAATCCCTCACGATCTTCTTATGGATATCTTACCTACAGTTGGAACTTACCTACAATCAGAACCTTAACTCGCGCATTTGGTAGGTATTGAAACAAAAAAAAAATATATTTTAATCATTTTGTCAAGAAAAACTCAGCGAATTGTACTAAACAATCTTACTACCTTTTCATTTATATAAAAATAGGAAAAAACAATACGCATAACCGTATAAGGGGTAACTTAGAGATTTCTATCCCGCAAATATAATCTAATAATGTTAATAAAAGCGGTTGCATGTCCGTCAAATCCTTAAATAAGATATATCTTTTTTTTTTCAGAATTTTATAACAGATTTTTTATGTATCTCGTGGATTAAAAAAACTTGTAGGTAAGCGCGGTCTCTGTCGGATCAGACCGCCGTAATAGAAATGGAAACAGACACCTTCGAGGCTTTTATTTCTAAAATTGAATACTGTTCGATTTGTACTAATTAGACTTCCTCATGTCCGGTCACTACAGGAAGGCTAAATCCGTCTTTAAAAATGTCGATGAAACTTACGAAGAACCAAGTTTCTTTTGTGCGATATAATTAATCAATTATTTATTGTTAGGTACAATACATGTAAGTAGGTACCTATTATGCCTGTTGCGTAATTATAATATTATTTCGATATTTATAGGAGTTTAATATTGACCCAATAAAAAGGCAAAAAGCCAACGTCACGTGGTGTTCCCAGGCGGTCACCCATCCAAGTACTGACCACGCCCGATGTTGCTTAACTTCGGTGATCGGACGAGAACCGGTGTATTCAACGTAGTATGGACGTTGGCGACAGTTTGGTTGAAGTTCACGCACAGTATCCAAGCCTCTGAGCGCTTTACTCTCAACGTTTTCAGTATATATGTAGCAATGAAATAATCGTTCGTGTGAAAAATATAGCGAAACATTAGTTACTTCCAACAGGAAGCTAAAATAAAAAATACTATACAAAGAAAATTTTAGTCTAACAAAAATCTAATCTAATCTATCAAAAAATCCTTTTTATCACTTAGTTTGAAATAAAAATCCTTCATCAATCTAGCCGATTTTAATACGGCAGTAATGACATGCGTTCGACCACAAATAAATTGGGATGCAGAAAGACTTCAACTTACTTCGATCCCGTGGTGCATTTCGTTGCTAAACGCGGTGGCTGTTGCAACATTTGTGTATGTATACAGGAGAACTTGCAGTATGCTTACTAATGTGATAATACCATTGATATATGGATAATATATTCTCTCTTATTCATGATATCTCTATCTTGGGCTGGTGCCAGGTTTGCTGTACTTAAGGACTAGGATCATGAATATGATGTATATCATTTAGCAAGTTGATTTTACTGGTTGTAATTAATCGTTTTCACCTTCGGAAATATCGAAGAGTAGTTTACATTGCTTAACACGACACTTTTTTAAAAGATCATTGGACTCCCTTTAGACAGCCAACCAATTATACAAGTTTAGTTTGAATAGGTGTTATTTAAACCCAACGAACCGATAAATGATTTTATTTCTGTAAGTAGATTTGTACAAATACTTTTACAGGTCAATCATATTTTAAAAACTAGATGAGGTCATCGGATGAGGCGTTTCCTATCTGACTAGTCTGAGAAGCAAGGCCGAAACAAACTCAAGAGGTCACTTTAAAAGACAAGAGGTCTCTTTCTCAAGAGGTATCTTTTAAAGTCCAGACATTGATCAGACCATGTGAAAGTCATGTAGACTGGTGTCTGAAATAGTATTTTGATGAAAGGACCACACAGATTGAGTGGATTGGTCTAGTCAGTGCACGCATTGGTCAGTAATCGTGCAGCTCAAGTAGGTCGTGGGTTGGAACCTAGGCAGGCGCTTTACCATAGATATAAGAAAGAAGGAGATATGCCCGGCAGCTAAAAATGTATAGAAACCCGATGTCTCCAGTCTGTCCCTTCCACTCGCCACAACTACACATGCAGTTCAGTAAAAGCAATAGATACGAAGTCGCGCACACACTCGCAATTCATAAATCGTAACTTACTACACAATCAATTATAAACCTTATCGCATCAAACACAACGCGCGTTTACCATGCACCGTACAACTCACTCACACGAAAACATCGGGCTCTATCATTGTGCTGTGCAAATGCGATTTATTTTACATCTAATCATTGACTAAATCGAAAAGTTATCGATTCTTCTATTTATTATTGTATTAAAACTTTTTTGGGGACCTGAAAATAAAATAAATAATAAACGGTATACAAATAATAATAATATATAAATAAACAATATTTTGCTAAAAACAAAATATTATTAAATATATAAAAAATTACAATATTAAAAAAATACAGATGTCTAATAAAAATTATTTCACATGGGTCTTCCAACCGGGTTAAAACGGTTGACAAATTGAACAATAAACGATAATAGCAATATATTCATTAGACATTCGACATTATTGTCGATAGCCTACGTTAGTAGATCTGCACAAGCACATCATTAGCTTGCGGTAAGGTACAGCGGCCGTACTACGCGACGCAACCGCATGCATACACAAAGTATCGTTTTGTGTTTTTTACATTGCGTTGTCCAGTCACTTAGCGTCATACTTACGTAGTGGTTAAGAAGCAATGTATTTATTGCAAGAATAATACATTCGCTGTTATGTATGAAAACAAAAATAACGTAATAAAAGTAAGAAAATTTTACGACTTGTTGTTTTTCATGATTTTAAAGACAAATATAGTTAAATACTTTAAGGTAAGTGATTCCATGATGTACAAACATTTTTTTTTGGCTTAGGTTTTAACAAGAAATCACTGAACAACACGGCATTCTTATAATTTGTCACGATCACGGTCGAAAGCGCACTAGTTCGCGGAGACCACCATTTGCCTATTTTGCGAGCATTTTGATCATTGCGCGCGGACACAGACACGCCCCCTTGCCACTTCTCCTGTTTTTTTATATTTCTATGCGCTTTACTCTGTGTAAATAATTTCATCACCACTGCTCCCAAAACGGTGAAGCAAAACATAGTGAGAAAACGGTATGTCCTAGAATCAAAAATTCGAAGACATGTGACATCTACCAACTCGATCTGGGCCCGCGTGGTTGATTACAGCCCACTCTCTCTCGAAGATAGGAGGCCTGTGTCCCAGCAGTGGGAACATTATAGGCTGATTATGTGCAGCTCAACTCGAACTTAAGGAGCTCAACGATTCGGCGAACAATACCAAAGAATGGATAGGCCGCATAAATTACTCATACTGCCAGACCATAATAAAAACTAACAGAAAAATAAAAAATAAACAGCCAAATGCGTGTCGGACCACGCACATTGAAGGGTCCCGTACTTGGGAAGAATTTATCCTAAGCATTGTGTTTGGTAAACATGGTCTCCCATATATTCCAACTGCAAATGTAACTTTGTACGCACAATATTGACCATGTTATTTTAAGACCATAGTCTTCTTATAGGTTTTCCTGGAGGTATCTATAGGTGTATTTAGATTATTTTCTGTTTTTTTTTTAAATTTTTGGTTGAGTAGTTTTGGAGATAAGTGGTCAATTTTCGTCTATTTTCTTAAATAACTTTAAAACTATTTATTTTAAAATTGTTAAAAAAATATATATTTGACACCCTCACAGTAAGCCTTTTGATTTGATATGCCACACGGTACAGTTTGCAATACTTTTTTTTTTCCTGTTTGCCCCCCATATGTGCCCCCATATTCAAAAATTCATTTATTTACGTTACTGGTCCGTGTTTGGGTCACATAAATTCATATGTGTACCAATTTTCAACTTAATCGGTCCATTAGATTCGGAGCAAATTGGTTGTAACAGACGGACAGACAGACAGACAGACAGACAGACGGACAGACACACGAGTTGTCCTATAAGGGTTCCATTTTTTCCTTTTGAGGTACGGAACCCTAAAAAGACAATGTTCTTTAAAGATTTGTATTCTTTTCCCGTTAAACCATCATACGTAACGTAACTAAAATAGTTTCAAACAAATTCTGAGATACCTATATACCAACCAAAGTGGCATTTTTTGTGACGGAAAATAACAAAAGTGTATATATAAAAGGCTCTAACGAGCCACTTTACAAAACCTAGTTTCTACGAATTATCTACTTATGATGCAAAAACATTGTTAATACAATGAAAATAATGGTGCATTTACCGATAAACCAATATAGCTAGCCCCGCCTTCGATCGATAAATACTACTAAGAAATGAACCGTCGACGCTGACGGACGGACGAAGTGTTACAACTTTTGTAATTAAAGACAACTTACTGATACATATTCTAGTCATCCGCCATAAGGGCTGGTTGTGTTGGACAAAACTTGCTTCGCGTAAATTTTCTTCATCACCATGGTTCTCGTGCGCGCCCGCGTCTACGTTCTTGTGTCTAATCTGTCGAAACCAGTGACGTCTCCAGTGGATGTAAGATTTCTAGTATGTGAATGTCAACAGGAACGGAAGCGTTTCTTATCGAAGTCTGCTGTCCGCGTCTGGACAAATCTCCACATGTACGTGGATGTTTGTGAATGCGTGCCCGAATGCAAGTGCGAGTGCATATTTGAGTTCATACTCATGGACTAGAAACTAGAAAACGCTTATAGTTAAATCCGGTGTGGAGGAAAAAGCTCTTAATTTGAGAACTACAAGGGCTACTTAAAAACTGAAGATCGTGTCAAAGATGACCTGTTGCCTGTGCCTAGAAAAGTCAAATACGATTTGTCGATTGGACAGATTCTTGTTATTTTGTGTTTCCTGGGTTTGGAATGCCTTTTTCTCATCAAAAGAGAAAACAATCAGAAGACAATAGTTTCTAGAAAAAGTTTCGGATACAGATTCATTTGCCCCAGAAACATAAGTGATATTCAAAATTTAGTAAAGTTTATAAAAATGGGTGTAACGATGTTACATTTGCATATTGTATAATGAAGTATAAATACAAACAACAGCCCTGTAGACGCACTAGAATAAGAGCATCGAGGAAGTTACAAAGTAAGTAGTAACATGTGGATGAAAAGCATTAAAAATATGTAGTGCATTATTTGTGTTTTTCTTATACGTGCCCTGCTTCGGAAGTCGTTTATCCTAATCTAAAAAAAAAAAAAACAATAAATAATATATGATTTTTCTATTTCGGGTTGCGACATGTGAATACCAGTTATTTAGGTGTCATTGATAGGGTTCCCCACACTCATACAAAAACCTTAGGCGTCACACACTGTAAATTAAATTTCGTAAGCCTTTGAAGATTAAAATCCTGGAAAACTCAAAATTCCTGATCATGTACGGAAAAATCAAGGTTGTACTTTGGTTTTTTTTTTTTTTTGAGCGCGTTTATTCAGTTTCCGGCTATTGATATAGCACTCAACGAGACGATGAAAGGTTTAATTGTGAAAACCTACTCTAGATTTTCACAATTAAACCTTCCATTGGCTCGTCATCGTCGTCCATTTTGTGTTGTAAAATCCCCATTTGAAACACATCATTATGGTAAGCCTAAGAACATTGCTGGACAGTAATCATCCCAGTCGCATAACTTTTAACTCAGTCCTGATTTGTCATTCACCGTGCTACCCTGCCAAAATCGTCATCCACGGAGCCCGAGGGTGTCCTACCTTACTATTGCTAGTTCGCGGTCTTTACTTAGAGCACACATCTACGTCAATGATCAGACGTCCTCCAGAGTTGTACGGTTCGGCCTGATGCGGCACGATTCGGCACAGCCGAGTGGCAAAATACGTAATTGATAGTGCCGCCCGGCTTCGCGCAGCCTGTGCCGAATCAAGCCGACCCTAACAAGTGTGAAGCACCCCTCATTGGTTCTATGGCAAAAATGGTCAGCCCATTGCCACTTCACCTGGCTTATCGTCTTGAGTCGAATACTTTGGTCCTCAGTCGGATCACCTCATAATTCCCATTTCTGGAGTGAATATAAAGAAAACTGTAGGTAATAGAAAAAATTGTACAGAACCCATATATAATCGATATGGTATATCATTGACGGAGGGCTGTATTGCACGTTGCTTATTCTTGTTAGTGAATAAAATATGAAGACATTTGTACTGCGTGATCGATCACACGCCAGCCCTATGGTTAGAATGCCTTTTTGATTAACAACGTTGTAATACCCTGACCAAGTGACCATGCGAGTTATGAGTGTGCCAAGTGGAGGAAAAACATGGGTTGGTGGTATTGCTGAAAATTTCTTGTACAAGAATCAAATCGTATCTTTATCTTAGGTAGTGTTTGTGTTCATGAATTAGGGTCTATCCACTCATTGCAGGCTAGGCCCGTGCAGGTTCAGGATCACAACAGGGTCGGCAAAAGATACATCTATACTATATTATCATACCTAAAGAGATAAAATTTTTAAGTTTGTATAAAGTGAGTAATCTTAACAAAACGCTGTGACAATTTGGAGGCGAATAAAAAAAAGGTAAAAAAAAAAAATCGCTAATGGAAAAATAATACCGCACAATAATATCGCAGGCGGGCTCGGCGGCGGGTCGGGAGAACAAGCAATTTCACGCGGTCTAAGTCGCGGACAGAAGCTAGTTTTTTATGAACTTGTTTACACGTGTCCGGGCCCATGCTTCATTCAGTGTTCTGAAAGCATTGTCGTATAGGGGACACTGAGTCCGAAAAGCCCCAAGCCCGAAAGACCCTGACACGAAACTGTTTTAAATAGAGCTTTATTCGTCAAACTCGTACAAAGGCAATGTATCCGCTTGTGACTCCTTGGCATAGTTAATATTTAATCAAACATGCGCTATTTGCATTTATGATGAGTTTGCAACTTTTACGTGAGGCATCGTTTGAATAATTAATGGACTAGGAATTCTCGAATAAATAATGCGAAAAGGATTAATAAGCAATTGATATTCCTTCCATGACTTCGACTTTCAAAAAAACTATTTTCCATTTTACGACGGCTGAATTACACTACATCGAAAGATAAGAAGAAGAAAATAATGTATCACGGCGTTCTAAAAAGCGATTTTTCTAAGAATTTTGTCATGGTATCGATTAGTTTAATTTCGTACGTTATTAATTAGAGTTTCAGACTTCTTTTCGTCTGGTTAGTGAACCTAGTGTCAGAGCGTTTACTTGGCTCCACATGCCGTCGAGAAATATCTCTCATCCATGCCGGTTTCCTCACGATGTGTTTACTTCGCACTGTCCTGAGTGTAATAAGAACCTGGTGAGGGACAACCAGGCTGAAACGCCGGTGAGGGCACGTACACCAGCGCCATCTGCACATGAGGAAAGCCTCGTGAATCTGATGGACACCAGCCCCATAAACAGCACAGCCCTAGACGCCACACAGGAGCTCAACCTAGACCTCCTCAGGGCAGAGCTAAACATATTTAAGGAGGATTTTTTTAAGACGGTGCGTAATGAATTCCAGCTGCTCCGTGATGATCTGTCCGAGCTGAGATCCTCTCTTAACGCAACGAATGATAGGATGAGTAATCTGGAGGAGAGAGTGGCGTTGTTGGAAAATAAACACACTCAGCCTCAAGTATCGTCGGAGGTTAATGATATAATATCACAACTGCGGAGTGATATTAACGACCGAGATCAGGAGCTGCTTGCAAATGACATACAGATCACTAACATACCCGAGACTGAGAACTGGACCTATTTGGCGTAGCCGCGAGGCACACATTTCTATTTTAAGTTTTTTCTGTCTTTTTTTGTGTTCTGTGTCAGTATTGTGTGCCTTAAACTGCGTCAAATAAATTTATTTTCTTTCTTTCTTTCACCGTTTTTTAAGCAAATGATAATTATACGATACGCACATGAATCCGAAAACTCAGAGGTGCCTTCGAATTGACACAAAGAAAAGATGAAAAAAAAAAAAAAACTTGAAAACGAAGTGGAGTTGAAGAAGTATCAGATTGAAAGAATAAAATAACTAATAAAATACTATTAAAAGTTTATGTTGCACTTCTACCGACAAAAACCTCGAAGTGCCCGCTCTCAGCCATTTGGAGGGGGCTCCAGTACCCTAATTGTGTAACACACTTTCGCAATTCGAAGGCTCAGATCAAATTCGAAGGATTCTGAAGGAAATCCCTAATCCATTGCTTCATATGTTTGAAAAATTCGTCTGCTCGGCAACGTAAATAACTCAAGAAATGTTAACGAATAGTCCAAATTAAAGTCATTCCAATTGTATTTGTGAGTGTTACGCAATTACCCCACAGAATGCCCGGTTGGAAGCTCACTGGTGCCCTTCACCTATAAAACTGCCTTAGAGCCAACTAAGTTGAAATGCTATATATATATTACTTGATTCAGAATTGTTTACTGAATCGTTTTCTGTCATTTTGAATATACGTAAATTTTTATGTCAAAAATATTGAAAACTACGTAAATTACAGCCATACTTCCATTGTTCAGTCAAAACAAATCAAAATGGACAAAGTTCCTACTATGCTAGACCCTTAGGGCGCGTTCCCACTATGTCGTGACGATTAATTTATCGATGGACGACTGTCGTCTCTAGCTGGTCCCATTATATCGACTGTTTATCGTCACTGTGTCGTTGAAATATTTTATCGTTGAATGACTGTCGTATCTAGCTGTTCCCATTGGAACCACCTGACGACATTTTTACTTTTCACGGCAGTCGCCTTGACGTTTGCACATCAGTCGCCTTATTTTTATCGTGGCTACGATAGATTGCCACAATAACGACACATGATTTGATAAGGCGTGACGTTTTTTTATCGTTTTACGACTGTCGTGCTAGCCGTTCCATTGACTTGACAATCTGTCCTCACTGCAAAAAAAGTCGTGGATGACAGTTAATCGTGTCGTACTATATGTGAACTCCTTCATTTAAATACACAAGCCACGACGCTTTAAATGACACGATAATCTATCGTCACGACAGTGGGAACGGGGCTTTATACGTGTGCGACTGTGTTCGTGCGTAGAATTGCAATGTGACCACAATTCTCTCCTACTATCAGTGTAATTAATTTAATAAATGAACAATGTTGTATACATAATAATAAAAACTCAGTGATTATGATTATAATATAATATTATAATTGGGGTGTTTGGTGGTGTGCGTTAGTTCCGGGACATGTTGTATATTGTTTGAGAGATGCCAAAGCTAAGAAATTCTCTTCATGCTTGCGTATTGCAATGCTAAGCGAATTTGTATTTATATTATATATATTATTAAATTAACGCTACCGTATTGCTTTTGCGAAAATTTAGTCTCAGTGTATAGGTAATAATACTTATGATAATTTCTAAAGAACTGTACACACAAGACATCGTCACTGAAAAGGATTAACAGAGATCTAAATTCTATCTCCGAAAAAAAGTACCTTTCATTAGATACCAAACAGATTATCCTTATGTATTTATTTTTTGGATAACACTTTTCATCCGCTGTAAGCCGCCATGTTGGATTTGTTGTTATGTCATAATTATAGCCTATAGATAGCCCGCGGAACAACATGGCTCTTCCAACGCTCGTTTGTCAAAATATGACGACGAGTTATGAGGGAACAGATGAACATATATACATACATAGCCTGTTAAAATCACAACCCTCCCTTGGCTTTGCCGTAGTCGGGTAATTAAACAGCGAAATTAATTATTTGAGGTAAGTAGATATCGCGAACAATATCTTGCGATTTCTTGCCATTGATTTTCACTGCGAGTAAATATTATAACAATGTATTGCTTTTCTTGGAATAATGGCTTTGTTTGTACGGCGAGGGAACTTTTAATGCCGGGCAACATAGTGTTTATAATATTTATGAGGAGTGAACCCATTGAGGTATAACTTATGTGAATTTATAACATCGTTCGCGGCGCATAGTCTGTTGCTCCTGTGTTCGATCGCCGGTTTGAGAAAAGTGTTTTTACATAGGAAAATCTAAATTTTTCTGGAATCTGGATTTCTGCCAGGTTAATGGCGTTAGGGTTGCTTCCGATTTCATCTTCATAAAATTTAAACAGCTGGCGAAGTGTTCTCTTCCTATGTTTTCAGAACATAGTACATTACTTACCAAGGGCTGTAAAAGAAAGAAAGCCCGAAATCGCAGGTATTTGTGACCCGAGCCGCAGACGAGGGTTATAAATATGCGATAGAGGGCTTTTTTTTACTGCCCGTGGTGAGTACACAATTTCACGTGTTCACCTGGCCACAATGCGAGTTTTACTGTACGCATAGCGTGCAGTAAAACTCACATTATGGCCAGGTGTGAAGTAAATAATTTTACGCTATGTACTGATACTAATACTGCTATTAATCAGCTGCAACCGGTTAGATTAGAAGCCATAGTTTGGAAAATGCTAGGCAGATGATGTTACGCTATGTTCCTTAACACAGTTATAAGAGCTTCGTTATCAATATTTACAGGCAAGTCGTCACTGCTGGCGGTGCTGGGTCGGCGCGAGGTAACCATCCCCGCGCACATTGACATCTTCCACCTGACGCGAGAGATGCCCGCCTCCGATAAGACTGCACTCGAGTGCGTCATGGAGGTCGACGAGGAGAGGATCCAGTTGGAGAAGCTCGCTGAGGAACTGGCTCAATGCGAGGATGATGGTAAGATTATACAGATTCCCTTCGAAAATGTATGCACCCAATCATAAATCATCGTCTATTTTCGGAAATACGAACGCGTGATGATGATATCTCACTGAGCTGTTACAACCATGGAAGTACTTAGCCTATTTTGTATTACCATGATTACAAAATTCTAAAGTAATATCTCTATGCAACTCCAAAAAACTTATCGTAGCAATCGAATTGTTTTGCCCCTTTCTGTCAAGTTAAAATGAAGTTTGACAAAAAGTGGCTAAAATAGGTTTTATTGTGGATAAGATGGTTAAATTTTTTGTGACAGATAATGAGGTGCGAACAGAGTAGGTAACCCGACAGAGGCAAAACTTCATATAAACGCCCAATAATAGGTGCACTAAATGCCAATCTACCACCATGTGCGTCCCAGAAAACGTCCGGTGACATCGAGGTAGACCCAGGAGAAGATGGCGGGATGAGCTTAACGCCTACAAACAGGGTTGGTCCACTCTAACTCAAGCTAAAGAGGAGTGGAAAGGAGAAGGGGAAGCCTTTGCCCTGCAGTAAAAAAATCAAAATATTTTATTTCACACAAACCTACATGGGCACTTATGAAACGTCAGAAGCTAGATGCACGGTTTCAATTGGCCGTTTCCTATGGAGAAGCGCCAGCAACAAACTCCACGGTTACTCTTTTAAAAATAAATTGGCTTTTACAATATTTTCAAATAACAGTGTTACAATGTATGGGAGGACAGTTTATGTAGGCCTTTCAAAAAGTACCCAGGTTCTTAACAAAATAGAAAATTGTCAACAAATCTACAGTCTACTAGGCCTTCAACGTTCTCACATTCACAAAAAAGTGGGACAACACAGGTTAAAAATAAAGAAATAATAATAATACAAAACGCGGTAGTACAAAACTTAGAAGGTTGCTTCTGTGAGTGGCTACTCTGTGGCGCGACGTTCGTGCTTATTCGGAAACAAAGATTACCGGAGCGCATAACTTTTCTGTTCACTACTCTTTCGCCACAGATGTACAGTGTTATTGCGGTTTTCCATTAGGGACTTCTCAAAGGCAGCTTGTGGTATTAGTGGGTGAACTATACACCTCTGGTTCCCTCTGGACACTACAGGGCGTGATGTTATATGTATTGTTAATAATCTGTTGTTTTCTCAATTAATTAATTATTATAAGGGAATCAGTAGCTTCCATAAGTTCCTATAACGTGCAGGTATCACCCATGATGTAAATTTCCCATCCTTTGCAGAGCAGTACTATATTTGCATTGCATTTGGACTTGTCCCAATTTTGACGAATTTGAATGGCAAATCTGTAAAAAATTCACAATGGAGAGAATTTTGAAATGTTTGTAAATTAGTAGGTTTTGTGACTAACATGTTCTTTTATATATTTTTCCACAGACGCGCAAGAACAGCTAATGGACGTGTATGACCGTCTCGAAGACCTGAGCGCCGACACAGCGGAGGCTCGCGCTGCCAACATCCTTCACGGTCTGGGCTTCACCCGCGAGATGCAGCAGAAGGCCACCAAGGACTTCTCTGGAGGTCAGTGCCTTACTGTTTCACACAACGTGGAGACACAACACAACACTAAATTAAACATCGGATTTCTTCGGCTTGTATATAAAAATTCTAGCTAGATTCATGCTAGTCGCCTGACCGGCAAACCCATTCATTTTCTCAGTTTCGGTGTTCAAAATACAGATATGCATCCTATGTGTTTTCATTTATTGTTGTCAACCTATAATAATAAAATGTTAAAAATATGTCATTCATTCCACATTGCATAATACAAACATTTAGCACAAACAAATATTCATAACTTGCCTTATATTTCCTAAGAATTCCTCAAAGGGGATAACTATATCTAATACAGCTTAATGGGCCAAGGTTACTACACATATGAGCACGAGATGAAAATTTCTCTAGATTTTTGCTGTCAGAAGTTTGATGTAGTAGCCTGGAGCATAGACTGATAATATGTTCGCTGCCTACAACAAAATAACTACCAAAATCTATATGTACTCATTCCTAACTACCCTTTCGAGGTTTAAAATCTTGTTGTTATTTAAATGTTGCAATACAATCTCATTATCTCATAGTTATAAAGTTGAATGGATAAATTGTCTAAACCAGGGGTGAGCAAACTTTTTTCATCAAGCGTAGAGAATTCAGGGGTCCGGATATAAAAATGCATTTGGTTTTAAGTTGCAATTTGTCGTAAGAATCTTCGAAAGCTAAAATGCTACCGCACAGAGTGAAAATAATCGTGGAGTGTACCAGAGCAATTTATTCAGTAATTCAAATGTGTTTATGTTTAGTTAATAAAGTTCGCAATGGCCCTAAACGTACACGAACGCCAGAACTTAATTTCTTAGAGCAATACACTCATAAGTCACAATGTAGTTGGCGGGCTGGAGTTGGCCCGCAGACCGTAGTTTGCCCGTCCCTGGTCTAAACACACGACGAGTTTTCACACAAAATGTACAGAGGCGGACTTAATGCCATAGACATTTTCTACCAGTCAACCTTCGGGTGATGCAGAGAGAAACAGTAGTAGGTGCAATAGCAGTTATTGTTAGATCTCGTGTTCATTGTCCTGGAAGGTGTTAACTTGGCATCTTGCGATGCCAAAATTTACTGCATTTACTTCACACATGGGTCATAGCACAGTTTATACAGAACTGCTTTTTTATTACGATTCAAGTTAAGTTAGTAAAACCGTTTTGACAGTGCGCAGCGGCCTAGCGGTAACGGCCCCCGACTTACAATTTGTAGGTCGTAAGTTCGAACCCAGGCAGGGACGCTGAAGGAGTACCGTGTTACTAGTTTTATTCTACGGATGGTACGGAGGCACACTTTTGCTTTGTGCGTTTTTGGGATGGCAGTGAACCCGCGATGCCTATAGTCCTTATGCTGATGTCAAAAAGCGATGGTGACTTACGGCGCCCCACCGCCTGACATTTTGTCACCTTCTCGCATAAAAGGAATTTCATATGTGCGAACCTTCGATCACCTTCCAGTTTGGGAACCCATAATAATTTTATAAATGTGAAAATAACTCTGTCTGTCTGTTACGTTTTCACGCCTAAACCGCTAAACCGATCGTCATGAAATTTGGCAGATATATAGCCTAGGATATGGAGAACATAGGCTACTTTTTCTACTTTTTTACGCGATAACCAACATCACGCGGGCGGAGCCGCGGGCAAAAGCTAGTAATTACATAAATCCGCGCCTCAATTCATACTTTTCCCAACTATGTTGGGGTCGGCTTCCAGTTTAATCAGATGCAGCTGAATACCGCAATTGAAAGCCCTATTCAGGTCCAAAACTAATCTATCAAAAATCCCGTAATCCTACTATATTAATCTTTCACATGTCCATAGACAACTCTTGTAACCAGCATTGTTGTTCCCGCAGGTTGGCGCATGCGTATCGCGTTGGCCCGTGCGCTGTACGTGAAGCCTCATCTGCTGCTACTGGACGAGCCGACCAACCATCTGGATCTGGACGCCTGTGTGTGGCTCGAGGAAGAACTTAAACAGTACGTTCTAAATCTTATACTAGGTGTTGATAGATAGATAGATAAACCATTTATTCACTGCACACAAAAGAAATTGCACTACACACAAAAGCACAATTAAATGACAATTAAAAACAATCCTGACATAACCTTCATTATGTTACAGCTACAAACGTATCCTCGTCCTGATATCTCACTCACAGGACTTCTTGAACGGCGTGTGTACCAACATCATCCACATGAGCAAACGCCGGCTCAAGTACTACACGGGCAACTACGAGGCCTTCGTCAGGACACGCATGGAACTGCTTGAAAACCAGATGAAGCAGTACAACTGGGAACAAGACCAGATCGCTCACATGAAGGTTTGTCATCACGCATTTCAAGGGCATTTCTAAAGGCTCATGTTTACCTATTGTAACGTGCCGTATTCTCTGTTGAAAGGATATAGCCGATCTTTCACTCCCATGTCGCTTACGAAGACGGAAGACTTATGTTCTGTCAAACGAATATCAACAAAGTGCACTTTAAAATCAACATTTCCCAGCTTTATTAAATGTTCTCCTTTGACCGCGCATTAGGAAGAGGCTTATGTTAAGCAGTGGACGTTTCTTAAATGACGAACATAATTATTCTGAGCAAGGTTAAAGCCTTACGGAGGAAACCAGCATGTCCTAGAACCAAAAATTCGAAGACATTTGTCATCTACCCCACTCCTCCTCGAAGAGAGGAGGCGTGTGTCCCAGCCGTGGGAATATTATAGGCTTATTATGCAAGATTAAAGCGGCAATGTTGATGTTACGGCCTGCCACCAGTTAGTAATGCTGCCCACTTCATGTTCGTCGCGTGATCTTAGCGTCGGAGCTCAGTGATTGGGCTTGGGACCTACGCCTGCAAGTGAGTCTATATGTTTGAGGAATTTGGATGTTGTGTCCTTTTATTTTTTTTCTTTCAATTCAGGTTTATTTGCCAGTTTTTCTGTCGGGTCACCGTTTTATTTGAACAAATGAGGATGCTACTTTTCATCTTCTATTTGCATCCAACCAAGTTTTCTGTGAAATTCGTTCATTCACTCTTCAAGTTTAAAACGCAGAAAAACTAAAATCCTTTTAAGTCTATCCAAGAAGTATTTAATGGACATTTATTGTTATGACTTATCTGCTCAAGTACAATATACCCCTTATTTGACTCACATACACATACATTATGACGATTTCAAAGTCTGTTTCTCTAAAATATAAAACTGTCTGTTGTCAGACAAAATCACGAAAATATCGACAAATGCAACAATGCAGTAGACAGATATTGAAGTATAAAAAATAATAATTTCTTTACTTTCTACTCCTTCTGTATACCTAGTACCCATCATTAAAGTTTTTTTTTTCCTCATTAGATGTAAACTGGCGAGTCCATTACGGTAGTAGCGACTTTCGTGAAGAAAAGCGCAAGGGGTTTTTTATTCTTCAACATTTACAGTTCTGTTTAAAGGGGATTAGCCTAGCGCCAGACTAGCCCAAAATCGAATCGAATTTGGCCTAATATTTCATGAAAAGATGGCGATTGTCGCCAATTATAACTTCGACGGATAATTTTAATGATTATACTTCGGTAAATACATATTTATTACGGGCACGTCAAACTTTTTTGCTACCTTACAACTTGATACTGTGCTGAAAATTGCAAAAATCATAAGAAAATTTCAATTTGGCGGGCTAGGTACCTATCGCTTTCGCCTTGGGTAGAGAGGAGCACAGTACTTCTCACTTTGAAAGATTTCTGCGCTCTTATTTTTGCCATTTCTTCCGTACTTTATAAAACGATTTTGTCAGAACCACAGCTATCACTCCTATATCGACCAGCTTATGATATGCTAAGCGTGGGTTGAATCGTTTATAACCTGTGTGTGGACTGATCTTTAATGAAATCTAGCCGAAGAACAGCTATCATCATTATCATTATCTGAATGCCAATATTTTACATGGATCGACTGCCTAACTGACCTCGACAACCCAGTTATGAACACAATACCCCAGGGACAAAGACTTCTTTTGTTTTTCCTACGTAGTTATTAATTGTATAGTATAGTGCTTGTGGCACAATTATTACGTTTATGGGGCATGTGGTGCTAACCTATAAGAAATTGTTACACTAAGCTTAGATTTAAGAGCGCTCATTCCGCGCGGGCTGGCAACGTCGCATTTCTAGAGGTTTCCGTGATGATTTTATTAAATTTAAATTAAGTACTATTTGTTTTTCAGCCAAGCACAATGTCGTCGTATTTCATAATAAATTTTAACATTTACTGTGTAGTAAATACAAATATTTTGTCGTGCAAATATACAATAATTGTCAATTTAAGAAAAATTATGAGTAAATACCAATATAATTTAAATAATAGCATAAATACTAATAAATACAAGTGCTAGGCTGAAAAAAAAATTGTACTTTGATTTAATTTTAATAAAATAATCACGAAAATCGTCTAGAAATGCGACGTTGCCAGCCCGCGACAGATGAACGCTCTTAAGTAAAATATTATTTTAAAATTGTAATGGTGTACACAATTGTTGGTTGGCCATTAAAGAAAAATGAATAAAGGACAAATCTATGAAACAAAATAAAAATTACGTCGATAATCTGATGAATGGTTCTAAAGTAACAAACAGAGAGACGTTACATTTTAAATATGAAACGTCAACTCAAACAATAATATTTTATACAGAATCATGACTTGACTGTCTTACACTTTAATCTAAATAATTGTACGTAATGTTTTCAGAACTATATAGCACGGTTTGGTCACGGTTCCGCTAAGCTGGCCCGACAAGCTCAGTCTAAGGAGAAGACACTAGCTAAGATGGTGGCCCAAGGACTGACCGAAAAGGTCACAGATGACAAGATCCTTAACTTCTACTTCCCCTCGTGCGGCAAGGTGCCGCCCCCTGTTATTATGGTGCAGGTTAGTATTTTTTTTTCTTGTTTAGAACCTGCGGCGCGCACACAACAATTTACCAAACCATCACAATCGGTCGAGCCATTTACGAGTTTTTGCAAGACTAATGCACGGCAATTGACTTTTTATATACAAGGTGTTTTTTTTATATCCCTACTCTAGGGTATGAATAAGATTTATCTTCAACTAACATTTTTTTTTTCCATTTTTCTTACAAATTAATTCGACTAAGTCTCGAACATTAATGTAAAACATCCTTACGTAAAATATTACAACGTCGCATTTTCTTAGCTTTAAATATGAATGATTGGTTTAAATGAAAATGAATTACTCGTATTTATCAATGCAACTTAGATACCTACAAACATCGAGGGCCTCAGTTTCATCAGTTTGGAAGCGTCACAAAAGTAACAATTCGACACGTATTTTTTGCTTTATCATATTAATAAAAAATGACTTAGATAAAACAAATTAAACTTGGGGAGTGGGGGTTCGTTACGTCACAGCTACGTATAAAATCTACTGAGAAGTGACGTCATGCCACATTTGAACTCAATGTATCGCCGTAATGTTTTGATTACGTAAAAAAAGAGAAAATATGTGTCCAATATTTTTTAATAATCTACATGACAAAAATATTTTTTTTAGTCATCATCCCTATTATCTTCGAAACTATGTATTTTTGGACAACATATTCTAGGACTTTTTGTATTATTTTACTTATGAATATAACCCTAGAGTTATGGTATATAAAAAAAAAACACGTAATTGATCGCTCTCTTCACGAAATGCCTCAGAATAGACTCCTCGACACTGTTTTCAGGATGACATTCTTGCTGACCCGCGTTCTACGCATCTATGATGCAACATTTTTGCGAATGACTGCATGAAAACCGTCAGTTCTGTTATGTCTAGAGATGTTTTCTCTGATAATATGCTTTTTTCTGACTAACTAGTAGTATGTGGTTTTACTTGGCAACCGTGTAAAGGCTTGAAATTAGTATAACCGGCTCTTGGTGGTCCAACCAACTTTAGGATGTCGTGAACGTCACCTAAATCATACAGTATCCTGTGTAGAATACAATGTTGAAATATTTCCAACATCAAACCAAAATCATCTATAAAAATAAATAAAGCTGAAGTGTCTGTTTGTAATGTCAAAATAACAGCTTTTTACTAAATGAATATGAAAGTATATACGGTATTATAACAAAAAAAAAAAAAAACATTTTTTATATTTTTGTCTGTTTCACTGGCAGATAGTTACTGTTGTGTCTGGTGGGCAACTGCCCGACGGTTGCTGTCGGGATGTTCTATATATGCTAGTCACGCGGTAAACTCTGACTTCGCGATGCAGGATTTGTGTGACGTCAGGTCTTTGATGCGTAGTTCGCATGTGGCGTTGTTGATGCCTCCACAAACGCATCCCCCATGACCTGCTTGTGTATTACCTGGATAATAAACTGTTTTCTATTCCTATCTCTGTTCTTTCCAGAACGTATCATTCAGATATACGGACACAAGCCCGTGGATCTACAAGAATTTGGAGTTCGGTATCGACCTAGACACGCGGCTGGCGCTTGTGGGGCCCAACGGAGCCGGCAAGTCCACACTCCTCAAGCTACTGTACGGAGATGTGAGTACATAGGCTTTTATTTATTTATTTGCTTTCATGCACATCACACATTTTACAATAGATTACTGTCGGTTTTTTACATGAACCCTGTCAGGGCACTGCAAAGTACAATGTTGGTTTGCTGTAGAGTTTATGAACATTAAATTAACGTAAATTGGGTGAAAACAATACAATAAATTTCAGAAAAATTATATGTCTAGATGTCGTTATGATGTCCAATTATCAGTAATTAACAATACACTTGTCATCACTTCGTACTTCGTACATACACAATAGATCGGTTGGTTTTAGGTTTCAAGTACAACATGGGGAGTCAACTGTGTTGGTTGTGTGTAGGGAGATGGAGTACACAGGCTTTTAGTCCCGTTAGCACCACAAAGCAATAAACGAGTTTAGCGTTGTACGTATTTAAATCATAATCATAGTCTAAACCATAGATATAAGAAAGAAGGAGATATGCTCGGCAGTTGAATTTTCAACTGCCGAGCATATCTCCTTCTTTCTATTGAAACCTGATGTCTCCAGTTTGTCCCTACCACAACCACGCCACAACTACACATACAGTTCAGTAAAAACAATAGATTCGAAGTCACGCACACTTGCTATTTATAAATCAGAACTTATATCTCATCAAACACAGCGTGCATTTACCATGCACCGTACAACTCATTCACACGAAAACATCGGTCGCTATCGATTTGCTGTGCAAAATCTATTTATTTTACATATATTCTAATGATTGACTAAATCGGAAAGTTATAGATTTTTCCATTTATTATTGTATTAAAAGGTTTGTGGGGACTTGAAAATAAAATAAGAAAAGCTAGCGAATTCACAAAGTTGTTAAAGATTTTGATAGCATGTGGCACATCATTAGCAAGAGGAAATCATTAACTAGAGAATTTTTGAGGGAGTTGGAAGATCCCGGACGCGTTTGTTTTTTTTTTTTGGCCATGTAAAGAGCTGTAACATGTACAGCTTTAATTTAAGTTTTACTTTTGCGAGTAAATAAAAATAATAATAAACTAAATGACTAATGTCACTAATTTTGTATTTAAAAGTACTCTAAAACAATACACATCTAAATAAAATTAAAATTCAGAGTCGACGCCTTATACATTCTTTTAAATTTGTATTTGAATGTAAAATTTGGGTCTTTTTTAATAAAACAATAAAAAGTCGATAAAAAAATCCACAGGGCATTAGAGGTGTTAAGGGGTCTGAAGGAATAGCAGATAATCCCTTCAGTCGACTATTTCAATTTGGCACACGATGCACCAAACACCCTGTATTATTATTTTGGAATCTAACGCTACCCTTTTCCTTTGCAGCTCGTCCCATCAACCGGCATGATCCGCAAGAACTCTCACTTGCGCATCGGTCGCTACCACCAGCACCTTCACGAGCTGCTGGACCTGGACTTCTCTCCACTCGACTACATGATGAAGGAGTTCCCAGATGTGCGAGAGCGAGAGGAGATGCGCAAGATCATCGGACGTTACGGACTCACCGGCCGCCAGCAGGTCAGTACAGAGTAGTATAAAATTAGTATGTTACATGTTATATTGGCTAACACAGCTTTTGTACTGATGTCAATTTACAGCTGTGTAAATGAGGGTTACCGGTTTCGTGCTCACCAGTTGGCGCCACTGTCGAGTAAGGTCTTGAAGTGTAGCTGCTAAAGTTTGTTACTATGGGCGTGAAAACAAGTTTACATTTAAATCATATTTAATACCTTAAAACCGTACCGTAAAAATATCGAGCATACCGCAGTGTTGCGCAGTCTCGTTTTGTTCAGAAAAAAGGAGGACATAAGTTTCCGAAGGATGAAACTGTCTTAAAGCACTGACATTAATTGACCCGTAACTCATATTTGCCATAGTTAATCTCAGGTATTGCAAAATGTTCACAACATTAATCTAATTTGAAATAAACCCGCTAGCGTGTCAAGCTTTTTTGTACCTGACACATACCAATGCCTGAAGATACCCGAATCTGTTGATGTCACCCTTCTATCAGCTTCTATCATTAGCCGCATAGCACTCACGTTATCTTCAGTAGTCGCCGTTGAAGGACGTCCTTCGAGAATCGTTCGACCACGTTTAAATTCAGTAAACCAGTTGTAAACAGTGGCACGGGAGGGGGCTTCGTCATGAAATGTTAATCGAAGTCTATCGTAACATTGTTGTTGAGTAAGACCGCAACGAAAGTCGTAATAAATCATTGAGCGAAAGTTTTCATTAGTCAAATCCATTTCGACGCACGACAAGTAAATTTCCGCCAATTTGTTAAAACAAATAACATAATGAATACATCACACATCTACAGATTCCCAACGAGTTCCTAAATCCAAATTTAAATAAATTTTTCATCGGCTGCTTTTCTTACTGGCCTATTCTAAAAACTTTTAGTGTGGCCCCCGTATGTTCAAGGTCTCACAATGGGCGGTCTGATTGCTAACAGCCGCTCTGCCCCGCTCCCAACGCACGCCGAATTCACAAATTTTTGGAATTATTTTAATAAAAAAAGGAAATCGATCTTTGAAGTAATTACATTTTATTTACATTTGTAAATTTTCTATCCATTAATGTAATCCTCAAATTAATAAGACGTCACCTTTAGCAAAAGCTGCATGCAATCAATAGTTTTAGTAATTTTTTACAAGGATATTTTAATTGTTGCTTTAACACATAAAATCAAATAAGAACATGCAATGTGATGATAAGATATTGATCATTAATAATGTGCTTTCAAATGTAGTTTGTGTCTCTTAATTAGTTAATAGCCTTTGAATAACGAAAAACGCAAGGTTTTGCTCAGGGTAGCGCCTTAAGCCTGAATCTACAGTGGCGACCACCAGGAAAGAATTGAGACAATGATGGAAATGTGCAACGCCTACCACTCCTACCTCTTGTGACGAGAGGGAATCGATGGTTACACTGTTTTATGTTTTACATGGATTCAAAAAACTAGTAAGCGCGGTCTCTGTCGGATACCACCTTAACTTAACCCACAACCTCTTTCGGTTCAGGTGTGTCCGATGCGCCAGCTGTCAGACGGGCAGCGTTGCCGCGTGGTGTTCGCGTGGCTCGCGTGGCAGACGCCGCATCTGCTGCTTCTGGACGAGCCCACCAACCATCTGGACATGGAGACCATCGACGCGCTGGGCGACGCTATCAACGAGTACGACGGCGGCATGGTGCTGGTCAGCCACGACTTCAGGCTTATCAACCAGGTGCGTTATCAAACAAAATAAGTTGACTGCCTCGTTGCTCTAGTGGTCGCAAGATTATTTATTGCTCTACTGCTGAGCATGAGGTCCTGGGTCGATTCCCGAGTCGAGCAGTGTTATTGGGTTTTCCCATCAGAAATTTCTTAGTAGCAGCCTGGAGTCGGGAATTGGCTTTCAGTTATGTTTTGAGGCACTGAATAATGACTGATCGACGCTGACCGATCACCTGCACCTGCAGTTTCAACTTTATATTTACTTACCCAAACAATTTATCGTCACAGGTCGCGGAGGAAATCTGGATTTGCGAGAATGGCACCGTCACGAAGTGGCAGGGAGGCATTCTGAAGTACAAGGACCACCTTAAGTCCAAGATCATGAAGGAAAACGCCGAGAACGCGACCAATGTTCGCAAATAGTCCAATGCCTAGCTATTACCCTTAGTTTATGTTCGTCCGTCGCGCGACGCTCCTGCTCCACCTGCGACTGACAAACTGGCTGCTACAATCAGTTGACACACTTCAACACCGGTGAAAAGGACACTGCAGAGTATCATATTGGTAAATCGTGCACGAAACCGCCATTGTCCGCCCATTGTTAGCATCGTGAATGCTCGGCTCTCAGATTAAGATCTCCGCGTGAGTGTTAACACTTCCAAATAATGTTTGATCCTGAAACAATAACGTCTGAACCCAAGCTATGTTACATAACACTTAACATATTTACTTAATCGAGTTTACTTAATAGCACTTGGAAGTTATTACATTGTCCACTATTTAAGAAGTTGTTGTTAAAATGACTTTGTACACAAACACGTACACGGGTTCGTATAGCCGTAGTCTAAATTCCCCGTTAGGTCATAGTTATAAGACATTGATGTTCCAATATTGAATATTTAACGATAAATTACAATAATTATTCAATATTTAAATGAAATAGCATTGAATAGTCGTATATTGTTGCGAATAAATGAGTTTGTAATGTTTGTATACACTGAGCGATATAGTCGCAGCTGCGTCGATATACAGGGTGGTATTGGCTGCAACGGTTAATGTAGCTATCCTTAGTGCTCCAACTCAAACGATCACCCTGTATACTGCGACTAACTATCGCGGAGTGTACGTAGTCACAGGTGTAGTTGAGATGTCGCTTAGACCGGTTTGCGAAACGATAATTATTATAGGATTGTGATTCCTTAAGCTGCCTACTGAAGCTTAGTAATAGTGGTATTATAAATAATTTTGTGATATATTTCCGGGTGATCGCAGCCCAGTTATGGAGCAACGGATCTTGCAAACACTTTGAACATAGCTTAATATGGATTATATTTTTACACCAGTACCGTCGCCCGGTAAATGTTCACAGTGTTAGGACACTTACATTTGGTCGTTCACAATTTTTTTAAGGGCCCGATCACACGTACCACAACCACACTATAAGATACTATTATAAAAATAGTCATTAATAGTCATTTTTATAATAGTATCTTTTATTTAAAGAACTTGGGATTAGAAAACCAGTACATATTACAAGTTGAACAAAATCTTAAAAGCTTGATATCAATATCTTAAAAGCTGGTCTCATGGAGGCTCAATTGTCTGTGCTGTTCCAATCATTGCCAAGACTTAGCTATAACCAACCTTTGGAAACTGCCTCAAAAGGACTCCATTTATAATGCTCGTGGCCAAATATTCGGGGTAGTCTTCGTTCGTGCATAATATTCCAAGTACCTAATCCTAAGCATTGGTGAATTAAATTGAAAATCCATTGTTGAATGGCACCATGGTATGGTGAGACAGTCACGAGTGTTGTGTGGTGAACGACCAAATGTACGCGAGCCCGTTCAGTGCGCCACGGTGGTGACTAGATGTAATAGTGAATGTTTCGGCTTACATAGGTAGCAACACGGATGCCTTTCCGATTTTCTTTGACTACATTATTTATATTCTTCTAATATTAAACATATGCCTCGTCTATCGCTGACTCTCAGTCGTCAGACAAATATAAAGGCGTTATCAGTGATACCAGGGTTGTGATGATCGACTTACGACATCTCTTGCCCTTTCAGAAATGTATTCATGAAGCAACTGCAGTGATAATCAAAATGTTCACTAATTATGGAAAAAGTATCTGTGTGATTTTGTTTATAGACAATGTTTTAGCCATAGGCTAGCTGTGACAAATAGTTTAATCTTTTAAGATGACATTCTTCAGCGGGTGTGTTTATTTAGCAACACAAAGCTCGACAGTGAGCTGGTGTGGTTATCTGTGTATTTAATACATTTGATTTGGCTATCTGTCTTCAGTACTGAAATTATTTTTACAACAGTGCCTTCAGTTCGTAACTAACCCGCGTAATAGTATTAACTTGTATTCAATGGGGGTATAATTGTAAAATTTCCATTTTGTAAACTGCTTGACCTGAGGCAAATTTATATAAATCAATAAAATTAAACACATGGATATGTTTGTTTCCTTACTTTATTCCTTGTTATTATCCCAAGAAGATTACCTGTGTATATATCGAGGGGTGAAAGGCTATTTGTTTGAAGAGACATTTTGGACTTTATTGAGTTACATACATATTCGGATACAGCGATTTTATCTGCTTCGGATGAGACGGGTTTAGTAAAATTTGAGCTTTCTTGGCAATTTTAGTGCATAATTCTCAATTATGATGTAATGATCCGACATCAAATCTTTAGTACTTCATTAAAGATGTACACAAAAATAGAGAATATCAATAAAATTCTCGTCCAAAAATTTTTGTTGAATGGCAGTTAAAGCGTTTTTCGATATAGCTAATTGTAGATGAAAAGTCCACTACTAAAACTATGCAATTTCGCTTCAACCAATTTGCTGCCAGCCAAATTCAATAAGACATTCAACCCTTTTGGCTGCCACCGTTTTCCAATCTGTTTGAGGGTTTGTTAATTATGAGTGAAAAAGTTCTGTTAATTAGAAAATCTTTTATTACGTTTACGTACGTAGTGGCTAGTCTATCCATGATACAAAAGTAAGTTGGGAGTCTCATTTCCTACGAAATGTATGGGACAGTTTTTTTGCGATTTCTGACTTTTCTAGTACTCAAACCTGTTCTGAAAAAAAAAAAAATGGTCTAAGAAGTTGTTTTTGAAGAAACAGGATGGCTGGAGCAACACAGCAGCCACAGCTGGAGCAACACATCAGGCAACGTATTACCAGTAGCATATTTGTTGGCATTTAGTTGGGCCACATACCTCTGGTTAGTTTGCAAATGCATAGGTACAATTGGCGGGAAGTTTGCGGGTTGGGCCCAAAACTGATGGCCTACGTGGATTTGCCTTCGAAGGCCCAACTTGCGATGGGGCTAACGTGCATTGCCCTACGAAAGCCCGAGGAAAACGTGTTATGGGTAGGCCCGACGACACATAATACATTTAGGCAAGCGGTTGCATGTTGGTTGGTTCTATGGCTGTTTTCAGAGCGACGCGTCTCGCCAGCGCCGGCCGTACGCGCGTCTCTGTACATGAACCTTTAGGCTTCAAAATAAGGTTGGTTTTAGCGATGTGTTTTGCAAAAACCAACCTTATTTTGAAGCCGATAAGGTTCATGTACAGCGACGCGCGTATGGCCGGCGCTGAATGACAGCTCACTTCACCTAAGTTTTCACGTTGAGAGTTTTACAGAATCCATCGGCAGGTAACTGTTCTAAAACCCACACTTCTGTTGTCAAGTCTGAGTTAACGTTGATAAGAAAAACATCGGCCAAGTCTTTTTCCATTAGTACTCGTAATTTGTATTATATTGACCCAATGCAGGGCAGCTATGTCGGTTACCTTAGTTCTGCGGATCTCTTCATTTCTGATTCGATCACGTAGGGAAACTCCAAGCATAGCCCTCTCCATTGCCCTTTGGGTGACTTAGCCTTCTAATAAGGCCCATTGTGAGCGACCACGTTTCAGTGCCATATGTCATCACTGGCAACATGCACTGGTCAAAGACTTTCGTCTTGAGACACTGCGGTATGTGGGACGAGAAGAAATTGCGTAGCTTCCCGAACGCTGCCCAGCCGAGTCGGATTCGACGATTGACCTCTTTCTCGAAGTTGGACCTAACTGGACAGTTTGTCCTATCTAAACATACCAAGGTAACCGACATAGCTCGAAGAATTGCTAAACTTAAGTGGCAATGGGCAGGGCACATTGCGCGCAGAACAGATGGCCGTTGGGGCCGAAAGGTTCTGGAGTAGCGACCGCGTACCGGAAGACGTAGTGTTGGAAGGCCTCCCACAAGGTGGACCGATGACCTTATGAAAGCCGCAGGAATCCGCTGGATGCGGGAAGCTTAGAACCAGTCGAGATGACGGTGCTTGGGGGAGGCCTATGTCCAGCAGTGGACGTCTTTCGGCAGAAATGATGATGATGAATGCAGGTGAAAATGTATCTCTTCTTTCTTCACATACTTATGTTTTCAAGTAAAGCTCGACTACATACGTGAGCTATGCGGTCTTAGCAATATTAAACATTTCAAAAAATTGTCACGTCACAATAAATACGTTTAGGAAACGGTTATTACCTACAGTACCTAATTATCTCCTAAATGTAAATCAATCAGGTGATACTTTCAGTTTTTAGAAAAGATGGTTCGAAGAGAAGGAGGATAAAAAAAAAAAGTTTTGTCTTCTTATAACAATGTTTTACGTTTTTTAAACAAAACTGTGTTACGGTACCTACTATTGTACTTTGATAGATTCCGACACACATAAAATAAACTTTAAAACAATTTTATAAGTGTACAAAATACCTCGGTAAATACTTAAAAGTTTTTGAATATTGAGCAATAATGTCATACAAAACTGAGGTCACCGTTGCTTCATATTTAATAATAAATTAGTAATTTGTTTGTCATCAATACTACCTCAGAAAAATAAGAACAATTAAAGGAGAATCTGCAAGAACAACCTAGTGAAGGGTTTTCACTGGAATTAAGTTAAATACGATGGTAGCAATGCTATGTAAGAAGTCCATAAAGAAATCAAATGTGAAAACGAAATATTAACTGTCTATGGGCAAGAAAACAATTTCTTTGCAATAATGTTGAAAAGTTTACGCCAATTCATGCTTTGAAGAGTTTATTACTTATAAAATTCTACACAATCTCTTACTCCATCTAAGGGTCCGAAAACACGTTCCACAACCACACTACATCGCAGCGACAAAATGTGGGCGGTTATGTGTGAAGTGTGTTTCTGCAGCTTCTTGCAGTAACGTTGTGGTAACTACAAAATTGCGGTGTCCGTGACTATCGTCGGACCACCAACGCCAATCGCTTCCATAATTAGTATTCAATTGGTACTAATTAGTACTCGAACAACAAAATTGGTGGTACCTTAGTAGTTTTCGAGAAAATCGACTTTGAAGGTGGTCCGGCGGTAGTCACGCTCCCTTCAGCAGGATCACTATGAGCGCCGAAAAAGGGGCATGCGACAGCTATTCTAAGTATACAAATAATTATACTCCATTTACTATAGCATTAGACAAACAACGGCTAAATAACGACAGTTATTGTGTAATATTGTTGAAATTACTGCACTTTAGAGTTTTTTTTTTTTATGTAAATGGTAAATAGATTACAGTGCTTGTATTTATCGTGAAATAACGGAGTTTATTAAACGTTTACATCGAAATAACGAAAGGGTGAGAACAGTTATTTGTCTAATGTTATAATGAATGGAGTATAGTTCCCATAAATATGATTTATTTGCGGTCGTTTTGGGGCTCTGTCTTATATGTATATTTAATTTTGACGTTCGAAAAGTGCTGATTCTTAGCTTAGGCTATATAGTTTGAATAAATGACTTTTGATTTTGACTTGTTTTTTGTATACCTTAATACCAAACAAAACCCCTTGATTTTTTTCTGAATCCTGAATAAATTGTCTTCCAAATGGTATCTCATAATATAGGTACTTGCTCTTACCGTTAAATAAAAAAGCAATTTGAAGGGGATTCTCTAAGTTCTGAGGTGCGATTTATGTAACGCCTAGTGTATATTTTACGGTGGAGTAGGACCCTTTAGAATTTTCCCTTTACTTGTCAATTAATCCTAAAAGTGCAGCCTCCATGACGTAGCACCCCGCTTCGATTCACGGGTCTATAAAAGGCAGGACCGAGCTCCGATGCGGCAGAAGGTGTACGAGCCGCGGCGCCTTCGGCTGGCAGCCGCGACTCGTCCATTTTCATGTATAAATGATTGAATTGCACGGATGTATTGGTGCACTGCTGAAGCCATTTTCCGGTGACATTTGACTGTGATTTCTTACATTAAAATTAACCTTTTGGGATTACAGTAAAAATAAATTATAACAGTCGCACGGGTCGATCAATCAGGTTAAGCTACGCTTGCCGCGGTCGGTCCGTGGATGGGTGGCCATCTTTGCATACCGAGTCTCCTCAGTGCCTCGGAAAGCACGTTAAGCCGTTGGTCTCGGCTGGCGTTCGTAGGTCTTTGACAGTCATTACGGGTAGTCAGAAACCCATAAATCTGACAATAAGGCAAAACTAGGGGTATCGTGTTACCCAGTAACTAATTGGCGACGTAAAACTGGTGGATGCCAAGCTTCACAGCTGGCTCATCACCGCAAGGTTGCCTGCTTGTCGGTCTTCTACAGATTGTACTTCGGCGAGTGTGCCCATGAATTCCACGACCTCATTCCACCGGCCCCCTTCTACCATCGGACATCTAGACGCACTGCAAGTTACCACCCCTACCTAGTTGATATTCCACCAACTCGTACTAAGCGTTTTCAAACGTCTTTTGTAATGCGCACAGCAAGGGAGTGGAACTCTCTGCCTACGTCTGAGTTTCAGAACGCATACAACCCTAATCTATTCAAAGTTAGAGTGAACAGGCTTCTTCTGGGTAAGCTCACTCTCGTTCTTTTTGTTAGGTAACGGCTCAGAAATTGTGCTCAACGCACATGGAGACATACTATTACCGTCATGTATGCATGCAACGTACTACCGGGATAAAAAACGTTTAATCCAGGTTATAACTATACCTGTGTGTCAAATTCTATCTAAATCTGTTCAGCCGTTTTTGCGTGATTGAGTACGAAACAAACAAAGTAACTTTCACATTTATAATATTAGTTAGGATATACCTAGATAGGATTCCTTAGACCTCCTCCTCATTATTCGTGTTGTGTTGGTGATTTTCACAATTTATTCATACGAGTATTCCGTTTACGTTAGCTCCTATTACTTCTGTTATGCTGTTATGCTGGTGATTTAGACGCGATCCGTTACTATGGTTACGGACGTTCTGGTTCGACGTTCGATGACGAGTTTAATTGAGAGGGAGAGAGAGAGGAACTGAAAATCAACAGCTGCTACTTTCATTCAACTTCTATTTTTTACTATAGTGCATACCAACCAGACAAAGATAGCAAGAGTGAAATGACCATATTGCTGCCGTTTCCACTCCAAACAGCCGCCAGCACTTTTTAACTTTAAAATATAGTTAATAAACTGTATCTAGTACCGGTACTAGGGTAGTAGGTATATATCTGACTTTTGTTGTTGATTTTTGAATCATATAATATTTTTCTGAATATATCAAGGAGATTTATTTATCTAAAAAGGTACACCAACAGCTTCTGTATACAAAATATCAAATAACAGTAGGTAGCAGTCATGTTATACAGTTGCCAATAACAAGTGAACCAACATTCTCATATACAGTTATAACCTAAGGTAAAAACGAAATGTATAAAAATTAAGTGCTAACAAACTATATAAACAGAATTATAAAATTACATAAGAAATACGCTACAGAGATTGCAAGAAGCGCCTACATACTAACACAATGAATCTTTAGATTGTGTGGGTTGCGTGCTTTGGGATCTTAAAATTTGGGCTTTAAAACTATTAATGGAGTCATCATGATATATGTCAACATCTGGACTGGATTTTATATAAGAATTCATCTCTCGGCTGAGTTATTGAGAGGTGAGTTTACTCATAGATGAGTCCCGATATCATGTCACGTCATGTAAAAATCATCGATATTTTAAAAGCAACGACGAAATCATCAATGCCTAAATCATTACTTGAATGAACGCGAACTTCTGTGATTCGGACGGGCCGTCTCGGGGCGACCAAGCGACGTTGCGAGGCTGCGCGATCGGCGACATTGAAGTCACAGAACCACAGAGTTTCGATAAAATGCCCGGTGCTGGGTGCACAATGATAATTTCACTAAGCCGTTCCGCGATCATTTTAGTGTGCATTTTTCAAAGTGTTTCCCAGTGGTCAGATTGTCAGTCAGACTAGTTTTTCCAACGGGTTTTTTCTAAATATTGTTGGTAAGGTAACGTTATATCATGCTGCTAATTCCTGGGTAGTTTGACTCGGATCGGCGTCCACCATCTCCTTCAATTCAGCGTTATTCACCTATGTGGGTGGTCTTCCACGTGGTTTGTTCTTCAAGTCGAAGTTTCCATTACGAAAGTGTTTAAACTAAAAACGCACGGTGCGTTCATTAGCAGTCTCCTCTCCAAACGCAGCATTGATATTGCGAGCCGTTTCTACCGCGTTAGTTCCGCGACGGAACTCGTATTCAAAAATTACTCGGATTTTCGAAGTATCCATCTTTTCCGTCTAAGTTGAATAAAAAAAACAATTGAAATTAAAAAATCGAATATTGCACATTTCTTTAAAGAAAATACTCATAGGAATAATATAGGTATAATGTAAAAAAAAGTTTTACTCGAATATCTCACATCATAATGTCAATTCAAAGTATTAATTACTATAAAACGACAATTTCATACTTTAACCTCTATTATTATTATTTTAAGACTCATCATCATCATCAGCAGTCCACTGCTGGACATAGACCTCTCCAATTGCACGCCATTCAGCTCGATTCTCGGCAACTCACATCCAGCTGCTACCAGCCATCCTGCGAAGATCGTCGCTCTACCTAGCCTGAGGACGTCGCGGTCTCCACTAAAGAACACGTCTACCCCAACGGTCATCGGTTCTACGGCTAATATGGCCGGCCCATTGCCACTTCAGCTTGCTTCTTCTGTGAGAAGACTATTAGATTTTAAGACTATTAGCTTTTAAATAATGATAGTATTATCCAGAAATAAAGAAAAACTATTTCCAATTATGTCAATGTGACACTTTTAAATTAAGGAATGTGTTTCATCATCAAAAAGTCATTATTACTCGTTTTTTTAGAATCTTAGAATAGATGCTTCCCAACTATTAAAAAGTAATAAGTACCTAGATATAGGATTTTAGACTTTACTGCACACAGTGTGATAAAAAATCTTCTACGAAAACGGATTAAAAAAATTCTCGAAATATTTGAAATCGAAAAAACTGACGACTACTCACAGAATGTAAATGCCCGACCCACACCGAATTTCCACAGAGAATCACCTCAAATACGAGGCATAATACTAGGAGCCAATAAACATGACTAGCTCAAGTTGGTACGATTGAGACTGTCAAACCGTCGAAAGTACTGCTGTGCCGCTGTACGGTATTCATTTGTAACAGCATCGTTCTAAAGTCTACTTCTACTTTATGTTTTGTAGTTACTTCAATAAACAAGCAACCAACAAGTTCCTTCCACAACAAGCAAGGTTTACTTGGATGGGGTTGATAGGTTTCAGACTAAGCAGATTTCTTAAGACTGTGCCGAGCGCGAGTGGCGCCCTCATCGTTTGTTCGGTGATTTCTTTTATTAGAGAATGAAAATGCAGAAAATAACCACGTTAAGTTGTGCTCCAAAAGACTATGCTATTATTGTTACAAACAGTAGTTTTAAATTGTTAAGGTTTATTGTAATCATTCAAACGGAGCTATACTCCATTTATTATACATTAGACGAATAACTGTTCTCACCCTTTCGTTATTTCGATGTAAACGTTTAATAAACTCCTTTATTTCACGATACTAAATACAAAGCACTGTAATCTATTTAATCTACTATATTAAAAAAAATTGCTCTAAATTGCAGTAATTTCAACAATATTACACAATAACTGTCGTTATTTAGCCGTTATTTGTCTAAAAAATGGAAATGGAAATGGAGTATAAGTGGCTACTATTTTCCACTATACGAATACGTCGTCGTTTCATCCTAAATTCGCCCATGAAACGGCGAATACGTAGCCGAGTACTAGGAGCCTATGAAGATTAGAAGGTAGAATAGGAAAACTTAACATTTTCAATGGGACACGTTCCGGTCGCGAAAGGCTTTATAACGCAGGTAGCCTGCTAAAATAAAATTCCCTAACAATCCTATTTTCGACCAATTAGAACTAATTTATAGTTCTCCAAAAGAAATGATGTATTTCTAGGGATAGTATTTGGAGGAAATTCATGATTTTAATGATTATTATTGAGTAAATAAATATATTTGTCATAATTTTGCGTATTGAATTTTTGATCAACATACAGAGCTGCATTTTAAGTTAGATAATTTTTATGTCGCGGGCTACAAATACCTTGTATAATGTCCAGTTAATTGCATTTATTTGGAAGAGAAGAGAGGACCAAGAACAATGAACAATGAACTCGTGAAGGAACATTACTTGTCGATGTGATTTTGTTCTCGTTGTTAGCTGTGATACACTTCATTTATTTTCTTTACTTAAATTGTTAGTATGTATGTATCTATGTATCTATTATATAGCATATATCTGTGTATCTATTATAGAATATTGTGCTGTTATACTTTTTATTTGCACCAATGACAACCCCATTTTATGTCCAGAAATTCACTATCCATGCGAAGGTTGCCTTGGAAGAGATCGCAGTATGCGATAGGGCCGCCCATTGTAATATTTTATAGTGTATAAATTTTCCTTTTCTTTTGTAATGTGTAATCTGATGTACAATAAAGCATAATATAAATAAATAAATGTCAAGTTTTAAGCTGAACGCCACGTGGTAGCCATCAGATAAACACGTGGACGAAGCGCCAATGCGTTTGGAAGTCAGCGCATAACTCAACTCTGTTACCAGGAGCCCATGAGGCACCAATAGGTTTCAATAGTAAAATTGCTATGTTCAAAACGTTACATTTATTTGGTTAGTAACAATAACTTGACTGTGCAAGTACCCATTTTTACAGTTTACTATAAGAACGCCTTCTAATGGCACTTCGACATAAAACTTTTAAGCTTATATGTTTTACTTTTTTTCAAAAGTAAAACATATCAGCTTAAGTTTTTTTTTAATAGTGTAAATGTAAAAATAATACTTAATTAATTAATAATGAGAAGTAAATGTATAGTGGACAATTGGATTTTCTTAAAATAATTATACTTAAAATATGCAAGAAATAAGTAGCATTTGACCCTGTTTTCTTTATACTTTCTCATTCTGATAAATTTATACTCGAATTTTGATAAACGGAATACAAAAACAAAGTACTATTAAAAACACAAGAAACTATGTGGTGTGAAATAATAAATATAAAAATAAAATTGGCAGTCATAAGGACTGCGAACAGAAGTGAAAACTCATAACTTTGTAATAACTGACAGTCTGGTGCAACACGACACGAGCATGTCGCGCATTTCGGTGACGCGAACCCACAAGTTTTTTCCCTACCAAAAATCGCTCAACGCGGCTAAAGAAGTTTTCACTTCAAAAAAAAACAAGCGAAAGATGCTGCTGGCACATAGATGTAAGTTCGGTGAAGTCTTTTTTCTGTGAAATTGATTATCCCACATATCCATCTTATATCACCTCATACATGATACATAGGTAAGATTGAACTCTGAGATGACGCCAATAAAGATGTGTATGAAACAAAACGACGTGCTTCGTTGGCTTCAAATAACCTGGGATGATGACTTTGACAATACTGATAACAATATTTTTACTAAAGTGTGACATTAATTAAGCAATGTCTACTTCCCGATTTACTCTTATGTATAATAACCGGCACGAGTCGTGAGCACAGATGAGCAGTAGTGGGGGCAAGCTCACGCATGTACACTTTCGGCTACATAAAAATGACACGCGAGAGTCCAATAAACGATGAGTATCGACTAACGAACCAATCGCATGCAGCTCGGCGCCCCCCGGCTTCTTCATTCCGCCAAAGAGACCTTAAAATTTACTACTGCGCAGGTGAGGTGTCAGTTTGTACTCACGACTCATGCCGGTGACCATACGTAAAGTGTTATTTTTTTAAATTCCTTATATACTAAATAACTTCAAACATCGAAACACTTTAAATTCGATGCAGTGAGTGTAATTTTTTTTGGTGAAAACTTCTTTAGGCACTTAGGGCATTTCTGGGATGGTGAAAAAGCACTGAGCTCGCGTGACTGTCACGCTCAGATACATAATATAAACAGATGTGCACACATCTATGAGCGACGAGCTATATATGTACTCGTATATAGCTCTTTTGGGTTGGAGAAAGCACTAAACTCGCGTGACAATCACGCTCAGATTGTGAAGCTAAGAAGTTTTCACTTCTGATGTGCAGTCCTACGAATGACAGTTTATTTATTTTTTATTATTAGGCAGTGCACTCTCTTTTTTAACATTTTGCGGGACAATAAACGCGGGATTTCTTTAGAAAATATTATATAAGCATCACCTTTGTACGTATTTTTCTGTTCCTTTCTTCTTGTCTGTTTATATATGTGTACATAAACTGTTAAATCTTAATGATATAAAACAAAGTCGGGTTATTTACTCCATTTAGAACTCAAGAACGGCTGGACCGAATTTTCTGATCTTGGATTTGTTGGATTTGTCTCCGCCCCGAATAGCAGAATAACTATTAAAATGCGAAAAATTCACGACTAAACAATTATGTAGAAAATTCACTTTCTCATACATTTTGTACAGAACGGCTGTTTTGATGATATCTCGATAACGAATTATGGAACGGAGGAACATGAAATTTCACGCGTAGGAAGTTGCGGGCACAAGCTAGTTAATAAATAAATAAATAAATACCTCCAGACGTAAAAATCCAATGGAACTGTTATTGTGTCTCGTCCAGTGTCCCGCAAAGTGCTCCACACAATACTATCATGATAGCGCGCCCCGATCAGTTAAAGCCGATACTTGTTGGCCCCAAATACCAGTGTAGCAGAGATAAGAAGACTGATGATGCATTTGAGTGGTAGACCACTTTAGGTCTATCATCTAGTTTGAGCTCAAATTCTTTTTATAGAGGCAGTGACTAGGATAACATGAACATGAGTGTCTAAGAGATTTTCACCTTCCATTTTTAAAGTACATGAGTCATTGGAGAGGTAGGTACCTACTTTGTGCATTGATAGAAGTTATATTAGATGGTGTTTATGAATGTTCATTTTTGTACATTATTGACATAAATATAACGTCACTGGTACGTTAAGTTAAAACTGTTTTGTAATGCTGCATTAACTGAGAAGTATGCGTTCCAATTGGATACCAAAGTCGTATAAATAATTACTTTAAAAACCTATAAGAAAATCCTAACATCAACAAATAAAGTCTCTATAGTCCGTGAGCCTATACTCGAGATTCAAAATAATACCTATGCTTATTTATTAAAAGGTATTCAATTTTCCTCCGAAATGAAGTTAAATTAGATGCGTTTTATTACGTAGCGTAGCCAGACGGTTAGCGTAGCTGTCGTAGCCGTGACGTCAGCCACTTCGTAGCAGTTGCTACGAAGCGTAGCCTTTGTTCAATTCGAACTAGGAAAAGAAGTTTGATTGAACCTATATTTTTTCTAAGTAACCTATAATAAAGTAAAAGTTACCAAAATCACTAAAGTTACCAAAATCACCTAGAGATATACAAAGTTACCAAAATCACCTAGAGATATACAAAGTTACCAAAATCACCTAGAGATATACAAAGTTACTTAACTTAGTTATTATTTAATTGTTGAAAGTCCGCCGTTCTATACCTTTCAAGTAAGGCACCTACCTAGGTACCTACTTACGCACATTTCTTTTAACAAATACCTATCACAGAATCACTTTTTCTTTTCATCACATCGATATCGAAGGAAGGTCACCTAGCTAGATGGACCGATTACCTCAAAAAGGTGGCTGGGATAGACTGGATGCGGAAGGCGGAGGACAGGGTGTTGTGGTGCAGCATGGGAGAGGTCTATGTTCAGCAGTGGACTGCGATAGGCTGAGTTGATGATGTTGATGATATCGAAGGCGTTCACTTGCACTATAATCAAAAGTACTTCGTTAGTATGTTTAGTAGTTAGTACGTATTCTTAAGGCTGGTGAGGACAGGCGCGATATCGCGGGCGCGACAGGCAGCGCGACCCTTGTCGCGCCCGTGTGTGTGAGGCTTTATTCGTAACACGAGTCTTTAGTGATAATAATTGAGTACAAAAGTCACAACAACTCAAAATGATCGAGTCGATCTGAGACAGAACAAAAGACAAGCGAAATTTATGCCTTTGTGGCTAGTCACAATTATTATAATGTGAGGTTTTAGTTGGTTAACATGTAAGGAGAGTGTAAGGAAGAAGTTTCCTAGTTTTCAATACGCGACTACGCCGAGCGCACATTGGCGTCCTCATCGTTATTTCGGTGATTTATTTTATTTTAGAATGAAAATGCAGAAAATAAGCTCGTCAATTTGTGCTTCACAAGACTATACGTCATTATTACTACAAACAGTCATTTTAAATTGTTATGTTTTATTGTAATCATCAAAACTGAAAATAGTGGCCACTAAGCTCCGTTTTAATGATTACAATAAAACATAACAATTTAAAACTACTGTTTGTAGTAATAATAACGTATAGTCTTGTGAAGCACAACTTGACGAGCTTATTTTCTGCATTTTCATTCTAAAATAAAAGATATCACCGAACAAACGATGAGGGTGCCACTGCGCGCTCGGTAGCCTCTTAATTTATTGTATACTTTAGTGTTAGTATATTCGTCTTCAGTAAATACTGATTATTTTCATGAATTTCATTGTAATACTGGATAGTCGTAGATATAGTCAACGGTATTAAAAAAATTGATTACGTGAAATATTTGGGGTATTGCCTTATTAATCTCCGAATGTTTATACACAGTTAATTTGGCGTCTCTCATCGTTCTCCAACCTACCTTGTGAAAGTAGGATACAATTAATACCTGGCAGGACACAAGGAAGCAGATTGGTTAATTATTAGCTAGTAACTCTTCCTGATTCATGTTGTGCTAGTGCTCCTGGCAGGCGTACCGTTTCCATGGCAACAGATGCGCCGGGCGTCTCCACGCCATGCGTTTTTATTGGTTTCACACAAACGCTACTGAAGAGTATCTTTTGTAAGTAAGCAGCAGGAAAAAGTTTTATGATTTTTTTTTTTGGAGCTTTGCAATCCAATTGTATTTCAAGGAACAGCCGATGGAACTTGTAAGTAGAACGATGCTATTTACCTATATTATGGAAAATGTATTAACGTGTCTGTGCACTGTTACAACTACATTACATAAATCATTGAAACTTCACCTATAGTACAAAGCCACTACTTCCCAGTTATGCAATCCTGGTACTGTAATATAACGGTAATAATGTGAAAGCCATAATGAGCATTATTATTCCAGTTCTAATAATATCTATAGCTTCCATCGCTCGCGTGAAACAACAATATATATTTTCACTTCTCATGCTCTAAAAGTTCGTCTTTATGTCGTGCGTAAGCGACATAAAGTCGCTTTTTATGTTCTAGAGCATAAAGTAAAATCTTCGTCGAAGACCAAGGCAATCGGTCCAACGAATAACTTCAACTTCATAGAATAACCTCTTTATTTTAATTCGTTTCGTTAGTATTCTAAGAACAAGGCAAGGATACCAACAGCCAAAGTACACAATAAAACTTCATGAAATAAACTTATATTTTTTATTTCGTCCATTTATTATTTTTATATTAGTTAATCAGTATATTTAAACTTTATGTTATCATAGATATAAAAACAAAATGTTTTTTATAACTGAGCAGTATGTAACGACCTAAGTCAGATGTTACGTCACGAGAAACAAAAAATGAAAAAAAAAAAAAAAAAAAAGTATATTGGCGAGAACCATAATTATTTTTCAATTTTAATTAAATTTACAATATTTACATGTTGCTGTTTCATTTCCTCGCAATCAAAGTGAAAAGTAGAGTGTACAACTCGTCCATAAAACCCATTTTACGCTCTACTTATATCCATCCCCGCTCGCAAGCTCGCTCGGATGGATAAACGTCTCGCGTAAAATGGTGCGTTTTATGCACCCACTTGATGTCCAATCTACTATTTATCCATAATGGTCTACTTAATTTACTTACTGTTTTGGCTAGTTTTTTGTGTTTTAGTAATAATTAGATTATATCTGCCCGTCGTCATGGAAGAAGACTTGCCCGCAGGACGTGGTGTTCCGTCGCTTTCGCGGACAAGTTCCACAGGACAGTACAAAATGCAGCTAGTGCTAAGTGTAGTACTAAGTTTTATATTAAAAATAGCTGACCCGACAGACTTCGTTCTGTCAAAAGCTATAGTATAAACTCCACTACTCTACCCTACCCTACCCTACCTACCCTACCTACCTACCTACCTACCTACCCTACCTACCTACCTACCTACCTACCCTACCCTACGCTACCCTACCCTACCTACCTACCTACCCTACCCTACCCTACCTACCTACCCTACCCTACCCTACCCTACCCTACCCTACCTACCTACCCTACCCTACCCTACCCTACCCTACCCTACCTACCTACCTACCCTACCCTACCCTACCCTACCCTATCTACCTACCTACCTTCCCTACCCTACTCTAACCTACCCTAATTTTTCGTAAAAACCATAAAAAAAAAAAAAAAAAAAAGAGTTGGTTAAATTGGTCCAGGCGTTGTTGAGTTATGCGCTTTCCAACACATTTTGCGATTCATTTTTATATCATAGATATGTATGTTTAGGTTAAGGTATATTTCTATGGGCCTATGTTGCCTGAAATAAATGGTATTATTATTATTTTATTTATGTCTACATATCTCGGGACCCTAGGGTCCCGGACCTTTGGAAGGCGTACGAGGGGCCGAAGCCAACTCGCAGAGGCCCGTTTGACGCTTTTTAATTAAATGAGGCACCAACCGACGATTATCCCTGTACGCACTATGCAAGTGCACCCAAGGACAACCCCCGGTTGGTGTAGGACTATTGCAGGATATGGAAAACAAAGATATTGGACTATGGGTTTGGGTGGTTAAAATGGACTGGTTACCAAAAACTATGGAAGGACTATGGCCCCTGCCTGATCAATGTTTTATTATACACGGATAAAATGGCAGGGGGTGACTTGCACACTCAATAATGGGCCCCCGAAAACGGTCGCTAGCACATAGTGACGTAGCGACAAGGGAGCAACATGTCCTGAGGTGCTCGAGGAGTGGAGAGGTATTCCAAGGCTCTCAGAACAATCCCAGAGCCCGGAAGATGGTCAAGATCCCTACAAGCACTTACTGGAATACTTCCTTCCTCCGAGCACGTTTGCTCTTGCGAATCTCCACTCAAGCCGGCCAATAAAGGCAAGAATGAGGTGGGAGCTCAGTTCCTCGTCAGTGTTCACTCCAGCCGGCCAATAAAGGCAAGCCAGAGATGAGGAACATGACTTCTCCCGGGAGATAGGGTCCGTGGGGTCGCAACTGCCCAACAGCTCACCACATGCTGCCCTGCGGGTTTCTGTATCTCTTTTGGTCTGGCTCCTCACCCTAGACATGTTCCGGCAAAGTAAACTCTACCGTCACAGACCTAGAGTTCGGAGCGCGCAAGCCCCACCACGACGTCAACGTAGAGATACGGCGGTGGGGTTATTATTATTATCTTTTATTTCATTAATACTTACATATAAATTACATTTTTAAATATTAGAATATAAAAAATATAAAAACATTTAAAAATATAAAAAATAGTGGCCCATCGGCATCAGGAACAGGGTCCAAGCTGCCGATGGTCAGGGCTCCAGAGAGAGGAACCTCCTCACTATGCGTGCCGTGTCTAGGAGTACTGCTCTCTGAATCAAGCCCTTGATCCAGCCGCGCAATGAGAGCCTCCTGAGGTGGTGGTCGAGGCTCTCCGCTATTAGGCCATTAACCGTAACAATTATCGGTACAATGATTGCAGAGTCGACATCCCACATGTCGACAACCTCGTGTGCTAAGTCAAGATACTTGATTTTTTTATCTTTCTCAGCTGTCACGAGATTCTCGTCATGAGGGACAGCGATATCAACAATCATTGCACGGCGCTCTCGTCGATCTATCACCACAATATCAGGCTTATTGGCTACAATAGTCCTGTCTGTGATGATAGATCGATCCCAGTACAATGTGGCATGACCATTCTCGAGAACTGGGTCGGGCACATACCTGTAGTATGGTACTTCGGAGTCCACAAGGTTGTACTGCAAGGCTAGTTGCTGGTGAATAATCCTAGCCACTAGATTGTGTCTGTGCAAATATTCGCCGTTAGCAAGACGAGAACAACCGGAAACAATATGTCGAATTGATTCACCGGGACGGTGGCATGCCCGACAGATGTCAACCGTACCATCCTTCACAATGTATTTCCGATAATTATTCGTCATGATAACTTCATCCATAATCGCACAGACAAAACCTTTGGTTTCCCCAAAGAGGTCGCCGAAACGCAGCCAGGATATAGATGCTAAAAAGTCTACATCAGGCCCATGGAGGGCCCGGAAAAACCGTCCGTGAAGCTCTTTGCCTTGCCATACTTCCCTACGATCGATGGTATCTAGTACTGCAGGTTTGCGCCAGTTCTCTTTCGCCAAGGAGAGCGGGGTGAGGCCCTTGTCCACTGCGACCACATCTCGGTGCATCCCCACGTCAGTTTGAAGGAAATATTCCCTGAGACTGCAAATCTCGCGGTTGTGGAGGGTTTTAGCATTTAAAAAACCTCGACCCCCACACTTCCGCGGGATGTACAGTCTCATAACCGATGATCGTGGGTGATGCATCCGACATGCCGTCAGCAATGTACGGACCTTCCTATCCAGAGCGTCAAGTTCCGTCTGAGTCCATTTGAGTATGCCGAAAGAATACATCAAAACCGGCATGACCCAACCGTTGAAGGCACGCACCTTATTTCCGCCTGATAAAAGACTATTTAACACTTTATTCAGGCGGCCAAAGAAGCGTTCCCTCAACGATTGTTTCATGTCGGTAGCATTGATGCCTAATGCTTCCGACATACCCAAATACTTGTAGGTTTCGGTTGAGGAGAGGGATCTAAGGTGTATGGAATCCGAGAGTTGGGTTCCCACGGATTCCATAATCATCCCTCGCTTTACATGCATGACTGCACATTTGTCCACACCAAATTCCATCCTGATGGCGCTACTAAACGTTTCTGTTACCTTCAGTAGCTCCATCAGTCGCAAATTGTTGGGGGCAAAGAGTTTCAAGTCATCCATGTAAAGGAGGTGTGATATCACCTGACCATCTCTTTTCAACCGATAGCCTAGCCCTGAATCCTCCAGCAGCGTGCTTAGAGGATTCAAGGCTAAGCAAAACCAAAGCGGACTCAAACTATCGCCCTGGAATATTCCCCGCTCAATCCTGATCGGTTCATCGATCCCCCGGATCTGTCGACATCCTGGATAGACAAGGCCCGTTCTCCACTGCCCCATACACGACATCAAGAAGGTGCGTAGAGTTGCATCTATTTTGTACAACTCCAGCACCCTAATGAGCCATGTATGTGGCACCGAGTCATAGGCCTTCTTGTAATCTATCCAACATGTCGACAAATCTTTCCGGGATCTACGAACCTGTTGGCTTATGGCCATGTCTATAAGGAGTAGCTCCTTAGTACCGCGGGACCCATTCTTACATCCATTCTGAGACACAGACATAATTGAGTTAACATCAACATGATGGGCAATTTTTGCTCTAAGAATGGATGTAAGAACTTTATAGACCGTCGGTAAACATGTAATTGGTCTATAGTTTTTAGGTTCCGCAGTACTACCTGATTTATGGAGCAGGTGGGTAACTCCTGTCGTAAAGAACAGTGGTAGCGACCTAGTCTCTAAAGATGACTGGAATTGTGAGGCTAAGCAGGCGTGTGACTTTTGTAGCCATTTAATCCAGAAAGTGTGCAGTCCGTCCGGTCCTGGAGATTTCCAGTTAGGCAACGGGCGGACTGCACTGGCCACATCCAAAGGACTAATAGTAATAGTCTCCATGTCTGGTATTGAATCACACGTCTGCTCAACAACTCGCATCCAATCACCTTCAGTGTGACTGACGGGCACCGACCAAATGCTTCGCCAAAAAGCACTCATGGTTTCAGTATCCGGTGAACGCGCGTCAGTCACACCTTGAGCGGGAATGGGCCGCTCCCATGCTCTGTATACCCACCTTTCATCGTTCTGGAACATGCGGTTCTGAGTGTATCGATCCACTCTTCTCCTATACCGACGGATACGATTTGCCCATGCATAAACTTTCTGCTTCAGGAAGTCGATGCGCTCTGTGACACGGGATACATATTCTCGAGGGTTAATATTAGTTCCCGAGAACGCCCGCCTCACAAAGCGCATCACCCTTGGGCGTGTATTGCCCTCCCTGAAGCAGATGAGCTTCCCGATGAGCACCCTGGCCTCATTAATACGACGCTCAATCCTGCACTGCCAGGCTGGTGCGGCGGGTTTCGGTCGTATAGTTCGGTCAGTGTTTGGAAATTTGACACGAGCTATACGACATGCCGCAACAGCCGTGCAATACAAGATTGAGTGTGTATCGCAAAGGTCTGCGCTGCTATCAATAAAGTTTGGTAACAGCGCATCCAGGGCACACACCAGTGCTCTGTTTTTTTTATTCATGGGCAAACGTGGTAGCCGTGGTCTAAGGTCAGGTGATGTGAACCGATACTCACGGATCGCATCCTCCAGAACGCTCCTTAATTCCACATTGCATAGGTTATATGCAGATATAGCCCTGGCATCCTCCTCCTCATCACGCTGGTTTGCCCGCAGTGGAAAGTCAGTAGGTGCATGCAAGACATTCTGAGATGGAGGAGGGTTATTAACAGAGCTACTCTGCACTTCCGAGCGTAGCCGATCAAGTGTAGCGTTATCCAATCTATTATTGTGTTGAATGACGCGCACCTGATCCGACAATCGTTGGGCCGAGACGTTGACGGCAGGTTCAAGCACCTGAAACAGAGAGAGCATCCGACCTCGGTACGCCGTAAGGTTAATTCCTCCCTCTGTAGCCCCATAATATGCGCGCATGACATTTTCATTAATGGAATGGGTCCATCGCATGCGCGACACATTTCCACCGGCAGCGGGGACCCCGTTCGGGGCCTGTTGGCCTCGAAGTCCCAAGCCCGCTGGTGGCCGTCCTCTTCCTCGCCGCCGTGGTGGTGTTGGTGACGGCGCAGGTGAGAAAAACTCGTCGCTCGAGCTCGACGCAACTGCAGCGACCGGTGACACGGCGCTCACGGTTGAGGCGCGCACCGGCAGCTGTGAGGCGGAGCTGAGCGACGAGTCCGGAGATGGTAGGTGTGCCTGTTGTCGTGCTCTGGCTCTGGTCTGCATTGTTTACTCACATTTTCTATACATATAGTCTAATTTTTTTTACAGTTTTATCTTCCGTTTTTCTGTGTTTTTTCTTCATTTTTACTTTCGTCTGGTATTTGCTGGGGTTTTTAACTGCTTAAGTTGAATATAGACTGTGAAAATTTATCGTTTTTATGTAAAAATGTTGAGTGTAATTTTTTTATTATTATATTTTTTATTATTATTATTATTGTATTGTATAAAGGGCTGGTGTCCCAAACTCTTCGTCCAAGTACGTATTTTGTGTATATAATTGTTATAATATTATAAAATACAAAACTAAAAGACAAACAAAAATGTAGTGGCGATGGAGAGAGCTTGGAGTTTCCTTACGTGATCGAATCAGAAATGAAGAGATCCGCAGAAAAATCAAGGTAACCGATATAGCTCGAAGAATTGCCAAACTTAAGCGATAATGGGCAGAGCACATTGCTCGCAGGACAAATGGCCGTTGGGGCCGAAAGGTTCTGGAGTGGCGACCGCGTGCCGGAAGACGTAGCATTGGAAGGCCTCCCACAAGGCGGACCAATAAACTTGTGAAGGCCGCAAGAATCCGCTGGATGCGGGAAGCACAGAACCGGTCGAAGTGGCGGTGCTTGGGGAGGCCTATGTCCAGCAGTGGACGTCTTTTGGCTGAAATGATGATGATGATGTTAAAGTACAAGCTGTGTACTCGATGGGCTTTCCCATCGGCAAAAATGGCGAACTTTAATTTCCTATTTAACCCATTTAGGGGATGGGTTTTCAAAAAACCTTGCTCTCTGCTCATTTTCGCTATACAGGGTGGAAAAAAAAGACCGTGATTGGAGGAAAAGTACCCTTAATATTGATGATAGCAAATTTTACTGAAAGGAAACATTCCTTTATTTTCAAAAATAATTAAAACAACATTTAAAGATTTTTGAAAAATCACCATCATGCTTGAGCCGGGAATAGAACCGTTGAAATGTAAAAAAAAAACATCTTGTATTTTATGATACCAACCGAAAGAGTCATTCATAGGGTCAATTCCTTTTAACATAGTATCTTAAATGAAAGACTACTTATTGTGCTACTGTTTGTTTTTCCATAAATAAATACATTTAAATTAAAATAACGCGCCTAATACCACACTCATATTATCACAATAAGTTTTTCATTCTGTGGATCATCAGAAAACTATTAAATATACTATATAATCATCAGTAATAGGGAAAATCTGGGACGATTTTTGAATTCATACAAAACGTCAAACGACTGACATCCGTTTTGACCCGTCAAACGTTTTTCATGCCGTGGAAAACTACGGTTGATTCGCCGTGTATGCGCACGGTCATCAGTGTTGTATGGGTCACTATTTTTCAAGGCAAAACCGTAGTTTTTCTCGGCAGGAAAAACACAGCACAAGCACAACAGGTATCTCGCATCCTAAAAATAGTGCAGAAAGTCAAGTAATTATTTTACTTCGTGTGTTCACCGACTTTAAATCTTAATTTGGCTGAAAGCAGTCAGTCCCCCTTTTCCAACTTGTTCTTTTGTGTTTCTTAACTTTTTTTTTCTTTATTCGTCACGTTTAGTGTAAATAAATGTTAGTTTGTTTTTTTTTTAGATTAGGCATGTGCTCCCTCACCTAGAGCATTCGCCTGTAATGTAACATTACAGATTCGATTTCGAGTATGACATTGCAGTCCTGCCTGGGATGACTTGATGAGCATTCGCCTGTAATGTAACATTTCAGATTCAAATTTGAGCATTACATTACAATACTGCCCCCCCGACTGAACAACATACGCCTGTAATGTAACATTAGATTCGATTTTGAACATTTAGTTGATTCCACAATGTTAGACGAAGTGGTCGTTATACTGAGCGCGGCAATATTGATTTGACATTATTATGTACGAAAAAAAAAAAACTGCTTAAAAATGCTCGACTCTGTAAAGTTACATTACAGGCGAAATGCTCCAAGTGAGGAAAACCTTACCGCATTAAATGATGTTTCTCGTTTTACTTTGTTGTTATACCCATGGATTTGTTTTTAGCTTGCAAAAGCTCTAGCTTAAACGACTTGGAGAAAACATAGGATGACTGTTTAATAGGTATAAGCAGGGCCTCAAGTCTGCTATTACAATAGTGTCAGAATGGTCTCGCCATTGTGAGTATTTGACAGTGTTTGTATGGCAAATCTGTCAAAAACTCACAATGATGAGACCATTATGACACTATTGTAATAGCAGACTTGAGGCCCAGATAGATACCACATGGATACAAGCAACTATTACAGACACCATCGGTCGAATAAAAATTGCTCTGCGCAGTTTACAAAATACGAGGATGCGTCGTTGACCAAAATGTACAAGGATTCCATACAAGCTGAAGAGATACTCAAAATATCAAGAACTTTATCCTAAATTCGTTACGTCCCCAAGGTTGTCCTTGGGGACGTAACTGTGTCCAGTTGTGAACTCATACAAAGAGTTCATTTGCATTGCTTCAGAATGAAAATACCATATAAGTAAGATTGCTAATACAAAGTGTTCCTCATAGAGGGCATTGTATTTGTATCGCACTGAAGTAAGTATACAAGTTAAGAATAAAATATAACAACTCAACAACAACAACAACTCGTGATCACAACGATGTTGTCTTGCAGCAATCCAATAAAAGCTTGTACTTTTTATTTTGAAAAGGATTTTTAATCAAATTATGAGATTTACAGATCAATTACCTGCTCAATGATATTATTATTTCATTGTTAAACGCGTACACTCAAACACGTATTTCTGTCACAGTATCAGGTTCCGATTTCAGGCATAGGCTGTACGTTGTACCTTGCAGTCTATGTAGCAACTTTTGGCGCGAGATTGTTCTGAACAATTCGCCATTGCCACCTTCTCTATTATCATGATTTCCTAGTAGTGTGGCATATAACGTTCCGTTTCCATGGAACCGCAACTGATACTGCGTGTTTGGGATTATTCTTTTGAGGACGTAATGATCTGATATGTCGCTTCCATGAGGTTTTGTCCGGGACAGCGTAAAAATACTACAGATCTTATCGCCATCCTAATCATTTAATTTTTGTTCAATTGTCACCCGGCTGAATGCTTTTGTTGAAATTTTCGAAATAAAAAACATTATGAATGAAGATGAGTTGGCATGGCATGGTTAGCCAATCAATACATGAAGCTACAAGAACTGTTAATTGTTTTGGAAATACTTAAGTATGTTAAAAAAGGAAAATAAAAAAATAGAAGATCAGGAAAGAGAAATCAGTATTATTGAAGTTGGTAAACATTTATAAATAAACAATCTGTTGCCTGTAACTTCGTCCGCGTGGCATTTAGTGTTATCTTGCACCACTTAGAAATTATCATTTGATATTATATAATATTATTATTATTATAATTATTCTAACGGTATAAAAGTAATTTCCAAAAATTACGATAACTTTTAACTTACCTATTTTCTGCTCAAAATTAATCTCAATCTACCTGTGAAAACTACATGAAAAGCCGTTCAGGATTTCCGGAGATTTGCGCGAACAAACAAACAAACAGACTGGCAGACAGACAGAAAATAATTCTAAAAATCGCTGGTTTATGTTCTATTTATTACTCTTCTTTAGTAACACCCTTTCTAATTTTATTACTTTTTTTCAATGCACAGATACACCGGATTCTACTGTTTTATTATATGTATAGATTAACATTGAAAAATATATTATGTTTAAAATTGAATTTCTTGAACATTGCCCTGTGGAGTTTGTATTTGTATGTTACTTAGTTTTGGTAAAAGAGTATTTCGGAACTGTTTGCCGTTGCAATCTTCTCTTTCCATATCTTATAGTCTATTGTAGAACATTAAGTTCCGTTTCCATGGAACCGGAACTGATATGGAATAACAAGCAATTTAAACATGGATTTCTGTAGGAAATTAGTACTTTAGTACTTTATTTTCATTTTGTTGTGCGTCCAAACGGTAAGGGAGTTAAGAACCACTTATTAAAAAAAACCTTCTATTTGTGTTTGTTTAACATAAATTTAATAAATATTTTGTAATTTTATTTATTTTCTTTGAGTTTAATTAGAAGTCTGAGGACAAACTTATAATAGAATGGCCGAGCTGTAGGCAATCAGTAGGATGCTTTTTTGTTGTGTATCGTAAATTCATCCAAACGTTAGCGAGTGGAAAGCTTGATTAATTTTTGTTTTGATTTTAGAATTGCCTTGGTTGTTTTTTTTTTTCAGAATAAACAGGAGCAAAAACTGTTGTTATTTTTACTACATTTTTATGTATTTTAAATAATGTAGTTTTATATGATCTACCATTCCTACATTTCTATCTAATTTTTAAGGTTAAAGTATTGTTATTTTTCCACGCGATAGCTGATTTATTGGACAGATTTTTCAAAATAAAGTTATTATATGTTACAATTGTTATGTTATTAATTTCATACACACTTCCACATTCTTCCGTACACACTTTTATCCCCTATTAAACCCCTTTATGGGATGAATTTTCTAAAATCCTTTCTTAGGGCTCACCTTTGTTATAAAGGAACTCTTGTACAAAATTTCATGCTTCTAAACCCGGCGGTATAGACCGTGCGTTGTCTGTAAGTGGATGAATTTTAGAAAGAGACATGCAATTCATGAAATAGACGGCAATAATATTAAGGCAAACAGCATTAACATTATTGCCGACGCGGTTGGCATGGCCATGCTCCAGTACATAATGGATTAATCATTTGACGCAATTACTGTCATCGTGGCTCAAAATACGACGTTAACAAAACAACGACAACAATATTTGTTTTGATAATAATTTTGTCGAAGAAAGCTTATAGTATGTTTCAAAACGAAAGCCCTGGAGTTCGTTGTCAGTTTTTGTTTTTAAATTGTTCCTTTTTGTAGGATAGTATGCACCTAAATTCCGTAGCTTTATATCAAAGTGATTTTAGAAAGTTTATTTTTGTAACAGTTGTGTAAGAACAATATTAATTACATAACACTTATCTTATGCCAAAAGTTTTTGCTAAAATAATAATATATTCTTAATTTTGCTTGCGGTATAGCCAAAATTATAATTGAGAAAGCCTTGCATGGTCCTTGATAGGGCGTCGCCGCGATGAATGGAATCCAAATCGATGCCGTTGCCATGAAATGCCAGGATAACAGAAGGACGCGAGGGTGCATTCAATGTGACGTACTGGATATTATATATGAAGGTATGCATGTGAAGTGAACCTGATTGCTATTTATGAAGTGTGTCACTAGGAGATCATCCAACATGGAGGTTACAACTGCGTTCCGCTGCAGTGTGCAAGACGCATTTACTTGTAGTGGTAGGAATTACTCGTTGAAATAGACAAAATCCTTCAATATTAGAAGAATATTATTTTAAGGAAGGTTTAAAATGTAGGGATAAAATTAAAATGAACTCGAAAAGTATAAAAGCAAACCGGGGAAAGTACGGTCATGCAAAAATAACATGAAAAGTAATTAGTTCCCTGAGTACGTCCTTATCCTGAAGAACACCAACATTGTTTGTAGATAGGAATGGGTCCTGATGATAGCTACGTCCAATCATCTAAACAGCTGCTCAGACGTTGGCTTCTGGATAGGGATTTTTCAGTAAACAAAATACTATCGTAAGGTGTGACGTAAATTGAGAAAAAGGCCCTTTTTACATACTTCAGCTGCGCGTGGTATGGTGGCCGATTTATTAGAAAGCCGGGTGATTTGTGGGCGGTATGTGAGAAAGTTATTTTATGGAAATATGAACTTTGCCATCGGGTACCAGCCGGACGAGGGAAGGGAAAAATAACATTTGCATGTATTTGCATTTTTTTACATTAGCATGTAAACTTGAATAACAATGCTATCCTATATACAGCATTCGCATCTGAGAAAAGTACCTCTTGTAGGTACCATATCTTCCCGTTCAACGTGCCAGCAGTAAATTCTGTGTGCAGGATGTAAAATGAAAACTTTAAGGTGCAAGGGCTAGTTGGGCTTTACGTAGGTATAGTCGTATGGAAAATGACGGCCTGAAGTTTTAGTCTTGTTCTTCCAGCATCACGATTGCACAATGCCACGTGGACTGAGCTATTTTCAGGTAAGCGCAGTTTACCTGAAAGCGTGAACCAGCTCAGAAAACGCGGCGCTCAGCATTAGGAGCACATGACGCATCGAGACGTCGATACTGTAATCAATGGTCAAGGTCAAACTCTAACGAGACATTTCGATCTATTTCTGTACAAACCTCAGCGTGAAAACTCAGTTTATCACATTGAACTAAATGCAAAAGTAAGCATAGTCATTGGAAAATTAGAACTTTTAGTCTTGTTCTTCCACAACAATCATCGCGTTTGCACAATGCCACGTGGACTGCTGTTTAATGCGCTTGCGTGAAAAGCGCAAACCAGAATATACGGCGCCCAGCATTAGGAGCACATGACACATCGAGACGTTTATATTGCAATCAATGGTCAAGGTCAAACGAGACCTGCCGATCTATGCTGTAAAACTGGAGAGAACTTGAAGTGGGCTATCATTAGTGTCAATTCCAAGTGAAATGAGCTCAATTCAAGATTCATTTCACCTAAGACTCACGGTGCGATTTGTCAGAATAGACTATATAGATGATTAAGTACAATAGCAAGTATAGATTATCTGATTAAAAAATGCACGCCTCTACACTGCTTATTACGCAGCACACTGTGAAATATTGCTTCAATTGCGGTCATCTATATTTTATCCCTTCATCCTATAGAACCAGCGAAGAACTAAAACTTCTGGGAAGGAACCATGATTTTATTATGTTTAGTTTTAAAGTTATTTCAAGTTATGCTGACGTCAGCAAAAAACTATTTTTATTTGTACATTTCAAAATAATAATATGATTTACATAATATATTTATATAATATAGTGATAAAATATAGGTGTCCGCAATTAAAGCAAAATTTCACAGTGTGCGCAGTTACGTCAATTATTTGAATAAAAAAAAAAAAATGATGTATATACCGAGTTAATTCTTTGACAAATTATGATTTGTCAAAGAATTTAAAGTTAAGACTAGTCTACTGTCAAGTTTTTAATGCTAGTAGGTCAATAAATCAAGTTTTTGTGGGATTTTTTTTCAACGTACTCTTAAGATACTGTCTTGTGTTGCAATACACCCTGAGTCCCTGACCGCACTAGCACTTGCACTTCTATGCAAGTGTGTGATAGAAGATGACACGTACAAGAATTGATGAACATCCTTGTATTCGTATACTCCTAGTGGTGCTCGATAAGTAAAATGTGTTCACAGTGCAATGCTTGCTTGAACGTTGGAGTTGTACAGAATTAATTTTCTGCCTCGAAAATGGGCATCTCGTTTTAAAAAATCGGTTTCATTTAGGGCTGATTTTTCAATCGTCAGATAAGTTTTAACGGAGGAATAAATATGGCAGTTTGACAGCTTTTGCATAGAAAATATTTCAAAACGCCATTTTTATACTTCAGGTAAAAGTTATCAGGTGTTTGAAAAATCGGCCCTTAATTGGCAAAAATTATTTAGGTGATGTTTATTCCGTAATGAGCTACGTTATTGGAGTTCAAAACTGAAAGCTCGCTATGGCAGCACTATTGAGTGTTTACTGTCAATATGCTGTAATTGTTATTAAACACAAATTAAAATAAAACAATTAAAAATTGTACGACTAAGAGAAGTTTACAGTATTTTCATTTCATGTGTATCGAGGACAGAGGAAAAAAGCTAGAGTTTAATCATTTTTCATTTTGACAAATAAACAATATCCATTGCGCTTCTGCATAGCATAGAGAATGACTTGTTGCGCAGCAGAATGCGCGAAAGAGGTAACGGCACAAGGAGTCCAGAAATGCTCTGAAATTAATACCACGTGCTTCTAACACCTTTCTATAGATACAGCGCAGGCTGGATGGAATCAACGGGGTGAATGGTCCACTGCACTGCTCAAAAATGCGCTTGCGTAAAACTGCGCTCAAATATGCTGCAAGCCAGGAGTCCATGAAGCACCAAGAGCTGAGAATCCGAAGGCAATGGGTACTAATGAAATTTTTATGTAGGTATACCAAAAAATTTATAAACCCAGTTTTAATTACTATTAAGTTACTGAATACTGATGGTCTCCAAGGTATCAGCAAGGTTAAAAAAGGCAAACCTAAATCCCTATTATTCTTCTTCAATATAATTGGTACTTCTCCAATAACGTCTAATAAGATAAATTACAATATTATTTAAGTACCTACACAAATAAAGTTTTTTACTACTTTTAAATATGTAAGTAAGGTACTTCTCTCTCAGCTTTTATTTATATTATATTGTCATATAATATTATTCTATGACGTTCAACGTCGGAAAAACAACCGATATCATTGGTGATGTCCTTAAAAAAGTTAAAGTACCTACACATTATGTATGTACAGTAGGTACTACTTACTACACGCTGTGTACTAAAAGCCTTTGCACATACACCTAAGATAAGGTATATCAACATCCATCATTTCAGCCGAAAGACGTCCACTGCTGGACATAAGCCTCCCCCAATTGGGGGGGGGGGAGGGGGGGTTGCCATAATCGCCACGCTTGGCAGGCGGCTTAGTGATCGCAGTATGGTGTTAAAAAAAATGCATAGAGAACGCTGCTGCCCATTCTCTAGTAAGTCCCTTAGTCGCCTTTGACGACACCTACAGGAGGAAACGGGGTCATCAACGTCATCAACCATGAACGTGGAATAATGAAAGGTCTTAAAGAGCTCTTTCTGAAAATATATCTATTGGTTATCAATAATTATTTCATACATAAACTTCAAATAAGAAAAAAACTTTTTTTTTCTACCTGCTCTCAATGTTCCCTTACCTTAAAATAATAAACACAAAAGTAGCATAGGTACGTAATTTACTTTATCTAGTAAAGATACCCCGTACAGGTTGTACAGATTACGTGTGACTCTGATTATACGAGTACGAAAACTGATGTTATTTTGTTACGATGTCTTGGTTATACCTGTTTTAGTTGTCGTTTTTGTCATAGTTGGTCACACAGTTATTTAGAGAATTTGTTCCGGAAGGTTTATGTATAAATAATGTAAAATACATTAATTATTAAAGTAATAACGAAATAATCTCTATGTTTTGTCAATCGGTAAAAACCGTGCAAAACATGGACGGGCCGCTAATTTAAATAAATAATTTCATTTTATAAGTCCCTTTTCAAAGCCTATTGTCAGGGTATGTACACGGGAAGTCTGTGGGTCAGCTTTGCCAAAAGACCGCTAGAGGTCCTGCGCATCCAATATAATAATGTTTTCAGAATGTTGTTGGGACTGCCCCGTTTTTGTAGCGCATCTGAGATGTTTGCGCTGAATCGAACTGACAACTTCTATGAGCTCATTTGAAAAAAAATCTCGTCCTTAATAAAAAGACTGCGGGACAATGACAAGTCGCGGAGAGCATCTACTCTCCTATTCTGAGACGTTTTGTGGGGGTGATGACGGAGTGAATAAATCCTTTCGCTTGTGCGTCATCCTCATGAAGCGATCTCTAATAAACAAGTTTTTTAAATAATATTTCACTAACATTAATTATTAGTTTACTAACACATTGGATCTTAAGTTGTCCGAAAAATAAAGAATTATTATTAATACGAATGAAAATGCTCCTAGATATCGTGCGTACCCAAATCACGGGCCACGTTTGTAGGTCTAAACTAGATCTAGCAATGATAAAAAAAAGTTATGTTTCCGGTGTTACCAGGATGACATAATCACGGAAGCGATGGTTTGACTATCTAGGGCATGACGTATCGTGACGTCACAGAACGATCGATCCCAATCAGTGACTGGTAATAGTGCAGCTGCACACATGCAGGGCTTACCGACGTGAATATACACTCACATATACACCCTAACATACACATACACAAGCACATCCCCCACTGACTTGTCTGCAGAGTGGCAGAACTTGGAACTAACATGTTAGCTTTTGTTGCACAGATAAGTTAGTAGGAGTATCAATACACAAATGTGAATTTGGACAAACATAAACATTATGTACATAGGTACATAATTACAGATTTCCAACCGAGTGATATAAATAAATTGAATAAGTGTTAAATAATAATTTGTGTGTTGTATCATTATTATTATTATTTTGTAGTATTTATAAAAATAATAATTTGTGTGTTGTTTGAATTTAATAAGTGTTCTCATAGATCAGTTTGAAAACTGTATATTTTATTTATTTTATAATAAATATAGATATTATTACTAACTTCTGCCCACAAAACGTCCGCGTGAAATTTCTTGTACCCCCGTTCCACCCCGTCGCATCGCATCGCCCGCCCGCACTGTTACTTCGTGTTCGCTAAGCGTTATTTCTGACCTTTTTTATTTTTGCTCGGCTCCTAGAGGTTGTAGCGTGATGTTAAATAGCCGACAAGAATTGGGCTGTCAAATTCAAAAATAATTTTTCTAGTCCGACTGGTACTTAAATAAAAAATAGAAAAAATTGTTATAAGTACCGTATATACTTTCATATGCATTTATATAGTTATTCATAAAACACGGGTGATAAAACTACAGCGTTTAGCTATCTGCTCAGCTACGAGTGCTACGATCGCGTAGCTGCCGTAGCAGCGTAGCAGCGTAGCACTGACTTCAGTCACGTCGTAGCAACATAATTTTATGCTTGCAGACAAAACTGAGGCCTACATAAGCATAATCAGCCTATAATATTCTCACTGCTGGGACACAGGCCTCCTCTCAGTGAGAGAGAGTGGGTCCACCACGCGGGCCTAGTGCGGGTTGGTGGTAATCCCAGACTAATAACCAAAATACTTTTTTCAAAATTGTCCAACGTCAACGGAATTTCAATTTGTGTCGTTTCATTCTCATTCATTGTACGGGGCGCTAACAGAGTTCTGTTGCAGTTTGCATGAATGTATTAATTGCAATTTTGACCCCACAAGCTTCGTAATAAGGACTTTTATGAACGTCATACGATGAAACCAAAAACATGCATCCAGCTTCTTTTCGTTCTGTGTCCCCAGTATTTCAGTGGATGCGATATCGAACCTGATAGCGTCGGTTTGGCCGTGGTACGTGGTCCCCAAATATCAATCAGCACGCAATGGAATATGGCCAATATAAATAAATCATGCCCCAAGTACTTTCATTGGAGGTCCATTTAAAAATATTATAATGTCTTTCTCGGTCCGTTTGGTAGACGATTACCTACCAACAGAGATTTAAAAAAAAAAAAACGAATTGAAACCTGAATATTGTTTTACTAAGTAAGTACAAATAGTATTTAATGAGAAAATATAACAAAGTAATTAATATTAATGTGAAAGTGTAATTTTTTACTTTTTACAATTTGTCTGTATTCTGGAATAGGTACCTATAATAAGGTTGGGGCAAGCTAAGCAAGTAATTTCAGTTATAAATGTTACTGTTTACTTAAAGACCGCACAAAATAGGTCGGTGGTCCGGATCCAGATTGCGGTCTGCCATCTGGTGACTCTTGCAATAAAGTGTATAAAGTCTGTAGAACAGCTAATGTCATAAAAATCAATATAATATAAGGACTTGCAAAGGCAAGAAAAAAAAAATCAATTAAAAGAAAGACAAGCCAAATGTGTCCACTTTGTTGTGACCTTATAGACAAAATATTTAATTTGTTATATTACAGCATTATAGAATAGAATTTTTCTTTATTCGAGTATCCATGACTCAAAAGCTGTTAGTAAAACTTATGACTATGTTAGTAAGCAACGGTGGATCACTGCTGCGACAACCCATGAGTAATTGCACAGCAGCGACCCACATCAACACAGTCCAGGCGACTGGCAATCATGTCTAAGCTACTGTTGGTGCTGCCCTACACTGTGCGCACCAAGGAAGCGCACCTTTTACGCATTGTTGCGTAAAAACAATCCACATGCGCATCTGCGAACATCCCCGATGCACTACAGAAGCGGGGAAGCCCCACCAGCATCCTAAACGCGTTATTAAATTGAACGCGGAGAGCATTGTACGATCTTTGCGTACACCTAGCCCACAGGTTACACGTATAAAATGAAGTACAGTACGCTCGAAAGAGCGTGATCTTGACTGGAAGTGAGCATCGTGCAAACCTGCGAGCCAACATGTTCGCTCTAACCGACAATGCCCTCCGCTCACGTTCAACGTCATCATCATTATCATGATGCTTATAAAATAATAGCTTATCTCTGACCAAATTCTTGGTAGTAAAAAAATATAAATATAAACAGCTAAGTGCGTGTCGGACCACGCACAATGAAGAGATAAGTAAAATGAGTTTAATTTCACGCGCAATGAATTTATCCCAAGAACAAACTTAAGGTTCTCCCATACATTCCAACTGAAAATGTTAGTTTGTACGCAAAATATTGAGAGATTTACCATGTTATATTAAAACCATAGACTCCTTAAAGGTTTTCCTGTAATCTATAAGTAAAGTATTGTTTTCTGTATTTTTGTCAAAATTTTAGGGTCGGTAGTTTCGCAGATTACTTTAAAAAGTATTTATTTTAAAATTATAAAAATTATACCTGAAATCCTTATACTAAAAGCGACCCCATATTCAAAATTCATTTATTTACGTTACATTTCCTTCAAATTAATCAGCCCAGTAGATAGTTGGCTATGACAGACGGACAGACAGACAGGCAGAGACACGAGTGATCCTATAAAGAGTCCGTTTTTTCTTCTTGAGGTACGGAACCCTAAAACTGTAAGTATTCATACAAAGGTTAGACTAATGAAACTATTTAGATTTTCTTTAAGAGTGAAATAGTCACCAAAATGCAATTCTAAAAGTTAGGAATAACTGTGGAAAGGTACTGAAAGAATAAAGGTGATAGGATTGTTTTTAGTTAATAGAACAATATTGTTTAATATATCAAAACTATCAACTTCCAAAAACAATACTACAAAGTGAAAGGAAACTTTAATTTGTAGTATTTTTTTTTTTGGAAGTTCGTATTTTTTTTTTTTTGGAAAAATATTTTATATTTTTCACTTTTTAGTTGCGGTAAGTTGTACACAAGTTCGTACCAACACTTTCTATGTAAATAACAGTGATAGAAACTTACGATAACATCATCAACACTCTATTATTGAAGCTAATTCAAAAACTACTAAAGCAAAGTAGGTAATTCAAATTAAATACGGGACCACCCACTGAATTATGTCATATACCTACTAAGTGAATACCAAATTAATTAAAGCGTCAGAATTAAGCAAATTACAATACGGTAGTTTTTATGGCAAATAATTTTGGTTTTTCCCCAATTCCTGATCCAGACTAACCCACGTGGTGTCCAAAGCACGTGGTCTCAGTTCGTTTGCAAACGCTTGAAGTTAGCTCAAATACGTGGTACAATACTAGGAGCACATAAACATCGGAAGGGTGATTCGGGAAATTTGAGACCGTAATAACGTAACAAGTATTGCCATAGTGCTGTAGTAAATTTATTTCTAACGACATCGAGCTAAAGTCTACCTTTGCTTGTATTCTGTAATCACTTTGATACGTTTCTCTTTAGTACCAATCACGGTTTGCTTGGAAAAGGTAGGTTTTCCGACTTTGTTAGAAGTTTTCTTGAAAATTTTAACAGGAAAGTTAAATAAAATAATGTGAAAATGAAGCGTTATAAAATACTGAACAGATATCAGTAAAATTTATTTCAGTAAACCGTGTCGTTCAGTCTATATTTGTATTATTAATAGAGGGCAGCACATCGGAATAGAGCAGCTCACATACTTTATTCGCAAATAAATACGAAAAATAACAGGATTGCAATGAGAAATGACTTATAATTGTAGCAGAAATAAATACTGAATAAAATGGAATAGTTTTCAAACGGGATACGCATCTGTTTATGTTTTAATTTATGTTTTTCTTAGGGAGTGGGAGCAAACTGCTTGTGTACAGCGTACTTCACTATATTTGCATCGTTGTCATGGAAACCGCTTTGTCGTGCCATGTGCTCGGGAGACAGTATTGATCCGTCCAGACCGTACAATATTCGAAGCACTAGGCTTTCATGTAACACTAAGAGGCTTTAAGGAATTTGATTTTAAAGGTCATATTGTTCTCGCTATAAATAGTCGGTACCATGGCATTCAAGATTGCTAATGATACACATTGATTGATTTGTTTAGAACCACCTACATATTTGTTGTCTTTGCAACTTATAACGCGTTTTGTAGTAGTAATGTTGTGGCATGATGGCTTAGAGGTTAAGGCGTCAGCTTTTCAAGCATGAGGATGCGAGTTCGAAACCGAAGAAAATACCACAGAGATTTATTCAAATATAAATACTTTCTAAGTTAAATTGTAAATAACTGGACGGTAAATAATAATCTGAAACTGTCATCCCGTATTGAGCACGCTGCACACGTGTGGTGATCAATGCTAATGCTTTCTCTGTACAAGCCTTTGGTCCGCAGTAGGAAAATACTAGATCACAATTATTTCTAAAACGTATATTATGTTTATTTGTGAACGTATAAACTGAAAAAGTTATGCCTGAACTTAGTCGGCTCATATTCATTGCTTTTGGAATCGCTGGGTACAATGAAACACAGCAGTCATAAACTGAATAGATTATCTTCATCTTTTCGTCCCTCACCGCACATAAACCTTACCATAACTCGGATAGACAAAAGCGTCATTATTAATGTAAATAAAAAACACGAAAGTTAAACTAAAATCAATGCCATCTGTCTCGTATGGTTTGTCCCTGACCTTCAAAAGGGTTTATGCGTGTGTTATTAGTTCCGCGTCTGTCCGCAACTGCAACCGTTTATTTTGAAGGGCGTCGGGCGCTGTCGTCGCTGAATGCACTCAGAGCGACGATACAGGACCCGAATTTGGAAGGCATTTGTAGTGGCACATTAGCTCAGCTGGATGGTATAGAGCATCGCGTTTTCTGAAACGTGAAGGTCGTGGGTTCGAGTCCCACATGTGCCCTTTTGAACACCAAACTTTTTTGAATGACTTTTGTACTAGCATTGCATTATAAAATGCATGAGAGAAATCATATACTACAAGGCACATGATTAAATTTCTAAGAAACCTGTTCCTGTTGACTTTGTGCAATTTTTTGTATTTCTATTGCTTTTAAAAAACACGGATATTTATACTTAATTACAAAATGTTATATTACGTTAATTGATTAAACTTTTAACAAAAAAACTCTAAAAACATTGAACCCTTTTTGGAGAAAATAGTAGGTATGTGCTTATGTACCACCATTAGTATTCATATCCATAGACTGTTGAAATAGAAGATGGAAATTTCGTCATGTTCGAAGTAAGCAGCATGGAATTACATATTGGAGCTTTTGGTAAAATAAAAACATACTCATGTTTGTACGGTTTGGCAATTCTACCCTTAGAGGATGAAATAGGTTGCAAGTCTGAGCACAAATAAGAAATAGTAGATTGTTATACAAGGGATGAAAGGGACCTTAGCGAGGGCGCCAATAGTTCGAGTGCCTAAATAGCTTATTTCACCCGAGGTTTAAAACACTCTGCTTTTCATTTCGAATATGAAGAACTCATATTATACAAATATCTGTACCTATACGTAAATAATTAGCACACCATAAAACAACTGAATATCGAATTACCGAGTTCCCGCCTTTTTATGTTTTTTTTTCTGTGGCATTCTACCAGACAGTATTTCTATCATTGATATATTTAGCAATTTATTTAGTTATTTATTTTTCGTATGTAAATTACATAATAATTTAGTGAAAAGTAAATTATAAGTATAAAGTCATGTCAAATATTGTTGATGATATTTTTTAAGTACATATAGATTTACGCCACGACTTAACAGAGTGGCTGTATAAAAATTTGAAAATAGCTTGCATAGTTTAAAAAAAAATTGACAGCAGGGAAAATCGTTCCCCTGCTACGCTCGTGCGTCAAACTATCTCGTGCTTACATAGGTCCCTTTAATCCCTTGTGCAACAATCTACTATTACCCCGAAGGAATGAGAAAACTGCACGCTGACAAAGCAGCAAGTGAAGTGGTAATGGGGCATTTAAACTAGAAACATTCTTGTTAAGCGTTTAAATACCATCCATAAATTTCCGTCAAATGAAAGTTATTTTAACAGTGTATGCCGATTCCTGAAGAATTTGTACCATTTATTATGAACTGTTAGGTACGATTATACGTTATGATTTATCATCAAAACATTATCGTAAACATGCTTGGCGCGTTTTTATAAATAATAACCTCCTCGTATGTTATGTTACCCTAGTGTGCTGATTTAGATGAAAGCCTATAGGTACATGCCCAGTACATAATTATTATTTACGAGTACATGGTGAACTGACGTTGCCGTTTAAGCCTCAGTCACACGTAGTATTGTCCGCCGGTGAAAATTTGCTATGTGTGAGCGTGCACGAGCTAAAAATCGCAGACCAAAAAATTTCCGCTATAAATTTGAGCATGTTCAATTTTTTCGCTTGCGAAAAATAGACCGGGTGTTAAATAGTTACGTGTGACAGGACAGTTGCCGTAATTAGCGCGAGTAGCCATTCCTTGAACACGTCAATATTGCGAAGCAGTTTTTTTTTACTCTTTGGTTTGTGTTGTGACTAGAGATGGGCTGAGCGATGATTTTTCTGTTTCAATGACTGCACGACATCATTGAAGAAAAAAAAAAAACATTATTAAAAGCTCCAAGGATTTCTCTTCGACCAATCTATTTCCGGATCGATATTCTTTTCTTAGCATTAAGCTTTTTTAACATTAGTTCTGCTAGATCAATACAGCACAACCGAATAATTTGTCTTACAACGCTGCGGCGCGACGACTTACGATAGACGACATTTCGACCACACGGCATCAATTGAATGAGGTTATTAGCTGCTAAAAACTGCATGAAGTCGACAGTGGTCACACGGTAGCGGCGATTTATAGCTGCTAGTAATCGCAAGCAGAAAACAGCAGCTATTAATTGCTTCGTGTGACTGAGGCTTTAGACAGATTGTTAAATGGTTATTTACGTGAAGAAACATGTACACGACCTACAAAAAAACAATTCTTGTCAAAACGCCTATTTTCCGAAGGGGTGAGCTTTGTCTGCCTGTACAATTCGCATGCAGTATGCTCTTACAATTAATTGATTAACACTTTAATTTTTATTACACAAAGTATGTGCAATCGTCAATTAAAATGATTCGATCGATGATTGAATATTTTTCACATCACATTTGGAATGCTGTAATTTTTAGACCTTTGACAATCGTAACAGGTGGCTAAAAGTCCGAAAGTCTGACACCCAGTCTTACTTAGGGGTATCGTGTTACCCAGTATTTAGTGACTGGGTTGTTGGAGGTCAGAGAGGCAGTCGCTCCATGTAAAATATTGGTTTTCAGCTGTATCCGGTTAGACTGGAAGCCGAAGCCCATGCCAACATGGGTTCGGAATCCAGTTGAGGAAAAAGCATGGCAGATGATGATAGATACAGATTTAGGCGGCTAGATATCGTGTCGTGTAAAAGCCCATGTCACGGCAAGGAATCGAAATGTCATATTTTGTATGCTCCAAGACAATGTGTCTTGGAGCACGATTCCGTACGGTTGTCAAGCCTGGTATCTTGACAGTTCAAATCACGCCAACTTCGGGTTCATTTTGTGCGGTTACGTTCATTGTGTCATAGAGAATACGTTATTAGCCTTTATGATCATGCTGCCTAGAAATCAAAGCGTCTATGCAAGTATTGCCTAAACCTTATATTGACTAGGAAGCACAATGCCTACCTTGTAATATGTTTATACAGTATTTGACCTAAACCTTATTCTGACTATGAACCAAAATGCCTCCCTTGCAATATGTCTATTATTTTAGGAGAAGAAAGGGAGTACCATTTCTAACGTTGTGTGGTCACAGTTCTAACCTAACATAACCTACAGTTCAGAGGCCCTAGTGTGAGTTTATTTTAACAATCTCGACTACTTAGAAATTATTGCATTTTAGGCATTTTGCTTGTTTAACATTTTGATCTCTACGCGATTTACATCTTAGGCAATTTGCTGTGTAGACGAATTGAAAGTTACACACTCTGTTCATAGACCTTTATTAGCAGGTCATGCCGTGATAAGCTTAGGAATCGACGTGATTTTGAAGTGAGGAATCATTGTGAATTAGGGCCCTGTTCGATATTCGCTGACCAGAATGACTAGTGCAGCAGAGATGTGACGGTGCATTGGCAATAGATGAACGTACTATGACATCTGTGGACGTTTATTGTCGTCTGGCGCCGAATTCTATTTATAGAGGCTGTGACTAGGATGACATGAACATTAAGTGGTGTGAGAGTATGAAATAGTTTCATGACAGAACGGCTTTTCCCCAAAGGGGTTTGGCAGTGGTGTGACACCCATGTTTCGCCATCTGTGCCAGGGCCTTCTGTCATGCCACCTGTGAATGGAACCCCGAACCTTACGAACACAGCATCTGCATTACAATCCACATAATGACTAGACCAACTAGGCAGAGGTATTTACAATTTTATTAAGGTTTTAAAATATTGGTTTTTATATCCCGAAACGACATAATTATAACATCTAGTTTTCCATTTTAAATTCGAATAGTTTAACAAACAAACTAAACAAATATGACTGTACAGAATTATAATCATTACAATCAGCAATACAACTCCATAAGTTATAATTGTCCTCAAATGGCATGATTTCGGGAAATAGTAATTCAATAGGAATATATGAACTTAGAGAGTTGCATTGATGATTTTAATGATTATAATTCTATAAATAAATATTTGATACTGCCGAGAATCGTGTTCAGATCAACATACAACTTGATACTGTTCTGCAAAATGCAAAAAACGTAAGAAAATTTGAATTTCGCGGACTATCTTAGCGCTTACGAATTAACATGAAGAGAAATAAAACTAAGTAGGTGTAAAGATATGAAAGAAAGAAAGAAAAATAGGTTTATTTGTCACAGAAACACGTGCATACAAAAAGATTATTAACTTGAGTAGGTGGTATACAGAAAAATAAAAAATAAAACAAAATATATCTACATTCCAATCACGAGCACAAAACAAAATAGTCGGCAGCTGCACGTCATGACTGTGACAAGAAGGCTTCCACTCAGCATGATGCTGTGCAATGAGGGACCCACAGCACAGCGCTGATTTTCAGTGGTTACCCGGAAAAGACATACTAAGAAAAATATATAATTAGTGTGGCGAAATTATCAATTTAACAACCTATATGTTTGTCGTAAGTTTCTACTGTTGGTAGAGGGACGTATATTTTTATTTATTGCAAAATAAACAATAAAAAAATAAAGAACTATTATCGGGCCCTATCAGAATACCAGCACTGCGGCACTTATTTTTAAATGTCGCAGCATCATGCTGAGATAAGAGCCTTTTGGCCCCGTACAGGTTTTGTTTTCATTTTACTTTTGTTTTTATTTTATTTTATTTTTATTAATGTTACTATGAGTGTGTTTAGTTTAAAATGTGATCTTCCTGTATGAGTTCCAATAAATACTTTTTCTTTCTTTCTTATTAAGAGTTATTTTGGTCATTAAATTATTACTTTCTTTGAACATCATAACTTTACGTATTTCTTTGTAATAAAGTATTATTATCTGTGGACGTCGCAATCGTAGGACTTAGTAATAACAGGTGCACGGATCGATCTTCAAGGTCAAGTAATGCTTGTTAAAGTCGCTCCGTGAATGGATGACCACCCATTACGTACCGAGACCACTCCGTGCCACAGAAAACAAATGAAGAGCGGCCAACCCGTCATACTTTTCATACAAACGCTCGTACGTGATTATGCCGTTGGAACAAATCTTTCAATGAAAATTTTGATCTAATTGGTTTTATGTGCACTATAGCTAGGTTTCTATGAAAGCAAAAAATTAAAATTTGGAGAAACAAATTCAGTATAAGCCTCCAAAAATCTGCTTTTTGCACACATTTTACCTTAACTTTGGCCGTTTATAATGTACTCATAAATTGTAAAAATAAATAAAACATCTCCATAAAAACATTGCACATGTAATGGAGATTCTAAATAACATACACTTATTTCACAAACTTGTAAGGCTTGCTCAAAAACACGTATTTCCTGGAACAAGTTTTATGAAATTTCCGCACACAATTTTTCGTTCAATGTTATTGCGTTCTCACTTGCCAATTAGCATTAACATTATGCTGGATGAAACAACAAGCTTTTCAATCATGCTCGCGTTGACGATAGACGGACCAGGAAGGGCCCTCTTAAGCCGTTGCGCCTGTTCCGGCTTTCACGCGATGATCTTTGACAGTCATTACGGGTTGTCAGAAGCCCAAATATCTAACATCCAGTCTTACCAGCAAAGGAATATCGTGTCACCCAGGAACTGAGTTGGATTGGAAGCGACCCTAACATGAAACTGTGACATGTACTGAACTTACCTATTGAGTTTTTTTATTATTCTGTTAATGTGACCTTAACTATTTTGTATGGCTTTTGGCGGGACGTAGTATGGGCTAATATTTCTATAAATAACATCTGTATAATTTTTAACCTATATATATTCCACAGAACTACACTTCTGAGTTACAGACGTTTAAACAATAAATGATGCGCGTAAAGCAGTTTATTTTAACATAAAACCGAGTCTTTAGCGTTTAAAAAATAACCTGCTTACAGTCATGATCTCTGTTCGATTTATTGACTAATATAAACTATGGTTCTTGTTCAACACGTTAATGCACTTAAATCGATTTCGAAAAAATTGTGGGTTAGCTCCATTACCCTCCAATACGACGAAATTGAATGTATGAATTTGAACATAGTTAAAGGCGTAGCGGACGATGACGTGGTAAACCGAATCCTGGTCCATGTATGAAAAATTGCAGCAATCTATACTTTATAATGCAATGAAAATACCTCGTAGTCGTAGGTATGTACTTCTTAGTAGATATTGCCAATGGGTATTTTTATTTGAATTTCGAAGTTTCAGATCAAACTCCTGATACCTTTAGGGTCCTAGTATTAGTTTCGAATTGCAGCTGACTTCACATTTTCACGCAAGCGCATCACTGAGCAACGTACGGAGTGAACTTGGTCCGTACCAAATATCCGATTGCAGGGCAGGGTAAGGCGACTATAATAATTGCCTTGCACATTTTCAAATCCCTTTGACACTTTACTTTTAGACGATAATATTACGTTACTTAGCATTATTAATTTCATCAGTATTATAAGTTTAATAAAGCCTACTAACCACTACTTTATTTTATTATAACTTAATCTAGGCTTTTTCAAATTCAGGACCGTCTTTGAATTGTTAGATTATTTTTATCTATTGAAATATATTAAAAGGCTGTTTGGCAGATTTTATTTAGAAAATATATCAATTACATTTCCCTTCAGTAAACATTTATCTGAATATTCAATTTAAATAATACTTATCGCTCAATGGTGAATAGGTCTGCATGGCATGTCCCCTAGTTCCTGTTGCGCTAGTATTTCAAGTTCATGGGATATCGGCGAGGTGACGTCACAGACGATACGTCACAAACTGTATAACTCTTCTAATTTTAAAGGCTCTTTATCGTATCATGAACTTTGGCAAGACATTGAAGCACACAATATACAGTATGTGTATCTACTTGTATCTGCCCATATTATAAAATAAAAGAGATTTAAGATACATTTTGTTACGTATAATTTAATGTCTTTGTATAAAATGTATGCATTTACAGCGAGCATACATTTGCACCATCTGCATTAGTAGTAGTAGCTGACAGGGTGTAGGTTCAGTTACGTCATGATGACAGGGATGATGATTCAGTGTTTATGATTTCCTGGTACATTGAATATCCATTTTTTATTTTTTGTTTTGTCAAGGCACATTGTAATGTTACCGACTGGAATACATATTTTTAAATAATGGTATTTAGGACCATTAGGCATGATCGGTTTTTAAATGAGAGCATCTCATGGAAAATTTCGTTTTCATCTTGGGTATATTAACCAGTTTGACAAAAAGTATCTAATAAATGAAAAAATGCCGTCTTGTTTGTTGGTCGAAGGCATATTCGAGTTAGACATTGAGACGTTGAGACCTTGAGCGTTCCGTTAGCTATTTATTTCCGATTCCGGATTGAAGGCCAAACTTGACAATGCAGTTGAAAACAAACTTTTGATGAAGTGGAGAGTGGATCGACTTGGATGAAATATTTTATAAGAAAAAATATTACTGAAGACTAAATATTACTTCAAGATACAGTCATATATTTTCGATTGCAAATTAAAGGACAAACTAAAGGACAAAAAAAAAAGGTTGATTATTAAGAAAAATAAAATTTTGAATACGAGTATTAAGAGCTTGGTAGTCTGTCACTTGCTTTCGTTTATGGTTTTTACAATTTGTTTTTTTAATGTAGGTTTATTACAGTTAAATATATCCACTTGAGAGAAATCTGTGTTATAAATTCGAGCAGTACGGGTCAATACACAATTTTTGGCATAATTAGTCGAATACCGAGGCACGTGCAGCATCGTAGTGTGACGAGTGCGCCGCAGGGGAGTGTTAAAAGTTACCTGTGTGACCAACTCCGGGCAATCGAGGCATCCATTAAGTATGTTGTAAAGCAAACATATATCCATAACTTTGCGCCTTTCATCGAGTGTTAGCAGACCATGTGCTCGACAGCTATTTTCATAGGCTATCGGAGGTTTACGGAGGCGATAATTAAGGTGGTTAATAAATTTTCTTTGAACCCGTTCTATTTGGTTCTTATACACGTAAATAATGTATTGTGGGGACCAGATTGGGCACGCATATTCTAAGACGCTGCGCACATATGCAAAATACACCGATTTAAGAGCCTCGATATTTTTAAATACCTTACATGACCTAATAACAAAGCCTAAGTTCTTATAAGCTTTTGTACTGACAAAGTCTGTGAATGTATGTGATCTGAAAATGTCAATTTATTGTCAAACATAACTCCTAAATCCCGAACCAATTTAACCTTATTAATGACAATTCCATCAAAGTTATATGAGTAAACAATAGGGTTTTTTTTACGTGTATAACTAATACATTGACACTTTGTGACGTTTACTGTGATCTCGTTTTTTATTTAATAATCATTATAGTTATTAAGGTCTTCTTGAAGAGCCCTACAGTCATCGAGTGACCTTATTTTATAAAAGATTTTTTTTGTCGTCAGCGTACATTAAATGTTCAGAGTGTTTAAAAGAATCAGTGATTATCGACAAAAAGAATCAAAATATGATATCCCAACCTAAATAAAAGAATAAGAAAAAATAAAAAAATGGCTTCGAACATATTCACCTGTAGCGTGGCCGAGCAGTCTAAGGCGGTGGTTTAAGGCACCAGTTTCTTCGGAGGCGTGGGTTTGAATCCCACCGCTGCCAAATAAGTATTTTTGATGCATGCATGCTTAATCAGCTATATATTTATTTATAATTCTACTGCTAAGACTCAAGCCTCGTCTCTATCAGAGGGACTGAGGCGTAACCGACCACGAGGGCCTAGTGCGGGTTGGTGGATATCAGATGTCTATGAATGTTTGGTTCTAGGGCAAATTGGGTTCCCTCAAGATGTTTTCCATCACCTGTTTGAGACCAGTGGTGATGAAATTATTTACACAAAGTAAAGTGCCTGCTCGAGGTCGAATCTACGACATTCACATACCCCGTAATTCGCTGCTGTTTCCACTGGACCAATGCTCCTTAATAATATGTTTTTGTTAACGTGGTCGCTCACAATGGGCCTTATTAGAAGGCTAAAAGTCACCCAAAGGACTATGCTTGGAGTTTCCCTACGTGATCGAATCAAAAATGAAGAGATCCGCAGGAGTACTAAGGTAACCGACATAGCTCGAAGAAATGCCAAACTTAAGTGGCAGTGGGCAGGGCACATTGCGCGCAGAACAGATTACCGTTGGGGCCGAAAGGTTCTGGAGTGGCGACCGTGTACCGGAAGACATAGCATTGGAAGCCCTCCCACAAGGTGGACCGATGACCTTATGAAAGCCGCAGGAATCCGCTGGATGCGGGAAGCACAGAACCGGTCGAGGTGACGGTGCTTGGGGGAGGCATATGTCCAGCAGTGGACGTCTTTCGGCTGAAATGATGATGATGATAAATATGTTTTTCAATCAATATTTTTGATTTTGATTCCTAATTTATTCTATCGAATAAATACACCTTACGTGTTCGTCGACTAAAAGTGGTCACCGACTGACCACTTTTAGTCGACGAAATACTTACGGTTTTGGTTTACCGGAGTGTTTGTTTATTTATTTCTACATACACAACGCTTTCACGTGGTATCTCCACAATGCGTGCGTGCTAAGTGACTGACTGACCGGCATCGGAACTGTATGAAGTCAGCGCCACTACGATTCTAAATACTGGGAGCCCAAAACTATAAGAAGTTAAGTTTCAATTTATCATGGTCTAGATAATCAGTCAAACTGTTTCACGTATATCCGCAGGTGTCTATTGAATGATCCTTGAATCATAAATTGAGACTTTTAGCAATGATATGATATTATAAAAAAAAAAAAAATGTTTTCTTTGATATTGGAATAAACTTTGTAAAAATTTATAGGTAGGTAAGCTTTCTGTAAAAGATTTGCCTTCAAGAATGTCATATTAGTATTTCGAAAGACGTTTGCACTCGTGATAAAAGCCCCTAATTAATATTTTATTTCATGTTAATTTTTACTTCGGGTATGATGAATTTCCATACAAACTTTCATCTCCTGAGGGCAGAACTTTAAAAAACGCACATACGCGTTATTTACTTCTAAGTATGTATGTAGTATCAGTATCAAGTTCCAGTTCAGAAACGGAACGCAATGTTCCGCATCTACACTAGGAGATCATCAAATAGAGGAGGTTGCAAAGGCCTAAAATATTCAGAACAGTTCCGCGCCAAAAGTTGCTACATTGATTGCACTACATAAGCAATCAATGTAGTAACTTTTGGCGCGAAACTGTTCTGAATATTTTAGGCCTTTGCAACCTCGTCTGGCACGGGAACTGATATGCTATACGATGCCTTACGTTTACGTAACACTGTACGGATATTCTTATAAATTCGTATTATTAAAATTACGCACATACAAAATCCTATCACCAGATCTTTTAGGTCACTGCTGATGATTATCATTAGCCTTGTTTCTCGATAAAGTAAAAAAAAAATCAGGAAAATTGGACAATTGATTGTGCAGGAAGGGCAGTTTGCACATGTTGCATCAAAGAACATTGGGAACTTTCCCCATAACCCGCTTTTGACCCGCTTTTCGAAAAGTCGCGGACACCAATAAAATCTATATAATATGTTGTTTACATACTATAGCTGCTTTAACACTGTGAAGTTTTTTTCTCTCACTTATGGGAATGCTGAAAATGAGGTAATCAATTTTGGTCAGCTGCTTCCTACATTTTGACGAGTTATGCGAACATAAATGTAGCTTTCTTACTGTAGGCTGATTTCTTTCACGATTTCATTTTTGGTCCAATATCAAAAATGTTTCATGATGATAAGTACAATGACCCCTTAAGAGGTTATTCATTAATTACGGGACATCCTGTATATGCCATATTTTTTTATAATATGAATGTTCTATGAATACATGAATGATAAGCTACTTATTACACACTAATGCAGAACAAAACAAAAGGCAGAATTAAGTCCCTTTTATAAAAAATATATTATATACTCAACTTATTAGATCTCGATACTCCCATGAGGCACAGCAATGCGCTTCTTGCTAGCATAACTAGATATCCAAACCTTTAAAATAATGTATGATTCATCTTTGTTCGTCGTGGGTAAATTTTCCATGGTAAGGCTCCCAATGTTCTTTGCTGGAAGTTAATGAGAAATGATAAATGATTTTATTTCTGTAAGTAGGTTTTTACAAACACTTACACGTCAATCATATTTTAAAACTAGATGAGGTCGGCGTTTCATATCTGACTACTCTGAGAAGAAAGACCGAAACAAACTCAGAGATCACAGTCTCTTTTAAAGTCCAGACATAATCTTGGCCAAATCATGTGAAGACCATGTAGATTGGTGTGTGAAATGGTCTTTTGAAGAAAGAACCACACAGATTGAGTGGATCCATTCAGTGCACGCATTTGTCAGTAATCGTGCAGCTCAACTTAGAACATAAGGAGCTCAACGATTCGACGAACAATACCAAAGAAAGGACATTTGGGCAGGCCGCATAAATTACTCAAACTGCCATACCATGATCAAAAAAAAATATATATATATATATATACTGGGAAGAAAAAAAAAATAAAGACCCACATAGTCTTCACATTCACAATAATTAAAATAATAACATTATAGTTCACAAGTAAATATTCATGTCAATGTGTATAAAGCAATCACAATAAAAAAAGTTTCAATATGTAAAATTTGGAGCAGCTCAATCCCAAGCCTTTTTGTCCTCAATATAATCTTTAATGGTATAAAAGGCTTTCTGGCACAACTTACGTTTAATGAATGATTTGAATTTATTAATGCTTAGATCTTGAACGTGGCTTGGAAGTTTATTATAAAAGCGTCTATATTGACATCTGAACGAAACCACCTATTTTCTTGAGCCGTGTTTTAGGTACAACATACATGTGTTTGTTCCTAGTATTTATATTATGGATATCACTGTATTTTTTAAACAATTTTATGTTTTTATGGGCATATAAAAGATTTTCAAAAATATACTGAGAAGGCACAGTCATAACATTAATATCCTTAAATTTCTCTCTAAGAGAGTGTCTCGAACTTAATTTATAAATTGATCGAACAGCTCTTTTCTGCAAAACAAAGACAGACTGAATGTCGGCGGCATTTCCCCACAACAGACTACCGTACGACATTACACTATGAAAATAACTCAAGTACACTAAACGGGCTGTCTCTATGTCAGTTAAATTACGAATTTTTCTAACAGCGTATGCTGCGGAGCTCAGCTTCTTAGACAATTTATCTATATGTGGGCCCCACTGAAGCTTAGCATCCAAGGTTAAGCCCAAGAATACTGTGCTATCTTCAGGATTCAATTCTTCGCCCTTTATCAACACATTATTTGTCACCTGCCTAACGTGAGGCAGCATAAACTTAATGCATTTAGTTGAGCTGTATCTCTTGTTACGTTCACTGAGTAGGTACCTAGCCGTTTAACATTTACAACGTAAGAAACGTGATCGCAAGTCATAAGTAGAACTACTTTTAATAGAAAAAATTAAAACGATTTTGGATTTATGCCAAATACTGGAGATTGGTAGGTAGTTGCTTGGAATAACATCTTTTATTTGTGGTTTTATTTATTTATTAAAACTTTATGCACACGTAAAAAAATACTGTACAAAGGCGGACTTAATGCCTGAGGCATTTTCTACCAGCAACCTTACTTTAACTTTGATGACTTAAGCCGAAAGCGCCAGGGTAGGCCGCGATTTTTTTTTTTGAACCTTTTGTTTTGTATGATGATTCATGATTATAATTCTGTATATACATATTTTTTACGGTCGCGAATAATAATATTTTGATCACCATACCACCTAATACGAACCTTCAACATGCAATAAACAAATTGTATGAAAGTTGGAATTTCGCGGGCTACCTTTCCTTATCGCCTAAAGGTCAAACAGATCCTGCCTCTATGTATGCTAGCCTGGTACCTGTGGCTGAAACCACGGTATGACTTCCGCATTGGTTTTCGAAATAAATCACCAAGTTTACACTGCTATTTGCTCAAATGATTGAGGTTTGTTTATTAACAAATTGTATGATTTTCATATTTTTCTACTTTTGGGTAGATTTCGTATTGCTATTTAAATAAAATTAAGAATTATAGAATTCTATCGATTCGTATTCTAAAAAATCTCAACCATTTATGCAAGGGGGGGTCAGCTAATTGCAGTGTACAGGGTGCAGTGAATCGTGGTCTGAATAGGTTCTGATATCCTAAGCTCCAGCGTAACAAAACAACAATCGCACAAATTTCCAATTCTAATTTTATCTATACCATCGAGATATAAGTACTAACGTTAGTACTTATATCTCGATGATCTATACTTTAATTTATATTATTACTACTGCCGCGCTCGAGCCTGAGAAACCGAAACCATGGTAACGCTACGCGTTCGTTTTACCAGGAGTACAGGACTTGTAAAGAGTTCCTATCAAACCCTATTATATTGGAGTCTGTGATATCAACCATGATTTGTTCTCAGTTCACAGCGTGTCCGTGAAAACGGTACGATTTAATTTTTTACGATGGTTTTTGTTATAATTTTTTCTTGGTACGTAAAGAATTACGTACGAACGCTTAAGTAAACTGTTTACCTCCTTAAAAAGCATTTGCATGCGTGAAAGGTTCTTACATAATTAATAAAGGCGTCTGTGTATTGACTGCTACAAGATTGACTTGATGTTGTAAATGCAGTAAATACAACTGAAATATTTGTTAAAATTAACTCAGTGTTTTAAGAGTTCCGTACATCAAAAGGAAAATTTAATAAACAGAACCCTTATAGAATCACTCGTGTGTCTGTCTGTCTGTCTGTCCGTCCATCTGTCACAGCCAATATGCTCCGAATCTACATGAAATTTAGTACACATATGCACATTCGTTACCCAAACGGACGTGTAACGAAAATATTCTTCTCGTTTTTTTGTTGCAGTTCACTTTTATTAGGTTTCATGTTGATTAAAATATGATTCGTGACCGGAACAAGTATGTATTTACAGAATTATTGTTACTACTGTGCGTTCATTTTCACGGTCGTAGCATCTGCTACGGGTGCTACGATCGCGTAGCCGTCGTAGCCGTGACGTCATTTTCGGCGTAGCAGCTTCGTAAACCTATTCTAGGCAAAGTATTGATAACAGAAGACACCCATAACAAGATTGATTGACAGTGGTGCGGACAAGTACTTCGACGTCTAAGTGTCTTTTTGTTTTTGTATTTCTTAGTATAGTTAACTAGATTCTGCCCGTGTAAAATAACTTGCTCCTTGACCCATAGCCTGCCCACGATATTATTTTGTTTTCACTTAGCGTTTGTTCTGACTTTTTCTTTTTACTCGGCTCGCACAGCGAGTTTCTGTTTTAGTTTTTATAGAAGACACTTTGTATTTTAAGAATGTTCGGCCACGAAAGGGACTATTGAAAGCATGCATGCAGCTGAGATTAGAATGCTAAACGGGATGTGTGGTGTTACGCGAATGGATAGAATATCAAATGAAAAATAAGTGAATGTCTGAAAGTGCTGCCTGGAAAGTTATGTAGAAATCGGTATGGGCATGTGACGCGGAGGGATGAGAAAAATGTTGTGAGGAAAGTTTTAAGTATGACTAATTATATGGAAAAAAAATATATATATCAATTATTATTAATAAATATATATTATATTTATATAATATATAATATAATTATTATATTATTATTTCTTCTATTGTATGGAATGTAGCTATAAGAGTAGGGGAAGAAATAATACATAGAATTATACAATGTATGTGTGTAATGTGAGGGATCGAATCCGGAACGAGGTGATCCGGCAGAGACCAAAGTTGTCCACATAGCTCTCAGAATAAACAAGCTGAAGTGGCAATGGGCGGCCATATTAGCCGTAGAACTGATGACCGTTTCTTGTATGAAGTCCGCGAATCCGCAAACGTAAGGTAGGACGTCCTCAGGCTAGGTGGAGCGACGACCTTCGCAGGGTGGCTGGTGGCAGCTGGATGAGAGTTGCCGAGAATAGGCCGAATGGCGTGCAATTGGAGAGGCCTATGTCCAGCAGTGGACTGCTATATACTGATGATGTGTGTAATGTATGTCGTCGCCTTAGAGTGAAAACCTCGGGAATGCAATTTTGGTAATTTTTATTTTATTACATTTTTTGAAAGAAAACCTCGCAACGCACGTCTTAGCTTCACACGAAAAAAGTTTTGCAACGTGTAACGCCATCTATGACGAGTTTGAATATTGTACACTAAAAGAGAGATATTTGAAGAAGCTATGGTAATAACATTTTACAGGGCGCAGTATTTCTTCCTCCTGTAAAGTTGCGTTTTTCACTTATACGAGGTTTTCACTCTAAGGCGACGCTGTGTATGTGTGTTATACCTACTAAGCGATGGCCGTTTTACGTGGAAGAGACGCATATTATCCCCCAACATGTTCTATTTGTGTTTGTTTTCTTTACGTTATATTTACCACAAATAAACACTGACATATTTTCTTTATTTCTTTTTTTTTTCTTAGACTATGTGAAAGTAGATGTTGCTAGAAAGCGGGTTTTTCAACTGAGATCACTAATAAAGACGTATGGAAGAAGAAGATATGCGTCCACTCCAAATAAATTGGGATATGGGCAAGACAATGATAACTTTGTATATTCAGTAGTGTACCGCGGTTTTACTTTAGAACTTTCGTAAGTTAGTTTACGGGGGATTGTTGACAAAAACTATAAACTTTTTCAAAATAGACAGTGTTATCTAGTAGTGTACCTAAGTAGTACACAGAAGAATTGTGTTACCATGGTAACGCGCTGTGACAATTTCTAGATTCAGTCTATACCAGCAGGGCAGCATAAGCGCTAGGAAGTGTATCACGTACATTGTAACGCTAGGGGCGTGACTTCATTTATGCACTACACTAGCAATATGGGAGGAGCAGACTGGCCGCCTAGTCGGGGAGTACCAGTTGTAGTTACTCAATAGAGGGAACAACTAGGTAAACAGGAAGAGTATTTTTCACTTAGAAAGCGTCCGGATTCTGGCGGGAAAACTTTGGTAAAATGAGTCAAGGCTGCTGAATGATTTGAATGCATTTCTTGGGGGTGGATACACAAGACTGCGTGTTATATCGGCTTGTTGAATAGTTTGGCAATAAAATTAGGATAGATCAAAACATTTGAATTTTTAGAGTTCCGTATATCGGAATGAGAAAACGGAATCCTTATAAGATCACTCTTGTGTCTGTCTGTCCGACTGTCCGAAATTGACCGATTAAGTTGAAATTTGGTACACATATCAGTTTCTATGACCCAAACACGGACGTGTTACGTGAATAAATGAATTTTGAATAAGGGGGTCACTTTTGGGAGGCAAATAAGAAAATGAAAATAAAAGTTTTGGACACTGTATTGTGTGATATATCAAATGAAAGGGCTTATTGTGAGAGTCTCAAGTATATATTTTTAAATAAATAGTTTTAAAGTTATAATAATAAAATAGATGAAAATTGACCATTCTCCCCCATTCCTTATCTCCGAAACTACTGAGCCTTTTTTTTAATACAGAAAACAGTCCTATACTTACAGGGAAACCTATAAGAACTCTATGGTCTTAAAATAACATGGTTTAACTCCCAATATTGTCCGTAAAAACTCACATTTGCAGCTTATGGGAGAGCATGTTTTTCAACTACAATGTTAAGTTTGTTCTTGGGACACATTCATCCCAACTACGGAACCCTTCATTTTGAGTCGGCCGACACGCTCCTGTCCAGTTTTTTTTTTAAACATACCGTACTATCGGAAATGAGTGTGTTTATAAGAACAGACTCACTTGGATCGGTTCTGTGCTTCTCGCATCCAGCCGATTCTTGCTTTCTTTATCTTGTTCCCACAAGGTGGACCGATGAAGAAAGCAAGAAGGAACGTAGCCTTGGAAGACCTCCCGGCCTTCCAAGGCTACGTCTTCCGGTACGCGGTTGCCACTCCAGAACCTTAACAAAATTACCCCAATTTAATAATAAATAGGACACTTAAATAAAGTTATTAGGCTTGAGAATTCAATCTTCTTTCTTTTCCAAATCAACTTCAGATTCGAATTTCTGTATTCATTGAAAACATGGCGCAGTAAAGTATTCATGCCACTTTTGTGGTGCAGCCGTGCAAGTGTTCGCCTGACCTCATTTTGCGATACGATTATGAGTGTGTATAAAAAAACGTCTCTGTGAGCGTGTATGTAATTTAAAGACATTCTACTTTTTATATTTTCCTGGTAGAGTGCAATGTATTGAATGCATTTTTAGTGCACTGCTCTGTCAGAGAAGTATTATTGTGGTAAAGACCGCAACCATGGAAACGGTCTCTTTCTTGTATTATGGACTTAAGATAATTGATTATTATTATTGATATTTGATTATATTTGAATATCTTTATACTTCTGATATCACCAACAACTCCAACCAGATTAGCTTATCCGTAAAGGGTTTGCCCTTTTGTTTTGAGGTTTATTATACCCTCTTATTGTATCAAGAAATAAAGAGCGATGCTCCATCATTAATCTTGACTTATAACAGACTTTTTTAGGGTTTCGTACTAAACTAGGAACCCTTATAGTTTCGCCATGTCCATTTGTCTGTCTGTCCGTCTGTCCACGGCTTAGCTCAGAGACTTAGTACTAGAAAGCTGTAATAGAAAGTTGGTATGGGTTACGCTGACAAAGTGGTAAACTAAAATCTTGAAATATATATAATTTTTTAGGGTATCTCCACGTAAAGTGGGGTTGATATATTTCTCGTCTATCCCATTGTGTGGAGTATCGTTAGATAGGGCGTTCAAAAATATCACGGGTTTGTAAAACCATTTTTCGATCTATGAATCCGTTTGCGTAATATTAAACTTTAAAGTGCTAATTTTTGTTTGTCAAGTGTGGGGACACTTGACCAACAAAAATTGGCACTTTTACAGACCCGTAATATTTTTGAATGCCCTATCCAACGATACTCCACACCCGTTCCCCTGCCAGCTAAATAGTTGTTTAGAGATATGTGAAAAAATTCACAGCAGTAGTATATATAACGAAGTTAAAAGGAAAATTGTCACAGCTAAGTAGATTTTACAAGTTACCGAGTAATAGTAGACCAAGTTAAACTTGAACTTAAATTTGCAGTTGCAAAACATGTTCTTCCATATAGAATGTATGGGAAAAAATGTTTTTCAACTACAATGTTAAGCTTGTTCTTGGGATGAATTCATGAATTCCCAAAAACGGAATCATCATCTTCATTGTGCATGGTTCGATACGCACTTGGCCGGTTTTTATCTCATAAACTTAACGTTTCAATGTTAAGACGTCCGTCCTTGTTTTTATGCATCAAACCAGAGATACATATACAGGTTGAAATTGAAAACATGCGACAAACTGAAATGGGAGATTGTACTTATCATTATGAACAACTTTTACTTAGGGACCAAATTGCAATTGCGAAAAAAAAATCTGCTGTTCCCTACATTTTGACGAGTTATGCTAACATAAATGTAGGGGACAGCTGATTTCGTTTTCGCTATTGCAGCTTTGGTCCCTTAGTAAAAAATTTTCATAATGATAAGTACAATCTCCCATTTCGGTTTGTCGCATGTTTTCAATTTCAACCTGTATAAATCATAACAATATATATAACACTATAAATATGATTTAATTAAAGCATTATAATGTTAGTTTTATGGTTGTTCTAATATATTAGAAAAAAACATAAAACCATAATTTCGTTTAAGTTAGTTTTATAGTTGTTTTGCAACTACAAAACTGTCATTTCTGTTAATAAATAAAATAGTTTTTGAAGGACACCGACATTCCTCTAAAATAGTGAATGGGCGGGGAAAACTATTGCACGCCGTCGAGTACTAGCATGTCATAAGCGAATAGGAACATGTTTCATCTGAAACTATAGCAAGCAGCTGCAGTTCTGTTGCAGTCCACATTATTTACGTCGATTTTTTCCAGTTGCCCCCCTAAAAATTTCGGGTTTCTCGGAAACTCATGTCCGAGAATCCCCCCTATATCTGTGAGGTCAACGGTAATATGGCTTTCGATATACCCCCTTGGTGATTTACAGTCATATTTCTGTTATTTTGAATTTGAGGTAGTTTTTAATATCTGATATTTGAATGTTGTCACCGACGACACTATCTAATATTATCTGTAAAGGTCTCCCTTTTTCCTCAAGGTTTAAGGCCCTCCTGCAATATTCCGGAATGAAACAAAGATGAAATGAAACAAAGATGCTCTAACATTATTGTCGATTTTTATCAGACTTTTTAATCATAATCTGGACTAAGTTTTAAATGTAGATGTATTTATTAATAAAGGTTTTAAAACGTAATCTGTCCATTGTAAAAAAAAGTATCTAAGTTATAGTTGTTTTCCTACGAAATGCATGGAAAAAGATTTTTGCGATTTCAGACTTTTCTAGTATTCAAGCCTCAGTTTATAGAGTTTTTTGATCATTAAAGGAAACATGATCGATGGCATCAAAGTTTTTAGGAAAACTGCCCATTTTCATCCAGACTGTATTTTTTTTTTTCATAATCTGCGAATGCAGATCAAAATGCCTTAAAAAGTTAAGGACAGTCTCTGAAGACCGTTTTCCTATAGCTACAAATTTCTTTTCTTTTCTTATTTCTTTCTATTTAATAGAAGATATGATATATATTGTTGCATGTTTAGTTTCATCATTTTCTGTTAAACTTCGATCTGGTAAAGAATGCTTATGGCATTAAGTCTATCACTGTGTGATCTGTTTAAATGCATAAAATATTATAAATGAACCAAAGCATTAGTAGAACAACCTTTGGACAATATACACTGAAATGGTTTTTGAAGGGCTTCCTCTAAAGTAGTTTAATGGGCGGGGAGAACCAATTGCACGCCATCAAGTACTAGCATGTCATAAATGTATAGGAGTACATTTTATCTGAATCTATATGAAGTAGTTGTTGCTCTGTAGCAGTCTGCACTATTTACTTCCGTGACAGTACAGGGATGACAGCAACAAAAGTGGTGCTTTAATGTTTTAGATACGATAGAGGCAATTAGTTATGCGTGCGAGTACAAATGGATGAAAAACATTGAGTGAAGTTAATAAATTCTAGCGCAGAATACTTACCGCAAGACTTTACATGAGATAATATATAACAAAGAGAAGCGGACTCTGTCAGTGAATTAATAATTTAAAGAATTAGAAAATTAATAATTAAAATGAGTACTTATAAATAAATAAACACCTTGTATCTAGGATGGGTTGCCATTAATGGAATAAATACAAAAATATACGAAATTAACATCTTATAGCCATGCTTGTATTTAAATCTCTTTATAAAATAATATATTAAATTACTGAAATACTCATTTAGTGTATTCCAACAAAGTTACTGTAATGAAATTTTGCTACGAGCCTCGTAGCTCTCGTAGCCGTAGTAGAGCTACGTCGTAGCAGCTGTTAGGATTCAATTGTAAATATCTCTCTATTTCAAGTTCTATCACAATAATTCAGAGAGTGCTTTCTGAAAGTTGGCAACGTCGCAAAATAGCTGTCAAATATTTCGCTGCTTAGTGAGAAACTAATGAGACGGTTAAAATCATGATTATGTTTTTTTTTTTTTATTATACGCCGGTAAAATTTATACATGCTAAAAGTACATTTAATATCAGTAATATGAGAATTAGTTTGAAGAAAAACCACACTTCTTATTATGTACCACGTATAGACAAAATTATCAAAAGTTCTAATGCCACTTCATATAGTTTCTTCGATAACACCATCATAAATCTCTTGCCCGTATCAAAATCAAAAATCAAAATCTTGCCCGTATCCTAATTTATTAGGCTTTGGCGCTTCGTAACATAAGTATATATGCGACTGGTAATTTGCCGTATTCCTTCCAGGACGTGATGGTGTGACCCATTTGCAACAATTCATTACCCCATAAAGATATTTTTTTATGTATTTTTTAAAAGTTACCACAATTTATCACTAAATAAATGAATAACAAGTTTTCTCCAAACTCTCGAATTGAATGGCCTTCATTGCTGTTCCATTGGGTACCTAAAACTTTAACAAACCTAAAGATGTACCCAAATTTTCTAAAACATCAAACAGGTAATCACACTATCACGTACTGGAAGGAAGACGTCAAATTACAAGGCACTCTGTAGAGAAATTATTGTTATTCTGGCGAAAACATGGCAAAAAAGGCTTATTCCACAAATCCCCCCTGAAAAATCCCCCTTAGGAGGAAAAGTGAAATATATAAAAACCAGTCTAGAATTTACCCCTGATTATTTCACTAATCCCCCAGAGAATCCACTTCAGAGGGGAAAACTGAACCCTAATGTAAAAAAAAATCACTTTCAGGGGGTCTTGGAATAAGCATTTTTTTTCAATTCTAGTTTACCTCCCTAAGCGGGATTATCAGGGGTGAATTCTAGACTGTTTTTTATAGATTCCACTTTTCCTCCTAAGGGGGATTTTCAGGGAGATTTGTGGAATAAGCCGGCAAAAAATAGGTAGGATGTGCGAAAAGAAAAAATACAAAAATGCTACAACGGCCAACTCGTGGAGGATTTGAACCTCCGACCACCTCATATTGGGCGTTCTGACCACTGAACTAACGAGTCTTATTGGGAAACAGCAAAATAGGCTTTCGTATTCGTGAAAAACAAAACAATGTATTGTAAATTAAAATCTAGGACTAGACTGTAAAGTCTATATTTCAACGTCACCCTAGGGTATCTGAAGCAACTACGTCACAGGTTTACATAGACGCTTCTCGCTACGTCCGCTAGAGGCGTTGATGTTGTTGCCATGCACAGAGCACAGAATAAAAAAAAACTTGTGACTGAGAAGGAATTATGAAAAACGGCTCAATTAGCAACCAATAAATATTTATTAATATTTAATGTTCCGTGTGGTGCCGGACGTAAAGAACAGCACCACTCCATTTCCTACCGTGGGTGTCGTAAAAGGCGACTAAGGGACTTACTAGAGAATGGGCAGCAGCGTTCTCTATGTATTTCCTCCCAATTGGGGGAGGTCTATATCCAGCAGTGGACGTCTTTCGGCTGGAATGATGATGAAATATTTAATACGGCCGCGAATCATATTTAGATCAACATACAACGTGATATCGACCTGCAAATTGCAATTAACTTAAGAAAATTTTAATATCTCCTGCTACCCTGACGATTTCACCTTAAGTCGTGTAAGCAATTTGTTATAATGTAGCATTCACTGAAACACTAAATTACAACATAATGCTCAGTTCGAATGTATGGCGCGAGCAGTAGATTATTTAAAGTGATATTCTATGTCTTATGAAAGCCTAGTGCTTCAAAAATGTTACGGTCTGAATGGATCAATACTAAGCTCCGAAGCGCATGGCACGCTACAGCGGTTTCCATGGCAGCAATGCAAGTTGCATTTTCTCTTCCGTGGAAAGAAAAACATAGTGCAACCTCATGTCTACTAAGCCGTACTGGCGTAAAACACAGTAAGGTACAGTAATTCCTTTCTGAATCAGAGTCGGAATTCAAAGGAATTCAGAATTCTATCGTTCGCAAAGTTTTTAATTTTTTTGTGAATTAAAAAAGGCCTGCGTATACACAAATGGCACAACACTGATACATATTTATAATACAATACTGATATAATATTTTGAATGTTGCATTCTAACAGATTATTCCCGACGAACAGCTAAAAATAATAGCTAAAATAATATAACAGTACATTGTAATTGTAAACAAACGGGATTTCCCATTAACAGTCACCTAACCATAGATATTTATTTTTATTATAACCATAGACGACAGAAGAGGCCTAACTTACTTACACTAACACTCCCGGATATCTGATAGATCTCTATCTTTTCAAACGGTAGTACAAAGAAAAAAAAAATGTCTTTGAAGCCAGTCATTATTATTTCTGTTTTCCATTGCTCCAAATTTGAAATCTGAATACAAAAAAATACAGTTTAATTGCATTAAGTCGTCTTTGCGCGTTTCTCAGGGGCAAACTTCGCGTGGATTTTTTGAAGAAAACAATGGTTTACATTAGAGAAAACGTTTATTTAGTAATTTATGATACCTCCAAGAGTATTTTTACGACGGCCGTCGTGCGGTTTGGGATGGAATTATTTTATACCACTGTAACGTGCTGTGGAATATTCCGCTCATGCTTCCAAAATGGCAGTTTTCAGCTTCTGCAAAGTTTCTGGAGCTGATTAGTAAGCTCGAACACGCCTCTTTAGCTCATCCTATAGTGTTATGTGTTTTGTACGCTATAGGAATTACAAATATACCTTTGAACTTCACATTCTTGATCCATATTGTCTTCACAGTCACAGTCCACGTGGCGCCTGACGCACGTGGTCTGGTGATCAATGCGCTTGCGTGAAAGTGTGAAACCAGCCCGAATACGTGCCAGAATACTAGGAGCCCATGAACGTCACAAGCGTGATCCACGAAGTTTATGTTACCAAAACGTTTCAAGTACTGTTGAAGTACTGTACTTTACACATCTCTCAATACATTGCGTTTAAGTCTAGTATAATTTGCATTATGTAGGCACTTCGATACGTCGCTCTTGAGCTCCAATCACGGTTTGTTTCGACAAAAATATTGTTTGGACTTTGATTGCTGATTTATAAGGATTTATGACAGAAATATGACTAAATTGTGTCATAAATAGAGGCATCGTTAATTGCTAAACCAATATCAGCAAAAAAATCTCAGAATATCATGATATTACATCAAAATTTGATCCGTTGTTCCAATGCGGTTTACTAATATATCATGTAAAATAATAGATATAGAATACCTAGGTGGGTGGGAAATAAACACGATGATTTATTCCGTTAATACCTCTGGTATTTTTTGCAACGAATTTGTTGAAATAATTTGTTGGTATTAGTTTTTGGTATTAGAACGGAATAAAATTCAATAATATAATAATATTATTATTATAGAATTATATAACTTTTATATCTAATAATATTTATTCATATATCTGGTTGTATAGTTAGATTGATTTATTCCATTCTAATACCAAAAACTAATACCACTGGTATTTATTACAACAAATTTGTTGCAAGAAATACCAGTGGTATTAGTTTTTGGTATTAGAACGGAATAAATCGTTGGATTATATCCTGAATACTGTTTGTTTTATTTTATTTAGTTGCCTATTTTATGTTCAATTCTTTAAACCTGACTTGGTTTCCGTACGTCTTTTTTCGGGTAACTACTGAAAATCAGCGCTGTGCTGTGGGTCCCTCATAGCACAGAATCATTCTTGTCACAGTCATGACGTGCAGTTGCCGACTATTTTGGTTTTGTACTCGTGATTATAATGTAGATCTATTTTGTTTTATTTTTCTGTTTACCAACCTACTCGAGCTAAATATATTTTTGTATGCACGTGTTTCTGTGACAAATAAACCTATTTTTCTTTCTTTCAACACGATGTCCTAAAAACTATATTAAATTTACGGAAAATACGCGCTTAGACGTTTTGCCCTAACCTAACCTATACTCCATTTATTACAGCATTAGACAAATAACGGCTAAATAACGACAGTTATTGTGTAATATTGTTGAAATTACTGCACTTTAGAGTATTTTTTTTTAAATGTAAATGGTAAATAGATTACAGTGCTTTGTATTTATCGTGGAATAACGGAGTTTATTAAACGTTTATATCGAAATAACGAAAGGGTGAGAACAGTTATTTGTCTAATGTTATAATAAATGAAGTATAACTATATTTATTATATCCAAGTGGCTACGTTGGTGACCATCACGACGTAACAGTCGTATTGTAACGTTTACACGTTCGTTAACTAGCTGTACCTATTTGCGCCAAACTTACTTCATATAGTTCAAAACTGTTAAGTGCTACAAAACCATTGCGAGAGAAAATTTACTACTTGTTAAAACAAATTTGAATAATTATATCATGACGGGTGACTACTGAAAATCAACGCTGTGCTGTGGGTCCCTCAAAGCACAGCATAATGCTGAGTGGAAGCCTTCTTGTCACAGTCATGACGTGCAGCTGCCGACTATTTCAGTTTTGTGCTCGTGATTATAATGTAGATCAATTTCTTTCAATCTATTGTTTTGTTTACCTACCTATTCGAGTTAATTATCATTTTGTATGCATGTTTTTGTGACAAATTAACCTATTTTTCGTTCTTTCTTTCTTATGTCATTCACAAATTAAAATATGATAACATTATTAGTAATAGAAAACGTTTAAAAATATCATATCTAACAACTATGGTCTTGTTCAATTTGATTAACTTTTCTAGGGTAGTTTTTGAGTTAGCTTCAATAATGTATTTATACACTTTGTGTATGTTGACGATGTTATAAAACTTCCTGTCACTGTTGTTTACATGGCCAGTAGTGGTATACTAATTAGTGTGGGGTAGGTGTACCACAACTAAAACGTGAAAAAAAAAATAAAAAAAAATTCATCTCCAAAAAAAAAATCGTATTACCAAAAATTAAAAAAAAAAACATAAAATAATTGAAAATTTACTTTAAAAGATATTTATCTGACTGTGACAAAATCTAATGCCCGTTTTCACTAACAAAAGTCATTAATTTATGTGTCACCTAGTTAATACGTTATTTAAGAAGCGGGTAATTTTTAACAATAACAACTATGTATGCAAAAGTTTATAATCAGCAGGACAGCATAAGTGCTAGGATGTGTTGTGTATTGCCTCTTACAAGTAGCACTGCACAGAAACGTTAGCGGCGTGTATATTTTATAGTTGCTAGTAAGTATGCAATAGGCAACGCGAACTATCGAGGATAAACGTAGGGAGTACGTAGTTCAAATTGTAGTCATTTATCGTAGGGAACATACTAGAAGTTTATAAGCCAGTAGAATCTCGGTTTATACTACTAACGCGGTCGTTATTTGGCGCGAAAACCTCGGAAATGCAGCCCAATACTTGTTTGCCGCCTATAAACGTGTACTGTAACACTTAAGAACCCAGGTTAGAACCTCTTAACTAAAGAAATTAATAAGGCCGAACAAAAACAGATTAATGACTTTCGCTTTATGTTTGAAGTCTGGAACCATAAACAAAGTCGTCTTATTTACTTTATATACCACTAGCAGCCCGTCCCGGCTTCGCACGGGGTAGACAATACGAAAGACATTTTAAGACTCATTTTTCTATACCTTCGGTTACATTGTTCAAATTTTACCAAGGATCCCTAATTTTTTCAAAATGAAATGTAGCCTATGTCAAATTGGAAGAATGTAGCATCCTATTGGTGAAAGAATTTTTTAAATCGGCCCAGTACTTTTTGAGCCTATTCATTACAAACATACAAACATACAAAAATAGGTACAAATCTTTCCTCTTTATAATATTAGTGTAGATGTAGAAGTGTAGATGTCATCTACATCTACACTTCTACATCTACAGATTAAAAATTATCAGTAAGTTTTATAAATTCCATTGCGTGCTGATTTTATCAGGAGCGACCAGGTACCACGAGGCGAAAATATTGCACGGTATTGCATCCTCGTTAGTACCAGGGATATAGGACGTACGGAAGTTGGATACATATTTTGATCAAGTTATGGCGTTCGTTGAAGACCTTATGACATAGCTCGTAGGATCAAAATTGCAATTAAACTATGAATTAAAACTGCAACAAATGTCTGTTACCGCCCGCCCTCGTACAATGAGATGACACAAACTACGAATTGGTACAATTTTGAAACAACTATCTATATATATAAAAATGAATCCCTATTTCCCTTGGTCACGTGTGAACGGCTGGACCGATTTCGCAAACAACCATATATTAACTTTTCTAATGTAATCTTAAGTAACTATCTTTTAATGTAACTTTATGGCGTTTGACATAACGTATCAGTTATCATTTGGTAGGTCTGAGAATAGGTTTTATCAAAGTAGGTAGGTAGGGTAGGTTAGGGTAGGGTAGGTAGGTAGGGTAGGTAGGGTAGGTAGGGTAGGGTAGGGTACGGTAGGTAGGTAGGTAGGTAGGAAGGTAGGGTAAGGTAGGGTAGAGTAGTGTAGTGGAGTTTATACCATATTTCCTTTGCGCGTAGACAAACTGCCACAGTCAAATAGCTGTGACAGAACGTAGTCTGTCGGGTCAGCTAGTAAAAAATAAAAATTAAGAAACATCAACAGTTAGTTTTCTACTGTATAAGAGGATAATTCAATGACTAGAATATGACTGGCTATCTGCCGAATACTCAAACGCAATTCAATTTTAAGTCGCCGTTAAGTGTAATGCTGTCTCTGTCACTTTAAACTGTTTTGTAGCGACAGAAACACTTATAAGAACGTCTTAAAGTTAATAACGTTTGAGTATTTGGGCATATGAAAGTTAAGTAATCGTAAAGAGTTACTGAAAATTACTAAACTATGACGTGTCTGACGTTATTGCTACGGCAGTTACGCGGTCGTGGCTGCTAAAAAATAACTATACTGACACTTACATTGTTCTGTGATAGACAACATTACCCCCAAGGCATAAAGAAAAACTTTACTCGCATTTAAAAGCGTTCAGGAATAAAATTAAACTTATTCAAGAAAGGAAAAGACTATAAAGAATTAAAAACATTTTGTTATGAAAAGAAGTAGAAACTTTTCTACGGTAATGTTAGCTAATACTACTGACATAGAAACTCATAACGGTGGCGTAAGTCAGAACGTCATGTCATCTAAATTATATAAAACAAGGGTTAGTTACACCATTTATAACCCAAGAACGGTTGGACCGATTTTTATTATCTTTGATTTGTTGGATTTGTCTCTGTCCCGAATAGCAGAATAACTATTAAAACAAACAAAAAATTCAAGAAAAAATTGGTTGTCTGTAAAGTTGGTTTACGGACGATAGTTTAACGTGACAACGTCATAACAAAACATTGATGCGGCGCAAGCGTACAATGAGCGTAACGGGACAATGAGTCATCCTTCTTCGTGCATGCAGCCGGCATTTACTAAGGGGGTCGCGCTAAGGTAGCCTGAAACTTTCGCCTTCGCGATGGTACGCTGTTTGCTTTCGCAAAAACTAACTCCCCCCTGAACGTGAGTTGGCCTCTTGTCCGGAGCATTAATGATATTATTCTGTAAATACATATTCGTTAATGCAAATAATTATTATTGATTGAGCCGTCCGCCCTGCGAGAATATTCGTTGTCATGGATACGCAACGCGTGCATATCACTAGCGCAACAGGAATCAGAAGGAGTTATCTTCTAAGGTTATCAATCATCCACCTGTGGAATATGGCCGATATTACGTTTTTGTGTGCATACCCGAATCAGCAAATGGATAGAAAACAAAGCTATGATGAATATCTTAATATGTAGTTGTCACTAAACAATTGGGTTCAGAACCATGGCCTTAATTGCGTGTTATGATCCACTATTGTAATCGCAATGATTTATTTGAACGGATGATTTTCTCATTAATTCAGGTTAATTTTCAAAATAACAGTTATTTGGTATTATTTATCGCATCAGCGGTGCTGACACATCGGGACTTACATATGTTGGACGATACGCTGCCGCCTTGGGGAGGATTTTCACTCAGGATCCACTACATCTCCGCAACACTATCTTCTTCAATACACATATTTAATACTTTAAAATATTATGTTGAATGGTCGCTTTGTGAATAATATTATGTCCATCCATGTTAACAAATTATCGTCGATCACGCTTACATCGATCGTCTCGATTACCGCTCTAACTAGCGTACAGTAGCCAGGTTATATCCTAGATTTACTCTTTGTGTCTCATGTTGTGCTGGTGCTCCTGGCACGCGTACTATCCAATGCCAACAAAAGCGCGGCTTCTCCATCCTGTAAAGTTATTTGCATAATAAAGCTTGCCTCTTGACCTCTACCTCGGAATAGAGGAATCTATATTGGAAAATATATAAAAAAATACAATGATAAGCTTTAGAAGAGTAAGAATGGTTCCTGGCTGATAAGCCATCTTCCCAATTCTTATATTTAGAGGATTTTAATAAAACTTGTATTAATTTTAAACATAGAATTGAAGCGCGAGCTGCCCAACATAATTAACGAAATTATTTTTTTTTTTTTCGCTGTTTATAAAACCACCTACTAAACCTATCTTATTTTCTATTTTGTTAAGTACCTGGTAATTGTTGAAAGGCCTACCTTCCTCCCATACCTATTAACCACTGTTATTTGAAAATATTGTGAAAACCATTTATTTTTAAAAGAATAACCGCGGAGTATCTTGCCGGCTCTTCTTATGAAATAACCAATTGGAACCGTGCACCTAGCTTCTTACGTTGCATAAGTGTCCATGTAGGTTGATGTGAAATAAAATGTTTTGATTTTATCTGTAGAACATCGGAAATCAAAAAAAGTTTTTTTTTTATCTTTTGGCTGTATAATAAGAGTTGTAGTTACGTATATTATAATGTAAATGGAATCGTATAGTAACATACATACTGACCCCACCAATGAATGAATGTAGGTGTTGCAGTTCCTCCTGCATTTGTCCTTTTAGAATTTTCGTATGTCTGTCCCACAATTACATATAGATGAATATTACTGTTCCTGACACGTCCAGAGATAAATCCTCGTCTTATTTATAAATTTTCAGATTGATTGACGTCGGAAATTAGCCTGAATAAAAATAAAAAAAATCTCAGGTTTCACAACGCAAATTTTGAAGACTATAAAATGACCCTACCTACATGAATTTAAAGAAAATGAATAAGACAAAAAATAATTTGTGAATCAGTTTAGGATGTATGATGATGTATTCGATTTTTGATTCATTATGAAGTCGGTTTTTTCTTTTTAAAGTTAGTTTTCATATTTCGCCAGTTATGTTCAAGTCCCACGTAATAGGGGGCGAGCCTATTGCCATCAACCAAGCCCACAAATCCTGACCTCGGGCTGCTACTGAAAAAATCTTTTTTTTTGCTTTGCTTGAACTGGAAATCGAACCGCCATGCATTATATGCATCTTAAAATGTTTGTTTGCATTGTTTTTTTTTTAACAGATTTTAGCTGTCACTTTGTAAAATAATAATTCGTCATATTTGTAGCAGTTTACAGATAATCTTCAAACTACGTCCAAATTCAATGCTAAAAGTTCAACAGCCTATTTATTGATTTTCCGGTCGATTGCCGTGCCTACGATGGATGCTGCCGCCCTAGTAAGACTACGAATATAGTGACGTCAGATAAACTCAACCCCTAGTATTCCAATGACGTCATCAGCAAAGATATCAAACAAGTAAAGGATGAAGCTTACAGCATTATGCCATCCCTTTCTATACCTTGTAAAAATATATTTGCTTACTTTTATAATTCTACAATGTTTTATTTTACTCGATTAGATTAAAAATTATGACAGGCACATCTTGACTAAAAGAACATCGATACCTATTTTCACAGACCATCTATTTTAAATAATGCTGTCCAAATGTCTGTTGAACTATATATAATACTCTTTTTCTGAATACTATCAAAAAGTTACTACAATCTTTCAACCTCGTTTTATTTAGTTTGATTGCGATACACCTGTTGTGAAATCTGCTAACCTGGTATGTTAAATGAGATCTAGTTTAAAAAAATAAGCAGCGTCAGTCCGAGTCCGCGCCGTTTGTTTTAGTGAAAACGTTTGGTCACAACTGTATCTTGACCTAACCTATGAGAGGATTTTTCTAAATACGGCACACTTCGCTCGGTAATTGCTTGAGTAAGCGTGCCCTGCTCAGTCGTGGCGACATAGGGCTCGCTACGCACGCTCGGCAAGAAACTGTGCTAGCTACAATTGGGCTGAGTTAGAGAATCCCATCGTTAAGTTAGCTTAGCTTGTTGTAAGTGTCAATGTCAATGTTTCATTAGTTGGGATTGAGCGGATCAGGATCTTCGGATAGTGCCTGGCCAAGTGCTAGCACTGACTAGCTAGCGGCTTTTCTTGTGAGAAAGCTCGCTTCGCTCGCTGGCTTATTTTGAATATAAATATGCGGTGGTTCAGATAAGTGGACGTTGTTATTACTGTAAAGAAAAAGAATAAAAATACTATATCAACAACTCAGCGCGAATCCAGATTTCTGTCTTCTGCTTCTGAATGATAGCGGTGGTGGCCCGACTTCATAACCACTGCTCTCAAAACTTGATTTATGGCCCACTCCATCTCACAGAGAGAATGCCTGTGTCCCAACAGTGGTCTAACGTTATAAGGTGATTATGCTAATGGGATAACCAAACATAATTCAAAATTCCCCTGATAAATATTTTGACATCGGTTATCGCATAAAAAAGTACCCTATGTCCTTCTCCATATCCCAGGCTATATCTCAAATTTCTAACGTAATATTAATTTTAATGTGATTCACTATGTGAAAAGAAACCGAAACAAATGATTTAATATAATAAAAGTACTTATGATCTCAACGTATAATGAGTCTTTCCCTAAAGATAACAAACACAAAATCAAAATACGAAATTTCACTCAAATTCTTAAAGCAATCAATGTACCAAATTACAACACGAAATAAAAATGCGACACAAATAATAATTTTAAAATAATTCATGTAAGTACCAACTATGTGAAAACAAAACGAAATCCTCCGAAATGTCGCACAATACACCGTTTGTGCTGAGAAAACACTCGAAATCTAATGAAAACCATTGGTGCATAACTTTTCTCAGGGTCACGTTCGCAATTGGACGAAATATTTGACATTTATTTTGTACTTGCAACACGATCTGGCTGTAGAATTCGATTAATCGACTAATACTTGACCGGTACTAATACATTTTAGCGGGAACACCACTAAATGAACGAAAAAAAAAAGAAAACAAAATACGTCTGTACTCTGTGGTCGTGTGGCGCGATGTAAACATTCATCAAGGCTATACGTGCGTAAAGTAATGGATTCAATGAGAAAATGGTTTAATCATAGAAGAATCTTATACAGAATTACTGAGAAATAAATGTAGATTTCGTATTGAGTGTTAGTTTATCGAAAAGTGATAAATATGTCATATTTAATCAATAAATATGTCAAAATTTGATGGGTAGCATAATAAATATTTACATAATCACTTAGGGTATCGTATCTCGTCATTCTGGGGTTTAATGGGACCCACTACCGAGCCGGCGAGGTTCGTGTGATCGGGTCCACTCGGGGGCTCTTCCGAACTATACGGTTATTATTAATCTCAGAACCGTACAACCTTAGACAAACTTCACAATCAAGAAAAACCTTCTGGTACGTTATGCTGTCCTAGTGCACTGAATTCGATGAAAGCCTATACACAATAATAGCGGCTACGCGGCCCGCGGGTAGCAATTTCAACATCCATTAGTTTAAATAAACGGTCAAGATTACAGTGGTAACACGACTGTGTGTAAAAAATACTACTCTGTTTATTTAATTATATTTCAGATCGCCGTTCATAAAATTAGAAACAAGACTTCGCTTAGCAATGCTATAAAATATTATTATTTGTAGATTTAAACTAAATGATCATAGAACCAGAACAAGCGCAAGAACAATATTTTTATGATATTTTTGACATTTTCGTTTAGATACAATGAAGAATGTTTACTTAAGTACAATATTCCTTCGTCGTCTGCTTAAAGTCCGCGCCCCGATAGTAATAATACTGCAGCAATCTGAATTACTTTTTAAAAACAACATCTATGTAGTTCCCGCGTGAACAATTTGCGCAGCGCAAACCGAAATCAGCGCAACTACAGTGCTCAATACTAGGAGCCCATGAGGTATTCAGTAGTTTTAAACGTTTCATTTCCAATAGTCAAAGGTAGCAAGTACCGATTCAGTATTGCACCATTTTGCTCCTCATACTGTTTTCTGCACATAGAGCTTACGGTATATTATTGCATCCAAAACGTTTGCAGTTCATGCAATAATTCTAAGTCTGAATTTAGTTTTCCTTCAACGAAATGATGTTATGGTTGTTTATCTGCTGATTTTTCATGAATAATGACACAAATGTGTTAAGACTTTATTTGAAAATAAAGCACAATGGAACACTGAATACCTACATATATTTTTAATGTTGATCTCTCTATTCAATTCTTTGTTATTTACAATTTTACTAAAGAGAGTCGAAGCAAACGTTGTTATTGGGGGTGAGTTATGATATTATTTTTGTTAAGCGACATTGGGCGAACCGTATTTTAATTAAAACGTAATTGATACAACACTGCGAATTTAAACATAATGAAGAACTGCGGACGCGGGCCATACAAAATTTTAAAAAGTATAATTTACATTTCGTGTGTTATTGTTGGAGTCATTAGGTACTCTCAACAATGCTGTAGCGTCACATAATTGAAGGAGTAGGAGTAGGAGATATAACAAAATAATCACGAAAAACCTCTTGAAATGTGACGTTGCCAGCCCACGCTGGATGTACGCTTTTACAGTTAAAAATAGATTCATAGTAATATTTCGATTATTCAAGCTCCTATCCTGTTATGCCATGCTTGTTATTTGTGCAAGTTGCGTTACCATGGTGACCGACGCTCTCGTCTCGCCTACAACCGATATCGTGTTAAGAGAGAAAACCATTAAAGTTGTTGCTTTTTCAATACTAGTTCCAGCTTACACCAATGAAAATACTAATAGTCTAGACAAAGATAGCAAGAGTGAAACGACCGTATTGCTGCCACCGCTTGTCATCTCATTCATACCACTAACTTATTTGTTCATTGAAATCCAACTCTGTTGACGTAAACACTGCGTAAACAGCATCGTTCTCGACCTATCATTGTTCGGTCGAAAACTACTAGAGAAGTAGAAATCAGAAAGATAAAGCGTTTAATAAAGCTCGTTTTGTTTTCAGAATCACATTTCTACATTGAGTTCAAGTTTTCATTCAGAATATGAATTCGAAAACATACACATATTTTTTATTACGAGTTAATGTTTAAGATATCTACTTAATATAAGATGCTGTAGTATGTATTATCTAAACACCTAGGGTTCAGTCAGGATATCATGGAAAGTCTGACCAAATCATGGAAACAAATTAAAATTAAAAAAACATAATAATAGGTAGTACTCATCAAAATCTTTCTCTACACTTTAATTTAAAACAACCAATACCTACAATTTACTTTTTCATTGAAATTGTACAGTAAAAATTAGGTGAGTGTTTAAGTAGTGTGATAAAGTAAGTATTAGGTAATTATGTACCTACATAGTATCAAATAAATACTCCTGCGGTGTATTTTATAACAAATTTCTATCTAACAGTTTCTCTTTTTTAATCTCTTCTGCAAATTTTAATAGGTAGTGTTATATCCTACGTCTATTGATGACTGATAAACAAAAACTATGCATACTTATTTATTATTCATGCATACTTTATACTTTAAGATTATTAAAGTTGAATTGTGCCTATTTTGAACGAGATTCAATAGCTAACAGTTACTGTTTCGTTTCGTGTTATCTAAAACACCATGATATCTCTACACTTATGCACTGCTAGTACATTCCGGTGCGGGAAAAAAACTACTGCCCTTGTACTAGCAGTTTCACGTAGCATTAGACAAATAACGGCTTAATAACGACAGTTATTGTGTAATATTGTTGAAATTACCGCACTTTAGAGTAATTTTTTTAATGTAAATGGTGAATAGATTACAGTGCTTTGTATTTATCGTAAAATAACGGAGTTTATTAAACGTTTACGTCGAAATAACGAACGGGTGAGAACAGTTATTTGTCTAATGTTATAATAAATGGAGTATAGTATTGTTCCTTTCTTTTACAGTAAAGATTCTTTTCGGAGGTTTTTTTCCGCAAAAAATTGCTATAGGTAATTGAAATAAAATAAATCATGCAATACAACAGGAATCTATCATTTTTAGAGTACTCAACTAGTACTCTAAAAATAACTGACTGACTCTCAAAAGTTTACGAAAACTCTCGAAATTGACAAATTTATTTACGTTAGATATATGTCTTCAGCAGCCAAAAGCTGAATCATTACCATTAATTTTGAGCAGGTGATAATGTTCACAAGATTTTCCTACTTACAGGATACTTATAGGTTAAAGTCCTACGCTGGGTGCCAGTAAGTACTTTGAAATTCACCCACTAACACAATAGGTACTGTGGTTATGTAAAAAGGTTGTCCAAGAAAATATACAAAAAAAAAAAAACTAAACGAATAAAAATTATGAAGAACGTCAACTCGTTCAAAACGATGTACTTATAAAGACATGATGTGGTTTTGTAAAGCAAAATACCACAGAATCTTGACAAAAGTTTAATAGAAGTAATTCTACAAAAAAAAAAAAAAAAACTTGCTTTTACAGCCGAACTCCTGTAACCTGTTGCGTAATTGCATAACAAAAATTGTAATGGCTATGCCTTATATTTTGATAGTTCAACAACATTGATTACGTTACGTTGGTTACATTTTATTTACATTGTTGAGCAGATGAATTTTTCAAACATTATGAATTAGCAATTTCCTTCAAAATCCTTCGGATTTTTATTGAAAGTGTGTTACGTAATTAGGATGCACGATTATGTGCATAATGAGTTTACTGATTGCGTATTACGACGAGATTTATATATATATATATATATATTTATTATTTATTAAAACTTTATGCACAAGTAAAAAAATACTGTACAAAGGCGGACTTAATGCCAGAGGCATTTTCTACCAGTCAACCTTAGGGTGATGCAGAGACAAAACATGGCAGGTGCAACATAAGGGATAGATAACTCGAAAAGGGAAAAATAAATATATACTAACACATGGATACATACATACATAAATATAGGCAAAATAAACAGTGTCAGGTGAAATAACGATTGGTAGGGGAGATATATATATATATATATATATATATATATAATTTTTATTTTATTTTTTCCTTAGCTTACCGCTGATCATTTTCAGCCGGCACCAATAAAATTAGGTCGTCAAATGAAGGCTTCAGTATCTCTCGAACTATCAAAATAGTAGTAAGTAGTTAAAAAAAAATACCTGTATTGACTTATGGAATCCTAGTACAAAGCCGACCATTTACGCAGTTTTGTCTGACATTCCACCTGTTGAGCTTTTTCTCAATGCGCAGGTCCACACGCCGTCTGCCAACCAACTGCTTTGTTTACTGGCTGTCAGAGCTAACAGCTGTCTAGATTTTCTACTCATTTATACTTTCCTGGTACACGATTGTACCGTTTGGGAGAAACCAAACCAAACCAAAACGGTAAGAGCAAAGGAAGACTTGCTTGCTAAATTATTATTATTTTGTTTTAACATCAAAACACAACGGACAAAATGGCAAAATGTGGCTATACTACGAGGTAAACCCCTGCCTAACCCATGGAGAAAACAAGGTGTCATGTTTTGTTAATGTGTGTGACCGGGTGGTAAGTTCAATATTTCTCTGACTGATAAAATCATGTCAGATAACAATCGTAAATGACTATACTCCATTTATTATAACATTAGACAAATAACTGTTCTCACGCTTTCGTTATTTCGATGTAAACGTTGAATAAACTCCGTTATTTCACGATAAATACAAAACACTGTAATCTATTTACCATTTACATTAAAAAAATAACTCTAAAGTGCAGTAATTTCAACAATATTACACAATAACTGTCGTTACTTAGTCGTTATTTGTCTAATGCTATAGTAAATGGAGTATAACTAGAAGACTTTAATAAGCCGAATTAATAAACCGTTCGGCACGCAAAAGATAAGTTAGGTAATAGGTAATGGTGTCTGCAACTGCACGTCAATGCGCGTATAATGCGTTCAAAAGATAGGTTATTTTTATAAAAAATTTGAGGCAGACGTGTAATGCACCATAAGTAATAATAAAGTAGATTTTGACTCTAAGTTAAGTTCTAAACTTCAAATTCTCAATTCAGAAACCGGGTTTTAGGGAACCCCATCGTCAAGGGTAGTTTGGCATGTTGTGACCACCTCTCATTAGTTGAGATAGAGCAAGCTCGGCATGACAGGGGTTGGCAAAGTTCTAGCACTGACTAAGGATATGTGTAGGGAACTCTCTCGCTAGTTAAGATTAGGTTTGAATACAGCTGTGACAAAACTTTTCACGGGAATATACGGCGTGGACTCGAAATGTGATTTATTTTTATAAACAAAAACGAAACTTATGCGATAGTGAGACATACCAGTTTTAATAGGCTGATTCATCATATTGTAGATTTAAACTTTAAACGGTTAACTCCTGCGAGCTCTGTTTAGTTAGATGGAATTTACATATTATTGTACAAAAATGAAACCGTACATTTTGATCAGGAGGTGCCATCTAGCCAGTGATATGAGAGATGCAACCTGCACTATCTACCCTAAAGTATTGGAACTTGTTCGCAATACAGCTAACTTTGCGTTTTGTTGATTCATAAAGCCAGCGGGCGCTGTTAACTTGTATTATTATTTCTATAAAAATGAGCTCCTACATGTCTGTGTGTAAAAAAAATTACATTGAAATTTTAAGAAATAATACGATGTACCAAAAACGTCATGAAGGACTCGAACCAAGCGCTCTTCCAGCTAATCTGCCGACGCTGTATGTATAGAAATGCGCTTCGCCTTAAATACCTTTTTCACTTCTCATGCTCTAAAAGTTCGTCTTTATGTCGTGCGTAGGCGACATAAAGTCGATGCTCTAGAGCATAAAGTAAAATCTTCGTCGAAGACCAAGGCAATTGGTCCAACAGCCATACGAACAAATTCAACTTTAGAATAACCTCTTTATTATAATTCGTTTCGTTAGTATTCTGAGAACAAGGCAAGGATACCAACAGCCAAAGTACACAATAAAACTTCATGAAATAAACTTATATTTTTTATTTCGTCCATTTATTATTTTACATGTTGCTGTTTCATTTCCTCGCAATCGAAGTGAAAAGTAGAGTGTACAACTCGTCTATAAAACCCATTTTACACTCTATATCCGTCTATAAGTCTATATCGTAATAAACGTCTTGAGTGAAATGGTGCGTTTTGAGCACTTGATGTACAATCTACTATTTTGAATGAGAGGTAGGATAAGAATAATTATATTGTTTACCTAAACAACGTGATATGGCATTAGACTAAGACCAATGTGTTTAGCGCTTATGCTGTAGTTGTTATATTTTGTTACTTTTGATTTTTATTACATGTTAGTTACCACTTTATCAGCATAAGTTGAATATGTTTTCAAACTTGTGTTACAGGTTTAGTGGTTAGTGACCTCAATATACTTACCTGTTTTCTTAATTACATTAAGCTACAATGAATTTTTTTATTGTTATAATATTATTAAAAAGTTAACTTATTTGATCGGAACTTGATTTAAATGTTTGTAAAGGAGTAAACAGTTTAGAAAAGCAATAGAACCTTACAGGAAACACGGCTACCAAGAGCCACCACGTTGTTCACTAGCCACGTGGCGCCCGACGCACGTGGTCAGATTCTAAATGCGCTTGCGTGAAAGTGTGAAGTCAGTTCAATTACGCGACAGAATACTAGGAGCCCATGAACACCACAAGCGTGAGTTGGCGATTTTGTGATTACTAAAACGTTATAAGAACTGCTGGAGCTCTGTATTATACTCATCCTTGATTACATTGCTGTTAAGTCTAGTGTTATTTGCATTATATAGACACTTCTGTACGAGTCTCTTGAATTCCAGTCACGATTTGCAACGTAAAATGATTTTTTTAGACTTTGATTGCTGATTTCTTATGAGTAATGACTGAAATATGATTAAATTGTATGAAAAATCGAAGCATCATACAAAACGGAACAAATATCACGAAATATTACATTGGAAAACCTTGTCGTTATTGGTATATTAGTATAGTTATATAATAATAATGGTTAATCGAGGCGGCACCACAAAATAGAGATATTTAGGGGTGGTTTGGCACTTATCTGGCAAATATCTTATTAAATAAACAATAACAGAATCACAGTGAGAAATTACATATAAGTTAATTAAAGACTTAATAAGTTGCAATGGTTTTCTGTAATGGTACACTTTTATTTATATTGTTACTAGTTTTTGCCCGAGGCTCTGGAAAATAAAAAGTATTCTATATCCTTATCCAGGTCATGGCCTGAATAAAATATCATCTCGTGACTGAGGAATTGTGAAAAACGGCTCAATAAGGAACCTCGGTAAGTGTGAATTTTCTAATATCTTTTATAAAGTTTCATATTGAGACACGAAGCGACAAAATACGATCTAGAGGAATGTGACCGCTTTTCTTTAGATAGAATGTGCAATATTTCTTAGTTCTAGACCCAGCGGTTTAGGCCGTGCGTTGTCTGTCAGTCAATGAATGAATGAAACAACTTTTATTATTGCATTAACACAAAATCATAGTAAGTATTTTACATTAGTTATGTTGCCAGCTGTATTATTTTATTTAGTTTATCAACCTGGTATAATTAACAACTTTGTGTTGTCAACAAACTTGACGCGAGCTGCATCGTTACCATGGAAACCGCTGTGGCGTGCCATGTGCTCGGAAGACAGTATTGATCCGTCCAGACCGTACAATTTTCGAAGCACTAGGTTTTCATAAACCACTAAGAAGCTTGCAGGAATATGTATTTGAAGGTCGTAGCGTTCACCTTGTAGACGGTGGGAATGTTTGTTACATTGTACTTAACGACATAGTTATGTTATCGGGTTTACTTCGACCGCAATGACAAAGAACTTATAATAGTTTGTATTTATTTATTTATTTATGTACACACAAAATAGTTGACAGGACAATATATTAACATAAAAGAGCACAAAGGTACTGCTTATTTCAAAAGAAATTTATATATATATATATTTTTTTTTTGTTATTTATATTTAAATTACTAGCAGTCTTCATCAATTTAGTTAATGAAAAAAAAAAAACGGGTGCGGTCGGAGGACCCCCGTCAGAAACGAAGTGCCTTCTCGCGTATGATTTAAAACAATAACAAAACCTTCTGAAACTTTAACTTGAGACCTTGTAACTTACTTTTATTTTTGAAGTTTCTTTAAGCTCGCATTCTATGCAAGCTAAAAGTTTTACCCACCTACAGACGCGTTTATATTATTAAGTTCACACTTTCTCTCTCTCTCTCTCTCTCTTTCTCTCTCTCTCTTTCTATAGAGAAAGTCGCATGGAGATGGCATAACGCTTTGTAAACTCCTACCGAAAGCCGTGTTAAATTACAATTAAATGAAGGAAAATTAAAAACTCATATTAAAAGCACACTTTGTAAACAAGCATATTACAAATTAGAGGATTATATCCAAGATAAGAATGCTTGGAAACATGCTGGTCCTGCTCCATAGGACAATTTAGAGTCTAGACAAAATCAAGCTGGTTGCTAATTTAACTGTATAATTTATAATTGTTATGATATTAATTTTATTTTCTGTGGCTAATATAATTTAACTCACACACTGACTTATTATATGTAAATTTTTTTGGAAATCATATACAATGTTTGTAAATATGTGAGCACCATATACCTATCGCATTTATTAATTTTTCTGTCATTACTTCACTTTTCATTCTTTTTACCAATCAAAGTCAAAAGTCAAAAGTCAAAAGTCGTTTGGAGAAATTCGACAGTTTCGTGTAGCTCGATGTGCTGGCCTCTGTACTTATATTGTTATGAAAAGTCGAATTTACTAGTTAAATTACTAGCTGCGCAAACTCAGTAATTCATTGATAGTTTCACGTGTAAATATATAATTATTTACACGTGAAACTATACAGAGGCCAGCACATCGAGCTACACGAAACTGTCGAATTTCTCCAAACGACTTTAAACTTTAAAACGTTGATGATTAAGTTCAAAATCGAACGAGAAAATTTGACAGTTTGTGGTAACTTGGTGTACTGGCCACCGTATAACAAATAAAAAGAAATGTACAGACGGAGGTGGAAACGTGTGTTATATATGAACGCAGATCAAATTAATATTGTATTTATAAAATTGCTGTTGTTTTTTAGTTAGTATTAGTATTGATAAGAAATGAAATTGGCAAGCTTACTCTTTATGGACCGACTATGCGTTAGGAAAATTATTAAGCGTGCTACGTGATGCTACGCCGTAGCAAACATTACGGCTACGAGAGCTACGCGGTTGTAGTGGTATGAACCGTTTTAATAAACCTTTTCTCAAACATGCATGGAAATATTGTCATTATTTTCGAAAAAAGAACACGCGAAGTATCGAATTTACGGGCAAAGAAAATCAAATCCATTACAGGAGCGTTTTTTGAATTTAGAACATTATAACGCTCCAGCAATGTTGTATGAAATGGCGTGCTGGGGTTAATAAATACTCTTTGATTGAATCTCCATACCAAAGTACGTCTCTTTGCTTAGCACAAATTGCGTTCACGTGGTTGTAAAGCCATAAATGCGTTTGCTTTTCAGCACAGATAACAAATAGAAAATTGGCGGCAAAGCTGAAAATTCGTCTTGATTTGTTATTTATATAAATATGAAATGAAAAATTAATTCCCACGGTTCAGAGAGTGAAATGGAGACTGATTGTACTCCACCAGATTTAAGATCAGAAGCCAAATTGGCAATGAAAAACCTGCTTCCAGCGAAGTCAAAAGAAAAATACATGAAAGTATATCTTATTTCCCAGCATTTTTTTGAAAAAAAAAACGTTATATATGTCTCGGCGGAAATGGCAATTGCCTGTCTCGTATTAGTGAAGTCCTCGTCTTCGGCTCGGTCTTCATACTAATACTCGACCTGCAATTGCCTATTTCCCGGCCTTTGCAATAATGTACTATTAAAATTACATACTGTGCCATCACATTTCCATTGACCAACATGCCAAAAGAATATGCAGTCACGTGATCAAAGGTAGTTTATTATTTAAAGCTTTGCCAAGAATTTCGCGATCAATGTTAGGTAAACCGCACGTCAATATGAACTCACATTATCTTGAACCACAAAAACCGCCCTTGTTACAAAATAAATGTATACGTGCGGGTTAAATGTTTTTGGCGTAACGAAGCCCGCAAATCGCTCCAAAGTTACTAGGAACGCATAAGCACTCAGGAGTTAGGTACATAAATATTCATTCGGAGCTACGTGCTATGGATGTGACCGGCCGTTACTTGTTCACCATGCAAGGATAGATGGCGGTAGAAGTAATAAGTTTTAAGTAATGGTGGCGCGTAAACAAATGCATCGGTCACCGCCAACTTTTTAACTGACTTCAAAAACGGAGGAGGATATAATGTTCGTCTGAATGTATCAAAAAAAAATATTTTCATCGATATTTTCGTCAATTGTGGACCAATTTTGAAAATTCTTTATTTTGTAGAGGAAGCTTGCGCGGTGGGTCCAATTTTTTTTTTTAACTTTGCTTGATTCGTTCTTGAGTTTGTATTGATAATACGTATTTAATCCACCTTGTGTATTTTGATGATGTTATACTCATAATACTTCCTGTCACTGTTGTTTACATAGCAAGTAGTAGTATGCGAATTGGTATACAATTGGAATTGATTAACTAAAAAGTAAAAAATAAACGAAGTTTAAAAAAAAAAATACTACAATGTTTTCGCAGTCTTCTATTTTAAGAAGCATTATTTATCGTACGCAAATGATTATGAACATTGAAAATGTAAAATTAGGTAAGAAATCAACTAGTTGCAGAATAAATTTACGTAAAAGCAACACTTTTCGAAATATTTGACAAGTATGCGGATTGTCTTACCCCTCAATCGATCGAAATCAGGAAGGAACTACTACCCGGCCAAACATCAGTAGACAGAAATGACATCACTGCCCGAGTATTTAAACAAAAATTTAAATCTCTGTTGAATTTCATCATAAAACACCATGTGTGTGGCCAAATTCGTTGTTTGATGTACTCCGTGGGATGGCAAAAGCGTGGTATGCCTCGTGCGTACATTTTTGCCTGGTTAGTTGACAAAATCAGGCCGGATGTAATTGATTCCACTATCTCAACCGAAATTCCGGAAGAAGCAGTTGATCCGAAATTGAATGCAGTGGTGACTATGAATATAATCCATGGACCTTGCGGAGTTTTCAATAACGACTCATCCTGTATGATCGATGGTAAGAGTTCCAAGCGATACCCGAGAGACCTGATTGTTGATACCATCACAGGCAATGACGGATGCCCATTGTATCGTTGACGATCACTTGCGGACAATGGGCGATCCACAGTTGTGAAGTTCAAAGCGAAAGATGTTAATGTAGACAACCGTTGGAATGTGCAATATTCGCCGATATTGTCCAAGGTTTTGAGGCTCACATCAATGTGGATTACTATACGTCAAGTCGATCAAGTCGTTAAGCAAATATTTATTTATTTGGTTCACCAACAATTGTTTACACTAACATCTTGATAAAAAGTAACGTCTTAAAAACTTTGAACAGTGTAACAATTACTTAACGGTAAACACCACATGAACTAAAAATATGCAAATTTGTAAGCCTAGGTACATGTACAGTTCACAAGCCAACTTAAAACTAAAGAAAAAATATGTAGCCTTAATAAAGACTTAGTTTTAAATAAGTTATGTAATGTAAAATAATGAATGCTTTACTTACAACACCTCTGACAAACAACTCAAGATTTTGGACTTGTGCTTAGTCAGAGAATCAAAGTGGAAATCGATTAGATCGCTGCAACTATTCAAAACCCTACAGAACCTAGCGCATGGAGAGTTAGATCCCAACACCGTTCTTCTCTGTGGAGGACGAAATGCAGTTAAGGGTTTACGTGGAATTCTTGAAGGAGAGCAGCGGCGATGAGTCAATATTTCCTTACAAGATTTTGCAGGCAAACATTGCGTCGTTTAAACGCCTTCGCTCTTCTAAGGTGTGTATGTTGAAGATTTTGAATCTGTCTTTGTAAATATGTGAACAAAGGCAGCGATACGGCTCTTTTCGTTGTGACAAATGCTAACGATGTAGTATCTCAGTATCAGATGGGTCGCTATATCAGCAGCAACGAGGCGATTTGGCGCATTTTTTTCATTTGTGATTCACGATTGACACACAGCTAAGTTGTACATCTGGAAAACGGACAACGAGTGTATTTCAATCCAGAGAACGGAACAGATAGATCGGCATGCTCATAATTACTTCGTTGCCACTAGTACCATTAACAGTTCCCTGATGGAACTACTGATGTTTTTTTTTAATCACTAGTTCTATTTTAAAAGAATTTGTTGAAACTAATGTTGAATTTGTTATCACTAGTTCCACATTATTATTTCAGGCACCTGTGAAATTTTTTAAGGGTGTAAAAACACTAGACTTCAAAACACGTACAAATAAACGAGGAATAAAGTTATACTAGGAATAACTTCGGTATAACCATACATTTTTGATGTTTATGCCTAGCATAACTTTATTCTACGTTTATTTGTAAGGCGATTAGTTTTATAATAATTATATTCAATAATATCAACAAATATATTTTTTTTCATTTATTATTCGGATTTAGTATGGATTTAAAATAATCGTCTTTGTAAAGAAAAATGGCAAGTCAATCCCAGGATGCGCGATATCTCAGATGGGATAGCATTCCGACCAGTTCAAATCCTTCTTGGGAGGCAAATTGTTTTCCATCCTCCTCTATCTTTGAAATCATCTTTGTTATTCGATTTTAGACGGCTGCAATTCCCCGTGCCTTCTGTATTTTTGTCTGGCCTTTGCGATGCTACAGGAAAACGGTCTTAGGAGACTGTCCTTATTTTTTTTGAGAAATTTTGATCCCCATTCACAGATTTTGAAATAAATTTAGTCAGCAAGAAAATGGGCCATTTTCACAAAAAACTTTTTTGATGCCAATCGATCTTGTCACTATCACTACATATTATAAAACAAAGTCCTCCGCCGCGTCTGTCTGTCTGTCTGTCTGTCTGTCTGTCTGTCTGTTCGCGATAAACTCAAATACTACTGTACCGATTCTCATGCTGTTTTCACCAATGGATAGCTTGGTTCTCGAGGAAGGTTTTAGTATATAATTTGTTATGTTTTTGTATGCATTTTTGTATGAATTAACGATATTTGTTGGAGGTGTCGGAAAAAAATAAGCCGTCTGGGAGCTTTCAACGAAAACGCTGTCTAAACCCTTTGAGATATAACAAAATAATGTATGGTGGAATTATGTATCTTATAAAGGTCTTCAAAAAAGTCCGCGATGGCATATGTCTATCTCTTAAGGATAACATACTATATCCATTTTATTGTCTTTTTGTAGGTATTTGTTTGCCGAATTTTACTCTTGGAAATACGATTACGATAACAATACGCTATAATATCAGTAGCTATTAGCCAAATTATGTTCGCAGATATATAAGCTAGCTACTTATGTGTATTTCAAACAGTGTACAAGAATATTTATCATAAAAACATTACTAAACACGGCGGCCTTATGATCAAAATTTGTGCATTCCAAAACTTTCGTTACTTTTTCACTGACATATTTATCAATTTTCGATAAACTAACACTCAATACGAAATCTACACTTATTTCTCAGTAATTCTGTATAAGATTCTTCAAAGATTAAACCGTTTTCTCATTGAATCTTTACGCACGTTTATCCTTGATGAATGTTTACATTAAGCACCGCACCACACCGCCACACGACCACAGAGTACAGACGTATTTTGTTTTCTTTTTCGTTCGTTTAGTGGTGTTCCCGCTAAAATGTCAACCGGTCAAGTATTAGTCGATTAATCGAATTCTACAGCCAGATCATGTTGCAAGTACAAAATAAATGTCAAATATTTCGTCCAATTGCGAACATGACCCTGAGAAAAGTTATGCACCGATGGTGTTCATTATATATTTCGAGCGTTTTATCAGCACAAATGGTGTATCATGCGACATTTTGGAGGATTTCGTTTTGTTTTTACATTGTTGGTACTTACGTGAATTATTTTAAAATTATCATTTGTGCCGCACTTTTATTTCGTGTTGTAATTTGGTACAATTGATTACTTTAAGAATTTGAGTGAGATTTCGTATTTTGATTTTGTGTTTGTTATCTTTAGGTAAAGACTCATTCACGTTCAGAACATAAGTACTTTTATTATATTAAATCATTTGTTTCGGTTTCTATTCACATAGTGAGTCACATTAAAATTAATATTAAGTTAAAATTTTGAGATATAGCCTGGGATATGGAGAAGGACATAGGGTACTTTTTTATGCGATAACCGACATCCACGCGGGCGAAGCCGCGGGCAAAAGCTAGTTTCTTATAAGGATCAAAAAATCGAATTGGACCAAATGAGGATTAAGTACTAGAAAAGTCAGAAATCGCAAAACCTTACTTTTTTTTACTACTTATGTATAGACAGGCCGCTACAATAAAAGCTGGGCCAAAATGAACAAAAAAAAAAAAAAAAAACGAACGAACGAAAACGCGTTATAATTTTATTTACGAGTAATAGTTTACAACGTTTAGACTGATATGGGAAATGATTTTTGCGATTTCTGACTTGTAGTGGCTAGTCTACCCATCATATAAAGTAAGTTGTAGTCTCATTTCCTACAAAATGTATGGGGAAAGTTTTTTTGCGATTTCTGACATTTCTAGTACTCAAACCTCAGTTGGTCCGATAACATTTTTTGATCCTTATTTCCTAAACTATTCAAAGTGAGAGTGAACAGGCTTCTTCTGGGTAAGCTCACTCCATCGTAGACTTTGTCTCCGTCACCCAGACCTAGACTTAATTACATATTATTTAATTTTATTTTGTCTTCCTGTTTGTTTTAGCTAATCTCCGAAACGACTGGACTGTCTATGTGTGTGCTTTCCCGCCACAAATACATAATACCAATTCGAAGTAGCGAGTGCCCTCTGACGGATAACTCGAGCTACTGCTGTTTCATAAACAACGTATACAGAGAAGTATATGAGCTTATTAGCGTGTCCTACGTTCGCTCGAGATGCGCGTGTGGTAAAGGCGATGTTTTACGAGAGCCTAGTTAAAACTTGCATAGAATCCACTACACAGTACCCTCTAACATTAAAAAAGCCAACGGAAAATTGCATTTGTTAGGTTTCTTAGGTGGTAGGTCCACCTAAGAAACCTAACAAATGCAATTTTCCGTTTGTTGTTCTTCTAATTTCTTTTACAAACTAATGCTCGAGTTTGAATGGCACTTGTCCGGTAATTTTTTTTAAATCTACGCAATGTGGATGAGTTATCTACTCCTTGTGTATTTAATTAATTTCAAAGCTCTGAAACCAGATTAATGTCAATGGCATTTAACACCAGAACAGTAGACGCAACGTTGCATTCGCTGTGATGTATGTTATATAATAAACTTATGCATAGGTTACTTGGAATAGCTTCGATCGTTATTCACAGAGGCAGTGACTAGGACAATATGAACACGAAGGGTGGTCATAGTGTAGTAGTTTCACTTTCTATGAACCCGTGTTCATGAATGGACGTCTTGATATCAACGGTTAAAACGTATTATGCGACATTTTGGTCGAAAATGAGTCATGAATGCCATCCTACTTAAAGTCTTATTTGAAGTAGGATGGCATTCATGACTCATTTTCGACCAAAATGTCGCATAATACGTTTTAACCGTCGATATCAAGACGTCCATTCATGAACACGAGTTCATAGAAAGTGAAACTACTACACTATGACCACCCTTCGTGTTCATATTGTCCTAGTCACTGCCTCTGTGAATAACGATCGAAGCTATTCCAACTAACCTATGCATAAGTTGACTCATTTTCGCCCTATTACCTTTTAACCGTCGAAATAGATCAGTTTATTTATTCCACCGTATCGATGTATTAAAAGTTGAAGTTAGCCTACCAGCTTATCGAAAGTATCTCTTTCATGTACATGTATACTAATAAGAGTCTCAAATTTAATTATTTCTATCTTCAGTAGGTTTCTCGTGGTTTGGTCGATCAGCGTGTTTAGTAACTTCAAGAACTTATTGTTGGTTTCCATCATTATCTTCTCGTCCTAGCGAGCTTGCATTAGAACTAATTCAGCATCCCTCGTCCATATTATTTGTCCCAAGAGACCTGTCTCTGCGATCTGCGATCTGTGGAAAAAACAATGATCAAGTTTAAAAACCATTTGTTAATATCAAGGATCAGTTCCGCTAAATCCCTTGCTGCCTTTTCCCTTGCCCTTTTTACAACTATGTTGAAGTCGGCTTCCATTTTACAGGGAGCAGTCGCTCCATCAGACAGATATATCGGATAGGTATATCGGTCAAATAGGCAGTCGCCTATCTGACCTCCACAACCCAGTTACTGGGTAACATTACACAATATCCTATGGTGAGACTGGTTGTTAGATTTCGAGCTTAAGGGGAAAGCGCTAAGGTAACCGCGAAATTAAAATTTTCTTACGATTTCTGTATTTTGCAGCTCCTTGTCTGCGTGTATGTTGAATATATGAACTTAGAGACTTGTATTGATGATTTTTATGATTATAATTATGTAAATAAATATTTGATACAGCCGCGAATCATATTTAGATCAACATACAATCTGATACAGACCTGCAAATTGCCAAAAACGCAAGTAAATTTGAATGTCGCGGGCCACCCGAATGCTTTTACCTTAAGACCACTAAGGGCCGGTTGTTTCAAACGGTTGGTTAACGTAACATACGAGTATGTACGTCAAATAATAACGATTACATATTATGATGTTTAACGTTCGTCAAACACAAAGCGTTGTTTCACTGCATAAAAAACCGATCGTCAAACTTCAAATGTAGATGAATAAACCGTTAACCAGTGGGTTACTGTAATCGTTATTTTTTAACGAACGTTAAGGGTACAATTTTGTGAAACAATGATTTTTTTGTTTGACAATAGTTAGCGCCGTTTATGACGTATACGCGTGCGTCAGGTGGACGTGAAACAACCCGCCCTAATTCATTGAATGCATCATTACTTATTTCGGTAAGGTAGTGTTCGGACGCGAGCATACACGTAAATTATATATTATTTTTACACGTAAATGAAAGAGACTACTTCAGCACACCTTAGCAACTTAAAATAAAACCTTCAGTCCTAACCTGCGCAGGCATTTTATCCAAGAACAGCAGCAGATTGCAGGAAGGGTCATTTATCACTGCCACCGCGTTTCTGATGATGGCGTGTAAGCTGCCCTGTGCTGATTGCAACAGCGAGGTGAGCCACGTCTCAACAGAACCCTCGGCTCGCACCGGACGCTCCAGCTTGATCTCTTTACCTTCCGATGACACTATTGCTATCATTTTGTTGTATTCTGAAATCCGAAGTTACTTTATTGTTAGTCGTAGAACTCAAAAATGAAAAGAATTATCTATGTGTGGCACCCACAAACAATAGGCCTTCCATCTCTAAAAGTGGATCTTAATTTTTTTTGGTATAAGTCGTAAGGATCCATCTACGTGCTACGAGTATGTACAACTGCAATCACCGATTGAACGAAGACAATTTCAGGTTATTTACGAGTAACAAAATATTTTTAATCCGACAGTTAAGCGCGAAAAATTAACTCACCGATGTCATGAAACTTAACGTATCTGATGTTATCAAATATCGAAAGCAAATGATGTATGAGAGTCAGATGCCTGCCCCAAAATTTCCAATAACGCAGGGTCAGACACAAAAAAAAATCTCGGGAACATAGTATTTTTCCTCTCTAGGTACCCGCTAAGATTTTTCTGGCACAGTTCTAGCTACTCCTGAAGATGTGGGAGTAGAGACTATCTGAGAGGGTCACCTTCCACACAGCAGGATATTACACCAGGTGTTTTATGAGCTCTTTCCGTGATGTTCTGTCAGGATTTGTCTATTTTGGAGATACTGTTTTCAGTTTCGCTAAGATTATTATATGTATAGATAGATAATTCTAAAGAGTTTTTGTGGAAAGTAAAACTGGAACAGTCGCCCAGAAAACTTGGGAAAAACTGGTTCGGGAAAGGTGTTTTTTCTTTGGGATTATTTTTATAACTCAAGACCATATTAAAATTTTGACATGACAACGTCTGTCGAGACAGCTTGATAATAATAAAATAATTACTGAAAAATAGGTACTAGGTAGGTACTTCTATATACTATGTTTAAATATCTATAAATCAGGATTTAGGTGTAATAAATAATAGCCCGTGCGGTTAACGTAACGCACGCGACCTGCGTTTACCGTATCCCCAACAAGCTTGTTCTGCATGAATACTAGGATGGCAGAACTGAAAACAGTTTATTGAAACTTGGCAGGCGGTATCAAAGTTAGTTCTGTCAGGTTTATGTAACGCCATAGATGGCGCCCTTCTATTCATTATATAACTCCCCTTATTAATAAACGCGGAACAAAGTTATGTTAAACTTAAACCTCGAAAACTTTGTGACAATATAAGTTTTATATCTTCTAATCAATAAATTTCAAGAAATAACAACTTACACGTAATTAATTAATAAAAATAAAAAATAAATATTATTAATTATTATTTCCTTTATTTGAATAAATACATATAAATTATATTTTTCAATATTAGAATATAAAAAATATAAAAACATATAAGAACAGGGTCCAAGCTAGCGGCGGTCAGGACTCCAGAGAGAGGAACCTCCTAACAATGCGAGCCGTATCCAGAAGTACCGCTTTCTGAATCAAGCACTTGATCCAGCTACCCAACGAGTGCCTCCTTAGGTGTTGGTCGAGGCTCTTGGCAATTAAGCCATTGGTTGTGCGACTATCGGCACAATGATCGCTAAGTCCACATCCCACATGTCGACAACCTCGCGAGCCAAGTCAAGATACTTGATTTGTTTATCTTTCTCGGCTTTCACGAGGTTCCCGTCATGCGGGACTGTTATGTCAATAATCATTGCGCGCCGCTCTATTCGATCCACCACCACTATATCAGGCTTATTGGCAACAATAATCCTGTCAGTGATGATGGATCAATCCCAGTACAATGTGATATGTCCATTTTCGAGAACTGGGTCGGGCACATACCTGTGGTACGGCACTTCCAATTCCACTAGGTTGTATTACAGAACAAGTTTGCTGATGGATAATCCTGGTTACAAGGTTGTGTCTATGCAAGTATTCTTCGTTAGACATTATTCATTATTTTTATTATTATATTATTTTATTTGCCAGAATTTAGGTTTACAACGTGTGATCTTAAAACTTTATTGCCCTCTTCGCTGAGTGACAGGGCTCCTTTCTGAGACCAGAAGAAGTAGAAGAAGTAATCCAACCCCCGCGGGTTGGATTACTTCTGATTCACTGTGATTCCACTGCGATTTAGTAGACGTCACTTATTTTATTATGGTTCTAGGTCGCTCGCTGATACATATATCACGATATTTTGTCTTCAGCGTTTTGACAGCAGTGTTAGACGAAGCTATGAGTTGTAAGTTCATAGGTTCGAATCCAGGTATGTAAAGGCATGCACTTTATGTACAACTTATTATATTTTACGTTTATTTTAGTGATAAGACCCTTTTTTTGTTCATTTTATTATTGACAGTTTCTTAAATTTCAAAAGTAACAATTGAATATCGCTGAAAAAAATGTTTTTTTTTTACACAGATGTTACCGTTTTTCTTATAACACTAAAATACGTTGCATATAGGACGACCTACAGCAGATCGCGAAGAAGATCTGATCGTATGAGACTCGCACAGACCAGGGAAGCATGGCACAACTGAATGAGACTAAATTTAAATCTTGTATAAAACGCACACTATGCAGGCAGGCATATTATAAGTTGGGGGATTACATCGCTGATAAAAATGCTTGGCTGAATGCTGGTCCTGCTCCACAACCTCAGCTAGTTAATTAACATTTGACAATCATGTTGGAGCTACTGAAGAGTGTAAGACTATCTTTGCATTGTATAAACTCAATCTCCTTTGTATTATATAAATGCATAGCACAGGTGTGAGTCCTATGTACTATAGAGCTACCATTGACCGGGTAATATGTCTTTCATTGACTTGTGCCCTGGCGGTTGAGAGTATGTCATGCTCACTTAAAGGTCTCGCTGATGGTGGCGTGTGTGTTGGATCATTTAGCTCCCTTCAAAATGGTTGAGCTGAATGGTGCTAATCCATGCGTCATGTTCGTGAACGGGCGCCGTCAGTTGGGACTGGTCATCTCTTAGCTACCACGGGTTATTTTATTTTATTTTGTTTCTATTTGTTGTACCTACGCTTGACGCTTTTAACGTGTAAGTTTTTATTATTTTTATTTTTACATCGTTCTCACTTTTAGTTATAAATGCAACATTATAGATGTAACGAATACTTTTGTAACAATTTAATTTAAAAGAGTGTCCATGGAGTTTCTTGCCCGTTCTTCTCCATAGGTACCTACGCTTTGGAATGGGAATGTAGCTTAATTTTTCTTACTGACCGACTGCTTGACAATTCAAAAGTGCCTGTAAATGGTTTAATTGAAATAAATGATTTGAGTTTGAGTTTGAGTTTGACAAAGAGAGGAGGCCTATATTCAGCAGTGGGTGGAACAAGGCTGCTAATGATGATGATGGTTGGAATCCATGAACTTTTCAATTAGCTTAGCAGCCGACGCTTGTATCTAGTAGGAGGTACTACCGGTACCATTGCTCTCAAGCATACAAAATACTACTTTTTAACTTTAATACTCTGACTAAAGTCTACCGCTTGCTTCGACTACTACTTTTGTTTGAAACAACCTATATAGTAGCTCCATATATCTGAACAAATTGATAGCTTCGTACCGGTACGTTCGTTGGGGGATGGGGTGATTGTGGCGGGAAAGCGAATACCATGTTCTTTTCTCTCTCTGGCCCGCTGACGTTTTTCCGACTCTCTACTACTATATATTATTATCTACTTTCATCTGCTGCGACTTATTGCACCCTGGTACAAAAGCGTTACATTTTAAGGTAACTTTCTTTATAAATATAAAATTCTTCTATGCGACGTATGTGTCCTCCTAAATGGATATTTTTTGTGTGTGTGTTCAATAGGATTAGAGAATGGTTTCGATTCACAATTGGTCCTGATAGGTGGCGCTGCGATTGAGTTCTAGGAAATAGGACAAAGTCTGTCCAGTTATCTTTATACATAATACTAGCTTTTGCCCGCGGCTTCGCCCGCGTGGATGTCGGTTATCGCATAAAAAAGTACCCTATGTCCTTCTCCATATCCCAGGCTATATCTCAAAATTTTAACTTAATATTAATTTTAATGTGACTCACTATGTGAATAGAAACCGAAACAAATGATTTAATATAATAAAAGTACTTATGTTCTGAACGTGAATGAGTCTTTACCTAAAGATAACAAACACAAAATCAAAATACGAAATCTCACTCAAATTCTTAAAGTAATCAATTGTACCAAATTACAACACGAAATAAAAGTGCGGCACAAATGATAATTTTAAAATAATTCACGTAAGTACCAACAATGTAAAAACAAAACGAAATCCTCCAAAATGTCGCATGATACACCATTTGTGCTGATAAAACGCTCGAAATATATAATGAACACCATCGGTGCATAACTTTTCTCAGGGTCATGTTCGCAATTGGACGAAATATTTGACATTTATTTTGTACTTGCAACATGATCTGGCTGTAGAATTCGATTAATCGACTAATACTTGACCGGTTGACATTTTAGCGGGAACACCACTAAACGAACGAAAAAGAAAACAAAATACGTCTGTACTCTGTGGTCGTGTGGCGGTGTGGTGCGGTGCTTAATGTAAACATTCATCAAGGATAAACGTGCGTAAAGATTCAATGAGAAAACGGTTTAATCTTTGAAGAATCTTATACAGAATTACTGAGAAATAAGTGTAGATTTCGTATTGAGTGTTAGTTTATCGAAAATTGATAAATATGTCAGTGAAAAAGTAACGAAAGTTTTGGAATGCACAAATTTTGATCATAAGGCCGCCGTGTTTAGTAATGTTTTTATGATAAATATTCTTGTACACTGTTTGAAATACACATAAGTAGCTAGCTTATATATCTGCGAACATAATTTGGCTAATAGCTACTGATATTATAGCGTATTGTTATCGTAATCGTATTTCCAAGAGTAAAATTCGGCAAACAAATACCTACAAAAAGACAATAAAATGGATATAGTATGTTATCCTTAAGAGATAGACATATGCCATCGCGGACTTTTTTGAAGACCTTTATAAGATACATAATTCCACCATACATTATTTTGTTATATCTCAAAGGGTTTAGACAGCGTTTTCGTTGAAAGCTCCCAGACGGCTTATTTTTTTCCGACACCTCCAACAAATATCGTTAATTCATACAAAAATGCATACAAAAACATAACAAATTATATACTAAAACCTTCCTCGAGAACCAAGCTATCCATTGGTGAAAACAGCATGAGAATCGGTACAGTAGTATTTGAGTTTATCGCGAACAGACAGACAGACAGACAGACAGACAGACAGACAGACGCGGCGGAGGACTTTGTTTTATAATATGTAGTGATGATTCTTCTGTACGAATGTATGTGACTGAACTCTTCCTAAATGGCTGGACCAATTTTAATGTCATTTTTTGTGTGTGTTCAAGGAGATTTGAGAACGGTTTAGATTCACAATTGGATCCGGTAAGTGGTGCTGTGATCGAGTTCTAGGAAACAGGACAACTTCTCTGTGGTCAGCTAGTAAACTTATATACCTAACTTAATTAAAACATCAGTTTCGCTCTGTCGTCTTCAATCGATTGGTCGCGGGGTATCAATAAAGTTAAAACGAGAACATCTTCTTACCTTCTATCTGGCCTCAACGCAAAGAACTGTGACATTCCGCGGACGCTTTAAATTCATTGCCTCTCGCTGCTGGAACGACTTGCTACCTCCTTTTCGGGCTATAATAATTGTTGACACTTGCAGTTCTAATAGTAGATTGTACATCAAGTGCATAAAACGCACCATTTTACGCGAGACGTTTATCCATCCAAGCGAGCTTGTGAGCGAGGATGTTTATAAAGTAGAGTGTAAAATGGGTTTTATGGACGAGTTGTACACTCTACTTTTCACTTCGATTGCGAGGAAATGAAACAGTAAAATGTAAAATAATAAATGGACGAAATAAAAAATATAAGTTTATTTCATGAAGTTTTATTGTGTACTTTGGCTGTTGGTATCCTTGCCTTGTTCTTAGAATACTAACGAAACGAATTAAAATAAAGAGGTTATTCTATGAAGTTGAAGTTGTTCGTGTGGCTGTTGGACCGATTGCCTTGGTCTTTAAAAAGCGACTTTATGTCGCCTACGCACGCCATAAATACGAACTTTTAGAGCATGAGAAGTGAAAAAAATATTTTAGTCTTACCAAGTGGTATCGTATTACACAGTAACTGGGTTATGGAGGTCAGATAGCCAGTCGCTCCACGTAAAATACTAATTCAGCTGCATCTGGTTAGACTGGAAGCCAACCCGAACACCGTTAGATTGGTGGATTAATTGGCTAGGCAGATGACTTTTAGTTCTAAAAAGTTAAAAGGAATCCAATTTATGAACTTACCCTGGGTCTGGACGCAGTTAGTATTCGTGACCTGAGCGGAGTCGAATGTTTCCAGCAGCATAATTTGTTTGTATCACGTTATTTTGTTCGTTGAGTAACCTTAAATGACATAAAATTAAATGTTTCTTACGACTTGCACTATTATTATTGATTTACTTTCTCAAAGTTATGTAAATACTAAGGCATAATTTTTGTATGTGAATGCATTACGTAAATCTAAGTTGCGGAAGAGTGGAATGTGCATTTATTTGCTTAAAAGGACACTTCTATCACTAGCTATGTGATACAAAGCTTGTTAAAGAAAATAAACTTATTGTATTTGTATTTTGCACAATACAACACAGTCAGTCATACATACGCAGCAATAACACATTATACACTAGCAACACTTTTTTTGCGTCATCTTAATCTCTCAACTGAAGTATTAAGAGAAAAATATTATCTCGTGACTGAGAAGGAATTATGAAAAACGTCTCAACAGCGACCTAGGTAAGTGTGTCTACTATGTTCTAATACCTTTTATAAAGTTTCATATTGACACACGAAGCAACAAAATATGATCTAGAGGAATGTGACCGATTAGAACATAGTAGACACACTTACCTAGGTCACTGTTGAGACGTTTTTCATAATTCCTTCTCAGTCACGAGATAATATTTTTTTTAAAGAGTAGCGCTAGTGGACCGATGTATGCGCTCTTAATTAGTCATTGTTCTAATTGTAATTATTATTGTGATTGCACTAAGTCCTTTTTTTCAGCCGATTCTAGCTTATAAGCTAGAATAGTATGCTGGGCTGCACCCGCGTCCCTTCGTTTTTCGTAAAATAGATAAATGATGTTGAAGCGTCGGGCGTCGCGTTGGTCGAGGAGATATTTTGTTTTAATTATACATAACTTGCAAGCATTACGGTTTTTCTTTATAATTCTAGTTTTATTGTTTATAATTTATTTTTTACTAGCTGACCTGACAGACGTCTTGTCCAAATTTCAAAAATTCATACAAAAATCCCACAGAAAAACGAACGTTTAGTTTTCGCCGAATTTTTACATTTTCCAGGTAATTTTTTCAATTTTTTTCTCATAAAAACCTAATCCGGACTATTACGAACATTTCAAAACCAAAAATAGCCAAATCGGTCCAGACGTTCTCATGTGAGTGAAGAAAATTATTTCACTTTTAGAGTTCCATAGTCAACATGGAACCCTTTTAGTTTCGACATGTCCCTCTGTCTGTCTGTCCGCGGCTTAATTCGAGACTCATAGTACTAGAAAGATGTAATTTGGCATATGTATACATATTAATCACGCCGACAAAGTAGAAAATAAAATATTGAAAAAAAAAAAAAAAATCCTTACACGTAAAGTGAGGATGATATTTTTTCGTGTCTATCCCATGGTATTAGATTATTCAAATTACAAAATAGTTTACTCGACAAGTTGTGAGCACATGAAGGACTTGAACCCCCGACCTCCGCGTCCTTACGCTCTGTGACTGAACGCGGCGCTCTATCCCACTGAGCTAATGTGCTGAATTTGCTGATGGTACTAGACCGAAACACACGTTCCCTTGAATCCCTGAATGTATTAAAATTTTCATTAATGCGATATTTCCCTCGAAGGTCAATAATTGGTTTTAGTTTGACCTTTCTTTGCCTTTATATTTATTCAAGGGAAAATGCGTTTTAGTATTTCGAACTGTTTTGTAACTTGATAACCGATAGTTTTTATAATAAGGCAAGAATTTAAATACTTTGAGTTCTATTGAAAACGTAATAGTTTGACTTAGTAGGTACCCCGGTCCATATTATGGTTCTGGTAAAAGTTTAGGAAAACATGAAGTGAAGGGTTGACAATTTTTAAACTGTACACACTGCGACGTATAATAAGCTGACCACTCATTATACGGAAAACCTATACAATGCGAGATCAGCTTATACTGGAAATGTATAGCTTGATGTGTAGCCGTGTGTTCATACTGTTAGGGTCAGCGCAGGCAGATCGGCCAAATCCCTTACTCTGATATCTTGGTTTTAATTGTTTTTAAATTATATAAATAATAATGAATACTGGTATTGTAATGCTCGTGATCGCTCGACCCTAGACGAGATGAGAAGGTTAAGGAGATTATTTTAAGCCTTATACCGTCAAAGACGCTTAAAGTCATAAACTCGAGGGATTTTGGTGAAGACCATTTCTAGTTGAATTCAAGCTACAAGCCCTTTATAAACCTAATTAATTTGAGTGATTATCGCTTACTTTTAAAACAAAATATTAATGTCAAAGATTATTTACTGTTTGTGGGAATAGAATAACAATGGATATTGATCGAACGCCATGTAATGTCTCTGGGGAATGTCTTGATAAGATAGCGGCATTATTGTGATTGTGAGCCATCAGGGGAAGTTTTCAAGACACACATAAAACCTTATTAAACCACATAAAACACTGGCAGCAATAAATAGTCTATGGACGAGCCATGATGTTTTTCTTTATCGCTCGCTTCTTCTGTTTTTATGTTCCTTCATGTACAGTACACGTGAATCGATATCGATGCGCTAATATTTTTTGGTTTTTCTAAGTAAGGAAAAATCATCTGCTATATAATGATCGCATTAATAAATATTTGAACTGTAATGAACTTTGTGCAACGTGTATTCATGCTGGGCTTAATTCTGTTTCTTAGTTCTGTCAAAAGCCGCGGGTTCTTGGGGGTTCTTGTCCGTCAAGATGCAGGGACTAACTCTTAGAATTCAAATCAGCCTACATAATATTTTAATACTGTTAATCTTCTATGTTCTACCTGTGCAATTTGAGCTAGCAAATTACCATGTGCTTAGCCGCAAATTGTTCTTTGCACGCATCCAGAAGCCTTGGGATATTTTCACGTCTGCAGATGTCGATGTTCTACGCTAAGTGACATAAAAACAAGTCGGCTTTCAGCTACACTTTGCTTAGTAGCAAAGGTGTTAATATGTATTAGTTTGCAAACTAGTTTCTTGCTATACGTAAATACATAAAACCAATGATGTTATACAGGACTAGATCAGCAGTGTACGGCACCGACGCGTGACTATGTCGTATATATCCACAAGCATATCTGACTTCAGTTGTCAAATTGACATCAAGTGAGTGATAGCTTAACGATAAAAAATATCAAAGTGGTTAATTTTGTGGTTAAAATTTGTTTGCCACGGTCTGAAGTGGTGTTACATTTCACAAGGAAGTTTGCATTTTTTTTTTTTTTCAGGTTTTCCTATAATACATTACGAGACGAATTAGATTGATCAAACATTGTTTTTGCCATCAGTGTTACCAATAAAAACGATTTTAATTTTGCCAGACTGTTGGGAGTTTAGTGAATGAAGAATGTATGTTCCTGTAAGTCTAAATTACGGTTCTCTGCCCTTTCGCCGAAAATTGTTTGCCAGATTTTAACTTGCCAACTAACGTTTCGCAGAATTTTATTTCGCCGAATAATCATTTGCCAACTTATCATATAATTTTGTTTTATTTCCCAATCTCACAGTTACCAACTGTACGTTTGGTCGGCTTTTCATAATGACACTTTAAAATGTCAACTTTCAAGTAGCAGAATGTTTTAGTTTGCGTAATATTCATTTAGTTGTTTATTGTTTACCTAATCTAGTGGGGTTATACTGAGTCTTCGAACAAATTTTGAAGAAATTTATTTACAAGGATGCCATTTTCATTTGGGACAAATTATATACAGGTAGTTATTGTTATTATTATTTATTTTTTACTTTATCTTTAATGTGACCCAACCTAACTTAACTGTTTCCTTTTACAAAAGCGATTCGCTTCTGGCCCGTCGCCGGCCGTGCTTTGTTTATCATACTCTAATCTTTTTTTTTGACACTGTGAAATGCATTACGCATGCCCGCTCGTCGGGGAACGAGACGGGGTATGTGGGACTTCCTGCCAAAATGGCAGTACTTATACCCACTAAAACTCAGTGGAGTTCCCTCATCGCCTTGATGGGAGGGTCATGGGAAACCGGCTCAGCCTTTACATCCACAACCCTCCCGGCGCATGCCCGCCTAGCTGGCAGGTCCCGCATGCCCCCCCGGTTGGGGGGGATACGGGAATGGCCGGGAACACCTGGCCATTCCCGTCCGACACTGGTGGAGGCCTGTGCAATACAGGCAAGGATGCCCCCGCACCCGTTACCTGCTGGCCTCCACCTCGGACCCCGCGCCAGATGACCCCGCGTCCAGGCGCCCCTGGTCCCCTCGCGATGGGTCAGGTCAGTGGCCCCACCGCCTACCACTTTTCGGCCGCAGAGGATAGGGAGAGCGGCCAACGCAATACCGACACTCCTCTTCCTCTGCGGTCCCACCGCGTCCGCCATCCAACGGTGGCGACCCCGCCAAGGCCGCGGAAGGTAGGGAGAACGGCTCACCGCAATACTCCTCTCCCGCCGCGGCCTCCCACCCTCAGCCGCGATGTCGCCCATTCCACATCGCGGCCCGCCTCAGTTGCGATGTCGCCGAAGCAGCACCGCAACCTACGGCCGCTACGTCGTCGGCTTACCCGCAAAAGCCCTGACGAGCGGCCCCCTCCTCGGGCTCCTCTTAGCTTCACCGTGGCCCTCCAAGCCACGGCTACTGAGCCCCCCCGCCTCGACAATGCGGGAACCCACCGGGGGGGCTCATACTCTAACCTAACCTAACCTATCGTAATTACACTGACAAAACGTCATTCGTCTAATAGTTGTGTAGCCTAGTGAAATGTGGTGTGTGTTAGTTAAAATTAAAATAAAACACCGGAACAGCGGGATTTATTCGATACAAAAGCGCTTTCCATAATAGCAAACAACTCAACTTTAGGTGAATATGCATCCGAATATCCGATCTTTAATGATAATTCAAGGGTGCACACTGCAAGAATTGTTCGGAATACTTGCATAACGTTAGGATCGCAGTAATGGAATGGCCAGCAAGACGCTCTGATATGAATCCAATGGATGAGAGCACTTATGGGATGAGTTGAAGAGGCGTGTTCGAGCTAACCAACCAGTACCAGAAACGTTGCAGGAGCTGAAAACTGCCATCTTGGAATCATGGGAGAACATTCCACAGCATGGTCATGGCATTTTAGAATTCCATGCCGAACCGCATGACAACCCTCGTAAAGCTCTTGGAAGTAACACAACTTACTAAATAAACGTTTTTTTCTATGTAAACATTGTAACATATCGTTTGTATTGTATCTTCAAAAAAGTTACGTACCTCGAAAGAAAAAAACGGAACCCTAATAGGATCACTCGTGTGTATGTCTGTCCGTCTGTCACAGCCGATTTACTCTGAATCTACTGGACTGGTTAAGTTGGGTACACATATTAATTTCTGTGACCAAATACAAAAACGCAACGTAAATAAAAATAATAATAATATAGTGTTCAGTTTTGGGGGATAAATAATAAAATATTAAATAAAAAGTTTTGCAAACTTACCATTTAACATATCAAATGAAAGGAGTTGTTATGAGGATTTCAAATATTTCGCTACTGGTCACTAGTAAATTATAAATCTCAGTAACAGTGTACTTTATAATTTTTTAAGCTCAATTCTGGTTTACCTATGAAATACGGTGTTTTATTCTTATCATTTTTTGTTCTAAAATTACTTTATTGTTGGTTCGCCTTGCTCAAATCATGAACGGTATATTACTCTTTACGTTGTCCCGTAAGCTATGTGCATTATACTTATTTAAAAATAAACAATATAACAGAATATTACGTATTTTTCACTGACCGTATTTTTAAATTAAAATTATTCTTATTTGTATTGTCAATTATGTGTTGACTATATTAGACATTACCTATATAACATGACATAATATTCTGACATTACATACTTATTGATTTGAATTTATGACATTGTGTATGCTACTATTTTGAAATTATTGTCTAACTTATTAATGTGAATTTATGAAATGGTGAATTTATTTAATGGTGCTTATAATTTTAATAATAATTTTGCATGCCAGAATTGGTGCAACACAGTGGACTGCGCATTCACTTGACATCTAGAAATGTATGATTATGTACTGTGTTGAGCAATAAAGATTTGAATTTGAATTTGAAGGTTTTTCCTGTTATAATAAACTGTATTGTAAATTTTATTACGGTGACGCGTAGACGCTATTCTACTACGGTCGCCTAGCTGCGTACATGCCGTAGCCGTAACGACTTGGCTTGACAATAAAAGCTTGTAACAAAGAAGTCGTAAAGCAATTAAACGTCACCTGTTGTTATGACATACCCTGCGTTCCGAGTTGCGATAATATCGATATTCGCGTGCTAAAACCCGTACCGAATTAGCGTGAGCGCGATAACGATGTCCCGTGAAACGTCATAGATGACGTCATGACATTCGCCATCTTGCGATAACGCCGACCATGCCTTTTACTAATATCGCCGTGAGCGCTGTCAAAAATGACAGTGTGCTGTTTTGTTTTGAGTCGCATCTTATCGTATCGTGGCATTTTCAAAATTGTTCTTCTGGCTACAGTTGCTACCTAACCTAAGAAGAACAAATTTTTGGTGTATACACAGAGAAATACTCTAATATCGTTTTGACATTGCGTGAGCACCGTGAGCGCGTTCACGAGCGTTCCGAGTTGTTGACAGCCCTCAGCTGTCATAATCGTAATATCTAAATCGGAAAGCATGTGAGACGATGTGAGCGCTGTGAGCGATAATAGCCAATTCGGAAAGCGGCCATAGTGTGACTTTAAATTTCTATGTTACAAATTAAATTTTTCTGTTATAATCTGAGATAAGATGTGGTACTTTTCACAAAAACAGAATTATTTATTATGCTTTTCTGAAAAGTAAATATATACAAAAATAGATATAAAATGAAATTACCAGCAAATAGTAAAACTACAAATTGATATACATAGGAACTTAGTCTATAATTTTATAATGATCTTCGGTGTTAATTTCCCTTATCTAAAATGATAATTTTATTTATCTCCCGAGCTCGATGCTGGCTACTCTATTATCAGCCACCTTGTAAACATCGCCACCAGCCAGGGGCCCTATTATGAACTCTTATTTCCAGGCAGTTTACAGCGTAAACAGAACTACCTTGCAATTTCGTATTATGAACTCGTCAAAAAAGCCAGTCAGCGGTCACGTGACACTGTAAACTGCCGAATATTGCTTGGCAATACCGTATTACGAACGTTCGTTTGACATTTCTTTTCATATAACAACTTGTCAAAAAGTAACCTCACAATCCATTCAGTTTACGCTACTTCAGAGGAGCTTTTATTGTTTTGGGTTTATTTGCCGAAGTTACTCGAGTAATAAATAAATAACAAAAGAAAAACTTGCCTGGTTTTTTTAAAGTTCGTAATAGGCCCCCAGGACACAAGGAAGCAGGTTGGTTATTTATTAGCTAACAACTCTTCCTGACTCATGTTGTGCTAGTGCTCCGGGCAGGCGCGGCGAACGTTTGCTTGGCAACAGATTCGCAGCGAGACTCCTTGCGTCACAAGGACGCAAATTGTTTATTTTGTTAGTATGCAGCAGCGAAAAAATAGCTTTTCAAATATTAGGGGTTAAAGTATAAAATTACCGATTTATACTGCAAAATTAAAACTTTTTTTTTTACAAGATGTAACATATTTATTTAATCAAAATATTTACCCTCATCATCTATACATTGCTGCCATCTAATCGGAAATTCATTTATGCCTTTGCGATAGAACTCTGGGGATCTAGATTCTACAAACTGTGTGAAAGCATTTTGTACTGCCTCTTGGGAAGAAATTTTTTTACCACGTAGAAATATGTCCAAATCACGAAAAAAATGGTAGTCAGTTGGAGCAAGGTCTGGCGAGTACGGAGGATGACGTATGGTCCCGTGCAGTGTTAGGTATTGCGTTATCATGGAGCAATAATAGTGAAGATCGATGGCTGTTTCACTGCCAGTTTCGCCATCATTGTTCGAAGTTTGGCACAATAAACATCTGCTGATATTGCTTGACCAGACCTGAGAAAGCTATAGTGAATAACACCATGAAGAGACCACCAAACAGTTACCATTACCTTTTTATTGGTAAGCTTTGCTTTAGGGCACTGTTTGACCTGGGGTCAACCATTGCATTTTTCGCTTACGGTTATCTTAAAGAATCCAATTTTCGTCACATGTCACAATTCGGTCCAATATTCCTTCATTTCTGTACTGATTCAATAAGGCAGCGCAAGTTTCAACACGCGTTTCTGCAGATCAGTCCAATCATGAGGTACCCATTTTTCATATTTTTTTATCTTATTGATTTGATGCAAATGAGTCAATATTGTAGGTAAGACCACCGCCACCACCATGCTGCTAATTCCTGGGTAGTAAGACTCGGATTGGCTTCCACCATCTCCTTCAATTAAGCGTTATTTACCTGTGTGGGTGGTCTTCCACGTGGTTCGTTCTTCAAGTCGAAGTTTCCATTACGAAAGCGTTTAAAACCAAAAACGCACGGTGCGTTCATTAGCAGTCTCCTCTCCAAACGCAGCATTGATATTGCGAGCCGTTTCTGCCGCGTTAGTTCCGCGTCGGAACTCATATTTTCGTTGTATCCATCTTTTCCGTCTAAGTTGAATAAAAAAAACGATTGAAATTCGAAAATCGAATATTGCAAGAAAAATCTCATGGGTATAATGTAAAAGATTTACTCGAATATCTCACACCATGAAGGTTCAAATCTCAGTTCAAAGTATCTATTACTATAAAACGGCAATTTCATACTTTAACCCCTATTATTTAGGAATTTACAACAGTTGATTTATAGGAATAACCGATGGACTTGTGTTATTAAGAACTATGTTATTTATATTTTAAATATAAATTATTACATTTACAATATAACCCGGGACGATTACAAATTCACTACTTTTCACTTATGCAATCCTGGTAGTTTTTATAACGATAATAAGCAATAAGGAGCATAATTAATTTGACGTAGATAGAAAGGACTCACCCACAATTACGGACATAAATGAGTTCTACTTATAATATATTAAAGAGGTCCTTACGGTTGGTTATTTAACTCAGCAAAAAAAATCCGTGACACTACAAAGATAAGGTTGATTTTTTTATGATGGGAACCAACTCACATGTAGTTGGGTACCTTCCGTTAACCGTTAGGACCTCTTTGGTATATACAACTTATTTTTGACCATAATATGGTTTGAGTCCTTTCTACTAAACTACGTCCAATTCAGTTTGAATGTTCTAATAATATATAGTAAGTATAATATTTTAGCTTCAGCCCGCGGCGCGGCGTCGTTCACGTTAAGGTAGGAGAAGGAAGACAGTTTTTACCTAAATACTTCATTTAATTTCAGTACGGTTTATATATGTTAAATGACTGATTGTTTTGGCTACTTGCAGTTTAAACGTTTCTTATAGACTCGGAAATGAAGTTTGAGATCAAAAATGTGTTAACAAAGAAATGTCATTGTCAAAATGACGTTTCAGATATAGTCAACATTTCCCTAGTCAATATAATTATTTGACTAGGTTTTTTTTCAGGGCCCTAAACATACTATTCGTCAACCTGTAGGTGACCTAGTTACTAATGCCTAAATGCTAAAAACTAAAATTATATTTTTTCATCATACTAATGTTCAAGCATGATATTATTTAATGAAATAAACAATAAACGGCTTTGAACTTAATAATTAATTTAAATCAAAAATTGTTAGAATGCGCGTGTGTACCCAGATTAACTTTCAGCGATATTGTTAAATGCCGCCTATCCTAACAACAAGTTGTGATCGTACATAGCCTACCAGGGTAACAGGAGAAGGAATCAGCCATCAAAGTTAGCTGAAAGGGAAATATTTAAGTGAAAGGGAAATATTTGGGGCGGTCTGGGGGCGGTACCTGATTTAGGGAAAAAGAGAAACTTAATGGAAGAAAGGGATAACGTTAAGGGATATGCTTTTATATAATTATAGGTACACATGCAAAACTATAAAGGAGCTTAAGGCCTGTGTTCACCAACATTTAAATCAACTGTTTAGATATTTAATCAGTTGTTTACTTAACATTTCTTAGGAAATTTGACTTAAACCAACTGTTTAAATACCTAACCGGTGGTTTGAATGTTGGTGAACACTGCAGCCACAGAAAAGGTTAAGGAGTCACGACTTCCCAAGGGCAATACCGAGATGCCCGAGATGCCGTGTAGTTAAAAAAAAAAAAAGACGTGTGGCACTCGGGGACTGCCGCGGTAAAGCTATTGCATAGCATTTTGTATCAACTTATGCAATTATAATTATTTATTTATTTTATCTATGCAGTATTTCTTTTTCTTTGATATCAAAGAAAAAGAAATCTTCTATTTGGTTTCTTTGATTCAAGTTACACTTTTTGAGCGTGGTGACCGATAAGAAAGTAAAGTCAATCCATAATCGGCCCAGAACTTTGGAGAACCGTTTAAAAGTGGTTTTTATAAGCTATGAAGAACGTTAATGTTTAATGTTAATTCTAGCTAGGAGAATCATAAACACGAGTAAAATTATTGATTTATAAATAAATTGCTCACATACCTCAACAACCTTTCAAAAACTTTTGAATTACGATGCCTGCCATCTAGTGGATAAAACCGACAACAAAACACAACTGAGACCACCAACAGAGCAACGCTTGTCTCGATTACGAATCACAAGCCACGCCAATGTCACCTCTATTTAGTTAGTTCTACCTGCGATTACTAGATGGGGTTGCGTTGCGCGGTAAATCCACCACAGAGTTTCGTAGAGTCGTACAATACGTCTAATCGCACGCACACAACGCCGTGTCGAAGACTGCCGAACTGAAACGACGTTAGACGATGCACGGCCTTCAAGCCACACCTCCGTGCCCGTCGGAGTGGGGAGCGTGAGGTTTTTTCGTTACGGAATTTCTGGATTCGGTCCCCGCGCTCAAGGCCCGCGATAGAAGCTATGCAATAGCTTAAAAACTACATTAAGTGTAGTAGTTGATTTGCTTCTTCTTTTTCGTCGTATTGTTGATTCCATTTATTTGTTTTAAATAAGCTTAGTACCTTATATACCAACGGAAAATGATCTTTACGTAATATTAGGTATTAAGTTGAGTATGTATTTATAGGTACTCAAAGCTGTCATCGATTTATTTTGTATGTAAGTATTATTTTTGTACTATGTGGTGGTGGAGGTAATTTTTTTTTCTAGACGTAGCGTTGGAAGGCCTTGCACAAGGTGGACCGATGACCTTATGAAAGCTGCAGGAATCCGCTGGATGCGGGAAGCACAGAACCGGTCGAAGTGGCGGTGCTTGCTATGACCTTGTCCAGAAAGGGCGAATTCGCTGTTAATCTCACGCGCGTATAACGCGCGTATCGTGCGTCTAGAAGAAGCGTCCCAACGTGCGTATTCCGTATCGAAATTTTGCGTTTTGAATTTCGCGCGTAACCAGGATTCAACAAGGAGTCTCCAGTACCTATCTCGACTCGCGCGCAAAACGCGCGTGTCACGCGCGAGTCGAGAGTGGCGAAGTGCACGCGATTTACGCGCGTATTTTAAATTCGCACGATGCTTGTGGATACAATGTATTGATGACCAGTACCGAATTCGACCATTCTGGAAAAGGTCTTTGGAAGGTGCTCTCTTTGAAAAATGGTTTGTTTAGTCATTGCGACTTTGACATTTGTGAAGTACACAAATGTAAAATACACACCGTCACACCAAATCATGGTGCGCTATACTTTACAAGAACACGGAATAATTTTCTCATTATTTTTAACCAAAAAACGGTTAGCGGTTTTAACCCAACGTGTCAAAGTGTATAACTTCTTAGCTTCACAAATTCGTAAACATGATTACATACATCAGTATATATGTGTCTGAGTGAGACGGTAACGCGAGTTCAGTGCCTTTTCCCCAACACAAAAGTGCCCAACGTGCCTAAAAGAGTTTTCACTTCGAAAAACCCATTTTAGCAAATGAACCGGTCGCAGAGTTAAAGTGATCTCGATAGAGTTACCTTAAGTAAACTGCGAATTACTTGTACACCATAATCGTTTCTAGGTACGATTTCTGTTGACGTTCAATCATCGGAACAGCTAATTAGATGTCATGACTTCTAGATTTATTTGCAGGTCCCTGAAAATTTAATACACGTTTTGTAAGTTAAAGGATAAATTTACTTATTTATTTATTGTGAATAAAAGCATGGAAAGCATGGTGATTTAAAAAAAGTCCCATCCGTTAAGCTATTGTTTCTCAGAAGAGGGGTGGCCGTCATATTCATATTGCAGAGACAAACAGTGGTAGGTGCAATTACGAAAATTGGGGAATACATTTAAATACAAGGATATACCTTTATCTTAACTATAAAGATAAACTATCATATTATAACGGCCGTCATGAAAATTCTGTCATCTGTCAAAGCTTTGGTTTCCTAAGACCCTTTATACACGGCAAGGTTTCTTTACGGTGCGGCGTATAAACCACGCCGTAGAAAAAAAAAAACGTATCTGTCAACAAGCTTGAAGAGTGATCCATACAACCGACCCCCAAGATACAAGCCCAGCTTAGTTTGGGGGTCAACGGCCAAACCAAAATATTGTGATGTATTGTCTGTAATCCCTTTTCTTTTTGCCAACAAAACTTTTTTTTTGTACAACTCTGACGACATTGAAAAAGTACGGTTTGATCGCCGGTAGGCACGGTACTCAGTTTTGTATGGACCATTATGGAAGCCTGTTGACAGACACGTTTTTACGTGTACAAAGGGCCTTAGAAAGCGGTGAACGGTCAGACAATAACGGCTGTCCACATATTATGTCCACTTATTGAAAAATGGATGACAATAGGAGTAATTGAAAACATATACGAACGGAGCAAGTTAATTAAAGCTTGTAAAAACTCAACATAAAATACTTTTTCTCAAAACTCCTCGGATAGATTTGGAAGAGCTTTAGTTTACAGATGGCTATCGATTTCTAAAATAGGATTTCTGAACTACAGCTGTTATACAGGGTTATTTTAAATTGGCTAGCTAAACTCCGCAGCCGCGATGAGTATCGATATCTGAACATAATAAAATAAAAATAAATTAATTTGACGATTTCTTTTTGTAATTAATAACTGTGGTTGATGAAAACCACAGTTATTTTTAAGTCAATTGAAATACTAGTATAAAAATCTGTTTTATTTGTGTAAACTTCACAGATGTGATGGGTCCCATCGTATTTAGATATCGATAAAACATTAGAAAACACTAACAGCGGTCGTTGACCTCCCAAAAAAGAACATCAAATCTTTTTATTTTGTATCTAATATCTAATCTTTTTAGATATCGATACGCATTGCGTCTGCGGAGTTTAGCTAGCCAATTTAAAATAACCCTGTATACTAAGATACCTCAACGGATGACTATGTATACGAGAAATACATAGCTACTATATTTTTAACTTTTTTATTTCGTCAGGGACAAAACAAAAAAAAAAAAAAACTTTTCAGCAAATGAACCAACCGCCAAGTTAATTGAACTTGAAAGAAAATGAAAAATGTTGTTACCTCCACCTTTTGTTAATTGCGAAGAACATGTACACTCGTACAGTCGTACACCATTATCGTTTCTAGATACGTTTTCTGGTGACGTCCAACCATCGACAGCCGCCCATCTGTTGTGACTTCTGGATTTATGTTCCGGTCCCTGAAAGTTTATTACACGTATTGTAAGTTTAAAAGATAAATTGAGAACATGAAAAACGTGAAGACTTAAAAAAAATCGGGATGTGGCTGCGTCGTGGACACGGCCGTGTTTAACGCGCTTTGACGTATACCAGCCCATATTACCGAAGTTACACATTATGCGTTGTACATCGTAAATTATGTATGAAATTTCAATTTTATATTTATATTTGTTTCTAATATCTTTTAAAAATAGCATTGGGTACTACGTTAACTATTTATTGCGTGAATCTATTAAAATTGTTCAAAGCCGTGAATCGTGAATACTGAGTAATTGTCAAAAATATTAAGGTACCGCTCCACCCTACAGGAGTATTCATTATTAGAATTAGTGTCATTATTTTTGTAGTGTTTTCCTCAACAATAACATCACGTTCCACATTGGCACGTGGACTACTCTTCAATGCGCTTGCGTGACAAACGCAGACCAGACAAATACGGCGCGTATCATTAGGAGCACATGACTTATCAAGACGTTGATATTGCAGCAATGGTCAAGGTCAAAGTGCAAAGAGACGTTAGGTAAAGCTCTAAGCATTACCTAACGTCTCTTTGCTATTAAGTAAATTCATAGTTTGTAGATGCAATTTTAGACTTAAAAGGTCGTTTGGCAGATTTATTTTATTTTTATTTATTTATTTAAGGAAAAACAAACAGTAGCACAATAAGAAACAGTCATAATATCTTAAATATTACAATTTAAAACCATTATAACATCTAAAATTCATTGCACGAAGGTATTTCTTGCTGTTATGGTAGGAAAATTTCATTACTATTATTTTATCAAAATCCCAATTGCCAAAGTAACGCTAAGGAAAATGGCTGTGATGATTAATATAGGATATCTATTTTAGGGGGGTGAAATGAGCGTTGGTTTATATGAAAAATCTTGTTGTAGTAATATCTACTTACTTAATAGAAATCTTAAATTCACTGACGAACAATGAACGGCTACAACAACTGAGTCTAGAAGCTTGAAATTTTGTGAAAGTGAGCACTAAGGTAGGATTTTTAAACTTTCACCACCTAATTTAAGGGATACGACCTAAATAGGGGATTAAAATTTGTATGGTAGTTCGTCGCCTTTGCCAATGGGAAATACCATCGGACACACGGCTTGTAAACTTGTAAATTGGCACGATTGGAGTTAATATTTTTTCTGTTAGCTTTTCTCCTTGATCCTCGCTATCCACTTGGTGTAATATTTTGGCCTAATATTCTCGTTACTAAAGCAAGAAAAAATATACCTTCTTCTTCTTCTTTAAATTTACTTTCTTTTATTTTGTATAAACAAAGTAAGCCCGCACATTTGTACATTAAAATGCTTTATACAGTTGTTACACAATTAACTATTTACACTATGTACTAAATTAAATGACTAACTAACCAATTATATTTAACGTTTAAATTACGTACGTAAATAAATAAATAACAGGCCGTACAAACATGGTAGGCTGAAATTAGGGCAACCAAAACGATTTTTTTTGCATAATGTGTTACTAGGATACCAGAAGCACGGAAGCAATGCATCGAATATCAAGGTAATGTCGTCACCGATTGAACCCAAAAAGTGTAGTATAGTGCAGCTGCACACATACATAGTTCTTCGACAAACATGCACATTTGTACACTCCCATACGCACCCTGACAAATACATACACAAATCCTTACTACCACTGACTTATCGCGTTGCGGTGTTTCTAGTAAATTTCGTATAACGTATACATGAGGTCGGTATAAGTTTACTTTTGATTCTATTAACGAGCTGTGTCACCACTTATTTCGCAGATAACTTGATATCAACAAGGTTGCGAACAAAATAACTAACAATAATTGTAGCGAGCTTCATGGAAAGCTGCAGATAAGTGCGCCATCTCGCTTGCCGCGGAAATGTAACTGTAACCTATTCTATGTGCCTGGATCTAAAACTAAACCTCGGACACACCATATTGCTAAGGCTCTGTAGGCAGTATAAGGAAGTATCGAAGCACAACAAATTATTTATTACAAGCAAATTACCAAAGTTAAAAAAATACATAAAAATCATAGTATCCAAGTCGTAATATTTGTTATTATTGTCTGTTGTCTTTTATGGTTATTCTATTTCCTTATTATTATTATTATTTTTTTTTTATTCATTTGTTATGTAATACACTTTTTTTCCTTTGTATAATTTCCGTGTTATGTATTTTGATATATTTGAATATTTTTACCTTGTCAATGTTACTGTAAGTACCTAGATGATAAGTAAATGATGTGGTCTTCCATAATTAGAAGGGCATACTTGTATTTGTCTCTCTGTATTTTCTCTGTTGGAGATTCAATAAATCCATATTATTCATACCTACTAATATTATAAATGTAAATGTAACTCTGTCTGTTAAGTTTTCTAGCCTAAACCGCTGAACCGATCGTCATGAAATTTGGCAAAGATATAGCCTGGGATATAAAGAAGGACATAGTTGTCCACCAGACACGACACCCGTCTGGTCGGAGGATCCTCCCTTTTCTACAGAGGATGAGTGAACTTTACACCCTGTTCCTCATACCGGCTATATGGGGATGAAATTTCATAAATCCTATCTTAGTGCTCAATTTCGTTTGTATATGGAACTTGTGAATAATGTAATCCATCTAGATACAGCGGTTTAGGTTGCGGTGTCAGTCAGTGAATTAATTCAAGATTTTTTTTCAGCTGCGGGTGCTACGACCGCTTGCTGCCGTAGCAGCATGACGTCATTACGTTGCAACTTTATAATTCTAAACGAATTTTGCGTTAAGAGTTAATGCACACAAAAACTGGGGCCAACAATAATCCCAGACTAATAAAAAGTTTAACCATCTCTATTTATTTTTCAAGATTGTGATATGTTAACGGATTTTCAGTTTGTGTCGTTTCATTCTCAATCATCGTACAGGGTCGTAAACAAAGTAATGCTACAGTTTCGAACGATATACTAAATGCAATTTTGACCCCACATAGCTTGTAATAAAGACTTAAATGTTCGTCACATCATGGAACCAAAATAAGTATCAAGCTTCCGAAAGTTCTGTGTTCCTAGTATTACAGAGGTAATATCGACATCGGTTCGTGGTACGTGGTTCAGATAGTTTCAATCAACACGTATTGAGGACTATCGCGCTTGAATTCGCCGCTAGAGGCGCTAGTGTAGAGTGAGTTCTCTAGAAATGTCAAATGTGAAAATGAACGTTCACTTTGCGGGATTTTCAATATTTATAATTCATAATGGCTTAGGATTGTAAGTAAGAACTTAGGATCTAATTTGGTAGCATTTGGAGGAAGAATAAGATTTGTCTGCTTCATGCTTGCCAATTTTAGGGACATTTTAATGTAAATAATAATTTGGTGTTTTTTAGTAAAAAAAAAGTTTTTAATAATCAACAGCCAAGCTTACCTAACACTACCTTACGCATAATTCTATGAAAATCGTCTTTAACTTGTTTTATAGATGTTCAAATAATTAAGCTTCACAAAATGAAAAGTAAAATACTTAAGCTACACCGTAGCGCTACGGGAACTTTGTCCCCACTATGTTGTGTCCCGTATTTTTAAGAAAATAATCTTATTCACATACACTACGATCGTGTAGATAAACAAATACAGAAAGAAACTAGAAACAAGGCTTAACTTTAACACAGATCTGTTCCTGTATGGAGTATTGCAGCCACTTATGGGATGGCTCAGTAAAATACCAACTTGCTGCACTTAACTCGGTGGAACGCAGAGCGAAACGGCTTATAGGCGACGGTGTCCAGGCTTCACAGCCTGGCTCATCGGCGTAATGTTGCTTGCCTGTCGGTCTTCTACAGACTGTACCTAGGAGAAAGTAGGCAGGAGCTCCACGGCCTGATCCCCATAGCCCTTTTATTATCGGACTACCAGACGTCCTGCAGGGTATCATGCGTACTTGGTTGATATCCCATCCAGTCGTACTCAGTGCTTCTCCTCCACGTTTATATGCGCACAGCCAGTGTGAAACTCTCTGCTTGAATCTGTGTTCCCTTCCACTTATAACCCGTCTGTCTTTAAAGCAAGAGTGAACAGGCATCTTCTGGGTACGCTCGATCTATCATAGATCTCAGCCATCGCTTTCCACCAGGCGAAATCGAGGTCAAGAGCAGGCACAATCAGTAATAAAAAAAATAAGCCAAAAAATTTGGAGCCGGTTAACTACTCGTATAACTAAATCAAAAAACTTGTCGTCGGCTTAGATAACTGAGTGGAACTTTCTGCCTGCGTCTGTGTTTTCGAACGCATACAACCTTAGGGTCGTAGCACACATATCAAATCGGAAAGGGATCGTAACCGTATCGCCTTTCGCGTCGCCGTCAAACAGTCGTCAACCTTACGTAAGCACGTAACCAAAGCGGATCAGAAGCTCCGATACGTCGACTCGGCTACGGCTAGGCGACGCCGCGCTTACAGCTCGCCGACCGCTTACGTTAAGTGTAGCGCACGGTTATGTCTCGGTTCAGATTACGTGAGTTGGCTATCATTTCCATAGCACTTGATGAAGAGGAAAAATAAAATAGAAAGAAACGACGAATATGGGTACGCAATATGAATAAAGCAAGAAGAACTGAAGGAGAATTTTGGATTATTATAAAACATTTGATAGATGATGAAGAGAAATTTTATATTTATTTCCATATGCCAAAATATCTCTTTAGCTAAAACGAGACGTAAGCTAGGGTACGGAGAGCCGTAAGCTAGGGTACGGAGAACAGTAAGCGCGGGAACTGCAGTCGACCACGCACCGCACCGCGGTTCGTGAGCTTGTCCCGAGGCGAGGCGATAACGTTACGATTCCGATTAGTGTGCGTTGCAGTAGGGAGTTTCATACAAATAATACTGAACGGCTCGAGTTGATACGGTGACGATCCCTTTCCGAGTTGATACGTTTGCTACGACCTCTAAACTATTCAAAGTGAGAGTGAACAGGCTTCTTCTGGGTAAGCTCACTCCATCGTCGACTTTGTCTCTGTCACCTCTGACCTAGACTAGAGTCAAGAGCAAACCCATCGTAAAATAAAAAAAGTGATCGGGGGGAGGGGCGAAGGGGGGGGGGTTGCCATAATCGCCACGCTTGGCAGTCGAGTTGGCGATTGCATTAGGTGTTAAAAATGCACAGAGAACGCTGCGGCCTATTCTCTAGTAAGTCTCTTAGTCGCCTTTTACGAAACCCACGGGAGGAAATGGGGACAAAATGTTTGAGACAATTAATTTTATTCATAATTTTATTTTCGTGTATTTTTCGGCTGTTTTAATAGTTATTCTGCTATTCGGGGCGGAGACAAAAAAAAAAAAAAAACTAAGAAATAGATTTGTTTTATATATTTAGTAGATATGTCAAAAGTTAAAATAATCCTCCCCGGCAGGGGATCGAACCCTGGTCGCCCGCGTGACAGGCGGGAATACTAACCACTATACTACCGAGGATTGTGACTGAAAACCTGAAATTAAGGTTCTGCTGCTTCTTGTGATGGCACAAAACATCGAATTACACCGAAACTACGCAATTTTTTTGTACAATATTACACTTAAAAGAGGCGTTAGTTAAAATATTGACTCAAGCAAGTTGTTAAATTTATATTAGCAGTATTTTAATATGAATTGGTTTTTATTCAGTCTTCCACCCCACGGATGCAAAGCGAGCTGTGTAGACAGCTACATTACGAGCAAGTTCCGATACTGTACGCTAGATAGTGCAGTTACATCTCTCAACGGGCCGGTTAGATGGCACCACCTGACTAAAATGCACGTAACATCATTGTGCTTCTTCAAAAACATTATGTTTTGGGTTTTCATAGGTAACCCGATTCAAACGTAACACCCAAACTATGAATTTATTTGAATTAGACAAGTAGTCGCATCTGATTTCTTTAATAGTAATAGCAATAGTAATAATCCATATATTTGTCAGTATATTGTTACAGAGTTGTTACATAAATTTAAAAAAATCATCATATTCTGCCGTTTCCGGCATACAAATACATTATTAGAGTTTTGGTTGGATTATTAGATATAACATTGAATTTAATAAAATAGGATAAAATTCAAATTGAAAATTAGTCATATATTAGGTATGGAAATGTCAAAAATATTAAATTAAGTCAAAGAGATAATAAGTATTTAAGTCAACTTTTCATTCATAAAATCATCAGTCGAGTAAGTAGCATTTAGTTAAGAGATAAGTAATTGAATAATTTACATTTAAATACCCCAAAGTCAATTAATCATACGATACAGTTAAATTTAACGCAGTAGGTAATAAGCAGAGATCGGAATAGGTAGAGTTTATTTACCTAAACTTCGAGGAAGGAAGTAACATAGAGTGGATAATACCTCCTCTAAAATCACGGAATAATTTTAATGACGTTTAAATCCCGGGATTTAAAAACCACGAATTATTTATTGGACTCTCACAAAACTTCAAACATATCTACACGCATATTTCTGCTTCATTCATCAATAAACCTACCCATACTAAATAATAATGATATGTGCTCAATCTATCATTATTCTGACTTCTAACTTAATTTTTCTCCATATCGTACCGATTTTGAAGAGACATCGTACATGTTTTCATTAATTTTGAGAGGATGAATGAAAGGCGACTCATCGTTTCAGCCGAAAGATGTCCACTGCTGGACATAGGCCTCCCCCAATGGGGGGGGGGGCTTGTCATAATCGCCACGCTTGGCTACATAAAGAACGATGCTGCCCAATCTCTAGTAAGTCCCTTAGATGCCTTTTACGACACCCACGGGAGAAAATGGGGTACAGGTGATATTCTTTACGTTCGGCACCATACGGTACAGGCGGTAAAGGCGACTAACAATAATAGTACATTACTTATCAAGGGCTGTAAAAGAAAGAAAGCCCGAAATCGCAGGTATTTGTGACCCGATCCGCAGACGAGGGTTGTAAATATGCGATAGAGGGCTTTCTTTTTTACTGCCCGTGGTGAGTACACAATTTTACGTCTTCACCTGGCCATAATGCGAGTTTTACTGTACGCGTAGTGTGTGGTAAAACTCACATTATGTCCAGGTGTGACGTAATAGTACATTACTTATCAAGGGCTGTAAAAGAAAGAAAGCCCGAAATCGCAGGTATTTGTAACCCGAGCCGCAGGCGAGGGTTGTAAATATGTGATAGAGGGCTTTCTTTTTTACTGCCCGTGGTGAGTATACAATTTTACGTCTTCACCTGGCCACAATGCGAGTTTTACTGTACGCGTAGCGTGCGGTAAAACTCACATTATGGCCAGGTGTGATGTAAAAGATATTTACAAAGCAGATATAAGTGGAAACACCGTGAGGGGACGCCCTAGGAGAACATATTACAGTGACCTAATTGGTGATGTTTTTCAGAAAGGTCAGGTGCGTAGAACTCGCAACCGGCGTGCGTGTATGACCAGATGTATGAATGTTAACGAAGCAAAAGTAGTATTTATGGAGCGTAGCAGGTGGCGTTCTATAGTTTCTGCCTACCCCATGGGAAGATAGCGTGAGTTTATGTATGTATGTATATATGTATGTACATTCTGGTCGAAGTTTATTTACATAAAATATGGAAATGAAGTATATCTACATCGATGTGACGAAGAAGAAAAAGAGATATCGTCGTGGTACTTTTAAAAGAGAGGTCTATGTCAAAATAATATATTTTTGTATCTGAAGAACTAAGATGTTAGTATTCGTTATATCGGAAAAGATCCTTAATTCTTAAATGAATAAGCCTTACCTCCTTAATCTTGGGCAGTCCTCCAGCGTTGAAGAAAGAGATGGTACGCTTGCTTCTAAATCTGAAAAAAAAAAAAAACCTTTAGTTAGTACGCAATAAGAATCTCAATCAAGTTATGTGTGAAGTGTCTATATAATGGAATTAAATATCAAAACATCTATTCTATCATATAATAGCTTTTGCCCGCGGCTTCACCCGCGTGGATGTCGGAAAAAATCCAACGGGAACGTACTACTGAGATAAAAATAGCCCTTTGTGTTATCGAAATTCATCCAGACAATCGGACGAAAATTCTAAAAACCATATTTTCGGCATCAGATTCAGACTCGCTCCCAAACCTCGTAGCATTAGTTTTTTCAAATACATTAATTATATATTTTATTAGTGCAGATACGTATAGCTGTCTAATGCTAGATTCACAAAATGAGGTTTACATTGTGTCTGTGGTTTATTAACATTTTACCCAGTTTTTTTTTTTTGCTTTGTTAATATTTATCTCTCAGCAGCATTCCCCCAAAACATACCTTATCTGAGTGTAGAACTTACTTCTAATAAATTCAGTTTTTTTTTTCTTATGTATAAAGAAAGAAAGAAAGAAAAATTGTTTATTCTGCACAAACAAAACGCACTTAATAAAAAATAAAATTATAAAATACATACATTGTAGTAGCCAAAAGCCTCTTATTCAAGCAATAAAAGATTGACAATTTAGTCCAGCTGTTAGGCATCGAATAGCAAAACTGGTAGCTTGGCCGACCTATATCTTTGGGGACATGGGTTCGAATATACCCGCAGCCAATAATTTACTTTTTACTTTCCTGATTCTTAAATGAGGTTTTGTTTACTATAGCGTTCTGAGTTTGCTTATTTTTTTTTTTTCTTCAGGTAAACTGATATTGAAAATTAGTTATTAAAGTAGTATTATTAAAGTAGTAAGTATTATTTTTCTTGCTTTCATACGACCACGCTTCTGTAATTTATGTTACCCTGGTACCCGAGCGATATGGGTCGCCCGAACCGTAAACGTGGTACCAGTTCAGTTTCAAAACTTGCAGTTGATACGAGGTGAATACCGTGAATATTGCGGGATAAAGTTAGATTGGTAACGTGTGGTGCCGGACGTAAAGAATAACACCACCCCATTTCATCCCGTGGGTGTCGTAAAAGGCGACTAAGGGACTTACTAGAGAATGCCGCAGCAGCGTTCTCTATGCAATCTTACCACCATACTGCGATCGCCAACCCGCCTGCCAAGCGTGGCGATTATGGCAAACACCCCAATTGGGGCAGGCTTATGTCCAGCAGTGGACGTCTTTCGGCTAAAATGACTGAAGTTAGATTAGCCATAACCGATATTCCGCCTGTTACACTCAGACCATCCCTGTCTATCTGATGTCCAGTATCCTGCTTGAGGGTGGCAAATTTAATCAAAAGTACCTAGATATAAACCTATTCGGTTATCTCTCTACTACCAGCAGTTCGTTGACATAGTAACGCAACTTGAGTTCATATCACCAGCACGACAGAAGTCAAGAAGAGTTGCATGCCTAAAAGAATAAATAATAATTAATTATCTGTTAGTTTGAGACTAGTGTAAGCGCGATTACGCGTAGTTCGACTTTTCCCAACAGATGGCATTAAAAAGTCGATTTGGCAAAATTTTCGATGGTGACAGTCTTGGATTAAGCGTGCGATATCGTAATGCATGACATGTTTATGCCTACATAATTATGCTCCTGTGTTTTCTCCAACAATAACTATCACAGAATTGAGCTCCAGGAAATAAGTCCATCTCTTCTGTTTTTCTCTAAAGTCCTCGAGCGTGTTGTTTACTCTGCCCCCACCTCAACTGCTTAGCTCAAGCAGCTGTCCGTTCTACCAAATATCACCTTAAAAGATTACTGCAAATATCAGTCTTACTAAATCTTGTCTCACTAAACCGTGTCGTTCCGTCTATATTAGAATTTATAATAAAGGGCAGCACCTAGGAATATGGCAGTTCAAGGGTGGGTTGACACTTTCTCGGCTAATATATCTCACGAAAAATAACAGGTTTGCAATGAGAAACTACTTACAATTGGATCAGAATTAAAGACTGAACAAAATGGAATATTTTTCAAATGAGATACGCATTTGGTTTTGTTGTAATTTATATTTTTTTCAGGAAGTGCGAGCAAACTGCTTATGGACAGCGTACTTCACTCTTGTTGCTTCGTTGTCATGGAAACCGCTTTGACGTGCCATGTGTTTGGGATACAGTATTGATCCATCCAGACCGTACAATATTTGAAGCACTAGGCGTTCATGTAACACTAAGAGGCTTCCAGGAATGTCCTTTTGAAGGTCGTAGTGTTCGCGCCCTATATATTATATAAATGGCAAAAAGTTATTTCGTTCGATAGCTACAAAAGTAGGCAATAAGTTCACACTAAAAGTTTATCAAAAACTCCCATTAAAACTTTAAAAAAATACTTGAAACTCAAAAAGTGTGAAAAAATAAACTTTTTCACAATTTTTAAGTTTCAAGTATTTTCACTACACTACTTGTAGTAGTTGTTCCGGGTCTGGCTGTTTGTGTATGTGACTTTAAATGTTTGTAAACGCACCCACAATACAGGAGAAATTCCTAGTGAGGGCAAAGTTAAGAAAAAAAAAGTACTTTTTGTGCACTCCACGCCCTTCAACGTCCAAAGATGCCCCAGAGTTTCCTCCAGGTTGACCATCCTAATAATAATAATAAGAAAATTACTCCAAAATTGTGCATTTAAATTAATGTAACCTTCCTTTTTTCTTCATTAAATGTCTAGGTTCGCTTAAATCTTTCTTTTTCTCGTAGTCATGGTATAAAGTTATAGTATGCAACACTTGAATAAAATGGATTTATATCGAGGGCCATGAAGCACTCGCGTCGCTCGGGATTCTAACACATGAATCATCCATGAATCACTCCCCACGGTCGTGATTCAGTCGTTAGTATCCTTCACTTGCTCGTGATTCATCTATGGCCCTCGCTTTAAATCCGTCCTATATTCACTAATTGCATAATATACTATTTTCACGCGCCAATATGTTCAATTGTTTATTTTTTACTTTAAACAGCTCTATATTCAAGCCAGTTCGACATTTAAATAAAATCTTAAGTTACCTCCTTGTTTCGAAGTAAAAGGTTCGTTCCATTTTTAAAAATTACACGTTAGTTCATAGTAATTTATTCGGCCGCTAAACACGACGGTTATGGATTTTCATACTTACATTCCGGTCGCTGCTCCGCATGAAGGTATTTGACCAGTACCACATTTTCGATTTATTTCGAAGAAGGTTATCAAAATAATGGTCGAATTTCCAAGCATAAGTATTTGAGAAAAAAATATTAATACCAACTTATTTATTTTTCTCAAACATGCTTCACTAGAACCGATAAAACTATGTTGGATTTCGGCATCTTTCTTCATCTTCATGCGACTGGTTGAGAATCCGTTCTCTCCTCACCTCATTCCATGAAGTATCATGCAATAACCCCTCTCCCACAATGCACTGAAAATTCCTACCCCCATCTCCATATACGAATGTGTGCATTGTGTGAGTATATTGAGAGTTTACTTGTGGTTATTGAAGTGGCTACTTAAAGCTTATTGTTTCCTAGTACGTCTTATGCATTCAATGCATTCCAGCCACAATGCAACTTCACGTTAGTGGTTGTTGTACCGAACATCGACATCGAAATACTAAGATATCTTAATGGACGGATGGATGACCCCTGTAACACAGGTTTTCCTAGCATAGGGGTCATTGATCAATATTTTGTGTCAGGCTATTCCCATGTTTAAATTAAGTGTCCACTCTGTATGTGTACTTTTACGTCAAATAAAAATATTATATTATATTATATTATTATATTAAATATTGATACCAAATTTTAGAGTTTATAATCTATGTATGTGTATCTATTTTAATTATCATAATTCACTATGTTATGTTTTTAATATTTTTTATTATTATTATCTCCTCTCAATCAGAGCACCTGCGATCTTGTCTCTTCCCACCCTTGGTTGTCTAGTACAGAATGCCTAAGGCATTAAGTCTTACTACTTCGTAGCACGTGGGTAATTACCATAAAAAAATCGTTGTTTTCGATTTCTCGGCTGTTCCTTTGGGTTTTTCCTCAACCTCCGCAGTATGAACGCGAATAAAATAAAAACATAATTACTGCCGACAAAAGTGATAACCCAAAACTTTGGAATAACTGTTATTTTTTGACAGGTGACACGTGACACCTTATTTAATTGTCTAGTGAATTTTTATTACACTACGCGCTATTACGCGCCGCCAGTCTAGCGCACACGTCACGTGCATGTCCCGCATTTCGGTGACGCGAACCCATAAGTTTTCGCCCTACCAGAAATCGCTAAACGCGGCTAAACAAGTTTTCATTTCAAAAATCAAATAGGTCGAGCCATTTTCGAGTTTTTGCAAGTCTAAAGCCGCTGCGCCAATTTATGTAAGAAAACATGTAAGTAAAAGTGTAGTGACCTACACACTAAAGTCTAATTAAATTAAAAGTAAAACAAAATTGAATATAAATTATGTATTTCTTAAATAAATTTATATAAATAATATACACATATTTACAAGAGAACTTAAAGCTAGAATTATTGATAATCACCATTTAAACTATTTACCTTAATATTCAATGAACAAACAGACAAGACACACATTGTATTATTAGATAATTACTTATCAGTTGGCCGGAGCAGCTATGACGAACTATGACTGAAAAGCTGAATTGCGAAGTGAAACTCCTCGACATTTAATATTTTGAAGCAAATACGAGTACAGGATTTTCGTTTTAGAAGTTTACTAATATTTGTTCAGTGTTTCATGACGCATGTTTCCAATAAGATATTTTATACGTTTCTGTTATAATACTTAACAAAAAAAGGTTCATTTCCTCGGTTCACGGCACTGAGAAATTAATCAGGAAAATCCTAGCCTCCACACTGATTGATTTTGATGTGCCATGCTTCACCAAGGCAATGGATGCCTGGAAACTCGCTTGCCTAAATTCAGATCCACCCGACAATCCTTCCCAGAGACGGTGGGCTGAGCCGCTCTGTCGGGTAGTACAGAACAATTTACTTGACACGTCTGCTACTTCTGCGGAGCGTGCGCGCCTGCTGGCTGTGGGTAAGTGGGAGTCGGGTCTTTGGCTTCATGCACTACCTTCGTCGAATATAGGCAGTTTGTTTGACGACACTACTTTCCGCCTCGCTGCTTCCCTACGACTAGGAGCTCCTTGTTGTTTTCCCCATCGCTGTCACTGTGGTGAGGTTGTCAACAGCCTAGGACACCACGGCCTGTCCTGCAGTCGAAGTGCGGGTCGCTTAGCGCGGCACACAAACATTAATGACATCATCCGACGAGCTCTTGTCTGTGTCGGCGTTCCAGCTGTATTAGAACCCAATGGCTTGGCACGCGACGATGGCAAGAGACCGGACGGCATGTCTTTATTTCCTTGGAAGGTGGGTAGGCCTTTAGTGTGGGACGCAACTTGTGTCGATACTCTTGCGCCATCCCATCTTCCTGGCTCGGCGTGCTGTGCTGGCGCTGCTGCTGTGGCTGCTAAAACCTCAAGCGGCGAAAGTAAACCTGATCGGTAACTATATTTTTGAGCCGTTTGGGGTTGAAACTCTCGGGCCGTGGGGTCCCAGTGCTCATTTATTGTTCAATGAAATCTCTAAAAAGCTGGTTGACACTTCCCGTGACCCAAGGGCTGGCTTTTATCTTGGCCAGAGGCTAAGCATTGCCATACAACGTGGCAATGCCGCTAGTCTCTTGGGTACATTACCAGTCGACAGCGATGCGGAGGAATTTTTCAACGACATATTTTAGTTTATTTTGTTATTAGTTTAATTTAGTTTAGTTTAATTTATTTTTATTATCTTGATTTAGCCACTAATATGATAATCCGAAAGTAAAAAAATAATATGATAATCCGAAAGTAAAAAAAAAAAAAAATTAACAAAAAAAGTAGCAAACCTCAGACCATCGCGCATCGTGGGTAACTTTGAAACTACGCATTGGTAAATCAGTAAGCTAAAACATGGATCCGATTCACGACCTTAAACCCACGCATTCAAAAACGAGTTCTGTACAACACAAAAATAGTGGTTGTTATGTTTTAACTGCTAAAAATTTCCGACTCAATCTTGTAGTTTATGGGCTCCTAGTATTTTGTATCGTATTCGAACTGTCTTCGCGGGTTTACGCAAGCGCGTTGAGGGGAAAACCACGTGGGCCGGAAAACACCGCGCGAAAAGTACGAGTACCTACCTACCTACTTTTATTTTTATCTGACTCGTACTTTTGCGAATTAATATAATTTTGACTACGAACACAGATTATAGTGTGCCGGTGTGTCTGCCTATTCTCGAACTTTAGTTGTACCTAATTAAAGTTATGCGAAATATTTATGACGATAATTTGATTGACGTGAATAATATGTATCGTCATCAAGGAAACAAAGCTAAATTTTACAGAAATATACCTAAACGGATTAAATAGTTTAAATTATAAAAAGGCTCGGGCGCAAGTCATATCTACACGGCAGCGGTCTGCGGCGGCTGCAGCATGTCATGTGGCGGTGGACGTCATCAGGCAGCGGACGTCATGTGGCGGCCGCCGTCACGTGGCGGCAGCCTAACATTATAGCTCTAGGAAACTGTTGCTTTTGCCAACTGTGGGTTACTTACTTTGGACTTAGCCCAAACTTGCTCTATATTTGTTTCAAGTTTCGATGTTTGTCCAATAACAATTATACACTGTGTAAGTGTATACTGGTAACAACATAATCGTCTAAACTATTAAACTATATCTAAACTATATCTAAACGATTATGGCGAACAACATAATCGTCTAAACTATTCGAGAATTCTAGATTGTATAAGCTGTTTAGGTTTACTAAGTAATTCTCGTATGTTGCGGCTCGAGGCTAAATGAGAAAGAAAAAGAAAAGAAAGATTATTATTCTGCACAAAACGCACTTAACAAAAAATAAAAAAATAAAATATACACATTCAAGCAGCCTAAAGCCTCTTGTGTTGTGTTGCGTCACTGGCAAAAATGTCAACAAACAAACGATCAAAACAAAAACAATATGCCGATTACAGAGTGGAACATAACTACTTTTGTAACAAACAAACAACAATAACAAGAACAATTAAGCTGTGCATCGCATCTGTGCAAGAACAGGTCGTTGCTCAGCAAAATGCTGTGACTTCGGACGAATCTATCATCAAAGTGCTGATTTTCAGCAACTGCCTTTCGAAATGACGTAATGACGTCCCCCTGTGATGAAATGATAACAGCCATCGCGGGTGAAGGTTACGCTACGCTTTAGAAGTCAGTTGATTTATTTAAAAAAATCTTTGATCAATTTCACTTTTTTATTTGATTTAATTGAAATAAATGGTTTGAGTTTATTGTATTGCACGGTTTATTTTATAATAAAGTGTTAAGATGTCCGGCATGTGACGCATTGATATTGGATAGTTTCAGATTTAGCGAAATATGAGGATTGGAGATTTTTTTTTCCATAAACCGCAACGCTCGAAGATATAAAGCAATGAGTTTAAAACTAATACAATTCGGAAAAAATTGCGTCGTCTCCATTTACTGCAGAAGTAAATGAAGATTAACTGTTTCCAGAAGTAGACATGTCTTATTCGTCTGAATAAAAAAATGATAAAGACGATAGTAAAATAACAAACTTGGATATTATATGTATCTAATGTTTCTGATATAATGTGTCTAAAACTAGAAAAAGAACGAATTTACTTACACAGTTATATAATAAAAATAATATCATAGTTTTTAAACATATAGTTGGGTAAAGTTTAATCATTTAAATTCTAGCATTCGTATCACCGTATAAATAAATGCGTTAGTGCATACGCAACGAGTACTGACACTGTAACGCTTTTATACCAGGAAAACAATAAGTCGTAGGAGGAGAAGTGTCGGAAAAGCGAGAGCGGGCCAGAGAGGGATGAAAAGCGCATGTATTTACTACTACCTACTACTATTACTTTCCCGCCAGAAACAACCCATCCCACAACGAATCGCCATCTTGCGGATTGATGAAGCTACACTGAACTACTAAGTTATACGGATAAATGATGGTAAATTAGTTGATTCTGCCACCGGTTATAACTTTTTTTAAAGATTTAGGTCTTTATTGGAGTATGTAATCTGCACATTATTAATGTCTTAATGGGGAACAGGAACACTAATAGTTTAATCACTTTGAGTTGTGCCGTACGGCACAGAACTTGACACAAATAGCATAATCAACCTATAATCTTCAGTGCTGGGACACAGGCCTCCTCTCTGTGAGAGGGAGTGGGCCAAAATCCACCACGCAGGCCCAATGTGGGTTGGTAGATGTCATGTCTTCGAATTTTTGGTTCTAAGACATGCAGGTATATTGACGATGTTTTCCTTTACCGTTTTTACCGTTTTTAGAGCAGTGGTGACAAAATAATATACACAAAGTACCCAACTCAATTTTTTTATTTCTTTGAGCAGTGCATTACGCATGCCGGAGGACGAGACGGGGTATGTGGAACTCCCTGCAAAAATGGAAGCCAAAAACTCAGCGGAGTTCCCTCATCGCCTTGATGGGAGGGTCATGGGAAACCGGGTCAGCCTTTACATCCACAACCCTCCCGGCGCATGTCCGCCTAGCTGGTGGGCCCCGCATGCCCCCCCGGCTGGGGGGGATACGGGAATGGCCGGGAATACCTGGCCATTCCCGGCAAGGGTGCCCCCGCACCCGTTGCCTGCTGGCCTCCATCTGGGACCCCGCGCCAGTTGACCCCGCGTCCAGGCGCCCCTGGTCCCCCCCGCGATGGGTCAGGTCAGTGGCCCCGCCGCCTACCACTTTTCGGCCGCAGAGGATAGGGAGAGCGGCCAACGCAATACCGACACTCCTCCTCCTCTGCGGCCCCACCGCGTCCGCCATCCAACGGTGGCGACCCCGCCAAGGCCGCGGGAGGTAGGGAGAACGGCTCACCGCATTACCAGCACTCCTCTCCCGCCGCGGCCTACCACCCTCAGCCGCGATGTCGTCCATTCCACATCGTGGCCCGCCTCAGTTGCGATGTCGCCGAAGCGGCACCGCAACCTACGGCCGCTACGTCGTCGGCTTACCCGCAAAAGCCCTGACGAGCGGTACCCTCCTCGGGTTCCTCTTAGCTTCACCGTGGCCCTCCACGCCACGGCTACTGAGCCCCCCCACCTCGACAATGCGGGAACCCACTGGGGGGGCCCTACCCAACCCCTACCAAAGTACCCTGTCTGGGTTCGAACCGAAGACCTAAAACTCGTAAATCGCGGCAGTTATACATACGAGTAGTTACTAAAGTTTATTGTATTCATTTGAGAACAAAATTGAATGATTCTGGTTATTTAATGAACTTATATCAATTAATTACATTCCTCACTATTGCTTTTGCCAAGAAGTATTGGCAAAAGTCTGGAAGAATCCTATATAACATGTAGGACCTGCGCACCAAAAGATCCTTATACAGCTATACCGGATGACATTTTTTACCGTACCGAAAAAATTTGGGTATACCTACTAAGTGAACGGAGAAGAAGCCTATGGCATAGTTTTCATTTTTATTTAACCTAGAAAGAAATTGATCTATCGATAAATACCACACATTTGAAGTAAACTTATCATACAATATCAATAAACATAGAAAAGTAACTAAAAAAAAAAAATTTAAAAAAAAATGCGATACATAATATTGAAATAATACGCTCCCTTTCAATATGTTTTATCTTTTTTTTGTTATATTTCTGGAAAAAAAAACTTTGCCATAGGCTTCTACTCCGTTCACATAGTATACCCAATTTTTTTCGAGACGGTAAAATATGTCATCCGGTATATGATTGTAACGAAGTTCCTTATTGCACGTTATGATCTGCACACACTTTGCACATGAGAGCTAGACCGAAAAAATGAAGTAGGCGAAACTTTTGGTCACATTCTTAGTCGATACTAGCATTTTGCCAGCCACTATCACGCCAACTAATGAGGGGTAGTCACATCCACACAAAGCTAAGCTGCCTTAACGATGGGATTCCCTAAATCAGCCCAGTGTAGCAAGCAGTTTCGTGACGAGCGAGCGAAGCGAGCCCACAGACAACACGACTAAGCAAAGAGCATTTATTCAAGTAATAAGCGAGCGAATCGAGTCCTTCCCCCTCACAAGACATAAAAGTCCAACACATAAGCACACTCATAAAGCGAGCGAGCAAAGCGAGTTAATCTACGTCACCAGTCCACTTTCATTAAAGCTTATCACATTCTCCTTTTTTTTCCTTAAAATCCTATTTAAGATTCCTCTATTCGTAGGGCCATCTTTATTATGCAAATAACCTTACAGGATGGAGACGCCGCGTTTTTGTTGCCATAGATAGAGTACGCGCGCCAGGAGCACCAGCACAACATAAGACACAAAGAGTAAATCTAGGATATAACCTGGCTACTGTACGCTAGTTGGTGCGGCAATTCTCGAAAGGAGACGTAGTTGATGGATCTAAGCGTGATCGAGGATAATTTAGTAACTTGGATGGACATAATATTAACCATAAAGTGAGCAGTCATATAACTCTATACATACATACATACAATACAAAAAATCAAATAAAATTGAAATGTCTGTTTGTAATGTTATGAATTATGCATATTATCAAAGTACATGAGGTACTTAAAAAAAAAAAAAACATTTTCTTATATTTTTTTCGTCTTTCTGTCTGTTTGTTCCGGAATTTACTAATTTCCGAAACGACGGATTTCGACCGGACTTTCACTGACAGATAGCTGATGTTATATATAAGGTAAGTAACTTAGACTACTACTACACGCGGGCAAAGCCGCGGTCAGCAGCTAGTTCAACATAATATTTTAAAGAATTAACGGTGATGTGGTGGATCCTGAGTGACAATCCTTCTCACTGCGTACCGTGTCCAACATACTTCCCGATATGTCAGCACAGCTGATGCGATTACAAACTTATATTTCTAGTATAGCGTCTAGTGAGCATCTGCTCATAATACATTTGTTTTTAACCCATTTGCTGTCGCGACTACACAAGTACGGCACGGTTGGCGCAGTGGTTAAGCGATTGACTGTTGCGCTGCGTGTCGCGGGTTGGATTCCCGCACGGAACAAATATTTGTATGATCTACAAGTAGTTGTCCCGGGTCTGGCTGTTTGTGTATGTGAGTTTAAATGTTTGTAAACGCACCCACGATAAAAAAAAGTACATAATCTCGGCAATATAATAGGAGGATAATTATCACTACATAAAGTCCTCCGCCGCGTCTGTCTGTCTGTCTGTCTGTCTGTCTGTCTGTTCGCGATAAACTCAAATACTACTGCACCGATTCTCATGCTGTTTCACCAATGGATAGCTTGGTTCTCGAGGAAGGTTTTAGTATATAATTTGTTATGTTTTTGTATGCATTTTTGTATGAATTAACGATATTTGTTGGAGGTGTCGAAAAAAAATAGCCGTCTGGGAGCTTTCAACGAAAACGCTGTCTAAACCCTTTGAGATATAACAAAATAATGTATGGTGGAATTATGTATCTTATAAAGGTCTTCAAAAAAGTCCGCGATGGCATATGTCTATCTCATAAGGATAACATACTATATCCATTTTATTGACTTTTTATAGGTATTTGTTTGCCGAATTTTACTCTTGGAAATACGATTACGATAACAATACGCTATTATATTGGTAGCTATTAGCCAAATTATGTTCGTAGATAAATAAGCTAGCTACTTATGTGTATTTCAAACAGTATACAAGAATATTAATCATAAAAACATTACTAAACACGGCGGCCTTATGATCAAAATTTGTGCATTCCTAATACTCAATACGAAATCTACACTTATTTCTCAGTAATTCTGTATAAGATTCTTCAAAGATTAAACCGTTTTCTCATTGAATCTTTACGCACGTATAACCTTGATGAATGTTTACATTAAGCACCGCACCACACCGCCACACGACCACAGAGTACAGACGTATTTTGTTTTCTTTTTTTTTTCGTTCTATTAGTGGTGTTCCCGCTAAAATGTCAACCGGTCAAGTATTAGTCGATTAATCGAATTCTACAGCCAGATCGTGTTGCAAGTACAAAATAAATGTCAATTATTTCGTCCAGTTGCGAACGTGACCATGAGAAAAGTTATGCACCAATGGTGTTCATTATATATTTCGAGCGTTTTATCCGCACAAATGGTGTATCATGCAACATTTCGGAGGATTTCGTTTTGTTTTCACATTGTTGGTACTTACGTGAATTATTTTAAAATTATCATTTGTGTCGCACTTTTATTTCGTGTTGTAATTTGGTACAATTGATTGCTTTAGGAATTTGAGTGAAATTTCGTATTTTGATTTTGTGTTTGTTATCTTTAGGTAAAGACTCATTCACGTTCAGAACATAAGTACTTATATTATATTAAATCATTTGTTTCGGTTTCTTTTCACATAGTGAGTCACATTAAATTAATATTATGTTAGAATTTTGAGATATAGCCTGGGATATGGAGAAGGACATAGGGTACTTTTTATGCGATAACCGACATCCACGCGGGCGAAGCCGCGGGCAAAAGCTAGTGGATAATAACTTTTTCTGATTCCTGTTGCGCTAATGATATGCACGCGTTGGTTCCCTCTGGGCGGACGCTGTACAGAAAAGATAAAGTAAACAGAATAATAATTTTATCATTAATAGGCTCCGGAAACGAGGCCAGTTCATGTTCAGTGAGTCAGTTTTTGCAAAAGCAAACTTAATTCACTGATTATTCGTGTGGCTGAGAATGGTTTCCGTATTCATTCGACTTTTACATTTTTTCCAGCAGAATTCCGGAATATTTTAAGTGATATGTAGATAAGGTTCAGTCGCAGAATGTACCTTTCGCAAAATGCACCCCATACGCAAAACGTGCCATTCTCAAAATGTACATTTCTCAATATGTACCTTTCTCAATATGTACCTTTCTCCTATTGTACCTTTCTTATAATGCACATTTCGCAAAACGTACCTTTGTGCTTTTGAACCAGAAGAAGACGGTCGACCATGACGTGTAAGTTACGCCGCCGTAATGAGTTCTATGTAGTGAGTAATCTTAGCTAACGAATTACCTACCGTAGAAAAGTTTTGCTTAGTAGGTATTGGACTTAAAAGTTTATGCTCCTTTTCATAAAAAAATGTTTTTAATTCTTTGTTGTAATATTTTTCTTCCTTGAATAAGTTTCATTTTATTCCTACAAAATTTTGAATTTTGTGCAGTTTGTGTCGTTAGTGCAAATTCATTGTACGAGGGCAGGTGTTAACAGACATCTGTTGCAGTTGAATTCATAGTTTAATTGCAATTTTGATCCTACGAGCTATGTGATAAGGGCTTCAATGAAAACCATAACTTGAATCTAAAATATGTATCCAGCTTCCGTACGTCCTGTGTCCCTAGTATTAATGAGGATGCAATATCGTGCAATATTGCCGGCTCGTGGTACGTGGTCGCTCCGGATAAAATCAGCACGCAATGTGGAAACGAAACAAACTGATAATTTTAAATGGTAGAAAGTAAAAAAAACGTTAGACGTTTGTAAAACTTCTTTAGTAGCTTATACATGTAAAGTTAATATCTGTTATCCGTTAATGTTAATTATTGTGTAGTTGAAATCAAGTAAAATGCATAATAAAACGAACTTTGATCAAAAACTTTGCGGTTTTTTAATAAAGGCACTGAAAAACGAGATTATTCCCAAATTTACCTAACTACCTTTTAAAATCAAAGTTACTTTTTATCTACCTACCCTCTTCCGTTCTATCTCGGTGCGTCATCATAATGTTTGTCTCTTTAGCCTATTCAATGTCTTCATCATGTATTGTGTTTTCACCCAGTATTCTCTAACCGATTCCCAGCCATACATAAATACATTCTGTATTTAGTGGTATCTGTCGGAGATGCATAACTGGGGGAATGCATCCTCGAATTTCTGATGTTCTCTGTTTGAATTCAACGCTCTCGATCTTGGTCTGATGCTGTAAAACTGAGAACAGTTTAACTTTTGACAGGTTATTTAAAAAGAATAGTAATTATCAGAAGATATTGTAATACCTATATTACCGATGCTTTCAGTTGTGACAGTCAATGATTTGGAAAGAACTCCTAATAAGTAAAGCAGTGCAGGTGCAGTGCAGTGCGGTGGAGATGCAAGAGGCTGACAAAATCTCTCAGTTGCGTCATTGTGGTAAATTTGGTTTTATAGACGACGCCGCGCCATCGTCAAGCATGTTTGCCATGTAGAAATGTCAAAAATAACATGATCTCTGAAGAAATTGAATAGTTTTTTTTTAATGTCTGAATGCAGCTTTACTGGGATAGCGAGGAAGACGTTCATCGAATTCACGTCAAAAGAACCCACAGAATAAGCTGTAGATAATTCAATTTTATTCATATCATGGTACATTGTGATAATTAGATTCGAGTAGATTATAATTAGCTGCATAATTCAACTGTACTAGGACCGCAAATATTGAAAGAGGTAATCGACGGATGGCATCCTGCTTTATTCATTTGTGACGTAGATCGTTCGATATGACGTCATACATTTCGAATAATAATCGAGATGATAGGACGAGCATGTAAATAATGCAATATTACACTAATTGTGAAACCAAAGTGTTTATTTTGATGTGAGTACCTACACTGGTAGGCCTAGTGCCTGAAAATTTTAAAAATATGCGCTCAAACTTTAGTCCACTTTTAAAATTCTAGTAAAAAACACTTCCTCTCGTCTTAAACATCATCATTACATATATTTCCTTGCTCTTGTTTCATGTTTATTATTGTATATATATATCGATACGTACCTATGCTTTGTGAATGTATGTATGTATTTATTTTGTATGTAAATGGTACACCACTGACTACCTGCAGTATTGTCTCTGTCTCTCCTTTTACCTTTAAATTAATCCAAAGGTTGTCTGTTATAGATCGCTTTTAGCGATAAGAACGCCCATTGTGTCAACCTATACAACATTTCTACACTTATAACTGTAATTTTTATGGTATTTTTATTACATAATGAAGAGACCTACTCGTATTCTATGTATCTATCTATGGGAACTTACTTCTTTTGTTTCCTTGTGATGTTTTTTTTTTATTGAGTGATTGCGTGTAGGTTATCCCAGCGCACAGCGTAGCGCAGCATCTTGATTCCAAGATCAAACCGCATGGTCTCGTATAACTGGAAAATACAAGATAAGTTCCGTTGTTTACTGTGCCTTTGGTAGAGAACTTGAGTCGCGGATATAGAGCAAGGTTGGACGGCAAAAGTCAGATTGTCACAATAGTTGAATATGGTTATCACAGTAAAGGAGAATATGTTTTCAGTTACTGGACTCATTTTAATAATGGCTTCGTCGCGTAATGCCTTACTCAAAATATCGCAACGCAACATTTTTCGTTCTCAGAATTTTGTTAGTGTCTTTTCCCTCCTTTCTGATAGTATTGTAGTTAAAGAGCCCCTGTAAATGCATCTATGGCATCTAAGAAAAAAAACAGACAAGGTTGCAGAAATCTTTAATCAAGTAGGTATGTATTTGATTTAAGGCCGTTGAACTTTTGCAAACAATATTCTAACTGAGCCCACGTAAAATGATAATATTTTTCATAAGTAAATGTAACGTTTAAATAAAGGTAATATACACACATCAAAAAAGTTTATGATCACCAGCCTCTCCCATTCTTGAATAGCGACTTCTCTGAGCTCTGGCACTATCTGAGGACGTGGTTGACGGTTCCAAACAGCTCGCTTAAGGGCATCCCATGCGTGCTCTATTGGGTTTAAGTCAGGCGAGCCGAATCATAATATAATCTACCGTAACAAAAAAGATTTAGATTTTTCAAAGTGATCGCAAACTTTTTTTGATGTGCGTACGTACATTCAATATTGAATCCGCTAATTAACACATTTTTAAACCGGTTAACAAGTGATTAACTGACCACAGACTAAATAACGTAATCAGTAAGCAATCAGTGAGCTATGCCGAAGCAGCTAAGGAGACTACGCATTCGTAGTAATAGCCTTATTATTTGAAACAATTGTTACTGTTAGCCTGCATCATCCCACTGCTGGGTAAAGGCCTCTCCCCATGACTTTCAGCTCTTTCGATCCAGGGATAAGGATGGTGCAGAAGTTTAAAGTTAAGTGACGTTCATACGTCAAAAATGTATGGTTAAACAGTCGCTAATCATTACTTAACTTTAAGCAGCGTTTATAAATAGACCCCCACAATGTTGACGATTAAGTCCAAAAACGAACGAGAAAATTTGACAGTATGTGGGAACTTGATGTGCTGGCCACCGTACAATCAATAAAAGATATATCGTTAAAGTATAAACACAGTACATGGGGTAGAAACAGATAAAACGATAATAGTACATTATGATACATGTTTGCAAAGTTGACCATTGCGCCCGAGGCAGTATTATTCGCGCGAGCCGCTGGCGAGCGCGATGAGGAAGCCGAGAGTGTAATGATCAATGCGTTTCATACGACGTTTTTCAACACACTTGCGAGGATAAAAACAGACTTTTATTGTTAATAACTTTATGGAAAATGGCGCTGGTTTTGTTTTTCCGCGCGCCACGCTAGTGATGCGCGTCCAGGTGTAAATAAAGGCACTGGCAAAACCGCTAAAGAGCCTATATAAAAATAAAAAAAGTTTAGACTGATAATAGTATTGCCGTATGTCAAATTGTAGTTTCGTTAGTATGGAATTAGAAAGTACTATTGGCATAGAGAAATATACATTAGTTCAGTGAGAATCCTCAATAATAGAAAGCCAGTCAGGGTCTTTTCGTTTGGTTTCGGGAAGGACCACAGACAATTTAAGGTAAATTTTTAGTTCATTTTGGGACCAAGGACAATTCAGACTATTAAAAAAAGTGAAATATGGCATTATGGATCCAGCGTTATGGAAGTCTCGTTGATGAGATTTAAAAAAGCGCAAATATCCGACTAGTAAATAGTTATCTGTGGCGTTACAGCACTAGCGCGGTAACATATAGTAAAAAGCACGCGTATTTATTAATACACTGCATTATGAACCTAAAAGCGGTTAATTAAGAGCCACTTTACGAGCAAGTGTGTTGAAAAAACTTTTACGAGCGTGTCGTGTGTGCGTATAACACTGCAGCGGAACTTGCCCCATTTAATTGTAATTTTATTTGTTGAGTTCATAAAATTTAGACTTGGTGGGAATACATTCTACGAATAAATACAGTATGTTATTATTCGTTTTTTAAAACAGGGGTAGCTGAGCTGTTCAATTTTGTAGGCGAAAATACGAAATTACAATAAATGTTATCGGTTTAGTTGAACCGTTTTACGTTACGATCCTTTCCATGGGAACGAAATGTTTCGCATCTGTACTAGGCGATCATGATGTAAGAGAAGGTTGCAACCGGAAAACTGTTCAGAAATTCTTCACGCCAAAAGTAGCTCTATTTATATAGTTTTTAAGACGAACGTATAACGTTTTGAAATAATAACATGTCCTGCTGATGCTGACGTCAAAAGAATCTATTGCTGTGCTTTAGTCTCGGAAAAACTCTAAAATGGCTAGACCGAATAGTTTTTTTTTTTGTTCGCTGCAATATTGGGGTGGTTAGAATTTTTTTTTTTAGGAAAACCCATTGAAATAGCCGAATAATCTAAAAAGAAAAAAAAAATCTTACGTGGTAATACGTTTACCGGGTCATCTAGTCTTATATCTTCTATCTATCTTTTCTTTAAATCACGTAAAATCTAATAAAGGCCCTGGCTACGATCTACTAACTGGCATAATTCTTAGATTCTTCAACACCTTCTAGATTCTGGCCTAAATTCCTGTTGTCTATCTACAATACCATGTCATGACTTTAATTTTTTCCCCCGCAATGGAAAACAGCTAACATCCTAATGGTTCCTAAACCAGAAATACTTCTTGAAGACCCGAAGTCATACCGGCCTACTATAAGTCTACTTCTATTACGTTTACTGCCTATAATTAAAGAAAACCATTTAATACCGGACCATCAATTTGGGTTCCGACAGAGACATGGCACAATAAATCAAGTCCACAGCCTTGTTAATCAAAATTAAAGCTTGTGCGGCAGCATTTCTTGACAAACTCTATCAATCGCTTCTTTTAGGTTTCCTCTTTAATAATCAAAAACAGCTTCCCAAGCAACATCTTCCTAATCTTGATGACTTGAGGGAAAACCTGAAAAATCTAAATTTTTTATGGGAGTTACTTCGGATTAATTTCAATAGTTAAAAGAGTCTCGTGCGTAGTGTTCTGTTTATTATGAGATTTTGTCAATGGGATAGCCGAGTTGTGTTATTGGCATGCGGACAGGAGATCGTACGAACGATGTGTAGTAGTCTCATATCGGGATCGCGGACACTTTATTAATTTTGGGTGTAAGTCTGAGTCTTACCCAGCTCCTTGACGTACTATTCTTCGTCTTGTGAGTATTGGTAGTTGCGAGGTCTCCACTCAGAGCACCGGCTCTGCTCATAACTGGGCGCTTCATGGAGGTTAATGTGGGATCTGGATCTGGAAAACCAAATAAATGTGTGGTTTCATGCGGTGATTTGGCCACTTTATACGCAAGCAGACAAATTATACCTGTACTTTTATGTGACTACAGGTAATTTCTCAACAATATGTTATAGAGGGCCCAGGGCCCCTAGACGTTACTTATTTTCTAAGTAGCAAAATGTGTGGGATAGAGTAATGTTAGCATGTACTTTGAGTGTACGCATACCTGCTAGTTTGGGCCGATGGCTAATTAACGGTTATCAAGTACATAAGGTACGTAAAAATATTACTTAATTTTCTTAAAATCAGAGTGCTGATTTTTATGTAGGTATGTTTTACAGAAAATTGTTAATAATTAATAATCAATACTGCCCCAGACACTTCCCGTCAGCGGTAATTTCGGCTAGACGCTTAAAAGCTCGCAAAAAATAACGTCATCTCATAGTCTGAGTCTTAATTTTTATAATATAGCGGGTGAATTGTTTTTGGCGTATTCCTTCGAAAACGTGATAGTGTGACCCATTTACAACAATTAAGCAGCCCATAATGTCTAAGCAAAAATTCATGGGATTCGATAAAAACTTTTTTATATTTCCTAGTAGTCGTCACTTTTCTGAATTCTTAAATAGAATGGCCTTCATTATTTTTGGGTACCTAGTACCTTAACAAACCTTTCGATGGAACCAAATATTCTAAATTATCAAACAGTTAAAAGTTAAACGAAGAAGATTATTAACCGTTTTCTTTAATCATATACGTACATGAACTTTGACGTTATGCTATCTCAAAAATTTATTATGGCATTAAGCGTACAAATTACTGGGAAAAAATCTTCATTTAATCTACTATTTAACTTTTTGAAATATAAAAAAAAATGTGTGGTAATGTGAAATATTATACAATGTGCTAGCATGATAATTAGACGGCTTTACACTGCAGCTTCATTAAACTTAAGTTGTTAATGGTCAAAATCTTCATAATTATTAAATAAAATGTTAGCTCCTAATTTGTAAGAGAATCAATCAAAGCTTGATAGGTAATATTATATGTAAAAAATAGTATTTATTATATGTATGGTATAATGTTATTCAAAAGGCAATACTATATACAATATAATATATACAATCCTTTATACATCCCATACCAGGACAACAGAAGTTTCAAATAGTATTGGAGTGTAAAACAAAGAGGAAAGCTTGTATCATCCGTCTCACCTGCAGACGTCTTTATGGACCCAATGCATAAAAGGATCCGTTATATGCAGTTTATGTCATTCCATGACCGGGGCGCAACCTGGATGGTTGGTACCCGGTCAAGGAAGATAATAGAACATAAAACAAAACCTTATAATATCTATAGAACCTAAAATGGCTATATTTGAACATTCAAAAATTATTAAAACAAATGTCATTAAGCATAATATAGTGCAGTTATATTAGGGTTTTATCTCGGAATGAGAGATAATAAGCTGGAAACTCGTATACACCTTCATTTTGGCGTTTAAAAATTGTCTCTTAAGTCTCATAAAATCTCGTATCTGCGTCGCAAGTTATCCACGGTCAGAACTGAACGGTTAGAACTGTAGATGAATATTAATATTATATATTAGATGATCTTTTTGTGCAAATAGAGAAACATAGCATCTTGTATAGCTCTGAGATGTTATGTGTAAATTATCAGACATAATACAATTTATTTTTTTATAAAACTAATTACGAGGCCATTTTTTCAGATCGTCAAAATGTCTTTGGTGCCATACTACACGTGGGCAGTGTAGTTTACATGCAGTTTGCAGTAAGAATTGGACCATAATTATAGCTGCACACAAAAACTTAACATAAGTTTTACTCAACCATTTAAAAGATATTCTGGTACTTAGATAAATTGCATAATCGTATGTACGACGTCTATTGTGGTGAAGAAAGAAAAAAAAAGAAAGGAAATAAAAGAAAAAGATAAAAAGACAATAATCTTTTGGGATTCATGTACCTAATTATTCGTTGACAAAGTGACGACGAGTAAGAGATTTTTGAAATTAAAATAATATCTTTAGTTTATACTACCCTAGTAGTTGAGCAACAGAGCAACGTGAACGTTGCATGTTGTGCAATTTATGCAATGAAGTTCGACAGAGTTGAATTTGGAATTTCTTAAGTTGGTGGTATGAGGTGGTTGCTAAAGTCAGAAATACGTTGGTTACACTCGTATCTATCTTTATTTAAACGAGTGCGTGCTACGTTAATTAAAAGGAGAGCATCAGTAGAAACTTTGATATTCTGTTTACTCGTTCTATTAAACCGCGTCGCGCTTGTGGATGCGTAGCCATGGTAACCATCGCGTGCAAATCACTAGAATAACATACCTTCTAAGGAGTTTACATAAACAGAATTTGAACATAGAACGTAGTTACCTACCTGTATTCTTTTTGTTGTCATCAGAGTTCAAAAGGTATATTATTAAATAATATTTTTTTAAACTCTTAGGGGCCTATCACACTATCAGTAATATCACGCGATACTCGATATCGTGATCAAGTATTGATGAAATCTTACTGGTATTGATGTAAAATTATGATTACTACGTCGATAATTTTACTGATGATAATATCTCGATATCCAGGATCATGATAATATTGATAGTGTAATAGGGGCCTTAGAGGAGAATTCCAGTTGAAAATCTAACAGTTTACGGAAATATATGAAATTAAAAGATTTTATTTCATTTCATTTATACTCTTCCAACGATACAGGTAAGGCTTTTTTAACCAATCTTTTATTTTCGATCTGAGTGCGTGTCATGCCATATTTTACAGAGGCTTCTATGACAGACAGATGGACACAAAAGTGATCTTACAAAGGTCCTTATTAACCTTTTCAAGTACATAACTCTATCATGTACTAACTTTTTGAGTTTATCTTGGGAATAGTGTCATAACGGGGAGGAAAAATGGTATAGGCACAAACATAGTTATAATAAAAATACAAGTTTGTGGTTGTCAAAACCCAATGCCATGCGTGGTAATCATGCTCATGTCGAAAATATCTGATTAGGCCTTAGGCGTCGGTAGGAAGGCGTAAAAGTTGTATTTCAAACTTTTGCTTCTAGTAAGCTAGAAGCTAAAGTTTGAACCATATAACTTTTGTTATGACACAAAATTAATTGTAAAATTTTGCTATGGCAAAGTGGTAGTGATTTCGATAATATTAATTTATTTGGGAATAAATATAAATTGCATAGCGTACTTTTGGAAAATATGCTGAACTAATAATACTTCGAGTTTCGTCGTAATCTAGCCCACGTGGACTTATCAAAAATGCGCGTGGAAATTAATATTGTGAAGGCAACTGCAATACGACTTGGAATACAAGGAGCCCATAAATAATAACCATACATCGATCAAAGTAAAGCGTACGTAACTACGTACGGCACTAAAATGGCCACGCGCATGCCCCTATCGGAAAATATCTGGTCTTTGGTCCATCTGGACTACTCTGAAATGCGCTTGCGTGAAAAGTAAGGCAGCTGCAGTAGGAATCACAATACCAGGAGCCCACAAATCATAACCGTTCTCCAAACGCATATAATATTTTCATTATTCAAGATAGCATTATGCTAGGGCTCATCCTTCACGCAGATATTCAAAGTGCGGTCAACGTTCGAATATATTGTTTATTAGTAAAATTTCAAACCTATTTATTCCTCTTCCACCAGCGGATGACGTGCCCGCTGGTTTCCTTTTCGAACTATCTTTTTCATTAAAAATTTTAGTAATACCGTAGTAGGAAGATAATATTAGAATTCCTTGAACATGACACAGACATACACACAAATAACATCCAGGCCGAAGCTATGAGGTATAGAAAATAAGACGCAACGCTTCTAGAAAAAGGTAGGTAGTGCCCCCCGCTTTTTAATTTGGCTCGTCTTGGTAGGTGCACTACCGTACCCCCAGTTATGAAATATAGAAATATCTAAGTACCTATGTAGGTAGATTATATTTCTATATTCATTAATTACTAGATGACCCGGTGAGCGTCGTACCACGTGAGATCGATACAAAATTTCAATTTATTCGATTTGTCGGCTGTTTTTTAAATTTTCCTAATTTTCTGTTTTATTAAACCACCCCAATATTGAGGAGAACAAAACAATAAAAAATATCAAATCGGGTGAGCCATTTTCGAGTTTTCGCGAGACTAACGCACATTTTTATTTATATACATTTTTTAAACTATAAAATTATGTTTCATATTGCTATGCCAAACGAAAGGAAGGAAAAAACTTGCATTTCCCCGCAGCTAGTTAAATCCGCACGAGTACTAGGGTGGCATAACTATGAGAAAGTGAAATGGGCGATATTTACAGCTGGCAGACGCAGCTTTTGCCTACTGACTATTGATAATTATAAGTAATACTTAAAGGGCTCTAGTAAATATTTCAGCTAGATTCGTACTCAGTTTTTTTATTTAAACAAAAGTTAATCCGTGCTGTTTGCAGGCAGGGAGGTAGGGAGACAGGGTCTCCAGAGTGAGATGTACATACTCATTTAAATTAACGAAAAGCTAATTTAAAAAAGTGCACGATTCAAGGCTTACTGCTTTAGCGTCAAGTATTAATTAGGCTAAGCTGTCTAACAATATCATCATTGGGCATCAGTTGATAAGTTATTAGGCCTTCTCTATTACTCATCTTATCCATTTTATGAGCTTATATCGATGTCTAAGGAACTTCTAAGGAATTATCAGAAAAACAGATTAAAGCTTGTTTTACCCAAACTTATTTTAAAAGTATGCGCGAGACATAAACACAAAGACTGTCGCTAGACAAATAATCATTGCAGTAGAAGCCAGGCTTTACAAATTAATACATTATGTTTGGTGTACATCGCAGTGCATGTGTCGCGTACTTCACATGAGCCTTATCAAGTAAAATAAATGTTACCCACCAACTGAAATAGAAACACAACATCGACATTTGATTGCAGTAGAAACGGGCAGAAATAATAGCTGACTATGTCTTGTGTATCTTTAATTTTGTGTTTTGTACCAACACTAACGGAATCATATCGATGTCTGTTTGCCAAATTTTTTAGCCATATTTATTTATATCCATACTCGTACTTTTGTTATCTTTAACATACTTTTTAAAGAGGCATCGTCGATATACACCTAAACTGCTTTTACACGTTCAACGCTTGCTAATGGAGCATATCTTTCATCACAGGCATACATACAGCGATTCGATTCTATTACACTATTGATCTACAATTATTGGCACACAACCCAAAATTATAATTCTAAACGCAGTCACATATCCTTCCAATCTGTTTCAGTTTGTCTAGCTGGTGTGAATCAGGGGCCCGTTTCTGGCGACCGACTCAGACCTACTGAAACCTAATTTGTTCGAGAGGGCTAATACTACTTGCCATGCGCAACGTTTCGGTAGGTAAAACAGGGAAACGATGCAAACTGTTTCATCTACAGGGCGAGACAGGGCGATGCTTTAAATTTCCAGTACAACCTGGACAAACTAGATTGAAAATTTGGAATAGACTGTGACCTTTCATAGAAACAGTTAAAATAAATGTTATTGTGTAGGGCCATTTTATTAAAAATGGTAGCTACGAGAGTGTCTGTGGTTATATGTTTGTGGATTCAAAGAAATGTTGCCGTGTCTGGGACATCATGTGAATGAAGGACTACGTAGGAAGTTCTTGCACTGATAACATTTACAGGTATAAAAAATTTTGGACATCAGGGAAAATATAATTTAAATAATCTATACAAAAAATACAATTTAAGTGCCTGTTTCTAATGTCAAAATAACAACTTTTTAATAAATGCAAATTTAGTAATTTAGAAAGTATAAATATACAGTATTTAGAAAAAAAAAAAATTGTCTTTCTGTTTGTCGGTCTGTCTGTTAGTTCCGGCTAATCTCCAAAGCTTCTGGACTGATTTTACGGGACTTTCATTGGCAGATAGCTGATGTTATAAGGAGTAACTTAGGCTACTTTTATTTTCGACTAGCTACTTGCACGCGGATTAGTCTGCATGGATTAAAAAAAAACTTACATTACAAACAGACACTTAAATTTTATTTATTTTTATAGAAAAAGCCACGCGGGCAAAACCGCGGACAGTAGCTAGTATACATATATAATTGTTCTCTAGGTACCTAAAATATATCGTTAATTTATTTGCTCTACGAGTAGCAGACAGCCTGAGTTTCTTCTATTGTATAGCTTTATCTTCAACACAGATCAGATTCACAATCGAATGGGAATCGGAGTGATCTTCTGGGTACGCTCGTTCCATCATAGACCTCATCCATCGGGCGAGATCGAAGTTAAGAGCAGGCTCAATCAGTAAAAAAAACATTAATGTGGTCCATTGATACGATGAATGGGGAATTAAATTCACGGCAAGCTGCCGAACCCGTTTACTGACTCTGTTTGGACAGTATTATTGGGCGCAATTTTATTCAATATGTTAGGGGGATGCAAAAACCTTGACCGAATATTATCCCTTCTCTGGTTTTTTTACCCTTCCAACGGTATCGCACAGCGGTGCTGCTCAGTCCACTTCATACGAGTCGACGACCAAAGCTTAAATAGTATAGACCTAATACTTAAAAAAAATACTGAAGATTTTTGTCGGTGCATTACAGGTGGTGTTTGCATACCTGACCATCAAAGACGGACTACTATGTGAGAGAACAAAGCATTTTCCAGCTGTAGATGCGAGGGAAAACCAACAGTCATACTAGGGCGGAAGGCTGACGTCCTAAAACAGTATGTATACAATATACTATACAATATATTAAACCAGCGACCCAGCTCCTGCTTCGCACGGTTTTTATGACTTAATAAAGCATGGAGATTTCTTTATTATATATAAGTTTACTATAACTGTAGCTCGAAGAATTGCCAAACTTAAGTGGCAATGGGCAGGGCACATTGTGCGCAGAACAGATGGCCGTTGGGGCGAAAGGTTCTGGAGTGGCGTACCGGAAGACGTAGCGTTGGAAGGCCTCCCACAAGGTGGACCGATGACCTTATGAAAGCCGCAGGAATCTGCTGGATGCGGGAAGCACAGGACCGGTCGAGGTGGCGGTGCTTGGGGGAGCCCTATGTCTAGCAGTGGACGTGTTTCGGCTGAAATGATAACTGTATTATACATTCCGGAATAAATTCCAAAAATGATGATGAAAATCGCATCAAAATCCGTTGCGTAGTTTAAAAGAACAACGTGGTCACACAGACACGAAAATTGACCATAATAATATGTCTTTCTGTTGACTTCGTACGAGATGCGAGTATGTTAAAGTAAAATCAAGTATGTTAAAGATAAGAAAAAATTATTGATTAATGGATACTTAATGTAAAACAAAAATCATGAGAAACAATTATAATAAATACTTATGTTAAATTTCCTCATTCAACGCTATATGTAATTAGTGCAAGTATTATAAAGATGGCCTTCGACACATTTCAGAGGGGGGTTGCAATTGCGTACCATGGTACGTTGGACGCTGTGCGAAATCTTTGATGCTATGCTGTGTAGCTGCCATTGAAGAAAGACCTCAAGAACCACGCGTCAGAGAAAATTGCAAGGTGCACCTAGAGCTACGAGGACTGCTACGAGGACTTACTTGGGCGACCTTCAGCACTAGCTCAAATCTTAAGAAACGTATGTACCCATATTTCCACTAACTATACGATAAAATATGAAAGATCAGGTGGTGTATGAAAGCAAACGAAACGAAGCAAAAAGAGTATTTATAAGGATGGCGTTAAGAATAAGAAAATAAATAAAATAAAAAATAACGGAAATATAGTTGTAAAAGTTAATGGTTTAATGTATAGTCCATATTTTGCCTGTTTAGGTTCTGTAGTTTCTGCCGACCCCTATGCGAAGAAGTTTATGTATATATACGATAAATAGTCTTAGGTTCTTCAAAAACCATTTGTTAATTCTAAAAGAAGCCTTAAAGGCAAAGCTTAAAGAGCCGACTACGTTCTTATTCAAAACTCTTGTACTCAGTGCGCGTATCACATGAAAACGTGAAACCACAATCACACTGTAATGCCAAAGTAACTTCTCTGCAAACAAACTAAGAGATTACATTTCTAATAACTACGATAAATAACGCGAATCGAATTTCAAAACGGGGTCACTTTATACATAAGGCCGCTCTGCATTTATAAATCATTATTATTAACAGCAGATTCTGAACCAATGAGACTAGCCAACAGACAAATATGATGAAGTGATTTAAGATTCTCAACTCTCCCCTGTGGCAGAAAAAAATAAAGGCAATCGTTAATTGGTCTTGGTAAGGCCATGTGATGAGGAGGGATGAAATTCATGCGAGTAAAAGAGTCATGAACATAAATGTTGATGGAGGGAGAGAATATTTTATGAACGATTTTAACATAACTGGCAAAATGTGAGTGTACCCACTATGCAGTACACCTGTGCCTAACCTTTTGGGAAAAACAAGCGTGATATTATGTTATATGTTGTATTACTCTTGTGCATTACAGATGCACATTGAGTACACGCATTGCGTCGCGTATTTACTTATAGCTGATGCCTTCATGCTTAACGTACCAACCGCTCAAGAACGAAAGACCACATACCACGCCTAACGAGAACATCAAAACGTCTTGCAACAAACGCAGGAATATCCTATTCATCATATTCTGGTGACACAAATCCTGGAATACATATGTACCAAGGTTTCAAATAACTACGATAAATAACGCGAATCGAATTTTAAACGGGGTCACTTTATACATAAGGCCGCTCTGCATTTATAAATCAATTTTTGCATATTGAAATCAATTTTACTCATCGAATTGGATTGTTCGACGTGACCAAGATCCTAACTTCACTCTTAATGTGACTTAACTTGAAGCTGCTATAAAACTTAGCTTAGGCTTAGGCTTACTTTTATGTGGTGTGCCGTCAACTGTTGAATTTCAAAACATGCATTTACTATCGGAAGATTCACACTATTAACACGAGTTGTGTCGTGACTTGTGGGATCTTTGACAGTCGTAACGGGTCGTCAGAAGCCGGAAAGTCTGACCACCAGTCTTATCACGGGGCCAGTTACCCAGTTATTGGGTTGTGGGGGTCAGCTGCTTCCGGTTGGTGCAGCTATGTAACTCAGAAATTACTGTGTGTATCATCTAATCATACTATTAGGCTTAGTGGCTGACCTTGCAGTCTAAATGACTCTACACCAACCTAATATACTATAAGCAGCCATTTCTAAAGCAGATAACATAATCAGCTTACAATTAAAACTGTAGCTTCCAATGCGAAATACGAAGGGATGTTCTCATTGTGTTTTAATGCAATAGCTTTCATTGTGTTTAAATGAATAACGAATAAATTAATAATAGATAATTAACGATGTTTTTCAGATGGAGATGTCTTCAGCAAAGAGGAACTGGTAAAGTTGTGTGAACTTTTCCTATCCACTCAAACCCTGGTGGGCGTTACTTTGGTTTGTCAGTAAAACAGTTGCTTGCACATAAAATGATCCTGTCAGAAGCAGTACGAACTTCCCAGTAAGTTAATAAATCTTGGCATACTTATATACTTTGGTTGTCAGAACAACTGACATGGCTTGCACGATTATAAAAAAAACCAACGAGTTGATACTCGTTTGTTTTTATTTTCAAGAAAGAGATGATTCCCTTTCTTAAAAATAAATCAAATTTACACCAGAAAATAGTGTATATATAATTATCTTATTTTATTAAACCCAATTTTAAATAAATCTTTAAAGTTGAATATAGTTGGAGAGTAACAGAATCAGTACTGCTGTGTATTGGCTGAGTATCGGTTGTACGGGGGTCGCACTGTAAGTTTTTAGAATAGGCCAGTAAGACAAGCAGCCAATGATAAATTTATTTAAATTTCGATTTAGGATCTCTTTGGGAATCTGTAGATGTGTAATGAATATTCATATGTCATTTGTTTATACAAATTGGCGGCAATGTAAAAAGTGTCTGTCGTGTGTGCGTCGAAATTGATTTGACTTAAGTAAATTTTCGCTCAATGATTTATTACGATTTTCGTTGCGGTCTTACTCAAAAACAATGTTACGATAGACTTCGGTTAGTATTTCATGACAAAACCCCATTTCGTGCCACTGTTTACAAATGGTTTAATGAGTTTAAACGTAGTCGAACAATACTCACTGATAATTCGCTAGAAGGATGTCCTTCTACGGTGACTACTGAAGATAACGTGAGTATTGTGCGGCTAATGATAGAATCTGATAGAAGGGAGACATATGAACAAATTCGGGCAGTTTTAGGCATTGGTATTAGTCAAGTACAAAAAGTCTTAGATGAACATTTAGACGTCAGAAAGCTTTGTACTAGATGGATACCTCCATTCTGGATCCTATCTGGATAATTTGACGGAAGATGAAAACCGGCGTCGTTTAGATTGGTGCCACTCAATGCTTGAAAAGTAAAACGAAGGTGACTCGAATGCATATATGTATATGATATCGTCACAGATGATGAAAGCTGGATATATTGTTCCGAACTCGAAACCAAAAGACAATCTGGGCAATGGATGTATCCATTCGAAGATGGACAAAAGTAAACAGGGGCAGAATCCAAGGAAAGAGATGATTGCCTCATTGAGGACGGACGGGTCATTTCGCAACAATTGTCCTATAGAAGATAAAAGGACTCTTACTGCAGATTGATATGTCAGTCATTGTTTAGCAGTTGTCTTGGAAATGTTAGACAGCAGCGCCCAAGAAGCAGGATCCTCCTCCACCACGACAACGCTCCACCTCACTCCGCCAGACGGACTATCGAATATTTGTCTATGGAAGATGTGGAGTTAGTGAGTCATCCTCCTTACATTCCCGACCTGGCACCTTGTGACTTTTATTTATTTTCTAAAATAAAAATATACTTAGAGGAATTCGTTTTATGAACCCTGAAGATGCGTTTGAAAACGGCGTGGAAGAGATTCCTAAAGAAGAGTGGGCCCCACTACTTCAGTCAATAGTTCCATCGCATGCGACGGTGCTTAGAAAGGAACGCAGACTACTTCGAAAAGCAATAAAAATATTAACAGGCTTCTACATCATTCCGTTTTATATTTCCTAAAAACTGTCAGTGACGTATATATAAGTAGCGTAGCGCCAGATGAAAACATAACATTTAAACATTATTGTCGTGTGAAAATACTGTTGCAAGAGCATTACTTTTATGTGCGATAATGTCTTGGAACTTATTTGTATTATTCAGTAGCAGAAGTAAAAAACTGTCGTCATAAATGGAATACTTACAATATGTTACAAAATACGTAATTTCTATAAGACGCTAATTTAAGCGATTGTCCAAATAAGGTATACTATGTAAAATATGATGAGAAGAGATTGCTTTCGGTACATTTCAGGTGGACGTTGAAACCGCAATTGAAGACCACAATGCTCTGGATTCTGTGATGCTACAAAATGAAATTACTTATCACTTGGGACGGACTGTTATGTTAAACGACAACAATGCCTCATCTAGTCTGAGATGTGAGTGAAATACATTTTGTATCCCTGTCGTTAATTATCTGAACCGAAGCTCGCAACTCACGTCTCTTAGAATTTAGAGACGTGAGTTGCGAGTTTCAGTTAGCTAGGATAACGCAATGTAAATTGCCGCGCACTTAAATATGAAGAGGGCGGTCTTACCGGGAGACCTTAAACTCCAGGTGTTCTTGAGCAAATGTTTCCAACTATCTCGTATTTATGCGATGACCGTTTTCTTATAGGGCACCGGGTTATCGCTTTTATCAATAAGGTCAAGAAGTGTTCCATCATAGGTTAGTTATGTTATTACTAAAGTTCTATACATTAGATAGATAGAATACTCTTTATTATGTACACCATAAAAATTACAGACTATATGAATGTAGAACTGTTACATAGTGTGTCACAATGGGCGGTCTTATCGCTAAAAGCGATCTTTCACAGACAACCTTTGGATGGATCAAAAAGTAGGAGAGACAATACTGCAGGTAGTTAGTGGTGTACCATTGCACTTTATTATTTACTTTCTTTTTATAATAAAGAGTATTTTATTCTATAACTCTAAAGATATCATTTTATTTGTTACAAGCTGCTGCCCGCGAATTTGCCCGCGTGGCTTTTTCTAAAATAAAAATTTAAACTTAATTGCCTCCCAAAAGTGACCCCACATTCAAAATTCATTTATTTACGTTATACGTTCGTGTTTGGGTCACACAAATTTATATATGTACCAAGTTTCAACACAATCGGTCCATTGGATTCGAAGCAAAATGGTTGTGTTAGACGGACAAACTCACGAGTGATAAGGGTACCGATTTTTAATACGGACGAACGGAACTCTAAAAACTAGTTTAAAGATTTATAGGAGCGTCCTCCGAATGGCACGACTTGTTCTATATAACTGTTGATGCAGTAAAGGACGCAACATTAAAACTCTTCACGAAACAGTTTTGTTTCATAGCAAAATTGCCACGACGAGTTACAGTTTTATATTTTACTAGGTTTTGCCCGCGCTTAAATAATAATTAAATAAAACTCTTAACACACTACTAAAGTTTCTATAATAATATAATTCAAAAAGAAAGTTATTGTTGTTTTCCTCGCGAACAGTAGTTTTTATCGGACCCTATGATGTCTGTTTCTGTACACCTGACAACGTATATGAGAATGTTCAGAATTATCGGTTCAGTGGTTTAGGCGTGAAAAGGTAACAAACAAACAAAAGCATTTATAATATCATAGATAGGACTAGCTGCTGCCGTTGACTTCTTCTGCGTGTATTTTTAACACAAATATTCAATATGAAAAGTAGCCAATGTCCTAGTAGCTTGGTGTCAAAGTTTTTATGCCGGTCATGGGCCTCTGATAAGTCAGAGGCCCATGAGCGACATAAAAACTTTGACACCAGGCTTCATGCCGCGAGTTAAATCTCTCAGGTTTCCTTACGATATTTTCCTTGTTCAGTGATTATGGTCAGTGGTTAAAGCGTGAAAAGGTAAAAGAATTACTTTCGCATCTATAATGGATGTTGAAAATGATTTAAAACTGAATAAATAATACTGGCAGTACTCGGTGCACTTAAACCTTTCAATTGGATTAGAGCTTCTTATCACAAGAAGAAACTTAAATCTTCTGCGCATTTCAACCAAAGTGTATCAATTTGGTTGAACCGATTAATTCAGCAATCATCGTGTAATATCAATGCTTAGTGGTTTGTCTTATGTGACTAAGTACGCTCGGGATTTTACAACTAATTCTGACACAGTACATTGTGTGGATGAATAATTTGTATATTTTAAATCTTTTTCAGGCCTAAAACATGCCTCGGCAATTTAGCTTGCGCTGGAAGAACCATCAACCACCATGACTACTCTATGAAAACCCTAGCGGGTGACGATTGCAGCTGCTTGCACATAAGTAGTCCTATCGGCGTACAATACGTACTTCAAGAGAGTGAGTACTCAGTGAGTTAATGATACTAGTCACTTTGCTTGTTGGTGCATATTTGCTGTAACTGTTACGTGCCATTTAGTCTAGGGTTGCCATAACTTTCATGGACCAATACAGGACGTTTCAAACAAATCAAATTAAAGAGTCAAAATCAAATTTTTTTTCGAGTAATTTAGTAACAATTTTAAATTAAATTTTATTTTAAATTTTAATTTTTTATAACAATTTTTAACAATTAACAATTTTTAACAATTTTATTTTAAATTTTAATTTTTTATAACAATTTTTAACTTAAATTTATACGTTAATTTTTTACACAGCCATTTTTGAGCTTGAATTTACTTTTGTAATGATCTCGTTTTATTTTTTTAAATACGGGACAATTACGGGACGTGTAGCAATACAGGACGCGATGGTCAAATATGGTAACAATCCCGTATATACGGGACGTATAGCAACCCTAATTTAGACTAAACGAACAATCTGTCTTCTTGGCACAATGTATCAAATTCATAAAATTCAACTGAATTTTATTTAATATTTGCATTTATCTCTCTTGTAGGGCCTCAAAATGGAAGAGCAAATACTTTATGGTTTAGTATAGTCGGGGAGGAACAATACCTATAAACACTGCTATGCTATTACTAAATGTCTTAAAACTAAGTCAATATTATTACTGGCGCAGCACACGACATGACAGATTTCAAGCATAACTATTATGTTACAAACTGACGCAAGAGCTTTATTTTTATCTTCAATAATGCAAAGGAACTTATTGCATTATTGCACTGTAGAAGTAACAAACTATCATCATATAAAAAATGCATACATGTGATTTTTATAACATGCTAGTATAAGCGCTTGTCCAAACAAGGTGTAAGTAAGACATTTTATTTTATTCTATTCGGGAAAATTATAGCTAACTTATACACTGTTCTTAAACAATATGAAATTGAAGGCCATTTACAAATTTCCAATAATAATATATATTAATTATATTTATTTATTTTATATAAGGTAGCTTCACAGCTGACAGTAAGTATAACATAATTATTATTAACATTACGCCAATTACGAAGTACACAGAAAAATAAGGAATACAGAGAGTACCATAAAATTATAGTGTGTGCGTGCGTGTATCTGTGCGGTGTAGGTGCTGTAAATATGTGATTTTGTGTGTATGTCTATGTACAACGTATGACTAAACTGGCATTACTTAGTAAGCTGAGTATCTGGCGTTTACTGGAGGATTTGGTAAATCTCCTTTTTAATTCTATTTCGTTTGGTATTAAAGGGGTCCAAAGATGAGAATTTATCATTATATAATGCAGGTAGACGCAAGAATGGTGATATCTTTAGATAATTAGTGGAGACCGATGGTACTGATAGCAAAGTGATATGTCTGTTACGTCTGAGTGGAACGTATATTTGTATAACATATGTCTATGTTATAATATTTCAGAAGGAGGTGAACGGCCGGAGTCTTTGATGCTACAAAGTGCACTTACTGATCATCTGGGAGGGACTATTTTGTCAAGCGAAAACAGTGACTCTTCGAGCCTGTTGTGTGAGTAAAATCCACTTTGAATCCCTATCATTGACTATTAGAACCAAAGGCCTATTTAATAAATCCGACAGGTGATAATCGGTCAGTTTGTCAATGTTACAAGTTACTTTCATACATTTTCTGCTTTATTGAACAGCACCTGTCATGAAAATATGTCCGTTTTGTAATTTTTTTGGTTTCCGAACTTAAATTGAAATCGAAATCTTTATAGGGGTTCATAAGAATGGCTGTCACGGCGACAGTCACTGCTTGTATAACCATAATTGTGGTTAGTGTCGTGCCTTCTTTATCATTCCACGATATTATTTACTTATTTAAACTTCATGTACAATAGTGGTACATAGGCGGACTTAATGCCACCAGGCATTCTCTACCAGTCAATCTTTGGGCTAAATACATAGATAAACATAGTGATAGGGTACAAAAATAATGTCTAAAACTTCTTTATTACGAGAATTTATATACCTAATTTTATTGATACTAATACACATTTTATACAAATAAACTAATATATATTTTAACAAATACCACCTAATAATAATTACTATGACTAGACTACTAATTGAAAATTATTTAGACTGACTTATACAGGGTGTTTGGCAGAACGTTGAACATACGAAAATGGTGGATAGGTGGGGTGATCTGCTACTTACTCAGGCCTAATTTATTTGGCCCTGGCCCCCTGGATATTAAAAAAAAAAATTTTTTGCTTTCTTCTAGTTTCACCACTTTCTTAACTTTAAAGTGTAATTTGTATTAAAAATGGGTAAAACAGGCAATATTTTTATTTATTACATCTTTCTGTAAGTTTTAGGAGTCATAACTTTTTTCTAGCTAACATCTGAATAAAGCAATAATTTTATAAGAATCTGCCAATATTAAAGATAAAAAAATAAACTAAAATATTGCCTGTTTTACCCATTTTTAATAAAAAAATACACTTTAAAGTTAAGAAAGTGGTGAAACTAAAAGAAAGCAAAAATTTTTTTTTTTTAATATCCAGGGGGCCAGGGCCAAATAAATTAGGGCTGAGTAAGTAGCAGATGACCCCACCTATCCACCATTTTCGTATGTTCAACGTTCTGCCAAACACCCTGTATAGTGGTTACGAACTTATCTTTTAGAAGTGAATTTGCTTTCAGATTTTTTAATGCAAAAAGGCAGCGCGATCCAGAGCTTTATAGTAGATATAGCGTAAGAATTTGACATAAAACCGGTACGGTGTGAAGGAATTTGGAGAAGTAGATTCTTGGATTCTTCGATATTCGACTCGTACCTACTTATTAGTATCCATTCCTACAGCAGATAGCAACATTTGATAATAAAAACTGTACCTTCCTATGTGAAGTACGGAGAGATGGCATGTTTTCATTGTGTTTCAAGAATAACAATAACATTACAATGTTTTTCAGACCTGATGTCTTCAGAAAAGTGGATCTGGTAAAACAACGAACTTTTGTGGACGTTACTTTGGTGCCGTCAGTAAACCAGTTGATTGCACAATAAGTGGTCCTGTCGGCGTGCAGTACGAACTTCTTAGTGAGTTCATAGATCTCGGTATGCATAATTATTTTGGTTGTTTCTGTTTATTTTCCATAATTGTTGCGCACCAACTAGACTAAGCCAACGAGGGCCTATTTTTTCTTGCAAGGAAAGCTAAAAGTACCAGAGGAGTTTAGATTTTTTAAATTTAATGGAAGTACATTTTAAACTTTCATCTCTCTCTTGTTCTATCTGTGTGAAAAAGAGCCTTAATGTATTAAGGCTTAATATAGTCGGAGAGCTACAGATTCAGTACTGCTGTATATTTGCTGAATATCGGTTATATCTAAGTTCATTCTAAGTAGCGTAGCGCCAGATGGGAGTATGATAGATTTCAAGCATAACTGTCATGTGATAACATTGACGCAAGAATATTACTTTTATTTACGATAGTTCATTGGAACTACTTGCATTATTCACTGGTAGTAGAATCTATCGTCATAAATAAAATATATGTATGTTGTCTAATTTTTACAAGACTAAGGCCCGTATTACAGAACGTCATTTAATACTCGAGCATTACTTAAAACTAGTTTCAACCAATAAAATGGCTTGAATCTAGTTTTAAGTAATGCTTGAGTATTGAGTGACGTTCTGTAATACGGGCCTAAGAGCGAGCTAGTTTAAGAGTTTGTCAAAATATGGTATACTTTGTAAAATAAGTAATTAATAGAGATTGCCTTCGGCACATTTTAGATGGACGTTGAAGCTGCAGTTGAAGTCCACAATGCGAAACTTTTACTATTTTTGGAGGCTGTTACGTAAAGTGAAGAAACTAATCGTTTGGAAAGGACTGCTGTGTTAAATGACAACTGTGCCTCATCCGGTCAGACATGTGAGTAAAATCTACTTTGTATCACCAAGATCACCTTCTTGTCCGTCTGTCATCATTATTCTCTTGCCCTTATCCAAATGTAATTGGTGTCAGCACAACATGTCTTTTTCTTCCATACTTTTACTATTACAGTATTTTCGTTGTAGCTTGATGCGGGTGACAGATGTTAGTATTGCATGACAGGTCAGTGACATTATGCAATTCAATTTTATCAATAACGATTCTCGCAGCTAAAATCTCGTCATATTTATTATTATTAAAATATGTATTTTATACGAAACCTTAAAACAAACTACATTCAAAGCACAACCGAGATTTAGAAAAAAAAAATTATTTATGGTACCTAACATTTTTGCCACGTGGCGCCGTGCGTCGTGGCAGCCATTTTGCGTTTTCAGTACGAGTGCTAGCACTTTGTATGCGACAAGTATTGCCTTTTGCCATTCTGTAGTTTATTTTCTTTTGTGTTAAAATGGTTATTAGTTATTGTTTGTTAAGTTTGTTATTTTACTTGGTTGGGGTATACCTAAGTGCACAAAAAAAAAAACCGTTTTGGGGAGTCCGGTAAGGGAGTTTGTCGTTCACCTCAAAAATGTAAAAATACATCACAACTTGTTTTTCTATAAAAAAATATCGATTATCCATTATAGCAATATATCCCATCACTAAACATGTCTATGGTGTTACGATACACGCATAGCACTTTGCTTCATTTTTCTTTGAATCTGATTTTATTTTTAGACAATAACATTTTGGCAGGGTAAAATTTAATTTACTACAGTTATTACTAATTCCGTATTGTACGACTATGATATTTAGGGTGCAGCTAAAATATTCAGTCATGATTGTAAATCGCAGTGACGTTCAAAAGTGGAAAGGAACGTTTCGTCTAATGTCACCCGCACCAAGCTACAACGAAAATACCGTAGTTGTCATCTCGGTAGTCACCCCTTTCTAGCCCAAAGATGATAATCTTTTACAAAATCGTTTTTTTGATCTTATCCTACTCTTACAGCCAAACATATTCATACTCAAAACTTTCCTCATTACATTTTCTGAATTCCTCCGCATCACAGGCCCATACACTTTCAGACTTCCTCTTATATATGTACTCATTTCTAATTCTATCCATTTGCGTAACACCACACATCCCTCTTAGCATTCTCATCTCCGCTGCATGTCATTCAGCTTTTGTAGCCCAACATGCTGAACTATATAAGACAGCAGATTACACCATTGTTTTATAAATCTTCCCCATAAGTTTAAGGGAAATGCGGGAAATGCAGATTATTCCCGTGACCTGCCACCATTTCATCCATCCAGTGTTAATTCTGTGCTTAAAAGTCCAATCTACTTCGTTAGCGCTTAATACGAGTGAACTGAGTTACCGAAAGTCGGATGCGTGCCATCTAACACTGCGACTCCAGAACTGGAGAGACTGACGAAATCACAATAATTATTCAGTTTTGGTTCTGCCGATCTTAAAAACAAAGAAAAGGTTGACTTCTCTTTATTTTGTTGCCATTTCTTCAGCCTGCTCTGGATCTCAGGTTCATTTTCATCGACAAGAATAATGTCGTCGACAAACAGCATGCACCAGGATAAGAAGCTAGAGTATAAGCATTTTTCCAGATAAGGCATATTATGTGCGTGTGAGACTCAACAAGTATCTGGACTTGCACTTGAATTATTCCCTTTTAATTCACACGTTTCTATTCAGTTGATTTATTTACATTGACCGTTCTTTTTGTTAAAATCTTTCAATCGTGTACCACAGATGGAGTTTAAAACTGTGTTTGCAGGCCATGGAGTGTTTGATCGTGCTTGGCTTCTTTATTGCTACTGACTACATCAACCTGGTTTGGTGGTGTCTAGAGAAAATCAAACTGGTTGCTAATTTAATTGTATTTTTTTTTTTTATGACATTCATTTTATTTTCTGTGATTAAAATTATACTTTAACTCACATAAGTTATAAAATGTTAAAATAAGTAGGGAAATCATCTACTTTTACAATGTTTGTAAATATGTGAGCACTATGTATCTAACGCATAATTAATTTGTCTGTCATTGCTTCACTTTTCATTCTTTTTACCTATTGTGGTGTAGTAATTTTATTCTAGGTAAGTGCATCGTCTTCACATATAATTAATAATTAATGTATACAAATATTGTTAACATTTTAAAAGAGTAAGTATAGAGTTTCTTGCCCAATCTTCTCCTTACGGAACTACCTTTTGGAAGGGGCAACTAGAATAAATTAATTATTGTTGTAAATTTTGACGTTCAAAAGTGCCTTCTAAGTGCCTACTCGTATTTGAAATAAATGACTTGACTTTGACTTTGACAACCGACCATCGACAAACGACAACACTTTATCGGCTAGCCACAAACGTGAGTTTGTCTTATTCTTATTTCGAGTATAGGTATCCGTGTTCAAACTTGATTAAATCCTAAAAAAATATAATATTTAAATTCTTAGATTTAAATGATCTACGATAATCGACGTCAACTGTAGTTCTGTCTAATTCTAAACGTAAAATAATAGTGCAATGTGCTGTGGATTTGGGTGGTAAGATGGACGAAAGAGATGATTAATTTTACGTATTTTTCTTAAAACTTAATAATAATGGCTCTCTTAGGTGCATTTCAGATGAAACAGTAATTGAAGACCATTATATCGCGCCGTTGCTCTTTTTAGATTTAGGCTTGACGAGACATTAGAGATTAGGCAACTCATTCTTGGTATGCACGTATGTAGGTTTATAATGTTTTTTTTTTTGAAGGTGGGATCTTGTACAATAAAGACGTTTCTTAATTATTGTAAAACTCAACATCTAAGGGTTTCATCAAAACGTTTTTCGATTCTGACTTAATATCAAAATATATACTTATTATTTTTTTTAACTTTGCCCCCCACTATCAATTTCTCCTGTATTGTGGGTGCGTTTACAAAAATTTAAACTTTGTAGGTCATACAAATATTTTTTTCGTGCGGAAATCGAATTGACTGCTGCGAATTGCTGCTGCCATTGACTGCTGCGCTCAAGTCAAGTCAATCACTTAACCAATTATATTTTATTATTGTTCTTAACTTTTAGCTAACTACCCCAGGAGAGTAATGTTTTTCTCATCACTTGCATGACTATTAATTAATTTATATTTATATATACTTTCTTTTTATTCATATTACACATTACAAAAGAAAAGGAAAACTTATACCTTTTACCTTTTACCTTATTAACTTTCTTTGTTCGATCCTCGCACGGAACAAATATTTGTATGATCTACAAGTGGTTGTCCCGGGTCTGGCTGTTTGTGTATGTGAGTTTAAATGTTTGTAAACGCACCCACGATACAGGAGAAATTCCTAGTGTGGGGCAACGTTTTAAAAAAAAAAAAAACAAAACATTATAAAATATACAATGGGCGGCCTTATCGCATACTGCGATCTCTTCCAGGCAACCTTGTGACTAGTTATTTTTTTAATTTTTTTATTTATAGTTAATTAATTTTTAAGCAATAATAATATGTACAAGTATATAAAAAAGGGAGGGGAAAGAATCAAAGGGCATCAAAAAATTCACTATTACTAGTTATTTATAAAACTTAATATGAAAAATAAAAAAAATTGGAAAGTCACACGCCAGTTTGCACGCCTCATAATGCTCGTAAAAAAAACTTTGTGAGTTTAGGTTAGACAGTTACATAGTCAACCATACACGCCTATTTGTCGTCGTTATTATTAAACTACATTGAATTACACTGATTTTCAATAGGCCTTAATTTATAAGGATATTGAAGAGTATGAAAAAAAAAAATCATGGACTTGATACGTTAAGTTTTTCGGGCGTTATCGTGACCACATACATGGATTCATACATACAGACAAACCGAACTCCACGGATTTTTTTTTAATTAGCTTTTTCTTTATATTATGTCAAACTTACGTATTTAGGTATATCAAAAAAAGTGTTCCTCTTGATATACGTGAACTCATATTAACAAATTACAATCAAAAATTAACTTTGCTGTGCGCGACAGGGTCCATAATTGATTCGATGTTTTATTTAACATACCAACTTTTATATATACACATTATGGAATGCAATAAAGTATTGAGTATTGAGTATTGAAGCAATTTTAAGTCGAGAGAATTGCTTGACCTTGACACAGTGGGAGTAAAGCACTACCTCAAACGCTCCGCGTTATGAGGAGTGCAATAAATTACGAGTACAAAAAACTGAACAATTTAAAGTATAAAGTACTCGTATGTAGTCTAGACACTGAAATAATCATCGTTATCAAATCAAAAGTCATTTATTCAAATTAGGCTGAGAATCAGCACTTTTCGAACCTCAAAACTACGTATAAATAAGATAGAAGGCAAAATACACTTAAATGTGTCGCGTTCTTCAAATGCACGACATGTTCTACACAACAGTTGATGCAGAAGTGGACGCTACATTAAAACTCTTCACAAAACAATTTTGTTTAATGGCAAAATTGTCCTAATGAGTAACAGTTTCGATTAAGTCAGGTTTCGTTGAATAATATCGGCAATATTGCACTGTTTTCTTTTCTTATCCATTCAAATTAGACGAAAAAAAAACGTCTTTAAAACCTTTTTGTTTCTGAGCGTTTCAATCAAAGTGAATCCGCCTATTGACTTGCCTTGCATTCTACGCTTGAGTATGAGCCCCTCCTACAGCAGTTAGAAACAGTAAATGACGATTTACACACAACTAACACAATACTTTTCGTCCGGACTGTATAATAATGTTTTTCAGGCACAATAATGCTGCAGTAATACTCTGGAAGAACATCAAAGGCACCGCTCCCCGAAATACAGTACACACACCCACTGGAGGCAGGTTTACAGCTGCCTGCACATAAGAGGTCACGCACACGTATTATTAGCACTGCACAAGATCAGCACCGCCTCAACTCGAGCGGTTCAGGACTTTTTCTATGAAACTCAATGTTGCAACGCACACGCCTCGGCTCGAGACTAGTTAGTAAACAGTAGTCACCGGTCGGCAGCGTCTTACGGCACTGATTACGTGTTTTTATGACGTCAGGTTAACGACGTGCAGTGCTAATATGAGTGCCATAACCTAAAGTGGTCCTGTCGCCGTACACGTACTTGCAAGTAAGTAAAACCATCTACGAGTACTTTGTTTGTAGCTGAATATTAGCAAGTTGTAGCACGCATGTAGTTCTGGATGCTACATTGGCGCCAACAGTTCTTCAACTGCGCGAGTACTCACGATACTCAGTATAATTTTGATAAAAATTATAGGATTTGCCTCGGTTAGACCAAATTTTATGAGAAGATCTTGTCTGGAAATGTGCCAAACGAAAAGTAGTCTAAAAAAGTAAATAAATGTTCTCTATTGGTACAAAAGGGGCGATTTGGAGCCAAATCGTCCCTTTTGTACCAATAGAGAACCAGAAATTAACTGCGAAGAGAGAGGAGATATGCGTGGTATGTCATCAAAGCAAAATAAAACCGGCCAAGTACGTGTCGGACCACGCACAATGAAGGGTTCCGTAATTGGGATGAATTCATCCCAAGAACAAACTTAACACTGCAGTTGATAAACATGTTCCCCCATACATTCCATAGGCAAATGTAAGTTTGTACGCACAATATTGAGTGATTTACCATGTTATTTTAACACCATAGACTTCTTATAGGTTTTCCTGTAATCTATAAGTATTAGCACTTTTAAGGCCTACCGCGCACTACCTAGTTTATTTTACGACACGATTTTAGAATCACGCTGTATTATATCACATAAATTTAATTGCGCGCACACGACAAAATCGATGGATTGTTTATTCTCAACATGGATTTCGTACAAGTTGCTTATCTTGCCTTGCTTCCTCGGAAGAGGTGGAGGAAGAAAAAGGGTATTCGTCAATATTGGATTCATTCAGTCACAGCTGAAAGATATATCAAAGGTTTCTTTGGTATAAAACTCCGTTGACTATATCCCAATCCCCTCCACGTCTAGCGTCTCCTCTTGAGTTTTTCTATTGTTTTTTTTAAACGTTATACAAGAGAAATTCCTAGTGTGGGGACACTAGGAATTTCTCCTGTATCATGGGTGCGTTTACGAACATTTAAACTCACATACACAAACAGCCAGACCCGGAACAACTACTTGTACGAGTAGGTCATACAAATATTTGTTCCGTGCGGGAATCGAACCTGCGACACGCAGCGCAGCAGTCAATCGCTTAACCACTGCGCCAACCATGCCGTCAAAAGATTGCACTGGAGAAACAGGAGCCGACATGTTTACGCTTGGAGACCAGAATGCCGACTAAGGGCTGCCGTTGGGCCTGGGGTGCGATTTTATTATCGCGGTGCATGCGGGGCCATACAACATCATACGCCGCAATTTACTATTGTGACCAATCGCGTCGCAATAAATTCCTATGTATCAAATTACAATATACAAATCGTGGTTTTATTTGTCCCGTGTATACGCGCGCTACCATATAAACCACTACGTTTCCGTGTTCTACAAAATAATCGCGCGATAAAAAGTCGAAGTGCGCGCTCGCTCTTTGAGCGTGTTTATAACTGCACTAGCTTTTTCCCGCGGCTCCACCCGCGTGGACGTCGGTTATCACGTAATAAAGTAGCCTATGTCCTTCTCCATATCCCAGGCTATATCTCTGCCAAATTTCATGACGATCGGTTCAGCGGCTTAGACGTGAAAACGTAACATACAGACAGACAGACAGACAGATAGACAGACAGACAGACAGAGTTACTTTCACATTTATAATATTAGTACGGAAGTATGGATTATGAACCTAAAAACGGGACAATAAGAACTACTTTATGTGAAAATGTGTTGAAATAGTAGATTATTTACCAAGGGGATAAAGTAGTGTCCAATGTCAAGGGTGTTATATTGAATCCCGAGCGTAACGAAGGATCTTAGTGGTAACTCTTGAGGACAGTGAAATATTTCAAATGTGAGGGAGTTATGACTCCTGAGTGCAGCGAGAGATTTAAGTTCGCCCAAGATGAAGACATCTTTATCTCCGAAAACAATACTCTTCTTTTCACACCTTCTGCTAGGTTATAAATAAAAAGCAATTAAATTACGATGTAAAAGTTTCCATACGAATTTATAGTTGATGTTCCAAATGCATTATTGGCCAGCGGGTTATAATGAAATTTAGTACAATATTGTTGCCCGGCTAGATCCTGGGGCTATAATGGCTTACTTTGGATTACATACGTTTGCATGACATTTATTTTGAAAATATCGAGCAAGTGCTGTAATAATCTGCTGCATGCTACATAAGTCGCATGCTGTTCCTTTTTGTAGCTTGCAAGAAGACATCAGTGTGGAACAATGTTGTCCTGGTGTTATAATTTTGCTTCACACGCGTATATAATTTTGGCTTTCATGGATAATACGAGTACAACATGTAAGTTACTAGTTGCGTAACATTAATACTCATCAATAACGGTTATGTACTCGTATTTTAGCTTTTTACATAACTGATAATAACCTAGTGTCCTAATAAAAACGGAACTTATTGGAACATCCAATAAGAGTTACGTTTGATAATTTTAAGAATTATGATAATCAATAATGTTTTGCTGAGTGAGGCACAATTATTTGTAAGTTCCCATGGCGGTGTCTTCAGAACCCGAGAGTCAGCCCGGCGTGGAGCACCTACGACAAGCTTCATACATTGCGGAGCCAGGTGCTGCTCGACTAAACGCAGCGGCAGCTCTCAACTGGTAGCCTGACCTTTTCAACCATGTACCATTGACGACTCACCATCGTATCACATTATGGTGAGATATACGTACATAATTACTGTTGAAATGTACTTATATTTTACCGTGTGATGCCGGACGTAAAGAATAGCAGCACCCCATTCCTCCCGTAGGTGTCGTAAAAGGCGACTAAAGGACTTAATAGAGAATGGGCAACAGCGTTCTCGCGTTAGTTCTCTATGCATTTTTAACACCATACTGCGATCGCCAACCCGCCTGCCGAGCGTGGCGATTATGGCAAACCCCCCCCAATTAGTTCAGGCCTATGTCCAGCAGTGGACATCTTTCGGCTGAAATGATGATGATAATATTGTTCACGTCTAATATATGTACCTATGTATCTAATTAAAAACAAATAAAAAAATAAACACGATACATGACGAAACAAATTCAGTTTCACGTCATCTTTTGAAAATCTTTAAAAGTAGATTAGATGTTGTAGAGCAATGACATAATAAATTTAATTTATATTTTTTTTCTATCTATATTACTTCGTGATCGTGAGAACGTCAAGTTTTGAAGCAATAAACTCACTTGGCTCACAAAAATTGTGTTTTTTTTTTTATTACTACATTGTACGAAAAATCCATACTAATATTATAAATGTGATAGTAACTCTGTCTGTCTGTCTGTCTGTCTGTATGTTACGTTTTCACGCCTAACCGCTCAACCGATCTTCATGAAATTTGGCAGAGATATAGCCTGAGATATGGAGAAGGACATAGGCTAGTTTTTTACGCGATAACCGACATCTACGCGGGCGCAGCCGCGGGCAAAAGCTGGTGCTTTATAAACGTTATTACTGTATAATAATATTATAGTTTATAACTTCACTTTGAATTAATACTTACGTATAATTTCTATTTTTACAGATTATACGACGTGTCTACAATCGACTTACACCTTAAGTTTTGGCCTTCAGTCCTAATTACGGCCAACGCTACAACGCAACGGCAAGAATGTCACTGCAGCTGTCTGAAGTCGCGTTGTGGTTGCCACAAACTACGTGTGGTTGCCTCAGGAAGACTTCACAACTGAATCGTATATGAAGCAAAACAAGCACTACTGCATGTGTGTTCTACGGAAAATTGGAGTACCTACTTGCACTGAGCAAATGTTTTAAATTACCTAAAACGCATCAGGTCGAAATGACATCATGTAATTTGCAGTGTACATTAAGTACGCCGAATTTCCGCTGTGTAGTTTTCGGCTGGTGTGTACGCTTAGATAATAATTCGTTGGTGTTTCTTCTTTCTGTTTATTATTTTAATACTTTTTCTCAAATATATCCTATTCCTTGGTGTTTTCTTCCTTATTTTTATGACTATAATACTATTTTACGTGTTGCTCGTAGCACTTTGCTACGACGCCGTAGCGCGTAGTATTCTGCTACGGCGCCGTAGCGCGTGACAGATTAACCGTTGCCAATGACCAACTTTTGTACATGACTAAAAAACTAAATATAATTTTAATCAGATTGGATCAAATTTGGTTATTTTCCGTACAAAATTATGGAAAAAACATAATATATGGAAAAGCTTCTTTTTACTTACTTTCCTTTTACTTTTCCTACCGGAACTACAAGTTTTATAGAGATTGACGCTGCATGGTTAAAAGATGACGCCGGTTAAGTTTAAACATAAAAAAAGAAGATGAAATAAAAGAACGATGGAAGGTTTATTTTGAAAAACTTATTAACGAAGAGAACGAATGGAATGTGTGCCCACACATTCCATTCATTCTCTTCGTTAATTAGCTCAAATTCGTCAAAGAGGTTCAAGAAAATATGGGTTTGGTAAGAGAAATTAGCATGGATGAAGTAAGAACGACAGTTCAAACTATGAAGAATGTAAAGGCCATGGGCCCAGATGATATACCAGTAGAAGTATGGAAGTGTTTAAAAGAAGATGGATGTATGGCTGACTACTATAGGCTGACTTTATTCTTCAATAAATTGCTGTAAGGAGTGATCCCACAGGAACGGTGCAATAGTTCGCTAGTGCCCATCTTCAAGAATCAAGGTGATATACAGGCCTGCAACGACTATCGAGGCTAGCGACTATTTCATCAATTTTTGTAGTTCAGGGAGTAAATGTTTGCTTCAAGTTTAGTCTATTATAGAGAAGAGAACCGAGGTACAGGTAAAATTTATTTTTTGGGCAGACTATTTCTTTACGTCTTTTATTAGAATATTCAGTGCTGTAGGGTAGAGTTGTGTGTTGTTTTAATAAAATGCCCATTATAAATAGTTGCCGAACTGTTAATACTTCACATGATTTGCATAGGAGGTTAGTAGGAAAAAGGAAAGGGCGGAAAGTAGACACTTTGAGAATCGCCCTCTGAGCTCTCTCGATGGTTAGTAACCTTGTTTTACCCGCTCCATCCCATGTGGTAAAACAGTAAGTTAATATCGATTGACATAGAACAAAGTAAACTTGTCTTAACTATTGTCGGGTCAGCAATACAGCGTAACTTTAAAAAAACAAATATCAACTTGCAAATTCTATTATTTAAAGCTTCTATGTGTTGTTTGAACGAAAATGTTTCATCTATTTCAACACCAAGGTGTTTTGTTATATTTATCATTTTAATGTTGGGATAAATACATTGGTTATCTGTGGGAATTGCGCAATAATGAGCATAATAATAATGTTGTGGTCTTTGTTGGTGTTTGCTTGAGCATCGAAAAGTTAATGTGATTTGTCTTGTCTGCATTTAATGTTAGTGAATTACATTGAAGCCAATTATTAACAACATTGAATCCGTGTTGCACAAGCTTGTATTTTTTTTTTTTGAGTCAGTCGTAAAACGAACGGCATTGTTGACAGCATAAGAAACAATTTGACCGTGATTTAGATTTAGACTACAAATATCGTTTATATATTTCAAAAATTGTGTGGGCCTTAAAATACTTCCTTGGGGAACTTCGAAGGACGTGTTTTTTTTAGCATCGCTGAGAACATTACCAATAACACATTGGGTATGGTCCTCTAGATAATTCTTAAATAGTTTCAGCTGGGTGCCTCTGATACCAATGGATTCAAGCTTGTGCAATTGAATAGGAATAGAAACCGTGTCAAAAGCTTTGGCAAGGTCCAGGAAGATTCCTACTGTGTGGTTACCTTTATCAAGTTCCTGTGCAAGATAGTCAGTCAGATGGTGGAAGGCATTGTCTGTTGACATTTTAGGCCTAAATCCAAGCAGCCGTTTAGATAAAATTAATTTATCCTCGCAAGTATTTGTAAAGCCTTTTATTTATAACTAGTTGCGCCTCGCGGTGTTAACCGCGAGAACTGCATTCTTTCGGGATAAAAAGTAGCCTATGTGTAAATCCAGGGTATCAGCTACGTCCATACCAAATTTAATCAAAATTGGTCCAGCCGTTTAACCGTGAAGAAGAGACAAACATACACACACACCCACAAACTTTCACCTTTATAATATTAGTGTAATATTTTGGGCATAGAAGGCATTAAGCAACGTTAATTTTGTATTTTCGCTTATTGCCACTATACCATTCCTGGGTAATAAACTATTTTCTGTTGTTAGGTATATTGGTAGGTATTATCAAAAGCGTCAACTAACCATCTTCTCACTAAAATGGTGGTCCCAAAACGAAAACCTTGGTAAGAGGAAAATCATTGCTTATAACGAATTTTAGAATCAACGCCATCTGTCGAGCAAGCTAAGAATTGTAACTCAACTAAGTAGCGCCATGAAGTATGGTATAATTTTTTCTATGCTAAGTACCTATGTTCGTTCGGCTAAGAGAACATCGACACACAAGAGTAGACATTTCGTGACAATAAGTAATAAGTGGTTTTGTTTATCATACTAAATTCATAATATTCTTCATATATAATTAGGTAATGTTATTGGGAAAATTATGCAAACTATTGGACATTGAATAAAACAATAAATTGAAGTTCGTTGCTACTTACAGTGACGAATACATATCAAACTGACATAATAAATTTGATACATCATCATCAGAATCGAAATCAGCGGGGTAATTGCGTTACACACCTAAAATGGAAATCGATCGCAATTCCTTTAATTTTGACAGTTCAGTCACGTTCATTGCGTTATTTTCAAACCTAAGAAGCAATGAATGTCAAAATGAAAGGCATTGCGATCGATTGCCAGTTTATGTGTGATACGCAATTACTCCGCAAATTCACTTTATTGAATGTATGCGAATTTTCACAGCAGATGCGCGAAGTTACCAAATTACTAACAATCCGAAAGTATGAAGTTTAAGGTCTTCTAGAACTTCTCTTCTAAGTCTTCGTTTTTCGCAATGATACCATAGTGTACTTGCGAGATATAATGTTTTGATTTTTCTAGTAAAATACTTGTGTAATATATATAGTACACAGGTAAAATATTGCAAACAAAAAGATCATTGATTTAAGTACCTAGCCAACCCGCAGTAGCGGTAGAGGTTAAAAAAAGTCTAGTAGGCATAATAATTATACAATTTATATTTTTAGGGAGAACCGTAAAAATATAAATGGCATAATTTTACTACCCAATTTTACCATTTTGGTAAGGGATTACCAAAATGGTAAAATCAGGTTTATAAGGTTTGTGTAAATATTTTAGGCAAACATAACATAATTTCTTTAACTAGCACAGTTTTAAGTATACAGCAGAAACACTTCATACAAACAAACTTATTAAGCGGTACAAAAAAAAAATACAAATTAATTTTGAAATAATAAAAGAATTTTTTCCAAGGTGCGATGCGCGGGTCAGACTCGCACTTGGCCGTATTTTCTTTTTATGAAACAGCACAGCGAGCTTGGCCGTACGGCCGAGCCCGCTGAGCCGTCTGTCATCCCAACTGTGTCCACATTTGAACGTAGGTGCATATATGTACATCTGTACAGCTATGCAACAAAACACAAGAGCAGTGGGGGAAGTAGGCTCTACATGCCATCCGATCCTCTACCACACAATTTAAATTAAAGTTATGGTGTTCTACAAGAAGATTTAAAAAAATCTTTTCGCCATAATTTAAAGGACTATGATCGTCAGTGAGTTCTCAGTGTATTAGAAAGTGTGAGTCAGGTTTTCGTGGAAGGTTTAAAGTGCAGCAAGTTACGTCAACTTACTGAAAATGTGGTAACGATTCGATTATTATATAACGTAAATTATCTCCCCGTGTGAATCCTAAGAGTAACTTGAGAACAGATAACTAAAAATTGTGTTTCATTAGTTAAGTTATAGCAGGTTAAATTATGTAAATTTTTAGTGGATCATTGATCTGAGCGGCTACGGCATGACGTCATTCACATCGTTGTAACGGCGTACTCCCATCAGCCTGCGTACAAATGTACTAACATTCAGTTTGAACTAGCTGCTTATAATTAATGACGCCCTGGTAGTTGAACGACTGTTTGAGCACCAAAATGGGATGCAGTTTGGAGTGGCTTTGAGTATTCGATTGTTGCAATCCTTGTCTTACCACCATAGTTAATGACTAGGAGGGAAAGAGAGCTAAAATGACGCGCGTATATATAGATATATACACATGGTTTAGGGGCACCTTAAGCTACTTCGTCATTGGCACACTGCCAGGCACTTGTGCAGTACAAATCATTTGCAAGAAATATTTAACAGCTTCTACTTTAGAATACTTTTCTCGTAAACGAATGTTAAGTGACGGATCTTTATTTAGTACCTACTTAAGAAAATAACAGTTTTTTTAATAGGTTTTTAAAGTGGTGGATATTACTAAAGTATGACTTTAGCTGGCTATATTCTCTACATACTGTATGAGTAAGGCCCGCAACAACAGACTGTGCCTACGTGTGTGAAGAACGGGAAGAGGAGCTTGAGGTATTTAAAGTTTAGTTATAACATTTCAATGATCTAGTCATCACTTACCATAAATAAGAATAGCTTATGTACCCTTTAGCTGTGTCACACCGGCAGCGACAACGTGCACATTATGGCTATATTTATACAACAATAGTGCTTCATAATTAATTTCTAAAATATTTTTATAGAACTTCAGGAATCAGGGACTTTTAACATCGATTTGCTGTCTATCACAAGTTTCTTGTTATACATAATAAAGTAACAATAATAAAAAAAAATATAGAAGGTACAATACGATGCGATAGAATTTTATAACTCTTAATTTTATTTAAATACCTATATGAAATCTACCCAAAACTAGAAAAATATGAAAATCATCCAATTGAGCAAAGGGGGGTCAGCTCATTGCACTGACTGTACCAGCCAAAGTTACCTACTTAATCTATATAAATAATAAGAAATCGGCCAAGTGCGTGTCGGACCACGCACAATGAAGGGTTCCGTAGTTGGGATAAATTTATCTCAAGAATAAACTTAACATTAGTTGAAGCTGAACCCTTACATAAATGGTTGAGATTTTTTAGAATACGAATCGATAGAATTTTATAATGAAAGGCCTGTCCAACGATACCCCACACAATGGGATAGACGAGAAAAAAAAATATCATCCCCAGTTTATGGGTAGGGGAGATACCCTAAAAAAAAATTCAAGACTTTATTTTACCACTTTGTCGGCGTAATTAAAATGTACACCCATACCAAATTACAGCTTTCTAGTACTAAGAGTCTCTGAGCTAAGCTTCGGACAGACAGACAGACGGATATGGCGAAACTATAAGGGTTCCTTTTTGACTATGGAACCCTAAAAATTAAATGCTATTCGTTGGTAAGTACTTCACTTGAGAATAGCTGGATCGATTCGGCTATTTTTTGTTTTAAAATATTCGTAATATTTCGAATAAGGTCCGAAATTGAAAAAAATGGAAAATCTGAAATCTTTTTGTATGAATATTTGGACAGGACAAACTTTATAATAATAAAATCAATATTTTACTACATTTATTTTACGAAAAAGAATACATTTTTTTCGCAAATAACATTATTCTTGCCACAATACATACAAGTTAAACAGTCATTATTATGTCAGACATATTACATTAGTAGGTAATAGAAAAAGCAAAAAGTACTACACATCTATCTTTAATAAATTTTGCTTAAATCAGTGTGTAACTAAGGACAGGATTTCTTAAGTAAGTTACCTAAGTACAATTGTGATTTGAATATATGGACAATTTAAGTTGGCAGTCAGTTTGCTTTACAATTAATTTCCCTGACTTTACAAATAAATTATTATCCTTTATAAAAGCACATTGATTACAGATATAATAAATGAGACACATACATGATGAAGTACTTAATTTCGAGCACATGTAACATAAGGTGATGCCAATTACGTTCGTACATGTAAACAAGTGGTTCACATTAGAAATAGAAAAAGCAAAAAGTTATACACATCCATCTTTAGTAAATGTTTCTTAAATCAGTGCGTACCTAAGGTCAGGAAAAAAACTGTTAAGTAAGTACGTCAATTTGCTGTTTTAGAGCCTTTTCATACAACTGTCAAATAATGTCAATTGTGATTTGAATGTATGGACAATTTAAGTTAGTAGTCAATTTACTTTACAATTAATTTCCTTGACTTTACAAACAAATTATCCTTTATGAAAGCACATTGATTACATATATAATAAAAGAGACACATACATGATGAAGTACTTCATTTCGAGTGATTGAACTAAATCTTGAACAAAACAATATCCACGAAATCTAATGCAACAACTACACCTTCCCACATATAACATGAGGTGATGCCAATTACGTTCGAACATGTAAACGAGTGGTTCATGTTGTAAATTAGATGTTCCGGATCTCTCCTCATGTATTTAGCATATATGTACAAAAATTTCAAAAAACCCATTTTGGTATCTGACTGTTCTAATACAAATTTTGGTATACAAGAATCATACAACTCACCTAGTTTAAGATTTTACATAAAAGTGTTATGAGAAAAACAAAATCACTAACAACACACTGGCGCCTTTCCACTGTTCTAAGCGTTACGTTTGATGCTGTTTGTGATGCTCCGAGCAGAAATTGAAGAATTGCGTTCTGTGCGAGCCGAAACTTGGAGCTATTGACGTCGAACGAAGTGGAGATTTTGTATGAGATAAGCTCTATTTCGTTATTAAAGCTTTTTCTTCATTCAAGTGGTGAAGCAGCTCAGTGGGTTCCTCACATCGAGTCGCTGCCTTGATTTTCGTCGTGACACATACGTAGTTCAAGAACTGAGTTTGTTTTTACTTTTGAAGATCAAAATGGCTGGCCTTGATAGTGGGTTTTTCCTTCCGCTTATTAGGGTTTCGGAAATGGCGTCAATAACTCCTGCTGCACTGACTGGGTCGTAAAATACTATCAGAAAATTAAACATTCAACTAACTATAATTTTAGGAAATTTCTGGACGAATAACATGGTAGTTTGGTATAAATAATAAGCAACAGCCTAGTTTATGTTAGATATGTGAACTTTATTGATTCTTCAGCATATTCTATGTATGTTGTAATAGCCGTGAGATGACAGAGGAGCGGCGCGCGCTGCAATTATTCACAAAGGTTACCAATACATAAAACTCTTGATAGTTGCAACGGCACAAATCTCTGAAGTAAAGCCGATGTTAGACATATCAATTAGTTATAAAACTAATATTTTATATCCAATAAAGATTTCACTATTACACTATATATTATGGCCCATTAAAGTAAACACATGGTAATAAATAACCACGATGTTACGTTAATACTAGACCAGGTCACGTCTCATGATATCAACAATTTGTGTGGCTGGTCACAGAAACTGTCGTCACCTGATGAGAGAGCAGGAGGGCTGGATATTTGAAATTGTGATATGAGAGTAACTGAGAAATAAGGTTAAGCTAAGACAGAGCGTGTCGGGTATTTATGTTCTGCGACAGCGACTCCTGGCTACGTCGGAATTATATCTTGCACAATATTTACAGCTCTATTTCTGTCGCATTATATTCGTTATAAATCAATGAAAACTGTTCATGCATCAGCCGTTCTGTCTTCGCTGACAAGGACACTGATTACGGAAGTAATTTATAACATAAATACGATTAGGGACATCATTTTCAGTTTTAGTCGATTATATAATTTTGCTTGTTTGGCCAAACTCGAATAGTTTTAGAGACCAAAAACAAAATGTGTAAAAATAAAATTTCAATAAATCTGATTTATTTTATTTATTTATTAGCTTACTGGAATTAAGTAGAAACTTATTTTAATAACATAAATCAGTATTTCTTTTTTTTTATTATGATAATCTGTATATTAATATTAGGTTACGTTACGGGTTGTGCAAAATTCACAAAGTGCAACGAAACGTTCCACGGATCGATAAAAAATATGTAAAGGTGCGTCTAAACCTCTAGCACTTAAAAGTTCGTACGAGAACAGAGTGGAGCCGGACCTTGCCAATGTGCAGCCAGTGCCCAAAAATGGTAGCCGTGGAGATCCCGTCTACTCGAGATCGATCGCCATAACTACGATACTATGTAAATAACATTACATAGTATCGTAGTTCGTGCGATCGATCGATGAAGAGGGTACTCAATAATAATTTGCTAGCATAACTTGATGACAATGCGCTCCTCAGTGATCTTTGGCATGGCTTCTACCGTAGTCGGTCCACTGGAGATGTTCTTGTGTTATATATGTTACGCACTGCTCGGGCGAGGCCATTAAGAGACACGGCGAAGCCCTTCCTGTGTTCCTTTGATATTTTAAAGGACAGGGCCTGGTATAATATAAGCACCGGGAACATTTGGCAACCTTTTGACTTATGCAACTGGATTTCCAACTTCTTGAGTGAGCGATCCATCAGAGTGGTCAAAGATGGAAGCCAGTGATCCTCAAGGATCAGTTGTTTCTGTTACTCTGTACCTTCTGTACCTCACCGATCTGCTTCAGCTAGGAGCCGATGGGTGGGTACGCATATGACAGCACAGCCTCAAAAAGATACTTGTCCAGTTCGAGCTGCAGGAACTACTGTTAGAGAGGTCATGGTGGAGCAAATGAATCAGTAGGGCGACAACAATTGAGCCAAATTCAACGTTATTAAAACACAGGTTCATCTTCATACCGCAAAAAGGAACCAGTTTTAACTATCTCCTATTTTCCGAAATACAGCTGTACCAGTGTTTAATACTTTTGGGCATGGAGTTGACTTCAGACCTCAATTTTAGCTCAACCATCGAGTCAATAGAACAAACTGCAGCCGAAAAGCTGGGCAGCTTTTAAAGTTTTACAAAGCACAGGTCTGTTCCTGGACGGAGTTTTGGTGCTACTTATGGAATGGCTCGTAAAATACAACTAGAATCGTTAGTAAACAGAGCAAAAAGGCTCACAGGCGACGAGGCGTCGATGGCCAAGCTTCACAGCTTAGCAGATCGGCAAAACGTTCCTTGCCTGTCGGTTTTTAACCAACTTCCCAAAAAGGAGGAGGTTCTCAATTTTTTTTAAATATGTTTGTTACCTCAGAAATCCGTCGTTTCTAAACCGATTTGGAAAAAAAAAAATATTTGAAAGGATATACTTCCAGATTGGTGCCATTTTTATCAGAATCAAGTTCTGATGATGGGATCAAATATTATAGGCAAACATATAGCAATTTTTCATCATTTGCATTCAGAAAGTATCATTTGATGAAGTGGAACTGATGAAGAAAACCACAGATGGCCACCGAAACTCCTAGTATTTCACGGGTGGCGATAAGATATCTCGATTAAGATGTTAAGCGACTGTGAAGCAAATTTAAATAAATAATTCTGATGAAAATGGTACCATAGAACTGATCTGAAGATGAAGCCGGAAGGTATGCACCAGAACTCCGTAATAAAACAATGTATCCTAGCCGTGTTTGTTGGAATTGTCATGAAATGTACTCGGACTATAAATAGTTAATAACAAATTTTTAATAACTTTGCTTGGGTAGTTTTTGAGTGAGCTTCGATAATACGTATTTAATCCACTATATATATCTTGTGTCACTTTTGTTTGTGCGGAGTAGCAACTAGTGGTAAACGAATTGTTTTGGGGTAGGTACCATAACTAAAAAGAAAATAAAATAAAAAACTTTTTAACAAAAAAAAAAACAACCAAATTAAAAAAAAAAGACGGTGGCAAAAAACGAAAATACAAAACCAAGGACGCCGAGTTCCGAAAAGAAAGTTATTTTTAATTTTTTGCAGCAAGCCGAAGCTGCGGAGGTGAGCATGGGTGACTATCTTTTGTTCTTAAGGGCGAAGGGGTTGTACTTCCCACAGCGCCGGAGTCGATGCAGAAGCAACTTTAATGTTTTGAGGTTAGGTTACAATATAATTTTCTTTTCTCAAGAACGATGCGTTACATCATAAAATTAGTTAATAATATATAAGTTACGTCTAATGAACATTATATAAAAAGAGCATTAAACAATTAGAAAATTACATGAGATTACATGAAATGGACGTAGACTAAATTAAATTAGAGAAAATGAATATTATATCAAATACTAGCTGACCCGACAGACTTCGTTCTGTCAAAAGCTATTTGACTGTGGCAGTTTGTCTACGCGCAAAGGAAATATAGTATAAACTTCACTGCTCTACCCTACCTACCCTACCTACCTACCTACCCTACCCTACCCTACCGACCCTACCCCACCCTACTCTACCTGCCCTACTTACCTACCCTACCCTACCCTACCTACCTACCTACCTACCTACCTACTTACCCTACCCTACCTACCCTACCCTACCCTACCTACCTACCTACCTACCTACCTACCTACTCTACCCTACCTACCCTACCCTACCGTACCTACCCTACCCTACCTACCCTACCCTACCTACCTGCCTACTTACCCTACCCTACCTACCCACCTACCCTACCCTACCCTACCTACCCTACCTACCTATCTACCTACCCTACCTACCTACCTTCCCTACCCTACCTACCCTACCCTACCCTACCTACCCTACCCTAACCTACCCTTCCTACCTACCTACCCTACCCTACCTGCCCTACTTACCTACCCTACCCTACCCTACCCTACCTACCTACCCTACCCTACCCTACCTACCCTACCTACCTACCTACCTACACTACCCTACCTACCCTACCTACCTACCCTACCCTATCCTACCGTACCTACCCTACCCTACCCTACCATACCTACCCTACTTACCTACCCTACCCTATCCTACCTACCTACCTACCTACCTACTTACCCTACCCTACCTACCCACCTACCCTATCCTACCCTACCTACAATACCTACCTACCTACCTACCATACCTACCTACCTTCCCTTCCCTACCCTACCCTACCCTACCTACCCTACTTACCTACCTACCCTACCCAACCCTACCCACCCTACTTACCTACCTACCCTACCCTACCCTACCCTACCTACCCTACTTACCGTCCAAACTTCTCCTGATAATAACAAACACAACAAAAAGTAATTAGCGAAATCGGTCCAGCCGTTCACTAATAGTATTTTTTTTTTTCATATTTTCTAGTTTCCGTTTAAACCTTCCCTGGACTACGACAAACATTTTAAAACCAAAATCAGCTAAATCGGTCCAGCCGTTCTCGAGTTTTAGCGAGACTAACGAACAGCAATTGATTTATATATATATATATAGATAGATATATTTTCTCACCGTTTAAACCTTCCCTAGACTGCAACAAACATTTTAAAACCAAAATCAGCTAAATTGGCCCAGCCGTTCTCGAGTTTTAGCGAGACTTACGAACAGCAATTGATTTTTATATATATACTAGCTGACCCGACAGACTTCGTTCTGTCAAAAGCTATTTGACTGTGGCAGTTTGTCTACGCGCAAAGGAAATATAGTATAAACTCCACTACTCTACTCTACCCTACCCTACCCTACCTATGTACCTACCTACCCACCCTACCCTACCCTACCCTACCTACCTACCAACCTACCCTACCCTACCTACTTACCAACCTACCCTATCCTACCCTACCCACCTACCTACCTTAACATACCCTACCCTACCCTACCTACCTATCTACCCTACCCTACCCTACCTACCTACCCAATTCTATCCTACCCTACCCTACCCTACCCACCTACCTACCCTACCCTACCCTACCAACCCTACCTACCCTACCTACCCTACCTACCTACCCTACCCTACCTAACTAAAACCTTCAATTTTTTTTTTTTATAAAATCTATTCTCGGACCTACCAAATGATGACGTTATGTCAAACGCCATAAAGTTACATTAGAAGATAGAGTTACCTACATAATATTACATTAAAAATGTTAATATGGTCGTTTTCGTATTTTTTTTTTAACTTTCTTAATTTTTTCTTACATAAGAACCTTCTCCTGACAATAACAAACACAACAAAAAAATAATTAGCGAAATCGGTCCAGCCGTTCACGCGTGATGCCGTGACCAAGGGAAATAGGGATTCATTTTTATATATATAGATTGTATATAGATACGAGTAACATTAGATCATATGAAATTAGGTTAAATGTTTTTATAGCATAAGAAAATTATATCATACAAAAGTTATGTCAAATGAAATTAGACTATCTGTTATTATACTAAACAATACACACCCGTTGTTTTTTTATTTTTTGTTAAAAGTTATTTTTCGCGCTATTTTCCTTTAATACCGGTCTGCCAGACTTAATACCGTAAAAAGCAAAGCCGAGCAAAAAAAGAAAAGTCAGAAAGTACGCTAAGCGAAAACGACGTAATAGCGCGGGCAGGTGACGCGGTGGGTCGGGGGGCGAAATTTGACGCAGAACACTTCGCGGGCTTGAAAAAAAAAATTGATATAAATATCGTAGATTATAATAGTTGAGCGATAATAGTCTCTCACTTGATTATCGTAGTACCAAAGTGAGGGTAAAAGCCTAAACGCGCCCGCTGAAGGGGACAGCACGTGGGCAGAGTCGTGGTTAAGGGAAGTGACTGAACGACGAGTCAGTCTTGTGAGGGCAACGAACGAATGCAGACCTCCACTTTTGTTACGCGAAACTGTCGGTTTGCCCGAACTAGGAAATAGTGCGTGAACGTTATTACTCGTAGTATTGTACTGGGTTAATTATTATGAAAGTGAAATACTAACCGTACCACCGTTCCGTACCACCGAACCGAGATCATGACGGCGCTATCGCTGACGCCGCGCCGTCATAATATATTTCTATTGTAATAATAATAATAATATTTTTATTGACATAAAAGTATGTTACATATTTATGGAAACCCTGACTCCTTCGCTAGGTGTAACCTGTGTTACAGGAATCAGTGTCTTCTCCCAGTAGTTTTACACAGATATTATGCAATAAAATTTAAAGAATTTTAAATTATACAATTTCTGCTCCATGCGTATGTGTGAGGGTGGGTTTGTATCCTATAAATTAATCAGCACTTGACGTAAATTGACGTAATTTTAGTCGGCAAGTTTTTAATCACGTCTAAACTTGTATGGAGTAGTGACAGGCGCTGATTAATTTGACAAGACTAAACTAAAATTTATCTTCTGTCCTTTTCTTAACGAAATAGAAACAAAAAGATGCACTGAACTTAAATTTAGTTTAGTTTGTGAACAAGGGAATCGGCACCAATGTCTACCGTATCATGTCAATTATTTAAACAAGATAAGTCATAGTAGAATTTTATGCTAAGTACTAATAAATATGGAGGATATGCTCACGACTATGGAATCGTAGATATGAATGTCAGTAAAATAGCGCTAGGAAAAAACCCGCCTGCAGTTTCCCACACCCATATTCTACCAATTTATTATTATCGACATTTATCTTTTCGTAATCTTCATCTATTTTAAGAATATTTAACAACATGGTATTGAATGTGCTCCAACACTACGCGACATAGTATTTTTTTTTCTTACGAACTTGGTTGTTATATTCGGTGCCAGGGTGAATGTCTCCTTACTTAACTTTATGTTGAACTTGGCTAAAATCTGCACATGCGCAAACTAACAGATCGATCAATCCTTTTGCGAACGCTAGGTGAGGCTGCGGACTACGATTGAAATTTCGCTCCAAATAAAATAAAATTTACGGCCGCAAAATTATCAAATCAGGTCAGTAGTAGTTAGTATAATACATAGTAATATGAAACACAATCGTAGATGACAACAATCATTGGAATTAGGCCCGATAAAAGCAGCGTTATCTTTTCTTTATATATATGTATGTATATATATATATATTATATAATATTATTCTCACTGTCTCATATGAAATAAAATAAAATTGCTCATTGTTCCCACGACATTTAAAATCATATCGCCCTATTAAAGCCATCCACAATAAGTTGCTTTGTTAATCACATGCATGGCTGACGCCCAACGTAGGGAGTAGGTATGTAAAGTCACGAGCATCAAAATGTGCACATTTATCACAATTATACGAAAGCGATTTTCTCGTGATTTAATAATTGCAATTGGCTCCTAGCACCATACAATTTCAATCAATAGTAGCGAAAATCGATGATATTCATGCTCACGACTGGATATCCATAGCGTTGTGGTCGATTTTATAAAGGCCACAATGCGAAATTCGCGTCGTAGCTGTTTTGATATTCAACCACGACGCGTTCTGAGCATTTTTTAAGTAACAAAGACACGACGGATAGGTTGTATGGAACGCTCATCCTGCATTAACGTAGCGTGTGATTGGATCTAGACGAAGACGCTGATGGCGCACACAGGACTTCTTACATTCAAATCATCGGTACAACTATTTAAGTTCAAATTACCCCATTAAATGACTATTTCGTGAAATCATGACTTTTGAGGTTAATTCCAACCACGCGCGAGCCAAAATTGATCGCAGTTACTAAGCTAGGGCACTCCAACCAAACGGGTTAGGTTAGATTAGAACTGTGACCAAACCGCGCGTGAGTCGAGCGTATTTGTAGGACCTCAAAATAGTTTTAATTTGAGGTTCACAAAAAGAAGCGCATTCATTATAATTATAAGTAATTAATGGACACCACAGTGTTCTTAGGTATTACTTTGGACTCGAGCTACAGTGGGGCCTACATATAACCAAATTGTAGAAGCGGCTAAGCTCTGCAGCGTACGCAGGCTATCATGATGACTTCAGCTACTTTCCACATTCCAGGAACGTGTTTTAACCGAAATGCAGCATTAAAGAGCGTGACAAGCTAAACTATAGCTTTATGTGGGAGATTCTGTAAAAACTTCACCCGTAATTAAGTCGTAACCAGGGTATTTTATCGGATTATAATTACACTTAATTTCTATAGGTACTTATATCTATTATATCTAAATCTAAACTATTTTGTACACCCTGAATTATCCTCGCATTGTGAGTCTGGGTTTCATTTGGTTAGAATATTAGTTCTAAATGCTCAGCGAACCTTAAGGCTTTTTGTTCGTCCGTCACTGCCCATTCCCTGTTTTTTTCCTTGTTAGGAGGAATTCACATGATCGGTCGTTTTATGTGCTTTGTAGACTTTCACAGCGAGTGTAGTATCACTCGTTAATTGGCTAAGGTAGCTGTTTGTGCAGGAGTCGTTGTAGTGCTAAATTTATTCGCAAGATACTTAGTGAGGTTGTGCGGCAGTCTTTTATCTGCTGGCAGCTGGGCTGAAGCCATCTGTTTCTTTGTTTCTGCTATTCAGTTATGAGGCAACTAATTCCTGTAGGGTAGGCGGTTGCATTGACCCAGTGTGTTTATTACGGTGTGTTTTTTCAGGCAGCTTTCTTTAAACTGGTTATAAATTTACTTGATTCCAAATCCAGCTGTTCCGGAGTTTTTAATGGAACTCTTAATTATATTGTATTATCCAAGTATATTCTGAAACTTTCCCAGTCTGTATAAGTATTACAAGTGTAGGATTGCTCTCTATGCGTAGGATTCGATGCCAAACTGATAAAATTATTGGTGAATGGTTCAAATTCATGTCAAAGCATTCATGAGAGCATTAAGCATGCAAAGATGCTCAAATAATTAGTAGATATATATTTAGTTATGAAAAAGTTTATTAGGTCTGGAACTTTGCGTGGATCGCTTGACCAATAAGTTGTTTTCCGGTAGAAATAGTTTTACCTCTTTCATGGCACTCATAATTTACTTTCCTTCAGTGGTGGTTAGTCTTGGCCCCCAATGCGTAGTTTTAGCGTTGAAGTCACCACCTAAAATGAATCTTTGTCCGAGTTGCTGTAAGAACCTCACATAATGATTTTTTTTATATTGTATGTCGGAGGCAAGTAGATGGCGCTACAGTGACAGTTGAGATTGAATACAAATCTCCACAGATTGAATTTCATGACATTCATACTTAACTTCTTCATGATGACAGAGATTCTCTTTGACTACAACCACGCTAACACCTTGGTCAGAATTGTCAGGGTGCAGTGCAAGGTGCTCTTTATACCTCCAAACTTTATGTATGATTGCTTAGCAAAGTGATTTTCAGATATAAGGCATTCATCGATGTTTTCTGTGATCAAGACTACTTGCAATTCTTGTTTATGTTTAAGTAGTCTGTTTGAGTTATATGCCATTATTTTTAATGGATTTCGTTTTTCGGTCTGGAAATTGCATTCGGTGCGCTATATATAACGATAAATGAGGACATCAATTAAATAATTTTGTCCACTTTTCCTTCCACACCTTTATCGGCATTAAAATTCTCTCGAATATTCCCAAGGTTAACAGTCTAGGCTGTAATATTCTTGTATTTTTCTTGTGAGGGTTTTGTGTCACATAATCATCTTGAGTTTGTGAGTCAGTTTAAATTTTTTGTTGATTTTCAATGAAAAAAAAAAAAAACTACAAACTACCTGGTTTTTTGTTGCTAGCTTCTTTATAGTTTTGCCCGGGCTAATATACATACTCTATAATTAGCTGAATTCGGTTCCCAGCAGTAGACGTATTTTGACTTTTCGTCTGCTGGTCTTCTGCAGTCAGCAGTCAGATATTTGCCTGTACATGTGAGACATTTAGGTTCCTAAAAACAGAATTTGTAAGTATGTCCGTACGCCTATCTCTTGCATTGAGGTACTAGCCTTGAAGTATGAAGAGGATGTATGTATTTCTACTTTACATCCTAATATTGACATAATGCTATAGGTTTTATTTATTTCTTCCTCATTTCTGAAAGTCAGCATAAACATGTTCAGGGGCTCCTTGTTTTTCCATCTCAATTTGTTAGCTGCATCTTCAATCTGGAAACCTCAATTTTGTAAGTCCTTAATTCTTGTGTAAATAAAGTGGTAACGCACTTCCAACTCAACATTTTAGTATAAAATTTTCACCAAAAAAGTCAAAGTGGTAGGTAGCAGACTCTAGGTGTTCAATGTTGGCAGTGTGTTTAACTTTAGTTTTTTACTGCTCTTTAGCCCGTTCCTCTAAGTCCGTACAGTCCGTTGGCTCAGCTGGCTTACTGGTTGCAGCTGTAATTTGTTGTGCTTTGTGCTGTAAATATATCACATATTGTTGGAGACTTGCAGTTTGTTTTCCATGTCAGAAATAACATTACGCAGCTGTTAATTATCTGCTCTTTCTGCGTTGTAATATTTGTACAGCAGTTGTTCATTTTCGGTTTTTACATTAATTTTGGTGGTCACAGCCGTCTTGTTGATTTATTGGCGAGTTAATAATATTGTTGATGAGCAAATGGACTGTATGTATTTTAATGATTGGCTGGGATGCCACCTTTTTTTTTCAACTATTTTAAACAAAATATTTCTTCTATTAAAGTATAAACGTCAATATAAATGAATATGTAGTTCTTAAAAAAAAGGTGGCATCCCAGCCAGTCAAGCAGTCGCCAACAAATATCATTTAATAATTATAATTGTAATGTAGTTTAATTCTTACGTGATTGTGTTTGACATCGCGGCGATCACGGTCCAGCCGGCGCGGTTGGTTTGCTGCGTCTGAACTTTGCACTTACATAAGTAGAACACGTGATCAATGCGACTAATCTCAACGAATATCAAAATACACTGATTTAGGTGAATGATAAATATTATAATGATTAATTTTGTAAAATTATACTTTAAAGGGATGTGAGGGGTGTTGGGGAAGGTAAGCAATTCACGCGGTCGAAGTGGCGGCCAAAGTGCTAGTATATACTATAATAATATAAATGCGAAAGTAACTTAGTTACCTTTTCACGACTTAACGGCTAAAAGAATTTGGATGAAATTCGGCAGACGGATAAACATGATCTGATTAGGATATAGGATACTTTTTATCCCGGTAGCACCTGTGGGATACTTTCAGACCTAAGTGAAGCAAAGCCGTGGTAAAAAGCTAGTGCCCTATAAACCATGGCGTCGACAACGAAAGGTATCATGGTTGGAATGGCTTTAATAGGGCGTTTTGATTTATGATTAAATATTTTTTTTTTTAAACCTTTTTAAAAACAAGCTTTTAATTAACTACGAAACTAAACTTACATTTATATAAAACAATTTTTTTTTTCCTTAGAAGTTTTAGACGTTAACGTACTTCTTACACTTTAAGATAAGCATCAAGCTTATGAGAAAATATTGAAGTTCTATGTAGGAATAAATATAAATGTTATACTTTTTATTAGTTTGTATTTTTTAGCATTAGATTTTGTTTAAATATCTGTTATATCACCTTCACTTGAAAAGTTCTTATAAAAACAAATCCAACGAACCCAAACACACCTTTACACAAGTCATGGTGTGAAGCCAACCAAGTCGCACTATCCTAGTCATGCCATACTTTAGAACTGGCTATAACAATTTATTGCGTATATAAAATTCCATGTCTGTGCTGTTGACCGCTGAGGAGTTCCCTCTTCTGGAACTAACCCTGGATGCAGCAGCCAGATCATGCTGGACTTTAGAACGGACTGTCATAATTTAATGCGTATATAAAATGTTGTGTCTCTGCTGTTGACCGCTGTGGAGTTTCTTCGTTTGGAGCCAATACTGGGTGCAGTAGCCATGGTAAACTTAAGAAAGGGCAACAAAAACCAAATTTAAAAAAAAAAAAAAAACATGTCTTAACTATTGACCGTTGAGGAATTCCCTCGTCTGGAGCCAATCCTGGGTGTAGAATCAGGTCATGCATCATAGAAATGCATTGTTTCTAAACAGAATCAACATGTAAAATTTTAACTCCGTAGGATAAAAGGTTTTAATTCAGCTTGCAAGATTAGACCAAAATATATAAATAGTACTAACTAGGTAACTAAAAAGGCAAGTTATATAAAAGCTAATAATAATAATACATTGCCCATTCCGACCTCGCCGCCGAGGCCCCGCGCGAAATCCCCGACTAACGAATAGTCCTCCCCGACCCTTGACTGTAAGTGAAGCGCCAGCACGCGTTTTAACTGAGCAGCATGTAATCCAAACTCCCCACGATAATAACCAAAACACTGATTTTATCCAGCCACCGTCGGTCCCTACCCACCCTCCCTCCGACTCAGCTGCCCTAAGCCGAGGTTCGTACCCCACAGGGGGTGCCCTTAGCGAGCAGCAGTCGTTTAGTTTATGGTTTTTACGCCCTGGCTGGAGGCATTAAGTTTCGTTAGGAGCTTAAGGCAGCCACAGGAAAGTCCGGTTAAAGAGTCGGAACCTTAGTGGTTACACTCTGAGATGCCCTAGATAAAAAATAAATAAAAACATTGCCATTTCGGCCATTTTCTCCCGTCTGTGTCGTAAAAGGCGACTAAGGGACTTACTAGAGAATGGGCAGCAGCATTCTCTATGCATTTTTGACACCATACTGCGATCGCCAACCCGCCTGCCAAGCGTGGCGATTATGGCAAACCCCCCCATTGGGGTAGGCTTATGTCCAGCAGGGGACGTCTTTCAGCTGAAATTATGAATAATAATAATATCGAGGAAATTATACTCTAACCATACTTTATATCTGGATAAACTTTGATATTATTTGCCAAGGGACAGTAGGAAAATAGTGATATTGACAAATTTAAGATTTAGCACAATCAGAGTTGGTAATGAAATGTCCAAAAGTCATAAACAATAGTGTCGCAGTATTCAAAATACTTCCAACTATTACTGAAGATATTATTTATTGTCAATTCAATATAGTTCTAACAATGCAGTTTTTCTTTTTTTACAGATACAATGAATGCTGAAGAAAAGAAGAAACGGGAGAAGAAAAGAAACCCCAATAAGGAGAAGAGAATAAGCAAGAAACGCAATGACGACAATAATAAAATTTATAAGGCATTTAAAAAACTCTCCCTCGAGAATAAAGCTGAGCTTAAGAAGACGAAGAAGGATTTAACTTCAAAGAAGGATTTACCTTCAAAGAAGGATTTACCTTCAAAGAAGAGTTCATCTTCAAAGAAGAATCAACCTTCAAAGAAGATTCAAAAGTCAGAGCCGAAATCTGCAGAGGTACCAAAGCCGCCATTCCGTTATAAACATTGCAGCTGGAACCTGCAGTGTCATCATCTTGTATAAATATTTATGCTTGCTGATTATGGTGTTTATTGTAACTATCTACGTGTAAATGTTGTTTCTCTTTTCTGTATTCCATTTATTTTTTAGCCGACTTCAAAAAATGAGAAGGTTCTCATTTCGGATGTTTATTTAATTTTTTTTAGATTCTCTATTCGGATGTTTATATATATTATTTTATGTATGTTCATAGATATTTTAGTCAATTTTGAATCGATTTTCAAATAGTACATTGTGATACAAGGGTGGGAAGTAGGTTATTGCAAACGAGCTGTCATTAACAAGCCCGAGCCGAAGGCAAGGGTTTTTAATGACACGAGTTTGCAATAACCTACACACCCGTGTATTACACGACGTTTTTCAATACAGTTGTGGGAAATAGTAAAAAACAAATCAAAGAATTACGTAAATATGAAAAATTAAAATGTTCAGAAAATGGCGCGTTTTTGCAACGGGACATCGATTTTTGACAAATGTTGATGTGAAAATAATTAAATTAAAACTGATAATTAAATTTATTAAACAACCATTTAAAAGACTTTTGAGAATTCAATGCTAAGACGTCCGGACTCATTCATTTTTCCTCAGTTAAAATCTATCCCATTTTATTCTATGTATGAAAGCTCCTTGCTACTAAACTTTTTAAATTGTCTTATAAATTTAAAACTAAACTGCAAAACAAAATGATAGAGCTCGTAAACAAAAGTCACGACCGCGTAACGGAAAGATGCCTATGCAAAAGATTCAATTTTCGAATCATAATTATAGCCTCTGAAAGTACGCCATGTTTAACAACTGTATTGAAAACTCTTTTTTCATTTGATAGAGGTTTCTTGCATCGCAGTCCCATATAAATTTTATAAACTTTGCTTGGATAGTTTATAAAATATCAAAGAGTTAGCTTTAATACGCATTTAATCCACTTTGTGTATCTTGGTGTTGTTATATTACTCCCTGTCAATGTTGTTTACATATCAAGTAGTGGTATACGAATTGGTGTGGGGTAGATACCATTACTAAAAAAACCCGGTCAAGAGCGAGTCGGACTCGCGCACCGAGGGTTCCGTACCATCAAAAATATTTTTTGTTTTACTTTAGTTCCACTATCGGTCAAGAGATGGCGCTGACCTAAAACTGCAATATTAGAAAAAGTGTGCAATTTAGAGACAGCGTTTTATTTTTCCTCTACATAAACTTCTATCACAGAAATATTTCAGATTTTTCTCTATGCAAACTTTGGAGATAAGGAACAGCATTTTTTTTTTACATTTTAGTCAAAAGTCTAAAACTATGAGGCCTAAAAAAATGTTTGAGAATGTGTAAATAGCGGTCTTTCATATGATATGCCACACATGCCCTAGTAGCCCCACTTTGAAAGTAAAGAAAAAAAAGTTTATTTTTTATTTCTTTCTTATTTGCAAAATAGTTGGGCAAACGTTATCTAGAACTATTCCAAATTTCAAATTGATAGCATTAATAGTTCTTGAGATATCCAGCTGTGACAGACGGACAGACAGACTGAGTCCAACAATAAGGGTTCGTTTTTATCATTTCGGTACGGAACCATAGAAGGGAAAAATAAATGTAAAAGGTTTTTTATCATGTATCAACTCTTATAGGTACTATTTTGTGTTTTGTGTGTACAAAAATCGTTTTAAAAAATGTCAAGTTTACACTTTGTTTACACGAAAAGTAATAATTAGTTTCAAATTTATCTATGCCAAAATACAAGATCTTTTCGGGATGACAAATATTTTTTTTTTTTAACATCTACAAAACTGTTTCTAAGAATTGTTTGTTTTAATATATCAATGTTGTGAAAATAAATGTCAAAAAACATTTTATACACTAGTTTAATTTATAATAGGTATTATAATTAAATACTTTACAAACAAACACACAGACACACCATCTTATTAAATACAATCTCAGTCGCATAACATTATTTGATTAGGCCTTCCGCGAAGTTCATTTTAGTACAGTATTGCAGCGAATTGGCAAGGCTGGCATTAGCATTGCATTATTATTTTTATTTAGCAATTTTATATCTATGGTGCAGCAAGTTTGTCCTGCCCAGTGGCTTAGATTTTATTTTAACTCACGAAACCACTTTGAAAAGAAACAATGTCTGTAATCTATTGTTGACTGACAGCTTCGCCGTCACCCAGCAGGATCGGCTTGCAATATAGTTATAGAATGAAATGTCTCCTTGTTTGTAGATCTCTTCTATCTCTTACTAGGTTTTAATACACCAGTAAGCTTATGTGAAGGCGGAATTATTTTCAGCTGCACGAAATGAGCTCAAAAGCACCACGAATGTATTTTATCAGGTTTTAGTTTGTTCATTCATACAAAAATAGGAGTAACTTCGTCGACTTATGCAGAAAAGCATAATTAAGAGGATGTAGGATGCAAGCGCAAGCGACTCGATTTCGAAAATTTTTGCCTCCCGTCTAAAATAGTTTAGATTTTCTTTAGACATTCTTACAGAAATAGACATTTTTCCATCGAATGCAAAAGTTAGTGTAGTGCGCTCAGAAATGTAATCACCTCACCTCGCCTTAAATCAAGTTTTCTTTTGTGTATTCAAACAGGAATAGGAATAAAAATAACTTTGTCAACATAAGCAGAAAAGCTTAAGGATTTAGATAATATAATTATGTAGAATGCAAGAGCGAACTAAGTGAGCTCGATAACATTAGCACCCTACCTCGAATATGATAGATTTGGTTTTGACCATTCATACAGAAATAGGAATTACTTTGTCGACTTATGCAGAAAGGCTAAGAACTGAAGATATAGGATGCAAGAGCGAGCAAAGCGAGCTCGAAAATGTTAGCACTCCGCCTCGAAGTTATCATCATTTCAGCCGAAAGACGTCCACTGCTGGACATAGGCCTCCCCCAAGCACCGCCACCTCGACCGGTTTTGTGCTTCCCGCATCCAGCGGATTCCTGCGGCTTTCATAAGGACATCGGTCCACCTTGTGGGAGGTCATCCAAGGCTACGTCTTCCGGTACGCGGTCGCCACTCCAGAACCTTTCGGCCCCAACGGCCATCTGTTCTGCGCGCAATGTGCCCTGCCCATTGCCACTTTAGTTTGGCAATTCTTCCTCGAAGTTACGTTGTCTATTATTATATCAGGCTTTTTTTAATGTTTTTGATTTCTGAACGTTTAAGTATCAATATTTTATTTCAACCCAAGGGGATGCAAGTGCACCCCTTGCACCCCCCTTCTGGTGCCCATGGCTAAGCAACGATAGGAATTTTTTATCGCGCTATGATTGGAGTATTTTCACACTGCATCCGATCTGAATTCAAGATACGTGCTCCAGCCGCCAGCCGCATAGTTTTACCCCATGCGGTAAAACTAAAAGTGCACTCGTGAGATGGCAGCACTGTTGAGTATTTAATAACCGTCATTTCTGTCAATTACATTGTGTTTGCGTCGTTGTTTAGTTTTCATCACAAATTGAAATACGATAAAAATTTACGCTACTTGGAGTACTTGCCCATTAACTCATCTTGTAATGGGCCACTCTCATAAGCAAAAAAGAAGCGTCAGCAATTTAATTTTAAAAAGATTAGCTAATTTAGAGAAAATAAAAAAAAATTGTATTGTGATAGCTAGCTGCGGATCACTCGACTGTACTGACATCTAAAGTGAGCAAATGGCAGTATTATCACCTTTGGAAATGTTTATTTATTAATTTAACACTTTACACAACAAAGTGAATTAAAAATTAATAAATAACTTTACACCACATGATACCCATTAGGACAAATATAGTTCTGAATAAATAATAAAATGTTCTAAACAGATTTTTTTTTTTTTGACGAGCTTTAAATTTTACCAGATTGTAAAACAATATTTTGCCTGACGTTTTGCCATTTTCGACGATAAAAGAAGCGCAGATCATTTTGGCTCTACGCTTATTCGATCCATCTTACGAAAATATCAGTTGCAACTGTTATTTTTTTAAGTGGCAACATTAACTCTATCAATGCCATCCCTTTCATTTTCGCCATATACATTATAGTCTATAGAGAAAAAAAAAATATGCATTCGTAGGTATGCTTACTTTCAGTCAATTTATCATTTCAGGTGATTTTCCATCGACGAATTTATCGCCAGCAGCGCTAGTTTTCGCCTGTCATCAAATGGGAAGTGTACGCAATTTAGTAAGTATTGACTGTCTGTCACGAACTTCAATATAATAACAAAATATTATATTTATTTTAAAACCGGAAAATGTTTCCGGCCACTTAGGACCACATAAAATTCTCTATTTAATGGGAAACAGGCTGCTAGGAACAGACAGGCCTAATGCATATTTTTTTTTTTCTAATGCATGCGTTGTTTTCTTTGTTAGTCAACAAATTCTAAAGAAACGAGTAAAATATCCTATTTCTTTAAAATGGTAAAACAATATTGAACCTTTAAGAAATCCATTCCTTATTATTATTTGAATTTGAAGATGGTGCCAGATAAGGATCCAAATTCTAATAAGCAATGTAGCTCAACAGAGCTCTAGTGCTGCGACTAAATCTGGTTGTCTTAAAGTAGAGCCAAGGCAAAAACGAGCGAGCCCTTAAGACAATTAAAACATTGCACAAAAACAACCATAAAGAGGTTCTGAAAAGGATCGAAATGTGGGCAGAGGCGCGGCCAGCGTGGTGTTTTTGAGGGAATGTTAGGAGGCTGAACTTATCAGTCAAGGCAGTCGGTTTTGAACCGCTATAGGATACAGACGTCCAAGTCTAGGCTAGTTAAGTTAGGGACTTGGTATTCATACCAAGAGGCCATGTCCGAGTGCAAGACAGCGAGTGTTAGTAATTAAGTTAAATACAGTTGGGTTAAAGCCCAGATTAGACTAATTTAGTACTTAATGTAAAATATGTGTGTGTGTTGGGCTTTAAGAGAGATTATCCAAAAACTCTATTGAACAATGATTCTTGAGTTTCGATTCTCAACTCTATTACCTAGTAATTCGTGAATGTTGTATTCTTTATCTCAGACCTATAATTCGGTCAGATTGATATGAACACGTGTCTTGGAGATATGCTTGTTGAGCAAAGGGTGAACTTCCAGGTGTTCGGGTGATCACATCTATCTCATATCCAGTCCAAGGACTGATAGGGACCATGTCTCCTTAAGAGCATGATGCTGACACAACGCCGCTGGAACTAGCCGCCCTGTTGCTAGACAAGAACGGTCACACGGTTGCCGCAGGGATAGCCACTTCGTCTCGTTTATCAGTTCGAGAGAACAGCTAGGGACAATGTCTCCAAAAGAGCATGACGCCGACGCAATGCCGCTGAAAGGCTGTTTGCGTCACTTTATGGAAGTGTTGCCCTGGATACTCTGAGTGCAGATTTTAAGTATCATGTAAGTAATGACTGACCAAATATCCGTTACGCTAGCGTATGGGTTACTCACAAGTTTATATATTAATATAATACTTTGCATCCCTCTATTATTTATTAGCTTTCTAAAACCACATCCAATTTCATGAACTATGAATTCCCAAGTCTTATTTACTATTTCTTTCAATCCTTTTCTTTACCCTATTAATAGGTAAGGCATTGGACTTCTTCATATTTGGAATTCATTTAATCTCTATCGGTGGGAGAGTGACTAGTCTGGATTCTAGCTCTACAAAGCCGTACGCGGGGCAGAATGCGGCGTCTTCCTCTAAGGGGGAAATATACCTAAATACCAATATTAACATAGTTAGGAAAAACTAAAATTTTATCAGCCTAGGGTAATTTAGGAGCAGTCACAACAAGAAAACGTGGTTATAGTAGGTTTTGAATTGATTAAATACTGAAACTTTCAATTTTCTAATTCAACATAAATTGTAGATCCACCATCCCTATCATTTTAAATGTTCATTATTGGGTACGTGAGCATATTTTCGTTCAACTTGACGTTTCATTTTCAGGTGACCTTAGGTCTTGTGTGAGTTAGAGAGAGCAAGTCATGTTACGAAATATTAAATGTTGGGTCATTCTGCGGATCCAGATTGATCACGACGGAAAAAGAAGGGTTATCTATGTTGGTTGACGTTGACGATACGACATCACATATTAATAAAGGGTAAGTTAATTGTTTTTTATTTTAAGATGGAAAAATAAATAAATATGTCTGAGGCCAATAAAGATCCGCAGCCTCCGAGAACATCATGTTTTTTGGAAAATCCAACCCAATGTAGCCCTGTTACAAGACCTCTCTCATTGTGAAAAATAAAATTCCAAGAGGGACTCACTGGCATTGAGCAGATACTCAATGCTTTTTAGAAGGCTGACCAAGAGGGTCAGCCTTATGCCACCACAAAAAATAAATAAGACGTTTAAACACTTGTTTAGTTAGAATGTCTAGGGATAAATACTGCTTAAACAGGTGTTTAAAACTTCTTACCGCAAATACATGTTAACATTTATTTAGCAAAACCCTGCCTAAATTGACGTACCCTTGCTTTAATTTGGCAACCCTGAGAAAGGTTTCGTTTTACGCCGATTTCATTTGTTGAGCCTTTCTCTTTCCTAAAGTTTTTTTTTTTGTTTTTATTGATATTACAGAATAATTAAGTTGGAAAATTTTAAATAAGATTATTCAATCATTTTAACAAGTTCTCCATTGGTAACCATTGGTACATAAATAACTTTTTAATATTTTTGTACATTAACAACGGAACGGAACGTACTTTTCAAATGACAGTTCTTGCTTCTAATGGGTGGCGTGTTGTTTGTTAATTTGTTTACTTGTGAAAAACCGCTTAGCGTTTTAAAAGCGTATCTGAAAAGTAAAATAGCAATAAATTAAACAATGACAACCGGTACCTAATGACGATAAAAACTTAAGAAAATAACGAAAGGGCGCTTACCTGATGGCGGGCCCAGTTCCGTAAGGCAACGGAAACTTGAATTTGAGGATATAAACACCTACCACGAGAATCATGTGGAATATCATCTTTTATTATAAAAATAAAATAATAAAAAAATTGTTTATTTGCACCTTCAAGTAACACAAAACATGGTTTATAGAAAAATAGGTACTTAAGGTAAGTAAGGTTGTATGTTCGAGTTGCAGCCAATACCTAAGCTAAGATAACTTAATATCTTGTAATTATAGGTATCAGCGCCCACCCTCGTTATCACAGGCGATGTTTTTGTGCCTACCTTATGAAATAATTTAAAATTAATGAGAAAAACACCTTGTAGCTGCCACAATAGTTATGAACTGAACATAAGTGAAGGTTATTTAATATTTTAATTACAGGAATAGGTTTCATATAATGTTGATGAGTTTACGTTATATAGGTAAGTTAAGTTTTGAATTGTTATATACTAAGCACAAGAATTAGGAACTGTATTAGGTGCAAAACTAGAATTAAATTAAAATTAACAAAGAAACACATTAAAACTAAATAAAAAATAAAACAGGTATTAGGTCAACAATTCTATTTCCGAAATCTTTACGGCACAGGCACAGGTTCGCTGTGCCGTTTTCTGAAGCTAAATTCATTGTATTGTTCGAAAGGATTCACTCGAAGTCGGTACACTTGATCACGATAGTTATCCATTATTTCCATGTCGTCCAAATCATTAAAATCAACATAATCCAAGATATCCATCCAATTTACGTATTGAGAGAAAGCAATATGGCGAGGATTAAACGCGTGCTAAACAAGGGGCTGTCGTTGTTTAAATTTAAACAACCTCTAAGTCATGCCTAGTCCTAAACAATGGCTAAACATGGTTTTTTGGTATCACTTTTGCTAAACAGTGGCTAAACACGTGTTTAAATCGTGTATTGTGAAATGAACACTGTGTTTTACTTTCTGTCGAATACTTGGGTAGTGTCATAATTTCCGACAAGTTGTTCTAAGTTCAAGAAAGTAAAGGCTGTAACCATTTCCAAACATTGCTACAAAAGATAATGAATTTAATGGCCTCATTGACCATAGTACGTCAATTATCCAAGACCCGACTACTGCGCCCACCCTTTCCCCATTTCAGGAAGATGCACCAGTTGAACTGTACGCGGAGGCTTAGAGGCTTGTTCATGAAACTGGGCTGGTGCAGGTCATCGCAGGACGGCAACATCCCGTCGCATGTATGCACAGAACAGATAAAAGAGGTCATGTATGAGTCAACGCACTACTGACATCATTTAGGTCGAGAAGTTGAGATAGAAAAACATGATCGCCAATAACTGTAAAAACGTGAGTCCTTGGTTATAAGAGATTGTTAGTGCGGGCATTGCAGTCTGTTTTGACTGATAAATTACGTTCTAAAGCAACCCAAGAAAGGAAGGATAGATCTGCTGCCTTACGGTACTACAAAAAGCAGATTTCTTCAGTGGAAATTCGTATGGTGAGAGTCTGTTTAATATATGTAGTGATAAAAGAAAATGCCTGCCAACATTTACATGGTATGGTTACGATGGCAAATATAAGTTCACAAAAACAAAATCTGGTTTGTGTGTAATCTCGATCAATATTGTAGGTTCTCTGCGGATTAAACGGAAATTCTCTCTGAATTATCTCGCAAGACGCGTTGTGAGATCTTATTGTGTTCAAGAAACCCATTGGGATTCCGCCCAAAGCAGGCCTCCCATTCTTGGACTGACACTTGTCTCCGAGATCTGTCAATATAATAAGAGGCCAGCTAATACTGGTTTGGTTACAGCAGCCGGCCTGTGAGACTATAAAAACTTGCAGGTTTATGAGTAACTGAGTTACATTACTATTATGCTAGAATGCGTGATTCATTGGCACAATCTATATTTTTGTATTTAAATAAAACCTTTGTTATAACTCTTACTGTCAGCTAATATAATTATGGTACAAAGTATAGCTAAGAACTTGACACGATGATTAATTGAAACAATCAAAATTCCAGGCTGAGCTTGTGTGACCTGTAGATGGGTACTGAAATACTGCGTATTTAATTCCAGAACCCGCGTGGCTGATGCAGAGCGCGTACTCCTGTGCAGAATGTTTATGTCGACGCAAATAAATTCAACTTCACCCAAGAAAATAATAATTTAAGTCCCCATTACTATACAAAGTATTTGATTTTCATTCGAGTTAGTGTATTTTGCTCAGAGTACGGAATCGCCGCGCCGGCTTCGTCGAGATGGCAGTACTAAACAGTTGTAGCGCCGAAAGTGAGTTAAGGGGGAAGCGATAAGGTAGCCCACGAAATTCAAATTTTATTACGATTTGTGCAATTTGCAGCTCATTGTCTGGGTTTATGTTGATTAAAGTATGATTTGCGACCTAACAAATATATATTAACAGAATTCTAATCATTAGAATCAGTAATACGAGTTGTATTACTGATTCTAATGATTAGAATTCTATTAATACATATCTGTTACGGTCGCGTATTTAATCAACATACACCCAGACAATGAGCTAGCTAGATGGAGGAATAGCTTGTTAGTCATTAACCGCCTTACTTATAAACGCGGAATAAAGTTATACTAGCAATAACTTCGATATAACCATACATTTTTGACGTTCATACCTAGTATAACTTCATTCGGCGTTTATAAGTAAGGCGGTAAGAGTCCGACAGAACCCTCCGCCCGTCCTTCACACGAGAAAAGGTCCTGTTGACCCGTTACAATATGGACAATTTAGAATATTTTGACTGCCATCAACAATAATGGTCGCGAAGGTGTCTACGGATTGGCTCGATTAATGGCAATCGACACTTGTGATCGCTTATAATGATCGACAAATCAACACGTGATGCTCAATTTAAATTTTGATATTTATCAATCGTTAAAAGTCGAAAGTAATAAGCGATAAAATCGAACAAATTTGTAAATAGCTGACAGATTTTACTTGTCAAAACACAGCATATCGAGCGACATAATAACGATCATCAAAAAACGACCAAATCTGTATTTAATCTGAGTATTTAAACAAATGTTTTGTGTACTTACCCAAGTAGCACGCGAAGGTTGTATAACAGGCGAACAAAGGATTATATAAACATATAAGGATAAACTTGAAGTTGTTTATCATTTCCATATAAAAGCTGAATAGACGCTTTTTCAACAAATGTAACTCTTAAATAGGCACAGTTTATTGAGCCAAGTTCGTATAGGAGTTTAATAAAATTATGTGAGCGTTTTATTTGCGTTATTAAGGAAAGTGAATATTGATTTGATGAAGAAAGCGTCGGCTGTCAACCAAGAGAGAACATCATTATCTGCTTAGCCTTTTCAGAATAATAGTTGGAGTCGGCTTCCAGTCTAAACGACATTCGTTTAGACTGGAAGCCGACCCCAACATATAAACAATAGCTGAATACTCCTAGGCAGAGCACGAAGCGTGAATTGGCATATATTAACTATGTACAATGTATAATAATATGACAAACCTACAACACATGTGGAAATATATGCCTTGTTTGTTGGTTTTTTGTTCTTCGATGCCATTCAGCGGACCAATATCAAGATAATACTTTTAATCAACTTCTCAGAATGTTTATTCTTTTTAAATTCATTGATGATAAACAGCGTCCAGACATTTATGAATTTGAACATTGTAGAACGACCGTGGAAATACATTTTGTGTGAAGGAGATAACAATGAAGGATTGAAACCCTTCTATAACGCCCACTTGAGGACAACAAGATCCTGCTGAGCTGGCAACAATGATTGCATATTATTTAAATTAAATAAATGTTGTTTAGCAAGTTGTGTGTTTATCAGGAAATAATGAGGCACAATTTTTATCTACGTAGTTGATGGACCTTTTATCATCCTTAAATGTTGTTTGGTCTTTTGTATCTAATATCTCATTATCATCATCATCATCAGCCCATAGCAGTCCACTGTTGGACATAGGCCTCTCCAACTGCACGTCATTTAGCTCATTTCTCGGCAAGAATTATCTAGCTGCCACCAGCCACCCTGCAAAGATCGTCGCTCCACCTAGCCTGAGGACGTTCTACCTTACGTTTTCCGATTCGCGGTCTCCACTCAAGAACACGTCTACTCCAACGGTCATCGGTTCTACGGCTATATTGCCAGCCCATTGCCACTTCAGCTTGCTCATTCTGTGAGCTGTGATGACATTCTGTGAGCTGTGATGACAACTTTGGTTCTCTGCCGGATCACCTCGTTCCGAATTCGATTATTCAGAGAGACTCCAAGCATAGCCCGTTCCATAGCTCACTGAGCGACCTTAAATTTATGGACCAGCCGTTCCATGAGTGTCCACGTTTCGGCTCCGTAAGTCATAACAGGCAGGACGCACTGATTGAAGTTCTTCGTCTTCAGGCTCTGTGGAATGCGCGACTAGAAGACTCAATGAAGCTTCCCAAACGCTGCCCAGCCCAGCTGAATTCTTCTGTTAACCTCTCACTCAAAGTTATTCTTACCAAACTGCAGAGTTTGCAAAAATTAAACTTATTCTCGAACAACCTAGAGAGCACCGAGAACATAAAATATCAAAAATAGTCATTGTTGCTTATTTCAATGTACCCGTTATCAATTAAATTATAGGCTGTAATACCTACTTCGGGTTTCTGGCGGCCTAGTGGAATCAGTTTACAAACAATTTATAAAGTTGACGATGACATCGCCATTAGATGCGAGTCCAAAATATTATGCATAATTTGGAAGTTGGTATATTTTGGCTTGTCTCTAGAATACTGTACGTGACTGTATGTCTCAAATAAAAGCCGGCGAGGCTGCTGAACAGCGAGAGGCTCGTTTAAGCACTGTACGCAAGGGCAGATCCAGTTTTTTTTTTTTGGGAGGGTTCCCCCATACCTAGTATTGCACTATGATGTTTTTGACATTCATTCTTTTTCAATGACATATAAGATTAACCACAAAAATTCTTACGTTTTTAGAACCCCAACTCGGATAGGATACCTAGACCCGTGCCCCTGTGCCATGGATCTGCCCTCGACTGTACGAGAGCATATCTCTCAAAAATGAACAACAGAAAAGGCAACGCTATCAACTTTCGTTGGTCCAACAAAAGCCGGTAAAAGTAGAACAATTGATTTATGACTTTAACGCAACGTTCCAGAAACAATCGGTTACTGCCTAACAGTATTAATGTTAATATTTCATGTAAAGATTCCCAATATCTATATATTAGATACAGGCAGATTTTTCAATAGTCTTACTGTTTATCAAAAGAAATACGTCAAACAGTTATGATAAAAATATAGAGTTTGACCATTGATTTATAAAAAAGGAAAATAATTAAAGTACCGCTCTAATGTCACGTAATGTAACGTAAAATTTTTCCGAGAGGGAAAAAATTTAAGGTCAGAGAAAGAACTATCACCTACCTATCATCAGAACTGGAGGAGTCCCGGCTCAAGAAGAAAATAAACAAGTTAAGAGTAAACAATTTTAATCTATACTAATATTATAAAGCTGAAGAGTTTGTTTGTTTGTTTGTTTGAACGCGCTAATCTCAGGAACTACTGGTTAGAATTGAAAAATTCTTTTTGTGTTGGATATTCCATTTATTCAGAAATATTATAGGCTATATAACATTACGCTACAACCAATAGGAGCGGAGCATAAATGTAAAATGTTGCAAAAACGGGAAAAAATATTCCTTTTTGAGAGCTTCCGTTGCGTGCGCTGCGTAAACGGTTTAAGTTACGCAAATATCATGTATCATGGAATTGTTCCTCTTTAAAAGTTCTAAAAAAAAGTCCGCAACAGCATATGTCTATCTTTTAAGATTGACTCACTATAACCTTTTTATGGTAATCAAGTTTGTTCGAAATTAATGCATTATTTGCGAAGGAGTTTTCATAAACACGGTATTAATCCTTATCCAAATAAATACGTTATTCATCACAAGTATTTAATTTTGAACAAAGTTGCCCTTACATCATTTCATTTCAATGAATATCTTAGGAGATATAACTGTTTTATAATAACTCCGCAGCAAAATAATGATCAACTCTGCGAGATAGTCTATTCTAAAGCTGAAGAGTTAGTTTTTAGGGTTCCGTACCCAAAGGGTAAAATGGGACCCTATTACTAAAACTCCGCTGTCCGTCTATCTGTCTGTCTGTCTGTCCGTCTGTCACCAAGCTGTATCTCATGAACCGTTATAGTTAGCCAGTTGCGATTTTCACAGATGATGTATTTCAGTTGCCGCTATAACAATAAATACAAAAAAAACAGAAAAAATAAATATTTAAGGGGGGCTCCCACACAACGGACATGATTTTTTTGACGTTTTTATAGATAATGCCCGCGGCTCCGCCCGCGTGGATGTCGTTTATCACGTAAAAAGTAGCCTATGTCCTTCTCCATATCCCAGACTATATCTCTGCCAAATTTTATGACGATCGGTTCAGCGGTTTAGGCGTGAAAACTTAACATACAGACAGACAGACAGACAGAGTTACTTTCACATTTATAATATTAGTATGGATGGTAAGGAACCCTTCGTGCGCGAGTCCGACTCGCACTTGGCAGGGTTTTTTGTTTTTGAACGCGCTAATCTCTGGAACTGAGAAAAAATCTTTTTGCATTTTACAGCCCAATTCTTGAGGAAGAATTACATTCCTATTAACTAGGACGCAATTTTTTTTTTTTTATGAAAGTTTAAGCGAAAACTAGGTAAAAGCACGGGCAGGCAATGTGATGCGACGGGGTGTGTCGGGGGAACAAGAAATTTCACGCGGACGAAGTCGCGGGCAGAAGCTAGTAATTAATAAAAACAATAAAGATTTATCTATCATATTAGGTTTATCAGGGCCAATGGGTACTGGAGGGTCCTAACTGAAGTATATAGGAGGCACAGGAAACCGGGGAGAAGTAACGTAGGAGGTCCGTCCTTAAGAGTGAGAGGTCCAGGGGTTTCTTGGAGGGAAATCTCGAGTCAGGCTTCCAAGTCGCCGACCTCGGAGGAGCAGGTCGTATCAAGAGATCCGATTGCCACCAGCCGTCGGAGTGTCAAGGTTTGTTGAAGATATAATGATGTTTTCTGTAACACGAAGGTAATTAACAAAACATAAGGAAATTAAAAAAACACAAGCCAGTGGATAAAATAAGTATTATCCACTGGCTTGTGTCCTCTTGCGTCAAGGGTTAGTACTGACGCCGAGTTAGGCATCACCAGCTTAGCGACCCTCTGGAGACGTCAAGGATTGGAAAATCGCGTAGATTCAATGTTACTCCAGCATAACTTTATAATATAATAATTATAAAATAAAAGTATTACTTAAGAAAAATAAAAACTTTTTATTAGTTGAACTTGGTATTTTTGTTTTGGAAGTAAGTTCTGGATTAGTTTTTAGTATATTTTATTCTTTCTTATCTTTTTTTTTTTTACTGACCAGTAGTCAATATTACTCTATTTTCTTAAGTAACTTATATTAAAATTGACTATTAACCCCCTTATCTCAGAAACTACAGAGCGTAAAATTTGGAAAAATGGTACAGAAAATTGTTCTACACTTATAAATTAAAGGAAAATCTATAAGAAGTTTATGGTCTTAAATAACATGGTAAATCTCCCAATATTGTGCGTACAGACTTACATTTGCAGTTGGAATGTATTGGAAACATACCTACATGGGATAAATTCATCCCAACTACAGAACCCTACATTGTGCGTAGTCCGACACGCACTTGGCCGGCTTTTAAACAGTAATGAAACCACGACATGTTAATTGCACCCGTTCGAAGCCGGAGCGGGTCGTTGTTAACTAACTTCAATGATTAATAACTTAATTATTAACTTTATTAACATCTGATTTCTCTTCTCCGATTTTTTTTCTTTTTTTCTTTTGTCGTCCATAGTATTTCCAAAACAATGAACAGCTTGTAGCTTCTTATGTATTGATTGGCTTACCATGCCATGCCAATTATCATGTATTTTAACTTCAAAAATGATGACGCATTTTAATTCAAACATTCAGCACCTAAATCCCAAACCAAATAAAATAAACCCTCAGAAGAATAATCTCAAACCAGTATCAGTTCCGGTTCACAGAACGTAATATTCCGCACCTATATACTAGGAGAACATGACAATAGAGAAGGTGGCAAGGGCGAATTGTTCAGAACCATCTCGCGCCAAAACTTGCATGTAGAATGCAAGGTAAAACGTACATACATCCTTTGACTGAACAATGAAATAATTACATTATTGTACAGATGATTGGTTGAGGGCAGGTGATTGACTATAATAAACCTGAAGAGTTTGTTTGTTTGAACGCGCTAGTCTCTGGAACTACCAATCAGATTTGAACTTTTTTTTTTTGCATAATTTTTAGACTATTGAACATCACGCTACGACCCTTCTGTAGGAGCCGCGAAAAAGTCATCAAATTTCACGGTTGAAGTCGCGGGCAGAAGCTGGTTATGTAAATATGTATCCTTTTTTAAATGAAAAGTAAAAGCTTTTATTAGATTGTTGCAGGGCGACATTGTTGTGTCACGACATGTTATATTTTATTCTCAATAAATACAATAATGGCCTCAATGAGGAACACTTTACATTAGCAAACTTAATCTTGGTAATTTCATTCTGAAGAAATGCAAGTGCACAACTGCACACTGTGATACGATTAGGTGACGCTGATGTAACGAATTCAGGAAAACGTCCTTGATATTTGAGTGTCTCTTCAGCTTGTATGGAATCTTTGTAAATTTTGGCCGACGGATCCTCGTAAACTGCGCGGCGCAAAATACTGTCAACCGATGGCATTTGTTAGGCCCGATCACACGTAACTTCACCTCACAACAACGATACCACGTAGCAGTGGTAATTTTTTGCAAAAATAAATACTCTATACGCACGGGCCACATTTTGTCGCTGTGATATCATGTGGCGGTGGTACGTGTGAAGGCTCGTACAGACTAGTGCGATATCGCGCGAGTCTGTACGAGCCTTGAATGGGATTTTATAAAAAATAAAATAAAATAAGTAATTAATTTAAAATAATTTATTGCAGTAGGTAAATTTTCTGAAAGTTCCTACCTCGTGTCAAATCTATAAATATAGATTCAGTGAACTAGGATCCAATGAATACCAGGATGTAATCCTCATGTTCCCTTGGACATGTAGTATTCACATACCTGAAAGCCGGACATTCCATGCGTGCGAGAGCGATATTCAACATTTCGAGAGGGATGAGACAGCAGTACCTAGGGGGAAATGCTACACTTACATGCATGTATGTGTGCATCATACGATTGCTATTAAATAGAACTGAAATAATAATGCTCATTATAGCTTTCACATTATTACCGTTATATTAAACTACCAGGATAGGATAAGTGAAAAGGAGTGGTTTTGTACTTCATGTTAGATAAATGATTGGTCTAGACCAATCATTTATCTAAGTTTATTCATTTATGTAGTAGCATATATTATTTATGTAGCACTTACAATTTTCCATCAGCTAGATGGAAAATTGTAAATACACTACATAAATAAATAAAATTCCTAGAAATACAATAAGGTTAAAACGCTCCAAAAATATCATACTTAAAATCATTTTTGCTGATTCACACTAACAAAATAAACTTTTATATAGCGTTTGTGCGAAACAAATAAAAACGCATAATAACATGGAGACGCGCGGCTGTTGCCACGGAAACGGTACGCCTGCCAGGAGCACTAGCACAACATGAATCAGGAAGAGTTACTAGCCAACCTGCTTTTTTGTGGCTGATGTTCATGAGAGAGGCCAAGGATCAAGATCGGGAGCTATGTACCTATATAAAATAGTAATTTTAGATTTGGGTGATTGACATCGAAGACATCACGTCATCATAAAGTTGTAGACTAGTTTGGTATGTATTATATTTTGTATTGTTGGTTGGCTATTTCACGTCAAACCGCGTATTTTGCGTACATAGACGAACAAACATTTAGCTAGCAAGGAGCAATTATTTTTTTTGTTGCAATAAAATAAAATGTTTTACAATTTGGAAAGCCACTTTTCATGTCTGTGTCACAATGGGTTTGATGCGGTTTTCACCATCGTTTAGAGAATTTATTTCGGATGGTTTATGTGTGGGATTCATAATTTTTTACTAAGATATAGCACAGAAATCAATTTATTTTTATTTATTGAAAGGTTGTCTGTAAAAGATCGCTTTTAGCGATAAGACCGCCCATTGTGACACCCTATGTAACAGTCCTACATTTATATCTGTAACTTTTATGGTGTACATAATAAAGAGTATTCTATGTATCTAAATCTCAATATTTTGAAATGTCGCCATTGCAACCGTGTGACTTAGGGGGCGGATCGCTAGTTAAATATTAATAAGTAAGAAGTCGTTCAATGTCTTAGTATTTTATAATAATATAAAACATGTGTGAGTACTATGTACCTACTATAAAGCTACCATTTACTGGATACGTCTTTCATTGACCTGAATGTGCCCTGGCTGCTGAGAGTATGTCATGCTCACTCTAATATCTCGCTGATGGTGGCGCGTGTGTTGGATCATTTAGCTCCCTTCAAAATGGTTGAGCTGAATGGTGCTAATCCATGTGTCATGTTCGTGAACGGGCGCCGCGCGCCGTCAGTAGGGATTGGTCATCTCTTAGCTGCCACGGCTTATATAATTTTTTATTTTTATCATCATATTTAAAGGAATGGGCAACTAGCTTCATCTTTCTGACTGACCGACCCCTTGACAATTCAAAAGTGTCTGTAATTGGTTTATTTTAAATAAATACTTTGAGTTTGAGTTTGAAGAAGTAATAATATGAGGTAAGAGAAGAAGCGCTACAAGAGAGAAGGAACGGTCGAGGCGTTTGTCTTTAGTGAAGCTTATAGCTCATTGCTAGCTTAGCGCTAATTATTAAGTACTCATTAAATCAAAGTTCAAATCCTATAAATATGCCGCATACCAATAAACTAGACTGACATAGGGTTCAGGGAATATTCAGGTGTGAAACAAAGAGGAAAGTACGTATCATCCCTGTCTCACTTGCATAAAAGGACCCGTACTATGCAGCGTGCGGCAGTGTTTGGCGGGGAGCCAACCAAGCCGTTTGGTTGGTCCCCGTTGAATACTGTTATCCAGTTTTTTCTTCAGGATGAAGCAAAGGACGTACTTACTTAAAGTAACTGTCTCTGAACGTTTTAAAATTCAAATACATAGTTGCAATTAATATTGTATCAGGTTTACAGACAGTTGAAAACCATATTTTATGAAACATCAAATTCACTCACATCCTTCCTTGTAATCAAACCTCAGTTGGTCCCATAGAGTTTTTTTATCCATAAAAGAAACCGGATCGACTGGCATCAAATAAGGGTTAGGCGCAAAAAAAAAAAAAATAGTATTATTTTCTTTTTCAGGTGTGAGCACAACTGAAAAAGTCAATGACCGCTTTTTGTTTTGCTAAAACTCACTAACCACAGAAGCGTTGAACGTCGATTCCAATCTCTATGATTTCTGTGATCACAAGCATCAATATCTTAACTAAAATGGAAAAGTTCATTGATAATTATAATTTAATAGAGGCCAGTACTTTGCATATCTCTTATACTTTTGTCTCTTAAAAACTGTTTGTATTTTTCTATACAAGGACTAATTCAAATAACTGGACGAACCCATCATTATGAACAATTTTTACTACAGGACAAAAACGGAAACCGCGTAAAAAGGAAATTGCTGTTCTATACATTTTGTCGAGTTAAGGGAACATTACATCCTGGACGCGTACCGCGAGGGCTGGTTCGATGTAGCGCGAGAAAAGAGTTCTTGGAAGGATTTGGGGGACGCCTTTGCCCAGCAGTGGGGCAGTATAGGCTAACAAAAAAAAAAAGCTTTTTATATGTCAAACAGATCCTGCTTCTGTGATGTTATACTATCCTAGTACCGAGCGACTGAAACCTCGGTATAACTTCCGCATTGGATTTCGACATTTTAATTTCACCGCAGGTTGTTTGGTACAGGGTGTTTTTAGTGCACTATCTTTGTCCGACTAGTTTTGTTAGCCTTAGTGAGAAAGAGAGCATGAGTGTGAATAAATGACTACCCTGCATGCGAACTTTGTGTACACGTCATCCCTGTAATTTTGCTAAGTCAAAGCATCCATAACCATGGTGACGCAATTTATTCGTTTGATTAGGACGTCATGACTTTGAAAGAGTTCATAATATTATCAAACGCAAGTTATTATGAAAAGTTTGTCTACTTCGTGAATATTGCAGCCATTAGACTTGCAGGAAATAAAAGAACGCATTTATTTTCCCCTTTTCGTAAAGGCTCTTACAAAGAGGCGCGACACGCGACTTGACAGAAAGATACCGCTCGTCGTGCTAAACGCGGTGCCTTTGTGTCGCGTTAAGTGTTGCGCCTGTATAAAAGAGCCTCATGTGTTAAAAGTAATTTGCGTAAAGTACTTTTTAACGAGTCACCTACTACAAATGATCCGTTGAAATAGGTCAGCGTGGACAAATCTGAATTATTAAAAATAGACTGGTAGGGATACTTTAAACCAACCATTGTCGATTTTAGAATTATTAAATCTGGATTTAAAAAAAAAATCATTTCACTCGAAAATAGAACTCATTTATTTTCAGTAAAAAAGTCGAATGGTTATGGTAATTGATACATGACTTTCTACTAGGTAAGTAGGTATACTATTTGTTTTACTAAAGATATTGTCTAAAACATAAAATAGATAAGTAAATGATATTTTTCATTATTTTCGTAACAGATCCGTAACTTTTAATGTCATTGAATTTTGAATAAATAATTTATGGAAAATAATTATGAAATCAAATATTTATATTTAATCTTATTTTAATTTAGGCGAATCGTTTTTGTTTTTGTGCTCACACCATAAATTATTATTCTATGTCTATACGTGAGGATTTGTAACTGGCTCTCTGGTGACTATGGTTTCCTTTTTTGTTTGTGTTTATTAGCTGTAAGTCCTCCATGTACTAAATAAATAAATTATAAACAGTGCCAACTTTTGTTTACTTTTCAACTTGTTTGTATTTATAGGTACGTAAAATATGTTTGCAAGTTAGCTCCTATGTTTAATACTACCCTGGTAGCAGAGCGACCTATACCTGTGCGACTGAACCATTGTATCGTGGTTGAGTTTCGAATACCTGAAGAGTACGGGTGAACACCGTGAATTATGCGGGATGTCCTAGATAGCAATCGTCAATATTCCGTCTGATACTTTCATTCTATCCTTGTCTAACTAACGCAGTTTGCCTACGTGAGAAGGAGATTTTAATTAAAAGTAGAAATAAACCCTATTCTGTTTACTCTCTCTATGGGGGAAGGTTCCAAGCGTTCGTTGCCATGGTAACGCAACGTGCGATCATTTCACCAGCACTACATAACTCGAAAAGAGTTTATTCGTCCAAATAATTGTATGAGCATTTAGTTTCATAATGCAAAATTACTAACAAAAAAAAACAGGAATGATCACACGAGGGAAATCGAGAAGAAAATCTTTAGCTTTATCTGGTAATATTAAATCATCTTGAAATGTTGTAAATATGTCTACATTTTGGGAAATGGGTATCAAAATATAATGATGATTATTAATCTTGATCATTGAACTTGATGTTGATTTGATTATTTATTTTTCAACACACTTGCTCATAAAGTGGCTCTAATTTCACCGCAATTAGGCACATAATGACACCTGTAATCAAACTGTGACTTTTTCATTGCTATTATTCACAAGTGAGTTATAGAGTTTTTTTTATTGGTTGAGTTGCTTTGTTCCTTCGATCAATAATAGCACTAGATTCCCGATAAGCGCTTCAAAAACGGCCCGGAAAATAAGAGCACAAATACTTTTGTGGTCTTATTTCAAATTAGTGTCGTCCAAACATAGCCAACATTAAGACGTCAAAATGCCGCAGTGCGCGTTCAAAAATTGTGTAAATAGCCACCGTAACACCAAGATTTTGGAAGGAATATCTTTTTTCGGTAAGTTTATATCATTATGTTTGTGTTTTTCATAAAATAATAACAATTAAATAGTAAATTATACATCATTTAGCAAATATTATGATTGTTTGGCCAATGTTTGCGACAACGCACCAACTATTGTAACAAACATCGGCTGTTCTGGAACAGGGAAAAGCATTGAGTAGTATTATTATTTTATATGTTATTTTTGTTTGTAGATTTCTTAGCGACCAATTTCGCAATGCAAAATATCATAATATAAAAAAATATCGTAATATATGTTTTTGTATCTATTGTCGCGAAAGAAAGAGGAGAAGAAATATTTAAACCTTGAAAAAGTTATAAGTAACAAATTGTTGAATTTTTTATTCAACAATTTGTTCAATTCATTTTGATAAATTGGACATAACTGAACTGATCAATATTACAACCTGACACGGACCTGCAAATTGCATAAAACGCAAGAAAATTATAATTTCGCGGGCTACCATAGCGCATCCCCCTTATTATAATAACTATTGTACTAATTTAGTCCTACTACCAACTTTTTTAAATTGATCAAAAATATTTGCTTCCTTAACCCATTTACGCCCGCTGTCCTCATTTGGGGATACTTCTTTAAGTATCCATATTTTTTAACTTATTTTAGCTATCCTTAGTTTGCAGGCAAATTCGTAGGGCCCAAGAGTGTGGCTTTGTAAAACAAATTATACTTTTGTGATTTATTGGATTGAGTGGATGAAATAAGTGATTTTATTCACTTCATTGAGCAAATAGGTGTTGGACCAAAGGTAAGTCATATTTTTTTTTTAATTTACAATATTTTTCTCTTTTTTTTTTGTATTTATCACTTGGGCATAGTTTCGACTAGTAAATATGACTAACCGATCGTTTGATGTTGCAAATGACTATCGAGGACTCGAGGAAGCTATCGAAAACATTCTGAATGAAGTGGATGATCCAGCTGTTAGTAACGTCATAGTGGCCATTCCTCCAGGCAGCAGTTCATAAGAGGCAATCCCGTACGATTTGGGAACAAAAACTGAATGATTGCAATTGCTGATGGTTATTGTTATGCCTTCGATGTATACTGTGGTAAATCAGTAGGAGGACCCAGTAATGAGCCTTTGGGATCAAAAGTGGTAAAGGGCCAATTGGAAAAAGTAATCGCTCGTTTGCATGAGGATATCGTGTATTTCGTCAACTTTTTTACCAGTCACGCATTGCTGCGAGATTTGCGTGAAGCTAGTTATCGTACGACTAGTACTGTGAAGGAAAATAGGACGAAGAAATGTCCTCCAGTGGCTTGACAAGTGTTTGTACCCCCATGGTACAAACACTTGTCAAGCCACTAGTGAACATTTCATAACATTTACAAACTATGACTTTGTTTACCCTCTTGGTAAGGTAAAAACATGGAGCTCTGCAGAAGGAAGAAAGGTAGACGTGGACATCCCTTTTGTCTTCCAGAACTACACCAAAGGCATGGGCGGAGTTGATCAAGCTGACCAGTCAATCGCAGTATACCTAACAGCTATAAGAGGCAAAAAATTGTAGTGGGTTCTGTTTACCTATGTACATGCTGGATTTGGCTGTAGCTAGTGCTTGGCGTCTCCATGTCCTGACCGCTGAAGAGAAACTAGACCAGCTCCAGTTTCGGCGAAGTATCGCCCGATTTTATTTGAGGAGTGTAGGCCAATGCCTACACTCCTCACTCCTCTTTCAGTAAAGACCCGATGAAAAGCGTCATAAACCTTCTTCAGTGGTGCCAAATATGAATCTAGATAGTGTTGGACACTTCCCCCAGAAACTGCCAAGCCAGCTAGGATGCAACGAATGCCAGATGAAAGCACGTTAGCAATATAAAAAATGCATCAAAAAATTGTGCATCGAAAAAGTATGCTTTGAAAAATACCATACATAAGCCCATTGGCCCCATTTGAGGACGGTGTTTTTTAATACATAAGGAAGTTATTTATTTTTAATTTTTCTTTATAAAATGTCTTACTAGCTCCAATAGTTACGTCAATAAAGTTTTTATCAAAATTTTACTACTAGTTTGTATTTGGGTCCAAATGGGTTAAAAAAAGAACATTCGCTTAAAAAAATAATATTATTATTCTGCAACTCTACGTCTTTCAATGATTACTGTGTTCTGAGCATTGAAATGTCATACCAAGAACTACGTCTAGTTCCAAAATAGAGTAAGCACAAAATTGTCAACAAAATGTCTTTAACCTTATTGCTTAGGTTTTAAGTTTCATTTTAGAATAAATATTTTTGTACTTATTATAAAAATGACTTTTATTTTCAAGTGACATTTTAAATTTACCTTTCTCCGATGATAGAAGGACTTAAATATAAATATTTTGCAATCGTAATAAAACTTTATAGTTGAGTGTTAAGGTTTATATTGAACTGAAGTTGTTAATATTATAAAACTTTTTTCTATATTTCGTAGTAACAAATGTAAATGTGTATGTGTGTGTAAACGTGGCCACTTCAATGACTTATTTTTGTTCCTGATCCTGTATCTAGTGCTATTATTGATCGAAGCTTTGTTCTTAAAAAAGTTTCGATACAAAAAAGATCGTGTTCAATAGAACAAATCAATTAATGTACCTATTGCTTGCTCATTTCATGCAACTTCGTAATTAAACAGATAATTTCAACTTGCACGTGTTTAATAAATAAAACTTTCACTCAAATATAACTTTTGTTTTCTCTGTAATAAAGAAAACTTTAAATTCCCCATTTTGTACATGGCTAAAACGCTATCCGCGGAAAGCCAAAAAAAAGAAACCTCATTCCTTTAGTCTATGGCCGTTCGCCATTATTAGATGCGCTCGCATAGGAAAACTGATAATTTTTTCCCGCCATTGCAAAAAAAAAATCACAACTCGTTTTCACTGTTGAAATTAAAGTTATTTATTAATTAAAATGTCTACAAGTACTAGTTATAAAGAAAATTATTTTTTATTATTATTTTCTTCACAAGTGTGTTGAAAAACGTCGTATGATACACGTGTGTATTGATGATTACCATCCTCAGCTCTCTTAAGACCCTCACCTAACGGCTCGGGTCTCAATAGCGCCTCAGCGGTAATCACCAACATTACACACTTGTACCATAATGTACTATTATTTTATTATTTTGATGATTTTGACCATTTAAATAAATTTTGCTTTGGATAACCCATATTATAACGGCCTTACTAATAAACACTGAATAAAGTTATCCTAGGAATAACTTCGGTATAACCATACATTTTTTGACATGTATTCGTAGTATAACTTTATTCCGTGTTTATTTGTATTAGGGTAAGAGATTATCGACACTTATCTTGCCATAAGAATAACCTAAACAGCAGCTATGTTTCACAAGCAGGGTTGCTACGTCTGCGTCCAATGACCGAAATCTTTGTCGTGGCGACCCTTGGCGACCGCACTTTTTTGTACATTCATGGCCAACAACGAGTAATAAACAATAATATTAAAATTTCTCTTATCTACAAATTTATTTCCGTACGAAGCCACGCCACGCCGCACGACGCGTCGCGTCCGTCAAAGTATGTTTAAAAGGTTATTTTTGAAAAATTCTTCATTTCGAAGGTAGGCACATTAAATTCAAATTCAAATTATTTAATTCGAGTAACAATAGACTCATTACAGAATAGCATATAAATTTACACATAAAATTCAAATAAAATACAATCAAGATAAAAATAAAATTATGCATCGAGATAGTCGCTGGCGCATCTCCTAACATGCGCATGTGTTCGGATTTTTGGTTTTTCAACTCTTCTTGTTAAGTTCTATAGACATTTCTTTTTCAACAGCCAGATTGGTCCGGCATTCAATTTTTATTGTGACAAACATGCGTACTACACGATGAGAAAAATGTAGAAATGACTGGCCTTGTGTAAACAACACCGCCAAGATCAGCGCAAGTAAGTCTGTACGACTAGCGCTAGCACACTGGCTTCGTGTAAACCTGGCTCTTTCACATGTAAATTGCACCCGTAAGCTGCCGGGGTGACTCGCTAGTAATTCTATAAGAATGTGATTTTAATAAATGCAAAAATTTATTGAGTAAGTTTTGATTTTTACGGGCTACGTTGATAAATCACCAAGTAATGCTAGAGTTTGAAAAGTTCTCAACTTCAATTCAAAAACCGGCCATCGGCATTCACTGAAGTGCCACGAAGTTAGCGCAACTACGATGTTGAATACTAGGAACCCATGAAGCATTTAGAGTACCGCACCAGAGTGAACTTCCCGCGTTGAGTGTTTCAACACGAAGTCAGTTGGGCTACGATTTTGTATACTAGGAGCCCATGAGGCATCCACTAGTATGATATGTTTCATATCAAAACGAAGTTGTCAAAACGTAAGGTTTTGTACGATTCTCCTCTCTTACTCTGTTTCACACACAGCAACAGACAATTATTGCGTTCGTTACGTTTTTAACGAAGAAAGTTATTTAAGTCTGAAACTTCAAAACGTCAACTAAAACATCACTTCTTTTATATCACCGACCAATGTTGAACATAATTGTCTTGAATATTAGTCTAATATAAAATTTTAGTCAATTTAGGTTTTTTGTAATTTAATTCCACTACTTGTGAATCGCTGACTAACAGACCGACCGATTTATCTGTAGAGTTGGGTGAATGAAGGAACTAAAACTTATCATAGGAAAATTTCAGTTTTGTCCAAAAATACGATGGTTTTCTCATTTGAATCTACAGACAAGATAGGTCTGGTCAAAAGAACTTCATCTAAGGTATGTATAGTTTCACACCAAAACAACTGACCTGATCCTAGCACAACCCCACCCGATTTTATGAATATATAAGAAGAAGTACCTACGCTATAGATCAAATACCTAGACTTCTGTATGGCTTTTGTGAGGACATAAACATTAGGTAGGTACCTAATTACATCTTCAGTAATAGATAGACTATAATAAGTATATACAGGGTGGCCAATTTGGAAGTATACAACTTTGAATTTTGATTATTTTTATTACAAACGAAAATTACTTGGCAATTTTATACGAAAATTAAGATCAGCGTAATCTTCTCCTTATTTACGCTCAAAAATGTGATCGCTTTTCATTGTGTTTTTCATTCAATTTTCGCATGCTTTGTTAGTTATCCCACTAACAAAGTCACAACTATATCCTGGTCAATCTTAATTTTTGTAATCAAGATTGACCAGAACACGTCCCTTTGGATAACCCCATACAAAAAAGTCAGGATATGTCGCGAAATCCTCATTGATCAAAATGGTATTCGTTACTCTTAATGAATTGTTAGAAAAATTGGTTCGTTTTTAAATTTGTTTAGGAACTTCAGGATAAAATTACTGCAAGTATTGCGGTGGTCGTGGTCTTATAGACTGTGCATAACGAATATGCCACATTTTAACTAAATAATAAACACCAAACAACTGCACAATTTGGCTTTAAATCAGAAGGGCTTAAAAAAGTTGTATACATCTTAATTGGCCACCCTTTACAAATATTTTCTGAAAAAGTAACAAAGTAGGTAAAACAAGACACGTCTCACTATTAATTAAAAACAAATTTGCGAAAGTTCGACTAAAATCAATGCCATCTGTCTTGCATGATTTAAACGTATCTCTGACCTGCTAAGGGGGATATGCGTGTGTAGCTGTAGCCGTTTATTTTGAAGAGCGTTGGGCGCTGTTGCACTCAGAGGGACGATACAGGACTCAAATTTGGAAGCCATTTATAGTGGCACATTAGCTCAGCTGGATGGTATAGAGCATCGCGTATGAAACGCGAAGGTCGTGGGTTCGAGTCCCACATGTGCCCAATTTTTGAACTTCAAACTTTTGAAGACATAATATTGCATAAATGCATGTGATAATTCAAAAATAATTTTATTGTGGTACCTAGTTGTGCAAATAATTCAGAAGACATATTAATTTAACCCAGGAGCAGCGAAGCGGTTACAATTCCATTATCACTTAGTGAAGAGAAAAACTGAAATATCTCAAAAATATTTTAGGAAAGAAGAGTTCATGTTATTTGACAAACCTAAAATGAAAGCAGTCAAAGTAATTGGAACAAAAATGGTGATATTCAGAACCATACATTTTTGACGTTTATACCGCGTTAATAACACTAGTTTACAAATTAAAATAAAAGTCATGTCCTTTCAATGAATTCCATATCGATGTATTTAGTAATAACTAAACGCAAACATATATTTGTTTTATTTCTATCACGTCTATAAATCAAGTTCTTATAACATCTTATTTTCAAACTACTCATAAGTTGGTTTCGATTTTATTTTAAAATTTTGATGCTGTGCAGTGTTCAGTTAAATAAATACATGTTTTAAAAATGTCAAAAAGGTTGTGTAAAGTACATTCTAATCGTTTTTGTTATGTTTGTGGTGAATTTATAATATCTAAAAAAGGATATCCCATAACGGAATCACTTAAAGATGCATGTTTCGGTTATTTCAAAATTTTGGTCTGTCACCAGGACAAAACATGGGCTCCTCACGTTTTTTGTGAAAGATGCAGAAAAACTCTAAGCTCTTGGGCTGCTCTCGGACAAGTCAGCGATGAACATGGAGAGCGTTTTCATCAGGATTAGAAATTTTTTGAGCAAAATTATCAAGGATACTGGGACCAGCAGTGCTATTCTGTAACCATCTCACCTTGAAAACTAAGGTGAAGTGAGCGTGGAGTGAGCTGTCAATAGTGTCAATCCCAAGCATCAGGTGGAATTACACATCACTTCAAGCTCACTTCACCTAACTTTTCACCGTGATATTTTTACAGAATTGCTCTACTGGCCATGTTAGGTGATTATTGCTGGTCTGTTATTAGAGATACACATACGAATAAATACAAGAAAAAAGCTAAGACAATTCACTTTTAATTTTTTGTTTGATATTTTTGTAAGCATTATTTTTTGTAAAAAAAAAAATCAAAAATAATAAATATCTTGGAAACATGACGTGTTAGATTTTTTTATAATTTTTCTGAAACTCAGTGCACCTCGATTGTTAAGAAAAAAAACGTTTCATTCAAAGGACAAAAACTTTGTAAACTAGTGTAATTAAGGCGGTAAGTGTTTATTGTTAGAACTACTTCAGTTCCTCTAACTAGCAGCACATTTGCTTGTTTTTATTTTTTTCTTTGATTAATTTTCTATCTAGTTTTGCACCCTATTTGGGTGTCCCTTATTCTTGTGCTTAGTAGAACACAATCTAAAATTCAACTTTTTAAAACTAATTATAACTTAAGACCGTTCATTCCGCGCGAGCTGACAACGTCGCATTTCTAGAGGCTTTTCGTGATTATTTTATTGAATTTAAATCAAAGTACTATTTTTTTTTCAGCCAAGCACTAGATTATTGTATTTTATGATTATTTTTAACATTCACTTTAAAGTATCATTCATCATTTCAGCCGAAAGACGTCCACTGCTGGACATAGGCCTCCCCCAAGCACCGCCACCTCGACCAGTTTCGTGCTTCCCGCATCCAGCGGATTCCTGCAGCTTTCATAAGGTCATCATACGAGGAGACCTTCATACGCTACGTCTATATAGCTCGAAGAATTGCCAAATTTAAGTGGCAATTGCAGGGCAAGGCACATTGCTCGCAGAACAGATGGCCGGTCGGGCCAAAAGGTTCTGGAGTGGCAACCACGTACCGATAGACGTAGCGTAGGAAGGCTTTAAAGTATAAATAAAATAAATATTTGTATTTATTAAATATTTAGTCGTAATACTGCAAACAGAAAATAATTGACCATTTGTCAATTTTTATGAGAAACTAGCTGACCCGACAGACTTCGTTCTGTCAAAAGCTATTTGACTGTGACAGTTTGTCTACGCGCAAAGGAAATATAGTATAAACTTCACTACTCTACCCTACCTACCTACCCTTCCCTACCTAGGGTAGGGAAGGGTAGGTAGACCCTAGGATAGGATAGGCCCTAGGATGGGATAGGGTAGGCCCTATCCTACCTACCTACCCTAACCTAACCTACCTACCCTACCCTACCCTACCTACCTACCCTATCCTATCCTACCCTACCCTACCTACCCTACCTACCCTACTCTACCCTACCTACCTACCCTACCCTACCCTACCCTAACTACCTACCTACCTACCTACCTACCTACCTACCTACCTACCTACCTACCTACCTACCTACCCTACCCTACCTACCCTACCTACCTACCCTACCCTACCCTACTTACCTACCTACTCTACCCTACTTACCTACCCTACCCTACCCTACTCTACCCTACCTACACTACCTACCGTCCAGCCTTTTCCTGATAATAACAAACACAACAAAAAAATAATTAAATCGGTCCAGCCATTCACTAATAGTTTTTTTTTTTTCATATTTTCTCACCGTTTAAACCTTCCCTGGACTATGACAAACATTTCGAAACCAAAATCAGCTAAATCGGCCCAGCCGTTCTCGAGTTGTAGTGAGACTAACAAACAGCAATTGATATTTATATATATAGATTACCAAAATAACTGTAAAAAAATTGAATACATACTTATAAATACCAAAAATCTAGTGATTTAAATTTAATAAAATAATTACGAAAAACCTTTAAAAATGCACGTTGCCAGTCCGCGACGGATGAACGCTCTTAAACTCATCTAGATATGTAATTCAAAATTATTCCTGTAATTAATTAACGAGGGTGGGCGCTGACACCTCCAATTATAAGTTATTAAGTTATCTTAGTTTAGGTGTTGACTGCAACTCTAACATGCAATTTTACTTATTTTAAGACTATAGAGTTACCAGGAACAGGGTGAAAAGTACACTCATCCTCCATAGAAAAGGGAGGATCCTCCGACCAGACGGGTGTTGTGTCTGGCCTGGCAACTGCCCGAAAGTTGATGTCGGGATGTTGGTAATATGCCAGTCGTGCGGTAAACTCTGTTTGCGCGATGCAGGATTTGTGTCTTTGATGCGTAATTCGCATTTGGCGTTGTAGATCTACAAGACCTATTTTTATTGTAAACCATATTTTTTACATAAAGGTGCAAATAAAAAATAAAAAATAATTTATTTATTTATGCCGTCCCGTGCCGTGTGGTGCCGGACGTAAAGAATAGCATCACCCTATTTCTTCCTGTGGATGTTCGTAAAAGGCGACTAAGGGACTTACTAGCTAGAGAATGGGCAGCAGCGTTCTCTATGCATTTTTAACACCACACTGCAATCGCCAACCCGCCTGCCAAGCGTGGCGATTATGGCAAACCCCCCCCCAATTGGGGGAGGCTTATGTTCAGCAGTGGACGTCTTTCGGCTGAAATGATGATGATGAATGATGATTTATTTATATAGCTGCATATTCGCAAGTATAGGTGCCAAGCTGAAGGAAAAAGTTGGTCAGCAGTAAGGTGGGATAAGAATAAGTAATTACCTGTATCGTTTTCATCTACATTATTATATTCAAAACTCATTGTCTCAAAGTCTGTCTGAAGGAGTGACTAAAAATACATATGTACATACAGTTATAACTGCTGATGCTGGTGCTGATGTTGTACTATAGTTCCTGCCTACCCCCATGAGTTTATGTAAACTCGCGCTTTTTCCCCATGGGGGTAGGCAGAAACTATAGAGCGCCACCTGCTACGCTCCTTACATACTCCTTTTGCTTCGTTTACATTCATACATCTGGTCATACATGCACGCCGGTTGCGAGTGCTACGCGCCTGAACTTCTGAAGAACATCACCAATTAGGTTACTATATGTTCACCTAGGGCGTCCCCTCCAGGCGTTTCCACTCACATCTGCCTTGAAAATATCTTTTGAAAGTCGCCTTTCATTCATCCTCTCAACATGACCAAACCATCTAAGCATACTCTTTTCAATTTTTGTCACTACATCTTTTAAACCACACCGTTACCTTAAAACATCATTTTTCAACCTATCATTCACAGTCACGCGTCACATGCTTCGCAAGGAACGCATTTTCACAGCATTTATTCTACTTTCATGCTTCTTTTGCCACACTCAACATTCACTTCCATACATAAGCGTAGGCACCAGCTCACCATTATGTACAGCCAGTCGAGCCTTTTTGGGCATCGACTGGTATGTCACAATCGCTATACATGCGATTGTGCCATTCACTTTATTCCCCGCATTTACTCTCCTTTTCACGTCTTCATTAATCTTTACATCCCTTGTAAACTGACTCTCCTCTCCCCTCTTCCTCCTCCCTCCTCTTCCTCCGCTTTCTCCTCTTCCCTCCCTTCTCCTCTCTCTACCTACCTCTCGCCCTACCTTTTCTCTTTCAAACACCATGACCTTCGTCTTATTCACATTTATATTCATCCCTTTCATCTTGTAAGCTTCATCCATCACAGTCACCATGTCTTGCAACTGTTCTGCTGTCGATGCAAGTAGAACTTGATCATCTGCGTAGAGAAGGCATTTGACAGGCAACTCAAATCCGCACTCACCCTCTTTCAAATCTATCAGATAACTAACAATTTTTTTTTTCTATGGGTTTGTTCTTGACTTTAGTCTAGGTCTGGGTGGCAGAGACAAAGTCTATGGTGGAGTGACCTTACCCAGAAGAAGCCTGTTCACTCTCACTTTGAATAGATTAGGGTTGTATGCGTTAACCATCTCCATTGCGGAGGTTCTACTGCCTGATTCCTTTAGAACTAACAAGTTGGAACTGTAAAAGTTAACAGTGTTGGGGTCGCCGACGCTCTGAAGCGTCCCTACATTTCTTTGGAATATCCTTCTCGACACTGCGGAGACTGCGCTGACATCCTTTCTTCGGAGCTGCCTTAACTCCTGTTCCTCGGAGCTGCCCTGTCTACTAGATTGCGAAGCTCTCCTGACGCGGAGCTGGGAGTGACTTTCAAGTAATATAAATCACATCTTCCTCCTTCTTTCCTTGAGAGTGCGTGTTAGTTAGTCTTTATAATTTTTATTCTAGTTACTGTATTTTTTACCTTTAAATTCATTAAATTGTTCAGTCTACTTTAACCTTTTTTATTTGTGAGGTATAAGTAGACTTGACAGTTTCGTTCTATAAAATAAAATAAAAAATATTGAAATTGTTTCGAAAGAGTTCGGTGATTTTTTTAACATTAATAAACTGGGTGTCACCTGTCTATTCAAGAGTGTTGTTTATGGGTGTGTAAAGCAATGGTTAATTAATTGATTAATTAATTAATACAAGTGATAGGCACAAGTTCTGATGTATATATCAATTACAGGATTACACCTACTTAATTAAAGCAACATCTTATAAAATAATATAGAATAAAAAATAAAAAACAAAACAAAACAGCTTTAACTAAGATAAGTCTAAAACGAAAAATTAAAAATCGATTGAAATAAATATCAATAATACAAAATATTGACTTTAATCATTTGAAAGACTGCTTAAATGACTGCACAAGAGTGTTTTGAATTTCGGCAGGGAACCAAAGAACACATCCAAATCAGGAAGCTTTGAGTTGAGTTGGTTGTATTGAATACACATCCTAGATATTGGTGAATGTCTCCTAATGTTATGCCTACAGGTGGGCGGTTCAAAAAGTCCGGATATTGGCTGTCTGGGAAGATTATACGGGACTAACAACATGACACGTTGAAGTGATTCGCATTCAATTAGACCATTGACAATTTGATAAAGGAAAACTAAGTCATGTTATGAGTACCTACCCAATCAATACTTTGAAGCGCGAAAGGTAATGATAGCACTAGCTGTTCTGGTTGAGAACAATGAGCGTAAATTCTGTTTGCATTTATTCGTTTAGCCAAAAATACAAAACAGAATGTTTTTACAAAAATAAAAAACTGTGCAAAAATCCTCCCCGGCAGGGGATCGAACCCTGGTCGCCCGCGTGACAGGCGGGAATACTAACCACTATACTACCGAGGATTGTGACTGAAATCCTAAAATTAAGGTTCTCTAGCTTCTTGTCATGATACAAAACGTTGAATTTTAGCGAAACTACGGAATTAAATTCTACTATTTTTGATTTAAAAAAAGCGAAAAGTGAAAAGGAGCACTAGCAAGCTGATTTCGTATGTTTTATTAGTATTTTGATAGAAGTTATGTTTTATTTAGTTTTCCACCTCTCGTATGCTAAGCGAGTTACATAGACAGCTACATTACGAACAAGTTCCGATACTGTACGCTAGATAGTGCAGTTACATCTCTCCACGGGGCGGTTAGATGGCACCACCTGACTAAAATGCACACTACATTGTCGTACTCGCCAACAATGTAGACCTATGGTTAGGTACATACCTTAACCTTTCGTCTACATCTTCTGAACCAGAACCATTTGTGCTATCATTACGTTTTACGCTTCAAAATATTGATTGGGTAGGTACTCATAAAATGACTTAGTTTTCCTTTATCAAATTGTCAATGGTCTAATTGAATGCGAACAATTACTTCAACGTGTCATGCTGACAGTCCAATATAATCTTCCCACACAGTCTATATTAGGAGTTATCATTTGGCTACCTAATTGTAATTTATCACGAGACAAGCCGAGTGCCCGATGAGATTTCCTATCGTTAAAAATGACGAAAAGTCAGTTTATTAAAAAGTAGTATTCCCCTGTTCAAAGTGTTCAACTTGCAAAATGCAGCTTTTCACGCCATTCAAGTATATTAGAAATAACGATAAATAGTTACACTACAAGATAGGGTAAAAAAAAACTTCTTCAGTCTGAAAATATTCACCCCCATCGATGTTGACATTTAGTTTTTTTTTTTTTTTTAGTTTAATTTAGTGTAAATTATTTAATTTTTAGTTGAATTGTAATCAGTTTTACCGTTAGTTTCTTGGACAAACAGCTTGTTTTTATAATAAAACTAGCTGACCCGACAGACTTCGTTCTGTCAAAAGCTATTTGACTGTGGCAGTTTGTCTACGCGCAAAGGAAACTACCTACCTACCCTACCTTACCCTATCCTACCCTACCCTACCTACTTATCTACCCTACCCTACCCTACCTACCTACCCTACCCTATTCTACCCTACCCTACCCACCTACCTACCCTACCCTACCCTACCCTACCAACCCTACCTACCCTACCCTACCTAACCAAAACCTTCATTTTTTTTTTTTTTTTTTGATAAAATCTATTCTCAGACCTACCAAATGATGACTGACACGTTATGTCAAACGCGATAAAGTTACATTAGAAGATAGAGTTACCTACTTAATATTACATTAAAAATGTTAACATGGTCGTTTTCTTATTTTTTTTTTTTTTTAACTTTCTTAATTTTTTCTTACATAAGAACCTTCTCCTGACAATAACAAACAACAACAAAAATAATTAGCGAAATCAGTCCAGCCGTTCACGCGTGATGCCGTGACCAAGGGAAATAGGGATTCATTTTTATATATATATATTATGTTTTCTTATCTTTATAAAATCCAGCTCCTGTGATTGATATAACCCTGGTAGCCGAGCGACTTATACCGTAAACGTGGTACCAGTCGAGTTTCAAATACCGGAATTTTGATACGGGGTGAGCCGTGCATTCTATCCTTGTCTGACTAATGCCGTAAGCATACGCGAAAAAGGGAATTTAAATTAAAAGTAGAAATAAATCTAGTTAGTTTACTCTCTCTACTTGATGATTAAAAGCAGAGTTACCATGGTAACGCTATGCGCGTTCATTTCACTAGCACGACATAACTTATGAGAGTTTCCTCTATTATATCAATCAATGTCAGAAAAAAATACGTTTTCGCATATAAAGTATTTATACAGTAGACAGTCTGATACTTGATGTTATAATTAAAAATAAGTGTTCTGTCATTTTGGCAGCGGTAACCTCTACAGTATTTTCGTTGTAGCTTGGTGCGAATGACAGAATATGTCAGTATAGCATGACTAAGTCAGTGACATTACCTTTATCCTTTCTCTTTGTTTTTTTTTTTTTTTAGTTTCAATTAGCATTGTACCATGTCATCAAATTGTACTATGTAATTAGGAAGGGTACTGTCTCCTGAGATACAGGTTAACTGCCTAGTGCAGGAGGCAGAGCTTTTCTTATGTAACAGTGACTCTTGTTTGCAAATAAACGAATTTATTATTATTATTACGCAATTCAATTTTATCGACAACGATTCTCACAGCTAAAATCTCATTATCTTTATTATTATGACGTTTATTCAATTTTTTTCATATAAAATACATTTTTAAATATTTCTTAAAAATAGATATTAAAAACATTTAAAAATATAAAATATAGTGGTCCGCCGGTGTCGGGAGCAGGGTCCAAGCTACCGGTGGTTAGGGCTGCAGAGACAGGAACCTCCTCACAATACGAGCCGTATCAAGGAGTACTGCCTTCTGAATCAGGCTCTTGATCCAACCGTCTAACGAAAGCCTCGAGAGATGTTGATCGAGGCTTTCGGCCATCAGGCCATTGGCCGTCACGACAATCGGCACAATGATAGCTGAGCCCACATTCCACATGTCAACAACCTCGTGTGCTAAGTCGAGATACTTTATTTGTTTCTCTTTCTCAGCTTTCACGAGGTTCTCGTCATGTGGAATGGTAACATCAACTATCATTGCGCGGCGCGCTAATCGATCTATCACCACCATATCAGGCTTATTGGCAACAATAGTCCTGTCAGTAATGATAGACCGATCCCAGTACAACGTGACATGGTCATTTTCAAGAACTGGGTCGGGCACATACTTGCAATACGGTACCTCAGAATCCACAAGTTTATATTTCAAAGCAAACTGCTGGTGAATAATCCTAGCTACTTGATTATGTCTGTGCATTATTATTATTATTATGTAATTTATTTTAAATAAAACATTAAAACAGAACACATTCAAAGCACAAAGGCGAATTAGAAAAAAAATAAAAAAATCGTGGTAACATTTTTGCCATGTGGCGCCGTGTTCCGGTTGCCAGTTTGCGTCGGTACGAGTGCTAGCGCCTAGCGCTTTGTATGCGACACGTATTGCCATTTGCCATTCTGTTCTTTATTTTCTTTTGTGTTAAAATTGTTATAATTATGTTATTGTTTGTTAAGTTTGATGTTTTACTTGGTTGTGGTAATTCAAATGCCTAAGCGCAAAAAAAAAAAAACATTTGTTTTAGGGAGTCAGGTAAGGAAGTTTGTCGTTCGCCTCCGAAACAACAAACAAAAGTAAAAAAATACATAAAAAACTAATTTTTCTATAAAAAATCGACTATCCATCATAGCCATACATCCTATCACATAACAATATCCATCATAGCCATACATCCCATCACTTAACATTCTTATGGCATTACGATACTCGCGAAGCACTTTGCTTCATTTTTCTTTCAATTTTATATTATTTTTAGTCAATAACATTTTGGCGGGGTAAACTTCAGTTATTACTGATTCCGTATTTCTCTTGTCTGTGTGTAACGATTCGTTTAATGTCACCGGCACCAAGCTACAACGAAAATACTGTAGTATGCCTTACTATAACTTTTGTTTATATGAGTTACAATTTTAGTCGCATTAAAATAGTATCTAACATTTTCATGACTTCTAACTTTGTTTTTCTCCGGATCGACTGTACTCATAATTTTGACGAGAAATCGCCCATTTTAGTCGAAGTTTATCAACATTAAGGGGTTTATATAAAAACGTTGCTTTAAGCTAACTGACATTTAAACGTCAAAAATGTATGGTTAAACAGTCGCTTATCATTACTTAAATTTAAGCAACGTTTTTATATAAACCCCAAAATATGTGAGACGTTGTGGTACTTTTGAAAGAGAGGTCTATGTCAAATTAATATATTTTTATATCTGAAGAAGTAGTCGTCAGTTTTCAATATAGGTATCGGAAAAAATCCGTAATTCTTAAATGAATAAACCTTACCTCCTTTACCTTTGGCAGTCCACCAGCGGATCTCTTCACTTCTTTTATTCTTTTTCTTCTACGTTGGAGAATGAGATGGCATGGTTGCTGGCTTCACTACCTGAAAAAATACATCAGTTTATTAACATTTTTTTACGGGAGGCAATCGAAAATAATTAGAATAATAAACCTTTAGTTAGTGCGCATTAAGTATCTCAAGTTATGTGTGAATCCCATTACACCACCATGGAATTAAATATTTATATTGTAATAAAATTTTAGTAAAACCGTTTTACAAACAAGTTTATAATTAACTAAAAAGTATTGGTTAAAAGTTAACTTTCATCTCGGTTTTTGTGGGAGTGATTTCGCGAAAAGGGACGGAACAGGAAGCCGGAGAAGCGCGCGCTATTTAATTTGACCAATGAGCGCGCGCGGTGGTAGTAATGGCCGTCAGATGGGATGGTGGACCTTTTTTATTTTAAATGCACGTCAAACAAAAATTTGGTTTTACCGCTTATACATAAAAATCCAAGATGGCGGTTTTTTTCATGATTTTCGAAGATGCTAAAGCCAATAGTGAGGTCAAAATGAAAATCATAGACGATGGCTCAGAAAATTTTAACAATTTTCGTCATGGTTGTCGTTTTCATGGTTTTCGAGGGTGCTATAGTGGAAAGTGAGGTCAAAATTAAAATCCTGGATAGCGACTACGAAAATTTTCAAAATTTTTGTTGTTTTCGATGTCGCTAGAGCAGATAGTGAGGTCAAAATGAAAATCCAAGGTGGCGGCTGCAAAAATTTTCAAATTTTTCATCATGGGGGTTTCATGGTTTATCAGATCAATCGTTACGAACCATCGTTTCAAATAATACCTGAATATTTTTTTTTTCAAGATTTATTGTTGATGTTGCTTATTACCAAAGTGAGATGTCAGATGTTATATATACATCATAATATGTATATGCGACTACTATAAGGCTCACTCATTTTTTTTTTTGTTTTATGTACCGTATATAATTTCATATGCATTTACTAAAAAGCTATTATTTTGATATTACATACAAAAACTTCAGTTTTATTTGTTTGTATTTGTGTAGTTACATTACTTACAAATAGGTAATTCATCTCATTTCCATTAAAATTATAAGGCCTGAAACTGCTTTAAGCGAACGACGCGCGGGCCTCTATCGCGCCGAGGTGGGGCCCACGCTCGTGCAACCGTACCTGTCGCAACGGCACGCGCGAGGCCCGCCAGTGCCAGCTTATTTTTTTTTTCTTTTTGCTTCTTTTCGTTTTGCAACGTAATAATATATTAAGTTCTCCATCGACACGACTGTACAAGTATAGTTTTTTCCGCATTCCTTGATGTCTAAAGCACGTGGTCTCACTTCGTTTGCAATCGCTTACAGTCAGCTCAAATACGTGGTACAATACTAGGAGCACATGGACATCACAAGGGTCATTCAGGAATTATATGAAATCGTAATAGTGTAACAAGTATTGCCATAGTGCTGCAGTACATTCAATTGTAACGGCATCGAGCTAAAGTCTACTTTGGCTTGCATTTTGTAGTTACTTTGATACGTGTCTCTTTAGTACCAATCACGGTGTGCTCGGAGAAGGTTAGTTTCCCCACTTACTTAGCAGTTTTTTTGAGAATTATGACAGGAAAGTTAAACAAAATAATATGAATAAGAAGCGTTTTTAAATACTGAACAAATATCAGTAAATTTTGTCTCAATAAACCATGTCGTTCAGCCATTATTTGTGTTATTAATCGAGGGCAGCACCTCAGAATAGGGCACGTCAGGGGTGGGTTGATCCTTTCTTGGCAAATATAATATATTACAAAAATTTACAATATTATAATGACAAATGACTGATAATTGGAGCAAAAGTAAAAAAATGAATCAAATGGAATAGTTAACAAACGGTATACGCATTTTTTTTAACTATACAAATCTATACATATCCTTAACTACACAAATAAATAAAATTTAAGTGTCTGTTTGTAATGTCAAAATAACAATTTTTTACTAAATGCATAATTTTTTATTTTATTTTTTTATACAGCAATTGCTTGCTGCACTATCAGTAAACACCAAAGCGTGCAGCAAGCCAACAACAAACATTCAACAAAAAAAGGCCATGCAAACACTAATCACAAAATTACTGCTAGACAAAAATATATCAAAATTCGGCTGCTGAGCAATTAGGGAATTACGAAAGTACATAAAAAAAAACAATGTAATAATTTTTTGTCTGTCTGTCTCTCTGTTTGTTCCGGCTAGTCTCCGAAACCATGTTCGCATAATATCAGATTCTCAAAATAGCAGATTCTCAAAATATTAGATTAGCTAAATATTATAATCACAAAATAGCCGAAATTGTACATTTAACTCGAGAAGTGAGTTTTATTTATAATGAACTTTTTGTGATTCGTTCGATAAAAATATTATGTGCGTGTGGTGTTGGGGCCACATTGTTAAAACTCTTTGAAAATGTGCTTAGGATTTAGTGAACATTCCCAAAGAATTGTGAGAGTTGGAATCAGATTTAGTGAAAGTCAAATAAGGAGTATTGGACTGTAAAGTTGGGCCCTCAATTCACACATAGAGGATTTAGAGCCCACCTGTATAGTCCGTAAGAAAGTAGTAGTCTTGGCTTTATTTATTATGAGTGCTTGATTGTACTTCGGCTATTTTGAGAATATAATATTTAGCGAATCTAATATTTTGAGAATCTGATATTATGCGAATAAAGGCTTTTATTTTCGACTAGCTGCGACCGTGTGGATAAAAAAAAATGTTACATTACAAACAGACATTTTAATTTTATATATTTGTTTAGAAAAAGCCACGAGGGCGATGCCGCGGGCAGTAGCTACTGTTGGTATAATTTTCACAGGGAGTGGGAGCAAACTGCGTTTGTTTACAGCGTACTTCACTTTTGTTGCATCGTTGTCATAGAAACCGCTCTGACGTGCCATGTGCTTGGGAGGCAGTATTGATCCATCTAGACCGTACAATATTTGAAGCACTAGGCGTTCATGTAACACTAAGAGGCTTTCAGGAACGTGCTTTTGAAGGTCGTAGTGTTCGCGCCGTGTATACTGGGTACCGACGTATTACAGATTCCTAATACTGACACAATGGTACCGGTATTTGTTTAGAACCACTCATTTGTTATGTGTTTGCAATTATAGCGCATTTTTGGACAGTTATGTTGATGCGTGATGGCCCAGTTGCCTAAGGTCGCAGCATAATGCTGAGCGATAGCCGTTTTGCGTGGATGTGACGCATTTTCCCCCATAGTTTTCTTATTTTGTTTATGTTCTTTATTGCGTCATGTTTACCGCAAATTAACGTATTTTCTTTCTTTCTTTCTGAGGCGTCAGCTTTTCAAGCACTTGTACGCGGGTTCGAAACCCAATCAACTGCCATTGTGACTTATTAAAATACAGACGTACTTTCTAGGTTTATTCGTGAAGAAACTGTACTTTGAAATCGGGAATCTGTATTCAGGACACGTGTGGTGCATTGCATAAGCATTCTATGTATGAAAAAAAGCATTTGAACCGCAGTGGCATTCTACCTGTTTGTAATTTCAAAATAGCAGTTTCTTTATTAATGCATATGATAATAATATATATAAATTGTATATGCGGGTACCTATAACAAAATAACAGTTTTTAGAATTTTTGTCTGTCGATCTCTCTGTCTGTCTGTTTGTTCCGGCTAATCTGACACACTGTCAATCACTGGCAGATAGCTGATGTTTTGATTTTGATAGCAGATATTTAGGCTACTTTATTTCGACTAGTTTCATCCGCGGGTTCGCTTGCGGGATTTTTCAACAACAAAAAAATTGTTACATTACAAAAAGACACTTTAATTTTATTTATTTGCATAGAAAGTTGTTATTTGCTAGTGACCAATACTGCCGCGCTAACGAAGAATGCAATAACTCGATTTTGGACGATTTTGTGTTATATATTCGTTGAGTTATATATTTGGAGTCAGCGAATCGAAATCTATTAACTCTAAGCAACTTTTTATTGATCCTTCAGGAACTCGGCTTTTCAGTAAGCAAGAATGCAATAACTAAAACTTCATAACAAATTCAATAATCAAAAATACAATTCTCGGAAGCGGCAAAATCGAGTTATTGCATTTTTCGTTAGTGCGGCAGAATATTTCTATTAAGTTTATTTGTGAACGTGAAATTGAAGTTCGTTATGCCAGAACTAAGCCGACTTTTGCTCATTACTTATGGAAGATATAGAAAGAAAGCAGTCATAAACTGAAATGACTATGTTTATCTTTTCGTCTCTTTAGTGCAGGTAACCCTTATCCATAACTAAAAAGGTACACAAAAGCGTCATTATTAATGTAAATCAAAAACACGAAAGTTAAACTAAAACCAATGCCATCTGTCTCGTATGGTTTGTCCCTGACCTTCAAAAGGGTTTATGCGTTTGTTATTAGTTCAGCGTCTGTCCGCAACTGCAACCGTTTAGTTTGAAGGGCGTCGGGCGCTGTCGTCGCTGAATGCACTCAGAGCGACGATACAGGACCCGAATTTGAAAGGCATTTGTAGTGGCACATTAGCTCAGCTGGATGGTATAGAGCATCGCGTTTTCTGAAACGTGAAGGTCGTGGGTTCGAGTCCCACATGTGCCCTTTTGAACTCCAAACTTTTTTTAATGATTCATGTACCTACTAGTTTTTTCGAAAATTCGCTTGCCACACTCGAGAATCGTACGGGTTAAAATCCGAAAAATAACATCCTTTATTTTTATGACATCATCGATAGGGTCAATCATAAGGATCAAATCTCTTTAAGGCCCTTCGCCCACGGCGAATTTTTGTAGCGATGCAGTAGCGATGCTGTCGCGCGTCCCCTCGATACAGTCGCGAAGCAGTCGCTAGCTGTGTGCCCTCGCCCACGGGCCCAGATTCAGTCGCGATGTAAACGCGATGCTGTCGCGCTTCTGTCGCGATGCAAACGCGATTCAGTAACGGCACAAAAATGCCACAGTTGCACTGATGCTCGGTTCTCCACTCACGCGCCACCCTCCCTCCGTTCTCTCCCTGATGTGGTCCGACACGGACGCGGATTTGCATCGATACAGTCGCGATGCTGTAGCGCGTTGGCATCGCTTCTGTAGCGCGTTGCAAATGCGACTAACACGCGTTAGTAGCGATGCTGTTGCGCGTTTACGAAGCGCGCGACAGCATTGCTACAAAAAGTCGCCGTAGGCGAGGGGCCTAACAAACATGATTAATTAAATGGAAGGAAAACCATGAAATCTAAACTAATCTCCAGTATTAGGAGTACTTTCCCTCCAGGTGAGGTTAAAAAATTCCATTCTGTATAATGAAACAGTAGAATCCGGTGTGTCTGTACATTGAAGGAAAGTAATATAAAGGGGCTAACTAAAGAAGAGTAATAGAACTGATTTAGTGCAAGGCAGAAAAAAAAATTGGTACTTTTCTTTAAATTTTATAAAATAATCACCAAAAACCTCTAGAAATGCAACGTTGCCAGCCCGCACGGGATGAACGCTCTTAAGAGGGAAATAGACGATTAAATTATAATCGTTGAGGCTTGAATGTGTCTGTGTCTTAGATGCGTGTATTTTTCGAATGTGACCTCAACATTGCATTGTGGAAATAAGTGGTCGGAACCTGAACCGCGAGCGAATATACTTTTTTTTATTGCGTGCTTCGATTGTTTCAAGGATATTTGTTTTCCATTACATAGTGCTATATAGTGCTACCGTGTGGTGCCGGACGTAAAGAATAGCACCGCCCCATTTCCTCCCGTGGGTGTCGTAAAAGTCGACTAAGGGACTTACTAGAAAACAGCAGAGTACTCTATGCATTTTTAACACCATACTGCGATCGCCAACCCGCCTGCCAAGCGTGGCGATTATGGCCAGGCCAGGCTATGTCCAGCAGTGGACGTCTTTCGGCTTAAATAATGATGATGATATAGTGCATGATTATATTATTATGAATTCATCACATCACAAGAATCGGCTTTTTATTTTTTGGGTGGGTAATTATCAAATAACTTCTCCCGCTCTGGGCGGAGAGGGAGGGCGTGTCAGACTTTTACTGACTAAAACTCACCCGAGTTCCTTCAGTTGCCTGTGTGCCAGGGCCACGGTATCCCTTTCGGACCCTGGCAGGACATAATAGAAGAATAGGCTACTGGACAGTTTTGAGAAACCAATTATTAATATTCCATGTTGTTTATTTACCTCAAAACATGAATATTTCAGCGAAATATTTGTCTATCAACCAGTCTTACCTTTGGGTTTAGTATTACCCAGTTACTGGGTTGTGGAGGACGGATATGCAGTCGCTCCATGTAAAATACTGGTATCCATCCGGTCAGACTGGAAGCCGACCCCCAACATAGCTGGGAAAAGGCTAGGCATATTGATTAAGGTCCATTTTAAACATCGATCAATGATCAAGTTTATATTATTCCTTTGCAAGTATAATTTTGTGGTTCTAAAACGGAGATCTTCTTCCATCGCCTTCTGAAATGCATACGTTTTATAGTCAGAAAGCCAAGGTTTCCCGCTAAATAGAGTCTAGCGACTGCTTAGATGGTGAGTATCAACATCCTACTCGCTTTTGATCTCCTAGTATTTTGCCACTGTTCAATTGGAACTCTCTGACCCTGTTTACCGTCAGAAGTAAAGCGTTCTACTGCACACTACCAGCTCTGTAGTAAGAACATGAAGATACGCCCACCACTTTTCTGTGTAGTAGTTGCAGCAGCAAATACACATCCTAGCAATTATGATTTCCTGTTGATATAAACTATTGCCTTCACGCTACGCCATAGCATCATGCTACGCCGTAGTACCACGCTACGCCGTAGCCGAAGCTACGCCGTAGCACCACGCTACGTTGTAGTATTTACGGCATAGCAAATCGTTACCGACGATTTTTCATAAACAGTTTTTATGTGAATTTATTTTTGCCAGTGGTTTCACCGCGTGTTATATTGGAAATTATCCCACGGGAACGTACTAAAGGGATAAAAAGTATTTTGTGTTAATTCAGGTGGTAAACTACCTGTGTGTGCTAAATTTCATTCAAAGATGTTTTTGCGTAATTGAGTAACAAACATCCAATCATCCAAACATCTAACCATTCAAACATCTAAACATCCAAAGATCTAAACATCAAAACATACAAACTTTCACATTTATAATATTTAGTAGGATTTTCCCTAACATTTAAACAAAATAATAAATCAGTGTGTTAGTTAAGGTTCTCATAGAATGTAGAAATTATGGCATAAAAATAATAAACTATGTATGTAATTAAATTGGCAACCATTTTGATTTTGTCTAGACTCAAGATTATCTTATGGAGCAGGACCAGCATGTTTCCAAACATTATTATATAATTTTTATGTCATATTATGTATACTAGTTATTTTCGAAGATAATTGACTAGTACAATTTTTTTTTGGATTATAATCCGTGGAATGCGAGTATTTTGACTTCGCGTAAAAGTAATCTCTTGTTTTTAACGATCAAACGTTTGCTAAAAATTGCCAAATCAATATTTTGTTTCCCATTCTTCCAATAATTTTCATGAAGTTTTTAAAACCCAATCTGGTATTTGTTATCACTATCAAGCAATAATTAATTTTATTCTTATCATTTAATGAATTCGTATGTCAACTACAGAGACAAAAAGCTACTTTTTGTCTCTGTAGTCTGCTGCTTATTGTATATAAAATATTTATGTCAAACCGCAAATTATTGTTTTTTTTCATCCGTCACTTTCAATTTTTCAATTTTTTTTCAATTTTTTTGAAAACTAATCACTTATATAAATAAGAAAAAAAAAATGGACCTGTAGAACCAACACAAAAGAGAAGAAACGGCCGAGGCGTTTGTCCTGAATAGTAGGCTTTTATGTAAAGCTAAAATACCAAATGTAACTTCATAAGATTGTATAGGTACTATGTCTCGCATACCAATTAGGCTGACATAGATTTCAGGCAATATTCGGAAGATAAAGACGAAAGCTTGTTGCATCCCTCTCCCACTTGCAGACGTACTTGGGTAGCTTGTGCATAAAAGGAGCCGTCCGTGCAGATTACGACAGTGACTGGTCGCGGGCCAACCTGGCTGATAGAATGGTTGGTCCGTGAACAGTCCTGAAAATCGCATTGATTTAGGTTTGCACCTAAAACACACACACATATATAATTATATATATATATATATATATATATATATATATATATATATATATATATACATACATATAATAGATAAAATTACTATACCAAAATAGGTAAAAATAATTAAAAGTGAAGTAATGACAGACAAATTAATAAATGCGATAGATACATGGTGCTCACATATTTACAAACATTCTATATGATTTTCGCAAAAATTTTACATATAATAAGCCAGTGTGTGAGTTAAAGTATATTAATCACAGAAAATAAAATTAATATCATAAAAATGATAAATTATACAGTGAAATTAAGAACCAGTTTGATTTTGTCTAGTTGGTTAAAAAAATTAAATGGCTTGGTTAACCGGCATTGTGGCAGTTAGCATTACATACAATAAATAGAATATCCTCCAACCAACTGAAACTATGTATGTATAAAAATCTATACAGATGGTCTAGTCTTTACATATTAGTGCCAAGTATAACAATACTGTAAGTCATAAAGCTTGCCATTATTAATTTTTCAAAAATACCCCTCACAAAAAGTATGGGATGTAAAATTTTGTTTGGATGAATTTTAACGCGCGGCCCGATAACTAGAAAGTACAGTACTAATTATTTTTTAGACAAGAAGTAACCATAAGTAATACGTTTTTCAAAACTATACTCCATTAATTATAAAATTAGACAAATAACTGTTCTCACCCTTTCGTTATTTCGATGTAAACGTTTAATAAACTCTGTTATTTCATGATAAATACAAACCACTGTAATCTGTTTACCATTTACATTAAAATCAATATACATATATAATATGTAAAATTCTACCTATCACTTACAAACATAAATATATTTTAGCAGTAAACCATCATGGTACCCAAGAGTATAGCTTAAATCACGTATTCAACAACCATAACACACGATCTGTTGCTGCTGACAGATTCAATGTTCCCAGAGTCACCAACTACTTTGGTGACAGAACTCTAAAGAAACGTATACCATACTTATTAAATAGTCTACCGGCAGACATAAGGAGTGAAACAAATAAAAATAGATTTAAAAGTAAGTTAAAAAAATATTATTTGGATATGTGTGATTAAGTATTATTGTCTAGAGACTCACTGACCCCACAGTCAAACCATTGCAATGGTTTTGTGGGGCTAAGTTTATAAGTCAAGTACTTACCATGTTAAATTAATAAATAAATAAATAATAAAATAACTCTAAAGTGCAGTAATTTCAACAATATTACACAATAACTGTCGTTATTTAGCCGTTATTTGTCTAATCCTATAGTTAATGGATTATAAGTTTATGTGAAAACTTGAAACTTAGCCCAAATACTTATCGTACTCATTGGTTTTCGAAAACTATCTTTAAAGGGGTGGAGGGGGTGTTGAAATTTGTCTGTTCGGTGGAAATAGTTTGAGGGGTGGTATATAATATAATTGCATAGCACAGGTGTGAGTACTATGGTACTATTACACCCCTGTACGGTCTCACAGTGCGGTGTGCACTGTAAACAGTAACGCATAGGGCCAGTCAAAGACAAAATTTACACTAAACGGAAATTATGTGACGCAGCGAAACAAACTCAAAAGGACTGCGCTTCCCATACGCAGCGCGCGATGCGTCAGTCTCCCAACGAAACGATTTTTTTTATCCTTTAGCTATCGGGTGGTGCTTTTGGATTTAGATGAAAGATATGAAGCTGCAACACCAAACTGTATCCCCCGATTTTGATATGATCAGTTTTCAGAATTGCCTCCCACTATGGAAGCAAAAAAGACGTATTCACGTCAAAAGATCAAACTACGAATATCGAACGAATAGGAGGCATAATTTTATTTGCCTAAAAAATCGAAATCGAAATGAGTTCTGAGATATTATTGCCCGAAGGAAGAACAAGATAAGCAAAATATTCAACGGTTACACCATTTTCCCAGTAACTTGTTAACAATGTTTTTTAAACTAAATCGCGTTTGATGTACCAGGAAAGCAGATTTCACAACATATGTATGGCAATCAAACGCCATACTGAATAAACTCCATATTGAAAGATTGTAGTAACATTTTAATATTATTCAAAAAAAAAAAAAAAAAAAAAAAAACAGTATTTGTTATGGTGCAAAAGACATTTGGACTAGCAGTTTTATTAATAAATACTGATGTCAAGATTGTGCCGCTTTATTGTTCCTAAGACACTGTAGAACTATAAAAATAAGCCAATAAATCCCAAGCACTTGTATTATATTTAAACGAGTATAGAAAGTGATGGCATGATGTTATAAGCTTCATCTTTTATTACTTGTCTGATATCGTTGCTGATTACGTTATTCGAATACTACGGGTACTGTGTTTAGTTTAAAGACGTCACTATTTTCGTAGTCTTGCTAGGGCGGCACGGCAATCGACGGGAAAATCAATAGGCTCTTAAACTTTAGCACTGAGCTTGGGCGTAGTTCGAAGACTATACTTGTATCGTAGTCTAGGCACTCGAGCTCGTACCTTGTTATTAACAAAGTCAAAGTCAAACCATTGTTTCAAATAGGCACATAAAAGGCACTTTGAACGCCAACAAACGCGGAATAATAACCAGGATAACCAGACCGTACATTTTCTGTAAGTGCAGTTAGTAATTACTCAAAATGTTCAAGACAGTCTCTTAAGAATGATTTCCTGTAAATTCCGAGACAGAGAATGGAACTCTAAAATGAATGATAGCAAATCACAAGCGCTTGTCTATTTTAGGTGTATGCCACTCAACAAGTTTTGTTCAGTTCCGTAACTAACTTTAAAAAACAAAAACCGAATTCAAAATGAATAAAAAATTTAATGATCATCATCATCATAAATCCTTAACTGTTGTGACACATTATGTGTTTGTCTTATTCAAAATAAGCGTTGTGAAAACCTTATTGAGAAAAGTTTTTGGAAAGTTCGGGCTCGTCCAAGTATAATTCTATAAATAGATTTGGCGCACCAGGTTACCATGAATATCAGGATGTGGGTCCCCCTGCTATCTCTGGACGTGATTGTACGCACACATGACACGGAATATACAATATTCATCTGTATGCATTTGTGCGACAGACATTTACGTAAATTCTAAGAGGAAATGTAATAGCAATAGAAGGGGAACTGCAACACCTAAATTCATTCATTGGTGCAATGGGGTCAGTACGTGTGTAACAAAAAAATTGCTTGTACTCGACTAAATGCAAGTTTTATTAAAAAATGAAAGACTCTAGAGAAAAAAAAAGTTTTTTTTTACACATCGGTTAACTAGGTGGTTATAAACAGCGAAAAAGAAAAAAACATTAGATAATTCTCTTATACAGCTTGCGTTTCAATACTGTCAATATAATTATGAATTAGGAAGCTTTTGACTTCATATCTGAACAACAGAATTCAGAGGGTTTATGTTAATGGCAAGAGATCTGCAGGATCTGCGGTCACTATGGGCGTTCCGCAGGGATCTAATCTAGGTTCTTTCTTGTTTCTAATTTATATAAATGACCCTATCACATAAGGGATAATCACAAGATTGTATTATTCGCAGATAACACTTCCCTCATTTATTAAATCAAACGTCCGTTAGTCAACTTTGAACATATTAACGATGACTCTCTAAAGTTATCCATTGGTTTAATGTAAATAATCTTGTCCTGAACGAAAAAAAAATCTAAATTCATTAAATTTTTAACGTCAAATGTTTGGCAGCTAACTACTAACGTTAAAACGAACTACCTAATATGAAAATTAACCTGTAATCCACTACCTTCAAATATTATTATAATTACAATAGTGAATCATAATGGCGCAGATGTATGCCAGTGACCTTGAGTGGTTAGCTTGCGTGTGCTGTACTGAGCTCACGCAACGCGTCGTACGTCCAGCCAGTAATAGGACTCGCCCATCCAGGAGCGTTGTCCCAAATAAGATGCATTATTCATTTATTTTACATAAAACAACTTAAAAAGCTGACGGTTTCAGAAAAATACGCTTGATAGTTTTTGCTTGATTCTCAGTTTTTTATCCGCGTTACATATAACTTTACAATTAATTTCACTATGTAATATAAACATAATCTAAAATATTCATATATTAAGTTATACAGTTACACTATTGGTTTAGACGTGATCTTCAGTATAAAATTCAGCTATCGCCGCCTTAAGGCCTTGGTTTTGAAGCCAATGGTTTAGCAATAACTTCAAAGATGTTCATCGTAGCTTTGTTTTCAAGCCATTTGCTGACGCAGCTATGCACTCGATTACAAAGTATCGGCCATATTCCACAGTTAGATAATCTTGGGTGATAACTCCTTCTGATTCCTGTTGCGCTAGTGATATGCATGCGTTGCGTATCCATGACAACGAACGTTCTCGCTGGGCGAACGCTGTAAAGGAAAGTAAACTAAAGGGAATGCGCTATGGTTGCCCGCGAAACTATTAATATTTTTTCTTAAACATGCATGGAAATCTTGTCATTATTTTCGAATCGAATTTACGGACAAAGAAAATCAAATACATTGCAGGAGCGTTTTTTGAATTTGGAACATTACAACGCTCCAGCAATGTTGTATGAAATGGCATGCTGGGGTTATGTTATTATATACTCTTTGATTGGATCTCTTATCATTCTTGGCATACCAAAATACGTCTCTATGCTTAGCACAAATTACGTTCACGTGGCTATAAAGCCATAAATGCGTTTGCCTTTCGGCACAGATGACAAATAGAAAATTGGCGGCAAAGCTGAAAATTCGTCTTGATTTGTTATTTACATATTTAATCAATATAAATTTAATTAAAATGAATTCCCACGGTTCAGAGAGTGAAATAGAGATTGATTGTACTCCACCAGATTTAAGATCAGAAGCCAAATTGGCAATGAAAAACCTGCTTCCAGCGAAGTCAAAAGAAAAATACATGAAAATATGTCTTATTTCCCTGCATTTTTTGAGAAAAGCACTACTTATGCCTCGGCGGAAATGGCAATTGCCTGTCTCGTATTAGTGAAGTTCTCGCCTACGGCTCAATACTCGACCTGCAATTGCCTATTTCCCGGCCTTTGCAATAATGTACTATTACGTCTTTTGCAATTTGCGTCTCAGTCAGTTTGTATCAAAATAATTATTCGTATTGAGAAACGAATGTGTATTTACAGAATAATATAATTCATGGGCTCCGGACGCGAGGCCATTTCACGTTCAGTGAGTCAGTTTCTGAAAAAGCAACAGCAATAATTCACTTAATAATGATGTGGCTAAGAATGATTTTCGCATTCATTAAATTTTTTCAGTCATCAGGATCATCAATCTGGATTCCGGAAATTTTTAAATAATATGTAAGTAGTGTTACGCCACCATTATAAGTTAATGTGTAAGTAGTCTTAGCACGCATTACCGTAGAAAAGTTTCTACTTCTTCTCATAACAAAATGTTATAGGTATAATTATTTCCAATACAGTTGTTAAACATTTAACAATTCGATCTAAAGAAAAACGGCCTCCTCTAGATCGTATTTTGTTGCTTCGTGTCTCAATATGAATCGTTATAAAAGGTATAAGAAAATTCTAGACACACTTACCGAGGTTCCTGTTGAGCCGTTTTTCATAATTCCTTCTCAGTCACGAGATACATTTTTTTTAAGGAGTGGTGCTAGTGGACCCTTGTACAGTGTGGCAATTTGTTAGTAGCCGCAGAGCTACTGTAGCAACAACGACAAACATGTCATAGTTTAGTTACGGTTTTGTTGTTGTCTTATTTAGTTTCATTCGTAACCCGTTAAACCGAATTTACATTACAAAACTTGTTGCAGAAACTTAGACAAACTTTAATAATAGATCGATACTTTAATAACATTCGCACGTGAAACTATCAATGATAACTAAGTTTTCGCAACTAGTTTCGAATGTAAATTCGGGTTTAGTGTTTGCCAGTACCTTACGACAACTTAATTTTTATATCTAGTAATTGAATTATCAGCTGATACTGTATATAAAACTGTCTGTTGATGTTTCCAAAATGTAATCTTAATATTGTGCAAAATGGCAATTTGTGTCGTTTGTGTAAACTCGTTGTACGAGAGCGAGCGTCAATAGACTTCTGTTGCAGTTTGAATCCATATTTTAATTGCAATTATGATCCTACACGCATTGTAATAAGAACTTCAATGAACGCCATAACTAGAATCTAAAATATGTATCCAGCTTTCACACGTTCCTGTGTCCCTAGTATTTACGAGGATACAATATCGTTCCAGGCAATATTGTCGGCTCGTGGTACGTGGTCGCTCCCGATAAAATCAGTACGCATTGGAAATGAAACAAACTGATAGTTTTGAAAAAGTGCTCACCTATTAATTTAAAGTTGTCAGAAGCTTTCCATTTCAATATTATCAATCAATCTTGAAATACATTCTGTAAGCAATATTAGGCTAAAACTGTAATCATGAATGATTTAAAAAATATATGATCACACTAATATTACCTAGGGGATACCTAGACGAGAACAAAACATAAATAAAATGTTTTTTCTCGTCTATGGTCTGACGTATTGTTGGATAAGCCTTTAAAAAATATTGCAGATCTGTGAAAACAATTTTTCGATTCATGGATACGTTTGTGTAATATTAAGCTTTAAAATGCAATTTTTTGTTAGAGTTAAGTGTGTCCCCCTCCAGCTGAATAGTTATTTTTGTGAAGTAATTCTCGTTAATAGTATATATTTATTATAATGAAAAAATTTGATTTTAAAATATTTTGATTTTGATTTTGAAGTTCAAAGGAAAATTACCACAGCTAAGTTACAAATTAACGAGTAATAGTCGACATATGCAGTAGGAAAGTTTCTTTTTTTTTTTCAACTACAATGTAATGTTTCTACTTGGGATAAATTCATTCCGACTGCGGAACCCTTCATTGCGCGTGGTCCGACATGCACATTGCCGTTTTTTTTTTTTTTTCAAGTTTTCTTGATGTGTGTAAATAATAATTATTTTAGTGTCAGTGCCAGTCAACCTGCCACATCACTTGATGTCCAAATAAGATGTCGCCATTGCTCCCAGTTACGCTTCTTTAAAGGCGAACGGGGCTACGGGCACAGTAAGACAAGTTTCACACACCTCATAGTGCACCTTTGTGCCCCCAGCCACAACTTCAATACCTTCAGACCAAAACATTTTAAAATATAATAAAAAATACAATTCCGTTTTTAAAGAGTTACGCGAGGCAACCCGTTACGCGAGGCGGTCTGTTGCTGAAAAAACTTCAACGTCAAAAAGTTTGACGCGATGTCTTCGCCTTGCGAGCGACCCAGGACAATTCTTATTGCGCCTGGGAGCAACCACTCATCTTCGTTTATAGGATTCCGAATGTCCAAAAAAATTTGCAACTAAAAAAACATGACCAGTTGACCATTAAGCCCCATTTAAACGGTGGAAGTTTATTGCCTGCGGCATACTATAAAATTGAAGCAACAATTGACTGGCACCGTCCTAAAAACACGTACAATTGGTTCACGATTGGGGCAAGTTTACCGTTCAAACTCAAACTCAAACTCAAAGCATTTATTTCTAATAAACCAATTACAGGCACTTTTGAATTGTCAAGGGGTCGGTCAGTCAGAAAGATGAAGCTAGTTGCCCATTCCAAAGCGTAGTAGGTTCCTATGGAGAAGAACGGACAAGAAACTCCATGGACACTCTTTTAAAACAAAATTTTGTTACAAAATATGGGTTACATCATTCATGTTGAAGTTATACACGTGAGAACAATGTAGAAAGACGTGCACGTTAGAAGCGTCCGTAATAGAAACAATTCAAAAATTAAAATAAGCCGTGGCAGCTAAGAGATGACCAGTCCCAACTGACGGCGCCCATTCACGAACATGACGCATGGATCAGCACCATTTAGCTCAACCATTTAGGCACCCTACTATCATGAAATTCTGTGGGTGGTGTCACCTTCTCCGCCCCGATTCTTTTCCCCTCCCCCCGATTTGAATTCAACTCCCTTTAAATTTACTGCCCTCCAGCTGATTGCAGCCGTAAACTTCTTCCGTGGTTGCAACGGCCTTGACTGCCTGAATCCTCAGCATTTAAAGAGATTAGAATTAACCTCAAGCTTTTAAGAAAATATTAAAGTTCTGTGTTTACGTAAGTTTTATTTAGTACTTTTTAGGTTCATTAAAAGCTTGTTTAGAAAATTTTACTTAATTGTGTTAACATTACTGATACTTGGGATACCATCAGTATTCAATATCATAGAAAATTAAAACTAGCATCATAATTTTTTCGCATATTCGCGTTCTCAACTCTTGGTGCTTCATGCACTCCTGGCATCCAGCATATTTGAGCGCAGTTTTACGCAAGCGCATTTTTGAGCAGTGCACGTGGACCGTTGATTTCATCCTGCCAGCGCTGTATGTATAAAAAGGTGTTAGAAGCACGTGGTATTCATTTCACAGCGTTTCTGGACTCCTTGTGCCGTTACCTCTTTCGCGCATCCTTCTGCGCAACAAGTCAATGTTATGCAGAGGTGCAGTGGATATTGTTGATTGCCATGGACATGGCGATGGTCATGTTGGGGTCGGCTTCCAGTCTTACCATAGAGCAGTAAGTATTTTACATAGAGCGACTGTCTATTTGACCTCCACAACACAGTTACTGGGTAATACGATACCCCTTGGTAAGACTGGTTGTCAGACTTTCGGCTTTCGGGCTTCTGACGACACGTAACGACTGTTACTCGATACACGAATGACAGCTGGGACTAACGGCTTGACGTGTTTTTCGAGGCACGGAGGAGTCTCGGTATGTAAAGATGGTCACTCGTCCACGGACCAACCCCGGGAAACGTAGCTTAACCTAATGGATCGAACGTGCGGCTGTTATAAATTAGCCACGAGCTTTCCAAGATATCGCTGATCACACATACAAAAAAAAAAGTCGAATAAATAACCTCCGTTTTCAAGTCGGTTAACAATATTTTAAAAAAAACCTGCTTACAGTGATGATATCTGTTAGATTTATTGACTCATTTAATCTATAGCTCTATCTCAACACGTTAATGCAAATAACTTCATTTCGCAAAAATTGTAGCTTAGCTCCATTGCCCTCCAGTGCGACGATATACGGCTACCGTGGTACGCAATGAAAAATAAAGGGTTATCTTTAAACAAATTCTCATATCACTGACATGAATACTAAAATGTAATTGTTTTAGCGTGAGGGGTACTTTCCCGGGGTATCGAATCTCAAAAGAGAAGATTTTTAAAATCACAATATTATATTTTACATCGAGGGACTAAACGAAGCCAAAATATACCAGAGGTGGTTTGAACGAAACCGAGGGTATATTAAGTTGGCGTTTAGTCTCGAGGTGCAAACTGTACTTTTCACTTTGAGTGCGAGAAAAATAGTCAAAAACATTTAATACTTAAATATTATTCCTCCAGTCCATAAAACTTTCGTAAGTTTTTAGGTAAATCTTCCGCCATTTTGGCGGCAAAAGATGTCCATCTCATCACTGTCACTGGACATTCTTAATAAATTTATTTAAAACCGAACAAATTTACACTCTACAAATATTCTGAAATTTTCGCGGTCAGTTTTTTCTTCTAAACCAGTCACAGATTAACAATTTAAAACACATGGCGCCACCTTTGCAGAAAAACCATGGCACTAAAACTCTCAACATTTTCACAATGAAGATGGTCCACACTCCACAGATAATAGTATATTTACTGGCTGTTTGAGTTTGTCTATGTCACATGAAGGAAATTAAAAAACTAATTACTTTTCACTCCGTAGAGACTAAAGTGGTCACTTTATTTAGTCCCGCTTCGTAGGGCTATATTGGCGTACTTTTAGAGCATGAGAAGTGAAAAAAATTTTTTTAACCATCTCTTTAGTTTCTTACTGTGCCAGGGATACATAAAATAGTATGCACTATGCAGTCGATCCGAACATAGCGCCCCGAATAATGTATAAATTGTAAGTAGTTGAAGTAGTAGTTGGTACCAAAAACATGGTTGTATAGACAGAGAGATTGAAATGGTTTAATCTAAAGTTCAATAGAAACACACTCATACATTTAAATAAAAATTAGAAATTATAATGATACTATATTAAACTAACAAAATAAAACTTTGATTAATAATATTACAATACTCTAAAGTTTAATTAAGTTGTTCTGGAAATCAATCATAAATAATCAAAATCATTCACTATAAATTATGCCACAGACATCTCTTTCACAAAAATATGTTAAGCGTAACTCTTTTATGATGTTTATCGTTAAAAAGCTAAAAAAATATATAGGTATGGGATTTTGAACGGGCTTATCTGCCGCGCTAACGAAGAATGCAATAACTCGATTTTGGACGATTTTGAGTTATATATTCGTTGAGTTATATATTTGGAGTCAGCGAATCGAAATCTATTAACTCTCTTTAAGCAACTTTTTATTCATCCTTCAGGAACTGGGCTTTTCAGTAAGCAAGAATGCAATAACTAAAACTTCATAACAAATTCAATAGTTGCACGTTACGCGTTTGCAGCGCGTATTACGCACGTCAATGGCACCTATGCAACTCATCAAAATTTAGTGCACTTCGGAGCGATATTTCATAATTGATTTTAGTAATATTGATAAATTAATCAAAACAGCGGAATATTTGACAGCTATTTTGCGACGCTGCCAACTTTCAGAAAGCACTCTCTGAATGATTGTGATAGAACTTGAAATAGAGAGATATTTACAATTGAATCCTACCAGCTGCTACGGCGTAGCTCTACTACGGCTACGAGAGCTACGAGGCTCGTAGCAAAATTTCATTACAATAACTGTCCACGCCATCTGCAAGAGACTTGGAGGCGGCAACATATTCGATCTCTTTTTTCAATAGATCCTCCGTCAAAACTCAAAAATGTTTTTCTTCTTTTTTGAACTGCCAACAGTCAAGCGAATATCTATTATACGAAAAGAACCATAAAAATACATAATTTTAACTACACAAATCGCTTCATTTAGACGAAACAAACCTGATCCTGCACAATAACTTTGTTGGAATACACTAAACGAGTATTTCAGTAATTTAATATATTATTTTATAAAGAGTAATATAACTGACAGAAATTAATAAAAACAAAGCCTAACTATAAGACGTTTATCTTCTTCTTCCATATAAACAAAATATAAATGAAATTCTGTTCGTTGGTAAGCCCATCACTTGAGAATGGCTCGACCGATTTGCCTTTTTTTATTTTAAAATGTTTGTAACAGTCTGAATTAGGTTTTTATGGAAAGAAAAAATGGGGCAGGTAATTGAAAAATTTTGGAATACTGAAAGTGTTTTTTCTATGGGATTTTTATATAAATTTTTGTTTGGACAGGACAAAGTCTGTAGTATTCATTTCATTAATCGTAAACCATCCTAATAAACTTTAATTTAATTTTTATTTACTCTCATTTTTAAGTCCTGCGGTAAGTATCCTTCACTAATATTTATTAACTACATCTATCTATCTGTACTCGCACGCATAACTAATTACCTCTAGCGTATCTAAAACATTAAAGCACCACTTCTTGTTGCTGTCATCCTCGTACTGACACGGAAGTAAATAGTGCGGACTGCAACGGAGCAAGAACTACTTCCGATAGATTCAGATAAAATTTACTCCTATTCATTTATGACATGCTAGTACTCGATGGTGAGCAATTGTTTCTCCCCGCCCAATACAATATTTTATTCAAAAACCATTTTAATGTACTTTGTCCAAAATCAGACATGGTATGGTTGTTCCAATAGTGCTTTGGTTAATTTATAATTATTATTTTATGCTTATAAAATTGGATATAGATCGACTTAATGCCGCCAGCATTCTTTACCAGATCCAAATTTATCAGTCTATCTTAGGATGATGTAGAAACAAAACATGCAACAAAAGCGGTGAATACAACAATATTATAATATCCCGAGAATCCTGGATTTTTTAGAGGGGGTCAGCAGGAATAACCTATGTAAATAGTGCGGACTGCAACAGAACTACAGCTGCTTGGTTTCAGAAATATGAAACGTGTTCCTATTAATTTATGACATGCTGGTACTCGATGGCGTGCAAGTAGTTTGCCCTGCCCATTCAACTATTTTGGAGGAATGTACTAAAACCATTTTATTTTTTTAGTGTATGTAGTAAAGTCTAAAACCAGAAATGATAGTTACATGGTTGTTTTAATATAATGCTTTGAATAATTTATGTTTATTGTTTTATGCATCGATTTATATACCTCTGGTTTTATGCATAAACACAAGGATGCATTCCTTCATTAGTTAGTAATGTTTTTAGGGTTCCGTACCTCAAAAGGAAAAACGGAACCCTTATAGGATCACTCGTGTCTGTTTATAATTATGTCCGTCTGTCACAGCCAATTTACTCCAAATCTACTGGGCCAATTAGGTTGATATTTGGTACACATATGAACTTCTGTGACCCAAATACGGACGTGTAACGTAAATAAATGAGTTTTGAATATCCTCTATATTCAAAAATCATTTATTCAGTTTTGAGGGACAAACAAGAAAATTCAAAATAAAAGTTTTGTAAACTGTACCGTGTGGCATATCAAATCAAAAGGCGTAATATTGTATTGTAAGGATTTCAGATATATATTTTTTAAATAATTTTAAAATATCTATACACTTTTAAAGTTATTTATGAAAATAGATGAAAATTTACCATTCCCCCCCTATCTTCGAAACTACTGAGTCTTAAATGGTCTAAAAATAACAAGATAAATCTCTCAATATTGTGCATACAAACTTACATTTGCAGTTGGAATGTATGGAGAACTAGTTTATCAACAATGTTAAGTTTGTTCTTGGAATAAATTCATCCCAATTACTGAACCCTTCATTGTGTGTGGTCCGACACGCACTTTGCCGGTTTTTACTAACAATAAGACTAGGTAGTAAAATAATTGATTAGTGAAACTACATTGATTAGTAGTAGAACCTTATGAGAATTTCGAGCGAATTTTGCGGAGCCAGCATCTAGCAAAACTGAATAAAAGTTAGGTTATTCGAATAAACAAGGTTTTTTTTTTTAAGTGGTATTTTATTTATTTGTCTTTAATCGCTAAAGATAGTGGTCTGAGTCTAGTTTCATATCTACATTATTAATGGAAACGATAGTTTGTTTATCCTGCGTGTCTCTGCAAGGGAACGCGTATTTCGATTCATTCACTGCCAAATTACCTCGCACTAGAGCAGGTATGGGCGACGAGGTCGTTGGTTCGAGTCTTTCATGTGTCCACTTTTTGTTACGTTTTTATTTCTTAAACCTTAACATATAAATATAAAAAATAGAAAAAGACGAACGTACTGTACTCATTTTAAGAAAAATATATTTTTTTAACAGCGCCCGCTGTGTACGAACCATTGAACCATCAACGCAGTGAACTATTAAAATGCGAAGTTAGCTGTATTTCAAACAAGTTCCAATACTCTACGATAGCTAGTGCAGTTGCATCTGAGAGATGAGTCGGTGGCTAGATGGCAGCACTTGATAAAATTTATGCTTCCATTGTTTCTTACCGTAAAATACATCTGAATGTATGTAGTCTAAAACCCTGATAGAGACTTATTATTTATGTAAAACAGCACATACATACAACATTGGCTTACAAAAATATGTCTTTGTTTTTTATAAAATTAAAATTATATTTTTATAAAGGTGTGTGTAAAGTGTACTTTAGATACTTTATACAGAAGCTGTTGGTAAACCTATTGAAGAGTCTACATTTAAAATTCGGCCCCAATTTGGTAAAAAGAGTCTGATATAAGTCGATATTAATAATAGAGCATCGTTCTATATTCCGCAAGGGCCTTAAACCTCATTTAAGGGTAATTTAAAGATTTCTAATTTCGACTCACAGTGCTAGTGCACATCTGGCCACCATACTCTTTGGTGGGGCCCAGGCAATATTTTTTTTTTTTTTTTTACACACAACGTGGAAGCTCTTGGCCTTCATCTCACCTGATGGTAAGTGATGATAAGGCCGAAGATGGAAGCGAGCTTCACCCGGAATCCTCAACCACAGAGGAACTGGCTATCTTACCTCTAACTGCCGAAACACAACAAATGTTGTTAACATTGTTGTTTGGCGACAGACTTAGATAAGATGGTGGAAGCTAGCCAGGCGGACTTAGAACAAGCCCTACCACCAACCAAACCGAGCAGAAATTTTTGCCCCCGCTGGGAATCGAACCCGGGACCTCTGGATCTGAGACAGGTGGTTTTACCACTAGACCACAGAGGCGGTCCTTAAAACCTTAAAACAATTGGAATTTGTAACAAAACGGCCTTTAGGAGACATTATTTTTTGAGGAGCTCGTGGCTAAGTTATAATAGCCACACAGGTAGATCCATCAAGTTAAGTAAATTTATTAATTTATTAATTTATTTATTTGAAGGGAAAACAAACAGTAGTATATTAAAAATAAACAGAAATAACTTAACAATAAACTTAACAAATATACTACCCACTACATTTTCCACAGATTAAAAAAGTAAAGATTATTAGTAAAATAATAAAAATAAAAAAAAACTGTCTAAAGCCTTTTTATTTCTCGCATAAAAAACAAATGACGATTAAAAATCAGAACGTGGTTGACTCTAAATAAAAGACAAATTCCGTATTTGTGATACATTTTTTTAATAAAACTCGCAGTCTTCTTTTATTACTTTAATTATAATAGATTGCCCATTCAAAGTTAAGACATAGAATAACGTTAAGAATACTTTTACGAAGTTGCTACGATGAAAGTGACGTCACGGATACGACGGCTACGCGGTCGTAGGACTTGTAGCACATTTTATTTCGCTACGACCGTGAAAATAAACGCACGGTATCCGCAAGGCTAATGAAGTATCTACATACTTCAAACGGACAAGACACCAGGGGGCCAAGTCCACTAATGTACAAACGTTGCAATGGTCTCTTCATTGTGAGTTTTTGACAGATTTACCATACAAACACTTTCAAATACTCACAATGGCGAGACCATTGCAACGTTTGTAAATTAGTAGACTTAGGCCCCTGGTAATTAGTATCAGGCATTAGCAGCCACAGAGCACTATGTTGATAAAAATATGAAGTGCGACCGTAGCAAATATTATGTACTAGCTTTTGCGCGCGGCTCCGCCCGCGTGGATGTAGGTTGTCTCTATATCCCAGGCTATATCTCTGCCAAATTTCATGACGATCGGTTCAGCGGTTTGGGCGTGAAAACGTAACATATAGACAGACAGACAGAGTTACTTTCACATTTTTATTTATTTGTTGTTTCTATAAATTATGTTTTATTGCCACTTATTTTTTAATCCCCTATTGGGACTTATAGATTTCCGTAGGTGTTTCCGTGGCATTACTGCGGGCCCTATCAGAATACCAGCGCTGCGGTATTTATTTTTTAAATATCGCAGTATTATGCTGAGATAGTGGCCTTTTTGGCCTCGCACAGGTTTACAATGTAAATTTTGTTAGTTTTAAATGCTCAAGTTTATTTTTTTTACTGTTTGTATTTCTTGTGCGTGTGCCAAATAGAATATTATTCTTTCTTTCTTTTCTTTTCACATTTATAATATAAGTATGGATTTAGAGAGTTATGATCATTAGAATCATGAATACAACTCTTTAAGTTAGTATTGGCCGCAAATCGTTTTGATTTTATGAAATTGTCATTCAATAGGGTGGGTAAATTGAACTTAGAGCTGTTGTATTAAAGATTATAGTGATTATAATTCTGTGAATACATACTTGTTCCGGTCGCGAATCATATTTTGATCAACAAGCGAGCAAATTGCAAAAAAACGAGAAAAAATTTGAATTTCGTGGGTTACCCTGGCGCTTTAACCTTAAGGGCAGGTACAAACACACTTAGTTTATTTTAACAAGCATTTCAGTTGTGTTTACTGCATTAACAACATCAAGTAAAAAAATAAAAGAAAGAAGAAAGAAAGACAAGAAGAAGAAGAAGAAAAGAAAGAAAAGAAAAGAAAAGTCAATCATTTAGTAGTCAAAATACGCCTTTATTTATTATGTAGGGACCTTTCACGCTTGCAAATTACCTTACAAAAGGTGGTCAATAGTTTAAGATGTGAAACGAAATCAAACCGTTTTCACGGACATGCTGTGAACTGAGAACAACTTCATGGTTGTTAGGAACTCTTTAGAAGTCCTGTCCTCCTAGTAAAACGAACGCGTAGCGTTACCATGGTTACGGATTCTCAAGCTCGACGACGAGCGCGGCAGTAATTTATTATTATAACTTTAATTATAAAAGGTAGTTAGTAGTGCTCATATTTATTTCTCTTTAAACTCTTACCGCCTTACTTATAAACGCGGAATAAAATTATACTATGAAGAACTTCGGTGTAACCATACAATTTTAACGTTTATACCTAGTATAACTTTATTGCGCGTTTATTTATTTATTTATTTATTTATTTATTTGGTTCACCAACAATTGTTTACACTAACATCTTGATAAAAGGTAACGTCTTAATAACTTTGAACAGTGTAACAATTACTTAAAGGTAAACACCACATGAACTAAAATATGCTAATTTGTAAGCCTAGGTACATGTATAGTTCACAAGCCAACTTAAAACTAAAGAAAAAATATGTAGCCTAAATAAAGACTTAGTTTTAAATAAGTTATGTAATGTAAACAATAAAATAATGAAAAAATTATGAATGCTTTGCCTACAACAACTCTGACAAACAACTCAAGATTTTTGACTTCTGCTTAGTCAGAGAATCAAAGTGGAAATCGATTAGATCGCTGCAACTATTCAAAACCATACAGAACCTAGCGCATGGAGAGTTAGATCCCAACACCGTTCTTCTCTGTGGAGGACGAAATGGAGTTATGGGTTTACGTGGAATTCTTGAAGGAGCACGAAAGTTTATAAGTGTGAGCAGCGGCGGTGAGTCAATATTTCCTTTCAAGATTTTGCAGCCAAACATTGCGTCGTTTAAACGCCTTCGCTCTTCTAAGGTGTGTATGTTGAAGATTTTTAATCTGTCTTTGTAAGAAGGCGTTTTTTTAGCTATACCAACAGAAAAAGCTAAATGCCAAGCAAAGCGTTTTTGGACGCGTTCTAGACGCAAACTGTGAGTAGCATAGTGCGGCCGCCACACCACACTACAGTATTCTAATATGCTACGTACCAAACTATAATAAAGCAAAATTTTTGTTTTACTTTGTCGAAAACCTTTACACTGTCTTATGACAAACCCCAACATTTTTGACGCTTTCTTAACAACATGATCTAAGTGTGGCACAAAGGTTAATTTTTGGTCAAACAAAACTCCAAGGTCACGTATAGTGTCCACTTCACTAACCCAGTCCTCATTAATGTAATATACTGTCTCTATAATATTATTTTTTCTTGTATACTTCACATGGTAACATTTCTTTGAGTTCAAATGCATTTTATTATTTTTGCACCATCGGATGAGACTATTAAGGTCCATCTGTAAAAGCGAAGAGTCTCTATCAGACTTAATTATTCTAAGAAACTTTAGGTCATCCGCATACATAAAAATCTCGGAGTACCGCAAACAACGGGGAATGTCATTAATAAAGTAGATAAACAATATAGGCCCTAGATGTGAACCTTGCGGGACTCCAGAGGAGATTTTATACACACTAGATTGGTAACCGTTTACCACAACAAAGAAAGATCTATCTGCCAGATACGAAATTGCCCATTTAAGCAAGCTGCCAGTGATACCATACTCATGTAACTTATGAGATAGGATTTTATGGGAAACTTTATCAAAGGCTTTGCTAAAATCAGTGTAAATGACGTCTACCTGGTGACCAGAATCAACAGCCCCAATTAAATTCTCTGTGAATGCAACTAGATTAGTGCTCGTGGATCGTGATCCAACAAATCCATGCTGATGATCGCTTATGAATAGCTTGAGATGGTTCTGAAAATGCGGACAGAGTAGCGATTCAAACACTTTGGCAAATGTTGAGAGAATTGAGATGGGCCTATAGTTAGCTATGTTGTCATTGCTATCCGATTTATGAACAGGCACCACTTTTGCCATTTTCCATTTCGTAGGGAATACACCAGAAATCAAAGATTTGCTGTATATGGCCATGAGTGGATGCACCAACTCCTCCGCACAAGCCGAAATAAATATTGGCGGTATGCCATCCGGGCCAGGACCTTTGTTAATATCCAAACTTTTTAATTTCTTAAGTAGGCACTCACTGCTTATATTTGGACTTGTTAAGCATAGACTGGTATTCCCAAGAGACTGTGAAAATAATTCGGTATTAAACTCATTACTCGATTCTTGGTCGAGACTATAAACAGACGAGAAGCTGGTAGCAAACATTTCACATATTGTCGCACCATCAGAAGTGAACACTGATCCGTTATTCATGGTCATGGGGTAGGCACTAGACCCCCCTCTTTTATTTTTTACATGCGTCCAAAATAATTTAGGGTTGGTTTTAAGCTTGTTTTCTAGATTTTCGATATAATTGTTGTAACATTGAGTGACCAAGGTATCACAGCGCTTACTAAGCAGTTTTAATTCAATTAAGTCCATGGGGTTTCTATATTTATGATATCTTTTTCTGATGTTGTTCTTTGAATTTAACATTCTGATTAAATTACGGTTAAACCACGGTGGAAATTTACGTTTCTTTGGTGCCCGAGAGGGAATAAATTCATGTATACCATGATTAAGTGTCTCGTAAAAAGCATCCAACATCTCATTCACATCATTATGCCCCTTAAATAACTTATCCCAATCAATTAGTTTTAAAAACATCCGAATTGGTGCGTAATTTGTGGTACGAAAATTGGGTCTTTGTATGACGTTATTGTATGGTAGTCTTACTTCCTTACTCAAGGAAACAATAATATCAAGAGGTGGATGATGTTTGTCGACATTACTAATTGGATTTATAAGTGAGGCGGTAAATCTTTTTGAGCGGTTAGCAACTCGTTAAATAAGCCTATTGCTTTGTAAATAACTTTTTAAAGGGTTTTCAAAAAGGAGCTGGTTACGACACCTAATAAAAAAAATGAGCCTCAGTAATTATAACTAAATATTTCCTTGTGTGAACCTTATCCCCTACGTGTAATTATACTTCTGAGATCCAGAGCAGATTGGAGAAATGGCAATGGCATTTTATTATAAGCTGGAGAATGTTGGCTGGAAAATCAGCAAAGCCAATTCTGAATATATGTTCTGCAATTTCGGCGGTCTCTCCAGTTCTGGGGCTATGGCGCTTGATGGCGCGTTTCTCACGGTTTGCTCTGATTTTCGGTATTTCGGTTTACTCGTGCAAAGCTATGACGAAGTAGATCGGACTGTTAAACACAGAATTAACACTGGGTGGATGAAATTGCGGCAGAACACGGGAACTATCTGCGACTCTCGCATTCCCCTTAAACTTAAGGGGAAGATTTATAAAACAATGGTTAGACCTGCTGTCTAGTATAGATCAGATGTTGGGCCACAAAAGGGATGAATGAAAGGCAATCGTATTCAGCTGACATGAAACTGCGAAGAGGGATGTGTGGTGTTAACGTAGGTTCACACACCCCCCCCGGTGGGTTACCGCATTGTCGAGGCGGGGGGGCTCAGTAGCCGTGGCTTGGAGGGCCACGGTGAAGCTAAGAGGAACCCGAGGAGGGGGCCGCTCGTTAAGGCTTTTGCGGCTAAGCCGACGACGTAGCGGCCGTAGGTTGCGGTGCCGCTTCGGCGACATCGCAACTGAGGCGGGCCGCGATGTCGAATGGGCGGCATCGCGGCTGAGTGTGGGAGGCCGCGGCGGGAGAGGAGTGCCGGTATTGCGGTGAGCCGTTCTCCCTACCTTCCGCGGCCTTGACGGGGTTGCCACCATTGGATGGCGGACGCGGTGGGGCCGCAGAGGTAGAGGAGTGTCGGTATTGCGTTGGCCGCTTTCCCTATCCTCTGCGGCTGAAAAGTGGTAGGCGGCAGGGCCACTGACCTGATCCGTCGCGGGAGACCAGGGGCGCCTGGACGCGGGGTCGTCTGGCACGGGGTCCCAGGTGGAGGCCAGCAGGCAACGGGTGCGGGGGCACCCTTGCCTGTATTGCACAGGCCTCCACCAGTATCGAACGGGTATGGCCAGGTGTTCCTGGTCATTCCTGTAGGCCCCCAACCTGGGGGGCATGCGCCGGGAGGGTTGTAGATGTAAAGTCTGTGCCGGTTTCCCATGACCCTCCCATCAAGGCGATGAGGGAGCACCGCTGAGTTTTAGTGGGTATACTGCCATTGTGTCAGGGAGTCCCACATACCCCGTTTCGTTCCCCGACGAGCGGGCATGCGTAATGCATTTCTCAGGGTCAAAAAAAAAGGTAAGAGGAATTGATAAACATGGTGCTTCATTTCAACCTAGTTTTGACCTTATTGAGTGATAGACTCGGTATATTTTCGACACTTAGGTACCTACGCCCCTATTGCATTTTAGATGTGTGCTGTACAGTGCATCCAATTCATCTAGGCATTTCCAGCCTTTATAAAAAAAATAACGATTGATTATACTGAAATTGAACATAATATTATAATAATACAACAGTAATTATCTCGAAAATAAAGCTGTTGTTATTGCACACGGCTATTAAAAAAGTTCATCTTTTTGCAACAAAACAATCAGTGTGTCAATCTGTGTCAAAATTCCATGAGGTACAACGGAAGTGTACTGTAATAATTACAATAATATTGATTAACGACTTTTTAACGTGTAAATGTCGAAAATAAATTATTTAAAGCCATCCTTAATGATACTAAGATAAGACCACACTTGGTAACACCGTTTATTAGTCGTATGGTCTTTGCGTTCCTGCACCCCTAATAACATTTTGTGCCTGTTTCGGCGCATTATGAAGGGAAAGGACAGTAGTGACATCTATGATTTGTGGAAACTCTAAGGAAGCCCGCGAAATTCAAATCTTCCTACGTGTTTTGCAATTTGACCAGACTTTTGGGCTGTTTTCTGTTAACAATCGGAAATGATCAAAATTCAAATCATTTAGGCCCACTTGCACGTTTAGTCAGGTCAGGCCTATTTTCACGTTCATGGGTTATCTTAAATAACTCGGAGTTCAACAGCTAACTCAGGGTTGATCAAATATGATATAATAATCTGCGTCCCCAAGAGGTAAACCTAGGGTTAAACTTTAAATTAACCCACCGATGTGCACCTATGTTTATTCCTCCTTACCTACTTATACCTCATATGAGGCACCCTCGGCCATAGTATCGTAAGATAGTTAAAATTTTACTGATTGATACCTTTCTTTGCAATTACAATTGTTGTGCAGAATAACAACATTTTAATTTATTGCAAAAACCTTGAACAACTGAATTATTGGACTTTTGGTGGATTATAACTCTTCTTTAGTCATGTTGTGCTGGTATTAATCAAGCTTTTCGTATCCATAGCAACGGATGCTCTGTCTTTAAGGCGGTAACAGTTGGTACTCTAAATAATGCTTCTCGTTTTGTCCAATGCTAGTAATAGTCTAGACAAAGATAGGGAGAGAGTAACAAACATATTTTCGTCAGTTGCAACCCCAAATCCACCCTCGTACCACGTGTATGAATAAAATCAATTGCGCGCTAACAATCTACTGGGGTTGCATAAAATCTCTGCAACTAGATCTGTTTGGTAATAAAAACACACACAAACGTACGTTTTTGAGAAATATAACATGAGAAATTATATGAATATAGTTTTTAAGAATACCGAGAATCAATATAGGTACTTTTGCAAGACACACTGTTTGTCGTACGAGCATACTGAAAAAATTCACAAAAATAATAATAATAATTATTCTTTATTGGCATAAAAAATGTGTACAAACAAAGTGAAAGCCCTGACTCCTGCGCTAGGTAAAACAGCTGTGTTACAGGAGCCAGAAAGATTCACAAAAATTAACCCTACCAGAAAAAAATGCAGCCGCCTCATAATCTTGGCATTCCCGAAACCGAAACAAGAAAAAAAAACGTTTTTTTCAATTTAAATTCCATCGGTTTTTATAAAAGGATAGGAAAATAATGATCCATTGTTTAACAATTTAGTTTCAATTCGTCATATACGCACGCCTTGCCTGAAAAGACGTTTTTCGACTTTCTAGAAAATTGGCCTCAATAAACTTGTGACAGAGGAATATGCCTCACATTTCTTTTATAATTTAAAAGGATACGTTTTCATACAAGTGAGTTAGAAAGACTAATAAAAATATAACTGTCTGAACACACCTTTTTTAATTTTTCCTTTGGGAGCCTTTTAAACCTGTCTTATTTTGTAATAAGACAGGTCTAAAAGAGAAGTATAGAAGAAGACTTGCAGCTCCGACCACAAATAAATTGAGTTTGGCGCAAGAGAATGATGAGTCTTTTCAGTCACTACTATCGGACCGATATGGTATTGTATGGTAGGTGGACCGATGACCTTGTGAAAGCTGCAGGAATCCGATGGATCCGGCGACCACAGAACCGGTCGAAGTGGCGGTGCTTGGGGAAAGCCTAAGTCCAGCAGTGGACGTTTTTCGGCTGAAATGATGAATGGGTTATCAAACCTAGCAACAAGTCTTTAGCATTCCTGTCATGGTCACTTTTGAGGCTTTTTAAATACTGAGAGGAAAAGGATATCAAAACAGTAATGCAAAAAGTATATTGGCACATGAGGGATTCGAACCCCCGACCCTCGCGTTATTAGCACGATGCTCTAACCACTGCGCTAATGTGCCTGTGTTTAAAATGACGAAACACAAGATATGTTTCATCAATCCTGCCCTCACCTTGGCACCCTTTGACGGAGTGTGATAGATAGATTGCAATATACCAAAGTGCGAGAGGAATCAATGTATGCAACAGGACTTGCTGCTAACAAATGCGCTATACACCTATAACAACACTCTTTGAGAGACAGGTGTCATCCAGTAGAGGAATGTAAAAAAAATTGGCAGTCATAAGGACTGCAGACAGAAGAACATCCCATTTCTTGCGATGGTTGTTCTTAGCGATAACGCTTTTTCCTGGCGATTGATTGGTTGGTTGTTAAATCATTGAAGATACAAAAAAAAAAAAAAAAAAATGGAGAATTAATACTTTTTTAATCTAAATTATTATCGTGAATACAGATTAATTCCAGATTTTTACCGTAATTTGCAGAGCAGGTGATGAGTATATTATGTCAAGGCAAAAGTCTACAGTGGTAGCACATGGTAAAAAATTGCATGATATTTCTTTTTCCGGATGATATTGACCTGTTATAAGTTCTTTGACTCTGGCGTTATTGACCTGATTCACGTTTAGCACTAACGCCTGTTACGTTTTTGCCATTTAGCTACGAAATATTTTCATGTTACCCATTATTGCGGCCGAGGAAATCCCAAGAACATAAAAATATTATGTCGTTTAGTACAATGTAATAAACATTCCCACCGTCTATAAAATGAACGTTACAACCATCAAATACACATTCCTGCAAGCTTCTTAGTGGTTTATGAAAACCTAGTGCTTCGCAAATTGTACGGTCTGGATGGATCAATACTGTCTCCCGAGCTCATGGGGCGCTACAGCGGTTTTCAGGGTAACGATGCAGCTAGCGTCAAGTTCGTTGAGAACACAAAGTAAATAAACCAGGTTGAGACATAAACTAAATAAAATAATGCAGCTGGCAACTTAACAAAAGTAAGGTGAGCACTAAAGAAAATGCACGCCTTAATAAATACGGGATTCAATTTTGTATGGAAGTTCATAAAGTTGGCACTGGGTATTAGTAAAAGTTAGTCGACTCATCGCTTTTTTAGAAACTCATCAAAGTCAAAGTCAAATCTTTTATTTCAAATGGGCACATAAAAGGCACTTCTGTACGTCAAAATTCACAAAAATAATTAATTGATTCTAGTTGCCCCAAAATAAAATTAATATCATAAAAATTATAAATTATGCAATTAAATTAGCATCCCCTATGGCTCCCAAAAAGTTGAGGATGGGAAACCCCATCGAGCACGGCTTGTTGTTAGTAAATGCCAAGCCAGAAAAAATATTAACAACACGTGGAAATATAACAATACGAACGAAATATCTAAATTTTATAGGAACGAAGCTAGCCGCATGTGTGACTGTAGTATATCCCAGAAGAAACATGTAAATAACAATAAACATAAAAATTTACCCTTATGAAAAACTATTTTAACTTATTCAGTCTTTAATTACGGTTTAGTTACATGTCATTTCTTACTGTGATTCTGTTATTTTTTACAATATATTTACCAAACAAGCGCCAAACTAACCCTAAATATCGCTATTTTGAGATGCCGCCTCCATTAACTATACTAATATATCAATAATTGCAAGGTTTCCCATAAAACTGTTTTCTAATATTTGTTCTGTTTTGTATGACACTTCTATTTCTTACACAATTTAGTCATATTTCAGTCATTATTCCTAAGAACTCAGATATCAAAGTCCTAAAAATCATTTTATCGTTGCAAATCGTGACTGGAATTCAAGAGAGTCGTACAGAAGTGTTTGCGTAATGCAAATAATACTAGACTTTACAGCAATGTAGTCAAAGATGAGTATAATACAGTGCTCCAGTAGTTCTTATAACGTTTTAGTAGTCACAAACTTCCCAACTCACGCTTATGGTGTTCATGGGCTCCTAGTATTCTGTCACGTAATTGAGCTGGCTTCACACTTTTACGCAAGCGCATTTAGGACCAGACCACGTGCGTCGGACGCCATGTGGCTAGTGAATAAACGTGGTGACCCTTGGTAGCCGTGTTAATGTTCCTGTGAGGTTCCATTGCTTTTGCTATAGTGTTTACTCCTTTACTAACTAAATAATCTTCTAAGTTATTGTTAATATTTAATCATTATTAAGTTCAGTTTTTAATATAAGAACAATAAAACAATTTACTGTAACAAAAAATGCAATTATGAAACGTTTAAGTATGTTGAAGTCACTAACCAATAACCTGTAACACAAGATTGAAAACATATTCAAGTTATGCTGGTTACCAACATCTTGTAAAGATCAAAAGGAACAAATGAGAACAACTACGGTATTAGCGCTGATCACATTGGGTCTTATTGTCATGTCACGTTGTAATTAATAACATAATAATTTGTTTATCCTGCCTCTCGTTCAAAAAGGTATTCAAGGGAATGCGTCTTTTGATACAAACAGCGTCGGCACACTAGCTCAGTGGAAGAGCGCCAGACCAGTATAGGGCGAGGAAGTTATTGGTTCAAATCCTTCATGTGTCCACTTTTTGGTAGAATGCTTTTATTTCGTAAACTAAAAATATATAACTGTAAAAAATTAAAAACAAATGCAGAAATACTGTATTTTAAATAGAAATTATATAACTAGGAAACAAAACCTGCAGGCTCTATAAACCAATAAAACGCGAAGTTAGCTGCATTGCGAACAAATTCCAATACTCTACGCTAGATAGTGCAATTGAAAACTTTTTCTCCATACTTCAACTTCTTCCTGCCCGATACCTTCCATCTTGGAATATGCTTTTATTTTCCGTAGTGCTTACTATTGAACAGCAAACTCACTGTACAAACATAAACAGGTATAGGCTTTCATCGAACTCAGTGTACTAAGACAGCATAACGTACCAGAAAGTTTTTGTTTATTGTAAGGTTTGCTTATTGTTGGGCTATTCGATACATTAAAATGTTAAGTATGATCAATATAAATAATTTATTCATTTAGCTAAACATCACATGTATGAATTATCACACATTTCATACGTCAATTAACGGTTCTACCGTAGATAAACGATGGATTCTTTGACTCTTAACAAACAATATCCATCTACGAAAGTATTCAATTTTATGAATCGTGTTAATTTTTAGATGATGATCATAGGAAAATTTATTACACAACAAGTAGTAGTTGTTAGTAGTAGTTAGTAATAGTTGTTTGGTCATTTTTACACAAATAATATGTAATAATATACTTAATAATATTTAATAGTTTTTTCGCAGTTTCATAGAATAGCTCGAAAAAGTTCGCAGGTAGTCATAAGTGAGTTTATTATGATTCTTCACATAAACGATAGCGAAGATATTTATCACAAAAACTGAGTAGACGCAGTTTTGAGTCCGTGCCGCCTGTTTTAGAGAAAAGTTTGGTCACATCTGTAACCTAACCTGACCTAGTGAGAGGAGTTCCCTAAACAATCCATAGATGGTGCTAGAACTTTGCCAGCTACTAACACGTCAAGCTTGTTCTATATCAATTAATGATAGGTATAGTCACATTCACATCAAGCTAAGCTGACTTAACAATGAGATTCCCTAACTCAGCCCTATGTAGTGAGCACAGGTTTGTAACGAGCGAGCGAAGCGAGCCCACAGGCGATACGACGAAACAAAGCGCGATTATGCTATGAGCGAGCGAAAAAGCTGAGTAGTATTTGGCGTTAACTAACGTTTGCACGTTGTGAGTGTAGTAAAGTAGGTTCGCTAAACTTGCTTTTTTGTGCTCGTTTAGATCGCTCGAACGAATACTCAAGCGCGCTTGGCTCACTCGCGTCAAAGATGGGCTCGCTTTGCTCGCTGATTTTAAGAGCATGCTCATCGTGTGAGTAATTTTAAACGAACTTGCCTTAGCGAGCAAGATATGACTGAATTGTAATAATCCCTGGCTAATTGGTGTTAACTGTTCACCAGTAATTACCGCGATATTCTCGCTTCGCTCAATCAGATTCAGCGTGGATGTTACAGTTTTAATCAAGACCTCAACTAAACGAGGGGTCCCCTGTCTCAGTCTTCTACCGTTGAAACCTCGTAATGTTCACGCATAGTTGCATGATAACGCTGCGTCGGCAATTGATAACAGGACGATATCGAAGAATTTTTTCAAGTTTTCCGGTGCTACCTAGTTTTTGTATTCGCTCGTTATTAGACTTTTGAGGCTTATTGTGTTCTATATGATATAAACTTTCTTCTACTGTCGTATTTTTTTTTACAATTCCAAGTAGATTTAAAATCGATATGATGCAAAATTTGAATATTAAATAAATAAATAAATCATAGGTAGGTAGGTATAACAAATTTTCTTACGGTTTCCGATACTGCCGTAACCATTGTATTTGCTCGTCATTCTATTTTTTACATATAACATACAAATTTGTTTTTTATTTGATTTATTTTGAATGATATGAAAGAGAAGGGAGTGAATGATAGAGTGACGGTTGACAGGGGGGAAAGGAAACAGGAAACGTGTTGCGCCGACCCCAAGTAACATGGGACAAGGGCAGGAAGATGATGATGATACAAATTTTGTTCAACAAAGCCCTCTCTAAAATTAGACATCACGTGATTAAATTCTAATATAAAGGTTTTTTTTTTTAAATCTCTTGAAGTTATAGTGTTACTAGCTAACCGGACAGACGTTGTCCTGTTTCCTAGAACTTGATCGCAGTGTCACCTATTGGGTCCAATTGGACATAGTTAAACGAAAAGGCTCCAATCCACAACATGGTCAAAAATGAGTTACCTAAGTGTAAAAAAACTGATGATAAAATCTATGCTATCAGCTAGTAAAAAGATTCAAGCAAAAAACAACAGTTTATCATTTTGATCAATCTTAGAATCACCCCACATGCAGGGAAATAGGTATAAAATATGAAATATCTTCTAAACTACAAACGTCAATATCTCTAAAGTGACGAGATGAGTGAGTTGAAATCCTTTTCGTTTAACTACGTCCAATTATGAATTTAAACCATTCTCGAAATTCCTTGAACACACAACAAATTTCATCAAAATTTGTCCAGCCTTTTAAGAGGAGTCCAGTCACGTACACACGCACAGAAGAATTATATGTATAAAGATTTCTTACATACATAGGCCTAAAATAACAACGGAAATCACGATGCGGAAATGCGGACTACGCACGGTACTCGCGTAACATCGTGGAACACGTGAATACGATACTAGGGTATAATACATTGCGAGAGTTTCCCTGCTGGTATCGTCTTTGCAGTAATAACGACGTCCATTTATCTGAATCACCGCTAGTTCTTCCTCAATATTTACTATTAAAATTAAATACCTTCAGAATATTTTTCTTCTCCTTCTCTTATTATTTTTAGGATGTTAATAAGAGTAATTTCCTGGTTTTTTTATTTTTATGTAACTAGCTAAACTAAATGCTATTGAATTCAATTCTTAAACATTTAAATCCAGGTATTTTAAATTATAATTATTAAAAAAAAAAAATGTTTTGTTTTGCTTCAATTGTTATGCAAAATTTTGGAACGCTTGGGAAGTACCCACAATAATGTGTATAGTTTAAATTAGAATATTTATTTTTCTTTATGCATATTCGTTAAATAGACTGTTGAGTCTTAAATTTGAAAAAGAACTAATGGACCTAAACAGCTAAGCAATAAAAAAACAAATCCTTAATCTTTAAATTCATACATGGGTAAAGTTTTAATAAGTTGAATTCCGGTAATCGTATTACCGTTTTTAAAAGCTGGCTTTGGCATACGCAACGACTACTGACGCTATAACGTTTTTATACCAGGAAACAATAAGTCGTAAAAGGCGAAGCATCGGAAAAGAGAGCAGGCCAGAGTGGGATGGAAAGCGCATGTATTCGCTTTCCCGCCAGAAACACCCCATCCCCCAACGAAAGTCACGCCATCTTGTGGATAGATGAAGCTACTCTGAGCTACCAAGTTATACGGATAAATAATATTAAATTATTTGTTTTTGTCTAAGGTCATTTTTTTTAAAATATTTTAGTCTTTACTGAAGTATGTAATCTAATCTGCATATTAATAACCCTTTAATGTGAACACTAAGGTTTCATCGCTTTTAGTTGTGCCGTGCGGTACAGAACTTGACGCAGATAAGTAGTTACTAACCATTTAACAGCTGATACTGCTGACCTGAGGTACCTACCATTCTAGTACGATTTGGTTTCACGTATCCTATTTGTAAACAAATTTGAAAAGTTAGAGATATATAGGAATAATTTGGAAGAATCACACGCCAAAAGATCCTTGTACTTATAGTTTTATATTGTGTTTATTATTGGTACGAAGTCTCTACCCTGCATACTTGGCCATTGAAAGCTAGACCTAAAAATGTGTTACATTTTGACGTTTTTCGTGCGGGATGCGCGCCAGCTGCAGTCATTCCATTTTTTTTTTCTTTTTTCTTTCTCAAATTAATTTACATTATTTCATTGTGCCTGATATTTAATACATAATATACCTACAGCAAAAGGAACTTCGTTCCAACCGTGTTTAACACGACACCTCTCGCCTTTTTTATAGCTGTACGAGGGTCTTTTGGCACCGGCCATCTTTTCAAACCGGAACTAACGCCGCCATTTTGTTTTTTCAATAAATTTCACAAAACAATATTGGACATAAAGTTTGCTAACAGCGTCCCCTATTGACTCATACTCACAACCCACAGCAAAAACCGTTGCGAGTTGCAACACAACACTGCACACCGCAGATTGTCGTTTGTACACTATAGCGACAAACGCGCCTCAACAAATAGCATACAATCGTGCTTTCTTACATTCTAAAGTTAGAAATATAGTAAAACATTTAATTAAATTATTATTAAAAAAATGTTGACCCGAAAGCTCATAATAACGAAGCTCAGTGAGAAAATCTACCGGGTGCTGAGATACTGGCCGAACGGAGAAAACAAGATATGAAAAATATTCAACCACTAAACTACACTATTCCCTTCGATCAATAATATTGATCGAAGACTATTCCAGTCGCTTTTTAACAATGTTTTTTAAACTAAGTCGCATTTGATGTACCAGGTAAGCAGATTTCACAATAGGTGTATCGCAATCAAACACCATACTAAGTAAAAAAATATAAAAAATTGTAGTAATATTTTGATATTATTCAGAGAACGAGAGTTATGGTCCAAAAGACATTTGGACTAGTAGATATTATATTAATAAATGTTACTGTTCTTTTAGTCAGGATTGTGCCTGTTACAAATTTTAATCCAATCAACTAAAACTTCGTGGAACTATAAAAATAGGCAATTATATTGTCACGTGTATAGAAAGGGATGGCATGATGCCAAAAGCTTCATCCTTTACATGTTTCATATCGTAGCTTATGACGTTGTTCGAATACTAGGGGCTGAGTTTATCTAACGTCACTATATTCGTAGACTTACTAGGGCGGCAGATCTTAGGTCTGCGTGTCAATCGACCGGAATATCAATAGGCTGTTGAACTTTTAGCATTGAACTTGAACGTAGTTCGAAGACTATACTTGTATCCTATATCTTATAATTTACTTTTCACTAAATTATTATTCAAATAACATAGATTTGAGCTAAATATTTACCATCATCAATGATAAAAATATCAATAAAAATACTGGCTGATAGAATGCCACAGAAAAAGGAACATTAAAAAGGCGGGTATGCGGTAATTCGATCTTCAGTTGTTTTATCGAGTGCTAATTTATTTACGTATTAAGTAGAAATATTTGTATAAAATGAGTTCATCAGATTCAGATATGTATTTGTTTAACCAATCAGGTTTTATTTACTTTCCTCATATTCGAAATGAAGAGCAGAGTGTTTACCTCGGTGAAAGAACCTTTTTAAGTATTCGAACTAATGGCGTTTCGTGCCTATATAGATCCCGTTCATCCCTTGTATAAAAATCTACTATTTATCACATCTATTAATAAAAAGTTAGTTTATTCTTCGCAAACGAACTAAAATAGCTCTTTAATCCCTAGGGACTAAAAGTGATTTGAATTTGGAATATGGATATTGATAATAAAAGTTCCAATCACCAAAGAGATCAATCACGAACATTGTATGAACAAGTAACAGGCTGTATGATAAAATGTCTTATTGTTCCTAATTGTATGTCAATAAATAAACGTACTATTCGTATTCATAAGTTTCACTTACTTATTTTCTCATAGAGGGTGATCCCTCTATGAGAAAATATGTCTCCCAAAAGTAGAGTGTCCACCTCGGGAGGAACACTATTTTAAGCTCGAGTGAGCTTTGAATCCCTCGCTGCGCTCTGGATTTACACTCAACACTCTCGCCTTTAAAGTAATTATTTGCTCCCTTTATTTTACCCTCATGTGTTCCGCCTCCTCCTTCGTGAGGATTACTGCTTCGCAGAAGGAGGTGACTGCCTTCCATGCAGTCTCGCTCCGTACCATGGCCTGGACCAGGGCCGGATGCGAGAGATTGCTGTCGCCGATCGCCTCCGTGAGGACACGGCGGTGCTCTCTACCCAAGCCGGGCAGACCTCCATCGTATGCTCCACCGTGTCCTCCGGGCGATCCACACCGTGGTAACACCCGGGCGTTTCCTCCCGCCTTATCCTGTACAGGAACCTCCCGAAACTAAAGTGTCCGGTGAGAACCTGCGTATGTGAGGACGCCATGGCACCTCTCTAGCCACTCCTCAAAGAGAGGATTTATCGCTACAATTGTAGCGTGCCTAGCGCTGGGTTGCGGTAATCGCACTCTCCATGTCGCCATGAGATCCCGCCGGAGCTCTGTCCGCTGTACTGTGATTCTCACGGCAGCAGAGTAAAAAGTAGAAAAAAGGAAAAGTGGAAAAAATAGAGGCCGAAGTAGAGTGGGAGCAACACTATTTTAAGCTCGAGTGAGCTTTGAAACACTCGCTGCGCTCTGGATTTACGCTCAACACTCTCGCCTTTTAAGTAGTTGTTTGCTCCCTAGGAAAAAAAATCTACTGTTTACGCAAGTGTCCAAAAATCATCGACGTACGTGTGAAAAAACGAATTATCTCAAGATTTCATTATGACACTAAACGTAAAGGTCATCTTTAAAATAAGTGTAGTCTTATATAAAACAACTATTATCAATTATTATTTTACAAAGTGACTACTAAGATCTGTAAAAAGTTACCAATGAATTGACAACATTTTAAGATGCTATAATGAATGCAGGAGGGTTCGATTTCCAGTTCGGGCAAAGTGTTATTGAGTTTTTCCATTAGGTTTTTTGTAGCAGCCCGGTGTCTGGATTTGTGGTTTGGTTGATGGCAAAAGGCTCGCTGCTGTTACATGGGACTTAAACATTACTGGCAAAATGTAAAAAACTAACTTTAAAAAGAAAAAAAAAATCAAAAATCTAACGCATCATCATAAATTCTTAACTAATTCATATGTTATATCTTGTCTTGTAATTTGCTTTAAGTTCAATGTATTTCATACTCTTCAAAATTAGTATTGCAAAAATATACTCTATTGAGTTTTTTATTTTTTGAAAGTTTATGCAAGAAGAAATTATAAATAGATTTATCGCACCAGGATAGCATGACAACCAGGATGTGGCTCCTCCTGACGTGATTGTACGCACACCAGAACACGGAATAGTAATATTCATTTGTATGCACTTGTGCGACAGATATATACGGAAATTCAAAGAGGAAATGCAATAGCAATAGAAAGGGAACTGCAACATCTACATTCATTCATGGGTGGGGTCAGTAGGTATGTATGTTATAGACGATTCCATTAACATGTAACTACAAGTCTTATTTTAAACCCAAAACATTTTTTAGAAGTGAAAACTTCTTTAGGCGCGTTGAGCACTTTTTGGTTGAAAGAAAAATCATGGAACTCGCGTCATCGTCACCGAACGCGTTCCATGAGCTATATGTATACTGTGTATGTATGTGTACTTTTTGGGTGAACAAAACTCATGGAACTCGCGTCATCATCACCAAACGATTTCCATGAGCTATAAGAGAACAGTTATTCCAAAGTTTTGTGTTTTCACTTCTGTCGGCAGTCCTTATGACTGCCAACCAATTATCTATTTTTACCGAATTCTTGTTTTAGTAGGTCGTTTTATAAACAGTGAAAAAGAAAAAATAATTTAGAAAATTATCTTAGACAGCTCGCGTTTCAATACTGTGTTTAAAATTATACAAGTTTTATTGAACTTCTCTCAATTTAAAAACTGGTAAGCTGGCTAGTCAGTCAGAGGTCTAACTGCGTAACACTCTATCAGAAGGAATCGGTTTCATTTTGGCTGTTCATCATCATCATTTCAGCCGAAAGACGTCCACTGCTGGATATAGGCCTCCCCCAAGAGCGGGGAATTTTCCATAATCGCAACGCTTGGCAGGCGGGTTGGCGATCGCAGTATGGTGTTAAAAATGCATAGAGAACGCTGCTGCCCTTTCTCTAGTAAGTCCCTTAGTCGCCTTTTACGACACCCACGGGAGGAAATGGGCTGGTGCTATTCTTTACGTCCGGCACCACACGGTACACGCTGTTCAACAACATTAATTTCGATATTTACGTAGTTGAGCAGAGACATTTTTCAAACATATGAAGCAATGGATTGGCAATCTGCTTAAAAATCATTCAGATTGCGATTGATTGTGTATTACGCAATTAGGGTACAGGAACCATTCTTACTCTTCTATAGCTTATACCACTCGCTTATTTTTTCATATTATCCAAATTAAGATTCCTCTATTCGATGGCACGCTTAATCATGCAAATAACCGTACAGGATGGACACCGCGCTTTTGTTGCCATGGATAGGGTACGCGTGCCAGAAGTACTAGTACAACATGAAGCGTAAAGAGTAGATCTAGGATATAACCTGGATACTTTACGCTAGTTGGAGTAGCAAACCTCGGAAGGACACGTAGTCGTTGGGCAAGCGTGATCGAGGATAATTTAGTAACTTGGATGGACATAATATTAACCAAAAAGCGTGCAATTCATCATAATATTTTAAGAATGAACAATATAAAGAAAATAGTGTCGATGATGTGGTGGATCTTGAATTCTTGAGTAAGAATCATTCTCACTGCGTACCGTGTCCAACATACTTCCCGATGTGTCAGCACTGCTGGTGCATAAAAACTCAAGTACCTATAAGATTTTTTTTTTAATTATTTCGTTATAATTTCGATTCGAACAACATTCGCTTAGTGGAAGAGCGCCTCGCACCAAAGCAGTACCTACGGACAAAGAAATCGTTGGTACGAGTCCTCCATGTGTCCACTTTTTGATAAATAATTTATATTATTTTTTTAACATTTCACTGTAAAAAATAGAAAACCCTCAAAAATGTACTCTTTTTAATAGAAATAATATGTTTGTTAACAGCGCCCGCTGGCTCAATGAATCATTAAAACGCGAAGTTAGCTGAATTGCGAGCAATTACTCCAATACTCTACGCTAGATAGCGCAGTTGCATCTGAGGGATGAATCGGTGGCTAGATGGCACCACCTGATCAAAATGTATGTTTTCACTATTTCTTACTTTAAATTCCATCTGACTGTATGTAGTCCATAACTACTAAGACCCTGATATAATTATTTCTTTAATAAATAACACTAACAGCATATACATACACGTACAACATACATTCAACATTGGCTTTCAATACTTTGTTATTATGTTATGTTATTGTTTCTAATTTCAATAAAATTTAATTTTTATAAAAGTTATTGTTGTTTTTATAATCTATACCTACTTTAGATAGTTTATACAGACGCTGTTAAACCTTTGTAAATCTACATTTAAAACTTGGTCCAGATTAGGGTAAAATGTCTGATAAGAGGCGAGATTAATGATGGAGCATCGTTCTATATTTCGCAATAGAATAGAAGGGGGCTCATAAACCATTAAATAAAAGGGACAACCCTTTACAGATAAATATGGTTGCAGTTGTTGATGATATCAGAAGTTTATAGACATTCAAATATAAGAATGAATCAATTATCTTAAGAGCGTTCATCCCGCGCTGTCTGGCAACGTCGCATTTCTAAAGGTTTTTTATTTTTGATTATTTTATTTAAATCAAAGTATTTTTTTTTTTCAGCCAAGCACTAGATCGTTGTATTTTATAATTATTTTCAACATTTCTTTTAAAGTAAATACATATATTTAGCCGTAATACTGCAAATAGAAAATAATTGTAAATAAAAAAAAATAAAAAAAAAATAATAATCACGAAAAACCTTTAGAAATGCGACTCTTAAAACTTCAGACATAAAATAAATAGGTTTACGTAGCTGCTACGACGAGAGTGACGTCACGGCTACGACGGCTACGCGGTCGTAGCACTCGTAGCAGATTTTATAATGCTATGAGTCTATAGTGAAGAGGAAGGCGTTTTCCGTTTCCCTATAACCAAATGCCAATGAAAAATATCTACCAAGGTACGGATTAGGATTAGGAGATGAATAAGTAATAATAACTACAAGAGAAAATAGCATGAATTTTATAAGATAATTTAGAAGAGTAATGTCCATGCTAGACTAAATGACCACATAATTAGAAAAGATCATAGTTTCAATTAAGGGTTAAATATAGTTTAAGGAGGATAACGTTGAGGATAACGTTATTTCGGACTCACGTTATTCGGGATAGCTTTTATTCGGGATAAAGTGATTAAAGGTTACGTTCTTTACGGATACAGTTATTTGGGATTTCGAGTTTCGGCCTAACGGTCTTTAAAATACAAGAGTCCGAGTTTTAGTACTAAGCGATTTTTGTTAATTTGTTTAAGGTAATATACCTTAAAAAGCGCTACTAAAATATAAACATATGTACAGGAAGAATACCGTGTAAGAATTAACCATATAATTGAATAATACGTGTATTAATCAATCAATAATCAATTAATTGTTTAATAGGGTACAAAGACAACGATTTTATCTTTGTACCTATTAGCAAAGTATCAAGTACAAAAATTAAGTCTAGATTTAGCTGAGAGCTCAGTGAATTCCATTTTCCATTGTCATATACCGTGGCCCAGAATGCTCACCCCGGTATATAAATATGCGCTTAATCGCATAAAGGGTGCTTGCATAAAGATGCGAGTTCCCGATAAACACAAGTCGGTACCTATCTAATATGCGGGTAAAATAGCCCTGTATTAACGTATATGCCTACACATAAAGAAACAGGTAAAATATTATAACTGTTTCTTTTCGCAGACCAGCTTGCAGTGATCTGTACAAAAAAACACGAAATTATAAATGGTTGCCAAATTCCATTAGAGCAAGATATATCCTATGAGCGAAATGTCCAAGCGCATAAGTCAAAATAGTGAAAGGCGCATTCAAATTAAACCTACACTTCAGTAGCTCAAACATATAGGTTTTGCTGCCTAAAATCAGTGAGCAAAATGCGATTTTGCTCACTGAGTGAGACCAAGAAACAATTTTTTTTTTTTTTTTTTTTTCATAAAGCCGCGAATATCTTATTCAACCTTGGGTTAATCATATAATTGGAAACATTCTCACCCTATCTTTTTCCCGCTATTAGAAAGAAAGAGAGACAAAGACCAGCCCTTTCGAGTACCGATTTTGAATTCGACCTCAAAGGCAAACACGTTCGGAATTTCGTACTAACTAAAGAAATTTTGCAAAAAGATAATTATGTCTTTTAATGTAATTTATTTAATTTTTAACTTATTGTTGTATTTAATCGAAAATAAGTATTTACTGCAAATAAAACTGATATTTAACCTGTAAATATTTATTATCTCCTAAAGTGTTCTCGCGGTTTGTTCCCATTAGTTCTACTGAACAGTTCTACGGTAGAACTAATGGGAATTTTTTTCTCACTAGTACTACGATATTAGGTATAGCAAAATAGTAGAACTATTGGGATTCTCTATTCCCTCTATTTCCACTTGTTCTGCTGAACAGTTCCACGGTAGAACTAATGGGAGTTTTTGTTTTGTTCTCACTAGTACTACGATATACTATATTACAAAATAGTACAACTAGTGAAAGTCTCTATTTCCCACTTGTTCTACCTGTTTCATCGTTAGAACTAATGGGATATCGCTGCTGAAGTGAAAAGTTATGAGTGTTACGCGAGAGCAAAGTTTTTTGCATCTCGTGCCTTTGAATCCCTCGCCACACTCAGGATTCAACTTTAGAATCACTCGCTACGCTCGTGATTAAATTGAAGAGAGCGAAGAGAGCAAAGTCGTTTTTTGCTGCGAGTGCTGACTTGCAGCAAAAAACGACTTTGCTCTCTTGTTGCACAAATAACTATTGTAAATTTCGTTATTGTTACACTTGGCACTGAGATTTAAAGACATCTGCACAGATTTTTATACATCAAAGGTTTCGGTTAGTTGGAGGCTATTCCATCTGTTGAATTGCTAATTGCCATAATGCCAGTTAATTAAGCTATTTAGAAGAAAACATAAGTGTCTCTGCTGTCGCGCGGTCGGTGTGCTTAGTTAGGTACAACCCTCAAAGCAAAGCGATTTTCAGGACTGTTCAAGGACCAACCATTCTATCAGCCAGGTTGGTCCACGACCAGTCACTGCCGCAAACTGCATGGACGGCTCCTTTTATGCACAGGACTCAACAAGTACGTCAATGAGTGAGACAGAGATGCAACAAGCTTTCGCCTTTATCTTCCGAATATTGCCTTAAATCTATGTCAGCCTGGTTTATTGGTATGCGAGATGTACGTACCCTATATACCTAATAATAACCGGTAATAGTTTCAATTAGGTTAGGATATTATATTTTAATTTTATTTATTAATTGGGTATAAGTTGTTTTAAGTACATTTTAGTTTTGAAGAAATCAAATAAATGAAAAAAAAAAAGAAGATATAATAAACATTAATGTCAACAATGAGCTTTACATAAAAGCCCACTGTCAGGAAAAACGCCTCGGTCGTTCCTTCTCTCTTGTGATGCTTCTACAGGTATTTTTTTTTTCTTATTTATTTAAGGGATAATATTTCAATCTTCAGATAATTTATATTTGAATAATTAATATTTTGCGGTTTGAAATAAATATTTTTATACAAAAAGCAGCAGACTACACAGACAAACGGCAGTGTTTTGTTTCTTGTCTCTGTAATCGACAATGTGGGTAGGTACATATGAACCCATGCAAATGATGGGAATAACATTATTTCTTAATAATGATAACCAATACCATGACGGGTTTATACAACATCGTGAAAATTACTAGAGGAATAAAAACCAAAATATAAATTTTCCAAATTTTTTGCATCCATTTGAAAGTTAAAGGAAATCTACTGTTCTACAGTAATTTCCTTTACGCGAAGTCTCTCTCTCTTGCATACCACGGAATATAATTCGGAAAAATATTAGACTTAGTTAACTCTCATTGAAAATAGCTTGTTTACGTGATTAGGAATCAACATTCATAAAAGCCTTATTCCTAAAAATGCAAGAAAATTATAAGAGAAGCTGTTTTGATTACTATAAATTTTGCTCCTTGGCTCCATGGGCTCCTGATACTCAGTATCGTGGTCGCGCTGACTTCACACAATCGCGCAAGCGCATTATGGAGCAGTTCACATGGAAATTCTGCGAACTTCACTACGGTGTTTGAAAATAAATGTGTCTGTCTATAGGTATAATATGTTCATAAATTATTAGCAAGCGATCCCAAGCAATCTGTAATTTTGCAGAACATCAATAAAAAGAGGCAATATTTAACGGACCCTCTTAAAACGAATTGACCTTAATAATGTACGCTTATTTTTCCAATGCGCACTTTTAAGGGTTCTAATGATGCACAATTTTTTCAATAAATGAACCTCTTTTTATCTTTCTGGTTTTCTCTCACAGTTGGTTACAGTAACTACGCTAGGCCACCCCAACCAAATGAGTAAGGTTTGAACAAACCGCGCGTGAACCGAGCGAGCGGAGCCGTGGCTGCGTCCGGTGAGCGCTTCATCCAAGTCAGTCGCAGGTACTTGGCTATTTATTATTTTTAGGAGAATTATTATTTGAGGTTCACAAAAAGACTGCATTCAATATATTAGGGTGTTCAATAATATTATTACGAACACAAAATGAGAACTATTGGAGTTCGATGAAATACATGCCAATAAAATATAACACATGTTTATTATTAACTGGGCATTATTTTGGGCGCTATATCTGTGAAATTCGGCCACATTTATACATATTTTAATTTTTGTATGATTTTAGCTTATATGCTATTCTATACATAACCCTAATCTGCAAACTATATACATTGGATTATTTAATTGCAACTTTTAATTAAAATCCTGTGTATTCTATAAAAATTACATTACATACAATAATATCTGTCAATTGTTTTAATACAATGCATTATTAAAGTACGTATTATTTTAAAATAAGTTACTTCTAAATTCGGATAGTCGTCCACTTTGTTAAGAAGCCAAAATAAGCGGTAGGTATTATCGTAACACAATAATACCTCTGATTTTGATTGAAATTAGTTCAGGTTTTGAACACCCTTTGTGTGTAAGTGGGTACATTACATAAACAGTTTAAAAGTGGGTACGTAGGCGTTCTAAACAGGTATTTTTGAAAGGCCAATAATTAAAATTATATGGTATTTGAACATGATATAACCGATAAAACCCTTCTTGAGTTTCATCATGCTGGTGATATGAACGCTCGTTGCGTTACCACGACAACGTACGCTTAACACCTTTAGGTAGAGAGTCTTTTAACTAAATAGGTTTTTAACTGCTATTAATTTAAATTCTCACTCTCACGCAATGATAGTTGCTTAAGTTAGACAAGGATGGTATGAGTGTAACAGGCGGTATATCGTTCATTGCTATCTACCTCCCGCCACATTCACGGTATTCACCTCGTACCAACTGCAATTTTGAAACTGAACTGGTACCACGTTTACGGTTCTACGTATCGTTCGGTTACCAGGGTAATATTAATCACAGGAGCTAGATCGTATAAAAGCAAGTTTTTTTTTTTGACTCCCTGAATTTAACTCTTTATTTTAATCAAATGTTCTATTTATAGAGTCTAAACCTAACCGACCACAGCCACCGGTAGCTATCGCCTCTTGCTGCGGCATTGAGAACTGCTGTAGCGGGTGCGAATTCAAACACTGAAAAAAAAAAGTACCTAGTTGCCACAATCAAGATTTTGTTTAGATTGACTAAGTAACTTGTTTGCATCTGAGCCTATCAAGCACAATGATCACAGCTACTATTTTTATGATCAACTTAACTAAGATTTTGATTAATCTAAACAAGATATCGTCAATCAAGCTAAAAAGTAACTTAAATTTTTTTTCAGGGTACAAAATGTCATTACCTTTATTGTAAAGTAGCTAATGTGTATATTTTAGATTTTACAGGAGAAGAAAAAACTCTTTTTTTATTTTTTTCAATTGTTTAATATAAGGTAAGACATTTATTCGTAGAAACATGAGTATACATACAAGGCATACAGGTTGTTCATAAACAAAAAAGATCCGTCATGTTCGGCCTTTGTGGCATACAAATATATATAATAGGTAAGAACAGTCAAATTATAGGTGTTTAAACCAAGCTAAAACATTATTAACTGTCATACAAACTAAAAATTAATTTTAAACACCAAATTATAAATTTGAATTAAATTGTCTTATGATCTAATTTATAAAATGCCAGTAAATATTTGTTAAATTCGTAATATTACACATTGCCATTTAAAAATTCTAAAATATTGTAGTATGCTTTCCCAACTAGATGTAATTTTAGCCGCTTTTTTAGTACGTGTGCGCTTAAGAGGCTACCGACCGCACAGTGGCGCCCTCATCGTTATTTCGGTGATTTCTTTTATTTTAGAATGAAAATACAGAAAATAAGCTCGTCAAGTTGTGCTTCACGAGACTATACATTATTATTACAGTAGTTTTAAATTTTTATGTTTTATTGTAATCATTAAAACGGAGCTTAGTGGCCACTATTTTCCGTTTTAATGATTACAATAAAACATAAAAATTTAAAACTACTGTTTGTAGTAATAATAACGTATACGTCTTGTGAAGCACAACTTGACGAGCTTATTTTCTGCATTTTCATTCTAAAATAAAAGAAATCACCGAAATAACGATGAGGGCGCCACTGTGCGCTCGACGTAGTCTTAATGGACTCCTATTACTGATTCTGGATTTATAAAGGTTTTAATTTATGACATGGGAAGCGAAATACTACAGTCTAGTCAATAACGTAATATCATAGCATAGATAAAGACACAACCAAATATCTTGAAGTAACTATTATCCAAAATTAGATCGGAGAGCACATACACACAAAAATTAGTAAGTCCACATATGCACTGTATAAATGAGTCCCGATGTTAAATGTTGATGCGCTGCTAACTGGCTATTACAGCTTAGTTTCCTGTAACTTAAGATATGAAGTAATTTTTTGGGGTAATTCAACAAACAAGGATGTCATTTTTAAAACCCAAAAGAGATGGAAAAAGAAAGGAGTTAAAGTGTCTGAGAGCTGCAGACCCTTTTAAAATACTAATAAGATTCTAACCCTTCCATCCATGTACATTTTAGAGACCATTATGTTTATCAAATCGAACCCGCAATCAGCAATCTGTAAGTGTGTCTATAATTTTCTAATAACTTTTATAAAATTTCATAGGTATTGAGACGCGAAGCAACAAAAGTCGATCAAAATGAAAAGCGGCCACATGCCTCTAGATCGTATTTTCTTGCTTCATGTCTCAATTTTAAACTTTATAAAAGGTATTAGAAAATTCTAGACAAACTTTTCAAGGTTCCCGATTGAGCCGTTTTTCATAATTCCTTCTCAGTCACGAGATATTTTTTTATAGCAGTGGCGCTAGTGGATCGAATCGATGTGAACTTGGTTATTACATTCGGTACCAGGTTGAATGCCTTCTTACTCATCTTTATGTAACTGTAACTAGTAAGTTGCACTATGTTGGCTGAAATCTGCACATGCGCAAACAAACAGATCGATCAATCCTTTTGCGAACGCTAGGTGAGGCTGCGGACCACGATTGAAATCAAGCTCCAAATAGAATAATATTTACGGCCGCACGATTATCAAACCAGGTCAGTAGTAGTTAGCATAATACATAGTAATATGAGACACAATAGTAGATGACAACAATCATCGGAATTAGGCCCCATTTTCATGCAGTTAGTACAGACAAGATTTTAGTTGCAGCGTTCAGCTAACTACGCTGTCCCAATTTAGCTACTGCTCGTAACAAACAGCCTCAGTTTGTGTGATTTATAAAATCAACTTTTATTTTTAATTTTATTATAAAACAAAAAAACAATATTTTTCTCACTGTCTCATCTATTTATCTATTCCATACAAATAAATAACATTTAAGTGTCTGTTTGTAATTTCAAAATAATAGCTTTTTACTAAATGCATATTATTATTATGAAATTATTAGTTAAATAAAAAAAACATTTGATTTTTTTCCGGCTTATCTCTGAAACGGCTGGTCCGATTTTGACGGGACTTTCATTGGCAGATATGCAATTTTTATTTAAGAAAAAGCCATGCGGGTGAAGACGTGGGTAGCAGATAACGTTAAATAAAATTAAATTGCTCTAGATAAAAAGAATGTCAAGAGTATTGTTTCCTCGACATTTAATTATTCAAAAATATAATGAAAATGCTGCCTTGTTAACCACATGTATGGCTGATGCCACAAAATAGTGAGTAGGTACGTATGCAGGGTCACGAGCACAGAACAGATAAAAGACGTTCGAAGAGCCTTGTGGGGCCCGGGGCAGGTGCGCCGCACTTTTGAGCAAACGCTCATAAGTCAACCGAAATTTGCTTCATCGGCCAACAGTCGCGCTCTTATTGTGACAGCGTTCGAAGCATTTTATGAATATTTCGTGAAATCATGATATTTGAGGTCAGTTCCAGCCGCGCACGAGCCGAATTGATCGCGACCAATGGATTAGATTAGGTTAGAAATGTGACAACCCACGCGCGAGCCGAGCGTATTTTTAGGATCCCAAAACAGTTTGGGAACAAAGTTCTTTAAAGTGGCTTGCGGTAGGAGTTGACTGGTAGAAATCGTCACGTAAGAAAAAAGCGTTATACCCCCTCCATACGAATTTCACTCTCTCTCTTTGTCTCTTTCTATTATACGAGTATAAGAGTGTGAGTATGCGTGCGAGTATTTATTGTACCTTTTTTATGGGTATCGTTTCATGGTTTTCGATAGCACCGATGACGATTAAAGCGTCAAAATCAAAACTCAAGATGGCGCCAACGAAAAGGAAATAATTTTTGAAACGAAGTTCCTTAAAGCGATTTGCGGTAGGAGTTAACTGGTGGTAATCATCACGTAAGGCAAAAGCGTTATGCGGCTTTCTCTCTCTCTGTCTCTTTCTATTTATAAGAGTGTGTGTGTGCGTCAGAGTGTCGAGATTTGAGCAGACGAGCATTGTGCGCGGCCGGTTGTATAACCTCGACATTAAAACTTTTTGAGGTTCGCAAAAAGAGGTGCATTCATTATAATTATTTAAGTGTTAAATAATATTTGTAGGAAACAAAATGGGAATGATTTGAGTCTCGATTAATTTTCGCCTTTAGATACCAGATACGTGACACAGAAACTTATCTAGGTAAATAATAAAGATTGTAATGATATTTTCCAAAACTACCCTTTAAAGTGGTGGAAGGGGTGTTGAAGTTTGTAGAGGAAAGTAAAAAACTCTCTCGGACGAAGTAGCGGGCGAAGTGCTAGTTTATCTTTATCTTCTATACTATATATTGATATTATAAAGCTGAAGAGTTTGTTTGTTTGTTTGTTTGTTTGAACGCGCTAATCTCAGGAAATACTGGTTAGAATAAAAAAAAAATGTGTTGGATAGTCCATTAATTGAGGAAGGTTATAGACTATATAACATCACGCTACGACCAATAGGAGCGGAGCATAAATGAAAAATGTTGTAAAAACGGGAAAAAATATTCCTTTTTGAGAGCTTCCGTTGCGTGCGTTGCGTAAACGGTTTAAGTTACGCAAATATCATGTTTAATGGAATTGTTCGACAGCATATGTCTATCTTTTAATATTGACTCACTATAACCTTTTTTTATGGTAGGTAATCAAATTTGTTCGAAATTAATGCATTATTTGCGAAGGAGTTTTATCAACATAATAATATTAATCCTTATCCAAATAAATATGTTATTAATCACAAGTACTTAAATGTGAACAAAATTGTCCCTAACATCACTTGATTTCAATCAACATCTTAGGAGATATCATAATTTTAAAATAACTCCGCAACAAAATAAGTAGGTATGTTCGAGTTCACGTGCGCATGACGCGCAAGAAAAATTATTTTAGTGTTGGATAGCCCATTTATCGAGAAAGGCTATAGGCTATATAACATCACGCTACGATCCTTAGGAGCCAAGCGAGCCAGCGTCAGAAAGAACGCTAAGCGATAAAGAAGTTATAGCGCGGGCGAGCGACGGGATGCGACGCGATGGGTGGGCCGAAATTTCACGCGGACGAAGTCGCGGGCAGAAGCTAGTATGTTTATAATATAATACTATTAGAGGGATACGCTAAGATAGTGCGCGAAATTCAAATTTCTTTACGTTTTTTTGCTTTTTTTAGGTCAGTATCAGGTTGTATGCTGATTAAAATATGATACGCGACCGTCACAAAACTGGCTGTACAGAATTATAATCATGAGAATCAGCAACACAATTCTTAAGTTATAATTGGCCTCTAATTTCACGATTTAATTAAATAGTCATTCAATGAGATAATATGAACTTAGAGAGTTGTACTTATAACTTTTATGATTACAGTTATATCAATAAATATTTGCTACGGCTGCAAATCATATCTAGATCAACATACGACCTGAAACTAACCTGCAATTAGCGAAAATTGTAAGAAAATTTGAATTTCGCGGGCTACTCTGGCGCTTTTGCCTTAGTGCGTTTGTTACCTTTTCACGACATAACGGCTGAACGGATATGGATGAAATTCTGCATACGGATAGACTATGACCTAAATTAGTTCATAGGTTACTTTTTATCCCGGTAATATGTCCCCGTAGGATACTTTTGACCTCCACGAGGGCGACGCCGTTGGCAAAAGGAAGTACTCCATAAACCGCGGCATTACCCATGCAAGGGATTTACAATGTAACATCCAAGTTCATCATGTTTCGAATAGCTTTAATAGGGCTTTTGATTTATGATTAATATCAAGGAAATTATACTCCAATCATAATTTATGTCGTAATTTTTTTTTTTTTATAAAAGATAACTAAGAAACTACAATTGAAGATAATATTTATCGTCAATTCAATATAGTTCTAACATAACTGTTTTTCGCTTTTTACAGATACAATGAATGCTGAAGAAAAGAAGAAACGAGAGAAGAAGAAAAGAAACCTTAATAAGGAGAAGAGAATCGGCAAAAAGCGCACTGATGACAATAAAAAAATGACTAAAGCATTAAAAAAACTCTCCCTCGAGTGTAAAGCTGAGCCGAAGACAAAGAAGAATCTACCTTCAAAGAAGACTCAACAGCCAGAGCCGAAAGCTGCAGAGGTACCAGTCGAAGAAACACCGAAGCCAAAGCCGCCATTGCGTTATAAACGTTGCAGCTGGAACCTACAGTGCCGTCACATTGTATAAATATGCTTGCTGATTATGGTGTATGTTTGTTGTAGGTTTACCATCTAAACGTTGTTTCTCTTCTCTGTATTCCATTTACGTTTCTAAAATCAATCAACTATTACTGTTACTGTACTGTTTTGTATTTTTGGGTGTATAAAAATTGTTTTGAATAATGCCCAGTTTACATTTTATTTCCACAAAAAAATATAGATTATAATTTTTTTTTTTTGTATAAATATTATAGATATTAGTTTTGAATTTATTTATGCCAAAATAAAGAATCTTTTCGAATCGGCAAACTTATTTTTTTTTTTACAATATACATAACTGTTTCATATCATACGAAATGTTTGTTTTAATATAATTATCAATGTTGTGAATATAAAAGTCGATTCATTAATAGTTTCATTTATATTATAATTAAATACATTACAAACAAACGCACAGACACACAATCCTAACACACCATTCTATCTCAGTAACAACAAGATTTTATTAGGCCTAGCGCGAAGCGAAAGTACTTTTTAATAAATCATTGCAGCGAATTGACACGACGATTGATCGAGCATTGCATTAATATTTTGATATAGTATTTTATACGTATGGTGCAGTAAATTCCGGCCCGTTGGCTTAATACTGACAACTCCACCGTCACCGGACTAGATCGGCTTGCAATACAGTTATAAAACAAAATGTCTCCTTATTTGTAGATATTATCTGTACCCTTTCTAGGTGTTAATACACCAGCTAACCGCCCATGTTAGCTGGTGTATTAACACCTAGAAAGGGTACAGATAATATCTACAAATAAGGAGACATTTTGTTGTAGCGCAGAATTATTTTCAGGGGGGTCTCTTCAGCTGCACGAAACAAGCTCAAAAGCACCTCGGATGTATTCGGTTTTATTCATACAAAAACAGGATTTACTTTGGCGACTTACGCAGTAAAGCATAATTCAGAGGATGTAGGATGCAAGCGACGCTGTAGGACGAACATGCATGCATCCCGTCTAGAATAGGTTAGATTTTATTTTAACAATTCATACAAAAATAGGAGTAACGTTGTCGACCGAATGTAAGAGCAAGTGTAGCGAGCTCAAAAATTTTAGCACCTCGCCTCGCTTCGGATAAATCAGGTTTTTTTTTTTGTGTATTCAAACAGAAATAGGAATAGAAATAATTTTGTTAGATTACGCAGAAAAACTTAAGGATTAAGAGAATATAGGATGCAAGAGCGAGCGAAGGAAGCTCGATAACTTTTATTACCCTGGCTCGAATATGATAGGTTTTGTTTTGACCATTCATACAAAAATAGGACTAACTTTGTCGACTCATGCAGAAAAGCTTAAGAACTGAAGATGTAGAATGCAAGAGCAAGTAAAGCGAGCTTCAAAATGTTAGCACTACGTCTCGTATAAGTTACATACTCTATTATTATATCAAACTATTTCAATATGTTTTTTATTAAAGAAATTTTGTTTTATCTATATTTCACCAACCAACGTCCCCATTTCAATAATTCATACATAATTCTCATAGAAAATGGACTTTCAGTTTTCCGATTTTTTTTAATTTTTCTAGCAACATTAATTTTTTTTCTTTGTGTAAGAACCTGATTTGGACTATTACAAACATTTACCAAATCGGTCCTGCCATTGTGGAGGAATGCGCTTACCAACCAACAGCATATTTTTTTTATTATACAGGTTAACCAACCAGGTAACCCAAAGGGATACAAGTGCACCCGTTTGCACATCCCTTCTGGTGCCCATCACTAAGTTACAATTGACAAAATTTATCATACTTTTATTGGAGCATTTTGCATACTGCATCCGATCAGAATTCAAGATTCGAGCTCCAGCCTAACCACATGCGGACAAAAATAAAAGCTCATTCGTAAGATGGCAGCACTGTTGATCAATTATATTGTGTTTACGTAGTTGTTTAGTTTTCATCACAAATACAATAAAAATTTACGCTACTCTTAGAGTGGCCTATTAACTCATCTTGTAATGGGCCACTCTCCTAAGGAAAACAGAAGCGTCTACCATTGGCAAAAAGCATGCAGGTATTTCGATTAAAAATTAGTACTTCATGGATCAAGAGGCAAATTTTATTTTGTAGCAAACGGCTATAATTTTCCTCTAAAATATGTTTCAATATCTTAAGCCCTTTTTTCAAATAAAACTTTAGTTTCAGAAACCTACGAGCAAAGGAGGGACGGTCGGTCATGTTTTGCTGTGCTTTATCTTCAAGACCACTGGAGCAAGATATTTTAAGAATCCTTAGATAATGTCCTTTCAAGTAATAACCTAAGTAACTCAAACATAATATTTTTTCAGAAATTCGAACAGAATAAAAAAATGTTTTGGTCTTTGCGTGGCGATCATGTGCGCGTAGGTATCAATCACATAGTACATTTGTATGTATGGTATCAATAACCTAACATTAGGCCCAAAACTTCTGTGGCAGAGGGACAAAAAGTAATTTTATTTTAATTCTTATTATTATTTATTTCTTAGTACATGATATATTAAGATCTTAATATTAATAAAAAATATTAAAATTAGAGTACAATTAATTCTACCATTAATTTAATGATAAATTAGTTTAAAATGAAAATATTTAATTAACAATACAATTTCAAGTTTTATAAGTACGATTTTTTCATTTTAATTTTTGAATAAAAAGTCTTAATTTATTAATATCAAAAGCTTAAAAAAAATAAAGAAAACAATTCAATATCCGCCATTATTGTCAATGAATTTTTATTTATTTATTTAACACTTTCTCACACAAATGTACAGAGGCAGACTTAATTCCATAGGCATTTAAAAAGTAATGTCTAAGTTTATATTAAAAAAATCGTTAACTAAGTAGAAATAATTGTTAAAAAACCCAAGCAAATAATATTAAGCTTCCGTTTTGCCTTTTAGCTTTTCAGTAATCATAAGCAAATAATTTTAAATATGACTGAAATAAATGCCATCTGTACTATGGTTCGAGTGTCTCTTAGCTCTGGAGCGTTTATGCGCCTTTATTAGTTCCGCGTCGGTCCACACTCGAAATTTCAGGGCGTAGGGCGCTGTTGTTCTAGAATGTACGGAAAAAGACGGCACATTAGCTCAGCTGGATAGACTAGAGCATTCGTGTACGGGGTTGAAACGCGAAGGTCGTGGGTTCAAGTCATGTGCGATACCTTTTTTGCACTTTTTTATTATTCTATACTCTATTTATTATAGCATTAGACAAAAACTGCACTCTATATACCTAATTGTTGAAATTACTGCACTTTAGTTTTTTTTTTAATGTAAATGGTAAATAGATTACAGTGCTTTGTATTTATCGTGAAATAACGGAGTTTATTAAACGTTTACATCGAAAGAAAGAAAGGGTGAGAACAGTTATTTGTCTAATGTTATATTAGATGGAGTATAGAAACTAATGACGTTTCTTGGTACTAGGACTACATTTTCATGGGAGAGTTCATGTAAAGTGGATGTGCATAGTTTTTCGCCGCCTCTTTTTCATTAACTTTGATTTCTCGCCACACTTATCACCATGACTCTGGAGACCGCATTATCATAATTTTTTTTTTGTGTGTAAACCACATACAATAAATTAATTAACTTGTATCTTTATTTAATGGGGAAGTTTTGTATTTTGCTACTAGCTACATTAAAGGAATCACTTTTTTTGGTACCGTACTCGAAATATGCCAAGCGGAAACCTACTTAGCCTCTGCTGTCCGTTCATCCGTCCGTCTGTCTGTAGTGGGCTGAATCTTATGAACCGTAATAGGTAGACAGCTGAAATTTTCACTATTGCCGCTATAACAAAACATAATAAAAATTAAAGTTGATAATTAAAGGGGGACCCTATACAAGAAACATCTTTTTTCCGGCGTTGTTTGCTCGATTTTAATACGGTATGAAACCCTTCGTGTGTGAACCCGACTCGCACTTGGTCGGTTTTACATATTGTTCAAGGAACGAACTTATCCCAAACAGTGCTGGCGTCGCCGCGTCGCGCGTCATCACAAAAGTGAGATTTGCTACGAGCTCGTAGCCGGCGTAGCTACAGTGCTACGCCGTAGCAGCTAGTATATTTTCAAATATTATGTCGTGTCGGCAGTCTGTGAAACCAAACCTAAATAAATCGAACGACACCATGATAATGTTGAAAGATCTTAACTAAAGTACCACGTCAATGTAGACCTTAAAATTTCTCACATACAGCTTACTCTGGGTCAATGCTGAAGCAGTACTTTCTTGTTATAGCTATGTTGAATATTCTTTCTCAATATTGTACTGCTTTATGGGCTCCTAGTATTTATGATTCGTACTTTGGTGGCCAACTTGGCCGAGCTCGTGGTTCGGGTCGATCCATCAGGTTAAGCTACGCTTGCCGGGGTTGGTCCGTGGATGGGTGACCATCTTTAGACGCCGAGACTCCTCCGTGCCTTGGAAAGCACGTTAAGCCGTTGGTCCCGGCTGTCGTTCTTGGATCTTTGACAGTTGTTACGGGTCGTCAGAAGCCCGAAAGTCTGACAACCACTCTTACCAAAGAGTATCGTATTACCCAGTTACTGGGTTGTGGAGTTCAGATAGGCTGTCGCTCCAAGTAAAATATTGCTATTCAGCTGCATCTGGTTAGACTAGAAGGCAACCCCAACATTGGGTAAAGGCTAGGCAGATTGACTTTGGTGGCCAACTTTGCACTCCATGCCGGCAGCGGCGCGTTACGACGCAGTCCACGTGGGAGTAATTTTCTTTTAGCCTAATCCATCTCACTAATGAACACGTTAGCAGATTAAATTTGACTAAACTTGAATGTATGACGTATAGATTGCAATGCCATAATTATTTCGTAACTCTCGGATAATTAAGATTACTTATACAATTTTCAAATGCCAGGTTTTCGCTATTTTAAACACAGAAAGGTACTCTAGCGATACAACACAACCATAGCTTTAACGTTGTTCGATCCCCTTCACATGTAGGTACGATTCGACATAAACAAGTTGGAACTGCGTCTAAAAGTTAGCAATATCATTTGTCGGCTTCGTCGCGTACAAAGAAAAACCGGTTTCTACCGGCTCGGACAGTTGAATCGCTCAGATATGAGTAAAATATAATAGTGTTTTAATATAAAAGAATGTACCTAAATATGGATCACTACTCTACTGTGCGTATGAACAGTACTAATAGGAATAAAAACATTTTTTTATTTTAATATCCTAAAGACTCCACTAGGTAAGTAGTAACTAGATTACGTATAATTTATTATTTTTAATGTGGTAGATAGATACCTCATACCTCAACTACATACGAAAGAAAACTCAACCCGGTGTTGCAAAAGAGTTAAGGTATATATATATATATATATATATAAATGGTTTAATGTTTTTTTTTTTGTAAGTGAAACTGAATAGCTACCTATGTAACCTATCTAACCTACCTATGTCGTAAATGGTGCGTTTAAAAGCAAAAATAACGACTAAAATGAATGCCAGATGTTTGGTGTTATGATTTGAAATACGTAAGTAATACCTACCGACCTATTAGTGATTGAATAATTTTGTATATAAATTGAAACATCGCACGCTCTTTAGAAGCTTTGCCTCTGTCCGTACTCTGTGCTTGTACGTGTAGGTAGAGATTATGTACCTACACCCGGATTTCAAAACTTAGTCAACAGACTTGAGACATATATCATTGAAAACGTCGTGATTTCTTGATTATTTTTACTACGGCGACAACCGTCAAAAGTACGGGGTTTTAAGGGAAAACAATGAATGAATGTGATGATATTATGTAGACGAAAAAAAGTTTGATTATTAAAACGAAAAAAAAAAGTGATAATATGTTATTTTACTTTATTTAAGATGACCTTATAATGCCTGTATACTCCGCAAATGTAGGCAGCACATAGTACCCCATTTTACGGGTTATCTTATAATTGCTATGTAATAAATGTAGAGGTACAAATGTTCAATGTCAAAGTTCATAATATTTCGAAGAGAAGAGAATGTGTCGGTATGAAATGTGAAAATAAAAATATATGAGTTTGTATAATTGGAGAATCCGTTTACAAGAGATGGAAAAATTTACGAAGATGGAGAAAGGAGAGTAAACACGGGAAATAAAGTGACTGGTGCTACAGATGCGGTTGTGACCGAGTCGATGTTCAAAAAGGCTCGACTTGCTGGTCACAATGGAGTACTGGTGTCTACGCTTATGTATGAAAGTAAATGTTGGGTGTGGCAAAAGAGTCATGATAGTAAAATAAATGCTGTGAGAATGAAATATTACAATTAAATGAAAGAAAATTTAAAACTTATATTAAAAGCACTCTTTGTAAACTAACATATTACAAATTAGAGGATTATATCCAAGATAAGAATGCTTGGAAGCATGCTGGTCCTGCTCCATAGGACAATTTATTTAGAATCTAGACAAAATCAAACTGGTTACTAATTTAATTGTATAATTTATATTCTTTATGATATTAATTTAAATTTCTGTGATTAATATATATTACTCACACACTGACATAGGTTATTAAATGTTAAAATTTTAGGGAAATCATCTACTTTTACAATGTTCGTAAATATGTGAGCATCATGTATCTAACGCATGATTAATTTGTCTGTCATTGCTTCACTTTTCATTATTTTTACCTATTGTGGTATAGTAATTTTATTCTTGGTAAGTGCACTGTCTTCACATATAATTAATAATTAATGTATACAAATATTGTTAACATTTTAAAAGAGTAAGTATGGAGTTTCTTTCCCATTCTTCTCCATACGTAACTACCTTTTGGAAGGGGCAACTAGAATCTTAAATTAGAATACTTTGACTTTGAATGCGTTCCTTGCGAAGCATGTGTAATGTTATTTGAATGATAGGCTGTGGGATGATTTGCGACAACAGCAAAATGAGCATGTAAGGGTCGTAGCAGGTGGCGTTCTATAGTTTCTGCCTATCCCCATGGGAAAAAAGTTCAAGGTAAAACTATATGGGTAAATATTGTGTTGGTAAGGACCTTTCACTGAAGCTAACTCACGCCTTTACAATTGTTAGTAAAAATATCATAATTTTTATATTACAAAACAATAAAATTGCCATTCGGCGCAAGTTCCCAGTTTTCGTGGCTTTAAAAGGGGGTACTCAAGTACAATCACGAGTATAAAATGAGATACACCTTGTAAATCTGACAAGCGATTTTCTCTTTTGGAGTATGGATTCAGGTGATCAAATATCATCCAAATCATAATATTTTGTGCTAAACGATTCAGTCTGCACAAAATCCGATAATTTCAACAATTCATTTAAGAGAAATTTGATGTTGAAATTCACGTAGTGTTGACATATTTTTGCTCGTGACTGTACATACCTTAGTTCCTCGTCTGCCCGCGGCTGTTGCCAAAATTATATTCAAGGTCGTAGGGCGCTGTTGTCGCTGAATGCACTCAAAGGGACGAAACAGGACGCAAATTTGGAATATTTTGTACCTGGCACATTAGCTCAGTTGGATATTTAGAGCGCCGTGGTTCTGATACGGAGGTCGCGGGTTCAAGTCCCGCATGTGCCGAAAACCTTTTATATTAAAAATAATACTAAAATTGTTTAATGATAATAGATACTTGTTACACAAACTGCAAAGTTGCTTCTCGGCGCGAGTATTTATATTGAAACCTGAGCGTAGCGAGGGTTTCAAAGGTTCGAGACGCAGAATAACTTTGCTACCGAGCGATACAACTTTTAAACTCATTACAGCGAGGAAAATTCTAAGTGCAAGGAAAACAGCTTAAATAATATATTAAGTTAGTGTATATCGTCGCTGCTGGACTCACTCATATTTTATGATTTCTTACGATTTTATCAAAAAACTAGCCAAAATGACAAATGATGAAAAGTGAATTGAATATGGAGAATAATTTATTTTTTATTTTTATGCAGTCGTCGCGTTGGCTAGTGCGATTAATCTAAAAATGAGGTTGGCGCACTGACATGAAATAAGTATTAATGCATTTTCAGTGGACTGGTGGTAGGTAAAGAAGATTATTGAAAAGAAAGGTACGTATGTAAAAAAATATATCTACGCTAGCGGATAAAATACAGTTTTGTACTCAGATTTCGAATTATAAACAGAATCTTTCCGAGGTATCCAAAACCAACCATTTAGCTGGCAAGGTGGGGGACCCTTGACTCTACCAAAAATGTGCACTTTAAAGCTTAATATTACGCAAACGGATCCCTGAATCGAAAAATGTTTTGTACTGAAACGCAATATTTTTGAACGGCCTATCCAACAATACCCCACACCATGGGACAGACGAGAAAAAATTATCATCCCCACTCTACGTGAGGTACCCTACAAAATTTTCTTTTCATGATTTTGATTTACTACTTTGTCGGCGTGATTAAGAGGCTACCGAGCGCACAGTGGCGCCCTCATCGTTATTTCGGTGATTTCTTTTATTTTAGAATGAAAATGCAGAAAATAAGCTCGTCAAGTTGTGCTTCACAAAACTATACGTTATTATTACTACAAACAGTAGTTTTAAATTGTTATGTTTTATTGTAATCATTAAAACGGAAAATAGCGGCGGGAATAATAGCGTATAGTCTTGTGAAGCACAACTTAACGTGCTTATTTTCTGCATTTTCATTCTAAAATAAAAGATATCACCGAACAAACGATGAGGGCGCCACTGCGCGCTCGGCGCAGTCTTAATATGTAAACCCATGCCAAATTACAGCTTTCTAGTACTAAGCTCCGAGCTAAGCCGCGGACAGACAGACAGACAGACGGACATGGCAAAACTATAAGGGTTCCTTGTTGACTGCGGAACCTTAACTAGATGAGGTAGGCGTTTCCTATCACAAACTAAGAGGTCAGGTGTTGGTACCTAGATAGCTTAAATCCATAATTCATGAAACATTTCCACTGTATTGTTAAGATAGAATAAGCATCAGAAGAAGCATCCGATGAATTTTGATCACACTAATGCAAGTAATAATATGGTACTTCAATAATTAAGTAGTTGTTATTTTTATTTTAGAAATTTCCATTAAATGAGTAGGGATACCGTAAATATTGATAAGGTGGTGCCATCTAGCCAGCGATTTAAGAGATGCAACTGCACTATCTAGCGAAAAGTATTGGAACTTGTTCTTAATACAGCTAACTTCGTGTTTTGTTGGTTCATAGAGCCTGCGGACGCTGTTAACTAAAATGTTACTTCTTGTAAAATTAATAAATGTTTGTTTTTCAATATTATTTTTATAAAGAAATTGTAAGTTTTAAAAACAAAAACGATGTATCAAAAAGTGGGATCATGAAGGACTTGAACCAACGAACTTCTCGCCATGTTACCTTTTGCCTGGGCGAGGGGCTATATCCACTGAGCTAATGTGCCGATGATATTTAATTTTGCATCGAGACGCAGGATGAACAAACTGTTGTTTTCAATTTTATTATATAAAAACTGGACTTCAAATAATGTCTACACTTAAAGTCAAATGAAAAATTCCGACTTAAATAAAATATTTCTTCGGTTTAAAAATTCGAATAACCTTTTTATTTTGGATTTCCTTTTACTTTATTGGCGATACCAAATGCCTCAAGAAAACTAGTAGAGAATGAGTATAGCATGAAGTCCAAAAATATGAGATAGAAATTTATCAAAGCATTATGATTGATTTTGATATGCCGTCATCGAGGCTATGGATGCCTGGAGGCTTGCTTACCCGAATTCAAATCCAGCCAGACAAGCTATCTTCCCAGAGACGGTGGGAGGAACCGCTCTGCAGATTAGTTCAAAACAATTTACTTGACACGTCTGCTACTACTGCAGAGCGTATGAGACTACTGGCTGTGGGTAAGTAGGAGTCGGGTCAGGTCTTTGGCTTCATACTTCCTTCGTCGAGCATAGGCACTTTGTTCGACGACACTACTTTCCACCTCACCGCTTACCAACGACTAGGAGCTCCATGTTGTTCTCCCCATCACTGTCTCTGTGGCGAAGTTGTCAACAGCCTCGGATACCATGGCCTGTTTTGCAGCCAAATTGCGGGCCGCTAGGCGCGGCACGTGAATGTTAACGACGTTATCCGACGAGCTCATGTCACCGTCGGCATTCCAGCTTTATTAGAACCCAATAGCTTGACACGCGACGATGGCAAGAGACCAGACGGCATGTCTTTATTCCCATAGAAGGTAGGTAGGCTTTTAGTATGGGACGCAACGTATGTCGATACTCTTGCGCCATCCCATCTTCCTCGCGTAAGTATAATAACCTAGTCGGTAATTATATTTTCGAGCATTAATGAAAACTTCTACTCGTACCATTTTTAACTCATAAGTAAGTATTTAAATAAAGCCGCACCGCAAGAGTTCGCACGAAATTATCAAACCAACTGATCGCCAGATCGCGTCTGCTTTCCTTGCTCAGTTCGCTCGTTGCCGCACCGTACCTACGTGCGGTCGGTCACGTAGGCCACCGCAATAGAGTATCATTGTTTATTCCTTTCGCGCTGCTTCGCTTTGCGACCGCGTTCGCGTTGAATCGCCTACATAGGACACCGCGTTGTACTTTTGATTGTTTTTTTGAGTTCCATACTTCACAGAAAAAACGTACCCTTTATAATCATATATATTGTTCGTCTGCCACTGAGTCGTGTTTTCCTCAAGATCTAAGCAACGCAATAATTTGAATTTTGGCACAATGTTTTGAGGCGCAGACAGACCGCAAGTCAAAGTTCCGGTTAGACTAGATGCCGACACCAACATTTAGGAAAAAGCTTGTCTTGAGTTCTTAGGAAAAAAACTTTTAATTAACAGATCATGTTGGATATCGTTTAAAAGAACATTATTTTAGGATAGGTATAAAAAAAACTTAATAATAGGTATTTGGTGTAGTAACCCGATATAACTATTTTTTTTTTTTGAAAAATTATCGATATTTCGGATCCTTATCTCCAAGGTATCTAAAGCTAACATTTTGATTTTAAAAGAGTTATTACATAATATTTATCCATATTTTACAGGAAAATTATAGTGAATAGCGACACTATAATAAATGTTAGAAAAAATAAAATAGGCGATGACTTACGAAGGACCTAAGTAGTGTCAATCTAAATAAAAATGGTTAGTTAGCAGAATTTTAAAGTGCAGATCATACATTTTCCGTGACACTGTCATTCAAATAGAATAGTAAAGTCTTAGAGCTAGGGCACGTTTATGAATTACGCGAAATATACTTTATTCATAGTTAGCGGCAGGATAATACAAAGTGCTTGTTATTTATGACAGCATTATTTTTAGAGTTACAAAAGTAAAAGGTTAAGTTTAATACAGGTAAACTAATAATTCAATGTAGAATTTGATGGCGTGACGTTGTTTTCTACCTCCTGCTGAGGAGGTAGAAAACAACGTCTGACTGCTGAGTCAGTCTGCCACCTAGAGGAGGCCGAAGAGACAGTTCAGATAATATAATCTATAATTTTTTATTGTGTATATGATTGTATGATTGTTACCCCAACATAGCTTACAGCTACGTTTGTGCATCCTTACTTTTCTGCCACCCTGGTGTCGATCTGTTCTTGTTATTATTGATCCCCGAAAGTTATGAACTTTTATAGAAAATCAAGTGGAGGAAAATGGTAAACCAAAAAGGATTCTGTTTCCGCCCGGGATCGAACCGGGGACCTTCAGCGTGTTAGGCAGATGTGATAACCACTACACTACGGAAACTACGAGAAACGTTATTAAAATTTAGCTTCAGTATTATGCATAACTGCATAGTTGCATACTACTACCAATTGCAGTGAGTAGAAGTATAGATGGATTCTATTGTTTGTGGCGCAGACAGGAAATATTTCGCACAACATTTAATGCTCCCTAGATCATGCTTATATTTTTTGGGGCATTAATCATGGATGATCTGATAAAGAAGAATGGTATCCATTGAACAGCCAATAAGTTCAAATAAACTGTCGTGCTATCAACACGAAGAAGATTGAAGAGAAAATTGTCTGTCCCCAAAAGTTCTTTTCCATGTTTCTTTCTTTTTTAAGATGAATTTATTATTAATTGTCTTACACAATTACGATAACTTCCTTTGCAATATTTTTTTGTAAATTTTCTCGACATTTGAATAATCTTCAGCAATTAAAATCCGTTTTAATACAACAACTTTAAATACCATTAATCATTTGTGTTTGAATCTATGTATTTATTGAAAATCACGAGAAAAAAAAGGTTTTTTTTCCTCACGGATTGCTTCGTAATTTCGTAGAGTGACAAGACGTTAATTTATTATTTACGTCCTGGGCCTCAAGTCTGCTATTACAATAGTGTCAGAATGATCTCTTCATTGTGAGTTTTTGACAGATTTGCCATACAAACACTGTCAAATACTCACAATGGCGAGACCATTCTGACACTATTGTAATAGCAAACTTGAGGCCCTGATATTATGTACAAACACATTTTATGTTGTTGTATAAATCATATTATGTTTTGACAAATGGAATTTTATGTAAAAAAAATATATAGGTAAAAAAATACAAAAAATGCTTCTACAGCCAACATGTAGAGGATTTCAACCATCGACCACCTCATATTGGGCGTTCTGACCACTGAACTAACGAGCATTATCGAAAACTGCGATATAGGTTTTCCTATTCGGGAAAAACCGAGCAATACGTGGGAAATTAAAGTGTAGTACCATCAATGCAAAATCAATACTTCAACGTCATCGTCCGTATCTGAACTTGTCATGGGTGATCGCAATATTGCCACTTTGTTTGTCGCAGGCCATAGATAGTGTACGCGTGACCAGCGTTCACTATAGCACTAGTATATCGAAGAGGTTGTGGCGGGTGGAACCAATTGGTTTGCAGGAGGTCGTGTTGCGTCTAATGAACAAATCATTAGGCGCAACACGACCTCCTGCAAACCTCATGCTTTGATAAAATGCAATCTATCTGTCACTCTCTCTCAAAGGGTGTCTGATGAATGAATGAGTAGGAAATGACGAAAATGATCTCGATGTCGTCACATTAACCACAAAACACAGTTGTTTACAACATTGTGTTTTTAAACAACTCATGTTCCAAACATTTTGAGATAATAAATAGTTGGATAACGAGTCTTTCAATCACATCTCAGTCTTTATGCATTAGTCTGCAACACACTACCCTTTCCTCGTTTAACTTTGTCTTCTCTGTTAGTATTTGTTTTTTTTATTCAATTTAACAGACCAGAATAGTAATTGTAATATAAATAACGTAAAAAAATATATTATTAAAATTGAGCAAATATAAGCTGAAAAAAATCGATCTTGTAAGGACAAGATCGATTTTTTTCAGCTTATATTTGCTCAATTTTAATAATAAAAACCAATTCAATCAATTTTAGTAATAAAAGTTTATTTGAGTAACATTCTCTTATTGAGGTTAAGGAACCTCAATAAGAGAATGTTACTCAAATAAACTTGTTCGACAATCATGCAGTCTTGGTACATATATGTCTGTTACTCTGTGGGGGATCCCTTTCAATGCATCGTAGATACATACCTACGTGTGCGCGCAGTAATAACTAATAGGATCTGTTATCGGCTGACAATGACGTCGACCTCATCAACACTATGCGGCCACCGTTACGCGATCATGACGCAAGTTTAGGTCGCTTTGAACCATTTTTAGATTAATCATTAGAACTTTGCTTTTGTGCAAGGAGGTTGAACCGAGACACAGTTTTCAGATTTGAAATTAAACATATTTTTGGTTTGTAACGTCTAAAAGGAGACGTTTCAATATGTCTTGAACAAAAGCCCTAGATTATAATGAAATAAATAAACCCTTCCCAAATTGCCACCCGCTGAAAGTTGGAATCAAAAAGCTTATTAAAATTTCTTGTGTTTCAACTTAAAATTTGGCGCAAATGTTATTAACATTTAAAAGCTTATATACATTTTTTTTTTTTTTTATAAACTATTTCTGACACAACTAAGTACCTAAGTAAATTACATGTTTACGTATTTCAAATCCACCACTAAAAGGGGTTTTAAGGAGTTTTAATAGTATTCAGTACTAAACAGACCGTAATGTGGAGTTTCTTGCCGGCTCTTCTCCATAGGAAACGACTAATTGGAATCGTGCACCTAGCTTCTGACGTTTCATAAGTGCCCTTGTAGGTTTATGTGAAATAAAATATTTTGATTTTGAATGGAATGAAGTTCCTGCGTATGCTGCAACCTCCGAAACACGAAATTAAAGCACTACAATTTTAAATACCGGGAGCCCATGAGGCATTCACTAGTTTCATTTTCAGTAGTTAATGAAATGTCCACCCGGCCAAACGTGGTTTGGTGCACAATGCGCTTGCGCGATCATGCGAAGTCAGCTCAAACACGTGGTATGATACTAGGAATCCATGAACATCACAAGAGTCAAGTAGCTTTTTTATGCCTAATCGCGGCAGTTTCTATAATATCGTTTGACTAAACTCATCTCTTACTACAGCTTTATTAAATGTACTACTTTATCCTCTCAGGTAAATAATAATTATATCATTTTATTAGATACAAGTTAATGATTGAATTGCTTCTCCGAGTGTCAGTTATTAATTGAAACTCAGTTTTTTTTTTTTAAGTTTCATTGAAAATTTGTGCACTATACATATTAAGATAAACTTTGAGTAGCAGCTAGTAAGGTACAATCGCTCGTTGGTAGACCAATCAGACCCCGGTTGGCTAGAGTGTTGATTGCCAACCAGGGTTTGGATTTCTGCCAAGTAAATGGAAATTGGCTTACTCGCTATTACATGAGATCTTGCCCTTATCACAATTTTTTATTTGGGTTTGGCGCAACTTTTATTTTTCTTCCATACTTTTCTAGTGGTCTTCCCCTAGGTACTCTTATAGCCATTCACATTCATACCCACAACTTCCCTTATCTATGACATTTTCCCCATACCTCTGCATCACATGCCTATATTGCATGAGACCTAATAAAAACATTCAGTTTTTTTTTTTTTTTTAATTTGATGATAAACGCCATCTGGCTTGTAAGATTTGTGTCTCTTAGCTCCAAAAGCGTTTGTGCATACTTCGTAGTTCCGTGTCTGGTTCGCACGAAACGGGTGTAGGGCATAGGGCGCTGTTGTCGCACCATGCACTGAAAAGGACGACAGCCAACGCGAATTTGAATGCAATTAATACTGGCACATTAGCTCAGCTGGATAGAATAGAGCATTCGTGTACGAGGTTGAAACGCGAAGGTCGTGGGTTCAAGTCCCACATGTGCTGCCACCCTATTGCAGTTCTAAGCTCTCTTGTTTTGTATTTTTACTTCAAAAAAATATGATTCCAAAAACGGCTAATGTTTTAAGGTTTTTATTTGGTTTAATTTCCCGATTCAAAAAATAATAATGCATTCAAATCAACATTAAAAAAACCGGCCAAGTGCGTGTCGGATCACGAATAATGAATGCTTTCGTAGTTGGGATGAATTTATCCCAAGAACAAACTTAAGTTTGTAGTTGAAAAAATGTTCTCCCACACATCTATATTAGGGTGTCCCAAAAAAATAAAAGTATTTTTTTTCCAACGCATACCCTCTTATTTTGTTTCAATGATGTCAAAACTATTATAAATAAAGTTTCACGTATTTCGAACCACGGCAACCCGTGCCGACCTGCATCGAAACATGTCGGTACTTTTTACTAAGACGCGCGGGAGCCAACGTATTGATGTGCTTTTTGTTGCTTGTTTGTTTGATTAGTAAACGCATTGTTTTCATTCAGTCAACATGTCAATGAAGTTACGCAGTTCTAAAAAGGGGATATTTTTAATTGGGGACGTAAAACATCAAATTACCGGTTCAAAACTTGCCTCTAATGGACAGGTACTGGCAGTTCTGACTTATAATATTCGAGAAGTTAATTTAAGTGTCAATGAAAGCGCCAGTCTTACTATTCGTGAGTGAATTATTTATTGGGAAAAGGCACGTATACCAAATACGTTTCCTGGTCTACATTATTATCAAATATAGACAAGACAGATACTTCATATATTAAATACCATAAATGCTGGCAGAACTTGTGTAAAGCTGCTTTTGAGATGAAATTAAAGTTTTATATTGAGACACGAAGCAATAAAATTCGATCTAAAGAAAAATGGCCACATTCCTCTAGATCGTATTTTGTTGCTTCGTGTATCAATATGAAACTTTATAAAAGGTATTAGAAAATTCTAGACACACTTACCGAGGCAGCCAGAGCCGTTTTTCAAAATTCCTTCTCAGTCACGAGATAATCTTTTTTTTAAATGAGTGGCGCTAATGGACCCGCGATAGGGCTCTTAAGTCAATTGCAGTAGAAAAAGACAGTAAAACCAATTTGTGTTACTTATCTGTAAATCATGGTTCCTAAGAAAGCTTACCCGCATGCTCTTCGACAGTCCACCAGCCTGACCGGGCAGCAGCGGCACTTCCTTCTTGCACAGTCATTCGAAGAACACTTTACACGGCAAGTCTTGGATGTTTAGTATTGCTGTTTTGCACTTACCTGAAGACAACGAAAGATTTTGATGCTGAGTTTGTATTTTATCTTTACTGCGCAAAAAGCTGGAAATGCTTTCGCTTTAACGCAAGATATTCACATAAAATACTTTAAGAATAATGATATGCTCATTTTGTAAGAAATATGTATTTACAGAATTATAATGATTAAAATCATTAATTTCTCTTAAAGTCCAAACTACGGAATTAGGACGTTTGAGGTTCATTCTAACTTCGAAGAGCTGTGTTGATGATTCTTATGATTATGTGTAATTTGTTAAATATACATCTGTTATCATATTTTTATCAACATACAACTTAACACTGACCCGAAACTGAATAAAACGTTAGAACATTTGAATTTCGCGGGCTGTTAATAAAAGCGCATCCCTTCTAGTCAACTGGTGGTTTGTTCAGTCAGGCCACCGCGGGGTTCGCAACGTTCATAATATTTCAAGTACCAGGTTATCATACGCAATCAGGAGGTGTAGTATTTTGTACAAGTACAATGATGCAGTTGATAAACTTCTCAACTTGTAGCGACACCTATGCGGCAACATGTTGCACTACGTACTCAGCCAGCTAGTACAAGTCACAACTTTTTATTTTACCGACTGCCATCTGGCTAGTGCTGAAATCTACAGATAGAGCCACTTCTATTTATCCTGCTCACTTATCGTACAGTTCATAATTCAACAATATTGTATGCGATGTTTTAGTGTCGAAGGTAAAACACTCTATATGAATTGGAAGATCCCCCGTCACAACGTTAGATTTCCCAATTAATGCAGTACCCGGTCTTTCTGTTTTCTTCAGGGACCTTGTGACTTATGTAGCCGCCACTACAGTCGTGGTCATGGCAGCCACTTTGGTCGTACACACTCCGACCAGGATGCAGCCAACCACGCGACCGAATTGTTATTCCGCCAATGTAGTGTTGAGCGTTCAAGATGGAAATAGATGGAAATCGCAACGCTATACATATTTGACGTGGAGAAAACGTCTTGCTAGAAAAGGAGGTGTTGGATACATCAGTCCGCGAGTGCTTATTGCAATCTATAGCGCAGCAACCCGTCGTGCGACCCACTGTGCGGCCAGCGTAGCAATGGGTTTGATTTTGACAGTTCAACAACATTCATTGCGTTATTTATGTAGTTGAGCAGACACATTTTACGAACATATGAAGAAATGGATTAGCAATATCCTTCAAAATCATTAAAATTGTGATTGATAGTGTGTTAGGTACGCAATTAGGGTAAAGGTGGCAGTACCGGCTGAGTGCGCGATGTACGATGAGTTTTTATACTCCAACCTGGTCTTTGCGGCCTCTGGCCATAGTAACGAACAGTGTAAAGTGAGTTTATAAGCTGTCAGTGATTAGAGGCCCATTAACGCAGCTTCTTTTTCAGAACAGAAAATTTAAATGTTGCCTATTTATTATCCACGTGTTGTCTCTTGAATTTCCAACCTGCGACTTACTGATGACATACCTACGTAATATTTTATATTGGTTTAGTGATGCGAATGGCAAAGATTTCTAAAATGCATTCTAAATCATTTACATAACCCAGCTAGTTTGGATCTGACCATAGCCCCTTATAGCGACGTATGAAGAGTCAAAATATTGAATTACCTATAGGTTAAAACTGTAGATAGAAGGTACACGCGAGGTTCAACCGTTTTACCAAGAATCTGCATTTTAAATACTTGGTATTCAAAAATGTTCGCAGTGAATGTTAAAATAAACATAACTCCGATGAGACATGTTTACTTGCATGTACTGAGATTTTATTATATTTTGTATTATTTACCAGTGCAGTGCTGTATTATTTAAATAATGCTCGTAATATCATTACACTTAATTTTCCAGAATGTGATACCTATTGCTTAGTAGATATCTCTTTCTTTCATTCTTTACTTACTTGAGGGACCCTTTTTTTTGTTTTGTAAAGTCACAGCAGCTTCTTTGAAGCTGATTCTGATCACTGACCTTTTTACAACATTTCAAGAGTCAAATTATTGTTCAACCAATAAGCACATCATACTGGGGTACAACCCCTTTACGATGTCATAAAAATTTACTACACTATGTACGACAAGAGCGTGATCAGTAAAATTATTTATAAATATTACTTAGAAAATGATACTTTTGAAAATGATACAATGATGATGCAGACAGACGCGAAAGCGCGGCGAGACTTTAGTAGAACAATGTCTATTAAAAACTTCATGGAAATTGTTCTACCAGAATCGCATTGAATGCTATAATAAAAATACGGTGTTTAGACTCCTCCATTGTCTGTAATCGCCTGCCATCTCTGAGGCATTTTTCTATCTTTTTTGGCGACGCTGCGTTTTAATACATTTAATCCATATACCTAACATCCATATATTTTTTATGTTACGTTTAGGTTCGGCGGGGGTGTGTATTTTTTACACACATATCTTAAGCTTCATTAACACCCACACACTTTTAATCAGATTAGCATCGGGAGACTATGAGGGTCAGTCGAAGAACCTTAATGATTTCCCGGCCATGTTTTTTTCAAAGTGATGATGATGTTCTTTATTTTAGATCGGCATCCATTAACCGCTATCTGATAGTATTATGTAAAAAAGTTTAGTGACACAAAATACCTTTGTATACCATACCAACACATTTCACATAGGTAAATTGGATTATAGGAAAAGGCTGCACAAATAGTGCAAAACCCTGCCTCCTAAGGCAGGGTTTTTCGCAGCGGAATCCAGTAAACTAGGATTCAATGTTCTACTGTAACTTCGTATATAAAAGAAACCTTTATTTATGTGTGTTAAAAACCCATAATGACCTGATTTAACTATGAATATGAATGTGTGTAAAGGGGGAATGGCTGTGTGACTGGGATGGGGTGTAGTGTGGTGTGGTGTATGATACGGGAGGGGGTGTTTGATGGGGGTGTGTGTGTGGGGGTGTAGTTGTGTAAGGTGTGTTCGTGTGATGTTGCAAGTGTTTCTGTATCCATTTTTAGGGTTCCGTAGTCAACAAGGAACCCTTATAGTTTCGCTATGTCTGTCTGTCTGTCCGCGGTTTAGCTCAAAAATTATTGGTACTAGAAAGTTGTAATTTAGCATGAATATACACGTTAATGACGCCGAAAAAGTGGTAAAAATAAATAAAAAGTAAACAATTATTTAGGGTACCCCTACATGTTAAGTGGGAATGATATTTTTTTTTCATGCTTTCCATAGTATGTAATTTCGTTGGATAGGTCTTTCAAAAATATTAGGTGTTTGGGAAGACCGTTTTTTGATTAAGTAAACCGTTCGTGACTTATCAAGCTTTAAAGTACTAATTTTCGTTAGAATCAAATGTCCCCCCCCCCCTCTACCAACTAAACGGTTGTAGTTAGAAATTCAAATGTCACGGCAGTAGTACCTATATATAACGAAATTAAAAGGAAAACTATCACAGCTAAGCATACATTCTGTATAGGAAAACATGTTTTTCAACTACATGACAAGTTTGTTCTTGGGATAAATTCATCCCAACTATCCGTAGTTGGGATGAATTTATCCCAAGAACAAACTTGTCATGTAGTTGAAAAACATGTCAACAAGGAACAAAATAACAAACGGCCAAATTCGTGTCAGACAACGCACAATGAAGGGTTCCGACCCTTCATTGTGCGTTGTCTGACACGAATTTGGCCGGTTTTGTAGAATAATCATGATTATTACGTGCCTACAATATTTTACAAATAAGGTCTTCTGTAGGTGCGGGAATAGTCCTAATTATACCGCTCCAGCGCAAAATACCAGATTCTCAAAACACCAGATTCACAAAATACTAGATTCGCAAAATACAAGATTTTATACAGTACCAAACAAAATTTAATCAACAAAAAACAGTGTCTTCTCGATATTTACCAAATCATCAATAGTAAGTAGTTAAAACAAAAAAAAAAGTTATATCTCCGTATTTGAGTTCAAAGCATTTAAACGTTCTAAACACTCCTCCACTGTAATTAAATTGTTAACGCAATCATTAATAATTTTCTTTATTCAGCCAGTTTTTTAATTTGGTTTTGACTTCGTGTTTGTTTAAATTACTTATTTGGATATATTTGTTGACCCTTCTGTAAATGAGAGAACTTACTACATAAGGCTAGCGAGAGCTGTTTTATGAAAAACAACAGATGGGTTATTTACGTGGTTGATCAGAAGAATTTTTCAAATTTATTAATAAATGGATTACAAATTTCCTTCAAACCCTTGGATTGTGATAGCAAGTGTGTTATGCAATTAGGGTGCAGGTTGATCGTGAGCACAGCTTTAGGATACAAATTATGATACATAAAATGAAAACCATGGCATTGCATTTTAGGCGTTTATTATTAAATATTACAGTAGTTAGCAAATAGGTACAGTCATTAATATTATGTTAACAATAAGAAAAAGGTAGCGCAAGCTTTTTTGCCGATTCTACAGTCGACCGCATATCAGTGGTAACATTTTGACCTCAAGCTGGCCTAGCTTATAAGCTTAGTACGGAGTTTCAAATATAATAAGTTTAACACGCACACTGACTTATTATTTTTTTTTTTTTTTTTTTTGTAAAATCGCATATATATATGTAACTATATTTGGACATAGTTAAGCAGAAAGGACTCAACCCACATTGTGGACAGGGATGAGTTGTATATACCAAAGAGGTGCTAACGGTTAGCGGAAGGTACCCAGCTACATAAGGGTTGGTTCGCAACTTTAAAAAATCATCCTACTCTTTGTAGAGTCACGGATCTTTTTTGCTGAGTGAAAGAACCAACCGTTAGGACCTCTTTAATATATACAACTCATCCCTGACTACAATGTGGATTGAGTCCTTTCTGCTTAACTACATACATCCATTTGTAAATATGTGAGCACCATGTATCTAACACATAATTAATTTATCCATCATTGCTTCATTTTTAATTGTTTTTACCTGTTGTGGTATAGCAATATTATATATATTATAGTAGTAGCGATTTCATACTAGGTACATCGTCTTCACATATATGATATAGGTAATTGATGTATACAAAGTATTTTAAAAGAGTAACGGTGGAGTTTCTTGCCCATTCTTCTCCATAAGAAACTACCTTTTGGAAGGGGCAACTAGATAAAATTTTATGCCCGTGTAAATTTTGACGTTCAAAAGTGCGATTCATAAATAAATTCTTTGACTTTGACTTTGAATGCAAGGTCAGCTTACACTGACTTTGTTACCGCTGATTTACGGTCGACTGTAAAAAATTACAACTGTGAATAATGAAAAGTTCATTTGCAATTATTGTTTTCTGCTAGAGTCGTTACTAATCAAAAGCACGCGTCATGTGACTTTTAGCTACATTGACATAAGGTTTAAATTACAATGATTGCGCACGCGCGTGAAATGCAACAACTTAAACATTGTTACCCCGCGTTGTTAATTGGTGTGCAACGGCGGATGTTAAAAAAGTTACTCTTATACAGGCTGAAATTTAATTCATGGGCATCCTCTTAAAGGGTCATTATACTCATCATTAAGAACAACTTTTACTACGGGACCAAACTTGAAATCGCGAAAAAATTATCAGTTGTTCCCTACATCTTCGCATAGCTCGTCAAAATGTAGGAAACAGCAGATATATTTTTTTTTTCGTGATTTCATGGTTGTTCCTATAGTGAAAGTTGTTCTTAATTAAGAGGATGCGCATGAATTCAATGTCACCCTGTATAAATAAATATCTTTATTTTTAGCTTGATTTGGAAATATACTAACCTAAGCTTGAATTAAGAAAGCGATGCCGCCACATACATGTTGCAATGACGGCGTCACTATATGACGGCCGTAATTTTTACGTACTGCCCTATTTTATCCGCCGCAATATTCCGGCCGTTAGAGTAAGGGTAAACGAGCGTAATTTCAAAGTCGTGTAATATACGTTAAAAAATAGCCGTTCCATACATTTCGTGTTCACATAAATCGACAAAATGAACGGGGACAGCAGATTTTATTTACGATTTCAAGGTTAGTCCAATAGTAACAGTTTTTAATAAAGATAAGTACAATGAGAGAGTTAAATATATATTATATGTTTATACATTAAATATATTGTTATTATTTTTTTAGAGTTATTTTTGATGTACTTAAACTATACTAAATCAAATGCAGCGTAACTTACGTGACCGAGAAAAAGCGACTCACAAAATTACAATCGTTGTGGCGACACTGCTTTCATGGAAATCCCAAGCTTTACAATGAATTAATTCGTTACACAATTCGCTTAAAGCTGATAATTATAAGTTATTAGTAATAAATATAACCCCTACATTTAAGCGTCCAGGCTGCCCGGCAGCGAATGAATGGTAAAACAGGTGAGGTCTGCCGGTTCATGTCAAAGCTATCATACTCTAAGGCCCGCATTACAGAACCTCACTCAAGTCTCCGGCATTACTTAAAACTAGTTTGAACCAATCAAATGGCTTTAAACCACGTTTGAGTTATGCCTGAGTTTTGAGCAAGGATATGTATGTAATACGGGCCTTAGGCTGCGGGCACGAAAGCAGGCGTGGAGCGGTCGCCAAGCGGAGCGATGGCGATGGTACAAAACTATTCCAGCACCACCACCCCACTCACCGCTCCACGAAACTGCTTTTGTGCCCGCAGTCTGAGTCTTAAGGCGCTCCTAAAAGACCATACTTTTACTACAAATTGTGGCAACAATATTTTCGAGTATGGCTCGGCCACATCAGCAATACTTTTATTACAGACTAGCGATCCACGCCTGCTTCGGGGTGCAATGAATGGCGACATGTAATAAAATTGAGATTTCTGTACTATTACTGAATTAAATAGTAATGTATTATAATTTCTTCCGAAAAGGCCTTTTCGGAAGAAATTCTCTAAATGATGGTGAAAACCCCAACAAAATACATTGGGTAGATTAGAATATAAACGCGTTCACACAGCCAGACACGAAAAGTGTATTTAATTTACATATAGGTATGGTATGGAATTTTTTTTTCCACAACAGTATGGCAGGTACTCGGCAGGCAGTATTTTTGTTTACAGTACGCTGACAACAATGATTGACAAAATACCTAGTTCAAAAAGTTTCACTGCAATTCTTTCCGGAAGGGCAGGGCTACACTGCAAACATTGCTGAGTATCGCAGCAATATTTTAGGTATTGCGGGCCCAAACTCCACATTTTGCCAGCAATGTTAGTTACGCATTAAGTACCAGGAAAAGATTACCCAATTAGGAGCGCCACCATATACCTACTCCTACACAACCAACATACTACCGTGCGCCAATTTCCCGTCAGCCTGAACGGGGGATTAGGGCTATAAAGATTAATTACGACTTAAAATATTTACTTATGTTAATCAATCGTGAGGGTTTTGTACAATGTTGTTAAGGAAATTGACACCCTACATCAGTTTGTTGTGTTATAGCCATTTCATACAACTGTCAAAGAATGACAGTTGTGATTTGAATATACCTACCGACAATGTATGTCGCTAGTCAATCTTCTTAACAACAAATTTCCCTGGTTTTTACAAAAATATTTAATGTTAATGTCACTGCTGTACAAAGTAAGGTCAGTTTATTATTTACAAAATTCGCTTTTATGCAGTTTACCTTCACGTCTAGTTTGAGGAATGAACAAACATCAAACACGTAAAATTTTAGCAGAGAATGACTATGCGCCACGCGAACATTCTGTCACAAACACTGTCTCATTCCGATCGATTTCACAAAATACAACTTCACTTTATTATGTACTACAAGCTACTGCCTCTTCTCGTCCACTTCCGTTGTCACAAATATTTTAATCCCAAGTTAAAAACAATTTTATGAACTTATTTAAATCTCAAAATAGATGACGTGCGAATACTACAACAACTTTGCCATTACTGAACTCTGCAGAATGCTACGAAACGATTTGTGACGACTCGTGTATTTGCTAGCCCGCTCTCGCACTAGGTAGCCATATATTTCTTATTCAGTCTTGCATACTAGGGGAGTCACCGTAGCCAGCTTGACTCATGGCTGCTTTGCTCTAGTTTATTTTGCGATCTTTGAGACAACTACATGAATCTTGTGGTTCTCGTTAGTATAATACAGTCCGATATTGATCCGTTTATACCGTACCTGAAAGAATAGCAACGATGTGAAGCCATACTATTATGTAACGAATTTAAAATGATGGGGGGGCATACAGTATCGTGTACACGTGGACCACCCCTGACTAGCTCTCGGGAAAATATAAATGAGGGTCAGGTCGTTAACCCCGTAGTGACATTGACAGAGAGTTTTGTATAGTGCTATTTGGAAATTGCGTAGGTATTCCTTTCAAATATTTAGTGATTTCTCGGTATGAGGAAAGAGTGAAATCTTTAAGCATTACATTATTTTCATAGAATCTTGGATACTGACGAAAGGGAAACTGAATTGAATACCGCGGTATTTGTGAAGGTCTAGTTTAGGCTTTATAGGGTTTTTTTGGATATCCGAACGTGAATCGGTCGTGCCATCGTAACAGCTTGCTGCGATTGGCCACTTTATATTTGTTCTTTTTTTCTTGAGAAAAATATTTTGTTTATTTTTTGCCACATTACATAATAAAATAAATAATTAAAAAAATCGAAAACGCGACTGCAAAAAGGCAATTTAAAAGCAATGCACTAAAAAGACCGAAACAAGATTGATCGTTCGTTTAGGTCAAATCAAATCATTTATTTCAAATAGGCACTTTATGGCACCTTTGAACGTGACATTTTACAAAAAAAAAGAATTTAATCTAGTTGCCTCTTCCAAAAGCTGGAGTACCTAATGTAGAAAAACAAAATCTTAAAAAAAAATTGTATACTTTAATTATATATTATAATTATATGTGAAAATGATGTAGGTACTCGTACGTAGAATAAAATTACTTCACCACAACAGGTAAAAATTATTTAAAATGAAGTAATTTGAGATAAATTAACTATGTGATAGAAACGTCATGGTGCTCATAAATATTCACAAATATTGTAAAAGAAGAAGAGTTATTTTTTTTTTAATTATAAAAGTCGGTGTGTGAGTTAAAAGTGATCACAGAATGAAAATTAAAGTCATAACAATAATAAAAATTAAAAATAAAATAAAAAATGAATGAATTGTCTCTCCTTCTACTTTTTGATCCATCCAAAGGTTGTCTGTAAAAGTTCGCTTTTAGCGATAAGACCGCCCATTGTGACACCCTATGTAACAGTTCTACACTCGTATCTGTAATTTTTATGGTGTACATAATAAAGAGTATTCTATCTATCTATATATCAGTTTGATTTTGTCGTGACTTTGAAGGTATAGATTAAAATCTGCAAAAAATTACCATCCTCCTTATCTCCAAGGTTTATGACGCAAACATTTTGATTATAATAGAGTTATTAGATATTGATCCACACTTTACAAGAAAAGTATACCCTAATATAATTGCTGATAAAATTAAATAAAACAAACCCATACGTGCTTATTTACGAAGGCCTTTTGACCCATTCGGTATAAATGATCAAATAATTATTGTTACTAAGGTGAAATATAACAGTGCAGATCATTTTTTGCCGTGACACTGTCATTTAGATATAATTTAGGAGCTAGTGCAAGTTTATTGAGTCTGCAAGATATGTACAGTAATTATGGCTGGTCAACGACCGTTACAAAGACTGCTACGTACAGATTAGGTCGGAGCCCGACTCGCTCTTGTCCGGTTTTTATTCGCAAAGTTGTCTCATTTAGTCATAATAACAATACCTTTATTTAGCGATGGAGCAGATCGAATAAATCTAAATGAATTTAAACGGATGGCCAGCTAAATGCTACTCTAGGGCTAGTAATTAATAAATTCTTGAATTTAAAATGATTGCTTTCGGGGTCTTGAGAATCTCGGAGAATGTATGGTTTTCTCGAAAGGCACAAGTGTACTAGGTTACCAGAGTTTCAAAGGAGATGTACTGTACATTTCCCGCTAGCTATGTATATCGCTCTGAAGGGTAGTTGGGTTGTTAGTTCTGTCTTGCTCTCACCATTTCAAACTGCACTAAAGTAGATTAAGTGAGCAGGAAGAAAGATTCTACCCCTAGTAGGAAAAACACTACACACATTCATGTTACAAGTGTGCGAGCGCTGTGCTGAAAGAGCAGGACAAGGCATTTACCCCTTCGTTTATATTTAAATGTACAGAAATGAGTACTACACACACACACATTATTTCAAGTGAGCGTGCTGTGTACTACGTACAGTCTCACAAGTTACAAACCATCCCATTCATCCATCCATTTCATCCATCTACATATTGATAAATCGTTCAAGCTATTATTTTATTGGGTTGTTTTTATTCAGATTTACCCAATTTTCATTAACTTTGCGTTACCTGGGACTCACAGGTGAAAGACAGGCTAGTTCAATACCATCAAAGCTTAAAAAATACAAGCTCAAGTTATGATATCTTGACACAAAGTAGACACAATACACCTGAACCATAAGTATGTGGTTCATGGGACAGGGAAAGGGGTCTTATGAGTTCTTAACATTTTTTGCCAGATCCTTTGTAGTTGATTAAAACCGCCTTTTATTGTAATATTTTCGAACGGCATGCGTGTTTTAGTTCCGCGTCTGCCCGCTGCAGCACCCGAAATTGTTTTAAAGCCGTAGCCGTTTATGGCGCTGTTGTCGACAATGCACTTAAAGAGACGATAGAGATTGCAAATTTGGTCGGTCTTAATACTGGCACATTAGCTCAGCTGGATAGACTAGAGCATTCGCGTACGGGGTTGAAACGCGAAGGTCGTGGGTTCAAGTCCCACATGTGCTGCCAACCTTTTAAAACTTTTAACTTTTGAACTATAACCAAAACTGGTCATGAATTCATGACAGAATTAACCAGAAACCAGAGGTGCAATTCTCGTGTTTGTAAGAACGTTCGTATTCTAGAGTGAGTTCGAGATAAGAGTTAATTGAGGATGTTGTGGAGTCACATACAGTCAAAGACGAATATGTACTGATGAGGTTTCAAACGTGAGTCGTCGTGATTTTATCATACACTGTCAATTGATTGAAGCTGTAGGTGGTAATATGTAAGTTAATATTAATAATAGCGAAAGAAGATAATATAAAAGGTTTCTTAATGTCTCATTACAACGCTAATGTGTTATGAAATTTATGAAATGCACTGGTGAAAAAAGGATTCTTAAGTGAAAAACTAAAATAAAAAGCTTCTTTCCAAAAGTGAATTAATAATAAAGAAGGGCTAGGAAAGCTAATAAATATTTTATAAAGAAGTTTTCTATTTTAAAGTTCAGTTTATAAGTTCATACAATTTAATTTAAGGAGTTTTAGAGATTTTTTTTATTAACAGTAATAGATGGAATTTTTTTCTTTTAAGGATTTTTTAATTGTCACAAACATTATTTTCATTTTATTATGTCACTGCATTATTTTTGATAGGTCAGCAGGGCATGAAGTATTAAACACATTATTTTGTTTCATATTCTGATGATATTGCAAATAGAGGAAAAGAAAAAGCGGTCGGATACAGCGACGTCATACACTGAAAAAAATATTTAGCCTGACTACTTCGGCTATTTCAGGAATAATCAAAGTTTGACAAGAATTTATAAAAGTTAACTTGATTTAATAAAAGAGATACACAACAGCCAGCACAGGTTTTGGTTACATGTTGCATAAAGTTATATGGTCACTTTTTTGTGTTACATGTTGACGAAAGTTTGGTTATGTATAAGTAAACATTTTTTTCAGTGTAGTTTTTAAGAACACGCTCCAAGGTTTTGATTAATGTTAGTAAGGAATTTTAATATTTTTGAGAACTGTGATCCTTCTCGAAGGTTTATATGTACATTTTGACCTCACTATTGCTTCAGCACCCTCGAAAACTATGAAAACGACATCCATGACGAAAAATATGAAAAGTTTCGCAGCCGCCATTTTAGATTTATATTTTGACCAAAGAAAGTCGCACGGAGGGCGGTCGCATAACATGTAGGAACGCTTTTTCGCGTGATGATTTCTACCTGTTAACTCCTACCGCAAGCTGCTATAAAGGAACTTCGTTCCAATAAAACACTTTTCAATTTTACAAACATTATTAAGAGCGCCAACCCTAACGCTCCAATGGAGTGTAGGTAATTATATCTACCAATAGGGCTAGTTTCGTTACTGTCCATATTTATACGGTGCTATAGTAGTCCTATTTTATACAATAATGGCGTAGCTGATGTATAGGCTTTAACCTGACTTGGTTTTGGCATGTAACTCCGCGAATCTTTTATGAATATGAAACATATATTTGATTTGAACAGAAGAAAAGAATAAAAGAAAAGAAAAAAATAGAAGAAAAGAAGGCAGCGGACTCACTCGTCCGCTTCCAGAGCTGTTAAGCGGATTTCGAGATAAAAATATCATATTGTAAAAATATTTAAAGAAGATCCCAACAATATATCATAAATAGGTGTTTTATTTATTCTGTACCGTTAGCGCTCCTATAGCGTTAACAGTACCTAACAAACAAAAAGTGTAACAAAGTTTCGTAGTTAGACATTTTATTTATCATCATCATTTCAGCCGAAAGACGTCCACTGCTGAACATAGGCCTCCCCCAGAAGGGGGATTTGCCATAATCGTCACGCTTGGCAGGCGGGTTGGCGATCGCAGTATGGTGTAATAATGCATAGAGAACGCTGCTGCCCATTCTCTAGTAAGTCCCTCAGTCGCCTTTTACGACACCCAAGGGAGGAAATGGGGTAGTGCTATTCTTTACGTCCGGCAACATACGGAACAATTTTATTAATCAAAAGGAATAAAATAAATTTATTTAGCACAGACTAAAAGACACACCCAAGTACTTCTTTCTGAAGTTCATTCTTTGTTACGGTGCCTGCCATTTGCACGACTTTTGATGATCGTTGTTGTAGCTCGATATGCTGTGTTTTGACGATTAAAACCATCTGTAAGCTACGTCAGCTTCTTACAGAAAATAGGATGATGATCGACTGTTGCTTACGCAACAAACTTACTTATTAAAGCTGCTTTCAGACTACGCTGTAATATAATAGCATATAGTACATAGCTTATAGCACAACAATACCGCGCACCATACATTCCAATAATATATAGTACAGTACAGTGTGAACGTGTCCATAACAATGTATGGTGCGCGATATTGTTGTGCTATGAGCTATATACTATTATATTATAGCGTAGTCTGAAAGCAGCTTTACTCGATTTTGTTTGATCACAAGTGTCAATCATTAAGGAAATCTTTAGGTAACTTCAGTTCCATCGACACCAGCGTCACGATCAGTCAGTTATGTGTTGCAGAAATCCACTATCATTGTTTTAACATCAGCCGGTATAAAATGACTTCTTCAAATGTAGTGGTTCCTCCCATATCATATAGTTTTCCCTGTACAAAAACGTTTGTCTACCTATGCGAGGTCGCACCACGAACGCGAGCTCTACTTTAATCAATTTTCATGGTAACATATGTAAGTAGCTATACCAAGAGCTATTTCCCATGTAATCGATAAGTCAGGTTGGCCGGATGGTCTAAGGTGCCATAGCAGAAGGCTTCCATAGCAGATTGCTCTTTATTTTATTTTGTTTTGTGGCGGTATCAAAAACGCCACATGCGAACTACGCACCAAAGACCTGACGTCACAAATCCTGCATCGCGCTATCAGAGTTTACCGCGCGACCAGCATACATATATACAACATCCCGACATCAACCGTTGGGCAGTTGCCCACCAGACACAATACCCGTCTGGTCGGAGGATCCTCTCTTTACTATAGAGTATGAGTGAACTTTATACCCTGTTCTTCATACCTCTAAAGTTTCATAACATCCAGTTACTTCTGCATGAAACAAAATCCTAGTCTAGTACAAGAAACGGTCTGATAAAATGTGAAAATAATTTGTATAATGTTATTAGACCGATGAACTTGTGAAGGCCGCCGAAATCCGCTGGATGCGGGAAGCATAGAACCGGTCGAAGTGGTGGTACTTGGGGGAGGCCTATGTCCAGCAGTGGACTTCTTTTGACTGAAATGATGATGATGAATGAGAATAATTAACTACGACCAAAAGCTATTGTTAATTGAAAATGAAATCGTTGTCACTGACATAGCAACTTAAAATACGTTTTATTCACATAATTTGTTTAACACTACACTAGGAGCCATCTAGTTTGGAAGCGTATAATTAATTAATTAATCAACAACCCAGAGTACATTCAACATCTGCTCGCTTGTTTCAACAGATGTCACTGGGGTAGGCTGCATTTGCGCAAAGCTTCCAGAAATGCATATCAGCAGAGCTAATTTGAGTAATAAGTATGTGTTATTTATTTTCCGTATAAGGGCGATTTGATTTAATGAAACTAAACGCATTCAGCACAATGACTAAATAATGACATTGATAGCACTTGAACGCTTTTTATATGTGACGATCGCGTTCGGGTTTCAGATTTTTGAAATTTGCCCTTATCCATACGTTAATATTATAAATGTGAAAGTAACTCTGTCTGTCTGTTACGTTTTCACGCCTAAACCGTTGAACAGATCGTCATTAAATTTGGCAAAGATATAGCATGGGATAAATGGAGAAGGACAAAGGCTTCTTTTTTAAGCGATAACCTGCATCCACGCGGGTGGAGCCGCGGGTAAAAGCTAGTTTATTGTAAATCCGCGTAATGTGTACGAAGTGATGATACACAATAATTACGACAAAGAATCAATCATTAAATAAACCAAGGCTCAACAAAATACAAGCAAATAATATACTTTAAATAATTCATAAAAATAGCGCGAAGATATAATTATCGTGCTTGCTGTTTTGAGCACTGAGCCATTTTACCGTTTCAAACTTGTTCATGCCTCATGGTATCCTGGTATCCAGTATCGTATTTGCGCTGGCTTCACACTTTCACGCAAGCGCTTTGCGGAGCAGTCCACGTGGACAGGTTTTCCACGTCAGCTACTCGTACACTGCGTGCGAGGTGGCTGACCTATTTTCCACTAAGCGGCTAGACGCGGACGGGTGACTACTTGATTAGGCTACAACCGTTTGCGTATCTTTGTAGCGAGCCGCGAACGCGTAAATAATGGATACAATACATGACAGGTTTAATTATAATTAGACTTCATTTGCAAGAATAAACTCAAAGTATGGATAGAGTAAATAATAAAGTTTTCATATACATCTTAAAAGTAACCTTTTAAATTGCAACTCTGTTAGGTTAGGTTTCAGGATGACTATTCCATGAAAATATCTACTACAAACATAATTATGGTGATTATTGCGGGATATTTTATTCCTTAATAGCAACGATGAAGCTGTCTACTGCTCACTACGCCGTCGCCGTCGCCGCGTCGGAGCGTCGCGTCGTAGCGTGTAGCTTGGGTCTACACTTTAAATGCGCATATTTTATTAATGAACTGCGGTTAATTTCAGTATTTTAACCGCAGCAGGTAAGAAAATTGGTAGATTAATAGTTTAGTACAGTGGTAAAAAGGTGGGAGTATACACGACTTCGGCCTTGATAATCTAAATATATAAAACAAAGTCGGGCTATTTACACCATTTTATAACTCAAGAACGGCTGGACCGATTTTTATAGTCTATGATTTGTTGGATATGTCTCCACCCCGAATAGCAGAATAAGTATTAAAACAATATGAAGAAAATATAATTTCTCATACATTATGTATGGAACGGCTTTTTTGATATCTCGAGAACTCTATCAATATTTCTCGTTGAGAATTCTTTTTGAGTTATGTCATCCTGGTGATACAAACGCACGTTGTGTTACCATGATAACGAACGCATGAAATCTTTAAATAGAGAGAGAGAGTATGTACCAAATATTTGTTAGAATTACTAATTTTAATTTCAAATTTCGTTCTTGCATGTACTATGTGCATTGGTCAGTTAAGGATAGTAATGGAAGGCGATGATCGTCCAGAACAACCCTTCATCATCCACTAGCAAGCGAATAAATTATGTAGCGCGCACTTGACGACTGTTAAAAAAAGATACAAAAAAATATATAATAAACAATTTATATATATTATTATTATTTTTTAACCCTTGCCCCACACTAGGATGTTCTCCGATATTGTTGGTGCGTATACAAACATTTAAACTCACATACAAAAACAGACAGACCCGGAAAAACTACTTGTAGGTCATACAAATATTTGTTCCGTGCGGGAATCGGACCCGCGACACGCAGCGCAGCAGTCAATCGCTTAACCACTGCGCCAACCGTGTCGTCAAATAATATTTACATAATTATATAGGTACAGTATAAGCTGAGCAGTGTTGGCCCAGTGGTTGCTGGTGGTGGCTGTGACTTACTTGTAGGTCGTAGGTTCGAACCCTGACAGGTGCTTTACTTTGTGTAAATTATTTCATCACCACTGCTCTCAAAACGGTGAAGGAAAACATCGTGAGGAAACCGGCGTGTTGGATTACGGCCTAGTCCTTCTCACAAAGAGGATGCCTGTGTCCCATCAGTGGGTATATAAGCCTTAAAAAAATACACATGACGTATAAAAAAAAATCGTCAACATCGCTGTCAACAGGAATTGTGCCAAAAATAGTGGAAAAGGCTAGCAGCATTGCCACGTTGAATTGCAATGCTGGATTCTTTGGCCAAAAAATAAGCCAGTCATCTGGTCACGTGAAAAGTCGACCAACTGCTTGGCGATGTAAAGAAACAAGAAAAGAAAGAAAGAAAATACGTTTATTTGTGGTAAACATGACGCAATAAAGAACATAAACACAAAAAAAAAATAAGAAAACTATGGGGAAAAAATGCGTAACATCCACGCAAAACGGCTATCGCTCAGCATTATGCTGCGACCCTATGCAAGACAGAGCCCCAGCGCTGGTTTTCAGCTACAGCCGGCGTTGACGTAATGACGTCGAAAAACTAAGTGGGGACACGGATCCCATGGCCCTAAAGTTTCAACCCTAAACGGCTCGAACATATAACTCCCAATAAGATTGGAGTATTTGCGCCGTTTGATATTTCCCACACCTGCAGCAGCCGCCTCAGCACAGCCTGTCGTGCTAGGAAGATGGGACGGCTGCTTGTATTCAATATTTGATACTGCATTATTTCTTCGAGCAATTCAACAAATGATCACTGCAATCGGTTAAATCCATGCGCAGATTGGCACCTGCGCGCCATCTATCTATCTAATACACGTTGGAGTGATTTATTTATTAGCTTTGGGAAAGCGCTCAGAGGAGACTCGTATTAGATGACGTCTGTCGCGCATGTGATACCGTACAAATCGACCGGCTTCTACCAGGACTGCATAAATGCAGAGTGGTTTACCTGCGCATTCAGTTAAACCGCTTTGCTTACAATTTTACTTATATAGCTATTGTACAGTAGGCCGCACGTCAGTGGCAATACTTTGGCCGTGAGCTGGTCTAGTATAAATACGGAGTTCCAATAGATTATGAGGCGAGTTTATGCAAATTTTGTAACCACTGCCGCGCGGCCTATGTGCCGATGACTTGAAACAAATGGGACAGTGTACACGAAACAAGGTTATAACGAGGAATATTAAAGCGCCATCAGCAGAAACATTAAACATAACATCAAATGGTTGTGGTTTTGAAAACTAAACAAATCCGAATTAACTAGTCGAATTTGGATTTTTGGTGGCCATATCAACATCTGGCCATATAAAAATTGCAGATTTTAGGATAATATTTATGTATGTATTCGTTTTCTAATCATGAGATTTTTTTTTAACTCCTTTCAGGACCTATAAAATTATGTTTCAGGTTTATCTTCTCAAAGTTTAAAAAAGTTAATACGAAACAAAGATGAATAGATATTAGTTTTGCCTGTTTGTGTAACTTTTATGTTGACTGGGTATATTGCGCGACGCCTATGACGGTTCTCTGAATTTTAAAATTAACATGTCCATACTGTGCATCCAAAGGTGGAATGAGAGTGGAGAGCACTTTGCCAGGCAATGGTTGTCCCATTGCCGGAAAAGGGGTAGGCTACGGGCTCTTAATAATAATGTCCATGATCATGGCGATGGTCTACATCATCGACTATGTGAATTTTATATTTATGATATTTTAATTTTATATTGTGAGCACAAGAAAGGATTTTCATTAAAGAAAAATAATTTATTAATGAAACTGTTTTATGGATCGATGAGTGGTTTTATACCTATTCACCGTATAAAACAGATTGAACTATGTAAATTCAACAAACTGAAGCGTAACGCAAGTAGGTAAAGTTCTTGCTGAATAGTGGGAAGACCCTAAGTAACTAGAGCCCCCGTCGTCTATTGGCCGGGGGCGAAAACTCAACAGGTGTGCTCAATTGTGCCATCAGTCGCCCCTTGCTACTAGGAGACCATAAGCACCAAGAGATACTTTTTCGAGATCATACAATTTCAAGAGATGGCGCTGCTACTGCTATCACTAATAGATAAATGTATACCTAGTATTATGCAGATGTAGACGAATTAACTCCGCTGAATGCATGATTACCGTCCCTTCAGCTAACTACCCAATTAGTGGAAATTGGGTCACTACACAATTTAGTTTTCGGAAAACCGAAAAGTATTTTTATTCTGTTCGAAAATATGAAATATATATTATAATGGGCAACGTAGAAATGTAATAGGTACGTATACACACGTAATTTTCACACAAGAAAGCGTGTACGCAAAATGCGGTCTTAAGTCAAACTCCATAGGTACATAAAATAAATGTAGTGCTTATCAGTTTTTACTCGCAATTTTTAAACTTATAGCCAGCGAATCCTGGCATAAGGAAATGATGGGCATATTTAAAAAATCATCAGCTGGCAACATAAAATACATAATAAATTAATTAATAATTGCTATTTAGGAACCATGATTAACGATTATAACGAAGCAGCTCGGGCTCTTTTTCCATTAAGACTTGGTAAATATTAGGACTGACGTGACCGTAGGTTGGTCTCTCACAGTAACATACACAATAGGTACACATACCCAAGCAGCCATTTCAGTTTCTTGCTAATCCTTGACGCCATTTTACTTCGACACTTGCAAGGTTTGTTTAAGTATACTTGCAACGCTGCTTAAACACGCAAAGAAAACCGTAGAAAGTGTGGTTCCATTAGCTCTAATGATTAACGTATGATTTACCATAAATTTTTTGACGTTAAAACGTCAACCAAACACAATGGTGGTTTAATTGGACAGTAAATATTATAATCTATTTAGTACTTACCTTGTGCCCATTCAACACGAAAAACATTTAGCTTGTTGTGCTTTTGCCTTTTGGTTATAAAACGATACTTTTGCAAAAGGTTATATATACTAAGCAAGCTCTAGATGATGACAGTAGGTATACGTAGTCAAATTTATATGAAAAAATAAAATATTCGCTTTGTTTATGAACCATGGCTCCCACATTGTATTTTATTAAATTTTCAGCAGCCTATGTTATTACTCGTACTCCTTTTTTTGGGCAGTGGTGTAAAAATGTTATTATCTAGTTAGAATGGAGACCCAAATTTTCAGATGAAAAAGAAAGGAAAATAAATAGCTTTCAATCTGTTGCCATCAAGGTGTATTGGATTATTTTATTTTCTCGCAATCGTAGTGAAAAGAAGAGTGGAACACCCGGCGCTAAAATCCCATTATAAGAGTAAAACTACCTCGTATATAATGGGTCATTTTAGCCCCTTGTATAACAATATACTATTAATAACTTATAGGCAAGTTAGAAAGTTATAGCACATAAAATCAGACTGATGGCTGGGACAATCGAGTCTTTAATCTAACAACGAGATATAATTAAAAAAAACAATGTTGAATGTACTGCGTATTAAATTTGAAATGACTAAAGCAAAACAACATAATGGTTCCATATACATTTTCCACCGGCAAAACGCAAACACGATCTTTTTCGAACTTGTGCGACTTGACTTTAAAGTTGTGCAATTGAGCCAACCAATTGACCATTTAACCAATTGCGTAACATAGTTTGAACCACAATTCGACCGTTTTGAAGGATATTGCTAATGCATTGCTTCATCTGTTAGAAAAATTCGTTTGCTCGACAACGTAAATAACTCAATGGACTTGGGTGAACTGTCAAAATGAAATTCATTGCGATCAATTGTCATTTTATGAGTGTTACGCAATTACCCCGCAGGCAGACATTGACAGAGTCAATAGCGTTCAATAACTCGTGAATGGAATTATCATAGCAATAATGACCGACCGAAACTAATAATAGCATATGTATAATTATTTATTTCACTATTATAATATTTGACCTACATATAAACGATTGTTGACGATGCACCACAATAGCATATAAATATGCTATTATTCGTTTTGGTCGTTCGATTGAAGAACATTGTTAGAACTTCTAAGTAGTTTCTCACTTTACCCATTTAAAGCACGACGGCACGGTTGGCGAAGAGGTTAAGGGATTGACTGCTGCGCTGCATGTCGCTGGTTTGATTCCCGCACTGAACAAATATTTGTATGTATGTATGTATTTGTTTGTTTGTATACCTACAAGTAGTGCTTCCGGGTCTGGCTGTTTGTAAGTAAGTTTTGTATGTTTGTAAACGTACCCACAATACAGGAGAAATTCCTAGTGTTTTAAAAATAATAATAATAATAATAAACAAATAAAGATGTATCCATACAATAACTTAATGATTCATGAATGTAGGTACTGAATAGGTTAACAAAATTATAAAGATTTTAAGTTCTCTGTGTTTTAAAAGTAATAACTTGGGCGGCCCTTGAACTTAGTGTTTCCAAGTTCAAGGGCCGTCCAAGTTATTACTTTATTAGGTTTAATAGGATTCAGTTCATATTGAACCATTTATATAATATACTTAATGTGCAGGTTTATTGGCCATTCTGTGTGTGAGATACCTAGCTTAGCTTTTTATTTTAGAGGCCCTTAATAAAACCTCGTTTATTAAGGGCATGTATTTAATCTTACCTTTCATAATTTGCATTTTGCGTGCCTAAAAATATTATTGAACTCTAAAAGAGTGCTCATCTTTTTACGAAAGTCAAATAAAAAAAAATCTTGTTATTTTAGTCACTTCTGATCAACTGGACGTAGTTAAGCAGAAAGGACTCAACCCACATTGTGGTCAGGGATGAGTTGTACATACCAAAGAGGTCCTAACAGTTGGTTCTTTCAGTCTGCAAAAAAGATCCGTAACTCTACAAAGAGAATGTTGATTTTTTTATGTAAGAAACCAACCCACATGTAGCTGGGTACCTTCCGTTAACCGTTCCCTAGTAGCAATTGCCGTTGGCTTTCATACGCCAACAGTTGGGAATGTATTGGCAGACGGTTAGTTATTCCGCCAACCTAAACTTAAAATAAGCCCATTGTCATAAACATGCACTATTTGCCCAACGGATAGCCAACGACGGGCCTGCTGTTACTATTCCTACTGTTGGGTGATTTTTGTAGGGATTTAAGGTATAATGACAACATTGGGCCAACTAACGCGGGCCTGCTGCTTCTATTCCTACTGTTGGGAGATTTTTGTAGGGATTTAAGGTATAGTGACAACATTGGGCCAACTAACGCGGGCCTACTGCTTCTATTCCTACTGTTGGGAGATTTTTGTAGGGCCAATTACTGCTACTCCAACGGGGTGGTAGCGGGGTGTGTCATAAACATGCACTATTTGCCCAACGGATAGCCAACGACGGGCCTGCTGTTACTATTCCTACTGGATTTTTGTAGGGATTTAAGGTATAATGACAAAATTGGGCCAACTAACGCGGGCCTGCTGCTTCTATTCCTACTGTTGGGAGATTTTTGTAGGGATTTAAGGTATAATGACAACATTGGGCCAACTAACGCGGGCCTGCTGCTTCTATTCCTACTGTTGGGAGATTTTTGTAGGGCCAATTACTGCTACGCCAACGGGGTGGTAGCGGGGTGCGCGGGGAACGGGCGGCGGCACGCATCGCCCGGCCCGCCCGCCATTTTGTTATTCATTTGTGCACCTGCGGCTGCAAAGTGTTTGTGAGTGTTTGTTTTGTTCGCATCAACAAAGATATCAGGCTGGCAGGCTGTGTTTTAGTTTAGTTAGTTAACCTTTAGTGTTTGTGAAAGTGTTAAATGTATAAAGTTGGAGTTTTATTACGATGATGGTTACGGTGGGGAACTCGGTGTGGTGCGTGAAGAATGGATGACGCCACGGAAGACTCATTGCATGTGTGTTACAAAACGTGTAAAAATCGTCGCTGCACATGAACCTTATCGGCTTCAAAATAAGGTTGGTTTTTCAAAACAAATCGCTAAAACAAACCTTATTTCGAAGCCGATAAGGTTCATGTATAGCGACGCGCGTACGGCCGGTGCTGGCGAGACGCGTCGCTCTGAAACCGGCCATAGAACCAACCAACATACAACCGCTTGCCTAAATGTATTATGTGTCGTTGGGCCTACCCATAACACGTTTTCGTCGGGCCTTCGTAGGGCAACGTACGTTGGCCCCATCGCAAGTTGGGCCTTCGTAGGCAAATCTACGTAGGCCATCAGTTGTTGGCCCGACGCGCAAACTGCCCGCCTATTGTATGCATTTGCCAACTAACAAGAGGTAAGTCGCCTAACTAAATGCCAACAAAAAATGCTACTAGGGTTAGGACCTCTTTGGTATATACAACTCATCCTTGCCCACAATGTGGGTTGAGTCCTTTCTGCTTAACTACGTCCAACTGTTTAGTTGACTTGTGCGTCCGAAAATATAACCGGTCGTCTACAGGTCAAGCTTTATAAAATCAAAAACGATCTGCAATTTAATAGAAGTTTGTTAAATTCAAAAAAATATTTTTTTAATCTCAAAACCTATTTTGGTCAACTGGAAATATGAAATGTACATTATACTACGCAACCCAATCAATTTTAATCCATGAATATAATTCCAAATTGAGCAACCTGCATGTTAACAAACTATATTTTTTACTTCTCATGCTCTAAAAATTCGACTTTATTTCGTGCGTAGGCGACTTAAAGTCGCTTTTTATGCTATAGAGCATAAAGTAAAATCTTCGTCGAAGACCAAGGCAATCGGTCCAACAGCCACACAAACAACTTCAACTTTATAGAATAACCTCTTTTTTGAATTCGTTTCGTTAGTATTCTAAGAACAAGGCAAGGATACCAACAGCCAAAGTACACAATAAAACTTCATGAAATAAACTTATATTTTTATTTCGTCCATTATTTATTTTTTAAATTAGGTTTTTATATTAGTTAATCAATATATTTAAACTATAACTAAGTTATCATAGATATAAAAACAAAATGTTTTTTATAACTGAGCAGTGTGTAACGACCTAAGTCGGGTGTTATGTCACGTACCTACTGAAAAGAAAAAAAAAGAAATAAAACTTAATTGGCGGGAACCATAATTATTTTTCAATATTAATTAAATTTACAATATTTACATGTTGCTGTTTCATTTCCTCGCAATCAAAAGTGTACAACTCGTCCATAAAACCCATTTTACACTCTATATCCATCCTCGCTCGCAAGCTCGCTCGGATGAACGTCTCGCGTAAAATGGTGCGTTTTACGCACTTGATGTACAATCTACTATTATTTTGACATGACGATTGGGCCTGGGGGTCAACGGGGTCGAAATGAAAATCCAAGATGGCGTCCGCGAAATTATCAAAAATTCGCTGGTGATTATATATATACTTTATTTTTATTTCATGTCCTTTCATTTACTTTCATCACTATCTTTATTGATAATAGTTATATTGCCCAAAGGCGTGTTTAGCCAGTACTATCATGTTGACGTCGAAACCGCAGTAGAGGCCTCCTCGAGTGACGTAACCCTCAGAATGGTATTGATTTGCTTAATAGGTAAAAGAGGGCCGCCCCTGCCTTTTGGAATGTGTGACAGAGATAAAAATAGCGAAAGGTCGGCCTTGTGAGTTACATTTAGGATTTTACGAAGTTGCGTTGGTAGATCAATTGTTTGTAGTATTTGAAAGAGAAGTAAAGTCATGTGCAGCAGTAGTTTTTTGTTGGTTTTTAAGTACTTACAGATTTGTGTGTTTTATAACAAAAATTTAAATGTTTTGCAAAGTGTATTTTAGTTTCTAAAAACCCGTAAATAATATTATACTCGTAATAGTTATTTGACTAGGTATCCAAATAGCATGTATGCCAAATTTATTTATTTATCCTCCCACTGAAACGCCATACAGCAGCAAATTAGACCAACGGAGCAAAAGTTACTTCTAGTGCTGCTTTCCAAATTACTCTTTATGTATTTATCTGTCGACCTCGAAAATGACCTCGAAGCGCCCTTGATTCCATTTAGAAACGCGAATAATAACTTTTTCAACACATTTACTCAAAAAATGCATTCACGAAGCCTGTATACATTGTTCGAAAGTTAAAAATTACGCACCATACTACGGAACGTCCTGTAAAATAGGTACTCTCACCTAGGTACCTATTTTACCGCATAGCCCGTTGTATAGCACCGTGCGTATTATTTACGGTATTTTTTTTAATTTCCATAAAAAGTACTATAAGAATTGCACCAAGGAGTTTCACATTACGAGAATAAATAAGCTGACTGATCGAACCTCCTGGGAAGCGCTTTTGCTCAAAACGTTTGTCTCACGTTAATACTAAAGAGTAAATGAGACGAAAGATGTAGTTCTAATTTTCACCACGTGCATGTGGCGCCATTTGCAAATTCGCGCCATTTTCTTATTAGAAACGTCAAAGATGGTTGCGACTTTCCGACTGATATTTATAAACAAAATAATAATATGAGTTCAAGCGAGGAATCTGATATTAATATGGTATCTACTCCACTTGATATTTTTAATGAGGCGCAAATGGCAGAAAACGGTCTCTTGCCGCCAAAATTGCGAGAGCGCTATTTCATTATTTACAAATTTGTTTCATTACGTATTGTACTGTTTTCTCGCAAATGTGTCGAAAAACATTGTATGACACACGTGCAGAAATTGGTATTCACAAACTCGTGACTATGGTAAGCCCTCAACTTCGTCTCGGCTTACATTCGTCTACTCGTTTGTGAAACCAACTTACAGCACTAGTATCATAAATAACTATTCACACACATTAAACAGAAACGAAGGCGTGGTGACATACAAGGTAATACACACTTTTTGTATCGAACCTAGAGGTGCTTCCGAGCCATACGTTATCAAGAGTACAAGTAAACGCGCGTACTTACTACGCAATGACCGAAAACCGTTCACATAAAGCCAATTCGATGAGTTCTTCAGCAATGTTTGTCTGAGAATTAGGCCTTAATCTCTGTTGTCCGAAAGAAAGTGGATGAAAAACATAATAAATGAAATTCAATACATGTTACGATTGCACAAGAATCTTCTACTTAATAAAAATATTAAATTCATTCATGCATTCACTGACGGACAATGAACAGCCTAAACCACTGGGTCTAGAAGCATGAAATTTAGCACAAGAGTTCCTTATACACCGAAGGTGAACTCTAAAAGCTCTTTAAAAGAGCTCTTGTTTGGCGATGAGAAATACCATCGGGCACACTGCTTGTATTTCGTATAAATTGTAGCAGATAGAAAATGTTTAGACAACGTAGTTTGTACTGTGCCTAATATAATAAGTTAGTAGGGACCGACCTGTACCTGGTGAAAGGACAGTGCTGTTTGTGATGTGCAGTTTCACTATGAAACAAATATCTTCATCACACACTTTGAACTGTAGTCTGAAATAAAAATAAATTCTGAAACGCATGCTTCAGTCCGCTTTGATGAACTCGTTGTCTATATAGTGGAAGTTTATTTACTTTCGACTTTATTTCAACTTCAGCAGTGTTGACATTTGTTTCACAGTGAAAAAGACGTTTTATTGAATAGGCGACGCGGTGACGGCCCTAAGTAGGAACTTACTCAACCGCTCCTGGCTTCTTCTGGGTAAGCTCACTCCATCGTAGACTTTGTCTCTGTCATCCAGACCTAGACTAAAGTCAAGAGCAAACTTATAGTAGAATAAAAAAAAAGACGTGTGGCACTCGGGGACTGCCGCGGTAAAGCTATTGCATAGCATTTTGTATCAACTTATGCAATTATAATTATTTATTTATGCAGTATTTCTTTTTCTTTGATATTAATTTGTTTTTTTTTTTTTTCGTTACGGAATTTCTGGATTCGGTCCCCGCGCTCAAGGCCCGCGATAGAAGCTATGCAATAGCTTAAAAACAAAATAAATAAGTGCTGAACGTCGGAAAAGTGTATAACTACGTAAACAAAGTCAAATACTATTCAAATATAAGCATAATAACAACTTTAAAATAGACGAAAGTGTTGAACCTAAACTAATTTTAAATAAAAAAAAGAGTGACAAACTGTTTTGACAGCGAAAAAATTCCATGTACATGAGTCATTTCCAACCGTCTAGTTAAGTTTAAAAATTGTTCAACTGGAATGGTATCAACTATTTGGCAAGCTTTAATTAAGTCATTGTAGCCTTGCGGTGCAACAGGGGAACTGAATGTACTCGTAATCGACTGGTCGTGAGTTCAAACCCCACTATCAACAATCACTTTTTGTGAAGATCATAATTTTATAAACTAATATTTATAAGAATAAAATACGCAGTACACAGAAAAAAGAACTGCCAGAAATTATTAGATCACTAGAGGGTACTGGTGTAGTAAAACCGTCGGAGTGGGGAGCGTGAGGTTTTTTCGTTACGGAATTTCTGGATTCGGTCCCCGCGCTCAAGGCCCGCGATAGAAGCTATGCAATAGCTTAAAAAAAAAAGAACAATAAAATAACAATTTGCCAAAGAAAACCGGAAAGTACAATTTATCCATACATAATTCATACTAATATTATAAATGTGGATATAGGTAACTCTGTCTGTCTGTCTGTCTGTCTATTACGTTTTCACGCCTAAACCGCTGAACCAATCGTCATGAAATTTGGCAGAGATATAGCGATAAACGACATACACGCGGGCGGAGCCGTGCAAAAGCTAGTACTCTGTAAAGTTGAACGTTTTAGCTACTCTGCAAAAACAGTTAGTAAATTCTTCATGGAGCTCGATCGTGTAACATTAGATAGTTTCAGGCAGCGCCGGCCCCAGTAACGTGACGTAACCTTGACTGTCTGAAAGCCGACAGACACTCTTCCATTGCGTTATACACTCCTAGTAGAATAAGCGCTTGGATGTGGAGTTGCGGCCACCAGCCTGCTCCTACATACAACACAATACAATACGCTCCTATTATATAGCCCAGCATATTCTTTCAGAATTAATTTCTATTTATGCTAACAGTTTGTGGCTATTCCGGTAACATAAGCTTACTTACGGAACTCGGTGATTTTGTTTAAGACAGTTATTTTTTACCTTTGCATTCAGAGACCTCGGAACATTCAAACACCGCTATGTTTTGAATGTGATTAGTTTAATTTTTGTATAAAGTAGTATTATCACTATAAAAGTAACTAAGTATGACTCAAGAACATTGCAAAATTCAGACTGGCATAACTAAGCAATTTGAAATACTTTGGTTGGAATTAATAGATATTTAGGAGTTTACAGTAATCATCTTAATTAAATATTTTTAATTTAATATAATCTATAGTATTTTTCTGCAATTTTTTCTACCGTATTCTAAAACAGCAATTTTTTTTTTAAACCACTGCGGGACTACTTTGAACCGCAATGTCTACATCGGCATCACCACCAGGATGTCATGGATTTAATAGAAGTGGACATTATACTCGCTGAATTTCAGGGCCTTACAGCGTGTGTTTCACCCTCTATCCGGTGTAAGGTATCGATTTTTACTATCTTACGGGAGGGTAATAATATAATCAAGAGAGGCGTGCAGTATTTAAATAAATATTAAAATAGTTTATATTATTTTGTAATTTTGTCTTTTAACGTCACGCGTAGTGTTTTCAATCACTTTTTATTTAAAATACTTTGTTTTCGCTACGATTACCTAACGAAAACAAAGTATTTTAAGTATAAGGTATTATGGAGATTGATCAAGCTTACATATTTGTTTGTACGTTATTAAGGCACGCAAATCGATAATATGAAATTATTCTATGAAATGTGCAAAAAGGTGAAATCGTCCGCAACGTCTAATCCCGCATATCTACTAGGATAGCATATACCTAAAAGTATACATTATTTTCCAAGAACTCACTTTTTAGGCGTTATGGTCAAAGACCGCAGTTCTTCATTTTTTTTATTCTGTACTTATCTAATGAATTCAAATAAGGTAACGAACCTTAAAAAAATTGTGCTTATCATTTCAAAAGAGATTATAAAGATAAAAATCAACAATTCTACAATAATATAATCCTTCTACTATGAGCTTTTTTATTGAAGAGCTCTAATGAAAACAATTTTAGAATTCTAATGTCGGTCACAAGATTTGGCATAGGCGCAACCCGAGCTAATAATTATTCTAAAGTGCAAAATTATATTATTATTATTATTATTATAAGGCACATACCCATATTATTTGATTCACACTCTGCTCCACCAAAAAGGCACCATTGTTAAAATACAAATAAATAAATAAATAAAGTAAATGCACATATAATATTTTCTGCATGTTTAGGTAAGTTTTTTACAGTTATAGGCTTTATATTTCTGCAAAAATCATGGGAAAAAAAATCACTACACTCTTTCACAACACCGCAATTATAAGTTAGTCTAATAAGTAACTGTCCCATCTTATTCCAACTGAAAACACGTGTAGTCACAACGCTGTCTCTAACTTTTCTGAAACCGACCATAGGATTCCACCACCCCGCAGTGGCATGGCACGTAATTCCTCGGCTTATACGAGTCATCACTTCTCCTTCAACGATCATTACCGAAAGTGTTTGTTGTAGCAGTGCACGCTAGGTTAAGTGGTTCCTGCTACTCAACAATCTACGACTCTTTTAAGATCACTAAAGTAAGTCATAAATCTGCGTGAAAATTCCTATAGAACTTTAAACCGTTTGTATATTAACGTACCTACTGTTCTGCTTAATATTTTTGGGAGAAAAGTTGCATCCGATGAGGTCAATGCCCTTTGAATTCACATCCCCGCTGCAAAGATTTCCCTCGTAACTGGCGAGGGATGTAGTCCCCTAATAAAATAGCGACTTTGGGATTACATTTCGTCTGCTCGACTTTGATCAATTCCATATTTTTTATTAATTATACCAATGTACTAATACTATAATTTTTTAACAGAATTTCATCAATTTCTATTTCATTTAAACGTACGGTGGCCAGTACATCAAGTTACCACAAACCGTCAAATTTTCTCGTTCGATTTTGAACTTAATCACCAACAATTTAAAGTTTAAAATCGTTTGGAGAAATTTGCCAGTTACGTGTAGCTTGATGTGCTCGCCACTGTACCTTCTTACTGATGTTGCCAATCTTTCAATTTCAATATTACCGCTTAGTTTTAAGTAAGTTAGCTTATTTCTCTGACTGATTGTCGTATGAATGTGGTGTTCACCTTTAAGTAACTGTTGCACTGTAATTTTACTTAAAAAAATATTTTATGTTTTTGTATCAGTAATCAATTGTTGATGAACCTAATAGAACAACACAACAACAACAACAACTCCATTTTACCTTAATTTCAATAGCGCGTTGAGTAAATTCCAGACCATGGCATGATAAGACAGACTCCAGGGGTCTAATAGTGTGTTTTGTAAAATAAAAAATAAAAATAAATAAATAATATAAAACAATTATAATACATGAAACATTTTAGGTTTACTCATCAATGACGCCTCCAAGAAATCTTATAGCGTAATAAACTATTGTATTTTCGGAGAACACCTCGAAAAGCCGGTGTAAAAAAATGGATGAAAATAGTCCGGCTCCCGCTATATAAATGTTCTTATGAATATATGATACTAGCTTTTGCCCACTGTTCCACCCGCGAGGATGTCGGTTATCGCGTAAAAAAGTAGCCTATGTCCTTCTCCATATCCCAGGCTATATCTCTGCCAAATTTCATGAGAATCGGTTCAGCGGTTTAGGCGTGAAAACTTAACAGATAGAGAGATAGACAGTTACTTTCACATTTATAATATTAAGTATGGATTGTTATATGATCTTAATTGAATTCAATTACCGCTTAAGAATAAGTCATAAAGTTTTTGCTTACCACGATGCACGGATTTTTTTAAATAAATTACTGTTCCGAGGAAATGGTTTAAATTTATATTCCAATCTTATCCGATCAGAGACCCAATACATAATAACTTTATGAAAATGATTATGCACTCATAAAAATATCTTATGACTGCCACGTCTTAAAAGTAAAAAATAAAGTTTTTCTTTTTAATTTTAGGTTGGGTAAAGTTACACCAGTAAGGAGAGTAGATGTCGTTTCACGGTTTGGTATGACATCACGCAGCGACATCTGTGTTGCTACGTGAAATCCAAGCATTCCCTTATGGGGGATGTAACCCTGGTTCAGTGCAAAAAGCGGCAGCTTATATAAACGGCCTTTCCCAAAAAAAAAAACATACATTATTTATTTGTCCCTATAATATGATCCAGCTGTTGGAGCTACAACTGTTACACAGATTTCGGGGTAACTGTGAGACGGCATCATATTAAACTAACGGTTCTATTCTATTTTTTTTAAGGTTCTGGCTCCATCGGTAACATTCGATGATTTTGCCAATGTCAAGGTATGAGAAAAAAATCAAAGAAATGATCGCAAACTGGAACGCAACTATTGATTAGTGTTTGTAGCGGTGGCATCTATGGATCCCCATGTAAAAAAAAGGACAAAACATAAACTAACGGTTGTTTTTGTTTGATTTTCAAATTGTATAGATTTTTTCTAGTGATTGTCAATTTGACCATTGACTATTGATTAGGTACCTGTACATTTTTCTATTTTGAACATACATAATATATTTGGTTATACTAGCTTTTGCCCGCGGCTCCGCCCGCGTGGATGTCGGTTATCGCGTAAAAAAGTAGCCTATGTCCTTCTCCATATCCCAGGCTATATCTCTGCCAAATTTCATGACGATCGGTTCAGCGGTTTAGGCGTGAAAACGTAACATACAGACATACAGATAGACAGACAGATAGACGGACAGACAGAGTTACTTTCACATTTATAATATTAGTATTAGTATGGATAACAGTTACAACATGTCATGTAAATTTACTTTATGATAATCACGGTTCAGTTAAAAAGCTCAGCATTAAGGCTCTATACCGCAAAAAGCGAGTCATCATTATGCTCACAAGGCATACAATTTTATTATCATTTAGATAAAGCTAATATAAAAACGTGGCCATTGCAAGACGACGATTTAATGTGTTTAATTTCATTTCAAAGTCGTATCTCGTGACGTACGATATTTCACAACAAAATGTTGGAATCACACATCAACATCCTACTGTTCATACGGTTACAAATGCATTATGAAACTACTGGTTATAAAGTGATCTGTGATTTCATAATTATTTCGTGAAATATCGAACATCAAGACTGTATGTACGTGGGCTCACTCACAGTGACACTCAGTGAAGTTCTCAATCCCGTTATTCGAAAAGTGCCATCATTTAGGTAACTGAACTACTAGCTCGAAACTTTGTACACATCTCGTCCACTGTGCAGATAGTTCCTAGCACTGTCTTTCATGAATCGGCTTTTTCCAATCCATTTTCAATCAAATGTTGAACTTCAAATCTTGTTAATGTCTATTACTTTACTAATGGCTTTAGTCGAAGATTCAACATAACTTCTCCAAAGTATGGGTATCTACGATGATTATTGGATTATTGTTCAGCGAAAAGAAACACTAGAAATGTTACGCACACTTAATAATCACCATGGAATTATGAGGTACTATATAATTACTGATACACAAACACCAAACACCACCAAAGACAAACACTAATCTTTTCGTAATTACTTCACGCAAATCGTTTTATGTTAGATACCTGTCACGTCGGATAAGATCATTCCTACCTGTGATTCAATCCATTGACACCTCATCGAAAACCGAACCATCTCGAGAACGTACTCTAGATGGTTTCGCTTGAAGTTGATGAAAATAACGATCAACACTTAAGAAGTTAAGACCTTTCGTTTATCTAGGACATGCGCTTCTCTGACTTCTTTGCTTTTACAGCCACGTAATAATATAAACCAAAAAATGGGATAAAACATCAACTTTAGACAAATTAACATATATTGATAGAGACGGCACTTACCGCCTACCGCAAACAGACACGAAGTGCGACTTTGTTTTATAATATGTATAGATTTGGTATGAAACTGGTTCGCTACCTGTGAAGCATGCATTTGAAGCCGCATTTACACATTCGCGCGAATGACGAGGCAAGCGGTGAGTCGAAGCATGAGCACGAATATGTAAACGGAGGTTCGTCATTCGTCTCGTGTTTCACTTCGCCGCTCGTTACGCTCGCGTCTAGAGCGGTTTTCTGAACACGAATCAAAGGGAAAAGAGTGGCGAGACGAACTGGTGTTTACACATTCGCTTTCTAGTTCATTTCGTAGCAAACGGCCTATAAAGCAACATAACAAAATTGACTGGACTAACAATAAAGTTATGATGTTTTTGGAATTTTACTAAAGTCAGCCAGTCATTTGGAATCCAAGAGCAAATGAATAAAAATCCTTTGATCGTACCTACACATCGACGCAAGAAGCTGGCATTAATAAAATCCGGTGCATGAGAGGACGACCTTTACCAACCAATACGGTTTGCATACAGTTTAAAAAAGAAAATGTAATGCAAAAGCCGCTAGAATAACGACGTCGTGCACTTCTTCAAGCTAAACTAGACATGAATAGACGAAACGGTCACTCGTGTAGCCTGAAGCCACATAAATTCGTCGAATGGCAGGCGAATCACGAGCACGCATGTGTAAATGCGGTATTATACGAACAGAAATTGTCAGTTGCGATCTGCGGCACTGCAGAAGTGTTAACCAGTATGAATAGAAAATTCGCAGCTGTCAGAAATTTTATAAACTGTCAAGGATGCAACTACAAAAATTGTGTCAGCACGAGATTTTTTTTTAATAGGTTGGTATTTCATTTAACACTAGCGGACCTGGCAGACATTGTCCTGCCCGAACAGCGCCACCGAGTCCAATTGTATTTTCAAACCATCCAGGGAGCCGCTCAAATATACACACAAATATATTCATCCAAATCGGTCCAGCCGTTTAGGAAGAGTTAGGTGACAAACACACGTATAGACCAAATTATATATTTACAGATAAAACGGTCAAAGACAATAAATAACCTATATAAATTATATTCGTCGCCGCATGCGTTTGCTTCTGTGTGGAAACAGCTTAGGTGTAAATATTGTACGTTCCTTTACTATTAGACCTGAAAATTAGCCAAAAAAAATAGAAAAAAAAATTACTTCGCGGAACGCCTAACAGTTGTGAAACATCGAAACTACTTTATATAAAAAACATGCATGAAAGGATGGTTTCGCGTATCACGCGCTCGGAACTCTGCTAGAGAGTCGCAGAGTTGCGAACGTGTGACACGCGTGGCGTGGCCAACAACTACTCAGGTTAATTGCGTAACACAGTACCAGCTGAAATGGGTTTCATTTTGCAGTACAACAGTTTTAGAACGTGTGATGCAATGGATTAGCAATATGCTTCAAAATCATTCAGATTGCGATTGTGTGTTACGCAATTAGGGTGCCGCCTGGTTTGGTCCGCCGCATTAGATGTGATGTGAAATCAAAAAACATATCTTTCACCGCACTGCAGTATTCACCATTCTTGTATTCTATTCAAATTTTAATAAAGAAGTACCTACTAATGCCTCCTTTTGTTCTCGAGCATGGAGCTATGCACTCGTCTTTGGTTGATTCTTACAATTTATTCTAAATTCAAACGAAACAATTACGCTTGTCTTTTGTCTTTCGATGTAAGTGTCTTTCTGCCAAAAGTCAAAGTGATGAGGAGATTTTTCCTAGATTGACTGTATTTAATATTTTATATATCTTATGAAATTTCCGTCCTTTTCTCCATTTATTTAACATGGGGCATTCATTTAGTTAGTGAAAATGTAATCAGGCGCCCTGGTTGAATATTGCAGAGGAATATTGTATGGTGGTACAAAATTTGTGTTCGTACTTGTCTGTGAAAGTCAAAGAGATTGAAATCTATTCAATATTTGCCGAAGTGTAAGGAGTGAGCCATAACTGGCTGAAGGAGATTCAAATGGGAGATAAAAATAAAGACAAAGCAGGAGGAAAGAAAGAAGAGCGCGCAGGGGCGGGATTCTTAAAGGATTTTCTTGCTGGTGGTATATCAGCTGCCGTGTCAAAGACTGCAGTAGCTCCCATCGAACGAGTGAAGATTCTTTTACAGGTGCAAGATGTTAACAAACAAGTCAAAAAGGGCCAGCAATATAAAGGTAAGTCGTTTATTATCGCTACGCTAGTTTCTTTTTTGTTTCATTAAATTATTGAACTGAATAAAAAAGTTGAAGCTTACTTTGCGCCAAACGATTTGTTTGATGGGTGTATACAAAAAGTTCGTGAGGCGGAAATAAGCTTCAACGTTTTTATTTTCCCCCAAAATAATAGAAGAATCAAATGGTACGAGTAATCTAACTAGTGCGCCGTAGTCACTGGCCGTAGTGATATTAATTTATTAGTAACCACCTGCAGGATAAATGCTTCATTTTCATTAGTCCACTACTTTGCACCTTGACCTGGTAGGGGTCGCTCCCGTTTGCAGGCGTAGTGCTCGTCCTGACAAAAAAGTCTTGGTCTGCCACGATGCCCATTCACGTTTACCGTTAGTAATACAGGATAAGTTTTTAATCAGTGCGCAAATATATTTTTTGGTGGTTCAGTGTCAATAATAGATCACATTCCATTATTTGTTCAATAATTTTTTGTCCTACTTGAAATCAGCAAAATATGGATACAATATATTCGTAATAATATCAATGAGCGAGCGCACATCTGATAAGTACCTACTACTGCGTTCCGCTACACTGACGGCGCCGCCGGCGCGTTGGGCGACGAGTATCCATTATACCAGTTTCAAAATAAACATAAATATAAATCAGCCGCAAGACGTTCACTATGGGACATACGCCTCCAAGCATCACCCAAATTCATAGTAACGTGAAACTAATTATTATTTTTCTTACAAAACAGGTATCCTGGATATATTATACCGGGTACCAAAAGAGCAAGGATTCTTCTCATTGTGGCGTGGTAACCTCGCGAACGTCATTCGATACTTCCCAACACAAGCCCTAAACTTTGCATTTAAGGATAGATACAAGAAGGTTTTCCTTGGCGGTGTAGATAAAAATACACAGTTTTGGAAGTATTTTGCTGGCAATCTGGCGTCAGGTGGAGCCGCTGGTGCAACTTCTATGTGTTTTGTGTACCCTTTAGATTTTGCAAGAACCAGGTAAATAAAATAAGTTATGTAGGTACCTACATCTCACAATGTTCTATACCGATGCCGCACATGCTTTGCAACATTATATTGGTGGCCTAGTGGTAACAGCCCTGACAACTTCTTTTTTAAATCTTCGAACGTATTATTTTTCCATGATCCAACATGTTGCTCTTAACACCTCATAAAACTATTGTAGCCCTTGCAAGAGTAGTGTGTTCGGAACATGTGACTGGGACCCAGGCGCCTCATGCGCTTTACTTTGTATAAACCGTGAAAGAAAACATTAAATATGATGACATATGTCATCCGCACCACCACGCATTCAACCCGCGTAGTGTGGATTGTAGCCCACTCCCTCTCACAGAGAGAATGCTGGAGTCCCAGCAATTGGAACATTATAGGCCGATTAACATGCTATTGATTGGTATAAATACAAAAAAGTGCACTTATCAGAATTTTTTGTTACTTTTTCAATGCAACATTTCGTCGGATTGAGAGAGGGGAAAGTGGCTAGTAGTTTCTATATTGCACTGTATCTCTTTTATCTTACACAATTTCAATTTAAAAAAAAAATATTATAGGTTGGCAGCTGACATCGGCAAAGGCAAAGATAAGGCTTTCAACGGACTCATTGATTGCCTTGCCAAGACTATAAAAACGGATGGACCTTTGGGCTGGTACCGAGGCTTCGTCGTGTCGGTTCAGGGTATCATCATCTATCGTGCGACTTACTTCGGATTCTTCGATACAGCAAAAGGCCTTCTCCCTGACCCGCAAAATACTCCGCTGTTTTTCACTTGGCTTATAGCACAGGTAATTAAATTTATTATTATATTGCTATGAGCATGAAACGGTCCATGTTCTATTCTAGCGACCCGGCCCTGCTTCGACTTGACAAAACATCGAGATTTCTTTATTACTTATATGTACGTTTCATATTTTATTTTATTTATTTATTTATTGGGGACATAATACAATATAATAATAATAATAACCCCACCGCCGTATCTCTACGTTGACGTCGTGGTGGAGCTTGCGCGCTCCGAACTCTAGGTCTGTGCCGGTAGAGTTTACTTTCCCGGAACTGGTCTAGGGTGAGGAGCCAGACCAAGAGAGATACAAAAACCTGCAGGGCAGCATGTGGCGAGCTGTTGGGCAGTTGCGACCCCACGGACCCTATCTCCTGGGAGAAGTCATGTTCTTCATCTCTGGCTTGCCTTTATTGGCCGGCTGGAGTGAGTACTGACGAGGAACTGAGCTCCCACCTCATTCTTGCCTTTATTGGCCGGCTTGAGTGGAGTTTCGCAAGAGCAAACGTGCTCGGTGGAAGGAAGTATTCCAGTAAGTGCTTGTAGGGATCTTGACCATCTTCCGGGCTCTGGGATTGTTCTGAGAGCCGTGGAATACCTCTCCACTCCTCGAGCACCTCAGGACATGTTGCCCCCTTGTTGCTACGTCACTATGAGCTAGCGACCGTTTTCGGGGGCCCATTATTGAGTGTGCAAGTCACCCCCTGCCATTTTATCCGTGTATAATAAAACATTGATCAGACAGGGGCCATAGTCCTTTCATAGTTTTAGGTAATCAGTCAATTTTAACCACCCAAACCCATAGGCCAATATGTTTGTTTCCATATCCTACAATAGTCCTACACCAACCGGGGGTTGTCCTTGGGTGCACTTGCATAGTGCGTACAGGGATAATCGTCGGTTGGTGCCTCATTCCATTTAAAATTTTCTAACGGGCCTCTGCGATTTGGCTTCGGCCCCTCGTACGCCTTCCAAAGGCCCGGGACCCCAGGGTCCCGAGATATATAAACGTATATAAAATAATAATAATAATAACCCCACCGCCGTATCTCTACGTTGACGTCGTGGTGGGCTCCAAACTCTAGGTCTGTGCCGGTAGAGTTTACTTTGCCGGAACATGTCTAGGGTGAAGAGCCAGACCAAGAGAGATACAGAAACCCGCAGGGCTGCATGTAGCGAGCTATTGGACAATGGCGACCCCACGGACCCTATCTCCCATGAGAAGTCATGTTGTTCCTCATCTCTGGCTTGCCTTTATTGGCCGGCTGGAGTGAACAATGACGAGAAACTGAGCTTCCACCTCATTCTTGCCTTTATTGGCTGACTTGAGTGGAGAATCGCAAGAGCAAACGTGCTCGGAGGAAGGAAGTATTCCAGTAAGTGCTGGTAGGGATCTTGACCATCTTCCGGGCTCTGGGATTGTACTGATAGTCGTGGAATACCTCTCTAGTCCTCAAACACCTCAGGATATGTTACCCCCTTGTTGCTACAGCACCAAGTGCTAGCGACCGTTTCCGGGGGCCCATTATTGAGTGTTCATGTCACCCCCTGCCATTTTATCCGTGTACAATAAAACATTGATCAGGCAGGGGCCATAGTCCTTCCATAGTTTTAGGTAACCATTCCATTTTAACCACCCAAACCCATAGTCCAATATCTTTGTTTCCATATCCTGCAATAGTCCTACACCAACCGGGGGTTGTCCTTGGGTGCACTTGCATAGTGCGTAAAGGGATAATCGTCGGTTGGTGCCTCATTTAATTAAAAAGCGTCTAACGGGCCTCTGCGAGTTAGCTTCGGCCCCTCGTACGCCTTCCAAAGATCCGGAACCCTAGGGTCCCGAGATATGTAAACATATAAAAATAAAATTATAATAATAATAACAGCATATAACTGTCCCACTGCTGGGCAAAGGCTCTCATACAGAGAAGTCTTCTCATACAGAGAAGGCACGAGCATTGATCACCACGCTTGCTCAAGATAGGTTGGCGATTTCAGACTTATATTACTTATATCATTATTATTACATATGTCAGAGGCCTTAACCAACGGGCCATCACGACACCTACATATTATAATATTAATCACAATAATAAAAAAGATTATTTTACGTGTGCTCCTTCAATTACAGGAGACCACAGCATGCACGTATAACTAGGTGCAAACAGGATAAAAATAAAAATAGAGAAAATAAATTATAACATTTCAAAATAATTATAAGATAAAATTTACATTTCACGATTGAGCATTCATATTACAATTGTTTACTATAATAATATTTTTTTCACATTTGTTGACTATTGGAGGGAATAAACATAGTTACATACTTAAATATTTAATTAAATAGCGGTGGTTAAATTATTTCATATTAATGTTTTATATATAAATTCTAAATGATGGTGAAAACATCATCAAAATCCAATTCGTAGTTTAGAAGAACGAAGCGGTCACACCGTCAGACACGAAAAGCACATCATTTTATAATATGTACCTATAGATACACGGACCGTTTTATGTCCTTTCGTTGATCCTACACATAGTGTCCCTACACCCAGAGGCCCCCAAGCCTTAGCAGAGTGCTGGTGGTTCCAGGGATTACTTTTAATTTGTTCCATCGGTACTTACCTAAAATGTTATTTGTTAAGTGTCATTTCTTGCAGTGAATGCTTCAGATGTCGACCTCTCCAGCCAGCGAACTACTTGTTTAATAGGTGGTTGATAGTCCTCAGATTAATCCCAAACTTTTGTGCTTCTCGTGTTACTATATCCACTCTCTGCTATAGCTTGGGAGGCGCTTTTTGCCTATAGTATACAGGTTTAGAATAACTCGCAATTAAAAACACGTGTTGCGACGCAACACCATTCGATTCTCAGCCTTAGCAGAAATATATCAAATGGCACTGCATGGTTCTCATCAGAAACGTTTTGTTATGTTTTTAATGTTGATTTGTTTGATACAGTCTGTGACTACATTTGCTGGGATCTGCTCCTACCCACTCGACACAGTGCGACGGCGAATGATGATGCAGTCGGGAGTGCCAATGGAGCAGCGCCAGTACACGAGCACAGCAGACTGCTGGGCGAAAATATTAAAAAATGAAGGTGGGGGTGCATTCTTTAAAGGCGCCTTCTCTAACGTGCTCAGAGGAACCGGAGGGGCCTTTGTACTAGTGCTGTACGATGAAATCAAGAAAGTCCTATGAGGTCCACCGTATGTTAATAATGGCTGCTAGTGTATCCGATTTAAACTAAGATTCAAGCTCAAAACTTGATGAACTATCCACGCATTGATTGGGTGGGTTCTCGCTATAAATCTATTTTTATGTTATTTATAAAAGGGTGTTGCGTTGGGTCATTTATTGAATACAGTTTTTTTTTCCTATTAGCGCGTTTTTTTTATTTAGCTTGACAGTAGGTATCTATATAAATAAATAAATAAATAAATATAACAAGGAAATTATAACATTAAGCACTGGCTGCACAAAAATTACGTTTTTTCAATCAAGATGCTCATCAGTAACGTCTACGCTGGTCGAGCCAAAACCTTCGGAGCCTTGAACATCGCACCATGTGGCGATCTATCGGTTATCTTCTTTCTTTTCATTTTTAAAAACGTGCCCCACACTAGGAATTTATCCTGTATTGTGGGTGAGTTTACTCGAACAAACATTTAAACTCACATATTATACACAAACAGCCAGACCCGGAACAACTACTTGTAGGTCATACAAATATTTGTTCCGTGCGGGAATCGAACCCGCGACACGCAGCGCAATAGTCAATCGCTTAACCACTGCGCCAACCGTGCCGTGCCGTGCCGTGTGTAGTCGTGCGTGAAATTAGACCCCTCCTGTTTTAGGAATACATTCACTGTGCGTACAGCTAAGGCCGTTGTACACAGCACGGTTTGTTTACGGTACAGCGCGCTAGCCTCACCCCAGAATAATGGTGTGCTTGTATATGACACGGCAACCCACCGGTTGTATGGTACCTATACGCCTACGGCGCGCGGTGCCTTTTGGTCAACAAACTTCCATAGTGTACCGTAGTTTTAAACGCCAAAAAAGCGGGTCTAAGGAGTGCCAGCCAACAATTATACCGTTTTTTTTACATATTTTCAAAAATACACCATCACCAGTATTTTACGGTGTAGGATAAAGGATCACACCGTCAATAACCCACCGTTCATACAGTAAAAAAAATGCAGTACAAAACTGTCATGTGTTCCCAAAACTATACAATAGTATACGGTACTGATCATGCCGTGTGAACAGGACTAGAGTCTGCATGGTTCAGCTGAATCTACTTGGTATTCAAGAGGGTACACCAAGATTTTGTTCTGGCGTTCAGTATACGCGTAAGGGCCGTACCTTCCTCCTGGGATGCCATGGCGTCGCAGCTAGGTCGCGATGACAAAATGTATGGTTTGCTGCGTGACCAGAGTATGCCCAAGTGAAGGGTACCCACTGTTATAACATAGATCAGTATGCATTTTGTTGTTAGCGCGACCTGGCTGCAACACCATTGCGGAAAGGTTTTACGAGAAAAACGAAACAAAGATCCGTTCATTGTAATATAAATATTAAATAATTTATTGAATCAACATAATATTATCATTACATTGAGTTACTTGATATCACACAACAAGGCAACCCCTCTTAGGGTCCAATGTCTCGGATTGCTATCAGTTTCGAAATCTATAGAGCCCACGTACTTAGCGTCAGTTCTCTGCGGCTTCCTGTAGATTGGACATTCGTACAACCTTGGATCTTTCCCTGCAGTCGTGTTAATTGCGAAGATATAGATCACAGGCATCTGCTCGTACAGAACCTTGGGCTTTGATTCTATCAATTTACCAGTCTTTCTGTCCAAAGACGCTCCTGGAAAAAGTTACATTACTTTATAGGCCCTCGTATAAATAAATCACAATACATGAGAGATAGACAATCTATGGCATTTTAAATCTCAAAAATAATTTGTTCAATATTATACACTCCCGGACTCCTAAATCGAACCACCGTGTATAAGTTTTTATGCAATTTTTAAGCTGACATACTGGCCATCACTTTGGTATCACCATTGTTCCAAATATGAATTTACGAATTTGAGAGAGAGAAGAAAATCAAAGTTTGGTTGTTCTTATATTAAAGAAGCAACAAGCTACTTTTAAAGAAATTTGCAAATTATGACAAAACAATAGACACTTCCGGACACCTGAATCGAACAACCCTGCATATTTTTTTAATTTTTGTTCTTTCTTTAAAAGTCTACCACAAATTCACTAAACGGGTAGGTTTATCACTTTATACCGACCCTACTGAGAATAAAATTATCCTACCTTCTAAAAACAGTCCATAGACGTAGACCCCCTCCGCGGGCCCTTCGTGGACCTCCTCCCTGTTCAACTTAGTGATGTGGTTCTGCAGGACCACGGAATCGAGAGCCCAGCCCTTGTGGCTGCGCGTCACCTCCTGCAAATGGTTTATTAATCACAATTTTATTATGTACATAGATTACAGAGTACAAATCGTGTGTACGGGGGCACATTTGTTTATATGGTGTGTGGCAGAGGACCTGACCTCCCGCTTTGATACCCTGCCCTACATAGGTAAATATTTAAGATGACGTTTAAAGCTCTATTTCGTGAAACAGGTGTCAAAAAGGTGTCCTTGCGCCTTATACAAAACTCACTGTCGTGTCGTGCCATCGACACGACGAATAAGTAAGCGCGAATGTATAAAAAAAGTGGCAGTTTGATAATTAATCATTTTTGCGCCAGCCTCAACCACACATTATATTCCATTGCGTGCAATTTAGCAACAAATGAAGTGCTAACTTAAATGCAACACATCTATCTTTTATACACACATATCTTTTATAAAATATTCGTCAAAAGTGGTTAACCAAATACGAGTTTGATTATACATAACTACTTGCTCGGTATAAAAAGGAATATAATTTATTGCTAATTATTTTGGTTTATTGCCCCTGGTTCGACCGCGTAGTTCTTTTGCGAAACGTAGGGCAGAGATGTATGAGTGCGAATAGAACTTAGATAAATGTTTTTGCCCATGGTACTTACGGTGCTACCTTAGTGTAATACTTTATAGTGGGTTAACTTGGCCGTCTGGTGGGGAAACACGAGGGTGCGCGGCGTTTCCCCTCTTGCCCGCGACGCCAAACGTAGTACCGGTGGAACACTAAGGCGCGCCGGTACACACTTCTAGGTGTGCCCTGGACACAAACTCAGTCGCGCGTATTCGTTTTTTACGCAATAAGGCTCGTACAGACTCGTGCAATATCGCGGGCGCGACGCGACACTAGTAGCACAATTTCTTTGTCGGTGCCTGTCGCGGCCGCGATATCGCGCGAGTCTGTACGAGCCTTTAAATGGGTGTACATAGTTTAAATACACTGCCCTACGCTTTGCAGAATACAAGCGTGACCACAGGCAGTAAACGCCTAACCTTTCGGGGAATACAGGCGTGATGTTATGTTATTATGTTTTATTTTCAGTTTATGGGTAGGATTATTAAAGTATAATGAAACCTGTCTCATGGCTGTGAGGAATCCCTGAGGGTTAAAGAAACCAGTCATCCAAAATGCTGTAGGCCTTCCATTCCGAAGCCAAATTCTGTACTGCTGTTCTCGTTCCAACAACTCGGTGTACCAGAAACCTAGTGTTGCCGACTCCCAAGACACCTTTTAAAATAATGACAAACAAATTAAGAACAAGATTCATTTATTTAATAAATATTTAACATTATTGACAATTCAAAAGAAAGATTTCTTTCTTGACAATTAAGGTTGGTTTTATAACCTCAATTCTCGTGGATGATTTCAATGACTATTTAATAAATAAAAATGATTGTTATAATGAAAATGTGTTGAAATTATCAAATTGAAACCTTCTAAATGCAGGTGAATGTATTACTAATTCCCTTTAACCTGAAAAGGATTTGTTTACACTTTTATCAGATACTTTTGAAACAGACAGAACTTTTCGAACTGAGTGCACGCTCGAATCGAGCATCCGGCGGGGCGGCGCGTGCGGTGTTCATGTTAAACACAAGCAATCCCTCGCGAATGTCCTGAGTGGCGGCGAACCGCGCGGTGTGGGGAGCGTGCTTCTTTGTGGTGAGCGGGGCGTCGAGCGTGGCGTCGAGTGCAGTTAAAACAAGTTTGTGTCTGCGTAGCAAATTCCCCACACAGCCTACTCTGTTTAATTATCTAGTTATATAAATATTTTAACCACACATTTTCTCCCAAATACATATTAATAATATTGTACGACCCAGACACCACGATGAAAAATGTGACCGGCTCACACGAACGCTAAGCGTGCACTAAGGCCACTCGGCGACCGCTCTTTCGCCGCTTGCACGCAACGCAGAACGCCCCACCGCACGCCTTTTTACTCAGGCCGTACACTAAGTGAGGCGCCAGCGCCGGCAAGGCTGGGAGGTGCTGAACCGATCCGGTAACATGCTTACGTTGGGTTGACGCATGGTTGACGTTGAGCCGGTACAGTGCTTATACGTCTACGAAGACTAAATACTAAATTAATACTTTGATTCGGTTCTTACGTTCTCGCACACTTTCAACTTTTTTATTGTTTTGGTACTTTTCCCAACCTTACCTAAGACCTGAATATACCTTGAGCCACTTTTGTGGTATACGGGCGTCATACATAGCATCCAAAGACTCCCGGAGCCCTTGGCTCATGACGATGGTGCCGTCTATAGCTAACTTTAGGTCACACAATGTTGAGCTGACAGTCTTCACTACCTTCTGTATCCTGTCGATTTCCTGTCTGCAAAGAAAAATGTTATTACATAAAACAGACAAATCATCATTATCGACTTGATATGTACTAAATTATGATTTTATCATACAATAATTAATTCTTTTTTGGGTGAATGAACTTTGGGATAGTGCTGTCGACTAATGGTTCAAGAAGCCATCATTTTATTTTTATATGTATGTGTAGCTACATCAAAAATATGTTCATCAATTTTTGTCTGCTCATTGCACGACAAAAGCTGCTTTACCGACTCAGCATTATAACGAGTTTAAAAATACCCTATTAATAGTTATTATGTTTTTTTTTTTTTTTTTTTGTACTGTACCTTATCTAGGAACCTTCTGATTAAGGTCAAAATGCCAACTTTTTTGAAGTTTTTTATGAAAATACGTTTTTTCTCCGTTTTTATTTTTGCACAATGTTACTTAGTTTAATGTATAGAATGCGTAGAGGACTGCTTCGTGATGGGTCTTTTTACACCCTGTATAATGGGACGCAATTCTCAATGTCACTATCGCAGAATGACAGTCAACCATCTTCTTTACATTTCAAACCGAATTAAAAATATGACAATGACAATAAAATAGCTAACACATTCGAGTCCAACTACTGCACGTAGAAATCATAATATATGCCATGCCGCTATACATATTGCCAGTATACCCTCCGAGAAGGCACCCTGCACTGAACGTGTTAAATATAGTTTTCTATGTTATAGTATATTTAATGCCGTAACTTCAATAGGTATATGTTTCCTGACATGATAAAGGAAATAAATAGGAAAAATGACGAAAATACAAAAGACATGACTGTACACTCATGAACATAAAAATATTATTACTATGTACAGCTCGGCAATAATATCTGATTTCATGATTCATCCATTAATATATGACGGCATATATGTAGGTATATGGGATTATTTGTGGAAGGTGTAAGTTTTTATCACAAAAGTTTTCGATCACAAAGTAGTATCAAATTCTTCTGAATTTAACTGAGTAGGCAGATATTAATGACGCAAAACATGTCTGTTAATATTTCATTGAAACATATTTTTGAAGCCGATAGAGTATCCCATATTTTGGCGTCGCTTGTCTCGCCAGATATGTAGTTCCTTCGATGTCACATATTTGTGCTGCCATTTTTAAATACCTACCACAAATTGTTACATATATTTGCCGCCATATATTAATGGATGAATCATGAAACCAGATATTATTTCCGAGCTGTCCATAATAATATATTTTTATGTTCGTGACTGTACTTATGATTTCATCAGATAATAACTAATCAAGTTTTACCTCAAGAAAATGTTCATAGGAAGAAATGCGCCCATCTTTTGTAGTGCTTCTCTGACCTCGAAGCTGACATATTGTTTCGGTAACTTCTCTAACATATCTTCAGCCAGACGATACACAACACTCTCTCTGGACTCGCCTCCTTGGCTTCCTCCTTCCTTAGGTTGTACATTCAAGATGGTATCCAAAATATCCTTCGCGCTGTTAATTTGATACGTTATGTCTGCATTTCCGTGCAAACCAAAGACTTCAGGTGTATCAGTTAGCGGAAGCTGATTGATATAATCCACGTATCCTTGAATATTCCTCGTTGTCGGAACTTTGTAACCTTTATAAAACTCAAAGCCGGGTCGCAACAAAACATCACAAAACCACACGTTAGTAAAGGTAGTAAGTAGGCGTTTATCAAAGTCATCCGTAACCCGGCCACCATACATGACTTCTCCAAGCATGTAGCATATTGTTGGCCAAGATATTCCCTTTTTAGGATCGATTTCGTCTAAATGATTTTGGACAAATTGAACACTGGAAGCGTAATCAGATTGATTGAACTCATATGGTATATTCCAACCCAGAGGGCCAAACTTTCGCCTTTCTTGTACAATCGTATGTAAAAAGGCTACTGCGTAAAGAAGTGGCGGCCACTGAGATAAAGAAGAATAATCAAGAGAGTCTTGCGTAATATTTTGGTATGTTCTCTTCATACTGGCTCTGATACCTTGTGGAGGTTCATTGGTAAACTTAATTGCCATTTGTAGTAAGCCGATCGGAAACTCAGTGTGGACTTCAGTTGTGAGCCAAAGTCTAAATGACTCTTGAATGTGCTCGGTTTCAATGAGAGCATCCATAGCTTCCACACAGAATGGGAGTGATAGATGTATGTTTTGCAGCAGAACCCAACCACCTTCGTTCATTGAATCTGATATCATTTTTCTTGCCACTATTTCTTGACCTTGACCCATGGATACAGATTTCAAAACTGCAACACAAACATTTAAATGGTTAATTGCAATCTTTAAAGACGAATAATTTAAATAACATTATAATTGTTATATCTTACCTATTTCTTTAGCTTTTGCAAGAGATGCTATTTGTGCAGAAGGGTCAGAACCAATAGACAAAATACAAATGAGGGGAGTACGAGGTTCTGATTCTTCCCAGGTCGTTTCTAGGTTGAGGATGCACCCTTCTCCATATTCAGGACCAAGAGAATCTAAAAGTATTTGATGTTATATCATTTCTGACCATACAATAATTTATAGAAAACGGGTGTGAGATTTAATAAGTACTAACTATAATTATATATCTCTAATAAAATAGATATCAATTGTGTCTCACCAACAATGTATTTTCTGGCTTGTGACAACGTTCTGTCAGGACTCCAAGATCTAATGAGTAACAGTTTCCTGAACACATCAAGACTTTCTTGGTAACCGCTTGGAAAACTTTCTTCTTCTGGTTTAGCTTTTTCATACCATACACGCCACTCTTTTTCATTACTTGTTATCTGGAAAAGCACCTTTTCTGTAAACTTCTTATATAAAATTAAATAATCGAAGGCTACTGTGTTATTTTAATACCGTTTTGATTGTGTAATACACATTATCATCACGAATTATTTTTATTTAGAATCAAACAATTCGTATCGGTGTAGGTAATGTTCACATGGTATGATTAACAATGGGTTGAAAACTGTTTTTACTTACCCTATGGAGAACGTCGCTAAAATTTTTTAATTTACTAATTTCAACCAGATTCAACCAAGTGATATCAAGAATCCACCTGAAGGGTTTAGGAGTGACTGCATTTAAGTCTAACGATGCACCACCCTTTATAAACGCCATGAACTCGTCGTGTGATATTAACCCACGTTGGCAATCTATTTTCATCCCTAACATTAAAGTAAACAATGCCTTATGTCTTTCGTACAAACTGCGAAGTGTAAAAGCCCATACTTCATGCGTCAAGTACTTAAGTATGATATTTATTCGTTCTTCAGTTACATTGGTTTTTGTAGACTTCGTTATTGAGTTATCAAATATAGTCAGAAATTGTTTCAAAGAATTCTGGTACATAAGGTTCACATTGCTCATTTCTACAATCAAAAAGTAAAGAATAGAGCCTCTGGCAGCTACCGCTCTAAACTCTTCCCGAGCTTTTACTATCTTTTTCTCCGTAACTTCCGCTACTTTGAGTTTCTCATTTACTTCTTCAGCAGTGGTCTTTGTTATTTGTAAAACTTGAATTAAAGCCTCATCATCTACCAAGGAACCCACAGATGATGTTAAACGGCACAGTAAATTACTTTCTAATTCTTTCATACTCCTTTGATTTTTCATAACTGATTCAAATAATGCAACTCTTTCTTCCTCTAGGTCAGATTTTTCCATTAATATTACTCTACCGAGTAGCTGATCCTCTAAACCCCGCATAGTAACAGTAAAGTCTATAATTGATGTTTTAGCACTTATTTCTGGTGAATAAGCAGGGTTGGGAAGTTTAGTTGTTATGTACAACATGAATCCGGGCATTACATCATTTTCCTTGTCCCCTACAATTACCTTTTCTATAGAACCTGATTTAATGAAGTTTTTTTCAAGGACATTATCTATAACTGGATCTAATTCCACAGCAACGTCCTCTATTAGCAGAGGTCTACCCAGAGACAAGCTATCTTCCAAATGAGTTCTGAAATATTTGTGGTTCAGTGATGTAATCTGAAGTTCATTAGAGCTTTCTTTGTTTTTGATCCAATTCTTCCCTTGACTTTGAGGATCAACTAAAAGTGGATAGGAACTCGACTTAGTCACTATTAGAGCATTCTGAACCGACAATTCATCGTTCGGAAGACCTTGCAATGTCCATTCTGAAATGGTTGCATTTTCCACTAACATATTGGTTATATTTAAATCCTGCGTTACAGGTATTTGTTTACTGGTTAATATTCCCATCCATGTATCAAGCAAGTTATTTCTAAATTCTTGATTGTAAGGACCACAATAGGACAAAAATCCTGTAGCTAAAACTACATCCCCCACTAGTCTACCAAGTTGTTCTTTAAAATCTTTACTTTGTTGTGTCCATCGTATTTTCTCACCACCCAATCCATTAATGAGAGCTGTGGCAGCTGTCATTTTTCTTAAGCACACATTAGCTGCATCCGTTAATTGCTGTTTCTCAGAAACTGCAGACTCATATTGTTCTTTAACTTTTCTTAGAGACATTTCTCGTTCTTCCAATTGTCTTTCAGCGGACGATAAGTCGTCCATGGCAACCTACAATACAAACAAACACTTGTTAACATACCTACTTATTACGCACACATTTTATGACTGTATTAAAAGATACGTACCTTCAACCGTGCTTCTTGCAACAGCAGATTAGCTTTCAATGGCAAAACTTCCTTATTCACGCTATGGAAAAAAGCCATAGCTTTAGTCCAAGACAATAAGCCAGCGACGTCACCACATACTCTTTTCGCTGTGTCCATGTTGTAATCTTCCATTTCAAAATATGGAGTCAAGTGTTCAACCATCTCATTATTTATTATATCTTTCGGATAGTTTTGTAGTTGCAACAAAAATGTGGTACTGGCCATCATCTAAAAACAAAACTGAAAGATTATTTATGGCTATTATATTATTTTTATGATTATATGGATAAGCATTTTTTTTTTTGCTAGTACTAAAGTAAATTGGCTGTAATAATATGTAGTAGGGTGGTCATGATGAAATACAATAAGCGATCCTTGTTTATCTACGGAAGCCTTAAAAGAGATATTAACTAGTTTCCAGTACACTATACCTTTAACGATTCTGCCCACGATGGTTTAGGACAAGGGGCAGCGGTATCCGCTATAACAGGATGTAACCTTCTTTGGAACAGGATTAACACACAGTCCATAATTCTCATAATAAGATGTGGTGGTCTGCCTAACTTTCTAACTGTAGCTATATGAGCTGGCTTGATAGTGTTCAGTGCAGCCTCTGCCTCTTCTAGGGCCGGTTTTGCAGCTTCTAATTTGATTTCGGCCTTCTCTTTTTCTTCAGCAATATAAGCAACTAACACCTCTGCTTTTTCTTTTACAATTTGTACTTGATTCTTGACAATTTCAGCTTGCATAGCCCGGTCGGTTACTTCAGTTAGGACTCGGCCTGCTTTTTCTGAAGCCAAAGCTAGGTCTTGTTCCATCACAGCTAAGTCTTTTTTCAAAACTTCTACTGATATGGATGCCTCTCGTAGTTTCTCTAGACCAGTATCCATTCTTAAGGCACCGTCACCTAATTCCTTCTGCTTCATCTGATATATTGTTTTATAACCTCCGATAAAATTTAAATATGACTTTGGCGTGACGTGAGATGACCGACGGAATCTTTGAAAATACTCTACTGATACTTGAGATACAACATCTTGTATTGTCCCTAAAACTGTGACTAGCTCTTTTTTAACTTGCTTAGTGCATTCAATTTCAAACTCTGCTAGAAAATGGTCGGCTACGGAAACTAAAGCATCCTTAGGCCAGGGTTGAAACCAATCTATTGTACATCCTGAAATAAGGGCAGGAAAACGCATAGCACGATATCTAAATGCTTCGCTCACCTGAAAATTAATAAGTAGTAATGTGAAAAAAATAAAATAAACAAGATCAGCGTTTTGATTTCCGCGTTACATTTATGAATAAAAAACGAGAATATTTTATTCAAAAAAAGGGCAACAGTCTCTTACCGGTGAAAAGCACAATACAACATGCAGATTCTGACAAGTTCTGTTCAAGAAATATTCCATCACCAACTCATTAGTCAGGGTCCGCTTCTGATTCTCGCGTTTCATAATAGGGGTCAATTCAGAAATTATTTCTTGTTGCTCGTCTTTAGTAAACAGGTTTGATATGACACCAGATGAAAGTATATTATTTAAATACTCCAAGAAGCCTTCCTCTTTGATGTCAAGATCTGTGAATATAAAAGTAGTTCCCTTCCCTTGGACACCACAAGATCTGTAGAGCAACTTGAGATCTTCAAGAAAATTGCTGACGTTATATGATCTGGTCAACGCGATTTGAAAGGAGCGGTAGCCTGCTATAAATGTAGATAGCTTAGTTAATGATTGCTTCCCGGAGCCTCCCACGCCTACAAGCATGACGTTTCCTCTGGGATGTCTTATGACTCTAGAAATTTTGACTAAATGGAGCATAGCGTCGGGGAAGAATACCAGGTCCATTCCGGAACCCCGCACCATTTCATTGAACTGCGCAAGGAACATGTCCAGGCGTTCGCGAAGCTCGGCGTAATCAAATACTGGCTCATACACTTTGGGTAGCTCCATGTCTGTATCTTCTCCTTCTTCACCTGTTGGTTCTGGAGCGTCCCTGACAAACAAGAAAAAAATAATGTAATCATGTAATAATAATACTCTATATGCTGGAATACGCAAGTAATTCAAAACTTTCAATTATTTAAATATACATTGTATAAGAGTCAACAAACAAATTGTTTTTATTTTTTAATGCATTAGTTATTATACAATTATTTATTTTATGTTGCGTTTTTTTGGTGGAACGGAAAGCAAACTTGAAACGCGTCGTAAGCCTAAATGCCGGAAAAGACGTAAAATGCCATGTGATTTAAATATTATTTTTGCAAACTGCTTGAATTATCGCTAAAGTGCGTGTTTAGCCTGAATAAAGCATTTTTTAGGGTTTCGTAGTAATCAAGAAACCTTCAGGTTCGCCATGTCCGTCTGTCTGTCCGCGGCTTAGCTTAGAGACTCTCTTAGTGCTAGAAAGCTGTAATTTGATATGAGTATACATATTAATCACGTCGACAAAGTGGTAAAATAAAATCTTGAAATATAATATTTTTTTTTTAGGCTACACGTAAAGTGGGAAAGATTTTTTTTCTCGTCTGTCCCATGATGAGGGGTATCGTTGGATAGACCGTTCAAAAATATTGTGAGATAATGCAAACAATTTTCTGATTCAGGGCTCTGTTTGCGTAATATTAAGCTTTAAAGTGCAAATTTTTGTTAGAGTCAAGTGTCCTGCCCTGCCATCTAAATGGTTGTATTTGGAAATGTGAAAAAATCACAGCAGTATATATATAACGAAGGTAAAAACTATCACAGCTAAGCAGGCTTCCCAAGTTACGACCAACTTACATTTATAGTCGAACATATGATTCTTTGTTTTATGCATGTGGTGTTTACCTATAAGTAATTGATGCACTGTTATTTTACTTTAAAATGTATTATGTGTTTGTTTCAGTGTATTCAATTGTTGGTGAACCTAATAAAATAAATAATAATAATAAATAAAAACATGTTCTCCCATATATTCCGTATGGAAGAAAATGTTTTTTATCTACAATGTTAAGTTTGTTCTTGGGATAAATTCATACCAACTACGGAACCCTTCATTGTGCATGGTCCGACAAGCACTTGGCGGGTTTTTTTTTTTAATAAGATTTGTGCCTTAAAAAACCGTAAACAAAGCAGCATCGTGTAAACTGACGTCATTTTGTTGTAGTTATTATGACTAATGAGTGAATAAGTGTGGATGGACCCACAACCAATCCAAATGTCATATTGTTACCACTGTAATCAACACTATATTCACTGCATTCTGTTATCAACTTAATTTACTGAAGGGTTCAGTTTATATCTTTTAATGAAAGAAACGTAAAACTACTTAAAATTGTTGTCAAATAAAGGTTATAGTATGATATATGAGTTTCATTTTACTAGTAAGTACCTACTAAAATAAATGCGACTGAACATGGTTTTGACCTAAAGGTTTGTAATACATGCCAGGTGCACGCCTCAAGGACGTCTCTTACCGCGAAAAATTTGTTATGATCGTATTAGCGACACTTTTCGTATCGTTTTGAAATATTAGAATACATGGATAGAAGGGCGTTAACGACTTTTATTGCACGGCTATATGGCGCAGAGTACTTATAGTTGACATTTAATCAGCCCGTGCGGCATAAAGTGTTCTTGGCACTGCCAAAAGACTAGCACTAAGGTACCTAATAAGGAAACATTACATGAGGGAAGATTTATTATTGAAACTTCATTATTTACCTGTGGAAAAGCTCCATCTACACAGACAAGGGGTAGTGAGGGTCGGTTTTCAACCCCAAACAACACCCCACATGTTACGAAAAGCTTAAAAAAGATGGCGCTGCTATCAAATGAAATGGCAGGTTTTGGAATTGGAAGCTGTAAGGCTGCGCTAAAGAAAATATATGACCTGCTCATCACCTCCGGATTCGAGTTCCAGTTCCAGCTTCACATAATTTCAGTTCCATTATTAATTTTGGTTATGCGTATAGCGCTATTTGGAAAGTATGATACAGGTCCTGTCTCCTCTAATTTTGCTTAGGTTTATAACTTTGTCGAATCAATTACCTATTGAGAGTTTATCGAGGACCTTATAAAGCAGAAGGCTAATTCTCGTAATTAAAGAACGTACAAAGTCGCAATTATATGTCAACGACAATAAATGACAAAAACTTGTTAAATTATAAGTAAATTAGAGGTTGTTTTTAATGCAAATTAGAAAGCGAACGTTCTTAAAAATACGAAAATTTCCCCTCAGGTATAAATTATTTTGATAACTAAATATTGATATATAAAATGTAGATGTCAGGTTATTATTTATTATTGTCATAAGGTTTCACAGTGTCAGAATCATTGATCACAACACAGTAGTGCTACTCAATAAAACATTATACCTACCTACACTCATAACACAGTGAAAACATATTATATGTAAATTGTAGTAGGCCAGTTACGCACAGTGGCCTACTACAATTTACACATAAGTTTTCACTATCCGAATACCCTCTATGATTTATGTTTCCCTAGTAGCCTGAGAAAGTTTGTAGATGTACCTATATTTTGTGGATTCGGACAGAGATGTCAGTCTGTTTCATCTCAGTCTCAGTGTTTTGTAGTATTTTGCACGAAAGTATCTTTATTATTGGCTCTAGGACTTGTTTATATTTAGAATTGCCGATGTATTGAATATTACAACAGTAATACGTTCGAATACTCGGTACAGGGTGCGTCCAGAATTCTTGTGAAGTTGCACTTATTCATTGATTAAAAATTAAATCATTACTAGCTTGCTAAAAGGACTACCACGTGTTGGCTTCACAGCATCCAAAAAAAAAAATACTTTTTAAATTCGAGTCACTTTTTGACAGCTTCGCGAAATGGTCTAGATATAATATCGCACGTTAATTTGTATGTGGGTGTGTTTATTCTATACATAATTATGTTACCGGCCAAACCCGATTTCAGGCCAAACTAGTTTGTCCTAGGTTAAACCGGTTTATCCTAACTATTTTGGTTAACACCCCGACTCAGAGAGACTCGGATAGGTTAGGTTAGAAGGCTAAAGGTCGTAGCACATTTATCAAATCGGAAAGGGATCGTAACCGTATCGCCTTTCGCGTCGCCGTCAAACAGTCGTCAACTCGCCGACCACTGGTTGACGGCTAGGCGGCACTAGTTCAATCATTTTGAATCCGAACGTTAAGTGTAGCACACGGTTATGTCTCGGTTCACAATACGTGAATTGGCTATCATTGCCATAGCGATTGATGAAGAGGAAAAAGAAAATAGAAAGAAACGAAGAAAAAGAATATGGGTACACAGTATGAATAAAGCAAGAAGAACTGAAGGAGAATTTCAGACTATTTATTATAAATTTGATAGATGATGAAGAGAAATTTTATATTTATTTCCATATATGCCAAAATATCTCTTTTATAACATACTGCAGTCTATAGAATAATGTTTATGAAAGAAGCATACAATATTCAGAGAAAAGTTCGGCAACGCAGACCGCGGGAGGGGCGTGGACGAAGAGACGTAAGCTAGGGTACGGAGAGCCGTAAGCTAGGGTACGGAGAACCGTAAGCGCGGGAACTGCAAGTCGACCACGCTCCGTACCGCGGTTCGTGAGATGGCCCGTGGCGATTACGTTAAGATTCCGATTAGTGTGCGTAGCAGTAGGGAGTTTCATACAAATAATACTGAACGGCTCGAGTTGATACGGTGACGATCCCTTTCCGAGTTGATACGTGTGCTACGACCTTAAGGCGGGAGCTCCACTCCGCTTCGCTCCCGCCTTAGCCTTAGTGGTTATTTTTTTTTAAACCACCCAGAAGTAACCTATCTTAGCGCAGGTGGAGTTTGGCCTAGGCTATACTGGTTTGTCCTATAGCGTGTAGGGAGGGTTTGGCCTAGGACAAACTATTTTGGCCTGAAATCGGGTTTGGCCGGTAACACATACATTACAGAAATTCGTAAGGTTCTTCAGTCAAATAAAATGAACATAGCAACACGCCAAGAAACATGAATCATGACAATCTATTTAGCCATTTTCCAACTATGTTGGGGTCGGCTATCAGTCTAAGTGGATTCAGCTGAATACTGTTACTGCGATGGTTAGTTCCTATCTGTGTGTGTGCTTAGTTCTTCTAAACTACACAAAAAAAAAATGTTTTTCACTATTCGTTTAGAAAATTTAATCAAGTGGGATCGTATTGTGTTTAATACATTATAATATTTATTTATTTATATAAACTTCTCACACAAAATAAGGTACAAAAGCGGACTTTGCCTTAGGCATTCTCTACCAGTCAAACAAAGGTGGTGAAGAGATAAGATAGCAGGTGCTGTGTTTAAGGGGAGATAGTAATAATAATCAAAATATTAAAAAGATCACAAAGCAAGTACATAAATAGGTTATAAACTTATATGACATACAATCAATCTGCCTAGCCTTTTCCCAACTATGTTGGGGTCGTCTTCCAGTCTAACCGGATGCAGCTGAATACCAGTATTTTACATGGAGCGACTGCCTATCTGACTTCCACAACCCAGTAACTGGGTAACACGTTACCCCTTGGTAAGACTGGCTGTCAGACTTTTGGGTTTCTGACGATCCGTAACGACTGTCAAACATCCACGAATGACAGCCGGGACCAACGGCTTAACGTGCTTTCCGAGGCACGGAGGAGTCTGGGTATGTAAAGATGGTCACCCATCCACGGACCAACCCCGGCAAGCGTAGCTTAACCTGACGGATCGACACGTGCCGCTGTTATTACTTAGCCACGAAACTTATATGACATACATACATAATATTTACTATAATATATACCTACTTTTTATATATATTTTTTATTTTATTAAACTGAGGTAAAGCACAGAAATCTCGATGTTATGACATGTCACCTGCTTTAGGACTTATATAAGGCAAACGACAGAAATCTAGGTCGCTACGTACTGGTCGGACAAAATATGAGTCATTGACACGAGAAGAAGTACCTAGAGTGCACCCGTGCGAACCAGAGGCGGTTCTCTGATAAACTAGCCTCACAGAAGTCACTCGGTGCAATGTCGGTTCGGATGTTATGATTAGTTGTTTGGAAGTTCAGCGTCCACGTGATATCTACCCAACACGTGGTCTGCTTTCCAATGCGCTTGCGTGAAGTAAAAACACGACACGAAGTGAGCGCACAAATTTCATGAGCTACCAGGAGCCCATGAGGCATCGCTAGTTTGAAATAAGAAAATTGCTATGTTCACAACGCAACAAGTAACGTTGTAGTGTTCTACTAACTTATCTGTGCTCACATAGTTTTACAGTCTACTTTAACTCGCATTTCATGGCACTTCATACCAAAACCGTTCAAGCACAATTTTGTTTTGCCTGGTTAAAACAGGGCGATTTCATCATTGGTGTAGACTTCTTTCGAAATGATGGCAGAAATGAAGTAATCGATGAATTAAAACCGATGAGTAATAAAACGCCGAACAAATATTAATAACTTTCTTAGCTTGCCCCCGTATTGTTTCGCTGATATTTGCAAGTTAATGCCAGTGCAGTGTTTTACGCAAGCTACCTCTTTCGATTCAGAATCTAGATAATTGTAAGCGACTGCAGCCACTGGGTGTAGTCATGAACACCACGCTGTGCGCGAGGTTTCTTATTCCTTAATAACAACAAGAAACAGGTACACAGGTAACATAGATACCAACTAATATAAATAATAATGAAAATTTTCTAAAACTAGACTAAAATTTTCAACCCATAGGTGTGTTATTAAACACAACCATGGGTTAAAAATAGTAGTCTAGAAAAAAAAAAGAAAAATTCTAGACTGAAATTTTCAACCCGTAGGTGTGTTATTGAATACAAGAAAGTATATAAGAAAGTCATACCTTCTGTAAGCATATTAAAGTGTATTTTTTTTTACAATAATTATCTCGTAGCAGTCGTAGACGGCTGTCGAATTAAGGCAGCGGGGCCACACTGCAAAAGATCGCATAACTTGGAGACGCGTCGTATATACAGTATGAGTCTTTATAATGTGCACATATCGAAATGAGGGTTCTAAATCTAGAATCTATGCTTAATTTTATCTACGGCAAAAATATAAAAGAAAATCTAAATATTTTATTTTTTACGGAATTAAAAAAAATATTGTTCCCAGTGTAAACAAAACGGTGTAACTTAAAAACTAAATGATCTATCACGATGAAACAAACTCCATAATGATTGGAAGTAATTAGGCGTCCACATAAAATAAAAATTGGGGAAAAAACTACCCTCAATTGAAAAGAAATATGTTTTTTTTTTTAATTGTTTTTTTTTTCATATTTTTTTTACAATCATTGTAAAATATCTCAATAAGAAGTCTTAGTATAAGTCTTATTGAGAAATTTTGAAATAAAAAAAAACAAAAAAAAACAAAAAAAAAAGTTTTTTTGTGTTTTTTCCGTAGATAAAATTAAGCATAGATTCCCTCAGCTCGATATGAGCAAATTATAAGGACTCAAACTGTAGTCGCGATCCCCAGCATTGAGGGCACGAACAAGTAGAAGAAAAAGAAGTCTTAGTTGAAATACGGTTTAAGTACTATGAACATGTAAAAGTCGTAGCAGTGACGTCATTTACGGCGTAGCGGCTGCGTAGCCGCCTTTGCCTGTATGTATAATTCTTGTATGCATACAAAATGGATATAGACAGTGCCAACCATCATTTGCAACGAAAGAATGATGATCATGATTTTAATATAATACTTCCCCATACAGCCGCTGTAACGATAGAATTTGAGAGTTTTGTATTTAAACTTACTACCTATTTTGTAGCCACAGAACAGAATGATGTATCTATTATCACTAATGCCAAAGATTAATGTTGCCGCATATTGTGCCCAATAATTAACAGTCGACGCGAAAAGAAGAAACTTGTGAAGAAGTTTATAGGCTCTCCTTTGTATGGCGTCCACCCAGCCAGAGCGTTCGTTGCCATGGATACGCAACGCGTGCAAATGTTTGCAAATGTGTGCAAACGTGTACTAGCAGGGACACGGATCAGGAGTTAACATGTACGAAAATGTATCTACCTCGGGAATAAACCGGTAAAGTATTATATTCATTACAATTATGAACAATATCCAATGTCTTGTCAATTTATGGAAACACAATTGTATGGAATCACCGATTTCTTTTTCTTTATATCATTTTCCATAAAGTAGCACAGGCACTATCTTCTATAACAATCACAATCGCTTTCATCGTAACAATATAACAGTAGGCTTATTGCGTTGATCTAGTTGATGAATGTTTTTTTTTTTTTTTAACTTTATTGTGTATTGTGGGTGCGTTTACAAACATTTAAAGTCACATACACAAACAGCCAGACCCGAAACAACTACTTGTAGGTCATACAAATATTTGTTCCGTGCGGGAATCGAACCTGCGACACGGAGCGCAGCAGTCAATCGCTTAACCACTGCGCCAACCGTGCTGTCATTAAAATGGAATCGTAAGTGTTAAATAAACAAGGATCCTGATGAAAAAGTCGAACACATTCTACATCCAATGAACACATCCTGAGAAGGTTTCTTACTCTGGAACTGTCACCACATCGCTGCAGGCGAAGAATCATCTTTATAATACAACTAGCTTCTGCCCGTAACTTCGTCCGCGTAAAATTTCGGCCCACAACCCACCCCGTCGCATCGCATCGCCCGTCCGCGCAATTACTTCGTTTTCGCTTAGCGTTTTTTCCGACTTTTTGTCGTTTTGCTCGGCTCCTTAGGGACGTAGCGTGATGTTAAATAGCCTATACACTTATTTTGTTGCGAAGTTATTTTAAAATTATGATATCTCCTAAGATGATGATTGAAATCAAGTGATGTTAAGGACAATTTTGTTTACATTTAAACACTTGTGATTAATAACATATTTATTTGGCTAAGGATTAATATGTTGACAAAACACCTTCGCAAATAATGCATTAATTTCGAACTAATTTGATTACCATAAAAAAACGGTTAAAGATGAACTAACTAACTCAGGTTAACTTTTAAAGATGAACAATTCCATCATACATGATATTTGCGTAACTTAAACCGTTTACGCAGCGCACGCAAAGGAAACTCTCAAAAAGGAATATTTTTTCCCGTTTTTGCAACATTTTTCATTTATGCTCCGCTCCTTTTGGTCGTAGCGTAATGTATATAGCCTATAATATTCCGCGATAAATGGAATATCCACCACAAAAAGAATTTATCAATTCCAACCAGTAGTTCCCGAGATTAGCGCGTTCGAACAAACAAACAAACAAACAAACTCTTCAGCTTTATAATATTAGTATAGATAGTATAGATTTAATTCTTCAAAAAATGTAGGTATACAAGTTGAATTTCACGCAAAATAGTATCCACCCAAGCTACGGATCTCTTTCCCAGGCCACCCTTATCGCTAAGGTCAAGGTCTTTTACTATCTAGGATTTGACGCCTGTGGTTCATGTTGTGCTGGTGCTATCGGCACGCGTACTGTTTCCATGACAACCAATATGCGGCGCATAATAATATAGGTATGTCAAAATTTATCATACCTCTGAATTCAAGTGAGTGTTGCGCCCCCCCCCCCCCCTACTACTGCTGTCGCATTTCCTCCGTGTAATTTCGTATATGGCTGTCGCAAGTGCATACAGAAAATTTGTATTATCCCGTGTTTAGGTGTGCGTATAATCATGTCCAGACTCCGGAGATAGCAGCAGAACTACATCCTGGTATTCATGGTAACCTGGTGCATCGAATATATTTATAGATTCTACTTGCATGAAGTCAAACTAACAGCCAACAAAACAACACCAGAAAAAAACAACTGATAAATTACAAGTTCACGGTTACTATGCACCTGCCAGGGTTGCGGGTTTGTCTGAAAGGGATACCGTGGCCCTGGCACACAGGCAACTGAAGGAACACGGGTGGGTTTTAGTCAGTAAAAGTCTGACACCCCTCCCGCTCCGCCCAAAGCGGGATAATTTATTTGATCATTTTCCACCCAAAAAAAAAAGGGTTACTATCCAGTAACTCGTATTAATTGCACAAAACATGAAACTTACGAATTATTCTTGGACTGCGACCAGTTCTAATTGATATCAAGTAACTGCAAGGAACAAGTGCTACCATAACCATTTACAGGGCGATTTAAGTGCAGGGCATTTCAAGGTGACAGTTACATTTACACTTCAGCTCTGTAACAAAAATACCATACATAATAATATCGTTAAAACGAAATTATTATAGTTGTGTTCTTTCAAATTATGGTTACCTACTTATTTTTAGATAATAAGTAACAAAATTAAAATACCTAGTTTGTTAATGTGATTTAATAATCATAATTAATATCAGTCGCTTAAGTTTAAGGCAACTTATTTATTCATAGGTAATTATTATGATATAAAAATCGCTGAACTCCATCGAACCACAGTCTCCTCAAAAACTTTTTACTGTTTCCGTTCGAGATATGTCAAATTTATTAAATTCTGTATTATAAATACTAATGTTTTTAAAGTGACTTGTTTCTTGCGATAAACATCTGTTTTCGCTTTTATTTTCAGAAACTTGCACAAATCAACAATGATTTGATTTGCAGCGCCACAGGTGGTATAAAATGGGCCTAGCTATTACAAGTTGCTGCGAAATTTTGTAAACAGCGGGCGTTTGCAACAGAAGACGCCTTTTTTAATTTAAATAAAAAACGAAATATTTTATTTCACATTAACCTACATGGGCACTTATGAAACGTCAGAAGCTAGGTGCACGGTTCCAAACTGTCGTTTCCTATGGAGAAGAGCTGGCAAGAAACTCCACAAATCATAAAATACAAATTAGCTTGACACTTAGTTTAATGTCGCTACTACATAATATAAGAGTGTGTGACCCCCCGATACTGAACACAACAACACTGAAAACAAACAACCATTACATAGGCAGAATTTTACACTGCGCAGTTTATGAATGACGAAGATGCGCTGTGGGCCAGAACGTACAAGGATTTCATAGGACTCAAGGAACTAAATCAGACTTCAAGGTCTTATTTTGTGACATCACGCATTAGCTGTTTTCGTGTGCTGCTTTGCACTCATACAAAGACATTATTTTAAGACTGGTTGCTGTATCAGATCATAACCAAACAAATGTTTTGTCATCGGAACGGAACGAAAAGAAAGTGTCCAAAAATTTTGCTAGAATCACCCTTATCATTCTTTTAAGTAAAGGTAAATCAAAGCTCTCTAACAAAGATACGTCAGGGCTTAAATGGATAAGTACCTCATTAAAAAATCAGTTTTTTTTTTTTTTTTCATTTCTGCAATTGTACGGAAAGGACATTCAGTCAAGGGCAAAACCTCTATGTGCGATGCGGCAATGAACGGAAACTAAATCAATGCCTACGCCATAACACCAAGACAGCAGAGAGATGCAATTGTGATGCATTGAGTGTGACGTACGAGTATTAGATTTTATATGGAGTGTACGTATGTGGCTGCAACCCGATCGTTATTTACAGAATTTGTCGCTAGGGAAGCATAGCTACGGAGGTGGTAACTTCCAATTCAGGTTCCATGGAAGTATGTGTGTAGTGGTAGTGGCTAGAAAGTGAAACTAACCGTTTCACTTTCTAGGAATCACGTACGTTAGAAACGGAAAGTATCATGTATGTATGTACATTGTTCTGCCGATACCGTGAACAAGTAACTTTTAGGAGTACAGTACTGATAGACCCAAGTTTTTTTTGCGCAGTTTATTGAACGAGGCTGCGCCGAAGACCAGATTATAAAAGGATATCAGAGGACTCTAAGAGATAAACTCATACTCCAAGGTCGTAAGGCATTGTCACTGGTCAGGCATTTGCCATTTTTGTGGGCAGTTCTATGTTCTATGTTAGAGGGTTTGGTTTCCACAGTTAGTCCTTAAGATGGACCATTGTGCGTGGGCCATGGCGGCCGGTGGGCAGCTCTGCACTGCATAACCATTATTTGCAATTTCACACTCAAGATCCAAAACGACTGATATTGACGTGTTAATTGAAGCTGCGTCATGTGGTCCAGAAAGTAACACTGCAGCAGCTGTCAACAAGCGACGCAGCTCACCGTTAAGATCGTGGTCAACACAGGTTGTATCGAACGCCCAACCACCATAGCGATAAGGACAATCCAGTATTATCACTTCCTGTTAGATTTAAGCTTTCAAGAGTTACAGTGGAAACATAATGTGGCGGGCTTGTACTCCCATTGCCAATTATCTTTCTTAAAATAACAAAAAGGCAAACAACAGTCACTGAAGAGGAAATTGTGTCCGTACAATGCCTCGCTACAGTGTATGGAAACCTAATTGATTAATTTGCCATAAATCACCTGGACGTTAGATAGATGTGAGGGTGCATTTTAGTGTGATGTAGCGGATATGTTAAAGAACTGTAAGTATGCGAATGGATCCCGATCGCTATAGAATCTGTCGCAAGTAGAGCAAAGGCTTGGAGGTAGGTAACTCAATATTAGGATTATTATTTGCATACAGGGCGCAAGTAGTTTCGGTGTTGTTTCACTTTCACTTAATTACGCGTTTGAAAGAGAATGTATTCGTCTACCCCAAAACATACTCTATAGCTTTACCTATAGATGCATTTACTTTAGACCGTTAAAAAAACTCGATCTAAAGGTAAATGCATCCATAAAATCTCTTATCTCCTTTCGACTTACCTCATAAAATCCACGAAGACAGGCTCCTTGTCCAACATCATTTTCTTATATTCAGTACCAAGTACTTCTTCAGTAATGTCATACATAGCTTTGTTGAACCAATCTTTATCCTTCTCATGTGTGAACCGGTCGGAAAACACTCTCGAAAATTCGTGTTTCCACAAAAGCATCAGACATTTCTCAGACTCAATCACAGTTGGCAGAGTCCCCACCATTCCTTGCCAGACTCTTGAAAGATCTCTCAAGGAGAAAACATAGTGGAATTTTGCTGGTGTAGGCAGTAAGTTTGCTCTGGTCCTTGCCCAAAGTTCTCTTGTTAAAGGTATCACTTTCTTTATAAGTGATCTTACTTCAGAAGCAAAACCTCGTTTTGCATTATAATGCCCTTCTCCGATGACTTTGAAGATTTTGTCTATTGAATCATTGTTAGGCAATGGACAATTAAATATTGAGAACTGGCGTTTTAGACGAGCTGGAATGTCGTTTCTTCCGCCACCTGGCGGGGAAAAATGAGTTATTCCAAATAAGCTATTATAATAAAATAAATATTCATTTAAAGATTGTTTTGACATATTTTACTTACCTGGTTGACCCATAGCAGCAAGAAACAGTATATCAATGACAGTGGTAAAATCACCAGGTTTCTCAAGGCTGTAAAAACCATTCATACCCATGGTCTGTCTTACAATTTCATTTGTTATCTGATCACCCCACTCGTTAATCTGTGGTAAGTTAATATCATCTATGAATACTAACATTTTCTTTCCACCAGGAGGCCCAAATGTCATGCCACTACGTTTCTCCACGTAGCTTTCTATCGTTTTTTGAAACTGAAAAGGGCTTGTGGCTGAAGAAAAATTAAATGAACGTCCAATAAATTGTTCTGGATTACAATTCTTCATATAGGCCTTCATCATTACAGTTTTCGCCGAACCTTGTTCGCCTAACAGCAGCACTGCTTTACCTTGTTTTGCAATACAGTGAATCAAGTAATTAATTCTAACGTTATCGACGATCGGAACTAAAATGCTTGCATAGTCAGGTGACGCTGTGTCAGGATATTGATAGTGCATCATCAAGTCGTCCCACAGCTCCCACTTGCCAGGATGTTTGACGAAAAAATCGAAAACTATACACGGTTTGTTGTTTGGGTGTTTCGGGAAGTCTAACATTTCACTGAACTTTTTTCTCAAATAACTATCGAAACGTTTTCTATCTTCAGTTTCAAGTAAAGACCCAAATCCCCAAATAAGACTAAAAACGTAGACCTTATGGAGGTGTTCAGGCGTAAACAGTATGATCTCCTCGCCTTTATCTTTTTCTTCTTCGTCCTCATCACCATTGAGAGATTTGTTCCCTGATGGATCCTCCGATTCAACTACTTGTGGAGGCACTAACCCTTCTAGAAGGTTCAACATTTGTGCTATAATGTTACTTTGAAGTACACGCATGCTAAAAGTGAGATTTTGTGTGCACCAGGTAAATATTACTGGAAAAGTTGCTTCAAAGAGTGGAGTGAAAACTTCATTTTCACGCGGCGATCGAGTTTTAAGCCAAGCACGTAATACTGCAAAAAAAAATGAAAAAGTATTATGAAGCCTGTATACATTGTTCGAAAGTTAAAAGTCCGATGTATGGTGCGTAATTTTTAATACTTCGTTGTATAGCACCGTGCGTATTCTTTGCGGCTTTTTTTTTTGATTGCCATAAATAATATTAAAAAAATTCCACCAAGGAGTTTCACATTACGAGAATAAATAAGCTGACTGAACGAACCACCTTGGAAGCGCTTTTGCTCAATACATTTGTCTCACTTTAATACTAAAGAGTAAATGAGACGAAAGATATAGTTCTAATTTTCACCACCAAGTATACGCACGGTGCTATACAACGGGGTATGCGGTGAAATAGGTACTTAGGTGAGAGTACCCATTTTACCGCACGTTTCGTTGTATGATGAGTAATTTTTAACTTTCGAACAATGTATACAGGCTTCGTAAATGCATTTTTGGAGCAAATGTTTGGAAAATCTATACTAATATATAAAGCTGAAGAGTTTGTTTGTTTGTTTGTTTGTTTGTTTGTTTGTTTGAACGCGCTAATCTCAGGAACTACGGGTTGGAATTGAAAAATTCTTTTTGTGTTGGATAGTCCATTTTTTGGGGAATGTTATAGGCTATATAACATCACGCTACGACCAATAGGAGCGGAGCATAAATGAAAAATGTTGCAGAAACGGGAAAAATTATTTCTTTTTGAGAGCTTCCGTTGCGTGCGCTGCGTAAACGGTTTAAGTTACGCAAATATCATGTATGATGGAATTGTTCCACTTTAAATTTTCTAATAAAAAGTCCGCGACAGCATTATGTCTATCTTTTAAGATTGACTCACTATAACCTTTTTTATGGTAATCAAATTTGTTCGAAATTAATGCATTATTTGCGAAGGAGTTTTCATAAACATGGTATTAATCCTTATCCAAATAAATACGTTATTCATCACAAGTATTTAATTTTGAATAAAGTTGCCCTTACATCATTTAATTTCAATGAATATCTTAGGAGATATAACTGTTTTATAATAACTCCGCAGCAAAATAATGATCAACTCTGCGAGGTAGTCTATTATAAATCTGAAGAGTTAGTTTTTAGGGTTCTTTACCCAAATGGTAAAATGGGACCCTATTACTAAAACTCCGCTGTCCGTCTGTCTGTCTGTCTGTCCGTCTGTCACCAGGCTGTATCTCATGAACCGTGATAGTTAAACAGTTGAAATTTTCACATATGATGTATTTCTGTTGCCGCTATAACAACAAATACTAAAAGAACATAAAAAAATAATATTTAAGGGGGGCTCCCATACAACGGACATGATTTTTTTGCATTTTTTATTAGCTGCGCCCGCGTGGATGTCGGTTATCGCGTAAAAAAGTAGCCTATGTCCTTTTCTATATCCCAGGTCGATCGGTTCAGCGGTTTAGGCGTGAAAACGTAACATACAGACAGATAGACAGACAGACATACAGACAGAGCTACTTTCACATTAATAATATTAGTATGGATAGCTTTTGCCCGCGGGTCCGCCCGCGTGGATGTCGGTTATCGCGTAAAAAAGTAGCCTAAGTCCTTCTCCATATCCCAGGCTATATTTTTGCCAAATTTCATGACGATCGGTTCAGCGGTTTAGGCGTGAAAACGTAACATACAGACAGACAGACAAATAGACAGAGAGTCAGAGTTACTTTCACATTTATAATATTAGAAAGGATAAGGATTTGTATGGATGGTACGGAACCCTTCGTGCGCGAGTCCGACTCGCACTTGGCCGGTTTATTGTTTTTTGAACGCGCTAATCTCTGGAACTGCGAGTTGGATTTGAAAAAATCTTTTTGCATTTTACAGCCCAATTCTTGAGGAAGAATTACATTCCTATTAACTAGAACACCATGTTTTTTTTAATGAAAGTTTATGCGAAAACGAAGTAAAAGCACGGGTAGGCAATGTGTTGCGACGGGGTGGGTCGGGGGAACAAGAAATTTAACGCGGACGAAGTCGCGGGCAGAAGCTAGTACCTATTATAAACATGTTGGACATAACCAGTAGGACATTACGTAGTCACAAAAAGTGCCATGCAGAATAACAAAAATGTCGCTACCTGGGTCCCAAGTCAACCCTGATGAGCTCATATACACCATACCATTTCGAGATACAGTAGCTGGCGAAGCGTTGTCAATATTTTCTGGTTCAAATATGATTTTTGAAGTTGGAGACATCGTCAGACGATCACCGTTTGCTAAAGTCAACGTTTTATTGTCATCGAGCACGGAGTTCAAGTTTTCGATCCATATGCTGTCAACCGGTCCATCCAGCACCAACCAAATATGTTCACCGGTCCGTATCTTGAGGGTCTTGCGCCAAAGAGCTGAGAATATGCCATCAGTCCAGTCATTGGTAGCTACATCCAAACGTCCGAACATCTGGGCGGCGGTTATGGCTTTCGGATTCATTCGCATTTCTCTGAAAATAAATTTATAATACAAATGTTAAGAGGCCGTGCACGAAATCAACTGATTTTGATTAAAAAAAATCAGTTTGTGAGAAATGGAAAATTAATTCAAACAAAATTGTTTGTGATTTGAAACTTAAAGTTCTTAGTTTTGCAGGACGCTTGAAGGGATTTTTCAAATAATTTTAGTATAATGGAAAATGACTAATATTTGCAACAAGTTTTCCGAAAAATGTCGCGAGACTGACATTTTGTTCATCATTTAAAAAAAGTTTTATTTAATCATCATCATCATCATTTCAGCCGAAAGACGTCCATTGCTGGACATAGGCCTACCCCAAAAGGGGGGAATTTGCCATAATCGCCACGCTTGGCAGGCGGGTTGGCGATCGCAGTATGGTGTTTAAAATGCATAGAGAACGCTGCTGCCCATTCTCTAGTAAGTCCCTTAGTCCACTTTTACGACACCCACGGGAGGAGATGGGGTGGTGCTATTCTTTACGTCCTTCGTTCTTTATTTAATATTTAATCATTAACATCATTAACCGGTTGAATGCCATAATTACAGAAACAATTATAGAGCCAGTGTGTCTCACGTGGATCCATATTCCATGCGAAGGGTTAAATGGTCAACTGGCAGGTAGCGGCTTGACTAACTTTTTCATCTTAGATTCAAATAAATAAAATTCAAGAAAAATAATGTTATTAGTCAATAATGTATTTTTTCCTATAATTTAACAAAACTTTTAAGAAATTTAAACATCACATATTAGCGAAGACTAAATTTAGGTATCCTTGAAATAAAATGTTATTTTATGTAAATACAATATAATTAGACTCCATCTCCACGGGCGAGAGTATCGCAGTGATAATCACGCCGAGGCATCAAATTCAATAGAAACTGTATGGAGCAATCTCCGTGGCGAGAATTTTATGGCATGGCGATAGTATCGCCGCGATTATCTCGGCCTTGGAGATGGCGCCTGAATAAATTAAAGGCGAAATGAACTATTATTTTCAAGTGATAAAATTGAATTGCACAAAAGTATACCGTTTTAACCAACATAATACTATCGTTTGTCAGATGCAAATTATCTTTAGATGATCTTAGATCCAAAAGTGTGTGTTACGAGATATCATGAGAACTTGTGGCGGCATCTACAACGCCACATGCGAACTACGCATCAAAGACCTGACGTCACACAAGACATGCATCGCGCAATCAGAGTTTACCGCACTACTAGCATACGTACAACATGCTGACATCAAGCGTCGGGCAGTTGCCCACCAGACACAACACCCGTCTAGTCGAAAGATCCTCCCTTGTCTATAGAGTATGAGTGAACTTTACACCCTGTTCCTCATACCACTAAAAACTCATGTGCCAGTGTGTGAGTAGATATTTGCTAGACCTCCTAGATTTTATACGTTCCTGGTTTTGTAAATTTTGGAATATCGGAATTTGCAGTACAATGCTTGCTCGAACATTTGCCGGGGCTTCCTCAAATGAATTTCGGTCCGTTACATCAAAACCCACATGTCGTAACATTAGCAATGGCATTTTTTGTATTTTTCACCATATGATTATGAACATAGCTAGTTTATGACAAATTATGAACTGGTATCAAACTTACATGCGACGAACGTACCTTGCGCTAATACTAAATAGCCAAGTAACTGCGCCCAACTTCGAAGAAGCGCGGTTAGTAACAGTTCTAACCTTACCTAACCCATTTGGTCGGGGTGTCCTGGCTTAGTTACTGCGATTAATTTGGCTACCGCCAAGACCTACCAATGCGGGACTGTTGACAATTTTAGGGGGGATATAATCAGACAGATTTTGAACCCTGTCGAAAAGTGCAGGTTCGTTCACAATTTGACGATTTGACATTGATATATAATAAACTACCGAAAATGAATGCGTTAAATAGTAACAGTTCACTATTTTTCGATAGTTTATAATCTACCTAGATAGATTATAAACTACAATATTCGGAAGCTAAGGCGGATGCCACCGAGGTTGCGTTCGAGACCAAGATAGCGAGAGTGAAACAACTATACTGCCAGCATTTCCCTCTCTAAATTTAGGGGTAGCAATCGCCCAACCCATACAATCACTTCATGCACTTGAATGAAACATCCGAGTACTACAGAGACGGAATTACTACTATGCGTTTATTCTGTCCTAGTAAACGTAAGTTACTTGGCAGAAACGCCAACCTAACAACGCTACCTAGTTTTGAATATTGAAACTATTGGCTTATAGACCAACTGAGACATAAACTGTAAGCACACTTTAACTTTTAAGGACGTTGGTACCCTAATCAAACAGTCTCCGAGCCTTTTCACAATCTTTGTTCGGGTCAGCTTCCAGTCTAACCGGATGCAGCTGGATACAAGTATTTTATATGGAGCGACTGCCTATCTGACCTCCACAACCCAGTTACTGGGCAACTATACCCTTTGGTAAAACAACGACTACATGTATTAAATTCACCAATTAAGATTGTCACCGGTCCACTAGCGCCAAATAAAAACGGCCACATTCCTCTAGATCGTATTTTGTTGCTTCGTGTCTCAATATGAAACTTTATAAAAGGTATTGGAAAATTTTAGACACACCGATATAGTTGATTGAGCCGTTTTTCATAATTCCTTCTCAGTCACGACATAATATTATATTTTTAAAGGAGTGGCGCTAGTGGACCGGTGACAGCTCTCTTAATATACTACCTTATATAACAATTTTCAACGATTTATAAGTTTTGTAACACTTTTTAATCTGAGGTAATAGCTTGGTAACATACGTGTCGCGCATCTTTGCAAAATGATCCGAATAAAATAGCCCGAGTAGAAATTGGTGACTTTTACCCGTGTTAAATACTCTAATTTTCATTTCAAATACAAGGAAAGTAAAAAATTTTAGTTTTTCTAAAATATTTATTGATAATAAGTTTCCTCGGAATAGTGAAAGTGAAATTGTTTCTGCATAGTCCACTGATTGAGTGACTAAGTTCAAAAATTGTTTAGTCGAGGGAATCCGCATTTTAAAAATGATTTACCTTTTAATTCATAATCCCACGGGCCGATTTTAAAAATTTTGGTAACTAACTTTTCAGCTCGACGAGCAGATTATACATATTACATAATATTTTCACTTCTCATGCTCTAAAAGTACGCCAATATAGCCCTAGGAAGCGGGACTTAAGTGACCACTTTAGTCTTTTGGAGTAAAAAGTAATTCGTTTTTTAGTTTCCTTCATGTGACATAGACAAACTCAAACAGTCAGTAAATATCTGTGGAGTGTGGACCATCTTCATTGCGAAAATGTTGAGAGTTTTACTTCCATGTTTTTTCCGCAAAGAAGGTGGCACCATGCGTTTAAATTGATAATCTGTGACTGGTTTAGAAGAAAAAACTGACCGCGAAAATTTCAGAATTTTTATCAAGTGTTTTGTTCGGTTTTAATTAAATAAATTTATTAAGAATGTCCAGTGAAAGTGAAGAGTTTGACGGTGAGCAAAGAGCATAAAACAATAGATATTCTTTTGCCGCCAAAATCGCGGAAGATTTACCTAAAAACTTAAGTTTTGTGGACTGAAGGAATAATATTTATTAAATGTTTTTGTACTAAATTGACTATTTTTCTCGCACTCAAAGTGAAAAGTACAGTTTGCACCTCGAGACTAAACGCTAACTTAATATACCCTTGGTTTCATTGACTCCCTCGCACGCTCGGGAGTCAAACCACCTCTGGTATATTATGGCTTCGTTTAGTCCCTCGATAAAAAATATACTATTAATTCTCGGAATTAAAATATTGAAAAAAAAGTTTTTAGTTTTTATACCTTTAACGCTTAATATCTCGATAACGGCCATTGGGGATTCAATAAAAATAATTAATAGTTTTTATAAATCGCTTAATGAAAAGAATGAGCTTGATCAACCTAACAAGATAAAGGACTAAAGCTACATTAATACGAAGCATATCTAAAAATTTCGATGAACGTCTGAGACTTGCGATATAAGTTAGAAGATTGCAAACGACACGTCCCACCTTCGTTAGTTTCAATACCAGACTGAAACTTAAACTAGCTGAAAATAAATAACCATACCACGAGGACTGCTGACTTGCTGAGTAATGCGCCTGCGTGAAGTGCGAAGTTGGCCACAAAAGTACGATTTACAATACTAGGAGCCCATAAAGCAGTACAGTATTGAGAAGGAAAATTCAAAATAGGTGTAACGTAATAAGTACTATTTCAGCTTTAAACTAGACTAAGCTGTATTCAAGCTGTTTTAAGGTCTACTTTGCTTCTCGTTTTATGGGAACTTTGGATCTAGGATACCTTCAGCTGAAACGGTTTCCTTCGATTTTAACAGGGTTTTGTAACTTGTTTTGCAAAATTCTCATTGGATTTGACATAAATATACAAAAATTTTGCATGTAAAAACAACGTTATTTAAAACTGAACAAATATATGTAAATGAAAGTTAGGGAACTGCTTGTTTTTGTTAAATATTTCCAACTTTAACCGAGACCAGCCGCCACAAAGCTGTGTTTTGAGGTTATAAATTGCAACTCCACGATTAATTTATTTCAAAAAAATAAATAAGGCACTCACGTTTTACTGGTAAACTCTTATCTAAAGTAAGGGTGAAGTAATACCTAAGTAACAATACAAATGACGGTCAGTTTCATGACAATATTGTCATTCGTCGACGCGAGAAGTCGGCTGCATTTTCAAAACAATTTATTTCTACAGGAAACTAAGCGCTACTTATAAGTTTTTTTTTATTAAACTTTAAATTAATTTACCTAAAATAATTATATGTGGGTATTTAGAATACCTACTATATAATAATACGGAGAAGGCTACGCGCAATATTCTGAACATAAAAGTCTGTCAATTTTGGCGGGGGACGCGGTAGCTAATTCATTAAAAATCAAAAACTGTTCGTCCGGCAAGAGGAATCAGTACCAACGATTATTTTTAAAGATTTCCCAATTATAAAATCACATAACCATATAACAATAAAACCATTAGAATGGAAATATAAAACATTGAACCTTAACAAATTTTTTTAAACAACAAAAATTACTAATTCGGATGAAGAAATTATCGACATGTCAATTTTGGTTTTAAAGATACCCTCAACCCTACGGAAGTCTCGCTAGCATTTTTACTAAAGCACATAATCGCATGACAAGTGCATGTAAATTTTGCTGATTTGACGTATATTTTCGTAATGCAAAAGAAAAATATTTTGAACTTTATGAACATAAAAACGAGATGTAGCGAGACTCGATGACGTCACAAAAGCAATGTGAGTAAAAATACTCGATTCCTGCCGTCCTTCACATGTTGAATCATGGTCGAATCGAATGAAAAATCAAAATAATGAGGTTAGGATTTTGAATTTCAATAAAAACATGACAAAGTATTATAAAAAAATATTTACATAATTATGGGAAATTATTCCGTTCGTTATGTAAATTTAACGTATTTGAACGCTTTTTACAGGGTTTAACAGCACAGCCAGGCGTTTTCATGGAGCTACACGCGATTTAGCGCCTTGAAAACGATTTTCAAAGTGCGTTAGAATCGATTTGAAAGTAGTTTTTTTGGACGCACTAGAATATTATTTTGTTCTTGTACTTTTACAGAGGAGGGAGTGTTCGTAAGGCTTCTCCAGTGTTATTATACTCTATGGATAGATTGTTACTTTTTGAGCGGTTAAGGGATAAATCTATATATATATATAAAAATGAATCCCTATTTCCCTTGGTCACGGCATCACGCGTGAACGGCTGTACCGATTTCGCAATTTTTTTTTTTTTGTTTTTGTTATTGTCAGAAGAAGGTTCATATGTAAGAAAAAATTAAGAGAGTTAAAAAATTAATTAAAATGTAAGAAAACGACCATATTAACATTGCTAATGTAATCTTATGTAACTCTATCTTCGAATGTAACTTTATGGCGTTTGACATAACGTGTCAGTCATCATTTGGTAGGTCTGAGAATAGGTTTCATCAAAAAAAAAAAAAAAAAAAGGTTTTAGTTAGGTAGGGTAGGGTAGGTAGGGTAGCGAAGGTAGGGTAGGGTAGGGTAGGGTATGTGGCAGGTAGGGTAGGGCAGGGAAGGGTAGGTAGATAGGTAGGGTAGGGTATGGTAGAGTAGGTAGGTAGGGTAGGGTAGGCAGGTAGGTAGGGTAGGGTAGAGTAGGTAGGTAGGTAGGTAGATAGGTATGGTAGGGTAGGGTAGGTAGGTAGATAGGTGGGGTAGGGTAGGGTAGGGTAGGTAGGTAGGTAGGGTAGGGTAGGGTCTCTACCCTACCCTACGTGTGGAGTTTATACTAGATTTTCTTTGCGCGCAGACAAACTGCCACAGTCAAATAGCTTTTGACAGAACGAAGTCTGTCGGGTCAGCTAGTATTGTTATATTCTTACTTGTGAGGGTTTTCAATTTCCGTGAGTGCGCTCATGAGGGTTTGTATGCAGGTTGTCTTGCCAGCGCCCGGTGGTCCCAGCGTCATGATACCGTGACGAACTCGCTGAGTTTCGTATAACTGGAATACACGTATATATTATTATATTATTTACCTACTAGGTAATGTCCGGCATGTGTTGCAATGCCTTTTTTTGTTTGGAACTTTCTCCGGCGCGCACACAACAACTTACCAAAGTTGCATTACGATTGCTCGAGCCATTTTCGAGTTTTTACTGGACTAACGCATGGCAATTGATGTTTATATTTATAGAGAGATATATTTCGGACCACACATATACACAATCCAAATACGACTTAAAAAACTATGTTCGTAAAGTTTTACAAACTAATCTAACAAGTAATAATTACGTGGCCTACCACATGTTGACACGTGCCGCCGTAACTAATAAAGGGTTTCTCCACTTTATCAAATAATGTTTTTAGGATGCTGTTGGAGCTTCCGGGCAACCTACCCATTACTGACGCTGTTCGCTTCCTCATAATGGAAATGAAAATCGCCAACACGGGCTACCGCGAACATCTGCGAAGCGCTGCAGAAGCGGGGAAGCCCCAACCACATCCTATTTATGTTTGATTCATGTATTATTTACCCTGTGTATTGCATGATCAATGACTGTGATAAAGGACTTTGTAGGACATTCTGTTCAATTTTTATTTTACGAATAAACATTAGGTACCTATTCTAATGCTAATTGGACGTAGTTAAACGAAAAGGATCCAATCCACACAGTCCTTTTAGAGATATTGATGTTTGAAGTTTAAAAGATATAACATATTTTATATTTCCGTGCATGTAGGCTGGTTCTGACTTTAATCAAAATGATAAACTTTTGTTTTTTGTTTGGATCTATTTTACTCGCCGATAGTATCGATATTTAGACTCAATTTGGTACACTCAACTCATTTTGGACCAGGTTGTGGATTGGATCAATTATTATGTAAGCTAACTGGGTGGGGCTTGGTGGTAAGTATAATTCAGATATTTAATAGTATTTATAGTGTTACCAACAGATTACCAAAAAAGGGATGGGATAGTTTTCGGGCTGTTCATAAATATGGAGACACCTCTTGATTTATTAGTAAGTTAACTATAAATAAAAATTAAGTTTGTGTGATTAGGCTATTTTTTTGTTTTGTTTTAAAATGTTCGTAATAGTCCGAATCAGGTTTTTATGGAAAGAAAAATTTGAAACGCTACCCGTATTTTTTTCAAATTCGAGCAAATTGGCTGGGACAGACGGACAGACAGACGCACGAGTGGTCTTATAAGGGTTCCGTTTGTTCCTTTTGAGGTATGGAACCCAAAAAATTAATTGTATCATTCAGCATTATTGCACAAAAATAGAATTTCACGTTTCACATATTGCCATGGCGCACGCGCGATGCCGGACGATGCCGCGCCTGCCGCGCGTTGAGGCGAAGCGGGGGTGACGACGCGTCTCGTCCGTCAGGGTAGGTTTATCACGAGCCCCGATCGGACGGCTTGGGATAAATCTACCCGAGGAAAGAACAATAAAATAGCACTTAAATATAATTCATGTACCTATTTATTTGTTTGTAGTAGTTGGCTTATTTATTTTAGTTATTTTTTAGACAATGAAGAGAACTTTAAAAATAAAGTAAAAGAACAATGGGTAATTTTGTTTGGAACCCGTAGCCACCTTATAGCATTTAAAGGTGCGCTTACACGGGCAACTAAGATTGCTCAATCCTGGTCAATTCTTGTCAAATTTGCGATGTTTATGGACCTACTGCAGTGTCTGTGAGAGTAGCACAAATTTGGTTTAAGCGTTTTCAATCCGGAAATTTTGAAGTCAAAGATACACGCCGCTCCTTTTACGGATAAAATGAATGCCATTTTTGAAAAAGTGGAGCAAGATCGGCATACCGGTAGTTACGACGTAGCTGAAGAACTGGGAATTGACCACAAAACAGTTTTGGCACATTTGAAAAAAACTGGGTACACAAAAAAGCTCGATATTTGGATACCTCACGAGCTCACTGAAAGAAACCTAATGAACCGTTTACTCATTTGTGTCTTCATTCTTTATTACGACGTAATGAAACCGAACCATTTTTGAAGAAGCTGATAACTGGTGGTTAAAAGTGGATCACGTACGACAAGAACGTGCGAAAAAGGTCGTGGTCAAAGGCCGGTCAGGCTTCACAGACTGTGGCGAAACCCGGGTTAACTCGCAACAAGGTGATGCTGTGTGTGTGGTGGGATTGGAAGGGCATTATTCATTATGAGCTGTTACCACCAGGCAGGACCATCGATTGTGAACTCTACTGCGAACAACTGATGAGATTAAAGCAAGAAGTTGAGAGAAAGCGGCCGGAATTAATCAACAGAAGGGGTGTAGTTTTTCATCATGATAACGCTAGACCTCACACATCTTTAGCCACTCAGCAAAAATTAAGAGAATTTGGCTGGGAGCTGTTAATGCATCCTGACCTTGCACCTTCAGATTTCCACCTATTTCGGTCTCTTCAGAATTCTTTAGGCCGTGTCAGGTTAACATCACGAGAGGACTGACAAAACCACTTGTCGCGGTATTTTGATCAGAAGTCCCAAAATTTCTATAGCAATGGGATCATGTCCCTACCTACAAGATGGCAAAAAGTTATCGAACAAAATGGTACCTACATACTATAGTTAAATGTAAATAAACTATATTAAAAAATGTTTGAAATTTTCTTAAAAAATGCGAAGAAACTTTTTCCGCAACCTATTATATTCGTTGAGTTACTCGTATATATTTGGAGTCAGCGAATCGAAATCTATTAACTCTTTCTAAGCAACTTTTTATTGATCCTTCAGGAACTCGGTTTTTCAGTAAGCAAGAATGCAATAACTAAAACTTCATAACAAATTCAATAATCAAAAATACAATTCTCGGAAGCGGCAAAATCGAGTTATTGCATTTTTCGTTAGTGCGGCAGATCTAGCAATTTAGGGCGATGGCAACATGTAGTAACCTGTTGCCAGAGGTACGGCCACACAATACCAGGCAATATGGAGCAACTTAAAAAACCAGGCAATACAAGTCAATACACCGACGATACACTTGTACTGCACTGCACGTAGAAAGAAAGAAAATGGCGGCGGGGGCGGCGGTTGCGCACCCCGCCGCCGCCCCCGCCGCCGCCGGCCGGTCGATTCCTCTCGCAAAACGAGACGTAGTTATAAGTACAAACAAGATAGAAAGAAAATTGACTACAAATTTCCAAACCGATTGGATATTCGGCAACTCATATTGGTGACATTGAGAAATGTGAAATATGTGGAGGAATTAGAAGCAATATTCCCGAAACAATTGCCGCATTTTATTGTTGTTGCTCCAGATTGCTCAACTTAATTGATACAGATTTATTCATTAGTGTTGTCGAGCAATTATTGCTCAGAAAATTGCCCGTGTAAGAGCACCTTTAGACTAGGTGTCATTTAGAAAAGGCCTATGTGAACAACTCAAAAATAAATGAACGAATGAATGAATGAATGGGAGTCCGAAGCTATGATCACTTCTATTTTGCATTTTCAATCATCTATGTGGTGTTATAATAATTATTTTATAGGCCCATTGAATGACCAGTCGTTCTGTTTTATAGAGAGAGACTGACCCAGCTTTCTAAGATTTGCTTTTTGCTACGGAAAATATTAATTAAAACGCCATCAATTCAATTAAGTAATTATTATTATTAAGGTATACAAAATAAACATCGTTTCTAAATGGTATTGTTGCTCTCAATGGTTATTTCATTCCAAGCATTTGCCGGACCTACGAAGTTATCTAGGTGCCTGCCAAAGCCTAAGTACCATATAATGCTAACAGTATGAGCACAGGCACCTAGAGTTCTCATATCTGTCATGCAGGAGCAGTAATAGGCTTTGATTGCTTCTCTGCCTTGGACGTTCACTTGGATTAAAAGTTACGTGTTGTATATTTTATTCGAAACGCGCCTGGATAAAATACGGCCCCTTAATGAGGAGCAGTTTTCCGTTGGGAGCCCGCCGTACTGTGACATAGTAGGGCTGGGACTAAAAGATACCTCTATGTTATATATGCCATCACCACCTCGTAAATTTTCGGCAATATACGATCTCGCGAGCTTTAGATAGTCCCCAAACTGAATTTAAAAAAAATCTTCTTCCGTTAATTGTGGAAACTGTTCCGTTAATTGTTAATTGTGGGTCTCGTGTCTCAAGCGTATAAGTAGTTTGAATATCAAATTGAAAAATAGCGAAAACCCGTTGAAAGGCACATATTTCAACATCGAATAACTTTTTTCTCCCGCGAGCTATACAGTTGTCGCCATACAAAATATATATGTATTTTAAAGACCTTTCGAATGGTACTAGTATCAATTTGTTACAAGGTGGGTACGTTTTGTTCCATGTTCTTTAGGAATTCGTTTGCTTTTTTCGTTGTTAATTGAACTTGGTAGTTTTCCTTTTTCCGAAACCAGTGTAAGAAGGATTTATTGGATGAAAGACAGTTACGGATTCATGTCTATGTAAATAAAACCGGCCAAGTGCGTGTCGGACCACGCAGAATGAAGGGTTCCGTAGTTGGTATGAATTTATCCCTATACTTAACATTGTAGATGAAAAACATGTTCTTCCAAACGGAATGTATGAGAGAACAAGTTTTTCAACTGTAAATGATATTTGGTCAACTGTTACTCGGTAACTAATAACGCCTACTTAGTTGTGATAGTTTTCCTTTTAATTTCGTCATTTCGAATTAGGTTTTTATGGAAAAGTAAATTGGAAAACATGCCCGGAATATTAGAAAATTCGGGAAAAACTGAAAGTCCTTTATTCTATGAGATTTTTTGAACTCAAGACCATGTTGGAATTACAGACTTGATTGATCTTTTACCTGTATAATCTTCAACAACCACGGCGGATGACTTATAAGGCCAAGTAAATCAACCTGCTTTTTGATTGCCTCCTCCAAGTCATTGTAAGTTGTCTTTTCTAGAGCCTGGTTCGGAAACAAGTCTGCTACCAACGATATGAAAAGAGGCTCATCTTCATCTATCAGCTTGGAAAGGTTCATGTCTCGGAGGACTCGCATGACAATGGTACTCTCATTGTCTTTACTGTTGACTCGCTTCACTGCGCCGAGTGTACGCAGCACGGAGAGGATGTTACGGAGACCGAAGTCGTAGTGGACCTGAAGTAGTGGTAAGAAGACATTATAGAATGTGGGACTGAATTTTAAGGTCAAATTAGTTTTATAAGTACTCTTGGCCAAGTGAGTAAGCTCGTTACCTGAAAAAGAACATATAGGGTACGTTTAATTAATTAAGGTACTTAGGCCGACGATAACCGACTTTTAATGATTTTATAATAAAAATTATGTCTAAACGAGTAGTGTTAATAATTTGGAAAAAATATTTGTTAAATTAGAGCATGTTCTTAATAACTTAATATATGAATGATTATGTCATATTACATAGATAAATTAAATTGTAAAGTTATGTCTAACGCGGATAAAAAACTGAGAATAACGCAAAATCTATAAAGCGTATTTTTCTGAAACCGTCACATTTTAAAGATTATTTAATTATTGATCTTTTAATAAAAGTTTTTTTATTAAAATACCTTTTGATTTATGCATAATAAATTAATAATGCGTCTTATTTGGGACAGCGCTCCTGGATGGGCAAGCAGCGCTACTGGCTGAACGTACAACGCGTTGCGTGAGCTGAGTACAGAACACGCAAGCTAACCACTCAAGGTAACTGGCATATATCTACGTCTTAACAACAGCGCGAGCGTCGATACTACATAATACAATATAGAAACCGTAGATATTTAGTTACTAGGATGTCATAAGCTCTAAACACGTAGCGCAGCGCTGTGTCGTGGTGTGTACAGTCTCGGGAACATTGTGCCAACACAGTGCACTCTGGTCTAGATGTATTATTATATTGTGTTGTACTTAAAACTGGGCCACTTATAGGCAATACACTACTAAACGGAGGTAAAATGGTATTCCAACATGCCATTATTTTACATTACCAAGCCATTTTTTTTTGACGTGGCAACTTTAAAAAAATCGATGAACGCCGGCTGCATGCACAAAAAAGGATAACTCATTGTCCCGTTGGGCTCATTGTCCCGTTACGCTCAATGATCAATGTTATGACGTTGTCACGTTAAACTATCGTCCGTAAGCCAAGTTTACAGACAACCATTTTTTTTTTAAATGGTTTTACTGGCTAAAACCCACCCGTGTTCCATCAACTGCCTATGTGCTAGGGCCACAGTATCCCTTTCGGATAGACCCGCAACTCTGGCAGGGCATTACCAAGCCAAAGTTTGGATTCCAATCCAGACAGGTGTACCTAAATACCTTACCTACCTTTCTTTTTGGATAAAATGATTTAACCTAAGGTACAAACTATCTTTAAATATTCCTACCTACCTGTTTCGTCAACTGTTCCTCACACAGTTTGTATAGTGTGTAGAACTTTCTGGCCAGGGTGATGTTCTCTAGAAAGCCACAAGACGCGAGTTTCACCCTGATGATGATCTGTCTGTCGGGCACCATCATAGCCACCGTACGGAACTGGATCTTCAAGTTCTCTGGTAACTCTTTACGACCAGCATACCCGGGGTTCTATAGAAAAAAAAAAAAAGGAAACAGGACTAGGGATTTAACTGTTAGCTCTGAAATACCAGGAAAGTAGATTGTTGCGCATAACTGCGATGCTGCCTAGGTGACTTACATTTCGGTCACTGAGAGAATCTGTTCCTGATACCTGTCAGTTAGTCACGATTAGGAATTAAGAATATAGTTTAAATACTTCTGAACTCGCAATCCTTTCACATTGATCTTTATTCTCATTGGTATAAGGTTGCTGTCAGATTTAAAAAAGCTGTGAAAGACTTATATATAACCGACAGGTATCAGGAACGCATTCTCTCATCGACCGACATTAAATACTAAAATCGCGACAATCTAAGGAGTTGGATTTGACGTTTCTCATTCTACAGACCGCGATGACTTTGATTAACTACGATGTTATCCGTACACTATAACAATGAGTATCATGCGTAAGCACTAAGTTACAATGTCACGTCTGGGTTCGTTGCGGTAGTGTTGTGACCGTTATAAACCTTTTTTTGACCATATAAAATCGATGTTCTGAAAAATCGTTTCTTTTACATTTATTGTGAATTTATTTATTTTCCCGACCTAACCTTTCAAACTCGCCCTAATATAAACTTAGTTGGGATTTATGTAATAACTGATAAATATTACAAACTCGTACGTGTAATAAAACGACATGCCTTTAGAATAAGTTTTAAACAATGTAAAAAAAAAGTCTAAGTATGTATATATAAACCGATATCACTCGAGAATCGGGTTTTAAACCAGCCGTTTTTTTTTTCCATCATTGCATAAAATATTTTTATAGCTGTCAAATCCGACTTCGTAGATTGCCACGATTTTAAATAATTATTTATTTTCCCAAAAACTTTGTAAACACTTTCACTTGATGGCTTACAACCTGTCTGCTTACAGCTATTTTATATAAAAATAGAAAATATGTACCTACCATAGTAATGAATATTCCAAACTCAGGACACATTTCAGAGACGTCGCCGTCAGTGAAGATGAAGCTCTTCTTCTTCTCTTTCTTGGCAGCGAGCACCACGGCGACCTGCTGTGCCGCTACCGACAGCACTGGCAGCTCGATGCGGTTAAACTCGTCGAAACACCCCCACGACCCCGACTGAGCCAGTCCTTTGTAGATGCGCCCTAGACCTCTGGAAACAGTATTGGATAGTTTTTAGATTTAAGAGTCCACTGCCACTTATGATGTGACCCCCACGTACGTATGGCGATATTAAACCTTCCTCCGATCCTATCCAGTCCGAACCCAATTGCATAGAATCAAATAATCATCGACGACTATATATCATCTGTCGAGACAGGCAGATGATACCTACTTTTTGCACACGTATCATGGCGTTTCTTATCTCACATTAAATATTTAAAAATCTTTTATTGATTTTACGAACCACGCTTTCTTAATTACTTTATTTACCAGTTACCTAGATGAAAAGCGAGCAACATTATGAACTTCTGCTTTCCATGCATCCAAAGCTTTATGCTCTCCTGGTACCGATGACTTTTCCGCGGCCTCTCCGCTTGTACACGCAAGCGCATTATAGAGAAGTTCACGTGCACCATATAATATATGCGTTAGGATTGTTTTGGTTCTGGTAAGGAAACTACTGACCATTTTTTGGTTAAGTTTTAGGGTTCCGTACCTCAAAAGGAAAAAATGGAACCATTATAGTCTCACTTCGTCGACCTGTCATGACCCTTTTTCTCAAAAGCGAGAGGTATCAAGTTAAATTAGGACCTTACTGCCAATTTCTCCCACTAGATGGTGCCATTGCACTAGAAAACAAAAAGGTTAAAGTTCCTAATAATTTAAAATTATAAGTAATTTTGATAATAGGGGTTAAAGTATGAAATTGCCGTTTTATAGTAATAGATACTAAACCTTCATGGTGTGAGATATCCGAGGGTTTTTTTTAGATTTTTCTTTTAAAAAATGTGCAACATTCGATTTACGAATTTCAATTTTTTTTGATTCAGCTTAGGCGCAAAAGACGGATACTTCGAAAATCCGAGTAGCTTTTGAATACGAGTTCCGACGTGGGACTAACGCGGCAGAAATTTCTCACATTATAGCAGTCTCCTCTCCAAACGCAGCATTGAGCTGCGTTTGGAGAGGAGACTGCAAATGAACGCACCGTGCGTTTTTGGTTTAAACGCTTTCGTAATGGAAACATCGACTTGAAGAACGAACCAAGTAGAAGACCGCCCACACAGGTGAATAACGCTGAATTAAAGGAGATGGTGGAAGCCGATCCGAGTCAAAATACCCAGGAATTAGCAGCATAAGCGAAAAATGCAATGGTTGGCCCAGGTCAAACGCTGCAACAGTGCCCTAAAGCAAAGCTTATCAATAAAAAGGTAATGATAACTGTTTGGTGGTCTTTTTCATGGTGTTATTCACTACAGCTTTCTCAGGTCTGGTCAAGCAATATCAGCAGATGTTTACTGTGCCGAACTTCGAACAATGATGGCGAAACTGGCAGTGAAACAGCCCCGATTCGTGAATCGATCTTCATTCTTCATCATTATTGCTCCATGATAACGCAAGACCTCACACTACACAGGACACCGTTGTAACTCTACAGGAGCTGCAGTTAGAAACCATACGTCATCCTCTATACTCGCCAGACCTTGCTCCAACTGTACCTTGTATTATTTACACACTCTGTTCCTTTTGTCGATTGTCAGATAGCATGCGCTCTGGTCGAAGCAGTGGCTATCAACTGACTGCTGTTGAAATTGTGCGAGCGTTGAACTGCATTTTGTAGATACTATGTGTGCACACCTGTTGTCTGTATATTGAACTATGTGTGGGGTAGCCAGATCAAATAACAATATCGTTCTACGAGTGTTTAATTTTGATCACTTGCAATTTTTTGAAGTACGACGTGTGTGTCGTTTAAAAATATTAGAATGAGACTTTGTCGTGCAGTATCAATCTAACTATTTGTTCCATTCAATTCAAACTCTAGTAGATACTTTGGTTGATATTTGTTTACCTATAGTCCATCTGATCGGAACAGTTGAAGACCACGACGTACTTGGCCAGAGTCTTGCCCATGTCCTTGACTGTCTCCGTCTTGCCCGTACCGGCGGGACCGCACGGGGCACCGCCCATGCTCATAGCTAACGCCTGAGCGAGGGTGATGTAGCATCTGAAAAATAAAGGTGGATATATCTAAAACAACCTGCTTTTTTTTAATCACCAGCGACACGCCTCTGCTTCTAACGTGTACGATCTACTGATGTGGCAAGATATCAAAACATCAACATTTCTGTGCTATAAATAAGTTAAATATTTTTGGACATAAACCTTCAGGAATAAACTCTCTAAATGATGTTAAAAACCGCCTCGAAATCTATTGTGTTGTTCAGAAGAATTGAGCGCCCACACAGACTAACAATGAACTTGTGCTTATAAATACATTATTTTAATTGTATTTACTATCTTAAACTTTAAAACACGTTATATTCGTCTATAACATAACTTATTTTGATCGAATTATGTTGCTTCGTGTATCACTATGAAACTTTATTACCGAGGTTGCTGATTGAGCCGTTTTTCATAATTCCTTTTCAGTCACGAGATAATATTTTTTTAAAGTAGGTAATTTATCTTGATAATGCTTCATTTTAATTGTTTTTACCTGTTATAGTAATTTTATTCTATGTAAGTACATCATCTTCATAAATATTATAAAAAAAAAATTAAAAGAGCAGTGTGGAGATTCTTGCCCATTCGTCTCCATACGAAACTACCTTTTGCAAGGGGGAACTAGAATCAATTCTATTTAACATACGTGCCTATTTTAAATAAACGATATGACTTTGACTTTGTACTACTTACTTATTTTTTTTTTTATATATATAATTACCTACGCCATATCTTATGTAAGAAATAGGATCTAGACAAAACTTTAAATAAATACACTTATTGTTCTTCGAAAGGTTTTCAAGCAACGAAATAAAATGGTAGAAATATAGGAAATATTTCTACCATTTTCTTTTACTTTGTAAGACACTATTTTGGTGGGTAGCAAAAAAGGGGCGAACTCGGACGATCGGATTGCGGAAGCAACAGAATTTTGTTGTCCCTAAGTACTAGCACGTCATAAATCTACAGGAGCACTGTAAACGTTGACGAACTTACGTAATTAATCAATATTGTGGTAAATAAAGAAATGGAGAACTAACATGAATTGCACTGGATGTGCCATCTTTCTTTAACTAGTAGCGTCACCATTAAAAAACAATATGTTTGACGGTCGATATTCTCGGATGGTCGGCTTGTTTTGGCGGTTGTGAGGAACAGTAAGTGATGGTCCCGCAGTACTAACACGTCATAAATCTACAGGAGTACTTAGAACATTGACAAACATACGTAATACATTGTGGTGAAATGGAGAACTAACATAAAACGTACTATTTTCCATCTTTTCTTAACTAACAGCGCCACCATTTAACTTACAAAATGTTTGTCGGCCAATATTCTCGAGTGATTTGGCTTGTTTTGACGGTTGAGGAACTGAAAGTGTTCGTCCCGCAGTACTAGCATGGCATAAATGTCGAGGAGCATACTCGTAGAAGACGCAGTGTTATATTTTATGATCAATTTCGTAATAAGTATCTATTTATAATTGAAAAAATAATAGTTCTATTAGTATCTGTGCGTTTGAGTAAAACCAACCGAAGCGAAGGTACCTAGCCAGTGAAATTCAAATAGTCTTACGTAAATATAAACGCAAACGCTTTTTGCAAATTGCAGTTGGGAAATATGACTATTTCATGAAAACATAATTTTTTCCCAGAGCTTTTAATGATACATTTCGCACGATAGGCTCCGTGAACGCGGAGGGAGTCAATAAAAATAAATAAAAAATCTGTTGGAGCTACAAAAAGAGCCACCAGGCACAATTGTACAAACCGGTGCAAATCGCACATAAAGAATTCATACTTATGCATAGATTTCTCTTTGCAAGCTTTTATAGTTTCACTTGTTAGAATTGATCTTGCAAAACTAACAAATAAATTAGAAAAAAAGCTTGTCTTATAACTTACCTGTCGGTCAAAGGTGTAATCACAAGCCTGTCTGTGCAGCCCAAGTACTCGTTCTGATAGGTGAATGTTACGTCAGTGACGGAGATCCAGGTCTTATCAGCGTCTTCCTTGAAGTAGAACCGGCACTGCTTCAGCCATTCGAAGTCATTCGCCGAGCGGACGTTCAGGCGACACTGAAAATATTTGATAACTTGTATAATGTTTAAGCATGCTAATAATCATTATATTTACTTTGAATACATTATTTATACTTTTGGGTGTCTGTTAGGCTACTAAAAGTGGTTTAAGACATAGTGTTTCAGCTCGTTTTAAAAAGCTTTGCTTACATTCGCAGTACATTTTGCGATTCAACGAAACAAACGCATGTGTACGCACTTTTACTTTGCACGCGCACGCACACGAATCATGGGGCAGTCAGTAGACTCAGAGTGATGGTAGTATTGTAGGAGCTTGTAAGCGTGTCCACAGTTCCACACTCCTACGAGATGCGCGTTTGGCAAAGGCACTCTTTTACGAGAGCCTACACTGTGAGTCAATCTATCGTTACAACCGTAACAGATAGGCAGTTGAAACTTGCACGGGATCCACTTTACAGTGCCCTCTAACATGAAAAAACCTGACAAATGCATTTTTTCGTTAGTTGTTCCTGCTGTAATTTCTTCTACGAAATATTGGTCGAGTTCGAATGGCACTTGGCCAGTTATATTTATTTAACACTTTGCGCGAAGCAACGTTATAATACGTAAAATTTGATAAACGCTAATTGACACAACGTTTAATCACATCAGAAAAATATGTCTTTCTTTAGAGAAGTGTATAAACGGCTGCGGATTATACCAAAATGATTACAATAAAACATAACAATTTAAAACTACTGTTTGTAGTAATAATAACGTATAGTTTTGTGAAGCACAACTTGACGAGCTTATTTTCTGCATTTTCATTCTAAAATAAAAGAAATCACCGAAATAACGATGAGGGCGCCACTGTGCGCTCGGCGTAGTCTTAACACCAGAACGGTAAACTCCACGTTGCATTCGCTATGACGTATGTTAAACAAACATATGAATAGGGTGGACGGACTAGCTTCCGATCGTTATTTATAGAGGCAGTGACTAGGACAATATGAACACGAAGGTCTGATCATAGTGTAGTAGTTTCACTTTCTATGAACCCGTGTTCATGAATGGACGTCTCGATATAGATCGGTTCATTTATTTCACCATAACAGCATATATTAATAGATGAAGTTAGCCTACCAGCATATCGAAAATGTCTCTTTGATGTACATGTATAGTAATGAGAGTCTCAAATTTAATTCTCTCTATCTTCAGTAGGTTCCTCGTGGTCTGGTCGATCAGCGTGTTCAGTAACTCCAAGAACTTATTGTTGGTTTCCATCATTATCTTCTTATCCTGACGAGCTGACATTAGAGCTAATTCACCATCTCTCGTCCATATTATTTGTATCCCCAAAAGACCAATCTGTAGAAAATAAAAATGTATCGACTTTAAAAACCATTTTGTATAAATTAATGTCAAGGACCAGTTCAAAATCAGCACTGTGCTTTTATATAAGCAAATCCGAAGCTACAATCCCTTGCTGGATAATTATTTTGTCGCCATCTACCAAAGCCTTATCACAACTAGGTTGGGGTCGGCTTCCAGTCCATCCGGATCCAGCTGAATACCAGTATTTTACATGAACCGACTACCTATCTGACCTCTACAGCCCAGTTGTTAGACTTTCAGGCTTCTAACTAATAATTCATCGAGTACATCATTACTAAAAAAATCTGTAAAATAGTGTTCGGACGCGAGCATACGCGTAAACGAAAGATACTACAAATAGGTACACAAAAGGTACTTTTGACACTTTTCAGTAAACCTTAATAACTCAAAAAGTTTAGCAAAAACTTGAGTCGTAACCTGCGCAGGCATTTTATCCAAGAACAGGAGTAGATTGAAGGAAGGGTCATTTATCACTGCCACCGCGTTTCTGATGATGGCGTGTAAGCTGCCCTGTGCTGATTGCAACAGCGAGGTGAGCCACGTCTCAACAGAACCCTCGGCTCGCACCGGACGCTCCAGCTTGATCTCTTCACCTTCCGATGACACAATTGCTATCATTTTGTTGTATTCTGAAATCCGAAATTATTAAGGTAATTCGTAGAACTCAAAAATGTAAAGAATATCTATGTCCACCACGCACAAACAATAGGCCCTCCCATCTCTAAAAGTGGATCTTAAAGATTTTTGGTATTAGTCGTAGTGATCCATCTACGTGCTATGTACAACTGCAATCACCGATTGAACGAAGACAATTTCAGGTTATTTACGAGTAACAAAATATTTTCAATCCGACAGTTAAGCGCGAAAAATTAACTCACCGATGTCATGAAACTTAACGTATCTGATGTTATCAAATATCGAAAGCAAATGATGTTGTATAGTATGAGAGTCAGATGCCTGCCCCAAAATTTCCAATAACGCAGGGTCGGACACAAAGAAGAATCTCGGGAACATAGTTCTTTTTCTCTCTAGGTAGCCGCTAAGACTTTTCTGGCACAGTTCTAGCTGCTCCTGAAGATGTGGGAGCAACTGTCTGAGAAGGTCATCTCCCACACAGCAGGAGACTACACCAGGTGTTTCATGGGCTCTTTGCATGATCTTCTGCCAGGATTTGTCAATTTTGGAAAATCTTTTGGCTTCCTTGGGCAGTTGTTTAGCGATGTCACCACCGACGAATACGGCTTCAAGGTAGACCCACATGTTTTGCACTAGGAGCCATCTTTCAAGGATCTCGTTAGTGCTCTGGAGATCATATAGCCATTGCTGGATTTGTTTTCTGAAAGGGGCGTTGTATCTGTGGACGTTAAAAGTGGAAATTAGTACAACAAATGTTATATATATTAAATAAGTATTATTTTGCAGTTAAATCTTGCCAGAAAAAAATTATGTTCATACTGCAATGCGAAAGAGAAAAACCAAATATTTTTTAAACTTTTAAGAAAGTATTCCGGGGCAATAAAACAATATTAAGTGCCCAAAACAAAAACAAACCCTAGCTTTTATTTTTTTGGGTAGTTAAATTTTTTAAGATATAATACTGCGGTGGCCAACACATAGCATCACAAAATACCGTCGAATGACGTCACTGAAACGTGATTTATAAAAATAAGTTGGTGTGTTTCCCTAGAGAGTGTTTTTTGACACCGAAGGCAAAGCCCGCTGCCATTATTTTATGACGTCATTGCGGCCGTTTTGTGGCGGCCACCGCTTTCGTAGGTACAGGGAGTTTGTAAAAAAAAAATTACCAGCTGTAATTAGATGTCACTGACAAGCATTAATGCAAGTAGTAGGTAACCAGGGTGGATTTTTGAGACGGGGCAATAAGGGTAGGTACCTTATCCGTTGTAGTTACAGAAAAACGGTTTCTGGAGACTCTCCATAATTTTTTGAATTTTAATCCCCATTAAAAAAAAACTGAGGTTTGAGTACTACAAAAGCCAGAAATCGCAAAAAACTTAAACATAACAGTCTAAACGTTGTAAACTATTGAAGGACATTTGATTCAGAATTACCAAATCACAAGCAACAATTAAACAATCTCTAAAAAATAAGGACAGTCTCCTAAGACCGTTTTCCTGTAGCTACAACGACGGTTAATGTACCTGCCCTTACTGCCCCATTTCAAAAATCCACCCTGTATAAGCTTATTACAGAAGTAAAAAAATCAAGTTTCCACAAAACTGCTGGTAATTTTAAATGATTCATAAACTTTTAAGTAGTTCTTTATAAAAAATATGAATGATTTATTACCGGTTGGAAAGCAAAGACCCCAAGATCATAAGACTGTCTTCAAGCTGACCGATTGTCTCAGCAGTCGTATCGCCCCTTAGTAAAAGTTCACCACGATTGTTAAAAGTTTGGAAAGTTAGCTCATGAACCGACCACTCGTTTGTTACCCCTCGCAACTTGCCTTCGATATCTTTCTCTTTCATCGCCGATATGCAAATATCCTGTGGAAAAAAGATAGAAGTATTGAAATAGGTTTGCTTTAGTAGGTACATGGGAAAGTAACACCAAGTTAATTTGGATAAATTCGTGGAATATTATTTTCTGGAAGGAAAGATGAATGCAAAATAAAAAGTTCTGAACATGGGTTAAAAATATTTGTAACGTTGAACTTTGCGTAGTTTTCGTTAATAATACAATATTTTCCAAAGATAGCAACAAGATCAGTGTATCTGCCGCAGCCATCTGGTTAAATTAGCCGGGTAATTGGACGCCTAGGCCGTTCATTAAACGCCATGGCATCCAATTAAACAGCTGAAGGACAAATAGCCAAGTCATGAGCGCAACGTTTAACCAGATGGCTAAATGTCGTGTAGTCATTTTTTTAAATTGGTTATTGATGAATTTGTGATTTTTGGCTAGCGTGAGATTTTACTGCAAGAGCGAGCGAAGCGAGCTCGAGACTTGGGGCACCCCGACTCGGACAGGTTAGATTCGAGATGGATGGCGGAGTCTAGTGAGCGAGCGGAGCGAGCGAACAAAGACCCCGCCATCCCCTCCGTGGTTATTTTTTAAACCATCCAGGAGTAGGAGCCATCGACAAGCCTTATTATTGCTTGGAAACAAATTTAATTACAGTGCTTCGATTCATTAGTTCGACGATCGAACTAATGAATTGAAGCACTGAATCACTTGGCTGAGTCTTGGTCAGTCATCTTCGACGTGCTGACTTTCAATACGGCAAGTTGTTAAACATTGAGTGATTCTAGTTCAATAAACTATCGGACTAGGCATCCAATTGGATGCCTGCGATTAATGAACGGTCTAGATGTCCAATTAGCTGGCTAATTTAACCAGACGGCTGCGACCTATGTAACTATAATAATATATCGCGCGGAGCTTTCACACATTACAATCTACCTCTTCGTAGTGACTGTTACCTTAGTAGTTAAGGTGAGAGAAAATACCTATTCCACATTACTGGGCTAATAATTTGAAAGAATCGTTTCACAAGTTTCGTTTATTAAAAAGAGGTTCTTTTTCCAACAAAAAATCGGTTTGTGGCTTAAAGCAGTCGGTTCCTAGGTCTGAATGCTGATATTCTGATCAAAGACTTCCGCTTTGCGATAAACAGTTAGTTAATCTTGGCTCTAAATGAGATCTAATAACTTTTTGACAGTGCGAGCCACATGGTCTCGTCTTGGCAACTTTTTACATGTAAATGTTTTTAGTAGGATTTCACAATTGATTTTTGTAAGTTGCTTATGACAATATTTTTTTATTTTTCCTTCTTTTAATTGGTTGTATTTTAGCAGTGCCTTTTTTCTTAGCCCACTCTCTATCTTTTTCTTTTTTCCTTGTTGGTTTACTGTTTATAATAGGCAATAGATAGGGCGATACTTGGCTCTTAGGCGATTATATTCGACTTTATCTGACTGTTGTGCTTTAATACTACTAAAGTCAATATTTATAAAGTGAACACCTTGCAAATTAGTCACTCTAGAGAGTGCTACATAAGCTTGCCCACAAGAGAACGTGGATAACCCAAATATCAAATATCAATGAGAGCATTATTCAAACTTAGTCCTTGACTTTTATTTATGATGATAGCATACGCGACACGGATTGGAAACTGTTCACGGTGAACAAAAGCTCTATTGATAATTTCAAATTTTGACGTTACGCTAGTTCGTGTCTAAGACTATTATTAAAAAATATTACAACTCTTCTTGCTTTATTCTTGTCGTTCGAATCCCAATCTACTTTGTCAGCAATGCCTATAGCACCATTGACAAGACCCAAAGAAACATCTATATTTCGAAAAATCCTGTAATATGTGTTTTATTATTTATAACAAGGAGTCAAGGGTAACAAGGAGTGGGATATATCAATTTTCATACCTCTACCATCTATATTTTACGGAAGTCTCGTACAAACTTTCATCCCCTAGTTTAAGGGTTGGGGGGTAAAAGTTCCAATTTTTCAATTTTTTTTTTGATTGTGTACTAATAATAGCTTACGTACCAAAAAAAAAAAGAATTTTGATGATCATCAGTGAGTGAGTGAGTGCGTCAGTGACGAAATCGGGGTTTTTTAGATATCAATAAAATCTAAAGTATAAGAGCTATGCAATTGAAACTTTATACGTTTAATAATTCTACTATTGACATCATATCCCGAGAATTTAGTTTATCTGGTATAATCCAAACCCAAGTTATGAAGGTTCAAAATAACGACGAAGCGCTTCGAGAAAAGGTAGGTAGTGCCCTTGCACTTCGCTTGGCTCGTCTTGGGGTACTACCGTGCCCCCAGTGATACTCCATTATAGTGATACTCCATGGAGTATCACTATAATCAGATTAGATTTTGTAGACCAGTTAGAAAAAAGATTGTACATTCCAATTGATATTCCAACTAACAAACAGTAAGTACTTAATATGATTGTGGATTGCTTGCCATATTTTTATCAGTATGCCACGAGTATTTTCAGAGATTCATGTTTGAACAACCTTAAGATTTATTCATAACTAGCTACACCCGCAATGCCACGTAAAGTAAAAAAGTGTTTGGATTTTTTTATTTATTTTTTGTGCCTGAAACCCTCCCGGGCGTCCTCAGAACCCCCTACTAAAGTTTTATCACAATCTGATCAATGGTTTAGGAACGCATAGAGGACACACAATCATTTATTTTTATATACACAAGTGAATTTTTAAGAAGTTTTGATTGATTTTTAATTAAGGGCAGGTACATTAACCGTTGTAGAAACAAAAATACGGTCTTAGGAGACTGCCCTTCCTGCCAGGGTTGCGGGGTTGTCCGAAAGGGATACCATGGCCCTGAAACACAGGCAATGAAGGAACACGGGTGGGTTTTAGACAGTAAAAGTCTGACACCCCTTCGCTCCGCCCTCCCGCTCCGTCCAGAGCGGGAGAAGTTATTAATTGATAATTTCTCACCCAAAAAATAAAATAAGTAAACGAGACTGCCCACATTTTTTATTTTTTTTAGTTCCCCCTCCACTGATTTAAAAAATAAAACTACAGTCAGCAAGAAAATAGACCATTTTCACAAAACCTTTTTTTGATGCCAATCGATCCTGCTTCTTATAAGAATCAAAAAACTATCGGAACAACAGAGGTTTGAGTAATAGAAAAGACAGAAATCGCAAAAAAAACCATACATTTCGCAGGAAATGAGACTCCCAATTTACTTTTTTACTATTTCGGTCGGAAGGCCGAAAGTCTGACAACCAGTCCAAGGGGTATCGTATTATAGGCTGATAATGATCTATCCATACAATTAAAATCGCTTTTCGTGTCTGTCTGTGTGACCGCATTGTTCTTCCAAACTACACAACGGATTTTGATGCGGTTTTCACCTACATTTAATGAATTTATTCTGGAAACTTTACGTGTATAAAACATTCATAGTTCGTTTTAGTTAGTCACTTCGATATAGCACAGAACCCTTGATGCTTTTTTAATATACAGGATAAGTTTTTAGCCAGTGCGTAATTTTTTTTGGTGGTTCTATATCAGTAATAGAATCATTTCCATTATTTGAAAAATACTGATTTTTTTTTCGGTCCTAATTGAAATCAGCAAAAATGGATGATAAATAATATCAAAGGGCGAGCGCATAGCTGATAGGTACCTACTACTGTGTTCCGCTTCACTGACCGCGCCGCCGTGCCGGCGCATTGCGCGACGAGTATCCAGTAAACCAGTTTCAAAATAAACATCTTTCGTTAACGATAGCTTCATTTTTTTTTTGTACTAAGACATCAAAATAAGAAATAGGTGTATAAAATAAAACACGTTTCAGTTTAATTATTTTGTCTTTGCCCACTGACTAAAAACTTATCCTATATAAAGCTAGATAATCATTAATAATATGTATTTACACTTCATTTAATCAGAAAGTAGACGTACAATAAGTTCCGCACGTGCGGAACGTAAACGCAGGACCTGCGTTTCCCGTATCCGCAACTAGCTCGTTCCGCATGAATACTAGGATGACAGAACTGAAAACAGTTAATTGCGGGTGGAACTTTGCACTTGAGTGGGCGGTATCAAAGTTAGTTCTGGTACATAATATTAAAATATGTATGTTTAGGCTAAAGTATGTTTCTATGGGCCTGTGTTGCCTGAAATAAATGGTATTATTATTATTAAGTTTATTTGACGCCATAGATCGCGCCTTTACTATACACAACTTCCCATATTAATAAACGTGGAGACCAACAGTTATTTAATATAAGGCTCAGAAAAAGTAAAGTGAAGCGCAAACTACTGTTCTAAAAACATTGACCTTTAGTATTTGTCTTAACATAAATTGACGAAAAACTAAATAATTTCTTTTAGGTACTAGTTATCCGCAATGTACTGTTCACACAATATTTTTCATACCGAAATAAACCCGGTGAAAATTCTACACAAGTATTTTTTTCTCAGAATATATCTTATTTTCCTGGGCTGTATGTTACTTTGATACTATCAGTAAGGTATGTAAACTGCTTGCGGATAATTTTCATTGACGATTTACCCGATTCTTGCAAAATCACGCGTTGGTTCGTATCCGCAGGTTCCAGAATCCGCTCGTGTATTAGGAGATAATGAACCAGTAAGAGGCTTATAAATTGTAGAACGTTCATAGTTTCATTTAAACTTTTAAGTTAATAAATAAAAAGTATCCAAAGGGGGCTATCGTTTTTGTGCTCACCAGTTAACGCCACTGTTGAGTAAGGTCCAGTCAGTACTTTTATTTTATATGTATTTTGTATGTTTAAGTACTCATTACTTCATAAAATGTTTATTTTATTACATTTTAAAATATCAAATGAATATTTACATTATAATGTTCCTAAAATTAGCAGACAAAAATTATTCTTCCTCCAAGTGCTAAGAAATTAGATCCTAAATTGTTACATAAAATCTTAAGCCATAATTAGTCAGGAATGGCACAATCTTTACAATTATGAATAATTAGTAACAATTTACGATAGAAAATCCCGCAAATAGTTCAGTTACGTTCAGTTCAATATTTGACATTTCTAGAGACCTCACTCTACACTAGCGCCTTTAGCGGCGAATTCAAACGCGATAGTCCTCATTACTTCAAATGGCTCTTTAATTTTTATTTGTATTTTTACTAAGTAATATAATTAAGTATATAGTTTTCACTAAAGCCTGGAAACAATATGTTTAACTTGAAATAAGTTAACCTGAATTAACCACACGTAGTCGATAGTAAGGTGCTACATACGACATTAAGCTTAGCAGGTAGCGTATTGACGCTTCTACGTAGCCGCTACGCAATTTTAATACAATTATTTAATTTGTTAGAAAAGCTTATGAAAAAAAAACTTTGCATTAAAATTGTTAAGTAATAGAGATAGATAAAGAAGGTGCTGCCATTACATACTTTACAAGACTGGACTAATCTATTGAATTCAAAATAAATAGGATACATTAATCAATTATTTAATATCACGTTCATTAGAGTTCAGTTATTATTGAATACGCTTTAAATACAGGCCCGATTAACATTCCATTTTCAAAACGGGCAACTAAATATCTCCCCGATTATCTGAATCAAAATAATAATCTTTTAAATTGGAATATCACCTGCAAAGTTTTATGAAGTAGGTAACGAAAACTGTTGGGATTTCAAATATTATCAGTTATTTTAAGGGCACCAAAAAAAATATATTTTATGCACTATAATTGTGCATTATACATAAAACATACACACACATACAAAATATACCGATTATATGCCAACTTTGAGTATAATACATATTCAATTTAATACCTAATACAATTTACGTAATTAGATACATTTTCCATTGGTTTTAATATGGTACTACAACAAATCAACTACAGCACTGTAGTTTTGCATGTTTATGTAAAAGCGTATCTGTCAATGTTGTACCTCCCTTTCTTCCACTAACTTTCTCTTTTGCGCTAAATCAGGTACCGCCCCCGGACCACCCCTAATATTTCCTTTTCACTGAAATATTATTTCCCTTTCAGCTAACTTCAATGACTGGCCTTACGACTCTCGATGTCTTCCTTGTCCTGTTACCCTGGTAGGCTATGTGCAATAACAACTTGTTGTTAGAATAGGCGCAATTTAATGCTAATTAGTTCTAACAACTTCTGACTAAGTGATTTATCAAGTTCGAAGCCGTTTATTGTGTTTGTTTATTTCGCTATGTAATATTATGCTTGGAAAATGTAAGTATGATAAAAAAAATATAATTTTAGTAAGTTTTTATTTTATTTTAGCATTTACGTATTAGTAATTAAGAAGACGAAAAGGATGTTAAGGGTCTGGATTTTATTATTCTGATGCGGAAATCCTTCAAATGTACCAATTGGGTTAAAAAATATGTTTAGCAGATAGAAGATCACTTTGCATCACACATTACCTTTTTCAGCACTGATAAATCAGATTTTCATGACGATAAGATGAGAAATAATAAAAAGTCAGGGAAATTATTTTTCATCAAAATGACTACCAACTTAGTAATAATTGTCCACACCTATTCAAAATATCACAACTGTATTTTTTACTGTTCTATGAAATGGCTATAACATGGCTAATTGACGTACATATTATGTCAAATTGATAAACAATTAATTTCCCTGACTGTTTTGTGAACTTTTGTAATATATAACTAAAATGCTAATTGGTTATACACCAATTTCATCTAGTCTCCTCGAACTTTTCTGGGCGAATAAAGAAATTAAAAAAAAAAGTTCGTAATAAAATTGATGACATTTTTCTAAAACTATGTAGCCTGTTTGTTGTTCTAGTAATTATTTTATTAGAACAACAAAATATTGAAAGCTACATAGAGAACAATGACGCTACCGCATATTCAAAAACGTTCGTGATTTCAAATTTGTTAAGAGGTTTGTCACCGGTCCACTAGCGCCACTCCTTTAAAAACATATTATCTCGTGACTGAGAAGGAATTATGAAAAACGGCTCAATCAACTATATCGATAAGTGTATCTAGAATGATCTAATACCTTTTTAAAAGTTTCATATTGAGACACGAAGCAAGAAAATTTGATCTAAATAAAAACGGCCACATTCCTCTAGATCGTATTTTTTTCGCTCGTAACTTTGGCTTCTACTGCCTCGCAGTAATTGGAAAAAAAAAGTCTAATGACGCGTTAATTTATTTTCACAAATCAAAACACCTACTTTGATACTTGGTGCCCTGGTACCGGCACGATCAGTTAAAAAAAAAATCAATAACAATAATATATTATTCTATAATCCTAGCTATATACATTATAGCATTAGACAAATAACGGCTAAATAACGACAGTTATTTTGTAATATTGTTGAAATTACTGCACTTTAGAGTTATTTTTTTAATTGTAAATGGTAAATAGATTACAGTGCTTTGTATTTCTCGTGAAATAACGAAGTTTATTAAACGTTTACATCAAAATAACGAAAGGGTGAGAACAGTTATTTGTCTAATGTTATAATAAATGGAGTATGGATGAGGTGGACTGATTTAAGTATCATGGGAATAAATAACATTCAGCGTTAACGTTCAGTTTTAACATTTTGTGCGCGTTTATCGAGTTTATCTTCTGACAGAAGATAACCAAATAAACGGATACGGTTGACGATGGCGTCACTTGCTTCTTCTTTTGAGGTGCCTCTCCGACTAAGTTGAGAATCATTCCCATGTCAGTCATTCCTTCGTATAATTTCTTAGCAGCACGCCAAACATTAAAGCTTAACTAGGAGCAGTTCCCAATGTTTTAAGAATGCTAAAATGTTAACTGCACTATCCTTTTTGTGGAATTTGTTGATGATACGTTTTTAATAATTTGACAAGATTAGTTTTTCAGATGGTAATGACGCAACTGATAGCCGTCAGAAAAGCCGTCAGAAGCTAACAGATTTTTAATGAAATGAGTTAAAAAGTCGGATTATTACGAAATATTTTATAGCTGTCAGCTATAAAAACAAAAGCAGCCGTGTAGCTGTGTACATAAATTGTTAAATAAATAATAAATAAATAAATAAAATATTTTGTGTATGTAGTGATCGGAAAAAAATCGGTTGCTTTAAAACCGATTCTCGAGTCATATCGATGTATCTTACTAATACTTCATAATCGACAATTTATGTATCTACATTGCTTAAAACTGATTCTCGAGGCATATCGTTTTATTACACGTACATACAAGTTTGTAATATTTCACAGTTATTACATAAATCTCAACAAATTTTATATTTGGGCGAGTTTCAAAGCCAAACCAAGACATCAACTAATAACCGACTTACTGATTTCTTCCGGAAGGTTTATGTATACATACATTGTACATCATGCACTAGTGGCGTACCTAGAGGCACCCGTGCAAAGCCGGGGCGCGTCGCTAGTGAAGAATAAAATTATCAATGAATAAGTGTGGTTGGGTCGGGTAAATATATAAATTCACTAAATTGTAAATGTTTGTAAAAGAATCGATTTTTCAGAACATCGATAATATTCGACCAAAAAAAAGCAGCTTATAACGGTCACAGCACTACCGCAACGAACCTAAAGACATGGATGGCATTGTATTAACGTCAAGTCGGAATATTAATAATAATCGTGTTTATGAGTTAATTTTAGCAATTTAAAGTAAAACTTGGTGCTTAAGAATGACACTCATTGTTATTAAATAGTGTATGGATAAAAATGGTAATTAATTAGGATTAAGAATTTGATTTTTCGATTTCTTACGCGGACGTTCATACAAAGCTATCGCGGCATTTAGAATGAGAAACGTCAAATCAGACTTCTTAGATTGTCTTGCCACAGTGTGCTTCTGGATAACACGTGTGTTCAGAATTTTAGCTGTTTTTCTGTAATATAGTGTTTATTGTGTTTGTTTTAGTATTGTCTCATTGTTACCTGCTAGTACTAGAAATAAAGATAAAATAGATCAACCATTTTTCAGATTATCTAAGGTACATACATCTTTTATGGGGTACTGTGTTAAATGTTACAATAAAATACCTTCTGATATATTACAATTAAATGAAAGAAAATTTAAAACTCATATAAAAAGTACACTTTGTAAACAAGCATATTACAAATTAGAGGATTATATCCAAGATAAGAATGCTTGGAAACATGCTGGTCCTGCTCCATAGGACAATTTAGAGTCTAGACAAAATCAAACTGGTTGCTAATTTAACTGTATAATTTATAATTTTTATGATATTAATTTTATTTTCTGTGATTAATATTTTAACTCACACACTGACTTATTATATGTTGTTTTTATTTTTTATTTTTTTGGGAAATCATATACAATGTTTGTAAATATGTGAGCACCATGTACCTATCGCATTTATTATTTTTTCTGTTATTACTTCATTTTTCATTCTTTTTACCAATTGTGGTAAGTAATTTTGATGATTTTTTTTATATTTTTTATTTTTTATTCTAGGTACATTGTCTTCACCTATAAATATTAATTAATGTATACAAACTATTGTTAACATTTTAAAAGAGTAAGTATGGAGTTTCTTGCCCATTCTTCTCCATACATAACTACATTTTGGAAGGCGCAACTAGAATCAATTAACTATTCATGTAATTTTTGACGTTCAAAAGTGCATCTTTGTGCCTATTTGAAATAAATTATTTGACTTTGACTTTGACTTTGCTATCAGGTTTGTTTACTGGTTGTTTTTTTTAACGATTCTGGTCACTATTATCCATATTCAATATGAATATGGATAAAAATAAACCCCCGACCCTCCTTATGATATTCCTATTACCCCCTTATCCGGCTTTTCTTAATCTAACACAAATCCCATATCCAATCCATTAAGCCAGTTTGCAGATGTGATATAATATAGTAATCTGAAGTCCCAAATCCCGCCATCCCAGACTAACTCCCCCAAACGTCCCGGTACTAAAGATAAAGTATCCAATCGTCCTACCAAACAACAGAGAACTCATATAGGCAGTGTTAGGTACTCAGTTCCAGAAAAAGGACCTTTTATCTTCCATGTTTCTCGTTAGGAATCTCAACCTAATTCTGGAACTACCTACCCTACACCCAATTTCATTTGGGCGCTTTTTGGCAAATCAGAATATATCAAATATTGTTGCAGTCAAGAGGGTAGATATCCGCATATCAGTATAGTTTGCAGCCCCTCAGGATGCAAATGCTTTTATCACAAATAATGTTTTAGGGACCAATTTATTCGGTCATTTAATACGAGTATAACCCGTATGGGTGTTGTAAGTGGCATACCAACTGACTTCTTAGAGGAGGAAGTCCTGACTTATTTAAAGGTTCCAGTAGGCTGTAGCCCAATACTAAAAGTTAAGCGACTGAACAGGAAGGTTAACAAAGACGGTTTAGTAGAATACAGGCCCACAGAAACTTATGTCATTACATAGATGGCCAAGTTTTACCAAAAATATTTTTCTGTTAATACTTCACTAACTGTAGAACAGTATGTCTACTCCTCCATTCAATGCCGCAAGTGTTCCCGATTTGGTCATGTAGAATCTCTTTGGCATTCAAAACCCTGTTGCAGCAATTGTGGCAATGATCACCCCGGTGACGGTTGTAGCATTGCTGAGAGTGAAGCTTTCTGCATGTTGTGCTCTGGATGTCACATTGCAAATAGCAGGGTCTGCGCAGAGTACAACAGGCAGAAGACAATTAAACAATTATGGCTGAGAAAGTAATTTACGCTCTAGAAGCAAGTAAAACTGTTCCCTTTTTAGCCAGCGGGGTAATGATAATAAACTAACATAATACTATTAAATAAGACTGAATAAGTGCTGTACAAATATACAACAAGAAAATTCACAGAAGTTGCAGTAAGTATGGAAGATAAAACATTTTATGGAGGATCCGTCATGCAGTCCCCGAATTTCTAAATTTATTCGGTTTTCTATGAATTGTACTGCTTTTTTACGTTGTATTAAATAAAAAAATACGGCTTTACTAAATTATAATCATTTTGATCAATAAAACAGTGCCGAAAATCCAAAAATCGTAAGAAATTTCGAATATCCCGCTCCCGGGCTACATTAAAGGGATCACCTTAGTAGATAGCATGTATAATAATATGTTAGCTATTATTATCTCTTCGAGCTTATAATAACCTGGTGATATTTTTTTTTTTTAACTTGATGAATAATATTAATATTGCATTTTATTGCTTTATCTCTTTTCGATCCATGCTGTCCTAGTATCTACAGCGCCACTTTTACGCCCTGCGTGGGGTTGGCGATACCAAAGCTACGTAAATTAATCCGAAAACTGATGAAAATGGCAATACGATTTTTATTACAATTCTTTAAAATTACATTTTGTATTGGGTTTTAAAATTATTGTGATGATTCTATTTAACTGACACATTTTTTCTTTTTTTAGCAACATTGTTTGTGCTTCGTTCCAATACACGAACGCACGAAGACACGAAGTAGCGCAGAATAAAATTATGATCGATAAGAGTAGAGGGAAGGAAGGTCTTTAGTGGGCCAATACGTCCTATAATGCAAATAAACAGAGATATGAATTTGTAACGAGAAGAATAGTAAACTGACCAAATATTAAACAAAAAACTTAAGTTACATAGTTTAAAAAAAAACATATCATATTTTTTGTGTAATTCACGGTCAGTTTTGTGTTTATTTTATAGGTACTTTATTTTATTTTATTGATTAGTATTGTTAAAAGCGTGAGCCTAAAATCTGGTTCGAAAAAATGTATTAACTCAAACAAGCGATTTATAATAAAACTACATTTGCATTCTTAGATTATTGATGAAGCTACTGGCTTCATCAATAATCAAATATTTTTATATTTAAGTTTCCTTTATATATTGTGTTTACATAACATAACACCACGCATGTTTCCCCCGAAGTTTTAAGCAGAGGTGCACCTCCCACACTTTGCCAGTTATGTTTAAGTCCCATGTAATAAGTACAGGACAAGCCTATTGCTCTAAACTGGGCTTAAATCCAGATTCCAGGCTGCAACTGAGAAATTCCTAATGGAAATCACCCAACCAAGGTTAATCAAAGTAAAACGTACTTCGATCCATCCAAAGGTTGTCTGTAAAAGTTCGCTTTTAGCAGTAAGACAGTAAGATTGAGTCACCCTATGTAACATTTCTACATTTATTATCTGTAATTTTTATGTTGTACATAAAAAAGTGTATTCTATCTATCTATCTTCATTAGCTTAGTTGTCCTGCAGCACAAATGCATTGGTAGCGTGATAGCGTCTGTTTCGACAGCATATCGGTTACTGAATGCAAAACATCGCTCTTAAGTATGACAATGGGTATCATACATCTCCTTGTGATTCATAAAACCCTTGTCTCCGCTTGTACTGGAATGTCTTTTTGATTATCGAACATGCGCATTACGCGAATGGTCACGTGCACTGCTAATATATTTTTTATATCTATTACCACGTGCTTTTGCAGTCTGTTGTCCTAGTATATCGCCTTGTGATGGCGACCCTGTCTAAGGTTATTTATTTATAGGTGGAATCTGAAACTGGGTCTAGGTCAGGTCATTCATTTGGATGACAGCGAGCGTCGGAGTTCAAACGACAGACTAAAAATATCGCGTTTGGTAAATTATCACTTATGTACATCAAAGATAATTATAATTATGTATGTACTGATAGATATCGATATTTTTTAATGGTTTATGCACCTCTAAAGGCTATAAAAAAAAAAAACTATAATGTTTACCACCTATTTCAAAGAGGTTTATTGGAATTTATTAAACATGACGGCTTTATTAGCCGCATGGTCCCAAACGTGACAGTTGAGCGTGAAGTCATGTGTTCGATACCAAGGTCTGCGTGATATTCTCGAGGTCTGAAATTGTGTGTACAGAAAAGTTATCCCTGCCTTTTCAGAGGAAAAGGCATGATCTTATCTAATCACACATAGGTAGGTAGAACAAACATGAAAGCCTTAACGGATGGATGTTGTCATGTCACCACCGGTACTGAATAATAAAGATCCTCTAAATACGTGAAAAAGGGAATCGTGCACGTGCAACTCCCCAAACGTGTGTGTGTTGTGTTAACGATTAATACCGATTTGTCATTAAAATAGTAGACTCAAAACAAATTACCGACAGTAAATATCTGACATCCGCGATACGTCATAATAACAGACTGAAACGTAACGAGCTGTTGACTTCATGCTAAAGAGGGAGAGAAAATGTGGAATGATGGATTAATTAATTTCAACTTCTATAAGTTCATGCATTCCCGGTGACTCATTAAATTTTTCGACGGCGTTTGAGTTCTTCTTCTCCTGCTGTATATGCTGTTTTTAATTACGGATTAATTTGACTTAAAAGGTACTTAATAGACGTTCAAATTCAAGTCACAATCTCATCTCTGCGGCTAACAATGTCAAAAATATAGGCAAACTACCATGACCCAGTGAAACTTCGTACCATGTGAGACAAAATTTAGATTTTTTAGATTTTTCCTAATTTTCATTCACCCAAGTACAGAGGCAAACAAAATGAAAAAATCGGTCGAGCCATTTTCGAGTTTTTGCGAGACTAACGCGCGGCAATTGTTTTAAATATGTATACATAATATATAAATTAGAGGATTTTTTGACCGACTGAGATTAGAATGAACGTGAACGTACATACAAAAATCATTTAAAATTTTATTCATTCAATTACCAAGCTTATCCACGTTTTTTTAATTAACTGTTTTAAATTAAATATTCATATTTTGAGGGGAAAAGAGTACAAGGAACATTATCAATCGGTTTCTCATAAACAGCCAAGTCTTTGCGTTCAAAGCTGTTTAAATAGATCAGGTCGAAAGGCTGAGGAAATACCTATGTGTGTTAGTTTACAAAACGGGTGCATTACAAGGGTTACTAAAACATGACAGGGCGTTTCAAATTGGCTGTTATAATCCTCGTTAGTTGGTACAGAGGCCAGTTTGTCATGTCCAACCCTAACCTAGACGATTTACGTTTGATGGCGACTGGGTTTGTCATGCGAGGCTCACGATCAATTTGAAGTCTTGAAGGTACTCAAGCGTACAACATTCTCACGCATACCAAAACCTGCCAGCCCTATTACCACCTTTAACAGTGATTATGGGTTATTATTAATTATATCTACATTTATATAAAAAAGTTTATTCTCTTTTGACATTTATTTTGATTTTATTTGTCCCCACCGACCATCTGGCATTTTCCCTATAGTAGCTTCTAGCCATATATGTACTTATAATGTAGTAGTGTGGCTAGGGAGGCATTATTTCCATTAATGATGTCCGTCCGCCCTTAACGTTGCACAACGCAATGATTCTGCTATGCTAGGGAGAGTAGGAAGGGTTTCGCTTCGTGTCGTTGATTTTGTATTTTCACGCATGCGCACTGGTAAGCTGTCCACGTGTATCGGACGTCCTTTTCCTCTGTTTAAATCTTCATGCTGCTTTATGGTCTCCTGCTGGCTCTATGTCTAGTAACACTACCATTGCGCCACGACTTTGATCCAGTGCACAACGCTACTAACGACGTGGGCTTCCAGCATGCATTCATTACCCACGATATTATTCAAATTTTCTTTCGGTTGGCTTAAATTGGAACTGAAGAGTTTGTTTGTTTGAACGCACTAATATCTGGAACTGCCAGTCAGATTTGAAAAAATATTTTTGTATTTAATAGCCCAATTCTTGAGGAAGGTTATAAGCTATCTAACATCACGCTACGACCATAAGGAGCCGAGCAAAAAAAAATGTCCGAAAGAACGCTAAGCGAAAAGAAATAATAGCGCGGGCGGGCGATGCGATGCGAAACGACAGAAAGTAGTAAGTTATAAGATTTGATATTATTACTTTTTTTAACTTCCCACCATAGGGGCAAAAGGGGTTAAAGTTTCTACGGAAGAATCTTAAATACGTTGTCCGTTTAATTATTATTGATCTATTAATTGATGATCTTGCCAACAAGACAGGACTTACGTGTTTTTAGATTTTTTGAAAATCCAGCACATACATCCGAGCATAAAACCAGCTTCGGATCGCTACTGAGAAATTCCAGATGGAAAAACCCAATAACATTTTGCCCTACTCCAGAATTGAACCTAGGATTACTACATAGGTTCGCCCATTATGCAGTGGGAAATCTCATCGGGCCCCTGGGGCACACGGCTTTAAATTTATAATCATGTTAAGAGTGTGTTTATTTACTTAAGGCGACGATAACCGACTTTTAAAGATTTTATACTGAAGATCACGTCTAAACGAGTAGTGTTAATGATTTGGAAAAATATATGATATGCTTAATTAATTTGTAAAGTTATGTCTAACGCGGATAAAAACTGAGAGTCACGCAAAATCTATAAAGCGTATTTTTCTGAAACCTGCACCTTTTTAAAGATAATTTAATTATTGATCTTTTAGTACACGTGTTTTATTAAAATACCTTTTGTTTTATGTATAATAAATTAATAATGCGTCTTATTTGGGACAGCGCTCCTGGATGGGCGAGTCCTATTACTGGCTGGACGTACGACGCGTTGCGTGAGCTCAGTACAGAACACGCAAGCTAACCCCTCAAGGTCACTGTCATATATATCTGGGCTTTAAAGTCAAGATTGAGAATATTGGAAACGGTAAGGATTAAAAAAAAAATCATATGATTGTGTCTCATTCCGAGGCTACCTCATATCATTCTGGTTTGACTGAGTTAAACGGAAAGTGACAAAGAAAATTTTCACATAAACGTACATGGTCCAGCAGACGTTGCTCTTAAGACACAACAGAAAAACCTAAATGTTGTTTTATTAAGTTTCGACATTATATTTTGACTAGGTAAAGCCAGTAAGTAACATCACATTATTTTGTATAAATAAAGTGTACGTGATTATTGATTTATAATTAAGCTTAACTTTACAATATATATACTTTGCAATATTTTATTTACAAATCTCTAACATACGCCCCCATTCAAGGTCTTCTGTAGTACGTTGTACAGGAAACCTCAGTAGATGTAAAGTACGATGCAGTCGTATTAATTTAAACTCTTCAAAGATGTTGCAGTCCTGGTAGCGCATTAACATTCGCGCGGGCGTTGGGAGGGCTCTTAGCACCTTGTGCTAGGGTTGCTTTAATTTGGGCGTAGCCGTACTTTTGATTGGTTATGAAGGTCAGCGGGAGTGTTTCATATCATTTGACTAGTAAATTCAAAAAATAAAATACTCTAATTTATGAAGGTGAAGACTCCTTTTGCTGTAAGCAGTATATATTTATACTAAAATTGGCTACGTGTTTAGAACAAACCGTTCGCATGCAATTACTCACGATTGTTTATTTAGCGAAACATAAATAATCAGTCTTACCTCAATATCCTCCTTATTAGGCAGCAGCGGTGCTTCCAAAATGTTCTTCAAGCAAAAATCTTCATTGTCCAACTCGAAGTTGTATTTGGTGACTTCCATAATCCGTTGCCAATGGCGCGGCTTCATCGCTTTGTTGGCCATCAGCTCCAAGAGTGGGCACATGTCGTTGAAGTCATCTATAGTTTTCTTAAGCGCGAAGAATGCAGGCCATTCTTTGAGCCTGCGAAAGATTTGTACCGTATCTGAATTTTATAATGTACATTGTACGTAAATGTACTTTTCAATTTATTTTAGGGGTTTTCAATCACAACATCCAGTGTGTCAATCAGGTTTTAATGGATAAAATTTTAATCTCATTTCTACTTACCCCTTTGGCAATTTCCTGCATCTATTCTGGAACTCCATAAGCTCATTGTTAATCTCTTCAATGTTCACCTCTCCCCAAGGAATATCATAATAACTGCTGACTCTGTCTATGACATCATTGTATAGTTTGTACAGCTTCTGAAGAAGGTTCAGTTCCTTTCTAATCTGGGCAAGTTCCGGATACTCTGTGTGGGGTAGGCCGAAAAGCTCCTCACCATTTTGGTACGTTTGAAGCTTTCGCCACATACCATCAAAGCGATTCTAAAGAAATAATAATATGTGTTACAGTAGTATTTAAAACTAGCAGCGATGCGCGGTTTCTCCCGCTGCCCGCATAAGTTTCGATCCCGTGGGCTCCTAATTCTATCTATGTGCCAAAATTGATCCAAATCCGTTCAGCCATTTTTGCGTGATAGAGTAACAAACATACAAACTTTCATATCTTCCATACTAATATTATAAATGTGAAAGTAACTCTGTCTGTCTGTCTGTATGTTACGTTTTCACGCCTAAACCGCCGAACCGATCCTCATGAAATTTGGCAGAGATATAGCCTGGGATATGGAAAAGGACATACAAAGGGCTACTTAACGATAACGATAACCGACATCTACGCGGGCGGAGCCGCGGGCAAAAGCTAGTAATATATAAAAGAAAGTCGGGTTATTTACACCATTTATAACTCAAGAACGGCTGGACCGATTTTTATGATCTTGAATTTGTTGGATTTGTCTCCGCCCCGAATAGAAGAATAACTATTGAAACATGCGAAAAATTCAAGTTTTTTTATTTTTTTTATTTTTTTTATTCATTTTCTTAAACATTTTGTACAGAACGGCTTTTTTAATGATATCTCGAGAACGAATTGGGGAACGGGGGATCAAGAAAATTCACGCGTACGATGTCGCGAGCAGAAGCTAGTTTATAATATTAGTAGGACTAGCTGATCCAACAAACGTTGTCACGGCAAAATTTCAACAAGGTCATACCATACAAATCCCATAGAAGAAAGCAGCTTCAGTTTTCCGTAATTTTCCAATATTTGGGCAAAATCCTAATTCTGACTACAAAAAAAAAATTGCGGCATCAGTCCAGCTGTTTTAAAGTGATGCGCTTACCAACGAACAGCATTTCATTTTTATTTACTAGACGAGGTATAACGAGTTGGTAAAATAAATAATCACATGACAAAACTGTAGGGTTCTGTACCTGGAATAATATCAGCCTATCAGAAGCCTCTCTAGGACTCAACCCTGGCTGCATGGGGCCCGCATATCGGTACTCATGGACATACTCCGAATTATCTTCTCTAAACCTGTCTAGGTTACTGTTGAGGTCGGCTTCCAGCTGCGGCTGCATCTGTAGTAGCATGAAGTGTGAAGCCAAGGCCCTGGCTTGCAGCTGCTGCCAGGTGTAGCGAAGATTGTCCACTTGTTCTATGTCTTCCTTGCTGACTGGTAACTCGTAGCGGGTTATAATGTTGAATGCTTCCTGTAATTGTTTACTTAATCTGAATGATTGGATGAGAAAACATTACTAATAAACGATTTTGTACCTCGTAAAAGTAAACTTAAGAAAATAATGTACAGTTGAGAGATAAACATAGTATTTTTTAGAAACGAAAAATGAATCTGTTGTATCCGTTTTATTCTATCTACGTTCATTTGTCAAACTCTATGCTAGAGGTTAGATTTTATTAGAATTTACCTCAACTGGATCGATTCTAAGTTCCATATCGACCTCTTGCTCTCTGATTTTTTTTAGGGTCTCCATGACAGTTCTGACGTCATCCAGGTCTCTGATAGGCCTCTCTAACTTGCGCTCTAGGTCATTCATAATGGCGTAAACGTAGTCCATCTCGCGCTTGTACTTCTTGCGCATAGCCTGGCTTATTCTGTGCGTACCATCTATTAAAATAATTCAGTTCCGAAATTAAACTTTACAAGAAATCTATATTATTGTATTTTGTCTCTAAACTGACTCATTTGTAAAACGACACGCGTGATATTAAGATCCAATTAATCCGCAGCTCACTCGGAAAGCTGCCACGCTTAATTGGATTTGGGTGGGTACATCTGTCGCATGTCAGACGATCAATGGGCCAAACTTACGACCCAGTGGGTCCCGCTTAGTGGCAAATGACATCGCGGCAAACCCCGACGGAGATGGTGGGATGAGCTGGACTCTTTTAATGAAGATCCTTGGCAGCTCTGGACAGGTCTAAATAAAAAATATGCAGGTGCCAGAGTGACCCCGTTTCGTGAAAATAATAGATGTTTATGACAGGTATATTATTAAGATAGAGATGTTAATTTAACTAAAAAAAAGGGAATTGATGAAAGCTTGATAATACGGGAGGAATTTTTGTAGTTTATTCCTTATGAATCGATTTTTATACAATGCCACCGGTATGGAAATTTTATGAGGAGTGAAATTAATACAAGCGTTAACACAAAACCGTTATGTTTTTCTGCGCAACATACCTTGCGTATCTTTCACTTTGAAATCATGCTTGTATACAGCCGACGTGTACAGGGTATGCTGCGCGACAGCTAACGCATGTAAGTATGTAGGTATGTATAATATATATACTTAAGGAGTAAACTCCAGTCGTGCGTCGGAGCTGACAAACACACTTTTTTTATAGATTAATGTTCCGACCCCAATATACACAACATATTCTCACTTTTAAGTTCTGTAGTCAACCCCAGCTTCAATTTCTCAGTAGACACAGCTAGACAGTTCCCAATGATCAGCACATCAGGTTCAAGCTCAAGCTTAGATTCGAGCTCGCTGTGTCTCTTCAGAGACACTTCAAAGTCATTCAGGTTCCAGGCAAGCAACTGACGCAGAGTCTTCTCGCATTTCCATAAGTAATGGTATGGTCGCCAGCGTTTTACTAAAGTGTTTACTTCCTAGAAAATTGTGTGACTTTATTGTAAAGATAAAATACATAATAATTGTTTCTTTTTAATTAATTTACGTTCAAATCCGACGCGCGAAACCCTACCAGATACACTATTTACACGAATATTTGTAAGACACTATAGTATCTTATCAGCAACAAGGGCTTTGTTTTTGGGCATAATCAAAGACAGCAGATTAATAACTTACAGTTTTAACATTCGCTGAGCACATTGACAGTAAAGTCAAAGTTTTAACAATCTCCTTATTCTCCATAATGGAGGGGTAAAAGTTCTTCTGTTGAAATGGAAATTGTGGTTTCTCTTCTGATTCCAGTCTATAATGTTTCTTCCTCTTCATCTTGGCCATGTCAACCATCTTCGTAGACTTCTGGGTAGGGTTCGGGGGGGCCGTGACTGATTGGACCTGTTCGTCAAGCTTGGTAACAACGTCTAACAACGGGTTTGATGGAGGACGAGCGATTTTCTTCCAGCTTACCTATTCACATCAAAGCCAGGACGCGAAGCATATTCACAGCATAACAGAAATAATGAAGCCACATCGAGTGCCAGCAAATCAACGTATAATGCAGAAGCACATGGTTTGCAGACAAAAACACAGTTAAATCCACATTGTGAATAGTGAGACAAACGACACAAGACAATTAACATCACAAGTAGGAAGAGAGAAAAAAATCTCATTAGTTTATGCTTTTGTACCTTAAAATAGAAAGTTGCGAAACTATTACATAGAAAATAAGCTACATATTTAGACTATTTACCTACAATCAGGTTTTTAAAACTTAAAAAATTTGACAATGGAGATTTAAAATTGCTTCTTATTGTTCATTTTGCAACGTTTGAAATTGACTACGTTAAAGAACATTTTGAATAAATAATTTAAAGAAATCCAGCATCACAATAATTTCAGCATTACCTACAAGTTTTACTCTTGAAAACTTCCACTAGGAATTTAGTTGAAGGAGGAGGGAAGGAGGTCCTAACCCTCCTTCCCTCCTCCTTCAACTAAATTCCTAGTTGAGTAGTTGTTAATGAATTATCATACCCTCGATGTTTTTCCTCCTGTCCACTGCGCGACGCCCTTCGACAGTCCGGATATATGTTTGCCTGCCAGCAACAGTACTTCTTGGATTTCGTCAAGAGTAGGAGTCACTGACACATTAGGTATCATTAGTGACGCTTGAAGCAAGAAGATGGGTTTCTTTTGCGTGTCTGAAAATTATCATAGTATAGTCTAAGTGATCTCCATGACGGGCGATACATAAATATTCGTTCATCGCACCCTTACTTGGTTGCCAGCCCTGTAACTGTGATCTTGCTGACTGTCTGCAATTTTTTCACGTTTTATCTCACGCTTAAGTTATAGGTATTTAGTTCGTACTATTTAAACAGACAAAATTAATATATAACAGATTTTGACCATTTCTGTCTTTCTTGATCTAAGCCGAACACACAGAGAGATTTAAATTTAGACATGAAAAAAAAAAAAAAAAAAAAATGTTTATTTCATGATTTTAATAATTATTAAAAATATATGCTACCGTCGCGAATCATAAGTTTAAACAACATGTAACCTGATGCTGACCTGGAAATTGCATAAAACGTAAGATATTTGAATTTCGCAGGCCTACCCTGGGACTTTCTTAACGTTCTTCTGTGATCTATTCTGTTTCCCATTTTCGCCTCAAACAGACGAATAACTTAACGAAATACTAGAGCCGCATGCAAATTAAGGAGGTGAATGGGACTGAAGAGCGCAAACTTATCATGCCGTGAACAGGTAAGTTACAATCCTGATCACTAGGATCACAGAGACATATGGAGCTCGTAAGGTGATATGTACCGCATCCAGCCGTTTTGCTGTTAAATACAAATATGATGCATTATCACTCTTTCACAGCAGTCCATCCTTTTTAGGCATTTGGGCGTGGTTAGGGGGGCGTGACCATAACTATCCCCGATCAGGCAATTTCTGATCCAAATCACTAGGAAACCATGATTATCAAAGAGCTACCGAGTGAACACATGTCAGGCGTCGCCTCAACAAAGCGCGGTCCTTTACCAGTTGACCTCGGACCTCGGTCCCCAAGCATTGTCCCACGGCACTGCAACTGGCACTGACTCGACATTAAAGTGCAAAACTAACAGAAAAAGTCAAGAAACTCTCTACTTGTGGGTAATAGCTTCTCCCCCTAAAGATATCCACGATTTCATGATATTGATACCTACTGTAATAGTTTAATAAGTATGATGTCGTCAAGTTTCAGGATATACGCACGAGTCAGTGGTTTGGTATCCAGATCACGTGGACTGTGTCCTAAGCGCGCTTGCGTGAAAACAAACTCAGCGCGAATGCCATGCTTGATACTAGGAACTTATAAAGTTACGAATTTTCAACACGAACCTAAAATTAAAAGGATTAGTTTGAGTTTTTATTGTGTACGGTATTGCAAAATGATATTTTACTCTTATAATTTATTTCCACTTTCCGGTTTTACCATTAATTATCGCAGCTACAATTATGTGGGTTCATTGAACTTATCATGCTGACCGAGGGTTAATGTGTGAGCTACCCATTCCTCTAACACCCTCACCCTCGGTCTGTTATTTATATCTAGCGACCCGCCCTGGCTTCGCCCGGGTGCAATTTACATGTATTGGGTATTTTTTCCCATCAGCTAATCGTAATAGAAAACTTAAGTCACCGGCAAACACAAAGGTGATGCCTCCCATAATTTTATCTGAACTTTTTAGGTTTTTTAGAGTTCTCTCTTCGGCTTCTATACGGGAGCGGTGGGTCATCGTTCATTTGTCCCACATTATGAAAACGTTTTTAGGGTTCCGTAGTCAACAAGGAACCCTTATAGTTTCGCCATGTCCGTCCGTCCGTCCGTCCGCCTGTCCGTCTGTCTGTCCCCAGCTTAGCTCAGAGACTCTTAGTACTAGAAAGCTAAAATTTGGCATGGATATACATATTAATCCCGCCGACAAAGTGGTAAAATAAAATCATGAAAACAATAGTTCTTTAGGGTACTTCCTGTGCATGTAAAGTGGGAATGCTCGCGTGCCCTATGTTGTGGGGAATTGTTGGATAGGGCTTTCAAAAATATTGCGGGTTTCTGGAAACTATTTTTCGATTAAGGGATCCGTTTCTGAAATATTAGGCTTTAAAATGCTAATTATTGTTAGCGTCAAGTGTCCCCCCCTGTCAGCTAAACGGTTAGTTTTGCATAGATCAAAAAAAAATCCCGATAGTAGTATATATAACGAAGTTAAAAGGATAACTGTCACAGCTAAGTAGGCTTTTCAAGTTTACGCGCGAATAAAAGTCGACCAACTTAAATTTGTAGTTGAAAAAGATGTTCCCCCATACAATATGAATAAGGCATGCAGGCACTTCGGGAATAAGGCACCGCAAGAGCCAGTCGACCTGTTGATCAAATTTTGGCCAGTATTCAATTTATTAAGTAAGGTTTTCCGGTTCCACCTTCATTGTTTTCAATACTATGACGTCATAGGTGAGTCGCTGATCGGGTACTAAATTTGGTACGTGATTCAAAACGTACTCAATCAGTTGGTTGCAATCACGCTTTCGTTGGTTCTCTTCGGTGTCTCCTAATGATTTTTCAATGAGTAGATAAATTGAGTCTTCTAAAATTAGGCCTGGATTTGTGATATCACTGATAACGGCATATCGTTATTTTGCTGACGCGCCCTGAGCATTAACTCCTCACAGAGGTCTTTTTCAAATGTTTGCCATAAACCAATGGGATCTGAATGGTATATAAAATAACAAAATTGTCACAAACAATTCTTTTAGTTTAGGAGCCGAATCAGAAAGTACAGGATCAGCTAAAGATATGCTTCCAAGGTTCGTCACCCTCAATAAGATCAAGTTCTTAACAGGCTGCTTGATAGGTTGGCATGACCGGTCTATTAACAGTTGAAAGACTTTGGAAAAATTTTGAACCGCGAACATGTTGTAAAAGAATTCTCAAGGCTCCGTGCACGAAAAAACTCTCTTTTGTCAATTTCTTATCTAATTGTGAGAAAGCTTAAAATAATCGAAACATTAAGACAGTGTGGCTATAAAAGCTCAGTTTTCGTGGTACCATTCGTGTCAGTCACAGCACCTGTTAATAGTTCCATAATGTTTGCGCTCTATTCATAGTTTTATCAGGACATTCGAAACCTGAATATCAGTGGCACTTTTTCTACGACTAAACTACAAAAAGAAAAACTCACTATAATAAGAATGTCTGTTTTAACGACTCGACTCATTTGTTTGCCCGTTCAAAGTGTTATCGATCTAATTATAATATGACTATCACAACTATCGTATTTGAAAACTTATTTTCTTTTCCTTTAGTTGTAATTTTCTAACTATAAAAGCACTCTCGGTTTAGGTAATATTGTTCTTACTCCGTAACAAAATATAAGAGAAGTATTTTAAATTTGTTCAATTGGCCCTAAACGTGCGCTACGAGACGTCGACTAGTTGCGGCTGCTCGTCTGTGTTGAGGTCACGGCCATTGTCAGCCAATAACCCGTGACCCAAGTAGTCATTACTGCGCATGTGCAATAATAGGGATCCCCCTACAGTCTGTGTTACAGACAGATATCTGCCAGGAATACATGACCGTCAAAGAAGTCTATTTAACTGACACACTGACCCGCATTTCACTTTGAGGGAGGGGGGTCGTGGTTGATATTTTTCAGTTTCTTTCAGGTTAAATTACGTGTCGTGTGTTACGTCAAATGTGAATAGTATATGTGACAGGAAATCACCATTGTAAATCTTTCTCAAACTCAGAAAATCACCAACGTCGGGTCTTAATTGGCTAGAACTGCAAGTTGGTGCCTTTTTTTCTTAAATCAATACGAATTAAAGGTATCTGATCTACTCCCGAAACAGTTTTACCCATAACAGTCATAGTTTTCAACTTTTTGACTCGGGGTTTTTACCTATTTAAGGATACCTAGTAATTAGCCAAAAAAAAAGATTGAACAGAAATATACAAAGCGTACGACGTTCGATTTTGATATACACAAACTAAAATTTTAAACCAACCCGTATAGACATTTTGTTTTATTTCAACATCAAAAACTAAACAAATATGATTGCAGTGCATTTTGTGAACGTAAGAATTTTGAAACACACAATTCTGTGATTGTTTCAATGGTCTAAACACTAACCCTAATACAAATAAACAAGAAATAAAGTTATGCTAGGTATAAACGTTCTATCGAAGTTATTCCGAGGATTTAATAACTTTATTCCCTGTTTATTATTTTACTCAGACTCGTTGCACTCGCAAAGTATGAGTCCGATACAACGTAATAAATAAACTTTATTTCCACGTGGCTTTCCCCTCAACGCGCTTGCGTCAAACCCGCAAAGCCGCGCGAAGTCAGCTCAAATACGATGCAAGATACTAGGAGCCCATAAACATCACGAGCTTAAATCAGGGCATTTCAACAGTCAAAACGTAACAACTACCGCCATAACATGATGCTTAACTCGCCTCTGTTTTCATTACTTTAGGTCTGTTATTCGGATCCATGTTTTAACATATTGATTTTTCAACGCGCAGTCTCAATCATAGTTTCCCGTGATGAAATTAAAGTGTGCGGCTTTTTAGCTGATTTCTTACAAATCATGACATAAATGTACGCAATTGCATATGGAAAACATGCGTTATTAAATACTGACCAAATAGCAGTAAAAAAAAAAATTAAACACCATTTTATTACGGCTATATTCGTAAAGTTTTCAAGAAGCGGCAATCCAAAATGGCGCTTTTCAGGGGCATTTTGTCATTTATTTTGCAAATATCTTACAAAATATGACAGAAATGGTGTACAAGATAACACAGAGTTTAGGTGTAATTAAACACTGGGTGGATTGCATTAGTTTTCTTTGAGCATACGTTTTTCCTTCCTTCGTCATTCTTTTGTCATTGAAAGTAGGGAAAATAAAATACACGAACGCGTTAGTAGATGCATGCGGCTAACTTCACACCAACTCAGTGGAGTCTAAAACATTTACTTACCTAGAATAGCGGAAAATAAGATTGGTAATATGTTATTGCTTGGAAGAGAAAATTTAATTACCAAGTAATTTTGCTCTTTTAAAGTAATACTTGATACGTAGTGTCCAACGAATTTCCATAATCTTCACTTGTCGAGCTACCTTGGTAGACTGGTCTTGCAAATGGACTTTTTTCAACTCAAATGATGTTTATGAAATGTATGAAGTAAATGGTGATTTGTAATCTTTTACCTTCTGCATTGATGTCTGAAGTAAATTGTTTGATAATGACGTCAAGAGTCCTTCTGGTAACCTTGATGAGTACGTCCACAACTTTTCTGCTATAATAGCGGCGCATCTCGCTCACTGCATTTTTCACCATTTCCTGAAAAGTGGAAATACCTAATACTTTCTGCAAAAATAATATTTACATTATGCTGCAACACATCAAACAGCATCACTATACCATACAATATATCACCTAAATTCCTCGAATGGTTGGACAGAAGCATAAAATATATTGTACATATTATTAATATTATAGTAAGCACGAGATCGCCAGTTAAGTCTTGTCCCTTGTTATAGGGCCTATTGTCATAAATCGGGTGCAAAATCCGGACTTGGCTCTAGAATGCCACTGAGAAATTCCTGATAAAACTTAATTCATACATTTTTTTAAAGTTTGAGTGGACATGCCATAAATATTTATTATCATAAGACGAACTATTAAGTGCTAATAGACCTTATAATATTTAATAGGTAACTTTAATTTCCTTCAGCCGACTTAGCAAACTTCACGCAGATGCATCGTTGTCATGGAAACCGCATTGGCGTGCCATGTGCTTGAGAGAAAGTATTGATCCAGTCAGACCGGAAAATATTTCAACACTAGGTTCTCATAAATGAAGGAGAGGTTTCCAAGAATGTTATTTTCGAGGTCGTAGAGTCGCGCACTTGGCATACACAAAGTTTGTAGGTGTGTGTAAAGCTACGGTTTCCTAGAGGAGCGGGCGCGGCCACATAGTGTCTGCAATTTACGGGTGAATGACGTCATTGAAATTTTATTTCTAGAATTAAGTTGGTGTGTTTTCCTAGAGAGCTATTTTGACACCGTAAAGTCAAACCCCATTACGCAAAGATTTAAACCGCTAGATTTGTCCTCACCGTACTAAGTCACGCGAAAAAGTGTCCATACTGAAAAGAGTGAGCTCACACAATCATTATTAAATATCTTTTCCATGGCAATCAAGTCAAGTCATTGTGTGTCAGAGGTGTCAAAACGAAACAAAAACGCGATTATCGCGATACGTACGATTTAAATCTTTGCTATATACTGTCATCATTTTGATGACAGCCGTCAATGCGGCCGTTAAGTGCGGCCACTACCCTTAATATGACATCAGACTGCCACAAGTTGTTTATTTGAATAAAAATATATAAATAATTATATTTATATCGATGAGAATAAATACATTATTAAATCCCTTGTCTTCTATTACATACAGTCAACTCTCGGCAATTTGACACACAAGGGACATATGAAAAATTTCAAATTACCAAGAGTGCAAAACAACAGGAGTTTAAATAACCAAGAGGGACGGAGGAAAAAAAACACAAGTCAACAAGACAAGGGATTTAGTATTGTTTTAAACATTTACAAATGTTAATTTTGAAAAGAAGCCGTATTTTTCTGTTTAGTAAGTGACTTCAATCTATTGGCTATAATCAGTCTACCGATAAACACTTCAATTATAGAGAGTAGGAAATCCCGGACTTCAAATTATTGCATGCTGGCGGGTAAGATAGAGATAGATTTTATTCAATTGCCGATAATTTTTCAAGGGACCGAGAATAAAAATTAAACTATCGAGGGATTCAAATTAACGAGTGTCAAATTATCGAGAGTCGACTGTACTTATATATAGACTTTAAAAAGCGGAGTAAATGCCTTATGGTTGTAATATGAAGAATCAAAAGAATTCGTTATTGGACTTATAATAAGAGTACGGTAGGTTTTTGGATATCGTATCGTGAACGTGAACTGGCGTTATTAAGTACATATCAAGAGGTGGAATAGCCTAGCTACCTGCATGCTCTTCGACAATCCACCAGCGGGCATAGACAGCAGACGGTGAGGACTCTCGAAGCACTCCCAAACCGCAGACCAGTCTTGTTGACCGCTCGACGAAGAGTCGTTGACAGTTGAGGTGGCCCCACTACCCGCTTGACTGTCATCTGTGGAAAATTACAGAATTAGCTTACCCTTAAGGGTCCTCCCTCCTTCCCTTATCCTCCAGCCCTTCTCCCAATTTTTATTTTTGGATTCGGCGCAACTTGTCTTTTTTCTTCTATACTTCTCTATTAGTTGTCATCTCGGTAGCCACTGTCTTTCTTAGCCATATCATCTTTCACACTGTCCATACATAAAGAAACGATTTTCTTTGGTCTTCCCCTACTCGTATAACCATCCACATTTATACTCAAAACTTTCCTGACGACATTTCCCTCATTCCTTCGCATCAGATGCCCATACCATGACAATCGATTTCCATACACCTTTTTAGTCATCGGTGTCATTTTAATTGTCACTTATTTCATAATAATTGAAGCCATTTATCCATCCTTCGTATTGACAGGTTTACAGACACAAATCTCATAAATATTCACAACATTAACAACAACCTATTTTAGAAATCAATCGCTCAGGCAGCGTGCCGATTGCGCCTTCAATGTTAAAATAAATACTTTGAAGAAAGAAAACTCGAAAAGGATACTACAAAAAAGCAATAAGGAACATTTTTTTTTTAATTACTTTATTATATTATCTACTAGCCTGGCTATAAACGGATAAATTGTTCAACCCCCGACGACAACAGAGGGTTATAAGTTGGACGCCTATTCGTTCAATGTCTGTGACATTGTAGCTCCCAAACGGATGGTCTAATTTCATTCAGGTTTTTTTATTAGAAGACTAGTTTAATCTGAGTGGTTCTTAGCAATATTTCATGAAATTCTGTTCAGCCATTTTGAAGACAGTCAGCTCTTTGATTGATGTTGTGATCTCTGCCATGAAATGGTAGTTTAATTTCATTTTCACTCGTCGACTCGACGATGTACTTGGAATTTAGTACACTATAAAAAGAAAATGGAGCGTAATGGGTCCAGCACTACAGCAGTTTCCATCCTATACTAAAATGAAGATCTGTTAAATCCTAACATTTTATTTTATCGCTGCATGACGCTAATTTTATTAATCAAATAAAAAGTTACAGCAATTCAAACAAAGTGCTACAACACTGGGCCCAGGGTACATATAAATTGCCCCTTGTTCTTTGTTCATACTGTAAGTATGTAGAAACCTTGCCCTGATACTGCAGCAAGGAAATTCTGCGGACTAACCAACCAATAGACAATACTTACAGCAGACATATCGTGATTGGACTTATTCAATTGGTCTCGATGAGTAGTTAACTGGCAAATTCTGATGATGGAACAGAAATGGTTACAGAAACACAGTCTTACTAATCGTAGAAGTTTAAATTCTGTCCCCACACTTCCACTCGTTCAAAGCTAGAAATGTATGGTTTTAAATATTTAAAATAGAATTGTATTAAGCAATAACAATAATATAAATAATAAAATTTTTGTTTGATGGTAGAAATTTGGAAGTGTTGATTGTTTTTTTTTTTAAATTTGTTATTTAATAACTTGTTTTTTCAATTTTTTAAACCTAATGTAGGTATCGCTTGACCTCTTAATTGTATGCAGTCCAGTACAAACTATGGGTCTTGCATAATTGGTTATTACGAAATATGGTTACTGTAGGGTGTAGGTACAGTTAACAACTATACTGCTGTGGAACGCTCAGTTATAAACAATAAAAATAAAAAAACTGTTATTAAATGCAATAGTTTATACTAACAGGGAAACATAAAAGCTAGGATGTGTCTTTATAACAACTACATAGAAACGAATAGGGCGTGTCTTCATGTAAGCGCTACTACACTAGCAATTTGCAAACCGAATGCATTATGGACGTAGCGTCCCGTTCGTACGGTCTGGCCACGTGCGTAAGTTGGTGGAGTTTAAATTCTGTGGCCTGGTGCTAAAAGGGCTAATATGTATTATCCTTATTTACAATAATAAGCAATATTTAACAGTATGAAAGTACAACAGTGGCCTTTTTAACATACTTCGTATCGTTTGAGAGATTGTCGTTACACCTTTTTAGTACACATACAAATATATCACTTTTTAAATAATTTGGCAGTAAAATCTCATATCTTACAAAAACCTACTTTGGCCCTTTTAGCACCAAGCCACAGAATTGTAGTCACGGAGTTTAAATTGTAGTCACTGAACAGGGGTACCAGGAAATCAAAGCGAACAGAATGTGTATTTTCTCTACCAATGCGCCCGTTATTTGGCGGGAAAGCTTCGGAAATGCAGCCCGATCGTTGGCGGTTTGAAAGTCAGGTTTGAACCACTGAACAGTCTTTAGGGTTCCGTACGTACAAATAAAAAACGGAACACTTATAGAATCACTCGTGTGTCTGTATGTCCGTCTGTCACAGCCAATTTATTCCGAACCTAATAGACTGATTAAGTTGAAAGGTACACAGTTATGAATTTCTGTGACCCAAACTCGGACGTGACACGTAAATAAATGACTTTTGAATATTGGGGTCACTTTTGCGAAGCAAATTTAAGAAAACAGTATTTTTTTATTTTTTATATCAAATGAAAAGGCTCACTGTGACCCAAACATTGCTTTATTTAATGAATAGTTTTAATGTTATTTATAACAAATATATGGAAATTAATCAATCACCCCCCAAGAGTACTAAAGCTAAAATTTTGAAAAAATAAATACAGACAATAGTTCTATACTAGTTAGGTTAGTATATATTTGTTTTTCCGTTTTCGAGATATCTATCCCTTATGTTGCACCTGCCATGTTTTGTCTTTGCATCACCCTAAGGTTGACTGGTAGAAAATCCCTCCGGCATTAAGTCCGCCTTTGTACAGTATTTTTTTTTCTTGTGCAGAATTTTGTAATAAATAATTAAAAGAACAAGTTGGGGGAAAACATGCGTCACATCCACGCAAAACGGCCATTGCTCAGCATAATGCTGTGACCCCATACGCGACAGAGTCCCAGCGCTGGTTTTCAGCGAACTCCGGCGTTGACGTGATGGCGTCACCGGTGCAGCATATAATGAGATAAAAATAACGAAATAAGAACTAAAAAATAAAATAAATAGAATTCTTAGTTCTAAAAGTTTATATTTAAAATGGGTACAAGTCGTCAGTTTCTATTAGTAAACAGTGACATCCACTGAAATGCTTGGTTCATATGGAAAGTGTTAACAATACCGTGTCTAGTAGCGGCCTCTGAGGCGTCCCTGTGTTCTGTGCATGAAAGTTACTTTGAGCAATGTATTTTAATATTCTACGCTCCCAAAAAATCGTGTGGAATGACCTAGAAACAAAAATTTGAAGACATGACGTGACATCCACCAACCCGCACTGAGTCCGCGCGGTCGATTACAGACCATTTCCACTCACGTCGTCGAAGTCGTTTCTTAGCAGTACTTTTTGTATAATGTTACCTTTAGAAGAAGTCTTTGGTTTGGTTATAGGTCTTTTATTTACATCCTTTATGCGTCATAGATGGATATTGATACAAATTGACCTCCACTACTGGGCAAGCAGTTAGTATTTCTAGCAGCTTGCTGAATTACAAAATTTTGTATCGCGGCATAAACATATCTTAGTAATTATGATACCGATAAAACATATTTCCAAAAAAAATACAATAATAGTGGCTGATAAAGAAAAAAGTACCTCTTATTGGAAGAAGCTCGCTTTAGCCTATGAATGGACTACTAAGGACAGGTCCAAGAATAAATTGAAGAAACGGTAAAGTAATCATGGCAATGCTCTTTACACACCATAATTTATTCTCTTTAGATAAAGCGAATCTAGTACCAGTTTTAGTAGTTCAATGTCCGTCTGGTTATTGAAATGTATGTAAGTCCTGCACTGTTTGGGTTTCTTGACACCAACATACACGGCATGAAAGGAGAACGTTCTAACAACCTCTAACTTTTGAAGTGTGACATCACTAGTATATACATCACTAGTATATAATCTCAGTAGGTCCGGTACAGTCTCATAGTCTCATAATCCCATATGAGTCCTACACACTTGTTCGGGTCTCGATAGATATGAGCGCCGATGAGTATAAGGTCGGCGGCAGCGGCGTCGGCGGCGTGACTTTTAAAGCTTTTTTTTTTAGCGTAATGCTTTTTAATGACAGGAAATAATAATATAAAATACGTATAGTTTATCGATCATAAATACTTTTATTATTATGGTGATAAATAGTTCGAACAGTGTTTTTCTTTAATTTTGAGAACGGTGTAGGGGTCACTTTCAGTTTGCCCGCGCTGAATAAAAGCCGAATATGTGTCCTTCATGCCCCGTCACCACTCCGTCGAATTATGGATTTTCGGCAACCTGGAGTAAATTTTAAATGAATGAAAAGAAGACCTAAGATTTTTAAATGACTTCATACGAAGATGTTGAGGGTCATAGTTGATAGTGGAATACGATGTCAGCTAAATATGCATTATAAGTTATCGACGTCGATATTGCAGCTTCGCAGCCACTAACGTGCAACGACGTGAAGTTGCATCGTGGCAAAAATGCATTGAAGGCATAAGATATACTAGGAAATAATAAGTACTAAGTAGTCTAGCCAACAATCACAAGCACACCCCCATCATGCTTACACGTTGCACATATTCGTATAAAAAGTTGGGGGTAGGAAGTTTCAGTGCTGTTTGGGGGGGGAGTCGCTAGTGTTGCATGAAACTTCATGGAATGAGGTAAGGAGAGAACAAATTCTTGACTGACTGCGGTTGAAATAAACGAATTGCACTTCCTAGTTGTGCATGCACTTCGGAACGATGAAATAGTGTTCTATTCTATCATCTAAAATTTACAGTATTTTCATAACACAAATCATGCAAGCAATTTAATTTCAAATATTTACAATAACATACCGCTAAACAGTACTTAGGACGACTGAAATAGATATCCCCGAACCTCCATCAGTAGGACTAGAGACCAACAGTCTATCTTTGAACAAGCAGCGACGTAGATCGGCTCTTTAAAGTAAAGTTTCCCAATTCTTTCCCTGAATCTGCATATTTTTCGTTTTATTCACACGATCAAAATCATTTTAGAACCTTTCAAGGAAACACGACCAGTAAATCTGTAGACCGACTGTTGTTGCATTTCACACATCCATCATCGGTCACGAGCATCACTTAGCTCATAGTTTAATTTTATTTTTTAATACCTATATAAAATGAAAAAGACGGAACAGTTTATATAACGAGATTAACAAATATCCACATGGCGCGTAACTGTAGTCCGTTACTATTATTTTCAGTTCCATTGCCGTCGCTGCGTTGTACAATGACGAAGCAACATTGTACGTACAGAAAATGCATCAGAACATGAAATTCTACCAGGAAACTATAAAAACCAGGACGTGTATCGAATCGCACAGTTTAGACATATTGTGCATTGTATTCTTCCAACATGTGTGGTTTTCTGTATGTACACATAGGTATTTAAGTTGTAACAAGATAGGCAATGAACCTAAAACCTTTATTTCGTAAATATTGCCCCTCATCTTACACGTGCAGGCTGTGGGTCAAATATACACTCAAAAAATGTGTGAATCTCTGCGGGGATTCGCATAACTAATATGGCAGTTTTAGGTAAGGTGTGTAGATTAGGTTTACTAACATAGTCGCTAAGAAGAAGAAGTAGAGAAAAGAAGTATTTTTACTAACATATTGAGTCTATGTTACTTGTTGTTTAAATATAAATAAAAAGAGGTACAGTCAGTTACTGCAATTAGCTGAAAAAGTATAGTTTTTTTTTTTTTACTAACAATTCGTATTATTTTTATTTTTTTTAGATTTGGGTAAATTTCGTGTAGGTATTTAAATAAACAGTAGTTTTAAATTGTTATGTTTTATTGTAATCATTAAAACGGATAATAGTGGCCACTAAGCTCCGTTTTAATGATTACAATAAAACATAACAATTTAAAACTACTGTTTGTAGTAATAATAACGTATAGTCTTGTGAAGCACAACTTGACGAGCTTATTTTCTGCATTTTCATTCTAAAATGAAAGAAATCACCGAAATAACGATGAGGGCGCCACTGTGCGGTCGGTAGCCTCTTAACAAAAGACTTGGTCGAGGTCAAGGCAACGAGTTTAGCATGGAAACGCCCTCAATTTTTCAGTTATGATTTTTATTTCGAAAACTATAAGTTTTATCGCTAGATTTTTAAATAAAAAAAAATTGTAAAGTAAACAATTTGCTTTCAAAAAAAAAAAAAATATTTGCGACGTTTACCGTTTCGGAGATTTGCGTTTTTTTTTTTTTTTTTTTTTTTTTTCAAAAAATTTGGAACTTTCTACCCTCTCCCCAAGTTAGGGATTGCATCAAAAAAGTTTCAGTTTAAAAGTTGTCCGTATTCTTACTCGGAATGATAAAAATGTTAAACGGTTCAAAAATTTACCATAGGAAAAAAGTTATGAAGTTCGAAAAACCGCCCCCCCGCCGCCCCCCATGAACGAATTCCGCCCATTCACGAACTTAACCTAAGTTTTGAGACTTTCGATTTTTGAGCCAGGTTTGAAAACAATCGGTGAATAATACATAAGTATACAATTATACATATTTATCTATATATATAAAAATGAATCCCTATTTCCCTTGGTCACGGCATCACGCGTGAACGGCTGGACCGATTTCGCTAATTATTTTTTTGTTGTGTTTGTTATTGCCAGGAGAAGGTTCTTATGTAAGAAAATTTTAAGAAAGTAAAAAAAAAAATTGTAAGTAAACGACCATATTTACATTTTTATTGTAATAATAAGTAGGTAACTCTATCTTCTAATGTAACTTTATGGCGTTTGACATAACGTGTCAGTCATCATTTGGTATGTCTGAGAATAGATTTTATCAAAAAATAAAATAAAAAAATTGAAGGTTTTAGTTAGGTAGGGTAGGGTAGGTAGGGTTGGTAGGGTAGGGTAGGGTAGGGTAGGTAGGTGGGTAGGGTAGGGTAGGGTAGTGTAGGGTAGAATAGGGTAGGGTAGGTAGGTAGGGTAGGGTAGGGTAGATAGGTAGGTAGGGTAGGGTAGGATAGGGTAAGGTAGGTAGGTAGTTTCCTTTGCGCGTAGACAAACTGCCACAGTCAAATAGCTTTTGACAGAACGAAGTTTGTCGGGTCAGCTAGTATATATATAAACTTTTTAACCGACGGTTGATTTGGGTTCTAGGGGTCATAACTAGACCCCTATGGTGAAATTTTCGGAAAACTCGACTTTAGATGCAAGACCAATAAAAAATCTCAACCATTTATGCAAGGGGGGGGGGGGTCAGCTAAATGCAGTAACTGACTGTACAATATAATTAATAAGCAAATAGTGCATTCCAGCAATAGCTTGTTACTCAATACGCCAACCGCTGCATCGGACTCCGGTAGCTTGTCTCAACTAACGTTTGAAATAAAACTACTACGAAAAGATGTAGGTTATCTTAAATATTACCTCAAAACGCTCACTGGATACCTAACCCTGTATAACCAACGCCTTGAAGTGTCTGAGGCTAGCTTTGCCTTCGCAGAAGCCAAAATTCAAGCACTTGAGGAACAACCGAATCCTCTACTTAAAATCCACAATTCAACAACTTAGTAAACAAGTACAGTCACATGCACAAACTAACTTGAAAAACCAAGTCGAAATATTAGACGCAAACGAAACTGCTAACGAAAACCCCGTTCACATCATTCTCACAGTAGCAGTAAATATTGGCATACATTTCGAAGACTCCGATCTAGCATAAGTTAAAAGAGCTGGGCCACGCCACAGCGAAAACACTGAGAACACCATTATTAGTGCCCTCGCGAAAAAACACCCCCGTCCGCTGGTAGGCTGGCAGCTGGCTGGCAGTTTCTGCATCGCAACAAACGGAACGAATTTCTAGGCGCAGTTAAAACTGGACGCAACCAGTGATGATCTAGACATACCAGGTACCCGCAGGACTGTATACTTCAACGAGCGACTGACAAAAGAAAACCATAGTTTTTTCGAGCAGCAAAACCACGTGCCAAGGAATGCGGCTACAAGTGTTGCTGGATCAAATTTTTTAACAATATAAATCATAAAAAATTAAATTAAATACTAATATAAATTTAAGTTTATCCCTTAAAATATAATTTTGGAACTGTCAATACTCGCAAGCAAGAAGGAAACCCCGCTATCACTTTTATAGGAACCAGCGTATCTTATCGCACCATTTCCCATTGTATTTTCCTTAATATTTTTGTTATTTTCCTACGAATACATCCAAATAACGAATTCGTTAGAACGAATCTGACGGAAGCTACGCCAGTGTGTAGGTAGGTAGTACTTTTCATAGCCGAAGAGTTACCGAATTTCAGCCATGGCGGCCAATCTCAGCAGAGACTAACCATCGACGCGGGAGATATTATAGTGCACAAGTGTGTGGTGCAGACACAGGCGCGCTCCCTCTTTCCTCTCTCTCATGGTCCGATGGTACAACTGGCGGCCAATCTCAGCAGAGACTAGCCATCGACGCGGGAGATATTATAGTGCCCAAGTGTATGGTGCAGACACAGGTGCACTCCCTCATTCCTCTCTCTCATGGTCCGATGGTACAACTGGCGGCCAATCTCAGCAGAGACTAGCCATCGACGCGGGAGATATTATAGTGCCCAAGTGTGTGGTGCAGACACAGGCGCACTCCCTCATTCCTCTCTCTCATGGTCCAATGGTACAACTGGCGGCCAATCTCAGCAGAGACTAGCCATTGACGCGGGAGATATCATAGTGCCGAAGTGTGTGGTGCAGTCACAGGCGAACTCCCTCTTTCCTCTCTCTCATGGTTCGATGGTACAACAATCCGACACATCCGGAGAGATCAGACTTAGGACCAACGGGTTAACGTGCTATCCGAGGTACGGGGTATCCCACCGCCAATTTCTAAGCTGCATAAAGGACAATGACAATTTTTCCGACCTAGAAATCGAAGCCACGCTCAGCAGACGCGCCCCGTTGGTATCAAGGTCGCTTATAACATTGTATATAAATTATACTCCATTTGAAATAAGATTAGACATTTATGTAAACCTTTTTTACAGTCCATTCAACCGATTTTGCGTTGGTGGCATGACAAATGGCAGCTGCAGTAAACAGTTGGTATTGTAACTACTTTTTTGCTTTTAATTTCCTCCAAATCTACAAAATAGAAGTCAAAATCGGACTGAAAAATCGGACGGACTATAAAATGATAGTACATTATTGCAAAGGCCGTGAAATCGGCAATTGCAGGTCGAGTGTGAGTTTAAAGGCCGAGCCGTAGGCGATGACTTCACTAATACGAGACGCAATTGCCCATTTCCGCCGAGGCATATATGTATAGTGCTTTTCTCAAAAGAATGCAGGGAAATAAAATATACTTTTTATATTATACATTTAATTTAATTTTCATATACTTTTATGTATTTTTCTTTTGGCTTCGCTGGAAGCAGGTTTTCCATTGCCCATTTGGCTTCTGATCTTAAATCCGGTGGAGTACAATCAATCTCCATTACACTCTCTGAACCGTTGGAATTCATTTTAATTATTAAATTTATATTTAATTATGTAAATAACAAATCAAGACGAATTTTCAGCTTTGCCGCCAATTTTGTATTTGTCATCTGTGCCGAAAGGCAAACGCATTTATGGCTATACAGCCACGTCAACGCAATTTGCGCTAAGCAAAGGGACTTACTTTGATATGCCAAGATGATAAAAGAGATCCAATCAAAGCAGCACGCCATTTCATACAACATTACTGGAGCGTTGTAATGTTCCAAATTCAAAAAACGCTTCTGCAATGGATTTGATTTTCTTTGTTCGTAAATTCGATACTTCGTGTTTTTTTTTTTTTTTTCAAAAATAATGACAACATATCCATGCATGTTTGAGAAAAGGTTTATTAAATGTCTAATCCTATTTCAAATGGAGTATACATAATTATAATCTATCGACGCGTAAGGCATGGTACTAGGATACAATGAATACTAGGATGTAGATCATTGAACGATCCCGCTCATACACTGTACACACACTCTCCCGAATGCATGTGTGAGTTCGCTTGCACTGAACTCGACATTTCCATAATAAAATTATGCACTACGCAAGAACGACTGGAAATAGGACAATGACCGGCCGTCATTCTCATGCAGAATGTCAACAAGATAATGTTTTTCAATTGATCTCCTTGCGTAATGTTTTTCAAATGATCGTCTTTTCTCGTACAGTCATAAACTACCTACATTAATATAATATACATACTTGCAGTTAAATACTGAGTAAATCCCTATTCAAATTATTGGAAATAGCCGCAAAGAGAAGAGAAAGGGTTTTAAATCATAGTACCAAGTAACAAAGTTCATTACCTAATCAATCTTTTTGAATGCATATTAACTCGTAGTCCTTCGATCAATAATAGCACAAACTGAGAGAGCTGACCTGCTCAATCTAGCAGTGTTTTTCTCGTTAGACTTAGATTTTTTTTCACATATCCAGACGTGAAAAAATTAACAGCAGTAGTATATATAACGAAGTTAAAACCAAAACTATCACAGCTAAGTGCCTCTTTACAAGTTACCGAGTAATAGTCGACCAACTTACATTTATAGTTGAAATATATATACATAAATATAACATGTTTTTCAACTACATGTTAAGTTTGTTCTTGGGATAAATTCTTACCAACTACGGAACCCTTCATTGTGCGTAATCCAACACGCTAATAGCTGCACAAATTGGATTGTCTCCGTAAATACCGTTGCCCAGTGCGCTATACCTACACGCGGGATTCGGTCGTGGTCCACCTGCTTAGTTCACCTGGGTGGACCACGGGCACTTTTTCTTGCCGGTGGATCACCTCAATCCACCTAGATGGACCACGGGCACTTTTTCTGGCCGGTCCACCTTTATAAGGACAGCACAAATAATGTTACGGAATCTTTCCATTCAAAACTGAATAAAAAAGTAAAGAAAACCAGTCCCACCATTTTGCGCCTTCTAATTGAACTGGAGAGTCTTGAATCCAGACCTTCCAATAAAAGAAAAACCAAATATATAACTGATGATGACTTATAATAGAAATACAGTTAGAATTGTTAAACAAAGAAATTTCTGTAGGACTTGCTTTGGAAAAGTTACGTTGATGGTCTCAATGATAAATCATAATTTTATTAATTAAAGTTTTTTTCCGTATTAATTTGTTTTTTCGATTTTCATTTGTTCTTTCGGCATTCATTTTTAACTGTAGTAAAATGACAGGATCAGGAAGAGGATTTTATTTCCGTGTAAATAATTTTAGGTGGACCATGGCCAATAGACAATTTTTATTTGCATATTCCTCATCATTTAGGTGATCCACCGGTAAGAAAAAGTGCCCGTGGTCCACCCAGGTGAACTAAGCAGGTGGACCACGACCGAATCCCGCCTACACGAAGTACACAACATCAACGCAAATCGGCGTATTTTTACCATTATTTTATAGAAAACTGCCTCAATATCTAGTGGTCGCAAGCACTACTGCTGAGCATGAGTCCTGTGTTCGATTCTCAGGTCGAACAAAGTATTATTGTGTTTTTCTATCAGGAATTTCTCAGTAGCAGCCCAGAGCGTGGATTTGTGCCCGGTTGATGGCAATAGGCTCGCCCAGTCGCCCTCTATTATATGGAAATTAAACACAACTGGCGAAATGTGAGTGTCCTATAGGTACACCTCTGCCGAACCCTTCGAAGATTACAGGCGTGATGTTCAATGGCATAGGCATTCATTCCGTCGCAATTTCATGTCAAACAATAATTGTAATAATAAATATGATAATTATAATAACAGTTTGGTGTTGCAGCTACATACATATATCTATCATCTACATCCAACATTTAATTACATCACTCGTTACCTAAAGGATCAAAGAATTCATTACGTTGAGCGAAGACTGTGACGCATCGCGCGCGGCCTATGGGGAAGCGCAGCCATTTTGAGGTCGTTTCGCTGCGTCACACAATTTCCGTTTAGTGTAAATGTCTCGAAGAAGCTACGACGTTCCTTTGAGTTCCAATCGTCAGCTCTCGTCAAGACCAATTGATTGCGTCTACGAGTATAAAACATTAGTGTGAAATAGTTACAGTGAATAAGTATAAAATAAAAGAAAAAAAAAAAATTGGTAATGCTATGTGCTAATGCTGCTGCCGATTGTTTTAAATATTCTTGTTACATAATAGGTTGGTAGGTAGGTATGCTGGAAGAGATTTCATTAGAAATAAGCATCACCTTTGTACGTATTTTTCTGTTCCTTTCTTCTTGTCTGTTTATATGTGTGTACATAAATTGTTAAATAAATAAACTAACAAATAAATTAAAAATTTTAGAAACGAACTCCTTTGTGTATTTGCAGTACTAGTTTAGTATTCGTTTTTTCCGTAGTATGTAGGTTACATTTGCTGCTGTAGTAGTTATATGTTTGTTGCTATAGAAGTAAACAAACTGCTGAATGGCAACGTCGCATTCGCCACGTGCTCAATTATACCGGTGCAAATCTACCTATAGGCTTTTTGGATGTTGGCGCACTAGGATAACAGAACTAACCAAGACATCTAAGATTATAACAACACGTTGGCTTTATGTATTGGGTATTTAAATAACTCTCTATATTCATAAGTAGCTCTGGGGGTACTGAACGTTAATAGAATGGCCTAGCCGGAATATACCGATTTCTAACCGGAATTCGTAATCTGAATTAAAAAGCTAAAATCGCATACTATTTAATTATTGTTTAATACCTCTCACTAACATTCAGATTTTTTCTGATTATGATTCAATAAACCCTGGACGACTTGAATGTAGTGTCACAATCCATCAGCAGTGCTACGCAAATTAATACGAAATGCGATGAAATGGCACCATGCAAGCTACAATGTAGCTCTAGCCCACCAGGATTTAATGAACACTAAGAAGTAGGTTGTTTACGTCTGAGCTCCAATATCATTTTCAATGAAAGAGGAAATGTGAGACGTATACATATCTCTTTCACTCTTGTTATAGTGCGCCCTTCAACTAGAGAAGAGCTGTGTTAACGACTGCTGCAGCTGGCAAAACCGACCACTAGGCAACTCTAGTGGGATTAGTATGAGAGCCGACACCAACTTTACTGTCTTATTTATGACTTTATCGGAGACTATCAAGACTCATAGAGAGAGTCAATTTCTGAAGTTTTAAGACTAGGCGATCATAATTATTAGAATACATACATACGTAGGCACTTGCCAATGTTCTACCTAACTTTATCTTTCACTCAGCAGGAAACCAACAAACAAAGACCATAACTAGTCTGTGTATCTCTCAAAATCTTCAACAGAAGATACCAAACTGTCAATTGCGACTAGGATTGGGTCGGGGTAGTCAAGAACGCCTAATATTTTAATTGTTAGTCATAAACTCGGAACATATAGCAATGGCAAGTATTAATTGTTTTTCTAATTTAGTTTCATTATTCATATCATTATTAAGAAGTCAATGGAAATTGATGTTAGTAAGTACGGTTAGTAAAACGCAACACTAGCTGTTTAAAAAATATTTAATACTTTTTTTTTACATTTGTAGTAAGATACCATCAATAATTACTTGAATTATTCACTCCTTATCTACCAATCGCAAACGCTAATATGAATACAGAGTTGGAATATAAATTACATAGGATTAGTTATCAGCAAAAATCGCATGTGCATAGGTTAGTTACATAGGCCAGCATTATGATCGAATATTTTTACCTTGAAGTCAGACATCCTTATGATGCCTTAAATTTACCATCACTTAACCTGTACTATCTACTTAATATCTATTTGGAGTCCCTTGGATACCACAGGTATTTTTATTTTTTATTTGACTAATTAACACACAAACATGCTTCTTCTACCAGAACTTTACTATGACTAAGTGAACAAAATGCTCTCATGCTCATGGTGACTCGTGGATGCTTCATCCTGTTCTCTCTTCAGACTGTAATATATTGCTTATTCGGTCTGCACGTACCAGGGGTTACAGTAGCTGGGTAGTGATCAGTTGGCTGGCGTTTTCTCTACTTAATTTACGGTTAGATTACTTTGCTGCCGCGAATAAGTTTTGCAATACAGCTAGTTGCCAGGAGCCGGTTATTTACCTCTATGTATCAATGTGGGCTAACATTACATTTAATCATTTTTACTTTCGTGTGCCAAGGTGTGTGCTTTTAACTCACCTTCAGCGATAAGAAACTCGAAGTCAGGGTTGATTTCAGTTGGCTTGATTTGCTGAGCCGCTTTCTTCACCAAGTCCAAAACTTCTTCAACTGCCTCCTCTACCATGAGACTCTTACGGTTCAGCTCTACGCACGCATTGCTGAAAAATAATTCGGTGTGGTGAGTTTGTGAGTATCAAATGCGTTCTAAAGGAATTTACTTTAAGCCGCCTCTTGGTTAATTTACGTGACGCATGACAAAAATCTTATTTATGTAGAAATTCTGCTCCAAAGCTACCTCTTCTAACAAAGAAAAATCCCTAATTCTCAAATTGTCCCAAACTTTCCTGATGTCAAAACAAGTATTGATCTGAGTTCCGTACCCGAGGGGTTCAATTCAGTTCAATATTTCTCCAGCCAAAGTACTAGCGTAGCAGAATAAGTTGAAGATGTACGAAAAAAGCGTTTTGTTTTTAAAAGAATATTAATGGAAAGTTTTCATTTAAGAGATGTCGAATATAAAAAGAATAATTAAAAATAAACGGAGAGGGGTTATCTTATCCATCTAAATCATGAATTCTGTAATGTGCATAACTTCTTTTAAGCATTCAATAAATATAAATAAATTTCTTATAGCTGGATGCTAATGTCAGGTTTCACAGATAAAAAACCTAAGAAAACATTTTGTACATCAAATGTACAATACCACAGCGCAGTAATTAAAAAAAAAAAAGACGTGTGGCACTCGGGGACTGCCGCGGTAAAGCTATTGCATAGCATTTTGTATCAACTTATGCAATTATAATTATTTATTTATTTTATTTATGCAGTATTTCTTTTTCTTTGATATTAATTTTTTTTTTTTTTTCGTTACGGAATTTCTGGATTCGGTCCCCGCGCTCAAGGCCCGCGATAGAAGCTATGCAATAGCTTAAAAACAAAATAAATAAGTGCTGAACGTCGTAAAAGTGTATAACTACGTAAACAAAGTCAAATACTATTCAAATATAAGCATAATAACAACTTTAAAATAGACGAAAGTGTTGAACCTAAAGTAATTTTAAATAAAAAAAGAGTGACAAACTGTTTTGACAGCGAAAAAAATCCATGTACATGAGTCATTTCCAACCGTCTAGTCAAGTTTAAAAATTGTTCAACTGGAATGGTATCAACTATTTGGCAAGCTTTTATTAAGTCATTGTAGCCTTGCGGTGCAACAGGGGAACTGAATGTAGTCGTAATCGACTGGTCGTGAGTTCACACCCCACTATTAACAATCACTTTTTGTGAAGATCATAATTTTATAAACTAATATTTATAAGAATAAAATACGCAGTACACAGAAAAAAGAACTGCCAGAAATTATTAGATCACTAGAGGGTACTGGTGTAGTAAAACCGTCGGAGTGGGGAGCGTGAGGTTTTTTCGTTACGGAATTTCTGGATTCGGTCCCCGCGCTCAAGACCCGCGATAGAAGCTATGCAATAGCTTAAAAATCTTATAGGTTATTCGAGTTCACGTCGCATCCCGCCATTTTTGTTCGATATTAGTATTGCAAAAATTTATAAGTTTGATGTTTACAAAAATGAGTGATACAAGCTTTAATAACAAACCACCAGATAATTTTAATGCAGCAAAGGACATTATTCTAACCAATTATTACCAGAAAAGTCGCGAAAAGAATATGAAAAGGCGTACTAAATTTTAATAAATTGGAAAATATCAAAGAGTAGATAACATGGGTGTAGGTAAAGTCGTGTATGCAACTGTACATAATTAGGTATTAAAACACTAATGTGATATATCACATTCGTGTATTAATACCCCTTATTATACAACAGTTGCACAAATAACTATTAATTAATAAAAGTATGCTACGTTTTTCCTAATATTAATACTCTCTTAAGAAAATATTGTACCAGGATCTTTGGCTAAAACAAAATTTATTCATCTTTGAATTTTCTCATTGTACCAGGCACACATAAATCACGTATAGGCATTCGATTCAACTGAAATCATATCTACAAATATTATATATGTAGTACGTAACTATAGGTACCTTATGCACTGTCTGAATACTACAAAAAAAATATATATATAAACAACTACATGTGGACACAACCTCAACAACACCTCTTGATCTAATCACTATGCACTGTAAGTTCAGTTTGTAAAGTATTTTAATATAATTTTCTAAATTACTTACCGACATCCCGTTTCGACGTTTTCAATAAATTCTTCTACTGACCATGGCGTCTCTTCTGTAAAATAATAAAATAATATTATATCCTGACAAACTCGTTAAATAAGAACTTCAATTTTAACCTAGAAAGATACCACCACACAATTTCTTATCATTCAAAAACGCGACAATTCAAAGTTCAACTGTTATTCTGAATGCCCCAGCAGATTTACTGCAAATTTCCTGCTTATCCAGCCTTAAACATAATTTAGACTGAGGATTCCTTTTTTATTTTATTTGTTAGCTCGGAATTATTGAATTTAGTACAACTTATTACTGTTGAACTGTGTAGTGAACTTACCAGGCAAAGTAATTAAAGTAACGTCTTGCATTCCACTCAGCATATATATTATACGGTTAGTATATATATCGTGAACCCTAGTTACTAGGACATCAAAGCTCTTGATAGCTGCATTGGCGCGATCTATGAATTCCCGCCAGTCGTCACTGGTCCATCCCACAAACCGGAGGCCGGGGAGTAAAAGAGACGACAAGCGTACAACTTGAGGGAGAAAAAGCGGGCGAACCTCAAGTTTCACACGCCGTACTGTGCGAAGGTAGTCTTCCAAGAGGAACTAAAAAAAAAAGGTATACATAAAACAACATGACATCCATTCATAAATATTTTAGACGAAAATACTCTCAACTGGACTGAACTATATAAAGTATTTCCAACTCACTTGTAAAGAATCATTGACGAGTGTAAAGTAATTTTTCTTAGCATACAGGGAGTGGCACACAATGGGTAAATCTACGCCCATCTTGACGAGGCAGTCGGATTCTCTGATTAGGAGTCGTACTGTGTGGTCAAGGTTTACGACGACGCTGCCACTGTCATCAATCCTCAGTAGCGTGTTGTTCAGGCTATCATCCACATCCCACAACTGGAAAGAATAAAACTTCAAATAAGCATAATAAACTACATTGGTGAAGTCAAACACAACTTACACGTCTGCCTATCTCCTCAAAATTCGCACACGTAATTATGTCTACAAATAGTAACATTGCGAGAGCACAATGCTCCGTAAATACACCTACTACGCAGCTACGGCGTAGCATTGTCATGGCTACGCTTACTACGTACTCGTAGCAGATGTCGCGTAAACATCTGAGTATTTTACTACTCAGATGTTTACATCTGCTACGAGCAGGGACCGATATCGATACTCGAAGAATACAGATATTTTTATGAAAATACCGATAACAGTATCGACATCTGGCATAAATACTGGTATTTTATATCAGTAATTTGAGTATTGGTATAAAATATCGATAATTATATCGATACTCAGTACTGATATCAGGCTACAATGTGACGTCAAAAATCTTTATTGATGATTCTTAAGTAAATACATATTTTTTTTATTGTCGCGAATCATATTTTGATCAAGATACAACCTGACACTGACATGCGAATTGCAAAAAACGCAAGAAAATTTAATAATAACGGTATTATATCGATACCCAAATACCGGTATTTATAGCGATATTTTGGTATCATTGTATCCAAATTATATCGGTATTCAGTCCCTGGCTACGAGTTCATACTTTTACTACGCGGACGACGTAATCCGAATGGAATAATGTTCTGCCTACCGGAAAACATAAGTATTCACTGTCGATTAAAATAATAAAGTGTCCATGCAAAAAACTAAGCAATTAAATAATTATCCTTCGCTTCATAAAATGAAAAGGTAAAACTGTTTTGGTTGCCCAAATAAATATTCAGCAGATTAGTTAAAATATTTTTGGTAAGAATCCAAGAATGTTTAAGAATCTTTTCACTTCTCATGATCTAAAAGGTCGTCTCTATGTCGTGCGTAGGCGACATAAAGTCGCTTTTTATGCTCTAGAGCATAAAGTAAAATCTTCGTCGAAGACCAAGGCAATCGGTCCAACAGCCACACGAACTACTTAAACTTCATAGAATAACCTCTTCATTTTAATTCGTTTCGTTAGTATTCTAAGAACAAGGCTTAAACTTCATGAAATAAACATATTTTTTATTTCGTTCATTTATTATTTTTTAAATTAGTTTTTTATATTAGTTAATTAATATATTTAAACTATAAGTTATCATAGATATAAAAACATTTTTTTTTTTTATAACTGAGCGATATGTATCGACCTAAGTAAGGTGTTATGTCACGTTCCTACAAAAAAAAATAATGAACAAAAAAGTTAACTGGCGGGAAACATAATTATTTTTCAATTTTAATTAAATTTATAATATTTACATGTTGCTGTTTCATTTCCTCGCAATCGAAGTGAAAAGTAGAGTGTACAACTCGTCCATAAAACGCATTTTACACTCTACTTTATATCCATTCTCGCTCGCAAGCTCGCTCGCTTGGATAAACGTCTCGCGTAAAATGGTGCGTTTTATGCACTTGATGTACAATCTACTATTTTGTAACAAGTGCTTAACTTTACCCCTTTTCAGCGAAATTAAATATTGGGAAGATGGATTGATGAGTACTTATTTACATAATTTAATTACGTGCAAAATATTTAAAAAAGATTATTTTAAATGTAAATTATACCTACCTTACCTTACTACTACTACCTTATGTAATTCTGTGTTAATTCTACTTTTATAAATAGTACAGAGTTATTTCAATATTAGCACGCACCAATCATCTCCTAAACTAACACTGTTGCAACATCTCTTCTTTTTGATGCTACCCTTGCACTGGCACGGATATAAATAGTGCGGATTCCACTACAAAACTACAATTGATATAATTTTGCGTCAGCATTGCTTCTGAATAGTTATGACGTACTAGTACTCCGGGACGACGTCGTTCCAGTTTTCCCGCCTCCTAAAACCATCAGATCCCAGGACGTCCGTCCTATATTGTGGCACAATCGCGGTCTAATAATGTTTATCTATTTCAATTTAGATTTTTTATCACACTGTGTGCAGTAGTCTAAAATGCTAGGTTCCTAGACTTGGTTCTGTCTAGGTGCTATGAAAGCGACACGATATTAGCAGTATCAACCGCAATCATCATAATTATGTATGAATTTTGACCCCTCAAGTTATAAAATATTGTATTGCTACGAGTATAACATTGATTTCGTTAGGACTATCAGAATACTTACTAAAAGAGCACTGCTTGACGGAGATTCGAACCAACGCATCACGCAACGTAGCCTTTCAGCACCGACAGTTTTGACCAACTAGCTAGCGAGTCATCTTAAACCATCATAGACTGTTTGAACCGGTTTAAACAAGGTTTCTAAGAGAGTTGAGCCAATTCCATCAATGAAACTGAACGCGATCGGTACTTCTAAACCGAGTGCAACAGTCAGTGTCAATATTTCAAAGAAAATAATAACACTGACAGCTCTTAAACGTGGTTTGTGCTGATCGCGTTCAATTTCATTGGTAAAATTGGCAGTCTACTGAGAAACGGACGTTTTGTCTCAGAGTATTGTAACCACATTACGTAGCTAGATGGCACCATTTTAATTTTTTTTGATCGACTCCCTAAGATATTATTCCGTCCTGGTACCCATAGTCAAATTGCAGTGTTCACTCGTGTTTTTTAACAACAAAACGACACGTTGCAGCCACGTTGCGGCCACGTGTACGCCACAAGAACGCCACATTTTCTCGAACATTTGCTTTGCATTTGTACTAGTACTAGGGTATGTTCTGAATCAGTCAGGAGGTTGAGCCTGCCAATACAGCGATGGACGGCGCTACGTCCCTTTCGTTGGGGTAAAAGTGTCGTCTAGCCTAGCATTTTCTTAAGCAGTTACAGACATTTCTGTGATGGTGTGTGTGGTAGGTGGGTTATGTTCATACTTATGTAATTAATGACGTATGTAATTCTGAGCGAAATGTCATAATCGAAAGCGGTTATAAATCTTCTCAATAACTGCATTCGATTCGTTTTCAATCTCCGTAAGTAAGACCATGTATCCGAGCATTGATTGCTTTTAAAATGCTTACCCATTAGTCAGCGCAGAGCGTTGAGGGCTCTATGTATGTTGCTTTCTATTCTTCACAAACCCGTTTCTCCTTCTTACCTGACTCCATATTCAATACTTGTGCTCTGCCCATAGTAAAAATCTTTGTTCCACCTAAAATCGCCTTCGTCGTTGTGTTGATTCTATTACAATAACAAAGTAGGTACTACGAGTATAAACTTTTGACAGTAAATTTTCCGAGCAGAAAAATATAGTTTGTACACAGAATGGTGAAATATCTATAACGCATCCCCTTGCATTTATGCTTTGTTAGTACATACGGATCTGGAGAAAAACTGCCCGGGTTGAACCAAGTTTAGATACATAGATCACTGACATCACTCCTTTATTTTGAAAACGCTATTAATTGATTTGATTCGACGAGTAATAATCGATGACATCGACTATTTACCTTTTTTAGATTCATTGATTGGTAAAAAACTACTCACAAATGAAGAATCGATTATTTGGATCGATATAAAATATCACAGGATGAATCCAAGAGCAGAGGGTGGAAACACTGAATTCGTTTTTGACTTTTTTGACAGTACGAGAAATCGATATGATCGCACTGTATCGTTTAAACTACATCGATAATTGAAACGTGTGTGTGATAGAAACTGTACAGTTTTTACGATTTTTTTTAACTGTATCGTCATACGGAGTATTATGAAAATTTTAATAGATAAAACGGAAGCGGAGAAAACTGCCGGTAACGTGTGTGCTCGCTCAGTTTTCGCTTAGTTAAAATAAAATTCCTTTAACTTTATATGAGATTGAGCTTCTCTTTTCACTAGCCAATCTTTACACCAGGTCCTACAATTTTTCCGCTTCCTGATTTCACAGTTTTTCGCACAAATAAAACTGAAGGTGTGGCCTGTATAAGCGCTGTATCACTTCACAACGGCTAGACCGATTTGGCAATTTTTTATTTTGAAATTTTCTTAATAGTCCGATGCAGGTACTTACGGAAACAAAAATTTTAAAGGTTGTCAGGAAAATTGGGAAATTTGGCGAAACCAAAAGTGCATTTTCTATGGGAACTTTGTATGAATTATTGAAATGTGGACAGGATAACGTCTGTGGTCAACTTGTTAAGCTTTCTCTTTTTATGACGTGGAGAAAAAAAAATCGGCCCGCGGTCATATATTTTTTTTTTTTCGAATTTTAATGGATTTGTTAACTATACATAATTATATGACAAAATATTAATATCAAGCCGCAATACACCAATGTGGCATCATTGCAAGAACGGTGGTCCTATGCATGGGCATGGACAATACTTTGGCATCGCAGAAGGCGTAAGATTTTCTCAATAAACCTCTACGTACTAGGATATCAGATAGCAAAGAAAATGTACTGTCAGGCTGAACCGAGCCCACTCATCGCTGTCTATAGAGGTCGGTAGAACAACCCTTGTTGTTGAAAATTGGAAAACGTATTTTTAAACTGTGTTTGTCTCTCTCTGACCAACACCGTACAAACTTCAGTGAGCAGGACGTAATCAACCCCCGAGTACGTAGTTAAAACTTCAGTGTGCGTGCAACAAGTAAATCAAGTTTTACTTTCAGTTAAACCAGTTTTACTATCAGAGAACTTTAAACAAGCGACATCTATATTTTATTTTATTATTTTCGGTACATATTGATAATACCTCATTCATTTAAAATTTCACACACAACCAAATATTCGATAAATAAAATTACATTTGCTGTTAAAGAGAAAATAATTTAATAAAAATATCACAATTCTAAACTAATAAGGAGACGGATAATAATTGTCAGGGATCGATTTCGCATCGAAATAGAAAGGCTTTGTCCAATAATCAACTGTAATTTGCATGGGTGTTTTAGGTAAATTTCGTCAGAAAAAATCTACTTATTGGTCTTGCACCTAAAGCCGAGTTTTCCGAAAATTTCACCATAGGTGGTCTAGTTATGACCCCTAGAATCCAAATCAACCGCCGGTTAAAAAGTTTATATATATACATTAAGTTGGGGAAAAAGTCTTTTCGCATTATAGTATGTATGAACTTGTAATAAAATCTCTTTGGCTATACTATTTGTATCTGGCTGGTTTTGGTATTGTGGCACCGTCCGTGATCAGAGGACGCACCTGTTTGGAGCGCACGTAGCTCGCACCTTCGTCGGCCGCGCGATGTGTGTACCTCACCGCCGGCGCCCGCGCACCTGCCGCGGCCGCCCGCCAGCGGTGTCTTTAAACCGCGATCGCTCGGTCATCCGCGCCAGTCGTTAGCCTACCGCGACGGCGAATGCACGCCCTATTTGTTATAAATCTGTAATTACGTTTCGCAATATAGTTTCTTCAACTGGAAAAAACGCTTGTCATTTCTTATCATACCCTACGAGCAACCACAAATTGGTGACCCCGACGTGATCAAGATGACGAGCTCGAAAGGCGATGGTGGTGGCCCTGAAACCCTGCGAGTGGGAGTACGCGCACCCCCTTTCTGGCCTGAAGAACCTGGATTGTGGTTTGCCCAGATGGAGGGCCAGTTTGCGCTCGCCAACATAACCGCTGACGCAACGAAGTTTTACCATGTCATCGGCGTGTTGGATCAACGTTTCGTGGCAGAGGTCAAGGACATCATCACCAACCCACCAACGGTAAATAAATATGATAAACTTAAGACGGAGCTAATTAAGCGATTATCGGCTTCGCAGGAGCGGAGAGTGAAACAGCTGCTTATGCATGAAGAGTTGGGGGACCGGAAGCCGTCCCAATTTTTTAGGCACCTGCAACATTTGGCTGGACCGACGGTACCCGAAGAATTTCTGAGAACATTATGGTCTAGCCGGTTACCGAATAACGTTCAGACTATCGTGGCTTCTCAAGCGGATTTACCCATGGACAAGATGGCGGACTTGGCGGACAGGGTCCACGAAATCGCGCCGACCGGCGTCCAACACGTAGCGAGTGCCGCGGCCCCAGCGACATCTACCCTCACGGAAAGTATGGAAACGCGGATCGGCGAGTTAACCAGGCAAGTAGCTTTACTCGGTCAGCAAGTGAGTGCAATGCATACGCAGCGCCATGAACGCTCCCGTCAGCGATCTAGGAGTAGGAATGATAGGCATAGGTCTACCTCGCGGTCACGTCAGCCGCCTGAAAACCACCCTCATTGCTGGGTTAGATGAGTTCTGCTTCTGTTATTTGGATGACGTATTGTGTTTTTCCCCCACCCCAGAGCTGCACAGAATGCACCTGCGACGACTGCTGGATCGCCTAAGAGAGTATGGAGTATTGGTGAACTCGGCGAAGTGTGTTTGGGGACAGCCAGAGGTAACATTTCTTGGCTTCAATGTTTCTGCTTCCGGTACCTGCCCACTCGACACTAAGGTACAGGCTATCCAGGACTTTCCAGTGCCACAAACTGTGAAGGAGCTACGAAGGTTTCTGGGTATGCTAAATTTTTATAGACGCTTTATACCGAACGCAGCTAAGGCACAGGCACCGCTTAACGCTATACTGGCTGGAGGCAAAACCACGAAAAACCAACCTGTTAAGATGACGCAGACACAGCTGGAGGTTTTTTCAGAATGCAAGAAAGCACTTTCCGAGGCCACGCTTTTAGTTCACCCGCTTACTAACGCCGAGCTTTCTATGACGACGGATGCTTCAGATGTATCAATAGGAGCCGTGCTACAGCAACGAAATGGTGAGCAATGGGAACCACTGGGTTTCTTTTCCAAGAAACTAAACCCAGCGCAAAAGAAATACAGCCCCTACGACCGCGAACTGCTCGCAGTGTACGAGGCTATTAGGTATTTTCGTCATATGGTGGAGGCACGGAACTTTGTCGTTTTCACAGACCATCGCCCGCTAACGTACGCCTTTACTACACCACGAGAGAGCTGTTCACCAAGGCAGTTCAGATATTTCGACTACATAGCTCAGTACACAACGGACGTACGCTACATACCTGGTCCAGAGAATGTGGTCGCGGATACATTATCCCGAATAGAGGAGGTACGAGTTCCTAAGGGAGTTGATTATCAAGCACTTGCACGATGTCAGCACACTGATCCAGAGCTACAAAGTCTCCTTGAGGGTGGATCCTCACTTAGACTCGAAAAGGTTAGAATACCGGACACAGACATCGAGGTCTACTGTGACGTTACGGTTACACCGCCACGACCGTATATTACGCCGAAATTCCGTCGTCAAGCGTTCGATTCGCTGCACAACCTGAGTCACCCCGGAAACACAACTACAGTGCGACTGGTAGCACAGAGATTCGTTTGGCCAGGGATGCGCAAACAATGTAGAGAGTGGTCCCGTAAATGCCTAAAGTGTCAAGGCAGTAAAGTGACACGACATACCTTTGCTCCTCTTTCCCAATTTCCTGTCACAACATCAAGGTTCTCCCATATCCACCTTGATATCGTCGGCCCTTTACCAATCTCTTATGATTACAGGTATTGTCTCACTGTCATCGACAGATTCACCAGATGGCCTGAGGCGTACCCCATCAAAGACATCACGGCTGAGACCTGCGCAACCGCGCTGGTGTCCGGCTGGATCGCCAGATTCGGTTGCCCACTCAAAATAACAACCGATCGCGGTACTCAGTTCCAGTCACACCTCTTCCGAGCTGTCGCTGCCATGGTTGGCGCGCACCACTACAGCACAACCGCTTACCACCCTGCTGCGAATGGCATGGTCGAACGTCTGCACCGACACATGAAAGCAGCCATCATGTGTCATTCAACCTCGCAATGGACCGAAGTTCTTCCACTAGTACTTCTGGGGATACGAAGTGCATGGAAGCCGGACATTGAGGCATCACCAGCAGAGTTGGTCTACGGCGAGCAGCTTCGTCTACCAGGGCAATTCATCACACCAGCTGAGGACTACAGGTCAACTGACGTCACTGACCTTGCAGCACGCTTACGAAGTCGCATGGCCAACCTTGCACCAAGGCCTGCGTCCTGGCACAGAAAAGGTCCATTTTACTTTCCACATAGTCTCAGCGATTCTTCTCATGTGTTCTTGCGGCAGGACTTCGTTCGAAGACCGCTGGAACCACCGTACGCCGGCCCATACAAAGTCATACTGCGTCAACCCAAATATTACAAACTTGACGTACGTGGTAAAGAAGTTACCGTCAGCGTTGATCGACTGAAACCGGCCTACGTCATACAGGAGGCGGACGATCCAACACCATCAGTTCCTGAGCCACCAGTTCCACTCCCTGTTCCAACAAAAGAAGAAGAGAGGAGGACGAGGTCCGGGCGTCGCGTGCACTTCCCAGATTATTACCGCCCGCAGTAGCGGTCTAAGCGGGGGAGTACTGTGGCACCGTCCGTGATCAGAGGACGCACCTGTTTGGAGCGCACGTAGCTCGCACCTTCGTCGGCCGCGCGATGTGTGTACCTCACCGCCGGCGCCCGCGCACCTGCCGCGGCCGCCCGCCAGCGGTGTCTTTAAACCGCGATCGCTCGGTCATCCGCGCCAGTCGTTAGCCTACCGCGACGGCGAATGCACGCCCTATTTGTTATAAATCTGTAATTACGTTTCGCAATATAGTTTCTTCAACTGGAAAAAACGCTTGTCATTTCTTATCATACCCTACGAGCAACCACAGTATCATTGAAAGTTTAAATTTTAAAGCACATAATTCCAAATTCAAATTAGGAAAATGTGTGATTTTCATTTGTTTTTCGTACTGTCAAGATGAGTGAATCTAATGAAGAAATTCAATACATTTTAAAATTTTACTACAAAAAAGGTAAAAATGCAACGCAAGCCGCGAAAAAAATTTGCGATGTTTATGGACCTAGTGCAGTGTCTGTGAGAGTAGCACAAATTTGGTTTAAGCGTTTGCAATCCGGAAATTTTGATGTCAAAGATTCAAGTCGCTCTGGTCGCCCTATTACGGATAAAATGGATGCCATTTTTGGAAAAGTGGAGCAAGATCGGCATATCAGTAGTTACGACGTAGCTGAAGAACTGGGACTAGACCACAAAACAGTTTTGGCACATTTGAAAAAAACTGAGTACACAAAAAAGCTCGATATTTGGGTACCTCACGAGCTCACTGAAAGAAACCTAATGAACCGTGTACTCATTTGTGATTCTTTATTACGACGTAATGAAACCGAACAATTTTTGAAGAAGCTGTTAACTGGTGATGAAAAGTAGATCACGTACGACAAGAACGTGTGAAAAAGGTCGTGGTCAAAGGCCGGTCAGGCTTCACAGACTGTGGCGAAACCCGGGTTAACTCGCAACAAGGTGATCCTGTGTGTGTGGTGGGATTGGAAGGGCATTATTCATTATGAGCTGTTACCACCAGGCAGGACCATCCATTCTGAACTCTACTGCGAACAACTGATGAGATTAAAGCAAGAAGTTGAGAGAAAGCGGCCGGAATTAATCAACAGAAGGGGTGTGGTTTTTCATCATGATAACGCTAGACCTCACACATCTTTAGCCACTCAGCACAAATTAAGAGAGTTTGGCTGGGAGGTGTAATGCATCCGCCGTATAGTCCTGACCTTGCACCTTCAGATTTCCACCTGTTTCGGTCTCTTCAGAATTCTTTAGGCAGTGTCAGGTTAACATCACGAGAGAACTGCCAAAACCACTTGTCGCGGTATTTTGATCAGAAGTCCCAAAATCTCTATAGCAATGGGATCATGTCCCTACCTACAAGATGGCAAAAAGTTATCGAACAAAATGGTACCTACATACTATAGTTAAATATAAATAAACTATATTAAAAAATGTTTTGAATTTTCTTAAAAAATGCGAAGAAACTTTTTCCCCTTTTTCTATATATATATATATATGTCGGAGACGAGTTGTATCCGGTGCGCCAGCGCCATCTGTTGGCGTTCGATGGAGTTGGTGCATTCGAGCCATCGGTTCTTGACTAATCGCGACGCTAGCGCTGCCTAGCGGCGCATGACACAGTCTACGACATAACGTTCGACCGGCTATAAGTGTCCGCCGCACAGTCGACAAGTGGAGTTCATCGGTGGCGGTCAAGCAGTGAAGACGTCAAGGAATTGTTGCGCGTTGGGTATAGTTGTGTCGTGTTCCAACATTAATTACTTTGCATACCCATTACTGTACAGAATCAAGTTATTCTAACTGAACAGACAGATGTGCTTCTGGGGAGTTTGTTCCACCACTTCTTCTTCCCAGCTTAAGCACTAGGAAGTGTTGAAGGGATGAGCGTTTTGGGGGACTGTCTTATTTAATCTTTAAAGTTCAATCTCAGGTTGAGTAAATGACTTTTGATTTGAGTTTAATTCGGTTTTTCTATTGCGCAATAACCAACACTACCCACAGTACGCCCACAGTAGTTAAAATATGGCTGATGATAACGAGAGAAACCTTCCGTTCTCCGACATGAGAAGTGGGATTCGTGTTGGTTCAGGCACAAAATGAAAATGCTGAAAGTGACACTAATTTTTATTGGTCTACAAGATAGTACCATCTCGAGCCGCCATGACAGAATGCCCCGTAGATAAGATAAATATGAAAAAATAAGTTCTGTTAACGTTAATATTTCGCTGAAAAATCATATTATGAGGTAAATAAACAATATGAAACATTACTAATTAGTAATTGGTAATTTTTGGGGGAAAGGGCTAGACATAAGTCAGATGAAAACAAGCACGTATGGACTGCAGAGCACACTGGCACATTCAAAAACTACACGCACCTGAGATACAGACACATCCAGGCGTCAAACATTATACATACGGTGATATTGCAATGTCTGCACACATGTTTATGTGTTTGCATATGACCCCAACACATCCAGGGGTTCATGAAACCCTGGTGCATTTGGCTATTTATGGACTATAGAATATTTATAACAATTTAGCCATAAACAGGTATTTTAATTTTCAAACGATTACGTTTAAACCGTCCGCAACCGGTGTAGGTTCATCCCTCAACAAAGACAGTTGAAACAATTAATCAAAAATGGATATATGTATAATAACCTAATACCTTTTAATAATAAAAAATGAATAAAATGAAAAGATAATACCTTTTCATTTTCCTGATAAATCGAGTAACTGAAATTATTTTTCTCAAACATGCATGGAAATATTGTCATTATTTTTAAAAAAGAACATGCGAAGTATCTAATTTACGGACAAAGAAAATCAAATCCATTGCAGGAGCGTTTTTTGAATTTGGAACATTACAACGCTCCAGTAATTTTGTATGAAATGGCGTGCTGCTTTGATTGGATCTCTTTTATCATTCTTGGCATATCAAAGTAAGTCTCTTTCCTTAGCACAAATTACATTCACGTGTGGCCGTATAGCCGTAAATGCGTTTGCCTTTCGGCACAATAGAAAAATAGAAAATTGGCGGCAAAGCTGAAAATTCGTCTTGATTTGTTATTTACAGACTTAATAAATATAATTTTAATAGGTACTTAATTAAAATGAGTTCCAACGGTTCAGAGAGTGAAATGGAGATTGATTGTCCTCCACCAGATTTAAGATCATGAACTAAATTGGCAATGGAAAACCTGCTTCCAGCGAAGTCAAAAGAAAATACATGAAAGTATATGAAAATTAAATTAAATGTATAATATAAAAAGTATATTTTATTTGCCTGCATTCTTTTGAGAAAAGCAATATATATGCCTCGGCGGAAATGGCAATTGCCTGTCTCGTATTAGTTAAGTCCTCGCCTACGGCTTGGCCTTCACACTGATACTCGACTTGCGATTGCCTATTTCCCGGCCTTTGCAATAATGTACTATTAATATACAGAGTGGCAGGGATATAGAAGCGAACCTTGTTTAAAAAAAAAATGCTGTCCCATACATTTTAACCGCGTAAGTATTCCACTTTTGAAGGTTTTTTTTTTTTGTAAAATGTCAAGGGCATAATTTTGTGAAACAACGGGTTGACGATAGTTAGTGCCATTTATGACGTATACGCATGCGTTAAGTGGACGTGAAACAACCCGCCTTAAGTATTTTTTATTTAAGAAAATTTTTTTCTCAATATCAAATCGAGAGTTAAAGCTGAACTAATCTAATGTTCTTATGACTAAATTCAACTAGATCAATCAAATAACATAACATAACGCCTGTTCCCGAAGGGTTCGGCAGAGGTGTACCTATAGTACACACGGCCACAAATCAAGCTATAAAATTCAAGTTTAGGCTGACCTCGCATTGTATAGGCTCTCAATACAATGAGAGGTCAGCTTATACGGGAGAGTATAGTTTGATTTGTGGCCGTGTGTACACCTGCTCTTTGCCAGTTATGTTTAGGTCCCATGTAATAGGGGGCAAGCCTATTGCAGAAATCCAGACTCAGGGTTGCTACTGAAAAATTCCCGATGGAAAAACCCAATAACACTTTGCCCGACCCGGGAATCGAACCCAGGACCTCGTTTCAAGCAGTACCGCTTGCGACCACTAGACCAACGAGGCAATTAATCAAATATAAGAATCTAAAAGAGAAAATGCAACATAGAATAGCAAGGGATTGGAAAAATTATATTGGGTTACTTACTTTGTATTTGGAGATAAATCTGTTCTATTCACAATTTCCTTCCTTGAATCTGTAGGAATGTCGCCGAGGCAGCTAAACATTGCTAATTATGTAAATAAATGATCGCTTCCTTGTAATAGCATCACTTAAATATGTATTATTTATTTCACGATTTGCACAAGCACACATCGTCATTTTTTTTTTTTTTTTTTAATAATTTTATTTACAGTGTATTTGTACATAATATATAGATTGAAGTTTACAATTCAAAAACTTTGTAGTAACCAATAAAATATTATTATTTTAAATAAGCGGTGGGTGGTAAGTAATATTCACTGTCTGACAAGTAATATTAGACTACCTGTTGACAGAGAATGACTCACAGACTCCGCTAAGGAGTATAGTGTTCTGTGCTCAGAGTATAGTAATAATATCCATCGTTATGACAGCCAACATTAAAAAGGAATTTATAGACAATAATTATGTCATACTCGTAAACTTTTTAGTTCAATTTCCCCCAGATATGTGGGTTTTGAATGCGGTGACTTCCATCCAATATTTAACTGTGTGTAATAAAGTCTCAGTTCGAGCAGTTTTATTGGGTTTTTCCATAAGGATTTTTTTTTTGTAGCAGCCCAGACGTCGAAAGTTGGTAGTGTGATACCCCCGTACCTCGAAAAACACGTAAAGCCGTTGCTTCTGCGCCTGATGTCTCACCGGTAATGTCGGCTACGTGTCCCATCGGAATATGGGAGTGAGAAGAGAGTGCACCTGTGTCTGTGCACAGGGGCACACGTACACACCTGTGCACTAAAATATCTCCTACGTACTTGGGTAATCTCAGTTGAGATTGGCTGCGATGATTTGTGATAAAAAATAAATTCGTATGGATCTCACATTCTGGTTCATCCACACAGCTTTCATGTTCTCCTCGTAGTTGTGAATGAGGGAGCGGGTGTTAGAATACTTCCTCATCATGTCGGCTGAAGCCGGCAGGGCCCGTAGCACCGGGTGAGCGCACACATTCTCGACCGTCTCCGTCATGTTGTGCATCAGGCAACGGGACCATTTTATACGACCTGAAGGACATAAATGCATTAATATCATTACTCGTATTATAGTAAGGTCTAATCTCATCATCATTGAAGCATAACTTCCCCTTATATACTCATTTCTGACTTTATCCATTTTCGTCAATCCACACATCCATCTCAACATTCTCATCACCGCTACATGCAATCTTTTTTCATACATCCTCTTCACGGCCCAGCATTCCGATCCATACAATACGACAGGCCTTATCACGGACTTGTAGATTTTCCCTTTTAACTTAAGGGGCATCTGTGGGTCGCAAGTTGTTCCTGTGACCTGTCGCCATTTCATCCATCCCGAGTTGATCCGATGCGTTACGTCGCGGTCTACTTCACCATCCCCTTAAACAAGCGACCCGAGGCACCGAAAGTCGGAGCAGATCGATAAGGGCGTCCCGGCGAGAGATATGCACAGGACTGGACAGACCGCCAAAATCACAAAACAGGTACTCTGTTTTGGTCCGACTCAGTCTCAGGCCAACGGCCTCCAGTCTTTCCGACCACACCTCCAATCTGCTCTGGACCTCTAAGCCGCTCTCGGCAACCAGCACAATGTCATCGGCGAATAGCATACACCAGGGAGCCTCTTCTTGGATATCCGACGTAAGAGCGTCTATAACCACCAAGAAGAGGTAAGGGCTGAGTGCCGACCCCTGGTGCAAGCCGACAGCCACGTTAAAGTAGCCTGTAGTGCCTGCTGTAGACCGGACTTGGGTACTGCATCGACTGTACATTACTCGAACAACATATTACAATATACAATTCTGATACTGACCTACAAATTTAAAAAAAACGTAAGAAAATTTGAATTTCACGGTCTATCCTGACGCTTTCGCCTTAAGATTTACTTACGTGTTTTCTGAATTCTTCAAGTAGCTAGGTACCTATTACAGCTTAAAAGATCCAACTCTATGACAGACGACGGGCGGACGGACAGACGGTTTAAACTTAGTAACAGGGTCCTATTTTAACTTTGGGTAGGGAACCCAAAAAGTGAACATAGACTACATTATTTTTACGAAACGCGCTTTCAGTACTATAAAAGTATATGACTCGATCTACGCCCAAGTTCAAAGCTAAAAGTTCAACAGCCTATTGATTTTCCGATCAACCTACGATAGACACTGTTGCCCTTATATCGACTACGATCATAGTGACGTCAGACAAACTGAACCACCACCACCCGTATTCGAATGACGTCATCAGCAACGTTAAAAGTAGGGAGCTCGTTACAGCATGTCATCTCTTTCTATGCTGGTTCAAATTTGATAAGAGTGACTGTGAGGCATTTTTCTTATTGACTTTTAAAGTGCTAAAATGTTTTACTTGATTGCTTGGATATTGCAGCGTGTCATAGGTATGTTTATACTAAGAAAATCATTTATTCCGAATAATAAATATTTTGTACATACTATAACTTAAAACTAGATAAATTCTTTCTTAAAGTACCTTCTGTAAGTATTTAAATTTTATTTTTCAAACTAATCAAACATTTTTCTGTGTACGGAATCAACCCCGTTCTATTTAGTATTTGCGTTTGATTGCGATACACCTGTCGTACAATCTGCGTCCCTGGTACATGAAATACGAATTAATTTAAAAAAATATGGTTTACCAGCTACTGGGGAGTAGTTGCGGGGTAGCGGCGGATCTTCTCGCTGCCTCTTGAACATTTTGGTGATCTTATCCACTTCTTTCTCGCAATATCTCAGTACTCTGTCATACTTCTCACTCAGTTTCGTTATCATGATCTTTTGGCTAACCTAAAAATGAAAAAGAAACAAAAATTAAGTCGTGTAGGAATTCAACACACATTGAGTTGCGCTGTAGTCGTCTTTGGCTATTTTAATTGTCCATTCCATCCTATAGTTAAAGAACTTCTTTATCTTTACACTTTATTGCTTTACCCGTATACAGACAAAAAAAAAAAAATATTAAAAAAAAAACAAATCTTGGTACTAAATTTGTAATTAGAAGAAAAAAAATATTATTGACAAATCCATAGACAACCAGGATAAAATTAATAATATAGGTTGGTCAAACTCAGAAAACTCAGGGGAAAATCAAAAAATACCTAATTTCTTCCTAATTACAATAAAATCGTCAATTTATCACTTAGAATAACGCATTGTTTTTAAAAAACACGAAACTTTAATCTTGCTACAATGAATTCCCAGAAAAGCGTTGCCATCGGCACTAAAAACTAAGGCTTATCCCACTAATCCCCCCTGAGAGAATCCCCCTCAGTGGAAAAAACTGAAACCTAATGTAAAAAAATCACTTTCAGGGGATCTTGGAATAAGTTATTTTTTGATTTTTCAATTCTAGTTTTCCCCCCTTAGCGGGATTATCAGAGGTGAATTCTAGACTGTTTTCAGATTCCACTTTTCCTCCTAAGGGGGATTTTCAGGAGGGGTTTGTGAAATAAGCCAAAAACTAAGCAGTAAAAAAAAAAAAAAAAAAATACTCTCTCAACTCGATTTAAATCGGTATTAACGGATTTTTTTTATTTAAGGTATTTCTTATGAAAACTTAGAGTTAGGATACAGATAGTAAGAAGGAAGGCAGGCCAATCGCAATTATTGTGCACAATCCTGGTAATAACGAACAAATGATTTTTTAGGGTTTCGCCATGTCCATCTGTCTGTCTGTCCGCGGCTTAGCTCAAAGACCCTTAATACCAGAAAGCTGTAATATGGTATGTATACATATTAATCACGCCGACAAAGTGGTAAAATCAAATCTTGAAATATATTTTTTTTTATGGTAAGTGGTGATGACATATTTTTTTTATCGGATATCCTATAGTGTGGAGTCTCATTGGATAGGCCGTTCAAAAATATTGCGGGTTTGTAAAAACCATATTTCGATTTAGGGATCCGTTTGCGTAAGCTTTGAAATGCTGTTAGAGTCAAGTGTCCCAAAGCCAGCTAAATATTTATGGTTGGATAATATCCAAGCATAAACATATTATGTAAAAAATCACACAGTAGTATATCTATAACGAAGTTAAAAGAAAACCTATCAAAGCTAAGTAGGCTTTACAAGTTACCGAGTAATAATCGACAAACTTACATTTACAGTTGAAAAACCTGTTCTCCCATACATTCCGTAAGAAAGAACATGATTTTCAACTACAATGTTAAGTTTATTCTTGAGATTAATTCATCCCAACTACGGAACCTTTCATTGTGCGTAGTCCGACACGCACTTGGCAGGTTTTTTTTTTTTAACAAATAAACCATAGAAAATGTTAAGGTCTTGACGGTCCATCATCATGAATTACAAGACATCCTTAGCCCCCAATAATTGCTAGTTAATAATAGAGTTAAATATATAAACGTACTTTCTCAAATCTAGTCAAGAACTTTATTCCTTGAGGTGTCTCCCAAACAGTAGAAAAATTCTCTTCTATAGTGTTTCCTATAGACTCTCTCAGAGCATTCGTCTTGTCTTCAAAAATGTTGTAATCTTTGTCAAATTCGTTGTTTCTGTAATCCAAGTAGTCGTATTGGCAGGTCGTCACCGCTTTTTTTGCTTCTTCAAACGTGTGCATAGCTTCTTCGAGGTCTATAATAAATCATAACAATTTATTTTCTCCACGTGTTTTTATAAAAAGAGAATATTTGGAAAATAAAATCATATCTGTCGAAATCCCTCAGCCTAAATAACTTTATAATTAAGTATCGTAAAATTAAATAACTTGTTTTTTTTTTTTTTGTTAAGGATATTAATTTAGCTCTAAAATTACCAGACAATACCAGACGATACCAAACATGTTTCAGTCGAGCCGATTTTCTTCTTAGCCCTTAGCCTTTCCCTATGCCTTCAGCATATAAGGTCTAAAACTAAGATTTTTTTTTGTTTGAACGCGCTAATCTCTGGAACTACCAGTCGGATTAAAAAAATATTTTTGTATTTGTTAGCCCAACTATTGAGGAAGGTTATCAGCTATTTAACATCACGCTATGCCCTAGGAGCCGAGCAAAAAGTCAGAAATAACGCCAAGCGAAAACAAAGTAAAAGCGCCGGGGGGCGATGCGATGTGACGCGTTGGGTCGGGGTCCGAAATTTCACGTGGATGAAGTAGCGGACAGAAGCTTTTCGTAACATAACATATTATATTAATATTTTAATTCATGATTTGGCAAAAAAAATTGATTTCTAAATGTGCATGTAATGTAAAACTGTAAAAAATCAGTTACAATGCGAGATGTAAACTATAAGTTTTGCATGTAATTTGGCCTTGTGCTGGTAACTTCATGTATTCGTTGTCTAGAGGCCTTGCGCTGGTAACTTCATGTATTCGTTGTTTAGATTTTAACCCAAGATGTTTCAACTCACCTTCTCCCAACAAGAGTCCCTCCATCCTCTTCGCAAACAGATTATTGTAGTCATCCATCAAATCGAACATGGCTATGATCTTATTCAACCTTTTGCAAAATGTGTCGAATTTCCCGAAGACGTAATTCTCCGAGAAACTGAACTGTTCTGTATTCGGAAGAAATGGTTGGTTTTTCACAAATAAGTATGTTTCTCTGTACGTTCTATTCAGGTTGATGCAGTGGATTAACTTGTCCCGTACTAGGGCCCGCTCCTGTGACCATATCGTTTCCTTGAATCGACACGTTATATACTGCTTGCAGGTTTCTATCATTTGATTGGTTATCTGTAACATAAGGTTGAAAGAGATGTCAAGTCAAATCAAAATATTTTATTTCACACAAACCTACATGGGCACTTATGAAACGTTAGACGCTAGGTGCACGGTTCTAACTGGTCGTTTTCTATGGAGAAGTGCTGGCAAGTAACTCCACGGTTACTACGAGTATTTTAAAAATAATTGTTTTTCCTATATTTCCAAATAACAGTGTTAATAGGTATGGAAGGACAGAGTAGGCCTTTAAACAAATACCAGGTATATACTTAACAAAATAGAAAATGGGCAACAAATCTACAGTCTACTAGGCCTACAAAGTTCTCACATTCACAAAACATACAAAAAAGTTTTTTTTTTTTAATATATAAAAATGGAAACTTAATTAAACCAAAGGACAAGATTGCCATTACAACTACAAATCTGAATAAATATCATGTCCACAAAAGCCACTAATATAGAATTGAAATGAGAATTATCTGTATATAATGTGAAATAATAAAAAGATTATATCAACGAAGTATGTATGTAAAAAAGTAAATTAAATTAAACATTATAATTTGGGAGCAGTTAAATAATAATGCATAGTTACATATATTAATGAGTTACCACATGTAGATGATGCAGAAGGAATTATTGCCAAACTTCCTTGTCTTCAACGTAGTCTTTAATCTTATAATATGCTTTTTGATAAGCACACGTTTGATGTGGGTTTTGAACTTTCCATCGCTAAGTTCTGCAACCGACTTTGCAAACTTGTTATAAAACCGGATGAAACATGATAACGGGACTTGCGCCTGGACACGGACATAGGTCAGTCTCTCGCAGTTCAGTATATAAATAACTCGGGCTGTCTCAAGTCTTTACTGTAACAAAAACCACCCACCTTCACCATGAGCGAGGATATCCTCTCCGAAGTATTATAGAACTGCGACACGCTGTGTATCAGCCGGACCGTCTGCAGCAGACTCAGGATGGAGTCCTTGATCTTCACAGGATCGTCCAGGTACAGTGAATGGCAGCACTTCTCCATCGCCTGGATGAACTTAGCATTGTCTTTAGCTTCATTGTAGCAGAAGGTAATCTTGTGGTCAGTGTCTCGCCAGAGTTTTATCACTTTGGAATTTGCGATTTGTAGGCAGCTTAGTGTGAGTTGTACTTCGTTGTCCTGTGGAATTAGAACTTTATATTAACAGCTGACTTTATAATTTCTATTGATATAAATAACTAGCCAAGCTACCAACCTTGCAGATTGGTTTGTTTATATGTTTGCGCGGAATTTGCAAGAACCTAAACAAACCCAAATAACGGGTGTAAAAAGACACTTAATGAAGCCGAGAGTCACTTGTTCATACCGTCATTGTGGTCATTTTTTTGTACTGGGCCATGCCTGGGAAACTTCTGGTTACGGAGATATTGAATGTCAAAGATCTAACTTTTTTGAAGTTCTTAATTTAATGAAAACGTTTAATACAAGATTATACCACTAAATCAAGATAATTAAAAATAAATTAACCTAAACTAAATAAAACTAATAACCGATTGGCCGAAACATTTCGTAAAAAAATCGTCAAAAAAAAACTATTTTGACGATTTTTTTACGAAAACAAGTTTTAAATGTAATAATAATAAATTTACATTAATAACAATAAATTGAAATTTTGTAATTTGGTGTAAATTTTATATGGATGTATTCCTGAAATAAAAATGATTTGATTTGATTTGATAACTATACTTTAAATACTTCCACGACTCCTGTACCGTTACATGCACACATAAGCGCAAAATGTTGCGTGCGTTACATTGCGCAATAACGTAAACAGCGAACTTTCATACCAAAAATATAAGTCGTTTCTTAGCAGTTATTTTTGCAAAAAGTTACTTAGTTTAATGTACAGAATGCGTAGGTCTTTTTACACTCTGTATGTGAAATAAAACTTAATGATTTTATTTTTATTTGATTATTAAAATAAGCGCACTAACAAACAGTCAAAAGGAAGTTGCGTTTTATAATATGTAAGGTTTAGGTGTACCATAGGTACGAGTATCAAACCTGTAAATATGAGACCAGTTGCGAGAACTGAGCTCCCCTCTTCTTCCAGTACTCCAGCTCATCTTGAGGGCCGCTGGAGTCCACCTCGCGTCTTAGTTGTTCACTTTCACTTAGTATCTGAAAATATTTATGGTAATAAATATACATTAAGTACCCTTATATTTATGCCCAAGTAATCCCAACGTTGTTAATGACACATTTATTTTTTGTTGATATACTTTTACGGCTTCCCCCACGTATTTATTCCAGAGTGGCTTAAAAAAGTTTTTGTATAAGACGGCGTGAGTTTTACGGAACTAAATCACGATAGGCACGCGATTTATTTGCATCAGCATATATGGGTACATTTGCACTGCTGTGCACGACGACTGGTAGCAGAGCCTTAAACCTTTATTTTTATGGCAATGTATACACGCGTCGTGTGTATAACGACTCTTACCGTATGGTGAAAAGCAGTTTGATTGCTGTGAAATTTAAATAAATATGTTTAAAACTAATACTAATAATATTTCTCGCGATTTCTAGGGCATGATTATCGGAATTTCCCATTCTAGCTTCACTTTATTATTTATGACTCTTAATTGATTAATCTACACAAACACCGACACATATCAACATCTCTATCTTTACAAATAAATAAAATTGAGGTGTCTGTTTGTAATGTCAAAATAACAGCTTTTTACTAAATGCATATAATGTAATATGTATAAAGTACATACGGTACACAAAAAAAGAGAGTTTTAATTATTTTTTTTCTGTTTGTATGTCTATCTGTCGGTCTGTCTGTTTGTTTCGGTTAATCTCCAAAACGGCTAGACCGATTTTGACGGGACTTTCACTGGCAGATAGCTGATGTTATTTATTTGTATAGAAGAGTAGATGAAAGTACGAAAACATCTTCTTAGTAATCATCCATGCAGTAGCGTTAGGGCAGGGCGCGGTTGGGCGACCGCCCAAGGGCGCCAGGTATGATGGGGCGCCGCAGGCCTTCATGTCTAGTTTCCCGTCTCGTCCTTCCATTGAGAATATTGGTCACTATACCTGTAATGGTAGCGAGTGGGGAAAGGAGTTTTTCTAAGCTGATAAAAAGCTATGTGCGATCGACAATAACTCAATCGAGATTGGCAACTGTGTCAATCGAAAATGAAATTGCAGAGAACTTAAGAGTTCGATGCCTTAATAAGAGAGTTTGCCGATAGAAAGTAAAGAAAAGAATTTGTAAATTGAAAAAGGTGTTTCTTTTTTTGTGAATTGGAGAGTAGAAAGGGCGTGCCATAAAAACCTCGCCCAGGGCGCCGGTATTGCTAAAACCGGCACTGCATCCATGTTTCAAAACTGTAGATGGTCCAAACCTACTCAAATTAAAGAACACCATTTAACCCCCACTGACCTCCATAACTTTCTTGATCCACTCGTTCACGCGTTCCTCTAGCATTGTGATGGTAGTTGGATTTTTGGCCATGTCCTTGAGCTGGTTGTGGTCCTGTAGCTCCGCCATGTGGGCTTGGCCATCATCGAATAGGTTCACTTGGTTACACACATCTTCACATACTGGGGAAAGAAATAGCAAAGTTGAATGTCCTAGAAAGTTACCTACCTGTAGTGCTAGTGTTTGTATACTAGATGCCTGTGCCAAAATTAGGTTATCAGTTGAAGCAAATAAAGACCAGATAATATGACAGATTTTTTGCCATTTTCAAGTTTTATTCAAGTCAAAGATTACTTAAAAAAAATATTTTTTGACAATTTATTTAAAAAAAAATTAAGTTAATTTTCTCTACGATTTTTAACAGATGGAATGAATATGAAAAGGGACTTAGACTTGTAACCAACCTTTAAGGGCACTGCAAAATGACCTTAACCCGGGCAAAAGTTGATTCTTCACGATGGGGAACCTCGTTTCGTCTTCCTCGCCGTCACTGCTGGGATGTGCCAGGGCATTCATATACACATGTTCCATCACTCGTTCTATTGCCGTCACCAGTCCAACTTGCTGAGCATTCAGGACACCACAGAATCTGCACAAAAAATCATAATATAGGATATGTACACAGTTTTACTCTGCGCCCTACTGACATTTTCTATTGCGTAATTGACTGGTATCACATAATTAATCCAATTTACTTATTTCTTTTAATTCCTATAGACACTAGCCCCCTTATTTATAAATGTGGAGTGAAATTACAACCAGTATTATCTTCAGATTAACCATAAATTTACGAGGATTAAGTTTGGCATAACTTTACTCTGTGTTTATTACGAGTAATAAGAAGGTTAGCCATTCAGGAGATTAATATTCAAAATATGGATTCACCAAGAGAAGCAAATGACACTCACAGATCCTTATGGAATCCTTCCTCAGGTAGTTGCTTGCTTACATTAATTCTGAACATGTAAATGCAGACACCTGTAAATCTCACATCCCAGCCATCAGACAGGAACAGCTTCTTTTTCAGGGTTATAATAGGAGGTGGCGGTTTTCCTTGGCCTTTCTTCGTGCCTTCGGGAAGTGGACGGTGTTCGATCTCCTCCACATCCTGATAGTACCAGAGGAGCTTGTTCCTCATATGTGGTAAAAACAGCTGGTTGATGTCATCCAGCTGCCGGAAAATATGTATTGGTATAATATTAATATTTTTCTAGAAAATAATCTAAAACTTTGGCACATTCTAAAAATATTTTTCTATTTGCTTTAATTTTGAGCTGCGTTTCAGAGCTTTAGAAGAATATTGGTCGGAAATCTGCTTTTCTTGTAGCTCAATAAAAACACGTCTTGACATTTTTGGAACACTACATATACAAATAACATCACAAAAAGATTTATAGAGAGGACAAGCATTTCTATTTTGCTTTTGTTTGTACCATATTTCCTTCGAACACATGGTCCATGATGGCGTGCCGCGGGAGGCCTGTGCCATCTATCAGGAGCTGGAAGGTGAACTCCAGCCGGGGGTCCATCTCCCCCCTCCTCGCCTTGCGCTCGCATTCTTCTCTTCTTTTCTGCAAAATTACAAGACCATCAGCTCATTGCTCTCATCTGGTGCTCTAATACTTTTGGTAAAGAGCAGAGGCCTATATAGAACAGACCATGAGGATATCCATAACATCTTCCTCCTCCTCTTCCTCACTAGACCCTGGTTTAATACCGTGGACAAACATTTTTACGAAGTAAGCAAACCGAGTGAGGAAAATACAACTGAAATCTAAAATCCCTTAAAATCCAACTACGTTTGAACTTTGGTATGACCTAAACTGAAACTGGAAACTTTTCATTCGCGTGTTCAATTCGTCTTAGACCTAGGTGTCGTTTTTTAGTTTGATTATTTTGTTACAGCCGTGTCGGTGTCTCGTTGCGGTCTGTTTCAAACTAGCCTAGGGCACTAGCAGTCAAATTGTAATATGCAAATTAATGAACAGATAGATGGGTTTCATTAAGGCAGGGGGTCGTGAAGGGGGATGGTACGGCGCCGCACTTTCCCGTAATGCTGCTCAAGACACGCGAATAACTTCGGATTGTTTCATAGGCAACAGGCATTAACGAAAAGCGGTTATTAGAAACACATTTTCTTAATTTACAGTTTTGACAGTTTCATAATTTTTTTGCGGTAACAGTTCTGATCGCATGATAATAATAATGGCCATTAGGGTGGCAATAAATAAGATTTCTGAATATTAATCCAATTACTAATTGCCGTCAAAGTTTCGTGCAAACGTCTTTGTAATATTCATTAAAGATAATTGCTTCCATTAGCCGATAGCACTTTAATAGATAACCTTATTGTAACCAAATGTTAATACATATTTATTGTTTTTTTTTTTTACTATTTAATTATACTAATTTCAATCAGCCAAAAACACATTTCAACCCAAAACGACATAAATCTGTCCATATATATAAAATTCAAAGTCCTGACTGACTGACTGACTGATTTACCAACGCACAGCCTAAACCGCTGGATCTAGAGACTTGAAATTTTGCACATACATACCTTGTACAGTGTAGGCATCCACTAAGGAAGATTTTTTGGAAATTCAACTCCTAAAGGGGTAAAATAGGGGATGGAAGTTTATATGAAAGTCCGTCAGTTTTGAAGCTAGGATCTTCAAATTTTGTGTTTAGGCTAACGATTGAAAATTAATTTATACGTGTCTCAGCGTTTTTGATAATTCCACCCCCGAAAGGTTAAAAAGGGGGATGAAGTTGCGTATGGAAAGTTCTTAATTTTCAAGTAAAAATCTAGGCTTAATGTTGGAAGCTAACGCAACGGTGTTGTTAGAATTCCAACCCTCAAGAGGGTGAAAAGGGGGATGAAATTATGTTTAAAAAAAAAATAAGTACACGTGTACTGTTTCTAACTTTACAGTATTTTACATAGAGCGACTGCCTATCTGACCTCCACAACGCAGTTACTGGGTAATACGATACCCCTTGGTAAGAATGGTTGTCAGACTTTCGGGCTTCTGACTTCCCGTAATGACTGTCAAAGATCCACGAATGACAGCCGGGACCAACAGCTTAACGTGCTTTCCGAGGCACGGACGGGTCTCTGTATGTAAAGATCGTCACCCATCCACAGACCAACCGCGGCAAGTGAAGCTTAACGTGATCGATCGACCTGTACGGCTGTTACTCTTTAGCCACGGGTCCCTCCCCCGGAGAAGCCCCCCCCCCCATCCCCTTCTACAGATAGTTTATAACCTGGACTAACCTATAGGTATTTTTTAATCCCGGTAGTACGTTCCCGTCGGATATTTTTCAACATCCACGCGAGCGAAGCCGCGGGCAAAAGCTAGTAATTTATAAAATTCATGTTTATCATGTACCTATGTTTAAAATTAAGTAACGCTGTTTAAAGCATTAAACTGCAAGATTCTGTCAATTCACAATATATTAAAGTTTACCTACCTTCCAAAGAAGCACAGTAATAGGTCCAAGTGATTGCATTATGCACTCGTTTGTTTCATACCACACCGTCCATATAGTAATAAACACTTGTTTATTCCAGGTCTAAACAGGTCACAAGGCTAGTTTATTTTCAGTACTTACAAGTTGCTTATAACTTTTCCAAGCACTGACATATCCATTTTACTAGCTTTCTTATTATATCCGTAGCACAAATTAATATATGCAATTGTTTACAACGTTTTATTACGTGGAATGCAAATGAAGGTGTACGTCGGTATTACGATACCATAAACATCATATCATATTACATCAACATGTTTGCACCACAGATCTTTCCGAGCTATATCAATTCTCAAGAAATAGATTAGAAAGAAGCCGTTGAATGCGTACGGATGAAACTAGAAGACTAAGCGCAAACCTACGCGATTATGTACCACATAATACGTCTATATGCTCGTATTTTTATGCCCTTATGTCGAACGATAAAAGCCGTCGTGTTACTAGACATAGTGTATGGGACACGAAAGTCGTAATTCAAAAAGTTTGATGGCTGATGGTACTTTGAAGACGATGGCGACACGAGAGGCCGTATTTCATAGATATGTGTCATCAGCGTCATCTGCATGTGAATGTTTTGTTATGAAATAGTTTCAGTTTAGTCTGATAAAGATCTAGAAGATAAATAAATAAATATCTTTTATGTCAGCACTGACGTCACAGTAGTTTGTATCGCGGCCGAAAGAAAACTGTTCCTTTGTATTTTCTGTGACCTGAACTATGTAGGTTACATCTGATTGTACGTTATTAATTGCTTGCCTTCTTTCTGCTATTGCCAAAGTACCTTGGCAGGCAGCAGTATTGTGGAATGGAGGATGTTTCTTTTTGTTTTGGTTCTAGTACGCATGCTGGTTTCCTTACGATGTTTGGTCTTCACCGCTTCCAGAGCAGTCATAATTAAATAAGTTGCACATAATAAAGTGCATGCCTGCCTGAGTTCCAACCCATGAACAACTCGTAGCTTAGTCTAACAACGCTGTTCGTTTAGCAGCCGACTCTTATAAGTGTTCCAAGCCTTAGCGCAGGTTTTAAGTAGGTACCACTGTTTGCAGTCATACAAAAAATACTTATTATTACTTATTTTTAACTTTGAAATTCTTAACTAAAGTCTATCGCTTGCTTCGGCTACTACTTTTGTTTGAAACAACCTAGTAGCGGCATCTATCTGAACAAATTGATAGCTTTGTAGCTGCATCCACCCGCAAGATGGCGTTACTTTCGTTGAGGGATGAGCTGATAGTAGCGGGAAGCGTATACATGTGCTTTCCATCCCTTTCCCGCTGCCCTACCCTGCCCGCTGACGTTTTTCCAACTCTCACATCTCCTGCGATTCATTGAACCCTGGTACAAAAGCGTTATGGAGGCGTATACCAAAACAGGTTTAAGGTGATACGAGTATTGCAACGTATTTATCAGATACTAATTTAAACGTTTAATATTGTTACAATGACGATGATATGACACGGTTGAGTTGTTTATTGGCTTTTTCTGGTTTAATTTTTAATTACATGAATGGTACAAACAAAACGTTTGATTTGCTTAGTTTTTTTAAATCATTAATGTATGTTAGAGAGAAATAAATAACTGAGCGATACTGATTATTTATAAATACTTATCTAAAATAGATGAGAGTGTTATTTTAATGTAAGTACTTAATTTTAAAGTAGACATTTAGATTCACTGGTCAAGAAGGTATCCTTGAATAAAAACAGCAGACAAAAAAGATTCCGAAACCATTTAAATAGAAGTAAATAAATATGTATTGATAAAGATCTTACTTTGGTTGTAATTAAACCGGCTACAAATAATTGAACACGAATCTATTATTTTTAGAATGCATGTCACTGTCTGAATGAAAAAATCATGCGTAGGTTGGCAATGGATGTTTTACAAAAACCAAAATAAGCCATATGTTTTGCAAGATCTTTGATGTACTTTTAAGTAAAAGTCGCTCGTTGCCACAACCTACTTTCAAAGTCATCCGCACGAATAATAGGGCTGTCCTAATTTTAAACCTAGGGGAGACTTGAATATAGGGCATCCCCATTAACAAAAAGAGCTACGACAGCCGAATATTTTAAAATAGAGATAAATGCTTATGTATAAATTACATGCTTCATACATATACGACGACTTTTTAGTTTTAAAGTTCAATTTTAGCACTCAATTCCACCGATGCTGCAAGACTTCTGCTTTTTCGTAGCACAATTATCAGAGCGGTCGTGGTCTTCATGCTGTTTCTTGTCCAGGGGCTGATGTGATTCGCCTCACGACTTCGCGCCATCTACTCCGATTTTGTGTGTTTTTAGTGCTCTCATACAAGGGATCGCCCAATGCGGATTACACGACAAGGCGCTTCATACAGTCACCCTCACGCCTCGAGACGTGTCCAAAGTATTTGAACATGCGCATTTGGACCAGAACAGATATGCGCTTTTGATGCCGAGTTCTTGATCCACGAAGGGGAAGCATTCATCTCCAGCACCACATTTCCAGAACGTCTATCATCTGCTTCTTCTGGATGTCAAGAAGCGTCCACGTCTCAGCAGCGTATGGAGTATGAAGAACATAGAGAAAAACAGTGTTTGAACAACTGCTTTTGCCTATCTGTTCCTCCTGACTTTTTTCAGTTTGTCCATCCATGATTTCGTTATCGCCATACGTGTCTTAATTTCATCTATTCATCCGTTTGAGATTAACGCTCCAAGATAAATGTAGAACTGAACCACGTCGCAGTTCGTAATTTTAGAGACTTCGGACGAATTGTTGTCAGCGCGGTTCACGATCATCACCTTCGTTTTTTTGCGGTAACTCTTTAGTCCGAATTCGATGCTCACACTCTCCATCTTACGAAGTAATTCCTCTAGATAATTTGCACTAGTCGAAAACAGCGTGGTGTCATCAGCGTATCGCAGATTTGCAATTCTGCAACCACTAATAATGACACCGTCAGTCCAATCTTCCAGATCTTTAGAAGTTCGTTAAGAATATGAAGCAGTATTTTGCTGGCGTGTCAGATGAATGCAGTAAGGCGTTTATTGCTACATTTCTTACTGGAGCCCTTTTTGTGCAAAGGAACAAAAACTGTATGAGTCCAATCAGTAGGCCAGATTCCAGTCCTCCTACAAATGTCGAAGAAAGGTCAAAATCAAAGTCAAAGCATTTATTTCAAATAGGCAGATAAATGGCAGTTTTGAACGTCAAAATTTACACGGAAATAAAATTGATTCTAGTTGCCAATTCTAAAAGGTAGTTTCGCATGGAGAAGAATGGGCAAGAAACTCCACAGTTACTCTTTTAAACTGTTTTACAATAGTTTGTATACATCAATTATATTATTACATGTGAAGACGATGTACCCAGAATAAAATTACTATACCACAACAGGTAATAACAATAAAAAATGAAGCATTGACGGATAAATTAACCATGTTAGATACATGGTGCTCATATATTTACAAATATTGTTAGATTAGATGATTTTACTAAATATTTACAAATAAAAAGTCAGTGTGCGAGATAAACTTATCATAAAATTTATGTCTTCAAAATAATATAAATTAGCAACCTGTTTGATTTTATCTAGACTTTACATTGTCCTATGGGGCAAGACCAGCATGTTTCCAAGCATTCTTATCTAGGATATAATCCTCTAATTTGTAATAAGCTTGTTTACAAAGTGTAGTTTAATTATGAGCTTTAAATTTACTTTCATTTAATTGCAATACATCACAAGGTATTTTGTTGTAACATTTAACAAAAAGGATTTTAAAGTCTCAATAGAGATTGCATCCCTGCCTGTAGCTCTGCTATTCTTCAGGTGTTTTATAGTTGCTCTAACTTCTAACTTCAGTATGTCTGGTTCCAGTTCATTAGGCATGGTTGTAGGAAAATTTTGTGATTGGGGTCCTGTATATAACTACTCACAGTAAATCTTCCAGGTCTCAGAAATTTGGCCATGTTCTGTCACGATGACACCATTATTGCCTTCAATTACCTAAGATTTAGAAGTCAGCGATTTGGTGATGGAGCGGATCTTCCGGGCATTTTGGTCTCGAAGGCATGCAACCTGAATTTGGGCAGACATACAATATATAGCTGTGATGTCTGCCTTCATAGCCCGTCTTTCCTCGACAAACCAAGAGTGTCAGTCATCTAGAGCTGTCGCTTTCGAGATTTCGCTGGCGGATTTGTGTCAGTGATTGCATTAATGATGACATTCTTGGCTCGATCCCATAGAAAGTCTGGCGATTCCTCGGCATGTTTAGCATCTGACCATTTTTTCCACTTCTGCTCTACCGCTAGCTCTTGCTTAAAACGTAGACGTCTAATCTCTTTCGCATTCTGAGAAGAATGTAGCTGAAGACAAAGAAAGAAAGAAAGCTGCTGTCAGTTTCACTTTCAACTTAGAGATCAGTAGTTAGTGATCTGATCCATAGTCTGCTCCAGGTAGTGTGTGAGCATTGTTAATAAATGTTTTCCACCGTGACCGGACTAAAATATTGTCAATTCGATTGCGATACTGACCCTCCGGAGATGCTCAGAAGATGTATAGGAGATGCTGTAAATGGCTATTTGCTATGACGAGGTTGTTTTCAATGACAAACTGTAAGCGTTCTCCTCTTTCATTCCGAAAGATCCAAATCTCACTTTCGGAAAGTTTAAAGTTGCAAGGCCTAACTTTCCGAAAGTAAGATTTTGGCATTAAAGTCACCTAAAGTCATTAGTAACTCTCGTTTGGATTTTTGTAACAGTGATATCAAGTTCTGCGTAGAAGTTTTCTAGAGCCTCTTCACTTGAGGAGTTGGTGGGGGCATATACTTGGATGAGGTTGAGATTTACCGGTGTTGCTTTCAGTTTAATACTGATTATTGTGTTGCTGACTGGTTCCATCCCATCGCACAATCGCACAATCACACAATTTCTTAGTCTTTTGGGCATAAGAAATATGGCTTCATTTTGACTGGTGCTGCCGTTTCTTGGGTAATAAAATTATGTGTTTATCGGTGAGTGAATGGCCGCTGTTCCTCTAGTATGTTTCACTGAGCCCACAGATGTTCAGGGCACATCTAGAAATTTATCTTTGTGCTTATCGTCTGGGTGTGGTGTACTCCGCTAAGGAGTATAGTGTTCTGTGGTGGTGTAGATTGACAGATTTAGCATGCCAACGTGACAGACGGTCAGATATCATAATCGTGTTGTGGAAATACTTAAATTCTATTATTGTTTTTATATCAGCTGGTATAAAATTACTACCTGCACTGTTGCTCCTCCCGCGTACTAGTAGATCCATAAGTAGACACTCGCAATTTATGGTACCCTGGTACTATGTGATGAATATTGTGTTCCATTAACGCTACTCCGTATCAAATCTTTTGCTACTCGTATCATTAGAACAGTGCAAAAAAATAACTATCATTTCATAAGAATAAAATAATTACTGTTGTAGTGGTAACTTTTTTTTTTTCGAATTTACCACAATTGTACCTCAGTTCAAATTAAATTGGCTTTTATAAGTCTTCACCAGCAATAATCGATGAGGTATTTTGAACTGTTTTTTGAACATGTGTCGACACCTTTGCATCCATGTTCCTAGCATGGCAGGCTGTGCTGGGGCGGCTGCTGCAGGTGAGGAAAACCTCAAACGGCGAAAATACTCAAATCTTATTGGAACTTATATTTTCGAGCCGTTTGTGTTGAAAATACTAGAGCCAAGGGGTCCGAGAGCCCACTTAATTTTTCGAGACATCGCCAAGCAGTTGGTCGACTCTTCACGTGACCAGAAGGCCACGTCGCCAACGTGGCAATGCTGCCAACCTTTTGGGCACTTTTCCTGTTGGCAGCGATGCGGACGAATGTTTTGAAGCTCTATAATATTTATTTTCCCTCCTTTTTTATATACTTGTACAGTACAACTATTTTCTTAATGTCCCTCGGCCAACTTCGTGTTTCGTCAGTCGTCAGATTTCTATCATTTGCCCTTTGCACTTGGTGCAGACCAGATGCTCTCAATATACTTCCAATTCGATTAAGAGCGTCCGGTCAGCACCAAGTGCAAAGCGCAACTGGTAGAAATCTGGTTGGACGGGTGGAATTTCCAAATATCTTTCAGACTTACACTGTAACTTTATAACTTTTGTTCTTGAGATTTCGTGATTTACCAGTCAGTGAGTGGTATTTCGCTTTTATAAAACACTAGCGAATACCCAGCGTGTGCTACTACGATAAAGAAAGACATTCCTCAAAATTTGGGCTATCAAATGCAAAAATAATTTTCAGAATCCGTTCAATAGTTTCAAAGTCTAGATACATATGTACTTTGTGTTCTATAAATATAAAGATAGATAGTAAAAATGCTGATACATGTATGACATGTATCAGCATTACAATAATAGCTAAATTTTTTTTGTATATTTTTTTTTTTTTTTTGTTTTTTATAAAACGTTACTCCACACTAGGAATTTCTCCTGTATTGTGGGTGCGTTTACACATATATACAAACAGCCAGACCCGGAAGAACTACTTGTAGGTCATACAAATATTTGATCCGTACGGGAATCGAACCCGCAACACGCACCGCAGCAGTCATTTGCTTAACCACTGCGCCAACCGTGCCATCACTTTTTTGAACCCTTTTGAAAACAATAAAAGCCATGATCAGTTTCTGTGAAAAGTTCTACTGCCACTATTTCCTACGGTTAGAAAGTTACGACCCTGTGATAGACAGACATACTTGCAAACGGAATCGGCTAAACCTGCGCCATCTGACTTTCTGATTATACTTAGATATCGTTGACAGCCTTTGGATGCAGAATCCAGAAAACTACCATTTTATGAATAGGTTATACTCTTCTACAGATTATAAAATACTTTTAATATACATAAATGTATTTTTATACGAATAATAACACAAAATACTTCTTTGTATTTTAAAACTGTCGCTATAACAGACAAGATGCTTGTACTGGGGATGAAATCTACTGGTTGCAAAACTACTCACTAATCTAGCTTCTGAATCGTAGTGCTCATCGTTTTAAAGCTTATATTTGCTTGACATGCTAGGTAGACCCTTTAACCTAGATCCTTGATCAAACCTCCTGCGAGCCCTGTGAATCTGGTATTACTATCGCTTGCACATCGATCAGAATTACATATTCAGTTTCGTGGTACGGAGTTTCTGTCCAGGCCGTAAAAAGAATAGCATACGATAACGTGTAATACCTAATAAATCCTATTTAATATTACACATTAAGTTTTGTTATAATGCTTGCTGTAGGTCAATTTTCATAAAAAATAAATAACAAAACGATTGCTCATAACCAAACAGATCTAGAAATAAAAAAATATATATTTTGGTAAAATTATGCTATTAATTATGACCTGCCATTTCAAGTTACAAAACGTAGAAGAATTAAAACATAGATTACGTAGCAAGTATTTATAAATTTTGCGGGATCTTCTTTTATTATGGTATAAAATGGTGTTCAACATTTTAGACAACTTTCACTACGTCCACAAAAATGTATTGAAAAAGCCCGTGGGAAAAGTGATTATATTTTTTAAGATTGGTCTGATTTGATCTATGGCCCCTGTAGTTGGGTTTTTAGTTTTTAGCTTTCTTTCTTTTTTCAATTATTTTGGGGTTAGGGATTACTGAGGGAGGTATCAATCTTAAAAACTTATTTTTTTCGGTCACACTTTGCTTTTGCTATAAGCCGCCATGTTGAATCTTTTGAGACGTCATATAGCCTATAACCCGTGGAACAACATGATACTTCCAACGATATCTCGTTTATCAAGGCGTTTAGGATTTATGAGGGTATAGATGAACATACATACACAGCCCGTCAAAATCATAACCTCCTTTCGCTTTGCCGTAGTCTGGTAAAAATTAAAACTTACAAGATTTGTAGTAATATATTATAACAAACTAATAACAAATTAAAATGCAAGAAAAGTAAAGATAAACAAGGAAAGAAAAATTCAAGAAAAAAAGAAATAATTATAAGATAAAATGATAATTACCTACGTCACCCAAGAGACAGGGCAACCCTAGTCCGTGTTTATCTACCGAGCGGCCGTAGGTAATTATTTCAAGTTAACTTCCGAGACGTAATACTGTTACTTTATTATACTGTACTCCTATTATTCCTGCTTGGCTAGTATATCAGTGAGTAAAATATCGAACAACTCCATGTTATCAATTGACGAGGTAAACGCTAAATCTATATTAATATTAATTAAAACGCTAATCGTCTTTTAACATCCTAAAGAAGTTTATTAAGTTATTGGGGAAATAATGCTAAAGTTTATTAAAGTTAATTTTATCATTTGCGATTCAACAATTAAGTATTATTCTAAACACTAACTTTACTACTAACTTTAAGCAACGTTTATGAATAAACCCCAAACAGTTAGAGGTCTTCAATCATCTAAGTTACAAACGAATTCACTAAAACGCCAACTTCGTGTTTTTCATGGGCACGCTGAATAACATTTAAATTATTATAGTATAATTATGATTTATTCGTTCCACAAACACAACACACTAATGCATGACTTTTGTAATGTATTATAATCGGTATACATTTAAGCAGAAATTGCATAGTTATTTTAATAACAAATAGTGTAGAGTCATTTCAATAGGGATGATAACTAAAAATATTTTTTTTGTAAGTCATGTAGATTATTATAAAATATTCGACACGTATTTTTTCTTTTTTTACGTAATCAAAACATTCAAAATCAAAATCAAATCAAAATATTTTATTTCACATAAACCTACATGGGCACTTATGAAATGTCAGAAGCTATGTGCACGGTTCCAATTAGTCGTTTCCTATGGAGAAGAGCCGGCAAGGAACTCCACGGTTACTCTTTTAAAAATAATTGGCTTTACCATATTATCAAATAACATTGTTAATTAATAGGTATGGGAGGACAGTGTAGGCCTTTCAACAATTACTAAGTACTTAACAAAATAGAAAATTGCCAACAAATCTACACTCTACTAGGCCTACAACGTCCTCACATTCACAAAATAGAAAATAATCGATATAAAAGAGATATATACATATATTAAAATGAAAAACTATTTAAACCAAATGACATGATTGCAATTACAACTAAAGTAACAAATCAGAATAAATATCATGTCCAAAAAAGCCACTAATAAAGAATTGGAATTCGATTTGTAGGTAAATAATGTCAAATAATGAAAAGATTATGTCAAGGAACTATTTAAAAAAAAATATATAAAAAAAATCTAAATAAAATCAGTTCAAATGTGGCATGACGTCACTTCTCAGTAGATTTTATACGTAGCTGTGACGTAGCGAGCCCCCACTCCCCAAGTTTTATGTGTTTTGTCTAAGTTATTTTTTATAAATATGATAAACCAAAAATACGTGTCTAATATTTTTTTTATTATCTGATTGACGGACTAAACAGGTTTTCTTTTTTTTTACCCAGGAATCATCCCTATTATCTCTTTCCCTTGAATTTGTATATATATATATATTTATATGTATATATAGGTATATATATAAAAAGTAGGTATTTATTATAGTAATAGTAGTATTTATGTACTTGATTTATGATCTATTTAATATTTTTATTATTATTATTATCTCCTCTTAAACACAGCACCTGCCATCTTATCTCTTCACCACCCTTGGTGGACTGGTAGAGAATACCTAAGGCATAAAGTTCGCCTTTGTACCTTATTTTGTGCGAGAAGTTTAAATAAATAAATATAATATTAAACTATTCTGGTCACTTAGGTATGATTATCCCTTCTATTAAAAAAATAATATGACAAAGAACACCAGTTTAGTTTGGCGTACCTATTATATTCTCGGATTTGTTGAAAACTTATTTTATTTATTTATTTACATTTTGAAACGACATTTGAATTTTATACTACAAGTAGGCCTAAAGGTCATCTCATAGTTATCTCCCCCTTGGAATGGGCACAATGTCAAGGCACACATAAAAAAAACCATAAGGAACACGGTACGTTACCCGCACAGGATCTTCATCCATGACCACAACACTTCACTAAAGTTGTTGAACAACACCAACAACAACAACGCACAAGTTGCCGTTTTCCACGTTCGTCCGGCTCGTTGTAAAGAAAACTTTTTAGACTGAATTGTATGTTCATGTCACATGTCTGTAGCATTCCTCATATAAATGTGTATGATTTGCATCGAAAGGCCGCGGTCGCGTGGTTGTAATCAAAGTTTTTTTATTGCTTCGATGTTTGTCGTTACTCTATTCGATTTTCGTACATATGCTAGATCAGTGAGCTGTTTATTTGTTTATTGCTTCTGCGAATCGATTTAGTTTCTATCTATTTCTTCTATTTTTCACTAAATCGAAAAACTTTTTATATTTTTATGAGCTTATGATGCAGAGCTTGTTAAACATCGCGCACTGATTTCAAAAATTGTTTTACTGTAAATTGAGTTTGACAGTACATATTTATTCTCGCCTCTCTTGTGTTAGGAACCCAAAATACAAGTAGGTCTGCGGTATTGTCTAAATGAACTGAACAATTCACATTATTCTAGCATTTCAAATTCCAGTTTTTTTTTTTTTTGTTCGATCCGAATTGATACTTAAATACAATGTGATACTTGTCTTAATAGTCTGGTTGTCATAATAATTTCTTTCTTACGATCGCAATTCTATTGAAAAACCAGTAAATTCCTGTTTATTGATATCATGTGAATATATTTTTATTTAACAAACTATCTTCTGCCCGCGACTTTGTCCGCGTCAAATTTCTTTTTCCCCCGTTTCCCAATCCGTTTTCGAGATATCATCAAAAAAACCGTTCTGTGCAAAATGTATGAGAAAGTGAATTTACTACATAATGTTCATTTTCGTGAATTTTTCGCATGTTTTATATATTAAGAAGTTATTCTGCTATTCGGGGCGGAGACAAATCCAAGATCATACAAATCGGTCAAGCCGTTCTTGAGTTATAAATGGTGTAAATACCCGACTTTGTTTTATATATTAACTGCCTTACTTATAAACGCGGATTAAAGTTATACTAGGTATAAACGCCAAAAGTGTATGGTTATACCGAAATTATTCATAGTATAACTTTATTCCGCGCTTACAAGTAGGTAAGGCAGTAAGAAGATACGTAAAGTAAAACCGATCAAAGAGAAATGGATAGAACATCTTTATATTTCTATAGTAGCTCGATTTTGGTTGAATACCTATAATTATTTTTATTAATGTAGTACTTCACAGCAGTCGAGTAAATGGTAGGTAAGTATTTCAATATTCTAGTCTACAGCTTTTTCGTAGACCTTTACACCTTGCGGCTACGACGATGGTTTTCATAGCAGCCTACGAAGAGACCCGTAGCGCTTTCTTAGGCCCACATTCTACGACAACACTCAAGGGACCCGTAGCGCTTTCTTAGGCCTGCATTCTACGACAATACTCGAGAGACCCGCAGCGCTTTCTTAGGCCCGCATTCTACGATAACACTCAAGAGACCCGTAGCGCTTTCTTAAGCCCGCATTCTACGACAACACTCAAGAGACCCGCAGCGCTTTCTTAGGCCCGCATTCTACGACAACACTCAAGAGACCCGTAGCGCTTTCTTAAGCCCGCATTCTACGACAATACTCAAGAGACCCGTAGCGCTTTCTTCGGCCCGCATTCTACGACAACACTCAAGAGACCCTTAGCGCTTTCTTAAGCCCGCATTCTACGACAACACTCAAGAGACCCTTAGCGCTTTCTTAAGCCCGCATTCTACGACAACGCTTAAGAGACCCGTAGCACTTTCTTAGGCCTGCATTCTAGGACAATACACAAGAGACCCGTAGCGCTATTTTAGACCCGCATTCTAGGATAATACTCAAGCATAATGAATCTCGAATCTAATACAGAATGATAATGACAGATTTGATACCTCCCCCTCTTATCTCTCCTCAGTTTAAAACGAGGATTCGTACGTTTTATGAGATACCGTACCTGTTCGATTTTATAATAAAGACCTGCAAATTTTTGATCATAAAAAGCGCGTGGCGTAATCGAACTGTTCTAGTGAACTGCACACCGTAAATGCAGCAAATGCCTGCGCTATTTGATGTTTATGTGTATTGGTAGTACTACAAAAATAATACATATATGTACTAGTTGTACATTGGTTGTTTTTTAGTAACACTGACAGTAAATTTACAGCCTAGACCAGCCAGCTAATATAATTACGCAAACCTATAATAAAGTATCCTAGCATCGCTTGCAAAACAACATAAAGACAGCAGCTACAATTAACTTCAATATCAACAGACATAATCGAGTTTAAATGGCTAGGTTACCAATACAAATGTCATTAAATACCTCGGTATTTTCCTCATCGTCGTCTAAATGGTCATACTTCACGAAAGCATACCGCAGTTGGTTCTCAAAGTGCTCTCTGGCTTCAGCTTTTTCAGTAGCACTCACTGCTATTCTCTTCATAACTAGTAGTAGACACACTTTTATAGCTCTACTTGAATTCTAACGTCTGTATAAAAACTTTGTAATCATTTTTTTACTTCCTGTTTTCACTTCTTGATTAATTTAAAGGTTTCTCTCCAAAATTTTACAGCAACTACGTTTTCCAACTGTCCATATGGGGGATACTAAAACGGTAAAGGTGTAAAACTATCGACAAAACATTCTATCTAGGTGTTTATGGGGTGGAGCGGTAGGTAATTACTTTCCATCAAACGTGAATTGGGTATAGACATGCATAGATTTGTTGTTATGTTTGTCGTTTTCTTTGTGTGAGTAGACTGCGATTGTTAATTCAAAATTGTATGTGTGTTAAACGAGTATTTTAAGAATTTATTGTATTTTTACTGCGTGGGCACAATGTTTGAGTGAAGAGTGTATCGAATATCGCTCAATACTGTTTGCTAGTTCAGGTGCAGGATTACATTCATTGATTGGTGACATTGAAGCCATTTGGTGAAAGCTCATTAATTCATCATCACACTGTGGCAAACACGTTAATGCCAGTCCACATTATACCTATATCCTGAGCTTCTTATTAATTCCTAATAAGAACACGAATTGCTTGAAACGCCTTCATCGTTTAGAAAAACTATCACTTCTAAGGAAAGAGCAAGCATCTGACTATCATTGTTTCTTACATTCAAAGTTTCAGAAAAAAATATATCAATGGCACTAAGATCTTGTCAATTTCACAACTTTCAATTCTTGTAATCAAAACAAAACATATCAATGCTTAATTCTTGTCAGAGCCCGGGGATGTTTGCGCCAGCCTTTGCGTTAGAACCACGTAAAACGTCACAAGTTAAGATCTACACACACTTCTCCATTTCCCTATGCCGCCACTTATAAACCAAAAATATTATCCGTATTATCACTAAGTCGAAATAGTGTTCACAGTATAACGGCCAGCCACATATGAACTTAGGTAGTTCAGCATTCAGGCATCGTGCCCCAGAAACTATTAGAAATATAGTTTATTCCTTGTCGAAAACAATATAGCCAAAAAACGATTCGTTGTCTAGAAGTCATACATTTTATTGTTCTGTTATATGCCCTAAGATTATTAGATAAGTGGTCGCATCTACTTGTAAAACATCCGCTCGTGTTACCAAATCCAGGGCCGAAATAAATATTCCGCTTATGCGTGAGCTAGCATTGCCAATTTGCATATTGGTGTTATATACAATATATACCTTTAGGTAGAGTAGAGCAGCATTTTCATTAAACGCCTTAACTATAGCCTTAGCTATATTAACGAAGCCGGGAGTCTTGTTCTTTTCGTCATTGTGATATTTTTTTTGTAGTAGAACATACCTTTTGGTTACGAAGATATTTATTTAAGGTTCCAAATTCATTGACGTTTTATTTTACGAAAAAAGTTTTTTAAATATTCCCACGATCCCTGTACTGTAGCACGCACCCATAAGCACAATGCTTTGCGTGCGTTAAATGGCGCGCTACCGCGAACGGAAAATTTTCACACCAAGAATAAAAGTCGTTTCCCAGCAATTATGTTTGCTCAAAGTTATTTAGTTTGAATGCGTAGATGACAGTTTCATGATGGATCTTTTTATACCCTGTATTAAAATTACTCAACCTACCACGATACCTCGTGATGACCTATGGCACTGAAACTGGGTTGCTCACAATGGGCCTTATTTGTAGGCTAAAGTCATCCAAAAAGCAATGGAGAGGGCTATGCTTGGAGTTTATCTACGTGATCGAATCAGAAATAAAGAGATCCGCAGGAGACCCAACGTAACTGACAAAGCCCGAAGAATTTCCAAACTTAAGTGGCAGTGGGCAGGGCAGAGGGCCATTACTCATAGAACAGATGGCCGATGGGTTCGAAAGGATCTGGAGTGGCGACCGCGTACCGGAAGACGTAGCGTTGGAAGGCCTCCCACAAGGTGGACCGATGACCTTGTGAAGGCTGCAGGAATCGGCTGGATGCGGGAAGCACAGAACCGGTTGAAGTGGCAGTGCTTGGGGGAGGCCTATGTCCAGCAGTGGACGTCTTTCAGTTGAAATGAATGATTGCTAAATTACTAGCTTAAAGCTTGCTTCAAGAAAATGTATGAAAATAACTGTCATATGATGTAAGCAACGATTTTTTTCCTCGTTACCAAAAATTGTACTAAATACTACGTTTTTTTAAGGTCAGTCCTATGTCGCTTTCATGAGTAACTACCTACACATTTAATGTCTCATCAGATGTTAGTTGAAACAAGTACAACGTATGCACAGCACTGAATTTTGATGAGACTTAGATTTTATATTATTTTATTATAAAAACGATTGATAAAAACGGCCTTAGAGACAGATTTTTGCTAGACAGTATTTGTTTTCCTAGCCTCGTTAGTATCTCCAAAACATCTATAGAGTTTGCCATCCACTTAGGTAACTTCTTGTTTTCTCGTAGTAGTTAAAATATAGGTAAGCCAGGCAGCAAATTGGTGCCGAGGCTGACTGTCCAAGGTGCACTGGACGTACATTTAACTATGGCCACTGCTGGAGGCTATTTTAATGCATGTGGCACAGTTGCCACTGAAATACCCTTCGAAAGGCAATCGATGAGATAGATAGCGTGTGGTGATGGCGATAGAATCAATATCCATTAATGAACCAGCTCCCCAATTGCGATAGGAATTTCCAAACCATTGCTTTATATGTTTGAAAAATCGTGTGCTCGACAAATAAAATAACGCAATGACTGTTGTTAAATTGACATATTAAAGAGCATTGCTATTGTGTTACGCAATTACCCCATTGGCTTCTGTGTAAAAATAATCTTTATATCTCACGTTTGTATCCGCTATGACAGTACTTTCATTATTAATGTCAATACTTTTGTCTCTTCGGATACAGAAGTAGGTACAGTCCTTTAAAAAATTATCTTTGAGTATCTAATGCGTTGCAATGCCCTTTTAATTTATTTAGTTTTGTTTGGAAGTTTCTCCGCCGCGCACACAACCTACCAAAGTTTCATCATAATCGGTTGAGACATTTTTGAGTTTTTTGGAGAATAATGAACGTAAATTGATTTTTATACAGGGTGGATTTTTGAGATTTGGCAGTAAGGGTAAAACGGTTAATGTACCTGACATTAACCATTTTAGGTACAGAAAAACGGTCTTAAGAGACTGTCTTATTTTTAGAGAAATTTTAATCTACATTCACAAATTTTGAAAAAAAAAAATACATTCAGCAAGAAAATGGACCATTTTCACAAAAACTTTTTTTGATGCCAATCGATACTATTTCTTTTAAAATCAAATAACTCTATCGGACCAACTGAGGTTTGAGTACTAGAAAAGTCAGAAATCGCAAAAAAACTTTTCCCATACATTTCGTAGGAAATGAGACTCCCAACTTACTTTTTAACTATGGATAGACTTGCCGCTATACAATAAAAGCTGGCCGAAAATAAACAAAAATAAAATAAACTTCGGATTTCGAACGAAAACGCATTATAATTTTATTTACTTTGAGAACAGAATTTAGATAGACAGATTGCTTGATATTTTGTAATTCTGAAAAAAATGTCCAGTAGTTTACAACGTTTAGACTGTTATGGAAAAACCGATATCTGGCTTTTGTAGTGGTCAGTCTATCCGTTATAATAAAGTAAGTTAGAGTCTTATTTCCTATGAAATGTAGGGGAAAAGTTTTTTGCGTTTTCTGAATTTTCTAGTAATCAAACCTCAGTTGGTCCGATAGAATATTTTGATTCTTATAAAAAATAGGATCGATTGGCATCAAAAAAAGTTTTTGTGAAAATGGCCCATTTTCTTGCTGACTGTACATTTTTTTTTTTTTTTTTTCAAAATCTGTTTCTGGGGATCAAAATTTCTCAAGAAATTATGGACATGCTCCTGAAACCGTTTTTCTGTAACTACAACGGATAAGGTACCTACCCTTACTGCCCCGTCTCAATAATCTACCCAGTAGGTATACATATATAGATAGATAAAAGATTGTTCGTTCTGATTCTGACACACGTTGCTAAGTTCGGGTTTAATAATTCTTATTTTCATAATTGACAATACTTATTTCACAGTTATAGTTTAGCAAACATCATCAAAACTCCTGTAAAAAAATCTGACTGTCATCAGAGGATATAGTTTTGACGGAATAGCCTCTTAAATCAGTTTCAAGGGATTAAGTATTATTACTGGCAATTTTATTTATTTGTACCCGCTGTTATAAGCGCCGTCGTAATTTTGGTGTTCATAGATAAGCTTCATGTAACATTCTACTCTATTGAGCGTAGAATGTTACATGTAGCTTCCTTGTGAAATAATTCCTAAAGCATTTGCTTTAGGAACTATTTCACAAGGATGGAGAGTGGAGACTATTAGAGTCCCACGGCAGAAGAAACAACAAAACTTAATAAAAAAAACATGTTTATAGCTATTAGCTTATTAAGTTGCCGACTCTGTTTGAATCTAAAAGTGATTCAGTCAAACAATTTCTTGAATATAGCTACTAGGTATAGTAATATTCCATAATTCTAAAATAGTTTTCAATACTTCTAAATTTCTCTTCTTATTAGATACTAAAACATAATAACCGCTTGAGTTACGTAAAACATTGATGACGTCTCGATACGGTTCCACCGATTCAATACGAATATGAGAGCGAATCAAGTTAAAATCTTTATGACTGCTTTCAAAAGTTTCCTACTTTCTAAACTATGTGTGGAAACAACGATCATAAGTCATAAATATTGGCTCGAACGCAGCACGAACGCTAGCGTGCGTTCCACATACAACGCGTTTAGTACGTACCCTGGCGATTTCCTCCTCTGCCAATAGCATGGCCTGTGCTCTTTCTTTATCATCCGTGTTGTCCATGTGTCAGTATTACTCCCACTAAACAATTAGTTACACAAAAAATCGCAACAGAAAAAAACCGCCCGACGTCAGAGCGACGTAAAAAACAACTGGTACACATTACCCGGGAGTTTTTCCAAGGGCTTATTAAAAGAAGGAGAAAGTAAAGTAAATTAGAGCAATATGGTTTATTAATGTTAAAAGTAATTTAGTTCGGATGCGGGGAGCAGCGGACGTAGCGTGCGGTCACGCGCGGTCGGGACGTCGCCGGCTTGCACAACCCGCCCCGAGTTTGTTTTAAATCCATATTATATGGCGAACCTGCGACAAACCATTCCAATTGCGAGACTATACAAGCACACTACATGGACGAAACGTTTTGGCATTGACTCAAGCAACAATAGATCAGTTATATCCACTTGGAAGGTTGCGAACAATTTGTGATTAACTAACCTATGATGAAGAAATTCTCGTTTTTAACTTGAACCAAGCCACTTCCCTACTAAGCAAAACCAGATTTTCAAACAATATTAAATCTGTTCACTAATCATACAAAAAACCACACAAAAACAATGAACTCTTTGTCCTAATTGTAAACTAGTACTTAGCCTCTGTCCAAAATAAATCCAACACTTCATCGATCCTATCCCTTCTTCTCCGTCGTATCGATAATTCCAAAATATATGAGTTTTGACCAGAATTCTAGCTCAATTCCGGTCAAAACTCATATATTTCGTCGACAGCATCAACGTTGGCCTCGGTGAGAGCAGAATACCTACACATTGGCACTTGGTCAAAGAATGAACAATTATTGCAATTCAAAGAATGCTACCAGTCTTCTCGCCACTTTCCCGATTCATACAATTATAGTCATACAATTTCCCGAGGTAGAATATTGTACACCCAACTGAGCAACTTTGTATTAATGTTGGCTGGCAGTACATACCCGATTGAACACTGTGAGTTAGCGTTCAACTTTCGGAGCGGAGCGAAGGTCATGCAGGCAGTGCATCCATCAGAAACTTTGTCTTTGCCATTCTAAATGTGGTCTATGGTTCTCCTCCTCCGGACCTTTCTTGCTACGATCGCAGACAAGTGTCTTAACCCCCGACGGAAGTAAAGGGGTGTTTTAAGTTTAACGTGTGTATCAGTGTGTGTCTGTGACATGGTAGCTCCCAAATGGTTAAACCGGTTTGTTTTTTTTGTTTGAAAGTTACTTGATCGAGAGTATTCTTAGCTATGATCCAAGAAAAAAAATTCAGCCGTTTGAAGATGATCAGCTCTTTTCTATTTGATGAATGGACGTTAGCATTTTCACAGGTCTGATCGAGTCAAAATTTGGTATTCTGTTACTTCAATGATCTTAGAAGAACATGCTGCTGCTTTGCTGATGCTGCATCATAACCTGGAATATGCAAGATACCCAATTCCCTCACCAACTTACAGCAAAGTTACCGTGTTTGGGCTCATTGGAATGTTTTAAATGAATTGGTTAAAGATATATAATAGAGAATAACAACACACAACACAACCTTTTTAGCTGCAGTCGGATTTTAATATCTATTTTTTTTTACCTTTTGCTGTGTCATATTTTTGGAATCCTCAAGCCCATTATTTTGTGCCCTACCTGGTCATGGTACAACATTTTTTTTTTTTTTTTCAAGTGAATCACTTTTTTACATGCGCTTTTGAAGTCAAGGGGTCGGTCAGTAAGAAAGATGAAGCTTATTGCCCATTCTAAAGCGTAGTAGGTTCTTATGGAGAAGAACGGACAAGAAACTCCACGGACACTCTTTTTAAACAAAATAATTATTGTTACAAAATATAGGTTACATCATTCATGTTATAATTATGCATGTGAGAACAATGTAGAAAGACGTGCGACGTTAAAAGCGTCCTTAATAAAAACAAAAAACAATTCAAAAATTAAAATAAGCCGTGGCAGCTAAGAAATGACCAATCGCAACTGACGGTACCCGTTCACGAACTTGACGCATAGATCAGCACCATTTAGCCCATGCTAATGCTCTGTAGTTACATTCATATTTTTTGTATTGCTATGGGATGAGATTTCTCTGCAGCTGACTGTACCTACTACAAAACGAATGATAATAAGAAAACATATTTTTGGAGAACTGCCCCATATTATTGCGTGTGGTATGTTTTATTATATCACAATGAATGAAATACTCCCGGTTATTTATTTATTCATTTGCTAACGTGTAAAATACTGGATAGTAGGCATGCATTAAAATTTCATGACACAGTATTAAGACATGCACCCTGTAAGGGCACTGCAAATGTTTCATAACACATATAGATTCTAATTATTATAATTCATTACATTATACTTAACAATAATCAATAATTTATTAAATTTTGTTTAAATTAATCATTATTTATCTATTCGTTTTCGTCATACATAATACAGGATAAGTAGTCATTTACACTCGCGGTCAAATAATACGGATCGATGTCGAAAATCCCTTGCATAAACATGCATGAAACTAGCTTTATATTACAGAGAATTTTAATACCGTATGTATGTTTTCTGACGAATCCAGATTTATGCTGTATGCACATGATGGGCGGCGAAGAGTCTACTGACGCACGATGGCCAGGGGAACGTTTTATTCCAGCTTGTTTTGAGGAAAAGTGCCATTCGGCAGTCAATCTATTATGGTTTGGGCCGGAATCTCAGAGAGTCGCACGGAGTTAGTGCTGATAGAAAATGGTACGCTAACTAGTGAAAGATATGTGCCAGAAATTCTTAATGAACATGTCGGCCCATATTTAATTAATTAATATGGATGAAAATTCAATATTCGTGCATGACAACGCCACGTCACATACAGTTAAAATTATAAATGCGTATTTTCAGGACGTTGGCATCAATCGCATGGACTGGCCCGTGAGTAGCCCGGACCTGAATCCATTTGAACACGCTTGGGACGAGCTTGGCAGGTTTGTAAGAAATGGAAACCTCGCCCCAGCTACACTCCGAGACTTGAAACAAGCCTTAGAGGAAGAATGGACCATCATGACAATAATTAAACTAATATTTTAATTTTATTTTTTTATTGTGAAATCTTCAAAAGGCTGGTTGACACTTCCCGTGACCCAAGGGCTGGCTTTTATCTTGGCCAAAGGGTGCATTGCCATACAACGTAACAATACCGGCAGTCTCTTGGGTACATAACCAGTCGACAGCGATGCAGAAGAATGTTCCGACGCCATATTTTAGTTTATTTTGTTATTAGTTTTATTTAGTTTAGGTTGTTATATTTTATATACACATGTTCATTCTATAATTTTTCCGTTTTATTCGTTGATAGAGCTGCCAGCGCCGGTTGCTTAAAAGGCTGCCGGCGCTGTTACTACTGTTACTAAGAGAACTACTTAGGATGCAAGAGCAAGCGAAGCGAGCTCGGGACCTGGGGCACCCCGACTCCGACAGGTTAGCTTCGAAGGGGATGGCGAAGTCTACTGAGTGAGCGTAACGAGCGAACAAAGACCCCACCATCCCCTTCGTGGTTATTATTTTTTAAGTAAGAAGTAGGAACCCCGCTAAGCGGAGCTCCGTGATCACGCCTTATTATTATTGCTTGGAAACCAATTTAGATCCGCCAAGTGATCTATAGTCTATGGCCAAGTGATATATACAATCTCACACTTCGAGAGGTTATAGCGTATTTTTTTTGTTTACCAGTTGTGGAATCTAGTCTTTTGCGCCGGAAGAACTTTTACCGCTCGCGCCGACCGATGTCCATTATAGGAGCCGGGGGTGCTGCCAGCCGATGTTTCTAATCTCGACTGCTGGCAGTGTACTGAGTACAGTACAGTACTGCCGGTTCCCAACGGCGTTATATTGGGAGCCGGCGCCGGCGACATAATCACTCCCAAATAATAATGTGTGTGGCACAAATTATAATTAAATATTTAAAACTAGATGGCGTTGGTAGGTTGGAGTTTTTGCCAAATAACTCACTTGTACCAGGAGAGAATGAACGCAGGATAGTAATTCCATCTCAGTAATACTCAGATGTTTCATTCAAGTGCTGAAAGGTGGCTGTTTGGGTTGGGTGATTGCCACCCCTTACTTTAGGAAGGGAAATGTGGTTGTTTCATTCTTGCTATCCTTGTCTAGACCAGTGTTGTAAAATCAATTAATGAACCTATATAGTTTGTTCTCTCGAACGCAATGGCGTCCGGCATGAGCGGAACGCAACGTGTGCAAAATATGTACAAGGATACCATAACCGAGAGGGAGTTCTCATTGTCGAAATATGAATATATTTATTTCTTTTAAAAACCGCGCGTTTTGGAGCATGCTGTGAGTCTTGTCCAGCAATAGAGTGAGATAGAGTTGATTGATATTTTGACCAACAAGAAAAGGATCGTCCGATGTTTTCGCCTCAATTGTTACACCACTTACCTCAACTGATAGTTTGAGAAACTCAATACTAGTGGGTGATACTGATAAGCTAGAGACCTCCTGGCAACACTCGAGTGATTTGCCTCCCAGAAGTGATATTCAAAATTCATTTATTTGTGTTTGGGTCACATTAATTCAAATTTGTACCAAATTTCAACTCAATCGGCCTATTAGATTCGGAGTAAATCGGCTGTAACAAAGGGACGGACAGACAGACGGACAGACACACGAGTGATCCTACGAGTATAAGGATTCCGTTTTTTCCTTTGGAAGTACGGAACCCTAAAAATGGTCTAATATACATACATCCTCATCGTCGCTAAATTATCAGTGACAAAGCTCTGAGCAAGCTCATACAAATACCCAATCCAATACAAAAGTTTTGTATCGAGAACTTAAAATGGGATCGTAGCAGGTGGCTTTCTAGTGTCTGCCTACCCTGGAAAAAAGGCACCCGGTTATGTAGGTATGCATGTATGAAAATTAATCATTTGAACTTACATTTTGGTGAAGTTTTGAACTTATATTAGTACTAGCGACCCTCCCCCGCTTCACACGGTAACAGCGCCATCTATCGGGTCCGAAAATAGCCTATCTTTCAAGCTGCAACAAACCATAGGTTCACAAAACCATTCACAATCTTTCATTGGAATCGGTTAGGTGGTTTCGGAGATAAGCGTGTACGAACATAGTGTCAAGTGATTTTATACACCGTGGCATTTTAGTCGCCTTACAAAGACAGCCCACTTCATGTATCCAATGACTACAAATAATACAGAAAAAAAAAAAAACATTTTTTTTATTAATTATGACGCATGACATAGTTTAAAACACCCTGTTACGAGAAAAAAAACATTTTTTTTAAATATAATTGATTAGTAGTCATTGGATACACGAAGTGGGCTGTCTTTGTAAGACGACTAAAATGCCATGGTGTATATTGAAAGAAGATTAGTTTCTTGAAGTTACTGCTACGACCACGTAGCTCTCGTAGGCGCCATATCTGCTACGCCGTAGCTATCATGTCGGTCGATTATGAGGAAAGGCGGCCACATAGTCATTGCGATTAATTCCATACAAACTATAAACCCAGTTTTGTCACAGACTCACAGTATAAAAAAGCTGTTGAGTGACTGTCTTCAAAGACACTTTTTTCATTTTCATTTTACTATCATAATTTAAAAAGACAATAAGTCTTTCAACAAGAATATGCAGGGTGGCTCGATGCACGTGTTCGAGAGTGTAATTAAGTTGGTCCTCTTCTATCATTTATGGTTATAATACCCAGTGAAGTTACTGAGAAGTGAAAACACAAGTGTCTCGCGAAATATACTCATGCCGATGAACAAAAGTTGCATAGGACCCCCTCCCACACGCTCTCATCTAATTGTAGTCAGTCACGATAAACGCTCGACGCAGAGCAAAAGTTGCTAACTCCCTGCGTGTTCATGCCAAAAACGTAAGTAATTCATTTCGGTGAACGAGGACAAACAAATATCGTTTCGGTGGCTGGATTCCTAAATATTCCTTCGTTGGTCATTTAGCACACTTCGGTGGATGTCTTTGTCAATTCAATGCGGGTGAAAAAAAATCTCTAAAATCTGATTTTTTGGCCAAGAAATAGGCCAGCCTTCTGGTCACGAGAAGAGTCGACCAACCGCTTAGTGATGTCTCGAAAAACTAAGTGGGCACTCGGACCCCATGGTCCTAGAGTTTCAACCCCAAACGGCTCAAACATATAGCTCCCAATAAGGTTGTTATATTTGCGCCGTTTGAGGTTTTCTGCACCTGCAGCAGCCGACCCAGCACAGCCCGCCGTGCTAGGAAGATGGGATGGCGCAAGGGTGTCGACACATGTTGCATCCCACACCAAAGGCCGACCTAACTTCCGAGGCATTATGGCCATTCCGGACTCTTCCCATCGTCGCGTGCCAAACCATTGAGTTCTAAAACAGCTGGCACCCCGATGACAAGAGCACGACGGATAATGTCATTGATGCTGGCGTGCCGTGTAATCCGGCCTGCGCTCCTACTGCAGGATATGCCATGATGTCCGAGGCAGTCGACAACTTCACCGCATTGGCAGCGATGCAGAGCCACGCAAAGAGTGCCCAGACGCAGACAAGTAGCAAGCCGGAAGGTTGTGTCACCCAGCATAGTGCCTATGTTCAGTATTGCTATACAACGTGGCAATGCTGCCAGCCTTTTGGGAACTTTTCCTGTTGACAGCGATGCGGACGAATTTTTTGATGCCCTTTGATTCTTTCCCCTCCCTTTTTTAACATACTTGTACATATTATTATTACTTAAAAAATAATTCATTACTTCTAAAATCTGAGATTTAATTTTATGGTGTCATTGTAAAATCTGTCATTCATCGACAACTACCAAACTCTTTTCAAGGTCACACAACGAGCTTTATAAAGGACAATGAGAATGATATCGATTCAGAAACGAGGAGATACGCAGACGAACGAAGTTTGCTGACATAGCTATACGTATTAGCAAGTTGATGTGGCAGTGGGCAGGGCACATAGCGCGTAGAACTGATGGCCGATAACGCAGAAGAGTTTTCGAATAGAGACCACGTACCGGCAAGTGCAGCGTAGCACGTTCACTCGCAAGGTGGACAGACGACCTCTAAGGATAAGTCTCGGTACGAGCTAGTCTAGATTGGGCCTCTTAACTATTTCTGCCGCAAAGTAGCATAGTTGTGTTCCGGATCGAAGGGCAAGAAGAGCCAGGGAAGAGTTCATGTTTATAGGCTGCAATTGCCACTTAGCATCAGGTGGCCCAGGTGGGATGCATGTGAATTAATCGTATAACAAAATGTGAAAGTGGCTATTAGCGAATGGGATCGACTGTCTACTTATCCGCCATTTTGTTCTTATAAAATAAGATGTTTTGCGAAAAGGACATTTTGCGTAAGAGTCATTCAACAAGGACCTTGTGCCTTAAATTGTGACATTGTGCCACGAAGTTGTTTCTCTTTGTTTTATGTTTACATTTACATTTCCGTGACTTAAATCTAATTTCAGCGGCAAATTATTCCAATATCATTTCGGTAGATGGCTTTATCATCTCGGTGGAATTTAAAATTAATTTCAAATTTCTCGTAAATTTCTTATGATATTTTAATCCCATCCATACTAATATTATAAATGTGAAAGTAACTCTGTCTGTCTGTCTGTATGTTAAGTTTTCACGCCTAAACCGCTGAACCGATCGTCATGAAATTTGGCAGACATATAGCCTGGGATATGGAGGATATAGGCTACTTTTTTACGCTATAACCGACATCCACGCGGGCGGATTCGCGGGCAAAAGCAAGTCTAACATAAATTCATTAAAATAGGCTTAAGAACAATTTAATTTTAAAAACAAATAATAAAACCTTAAAATTAAATAAAACACCGAAATGAGAAAAAATCACGACATGCTGAAATTGACCCGGGTACTGTTTGGGTGGAAGGGGTGGTGCAAAGCTACGTACTTATTTGGATTTTTTCAACCTCGTCATAGCTAAGAGTTATGATCCATTTACAGACCTTACCTATACAATCTATAAGATAAAAGACTACGTTGAAGACAAGGAAGTTTGGCAATAATTCCTTCTGCACATTTGTGGCTTCCCTGGTACCTCGTAAACGACATAACTATGTAAATGTCTATTAACTACTCCCAAATAACGATGTTTATTTAGATTTTTTATATTTTTTTTACATACTTCCTTGACATAATCTTTTCATTATTTGACATTATTTACCTACAAATCGAATTCCAATTCTTTATTAGTGACTTTTGTGGACATGATATTTATTCAGATTTGTTACTGTAGTTGTAATTGCAATCATGTCATTTGGTTTAAATAGGTTTTTATTTTAATATATGTATATATCTCTTTTATATAGATTATTTTCTATTTTGTGAATGTGAGAACGTTGTAGGCCTAGTAGTGTAGATTTGTTGGCACTTTTCTATTTTGTTAAGTACCTGGTAATTGTTGAAAGGCCTACACTGTCCTCCCATACCTATTTTTATTAACAATGTTAGTTGATAATATTGTAAAGCCAATTATTTTTAAAGGAGTAACCGTGGAGTTTTTGCCGGCTCTTCTCCATAGGAAACGACTAATTGGAACCGTGCACCTAGCTTCTGACGTTTCATAAGTGCCCTTGTAGGTTTATGTGAAATAAAATATTTTGAGTTTGATTCAAAATTATTGAACGTGTAGATGTTACATTGTTTGTTAACAAAGTTGTATATGTGACTACCAAGGATTCTAAAATGTCGTTCTGCAATTTTCGTTCTGTGCCTCTATATAGGACACGCGTCCGTAGTTCTACGTCTCGTCTTGTCAAGCGATTGAGATCCAACAGAAAAGAAGTGTCTGCGCGACCTTGAGGACAGCTCTCTGTGCCCTTTCCAGCTGTATCTTTGTACTTTGTCTTCGAAGCACCGCCCCAGACCGTTATGCCAAAAGAGGGAAATACCGCAAGCTTTTAAACACAGTAATTAATTTGCGAGTGATATGCCAGTTTGAAACACATTGAATCGAAAACCGCTATTATAAAATGACGTTGTGGCACCGGCGGCGATGGAATTGTTTAATGGGCTATAGAAAACTTATGTGGTACGGTTGTATACAAAAACTCATTGACGAAGAGAATACAACCATCCGTACCTATTTGATTTTCTGTGTTGCAAAATTCCTGACACGCTGATTGTAAAGTAAAAAAGAAGTATTTTGTGATCTTAATTTATTGCTTTGAAAGTCGTAACTGAAGCAGTTTTAAAATCCATTTAATCTTTTATTTAACTCCACTTTTTTAAACATTGGCTCTTGAACTAAGCATACATAATTATTATCTACGATCAGGAAACAAAAGTTCCGTTCGTAAACACTGAACGAACGGATCTTTTTTTTTTACCCGATCGATTTTATTACTGATCGAGAATAATCGAAAACTAGTCCCGTTCGTCAACACTGTGAACGAATATAACCTTTTTTTTTCCGGTCGTCAAGTGTTGACGACAAGGTGTTACTGATCGGAAACATTCGCAGCCCGGCTACTTAAAATGCTCTGTATCTGGTGAAGTAACGTGGTACGAATTTTTCTTTTTCTATTACCATAAGGTACATAATTATCCGTACAGTATACTGCCATAATCATGACCTTATTTGTCACCGAAGCTGGGCCCCAATGGTGCACATACCTTACCTTCAAATAACAGCAACGAAGCTTCGCGGTGGAAATAAGTGTGTGTACATAAGGGTCAGCTCACACCGAGACGCGACGCGACGATACTGGAAGAGGCCAGTGATTTCGCGTTGCGCCGCGCGCCGCCGCGAGATGCATCGCAACGTCGCGAGGCGCATAGTAAAATCTTTGGCAACACGACGCCTCGCTGCGCAGCGAGACGCCGCGCGGCGCAGCGGAACGCGCCTACATTCGCCACGTGCTCCCGCCCCGCCCCGCGTCCACCCGCAGTCTACCATTTGGAAGCGCATCATCGGCTGCGCCTCGCGGCGTCGCGCGGCGTGGCGCGGTGTCGCGCGGCTTCGTGATGCGCAGCGCCGCTCTTGCACGCCGCGCGTACCGGCGAAGCACTGCTGCGTCGCGATCTGTCGCTCTACGCCGCGAGGCATCACGAGGCGCAGCGCTGCATGGTCCAACGTATTCTAAATTATTTCAATGAAATGTGTATCTTTTCGTGTAGAAAATTTATATTTTGAGTCGCTCTTTTAAAGTGTGCGCGCAGCGTCGCGTCTCGGTGTGGGCTGACCCTAATAGTTCCCCCTTGAGCAGAGTGGAGTGGAGTAGAGCTCATTACAAAGGAGCTAGTCTGGGGAACTGCCCAAACGAGCTTCTTCGTAATGAGCTCTACTCTTTTCTTATTCTCTCTTCTTAGTAAAAATGAAATCAAACAGAAATTCTTTTTCAATCGCATTTATTTGAGCACATAATCATACAATAAACATACATACAAAATGTTACAATTTATTACTATTCATGTTACCATTATAATTACAATCTTCTGATAAATTCATCTGAGAGAAAAGCATAAAATATTTAATACATTACTAAACCGAATATTTATTTCATTAATTTCTTGGTTGCTAGCCTCGAGCACTTTATATAAATATATTTTTAAAATTTTATAAAAACTTAACCATCGTAATGTAAATAACACCAAAATATATATTTGATTTACTATAATATATTAGCTTTACGTTGATACGCAGGACACGCATTATCTAAGCTTACAGGGCGATTTCAAAATCAGATTATAAACATTTATTCGTTATAATCGATTGAATACGGTATTATGATTACAAAGCATTTTTTTCTATTGCACAAACCATGTACGGCTGTTTGTATATAACTAAAGTAAACAGTATATAACTTACAGACTTGGCAGTATGCCTATCGATTAACATATATTCAGCAATTGGGCAAGTATGGTACTTATTAAATTCAGGCACAAGACTTGCATGTGTATACACAAAAACTTAAAACGACTGTCGTTATTATTGTAGCTGTGCGGTGCAGGTATACTACGAATCAAACTTGATGGCGGCTCTAAAGTGCGCTACTCGCTGTGCAGTACCGCCCCCCGCGCCCCCGCTGACATATCAATTTGTTACTGCGCAGCGACTCGCTTCATGTTCCGAGCCTCCATAAAGTTTGAACCGGGTTGTACCCTTGTACTGTCAGGGACATCCGAATCAGACCACCATAAGAACTATTTCTGCTTGCAGTGCTCTGCCGTCAGAGTAACACTAAAGGTGTCTGCACACAGCGGGCGCGGCGCGGCGTGGCGGGGCGCCGACGCGACGCTGAGCAGTTGTAATGTACTAGATATTACGGACGACGCCACACAGAGCGTCGCGTCGCGTCGCGTCGAGCCGGACGGCTCTGTGTGACGTCGTCCGTAATATCTAGTACATTACAACTGCTCAGCGTCGCGTCGGCGTCACGCCCCGTCGCGCCCCGCCCGCTGTGTGCAGACACCTTTAAGGCGGATTGTTTCACGTCCACTTAATGCACGGGTATACTTCAAAAATGGCGCTAACTATCGTCAAAACATAAAAAGCGTTGTTTCACAAAATTATGCCCTTAACGTTCGTTACAAAATAACGATTACAGTAACCGGTGTCATACCCACTGGTTAACGTCATTTTATTCTTTTACATTTGAACCTTGACGATCGGTTTTTTATGTAGTGAAACAACGCTTTTTAACGAACGTTAAACATCATAATGTAATCGTTATTATTTGACGTACGTATGTTACGTTAACCAACCGTTTGAAACAACTGGCCTACCAACATAAGCTCATCAACCTGGGGTTCTTTTATTTTTCTATTCCTATTGGTCAAAAAAGAATGGTCAGACATATTTGATCATGGTAACAAAGCCTGAGAAATTTATTTAAACAAAATATTTCTATGTATTTTTGTTTTATTGATCGACGCAAAAAGGAACGGTTAACAGATGTGGAGACCATGAGTACGGGTTTTTGTTTTGAAAAAGTCCCGATTCCGTGATAGTACCTTTTTTAATTTCTGCAAATATTGACACAGGATAAAAGCATGTGACTGACAAGTCATTTAAATTCACAGTTATATTTCATGTTACAATAATTCCACCATTCCAGCATTATTTACAATGCACGACTGACAGACTGGCAATACCTACTATTATAAATGAAAAATAAAATCTTGTTTTGTTAACATCTATACAGCAGAGATTCAAGGCTAAATATAATATATACACACAATGCTGTCTAAAATTGTACTATGTTATGGGTAACATAATTATTTAAAATTTATATAATTCATTTATGTGCTTACATCTATGTATATACACTACTTAATCCTATGTCTTTATGGAGTTCTGATTTAATATAGATTACAGGATGTAAAAGTCTTCCGAAACAATAATGATATATATATATATATTATTATTTTTTCAATTTGGATGAAATTATTTCATTCTTTTGTCAATTCATTTTCATTTTATATTAAAAATGCAAAAGTTGTTTTTCAAGAGAGCGATGGTCCATAGTACTCTAAATAATATGATAACATAGAGCACTACAAACATAGAGCAACACAAACATAGAGCACAAAAAATCTACAGACCATTCAAAGTTTAGAAGGCTTCTGGTTTCCTTGGATTTAATAAAAAAAATATATCTTTATTTTTCTAGTAACTTTCTTTCGTTCAAAGCAACTGTATGACATTTTATTACATTATTTTTTAAAGAACATAGTGATTTTCTTAACATACTTTACTATTCAATGATAATGTTCTCACTTGTGTTTAGGATAATAAAATACAAAATAGATCAGACTGAGCTGCTTTTTATGTTTTCCACGACGAAGTCAGCTTTTCCTGTGGTTTGTCGACGCATTTTCACCCTTGTGCTGTAACAACACAAAGAAATCATAAACTTCAAATACCATAAAAAAAAATACACTGCTGGATACAGAGGGCCTCTTCGAGCATCGTCAGCATCAGCAACAATTCAAAAGTGCCTGTAATTGATTTAATTGAAATAAATGGTTTGAGTTTGTTACCTGCCCCTTAATTGCGTAACACACTATCGATCACAATCTGAATGATTATGAAAGATATTGCTAATCCATTGCTTCATATCGTCGTATCCTACGAATAGGGGCGTAGCTGCATAATAGCTACTTTTCAGGAGACACATTTTTTTGATAAATTAAATATAAAAAAATATGTATTGGTGATTTCTTATAATGTCTATTGGTATTTTAAGGTTCGGCTAGGATTATTTTCAATAAATTATCTTCATATTTTATACGCATTTTGTCCTTTAAATCCCGTTTTTAATTGTTTTGTTGAACTGGTTATATGTAGTATGATGAGCAGAATTGAATTATGCAATAAAAAAGAAAGCCCCTATGTTCGTTAGGGCACTATTCGTAGGATACGACGATATATTCGAAGAATTTGTATGCACAACAATGTAAATAACGCAATGAATGTTGTTGAACTGTCAAAACGGAACCCACTGCTACTGTAAGTGTGTTATGCAATAACCCCGCTGTTTTGCATTGCCCGTATACAGCGGATTCCCGCGCTTTTTTGACACCCCTTAGTTGTACAGTCACGAGCACCAATATGTATACACTTGGCAAAATTCAAAAGATATTTTCATGGTGAATATCGATTGCAAATTTGAGATAAGTCCTATTATATAAACTTATACTATTATTGATTAGGTCTTATCTCAAAGTTGCAATCGTTATTCACGAGAAAATTGCTTTCGAATTTTGCTAAGTGTATACATATTGGTGCTCGTGACTGTACTAGATTTGGAACTAACAAAGTTTAAATTCGTAAAACACTTATTCGTTTGTATGAAACTGACAGGTGTCAAAAAAGGATTCTCTCAGTGGACGGAATATAGTTGTAATGGCAATCATGTCATTAGGTTTAAAAAGGTTTTCATTTTTATACTATATTATAGATTATTTTCTTTTTTGTGAATGTGCGAACGTTGTAGGTCTAGAGATTTGCTAACAATTTTCTTTTTTGTTAAGTACCTGGTACTTGTTGAAAGGGCCCAGGGACCTTCCTCCCATACCTATTAACACTGTTATTTGAAAATATTGTAAAAGCCAATTATTTTAAGAGCCATTTCACAAAATTTTAACGCTCGAGTTTAGGTAAAAGACGGCAGCGCTGTGTATGTGAGCGTAGCTATCCACACATACACAATTTAAGCAGTGTAACGCGAGTGTCGAGACGGACTAAATAATCTTGAGCCATTATAATAATAATGCGGTATTTAGAGATTTATTAAAAAAGTTATTTTATTTATTCAGTCTACTAAAGCTTTCTAGACTAATAAAAAAATACAAATATATGTTTTGAAAATATATAATAAAAATGAACAGGAAAACAATCACATCGTACAAAATATAAGTGTTGGTCATTATTATTTGAGAATAATGTCAAGTAATAATGACTATCACTTACGTTAAATAAATATTTGTCGTAAAGGCTTCTTAAAGGCAATCTTGCTTTTCTAGGGTCTATAATTTCCGGCAATACGCAATCTTCGTAAAAACGAGTCAATTTGGGAAGCATCAAAATGTTGTGGTCGTAGTATAATATCACGGTTACGATATGAGTACTCGACAATTGAGACGCGGGAAAAAGTAGCACAGGTCCTTCCTCGATGGGCGCTCGCACTGTACTAAACGGTGCCCATTTGTGCATCGCAATTTATTCTTTTTTAGAGTGTTTAAAAAAAGGATATTGTGGCTAATTAAATGAAGGGATTTTAATCAAACTTGAGAATTCGATTTGTTAAAGAACATAGTTCATTTTGAGATGATTTTTAAAATGTAATTACGCTTTATTCAAACAAAAAAATCTCAATATAAATGCGAATAAATCGTAAAAATTGTCCTAAGTCTTTATTTTTTTTACCTATTAATGTTATTAATAATCGAAATTCTAGTACGTCATTTGTCGACAAAACTATATGTCTGATGCTTTGTGTATTTTTATCAGTCAAATTTATAAATATTAATTATAGAAATAGGAGTCTGAAATTGCCTCTGCGATGATTTTTCAGTAAACTAGTTCTGGGAGATTAATAACTACAAAGTACACAAATAAGTTTTTGTAAATGTGTTACATGAAGTGTCAATACGAAAGAATGATCTATTATTTACATATATTCACCAATACCAGAGAATTAACTAAGATGGTAAATTAGGCGACTAAAATCTTAGATATTCGCGCGAAAACGTTAAATGGCTCTTAAGAGTAACCGTGGAGATTCTAGCCGGCTCTTCTCCATAGGAAACGATAAATTGGAACCGTACACCTAGCTTCTGACGTTTCATAAGTGCCCATGTAGGTTTATGTAAGATAAAATAAAAAATAAAAAAATATATATATATATATATTTTTATATATATACTTGGACATCTCAGCAGTTAGACAAGAAGAGGGCTGACAGAGATCTTGAGGAGGACATGCTGCGACGACTCCTAATAAAATAGGGTTAGGGGTAGAAGGATAAACCAAAGTATAACAGCTAAAACGTCTTAAATACATTTCTGTTATCGGATAACAAACAAGCCACCGGCCCACCAGATCAGAGGTCACCGCTACCTATGGACATCATCAGCATTGCCGAAGCTCATTTGACCGTAATTACACCGGCACCCATATTCTTCAAATAGAATAAAGCAACGCCACTTGGCGGCAGGTAGTATTTTCCAGAAAATATCTTTCATAAAGAGCTCTCTACTACTGCAAAATCTGGTAATGTATTGTTGCAGGATAATTGGAAAAGTATTTTATTTCTTTATTATTATTATTATTCACTAGCTGCTGCCCGCTGCTTCACGCGCGTGGATTTTTCTAAAATAAGTCTTAGTTACTCCGTATAACATCAGCTATCTGCCAGTAAAAGTCCCATCAAAATCGGTTCAACCGTTTCGCAGATTAGCCGGAACAAAAAAACGGTAGTTATAAAAAAATACTTAATAATAGTTTTTTGATATAAGGGGCTATTCAAGTATTACGTAAGCAGAATTTTAGTAATTTTGAACCCCCACCTCCCCCTTGTCAGCTAAAGTAAACAAAGTTCAAACCACCCCCCCCCCCCTTGCTTACGTAAACATTGGTATTTTTTTAAATCTGTTCAGGTTTCTTTACTGTTATTCATGAGTCTAGAAATAAGGAATTTATAGACTAAAAGTAATTGAATGCCCATTTAAGTAAATTCCCTACTTCGGTTTTTTCTAACCATAAAAAATCGCGTGAGAGCGAGAAAACAATATCAATTATTTTGGAGAATCTGAACATTGGGTTGCTATCTTTGTTCAAATCAAATTCAATTAAATTTTGCAATTGAATTTGAAAAGTAAATAAATAAATATTGCTGACGTAATCCTACCATCCAGACCCCCATCCCCCATGTCATAAAAAATAATCAAAGCAAAAACCCCCCCACCCACCTTTGGTGCTTACGTAATAATTGAATGACCCCTAAGTACTGTATATACTTACTTATTTGATTTTTGAAACTTAGAAAGGAGCTAATATCAGGTTTTCGCACAAAAACAATTTTCCTATCATCTGCGACATATACAAAAGGTGCTTACCACACTACTACGTGATGACGAGTCTGGGGGTGGGCAGTACTGTGGAGTGCTCTGCGAACATCAGCGCGGTCATCCACTTGAGCTGGTCTTCAGTCACCGCGCCCGCTATCGTGCATCCGAACCACGGCTTATCTTTACTCCTGAAAGCGTGTAAAAATAACTTTAGTATAGACGAAAATTTTACGACACTGAAGAAACTATTTCATGAACACTAATAACAACGTTAAGAGGGCCGTTCCCGGTCCGTCTATCGTCAACGCGAGCATGATTGAAAAGCTTGTTGTTTCATCCAGCACAATGTTAATGCTAACAGGCAAGTGAGAACGCAATAACATTGAACGAAAAAATAGTGTGCGGTCATAAAACTTGTTCCAGGAAATACATGTTTTTGAGCAAGCCTTACAAGTTTCTGAAATAAATGTGTGTTATTTGGAATCTCCATTACATGTGCGATGTTTATATGAAGTGTTTTCTTTATTTTTACAATTTATGAGTACATTATGAACGGCCAAAGTTCAGGTAAAATGTGTGCAAAAAGCAGATTTTTGGAGGCTTATACTAAATATGTTTCTCCAAATTTTAATTTTTTGCTTCGATAGAAACTTAGATACAGTGCACATGATACCAATAAGTTCAAAATGTTCACTAAAAGATGTGTTCCAACGTCATAATCACGTACGAGCGTTTGTATGAAAAGTATGACGGGTTGGCCGCTCTTAAGTAAATCTTTCACGCCACTTGAGGCCGGTCACTGAGAATACTTGTTCTCTACAAGTCTTGTAAAAGACTTTTCAAGAACTTGTCATGCATCAAACATGTAGAATGCATATTATTGACGTTGTTTCAAACATGTATTGTTAACTATCTTGGACATTTTTCCTACCATTTCTACAACTTTTGTTTACAACTAGTCTTTACCAAATTGTTTTTGGTGTAAACGATAAACGAAAACAGTAGACACAACTTCACGTACAATACACATGTTCTATACCTTGGTGTGAACTGGGGGATAGGGAGCGATCAAGTATTACGTAACGCAATTTTTGGAGATTTTTGACCCCCCTCTCCCTCATGTAACGTTTTTCTGTACCCCCTCCCCTCCCCCTAGTAAAACGTTACGTAACCACCAAGTGACCTTTACCTAAAAGTCACAATTATGTGGCGTAAAGTACCAGAAAGTCGCTAAAATACCTTTGTTATAACGCGTAGTTCAAACCCCCCCCTCCCGACCCTGTATGTAACGCATCGTAATGTTTTACAACACGCCCCCTCCCCCCAAATTCGTAACGTAATACTTGAACGCTCCATTAGGATAGGTTTATATCTTTCTTCAGGAATTTTTCAGTATCAGCTAGAAATCTGGATGTCTGGCTGATAACAATAGGCTCATTGGACTTGAAGCATAGCGGGCGAAATGTGCTAGTAAGTCAAGTGTGATGTTACGTTTGTGTACCTAGATAAGCCAGGCGACATAATCAAGAAATTGATTATGTCTCAACTTTTGGGGAGGGAGGTGGGCTGGTTGGAATTACCACCGATGGCCACTATGGCCCACGCACAATGGTCCACTTGAAGGACTAAGTGCGGAAACCAAACCTTCTAACTTAGAACATAGATACGTTTATGTTAAACCATGGAGCCGTTTACTAACTTATTGTAATGTATGTTAACTTGAAAGAGCATGGCAGTTGAGAATATGTCATGCTCACTGAAATGTCTCACCGATGGTGGCGCGTGTGTTGGATCATTCGGTTCCCTACAAAATGGTTGAGCTAGATGGTGCCGATCCACGCTTCATATTCATGAACAAGCGCCGACAGTTGAGACTGGTCATTTCTTAATTTTTATTGTTTTATTATTTTATTTACATTGTTCTTACATATATAGAAGCAACAAGAAGATTGTACCTATGATTTGTAATAGAGTGAGTAGAGTATCCTTGAAATTTCTTGACCGTTCTTCTCCATAGAGATGTACGTTGTGGAATGGGCAACTAGCTTCAACGTTCTGACTAACTGACCGACTCTTTTAAAATTAAAAAAGTTCCTGTTAATGGTTTAATTGAAATAAATTTAAGTTTGAGTTATCATTTTGTACCTTTTGTGTTTGTTCCTGGGTATGAAGGTGATGGCCCACCGCGACTGTGGGTTCCGCTTGGGCTCGTACCCCACGTACCACAAAATGTCCTTTATCTTCCACTCCTCAATCTTGTGAGAACCCTGGAAAATTACAATTTATTATATTATTTAGAAAAATCAGAAAACTTGTAGTCACTAGGACCTATACAGGATAAGTTTTTAACCAGTGTGCAAAATTTTTTTGGTGGTTTAGTATCAGTAATAGAACACATATCCATTATTATTTCAATACTTTTTATTTTGGTCCACTTGAAATCAACAAAATGTGGGTACAATCTATTCATAATAATATCAATGGGCGAGCGCACAGCTGGAAGGTGACAACTACTGCGTTCCGCTTCACTGATCACGCCGCCTGCGTGTTGCGCGACGAGTATCCATTATACCAGTTTACTCGTAAGTTTAATTTGTCAAAATTTGCGCACTGATCAAAAACTTTTCCTGTATTGTAATAAGCTTGCCCTCTGTTTTCGGGACGGGTTACCCGGGAATACCACTGCTTGTCTCTTCACGCAATTTAAGCGTGATATGTTGTGTTAAAGTGCATGTGCAGTGTATGTTGTGTTAGTGTTGAATTTTAAGTATGAATGTGGATGGCTATACGAGTAGGGAAAGACCAAAGAAACGATGGAAGGACAGTGTGAAAGAAGATACGGCTAGAAAGGCAGTGGCTACCGAGATGACAACTAATAGAGAAGAAAGTGGAGATGGTGAATATAACCATCAACCATTAAATTGAACTAATATTGAAAATTAACTATGATATTACCGACCGAAATACCTAGGATTCCCGTTTTGTTGTGTTACTTGAATACCTAACCTACCCAGGTTAAGTATTCAAGTAACACAACAAAACGAACCAAATCAACCACTAACGACCGAAATATCTGATAAAATATTTCGGTCGGTGGTCTTAAGTTTTTTTTTTAAGGGATCCGTCAAGGCGGCAAGGCGAAATTCAAAATTTCTTGCGTTTTTTGCATATTGTAGTGCTGTTTCGTTGTATGTTGATAATAATTTTACTCTAGGCAATTATAATAAAATAATAACTAAATTAATATTCATTTAAATGTTTGATGGATATAAGACTATTTTTAAGTGAAAATGTGACGATTTAGAGCTATATTGAAGATTTTAATGATTATAATTTCCATTTGGTTGATTATAATTTTAGTTATATTCACCGTTTGCCACCCACATCTGCGTCCGCATGAGCTTTGCATTGAATAATGCGGATGTGGAGGTCTAAATCAATGAAGAAGCTGCGCAATTGCGGAAACGGATACGAATATCCGCAACATTCCAGCTTGGTAATACAGGATAGCTATCTACACGTGTTACTCTAGATACGTGCTATGCCTGCTAAAACTTTAATATATTTCTGGCATCGGGGAAACAACAAAGATAGTGACAGTGAACTAACCTGTTTGTCTTTAAAGTAACACAGTTTGGTGTTCTGTACTTCAAACATATGCAATTTAAAAGACTTCATAGCCTCAGTCGCAAGTCTGAGCTCGCCGCACACAGACGTCGTTTGCCTCAAAGCCTCCATATCATGGAGGATTTTATTCTGTTTGACGAGCAAATAGTTGTGTTTCCTGTCGTCTTCATCCCAGTAACTCCACCGCAGTACCACGTCCAATACGACCTCGTCTATGTGTACAGTACGCCGCATCGAGTCGTTGCATATGACTTCCTCTAACATCAAGAGATGGGACTCTGATTGCGCCTTTTCGCATAGTTCTATGCAAACGTCGGAGCTGGTTTTGTTTGGTGTTAGCTGTGAAAAGAAATTTCTCTTATAGTAAACTAGCTCCTGTCCGCGACTTCAGAATCGGGTCCAGGGAGAAATGAAAAATACAATTTAATAGATCTTTTTACGAGGAATAATTCCGCAATACATTGTTTTCGGCTTATTCCACAAATCCCCCCTGAAAAATCCCCCTTAGGAGGAAAAGTGGAATATATAAAAACCAGTCTAGAATTCACCCCTGCTTATTTCACTAATCCCGCAGAGAATCCCGCTCAGTGGGGAAAACTGAACCCTAACGTAAAAAAAAATCACTTTCGGGGGGTCTTGAAATAAGTTTTTTTTTTTTTTTCAATTCTAGTTTTCCCCCCTAAGCGGGATTATCAGGGGTGAATTCTAGACTGTTTTTTATAGATTCCACTTTTCCTCCTAAGGGGGGTTTTCAAGGGGGATTTGTGGAATAAGCCATTGTTTTCATATAGCTCTATTCGTTTACATGGCGCACGCCAGTAAAGCTCCCAGTCGGCTTGATTTTTTCCGACATTTTCGACAATCATCGTCATATTTCAGCCAATTTACACAAAACCGTACTGAATTATACACCTGAATCGTCCTCATAAATTACTCCGTCCATTGGTGAAAACCATATGAAAATCTGTTAGTTATTGAGTTCATCGCGTTCAGACAGACGCGGCCCCGTACTTTGTTTAATCATAAATATAGTGATACTTTCAAAAAACGATACTAAGAGCGAACGTGCATTCATGCGACCGCGTTTAACAACTTTATTGAGTTCCAAAATAAATTCAGAAAATAAAGCCTACATAAATATCTCCAGCAAAACACCTTACCTGCCTGTGGAAGTCTCATCAAAATGACTCCAGACGTTTTGAAGATAAGGCAGCAAAAACAGACAAATTATCATGAGTTTGTAAAAATCACATCTTTGACTGGCTTTATCTATATCTTCGGTAGGCAGAAACTACTGAAAGCCACCTACGATCCTTAAATACTCATTTTTACTTCGTTTACATTCATACATCTGCGGGGTCATTACTTAACACATTCATTACAATATTTACGTTGCTGAGCAAACGAATTTTTCAAACATATGAAGCAATAGATTAGCAATTTTCTTCAAAGTCTTTCGCATTTTGATTCAAAGTGTTACGCATGCTGCTGGTCATACACGCACGTTGGTTGCGAATACTACGCATCTGACCTTTCTAAAGAAAATCACCAATATGGTCATGAAATGTCCTTCTAAGGCGTTTCCCGGTGCTTCCTACGGCTTATATTATTAAACATTGATAGTTACTTACAGTAATCTGATAGCACGTAGACTTATCATGCACATACACCCAGGTCCGTAGATCGCCAGCCGCCTTGGGTGCAGTTGGTGCTGAGTTGCTCAGCACTCTCATTATGACACGTCTCACTGCCGCCTCGCGACGTTTCTCGGCCTCTGTCGGCTCCCAAATCTTCTCGAAGTTTCCTATTAGGTCTCGAACAACGAACACTTCTTTGGTCGACCAAGCGGTTTGAAGAGTGTTGCTTGTCTGGAATAGAGGGATTGCTTTTATTAATATTCATTACTAGATGACCCGGTGCTATTTATTATCTTCTGTTTTTAGGCTTTTTCCTAATTTTCTTTTATCCTAAACCACCACAGTATTAAGCAATTGATTTATATATATATATGTCGGAGACGGATTGTATCCGGTACGCCAGCGCCATCTAGTGGCGTTCGATGGAGTTGGTGAAGTTCGCGCCATCGAATCTTGACTAATCGGGACGCCAGTGCTGTTTAGCGGCGCATAGTCTAGAACATAACTTTCGACCGGTGGCAAGTGATCGCCGCACATTCAACAAATAAAGTTGGTCCGTGGCCGTCAAGCAGTGAACACGTCTAGAAACTGTCGCGCGTTCGGTATAGTTATGTCGTGTACCAACATTGAATTACTTTGCATACCCATTACTGTATAGAATCAAGTTCTTCTAACTGAACAGACAGATGTGCTGCTGGGGAGTTTGTTCCACTACTTCTTCTTCCCAGCTAAAGCACTAGGAAGCGGCGAAGGGCGGGCGTGCCGGGAGACAGTCTATTGTAAATTTTAAATTGCTGATTCTCAGCTTAACTAAATGACTTTTGAGTTTCCTTGCTTACCATAGCAGCAGGCATGATGGTAGGCGCCCACACGGAGGCAAGATTCTCTGCGCCCATCTTGTTAGCGTGCGCCATCGTGTGCAGGAAGTGCAGATGCGCGAACAGTTTGCGAGCAGTGTTCCGCGCGACGAGCGGCAAGGAGGACATGATGCGGTGATACTGTTGGTGACGCGCCGACTCGTCTGGTAGCTCTGAAAGCATAAATAAGCATAAATAGCGTAAATAATAATTTTTAAGGTTATCAGATAACTTGAAGCTTAAAAAGCCCATGCATTCTACAACTTTCCTTGACAAATCCTTTACGGCCAGGCCGCTCGTTTGTGGAATGCATTGCCAGATCCAATAAAACGCGTGCAATCGTTGCCTGTGTTTAAAAGACTCGTGAAGGAACATTACTTGTCGTTGTGATTTTGTTCTCGTTGTTAGCTATAATAATCTATAGTCTTCATTTATTTTCTTTGCTTATATAGTTAGTATGTATGTATTTATGTATCTATTATAGGATATTGTACTGTTATACTTTTTATTTGCACCAATGACAACCCCGTTTTATGTCCAGAAAGAAATTCACTGTCCATGCCAAGGTTGCCTGGAAGAGATCGCAGTATGCGATAAAGCCGCCCATTGTATATTTTATAGTGTATAAGTTTTCTTTTGTAATGTGTAATCTGATGTACAATAAAGTATATATAAATAAATAAATAAGGCGATTGTTTTTAAAGTGGAAATAGCCCTGGCTGGAGGCCTTAATGTATTGAGGCACCCACAGGAAAGTCCGGTTAAGCAGTAGACAACCCTTTAGGTTTAATTGTAAGATGCCATTAAAAAAAAAAAAGTGGAAATACAATCCGATCCAGGCCGTCCCTTGCTATCCTCCCCCAGCGACGCCCTAAGCCGAGGTCCGTACCCACAGAGGGTGCCCATAGCGTCTAGTCGCTTAGTTTTAAGTTTTTTGCCCTGGCTGGAGGCCTTAATTTATTGAGGCACCCACAAGAAAGTCCGTTTTACCTTTTGACCACCACAGTCATGTATAGATGACAAACCAAAATGTGCCCAGCACGCCACGGTCACGACTACATGACAGACTTTTATACATAAATCTGTAAAATAAAGCTCATAAAACATTGTTTTTTTTATTTCCTATGTTCCTTGACCCATCCTAATTTATATTAGTTGAACTTCTTTCTTTATATTTCATCTATTAGGTTGGGGAAAAAGTCTTTTCGCATTATAGTATGTAGTATGCAGTGTGTTATCAGTAGTTACGACGTAGCTGAAGAACTGGGATTGACCACAAAACAGTTTTGGCACATTTGAAAAAAACTGGGTACACAAAAAAGCTCGATATTTGGGTACCTCACGAGCTCACTGAAAGAAACCTAATGAACCGTGTACTCATTTGTGATTCTTTATTACGACGTAATGAAACCGAACCATTTTTGAAGAAGCTGATAACTGGTGATGAAAAGTGGATCACGTACGACAAGAACGTGTGAAAAAGGTCGTGGTCAAAAGGCCGGTCAGGCTTCACTGACTGTGGCGAAAGAGTTTGGCTGGGAGGTTTTAATGCATCCGCCGTATAGTCCTGACCTTGCACCTTCAGATTTCCAGCTGTTTTGGTCTCTTCAGAATTCTTTAGGCAGTGTCAAGTTAACATCACGAGAGGGCTGCCAAAACCACTTGTCGCGGTATTTTGATCAGAAGTCCCAAAATTTCTATAGCAATGGGATCATGTCCCTACCTACAAGATGACAAAAAGTTTTTGAACAAAATGGTACCTACATACTATAGTTAAATGTAAATAAACTATATTAAAAAATGTTTTGAATTTTCTTAAAAAATGCGAAGAAACTTTTACCCCAACCTATTATATTAACATAAGATGACAAAAACTCGTATCTTCGCGCCGAGGGCACGTTTTTGCTTTTTTGACGTGGCGGTCAAAAGGTTAAGCAGACGACAACCTCCTAGGTTGAACAGCGAGAAGACATTCACAAAAAGAAAGTGGAAATCGTAATAACTTTTTTTTTTTTTTTGTCAAAACTTGCACCCGTGCAATAACTTATATCCATGTCTGTAATATTACGAGAGATCGGAATAGAGGTAGAGCTAATTTACCTAAACTTCGAGGAAGGATGTAACATAGAGTGGATAATACCTCCTCTAAAATCCCGGAATAATTATAACTTTTTAAATTCCGGGATTTACGTCATTTAGCTTATGGTGTAAAATTAAAAACAACAAAATAATAAGTCGTTTCCATACCATGTATCCGATTAGTTGTGCATTCCCGGATTTTCTGGAATCCCGGGATTTATAACAACTAATAATTTTTTAAGAAGCCGCTTCCATAATTTAATAGCCAAATATTAACTTTAGGTAAATCCAAATATCCGATCTCTAGTCATAGTTCATGGAAACGCTCGCAAATTCGCGCGACAGACGCTTTTGGTTAGAAGACAGGGTCATGCTTGCTAACTGTCAGATCCACTCAAATCATACGGATACCTACATCACGCTAGTATACGTCACCTTGATTTTGTAGATACAAATCTGATGGATTTCATTAAACGAACTAACCTAACGCTGAGATCAGGTCCTTATGTTTTTCTTGTGGGACCAGAGGCTCTGGAAGGTCGCGGAAGAACCTGAAATTGATAACATTAATTTATTTTTATTTTTGGTGACAAAATTCAATCACACGATAATTGTATGGTGATAATAGCTTAATCATCTCAATATTCTAAACTAGCTGCTGCCTGCGGCTTCGTCTGCTTTGTTTTTTTAACATAAAATTAGCCTAAGTTACTCCTTATAACATCAGCTATCTGCCAGTTAAAATCCCGTCAAAATCGGTACAGCCGTTTCTGAGATTAGCCGGAACAAACTGACAGACAGACAGGCAGAGAGTCAAAAAAAAGACACAAAAAACTAAAAACATATATAAGTACCGTGTATACTTTCATATGCATTTAGTCAAAAGTTGTTAAACAGACACTTCAATTTTATTTTTTGTATATACGTAAATTAGGGTGTCAGGTCTTGCGCCTATTTTCTTACACGTTGTAGCTATACATACCGTTTGAGTACGCCAGTGACGTCATGTTCGGAGTGTTGAGTCGAGCTGAGCTGCACCGACCATGCGTCGCGACGGAACCGCGCGAGTAGTTCCGATAGCACCGAGCTACTGCCGGCGCGACGGTATATACCCTCGGAGAGACTGCCTGAAACATACAGTTCATGGTTGAAGGAGAAGGAGCAATATTGCCGTTCAGCCGAAAGACGTCGACTGCTGAACATTTGCACAAGTGTGGCGGTATCAACAACGCCACATGCGAACTACGCATCAAAGACCTGACGACACAAATCCTGCATCGCGCTATCAGAGTTTACCGCGCCACTAGCATATATACAACATCCCGACATCAACCGTTGGGCAGTTGCCCACCAGACACGACACCCGTCTGGTCGGAGGATCCTCCCTTTACTAGATTATGAGTGAACTTTACACCCTGTTCCTCATACCTCATACACATCGCAAAAACACCCGCATCTGTGGTCTAGTAAATCCCAGCTGGTGCAAAATTCTCTGCTCGGTTTGGTTGGTGGTAGGGCTTGTTCTAAGTCCGCCTGGCTAGCTACTATCATCTTATCTAAGTCTGTCGCCATAACAACAATGTTAACATCATTTTTGTGTTTCGGCAGTATGAGGTGAGAGAGCCAGCTCGTCTGTGGTTGAGAATTCTGGCTATAGCTTGCTTCCACCTTGGGCCTGATAATTACTTACCATCAGGTGAGATGAAGGCATAAGCGCTTCCCTGTTGTGCTCATGATGCAACTTATTGACCTAAGTTTTTTTTTAATTTTCTGCCCATACATGCGACTGTGGCGACATCTACTACGCCACACGTGAACTACGCATCAAAGACCTGACGACACACAAATCCTGCATCGCGCAATCAGAGTTTACCACGAGTCTGGTATATATACAACATACCGACATCAACTGTCGGGACCGAACCAGATGACCCCATAACCCTCCTAAGAGCAGTAGGCCACCAGTACAGGCGTGAAAATAGAAGTTCTTACCATTGAACGTTATGGTGAATTGAATACCCGTAGTATAACTATATATTTTGGCAAGAGTAGACAATATTGACTGTGCCATTTTTCAATAGCGGTACAGTTGCTGATGCAAACCTCCGAAGGGAATTCGGTAGGAATCGTGTTATAGGGTGTTTTCGCTACTGATAGCTATCCACATTCATTACTAAAACTTCACATGCATCACACGTCCATACCACTACAATCGAGACGGAGAAGACATTTACATACCATGAGCATAAATAAAGCTAAGACATTTATCGACGATGGCGGGCACATCTTCCTTCGTGAGCTGCTGGTGATGGATGTGGGCGCCATTGTTGTGGGCCGCCAGCTTCGCCATGTAGCGCCAACCCTGAAGTACACAGAGCACATTTATGTTGAATATTACTTGTAAAATATCCAAGAAATACTTTAGTATTTGTTTTAGATTCAGAAACCCATAATGAGAAGCTCACAATACAAAATACCCGCGCATTTCTAATTGTAGTCCAGTTTAATCATTTCATTCCCGTTCATTGAAGCCCGGTGCAGTCGTCATAGTTTGCTCCTACAGACAAAGCATAATCAGCCTATGTCCCGACTGCTGGGACACAGGCGTCCTTTCTGTGAGGAGAGGGAATGGGGCGCAATCTACCAAGCGGCCTAGTGCGGGTGCTACAATAATTTAATTGTGTTTTTATTCGTTACACTAGCTGCTGCTCGCGTTGATCTTTCTAAACTAAAAGCAGCTATCTGCCAGTGAAAGTCCCGTCAAAATCCAGCTATTTCGGAGATTAGCCGGAACAAACAGAGAGACAGACAAAAATTTTTAAAATTGTTTTGTTATAAGTACCGTATATACTTTCATGTACATTTAGTAAAAAGCTGTTATTTCGACATTAAAAATAGACACTTCAGTTTTATTTATTTATTTATATAGATATAGATGTGAGCATAAATTATCATGTCATTGAGGAAACGTGCTCGCTCACAATGGGCCTTATTAAAAGGTTAAAACTCACCCAAACGGCAATGGAAAGGGCAATGCTTGAGTTTCCCTAAGTGATCGAATCAGAAATGCGGAGATTCGCAGGAGAACCAAGGTAACCGACATAGCTCGAAGAATTACCAAACTTAAGTGGCAATGGGCAAGGCACATTGCTTGCAGAACAGATGGCCGGTGGGGCCCAAAGGTTCTGGAGTGACGACCGCGTACCGGAAAACGTAGCGTGGGAAGGCCTCCCACGAGGTGAACCAAGCACCTTGTGAAAGCCGCAGGAATGCGCTGGATGCGGGAAGCACAGAATCGACCGAAGTGGCGGTGCTTGGGGGAGGCTTATGTCCAGAAGTGGACGTCATTCGGCTGAAATGATGAATAACGATGAGATCCCTTGGTCAACTAGTAATACAGTATAGTCATCATCATCATCCATAAGACTATCCTTATCTGTACGACTTCTAAATTTTACTGGGCAGCGGCATAATAAGCCTCGCTGTAAAATACTTAGATTATATCTTGGAACGTGGAAGGAACATTTTAATACAATAGTTTTGTAACTTTATAAAATTACCAAAATTTGAATCACAATTCAAATTTGGCAATCAGTGACGCTGATTCATTCGCTTTAATAACATTGCTACATATTCATTCGCTTTCGCTTAGCTGACATTTAAAACTCCATCCGCATATTTCAGGGGCTCCGCAAGCTCTGGGGCTGTGTTCCGACGGCTCGCGAAGCCGATGGGGAAATGATTTATGCCTACATGTTATTTTTGATGGAAGTTGAAATTATTGCTTATTCGCGAAGATTTATTAATAAAATACTTCGCATTCGCATATATGTGTAAATAAAGCCTAGTCAATACCCTACTTGGTAAGTGAGCAATGAAAAACCATGAAATAGATATAAGGTTTATTCGTAAATGTTCAAAATACTTTTATCCATCAAGTATAAGGTAAAAGTATATTAACTAAGTTTAAGGTATTTGTAAAAGATTAATAAATTTTACACAATACAATACATTTTACAAAATACAATCACTTTGTACGATCAGCATTTGTGATAGGTTAATACTTAGTTCTTGCGACTCAACTTGGTTATTCTGACATGTTTATTGTCCTCAATGCTGCCTATACAAGATAAAAATACAGTATACAAAGACTAAGACTAGTCACACTTATCAAAATAACGTCATGCGGATAGAACATGCCCAGAAAATACAATTTCTTTTTACCCTGAACACTCCGAAATTTCGCCTCCTTTTTGCACAAACCGGTATCCGAAAACATGAATCACATTAATTGGAAAATTAATACAATTTGAATACGCTTATGTTTTATGAATAGCATATATTAAAGTGACACTAATATTATGGAATGATTCTATCTCTGGGATAGTGGCTCACAGACAGTTTGCATGTTTGTGCATTTAGGTAATATGTTTAAACAGCACCACTGTTTACTTGGCAAGTTGACACTTTAGTCCTAAGACCTTGCTGCTGATGGTACAACATAATTAATTCTTATTCATCATTCCGATATATATAATGGCAGCCAGTGCTTCAAAGTCTGGTTCTTCGTCGCTGTCGTCATGATGATGTTCACCTGGTTCTTCATTGACAGGGTTGCACATTTCGGGATCATTTGGCGCATTTGCCTCCTCTTCTTCTTCGTCGTCAACAATATCAATCACGTCCAGAAGTTGACGAATTTCATCTAAATCCATAGGCGGTTCATCGTGACGATTCATTAGTTCAGCAAGATTGTCCACGTCCACCAGATGATTCTCCAAGTCCAGAAGTTGTATTTGATTCGGAGCCAACAGGAACTGATGATCGTCTGCGGCATGGGGTAGTGGCAGAACGTGCCCGTTAACTGGCGGTTGTTGCTCTTCGACGTTCACTAGTTGCGGTGGGTCTTCCACGTTCTGCGCTTGTTCTTGCTCCACTACATTCGCAGGCTGTGGATGATCTTCCATGTCAACCGGTTTTGGTTACACCTCGACGTTAACGGCCTGTTACTGATTCAACGCGCACTATTTGTTGCTGACTCAACAAGTTCACTATTTGTTGCGTTGAACATAAAAAAATAGCTGATAAACGTCCCGATCACAAACGTCCGTGATGTTCTGATCGATTCCGGAGCTGGTGTGACGCAGCGATTTAAGGTAGCTTGTGTTTCACATAAATATAAATCGGTGCGGTATATAGCTGGCGGGCGTCAGAATCTATAAAATTAAGCGATTGTTTATCCCTTGCTGTTGTATGATCAAAATGGTGAAAATGAAAGGGACAGATAATAACGCGATGTACGGCGGTGCCATCTGTGCGAAGGGATGTGGGCGGTTTATTCTCGCGCGCCGTAGTCAAGGGATGAATTCCACCGGTTTTCCAACAAAGTTATTTCCCAAAGATGGCGCTGCTGCAACTACTGTTTGTTTTACTAGCAATAAACAACATTAATTGAGAAATTTAGGTATTTATAATCTATTATCTTGGAAGAAATAAGCCATAAGTAAAATTAAGTGATTCACTTACATACTTAATATCTCTTAGTGTTGTTAAGATTCACAGATATCGAGAAAAAGATGTTATTCCTTGAAATGCCTTGTTTATGTTCCTGGGTTCACACGGCAATACACTGCACGTTTTTTAGAATATTCGATTTAAACCGTATTATAATAATAATAATCGTTGATTTATAAAAAGGGCACATTTACAATAAGTTTCTTAAGAATTTAAACAACACAACTGCTTATTAACAGCGGGCTGTTCACACGATCAATTATTCTCCGTGTAAAAACGAATACTTAGCCACAGTTCGATTGTGTAATATTATAATAATAAGAAACATTTATTTCCGAAAATAAATATTATGCGCAGACAGAATACGTAAAAGTTCATTCGGTTTGTTTGACAAGTCCGTTGGGTATTCGATAAATTGATCTATATTCAATGTTTGCGCCACTAAATATTCGGTAATATTTATCCCGCAAAAAAACGTGCCGTGCAATGCCGTGTAAATGTACACATAAACAGAGAATTAAAATTATGTTGTAAACCGAAACTCTTTTGAAAACCTACTCAGCAAATATTAAGACATCCTCGAAACGTTAAGGCTCTACAATCAATCAACCGTATTAATTTAATATCGTAAAAAAATTATTTAACATCAAAGTTTTGTTTGGTGTAACGAGAGATTTTTCTCATTTAGATTGATGGAAATTGGTGATTTGTTCATCTGGTTTCGTACGACTTTTGACACGACAGGAATTTAATCATATAATCTATACATAATAATAATAAATAAATGTGAAAGTGAAGAGAAGTGTTTGTTTGTAATATCAAAATTAGAGCTTTTTACTAAATGCATATGAAAGTGGTAGTAAGTAAATGCTAAATGCATATGAAAGTGTAGTAGCAGTAAGTATACGATACCTTTAACAATAAAAATAAAAAAACCTGGCTGTCTGTTTGTTCCGGCTAATCTCCGAAACGTCTTCTGGACCGATATTGACGTGACTTCCACTGGCAGACAGCTGATGTTATAATGAGTAACTTAGGCTACTTCTATTTTAGAAAAAGCCACGAAGGCAAAGCCGCGTGCAGTAGCTAGTTTTTATATAACATAACATAGTTCAGGTAGAGAATATAGGTACTAGAGAATAAGAAGTGATCTTACTTTGAGTTCTCTCTCGTGCGGGAATCGCAGGTACAAGGTAACGTGCGGACAGTCCATCAGTAGGTTGTCACTGCCGTCTGTTGGGCACGAGGACTTGGTCTCCTCGTCAGCCTCCTGGGTCACTGCGCAGACAAAGAACACTCAAACATTACCTTACGTCTACAACGGCTTAACATAACGCAAAAGATGCGTAAATGTCGCAATTTCATGAAAACTTTTATTTTGTCAGGAGTTCAAGAAAACTAATAATTATAATAAATATGGCTATGTAATGATTTCTGGGTTTGTACATAAATGTACAGGTTGTAATCGGTACACCAATTCTTTGTGAAGGTTTATAATTTCAGTTAGTATAGAGAAACACATTCCACTAAGATAAACTAGGTATAACTACCTAGTTTATCTTAGTGGAATGTGTTTATTTAAGTTAAGAGTTAGTAGGTATAATAAACTGTCATTTATAACAAAATACCTCATGGTTAGGTATAAGGATTATTCTGTAAATATTTTTTAAATCTAAGGTAAAGGCACTACTTTTAGGCAAATGTTATTACTCAGTGAAAGACTTTCTAAATGATATGAATTTATCCAGATTATGATTTTTATAATTAATTCCAAAATTGGCCTTTTAAGACTTATCTACCTACCTAACTATAATATTATTAATTGACTTCACTATAACTTCTGTTTTATTATGTTGACATTCCTTTGTTTATGTTTTTTTTTTTATTATGTAATAATTTGCACGCCGTAAGGTAGACTGTAGCCGATCTCTTTAATTTATGTACAACACCTTATACCTGTACCTACAATCATAGCAAATAATGTTCTGATTCTGATTTTAATAGTGAAGGAAAACATCGTTAAAAAATCAGCATGTCCTAGAACAAAAAAATCTAAGACATGTGACATCCACACCCAGTCCAGGCCCGCGTGGTAGATTAGGTACAGCCCGCTCCCTCTCGAAGCGAAGAGGCCTGTGTCCCAGCAGAGGGAAAATTACAAGTTGATTATGTAACAGTACTAGAGTGGAAGGCGATTATTTCTCTTAGTTGTTGTTAGCTACACACTCATAAGTTCATCATCATCATCATCATTTCAGCCGAAAGACGTCCATTGCTGGCCACCCCAAAAGGGGGGGATTTGCCATAATCGCCACGCTTGGCAGGCGGGTTGGCGATCGCAGTATGCTGTTAAAAATACATAGAGAACGCTGTTGCCCATTCTCTAGTAAGTCCCTTAGTCGCCTTTTACGACACCCACGGGAGGAAATGGGATGACGCTATTCTTTACGTCCGGCACCACACGGAACATAAGTTCACTAGATTTAAATTCTTTAGTCATGTTACTTTACTATGCTAAATTATGACGCGCATCGTGGGGATAAAGTGGGCCACAGAGTACCTTAGCAGAAAAATGTACGGCAATGAGATCATAATAAATAAGCCTTTTATTTTTCTCCGTTTTCCATCCAGTTTTATTTACATAACTAGTATGAAAAGATTGTCTGCATTACTGAACCGCGAGCGTGCGGTGGGAAAAACAATCAGACCTTAAGTTGACACCACACAGTCGCCTTAAGAGTCTGACCCTGGGTTTATTGTCATCGCGAAGCAAACGGCCACCGGAAAATGTATGCGCTTTAACGAAAAGTTATTGGGGATAAGCGGTATAAAAACAGTTTCACCTGAGCCACATATATTAAGAATCTCAGCTTCATATTATACGAGTATTTCGTTGTAGATTAGTTTCTTTAAGTCGGGTTTCATTGCACAATTTTGGGGAAGTTAGGTGCCTTAGAAGCATTATTGGAAAACCAACTTTAAGAATAATTTTGTGAGCAGAAAGTAGAGGTGGGCGCCGACCAATAATTTGCCGGCGGCGGCGCGCCTGGAGGAACTGGACGGCGCGGCGGCGCTAGGCCGCGGCGCAGGTTTTTTTTTTAAGCTATTTTTGGTTTAAGTGTTATATTTTAAAGCTATCAAAGGCAGAAATTAAAATTAAAATCAGGAAAATACATAATTAAATATTTTTACAATATTTATAATTGTCATGTATGATAATTATTTTGTTGACGTGTGTTGGGTTTAACCGCGATCTTTTAGCGTTCAAAACCAATCCTGCTATTGAGAAAACACGTTCACTCGGCGTACTTGTAGCAGGAATTGCATGAATAGTCCTGGCAAGCGCAGCAAGTCCTGGGAACACACTTTTCTTCTCTCGCCAATAGGCAAGCACATCCCTGTTCAAAATCTCCACTTCTTTGGGATCGACCGAAGCTAGGTACCTACCTCCAGCATTCTTAAGAAAATCTGTTCCCGTTGCCTCGTCAATGTCACTGAAACTACTGTGCTTCTTAGATAACTTTGTCAGCAAAAATTGAGTCGAAGAGAACCTTGGTGGAGGCTCTGATAGATTACGGGAAGTTTCACCGCAATCGCAACATAGAAAATCAGAAGAATTACATGTTCATTGATGCAATCTGCCATAAAAGCCGCACGACTTGTATTTCTTTCCTCTAAATAAGAATCGATTTCTTTAAATCCTGAAAACCTGAGATCTAAAAGAGATGCTACTACTACTTTTTTGGTCATAGAAAATCTTTGATCCTGGGGCCGCTATGAATCCGCATCAATCGGCGCCAAATTTCGAACACTCGGCGGCGGCGGCGGCGCGTATGACGCGGCGTGGCGCCGAGCTGGGCGCCGGCGCGGCGCCCACCTCTAGCAGAAAGACAACTTGCAGTAACTTGTGAACTCAAAAACTTAACTGGATAATTAGTGGCGTCGTCCTGATTAAGGACGCTGTTATACGATGTTTAAACCACTTCATCCCCAATACCACCGTTTAACATTTTTTGACTGTTTGCAGTGGCTTGGTCATTTCTTGGAGTGAGTATGGCGCGTTCACATAATCAAGAATGTTCCTGATATGGTATATTGTTATATATATCTCCGAATACCGAACTTATGAGTTCGTCTTCCGAGGTTACGACTCTGCCAAAAATTTCTGGAAGCGTCACCTGACCGTGTTGCTCAGGTAAGGCACCCTTCCTCCAACTTTTAAAAGAACACCGGAAATATCTTGGTGTTCTCTCATGTTAATTGTTAAATAGCTTTTTTATTTGAGGCCAGAAGAACGCTTTAGTGAAGCTTTGATTTCATCGGCTCTAGTCCCTCGACTTACAACCGGTAGTTTGCCGAAAGAGTAGAGAGTGTTTGAGTAAAGAGTAGTGCGACGTTCCCCATTGGCCTTTCATCGCGCCGAATGTCCAAAGTGTTATATCCACAGCTTTGACGGCTTTTTTTGTTTGCCATCGTCCATCGTGATTAGATTAGCAGTCTTGGAACACTTTTCCCTTATCACAATTTCTTGTTATTGAACATGTTGGTGATTCATAATTGCGTAAATCTATTGGGATTTTGAACATAGTGTAGTCCGTTTTACCGCCAGGGAGTAAAGTGGCTGCAATTCCTGATGAAGCCACTGCCAGGGCAATCTTTCTTTGTCGCCTGATCTCAGTGAGAATAGCTGTTGTCAGAAAGGTTTTGGAAAAATTCTCACTGTACCGCCGGGGGCGTCCAAGAAAAATAGCTTCCGTTCATTATCAATTACGCTTCGTACGACTGTTTGTAATATATCCCTTTGTCCTAGAGTAAAACAACCACACTGGTCATTCGCTGTAGTGGTAAATGTTGCAGTACTGTAGCTAGTCTCAGCACCATATTCGGGATTGAGGCGTGGTTGATCGGGTAGCGTTTGGAGAACAGGGAGGCCGTATTCACTCAAGGAGTTGCCCCCAATAAAACGAAATAAATGGAACTATTGATCGCTCTTTCGTCATTAGGATTTGGATCAATTTCCTAGTCTGAATTGCGTTGAAGGAGGCGTATGAAATATGAGGAGGAGTATGCGTCCTCAGATAGATGTGTCTTGTATTTTTGCCATAACGCCATTGGATCTGAAACACCACTGCGAACAAATGACGGAAGCGTTTGGGACTTGCGACACAGGCCTCCTCGAGAGTATCGTCCCAATGTTGGTCTCCTTCAAGCATATGAAGTGCCCTGCAAGCCGCTTGAAATGTTGCATGCTCTTCGCCACTGACTGTTTTCAAAAAGGTGAATGAAGTGTGCTCTCAAACGGTATGCAACAACATGCATGCGCAAGCAATATCAGTCGCCATTGTTGGGGTGAACGGTGTACACTCATCCTAAAGCAGCATAATATCTACATTCTCCCGAAAATGCATCCACCGCGCACCGGCTGACCGCGTCTATGCCATTCAATTGCTAAACAATTTACTAATATTTCAGCACATTTCGTCAAATTGCCAGATTACAGCGTAACATAAAACAGTAACCTTCAACTACTGTTAAATAGTTTTTATCTCACGGAAACAAACGAACAAAACTGTATAGTGTATGTTTGTGTGTTTAAACGTTAATAAAACGTAATTATGGGACATCCGGGACGTCGTCAGTGTATTTATTGACGATTAACTTCGTTACACAAATTGTGACTCCTACATGTACCAATCATTGCAGCAAGGAATTTTAAACGGAGTCTATCTTCTATCTTTGAAATAGGATCATCATCTGCCTAGCCTTTTCTAATGTTAGGGTCAGTTAATCGAACCGGATGTAGCTAATAGTACTAATAGTATTTTGAAATGAGTCGTCTATACACCGTGGCATTTTAGTCGTCTTACAAAGACAGCCCACTTCATGTATCCAATGATTACTAAATATTCATGTAAAATAAAAATTAAAATTTTTGAACACTTGTTTTTTTACTAAAATACTTACTACATACTCAATAAAAAAAATAAAAAAAATATAAATATTTAAAAAAAAAAAATTTTTACCTCATGTATTAGTAGTTATTGGATACATGAAGTGGGCCGTATTTGTAAGACGACTAAAATGCCACGGTGTATCTATTCATACACGAAATATTTTAATAGAAACATATATAGGTGGTAAAAAAGCCAAAGCAGCGAAAAAACTGTTTTTATCTAAGTGTTTTCATTTTTACATAATTATTATTATTTTAAAATTGCTTGAGACATTTTGCAAAAAAACCTTTACTTACTTATTCTATGAATGACCCGCCCGGACGCGAGGATGGTGACGGCGCAAGAGCGGTGGCTTTTGATAATTAATTAATCATCATATCAAGTAATTATTTTTTTTTTTAATAATATTCAAAGATTAAAAAAAAAAATCGTTTCCATTGCCTCTTTACCACCTATAGGTGTATCTCTTAAAATATTTCGTGTTTGAATAGATACATCTTTTATACAATATATGTACATATATTACGCAGAATGGATTTTTGGGAAGGGGCAGTAAGGGTTAAGTATCTTAACCGTTGTAGTTACAGGAAAACGGTTTCAATGGACTGACTTTATTTTTTTTGAGATATTTTGATCCCCAATTACAGATTTTAAAAAAGTCCCAAAAAACTTTGCCTATACAATTCGTAGGCAACGAGACTCCAACAACTTAATTTTTTTAGATAAGAAAAAAAAAATTGTGCGCGGTAGTATGCAGTTTTAAGGAAGTAACAACGGTTCATTTCAAAGTTCTAAAGCCCTATTGAGCTATTGCTGCACTTTCATGGAAGTGTATGGACTAATTAACCTTCGGAGATAGGGGTATACCTTAAAAGGCGCGTAGCAAAAAAAAAAACATTTTTGCAACGAACATCTTGTACTTACCTCTCAAACAGTAACATGAGCGTGGAAATATAAAGGTAATATTATTCAATTTCCTATTAAAACGTTTCACTGAAATTTTCAAAGAAAGCAGAGGCGAGTTCGTGAGTAACAAGGTTTTTTGCTACTTAGTTCCCGTTTTAATATTAATTATTCAGGCAAAGTGACAAAGGAAAAGCGAGGTTATAAAGTGCACGGAGCAGTCTATTAAAGGAGATGTCCACTTTTTTATTGACGTTGTTTTTTTATTCCGAGAAAAAATTAACAAGCATCAACCTACACTTAAATAAAAGCGACAAAAATATGGAACTTGTAACCACTGAAATAATATTTTTAGAGCATTTAAGAGATTTTTTTTTTACAAACTATTTAATGTTAGTGTATTATTTATATTTTATTCGTTGATGCAACCTAAATAAAACCTCCAACACACTTTGACAGTGTCTTAATTGACAGATGATTCTGTTCATCTTTAGAAAAGTACTCTGTGATCCCATTTCATCCTATTTCATAATTTAGGTACCTACATAGATAAATAATCAGATTTTTTTTTTTTTAATTTAAACGTTTCCCCACACTAGGTATTTGTCCTGTATCGTGGGTGCGTTTACAAACATTTAAACTCACATACACAAACAGCCAGACCCGGAACAACTAGTTGTAGATCATACAAATATTTGTTCCGTGCCGGGATCGAACCCGCGACACGCAGCGCAGCAGTCAATCGCTTAACCACTGCGCCAACCGTGCCGTCAAATTAATTGCAGTGCATTTTAATAACGTTTTGCTTACTCATAAATCAAATATAGATTGACAGCAATGAAATGACAGTACCTACCATGTGTCAATATTGTCAAGTTTACAATCATTTATTTTTTACGGTGTTCACGTTATTAACATCGATAATTAGATGTTTGTTTGTTTTAGGAATAAATTCAAACTTAACAAAAAATGTGTTTTCTCAAAACTGGAGGTCTTTAAAAATGTATGATATAGTTAGAACCACTAGTTTTTGAGATGTCTATCGAAATATATTTAACTTATTATCCTGTTTAGATTCATTGAATAATAAAAAACCATTTTCGGACATGTCCTTTCCGATTATAAGTCTACTGCGCGGTAGATTGCAATTATTGAAACAATATTGCCTAGCTTTTCTTTTAAAGTTAATATTTTTGTAAACTAAATATGTATACAGGGTCAAATTAAATTAGCTAGCGAAACTCCACGGACGTGATGGGTATCGATATCTAAACATGTTTAGAAAAACGAGATTTTGTGGGTTTTTTTGGGGGGGTCAACGACCGCTCGTATTCTTGTAACTTGAAGTACCCACACTGCCTAGACTTTAGAAAACCATTTTATTTTCTTTTCATCAATATCTAAAAAAAAAAACTGATAATTTAGACTAAACTATACCTACTACCTAAACAATCTGCAATCGATGACCCCAAAAAAAAACCCATCAAATCTTTTAACTAATTTGTTTTGACCCTGTACATATATCTATCGAAGTTTAAAAGTTCACAAACCCGATGGATATTGTGTTTGTGACATATTATGGTGAAGCAGCGTGGTTGTTTGGACCGATTTTTACCCGTACATAATCGGTTACCTGGTACAACAACGGATTACTAGGACCTTTATTCGCTCTTTGTTTACAAGTGTGGGCGTTACCCAGTGGGAGGAGCCAACGGGGCTTAACCTACTAAGCTCCTCCTTGTAGGATCATGATGAAAAAAATACCGACAGTTACTATTGTTGTCTTTGTCTAAATTCACCCTGCGAACGCCTTAATACTATTCACCCCTCCACCCCTTGGCTCCAGTTCCCTCCCGGACTATAAATCTTAAGTATCCTCAGCCCCGGGTTGGTTCTTTGGGTTGACAGGATACATGGGAAATTAAACCTTGTGAGAAGCGCGAAAAGGCATTGTACTGACGATATGCAGAAGTTACTTCACAATGCGATTTACCCACACAACAATAACAACACTATTCCAACAAACAAAATATTTTCGTCCATCTGAAGAAAACCAATGGTCAAAGATTCAATTCATGATGACATAAAAGATATAGAGCGTAGGACGCAGTTTTACCATGTTATATATTATAGTACGTAGTTACCTAATTATGTACAACTACGTCCTACGCTGATAAGCCTCGGAAACAAACGTCCCCGAAAAAAACATAGGCTAGACGAAATAGAAAATAAGCGTAATTAATACATAGTAAGCCTACCTATACTTACTATGTATTTAAATAAATTTCGCTACTAAAGCCTGCACTTTATAGTACTTTATACCCGTCGAGTAAAATTCTCGATAATAATATAAATATCGAACAAAATACTCTCTCATATTTCATAGTGGGCGTACTGCTCGCGCTCAATTCTATAAATATAGCTGCTGTAGGTGTACTATGCGAGATATAGAGATTCTCTGGTATACAACTTCATGAATGTGGGAAAATCCTTCGATTTATTCCATTCTAATACCACTGATATTTGTTTCAAAACATACATAATAGTTTTTGGTATTAGAACGGAATAAACCAATCCTGCGGTCTTGATTAAAAAGTTAAACCTACACAATATACAGATTACACAACCTACTGCACAAAAATAAATAAACGACAGGGGATATGATGGAGATACCCCTGTCGTTTATTTCGTTTTAGCGACATAGGTTGGTATTTTTTTAATTTTTTTATTCTACTATGAGTTTGCTCTTGACTTTAGTCTAGGTCTGGATGACAGAGACAAAGTCTACGATGGAGTGAGCTTATTATACCCAGAAGAAGCCTGTTCACTCTCACTTTGAATAGATTAGGGTTGTATGCGTTCGGAAACACAGACGCAGGCAGAGAGTTCCACTCCTTTGCTGTGCGCATTATAAAAGACGTTTGAAAACGCTTAGTGCGAGTTGGTGGAATATCAACTAGGTAGGGGTGGTAACTTGCAGTGCGTCTAGATGTACGATGGTAGAAGGGGGCCGGTGGAATGAGGTCGTGGAGTTCATGGGCACACTCGCCATACATGGTTCCTAAGTAAAAGCCATTGAATCAGACTTACCAACACATCTTGTCTTCCTGAGGTCCACCGTGCACACAGTAGGTTCCTTGGTAGTGTAGTAGACCATCACTCGCCGGATCAGCATCACCCAGGCACCGCGCCACTCGCCTGTAATTCCCTCCTGGTACACAGATTGAAGATATACATCAGACAACTTGGTACATAATAGAACGGAACTTTGTTAGTGGCTATCACGTAAAAAAAAAGGTCAGAGTTTCGTCGCGAAGTGATTTAAGTACCAATTAAGGAAAAACTTTATAGATGAAAAAAGCGATTATAACGCGAGCCAGTACTTAAACCGAAGATCGGTCTCTATCTATATTAGGTACTAATAACAAAGCTGAAGATTGTATTTTTTTTTTTGTTTTTTTTTTTTTTTTGTTTGTTCATCACGATAATCTCTGGAACCAGATAATCAGATTCCAAAAAATCTTTTTGCATTTTATAGCCCAATTTTTTGAGGCTATGCATCACGCTACGAGCCTAAGGAGCCGAGCAAAAAGAAAAAGTAAAAATAAAACGCTAAGCGAAAGCGAAGTAATAGCGCGGGCGGGCGATGCGATGCGACGAGGTGAGACGGGGGAACAAGAAAGTTCACGCGGACGAAGTCGCGGGCAGCGGCTTGTTTAACTATAATAACGATTGCTATGCGGCCTTGCCATGCGCACAGCTAATAAGTGAGTCGAGATGAGTCCTTACTAACTAGGTACCTCAAACTATTAAGTCATAAAGACCTTTATTACCACGCTTCAGATAATGGGCTCAAGAAATCACAGATCGACGCTGTGGGTCGGCGACATTATATAATCTCGAACTATATTTAATCTCAAATTCTCGAGTAATGCCAGACCAGACACAAATAGGAAACTTAAACCCAGGCCTCGGGATGAAGCCGTTTTTGAAACAATATAAGTACAACACATAACTTAATTTCACATAACAGAATTTTGTATTAGTATTGTGTAGTGTTTTTGTTCAGAATTTTGTATATGTAAATAATTTTGTGGTAGTGATTTAAAACTCTTCAATGTAATAAAATTGCCTTTATTGTTTTAGCGTCATACTTAACTTTTGCATGCCTATTGGTAAAATATGGCTGAACCTATCTGTTGTCAATCTATCACCATGTACTGTACCCATGTTTGCAAAATAAACGACTGATTTACTTACTTACTTAAAAACAATAATTTAACAATAACCTAAGCAAACTCGTTTACTCAATACTCAATACTTTATTGCATTCCATATGTATTACATAGATGGTATTACAGAGTAAAAGATCAATATGGACCCTGTCGGCACAGCAAAATTAGGATAGAGGAAGAGGGCTAAGTAGTAGTAGTATTATAAATGATTAGATGTGTTTGCGTGGTGTTGTGTGTGTGTGTAATTGCGCAGCTCTGCTTGAAATACTTATCCACTGAGCAATTAATCTAAAAATAATTAATTAGGTAATTTGCGAAAGCAGCTGTCGTAAACATCGTTCAATGGCAAAATTCCAAAATGAAATTCAACTCAACTTATGTAATACTTCATCAGAGTATTACAGAATAATGAAGAAAAACGTTGATGAAACGGGCGGCCTACAGGTGAACTTTTAAAAAACTTTTGTTACTAAGCACTCAATATTATTAACGGAGCATAACAGCAATAGGCCTAAAAAGATGAACATTAAACCAGCGCTTTAAATACCGGTAAATTTTCATAACGTTACCTTGTATTGACAGAGTTAACGATGTTATTAAAATAACGGTAATCGATTTAACGTTATTTATGCGACTATTAATTTTATCGTTATTTTAAACGGGTGAGATGTAAATAGTGGGGCCTGAGGCGTGCGGCGCGGCGGGAGACCTCCCTCGCGCCTCTCTGATGCCGTGCCGATCAAAACGTTGCCTGAGTCTGCCTGATTCTTACCCACAGAACGGCAAAGTAGCTAAATTAACGTTAGCTTTCGTCTTTTTGTTAATGTTAATTAACGTTATATTACTGGTAATGTTATCAAGTAACGTAAAATTTTTGTAATGTTAGTAGACCTACTTTCAATGTTATACCTGTATAACATTGAAATTTAACGTTACGTAACGGTTATTATTTGTTATTTGGTAACGTTAACAAGCCCTGCATTAAAAAAACTAAATGAATCGCTTAAGAAGAATATTTAGTAAGAATGCCTTTTTAGTAAATCATTGAAAACTTGGAAAGTCGGAGGATTTGCTGAGAAAAATTAAATTTTTCGACTAATGGCGACACTGAATAAAGGCTCCTACAAACAGGCGAAACACGCGACGCGACACAAAGGTACCGCTCATCGCGCGACACGCGGTATCTTTGTGTCGCATCGCGTGACGCGCCTGTTTGTAGGAGCCTTAATAATGTTGAATTCGCTTAGCTACTTACAATCAAAATGAAGTGTAGCAAGTTTAAAAGACCACCAAGTTAAGGCTCCCAGCAGAGGAGCGCGACGCGACCGCGCCACGCGACTCCGTAGAACAATTTCCATGAAGTTTTCATAGAAATTGTTCCACTAGAGTCGCATCACGTCGTCGCATCGCGCCTGTCCGCGGGAGCCTTTAAAAATAAAAGGGGGAACTGAAGAAAACTTTAAAAATGCCTACAGTAACGAAAGGTATAATATTTCCCAATTTTAACTTTAGTGAGTCCTAGAACTCCTAGATAAGTAAGGCATCGTAGTGCTCAGCCATTCGAGACGTGCAGAGGCAAATGAAAACAAAATCTACAGCATATTTTAATAGAAATGGTAACAATAATGAATAACAATATCAAGCTATACATTTCCAGTTTAAGCTGACCTCTCAATGTACGGAAATCCTATACAATGCGAGATTAGCTTATACTGGAAATGTACCTATAGCTTGATATGTAGCCGTGTGTACAAAGAACTTCATATTTTTATTTCGCTGAGCACAGAAAAGTACGATGGTTTTCAAAAAACAAAGTTGAGTCGATTCATAGACATATATGTACATCTATACCTACAAATAAATAAAAAAGAAGAGTCTGTTTGTAATTTCAAAATAGCAGCTTTTTACTAAATGCTTAAGAAAGTACATACAGTAATTCATCATCATCATCATTTCAGCCGAAAGACGTCCACAGCTGGACACGGGCCTCCCCCAAGCTCCGCCATACAGTAATAAAAACAAAAAAAACCGTTTTTAACATTTTTGTCTGTGTTTGTTTCGGCTAATCTCCGAAACGGCTGGAACGAAAGGGACTTTCACTGATAGATAGATGATATTATATTCATATTTAATCGAAATCGATTTCCGTGGACTTTTCTTTAGTGGTATACCGTAAGTAAATGGAGGTGTGGTGGCATTTAACTTATACTTAATGTTTATATATACTCCATTTATTATAACATTAGACAAATAACTGTTCTCACCCTGTCGTTATTTCGATGTAAACGTTTAATAAACTCCGTTATTTCACGATAAATACAAAGCACTGTAATCTATTCACCATTTACATTAAAAAAATAACTCTAAAGTGCAGTAATTTCAACATAATTACACAATTACTGTCGTTATTTAGCCGTTATTTGTCTAATGCTATAGAATTCTTCCTCAAGAATTGGGCTGTAAATGGAGTATAGTTGATATTCACTATAATATGGAAAGTTCCGTGTTTCGGAAAAACCGTAATATCTGCAGAAAGGTACCTACCAAAGGACTAGCTCATAACAACTAAGGTAACTGCTAAGAAGGTATCGAGTTCTTTTGAAACTCAGGAAGAAAAAAAAATCCTACTTGTTGATAAACATGTATCAAACAACAACATTACATAAAAGCCGTATTTTAAATAATTGATAAACATTTTATTTCTCTTCCACAAAAGTGAAAAAAGATAATTTTGAAGATTAATGCAGTGTGGTGTAGTGTGGTGTAGTGTGGTGTAGTGTGGCGCAGTGTGGTGTAGTGAGGTGTTGTATAGGTTGGTGTGGTGCGGTAAAGGTGTTGTATAGGTTGGTGTGGTGTGGGAGGGCGAATTGCGGAGCCATGGCAGTGTTAACTAGATAAGAACTCGCTAAAACAACCGAACGCGTTGTCGAATATCCGTTTAGCATAGGGCTGCCAGGCTTATTCCACTAATCCCCCCTGAGGGAATCCCCCTCAGTGGGAAAAACTGAACCATAATGTAAAAAAATCACTTTCAGGGGATCTTGGAATAGATTTATTATTATTTTTTTAATTCTAGTTTTCACCCCGGGATTATCAGGGGTGAATTCTAGACTGATTTATAGATTCCACTTTTCCTCCTAAGGGGGATTTTCATGGGGGATTTGTGGAATAAGCCGGGCTGCCATAACCTAAATTGCTGACGCCGGACAAAAACTTACACCGCAAAAAAAAATTTTTGCGTACAAAGTTTGCATTAAGTATAATTTTTTTATTCATTTAAACAGCCCGTTTGCGCTTTATTTAACAACGTTAAACAAAAATGAGCTAATACGACGACAGTGAAGATCACCGTAAGTAATCTGGTAACAGAATAATTAGGAACACTCTTCTTTTTGGCATCAAATTTTAATTAGAATTTTTAGTTTAGTTCTTTTTACTTATTTTGGTACCTTTCAGACTTTCCAATTTTTGCTAAAATGTCTTTCTATTCGACCAGTAATTTGTAAAAATCTTTAATTTATTGCTTATCTTCCAATTAATTGGAATTCCCCTGACATCCGGAAGCTCCCCGGTCGCCCTCTAAACTAGGAGAAATCCGGGGAAACCCGGACGAATGGCAGCCCTAGTTTAGCATCAAGGACTAAGTACTTAATGTTAAAGCTAAACTAATCAGTGACCCTTTAGAGCATTTCCCTGTCCGAGTTTATTGATTTAGTTTAGTGAAGGGTGCAGACAGTGTCACCATGTTGTTTAACTAAAACAAACAATAAATCAATGAGAGATACATAATTATATGAAATCACTAGCTTCTGCCCGCGACTTCGTCCGCGTGAAATTTCTTGTTTCCCCGACCCACCCCACCGCACCCATGCCTGCCCGTGCTTTTACTTTATTTCGCTTAAACTTTCATTTAAAAAAAATTGTGTCCTAGTTAATAGGAATGTAATTCTTCCTCACGAATTGGGCTGTAAAATTCAAAAAGATTTTTTCAATTCCAACTCTCAGTTCCAGAGATGCAAAAACAAAAAAACCTGCCAAGTGCGAGTTGGACTCGCGCACGAAGGGTTCCTTACCATCCATACTAATATTACTAGCTTTTTCCCGCGGCTCCGCCCGCGTGGATGTCGGTTATCGCGTAAAAAAGTAGCCTATGTCCGTCTCCATATCCCAGGCTATATCTCTGCCAAATTTTATGACGATCGGTTCAGCGGTTTAGGCGTGAAAACGTAACATACAGACAGACAGACAGACAGACAGAGTACTTTCACATTTATAATATTAGTATGGATAAATGTCAAAGTAACTCTGTCTGTCTGTCTGTCTGTATGTTACGCGGCGGCGGTCTTTGTGTCGCGTCGCGTGTCGCGCCTGTTTGTAGGAGCCTTAACTTTCAAGTTCATTACATTTATATTTAAATGAAGTTTCCTATTTCTGCCTAGAATTGCAACACCTACGTTTTAGTATCCACAAAAATAATGCGAGGGGAAAACATTGAAACGGAAGCTGACTACTGCATAAGGAATAATTATAAAACACGTGCAGTCATGTCAAAAACAATATGCAACAATGGAATGAAATGTAATTTGTGCGCCCTCCCGATGCTGGGGACAGTTAAGGCTTATATTATAGGTACGAGGGTATGAGGGGTCAAACCGATCAGTACCAATACAAATCTAACAAATTGACACATACACTACACTAGTGAACGCTGTATAGTGGGGTAGGTACTCATTGTTGAGGTGCGATTTCCATGCCTGAATCATTTTGTAAAGATGAGTCATCTGCAATTTTCTCGCTTGGTTTGGTAGCTGAACTTCGCGATACACTGATTTTTTGTGTAATATCCCACGTTCCAATTCCACCAATTCTTGAGCTTTTTACGGTTCTCTTTCAAGATTATTGCTTGCACTGTCGTTGCAAGATCGTCGGTCTATTTCTTAAACGAAGTTTAGGTTAGCAACAATACTTGAGTTGACTTCCGCAAGCCATTCTGTTTGGGAAACTTGTGTAAGAATTTCTGTCAACATAAGCAAGTTTTGTTGCTAATCTAAATTAGTTATACAATCCCTGATCTGTCATTTATATTACAATCGTACGTCATATAGTACAGTCACTAGTCAGTGCAGTCGAACGCATCACGATGTTTTCTTCTTAGAAATGAATGTGGCCATAATGTTCGTCCATTACAGGGGAAATATAATTCAAAATTATTTGTGCAACTATTATGCACTTTTAGCTCTTGTCAAACATCCCCCCTCAGGGCACGCTGTCAGAATTGTTATGGGGCTTTAATTGTAAGAGTGTGCGTAACCACAACAAAGCCCCGGCCCACAGTGGAACGAATGTATGGGAGCGGTTGGACGTAGACATGTCCGAAAAATAAGAGTAAAATTATGACAAACTAATGATGCCATCTTATTCGATTACTTAATGCCTTCATAAATTGTGGTGATGAATTTCTTCATAACTCCCATATTTCGGGAGTAATTTGAGAAAATGTGAAATTTTACTATGAAAATGAGTGTATCGAGCTCTCTCCCTCCTGATTCCGGGCTTGTTTCAAGTAGCGGTCTCTAATATCGTAATGCTATTACTAAGAGCTATATTTAATACTAAGACACATAGTGCGCCAAATGTGCACTTTCTGGGATAAAAGGAAATGAAAATTTAAAAAAAAAAACGTTTTTTCCCCATTTGTATTTACTTTAAACCGCAGACAGACTTATTAAGAGGTCTATAAATATATTATATATATACAGAAATATATATTAACAAAAATATTCACAAGAACTGATGAGAGTATGACTTTTAAGTAAGTTGATAATAAATTACCTAGTTTCATTAAAAGTACAATAAATAATTAAGATGTAAGCTCTAATTTACTAAGTTACACATTTTAAAACAATAACATCATTTAATTATCTTCGTCATCATCATCATCATCAATTAATTCAAATTCAGAATCGATGCCCGCTAAATCATTTATGTTAACAAATTCGATATCACTTTTCTCAGAATCCGTAAGCTCATAAAATTCCTTAAAAGAAGATTTTTTTACAAACTTATTTCCTTTTGGACGGATACTTGTAACAAGTGGATCAGAAGACAGTAAAAGATTGTGCATAATATCTTCATTGCATGAGATACTGCTATGCTTTCGAGAATGCCCCTCTCTATATTTTCTAAAATCTTTATTTCTAGCCTCAGATGCCTCTTCGGATAGAAAACCAATGGGCACAATTGACATGTTCTGAACTATGTCTGGCCCATGCATTAAAATTTTATGAAGTGAAGAAGGCATATAATACCATGGGTATAACTCCACGTAAAGCTTAGCAGTATCAAAGCAGAACTCTCGGAATTTAGTTACGTTGATCTTCTCTCCTGATGAAATACACTGCAAGATCACACAGATTTTTCTTAAAAGCATAGCATCTATTCCGGTCAGTTCAGCAGATTTAGTGTAGTTTTCAAAAAATCTCCTTGCCGAGTTGCCATTGTTGGTGGATCCACTGCCTTGTTTCACAACATCGAGAAGTAAGCCCGTTTCTCTTCTTACAGCCTCTTGAACTCTTTTCTTCCTGTCATCAACTTGCCTTTTTGCTATATCACCCCTTACTTGCCATGATTTTATGTCTAATTTGTAGGAAATGTGTAATAAGCATTCCATTGAGCGAATCCAAGCGTGAAGGGTGCTTAAGCTATATTTATACATGTCCTCGTTTGCGTGTTTATCTTTGATTAACTCTAAATTATTCATTTCTTTAGGACAAGCCTTGCATATGTCACACACTGAAGCTGCTGTATTGGATATAATGGAAAGAATTTTACCATCAATCATTGTCAACAGCAGTTGGTGTTTGACACTAATTCCATCAGTGATGGTGGATGGAGTTAAGGCTTCAATCTCTGCTTCGATTTCAGCCATCTCTCTCTGCACATTTTCTTTGGTTTCCTTTATAAACTTAAACAATATTGGCCGGCAAAATGAAGTGGAAGATGGTCGCTCGTTTTCCCAAATTGTTACACCTTTTGAGACGAGCCGCAGTGGTACAAGACTAATCATAAAATTACTAGCAAGATCGATTTGCTCATCTTCACTCGTCCTTTGATGATAAATGCTTTGGCTAGATGATCCGTCAAAACCCCATTTGCTGGTCAATACGAGCTGTTGATTGGGATCAACAGGGGTTTCTAACGACCTAATAAGTCTTCTTGAGGTTAAATCCATCAAGGCTTGTAATTTGATTTTTGCAGAGCTCTCTGTAACTGTGAGATCTTCTTTGGCCGGATAGCACTTAATTTTTTCTTTAACCAACATGTAGTAACTCGGGTATTGAAGAGCTCCTTCTTGAGTGTTGAAATCCCGAAGAGTGTTATAGCGCCATTTCGATAAGTTCATCGATACATAAAGAGCCAATGCCTTCAAAGGGGATATTTCCCGTACCTGAATTGATTTACCTTCAATGAAGGCTTTGATTTTTGAGGCCTCTTCTGGATTCTCCGTCAAGTATTTCATAACATAAGCTGTATCGCTTTGTCCTGCCTTTTGAAGCGCCCTTTCGGCCGAAAACATAATTTCAGCGCTGCTACTGCTGCATGAAAGACTATCTTCAGTGCGTCTTCTTTTTTGCCGGTTACTAAGGTCCTCAAAAGATTTACGAGGACTAGGATGTGTACAAGTTGAAGCATCAGATTTAGCAGGAGAAATTATGGGCTCGATGACGTCACTTATATTTTCTGTAGAAGGTTCCATATTTTCATTCTGTAATTCCGGCCATTGAATTGCAGCCTGTAGCCAAATCTCATGTTTCTTCCGAAACTTATCTGTGCTTCTTCCAGACTGTGTCCATTTTGCATAAATGCGGTAGCAAAATCGACGACACCAGTCTTTTAAACTTGTTTCAGCACTTTCACATAACTGAACACAACTGTTATCTTTTAAAACACTGAACAAATAGTTAAAGTCGCGTAAATCTTTATGTGCGCGTGCGCATAAAGCAACGTGAATATCAAGATTTGTATTAAAATTTGGAAAATACATTGCGAGATTAGCTTGGATACAACGAGGTGTAAATCAACACTGATTTTAAAGTTACTAATAGTGACCTATTTATATAAAATCCAGGTATCCCAGGTATCCTTTGTTAAATATTGCAAGGTAATTAGTTATTGTGATAATTAGTAAATGATGCATGCTAAATTAGTGTATTAAGAGCCATTTAGTAATTAAATAATAGCAATGTTCTTATCAGTAATCATTAGTGCATCAGTTTTATATGTAAACCTTAAGTCCCTAATTATATATCCTAATTAGCTTATATCTTCTCTAATTGGCTGCTCAGAAATGTTATTGTAATAAGGTAAACCTTTAGAAAAACGGTTTTAATCAACAAAATAAACAAAAAATAAAAAAATTGTGTTATAAAATAAACATCACTCTTTATCCCAGAAAGTGCACATTTGGCGCACTATGTGTCTTAGTATTAAATATAGCTCTTAGTATTAGCATTATGATATTAGAGACCGCTACTTGAAACAAGCCCGGAATCAGGAGGGAGAGAGCTCGATACACTCATTTTCATAGTAAAATTTCACATTTTCTCAAATTACTCCCGAAATATGGGAGTTATGAAGAAATTCATCACCACAAGTTATGAAGGCATTAAGTAATCGAATAAGATGGCATCATTAGTTTGGCATAATTTTACTCTTTTTTTTCGGACATGTCTACGTCCAACCGCTCCCATACATTCGTTCCACTGTGCGGCCGGGCCCAGGCCAGACGCTTTGTTATAGGGACTTGCGTTACAAACACATTGAAACACCAATTTCAATATACTTTATTAATCCTCACCTGCCTATTCAATGAAAATCAAAGCTTATGTAAAATCTGCAAACCAGTTTGGGTTGGGCAAATTCAAAATATTTGCGAGTATAAAATTTGATTGAATGAAGTGAATTCAAAAATAATCTATTATATTTCAAACCCTTTTAATGCTGTGTAATGTGTGTATTGTTAATGCTGGAGGGAAGTAGCTACGGAACTAACTCCCCAGCAAAACGTCACCTTTTTGACTCACACAGAATTCTGACCTTAGTTTGGCTTTCACTCGTGAAGTATGTTAACTTATTGGCAGTTTGGCACGTAAGTACCTACAGTCGTACAAGTATCTGATTTGCTCTAGAAGTGTTTACGATGCTGACGTCATCGTAAGAGAAATTCCATAAACACATGAGTGCAATACAAGGTATGCACAATAAATAACACATTGGCTGTTTTATAAATAACAATATGTTAACTTTCAATGCCAACGCATTAAGGCTCGTACAGACTCGCGCGATATCGCGGGCGCGACGCGACACTAGTAGCACAATTTCTTTGTCGGTGCCTGTCGCGGCCGCGATATCGCACGAGTCTGTACGAGCCTTTATAGTTAGCAGATAAATGAGTAAGCGGAATGGAGAAACAATTTCACTTAATTAATTTATTGGGAGCCTGACATCATTAATGCAACAGATTTAGGATTAAATTATACTTTTGAAAAGTTCAAATGAAACGCTGCGTAGATAGGTCATTTGAACTTTAACTACATAATTTATTTGTAGAAACCAGAATCAATGTAGGTAATCCTTACATAATATGGAGATTCCCTTTTGAGCTAAGTACAAAGCTGTGTTTTTATAACACAGCTTAAATTTGGTAAATACGAAACCCTTCAAATTGTGACCCTTCATCGGATGACCTCGGTTCCAAATCAAAGGGCGCTGCCCGTGACCATGATCGCGATTAGTAATGTTCAAATCCGCTATAAACTAAAGACGCGCTTTAGACTATAAAATATAGGTATTTTTACAGCACGTTGTTTTATACGCTATCATTTTATCACGTTGTTACAAAACTCGACCGCAGTCTAAACGCGGAGACGTTATCATTTTATCTGGTAACACGCTAAACGGACCAATGATGATCTCGCAACGCGCAATACACGAAAGAATTTACTAATGTTGCTGATTCTCTTGTACACCGAACTAAACTAACTATACCCTAAGTCTCAAATTCAGATAATTTATGTAAACAAAGGGGATAACATATCAAAAAAATATCTTCGTAATGGTAATTCACATAAAATGGCGAAAAAAGAGGTGACATTTTCTTTTAAGTACTGATTTTAAGAAATAATAATTAACAAATAATCATACCGTAATTATTTTTATAAATTTCAGGTTTTAAACAAAGTTATTAAAAAAAAGGAGATTTTCTGGTATAAAATATTTTATGATACTGGTAACAATGCAGGAGATCCAAATATTTTCAAATGTTTTACATCTTCAAGAACACTAATATTACAACTCTCATTCCTAGATTCATATTGTAAGTAGCATATCTAGCCACATTTTGGATGAAAACGGCAGTAAACTGTTTCGAGTGGAAATCGATTTTGGGAGGCCTACGTCTAGCACTGGACTTAAAAGGGCTGATTATGACGATCCTATGCCGTGTCTCCGACATACTACACAATACATTGTTTGGCAACGGTATTTTGTTTGCATAGTTCTTATAATTAATTCACTTTAATTTTAGCGATGACTATTTACAAAAAAAATATGATAAAATGTTTTGCACCACTGTCCTGTCATTTTGACAGTGACATTTCTTGACATTACTTTGTTTACATAAATTATCTGAATTAGAGGCTTTGGGTATAAACTATCACTAATATTCCTGACTTTTCTGCAAAAAAAATCTCTATTTTAAAAAATAATATTGCCACAACTAAAATCGAATTTGCCAATCACGACTCGTATTTTTTATAGGATTTCCCCATGTTCCCTTGTGATTTTGTACTTGTACCGTTTATTAACCCCCGACAGAAACGGAGAGGGGCGTTATAAGTTTATAATAATTTTAAGAGATACTGGTGAGATGTAATGAAATACAGATTTACCTTTAAGTACATATAACAACTATCTATGTTCAACTTAATGGAATAGATTTGGACCCTGTTGAGTCGACGGTTTTTCTTGGAATAACGATTGATGGTAAATTACAATGGGGCCCACACAGAAAAATTGTCAGGAAGGCTAAGTTCGGCCGCCTATGCTGTTAAAAAAAATCGACAGATAACTGATTTAGATACTGCCAGAATTGTTTATTTTAGTTATTTTCATAGTCTTATGTCATATGGGATTCTTCTCTGGGGAACCTGTGCGGATATTAACACAATCTTTGTTTTACAGAAAAGGGCTGTTCGAGCATAAACTTGGTGCAAGAGATTCCCTTGGGAAAAATTTAAAGAAATAGATATTCTGACTGTAGCCTCTCAATATATATTTGAAAATCTATTGTATGTACACAAAAATATATCAAATTTTAAGAAAATGTCCGATATTCATAGTCTAAATACCAGAAATAAACACAATCTTGCTGTACATCGCACTCGCCTCCACAGAGTAGGCAACTCATTCATGGGTCAATGTATACGCTTTTACAACAAACTTCCCATTGAAATTCGAAACTTACCCATTAAACGATTTAAAAGCTGTATTAAAACCAAACTTTGCAAAAAAGAGTACTATAACATTTCTGATTATTTAGAAGACAAAAAAGCTTGGGATTGAACTGTTCGCTCTGCTTAAAGCCGTTTGATTAAACCGTAAAACTTGACATTTTAATAATTATACAACGTTTTATATACATACCTAATTATTGACATTATTAAATATTATATACAAAATGACATGAATATTTACTTTGAAAAGTATTACATATATTACTTTAACTATTGTGAATGTGAGCACTATGTGGGTCATTTGTTTTCTTTAAGATTATCTCTTTTTCCTCTTTCTCAAATAGTTTTAATGATGGTCTGGTTTTTTGAGTACTTTATGCGGCCTACCCAAATGTCCTTTCTTTGGTATTGTTCGTCGAGTCGTTGAGCTCCTTAAATCCTGAGTTGAGCTACACGTTTACTGACAAATGCTTGCACTGACTGGACGGGTCCACTCAAAATTGTGTGGTTCTTTCCTCAAAAGACCATTTCAGACACGGATCTACATGGTCCTCACATGATCTGACCAAGATTATGTCTGGACTTTAAAAGAGACTTTGACCCCTGAGTTTGTTTCGCCATTTCTTCTCAGGGATAGTCAGATAGGAAATGTCGACTTCCTCAAGCTTGTTTTTATATTTTTTATATGACGTGTAAAAGTGATTCCGATATCCTATTTACAGAATAAACGATTTCATTTATCGAGCAACAAAGCCTTGCCTCACGTAACGCATGCCATGTCAACACAGCAGTCCCAATCTGCAAGTAGGTATGGTTTCCAATTACAATAGTGCACGCTCGATAGCCAATAGTCACTGTCTGTGTCTTTGTTTCACATAATATTCACCCGTGTGTGAAACACGATGCTTTGCTTTGGCATCAATGCAATTTCGTTGTTCTAGCTTCAATTAATTCCGCTGATTGGATCCTATGTAGGACTAGACCGTAACAGGACAAAGGTGACTGTTACGAACCAGTAAAATCTTACAGTAGCTAACGACAGAGACAATGGCAACTTTGTAAAAATGAAAAGGTTTCAGTAAGACTATTTCTGATTTTCTACCTAAAGTGGACGCTTCCCACATTGTGTCTGAACCTTAGAATAATAACAGTTATTATTCTAAGGTCTGAATGACGCTTGACGTGGAAACACTTCACCTTGGCAACCTCAAAATAAACAAATTAATCCGCATGTCTGGAATGTCAATCCTGTTCAAATTATTATCGCTTCTTGTAGGCCATGGTTATTTCGATATTATTTGGCTGCTAAGCGAGCATAGCAAAATGGAAAACGAGAGGATTACATGAAAATTCTCTCATAAGGGTCTTAACAACTCTCGGATGGTTTACAATCGTTCAAATAAGCGCGGGCGTTTGTTAGCAAGATAGGTGCTTCCAGGGTATTACAATAATTGGAAAAATGATGAATCGGAAAATACTTTAGAAATTTTCAGCTTCACAGCTTTAATGGCAATTAGAACGTTTTGGGTGATCTTAACATACCGAGACTCCTCCGTGCCTCGGAAAACACGTTAAGCCGTTGGTTCCGGCTGTCATTCGTGGATCTCTGATAGTCATTACAGGGCCTCAAGTCTGCTATTACAATAGTGTCAGAATGGTCTCTTCATTGTGAGTTTTTGACAGATTTGCCATACAAACACTGTCAAATACTCACAATGGCGAGACCATTCTGACACTATTGTAATAGCAGACTTGAGGCCCTGGTCGTCAGAAGCCCGAAAGTTTGACTACCAGTAACTGGGTTATGGAAGTCAGATAGGCAGGCAGTCGCTTTATGTAAAATACTGGTATTCAGCTGGATCTGGTTAGACTGGAAGCCAACCCCAACATAGTTGGGAAAAGGCTAGGCAGATTGATTGAGAATGTTTTGATTGACCCGCATAGAAATACAATACAATTAATCGTGCAACAATATCATGTACTCGTAGTCAAATTATTTTACTACGAGTACATGATATTGTTGAAAGCAATTAAGCCTTCTTAAGTTTATAATAATACACTAAAGATAAGAAACAACTGGGAGTTACTTTAAAATCTACGAGGTAAAATCTTAATATATAAAACAAAGTCGGGTTATATACACCATTTATAACTCAAGAACGGCTTGACCGATTTTTATGATCTTGGATTTGCTGGATCTCCCTCCGCCCCGAATAGCAGAATAACTATTAAAACATGCGACAAAATCCACGAAAAAAAATAAATGTAGAAAATTCACTTTTTCATACTTTTTGTACAGATGGCCTTTTTAATAGTGTCTCAAGAACGGATTGAGGAACGGGGGAACAAGAAATTTCACGCGGTCGAAGTCATGTCACGGTGGATGGCAATTTCTTTGTCCTAAAAATAGGCCAACCCTCTGGTCACGTGAAGAGTCGACCAACCGCTTGGCGATGTCCCGAAATACTCGATGAGCACTCGGACCCCACGGACCTAGTGTTTCAACCCCAAACGACTCAAACATATAAAAGGTTATATTCCCTATAAGGTTGTTATATTTCGGTCGTTTGAAGTTTTCTGCACCTGCAGCAGCCGCCCCAGTACAAACCGCCATGTTAGGAAGATGGGAAGGCGCGACTGTGTCGAGACAGGTTGCATCCCACACCAAAGGCCTACCCAACTTCCAACGCATTATGGTAATTCCGTCTGGCCTCTTCCCATCGTCGCGTGTTAAGCCATTGGGTTCTAAAACAGCTGGCACTCGGCGATGGCAAGAGCCCGACGGATAATGTCATTAATGCTGGCGTACCGTGCTAACCGACCAGCGCTCTTGCTGTAGGATAAGCCATGCATGGTGTCCGTGGCGGTCGACTGCTTCACCACACTGACAGCGATGTGGAGCCCCGCAAGAAGCGCCCATACATACACTTAAGTCTATTAAGTACATGTGAGTGAAGTTGGGAAAGGAAGAACCACAAGTATGCCCATCTCATCACTTGTTCTTTGCATAGGTACTCGAAAACTCCACAAAATAACTAAGCGTGTATTTATACAAGAGATTTTTGGGGTAAACATTAAAACGTCAGAAAGAGCCGTTAAAAGCCACCACGCAAGATAGTTTCGTGATTTTTATAAAAACTTAAAGAAAATCGCTTTTTGAACCCGAAAAACTAAACTAACATTTCCGAAGAGAAACAATAGGTACTTGCTTAATATTACTGACCGATGAAAATAATAGTAGGTAGTATTTATTGACTCAGTTTTACAATTACCAATTTGTTACACTACGATATTAACTTTAGTCGGGGTTTGGGCTAGAAATTGTGTAGTTAGGTGTTCAACAAGAGTATTCCGATAACAAGTATACTTCAGGAATGTTAATCAAGGTAATGATGTTGACCCCAAAATAAGTCGAGGGTCGTCCCAATCGCGTTCCCTTCGACATTCCCTTTTAAATCTCTGTTAACATGAAGGTCAAGGTTAGTTGCAGTAGGGTTGCTGGCAAGAAGAGATTACATCTGAGAGTGCTGCAAATAATGTCAAAAAAGTACCAAGGTACATTCTTAATTCACCTTACTTTCAATATCGTTCTAAATTCAAAACCAATAGTAAGGTACTTAATCAGAACGCCAAACGCTCTCGATGCGTAAAATCGAGATGGTTAAAAGAAACACACTAGGAATGGTTTCTTGATTCAGCTAACGATAAGAATAAACGAGATAACAAAAAACTTAAGAATGACTTATCACGAATATAATAGAGAATGAATACAAAAGAAAATGAATTTCAGCTGTAGGTTGACTTCCGAAGCAATCTATTTGTGGTACCTTTATTAATAATTTGCGCAAACAAAGGCCGGATATCGGTCCAGGCAGGACTCGAGGGTGTCGTGCGTGATAACTATATTTACCTCATCAAACCATGAATTATTATTTGCCCTTTTGTAACTGAACGAATAAAATATTAAAACTGTAACGCGTTTTTAGGGCATCGCAGAATTAATAATGAAGTTGCACACAGTAGACTTAAAAAACACCCTTTCTTTCAAAGAATATTGGAAAGTATAATAATTTTTACTTATTCACTTTGCAACTTAGAGAAAAACTAGCGATTGCCTTTATAAATTCATTACAAGTAACGCGCTTTGACGCCACCCTGCACCTACCTTGTAAATCACATTGATACTCAAAAATACTGGGCCTCAAGTCTGCTATTACAATAGTGTCAGAATGGTCTCTTCATTGTGAGTTTTTGACAGATTTGCCATACGAACACTGTCAAATACTCACAACGGCGAGACCATTCTGACACTATTGTAATAGCAGACTTGAGGCCCTGAAAGGTTTAGCGTTTCCCAAATTCCCAATCACTAATATGTGTTCTACAAACTTTCGGAACGAAGATAATAGTGTGAAGTTGTGTCTTGCCGTAATTAATTAGGTATCTATCAGAGATTCCTAGAATTACACTAATAAATTAGTTTATACTATCCTAAGTGATTCTAGAAATTTCGTTCAAGTTCATCTTAAATGCAGCTTATAAGTTCTTAGTATTAGTAAAGTTGCTACTCGGAAATCGGCATTGAAAGCTTTACAAAGCACAAATTTAATAAGTATCTTTGATAATTAATTTAATTTATGAGAGACGTCGCTCTTCCTTAGAAATAACAAGAAATATGATCTAAACATTCTTATTAAAAATATCTGTAAATGTACTTCGTTGTGACTTGGTTTCCGTACGTCTTTTTCGGGTGATTACTTAAAATCAGCGCTGTGCTGTGGGTCGCCCATGGCACAGCATCATGCTGAGTGGAAGCCTTCTTGTCACAGTCATGACGTGCACCTGCCTACTATTCGTGTTGTGCTCGTAACTATAGTACCTAGATCTATTTTGTTTTATTTTTCTGTTTACCTACTCGAGTTTATAAACCTATTTTTCTTTCTTTCTTTCAAATAATTTAGCTTTCATACCTAGTTAAAAGTAAAATGTATGTGTGCACTGGTCAAAGAGACTTGAAAGTCCGTCACGTAAATCCTATCCACGAGTACACTCGTTTCGTGTGCTTGCCATAAAAACGTGTTTTTAATTATAAACTGTATGGAGAGACGTGACCTACCACTCCTTTAGATTTAACAGACAGATAGCACTCATTGAATAAATTCCATAATTTTATTTGGTAATACTTTATTGCCGTTTCGGCTAGTCAAGACGATAGCTGCTTCTAATTACTATTGTCTCATCGCAAATGTATTTAATCTGCAATTTAGAATATAGTTTTTGAGTTCCACCTCCGATTAACTTTGCTGAAAGATCTCTAATTGTCATATTTATCCGTACCTAATCCATACAAATCTATGCTAATATACCCATTATAAATGCGAAATTAACTCTGGCTGTCTGTCGCCTTTAAACCGATCGTTATTAAACTTGAGAGATTGGTAAATTGGAACCTGGAAAACGACAAAGGCTACCGTTATTGGATTCATCCTGATTATTTGTATAAAAAAATGATTAAATCTAAATATATATGTAAAACAAAATTGTGTTAGTTACACTATTTATAACTCAAAAACGGCTGGACCGATTTGACCCCAATAGCAAAATAACTATTTAAAACATGCGAAAATAAAGGATTTTTTTTTTTCTGTAAAATTGGAAAAGATTTCTGGAAAAATTTCAAATTCGAGAAAAACTGAACGTTCTTTATTCTATGAGATTTTTGTATGACCTATTGAAATTTGGATAGGACACGAACGCCAGCAACAGCTAGTAGGTAATCAATATGATGATAACACCAGATGCATTTAGGCGTGCCGTTCGTTCCACATTAGGCTCCTAATCTGTGAACATTATCAGCACACAAGATATAGATACCTTATTTCAAAGATAAAACACGTTTCATTGATAATGTCTGTCCTTATAATTACATGAATTGCATGTTGTGTAGCAAATGTAATGTAGTACCTGGCTGATGCAGAGGGACAAAACTCTATGTTTCTAAGATTGTAAGATATGGGCAAGAATTATTATCAACAACAGAATGCCCTGTGATTCAGGAGTTCCACGCGCCTTAATCAGGCACTTAGGGGGTTTATTTATTTACACAACCAACGAAAATACACAAAGATAACTGTTTCAATATCAGCGACGAAGGATATTGATTCTTCTCATAAACAAATTTCGGGTACGTCTTACACATAAATAAAATATACAAATAAAAAGACTACTCTCACGGTCTAGCAATTCATCATGTACGAGTATTTTCTGTTATAAAAGTGCAGAAGTGAGAAATCTTTCAAGTGATAGGGTAGGTATTTTATACAGTTGAATCAACACATGTCACAACACTGAGACACGATTACGCGTATTATGATATAGATTCTCATTTCAGAATAACCTATTCTGTGGTTAAATAAATTAATGTAGGTTGCTACCATTGCACCCGCAATTCTGCTTGCATGGACCCCTGAGGGTCCATGCAAGCAGAATTGCCCAGCTCAGCCCAGCCCAGCTCTGTCTGAACAGAGAACATAATTAATTGTAAGTACCTAAGTATCATTCGGGAGAAAAAAACAGATTTCGGATAATGGGTCCTCAAGTTACGAGTATAAGCGAAACTGCCCTTTATTTATCAAAAGTGTCGTCGACGTAGAAGCAGCATTCGACTGAAAATCCCCTTCCTTCTATTATAAGCTCAAGGAGCGTGAATTTAATATTCTGTCGAGATCTAAGGTAAAAATCGAGATTTTTCGCTAGGTATTTTACAATAAAATAGCTGATACCCTGCAAACAACTTCGAGATGAGGTAGGTTTTCTGTAGGATCGGAAATATAACTATATTTTAGAAAATATAATTCGGTTAGTGTGGTGGTCATACCAATATTTAATTAATATTTTTAAATATTGGTATGACCACCAAACTAAGTCAAATGGCTTGGCGAATTTTCTGATGAGTACAGGTTGGAGTGTGGAGTGAGACGGGGGGTCTACGTCTACTTCACTCTTCAACTTGTACGTGAACGGGCTGATTGTTGAGCTGAGCGACATCGGAGTAGGATGCTCGATCGATGGTCACTGTATCAACAGTATAGGCTATGCAGATGATATGGGTTGCTCAGCCCATCAATAGCTGCGCTCAGAAAGCTGATAAGCGTGTGTGAGGAGTATACAAGGGTACACGGCCTCCTGTACGATGTACAGAAAAGCTAGCCCTTGGTATTTCAAGCCAGGGGTCGTAAACTGGGGGATGTGGCACCTGTGCTGCTTAACGATGTCGCTCTTCGAAGAATGAGAGATAAAACTCTCTCATTCTTCGAAGAGCGACATCGGCCATGTGGTCACCGAGGATTTGAAAGACAATCGGGACATAGAAAGGGAGCGAAGAGCGTTGGCGGTCCGCTGCAACATGTTGGCACGCAGATTTGCAAGGTGTCGTTTAGAGGTAAAGATCACTCTGTTTAAAGCATTCTGCCGAACCCTCTACACCTGCAATCTGTGGATCAACTACACGCAGCAAGCCATCAACACTCTCCGAATACAATATAATAATGCGTTCAGGGTGCTGGTGGAGCTCCCACGCTACTGTAGTACGTCTGCGATGTTTGTGCACGCGCACACTGACGGCTGTCATACTGTGCTGCGGCGCCGCATCGCTTTGCTGATGTTCCGTGCGCGTGGGCGCTAACACCATCCTGAGCGTGCTCAGCCACAAGCTGAACAGCCCCGTCTGGGGCACTAGGTTCAAGCATAAGTGCGTGTGCCCGGGGCCCCAGAGGGCGGCAAATACTTAAATTAAAATAGTATTTTTGGTCGCTTTCCTAACAATATTATGGGCCAAATGTGTCTGAACTAAAAAGAACTCATTCTTTTATTTTATTTTTTTATTTATAATCTCGAGTCTGGGTGGACTTCGACTAAGACTTTAACCTTTTGACCGCCACAGTCATGTATTATATTCAATCTCTGTAATTCCATATCTTAGTGTTACTCAGTTTAGTGATGTAGGTAGCGATTTTACAGGGTTGACGATATTGGGTGGACGAGCTCGCAATGATATTAATGGTACAGGATAGGATGTAGCAAGACGATTAATGCCTCACAGGCGATCAAATTGCTTGTCGCCTGCAACGCATGCTTATATTTCTTGTATCTATCAGTGGCGATTCAAACTGTACACAGTCAGTTCGAATTGCCACTGGTACATACATCCAATTTATTTAGCTAGGTACTAGCTTCTGCGCGCGACTTCGTTCGCGTGGAAGTCGTAAGACACACACAATATACTAAAATACCAGCCACATTTTAATAAAACTTCCCTGAATACTACGTTTGTCGTTTTGGTCACAGCAGTCAAGATATACGGAGAGTCAGGACTGGTGACGCCGGAGCAAGCGACGTACAGTTCTATGGTAATGGGTTTGGTTTCCACAATTAGTAGTAATTAGGCTATTGTACATGAGCCATGGCGACCATCAGTGGTTATTCCAACCAGCCCACCTCCCTCCAGAAGTTAATTACGTATCCCGGACCGTTTAGAACATCTGTGAAAGATCTGGGTGCCCCGAGGGTTTCTGTTCTAATCTGCCTTCTGTTCAATCTGTTTCCTCAGCCTCCATGCAAGCCCTGCACAGAGGATTGTCCCGTGATGGTCCCCGTCACCAGGGGCAGGCCGGTCTTGTCCAGGGGTAATAAACACCAGGTTAACCTTTCATCTAAGAATGGCATAGCCTCCCTGGACTATCTGCAGCCCGGTGTCGAGGTCCACCAGTTCTTTTCTAGTGCATTATTGAAGGCCTGCGTTCCTGCATATACACTAATGGCACAACACTGATACATTGAATGTTTCTCATTGTCATTCTTACAGATTATTCCTGACGAACACCTAGCACCAATATACTCGTAATATAACAGTACATTGTAATTGTAAACACACGGGATTTCTCACTAAAAGTCACCTAACCATAGATATTTATTTTTATCCTAACCATAGACGACAGAAGAGGTCTAACTTAATTACACTTCCGGACACCTGAATCGTTCCACTGAAAGATCTCTATCTTTTTAAATAATGGTAGTAAAAAGAAAGTAAAGTTTTAGAAGCCAGTCACTCACTATTATTTTCGTTTACCATTGTTCCAAGTCTGAAATCGGAATACCTAAAAAAAACTGTGTAATTGCAATAAGTCGTCTTTTCGCGTTTCTCAGGGTCAAAATTAGTGTTGAATTTTTGAAGAAAACAGTGGTACTTATACATAGAGAAAACGTTTATTTAGTAACCTCCAAAAATATTTACAACGGCCGTCATGTTGTTTGGCATGGAATTAAAGCAAATAGCGTGATTATTTATACCCTACAGTTTGACCAAACCTATAGGGAATATCTATGCAAAATTTGAATAAAATCTATCCGATAGTTTTTGCGTCATGCTGAAACATACATTTAAACAAACAGACAAATATTCTAGAAACTATATTTTCGGCATCAGAATCGTTCCCAGATCTCGTGGCAATTACTTTTTTCAAAAATATTCAACCTACTGTTTTGACTTCGCTACGATTTTATTATATGTATAAATAGAGAAAGGTAGTTCTCCACATTGAAAGGAAGTTAGCTTGATTTTTTTTATTTATATTCTCTACCTACTAATATAGTTTTCAAGCTCCTGTTGTTACACACCATAATGGATCATGCTAACTGACAAATAAATAAATTATTATTGATATTAATTTAAGTGTCCAGGATTGAGGAGCCGTCTCATATTTCAACGGGGGTACTACCAACTCCAATCTTGGAGAATGACCTTAAGCACTGATTTGAAGAAGCAACAATTGAATGGTAAACTCTAAATCCGTCTACAACAGCGCCATAAATCGCTGATCTAAAATATCCTATTTGCAGACATGTATTTCCCGGGATCCCGTTTGATCCTCAAGTATCGCAGACCTGTTGCTAAAAGTAGATGACGAACGACGACGATTTATGAAATAGCAAAATACGTTACATTTCTGTTAAAGAAAAAGTTCTTACAAGGACTTAGTTGTAGCCTACTATTACATATTCCATTTACAAATAACATTAGACATGGCATGGCATGGCATTAGACAAATAACGGTTAAATAACGACAGTTTTTGTGTAATATTGTTGAAATTACTGCACTTTAGTCATTTTTTTAATGTAAATGGTAAAATCAATAAAGTCCTAATTTTGCGTGTGTATGTTAATCCATATTAACGTTTTATAAACGTAATTTTACAACAGATCAATAAAGTCTGTTAATTAAAACAGATAGTCATTCAGGATAACAGGAATTCGAGGAACGCCAACGTTGGCAAAAGCCGGGTCGCTCGCAGTTAAATTAGTTCTTTATTGAACAAAGCTGCGTAACACACTATCAGTAGCAATAGGTTTCATTTTGACAGTTCAACAACATTCATTGCGTTATTTAAATTGTTGAGCAGACAAATTTCTCGAATATATGAAGCAATGGGTTAGCAATATCCTTCAAAATCATTCAGATTGTGATTGATAGTGAGTTACGCAATGGTTGCAGGGGCGTAGCTACCGCCGTATCTGCCGAATCAATGATACGGGGACCCCGGGCTACACGGGCCTCTGAACTAAAATTCGTAAAATGGTATCCACAACCTCAAATTCTTATTGATTAAAGGCCCGGAATTAATGATGACGTAATTTATTTATGAGATGATTTACAAAGGCTTCAAACTACAGGCACAGTCTAATCCTCAAGCTCTTGCATTCATTTATTAAAATCACACAGACAATCTAACAGAATGCTTCACTTTTCGAGCGCGCTCTTGCTTTCTCATAGTAAAATCACAATAGCAGTTAGACCTATCCAAGTCATAATTCTCCAGTTTTCTAGCTCGCTTCGCTCGTTCTTGTATTCCCTTAAATAAGATCAAAAAGACAGCTTTTTTTAAGCTTCTGGGGCAGAATCCAATTTTATTTATTTTTTCCAAAAAAATGGGGTAAAAAATTGGCCTTGTTTTTTATACAGGGCCTCTTTTTAACTGACTACGCCACTGAATGGGGCTATCGTCTTTGTGCTCACCAGTTGGCGCCAAAGTCCGTAGTTTTATTTTATATGTTTTGGATATTATTATTAACATAAGCGGGATATTTACCATGTTTATTCATTGTTATGAGTTCCCGATATTTCGGCGCTGTTGCAAGCACCATGATCACGGATAAACTGAAGTCACTGCGAGTGGGTGTTTATGAGCAGACAAAACGGTCTACCCTCTTTCTTGTTCGTTTTTTGCACTCAGTACCGCTACCACTGTCACTCGCAACTCGATTCTGTTCCCGACACACGAAACTCACTGTGTCCGCTCGCGAACTTTTTTCGGCACTTCTTCGGTTTTTACACAGCTGAACCACTGGATTCCAGGCTCTCGACAGTTGAAACCCATCATCCCGGTTGAAGTTCCTATATTTGGTAATCTCAATAGCTTCTCTTTTCGCTTATGTTAATAATAATATTAGTGACCATGACAGTTTAAAAACTTATATGTTTTGGATATGTTTAAGTACTTACTCATTATTTTATAAAATGTTTATTTTAATACATTTTAAAATATCAAATGAATATTTACATTATAATATTCTATAATCATTATTATAAAATTGGCAAGCATTAAGCAGACAATAAATAGTACATTACTTTACCAAGGGCTGTAAAAGAAAGCCCGAAATCGCAGGTATTTGTGACCCGAACCGCAGCGAGGATTGTAAATATGCAATAGAGGGCTCTCTTTTTTACTGCCCGTGGTGAGTACACAATTTTACGTCTTCACTTGGTCATAATGCGAGTTATACCGAACGCGTAGCGTGCGGTCAAACTCACATTATGGCCAGGTGTGCCGTAAATATTATTATTCCTTAAGTGCTACGAAATTAGATCCTCAGTTGTTACCTAAAATCTTAAAACATAATTAATCAGGAATGTCACAATCTTTACAATTATGAATACCTAGTGAACGTTCAGTTTCAGATTTGACATTTCTAGAGACCTCACTCTAACTAGCGCCTCTAGCAACGAATTCAAGCGCGATAGTCCTCATTAGGGTGCTGATACTCGTATTGTCGAAAAAAATTCTTAATGTATTAGTGCTATATGATCGTCGACAGACTACAAATAATAATGTTATTGAGTGTTGGATATTAACTGTAAATTGTAATGTTAAATATTTTATTCTCTGACAAATCAGTGAATCAGTCAATCATCAATCATCATTGATGTTTCTAAAAAATATTTTATTGCGGCGCGGTTTTCTACAAGTTGCTACCTATATTTTTAAATTATTGCGTGGCAAGACTTCAAACCCGGGTATATTGAAAGAAATAAACCTGTGTGTGCCCGACAATTATGTATTGCGAAGGCGACGGCCATGTCTATTGGTGGTGCCCAGTAGTAGGACTAATCTACTTAGTAAAGCCCCTATAACGCATACCTTGCGTGTACTTAATGACGTAGCAGACAGAATAGATATTTTTACTTGTTCTCGGAGTGAGTTCACAAAAACCGCGACGTACATACCTAATATGTTATTGTAAATAATAAAAATGTAATTATGGCCACACTATTAAATTAGGAAATTCCTGTAATGATAGTGATGATGAGTTAATAAATAAATAAATAATAAATAAATAAATAAATAATAAATAAATAAATATCTAAAATAGAAAATGCACATCAAAGGCCGACATGATTAAATTTACGGATTGCAGTTTGACGACAATCAAAACTTATTCACACAAATACAAACTACCAAACCAATTCTCTCAATGAATAACCAGTCAGATATGACCAATTTGAGCTTCAATTGTCTATACCATCCCAAACAACGCAGGTTCGTGACAAGCATAACAAAGCAATCAAAGCACTTGTGATAATAATAATCATTACAAAAGACTTCTACGCACACTCACTTGGTCAGTATATTACACTCAAATGTTTAAACCAAGTGCATAAAAAGGTGAGATTATATGAAGCATTGTGTACTCAGCGGATCGAATATGAATGGTCAAAATAAACAAATCCCAGCAGAGCACACTCCCTGTGATTGATAAATCGACCAGAATTGATTGATATTGCAACAGCATAAGGTTCTTTCTCCCTAAATGCAACATGATACGTACATAAATCTGTTTTTTTTATGTTGCTTTAAAAAATTGTTCTTGAAAAACAATAAAATAGTGGAATGTAATACCCATTTATGTCGGTAGGGGTGATGGGTGGGCCAGGACGGACGTGCCACCCTCACGCCCTGGAACCAGATAAACATTTTCTGTTGATTTATTTGTGGACCGTTTTCACGCGTTTGTTTATTGAATCCATCAACTGTAGGTGTTTTGATTTACGATTAATTCTCATAGATTTCAATAGAAAAATCTAATTAATAATTACTCGTACAAAATTAAATAGTTCAAATCTACAATGAACCTTTTTCCTTTGACGCATATTATTAAATGTCATGGAATTGATTGAGAATAATAAAATTCCCATTCGAATCTTGGTTTCAGGGAATTTGATTACTTATAGATTTACTATAAAAGTCATACTTTCTTCGGCATTTTATTATTGAAGTGAAAACTTATTTAGGCGCGTTGAGCACTTTTTGGGTAAACAAAAATCATGGAACTCGCGTCATCGTCACCGAACGCTTTCCATAAGCTATATGTATACTGTGTATATGTGTACTTTTTAGGTGAACAAAAATCATGGAACTCGCGTCATCGTCACCGAACGCTTTCCATGAGCTATATGTATACTGTCTATATATGTGTAGTTTTTGGGTGAACAAAAATCATGGAACTCGCGTCATCGTCACCGAACGCTTTAGTTACTTAGTTTTCACTTCTATCGGCAGTCCCCAAAGACTGCCCCGCAAGTTTTTTTTTTTTTTTACTACGTAGTTAATAATTATAATCCCTTTAAGGCCCTTTCTCTAGTTTCATTCACTAGAATCACTGAAATTAAACTGTAAAATGTTTTAGCAAAATGGTAGCATAGGCATACAGGTATAAATATGAATAGTTACGTCACTCTCTGTATTTCTTATTTTTCCGTGAACTTCGTAATTGGCGGAATGTTCAGAATAATAATTATGTTATACCTACTGCTGTGAAGCTACTTTATACAAAATAAATAAGTAAGTACAGAGCTCTCTGCCGGATTGAATTACTATGTTGAAAGCTGTTAGTCAAACTAGACAAGCAAGACAATGGCCAAGGTGAACCCTTGTTCAGACAGAGTTGTGCAGAGGGGTGTATTCGGATTACGTCTGCAACCGGGAATGTATTTATCGAAAATGGTTGCCATGCTTCGTGCGCAATTATTGACTTTACGCAGTGGCTGAGGGCACGAGCATATTTGGAGAGCCAGAGATAAATTATTGTTTCAAGTCTCAGCGCGTGAAAACACAAGAGATAAATATATCACTTCATCAGGCAGTACCTAAGTGTTACGCCAAAAGTTTAGAGGGGTGATGCCCTAAATCACCAAGTTCCAAGTTATGATTTTTCATACATTCATTCCCAACGTCCCCAAAACATAAAATTAAATTATTTGTAAAGTTCACACCTGACCAATCCTCGTGCTGACGTGTCCATAAGTGTTACAATAAAATAAAATCAGTATCTAGTTAAAATTTACCTTATTTTGGAAGATATATTTTCTCTATGTACGGTGGCCAGCACATCAGGCTACAGGAAACTGTCAAATTTCTCCAAACTTTAAAATGTTGGTGATTAAGTTCAAAATCGAACGAGAAAATTTGACAGTTTGTGGTAACTTGATGTGCTGGCCACCATACCTATGTATAATTTGTGCTTTGTGTTTCGAGATATATCCAGGGTGTGTTAGGGATGTATCCAGGGAGTGAGTCAGGAATGTATCCAGGTTGTTCTAGGGAAAAATGTAGTCTAAGGGAAGAATTTAGGGTGTATTGGAGGTGCATGCATCCAGCAAGCAATTCTTTACCTAGGAAAGTTGTAAGTAAACACATCATGTAGACTATTAATCTCACTTTCATTATAAAATAAAAAATAAAATATACTAGTGATTCCCAATAATGATAACAATCAGCTTTTGAAACAGACATCGAAAATAAACTATCTTTGACAATCACAGCTTGTATGTTCAGTAATGTCACAATAATCAACCAAAGATTACGATTTTTACCTCATTGGTTCTCTCAAGTAATAACAAATAACATTAAACAATATGTAAAATGATACTCTTTCAAGACTTTTAGTTAATATTAAAAGCTTTGGGGAACTTGGAACTTGGGGAGAAAGGGCATCACCAGTTCATACTCGTATAACTAAGTTTTCGTAATTGATTGTTAAATCAACAAACATACTAAAGAAAGAAACTAAAAACAAAATAAGGCTTCGTCCATACTGGGCCTCAAGTCTGCTATTACAATAGTATCAGAATGGTCTATCATTGATTTCATAATTGTTGATTTTGACAAGTTTGGTAGTCTACTAATATAATGGCGTCATTATGACTTTCCAATGGTCAGCCACTGACACTCCATTGAAAGAATTGGTAATCTCGTACATAATGAAACTTCCTACTAAACTTCCAATTTCCTACTACTTCAGATTGCTTATAACACTAATAAATAATATGTAAAAATATATATAAACCAGCATTTGGCCGCGGCTCCGCCCGCGTGGATGTCGGTTATAGCGTAAAAAAGTAGCCTATGTCCTTCTCCATATCCCAGGCTATTTCTCTGCCAAATTTCATAACGATCGGTTCAGCGGTTTAGGCGTGAAAACGTAACATACAGACAGACAGACAGACAGACAGATAGACAGACAGACAGACAGAGTTACTTTCACATTTATAATATTAGTATGGATGAAATCTGGCATGAATAAATAATGTTCAAAATGCCATTGTGATACAATTCTATTACGAGACCATTGCCTGACCAATGATCGCCATTATGAATTTAGCAGATTACGAACTTTTAGCAAAATGACAATGGGATCGTGTTGGAGTGACGAATTTATAAAAAATAGCAGACTTGGGCCCCTGATCTCTAGTCAAAACTCGCCCGGTCCGTACATATTTTTCCACATCGTAGCACTTTTCCGACAAACGTTACCCTTGCAGCTAATAGGCATATAAAAAAGCAGGCGAGTTGGGACTAGGGATCAATATGGACGAAGCCCAAAATAAATGAGTAATGTAATGACATAGTATCGCAGTTCATATGAGTAGGTGTATATACCATACAAAAAAATTGATTATGACTAAAAATAAACATGAGGGTGACATCAAAGAAAACATCGATCCCGCCCGCGGCATACTGACATGAAAAAATGTACTGGCAGCCACCTAGATAGGTACATACATACGTACGAGGGAGGCAGTCACAGAACAGCATTATGCAGTATACCCACTTGATTCAAAATGTAATTATTCTCACACATCCATCAAGTCACTAATGAATTGAACTTCAGTTTAATTTGTGACGTTGTATGTTTTACAAGCTTTTATATAGTTATTGCAAAGTTAAGATGGAAGTTTACTGGTTAACTATAAACTACTTACTCTTGGCCAATCAAAATTAAATTTTGTATACTCGTTTCGTTTTGATGAAATTTATTTAGAAAGAAAGAGAAAGAAAGAAAATACGTTTATTTGCGGTAAACATGACGCAAAGAACACAAACACGAAAAGAACAAGTTATAAAGGGGAAAATATGCGTCACATCGACGCAAAACGGCCATCGCTCAACATAATGCTGTGACCCTATGCGAGACAGAGCCGCTGGTTTTCAGCGTCAACCGGCCAATTTGGTAGCGATGATCAGATACTGGCAGAGGCTACGGAGATTGTTCAAAGTTGGTTATTATATTGGTAATGTAGCACGACTACTAAGCGAGAAGGCATGAGTTGGATTCCCAGGTCTGGCAAAATGTTATTGGGTTATCCATTAGGTATTTTTCAGTACTAGCTGGTAACAGCCCAAAGTCTGGATTTGTAACAATCCCTCATTACATGGGAGTTAAATCTAACTGACGTAATGAGGGTGTAGCATACACCTCTGCCCAATCCTTCGGGAAATACAGGTGTGCTGTTATGTTAAACAAACACTATATCTCTCCTTATACATAATTTTTATTGTTCTTTGCACAAAAAAATTGACTTTTTCTTTTCATGATTTTTATTGTACTTATATATTTATAAGTATAACATGTTTTATGTATGTATTTATTGAATATATTATGTAAATGCTACACCACAGACTACCTGCAGTATTGTCACTCCTTCCCCCTTAATCCATCCAAAGATTGTCTTTAAAAAATCAATCTTTGCGATAAGACCGCCCATTGTGTCACCCTTTTAAACTACACAGAAATCTGTAATTTTATGGTGTGGAATAAAGAGTATATAGAGGTATGAGGAACAGGGTGTAAAGTTCACTTATACTCTAGGTATAGAAAAGGGAAGATCCTCCGACCAGACGGGTTTTGTGTCTGGTGGGCAACTGCCCGACAGTTGTTGATGTAGGGGTGTTGTACGAGTATATATGCTAGACGCGCGGTAATCTGATTGCGCGATGCAGGACTTGTGACGTCAGGTCTTTGATGCGTAGTACGCATGTAGCTTTGTAGATGCCACCACAAGTATTCTATCTATCTATGTTTTTATATCAATGTAAATATTGACGTTCAGTCAAGTATCTGGCATTGTTTCATTGTAAATTAATTCAACCGAATTTTTGTGACAGTTCCTTATGAATAGGACTTTTTTAAGTATTTTCTTATGGGTGGCAGACCTCTTTGTTTTTGGGTCCATAAATAAACATGGTCTGCCACCTATTCAAAGAGGGTTCGAGGTCAATGTCAATCTTCACAGAAATATGAGGGCGTCGTACTGTGGGAGGCTTTGTGACGGGTGTGAGTGCAAAGGCGATATGTGTGCTCGACTGATTCAAATTAAAACTTATTTAGCCGCGTTGAGGGATTTTTGTTAGGGATAAAACTTATGGGTTCACGTCACCGAAATGCGCGACCGCGACATGCTCGTGACATGTTTCGCCAGACTGTCAGTTATCCTCCTGATAGCCATTTATTTTTTGTGTAAATAGAAGCTTTAAAAGCATCTGTTTGCGGATCTTTGAAGTGAGTTCCATTAACGAAGAAGAGAGAGAAGAAGAGAAGTTTAAGTTTTAAGAGAAGTTTTTGACTGAAGCATAATATTTTAATTTATTATAGTTTATTTCAAGCACGAAGAATCGTTAATCATTTTCCAGACAATTACTAATATTACTAGCTTTTTCCCGCGGCTCCGCCCGCGTGGATGTCGGTTATCGCGTAAAAAATTAGCTATGTCTTTCTCCATATCCCAGGCTATATCTCTGCCAAATTTTATGACGATCGGTTCAGCGGTTTAGGCGTGAAAACGTAACATACAGACAGACAGACAGACAGACAGAGTAACTTTCACATTTATATTATTAGTATGGATGGTAAGGAACCCTTCGTGCGCGAGTTCGACTCGCACTTGGCAGGTTGTTTTGTTTTTGAACGCGCTAGTCTCTGGAACTGAGAGTTGGATTTGAAAAAATCTTTTTGCATTTTACAGCCCAATTCTCGAGGAAGAATTACATTCCTATTAACTAGGACACAACTTTTTTTTTTAATGAAAGTTTAAGCGAAATCGAAGTAAAAGCACGGGCAGGCAATGTGGGCGACGACGGGGTGGGTCGGGGGAACAAGAAATTTCACGCGGACGAAGTCGCGGGCAAAAGCTATTTAATTATATTTTATTTCAATCACGAAGAACCATTAATCATTTTCCAGACAATGTCACCGTAGGTATGATATTGATAAGCAAAAGCAAAATATTGCTTTTCATGCGAATAATAATATTGATTGTTGACTTGCCAAAACAATGTGATAAGTACCATTCAGGCAGGTGCGGTGGCTGCATGCTACAAATCCCCTCTAATTGATATAATAAGGTAATCCTAGACTGTCGAAACGACTCAAATGATCTGATTCATTCCCGTGATGGTTTTGGGCGCCCAATTAGTGCACCCTATAATAACTCAGATAACTCCCCTGAGTGTTTACAACCATGTGAGGCAGGATTAGCAGACAATTAGAAGGTATTTAATTACTTAACATCATGCCTGTTATGTTATATTATGTTAAGTGTAGAAGCGAAGCGTGGCGATTATGGCAAACCCCCCCAGTTGGGGGAGGCCTGTTTCCAGCAGTGGACTTCTTTCAGCTGAAATGATGATGATGATGAAGTGTAGAAGGTATTAAATAGGAATATAGCTCTTATAATTTAAAAATGGTGCCGTAAAATTATAATACAGGGCAATTTTTAAATTACTAGCTAAATTTTGACAGTATTCTGATATTTTTTTCGTAATTTCAGAGTTGGTCCGATAGTGAAAGTTGTTCATATTCATGGGTAGAAAACCTTGTGAAAATTTTGCTAGTAATTTAAAAATAGCCCTGTATAGCGATGCAATTTGGTAAAAAATAACCGGTATTATATTGCACCAATTTTTTTTTTTTTTTTTGTGCATGGGATTTCATCAAATGACCCCTTCCCGCTCTGGGTGGAGCAGAAGGGAGTGTCAGACTCTTACTGACTAAAACCCACCCGTGTTCCTTCCTTGACCCTTCATGTTCCGAGGCAGCGGTACCCCTTTCGGACAATCCCGCTGACCCGGCAGGCATATTGCACCTATAAAGTTATATTTACATCGCAGATACAACGTCGATAAAAGGAGATCAAGACGTTATTGAATGAAACTAAGCGCCAGAACGGTTCAAGACAACATTTATAAATGATCGACTCAGACAGTTACTATTTGTGGAGATAGTACATACAACTAATTGTGGAGTTTCTCACGCATTCTTCTCCATAAAAAACTAACTTTTGGAAGGGTCAACTAGAATCAATTTTATTCCCGAGTAAATGACGTTCAAAGTGCCATTTATGTGAAATATATGCATTGACTTTACTAATAATGTTATTTTTTTTTTTTTCTATTACTCAACTAACCCTTCCGGGTAATAGGCATTATGTTATGTTATTTAACCACTACGCCATCGCGCCACCATACATACCAATATTTACTTCAGCGTCTAACCTAGTCTAAGGACATTCTTCGTCGATTCCTTTGATGCCTGGATGGATGTAATAAACCCATAACATTCCGTAGATACACTGGCGAGAATGGAGTGGGTTGGGTGGCATGGGGCGGGGTGGGTCTGTTCGTAGTGCAAGGAATATATATCTCGCCCCCCCCCCCCCGCGCTACGAGTCGGCTGCTCTGTATTAAAGCTCACGGGCAGTGATCAACGAGCCTCCGTATCCCCGATCAACGCGCCGTAGCTGAGCATGTGAGCTTTAAATTCCTCTTATTATAATAATAACCCTGATCTGATCCAGCCACCACCTGTCCCTTGCTGTTCTCCCTCCGACTCTGCCCTAAGCCGAGATTCGTACCCCACAGAGGTTGCCCTTAGCGTGCAGTCGTTTAGTAAGTTTTATGCCCTGGCTGGAGGCTTTAAGTATTTAGGAGCTTAAGGCAGCCACAGGAAAGTCGGGTTAAGGAGTGACGATCTCTCAAGGTCAACTCCGAGATGCCCTAGTAAAAAAAAAAAGATCAACGAAAATAGATTTGTTTATGATGGGGACCAGCGTTGCCAGATGTCCCGATTTTGGCAGGACGTCCCGATTTTTTTCCCAAAATTAAAAGTGCCGCGCAGGACAGGCAGACCCGTTTTTCGGGGATAGAAAAATAAATAAGTAATTCGTAAGTAATGTATTACATATTTATATTATATTTCTGTGAAGACTTAACTGCCTCACACTACAAGGTAACCCAGATATTTACATTAAGTATTGTTATTGTAATAGTAAAGTAACGCATTTTCATTAAAATACATTTTCTATGGCTATTTATCACCATTGTAAACTACCACCACCACCTTTGTACGTATTTTTCTGTTCCTTTCTTCTTGTCTGTTTATATGTGTGTACATAAATTGTTAAATAAATAATTTGAAATTCAAGTTAAAAAAAAAACTACTGATTATTTACGTTTTTTTATTATTATTATGTCCCGCTTTCGACGAAAGAATCCCGCTTTTTTCACAAAGAAATAAAAATCTCGAGTTTCCCAATAAAAAATCTTGCAATGGTGATGGGTAGGTACGGACATAACGAGGCTTTCAATTATTTTTAACAGAACCCTTGAAACAAATTAAATAGGTAGTTCGGTATTCGACGTAATTGCACGTCATATGAAACGGTAGGGTATAACTTTTCCCCTCAGTCAATTAAAAACTGGGCACTTTGTAATTTATATGGAACTGAAAATGTAACAATAATTGATATTATTCTCGTTACTATTGTATCGAAAATAAGTCTGTGATAAAAATAAAAAAAAGGAAGGAAAATAATAATTATACCAATGTGACTATAAAAGGCATAATAAAATGTGTTGGAATACAAGTCCCATGTGACATGACACTCAACGTTAGCAAATTCTGGATGAGAGCTTTTTACCCGACTGCACGACAGCAAAGATAAAATCTAAGATTTAAGTAAAATAAATGCCACAGCAGTTATAGCAGTGATAGCCTATGTAGTGGAGTGACCGTCGGATTGCCCAGTCGAAAGTGGGCAATCCGACTCGATTGGTCTAGAGTTCGAACCCAAGGCACGTACCCACGCCTCTGACTTTTCGGATTCATGTGCGTATTGTATAATTATTACTTGCTTAAAAAACGATGTTGGAAAAATCGTGATGAAACCGGCAAGCCAGAGAGATATTTCTCGACATGTTTAGCCAAGTCAGAGGCCCATGGGCGGCATAAAAACTCTGACACCAGGTTAGTCACTCACCACACGAAAAGAAGAAGAAGAGTGTCACAGACTGCTTGACAACTGAACTCGTTTTGTACTATTTAGTAGGGTTTTTAGACTTTTTATTTTATTAAATCTTCTCAACTCAACATGTGTGTCTAAATCAAATGCTGCATTTGAATAAATATTATAAACTAGCGACCCGCCCCGACTTCAACCGGGTGCAATGCTGATACTAATTAAACTACAGAATGTCTTTTTAGACAAGGTTCACAACTTTTTTGTCATTAGACAATACAAAAATATGTTTTCTTTAGAGGTTACTCTTGAAAGAGCGAAATAGGTATCTCCGGCCGGTACCGCCGCAACCGCTATGTCCCTGCATTTTGAATCTGTAATATCTTCGAAAATATTCATTTAAATTACATGCTGTAAAGGGTCATATTGATCTATATTAAATGCACGATGTATATAAGGTACTTAATTGGATAAGGATTAATGATGTATTGCTTAAAATCGCTTCATTAATAAGCCATTATTTCTCATACAAATAAAGGATAAAAACTTGTTATTGTGGGTTATCCCTAAGAGATAGAAATATACCATCGTGGACTTTTTTGTAGACCTTTTTAATGTGTACAATACTGTAGTACATTATTTTGATCTATCTCGTAGGTTTCAGCCAGCGTTTTCAATGTAAGCGCAAAAAAATGTGTGTAAAATTTGTCCTAGTTTAGAGGGCGTCCGGGAAGCGTCCGGAAGGGATTTTCTAAAATTGTCCACTTGGACTCACATTGGACACTTCTTGTGTCAGGGGAATCTCAATTAATTGGAAGATAAGCAATAAATTGCTGATGTAAAAGAAAGACATTTTAGCAAAAATACAGTCGGTGATAGAACTTACGGACCTGTTAGCAAATTGGCATTAGGAATTTTGTCGTTGCCTTTTTGTAACGCAGTTGTGAAAAAAGCATTCTCTCAAGTAGCTATTATTAAAGACAAACTTCGAAACAGATTGGCCATTCGCACTGCCGAATCCATCTTGAGAATAAGATATACATTGCTAGAAGGATGTGTTCATTTTAAAACCCAGTTCAAAGATGCATGTGCAAATAGATTTAATTCAGAAAAAATGTACGGAACTGCAAACGACGCGGGTGAAGAAGCTGATTTAGTAATGAAAGCTATTGCTGATTTAGTAATGAAAGCTATTGCTGAAATAGTATAAAAGTGTATCTATCATTAATCCAAAAAAAAATATATATATTATGAATAAATAATTGATTAAAAACATATTTTGTCATTTGTGGGATGTGGGTTTTTTTTTTTTTTTTTCAAAACCCTTTTTGGGGGATTTCGGGGAAGGTTAGGGGAGAACGCGAGTCGGTCATCTGGCAATACTGATAGCCATCCACATTCATACAGCATAATAAGCATATAGTGTTCCCACCTAGGCCACAGGCCTCCTCTCTGTGAGAGACATTCATGCTGCGATGAGAGCCCAATAATTAGATCCCATTATGAAACAAGATGCACTAAATACAAAGTGGTAGCACGTACAGTAATGTTTGCATTAACTCAATTCGTTTCCATGCACGGTCATTTACATACACGTCGTTCATGAATCAATTATAGAATCAACACGCCTTTGTTGTATTAAGATTACCGACCGCTTGTACATTCCACGGCAAGAATTTTATCGAAACATTCTTTAATAAACATTATTTGCCAAGTGGACGGAAGCGAGACTGCTAAACAGACTTGGGATCAAAGGACCAGCCAAGGTTGGACAGTGTTTATCGATTTCAAGGAAATTCTCAGCTTTGCATTGAAGAATAGTCAGTAAACGGTAAAAAAATTTAGGCATTAAATTATGCATTCGATTTATTATATAAAATGCAGTTTATTGCTCTCGTCACAAGTGATTTTTACCTTTGTAGAATTTAATCCAATAAGACACATTTTAAATATTTAAGGACAGATAGACACTTGTTGAAGGAGTTTGATGTGATGATTAAAATTGTGTGAATTGGAATATTCAGATTTTATTAATTTATTTGCAAATATTGGGCAAGTACCCATAAAAATACCTATATGGAATATTTACATATTTATTTATTTATATAAATACTTTATTGTACACACGGCCACAAATCAAGCTATACATTTCCAGTATAAGCCGACGTCTTGTACGGAAATCCTATACAATGCGAGATCAGCCTAACCTGGAAATGTATAGCTTGATTTGTGGCCGTGTGTACAACGTTACTACATACAACATACAGTACGGTTTATACATGGTGGCAGGGACATCGCCGGGAAGCCTGTTGCCTGTTGCCATTCAGCCCATGATTCTGGACCCCCTTGCGTTGAAAATTTTCGTCGGTAATTTAAAAAAAAAATGCTGTCCCATACATTTTGACCGCGTAGATATTGCACTTTTGTAGGAAATAGTAGTTTTTTTTTTTTTTAGGATCCGAGGAAAAATCTCAACGCAGCGGGGTCCAATCATGTACAGGGAGGGGGCCTACCGTGCACTTTTATAGCAGGTCAATTTTCGACGGAAAGTGGAACTGTTGGGCTATTTTATACCATGAACACGTCAAATATCAGGCGAGCTAGCGATCACGTAACTAAAGCCGGTCAGTAGTCACGTGACAACATTTTACGTCTGACCTGCGATAAGCTGTACCATCAACTCCTTTTTAACATGTAAACACTTAAAAACTGAACTGCCCTGCAGTCGTATTAAGCAGGCGTGTAAAATTAACTTTTATTGAACAGTAGTTAATTTAAAATAAAAAACGTAAGTAGTAGATAGATAAATATTATAATGTACATGGTAATCGGTTTCGCGTCGATGTCCCACTTCCACCCTGTACATTAAAGCTACCATGCTTTTGAACACTCATTAAACAAGCACAGTCAAAATCACGCGGGAAGGGAAAATTAAAAAAACTAAACAAATGGTCTTTTTGTACTAGGATAAAATTGAGATTGGTCCTAACTGGGAATTCTTACGCGGGTTTAAGGTGCATCGAGGCGACGCACATAAGGTGAACGACACCGGATCCCGCGCTCTAACGCCCCGCCAAATATAAAATTGATAAATTGTTTGAGGATATGGATCATAATTCGAAAATTGGATTGAGTGACATGTTTTGTCACCGACACCCCAGATAATAGACGTTCCGGTTGGCTGATATAGGAACAGCTAACAAGTATGAATATATTTAGGTCAATTTTTTCACCTTACTGATAAGGATAACGCATAAGAGCGTGCATTCTAAAAGTTGGTATCGTCGTAAGGTTTTTAATAATTTGTTAATTACTGTATGGAAATATGAAATACTAGCTTCCGCCAGCGGCTTCGCCCGCGTGATATCTTTATAAATTATAGCCTATGTTACTCAGTTATAATAAAGCATTCAACCTGTGAAAGAATTTTTAAAATCGGTCTAGTAGTTTTTGAGTTTATTCATATCATACAAACATACATGCGCAAGTCTGCACTAAGCTCTTTTTGATATTTTTACTTTTTATACCTTTTGTCCATGTTTTCACTACCTTTTGGTTTTTACCCTTTGACAAATATATCTTTTGTTTCCTACTACCACGAACCAGCGCCTTTTTCTGTTGGTAGTTAATAATACAAAAATACAAATCTTTTCTCTTTATAATACTAGTGTAAATAGATCTATAGTGCACTAAAATATTAATTATTAATTGCAATAATAACACGGAATTTGGTGTTGTAACAGTTTTAGGTGTAAAAAGGGCATTTTAAAAGTTATAAAATGCTTTTTTACTTGTTAAATTAAATATTTCGTTTTATGATATTCATTATTGCATTTCATAATGAATATTTTACGTCACTAAAGAGCGATATTTCATATTTCCATATAGTAATATTGCCAAATAAATTAAAACAGGCAAAATATTTGACAGCTATTTGCGAGGTTGCCAACTTTCGGAATGCACAGCCTTAACGAGTTTTGTTTAAAAGATTGGAACTATTTTATGAGTGCGTGCATGTATAATAGATTGCATGATCATAGGTCTTATTATAGGTCCGGACTGTCTCCTTGGTCTAGTCGTCGCAAGTGCTACTGCAGCTTCTGAGCATGAGCATGTTGAGGTCCTGGTTTCGATTCCCATTGTAATATTGGGTTTTTCCATGGACTTTCTCAATAGCAGCCCGGAGTGATGCCCGGTTGATGGCGAAATATGGGTGTAGATACTATACACCTCTGCACAACCCTTCGGGGATAACAGGCGTGATGTTATGTTTTGTGTTTAATTACCAGTGATATATCTCACAGTTTATGTCAAGATTTTTTTAAGAAATGATAAGAAAAATAAAAAGATAAAAATCGATTAGGTTACGATAATTGTTGAGTAAACGACATCAGACGGCTGTAAAAGATAGAACACGAAAAACAAACGCGAGTGTATTTATCAGATAATATTCAAATAAAAACAAAACTTTATGAAAGATTCAGCTCTAGCTACACTAAGACGAATCCCGCGCGGGACACAGGACGCGGCTGCGCGCTTATTCGCGCCCGCGCCAGTTTGACCACCTCCATACAATTTAGCGGTTAGTCCCGCTATGCTCTAGTCCCACTATGCTCGACTCGTAAAATACCTACTAAAAAGTTTCGCTATGCACGAAATCACATTCGCGGGCAGTCATGAAGAAACCTGTTATAGTGTAATATTTTATTTAACCATTTTAAATTATGAAAACCTAGTAAGTATGTAAATATGTTATCCTATTCTTAATCATCATTAAATATATTAAAACATATCATGCTTTGCGCTTGTTATGAGAAGCATGTGTAGAACTGGTTTTTTTTGTTTTGGTTTATTTATTCTTTGCTCTATCTATCTCTCGATATTAATCAATCGAGAAAGAAATTTCTAAATTAGTACTAATAATTTGCTTCGTTCTGTGATTTAAATAGGTAGTAATAGCCTTATCTCAATCTGTGATTTGAATAATAATACTTATACCTCATTTTGTTTTCTAATTAATAAGTATTATTTTATTTTATTTTTAAATAGTTTGTTATTTGTGGTTTGTTTAAATAGTTGATTATTTGTATGTTATTTAAATAGTTGATTATTTGTATTTTATTTCATTTGTGTAATTAATAAGACTGAAATATTATGAATACAGGTGATTTTACTTTGAGAAAGGAATTTTTATTTACGCTCTTTTATATTTTACTAGTTTTCTGCCCACGACTTCATCTATATGTTTATTCAGGATTTGAACTATCTGTGTAACAAATTTCATCCTGATCTGTCCATTGTGTAAGCATAAGTGCGTAACAAACATTCAAACATCGTAACTTTCGCATCTAAATGTAATATTATTAAGATAGGATTTGTAACGAAGTCTACAGACTATCTTGTGGACCCAGTATTGACATACATCAGTATTCATAAACATTTCGTAACTTAGAATTGTTCTGAATATTTTTGACTGTTAGAACGAGCCAAAACAAATTTTTACTTACAGACGCTTACTTATATAAGAATAGCAATTTTTTTTTTTTTTTTACTTGAATTCTAACACTTATCTTTCCAACTGTACCTTCCATTGTTTACGTAGAATCGAAGAATTTCGTGCATAGCGAAACTTTTTAGTAGGTATTTTACGAGTCGAGCATAGCGGGACTAGAGCATAGCGGGACTAACCGCAATTTAGATGGCACAACTGGCGCGAGCGAACTTCGTCCCATATCGCGGGATTCGTTTCAATTCGGCCTGCGCTATATCCTGCACGTACATCTTGGCTTCTTGGCATCCACTTTCACCACACAGGCAGAAAGGATTTTATGGCAGACGCATACTTTTGGCAAAATAAGCACTTTCCATCGGAATATTCTACGAAATATTAATGATTTATTTGTGTGTGGTCTCTCTTTTGTCAACAATAAGAAGAAGCTGAACAAATAGAATCAGCACCATTGCCCGAACTTTATTTTGTGCTGTTTGTGTTTTTATAGATTTTAAGCTGCCTCGTTGCCATGCGTAGGGCGACCGTAACTGACTTTAAATGATTTTATACTGAAGATCACGTCTAAACGAGTACTGTTCATGATTTGGAAAAAATATATGTTAAATTAATGAAATTAATTTGTAAAGTTATGTCTAACGCACATAAAAAACTGAGAATCACGCAAAATCTATTAAGCATATTTTTCTGAAACCTTCACCTTTTTAAAGATAATTTAATTATTGATCTTTTGGTCTTTTGGTCTTTTGGTTTTGGTCACGTTTTATTTAAAAAAAAAAAGTATAATTAATTAATAATGCGTATTATTTGGGACATTGCTCCTGAATGGTCGATTCCTATTACTGGCTGGACGTATGACACGTTGCGTGAGCTCAGTACAGAACACGTAAGCCAAAACTGGCATATATCTGCGTCTTAAGTTGTTTGCTAGTAAAGATAGCAACTTGTTTATGGCGTTTTAACGTTTTAGTTCAACCATAGACAGATTTTGCTTTCGTGTAACAACATTTTCCTGAGGTGATGCCACCGCATTCAATTATGACGGACCATGCAACAATGATGATGGGACGGGAGGAGTAATTTAATTTCCGTTTTAAGGTTCCCACAAACAGACGCGACACGCGAAGCGACACAAAGACACCGCTCGTCGCACTACACGCAATGCCTTTGTGTCGCGTCGCGTGTCGCACCAGTTTGTAGGAGCCTTTAAATTTCATAAAACTTTCGCTTCATAGAATTGGAAACACAACAACACAAATACTAGTTGCAGGTCCGGAATTTCTGGCTCTCGAGAAATGAATAATAATTCCTAGAGATAGAATATTCCTGGAATGCAACAGTATTAATTAACGCTTCAACAAATACGGTCCCAGTCTTCGGAAACTAGGAAATACGAAGATTCTATTGACACTACTGAGAGTGAGACGACACAAGAAGCAACAATATTTTTATAGTTTATGAAATTATGAGGAAGATCTTAACGATATTTTCATGAAAGTTGATCTAATTGAAAGTAAAATAATATCTACCTACGTAATAACAACTTATACCTAATTAATTAATCAAAATAGCAAAATTATAACTTAACTAAATAAAACTATCACAAACTAAAATATAGCGTCGAAAAATTCGTCCGCATCGCTGTCGACTGGTAATGTACCCAGAGACGTGCGGCATTTTCACGTTGAAAGTGGGTGACATATCAGGTAAAAGCATTGATATATAAAAAAAGGAAGATTAGGTACGCGCTCCTCGACGTGGACCGCATAAATAAACTATGCCGACCGGCACAACTGACCTTAGTCACAATCGTAGCACATTAAGTAAAATTACCGGAATCGTCCAAATAAGCAGCAACAATGCCTTCCTGTTCTTCAATGTTTTATTGTAATCATTAAAACGGAGCTTAGTGGCCACTATTTTCCGTTTTAATGATTACAATAAAACATGACAATTTAAAACTACTGTTTGTAGTAATAATAACGTATAGTCTTGTGAAGCACAACTTGACGAGCTTATTTTCTGCATTTTCATTCTAAAATAAAAGAAATCACCGAAATAACGATGAGGGCGCCACTGTGCACTCGGTAGCCTCTTAACGGAATTGTTTCTATTCCAATAATGTTTACGTGACATTAGAGCGGTGCCTTATCTTTCTTTTTTATAAATCTACATAATCGCGAACTAAAAATTTATACAATAAATCCCATCATAACGTCACTTTAGGCACCGCTTGATATGGACGAGAGCAAACCGCCGTACAACGGGTGACGAACGATAGAGTCAGATATAGAAAAAATGCGTCAGCGAGAACGAGATAGGGGAATAATGCACATTTTATTTAGTTTCACTCGGTACTTTTTTTTTTGTTTGTACCTAATTTAGTTGAATTCATTTCTGTAAAACAATAAAAAGTTTGTTTCTGTAGTGATAGCGTCTTTTTGGTTCTGATATTTGAAAACAGTACATTCAGTAAAATAAAGACTATTTTAATGTGAATAAATGATTTTTTACGTTATTGATACATAAGTTAAAACCGGCTTCGCTTCCGCTCTTCTCTTACAAAAATTGACACCTTACCGTCGCCCCACACTCTTATCATTTATTTTCACATTGCACACCATATCCACACATCTTATTCTCTTTCAAACACTTTCGTCTTATTCACATTTATATTCATCCATCACATTCACCATGTCTAGCAACTTAGCTAACTGGGTATCTGCTGACGATGCAAGTAGAACTAGATCATCTACGTAGAGAAAAATGCCTTCTCTACGTAGATGATCTACAGGCATCTACGGCAGCCAATTCAATCAAGGAAACAATTTAACCAATCATTCCAACAAACATTTAAAACGTTCAGCGCCATGTCGGACAATGCTGGGCGACACTTAAATTTCCCTATAACCACACCGCGGAAATCTTTATAAATGTGAAGATAACTCATGTCGCCCAACATTGTCCCCCACGGCCTGCTGCGTATGATTATTTGAACTTTCTTCCGTTGAAGCTGCGCGCGTCATTCTGCGTACAATATTACCTTGTATATTTTTTTTATTGTTTACCGACAGCTCTCAAAAGACGTTTAAACATAGCTCTGACTGTCGGATACCATTGTCCCCCACGGCCCGAACGAAACATGCTGATGTCGCCCAACATTTTATCATTTTATTCCATGGCGTTGAACGTGTTAACATTTATTTTCATGCCAATAAATATAAATATGTAATACAATATACGTAACAAGCAAAAATTTTTTTTCTAAGCAATAGTATTTGAAACGCGCTTTTATTGCCAAATTCAGAGCACTAACAATGTAAAATGTAATGGTTCAATGCTCTTTTCCTTTGAATTTACTTTGCTTTACAAAATTCAGCCGCAATCAAGTCTTTGTTACTAGTTTACTACAAAGACTTGTTGGTCTTTTACACCAACAAAAAAGAGCTACTGCTCCAAAGGGCGGTCCTGCAGAATACAAACACAGACGGATTCGATATTGCACAATATTATTATCAGCTTTCTGCTTAACACTGCAGACAGCGGCTATGCTCATGACAAACATCGCTTAGCAATCCCCGTTGGATTGCTCTCTTGTGGCTGTCTCGCCGCTCGCAAGCTCACATTTATGTCACTAATATTACGAACAACGTTTGAGCACCGAATTTTTTTGTAGACCAAAGGTAATATTGCGCAATATTATTATTAGCTTTCTGCTAAACACTGCAGACAGCTGCTATGCTCTTGACATACATCGCTTAGCAATCCTCGTTGGATTGCTCTCTTATGGCTGTCTCGCCGCTCGCAAGCTCACATTTATGACACTAATATTCCGAACAACGGTTGAACACCATTTTTTTTTTACACCAAAGGTAATATAGCACTATATTATTATTAGCTTTCGGCTAAACACTGCAGACAGCGGCTATGCTCTTGACATATGTACATCGCTTAGCAATCCTCGTTGGATTGCTCTCTTATGGCTGTCTTGCCGCTCGCAAGCTCACATGTGTCACTAACATTCCGAACAACGTTTGAGCACCATTTTATTTTACACCAAAGGTATTCCCATTTGGGATTACCTTTGGCACCCTTTGGTGCTTAATGCATAGGTGCTCAAACGGGAATACTTCGAACAAATAAATCGATCTTTCGCGCAAATTGCAATTGCAGGAGTTGATAGACGGCAACATAAGCAAGCGTAATTATTTTTTTCGAGACGTGCAGGTGGGAACACCATACATACAAATACTATACACGGTGAGGCGCAATTCCACCAAAATTGTGTTCGACACATTTGTTCACAAACATTTTGTGCAGAACTCCAACAGTGCACGTACTGAGCTGCCGATCCGTTTCCACCGGCAAAGCTGTATGTAATTTTTATAAGCGTACAGTGCAGCACATTTTTATATGTTTACTTGAATGAGTCCACCGAAAGAAACATTAGTGCCGTACACTGTGCGGTACTGTATCGCCCAGTGCTGCACACTGGTGGAATAGCGCCTTAAGAGACACTGACGCGCAAACTCTTACCATGAATATTGACCACATAATAATAGACGGGGGTCTAGAATTATGTGCTAAATTCATGGCAAGAGTTTGCGCGTCAATGTCCCATAAAGCGCAGTAAATTTTCACTTTTTCATACATTAACTGCAATACTTACACGGTCAATGTATAGAACAGTAGATTTATAATCTACGAATTATTTCTGAGTATTCCCGTATGAGCAACAATTTTTTGAGCACCTATGCATTGAGCAACAAAGGTATTCCCATTTGAGAATACCTTTGGTGCTCAATGCATATTTTCGGACCCCGCGTTTCCAGTGGTATTTGTTCTGTGGTATTACAGATGATCGTGTATTAATCATAATGTAATGTGTATCTATTTAACTGACGTACCTACTGTGAGTCTATGCTAAACAATGATATTTATCATTGATGCTAAATCATTCAGTGGAATACGATATCATTTAGCATTTTAACCTTGAAGAACCGGAAGAAGTCATAAAACCATTGGAAAACGAGACGGTATTACAATAAACACATATATATGTATGTACTGGTATGTATGAATGCGATCGGCGAGTGCAAAGCATCTGGTCTAAATAGCTGATTGATGACAATATCTATACCTACAAATACAAACAAATAAAATTGAAGTGTCTGTTTGTAATGTCAAAATAACAGCATTTTACTAAAAGCTTACGAAAGTTTATACGGTACATACAACCAAAAAACTTTCTTTTTTTGTCTTTCTGTTTGTTCCGGTTAATCTCCGAAACGGCTGGACCGATTTTGAAGGGACTTTTACTGGCAGATAGCTGATGTTATAAGGAGTAACTGGCTGTTTATTTTCGAGTAGCTGCAGTCCGCGAATTAGCCCATGAAGATTTTAAAAAAATTGTTACTTTAGAAACAGACATTTATTTGTATAGAAAAAGCTACGCGGGCGAAGCCGCGGGCAACAGCTAGTGGCAATTAAAATTGTAAAACACCAGTCTTATCGGCTTCTGTTTCTAAACATGGCAATAATGAACTAATGACTGGAATTAAAAACAATAACAGCTCTATCAAGTCTTTTAAAACTAGAAATCGGAAAAAATTACACATTTAAGAAGATTAGAACAGCTTTGGTCATAAAACAGAGCACACGAGTGCACCAATGCTCTGATTCATGCATACGTGTCAAACGTACAACAGTATTCATTTCCTTTCGGATACCGGGAATAGAATGGCAGCAATCCCGATTGAATTGAAGCCTATTGGAGCGCATGAAGAGGACCAAAATGTCGACTCGCGTTGAATTCATTAATTAGGCTCGATGGCATTCGCTCTCCCATGCATGGAAGTGATGGAGTGCATAAACATATTTGACGGTTGAATAACACAGTATTTAGTACCTACTACAATAATCGCTCTGATTTGTGCGACATTACTAATTGACATTTGGCCGCAAGCATTGTTTGCACATATTATATGACTATATTACTATTTAGTTTTAATTTTAATTTCAGAAAATGGGTCATTTTCACAAAACCTTTTTTTATTTCTTCACATAAAATATTAAGGGTAATACAGTTAATATAGTGCAAACCATTATTTTTGTAGGTATTTTAATTATGTTTATGAAATTATTAGAATAAAGTGTATATTTATTTGGTTTTGGCTCATGTTTATTAAAATGACAACATTAAATTAAAAATGTAAAAGTGTATATCAGCACTTTAAAATAATAATGTATTATTATTTTAAAGTGCTGATACACAATTTTATAGCTGTTTTCATCAAATTTAAAGTACTATTAAATACATCCTAAATATTAACAGTAGGTATACAGTTTATCGTTTAATCATGCTCTCTATGTACCCACAATAGTTTAGTCTAGTACCTATATTATCAAAGCAAGAATAGCTAGATAATGTACTAGAAACAATATTAAAATTCAGAAATCTTCAACTTGAAACTTTAAACAATGTAGTTTCATTTGCGTGGACTTTGCTGTAGCTGATGGATGTCATTTAATGTCATCTATTCATTGATATAATACTGAGTGAGGCATCTATTATGACGAGTTCTTTGATCTCAGACTGAACAGTACTGTTTTGTGGAACAGTATTGTCCTGTTCGAGATCAAGTAAATAACGTAAATTATTTACAATAATCGAATCTAGAATATGGCGTGTTCGGTGTTTTTCTTAAAATATACATTATATATAAAATATTCCTCTAAGTTAGACAAAAATACAGTTTTATACTCGCAGCCGTTAGTCATGAAACTAGAGCAGAAAAAGCGATACAATGACTAACTTCGTTGAATGTGAGAAATATCGCCAGGTACTTCAAATACCTTTTGTTATTATATAAGTATTTATTGTAGTTTACGATGAGGTTAGGTCTTTAGATAGTGGCGCGACAATATCGATGACTTAGTACATTATGATATTGACTGATTATAGCACTTCTTAAGATTATATCCTAAAAATCAACTGACATTGGAAATGAGAGCCTCAGAACCGAGCTAACATAATCAATCATCAATCAATTTAACCAATTGCTGTGCCGACACATGTTGACCTAGGCCTCCTTCAAATTGCAAGATAAATGTACCGTTATGCTCGAAACACATGTGGTATCCAGATGTACATCCAAAGTACAGATTAGAAGATGTACAACTTCTGTTGTAATAGTTAACCACAATATCTGTGTTCCACCAGCCAAACAACAATCTTGTTCTATGATTAGACTTTTACGTAATCACAAAAATTTGTTGAAGTTAATTCGCAATAAATTTTTCTCTAGAATCGCAAACAAAAATAAGGCAATCTTAGTTTTATTAAGATGAAAGGAATGTTACGATGCTATAAAATCCTCAGTGAAGGCTGGTTTAGCATCATATTAATTACAGCGAACATAATACAAAATTTGTGTAGTAAGTTAAAATGAGTTTAGCAAAACGCGTTAGGCTTCCTTAAAAACCTTTATGATTTGAAAACGATAAATAAACACCGCAACGTACGCTTCCCTAATGATTAGTTCATTAGGGAAGCGTACTTTGTAGTGTTTATTAAATGTTCCACCTGCTACTGTATGGAATTAACTTTTCAAATTACTCATTATAAACGGGATATCAGCGACAACGGTATTCACGTCACTAATTCTTGTTAGCCCCTCCAACGAGCTTGTCACGCCTGTGGTAGGAGTGGGCTCAGCACAATAGTCCAACTAGGTCATTACTTAAACCGTTGTTGGCCTATTGTCGCGTATTTGCGCTGCGTATTTGAGCAGAACGCACTATACAGGCGTTGATATCTATCAAAAACAAATGTATAACGTAGCCCTCTTGAGATACTCACTGACCAGACAAATAAATACTTTTAAATAACTTTAGTTTGATGGATTTATAAATGAAAAGGAACAAGGATAGTAATATTATCACGATTGAAATTGTTGTAGGTACATAAGCTCTCTGATAAACCTAGAACAACCGATGAGTCATGTACAGTAAGTACCTACAGTTACTGTTCTACTACACTTTGTGAGCAGGAAAACTTTAAAAAAATTGTATTATTATTTCGCGGTTATTGTTCTACAGCGTTATTGAGCGATACGTAGGTACAAATTACATAAATAAAGCTTGTGTGCGTCGACTCATGATAAAGAGTTTTTTTTTTTTTTTTTGTTTTAATTTCCACGCTCACAGCTATCTAATGTATCATTGACATTGATGTATAAAAAGGAAGATGAGGTACGCGCTCCTCGACGTGGACCGCATAAACTATGACGACCGGCACAACTGACCGTAGTCACAATCGAACTGGCGTTTGAATAGGACATGTGTAGCACGTTAAGTAAAATAACCGTAATCGTCTAAAGCTAAGCAGCAACAATGCCTTCCTGTGTTTTCAAAATGTGCACAAATAATTCACAAACCAAAAACAAGTTCCACGGGGTTACTTGTCACTGCAGGGATCCAGCAGAATATCAGCGTCAGGTATATCTGACTCACACATGCTGAGCTGGACTCCCATTTGGTGCAACCTTGAGACGCACACCGCACCTTGTATATTTGTTATCCAAAAATTTTATGATGTCATAATATCACACAATTTCTGTATGTCCCCCCTATTGTATATTGGCACCCTGTTTTATAATATTCATGAATTTTTTTATCGTTTATTATGCTCTTGTGTGTTGTGCTATGTCTTTTGTGTGCACTGAATAAATGTTTTATCTATCTATCTATCTATGTACTTTCCACTCGTAAGTACATCAAAACTTATTGCTTTCTTCCGAGTTGTTATGGGTACGTAACAGTGACAATTATTGCTATCTCGTTCCCGCTACAGCCCGCGTTGTTCTCTCGGTTGTTTCACGACATCGGGAAATGTAGTTGTGTGGGTGTGTTTACATGTAATTTTTGCTAGTCCAATAATGTTTACGTGACATTAGAGCGGTGCCTTATCTTCCATTTTTATACATCAATGATCATTGATGATGTATACAATTGTTTAGATATACTCGTCCGTCGCCTGCATGACACATGTTATCCACAGAGCGACGTTTTTCTCTTTTTAAAGTTTCGAGTAAGTTTAAACCTTCTGTTGATTTAAAATCCCGTTTCCTTACATTTAAAGAGATGCTGACTTATTCTGGGCACAAAAAGCCAGCACCATAATCACTAATACAAATTGGTGACGCTGTTTCAAAGAGCTATTGAAAGCGTTTTAAGGCTCGCACACACTGGTGCGATATCGCGGCCGCGACAAGGATCGCGCTGCCTGTCGCACCTGTGATATCGCGCCAGTCTGCACGAGCCTTTAACAAGCGCCCGATACAAGCGATCTCTCCGGAATCTAACCGGGAAAATATTATCATTATGATAACTGATGTACAACATAATTATGGTTTTGGTGTATTTTGCCTTATTATGACGAACGTAATGCATATTTGCGCATTGTCATACCATAACATTTTGTTACATTGTGAGAAAACGAGTATAATGGAGTGAAGAGTTCCATGTTTACATTTTGCTTTATATGGAAGAAGTACGACTAGACTACTTAGTGTAACTCTATATGTACTAGTAATGATATCATAATGGCTCTATAAATACGAGTATACCCTGACTCAACAGCTTCTTGGACCTTGACACACAGATTACTAACTAATGACTACCGTACAGTCAACTTTGAAAAATGCAAATTATGTAGTACTTACCTACTTTTAAATATGTGTGTTAACGCTAACAGGTTAAAATTTGCTGATATTTATACGAGGCATTCGCACAGCTGTACACATGACAATACAAAAACCTTAGATTTTTTAAACAAAACAAGACCCAAATTCAGGGAGCCAACTGATTTGATTGGTTTTTGTTTTCTTTCAACCAATCCCACCCGCCACCCAGCAATGCTAACATGATATTTAGTACAGTTGTTTTACCTCTGATTTTGCATCACTTTCTAAATCACAGTGATCTTTATTCTCGTTACAATAAGGTTGCTGTCGGGGTGCTGCAGTCACAGGTAAAATAACTGTGAAAGGGATGTAAACACAGAAGAACAGAGTCTTTAAAAGCCTTTCAGAAACAGGTTTAGAAACTTACCTTTAGATAGCACCAGCCGCATCTAGTGAACTCCGAGGTATACTTGGTCGCGAAGCCGCAAGTCAAATGTTCAGCGATTTTCTGCGCCCAGTTGCGACGTTCAGATGCACTGGCGCAGCTGAACAGGATCTTTCGAGGAGAACTCCTCATGCCCCCCGAGGAGACCGTCACTTCGAAGCAGTACGAGTTGCTTGTTGTGCTATGACCAAATGAAAGTAAAAATAAGACAAATAAAATAATGGTTTATTTTAATAGTATTAAATAAACTTTCTATACAATTTTCTTTCATTTCTATAATAGTTAGAAATGTAACAAATAGTAGATTGTACAACTAGGGCATAAAAGAAGCCATTTTACCCCGAGACGTATATATCTTCCCGAGCCGCAGACAAGGGTGGATAGTTAAGTCGCGTCACTCTGCTTTTCGCTTCGATTGCGAGAAAAAGAAACAGGCATAAAGTATAACATTATTTTATAATATTCAACATGATTGAACTTGGGTACTTCATACTGCCAAGTCATAAAAACGTTTCTTGGCGTTTTTAAATAATAAAGACAACTATTTTACTGGTTTTATTAAATTAACGACTCACAACATGGAACTGATATAAATTAAAGCAAATGAAATAAAATAACTACTTTAATCTGCGACTAATTTGCTTTTGCTTTTAATCTGTGGCTGTCGTCGGGCCTGATTATCTTAGTCTTAGAAAAAAAAAAACTTAATGCACTTTATGAGCATGAAAAGCGACTTTAAGTCGCCTACGCAGAACATAAAGACGGACTTTTAGAGCAAGAGAAGTGAAAATTTAATTATTATTAAAGTAGCTGAACCTAAACAAATAAATAAAATTTGAAACAGAACTTATAACAAAAAAAAAAAAAAAAACAAATTTTATTTGCGTCTGTCTGTTTGTTCCGGCTAATCTCCGAATCGGCTAGATCGATTTTGACAGGACTTTCACTGGCAGATAGCCGATGTTATAAGGAGTAACTTACGCTACTTTTATTATAGAAAAACCACACGGGCGAAGCCGCCGGCTGCAGCTAGCTAACAATAATATTATTGAATTACCCATTTTGAAAATAGGGATTATTATTTTGAATACTTTTAAATAATATTTGTATAAAAATACAAAAATTATTACAACTTATTGAATTTATTCTTGGCATGTGCCACTTGTAAGTACTTCACTGTATACATGGTAAATAATTACCACTGATGTATCATAAAGATAACATTGATAGTATGCAGCCATAATATATTATTGCAATAAAATAAATAAACAAAAATCTAAACTGTTTTACAAGGAAACTATATCAATTAGCCCTTATTACACTGGCCTTTCAGAAAAACTTTTATTAATTTAATTTAATAACAATAAAATAAACTTTTCAAAACATTTTGATGCTTACCTAGAAGACAGAGGTAGTACAATCTGTACTGAGTAAATATTATCCAACGTATATGCTTCTTTTAATACGGAGTTTGTAGGGTCTGAGTAACACATCAACTTTTGATCCGAAAGTACACAATACCGGGTCTGTGAGTTTTTGAACAAATCCTCAACTACTCCTGACACAATTCTTGTTAACAGACCACTGAAGTATGGCACTGGCAATGAGTTAACTGGGGGACGCTCTACGCAATCAACTTTAGGTATCACTATCTTTGATGTCTTATTTAGTTTCTCAAATTTAAGCATATGAGAGAACTTTTGCATCACTGAATTTGTTGATTTATTGTCATCTTCTGTAACTGAACTAACTGATTTTGTCTCTGCATCAGTTGCGACAAACCAGTTAGAATTTCTATCTTTATCAACAACATTTAATTTTGTTGCTGGTTTAGTTTCATTAAACAGACTGTCTGATCGTTCTGGCGGGGTCGGGGGATTAAAATATTCACTTTCATAAAACTCAAAGCTGTCATCTGTGTTGTCTGAAGCCACTATTGTGCCATAAGTGTCACCAATCAAGAAGGATTCCAGTAATAATAATTCATTGCTCACTCCATCATACTTCTTTGGTGATGTACTTGATTGCAATGGGTCAAACTCATATATCGTACTTTTACTAGGCCTTGGAAGATCTCCATGAATGGGTGCTGCTTCTTTGGAAGGACTTGACCTTGCAGTGTTGTTGCTTGCTGACTGAAATGGTAGTGTCCAGTTTTCATACATGGAATTTTGCCTCATAATTTCCATGGATGCAACACTTTCTCTCTTCTTTCTCCTCTCCGGGATGTCTGGACTTGACCCAACTGATGTGGAGCTCATGGAACTAACTATGCTATTGGTCCTTGATGGTTTTGGTATGTCATAAGTCATCTGCTCACTTTCTAAATTTAAACTTGATGTATTTTGTTCCAATTCCCTACTCATGTCATAGGAGAAACTGCTAACAGAATCAGTATTGTCTGAATTACTGGAAAACAGGGACAAATCATCAAAATTTGATGTATTCAGATGCAAGTTGGGATGATCTTGATTTAACTGTGCACCAACTACATCATTGTGAAACCTCTTTTGTTCCAAAAGTGGTGAATTGAATTGTATGTTGTCAAACAAACCTACATCAACAGCTGGCATTGAAACACATCTTTGTGAGTCAGTATCATCAAGACTATCTGGTTTCTTTGTCCTTCTTAACCTCAGGCCAGCTGTCCTGGTTCCTTCTATGACAGACTTTGTCACTGAGTGTCGCACAGCTCGAGATGTTGTCAGAGTTTTCTCTAATGTATCTTTAGCAAACTTTGAACCGTCCTGGATGGACCTTTCTAATTTTTCATTGGCAGATTTAGCAGAATTACTCACTTTAAATGCTACATCCTCTGATAGCTGCTTTGAAACTGTACTTATTGACTTGAATATGTCGGAGGCCGAGACTCGTTCAGTCGGCTGCGGCAGCTTGGTGCGCGGGACAGGCACGGGACGGGTCACCGACTCACTAGGAGGGAGGAACGCACTCCTGGGCTTCGGCACCGGCGGCGAATCCATCACTTTGATTGAACACGAGGCCACTATCACTAAATAACTATTTAAAAGCAAGAGATAACATTGTTATAGTACTTTATACGCAACACAAACAAAAACTAGAATGACTCACTGAGAAATGAATTACACATATCACTGTGACCCGATTAAATCATTTGAGTGACAACCACGCGTAGAACGTCCACAAACACAATGAGAGGAGCCGTCAGGAACTGTTATAACCGACGTCGAATGAATAAATACATAAATGAACACTAAGAATTTGTTTTGAAAATCATCTGCGCTCACACACACACAGCGCGACTGATTGTGAGTTAGTGTTGCGAGCTGTAAAATGTTATCTCCCTGTGCACCGATATTGCATGACTTTCAGCCAACTTTTTAAATATTTTAAATTAATGAACTCTTAACCATTCCAATGGTTAAATCGCAGTCATTTGCTTTAAGAAATTTTAAAGCTTTTGAAATGCCGTTTATCTATCAATACATACATAGAAAAGTAAATACTTACCTAATTATTCTTTCGATATCTTGTAGGTAGGTATGGTTATTTCATTGTTCTAAAAGGCAATGGTGCCGATTCTCTTGTCACAAAATTCTCTAAACTAGACTAAAAATCACCAAAATTTAGTTTATTCCTGTCAAACGACCATTTCCTATTCTGAAATTGACTAAAGTGACACAACTTAACTATATTTTAGTTTGACAGCTCTAAGATAGTACTGAGTTTTTAAATTTAGTGAAAATGGCAATTTTGCTATTCTGAATTTGACGTTTTTAAACTAAAATTTAGATTTTCTAACTAAATCTGACTATTTTTAATCGCGATTAAAAAGGTGTGGAATAAAATTAGTTTTCATGAACTAAAATTCAAACCAATCACCTCGACTTCTGGTGCAAAACCAGTACTGTATATAAGGTGTATCTATTCATACACGAAATATTTTAAGAGAAACATCTTTATGTCGTAAAAAAGCGAAAAAATCCTTTATTTACATATTCTATGAATGACCCGCCTCGACGCGGTGACGCCGAACGGTGCGGTGGGGTGGCGGCACGAGCGCGGTGAATTTTGATAAAATTTAATCATCATATCAAGTAATTTTAAATTATTTAATTTTTTTAATAATATTCTCGGAATAAAAAAGAAAATCATTTCCATGGCTTCTTTACCACTTATAGGTGTATCACTTAAAATATTTCGTGTTTATCCCTATATATTTTTTTCTTTTCTTTTGCTTATATCTCCAAAATGGTGCGTCCTATCGCAAAAATAATGAAAATTTCGACCCCCTTTTAGAAATCCTTAAACCACTATTACGCTACATGTAGGTAATCTTTTTTTTTATTTTCCACACAAAAAGTGAAAAATTCCATAAAAAAACACGTCACGGCTGCCCCCCATGTGCGCCTCCGGCTCTAAAATAAATCATAGGCAAACAAGTACAACGTTGCGAAGCCAAAAAAAAAAATACCACGTGAAGTCACGATTGTCAAATTCGATTTAGTTGTGTCAAACTTATTTTTAAATTTAGAGAATTTTGTTTGCAGAATAGCTTTAAGATTCTCATAGCCAAAAGTAAGGAATTTTAGTGATAGTTTAGTTAGTTTAGTTCGGTGTACAAGAGAATCGGCACCAATGTGGTTCTGTTCGTTAGAAAATCAAAATATTTATAATATGTACATACTCAATCATCAATGGTCTGGGGTAATTTTTTTCAATGCCATCTAATGAAATAAGTTTTATATTTTGTCATGTAATTCTCACTCACTTAACAACGGTAGGTATTAAGATTAAACATTGATTAATTAAAACAGAAATTAAAAGGCAGGTAGGTATTAGGTTATATTTAATCAAACGAATAACATCTGATGTAAACAATACTTTGATGCTTTGATTATACCTCTGACAGCAGCATCCCCAACAGCAACTATACTCCATTTACTTTCGTTATTTAGCCGTTATTTGTCTAATGCTTTATTTAGACAAATAACGGCTAAATAACGACAGTTATTGTGTAATATTTTTGAAATTACTGCACTTTAGAGTATTTTTTTTTTTAATGTAAATGGTAAATAGATTACAGTGCTTTGTATTTATCGTGAAATAACGGAGTTTATTAAATGTTTACATCGAAATAACGAAAGGGTGAGAATAGTTATTTGTCTAATGTTATAATAAATGGAGTATACATATTCAGAGAGATCACTGTCATTTAGACAGTTAAGCCAAAGCTAATTTTGGAAGTATTACGAAATATCTTCATCAAGATTATCCCTTCAACGAATTATACAATAACGATGTCAAACAAAAGACAGATAAGCGTAGCCAATAATTTATTCATAATTACGTTTATTTTTTATTTTTATTACTACCTACATCATTCGAATTTAAATAATGATTATATCCATGACTCACAGTTATGGATTTTTAATTCTAGTTTTGCAGAGATGTGCACCACAATACTTAAGACTGCACCGAGCGCACAGTGGCGCCCTCATCGTTATTTCGGTGATTTCTTTTATTTTAGAATGAAAATGCAGAAAATAAGCTCGTCAAGTTGTGCTTCACAAAACGGAGCTTAGTGGCCATTGTCCGTTTTAATGATTACAATAAAACATAACAATTTAAAACTACTGTTTGTAGTAATAATAACGTATAGTCTTGTGAAGCACAACTTGACGAGCTTGTTGTCTGTATTTTCCGTTTTAATGATTACAATAAAACATAACAATTTAAAACTACTGTTTGTAGTAATAATAACGTATAGTCTTGTGAAGCACAACTTGACGAGCTTATTTTCTGCATTTTCATTCTAAAATAAAAGAAATAACCGAAATAACGATGAGGGCGCCACTGTGCACTCGGCGCAGTCTTAAATGATTAATAATTAATATTGATAAAAACACCCGCATACTTTGGTAACTAGCTTTCTCATGATGCTTTCAATTCACTGCACGCGTAATATGGCTCTTATAACTTTGTCAGGCGTTGGCCAACGTTACATGATTGTATAGAGAATTAGTGATGATAGTCTCTCGAATTTTATTAAATAATGTACAGCTAACAGTAGTCGTCTCAATTGTCAAGCTCCTATCTGCCGTGAGTTGTATTTTTTTTTATTCACAGTGTTTTTATTCACAGTGATTTTTTTAACTGGAAATCAAGGAATACGTTATCAGAGCCAGCCAGCAGCAAAATATATATTCGATTTTTCCGCTCGGGGATTATGTGCCAAATCTTGCCGACCCTAACAAGTGGGTATAAAGATAATCAACTACTTGACTAAATTCAAAATATCACACGTTACAAATATAGCCTACGGTTAAATAAAAATCCCCTAATATTTTAACTGAAATAGATGACGGTACGGTACGGTCTACGGTTCAAAAACATTCTAGAAAAACCGAATTGTTTGTTAGAGAAGATAAACTCAACTCAGTGCCGGTTTTAGCACTACCAGCGCCCTGGGCGAGATTTCTACTGCTTTCGTATGGGTTTGAATGGCAGATAGGGGAGCCCCTATCTGCCATTCAAACCCATACGAAAAAACCGGTCAAGGAGCGAGTCCAACTCGCGCAACGAGGGTTCCATACCAGTCCAGAAAAACTACAACTGTTCTTCACCCAAAGCACACATAATATAATACTACGTACAGATACCCAATCCCATACAAAGACATGACACCTCCCTAAGGCTGGCTATTGAGCTGGCTATTTTTTTCCTCGGTTTTTTAACACATGGCAGCACCAGCGACTCACTAATTGCCAGAGACTGTAGTTTTACAACGCCATCTAGGAGTCGGCCTAGATACTAGGTGTCATTCTCGTGATTTATGAGTGTAAATATATAATGGAAGGATCTTAGGGAATTTACCAGTAAGTAGGACTCGTTCAACAGGCGCCCCTTTATATCTGGCGCCCTGGGCGGTCGCCCAACCGCGCTTTACCCAAACGCCGCTACTGACTCAACTACCTACATCTATAAATTGGATTAAACACACAATAAGCTGAGCCGAGCTTGGCGTTTCAAGTGTCGCATTTGATTTGAAGTGTTCATAAAAGATATGCAGGTGAACCACTGTTATGATTCATGAAAGAACGATCGCACTTCATCCACTGATAAATCTTCTGAATCGATACAAACAAATTACTTAGGTACTTACAGAATTTATTTATTTATTCTTAAGGGGGAGGCGTCAGGGTAGCCAGCGAAAATCAAATTTTCTTTCATTTTTTGCAATATGCAGGTCAGAATCAGGTTGTATGTTGATCTAAATATGACTCACGACCGTAACAAATAATTATGTATTTACAGAATTATAATCATTAGAATCAGTAATACAACTCCTTAAGTTCGTATAATCTGATTGAATGACAATTTTCATGAAATCATGACTTTTAGGTGACATTTATTTTCAGACCAAAAAATAATATTGTGTAATATTGTTGAAATTACTGCACTTTAGAGTTATTGTTTTAATGTAAATGGTAAATAGATTACAATGCTTTGTAGGTATTTATCGTGAAATAACGGAGTTTATTAAACGTTTACATCGAAATAACGAAAGGGTGAGAACAGTTATTTGTCTAATTTTATAATAAATGGAGTATATAGGTACTCGCAAACATTGCAATTGATGTTTTTTTTTTTTTTTGTAACAAAGTTTGAGGTTGAACAAAAACATTGTTTTTTTGTAAAGGCACATTGTTTTTTTGTAAGGTTATCGCGTAAAAACGTAGCCTATGTCCTTCTCCATATCCCAGGCTATATCATTGCCAAATTTCATGACGGCCGGTTCAGCACAGCGGTTTAGGCGTGAAAACGTAACAGACAGACAGACAGAGTTACTTTCACATTTATTATTAAGTATGGATTTGATCTTATTATTTTGTTTTGAAGATACATTAGTTATTGGTTTAAAGTTTTCGACAAATATTTTTCATTCAGTCGCTTTTATAAATTACGACAAAATGGTGGTATATGGAAACGGAGGTGAATGACGATTTACGTGATGTTTTGCTGGATTTCTTGGTTTTGGAGTGGTATTTCTTCGTCGTCGTTCACTCAATGCGAATGGATCGCGACCACCTAATGCGGTCTTCTGCAGTGTGGACCGCTTGGTAAATGCTGCCTTCTTGATCGCGTCTGATCATTTTGCTGGTGCTCTGTCTTGAGCGCGTTTTCCTTCTATCCGGCCCAGTATCCGCATAATCGCAGCGCAGTATCGGCATAGTTTCCAAACTATGCTTATGTGAACGCATTATGTCCGAAAAAGCTCAGGGCACGCTCCTGGCATATTGCAGATAACCGCTTGGTGATATTAAGTTCCAATATGGATTAATTCGGTTCATGGTATACAAAGTAGCCTCCGCCAATACCACATCTCTAAAGCATCGATTTTACTGCTCTCGTTTCCGCGCCATATAAAAAGATGGAAAAAACTAGAGCACAGATCAGTCGTATTTCGGTATTCCGACGGATGCCACGGTTCTTCAAAATTTTCCCCCTGATCTGTCCGAGTTAGTTATTTTATGTTTTAAAATGATTGTAGGGAAAGAAAAATTGGAAAATTGCCTGAAAAATTGAAAATTACGGGAAAAGCTGAAAGAGATTTTTTATAAGGGATGCGTGTATGAATTATTGAGATAAAAAAAAATCAAAATCAAAACAATTTTCTTTTTACCTAAGGTAAGTAAGTCGTTTATTTTGCAAATATGGGTTCAGTAGATAGATGATAGATCGATAACAGTTTGGTTCAGCCATATTTTACAAATAGGCATGCAAAACTTGGTTGTTTGCGCTAAAACAATAAAGGCAATTTTATGATACATTGAAGAGTTTCAAATCACTAATACAAAATTCTTAACAAAAACGCTACGCAAGGAATTCGCTGACATTATATGCTTTAAGCGTTAAAAATCTTCAGAGCCTGTTTTTGAACAATGATAGCGTCAATTATTTCAACTGCTTATACCCAGTCTCAAATTCAGATAATTTATGTAAACAAAGGGGATAACACAGCAAAAAATATCTTAGTAATGGTAACACAGAAAATGGCGAAAAACGAGGTTCCATTTTCTATCAAGTACTGATTTTATGAAATAATAATTAAAACAAATACAAAATACAAAATTATTTATTTCAACTTAAGCATTGTGTCATACATAAATTGAGGCAGCCCCATTAAGTTACAATAGTACTTGTGTCGGAGCTGTCTCGCTCTTCCCTTAGGTGGTAGCTTTACAATGAGGAAGCTAATAGTAAGAATTCATAGAAAAAATAAAAATGAAATAAAACATTAATTTAGCAGCTCTCGGTGTATGAGATTTGCACGTGTGTGTAAGGGTGTGTGTGGGTGTGTATGTGTGTGTATGTAAACATAATCATACCGTAATTATTTTTATAAATTTTCGGTTTTAAACAAAGTTATTAATAAAAGGAGATTTTCTGGTATAAAATGTTTTATGATACTGGTAACAATGCTGGAGATCCAAACATTTAAAAAAATTTACATTTTCAACAACACTAATAATTACAACACTCATTCATAGATTCATATTGTAAGTAGAATATCTAGCCACATTTTGGATGAAAACGGCTGTAAACTGTTTCGAGTGGAAATCGATTCTGTGAGGTCTACGTCTAGCACTGGACTTAAAAGGAGCTGATTATGACATAATAATTAATTCAATTTAATTTTATCGATGATTATTTACAAAATAAAAATTGTGATAAAATGTTTTGTACCACTGTCCTGTCATTTTGACAGTGATATTTCTTGACAATACTTTGTTTACATAAATTATCTGAATTAGAGACTTTAGGTATAGGTAATTTATTATCAATAAATGACCGAAGCCATGCAAGTCACTCTTGCGCATTAGCGCCGTTTTGGCAGGATAGGAATACACTTGGTCATTGTCGCGTCTATTACGTGGGAGGGACCACTCGCCGCGCATCACGCGATTCCTTTGTGTCGCGTCGCGTGTCGCGACTGTTTGTAGGAGCCTTAAAACGATTTGGGTTCGACTTCACAAACACAGCTACCTCCTTTATGTACAGACTAGGCAGTGTTAATATTTTGTGCTGTTTAAAGTATGGTATGCCACTATCAGTAGATTTAAGCTTAAACATCGCCTGTAAACATCTTTTCTGGGCTTTAAAAACTTTTTTCTCTTTCGGTTGAGTTACCCCAGAATATTATACCGTAAAGTAAGTAAGTGGGATTCTACTATGCCATATGCAGTAAGAAGTGCATCCATGTATATTATTGGGGATAGTGAATGCAGAGCGTATGCGGACTTACTATTTCTCTTACCTAAGTACTTAAAGTATCAGTAGGTATGTGCTTTCCAATTTAGGTTCTAATGGTGCCGATTCCCTTGTTCACAAACTAAACTAAATTTAAGTTCAGTGCATCTTTTTCTTTCTATTTCATTAAGAAAAGGACTGAAGATAAATTTTAGTTTAGTCCTGTCAAATTAATCAGCGCCTGTCACTACTCCATACAAGTTTAGACGTGATTAAAAACTTGCCGACTAAAATTACATCAAAATACGTCAAGCGCTGATTAATTTGACAGGACTAAACTAACAATTATCTTCTGTCCTTTTATAAATGAAATAGAAAGAAAAAGATGCACTGAACTTAAATTTAGTTTAGTTTGTGAACAAGTAGGGTTACCATATCTCAGGATTTTTAGGCTCTACTCAGGATTGCGGCCGGATTTTGTAAAACTCAGGAAAACTCAGGATTTTTAGAATTTTCGACTGAGCAGTGAGCGAGAGAGGACTGCGATACACTGAGTTACTTTACTACTGTGAGCGGGTGACACATTACAATCTATACATATCAGAAAAAGATACCAAATGACATGTGTATCACTCATACTCTCAGTTTTTTTCGCTGTCGTTATCCATTCACGTAAAAATGACCATTGAGGCGTTTATACATATATCAAATACTATAAGGTAGTTTTTTGCATATAATGTTTGCACTAACAAGTTGTCGTTTTATTTTGATGCGTAAATGTATGTACCTACGTAACATTATGTATTTTATATCCTTTGAGCCGATGATTCAAATGAAACATATCAATGTTTCGTATCATTTCAGTGATCCAGATGCAAATTAAGTTTACGAGAGAATTCGCAATTTCGAGAAAATCTCAGGATTTTTCAATGGAAATCAGGTTTTTTCACCGGATTTTTACATTTTCTATCTGGTAACCCTATAAACAAGGGAATCGGCACCAATATTAAGCTTAAACATCGCCCGTAAACATCTTTTCTGGGCTTTAAAAACTTTTTTCTCTTTCGGTTGAGTTACCCCAGAATATTATACCGTAAAGTAAGATTCTACTATGCCATATGCAGTAAGTAGTGCATCCATGTATATTATTGGGGATATTGAATGCAGAGCGTATGCGGACTTACTATTTCTCTTACCTACTTAAAGTATCAGTAGGTATGTGCCTTCCAATTTAGGTTTTTATCTAATATGAGTCCCAGAAATGTTGTGTTTGCTACTTCTTTTACAACTTCATCGTTGTAGTGTTTATAAGGGATGCTGGGAATCCGTTGACTAAAATGTAGGTAAAACTTTTGTTTTGTACTACCTAATACCTACTTATTAAGGGTCAGTGACAACTCGACCCGTGTCAACTCAACCCGAATAATAATACCAGATATTTGACTCCCGATTACGGTAATTTGTACGGTCAGGCACAACATCGATATTTTAAAATAAATCATATGGAATTTATTTATTCTGTTCCAAGATTTTGGTTTTCTATTTACCTACATACAAAGCAAGAAAACATAGTTATCTACAACGCCTATTTCAATTACATATGTATGATACCTATACATATAAGTAGCCTAAGTTCATTCGTTTTTTAAATTATCTGGACTAAATAATACAAGCGTTTCTTTGCTAAGATTATTTTTGTGACTTATCCGATCTGATGACAATTGAAAAGTTTTCTATCTCACTCTTGCACATCAAATTTACAATAGGCTAGCCTAGCAACATCAAAGACAAGGGCGATGGTGGCATAAAAAAAATCACGTTGTATAATCGTTGATTATGTTGAATTTTAAATTTTATAAATGATTGTCAAAAATAGTTGTTAACCATAATTTTTTAAGACTGTGATTGTTGTAATATTGTGTAAATTACGGTACTTTTTTATAACCCTTAGTAAAAATTACCCATTTTATGCCGATTGACACTCAAATATTTGTTTCTTTTGAAATCCTTATATGAATAAAAACTAAAATTTTAATAAATAAAAGCAGTATTTATTGCAGAAGAAGTTCATAGCATTCAGTATTCATTTGTAAAAATAAATAAATAAATTCAAAAAAAAAAAAAATACAAAAAAAAAAACAATATTCTAAGTAGTCGATACTTTTCATGCCGACGGCGACGGTACAAGGGCGTTTTGACGACGTAGTATCTATATTATTATTCGGGTTGAGTTGACACGGGTTGAGTTGTCACTGACCCCTTACGAGTATTAAGAGCAGTGTTTTGTTATGATATAAAGTTATTATATTTAGTTTGATTATTAATTATATGGTGGTTCGGAATTATGAACAAATAGACAGGGGGAATGGGAATTATTTAAATAACTATTAATTAAACCCAAAAAAGTAAACTACTTGTTATGTGATTTTTGGTTGTTTATTCACTAGTGAATGCGTGGTGGTGATTTATGATAGAATTTGTAAGGTAATATTTCTATGGTAAGGTGTGTTAATAATATTTATTTTATTTATCACTAGCTTTTGCCCGCGGCTTCGCCCGCGTGGATGTCAGTTATCGCGTCCACATCCCATCTCTGCCAAATTTCATGGCGATCGGTTCAACGGCTTAGGCGTGAAAACGTTACATACAGACAGACAGACAGACAGACAGATAGACAGACAGACTTTCACATTTATAATATTAGTATGGATTATCATTCAGCATTATTTCACAAAAAATGTATATTCACTTTTAAATAATGATGGTGATTGGTTTTTTTTTTTATAGTGGTTCGTTGTTTCCCTAATTTCATGTCAAAGTATTGCGAAGGCGTACACGCGATGCCGGACGGAGCCGCGCCTGCCGCGCGTCGAGGCGACCGACGCGGCGCGGCGGCGACGACGCGGGACGCGTTTCGTCCGTCAGTGTAGGTTTATCACATGCCCCGATAGTTCGGTCTTGTCAGATTGAAGAGGTTTTAAATAAAGTAAAATTTTGTAATTCGTTATCTTTTCGTCGATAAATTGATTTTGTTATCGATCTTGATAGTTTTCCTTTTCTCCGTATCCAGTGAAAGAAGGATTTATTGCATGAAGCACAGTTACGGAATCATCCATACTAATATTATAAATGTGAAAGTAACTCTGTCTGTCTGTCTGTCTGTATGTTACGTTTTCACGCCTAAACCGCTGAACCGATCGTCATGAAATTTGGCAGAGATATAGCCTGGGATATGGAGAAGGACATAGGCTACTTTTTTACGCGATAACTGACATCTACGCGGGCGGAGCCGCGGGCAAAAGCTAGTTATATTATAAACTCGGAACTGCATTTCCTGCATTACAGGAAAACAATAAAAACAAGAAGGTGAGAAAAGAAAGAAAGAAAAATATGTTTATTTGTCACAGGAACACGTGGAAACAAAAAGATCAGTTTGTCTGGATTTTTCTTTGATGTTGATTCGATATTTTTTCCTTTCTACGAAAACAAAATTATCCCATTTCCTTATAGCATTTTCTCGGAAATGGTGTAAAGCAAAGTTTTGATTATAAAATCGTTGCATGCGTGTCACTTCGGAAGCTTACCGACGACCGACGTCCTTTGGTGCGGAGTGCTCTCTTCATATTTTATTTTGTTACTGGTTTTAATTAACCAAAACCCAAAGGCACACTCACTGCAACCATTCGAAAGGCTTGACGCAAGAAAAACCGTACAAATAGCGTAGCAGGTATTTCATTTCATTTCTTTCATTTATTTATTCATTAACAATTAACATTGTGTAGAACATTACATAGATATTAAATAAAATTATCACATGCAGAAACAACACATTTAAAAGCCTAATTAAAGTTGAATTGAAAAGTTAGTTCAAGAGTCAAATTAATTAAAAATATGTCAACAAATAAATAATTGAGTTAAATAACTACAGAAGCAAACCTCATTAAAATGTGTCAAAAAAGTGTAACCACTATTTAAACGCGACGACGTAGCTTTGAAACCACTAAACATTTAAAAGTAATAAGATACTGATTCTTATTCTTATTAAAATATTCTTATTAAAAAGTTATTATTAAGTTATTATTATTAATATATCACACAGAGCACTGAACTGACGTTAGCTACGCATGGCCATATGTCAAGTGGCAACGCCTTAGCGCGGTAATTACTAATCTAGTGTAACATATATTATATCAATGAAATAAATACAATGTCAGCTAAAGAATATAATATAATGTAAAATTCAAAGTATTTTTTTAAAATTAATTGTGAGTATAACTTCTTATAGGTCCTAGTGATGAGCATAATTATAGCTTGTTCACTGATATTATTATTATAGGTGACTATTTAATATCATTCGACATATGTATATTCTGATACCGAGTATAAACATTTTTCCATTTTTTTTTTAAGAAGTCTTAATTTATGTATAACACATTTGCTCGTAAAGGGTCTCTTATTTCACCAATTTCAATATCGTAATGTATGTCATTAAGTACTTGTGCGTTATTGTAATGTAAAACGCACGAGTTTCTTTTTAATAAGGTAAAACGTACGGTTTATCAAGACGCTCCGTCTAAAACGAACAGTACTTCTTTAAATCTTAGCAAAGAGTTTTATGACAGAAAAGTGGTCAACATTTTATGAATAAAATTAACTTTGGGCTATAAAATATAAAAAAATAAACATTTAATTCTTTAATTTAATTAATTTTGACAATAAATTACAACCATTTATCTATAACAAAAACAAAAAAAATAAAATAATTTACTTTAATAGTAATACTGGCTGTTTTTGTGCCTTTGCCTTAAAAAAAGCTTTGTTGCGCGCGCATCGCTAATTTGTGAACAAGTACAAATTATTCCGCGCGCTTTTTCTTTTCGCTGTATTGTTTTTATTTGAAAACTAGCTTCTGCCCGCGACTTCGTCCGCGTTAAATTTCTTGTTCCCCCGACCCACCCCGTCGCAACACATTGCCTGCCCGTGCTATTACTTCGTTTTCGCATAAACTTTCATTAAAAAAAAATGGTGTTCTAGTTAATAGGAATGTAATTCTTCCTCAAGAATTGGGTTGTAAAATGCAAAAAAAAATTCAAGTCCAACTCGCAGTTCCAGAGATTAGCGCGTTAAAAAAACAAAAATCTGAAATCCTTATCCTTACTTATATTATAAATGTGAAAGTAACTCTGTCTGTCTGTCTATCTGTCTGTCTGTCTGTATGTTACGTTTTGACGCCTAAACCGCTGAACCGATCGTCATGAAATTTGGCAAAGATATAGCCTGGGATATGGAGAAGGACTTAGGCTACTTTTTAACGCGATAACCGACATTCACGCGGGCGGAGCCGCGGGCAAAAGCTATCCATACTAATATTATAAATGTGAAAGTAGTTCTGTCTGTATGTCTGTCTGTATGTTACGTTTACACGCCTAAATCGCTGAACCGATCGACCTGGAATATAGAGAAGGACATAGGCTACTTTTTTACGCGATAACCGACATCCACGCGGGCGGAGTAAAAAAACGGCAAAAAAATCATATCCGTTGTATGGGAGCCCCCTTAAATATTATATTTTCTGTTTTTTAGTATTTGTTGTTATAGCGGCAACAGAAATACATCATATCGACGGGGAAGTGCTGACAACTCCTAACTTACAAAAATCAAATTTTACAGGAGGCAAAAAAAACCGTTTTTTAATTTTCTCAGAATAGAAAAAAAGAAAGTGTAAATGGCAATTTTATACTTAAATGGTCCCGCATGTCAGGTAATAATCAAAATTTGCTTGGAATAAGTAATTAGCGAGATGATGTAAGATAGGAGGTATCACCAATCTGGTGTGGCTGAAAATTTGAAGATAGGAATAATTTCCACTTCAAAAAAGTAACAGAAATCATTGAAAATTAATGTTTCCCGCTAAAGTTTTCAATCATATTCGCTCAATTATGTCTCGCTCGCATGAAGATAGAAGATATTAGCTCAAAGTTTTGTATGAAATGAAGTTACGAGATGTTTCCATTAGTAAGTTAGAATATATTTCCTGCCAAAATTAATCAGGTTGTCTGGACCTGAATATAGGAGATATTTCTTCGGTACCTAATTCAATTTTCGGAATTTCAACTTTATTCATATACCAGTAGATGCGCAGTTAAATTCTCTATCGAACTGCATTCATAAGTCGTTTTCGGAAAAAATGTAAGTTAGGAGTTGTCAGCATTTCCCCGTCGATATGTGAAAATTTCAACTGTTTAAATATCACGGTTCATGAGATACAGCCTGGTGACAGACGGACAGTCAGACAGACAGACAGACGGACAGCGGAGTTTTAGTAATAGGGTCCCATTTTACCCTTCGGGTACGGAACCCTAAAAACTAACTCTTCAGCTTTAGAATAGACTACCTCGCAGAGTTGATCATTATTTTGCTGCGGAGTTATTATAAAACAGTTATATCTCCTAAGATATTCATTGAAATAAAATGATGTAAGAGCAACTTTGTTCAAAATTAAATACTTGTGATGAATAACGTATTTATTTGGATAAGGATTAATACCATGCTTATGAAAACTCCTTCGCAAATAATGCATTAATTTCGAACAAATTTGATTACCATAAAAAAGGTTATAGTAAGTCAATCTTAAAAGATAGACATACGCTGTCGCGACTTTTTTTTTTGAAAATTTAAAGAGGAATAATTCCATCATACATGATATTTGCGTAACTTAAACCGTTTACGCAGCGCACGCAACGGAAGCTCTCAAAAAGGAATATTTTTTCCCGTTTTTGCAACATTTTTCATTTATGCTCCGCTCCTTTTGGTTGTAGCGTGATGTTATATAGCCTATAATATTCCTCAATAAATGGACTATCCAACACAAAAAGAATTTTTCAATTCCAACCAGTAGTTCCTGAGATTAGCGCGTTCAAACAAACAAACAAACAAACTCTTCAGCTTTATATTAGTATATATATATAGATGTCGTCAAGTAATGATGAATTTATTAATTCGACACCGCCAGAAGTCTCAGAAGCAGTGCAAATGGCTACTCTAAGCCTCTTGCCCGAAAAATCGACCGATAGATAGGTACTTACAAGTGTATCAAAATTTCATCATAGGGAAAACAAGCAAAGATGCAAATTCATTTTGAGAAAGTATGTTTTTAGCCTATTTCATGGAACTTTCTCAAAAATAAAAGACAAGCTCATTGTGGTGCTACTATTCAATGCTAAAAAGCACTGTGAAAACAAAACATGGTATTGATATCAAGTCATACTCCAACTTGCTGGAATTTCTAAAAAGACGCTCAAGTGGCCATGTGAGTAAAAAGTCGAAAGTATTTTCGGCTGACAATGTCAAGAAGTTCCTAAAAGAAGCTCCGGTTTGCCGATACTCGTATTTGGCAGCAAAGGTCAGTTGAAACTCAATTATTGTTATTAACTTCTTTCATTTTCATATTTCTTTACAATATAGGTGTTTTGTACGCTGTTTTTATCTCTTTTCAGGTTGTATTAATACGAGTATTCGGCATAAATGGTGCATGTAGACGTTACGAGTTGGCAAACGTCATAACTAATGATGTCGAGAACCATGGGCGGGTTCTTCTTGTCCAGGTCAAAAACACAAAAAATAAAATTCCGTTCACAATACAGGGTCCTTTTCACGACATAGCGAAGAAATACGAAGAGCTACGTTCAACAAAAGCGATGTCTAACAGATTTTTTCAATGTTACCAAAATGGAAAATGCACTAGCCAACCCATTGGTATAAATAAATTTGGAGCAATGCCGAAACAAATTGCCACTTTCTTAAATTTGGATGATCCACATGAATACACAGGGCACAGTTTCAGAAGGTCCTCGGCTACATTGCTCGCCGATTCAGATGCGAACTTATTGACACTAAAACGCCACGGAGGGTGGCGGTCGAACAGTGTAGCCGAGAGCTACATAGATGACTCGATGAGAAATAAAGAAGAAATCAGCTCGCACATTACAAGGAATATAAATTTGGAGCCAAGTGTTGACTCTCGACCATCTACGAGCACACACGCGTACATTCCACCATCGTCGCCGCCGCCGCCGCCGCCGCCGCCGCAGCCGCGTCCGTCGCCGCCACCGACTGCAGAACTCTATGGTCTCGTTTCTCCTACTTTCACTCAAGAGAGTGAGAGAGAGACTGGTGAAATTGTAACTAATAATAATAACTTGACAACATTAAAAATGCCAACTGGCAACGTAAGAATCAATTTTACAAATTTTTCTAACTGCTTTAACGCTTTAACAAGTGATTAAAGATTTATTCGTTTAAGAAAGTCCGAGTTTTATTTATTTCTTCGCAAATATATGATATAAAACGTCGTATGACATACGTGCGCTTTGATAATTACAGCCTCTGCTTTCTTGTAGCCCTCGCCTACGGCTCGGGCTAGCAATATCGCCTCAGCTGTGTTTTTCAACTTACCGCACTTATATTATAATGTACAATAAATAAGTGAGAGCTATAAATTAATAATTTTAAATCAGTCGGTAAAAGCCTAACTATCATCAAATTTTTACATGTCCAGTGCAATGTGTTTTTGTGAAATTAAACCTCGCGGCGAGTGTCACTGCTTTATTGAATCGAATCGGTCAGTATAAATATAAATAATAGTTTCAATATCGTGCCTGTTTTCTTGGTCCTATTATTTTTCGCCAAACTTCGCCCAGCTTCTGAAAATCTGATGCTTTTATAGGGTTCTGTAGTCATAAGGAACCCTTATAGTTTCGCCATGTCCGTCAGTCTGTCTGTCCGCGGTTTAGCTAAAAAACTATTGCTACTAGAAAGTTTAATTTGGCATGAGTATACACGTTAATGATGCCGAAAAAGTGGTAAAATAATATTTTGAAAAATAAAAAAAACTATTATTTAGGGTACCTCCCCTACATGTAAAGTGGGGATGATAATTTCTTTTTTCGTCCTTCCCATAGTGTTGAATATCGTTGGATAGGTCTTTCAAAAATATTAGGGGTTTGGGAATACCGTTTTTTGATTAAGTAAACCGTTCGTGACTTATCAAGCTTTAAAGTACCAATTTTCGTTAGAGTCAAGGGCCCCCCCCTCTACCAACTAAACGGTTGTAGTTAGAAATTCAAATGTCACGGCAGTAATACCTATATATAACGAAGTTTAAAGGAAAACTATCACAGCCCAGTAGGCGTCACAAGTTACCGAGTAATAGTCACCAACTTCCATTTACAGTTGAAAAACATGTTCTCCCATACATTCCGTATGGAAGAACATGTTTTTCAACTACGATGGTATGTTTGTTCTTGGGATAAATTCATACCAACTACGGAACCCTTCATTGTGCGTGGTCCGACACGCACTTGGCCGGTTTTTTTATCAATAGGGATGAAAGGTAATAAATCAAAATACCTAAAAGAGTTTACACTCTTTTAAGACGTCTGCGAGGTAATTGCACACATAAACATTGGCTATGCCTTTCATTTTGGCAGTACAGCGAAGTTCATGAGTTGTTAAGCTGACGAATTTTTGAATCTTATGAAAGAAGGATTAGGAATTTCCTTCAAAACCCTCGAATTGTTATTGAAAGTGTGTTACGCAACTAATTGTGTAATACACTCTAAAAAAAACTAAGTTTTTAGTTCAGCACCTTTTTTCTTTTTTTCTGTGTTGGAAATTATCAAATAACTTCTCCCGCTCTGGGCCGAGCTCGGGCGTATCAGACTTGAAACTCACTATGAAACACGGGTGGGTTTTAATCAGTAAGATTAAAACCCACCCGTGTTTCATAGTGAGTTTTTAGATCAGCACCCTAAGGTGCTGATCTAGTTTTAGTTACCCTAAACTAGTCTTAGTTTTATTTACCCTAAACCTCTGAATGGGCCATTGTGGGCATCCATACTAATATTATAAATGTGAAAATAACTGTCTGTCTGTATGTTACGTTTTCACGCCTAAACCACTGAACCAATCGTCATGAAATTCGGCAGGTATATAGCCTGGGATATGGAGATGGACATAGGCTACTTTTATACGCGATAACCGACATCTACGCGGGCGGAGCCGCGGGAAAAAGCTAGTATATATTATATATATATTTTTATATATATATATATATAATATTGTATAACTTGTTTATTAGTCAGCATTATGAACTATTTATATAGGACCATGTACGATGACCCCTTAATTAAGAGGTTGAGTGTAAACAAAAACTAAGGTCTGTCGCAAATATTATTTGCCTGGCAAATAACCCCGGAACCAACATTTTTATTAATCCACACACGCAAACACCTAAGGGGTGGCTATACACCTAAAATTTTCTGTTGGGGTGGTTTGCCTCTCGCCCACCCCCTCCGTAAACGGGTGTTTTCTGTCTGAAACCCTATCAGTTATAATAGACTCGTTTATTAATATCACTGTGCTTGAAATAATAACATAATAACCCGTAGGGTTGCCAAGTTGCTGGCAATTCAAACTGTTAATAGAGTGTGGCATAGAAATATAAAAAACAGTATCTATGGAGTGTGGCGATTAGGTTATCACATTAATTGAAACCACGTATTGTACATTACGTATTTTAAACACACGCAATTAAAATAATTAATAACAATTAATATTCTAACCGTGGGACCTTTTGTTCGTTTTAGTATTTAACAACATTAAACTTAATTTGTGATTATTTGGTAACAATACCATAAAGATTGTGTTGTATTGTTGATACCATCGCCCCGCGCGTATCTAGTGCCTTATTATCAAGGGAGGCTTATTTCGTGACAATTTTTACGCTATTTATTTTGATTGAAAAAAAAATGTTTTTTATTTATAGTAAAATTGATTATTTTATTATTTTAACAAACTGATAACAACTTGTAATTACCGCTCCTACTATTTAATGTGATAACCTAGGGGTTTATTCATAAACGTTGTTTAAAGTTAAGTGACGTTCAAACGTCAAAAATGTATGGTTAAACAGTCGCTAATCATTACTTAACTTTAAGCAGCGTTTATAAATAAACCCCTTAATCGCTACTCTGTATAAGACACGCGGTAGCGAGTCAGACCAAAGAAAAGATAGAATTAACACAATGAAGGGTTCCGTAGTTGGGATGAATTTATCCCAAGAACAAACTTAACATTGTAGTTGAAAAACATGTTCTCATGTTCAAGTTTTTCAACTGCAAATTTCAATTGTTCGACTATTACTCGGTAACTTGTAAAGCCTATTTAGCTGTGAAAGTTTTCCTTCTAACTTCGTTATTATGATACTTACTGCTTAACCTTAAGCAACATGATGAGTTAAAACGATATGATGTGCGATAGGGCTAGCGCGTACCCCACCGGCGACGCGCAGGGGCAGCACCCGGCTCCTGCGGGAAGACAAGGGTTGTTGCGCCACTCCGGACGGGGGCAACGTGAGAGGCGAGCTCAAGAAGTGAGATTGAGGTATGCAAGTTGGAATGTTGGGACGATGACTGGATGAGCCAGAGAGTTAGCGGATGTATTCAAAAGAAGACGAATAAATGTGGCGTGTTTGCAAAAAACAAAATGGAAAGGAACGAAAGCGAGGAAATTGGTGAAGGATACAAGTTTTTATACTGTGAAAGTGACGGAAAGAAATGAAGTGGGTATAGTGCTAGACAGTAAGTTGAAAGAAGGCGTAATGGAGGTAAAAAGAATTAATGATAGACTGATAGTCGTAAAAGTTATGTTAGAAAATGTAATGCTGAATGTAATTAGTGTGTATGCACTGCATGGGATTAAATGAAAGGGTGAAAGAGAAGTTTTGGGAGGACTTTGACACAGATTTGATGAACATCCCGGTGCATGAGGAATTGATAGTTGGAGGTGATTTTAATGGACTTGTGGGAAGAATGATAAGGGTTTATGGATGAGTGCATGGAGGATGGTAACCCAAATAAAGAGAGAGAGACATTGCTGCAATTCGCTACCACATTTGACGTGGTAGCGAATTGCAGCAATGTCAAGTGCCAAGTGTTGGATACTTCCAACACTTGGTTCCAGAAGAACAAAGGCCACCTCATTACGTACAAAAGTGGCAATCACAAGACGCAAATTGATTACTTTTTAGTACGACGCAACAAACTAAAAGACTGCAAACTAGAACTTTGCAATCGGAAGAGATCTAGTCTCACACCACAGACTTCTAATTATGAAAATGTTCGTAGAAATAAAGCTCACTAAAAACAAAGAGCGACCTCCCCCTAAAATAAAATGGCATATGCTGCAGAAGAATGACTGTGCGAATAAATTTAAAGAGCGAGTGGTAGATAAAATGATAGATATGGGGGGCACGAATGATCGAAGTGTAAATGAATGTTGGAATGAAATGGTGGTGTATATATATAAGGAGTGCAGCGAAAGATATTTTGGGAGAGATGAAAGGAAAGGGTACGATAGATAGGGATACATGGTGGTGGTCGACAGAAATACAGAATTTGTTGTAGGATAAGAAGAGAAAGTTCAAGGAATGGCAGAGTGTTGAAGATGAGAATTTTAGTTTGAAGGTATAAAAAAAGAGTGAGTACGAAGCTCTTAAGAAAAAAGCCAAGAAAGCTGTGGCCATAGCGAGAGCAAAAGCCCAGAACAAGCCTTATGACACATTGGATAGTCCAGAAGGCCAAAAAACCTATAACGACTTGCTAGAGCTACAGAGCGAAAGACGAGGGATGTTTGTTAGATAAAATGTATAAAGAATAAAACTGGAATAGTTGTTTCAGATGATGGGAAAATAAAGGATAGGTGGAAGGGCCATTTTGAAAGACTGATGAATGAGGAGAATGATTGGAATGGTGTACTTGAGAATAAACCCGTAAATGAGGGGTTAGTGAGAATGATTAGTATGGATGAAGTGAGAATAGCAGTAAATGGAATGAAGAATGGTAAAGCAATAGGTCCGGACGGAATACCAGTTGAAGTATGGAAGTTATTACGGGTAGATGGATGGATGATGTACTACTAATAGTATTTCTTAGCTTAAATGCAGTAAGTTTGTTTTGTATCGGATCAGGATGATTATCGTTACGAGTATTACCAAAAATAAGGATTGACATTACAGGTAATTAGACATGAATTCTTTTGATAATACTTATTCTGAAACGTGATCGGATCCATACTATCTGACTGCTACACACTGTTTGATCGCGATCATGCCTGAAACAGCGTAAATTGAGGTACATACAAATGAAAACAAATACGCTGGGCGGAATGCAACTACATACTTTCATCAAAGGGATTTAATAACGGTTGGCTTGTTCATATACTTTCGCGGTCAGCATCAGACAGGGTGTCCGCGCTCACACACACAAATGAACATCATGAATCAAATAGTTGCTTTTATGGACAGGGGAGTTGTTGAAATTAATGCTGCACAGAAGGCAGTGCGGAATTAATATTTTCGTCACTATACGGCAAAATATTAATTTCTTACTGCTATCAGTGTCATCTATTTTGTAGAAAATATTATATATAATATAATATTATTATGCTCACTGTCAACTACTACTATTCAAGTGCGCCTGTCATCTAATGAATGTTTTTTACATTTGTCTAAAATGCATGAGGAGCAATGCAGGTAAAGCGAGTGTGGGCTTAATTTACTTAAGGCGTAAGAGCCAGGGTAGACCGCGAAATTAAAATTTTCTTACGTTTTTTGCAATTTGCAGGTCAGTATCATGGTCTGTTCTAATCTGGATGATGCCTGTGTATTCAAAGAGCACATGCGCGACTGTTTCCTCAGCCTCCATGCAAGCCCTGCACAGAGGAATGTCCGTTATGACTACTGTGTGGAAGTGTTTGTTTAGCGAACAGTGTCCCGTGATGGTCCCCGTCAACAGGCGCAGGCCGGTCTTGTCCAGGGGTAATAAACGCCTGGTTAGCCTACCACCCAGGAATGGCATAGCCTCCCTAGACTGTCTGCAGCCCGGTGTTTAGATCCACCAGCTCTTTTCTAGTGAATTATTGAAGGCCTGCGTTCCTGCATACACACTATAATGGCACAACATTGACACATTGAATGTTTCTCATCGTCATTCTTACAGATTATTCCTGACGAACACCTATCACTAATATATAACAGTACATTGTAATTGAACACACAGGATTTCTCAGTAACAGTCACCTAACCATTTTTTTTTTTTAACCATAGACGACAGAAGAGGTCTAACTTAATTACACTCACGGACACCTGAATCGAGCCACCCTGCTTATTTTTGTTCAGAGATCTTCATCTTTTTAAATAATAAATAATAAAATAATAAAAAAAGTTGACTGAAATAGAATATATAATATATAATATGTCATAATTGAAATCCATAAAGGTATAATCAATATGATAATCATTAAAAGATTAAATCTATAAGTGTAACTATCTGCTATATTCATTTTCTATTCAACCCAGCGAAGTAATGGCATAATTCGACTGTTGAGATGAGAACGAACACAATGTATCAGTGTATGACACACTGATACATTGTGTTCGTTCTCATCTCATTATCATTCCTACGAAATGTATGGGAAAACTTTTTTGCGATTTCTGACTTTTCTAGTACTCAAACCTCGTTGGTCCCATAGTTTTTTGATCCTCGTAAGGAACAGGATTGATTGACACCAAAAAACTTTTTTGTGAAAATTGCTCATTTTCTTGCTGACTTTACATTTTTTTCAAAATCTGTCAATGCCGATCAATTTTTTTTTTTTTGCAGCGACCACGGTTAAGGTACCTGCCCTTATTGACCCGTCTCAAAACATAATCATATTGCAATACTGCTTATCCCCCATAGCAAATAGTGTGATAATTTATACCCTACCGTTTGACCAGACCTATACAGAATATCTATGCAAAATTTGAACAAAATCTATCTCGTAGTTTTTGCGTGATGCTGGAACATACATTCAGACAAACAGACAAAAATTCTAAAAACTATATTTTCGGCATCAGAATCGTTCCCAGACCTCGTGGCAATGAGTTTTTTCAAAAATATTCAATGTATAGTTTTGACTTCGCTACAATTTTATTATATGTATAGATTATTAATGTAAATTGATTATTAAACAATACTTACCTATAGTAGGTATGCATTTTTTTTTATCTTGTTACTAACCCTTTATGAGTCTTGGCTCGAAATAAAGTTTTTTGATTTGATTTAAGTACAAAATATTTTTTCAAAAGAATTAAATCCTACATAATTATTTATGGGTACTGACTGGAATGTTATGAAGTACAGGTACCCCTACAGTAGGATCAAAATATATGAATGAACAGTTTGCTCAAAATGATCTGACAAACTAAGAAAATCCATCTTTTTGTTAACTGGAGAATTTCTTGTTAAGATGATAAATTTCTTGTAACTCTGTTTATTCTTAACCATCCCTCGAGTCATGGAAATGTAGTATAATTTATTGTTCAGATCATTTTGTACAGCCTGCTGATCCCTATATATTCTTGTTGCTGACTGAATACATACACACATACGCATATTATTATGTTTGTAATGTACTCAAATATGGTTATATACTTACATGTTTATCCATATACGTTCTGCTATTCTATCTCAAAATAGGACTATGTACTCTTTGGTGCATATTTTAAAGTTCGCTTTTTAACCTCTGAAATTTAATAATTTATTTAATACGGGTACCAGGTACAGGCCACCCACACTGTGACAAAGTGGGTAGTGATACGCCCCTCGCCTGTACTTTCGCGCATGCGCCAGGAATTTACCCGGGCTCCGAGCCTCCCGCCGGCTCCTCAGTCACCTTCAACCCTACACACTGAACGGTTCTTAGATAACAGCAGTGCAGGTAACAAGTGAACTCGCGACACTAACTCTAGACTCAGTGATTTCAAGCTCCCGAGTTATCAAAGAAAACTCCTAAGAAAATGTCGGACCAGGAACCTACTAGTAAGTATTTTTGATAATTTCCCAGGACTAATGAAAATTAAGTTTGAATTTTGTGCAACATTTTATGTTCACTTTAAACTATATATCAAAGTATATATATAAAAATAAAAAAAAACAATTAGCAAACGCTTTAAATTGGATAAATTTAAAGTTTGAATATTGCAGAATTACGTAAAAAGTCAGTTGTTTTAACATTGTCTTAGGTAGTTAAAAGTTTTGTAACTCAAGATTCAAGTCCAAATTCTTTGATATGTCCTTTAGGTAACTTAGATTTATGCGGCACAGCAGGAGTTTGCTAATGGGCAAGATCTGCAACACCGAGTTTTAAGTGTTTAAGTTGTTAAAGACAACTGCGGCAATGATTTAAGCTCGTACTAAACACCACTTTCTTTTAAAAGTTTCAGTTTACTCGTTACATTTGTTTGTATCAAATGTAAAACTTGAATATTATTTTACGTGAGATGTTTAAAATTATTTAACACTTTAAAAGTTTTCTATGTGAATTTTGCAATGCAGCGGTCTTTTAATTCGACCCTTTGTTATTATATTTCCTGTCAACTGTGAGTATTTTATGTATATTATATATTTACAGATATATGTGTTAATATTTTTGTAGCTTTATTTAAGTATATGTTATATTTAATATTTTAGTTTAAGACTTCGCATATTCATATCATTCTCTTCATGTTCTCACATACTATTGTCTACATTTCTTTTTCATTTCTCCTTTCGCAGGTCTGCTGGAAGAAATTTCTTAAGAAATAAGCAGTACCTTTTTACTGAAATTATAATTGTCGTATCTCTATGTATTTAACTGTGTGTACATAAATAATAAAATAAATAAATAAATAAAATAGTACTTAGACAGAGTTGACGACAAGGACCCGCAAAGAGTACTTCGGTACCCTACTAGGTACCTATTTCGTTAATTGTAATGTATATTTACATACGGAATGAATATTCACGAGTAATTTGGTTTCTTCTTGCTTAATTCGGGTGTTACAAATAAGATACAGTCAGTAATGAAGGTCGATTAACACTTCAGTTTTTAATTTGTAATGATAAAGACTGTAGGAAGTAGGTGTAGGTATACGTAACGATACAGTTTTTTGATTTGTTATTCCTATGCTTAGAATAGTAAAAATCAATCTTTAGCTTTTATAAAAGAAAAACCTACAAAATAAACAAAAAATAAGTACTTAGAAAAGATTCAAAATCCATTTTGACGTATTATGGACAAAATGCCATAATAGCATTCATCATCATCATCGGTAGCCTTGTTCCACCCACCGCTGAGTAATTTTATGCCTCCACCCAGAAAAAAATATTGAGCGGGTGGACTAATGGATTGGATGTTATGATAGCTTGCTCACAAATACTACCGCCAATTTTAAAATAGTTTCTGTATTATTTTGGCCGTCTGTGTCATTTTGAACGTAAAAAACAATTGGAACTGGTGTCAAATTAAAATAACAATATATATTAATTATTATATTAATTAATTATTATGTTCCGTGTGGTGCCGGACGTAAAGAAAAGCACCACCCCATTTCCTCCCGTGGGTGTCGTAAAAGGCGACTTACTAGAGAATGGGCAGCAGCATTCTCTATGCATTTTTAACACCATACTGCGATCGCCAACCCGCCTGCCAAGCATGGTGATTATGGCAAACCAATTGGGGGAGGCCTATGTCCAGCAGTGGACGTCTTTCGGCTGAAATGATGATGATTATTATATTAAATACTGAAAAGCAGTGTATCGATGAATTTTGTCTCAATTTAGATGAATTGTAAAAAAATTAATGTTAGTCGAATTCCATTACTAACCGTATACAGAAACAACTTCGTAGTTATATGAAGTTCTTGATCCATCCTTAATTAGATACTAGCTTCTGCCCGCGACTTCGTTCCCGTAGAAGACGTGAGACAAAAGAACAGCCACATATTTATAAAACTTCTCTGTAGCTATACTACGTTTGTAGGTTTGGTCTAAGCAGCCAAAAATATCCAGAGAGTCAGGACGCGAGAGCAAGCGACGTACTTACAGTTGTTGACGTGTGAGAAGTAGCTCGTCCTGAGGTCGCCATCCGCAGCCTTCAGTAGCATTTTCCCATTGCTTGCGAAGTTTTTCGTTTTTTATGAATAAATGAACGCCTGCGTTCCTGCATAGGCTATCTAATGGCATTCTTACAGATTATATCCTGACGAACGGCTATCAATAAAATAATAAAACAGTAGATTGAAAACACACGGGCCAGAAGAAAAACACATTTTTCTTCTGACTCACCCCATAAATTTTTTGCGATTGCTATTTTTTCTTCCTTCCAGTAGAGTTTTCATTAAAAAAAAAGTTTTTGTGAAAGTTTTGCTCATTTTCTTGTTGACTATACAATTTGTGGAAAATCTGTGAATGCAAATCAAAATTTCATAAAAAGTTAAGGACAGTCTAAGACCGTTTTCTTATCGTTACAGCGCATCATCCTTTATTGCCCCATCTCATCCTCCATACAGGGCCTCAAGTCTGCTATTACAATAGTGCCAGAATGGTCTCTTCATTGTGAGTTTTTGACAGATTTGCCATACAAACACTGTCAAATACTCACAATGGTGAGACCATTCTGACACCATTGTGATAGCAGACTTGAGGCCCAGGCATAGCGTGATGATAATCATTTGAAAAGTTTAATCTGTAATTATCTGCAATATTGTTACCTTTTGGCTCGTCTTTTTAGAATTTGTGGTAAACTATAGAAGAATACGATATAATACGATACGATATAATGCAATATTGCTCATAGCAAATAGCGTGATAATTTATACTCTACAGATTGACTAGGCCTATATGGAATATCTATGCAAAATTTTAACAGAATCTACAGAATCCCGCAGTATTTGCGGAAACGGAACATACATTCATACAAACAGTCAAACTTATGAAAATTCTATCAACTATATTTTTGGTATTAGAATCGTTCCTAGACCACGTAGCAATTACGTTTTTTCAAAAATATTTAATGTACGGTTTTGACTCCGATACGATTTTATTATACGTATCGATTTAGTAGATTGTTATACAAGGGATGAATAGGACCTATTTACCTAAATAGGTTATTTCACCCGAGGTAAATACTCTGCTTTTCATTTCATTTCCAATATGAGGAAAGTAAATAAAAACCTGATTAGTTAAACAGATACATATCTAAGAAAGAAAGAAAGAAAAAACGTTTATTTGCGGTAAACATGACGCAATAAAGAACATACACACAAAAAATAATAATTTGAGAACTATGGGGGAAAAATGCGTCACATCCACGCAAAACGGCTATCGGTATCTGACTCTGATCCTACTCATTTTACACAAATATACGTAAATAATAATTAGCGCTCGACAAAACAACTGAAGATCAAATCTCCGCTTCCCCGTCTTTCTTTTTCTGTGGCATTCTTCCAGCCAGTATTTTTTATCATTGATAATGGTAATTTTTTATCTCAAATCTATATCTAAACAATTTTACGCCGCGATTTAACAGAGTGGCTGTATAGATTTTAAATTTTTTGACTGCTGTCAAAAAATTTAAAAACTATGCAAGACATATCTCAACTTTTTCAGGGAAAATCGTGTCCCAGGGACGAAAAGTACTGTTTTCACCCCTCTCAGGTAACTTGAAGCGTACTTTCCAAGTGAGAAATGAAAAATATTTTACATGTATTAAGTAATCCAGAAAAATGTGGCGTGATAAACGTGGTTATGAAAGAACAATATTTTTCTAATGTTTGCAAAAAAGTAGTTTTTAGAAACGAAAAGGAGAGAAAGACATTACGAAATGTAGCATGTATGGGTATTTTGAGAGATATTATGTAAGGAGGTAAACTGTTGAGCCCCGTCGGCTAGGGAATTCAACCTGTTGCTGTAACAGTACGTAGTTCGGCGACGTTCCTTTCGCTTCTAACTTTACCAAAGTTTTTCCTGTAAAACGAACTACAGAAGACCTTGAAATGTATGTTTGACTAAATTTTATACAATATTTTATTTACAAGATTTGTAAATAAAATCCATACTAATATACTAATACTAATATACTTACTAATATACTAATACTAATACTAATATACTATACTAATACTAATATACTAATACTAATATACTAATCCATACTAATATTATAAATGTGAAAGTAACTCTGTCTGTCTGTCTGTCTGTCTGTATGTTACGTTTTCACGCCTAAACCGCTGAACCAATCGTCATGAAATTTAGCAGAGATATTGCCTGGGATATGGAGAAGGACATAGGCTACTTTTTTACGCGATAACCGACATTCACGCGGGCGGAGCCGCGGGCAAAAGCTAGTGAATTAATAACTTTAATATTAAGTAGAAAATTTGCGACCTGCCTATGCTATTGAGCTTGCCAAAATAAAAACATCATAAACTACTTGTCTGTTTAAAATTAACTTTGCGTACCTAATATTTTTTTCAATTTCGCCATTTTGTGAATAGAACAAAATACCAAACAAAATTGGCATGTTCTCATGATTTAAGTAGGTACTTAGTCACATATTTCCCATCAAATACAACTAGGAGATATATTGTGTTTATTACAAAAAGAGAAAGCAGTATTTTCTATTCCGTGGTATTAACGGCTTATTACAATAAAAATAAGTACAACAACCGACCGCATTTTTTGAAAATTCTTAAAAAAATATATGTTGCGGAAACATTTCAAGATAACCGCGTATGTTGAAGACAGATATAAGAAAGAAGTTGAAGAAGTATGTACCGTTTCTATTGTAATTATGTCAATTTGTTGTTGTTCCAATTTTTTTTATGTATTCGCTTTGACGAATCGCTGGCGGCGTTAAGTGGGCGGGGCAAGGTAGTGCCCCAGCACCTCCCACCCCTCATCTTAGGCTTGCGCCCGCGCTTGCTACCTTGCTAGCGTCGCCGTAGCACAGCGCGCCACAGCGGACGCAGCTCGTATAATGTGCTACGATGGCGAAATTACCCTTTTTACCTACATAATTTAATAATAGGAGGCTCAATGGTCAGACATTGTGTATTATTTGGTATTTAAAAAACAATTTTTAAATTACTTCCGGATTTTTTTTTTTTTTTTTTAAGAAATATTATAATCATTATATAAATAATTCGTTATCGGTCAACTGTTTCGGAGCTATTGCGCAATTTATTATGTTCATGTACTGCTGAGCTTACAAAGCGAATAAATTTGCGCGTCTGCTATTTTCTTTGATAACAATTCGCACGAAACCTGCCTGGCTTTTATTTTATACCTAAAAACTAAGGACGTAGTACCATTGCTGCGCACGGGCACACACGCACGTGTACTCAGCATTGTTTTGTATGAAAGTGACAGCGAAACCATCAGTGACCCACGATGATCTCGCATGATCTACGGATGCGTGGCTAGGTGAAGGAACCAACACAAGCATAGCCTGCTGTGATGAGACGCCCACGCAATGACGCAGCCTAATGTAACGCACTATATTCGTGACATCCTCGGAGGCACAGCTTCACGGCGTCTGTCGTGCTATGCGCTACTCATAACTTTGAGAGTGGGTCAAAAACTCAGCTGCAGTAAAAAAGTAGACGTGCATAGCCAGAAAAAAAATCAAGCAGCTAACGTGCGTACCATCTACGTCGACATCCTGCGTAGCAATGGAACTGTGCCTTCAATTTTGATTATGACTAGTCTGACAGATTATATTTTAATTCTAATTGTGTACTATGTTTAGAGATCCGTATCCAAAGGGCACCAACGGAACCCCATTAATAAGTCTACGGTGTCTGTCTGTTAAAGGGCTGTAGGAATCTTTAGAATCCTTAAAGTATCTACTTAAGCCAGTATTTTTTTTTCTCAAATATTTTCGAAAAAAGAACACGCGAAGCTTACGCGAAGTATCGAATTTACGGACAAAGAAAATCAAATCCATTGCAGGAGCCACCAGCAATGTTGTATGAAATGGCGTGCTGCTTTGATTGGATCTCTTTTATCATTCTTGGCATACCAAAGTAAATCTCTTTGCTTAGCACAAATTGCGTTCACGTGGCTGTATAGCCATAAATGCGTTTGCCTTATGGCACAGACGATAATATAGAAAATTGGCGTCAAAGCTGAAAATTCGTCTTGATTTGTTATTTACATTGGATGTAGTGGTAGATGGCTGAACCATCTACCACTACATCCAATGTCTACCTGCAAACCTCATCAGAAGTTCAACAAACAAACATAAATGTACCGGGGAAATCAATAACATTTTCTTTTAGTAATTGCCCCAATAACTAACGTAACTTTTAATCTATATATATAAAAATCAATTGCTGTTCGTTAGTCTCGCTAAAACTCGAGAACGGCTGGGCCGATTTAGCTGTATTGGTTTTGAAATGTTTGTTGTAGTCCAGGGAAGGTTTAAACGGTGATAAAATATGAAAAAAAAATACTATTAGTGAACGGCTGGACCGATTTCGATAATTACTTTTTTGTTGTGTTTGTTATTATCAGGACAAGGTTGGTAGGTAGGGTAGGGTAGGGTAGGGTAGGTAGGTAGGGTAGGTAGGGTAGGGTAGGGTAGGTAGGTAGGGTAGGGTAGGGTAGGTAAGTAGGGTAGGTAGGGTAGGGTAGGTAGGTAGGTAGGTAGGGTAGGGTAGGGTAGGGTAGGTAGGTATGGTAGGGTAGGGTAGGAAGGTAGGTTGGATAGGGTAGGGTAGGTAGGTAGGGTAGGATAGAATAGTGAAGTTTATACTATATTTCCTTTGCGCGTAGTCAAATAGCTTTTGACAGAACGAAGTCTGTCGGGTCAGCTAGTATTAATTAAATTAAATGTATAATATAAAAAGTATGTTTTATTTCCCTGCATTCTTTTGAGAAAAGCACTTTATATGCCTCGGCGGGAATGGCAATTGCCTCTTTACCGGCCTTTGCAATAATATACTATTACAGAATACCTACCTGTAACTAAGGCCAACAAAAAGTCCAAACTTAAGGAGAGTCCAGAAAAGTCATTTTTTTTATGTTTGTTACTTACTGCTCTATTTTGTAGGTAAGCGTCAAACTTGGTCGGATAGTATCGATTATATACTCTATATTGATAGTTTCCCTAGCTTTTTCCCAAGTATGTTGGAGTCGGCTTCCGGTCTAACCAGATGCAGTTTAATACCAGTATTTTACATGGAGCGACTATCCCACCCTTTCTGACCTCCACAACTCAGTTACTGGGTAATACGACACCTTTGGTAAGATTGGTTGTCAGACTTGCGGGTTTCTGACGACCCGTAACGACTGTCAAAGATTCACGAATGACAGCGGGCATGTGCTTTCCCAAACATCGAGGGGGTCTTGGTTGTAAAGATGGTCAGCCATCCACATTATTATTCAACAATAATCATCTAAATGAGAGTTAATCGCCGCACCCAAGGGGGAATCCAAGCTTCCAGAATGCCAGTCATTAAAAAAAAAATCATACCTTGCCAAATTTATTATTTGACGCAGTTTAAGGTACACAACAGGGCTTGTTAACTTTACCAAATAACAAAATAATAACCGTTACGTAACGTTAAATTTCAATGTTATACCTACTAACGTTACAAAAATTTAACGTTACTTGATAACATTACCAGTAATACAACGTTAATTAACATTAACAAAAATACGATAACTAACGTTAATATAGGTGCGTTGCTGTTCTGCGGGTAAGAATCAGGCAGATTCAGGCACCGTTTTGATCAGCACGGCATCGAGGAGCGAGGGCGGGCTCCCGCCGCGCCGCACGCCTCTGGCCCCACTACTAACATCTCACCCGTTTAAAATAACGATAAAATCAATAGTCGCATAAATAACGTTAAATCGATTACCGTTATTTTAATAATAACGTTAACTCTGTCAATACAAGGGTAACGTTATGAAAATTTACCGGTATTTAAAGCTCTGGTACACAATACTGACACAGAACACAAAAAAGACAGAAAAAACTTAAAATAGCATTATTTACACGACTGACATTTATATTCCCCTCACTTCCATGCAGCTGACTATTTTTTGGATTGAAGATGCTCCACGATTATTATAGGGTTATGCGCTGAAAGAAATTAGTTTTTGACGTTCAATATTTTCTGACCGAGGAAATCATGTAAGATTTCAATGGCTAATAACTATAAAACTTTTAATGCTAGAGTTATAGTTGAGTATGCTAAAGATAGGTCTTATTTGTACCAATTCTAGGGCAGCCTCTATTAAGGTCTAATGTGAGTGATCACGTTTCATTGCCATAGGTCATCACTGGCAACACGCACTGCAGTTGAAAAACATGTTCTCCCATACATTCTGTATAGGAGAACATGTTTTTCAACTACAATGTTAAGTTTGTTCTTGGGATAAATTCATCCCAACTACAGAACCCTTCATTGTGCGTAGTTCGACACACACTTGGCCGGTTTTTCTGTAAACCATTTTATTTTTTCATGCATTCAAACCTTCTGCCAACTGAACTTTAATCTATAAATCTGATAAAAATATAATTAAAGTTTATAATTATTTTACTAACGATCTTATCTAGATGGCGATATGACAACTGGAGAGAACCCAAAAAATCGACCAAGTGCGAGTCGGAGTCGCACCCGAAGGATTCTGTACCACAGTACATTTAACACTACATATATTTGTAACACGTTTCTTTTTCATTTGCCTATGAAGTCGCATCGTGAGTGCAGGCGCGTGCATTCACGATGTGCGCGTTTGCGCATTAGCGCAACCCTCTATTTTTCACAATTTTTTAGTAGTTTTAGTTTATGCGCTATAAGAATTAGAATTTCGACACAAATTCTAATTTGTATAGCGTAAAAACTTATTCAGCTAGAACGGAGATTCTGATGTCATTGAGAAGAGCTAAAAAACCACTACCAGGACCTAATGACAACAATAATATTTGCCAAAATAGGGTTAAAATGCTTATGACGTTGACCACAACCAAATAATGTCAGGTGACAACGATCGAATGATGATTATCGGCCGTAAGCTCGGAATTGTATTTTTTTAGTAGAAACCTGGATCCGACTATCGAAGAAATCTTGAATCATAAGGAATGTAAGAAGCCTAAAAAGTCTTGAACTCAGCGAATACAAAACCGGCCTGAACTGCGCGAAGCGGACGCCCGCGCGGTTCCATAAAAAAGTGCTCCATAGCGAGGGCATGCGCGTGGCCTGGTAGCGCCAGCTTACTGGCTGTCGTTTTTTTTTTTTTTTGCTAATCTTTCTTTTGCTAAGGTCTCCATCAATACGACTGTACATACATACCGTTAAAATTAAACTACGGATAGCACCTGGCTGTATGGCTCGTCCGAATCCGTGCTTCTGGAACACCCACCACACCGGCGAGTACGGGTAAAAACTAAAATACCCACGTAATTTCAGCTGCACAGATACATGAAAAATTTGTATTTCTTATTAAATGCTGTTCTGCCCGGATGTTCCGCTCTCGTTTCAGTTGTGTAACTGCATGCAAGTCCAGGTACTCGGGGTGTGACTTCTTGCATCCAGTCTGTAGGCGTATTAATACGCGCGTATTGCGCAAGAAAATGAAGGCTCCCACACACTGCCTGGCGCGTAATCGCGGGCGCGACAAGGGTCGCGCTGCCTGTCGCACCCGTGATATCGCGCCAGTCTGCGCGAGCCTTTAATCAGTTAGTCAATGCCGGAAACTACAGCTTTCTTTGTGTTGTTTTTCTTTTCTTTTCTTTCTTTTAAAAAACGTTGCCCCACACTAGGAATTTCTCCTGTATCGTGGGTGCGTTTACAAACATTTAAACTCACATGCACAAACAGCCAGACTTTTCAGTTTTTTCTCTTTCTTACTTTTATATTTTTCTTGTTTAGGCTCTTCGAGTGATGAACCAATGGTCATAGTTACTGACGTTGAAAATGAGCAGTATGAAATACTGGATGCCGGCGTTGGTCAGGAAGACCCTCGCGCTGTAGAGATGAACACTAGCACAGATGGGGAAGATACAAGCGGTGAGGAAGAGGATAAAAGCGAGCAAGAGAACGCTGGTGCAGATGAGGAGAATGCTGGTACAGAGGGTGCAGACCCTAGCACAATATTCGCTACATATGGTATGGAAAAGACTATCATTAAAAAAGAGCCGCAAGAGCTCGTGCATTCCTTGGGTGGGGAAGACGTAATTTCTGATGCGTCGGTTTTTTGCCATCCAGAACTTTTAAGTACAACAAGTAACGAGCCGGCAAACACGCGCAGAACACCGTCTGCAGCAAATGTACTGATGGATCCGGCGTTAATAGAAAAAATTGAGAACGAATTAACTCAGAATATCGGCACCCACTGTACCGGGCCATCTACAGTCGAACCACCACCATCAGAAAACCAACCACCTCCGAGCGCACCTGATGACAACGTGCAGGCCAGTCCCTCGTGGGCTGCGGCATACGAGGAGGCAGATTTTATAGCTCAGAACCGCGCTCTACAAGGTACATACAACATTTAGTTAACATTATATACATAATTATATACTGCCAGTATATATAATTGTTAAATAAAAGATTAAGTCTGCTCCCTATTATTTTAACTTGTCCTGCCTAGTCAAGGCTATCAAATAGACACGTTGTACACACGAAAGCCGTTAATCCATGGTATTTGTTCCCCAGATAAAAAATATCTGACGTTTGCCCAACTATTTTCCAAATAAGAAAGAATTTTTTTTTTTTTTTACGACATAGTCTGAACGGAGGTCTTAAAAATTCGAAGTGGGGCTAGATAGTGGATTTACTGGATACAGGTTGCTAATTTAATTGATGTTTAATTTATTATTTGTATGACATTAATCTCACATTCTGTAAGATAAGTTTACATCGCACAGTGACTTATTATGTCTTACAAATTTTAGTAAAATCGTTATTTTACTTTAACAATGTTTACAGCGTATCTGTCGCAGGCAGATTGAATGATTCTTCATTTTACAGACGATCGCGGTCCGTTTACAAATGCTCGCGGTTATGCAAAATGCCTTTTTGTGATTTGATTAAAAAGTACCTGTCAAGATTTGGGGGCCCCCAGGACCGGGATCGGGGCGGACCGCGACTGCCACCTCCCCCCAGTCCCCCCGATATTCTACCAGTCAAACTCAAACTCAAAACTCAAATCATTCATTTCAATTAAACCATTTACATGCACTTTTGAATTGTCAAGGAGTCGGTCAGTAAGAAAAATGGAGCTACATTTCCATTCCAAAGCGTAGGTACCTATGGAAAAGAACGGGCAAGAAACTCCATGGACACTCTTTTAAATTAAATTGTCACAAAAGTATTCGTTACATCTATAATGTTGAATTTATAACTATAAATGTGAGAACGATGTAAAAATAAAAATAATAAAAACTTACACGTTAAAAGCGTCCAGAGTAGGTACAATAAATAGAAACAAAATAAAATAAAATAACCCGTGGCAGCAAGGGAGCTAAATGATCCAACACACACGCCACCATCAGTGTTACATCTAAGTGAGCATGACATACTCTCAGCCGCCAGGGCACATTCAAGTCAATGAAAGACATACCCGGTCAATGGTAGCTCTATAGTACATAGGACTCACACCTGTGCTATGCATTTATATAATACAAAGGAGATTGAGTTTATACAATGCAAAGATAGTCTTACACCCTTCAGCAGCTCCAACATTATTGTCAAATGTTAATCAACTAGCTGTGGTTGTGGAGCAGGACCAGCATTCAGCCAAGCAATTTTATCAGCGATGTAATCCCCCAACTTATAAAAGCCTACCTGCATAGTGTGGGTTTTATACATGATTTAAATTAAGTCTCATTCAATTGATTTGTATGTGGGGAGGAATTTTATTGTAACATTTTAAACAGTACCCCATGAAAGATGAGTCTACTTTAGCCAGTCTGAAACCTGGTTGAGCCAATAGGTCCCTATTTCTAGTACTATAATTATGTCTTTCACGTCTTTTTCTAAAAAGATGTAAATTTTTCCTTACGTAAATGATGTTTTCGTAGATATATTGACAAGGTACCGTCATGATGTTAATATCCTTAAACAGCTCCCTTAGAGAATCGCGTTTGCGGAGATTATATATGGCTCTGATGGCTCTTTTCTGCAGAATAAAAATAGACTCGATGTCTGCAGCCCGTCCCCAAAGTAAAATACCGTAAGACATTATACTATGGAAGTAACTGAAATAGACTAGCCTCGCGGCATCTACATCAGTAAATTGACGGATTCTTCTGACAGCATATACTGCTGAACTTAACCGTCCTGCAAGAGATGTTAAATGAGGACCCCATTGTAGTCTTGAATCGAGCATGATCTCCAGGAAAACAGTTTTATCGACGAATTCTAGTATCTCTTGATTCAATACTATCTCACAATCACTACTTTTGACATTTGGTAAAGAAAATTTTATGCACTTGGTTTTTTTCCCATTTAATACTAAATTATTAGCAGTAAACCAACTTAGGACCTGCAATAGAGCGTTATTTACGTCGTCAAAAATTTGTAGCACGTCTATCTACCTTAACAATTAAGGAAGTATCGTCAGCAAATAACACCATTTGTGGTTGATTTTTTTATAAATGGAGTAGATCATTTATATACACTAAAAAAAGGTAAGGACCCAATATCGAGCCTTGTGGAACACCCATTTTAACCGACAATTCACCTATGTCTTTACGAGTTTTTGATTTAATACAATTTTTTATTGTATTAAATCAAGAACTCGTAAAATTAGTGAACCACCACGCAGCATTGATTTTCGGTTAAAACAACTGGCCACACTATAATTCTCATAGTTAATTAACATTTCATGTTCTTTTAACCAATTCTCAGTTAAACAAATAATGTCAAACATTGTTTTTTTCTAAAAATTATACCGTGCAAATTGTGTGTTCGTGTATTTACGATAGAACCTAAAAGTTCTATCGATATACTTACCTGCTCAAATCAAATACTTACTATATAGCTTAGCATTAGACAAATAACTGCTAAATACCGACAGTTATTGTGTAATATTGTTGAAGTTACTGCACTTTAGAGTTATTTTTTTAATGTAAATGGTAAATAGATTACAGTGCTTTGTATTTATCGTAAAATAACGGAGTTTAATAAACGTTTACACCGAAATAACGAAAAGGGAGAACAGTTATTTGACTAATGTTAAAATAAATGGACTATAGGAAATGTTTTCGTGTGTCGTTTCATGCACTCGCGAGTTACAAGCTCTTTCAATTTCTGCATTAATAAAATAAAACTCGAGGCCAAGTTGAAAAGTTGTAAGGTTTTCGTCGTTCAGGTTGGGGACGTTACCCACTTTTGTGTACGAACTTAGTTAAGCTTTGATTAGCATTATTTTGCTTTTATTAATGCAAGTGTGTGTGTTTATTCAGCGCGGCAACCTGGCCGGCATCACTTCGGGGACGTCTCACTAGCCAGCGAGCTGTCGCGCCAAACCACGAGCCGTGCCTTTCGACTTGGAAGCAGTAAGTGAAAAGGCGTGCGGCGGGCTGTTTTTCGTCGCGTGCAATCGGCGAAAGATTGTTCGCCGCGCCGCTCGCCGCCACTCTGGACACTCGCGAGGGATTGTATGTGTTTGACATGAACGCCGCACGCGCCGCCCCACCGGACGCTCGGGTCGAGCGTGCACTCAGTTCGTATTATTATTTATTGTGGAGCAGGACCAGCAATCAGCCAAGCAATTTTATCAGCGATGTAATGCCCCAACTTATAATATGCCTGCCTGCATAGTGTGGGTCTTATACATGATTTAAATTTAGTCTCATTCAATTGATTTGTATGTGGGGAGGATAAATATAAATATAATAAATGGACTATAAATGTTTTCGTGTGTCGTTTCATGCACTCGCGAGTTACAAGCTCTGTCAATTTCTGTTGATTCGATTAATAAAATAAAACTCGAGGCCAAGTTGAAAAGTTGTAAGGTTTTCGTCGTTCAGGTTGGGGACGTTACCCACTTTTGTGTACGAACTTAGTTTAGCTTTGATTAGCATTATTTCGCTTTTATTAATGCAAGTGTGTGTGTTTGTTCAGCGCGGCAACCTGGCCGGCATCACTTCGGGGACGTCTCACTAGCCAGCGAGCTGTCGCGCCAAACCACGAGCCGTGCCTCTCGACTTGGAAGCAGTAAGTGAAAAGGCGTGCGGCGGGCCGTTTTGCGTCGCGTGCAATCGGCGAAAGATTGTTCGCCACGCCGCTCGCCGCCACTCAGGACACTCGCGAGGGATTGTATGTGTTTGACATGAACGCCGCACGCGCCGCCCCACCGGACGCTCGGGCGTGTCGAGCGTGCACTCAGTTCGTACCCTAAGTGTACGGCCTGAGTGAAAAGGCGTCCGGCCGGGCGTTCAGCGTTACGTGCAAGCGGCGTAAGAGCGTTCGCCGAGTGGCCTTAGTGCACGCTTAGCGTTCGTGCGAACCGGTCACATTTTTATCATGGCGTCGGCGTCGTACAATACTATTGATTATTTAGAAGAAAATGTGTGTTTAAAATATTTTTATAACTCGACTCTACCTACCTACCTACCCTACCCTACCCTACCCTACCTACCTATCTACCCTACCCTACCCTACCTACCTACCCTACCCTATTCTACCCTACCCTACCCACCTACCTACCCTACCCTACCCTACCCTACCAACCCTACCTACCCTACCTACCCACCCTACCTAACTAAAACCTTCAATTTTTTTTTTGATAAAATCTATTCTCAGACTTACCAAATGATGACTGACACGTTATGTCAAACGCCATAAAGTTACATTAGAAGATAGAGTTACCTACATAATATTACATTATAAATGTTAATATGGTCGTTTTCATTTTTTTTTTTTAACTTTCTTAATTTTTCTTACATAAGAACCTTCTCCTGACAATAACAAATACAACAAAAAAATAATTAGCGAAATCGGTCCAGCCGTTCACGCGTGATGCCGTGACCAAGGGAAATAGGGATTCATTTTTATATATATAGATGTAATCCCCCAACTTATAATATGCCTGCCTGCATAGTGTGGGTCTTATACATGATTTAAATTTAGTCTCATTCAATTGATTTGTATGTGGGGAGGATAAATATAAATATAATAAATGGACTATAAATGTTTTCGTGTGTCGTTTCATGCGAGTTACAAGCTCTGTCAATTTCTGTTGATTCGATTAATAAAATAAAACTCGAGGCCAAGTTGAAAAGTTGTAAGGTTTTCGTCGTTCAGGTTGGGGATGTTATCCACTTTTGCGTATGAACTTAGTTTAGCTTTGATTATTTTGCTTTTATTAATGCAAGTGTGTATGTTTGTTCAGCGCGGCAACCTGGTCGGCATCACTTCGGGGACGTCTCACTAGCCAGCGAGCTGTCGCGCCAAACCACGAGCCGTGCCTCTCGACATGGAAGCAGTAAGTGAAGAGGCGTGCGGCGGGCCGTTTTGCGTCGCGTGCAATCGGAGAAAGATTGTTCGCCGCGCCGCTCGCCGCCACTCAGGACACTCGCGAGGGATTGCATGTGTTTAAACACGAACGCCGCACGTGCCGCCCCGCTGCGCGCCGGACGTTCGAGTCGAGCATGCACTCCGTTCGAACACTAAGCATAAGGCTTTTATTTTACCCTCATTATTGTGATATACATACCTACTCTATACTACAACCGTGTTTAATTTACCCACTTAGTATCGAACACACAGCACTGATATTGTTTTTAAACAATTTTTTTTTTCCACAGGTCACGGATCTCAGCTCTCAGCGCGACACATTCCTTATGTTATAGATATAGTAAGTAACTTTTAATATTTAGACCAGTCATTTATTTTTGTTACAACAGATTTAATAGATCAGTCGTGTTTAACTACTATTGTGAACGGACGTACCGATCGCGCGCGCGTGCTCTAGTTAAGAGTATTTTGCAGACGCATCACAACACCGTCGTCGCGGTGTACGTCGATCTATCGGGGCTACCGTGATGACCCAATTACAAGTGCGAAAATCGTCATGAAGTGTTTAATATAATTGTTTAGGTGTCATCGCCTTAAAACTTTATAATGGCTGAGAAGCAGTCTATTAAAATAAAAACTGACCTAGAAAAGCAGTTGTATGACTGTTATATCCAGGAGAAAACGGACAAAGAAAACCTGCAACAGATGGTACGCCAGCTGAATGGTCACATACAAAGCTTGCAGGAACAAGTACAAGGCCTTCAAGGAGAATTAAAATGCTTGAAGCACAAGAAAAAAAAGAATCCTCAGAGAAACATGAAAGTGAAACCATATCACCTGCTCAGCGTACTAAAAGTGACGTTGAGTACTGCACGGATGAGGATGAACTCGCCAAAGAGACTGGGTGGATTAGGGCGAAAAACAGGAAGAAAAGGAAGTTGAACACCTTCCTCACTCCACCACCACTAAAACAAGCTAGAGCTAGCGCTCAGCAGCAGCAAGTGAACAATAAAGAGAATGCAACCAATAAAAAAAATTCTAGCACCGCCTCCAATCGTAGCGGACGGTGTTAAGAATTATCAAACATTCTACGACTTTTTGACTGAATCTCAGCCAGTAGAATCATTTACTGCAAAAATGTTAAGCAGGAATAGTGTTAAAGTAAATGCCAGATCTGAAGAGTCCTACAGAGTGATTGCTCGACGCTTAACAGAGAATAACTGTCTTTGGCACTCCTACGAGGATAAGCAGACCAAGCCAATAAGAGTAGTGGCGAAAAAATTGCATTTATCCTTTTTTCCGGATCGGATCAAAGACGACTTAACGTCGCAAGGATTCCAGATAGAAATTGCAATCAACAAGTTTAGCTGGAAAACTAAGGAACCGCTGAACATGTTCATACTGTCATTCAAGAATGATGAAGATGTCGGTAAAATATACGGCATAAAACATATCCTAGGGTGTAAAGTTGCTTCAAACTTCAAAAATAATACCGCAGTGCAAGAGATGCCAGGCTTATGGTCATACCCAAAAGTATTACTCAAAAGAGCCAAGGTGTGTTAAGTGCACAGGTAAACACCTAACGGCTGACTGTAAAAAACCTGCACAAGAAAAACCTAAGTGTGTCCACTGTGGCTTACCTCACCCAGCCAACTACAGGGGGTGTTTAGTTGCTAAGGAGATGCAAATGCTAAAGAACAGAAACTCAAAAAATAATCCAGTAACACCTGCCGTTAAGCAGATTGTTAGGAACACCGACAAACAGACATCAAAACCAAGTGCACAATTTGCACAGACAACCGCGATAACTGAACATGCATCTAAAAGTGTTTCTTATGCACAAGCAGCAAAACCAAGCACACAACCATCAAGTCTTGAGGACAAGCTTAACCAGATCTTGAAGCACATATCCTCATTTAGCCAGAGACTAGAGAAATTAGAATCAAGCACTATAAAATACGAGTATCAATCATGAATAACACACTTAAAATAATGGCTTGGAATTCAAACGGACTGCTGCAACACCAACATGAGCTGCAACTAGTCCTGGACTCAGAAAATATTGATGTGTGTTTGATCTCTGAAACTCACTTCACTAAACAATCATTTGTAAAATTTAAAGGCTATAAAGTTTATAATTCGCTGCACCATAACAACACGGCCCGAGGCGGTAGTGCGATTATCATTAAAGAAAATATCTGTCATTACGAACAATGCATATACGAGGAACCAGACACGCAAGCCGTGGCGATATCAGTAAAAACAAATAAATTTAATGTTACAATAGCGGCCGTATACTGTCCCCCACGACACACGATAAACAAAGAACAATATGTACAGTTCTTCAGACTCCTTGGACAGAGATTTATATTAGGCGGTAACTTTAACGCAAAGAACACTCATTGGGGATCGAGACTAACTACAACAAAGGGAAGACAGCTTTTTAGTGCAGTTAAAGACATGCGCTGTGAGGTCATAAGTACTGGAAAACCTACATACTGGCCGTCTGACCACCAGAAACTACCAGACCTAATCGACTTTTTCGTAGTGAAGAATATATCAGCCAATTATCTGAGTGTATGAAGAGGGGTACCACATGAACTCCGATCACTCTCCGATATTATTACGATTAAGTCACAAAATATTACTCCGAGAAAACCACTTGACATTAGTTAACAAGTTTACAGATTGGGAAAGTTTTAGCTTAGACCTACAAAATGTTATCGACCTAAATACTTCATTAAAAAGCAAAAGTCAGCTATATTCTGAAGTAAACAAGTTTAGCTATAATATCCAACAATGTGCATGGAACAACACACCGCAGCTTATTAAAAAATATAGAGGAAATACATACCCAAAGGAGATAATAGACCTATTATATGAAAAAAGGACTCAAAGAAAAAGATGGCAGCAAATTAGATTCCCGCAAGATAAAACGTTACTAAATAATCTTACGAAAAGATTAAAGAGAAAAATACAAGCCTTTCAAGATGAGGCTTTCAATACTAACCTACGTCAGTTAACCAGCGACCATACAACGCAATACTCTCTTTGGAAAGTGACAAAGTCACTCAAAAGGCCAATTACACAAATTCCCCCTATCAGAGATGGTAACGGAAAATGGGCCATAAGCAATGAGCAAAAAGCCCTAAGATTTGCACACCACTTAGAAGAAACCTTTCAGCCAAATGACGGCTCTGTAGACAATCGAGAGTTTGCCAATATTCTGAAAGATCAAAGAATTAAGCTTGTGACCCCGAAATAAATTTTTAAGGAAATACAGAACATTAACCTGAAAAAATCCCCAGGATATGACCTTATTACGGGAGAAATCCTGAATCATCTCCCACGTAAAGCCATCGTCAAACTTACCAGACTCATCAATGCTGCATTCATGTTAAAACATGTACCTGAGCCGTGGAAAATTGCTGAAGTGATTATGATTGCAAAGCCGGGTAAACCACCTCACGAAGCATCATCATACAGACCTATTTCCCTGTTGCCTATACTATCAAAGCTGTTTGAAAAATTGTTTTTAAAACGCCTAAAACCTATTATAAACGAGAGAAACCTGATCCCTGACCATCAGTTTGGCTTCAGAGAGAAACACTCCACGTTAGACCAAATACATAGAATTACCAACATCATTGAGAGAACGCTTGAAGATAAAAACGTCTGCTCTACCGTATTCTTAGATGTAGCACAAGCTTTTGATAGAGTTTGGCATAAGGGCTTGATATACAAGCTAAGAGTAATGCTACCCAATGATTTTTCCGATATCTTGGAATCATTTCATTACAAATAGAATGTGTGCAAATCGCTGTGAATAAAGTTCATGACTGGGCACAAAAATGGAGAATCAAGTTGAATGAATCAACGTCACTTCACATTGATTTCACCAACAAGAATTGTGATTACCACCCTATCTTCATAAATGGCTAACAAGTGCCATACTCAAACACAGCTAAATATCTTGGTATAACGCGAAACTGTGCTGGAAAGCGCACGTCAAAAAAAAGAGACAAGAACTAGACATGCGTTTCAAAAACATATATTGGTTGATTGGACGGAATTCCTGCCTAATCCTGCATAATAAAATGTTAATATATAAGCATATTTTCATGCCGATATGGACGTATGGCATCCAACTATGGGGCTGTACTAAACCAACCAACATCAAAATGATACAGACATTCCAAAATAAGGTACTCAGGAGTATTGTAAATGCGCCCTGGTATATAAGAAATGATGACCTCCATCGTGACCTAAAAATGGAACCCGTCATCAACATAATTCAAGAATTTGCTGAGGCCCATGAACACCGACTTCACCGACATGTGAACGTCGAGGCAATTCAGCTGCTAGACAACACAAATATAGTGCGAAGACTAAAACGAACAAAACCCTTTGAGTTAGCGTAGTGTAAAAAGTATAGAAATTAAAGTGACAATGACACACATATAACACATGAACAAAGTGTTTTTATTATTATAACTATCAGACTCTAAGAAAGAGTAATGGACTTGTGTAAAGTGCAACAAACACTATTCTAAGTTTTAAAATAATTATCACGTAAAAAGTTAAGTTAGATTAAAATTGCTTATTAGTCTTAAAGGCTAGATTGTAATTAATTATTAAGAACCTAGTTCTTTTTAATAAAGCATAAAAAAACACATTTAATATTACAGAACTTAGTGATGGAAAGTTCAAAACCCACATCAACGTGATCAAAAAAGCATAATATAAGATTAAAGACTACGTTGAAGACAAGGAAGTTTGGCATTAATTCCATAAGCGCATGTGGCTTCCCTGGTACCTCATTAACGGCATAACTATGTAATTGTCTATGAACTGCTCCCAAATAACGATGTTTATATATATATTTTTTTTTTATATACGTATTTGACATAATGTTTTCGTTATTTGACATTATAAACCTACAAATCTAATTCCAATTCTTTATTAGTGGCTTTTGTGGACATGATATTTATTCAGATTTGTTATTGTAGTCGTAATGGCAATCATGTCATTTGGTTTATATAGGATTTCTTTTTTATTAATGTATAAGTATTTTTTGATATTTTATATAAATTCATTTATATTTTGTGAATGTAAGAGCGTTGTAGGCCTAGTAGACTGTAAATTTGTTGTCAATTTTCTATTTTGTTAAGTACCTGGTACTTGTTCAAAGGCCTACACTGTCCTCCCATACCTATTATTTGAAAATATTGTAAAAGCCAATTATTTTTAAAAGAGTGACCATGGAGTTTCTTGCCTGCTCTTCTCCATGGGAAACGACTAATTGGAACCGTGCACCTAGCTTCTGACGTTACATAAGTGCCGATGTAGGTTTATGTGAAATAAAATATTTTGATTTTGATACTATTTTGCAAAAGGTATCTAGTAATCTAAACCCTTTAAACAATTTTTTTCAGAATCCATCCAAGTCACTTAATCGATTTCGGCGATTTTTATATTGATTTAATCCGAAACAAATGATGGCACTGCTTTTTAAAGAATCCAAGCTTTACACATTTTGGACAAGAATCGATTACAAAGAATCTTACCTCGTTGAAGAATTCACCCGGTAGAGTAAATAATATCTAAGATAAACCGAAACAAAGTAGAAGCACTTTTTGAATATTTTCTGCCTTTGTAGGATGTTACCACTCGTGCGCTCTTATCTTCATTCATACGTGTAACTCTATAAAAAGCCTTAAACTGATTGCAGTAAGTTCACCGATTCGGTTAATAAAATCTGATATTCCGAGTGAGGCATGCGCTTGACGCAAGATGAATTCAAAGCTGAAGATGGAAGAGCACGACTGTTGATACCATATTAGCTGTAGGTTAGTAGAAAATTAAGGTATATGAATTTTATAATGAAACATTAATTCATCAGCACAACCGTGACAATACTGGAATGGCGGCACTACGGAAGAGCCGATTTGTTCAGGGCCAAAGCGGTGTCGAAACTCAGCGTACACCCACCAATCCGACTCTTACCTACCCTACCCTGGCTATCCCTCCCCTTTACCCTATCCATCAAAGTCCTGGACCGCCTCAACTTTTACAATACCAGACTATCCGTCAAATGCTTAACCCCAACTATACGCACATCACCCCTCCTCAAATAACACCAACCAACCCCAGCCCCCCTGCCTCACTCCAATTCACCCCCCGAAGCCCACCTATGGTTTTCATCCCTAGTAGCACACCACCTCAACTGATCCCCATAACTACACCTCGTACAGAAAGCTCCACCTCGGCAGCACCTTCAGATTTGTTTGACTTACCCTTCCTCACTGATAGGCCTTTGGACCTCACAGTACCTCAAAGGCAGCTTCCTACTTTAATTCCGATATCGCAGGCTATGCCTGTCAGCATCCGACAGATGGAGCCTTGGTCTTCTGTCCGTTCCACGCCCCGCACACACACCATCACTTCGACCTCACCCACCGTTGTTTACCTCCCGTCCACCCTTTTATCTCATTTCAATACTGAGGAATCCAATCAGACCTTGCCACGCATAGAACTGTACACGAGTTGTTCAGAACACTTGTTGAATCAGCCGTCTCGTCATCGGCCACGGACGCCATCTGAATCACTGCTGGAGCACCAGCAGTGCCAGCTGTGGCCCGTGGATACTTTCATAGCCACGGATCTCACTGAGGAAATAGAAACCTCTGAATGCGATTTGTGGTTTGGCATACAGACGGTTGATTCAACAGCAGTCAGCGCGTCACTGCCCTCCGCTCCCGTTACCCGACCGCCACCCACAATCGTTATCGTGCCTCCTTCTCCTTCAACAACAACTAAAACCACAACTGCGACGACAACAACAACAACAAGAACTATACTTCCACGCACAACTTCAACACCAGAGGTAAGAATTCTTCTTAGTAAGAAATAGAACAACAAAGTTCAGTAACTCTCTGTCACTAGCAATATTTTGGTATTAATGTAGCTTTGCTGGTCTAATATACATATATTATATTCTTTGTTGTGAATCCAAACAGGAGTGAGTTCTAGTTTATTTTTGACTAGCTGTTGCCCAAGACTTTGTCTGCGTGGAATTTAGTGTTCTTGCCACTTAAAATTTAAAAATTGGAATCTAACAATTGATACCGATTGAAGCAAAATGTAGCATAGTTAATCATTTTTGTATAAGTAACTGCACTCTTTTTTATCAAACAAAGGAAGGACTTCATGCCCTGCAACTACTTCTTGGGTATCATCAGATGATTCTGTAATTGATCAGCATTTAAGCGGGCCTTACGCTGTTCTTCTGTCTCTGCTCGCCGTGTTGCACTTGCAGTTTCTAAGAAAGTGGCATAATTATGACCATAATTATGACCGCGAGCGTTCATAGTTTTGTCTAGCTATTTCTAATCGTTGTTTGCGTTGGTCATCACTCTCTGAAGCTTCCATCACCACCACCACTTAAGCGTCCATCGTAAGTATTGACTAAATGTTTTCGAAGCGCGAGACTACGTGTGGCGCTCACGGTCAATGCTCAACCTGAATTCACTTTCAGTAAAAGTCTCTGAGGCGCGAGACAATGTATGACGCTCACGGTAAACTGTCAGTCGGGATTCGCGTTCTGTAAAGGTTTCCAAAGCGCGAGACAACGTGTCGAGCTCACGGTCAGCAGACAACAGAGATTTCTGTTCTCCAGAGGTCTCCGAGGCGCGATATGATGTGTAACGATCAGCAGTCAGTCGAGATTTCCTTTCAGTGGAGAAGCCAATGAGCAAGATCTGTCGCTCACGAACTGCGGATAATCGAGACTCTCTTTCATTGAAAATCTCCGACGCGCGAGACGACGACGGACGTTCCCGCTGAGAGCTTAGACGTGCTTCCCTTTCATGATTAGATTCTTGAGATCTTATCGTCCTCATTCTTTTTGCTAGTATTAGAAGACAGATTAGACCTTTATTGAGTTTTTTTTTTTTTTTTTTCAAATCTGAATCTAAAGATAATTTCAAAATAAGTAGAAATTCAAGAAAAAGCTATTTCTGGTTATAGAAAAAGCAGTAAATCTGTGTTATTCTAGCCAAGTCAGTTTTCATAAAGTAAATCCAGATCAAATTAACAAAATCACAAAGCAAAATCGTAATTATCCGTGTCCTTAGCAAGTAAAATTAAAATTATTTTTAAACCTACATAAATCCAAGACAAATAAACCAAATCATAAAGCAAAATCGAAATTCGACGCCAACGCCTTCAAGTTACGTCGTGTACAACTTTGGAAAAATTACAATTTTGTCTGCCCTTTATAGCAAAAATGGGACTGGCCCTCCTAAAGTCTAGTGAAATTGAAAATTCGTTCACGTTTTTGTTGTTAAATAATTATACCGCCTACCTACGCCTAGTGGGTTTGTAAATTATATTCACTAACCAGAGGTTAGTGTGCAATAATTAGGCCCTGTGTAATTATTTTGTCCCTAGGAGCCACAATTTAAAGGATGGAACACATGAGGAGCAATAAGATGGCAGCCGAATGAAATGCCACAACTCGTAACACTGATGTACGGGTCGAATCTAACCATCAAGTTTGGGCCGCGAATAGAAGTAGAGACTTGGCTGACTGAGTGTGTTGCGTGGTTTAACGCGCCATCGTCTGATTCAACATCAGCTGTCGGCGAGTCTCTCTCTCCGCTCATTTCCCCCTTTTATCATCCACAATCGTTCTCGTGCTTCCATCAACACCATCGACGCCTCCGTGCGCCACTCCATCAACCAAGGTAAGAAATGAAACAATAAAGTGTTGGTTACTAAACCCTTAGTTAAAAACTACAAACCAAATTATGTTGTCCTTAGATATCACAACTTCAAAGAGGAAAGAAGGCTTGAAAACGGCTTCCTGATGAAGTGCCATACACTAACCTACGGGTCGTACGATAACAACCAAGTATGCACCACGATAAATGTTCAGCGAGTAAAATGGAGCTAACATCAACTTAAAACTCCAACATCTGTTAAGGTAATTATATGTATTTAAATTAATTTGTTCATCCGATCTGGGAAATTGTAGAATTTTAACTTGATACTTGAGGTTATAGGGACTCATACTGAACCCCCTCTTCTAGAACACCTCCACCTGGTATGATGATTTGGCATCCACGGATTACACTAAGGAAATGAAAACCTCCGAGAACCTGCTTATGCATCGTTTATGGCGCTTCATTTCATCAACTGCTTCAACAGCAGTTTTTAGCGCTCTACATAGGCCACTACGTTCTTCCTCCTCACTCACATCACTTCTCCTTCAGCCACAATCGTTCTGGCATCTCCTTCGTCAGCATCTTCACCACCGCTCCATCACCCGAGGTAAGTAATAAAACAATACAGCTCAGGAACAATAAGCCTAAATCAATGAACAACTCTAATTGAGTTAAATGAAAAGGATTCAATCCATATTGAGCTAGATTTGAGATATTTAATTTTAAAGTTTCACCGTCATTCTTCATTGATGCAATGCTTTAAATCTGTGGGTTTTATTATAATTTAAAGGAAAAAGATTTATCTAAAATGTGTCGTTAGGTTTGGTATATTGGTATACTTATACTTATACTTCAATTTATATTCAAAAAAATATCTGTTTGTATCCTTTTTGAGTACTCTCAATAAGACCAGTTTAAAATGATGTTCGCTGTAAGGCCCCTCTCTAAGAAAAACTACTAATTATTTAACTAAAAATCTATTGTTTCTACTCTAAACGTCTCTGAATGTATGAATGAAATTATAATATTGATACAACTATCAACTATTGAACTATGTAACAAAATGAGATCAACGTGCCATAATCACAATCGCTCTTATGGAAATTATTAAGTGTAACTTTAACCAGGATACTACATTATTGATTTTTTGGGCAATAATAGGGTAAATATGAACAAAAGATAATTGCTCCAATATCGTACAATATTGTGCACCGTTAGTTTAAGGAAAATTGTGTTGTTTATATTCCTCTATAGTAACAGTTTGCCATAGAAAGAAATTAACTTAAGATTTGAAATTAATATGACATTGCATCATTCGACATACTAAAAATTATGTTAGCAATATTATTATTTGACAAAAGAGATACATAATAATGTTATGTATATTCTTTCAAACAATTACAAAATACAGATAGCTGGCAAACAATTAAAAAAGACAGATAGCTGTGTTGCGTATTTTATTTCTATTTCAGCCAACAATTTGGCTAAACAAATTGTTTCCTTTGCAATGCAATGTCATTGAAAAATATCTGCCAATAATTTGGTCACAATAAGGTCAAAATAGGTGAAAGGTAAGGTTAATATAATGATTTTCATTTAAATTAGAACAATAGGGACCAACCTCTTGCAAACATGTATGGAAGGCAAATAATAAATCAAAAGAAAGTTTAAAAAAAAATTGTATCAACAAGCTAGGTGCATCAAAATATACCAGGATTTTTAAACAAAGATCTTTTTGTAATTATATAGAAAAATATATGAATATGAAAATTTAAAATAATTAAATTAATGTAATGCCAACAGGACACAAAAGCAGAACCCAACGATGTTTATATAAGGACAGCCTGCCATCAGAAACATTGACGAAAAATGGACCATAAAAAATGACCGCGTTAAGATCACAACAAAAAAAAATATAAATTATTTGCCATTATGTCAGCTAGCACACGCCAGTACGCAACAAAAAACATTGAAATCTATACTCAAGCAGAAATAAACATCGTAAACAGAACTTAATACCTAAATATAAGCCTCCAGGATAAAAGCGTATGTAAGCGGGCACGCCCGTTCCCGCTTACATATAACTATTTATATGTAGCTGAAAGTCGAAGTCAAAAATGATAGACTAGGACCATCGAAGTAAAATAAATAAAACAGCACAAATACTACGCACTAATAATAACAATAACAAAACCATGGTCAGCAAGACGATCAGTCACTACAAGCAGCTCTCGTTCACGAGCATAACGCAACGATCAGCTATCAGCTGGCTATCAGCTGTAGCCCTTCGCCATATTATGGAGGCTGGGGAAGGAGGCAACCCGACCCCCGAAGCTACCGCAAGCAGTGAAATCTAAGAGAGCATGACGAACTTGCTGAAGGTTGCTCAGGCAAGAATAATAAGATCAATCGTTGAGGTCGCTAGCTAACCACATATTGGAATACAACTCATTAAAAAACATTGTCAATAATAAATAAAATGAAAATGAAAATAAATTGACTCATAGAGGCAAAATAAATAAACAATTAGGTATAAGAACTCATATAACCCGTCAGCAGGTAAGCTAATTCTAGAGAAAGAACATGAACATTAGCAAAGAAGAGGGTAGCTTTTAAAAAAGGTTATGCCCAACAAATGAGTTATGAACCCTATGATACCGGTGAAATAGAGCACGTAATTTGTCCTTATTTCTGGTAATAAATAGATGTTTTAGTGTATATGTGTATATTTCGCCTGATATATAAGATGTTGGCGAAGACGCATTGTGATGCCATCGTGAGAACCTCTGGCACCTAGCTGGTAAATTGCTCGACCAGCAGCTGTTTTTGAAGAATAAATATATTTTGAACTAGCTGCTGCCCGAGGCTGCGCCGCATGGCTTTTGTCTAAAATAAAATAGCCTAAGGAAAAGTAGTAAGTTACTCCTTATAACATAGCCGGAACAAACAGACAGACAAGAGACTGACCAAAAAGAAATAGTTTTTTTGTTGTAATAATAATAATAATAATTTATTTCAGAACATAATTCCATATAAAATTATTAGTAAGGCTTAAAAACTATGTTAGTACCTTAGAACTACCTATTAATTAATTTATCTAACATTAATAATAATCTTACCAGAACTATGCACCTTATTCCAGTGCCGCACAATAGGACACTCCACCTTTTTGGCTGCCCCTCACACGACACATCACGGAGGCCACTCTCTTTCGCACAACATCCCCGATGCACTACAGTATCGCGGCAACCTCATCAGCATCCTAAACCCATTATTGTAGAGGACCCGCAGGGCATTGAAAGCTTTCTGCGTATAGCGGACCCACAGGCTGCAGGTGTACACCTCGCAAACCTGTGCGCCAGCATATTACATATGACTGCCAATGCCCTGCGTTCCCTCTCAATATCCAAGTCATCCGAGATGTCCTCAGTGACCCAATGCCCCAGGTATTTGAATTTGGTGACTCTACTTATCGGAATTCCTCCAAGTCTAACCGGTGGAATGGTCTTGGGAGTTTTATTATATGTACCGTGTGTTATAAGTACCGTATATACTTTAATATGAATTTAGTAAAAAGCTGTTATTTTGACATTACAAATAGACACTTCAATTTTATTTATTTGTATAGTTGTATAGATGTCAGCGGCTTTGCCCCACAGCAGAATACTGTAGGACATAATTCTATGAAAATAACAAACAAAAACTGCCGTGTCTATAGTTTCAAGCACCTCTTTATCTTAGACGATGTTGGGTCCTAGATTTCTAACATTCGGTAAGGCGAACTTTATACATTTCGTTTTGTTGGCATTGAGAACTAAATTATTTGTCGTAAACCAATCCGTAACCATTGAACGTGCACTGTTGACATCCTCAAAATCTTGTTTATTTCCGTCTACTTTAAAAATAAGAGAGGTATCATCTGCAAACAGTACAACGTCACAGATACCCTTTAATTAGAATGGTAAGTCACTGATATACACTAAGAATAAGAATGGCCCCAGTATTGAGCCTTGAAGTACAACTGAACTGGTAGCCCGAAAGATTTCACACCATTAACATCACACATCGTCTATTATTTATGTAAATGTATAATGTAATGTATTACTTTGAGAGCTTCGTTGTGGACACCACCGTAATGACGTAGTTTACGCAGAAGCGTATAATGGTGCACGCAATCAAAAACTTTGGAGAGATCACCGAAATTCCAATAATATTTCACGAGTTCTCCCATGCGTTATGTTTCAACAGAGTAACACCCGCATCTGTAGTCGAACGACCTTTTGTAAACCAATCCGACTTCTTAGATTGTTGCGATTATAATTTGTTGTCGACCATAATCTTAAGTTGTTTTTCATATTATATCACCGACTTACCCGTTTCATTGTTAATAATGTTCCAATATGGTTCCAATTTGTTTTTTACTTTATTATTGGATTTTCTAATAGTATCGCTTAAAAAAATGTATGTAGTTTTTGACTTACCTACTCTAGGAAAGGAGTATCAAACCTGTATTTTTTCAAATCATATATAACTCGTACAGTCTCGCTCTATTTTTATTAATACCTGGAGTAGCCCATAGGTTAATATTAATGGTTTTGGTCTTGAAAGTAGATTGGTACTTACTCTTTTTGCACAACATCAAAAAGGCCTCCATAGATTTCATTAGGATTCTCGTGTATTATTATATATTATTATATATTATCTATACACGTTGATGGTGTGATTCTATGACCTCTAACCTGTCCACGTATTAGGTACTTACTGTGTAGACAATATTCGTACGCCTTGCAAGGCAACATAATATATATAGTGATACGATAGTTTTTATTTAATAACAACTTGTACCGTAACTTAGAATAGCCAACTTAGAATTGTTATTGTATTTGATGTAAGTAAGTAATATTAATCCCACCAAAATATTGTTAATAAAGAATAAGGTTTACTTTTGTGTTTTTATTCTTGAAAACCCCTAATGCAATCGAATTTTTGCTGGCAACAGAACAACATTGAACACAAGCCATATCTTTAGCTTTTACTTAACGATTAGGTACACTACTGAGTTTGGACTTTGACATCATTTTTCATTGATTCAATTGAAATTTTATGACAAAATTTACACAAACAAGTCTCTGCTTAGTAATCAAAAAGATTCTGAGAATTCAGGGTACTTCGAATAATAAAATTAATTGAAAGTATCAATGAAATACGATACGTAATTTGCTTAAGAGCCGGTTTTTTTTTTTTGTATAATCAGACCAGGAAGATATTTGTGAGATTAAATACTTTTGAAAGTTCCCATGATTGAGAATAGCAGTCTCAGATCTCTGAGTAAATAATTCACTTACACTGTAGATACATACATAACTTAATGCGTGAGTGTACTAAATTCAATCATGTTGAATTGCGCATTATATGTATTTAGTTCTTAAGATGGCAGGCTTTTTTTTTAATGCTTCCAACAGAAGACTGCTCAACCTGCTACCAAGGTAAGTATCGACTTCACTGAATCTAGAAGATTCATTGAAAAAATTGTCATTATAAGAAGCTATGATCTAGCTAGTGAACTGACTAATGCTACGTTCACACGGAGACATGTCGGATCTGATTATTGCAGGATACTTTGACTCTAAAAAGTGCCCAAACGGCTGGCCGCACTGCCACGTTGTATGGCAATGCTAATTATTTGGCCAGAAAATAGGCCAGCCCTCTAGTGACGTAAACCAACCGTGGTTTCGGTCGTGAGCTACACGACATGCGGCTACAGCTGCGCAGTACAGAAGCGGTAAAGTCTTCGTTGTCATCAAAATAGTTTGACAACTGCGAAATCAGAACTGCCACCAGCGCACCATTTTTTTCCAACTAGATAAACCTAAGAAAGCAATAATTTCGGCAAAAATATTACACCTTATTATTATTGAACTCATTTAATTGTAACAAACACTTTTAATTATCCGTTTTCTTGTAAATAAGTACGATTGCTCGAACCCTCTCAAATTGACACAACCCGTTTCCTTTTTGCTAAAAGTCAAAACCCAGTTGCCGACTGACGCAAAACCAAGATCGAATTTGCCCTCGTCGGTGTCTACCTACGAGGGTAAATTCGATCCTGGTTTTCTAGGAGGCTTCCTGAAAGCATGATATCTATTCTATACCCACTTTTTCCTTTTCCTGAAAGTGCTTCCAAGTTAAGGCTCGTACAGACTATAATAATATACCCCACCGCCGTATCTCTACGTTGACGTCGTGGTGGGGCTTGCGCGCTCCGAACTCTAGGTCTGTGCCGGTAGAGTTTACTTTGCCGGAACATGTCTAGGGTGAGGAGCCAGACCAAGAGAGATACAGAAACCCGCAGGGCAGCAGGTGGCGAGCTGTTGGGCAGTTGCGACCCCACGGACCCTATCTCCCGGGAGAAGTCATGTTCCTCGTCTCTGACTTGCCTTTATTGGCCGGCTGGAGTAAACACTGACGAGGAACTGAGCTCCCACCTCATTCTTGCCTTTATTGGCCGGCTTGAGTGGAGATTCGCAAGAGCAAACGTGCTCGGAGGAAGGAAGTATTCCAGTAAGTGCTTGTAGGGATCTTGACCATCTTCCGGGCTCTGGGATTGTTCTGAGAGCCGTGGAATACCTCTCCACTACTCGAGCACCTCAGGACATGTTGCCCCCTTGTCGCTACGTCACTATGTGCTAACGACCGTTTTCGGGGGTCCATTATTGAGTGTGCAAGTCACCCCCTGCCATTTTATCCGTGTATACGTAATAAAACATTGATCAGGCAGGGGCCATATTCCTTCCATAGTTTTTCGTAACCAGTCCATTTTAACCACCCAAACCCATAGTCCAATATCTTTGGTTCCATATCCTGCAATAGTCCTACACAAACCGGGGGTTGTCCTTGGGTGCACTTGCATAGTGCGTACAGGGATAATCGTCGGTTGGTGCCTCATTTAATTAAAAAGCGTCTAACGGGCCTCTGCGAGTTGGCTTCGGCCCCTCGTACGCCTTCCAAAGGTCCGGAACCCCAGGGTCCTGAGATATGTTAATATATAAAAATAATAATCTAAATATATAAAAGAAGAAACTGACTGACTGACTGACTGACATATCAACGCACAGCCCCAACCGCTGGGTCTAGAGATTCCAAATTTGGCACGTGGGTTCCTTATGAGGTCTAAGGGTGCACTAAGAAAGGATTTTTGGAAATTCTACCCCTAAGGGGATAAAATAGGGGATGAAAGTTTGTATGAAAGTCCGTCAGTTTTGAAGTAAGGATCTTCAAATTTTTTGTTCAGGCTGATGATTGCAAATTAATTTATATGTGTCTCAGCGTTTTTGATAATTCCACCCCCAAAGGGTTAAAAAGGGGGATGAAGTAAAGTTCCTTAATTTTCAAAGAAAAATGACAAATTTTTACTCTCTAGGCTTATGGTTGGAAGCCAAAGCATGTTGTTGGATTTCCAACCCTTAAGGGGATGAAAAGGGGGATGAAATTTTGTTTTTAATTAAAATTCTTTATTTTTTAAGTTAAAATCACTAAAATTTCGGCTTATATTTAGAAACTAACACAACCAACGTAAATCGTTGTTTTTTTCAACCGACTTTTCAAAGGAATTGGGTTTCTGAATTCGGGTGTATTTTATTTTATTTTTAATAATAATAATAATAATAATAATTTTATTTCAGGAACATCCATAAATTTGTTAGTAAACATTTAACCTTAAATATATAAAAGAAGAAACTGACTGACTGACTGACTGACATATCAACGCACAGCCCCAACCGCTGGGTCTAGAGATTCCAAATTTGGCACGTTGGTTCCTTATGAGGTCTAGGGGTGCACTAAGAAAGGATTTTTGGAAATTCTACCCCTAAGGGGATAAAATAGGGGATGAAAGTTTGTATGAAAGTCCGTCAGTTTTGAAGTAAGGATCTTCAAATTTTTTGTTCAGGCTGATGATTGAAAATTAATTTATATGTGTCTCAGCGTTTTTGATAATTCTACCCCCAAAGGGTTAAAAAGGGGGATGAAGTAAAGTTCCTTAATTTTCAAAGAAAAATGACAAATTTTTACTATCTAGGCTTATGGTTGGAAGCCAAAGCATGTTGTTGGATTTCCAACCCTTAAGGGGATGAAAAGGGGGATGAAATTTTGTTTTTAATTAAAATTCTTTATTTTTTAAGTTAAAATCACTAAAATTTCGGCTTATATTTAGAAACTAACACAACCAACGCAAATCGTTGTTTTTTTCAACCGACTTTTCAAAGGAATTGGGGTTCTGAATTCGGGTGTATTTTATTTTATTTTTAATAATAATAATAATAATAATAATTTTATTTCAGAAACATCCATAAATTTGTTAGTAAACATTTAACATTAATAACTATGTTAGTTATGTTATGTTTGTTACCTCAGAACTCCGTCGTTTGTGAACCGATTTGGCAAATTCCTTATTATTTGTAAGGATATACTTCCAAATTGGTCCCAAAATCCAGTTCTGATGATGGGATCCATGAGGAATTGAGGGAACTCCTCAAATTCTATAGGCAAACATATAGCGATTTTTGTATTTTCATAAAAAATTCAAGCATTTGCATTCAGTAAGTATCATTTGATGAAGTGGAACTGATGAAGAAGACCGCAAATAGCCTCAAATATTCCTCAATGATGAGTATTTCACGGGTGGCGATAAGATATTTCGATTAAGATAGATAAGCGACTATGAAGCAAATTTAAATAAATAATTCTGATGAAAATGGTACCATCGAACTGATCTGAAGATGAAGCCTGAAGGTATGCACAAGAACTCCATAATTAAACAATGTATCCTAGCCGTGTTTGGGCTTATTGGAGTTGTCATGAGATGCACTCGGGCTATAAATGATTATTAACCGATTTTTATTAACTTTGCTTGGGTACTTTTTGAGTTAGCTTCGATAATATGTACTTAATCCACTTCGTATATCTTGTGTCACTGTTGTTTGTGCGGTGTACCAAGTAGTAGTAATCGAATTGTTGTGGGGTAGGTACCATAGCTAAAAAGTGAAAAATAAAAACTTTTAAACAAAAAAACAACCGACTTTTCAGACCCTTGTGGGTTAAAATTAAACAATAAAACAACGATTAACGTTGTGTTAGTTTCCAACCATAAGCCGAAATATTAGTGATTTTAACTTAAAAAATAAAGAACTTGAATTAGTAACCAAATTTCATCCCCCTTTTCACTCAACAACACCGTTGCGTTATCTTCCAACCATAAGCTTAGATAGTAAGTTGAGTGATTTTTCTTCGAAAATTAAGGACTTTTCAACTTCATCCCCCTTTTTAACCTTTCGAGGAAGGAATAATCAAAAACGCTGAGACACTTATACATTCATTTTAAATCGTCAGCCTAATCACAAAATTTGAAGATCCTAACTTCAAAACTGACGGACTTTCATACAAACTTTCATCCCCTACTTTATCCCCTTAGGGGTGGAATTTCCAAAAATCCTTTCTTTGTGTACTCCTTCCTAGACCTCTTAAGGAACCTATGTGCCAAATTTGGAATCTCTAGACCCAGCAGTTTGGGCTGTGCGTTGATATATCAGTCAGTCAGTACAGACAGGACAGTCAGTCAGGACTTAGAATTTTATATATCTATGATATATCAGCCAGTCAGTCAGTCAGTCTGTTTATCATTTTAGTATATAGATAATCGTCAGCCTAATCACATAATTTGAAGATCCTAACTTCAAAACTGACGGACTTTCATATAAACTTCCATCCCCTATTTTACCCCTTTTTTTGCGTTGATATATCAGTCAGTCAGTCAGTACTTTGAATTTTATATATATAGATATAGAGATAGCTTTTGCTCAATGCGTGTACTGTTTTTAACTTTACAGTATTTTACATGCAGCGACTGCCTAACTGACCTCCACAACGCAGTTACTGGGTAATACGATACCCCTTGTTGAAAATGGTTGTCAGAGTTTCGGGCTTCTGATTTCTCGTAACGATTGTCAAAGATCCATGAATGACATCCAAGATCAACAGCTTAACGTGCTCACCGAGGCGCGGACGGGTCTCTGTATGTAAAGATGGTCACCCATCCACAGACCAACTGCGGCAAGTGTAGCTTAACCAGGTGGATACCGGTCCTTTACAGTAGGTGTTTATTTACAGTATTCCTCAAATATCACACGTAGTGAAGGACAATTAGTCATGAACAAAGCTCTATACTGTTATTGTTATAATAATTCATAATTATCTAGAAAAATGAATTTATACTCTACGCAGACGAAGTAAAATAAAATAGTAACGAAGTCAAACCTTAGATTGAGTATTCGAATCTGATGCCGAAAATATAGTTTTTAGAATTTTGGTCTGTTTGTTTGTATGTATGTTCCGGTTTGCACGAAAACGGATGGACGGATTTAGATGTTATTTGGTACACAGATAGTTTATAACCTGGATTAACATATAGGTTATTTTTTAATCCCGGTAGTAGGTTGGGCTTATTCCACAAATCCCCCCTGAAAATCCCCCTTAGGAGGAAAAGTGGAATCTATAAAAAAAAGTCTAGAATTCACCCCTGATAATCCCGCTTAGGGGGGAAAACTAGAATTGAAAAAAAAAAAAACTCATTCCAAGATCCCCTGAAAGTGATTTTTTTTTACATTAGGGTTCAGTTTTCCCCACTGAGGGAGATTCTCTGGGGGGATTAGTGGAATAAGCCGGATTATCAGTGGTGAATTCTAGACTGGTTTTTATATATTCCACTTTTCCTCCCAAGGGGGATTTATCAGGGGGGATTCGTGGAATAAACCGTACATTCCCGTCGGCTATTTTTCGACATCCACGCGGGCGAAGCCGCGGGCAGAAGCTATAATAATATAAACGTTTATTTTCTCCCCCACATAATAACAAATTAGTACAATACATAATTGTGTATACTAAAATACATTGATGTTGTGGAGACTGGAGCCTGTACTAGGAATACCTGTGTTACAGGTCTCCAGGCCTCCAAACTACCCGGACAGGACACAGTAATACAAACATCTACTTATCACATAATGATGATAATGTTGGGATGGAAGATTAAAATAAAAAATAAAAAAACAACAATTTAAGACATGGAAAAAACAAAAACAAAAAACATATAATCAATTAGACAGCAAAGTAGGTGTGTGGGTGTGCGTGTGTGGATGTGGGTGTGTTGGGGTGCGTGGGTGTATGGTTGTGTAGTGAATGCGTGATATTAAAACTGATATGATATGGTATACGTAAGACATTTCGAGCTGCTTTTTATGAGATGACTTCTAAGAGTCTCTCTATGGCTTCATAATCGTGAGATTGAAGCCAATTTTGGACTTTAGCTTTATAATTGAAAATGGATAAGGAGTAGATGGAAATGGGTATATTGACTTTATTGTAAAGGTAATCTCCTAGGAAACTAAAGTATCTACGGCTGAAGCTGGTTTTGAAGGACCTTGATTTACAGACTGTGTGTTTGCGCCTCTTATTAAGGATTTCGACAGGATTGTATGGAAGTTGAGTATACTTGCGAATGATATTACTTGAACAATTGACGAACTGTGAGTACTTTGCACTGCGGATAAAGTTCTTTCGTTGAAAAGAGAAAGGGAAGCTTACGACTAACTTTAAGAACAGCTCTCTGAGCTCTCTCCAACCTCAGCAAAGATCTCTTTGGGGTTCCACCCCATGCCGTTATGCAATATGACAAGATTGACTGAACTAATGCATAGTATACGATGTCAATAGTCTTAGTTTCCGCCACATGGCGTAAGTTCTTGAAAACAAATATCAATTTTCGCGTTCTCGCAGTAAGTGCATCTACGTGCGGCTGAAAACTAAGACCACTGTCAATCTGAACACCCAAATATTTGATAACAGACGTTTTTTTAAGAGTAGGATATGAGCAAGGATTGTCTTTCGGGAAAGAGCAACTGTGTGATGTTATTGATAGATTTGTATTAGAAGCGATTGCGTGTTTTTGTATGGAAAAGGGAATATACATCGATTTAGACACGTTAAGAGTGAGTTTGGCATTTTTCAACCACTCTGTGACCATGTCAAAACCGAGCTGAGCATTCGAATACACTTCTTCCCATGAGGCCGCATGAAAAAGCAGAGCTGTGTCGTCCGCAAAGGTGATGATCCTACCACCACGCAATTTGAGGTTACAAAGGTCATTGATATACGTCAAAAATAATGTGGGGCCAAGGATACTGCCCTGTGGTACCCCATACGCGATGTCAAGATCATCACTGCACATATCACCAACAGTTACTCTCTGCTTGCGATTTTTAAGGTAATCAGAAAACAACTTAAGGCGAGGTTCTTCAAGTTAACCTCTAAGAAATGTAATTTTAATGTCATTTTATTTAGAAACGGTAATTGTTAAACACGTGAATAAATTATATGTTGCTTTTGAGACCTTTCTGTAGGTATGTCGGATACTCGTTACATAATTGTATAAAATTCGCTCGATAGAAAAAAAATCCAAACATACCCTTATTTTGTAGATTAAAATCATTTTATTTCAATACTATACCTTATTATGTATTGAAAATTACATCAAAATAAACGTCTATGATGATGTAATGTCCGTCGGGTTTAACATTGTTAATATCGTAAAACATATAATTTTCAACCCAAAATTAACGAAATTCACGGCACAATTTACTCGCGCCCAGCACCCACCTCTAGAACAAAAATGCACGCTCGAAGAACCTCGCCTTAAGTTGCATTCCTCTCACTCCCAACCCCTCCAGCTTCTCGAGGAGGAGTGAGGCAGAGACTGTGTCAAAAGCTTTTGCTAAGTCTAGAAAGATCACGAGCACCTTTTGTTTACCATCGAGATTCGTGGAAACAAAGTTCACCAGTTCTTGTACGGCATCACTAGTTGACTTTCCAGATCGGAAGCCAAACTGGGAAGGTGATAACAGTTTGTTTAACTCCAGGTATTTAGTTAATCGTTAGTTTATTAATCTTTCCAGAATGTTAGATACCGTTGGCAAAATGGAAATAGGTTTAAAATTGTTGACATAGCACCTGTCCCCCCCCCCCCCCTTATGTATAGTGTGAATTTCAGCAGCTTAAGAGAGTTTGGGAAAGCGCCAGTTGAAAAGGCAAGATTACAAATATAAGACAAAGGTGGAATTACAATCTCTCTATAACGCTTTAAAAGGATAGCGGGGATGTTGTCGCGACCAACCGCACAATCATTCTTAAGGCCTTGGATGATTTGTTCAACCTCAGCTATATCGGTGGGAAGTAAAACAAATGATTGTATGAATGAGTTTTTAGCGTGTACTTCAGGGAATCGATTATTACTTAGGCTGTATTTTCTCAGCAAGATTTTTACCCATGTTTGCAAAGAATGAATTTATTTGGTTTAAGTCTTCGTGCGGATTGCTTTTAGATAGTTGTTCAGTAGGGACGACCGTGGATTTTTTCGTATTTGCTTCCCAGAGCGTTTTGCTGTTAATAGAGGCAGCTTTGCTGATTACGGATCTGTCATATTCTGTTCTAATTATTTTTAAAAGATTATTGCAGAAATTCCGATATCGTTTGTACGTTATTTCTAGCGTTTCGTTATGTTGGTGTGTGCGATACTAGTGCGATATCAGTAGTAGCACAATTTCTTTGTCGCTGCCTGTCGCGCCCGCGATATCGCGCGAGTCTGTACGAGCCTTTATGCTTTTTGGGGTTATGCATCCTATGTCATTTTTAAACATTATGCGTCATTTTATCGAAATAATTGTCGGCAGCAATTCTCTCGTAAAGTTATGTAGAGAGCTTTGCGACATTACCTTCCAGTTTGAGGCCTTGCGGTAGACTGACGAATTTACGGTGACGGCGGACGGCTCCTAATGGGGTTATTGGGTTCCCTCCACGAAAATGAGGGGTGTGAGTTTTGGAGTCTGGCTGTTTGTCTGTAGACGGTGTGAACTTCATTCATATTTTCAATGAATGAAAAATGTCGGAAATGTGTAGACAGCTTTGAGGAAGGAACCTACCTATGAATGTGGAAGGCATAGATAAATGATTGGTCTCGCTGCAGTCGAGCGCAGCGAGACCAATCATTTATCTAATGTGGAAGGCTATGAGAAGACTACAGAAACAATGAATAGAAAGTTTAAAAGTTTGACAGATGATATGGCTAGAATGGGGTGATTACTTAGGTTACAGCTATATGAGATGTACCTATGATGGAAGAAGGACCACCGATGCGCCGACTTTTAATAAAGTTAGGAGATCCGAGTTGAGTTACTGGCACTAAGATATCAAATGAATGATATGTAACAGACAAAGGTCGTTACCAAGATTGAACAGGAGATACCTACTTTATTTAATCATTTCGGGCGTAGGTATGAATGTTATTTCTCATGGAACTTTCGCTTTCGTGTTACTAATACTTAGTTAAGATCTTGGACTCGGGAAAACACAATTTACAGGTTCAACCATAGCAGGTATTTATTTATTTTTGGCTTTTATACCCGTTTAGCCTAACTAGAATTAACAATTTCATTTCGCCCGAAACATTGTGACGTGTGAGTCTAGGGAATTAACGAGTTCTTACTTGGTTTAATTTGCTATTGCAGGACCCCTCCTGCACTTAGTTAATTGACTGTTCAAAAAAACAAAATAACGAAATGATTCTGTATTCTACCTATGTAGGTAATAATGTTGCCCCTACAATTCCACGGTCTAAACGGTACCATGAAATTGTAGTTGAAGTCGATAAACTTTTTATTCATCATGTTATTTTGATAATTAATTATTTCCTTTGTATTTACGGTTTCTTACAAACTTCGCGTATCACTTAACAGTTTCACCAAGTTAGGTAAGTTTTTGGACCCGCAGTGACCGAACTCTTTGCTCCCGGGACAGACCTTGTTGACGGTGCGCCTTGTATCGTAATTCTGCATCCAAATACTCCAGTGTACACATTATCCCACTATTCCTATTCACTAATTCCTTAATGTTTTTCATCACAGAACACAGTTCCTTAAACGTTGGGATTTCTCGAGCGAAAATTTGTGCATCGAATGATTCGGCCTCGGTATAAAAACCATTGTTCGTTATTTCGTAAAAAACGGAGTAGTTATTATTGACAAAAATCGCGACCTTCCGGCTTCGGTATTCTATGTCACCACATCTGCAGGAGACATTCAAAGCAGCCAGCACGTAATCTGGGGTGTCCATAGTAAGCACAGGAAATATCTGGACTTCGGCACGTTGGTCTCGTACGCTGAACTCCAACATGATCGTATCCTTGCCGTCCGCACACGTACATTGGATATTGTTCGAATCCTTTGCGAAAGACACTCGTAGGCATGTTGGTATGTACTTAGCCACAGGATAAAACGCGACCGGCACCCAGCTTCCATATATTTCCTCCACACTCCCAGCGTCCACAACGACAAAAATCGATATGACTAATATTTTCCACATAATTAAACGCATTTGACGGATGTCTTTTATCTCCAAATTCTGACTGATTCTGCCCTGTTGCACATTCGCAAGTCTTTATAGTAGGTAACTACTATCAAATCATGTAGCTAACCTTTGGCTTTTCACAGATAGTCACGGTTCATTGTTATATTATTCCATATTAACTGTTGCAGTAGGTAATTAGATAATTTTTGGGTTTGGGTAGTTGACCTTCTTTTTTATTCAGCTGCATCCGATTAGACTGGAAGCCGACCCCAACATAGTTGGGATAAAGGCTCCTACAAACAGGCGCGACATAAAGGTACCGCGTGTCGCGCTACGAGCGGTGAATTTGTCGCGTCGCGTGTCGCGCCTGTTTGTAGGAGCCTTGAGGCCAAGCAGATTGATTTTTTTTTGTTGACTTTTACACGCGTACCAAATGTTATCAGTCATTACTATCTTGAGGACTACTTAGATTTAAGGTCCGCACGTACCACTCAGACCATGATCTTTGGACACTAAACCTAGCTGATGTTCTTAGTACTACTTACAATATTGATGCTATCGTGTATTTGGTAGCCTAGAGACCATGATTACAGCAATTAATTGTTCGCATGTTTTAATAATTGATTCTGCTATTCGGGGTGGAGAAAAATACGAGTACAACAAATCCAAGACCATAAAAATCGGTCCAGCCATTCTTGAGTTATAAATGGTGTAATTATCCCGACTTTGTTTTATACATATATTAGGTATAAGATTACGTAGTGTCGCAGTAGCAGTAGCGTAGTATCACCTGTGTTAACATCACTCGTAAAGACGAGCGCAATTTGCCAACGACAACCTTTACAGTAGGTAGTTTGAATCTCAGACGCTGACTCCTGTCAACTACATTCTGCTTTACAACCAACCTTTAAAAAATATGTGCTGTTTCTTCCATAAATGTTATACCTACTAGGCCAAGGCCGATATTCTAAAAGTCTGATTGAAGGAACTTCGACGACTCATACAGATATTTTTCAAACGTGTGATATAGAATGCTCAGTATATCTTAATTTTGGGGGATTTAATGGTAAATTATGTTTTTTGTTCTATAAATACTAATAATATCGTTTTTTTACACGAAAATTTAATTTACTGAACATTAAATCCCACAAACAATTTTTTGCTACGCCTATCTAAGATATACTGGGCATTCTGTCTTTCAATTAGTCTATCCATCATAAAAAAGTAAGTTGGAGTATCATTTCTTACGAAATGTAGGGTAAAAGTTTTTTTCGATATCTGACTTTTCTAGTACTCAAACCTCAATTGTTCCGATAGAATTTTTGAATCCTTATGAGAAACAGGATCGATGGCCATAATTTTTTTTTTTTTGTTAAAATAGCTTATTATCTTGCTGACTGTATTTTTTTTCTCACAATCACAATCACAATGAATCAATCACAATCTATCAATTTTTCTCAAAAAAATAAGGACGGTCTACTGAAACCATTTTTCTGTAACTTCAACGGATAAGGTAACCTACTGTAGATACCCTGACTGCCCCGGCTCAAAAATCCACCATGTATTTATGTCGCAGATGGATTGTTGAATCCGCTGTATTACATAACCGCTAGCTGTTTTACAAAACAGTTCCGTTATTTAAAACAGCTGAACAACGTGCAGCTGGATTGTAATTGCGTTACGTTTAACAAAACTGCTACCAACGTTTAGACGAAATGCAGAATAGCTTATCTGCAGTCACAAAAAGATTTTGGTGTGGCTTTTAATGCCGAATCGGTCGCAGTAACTAATACATCTTGCAGCGTTATCTCTGCCGTGGTTTAAACCTATTAGTTTACTAGCTGGCCATGAACATTTGATTCTTAATTTTTCTGATTTTTAAATTTGAATACTAAATATATATAATTGACTTAAATGAAGGTCGTCAGTTTCTTATAAAACACCCGGCCAAGTGCGTGTCGGACCACGCACAATGAAGGATTCCGTAGTTGGGATGAATTTATCCCAAGAACAACCTTAACATTGTAGATATGTATTTGTAGTTGGTAACTTATTAAGTTGGTCGACTATTACTCGGTAACTTGTAAGGCCTACTTATTAGCTGTGATAGTTTTCCTTTTAACTTCGTTATAATATAACTACTACTTGATGTGATATTTTCACATATGCAAATACAACCATTTAGCTGGCAGGGGGCACTTGACTCTAACAAAAAATAGCACTTATATCCAAAGTCTCAAATTCAGATAATTTATGTAGGTATACAAAGGGAATAACATGTCAAAAAAATATCTACGTAATGGTAATTCACATAAAATGGCAAAAAAGGTTTCATTTTCTTTTAAGTACCTACTGATTTAAGAAATAATAATTAAAAAATAATCATACCGTAATCATTTTTATAAATTTTCGGTTTTAAACAAAGTTATTAAAAAGGAGATTGTCTGGTATAAAACATTGTATGATACTGGTATCAATGCAGGAGATCCAAACATTCTCAAATTTTATACATCTTCAAAAACACAAATATTACAGCTCTCATTCATAGATTCATATTGAAATAGCATCATTATCTAGCTACATGTTGGATGAAAACGGCTGTAAACTGTTTCGAGTGGAATCGATTTTGGGGAGGCCGACATCTAGCAGTGGACTTAAAAGGGCTGATAATAACGATCATAGGCCGTGTCTCCGACACACTACACGAAACATTGTTTGGCAACGGTATTTTGTTTGCGTAGTTCTTATAATTAATTCACTTTAATTTTATAGATGATTATTTACAAAAAAAAAAAAAAAAAATATTTAAAGTATTTTGCACCACTGTCCTGTCATTTTGACAGAGACTTGACATTACTTTGTTTACATAAATTATCTGAATTATAGATTCGGCGTTAATATTCAACGATACCCCATGTGTGTAGACAATAAAAAAAATCATCCCCACTAGGACTGCGTAGGGGAAGTGTGGACGACTTGCCCACGTATTTATTATTATTTATCACACGGATCGAAGATACCTTTTTAATTTAATTACAATCTTTTTTGAGGACGAAATGAAACACCACCATTTTCCTTTTTTGTAGCCATGACATCTCTTTTTATTCAGAATAGCATTTTTAACAAGTCCTGCACAGATAATATAAAAAATAAGGTTGCAGATACACTCACATTACAGAACAGGAAGTATCCTAAAAAAAGATATTTTATTTTTTATTTTTTTATTCTTACGCTATCTCTACTATAAAGCTCTGGAACGCGCTACCTTTTGGCATAAAATCTGAAAACAAATTTACTTTTAAAAGTTCGTAACCACTACATAAGTCAGACTAAATGGTGCCGATTCCCTTGTTCACAAAGTAAACTAAATTTAAGTTTAGGGCATCTTTTTCTTTATATTTCATTATGAAAAAGACAGAAGATAAATTTTAGTTTAGGCCTGTCAAATTAATCATACTATAGTTAAATGTAAATAAACTATATTAAAAAATGTTTTGAATTTTCTTAAAAAATGCGAAGAAACTTTTTCCCCAACCTATTTATTATTTATATTGCTAGGGGGTAAGATTTCTCTGCAGCTGACTGTACTAAGAGTCTCTGAGCTAAGCCGCGGACAGAAGCACAGACGGACATGGCGAAACTATAAGAGGGTTCCTTGTTCTCATTTGAATGAAAGTTAATTGCTGAATAAAACTTGTCTTCATGAGCTAACACAATTTCGATTGCTTGCTAACGCCATCTATGTAAGTGTAGATGAATTATTAGAGACCAACCATACTCTTCAAAATGGTGGATGGATAACATTGACATTACCTAACTGCAGTTGCCAGCATGAAAATTTATGTTCCACTTTCATGAATTATTATGCCAAATATGTAATTTTTCATTGAATGTAAATTACTAGCTTTTGCCCGCGGCTCCGCCCGTGTGGATGTCGGTTATCGCGTAAAAAAGTAACCTATGTCCTTCTCCATATCCCAGGCTATATCTTTGCCAAATTTCATGACGATCGGTTCAGCGGTTTAGGCGTGAAAACGTAACATACAGACAGACAGTTACTTTCACATTTATAATATTAGTATGGATAACTAACTAATTTTAAGCACTTGCACTACAAATCACTCAAACCATTTAGCGTTAAATAAAACATTATTTTGAGGATTGACTGAAACAGAAGGATGTTCTAAGTAGGTTTAGCGCTAAACGCTTTATTTTAGTGACTAAGCCTTGTGTTCACCAACACTTAAATCAACTATTTAGATATTTAATCAGTTAAGCTAAGGAGCTAAATGTTGTTTCTTAGATTTATCTCCAAAGCAAGAATTTGTAGTAAACCGGCGACAATAGCAACACCATATATAATAAACAATATTTTATTTTTTATTACAAATTATAACGTGGTAACATTGAATACATTGTGCTCCCGGGAGATGACAGGTGGCGCTTTACACAACAAGAGAGACCATTGAAGCCACTTTCCTGGTTTTATCTTCTGGGTAATCCCGTAGTATTCTCTATCCTGGTACCGTAGTAGTCACAACCAGTGGGTGTTGTTATAAGCAACTGAATAATTCATGCATGTTGATACTGAGACCTCCAGATCGTTGATAAGCTTTTTTGGGGATGAGTTACCGTTACTGTACTTATGCACTGCAGCAGTTTATGAGGGTACAATCAGAGCTGGATGACGACATTGCATTCGCATAGGTTCTCAAATTGTTTGCAGTATTCTACCAATACGTAATGTGGGTATGATATTCATCCATCTGGCAGTTTTAAATCCAAACACAATTTTACTGAAATTATTTATAGTGATATTTTTTTTCTGCAATGCAAGGATCTACAGACAGATTCTTTGGAAGATGCACAGCCGCTTGGCCTACATAACTTGTGTTTATACACCCAATAGGAATTGCTAAGCATCTGAAGTCCGCGTAGAATAAAATTATTTCCTGATCAGTCTTAAGCTAAAGGTATGGAATTTCTTCAATAATCATTTCCAACCAGAATGCACGTTTATTTATTAATTTCCAGAAAAAAAAAAACAATCACAAATTGTAAAAGCTGTTACAATGTTCGAAATAATGTCTTTGGCGACAGTGGTACAAACATTCCAGGGGACAGTAGAAAACAACGGGTTATAAAGTTGCCAAAATATTGTTACGAATTTTTGTGCGAAATTAAAAGTTTACAAAAATGTTTAATGGTCAGTATACAATGAAGAACAATGCAAGTGCGATTACTGTGGCGCCGTCAGGCGGTGAGTGCTTACGAGATACTACGAGGCCGAGTGTGGGCACCGGCTGACTCTCAGATATGCTTATACAATCAAGGATTACAAATAACAAACGTTTGTTCATAAAACTGAGTTTAATCTACTTGTATACTTATTTATTTAATGACTACACTTTTTAAATTGTAAAATTATACCTTCATAAATGTAATTAAAGGAATATTCTGAACTATTTTCTATACGTACATGAAATCATCGATCTAAACAATTTTTGATTCCTAATCAATTATTATGAATGACACCATCCACTTCTCATAAAATAACATTTAAGAGCTAAATAAGGAAATCATTTAACGTAAAATTAAATAACAAAAATATATGTACAATTTAGCAATAAATAATTACGAAATAATAATAGTAAATAATGGAATCTAATAAAGACGAACATACTTTTTTATCATTATTATTTTATGTAATAATCGTTCTGAACGTATACTGGAATGGAACATAATAGACAATAATATTTCAAATGAAATCTGTTGAAGGTCTGACACGCCATTGAGAATTACACATACAATGTATTATAATTATTACTATTTCTTATTCATTGAGATCTAACATTGAATAGACACAAAACAGATGTGTTGATTTAGCATTATATTTGCTTCACACTGCGAATATACGAAGAATGAATAACGAAATGACTGTCCTATGTGACAAGCTTGCTAGACATCGATATTGATTGAAATTTCAGCAAAATACCAATAGACAACAAGATTTAAAAACCCCCGTACCGCTCCGACAATGGTGAAGGTTCTGATACTAGCAAAAAACACGGCTATTACTATGATTAATCATATAATTGAATACAGAAAACTATTACAAATAACTCAAATGCCCTCATCTTGTAGGAGCTCTTAAACACAAGAAAGGAAATTACAATTTTTATGTTTTACAAAATGTAATTAAACCACTTCAACAGATCAAAATCGTCAGCGAGAACATTTAGCGCCAAAATATAGTCAACGATCAAAAGAACTGAATATCTAACGTTAACACTTTAAATGCAATACATTTTACTTGCAATAATCGCTAATACTAAGTATATTATCGTAATACATAATTTAACATACACACTAGCATTAGAAATCATTTGATTCACAATAATCACAACAATATAATTGTGTTACGGAAAAAATACTAACATATCGTCTGTCCTTTAATAATTCCTAATAACAAGTCTACATTCCAACTATTTGGACTTGTGCCGTATTTTGATTCCACACGACTTCTCATCCGTGTTCATTACAATATCTACTAACTATTGCAGCTTCCTCGTTACATTACTTGCTGTAGCACTAAGCATACGAAGCAATCCTCTTAATCTAAGCTCGGTTCATGACGGTGCTTTTGTTCATACAATCTCTCAGTTTTGAGCGTTTAAATAATCGTCTCTGCAGTAAATTGGCATTTTCGCCATCGACGTATGCGTACTGCTACATGACTTAGTCTGCGGCTATCAGAAAATCTTTTAGATTCCTTACCAAATATGGCAAATCAGAATGCTACACATAAAACTTTTTCGAAGGCCTGGTATAACACAAGAAACATGGCCTCTTGCAGACCTTTAGAACATAGGTCAAAAGAAGCTTTAAATTTTTACAGAAACAATAAAAATTAAGTCAATTTACAAGGGGTTCAATATTAACTAACTATAATAAAATAATAGTATATTCATACTCATATTCAAATAAGTTTCGTCAAGTCATCACGCGATGAACGCGGGAAGCTCGATGTGTGCACTACGAGTTGCAGTCTACGTGGATCGTGTAGGTGGCGCTATTGTGCAACGTTGTTGTTCAGACTAGTAACGCCCGGTATCACCGGTAGATTGTGCAACGTGTACGTCACAAACAAAATAAAAGTTTGTAAACTAAGTTTAAAACTTTCGCGAATTCGTAATTTGTCAAAAATAAAATGTCAACTTACAAAATAATACGCCAGGCCTTACTAAAACTATTCTACACACTCCGTAAGGTAGTTTTGTAGAATCAAAACAGTTCCACTTGCCCGCAACCGACGGCGGCAGCGCCGCGTGTCGGCGGTACAGTCTACACAACCGCTGGCAGCAATCATAATGGGATCATGTCAAATTAGAGTCAGTTACGTGTGAGGATAAGGGACAACGGTAAAACAATCTAAGTTCAGACTTACATCAGTCTAGTTGCGACTTTAGATCGTCATATCAAGTCGCAACAACTTACAAATAATTCGCGTTTGCAGTCTTTAGATCTTCCATTCCGTTATTAGATAAACACGAAGGGAGACAAACGAAAAGTCGAAGTTGGGTTCACTGACTGGATCGTGTCGGTTTAGCGATGGGACCGGGCGGAGGCGGCGGTCGCCTTGGGGCGTGCTCCGGTGTGCTTGCGGTAGCACGAGGAGGTCGGCGGCGCGAGTCTCGCCGGCCGCCTGGCTCTCGCGGCCTACATGTTGTAGGCTATGTAGATGGCGTCAATCTGGTCGGACAGGAAGCCGTCCCGCAGGTGCATGCGCTGCTTCTCTCCGCGCGAGTTGATGGGCACCACGCCGGGGTCCACCACCACCACCACGCCCACGATGAGGTGGTGCTCCTCCAGCACGGTGTTGGTCACCAGCGGCACGAGGTTCAGCGCCTCGCTGTCGTTGCCGTCCAGCTCCACCACCACCACCAGTAGGTTAGTCCACGTGAACACGGCGCTGGAACATGCGATACAATATGTCAGTATAGGACAAATAACAAATACGTATATACAGTGGATCAAATTAAAATGGGAACTCGAAAATCAAGGTTAGCTGATATCACTCTTGTGGAATGCAACAATATCAGTGAGTTGTTTAGCAAATACAAAAAAAGTTTACCATTCAGCGATCTTCTTGTGGCACCTCATCACAGAGTTCTCAATGTCGATGGGGTGGTAGCGCATGCCGCGCAGCATGATGGTCTCATCGAGCGCGCCCACCACGAACACGGCGTCGTGCGTATCGTGCGTGTCCGCGCTCAGGTTGAGGCTGCCGCACGCCGACGCTAGCGACTCTGTGTCGCTGTCGCGCGTGATCATCGACGTGTCATCTGACACGTGGCTCGTCGTACTGATCTCGGTTCGCCGCAAGAAGCCCAGGTACCCAGTGCGAGCGTACACTTCCCCAGTATTTCCAGTCACCAGTTGAGCGCTGAAGTGGTCAGCGTAGTCACTCTCATCACCATATATGGTGAAGTATCCGCTTGCATTGTGGGGTGACTGCACCCATATCTCGCCCAAATGGGAGTCGCCGCATTGTCCCTTAGTTTCGGGATTAGCTGTGATCACTTTCACTCCGGGCAGCAATTTGCCGGACTCCATGAGACAGAGTGAGTGGGGACTGCCCCGCTCCACGAGGGACACGCGGTCGTTCCTCAGAGCGCGCAGGTCCACGTACACGGTGGACGGCTCCGGACTGGACGCGCCTTGCAGGCAGATAGCAATGTTCACGCGGCAGCCGAACGACGTGGATACGGCGCGTGGACTAAGTCCGAGCGCCGAGAACAGTTTGGAGAATGAGTTGGTCAAGTTGATACGCGGACGCTCTTCGGCAACGACCACGCACGTCCTTACGCATGCCAGGCTAATGCCCTTAGCTTTGAGCTGATTGACTGAGCTGCCCAATCCTTTGGTGCATAGCTCCATTACTCCGTACGAGCAGAATGTGTCTCGCACTTTGTATTGGGAGACGGCACTCAGCCACAGGCCTGGGTTTATCTCGACCTCGGAAGGTGGGATAAGGATGGAGTGATGTCCCGAGTAGATGCTGCTGAGGCACCAGAGCGCAAAGCCGAGGCCGCAGTAGGGGTCGAGGCAGAGCGCGATGTGGCGCGAGGGGTACAGCTCGCACGCGATCTTCATGGAGCGGCACAGCGACGTGACGGCCGCGTGCGACATCTTGATGCCGGCCAGCATGCCGGTCGTGGACACGCTGAAGTCCAGGTACGCGAGCATCTCGGCGGTGGGCGCGCGGTACAGGATAGGCAGCTTCTTCTTGGGCATGTCGTCGGTGTCGAGCGTCAGCGGCCACGCCTTGCTGTCGAGGACGTTGCTGGCTTCCTTGGAGCGCAGTAGCTTTATCACAGATTGGTTGGAGAGCACCAGCGTGGCCTTGCTGACGTCGACGATCATGCGCACGGTGGGGAGCGTGGTGTGCAGGTTCTGCGGGTGCGGCGGGCGGATGGTAACGGGGACCGCGCCGACGTACAGACATCCGTAGAAAGCGCAAATGAGATCAAGTCCCGGCGGGAATATGAGAGCGACGTGATCGCCCGTGTTGACGCGACCCTTCTCCAGCAGTAGGTTGCCGATCCTCTCGGCCTTCTTGTGCAGTTCAGCGCAGGTCAGGACCTTGGACACAGCGCCCTTCGAGTTGAGCAACGTGAATATCACATGGTCCGAGGTACTCATTGCGCGCCAGCGCAATATTTGAGATATGAACTGGTACTGGAATGTAAGAGAAAGTACGATTTAACAATCAATGTTATTAGTTTTAATCATAATAAGATGCAATGAAAACAAAAATGTGCATTATGTACCTTCCTTGCGGCATCCGAATCGTCGGTGTATCCCATGTCACGGCCCTGAGCGGACGCGAGCCGGTTGCCCTGCACTAAGTTGCCCACTATCACAGAAGCAGGGCCCACATCTAAACAACACAGTTAATTAAATATAAGCTCAACGTTTTACTGTCGAAACTCGCAAAAAATAATCGCTCAGAAACAATAACGTATAAAAAAATTGCATAAAACATTTTAAAGTAAATAAAATAACAAAAATTAGCTGAGGCAGCAGACATGGCTGAAAACATTGCTGTTTTAGGTACTATTTATAAAAGGAATCGCTTGCGGCATCTAGTCGCTTCATAAACTAAACAGTAAATATTTTACTTTGCTTCGGATTTGAACTATTTTGTCAATTCTTGGAAATTGTATTTCATAAAGACATTTAAAAAGATTTTTAAGACAATTCTTAGGTCAGAGCAGATGACCAGTCAAAGTCACAGTGCACAGCATTTATCGCCTCTGCAACGTCGTCTGCAGCCTTTGAAGACAGAACACACTAAGATCAAAGCACAGCCACATTATCACACAAAAATATCATTAGCAACTGCATCATTCCTGAAGTCTATTTATAAACCTTTCGAATAACACTTTATTACTTTCTTCAAAGGAGTTCACAAATTACTGTAAATAGACACAAGCAAACCGCAAATGCACAAAATAAAACGCACAAAATAATAGAACGAGAGGTTCAACAACTTAAGCCGGCTTACCAGAATGAATTTCCCTTGGCTTGGGCAGATTGGTGACACAAGTATGGGGACACATGAGCACGTTGGCTGGGTGCAGGGTTCCTTCGAGGAAGCGACGCTTGCATTCGCTCAGGTGGATGCCACCCAGCGGAGTCTTGGGCAGGTAGTTCGGCTGGACCAGAGCCAGGCAATAGATGCCCACCTGGTGGATTGAGTCCACTGCTTGAAGCACGCGGGACATCCATTGGAATGACTGGAAGACGTAAAAATGGATGTTAGATTTTTATTTATTTTATTATTTATGTACATACAGTAAAATACATAGAGATATGACATAATTATAATGTCGGGAAAAGACGATAAATTATATGATTTCTGTATATTGGTTAAAAAAAATAAAAAACACGTCAAAAATAAATTATGTTTTAACACTAGATGAGTTCGGTGTTTCCTATACGACTACTCTGTGAAAAACGACCGAAACAAACTCCGTGTTTTTTTTTTAATCAGTATGAAGAACCTATGTCTAAAATACTCAACTATCATGGTAACGAACCTTAGAAGCATCAACTTATCTTACTTTAATTTTCTCTCGGCAATTTTATATGTATTTATTTGTAAATGTTTTCAGTGTCCAAGTGATTATTAACTTATTCTACAAAACTCTTAGGGCCTTACAAATAAACACAGAATAAATTCAATATAACCACAATTTGTTTCACGTTTATACCTAGCATACCTTTATTCCGTGTTTATTTATATTAGGGTTAATTTATTAAAGGTAAAATACATCTTTAGACTACATCGTGTTGTATTCAACAAAATAAGTTAAACACTATCCGGTATTTAGACAGACAGAACTAAACTTGTATAAAGCTAGTATGGTCATCCAAACTTTATAAGGGCAACATTCGTTCACATTTGTAAGTTATTATTGCCATCTCTATCCACCCTGTAACGAAAAATGAGACAACTGTACAGTCAGTCTGCGACTGCGCGTCAGTCGCGATCTAGACTTGGAGCAGACTGCACGTGCCCCTTCTACTAAAGTTTATGGAATTGTTACAATTACGTCGCTTACAACGTAATATTAGAAAATCAAGTAAAATATATATATTTTTTAATGTAAATAATACCTTCAAGTTAAATACGATTTGTATTAGGGATACTAATGATTAAATGCTCTTATTTCAGCGTTATTAAAAAAAAGGTTGAGCAACTTGGCAAAGAGAAGATCGAGAAAATAAGATTTTTTATTGTTCTTTATTTGCTTTAGTTGGGCGAGACAGAATCCCTGCGGGGTTATTGCGTAACACACAGTAGCATTTCATTTTGAGAGTTTAACAACATTCATTGTGTTATTTACGTTGTTGAGCTGACATTTTTCGAACTTATGAAGCAATGGATTAGCAATAAATATCCTTCAAAAGCCTTTAGATTATGATTGATAGTGTGATATGCTCAATTAAGGTGCTGCCCCGGATTAGCCCATTCGATAAAACGATTGTAAGGAGTTACACATTAAGAACTGTATTATTTCAATTGTATCTATCTATATAGGAAATCAGAAGACAAATGTTTTTTTTTGTAATAAATATAACAGTATGTTAAAACATGTATTTTGAATTGCCCGTAGCTCAAACTGCGGTGTCATACCGCGTTGTATGAATGTAAAATGCAGATCAGTATTTCACTTACAGCGTTTCTGATTCGTCGAACTTCTTGAGAAATGGGAGGTTCATAAAGTTGTCAGAAAGCAAAACGATGTCTTGTTCAAAGGGTGGATTAGCGAACACTGCTCTGCCGGTTGTGGCAGCGTCACACGTATTTTCTCCAAAAAGGCTCTTACCCAGAAAGGAACGTTTTTTTATTTTATAGTTTCTATTACTATTTGATGTTTATAAAAAAAAAAATTGTTTGTTTGTATGTTATAGTACGCTAATTGATAGTGCCGCAATGAAAAAAAAAAAATCTTACTACACCACATTAATTTCACTAAGACTTACTGACTTTATACAGTAAGAAGAAATGTTTCTAAAACAATAAAATACTTTAATGATTGAACATAGTATTCACTGAAAAAAAAAAATAAACAAAGAAGCAAAACCACCATTACTGTAATATAAGTAGTTATACTTAAAACGTTAAAGTTTACTGCCATGACGGTAACATTTTGCCTGTTTTTGGATCAGTAAAAAATACTGTTTTGAACGTTAGGCTCCTAAAGAACTGTTTAAAGCAGTTCAGATCAATGTTTTTTTTTTTTTATTTTTTTTTCAATTTCATTGACTGCTGTTTTCGTGTATGCGTGCTTTCCTATAATTTAGATACATGCGAGGTCTAAATTACGACAAAAACTTTGGGTTAATGCTGTGTATGTTTTTAGTTGGTAAGCCTTTATATAAATAAATAAATCAAAGTGCGATGTTTCGAAAATACCAACGACTGATACTGAACAGAATACTTATCGCCAACACTCGTCGCGTTTATGAGCACCCCGATAGTGCCCACCGAGTTATATTGATTTAGCCTTATTTCCGTGATACTACTAGATCAACGGCACTGTCGATTTCGACACCAAGAACTGCCACGAAGATCATTCAATTAAGTGGTGTTTTTCAACCTTTTTCACAGTGTGGCCCCTTTAGTATGGAAAAATATTTCGCGACCCCATACCCTCCGCGGTTTTTAACTTGGAATTCAAGTCTGTCACTTTGGTTTTTGGTTAAGCAGAAAAACAGAATACCCACAATTAACCACAGAAGCTTCGAAGTGTTTGATTCCATTTGGAACCTCCTACTTGTATGAGATAATATTTTCATCGATGATTCAATTAAAAGGCAAACAGAGAAATCGCCGAAATTTAGAGAACGAGTTAATCGTACATGCAAAAAATAATTGGCTAACGAGAAACAGGCGCAACCATCACTATAATGTGAATGGGTGCGTATGTTCAACTTCACATTAATAATTCATGTGACTACTAGGTATTTGTTGATTTGTGTTAACCTAAGCCTTTAATTATTTATTTATTTTGCTAACAAATGTAACATTTTGAACTACTATGATTTTATATTTATGAGCTTTAAATTTTAAATAACGGCGACCCCCTAGGGGGTCGCAACCCACACGTTAAAAACACAGAATTAAGTGATTGACAACAATATGATTGAGTTTGTGTCTGTAATATTTGTCACTTTATCGAACCAAGTTTGCCTTCAAAATCTTGAATTTATTGAATGCTGCGATTAATGTTGCAAATTGTTCCACTTGATTCAAAATTGAGGGATGAGTAAAATGCAGATTCATTTTCCGAAAGTCGAGCGCGATCATTTATGCAATGAATTAATACTTAAACCTTTTATGTTGAATTTTCCACGCGTATTTTCCAATGAGTGTGAAAAGATATACGAACAATTTTATAATAAACCGTTTTAAATAACATAAGTGGTTTATTTATCTTTTATGAGTTGAATGTTTATATTATTTTATTGCAGTTACGTTTTACTGAAGGATTGTGAAAATATGGGCAAAGAGTTGTGGTGGAATGTTTGTTTGCGTAAGAGTTAGTAGTGCAGTTGATATTTACGTTCAGCAAATATTTTGTCGTGTGCGTGCATCGTAAACGTAGTCCGTGATTGGATCTCCGTCACGAGCCAAATATCGGCTTGGCCTGAGGCTATTTGTTCGAGCTCAAACATTTGTGAACATTGGCCCTAGAGCTAGGACTGGATGTCGAGGTACTAGAATTACAGGTATCGGGTGAACGCATCTCAGCTTCAACTGATAGAATTTGTACCTATATTCCTGATATTCCTACGAATATATTCTGTACCAATATTTTAGATTGATTTTATATCGTTCAATACAGTATGATTGGATACAAGATAAACGTCAAGATAATGTCACAGTACTCCTGAAATGTAAGTACACAAGTAAAACACATTCGTTGAACAATTCGCATTCAATGACACTTAGAAAATAGATTTATTTTTACGCAAATATTTCTCAAATAAAAAACAAATATATATTTTTTTTAAGTACAAATATTTTGTTTTTAGCTCACAGCCATTCAATTTAAAATTCGTAAGGTATTTTTCTTATTGTCTAATCTATAGGATAGTTGATAATAATAAAACAAAATATAAATAACGTTAATAAGGTATTTTTCTTCTACAGAAATGTATGCGTAAAAATAAATCTATTGGCTAAGTGACATTTAACGCGAATCATATTTAAAAAAATCACACACAAGGAACATTGTTAATCGGTTACTCAAAAACGGTCAGCTAGTTTATTTTCAAATTAAATTCCTCTTTCAAACGCAACTTACCTGTCGAATGCTAGTTTTGTTAGAAAAAAAAATCTAATAAGAATAGAACATACACGTACCTCCTCTTCGCCACAATCCGGGCGCTGCTCAGCCACGATGCAGATCCTCTCGTCTCGCAGGACCCTCACTGAGAAGACGGCGATACGGCCGCGGTAGATGAACTTCATCGGCTCGACGGCCAGCACCGTAGCTATGATGTCATCCATGTTGTGCTTGCGGCCGGTCACCGTCATCAAACCATCGCGGGAGCCACACACGAATACTAGACCTGGATGAGAAAACCGGAGCTTATGATAACAAAACATCACGCCTGAATTCCCCCAAGGGTAAAGCAGAGGTGTACCTATAGTATTGCCGCACTAACGAAAAATGCAATAACCCGATTTTATTTTTATGATATAATTTTATTGCAAAAATGAGGTCCAAAACGGGATTAGGTCCTCATTTTTGCAATAACATTATTTTCAGAATTTTTTGATTTGTGGCCCTTTTGTATTCAGTGAACGAGTAGGTATGACACCGATCACTGTAATCGTTATTTTTTCACACGAACGTTAAGAGCATAATTTTGTGAAACAACGCATTTTTTTAGGTTTGACGATAGCGCCATTTATGACGTATACGCGTGCGTTATGTGGACGTGAAACAACCCGCCCTAAGTGTAGTTATGATTTATTACACAAGTTCACAAGCCGAATTAACAAGGAAGAAGATGTTGTATTCGTCTAACAATTGGCCTCCGACATCACCTAATGATCAGTTCGTTGGCTTGACGAACAATCGAAAGTTAATTAGAAGTAAAAGTTACGGAGGTAATTAGCGATCAAGAACTCGCATTAGGTATAATCAGGCGCAGATTCTGTCGAGATGACCTGTGAGGTGAGTAAGGTGAGTGTAATGTATTCATTATCTATACGTTTGAACTGTAACTTGTTAGGGTAGTTCGGAGGCCTGGAGACCCGTAACACTACCTGTGTTACAACATAAATGTATATTGTAATATTTCTAGGCTTGCCATAACTCTCAGGGACCAATACGGGACGTTTCAAAATCAACGTTTTTATTCGAATAACCTAAATAATAAATAACTTAAATTAACACGTTTATTTTTTGGCCCAGTCATATTTTGAGCTTGGTTTTACTTTTCGCTGCTTTGCATGAATAACCGCACAATCCAAAAACACACATTTTACAGGGTAGCTATTTGAAAATTAAACAAAATATTTACTGTCATAACTTTTCATGTATTTGATCAATAGAAGAATAAATACGAGTAGAATGTATAAATCGAAAGGGAATTAATCAATGTTTAATTAAATGAGAACTATTTTGCATTTGGCTATGTTATAATATAATAAACCAGTATTTAAAAAAATGATTTGTGCGGGTATTCATGCAAAGCAGCGTTTTGTGATGATCTCGTTTTCATTTTTAATATAGTCATAGAGCTGGGCGCATGTCATTTTAAAATTATAATGACAAATCAATATGGATTTAATGGTCTGTATCGACAACCTGTTTCGTTCATCCTTCCATTGAGCCTCCATCAACGAAAATATCCTAATTTTGTCCCAATTATTGAAATACGGGACAATTACGGGACGTGTAGTAATACGGGACGCGATGGTCAAATACGGTGACAGTCCCGTTTATACGGAACGTATGGCAACCCTAAATATTTCTGTACTGTACTCGTACCTACGAACTATATTTTCATTACGTTTTAAAGTAAATAAACCCTTTAAGATCATGCTGACTAGAAATCAAAACGTCTATGCCAAGTATTGCCTAAACCTTATATTGAATAGGAAGCACAATGCCTACCTGCAATATGTCTATACAGTATTTGTTCTAAACCTTATTCTGACTATGAACCAAAATGCCTACCTTGCAATATGTCTATTATTTTAGGAGAAGAAAGGGAGTACCGTTTCTGGCCCTGGTGGTCACAGTTCTAACCTAACCTAACCTACAGTTCAGTTCAGAGCGTGAGTTTATTTTAACCATCTCGACTACTTAGAGGTTATTGCATTTTAGGCATTTTGCTTGTTAAACATTTTGATCTCTAGGCGATTTACATCTTAGGCAATTTGCTGTGTAGACATTAATTTTAGGCATTTTGCTTCGTACACGAATTGAAAGTTAGACACTCTGATCATAAACCAAATAAACGTTATTAATATTATTTGAGCCTCGCAAAGTGAGTGTTTGGTGTTGGAGGATGTAGTGAGGTATTTTCGTAGTTCTGTATTTCGCATTAGGTACCCCATTTTCTCCCGTGGGTGTCGTAAAAGGCGACTAAGGGACTTACCAGAGAATGGGCAGCAGCGTTCTCTATGCATTTTCAAAATTATACTGCGATCGCCAACCCGCTTGCCAAGCGTGGCGATTATGGCAAATACTCTCCAATTGGGGAAGGCCTATGTCCAGCAGTGGACGTCTTTCGGCTGAAATGATGATGATGATGATGACGCGCGAAGTGGTAACTGGGTTGTAGAGGTCAGATAGGTAGTCGCTCCGTGTAAAATAGTGGAACTCAGCTGGATCTGGTTATACTGGACGCCGATCCCAACATAGTAGAACTCCACGACCTCATTCCACCGGCCCCCTTCTACCATCGGACATAGACGCTACTAGACGCACTGCAAGTTACCACCCCTACCTAGTTGATATTCCACCAACTCGCACTAAGCGTTTTCAAACGTCTTTTATAATGCGCACAGCAAAGGAGTGGAACTCTCTGCCTGCGTCTGTGTTTCCGAACGCATACAACCCTGATCTATTCAAAGTGAGAGTGAACAGGCTTCTTCTGGGTAAGCTCACTCCATCGTAGACTTTGTCTCTGTCATCCAGACCTAGACTAAAGTCAAGAGCAAACTCATAGTAGAATAAAAAATAAAAAAAACAAAAATGAGGTCCCCAATTTTCATAATTGCACCTACCACTGTTTGTCTCTGCACCACCCAAAGGTTGACTGGTAGAAAATGCCTATGGCATTAAGTCCGCCTCTGTACATTTGTGTGAGAAAGTGTTAAATAACTAAATAAATAGGACTTGTTTTACTTCGTTATGCAGCCGAATGATAAAGCGTCAACCAAAACAGTTTATAGAACTGAATGTAAGGCAAGTTACACAACAAATTTTGGCACACTTACCATGTGACTTCAGTCCAACTGAGGCGAAGACTGTTAACTAGCTGTACATCCATTTATTTAGTTTTATTAGTCTTTCATACACAATCCAATCTAAATGTAAAGCGATGATTACCATACGTATATGTAGTTTAGCAGAAAGAACTCAACCCACATTATGGTAAAAATGAGTTTTATATACAAAAGAGGTCCGAACGTTTCACGGGAGGTCCACCTTCATGTGGGTTGGTTTCCATAATTAATTTATGGGGTACTGTGTTAAATGTTACAATAAAATACCTTCTGATATATTACAATTAAATGAAAGAAAATTTAAAACTCATATAAAAAGCATACTTTGTAATCAAGCATATTACAAATTAGAGGATAAGAATGCTTGGAACATGCTGGTCCTGCTCCATAGGACAATTTAGAGTCTAGACAAAATCAAACTGGTTGCTAATTTAACTGTATAATTTATAATTTTTATGATATTAATTTTTATTTTCTGTGATTAATATAAATTTAACTCACACACTTATTATATATATATTTTTTTTTTGGGAAATCATATACAATGTTTGTAAATATGTGAGCATCATGTACCTATCGCATTTATTAATTTTTCTGTCATTACTTCACTTTTCATTCTTTTTACCAATTGTGGTAAGTAATTTTTATTTTTATTCTAGATACATCGTATTCACCTATAATTATTAATTAATGTATACAAACTATTGTTAACATTTTAAAAGAGTAAGTATGGAGTTTCTTGCCCATTCTTCTCAATACATAGCTGCCTTTTGGAAGGCGCAACTAGAATCAATTAACTATTCATGTAATTTTTGACGTTCAAAGTGCATCTTCGTGCCTATTTGAAATAAATGATTTGAAAAAATCAACCATATCTTTGTAGTGTCACGGATCTTTTTTGCTGAGTGTAAGAACCAATCTGTTAGGACCTCTTTAGTATAAACAACAAATTTTTGACCATAATGTAGGTTGAGTCCTTTCTGCTAAACTACGTCCATATGTAGTGAAAGATAAATAAATATGAAACTGTAAGGTACTTTAAAATAATATTTGTTTGATGTAGATGCGTAGCTGTAAGTTAAATTTGTATTATATTATTGTCTTTTTGCTCCAAAATGCAATTTCACGCGTACCATAATATCTTTGGACGTAATACTACTATACAGTGCATTCAAATTTGAGAACAGAAAAGTAATTTATTTTAATCAGTTGTGTATTGACAAAAGAGCCCAGAGGGAAAAGAGAATTCTCGTGTGTAAAAAATAATGCCACCATGATTACGAGTGGTATTTCCATTTAGCAGCTATCTTCAGAAACTAACGTGACGTGACAGATTGCAGCTCCAACCTAGAATGTTACTTTAAGTATGTCAACTTACCGCCAGGTCCCAAGAAGCCAAGTAGTCCGCTCCTCACATAATGCTCTTCTCCGATTGGTTCGCCGTCAGCATCGAGAGGGCGGACGCGGAACACGGTGTTGGTAAGACCCGGCAGACCCCAGTATCCAGACCCCGTTGCACCGGACAGCACGCAAATCTCGCCCACTTCATCCGTCTTGCAAAGGTACGCGGGACCCTCCATTTTCACAACTACTATCACGCCTGTGTGAGAAAATGGATATAAGGAAATGTAGCCAGCATATATCCACTAATTAAAATAACAATACTGCAAAATTTCGTGATTATAGATAATTACATAATTATAAACAGATAAGGAGCACCACTACATCACAATATTGCGGTTTAATTGTTTAAATTCTCGGTAAACTAATATATTGCGAAATTAACTGCACCGCGATATTGAATTAATGGAAATTAATTGACTCAAACCAACATTCCTGAGTTATTAACGTGATGAATTGATGCTTTGATGATAAAGTAAGGCATTCACGATCGAGGTAAAACTATTAGTTAATCATTGATATGTGACTCTTATCTTATTGTAATAAAGTACAAATTAGAATGATAGCTTTAAAGCTCTTCTCCCATTACGATACGCACCGGCGACCCAAGTATCCTGCAAGTATCGGAGACTAGTCACCACCAAGTAAGTATCTCACATACATTTGAATGCAGGCTCGCACACAACTCTACTGGTATCCTACGCGTCCGCGACTAGTATTGCGCGACTCGCCGTGTCGGTCGCTTGGGCGTCGCGTCTCTTCCGCGTCTCGACAAGATGGCGGCGGAGCAAGAAATTAATATTAAATTTGTACAAGAAGTTGAAAAAAATGCTTGTATAGATAAGTGCAAATTACCAGAATACATGCGAAAAAATAAAATAGACAAGACTTGGGCAGATCTTGTAAAAAATTATTATCATCATGTTGTGCTGCTACAAAAAGTCTACAATTTATGTTTCTTTCAATATATGGATAAATCCAGTATTTTCTACTCTTGCGATGACGTCTTCTGTTTCTATAAAACAGAAAAACCGCAAGTGCTTCTTCGTCACTGGAATCGCTTGACGTAACGTCCGTCCACAAAAAAACGAGTTAGCACAAATGATGAATTTAGCCATTTTTCAGTAGCATAATATGCGCGAGCGTCGAGTGGCGAACTAGTATCATACCAGTATTCTACTCAAGTATCGTATCCTACAAGTATCGTATCCTACAAGTATCGTAATGTGAGAATGGCCTAAGCTTGAAGGTCTTAACTTACATGACGGCATGACTTGTCCGCAGTCTTGCAGCGTTAGCGACGTGAGCGAGTTCTCGGCGTCCACGCGCACGACGCCGTAGGATAGGCCGGACATGGACAGCACGCCGCGGCCGGCAGAGGCGCCTCCGCGACCCGCGCGCCTCACGCACACCGTCAGCGACTCGCTACTGCACGCACACGGACAGATTGCGTCGCCACGGACCCCTAACATGAAGAGGAAAACACGATTGAAGTTCTAGAACTGCCGGTCTCTCTGAATAGATAAGTATAACATGTTTATTTATTGTATGTATATATGCAAATGGTACACCACAGACTACCTGCAGAATTGTCCCTCCTTCCCCCCCTTAATCCATCCAAAGGTTGTCTTTAAAAGTTCGCTTTTAGCGATAAGACCGCCCATTGTGTCACTCCTTGGTAAATTTCTACGTACCTATAACTCTGTAATTTTTATGGTGTGTAATATAGAGTATTCTATCTACCTATCTGTAAAAATGTCACCGTGAAAACTTAGATGAAGTCAATAATATCAATCCCTTGCATCGGGTAGAATGACAGCTCACTTCTAGCTCACTTCAGGCTCGCTTAGGTGTAGGTAGTCAATTCGGACCTCATGTAACAGACAGTTCTTTCAAATGGAGAAACTAACCAACACAAATGAATGCAATAAATGCCACTTTCAGTTGCAGTCTTTTGACCTGCTTCATGCTTGATATTTTTTTTACTTTATTTGATTAAATAGGTACAACAAACAGCTACATTATGCAATATCGAACCGAAAAACATAAATAACTTAAATAATAATGTAGCCCACAGCGCTGCTCACAACTTATCATTAATAATATTAGAATTGTAGTCACTAGGCGGTAAACTGCTTATGCATAACAGCTACACTATTATAAATACAAAAATTTAAATATTTTAAAAACTTACTAGAATCTGTAAAACCATTAGTCTAAAAGCTGATATAATACTAAACTTGTTCCTACCTTTGCTCTGGAACACCGACAAGAACTGGTCGCAAGAAGACAGCGACCATGGGTTAGCGCCATCGGCGACTAGCAGCATACGCAGCGAACTGAGCGAGATCTCCTTGTGGTCGCGAGTGGCTAGCAAGCCCCAGTGCAAGTCACGGGATTTCACTATGGCGACCGATGCCCTGTTTGGTCATATAAGTGTTTTTACTTAGTGCAGAGTTGAAAATATTGAAGTTACAACATGAGAAGCTCCATATCAAGGTGCTTGATCAAGATCCTAACCGGAAAGCAGTCGCTTGTTTTCGACACAGCGATGAGACTTCTCGCGTTAAAGCAGACAGACGCGGCGCTACTACGGTAGAAAAATATCCATGAAGTTTTCATAGAAATCATTCCACCAGAGTCGCGTCGTGCCTGTTTGCGGGAGTCTTTAAAACTACTTTTAAAGATTTTATCGTCGGCTTTGCTCGTCACTTTTCTATCCACGCAATGTTTTTTCATAAGAATTTATTGCAAGTTATACCAGCGCAAATTAATGTTAACTTGATAAGCGACCTCTGGACGAGATATTTCAGGACCGAGTCTCCAGACTACGCTATAGTTATTATGGTGCTGTATACAATTATAATTAATTCAATAAAAGTTCGTTAGGGGCTTCTCATGGCACAAAGGTTTCTCCAGTGCTTGTAATTATTACGTTATTAGTTAGCGGACACTGTTGCATGAACACGGGCTTCTCTCTACATTTTATAGTTTTAAGGTTTTAAACAAACACGTTCATACAAAAGTAAAAGTCAAAGGATTTAGAAATCAATTTAAAAACCTTTGCTTCCGTTATTTTTCTCCTGAAAACACTCAAAGAACTGACCTGTACTTGGTGATCATGTGCATCCAGGAAGCGGGGCTGACTTTCATTAGCGCGTACGGTATAAAGATGACGTGCATTCCGTTGAGCACGCTCGCCAGCACGGCGTGCCACAGTCCAGTCTCGCGCTTGAAGTCGAGCACACACACCATGTGCTCGCCCTCTGTGTAGTTGCACGCCACCGATAGCATGCGGCTGTGGGCCAGCATTGAAGCCCTGCGGAAGTACCCGACGTGTAGCCAACATAATTTTTGTGGACAGTTTCTTGCTTTTTAACTTCAGTTAATGCCAATTGTTGCCATTCAATACTAATCACCGTTTCAGATGAATCGACTTTGTAACTCGTTAATCCTTAGGGTATAGGCCCATGGGTAATATTTTAATAATTCATCAATCAGATTGTATAGGAAGTATTCAATGAAATTGTAGCTATGTTATCATAGTGGAGACCCCATTATCACAAAGCTTTCACAATAGCAGAAACAAGTTTTATTAATTATTAAAAAATATTAACATTGTTTACACTTTCAAATCAAGACCTATTCCTGTCGGTAATTAAAATAGCAAGAAATAAACAAGATCGTATTTTCCTTTCGTATTTTCTCTGCGATGTAAATATTGAAAAGCTGATTAAAATTGCCTCGATGCAACGTTAACAATTTAGTATCAACATTATTTTCACAAGCGCTTGTAAATAAATAACCATCGATAAGCTGGGACTTAAAAAACCTGTTTTTTTTTTTTCTTTATTGAGTAACTTAACTGTGTCAACTTTATTCAGTGAACGATTTTGCAAAAAGCACTTTAAACGATCTCATTTAACGCTTGGGAAGAGTTAGCTGCGACCCGCTAATGCCACACCATACTACAGTGCATATTTATAATGAGCTATTTAAATGAATTTAGAATCATTTTTTTTTTTTTATATATTTGAAATAAATTGTTTTAAAGTTATAAGGGAAAATATACGAAAATTTACCATTCCCCCCCTAATCTCCAAAACTACTGAACTAAAATTTTGAAAAAAAAATTACAGAAAATAGTTCTATACTTAAGATTACAGGAAAATCTATAAGAAGTCTATGGTCTTAAAATAACATGGTAAATCTCTCGATATTGTGCGTACAAACTTACATTTGCAGTTGGAATGTGTGGGAGATTATGTTTACCAACTACAATTTTAAGTTTGTTCTTAGAATAAATTCTTTCCAAGTACGGAACCCTGCATTGTGCGTGGTCCGACACGCACTTGGCCGGTTTTTTTACATCCAGTTACGATATAAGGGTTTAAGACAGTAATGAACTCTTTAACTAGTCTACTACAAATACGACCTTTTCCCTTGAAGCCATACAAAGTAAAAACGTCTTAATCACATTGTTGTCAACAACTTTGTACTGCAATTTCAGGCGAGCAACTTTGTGGAGCATTAAATTACTTTTTTTTTCAAGGACTTTCGTGGATCAACTATGGTTTGCTTGCGATCATTTCTTGTGTGAAAAACTGTCCATTCATGTGATAACTGGCTTTGACGCGGTGAGACGCCATCGATTATATTGTTGTATGATGTGGATATTTTTGAAGCGCCTGACAAAAGGGTGCGGCCGCACTTGTTCCATTATAAAAGGCGAAAACAAAAAAGGGACGTTAAACAAAACATTCGAGCTTTTCATTTATGCTCCGGATATTAAAAAAAATTTTGATCGATAAGCTCGATATCTATCGCATTCATATGGGCCTAGATTACCTCAGTGAATTCAGTTTAACAAACACAATTCACAAAATTTCCCCAATTAGACGAATTCTTTCTGGTTCGGCGAATCTCTAATGAATGCGTTCATAAACGGATATTGCGTGATTGTCAATATACATACGTGAGTCGTGAGCGCATCAAAATGAAGATTGGAAGAGCAAGAGTGCGACAAAACATTTCAGCAATAAACGTAAGTGAGACTAAACGAACATTCAATTGCACTTTAGTGCAGGAGAGAATCGACGCATCGCCGTTTCTCATTAAATCTGTCATATTCTTTTTATTTTAGCCGCTTATTTTGTGGCAAAGGAGGATTTCCTTTCCTAAGCATACCATTTCACAACTATATTCTCGTGCATTGACTGGTTTTTTTACATACTAAACATAATTGTTTAAGTGTACTTTTGACTCGTGAGTCATGGTATTTTATTCCGATATTTTACACCAGCATATCCAGCTAAAAGTTTCATTATTTCGTTCGTAAATGGCGAGACTTTCATACTCATTCAACACGTTATTGAATACTCCTGGGTTAAATGGTGATACAGTAGTTATTTATAAGAGGCTTTTGGCTACTTACTTTGCATGTGTGTATTTAATTTTTTTGATATAAGTATGCGTTTTGTTTGTGCAGAATAAACAATTTTTCTTTGTTTTTTTGCCTTTTAAGCTGGACATTTTGGTGAGAGTGCATTAAATTAGACGTTTTATTTAGACCGGTACACACCGGACAGCTGTGTTGCTGGGGAGTTTGTTGTGCCACTTTTTCTTCCCAACTAAAGCACTAGGAAGTAGAAGTGAAGGGCGGGCGTTTTGAGGGAGTGTCATAAGTAATGTTGACGTTCGAAATGTGCCGATTCTCAGCCTAATTTGAAAAAATGACTTTTGATGTGATTTGATTTGGTAACTCGCTACGCCGTCTGAATTCGATAGCTGCACCCAATCACATGTCTCCCGTGTGTCGCGTTACTTCGCAGTTCCTATTGGCTGTGGAGTGCGGTGAATTTGATCTGTTCAATATCCTGAATACAATAACATTTTCCGAGCTTCCAGAGGTTTTATTCTATAAGCATTGTTCTGATTGTTCTGCCCGACATACTTTATAACATACCATCAACATACAATAGGTACTGCGCCACGTTATTCGATCTTGGATCAACTATTGAAAACTTGTAGTGGCTTTTAAGCGTTCTTCCTGTATGCATCGTTGACCCGTCTATTGTGCATTTCATATTTATTGCAAATAACTGTAACAACATACAAGTTAGAATAATATTCCGTTTTACCTTAACATTCTTACCACAAAGTAATATGTAGGGAAATATTTTTCAACTTTCAGCTTCTGTTGTCGGTGCACACATTGGAAGAATCAAATATTTTGCTGTTGAACTAGCGGCCGAGTTGTGAGAAACTTCTAACATCTATTTGTAGTATTTGTACTTCCTCTGAATGGTGTAGCTATCCGTTGAATTTGTTTTGCGCTACAAAAAAATATTTCTGAACATGATGTCATCATGATGGGCTTAACTTCAAATTAATGAAAAATGAAAATTAATGCAAATATTATCCAAGTTAAACGTATTAGATGCTATCAGCCGAAAAGGTGATGATTTATGATTTTGCGTTGACCTAACAAACTGAGACATTTATTCAGTTACGAGCTTCGATATTGTACAGTAAGTAAATAATGATATTGTAATTCAGCCAGCTTCAAACTAACAAGAGTCATCTGGTACACGGTTTATCTTGTGTCTGACCACAAGCGCGTTACGTATGCAAGACAATGACGATGATGACTTACACGCACTTTAGCAACTAAGCTATTTGTCAGCCAACAACTTATTCAAATGCTATGCAAATTGAAGACCTTTGAAGAAAAGTGGAGACTAACGTAACAGTCCCGTCTATACTTAAAATGGATAGTTAATGAGATACATTATTCAGTGTAATTTTTAACGGTGGTGTCCCAGATTTTTGGTACCAGCAGCGTCAATCCAATTACCGATTGGTGTTAATACGAGGGAACCGCATCGTTGGGGATGAAAAAGCTTTCCCATATATGATATTTTCAATTTGATTAATTTTCGGTACACCAGTGTTTGGTGTATGAAAATGTTCCAGGTCAACCACAAAAATACAACGCTAGGTACGTTGTATTTTTGTGGTTTTTATTTTGTTTGTTGCTTGTCGATTTCAATTTCAGTGTGGATTGGTTTTACAAAATTGCGGGAATTGGCTAAGTTCTCCATCATTTTAACTATGGTTTAATTCTTTGAATGCAGGAAATATAATATCATTTTTGTTTTAAAACGTGCCATTTATAGAACGATGATTTAGTGTGTGGGCTGGAAATAGATTTGAGGGATTCGTATACCTCCTGACACGTAGCTCTCTGAATCCTGGATCTAACATGTGGAAATTAACCCCTACTTGTGTGTACTACTGTAAGGGTTATACTGACGTTATCGCATAGCTATTACCGATATTAAAGGCAAGTATATTGGTCCGGTATTTAGCGTAAGCCTCTATAATAAAAGAAGTCCAGCTGATATAATTGACCACACGTTATCTAAACGCCATCCCTCATTTTGACGTCTAAATGGAACAGCGGGAGTTATCACCACGGGAATTCCAGAGCTGTTTCCTATATTCGTGTTATCCCGCAATTCCAGGGAATTTAAATTTTTGCGCTTATAGGTATCCGGTTTTCGATTCGCGGGCATTATGGACGCTACTCAAGGTGCCAAACTCGTAGCCAAATTCGACTCTATTTAGATTGCCATAAACACGCTAAGAACACGAAGAATGGTGCGATATTTTCCCATTCACAATTTATTCGATACTAGCTTTTGCTCACGGCTCCGCCCGCGTGGATGTCGGTTAAAGTAGCCTATGTCCTTCTCCATATCCCAGGCTATATCTCTGCCAAATTTCATGACGATCGGTTCAGCGGTTTAGGCGTGAAAACGTAACATACAGACAGACAGACAGAGTTACTTTCATATTTATAATATTAGTATGGATGAATAAAATCATAATCAATACAGATGGGACACTCCACAGTTTACGTATGAAGCTTATAGTATGCGGCGGGCCCATCTCACTGGGCCAATTCAGTAGAACTGCCGCGCGCCGCCGGTATAATTGTTACGCGATAGAAAGAGAGGCAACTTGTAGGAGAATAAATAACTGTAGGTAATAAGCACTGTGCGACCTGAATTACACTTTATTGTGTCGTAGCAAGAGTCGCTTTTTATTCAAATGATATTGCGGAGTGTCACATCTGTATTAATCTGTGCGTAGAGTAAATTTATCACAGTGTGAAAACCAGATTTAGTTTAAACCAACAATCAATGGGCCTGCAAGCAATCCGGGCTGCGGAAAAACAACGCGGCCGTTAAGAACAGTGTTGTAATAAGCACGATTGACATTTTTAGTGAACACCATAACGTGAATGGTTTCATATGCATAATCCATACTAATATTATAAATGTGAAAGTAACTCTGTCTGTCTGTCTGTCTGTTTGTTACGTTGTCACGCCTAAACCGCTGAACCGATATCGTCATGAAATTTGGCAGAGATTATAGCCTGGGATATAGCCTGGCTACTTTTTTACGCGATAACCGACATCCACGCGGGCGGAGCCGCGTGAAAAAGCTAGTATTCTATAATCCACAATATCGAGGTAGCAGGTGCAGGATCAGTCCTTTCAGTTAACGAATGCACACGCACGAAACGTTTTATTAAAACCCAGCGATTCGAACGTAGTGCATTTTAGACTCGCACACAACGAACATCCGTAAAATAGTGCTCCCTTTACGGTAAACAGAAGGATATTAAATTCATAAATGGTAAATCCAGCAGTAAACACTTAAATCCTGAGTCCATGGAACCGAGGTCCGCGCCGAAGAACATCACGTTATAAACGTTAATTATGACAATAAACTGGTTGGTACTGTCTTATGAAATCTAGGCGACTATTATTCGACATCAAGTTGTATTTTCTGGTCTTATAGTCTGTAACCTTACCTGGTGACTATGACACCCATGGCAGAGCCGTCAGCTGCCGAGGTGTGCTCGATGTGAGCGGGGCTGTCTTCCGCGGGGCGGGGTGGGGGGATCCAATCGCGCGGAGGGCGGGGCAGCTTCTCAGTCGAAACCCACTGTAGGGACGGCCAGCCGCGGAAAGATACTACGTCTCCAGAAGACGTCTTCGGCAGTCCTGGTCAGAACGAGTCATGGTTAGTCAAACACCACCCAAGATTCTCCATTGCACAACGGCCAGAAAAGCCAATCTAAATACCAGTTTTTTAACACATTCTGAACAATAATGATGCCCATAAGAACTTACAAACAAACATTAGAACTCCAATTGAGAGTTATTGGAACACAGGCTCATCATTTTTTCTGTGTACCCATAATATTGCTGAAATATACTATTGAGCTTCCGATCGAAATTATATTCGAGCGGAGATGGTATTAAAATCCATCTCAAGAGTTTGCGTTTACACCAAAACTGATTAATTTAATTTCAAATATTTTTATACTTTTGGAAAAGGGGATTCAATACTGTCCGCCATTTTCAATACAGTTCGGTTTATTTTAATTCAAAGAGCAGCAACGTTGTCGGAAAAGGTGTAATATTACCAGATCACACGTATCACGTATCGTAGCAGTTCGTATAGCTTTACCCAGTAATGCCTTTATTGGGATAACAAAATTCCGTGATGGCGATATAGAGAATTGCTCTCCATGGGCATTTTACAACTCGAATTTCAAACGACGCTGCAACTTGCAAAATTATAGCACTTCAATGCATATAGCGTCAAATTTTGGGCAAATTGTGACGACCACCCGAATATTCATGCCAGACAGAAAAGGAAGAGTACAATACATAGGAATGGAGTTACAGATGACGGCCTTTCTATGCGGTTTAGTTGGGATTGATTCAACAGAACGCAGAATAAAGCCCAGTGATCGTTTTAATTTGTAACAAATATTGCAGAAATATCTTAGTAGTAACTGTAACTTTCCTGAAATATAAACAGCCACAACATGTCGCTTCAACAGAAGAGTTTAAAATTATACAAAATTTCCGAAAGTGTCTGGAAAGCTTTTATTTAATGTCCGTGACAGATTCCTCGGTGCAGTGAGTACCTCTGTACGATCGTTTTATGAATACTGCAGCAATGCGGCGTACGGAACTACGATTTAAACGATTCCTTATTTATACAAGCGTCTAGCGAGCGGGCCGCCAGCCGCCAGCACCTTTACCGCTTTCGTATAACGAAAGCGTTGAATCGACTGAAAGTGGTGGTGATACTTTGTCAACACAGTATTTCTTAGATTAGGCTGAACGTTCAGAATGCACTGGCTATCTTAGTTTTAAATACAGTAACTGTATCGACGAACCTAATTTCTGCATTTTACGCTAATGTAAAGTGAGTCATACTCCCTTTGTGTTTATTAAGGATCATGTACCTACTCCGATTAACGAAAAAAAAAACGATGAAGAAAGTGTAAGTTACAACAATTTTATAAATGGACGTAGGTGTCGTTCATTGAATATTTTGATTGGCCCAACACCCCGGTTGTTGTGGACATCCAATATTTTAAATGGATTTTGCAGCACTGTGTGCAGAAAATTCAATTTAAGCTTTAGCTAAGCGCTTTGCCATGTTGAAAAATATTTAGTTGTTTTACTAATCCGTAAAGGTTTCGTTCGGTGGCATAGTGACCTGTTGCAAATAAACATTTTCTGGATTATTCCAAAAAATATAATCTTCAAAATATCATTAACGCAGTTTAATTGTAAACGTTTAAATCAAATTATTAAATTTATCACGGAATTGAAATATATGCTGTTATTAATGTAAACTAGAATTAGATCATATCAGAATGTAAGCTGCTTACATAAATTGCTTTTAAAGTAATACTGTTGAACGAAGCCTGTTTTACTGACTCAAGTTATGGCAACATGTTAAATAAATTTACCAGAATTAATATTACATTTAAAAAATAATTCTGAACACAAAAAGCATTTAAAAAAACTTGGGCAAATCCTTACCTTTTAAGCAATTGTCAGAAGTGAGCGCGTATTGAATGCCGCAAGAACCAAGCAGGAACCCAACTTGCTGCAAGCCAGCGTCGCGGCGAGTCAGCGGTACTTCTATCGGGACCGGTACGATGCCCGCCTGAAGGCATCCGTAGAAGGCGCACATGAAGTTGATGGGATCGTTGTTAGGGTAGACCAGCGCGACGCGGTCTCCAGGCTTAATGGAGTTGTCCCCAGTCAGAGGTCCACCACTACTGGTCTTTGAGGTGAACGTCTTGTTCAGCAGAGCATGAGCGATTTTGAGCGATCGACTGAGTAGTTTTCCTGTGAGGAACACGTTAAGATTAAAATTGGTGTAATGTTGAAAGCGAAAAATGTATCACAGGAAAAAAGTCGATTACTACGGTCGTCTGCTTGGTGGCCCTTGGAAATTAATTAAGGGATCAGTTAGTGCGTAGTATAATATGATGGCAACATATAACAATGAATCGAGTTGCCATTGTATGCATACCATAAAAATATAAGTAACGGTACTTGCCATAATTGAGCGAGTTGCTGAGTTTTCCATTTGGGTCTAGGACCGTTGCCACGTTAGCTTTGAACGAGGCGGTTCCGTATCGCTGGAGTGCAGCTTCAAGGTTACGTGGCAGTCCTGCTGGCACCACCAGCTGTTCCCCTACTGCTGGTGTCATGGTGCCTCCTTCTGGCTTCGGGGCATTAGGATCCTTAGGGTTGGCAGCCAGCTCGAGTTCGATGTCGTCGTCCTCGTAAAATTCCGGCAGAGGTCGGCGTTTTGGGCGCTTCAGCGTATTAAGCAGTTGTTGTATCTTTGCTGATACCTATTTAGAACAATACGTCTCAGTAGAGCGAGTTGTGTGGGAGTTATTTTAATACCATATTTTGAGCACCAGCCTCGAAGACTCGACTGATGATGATTGATGGGTACAGAAATTATTGTGCATTAAAGTTACTATGCTTAACAGTTTTATTTGAACTAGTTCTTAAAACATTCTACTTAGTGTCTGTCTAGCTCTAGACAAATAAAACAATAATACTTCAGGTTTTACCGATACTGAGATCCGTACCTTACGATACAAAATTAAAAAAAAACTGCATACATATGCACGACAGTACTAGCTAATCGAACAATACGAATATACAGACACAATATCCATCGATTACGTATTGCTTCTCGATTGTCTTACTTGTAGCTTGTTGGCAATTGTAAGCGTGTTCGAGTTAAAGCCGTTTAAACTTAGTGTCCAGCAAAGAGGGCAATAACCAAACATGATAGGTCTGAGCCGATGATGCTTGACTGTTCACAGAGACGTTATCGATAAGGAAATTGCTTGTCAAACACACGGCCAAGCTTTGTTGTCTATAAAGCTCACTTTTGTTGACACGCTCAGCGATATTATGTAAATTGCGATTGCATTCTGCACGTGTACAGGTACATTTTCAAGATATTCAAGGAAATGTATTGGTCTGATACAAAGTTGGTTTTCTATTTTGGATGTCAATGGAATGTAAGCGCGTTCAGTTACTATGTGTCACTGAGTTAGCAAGGGAATGTTGTACGGAAGGAGACTATTAAGGATTACGTAATCGATGCACTTAACGAGCCACTATTTATCGGCAGTGATTTTTAAGCCGTAAATACTACTACCGTTTGACTTCGAAACAACTGCTCCTTAAGCCAATTTAGGCTATTTAGTTTTTTGTTGTAAAAAAGTATCACCCATCACACTCAACTAAACTATGACGTGTTTCCTTTGATTTGCGCATCCTTATACAAATAGTTATAGTTTATTATACAGGACAGTAGACAATTTCGATGAATGAATGAAAAGCTTTTTTTTTACGACTCGAATATGATTGTCATAGCGAAAGTTGTTTAGTATGAAGAGTAGAATCACCCCAATAAAGGATGAATGTGACTAAATCGCCGCCATATAGTATCTGACAATCAAACCTATCGACTGATTGTAATTGCATTCAAATTGAAGTCTGTTTGTTACGGCCCGATCACAATGTGTGATTATTAATACAAGTTTCTGCAGATTATTCCAGATTACTCTTGGATCTCATATCGTATGATAAAACGTCTAGATAATCTTAATAAAATAAGCTAATGGAAGAAACCAAAAAATAAATGAAATAAAATTAAATTTTATAAACTTCCTTCTTTGAGTGTCGGACAACTAAAGAGTGTCAAAAATAAGATTGTATCAGTCTTTAATCCGTTTGCTGGGTACTTATCCATAGAACGGTGTTTGCGCGATGGTACAAATGAAAGACAAATGACAAAAGTAAATAAAATAAAAAAAAACTTGTTCTATTACTTACGCTTACCTTCCATCGGCCGGTGCCGGTGCCGGTGTCCTCGGGCTGCGCATAGCACTGCACGCGGTCCGCGACCAGGGCTCCACCGCGGCGGGCGCCTGATGAAGCATGAGTCACATCAGGCTGGACGTCTGATAACAAACTCCGAGTTACTAAAGCTCGCCTATCAGCTGAGCCAGGAACAGACACAAAGGTTACTTCTCAATTTTCATTGAAACTTTTATGGTAAAATCAAGATTTAACTACGCGGGTGGATTGTGTGTTCCTGGCTTAAAGAGTCCGCACAGACAGAAAACAGACGAGCGATCGAGCATTCTGTGAAATGTTAGTAGAAGCAATTAGTATATTTTTTAGCTCCGTACAGATTGTCTGCTGTCTGCATCATTATTGGGCTCTTATCCTATCCAGCCTAGGCAAAGGCTTTTCACCCCTGGATGGCTAGGGACAGTCGCAAAATAATGCGGGTACGCATTACTTATGTCTAGGAAACGTCACGAGCGTACTTTGTTTTTAAAGACCTAAACGATTTGGGGCCTGACGCGACACCAGAATTTAATATTTAAAAACTTTTAATAATTGCAGTATCCCTCTAGTTTTGACTTGTAACTTTGCGACTGTTCATAAAGGCTACGCAAGCTAATATAGTTCAATGGATATTGATTGATGGGTGTGTGAAATTTTTTCATTAAGTAGATAGCCTCCTTCGTTTACGCAGACACCTATGCTTTTAATACCTAGATGATACCTACACATTTGCGTTTAGATCTAAAATGCTAAGGAATTTTCCGACCTTCAGCTCGGTTTTAAAAGAGAATTTGATATGCTAGATGATATCAGTATATTGAATTTTTCTGCCCATATTTGCTGATTGTCGGCGACAGTCCATTAAACAAGACGGATCGTACCGCAGACGATCAAAAATAATACATAGTTTACAAATATTAACGCAATACTTTAAAGAGTTAATATTAGGATAGCTTGGATAGTTATCCATCATTTTAGCTGCAGCAGTGTCGAACATTACCATCCTATGCTTCACACTGATTTATTGGCTCCAAATGAGTTCATGTGTGAATATTTTGACGATAATTGATCAAATCAATGAATTTGCACTCATAATTATTAATATACAGAAACTGTGTTGAACCCCGTGTTACGTACGCGTGATGCGCTCATCGATTCGTCGGTCGAATATGTAATGATAAAACGTGCTGTTGTATGCTCTACTCGATGACGTTAATCGAATATAGACCGCAGCAGCCATGAGTACCATGACCATAGACATATGCTGACAAAAGCTTTATTAAAGCTTAGCAAGTGCAGCGGAAGGAATGGGAGATAAGCCGTGATTTAATTATGATCGTGATAAGCTTTCATATCCAGACGATCAGAAGCGGAATGAAAGGCAAAAGCATCGTTGGGTCAATGTTGTCTTGCACTGTATCCTATTATTTATCCGACTAAGGACAGCCAACATAATTAAAAGAATTTATTTCGAAAAGGAAAAGGAAATTAGAAAGTTAACCATGAGAGTATAGAGCCAAACAGTAAAAATAATGTGCACCAGCCATTAGCAGTGATGCGATACTACTAAACTTGTTAGCCCATCTTTTTCTGATGAGACATGTTTGCCCACAGGCGAGAAGCTGCATCGGGAAAACAAATCGTAGTGCGAACCCTTTCTGTGAATCTCTGATTAAGACCCAAGTTCCAACGGCTTCTACGCACTAGTCAAGCCTCCTAATTGTATACTTTATTTGCAATAACATACCTACTTGCAATCAGTACGGTTTTAGACCAGGAATCTCAATGGCGGATGCTGTAGCTGACTTTACCAAAACATTAATTAACAATATGGACAAAATGCTACGGTATCTTTCTTGACTTATCCAAGACATTTGACACGGTTTCTGTTCCCACCGTGATCTCGAAAATGAGAACGTTGGGAATCGTGGGCTCGCATTGGACATATTTAAAGATTATCTCTCTCGAATCGAACTCAACGAGTTAAAATCTAATCTACAAAGAGTGATGATAGATTTATCAGCTTCGGTGTTCCGCAGGGTGGCATTCTCGGGCTCCTAAACTTTTTACTTTACATCAATGACCTGTGTCAAGCACACATTCCAAATTGCGACATATTTATGTACGCTAATGATACAGAGTTGATAGTTTACGATACTTGACTGGGACAGAGCAAGTAAAATGGCGGAACGGTCGCTTCGCCTTGTATTGGAGTGGCTCTCAGTGAATTTACTTAGCCTTAACGTAGCAACGACAAAGATTATTAGATTTTCGCTATTTAACACTAACTCCTCCACTGGAATGATAAAAAAATGATCAAATTAAAGCCCACTTTTGCTCAGGTGAAGCATCGAATTGCAGCTGCCTATTTCTGTCCTTGGTTCCAGACATAAAATATTTAGGAGTCTACATTGGTTACAAACTGGCAACCCTATATCGAAGCCTTATGTACAAAGATCAGAAAATGAATTTATATATTTAAAAGGTTGACTGGTAGAAAATGCCTATGGCATTAAGTCCGCCTCTGTACATTTTTTTTTGTGCTAAAGTATTAAATAAATAAATAAATATATTTGGGATCATATACACGGAGTATATGGTCCCAAATATATAAATTCATTCAATGACTAAACACGAAATTAAAAACAAACTTACAAATTGTTTGCAGAAGTGTATGACGAAACCGAGAATCTTATTACAATTTTGTAATAGAACTAATACTGTATTAAATTAAGCCACTGTTTGTATAATTTATGGTGTTGTTTCTATAAGTGCTTGTATGACACTCTATACCAGTCGTATGCCATTTAGCCATTATATCTGGAGGAACATTAGCTCCTAAAACACAGGCTTTTAGCCTAGTTTAGGAGGCATCAGTTCGCCCTTTAAGACTCATATATATGCCAGTGACCTTGAGTGGTTAGCTTGCGTGTTCTGTACTGAGCTCACGCAACGCGTCGTACGTCCAGCTAGTAATAGGACTTGCCCATCCAGGAGCGCTGTCCCAAATAAGACGCATTATTAATTTATTATACATAAAAAGTACTTTAATAAAACAAATACTAAAAGATCAATAATTCAATTATCTTTAAAAAGGTGTAGGTTTCAGAAAAATACTCTTGATAGGTTCACATAATTCAGTTATTAGGAAAATCCTCTAATTTAACAATTTATTCAACACTAGGTACTCGTTTAGATGTGATCTTCAGTATAAAATCATAAATTCGATTATCATCGCCTTAATTTCACTATTGTGCAACATTTCTTTAATCCTTGTGTAATGATGTAAAATGTTTACTTGAATGTAATAATGTAATAAACATTTTATTATTATATAGGCACACAAAGGCGTGAGTATATTTATGTGTAGTGTACATAATAGTACCTACTTTATTTACAGTAGGACATAATTCTGTTAAATTCAATTGATTAATAATTCTGCGAAATAGCTTAGTAACAAGCAATGCATACCGATCCGTCATTTGCTTGCATCGACGTTTCAGACTAAACTAATACCTAGTTTAAGGATTTACAGTGAGGTGCCAATTATTAGCTTGATCCTATTATTATCATCTATACTGTTTGATACAACAAAGAGGAGGTTTAGGAGTAGCTAATGCACTTACATAAGAGGGGCAATGGCCGTATTGTGCGAAAATTTCGCATTCTAATCTCAATCTGTAAAAAATACGTCTAATACACATACATTTTTGACAAGTTTTTGACATTGATTGACGCTGATATGAATAGACGGCGAATGGATATTGAACGTTTTTAAATACGGGAATTATTTTCTGATGTCGACACATAATAATATGCACCCTGGAGAAAATGCTTCTCAAGAATGATCAACTCAACATTCGGCACCCTACCTTTACCTATTAACATACGGTTCTAAGGCTACTTAACCGGCCGGCTAAGCAGTTAAATCAAGAAGTATTAATTTAACTTAACACTTAAGGGGACAGTAAGTGCGGGTCAACCTTGTGCGACTGGGCGATGCGCTTCTCAACCCCACGCACTTACGGCTCTTTAGTAAATTGATCCCGCTCATTTGGATCCCGCGGGATCAGTTTATATTTATTTTGAATATTTGTAAAAATCACATATCGACGTTGCGACTTTAAGACCTCTTATGTGTCACTTTTGGCAAAATCACTTTTTTACGCCAGCTTTTTTCACATTTTTAAGCTTTATCGAAAGCAAAAACTCTCATGTTTATACGACGATTTGATCATCATTTCTTTACCAATTTCAAGAACTACAATACATGCTTCCTAATATAATGTTGGTGCTTAAAATATCGATTTTCTTATAAAGTTGAATTTTACACATAAGAGGTCTTAAAGTCGCAACGACGATATATAATTATTATTATTATAGTTAATAAGTCTGTTCATACAAAAAAATCATGAAAATATTTAAGTAGTTTTGAAAGTAATATCGTTTTTATGTTTTGGGAGACATTACTTCGTAAATTTATTTTATTAAGTATTTTACTACAATACTTAAACATTCACATAAGAATTGATATGTACGCGTTCTAGTTTAACATATGTTTTCTGCATAACTTACTTGCATTATTTGAAGGCGTTAAGAGATTTAAAAGTCACTAAAATCATAATTTGCTGCTGCGACTTATGCATAAAAGCTTATTACATGAAGCTGTATTAGCTTAACACTTGGCTCATAAAAGTAAGACGTTAAGGAATCCCGTAGTTAATGGAGTCCCTAGACAGTCAAAATTGCTTGACAAGCACGTAAATGCTTTTCAAGCAATCTTGACCGTCTAGGGACCCCATAATGTTCACCTGTAGGTAAGTATTTACAGCATTTTCGTTGTAGCATGGTGCGGATGACAGATGTCAGTATAATATGACTAGGTCAGTGACATTATGCAATTAAATTTTATCGTTATCGATTCTCACAGCTAAAATCTCATTCTCGTTATTATTATTATTATGTAATTTATTTTGAAATATGCATTTAATACAAAACATAAAAACAAAACACATTCAAAGCACAAACGAGATTTAAAAAAATATGAATTTATTCGTGGTAACATTTATGCCATGTGGCGCCGTGCGTCGGCGGCCATATTATTGCGTCAGTACGAGTGGTAACGCCTTGTATGCGACACGTATTGCCATATGCCATTCCGTTGTTTATTTTCTTTTATTGTTATTTGTTATCGTTTGTTAAGTTTTTTTTAATACTTGGTTGTCATATATATATATATATATATATATATATATATATATATATAAATAAATACATGCCTAAACGCACAAAAAAAAACTGTTTTGGGGAATCAGGCAAGGGAGTTTGTCGTTCGCCTCCGAGACTACTTTGATAGAGAACAACAAAAATTTAAAAATACATACAGTAAACTTCTTTTTCTACAATAAATATCGTGATGGAGATCACAGCATACATCACATCACTAAACATGCCTATGGCGTTACGATACATGCATAGCACTGCTTAATTTTTTTTTTTTTTTTGTTCAATTTTTTTTTTTTTTAGACTATGACATTTTGGCAGGGTAAACTTTTACTACAATTATTACTGATTGCGTATTTTACGACTATGATAGATTGATGATTATGTTATGATTTAGGGTGCAGCTAAAAAATATTAAGTCATGATTGTAAATCGCAGTGACGTTCAAGAGTGAAAACGAACTATTCGTCTTGTGGTGGTATCAACAACGCCACATGCGAACTACGCATCAAAGACCTGACGTCACAAATCCTGCATCGCGCTATCAGTGTTTACCGCGCGACTAGCATATATACAACATCCCGACATCAACCGTTGGGCAGTTGCCCACAAGATACAACACCCGTCAGGTTGGAGGATCCTCCCTTTTCCATAGAGTATGAGTGAACTTTACACCCTGTTCCTCATACCTCTAAAGTCTAATGTCACCCGCACCAAGCAACAACGAAAATACTGTAATTGATCAATTATGCACTATTTTGATTTATAAGAGCATGTGTCCATGGAGTTTCTGGCCCGTGTATCTCCATAGGAATCTACTACACTTTGTAATGGGCAACTAGCTTCATCTTTCTGACTGACCGACTCCTTGACAATTCAAAAGTGCCTATAATAGGTTTAATTGATATAAACGCTTAGGGTATTACAAATAAACACTAAGTAAAATTATGCCAGGTATAAACGTCAAAAGATATACATATACACACATAAGATATATATATACACCGGTATATATATACCGAAGTTATTCCTAGCATAACTTTATTCCGTGTTTATTTGTAAGGCCCTTAGAGTTAAAGTTTGCTATATTTGTTTACTCTTTTATTCAAAATCTAACGCTCATTCTGTCCATGTGCATTTTTATAACTGAAATGGATTATAGTGAAAATGTAACAATAAATCACTTGACAAGTCACATTATCCTCATTATTTACATAAAATACAGTAGGTAAAGTATAGTACAATAAAATACAGTAAAGTACCCACAGATATGAATGAATAGACGATCTTTACGTAGGTATGTCGAGGGTTAAACACTATGTTACACTTTTAGCGATTCTTATGAAACACATCGACAACACAATACATTCACAGCACTATTTGGCTTTTAAATAAAACTAGGTATCACTAATATAGGACGGGAATGACGATAGACAATCCCCGGTCAACTCTTTTCCTGCACTGGCGGTTTATGACTTATTTAACGCTAGTAAAACTTATGTGACGTAACTGCCTGCCGTACGTGTATTCGTAGAAAAATATTTGAACGTCTCTATTAACTCGATGAGTTTAATAAAATGTGATTCATAAAATCATAACTCATCATAACTAAGCAAACAACTGAAAGGAAGGCTTACTCACTGGGTAATTCGTAGTATTTTTTTTTTTTTGATAATGTAAATAACTTGTTGCATTCAAATAAACGGGCAGCAGCCTTCCTCCATAATAAGTCATTCATTTAACCACATCACGAAATTAAAGAAAAGTTAAATTCAAAATTAATACCTCTACTCATTGTTTCGTAACTTAATTAACCTTATGTAAACTAAGAGAAAAGTTAAATCATATCTCTCACAACATGGACATATACACTGTCACGTTATAGTGTTAAGTTAAACCCAGAACAAGGTAAATTGAACCACAAGCAGTTATAAGCACGAATAGAAATTAGAACAATTTATACTCCTCCACTATACAAGCCAAACATTGTTACAATCGGGGAAGCTACGCGACCTACTTTTGTCTCCTAATCTGAAGGGCTCATAATAATCAGATAACTTGTGATTGGCGGCGACCGCTAAACTAAAAACAAAAGCGTAACGTCTGCTAGTTTAGCTCGATTTACGTTGCTCCGATACAATCTAGTCAAATTAGCTCAGACAATGAGAGGGTAGCATAAAATTAGAGGGTTACCTAAAGTTAGCAATGCGACATTAAAGTTCCTGTCAGGAAACTACTTAATTTGAAAGTTTTCAAAGCTCACAACAGCAGAAACAACAAGACAACTGCCTCATGTTTTACATTTTACTATAATTGATGAATTTGATGATAGTTCTGTACAAGTAAATCGAATTTATTTTGGTTCAGTCGATGGTAGATAAGTCCTATTGAGGATATTTTTATAACACTAATTATTTGCACAAGGAACTGTAATAGGCTTATTGCTTTAACCTGGCAAACGTAAATATCAGTCAATCATCACATTTAGAGGACGCGTTAAACCATTGTTTGAAGATTACATAATATTTTACGGTCAAAAATTAGAAATTCAATTTGGTTCTCATGTTTTGGACCCTATGAGTGTTGTGAAAAGGGTCAGTTAACAGTATTGAATACAGGACGTGAAATAATGTCCAAAAGGATTAGTATGCAAAAGTCTTAACATGGCTGGGGACAGAGTTGTAGAGAAATGCTTAGAAAAAGCTCTTATAGCTGCTAACTCGTTTGGCGAATGAAACTCCGGAACAACCAAACGAACAAACAAATGGACTTAACTTTTTCAAACTGGGTTATAAAACTGCTACATAAGAGGCTTACTTCTAAATGATTTTTTGAAATAAGCCTCACAAGAAGCTACCTATAATGGTTTACTGGTAAGCCATACTTTAGCTTTGTATTATTTTGTGTTACTTTTACATCTAATTATTATTTAAATGTGAGTCAAGAACATTCGCAAAACCTCGACCACTGAAGCGACAAAACTATTGAATATTGTACGAACCTGATTATCAGAACCATCTACCTAATATTGCACTTCGCAGCCCGGAAATTATTGGTGTGGAAATTAGCACTGCAAATTCTTGTTACTCTGCGCAATCGAAGCAAATACTTGTTACTCAGCGCAGTCGAAGCAAATAGAAGCACAACTATTGTATTAATTTTCTACTAAGATACTACGTAGGTACTAGATATTAAATGTTGTAAACTGAAATTTAGATATTGCTATTTCGAGACAGCTAACAGGTGCCGTGGATTTTCAATTCAGCATCACTAACATTATGATCGAAATTTATGTTTAAGGCAATACAACTAAGAAAACCGAAACATCATTATTATTGTAACATTTCTAAAGCCACCAGGGGGTTAAAACATTGCTAGAATTCTCCAAAAGCATCCTAGTAGTATTTCAAATTGTACTTACAAGCAGGTACATGTGTAAGCTCGGACAAATCAATCTCAGTGCGTTCACGTAATTCAGTACGATCACGTAACTCAGTGCGTTCGCGCATCTCGGTCCTTTCCCTGGGCACGTGCTTCTTCTCCCGGAGATGATGGGGTTGTGGCAGAGGGTGGGGGTGTGCACGGGGGTGAGGGGCGGCGGGGCGGCGCGCTGGTGGTGAACCCAGCTCTGGTGGTGGGGGAAGCTCCGTGTCGCCAGCGCACGAATCTTCGTCTGATGATGAGGCTATGACAGGATAAACATACACTGTAGTGAATTCAGTTTTGAAAGCTTTGTAGGCTTACTTCATTATCGTTTTTGTATCTGAATCTGAATAGGATCCCAAATTTTTATTTAACCGCAAATGTACGTGTAATGAACTTTCACTTAATAATGTGGTAACCAATAACATACGAACTTTTCGTTAATTATGCAGCTAAGTTATCTGTAATTCCAGGCATTAAATATATTTTCAAAGAGCGACAAAAAACCGTCTATTTGCTAAAGTGGGTCTAACTAAAAAACTATCAACATAATAGCGCGCTATACGTAGCCAAAAAAGCTTCGTTAGCGGAAAATGCGTCTATGTAACATACTCGAATCGTCAGATTTTCGTTAACGAAGTCTGCTGAGTTCCTCTTCAGACCAAAGCCGCCACAAATAGAATACTTCTAAAATATTCGAGTACCTATGGTAGAACAGTATAACACAAGGACTTACACGTAATGCAAAAATACATACGAGTTGGGTGGACAAATTTATAGCAGGACACAAAAAGGATTTTTAGTACATATTCAACTTTTTGGTAACAGTTTTTCGTCCTTATTGATTAGAAATACTATTCAATTGCTTTCAATTATCATCCATCGCACGAACAAACTCACCCAATCTTTAATAATCGTCCATTAATATAGTCCCTGTCATTATTATTAATGCTCAACTGGTTACTCGGAGGATCATGCTTAGTATACAATGTTTTGATACCGATATTCTACTAATCTCCTAATAGCATACACCTGGGAACTAGTGGGATGTTTGCTAAATTGGAAACCGATATCTCTAGTCTCTACAATAGATGTTCTAGCAATCTGTCTAAGGCAAGGCAAGCTTGTTAAAGGGGCTTGGCCTTGTTGTTCAATTATAGGGAAATATTAAAGACGTTTGAAGGTTGTGTTACAAGAGGTAACAATTACGGCGCTGTCTATGATGGCAAATATATGTAGGTATTCTATTTCAGTCTCCGTCGAAACCCGTAGCCAAGTATTATTTATCATAACATTGAGCGTATAGGTATTTTTTTGTTATTAATTGGCATTGTTACTAATAATATTATTATAATGAACCATTTCCTCGAACATAATGCTACATGCTACGCCGCCGCCTACAGCAAGTAGGTGTTAGGGTACTTCGCGTCGGTGTCGTAGCACTTCCACAGATTAATTTATTGCGTAGGTGTAATGTAATGAAAACATTATTTAATTTTTCAGCGTTTCCCATTTGACGAAGCTAGGTATCAAATTCTCAATCTATAATATAAAAATGAATCGCAAAATGTGTTGGTAAGCGCATAACTCAACAACGCCTGGACCAATTTTACCAATTCTTTTTTTTAATGTTCGTTGAAGTCCAAGGATGGTTTTTACGGCGAGAAAAATTCAAATAATTTCCGGGAAAACCCTAAAAACAGCCCTTTTCTGTTTCCTATACAAACGTTTTCTAACTAAAATGTAGAGTACTCACTGTTGTCTAAGCAATGTAGGTATGTTCCTAACGTCAAAGAGTCAATTTGCACTTTATTATCGCAAAATAAAGCAAAATCGCAAAATATACCTATATAAAATTTTCGTGTCAAGTGTTACTTGCCATACTTCTCCGAAACGGCTTAACCGATTTTGATGAAATTGTATATGTACATTTGGTAGGTCTGAGAATAGGTTTTTATCAAAAAAAAAATTAATGTTTTAGGTGGGTAGGGTAGGGTAGGGTAGAGTAGGGTTGGTAAGTAGGTAGAGTAGCGTAGGGTAGGGTAGGTAGGTAGGTAGGTAGGTAGGTAGGGTAGGTAGGTAGGGTAGGTAGGTAGGTAGGGTAGGGTAGGTAGGTAGGTAGGGTAGGTAGGTAGGTAGGGTAGGTAGGTAGGTAGGGTAGCGTAGGGTACGGTAGGGTAGGTATGTAGGTAGGTAGGGTAGGGTAGGGTGGGTAGGGTAGGGTAGCGTAGGGTAGGTAGGTTGGTAGGGTAGGGTAGGGTAGGGTAGGGTAGGTAGGTAGGTAGGGTAGATAGGGTAGGGTACGTAGGTAGGTAGGTAGGGAGGGTAGATAAGGTGTAGGGTAGATAAGGTAGGGTAGATAAGGTAGGGAAGGGTACAGTAGTGGAGTTTATACTATAGCTTTTGACAGAACGAGTCTGTCGGGTCAGCTAGTTTTAAGCCTCGTCTCCACTAGGAACATTTGTCGAGCGACATGTGTCCCCGGAGACATCGGGCGATGTCGCCCTACATCGCCCCACGTCGCCCGATGTCTTGTCTCCGTCCACATCAGTTCAGTCGAACCTATCGTGTCTCCGGAAGAGGTAGAGTTGTACAGTGCGGCATATATAATGATGAATGCATCAAGAACAAAAAAGAAGAGAAGATGGTGGATTAAACAGTACTTGCGAAACAAAACAAGTGTATTTAATGATCTCCGTGTTCTAGACGGCTCATTTCATAATATCACTACTCTTCATCGACTGTGCGACAAGGAACAGTTTCAACAATGTCGCGGCGATGTCGTCCGACGTCGCCCGACATCGCCCGATGTCATCGGGGACACATGTCGCTCGACAAATGTTCCTAGTGGGGACGAGGCTTTACTATACAAACGAAATACATTCAAACATTTCGACTATTGGAGAAACCGAATTTCCTTGGTTTTTATTAGGTAGTTCTATAGATACTCGTAAATAGGAAATCTTGTCTTGTGTAAAAACATTATGACCCTGAACTAGTAATGCATAATACGTTAATAATAACGTGAACGAAAAATAACATCTTAGAGGGGAGGAACTAGAAAATCCACCATGGACTGGCCAAGCACTCAATAAATACTATGGCACTTTGAACAATGCGGACTGATTCAATAAAACTGAGAAAGCGGAAAGATAAAGGACGAATCTGTTATGAGTTTGTAACACAAACGTTTTATGAAGTGCCACGACCGGTTTTTGCACCCAAAAGATAAACTGAAAACAGGAGTAGAAGGATGTGAAATGTAATTACAACTCGGATCAAAAGGCAGCGCTGCGCTGGCTGTTAAATCACCTTCGTTTATCAATTGAGTGTTGTTTTTGCAATCACTGTACCAATCTTCTTCATTCAGCCGTTTTCATGAGTAATTGCCTGATGCCGCTGCGCTCTGTGCGTCACCTAATGAGCGTAATACTAGTTCCTTTATCGTTTATAAGGTGAGTATCTTGATTTTATCAAGAGGATTAAAAATAAGAAAAGCGATTACCGTCTTAAAACAGAGATAATAAAGTAAAGATTTACTGTTATATCTAAGCAATATAAACAGCAGCAACGATCCCGTCACTGAGTTATTTTATTTCAAATTAAGGTAGCGTCTATTTCTGTTCGACAGCACTCGAAATTATTCATTGCATTTAATTAAAACTAGCTGAAATTGGAATGATAGCAAAAATTTATGGTATTCGTTGTTATTTTTCGACCATGTAAATATGATTACTGTTAAAACATTATTAATTATATTTGCTGCGGTTCAAAATGACAAATGATTGTTTACTCTGTGAAACAGATTTATTTTGAGTTAAATAAATGGATGTTTTGAGAAAACCGAGAGACATGTAGATAATTGACACTGTCAATTCAACTTGAACGAAACTTTGAGGTAAATCAGACGATAATCGATACATATTTCTAAATTTAGCTGAGGAGACCAGTAAACATAACGACCTATTCATCGAATTACTATCGATTTTATAGTGATACCCTTCTTTGGAATGATCCTTTTTGGCGATCATGAAAATATGCGAAATACATACAATATATGTACATGACTTTTCACGCTCAATATTTACTTAAATCTAAAATAATAAGAAGCTGGGTGAATTTGAATGAATCACATGACAAGCTTAGCCGTTTAGCTCCGGTGACCGCGTTGAAATTTTCCTTGTAAACCGAAAAGCTGCGGTCTAAAGCTCTGCCCCGTTGAACTTTAGTGGTGTAGGTACCTACTGATACGCAGCATAAGTATATACTTAGCCGGCTAGCGGTTAACAGGCTGCTGGTATTCTATTCCGCATTTTCGTGTACCTGGGGAGTAATCGCCCTCTAAATGAATAGGTATTTTTTATACACGCCTCATTATACTTCGACATAATTTATTGAGATGAATCAGTATAAAGTGAACTACATTAATTTCATTGCCTTCTGAAGAGTTCCAGTTAACTTATCTGGCCGATAATTTGATACAATATATGTTTCCATTTATCTAGTAGATAGTGCACGCATATCCGGATATTGAGAAACCGGCCGTTGAACGTTTAAAGCTTGAGATTAAGAGGAGAATTGTATTGAAATATCCTATTTCTTAAAAGCAGCGTATAAAGATAGGAAATGCAACTCTATCTACCGTACCATCTCATTTTATGGCAGCTTAAAATACACAACATAATCGAATTCTATGGTTGTAGGACACTGGTGCCGATTCCCTTGTTCACAAACTAAACTAAATTTAAGTTCAGTGCATCTTTTTCTTTCTGTTTTATTAAGAAAAGGACAGAAGATAAATTTTAGTTTAGTCCTGTCAAATTAATCAGTGCCTGTGACTACTCCATACAAGTTTAGACGTGATTAAAAACTTGCCGACTAAAATTACGTCAATTTATGTCAAGCGCTGATTAATTTGACAGGACTAAACTAAAATTTATCTTCTGTCCTTTTCTTAATGTAATAGAAAGAAAAAGATGCACTGAACTTAAATTTAGTTTAGTTTGTGAACAAGGGAATCGGCACCAATACAATGTTTATAAATATGTGTGCACCTTGTAGCTATCGCATTTATTAATTTTTCTGTTATTACTTCACTTTTCATTCTTTTTACCAATTGTGGTAAGTAATTTTTATTACTTTTTTTATTTTTATTCTAGGTACATCGGCTTCACCTATAAATATTAATTAATGTATACAAACTATTGTTAACATTTTAAAAGAGTAAGTAGGAGTTTCTTGCCCATTCTTCTCCATACATAACTACATTTTGGAAGGCGTAACTAGAATCAATTAACTATTCATGTAATTTTTGACGTTCAAAAGTGCATCTTCGTGCCTATTTGAAATAAATGATTTGACTTTGACTTTAAATATCTTCATATCTTCCACTTTCTAGAACAGACTCAGATTGAACCGTTTACGATATACTAATAGCGAGCTGTCCAGAAGCTATTGATACGCCAATCGTTCAGTCGTTCATTCAATTGTTGTACCTGCAGTTTCGGTATTACCTTGTTTTGATGAAGATAGTCGTCATTTTAATAAACAGATCTTATTTCAATACGTGGTTTAACAACGATACATAATCAGCCTATATAATATTCCCACTGCTGGGACACAGGCCTCCTCTCTTCGAGAGCGTAGGTTTATAATCTACCACGCGGTCCCAGTGCGGGTTGGTAGATGTTACTTCTTGACCTCACAGTTGACCTTACATAAAAATATGTGTGGCTGATGTATCCGCCCTCCATCTCAAAAACGGTCGAGGGCATGAAAAAATGTTTGGAACAAATTCTGTCGCAAATTTTATGTTCAACAATTTTTATAATAAATATTAACATCATTGGAGCTATAGAAACCTAGATAATCGTGAAAAACCAATTTTTGTGACCTTTGATCTTGAATAACTACGACGCAGACACGAGATTTTATGAGACTTTTGAGACAACTTTTAGAACGCCAAAATGAACCTTTAAACGAGTTTCCAGCTTATCTCTCATTCCGAGGTTGACTCCTTTTCTTTGCTTATTTGACTGAACTATAATTCCTTTCACCGCTAGATGGATTAACAAATAATGGGCGGGTTTTCCCCTTATCACCCCCATTCTGGCGACGTTTCTTTCTAGAGATTTCGCCTTGCGGCATCTCCGCTTCTTTTTGTCCTCCGTGGAATGACCTAACTCCAACAGTTCGATCACCAATTTATAAGAGTAACAGTTCAGTACTTACAGAGGTCATGTCTCTCCCTGTCAGGGCTCTTAGCCATCATGGAGGTCCTCTTTGAGGGCATCGGCAGCGAGGGCTTGGGTCTGTTCTGCATCTCTGCCAGGGCTTGCTGCACAGCCTCCTGTCTCACTTCTGCAAAATAAACCCACGTTAGAAGACTCTTTCGGGAGTTGAAAGATTTTCGGTCCAAAAGATTACGCATGCAATCTAATTTCTATTTCAATACTTATTACTTATACCACAGTTATTTTTACAGAAAGAAAAATTCACTTTCGTCGTTTGTATTTGTATTAATTTAAAATGAAATCCACGATTCATTTACAACAACAAAAACATAATACACAGAAGATAAGAGAATTGATAAGAGATATGATAATGAATCATTTAATTTTACTCCCTGTAGTTTCAGTTGTAACTTACCACAATACATAGGGGCACAAATAAATAAATAGGTAGATACTTTAGGTGTCAAAATTGTTATGATTTATATAGGAAATCCAATTACAATTTCCAAATACCGGTTACGTTTATATTTATACTGCGAAAAGCTTTGGCTGATTTCAATTATTAACCGCAATAAAAACTAGAGTAATAGGTACTCTTCCCAATTAATTATACAATAATAGTTTTTCAGTTTGCTAACATGAAGCTAAATTGAATATTATTGCAATCTAATAATAATAATTAATTTTCCATGTATTTTGTTTGTATTATGAATTTAATTTAAATTAATAGCTGCGGTATAAAAAGATAACAAGGCTGCAGAACAATCAAGGCGAAATAAACAGAAACCAATTTCCGATAACACTAATTAATTATTGTTTTAAGAAAACTATCGCTCCAATAATGGTTTACAAACTGTCGTTACTTTTAGCAAATGATACTAAAAGTATCCCTTTATAACCAGGGTAGCGAGGGCGGTCAAAACAAAAAAAAACGATTTTAGTTACGAGTGCAACGATTCTATAATAGAATCGTTGCACTCGTAACTAAAATCTGGTGGTCATTTAAATGATTACTCCGCCTCCGATTTTCTGCAAATGACGCTTGGGATTTATCTTACCTGCATCTGACATAAACAAAAATAACGCACAAATATGAATTAAGTGTTTAGATGATGTTTAACAGGCAAGGTTACGTGTCAAAGTTTCCAAGTATCTATAATTCAAACAAACTTAGCTAAAAACGAACATGATTTATCTGAAAATGTGTAAAAGACATTTGACAAGTAAACTTAAATATTAAACCATCTATCATGCAACGAATGAGCATAAACCACATGCAAATGAAGAATTAGTGCAACGTATTAGACCAAAAATGGATGCAGCGGCGACCATGATAACAATACACTGACGTTGATAAAGGCAAACAGACAATTGTGTCGCCCATACCCTGTGAGTATGTCATACATGCCCTTTGAAATTGTCATACCATAAGGCAAATTGTTGGATCATCCATTTATCGCAGGGTAATGTGATCTACTCAGATTTGTACCATAGAGTCCATATTTTACAATATAAAGTCATTCAAGAAGTAATTAATCTTAAACACATAGAAGAAGAGGAAGAAGATTATAAGTATATATATATATATAAATGTATACTAATTTACAATAAACATAATTTTATAAATTATAATTATGTACATTATACAATTTTATATAAAATATATCCTAGTATCGACAGCCGTTTTAAACGGATTGATATATTTTTCGATACGCGCAATAAAAGGAACATTGACAATTTTTACCAGCAGTGCTATTCTGTAAGCATCTCACCGTGAAAACTTAGGTAAAGTGAGCGTGAAGTGAGCTGTCAACAGTGTCAATCTCAAGCATCAGGTGGACGTCACTTCAAGCACACTTCACCTAAGTTTTCACCGTGAGATTTTTACAGAATGTTTACATAATGTAGTGAATACGGGACGTCTCAATATCAAGTACATCGAATCTGATTCTAGAATTTTATTGACTATTTTATCTACAGAAGGTTATTGGAACTTATAGATGTAGCAGGCTCACGTACGACACAATCAGAGCGATAAATTGGCTTACATGCTGGACTGGTTTCAACGTTACATATTATGAGCCATTTATCATTGACCTCATGAAGTGAAGGTACGATCCGGAATTTCGGTGTCGGATTGTCATCTCGGTAAGCTATTTCAACTGAATTTATCTATAAAAAAACCGCCCAGTATTCGATGTTTTTCTAAATAATTCATGCTCTAAAATCTAAAAGCACAACTAAAGATATATTCAACAAACATCTACACATTTACAGCCTGCAGAGATCGCTGGTTATGAAGACAGTACGGTACGCCAGCGCGGGTACTCGCGTAATTTCTCGTAATTTGCGTAACCTCGATGTGCATAGAAACAGTGTCAAATTAATAACACGCGTTTGCGTTTACAAGTCGTGCCAACAACACTGGCCGCTTTAAGTTGAAAACGACAGCGTTTAACCAACCATGGATTACGTTCTAAACCACAGACGAATGACATAAAACTGAGAAAATAAGTTCTTACAGACTCACTCGGGATCAAGAGCAGAAATAATTCACAAAAAAAAATAACAAAATACAGTAGCATTCACTAGATGTAGTATTTTCCAAGTTAAGGGTCCGTGCACGAAAAAAACTCTCTTTTGGCAATTTCTTATCTAATTTTGAGAAAACTTGAAATAATCGAAACATTAAGTCTTTGTAACTACAAACGTACAGTTTTCATGGTGCTAAACCATTCGTGTCAGTCACAGCAGCTTTTAATAGTTTCATCATTTTTGTACTCTCCAAAATATAGTTTATTTTGCCATGGATTTACTTAATGAAGATATTGTATAACTATTAAATAAAATTTTGATTATATTTGAAGGATAGCTGAAGACTAATTTGTGATTTTTTAATTTCTTGATACGATTAGCTAAATAATAGGAAAAATATATATTACTGACGAGGTTTAAAACAAAAAAAGGTTTTTTCAATATTATTTTTCTGCTATATTTTGTATGGAAGTTGAAAAAAGTGGTTCCGCCACATGCAAGAAGAGCATATAATGATGTTGATGATATTTTTTAATGTTCAAAATCAAAAGTAGTTTCTTGTAGAATGATGATCAAATGTCAGTCTTGCGTCAATTTTCGGAAAACTTGTTGCAAATATTAGTGATTTACCGTGAATACTTAATTAATTTGAAAAATCCCTTTCAGCTACATGCAAAACAAAGAACACGACTTTTCAAACCTCAAATAATTTTGTTTAAATTATTTTTCCCTTTCTCACAACCAATGAACAAAATTGATCAAAATCAGTCGATTTCGTGCACGGCCTCTTAATGCGAAAATATGAAGTTTAAAAGTTCCTGGTATACCTGGCAATTTCCTTTTAAGTCCAATATGAGCTACTTTCCGAGTAAGTCTACCTGGAGCAGAATCTACGTCGCCGGACTCACTCGTGTGTCCTCAATGAGGATTGACATGTCTAAGGAGTTGGCGCTTTTATTGTCTTACAGGCAATTTATGTAACAACCACACCGAAGCAATACTTTACCATTGTATTATAGAGAGAAAGCAAGTAAAAAGTGCTAAGATAATACATCACTGCGGCCTGCGTGCACGACGGCTCGCTAAATACAATTAGCGCTAAACATAACTAAATTGTAATTGTATTTCTGTCAATCGTATGAAGTTGACAGAGCGGTTTATCTAAAGTGCTAATTGTTTTTAGTGAGGTGTCATGCAAGCAGCTTAAATGTACTACAAGAGTGGATGCTGAAGAATGCACTCTCCTTGCGAATTGGTTTTCGCTCGAATAGGTACTTGAGTTTGGAACAGAGTCTCAATTATATTGATTCTAGAGCGGTTAAGATATTGAGAACGGTCTCAGTTTTTTTAATGAAAAATTTAGAACGAGATGAATGTTATAGTGTAGCGTGAACAAGCATTACAATGATTCGTTCAAGTGGCGCCTCGTCTACGAGTGTAATACCCGCTATCGCTTACATATCATAACTTGAGACAGCTATTAACGACACTCAAGGTCGGACGCGACTCAACATGCTAGTTTTTGTTTGATGCACATCCTCTCTATTATTCGCTTTCAGATAACTATGTAACAATGAGATATAATTATGAATATTCATGTCATCATGTGTATGTAAGTATAGTGGTTTTTACGCTTGACACGTTGTTACGTCACTGTGAAGATTTTTGTTCGTTAATGAGTTTTATCAAGGCTTTATATTGCGAGAGCATTACGCAGAGTTGATGTTAAAGAAACGAACAAACTAATTTTCAGAAATTATCGACGTGCCATATTAAAACAACGCTTGTGATGCCGTGGTAAACAGTTTTTGTGCTTCAAAAGAACGAAATAGCCTAGTTCGTGGCATAATATGCCAAAAGAAATAAGCAATTTTCGTATTTACAGTGCGTAGTATTATATAGTAAACAATTGAGTTCATTTTGTAAGCCTATCAAGCTGAATACTATACATTTCTTTCTTAATTTGATTCAAGTCTCTCGCAAAACAAAGGAATTTTGAGATCGCTTAAATATACGTAAATTGTTATTTGTTTAAGTTTATGTTTATATTATACCTACTAGTGACCCCCCCCCTGCTTCGCAAGGTTTTACGACTTGACAAAACATCGAGATTTCTTTAATATTTATGTCACTTTATTATTAACTAGCTGCTGCTCGCAGCTTTGCCCGCGTGGTTTTTTCTAAAATAAAAGTAGCCTAAGTTACTCCTTATAACATCAGCTATCTGCTAGTGAAAGCTCCGTCAAAATCTGTCCAGCCGTTTCGAAGATTAGCCGAAACAAACAAATAGATAGAAAGACAGACACAAAAAAAATGCTTTTTTGTTATGAGCATTTATTTATTTGCCTTTAGTAAAAAGTAGAGATGCACCGAGTATTCGTTTTATATTCGGTATTCGGCCGAATCATTCGGTGGAAATGCCGAATGTATTTAATTGATCATTGTAAGTGCACAAATACACCTATAGGGCAAAATAAATTAAAGGAATCCTATAATCTAACAATCGTATTTATTAGAAATCGTTTATTGGAAGGTACTCAAACAAAGATAATTATAATTAAACACAGGTAATCAAATACAACCTAGCATTAATAGTTAAACCTTGTGAAAGCCGCAGGAATCCGCTAGATGCGGGAAGCACGGAACCGGTAGAGGTGGCGGTGCTTGGGGGAGGCCTAAGTCCTACAGTGGACGTCTTTCGGCTGAATTGATGATGATGATGATGATTAATAGTTACATAAAATCAAAGGAATAGCAAAGGTTTACTTAGGCATAATGAATGAACTATGTTGTTTTCTCAACTATGGCACTACTAAATTTAAACATTGATTTATCAAGAATATAAACTATTATAAATTTATTTATTAAAATTTAATATTTATAATCAAGCAGCGGTAGATTATGATGCAAGAAGACCAATCTTTCAGCTCTATCTGATCTGGCACCCGTATTGTGTTTTCATACGCAATGACAGTGGCGGGGTGCAGCGGGTAGCGGGAGGCGAGGTACCACTCACTCCGTACGCGCGCGGCGCTTTGGAAGGAAACCTAGCGTGTATAAATAAACTTGTTTGCGCGGCAAAACTATAGAACGGAGAACCTAATTATCCGGCAGAATATTCGGTTCGGTAAGAACTAAACCGAATATTATTCAGTATTCGGTTATTCGGTAATATCACCATTCGGCGCATCTCTAGTAAAAAGCTGTTATTTTGACATTAAAAACGGACATTTTTCAATTTTATTTATTTGTGTTGATGTATTATACACAAACTTTCCGGAATGAACTCTAAATGAAGATGAAAACCGCATAAAAACAGTTGCGTAGTTTAGAAGAACAACGCGGTCCACACAGACAGATACGAAAAGCGACTTTAATTTATAAACTGTATTAATTGTGGTTTTCAGTTTTTATTTTCTAAAAATAGTGTGTCAAAAGTGTCAACGTCATTCATCCTCGTAATAATTTCATGCATCCATGTTGTCCTGACAGTCGGGTCACAGACAGCAGATGTCGCTTAGCGTATTAAGGCTCCTAACAGGCGCGACACAAAGAGACCAGTCGTCGCGCGGCACGCGGAGTATTTGTGTCGCGTCGCGTGTCGGGCCTGTTTATAGGAGTCTTTAAAATGTAAATTCAACGGTGTTTACGAATAGGTATCCAAATTATAAACATATCATACTCGTCTGTTTATTCATATTTTCTAATTTAAAAGGTCACACGTTGTTTGTAGTTAATTTATGATTATTATGAGTTGGCTAATTTATGTGCTGAATGAAGAGTGCTTGAGAAGAATGCTTGGAAACGTGCTGGTCCTGCTCCATAGGACAATTTAGAGTTTTAACAAAATCAAACTGGTTGCTAATTTAATTGTATTATTTATAATTTTTATGATATTTATTTTATTTTCTGTATTACTACACTTTAACTCAAACACTGACTTATTATTTATGTTAAAATTTTAAGAAAATCTTTTACAATGTTTTTAAATATGTGAGCACCATGTATCTATCACATAATTAATTAGTCTGTCATTCATTACGCTCATTACTTCACTTTTCATTATTTTTACCTATTGTGGTATAGTAATTGTATTCTAGGTACGTCGTCATCACATATAATTATTAATGAATGAACACAAAATATTGTTAACATTTTAAAAGAGTAAGTATGGAGTTTCTTGCCCATTCTTCTCCATACTACCTTTTGGAAGAGGCAACCAGAATAAATTAATTATTTTTGAAATTTTTGACATTCAAATTGCCTTTTATGTGCCTATTTGAAATAAATTGTTTGACTTTGACTTTGCTAGTTTACTCATGTGCTGGAAGTGCGGTGGGTTGTATTCATCGTCGGCGAGTTCAAGTATCGTGTGTGACGAGATGGCAGTGACGTCAGAGTCGCCCACCGTGCCCGTATTGTTGGAGGCAGGCTGTGCGGTAGATGTGTGCCCTTATTGTGTGCATGTTGCAGGCACTTGCAACTAACGTGACAATTTTTAAAATGTCCCTACACGATCACAAACATTTTAGAAGAAACTAGCTCAAAGATATAAAAGTAGTGGAAGTATGTCAATATTTTATCAACGTATTTTTGCCATTGTTTAATAGGAAGAACGAGTGTTGTATTTAAAAAGGCTGTATGAAATATATGGGTGTTTCTCTGCTATTTGGAAATTCGTTCATACAAGACTGTCCTGAAGCAATTTCATTAAATGTTGAGAATGTTTGTTAATAAAATGAAGGGCAATAGTAAATTAAATATATATCTTAAAAAAGCCCACACATTTTCCTCTTTATTTTTGAGTTATGGACGATTTTTTGCAAAGCCGTAACAGGGGACTGTTGTAACCATCCAGGGGAATGTTTTATGGACAAAAACAATTAGTATTTTTGTTTAAGTAATCAAAGTCTTTATATTTCTATGCCATTCTAAAATATGTAATTTTAAAAAAAAAAACAACAGTATTAAAACAAATCTTACTTAATATAGTGATTTTTCTTAAGCCTAATAACAGTTACGTTAAACTTAACAAAATCAACTTCTTAGTCTAACAGTATTTTTAAGACTAAATTGTATGACACTAAAGTCGGTCTTTATAATAATGAAAAATGTGGTATCCTGCCTTTTCGCAGAAATTTTATTCCCAAATGCTTCATTTGCCAAACTGTTTCATTTCCCAACTCTCAACAGTCTCCGAAAACAAAATAAAAAATCTTATTATATTTTCTTATGGTTTTATAGAACACAGTAGATTAGGTTAGGTTTATTTTATGAGCTCCGAAAAAAATATGGTTTCAAAAAAATCGTGAGTTGGGACATGAAACAGTTTGGCAAATAAAACATTTGGGAATAATATTTCGGCCAAAAGACACGATACCATATTATATGCAACTAATGCACTTTCTGATGATCTTAAAGGTGCCTGGCTTCTTCTGCGGGATCCTCTGAATCAGGTGTATTTTTCCAGGGGATTGTTGGCCAGGGTTCTGTCATTTTTACATAAATACTTAATAAAACAATATCATTTCAAAACATTCAGATAAACGACACAGATGTAGCTACAAACTAGAACTAGATGATCAAGTATTATAAACGAATTGTCGTTATTAAAACTCTTAAAATAGTTTTTAAAAAGCTAGCCAGTGGACTGTTTTCACTTACGCCCGAGACGCGTAGTACACCAGCTAACGCAGTAGTAGCACTATATAAAATGGCGGTTGCCCGCTTAGCTACACAACCAAACAAACTTCACACCGATTGCGTTCCGTTTCACGATCTAAATGCTTCGCTCCAAAACTAAATTTTATTTCAGTGCAGTTTTAAAATTTTAACAGGGGACTGTTTAAATAATTTGAGGACAGCATTCGCACATAGATATTTTGATTAAAATTCTATTGTAAAATATAATTGTGATGTATAAAGGTGCTTACTGTTTTTGTTAATATATTTGGACAATTTTTATTCAATTATCAACGATAAAAAAATAAATATTTGTAACAAGATTTTTGTAATTCTTGAAAAGGGACGTATCAGGGGACTGTTTCTTGAGACGTTTGAGGTTCATTTATTCGAATATTCCATTATTAAATTACTAAATAAGCTGTGGCATGCCAAGAATACCTAATACTATGTCGGTATTGATACAAAAACTAAGAAATTTAAAGATTTATTAGATAAAATTAGCTTGGGACAGCGATTTTCCATTTAGTGGAGAAATGCCCATATAATCTATGTAATTGTTTACGTAATAGCAGCCTTGACGAAGCTACAATCGGGTAAATTATGATCGTTACAGTTCATTATCGGCCAGGAAATGTGTTTATGCTAATGAGCCTATTCCGCAGAGTGGACACTTCGGTGAAAGGAAACATAAAAACGAGTATTATTTTATCAATGGGACGTAGGACCTACTTATAAACCAAATTAAAATAATTTAGTTACATAATAAACAACTTTGAAAAAGGAAAATGGCATGAGTTTATATGTGTATTGTAAACAAGTTGATTGATAAATAATTTAGGTAATATAGGTACTTATGGTATCCTTTGCCGAAAATTTCATTTTTTCACACAAGAAAAAGATTACTTCTTTTTCATGAGGCATTTTTTCAAAATTAAAACACAATTCTATATACACTGCCACTACTCACTACACTGCTTCATATACAATTTGCAAAATTATACTGACGGAAACAGTTATCGTGATGGTTGAAGTCGATAACAGCTAGGCACTATCTAGGAATGCATTGTTGCATTTGAAGTACATACCTAGCACTGGCGGCTGGTCTTTCAAGAGCAATTTATTAATGAAAGTCGTTTACATGATATTATTTTAATGATAAAAATACTCCTATGTAATTTTATAGCGTATCCAGGGTGTGCCAGTAAACTCCGGAGTCCCAGTTTGCGATGTGTGAAACAAGAAAACAAGGAGAGGCGAAGGATCTTCCAATATTATAACACTAGCTTCTGCCCGCGATTTCGTCCGCGTGAATTTTCTTGTTCCCCCGTTCCCCAATCCGTTCTCGAGATATCATCAAAAAAACCGTTTCATACAAAATGTATGAGAAAATAAATTTTTAACATATATATTTTTTTCGTGAATTTTTCGCATGTTTTAATAGTTATTCTGCTATTCGGGGCGGAGGCAAATCCTACAAATCAAAGATCATAAAAATAAACCAGACGTTATAAATGGTGAAAATAACCCGACTTTGTTTTATTATATACCAGCTTTTGCCCGCGGCTCCGCCCGCGTAGATGTCGGTTATCGCGTAAAAAAGTAGACTATGTCCTTCTCCATATCCCAGGCTATACCTCTGCCAAATTTCATGACGATCGGTTCAGCGGTTCAGGCGTGAAAACGTAACATACAGACAGAAAGACAGAGTTACTTTCACATTTATAATATTAGTATGGATTAGGATAATATAATTTATTTCACCAAACATATTACAACGGATTACACATACTTATAGGGCATGGGGGTATATAACATGGGAGCATCTGTAGCCAAACTAGGATCTGGAGGAGGAATCTGGCCTGTATCTTGGCAGTGTAGTATGTTATCTAGAAATTTCTTAAAAAGTCGATAGTCTATCATTTGCTTGTGTCATTCGCTCATTGCTGTAATGGGGGGCACGTGGTGGCAGTACGTTGATACTGTGGTGACACCTGCCGTTCGCTTGGCAACAAACCGCACTGTGGTCACCGTTGTTTACCACTACTTAAATTTTAATTCCGCCATTTTTTCCGCGTCACTGCAAAACCCTTTTAGGTACAAATGTTAGCATAATGGTAGGGTACGGTGGGGATTTAAAATGCACTCGTTTTAGGTTTCCTTTTTGAGTGAAAGTTTCAGCTTAAAGTACAGCGATTTTGTACCATCTGTTTCCGGGTACTTTGTAAATACAAAGTACGTAGCTTGACACTTCAAAAACATTATATTTATACCAATAAATAATTGTGTCATGTTAAAATACCAGCTTTTTACTAAATGCATATGAAAGTATATACGATAAAACAAAAAAAAAATATAAAATTATTTTCTGTCTGTCTGTTTGTTCCGGCTAATCTCCGAAACCGCTGGACCGATTTTGACGGGACTTTCACTGGCAGATAGCTGATGTTACTTTATTTTAGAAAAAGCTACGCGGGAAAAACGGCGAGCAACAGCTAGTTCTTAATATTTGTTACAGAAACTGCAATATTCTTATTTTCACTCATGATTTAAGGTTGACTTACGTCAGTGCCAGTGCAAGTAAGAATGGTTGCGCAGTCGTAAAAACATGTCTCTACACACTTGCCGGTCCGTCTATTGTTTGTCTACGTTGCGTGCATCTAAATATCACTATAAAACGTAGGAATAATATTTATTGTTTGATGCTCATTCATTCGTGGAGGTTACTTTCGTTTGGCTGCAGATAATCGTACCTATCAGCTAAATTCGCACATGTGGAGAACATTTGTCCGTTGAAGTTATATCGTTGTAAAATCTACTTTATTGTTACGTGTTAAAGCCGTTTATTCAGGATGAAGGTTTCGGAAGGAAGTGGTTTGTTTCTTTGTTCCACCGTTTGCTCCAGATGTTAAAGTCGTTGGTCGTGTCAGAGGTCGCCAAAGACCGACAACTGACATGAAGATAGTGGGGGATTACGACAAAGGGTCACTACGGCTCGACTAAAATACTGAGCACTTCTTACTAAAAACAAAACCTGGCTATGGAAGGTTTAGGCGCAGAAGGCCTAATTCTCAAAATGACAACAGAGTTGCACAAGGACTAGTTCTCAAAATGCCAAATACTCTGAATGGCCAATTCTCTAAATGGCTAATTATCAAAATGGCACCTTTTCCGTACTTTTATATTAATTTCACGACATTCTTCTTTTCTCAATATTATTCATTTCACATTTATTATTCAGTTCACGACATTAATGGGTATAATTTTAAATTATTTTGATGTGATTATGTATTTATTTTTCTTTATTATAAAAGCTTCGTGTATTTAAATTTTATTCAGTTCACATAATAGTGTTGACTATAATAACGATGTCAATTCAGTAAAAACACCAAACTAAAAAGTTATATTTATCACTTTCGTTCCATCCTTTAATTTAAAGCTTTCAAAATGGTTTTAATAAGTCTTAAATTATGTTATTTTGAAAATAAACAAAAGTGACAGTAAAGTTATACTGTGAATAACTTCGGTATAACCATACATTTTTGACGTTTATATCTAGTATAACTTTATTCCGCGTTTATTGGGTGCCATTTTGATAATTAGCCATTTAGAGAATTGGCCATTCAGAGAATTTGGCTTTTAGAGAATTTGCCATTTTGAGAACTAGTCCTTTTGCGAGTCTGTTGACATTTTAAGAATTAGTCCTTCTTCGCCTAAACCGACAAGGTTTGTAATGTAACAACTATTTGTAATAACTCGTCGACGGTGCAAATAATATGGGAAAACGTACAAATAAGTGTATTATTTAATTCCGAAGACAATTCAACATAAGGTGAGGAGCCACATTAGCCTAGCGATGATTATGACCAGTCACGGCAATCACCTTGTGTACAAGATAATACAGACATGTTCATAAATTAATCTAACTTAAGTCGTAACGTGTAACAAGTATCGTAGAGAGATCTTTAGATCTCCCCACGATCTTTTAGCTCTTTACGTTAACTTCTTCCTATACATTCAAAGAAACTGGCAAGACTTCTCAAAGTTCACCTTTGAAATAGTCAGATTTGTCGACGAAACCGTAAACTTTGTCACAAGCAAAGCGCATTAAATGGATACGTTACTCTTGGGTATACTGTAGAAGTGTAGAAAGTACTCGTGCAATATCAAAAGGAGACTCGAAAGACGTAGCCGACCATGGTTATATGCAAGCTACGGTTTATCCCAGACAGGTAACATGTTAAAGTTGCTTCTTCAGAGAAACTATAACCCAAAGTCTCTAATTCAGATAATTTATGTAAACAAAGTAATGTCACTGTCAAAATGACAGGACAGTGGTGCAAAACATTTTATCATATTTTTTTTTTGTAAATAATCGTCTATGAAATTAAAGTGAATTAATTATAAGAAATATGCAAACAAAATACCGTTGCCAAACAATGTTTTGTGTAGTGTGTCGGAGACACGGTATATGATCGTCATAATCAGCCCTTTTTAAGCCCAGTGCTAGACGTAGGCCTCCCAAAATCGATTTCCAATCGAAACAGTGTGTAGCCGTTTTCATCCAAAATGTGGCTAGATATGCTACTTACAATAATGAATCTATGTATGAGAGTTGTAATATTAGTGTTGTTGAAAATGAAAAAAAATTGAAAATGTTTGGATCTCCTGCATTGTTACCAGTATCATAAAATATTTTATACCAAAAAAACTCCTTCTTTTAATAACTTTGTTTTAAACCGAAAATTTATAAAAATAATTACGGTATGATTATTTTTTAATTATTACTTCTTAAATTCAGTACTTAAAAGAAAATGGAACCCTTTTCTTCGCCATTTTATGTGAATTACCATTACGAAGATATTTTTTTGCTATGTTATCCCCTTTGTTTACATAAATTATCTGAATTTGAGACTTTGGGTATAGAGCATGAATGTATGTGCATCTGATTTTTTGTCACATTACAAATATCACTACTGCACGTATCTTGTAGCTACGGACACAGATTGCTATTTCGTCTCGAAACGTGCGTTGCATATTTTAAACAATTTGTTTTAGCAAGATTTAAAACCTAGTCCGTAGTTAGTGTAATAATGACTCTTTCTGTGAATACGAACGATACAAGTCACTACGTTTCAGATTCATTCATAATTTATTGAACAAAAATGATAGCCGCGTCTAGACAGAAGCGATGTCCAATCTCATTATTACGACTTTTAGTTTGGACTAGCTTTTGACCGCTGCTCCGCCTGCGTGGCTGTCGGTTATCGCGTAAAAAGTAGCCTATGTCCTTCTCCATATCCCGGGCTATTATCTCTGCCAAATTTCATGACGATCAGTTCAGCAGGTTAGGCGTGAAAATGTAACATACAGACAGACAGACAGAGTTACGTTCGCATTTATAATATTAATAGTATATAGTATAGTATGGATTTACTCGTATTACGTTTTTCTATATCTCTTCGGAGTAAACTTTGTAGTATCACACTTCAAACCTACTTGTTGATTACGGTTTGTTTTTCTTTTATTTACATTAAGTAAATTATTCGTTCGCTATCGAAGATTCCTGGTAACGCAGATTTCTATGGATTTTTTCTGAATACGTATCGATTTCAGAGGAAACGAAAACACTCAGATCAATTAGCTTATTAGACGTAATCACTTAAAACCGTGTTCTGTTTGTCCTACGTGAGACTCATAGAGTAAAAACTACAGTTTTCTGCCGTACCGAATATCTACCAATAGATCAATGAATCAATTTTACGTATTTCATTAAAAAGTAGTGTAGTTATAGCAGCGTTTAGTAGCGTAGGTGGTAACTAGACGCGGTTAATTGTGAGCTATTCATTACGGTAAATGGTTTGCACATTGGTATACTCTTATTGTGCCAGTAGATGCCATCACTATAATTGGTGTCTATCAATCAACTATTTCGGTGACGGTGATCTATGGATAGTTATAGGCGTAAACGAATCTTCGTCTAGTTACAAGGCTAGTCGTTTCGTTGTATCGATGTTATTATATGGCATAGGTTTATATACCAGTTTAACCCGATTCCTACCTAAAAATTAAATTGAATACAGAACGAGAACGAAACGAAATCGAACGAGACTATGGCTGGATGACATAACGTTGGCAATCGGACAACAGCTGTCGATTAATGTGAAAACACTTCTCAAATTATGGATCATTCATGGGACTATCGTTAAGTAGTACTTAAATAAAAATTTTAAGAGCTTAAGTACCTCTATAACTCTAATCTGCAATTAGAAAAATAAAATTACTAAGTACAAATTACTTTAAGTTTTATAACTAATTATATGTATAGATTATAACTAATAAGAAATGAAAGAAGTTGAAACAACATTTTATTTATAATGCTATACTGGGCCTCAAGTCTGCTATTACAATAGTGTCAGAATGGTCTCGCCATTGTGAGTATTTGACAGTGTTTGTATGGCAAATCTGTCAAAAACTCACAATGAAGAGACCATTCTGACACTATTGTAATAGCAGACTTGAGGCCCTGTATAGTTGTTGCCGTATATTGTAATAATTAAGGAAATCTTATAGTTATGATCAGGACCAGGACCATCATGACCATAATATAACTAACAATTGATTATTCAAAGCGGGTTATATAAGAAATAGTTATTTTATTATAAAAACATGATAAATAAGGATTATAGAAAAATAACTAGGCCAAAATTCATACTTTTGACAAGATTGAGGCTGTCTAAAGAACCATGTAAAAACATGGGAATTAAAGACTGCAAACCTGTTTCTGTTCATACTGAAGATCATAACAGGAAGTGAAATACTGAAAATATTAATATTCAGAATAATATTTTTTTGAGATTAAAATAATTAATGCAAATATCTATTAAACCCATAATATTAAACTATGCGGATTTTTAAGATTATGATGTTATAATCAAATAGCTTATTGTATACACTCTGTTATTACTAAAAAGTAAGACTGAAGGAAATTAAACATGAAATTATTATTCATGAAATAGTTCACACCAACGACTTATGGACAGCATGCCCTTTTGGCATTTCTTTAGTTCCCTGGACATTTGCAGCAGTAGCCAACTGAGTGGTAGACTATTTGTGAGCCTGTGGTATCTCCATTCTTGATTATTTAGTAAATATTGAAAAAATAATAAAAAATTGTCCTACTACGAAAAGACAATTCTTGATTTCAAAGTTTGGGTGATAATAACTATGATAAGTGAATTTCCTAAGACAATTCTAAACCTCAATCAGGATGTTGGCCTTCTTTTGAACACTGCTACCAATCACTAGGCCCTGACTGCAGACTAAAGAGATTTTGTTCCCTGAGACAAGTTCATAGCTGATTAACACCAACATTTTGCTATCCTTGTAAGGGAATGATTGTTGTCAGTAAACAGTTCAATAAGGGCAAACCGAGAGAGATGGAAAAGGTTGCTCATCTGGTTTGCCAGAAGTTAACGTGGTGGCCAGAGGCTATTGATAGACCACATCTCAGTTCCTTGACACACGGGTAGGGTGACCCACTTCCTGTCCACATATGCCATGGAGAAAGAGTAAGGAGCCCACATGAATGGGCTACTCTATCCATCCAAAGGATGTCTTTGAAATATCAATTTTACCATTTTACCCATTGTGTCACTATGCAAAATTTCTAGATTTATATTTGTAATTCGTATGGTGTGGCATAATAAAGAGTATTCTACATTCTACTATAGTCAAGAACTTGACCAAACCAGAAAAAATGGCATTCGAACTTGAGGGAAATGTTTGCCATATACTGGCTTTTGGGCTGCTTATTACTGAATAAGCAACCCAAAAGCCGGTCTTCAGAGTGCACATAAACTAGTTTATTCCGACACCAGACCATTTGTCGAACATTGAAGATAAGCGAGTGATACGTTCCATAGTGCTCCTGAACCTAACTTGCAAAATGACGAAGTGAGCAGATTAACTTACAAGTATATCACCTAACTTGTACTAATTAAGGATATGAGTGATCCAATTATCCTTTAGTAATAAGAATATTATTTCCATTCAGTTTAGATCTCATTGATTTTCATTAATTAGTAAGTATGTATACCTTTTATTTTAAGGTCACCTTAATCAGGCTAATGGTTGATATGATTTTTTTTTACATTTTAAACTTAGCGATATTCAATTTTGTTGGGTATCAAATGAAAGAGCATATGGATCTTTTGGAATGGTATCTCAAAATCCTCAATTCATCACACTATAGCTTATTACAGGCAACTCACTTGATTCATTAAGGAGTAAGCGTAAGTGAAAGAAATAAAGCTTTGCAATAAATTAAATTAAATTAATTAATAATTTAAATTTGCAATAATTCCGAATGTGGAACGTTTTATCAGTTTTAAAGAACTTGGCAAGAGAACTGCCGAGTGATTGAAAAATGCAGTAGCAGAGAGACGTTTGAACCATATCGTCGACCGTAGGTTCAATTGAGGTAAGGGACAAAATACGATTTTTCAGGAGAGGCCGACAAAGTTTTTTTTCGGACTAAATCGCCCATAACTTTTTTTGTTATTAACCTTTTTCGGATCTGATTTCGCACATAATCTTTTATTTTAGTGCTCTATCTACCTGTGTAAAATTTATTTAAATAAGTTATCTATTTAAGAAAATAGATGTCCCTTACACCAACGTATTTTGTTAGTAATGTCCCTTACTGATCAAGTATCTTGTAGTCCCGTCCCTTACATTAAATTGACCTCTACGTTGGATCAAAAATTGTGGAAAAATTGTGAAAAGATAGTGTAAATCACTTGTTGAAAAAATTTATGAAAAGAAATACAGTGTAAAAGATTGTTGACAGAAAATTAAGTACACACTTTTGGCGTACGGATATCTTAAATTTGGAAATCGTTACCTACCTTACCTTATCTTACCTTATTTGATTCGATTGGTGGCGGTAAATACAACATTTCAAGTTGCTATATAGCATAGTTTTTCAAATACATTGTTATTATGGGGCTGATTCGAAATTTGGATCCAAAAAATCAGTAGGGTAAGGGACATTTTTCTTAAGCTAGAATTTTTTCATATACACCATTCGAAAGAGCGAAAAATTCTGAACAAAACTGTATACTTAGCTCATTTTGGGTATTTTGTCCCTTACATCAATTGAACCTACGGTCGACGTATGGATTCTCTATATCGTTTGAACCGCACTAAATCTCAAATACATAATACTAGTGACAGTAGTAGAGACCAGTTAGACAACGAATTAAGTAACAGAGCTACCTACAGAACAGATATCTGTTCTCTGGAGCTATCTAGATACCTAAGTTAACAAGTTCTCTATGCGTGAGAACAGTCGAAACTCTTTAGTCTCAAAGGACACAACGAGGACTTACGAGCGAGCAGTAGAATAAATAATACACACACGAATGGGTTGTAGACTAGCAGGAATTCCTTTGTAGGGGGGACGTTTTGCATTTTTAATGGCCATTTATTAGGTCGCATTTTTTTTTTTTTACCGCAACCACTTTTTTTTGGTATTTATTGCGTATCTATACGTGAATCCTTTTGACGACTGGTTTAACTTTTCTGTGCAAAGAAAGTTTTCATCTTCACCCAAACACCAACTTAAATGAATCGAAACAAAATAGATTGTTTATTTACAGGGACACACTGCAGTGAAAACTAAGCAAACAAATTTTATCTATGTAACCCTTGTCCTGCTATTTAATTGACATATTTTAAGGGCAGTTCGATTTACCGTTTATTTCAAAATTCCACGGCATAACTAATTGCGGAAGTCATTTGCGTAGTTGCAATCATAAAATAATATTCCTGACCATTTCAAAATTCATGCGTGTGATATCAAAGTGACATAACCGTGTGACGTATCAGACACGTTTAGCTGTCAAATCAATCAGTGTTAGGATTAGCGTCCAGTTAAATAATATAATCGGAGTTAGTACGCACTTCATCTGATGCCGTTTATGTGCTAATTTTGAGAAGAGAATAAAGATCTACGCAAGGCTTGCATTACTAAGAGCAAATATCGCTATAAAGGTATCAATTACACTACCTATAGGAGCAGTCAGCACATAGTTATATCAAAATTACGTATAACCAAATACAACAAGGAGCAGGTAAAACAAATTTCTAACGTAATCCCAAAAGCTCCCCAACAAGAAATTCTCGAACGTAAAACTTCCCCGACTTTTCCCTAAAAGCAGAACAAATGAGAAAGCTGAACAGCAACAGCATGAATGCAGGGGTACCAATTATCTGGTAGGCACGTAAAAATACAACGAAGCAGTGCATGTGTTCTGCAACTGCATTTCGTTAGCCGGGTGTTGCGGACTCCTGAATAATGGATGCAAGTTATGAACCCCCACAATGGAGAAAGATATAACTACGCGTTTACCGCATTGAACTGAACTCCAGCTCGGGTTTGAAATAAAACTATCGACGCGAAAAGCTATCGTTACGTATATGAATTGACTAGCATTATACGAATGTTACACGAACGAGCTAATTTGTAATGAATATGGCTTTACAACTTTGTCAGTTTACGTGCTCAACGAACTAATTGTGATTCGTCATCACTAATGGCTCCATCGGCATCACTATTCCGATCGGATTCGATTTTGTACTAAGCATGTGAATTTTCGTTGAAATAAATTAAGGCCCCTACAAAACACCGCTCGTTGCGCTACACGCGGTGCCTTTGTGTCGCGTCGCGTGTCGCGCCTGTTTGTAGGAGCCATTAAGCGGATGGCGCCGCGCCGTAGGCGGCCTAAATGAATTTTTAACGTTTAGAAACGGATTTTCAGCACTACTCAAATATTTGAATCGAACATTTAAATTAAAGCGTACACACATCAAAAAAAGTTATCCAGCATTTCTTGGGGTAACCTGTCCCATTCTTTAATAGCGGCTTCCCTGAGCTCTGGCACTGTCTGGGGACGTGGCTGACGGTTCCAAACAGCTCGCTTAAGAGCATCCCACGCGTGCTCTATTGGGTTTAAGTTAGGCGAGCCGAATCATAATATAATCTACCGTACCTAACAAAAAAGATTTCGATTTTTCAAAGTGATTACAAACTTTTTTTGATGTGTGTAGGTACTACAAACTTTATAACAAACTGAAAGTTTTGGCGTCCTTGTTTGGTCGTTATATCTTTGTAGATGAAGTACCTATGCTACAAGAGATGCTGACTAACACGTAATCTTTTATATACAATTCTCGTGTCACAGTGTTAGTTACCTCTACCACTCCTCCGAAACGGCTTGACCGATTTTCATGAAATTTTATTTGCATATTCAGTAGGTCTGAGAATCGGCTACTATCTATTTATTTTTTTAGGTTTAGGTAGGTAGGTAGGGTAGGGTAGGGCTGGTAGGTAGGGTAGGGTAGGTAGGTAGGTAGGTAGATAGGTAGGTAGGTAGGTAGGTAGGGTAGGGTAGGGTAGGGTAGGGTAGGGTAGGGTAGGGTCGGGTAGGTAGGTAGGTAGGTAGGTAGGTAGGTAGGTAGGTAGGTAGGTAGGTAGGTAGGTAGGTAGGTAGGTAGGTATGTACGTACGTAGGTAGGTAGGTAGGTAGGTAGCTAGGTATGTAGGTAGGTAGGTAGGTAGGTAGGTAGGTAGGTAGGTAGGTAGGTATATAGGTATATAGGTAGCAGAAAGAAGTAGGTAGTAGATTGGTAGGTATATAGGTATATAGGTAGCAAAAAAAAGTCTGTCCGGTCAGCTAGTTATACTATATAAAGCTCGTTTTCATATAACATTAGAAACTTAAACTTTATGGTGTACTGGGACTGGGATAGATTTAACTTTATTTGCGGCATCTTCGACTCTAATATTTTGCAATACTCGTACTTTGCGGTTTAAATAATTTCCATTAAAATGTTTATACTTAATGAAAATGATCAACGACCATCAGCAGTGTAGCGACTAACCAGACGATAAAGGCGATGTTAAGACAAGACCTTAGTCCAGTTGAAACTGGTCTAAATTTGTTCTAAGTTATGAATCTGAGAATTTCGACAGCTTTGGTCCGAACTAGGAATGTTATTGTTATTATGATTGCTTTGGGCATACAAAGCATTACCAGGCAATTACAAAATGGACGCCGTCAAACTAACGTTAGCAATAATGTCGGGAATTTAGTCAATAGGTACCTAGTTATCATTAATTAAATTATCACTTACCACTAATCAACTGGTTTTATTTTAATTTATATTTATATCAGATTGTTTTCATTTTCGACAGTCTCTGCGATTTGATACAGGTTTTGTCTTGTTTTACTTGTTTGTGGTTCGCGCCGGGGTTATAATTATATATATATAAAAAATATATATATATATGTCGGAGACGAATTGTATCCGGTACGCCAGCGCCATCTAGTCGCGTTCGATGGAATGGAATTATTGGAGTTCGCGCCAACGAGTCTTGATTAATCGGGACGCCAGTGCTGTTTAGCGGCGCATGACGGAGTACAACATAACGTTCGACCGGCGACAAGTGATCGCCGCACATTCCACAAGTGAAGTTCATCGGTGGCGGTCAAGCAGTGAAGACGTCGAGAAACTGTTGCGCGTTCGGTATAGTTGTGTCGTGTTCCAACATTAATTACTTTGCATACCCATTACTGTATAGAATCAAGTTCTTCTAACTGAACAGACAGATGTGCTGCTGAGGAGTTTGTTCCGCTATTTCTTCCCAGCTAAAGCTAAGGAAGTGGTGAAGGGATTGGCGTTTTGGGGGAACTGTCTTATGTAATCTTTAAAGTTCTATCTCAGGTTCAGTAAATGACTTTTGAGTTTAATTCGGTTTTTCTATTGCGCAATAACCAACACTACCCATAGTACTACCTTCCGTTCTCCGACATATATTTTATTTTGTGATAAAATAAAATATATATATAATTATATTTATTTTATTTATCATAATCAACTGGTATGAACAATTTTTTTTAATTTTTTAATTTTATTTAATTTATGACTGTCAATTATTTCACACATTCGTGGATCCTAAAACATACCCATTCAAATGATCGGTTCCGGGAAAGCGTTTACAATGTAGTCATGAACCGTCCGACCAACAGTCAAAGGCTATCAAATTGTGATTTCCACATGAGGCAGTATTTTAATCTATACAAATACCTAAATAAAATTGAAGTGTCTGTTTGTAATGTCAAAATAACAGCTTTTTACTAAATGCATATGAAAGTTTAAACGATACTTATAACAAAAATATTTTTTTTCCTTTTTTCCGTCTGTCCGTCTGTTTATTCCGGCTAATCTCTGAAACGGCTGAACCGATTTTGACGGGATTTTCACTGGCAGATAGCTGACGCTATAAGAAGTAACATAGGCTACTTTTATTTTCGACTAACTGCTGCCCGCGGGTTCGCCCGAGCGAATTATTCAAATGAAAACAAAAAACAATATGGAAAAAGTTACGCGGGCGAATCCACGGGCGGCAGCTAGTTACAGATATAAATATTTAAAAAATACATAGGATGACACAATGGGCAGTCTTATCTCTAAAAGCGATCTTTTATTTAAAGGCAAACTTTGGATGGATTTAAAGGGATAAGGAGATATATTACCTACTACAGGTAAGCACCTAGTAGTTAGAATTTAATAAAAATGTCCGGCAGAAAGACAGTAACTTCGTTAACAAAAGCGCAAAACATCTGTCCAAAAATGTAGTTCAAATTTCATGACTAGAAATTAGAGTACGATAAAATATAGGTATCTTAACGTGGCTTTCTACAAAACTAGGGCATCAACCATAGTAATTAGGTCTGCGCATATAAAAGTTTGACACAGACACTTTTTATTTATTTGTATAGATATATACAAATAAATAAAAAGTGTCTGTTTGTAATGTTAAAATAACAGTTTTTATTTTTTTATAAATACATATGAAAGTATAAAGGTACTGATCTGTTTGTTCTGGTTAATCTCCGAAACGGCTGGACCTATTTCGACGGGATTTTCACTCGCAGATTGCTGATGATATAATGAGTAGGTAACTTAGGCTACTTTTCTTTTGGAAAAACCTGGTTTGGTCCGTGGATGTGTGACCATGGTCCGTGGATGTACAAACCGAGACTCCTCCGTGCCCCGGAAAGCACGTTAAGCCGTTGGTCCCGGCTGTCAGTAGTGGATCTTTAACAATCGTTACGGGTCGTCAGAAGCCCGAAAGTCTGACAACGAATCTTACCAAAGGGTATAGTATAACCCAGTTCCTGGAGTTCAGATAGGCAGTTCGCTCCATGTAAAATACTAGTATTCAGCTGCATCCGTTTAGAATGGAAGCCGACCCTAACATAGTTGGGAAAAGGCTAGGCAGATTGATTGAATGTTGACACTGACAGGTCTTAAACGCGATTTAAGGCTCCTACAAACAGGCGCAACACAAAGAGAACGCTCGTCGCGCGGCACACGATGTCTTTGTGTCGCATCGCGTGTCGCGCGTGTTTGCAGGAGCCTTTAGATGTGCTAAACGCGTTCAGTTTCATTGGTGAAATTCGCCGTAAGTTTGCGAGGTCAACGTAAGCGCCAGATTTTCTTTTCTCAAGTTGGTGCCTAAAGTTAATTCAACAAAATTACGACCTTCGCAAGAGCTTATCAACAAACTAATAGGTAGGTTATCTAGACGGACGTAAAGCGAATGCTTTCTTATTCCTTGTCGAAGCGAGTGAATGAATCATGGTAGGCGAGGTGGTTACGTCAATACCGTTCCACCTACGGACGTACAGAGCTGCAACATATTTCAAAGTTAGTATTGTGACTAGAAATGGAACATAAAGTGTGTCTATTTTTATCCCCACCCGTAGGACTACAGAGGGATTCAAAAATTCATGCGGTATCCGTATCAATGCACTTATTGTGTTCTGGTTTTAGCCAATAGTTTCGGTCGACTTCGATCGGAAATGTTCGGAATTTCCTGGCCAGGAAATTCCGATACTCGTATTTTAAAGTTCCTCTTAAAATTCTCACCTTCCATTCGACGGCTATTGAAATTGCTTTTTCATTTCATTATTGACCGGGCTTATATTTCCGACAGTGCCTGTGGACTTTTGGTATTCTAATTAAAATCTATCTAGACATCGCGTTGTAGTCAACCTTTTTACAAAATAAAATTTCAGTGTGTTTGAGATGTAAAATGAACAGGTTTTTACTAAATGCATATGTAAATTACGGTACTAGAAAAAAAAAAAAAAAATTTTTTTAAATTTTGTCTTTCTGTTCGTTCCGGCTAATCTCCAAAACGGCTGAACCGATTTCGACGGGCTTTTCACTGCCAGATAGCTGAAGTTATAAGGAGTAACTTATTATTTAGTTTTATTTTAGAAAAATCGACGCGGGCGAAGCCGCGGTCTGCATCTAGTTAAAAAGAACTTTTTAACAAAAAAAATTTTTTTTAAGTCGTTTGTTTTTTTGTTAAAAGTTTTTTATTTTTCACTTTTTAGTTATGATACCTATCCCACAACAATTCGATTACCACTACTGGCTACACCGCACAAACAACAGTGACACAAGATACCTTTACGAAGTGGATTAAATACGTAGGTATTATCGAAGCTAACTCAAAAACTACCCAAGCAAAGTTAATAAAAATCGATTAATAACCATTTAAAGCCCAAATGCATCTCATGACAATTCCAATAAGCCCAAACACGGCTAGGATACATTGTTTTATCACGGAGTTCCAGTTCACACCTTCCGGCTTCATCTTCAGATCAGTTCGATGGTACCATTTTCATCAGAATTATTTATTTAAATTTGCTTTATAATCGCTTAACTATCTTAATCGAAATATCTTATCGCCACCCGTGAAATACTTATCATTGAGAAGTTCCGTTGGCCATTTGTAGTCTTCATCAGTTCCACTTCATCAAATGATTCTAACTGAATGCAAATGCTTGAGTTGTTGATGAAAATACAAAAATCGCTATATGTTTGCTGTAAAATTTGAGGAGTTCCCTCAATTCCTCATGGATCCCATCATCAGAACTGGATTTTGAATGGCAAAAATGGGACCAATCTAGAAGTATATCCTTTCAAATATTTTTTTTTTTTCCAAATCGGTTCATAAACGACGGAGTTCTGAGGTAACAAACATTTTAAAAAAAAAACCGTATTGAGAACCTCCTCCTTTTTGGAAAATCGGTTAAAAATGTACTAACTGGGTGAACCTATTACGAATTTAATATTCAAAGTAAATCCCTATAATTAATTTGTGTAATAAGATGAAGCATAATAAATCCTTGAAATTATATTACGAGTACCACTTAATTTGCTAGCTAGTACATTCAAGTCAACATGATGCCGCCGTGGCCGTGGCCAGAAGTAATCGCGCGACGCGCGTGTCTTTGGGACGAGCCAATAGAGGCATAGCAATGACTAATGATTAGTAATGATTCTTCACACTTATAAGAAAATATTTATGTGACTTTAAAAGCATTATTTATCGTGGTTTATGCCATATTGAGGTTTTGTCCCTATTTATAAGTTCGCTTTTATTAGGTACCGAATGGGGTCAGAAATAGGGCTCCGTCCATACTGATCCCTAGTCCCAACTCGGCCGCTTTTTTATATGCCTATTAACTACAAGGGTACAGTTTGTTGGAAAAGTGCTACTCGTACGATGTAGAAAATAAATACTTATGACGTATACATTTTTCTCTAGATCTTTATCTATACATTTTTTAACAAAATAACCTACTTTGATTCCGCGCAAATAAGTAGGTAGTTATTAAATATTAAATAATTCATTCCTAGAAATTTTAAAATAAGTCTAAGCCGTGATTTCAAACTGTGATTTGTGATGACTGAACAAAAATAAAATACAAGACATACAGATACAAGCACTTTTCTTACCATCAGTACTTTTGCGCCTTCTAGCTATACATGTAGGGTATACACGGACCGTGCGAGTTGGGATTAGGGATCAGTATGGACGAAGCCAAAAATATGGTATCTAAGACATAATAATGTCACAATATTATGAGAACGCGAGGTACTTACATTTATATTCGAATACATAGGTTAGGATTTAGGAAGCTATAAAACATAAAATAAAGTAGTCAATCTATCTCAGAGGCCATTTTAAATGCAATGCTGTTGTTTATTTTACCAATAGCTATAAATTAACTGGAGGGACGACGCAAGAATGTTTAACAATGACAAACTTCGACACAGAGTTGAAGTCAGTGGAAGTCCCGTTTTAGGAAGGTAAATGAGAAAGGAAAAATATAAATGACGTAATTGTGTTATTGTCTTGCGCGATATTTTCATGCTAACTTTTTAACAATGGTGCAATAAATTTTATTTAAGTGATAAATATATTTTTTATTTCTAAGAATTACTTGCACGATACAATTCCGTACTCTTCTCGCTTAAAACTTGTCTTCCGTATTTTTACATCCAAATCAATATACGTATGTAAATAGAAAGCCAGTCAGTGGACCAGTCGCACCGGTTATGAGACCACGTATTTGCAACACGATTTTATTAGCCGGTGCCAATTCCGGTACTTGAGACCGTAAAGTAGGTACTAAATAAATACTTTGGTATGCATTTATTACATAAAATATAGCCTAAACTAGGCAGTTATGAAGGAATAGCACAACAGGTGTTAATACAATAATACTTTAGTCAGTGTCGCCTTAAGAAAGGTTAAAAGAAAAACAAATAAAAGAGAATATTATAAAAATACTTATATAAAAGAAAAAAGTAATTAACAGAACGAAACACACCATGAGAATCTATCCAAACCAATAAAAATACTACTTCTAACAAGACTGAATGCAGTTGTTGATATAACCCTAAACCAACCCAATTAAAAAAAATACATCAAGTATGACATCACACCGATAGGGTTACCAACTATGATTTAAAATATGCCTCAGTGGTATATGTATGTTTCAAATGAAGAGATTATTTCCATGCACCTCTTTTTTAGGGTTCCGTAGTAAACAAGGAACTCTTATAGTTTCGCCATGTCCGTCTGTCTGTCTGACCGCGGCTTAGCTCAGAGACTCTTAATACTAGAAAGCTGAAATTTGGTATGGGGTATACATATTAAAATAAAACTTTGAAAACTATTTTTTTTTCTCGTCTATCCCATGGTGGATATCGTTGGATAGGTCGTTTAAAAATATTGCAGGTTTGTGAAAACCATATTTCAATTCAGGGATCCGTTTGCGTAATATTAAGCTTTAAAGTGCAAATTTTTGTTAGAGTCAAGAGTCCTCCCCCCCTGCCAGTTAAATGGTTGTATTTGGATACGTGAAAAAATTCACAGCAGTAGTAAGTAGTACAACGATGTTAAAAGGAAAACTATCACAGCTAAGTAAGGTTTACAACTTACCGAGTAATAGTTGACCAACTTACATTTACAGTTGAAAAACCCATACATTTTCTATGGGAGAACATGTATATCAACTACAATGTTAAGTTTGTTCTTGGGATAAATTCATCCCAACTACGGAACCCTTCATTGTGCGTGGTCCGACACGCACTTGGCTGGTTTTTTTTTTATTAAAGGATGGTCTTGTACAATGTACGACTACGAACTGGCTATTATCATAAAAAATCCGTTGACTTTTTTTGTTGATATTTCGATTACATCTACACTACTTTGCATGAAAAATAAGAAATATATATATTCAATCACAATATCTTTACCTACTTTGAACCTACATGTAAAAGACCACGGTTCTAAGTTTTGTGTCAAGCAATTAGTTTTCCACGTGAGTCATTTTAAAAACCAAAAATGTTGGCAGCCCTACACAACACCAATGACCGACGCGTCTACGAACAGAGCGTAAGGTTCTTTATAATGTAGTGACTCACCCGAATGGTAGCGGCTCTCGTTCCGCGTTAGCCGCCTGTTGGTCCTTCCAGGCGGCGAACGGAGCGCCGCGGCCGATCTCACTGCGACCCGATAAAGAACCACACGTACACGTAACAACACACACACAAACGCGCCACACGCTGACTTACACAGACGCCACAGATAATACCATTTATTTTGAATTCGGAATCGAAAGCGCGCCAATATTTGACAACTCAATCAACCTGAGCCGTTTGTTGTTGAGCCAAAAGGTCCGTTGTCGATTCCGAAATCACAATAAACAAGTTTACTCACCATCTTAATTTATTTAAACTATAATTTTAACCATTAGCAAACCGTCTAAACACTTAAATGGTGTTTAAATTGCTTTTATGTTACTGTCTCAGTATTATTTCCCCGGTAATGACCACACTCAGAAAACATATTCTTGATATTACGCACTAAGTAACTACAATTCTTGGATACATTAGTTTTATTTACAGTACAAACATCACGCATAAACAACCACATTTTAGTTTTAGGTACTATTCAACGTTTTTAAGTTTTTCTAACACATAAAAAGCAAATAATTAACAAAAAAATAATAATTTAGGGAAACTGCTTTAACAATATTGGAAAAAAACTGAAAAATTACTTTGAGAAGTTGGTGACAATGGATGAACACAAATCAATTCATTAGGATTGAGTTCTCGAGCGATCAATTGTTTAAATAAACAATTTAATTGTTTGAGTTTGTTTTGGGGTTAGGACGTAGTATTTTAATAAGTAAGTAAGTACCTACAACCTACTTCGCTATTTAGCATAATGGTATCTAATAGTTTATTAATTCAAATAATATTTAAGGTTAACATAAGACAAGAGCTTATGAAATTAAAGTAAAATCAGAGCCCCAGTTGTCTTATAATGTTAACGATCTCATATTCTGGTGAAACAATCCAAAATATTGTAAGTAAGGCAAGTAATTATTAATGCATTCAAGAAGCACGCGAATAAACTGATAAGTTGTTTGAACCGTTTCGCCAAAAAGGAGATAAAATAATTTAGGAAAAATAAATGTTAAATGCCAGCAAAGAGAAAACTCTACAAAGGTCTGCAGTCCGAATTAAGATTATCAGGCTGTCGAAAAAAAAAACTTTTTTTTTAAATCGTTTTCTTTTTTTTAGCATGAGCTGTCATTTCTGAAAATAAACCATTGTCAAATAAATGACGTGGATTTATTGAATTTTAATTTAAATAATGAGTAAACATTTCGAAAAACCAGAAATCGACGTAAATATTGAGCGTTTGGAATCGGACATCATTAACGAACACCTTCGTAACTCGACTGTCGTGTTGCAAGATATCCTGAAAGACAAGGAAGACTCCAATGACTGCAATGGCGACGATGAAGCGCCCTCTGACGGTGACGATAGCACTGACGACGGTCTTATGTGCCAACATTGTGGGAAAATCTACAAAACAGCTAGTACATTACACGCTCACTACCTGCTCATGCACCCTGAGAACGAGGTAGAGGGGCAATGTGTGGCGTGCGATAAGAAGTATCCATCAATGCTGAGCTTGCAGAAGCATATACGATACATGCACCAATATGGCCATCGCTGTAAAGCTTGTTACAGAACCTTTAAGACACCAGAACTTTTTGTTCTACATGGTGAGACTTGCAGTAAGACTGAGACACCTTGTTCACAGTGTGGTAAGGTATTCGATTCCCACCTCGCTTTACGAAACCACATAAAGTATAAACATCCGGAGAGGAGGAATCACTGGTGCGAGCTGTGTCGTCGCACATACACGACTCACCGTGGCTTGATGAACCACAATGCAAAGATACACCCCCCAGGAGCAACTAACTGCAACTGTTGCGGAAAGACCTTCAACTCGGTGACATCACTTCAAAGTCACATACTTTACAAGCATACAGAAGATGGATCTAAATGTGCACAGTGCCATAAAGTGTTTGCAAAGAAGATATACCTACAAAAACATTTAATAAAGAATCATCAGTATTTTATGGCGAATTGTGTAAACGATTCTGAAACTGGGACTTCCAGTGAGTCAAATGTAATTATTGGTTAACTTTTTATAAAAAAATGTTACATTCAGTTTATTAATAAAGGTTTGGTTTTGTATAGTAACCTCATTTTACATTATTTAACAGTTTTGAAAGACAGTTTTTGCCTCAAATAACTGCAGATATATTTAGTATATTTTGGAATCAGGAATAAGCACAAGCCACAAGCAGACATTGTAATTGTATCAGTACAATTAAATCAAAATAAACAAAATCATCACACGCCCATTCAGACATACACAAGCTGTCGTTATATCGTCAGGCCGCCGTTAACCGTAAAGTGCGCGACACGGCCAACCCAACCATGACGCGTTAAAGGTAACCTTAATAAAATATTAATATCCACCACATTATACCCGCTAGATATAAATAATCCACGATATCGCACCATCCCAGACTTTTGTGCTTTTGTTTTTGACCAAGTCTACACAGGATATTACCGGACAGACGGAAAATTGATTTTCGAAACAGCAAACGAACATCTACCGTCTCATCAAAAACGAAAAAGTCTCGTACAATACTATGTCCCGGACGTAAACTAAATCGCGTTTTGAATTTTCTGGTTTTTCCGTTTCCTTGAGGGCCATTTCATTCAAAGTATATTAATTTCAGTTATAAAGGAATTAAAATATCAGAAGATGCAAAGCCACATTGGATAGAGGGCCACAGTGGTAAAATAAATCTTGTTGTCAAGACACATACAGACGAATCATATCACAATTCTAATGTCAGTAACGAGTTAACGACTAACGACTCAAATACTCAGACACTTTTGTTCCGAATACATATAAAATCAGTTCACTTCTTATACGAGTAAATATTTTTATAGAAGCCCCGTTTTACTGGGCTCTTCTTCTATGTAAATGGTCAAAAGAAAACCAGCGTGAAGGGGATGTCGGAGGCTTTGTTCGGACCTGAACCGGCCACGTCGAGTCGAGGAGGAAGGTATTCTGAGCAGTATCATGTCTTAAATAAGACATCTGGGATTAACCTGTGGTAGTACCTAAAATGTATTTTATTTCATTTAACTATTTAGTATCTCCAACAAAAGATATACACTAAACATGGCACACAAATAATGGGAAACATCAGGTATTGGGAATATCATAGAGGTAAGTAATAACCTGCTACGTCGCCGCGTCGCCTAATTTCCAACGGCTGGGGGGCAGCACCCTATGTTCTCCGCACAATAGACATGTCCTTATGCTACTTTGCTAGTGAATTTGCGTGTCCAGTGTGGCACCGGTCCACTCATGCCAAGCAAGTAGGTACTGCTCTAAACGACACCCGCCGGATAATATCGGGCTGCTTAAAGCCGACTCCACTCAAAAGCTAGGAGAAGCAAGTTGTGGGAAGACAAGAATCCACCAACTTCCCGGCTTCGTCAAACCCCAGGAACATTTGCCGCCCGAGCGTGATCTGTAGTGGCCTAATGGAAAACTCTCAATCGATTGCGTTCCCAGGTAGGCCGTTGCAAACACAATCAGCAAAGTGGGGGATTACTAAACCATCCAACACCCAGTGCGAGTGCGATGTTTCTCATCAGACCATGTCTACTTGCTGGAGTGTCCTAAGTGCCCGTTCACTTGCACTAAAGAAGACCTAATAAACGCCACTGATGCTGCAATTAACTTGGCCACCTATTGGGCTCAAACAATATAATAACAAAGTACGACACGAAAAGAAGTGGTAAGTTATATCAGAATCATAAACCAGCGTTTTGCCTGAATACAGTGTTTTGGCACAGTATTACAATTTTGGAGAGGAACTTCTGTGCCGTCAAATACACGAAGAATGCGAAACACCTGTTTGGTTCGAAAACAAAACTTTCAGTAAAGTTGATTTGTGTTACGAATCAAACAAAAGTAAAACGTCTATCACAAGATTGTGTTTCGCTGCAGCCGTTAAAAACACATGCATTAACACATGTTAATGGTCGGGGACGATGACTGATGCACTGCGCATGCGACTCTAGCCATTATTATCTGTCGATGCCCAAACAATACGCTTGTTGGTACTGAAATCGTATTACATGGCTGTCTAAAGGCAATTTTACATGAAACTAATATGAAAATGAAACTCAAAACATTAAGACGACAATAACCGACATTTAATGATTCTATATCTATACTGAAGATCACGTCTAAACGAGTAGTGTTAATGATAAGAAAACAAAAATATTATTTAGCATTTTCTTAATAACTTAATATATGAATATTTTAGATTATGTTTATATCACAATGTGAAAATAATTTGTAAAGTTATGTCTAATGCGGAAAAAACACTGACAATCACGCAAAATCTATCAAGCGTATTTTTCTGAAACCTACACTCTTTTAAAGATAATTACTGATGTTTTAGTATACGTGTTTTATTAAAATACCTTTTGTTTTATGTATAATAAATTAATAATGCGTCTTATTTGGGACAGCGCTCCTGGATGGGCGAGTCCTATTACTGGCTGGATGTACGACGCGTCGCTTGAGCTCAGTACAGAACACGCAAGCTAGCTAACCACTCAAGGTCACTGGCATATATCTGGGCCTTAATATGTTTTGAGTTTCATATCAATTTCAGCTACGAGAACGATGCGGACAAAGTTTTAAGTTAACATTGTCCGCGATATTGTTTAAGTTATAAATAAGAAATGTCCAGCAAGCCAGAAATATTACTTATTCATTGATAAGCCGATTTTATCAATGTAATAAAATAATTACGACGACAATTAAAATATATCGACGACTTTCTATACTTGCAAGAGGTTTTAATTAAGACTTGTCTGGAATCGGTAATAACACATTCTGTCTAACGGTCTACAAAAATCGCAATTTTCATTTATTTTATGTAGTCTGGTGGAACAATCGCATGGACGCGGCACACCCGGCTCCCGGTCGATCACACAATCACACATCTATTTATAGCAACTTTTTAAAACGTACGCTACTTACGTTTCCTGCAATCGTGGACTCGGTAGCCGCTGATCGAGTGTTTCTATCACGCGAAAGGGTAATAGGTATAACCGTACTTAAACCTTTAATAGCACGATATTTCAGCGGTACAAAGGGACATTTTTCTCTCTTTCAGCGTGTAATAAAGCTTCGTTCATTATTTTTCAAAGCAGACAGTGTTCGGCACTTTGGTAATGAGCGGAATTATGTTGTTTCAGTTAATTCAGTTATATCATTTCTGACAATGAGAGGGATTTGTTGGACAAGACATACTGTTGGGCTACTAAGATTAGTTATTCTCGATAATACAATAATAATGCTGTGTATACAGACGTGTTGCCGAATTGCCGGTTATTGTCAATCGAACCAAGTTTTTAGTAAATCCTTGGATGAATGGTTTGGAGGCCTTCATTTTCATTACAGCCGTGTTCTTATTGACATACTAGATAAGTTTTCCATATCAATGTACAGTAGTCAGCACATCAAGCTACAAGAAACTGTAAAATTTCGCCAAACTATTTTAAACTTTAAAATGTTGGTGATTAAGTTCAAAATCGAACGAGAAAATTTGACAGTTTGTGGTAACTTGTTGTGCTGGCCACCGTACGTGCTTTGTATTCTTGCGCATCGATTTAGAATACCCTAGATACACTATCACCTACAAATCCAAGTCGCAAAAGTGTCCCATCGCTAAGTTACAAGTGTGTGCGTCTACTAAGGCAAATCTAAAACACATAATGTACTTAAGAACATTTCAATTTTCCTTACATACAACCTTATGTGAATGGAATTAAGGTGTGGTTTCGAGTGCGCGCGATGGGCGGTTATGACATTACAAAATTAGACCATCGCGCAAGTCGTAAAATTTTATTGCTCTCAGCTGTAGGTAAGATAATTTTAAACGATACTATTCCTTAAGCAAATGCTTATTAAGTCAAATTCAGTTTACGCCGCGTGACAATCGTAACAAATGTTTGCTTTGGAACAGAAGGATAATGGAGTGGTCTTGAAATTTTACTCAGTACTAACTATACCCAGTCTCAAATTCAGATAATTTATGTAAACAAAGGGGATAACATAACAAAAAAATATTTTCGTAATGGTAACTCACATAAAATGGCGAAAAAAAAGGTTCCATTTTCTTTTAAGTACTGAATTTGAGAAATAATAATAAAAAAATAATCATACCGTAATTATTTTTATAAATTTTCGGCTTTAATCAAAGTAATTAAAATAAGGAGATTTTCTGGTATAAAATATTTTATGATACTGAAAACAATGCAGGAGATCCAAACCTTTTCACATTTCTTATATCTTCAACAACAATAATATTACAACTCTCATTCATAGATTCATATTGTGTGTAGCATATCTAGCCACATTTTGGATGAAAGCGGCTGTAAACTGTTTTGATTAGAAATTTATTTTGCGAGGCCTACGTAACGTCTAGCAGTGGACTTAAAAGGGCTGATTATGACGATCATAGGCCGTGTCTCCGATACACTATATAAAATATTGTTTGGCAACGGTATTTTGTTTGCATAGTTCTTATAATTAATTCACTTTAATTTCATAGATGATTATTTACAAAAAAAAAAAATTATAAAATGTTTTGTACCACTGTCCTGTCATTTTGAACGTGACATTTCTTGACATTACTTTGTTTACATAAATTATCTGAATTAGAGACTTTGGGTATAGGTGCTTAACCGTTAAAATAAAACAGGTTGAGGTGGTTAAAATTAACTTATTTTTATTTTATTTATTAAGTCAATTTAAAAAGATTGATAGGCACACAACATACGTATGTCGTACGTGTGTCGTTGTGTACTCAGTAGTCACAATATTTTATGTAAAAACTTACTGCAATATATGGAATAGCCCCTTTCTTTACTTTCCGAAAGCCTTTCTTCGTATAATACATGTCATTTTCTGAGAAGTGACAAGAGCAAACCACACTAGAATCATTAGACAATTTTTTTTTTTTTAGCTATAATTTTTCGCCATTTTTCCCTTTCAATTTAATTTTTAGGAAATCTGGAATAATAAATAAAAACATAATGTTATTTAATTATAATATAAAAACACCAATCACCGGCTATAGTCATTCAATATTAATTCAATATTATTGACATACCGCAGAAAAAAAAAAACAATAAGCGACTCTATTCATTTAATATTTGACTATGTTCCACTTCATACATCTTCCATCCCCTTTCCACTTAATACAAGTGCTGCGCGAGGGAAAAAGCCAACTGCGTAGCGTCAAATGAAGAGACGTATTGAAATTAATTTAAAAAAAATGTTTATAATGAGTTTGAAGGCGTATTTTGCCACAAATTCACTACATTATAAAACTATTATCTAGTACGTACCGAAAATACGTTATGCAATCCCTTTTCAACGTGGTTAAAGTATTATTTTTGCACTTTTTTACGGAGCACTTTGGCGTGTTCACCCGATAACGAAGCGCGCGTTACTGAGAGCGCAACTGTGCTTAGAAGTAATTTAAGCACAGTTGTATCGAGACACACTTCAAGCGTTGACGGTGTATCTAGGGTATTCTATATCGATGTTCTTGCGGTAATATTTGAGTACTTTTGATACGAAATAATATGAAGCAAGTGTTTTCCAATACCCTCAATTCATCCACACCTGTTTTCTTATTTTGTTTTGGCATTATTGTTCTGTGTTTACGTAAAAATCGTCAAATGTTTTCTTGGAACGTGAGCTGGACTTCAATCGATACAAGACGAGGCGATTAATTGGTGTCGTCTGAAAAAGCTAAATTGACAGATGGAAATTGGATAAACACGGAATTGTTAGCCAGCGTTTAGTTCAGCACTTTTTCCAACAGTCTGATTAGTTCCACCGTATGCCTCGCACGTTTTCTTTATCAATTCTACTGGCTGCAATAACATGGCAGCGAAAAAGTCTATTGGCTGTTTGAGAAAATTAATTGTCGTCGATAGAAGTTTGCCTCACAATAACTATGTTACGACACGGCACTGGCAGTAATTTGGTCAGTGCCAGCCAACCACGTGTCGAAATAGTATTACGTTGTACAAAGATCGGTTATTTGATTTATGTTGAGGCTTCCCTGGTAAATGCATTTAGCAAACATAATTATTATGCGAGGACGTCATTTTCCATGCAGCGTTTGCATGCACCTGAAAAGCATTTTTTAAAGAATTCAATATGATTAAGGGAACGGAAATTGCAGTCAATTAAATTGTCTTGAAAAGCACTTTTATGAAAAAATGAGCAGCGTTGTACTTTTTTTTCTCTTTATTTGTTTAGGGGTTTTTATGTAAACAGATACGCCAACCCCATCGTGCCTATTAACATTGCATACCATTAATACTTATATATAACACATACGTATAGTATATATATGAGGACCAAGTGATAAATTGGGCATTTATACATAATGCCCGGTCATTATGAAAAATGCCCAATATGAGAGTGCAATTTGATAATAATTATTCAAATAATCAAATTGACCGGGCATTATACATATTGTCCATCACCTTTTGGGCAGAGTAATACAAAAATATTAAATTACTATTTTTTTATTGTTATTGTCTTTTGACAAGATTTCAAACGTAGAATCAATATTTAAAATCAATGCTTTGGGTTAGGTTAGGTAGAACAGTGACCATTAACGCTACATCCCCTCTATTGTTGGTGAATCATTTGGGTTAGGTTAGAACAGTGACCATTACCGAGCGAAGGTGAGCGAGCGTAGCGACCGTACCGCGGCAGCGGCTGCCGAGCGCCAGATCCCCTATATTGTTGGTGAAACGGTTAGGTTAGGTTAGAACGTGTATTATCAAATTGCCCAATTGTCATGTAGCAATATAATTATGACCGTGCAATGTGATAAATAATGAAGTTAAGATAGTAATTAATCACATAGCCCGATAGAGCTAGACATTATTCATAATGCTCGTACATTATTAATAATGCCCGCATTAATCACCTGGTCCAAAATATATACACCCAACATATTATCAACATTTAGCGACAAAGATGGAAGTCACAGATGAAGGCCTGTTACGACGACATAACATTTTGGCACCTTCTAACATTGGTTGAGATAACTAAATCATATCTACTAGTTGTAAAATGGGTTACTATCATAGCGGATGAGTTAACAGCCTGCCTATTATTAATACGGTAACAACCGGTAACTACACTTAACCATTTACGCACTGCTGCAAGTGAATCCTACACGCAAATGCTATGATACGTGACTAAAAGTAATAAACGCTGTGTCACCGAGTCGACTTTTTAAACTAGCCTTTTCTTGCGGCTTCGTTTGAATTTTTCCTTATTTTATTGAATTCATTTACAAAATGTTTCTAATTCCCTTTAAGCTAATGCCTCAGAGCAGAGAGTCAACCTTCGTTGAACTTTTAAAAATCCAATTGCATATGCTTACTTCACAGTGTGTTGTTCTACCGGCCGGTGTCGCATGTCGTTCCCCCGAAAGGTTCATGAATTAATTATATCCAGGATAGTAGTTACAGCGTATACAGTTAAAGAGAGTGGGTTTCTTGGGAACGGACATATTTTATGTATCGGGACTGTCACTTACATTGTGTAACACGCACGGGTACTCCTGGAGTACTATTCGCTGACATTTCGATATTTAAATACGTAATGCCTCTGCATGGAGAGTTCAGTTTATCGTGACAGTCCATAGCGACGCAGCTAAGAAGAGTAAATATTGAAATTAAGTGGCATTTAGTACATTTTAATTTTGTTCCGTATTCGCCACCTTTCTGGTTATTACTGGGCAGAAACAGTACTGTAGCTACCTATTGCTTGACTACTTTGAGACAATTGTGGAATTATGTTGCATATTATGGTAGTCATAACTAGAGATTGTATATTTGCATGCATATTCACCTAAACTTAATTTTTCGCTACTAATAATTTTTAATACTGTTAATTTTTTGCGGCTTCTTAATATATTTATATTGTAAAAAAAAACCCGTGATGCCAGGAACAACGGGAATGCATAACTAGTCGCGTGTGTAGTACGATATCAAAGAATTCTACAAAAAAAAAAAATATTAAAAAAAACCGGATTATTGGATTGCATAACTATTCTGATGCATTTTTATTTAAAATTGGGATTTTTACGATCGATACAAAAATGCATTTCTTATTTATAAGCCAACATTTGAAACTAAGTAAATATACATACGATTCTATAATCAGAGACCTAACTTTGTAGATCCCAGAACCGCGGGATTTTTTCGATACAAAATAGCATTCCATATTAGCCAACATCTCAAAGGTGAATTGCATCCGAATATCCGATCTCTAGTCATTACCTCCTGCGGGGTAATTAAGTAACACACAGTAGAAATGGGTTTTATTTTGACTGTTCAACAACATTCATTGCGTTATTTACGTTGTTGTGCAGACACATTTTTCGAACATACGAAGCAATGGATTAGCAATATCCTTCAAAATAATTCAGATTGTGATTGAGTGTGTTACGCAATTAGGCAGGTATTTGAATCAGAGATTTTTCGATAATTTAATCGGTTCTATTTTGTAACATCACATTAGCGGTAAACGTTCGATAATATACGTTTAATCAAGGACATTTACGCGGTTCATTTTAGAAAACAAAACTATCGATACGTGTTGATTTTGCAGGTCGTTTTCAGTTGACTCATTACAGTACTCCTTGACCGAGTTTTCGTAAGAGCAAGAATGCAGCGGAGGTTAAGGCTGAGTGTACACCTATAGACAATGATTCTGAATGGTTTTGCATAACTGTAATTGAAGAATCGCGTGTTGGGGCCTTACGAAGGCTCACAGCTCTTTGAAGAGGCTTAGATAGTAAATATAATGTTATTCTATGTGTAATGCAACTAATTTCGCTGATTTAGAGCTACGATTTACGATGCAATCATTTAATTGTTTAGCCCGTTGAGTTATTTGATTTTATTTGATTTTTTAATTTTTTTATTTGAGTTGTTATAACGTTTAAATCACAAAAAATAAAATAAAAAAAACAACGATTTACTTCTGGCACTAGAAAACACATAAAGCCATCAGCTTTTTATCAATCATGCTGTCAATAATCTGGATTCTGGAATAATATACTCAAAACGGGTGGGCAGCTCTCGAGAGTGCCCGTCTGCTCCATGGAATCCTGTCATAACGCCTATTTCACACCAATAAGCAATGCTACGAGTCTATGAAGAGAGTATAAACGTGGGGAAAAAGTAAAGATAGAATACGTGTCATCACACTCATTACTCATTGCGCCAACATGATCAGTGGTCTATTTTTGCGTGTCAGCGATATTTTTATTTTGTCTATTGATGAGGTTTATGTACCCACCTATTATTATATTAATTTACTACGATAAATGTAAACTTAAGGTTTATTAGCGCACATGATCACAATAATTTTTATTTGAAGCATATTTTGAGATGAGTCTTCTGGTCTTTGGATAATGCTGTTTCTTGACATAGAAAGTATTTATCCCAACATGCCATATAAACCAGTCGGAGTTTTTAAAGTTTGTACGATCTTCCACAACTTTTCCTTTACCGAGTACAGAAGTTTGTGATAAGCGCGCGATCTTTAAAAGTAACTATAAATAACTCACCTTATGCTGATACTGCAAAAAGAAGCAAAACAATGCATACGAATGACAAAATTAGCCGTGTGTATGTATGAACGTCGCATTGTCATTGAAAAAATGCAACTATCAGTTACAATCCAACGCATTGTATACAACATTATAAGTAGCGCCATTGAATTATAAATAGAATGCGTAAACAAATATCTTAGGAGTATAATCACAGCGTGAATCATGCCTTAGTTACACGAAGGAACAAGCAAATTCTACTCGAATAAAGCTTGTCGTCTCGTTTTTAAATTAACTATTTTAAATTCCCGGAAAATAGCACCGGTATGCGTTACAGAGCTATTAAACGAGTTCCTAAAGCTCGTGCGACATTATCTCGTTGACACTAAATAATATTTTTATTTTGTGTATTCCCGCTGTCCCCACCGCCTATGTCCCCAATAATGGCAATTAACATAAAATGGCGAAATTAAAGATTACATTTTCTTTTAAGTACTGATTTTAGAAACAACTTTAGAAATAATAATTAAAAAATCTGTACTTAAAAGAAAATGGAATCTTTTTTTCGCCATTTTATGTGAAACATTATATGAATACCATTAATGGGGACACGGGCTACAGTGGGCATACAACTTTTATTTCAGTACACAAAATTATGTTTAAAAGTTGCGGGGTTTTGGTCTGAATTAAACATTGCTCACACTCCACACTGTGAGCAATAGTGAGCATTCACGTGGTGACGGTAAAGTTTTTCGCTATGCAGAGAGAAAGGGATTACAGGAGAGGGTTAGATTTAGCGACTTGCTTTAATTTAAATTCGTACAAACTTTATCGTCATACTTGGCTGTTATTTACAGTTTTTGCTGTAAAACCGTACAGGTGAACGTGAATAATTTACATAGTGATAATATGTATTAAAGAGTTATATGAAACATACAGCGTGTGATTTAGGTAATATAAAATTGGTTCCTGTACAGTATCTTAAATTCTTTTAAATAGAAAGATGTGAAAGGCATATTTGTTATTAATCTAGTATAAAAATCTGCATTAGTGGCAACAACGTACCTAAGTCAAAACCAAAATGACACAATAACAAAACTGTAGCGTACATATTTGCCGAGTCCGGGAGATAGTTTAAACTAGCAATACAGGGCTTTGCGACACTATTGTGAATAAATGCTATGGAAGATTTATGCCGCGTATAAATAGCGATTAGGAAGATCCTTTCTTGATTTAAATGCTTTGCGCAGCATAACAATACGCTTTAGGGAAGACATCAAATGAGACATAGATTGAAATTATTTGAAATATGAATAGAGATGCAAAAGAAATTAACAGAACGTAATTCTGCATGTTAAAGAAAACTTTTCTATTGGTCCTTTTCAGTGCATTTAGCTGCCGACCATAGGCGCAGTCATTTATCCAAAGAGAGACGGACAACAAGACAGCTCGTCGATACGTATCCAACTACCCAAGATTACGGATCAACACTCGTGAAATAATGGCCAATTCAGCATTCTGCTACTTGATTAATTCGGTTTTGTTTGTTTTGAAAAGAGTTCAGAAAGACACGAGGACAGCTGCCTGAAATGCATTTGCAGTTGATCTGAAAATTGTAGAAGAGAATGATTTAAGACTTATTAATTCGTTATTAAAATCAAATCCACTTAATCCAGATGAAGAACAAAACGAAAGTGATGCAACGAAAAGAGAAAATTAATAATATTATATTAATAATTATTAAGAAAATCGAACCCCTTTTCTTCAGTTTCATTAATACGTATGTATCATCACATTAATCAAGTTTGTGAATGTAAACAAACATCAATACTTCAAGAATGTTGTGGAATTTAAAAAAAGATTTCGTAAAAAGATGCGCAGAAGAGTTAAGTGACCCCACCGACCAAACTCAATTTAAATGCGACAGACAGACTGGAGGCAGACAGTATAGTAGGTATTGATGTAGCTGTAAGACCTTTATTGTATTACTGTAGACAATCGAATTACCTTTATTAAAGAACCTTGCATTATTATTATTGGCGATAGCCCCATTAATGAATTGATTTTATGATCAGATTCACAGAAGCGTAAGACTTACCTTCTCTAGGTTGACATGAGCATTGGCTGCCAAGCACCTGATATGTCACTTTCACAGCGCGATCTACGTAGCAGCTGATATATTCAAGTGCAGACATCACACAGCTGATCTTAGTCGTGTCGTGTCACTTTGTAACAAAACAACCATCCATCAAGAAGTTAATTTTTAGACAATAAAATTTAAAAAATCTGTGAAATCTAAATGTAAATCATCATACCTCCACGAAGGTTATCAAAAAACTCAAGGCCGAACCCCGCGTTGTTCTATTAGTGTGCGAATCAAACTGTCGATTTAATTGGGAAGCAAGCCGCGCACCGGCTCGTTGACCAGATGGTCAACAAAAACACACGCGTAGCGGTCGTCTGTTCAAAGAACTCTAAGACACAAGCTGTTTATTTACATGCGTAGAATGCAGAGGTGACAGCAGGTACTCGGAATTCTCATACACTCAATAAGATGTTAGACTGACAAGCGATTCAATTATTTTATGCATTCATCATTCACCGTCGGATACACACACATCTAAGTCAGGGATATTTTTTTTATCATCTATCACTATTTTATCGCTATCAACAAATTGCCCAAAACTGTACAGTATACCAATTTATATACTTTTAGTTTCAATGCTAATCCGATTTCATTTTAATTTTACGTTGGAAATACATACAATCAAATTGTTCTCAACAATATATAAAATTTTAATTGTAGAACTGATTTAGTTAAAAGCAAATCTTAAGTAACCAGTTTTAATGAATAAATATGCATTCATCATTCACCGTCGGATACACACATATCTAAGTCAGGGATATTTTTTTTTAATCATCTATCACTATTTTATCGCTATCAACAAATTGCCCAAAACTGTACAGTATACCAATTTATATACTTTTAGTTGCAATCCTAATCAGACTTCATTTTAATTTTACGTTGGAAATACAATCAAATTGTTCTCAACAATATATAAAATTTTAATTGAAACTGATTTAGTTAAAAGCAAATCTTAAATAACCAGTTTTAATGAATAAATATGAGAAGTGAATCGTTTTTAAAATTTCGCGAGAAAGGTAAAATGAACGTGAACAGAGTGCATTGTATGAGCAACAAAAATCTATTTACAGTGAAGAGCAAACGGAAAATGGGAAACTAACCGCCGGCTATCGGTTCTCCAAATTAGGAGTACTTTGTGCAGGAGAATGGAAATTTAATGCTACCTTAGTGACAGTTAAGGTCTCCAACACGAGTGTGTCAAATGAGAATAAGTTCAAAAACTACAGGATGAGGCCAGACAGGCAACGACCCAGCGTAATTTACGTCACCCGAAATTAGTCGAGAAGTTTTATTTATGACTCTTGAATTTGCGACGAATGTGGTAGAAAGTTAAATTAGGTATGTGTTGGAGGGAAAGTGAACAGATTTTCTGAAAACAATACTAGTGGTGCGGTACAATAGAAAATCCAGTAGATAAATAGCTTCCAAGAATGCATGTTTAACGACTTTAAAATAATTAAGACGTCTTCATAAAACAAACGTTACGCTTAGACTTTTCAGGACTTAATTGTGTTCTATCAGATCTACGATCATAATCTCTAATTTTTATCACGATAATATAACATCTCCGTTCGTTCGTAATTACTAAATTTAGGAAATGAAACAATAAATAAGACAGACAGACTCGTCATTACTATTGCAATACCTACTTTGTTTAACTTTACAGGTAGTAGTAAGTCGTTAAATTATAACACAAAATACAAGGCAACCTGCGATATATTTTCTTAAACAATCACTTAATCTTAAATCTAACACCATTATGATCCAACATTTCTGAACAAAAATTCTCGGAAAACATGTCAAATAATAATGCGTGTAGGATATATGCAGTGTAACCTACGCGGTCTTAAGGAAATAAAAAAGTTATGTGATGGCTTCCGTCGCCTACCTGCCGTACCTGCGAGCGTTATCACATTACCTCCACCCTCGGGACCCGAGCCAAACGAATGGATTCAACTTAAAGCAAAAACGTGTTAATTAATACTTGGTACTTCGATACGTAGAATGATAGAGCTATGCTTTTAGTCTCAACATAGTTAAGTAAAACTATTATTTAAGCTTAGATTCATGTATTTATTGTAACAGTTTCGAAGATTCTCTTTGTGATTTTATTCATTGTTTGATAAAAGATCCCCTTTTATAAAACAGAGAACGGGTTTGAACGTATAAAATGTTAAGAGTGCCAGGAGCTAAGCAAAAAGTTGTCCGTTTGAAAGCTCCATCCGATTACTAATGAATGGTTTTAATTTAATGGGATCTGAACTTAAGTAGTCCCGTTTTTTTAAATCTTTTTGATGCATCGGCGATCGAAATATTGTACAACGGGGAAGTATATTGTAACAAAATATTGTAAAGCAGAGATTTTTGATGAAATAAACTCAATGAACTGATGATTGTAATTTCACACATCACATCACATTTTACCTTTTGAATTCACATTGATAATTATTCGTTTGATTGGTTGAATCACTGCTCGTTACCAAATTGAAGCGCGTACTATTCACTGAGTTACGTATTTTGTACTTTTAGAGGCTTTTGTGACAAACACATCGTCGTTGAGTGTTATAGATAATTACTACATCATCTTCTGTAATTGTATCGTAGACTTTAGATTTGTAATGCTAATAGTTTTTTAGTTATTTGACAAAAACAGTTCTGGCTGCGGTAACGTTACCATGGCCAGGAGTTTTGTTTATAAATGGGTATACTGAAATAAATTTTAGCTATATAATTAGTTCGTCAAATGAGATAATATTTGCATCTTTTATGGTTGCGCAGATATTCGTGATCCTGTTGGGGTAACGTTTGTTTACATTTTTACTGGATCTCTGAAACGGTTAGGCGTACTATTATATTTTTTTGTACAGGACTTCTTATGAATAATCTCGAATTTGTATATCAATAAAATAAAAAACACCGTTTAGAAGCTATTTAAATAAATATAAATATATGCTTTAATCGGTCCTAGCACTTCGAATAGGATCTCTAAAGATTTACTTGCAACGTTATAATATAGCTTATAGTTACAGATCGTATAATCGGATACATATTTACCTAAAGTTGAGGTGTGAATGCACATTTGTATCGAAAAAATCTCGCGATTCCGGGGTCGACGAATTCTGAGTTCTGATTATAGAATCGATTGTAAGTATATTTACTTACGTTCAGATGTTGGCTAATATGAAATGCACTTTTGTATCGATCGTAAAAATCGTGATTCCGGAATTGATTAATTTACTACTTTTTGACTATAGAATCGAATGCTAGCTTATGGTGTCAAGTATACGAGTAATATCACATATTTAAGAAGTCGTTTCCATATTATGTATCCGATTAGTTGTGCACTCCCGGATTAAGGTTCCGACAAACAGCACGACACGCGACACGACAAAAAGGCACCGCTCGTCGCGCGACATGCGTTGCCGTTGTGTCGCGTCGCGTGTCGCGCCTGTTTCCCCGGATATCCCGGGATTTATACTAACAAAAAAATATTTAAGAAGCCGCTTCCACAATTTCATAGCTTAAAATTAACTTTAGGTAAATATGCATCCGAATATCCGATCCCTACTTATAATTGCCTACAAAAATTAATAAATTATATGAAATTTAAATTCAGTTTGGGCCATGATGCTCACGGAGTTTTTCACCATCGGTCAGCTGAGTTTTTGTGGATTTGCTAAGCTAATCAATAATTAATTCATATGTTAAATTATATACCTGTAAATTTTCAATGTAATACACTAACTTAATAACACTGGTCAACACTAGTTTTAGTGCCGAGAAGCTGAATTTTTTTTTACTTAGGACCTTATACTGATTATATTAATAACATAAAAAAATTATATCCTACGTGTAGTTTACTAGATATTGTCTATTACAGAAAAAAAATACACAGCATTTCGTCGGCCTAATTTGTTAACCTGCTAAGTCCATTTTTGAGCCAAATTTACTTTATATACCAAACAAAAAATTCAGATTATTATATACCGTATGGTAAAGGAATAAGGACGATACCATCCTAAAAACGCGAGAAATGCACGCACGAAAAGCTCATATCTGACCACCAGCCAATCTCCATAACGAAATACTGCTAAATTCTAGTGGGGCCTCAGTTTTATACTGACAATGTCTACGTGTGGTGGGTTACTTCATTCTTTTTACTTATTGTGGTATAGTAATTTTATTCTAGGTACATCGTCTTCACTTATAATTATTAATTAATATATACAAACCATTGTTAACATTTTAAAAGAGTAAGTATGGAGTTTCTTACCCATTCTTCTCCATACATTATACATACCTTTTGGAAGGGGCAACTAGAGTCAATCAACAATTTTTGTAATTTTTGACGTTCAAAAGTGCCTTTTATGTGCTTATTTGATATAAACGATTTGACTTTGACTTTGATATACAAATTCGAGCTTATTCATAAGAAGTCCTGTGCAAAAAAACGTAACCGCAGCCAGAACAGTTTTTTTTTTTTTTTCAAATACCAAAAAACCGATTAGCATTACAAATTAAAGATCTACGATACAATTACAGAAGCTGATGTACTAATTATCTATAACACTCAAATGACGATATTCGACATTTTCTGGCTGGGGTAACGTACAGCCAGATCGACAAAAAGCTCTGTTCTAGTTAAGAAAAGAAAAATAATACGATATATTAAATAATCCAGGTAATAATTCAATGACCCAGAACTTACATTATTTGTAATAGTACAAGCATAATAAAAATGATTTCAATGTTGTGAAGTTATCCGGTGTGGTTTAAAAGAAATTCGCTCAGACACACACTCATATTCACACCAGGATAAACAAAAATGGTTAGGATATTATGCCTTCGAAGCTTCTTAGTTCCGCGCATGTTTGATGAATCTAGCTAGATTATTTTATGGAGCTATATATAAAGCGGAAAACTTCCCATAATTCTTTCTTTTTGCCTCTCACTCTAGGTGCTGATTATAGTTGCGTATTTCGCACAACGTTGGTCCTTTTAACTGAGTATATATTTGTGTGAAATGCAGAAATAGTAGTTTCCACAAACAAGCTTCTGCGGTCCTCAAACGTGCACCATATTCCAGTTTCGTCATTCTGAAATTCTAATTATTATAGCTACGAGCACGCCTCGCCACGGATATACGTATTTGAATGTATACCCGAAAATGTTGGTCCTTATGATACTTTGTTTGCCCACTGTTTAGGTCCGCTTGTTTGATTATATTTGTAAAATATTTTCGAATTTGTACTTACATAGCAATTAATGGCTATATTTCATTTCCCTAACCTTATTCCGGCAGTGATTAAGTCTTTAAGATAAAAATATCCTTAACGACTACCTGTATTACTGATAGCATCGAAACCAGGTTTCTATGAATAACATTAAAACTCGTTTCGTAGATCAGCATCTAGTATAAACAAACGGACCGCGTCACTAATCAACATTAATTTAACCAATTTATAGCTTAAATCTCAGATTAAACCGGTTATTAAACAGTAATTTTTATTTATTTATCTAACAGTAAGTAATTGCGATTAGTGCATTAATACGTGCAGGCTATAAGGACATAGGAAATTAAAGCATTGTTGGTTTTTTTCTTTCTGATTACCTATAGCGTTAGCACAAAGTGGTCAAACGCAAAACCTGCTTTCTTTAAGACTAGCTGCTAAGATAATACCATGCGACAAAATCGAGTAACGGAGGAAGAAACAAAATTCTACGCCGGGCAAAAGTAGGAAACGCCTGACAGCGAAATCTGGGATTCAAATATTTCAAATAGAATAAAGTACAAACTGGTCAACGAGGCGAAGGCAGAATAAAATGATAAAAATCACCGAATGAAAAAGGGGATTCTTTTAAAATGTTGTAGTTAAATACTATAAAGATTACTAGCAAAAACTCTGAGATAAGAAGACTGTCGTAGAATGGCTAGTGCCGATGCCGCGTTGATAATTACGATGCTATTTAGTGGTGTACTGACCACAGGGGATAAAGTAATGTCCCACCCTGTCGTCACATATATACCGTGTGTATGTCGTTTACTGACCGCCGCGGGGTGCACGCCCGCTGCACCTAGGATTAATAAACTAGCCGCCACTGTCATTGACTTCCCGCCCCACTAAATCTATACATGATAGAAAATTATGAGCCCAAAGGACTAAAAGTATGTAAAACAGCATTTTATTTTGCCGTTTTCTTGGTAGTGGCTTTCTAATATGAATTTTTTTTTAAACGTATAGTTATCTAATGATTTACATAGTAAGGACGAAGCAACCTTACAGATTTTTATTAAGTATTTAAATACCTACATAACTTTCAACCATTACAATTTATCAAGTACGCTTTTATTTTCTTTACCAATATGATTATACAGTTACTGTTCACTTCACATAGGTGTGAAAATCATTACACAGTTCATAATTAAAGCTCCATAAATATCATGAATCCTTTTTAAATGCTCACGTTTGAACTTCCGCTCTGATATTTTAATTAACGCTTGACTACGTTCAATTATCTTTTTACAATTTTACTAAAGGTTTGAAAATGATCGGCGGGCGTTTAAATATTTCAGTAACTACGACTTTTATGACCAATTTATTATTATATTCAAACGTAACTCATTTATTTTTTATCGTTGTGTTGTTTGTTTAATTTGGGGCGTTTGAACCCAAAGGACGGACAAACGAAGGTGAAATTGAGAAAGGACATCTTTAGGAGCACAGGATGACCTTAACCTTTGTACTCGTATTGGTATAACGCCTCATAAATTACATGATGCTCTATTCCAGTGTTTTTTAAAGGGGGGGGCACGACCCCCTGGGGGGTCGCGAAGCCTCTTCTGGGGAGTCGCGAAGCTTCTATAGCGGAGTTGCAATGTTGGGAAAGCTACTGCAGTAAAATAAAAAAATACAAGGAAGAAAAATAAGACACGGGATATTATTTAATGTTGCTTCGCCATGCTTGTGCTACCACGTCATGCAATGTCATTCATAATCGTAAATATTCGGCAGCTAACGCGATTTCGCTCGCACGACAGCGCCGTCTCCTATCTCTGTTCTTGTCTATCGGTAACTGTAGGTTTGCGACTGAACTGTGATGTGTGACTTTTGGTGCATGTAGTCGTGCGCCGAGCCCAGGTTTACTGATTGCGATGTTAGCGCGTAACATATCTTCCTCCTTTAATATATCACTGGTTGGATTAAATATTTCTCACAAAATAAAATATATGAAAAAAAAAGCAACGCGGGTCGCGAAATATATTCTTCATACTAAAGGGGCCGTGTCATGAAAAAGGTTGAAAAACACTGCTCTATTCTGACAGGCGTTTCACACGTATATTGCTATTTCAATAAAATCGCGCGTTGCGTTGCTATGTAAATGTGAACATTCCCGTTAGTAGTGTACAAGCATGTCAACTAAGTTTAATCGTATTCAGCGCAGTCTCTAGTAGCATTGGCTGAACAATGTGAATAACGCAAGAGCTAATAATCTGTCTGCCTGGATACGGAAGCACAAAGCGGATAAGATTGCAACGTACTGCAGACCCTAGCAACAGACGGATTAACAACAAAGGGTTCGACGAGATTAGAGAACAAGATAATAAAAGAAACCTTAAAAACTGAACAGCATTAAGGACTAAGTACTACATTCAGGACACTCGTCTTCCAATAGGGTAAGAATGTAATTCATAGTGCCGAAGTCGCCACAATAAAGTCCAGATTTTGCGAGATAAAGTAAATAATTGTTGCTTGACTAAGCCGTAGGTAAGTACGACAACATTAAGAACCGCGGTTTGCTTAAGGACATGACTATAATATATTTGAATGAATTATTCTAAATGGTATTATTCCCCAAATATTTCACGTAAGTATCAACTGTATCGACATTTACTTAGACACTTTCCATTTCCTTTTGGCAGGGTAGAAATCAAAATCCTTAAAAAAAGATGCTTATGGATGCTTAGAGAAGTTCTTAAAAAAAAAAAATAACTACGGTTTCTGGCTAAACGCCGTTCAAAGCCCAGAGATACCTCACATACAGCTTACGTGAAAAATTAAAAAATGAATAAAAATCAGGCCGTAAAAAAGGGATAAAAACTTAATTACGCAACTTCTTTTCTTTATCATTCGTGCTCCAAAACAGCCTCAGTTGCATTTTCTTCCATTCCCAAATTACCACGAAGACAAAAGCACGCTCGGAAAAACAATACTGTTCAAGTAACGAAAAAACAATTAAAGGTTCGAGTGGGCTTGACGCAGATAGAAAGGCGTCCCGGAGTCCCGGCTGTATAATAAGGCCCTTGAAGACCAAGAGACAGACGAACGTCGTTGACATTCGCACGAAGTGCAATTCTAGCGGGAGCGAGATGAGCTGCTTTGACAGATATCGAAGAGCAATTGCTTCCAATAAATTCGCAAAACCATTTTTAGTATTCCGTTTTTCTGCAGGACGTGTCGAAACGACTCGTAACAAGATTAAAGATGAAGAGATTATGCATGTTTGCAACCTCTGTTATTTTGCTCCAATAGAAACGATGAACCTTATTCGCTTCAGACTGCTTGTTTTAAGTTTAATCTAGACAAAGACAAACATTAAAATTCTCCCGATTCTGTGTGTTGAGAGATTGAGACGAGAAAGTTTTGAGCAGAACGGCTGCACTGTCAGCTTCTGTTTGAAAGAAGTCCATATTCACGAGATTTATTCCGCTACCAATTAAAACTTCTTTAAAGTAAGTGGTACTAATTAGTAGGTTTGTCGCGTAAGGTCTCTCACGTGCAGACCCATTATATCATAATAAACATTGTTACAACGCGGCGGATGTGGGTTTCCGTAGTGTAGTACTTACATGGCTACCTAAATACCTGTACGTAATTAGGTCCGGACACAGCACGACCGATGGAATGGAAAGCGTGGTTTCACTGACTAAAACTACGCTGACCAGCCAGCGTTATCACTTCTGTTAATATGGAAAGTGTTATCTTTTTAACATGTTAATAAACTGATTAGTTGTGCGGTTACTGGTCAGTATAAACTTTCAGGGCAGGGGTTGAGTGTTCAATAATTTGTGAATCTTGTAAATTAGTTTTTGTTAGCGTCTTCTTCATCTCTATCCAATTGTGAAATATCTAGCTTTGCAAAAGGATTAGATTTTTACAACATAATATAATTATGTATAATATAATTATAGGTACTGGTAAAATCGATCGATAGCGATACTAATCAAATATTACCAACCCTCTAATGACCAGGAACGAACAAATTAAGTGTATTAAAGTTTCAATCGTGTCCGAATCAATTAAACTTCCTCAAAGCAAAGCTATTTTTTATTTAACTAATATTATATCAGAGGGGTCCTTGAGTCGGACCAATGGTGGAAATGTCTAATAAAAGAGAAACTGTATTATTCGTTTTGTACTGTTTCTTGCTACTGAAACTACAAGTCCGGAAGCCAAACAGGTGACAAAGTTCCCACTGAAAATAAATATAACGCAGTACATTGTTTTGCAGATAAAGCACACAAAAACATTCCTTCGAACTTTTTCTAAGATGAAAACCGTCTAATAATAAAATACAATTTCAGACCCATTTGCAGGTCATCGTAACATAATCAAAAATTCTAAATAGAATCAAAAGTTTGATGGCTTTCGCGTTGATAGACGAGAACAGACATTATCATCAGTGAACTTTTTTGGTTTTGGTTTTCGGTTTTTATCTAGGGCATCTCAGAGTTAACCACGAGGGGTTGAAACTCTTTAACCGGACTTTCCTGTGATTGCCATTAAGCTCCTAACGAAACTTAAAGCCTCCAGCCAGGGCGTAAAAAAGCTTATAAGCTAAGCGACTGCACGCTAAGGGCACACCCTGTGGGGTACGAACCTCGGCTTAGGGCAGCGTCGGAGGGAGGATGGCAAGGGACCGTCGGTGGCTGACGGTGAACTGTTTCGTCGTAACCTTACATAGCTACGTTTGTTGGTACAAACAACTGTTTGTTTGCTGAACTATAAACCAGTTTAGTCTAAGTAATATACTACGGAACGCTCAAGTGGAGCCTTGTGGCGGTATCAACAACGCCACATGTGAACTACGCATCAAAAACCTGACGTCACAAATCCTGCATCGCGCTATCAGAGTTAACCGCGCGACTAGCGTATATACAACATCCCGACATCAACCGTTGGGCAGTTGCCCACCAGACACAACACCCGTCTGGTCGGAGGATCATACCTCTTAAGCCTCATTAATGCTCGATATCGCGAAGTTAGACATATTACATCTTAACCTGCTGTTAATAGATTTGTTAATAAGACATTGTTCGCATTTAGGTATTCTTGAAAGAAAACAGCTGCACTTTGGTCTTTAAAAAGCTCCGTTGAGTGTCACTACAAATGCTATTGTAATATTAAAATGAAGAAAACTGACTATGCATTCGTTCTTTTCTTTGAAAGGAAAAAAGTACTACTTAAAAAGTCCCGAAGAAAAGTTAGCTGGTTCTTAATTTCTTTAGATTTATTGAAGTCATGCTGTTTGTGAAAATGAGCTTGAGAACCAGAGGAACAAATATTTGACCTAAATGTGAAGCGAGGAATAAAATACTTACTGAAAATTTTAAAATATGGGATGCTCCAGCTTTTATGACGGAAAAAACAAACTTGCATCTGACTCAATTCACAGCGGCATTTTTTATTTTTCATAAAATGGAAATGTAGCAGGCTATTGGGTCTGGGAAGCGAGATTTTACGGAGACTAATATAATTTCCTTTAATTTTACTATTTGATCTAAGAGGGCTATGACAGAACAACATCTCCTGCAATATCCGGTCGTTTAAGGCGACAGGAAAAACGTAGTGTAGATACCAATATTTTTATGCCATCGATTTCGCTCGCCTGAATGGAATAAAAAATTCAAACATCCGTTTTCAAAATGAATGCACACAGTTTGAATTTTTATTCCTCAAACTACAACTGGCACCATTGGCGTATCTAGAGCTGTTCCAGGGGGAGGGGGGGGGGTGGCTGGCAGCTGTGCCACCCCTTCTATTACTTTGTCGCTGTAACGTAACGTCATGTTATTTTTTCGTAAGAATCTTCAAAAATTCAAATGTGGTTAGGTTTAGTTAATAAAGTTTAACAACGGCCCTAAACATAAACAAAAGCCAAAAACATAATTTCTGAGAGCAATACACTCTTATGTCATAATGACAATTCCTTTTATTGTGATCTGATTCATTATGTTAATTAAATCATTATATTTAACAGCACTGCAATAGGTTACATGTTTTTCAAAATGTTTCATCGTATTTAGCGAACAGTTGAATAATTTATAAAAAGTTACCTCTATTTTTGATTCAGCATTTTCACGGTAGCCTCTTAAAGGCAATTCTTGGCGTACCAAATACAGTATGTCTAATAATTTTCTACTACTGCTACTTTATTTCTCAGTTGTAGATTATTTATTTGATTGAACTTGTGTTTTTGAGTGAAGTTATTTAAGTGTTTTCAGCCTAGAATTTCGAATCGGTAACCAAACATCCTGGAGAGGCACCAGACCATTCTGGGCTGGGCACGCCCCCCCTATATACGCCTATGGCTGGCATTAAATTTGTCAGTATTCGCCATCGCTCAAACTACACGGGCGAGCTTTTGTACAATATTTATAATTGAGATTCGTAAAAATAGACGAGCAAGTCTTATGGTATTTCTGTTAGTGTACAATGAAATATTTTAGCACGTACTACACGCCACACGGTACACAAGAATGTGCAACACGAAATAAACCAGCATATTGACTGTTTAGCTAGTTGTTATACAAGTTTCCAATCAAGGCCGCGCCATTGTTCCTAGTGTAACCAGCTGGGCGTTTACAAGTTAAGGCTCGTACAGACTCGTGCGATATCGCGGGCGCGACGCGACACTAGTAGCACAATTTCTTTGTCGGTGCCTGTCGCGGCCGCGATATCGCGCGAGACTGTACGAGCCTTTATGTTTAGCTTTATGTGTTATTAAAAAACTAAGTCCCGTATTACAGAACGTTACTCAATCATCAAGCATTACTTAAAACTAGTTTCAACCAATCAAATGGCTTGAATCTAGTCTAAGTTTGATAATTTGATTAAAAAGTAGTACCTAGGTGACGGGAAATAGAAAGTATGTGTACGTGCATTTTGTACTCAATGTATCTTTTTTGATATATTACCTAGTAAAAGTGAAGAGAATGCGGCATGAAATTCGTCACAGTACTTTTACGCTTCTCGCCAGCTACGAACTCTGACATCAAGCTCAAATCAAAATCAAAAGCCATTTATTCAAATTAAGCTGAAAATCAGCACTTTTCTAACGAAATTACATAAGACAGTCCCCCAAAACGCCCTCCCTTCACCACTGCCTAGTGCTTTAGCTGGGAAGAAATAGTGGCGCAACAACCCAGCAAGCTCTAAGTATGATAGTCTTTTTTAGGTTAACGTTGTTCTCGGCAATAAAACCGAAGCTTTGCAATGCTTCTTGAAACTGTCACATAAACAGAACAAACTATTTTGCTTACATAACATTACCTACCGACCTGAGTTATAAAAGGTTCTTGCGAAATTAACGTACCTACATCCTATATGTAAGGGATAAAAGATTGTTAACATGTTAAATATGATGAAGGGAAGGGATTGACTTAGGCATCGTGAGGGAAGCGATAACCAACGGTGTTACAGCCGCTCGTAAAATAATTTAAGGTTAGAAAATAATGCGTACATACATGTAACAGGCGGAAGATTTTCTCCGTCTCATAAAATTTTTGTTGGTTGGGTTCACTAACAACTATTGCCGTATTTTGCTCCGGCTATTTACTCTCGCGTAGTTAAAGGCAAAAAAAAAACACAAAGTAAACTTCACGCGGTCGGGGCATACATATGTTAAAATCGATTAAAAAGAGCAAGTGTTCATCGAATTTTGGATAAATACTGCTATCACAGTTGGTGTACAACTTTTGCTGTAAATAAAAAATATACTAAATTGCTTAGTTACAGTTGAAAGTTGAACCTGTTGAATGTGGTCGAACGGTTTGAAGTAGTACGGACGGAGGCGTGTCGCTGAGGTGGTGTAAATCCGCAACGGCAACGCTTCGAGCGTAGGCCGCGGTGGTGCAGATAAATTGTGCACGTGTGTGTCCGACGTGACCGTTGCGGGATTACTATAAGATTATAAGAAACCGCTCTTGAAATTCACAGTATACTATAGGAAAGGCGGTAACCTGTAGAAAAGATTGAGATTATCCCAAGGTATGGCAACAGGACTGAAGCACTTTACCACTATCCCAAATCGTCTGTATCTCTAAAATGATGAACTTTAGGAAAAAAGCCCTATAGAACTAAGTTACCGATATAAGATTAAAGTGTCACCTGCACGTGAGTGCAATAAACTCAATATCTGTTGCACTTTGTAGTCATAGGAAAACCCTGGAAAGCTCTCAAAGGGAACCAATATCACATTAAAGCAGACTACGTTCACTCAGTCACTCAGCGACAAAAAGCATCATTGTTCCTATCGAGGTAGCCGACTGGCTTTAAAGGGAAATCAATGTATCCAGGTAATAATAGAAACCCTTTGACTGCATATTTTGTATAATTCCTGTCAGTTGCAAAATATGTTTCAGTCTGCTTCATATTTTAAAAACTGTACCAGAGGTAGTTTTATTTTAATAAAATGGTATAAAATGTATCGGTTAAGAGCACCAATAATGTTGTGTTAAAAGGATCAAAGGATCCTACAGTATTACAAAAAACCCGAAACAAAGTGATACGGTATGAGTACAATCAATTAGGTGCTATAATCAAATTAACTGAAGTCACTTCGTCGAAAATATTTCTCCAACATTATGCCATCAATTACTTACCGTGTTACGAGAAAATGTCGTCGCAACGATGAAGTGCACAAAATCGAGACAAAAACGACTGAACAACAATATCAAAGTAATAAGTGCGTAAGTGGTAAGTGCAGTAAATGCTAATTATGTGCATCTCTAACTACTTTACGAAGCTCAACTCTCTACTCCATTACCACACTACGAATAAATTACAATTGCCTGTCCCTCGTTCGTAAAACGGGTCCATCGCCTTGTCTAAACAAATCAAAAAAGAAAAGAACTAGCACATCAATGCATTCGACAGTCATGCCACAGTGACTAAATATAACAAGGAAAAAAAACATTGCCTAAATAAAAAAAAAGAAGCAGAAAAAATATCGGGCCCAGTATACGTGACTCAATCATACAAGGTTAAAAGGGACCCATTGGTAAATGCCACGTGTATGTTGTTAGTGTATTGAAATTGTAAAAAAATGCCATTAGGTTTTTTGCAAACCAAGGAGTGGTAACTACTATGTCAACTATGTGTTAAGTTTGGACGTTTTGGTGTAAAAAAAGTAATCGTTTTTTTTATTAACACGTACACACGGCTACACATCAAGCTAAACATTTCCAGAATAAACTGACCAGTCAATGTTCGGAAATCCTTTACAAAGCGAGATCAGCTTATACTGGATTTGAATAGCTTAATATGTCGCCGTGTGTACCTAACTACTGTGTGATCGGGTGTAACATTTTGTATTGACAACCTTTGAATGTTTTTCCGTTTCCGCGCCAAGGAATACCTTTTTAGGGTTCCGTAGTCAACAAGGAACCCTTATGGTATCGCCATGACCGTCTGTATAGTCTGTCCGCGGCTTAGCTAAGAGACTCTTAGTACTAGAAAGCTGGTATTTGGTACGGGTATACATATGAATCACGCCGACAAAGTGGTAAAATAAAGCTAGACATAAATGTTTTTTTTAGGGTACCTCTCCTAATGGAGGATGATATATATTTTTCTACTCTATATAAAGTGGGGTATCGTTGGATAGGTCGTTCAAAAATATTGCGGGTTTGTGGGAACCATTTTTCGATTCAGTGATCGACTGATCGTATCTCAATATGAAACTTTATAAAAAGTATTAGAACATTCTAGACACACTTACCAAGGTCGCTGTTGAGCCGTTTCTCATAACGACGGTGAAGTGCCAATACCTCCTAACTTACATTTTTATAGAATTCACTTTTTTATCATATTGAACTTAAAAGCGTTATTCGCATGTTTTAGTGAAATCCCCTAAGTGTATTTTTAGTTACTAAACTATATGTGGAAATACCTCCAACTAAACCAAGGTGCCTATTTCATGGCATTGCCTCTTTGCATGCATCCTCATTCAGTTTGTGTACATTTTTGACTTTGTCAGTTAGGTGTTATTGGCACTTCACCGTCGATAATTCCTTCTGTCACGAGATAATATTTTTTTAAAGGAGTGGACCGATGTATGCATTAAAGTGCTCATTTTTGTTAAGAGTCAAGTGATGAAAAAAATCACAGTAGTAGTAAATACAGGGTGTTAGGCAGAGAGTAGAATATTTAAATTACGTCAATAATTTCTTTTAAATATAACAAAACTGGCAATTTTTATATTTTTATATTTTCATCTAGTATAATTGTATAATCTTATAAAATTCGTATTTGACGCATATGGTAACTAGAAAGTTAAATACGAGCTCTTAAACTACGAACAAATTTATAAAATATACTGCAAGCTCGATTTTGAACTGCGTTTAAAAAAAAAGAGTGATAGAGCAGTTCTAATTCTAGGAAAACATCTTTAGTTTATGCCCATTCTAACGGTATGCAATATGCACAATTTATTTTAAAACAACTAGAGTAATTCACCAATTTTAACTACCCGGGCCTTTTTTCACGGAACTCTACATTTGCGAAAATTTAAATTAATAAACACGAAAAAAAAATGCTTGTTTGATTTAAGGGTTCAACATGAAAAAAAAATATGTTGCCAGTTTTGTTATTTTTAAAATAAATTATTGAAGTTTGAAGTTTGAGCAACGATAAATTTCGAATAAAATTTAAAAAAAAAATGCGTGTTGCCTGGGTCTTGTTATTGGGCCTAAACACGTAGCAGACGGCCCCACGGATCCGCCATTCTCGTATGTTCAACCGTCTGCCTAACACCCTGTATAACGAAGTTAAAAGGAAAACTATCACAGCTAAGTAGGCTTCACAAGTTACCGAGTAATAGTCGACCAACTTACATTTACAAAGTTCAACATGATTTTCACCTACAATGTTTTAGTTTGTTCTTGGGATAAATTCATCCCAACTACGGAACCCTTCATTGTGCGTGGTCTGACACGCACTTGATCGGGTTTTTTTATTACCATACAACCTGATACTGACCTACAAATTGCAAAAAACGTAACAAATTTTGAATTTAGCGGCCTACTAGCGCATGAAAGAAACCGATTCAATCGTAGACTTAATAGGGTTAAGTCTACGATTTAATCGGTTTCTTCGGGAAATTGAATGAATGGGATTAATAAAAAGGAAGCCTAGGATAGCCCTCAAGGTATGATACTGAAATGAAATATTGAATCTTGTTATTGGATAACCTCTTCGGATACAATTTGTTTGACGCCGAGTAGCGCGAACGCGGCGTGTCAGTTGTACTCGTAGTTTATATTTCGTTCGTCCCGTTGCTGGTTGTGAAAACTATTTTAACAAGTTTGAAATGAATCGTAATTGTGCACATTTGTAGTATCTTGTTTCTGTGAAAAGCTTACTCTAATAAAACGTTACGATTTATAGTAAGTATATTTAATTAATTTATTTATTATTTCAAATAATTCTTTGATTCCAACCGTTAAGGCACCCACACGATGGCGCCATATCGCGGGCGTGACAGGCAGAGCGACCCTTGTCGCAGTTGTCGCGCCCGCGGTATTGCGCCAGTGTGTGACAGCCTTTAAGCGTAGAGACCGAACTCTCCGCAACTGCGGCATTCACTTGGTTAAAGTTTAAAAGCTTTTCATTCGGTGTATAACCACAATACCTGTGGTATGAAGCGTTTTACTCGTATATATAGAAATAGTTGTTGTGTAGTTAGATACATCACAGCGGCAGGTCGCGGTCTTTCACCGATGAACGTACTCGCTTATTTCCTTCAATCGACTGTTACATACCTACGAACAACATCGTCATATTAACCTGGGGGCCAAGTCTAGTAATGTACAAACGTTGCAATGGTCTCTTCATTGTGAGTTTTTGATAGATTTGCCATACAAACACTGTCAAATACTCACAATGGCGAGACCATTGCAACGTTTGTAAATTAGTAGACTTAAGGTCTCTGCACACAGCGGGCGCAGCGCGGCGGGACGGGACGGCGACGCGACGCTGAGCAGTTGTAATGTACTAGATATTACGGACGACGCCACACAGAGCCGTCTGGCTCGACGCGACGTGACGCGACGCTCTGTGTGGCGTCCTCCGTAATATCTAGTACATTACAACTGCTCAGCGTCGCGCCGGCGTCCCGTCCCGCCGCGCCGCGCCCGCTGTGTGCAGAGACCTTTAGGCCCCTGTTGTTTCGTATTAGTAAACCGCATCACACGATTTATTCTTAGAAACAATCGAATAAAGGCTCCTACAAACAGGCGCGACTCGCAACTGAAATCGGGCGGGACACCTAGGAGAATCATTTCTCTCCTCTTATAACTTGATGACCACAATAATTTTGTTTTCTTACTGCAGTACCGTGTTCACGTGGATCAAACGGCACATTTTTCAATTACATTGACTTTATGTGATTCATGTTAATTAAAAAGAGAGGAGAGGATATGCCAACACTACGCTGACAATAAATGTATTTGACCATAATCATAATTACTACTAAAATCTACTAATAAAAAATCTACTGAATCCATACAGTCTCAGTAGTGATTGTTTCAATCCGCCCGCAGAAGGATGATTTTTATTCCAATCATGGGTACTCTTCATTCCAATTCTTTGCTAGATGCAATCACAATGCCAAATCTCATCGCACCCATGTTATTACAAGTTAGGTGCACTCAAATTTTGGTGTGATCAAAATAGCAAGTGCTGGTTTTTAATTCGTGAGCTTTAGCTTCTCGTTATTTATAAGCTCCATCAAATTATGAAATCGGTCGTTACCTGTGGTATCGCGTACCACATATTGCAAGTTACGTATAAATGCGCTGCTGCATAGATTGACTCGTTATTAAAATATAGCGTAACACACTTTCAATCATTATCTGAATGACTGAAGTATATTCCTAACCCATTGCCTCATATATTCGAAAAATTTGTCTACTAAACAACGTAAATAACGCAATGACATTTCTGCTACACTAGTATAAGGCCCGGTTTCCAAAACCAATACGGAGAAGACCGGAGAGGAGAGATGTTTTGTAAACGACCAATAAAGATATTATATTATTTAATAAGATACGTCTTTTATATCGTAATTTGACAGGACTAAACTAAAATTTATCTTCTGTCCTTTTCTTAATAAAATAGAAAGAAAAAGATGCACTGAACTTTAGTTTAGTTTGTGAACGAGGGAATCGGCACCATTGGCTAACCGGACAATTTCTCTCAACGGATACTTATTTATTTCCACAAAACATATTTCAATAGAAAATATTTTTTGATTTAGGTATAAAGGAACGAGAGAGTCTATGTTTTAAATACATTATAGTCATTACTAAAGGCGTTTTTAATAAATGAAAACTAAATTACCTCAGCAATCCAAGTGTTGCATGGGCTTATCAGAAGTCCGAACTTTTGCACAATGTAAGACTTCAGAATATATCGAAGTTGATAGCACAAGTAGTAATCTGTGGCACAAGTTCGCCCATGTGAGCATTCTACTAGGTGTGTAGTGGCAACTTGTATTTAGCGAACTAACAAGAGTTACCGACTGCACGCAGTGTGTAAACACTAACTAATGTTTGCTCAAGTTCTGTGGCGTGGCTCTTGTTCGGAATACGAGTAGTTATTAAATACATGTCAACAATCAACACTACTGTGGGTGTGGAATATAGTACAAGATATATTAATGCTGAAATGCATATCATTTAGAATTGCAATATTGGATCACCAGAAAGTGACTAAATATTTAAGAAGAAAAAAAAAATGGTTTTCATTTTCAGTTTTATTCGTAACTCGACTGGCCCTCAACACCGCTGTGGAGCGGTAACTTACCAATCAATCACACTACATTAAAGGGTCGTACAGACTCGCGCGATATCGCGGCCGCGACAGGGACCGACAAAGAAATTGTCCTACTAGTGTCGCGTCGCGCCCGCGATATCGCACGAGTCTGTACGAGCCTTAAAGCGCGGAAACCGCAGATCTGACTGTTCTGTATATTAAAACTGTAGTAACGATAAGATGATTATCATTTCTGTGATTTTGATTGTGATACTGGATAATAAAGATAATTTATACCTAAATGTTTAAAATTGATTTATTATTTATTTATTGTTTAAAAAATTTCAAATTAATACATTATTTTGTTTGTTGACTGTACCTTTAAAGTACTTGTAATTTGGGACGAACCACAACTTCAATAGTGATATGGGACAAACTAAGATTTTTTTGTAATGTGGGACAAAACTTCAGGAATAAATCCTTGTATCATAGGTAGCGTGCATGCAGTCATCCACCACTAACGATATAGTACTTTGCTCGTAGAACAAACTATAACAACAAATTAAACTGTTTCGTTTCGTATAGGTAATTGAAAATGTTTGACATAAGAATGCTTCATTCAGTGTTATCTATGGTAGATTAAGATTATTGTGCTCCTTTATTCTGATTGAAAATGTTTTCGATACATACATAACTACACACACAAGCAATGCAATTACATTACATTATGCAAGTAACTGTGACTTTTGTGTAATTCTTGTTTTGTTCTTCAAAGCAACATGTTTTAGCGAAAGCGTCAGGGTAGCCCGCAAAATTAAAATTTAATTACGTTTTTGTTTTTTTTTTTGCTCGTTACTTTGAGGTTGTATGTTGATCTAAATAATATGATTCGCGGCCGTATAGAATATTTATTTATAGAGTTATAATACTTATAAAAATCATCAATACAACTTTCTAAGTTCATATAATCCTAATGAATGACTATTTCATGAAATAATGAATTTTAGGATTATACAGTTGTTGCAAACCACGAGTGCAGTCGGCCGTTGTTTGTGTTTAGACGTGTACATGCATGGTGTTAATGTGAGCGCGCGGGGCGTATGTGAGCACGCATACTGTCACTCCATGCATGTACACGTCTAAACACAACCAAGGGCCGACCGCGCTCGTGATTTGCAAGGACTATACTAACTTAAGGAGTTGTATTACTGATTCTAATGATTATAAAGGCTTGTACAGACTCGCGCGATATCGCGGGAGCGACAGGCACCGACAAAGAAATTCTGTTGTTCTGTTCTGGTAGCCCGCGATATCGCACTAGTCTTAGTGCGATATCGCGGGCGCGACGCGACTCGACAGACGTACAAGCCTTAATTCTGCAAATACACATTTGTTATGGTCGCCAATCATACTTTAATCAACATACACCCAGACAATGAGCTGCAAATTGCAAAAACCGTAACAACGTTTGAATTTCGCGGGCTACCTTAGCACTACCCCCTTAATTATGTTTTATTGAAGTCTGTGAAATCAAATTTTTCATATAGGTAGTTTTACCTTACGGAGAAAACAGAGTAAGCAGTGAACTATGAAACAAATTGCCAACACGTTTAATTAAAAAGAATACAAAAAGAAGGCAATGTAAAGGAAGGCAAGATTGCCAATAAAAAACGAGCATAATTTACAGACTACCAGTTACTGCTAACTGAGCCAATTAACTTTTTCCTAATAAAACCCTTTTAGTTTAATTTGTCATTAATTCATAATAATCAAAGGGAACGGATTAATTAAAAACTTAATGGGAATCTCACTTGAATGGAGTTTTGTCGCAACAATTCTATTGTGGTAGTGATTTTAGGTTTAAAATCTAATCAACTGAGTTAATGGTTTAAGATTGAGACAAATATGTTACAAGATCAGTTGGAAACGCGCGGAAGTGAGAAGGTGGTGGTAGCAAAGCTCAAGAACGCTGACATCAATACATTTACAAGAACAAAGATCTATAATTTAGTTTTTTCAATTTACTAGATAATTTCAGAAGTTGTTTTTTAAACTAAATGAATAGAGGATGTGCACCACAGTGCCTGCATCCTCACCTACATGTTGTGAATTTTCATAATCCTATCTGCAAGCGTGCAGCGACAGATTGCGCTGTTATGCTACTTAAAAATGAAGCTCCGAAGCTTTACTGCACTTTGTATTACATCTGACATTTGTGACAATTTTATTTAACTTTTCAACTCAAAGGTGGTGAAAATCCTTTAGCTCTTTGAAGCGGTAAAGGTCGGGAGGAATAGAGCTCAATTTTATTTTAAATCGCTTTCCGCCTTGCGGTAAATGAAAATATTGGATAAGATTGCATATCTATGAGAATATTGGATTTCAAACAAGTTATTTTGAAACCTTTATAGTTATTGAATTCCATGCCTTTTCAGTTCTAAAGGATGCAGGTTATAACTAGTCGTGCAATTTAATTAAACTAACATTAATCGACTGCTATGGAGCATCTTCGAAAGGTCGTTTGGGGTAGATTTTCATTCACGAATTGTCATCAACTTTGAAATTTCTTTCAGTCTCCAGAAGTCGTTTAGCTCAGAATATGTATGTATTTGTTCAGTGTATTTAACCTTGATATTATACGGTGTGATGATCAACCAGAAACCTGACAATATTTGTTATATAATTTTTATTCGGTCAGAAAGAACTCGCTATTCAGTATTCGCTGCGTCCACAAAAGATAATTTATTTCACAAAAGAGCAAAGTGGTGTTACCCGCATTTTCAAAGCGAATGTTAAGGTTTCCGTTTCATTCTGATAAGTAATTTTAAATGCACTATTCAAGTCAAATGCGGTTCTCGTACGACTTGCATATTGTGGAATATAGAAAGCTTTAGAAACCCATAAAATTCTATTTAACGCATATAATATTCAACGAAAAGGAAAAATGGCAGAGAAAATTTATTTAATGCATATATTTTACAAAAACTGTAAAAAAAAAATATTCTACGCAAACGGTTCTTGTTGTTGCAAAGGAACATGCTAAATGACGCAACAAAGATGCAGCAAACATTTACACTAATTTATAATACACCCTTTGATGTTTACAAAATAAAAAACTCTATTGAGTCGATGAGTGGAAATGGGAAACTTACGAGAACAGATGACTGCATTTTTTGAACAAAATTAGAGTTTCATTCCGGAAACCATCTCAATGAAGCGAAGAGTGCTGTTTTTCGGCTTGCTTCTTTAATGTAGCCGTTGTCGAGATGTCGCCTATCGTCATCTTTTAAATTAATTTTATGGCTTGCCTCAAGAAAATTGGAGAAATATAATGCCTTTTATATGAAGACGTCTTTTTATTGGTCTTGAATTGTTGGAAAAGTAGGTCTTATAATCTTCTTAGCGCTCTTTGGCTTGGCTTAACTTGGCTTTTATAATATGTTCTTGCTTTTTTACAGCCATTCTATTTTCTTACAAAGTTGATTGTATGCTTTGTTTTTGTAATAATTTATAACGCATTTTGTAGGAGTGGGTGGGTAAAAGATGTATCGATTTTATTTTATTTGCCACAGCACAGAACTCAGAGTAGGTATAATACATTGTTTGTTATCCAAAGCTATTAACTCAGCGCAATAACATGCGAACTCTTTACTGTATTAAGATAGAAAAAAAAAAAAAAAAACTCGTGCCAGGAACGACTTTCTCACGTATGATTTGAGACAAAAACAAAAATATTGACACTTGTAACTTGAAACCTTGAAACTGAATTTCTGTTTTTCGAAATTTCTTTTAGCTTGCATCTAGACTGTTTAACCCACCCACAGATGCGATTTAAATATAGAGCCTCGTAGTATAAGTTAGCTCTGTATTAAATTCACACTTTCTCTCTCTCTCTCTCTGTCTCTATCTATTATATACAACTGAAAGAGACAGAGGGAGGGAAAGTCGCATGGAGGGGGCATAACGTCTTTTCCTTGCGTGAAAATACGGTAGAAACCAGACAACTCCTACCGAAGCCGCGTTAAAGAACTTTCTTCAAAAAAAAAAAAAAAACAATGGAAATATGTTTCCCTGAAAATATTTAATTTTGTAACCAAAAAGTTCATTGACTTGTAAAATTTTCGTGTTTCGCGTGTGACGTCACGGCCGCCAGCAGGTGTGCTCCACTGACACACAAAACACTACAAAACGAAGACGGACCGACGAACGTGAGAATAGAAGCCACGTCACTTTTATTTGTCTTACCCAATCCATTAGTCACGACCAATTAACCATTTGTGCGGATACAGTCCATACTCTTTATTTTGAGTGCTACGTTTTCCAATTGCGCCAATTTTAGGCATCATAACATAGCCTAACATAGTATACCAAAAATTCTGAAATGTATGCTGACATTATTAGATTTAGGGTACTAATACACCGCCAGTGTCACTTTATATTGGCATGGTCCGTGTAAGTGTAGGTCCTGTACGGTAGGTATGAATAGTATGCAAACTATAAACTGTACTGACATTTTCCCGTTGTGATATCGGGAGAACCGATCGTTTGAAACAAAGCGCGCGGACACTTCCTGTATCCGCGATGCGTATCTTATATTCTCGCGGAGTCGCTCCTCAGTTCCTCACCATTAAAAAGTTCCTTAATTATACTTATCGTCATATCATGGCAATCTCAAAAATATTCGCGATATTTTCACACAATACAACTTTGATACCATTGCATTTGTATTTTAGTTCACTACTTACTAGTAGTGAACTAAAACGGACACTATTAAACGGACGGAATATAGCGCATAGGTACTCCCGTGCGCTATATTCCGTCCACTCGAAAAAACATCGTTAAAAGTATCGTCGTGTAGTGAACGTTATCAAAGTGACCTTGAGAGAGTTTATGTTGTTTTTTTGGGTCAACTATACATCTTTCTTTTATGTCTCTTGATTAAGTTTTTTGCAATGCATGGAAGTTTTGTGTGTGATCAACAAATCCACTGCATATCTGCTGTGTGCTTTATTTAAAAGAGTACCCAAAAAGAAAGATTAATTGTCAACGTTGTATCTAAATAGCAATGGGCTGGCTGGAAATGGCTATGTAGTTAGTAGGGGTTTGTTACAAAGTTGACATAAAATTACAAATTCAAAGCAAGCTTCGATCAAAACGAACGTAAGTAGTTAACATTACGAGTGTTCTTAACTAACCTTCTGAACTTAATAAAGTTGTTACAATAAGCTCAAGATCGATTAAATCGAGCAGCACTAATTCAACAGATAATCGCTTCATCGATTCAACTGCTACAGGTGAATAATCCTGTTACCTGTAACAGCAGACTACGGAGATTGATTCTGGTACGACAAGTCCTATAACTGCACGATTCAATGCGTACGGTAACTTCTCGCTAGAAAATATCTCGTAGGAATATTAATTAATGAATTTCCGAATGAGCAATTTTTTATGTAATTGTGCCTACGTATACCGTTTTATTTAACTTAATTACTTTGGTTTCTCTATTTTTCTCTCAGTACTGAAAATGTTTATTATTTAGGTGCCTAACACATGATTCAAGCTACGTTGACAATGGTTGTACACCTAAAGAAAGTGTGCGTACGCATAACAAGTATTTATTCAGGTTTTTGGTGTGAGCTTAGAAGCTGAATGTATTTATTTAAGCATTGAGGTAATGTCCACCAGGGCTTTCACGTTGCATTCGTAACACTTAAGAATTTACGAATGTTTAGAAACCTCGAAAGAGGAAATATGATGCCTAGTCCGGGGTGGTGCATTTAATTGGCCGAAAATGTATGTATTTTCATAGGCTAGAATATCGAGCTATTTTCTGAAACACCAATTACAAACGTCTTATTGTATTTGAATGTCAAAACAGACACTTTTTACCTTTTAACCAGTTTTCCAATAAACAAACAATTACACTTTTGTTTGAGAGCAATCCATGGACCGATAATACGAAAACAATTCGCGTATCGACAGCAAAATGGAGATTCAAGGAGTAACGTTCGTCCGGAGTCGAGAGCCGAACAAAAAGGAACGAAACAATGGCGCACAGTTGTAGCACATGACTAAAGAATCGGAACAGAGACAAAGCTTCATAAAACCGCACTATGGTAGGTAAAATAATACGAGCATGAGGAGCGTGTGTGCGTACCACTGACGGCTTTGTCTAGTACGAAGAGAAACCGGTTTATACCGGCTAGGCCAGTTGAATCGATCAGGTACACGTCGCGCGTCGTGTTTGTTTATGAACAATAGTTGAAGGAATAAAAACATATAATTTTTGAATAACTGAACTTGATTATAATTTATTATTTTTAATTTGTAGTAGAGAAATGGTACCTGATAACTCAACATGCATCGAAAGAAAACTCAACCCGGTAGTGCAAAAAAGAAGTTGCTAAGAATAGGTACCTACCTATCTCGTAAACAGTGCGTTCAAGAACAAAAATAACGACTATTTATTTGGGAACTTTTTTTTTACAATTCATGCCAGATGATTGATGTATTGAAATACGCAGGTACAAAGTAATATCTACCGATCTATTAGTAATTGAACATATTATCTATTTATAAATCTATCTATTAGTTATTTATAAATTTGAACACGTAAGCTGATTAACATTTTGTTTATTTAAGTTTATCCTCCTGTGCGAACCCTACCAAAATAGGTATCAAATTTGCACGCACTTTAGAAGTTTTGTCTCTGTTCCGCTTCTTTATTCTGTGGTTGTGGTCTTTAGCGATTGCTATCTATCGTATTGAGAAACCGTACCGATAAACTGTATCAAGTTTCAATGAACAATACATTTCACTTATAAAGATCCAGATGGGTTTTAACTTTTAGCGTAGTTCTTGAGTTCATTAAAATTTATGAAGTTTTCCAGAATATATGGAAAATACTGGAGCTTGACTAAAATAATTGGTATTTAATGAGTGTCAATAAGTGCTAAAGAGTGTCTTCCAACTGGTTAGTTAAGACGTGTAAGCGCCAAGGTAGCCCGCGAAATTCATATTTTCTTTCTGTTTTTGCAATTAGTAGGTCAGTATCAGGTTGATGTTGATCAAAATATGATTCGTGCCCGTAACTAATATGTATTTACGGTATTATAATCATTAACATCATCAATAGCACATCTTCCACCGCGCCAGTTCCCCTTTGACAATTTGTACGTGCTGCTCTATTCAGACCGGGAAAAGCAGCTTACACATTCTGTATTTCATTTAAATCTCATGTAAACTGTAATCCAAAATTCAAACCTTCAACACAGGAAAATACTTACTACGAACTTTAAGTGGCATAAAGTGTATGGCTTTATCGTTTTCTTATTCTTTGTTTTTCAAAGGAGCTTTTCACGAAGCCTTTTCAGTAAAGAATAAAAACGTTGTACAATACAAGTTATTGAGTTTACAACTTGTAAAGTTATTCTCAGACTAGCCTGCCTTTGTGAGCTAATTACCAACAAAAGTAGTTTTCTTCAGTTTTCTCGAGTAAGTAAAAGCCGATTAAGGGAACTTATTTCGTCTTCAGGTGATCTACATCAGCGTAAGAAAATTATCGTGGAAATTTAATTACAGTGTTGTTCTTATTTTACAAACACTGGGTGTTTTAACATGTGCATAATCACGATGTCACACCAAGGCGAACAAATAGAACTTAACAAAATGACGAGCTTTAATCATAAATCATTCATCGATCTTTTCTTCGGTCCCAAAACCGCTCAGCTATGTTCAAAGAGCGCCAAGATAAGCAGGCGTCCTCATTACCCCAATCGCGACATCAGAGATGCAACAATTTCATCAGTACAGCTTTCCTGTTACGAAACAACTCTACACGAGTACCGTAATACTTTTTTTAAACCATTGGCCTATATTTGACGAATGCGTAACGTATCGTTTGCTCCCCGTTATTTGTTTTTCTCGGTTTCGTGAGATAACTGGGCGTAATTAAAACACTTGTGAAGATTTAGTGTGTTTGTGTACAGCGAACCGATCAATTACCAGTGTTGTTTATTAAGGAAACTAGGCGTGTAAACTAATTTTCTGTATTTCTTTAGCGGCTCGTACAATTTGTACCAGTTCGCTTCGTACGACTAGTAGTTTTTAGTGAATGGTTTGCGCTATTCTAATGTATGAGTTTCACTTATGGAATGTGGATACATTTTATTTTCCGTTTCAAAAACTTGAACGAGATGTTGCAAATACAGTTTTGATGCGCTTTTTTTTTCAGTCTACGCAAACTAAGAACCCCTCGTCTACACATCATATTAACGTATGAACTTAACATTTTGTAAAGCTAATAGAATAATTTTTAATAAACTCGCGAGCAACCGTAGATTAACCGAATGGTGCAACGGAGCTCCCGAGGCGTTTTGTGTGTACAGTAATCTCATGTTTCTTTTTAAACCGGAATAAATCCTAGACGAAACACCGCACGGAACTCTCGTCCCTATAACAATGAGCTAATAGTCTATTATTACTTGTTTACTGTTGTATATTACAAGTCGTACGTTCGTGCAGTTACCACGCAATTAAACTTTTTGAACGCTACTGAAATTTACTGCACAATTAGTGTTCGTAATGAGTGAACACTCGCAACGTATTATTGATAATCAAATGTCGTCTATGTTCGAGAAAATTGCTGTTTGATATATATTTGTGTGTAACGCACGTTATAATGTTTTAATTGCTCAAATTGAGGCGGTAATTTTATCCTATCTTACATGTTGACATGAAGATTTTACGATATTACTGCGCGCGATTATCATAATATCCACAGACGAATCGTTGTTCATGAAAAACTATTGTAAACGATTCCGTATAAGTTAATGGTGCCGATTCTCTTGTTCACAAACTAAACTAAATTTAAGTTCAGTGCATTTACTTCTTTCTATTTCATTAAGAAAAGGACAGAAGATTTTTTTTAGTTTAGTCCTGTCAAATTAATCAGCGCCTGTCAATACTCTAGTTTAGACGTGATTAAAAACTTGCCTACTAAAATTACGTCAATTTACGTCAAGCGCTGATTAATTTGACAGGACTAAACTAAAATTTAGTTTAGTTTGTGAACAAGGGAATCGGCACCAATGTCTAACTCATTATTTAGACTGGGGCGCGAGAACCCTTCTAGAGAATTTTTGTACTCGAGAGTATCATTAAAATGTATCCTGTCTACATCCTGTTAGTGTCGGGTGCATGTGTATGTGCGTGTGGCAATCTACCAATCGGAGGGCTCCGATTCGGATACCTGAATGGTATCTCTTCTCATTGTGCGTGACGCGGCGGTGTGTGCGTCGGTTCCTCGTGTGCTGTCGGCTGCTGCCGCCGTCGCCTCGCGGGCCCCGAGGCGGCTGAATACCAACTGCGTCCAGAACAGGCCATGGCCAATGTTGGCAACCAAGGTTTGTACATCAACGCCTAGACGCTAAATAAATATTCGTCGGCTAAAGAGATTGATGTAGGAACTAGATTTATGAGACTTGCTCGTTGATTTACGAGTGGAATTAAAATTCCAGTTTTTATATCATTTTCATGATCAATTATTGAAATTGATTGCCTGTTAAAGGCATGAAACCGTTGACGAATATTCATTTAACCATAAACAAGTAACACAAAAAGTAATGGTGACGATGAGCAACACAACATCGCTTTGACATTAAAAAGCCCTTTTCAGCACAGCTTCAGCTTACAATATTAAGATCTTAAGGAAAATACTTTCATGCCGATATCGGGTCAAATGTCAGTTCAAAGGCATTTTAAAACATTTTTCGGACGGCGGTATTATTATAATGAACCAGAATAGATGTTATTTCTTTCATTAGGTACGCAGAACAAACTGAAACATAAAATCTAATTTCTGAAAATCGCAACACAGACTGCAAACATTTTATATTACATTCCGAGAATAGGAATTTTGATCACTGCAATAACGAGTAAATTCCAATAAACAAACATTTATTTTGAAAATGCCTTTGAAAAGAAAAACAAATTGAATCAAATCTAAATAAAAGGTTTGTAAACAAAAAAGGATCAGTAACAATGGGTTAATTGTAATGACAACGCTCAACGCTGAATATAGTGTGTTTGAATCCTCGAAATCGGAATTCGGAAATATTTCATACATTCTAAATTCAATACACTCCGTGAAACGTTTTATTTGATACATTTTATCAACGTTTTAACAATAAAATGGCCGTATTTTTCGACATTTTAAAACGCAAAAAAAGAACACGTGGGCCTAGATTGTTTGTTGAAATGAACAAACTATATCGTTTTTCTAACAAAACGGCAGGTTTTAAAATTCCACGCGTTTGCTTTTTGCACGTGTTAATTCTTTTTTAGTCCTTGTTTAGTCTAAATATTCTTTTATATTAGGCGATTACAGTCTACTTGGCCCCATAACGTCAAGATTCGATGAAGATCTTCGAAGTTAGAGTTCAGACATCGGTGCCAAAATCGAATCGAATCTAAAATTTTTATATATTTTTTAACAATTTAATTCTTTAATAAAGGGTTAGTATCTATCATCGAACTACCTAATACTTTTTATGATTTTGCTACATTGTTATTAAATAGTCCAAATGATTACCTACTGACTTTAATAATTTTTTGTCCGCAGAATGGATCGATTGATTGATCCCATGATTGAATCGAAGCAAACATTTCTTATTATATTCCATCAAAAACATAACATGTACAAAAATGCAAGTCTCGCAACGCAGTTCTTCTACCACAAAAAGTTGTGAGATTTCATGTAAAAACCAAGTCGGTTAATTTATTCAGTACCTATCCATGGGAGCATATACATATTATCCAACAACTAATTAGTTAACTAATAACATTTTATAGTGACCGTATCAATATTAGACATCTTTATTTGTTTAATAAATAATTAAATAGTATGACTCGGCCATCGCACGGCAATATAATCGCATAAGAATAGTCTACTATTTTAAATAGTCCTAATTAAATAAAGAGTTCAGATCGCTAATATTAAGTCTTTACCTATGAAATTGCCGTTTTTCATTAAATAAGTTAACGCCCTTGTTTATCTATATTTTTTATTTTTACTAATCAAAGGAATTACCCATGCAATCAATGCATTTTTGCCAACGTAGTGGTAGCTTAATGATGTCCTTTTTGAAAAAGTTTGCTGGACGGGAGTCAACAAATTCTTCAAAGACATTTTGAACTGCCTCTCGGTTATAGAATTTTTTCTCCGCAAAGAAGTTATCCAAATTCTGGAAAAAGTTGAAGTCTGTAGGGGCAAGGTCTGGTGAGTACGGTGGATGACGGAGAACTTCCAGCCCCAGCTCTTGTAACTTGGAGACCGTCTGCTGTGCAGTATGAGGTCGCGCGTTGTCGTGCAGGAACAGGTTTCGGTCGACCACGGGGTTCATTTCTTAGCTCGAAACTTCCAGAACGGAAGCGGGCGTTAGTAGTGTTCGCACCGTATACGTCGTTGATGTTGCGTGCCGCTTCTGCCACTTTGCTGCCACGACGGTACTCATACTCCATAATCACTCGAATTTTTAACGTATCCATGATGACGAAAAACGTACAAATGCAATGAAAACAGAACGCTAACCATTAAACAAATGTCTAATTTTCAAAAAAGAATTCCGTATTTAAAAATTATAATAATTTGAATATTTGAAAAAATTGGGCTTGAAATACGGCAAAACGGCAATTTCAAAGACCAATTGCCACGTGCAATTGCCCAGTCATTTTATTTATTAAATAAATATACCTAGTTATATATGCCACTTGGTCACTGAAAATTCAAGCTTTTAGCTGGGGTCGAAAATGTCCTGAATAGCTTCGAGAAACGGATAGTACTGTTGTACCTTTGTTTGTTGATTTTGCTCGATTTTGCGGGATTCCCCTTATTTTTAAGTTAATTAAAAATATTGGAAAAAAATATTTCGTTTTATTTTCTGTTTCACTTGATACTAGAACTGTAACTTGAATTATAACTTTATTACAACATGCAATGGATGTATTCAACGAATTTCCAATAAAATGAGTATTCCCGTTTGCGTTTCGTTGGACCTAGATGCTGTTACTATAAACTTTCTACACGACAGATTACATTGGGATGCGGAATGTTTGAATAATTAAAACAAATTGTAATTAAGTTTCCATTATTTTTTATCTAGTTATTTGTGTTTAAAATACAGCATTTTGTTCACATGACTTCCTCATACTATTAAATTAACTAACCAAGAACCACAAAAAGACCTATTTGTGCTCGGTCACATCACAGTGGTCATGATCATGACTTCGTGAGTGACCACAGTTAGCGGGTGTGGTGTGACAAGGTTTTACCGTGCGTTCGGCGCGGGTTATCACGCGGGGTCAACGACCGGCTGATAAGCGCCGTTTCCGTTATCAGGTACCGCAATGCAGGCCCAAAAACGATGCCTAAGGTAAGCTAATCGATACGGTCCTACAGTTAAAAATTATTTATGCAAGCCATTGTGCATGATATACTAAAAATAAACGAGGGCAATGAGGGCGTTAAACATAATAACGGAAGATGAGACTAGGAAGCGTAACGTATAAGATAATTCGGGAATGTTATCAGATATGTTTTTGTTAGTTCGTGTCAACAAATTTATCTGGTTGATATCACTCTAAAAATATATCCTCGAGAATTTGGAACATTGCGAAGTAACTTTTAATTTGTTTATACTATTTTCGTATGAATGAGGAAATGAGGGAAAAGAGGTTTTCATGAACAAAATTATTACAAAAAACACGTTAGTAACGTTTTAAAGATTACTTTTTAGGATTGGCAGAAAAACAGTTAAGTATAGGAAGTCGCAGTGCATACAGTGCACAATCTCAGGATCTATAAATATCTTTCACTGGAGATCTACCCACAGCGAGACAAGGATGTCAATAGAAAGAGGAGGATAGAGTTCTTTACATAGTATCAAGGGAAGGGGTTGCAGTTGGTGCAATTGAACGCACTTAATTCAACGTTCTTTGATCTCAGAGCGTCAAGTGCAATGGAATCCGAACAGTAGTAACTTTGTCCTAAGACGTACCATGCATTGCAAACGGTGGATAATTGTTCCACAGAACATAGTTCAAACAAGGATATATGGACATGCTACATTATATTCTAAAACATTCCTGGGATGGGCTAGTGGGAAATAGTAAATCTGTACAGGCGAAACTCCGCCAAATTGGTTTGACCAGATGCGTGCACATTCACAAAACGATCTCATCAGAATACACGATTCGCTTCAGGGATTGTTAGATCTTGTACGTGCGTTTAGACGGGTATGTAGGTGACCATGAGTGGAAGCCACACATCTAGGGTAGGTACGGTAGGGTGGGGTACGTCAAATAGAACGGATCTAACTAGCCATGGTATGAAGGCTCAAAAAAGATCTGAAAGTTTATTGAGCATGAACAACCAATTAAATCGTTGCAAATAGTATCTGCAGTATTTATTTACCTTCAATGTTTCGCTTTATCTGGGCATCGGGAAACGGTCCGTTATTAGCTTAGCCTAATTGATGATAAATATAGCTACTCCGCTATTTCAAATCGGCCATTTTGATTAGAGATAGACTCAACTATAAATACTGAATGAATATTCTAATATTGTTGTTTAGTCTTATTGGGACACTTCTCCATAGATATTTTTGGAGCACATAGATGTGTAATTTTAGAGTTTCCCATAGTAAATTATCGTGTGTGTACAGATATATTAGCACATACACAAAAAGTTTTTAACATTATGCTCGTTTAATTTTTCTGTTTACATAATGTATCACGAACTGTAGACATCGCGTACCTACATTAGAAATAATATCTATTAAATCTCGGCTCTTCGGCCGTTACATTTCACTCGTAAAAAAACTAGAATGAATTCACACGCAACAAGCTACGTACATAATAGTTACAATAAGTACTACGTATGTACCTACCTGTCTAATGTGTTTTTTATGTGAACCAAATAATGCGTACCGTTTTGAAATTCTTTTGTGATTACAGTGATACATCAGCGTAGCAGAACGTATTCGAGATATTTTTAATTAAAATTATGTTGTTTGGATATCTTTATAGCTTTAATATAAGTAGTAGATAATGCAGTTGTAATCAAATTGTTAAACTGTTATCTTCACAATCTTAAGTTTTATTTGTTACTGAAAGTTATAAACTGCAGGTATTTTTCCGAAGACGATGCGAGAAAAGGAAGAACATCACAAGCTAATAAATGACTACATGATTACGTAAATAAACAAATCATACTCAACGAGTACTTTATTATAACGATAATGAATTTGTTCGTATAGCGACAATGTTTATTTTGGTCCCGCTACGCTTATCACAAGTGTTAACAGTGCAGTGCAAAATGACCGGCGCACTTGACTTGCTAGTCGCCACCGGCACCGTTTAGCCGTCGCCGACGCGGTTAGGGTTTTCAGTCTCGCTGCATTTCTGAGTCCCGGGAATAAAAATCGAGACTCGATGCGATCTCAAAATTCCCGGGAAAAACGAGACTTTCGAGACTATTTCAAAATATACTTTTCAAAATATACTTATAGGCTAGGCTTTTAGGCAGTCAAAACAAGATATTACAATTAAGTATTTTATTAAAAATACAGTTACAAACTCAAATAATATTTTTTTTTTTTTTTATAGCCGGCATGTTGATACAAAGTGCGTTTAATGTAGTTTCACACAGAGAGGACCTGCATTGAAAGTAACCCGCGTTAGAAAAAGCTCTCTCTGCTTTTACGCTAGTGGGGGGATAGATATTAAGTGGTGTTGGTATTTACCTACACCATTGGAAAAGTCTCAAAAGCCTCGTGATTCCCGAGACCCACAATATCAGTCTAGAGTCTCGAAAATACAAAAAAATCGTTTAAACTCGAAATTTTCGGGACTGACATTTCCGGGATGAAAGCCCTAGACGCGGTGTCTCCTGCAATCGATTTCACCTCATATTAATAACTAATTTATGTACATTCCAACACTACGCCAATTACTACATCCATTAGGAACCTGATAGGGAAAGGTTGTCATTACGTCATGCGTACCCGGCAGACAAACGACGCCTACACTCACTTACACGGCTTTTAATATATTCAGTGCATTACCCATATATTGTTGTAGAACAATATGCAGCGATGCGACAGTTAGCATCACAATGAAACAACGGTACTCATCCAACGAATTGTACCGCAATTACATTTATTTTATGTGGCATTTTTTCAACAGATTTTGACGAAAATTGTTTGGTTTTTCAAACGTATCTGAGCGTTTTCAATTATCCGAATATATGTTGAGACAGTCGGTAAACTAGTGTGAACGAGCTCTAATCTTGTTTGTTACAGCACGCTAAAAGGGACGTGGCGCGTGGAAATCAATAGACAAGTCTCTGTAGTGTTGCTGCAAAGCAAACTCCAAGTTTACCTACAAGTTAATTACCCCGAAGTAAGTTTCGAATCGTCTAGTTAGTCTTAAATAAAATAAAATACCCCTCACGTTTCACCTCGGGCCAAGGTTTTGTGAGAATTTTTGTAGGCGAAACTGCACCGCAAGCGATTAAAGCTGGTACATTTCGACAGTGTCATTATCTAGTGTTATAGTAAGTGCTATTACGAAATAGTACCGTGGTGATAAAGTGTGGTTGTGTGCGTGTGGATTACCGACTAACTAAACCATAACAACTAAAAAGGGGAAAAAGGAAAAATAAAATATTTTCGATAAAAAAAAATCGCTGTCGATGGCAGTTGGACAATGCTCGTTGGTTGTTTAGTTTCTTTTTTGTGTCAGCATTGAATGAAGGTCGACCTCATTATTTTAATAATTTCGACCGCTGAACCGATGCAAAATTATCTGATGACGGCTTTAAATACACTGTCTGGCTGAAAGCAATTCAACCTTGCCAACAAGTGTTTTGAATATGTTTTGCAATTAAGCTAGAAAGTTAACAATACAGAATTGTTCAGGGAAAAATGAATCATTTAATTAATTTCATTTCTATTATGACGAACATTCTTGTTTTAATGCTTACTTTTGTTTGTACACAAATACAGCTGCTATTAGATTCGTGAAAGCCGTTCAAGTGTAAGTAATATTTTAAAGCCGGCAAGTGTATCAGCGGTTCATCGTACTCTCGTTCTAAATACAGGCAGTCGGGGGTCCAGATTCAAGATGGCCTCACCGTTTGACCCTCGTTGCGGAATCGGGCCGGGCCGTCTCGATAATTTCGCGATTGTCCAACATCCATCGACGGCGATCAATTGACACTTGACCCCGGCGACGCTTCTGTCGCGGCCTTGGACGCCTCAGTACTGTAATTATGGAACACGTGACGTCACTGACTAAAAACGTGCCAGTACTGATGGGTCTGGTAAGGTACCTTTATTAGTTCAGGCATCGGTGTTAGCAGCGATATTGCGTTTTATGGTTAAGGTGAGATAGTTGAACTTACCTTGCGGCTGCTGCTGTGGAATGTACGGTGTGAGGAGGCGCGTCCGCTTTTTCTCATAGCCCTTTTGTGTGATGTCACCTAGAACAAATAACAATATTATAATTATAAAATAATCATCATCTGCCTAGCCTTTTCCCAACTATGTTGAGGTCTGCTTCCAGTCTAACCAGATGCAGCTGAATACCAGTATTTGACATAGAGCGACTGCCTAACTTGGTAAGACTGGTTGTCAGACTTCCGAGCTTCAGATGACCCGTAACGACTGTCAAAGATCCACGAATGACAGCCAGGACTAACGGCTTAACGTGCTTTCCGAGGCACGGGGGGGTTTTGGTATGTACAGATGGTCACCACCGACGGACCAACCGCGGTAAGCGTAGCTTAACCTGATCGATCGACCCGTGCGGTTATTATTACTTAGGCACAAGCCACAATAATAATAAAAACTAATAGGTATTAAAAAAAGTTAAATGTTTGTTAAACACCTGTGACAGCAGCCTATACAACTTGATAGTGCTCTAGGTATCGGAACAAAAATACCGATTAACACAATCATAACATCAGGCCTGTTATCTTCGAAGGGTCAGGCAGAGGTGTAAATACCCTATAAAAGGTACACCCACATTTCCCAATTAGTTAAAATACGGAATACTCATTTTTGTATCCGAAATAGAGCCAACATTGTCAGCCGAAGTTATTCTCGTATAAGCATTATCAGAATCAAACTATAATGTTCCCACAGCTGGGACACAGGCCCAGCAGTGGGAGGCCCTTCGTTGAGAGGGAGTTGGCCGTAATCCACCACGCGGGCCCAGTGCGGGTTGGTATATGCCACATGTCGTCGAATTTTTGATTCTAGGACACTGGATAATTCATTCAGATTCCTAACGATGTTTTCCTTCACCGTTTTGAGAGAAGTGGTGATAAAATAATTTACACAAAGTAAAGTGCCAGCCTGGATTTGATTTGATTTATAAATTATTGGAAGGTTTATTCATGCTTTTACTTCCAAATACAGAAAATCTTACCACGTTCAAATAAATAAAACCTGTCAAAGGTCATTCACACGATTTTGCCCTCTACACTCCATAGTAGAACGAGTATATAATGTACAGTAAACCTTAATTCCTAGTACAGCGAGCTTTATGGATATTGTATTTGTGCAGACCCGTGAAGGTTCATGAAACCTGACCTGCAGTTCAGTGTACTACACGGAGTCAGGAACAAAGTACTCACATAAAACCTACTGGCACAGTATAAATATGGACAGTACTGAAACTACGAAGAAACGTTCGAAACGGCGCGCTCACACAGACGAGACAAAAAAGCGAGCGTGGCAGAGCTCTGAGTCGCGGGTGCCGTGTCGAGACGAGTGTTCGGGTAATACGTTAATCTCTTGCGCTACGGACTGACCGCTGTCTTTTTAAGTTAATTACCTATCTTTAAAAAAAAAAACATTACATAAATGTTAATAATAGTGTAAATGTAATAATGTTAATTATATTTGTAATGTAAATGTTAATCTATACTTCTATACTAATAAATATTATAAACAGGTAATTTGTTTGTAAGTTTGTATGTAGGGGGTAATCTCTGAAACTACTTAATGGATTCTGAAAATTCCTTTTGTATTTGATAGCCCAATTCCTGCGACCCTAAGGAGCCGGGCGAAAAGAAAAAAGTCAGAAAGAACGCTATGTGAAAACGAAGTAACAGCGCGGGTGGGCAACGGGATGTGAATGTGACACGGAGGGTCGGGGGCCGACATTTCACGCGGACGAAGTCTCGGGACTGAAGCTAGTCTGATATAAATGAATTTAATCTAGACTACGGAGAAATTTCTATTGGAAAAACCCAATAACACTTTGTCTGACTTAGAAACCAAGACCTCAGCAAGTAGCGCTTGCGACCACCAGACCAATCTCTTACAATCTCATCTTCTATAAAAATAACTAAAATTGAAGTGTCTATTTGTAATGTCAAAATAACAGCTTTCAGCTTTTTACTAAATGCATATGAAAGTATATACGGTACTTATAACAAAAAATATATTTTTAATATTTTTGTCAGTCTGTCTGTCTGTCTATCTATCTGTTAGTTCCAGCTAATCTCCGAAACGGCTGGACCGATTTTGATGGGACTTTCTCTTGCAGATAGCTGATCTTATAAGGAGTAATTAAGGCAACTTTTATAACGCTACGCGGGTGTAGCCGCAGGCAGCAGCAAATTATTTATATAATCTTCGTATTTTCTTTTAAGGTTTTGATCTTCTTAAGAAAGTCGCATGGAGAGGGGTGTCGCTTAACATGTAGGTACGCTTTTTCGCGTGACGATTTCTACCAGTCAACTCCTACCGCAAGCCGCGTTAAAGAACTTAGTTCCAATAAAACACTTTTCAATTTTACAAACATTAAAAGTGCCAACCCTAACGCTCCAATGGAGCGTAGGTAATTATTTCAACAAATAGGCCTAGTTTCCATACTGTCCATATTTATACTGTGCTACTAGGGCCGTACGAGCTATAAAATGTTCGACGCATAATCCAGAGTTAGAGGAAAACGTTCAATGTGTAAATAACTGCATGCGGTCGTAACAGTCGAGAGGGAAATGGTTACCGTTGTACTAGGAGATAAGCGATGGCTAGGATGTCACAGTTAGGCTTTTTAGTTGTTTTAGATATATTAGCAGTAGCACAGATTATATATCACTACGTACTGTTATAACCCTTATTACAAGGCAATAAAGCCTAAGTCAGCTTTTAACTTATAAACAGTGTACTTTCCTTTACTAAAGTACTGATGTTGCATTTTTACCCAGTGCATAGAAATAATATGTATAATTCAGTTAGTTAGATTTTGGACGCCGTCGCGTAATCTAGTGTGCCCAAATTAAGGGAGCAATTAAGAGGGACATTACCAAAATATAAGTACCCAAGAACTTGTGTGTGTGTTTTTGTACTGTGGTGAATTAAAGTGGTTCCAGTAGAATTATTGTTTTTTTTTTTTAAAAAGACAAACGGGGTCGGCTTAGTAACAAATTGGTGTCAGAAGTGGGATGCCAGAGACGAAGTCTTACGACGTTGAGTCAAACAGACACTGGCATTCCGAACCTAAGCCCCCTGTTCAATTGATCGACAGTGAGACTTAACCCAAGGTCAAGCCTGCGTCACTACTTGGACGACGGTTAGCCTCAGCCCTTCAGCTTGAGCTCGCTCCAGCCACATCAGTAATTGGACGACGGTCAGCCTCAGCTCTGCAGCTTGAGCCCGCTCCAGCCACATCGACACTTGGACGACAGTCAGCCTCCACTGTATAGTGTGAGTCCGCTCCAGACGGCATCAACATCACCAGCAGCCCCAGGTCTAACTCACCAACCTTCAAACTCAAGAAATTCCACAGTCAACCAACCGTGTGAAAATTCAATTCCGATACGTCACAGCGCAACGTGACTCCGGACTCCGAGTTCCCGCTGAGCACCCAATAATGCAGGTGTCAACAATTATCGTGTTACTGTGAGTGTTTCTTGTGAACTACCATTTTTTTAATTCAAAGTGTCTCTGAATTCGTGTCTCTATATTTGATATACATATAATTTTACATATAGTTTAACACTATATTGTTTTTCTATCTTCACTGACTTTAATTGTTTTGTCTTTTTCTATTTCTTATTATTCCAACATTGTTATTTAACTGTTAACTTAATTTTGTCCAACACATCATAATCTTTTATGACTGTTAAACAAGAGTTACCCGAATCAAAGGAAATGTCCGACAAAATTACACTATCCTTTTTAACCAAATTTATTAAACCTTATAATGGTGACAGGGAAACCCTTCCTGCATTTCTTACAAATTGTGAGAATGCCATGTGTTTGGCTTCTTCAGACCAACAAACTGTGTTATGTAAATTTGTCATTTCACAGCTAGAAGGTAAAGCACAGGTTGCATGCAGCCTTAAGTCATTTTCATTGTGGTCGGAGCTAAAGACCTTCCTGAAGGCTACTTTTGGGGAGAAAAAGCACGCCACACATTTATTATCAGATCTGCAACACTGTAAGCAATTATCCAATGAAGATGTCACCATTTATTCTTTAAGGGTGGAGTCAATATTGACTCGTATACAGTCAGACATACATTATAGTTGCAAAAATGACAAGGAACTGCCTGGCAGAATAGCAGCCATGGAGGACCTTGCCCTAAACACCTTTATGTTAGGGTTAAACCCTTCCATATCGACTATTGTCCGTTGCAAAAATCCCTCTAATCTCAATGAAGCTATACAGTATGCTATTGATGAAGAAAAATTATACAACTTATCTAGATCTAATCTAAAAACTCCCAAACAGTGTTCTACTTGCAACAAGCCGGGTCATAATTCATCAGAATGTTTTAAGAATAAAAAGCCTTATCGAGATTCTAAAATTTATAATAATTCACCGTCTCCTAATTCTAATACTAATCTCGAAAGTAACCCTAAAATTTGCAATTATTGTAAAAATGCTGGTCATGTGATCAAAGAGTGTCGCAAGCTTCAATATAATATGAAGCAACGGCAAGCCGCTGACAATGCACAACGTGACCGTAACTTGGCACCTACTAACTTTAATGACGCACCTATACACAGGTGTGAAAGTATGACTAAAATTAATGACGATAATTTAAACTAAGCGAGATTTTGGTACCGTGTCTGCCAAAATCGAACAGAGTTATAAATGACACGACCTATGCTAATTCTTATACTAGTTCTACTAAATTCGCATCTCATCCAAAAGCGATGAGTTCTACTAAATTCGCATCTCATCCAAAAGCGATGAGTTCTACTAAATTCGCATCTCATCCAAAAGAGATGAATTCTACTAAATTCGCATCTCATCCTAAAGAGATGAGTTCTACTAAATTCGCATCTCATCCAAAAGCGATGAGTTCTACTAAATTCGCATCTCATCCAAAAGAGATGAGTTCTACTAAATTCGCATCTCATCCAAAAGAGATGAATTCTACTAAATTCGCATCTCATCCAAAAGCGATGAGTTCTACTAAATTCGCATCTCATCCAAAAGAGATGAGTTCTACTAAATTCGCATCTTATCCAAAAGAGATGAGTTCTACTAAATTCGCATCTCATCCAATAGAGATGGGTTCTACTAAATTTGCATCTAATCCTAAAGAGATGAGTACTATCAAATCTTCATCTCAGTCAATTAAACTGAGTTCGACTACGCCTACTGATAAAACAAAATGTCACTTATGTACCGAAAAATTACAAGCATCTTATACTAATTCTAAACCTATATACGAAATTAATGACTATTGTAAAAAGGTAGCTTTACCTCATACTTATCTACATACTAATCACGCTTGTGAACAGTTATGTTTTCTTATTGATACAGGATCAACCATTAGTATTGTTAAAGAGTCCTGTTTACAAAAACTTCCAAATCTATCTACCGAAACTGTCAAATTAAAGGGCATTAATAGTTCTGAAACTCCAGTTGAAACTTTAGGTACCTTCCAAATGGAGTTCAATTTATCGGATAATATACATAAGTACAAGTTTCATGTTACTAAAGATGACATCAATCTTATTAATTATGATGGAATAATCGGTAGCGATTTTTGCAGTTATTTTAAAACAAACATCGATTACTCCTCAAAATCAATTTCCATATTAAATCATTCTATTCCTATTATTTATACTCAACCTTCATATAATATTCCAGCTCGATCAGAAGTAGTTATCGAATGCACAGTATCAAATTACTCTCCTAAACTATATCACAACAATGAAGCTCTCATACTAGATCATATCTTACGTGAAGGCGTTTATGTCGCTAATTGCATTGTCTCAATTAAACCAAATGGGAAAACAAACGTGACCATTTTAAACACTACAGAGTGTGACATTGAAATAAAAGATTATCAAGTAACAGCGACGCCCCTTGAACTTGATTGTTCATTTAGTAACTCTTATAATATAAATGCTATTTCCGGTTCGAAAAGTGATCGCATAAATAAAGTACTAAATCTTATCCGTTGCTCTCATCTAAATGATGAAGAGAAAAAGACTCTCTTAGAATGTTGCTCCCACTATACGGATATTTTTCATGTCGAAGGTGAACCCTTAACCTTCACGAATGCTATTGAGCATACTATTAACACAGGTGATGCCCCAGCTATTAATGTCAAATCATATCGTTTCCCTGAATGCCACAAGGAGGAAGTCGATTCCCAAATTCGTAAAATGCTAGACCAAAATATTATTCGACATTCAACTTCGCCTTGGAGCGCCCCAGTTTGGGTAGTCCCGAAAAAAATGGACGCTTCCGGCAAACAAAAGTGGAGGATAGTCATTGACTATCGCCGTCTTAATGACGTCACTGTTTCCGAATCTTATCCACTGCCTCTTATCACTGATATTTTAGACCAATTAGGTCACTCTAAATATTTCAGTACGCTAGACCTCACAAGTGGTTTTCATCAACTGAAAACTTGTCCCAAGGACGCGCCTAAAACAGGTTTCACAGTTAACACAAATTCAGACATGTCTGGTCATTATGAATTTACCAGAATGCCTTTCGGGCTGAAAAATGCCCCTGCCACGTTTCAGCGTCTTATGAACACTGTGTTGTCAGGCTTACAAGGCCTTCATTGCTATATCTATCTTGACGATTGTATAGTTTACAGTCAAAATCTACAAGATCATATACAAAAATTACAATTAGTATTCGACAAATTTCGTGAATACAATTTAAAACTCCAACCAGACAAATGCGAGTTCCTAAGGCATGAAGTAACTTACCTTGGCCATATTATCACCGATAAAGGTGTATCTCCAAATCCTGAAAAGGTCAACGCTGTATCGCAATTTCCAGTTCCTAAAAATCCTAAAAATATTAAGTCATTTCTAGGCCTAATAGGCTACTATCGCCGATTCATTGAAAACTTTTCTAAGTTAACTAAACCACTTACGTCTCTATTAAAAAAGGATGTTGTGTTCCACTGGGACACAGAACAACAGCATTCATTCGATATTCTAAAAGAAAAATTAATTACTGCCCCTCTTCTACAGTACCCTGACTTCTCACAGCCTTTCAATGTTACTACTGATGCAAGTAACTTTGCCATTGGCGCAATATTGTCTCAAGGTCCCATCGGCAAAGATAAGCCGATCGCTTATGCGTCGCGCACTCTAAATAAGCCTGAAGGTAATTACTCAACTACGGAAAAAGAGTTATTAGCTATTATATTCGCCGTTAAAACTTTTCGACCATATTTATATGGTAATAGATTCAAAATAATAACTGATCATAGGCCCCTCGTGTGGCTATTTAATGTAAAAGATCCGGGTAGTAGACTCATTCGCTGGCGCCTCAAACTTGAGGAATACGATTACGAAATCGTTTATAAACAAGGTCGTCTCAATTCTAACGCCGATGCGCTATCCCGTTGCCCTATCAATGCTATTGACGTAAACAATTTAAATAATTTTTCTTACGAACACTATTTCAAGGCTCAATTTACAAATCAACTCCCAGTCCCAAATACTATCATCGAAGAGTGTATCCAAGGACTACACTTATCTAAGTTAAACACAATTGCTTGTCCAGTCTCTTTAGACTTTGACTGCTCTATGCCTCATTGCGAGGAAATATTATCGCAGCTCGATAATTCTGCTGATCTACTGAATTCCGAACGCGAGCCACTTACAATACAATGTGTTAATGACAAAAATAAAACCTACTATTTTCTATTTACAAAAGTACATCACTATGAAGAAACTAATTATAAAGATGTTTATATCTTACTAATTAAGCTTAGAAACTTACTAATTGATTGCCAAAATATTACCAACCTTGCATTACCAGATTTCACGGACCCATTTTCAAAACTTACGTATACTAAAATCTATAATATGATTTCCTATATTTTCCACGATACCAATATAAAAGTTCACGTATATAAAAATCAATTAATTTATCCTACTCCTGTAGAAGTTCCTAAAATATTAAAAGAAAACCACGACTCTGTTATAGCTGGTCACCCAGGGTCACAACGAATGTATTCGCGTATTAAAGCTGCCTACTATTGGAAAGGCATGCGGTCTGATATCGAACAATATGTAAAGAAATGCAAGCTTTGCCAAATTAATAAGCCTTTAAGGAAATCAAATAAAGCTCCGATGGAGATAACTTCCACATCTACTAGGCCGTTTGAAAGATTAGCCCTTGACGTCGTAGGTCCTTTACCCGATGCAGGCTATCAAAACTTTAGATTCATCCTAACCTTACAAGATGACTTAACTAAATTCACTAGCGCTTACCCAATGGTTACGGCTACTAGTGAAGAAATAGCCAGAAACCTTGTTCATTTTATGTCTCTTTTCGGTTTTCCCAAAACCATTCTAACAGATTTAGGTACATGTTTCACATCCGAATTATTTAGACAATTGACCGAAATACTAAAGGTCAAGGCCCTTTTTACTACTCCGTATCATCCACAAACCAATGGAGCTCTTGAACGCTCACATGCTACTTTAAAAGAATACCTAAAATCCTTTGTTAACGAGAACCAGAACGACTGGCATTGTTATTTATTCACCGCAATTCTAGCTTATAATACTACACCTCATAGTACGACTAACTTTACTCCTCACGAGTTATTATATGGTTATAAACCATCCATTCCAAACTCGTTATATGAAAGCTCTGGTAATACATACAACGAATATATTCGAGCTTTACAATATAGAATGCGCTTTAGTCGCGAGAAAGCCATTCAAAACATTATAAACAGTAAAGAAAAATCAAAACAATACTATGATGCCAACTCCCGTGACGTAACTTATAAAGTAGGAGATATGGTTTATCTCAAACAACATCATAGGCTCCGTAAGGCCTTATCGCCTATATGGAAAGGCCCTTATAAAATTATCAAAGTTCATAACAAGCACAATGTAACCTTACAAGTAGGTCGCAAGGCTATTAAACACCATACCAATCAAATTAAGCCTTCTACTTCTTAACCTATGTACTATATTTATTTTCAGAATAACGTGCTGCCATGGCACTTTATGCCTCAGCCGCACCGAATCAAGCATCATCCCAATCTATCATAGCCCCGGGATTTATTTTGAACCTACTACTAATATAAATTTTTATACTGATCATTGGAAAGTGATCACCCACGTAGATTTAGTTTCTTTAGAACCTTATCTTAATAAAATCGAATCTCTGTTACACGACACTTTAAACTTGTGCAACAAGATTCAACCACAAGAGTTAGATACATGCAAAGACATGTCTAGCCCTATCGAAGTTTTAATCCAATCTAGTTCTATCAAATTGCAATCATTATCGCATATCATCTCTAATCAATTGCCAAGTAAAGTTAAACGATCTTTAGAATTCGGAGGTGAAATCTTAAAGTTATTTTTCGGCACATTAGATGCAGATGACGCCAGAAAATATGATGCTGCAATTGAATCATGCAAAAAAAGTGAAACAGAAATATTTCATTTAATGAGAGATAACATTCACATTGTCAAATCTACTATAAATAATTTTAACACTACTATTTACAAACTTAATCAAAATGAGATGAAATTAAACGCCCAAATTAATCAGATGAACGTAATATTTTCCCAAATTACGAAGACCGATAATCAATTAATATATACTTCGAAGTTAAACAACCTTCTTAACATTATTGAAGGTTCTTTACTTGCTATAACTAATTTACTAGATACTACACTAAATTCTATTTTATTTTCTAAGGTTAATGTACTACATCCTAGTGTTATAAGTCCCTTAAATCTTTATTTAGAATTAACTAAGCATAGTAGTCAAGTAAGCAAAAGGTTAGATTTTCCAGTTCCCTTAACCATTCAAAATATTCATTCTATTATTGATGTTTCCGAATTTAGTTCCTATTATTACAATAATAAGGTCATTTTTATATTACAGATCCCTTTGATCACTCCTGATAAGTTCATGACCTATAAAAATATACCCCTACCTACACCTCACGATGACTCACATAATACATTTGCTTTAATTCAACCTTCTAATTCTTATATTGCATTAAGTGATGACAGGATGCATTATGCTATGTTGGACACTCTTGATAAATGTAAAGTAATAAATAGTAATTTTTCTATCTGTGAATTAAATACTATATACTCATGTGTAAGTAACCCTAATTGTGAATCTAAAATCTTAACTGAGGTAATATTGTCATTACCTACAGAATGCAATGCTAAAATATTGTATGGTCAAATTGATATTTGGCAAAAATTAAGAAATAACAAATGGATATATGTTCAATCAAATACAAATAAATTGACTATTAAATGTGATGAAAACATTAATGACCATTTAATTACAGGTACAGGAATTGTAAAACTATTGCCTAATTGTATTGGGTATTCGAAAACTGTTCAGTTGTTACCGACTAGTTCTTATTCTTTATTTACTAAGTCTCCTTTAGATATAAGCTTTGATATAACAGCAGATGACTGCTGTAAGAAGGACATATTCAATAAAAGTTTACCACATTTGTCGCCAATCTCTTTGAGTAAAATTAACTTAGATTCTCTCAAATATGCAACTCACCAAATGGATAGTTTAGAGCAAGAATTGAATAATTTGGAAAAGGAATCTCATTTTATTAAATATGGCCCTTACTATTCTACTTTTACTTATATTCTAATTGTGTGTTTATTTTTATACTTAGTTTATAAATTATATAGATATTTTAAGAACAAACATTCTTCTAATGCTGGATGCTGCGTGCAAATATTTAATCAATGTTATAATCAAAATACCAAACGCAAGTCCAAAATTTCAAATAGTATTGAGATGACAGAAGTATCTTCAACTTCTGAAGAAGACAAGTCAGTTCAGTCTTTGCCTATTCATTACCCAAATTATAAATCTACTAGTAAGGTTAATAAAGTCAAGTTTCCGTCTAATAGAAACCTAAACTTTTAATGTAATGGAAAACTATTAATTCACTATGTTGTCAATTTTCATTCAAAATTATGTAACTTTTATATTTAATGTATTAAAAGCTATAAAGTGTCTCTCTTAATAAATCAATCTTCAATCTCACTTCGCTTCATCTTGATGAGATAAAGCTTCGTTTAAAAGGGGGAGCTGTTATAACCCTTATTACAAGGCAATAAAGCCTAAGTCAGCTTTTAACTTATAAACAGTGTACTTTCCTTTACTAAAGTACTGATGTTGCATTTTTACCCAGTGCATAGAAATAATATGTATAATTCAGTTAGTTAGATTTTGGACGCCGTCGCGTAATCTAGTGTGCCCAAATTAAGGGAGCAATTAAGAGGGACATTACCAAAATATAAGTACCCAAGAACTTGTGTGTGTGTTTTTGTACTGTGGTGAATTAAAGTGGTTCCAGTAGAATTATTGTTTTTTTTTTTTAAAAAGACAAACGGGGTCGGCTTAGTAACAGTACCCAATCATACCAAGAAATGACACCTCCCTAAGTCTGGCTATTGAGCTGGCTATTTTTCTTCTTAATTTTTTTTAACAGATTGCAGCATCATTGACTCACTAATAACCAGAGACTGTAGTTTTACAACGCCATCTAGGAGTCGGCCTTAGACATGAAACAGAATTGACATTGACAGACAGAATAGCTACCTTCACCAACGTTTCGTGCAATCCTTTTGTACTTATAGAAAGTTTTATAGTTCCAGGTTCAGTAAAAAAAAATAAGATAAATATAATTGTGTGCCAAAAACATGTCATGTATGTACTACTAGAATTCTTTAACAAATTGAGTAAAACGCCATCTATTGCAAAGAGCTCTTAACAAAATGATTGACTTTATCATTCTATTGGTTCAAATTGAAGTTAAAGGCTTCATTTATCTTTTTTGTCGAAAATACGTGATTTATGTATGAGTGTAAATAGATAAATCAACATTAAACAAGTTTTTATTTTTACTAATTTTATTTCAGTCAAAATCTGACGTTTAACGATTTTTGGTGATTCCTAATTTCATAATTGTTACCTATGCTGCTATTTATGAATTTTAACACCAGACAACAGACAAGTTGAGACCCTGTGGCAGTAGGAACTATGCACAAGATGCGTTTTGTACGTGTAAATGAACGCTTGTTAGGACAACCATGAGTTGGAAGTAGACAGCACAGACCCCACTTTCGTAAAAGTTCAAAACGAAATAGAAATTAGTACCACGATATTAGTTTGATGTTTCGTACCTAAGGAAATATTTTGATGTGATTTGGCAAATTACTGCAAGAACATATGTACATAGGACACGTCTTCAGATTGGGTTACACTGTACGTGGTCCAAAAATACACCACACTACCGAAAATGTAAAGTTTTAAATAGGCGAATATATACAATACATATACAATACCAAAATGATAACTTGTGATGTTTAAATAATAATGGTCGCGTTTCAAAGAAAAATTAACGAACTAATTACAGAATGGACAAAAATGAAAACACCACGTAAATAATTCAATTAAGTACTGTTAAAATCACAGGAATTTTTTGTTGAGAATTATCAAATAGATATGTGCATTTTCAACAACTGGAAACAATGCAGGAGTGGAATCCGTATGAATTCAGGACTCTGCAAATGTTTCATTAGCTCTGCACATAGATGTATAAAAAGAGGAAGATTAGGTACGCGCTCCTCGACGTGGATCGCATAACATACGCCGACCGGCACAAGTTACTTTAGTCACAATCGAACTCACGTTTGTGTAGCATATCATATGCAGCACTTTATCCCTGAATCGAAAAATGGTTATCACAAACCAGAAATATTGTTGAATGGGCTATCACAATACCACACACCATGGGATAGGCGAGAAATAAAATTATCATTCCCACTTTACGTGTAGGGGAGGTAAAAACCCAAAAAAAAAACTAGATTTAATTTTACCACTTTGTCGGCGTGATTAATATGTATACCCATGCTAAATTACGGCTTTCTAGTACGAACATTATCTGAGCTAAGCCGCGGACAGACGGACAGACAGACGGACATGGCGAAACTATAAGGGTTTCTTTTTTAGAATAGAATAGAATAATATTTATTTCTAAGTATATGGTACCTACATTGAGATCTAAAATTAAACATTGATTCACATATACTACCACTAGCTTTCGCCCGCGGCTCCGCCCGCGTGGATGTCGGTTATCGCGCAAAAAAGTAGCCTATGGGCGTCTCCATATCCCAGGCTATATCTCTGCCAAATTTCATGACGATCGGTTCAGCGGTTTAAAACGTAACATACAGACAGACAGACAGACAGACAGAGTTACTTTCACATTTATAATATTAGTATGGATGTGACCTAAACACGGAAATGCTACGTAAATAAATGAATTTTAAATATAGGGGGGGTTAATAACTAAATATAAAATTTAAAAAAAGTATTACAAACTATACTTGCGATGTGACCTATAAAATGAAAAGCCTTATTGTAAGGATTTCAGGTATATATAAATTATTATAATTTTAAAATAAATACTTTTACAGTTATTTACGACAATAGGTGAAAATTTACTCCCCTATCTCCAAAACTACTAAACCCATAATAATAAAAAAAAACAGAAATATAGTTCTTTACATATAGAATACAGGAAAACCTACAAGAAGTCAATGTTATTGAAATAACATGGTAAATCTCTCAATATTTTGCGTCCAAACTTACATTTTCAGTTGGAATGTATGGGAGAACTTGTTTTTCAACCACTCTGTTAAGTTTGTTCTTGGGATAAATTCATCCCAACTACGAAACCCTTCATTGTGCGTCCAACACGCAATTGGCCGGTTTTTTTTTTAAATTACAGACAAAATGTCGTGATGGCGTTGGTTAAGGTCTCGCCTTTCATACATATGAGGTTGTGGGTTCAAATCCGGGCAAGTACCAATGTGACTTTTTCAATTCATATGTACTTTCTGAGTTTATCTTGGATATTACAGAAATCGGTGAAGGAAAAGCATCGTGAGGAAATTTGGACTTATAGTTAATATAAGTCTGAAATCTCCAACTCGTTTTGAGCAAGCGTGGTAAACAATGCTCGTGCCTTCTCTGTATGAGAAGAGGCCTTTGCCCAACAGTGGGACAGTTATAGGCTGGTATTATTATTATAATAGACAAAAGATAATTTCTCAGAGGAATACGTTAGTATGGAATGAACGCCAGCGCCCACGTGCCCGCGTTTACTCTTAATAGCTTGAATGGTAAAAACTACGAAACTGAATCTTTCAGTTACAATGTTCTTTGTTTCTCGGGCAAAGTGTAATTGGATTTCTCTGTGCAATACAGAACCGTAGCCGAGAAATGGCTTCGTCGAACATTCAATCTCACAACTATTCAAAGAAGAAGGCGGAAAGGATATTCATTACAGCCATAATGGGGATAAAAACTGCAACTTCAGATGTCCCTACCATTGACGGTCGGTAAATTTGATAGCTAGCTGTCAATACCCATACATTTTTTGTAAACAATCCACTTCTTTTACTCATAATTAATTAATATGCCCCTGTGCGCAGCTGTTGGCTGTAAAAATCCGGACCCATGTATTCCCCAAAGATGTTAAAAGAAGAAAACTGGGAGAGAGCACTCCGAAGAAAAAAATGGAAACCCGATATTTCGTCAAGAGCTCTAAACTACATATATAGTGCTATTCTTTTGAAACCTGACTACTTTTATGGGAGAAATTCGTGTACAGGAAGAGAACTTAGTCTGTTTTCTTTACCTGCAGGGACTTATGAAGTGATATAATCTAACTATGCTTACGCAAAGGTGTGTCTGTCTTGTAATATCATATTAGAGCTGTGCTAGAATTAACATCTCTGAAGTTTTTAAGTCAGGAAGATCATCCTCGAGTTGGTTTTCAACTCTGATCAGGTTATTACTGTCGTACGCCTCCAGTTTTCCACAAAAAAGAACTTTAAAGTCAACAAACACAAAATAACCTACAAATTATAAAACTTTCATAATTTATTGAATTTTCCATAATAGCTGTTTTTTTACCAGTGGTAGACGCTTCCCCTGTCCTTAGTTTGTCTTTTAATAGTGCTACACTCCAAGTCGCATACTTATTTATCTAGTTTTCGTATAATTTGTGATCGACACAAAAGTAAACTTAAACAAAATAATGACGAGCTTTCAGTTTTAACCCCATTAACAATTCAATTTCAATAAATATGTGTATACCGGCTGCTGACTGCGGAGCAAAGGTTTCTTCACATACAGCGAAGGAAATAACTAATGCATTTATTAAGTAAGTATCAACTAATTGATGTGTAAGTTAGATTGAGTTGATCTAAATTAGTACTTTCCAAGCATATTATGATGCATTTTTGGCCCTCGGAGACTGTTTGGATGTCATCGACTTTACAGGCATTTTAAGTAATCTCGCTGTCAACATTTATTTACTATTATTTAGCCTAACAACATTCATAAAAAGTGCTTTGCAATTAGGGCTTCAATAAATCGTACGAATAGTGGTAATCGTAGTGTTGTGAGAAGTAACACAAAGTCGCGAAAGAAGCGAGTCGGAAGTAATTATTATTATAATGTATTTGTTTATTTAATGTTTATTTTATTTTATTTAATGTATTATAAAATAAATTAAATACAGAATGCAGACACATCTATGTATGCAATGGGTTTTAACTACGAAATGTGTATCAAATCTATTGTTCGTAAACTCGAATCAACACAAAAGCTGTGTCCGTCCTGATTTAATTTAATGCATAATTCAGCAAACTGCTTCAGGATATGTAAATAATAATTAGTATACTAATGTTCGCGTACAGGGAACAAGTATGCATGAATAAATACTAAATGCAATCAATTCATGATATGGGAGTATATATGTAGATATACTCCCTACAAAAAAACCCTAAAAAGTACCTACTGTTTGATCAAAAGAAGCAAGGAAAATGTTTTAAATTGAAATTTAATTTTAAATTTCAGCCTGCTGACGTCTCCTGCACTGGAGTAATAAGCAAAATGGACGATAAAATCAATCATATAAATAAGGTTTTACGTTAAAAATAACGATGGTCATTTGATCAAAAGTTCAGCTGACCAAAGTCTGGAATATCAATGTTTAAATTATTTATTACACTATTGACCAAATCATTTAAAGGTCAAAATGGATAGCTGGATAAATTATTAAAATAGGTTAGGTTAGGTTAAAACTATGACCAACTGCGCGCGAGCCGAGCGAGCGAAGCGAGCGGTGCCGCGGCGGCTGCCGGCGAGCGCTACTTCCAAGTAGCTCGCACAAATGTTTTCACCATTGTGTTGATTTGATATTCCAAAATTACATCTAGCAACTTTTGATCAGTCGTTCATTTGATGTCACATACATTGGGATTCTAAAAATTTTCTAAATAAAACATTTGGTCATTTAAATTTTGTTATTTCGTTTATTGTTCTTTTGAAATTTGCTCGAGAAAGTTTTGATTTTCTAATATGCAACCCGTTCTTGTGACTAAAGACGTACTTGACAGGAAACTCATTAAAATCACAGCTAAAATGAAGCATGGAGACGAGATTGACTTCTCCTTGCATGCTATAATATATTATATATCGAGTTAACGACTAAATGCCCCCGTGGCTTTAAACTTAGTTATTGGCAATGGCGTATAACAAGCAATTTTAATATTGAGGACTTGTTGAAAAATTATGCCTAATTTTAAGTTGGTGAGGCTTCGGTATTCTTTGTTTTTAGCTAGATAATAGTTGAATCAGTGTTTAATGGAGTTAATGTTAAATGAACTAAGAAATTATTTTTCTTTAACATTGTTGCGAAACGGAAATTAGAAGTTTTCACCGTTCTTGCCCACATTTATGCACAACCACCAGCACATTCCAGGATTTAAACGAGACGAATGAAGCTTCTTACTGGTCGGTCAAAATTTGAGTAGTAGTCAATCGACACGAAAAGAAGAACGCCGCGTTACAAATCTACCACGGTCAACGTATTATAGTCTTCATTGAATTTGATAAAATCTTCAGGAATAAGTTAATCTCGTAAAGAAACAAGTAAATAAAATATAAAGTTGTGACCACTTGACCCGTTCGCGCTTCGTGAAGCATGTGATTTTTGTCGCTCAGACGCTACCTAGGCATGTAGGTATGCAATAAATGATGTACTTTTTAGGAGAACTTATCAAAGTACCTAATTATTAGAACAGAATTTCTGTAATGAAAATCGTAGTTAGACTAGAGGTAATAGTTAATTAGGGTTCCGTACCAAAGTGGTAAAAAGGAAACCTTATGGTGCGACTCAGTCTGTCCGTCTGTCACAGCTGGATATCTCAAGAACGACTAATGCTATCAACTTGAAATTGGAAAAGTTTTAGAAGACGTTTGCCCAACAATTTTTTTTTTTTTTTAGCTTTTTACGGGGACCGGACTGAACTGGGTCTTAAAAATTCGGAGTGGGGCTACTAGGACATGTAGGGTATCATAATTATGAAAACGATATTTGCACATTCTCAAAAAAAATTTTTAGGTCGCAATATTTTCAATTTTCGACATTTGACGAAAAACCGTCAGCGCCATCTCTTGACCGATAGTGGAACTAATGTTTTTTTTTGATGGTACGGCACCCTCGGTGCGCGATGCCTTTATACATACAAATTGAAAGTATGTATTGTTTGGGATTCGAGTACCAATAAAAATCACTTTTACACTGAGACTAATACTTGACTTCTTTAAAATTACATCAGTTTTTTATTAACGTCCTATCTTTATCGTCCTCACACCGTAGCCATCTTTGTTCTTCATTCTCCCCCTCACTCGCTCAGTCTTTCACTTACGTTCCGTTCCATATATTACTTCCGCATTAATTCCCACAAAATTTTCACGATTTTCATTCATCAAATTAATATCCACTCGTTCTCAAGATTGGTTAGGCACTTATAAAAGCTCATACAGACTCGCGCGATATCGCGGCCGCGACAGGCACCGACAAAGAAATTGTGCTACTAGTGTCGCGTCGCGCCCGCGATATCGCACTAGTCTGTACGAGCCTTAACACGATTAATTAACAAAAACTTCAAGCAAGAAACTAGGAAGCACGACCTTCATGAAAAACATATTTCTTTGAATACGATTCATGATAAAAACAACAATACACGTACCTATTACGAATCGCGTACTAAAATAGAGTAGGTAGGGATATAAGGTAAGGGCACCGGTTATGATTACCGGCCCAATTAGCAGTTCCTGGATATCAAGGAAATTGCTGTATCGTATAATCATCTATAATTATCTTCGATATTTTAGGATAGCTGTTGTTAGAAATGTATCCGTTATAATTGGTACACACGGCTACCATCATATCAAGCTATAAATTTCCAGTACAAGCTGACCCCTCATGCACGGAAATCCTATACAAGTCTAAAATCCTATTCTATGCGAGATCAGCTTATACTGGAAATGTATACCTTGATATGTACGCCGTGTGAACCAATTACATAGATATTTATTGTAATGTAGAGCCGAGTTTCAGAAAACTGAAGGTAAGGCATAGTTATTTTGTAAGTACCGGAATTTCAGGGAACTACAATGTGGTACACACAAACGCTGGCGAGAAATAAAAATCACCACCACGCAGGCTATACTACTTTGTTATTGCATGCGTCATGACTTTTTAAGGCTCCCGCAGATAGACACGGAGCGATAGCGATGCGATTCTGGAAGAACAATTTGGATGAAGTCTTCACAGAAATTGTTCTACCAGAATCGCGTCGCCGCGTCGCGTCGCGCTTGTCTGCGCGTGTCTTAAAACATAAGACACTCGGACGAGCGATGTCTTAAACTTGACTACTTAGCACAAGTACAAGAGATATTATTTCGCAAGTAGTACCTACTTGTCTGTTTTTATTTTATTTCTATAACGTTATCCCATTCAGGCATTTATTTAAAATTCTAACTTCATTTATTTCAAAGCTTTCTTCCCTTTACAGTCTGTAACAGGATCCCGTTTAATTAAAGTTCACTAAAGGTTCTGCGTTTTCTCGAGACTAAGAATATTTATCAGGACAAAGCAAATGTTCTAAGATCTTCTTTAAGAAGAAAGCCTTCAGTGGGTAAAGCGGTAGTTCAGGATTTTTAAATAGTGCAACGTTTATTCGTTACATAATATTTGATTTTTTCTAGTATAAGAATAATAAGTTTATTTATGTTCTCTCATAATAGTTTTGTGGCACTTAACAGTTTTAAACTATATAAATTCACATTATCAGAGCTGGTGCCCCATGTAGGTTCAGAAAAAAAATCTGCGTTACAGGTCACCAGGCCCCACTTAGTGGCCTCATACAAATTACCAGGCATACGTACATAACATGTACATATTTCTACTACACAATTCAAATAAAGAAATAAAAATAACCCAACAAAAGCAGTCAAAGGGTGTATTTCTGGTAAATGTGTATCGATATTATTACTGTGCCTTTATATTTTTAATTAAATAAAGTGAAATTATTATAACATAATGTTCTGTTCATTATTTTTCCTTGCAAACGAAAAGTAACGAACAATACTTGTAAATCAATCTGCCTAGCCTTTTCCCAACTATGTTGGGGTTGGCTTCCAGTCTGACCGGGGGCAGCTGAATACCAGTATATTACATGGAGCGACTGCCTATCTGACCTCCACAGCCCAATAACTGGGTAATACATAATTAAATTAATAACCCTTGGTAAGACTGGTTGAAGTTGAAAAAAAGTTGAAAGGACGTCGTTTGACATGGTATGGGCATGTGATGAGGAGGAAAGAAACGCATGTGACGAGGAAGTGATGAATATAAATGTGGATGGATGGAGAGGGAGAGGAAGGCCAAAAAAAAGATGGATGGATTGTGTGAAGAATGATATGAAAGAGAAGGGAGTGAATGATAGAGTGACGGTTGACAGGGGAGAATGGAAAAAGAAAACGTGTTGCACCGACCCCAAGTAACATGGGACAAGGGCAGGAAGATGATGATGATGATGATGATGGTAAGACTGGTTGACTTGGTAAGACTTTCGAGATTCTGACGACCCGTAAAGACTGTCAAAGATCCACGAATGACAGCCGGGACCAACGGCTTAACGTGCTTTCCAAGGCACGGAGGAGTCATGGTATGTTAACATGATTACCTATCCACTGACCAACCCCGGCAAGCGTGGCGTTACCTGATGGATCGACCCGTGTGGCTGTTATTACTTAGCCTCTAGCTCCTCAAAAACATTACTTGTAAATATGAAATGTATAATTCTTAATACCTTCCGTCCATTCCATTATACATCAAAAAGACCAATGGCTCAAATAGCTAATTACTCTCACACATTTTATCATAAAGAAAACTATTTTGCGGTTTGCAAAAAATCTCTGAAAAATTTCGCAATATTTTCAAACGAAATCAGTTTTCTCAGAACGATTCCCTTTAGCTGCAATGTTTGAAGTAGCAACCTTTAGCGTTCCATCTCAAAATTCCACCTTGTATCAATAAAGTTGAAAGCCAGTGCAGTTGAATGGCAGGCGACGAGTTTAACGTAACGTGGCGGGGCCGGGGGCGGCGACGTCACACCCTGAGTGAGGCCGGTATTAAGCGATCGTTTCAGTTCGACCGCCGATCGAGCCATGATTGACGGATAAGCGACGGTTTAACGTAAATATTGTGGCATTGTGAATTTGTGACAGGTTGGTCAATGCCTCGATGGTATATTGCGTTGCAATATGACGTGACTTTATGCCAAATGAAGGCTCGTACAGACTAGTGCGATATCGCGGGCGCGACGCGACACTAGTAGCACAATTTCTTTGTCGGTGCCTGTCGCGGCTGCGATATCGCGCGAGTCTGTACGAGCCTTGACAAGGAATGCATGCAACGGATTGCTCATAGTAGTTCGTTGGTTTAACAGAAAACACTATAACTGACACTCTTTTAAATAAATTGTTAGCTTTAATCGAGATTCACGGAAGAAGTAGTACGTATGTCAAATTGTACTAACAAATTGTTCTCGCTCATATAACTCCGTAGTTCCAAAGGGATGAACTAAAAACCAGCCCGGAAAAAGAGCGGCGGGCTTAAATTAATTTTATAGTTCGGAAATTATTGAACAAATTTTTTATTACTCACTCACACTCACACCGTCATTCTACCTTTCCTCAAACTTCACCTGCACACTACACAAGCATTACACTACACCAATTTATATATTTTTTCCTTATCACTTTTTTTTTTGGGTAATTAATTTAAATATGTCTGTTTATTCCCTTCATCAATAAATAATTTGTGTAGAGTTTAAAATTGACCATTTTAATGTTAATCCGATTTAATTCGGGGTGAGAGCCTGGTGATCCGTCACACAGGGTATCCTAGTATGGACGCCAGTCTCTCACAAAGGATCATAGTTTATGCATTTTTGTCAAAACGCTATAATTCTTGTCTCTATGTTTATAACTATGTGAGCCTTTGTGAAGAGAAAAAAATAAACTATTATTCAGAAAAAAATTCACAACAATAGTATAAACGAAACGTAAACTTAGTATAACGAAGTAAAAAGGAAAACTATCGCAGCTAAGTAGGCTTTACAAGTTACCGAGTAATAGTCGACCAACTTACATTTAAAGTTGAAAAACATGCTCTCATGTTGTCAACATGATTTTCAACTACAATATTAAGTTTGTTCTTGGGATAAATTCATCTTACCTACGGAACCCTTTATTGTGCGTGGTCCGACACGTACTTGGCCGGTTTTTTATTTCAGTTCTTTGAAAGTGGATTCACTTATTTATAAAAGAATATTTATCTGTTTAGTAGCTAACCCCTAACTCAAAACCCAGACTATTCCTCAACAAAAAAAAAATATTATTAGATATCAATACCACTGCAAGGGAGAATTACATCATATAATCGCATTATTGTACGTCACGTCGTCGGCTTAGCAAACGATCTTCGCATAATCACTGTAATATTAACCCACCGATGATTTGTGATTAAACTCCACTTAATGTTATTAGCGCCAGGTGGATGCTGTCTCTCGCTTAGACGCGTATTACGCCATTCACAAGTGCTCGATTGATTGCTAAGATCACCCGTAATGATTATGCAATCATACAGACGCATTGCATGTCTGCTTATTAAAAATCTTAAATTCATTCATTCACTGACAGACAACGCTCAGCCTAACCGGCTGAATCTCTATAACCATGGAATTTTACACAAGATTTTTTTAAGAATTGGTTTTTGGAAATTTCCACAATAATGACTTCCATATAACTACTCTCTATAGGGGGTTAGTATGAAAGAATCTTATCAAATCGCCCGATCTGATCAATTTGAAACTTGGTATTGTTGATCTGAACAAAAAATTACGTTTTAGTGCTGTTTTTTTTTTTTTTTTCTTGAAAATCAACTCAACTAGGGTGATAATGGGTAATCAAATTTTAAGAGAAGGATTGTCCTGCTTGCTACGAATAAATCGAAAATTGGTACAAATAATCTAGGGACAAACTTTGGAAACGTACTAAACGATTTTTACATAAATCAACCCCTGCCGGGGTGAAAATTCTCATTCCTTCGGATCAGAAACTTGAAACATGGCACAAATACTTATCTAGGTAAATAATAACGATATTAATGATAAATTTTTCAAAAGTACCCTTTAAAAGGGGTGTTCCACTTTGATACGATACGAAATTCAGGCGGACGAAGTCGCGAAGAGCTAAAGTGAGGACTAACAGGAAGGATTTTTGAAAAGGGGTTGAATAGTGGATGAACGTTTGTGGGAAAATTCGTTAATGTTGTCGACGGGAATCCCATCGGGCACAATCATGGCTTGTCAACTTGATAATCATTTACAAACGGACAACGCACAGCCTAAACCGCTGTGTATAGAAGCATGAAATTTTGCACAATAGTTTCTTTTATAACGAAAGTGAGCACTCAGGAAGGATTTTTCTCAAATTCACCCCCTAATAGGATTTAATAGGGGATGAAAGTTCGTATGGAAGTTCGTCATTTTTGTCGATGAGAAATCCCATCGGCCATAATATCACTTATATTATGAATGCGAAAGTGACTCGGTTTGTTTGACACCTTATTACGACTAAATTACAAAACCCATCGTAATGTTCGATAAAGAGGTATGAGTAGCCTGGGAATTAGAGGTCTATAGGCTACTTCTCATCCTCAATATTATAATGACACACACGCAGACAAAATCGCGGGCAACGCGCAGCTAGTCTACAAATAATTTGCTTAAAACTCAATAGTTAGATTGGATCCTGTATTTTCGCCTCCGGCCCAATTCCGAATGCAATATAATCGTAATAAACCTGTCAAGGCAATGGCCTGAACATTTCTGTGGCTAAAATAGGGTTATTTCGATAGTTGCTTATCAAGTTAAGATTTACTTTATTTATGATTGATCGATTTATCTTGATAACTGTCCACAATAAGTGCATAACATACATTGTTTTCGACAGTCTGCATGCATTGCATAATCTGCCTTTTATGTCGTAGTTCTTTACAGAACACAATCTTATAATTAGCACTTTGCCCGCGTCTTCGTCCGCTTATGTCTATATTTTTTACCGTTATTCGAGGTAACCGGACAGTGCGTTAAAATTCTTCCATACAAACTTAAGCATCCTCTAAAATCCCTTCGAGGGTAGTTTTGAAAAACTAAACAATGACAAACGTTATTATTCATTTAAGAATGAATTCGCGCTAAGTTTCAAGTTTATTAACTCAAGGAATAATGTTATTGATACAAACAAAATGCCCCCTTAAAGGTCGAATTTACAAAAACCCCTTCTTAGTGCTCCCCTACATTATAAAAGGAAGCCTTGAGCAAAATTTCACATTCCTAGTCCCAGTAGTTTCGGCTGTGCGTTGATGTCACCCAGTCAGTCAGTTTCTCCTTTTATAAATACAGATTTAAAATATGTATAAAAACAAAGCAACAATAATAACGACAATTATAACTTTTCTTACTCTGAAAATGATTTGCAACGATTTCGGTGCAAACGCGACGCGTGCGCAGCCGGCCGCGGTCCGCTTGTGTTAATATTATTATTACTCATCCCAACACGCGACAATATAATGAAGATAAAAGATCATTGTGTCACCTAAGATGCTATTATTATACGAGCAATCAATTTGCTTCATTTTAAGTAAACATATTTGTAATTAATACTTGCAAATTATTATTGTGTTTTCGTCTTAGTTACGGAGACTTAGCTCTTAATACAAGATTTAATCATTTATAGGTAATAGATTACTAGAGACTACTCAGATGCTTTTATTAAGAGAAATAAAAGCATCTGATGCTTTTATTTATTAACGTTTCATGCAGGTTCACACGCTAATCATTAAGGAATGTTAAAATGTAAATTACGACAATCTTTTCACGTAGAAAGGTGTTTGTTTCCCTGGTTGTCTAATAACTTTCGAACTGCATTGCCTGCGGTGCGGGCATTGCAGTTCTGAAAATCGCGATCGAATGGGGGCTATCGTTTTTCTGCTCACCAGTTGGCGCCACTGTTGAGTAAGGTCCTGTCAGTAGCGCCACCCGCGTGGTAGTCGGTTATCGCGTAAAAATGTAGCCTATGTCCTTCAAATCGCAGGCTATAAACCTTTGCCAAATTTCATGACGATCGTTTCAGCGGTTTAGGCGTGAAAACTTAACAGACAGACAGAGTTACTTTCACATTTATAATATTAGTATGGATTTTTTGGATATGTTTAAGTACTCATTACTTCATAAAATGTTTATTTTATTACATTTTAAAATACCAAATGAATATTTACATTACAATGTTCCTAAAATTGGCAAGCATTAAGCAGACAAATATTATTCGTCCTCCAAGTACTACGAAATGAAATCCTAAGTTGTTATTTAAAATCTTAAACCATAATTCATCAGGAATGGCACAATCTTTACAGTAAATTATGAATAATTAGTAAAAATTTGCGATAAAAAATCCTGCAAACAGTGAACGTCCAATTTCACATTTGAAATTTCTAGAGACCTCACTCTACACTACGTGAGCAGTCACCTTAATGCGCCGACATTAATCGTTTCCTCTGACACAGAGACTCCCCACATCATCCTATATATCGCACAATGTAAACAAGCTCTAAATGTTATGCAAGTGTTATCAACTGTCTGTCTTCTTTTCAATGACAACGCATGATGTACAGGAGTAGATTTCCTGGTACCATTTGTACATACTAAATTGCAAAATTATTATTCAAAACAGATCTTTTATCAGTTGCGGGGAAGCGAATACTGCGCTAAGCAAATTAGAATGTTCTACCAAACATTCAGGCAATAACAAAATTATACAATGAGCGAAGCCTATTAGGTCCTTGAATACGGAATGGAAAATAAATTGATACTAATGGATTTTTTCCTATAATGCAAAGCAATGTCTTGTCGTTCATAATAAGAGGGGATTGAAATATTGCCTACGATAAGAGCAGCACTGTTAGACTAAGCATCCAGCGCTGTGTCATCAGTCTGTGAGTCAAAGGTTAAAATAGGACGCTGCGGCAGTTATGTTTACATTGTGACGACAAACAGCTGATATGCCACTTTAATATGGATCCTTCCTACTGACAGTTCAAGGGTTTAAACAAAAATAGGAAAAGTAAATAAATAACCGAATTAATCTGTGTTTTCTTACGCTCTTAAATGAAAACCATAAGAGTATGATTTCATCACTATATAAATTGTGATTACGTCATCACATTTGCAAATACATACATTGCAAACCGGTGGATGAACAAATGTTAGTTAACATGATCACGAACATGCCGCTGAAGGTGTAAGAAGATTGTTTGTATTGCATATTTATAATTTATCTACATCAATTCTTATAGAACTGAGAATCGGGAAAGTCGGGTTATTTATACCATTTATAACTCAAGAACGGCTGCTCCGAATAGCAGAATAATAATAAAATATGCGAAAAATTCACGAGAAAAAAAAAATGTTTTAAAATCACTTTCTCATACATTTTGTACAGAACGGCTTTTTTGTTGATATCTCGAGAATCCGTTCTTGAGTTTCTTGTAGTTGGGGAACAATAAATTTCACGCGGACGAAGTCGCGGGCAGAAGTTAGTTAATAATAAAAATGTAAACCGCAGTGGCCTTTTTATGTCAATTCACACAGCAGATATTGCATAGCTCTCGATATATCGATAAGCTATCGTTCGGTTACCATTTTGTTTTCGGAACTAGAATGATATCGGAACGATATCGATAGGATAAATTTAAATGCACTTATTTATTTGATCTCTATAAATACAAAGCTAACTATTATACAAGGCCAAATTTGTGGAATAATTTACTAGGAACGGGCACGCCGAAACACCTAGTTCATCTACTGAGAAAGCTATACGAAACAGGCACAGCTTCAGATCGAACCGATGAAATCTTGTCAAACAATTTCCATCCTAGTGCAGGTTTCCGTCGAGGTTGCATAATATTACCGCCTTTGCGCGCTCTGGAAGACGGCGGCGTCTCAATCGGTGGCTACAAAATTGTAAATCTGCGAAACGCTGATAACACGATGCTATTTGATATTAGCGCAAGCCATCTAGAGGAATTACTTCGTAAGATGGAGAGTGTGAGCCTCGAATTCGGACTAAAGATTAACCGCAAAAAAACTAAGATGATGATCGTGGACTGCACTAACAACAACTCGCCCGAAGTCTCTAAAATTACGAAGTGCGACGTGAGTCCTACATTTAGTCGGAGCTTTAATCTAAATGAAATTAAGAGACATTGGTGCCGATTCCCTTGTTTACAAACTAAACTAAATTTAAGTTCAGTGTATCTTTTTCTTTCTATTTCATTAAGAAAAGGACAGAAGATAAATTTTAGTTTAGTCCTGTCAAATTAATCAGCGCCTGTCACTACTACAAGTTTAAACCCATACAAGTTGAGACGTGATTAAAAACTTGCCGACTAAAATTACGTCAATTTACGTCAAGCACTGATTAATTTGACAGGACTAAACTAAAATTTATCTTCTGTCCTTTTCTTAATGAAATAGAAAGAAAAAAATGCACTGAACTTAAATTTAGTTTAGTTTGTGAACAAGGGATTCGGCACCATTATGTCGATAACTAAATCATCGGTGGACAAACTGAAAAAAAGTCTGGAGGAACGGAGATATTACAAAAAAGCCACCCATATCCGGCTTATTCAAATACTGGTTTTCCCTATGTTCCTATACACTGCTGAGACGTGGACGTTGCGTGACACCGAGAAGAAGATAGACACGTTCTGGAAATGTAGTTTTGGAGAAGAATTCTTGGGATATCGTGGATTGATTTTCACACCAACACCTCTATACACCAAGAACTCGGCATCAAAAAGCGTCTATCTGTTTTGGTCAATTGCGCATCCTCGAATACATCGGATATGTGTCGAAGCGTGAAGGGTGACTATAGAGTTGTGCAGGGTTAGAGTGGAGGACATTAGACCACGCGGACGCTCACCCATGAGAGATGGACTGACCAATTAATACCGCAGTGGGCGAACCCTTGTGTGAGAGCACTAAAAACACCCAAAAAATCGGAGTAGATGGCGAGAAATCGTGAGGCGAATCACACAATCAGCCCCTGAAAAAGAAACTAAGTGAAGACCACGACCGCTCTGACAAGAGTGCTATGAAGAGGGAAGAACTATAAATAATCGATAGGTTGAAAAGAGCGATGATTGACAGCGTTGGGCGTTATGTCTAGCTGAGAGCATCAGGACTATGTAAACAGAAAAACCTTTTGTATTTCACATACCGAAACATTTGAATCGGCATGAATACCACTGAGACACAACCGAACGGTATCTAAACTACAAAGCCACTGACGCTTCCCAGAACAGAACGTGACAATACACTCATACAATTATTGTTCCACATTCATTGCGGCATTTAACGACGCCCAAAACAAACATGACGTCATCGGCACATTTCACTCTATCTATTTTGGTTACAGATAAAGAGATTAGCGACAGTATTCCCGGCCGGAAAGGAGAACGCTTGAACATTCAAAAAGTAAATTATTGTCACTATCAGCAACGCATCGGGTGTAGATAGTGACTACCCGTCACTCCGATTAGACCGTATATCTATTATTCACGGTTTTGTGAAAACATTGTATGCATTATTCAATCAAGATATTTGTATTAATACATCATGATACACACTATTGAATGTATTAGTGATTAGCACGCGATTAAAGACAGATAAAAAATTGCCTATATCCTGAGACAAACTAAATTTTTTATTTCTCCACTGCATCCTTTAAGTTCGTTTAGTCGATATATCTATCTGGTTACATGGAAAAAGGCCGACCAATACCAATTAACAAGTGGTCGCTAGTTCGCGAGACTCAAGGAGGATATCATTTAGGGCTTATTTCACAAATCCCCCCTGAAATTCCCTCTTAGGAGGAAAAGTGGAATCTATAAAAAACAGTAATCCCGCTTAGGGGGGAAATCTAGAATTGAAAAAAAAAAAAACTTATTCCAAGACCCCCCGAAAATGATTTTTTTTTACATTAGGGTTCAGTTTTCCCCACTGAGGGGGATTCTCTGGGGGATTAGTGAAATAAGCAGGGGTGAATTCTAGACTGGTTTTTATATATTCCACTTTTCCTCCTAAGGGGGATTTTTCAGGGGGGAATTCTGGAATAAGCCTCATTTAGTTTGTCTAAGTTCAAGTTTATAGCAAACGTTATAAATGACTTCCTATTTCTTCAGTGTTTGCTAGATGTGTATGCCCAGGTTCACAAATTGAAGAATTTTTGTTTAAGAGGGCACCAAGCGCGCAGTGGCGCCCTTATCGTTTGTTTAGTGATTTCTTTTATTTTAGAGTGAAAATGCCGAAAATAAGCATGTTACGTTATGCTCCACAAAACTATACGTTATTATTATTATTACAAACAGTATTTTTAAGTTGTTAAGTTTTATTTTAATCCTTAAAATGGAAAATAGTGGCCACTACAAAACGGAGCTTCCGTTTTAAGGATTACAATAAAATATAGCTATGTAAAACTACTGTTTATAATAATAATAATAATAACGTAAGTCTTGTGGAGCACAACGTAACATGCTTACTTTCTGCATTTTCATTCTAAAATAAATGAAGTCACCAAACAAACGATGGGGGTGCCACTGCGCGCTCGGTACACTCTTAATTCAACTAAAAAAAATTGTAAAGTTTGTTAGACGAGCAAACGACATGCAAAAACTACCTAAAAACATCACATTTCAACTTGCATGGACTCTGTTTTGTAACGTACGGACGGTCGTAAGAACTGCTCGTGGTCAATGACCTACGGCCACTTGTTGCATCGATACACTAATCGTTACTATAGTATCTATTGATGTGTGTCATAGTCTCTATTTTCAGAATATTTCAACACTAATATCACAAAAAAGGTTTCGAATATAATAGCTTTCATAATCCGTATTACCTCTAGTAAAATAAGAACCCTCGACTTTGTATAAAAACCGGCCAAGTGCGTGTCGGACCACGCTCAATGAAGGATCCGTAGTTGGGATGAATTTATCCCAAGAACATACAACATTGTAGTTGAAAGACATGTTCCCCCTTGCAAATGTAAGTTTGTACGCACAACATTGAGTGATTTACCATGTTATTTTACGACCATACACTTCTTATAGGTTTTACTGTATTCTAAAAATAGGTATAGAATATTTTTTTTTTTTTTTTTCAGATTTTAGCCTCAGCTGTTTCGGAGATAAAGGGAGTGTGGTAAATTTTCATATATTTTCTTTAATCATTTTATAATAATAAAAATAAAATATTTGTAACCTTCATAACAAGTCCTTTCGTTTCATAAGTCACACAGTAGTTAGCAAAACTATATTTTTTTTCTAATTTTGACCCCAAAAGTGAACCCCATAATCAGAATTAATTTATTTACATAGTGTACAAATTTTAACTTAATCGGTCTTGTAGATTCGGAGCAAATCGGCTGTGACAGACGACAGACAAACACACGAGTGATCATTATAAGGGCTTCGTTTTTTTCTTTTGTGGTACGGAACCCTAAAAATATACCTAATCTCGACACAATAATGTTCTTTTCATTTAAGATTCAGGAAAGGAAAAACATTGGGGGTCATCTAATTACCGTCGCATGTTGATGGGTTTTAATGGCCCTCAGACAAGCTACTTGCCACTGTGAATGCACTTTACAACATTTTCCCGCAATGCGTGGTACATGTGTTACTCTGTAACTAATAGAATACTGCGCAAGCCTTTTTATTGTACGAATGCTTGCAATATGGTTATTAAATAGTCTTACTTTTGATCGTAGTAGGTAATTTTCCGGATTTTGCCACAGGAGGTCCATATCCTGCCTAATTGTTGCAGCTTTTGTGCAATGAAGGCAAAAAGGTTCTTCTGCGTTTAAGCAAGAATAATATAGGCAAAATGTCTGTTATAAAAAAACATTAGCTTTCAGAAGAACATAAAATATCTAAGTCAATATCTAAGTATTGACTTACATATTGTGTATGTTCTCTTTAAAGTCAATGTTTCATTTACAACAGATTTCATTTACAGAGATTTTAGTCTCTCTTCGTCATCTTTAAATTGTTAGCAATTTTAAAATGTTGGTTGCAAAACATTGGGACACAGGCCTCCTCTCCTCTCCTCTCCGTTGTCCACCACGCGGGCACAGTGTGAATTGGTGAATGTCACATGTCTTCGAATTTTTAGTTCTAGGACATTCCGGTTTCCTCACAATGTTTTCCTTCACAGTTTTGAGAGCATTAGTGATGAAATTAATTACACAAAGTGACGGTCTGGGACTGCTCACGACATACGACACGTAAGACAGAGCTATTATCACTGGGTCACCACTCCTCTCGTAGGTCCATACGAGATATTAGCTGGCTTATCTATAACTAATGAATTTAATCCGACACTATGAACTAATTCCTCTGATAATCTTCAAAGGCTTCAATTTTTTTTAAGGCGTTTTGCACGAAATTACAAACCCTGACAAAAACCGACGATAACCAGATGACGAGCATGTAAGTGACCTCATGCTGATAAACAAACATGGAACCGATAACGATTATCTTATTCGATTCAATTGAATTTGTAATCGATATGGTAACGTTTGCACTCGTAACGTTATAATATATGCGATTATCGTCGGTATTAATAAATGCGGCACTTGTATGAATGGAGTGCAGATGCGGTGGGTGCGGAACCGATGAAATACTCTCAGAACTGACGCAGACGTATTGAGTTTATCGCCAATTTATGAAGTATAATTTCTTTCAATTTAAATTAGTGATATCTTAAAGAAAGAACTAACGTGATGCTACCATTAAAATCACAGCATTTGTAGTGTTTTCCCACTTGGCCCAACGTTTGTATAATCTTTAAAAAATAGTGTTTTAATATTTTTACCCCGAAGCTACTTGAGATTCGTTTTTTTATGTGGACGTCAGTGTTGTATGCATGCATTCCAGAAAGTTGAGAGAATAGTTGTCGTGATATTGTGCAAGTGTTTATTTTTTGATTTATAATATGAGCTTTTCAAGGTACTTTTACTAGTGGTAAGAGGTGTTATTTTTAAACATTATACTTTTTTCTAAAACATAAATAATATATCCTGTAGTGCAGAATCTAAGTAAAAAAACATATTTTAGCTACCATTTTTTTTTCTTCACCATATTTTGTGAATCGTTATAATAAACAAACAATAGGAACATGAGCTGCTATTGTTTTTTTTTTTTTTTTTTTGTAGCAAGCGGGTCCCAATTTCAAACTATAAGCCGAAAGAAAATTAATGGGTTCCGCTTGCAACTAAACTTAATGCGGGTATTTAAATTAGGCTTCCAGCTCATAATATTAGTCTGTTAAACCGAAGTAGAGTTTACTTTGTTTATCGTTTATTTTAATTTTGTTTTCTATTCTCAATCTTGTTTCTGTCTTTTAAGACATAAATGGGTCCACTAGCGCCACTCCTTTAAAAAAATATTATCTCGTGACTGAGAAGGAATTATGAAAAACGGCGGCGTCTAGAATTTTCTAATACTCGTACCTTTTATAAAGTTTTATATTGAGACACGAAGCAACAAAATACGATCGAGAGGAATGTGGCCGTTTTTCTTTAGAATGAATTGCGCCCTCTTAAGTGCATTACTTTTAAATTGTCTTTTTTGCAGTCGGGTATTTGACTCTTTTAATTTGTTATTTTATTCACTATTAGTTGTTCCGGGTCTGGCTGTTTGTGTATGTGAGTTTAAATGTTTGTAAACGCACCCACGATACAGGAGAAATTCCTAGTATGGGGCAAAGTTTAAAAAAAAAAAAAAAATTGTTTTGTATCTTTTTGTGGATTTTTTTGGCTATTCTTTTTGGTAGTGTATTTTAGTAGCGTTTTTTTTTTTTTTTTAATAACGTTTTTTTTTGTTACAATGATCATGATTTTCCGGCATTTTCATGGGTCTGATTTTTTTTGTATTTTTTTCAGGCTTAGTACACATACAGTTTCAGGGTTATCTGGGTTAAGCTATGCCGCAGAATCCGCCAGCATGGAAGTAAACTAAGTACGAGTATTACGTAATAAATAAACCACATATCAGCTCCCAGTTCCTCGTGGGTATTTGAGTACTTATGAGATTAATTAAATAACAAAACAAGCTTTATCTGCAGGAAAATACTAGGATAAAAACCACGATAACATTATTTTAGCAGTTTCAAAACATAATTAACAAACCCAAACTATAGGTACCTATATACATATACAATTAGCAACAAGTGAAATGGAAGTTATATTTAGCACACATAACGGAAAATAAACTAGAAATATGCAAGGACTATTTGCAAATAAGCGAAAAGGAAGACGAACCCAAAGAGACCATTCTAAAAAAAAACAAATCTAACATCAAGGAAAGTCGAGGATATTTCCATGCAATATTCTGCAAAGAATTTTTATTTCATACTAGATGACCCGGTGAGCTTCGTGAGATAAAATTTAGATTTTTTCGATTTTTCGGCTGTTTCGTAATTTGGTTTTATTGTACCCCATAAGGCGAACAAAACAAAAAAAAAGGCACTTTCAAGTTTTTGCGATACTAACGCACGGCAATTGATTTTTAAAGATAATAATGTAGATAATAATAATAAGTATTTATTCGCATCAAAAATGACTATTTAACATTACATACTTACTTGACTTAGATTTATAAAAGCATACTAGAAATTATTGTCGTAACTAGCACCTTTGCTAAGTTATCAGGATAACTTGTATTAAGGGCACTAGTCCCAACCCTTGGTTCGCTTATTCTAAGGCATTACAAAAAGGCATTACAAAAAGAAAATTTTGGGTTGAAATATTACAAAAAATAAGAATGAATTAAAACAACGATTTAAAAAATAAAATAAAAGAATGAGAAAGCAAAAGCCAAGAAGATGTTGAGTTAAATGTGATGGTGAAAAGTGTTCGTGATGTGTAGATATATAGATGAAGGAGATCTAATAATGGGCCAGCACTTTTTTTTAAATTAAGTTTCTTTTAGACTATATTCAGTCACATCAGACCCACCCGTGCTCAGTAATTTTTTTTATTAAAATTTCATTTTCAAAACAGTAGGGGCGAAATGCCTTATCATGGTGGATTTGTCGATAAAGATCATATTGCTTCGCCTTAAGGGTCGGACCGGTGACCAAACACACTGTAGGTATGTGACATTAAGCTTAATTTGTTTAAATAAAACGAGCTTTAGGATAGCATTTTCCGTTATTATTTGTAGCATAAATATATTAGCATAAATGCAATACAATTTAGCTGCATTTCATAATTTCAGGCTTTCACATTTTGAAATTGACATTGTCGTTGTTACCAATTAGTAAAGTTTTTACAACCAAAATGCCAACTATAGACACAGTGAATAACTTTTTTTATTCATTTTGCAATAAAATTGGTAAATTGAACGTGGGCTGTCGGTAAAACTGACGTATTTCACAATTTAATGCGTAAAACCAGTTGCGATGTGAACCTTTTTTTTACCTTTAAACACAAGGATTCGCACAAGTTGCTTTCCAATTAGAGTCGAAAGGCATGTATCGATACAGAGCTGGCATCGATCGATGATAACAAGAAGTTCGAAGCTGCTCTTGTTGAACTAAGGTTTACAAAGAGGTGGAAAGGGGTGTGCATCGCGTCATCTATCAAAGAGATTCAACTTAACATCATGCAAACATCAAGTATAATGTTTATTCAACAAACTTCACACTATCTTTGGATCTGCTTATAGTGACAGTAACTTTAAAAGAAGCACATACCAGACTGCTACAGGTATATCTCGGCTGTAAGTTCCACAGATAGTGCGTCCTTTGCGATACAATTCCGTTCTATGCCTCCCCAGTCCGCCCCAACTCCTCATTTGTCTAGGTAAACTGAAGCGGAAGGGTTTCGATCAAATGTGAAACCTAACTCGATGAATATTGTGAATGGCTGTCAAAGATGACTGATTTCCTGTCTAGAATTAGGCTTACGACGTTAAGCCAGGTCCTAGTACACATAATAATACATATATTATGTATCGGTTTAGCCGATACGCTAATAACAAGCTTGTAATGTACTAAATATACTGTTTGCATTCAAGAGAATCGTTTCTACACTGACACAAGCTTTCCATAACCAGAAACGGGTTGGCGAAACTATTTAGTTTTGAGCGCAATGTTGGCCGTTGCTATCAAAGGACTGCAATTTAGCATAAGGGATTTGTTTGATGAGAAACAAGCTGAATATTCGATTTTAATACAACTGCACAAGATACGATATAAATCATGTCAAACTAATGAAGCAAAAGTCAAACAATCACTTCTTTTGGTAATTCGGATTTATTTTGTATCATATGCTTTAAAAGACTGGGGTAAAGGTATTTAAAACTCTCCATGCATGAGTTAAGTTTCTTAAGTTTGTTTATGGCAAAACCTCTATGAATCTCATTGACTGATTGAACTTATTCACTTAACATTTTGCTGCAGCATATTATAATCTCTTAGAAGTTCATGCAGATACGAGAGAAGAGAATTTCGAAAAGAAAACAGTTCATAGACAAACTTTGTTATCCTCATAACATTGACTCCCGCTCTGTAGAAAATAAACGCTACACTCGAACACGACTGCTAAGAGACAGCTGGTTTTCATGATGAAGATAAAACTTTAAAGAATATTACAGTCAAAGAAAATCTCTAAGAAAAATTTATAGTACCTGGGGCGTTATACGACATCGAGGTTTAAAATGAAACAGTCGGACAGGTATGAGTGAAACGAACGACGCAAGTCGATCTAAAACTGCATCATGTTCATGAGTCATAAATTTGCGGCCAGGTAGTGTATGTGGGTATGGGGGGACCTTTCGTGTGCCATGCGCAACTCCGCTAAATAGTTCCGTTACATAATAATTTGTTTATGAATTTGAGACGAGAGTGAATCAACTGTGCGGCAAATAACCATTAATTTCTATGCAGTTTGCGTTGTCTGTGCTTCAGGTACCTAGATCCTTTGAGAGAGAACTCGATTAAAGTTGGAGAAGTTGCGTACCTTGAATATTTATTTATTTCTAACTTTGTAAAAGCATTTCAAATTTTCGAAATTTGGAATTCATTAGGGATAGATAACAGAGCTCAAGCTACCTATTGGTGATTACTAGATTTGGTTTTGTACTTACCTACTACTTAGACGTTAATCGTACATACACTTCGATTACAGCTGAAGTTTACGATTAGATCAGATTCGACATCAATTGAGCTCTACAGACAATAGTTTCAAATATTTCGGCACATACGTAGGATTAGTAATCTAAAGCGCTTTCAAGCTTGTTCAGTGACTGTTACTAGTGTCCGAGTGTACCAACAAGACTACTTTCAGTATCGGAATTAAACCTCGACTTAATTAACTTATCGAACAGACGTACTAGTGACAGAAAGTATCTACACGAGGCACGATACGCCCATATTAAGGCGACGATAACCGACTTTTAATGATTTTATACTGAAGATCACGTCTAAACGAGTAGTGTTAATGATTTGGAAAAAAAAATAGAGTATTTTCTTAATAACCTTATATGTGAATATTTTAGATTATGTTTAAATATTATAGTGAAATTAATTTGTGAAGTTATGTCTACCGCAGATAAAAAACTGAGAATCACGGAAAATCTATCAAGCGTATTTCTTCTGAAACCTTCATCTTTATAAAGATAATTTAACTATTAATCTTTTAGTATACGTGTTTTATTAAAATACCGTTTGTTTTATCTATACTAATATTATAAAAAGGAAAGATTTTCTTGTTTTTTTGTATCGAATAAACTCCAAAACTACCAGAACGATTTTAACAATTTTTTCACCAATAGAAAGCTTTATTATTAGGTAGTAACATAGGCTAAAATTTATTTAAAAAAAAAGTTCCATAAGAAAATAGCAATAATGTAAAAAGCGCGGGCGGGTGATTAGATGCGACGGGGTGGGACGGGGAACAAGAAATTTCACGCGGACTTAGTCGCAGGAAAAAGCTAGTGTATAATAAATTAATAATGCGTCCTATTTGGGACAGCGCTCCTGGATGGGCGAGTCCTATTACTGGCAGGACGTACGACGCGTTGCGTGATCTCAGTACAGAACACGCAAGGTAACCACTCAACCCGCTCTTACTGGCATATAATTATCAGTTTAAGGTGTATGTGGGACGTCTACAGCCTCGCAAGGAAGTTGGACGTAGGTACCCTGAGAAATAATTAAAACTACAGTTTAAATTGTTAGCATCACGTCCTATCCAATTCGTCCTATCCAATTAAAACTCTTATAAAGGAAATATAGCACTAATTATGTTATTGTTGATCCAACGCAGAGGATATTGGAAGCAGGATATTGCGAATATGCTCCGCTAAACAGAAAATGTTTGATATGTAAAAGTTCATTTCGTGAGGGTATAATTAAAATTACAAAAATTGAATCACATCCTCACCTCATGAAATTTTAGATAATATCAAACATTTTCTATACTTCAAAATTTTTTGAAAATGTAATTATGAATTACTTTTTAAAATCGTTCTGTTTTATCATCATTATCAAAATGAATAAAAGTATATTAGGAATAAGAAATCACGAAAATATAAATATCCACGTCGAACGTGGACTTGGCAACAATATTTATGTACAAACTTTAGGTTTCAGGTAGCAATGGACTGGAAACTCCCAACTTGAACTGCACCTGATCCCCGCAATCCACGTTGCATTCTAATCTTAAACGGTATTGTACCTATAGAAAGTTGAAATGGCAATTCTGAACGCATTCAAATATTCGGCTTTTACAGATAACCGACGTAGAGGCGACCGCTATGAATAGTGACGGAAATAAATAGGCATACTGACTGATAGACGCCATCACGCCAGGCTAAAGCAATGGCAGTGAAACGCTGAGTGAAGTGAGGGGGGGGGGGGGGGGGGGGGCTAATACTCGTCAAGTCCGCATCAATAGGCCGGACACCTGTCAGTAGGTATGAAACTATGAACGCATGGTGACGGTGCAACTCGACAACATTGACGCTTGTCGCTGGATGCAAGCAAAGTTGTGTGCAACACTATCAGTGTTCTCGTCTGTTTAACCGGCTTTACACTCGTAAATAAACAGAGTAGTGTTTATGTTGGACAAACAAACCAGCGATGCGAATGATTGGTTGCATTTAAAGCTTAAACAGTCGCCTGGCACACCCACGCATTTCAAACCTGCGGGCTGCACTACAATATAACCGGACCTCATGACAACTCTGCGTTATCACAAAGATTCGTTTTTGAAACTAAAATCAAATAATAGACACCATTATCTATACTCTCGTCTTGATGTTCCGTCAACATCAGAATGCAAATCAGGGCTAAATGACCGGACACTTATGTAGGGCACTAGATACTTAGAACACGACTAGCGAGGGTGACTGCTATCGTTCAATCTGGACGAACACGACGCGGAATTGCGACGCTTAACACCAATATATCCAGCGACAAATAAATTGATTTATTACTGAGTGAATCATCCCGCAAGTGTACTTAGTTAAAAACAATCAGCTTATCTAGGAGTAGGTACTATGAAGATGTAAATAAAATTGTCCAGAGAATGTGGATGCTAGGCGCTTGGGAGTACAGGAAAGTACAACGAAACTTTGGTAAATTGTGTTTCTTCATTTATTCATACTTCAAGACATTTAAACTATAACTGGTTCCTAGGAAAAAAAACTTCTGAACAGCCAGTAACTGAAGTATTGCATTATATAAATGAATTTTACGATCACGGTTTCTTATAAATCTTTTGCCTGGGCTGCCATTACTATGTGGATTTTTATATCAGAAGCAACTTTTTCGAGCAAGCCTTCATCGTGTTAATCCCAGGCGTAAAAAGCCGCTAGTGGCCACTGGGCTGCCTTTGAACCGCCAACGGCCTCTATTTTCTGTCATTTTATTATTGCACTACACGTATCCAATGCATAGAGCTTTTCTGCAATGAAGTTGATCAGTTACGAATTTATGTAGGTATGGTGCAGAAAGTTCTTTTCAAAATAAATTCCTTTTGATTGCTAGAGCAAACACAAGTCTTTAATTTTCTTCAGGACACGACACTAAAATAAAATGCAACAATGGAACTTCTACTGACTAAGTAGAAGTTCCATTATTGAATTTTATTTTAGTGTCGTGCTTTCATAGCTAAGGACCGTGAGAACGCCGCCAGAAGTCCTTATTTATATTATTCACTGTTGCCTGTGAAACACTACATTTTTTATAATTGTAGCCTTCAGACAGTTGGCTCGAGATAATAAGCCAATAGCAGCAACCCGTCTGGTCTGAATCACGACTTCCATTGAAATACTCCCGGCCCGAACGACTAAGACGCTCTTGATAGCAATAAACGTCTGCTTCATTCTATGTTACAACCTTTTTTTTTATAATAACAATCCCTCTCTTGAAGCTAGGACAAGATTTAGTGTACGGCCTGAGTGAAAAGGCGTGCGGCGCACAGTGGAACGAATGTATGGGAGCGGTTGGACGTAGACATGTCCGAAAAAAAAGAGTAAAATTATGCCAAACTAATGATGCCATCTTATTCGATTACTTAATGCCTTCATAACTTGTGGTGATGAATTTCTTCATAACTCCCATATTTCGGGAGTAATTTGAGAAAATGTGAAATTTTACTATGAAAATGAGTGTATCGAGCTCTCTCCCTCCTGATTCCGGGCTTGTTTCAAGTAGCGGTCTCTAATATCATAATGCTAATACTAAGAGCTATATTTAATACTAAGACACATAGTGCGCCAAATGTGCACTTTCTGGGATAAAGAGTGATGTTTATTTTATAACACAATTTTTTTATTTTTTGTTTATTTTGTTGATTAAAACCGTTTTTCTAAAGGTTTACCTTATTACAATAACATTTCTGAGCAGCCAATTAGAGAAGATACAAGCTAATTAGGATATATAATTAGGGACTTAAGGTTTACATATAAAACTGATGCACTAATGATTACTGATAAGAACATTGCTATTATTTAATTACTAAATGGCTCTTAATACACTAATTTAGCATGCATCATTTACTAATTATCACAATAACTAATTACCTTGCAATATTTAACAAAGGATACCTGGGATACCTGGATTTTATATAAATAGGTCACTATTAGTAACTTTAAAATCAGTGTTGATTTACACCTCGTTGTATCCAAGCTAATCTCGCAATGTATTTTCCAAATTTTAATACAAATCTTGATATTCACGTTGCTTTATGCGCACGCGCACATAAAGATTTACGCGACTTTAACTATTTGTTCAGTGTTTTAAAAGATAACAGTTGTGTTCAGTTATGTGAAAGTGCTGAAACAAGTTTAAAAGACTGGTGTCGTCGATTTTGCTACCGCATTTATGCAAAATGGACACAGTCTGGAAGAAGCACAGATAAGTTTCGGAAGAAACATGATATTTGGCTACAGGCTGCAATTCAATGGCCGGAATTACAGAATGAAAATATGGAACCTTCTACAGAAAATATAAGTGACGTCATCGAGCCCATAATTTCTCCTGCTAAATCTGATGCTTCAACTTGTACACATCCTAGTCCTCGTAAATCTTTTGAGGACCTTAGTAACCGGCAAAAAAGAAGACGCACTGAAGATAGTCTTTCATGCAGCAGTAGCAGCGCTGAAATTATGTTTTCGGCCGAAAGGGCGCTTCAAAAGGCAGGACAAAGCGATACAGCTTATGTTATGAAATACTTGACGGAGAATCCAGAAGAGGCCTCAAAAATCAAAGCCTTCATTGAAGGTAAATCAATTCAGGTACGGGAAATATCCCCTTTGAAGGCATTGGCTCTTTATGTATCGATGAACTTATCGAAATGGCGCTATAACACTCTTCGGGATTTCAACACTCAAGAAGGAGCTCTTCAATACCCGAGTTACTACATGTTGGTTAAAGAAAAAATTAAGTGCTATCCGGCCAAAGAAGATCTCACAGTTACAGAGAGCTCTGCAAAAATCAAATTACAAGCCTTGATGGATTTAACCTCAAGAAGACTTATTAGGTCGTTAGAAACCCCTGTTGATCCCAATCAACAGCTCGTATTGACCAGCAAATGGGGTTTTGACGGATCATCTAGCCAAAGCATTTATCATCAAAGGACGAGTGAAGATGAGCAAATCGATCTTGCTAGTAATTTTATGATTAGTCTTGTACCACTGCGGCTCGTCTCAAAAGGTGTAACAATTTGGGAAAACGAGCGACCATCTTCCACTTCATTTTGCCGGCCAATATTGTTTAAGTTTATAAAGGAAACCAAAGAAAATGTGCAGAGAGAGATGGCTGAAATCGAAGCAGAGATTGAAGCCTTAACTCCATCCACCATCACTGATGGAATTAGTGTCAAACACCAACTGCTGTTGACAATGATTGATGGTAAAATTCATTCCATTATATCCAATACAGCAGCTTCAGTGTGTGACATATGCAAGGCTTGTCCTAAAGAAATGAATAATTTAGAGTTAATCAAAGATAAACACGCAAACGAGGACATGTATAAATATAGCTTAAGCACCCTTCACGCTTGGATTCGCTCAATGGAATGCTTATTACACATTTCCTACAAATTAGACATAAAATCATGGCAAGTAAGGGGTGATATAGCAAAAAGGCAAGTTGATGACAGGAAGAAAAGAGTTCATGAGGCTGTAAGAAGAGAAACGGGCTTACTTCTCGATGTTGTGAAACAAGGCAGTGGATCCACCAACAATGGCAACTCGGCAAGGAGATTTTTTGAAAACTACACTAAATCTGCTGAACTGACCGGAATAGATGCTATGCTTTTAAGAAAAATCTGTGTGATCTTGCAGTGTATTTCATCAGGAGAGAAGATCAACGTAACTAAATTCCGAGAGTTCTGCTTTGATACTGCTAAGCTTTACGTGGAGTTATACCCATGGTATTATATGCCTTCTTCACTTCATAAAATTTTAATGCATGGGCCAGACATAGTTCAGAACATGTCAATTGTGCCCATTGGTTTTCTATCCGAAGAGGCATCTGAGGCTAGAAATAAAGATTTTAGAAAATATAGAGAGGGGCATTCTCGAAAGCATAGCAGTATCTCATGCAATGAAGATATTATGCACAATCTTTTACTGTCTTCTGATCCACTTGTTACAAGTATCCGTCCAAAAGGAAATAAGTTTGTAAAAAAATCTTCTTTTAAGGAATTTTATGAGCTTACGGATTCTGAGAAAAGTGATATCGAATTTGTTAACATAAATGATTTAGCGGACATCGATTCTGAATTTGAATTAATTGATGATGATGATGATGACGAAGATAATTAAATGATGTTATTGTTTTAAAATGTGTAACTTAGTAAATTAGAGCTTACATCTTAATTATTTATTGTACTTTTAATGAAACTAGGTAATTTATTATCAACTTACTTAAAAGTCATACTCTCATCAGTTCTTGTGAATATTTTTGTTAATATATATTTCTGTATATATATAATATATTTATAGACCTCTTAATAAGTCTGTCTGCGGTTTAAAGTAAATACAAATGGGGAAAAAACGTTTTTTTTTTTTAATTTTCATTTCCTTTTATCCCAGAAAGTGCACATTTGGCGCACTATGTGTCTTAGTATTAAATATAGCTCTTAGTAATAGCATTACGATATTAGAGACCGCTACTTGAAACAAGCCCGGAATCAGGAGGGAGAGAGCTCGATACACTCATTTTCATAGTAAAATTTCACATTTTCTCAAATTACTCCCGAAATATGGGAGTTATGAAGAAATTCATCACCACAATTTATGAAGGCATTAAGTAATCGAATAAGATGGCATCATTAGTTTGTCATAATTTTACTCTTATTTTTCGGACATGTCTACGTCCAACCGCTCCCATACATTCGTTCCACTGTGCGGCGGGGCGTTTTGCGTCGCGTGCAAGCGGCGGAAGATTGTTCGCCGCGTCGCTCGCCGCCACTCGCCAGGGATTGTATGTGTGTAACATGAACGCTGCACGCGCCGCCCCGCCGGACGCTCGAGTCGAGCATGCACTCAGTTCGAACACTAAGTTAAACACGAAGCTACTGTTATCATGTAAGTTACCACTTAATATCACTCAAGTTTATCATGAAAATCTAGATGCACCTTACTTACACACCTTACACCACTACATACAAATACGTAATTAAACTTTGTGTACCGCATGATTTACCAAGTTGTTTTCTCAAGTATTCGCGTAAGATGGAACTGACACCTACGGTTTGCCCAGCAACCGAAGGCATCGCATTTGAATCCAACAGTACATACGTAACCACACACGTGATTTCCCTGAGGCTATGGCTACAACACGACCGGGAAAGCAATCAGCAGTATACCTAACACATACATTTTAATTACATCGTCTTTTATTCCGTTTACTGCAAAATTGTTAGTTAACAGAGGAAAAAGGTTTTTCAAAAATTAGGGCGCTTACATAAATTAACGTGCAACATGGTTCTCTCAGAGCTCATGACTATTTGTAGAAGTCAGTCTGTTGAAATTAAACTTTCTACTGCCTTATTAAAGGAAAAAACAATTATTACTTTACTTTCCTAGTGCATCTAAACAACTGGGACACTAATGGATAGTGAATGGTGATATTAAAATTGTACATTCGAGAGCAATGCATTAGATAGATAATACTCTTTATTATGTACACCATAAAAATTACAGATATAAATGTAGAAATGTTACATAGGGTGACACAATGGGCGGTCTTATCGCTAAAAGCGATATTTTACAGACAACTTTTGGATGGATTAAAAGTAGAAGGAGAGACAATACTGCAGGTAGTCAGTGGTGTACCATTTACATAAATACATACAATAAATACATTCATACATAAAGCATATTGATACTTATCTACATAAACATTATATATATTTATATATTCAATTATAAACATGAAACAAGAGCAAGTAACTTTAAGTAATGATGTATAAGGAGAGAGATATGTTACTGTAGTTGTAATTGCAATCATGTCATTAATATTTTATATACTTCGATTATTTTCTATTTTGTGAATGTGAGAACGTTGTAGGCCTAGTAGAGTGTAGATTTGTTGGCACTTTTCTATTTTGTTAAGTACCTGGTAATTGTTGAAAGGCCTACACTGTCCTTCCATACCTATTGTCACTGTTATTTAATAATATTGTAAAGCCAATTATTTTTTAAAGAGTTACCGTGGAGTTTCTTGCCGGCTCTTCTCCATAGGAAACGACTAATTGGAACCGTGCACCTAGCTTCTGACGTTTCATAAGTGCCCATGTAGGTTTATGTGAAATAAAATATTTTGATTTTGATTTTGAGAGGAATTAGGGTCACATAAAGAAACCTGATAGTTTCGAAAACTAAAAATGCTAGCTCAATGAAATAAATTGTGTTTAATAGTCAATTAAATATTCCTTAAATGAAAGTAATAAAAGTTCTTAGTTACTGTAAAGTTATGCTATCAATAGTGGCAAAATTAAAAAACGGGACTTTCGTAAATGGAACTACGAAATTCTGCATCTTTTTTTGCTTTTGTTTCTATTGTCATATGAAAACAGCGTTTCTGATTTTCAAAATTCATTATTGAAGATTGAAGCTTTTATAATGTCGCTTACACCTGAAGAATGCACCAGAATTCTCACAATGCTGGAGATCGGCCGGGGCAGCGTGATACAGCAAGGACAGTTGGTGTATCGCTGTCAACTGTATAACGAGTTCTCCGAAGTTACGAGGAAACAGGCTCTAACCTACGCAGACCAGGAACTGGCAGGGCCAGGTATACGACAGCACCAGAAGATCGATACTTGGTCAACACAATGCTTCGAAACCACTTTCTCACAGGAACTGCACTTACATATCAGTTCCGACGCCTCAGAGGAAGTAACCCAAGGGCATGGACTGTAAGACGACGACTTGCTGAAGCAAATTTAAAACCATTAAGTCCTGCAAACGGCCCTAAATTGGAGCGTGGGCATCGTGATCCGAGATTAACATATGCCCGGAATCACTTAAACTGGAGTATTGAAGATTGGTCAAGAGTTACCTATGTTTTCAGATGAATCATGATATGCTCTATAAGAACGACGGAAGAACAAGAGTGTATAGAAGACAAGGGGAGCGATTCAAGCAAGCATGCATCAAAGAGAAAGTGGCCTATGGTGGTGGATCAGTACTTGTATGGGCCGGAATTTTTGCAGAGTCGCACAGAGCTGGTGGTTATAAAAAACGGCACTATAATTAGCGAAAGATACATGGAAGAAATCCTAAACGAATACTTTGGTCCATTTATGTTAAATTTGGGAGAGGATATTATCTTCTGGTTCTGGTTACCTTCATACTGGTGAAATTGTGAATGACTATCTTCAAGAGGTGAACATTAACTGTATGGAGTGGCCAGCACGCATCCCGGACCTCAACCCAATCGAGCATGTTTGGGACGAGGTCGGACGATGTGTGAGACACTGAAACCCTCCCCGATCACGCTTCAAGAGCTCAAAGTTGCGCTCGTAGAGGAATGGGAGAATATTCCCCAACATCGTATAAGCAACTTGGTGTACAGCATGGCAAACTGCATAACCACAGTGATGACAGCACGTGAGGGTAATACAAAGTATAATATAAATTTTAAAGTGCTATTTTTGTTATAAGATGAGATTGGTTATTTTTTTGTTTATGTAGTTTCTTATGAACATAACAAAGTGACATATAGATTTTATAACTTTCATTTAAGGAACATTTGATTGTCTATTAAAAATACAATTTAGTTTCCGTGACTTTCAGGTATCTTTATGTGACCCTAATTTATTGCTCTCGAGTGTAGATATCGATTATAGAAACCGACGGTCCATTTTCATAAAAATCGAATAAAACACAGCTAAACACATTAGGACCACGTCCGTTCCTGAACATAGTCGAGCAAAAAACTCAATGTCCAGTATATAAAAACGTGCCTTTTATATGAAAATAACACTCTATCTCTTTACAATACAGACCAATTTAAATGACACGAAAATACATTTTTATGATATTCCCGTCGAAGTAGCGCTCAATTTGTGTATGAAAACTGTCGCCTAATTAACAAATGCCATTGCATATGAATAGTATGACTGTTATACAAGCCTGTTGCAGTTAATTCACCTAATGGATAGAAACGTGTAAAAATAATATTTTTTTGTATTCTTTATTCACGCTGTTTAAAATTAAAATAGTGGAAAACTAAACTGTTGAATAGCTAGTTTTCGGCTGTAACGCGTCAATGTACAATGAAAACATTGAGTGGAATTCGTGTTAAAATGCACAATCATTTTAATTTATAATTCACAAATGATTCGGAATACATATCATAGAGCGATCATGCATCATTAATGCGCTGAATAATGTGGTTTTATTGATCAATTATTTTGTTTGTTGGTAGCAGGTTGAAATGGCAAGTGTTATAGTTATTTGTGCTTATAAAGCTTAGATATTTTTCAGTGATTACTTGGGAGGGGAAGGAGAATAAAACTCCCAGATAATCCATTGTCACAATGTGTACACGGGTCCTGGTTTCGACACCAAATCAGCTCCTGTGATTAACTGTATGAAATAAGTCGTCCTTGCTTTACTTCTTTTATTCAAAGAAAATACCGGTATATTGTTGTCACAGACATCAAGTTCACAGGAATAAAAGATACGTTGAAACTAACATCAAGTACTAACTGCTCATACAAAACCCAACTAACAATAGAAATAATCCTCTGTATTCAAACAAGACCAGTTATCCCGAGATACTTATAACGTCTTGAAACGTACCGGTTTCAATATTCATTGTTCAATTCATTGTGCTGTATAAAATCTTCTCCCCATAGAGCAACAGACAACTACGTTGCCAGTCTGTCGGTCGTCACCCATCCTAATTGAGCATTAACCCATTGACATCAAAACTGGGCAGGGGACCGACTGGTAGGCAAAAAACTTGCCTGCCTTGTCTGCTGGGGGACGCAATATTATGTAATGGGAATTATCTTAATAAGCTCCGATCTGTGTGTCGTGACGTTATGTACGATTTCGAAGTCACAGAGTATTGTTATTTGAGTCAATAAAATTCTGTGTGAGTAACATTTCCACGTATTTAAAGCTCTTCTTCTTTCAGTATTTCCTTTGTAATTTTTTTCTTAAAGCCGATCTTTAAATAAGGATCATTAAGGAAAAACAACAGTCTATTATACTCGTAGGCAATTTGTCAAAAATCAACGTGCTGGATTTAAGAATAAAAATTACCAAATAGGTACGTCTTTCCTTGCCGTTTCCTGACCTAGTCCACTTTGGTTAAGCAATCATTCATTATATGAATGAATGGAGAAATTAAAACATCTATACTGCATATTTTTGTTTCATAAATTTAAAATTGGATTTCAGACAGCAAACTACAAGAAATGTAACGTGAGCCGAAGCAAAAAGTCGATCACTCTTTAGGATTAAAAACAAAATCATAAGTTATTTACTCAAATTAATTAGACTGAGAATCAGCACTTTTCGAACGTCAAAATTACATAAGACAGTTCTCCAAAACGCCCGCCCTTCACCACTTCCTATACTTTAATTATAACAATATTGCTCAGTAGTGTAGATTTAAGAGTACCGCATTAGACTGTTATTCAGACTTACTACTGCATACTGGCGGGATAAAAGAGGATTACTGTCAATTTGTTTTTTCTTCGATAACGGCGATGAAAGCTCTGCTCGATGCACCTCTCTTATTCATTAAAACATCACTTTTCATAAGTGCTCGATAAAATTAATCTGTTATTTTTACTTTTAAATAAAGTGAGGCCGCAATTGAGCAGTTAAAGTTTTTGCTTTTCAGGTGTTGCCTTTGCTCTCTTTACATTAAAATAACTATTATATCAGAAAAACAAGTTTTGCAATTTCGCCTAATCGTGAAATATATAGGTATGTGTATATTATGTAGCTGAAGTCGTAAGATCGTTTTGCAGGTCTCCGGTGAAGTAAAAAATCTCATCGCAGTTCATCTGCAGCATGACTCCGAGAGTAATGGCTCCTACAAACAGGCGCGACACGCGATGTGACACAAAGACACCGCTCGTCGCGCGATACGCGGCGCTATTTTGTCGCGTCGCGTGTCGCGCCTGTTTGAAGGAGCCTTAAAAGATATTTTACTCCATTTTCCTAAAGATGGCTTTATTTCCAAGTTTCTTCCTACTTTGTTCCTTTGCAAGAGGATATCCGTTCATTATTTTTTATTAAGTTTCTAAGACGATCTATGAATTTGAGACGTACAGTCAAATAGATTTTCACAAGTTTACGCAACACAATTGACACGAACGTGCCAAATGGTTGTGAAACGGAACGTGCCCAAATAACAACTATTTATTGGTGAGTGTACCTACTGCTCGAAGGCTCGGCTAAATCTAAGGGCAAACATTTTCATTGTAAACATATTTCAACAACATTTTCGTTGCGGTTGCCGCTTTTACTTTGTGCATCCCGATGAAGCTTTAGGCTTAGTTCAAATAAGACATGATATACTCGTAGGTAGGTTTTAATTAGGTCTGATTTCGGACACAGTGGTTTTCATGACTAGAGTAAATAAATGTCTCATTGCAACGAACCAGAGCTGCTTTTGAAACGTAACATTTTACCTACGAATATAATATAAATGGAATTGGCGGTATCGACGACAATCAGGGCTCCTTAGACGCGAGTGCAGGCGACATTGTCATACCTGCACCCTAATTGCGTAATACGATATTGCTAATCCATTGCATCATAGGTTTGAAAATTTCGTCTGCTCAACCTAAATAATATAAATAACGTAATGAATGTAGATGACCAGCCAAAATGAAACCCATTGCAGTCACACATAAAATGACGATTTCAATTTAGAGTGTAACGCAAATACCCCGCTGGTTCATAGTGTCTTGCTTTAATGACAATAAAATTATAATTAGTTTTTACTTTGCGAAATTAATAGCAATCAACGAAAACGTGTTTCTATTCACGTTTACACGATGATATTTCGATTCAATTAAAGGATTTTTCGTCGTATGTTTTACATTTGATTGATGCATTACCAGTTTATTATTACAACAAGTTAAGAAATAAATGCACTGGTTCAAATAATTGTGGGTAAGTAGTGGTTTTCCTGACATACCTGAAAATATGGCGTAGAATATAATGATAGTATTCCACGAAAGCACACCAAATAGTCACGTTTTATATAACATTTTTTCTGCATAACCTAACTAGCGCTATCCCAAAGTATTTCTAGGAAAGGCCGCGCGCAGCCGCCGGTACTGCGGCTAAGCTTTGCCATAATGCATGAATTTACCAGGACTTTGGCAATCAAAGTGCGCGACATGGCAAAAAAGTGGGACTCAGCTGTCAAAGTATAGGGAGGCGAAAAATACAATTAGAAATAATGGTTTTATTGAATGTTTTACTTTGGCATACAAGTACAAGACTTACAACATAACAAAAGTTGAAACAACAAGGAAATCTAATACAACATAATAGTAATCACTATAACTTCTGCCCGAAGGTTTAACCGTAGGTACGATAAAACGGAACAATTGGCGTCCCACACACGTTTTCGCGGGACGCATCGTCTAAGCTCTAGAAACGGGACGTCCCGACTCTCGCGGGACGGTTGGCAAGCCTACTAGCCGCGGCCGGCGCTGCTACTGTCTGGAAACTAGTTATTTTTTGTCTGTGCGTGATATGTTCTTCTAGGGTTATTATTTTACACATTTATTCCTATGTATATATTATGTAAGGCTTTAATTAACTCCGTCAGTCACACTTAATAAGGCAACGAGGAACCCGTTTAATTAACCGAACCCGACCGTTGCACAAATAATAGCGATTCACACTTTAGTATGATTCACAGACCCGTCTTATATATATCTTTCATTTATGACAGCTATCGTCTGGAATGGTGATATCCGAGAACTGTAAAGTAGTTGGCGTTTCAGTTTTCAGAGTAGGATGTGGATGTTTATTGTTTTGCTTATGACCTGTTAATTATATTTTTTGTTAGTCAATCAATAATATTCGGGTAAATCATGTTGTCAAATATGGGAATTTTATACGACGGCAGTTTTATGTGATACAGAATTGAGAAGACAAGGAGCAAATATCTGCAAATCAATATTTTTACTAAGATAAGACAGAGGGTCGTCCTTGTGGTCACATTACTTAGCAAACAAATTCTTAGTCTCAAATCCAAAGCTCCCGCAACACCTACGAATATTGCATGAATATTTTAAAAGGTATTTCTAGTGCCACATTGTACCGTGTTGCAGTACAAAACATACTCCCATCCAGTTCCCAGTAATATTAAGCGCAATTTCAGACTCCACTGTACAAACATTTATGCCTTTAATCCTTACAACTTTTATCTCATCGATTACATTTGTTTATAAACTTACCATACCAATTATATTTTGTAACACGAAACTGTGGTTCACTCAACGGTTATAAAATTCACGTCTCGCAACGCGGCTTGCGCTGGCGCATGAGCCACCAACTATTTTTATGGCTATCTCGCTATATGTATATACTATAGTGTTTGTATGCGTAATCATATTGAATGTTAAGTGTTTGCTTAGACTGTTATGATATGTGTACGTGTATTGTGTGTCGGCTTCGAGCGCACGGCTGGACTTTCTGACCGTTGACTGAGACACTTAACGCGACAATAGCCTGACTATAGGAAGATAACCCAGTTATTAAAGAACATTTATCAGAATACAAGTCGTGTGCCCGATAGAATTACCTATCGGCAAAAATTACGCACTTTCATGCCCAATATGAGTTGAATTTTCAAAAATCCTTCTATTATTGTCCATTTTTGTAATGAATGGAACTCTTGTGCAAAATTTCATGCTTCTAGACCCAGCGATTTAGGCTGTGCGTTGTCTGTCAGTAAAGTTTTTTTTATTAAGTAGATCGTCTATACTAGGTGGCGCATAGTAATCACCTGATTTACTAAGGCTTTATTGTAAATATGAAAAATGTTTCTGGTTATTGTTACATTATTTATTCGGACTTATATTTTTTCACGGATCATCTTCAAACCTTTACCAATATAAGTACGCTGGAAAGACCGTCTACTGATGCCTAATTACGTAGCACGTCGTCTGGTTGATGTTTTTGAGACGACTTGGACACTTGCATTCACAGCAGCAATATTCTGGGCAGAACGACTGCTCCAGGGGCAGCCATGCCTAAGACTATCCCGTGTTAAGCCAGTCTCCAGAAGACGAATGGCCAAACGCCACAATGTTTGCGCAGTTGGTGTTGCACGACGACGATGGGAATTGACGACAAAATTCACGTTGGGTTAACACCACTGCACGATTATTGGTTATGGAGATTATAGCGCACCATGATTTTACGATTTCTATTTTACATTTTGTGTACTTCACAAATGTCAAAATCGCAATGACCAAACATTCCATTTTCAAAAATGAGAGTATCTTCCAAATTGGTGATAATTTATGCGCCACCTAGTTTAATGGACCTAAAAAGTTAACGATTTTAACAAAAGATTATTCAAAACCTGTCAACATACATTAATTTGATTAGAATATCATAAAACATACAATCTGCCCCTGCAGGTTAAAACTTGAGACTTTAAAAGCTCACTCCGTCAATCAGTTTCCTGTGTATCGAAACTGCCCGTCAGAAAATGCACAATTTCTTAAAGCATAAAAAAAAAATGTCTATGTCTGCAGTATGTTACAAACAATCAAATACATATTGGTTTCATTCGCAGGCATTCATAGTCCTATTATATCGGTACATTTGTCCCTAATCGGTGTCGTGTTCAGTATCACGGTCAACTGAAGCTGAACGGTTTGTAGTGGTGGAAATGGGCGTGTTAAACAACCGATTAGGTTGTTCTTGTTGTGGTCTAATGTAGCAATTTTCCAGCGTAATTGAATGTAGATGAATACTGGACTGGCACTTCAAGTGAGATGAGTAATTGAATTCCATAGAAAACTTAAGATTAGAGATGCTAGAAACTTATACGTAGTCGGGCCATAAGTTCTGTCACATAGGTAAAATTTAGAATTTAGAATGCAAGCCTAATATTATGGGCATTCGAAATTTGAATATTTAAAGAAAATAAAAACAAAGGGTTTCTGGAATTTTGTTCATTTTCTAAAATGGAGTGGACGCGCAAAGAAGTCACGAGTCGCAGTAATTACATTGCATCGCTGCCGCCACGCGCCAACTGAGATTTTCAAATTGCTGAAAAATTTGAAAAATCCACTGAGATTTATTTATCGTACTGATAAACGATTCAGGGAAGATTAGAAGATAAACAAAGGAGCGGTCGACCTCGTACTGTTCGGACTCCAGCAGTCATCAAAGCAGCGAATCCAACGAAATCCTGTCTGCAAGCAAAAAATGTTGGCTCTGCAGATGGGACTAAGCAGAACTACTTTTAAAAAGGTGTTTAAATGAAGACCTAGGACTACGTGCTTATAGAAAAAAAAAAACGAATATAATATTTTTAACGCACGGCTGAAGTAAATCAGACTCGAAAGAAGCCAACACAGTCCTAAAAAATATTGTGGAACCTCTTTCACAAACAATGTTCGAAAACAGGCACTGGGTGTTCCAGCAGGATTCTGCGCCGGCTCATAAGGCGAAAGGAACCCAAAACGGGCTCATGACCCGTAGAATCGACTCTATCAGGCATGAGGATTGGCCCTCATCCAGTCCAGGCTTGAATCCCTTGGATTACAAAATATGGCAGCACTTAGAAAAGGTCTGCGCTAAACCCCATCGCAACTTGGAGTCACTTAAAGCAGTCATCGATATTGACATGAACGTCGTGCGTGGTTCGATTGATGACTGGCCTTGCAGATTGAGGGCTTGTATCGAAGCAAGAGGAGGACATTTCGAATAATTTTAATGTGGTTTAAATCTGTATTTTATAGCCTTTCATTTGATAAATAAATGGTTGTAGTGCGTAACTCATTGTATCATTTATTTAACTTTCCATATGTGACAAAAATTATGACCAGACTAGTAAATTATAATATTATAACTGTCTCCCGTTCCGATTACTGAAAAAAATTTAGCTATATTTGAACATGTTTCAGCGCCCACACGTTGCATATGAGCGATGAAATTGATTTTTTACACATCGTACATCGAACCCCCCAGAATCCAAACGGGATAGGAAAATTACCAATTTAGTCGCTGATGTGTAGCCAAAAGTTCGCCAGCGCAGACTGTTTAGCTTTCGTACATACATGTATACTTACGTCGGTATCGATATCCTACGTGTTAACCATAATATGGGTATGTGTGTGCACGTTGGCCATTTTTATTATCCTGCCGTATTCCGGAAGCGAGTGGTTGAGTGACCGCATGTCGTGTCTTGTCATTGACATCGAACGATGGGTCGCCGGGCGATGCCCCGATAGTCGCAACTGACCTGTTAATTTGCAGTTCAACCATATTTCGGGTTTTAATTGCTGAATATTTAATACTTTATCTAGTTGCTCGGCTAAAATTATGGACGTATTGCTACAGTTGTTACATTTTAGAGATTCTCCTGGAATTTACCAGAATACAATTTTACATGTTACCCCAAATTAACAGAACTGTTTAGTCAAACTTGAAGACATAATAATAATTATTTCTATGGACATAAGCAGTGTTTTTGTCCATGTCTATAATAATAATAACCCCACCGCCGTATCTCTACGTTGACGTCGTGGTGAGGCTTGCGCGCTCCGAAGTTTAGGTCTGTGCAGGTAGAGTTTACTTTGCCGGAGCAGGTTTAGGGTGAGGAGCCAGACCAAGAGAGATACAGAAACCCGTAGGGCAGCATGTGGCGAGCTGTTGGGCACTAGCGACCCTACAATGCATCAAAACACGGTCTGTTCTTTAATAAAAGTGCCAGCTAGTGTTTCAGACAGGAACGCATGCCTCTCGACTGTCACAAGAGTACCGAAGTGCTATTCTGTAAAAATCTCACCGTGAAAACCTAGGTGAAGTGAGTTTGAACCCAACTGTCAATCCCCCGATTCGGTAGGATGACAGCTCACTTCAAGTTCACTTCACCTAAGTTTACACGGTGAGATTTGTACAGAATAGAACGGCAGGACGCCATGGAGCTACTTGCGTTGCGTATAACATACCACCTACGTAGATTCATAAAATTCGTTCTGTCCGACACACAGTGGAACGAATGTATGGGAGCGGTTGGACGTAGACATGTCCGAAAAAAAAGAGTAAAATTATGCCAAACTAATGATGCCATCTTATTCGATTACTTAATGCCTTCATAACTTGTGGTGATGAATTTCTTCATAACTCCCATATTTCGGGAGTAATTTGAGAAAATGTGAATTTTTCTATGAAAATGAGTGTATCGAGCTCTCTCCCTCCTGATTCCGGGCTTGTTTCAAGTAGCGGTCTCTAATATCATAATGCTAATACTAAGAGCTATATTTAATACTAAGACACATAGTGCGCCAAATGTGCACTTTCTGGGATAAAGAGTGATGTTTATTTTATAACACAATTTTTTTATTTTTTGTTTATTTTGTTGATTAAAACCGTTTTTCTAAAGGTTTACCTTATTACAATAACATTTCTGAGCAGCCAATTAGAGAAGATATAAGCTAATTAGGATATATAATTAGGGACTTAAGGTTTACATATAAAACTGATGCACTAATGATTACTGATAAGAACATTGCTATTATTTAATTACTAAATGGCTCTTAATACACTAATTTAGCATGCATCATTTACTAATTATCACAATAACGAATTACCTTGCAATATTTAACAAAGGATACCTGGGATACCTGGATTTTATATAAATAGGTCACTATTAGTAACTTTAAAATCAGTGTTGATTTACACCTCGTTGTATCCAAGCTAATCTCGCAATGTATTTTCCAAATTTTAATACAAATCTTGATATTCACGTTGCTTTATGCGCACGCGCACATAAAGATTTACGCGACTTTAACTATTTGTTCAGTGTTTTAAAAGATAACAGTTGTGTTCAGTTATGTGAAAGTGCTGAAACAAGTTTAAAAGACTGGTGTCGTCGATTTTGCTACCGCATTTATGCAAAATGGACACAGTCTGGAAGAAGCACAGATAAGTTTCGGAAGAAACATGAGATTTGGCTACAGGCTGCAATTCAATGGCCGGAATTACAGAATGAAAATATGGAACCTTCTACAGAAAATATAAGTGACGTCATCGAGCCCATAATTTCTCCTGCTAAATCTGATGCTTCAACTTGTACACATCCTAGTCCTCGTAAATCTTTTGAGGACCTTAGTAACCGGCAAAAAAGAAGACGCACTGAAGATAGTCTTTCATGCAGCAGTAGCAGCGCTGAAATTATGTTTTCGGCCGAAAGGGCGCTTCAAAAGGCAGGACAAAGCGATACAGCTTATGTTATGAAATACTTGACGGAGAATCCAGAAGAGGCCTCAAAAATCAAAGCCTTCATTGAAGGTAAATCAATTCAGGTACGGGAAATATCCCCTTTGAAGGCATTGGCTCTTTATGTATCGATGAACTTATCGAAATGGCGCTATAACACTCTTCGGGATTTCAACACTCAAGAAGGAGCTCTTCAATACCCGAGTTACTACATGTTGGTTAAAGAAAAAATTAAGTGCTATCCGGCCAAAGAAGATCTCACAGTTACAGAGAGCTCTGCAAAAATCAAATTACAAGCCTTGATGGATTTAACCTCAAGAAGACTTATTAGGTCGTTAGAAACCCCTGTTGATCCCAATCAACAGCTCGTATTGACCAGCAAATGGGGTTTTGACGGATCATCTAGCCAAAGCATTTATCATCAAAGGACGAGTGAAGATGAGCAAATCGATCTTGCTAGTAATTTTATGATTAGTCTTGTACCACTGCGGCTCGTCTCAAAAGGTGTAACAATTTGGGAAAACGAGCGACCATCTTCCACTTCATTTTGCCGGCCAATATTGTTTAAGTTTATAAAGGAAACCAAAGAAAATGTGCAGAGAGAGATGGCTGAAATCGAAGCAGAGATTGAAGCCTTAACTCCATCCACCATCACTGATGGAATTAGTGTCAAACACCAACTGCTGTTGACAATGATTGATGGTAAAATTCATTCCATTATATCCAATACAGCAGCTTCAGTGTGTGACATATGCAAGGCTTGTCCTAAAGAAATGAATAATTTAGAGTTAATCAAAGATAAACACGCAAACGAGGACATGTATAAATATAGCTTAAGCACCCTTCACGCTTGGATTCGCTCAATGGAATGCTTATTACACATTTCCTACAAATTAGACATAAAATCATGGCAAGTAAGGGGTGATATAGCAAAAAGGCAAGTTGATGACAGGAAGAAAAGAGTTCAAGAGGCTGTAAGAAGAGAAACGGGCTTACTTCTCGATGTTGTGAAACAAGGCAGTGGATCCACCAACAATGGCAACTCGGCAAGGAGATTTTTTGAAAACTACACTAAATCTGCTGAACTGACCGGAATAGATGCTATGCTTTTAAGAAAAATCTGTGTGATCTTGCAGTGTATTTCATCAGGAGAGAAGATCAACGTAACTAAATTCCGAGAGTTCTGCTTTGATACTGCTAAGCTTTACGTGGAGTTATACCCATGGTATTATATGCCTTCTTCACTTCATAAAATTTTAATGCATGGGCCAGACATAGTTCAGAACATGTCAATTGTGCCCATTGGTTTTCTATCCGAAGAGGCATCTGAGGCTAGAAATAAAGATTTTAGAAAATATAGAGAGGGGCATTCTCGAAAGCATAGCAGTATCTCATGCAATGAAGATATTATGCACAATCTTTTACTGTCTTCTGATCCACTTGTTACAAGTATCCGTCCAAAAGGAAATAAGTTTGTAAAAAAATCTTCTTTTAAGGAATTTTATGAGCTTACGGATTCTGAGAAAAGTGATATCGAATTTGTTAACATAAATGATTTAGCGGACATCGATTCTGAATTTGAATTAATTGATGATGATGATGATGACGAAGATAATTAAATGATGTTATTGTTTTAAAATGTGTAACTTAGTAAATTAGAGCTTACATCTTAATTATTTATTGTACTTTTAATGAAACTAGGTAATTTATTATCAACTTACTTAAAAGTCATACTCTCATCAGTTCTTGTGAATATTTTTGTTAATATATATTTCTGTATATATATAATATATTTATAGACCTCTTAATAAGTCTGTCTGCGGTTTAAAGTAAATACAAATGGGGAAAAAACGTTTTTTTTTTTAAATTTTCATTTCCTTTTATCCCAGAAAGTGCACATTTGGCGCACTATGTGTCTTAGTATTAAATATAGCTCTTAGTAATAGCATTACGATATTAGAGACCGCTACTTGAAACAAGCCCGGAATCAGGAGGGAGAGAGCTCGATACACTCATTTTCATAGTAAAATTTCACATTTTCTCAAATTACTCCCGAAATATGGGAGTTATGAAGAAATTCATCACCACAATTTATGAAGGCATTAAGTAATCGAATAAGATGGCATCATTAGTTTGTCATAATTTTACTCTTATTTTTCGGACATGTCTACGTCCAACCGCTCCCATACATTCGTTCCACTGTGCGACATCGCGAAATGTTTTAGCTGCCGTTCCTTTTTATTTGCGTTTAAATGGCACGATTTGCAAAGGGTCGAAGAGATTTGTTGAAAAACTCTTTTTATTGTATCGACTTTGCCTGTGATCTGCAGTAGCTGTAACACGTTAGAATGTTTATTCGACTGGAATGTTGATGGAGCCGGACGAACATACGTCTATGTTCAGAATATCGGCTCCTTCAATTGTCGACGTTTCCAATTTTGGTAACAAAACTAGATAGTCGGTTGATTGTGGTAGATACATGGCTAGTGTAGCATTGTAAACTAAATATTTTGAGGACAGAAATTTATTTACATCATAACCTTGACATGAACAATTTCACCAATGAAACTGAACGCGATCAGCACCACGTTTAAGGGCTGTCAGTGTCATTATTTTCTGTGAAATATTTACACAGACAGCTTTTGAACGCGGTTTAGATGTGCTGATCGTATTCAGTGTCAGTGGTGAAATTCGCACTTAACCTCACATTATTCTCAAATTGGCAGAAAAGTTTGATAGTTATTGTTATTCACTAATCATATCACACCGATTAAAAATAATGCTGTAAACACTGCTTTTTCTAAAAAACAATATTTATTTTTTATTTGAGAAGCGTAATATTGACCACAGCTCGGGCTTAGTCAGAGCGAGTCATGACAACAAAACGGGTTAGGTGATGCGTCATATCGGCAAAAGAAAGAGGTCGTATGTGCCTGCCTGCGCACGCGTCGACTTGGCTTGTAGAACAATAGCGTAGAATAATAAGGATAATGCTGAAAGGTATGAAAAATACATTGTGTTGATTCTATTCCGTACGTCTTTATCATAACTAGTAATTAAAAGTACAGAAAACAAATTGCTAAGTAAAAAAATCATGACTGAAAACTCACTTATATCGAGCAGCCAGCCTCCTCATGTAAATGAAATACATGAGGAAAAGCATTTTGGGAAAAGGAAGCAGACCCCAAAAAGTTGATTAAAATTGTAATTTTGTGTAAGACTGAAGAGAAGAGTAGACTCAAATACTAGATTGTTTGCCTAGGGAGCAAACAATTATTTTAAAGGCGAGAGTGTTTCTTTGAATCCAGAGCGGAGCGATTGAGCGAATGATTGTACACTCACCTGCAAAATTGCATGGATACCTTCGATCAATAATAGATGGATACCTTAGTGTCTATTTTCCAGTGAACGTTTGAGTTCAAATTTTCGAAAATAGAACTAGCTTTAGCTTTTCGCTTCACACGATTTTGTTTCTGTACTGTCCATGGATTTTTGCAGTCGACCTTACAGTAGAATTCCGAGCGTAGCAAAGTACATAAAAGTAAAAAACGTTTATTTTTACATTCAAAATTAGAATATTGAGATATCTTTGGTCCCAAACTAGGCACAACCTAGAACGTCACTCGAGCTTAAAATAGTGTTGCTCCCGAGGTGGACATTCTACTTTTTATCACCCTCTATGAGAAAAATAGGTGAGTGTAACTTATGAGTAAGAGTAGTACGTTTATTAATTTGTAACACATTTTTAGCGTCCGATACATTGTTATCTGGAGTTAATATAATACTTTCATTCTCACTACTTGAGGAAGACACACCCATTTTTTTATAAAAACTAAGTAAAATCCGAATTTGAATAAACAATAAATTACGAACGAAGGCGGAATGTATTTCGCGGGGTTTTTTTTTAATTTGGTTCGCGCGCGTTTACTTTATCATACAGCCCTGTTACTTGTTGATACAATGTTCGTGATTGATTTCTTTGGTGATTGGAACTTTTACTAACAATATCCAAACTCCAAATTCAAATCACTTTTAGTGCCCAGGAATAAAAGAGAAATTTTAGTCCCTGTTTACGAATAATAAACAAGCTCTTTTTCAATAGATGTGATAAAAATATTTGTATACTTACTTAGATCATCCTCCCCAAAATTGTGACCAAGGAGCCACATAACGAAGTTAGCCTTAGGCAGTAGCCTGAACCACAAAATACTCGGAGGTCTGTTAGCAAAACTTAATGTGAAGGTGGTGGAAAATAACTTTCCTCGAAATCTTTTTAGGAATCACCGCAATATTGTGTTCAGAAATATGATGAACGTAATGTTTGTTTGGAAGATTCGCTTCCCCTTTAATCATAGTATTTATTCCCTACGTTTCCCGAAGTACCGTATATATTTCTATGTATTGTATTGTGAAACATGTCATTTCATACATAGTTGTTGTGGCATTTTTCTTTTATTCCTGGCCAATGACAATTAAGGCAATTATAACCTACGTATCAGTCAATGAAAACATGATTAATTTGATTCCCCCTTTCGAAAGCCGGCCAGGAAAAATTCAAGTTTACTGAATATGGCTGAGGGTCGTATAATTGAGCAATCGTTTCTGCGATTATTTACGTAGACAACAGTTTGTTGTGAGTTTCTTGTTTGTTGTGTGAGAGGTAAAGGATATCTTGCTCCTTTTAGTTTGTACAATATCAGCGAACTCGGCTGTCTAGCTGGAATCGATAGCTGACTTCCGATATGGGTTGAAGCTTCAATACCTTTTAAACTGATCAGTTTCCTGAGATCAATTTCATACATAAGTAAGATAAACTAGTAAAGAGACTGGTTCCAATACTGCCCGCAGTAGTAAAATATTTGTAAAAATATGTAACTGTGAATCTGCGATATTATCTGGAATAAGTTCCAGAGACGTTAAGTAAGTAGCAAAGAGTCACAGAGGTTGGTTTTGAAACCAAATAAAAAAGAAAGAGCTTATACATATCATGTTACAAGATTTAGAGTACTTACTGGACTAATTGTCGTGTATTACATGCTCACGCTCGTGGTCTCAATCGAATTATTTAAACGTGTCGCACCCGTAACCACACCTGTCGCCGTATAATATTACCATTTATCGCTCAATAATACTTTAGGTAAGACTTTGTGAAGCAACTCAGTGCAATCCCATACGATGATGTTTTACTTCGGTATGCAGGCAGGGTTGTCACACACCTGGACTAGCCGAGATTTCTTTATATATAGGGTGTATCTATTCAAACACGAAATATTTTAAGAGATACACCTATAGGTGGTAAAGAAGACATGGAAATGTATTTTTTTCTTTTTTTTTTATCTGAGTATATTATTCAAAAAATTGAATAATTTAAAATTACTTGATATGATGATTAATTATCAAAATTCGTGCTCGTGCCGGCACCGTCGCGGCGTCGCCGCGTCCGGGCGGGTCATTCATAGAATAAGTAAATAAAGGTGTTTTTTGCAAAATGTCTCAAGCAATTTTAAAATTATAATAATTATGTATAAATATAAAACATGGATAAAAAAATGTTTCCACTGATATTGCTTTTTTACCACCATAGATGTTTCTCTTAAAATATTTCGTGTATGAATACTCGTAGATACACCTTATATATGACAATTCAGGCACAAACCAAGTAGGTACCAGTTCTATATTTTGTAGAATTACAATGAAACTTAGATAAATACAGTAACTAGGTACTTAGTAGTTGGACATGATCATTGGGAAAAGTTTGGAATTAATTCACAAAAAAAAGGGTTATAAAAGTTATAGTAGCTATGTTAGTTTTTATCACAAGGAGTAAGAATTTATTTCCAGGAAGCAGGAAGGCATCTGATTTCTTTTATGATCCCAGAATTACCCTTAAACGTAAATAACGTATTCTGTCAGAATACGTTCTGCTTTTAATAGTGTTGTAAGTGCTTCGAATTATTGCTGAAAGTCCTGAAGTGCAAGTGCTGAAGTGCATTAAAACTTTAATGTAGGTACTGCCTGAATTTTCCGATGTAGCAGCCCTATAGATGCATATGTTTATGATGTACTGAAGTTTTAGTTCTTATAGCAGTGCTAGTACTAAGGTATTATTGCGGGACGATGAACGAACCTCTTTAGTAAATGCACTGCGGTATTTTTTATGAAAGATTTTGCGTATCGGTAAGCTTAAAATGTGTTTTCCATTAGCGTTGTGGATTAATTATCTGATTTCTCTACATAACTATCGCGAGATGAGCAGTAGGCCAAACATAAACCAAACAAAATAAATAAGCAGTTTCTTTTAATTAATTCTTTACCTACCAACTACGTAAGGAAACAGGATAATCCACGCCATGTGCTTTAAATTATTTAACCAAAATTGTAAGCTAATCCAAAGTTAAGCAGGTTGAAGAAATAAGACACAAAAATAAAATATAATTAAGATTGTTGGCTTAATTAAAATATTTATAATCTTTGTAAATGGCGATAGTATCAATAATAAACCATTCCAATACTATCCTGTTGTTTCCATTCTTGGAGTAAATTAAAATAAATCGAGCGCATTTATAATATTAATTAAACATTAATCAATTATTAATTATCAGTCGTGTGGCTAAAGAATTCGCAACTGCACACTCGATTAACGCTCATCAAACATAAACGTTTTTAGGAATAATAAGGCAATAAAAACAAATAAACAAACATAATGTGTAACATTCGCATCGCGCAGCCGTACGTAAAATGCACGTAAAATTATCATTTATTACATAATTATTATTACTGTTTTATGTTTTGAATGATTAGAAATAATAAAACTGTAATAAATAACATGTGATGAATTGGATTAAGGACCCACGCAGACAGAGAGCGGTCAAGAGTTCCGCGTTCTACATTCATTCAGAATAGGACATTCCGTTCGCGTCCTTTTACTTTTTATACATCTAAAAAAGAACGCTGACCTCTGACAGCTATTTGTCTGCTCGTGCCAAAAATTAATTATTAAAAAACATAGAAAACAAAAGTATTAATTAAGTATGCGGTTAATAAATACGTTGAATCGTTCGATCAAGTATTTAATAGGCTTAAATAAAGTTAGGAAGGGGGTAGTATCTTTTACAATCCGTGAGTTGCCAATTAAAGAAACGTGCGTGTCTTCACACTGAGCATAGCCGTTTGCCGAACTACCTGTGAAGACACGACGTCAGCAACTAATGCCAGACGAGAAGGCACCCTTAAGGCCCCCAAACATTGGCGCGATATCATGGACGCGACAAGGGTCGCGCCCGCGATATTTCGCCAGTCTGCGCGAGCCTTTAAACGGAATATGATAATGATGAATGAAATAAACAAACAAATATTGTTTTGTAATCAGGATTTCGAGAGCTTGAAATACTATTTGTTACACTGAATTATCAATTAACACGCCGCAAATGAGCAGTGCATCGGATTTGGGCGAATTTTTACTGGAAAAATTGACAAGGAATCCCAGATATATTAAGCCAAATGCTAAATAATTGTATTAGTCAATAACACCTTTTACAAACCAAAAATATTGAATATGATGAAAAGTATTACAACAAATACTTATAAGAACAATGCTTATAAATATCTGTGGGAATAAATGATACAGTACAAAATTATGAGGTAATTAGTGTAATTATACATTCATTTACTGAAACATCCTGATAATAATTGAATAACTACTCACACTTTGCAATACCTTATTTGGTACCTACATTTTGCAATACCTAATTACCTGTACATGTAACCAAATGTTACACAGGTAGCATAACTTTTATTAAATTTACAGTATCAATCATATTAATATAACTAAATGCAGAGCATAAAGAACGTCAGTATAGCCATGTTGAATAGGCCTCAACTCTCTGTCCTACACGCACAAAATATAATATGTATACCATTGATATAAAAAAATATATACAAGGTGTTTTTTTAGATATCCCATAACTTTAGGGTATGAATGAGACCATATCAAAGAATCAACTGGCATATGAATTATTTTTATATTATATATTTTTTTTGTTTTTTTTTTTTTTCATACAAAATTATTCGACCGATTTATTAATGTTAAACACCCTTACGTGAAATATAACAACGTCGCATTTTCTTAGCATTAAATATCAATGATTGGTTTGAATGAAAATTAATTATTCGTATTTATCAATGAAACATAGATACCTACATACATCAAGGGTGACAGTTTCATCAGTTTGGCAACGTCGCAAAAGTAAAAATTCGTCATACGGGTGAAAATTTGTGACCTAAATTAATATCATTGAGGATAATTATCTTCGAAACTATGCATTTTTGGACCACATATTCTAGGACCTTTTGTATTATTTTTACTTATAGAATATAACCCTAGAGTTATGGGATATAAAAAAAAACACGTTGTATATAATCAATGCTGTAGGTATAACAATATTGTGAATTTTAATTTGTCAACTATAAGTAGTTTTTAGTGTTATTGCTTTTGTGTCAATACTGTATATTTGAACACTAAAACTTAAGTTATTATAGATTATAGATGTAGATTCAGATAAAGATGGTATAAGTTATAGATTAAAAATGCTAACATTCTGATAGGAAGTTTTTCTGATGAAATTATAAGTACTTTATACTTTTTAGTAGGCTTAAGGTGTAATTTAATTTTGCTTAGATATAATATTTATAGCATAGCTTCAATATTAAACCAGAACAGCTATTCAAGCTTTGAAAATAATATGATAAGTAGATTTTAGTTGGGGTCTCCGACAGCTGATTAACGTAAACCTGATTTCAGGTCCGGCATTATACTACTCTTTATTGCTATTTAAATAAAATACCCCAATAGACCGGTTTTGAAAGTCTTTTTATTCAAGAATGATGAAGCACCCTTATTTCAAAGAATCATAGGAATATTAATGTTGTAATGACAAGATATGATTTGAATACATTTTTTTTTGTTTTCTTTTAAGAATTTTAAATTCCTTAATGCACACGGTGTGTTACTTTTATAATCCTTTTCAGTTTGTAGTACTAAAAACTTCAAAGATTTGAGTCCAAAATTGGAACAGCAATAGCTACAAAACAGTCAGTAACACAAAGTTATTATCAATTCAAGGAAGTCACAATGAAGCCTAAATCCAGTACAATCTTGATGCCCTCTCACTTCCTGTAGTTGTAAAGGATAACACTAAATTGAGTGTATAAACCTGCAGAGGATATGAGTAATTTATTCTTACTAAGTTGACCACAGTTGGGATGATTTGTTCACAAAGGAACCGACAGTGAGTAGGTCGTCGTATTGGATCATAAGTAGGTACGTATTCTGATAAACAGTAAGGAAAAACTAACGATCTTCATAATACAACACCAAGAACTCCTAGTTTGATCTGCTTCAAAAGTTGAGAGATACTTTTAAACAAGTTTTAAGTTATTATAGCGGCAGAGACCACTTTTCTGAAAGGGTAAAATGTACGGCGAGTGGCCGACAGACTTGTTCGCGGCCTAACAAAAGTAAGAACGATACAAAGTTGCGAGTAAGTAAAGCGTATTCTAAGAAGCGTCGTCCTCTCGTGCAGTGTGTTGCATTCCTTAGTACGCCATGTGTGACAACGTAACTATTCGAGCGTGAACATCTAACACACATAACTTTATCACAACATATCAAAATCAACCACTGTAAACTCATACCCATACATTATTTACCGAAGACATCAGCTGGCGAATTGCGTCAAAAAAACTTATTTTTAACACGAAACTAACATTAAAAATATTTAAATAAAATCCAGAAAATACCAATAAATTAATAAATAAAAGCTAATTTACAAAAAATAATAATCTAAATTAACAAATTATCGATCTACGAGTAACGCAGACTTACTGCATTCTTACCTTCGGATAACTCCAAGTCTAATTCGGCTAATTTATCTCGTATGTCGTCCGGCAACTTTAATATATCAACACTTAAGTCAGCCATCATGGCAAAGCACTTTTTTCACACAAAACAAATAAAGTTAACTATTACAATTCAAGAAACCATCGTGACACATGGCCATCTTGAATTTTGAATAATTTCTGACTCCGACTCATAAACTACTGATACTGATTGTGAACACCAGAGACCGCTAGCGAAGAGCAAGCTGGCTTGTTCTCATTTACAACATGGACTTGTTTGTGAAGTTTGATAGAAAGCTTTATTTATAAATTTTGGCGTTAAATATTTAATGTGATTTATTGATGTAAGTTACCGATGAATATGGAGTAAATAAAAAATTAAAAAATGTATTTATTTTTAAATTTCAGTGTTGCCAGTTCACAACTAGTGTCACTGATATTCACAGCACGTTCACAGACGGATTAAATAACGTTTCCGTCATTTTTTTAAGGTCGACGCTTATTTATTTGACGTAATAATATTATGAACATATGCTTCATAAAATGATTCCATGGTCATATAAAAAGAACAAAGAACAATGATAATGTCCGTATTAACTCCGTACTTACTTGTACCTGTAGCAACAATAAATCATTTTCTGTTGCATAAAAATTAGCAGTCATAAGGTCTGCCGACAGAAGTGAAAACACAAAACTTTGGAATAACTGTTATTTTATACATATAACTCATGGAAAGCGTTTGGTGACGATGACGCGAGTTCCATGATTGTCGTTCACCCAAAAAGTACTCAATGAGCCTAAATAAGATTTCACTTTTAAAAAAATGAGGCCGTCACGGGATGCCCGGCAGATGTGAAACATGGCGGGAAGGGGGCGTTACTGCATAGAAATTTTTTATTGTAATCCTTAAAACGGAGCTTAGTGGCCACTATTTTCCATTTTATGGATTACAACAAAACTTAACAATGTAAAACTTCTGTTTGTAATAATATAATAATGTATTGTATAGTCTTGTGGAACACAAAGTAACATGCTTATTTTCAGCATTTTTATTTTAAAATAAAAGAAATCACCAATCAAACGATAAGGGTGCCACTGCGCGCTCGGTACCCTCTTAACGTGAGGGGACAGTTTCCACGAATGTTTGCAGGGTTTGCGCCCGTTCCCCGATCGGAATAAATTTTTGATACCATGACTTAAGAATCACGTTGCCTTGCGCGAACGCATCCGAATGTTCACGGTGCCGTATCAGTTCACTGCAAGCTACAAAATAGAATATGGATAAATATAAAAAATGGCGTACCGTGCTCATTCACACCACCCGATAGAGGCAACACAAATAAAATCATCATTCCATAAATAATCAATGAAAAAAAAAATTGAGGTGTGACTGTGTTGTGGACATGGCCGTATGTTTTACGTGAACGTCTGCAAATGTACTGGTGCCGTCGTTGATCCGCTCGAACGTCGTCATTCTTCACGTTCCCGGCACCGCTTCACTCTATCATATGGTGTTTTATGGGTATCACTGGATTGCTCTTGAAAAGCCCTTTCCAACCGTATATGATCTCTATATTTTGATTAGGCTTTTTACGAGTATAGACCGAAATTGACTTATTTTTTTTTTTACTATAACTCAATCTAATTATATTTACTAGAACTATTTAACACTAATGTCTTATATACGCAATCAATTGATCTTGACGAGAGCTGACGATTGAAATTCAAACGCTCGTCGTAGCTTCTCCGAGACAAGATGTATAAATGGAATCTAAGTGATGCAGCGAAATGAGCTCAAAATGGCGGCGCTTCCATAGATGCCGCGCACGATGCGTCACAGTCCTCACTAAACGTTACAAATTTTTTGATCCTTTAGCTATCGATTGGTGTAATTGAATTTTGAATGTGGATGGTAGATACGTTGCTGCAACACCAAACTGTATAACTCAATTTTGCTACCATATTTTTTCTGAATTGCATCCCACTATAGAAGTAAATTTAAAGACGTATTCACGTCAAAAGGTATAATGGGTTAGTTTCATATCATCATCTATCTATAGAATAGCAGCTCACAGCTGTATATTATTTCTATGTAGGTACATAAGTTTACTGAACATCCATCCATACTATATCCATACTAATATATAATATCATAAACTCGAAAGTAACTCTGTCCCCTAAACAACTAAACCAATTTCGATAAAATTTGGCAAGGATATAGATAGCATCCAGAGGAATGATGTAGGCTACTTTTTGTCTAAAAAATAATCCTAAAGAGGCCAAAAATTCAAAGCTTTCATCCCCTATGTGATAGAGGGGATGAAAGTTTGTATGGGAAACCCATGATTTCTTCAGATAGGAATATGAAAATACAAATTTAAGCTTTTGGTAACAAATAAACAATTACGTTTTCAAGGGGGTAAAATAGGGAATGATTTTTGTGTACCTCTTTTTGGGAGATTTAAGGGATTTGAAATATTGTCATAGCCCGTATCTTTTGTAACATTAGTCTTTGTTTCATTAAAATTGGGCCACTCGGTTAAAAATAATTACCATTTAAAGTCACAAAATAACTTGGCTGACACGTTCACATAAACTTGCGTGGTCAATGGCAGTTCTAGGGCAATGTTGATTTATACATTTAGAATCATAAAATTCTATTTTTTTTAAATAATATTGTGCAAAAAAACATAATTAACTCAAATCCAAAAATATAAAGGAGTTGGCTACTGCAAGCCATCTCTGGAATACGTTGCTAAATGGTGGCCGAATGGCACATCCGGTACTTGAACTTAGCTCATGAGGCCAGTTTGTATCATAAGTAAAAACAGCGGGCGGAGACGAACGTTGCAGCAATGTAAACTGTTGGTTTGGGATGAATGCACAATGTCTTACAAAAGAATAATCGAAGCACTAAACCGAACTATCTAAAACAAACAAAATATTTAAAAGTCACCGGAACGTTGCGGTCGCTCTATCGGTTGAACAACCTGCTCCCATCACACATAAAGGCAATGCTTGTACAGTCCCTAATCATTCCCATAATTGACTATGGTGACGTGTGTTATTAGGACCTGAATGCAGATCTCCTCAATAAACTCGACCGCCTTCTAAATAACTGCATTGAATTCGTTTTCATTCTTCGTAAGTATAACCATGTGTCCGCGCACCGATTGATTTTAAAATGGTTGCCCATTCGTCAGCGCAGAGAGAGTTGAGGGCTCTGTCTATTTTGTTTTCCATACTCGACAAACCCACTTCTACTTCTTACCTGACTTCCCATGTTCAATACTTATGGTCTGCCCATAGTAAAAATATTCGTTCCACCAACAATCGTCTTCTACGATGTCCGCCACACCGCTCTGGTTTCATTCGCTCTTCTTTCTTTGTCCGAGCGGTCTTTCTTTGGAATGCGCTTATCGCGGTCGGTTATCATTTAAAGTAAAGGACGTTACTTTAAATGATACCAAGGGCAAGGTCGTTCTTAACGGACGCCTTCACTTACCCAGCGCTGATTCGTTTTCTCCCCTACCAATCGTTATTTCTCCTGACACTGTTTATTTAGCTGATATTTATATATCTATGTATTAGTATACCGGATGACTTTTTTTACCGTCTCGAAAAAAATTGGGTATACTAGGTGAACAAAGTAGAAGCCTATGGCATAGTTTTTATTATTTTTTCTTTAACCTAGAAAGAAATTGATCTATGGATAAATACCACACATTTGAAGTAAACTTATCATACTATAACAATAAACACAGAAATTTAACAAAAAACATAATTCAATAAATAAATACGATAAATAATATTTAAATTTAAATCATACGCACCCAAATTTCAATATTTTTATCTTTTATTTTAGTTTTATATCTGAAAAAACAAAAAAAAAAATTGCTATGCCATAGGCTTTTACTCCGTTCACCTAGTATACCCAATTTTTTTCGAGACGGTAAAAAAAGTCATCCGGTATATTTATTTTAGTTTTTTCGAGTTATCTATCCCTTATGTTGCACCTGCCATGTTTTGTCTCTGCATCACCCTAAGGTTGACTGGTAGAAAATGCCTCAGGCATTAAGTTCGCCTTTGTACAGTATTTTTTTACTTGTGCATAAAGTTTTAATAGATAAATAAATAAACTATCAAAGGTATCGAGAGCAATCAAAGTATTACGGAAGGCATGGTGGAACTGTTAGACAGTGATTTTAGACAGCCGCTGCCAGTGTTATCTAGGAGCACACCTGGAGGATTACCTCTCGGTAGACAATGTCATGGACACTAAACAGGCAACATCGTACCCTGTTGAATGTCTTAACTGTTTAGATTTATCAGGAGTGCCTTCCCATAAGCTGAGGTTGAAAGTTGGTGTATCGTTCCTGTATATGCGTAATCTTGATGCGCCAAGATTATTTAATTGCACAGTGTCGTAAAAGCAATCGTTGTGCCAAGAGTTGCAAAAGGAAAAAATGTTTTGATTCCCCGTATTCTCATCATTCCTACGGTTTACCATTCCAATTTAAAAGAACACAGCTCTCTCATGAATAGCATTTGCGATGACTATAAACAAAGCTCAAACTGAACAAACATACGTGAAAACGTAAATTGTATCTCCTTTGTGACTGAAACACATTTTTTTGAAGTGAAATTTCTTTAGGTGCGTTAAGCACTTTTTGGGTGAACAAAAATCATGGAACTCGCGTCATCGTCACCGAACGCTTTCCATTAGCTATATGTATACTGTGTATATATGTGTACTTTTTGGGTTAACAAAAGTCATGGAACTCGCGTAACCGTCACCGAACGCTTTCAAGTTAGTTAGTTTTCACTTCTATCGGCAGTCCCCAAATACTGCCCAGTTTTTTTAATATTTGGTAACTAACGTGGTGAGCCTGCTTACCCGCAATAGCATGACAGCGTGCCACTAACTTAGTAAAGCTATGGTTTCCTAGAAGAGTGGTGGTCACACTTAACGGCCGCAGTGACGGCTGTTATGAAAACGATGACAGTGGCAAAGGTTTAAAACGTTAGATTCGTAGTACTGCGTCAAAAGATATTCGCGTTTCTGTTTCGTTTTGACACCTCTGACACACAATGACGCAGTGAGTTGATTTAATTGTCATGGAAACGCTATTTATTCATATGTGTGCTCACTATTCTCAGTATGGACACTTTTTCGGGTAACTAACAGGTACGGTGAGGGCAGATCTAGCGATTTAAATCTTTGGATAGCGGGGTTTGACTTTACGGTGTCAAAAGTCCTCTAGGAAAATACACCAACTTACTTTCATATACAACGTTTTAGTGACGTTATTCACCCGTAAATTGCAGACAGTCTGGCGGCCATCGTTCTTCTAGGAAACCGCAGATTTACTTTACATAAGGATATTGCCGTGTCTGTACCTATCTGAAACTAAGTAATAAAACCTAATTAAATCGATAAGTTTGGCGAGAATATAGTCCAAGTAAGTTTTCAATTACGATTTTACGATCAAAAAACATTTGATATTTTTCTGTTATGGCAACTTAGTGCCATTGTTGTGCTAGGTGGCGCTAGGCGTTTTCTTCTTCCGTCATTCTCATTCGCTCGCTGCCTAGTTTTTCTTTTTGCATTCGGTATGTAGGTACTTTGGTAGGCTGTTTAAATTTATTCTCGTAATGGCTGCCACGCTAAATGTCTAGCTTATTGGTTATGTCATGTACATAGAATTGGAGTCCGGATGTGCAATTCGTATAATTCAACAAGTGTGTGGAACAATGGTCGCGTGAATGCTTCTTAGTATCAGTCTCCCTGGAACGTTTCCTCTTTCATGTTTCCTTTTTTGGCAATTAAGTTAAGGACTCGGCGTTTGTGTACTGTATGCAGTAAAAACACAATCTATGCCCCGTGAAAAGTGTTCGCATGGACCATATTGAGTGTAAAGTGGTTAGTCGAGAGTTAAAATGACGGATAATAGGTCTTCGTCAGCGTTGTTCAAGAGAGCGGAGCAGTTGAAGAGATGGGAAGAATCGGATACGAACAAACAGTCCCCGTCGCCGCGTCGGGCTACGAGGATTCAGTTTTCTTCAGGGATAGTATTTTTGGCGGCATGCACGGCTGGCGATAAAGACGAAGTACAGAGACTGTTGAAGAGAGGCGCCGATATTAACACCGCCAACGTCGATGGCCTCACTGCTCTTCACCAGGTAAGAAAGCTTTCGTACAATACTAATCCATCCATGTAAAGAGTCCTCTTAAACTTACTCCTTGCCCTCAATATCACATTTGTCACAATTTTCATCCATATTTTATATCACATTGCATAAAAATTGCTATGGTTAGGCATCAAATGGTGCACTTCTGGGTTCATCTCCCAAGCTGTCTTTATTAATTCACCATTTACCATAAGAACTACTCTTTTCTAATCATTAGAAACTAACTCCTAATTAAAAGTAAGTACAAGTAAAACTTCTAACATATACTCCATATATGTAAATAATAATGTTTAAACAAAACAAATAGCATTGAATTTAAAACTTCTCTATATAGGTATTTTTACTTGTCTTCTTTTCTCACTACAACAGCTGCTTCTGGATTGTCATGCTTGTGTAATTCTGTTTAAATATTTAATCATATTAATAAATTTAACATCACAGAATTCTACAAATCACAAATAAGGTAATCAGTAATCATCTTCTATACAAATAAATAAAATTAAAGTATCTGTCTGTAATGTCAAAATAACAGCATATGAAATGCATGCAACTATATGCATATGAAAGTTATACGGTACATATAACAAAAAAAAAAAAATTATAAAAATTTTGTCTGTCGGTCTGTTTGTTCCGGCTAAATTCTGGAATGGCTGGACCAATTTTGACCAGACTTTCACTGGCAGATAGCTTATTATGGAGTAACTTAGGCTACTTTTATTTAAGAAAAATCAACGCAGGAGAAGCCGCGGGTAGCAGCTAGTATAACATACTTTAGAAACATAATGTAGTACAAAATCATGTTAATTAACAAGATCAGTATTCAATTTGTCTTTTTTTTTAATAAGTAATTCAATAGATTCAAATTTATAAAGTGCAGATTCTTTTATCATCATCATAATAATATAACAAACCTTCATATGCTTCATATATAAATCTTTGAATCAATCTATCAACTGGATCGGTAGTTAGGTTCAGTTAATATGAATTTTAGAAAATATATAATAAATTAAATAAAAATTAGTTACTTAGATCTTCTATAATCATGTTATAATATGAACATTATGGTAACAATAACGTTATAAATCTTTCATTATTTTAGACATTTACCCATACCATGGTTTCGTCTCCCAAGTTTTAGTAATTAATGTGAAAATAAAAGTAAAATTTTTCACAATCGTTTTTTGCCTTCATAGGCTATTTCCGACATTCAAATAGCTTATTAGCATAGCAATCAATAAATTTCTTAATGTATGATCATCAACTTTGGGATGTAAATTTTGATTTACGTAGTGTTTAAAGAATGATCTTGCCAAATATCACATTAACTTACATACATGATATCTCTTCATTTGAGTCCATATATCTTGTCTTTGACGACAAGACTGCATAGTTTGGTTTTTATAATATGGTTTCAGTTTTGCATACTTAAAAATAGAATCTGTACATAGTGTTAGTTCATGGTTATTAAGAATAAAAATAACCAATATTAATTAACAGATAACAATATTTGACATTTTAACAGATTTTTCAACATTAGCCAACCAGAAAGCTTAGATGCCCTATATTCTACAAAACATGTACTCTCTTTGTATATGTCTTTTAATTGCAAAGTAGTATAATTTTCTATCTAGATTAACATTCTGTTAAATGCTTATGTTTTTACCAACTTAAGCTATATTCATTAATTCATTCACTCACTGACAGCACACAGCTTAAACCGCTGGGGTTAGAAGTATGAAATTTTGCATTCCTTTTATAACTAAAGTGAGCACAAAGGAAGGAATTTTGAAAATTCATTCCCTGTTGGGGTTAAATACGGGATGAAAGTTTGTATTTTTGGCTTGAGATTTAATAACTTGCAAAAATGACATAATCATTCCATTCAACTCAGAAAGTACGCTATGTGAAAACGAAATAATAACGCGGGTGGGCAACGGGATGTGACGCAGACAGATCTAGTTCTCAATAAGTTCAAACAATATTCAATATTTGAATATAAAAATTCAAGATATTCTTTGTTGCATATTATTATTTATTTATTTATATATGCTTTATTGTACATCAGATTACACATTACAAAAGAAAAGAAAAACATATACACTAATGGAAAGACCATACTTTAGTAAACATGAGCTTTAAAGTATATTTAAATTAAATATAATTGACCTTCTGGACTATTCAAGCCATACTGATACATATGTGATGTATGTATGTGAGTCAACCTACTACATAATAATACACACTCGCTGTTATTGAAATGTGGTTTCTGCACTAAATTAACAGATTGATGATGGGAATATAGTCACTGCTGAGTGCTGACCCATCTTATGCATGGTATAGTGTGTAGGATATCAGTCAAACCATGGAAATATCAACCTCACTCATCGCTTTACATTAGGGGTGATTGAGATCAAGAGCAGGCCAATTTCTCAATAAAAAACATGGTTTTGTAGGCCATTATTTAGTTATAAGTAGAGATTGGATATTCGGATGCATATTCACCTAAAGGTGAGATGTTTGCTATTATGGAAAGCACTTTTGTATCGAATAAATCCCGCGGTTCCGGTGTTTTATTTTTTATTTTAACTAACACACACCACCCCTACTCTTACACCCTACATACACATATTTGCATAGGGGGTTAAAATAATTTTAAATAAATATGCATCTGAATAGTTATGCAATCCAAGAATCCCAGGTTTATTTTTTTAAATAAATAATATTTTAGAAGTCGCTTCCATACTATACACCGGACTAGTTATGCATTGCCGGTATTTCTGGCATCATGGGATATTTTCTTACAAAAAAATATTTTAAGTAGCTGCTTCCATACTTTCATAGGTAATAATTAACTTCAGGTAAATATGGATCCAATTATCCGATCTCTAGTTATAAGACTGCTGTAAACTTTTATAAATTAATAAGGAAAGAAAGGAAGGAGGAAGAGGAGGAAATTATTAATAAATTAACTTTGCTTTTATCGGCTGTTTGATGAAAGGCTTCATAATTATGAAAAATGGCCAACATATTCAATTTCACCTTTCAAGTAGCCCACACTTTTCTTTCCCAATGTTAGTGGAATACTTTGATATTAAGAATATATATTTTTTTTCAGTCACCCCCTATTACACACGGCTTATAAACATAATTGGCGAAATTAGGGTGTACTTTAAATATACCTCTGCCTAACCCTTCGGGTATTACAGGCGTGAAGTTACGTTATGATTTAAAAAAAAAATGACAGTAATACTAAAATTAAAGTCCCAATTTTATGTTTTCAGACTTGTAAGAGACAAAATTATTTTGTTTTTTTTTTAATCATTGATATTATTGTACTCGTACTACTGAGAATTTTAGGTTATGCAATATCTTTATCTGATAATAAATTCAAGGTGGATGCATCTATATAAATAAAAATCTATATTTATCTATGTTTGTTCTATATGCGTTTCTAAACCATTGATCAGATTGTGATGAAACTTTGGTAGGGTATTCTGAGGACGCACAGATGGGTAAAAAAAAAATACTACCAAACATTATACTTACGTGGCATTGCAACGCATGTGCAGCTAGTAACTTATAATATCCAAATATTATTCATTTCATTGATCTTAAATGATTTCCTAAAATGTTCAGGAAATGCATTTTAGTCTGTTTTTTTTTTAAATTTACAATTGCCTCCTCTATTTCTTTTTGATTTCTTATGCGAGTGTTTATAAATAATGTTATTACATAATTTCATGAAATAGATAAAGCGGCCAAGTGCGAGTTGGTTCCGAAAAACAGTAAAATATTTAACAGTACAAAAAAAAGTTTCTTGTATGGATAAATTAAGGGGGTCCTTTCATTTACTTATAGATACGATGCCTGCGTAATAATTCCGGAAACACAGACGTGATGTTATGTCATAGTACTCGCGTGATTTTTTTCATAAAAATGTCCAAAAAGCAAAAGTCAGTCTAGTAAAATCCCTGGTAGGTACTTATCAATATTTTTTCAAACCAAAATATGATCTGTTTAAAATTGTAGACATCCTAGTTCAAAAATATGAGAGTACATAGTATTAATTTATGGACGTAATCCTTATTGTTGTAGCTCCAACTAAAGTTTAATCGATATAGTTTTAATCGACTTCCGCAAATCGGTGTTTCGAATAGAACGCGGCATACCGAGTCACGTGTGTCGGTTTAGCACTCGGAATAACTTTCGATTGTTTCGACCGTATACAACGTCACCAGTACAGAATTAGAATCTGACTGTCTACAGCACTATCTCATACGTCACTGAGTACATTGCTGGCTTAACTCGAAGCGACACGTTCGCTGACATTTACCATAGCGGCGTTGTACCCTGCCGAGTTGAGATTCCCAATGTCGCGATGGATTTAGTTTTGATAAGTTTAAGAAGACTGCTAATGTAATTAGAATTCGTAGAGCTACTATATTCTCATTATAGTGTATTTATTTTATTTGAGCATGAATTGAGTACTGCGTACAACACATTCCATGAATAAAGCAGTGGGTTGTAACGTACCTCTTGCCCTGTGACCGGAATTAAAAGCGCTATTAAAACAATCTAAGGTCGTAGGGTAGACGCGCCCACTCACAAGATTTGTCTAATAACCCAGTCAGTGACCGCAGGAAGGTATTAACAAGTTTTAATAGAGACAATTAATGTTCTCCCATACGAGTCTTGGAGGGGTTTGCTGTTCAATGTATGTTATTGTCATTTACATTTTTGACTAAATATACTATCCTTCTGAATAGTTGATTACATAAAACATAATAGGCTGGAGACTAGTGGCGACTCAAGCCGAAAATATCCTTGTGTCTATCGATATTTCTTAGAATGACATGACTAAAAAGCCCTAGGAAATGTGGAGTAACATTGATACCATATATCGTTCATTTGCGAGAAGTTTGACATAATTAAAATTAAGAAATTTTTGGGTATGATGATTAAGTAAATGCAGCGGTAAAAGTGCGACAAACCTTTCTAGCTCCCAAATTTTTAGCGTAATGTCTTTTTTGTAGCAAACATATTAAAATTTGCCGTGTTCACCTGTATACGTAACTCAAAATTAGTTTAGTTTTAGTTATGGCCACCCTTAGTTTTTAGTTCTTGCCAATGAGCGACATGAAGTTGAATTTAGTAAATTTTTACCGACATTATAAAAAGCTGAAAGTCGTAACGATCACTTAAATGGAACAGGAAATATCGATTTGAAAGCGTCAATGCCTTGTATTTTTAGCAGAAGTCTAGTGCTACGAAGTACTTTACTTAGTTTTTACTTACGTCATTTTCCAACTTATACTACCTACGTTCGTGTAACGTTATACCTAGGTACCAAATTTGCAGTTTTCACTTATTTTTCCATCCACTTGTATATCTATAAGTGTTATAATATTGATCTAGAAGACCTTAGTATCTATTGTGCCATAAATAAAACTCATGAGAGCCAGGGCCCAAGTCTATAAGTTTAGGCATGCGTATAATAATATAATCCGCATTAGTTTATGACCATGAATGCACCGCAATCAAGGAGTAGAAAATTGATACGGGCGGATGAATCGCAATAACCATTTGCTGACACTTTTTTAATTGTGTTAAGTGCTTTGATTCTGGAGACATTCAACACGCATCTCGCACATTTACGTCACTGAAATGAATCTAGAAGTGTCACTGTCAGCGGTTCAGACGTGAGGTGTCGATTGCTACGCCACAGGCACCTCATTTGTCGATTTAGCTCCAACATAGACGCAATCTGGCAACATTCCGTCCATTCCACGGATTCCTTACGTAAATAGACTATTGAGATCATAACCCTACTGTTGGGTGTAACTGTGGGTATAGTTCGTTGTAGGTATTCATGAAATTACAACGACGCGTGGTCTCTACAGCGAATATACAACAAATTACCTCTCCTAACGCGATACTGCGTTATCGTATTTGTATGATATTTTTGAATGTAACGTGCATTTTTATTCTAGAAAGTGTTTTAGAGAACCTTTATGTACCCATACCACCACCCACCATAAATACCATACCCATGCTATAAATCCTCTATAAAAGTTCCTGAAACAGTTAGCTTATTGCCAAAATTAAAACAACCGGTGTCATAGTAACCATAATATCATCCAAACGAGTGTTATAATGTTGTACTAAATTTCATTATCAACTCCTTTGCGTTTTCGGTCCCTTCGTTACTCATCAAACAGCCACATTTATGAATTTTATAAAAGAACATTGTCATGTACGCGCGTTTTACTACAACAGCAACGCAATTAAAAAAAAAAAAAACTTGTTGTTTATTCGAGTTCACGTCGCATCCCGCCATTTTTGTTCGATATTAGTATTACAAACATTTATAAGTTTGTTGTTTACAAAAATGAGTGATACAAGCTTTGATAACACACCATCAAATATTTCTAATGCAGCAAAGGACATTTCTAACCAATTATTACCAGAAAAGTCGAGAAAACAATATGAAATGGCGTAGGTACCAAGATTTCATGAATTTGAAAATATCAAAGAGTAGATAACAACGGTGTAGATAAAGTCTTGTATGCAACCGTACATAATTAGGTATTAAAACTCTCGTGTGATACTATTATCACATTCATAAACCCACATTCGTGTTTTAATACCCCTTATTATACAACAGTTGCATAAATAACTATTACTAAACATTATAAAGTTCCACCGTCATAACCTACAATGCAACATCATCATCAACATCGATCAGTCTGCTAACGAGCGCTTGCAAATCGCAGTCGTCTCGTTGTGAATGCGCAGCAATCTCAGAATTCATGTATTATACCAACGGATGATCCGCGACAACCTACTTGCGACACGACATTAAATGTCGCACGCAGATTTATGTGTCCTCATATTTACCGTTCCGATCTAGATTGAAATATTTTGATACAAGATTATGATTATTAATAAAAAAGTACATTTATAAGAAGTAATTACAAAATACATAACTCGAATAACGAAAATGGCAGTCATAAGGACTACCGACAGAAGTAAAAACACGAAACTGGAATAACTGTTCTTTTATACATATAGCTCATGGATAGCGTTCGGTGACGATGACGCGAGTTCCATGATTTTTGTTTATCCAAAAAGTACACATATGTACATACACAGTATACATATAGCTCATGGAAAGCATTCGGTGACGATGACGCGAGTTCCATAATTTTTGTTCACCAAAAAAGTGCTTAACGCGCCTAAAGAAGTTTTCACTTCAAAAATAAACTAGATTTATTCGCCGCCGCCCTCGTAGAAAGTCCTCAGATTTCCATGGGATGAAAATGTGTCTAGTAGTAAGGACGCTTTCTACCAAAGTTCTAGCTGAATCAGTTAATCCTTTACAGTGTAACAAAGAAACATATCTTTGCATTTATACTATTAACATAACATAACATAACTTCAGGCTTCTAATCCCCGAAGGGTTCGGTTTAATAATAATAATAATAATATAATAAAGTAATTTATTTCTCTCAAAAAGGTACAATTTTGATTCATAACATAAGTTACATTTTCCGGTATATCCTTTGTGGGAGCTGGAGTCTATACTGGGTTCGGGACCTGTATGACAGATCTCCAGGCTCACATCCTTAAAATACAATATTAATTGCACTTACGTACTACAACATTGAAAACTCCAAGTACTGAGAGGAATAGAATTAAGACAATACAAAGGAGATGTGCTGTGTGTCTTTGGAGTGTTGTGTGTCCGTGAGTGCAATATAAGTCCTCGCGCCCAGCGCCCGCGAAGGGCACTGGGCGCGAGCACCTACTTGCCCGAAAGTGAATGTGTGTCTGTGTGTGATTAGTAAGGATTAATTTGAATAGGTGAATATTTCCGATAGACGAAATTATTTTAGGATGTTTAGTAAATTTTCAGTCTCTGCATAATCTAATTCAAGTAGCCATTTTGTAATAGTCTTTTTACATTTTGATCTGCACGTAGGGTATATATTTAAAATTTTATTAGCCTTGTTATAGACGTAGCCACTGAGGAAAGGGAAACTACGTTGGGCAGAATGAAAATTTGTGCGGAAGGAGGGGCAAACAGTATGTATACGTCGTTGAGAGCCAAGCTTGCATGGATCATAGGGGATTTTAGAGTGTGTGGTTAAAATAAGGTTAAGGATAAATAGTTTGCGAACAGAGAGAACCGTACATGTTTTGTAAAGATCGATGGTAGGAAAGCGGTAAGGTAACCGCCATCCAACCTTCAGGAGTGCCCTTTGAGCACGTTCCAATTTCAGCATATGAGTTTTTGCTGATCCGCCCCAAGTAATTATGCAATATTGTGTAAGTGATTGGCAGAGGGCGAGATATACAAGTCTTAGCACCGTAGTATCCGCAATGTGACGAAGGGACTTAAAAATGAAAATCAACCTGCGCAGTCGTGAGGTGAGTGTATTTATGTGTGTCGAGAATGATAGGCAATCATCAATTTGAACACCAAGATATTTAACAAAATTGATGCGAGAAAGGCAAGGGCAATTACAAGCTGTGGGGTGAAGTGAAAAACAGGAGTGGGCAATCAAAGAATAAGGAGAGAAAGGTGGTTTCCCAGCGGCAGAGAATGAAAAGGTTAGGTAATTGGTTTTGTCAACATTTAAAGTAAGCAAGTTTTGAGCCAACCAGTTGGTTACAAGGTTGAGTCCGGACTGTGCATGCTCGAACACCAGCTCCCAGGAATCTCCATGGAATAGTAGGGCAGTATCATCGGCATAGGTGAAGATGGATGCATTGAAAAGTGTTAAACGGCAGAGCTCATTTATATAAATAAGAAAAAGGGTCGGGCCGATAGTACCGCCCTGGGGGACCCCGTATGATATGGGGAGCTCGTCGCTTGTCCACTCACCGATCCTGATGCACTGTCGTCTACCCGTAAGGTAACTCTCGAAGAGAGCAAGCTGAACGCCTCTAATACAGATCCTCTCAAGTTTAGCAATAAGATTGGGGACAGATATCGTGTCGAAGGCTTTTGCCAGATCCAAGAAAGTTTAAAGAACTTTATTTCTCATTAAGGCAATCGTCACTTATATGAGAACAATAAATCTTATTACTAATTATATTAAATCAGTGCGGGTAGAAGAAAACAAAACAAAAAATAAAAGTATGATCACCTACAAAATTGCAAGCGAGTTCACTGCATTCCTAAGATAAGCTAATGTGTACCCATAGTACACCCACATTTCGCCAGTTATGTTTAAGTCCCAATTAATAGGGGGCTAGTCTATTGGTATCAACCGGGAACAGCCAGACTCCAGCCTGCTACTGATAAGTTCCTGGTGGAAAAATCCAATAACACTTTGGAATCGAACCCTGGACCTCGTGCTCAGCAGTAGCGCTTGCGGTCAAAAGACCAACGAGGCAGTCGACTATTAAGTAGTTAGTTAATTAGACAAATGTATTAACTTGGTTTAGACCACGCAGGCTATGACTATGGCTCTGTTATTGACGTTCCCATTTTACTTATCTTTCGTATTTGGTGTAGCCCAGTGGTAACGACCCCGACTTGTGTCATCTACCAACCCGCACTGAGCCCGCGTGGTAGATCACAACCCCTCTCGAAGAGAGGAGGCCTGTGTCCCAGCACTGGGAAAATTATAGGCTGATTATGCTGAGGTCACTCAAAGTACGACTTTCCGAAGTTCAAGCACTTCAATAATGTAATAAATGCGGTTCAAGTTAAACTTTTTATCTACATGGTAAACTGCATGTAGAGATAAAACAACGATTTTTATTAAAGCCTTTATTGCTTTCGATAAAGTCATTTAATTGCATTTTATCTTATCTGTCGTGAAAGCTAACCGGCTAGGCTCAGGCCGCGAACTTTTAATAACTTTGGCGCTGTTCTTCATCCACGTTATCCATACTAATATTATAAATGTGAAAGTAACTCTGTCTGTCTGTATGTTACGTTTTCAGGCCTAAACCGCTGAACTGATCGTCATGAAATTTGGCAGAGATATAGTCTGGGATATGGAGATGGACATAGGCTACTTTTTTACGCGATAACCGACATCCACGCGGGCGGAGCCGCGGGCAAAAGCTAGTTATTTATAGATTACAAGGGAGATGCTTATCGATTGAAAGTTTCTTACTGTTCAGTATATGTGGAGATTGTACAAGAATCGGTCTGCATATACGAAACACGTGCGCATGTGCTGACTCTCGCTGAAAACTTGTAGCGCTGGTACTAGTTTTAGTTATTCAGACGTATACAGGGTGGGAAAAAAAGACCGTGGTTGGAGGAAAAGTACCCTTAATATTAATGATGGCAAATTTTACTAAAAGGAAACATTCCTTTATTTTCAAAAATAATTAAAACTGCAGACCAAGAAAAATATTTCTTTTGTTGTAAAACTTTATCACTATCTATAGAAAATAGTTAACTTATGAATTGCTCAAAATGAGACCCAGTTTTACGTATGCACAGACGTATTCTTTGACTGAATTCGCTACGTGTCGCCTTTTATATCATATCGTCTTTCTTTCATTTAAGATACTAATCTTTATGAATGACTCTTTCGGTTGGTATCATAAAATACAGGATGTTTTTTTTTTTTTCACATTTCGCCGGTTCTATTTACGGCTCAAGCAGGTGATTTTTCAAAAATCTTTAAATGCAGTTTTAATTATTATTGAAAATAAAAGAATGTTTCCTTTCAGTAACATTTGCCATCATCAATATTAAGTGTACTTTTCCTCCAACCACGGTCTTTTTTTTCCATTCTGTATATGGATTGTACTATAAAAATCTGTATCTCTAGGAGGCAGAGCTGCACGCAGATGTCAGTCGCATATAAGCGTGGGCAAGCCATCAAGCTGCGAAACACAGTTTCGTTAATGTACTAATGTAGGGTAAATTATACTTGCCTGAATGACATGACCGTGACAAATGTTTAATAATGACACAGTAATGTAAGGAAGCAATCAATCATAAGTAATATTTAGACTAGTGATCTAATACACTAATTAGGTATCCAATTTGTTTCTTATATAGTGTTGTATGTTGTGCCTATACCCAAAGTCTCAAATTCAGATAATTTATGTAAACAAAGGGGATAACATAACAAAAAAATATCTTCGTAATGGTAATCACATAATATTGCGGAAAAAGAGGTTCTATTTTCTTTTAAGTACTGATTTTAAGAAATAATAATTAAAAAGTAATCATACCGTCATAATTTTTATAAATTTTCGGTTTTAAACAAAGTTATTAATAAAAGGAGATTTTCTGGTATAAAATACTTTATGATACTGGTAACATTGCAGGAGATCCAAACATTTTTAAATTTTTAACATCTTCAACAACACTAATATTACAACTCTCATAAATAGATTCATATTGTAAGTAGCATATCTAGATATGCTACTTACAATATGAATCTATTTTGGATGAAAACGGCTGTAAACTGTTTCGATTGGAAATCAATTTTGGGACGCCTACGTCCAGCACTGGGCTTAAAAGGGCTGATTATGACTATCATATACCGTGCCTCCGACACACTACAAAAAACATTGTTTGGCAACGATATTTTGTTTGCATAGTTCTTATAATTAATTCACTTTAATTTTATCGATAATTATTTACAAAAACATTTAATGATAAAATGTTTTGCACCACTGTCCTGTCATTTTGACAGTGACATTTCTTGACATTACTTTGTTTACATAAATTATCTGAATTAGAGACTTCGGGTATAGTGGATGTCACGCAAATTTCACGTTTCATGAAAATAAACAGCATGGCAACATTCGTATATTGTCCTCTTCCCTTTGGTAGAAGGTGTCACGGCTAGGATCAATTCATGGAATGGTTGATAATGGTGCCGATTCCCTTGTTCACAAACTAAACTAAATTTAAGTTCAGTGCATCTTTTTCTTTCTATTTCATTAAGAAAAGGACAGAAGATAAATTTTAGTTTAGTCCTGTCAAATTAATCAGCGCTTGACGTAATTTTAGTCGGCAAGTTTTTAATCACGTCTAAACTTGTATGAAGTAGTGACAGGCGCTGATTTATTTGACAGGACTAAACTAAAATTTATTTTCTGTCCTTTTCTTAATGAAATAGAAAGAAAAATATGCACTGAACTTATATTTAGTTTAGTTTGTGAACAAGGGAATCGGCACCATTATATGTCATCTCATTCGATAGGGAGTCGAAGAGATCTCGCGGTGAAGTAGGCATTTTTTTTTGAGGTAGCAACATCCCGATCAAAGGAAGTTCCGATAAATAGTTCGCAAAAATACGGTTTCTAAAGTAAATATTGATAGTGAATGTTGGATGTATCCGTAAACACCAATCGTTGGTTGTCCGAATCATTAACAATAGTTGTTTTACTTGATTTGCTGCCGGCTAGTTGAACCATGATCAGTTTTATAGATCACATACATTTATAGCATGTGTAAAAAAGAAATAAGGTCATCACATACCTAATTTTATTTTTGGCACAGACTTATAGGTACGCAATTTATTTTGTAAAATGTATTTTTCCCAAACATTCTTATGTTTGGGAAAAAAACATTTTTGAAAAGATCTTTTACCACGCGGAAGTCGATGATGGTTACATGGATCGCACAGAGATAGATAAATGGTAAGATAAGTGGCGATGGCGATCTGCATCTGCCACCAAGTTACCTTGACCATATCCAGAGCATAAACCTATGCCATAGTTATGCCGAACTAACATCAGCCTGAACTATTCAAAATAGTTATTCGCCAAAGAGCAGAAAAACTCAACAATCAAACCCATGCTTTATCCAGAACCCGTCCTGATTTTCACAGTCAACGAATTTAGGTTGATGATGGCATCAAAATGAGATAAAGCAATAAAAAAAGTATCATTAGTGTTTAAAACAAGTCGTAAAACCAGCCAGAATGTTACTATAACTTTAACGGCATTTTAAAAACTTTCATCATGTATACGCGTGTACTGCTTGCTGCTATGTAAAAATTACAGCCATTGTTGCATTGTAACAAGAAAGAAATGCTTTGATACTTCCACTAACTTCATGTTGATGTTGAATAATTCATGAAAATATCACGTAACCGAGTTATGTTTCAATATTTCAGACGAATCAGTGTGCTGTGTCGTTTGTTTTCAAAATAGTGTAATTAGTGGTCAGCGTGTATTTCCAAAAACTCCACTTTTTTAATTTTAAAAGGGCAGGCAATGATTCTCTCTCTACCTTTGAACATGTTTTAGTTTCCACAAAAATGCTAGTCACAAAACTTTTTCTTTTTTGCTGAATTCTGTCTTACGTAGTTCTATTTTTAGCGACAGTATTTTAGATCAAGTCTTCACGTCATGCTTGTTTCTATATCGTAGAAGCATAAACACATCTTATATATATTATATTGTATAGACTTTGATTCCGTTCGACATTTCCCCCAAAACTCCCACGCTTTTCTATTGTTAGAATAAAATATAGTTATTTGTAACGACTATAAAATCCATTTTCTATCGTCGGGATACATGTATCCCATCAGAGATTAACAAGTGGAAAAAAAATGAATCGAGTTAATTTTTACTTCCGGCCTATTTCGGTGGAAGCAGCATTCTTAGCAAATACTAAAATCATCGCGCTTAATTGAAGCGATTTGAAGATAAGCAGTGTCGTTTTTTGTTTTTAGTTGGTTCTTTCACTTCACTTCGTTATTGTGAAGTTGCCAGATTCATTTAAAAGAGCCGGTTATGCTCCAGGAAATAAATGTTTACTTACTTGTTCCATTGTATGGTGTTTATTAGGTTTCAAATGGATATCTTGCCGTTCTGCCCATTGACTGTGGGCTATGTTATCTTTGCAGCCGTCTAAGGTTTTCTGCGTTATACTCTTACAGGAAGATTTGATGTAGGTATGAATTGATTCCATGATTGATCCTGTATATGCCACTTACAAATCCAAAGTATAAATACGGTGTTCTGTTCTCTTGTCCGACAAACCGTAGTGATAATATCCAAAGCCGCATGGAAATTACGTTACGTACATCAGCGGAACATGGAAACGGTCTGCATATACTATTCTTAACCCGATTTTCTGGTACATGTGTTGCATCAGAGCTTGCCGTTGACGCATGGGAATACGATACTATCTGAACACGGTGCTGTATGCGTATATTAAAACATACATAGTAAAGTGTGTGGTTTAAAGGTCGCTGTAAACGTGTACACAAGGAGACTTCACAGATTATAAAGTCACGCTCATGTTCCCTGAAGGGTTAAGCCGCGGTAAGCCACTGACGTCTTCTTTGAGCGAATAATGTAGGTAACCAGTTGACTTGTTTCTCTACCTTCAGCTCGGTTAGGTCTAAGGCTCTCGTGACTTTTACCGTAGTAAGCGACGTTGTCGTTGGCCGGACTTCAACATCCATTGATAGATTACTACTTACATTCGAATTTCACGGTAGAAGGTGAATTGTGGCCAAAGTGGACCATTGTGTGCAGGAGCCATTAATTGTAGATAAGTAATGACATATCTTGCACTTCGCAATAAGTACCACGATAAAACATTTCCCTGTTACAAGTTGCAGAGACGCAGCTGAAATATTGTTTGTTTATTCCAATTCTAACAGTATCACGCAGAATTGATTTGCGTTTTGCTAGATAAGATTGAGCTCCAAGACTAAGGAATACTTACCTATAACCGTGTCACAATTATAACCATACAAGAATTTCCTGGAGCGTGGGTGTTGTTGCACTAAGCCCTTTAAATGTACCGTCAGTTATCCAGATTCGGAATAAATTATTTTGGCTCGAGTCGATCATGCTGGTATTAAAACAGGGCCTCAAGTCTGCTATTACAATAGTGTCAGAATGGTCTCGCCATTGTATTTGACAGTTTTTGTATGGCAAATCTGTCAAAAACTCACAATGAAGAGACCATTCTGACACTATTGTAATAGCAGACTTGAGGCCCTGAACTTGTAACAACAACCACTGTTCATATAATTGCAGCTGTAGGAGTTATAGAAAACCGATAATGGCTTATCTAAACGCGTGAGCCGGAAAATCCGCCGGAGAGAAGAGGGAACTAGGTATATTAATGTTCCAGTAGCAGTATAGTGTTTTATCAACTTTTAACTCGCCGTTCTACCCTATTGTTGCATAAAATATAGTCCTCTCGCATAGTAACTGTTTATCTGTTGTAACTTGTAAGGATAAACATTTTTAATGTTCAAAATCCTTCAGTTCAGCTACGTTGCGTAAATTTTTTATGTTGTACATTGTATATTATTTTCTGGCATGTGTGTATCACGTATTTTTTGCGCTTCAATAACTGGGTTGACAGCGCTACTTACTCCCATCTGCGACATCTTGGCACTTGATGGTTGATTGAGTAAATATGCCAGGCTTTTCAGCATATCAGTTAGGATCGATAGACATCTATATATCATCTATCTATAGGCGCGTATTGTTCCATTTGAACACTGGTTCTTTATTTCACTAACCGCATCTGTATCTAAGATATTTTTAATATGGAATGCCAAGTGGTTCTCAAATAAAGAATCAGTATTTGAATGAATATTGTTAATGAAACCCGCTATGATTTGTCACTGAAGTACGGTGGTAGATCGTGAGGATATTGGTGGTAAATAAAGTTAATACAGACCCGTGTTGTTCAGTTTGATGTTTATGTATATTATACTGTCTCACTTACATGTTAAAGTTAGCTATATGTGGAGGTATACAGCCCTTGGATGACTTTATTTCATCTACATAGTTTTCTGATGTATGACTCCTTCATTTACAACTATTCCAAGGCCGTTTTTATTATTTTTGAGGTCACTGAAACCCGCAATATTTGTACTGTTTACTTCTAAACAATTTTACGAAAGTTTTCCTTCGTAACTCAAAAACTTCTGGAACTAGGTCACGAATAGACAGTTTGTTATTTGAATCTATTTTCCTCGTTTCCATCATGCCAATCATGTATGTTGTGGGTGGTATGGACTGGGTTGGCAAGAGCCAGCGGATATGAAGCGGATCAGTAAAGATGGTTTTATCCAGGTTTGGTATGCTCTTCAACAATTATTGCCATAATTTGGTTTAAGCGTTTATATACAGGCGATACTGCGGAAGGTGGTTGACGTAGTGGGTTAAATCAATGAGTTTTGACATCCTCCATCTTGATATCATCGACATGATTCTGTTTTTCCTAGCGCGGGACAGAAGTATTTAACTCTACAATATCTCATGGTATCAGTATGGAATAGCAAAGTTGGTAACCCTAATTGCGCATCATAATTGTATGTGATGTTCATACTAACTATTTTTACAACTACTAATATTTTGAACGTTTTCAACGCCTTCGGTACATTGCGTAGCGCATGTGTTAATGAATGCTTCCGTTTTTTGTAACTCCGTGTTCTAGATGAAAATAAGCTAAGGTTGCGGGCACATCGTCGAAATTTTCCGAACTCGTATCTACAGTGTGTTTCGTTCCCACGTTTGGTAAAAGGCTTTTGTGAGTTTGTAGAAAATCTACATGATCATATCTGAATACTTTTTTAACTTTGTAAAATCATTAGCTAATACTTGATGAGTGTTTTGCAGCTTTGGCTGAGAGTTCAGTTCTGTATTTGTTATGCCCACGTTTGATGAACAATCAAGTTGAAAAGCTTTTGTGAGTTTGCAGAAAATCTACATGTTCTTATCTGAATATATTTTTATTTTTGTAAAGTCATTAGCTAATACTTGATGAGTGTTTGGCAGCTTTGGCTGAGAGTTCAGTTTGTGTATTTGTTATATTTTTAGTTTTGACAGGACAGTATGCGTCGCGTGTAGAGTCTATTGACATTATTAGCGTCATGACGATTTTAGTAGCCGGCTAGCAGTCAAATGGACGGATTAATTTTAATTTCGCCACATCGAGATGCTTAATTGTCTGTTTAGAAAGTTGCAATTAGACACCGCAATTAGATCTTGACTATTTTCTTCAAACTACTAAAGGGTAAGGTACGATTGCAAACAGCTTTTTCTAACAGTCTTTTTCATCAAATAACTGTTCAATTAAGTGAAACTAATCCTTAGGGTAGTCACGTTGAAAATAATGGTGGCATAAGTCTGAATTCAATTGCCTATTGAAAAAGTTGTAAGCCTCCATGAATGGGACCTATTGTGCATTACGGTCTAGTTTCCAATGTTTTACCTCCTGTGTAATACAGTGAGGATAACTCCATAGGAATGCATTCTGATTTAATGAAATGAACTAGAAAAAGTTAGGAGTTAGTTCTTTGCAAAATATATAATGCTGTTAAAGCATTATAATATGTAACTAATATGGAAGCAGCATCATCCAATGTGTGAATGACACAGTAAGATCGGTTGATGAGGTTTGGATGTGACATTAGGAAAATCTTGAGTGCCCTGATTTTTTTAAATACGAGGCGATCTTCCAAAACTTGCAGTGACGAGACTCAGTCTCAAAATGAGGTTACTACACGTAGAGCATAATTCGCAACTGTGTTATGTGACATTCAAGATTTATTATTTAGTATCGGTTGCCGGGTTGGCAGTCGCCTCGCCCGTCATTCGGACGGGCTATCTGCGCACCGGTGGCTAAATATGAGGACTCAACTATTGTGAGGCTACAGATATGCACCATTCGTTCAAATATTTAAATAAAACAGCGTTTGATTTTCTAGTGACAACTGAGATTGAGTTCCAGCCGGTCAATTCTGTAAACGTCTCACCGTGAAAACATAGGTGAAGTGAGCTGTCATTCCACCTGCCGTGAGATTTTACAGAATCGACCGGCTGATAGCCATGATGTGGGTGTGGGCGATAATGACGACACACAGTCCAAAGTAAATCAATTGTAAACTGAAGCTCACATGCAATCTGGACAGTCATTTCATTATACAGGAAAAGTTTTTTACCAGTGCGCAAATATTTCTTGGTGGTTCAGCCACCAAGAAACATTTGCGCACTGGTAAAAAACAACAAAATCCTGTATAGTAGCAGTGAGCTTACATATCGTCATAATCGTAGAACAGTGACGGATCTGAAATTTATGTTGAACTCTGCCGCGCGTGCAATAACAGCAGTAAGTATATGAAATTTAGTTGAGCATTGATTCGGAATCAGCTCATTGCGCTGATTCCGAATCTATGTTTGACTCTATTTGGACAAAAATTATAGTTACTGTTGTTATTGCACGCGCGGCAGAGTTCACCATAAATTTCAGATCCGTCACTGTTCTACGATTATGACGATATATACTATATATCCACGATCGACTGGACTAATAGTCGCGATCGACCGGTCGATCGGATCGACCGGTTGGCTACCCCTGATATACAATAGGTTATGTGAACACGCCTTGTCGGCCGATGCTTGGTTAGGTAACAAGTGCTAACGTTGAGCCCTGACTACCTAGTTTGTAAACCTGACTTTTCACTAAGTAGATTTGACCACGGAATTATGGCTTGACCTATTTCTCAGGGAATAGCATAGCAATAAAAAAAAGGATGTCCTTTTGTTCATAAAATTTGACGTATTCCTTCAAGGACGTGGTAGTGTGACCCATTTGCAACAGTTAAGCACCCCATACAATACACGCCCTGGCGCAAATTCATGGGATTACCTAATTCTTTAACAAATCTTTCGATGTAACCATATTTTCTAAAACATCAAACAGTTAAAAGTTAAAGGAACTAATTAATGAACCATTTACAAAAATCATCTACGTACCTGAACTTTGACACCAGTTACCTCAAATTTTAGTATGGCATTAAGCGTACAAATTACGGGGAAGACATCTTCATTTAATCAGCAATCTAACGAGCTACACAAGTAAAATAAATATAATATTGGTGCCAGTGAAACAAAAATTGTGAGATAATCGAATTAATTAAACTGGTTTATACCATCCTACACTTTCTAACCTCCTAGCAATCCATTACACGTTAGGCACCCAAGACGTTATGACTAGCTCACAATTCGCAGCGCGGCTTTTGAGTTTTTAACAAGACTCACGGTCTACCCGCTGGTCACGGTTTACTTGTCGCTTAGTTTGCGTGTATTTAAACATACTGCACACGTAGTACATAGTCTAATAGTTTGACATACGTCGCCTGATCATGTGAAAAGCCTTGTATACTCGACACTGGTGCCTTCAGTAATGAGGTCTCGTAACCGCATATATATTGCCTTCTAGTATTCAGAACCCCCGTACTTTTGAGCTGCGGGAAGGCTGACTAGCATTAATTCACCGAAAGCTACCTTAAACCATTCCGCTATTCAGAGTTGCGAACGATCTGGATCCGGGTATCGTTTCTGGTGTAGTATTCAAGACTTCATATTAGGTTGGGGAAAAAGTCTTTTCGCATTATAGTATGTATGAACTTGTAATAAAATCTCTTTGGCTATACTATTTGTATCTGGCTGGTTTTGGTATCATTGAAAGTTTAAATTTTAAAGAACATAATTCCAAATTCAAATTAGGAAAATGTGTGATTTTCATTTGTTTTTCGTACTGTCAAGATGAGTGAATCTAATGAAGAAATTCGATACATTTTATAATTTTACTACAAAAAAAGGTAAAAATGCAACTCAAGCCGAGAAAAAAATTTGCGATGTTTATGGACCTAGTGCAGTGTCTGTGAGAGTAGCACAAATTTGGTTTAAGCGTTTCCAATCCGGAAATTTTGATGTCAAAGATGCACGTCGCTCTGGTCGCCCTATTACGGATAAAATGGATGCCATTTTTGAAAAAGTGGAGCAATATATCAGTAGTTACGACGTAGCTGAAGAACTGGGAATTGACCACAAAACAGTTTTGGCACATTTGAAAAAAACTGGGCACATAAAAAAAGCTCGAGTTTGGGTACCTCGCGAGTTCACTGAAAGAAACCTAATGAACCGTGTACTCATTTGTGATTCTTTATTACGACGTAATGAAACTGAATCATTTTTGAAGAAGCTGATAACTGGTGATGAAAAGTGGATCACGTACGACAAGAACGTGCGAAAAAGGTCCTGGTCAAAGGCCGTCAGGCTTCACAGACTGTGGCGAAACCCGGGTTAACTCGCAACAAGGTGATGCTGTGTGTGTGGTGGGATTGAAAGGGCATTATTCATTATGAGCTGTTACTACCAGGCAGGACCATCGATTCTGAACTCTACTGCGAACAACTGATGAGATTAAAGCAAGAAGTTGAGAGAAGGCGGCCGGAATTAATCAACAGAAGGGGTGTGGTTTTTCATCATGATAACGCTAGACCTCACACATCTTTAGCCACTCAGCAAAATTAAGAGAGTTTGGCTGGGAGGTGTTAATGCATCCGCCGTATAGTCCTGACCTTGCACCTTCAGATTTCCACCTGTTTCGGTCTCTTCAGAATTCTTTAGGCAGTGTCAGGTTAACATCACGAGAGGACTGCCAAAACCACTTGTCCCAAAATTTCTATAGCAATGGAATCATGTCCATACCTACAAGATGGCAAAAAGTTATCGAACAAAATGGTACCTACATACCATAGTTAAATGTAAATAAACTATATTAAAAAATGTATTGAATTTTCTTAAAAAATGCGAAAAAACTTTTCCCCCAACCTATTATTTAAAACGCTTCCTCTACATAGATCCCTAGAAAGCATAAAAGTACTTAGGTGCGATCTGATATGCGGGAGGGATTTCTGCGCTATGCTCCCCTATCTCAGACATAACGCGTTTTGTAAGTTTAGCAATGTTCTGTGCAACAATGTAACGTCAAAATTTAACGTCTTTAATCTGCATTAAATGGATGACGAAATTATTCGAGAGTGCACAAACTTCAGAGCAAGCTTACGAGTTGGTCTTAAATAAATTTCCTCGACGAGTAACTAGAAAAATAAAGGTACTACCAACTTTTTTTTAAATTATAATTCACAAAACTGATGTACAATCACAAACGTATTAAAACAGTTACAATACAATAGTCCTGATTGACACCTACTCGATGTGAATCTAGCATGCATAATTTATATGCACAATTAGTATTTAAAAAACAAAAATTAAACAAAACTTACAAAATGTGAACTTTTCCATAGTTAATGATAAAATTTTGGGAAAGAACAATTAAATATACAACATATTAAAAAATTATACAATTAAGACTCTAAGTTTATCCTAACTGAGGCTACAGATCCAGCAATACATCTATTTCACCACGAATGGAATTGGCAAGAGAAAGCATGCGGCAAATAGGTGAAAAATTACCGATATTAGTCCGACTATGAGGCAGGACGAAAGTCCTTCGGTTTAGTAAACGGATGTTACTACTACTTCAGTGAGCAGACGTAAAGATAAAGCCGTGGGCAGAAATTCCAAAAACCGCATCTCTGCAGGGAAACCTCCTAAAAAGATGCATTCATTATCTAAAAACATAAGCAAGAATGTGCCTAACGCTCGATAATTTTTTTTAATAACTTGTTTATTCGCCTAATGTGAAAAATTTTATGATTACATTGTCGTAAGTCTTTTAATTACATTATTTTTACTATGCAATTCAAATTATTTTTATTTCCTAATAGTATGATATTCATCCTTACTTTAATCCTCGCTCGTTTAGAAGTCCTTACCGAGCGTATTCTGTTAACCCTATAAGCCAAATTTTAGTCGAGTGGCGGTAGGAATTCATATCCATAACGCTAGTATTCCGTTTGTAAAGCCTCCCACATTACAGAACTAAAAGCAGGGTAGCATTTAATCCACCAAACTGCGCGTTGAATCACTTAAAGGCAGCTCAGAAGTACTGGGGTTCTGAATACTGGAAGGGTTTCCATAAACGCCTCGCAACCTGTGACGTCAATTTATTTATGGACAGGATTAATACCAAGCTCCCTATATTGTTCTTAAATGAGGGTGGAAGGAATCTATTGGGTGATTGGGCCAGCAAGTGACGTTTGCTAACAAACGGGATGCAGCAGTAATAGGGCGCGTCGGTAAAGCAACTGTTTTGTTTATAAATGTTACTTAGGTATTGGACGTCGCTAGAGTTCTTATTCGGTTTATTGTAAACTGCGAAATGATCGGCCAGTCATGTGATAGAGCAGAGTACCTTATGAGCGATAGATTGGATTAACCGTCCATTTGGAACCTGCCCAAAGACACAGGCACCCCGACATTCCTGTCTTCTTCCAAATTAGATCCGCGGCTTAGACCTTAAACATTCGTACTTTAAGCAGTTGTCCTTAGCTTAATGCAGCTTACATTAAGCTGAGTAGACGAAAATTCAGGACTGGTACTTGAATTTTCTTCTCATGTATTTCATTCGAGGAATAAAAGGCATAATATTTTTCAGGGATAAAGATTAAAATTTGGCAACCGAACATACCCAAAGTTGTCCTTTTGGATGTCCAAAAGGACAACTTTGGGTATGTTCCAACTTTGGGTTGTTTCCTGTTCGGCGCTATACGTTGGTCGTTGGCAAGCAATACATGTGTATTGCTTGCCAACGACCAACGTATAGCGCCAAACATCACAATAATAAATGGATTACATCTTCACTATAGCATAACGGATGTAATGACGATAATCATCAACTCACAGTTTGATGACTTAATTCAGAAACAATGTCAACTTTATTTTTAGCCTGTCGAAAGATTCGATTCGTTCGGGATTTATTTATAACCATTGGGAGATATTTTTGACTTCCTCAATTTACTGAAATTAAACACTAGTCTAATTTTGTATAATTTTTTTAAACTGTTACGAATGCTGCTAGCGTCGACTGGCAACTACATATAGCGTCAAAGCAGTGATCCTCCATACTTTAGGGAAATGAGATCTTTTTTCTTGACAAGTTCGAAGTTTCAAACGTAAGGCGCTAAATGACCTGTTACCTACCTATACGTGCTTTTTCTCTAAGCTAGTAATACGTATTAATAGAACTTGAATATCCCACTCAATGATGCCTGAGCCATTACACCACCCACCAGAACGAATGCGACGGTCTATTCGGAGACGAGTCCGCCGCCTCATGATGCTTACTCGAGCCAACATCAATCTCTTCAGTTGTAGTTTATTTCAACACACTAACACAACACCGCGACTTAAATTTAGCCCAAGAATTATTTACAACTATGAAATTGACAGGGTACTGTACACAATTTTTCCCGTGTCAAGATCAGACGATTCGGATATATGCAACCTTGTTATAAAAATAAGAGCCGCGCTAAACGTTTGCGGGGGACGACTGGAAGCGTCGCGGAAATTGTAACACATTAAATCAACAGTAAGTCTACAGAATGAACAAGCTGAAGTGGCAATAGGCCAGCAATATTTTCTCTAGAATTGCAGACGTTGGCGTATAGACGTGTTCTTGAGTGTAGATCGCGAATCGGTATTAGTAAAAAGGGCGCCCTGCGGCTTAGATTTTCTCAAGATGGATGGTAGTAGTAGTAGCCATGAGTGTAGCCGAGGTTCTAGTGCAATTGGGGATGCCGATATCCAGCACTAGCCTTCTATGCCTTATGAATCTTCAGCCTATAGAAGACAATCGCATGAACAATAAATCAATTCGATTTTATTTAATAGTTTAATGAGTCGTCTATAATGCCCCAGGTCGAGGCGAGGGAGGTCATCGATGAGAATGGAAACTGTTGTCTACCCAGATTAGATTGCATGACAATAAGCAATATATTGTCCATTTTGGAAAGGTCTCTGTATCAAACTGCAGCAGCGATAACTTATTTATTATTTTGCTTCAGTGGTTTGAAAACCTCATACTAAGTAACATGAAAGATCGTTGAATTTTCAAGTTTACAGTTAATATAAAATAAATAAAATCCCAAGGGCCCCTTTATTTTTTCCTTTTAAATGTTACTACGAACTTGGCTTGCTGCGTATTTTAGCCGTGTAGTTTTTGCGTACGTCACAAACATATATTTGGTACCGATAAACATAACGTTAGCGCTGCGTGCGAGAGGCAAAGTCGTGTCTACTACACCGAATCCATACCTGAATTACCAACATCAATATCCCTTGCGATATACCACCAGTTTGAATTTGTCGTCACGTTTCACTTATACCCCATTCATTATCGTCTGAGACATCGTTTTAGTTGGCTTGCTTATGAAATTCCTGACAGACCTCTGTCTCAAGTATTAAATAGTATTTTTACTATTACTGCGACAGCAACCTTCGCTGTGAAAAATACTTCATGGGGTAAATGAATTTACTGATGATTGATCGTATTTCAAAGAATACTGAGACCATTATAGTATCGTTCAAACTTGCATAAATACCATTTCAAATAGAGTTTATACTGTGGAAAAAACGAACGTGTGCTAGCAAATGTTCAATGTCAATTTTGTAACGGCTTGTCTGATTGACACGCGAAGTTAGAAGTTAAAAAGGAAACGTTCAAAACTGTCGTAGTTCATGTATGTTGTTACTGTCTTGAGGAAATGAAAGTATTCCTGATAATGTTTAAAATAACGAAATAAATATAAACAAAATCTCTGGAATGTGGATTTACGACATTACTATTAACCACGCAAGTCACACCAGTCCTATTATCAGGTCAGTTGTCCTTGAAGAATAACGTAAAGGCAGCTGTCTGAACACCATCATCATCACATTTAGGGTCTTCTTCCAGAAATATATAAGGTGTATCTATTCATACACGAAATATATTAAGGGAAACATCTATATGTGGTAAAGAAGCAAAGGAAATGTATTTTTTTTTAATGAGTATTTTATTTAAAAAAAATTACTTGATAATGATGATTTATCAAAATTCATCGCGCTCGTGCCGCCCCCGCGTCGCCGCGTCCGGGCGGGTCATTCGTAGAATAAGTAAATAAAGGTTTTTTTTTGCAAAATATCCCAGCAATTTTAAAATTATAATAATTATGTCAAAATATAAAACACTCAGATTTTTTTTTCCGCTGATTTGGTTTTTCTATGTATAAAAGCCACGAAAACGATTTTTTTTTAAATTAAGAATATTATTTAAAAAAAACTTGAAATTATGATTAATTATCAAAAGGCACCGCGCTCGCGCTGCCACCGTCGCCGCGTCTGGGCGGGTCATTCATAAAATAAGTGAGTAAAGGTTATTTCAAAATGTATCAAACAATTTTAAAATTATGATAACTACGTAGGTATAAATTAAAACACTTAGATTAAAAAAAAAAACTCATTGCTATGGCTTTTTTACCACCTATAGATGTTTCTCTTAGAGAGTGCAGAAACGTTGTCAGAGTAGTAGTGTTCCAATTTACCCCTGCTTACTCCTACCCTACCTTCTTACTACCTTACCTTCTCCATACATTACGGAATGTTGGACTAGCATTGTTGCAAACGCCACGAAAAGTGAAGAAATGGTGGCTTTTTACTTTCTATCATGAGTGTAACATTTAAGTGTCATTTAGAAATGACTTTTTGGTAAATAGATTTTCTGCTATACAGACCATCTGATAGTTGGACATTTTGCTAATTAGACTTACTGCTAATTGGACGTTTCGCGCTGTTGGATATTTAGCTACTTAGACCTTCTGATCAGGAGGGAAATATTTCGTGTATGAATAGATACACCTTATACACACATCAAAAAAGTTTGTGATCACTAGCATAAAGCTGATGTAATTTTCTAAATTGAACTTTATCAAGAAAAATTCTTTGTTGTGTGTTTTCTTTAAATATAAATACCCTGTTTGAAATTAAAAAATAAAACTCTTTTTTATTTAAAAAAAATAAAAAAATATTTGGTTCCCTATTTAAACATAATGTAATTGTAACAGAAATTTTATAGAAAGAAAAAGACTGTTTAACCAAACTTAAACAACAATTTATTAATAAAAGGTTTATACTCAATATAATATACGAGTAACTCCTCCCCTGGCTCGAACACATGCGGTGATTCTCCTGGGCATGCTGACTTGCTGAGAATCAAGTTATCCAGTATTTCGTGGGGTAACCTGTCCCATTCTTGAATAGCGGCTTCCCTGAGCTCTGGCACTGTCTGGGGACGTGGCTGCCGGTTCCAAACAGCTCGGTTAAGAGCATCCCACGCGTGCTCTATTGAGTTTAAGTCTGACGAGCCGAATCATAATATGTATAATCTACTGTACCTAATAAAAAATATTTCGATTTTTCAAAGTGATCGCAAACTTTTTTTGATGTGTGTATATGGGCCGCCAGCTCAGTATTCTCCCTCTTTCTATCCAATTAGGTCTCACAGAATCCATTCATTGTTTCTTTTCTTATAGTTAATCACGTCCACACTCGTAACTTTTCTCATAACACGTTACTCTTTGCTCCGGATCACATTTAATTGTCGGTTTGACTTTAATTTTGGACTAGGTTACTCTGTAGGACAGTTTTCTGCAGACGTAACTTTAGTTTTATTTTTACGTTTTTCTACTGAAGATAGTTAATATTCTTGTTTTGATGGCCGTCTATCGGGTGTTTACATGCGGGTTTTAAAAGTCAGCCATCAAATTCCTGCCGCTGGCAAAGTCTGCTATTAAAATACTTTTGTCTTTGTTCACACGTTTATGGTTTATTCTGCGTTTTATGCATACCTCTATTAAATCTTCTCCAAAGAATGCTTCGCCGTGCAGGTAAAAAGATTAACGAAACAATAGAAATCTGGAAAGATTAATTACTGCACATTCTGTAGCTTTTATCGATTTTAAAAACGGTTGCTATCCGTTCAGAACCCTACACGCATTCATCTCTGTTTACATCATCGGTCCGAGCCGCACTGATCATTTTATCGATTGCTATATATTTTTATATTTATGTTCCGTGTGCGTACCGCATCTGGACGGGTGTGTGTGCCTGCCCTATTTATAAAGTGCGGTTAGTTACCTCAGAGCAGATATAAACTACAGACGTGCCAATGACGAAAAGTATGACTATGCGAAGTACCGATACCAGCCGAGGTTCGATCACTTAGGCGTGTGCCAATGATCTTGTTATCACCGATCGATGTGACCCAAGTTTTATGAATGAACAAACTCTTTCATTCTCACTTATCAGTGGATAAAGAGATGACGAGAAAAGTGTTTCCAAAAAAATTGTTTCTGTAGTCGGCCTTTGTACTCAAATGAGTACACCACTCTGTAGGGGAGCAAAATTATTCCCCCCCCCCCCTTTAATCTTACTTTTATACTTATTTCGTTAGTTTATGATAGGAAAATAATCATAATTCGTAAATAAAACAAAATTACTTTATGTTTGGCGGTTAATGGGTTAACTGAACGATGTAGAGTATAATTAGCACGCTTCACGATCTAACATTTGAAGTGACTATAACAGATCAATTTTAAAATTACTCTGCTACACGATGCGCTGGCTTGAACTGACCATTTGGAAAGGCCATCGTCGGGTTCTATTCAACAGCGTGTCTGTGTATATTAATATTCATCAATCTCTCACAACGTACGTATGGAGTAGCCGGTGTAGTGTAGTGTGTCGATTACATATTGCGTCACTTTTATAATTATTGTCTGCGATGCCGTTTGCTGTTCACATAATTTTAACATGATTTTATCAAGGTGGAAATGGGCGAGTCTGCTGCTAGTCTAGGTCGGAACACAGATTTGGCACGTTTACTTGCCTAGTTGGTTTTTTCTATCACTTAAAATATTTTACATTCGTCCGACGATATTCCGCTAACAGATCACATGACGACATTAAATTAACTTTTTGAGCTCCAATGTAAATTTTGTACTGATATTTAATACGTCACTTTCTGATTGCGAGATCGACCCATTTCACATTACAATAACATCGTAACCTATTTAAAGTTGGTAGATAGTTAGATACAACGCGTTTTAAAGATTGTAAGCTAAACAGATCTAGTGGATCATTTTAAATTACAATCTGAAGGTATTATGTCCGCGACTGCTTTATTTATTATAATTGTAAACACTCTGCTATCTGTTATTGCCATCAGGCCCAATGAGTTATTATTTTGGCAGCGTCTGATCGCGGATGCGTTTTGTCTTCTATATACGTCTAACATAACGCTCGGTATTTATAGTGTGCGATAGTCATCTCGTTAGATAGTCCAGGAAATTGGGTCGATGACTCGTTGCCACCGATACTGCATGTACTATCTAGTGCTCTTGCTTATCAATTATGTTAATTAATTGGTAATAGCACTAAGACAGTACGTTTTGTTTTCATTCCAGTGTTCGCGTTATGTGGAATCGTAAACGCTTCGTCTGCTAAAAATGCCGCCGCACCAATTATTGTCCTAGATTCTAGGTAGGTAGCACAGTCTAGGTACGATATTGACCGACCCAAATTTTCAGCGGGTATTGGTATTACGTTCGTTACTGACTGACATAGCGCCGCTTTATTTTAGAATTAGGCGAGAAAATTTGATTTCGAGGTCACGTCAGAGACAAATTCGTTGATATTGGAGTTATACCTATTACGTCATAGGTTGCGTACGCGACGTTATTTTTTTTATTCGTTAGCTTTGCCGGTATTGGAATTCGAGCAGTGTTTTTGGCAAAGACTTCGGCTGTAATTGAAGTCGTTACCGCCTGTGTACTGTCAGCTATCCGATACCTAATGATGTTGGTTTATTACTCTTATCTCGAAAGAGGAATTTAATCTCGACTGCATTTTGTACTTAAAATCAAACTCTATGGACTGTTACAAACGGGTGACTGTCGAGAATTTTTATGACAGTTTATTTCTATTTTAATTCATATTTAATGGGTCCTGCCATGTGATGAATCATGCCTATTTTTATAAGTATACCTAGATAGATGAATGACTGAAGACTGGGAACACATTGTGATGATGTCAGTATTATTAAATACGAGACTCTTTATTAATTTGGCTTACATATGCCGCGAATGTGTTTTAATGAATGCCTATTATAATATTCACAAGTGAAATATTATACTATCTCTATTATTTTATTTACCTTATAAAATTAGACTACTATGGCCTTACAAATAAACACGGAATAAAGTTATGACAAGCATAAACGGCAAAAAATGTATGATTATACCGAAGTTATTCTTAGCATAACTTTATTCCGAGTTTATTTGTTAGGTGTAAAGTTTTATACCTTTCCTTTAAAAGTTTCGACAGTTCTGATTTCGAACTTTGTAGCGAACATGGCATTTATAACAATCGCCCAAAACTCCGTCAGTCTGAACTAAGCTGCCAACAAGATTGCCCTAAATTGGTAATGAGCGCATAATTGGCTCGTATGAAATACTTTTACGGCATTTTGCCTTTTACATTTTTGTCTCAATTTGCGTTGAACGCATACGAAGAGCTAATCTTTGTGATGTTCATTATCATTAATTGTAGTATTTCTGGTTTTAGATTTAAAAAAACAAAATTAGCATTTTAATCATATACCGTTTGATAGGAGATCCGTATTTACAGAAAATCATTTCATTTTAACAAAAATGTTGTGGTAGAAGTTTGTAACAAAATAATCAATAGGAAACCTGCTTTCTCGTGATAGAGTCTATGACCTCAAATAGCTATCAGTGGGTTTTTTTAAACCATGCAGGTACATAATGATAAAATTATATTACACTCGCTATAGTTTGTTATTATTGAATGTTACTCTATCTTTGTTTATTGTTCGTTATCCTTCGTTAACGGAAAATATGTTAACATGATTGTTCACACTTTTAAGAGAGTTGTCACCGGTCGACTAACGCCACTCCTTTAAAAACATAATTATTATCTCGTGACTGAGAAGGAATTACGAAAAACGGCTCAATCAACTATCTCGGTAAGTGTGTCTCGAATTTTCTAATACCTTTGATTAAGTTTCATATTGAGACACGAAGTAACAAAATACGATCTAGAGGAATGTGGCCGTTTTTATTTAGATCGATTTTTGTTGGTTCGACCAGTGACAACCCTCTTAAGCTAGATTCTCTCGTTTAAACTGTGACCCACGCATTGGCAATGGTTAACGCCCCGTGGACGCTACTTTAGCGTCGCGTTATCACAGTGTATAAGTTCGATGAATGTCTACGCTACATGCAAAGGGTGCCTTAGCACAACGAAAGGGACGGTAGTCTGTAAAAGCTGTTGTTCCATCAAGATGAAAATCTCGTGATGCTTTAGTGAAGCTTTTATCTGTAATCCATTGTTCTGATGGTGATATCGACAAGATAAACACAGCTTTGTTACAGCTCCCAGTCTAGCAATGAAATAATGCAATCTGTTGTATTCATACCTGTTTATAGCATTTCCCTTTCAAAGCCTCTAGTGTACTATGGAAATATTTCCTCATTATTCACATCATGTCAGTCTTTCCATTGTGGTGTCGCTACAAAAGTGCTCATAAAAACAATTACATCATGAAAAGCTAATTGCACTGTACGGTATGCTTCCGCAACTCGAATATCGGTCACATCCGGAGTGCACATAATGAAAATATCCATTATCAATTCTGTCTCACCCCTGTACAGTCGGCCACCACTGGTATGAAAGCCGGTATAAACTGGCCTCGTCTTCTAATGAAAGTCCGTACTATACTAGGCCAGCTTAAGGTCCAAGTGTTACCAATGACATACGGCGGTACTGTACCACGACAGCACATCCCTATAGCGTAAAGGTATATCAAAGTGTACCCTATAAACGCTGTTTCGTAATCCAGTGTGGCAGTTGAGTTCAATGTCAAACGTTTTCTATGATACTGTGTATCTGCACAGCCAAGGTTTTGGCAGAGCGCTCTAACCAACGCGACTTTATACCTTTGCTACAGCGAAAGTGATCTTTTAGTGGCTAATAAATAACCGATCCTGTGTTTCATCGATGTTAAGGCCCAGATATATGCCAGTGACCTTGAGTGGTTAGCTTGCGTGTTCTGTACTGAGCTCACGCAACGCGTCGTACGTCCAGCCAGTAATAGGACTCGCCCATTAGGAGCGCTGTCCCAAATAATACGCATTCTTAGTTATTACACATAAAACAAAAGGTATTTTAATAAAACACGTATACTAAAAGATCAATAATTAAATTATCTTTAAAAAGGTGAAGGTTTCAGAAAGATACGCTTGATAGATTTTGCGTAATTCTCAGGTTTTTTTCCGCGTTAGACATAACTTTACAAATTAATTTCACCATGTAATATAAACATAATCAAAAATATTCACATATTAAGTTATTAAGAAAATGCTCTAATTTAACATATATTTTTTCCAAATCATTAACACTACTCCTTTAGACGTGATCTTCAGTATAAAATCATTAAAAGTCGGTTATCGTCGCCTTAAGGCCAGCGCACATCGGCGAATGCCGATGAGTTTTACGTACGTACTAATACGTACTAATTTACCAACGTAAATTTGTACGTATTAGTCCCCGTCTCTGCCCCGCCATTCCTGAGTATCTGATGGTAACAAGATATAGATTCCAAAGCTCTGCGATCAACCACGGAGCATCAAACGGGATTTATCTCTGCGGTATTGAAGAGCGTGCTGGAGGATACCGCGGAGGGGTGCGATGGCATGCGACGGTATGCGCCGAAATCCGCTCGCGAATCTGCTCGTATAAGATCGCGGGGGCGAGGCAATATCCCCGTGTCATACTGCGGGATACTCCCCGGCAAATCCTCCTCTATGCCATCCCCCGTCGTCCGCCTGTGTGCGTTGGCCCTTTATTCGCGTAATTTGCAAATGATGCTGTCTGCATAAACGATGATCCAAGAAAAAAAAAACGTGGTTTGTTTCCGCTGCTTGTTATCAACTTTAATTGTAAGGGTCAATTGGTGGAAATTGCGTGCTGTTCTGCTTATTGGTGGTCATGTAACATTATTTATTCACAATAAAACATTTTTTATTGGCAACATTATTGTAGGTACTACACAATCTGGATCGCATGGAAGTGTAGGTATACTCCAATGTGATCCAGATTGCTGCTAAGTGGAGCCGTTCTTTTAACCTCGACAAAATCGGGAACAAGAGATTTATATATCGGCTGTGTCTTTTCCGAAATATAAATTGGACTTAGTTTTTTTATTACGCTGAACTTACTATAAAATGGCACAAATGGTTGGTATCTGGGTATCTGGCAATAATTATGTCAGCTCCCTTGTGCTAATAACTTCCAATGGCTTGCCAAGAGCCGTCATGTTTTATGAGGTATAAATGTCAAAAAGTAAACGATCGTTCTTTGTATAGAGAATTTTCAGGCTGTGCGATTGAATTATAATTCTCCTGCATATCACAACTTATTTTGTACTAATAAAATAAATTGCAAAACCTATAGCTAACGTTTATTTACTAGTAACTACAGCTAGCGTCATTGTTATCAATAGCATTGAATATCTTACAACTAGGTAACCTCTGTCCTCCTAAGCTATAATTTCTTCACAAAAGCCAGTCCATCCTCGTTGGCAGCGAGCTCGTCGGTCCGGCACTGCATGCACCAGTGACCGCGGCACTGACCCTGCACTGGTTCCGAACTAATGCACATACAGCTTCGCTTACTGCTAACATAACGTGTTATTGTTCGGAGTCATGCTAGCTGTTGGAGGCGAATAAAACATAACTTATTTCAGCTTGTTACTGCAGTCGTTCCACTTGTAAAAGTTGGAAGGAAATAGAGTGTATAAGAGATAGGGCAACAATACGTTATTGCATCAAATTACAGCATGAGCATTATGGATTTAGTTATCTACAAACAACAACAACAATACAACAACAGTTTTTACTTTTTTCTCTGGGTAGAATGTCCATCGAATCCACAACCAAACGAATTTCAAGTTTGGATAATGAGGGTATAGATAAACGCGATCTTGTTTATTATCACAGCTTTGCTTGCCAATGCAGCTCCGCCATTTCCGCGACAGTATTTTAACGGTGCTTACAGGCTGAAAAATTGCCTATTACGTTTTATGATTTGATGCGAATATCCATCTATATACATAAGTGAAATGGTTTCAGGCGTTACTAATAGAATTTCTACAGAAATAACTTGTGCTGCCCATAAACCTAATATCAGCACTGAATTATTAAGTTGTAAGCTATTTATTTGTATGGGGAAGACCGCATCGGAAATCCACAAACAGTGGGACCACCGTACATTTGTTTAATGACCTGTGACGTGACGTGACGTGTAATTTTACTGGGGTGAGTTGGGTTTACCCATAGAAGTATTGGGAGTAACTATCGCTTACTGAAGGATATGGTGACCGCAGTTTAATGTTATTTGTTCGCATGTGGATTGTGAATCCCCTTGACTCATGTTGTTTACGTGATGTCATAGAGTGGTCTAAATTCTAATCTTTACATTAATTAATTCTTGAAATCTGAACTCGTTCCGTATCGGATATGATTTTAATTACCACAAATGTATGCATTCATGCAATTGTCACATCTTTAAAATTCATGCAAATGCATTGAAATGCCTCCAACTGTAATATGCTTGCGTATCATTGTCACTTTCCGGCCAATGTTAGTGATTTTAGTTGAACCTTAAGACTTGCTAGGCGGTTTCTTTATGCGAATTTTGAATGTCCGTATATCTGTGCGCTTCGCAAAACTGCTACTTAAAACGAGTTTCATTTTTATATGCTTGCAAACAATTAAACAGATCATTTACTTACTCTGTGTTCCTCACATATTATGATGTAAATATGTAGAAGTCATGTACGAAGGGTGTTTACTGTCCCGTAAAAGTAGTAAGAGGCAACAGAAAGAAACAAGTCATGGTCTCAAACGATGACCTCGAGTTGGGAACTGTGCAGCCATCTTTTAACTGTGCCTGTCACGACATGCAAAAACATAATATTGAGTTTGAACCTTCACCTTTTAGTTAACTCATTATTCCTGCTCCTTATTTTATGAGAGTCAATAAGTCATTTGGATGATATATTCGTTTTTATTTGCATCAATCTCTTGCTGTGCGATATTTCCTCTGTTTTTAGTTTAATAGATGTAGTAAATAATAATGTATATGTGACATTAATCTTTCACTTTTGGCGCTCTGTGTGATGTGGCCGATTGGATTGTTTCTAGCTTATTAAATGTGCCTTCTAGGCAAATAATTGAAAATTACCTTTTGTATTAAGAAAATAACGAAGTTTTATTACTAATGATATCGATTTAAAAACTTTGAATTAGCGATTTGAAGATTTATTTTTTATTGGATTCATTAAACCTCTTAACACAAAACCTCGGCATGTTTTTTTCAGGCTTGCATAGACGACAACTTGGACATGGTGGAGTTCCTTGTGACGCATGGCGCTGACGTCAATCGCGGAGACAACGAGGGATGGACTCCGCTGCACGCCACCGCGTCGTGCGGCTTTCTCAGCATAGCTAGGTAAAAAAAATCTAGTTTTTATGCTCTTTACACATAGTAGTGTGCCATATTGCTAAATAAGGTGTAGTAAGATTCTCTTACTGTTTCTTCCCACGCTGTTGCTAAGTCATCAGCGATTCATTCATGTCATAAGGAATTTTATTTGCTAGATCATCATACACCTAAACTAACGTGCGTGCCATTTGAATTATTTGGAATTGATAGTCAGTTGAAATATTTGTCAAGGCTTTGGAACTGCACCTTAGAAAAGTTAGTTAAATATAACGTAAACTTATATGGTTTGTTGTTGACTTATTTTGGGAGAACGTCCCCCAACCAATAGTATAGGATAGTTTCGGTACTCTCCCGAATTATAATTTCCTATCAATCAATAATGACTTATTTGTACCATAATAATAATATAAGATGAATAACACGACATTGACGCAGCGTGCGACACACGATAGGCGACTGTAAACAAAAGGTTGAGTCACACTGACCTAATAGGCTTCGGGGTTTCTGTAAACGATGATATTCGTCGTATTTAGCTATGAATGGTAACATATTGAAGTTTATTGTTTTGTAGTTATTCACCTAATATGGTTTATTGGATTTGATCCTCGTAATGAGTGTAGAACCACTCATTATGCAGATCCAATCCAATAAACTGTCATGTGGTCCAAAATTAGGTAGTGTCCATCGAATGTTTAGATATAACAAAACCATTCATAAGGTTACATACTTCTAAGTTCGAATGATTATGCAGAATGAGAACCAGAGTGGTCGACATAGCGAACATAATGAGCATGCTGAAGGGGCATTGGGCCGGCCATATGAGCTGTAGAACTGATAATCGTTAGGGTAGACATGTTCTTAAGTAGAGACCGTAAATCGGCATACTTGGGGTACGACGCCTTCAGGCTAGATGGAGCGGTGATCTTAGCAGGGTGTCTAGTAAAACTGAATAAGGGTGGCCGAGGATCGAGTTGAATAGCGTGGGATTAACGAGGCATGTACAATCACGGTCACAGACATCTGACCACTTTGAAAACAAAATGCCGTGCACACGATGACCACCTGTATACCGCCCCTTTTTGCGTCGATCAATAAAGTAAAATAAACTTTGTTTTCAATACGTTTCACAGGCTCTGTTACAAAGATCACAGATGTCTGACCACCTCAGCTGGTTTTTTCAATATTTTTTGTTACAAAAACAGGGCTTAGCAAAGATCTGATGCAGCGATGCTATTGGTTGATGAGCGTAGGTAAGCGTTACTATAGCGACCGAACGCTGCAAGCAGGAATAGTCCTTACGGTGGTTAGATGTCCGTGACCGCGATAGTATGTCAAGCAGTGAACAACTATATAGGACTAGCTTTTGCTAGCGGCTCCGCCCGTGTAGATGTCGGTAATCGTAAAAAAAAAGTAGGCTATGTCCTTCTCCATATCCCAGGCTTATATCTCTGCCAAATTTCATGACGATCGGTTCAGTGGTTTAGGCGTGAAAACGTAATATACAGAGAGACAAACAGACAGAGTTACTTTCACATTTATAATATTAGTATGGATGATGATGACGACTAAGTTCTAGTGTTGGCCAAGTAAGACGCAGATGTAAGAATTGGAAATAGGGCTTCGAGTTAGTATATTGGCGCAATGGCTACGCTATGTCGCGTGGATTCAATCATAGTATATGTGTTGGTATGTAATATAAATAAATAAACTACACATCAGTTGTTAATTAACCCTTACAAATTGTGATCAATTGGAGGAATCGATCCGTGTGGTATGAGTGTGACGTGCTTATATAAAGTTTGTCACTTGGTTACCTAAGTACAATAATGAACGACTTTCAATAAACGCTGCCCGACTAAAAAAATATTTATATTTATTTCTTATTTTCTCTTTGCCTACATTGATATGCAAAATGAGGATACATTACAATTTATTTATTAGCCACCTTCTATTTGCTGTACACGGTGAATAGCTTGTTTTTCCTACCATTATTGAACACTGCATTGGGTATATCTAAAATAGTAATATGAACTAATATACATATATTACGCATAATAATATATTAGTTTCTAGGCTTAGAATATTGTCGATCTTATAGGACATTCGATTAGACGGAATAATACACAACGCATTTTGAGAATGTTATACCATCTTCCAAGAAACTGTCTCGTTTTTCCTGTTAGTATTCCTAATAATCTGTCTTTTATTATTGTTGCTGTATTGAGAAACAATAAAGTTGTAATGTCACTGTTTCTCTTGTGAAAGTAACTTTGTTGAAATAATGTTGTTTTTTTTTTATCCCGGATCAAAACCAGTAACAGTCTCTTATGGTGTTATGTTTTGCGAACATTATGTTGTATTGTGAAAACTTTGCATAAAGTGTGTGTAAAATAAAATAAGTAGATTAATCACACAGTTTATTAACGGAAACTTATCGAGGGGTGGTGAAATGGGAAACAAATAGTTTTATTTGTGTACGTTCACTATTTTTGTTTGCATCGGATGGAATAATACACTCCCGGACTGGTAACTCGAGCCACCATGCATTTTTATGTTTTAGGCCTAAAACATCAAAATAATAAGCCAGAGAAAAAGTTTTTATGCAGTTTTGAAGCCATCATTTCGGTATCAGCATTGTTCCAAAATTGAATTCACGAATTTGAAAAAGATAATAAAATCGGAGTTTGGTCGCTCTTAAAGTAGCAACAAGCTTTGATTAGAGCATCTCTAAATCAATAGTTATATCGTTATTTGTTTTATTTTGCATAAAAATAGTATTAAAATTCATTTTCCTTATTGTTTCATTCATTCTGATGTTCAAATTATGGATACTCCACCTGAAGTAGCCGCGCAAGCTGCACTTACACAGCACACAGTTGCACTTATTCAGTCTGGGCTTAGTCACCGAAACGTGCACAACTTCATGTAAGTCGTTCTGCCGTTCAAAGAATTTACCATCGATACTTGGAGACTGGCGGCTTCCTGCGCCGTTCAGGAGGACCACAAAACCTCTAATTTGTATGCATGATAAATGGTAATGCAAGGGCGGACACTGCACGAATTGTTCGAGAGTACCTATATGAAGTTATGATTGCAGTAATGGAATGGTCAGCAAGAAGCCCTGATATGAATCCATTAGAGCACTTATGGGATGAGCTGAAGAGGCGTGTTCGAACTAACCAACCAGCTCCAGAAAATTTGAAGGAGCTGAAAACTGCCACTTTGGAAGCATGGCAGAACATTCCACAGCACGTCGCAGTGGCATTAATTAATTCCATACTAAAACGCATGACGGCCGTCGTAAATGTTCTTGGAGGTAACACAAGTTACTAAATAAATTTTTTCTCTATGAAAACCATCTCTTTGCAATTAAACTGTTATTCAGATTTCATATTTGAAACAATGACAAACGGAAATGATACTGAGTGACTGGCTTCAAAACCTTTTTTTTTTCTTTGTCCTTCCGTTATTTAAAAAGATAGCGACCTTTTAATAAAATTATGCAGGATGGCTCGATTCAGGTGTCCGGGAGTGTATGTTACGTTTCTTCGATGATCGACTAAACGTCGACTGCTGACGCTGGTGCCCTGTTATTCAACCAACATTCATTATTATCATGAATCTGAATCATCAGGAAAATTGTTACTTAACAATTGGTGTTTGACGTCAATATAGCATATTATGTAACGGGAAAATCTTAGTTGCGTAAATTATTATGTAATTTTATTTTTAACTCGTAGTCATAGAGCATGTGACTGATAGATGTAATAAATAATCGCGTAATAAATGCGTATGCTATTAACTAATGTCAAGTGATCTTCTGGTCCATCGAGGTCTAAAAAATATATACAAAAAACCGGCCAAGTGCGTGTCGGACCACGCACAATGAAGGGTTCCGTAGTTGGTATGAATTTATCCCAAGAACAAACTTAACATCGTAGTTGAAAAACATGTTCTTAAAGATAAAGATAAAGATATATTTATTTTGTAAAACATGAGTACAATATTTAGGTCTTATATGTAAGTTAGGTAGCTACATGTTTTGCCATGTATGGCGTACAAAATTAGTCGCACTAAGCAGACAATACAATAAAATAGAATTTAAATTAAAATGGCAAAATTCAAATAATACAAAAAAAAAAGAAAAAAATTAAAGCAATACAAAAAGAGACAAAAAAAAAATATAATGTCAATATCCAAACAATACTAGAAACATAATTAAATAATAATGTCATAGTCCAAACAAATACCAGAAATAAATTAAAATCACAATGTCATAAAAATTCAAGGAATTCCAAAAATAAAATTAAATCATGTCAAAATCGAAACAAAACCAGAAATCAATTTTCCATACGGAATGTCTGGGAGAACATGTTTTTCATTCAACCGTAAATGTAAGTTGTTTGACTATTACTCGGTAACTTGTGACGCCTACTTGGCTGTGATAGTTTTCCTTTTAGCTTCGTATATATACTACTGCTTTGATTTTTTTTACATACCTATCCACGTACAACCATTTAGCTGGCAGGGACACTTAATTCTAACAAAAATTTGCACTTTGAAGCCTAATATTTCAGAAACGGATCCCTTAATCGAAAAACTGTTTTCACAAACCATATTTTTGAAAGACCCATCCAATAATACCCCACACCATAGGATAGGAGAAAAAAAAAAAAACCCCTCTTTACATTACAGGTGATACCCTAAATAACTATATTTTCATGATTTTATTTTACCACTTTGTCAGCGTAATTAATATGACGTTTATCCATGCCAAATTATAGCTTTCTAGTACTAAGAGTCTCTGAGCTAAGCTGGGGACGGCCATACGGACGGACATGACGAAACTATAAGGGTTCCTTGTTGACTACGGAACCCTAAAATGAACCTCCGGCTAATCTCCGAAACGGGTATTTGGACGGGACTTCACTGTTCTTGTTTACCGTGACAGTGTATACAGTTCGTGTGTAGAAATCGATTCGATTTCTTGCGTAGGCCCGGTGACTTTTCTTAGCGTGTACAAGCGGCCTTAGGCGAGTAAGTATTTTTCATCATGAACGCAAACTTATTACATGGAATGTGTCCAGATCCGAGTCAATATGCTGTTATGTGGTACATCAAGTGGTACGGTCAAAAATATTTGACGAGAGAGAAGAATGCTACTACTACTACACTTAAATATAGTGACCACCTACGACTTTATCTGCGTAGTACTTATTTATATACCTACCTTTAGGCCTCTCTCGACTTCTCGAATATTTTCATAATGTATTTGAATGATAGATTCTTGGCTCCTAATACTGGGTATTTATTGCTATAATGATTCAGCTGGCTTGGATGGTATTGCCAGCTTCTCTTTGTGGTATTCAATTTCAAGTTCTACTGGGCATGTTAAGCGTCACAACACCCAGTTATAAGCCTTCTACATCCAGTCTGCCCCAATGCAATTTTTTAAGGTCAACGGCCCTTCTACCTTAGTAAAATAATCTATACATCTATACAAATAAATTAAATTGCAGTGTCTGTTTGAAATGTCAAAATAACAGCTTTTTACTTTATGCATGTTAATAAGAAAGTATATACGGTACTTATAACAAAAAAACAATATTAATTTTTTGTCTGTCTGTCTGTTTATTACGGCTAATCTCCGAAACGGGTATTTGGACGGGACTTCACTGTTCTTGTTCAGTACCGTGACAGTGTATACAGTTTGTGTGTAGAAACGACACGATTTCTTGCGTAGGCCCGGTGACTTTTCTTAGCGTGTACAAGCGGCCTTAGGCGAGTAAGTATTTTTCATCATGAACGCAAACTTATTACATGGAATGTGTCCAGATCTGAGTCAATATGCTGAAACAACAAATTTTCTTCTTTTTGTATTAAAACGTGTATATTTCTGTTTCAGGTACCTCTTAGAAAACGGCGCCGACGTTTCCGCTGTGAATTATGATGGAGAGCTGCCCGTGGACATCGCCGAATGCGATGCCATGGCCGAAATGCTGCAGAAAATCATCGATGACAAGGGTTAGTACTACGGAATACATCTGTTTATGCTTTAAGACCTATGACTTACTTAAATGACTGTAATGACATACATAATAATCAGCTTATAATAATCCCACTGCTGGGACAAAAGCCTCCTTTCTTCGAGAGGGAGATGGCTGTAATCTACGTTGCGTAAGTGTACGGCCTGAGTGAAAAGGCGTGCGACGGGCCGTTTTGCGTCGCGTGCAATCGGCGAAAGATTGTTCGCCACGCCGCTCGCCGCCACTCAGGACACTCGCGAGGGATTGTAGGTGTTTGACATGAACGCCGCACGCGCCGTCCCGCCGGACGCTCGAGTCGAGCGTGCACTCAGTTCGAACACTTACTACATAATCTACGACGCGGGCTCAAAGTGGGTTGGTAGATGTCACATGTCTTCGAATTTTTTGGTTCTAAGACATTGCGGTTTGTTCACGATGTTTACCTTCACCGTTTTGAGAGCAGTGGTTATGAAATTATTTACACAAAGTAAAGCGCCTGCCTGGGGTCGAACCCACGACCTACAACTCGTAAGTCCGGGGCCATTACCACTGCGCCACCACTGCTCCCGATAGTGACATATTTGGACGTAGTTAAGCAGAAATGACTCAACCCACAATGTGGTCAGGGATGAGTTGTATATATCAAAGAGGTTCTAACGGTTGGTTCTTTCACTCAGCAAAAAAGATCCGCCACACGTAGCTGGGTACCTTCCGTTAACCGTTAGGACCTCTTTGGTATAAACAACTCATCCCTAACCACAATGTGGGTTGAGTCCTTTCTGCTTATCTTCGTCCACTTACGCTTAATTTTCTTTAAAGCTAAGGCTGTACCAGAAGCTTACTGTAGGTCCTCTTATACAACACGAACTATGTGGTACTGGCTAAGAAAACTTCTTCTCCTTTGTTTACATGTTGTTAAATTGAAAATCAAGTTCATCTTCCCATACATTTTAGGATCGCTGATCCATTTGCCAAGCCTGGCGATATTAGGATACCTATCTGTACAAATACATTCAATTGTATTATTGTACGTCTGTTTGTAATGTTAAAATAACAGCTTTTTACTAAATGCATATGAAAGTATACACGGTACATACTAAAAAAAAAAAAATTGTGTGTCTGTTTATTCCGGCTAATCTCGGAAACGGCTAGACCGATTTTGACGCAACTTTCACTGGCAGATAGCTGATGTTATAAGGAGTAACTTGAGCATGGCTGCGGTCACCAGCTAACTAACAATAAGTTTCCTTCCTAGTCTTACCTATATTCTTTTGTTGCGCAGGCGTGGACTGCGATAAATATCGCAATGCTGAATTTGACACTCTGATGAGCGATGCTCGCAAATGGGCAGCTAACGGGTACGTGGAAGTGAGGGACATAAATGGAGGCACCCCACTACACGTCGCGGCAGCTAAAGGATACGTGGAAGTAAGTATTTTGGTTAAGCAGCTCCTACGTCACCTGAGCATGAGGACCTGGGTTCGATTCCCAGACCAGGCAGTGTTATTGGGTTTTCCCATCAGGAATATCTCAGTAGCAGCTCGGATTCTGGGTTTGGTTGATGGAATAGGCGCGCTCCTTGTTATATGGGACTTAAAAATATCTAGGGCAACGTGTGTAGTATAAGTACCCCCCTGCATAACCTTGTGGCGGCATCTGCAGCGCCACACGCGAAGTACATACGCATTAAAGACCTAACGTCACACAAATCCTGCATCGCGCAAGCAGAATTTACCGCGCGACTGTTATTGACACCAGACACAACACCCGTCTGGTCGGAGGATCCTCCCTTTTCTATAGAGGATGAGTGAACTTAAAACTCCGTTCCTCATACCTCTGTAACCCTTCGGAGAAAACCAGCGCTATGTTATGTTATGATTGTTTAGTGATGCAGTTTTTCAATTCTAAGGAGTAACCTATAGCAATCCAAATAGATCCAACATGGAAGGAAAGGCTTTTGTTTAGACCTATTTTTAGGGACTGGTTTGGTTTAGAAAGGTTCATCAATTTATTGTAGAAAAGAAATAAAAAGTATAGATAGATAGATAGATAGATAGAAAGAAAGAAAAATTATTTATTGTGACTGGCACAGGAAGATCACAAACTAAACTAAACACCCAATGATAAAAGCCTAGAAAAAAAGTAGGTCCTGTAATAGGCCAAAAGGCTACTATTTCAGCATGATGCTGCGACATTAAAAATAAGTGTGTCAGCGCTGGTATTCTGATAGCGCCCGCTGTGGTGATGGGTATACTAACACCTCTGCCTTCCAGAAATGTTATGTTACGCTTAAATCTTACCTGTATCGTGTTTCCAGGTGGCTAAGATCCTGCTAGAAGAGTGCGGCGCAGACCCCGACTGCTTGGACTTCGAGGGTTGGACCCCCCTACACGCGTCCGCTCTCTGGGGACAGAAGGAGGCCACCGTCTTGCTGCTCAAGTACGGAGCAGACCCGATGATCAAGAACTACTCAGTAAGTACCGGCACACTGGCTCTTCTACCACAATACTGTTCTATACTAAGACCCACTTGCGCGTATTTAAAAGGCGTTAAACACTAAACGTATTTTAAACATCATTCCGTTTGTGACAATCAGCTGTCATTTTTGAGGATGGGAAATCCTGTAGGACACACGGCTTGTCACACATTAATCATCTTTAGGTTAATACTGCATTCTATTCACAAACGAAATTCTCTTCCAGGGCCAAACCTGCCTTGAACTAGTCGACCCAGGGATGTTGTCGTTCCTTCACGACGCGATGCAGGCACAGCGTCGTATGAACAACAACAACAACAAGCGAAAACGCAGCCCGCCGCAACACGAACCCAAACGGGTTGACATCGAGATCACGCCGCAGCCAGAGAAAGTCGTCAACGGTAAGACTGAAGGTGCTTTCATTGATTTATTACTTAAAACGCGATGACTACTGGCAAGTTTTATTGTGCAAGTTGTCGTTTGTAAAGTTTGCAAACATCTACACAAGTGCAACCATCGGTAAACTCTATGTTTGCTTTGAACTTGAGGCGCACTGACATCATAAGTTACGAAACGCATGGTAGCGCTTACTTCAAAATGGCAGAAGACTGTTGAGGCGCTTACCTTGCTGCAAATATTATTGACTTATAAAAATCTCATAATAATAGCGGTTAATTGTAACAATTAAACTTGCAAGTAGTTACCGTGCCATAGTTTTAGTTAGATCTTACACCTGTCTGTGGCTGTTGTGTGTCGTCGATAACGGTAAGGCGGCTTCGAGTGTTGTTTTTAGATCCCGGAAATATTATGTAAATCCGGGTCCTATTTGTCATCACTATTCAAGAATGTTCAAATCCTTATGCAGCTTTCTGTCTCTACGTATGAAAGTAGCAGTAGTTTTGAGTGTCTGTACGCTTCGAGTACGGTAAGCTTCGAGGTGCTTCCTGTGAGCCTGTTGTCGCTTCTGTTGGTTTTATTTAAAGAGCCTCAAAAACAAGGGACGGCCGGATAATGATGTGTCGTACTGGTGCAAGTAAGGGGACGTCCATTAATTACGTGAGGCGTTTAGGGGGGAGAGAGGGTCGAGCCGAATCTTACCCAATCTCAAGTGGGGGGGAAGGGGGGCCTCGGCAAATACCACGTAATTCTTTTTCCCGTAAGGAACAGTGTAAAATTGCGAGAAAACTGTTTTTTTTTTTAATAAAAATTAGTATTGTAAAAATAATTAAGCAAATTATTTCCATTTTATAGAGGTATGAGGAACAGCATGTAAAGTTCACTCATCCTGTATAGAAAAGGGAGGATCCTCCGACGGGTGCCGTGTCTGGTGGGCTTCTGCCCGACGTTTGATTTCGGGATGTTGTATATACCAGTCGCGCAGTAAACTCTGATTGCGCGATGGAGGATTTGTGTCGTCATGTCTTTTGATGCGTAGTTCACAAGTGCATTGTAGATACCGCCACAATTTAAATAAATCCAACACAATTAAGCACAGATTTATGAATATGCACAAAAAATACGCTTTTGAAAATCTCACGTGAGATAAGGGGTGAGGGGTTCGAGCCAAATCTCACGACGTTTCACAAACGGGGGAGGTGTCGAAAAATCGCCTCACGTAATTCATGGACGCCATCTAAGACAGTTATTTGAACGCTTTCCATCTAATAGATTGTGGTTCAGGTATACAGCAATTTCGCTGGGACTGGTGGAACAGGTCCATAATGCTCCCAAAACGTAGCTGAACTAGTCTGAACGGTGAGCTTGCACGTAGTTTCAGTTTCTAACAACATCATTCCTCATTCTGCAGACAATTTTGTTTAAAAATGGGACAGGTCGCTAAAATAAAAGTGGTTCTGACAGCCGAATATATGCAGCTTAGTTGAGTTTTATAGATCGCATTAGAGAAAGGTGCTGTCCTTCGAAATCGCAATTTGACGGTCCTACTAATTTTGCCTGCGAATTTTGGTTGATTATATCAATCACGTTGAATGTCTCCAAAACAGTAATAGACCAAAAATACTAATGACATACTAAAGTAAATCATAATTATTATTGTTAACGGTATGAGTGTTTGTTGTGCTATCTGCCACTCGCCCGATGAGCTGGCCGAGGTCGCATTTAACTTCATACAGCAGGTTTGGACAACATCAAACAACCAGAAACAATTGAAAAGTCATAATAATTTAAATAAAGAATACGTGCTTTTAAAGTGCCAGGTACTAGGGCTTTCATCCCGAGAATTTCGGTCTTGAAAATGTCAAGAGTCTCGACGCTTTCTTGATATTTTCGAGACCTGAGACTGATATTTTCGGTTTCGGGATTAACGAGACTTTTGACACTTGTCCAATGGTTTAGGGAAATACCCTAAACCATTGTTACAATTACTTAATATCTAACCCCCACTAGCGTCGAAGCAGAGAGAGGTTTTTCTAACGCGGGTGACTTTTGTAATAAATTCAGGTGTGAAACTACACTAAACGCCCTTTGTTTCTTACGTGCGTGCCCATTATAAAAATGATAAACTCATAAATAATATTTGATTTTATAATTTGAGTTTGTTACTGTATGTTTAATAAAGTACTTGATTGAAATATCTTGTTTTGACTGCCTATAATCCTAGCCTATAAGTATGGAACCTACTTTTGGAATAGTCTCTAAAGTCGGTTTTCCCAGGAATTTCGAGATCACATTGGGTCACGATTTTTTTCCCGGGACTCAAAAATGCAGCGAGACTGAAAGCCCTAGTCCAGTACTTATAGCGCTACAAGGTTATTTTGACGCGTGGCTAAAGTTGAATCTGGCGATAGTTTCAATTTTCAATCTTGTTTTTTGAATACATATCGAGTGTCATTTCACAAAATAGTCACACAAAAGTTTACCAACAGCGCCCCTTTGCTAGCGTCACTCGAGCGCCAGAAGATTCTCGTAACAGTTTATACGAAAAATTTGTTCAATAGCTAATTTAAATAAAGAATTTGAAGTCTTATAATGCTAGTACATTTAAAATGTTGTTCAAACCTATCACTCATTCATTCATTACCACGATAGACAAGCCGCCAGCGCCGGAGATCTTAAAGACGGACGCCAAACCTCCGCGCGGCCGCCCGCCTTCGCCCGAGACCACGGAGGAGTCCTCGCCCGAAGACGCGCCGTCGTGGCGCCGATCTGCTTCGTTCCGTAACAGGCAGCCAGACTCGCCTAGTAAGTTATCTAAATAATAAAAATCTTAAATTCATTCATTCACTGACTGACAACGCACAAACAAAACCGCTGGATCCTAGACGCATGACATTTTGCACAAGAGTTCCTTTTGTAACCAAGGTAAGCAATAAGGAATAATTGTTGAAAATTCATCCCCTATAGGGTTTAATTAAATAGGGTATGAAAGTTTCTCATTTTTGCCGATGTGAAATCCCGTCGTGTTCACTTGTCGTGAGTGTGACATATTTTACTATACAAATACTTGTCAAATCGCGGAAACTTAGGGCTGAAACTGCGTGAAGCGGACGCCCGTACAGTTCCTTAAGAAAGTGCTCCGTCGCGGGGCCCAGCGCGGGCATCAGTCGCGGGGGACGCGCGGGGCCCGGTAGCGCCAGCTTACTGGCTATCGTTTTTTTTTGCTAGTCGGCGTTTTGCTAAGTTCTCCATCAACATGACTGTACATACACACCGTTAAAATTAAACTACGAGTAATTAATTGCACATGGAGCCCACCCGCTTGATGCAGTTTCAGGCCTGAAAATTTAAAAAATAAAAAATAAATAAAATCGGCCCCTATCTGGGTAGGATGACTACAGTACCTAGACGTAAATATTGATGTAACGAGCTTTAGAAAGAGATTGTCACACAAGTTTGAGTGAGAGACACGACGTTCGGCAGAACTGAACGTTTTCTGAACCTCAATTTGCCGTATTTGCCGGGTACTGTAGTATTTAGTGGTATCTTTTCTTTCTATTTATGCAACTAGATTGCGTCCGCTTCACGTAGTTAATATTATTAATATTCACATACGTACTGGCGATCACCAATTAGTTTTATTGGGGGTTCGTTACTGGACTGCACTGGTCCGTTGGATAGCCGCATACTAGCAAAAAAAGATTTTAATATAAATGTTTTTTTAAGTTTTAGTTGTTTTCACTGTTTACTTAAGGTTTTACAAAATAGGTCGGATTCGGACCGAGCTTCGCCATTTGGTGACTCCTGATGTAGGGTCCACAAATTAAGCTCGTATAGGTATATAGGAAGATGAGGTGATGAAGTGGGTCAGATGGCTGGCGGTTTTTATAGTCTTATCTCGTTATATGTAGACTGATACAAATATCATCTAAAATTTCCTTAAATAACTCCACATTTCGTACATTTTCAGGGGACAACAATAAGACTGCTAACAACGTAGTCAGTGATAGCGACACCATACTGAGGAGGACACACAGCTTTGAAAACGATAAGAGGTACCGATTTGATGCGACGCGTCACACCTTATCTCATACTTTAACAGTGCACACTGTTTTGCGAAGACGTTCCGTAAAAAGAAAAACTGTACAGCTCGTCCGGTGAACTAACACCATACATATTTCTGCCGCCAAGGAGCGCAGCCGTGTTCTAGTGTAAAAGATATGGGTGCAATTATGGGCACATGACACATTTGAGCTTTCTCTACAACATGTACCAGAATGAACGCACACCACCAAACACCTCGATTAGAATATTATGTTATAATCATATTACATACACTGAATTTTTACTATTCTGTATAAAACATTGTTTATTTATTAAATTAGTTATACTGATTGTGGGAGAAAATTTTGGTCACTTTACAAATCTACGCACGCACTCAGTCGAAAAAGTATAAGGGTCTAGCATAATAGGTACTTCATCCATTTTGGTTTCTTTTGATTATACAGCGGAAGTGTGACAGTAATTTACGTAGTTTTTATTATTTTTGGGATAAAAAACATGATATATCGGGCTAATGGGTTGTGCTCACAAATTGATATTTTTGGTCAACGCTGTTAGACTGTAAAACTGTCTAACAGCGTTGTTTAGTCAGGATATAATCGATCCTGATCTAAAATAAACATCAAACTATTCAATTTAAAATCATCATTTCAGTAGAAAAGACAGACTTATTTATCAAATTAATTATATTAAAAAAATCTTTAACTGAATACTATAATTATAATTTAGGATGCCGCAAATGGCAGACGGCCAGGATTTATTTTTATTGAACGTCTACACAAACTGAACTGTTGTGCAATGTTAGAGTATCGCTGTATATACAACATTAATTGTATGTTGTTAAAATTTGGCATGACAACTAAAATATCAATTAAAATATAAACATTCTTAGAGAATTGTGAGCCCGGAGTTCTTCGTATTGTATATCTTTGAACGATTTCAACTAGATGGGCAGTCGACCTGGTGAAGGTCGCGGGGTGCCGTTGGATGAAAGCGACTCAGAACACTTTGTTACGGAAATCTTTGAGGGGGGCTTATGTCCAATACTGGACATCTTACGCTGTTGCGATGAAAAGATTTAATAGAATCCTGATTAATTGAAACTTGTCATACATTCATACAATTAATTGCATCGGATTTGTTATTAAATTAAAAAGTAAGGATATCTAAATAACTGTAACTCATTCCTCATCTATGTAGGTACATCTGTTTAAAAAGTAGTTTTAAATGTTAGACAAATTAGTAAGCACTTTATATTTTTGTTGCTACACCACATTTTCTTAACTTTTATTTTGCTCACAATTCTTTAGAAATGTTAAAAGCTTTTATAAAGTCATGATCAGGGGTTTATGATTAGTGCTGGCATACAAATTGGCGTGCTTTGATGTAATGTGATGTTTTGGGCTACTTACTGGTTTTCGACAAAGATTCGTGATGTTGCAATTGGTCTATTCGACACAAACGAACAATGTTGCACGTAGTTTTAGTTTTCCGACTATGGCGATAATGCGAAGTTTCGTCGAATCTCGATATGGCCCTGGGCTTAAGATCTCTTTGCAAATCAGAAAGGTTCTACGGGATAGCTATTCTGGCTTTTTGCGGGATGCTGGAACTTTTGATGTTTAATTTTTACATCCAATAATTATGATGCTTATAGAAGTAAAAGCTTATGTGATGTCCCGTCTATGAATGGACGTGTATAAAAATCAAAACGGTTGACCAAGAAAATTGGCGATATCAAATTTTGTATGCAAAGCTCGTCTCTTTGTTTTGCTAGCACTAACCAAAAATGTAAAGGAATAGATAAAAATAACGTTTAACAATGTGCTAACGTATGAGTAACTGCTGAAAACAATATAATATTCATTCGAAATTGAGAACAAAAAATACAATTTTAAGCTTTATTGTATATTTGAGAATTTTCATCAAAAGTGTATGTTGAAATGACGAGACTTCGGTTACATATATCGATTCTTTGCAATCACAAAATAAATAAACTGCAATTCATAAAGGAAGATACCTGAACTACTTAACAATAACACACTAAAGATATTGTCATAGTAAAATGCTTTAATTCCCCGTATCAATAATATCATTATTCTTACAGTATGACGTCAATTTCGAAGAAACATCATATACACTATAAATTAATTATCGATACTACAATTTATTTTTATTTTCTAACGTGGTTTTCCTATCGTATTGATCAAGGGGCCAGACAAAGATACTATAATTTTAAACTTCACCATACACTTTTGTTACATCATTCACAAAATTCTCAGCCAGGGACAGTATCCACTGCCCAGCAAAGTCTTCAACTCTTTTTAACATTTAACATCGCATTCGCTACGTACATGTCGCATGCTTGTGTGCATTGTAGCTTCTACCAACGGTACCGAGACGTGACCGCACGTATAAAGGCGTCGTCCTGTCCTTCAATACCGCCGTCGCAGCCAGCAGCGGAGAGGAAAAAAACTCAAGAGCACACTAACAATGCGACAGAGAGTACTAACGACGATGTACAAACAAGGTGCTCGTTAAATATAAGCTGGCGATCGCTGCGGTTCGTTTTAAACTATTGATTGGAAAGAAAATCATCACAGAAATATGTGCATATAAAAGGTCGATAGCTTAGTATAATTATAAAAGATAAAACCAGCCTATAATTGTCCCATTGCAGAGCAAAGGCCTCTTCTCATATAGAGAAGGTATTAGCATTGATGACCACGCTTGCTGAGTGCGGAATGGCGATTTCAGACTTATATTAATTACTAGCTGCACCAGCTGCATGCGTTCCAATGCCACATCAAGTAAAAAAGTGTTTGGTCGAACTTTTTTTTTCTGGCCAGAAACTCGTGGGCGTCCTTAGAATAGCCCTACTAAAGTTTCATCACGATCTGATCAATGGTTTAGGAACGCGAACGATAAAAAATAAAAGCGTTATATAATTAAAAGACTAACTAATTTACCGAGTATTTGTGCACTTCTCGAACTTAAAATTAATTCGGAATTTGTTTTCATGTTAGCACTATTGAAATTCAAAACATTATAGTGCTTTCAGAGAGCAGTGATGGCCTAGTGGTAAGGCCACGACTTACGAGTCGCGGGTCTTAGGTTCGAACCATGACACACGCTTTACTCTGCGTAAGTTATTTATCACCATTGCTCTCAAAACGGTGAAGGAAAGCATTGTGAGGAAACCGGTATGTCCTAGAACAAAACATTTGAAGACATGTGACATTACCAACCCGCACTTTGCCTGCGTGGTGAGTTACGGCCCGTTCCCTCTCATCGAGAGGAGGCTTCGAGTCCCAGCCGTGGGAACATTATAGTGCTTTTGTAAAGCTATGACTTATTTTGGAAAGCAGCATTTTTGTGATCCAGTTTGAAGCGTATGTCGTTGTAATTACTGGCACTGGCTGGTCTGGGAAGCAACGCATATCTTGTTTTATTGAATACATGAATTGTGTTGCATATAGAGGTCGGATATTCGGATGGATATTTACCAAAAGTAAATTTTTTGTTTAGAAATTATGGAAGCGGCTTCTTAATTATTTTTTTCTTAATATAAATCCCGGGTTTCCAGAAAATCCGGGAATGCACAACTGATCGGATACATGGTATGGAAACGACTTCTTAAATATGTAATATTATTTAACTTCACTTTTTTATTTTGTTATTTGTATTTTGTGTTCACGAACTGTGATTAAATAAACGTTATTCTTTATTTCTTTCGCGGGATATTTATTAGCGATATAAGTGTATTCCATATTAGCTAACACCTGAACGTAAGTATATATAAATTGCATTCTATAGAATCGAATTTATATTTAAAGTTCTAATTAGGTACTACTTTAACCGATTAACTGTCCACAAAGTAGACACAATAGTTGAACAATCAACGTGAATCATATGTGATTCATGGGACAGCGAAAGTGTTAAATTTGACGATCCCGGAATCGCGGGATTTTTTCGATTCAAAAGTGCATTCCATACAAGCCAACCCTCAACTTTCGGTAAATATGCATCCGATTATCCGATCTGTTGTTATATGTTAATGCAGTTTAAAAAAAATAAAAAAATACGTAAATTCTTATGAACGAACCGCAACGATCGTTACCATTCATGAAAACATGAATATTTAATATTCATCAAAATAACTGTTATTTATGTCTCGCTATGTACGCTTATTATTGTTGTTCTATATGTGTATTTGTTTATATGTTGCTATTTATATTATTTGTATATATTTTATTTTAATTTTATACACATACATTACACACCTACAACTGTTTTCAGTTGCAAACTGTAAAACTGTCAGAACTTATCTTAATAATTATTTCTGAAAAACGTAACGTAAAGTCTTTATTGATAGTTATTGGATATGTCTCCACTCATTGGAAAAAAACAATAAGATATTCAAAAATGCATGTGAAATATTTTTTTTTTTTAATAAAGATAACTTCAATACACACAAACTATTATATAGCTATATCATAATTAGTGATCGGATTTTGGCCTGCAATTACTGGGATTAATGTGATAAAATATACCTATTTAACCGATATTACAACTTAGTATAACCAGTACATGCCAAATGACCCTATTCCCAGGACACCGGGCTAATATGACTTACCCTTATTCTGATAACGTCATTAAATCCCAGTAATTGCACGCCAAAATTCAATCACTACAGTATACTATACAATATACAGTAGCCAATTAATGTTCTCAATGTCATAGTCAATGTATTCCTTTACGTGCTTAGAATAAACCCAACGGAGAGACGGGAGAGGGAGGTGAACACGTGGAGCGGCCCTACAACCACCACTCCAAACGCCAGCCCCACTAACACCACCACTACCACCACAGTCAGAAGGTATGGAAGAGTTACACCCGTGTGCTTTGATAATCACGTGTGGGAGAAAACTTGTTTAAAGAGAATTTGACCTTATTGGTGGGTACACAATTCATATAATTATGTGAAATATAACATACGTTATAACGATAATGACGTCCAAAATGAAATGCAACATGAAATGTAACACTTTGATACAAATTCGCGAAGTGGTTGTGTTGCATTGGATATAATATATTTACACGACACGGTCGACCATCACCACCAACCCATGGTTTGTGCAGGCCAAGCAGCGCAGAGCAGAGGATTTTCTGATCACACTGAATAATAAACTTTATTTTTAGTGTCATAAGTTCCGAATTTGATCAGACATAGTCGCAGACAGCAAACAAGTGTGCTTGCGAAGGTTATTTTGATCAAATAGTAGGAAGGATCTTTTGATGCCCTGCATTTCTGCCAGTCGTCCTTGAATCTTGCTATAATTTTCTTTACAATTAGTTTCAATCCACACTTAGAAATTTGTTTAATATATGTACTGTTATAATTCTTATGTATTTCAAGTAATTATGTCGAAAGTATGTTCATAAGTAGATAATCTGCACTTATGCAGTGTGTCTGTGTTAGGTTATTAGTGTGTCCTAGAATCAACTTTAGAAAACCGATATACATAACTACTAGTTAAAATAATAGGAAATATCTGAATTTAATGGTTGTATTTTTAATAACTTCAAATATTTAACTATATGGACGACTAGCTTTTGCCCGCGGCTCCGCCCGCGTAGATGTCGGTTATCGCGTAAAAAAGTAGCCTAGGTCCTTCTCCATATCCCAGGCTATATCTCTGCCAAATTTCATGACGATCGGTTCAGCGGTTTAGACGTGAAAACGTAACATATAGACAGACAGGCAGAGTTACTTTTCATCTTTTCTTTATAATATTAGTATGGATTGTATAAAAGGATCTAAAGCAGCATTGATGCTGATGAAAATAAGCATCTTTGACTTACTTGACTAAAAACTTCACATAATTGATGTAACACTTTTCAATACAAAGTAAGGTATTGTATTACTACAGTTCCCCGGAGAGCGTAGAGTCGAACAGTAGCAATTCGACACCCAGCTCTGCCACGCCGACCAAATTGTCGCCCGGGAACATATTCAAGAACTTCTTCAAGTAACCGTGATGTTATGTACAATGCTTGGACACGGGAATTGTAACCTTATTACGTTTTTGTAACGTTGATTTTTCATTGTGCAAATGGATGAAAAGTTATAGTGCCGATAACAACGTAACTTTGTAGTAAGCCAATCATTTAGATGATAATTATATTGGCAGTCAAGAAGTCTAGCAATGTCAGCGATCATTTGGTCTCGTGTCATTACCGTTAAAATTAAGACGGTTCTCGTGTTCAAGCAAACTCGGTTTTATTTGTGTGTTAGTTATCATTTGCGCTTCGTCTTTTTTTTGTGCTCGGATGATTTTATTTGCGTTTTATTGATACTAAGATTTGTATAATATCAGGCATGTCAAGTTTGATATTTATATCTAGAGCGTTGCATGTCTAACAATCTTTGTTTAGAGAATTTGCAATAATTCTTTTTTTGCTTTATTTTGTGGAATCCTATCTGAGGAACAAAGAATAACACAATTTATCTAACAGGTCGTTTGTGCCTCCGGTTCGGGATGAGGAGAGTGAAACTCAAAGAAAAGCTCACGCGAAGCGCGTGCGTGAGACACGGCGTTCCACCCAAGGCGTGACCTTGGACGAGATCAAGTCTGCAGAACAACTCGTCAAAAAGAAAGCTGGTAATGGGACCACTGAAAGCCCCTCCCCCGGCAGCTTGAAGAAAGATGAACCCGCACCTGCTGCTGCCGTAGCGCCAACGCCAGATAACGGCTCGGTACGTGCCCAAAACAAAATATTAGAAGGCCAATTCCCGTCATCAAAAACGTTCAAAATCGAGTCGCAATCTCATCTCAGCGAAAATCAATGTCAAACACGTCAAATTTTTTGAAAAAATCTCAATTTTTATTTTTGTTATTTTTATAAAAACCTGTATTTTTGAGAGATTGAGACGTAGACTAGAAAGCGAACGTACGTAAAAAAAAAAAAAAACTGGAATTGCCTCTCTGAAATAAGAACTAACCCATTAGTTACTCGATAGTAGAGGGATGGACAGATAGAAAATTACTAAAACAATTTGGTTTTCTCAAAAAATTTATATTTGCTTACCAAAGTGACTAATCGGTAAAAGGGAAGGCTATTAACTATTGGAATAAAGTATAGCACAAACGTTATTTTCCTATCTAAATGTTGAATTGACGAATGTTTCAGAACAAAACTAAGTATATACTAGTGTTATTTGAATTGGGTGATTTGAGGATTAGATTAATATGCGATATGTATTTGCCATTATAATATGTTGTGGCTAAGTAATAACAGCCGCGCGGGTCGATTGATCAGGTTAAGCTACGCTTACCGCGGTTGGTCTGTGGATGGGTGACCATCTTTACATACCAAGACCCCTTAGTGCCTCGGAAAGCACGTTAAACCGTTGGTCCCGGCTGTCATTCGATCGATTCGTGGATCTTTGACAGTCTTTACGGGTCGTCATAAGCCCGAAAGTCTGACACCCAGTCTTACCAAGGAGTATCGTATTACCCAGTAACTGGGTTGTCAGAGCCTGTCTGACAACCCAGTTACTGGGTAATACGATACTCCTTGGTAAGACTGACAGACTGGAACCCGACCCTAACTTAGTTGGGAAAGGCTACGCAGATGATGATTGGCCGTGGCAAGACTGTGTTATTTAAAAACAAATCTTGTACTCTTACACATGAAAAGGCAGGCCAAGTCGTTAGTTATTAGATGCACATAAAATTACACTGGTCCTGCAATACCTGTACATATGTTGAGTTTGTATTTTTTGAGCTTTCTTTTTGTAATTTACACCACCACTCATTGGTCCAATGTTTGCTTAATTTTTATTTACCTGTCGTCTCGTGTTAATTCGACCATCCGGTACATTGTCATGATGTTCATCAGATCATCCCATACATGTGATTGGATAAAAGTACATAACAAAAAAAAAAATTATACAAATAATGGCTTAATGTAACTTTTAATTGAGTTGAAAAAGATGATCTTAGGTTCTTAAATCTGTTTTGTTACCGAAAAAGAAAACCTGGACTCCATTTCTCTTGACGATGAGAAAAAAAATCTATAAATTTTCCTATGTCTAAAAGTTGGGGCATACCCAGTATTATATTACAAACTAGCGAGCCCGACCAGACGTTGTCCTGCCCGAACAGAGCCACCTATCGGGTCCAATTGTGAATCTAAAGGATCCAGGGACCCACCCAATCAAACAACAACAAAAAAAAAAAAAAAAACTTCATTTTGACGACAGAAATTAAGGGATGAATCATGAAGTCAGATATTATTGCCGAGCTATTTATAGTAATATATTTATGCTCGTGATTAACAGAAGAATTATACAGGGCATCCCAGGACTTTGCCATATGGAGGGAAAATACCGTAAATACTGTAGATAGAAAAAAATATTGAATTTAGACTTTATTTTAAAATAATAAGGTACGTTTTAATGCAACTTACAACCAATTTAATTGATTAAATGCTCCAAATGTCTCCCTTCTTGCTGTATACAAATTGTAACTCTTAATAATGTTGCTTCCCGTTGATTTCTTTAATTTTTCTAATCGATGTAATACTTTGAAATGAGATAATAAAGTAAAAAGTAGGACATGAAGTCAGTTGTTATAAGCACGACATAGTCAGAAAAAATTTGCTAGTCATTGTTCTGTTTTTTTTTTTTAAGTTAAATGTTAAATTTCATTGTCTTTCTTTTATTTTAGATGCCTTGTTATGTAGAAGAAATAAATATGTATGATTGACCCTTTCGATCGGTAAAGTAAAATAATAGGTTTTTTCGATTTCCGATTAAAGGCGATTATTTAAAATTCTTTGAATACAGTTCGTATTGTTTTTAAAATAAAAATGAAGTCTTCATTCAGTAAATTTTTACATCTACAGTATTTAAGGTACTTTCCCTCCATGTGGCAAAGTCGTGGGACGCTCTGTATAAAGATAAAACGAAAAAGAGATCAAATTCACTTTTAACTTACGTTCAAAATTCTTTCTGAATTCGTTTAGTGAACCCATGTTCAACCTATCAAGCCTCGACTGAGACATTAATTCTCTCTTGGGAGTCGAGTCTCTAAAGGTGCTCTTCTGAAGGCGACCGCAACCGCAAACCGCTGCGGCAACGCTACCCTATCGCAATGACAGATCGCAGCGACATGACTGGTTTTTATGTAACCATGAAAACGCTTCCGTAGAGTGCTACAAGGATCTTTTGCGCCTGAAATACATAGGATTGTGCTCAATGTTTGTGAAATAAAATTGAACATCAAGATGGCAGCGTTAGTTCCGATTTTGGCCACGCAAAAGATCCTTGTACCTGACACCGTTTTTGTAGAGTTACATAGAAATCAGTCGTAACGCCGCGATCTGTCATTGTGATTGGGCGGTCTTATCCTCGGTGACGCCTTCGGAATATTACCATAAAGGTTAACTGACTTGTGGGGTGTGTATAGACGCGTGCGTCAGTTCCGGGCGGCGACGTGGCGGTGTCGCTAGCGCTGGCGTGCGCGTCCGCGACGGCAACGGCTACCATCGCCGCCAACAGCGAGCGCCGCCCCTCATGGCGGCTCAGGCTCGACCCCACTAACAAGGTGGCTATAGCACCGCGATGGCCGAATGAGATTGTCGATAGCAAACAATAGTATCGCCGTTTTTTTAACGAATGTTTTAAGAGTTTATTTACACTTTTCGTCATTGCTTTATAAAATGTGTTGTCATAATCAAACACCTTGTTTTATTTAAGTTGCATTTGCATATTAATAGCGTATTTTTTAATATTTATTTGACCAAATTGAAACCATATTTTTTTATGTTCTTATAACCAATCGTAATTTATCTGTCTCGAAATCGAGATGTACAGACGCCAGCAGGTCAAGCTACCCGAAACTGTCAAATTTTCGCAATCAACTTTGAACCTTATCCTGTAGTGATAAAGTTGAAAATCTATTAAAGAAATTTTACAGATTGTAGTAGCTTGATGTGCTGGTGTCTGTACTTAATTGCGCATACTCATAATTTTATATTGTTGGCATTTTTGAACGATTCCTAAAAGATCAAGGTTAATAGAACATAACAAACATTAGTTAATCCTATTAAATCATCGTAGAGCACTTATTATCTGTCGACAACCTCGTTTGACTCGGTCGCTGGACGGGACGCGCATGGTGTGAAATAAATTCTTTTTCGCAAATCGGTGTTAAAATTCTGATTTTGGGACTTTAGTCACTGTGTGTAGAAATTAAAGACTAATCTGCTGTGTATGGCTTTTTGCGGTAAACTAAAAGTGTTACCGTATTGGTAAAGCTTGTAGTTCCGTTTTAAGAGGGTATAAGCCAGATTAAAATGCAGTATTTCAAAAATATAATTGTTTAACCCTCTGACCGCCACGCTCGTACCACAAACTGCCACATTACACCAATCTATAAATTCGAAAAAATTATATGTTATTTTTCCCAAAGTTTAAGTATAGTGCCCCGTTTACTTTTAAGAACGTATAATGAGGAAAAGAGCAATACTTGATTGGTGATGCTTATATTCCATCATTAATTTATTTGTCCATAATATTATTTTTCATCTTTTTTTTATTTTACGACACTTTAAAAGTCTTCGCGCCCAAACGTACGTGGCGGTGAAAAGGTTAAATTGACATAACATCACAGCATGCAACATCGTTGTCATCATTAGGTGTTTAGTATCATTCTCTCCCAACATCAGAATTCGCGTATTCTTAGCATTTCTGTCAGTTATTTCGTGCGCCACATTCTTAGCGTGCCATGTGTGTGAAACTTCCTGCACAAATTACTTCTTACACAGACACTCGACTTACTTCCTAGATATTGAGCCGTCGCCCGGTGCGGCTGACGTCTCTTTTTATTAAATAAATCACTTACTCGAAGTTTTTCGCACCTTCGCGCCCGTTATTTAGACCTCAACTGATCTCTCAATTTTTGTACAGTCAACCGCACATCATTGATAAAATTTGCACTACGAAAACCGCCTTTATTGTTACGACTTAAAGGTGCTATTGTCAAATTGTAACCACTGATGTGCGGTTGACTGTACAAGATTAACAACGTCAGAGAAATTTAGGCGCGTGTCTGTCATAGTCACCCTTTAGCCTAAATTCCTCTGTAGTAGGTCGAGTATCTGTAAAGCACATCGTTTTTGTCTTCTGCCACGTGATGTCTTCTCACACTTTCTTGTCTGTTTGCATGTATGTTCCACTGCACCGGTATGAAAATATTGTTAGAACCCTATCGCTTTAACTTGAAAGTAAGCTACCATACAAATTTATACTTTATTTATAGGTCGATGAATGAAATAATTTTATGGAATTAATGTTTTTTTTTTATAATTGAATAATACGAATCAATACGTTTCATTCATTTCCTTAGATTCGTTGTGACTTTAGGCTTGATATTCAAGTAAGATGATGTATGTGATAAAATCCTTACAAAAAAAAAAAGTTAACCTGTTGTCTAGTTATATTATAATTCACGTAATTTATTTACTTTGCATGCTTTATTAATATCACTAAATAAATGCAATGTGCTTATAGAAATACAAATTAGTGGATTTACTAACAAGATGTAGAGTATTTTTGTTTTAGAGGGATAACTATGCACTTTAATGAAAATAACTATAATAGTTGCACACACGCAGGTTTAGAACATTACATTAAATAAAGCAGTTATTGAAGTTCGCATTATAATTTTAATATGCCATAAAAGTATACTAAAATAAAAAATAAACTATATTCCGTCCACTTAGAGAATTCTTTTTTGACACCTGTCAGTTTCATACAAACGAATATGTGTCTCATGAATATAGACTTTATTAGTTCCAAATCTTGTACAACTGGCAGGTGTCAAAAAAGCATTTTCTCGGGACGGAATATACGTAAACTATTTCCTTCAACGACGCAGCTTACGGTGGGGTTAGATTGAAAAAGTAATTTTATACCGACTGAAAATCATACCAAAAATTGTTTTTCTTTATTGCATAAGTGATCTGGCCGTCAGAGGCTCCAGTAATGGGGGAGTCCAATGTAAAAGAATGTCAAAGTTGTAAAGAGAACTTATAAAAAAAGTTATTTTATACCGCGCTAAAACCTCATGGGACGGTTTTTGGGATAATATTCGATAAAAAAAAATAATCACCCACTTCTATGCAGCTGGCAATTTTTTTGGGTAGAAAATGATCCCATAAATCGTCCCATAAGGTTTTGTTGCGGTATGAAATTACTTTTTTTATAAGTTTTTTTACAACTTTGACATGCTGTTATTTTGGATTCCCCATTGGGTGCGGCGGCTGAACATCACAGTTATGATTATTGAATATTAAAACACTACTAGAAATGAAATTTATTCGGTATAAATTTGGTCGCAAGAATCGAGCAGTACCTCCCCTACTATTGTAATCAGTACACCATTTTGGGGAATATTTACGTCAAATTAAAAAGATGTCTGTATGTTTGCTTTACGCACGTTGTTCTTATGCTGGGTACAGATTGGTGAAACGTGACATGAAATATAACACTAGTGAGCCATCCAAACTTATGCAATGCAAAATGAAATGTAACATTAGTGAGCTATCCAAACTTATGAAATGCAAAATGAAATGTAACATTAGTGAGCTATCCAAACTTATGCAATGCAAAATGAAATGTAACATTAGTGAGCCATCCAAACTTATGCAATGCAACATGAAATGTAACACAACAAGTACGTGAATTTGTTTCAACGTGTGTAACGTTCCTATTTGTACCCGGTATTTTTTTGGAATGAGATGCATGAATGTGTGAATGATCCACAAGGTGCAATTTTGGGAAATAATTGTTTTTACAATAGTTTGTACACATTAGTATCCTTGCTCGGTTGACTCGATACTGATTCGCTCTCAATACAATCAACATCGGCGGAACTAAATGTCTCATGAATATAACGAGAGAAAACAATTTGTAAAGTCTTTTCATAGCTCCTCTTTCTGAATAAGTGGAACCTTCCTGTAAAACACATAAAAAGGACAGATTCCAGAAATATTTTAGTTGAAAATACGTCTTTAACTTCTACGCTTCTATACTTCTATAGCTCCCATTGTGAACAACGAACTCCCAAACAAACACCCTCTTCGTAGACTAATAAGTGGTATGTTGTAACAGTTTGAGCTAGAGGACGCTGGGCGAGCATCGCCGCGGCCGGTCACTACGGCGGCCGAGGCGACTGTGACGCTGCCGTTCCGCCGCCCTCCCACCGGATCCAACGCCAATACCACCTCCACATCAGCGAAAGACGATAATCGGACAGGTAATATCACCTTACGAAAACGCTGTTCACTTTTGGACGTTGTCACATTAAACTCGTTACTTCACATTGATCTTACATCATAGGCAATAGGCTAAATCCAGGATAGGTGCCTTGATTGCAATTACTCTAGTTTCGCGAATTAAACGCATGTTATTTTATTTATCTATCCAGAGACTGCAACTACAACTAAGTTGACCGTGTTGCATGTCTCTGTGCGATTGCGTGGGACGGCTAGGTGCGATCAAAGTTTTTGCGGGATAAATATCCTCTTTCTCGACAGGGCATCTATCCTAAACGTAATTTACATGGATTGGGCAACTATCCCCTATATGGGATAGTTGTCCTAAAATTTAGAGGTCCACAAAAATCGCCAATGCTCTGGAAATATCAAACATAATGTTTATTCCTTTCATAAATTTGAAGATAATATACCAAAGTACCTACCCGTTTTACAAATAAAGAATCTTGCTTTTTGTTCAAAAAGATATAAAGTAATTTCAAAAAGTGGGGCATCTATCCTGGATTTACCCTACGTCACGTTTTTGACGTCCCAATTTACATGGTATATTATGACAATGTTCTAAGTATGGTTGGTATGGTGGTTTCGGGACTCGGCCATATATACTATGTATTTTAAGGTTGAACTTACGGTTGACGTCGACCAGTCGATTATGATCGTCTCAAAACATAATCTATCGTCTGCATCAAGCGAACTGAGCGATTGATGTACGACCGGCCATCGATCGATACATTTTGAAACAGACTGCTTGGTTTTGATCAATTCCGCAGTATCGATGGACGGTTGATCTTCCACTCGCTGCTTTGTACCACACTAATTCGATCTGAACGGTCGATGTTATTGATCAATTGCAATCTAGCTGCAAGTTAAAACCTCTTTGAAACAATTTACTAGCTCAAAAATCCTATGTTAATCAGGCTAAGATAATTTTTGTATCTCTACACCAGAACCAGCTGCTGAGGAAGAAAAAGAGCGCGAGAGTAGTACAGAAAGCAAATCTTCAAGCAACGCGTCTCCGGCGAGCACGCAGGCCGCGCTCAATGTTATACAGCGCCGGCGCAGGCCCAAGCGACGCTCCACCGGCGTTGGACACGTCGATATGGACGTAGGAGACTTTCACTACTACACTATATTTAATTATGCCCATTTTCGCTAACACTACATCATCATCATCATCATTTCAGCCGAAAGATGACCACTGCTGGACATAAGCCTCCCCCAATTGGGGGGTTTGCCATAATCGCCACGCTTGGCAGACGGGTTGGCGATCGCAGTATGATGTTAAAAATGCATAGAGAACGCTGCTGCCCATTCTCTAGTAAGTCCCTTAGTCGCCATTTACGACACCCACGGGAGAAAATGGGGTGGTGCTATTCTTTACGTCCGGCACCACACGGCACTAACACCACATGCGACAACTAAATCTATTGCGTTATGCTTAGACAACAGATTTCTAAGCATAACGCATCGCATCGACAGAAATCGAACTTGCCCTAAAATAACACAGACACGTGTCAAAAATGTTGGTGATGGTGGAACTTAGGAGTTGCCTACTGAGAAAAAAATGGTGAAACGGAGTGGTTGCTTAGGAAACTGCTCACGTTTGGCATTACCTAACTAGACGTTACTTTGCTTGACGTTATTGAAAACGGGCATAAGACTACGTATGGAACGGCCACCCCCTGAAATGAGTAACCTGACCCCGCCCCGAACGCATATCGATGATGTTTTTCCCTTGTATCGGTGCAAACAAGAGAATAGCTGATGCGGGTACCGGGACTTACTGCAAAGGATGCGTCAGATGATTTTCCTGTTTTTTTTTTTCTATACCCTCTAATGTCATCATCATCGTTCTCCTGCCCTTATCGCAATTTATTTGAGGTCGGCGCAATATGTCTTTTAATGAAGTATTAAAAATAGATGATACGAGTAAGTCTAATGAAAATACACTCACAAAATAAAATAATACATCACCATCAACAATATTGGCGGTAAGATCGATGGTTCAAAAAGGGCTCGTATTCGAGTAAGTGTAACGACATTTTGATTATTTTGTGGTAGGATCATACACGGTCTTTAAAAAGTGTAAACATATAAAATGCGACCTTTGTATAAAAATGCTTAGAGATTGTAAAGTAGATAATATGCCTTGTCTATAATAATAATAATAATAATACCCTACCGCCGTATCTCTACGTTGACGTCGTGGTGGGGCTTGCGCGCTCCGAACTCTGGGTCTGTGCCGGTAGAGTTTACTTTACCGGAACATGTCTAGGGTGAGGAGCCAGACCAAGAGAGATACAGAAACCCGCAGGGCAGCATGTGGCGAGCTGTTGGGCAGTTGCGACCCCACGGACCCTATCTCCCGGGAGAAGTCATGTTCCTCATCTCTGGCTTGCCTTTATTGGCCTGCTGGAGTGAACACTGACGAGGAACTGAGCTCCCACCTCATTCTTGCCTTTATTGGCCGGTTTGAGTGGAGATTCGCGAGAGCAAACGTGCTCGGAGGAAGGAAGTATTCCAGTAAGTGCTTGTAGGGATCTTGACCATCTTCCGGGCTCTGGGATGGTTCTGAGAGCCTTGGAATACCTCTCCACTCCTCGAGCACCTCAGGATATGTTGCCCCCTTGTCGCTACGTCACTATGTGCTAGCGACCGTTTTCGGGGGCCCATTAATGAGTGTGCAAGTCACCCCTGCCATTTTATCCGTGTATAATAAAACATTGATCAGGCAGGGGCCATAGTCCTTCCATAGTTTTAGGTAACCAGTCCATTTTAACCACCCAAACCCATAGTCCAATATCTTTGTTTCCATATCCTACAATAGTCCTACACCAACCGGGGATTGTCCTTGGGTGCACTTGCATAGTGCGTACAGGGATAATCGTCGGTTGGTACCTCATTCCATTTAAAATTGTCTAAGGGGCCTCTACGAGTTGGCTTCGGCCCCTCGTACGCCTTCCAAAGGTCCGGGACCCCAGGGTCCCGAGATAAGTCAAAGAAATGTAAAAATAATAATAATAATAATTTGGTATGATAATATCCGCACAAACGCTTTTCGTCCCGTATCAATCAGATTATACTATACTAGGTTTAAATAACTCGAATCATCGACCCTCAGTGGTACGTTCCATCAATCCATTCAGACCAATCCATTATCCGAACAATGATGTAACGATTAAACATAAATCATCTTTACAACTATTTGGTTCGAATTCCGAAGTCGAGTAATAATAATAACCTAAAATATCTGTTATGAAATTGATGACAACGGCCGTAGGTCGTATTTACGATCCATGGCTTTGGAAAATGTCACGCGCATACTGCGGCCTATTTGTTGGATGACTCACAGGACAAACTTATTGTGTGAGCTTATTGATAGTTTATGTTCCCGACCACCTTTAAGGCTTGAAACTGCGTTAAGCGGACGCCCATACAAAAGTGCTCAGTCGCGGGGACCAGCGCGGGCGTCTGTCGCAGGGAGGCGGGCCCCTCGAGCGTAAAGAAAAACGGCCACATTCCTCTAGATCGTATTTTGTTGCTTCGTATCTCATTATGAAACTTTATAAAAGGTTAAAGAAAATTCTAGACACACTGAAAAAAATGTTTACTTATACATAACCAAACTTTCGTCAACATGTAACACAAAAAAATGACCACATAACTTTATGCAACATGTAACCAAAACCTGTGCTGGCTGTTGTGTATCACTTTATTTTTTTATTTTTTTTTATTAAGTTAACTTTTATAAATTCTTGTCAAACTTTGATTATTCCTGAAATAGCCGAAGTAGTTAGGCTAAATATATTTTTCAGTGTAGATTCGAGGTTGCTGATTGAGCAGTTTTTCATAATTCCGTCTCAGTCACGAGATAATATTTTTTTAAAGGAGTGGCGCTAGTGGACCTGTGAGCGCCCTCTTAAGGCAGTTTCAGGCGTAATACTTAGTTTTACGACATTGATACAACTCTCCATCTTCTTCAAGAACAAAACTATTCCGATACGTACCTTCGACTAGGATCAAGGAATGTCGACACCCCGCCATCATGGTCATGTCATCAGGGTCATGTTGTGTGTCTGCTTCCGTGTTACAAAATATCGCATCATTTGTTGTTATGTGTTAGTTCGTACATCTAGATGTTAAGTCGATAACACTACTTAATCTGTTCTCAGGATATCGTAAATGACCGCGGCGGAGGCGGTGAAGGCTGCGACGCGGATATCGAGGCACCCACGGTAAGTTACAATAAATACCTACATTTCATACAATCTTTTGCCCGGAGGCCACTCCGATTCTAGAGGAACTACTCCATGTACCCGGATAAAAGGTATTCTATGGCCCCACGGCCTTCCATACAACAGTAATTCTACGCTATTTTACTTTATAATTTGGGATCACATGGCAGTTTCATAATGCGTTTGTTTTTAACCGTATGAACAGTAGGATGTTAACGTGTGATCCCATCTTTATACCGGAAATATAATACAGGACAGCGCCGTGTGAATGGCTGGTATGTGTTTGTATGCTTGTGTTTTTATTCAAGACATGGTCGGTCTATTTATGTACCGCGTTCCACTCAAAACTGAATGGCAGTTTATGCGTTATAGAACTTATAGAGTAACAAACAAACAAAGAAATTAATTTGCTCTAACATAATTTTCTATTGTTACTAGCTGCACCGCAAGCGTTGCAATGCCATGTTAAGTAAAAAAGTGTTTGGTCGAACTTTTTTTTTGGGCCATAATCCCTCCCGAGCGTCCTCAGAACACCCTAACAAAGTTTCATCAGAGGACAAACATATAAATAAACTTTTTTTTATTTACATAGAAGATAGTTATGTCGAGTAATGGCGACCACAAACTACTGTACTATTTTCTAAAATTTGGTTGAATGTTAACTTTTTTAGATGTTTTCATCAAACCATTATTTACTGAGTAGTTTGTTAGCTGCTTATGTTTGACTCGTGTGGGAGGGGATCGCTCGAAATCGTATGTTATTTATAGTGAAGTGACGAAAGCGCCATAGTAGGTGGATATTGATGGGTTTGCTGAAATTAAGACTATGTTTCGAAACTTCGTTGATAACATAAAGCAAATAAAATAATTCGTACTTTTCGTTTTCGGTTACCACTCCAACCCACGTCTACTGTATCACTAGCCTGTGCCACCATTGAGCTACCTAATTATTCATAGCGAAATCTTAATCAAAGTTAAGGCACGTAATCTCAAATCAAAACAGATGGATATTCGCCATACATTAAACCCACGCGAGGAACTAAAATAGTCATATAGATATGAACACGCTCATACATAATGCGTCATGAGAAACTTCAGAATAACTTCCTTTGGACACGTACGGCAATTTAATTTAATTAATCCTGTTAGTCACCAGTTATTAATTTTATTTCATATCCTTGGACTAATCTCGTCTTGTTTTGATACGAAATGTTTAGTCTGAATTGTAAAGGTGCAGTTCCATGATGTTTATGGAACTCATTAAAAATGATTACGCTGCACATTATCTGGTCAAGAAAAAGGCAAGACTTTTTAGTGGATGAAGAAAGGGTTATGACAACATCTCATTCTCCTTTTGGTCCCTACTGGCAAATGCTATAGTCCCTAGAGAAGCCGCCTGACTTTATCGCCTTGTGTTTTATGCAATAGAAAGGTGACCAAATTATGAATGAGTTTTAAGTTGACTAATGACCGTTCCAAAAGTTCTTTAAACTGGGCCTAGTATTTAGTAAATATCTATAACAAAAACATTCACCTTTTGCTTGTCGGTCAATGACTGGTGAAAACCTGTCAACATGAAAACGTTGACACATTTAACTTTTTAGCTCTTTGCCACTTCCAAACAAAATTTGTATTATTGATGTCGGCTATTTATCAATCAGTCTTGATGCTACTTACATCCGAACACTCTTTATTCGAACTCGTTGGCAGATCAAGGCTAACGAATTATATCCATTGGCGTCTTTACTCATTACTTTAATCAAGTAAGTATTTGAGACGAGCAATGAATGTGTCTCTATACGATGGCCGGAGTTCGCTGCCAGGGCCTGAAGGGGGCGTATAAAATTATGAGTTTGTTGTTAGCAATATGTCATACGGTCACACTGCCCTAAGCTTGTTTTTGTCTTGATAGATATAATTTTAATAAAATTCATATTTTATTATTTAATAATATAAGATTATCATTTCAGTGTGAAGTTGATTTAATTGGGCAGTTTGGAAAAAAAAACAATCAAGTATTTCAAGACCACAGCGAATACTTGACGCGTCAAGGTCCGATTGCATTTAGATTCGTAGTATTTTATCTACACAATCAATCTTATATCAAAATGCCAAAACAGTTTGCTGTTAACACGGATCTTGGCGCCCAATGACTTGTTTCATAATCTCCTAATCCTTACTAATTACGTTGGAGTACACGATTATCGTTTATTGTTGTTTATTGGGTCATTTGACCGCGTGACTGTTGAGACACCTGTTGATGACGGATTTAGGAGAGTAGGGCTAAAATGACGCTAGCACTGTCTGTGAGACGTAACAATAAAAAAATATGAAAGAATTAGGTTTAAGACCACATTTAACCAGGGTAATTTTAGGGTTTTGGAAAGGTTATGGCGCTTGTTTAAAACAGTGTGAGAATGTGCTTCTGCTAGCTACCGTGCGAATCCTTCAGTAACTGATAAACTGAAACTATAAGTAAGGGCGTAATTTATATTTAATTAGCTTTTGCCCGCGGCTCCGCCCTCGTAGATGTCGGTTATCGCGTAAAAAAGTAGCCTATGTCCTTCTTCATATCCCAGACTATATCTCTGCCAAATTTCATGACGATCGGTTCAGCGGTTTAGGCGTGAAAACGGAAACGGAAAAAAATACAGACATACAGACAGACAGAGGTACTTTCACATTTATAATATTAGTACGGATTGAAGGCAGTTGCATGTCGTGTTGTAGCGAACACATAAAATACTATTGTTATAAATATTGAACTATTAAAACATGACAGTAATAATGGTCATAGTCTCGTTAGGTATTTAGGTCGCGATTAAAATGACACTACTACAAATGGTTACCCGTTCAATGTAATTCATTATTTGGCTACGCTTCTTTTGAAGTTCAAAGTTTTAGTCGTATTTTTATGAGTATTGAAATAATTCTTATTTCTTGTAATCGACTTGGGGCAGAAAGCTTTCGCACACAATCATCAATTTCTAGGCGATGAAACTAATTAGATGCACTAAATATTTGTGTACTTGCAATTATCACAATATAGTGTCAATAGGGCGCGAGACTCCCCGTGACAGTCGTTATAGTTTACTGACACCTTAACTTTTATATTTAGCTGAACGACTCTTAAAATGCTGCGTTGAGTGAGGAGTTGTTGAGAACGTTATACATAGAACAGTCGATCTCTCAATGGGACGTACAATCGTCATTCTGTTCTTTGCGTGCGGCGGAAGCTAATTTCTGAAATAAATCATGAGTCAATTGTAAGCTTCTGACTAATAGATTCAGTTGGGAAATCGTGTATGCTGCATGTAACACAACATTTGTAACTACGCAACAGAGTAAGCTTTATTAATTTGCGCTGCATAATGCGGTATCATGAATTAGGTCACGGCATTATATAAAAAAAAGAAAAATATTAGCAGTGTAATTTAAATAATTGACAGGAAACATGACAGTAACTTTGTAAATATATTGCCTTTGAAATTCTTAAAAATTGCACAAAATACGCGACCCTCAAATTTATTCAAGTATTCTTTGGTGGGATACGCTGCTACAGCGTCGTTTTAGCGGCGTTCACCTCGCTGGCTGACGTCACCGAACAATAGGTGCGGGGTATTTCTGGATGTTATAACGTAACTCGTATTCGTCAAATGCTATGAACTCAGCTGGTCCATATGATTTATATTGATCGTTTAAATTCGAGTGAAACTATTTTTAGGGACTTTTATTTCTTGCATATCTTGTACTAGTATTCCCGTTGCTATGTGCAGCTTAACATATTATCTGATCATGGCACGTGTTCATTTCGGTAGTTTTGTTTGATCCATAGCAGATAAACCACGTGAGATACAAAAATAAATACAACTTTTTAAGAAGCACCAACTTCTCAAGTATAAAAGCTTTTCTCTATACCGGCTCTTTGATCTGGGAATTATTTTAATAGAGTGGTGCGTAAATTATCACTGATGATTTACCCAGATTTCAAAAAAATTGTTCTTAAAATGTTTCACATGAAAATACATTAGGCACTCCACTCCACACATTGGAAATGACATGGGGCATCGCTGTTCGGTCTCTCTTGTTAAATCCTTTAAGAAGTTTTAGTTGATAATTGCCAACATTTACGAAATCAATGATCTTAAACACAAAGATAGTTTTAGTTCCAATTCTGTGGTTTCCGATCATCAATCGTCGGGTTATGTGACAATGATGCTAATAAATTACATCGCCCGTCTCCTGATTTCCGTGTTTTGACATTATGACAAATAATTAACAACGTAATTTCACTTTTGACACGTCGATTTCTTTCGTAGAATTTCTCGAGAAAATATTTCATGGAAAAGTCACTGTAACTGCTCAGAAATTTATTTCGATATTATTTTAATTCTGTAATCTTGACGTATCTGCTACTCGGCTGATTTTAATTTTTCAATGGTCTCGTAATCTACAATGTTAGTGGATAATTGAACGCGTGTTTAGATCGAATCAGAAGAATGAAGAATACCTACTTGTTGAATGGTTAACAGTTTTACCTTGCCAGTAAAATAATCCTTTAAAACACGCGCCGACTCGATAGAAGAAGACAAAGTTTGAAAACGTGTAAATTTATTAATTGACAAGCTGCTGCCCGTGGCTTCGCCTGCGTGGCTTTTTCTAAAATAAAAGTTACTTCTTATAACATCTGCTATCTGCTAGTGAATGTCCCGTCAAAATCGGTCCAGCCGTTTCGGAGATTAGCCGGAACAAACAGACATAGACAAACATATTTTTTTTGTTGTAATTACCGTATATAATTTCATATGCATTTAGTTGAAAGTTGTTATTTTGACATTACAGACATACTTTATTTTTTGTAACCCTGTTTTTAAATCGTAATGTACTTATCGTTGCATAAAACGTAATGGTATTCCATTATGTTTTGGCACGATAGTTAGAATTCCATTTGTATAGACTGATTACCACTCTGTCTTGATATGCTTGTCAAACGAGAAGTATTTGATAACTCTATCGAGCTCTTCCATTATGCAGCAGGTCGAAAAATGGGTGGCGCATAAAATTTATAGGAATTGCAAGTGCATATAAAATTTGATTTAAATGTTGTTGTTTTGTAGACATGCCTCTCAATTTACGTGACCATCAGTACGACGCAGTAAAATTATCTGAAAACCTAATAAGGTTATCTGATGAGTAACTTGTTACATAAGGTATACCTTATGTAACAAAAGTTTCTCATCAGATAACCCAATTAGGTTTAACGTCTTCTGAACTGCAGGTATACCTGCAGTTCGACGTGCACAATGTTACATTTTTAGCCCAGATGTAAAACATTTTAACGCCTATATACTGGAAAATTGGGGTGATTTATTGCTGAAAATACATAACTTTGATATGCGATTCCAAGGTATTTTTTACGGGAAATGAAGGCGTTAGCAGTATATAAATACACAAATTGAACGCAGACCTAAATATTCAGTTGTAAACAAAGTTCTCCACGTTGATCCCAATTCTCATTTCATCGTTCTCAATACCCAGTTTTTCACTTTTTATTTGAACTGAAATCACACAAATAGATTTACTTCGACATTTCAATCAACGTAAGATATAGTGTTGCTTTCACAGTCAGATAAAACATTTTTTATTATTCTAAAATTAGTCTAGTTTTGGCATTTTTCCGACCCAATTTAACTGACTTGACTTATTGAACTAAATGTCGCGTGACAATCTCTAAACATAGCAGAATATGGTATTATAATATTTTTTGTATGACATCATATTATGTGTATATGTGGTGATATTGTGGTATCTATTATTAGTAAAGCATAATTATAGAAGCAATAGAAAGCGAGCCAGGTTTAGGGAGGGCTGGCACATCAAAACTCTTATAAAGACAATTTTTAATAAAATAATAAAGTAAAGTAACCTCGACTTTTTGTAATCAAACTTCTACTGCGTGATCGCAGTCAGTTTTCTTATGACGGAAGGGAAATCATGTCAATGTTATGTGTGAATGTCATATTTATATTTCCTGCAATTTTTCATTTCTGTTCTTGAAAATGTTATTGGTTATTTACATGCACAGATGAAGAATGTTGTAAGGTCTGCTAATTTAAGCAGCTCTATAGAATACTAGATCCCCATTTTTGTCAACCTTTAGACGACAAGTTCTAAGTAAAATCTGACTTTATCGATATTTGGGGAGTTTATGAGATTTTGTCACAGTACTCGTAACCTATTGGATAGATCGCCAGCTCTAAATGTACGTGCTGCTACGATGATGAACTTATTAGAAATGTCGGTTCTCGGCCTCTGTGCGCTTTCCCGCAATGATTCATACGCTAATGTTATGAGTGACACCATGTTATTTACGAGCTCATATGCAAGGTCGGTGAAATACGACCATTTTAAAAGGGACTCGATTTTGGCAACTCATGTCCCGACGTCAGCGACTCTAAACATGTGTTTTCTGCAAAATGAATTTGTTCCGGTGAAAGGCTCGTGCGTCAAGGGATGTTAATGGTCTGTTTCTCCTTGAGAAATTTATGGCTCGGGGATTTTCCATGTCGGTAGACTAAGTAGTTACTAGTTTCACATATGCATTAGCTGTCATTTAGCCAATTTCCTGATAGTAAATGTAATGTTCGTCTTCGAATGTAGCACGCACGAGGTGCTAATATTCCTTTTGACGTCTCCTTTACAATGACTATTTGCGCATGAGTGGGTTTTACCCGAAAAGTTGAACGAGTCACATCGCATGTTTTTTTTTATCATCTTCTTTGTGTCGCTGGGACGACAGTTATTCATATTTTGTTGGCTCGAAACTTCGCCACTTCCACGGCGTTATCGATGGCAGAGCAGAGTTCACTTTGGCATCATGTTTTGGGACACAGAGGGCAGGATAGGAGGTGGAGCATAGTTTGTGACAGGGCGCCACATCTACACCCTGCTGCCGTTCCGTCGAGGTAGCCCCACTTTACGAGGTTCGATTTACACCTTCCCACTTGGGTTCGGGCAGAAGATTCAGGGACTTCTAAGTGAACCACGGAAGCTTGCGCTCTGCAGGAAGATGCTCGTTACGTGGTAGATAGTGAGTGGGTTGAGGAAAGGTATCCTGCCACAGTTTACAACGGGCGTCGACCGGGTTACCTGGTAAAGACGCAATCGATTTTAAGAAGCTGTGTCTACTTTTTAGCCGTTGCGTTGGTACGAGTAGTTGAGCGTCAAATAAAGGGTGTCTAGTATTTTAGTATTTCTCCACTGCGCTTTTCACTTCGGACTTGTGGAGCTGCTATGCCAGCTGTGGGATATAGTGCGCTGACTGGGGTCGGTTTGAGTCAGCCTATGATTGTTCGGTATGTTTCGTTCAGAGCAACATCTACTTCCTTGGCGTGGGCTGAATGGTGCTACTGACACTGGGCACCCATATTCGCTAGCAGAATGCTAGGCCAGTAGTCCGGAGTACCTGAGGTGAAGCACCCCTGGTGGTTTATGTTAGGCGCCTGAGCAAGTTGTTATGGGAACTGACTTTTTCTTGGTCTTCAGACAATGGTTCTTAAATGTCAGTGCTCTGTCAAGGGAGACTCCCGGGTAGGTAGGGTTACTGCAATGTTCAATGGTGATACCATGCCAGTTAATGTTCAGAGTGCGACTTGCCGAATTGTTGCCGAGGTGGAAAGTACATGCCTGTGTTTTTGTGGGGTTCGGTCTGCGATTTTTTTCGGCGTTCGTTTATTTGTTTGCGTAGCCAAGGTGAGGTCATCAGCGTATAGGAACCTCCTACAGTGTTCAGCAGTAGGTTGGCGTTGGTATAGATAATTCGTTTCCTTTCATATGTAGGTAAATTATGGTTAAGGTCATCTTTCTTCCTTTATATTGCATTGCGACGACAAACATAAGATATTAGTAACATAATTACGAGCTCACGTAAAATAAGGGAGTAAGTAGCTACTACTACACTACCACTAAACTGCTTTTAGACTTATATTACATAATCAATAATATTTCATTCGGAATCATAGGGATCAATGGTCTTACGTCTCAGTTCTAATTTGAGAACTCGCGATAAAAAACTTCTTGTTGAGATAACTCGACAGCTTGTCACTACATCTTAGTCACACTGACTTCGAGTGATAGATTGCGATGCAGATTTTATTTAAAGGAGATCTTTCTTATTGATGTCCTCAAGTAATCTACGATAACTGTGCTTGCTTTGGCGTCATTCCATCTTTTTTAGTTCAGTATCAACGGAGACATGGCCCTGTATATCTAGTTAGTAGAGAAAGTGACAAAAGTGTACTTGTTTATGTTATCAGACGGACTAACGAAGAAAACCGACGCGTGTGCTGTTTACGAAGTGTTAAATAAAAAGCGTAGTGTCGTACTTACACACATAATTAAGGAATAGGAATCACTCGGATCTAATCGATTGTTCTCGCAAAATACGTCATATATAATTCTTAAATCGACAGTTTCGGAAGTAGTGTAAAGCCCTACGCAGACCGCATTTTGATTGCGAACCAACTGCAAAATTCTTTGTTTGCGGTTTTTGAACATTTGACATAACTTTGTTGATTCTAATTTAGAATATAGAACTGCATGCTGACTTTACAATCAGTCGACAGTTACAGTGAAGCTATGCCAAGAAAAAACAACCATTTCCTTACTGCAATTTTGCATTTCAAAAGGCCGTCTGCATAGACATTTAACAAATCCATTCTCAATTTTCCTAGAATTGCTAATCAAACCTTGGATCATAAGGTCTCAATGGCTTTGTCTTTCAGTGTCAAATATGTCGACCGCTGAGTGAAGTCTTAAGTGATTCATCGCGAGTGATACTAGTTAGGTTGACGTGACCATTTTCGAAGTTAACTCTATTAGACAGACAGGCTTGAGGCTACCCTTGACCATAATTCTTTGTTGCCAAACTTTTCATTACCTTATGTAGAGCTGAGGCAGTGCTTTACAAAAACCATTTTAATTAATTAATTCAAGATTCTTTGTGTACGGTGGGCTGCATCAATTGGGTACCCCATTTGTATTAAAAAATGGTTTCAAGGGGGGTACCCACATCGTGACGCTGACTGTACAATCGCGTCCATTAACGTTTTCGTCATTCAGGAAGCTAATTTCAAGTACGAAAAAAGTAATATATCATTGTATGTCTCGTGCTCCACAATAAATATCCAGGTTTTTGTGGTCACCGTGGCATGAACTGGCGTAATTCCAACATCGCTATGCTACACATAAATTGCGTTTGAGTGGTCACTACTCAACCACGATTACTGATTTTGTAAATATTGTCTATTTATCTACCTACTAGTTTCCTCCCGCGACTTCGCGAAACCACAATATACTAAAATATCAGCCACATTTTTTTTTTCCGACACGTCCAACAAATATCTATGTTACAAAAATGTATACAAAAACTTAAAAAATTACATACTAAAACCTTCCTCGAGGACCACGCTATCCATTGGTGAAAAGAGCATGAAAATCGGTGCAGTAGTTTTTGAGTTATCGTTAACAGACGGAGAGACAGACGCGGTGGCTTTGTTTTATAATATAATAGAAATAGATAGACTAGCTTCTGCCCGCGGATTCGCCCGCGTGGCTTTTCCTAAAATAAAAGTAGCATAGCAGGATACACAATTCCACCATACATTATTTTGTTATATCTCAAAGGGTTTAGACAGCGTTTTCGTTGAAAGCTCCCAGACGCCTCACTCCCCATACTTAGAACTGAAACTCAAAAATATTTTTTTCATCAACCCCATACGTGTGGGGTATCTATGGATAGGTCTTCAAAAATGATATTGAGGTTTCTAATATCATTTTAAACTGAATAGATGGCGCGAGAGACACTTCCAAAGTGGTAAAATGTGTGTCCCCCCCCTGTAACTTCTAAAATAAGAGAATGATAAAACTAAAAACAATATATGATGTACATACATTACCATGTAAACTTCCACCGAAAATTGGTTTGAACGAGATCTAGTAAGTAGTTTCTTTTTAATACGTCATAAATCGTAAACCGTGCTTGCTGCTACGGAACCCTTCATGGGCGAGTCCGACTCGCACTTGGCCGCTTTTTCTTAGCTTGACTTCTAAACTGAGTAAATTTTACGGTTCAAAGTGTGAAGAGAATTTGATTGAAGTTAAAACAATTAGCATTTCCTGTAAGTGTTGCTAAAATTCAACACTAAGGAAGTAAACAGTAAACCGAATTGAATTCCTTGAAACACCAAAAGGAATGAAATGTTTTATGAACAAATCTTCAAACGTGCTGAAATGTTAGTGTAACAATTCGCTGCGGGTAGAATTTGCTAACGTTAATTACTAGTTAGTCAACTGTCTAAGATAGTGAACTTGACCTGCTAGATATGCGCAAATTCAAATTCATGCGTCTAGGAAGTCCGTCTGTTATCCTAGTTTGCATTAAATTGTTTACGTGCCGTATGCCAATTTATCCCCAATTTTGTAAATCTAGGTTTTGGCCGTTTAACACAAAGATGGTAGAAAGATTGAAGGAAACTGACACTATCTGCTGATAGCAGATGAAGTGGCATGTTTATCGAAAAATCTGGACAGAATAGCGGATAGATAAAGAAAACTATCCGTTATTCTATCCAGGCAATTTCAGTCATTTTATAGACCCATTGATTTTGTAAAGGACTTAAGCGATTCTGTAAATCTGTAGTCAGCAACATACGAGTAGCGACATTTTTCCGTAGACATTTTAATCAAGGAAATCAGCTGGTTAGTGCAAGTAATCAATATTTTGTAAGCTAAAAATCTGGTATTTATCATCGTTGTTACTATTAAACGCTGATCTGGAGCCTTATTATTTTTAGCGTATCCGTCCGTGACGCCGCCGGCTCCTCAACACACATGGCCGATGACGTCGCCAACCCGTTCACAATGTAACCACCTCTAATATTATTACGATATGTAATATCCACCGCTGTTCGTAGGCGGTTTAAACTATAACGTCACAATAATGCGACGCATATATTTCATCCTGTTAATTCTACGGGAAATATGAATCATTACAGCAGATCGTAAAAACTTTTCCTGATTGTTTTTACTGAAAGATAACTTATATTTTTGATAATCAAAAACAGGAAATGGGCCTAAAACAGACGCTCATAAATACAAAAAAAATAAAAACTGGGTATATGTGAAACACACCCTTGACCCGCTATTTTGTATCGAAAACTCCAAGAATTAGGTACGGCGTCATTCCTATAACGTTTTCATTAGCCAAGTGCTAAAACGCTAATTTTATGGTTCACGAACAATTTATAACTACTTTGTCAATGTCTATAATTTAGGACAGTCATCGTGTCTTATGCGTAGCGTCTATCGCCCACGTGAGACGTGAAGTTAACGGCCGAGTTTCCCCGAGACAATTTCTAAATAAATGTTAGAGTAAATGACGAAATTTTGAAAAACGATTTTGCCCTGTCGTTTTGACTTCTCCGTGGGAAATAGAATTAGGCCACCGTCTCAAGGAATTTACCACATAATAGCAGAATTTCTAAGAATATGTTCTCCTTTTAATCTTGAGGATATCTGACCGTTCGGTGATAAAAACTACAAGATTTGGAACGCGTTGCGGTTGAAGATTACAGGCGAGTGGTTCAAAATGTCAGTGAAATGTTTAGATAGATCCAAACAAGATATTATTTGGGTCACCGCTTTCGGAATCCGAGACGCGTAAACTTGAAAATAGAATTTAAATATAGCATATCATACGAAGACAAGAAACTGATGCGTGTTTCATAAGTTAGCACTTCGATTGCACGATGCGGTAACTTTCAGAAACGCCCGAGTGTACATTTTACGATGCACTCGCTTCATCATCGCTACATCAGCAGGGCTTATTTATGTTTGGTGTAACATACAATGTTTATATGAGGTGCGAGCTTATTTTTAGCACGTGCGTTGAGTACCTGTACGATTAGTGCGGAGAGGCGGGTCGGTCGCGGGTGGCCTTCGATCAGCGCACTAATTATGAAGTAAACCGTCGACTGATTGATGAGGCGTCGCTGATAATAATAGAGGGCTGTAATCTCTATTTGCGTAGCGACGTCCTTGCGGTGCGGCGGGTTCGGGCTACGCGCCGCCGGCCGGCGCTCCCTGCGCTACGCCGTTATATTTACAGGTGATGGTTTGTGTCACGTGACAGGTGGATATCGCCCTCTCGTCTGACCATGTCAGTGCGTCACCAGCGTCAAACACGCGCGATCCTACCGCCCGCGACGTGGGCGCACACAATATTTTCACATCGCGTAGAATAAAACTCGGGAAACGGTCAGTGTGTTTACGTAGCGCGCGGCGTTCGCCCGCCGACTGTTTGACTAGTCGCTCCCAGTGAAATGTGCAAAAATGAGTCGTAAACAAGATAGGTACACTTCGAGGCCGCGAAGCCTAACCTCGCATTACAGCTCGTCTCCCAGCATGCTGGGCACGATGCTCGGTAGTCAATACAGTCCTTACTCTAACAATTATTCCAACTACAGTTCTAGCGCGTACAGGAACTACAATCCTTACAGTGCGGGTTTAGGGCGGCCGTCGTCTAATCTCGGTATATACGGCGGTACGAGTTCAGGGTATGGGGGCGTGTACTTAGGTGGTTCTTCTTTGGGATCGTTGAATTTGATGACGCCAGTGTTGAAAAAGTTGGACAAAAGGTTGTTGGCGAGTAAGAAGGACTTTAAACCTAAGCCTGTGCCGTTGGCGAAGGTTCAGGAGCCTACAGAGGCGCCGGTGGATGTTCCGGCGGTGCTGGCTGCGCCGCAGCTGCCGGACGTCCCGCCCGTAAGGCCGGAGCGCAAGTCTCGCGCGAACAAAGCCGGCAACTTGGACAAGGAGCGATCGCGCTCGCTCAGCTCCTTGGAGACGTCGGGTGCGCTCGGCTCCCGCTCTCTCAGCTTGAATTCCCTCGCTTCAGATGGATACTGTGTACGTAATGCCCTTCAGCTCATAAAGTTTTGATGGTCAAAGACGTTTTCCTTAAAATAGTCCCTTAAACTTTCGGAGACTTACTTTGTTTGTTTACTTGTGCTGATTTGTTGAATATCGAATCGCGACTATATTTTAATTGAAATATATGTGTAGCTAAAAACCTTAAGTGTTTATTAATAAAATTCACCAAGATTTATGAATAGACTTATTCTCCTAGTTTCTCACAGACAAGGCATATTTCCTTGGAGTGATGACGTACAAAGAACCTGTTTGCTGCTAGTAGTTTATTGTTGTGTTTAAAAACCTAATAACAATAATTTTAACTGTCCATAAAAATGTACGGTTTACGAAAATCAAGTAGGTACTTACTAAGAAGAATATTACAACGTATTGTTCATGATGGATTATGTTTGGAAACTTTTAATGAACTCGTGTCTATGTTGAGAATCACATCGACGGTCCGGGGACGGTATTGATAGGTTTAATGAAAGTCGCTAATGTAGTGTTATAACATTCTAGAATAGTTAACAAACAACTGGGCTCGCAGGCAAAAGCTGTTTATAATGTTTTGTAAAACTTACTAAACATTTTTCTATTTCGGGATTCAATTTTTAAGAAAACTTTCACATTTCAAATAAGAGCTTGTCGATATAAATAACATTTCTTGTAAATAAAAGCCTATGTTTTCGGAAAATATGCGATAAATTACCTTATTGTTTTCTCAGAGCATGTTGTGGAAAGTATCTGAATTCACGTGAACACTATCAAGAACAATCGCGCGGTTTTTACACCTTTGGTGTGTTAGTTCATCATTTCTATTTATAGGAGTTTCGTGTTAGTCATTATTTGTTACCAATAAAACTGTGTTTGTGTTCTTTTATTAGATATAGAATTTATTTTATTTGTTTGTCTTAAAGTTTGTTACCAAGCAATTTTAGAAAACATTGACTTTAATCGTAATTGCACCTTTCACTGATAGTTAGCCTACTATTAAAACATGCATATGAATTTATTAATATACTTTTTATTGTATAACGGGCTGGTATCCGTGGCTCCACCATGTCCAAGTGCATATTTTACGGACCAATATACCATGTCAAGTTTGCTTTTGGTAACCATTTAAAAATGCTACTAAGGTTAGGTTTTATATAAATTTATAATGAATTTATGTTGTGTTTTTGTAAGCTTCTTACATCTTTCACTGTTATACAGTTGAACTGACAAAGAATCTTCGGGGCCAAATTAAATTCACTAGCGAAACTCCGCAGACGTGTTGGGAATCGATATCTAAACATTATTAAACTAAAAAGAAATTAATTTGTTGAACATAAGGAACAGACTTTCTCAAATCATACTTCAAGAAACATCACAAATATCGGAAAAAGACTCAATTTAAAAAAAATCTAATATTCATATTTTTATTTTATCGGGTTAAGATATCGATACCCATCACGTCTGTGGAGTTTCGCCAGCTAATTTAATTTTACTCTGTATACTAAAAGGTTCTTATCATCTTATGGACCAGAGAGCAAAGCATGCAGCAGTAGCAATCAATTTTTAAAATGTCATTCATCATCTAGTCTACGAAATACTAACATAATTACCCTGTATCATTACAGTCTGGCAGCGAACGCACAGAGGAGGGCGAAGAAAAGGACTACAAGGCGCTGTACGAGGCGTCACAGAGCGAAGTGCAGCGCCTCCGCGCCTTGCTCAACACCTCCGAGCAACAGCTGCGCGAGGCACACGCCACCATCACCAGGCTCTCACAAGTGGTACGATCACATTCAGTAGCTTTGTGTAGTAGGGATAGCACTTTAGGCGAGCACATGTGTTTTTGTTAAGTTCTTTCTTTTGTTTCGTATTTCTTATTTAACCCGATAGCTGCCACTCGTGCACATGTGCCTGACGCTTCATTATTTTTTACTCAGCAATGTATATTCAAATGTCAGATAAGATGTCTCGAAATTATGGCCGTAAAGACAAATAGGACTTGCAAATGCATGGAATCCTCCAGTATTCATAATGCAGTTCCCTTTTGAGTAGTTGTAAAAACATTTCGTTATGTTTTGCTGTGTGTTTTCAGCAAATATGTATGTACTATACAGTGTCCATGCGTTTCTCATTGTGTTTGTAGTACGCCATCAACAGCATTCGCCTTCCTTTGGCATCCACTTATCTTGTAGGTATACCCAGTCTTATACAAGCTTTCTGCTTCTTTTCGTGGTATTGTGGCATTGTATAGGACTGCTTATTCCTCGTAAGATCCTGTTATGTCTATGCATGTATGGCTGCTATGCTGTTTACGGGAGTAAACAGCATAGGACATAGTATGTCCGGTGTATGGACATAGTTGTCCGGGACAAAATGACCGTATGAGCTTAAAGTTTCAGCTTCAGTCTGTGTCAGTAAGATCATATGTTTTTACACAAGTTTGAATAAGGACCACTATCAACTAATATTTAGTAAGAAGGAACGATAACTTCAATTGTGTATTTCACTTATGATGTCTAAAACTACATGTTATGTGCTTACAATTGCAATGTTTAAAATGTAGCGAACATTTGTGTACCTATGCCTTTGCAAACGTTAAACAGGTTTGTTATGTGTGTGCAATTTGTTGATAAATGTATTATTTTTGGCGTGTACCGAAGCACTTGCCTTGCGTATATTTGTTTGACTTATCATGGAAATAATCCCGACAGCATCTTAAACATTATTTTCATTCTCGCTCACGTAGTTTTTGAACTTTCAGGTGATGATAATCATACATCCGAATATATTATGATGAATAAAAATCCAATTTGAATTTATTTATTAATTTACACAGTTAACATCCATATTCTCGATTCCATTTCATCTACCTTTCTGAAAACGTTATGAACCCAGAAATTGACACATTGATCTATTAATATTTCAAACGTGAGTTTCACCTTCACCGTGACTACGTCTTTTTCTAACGTAATTAGCTCGACTATTTTCGATATTTACACTAATTCTCGCCTACGGCACAACACTAATTATTTGTATGGACAGCTGACAGATTGGCGCGAGTTCCCAACCTTACCATTTATATTTGTGGGTGCATATGCTATGCTGTTTCACTACATTTGCAAAGCGAAAGTACGTATTGTGTTTTATTATTGGCGTTGCTTGCGATTTATGATTATTTATACATTATGTTGACTTATGTTTGTGTCAAGTGTCGATACTTATGCAGATACACACAACTACATATCAAGCTATAATTTCAGTATATGCTGATCTCGCATTGTTTAGCAATATTTCCGTGCAATGAGTGGTCAGCTTATACTATATTTTTATGCTTATGCTTGATATGTAGCCGTGTTTAGGTACTTTCTAACCGAGTAGGTGTTTAAAAGTGTATATTTCCTTAATTGCAGAACTCGACGTCCGAGACGGACAAAAGAGAAAAAAGGGCTATGGAGCGAAAGCTTTCGGAGATGGAGGAAGAATTAAAGGTAACTTTCAAGTCATTCTTAAACATACTCGTGGCAGACACATACACAACACATTATATATATCTGAAAACATTAGTTAATATAAAAATACAGCATAACCGTTAGCTTGTCAAGTTTGAATTTAAACCAAAATGGCGGACGTCAAGATAGCTGCTGCCGCCACAAAAGAAAAGAGATAATAATAAAATTGACATGTTGGTGTTCGTTTTATAGCAATTGCAAAAACTAAAAGCCGAGAACGAAAGGCTGAGGGCTGAGAATCGTGCCCTTACGCGGGTCGTGAGCAAATTGACCAACTCTGCCGCCAAATAGGTAAATGTGTATATTAATTGAGCGCTCAGCTCAGTGGCGACACCGTGCGGCTTGCGCCGGAACTAAACCGATTGTCGCTCTCGCTTACACGTTGATATATTCAAATTTCTCACACACAACCACTGTTGATATTTTCGCTCGGCAATCTCACACGTCCTCCTTTTACCACAGCAAATGAGCTTCAGGTAGCATCACATGAATTTTACAATTTCAGCGACATAAGCGATTTATTTAAATACATACGCTTTGGCACGCTTTTTAACTTTTTATACAGAGTGGTAAATTGAGAACATGTGTGATCTAACTTGCATATGAGTGACATTTTCGATTTACTTACTTTTTTATCAGTCTTTACACAATGTTTGGCTTTTAACTAAACTGAGGCATACTGCGTGGCAGTATGCTAGTGTTATTGAACAAAGTTGTGTTTTGTATAAAACAAAGACATTACAAAAATTAATTTATCATGAAAAAAAGAGCCCTTTTCTTTAAGTGCACATTAAAAATATAAAGTACTTCCACCACTCGTACAACAAAAGTACCTCAGAAAAGAGGGTAACTAAGGCATTTAAACGCTGGAGGGATACCCAATACATGGCTGTATAACAGCTACGTTAATAACTGATTCGAAGCAGCAATTGATACAGGGGCCATTCAAAAGTTTTTATCCAACCTCACTATCTATCCCACTCATGACATAGGCGTGTGAGCGAGACGACACGATAGCCAGAGCACAGTCACGCAGCGTCGCGGTATTTGTCGAGCCCCCGCCCCACTATGATTAACAGTGTGTTATGGCGAGCATGCTTTGGTACATGTCTAACTTGCGTGCGGAAGTTGTGGCGCGTGTATTGTATCCATGTTTCGTGCACGTGACGTCATCTGCGTACACGTTGCGTTATTGATAAGGTGCAACCAAACTGCCGTCAATCGATGTTCATTTTTGAGCGATTTATGATATACTAGCTTTTGCCCGCGGCTCCGCCCGAGTGGATGTCGGTAATCGCGTAAGAAAGTAGCCTATGTCCTTCTCCATATTCCAGGCTATATCCCTGCCAAATTTCATGACGATCGGTTCAGCGGTTTAGGTGTGAAAACGTAACATACAGACAGACAGACATACAGACAGACAGACATACAGACAGACAGACATACAGACAGACAGACATACAGACAGACAGACATACAGACAGACAGACATACAGACAGACAGACATAGAGACAGACATACAGACAGACAGACATACAGACAGACAGAGTTACATTCACATTTATAATATTAGTATGGATGAAAAATGTGACCGATGTTTTTTGTATGACCGATGGTTTTTGGGACGGCTGTGTCGATGTATGAATGTCATTTTGTATGGTCTATTTTCGAGAGCGAGAGCTTTTTTTTATGAGAGCAGTGGTGGCCCAGTGGTAACGGCCGCGACTTACGAGTTTTAGGTCGTAGGTTCGAACCCAGTTAGGCGCTTTAATTTGTGTATATTGTTTCAACACCACTGCTCTCAAAACGGTGAAGGAAACCGGCATGTCGGCACATCTACTAACCCGCACTGGACCTGCGTGGTGGATTACGGCTCAATCCCTCTCACCGAGAGGAGGTCTGTGTCCTAGCAGTGGGAAAATTATAGTCTGGATAATGTATGGTCTATTTTCACCGAGTTTATACGCACTGACTTTCACTGGCACATACATTGTTTGTTTGTTGAATAAAACAAGTACATTCAACAAATAAGAAAATTATGCAGGCAGCCAATTACCACTTCGTTCGAAACCACGCTGTGATACCCAGGTCTTTGTGATTGCTCGTCTGAGTGTAATGGTGAAATTATTACTTAACGCAATTACATAACGGGTGTAAAAAGACACTTAACGAAGACGAGAGTCACTTATTCTTCCCGTCATTGTGTTTTTTTTTTTGTACTGGAATTTGTCTGTGAACCTTCTGGTTATGGACATATTGAAGGTCAAAGTTCCTACTTTTTTGACTGTTTTTAACAAAAACAAGTTTTAATTGTTATAATTAAACTTTAAATTAAATACACCCACGACTCCTGTACCGTTGCTCGCACCCATAAGCACAAAGTTTTGCGTGCGTTACATTGCACACCATACTGTGAAATTTTGCCTCAATTGCGGTCATCTATATTTTATCCCTTCATCTTAAAGAACCAGCGAAGAACTAAAACTTCTGGGAAGGAACCATGATTTTATTATGTTTAGTTTTAAAGTTATTTAAAGTTATGCTGACGACAGCAAAAAAATGTTTTTATTTTTACATTTCAAAATAATAATATGATTTGCATAAATCATTGCTTTATTACAATAACAATACAGTATCTAAGTCCATACAAAGTTTAGGTATTGCATCTACGATTTACATAACGATTAAATAACTTCAAAACTACACATTAAAAAAAATATGGTTCCTTCCCAGAAGTTTTAGATCTTCGCTGGATCTATAGGATGAAGGGATAAAATATAGATGACCGCAATTGAGGCAAAATTTCAGAGGGTGGTGTGCAATGTAACGCACGCAAAACTGTGCTTATGTGTGCAAGCAACGATACAGGAGTCTTGGGTGTATTTAAAGTTTAGTTATATCAATTAAAACTTGTTTTTGTTAAAAACAGTCAAAAAAGTAGGAACTTTGACCTTCAATATGTCCATAACCAGAAGGTTCGCTGGATCTATAGGATGAAGGGATAAAATATAGGTAACCGCAATTGAAGCAAAATTTCACAGTGTGCACACTGACATAAACAGCGAATTTTCATACCAAAAATAAAAGTCGTTTCCCAGCAATTATTTTTGCACAAAATTACTTAGTTTGATGTACAGAATGCGTAGATGACGGCTTTGTGATGGGTCTTTTTACACCCTGTATTAATTCGTATATAATCTCACAAAAGATGTGATTTTTCACCTGCATGTCAAATCCTTTGACCAAATACTGAATTGATTTGACCAGTGCCTGTCTTCGATCGACCGCAGTTTAGAACACCTTTACACAAACCTTTACGTAAACTGCCCAGCGATGAATATCATCACCAGCATGGGTTGTCTACGTAATGTTAACGTTTCGTGTGCGCACCGTTCGCGTCACGTGTGCGTAATGTATGTATTACATACACGCGCTTTCATCCATTGTGTTTTTATCAGAAGTTCTACTTATTAGTAATAATGTTTTATTCAATTATTTATCATACACCAAAACGACCCTTTAGACAAAAATGGAACCCATAAGCGGTGTTGCAAGGATAATTTTACTTTAATTAGATACTTTTTGCTGTCGGGCTGTCAATTTCTTCTTTAAAGAATGTTTTGACAGGTTTATTAAAACGTTACTATTGGTAATGAATCTTCAACCGCACCGTCGCTTACCATATGGTGAGACAGGTCAAAAGCAGACCCAACAAATAATTGAAAAGTTATGTAATTTCAACGTAAACATTTTATTAAAATGATAAACTAATAAATTAAAAATATAAGGAAGAATGAAGTCGTACTATCTTTTCTCAATGTAGACGATCTTAATTCAAACATATTTATTTAATAGCAGTATCAGAAACGTTGAAAGTCTGACTAAAACACAATGTTCAAAACCGTTGGCTAGCGTGTGTTGCATGACCTGTGATGCAAAGAATATACATTACTTGTATTGTGTTCATAAAAAAATACATCAATGAAACATTAGCAGTAATTGCGCATTGTCATGCACTGGGTTAAGTTAAAATATTAGGATCTACAAACAACCAACAGTTATTTAATCCTTTCACTTTCATAAAATTCAGGTTTGCCGTTTAATATACTGAATGGCATTTTTAAACAAATTAGCAAGGTATTCAATTAACAGCAGCACTTAAATAAGCCCTCAGGTTGAATAAATTATACTAGGTTAAATAGGTGCAGCACATGACATCAAAGGCTTTATAATTATAAGGTTTGAACGACCCTAACATCCACAGCGTGGCGCACTTGTAAATATGTGATATAGCTTTTAGTATGATTGGTATGGAGTTACATTCACGAGCTTAAATATTTGGACATATCGGCAATAATATCTGTTTTCATGATTCATTCATTAATATATGTTCTCAAGGAGAAAGCGAACATATATGATCATCTTTGGAAGGGATATATACAAGTAGCGGAACAAATATGTGACATCAAAGACACACCAAATCTATCTCACGAGACACGACGCCAATATATAGGATACCGCATCTACTTCAAAAAGATGTGTCACATAATCTCAGAATACAACAATAGGATGCCACATATTTTTGCAATATGAACGGAACTGGTTGCGCTATACAAAAAAAATAAAAAAACGTATCATACTGTCAGGTTTCGTATGCTGCTAAAGTGAAGGTATTCTATATTTTGGCGTCGATTGTCTTGTGTTTCTTCGATGTGTCACATATTAGTGCCGGTACTTGTATATGCCTGTCACAGGTGATCACATAATTTGCTGTCTTCTTGAGAACAGATATTTGTGAATGAATCATGAAATCAGATATTATTGCCGAACTGTCCATGTAATATATTTATGCTCGTGACTGCACGCTTCAAGCCCCTTGCTCGATGAGTGAATGTAACGCCACAGATCTGTTTGAATTTGTATATGTTCATTCTACCATCGCAGCGAGCTATAAAGTCACTGATAAAGACTGACCTTCATTTAACATTTTAATCGTTTTGAAACTTTTTACCCGACCGCCTCAGAAGGAAGGTAATGTTTTTACCGTATGAGACAGCTAATCTATTTTTAACCAGGCGTCAAAGATACCGTATAAAATTGCTGATTTAACACTGCCTTAAATACAGGTCAAAGATTTATATTCCTTTTACATAATTATGTTTAATGCATGAGTATGGGGCTTGATGCAAACTGGATATATGAATGATAAAATACTGAACTATCTTCGTATACGCGATGCGTAACATACACACTATACCGTTATTTCCAAAAACATATTGGATTGGTATATAAACTTGTGCTTTGGCAATATTGTTAGGTTTCAGGTATCGGAAAGATTTCATTTCATATACGCATCGTGTGTACTCCATTGCATAAAACTTCAATTTGTAATTGTCCTACTTTCCTGAACGAAATGTTCGTATTGTTTTTTTTTTTTTTTTGCCAAAATTGTGACTAAGTAAATGTGCAGCTACAGTACAGCTGTGTCGCTCCCTTTGGGTTGCTCCGTTTATGTCATTGTATCATAGGATTTGTTGTGAGACTCCCATGTTGTACTCCCCGTTGTATCTTGTACGTTCTGTTTGGTAACTTTGTCTGCGTATTCATTCAGAAGATGTGTATGAGAAACTTTAAAAGGTCTGTCTAATTTGAATACCTAAAAATTATGATAAAAAATATTACAAACTCCTATAAGGTTTATTTATTTATTCAAACACGAAACATTTTAAGAGATACACCTATAGGTGGTAAATAAGCCATGGAAACGGATAAAAAAAAATCTGACTGTATAATTTAAAAAATTAAATACAATTTAAAATTAGTTGATATGATGATTAACACATTGACTGCCACCGCGGTCACCAGTGACCGCTAACAATAGTTTTCCTATTGTGTCTGTTGTCTGGCAGTCAAAGCCTTAATTATCAAAAGGCACTGCGCTCGTGCCGCCACCGTCACCGTGTCCAGGCGGGACATTCATAGAATAAGTAAGTAAAGGTTTTTTTGCAAAATGTCTCAAGCAATTTTAAAATTATAATAATTATGTAAAAGTAAAACCACTTACTTAAAAATTCGCTGCTATGGCTTTTTTATCACCTATAGATGTTTCTCTTAAAATATTTCGTATATGAATAGATACACCTTATATAATGAATGAAAACGCATCACACCAACATCAGTATTTATAAAGCATTGTATTGACATAACACTTATAACATCTTCAGTATCAACATACGCTCCAAGCTGAAAACCAGCGGCTGAAGGACGAGAATGGAGCCCTCATCCGGGTGATCAGCAAACTGTCCAAGTGAATGGCCGCCACCTCGCGCCTCGCGTCTCGCGTCTCCTACAATCATATAGTAACATAATATAGTATAGCTCGCCAACTACGTCCTTTATCGACGTGCTCTTTAGTCTGTTATTTCAAAGGTTTATCCATATATATTTCGTGTTATTTATTTAATGTTGATAGGCACTTGGAACTAAACAATAACATGTTTCGTTTTTTTTTTTTGTTTGGCAGTATTTTATATAATATCGCCCAAATTGTTCTGAAACAAATGTGTATAGTCGATCCGCCAAACTTTGTTGCTGCTATCTAAAATGATATTTATGAATGTAAGTTATTTTAAAGTGACAGGATTTATTTATCCCTTTAATAACGAAAATCTTACAGCCAGTATGAATTACACTGGTAAACAAAATGTAACTTTTTTTTTGTTTTATGAAGGTTCTGTTTCTTAGTAATTTGTGTGTTAGTAAATTGAGTTCGCTGATTTCATATCTACCCTCAGTTTTTTTCTAGCAGCTCTAGTTTGTGATACAGGTACTTTTTGAAATTTCGTTACGCGGCTTACTAATATATTTTTTTTGTGCAAAAAATTATTAAATTCCAAAAATAAATCGATATGTCTACATTAAGAAGAACTTGCTTAAACGATCCAAATAGTTTTTGTGCTGTTTGTGGTGAATATAATGTTTCGAGAATGTCGTTTAAGTGCGTCTGAATTTATAAAAAAGGCCTACTTGGACTTCTTTGGGACGCCATCACAAGTGTTTAAGTAAGCCATGGATCCCAAATTTTGTATGTGGTAGTTGCGAAACATCATTTCGTTTATGGGCTAGTAAAAAAAAAGACCTACTTTGAAGTTCAAACGTCCTATTAAAATTAAAATTTGGCGTGAACCGACTAATCATCACGATGGCTGTTATTTTTGTGTTGTGAATATTACCGGAAATAAACCGCAAAAATCGTTCCAAATGGACTTACCCGAATTTAAAATCAGCTATTAGACCAACTCTTAAGTACCAGCGACGAACCTGTGGCTGATACGCAACCTAGGAAATAAAAAGTCTCCAGACTACATTCAACACATTGAGCAGCTCATGTTTCACTTTCAAAGACTAGGATGTAACATAAGCACCAAGATGATTCCCAGAAAATTTAGGCGATTTAAGCGAAGAACAAGGAGAACGTTTTCATTAGGTCATTCGCACGATGGTAGAGCGATACCAGGGTCGTTGGAATGCAAATATGATGGCTGATTACTGCTGGAGCATTCAAAACAAGGCTGAAGTTTCGATTCATCCAAGAAAATCTTATAAAAGATTTTTTTTTCATGTTAGGTTAGAGAAAGAAAAAAAAAAACATTTTATAATTCGAGTATTTTTTTTGTTAAAATGTAATATGTTAATATTTCAAAAACTAGAGCTGCTAGAGAAAAACTGACAACAAATTTGGAATCAGCGTGGCGGAATCATACAAAATCAGGTATGAAACTTCATAAAACAAAACTACTGTTTACCAGTGTTATTAATGATCTTTTCGCCATTTAAATTTAATATTTTTAGTCAAAGTAAATTTTAGGTCAGCCCTAAGTATTCTTTAATAACGGATTCATCATCTGCGTAGCGATTCCCAACTATGTTGGGATAAGCTAACAATCTAAACAGATGCAGCTGAATAACACTCTCTAATAACGGATTATCGAGCAATACATTCACAATCAGACGAAAATGACTGCAGTACAAAATCTGTATATTATGCTTCTATATAGCAGTCCTTTAATTTTTTTTTGTCCTATGGTTTATACCATAACTTTCATGTAAATTACTATTTTTATTCCTGACATTAATTTTGTGTATCGTTCCATACGTTTTTGACTATAATAAGGTTCCAGAACACAGCTTTTCATTGTCGACATCGCTGCATTTGCTGTTGTTCTAAACAACATTATTAAGAGGGGCAATAAAATTAAAATTACATAGATCTGCATTTTTTTTCTAATAATATCAATATTAGAGGATTCTTACTTAATGTTTAAAAGTTCGTTCATCTTTCAAAAACCAGACAAAGAATTTTGCCAACAAACTATATTGATATTGGAAATATAGTCGACAGGCGAGTGCCTAGTTTACTTGAACCTGAGAACCTCCACACCATTATTCTTGTTTTTTTTTTTACCAAAAGTGAGTGCATCTTTTTTTTTTTTTTTGTAATACTGACAGATTCTTGCGTTCTTGAAATGTTGTATACTAATAGATCTATTTACGAGTAAGACTTTCGTGCATCTATGTAATAAAGTTACTTGATTGAAAGGCGTACTTAATAGTAATATTACGCCAAATCAATGACTAACATCAATTTATTGTTTAATTTAAATTCAATTGGCTTTTATTATAAAACCATAATAATTTGTCCAACAGCAATAGACTAATGTGGCTTCCTGAATCACATTTATGAGTATCTTAAGATTGTTCTTATGATACAAATCATGAGCGTTGTGATTCTATTAAGGCTCAGAAGAATCAAATCACGATTCCCCTACAAAATATCACTTCCGTAGATTCACTCACCCTTGTAATAAAATCCTCTCCTAATAATGTTTTCCATATCATATTTTTTGGCCTTATTATTTATTATCGTTTAAGTTTTTTATGTGTCGACAGCTATTAGTGAAAAAAAAAAAAGGTTTATTTTGTAAATAAATATATGTAAACAGCCGTTGCCGCGGCAAAGCTGCCGAAATGTATAGACGGAAAACTAGTATGTAATTGGATATACATTATAGCCTTTTTATAACCTCCAAAAATCGGTTTACCAAAGGGCATTTAAAGCGCGTGTATTGGCGAGAGATAAATCAGCTTACGCCTTTGCCACTGGGCGCATTGCACATAAGCGCCCACTGGAAGAGGCGTATCTGCCACTGGACGCTTATATACAGTACAACTAAACTATCATCACAATATTTATATCAATCCTGTAATATGGTATTCTGCCTTCGCTATAGTCGTCAACATGAATTTCTCCACCTTCAGATTGCTTTAGTTAAATTGACTTGAGATGTGTGTTGTATTGAATGTGTGTTTTTATATTTAAATATATAACGCACCTGTTAATTTTCTTGAGAAAGTATTATGTACTTATTGAACGTCATTCGTACTTAGTGACGTCGCGGAGTCATCAGTATCAACTTGGACGCATAGACTGTGTGAACGTGTAATGTTACATTTTAATAGTTATATTTGGTTCCAGAACGTATGTACCGTTGAATGATTATATGAGCTGCTTTTTAAAATGCATCAATAATGTTGAACAGGTACCAGTAAAAATAAAACAATAAAAATCTGTACAATATCTTTTTTGTATACTTCTAAATTATATTGTTATCAGTGTTTACCTATTAACTATTATAATGGGACGTTACATTACAGTACCACATTTCTCGAGGTGTATTTCTTGTCGATATCTTTTGACATATTCCTAAATAAGTGTAAAGTAGATTAGTTTTACTATGATTTTTTTTTGTAGAGGGCTTGATTCACCCGACATAAATGTTATATATAGCTATGTATGTCGCCTACATATTGTATTGATGAAACATCTCCTCATTGAGATATCCTCAAAATTTATAAAAAAATCAATATCTTCGCGACATATGTATCTCGAATTACTAATATATTAATGTATAGTTTTTTTCTAGACAATAGTCTATAGCCGATTGGATTGATTTGTGATATATCGATTTTGTACGACAATCATAGAAACTTTTTTTGTATTAGCGAAATAGACTGTTGATTACCTATAAAATATGAATTTATCGGGGCCATAAAGTGAATGTTTATAATATGTTTTGCATCTACTAAATAAGGCCTAGCTCCTCTACGGACCAAAACTATATCTTACCTTCTACTGACTAGTGAACACCTTGTCATTAATGAGAGTTTCTCAAATATCTAGGTCTGATAACATAACTTACAACTCCAGGTCACGGACTCGAACACTAAAACAAAGTGACTTGGCCTATGAAATGTGTGTTATATATACATCTATTTAACGTATTAAGTCACTAGTGATGCCTATAAAATACCGTCGAGTTCATTGGCTCCAGTTGGGCACTAAAATGCTAGTCTAAATTAGCGGAGATTATTTCCCCGTGTTAGATGCGGTCCAAACGGCCTCGTACCTACAAATCAAACACGTTTGTCTGCATTAAATCTTTGCCATGTTCCCAGCAATTGTTTGTAATTATGTAGTACCGTTAACAGTTATTGATAATATTATTTGAGGCTTTCATATCTATCCAGTCAAAGATTGTGGTCGATGTGCCGTTTCTGGCCTACATAAACCGGCCTCGCCACTCATTTGTTTGACAACAAATACGTAACTAGGTTTGAAAGACCTCGTATGTTTATGTAGCTGTTTATTATCTCAGTTTTTTTGCCGAGCTGTAATAAAATTAACGTTAATTATTATTAAAAAGAACGTTTATGTAAGCTTGTTAAAAGTAATGTCGTGAAGATTGATAAAGATACTATAAAGGGACTTTTATAAGTTTGTTAAAGTGGTAAAATGATATTCGTATAAACTATATTCTGTATAAAATTTGTAAACCAACATTTTCTTTTACTTAGTGATCCTGAAAATTTTTGTTCATTTAAGTTTTTATTTATTTGAAAAGAAAGTTAAAATAAACAGTTCTTCATTATATTTTTGTTTTGTTTTTTCTTCTTTTTTATGGACAGTGCATTTGTTGGCGCAGCTTTTTTTCTTGATCCATGTCAGTCAGCTTTTTAGTATTCCATCTATTGTTGTAACTTCTCTATCACCGGCGCTATTTACTGGCTTCCTTTAATATATTCATCATTCTACTTCAATTTTTTACACCTTTCATAAACACCCGTCTTAACAACCTCATCTCATCTGCATGCAATGAGGACGCGCTTGAATTAGGCGCTAGAGGCGCTTGTGTATAGTGAGGTTTCTAGAAAAGTCAAATGTGAAACTGAACGTTAACTGTTTGCGGGATTATCTATCGCAAATTGTTACTAATTATTCATAATTGTAAAGGAGGAGCTCGTGGCTAAGTAATAACAGCCGCTCGGGTCGATCCGCCAGGTTAAGCTACGCTTGCCGGGGTTGGTCCGTGGATGGGTGACCATCTTTACATACCGAGGCTCCTCCGTGCCTCGGAAAGCACGTTAAGCCGTTGGTCCCGGCTGTCATTCGTGGATCTTTGACAGTCGTTACGGGTCGTCAGAAGCCCAAAAGTCTGACAGCCAGTCTTACCAAGGGGTATCGTGTTACCCAGTTACTGGGTTGTGGAGGTCAGATAGGCAGTCGCTCCATGTAAAATACTGGTATTCAGCTGCATCCGGTTAGACTGGAAGCCGACCCCAACATAGTTGGGAAAAGGCTAGGCAGATGATTATTCATAATTGTAAAGATTGTGCCATTCCTGATTAATTATGGCTTAAGATTTTAAGTAACAACTTAGGATCTAATTTCGTAGCACTTTGAGGAAGAATAATATTTGTCTGCTTAATGCTTGCCAATTTTAGGAACATTATAATGTAAATATACATTTGAAATTTTAAAATTTAATAAAATAAATATTATACGAAGTAATGAGTACTTAAACATATCCAAAACATATAAAATAAAAGTACTGACAGGACCTCACTCAACAGTGGCGCCAACTGGAGAGCACAAAAACGATAGCCCCCATTGCTTTTCATTCATCCCTTTTGTAAACCAACATTCTGCTCTATACATCACAGCATTTGCTATCATTTACAATCTTGCTACGGGAGTCGTAAAGGGTTCCCGAGACCTGCCGATATTTTATGTAATCTGTTTTTATTCGCATCGCTTTGTATGAGCGAGTAAACCAAGATACCGAAAATGGAAACTGAACGTATGCTGATTGATAAATGGATATTATGTTAATACCTACTGGTTTTCGAATATTTTGACTCGGCGTCCTTATAAACTTTAAGTTTTTTAAATATTGTTCCGTTACTAAATTTGTTTTCCAAGAGTTAGAGCACTTGAAAGGTTTTTAATATCGCCGTCTTTTTTTTTTCTTTTTAGTGTTGTTAGTGACTAACCTGGTGTCAAGAGTTTTTATGCCGCCCATGGGCCTCGGACTTGACTTCACATACCGTCGAGAAATATCTCAGGCATTACACCTCACGGTGTTTTCCACCGCCAAAAACTACGCTTTATACACACTCATCAGTTTTGTATGGACCACTATGGAAGCTTGTTGACAGACAGGCCGCGGTACCAGTGAAACTGTGCCGGACGCAGGCGCTATACGCACCATGTCGATTAACCGTAGATTAATTCGTTAGAAAAATTGCTGCCATTATAATGACTGACGCGTGCCTTTGTACACGGGGTTCATTTATTTAGATTTTAAATAAAGTAATCTCGGGTCTCTGGGCCTCGAATAATTTAAGTTCCTACAACAGAGAGATCAGTGGACTATAAAATCAGATCATTTATTGATTCTTGTATAAAACGTAGTACCACCTAGGCTGCAGTCTGCGTCCTCGGTTTCTTATAACTGTTGGCTACAAGCAGTACAACCGATCTATTCTGTAAAAAAATCAACGTGAGAACTTTGGTGAAGTGAGCTGTCAATAGTGTCAATCCCTTTTTTTATCGTGTGGAAATCCTCATGGATGTCCTCCACCCTGGGGTGGGTGGAGGGGTATGTCTAGACTTTTACTAACTAAATCCACACGGTGTTCTGCTTCTACCTTTAGCCGCGGTGCTGGAGTGCTTGGGCATTTCTTCAAGCTCCCCCGGCTAGGTGTTGGCCCGCATGACTTCATGCGTACCCCGTTACCCTTAGCGGTCATATACGGCAGCAGTTCCTCTAGAGAAAGGCCCGCGTGGAACAAAGAGCGCGCGCCGCCTTCTCATGGATTTCACTGTTCAGGCAACAAACTCCCAAAGTCTGTTGCCTGCAGGACACCCTAAAGCAGACGGAGATCATTCTGCGCCCACCGGCGCCTGGTGCGTCTGCTACGGACCGGAAGGGAGGTTGTATCCTCCCTCTCCCTTTTCGCCGCCTCCTTCTCGAGCGACACTTCCTCGCAGAAGGAGGCGACGGCGGCCCACGCGCTCTCATTTCCGACCATGGACTAGACCATGTCCGGAAGCGAGAGAGTATCCGCAGCACCAACCGCCGCGAAAAGGTCAATCCCTAGCATCAGGCGGAAGCACAGTTCACTACAGCTAAGTTTTCACGGTGAGGTTTTTACAGAATAGACCGGCAGGCCTACCCCTTAACTACAACGGTGGCTACGCGGTGCGGGAGATGGACGGTACCGGGTACTGACGTGTCGCGAGCGCTCAGTCATTCATCTACTGACGGGCGCGGCGCCAACACCAACACCCCTCCCGCACCGCGCAACGACCTCACTTAAACGTTACGCCCGTAGATACTTAGGTAATAAAAGTGATTGGCCATTTATTACTAGAAAATGAACGAACAGTTAAAATACTATTGGTCTTTTTAATTCATTAGTACCCATCTTTATATTTGTGTACATATAGGGGATCAACTGCCTTAAAGGGACAGGTGGCGTAACCTTTTGACCGCCACGGTCGGATATATGTAGCAGACAAATGAAAACGTGCCCAACACGCCACCGTCGCCTAAAGCCGACGACAGACGATAAAACGATTTTCTGTGGCTTGTCTTGGGAGGGGCTGCCGATGCGTTTACGCTATGGCGTTCAAAAGGTTTATGGGCTGACTTAAATGACAATACTCGACACTAGTACAATTTCGAATCTGTTATGGTCTTTTATTCGAGAATAACGAGAAGAGCTTATTTAAAAAAAAAATTGACACAGGTTCGACCTCGATGACGTCTCGCGGGATTCTAAGCGCGAGCCGATTTTATTTCTCGCAGACCGCCTTTCTAGAAGGCTCTTCCCGACACAAGTAAAACGGATTTATGCACAAAAAAGTTCGGGTGATATGTGGTACGTACGTAGACCTTAGTGTAATTATTTGTAATTAGATAAATATTCAAAATGTATTATTGTCAAGCACGCGTAAACTGCTGCTATTGGCTTATGTTAAATAATTCAACCAACCACAGCAGTTTACGCGCGCTTGACAACTTGTGACACTTTTGCGAAAATTTTCGTTCGTGAAACGCCCTAGATGTTATCAGTAAGAATTCTACTAAAAAAATCTTCTCTGATTTAATTTTTAGAAATAATAAACGCCTCTTTTATTTTTACCCTTTTTCGTTAATGGATCTAAAATTCTATGACAGAATGGGCCTTTTTTAAATGATTGGCGAAACAAGCCTGTGCAGTTTTGCAAGAAAAAATAAATAATGACCTTGTCCTTTTGTCTATAATCTTTTATGTACCTACGTAATAATAATCCTGCCTGAACTTAGTCGTAACTATAATAGATAATACTTAAATTCATTCTGCTAAGTTAGATACCATTTAACAGCCTTCGATTATTTCGTCGCTTTGGGCATTGAGCTAAGCCACAAGTTTTGCGAAATGCGAGTTATGTAAATGCATTAACGTATTGAGAAAGAGCCATATCTAGTTTATATTAGTCAATAAATCTAACAGATAACATGACTGTAAAAAGCAGGTTTTTTTTTAAACGCTAAAGACGCTGATTTATGTTAAAATAACTGTTTTACGCGCATCATTAATTTTTTTAAGGTCTGCAACTTAGAAGTTTAGTTCTGTGGAATAGCTCCGTTACCCTCTAAAGGTGACGATTTTTGAAGTCGTGTCCTCAATGTTTTGTTCGATTTTTACATAATTCTGGGTACCTACGCAGTTTGTAAATATGTTTAAGTACTTATCTTGAATTTATCGGTCCATATAAAAAGTTAAACCGTGTTATATATAGAATATTAAAATAAAACTATTTAATAAATGTATTATTTGCATGACGACTATTATTATTATGATAATAATAAATCACAGTTAATCATAAATTAGGGGAAACAGTGAATCAATTTAACGACGATTATGTATTAAGTTTTGTAAATAACCATGACTAAATGAATATTATATGATGATATTTATAAACATAAATATTATAACTACATAGTATGTTATATAGCTATCGTTCTTCTTGATGTCTTTGTCAATTTTATACAAATAAAGGAGTATCTAAGTAAAAGGCTGAAGAAGTTTTGTTAAGTACCTACTCATTTCGACTCCTGCGATTATTATAACTAAGTGAGTTAGCGTAAATACTTTAGTTTTAAGATCATTAGGTGAACTAAACAATTATTATAATTAAAAAGTTCTGCTTTCATGTACAGTGGCCAGCACATCAAGCTACACGAAACTGTCAAATTTCTCGAAACGATTTTAAACTTTATAACATTAACAATTAAGTTGAAAATCGAACGAGAAAATTTGACAGTTTGTGGTAACTTGATGTGCTAGTCACCGTACAAAATCTATACCAGGGGGCCAAGTCTACTAATGTACAAACGTGAGAATGGTCTCTTCATTGTGAGTTTTTGACAGATTTGCCATACAAACACTGTCAAATACTCACAATCGCGAGACCATTGCAACGTTTGTAAATTAGTAGACTTAGGCCCCTGAAGAATCGTAGATGCATTGCCATCCCATAGACAACGCTATGCCTCTTGTGCCTGAAACTAATTCACCGGCACCCCTACCGACACTTCAAATCGGAACCTACAAGTAACAACGCTGTTTGGCTGCAGAAACAGGTACCTACAGTGGAAGGTGCCCCGGACGTAGGTACTTATCGCTACAAACTCAAGCGGAAGATCAAGATTGATTACGTGATTTACTTCCGTTAGAAAAATATACTAGGTAGGTATGTAGATATTTTTTTATAGATTATAAAGTGTCATCATCTGCGTAGCCTTTTCCCAACTATGTTGTGGTCGGCTTCAAGTCTTAAATCATATTTCTTACTGGCCGACTCCTTGACAATTCAAAAGTTCCCGTAAATGGTTTAATTGAAATAAACGATTTGAGTTTGAGTTACCAGATGCAGCTGAATACCAGTATTTTCGTGGAGCGACGGCCTGTCGGACCTCCACAAGCCAGTTACTGGGTAACACTATATTCCTTGGTAAGACTGGTTTTCAGACTTTCGGCACAATATAAATACGGGCAGTACAGAAACTACGAACAAACGTTCGAAACGGCAGACTCACACAGACGCGCGCATCGACAAAAGCGAGCGTGGCAGTGCTCTCAGTCGCGAGTGCCGTGTCGAGACCATTTGTCGTGTAATACGTTAATCTCTTGCGCGACAGATCGTCCGCGATTTTTTTAAATTAATAATCTTAAAAAAAAAAAAAAAAACATTACATAAATGTAAATGTTAACCCTCCATGTCACATTCACATCCCGTTGCCCACCCGCGCTTTTACTTCGTTATCATATAGCGTTCTTGCTGACTTTTTTTTCTTTTTGGTGCCGGGCAAAAATAGGGTCGCAGTGTGATATTAAATCTCGAGAATCTTGGTATTTATTGAACGTCTAATCTCGCGTCAGTACCTATTTATCACGTCGTTACAAATACGACGAAGTCCCTTCCTGTTGATAAGTAATGCATAATTAATGCTTATTAGGGTTCCGTAGCCAAATGGCAAAAAACGGAACCCTTATGGATTCGTCATGACTGTCTGTCTGTCCGTCCGTCCGTATGTCACAGCCACTTTTTCCGAAACTATAAGAACTATACTGTTGAAACTTGGTAAGTAGATGTATTATGAAAACCTGCATTAAGATTTTCACACAAAAATAGAAAAAAAAAATAAACAATAAATTTTGAGGGGGATAGGTCTTCAAAAATTATATTGAGGTTTCTAATATTATTTTTTTCTAAACTGAATAGTTTGCGCGAGCGACACTTCCAAAGTTGTAAAATGTGTGTCCCCCCCCTGTAACTTCTAAAATAAGAGAATAATAAAACTAAAAAAATATATTTGATGTACAGACGCCAGCAGGTCAAGCTACCCGAAACTCAAATTTTCGCAATCAACTTTGAACCTTATACTGTAGTGATAAAGTTGAAAATCTATTAAAGAAATTTGACAGATTGTAGTAGCTTGATGTGCTGGCGTCTGTACATTACCATGTAAACTTCCACCGAAAATTGGTCTGAACGAGATCTAGTAAGTAGTTTTTGTTGAATACGTCATAAATCGTACACCGCAATTTACCTTTCATTCAATCAACTCAAATATATAAAATAAAAAAATAAACATTTAATTTCATAAACATAAACCTTTTAAGAACTTTTATATTATGTTACTTGCTGCTACGGAACCCTTCATGGGTGAGTCCGACTCGCACTTGGCTTTTTTTTCTCTTGGGGTAATAGCTTTTCTCATCACTGTATCTTGCTTTGTTAAAAATGGTGTTACCATTGTTAGAAGTTCTTCAAAGCAAATATTCATTCGAAAATAATTCTCGGAATCATCCATTTCGCCATGTAGTTTCATTTCGGCCATTAAATTCAAATGGGTGTACCTTTCTCTTTGCAGGTACCAGTTTTTTGCTCACCGGGTTCTTTTAACTTTTTTTTGTAAACCAATCGCAAAAATAATAACCACACAAGCTAAAATTTTTAGCTGTATGTCCATTTTAAAGTGTATTCAGCAAGAAGCCGGATTAAATACTGACGTAATAAATATTGAACGTGTGTCTGGTGTATTAATCCATCAATAAATAAAGACGTCTATCAATAAATACTGAACTGACGAATCGCAGTAAATACTTTACGTGTAACAGGCGTCTAAAAGATAGAGCCTTAGGTACAGTTTTTGTTTTCAAATAAATGAATACACAAACAAGTCCACATTCAGAACATTTAATTAACGAATCTGTCAAAATAAAAAATTGTACATATAAAATATAACAAAAATATTACTGTATAATATGACGAACACTTAATATTTAATCACAATATTATTAGTTTATTATGTCGTTGCCTGTGTGGGAACTCAGTCAGTACCACTTAAAAATAACTGTTATATAAGTCATGGCCTTGGCAGTGGCAGGTCTAGAATGAGTCTAGCAAGTGATTTAATCTATCGACATCAATATTATCAAGAAATAGTTTAAGGATGGTTTAAGATATGGAGAGCATGTACTCGAGACCTTTGTACAGGCCATGGTCTTATCGGTTTCATCCAATTATTATCTGCAGCTGTAGGTATTGAGCGTTTCTATACTTTAAATTAGTCCAATATTTAATATTAGTTTTATGTGAAAGAAAAAAAATACATGTTATTAAAACGTTCCTATATAAGTATCTAGTTGTTCGTAAAGCATACAATATAATTTATATAACTCCTTCAATTCATCGTGCAGTTCACACATTATATTTTAGTAAGTTAAAGTCGAATAACTTACAGTTCGTAGCTATTAATATAGATTTTTACAGGCATTGGGTAGGTCTCTACGTATTATTTAATATTAATACTAACTTAAATAATATTTACAAAACAATAAATGAAAACATAAAGCAATATGGAATAGACATGTGTTAAGTTAGTACTCCACCATTCAACACAATGGTTATCCCTAAATAATTCTGAATTTAAAGTACTTAGGTAACCCAATTAAGAAACTAAATAATTCAAAAGGAACAATAAGATCATAAACTAAGTGAATTTCCTTAATTTAACGCGTTTACAAAAGCTTAGTAGCAGAATTATTTTGGCATCAAATTCTAATCATTCGATATACAACAATAAATACATTTTATATCTAAATACATAAAGTATTCGTAATACTCTTTGTTCGTATTGTAGGGTTTTTGTGTAATAATAATTATGAACAAAAAGTACACACAATTTAAGACTGCAATTCTTATGTGCTTCTCGAAAGATTCAGTCAAACTGGTTTCTGGAAACCGTTCGAATGATAGACTAGATTTTTTCTGGGTGTGTAGGAAATCAATTTCTTGACTATTATGCTAAGTGAGGCTTAGCCTTTGCGTAGTTCCAATGTATCCTGAGAACAAGAGTCTTAATTATAAATGGGTTGTTGTGGGTAAATGAGAATTGCAGTCTTAAATTAAATATTCCACACGAATCCAACACATCTTTGGTACAATACCTAGTAAGGGTTGGTGATCAACTAGCAAATGGGATTCATAATTAACCCTAAAACTATCGTATCGTTTGAACACTCGAGTCAATGGTAACCACGTGAAAGGGAAAATTTACAGGTAACATTTACACTGAGGAACACCAATTTAGCATCGGATTTGGTTACCTAAAAAGTTTTTCGAGCCACTAAGTGTCGGTCACCGGTCAGCGCACGGCGACTCCGTTGATCGTGACGACTGCGTTCGGGCCCGTCGGCTCGGGTTCGTACGCGTCGGATTCGCTGCGCCGTCCATACGCCACGTTGTCGGTGATCCTCTCACTGTAGGGCGAGTCATACACGTTGTCTGACACGTGGTCATAGATATGTCGTCCATTCGTATCGTGGAGCGTCGCGTAGCTCATGACTGCAGCGTTTTGGTCTTCCTTGCGTTCGGCGCCTTCGATGTTCTCCGTGTTCTTTACTGGGGTGGCTTTTCGACTAGGGAATTAGATTGACATTTTAATAAGAAATCCAGGAAATGACTAGTCACGTAACGATTAAAGATAATGATTCTAAAATTACTCACAGCCTTAAATAAATAACTCCAAGCAGCATCAGCAAGAACAGGACTACGCCGCATCCGACACCGACGCTGAGCGGCAATGTTCCATTCTCAGCAGCCTCGTTGGTGATTATCTCACAGCTGGGCTCTTCACCGGACCATTTGCCATCGTCCATGCACTTGCGGAGGAATGGCCCAACACGTTGGAACTGTGGCAAGCAGTGGTACTCGATGGAGCTGCCGAACAGTGTGGAGCTGTTCGAGATGATGATGCGACCATTTTCGATCGTGCCCGGAGACTTGCAGTCGATTGCTGTGGGCAAAGAGGTTATGTAGAAGAGATTGGTTAAGTACTAAAATTTAACCAATCGTTATTGGCGAATAGACATCTATTTTGCGGCTTCTGTACAAGATATTTTTCAATTAAAATGCCTTGCTTTACGACCAAATAAAACAAATACTTACGTATACAGACTGGCGGTGCCCCACTCCACACTCCCTTCGGTTTGCAGGTCCTGGTTTGGTTTCCTTGCAGCCCGTACCCTCGCTCGCAGCGGTAGTGAGCTTCTCCTCCGATGCTTAGAGTCGAAGTGGCTACTAATAAACCTACGCTGCCCTTGATCTGGATTGACGGGTCTGTGCACGTTATTTCTGTAGGAAGAACAAAAATGTTAAACCCCGTCACGGCTCTCAGTCCCAGCGGTAGAAAAATTATAGGTTGATTATTATGTAGGTATATACATTAACATGGGTGGGTACATAAAGCATGATCAATTTCCTTTACGGTAACCCCCCCGTCGAAGTTCTCAATCAACTCCTAAGAATGTAAGGCAGTGGCCTGTGAATAACATCTTGTAGAAGGATCCCTAGTAGCATTTTTGTTGGCGTTTGGTTGGGCAACATACCTCTGAAGGTGGCCCAACTAAATGCCAACGGAAAATGCTACTAGGGTTGCTGTTCACTTCAACTATGTCATACTTTATAAGCTCACCTTTGCACACTGGCGCCTCGGAGCTCCACGTGCCGTTATCCTGGCACAGTCGTCTGGACACACCATCCAACTGCCAGTGTTCATGGCACTCATACAGTACAGCCGCGCCATAGTACGTCGCATTCGTCGCCAGCGTCACTACGCCATTCTGTATTGGACCTGGGTTACCGCAATCCACATCTGGGGAGAAAGGTAGAGAGGATTTTTGAAAAGGCATTTAGTGTAGGTACATACCCATACAGTTTTTTTCTGGACACTCAAAATCACTATCGCGGCGTCCCTTATAACAAGTTGTGCTTTTCTTGTGACTTCATAATTATTTCACCAAAACATTGCTAGACCTCCCCGATGCCCGACATCTCCCAAGGAATGCCGCACCGACCGGCCTTGCTCGGCCGGTATCCAGCGGATTTCCACTTTCGATTTCCGATTACTGATCGGATTTGTGATACAATGACACACTCCGAACTCAACTTACATTGACACCTTGGCGTGACTCCGCTCCACTGTCCATTATCCTCGCAGGTCGAGATGCTCTCTCCAACAACCTTGTACCCTCGTTCACAGCGGTACTTGACCAGGGCACCGATGCGGTAACTGTTGCCGACGCTGGTGGTGACGGCGGTTCTGATCAGCGTGCGTCCGTGGTTGCGGTCGTTGCCAGTCACTGATACGATGCTGTTCTCCGGTACTACCGGGTCGGAGCAGCGGATTTCTGGAAACAGAGAATTGTGTAAGTTTTTTTCGGTAAAGTCATAGTTTTTTAAGTAGGTTGTGGAATGTTTGTATATCTTAATCCAATCTCATGAAGTGTATTATGTTGAGGCTTGTGTTTGGATTTAAATTTGTGTTTATTGCACAATATGCACAGTATCTTAATACCCAGAAAATTTATTATTTGTCTTTTATTTTCAACTGCACAGAATTTATGCAAAAAACTGCTGTTCAATACGTTGTTTCCATAAATAAGGTATATCAGTACAAAACTCTTAACCACGTTTTCAGTTCTTGTCTTAATAAATACGGTCTAGCTGCCTTACCTTCACATCTGGGTGAAGAATCGCTCCATTGGAAGTCTTCAGTGCAAGTCCTCCTGACGGGGCCGACGAGCCTGAAGTTTGTGGTGCACGAGTACTGAATCACACTGCCTAGGTGAGTGGTTCCGTTCAGTAGTTCCGCCGCACCGTACGTCAGAGATGGAAGCTTGCCACAGTCCACATCTGAAAGAGGTGAAAGGTTTTTGAATGAACTACATTATCACTGAAGTTCATCTTCAGTAGTCAGGAGTACCTATTATCTTAACTCACGTGGATTTTATCGGGGTTCCTGACTAGCTCAGTGACCGATTAATCAGACTTCATCAGCACGCCCAATTACTATGGACTCCGATGATTCCCACATGTGTGTTACTAACTACCATGCGTGACTTTTCTGATGTATATTTTCATTGTACGCTATAAATACTCACATTCACATTTGGGTGACTCCCCGGACCACTCTCCATCTTGCTGGCACATGAGGCTGGCCTCTCCGACCAGCTTGTGTCCTTTTTCACAGTGGAAGTCGATGGTGGAGTGGACGTTGTAGTCGTAGGCTTCCATGTAGCCGCCTGCAGGGACTTCGGGGTCGGCGCAGGATATCACTGTAAGAGAGAAATAACGATAGTATAATGTTTAAATCAGATTTCTCGCCATGTTAACAGGAGTGCTTGGCCTGGTTCGAGATGCCATCGATGGCAACCATTTATTCATTTCTCAGACACAATCCCGTCGAATTCGTAAGTAAGTTATCTAGTTCGTAAGTAAGTTATAATTATTATCACATTAGGGTTCGGTCAGGTTCCGATTTCCGAGTCAATCTTGGCCAAATCACCATTCATTTCGCAGCATCGCTGGGGTCGCCTTAACTAATGAGGGGTTCTAATTGTGTTACTAATAAATTCCAATAATTGTCGCAGTATCACTGCGCTATGTGCTATCTAGTTTCTCCAATAATATCCACCTGAAATTGTTAACTAGGTTGTTATTCCGGTAAAACAGCTCAGGTTGAACCAGTTCCATCTAATTGAAATTTGGCCTGTATGCAGCCAATTCTGGCTTGTCGTGTGAAAGCTATTATAATGAAGACTGGCTCACTGGCCTAAAAGGTTATCAAATCTTTCTGGGGAGCAAGCTCTATTAATAATATTAAAACCGTTGTTTATTTTCGTTCAAATTTGCCGCTTAGTACCAAACTGTCCAGGTACCTATATAAGTTGGATAAGAGCGTAATTAATGAGTTTTCTCCGAGGTGCTATACTGAGAAGGACTACAGGAAGTGATTCATTATTTCAAGTATCTTCTCATTTCCTGTCAATGTTTACTGGGGTATAATAAAGATGACAATACAAACATTAAGTATCGCAAAAAGAGAATAAACAGAGGAAACTGTTAGCTGGCCTTAATTAGGAAGTAACATCTTCACTTCCTTTCTACTAATAATACGAGTATTTATAAATGTAAATGTTCTTGAGGATGTTTACTACTAAGTCATCTTAGCCCTTGTCCCTGGATTATCGTCATAAGTTTTTTTGATATCCTGGTAGTTAGGTACAGTCAGCAAAAGAATATGACTAACCCTTATTTTTTATTTTAATGACTGAGAAAAAAATATTGAAATTGACATAGAAGTAAAATTTTTGAAATATTAACTTTAAGCTATTATATGAAATGCAAAAGAATAGTTTTTTGCTGCCCGTACCTGAAGAAGTTCACCTAGAATGAATCTAAACTGGGCAGCAGTTGCTTAGGCTAAATGTCTACTTAATTAAAAATCTAAAATTCACTGTCAGACAACGCACAGCCTAATCCGCTGGGTCCTAGAAGTATACAATTATGTACAATAGTTCCTTTTATAGCGAAAATAATCTTTTGAAAATCATCTCCTAAATGGTTTAATAGAGGATAATTTGTCATGGAAGTTTTTCATTTTTGGCGTTTACCGATGGGAAACGCCATTGGGCACTTGTAAACTAATAAACCAAACTACTTTTGTTGACTTACATTCACACGATGGTATATCATGGGACCATTTTCCGTCTCTGTTACACGTGAGGGTTTCGGCGCCGGCCAGCCAGTAGTCAGCCTCACAGTTAAACCGAGCGATCGAGCCGTAGGTCGTGGTGCCGTTGAGCAGGATGAAGGAGCCCTTGTGCACCTGTGCAGGAGTGCCGCAGTCCACGTACTTGCAAGATGGCGGAGTGCCCGACCAAGATCCGCCGAGAGTACAAGTAACGCTCTGAAAGTAGGTATAAAATCCGGTTTATCAAAAATCCTTTTTTAACGACTACATCAACTACATAACATTCACGATTGGTTTCCCCGAAGGGATGGGCAGAGGCGTGCATATACGTCACGTGACGTCAGTTCATGGACGTGTCCGTGGACTGCAAAAAACACTTGCGTAGTCTCTCCGTGCGCCGCACGGTGGTTCGAAACTGCTATATGAGGGACATTGGGTTTTTTTTTTACAAATTCCATTTTTTTTTAATTTTATCGAAACATCTGTCATTTTGATGAATAATTGTTACGAAACTTTCTGTAAAACTGATAGTTTGCCCGAAAAAAAATATTTAAATTTTTGTTGTATGGAATGAACACCGCACCACAAACTGCTAAAATTTGGCCAAGTCTTGACAGGTCTTGCTTTAAAACTACTTTATTCTTATTCTTTGGCTTGTTGGCTATATTCTACATTATCAGCGCGCGCCCATACTTGCCCGTTCAAGAGTTATGAGGTTGAAAAAAAAAAAAAAGAACTCAGTTAAGTGCCTTAAATGTGCACAGCATTGTTTAAGGCTCTTAACTGAGTTCTTTTTTTGGCCACAAGAATGGTACCAGGAAAAGCTCGTAATAATTTAATCCAGGATATCACTAGATACATTATAAAACAACGTCCTCCCCGTCGCATCAGTCTGTCTGAACTCAAAAAAGTGGAAACCGTATGAAACTCCGTTCGGTTGGAACGGATTTTCCTACGGTTTTCACTAATAGACGGAGTGATTCATGAGGAAGGTTTAGGTGTATAATTCATTATGGTTTTGTTTAAATGGGCTGAAATATGACAATGTAAAATACTTCAAGTAGGATGAACATCAGTTACATTTTAATCTAACCCACATGCTCGACGCAAAAGGATGATATAAAAAAACGTGCCTGCATGTGCTCTGCTACCCGTGCGAATCCAGTGTGTAGTGTCAGGTAAATAAATCCATGCATTCTGCGTTGCTTGGTTTCAAATACGTTGTTGAAATGGGCCTAAAGTTAAGTATTTATATGAAGAATAAAGAAAGGGTCAATGACTCAGGAGTAGGTAGTAGGTGCAATGACAGTGTTTTTTATACAATTCTTTAGAAAAAACTAGGAATTGTTTTTTTGTGCCGGAATCGAATCCATCAAAAGGAGGAGCTCGTGGCTAAGTAATAACAGCTGCACGGGTCGATCGATCAGGTTAAACTACGCTTGCCGGGGTTGGTCAGTGGATGGGTGACCATCTTTACATACAGACACTCCTCAGTCTCAAGACGAAAGTCTTTGACCAGTGCATGTTGCCAGTGATGACATATGGCACTGAAATGTGGTCGCTCACAATGGGCTTTATTAGAAGGCTAAAAGTGACCCGAAGGACAATGGAGAGGGCTATGCTTGGAGTTTCCCTACGTGATCGAATCAGAAATGAAGAGATCCGCAGGAGGACCAAGGTAACCGACATAGCTCGAAGATTTTTTTTTTAGAATTTCCCAACTTAAGTGGCAATGGGCACATTGCGCGCAGAACAGATGGCCGTTGGGGCCGAAAGGTTTTGGAGTGGCGACCGCGTACCGGAAGACGTAGCGTTGGAAGGCCTCCCACAAGGTAGACCGATGACCTTATGAAAGCCGCAGGAATCCGCTGGATGCGGGAAGCACAAAACCGGTCGAGGTGGCGGTGCTTGGGGAAGGCCTATGTCCAGCAGTGGACGTTTTTCGGCTGAAATGATGAATGAATGACTCCTCCGTGCCTCGGAAAACACGTTAAGCCGTTGGTTTCAGCTGACATGTTACACGTGGATCTTTGACAGTCGTTAGGGGTAAAGTTTGACAACCAGTCTTACCAAGGGTATCGTATTACCCGGTTACTGAGTTGTGGAGGTCAGATAGGCTGTCGCTCCATGTAAAATACTGGTATTCAGCTGCATCCGGTTAGACTTGAAGCCGACCCCAATATAGTTGGGAAAGGGCTAGGCAGATTGAATCGAATCCATCAAATCAAATTCTATAGCATGGAGAACCAAGTATTCGAGTGAGCCAACATAGCTTCGCCGCGCCATCGAGTCGAAAGTATCCTTGGAAGTCTTGGAACAAAGATAACATAATAGTAAATAATTTTATAAATTTTCACTCACCGGTGGTCCAAACAGTATGAATCCATTCTGGCAGGTGTAAGTGGCTAAAGATCCAGCCTTGTGACCGTCAACAGCAACAATAGCTCCAGTAACGGGCGGTGGTTCTGGACACCAGTCGAACAAACATTTAGGAGCTTCTCCACTCCAGATGCCTTCGTCTGCGCACATACGTTCTGCTTCTCCAACCAGGGTATAGTTTTCTCGGCAGGAGTATACTGCTTTTGCTCCGTGGGTTGTCCTGTCATCGACAAGAGACACTTCTCCGTCCTGGATTGGTGTAAGTCCACCACAGTTGACGTCTGTAAAGTTTATTTAGATTTAGGCAACTTTTTCAGTACTTTGAACTCAGGATAGTATCGAGGTAACAATTCAAGTCAATGGCAGATGAAATAAGCTTTTATGTTTATGCAGTAGGTACCTACTATTTCAATCGATATGGGTGCGCGAAAAATGAATGTGTCACCAAAATATTCGCAAACAAAACTGATCTGCCGCCAATTTATTCACGTCGATCTATTGTATCCTCGTAATACTGGTATTAATCGACTTAAATGCACAAAGCGACCTCTTAGTTCACGGAACTGCCAATATCGTTGGATATTGGATGTTCCGCGAACTAAACTAAAAGGTCGCCCGATGATGTATACATCCTCAGTCTAATGTATCTACGTAATTCGATCGAGTAACGGTGCACTGAAATAAATAATTAGCCGAACTAATTAAGTTACTTCAAAAATAACTCAACTTTAGTTATAAGGAAATAAACTTTGCACAAACAAAACAAAACTGATTTGTAGAGTGCAAAACAGGATTTTGTAACGGATAAGATCTAGTTCGCAAGTCACAATTTTTGTGTAAACAGTAACCAAAACTTTTGTTACAGTTATGCAAACATTTCTTTCAGTGTGTCGGTGATCACCGTCGACGATAATCTCGATGAACCTAGTGCCATGACTTGAACTTGATCGATTAACGTTAGACCAAATGATGATAGAACCAGAAAAAGAACAGGATGATTATTTTCTTGATATTTTAGTATGAATAGACCAATGAAAGATTAATGCTCTGTCACTGTTTACACAAAAATAATTTAATATAATTAACACGTTAAACGCCATGGGGCACAACATACGGGCCACACTTGTATAGTAAAAGGAGCCAGGTTAAAAATGCCCGATTCTTAAGTTTTTATTGCTTTAGAGGCTAGAAACCAAATACCTACAATCTATTTGTCTGCAGAGCCGTGGGGGTCACGTCAAATACATATTAGCTTTATATCTGTGCCCGATGGCTCAATAGAGGTGCTGAAAATCGCCTCTGACTCGCGGTCATATGTTGTCCCCCGCGGCCCCAACGGGACTATTGTATGTCGACTACACGGTGTTCCCCACGGCCCAAATAGAAAGACTGAAAAATTAAAGCGGCGTTCAACGTGTTAAGATAAAATGAGCGTTGGTCCTAAAGTCCGAAATCTACCTTTATTTATGCCAAGTCTAGTTGCACCTTTTGATATACAGCGTGTTACGGAAAGGGTATATACATATCAAAGGCACGGATTCTTTTGGTGATAACAAACTACAGGGCAATATTTTTTAATACCTATATCTACATAAATAAAAAGATAAGAAACATTTAACTAAAAATCAAATGTTTCCAATTGAATTCTACACATCACTAGACCAAGTCAGCTGATCGGTGTCAATAAACTACACACAAAGAAACGGCGGTAACACGTTTGTTATGATTTAAATTTAATAAACTATCGAAATAAAAAAAATATTAAGCATTTTCTAGTTAGTGCTTTTGAGCTGAAATTTTGTACAGAGATTCTGAACCAGATACACTTCACCCCGTTTGTATGGATATACCCTTTCCGTAACACGCTGTATGTACCTGTAATTTCAAGTATGTGGTTCAACCTCTCAGGACTATAATACTAACGTCATAAACAACAAATTTTGTTCTATGACTTTTATAATTCACCAGTTTTTAATTTATCATAATTATTTTCATACAAAATAAATTCAACGCTGTAAATGTTACGAACTCTATGCGTAGCACAACAAACTGCCGTGTCTAGTGCAAAAGGCAGGAGGGACAGTGCACGGGAGGCGTAGGTAGCAAAATACAGAACTGAAATGTGATGGAACAACGAAATGTTGAAGGTTTTTTAAGGTTTAAGAACAACTTTATTTCTCATAAAGAATTGCATACATAATTCACTTACTTAAAAACAATATATAAAACTAAGATTAATAATTAGAGCGCACAGATGTATGTACGTATAAAAAAAAAAAAATCGGTTAAACAGATAACATAAACTGGATCGTTAGTTAACCAAGCACAACATGGATGTATGAATTTGATTTTTACTAGATGTGGCATTGATGGTCTAGTCTGCTATTAGCAAGTTTATTATTATAAGACTATTTTATTTTTAGTTTATTATTCTATTATACTTTGGGTACATACGTGAAACATTTAGATTTTTTTTAGTATTGGATTTTTTTGTTTAATATAAGTAATTACTCATCTTATATTTTTAATTTAGAGGTATATAGTTAGGCTATATATTATGTGTATTTTATCTATATACATATTGTTTTTATTTTATTTTTGGTTAATGTAAAATAATGTAATGTACTTATTTTGTTTTTTTTTCTTTGTAATTTTCTTCTTTTTTTTATATTTTGTAAAAAGTCATAAAAAAAAGTTGTTGCTTACGATGTTAGTAATACAGTTCTGCAAGGTTGCATGTTAGTGTATAAAGCAACAAAATAAACTTACATTTACAGCTCGGAGCAGTCCCTGACCAGAAGCCATCTTTCTTGCACTCTCTAATCTTGTCTCCCAGGAGCATGTGCCCTTCTGGACAACGGTATCCGATGGAAGCTCCAACCTGGTAGTTGTTCCCTTCGATCGTCGTGTTCAGCAGTTTGTCTGGACTTCCACAAGAGGGAGGCACTGGAGAAGACAGATTGGATATTATGGTCTGTATGATGAACTAAATAAAGCTAAGTTGGGTTTTGGGACAGTCGCATATTAATCCTACTTAGTTCAAGCCAACAATGGTCTTGGCTTGCCTATAGGTATAGTAAGAAATATCCCTATGGATGACATCTATACAAATAAATAAAATGTAAGCGTCTGTTTGTAGGCAATCTCAAAATAACAGCTTTTTACTAAATGGATATGAAAGTATATTCGGTAGATAAATAACACAAAAAAAAAAACTGTCTGCCTGTCTGTCTGTTTGTTCCGTCTAATCTCCGAAACGGCTGGACCGATTTTGACGGGACTTTCACTGGCAATCTGGCATACAGCTGATATTATATAGAAGCAACTTAGGCTACTTTTATGTGAGAAAAAGCAACGCGGGCGAAGCCGCGGGCAGCAGCTTGTGTATTATTAAACTTAACTACTTTAAACAATCGCAACTCATATTGAATATAATTATGAATGGTCGATATAACACAGTATTAGTTAGTTAATCCAATAGTTAATAACAATAAGGATTAATAATAATACAATAATAAACCTATTTCATTGTATTAATCGTTTCAATCTGCGGTATTATTCCACAATTGCACACAGAGTTCCCTAGCGGCAATAACACGAACTGAGCCTGATTGTACCCACCATTGCAGCGGCTACTTTGAAAATAAACTGATTATTATTTTATTTTTCTTCAAAGGTGCGTGAAGGCTTCTTGATAAAAGTTCAATGACCCTTTCTTGCGGTGCCGATGCAGCGCAAGAACTACATCGGCAACGCAACAAAAAGGTACTGTGTACCTAGTACCAAATACAAGAATACGTGGGTAGTTACTTAATTATGTAGGTACCTAATGTGAGTGTAGGTACTAAAAACACCTCTGCCCAACCCTTCGGAAACGAGGCGTGATCAGAGGCGTAGCTACCACCGTATCAGCGGTATCAATGATACGGGGCCCCCAAGCAACAGGGGCCCCACGTATTGTTTTATTAAAATCTCAATGACAGCTTAACGTAATATCCCAGTCAGAGTGCTCAAGTTTTTTAGCTCTCGTTCGCTCTTGCCACTGTTACATATAAGATGTTGCCCTCTGGTTGTAAAGGAACAAAAGCCCAGATGCAAGATGGCTATGTATCGAAATGCTCGAAAGCAACAAACTGTTAGAAATAACCTATATTTACAAAAATATATCTCCTCTACCGCAATAATAAGATATGACATTAAACCCTTACCTCCTTACTAATAAACGTTGTATAGCGTCTGTATAGTTACCTACACAACGCTTTGTCTTCTTCTTTCGAAAGTCAAATTACTGACGAGTGAAAGAGAGAAATCGGTGTGTAACTATACAGACGCTATACAACGTTTATTAGTAAGGAGGTAACAATTTAATTTAACATGCAAAGTAGGTAGGTGACTATAATTGTCATTTATTAATGCCAGCCAGCTTAAACTTCAGCAGAAAGAACTAAGGTCGTGGGGAGTTGGAGATGAAGCCAGTACTGTTCCGAGTAAAAGTTTAAATTAAATATTCTCGCGCTCTCTTAGTAAAATTACAATGGAAATTATTTTGTAAACAAAAATCCTTTGAAGTTTCGCCGCGGTCGGACAACAAGGGGACCCTTTTTACTTTTCGATACAGGGCCCCGTTATCACTAGCTACGCCACTGGGCGTGATGTATGTTAAGTGTTAGCTAATTATGTTCTCACCACTATCCGCGGCATAAATCTACTATTCCTTGTAGGGATAGACTGTACCAACATGTTTACCCACATGTATATAAGTACTCGCCTATTCCACTAAATTGGCCATCGATGCTGGTATGCATATTATACAATCCCAAAAACATTTTAATCTATAAAACAATTCTATTTCTATGTTCCTACCCACTTTTGCGGTTCAAACATAATTCTAATATATTACACAATGGCTACACGAGCGTGAACGAAACTCCATGTCCGCTACTAAATGTGAAATTTATTAAATATATTAACTTGCAGGTTAAATCATACGGCGTGTGTTAACTTTACAACTCGTGTGTTAATGTAACTGAATGTGTCTATTCAGTAATTGTTTATTAAACTTTACATTGGCTCAAATATTGCAACTCAACCTGCGTCCCTTGAAAAAGTTTTAACGTGTCGCCGCAATCAAAATTTTCCCTCTATGATGAGATATTTATGGTGAAAAAACGTGTGACATTTCACACGTGTTTTTTCCGCTCGTGTGTACTGCTTGCATTCAAAGTTCGGTACACCTGAATTAAGGCTCGTTCAGACTCGCGCGATATCGCGGCCGCGACAGGCACCGACAAAGAAATTGTGCTACTAGTGTCGCGTCGCGCCCGCGATATCGCACTAGTCTGTACGAGCCTTTAAAATTTTAGTTAGAAAGTTATACTTTTCATGAACACGAAACCTGGAACTTACAAAGACGAAGCGAAGGGGAGAAGGCATGACTGCGCATTTGCAAACAGGTGTCTAGAAAGTGCACTTGTTTAGTCTACCCACGAGGACACACATTAACAATTATACCTGAGACAAACAAAGCTAAGAAATGCCATTAACTTCAGCGGAGCCCACTCCAATCAGATCGCTATTGCAGTTGTTCACTGGTCATCATTGGTAAAAAGTTAACAACTGTAACAATACTGTACTTATGTAAGTAATATTAGCTTTGGCGCGCTATACACTTGTTAGGGTCAACACACCATGATACGGCAAAGCCGGGCGGCAAAATCGAATATTTAGGTAAACATAACATGTCAGCGAAAAAGCCGCTCGGCTTAAACCGAATTATGCCGAGGAATCCTAACATGATTCAGCGATGGTAGAAGCCGAACGGAGTTTGTCGATGGGTACGACCCGAATGAAAGCCTAAAGACTCGAGAGCGGACTGGCGCGATATCGCGGGCGCGACCCTTGTCGCGCCCGCGTTTTAGCGCCAGTCTGTGCGAGCCTTAATACGTGTAGTAATCGCTTCGGGTCGGCCTGGGTCGGCTTTGTTGTTCAACAAATACTGCCTCGATTCGGCAGCCGAAAAGTGTGTAGCGTCCCTTACGCAAGTTGACTCCACAGATCAGGGCCTCAAGTCTGCTATTACAATAGTGTCAGAATGGTCTCGCCATTGTGAGTATTTGACAGTGTTTGTATGGCAAATCTGTCAAAAACTCACAATGAAGAGACCATTCTGACACTATTGTAATAGCAGACTTGAGGCCCAGATATAACGCTTGCATCCGCCTTACATATACGCACAGGATAAGCAGGCAATTTGAACTAATATTGCAATAGGCAGGTAACACATTCTGTATGCAAATTACATGTAATAACATTGCTTGCAGCAAGAACATTTTATAGGCATTCGCTTATATGAATATTAATTGTTAGTACCTAATTATTTTACTTCCTCGTTGGTCTAGTGGTGGCAAGCACTACAGCCACGCGTGGGTTCATCGGTTCGCGCAATAAGATGTTTTTTTTTTTTTATTTGGCTTATATATCTACATATTTTGAAATATGATTTATGACGTTATTGTATATGTTACATGACTGGCAAACTGTGAGTGTACTTTACACATTTGCCTATCCTTTCGGCGAATGTGTCGGCATTGTGCAATTCTTTTACTTAGAATTTTGCTTCTATATTTTGCGCCATTAGGATAGACATAGACTGTGCTGATAATTATCGACAAACAATAACCCAATCATCTTGACGCGAGAGTGGTGAAATAGGTGATCATGGGATTACATGCTTGCTAGACACAGTAAAGGCAAGCGGCAACGGTTTCGTCATGTGGCAGCCGAAGCTTATAGTCTAGTTTGTCTATTGTCCAACAAAATTTTATTTATATTGCGAAGCGATTCTGGGCTTTGTGTCCAACTTTTTAAGGCCAAAGTTTATATTACGAAACAAGAAAATAAGTGAATTAATGAATCGCCATTTAAAAATCGCGATGCCAAACAAATTCGCCATCATTAGGTACTGTGTCACTTTGCACTGGACTTCAACTTGTCTTGCTTATGCCTGGGAAATTGTGAACTCCCGTAGCCAATCATGGAAAATAAATAGGTACAAGAAAAATGAAGCCATTTAATTTGTAGCACGTTAAAAATAGGTCATCGCTCAGCACCTAGAGAACTCCAAGGAAAACATCCTTTCTATTATTAAGTTTCGTAGCAATCTAAATTTTATCTTTGAAACGGAGTTATGAATACAATTTTCCTGGCGGCAACGAAGGGTGCCGGAAATGCATCCTCGGCCTGTGTACTTGCAGACTTCTTTGAGAAACAAAAATAGAACTGCAATTTCCTTATTTTATTTAAAACTGGAGCGCGGCAACTGCGATTCTGAATGATCGATAAAGTATATTACTTCGAATCGCATGTGCTAAACATCCGGACACATTTGGAGTAGCAATGTCAGCCTAAATTATTTATCAGTTATAATATGTATTTCAGGTAAGCCTTCGAGCGGTGATATTATAATATACATTCGGCGCTACCTGAAAACAGCCCTTTTTTGTTCCGGGGTGGTATATCCTGATGGATGTCCTCCGCCCTGGGGCGGGCGGACGGGTCTGTCAGACTCTTACTGACTAATAGCCATGTGTCCATGGTGTTCCATCTCACATCTACACCGGGGGTCGCGGGAACGTACGATTCTTCCGCAACCCCCGACTGGTGCCGGCCCGCTTAGGCGGGCCTCCGCAAAACGAGGGGAGGAATGAGGTGTTTAAATCCTCGCCGCTACTCCTCCGCGACGACTAAAAGGGGCTCGCGTAGAATATTATGCGCCGCCACCTCAGGCGACAGACAACCTGAAGTTAGCCCTGCTACAACCCTGATATCTAGCAAATATTTTATACCCACGCACGATCCATTACCAGAGAAGTCTTTATGATACTAATTCATATGGCCTAAAATTAAAATTCGCAACGTACCTCCGCGCAGCACATTCGCTTGCAACCATTAGAAAGGGATATGTACCTATGTATGACACTCACGGTACTGGCAGATCCAGTGTAGATAGTCTAGGTTGCAGCCCACGTCGTTCCACAGCCACGCTCGGCCGCCATCGAGAACTACGCAGTTCTGTTCACCATTGTAGTTGTTCGGCTGGTCCTTGCCCCATGTTGGCTTTTGCACCTGTTCGCCTGTAGGATTTGAAATATTAGGTATGTATGTTACTATTTACTACCCGACTAGGTACGCAAAAAAAAAGCTAAAGTAATAGAATGGATTAATTGCATTGGATATTGTCGGCGTAGGAGTGCAAATAAACAAGGAAACATTCCGCGTGTATGTGTTTCTTTATTGGTCTTGTTAATATTTATTCCGCTCTGTGCAGTTTTTACTTTGATCACGTAGCATTAAGTAAATAGTTTGTTTGTTAGTTAATTAGCGAGGAACATCGAACCCGGCTAGTATTATTTGGTTGTAAAAGTGAGGAAAATTTCGTATTTTATGTAAATGTCTGGTGACTTTAAGATAGTAAAATTGTTGATGTGTTTTTTGAATAATGTCCATTAGGTCAGGGCCCTTTTAGGTTTCAAAGTTAAATCTAACACTATCAAGTGCCTTCTTTTTCTTACCATCAACCCATTTCCAGGTTCTGGAGGTAAGTCCTGGTTCCTTCTGGGCGCCGATCCATACCAGTTGCGTCTTCAGCTGAGGTTTTCTCCGCTCCAACTCTTGAATCAAGAAACTCAATGTTGCTCCCTGATGACAAAAGAGAAAACTGTAAGTACTTGTTTGCAACAAGAGATAATGATTACGTAGCTTGGGATTTTTAAAGGTGAAGTTATTTATACAATAATCCAAAAGTACTTAGCAAGAAGGAGAAATTTATTCTATCAATATTCACAATGGTAAGTTTTTACAACGACATTTCGATTTAAAGAAATAGACAGAAATTGTGTGATGTTATGTCTCCACTTCAATTATTATTGGCAGAAAGTTACGTGAAAATAGACTCGTCAAACTGTTTTGCGATTGCAGAATACCTAAATTCGTTTCACTTTTGAAATAAATAGTAAGTTTTCGATATGAAACATCTGTTGGCGCGCCTTGGCAGTAAAACCGACTCGTATGCCGTGACGGCAAACGGCATGACGCTGTCATTCTACGCCACCGCTCTCGACTCCCTTGTGTGTGCTCGCATGTATACTATGTAGCTTGGTATACTTTGTTGCTTCTCTATTGAATATGTATATTCTATATTATAATTTTTATTATAATAAAAATAAATTTATTTTATTAACGAAATTCTTTTATTTCTTTATTTTACTCCATATTATTAATTCTAAAATTAACATAAATGTTTCACATCTCGGCTATGTTACCCAGTTACTGGGTTGTGGAGGTCAGATAGGCAGTCGCTCCATGTAAAATACTGGTATTCAGGTGCATCCGGTTAGACTGGAAGCCGACCCCAACGTAGTTGGGAAAAGGCTAGGCAGATTGATTGTTTGACATCTGCCGGGCGTCTCGTGACGATCAATATATTTTTTTTCAACCTTTTATTTCAATCCTTCCTACGCAACAGTTAGCCTGCCTATTACAGGAAACCCTACAAAAATCTTTCAATTATAAAAGGTTCTTGTAAAACTTATGATTTTCGTAGGTATTTTCGACTTGCGTACAATCAGTCGGAACTTTCCAGTAGCACAAACAGTTATACAAGAGCCCTTGCGTTGGTCAAGCTGATGAAAGCAAAAAACGGTTAATAGTCTAAAATAACTGTGACTAACAACTGTGACATACGCATCTACTAATATACCATTCAATGGAAATACTGTTATATTCTTCCTTTGTCATGGTATTGGCGTGAACTATCCCTTTAAAAGCCCTAATGTCGATTCATTTCTTTAGACCACAACCTACTTATTACTTCATAATTTAACGACTTTCAACTGGACGTTTAACTCTAAACAGTAGTGCTGTCAAAATGTCACGGTGAAAACATAAGTGAAGTGAGTTTGAAGTGAGCTGTAATTCCACCTAACTGCAGGATAATTTCCTGCTTTTGTGACATTTTGAAATAATTTAAATAAGACTACAAAATGCCAATGTTGAAAGGCCTATGTATATATTATAGATCGCTGCGATTATAGGCTCGTACAGACTCACGCGATATCGCGGGCGCGACAGGCACCGACAAAGAAATTGTGCTTCAAGTATCGCGTCGCGCCCGCGATTTCGCACTAGTCTGTACGAGCCTTAACGGTCTTATGAAAATATTGCCTATAGGTTCCTATAGGTAACCGCGGCTGTACTTAACGCGATGAACTTGAAATGAAAGCGTCTGATGCACGATGCTATATTGTCTGTACCACGTTAGTCGTCTCATTGCAATTCGCGTATGATTGGAACTTAAAACATAGGTACATGTCTAGCTCATGACATCTAATGATCCTCTTGATGCAGGATTTGTGATCCATTTAACTTTGAGTTTGCATTTTTTTTTTTGTATTTTGAAATTTTGCCTTTTCAGTTATTGTTCCTGATTTTTAGACATTTAACGAGTCTAACATGACCTACCTTAAAAAAGTCTGTATGAAGTTTCTAATTCATTTCTGAGTTCCAACTAATCTTCTCTTCTGTAGTGACCACTCAATCATTCAACTCAGCATATTACTAACTAGTCCACTGATGGACATAGGCCTCTTCCAGGCTGCGCCACAACACCCTGTCCTCCACCTTCCGCATCCAGTCTGACCCAGCCACCTTCTTAAGGTCATCGGTCCATCTAGCTGGGGGGCATCCCACACTACGTTTGCCGATACGTGGTCTCCATTCCAGGTCTCGTCTACTCCACCGGCCATCGTTCATTCGACAAACATGGCCAGCCCACTGCCACTTCAGTTTGCTTACTCTGCGAAACAACTACAATTCTACTTCTTTATTCTAGTGACTATACGAGTACTATTGTGGTCAATATTTAGCATCGATTGACTGCTCACTGTTCTGGAATAGGCACCCAGTCATGAGATCATTCTCCTCGTTTCAACGGAAATACGCCCTTTGATGGTTTGATCTACACTAACGCACAAGCATAATGTGACACTCGGCCATACCAGCAAGCTAAGGAGTATAGTGTTCTGTGCATACCAGTCAGCTAAGCTTGTCAGCTGTTGTCATGCAAATCACTTGCTGAATAGAGATTTACTATGAAGGCGAACGCATCAATATTGATGACAATTGACTTCTACTTCATCTACTACTGATTTCCCTTGGGACAGACGGTGCATTGTTGTTCATTATGCGGTAATGTGGTATTGAGTTCGAAGTTGGCTATGTAACGGGTATAAGTGTAGAAAGTGCATTCATCAGGCCATGTGTAGGCCGTATACGTAACGTAATGCTATTTTACTACCGTTGCTGTGTCTTTCGCATCTGGACTCCTTCCGTGGTACCTCTCATTGCTCACAAAGAATTTATATAATAGAGAGGTTTCTTAAAATTTTAAAACTCAGATTCATTGGCACCAATCCTACGGGTAATCCACATGTCCATATTTTTTTAATACTTAATTAGGCTCGCCGTGTTTCACAGCATCATTATCATCATTTCAGCCGAAAGACGTCCACTGCTGGACATAGGCCTCCCCCAAGCACCGCCACTTCGAACGGTTCTGTGCTTTCCGCATCCAGCGGATTTCTGCAGCCTTCACAAGGTCATCGGTCCATCTTGTGGGAGGCCTTCCAACGCTACGTCTTCCGGTACATGGTCGCCACACCAGAACCTTTCGGCCGCATAGGCCATCTGTTCAGTGAGCCATGTGCCCTGCCTACTGCCACTTAAGTTTGGTTTTCTTCGGGCTATGTCGGTTACCTTGGTTCTGCTGCGGATCTCTTCATTTCTGATTCGATCACGTAGGGAAAATCCAAGCATAGCCCTGTCCATTCCTTTACGGGGGACTTTAAGCCTTCTAATAAGGCCCATTGTGAGCGACCACGTTTCAGTGCCCATAGGTCATCACTGGCAACACGCACTGGTCAAAAACTTTCGTCTTGAGACACATGGGATTAAGATATTAGCAGTGGTGCCCCTTGTGTAAATAATTTCATCTCCACTGCTCTCATAACGATGAAAGAAAAGATCGTGACGAAACTGAATTGTCATAATTGGAATCGAAAATTGAAAGATATGTGACATCCACCAACTACTACTGAGTCCTTGTGGTGGATTACAGCCCACTCCTCACAGAGAGGAGACTTTGTCCCAGCAGTGGGAACGTTATAGGCTGAAATGCTGTTAACAGTCGTATACATCATCATCATCGTTTCAGCCGAAAGACGTCCGCTGCTGGACATAAGCATAAGGGTTTGCCATAATCGCCACGCTTGGCAGGCGAGTTAGCGATCGCAGTATGATGTTAAAAATGCATAAAGACCGCTGCTGCTCATTCTCTGGTAAGTCCCTTAGTCGCCTTTTACGACACCCACGGGAGGAAATAGGGTGCAGTTGTGTATTACACCTCAGCCTATTTCAACTGGAAAATGAAAAACAAGCATGATATTATGTTACTATCAACAGCTCATACCTGAAACCCATGTATCAGGTCACCTCCTTGCGCCTTGCATTGCTTCCTGGCGTCATCGAAGGACATTCCCTTGGCCACGTTGAACTCGTAACAATTCCTGGAGAATGCAGCTAGTTCGATTTCTGCGGGAGCACCGGACGGGGCACAGCGGTCATTGGAGAATTCTGGTAAAACGAAAAAAGATGGTAAGACGTGATTGGAGATTAAAGCAATTTAAAAGGGCAGATTTATTTAATAGACTATGTCCCATCATCTGACTAGCCTTTTCCCAACAATGTTGGGGTCGGCTTCCAATTTAACCAGATGCAGCTGAATACCAGTATTTGACATGGAGCGACTGCCTATCTGACCTCCACAACCCAGTAACTGGGTAATACGATACTCCTTGGTAGGACTGGTTGTCAGACTTTCTGGCTATTGACGACCCGTAACGACTGCCAAAGATTCACGAATGACAACCGGAACCAACTGCTTAACGTGCTTTCCGAGGCACGGAGGGGTCTTGGTATGTAAAGATGGTCACCCATCCACGGACCAACCGTGGCAAGCGTAGCTTAATTTGATCGATCGAACAGTGTGGCTATTATTACTAAGCCACAAGCCTCTCTATGACTAGACTATGTCACATGTGGTTTCTAAATATCAAATTGATAAACGTCACCATTGACGTGGGATTGCGGACACCAGCCCTTATTAGATATATTTTAGCATTCTGCTAGCCACCTGAGGACCATTCTTTACAACGGTACAAGGATCTTTTGGCGTGTGGGCAAAATCTCTTGTTTTCTTCAATACATTTCCAAAACAATTGCACAAAGCTTGCACAAATGTTCTCCAACAACGCCCCCCTGTCAACGTCATTCAAACGCCAGAAGATCCTTGAAGAGCTGTAACTTAGGCACAATGTTTTAAGATACCTTCAGTAGTGAACACCTCCACTTCACAGAGAGATAAAGAGCCCTCAACTCCTACCAGTTGCAGGAACACGTGCTGGCCGACCAGAGGTCGAGCGCACGTGAACGTCTTCGTTATTCCCTCGTCTGAAACAAAAGAAGAAGGTATTATTATTATTATTTTATTATTCTAGGAAAAACTGAAAAGGAGTAGTTATTTAGTTAGTTTATTCACCGAGTTGCTGTCTTATTTATTATATTACTAGCTTTTGCCCGCGACTTCCTAACTTCGCGACTTCGCATCACAATATCCGCTCCATATAAAAGAGAAAATAAATTTTCTTCATACATTTTTTTCCAGAATTTTTTGCATGTTTTAATAGTTATTCTGCTATTCGGGGCGGAACAAATCAAACAAATCAAAGATTATAAAAATCGGTCCAGCCGTTCTTGAGTTATAAATGTTGTAACTAACCCGACTTTGTTTTATATATTTAGATAGACTAGCTACATCCCGCTGTTTCATCCGCGTAAGTTTCGATTCCGTGGTTTATAGGCAAAACTTTGCTACTTTGGGTTACATTATTGCAATTTTCTTAAGGATCTCAATATTAAAAAAAAAAAATATTGCATATGTTACTTCCTGATAATTTAGCTTTCTGTTGGTGAAAAAAAATTTAAAATCGGTCGAGTAGTTTCGGAGCTTATTCGATACAAATAAAGAAACAAACAAAAAAATCTTTCCTCCTCAAAATATTAGTATAGATTAGCATGTACTAAGCCTATATAATTATTATAAGGATCTAAGTTATTTAATGCATTGTTAACCCTTTTGCTCTCCTTATGTATTGCGCTTATGAAATAAAATTATATTATAGGTATTATAATTTAGGTCAATCAAATATTAAGAACAGTTATAGTCCAGTCAATTTAGCATAAAAAAGGGGTCAACCTCGGAACGAGAGACAATAAGCAGAATTTTTGTATATACCTTCATTTTGGCGTTCAAAAAGTTGTCTCAAAAGTCTAATAAAATCTCGTGTCTGTGTCGTAAGTTAATCTATTCAAGGTCAAAGGTTTCTATTGCTCCAATGACGTTAACATTTATTATGAAAATTGTAAAGTATACAATTTTCGACAAATTTTATTTAAAAGATTTTTTCATGCTCTCAACCGTTTTTGAGATAGAGGGCGGTGAGCGCCCAGCGCTCAGCCATACGTAGGTACTATATTGCAAGGTCAACCGTGAATATCTGCTAATACTACCTTGAATTTTGAATAATTTGTATTATTTATCAGTTAATACATTGTATTTAATAACATTTTACATATTTTTAACATATTAATGTAATGTTACTTGAACAGAAAGTGGTCATTCGAAAAAAAGAAACCTTCACACTAATGTTGAAAGGTACAGAGAGTTTGGTTAGTATAAAACTAAAGTTATATTTACTATTTAGTAGTTATTCTGACGATATAACTGCAATTATCAAACACACAAGTACATCAAAGTGCGATCTCTGAACACTTCCTTAGTACAGCTGCCAATTGTATCAAAGCGCTGCTCCGCAACATCAATTGACAGAATTGGACTTTCAACAACCTCAGAAAGAAGTTAATTTAACAGCCTGTTTATGTAACTTTATTTATAGAGCCATCTCTTCCTACTAGACAATTGCCAGTGATTACTGCGTACGCGCCGGTCGCATGTTTGCGCGCGCTGGTATCTGGAGAGAGGAGAAATGCACGCTATGGCCGTCTGTCACACTGTTTCGTAATTAAACATAACATAATATAATTCGAAACTTTACATCATCCGCAAAGCATTCAAATGCCTAAGACGTTTGTCAAGTTGTACAAGACCTACATACGACCTCTCTTGGAATATGCTAATATTATCTGGGACCCTTATTTCAAAAAAGACATCACTCTACTTGATAATGTGCAAAGAAGGGCAACGAAGATGGTTCGTACCATGCGTAATCTACCTTACGAGCAGCGCCTCAAAGACCTTGACCTTATCACACTGGAGCAGCGTAGACAAAGGGGTAGGCTCATTGAGACATATAAGATACTTACAAAACACTACGAAGTGCCTTCAAGACCTTTACACACTGAATGCTGACAAACATTTGCGTGGACATTCCCTTAAACTGTGGGAAAGTTCGTCAAAGAAAAAGCCTCTGAAGCAATTCTTGCCTAACCGAGTTGTAGCAGCATGGAATAAGCTCCCGGAAAATGTTGTGACGGCTCCCACAATAAACTACTTCAAGAACCGATTGGACAGATTAAATAACTCCAAGCTATTTGGAACACACGCATCAGCTAATTAGCTGCTAGTGTGTCTTACAAACAATAATACACCTCCAGTGCCTTATTACAAATATATTCCAGAAACGGTCCTTGAAAACACAACACACAAGCTATACTTTGACCGAGCCATTCTTACAGACAGAACAACACATTACAATAGACCAGACATAACTTTACTAGATAAAATTAATAAAACCGCGCAAATTGACATAGCAGTTCCAAACACACACAACGTACAAAGCACTGTAGCAAAAAAGCTGTCATAATATAATATATAGACTTCAAAATAGAAATAAGCCGGATGTGGCGATTAAGCAGCGTTGCCATTATTCCTGTAGTAATTTCAACCACCGGTGTCATTCCTAAACAACTGCATCAATCTTTAAAAACACTAGACGTAGCTCCCTCCACCTACCAAACCCTACAGAAAGCTGCTATCCTGAACACTTGCAGAATTGTCCGAAAATTTCTGCAGAACGACAATGAAGCACAAATATCATTCACCACTGCAATACAAAGGCAAAACATAATATCATTACGCTCATCATCATCAATTTTCACTTAGTTTAATACTCTTAGCACTTGGCTTTGGCCCGTGTTTCCCTATAAAACCGGCAGATCATTGCCGAGATACAAAAATGTATACCAACAAAATTTTAATAAAAACATCACGCTGGTATTCAAACAGTCAAGGTTTCGTAACTCAATCTGCTTAGCCTTTTCCCAAAATCCCAACTATGTTGGGGTCGGCTTCCAATCTAACCGGAAGCAGCTGAATACCAATATGTTACATGGAGCGTCTGCCTATCTGACCTCCACAAACCAGTAACTGGGTAATACGATAATCTTGGTAAGACTGGTTGTCCAACTTCCGGGCTTCTGACGACCCGTAACGACTGTCAAAGATCCAAGAATGACAGCCGGGACCGACGGCTTAACGTGCTTTCCGAGGCACCGAGCAGTCTCATGTAAAGATGGTCATCCATCAACGGACCAACCCCGGCAAGCGTAGCTTAACCTGTTGGATCGAAGTCGTAACTACTCAGGTAAAAAATATAAGATCATAACAAAAGTGTTTGATATTTTATGAAGTGGAAGGTGGGTAGGTACGTACGTACAGTTAATGGTAGCTACCTTTAACGGTCTCTTTTATAAATATAAATTCTCTGCGCCGCGGTTTGTCCCGCACAAGTCTCGATTTCGTGGGAATATCGGGATAAGCAGTGCCAGTTTTAGTTTGACGATCGACCAAGTGAGAACAAACGTTAAAAAGGAGGAGATTCTCAATTCATTCTTTTATATTTTTTAATATCTGTGCACAAGTTTTCTTTAGAAATGTTTAACGTCTTCCAAAACTTTCTTCGTTTGATATTATAAAATCCTATGTGCTAACTTAAGTATTAGAATAATGTCACTAGAATTTTCTAGGTACTCTACCCTCTTTGAAATCGTCCTCTTGCAAGTTCTGCACTCTTCGTTGTTTTATTTTCATCACATTGAAAAGAAGAGAAGTTTTATTTCGAATCCTTTATTCTTTGACGTATACAGGGTGGATATTATGGATAACAAAGGCAATGAGTGGGAGAAAAATAGTGAAAAAACCCTCAGGGAAATGAAATTGCGCAAAGGAAACTTTCCTGTATGGTTGGTTCTAATGGAGGGATTTACAATTTTTACACAACATATAGCACTTCCCAAAAACATCAATGAATTAACATCGATGTTGCAAGGCCAGCCTGTCTGATCAGAAACCCTAGTTTCATTCAAAACGCCATAAACCTACTTAAACAACAAAACCTGTTAGTTTAAAGACTTCATTAACACCGTTGCCTCTACTTCCAACAATGGTCGCAATAACACAATTATCATATGTTTGCGTCACGGTCTTAATTACTCTACATCGGCTACGGTGTGACAGGCAGCCATAACTAACTCTTTACAAACACTTATTGGTTGTGGGAATCTTCATTGTCGTTAATAGAAACCGTAATATGATTTAGAAAGCGTAAGTCACTTTCGCGTTTTATTCCTCTGGGGTTCAGAGGAGCAATGTAAAAAACCCCAGAGGAATAAAACGCGAAAGTGACTTACGCTTTTGGTCCAAGGAGAGGACCAAAAAAACATGCATGCATGGAAAATGCAGCAGAGTCAACACCAATTGCTCAATCAATAATTACCAGATTTAAAATCCCTAGCATACAAGCACACGCTTAACGCCCAATCCATTACCTCACTACTTCAAACGATTGAGTCACAGAGTTATATACTGTTATAAGTGGCAGGGAGTCCCACATACCCCGTCTCGTCCCCCGACGAGCGGGCATGCGTAATGCATTTCTCAGCGTCAAAAAAAAAAGGTCAGGTTGTGAAAAATATTCGTTTGCCGGTAAGGCCAATGATGATTTCTAGGAAGTGCAAAATGAAGCACTGTGTATTCCACGTAAATCGGAACGTGCAGCAGAGATTTGATACTTTCAGTAACTGCTAACTCTTTTTGCGTTATAAATTAATTCCACGTAAATGAAATTGGTAATGGCTGCCTTTGAGCTTGATTATATATTTCATGAACAGTCCATGTTTTACAATTCCAAGTAACGAAAGGAAAACAAAAGTTCTTTTTGAAATAATTGCAAGTTCCAACTAAAGCAGATTGTTTTATTTAAATATGGGTTAATCCACTTCTCTGTTACCAAAATCTATTCTAATTACTCGCATTCATAAAAACAACAGAACGATGAAAGTTTCATAGCAATCACGGTAGTTGTTCTGGGTGTGTAACGTTTGAAATAATAACAAAAGTTCTAATGATCATAAGACCTAATTTCTTTTTTTTTATATATCGATCTAATGATATAATGAATTATTGATATAATTTCATTTTACCTAATTTCATATGGTATAAATGAACAGTTTATATAATGCACATTTGAAATAATATTCAATTAATATAATATTCAGTTGCTATAATTTGTAAAATCTATAAGTAACGTTTAATATAATATGGAAATTTCTACTTTTTTACTATTATTTTTGTGTTTTCTTCTTCTCCTTATTAGGTTGGGTCTATATCGTAGAATTGGCCATTTCATGGTAATGGCCAAGGGTAGTACGGAAAAAATAAATTGAAAATATCTACGATATGGCGACAACATAATTATACACCGGCTTGTAGTTAATAGGTTGAATCTATTCCAAAAACGAATCGGGGCACCCCGACTTTACGTAGTCTTTTGGCTCCTACCCTAGTGTATATGAAAATCGGAGGCGCGGAGGTGAGCATGGGTCCTTGTTACGTAAGGGCAAAGGGGTTGCACTTCCCGAAGCGCCGGAGACGATGCAGAAGCAACTTTAATGTTTTGAGGTTAGGTTACAACATAATTTGCTTTTCTCAAGAACGATGCGTTACCTTAGAAAATTTGTTAATATGGAAGTTAGGTCAAATGAACATTATATAAAAAGAGCATTAGGTATACAATTTGAAAACCATATGAAATGATCGTTATACTAAATGAAATTAGAGAAAACGAAAAATATATCAATTATAACATTAGATCATATGAAATTAGGTTAAATGTTTTTATAGCATATGAAAATTATATCATATGAAAGTTATGTCAAATGAAATTAGACTATCTGTTATTATACCAAACATTACACGCCCAGTTGTTCTAGCGTTAAGACATAAAACAAACAAGCAGACAAACTTTCCTTAGATTATGCAACTTTTTACCCACGTCTTGTGGGCATTTACAGTACATTAAGTAAACTAGTTCTTAATAACAATAGCGCCAAGTATAACAAAGTTTTTTTTCATTATATAATAAGCAATACATTAAAATAGGTTTGTCCTCACAGCCGACGTTAAAAACAAGACGCAGTGAAGTGAAAACTATCGCTTATGTAATGAATAAACAATGCTGTTAATTTTACATAATTATTTTAATGTTCGAGGAAGTTACATGCAGAAAGCGGGTACGGGTGCTGACGCGGTTAGCGACTGCGACGTGGAAAAAATATTTAAACAGCCTGTTATACCATGACTTGGAAAAATCCTAGAAGAAAACAATACAAAGAGAGAGATTCAGAGAGTTTATGAGTAATTTAAAAGAAAAGAAGAATTGAAAACTTAGTTCAACAGACAACTTTAAAACATTATCTTAAATGAATGGCATGCACGATTCTATTATAAAAATTGGTTTTCACTGCCGAAACTAGGCCTTTCTTTTAATAGCCTTACCTATTACATAACAACTCGCGAGATAATATTAATTACGAAACTGTTTATTTATGTGCAGTCACGGAATCAATTATATTCGACTATTTGTGGCTATCAAAATCCATATCGTTGGTTATAAAAAATTTGGCCATAAAAATGGGTACCTACCACTAATACAGTTAGGAAATAGAATTTCCTAATGGAAACTCAATAACATCGGTGTGTTCAAACCCAGAACCCCACACTATGCTGCGAGGCAGTCTACAAACTGTTATTTTGTTATTAATCGACGGTAGGGGAAAGTCACTGCTTGATTTCCTAGGTTCTCAGATAAACTCTCAATAGTTAGGTAGGCTTACAAAATTATCTATAACAAAGTTTTTCATAATTGGCAGCCTTATTCCACCTTCTGCTGAGTATAGACCACCTCCCTTTTGTGCCATGCTTCTCTGCGGGGTAATTGTACAACACATATTTTGACAGTTCAACACCATTCATTGCGATATTTACGTTGTTGAGCTGACACAATTTTCGAATATATGAAGCAATATTCCATGGATGGATTGGATTTTTATGGATTCGCAATGTGCTGCAAAATCATTCAGATTGTGATTGATATTGTTACGCAATTAGGGTGGAGGTCTTTGCGAGTGTCATCGCAAGAATAGCACTGCCGAATGTTTAAACTACGGTTAAACTTCCCAGAAATGGTGTATCAGACAGTATTTTCTATTCAGAATCGCTTTCTGTTGCGTTCCCGCTCCTCTTCTCAATAAAACCTCTACCTCGCGTCACACATGCTGGCTAATTAGTCCAAGAACTATTGCGAACGGCCATTATTATCGCTCAACAAATCAACTGTCCATTCAAGAATGTAGCCACGAGAATGTTATGAAACAAAACGCACCTGTGATTTCCGAAAAACATAAAATTAATTATTGTTGACCCTCAATTTTATTATACACCAAATACCGCAATGAATACCACCTTTTAATATTATTCTTATACATACATTCGTAGGTATTTTTCGTCCGGATTTATAGCTGAGTATAATTTTTAAAATATGAGGATGGTATATTTTGTTTACATATTAATATACGTTCCTTCCTCCTGCCCTTGCATAATGGTGTGTTTCAACTATTTTGCTTATCCTTTATGGTGGGTTAAAGCTGCGAGTATAGGAATCAAGGTCCTGTAGTAGGTAATCGAAAATGTTTTTCTAGACTATAAAAATGTTTTTTTTTGGTTTTCGTTAGGTTATTCTTTGGTAAAAGTAAAAGAAATGCAGTTTAATTTTTATTATTATTATACCTAACCGTTTTAACGTAAATCACACGGAACTGTACTTTCTCAAAGACATTATTACTAATATAATAATCAAACAATATGATATTGTATGCGAGAAAAAGCATTTTCTCATCTATTAGGTGCTTTTAGTTGTGACTATGGCTATTCTTTGAAAAAAATTATTGAATATTATTCAAATGGCAGCACTTAGGCTTTTCGGCCACAGCAGATTTTTTTTTAAATTGTTTTCTGGCTTTATTTTGCTGAAAATGGATAATACGAGCGATAAAAAAAAAAACTTAAACGGAATTCGGTCGGACTCTGCCGTTCGACTGTTAATACTTGCTCATAAACCATAAAATATCGTAATATTTTATCCAACTGGTAGGTAATTTTAATACCGACTGTTATACTTGTCACTGATCACAGAAGAACATGTTGACAATAAATATAATGCTGCTTTATTCAACGACTAAATACATTAGAATCAATATCCTGTATCATGTTTACCATGTGATAATATTACAAATTGATTTCGAGTACCCGAGGCGGCTCGTAGGAAACTGCAGTAAAATAAAATAATAGCATTTCTTTTTAATTAGCGGAAGAGCACGATTCTCAAGGCTTTATTTTATTTTATTTTTTTACTGATAGGGCCTGCTCTCGATAGATGAGATTTATGATTGAACGAGCGTGCCCAGAAGATGCCTGTTCTGTTCACACTTGCTTTAAAGGCAGACGGGTTATATGTGGAAGGGAACACAGACGCTGGCAGAGTTCCATCCACACTTTGGCTGTGCGCATAATAAATGTGGAGGAGAAGCGCTGAGTACCTACAACTGGATGGGATATTAACCAAGCGCGATGGTAGGTACCCTGCAGTACGTCTGGTAGTCCGGTAATAAAAGGGCGATGGTGGGATCAGGTTATTCGTGGAGGTTGCAGTAACAATGCAATCTATTTATAGCCACGTCTATTGAGAGAGGAACTAAGTAAGCCTAGATACGACTTCGATCTTTGAAGTGGCCACCTACTGGCCCTAAGCATTACCTATAAGGTTTAACGCTGCAACGTGGATCTACAAGAGATACAATGGCTTTTTAATTGTTTCTGTAATTACTTACACATAATACATCATCTGCCTAGCCTTTTCCCAACTATGTCGTATGTCGTAGCGTCGGCTTCCAGTCTGAAATGGATGCAGATGATCTGACCTCCACACCTCAGTTTCTAGGTAATACAATACCCCTTGGTAAGATATTCTCAGACTTTCGGATTTCTGACGACCCGTAACGACCAAGGGCGGATCCAGGATTTTTTTCCGGGAGGGGTACAAGGGGCGGACGGGCTTTAAATTCAACAATAACTAAACTTGAAGTATCATACTTCAAGTTAATTTCTACAAGTTCAAGGTAGGAAGTACCGCTCTCGCAAACGCTGATTATCATCTTGCATTTGCAAGTGCGTGAAAGGGATGCAACGAACAAAATTCGCAATTCCAGCCAGAAATAGGCAAGAGTTTCATTCATGTTTTTTTTTTCTGTTATTTTATTCATATATTTTAACAACTCTGGTAATTTGATTTGCTTCTAAGTATGTACTGTGATGGAATCTCCACAGTACAAAAAATAGGCGAGACACGCGACGCGACACAAAGAGACCACCCGTCTCCGTGTCTCTGTGTCGCGCCGCGTGTCGCGCCTGTTTGTAGGAGCCTTAAAGGAATTCAGAAATATAACAATTATCAATTAAATAATATTTCTTTACAAATTGCATTCACAGCGAATTTTAATCGAAAGCTGTTTAATTGGTAAAGAATGCACATTCGTGCTTCTGTTTCTGCAGCCGCGTTAAGCGATTTTTGGTAGGGGAAAATGTTGTGTTCGCGTCACCGACATGCGATGCAATGTTAACAGTATATTTGTACCTATTTATGTCGTGTTGAGCTTACGCAGCAGTAAAAGCATGTATATTTTGGTAAATATTTATTTTTTTATTTATATAATGTTTTTTTTTAACTACAATAAATTTGTAAATAAAAAATAAAAATAAAACACTGTTATTTCATGGTTTAATGTTTTCACTTTTATTGGCGATCCCCCATGACTGCCTACTTTTTATTTGGAAAATGTGGATTTTATTCTCTGTGACATTTTGGCCAGATTACACCACAAATCACATAATACGTTTAGCGCTAAACGAATTAAAAGCAACGTTCTGTTTCTGTCAATTTTGTGTGAATATAACAGAGAGAGAGATAGAATGTGATGTTTTAAATATGCGATGTCTTGATTGGCGACTAAATATTTAGTCATCCATACTAATATTATAAAAGTGAAAGTAACTCTGTCTATCTGTCTGTCTGTCTGTCTGTATATTACGTTTTCACGCCTAAACCGCTGAACCGATCGTCATGATATTTGGCAGAGATATAGCCTGGGTTATGGAGAAGGACATAGGCTACTTTTTTACGCGATAACCGACATCCACGCGGGCGGATCCGCGGGCAAAAGCTAGTCTCTAATAAAGAAACGGATCCGCTGAAAGCTGTACCAATTTGTTCGCCAAGCGTGAAAGCATATGAATATGATAGAATATTTATTTCTTTAAGTTCATTGTAGCAGTCAATAGGTGGCCGAGTTTCATCATCAGTGTATCTACATAAAAAAGTCTACGCGCGAATAGCTATATTATTTTCCCTCTCTTTTTGCAGACAGCCAACAATAACGGAAAAGGGAGGGGGAGGCCCTTCACCCCGCGAATTGCAATGGGTCAATAAAGGCTATATAAATGCATACATGCTAGGTGATCATGTTAGTTAGAGTATTATAGGTAACATGACTTGATACTTGGTGGTTAATTCTTTTGCGCCCGGTTTCTTAGGTAGGTAGTAACTACTTAGCTGTCTATTCGACAGCGTTATTGGTTCGATATCGCGTTTCTGAAAACTCAGTTCAGGAAGAAATTCGCTGAAATAGATAACTTTGGCGAATTTAGAGTTTATCTACGGACCTCAGATTCTCGGAAGAAACCAGACGTTATAGAACAAAATATTGTCGATATATAATGGATTAACGTTGTATGCTATGTTTTTGTAAGTAGGTAGATATATGCATAAAGCTTCCTCGAAAAGACGACTCGCGCGACAGCTGACTTTAATATCAGTATAGTCTAAACCAGTTCGGACATTGTTGCCGTCTTCCGTTCAAAAAATGAACGGAAACCATTCATTTTTTGAACGCTCATTTTTAGCTACTAGGGCATGTGGGGTATCATATGAAAGAGCGTTATTTGCACATTCTCAACATTTTTTTTTTTTTGACGAAAAATTTTATAGTTAAAATAAATGCCGTTACCGAAATTTTTCTATATGATAGATGTTTATGTAAAAGGTTACAGGAAAAATAAATAATTGCTGTATAGCGATCCAGTGGGAGGATAAAATAAATAAAAATGGATACATGGGGAAGCGCTAAGGTAGTCGTGAAATTCAATTTTTCTTAGTTTTTTTTTGCGATTTGCAGCTCGTTGTCTGGGTGTATGTTGATGAAAGTCTGATTCGCGATCGTTACAAATATGTATTTACAGAAATATAATCATTAGATTCAATACAACTCCTTCAGGACACTCTAGTCGGTAATTTTTCCATAGAAACGTAGTATGGTGATTACTCCTTTGTTTGACGGCGTACATTCAAAACTATAAATAATATCAATTAAAAAAATAAAAAAAAAAAAAGCCGAAGAAAATTGAGCGCGCGGCATTGTCGATCAACATCTTTTTATGAACGAAAAATGAACGAGTGGTCCGTAAACAACGTAGTTAAAGACAACTACCGCGTGATTTTAACCAGTGGGAAATCGATAAACCCTGCCGCTTTCCTGAGACGGAGAGCATCACCGAGAAAATCCAGAAACAAAAAAAAAAAACAATTGACGGCGATTTTCTTTTCTAAGATCTCTGATCAGCTGATCCTCATCAGCAATAAAGCGCTTGAAGACAATCGTTAAGCGGCTGTAATGACATTATTCCGCTGACCCGCTTCCACAGCGTCACACCGGTTCCCAACACCACGAGAGAGCATGTGAACTAACTGACACGATTTCAACTTTCTTATGATTGATGCCTCGCTGAGCGTGTATTTGGCCGATTCAATGATTTGTTTTGCATTAATTAGTGTTGGTTTTGCTAATTATTTCGTAGGTAGTCTGAAGTTAGTAAGAAGATCTGGAAATTAATAAGATTTGGGACATCAGCTAACAACGCTTATCAAAAAAGAAATAGTTTGTATTGGAAGCGAATTTGGGCGTATTTCACGCCTGAAAACTGTTTTTTAATTTATGCCACGCTCAAACTAATAAACTTACGAGATAAGTAAATCGAACCATGGTTTTAAAGTACGCACGTGAAAAAATGGTGGAATTTCAATTTTACGGGAAAGGTAAGAACTCATCACCGATGATCGTGGGTGCAGTTATCTAGTAACTTCATTTTCGACACCACCTCTCCCGAAAATCATTTTAGTTACACCCTTGACAAAAAAACATGGCTACTACATATCTTGGATTTTTTGTTGACTTCAGTTTTGGTTTGTTTTTGTCGGCGTAAATAACGCCCTACTGCAGGCCCAAAATTGGTTCCCAGCTATTAATTTAGTATTCAATGGAAAATAACTAAGTGCATAAGATTTTTTTTTACCAAATGTCAAAAGTGGTGATTGTGAGATTTATTCACGGTGGTCATAATTATATTTGAATAAGAGGACCTCAATTTCAACAGTATCCCAGACAACCATGAAAATTTAACCAAAGACGAAAACTGAATTTTTTCATGGCAGCCATTTTTGATTTTTAGTTTGGAACTCATTCTAAGCGCACCCCCGAGAATCATCCAGGCAATTTTTATAATTTATTACCTGCTTTAAAACCGAATATAGAAAAAAACATTGTCTAGTTTGAAATAAATCAATTCAAAGCTACGATTGTCACTTAAATCATCATTTATCAAAAAATATGATTCCGTAACTGCCTTTCATCCAATAAATTCTTCTTTCACTGGATTTGGAGGAAGAAAAACTATTAAGATCGATAACAAAATGGGGAATATATAAACGCACTTTAAAAATAATGTTTCACACCTTAAAATGTTTAGCTTTAAAATTTATTGAATGAACCATAAAAATAATGATTTCCACTATAAATATTCTTAGCTTCAAAATGAATACTTTGCACTGTACAATACTTTTAGTTGTGATGTGTATGCTTTTATTTATTTGCATAAATGTTTAAGTGGGAATTAATATAATAAAAATCCAATTCAATCACTTATAATTGTTTATATTATAAACCTAGAGTAGATAAATAACCTATAAATCCTGTTCAGAAGAAAGTTAGTGTACCCCAACTAATCGTATGTGTTTACAAAAGGCAATGTTACTACTGTTATTAGGAGACCTTAGGATGCAAGAGCGAGCGAAGCGAGCTCGGGACTTAGGGCACCCCAACTTGGACAGGTTGTGTTCGAAGAGGATGGCGGGGTCTAGTGAGCGAGCGAACTCGGACCCCGCCATCCCCAACGTTTTTTTTTTTTAAATTGTGCCCCGCTTTGCGGGTTGGCGACTACGCCTTTTTGGCAGTTGTCAATCTAACATTTTAATGTGCGTTCAGTAACTAACTGGTTTCGGGGTTGGTTTTTGACATAGTTTATAGTGCAAACCATTATTTTTGTTGTCCAAATCCTATTTATGTTGTTTATGAAATTATAACGTTATAGTGTATATTTATTTTGTAAGGTTCATGTTTATTAAAGTGATTATATTAAATTGTACATGTATTATTATTTAAAAGTGCTATTAAATGAATCCCTAACAGAATCAATTTTACCAACGAAAAAGAAAACAAATTTAAATATATTAGTTTGTTAAAAAACCACTTCAATCTGTCAAGAAAGAACTAAAATAATTAAAGCAACTGCTTCAAACAAATACATTCATGTATTTATTTAAGTATTATTATAATAATATATGGTTCTTTACTCGGGTAGATTTATCCCAAGCCGTCCGATCGGGGCTCGTGATAAACCTACCCTGACGGAGGAGACGCATTGTCGCCGCCGCGTGGCCTAGACGGGCGGCATGCGCGGCTTCGTACAGCTTCGCGCATGCGCCATGGCAATACCCAGACGTGAAAATTGGGAAACAACGAACCACTACAAAATAACAATCATCATCATTTATTTCATTTATAATATACGAGTATGTGCAATAATGCTGAATGATACGATTAATTTTTGTAAAGTAACACTAATTTATTCGGCCATAATTTATTTGAATACACTCCCGGACTTCTAAATCGAGCTACCGTGCATTTTACGATGCTTAAAACTTCCAAATAATGACAAGTCAGAGAACAACTTTTGATGCAGTTTTGAAGCTATACTTTCGGTATCACCATTGTTCCAAATATGAATTCGCAAATTTGAAAACAAGTAATACGGAATTTGTCGTTAAAGAAGCACACGCATTGATTAGAGCATCTATAAGTCAATAGTTATTTCGTTATTTGTTTTGTTCGGGTCACTACAGCACGACAAGATCGGTTTATATTTACCACCAGCCTGCGTAATCGTCACCCGACCTGACCTCAGCTTAGGTCAAAGAACAGCTTCGAGGCTTTTATGGACTGCCTGTTTGCGCTCGAACTGTTTGAAGGAGGCTCGAAGAACGTGGCGGGAAACCTCATACGCGCCAGCCAATGGTCCCAAACTGACACGAGCCTACAGAATGGCTCGCCTATAGTTTGCACGCGTAAAATTTGCATTGGACTCAACGTCAATGGAGCCAGGTTCCTTTTTACGAATGAAACCAAGATTATGCTGTATGGAAATGATGGACGAAAGAAACTCTACCGAAGACAGGGAGAACATTTTCAGCAATGTTGCATTGAAGAGCAGGCGAGTTATGGCGGTGGGTCATGAACAGTCTGGGTCGGAATTTCCACCGAAGGTAAAACTGACCTTGAGGTCCTGACGGGACCACGGTTGCAACCACTAAATAGCGAACGAAATATTCGTCAATGCCTAGAGGCTCATGTGATGCCGTATGCTGAGTTTGTAGGGCAGGGTTTTATTTTTATGCATGATAATGCAAGGGCCCACTGCAAGAGTTGATCGAGAATACCTGCATAACTTTAATATCGCAGCAATGGTATGGCCAGCCAGAAGCCCTGATATGAATCCAATAGAGCACTTATGGGATAAGCTGAGGAGGCATTTTTTAATCTACCAACCAGCTCCACAAACTTTGCGGGAGCTGAAAACTGCTATCTTGGAAGCATGGGAGAACATTCCACTGCACGTCATAGTGGCAATAAATAATTCTATGCTGAACCGCATGACGGCCGTCGTAAATGCTCTTGAAGGTAAAACAAGTTACTAAATAAACGTAGTCCTTATGATTTTCTTCAAAAAATCCACGCTAATTTTGGGCTCGAGAAACGCGAAAAGGTAATTTATTGCGATTAAACTGTTTTTTATTATTATTCCGATGTCAAATTTGGAACAATAAAAATGGCAAATGGTAGTGAGTTTTTTCTTCTTCTTTTTATTCAGAGAGAGCCCTTTTATTTAAGGGTTTTTCTTTAAACAAAAAAATGCAGGGTGGCTCGATTCTCGTGCCCGTGAGTGTAAATTTCATTTTGTTTATATTAATTTTTAATAAATATTTGTTAGTCAAAATAACCGGAATATAGAACAAACACTACCTTTTATATTTAAATGCGTTTACAATTTATTTTGACTTATTTGTACCTAGCTAAGTTATTATTTATAAATAATCCCGTAATTCTCCATCATAAGTAATTGGTAGGTAAAAGGTAGATTCGGAAAAAAGGGGAAAATACCGTGATTATGAATAACATGTCGCGCGACGCTCCGTTTGTCAAATGCAAGACGCGTGTTGATCGTTTAAAGGCGATATTCCACTATTGTGCGGCACTGTGCGACACTGTACTGCACAGTGGACGGCATTCATGTTTTTTTCGGTGGACTCACTCAAGTGAACATTTACAAACTTGCTGCACAAAAACTACATACAGCTTTGGTGGTGGAAACGGATCTGTAGCTCAGTACGTGCACGGTTGGAGTTCTGCACAAAATGTTTGTGAACAAATGTGCCGAAAAAAATGTTGTGGGAATTGCGAACATACACAAGTTTCCTGCAATGATCTGCATCTTCAGACACCTACAGAATGGTTCAACTTGGTTTTTATACGAATTTACTTGTTGATTAGTTAGTATTTACGGAGCGGAGTCTATCCAAGAGGGGTTGCAAATGGAGCATGCGCACTGAAGATCAGATGCACTATCAACTGACGGCCTGCTATTTTCGAGCACATGTATTCTGTCTGTTCATATTTTGATCCTTAAGGATGATTTACATTAGCATTAGTTAAGTAGCGAGTGAACTCCCTTGACGTCTGTATGTGACCCTTCACAATGAAAAACCGGCCAACTGCGTGTCGGATCACGCACATTGAAGGGATGAAGTTATCCCAAGAACAAACTTAACATTGTAGTTGAAATACATGTTCTCCCAAACATTCCAACTGCAAATGTAAGTTGGTTGACTATTAAGTTTTGTAAAGCCTACTTTTCTGTGATAGTTTTCCTTTGAACTTCGTTATATTTATACGACTGCCGTAAATTTTTTCAAATATCCAAAATCAACCATTTAGCTGGCATGGGGAGCACTTGACACTATAAAGCTTAATATTACGATATGCAAACGGATCCCTGAATCGAAAAATGGTTCTAACAGACCCGCAATATTTTTGAACGGCCTTTCCAACGATACCCCAAACCATGGGATAGACGAGGAAATCATCACCACTTTACGTGCAATGGTACCTCCCTTGCCCGTAAAGGGGGGATGATATTTTTTTTTTCAAGATTTTAGTTTACCACTTTGTTGGCGTGATTAATAATGTATACCCATGTCAAATTCAGCTTTCTAGTACTAAGAGTCTATGAAAAAGCCGCGGATAGACGGACAAGGCGAAACTATAAGGGTTCCTTGTTGACTACGGAACCCTAAAAATTGACACTTTTTGACTGACGTTTGGACACATAACTTGCTACTTGAACTAAACCCGCTGCTTAACTAATGCAAGTATAAACCAGCCATAAGATGCAACCGTTAATGATCTTCATTTGAAGATATGATCAGAATTGATTGATAATAATAAGGTATAATATCGAAAATGCTACCAACGTCATTTAAAATCAATCTCATGCAATTGATACGGGTTTAATTTGTTATTGCATATAAACATGTCAAAGGGTCAATGAACACGATCAATCCCAGACAGGGAAGGTAGAGTTATCGCACCGGGGTGGCGGATACCGAAAGTAACCAAAACCCCACCAGTCTGATCTGAATGAAGTAAATGAATGAATGAATGAAATGACCCCAACGTGGTTTGACCAGACTCGATTACTTGAATGAACCCAAAGATGCACACTTGCCTGTGGAGCCTCATTTTTCATGAGGCTACAGAGACCATTGCAAATCAAGGAGTAGACCGGGGGGTACGATAGTGGTAGGGAAGACATGCCCCTAAGATATGGAAGGATTATTAGAGCCGTACCGGATATGCATTCTAAAGTAGGCAATGGAATATAATAACCTCATCAGCCTGATCGTGAACGAATACTATGCACTTACCTATACTAGGTCAGATTATAATTATGCATTATGATTGGTTGTTGAACCAGCCTGTGAGTCGTTTATCGTGAATCCTCTTCGAAATATCGGCGAATATGACAAAACCAGAATTAATTAATTTTCCGTGGTTTCATATGAAATTTTCATTTTGATAAGTTTTCTTTCCACGTTCCATGTAGGTTACATAGCTAAATGGAAACTGACAGACAAGCTTCCGATTATTAACAAAATTATTAGAAGAACATTTGTATAAATTCACTTAAAAGTTGTGTAAACGACACCGATATTTTATTATAATTTATTGTCAGAACCAAAATAAAAAAGTACTTATACGAATAAAAGTGCGATGGTATGAACCAAGATCGGATGAATCATAATAATGTGCTCATAAAACGAGTTTAAAGAATATCGATGAAAATGGCCCAATCTCCATGAACATTTTATAAATCTCTCACATCATAAACTGTTCACCATGACCGACTTGGTAGAACATCACGACTAACAAATGAACTATGGATCTTGTAAACACTGAACTGCATACTCTATTTATATTGAGACGAAATAAGGCCGATGGGGCAAGACCGTGGACCCCTTTACTAACCTCGTTTGTTTTTAGGGTTCCGTACCTAAAGGGTGCCAACGGGATCCTATAAATAAGGCTCCGCTGTCCATCCGTCTGTCTATCACAGGGCTGTATCTTTTGAATCATAATAGGTAGACACTTGAAATTTTCATAGTGTGTACTACTATGGCCGCTATAGCAACGAACAATAAAAATAAAATCAAGTAAAAATTTGTGTTTGTGGTTTCTTTAACTAAAGTATCTATACAAGATGTAGCTTAGGTAAAAAAAAAAAATGTCCGACAGTCAGATAATAAAAAAAAATGACACGTACTTTTTTGCTTTATCATATTAATAAAAAATGACTTACATAAAACACATTAAAGATGTGCAGTGGGGGCTCGTTACGTCATAATTCTAACAAACAACGTATAAAATCTAGCACAGAGTGACGTCATCCCATATTAGAACTCAATGTACCGCCTTATTTTTTTGATTACCTACGTAAAAAAAGTAAAAATACGTGTCCAATATTAAAAAAAAAAAAAAAAAATTTCAACATCCCTATGGAAGTGTCTGGGTGTAATGTCAAAATAACATTTTTATACTTAATGCATATTACTCGTATGAAAGTATATTCGGTACTTAAAAAAAAAGCATAAAAAAATTGATTCTTTTTGTTTCGCTTGTTCCGGCGAATCTCCGAAACGGCTTAACCGATTTTGACAGGACTTTCACTGGCAGATAGCTGGTGCTGTGAGAAGTAACTAAGGCTATTTTATTTAAAACTAGCTGCGCCCCGCGGTGTTACCCGCGAACACTACATTCTTTCGGGATAAAAAGTAGCCTATGTGTAAATCCAGGGTGTCAGCTATGTACGTCCATACCAAATTTTATCAAAATTAGTCCAGCCGTTTGAGCGTGAAGAAGTGACAAACATACACACACACTGACAAACTTTCGCCTTTAGAATGTTAGTGTGATAAAATGTAGTGTTAAATATTGTACGGTGGTACGGAACCATTCGTGTGCGACTCGCACTTGGCTGATTTCTATATTTAGTTTAAATTTTGTAATGGTTGAGTAGATAAATAAATGTTTTGTTTAGTGTTGAACTAGTAAAGTGGGATACGTTTATTGTTTGAGACTGGAGAGTTACAAATGCAACTGAACTAAATAAGCTATGTGTACTGCGTAGTACGTAACTTTTGAGTAGGTTAACTATATGGTGTTAAAAAATTGTTGTAACGCGAGATTATTTTTCCTCTTTCCAAGACGGTAGAACAACAAGATTGTTAATCAGCTTCAGTTATTTTCGTAGACTTGATTATTACTATTTTCGAACTAAAATCTTTTAACATTTTTCTCACTAAAGGTCAGCTCTAAGAAAATTAAATTTTCAATCTTATTCTAATGGAATTGTTTGAAAATACGACTCAGTTTTATGAATAGAAGTAAAACTGCTAGAACAATTAAACACCACCAGCATTTCTATTTGTTAGGGACTTCTTCATCTATTCGTGTCGATGGTACTCTTATTAGTTGTTTTTTTCTTTTTTTATATTGTACTAGCTTTTGCCCGCGGCTCCGCCCGGATGTATGTTATCGTGTAAAAAAGTAGCCTATGTCCTTCTCCATATCATAAGATTATCAAAGTCAAAGCTAAATTTCATGACGATCGGTGCAGCAGTTACTGTCATATTAAAATTTATAATATTAAGTATGGATGAGCCCAGTTGGTGGCGCCACGTTGATTGCGACATCAGCGGCATTCTTTAGGTCGTCATACGGGACTTACATTATCAAAAGCTGACCCATTTTCCTCTCCATTATAAGAAGGTTTAAACAGCACCCACAATAAGTACCTGATACTCGTTCTATTATTATTTTTATTATTAGCATTATTTTGGACCAGGTTTTTGAAATACAGGTAAGTTCCTAGTGTAAATAAGTTCAGGTAATCTATCAATACTGGTAGATCTTTATGAGGATTATCAAGTCAGACCGAGTCGGGGAAAAGTTGCTTTAGACAGGTCGAATTAGTCAGGGAAACTTATTGACTTCCATACACGGTCGACGTGCAGTACCGTGTATGATGAAATATGATGATCGTTATGCTTTGGCTTTCACTGAAAGAAATGTTTGCATAACTGTAACAAAAATTTTGGTTACGTACTGTTTACAAAAAAAAAAAAGGTGACTTGCGAACTAGATGTTATCTGTTACAAAACCCTGTTTTGGACACTACAAATCAGTTTTGTAAATTTAAGCAAAGTTTATTTCCTTATAACTAAAGTTGAGTTATTTTTGAAGTAACTTAATTAGTTCGGCTAATTATTTCTTTCGGTGTTGTTATTGGCGCTGATATTTAAGGACAAAGGTAAATTGGTTGCTGCGCTCGGAAACAAAACAAATAAAAAACTTTATTTAATTTTCATTCCCAAGTTATTTATCAAATAATTATATTATTATGCTGAAAAAGTTCATTTTAGCTGTTGTGATTGGCTAAACGATATATTAAAAACCAATGATTATAACACATTATTATTAATAATGAAATCTCCAAAAGGTTGGTTGACACTTACCGTGACCCATGGGCTGGCTTTTACCTTGGCCAGAGGCTAAGCATTGCCATACAACGTAGCAATGCTGCCAGTATCTTGGGTACATTACCAGTTGACAGCGATGCGGAAGAATTTTTTAAAAACCGGAGATAATATATCGTCAATGTAATTAACAAGATAAAAAATAAGATCAGATTTATATTAAGAATAGAAGTCATAGAAGTCAATAAGAAGTATATATATATATATATACTCACCGATGGTACCAGGAAACCAGGCACACAGAGGGTTCCGTTGCAAGTCGGTGCTACTGTTGCCCACTCTAATCTCTAAATCCTGGAGCGGCTGATGACCTAGTAAAGAAGAAAGAGTTAATTTAAACATCACTGGTTCCTTAAAATTGTACTAAATATACATAACATAATCACAGAGAGTCACACAGTTTAAATACTTAGGGCATATAGTCACTGAGGACTTATCTGACGATGCTGATATAGAGAGGGAGCGAAGGGCGTTGGCGGTTCGATGTAAAATTGTAGCCCGAAGGTTTGCGCGTTGTAGTAAGGGTGTTAAAGTATCGCTTTTCAAGGCATACTGTCAGACCTTCTACACGTGCAGCTTGTGGGTGAAACATACGCAAAGAGCCTACAATACGTCCTGCACGTACAATATAATAATGGATTTAGGATGTTGATGGGGCTTCCGCGCTACTGCAGCGCTTCGCAGATGTTCGCGGAAGCCCGTGTTGACGATTCTCATGCCCTTATGAGCAAGAGAACAGCGTCAATAATGGGTAGGTTGCGCGGAAGCTCCAACAGCATCCTAAAAACATTATTAGACAAGGTAGACAGTCTCTTCATAAGGCACTGGGTAAGGACGCACGTGCCAACGTGTGTTGGGCCACATAATTTTTAGTTGTTTGTAAGTGTTACTAACATAGCTTTTAAGTCATTGTTACTAATACCATATGGATTGTGTGTACTTGTATGTCTGAAATAAATAAATAATAATAATATGAACAGGTAATGGTATGGTAGGTAGGTAAAGATATTTAATTAACACGGCAGATGCTAGTCTAGCAGATGTTAGTGGAAACACCGGGAGGGGACGCCTTAGAAGGACTGACATTATGAGTTTAAAATGTTCCCACTGCTGGGGCTCAGGCCTCCTCTCCGTGAGAAGGAGTGGGCATAATCCACCGTGCGGGCCGAGTGCGGGTTGGTGGATCTAGGAGGACTTATAGTGACCTAATTGGTGATCTTCTTCAGAAAGGTCATAAGTGTAGTACTCGCAACCGGCGTGTGTGTACGACCAGAGGCCCTAGTGTGAGTTTCTTTTAACCATCTCGATTTTACGCATCGATCGTGTTCGGCGCTCCTATTAGCCTCCGATTGGCCCTTCACCAATCGAAGTGTTGAACGCGCTCGATGCGTAAATTCGAGATGGTTAAAACAAACTCACACTAGGGCCTCTGATGTATGAATGTAAACGAAGCAAAACGAGTATGTAAGGAGCGTTGCAGGTGGCGTTCGTAGTTAGTTTCTGCTTTCCCCATGTGAAGAAGGTGTAAGTTTATGTATGGGAGTACTCGTACATGTATAATATGTGAGCGATAAATATTTGAATTTGACAAAGAAGAGATAAGTCAGCTATTGACAATGAGAAGTTTGGAAGTTGTGTACTCCCAAACAATACATATTTAAACCGTGAATATAAATTCCTAAAACATGTTTCTTTAACGCTGATTTCCTCGGTATTATTTGTGTGTCATAACGGCAACTTTCACGCAAATTATCTGTTTAATTACCAATAACTGCAACGTTGAGTAAGTTGTACAAAACATTTGGCTCCGTTACTTGTACCACCCAGATGGGGCAATGACCGTGGCCAATTATTTATTAAAGTTAAATGTCATTACTTCTGTCGTTCACAATGGATGGCTGCGCACTTTTATTTATCATCTGAGATAGAAATAAAGCGCAGATATTATAAGTCGTTCTGTGGAAAACTTTCTTTTCATTTGTTGAATAGGTCATCCGTCGAATCAGCTCAGGGAAGATAAGGATTGTGTGAAAAGGCTTCTCGAATCTTGAATTAAAGAGCAAGCCTGCAGGGGATTTAAAACCTTTTGAGTAAAAACAAAAACAACCTAGCCTACCTAGCTAGGCTGTGTATAAGTGTAGGCCCTGCACGCCAGAGACGTAAGCACAATTTCTGTTTTGTTTTCCAGAGATTTCCATCTTATTTCCGGGATGTTTCGCTTTAGTACTAAGACAGTTTTCCTTCCCTTTTACAGGCTCAACTCCACTGACAGATTGCAGGATTGCATCCTGCCAGGGTAGGTCGTCAGTTCCGTTGTAACCTCACGTACACCGGTAGTGACTATGTGACAAGACAACTGCAATACAACTTATAAAACCCATCCTTAACCAGAAAACACTTTGCTTTGCTCTAGTATCTGACTATGTATTATATTAAGCTATCCTTACGAAAAATGTAGGAGCAAGCATATAGATGCTTGCTCCTACATTTTTCAAATCGAGCTATGGAGCTCGATTTGAATCTAGACTGGAGTTTAGATTAGTGTGAAACTGCCACTTTCATTCTGTATTTGAAGCGAGATACATACCTAATTGAGCATTGTTTAAGAATACGGTAGTGTATACTCACCACAGCAACCTCTGGTAGTGACCCTGACGACTTTGACAGCATAATGCCTGAGCAGGTCAACTTGCCACCAGGGCGATGCCTCTCGCTGAGTCTCGGTGCACCGCTTGCCGTCATGCTCCGTCGTCTTCTCACCATCGTTGCCGTTGGCAGCGGCACCGCCACGGACTGTGGTCGACTGGTTTGCTGGCTTTCTGAACGCCACGTTTGTGCCTATAATTTGGGATATTATGAACTTAATCATTGATCGTTTAAGGTCTAAAGAATATCTTTTTTTGAATAAAGCCTCATTTACACGATGTAACTTACTTGTCTATGGTGTACCATAAAGTTGATGCAACAAATTACTTGCATCGTTTAAACCTAAATACTGTGGTATGGCACAGGCAATAATATCGCACCATGTAGCCTCTTTTCACAAGCTCCAACTGAATATAAAACCAAACATAAGTACCGGCCAAATTCACCTAGTTTATCCATATATTCGCCACAGTGCATTCGGCGCCGGCTACACGGAAGAGTTTGAAAAAAGAGGCATAACATACAGCATAAAAGTACAAAATCAGGGTTTCTGACGTTATAAGTATTCGGCTTCTTACCACAGAAAGGAGCGTCTGCAGTCCAGTCCCCCCTCAGTGTGCATTCCCTCTGATGAGCCCCGAACAGTTCATATCCGTCATCGCACTCGTATGTGGCAATCGTTCCTGGTACGATGTCCCCTGCTGGTAAGGATACTCTGGCGTTTGGAGGTACGGCAGGGTGCCCACAGCGTCGGTCACCTGGAAAGAAACAGAAGTTTTAGTTTAGCTATTACTGTTACGATGGCGGTAAAGTTGACACAAGGGCTGAGCGATCGGCGTTTGCGCTGCGGCTTTGTTCTCGCGTATGGTTTAGTCAACCTTCGGAGTGCTACTGAGAACAATTCATGGCCGAAAAACTAAGTAAGACTGCTCGACCTGGGAATCGAACTCTGGACATTGAAACCACTAAGACTAGACCAACGATGCATCGTCTAGCTAGCAGATATTATGAATTTATATGAACTAGGTGATGAATAATAATAAATCATCAAGCGAAACGATACTCGTACCTATGTAAATATGATAAATAAAAACTCATAAACATAAACGCTAAATAAACGAGTCACCTTTAAAATTCATTTTGTAGGATATTTTTATTTATGTTGATGTTACTGACGGATTATTCCATATAAAATACGAGTAGAATTACACTACTCAACAAGGTCTAGGGAACATGCCAACTATATCAACTTATTTAAGAAAATTCTTTAGAAGAAGTACTGTCCACAAACATTTTCAAAAGTTGGTTGAACTTGCATTAAATAATTGTTCGAAATTTTACAAATTAAGACCTAAAAGCAAAAGCATTTTGGAATGGAGGAGGGTAAAAATCACTTGGTCGCAGCGGACGGCGCGGCGGCATTTTGAAACGTATTAACTTTGGAGATTACTGTCCATAATCAGTTTTTTTCTTGTGAAAATTATTTTCGCTCACTTCTTGGAACTTTTGTGACTGGAATGTTATGTCACATCGTCATTTACCGCGGGAAGAGATTCTTATGCATAATTAACCGAAGGTAAACGCATTCAGGGCTACAGAAGATGTTGCTGAACGTCAACGAGAAAGATACATGGTCACTACTCAGAGACAAGACCGCTTTCTGCAAAATGCTGCGTGAAGGCAGCCTTGAATTAGGGATCGCCAGCTAGTAGGAAGACTCCAGTCTCAGCACCAAGTTATCATCAGTGCTCAAACCTGCAAGAGAAGATTGCATTGCATCTTCACGCTCGAAGACCGCTTAAAGTTCCACCTCCTCGACGCGGAATTCGAGACCGTCGATTATTGTGGGTAACGCACATTTGCACTGGACCCACACTCATTGGGCTCGTGTTCTTTTTTCTGATAAGTCGCGCTTTGGATTTCATCCCGATTCAAGTACGGTGCGTGTTTGGCGAGTTCTTCATCGTCAGAGTCGACTCCAGAATACTTAGGAAGTTCGTCCGTACCAGGGCGGATTATGATGTGGATTGGAATTCGTCTGGGTGGAAGAACGGACCTCGTTTTGATAGTAGGTAATTTAAATGCGGAACAAAACTGTGTAGAGATTAAAAAATTAAATAAAAATAATAAAAACAATCAAGTATAGTTTAAAGTAATATATAGTATATGTATAGTATTCAATCGAGAAAAAAAGTCCTAGGTGCAACCTATGGTCATCCTTCACCGACAGCAGTATGGCCAAGATTTTATGATCATGCAAGATAATGCGCGTGCACACACACCAAGACTGGATATGAATGTGCTCAAACGAGAACAATATCACGCTATTAGAGTAGCCTGCTCTGTCCGCTCATCTCAATCCCATAGAGCATGCGTGGGATTTACTCGGGAGAAGAGCCAAAATTTGAACACGGAAGAAAAGTTTTTTGCACATCATTTCAGAGTATGGAGCGATATTCCAAAGGATAGACAACCTGATACTCAGCATCCCACGATGATGTAGAGCCGTCGCTAATGCCTGGGGAGGACCAACACTTTTTTTTTAAGTTACTATGATTTTTTATTTATTTAATGTAATTTGTGCGTTGGTTTTAGAATTTTTCATCAAATTTTTTTTTCACCTACAAACCTTTTATTTAGTCAAAAAATTAAAATCTATATTAAATTACGCATCTATTGACACATAAAAAGTGTTAAAATAAAAATAATTACTATCAATACTATAACTAGATTATTTCATCAATAGGTTATGGGCCCAGAACCTTTTGATGAAATAAACTAGATAACTAGGATATGGAAGTAAAAACGTTGCTTGCAATAAATATTTCTCTGTGCAAACAACGTTTTTACTTCCATATCCTAGTTATCTAGTTTATTTCATCAAAAATACCCTTGTTCCATAGACTTTGTTGAGTAGTGTATAAGCTGTGTTTTAAAATCTAAATTTTCTAGCTGTATATTGATACTTCCACTCAAAATGCTGTTCAAATAGGTATACGTCGCTATTAACGGCTAAGTGAACATTATAAAAGTGTCAAAAACACAATGTTTTTTAACAGGCGGGATAGCAACCCACTTTGATCCACAAACGTGTAGAATAAAAGCATATAGAAATATAACACAAACACCAAACTGTAGTAATTAATTTAACTAATTCAGTGCAGCAAAAATAAAAGAATAATCCATCAACTTAAGACTTCTCTAAGGTCACAAACCATACAAGGGTCATACAACGACCTATAGGAAGGCCTTACTATCGCTGTTCTGTTACTGACACGAGGCCAGACAAATGTAATAGGCATTAATAAACTTAATTTTTAATAAAAACAATAAAGCATTCAATTTTAAATCTTATTACTTCATTTTAGAGTCTAGATTTAAATACGCATGTCTTACGGAACTGCAGAAATATCTCGCAGAACGGTCGTTTATGCACTAATGCCATGCAAAAAGAAACGCGGAAGCCACAATCAAGTACTCTAAAGATTTTTACAACTGAGACTAGTTGAATTGTATCGTAACATGCGTGATACATCGCTGGTAATGTTCCAGCTAATTGGAATACACGTCTGTGTAGTGGCGCAATGTAACGCGATCTTATCGTAACGTCATCACGGATGCGATTGTTAGGTAATAAGTGAACTGAATGCAATACTGATACGGGAACTTGAGAAAAACTGATAGCGTTGGAATCAATCGATCCGCTTTAGGATGTTGAAAGAGCTAATTGACAAGATGTTTTATGGAACCCATATGAAACAGGGTCGATATGCCCAGAGCAAGTCAGATAATGTGAAAATGTTGCCACACCTACAGTGATGTGATAACAAGGCTAAGTGGTTCTCACATCTCCCAAAAGTGTCTTTTAATCTGTATCGTTGTGATAACAACTATGTCATCATCATCGTCATCATTTCAGCCGAAAGACGTCCACTACTGGACATAAGCCTCCCCCAATTGGGGGGGTTTGCCATAATCGCCACGCTTGGCAGGCGGGTTGGCGATCGCAGTATGGTGTTAAAAATGTATAGAGAACGCTGCTGCCCATTCTCTAGTAAGTCCCTTAGTCGCCTTTTAGGACACCCACGGGAAGAAATGGGGTGGTGCTATTCTTTACGTCCGACACCTCACGGCAAAAACTATGTAACGCTTTACATTGCTTGCTGCGTTTTTAACTTTTTTTTATTAACCAGCGTTGTGTTGAAATTAATGTGAGAAATCGTTGACAAAATTTTCCTATGTAACATACACACGTTAACTCACAGTAGAACGAATTTTAATAAAATGTTCACTCAATTTACTACGGACAAGTTTCGTCCAAAAATAACTGTTAGCTAACATTATAAATTGAATGTAGTTTTCAACGCTCTAAATCCCTTTGACGAACAAATTCATTTTCAGAAATGCATTTCTCTCTCAATCTGGAGTTAAGAGGCCGTGCACGAAATCGACTGATTTTGGTCAATTTTGTTCATTGGTTGTGAGAAAGGGAAAATTTATTTAAACAAAATTATTTGAGATTTGAAAAGTCGTGTTCTTTGTTTTGCATGTGGCTGAAAGGGATTTTTCAAATAAATTAAGTATTCACGGTAAATCACTAATATTTGCAACAAGTTTTCCGAAAAATGACGCGAGACTGACCGTTGATCATCATTCTACAAGAAACTACTTTTGATTTTGAACATTAAAAAATATCATTAACATCATTATATGCTCTTCTTGCATGTGGCGGAACCACTTTTTTCAACTTCAATACAAAATATAGCAGAAAAATAATATTGATAAAACCTTTTTTTGTTTTAAACCTCGTCAGTAATATATATTTTTCCTATTATTTAGCAAATCATATCAAGAAATTTAAAAATCACAAATTAGTCTTCAGCTATCCTTGAAATATAATCAAAATTTTATTTAATGATTATACAATATCTTCATTAAGTAAATCCATGGCGAAATGAACTATATTTTGGAGAGCACAAAAATGATGAAACTATTAAAAGCTGCTGTGACTGACACGAATGGTTTAGCACCATGAAAACTGTACTTTTATAGTTACACAGACTTAATGTTTCGATTATTTCAAGTTTTCTCACAATTAGATAAGAAATTGCCAAAAGAGAGTTTTTTTCGTGCACGGACCCTTAACTAGTATTTCCTTTTGTGTCCATTCATGCAGATTGGCGAACTAAAATAGGTTTGCACCGAAATAGAATGGACATAAATCAATGCTAGATTTTTGTTAATGTAGGTACAAGTACGGGTGTAACCTTTAAAACAGGTAATAAATGATGCGCCGTAAGTATGTCTGATGCCTGACTTGTCAGGACGGACGGTGGAGGTCATTTGGCTTAATATTGTTATGTTATTAATACCTATTATGTCGAAAAACAAATCTTTTACAGTGTGTCTTTATAATGTGCACATATCAAAATTAGGGAATCTATGCTTAATAGTATCTACGACAAAAATATAAAAAAAAATCTAAATATTTTAAACTAAATCATCTATCACGATGAAAGAACCTCCATAATAATTGGAAGTAATAAGGCGTCCAAAAATTGGGGAAAAAACTACCCTCAATTGAAAAGAAACATGTTTTTTTTAACAAAAATCTGTTTTTTTTTTTCATCAGTTTTTACAATAATTATATTCGTCTATATTTGTCTTATTGAGAAATTTTGAAATAAAAATAAAAAAATTAAAATTCGATAAAAAAAAAAAATATACTTTTTGTAGTTTTTCCGTAGATAAAATTAAGCATAGATTCCCTCATTTCGATATGTGCACATTATAAAGACTCACACTGTATATAACATTCTCGTGTCACAATGTTAATTACCATACTCCTCCAAAACGGCTTGACCGATTTTTATGAAATTTTATATGCATATTCAGTAGGTCTGAGAATCGGCTACTATCTATTTTTATTTTTTATTTTTAGGTAGGTAGGTAGGGTAGGGTAAGAAGGGTAGGTAGGTAGGTAGGTAGGTAGGCTAGGGTAGGGTAGGGTAGGTAGGTAGGTAGGTAGGTAGGTAGGTAGGTAGGTAGGTAGCTAGCTATGGTAGGGTAGGGTAGGTAGGTAGGGTAGGGTAGGGTAGGTAGGTAGGGTAGGGTAGAGTAGTGGAGTTTATACTATAGCTTTTGACAGAACGAAGTCTGTTGGATCAGCTAGTAATAATATATTATATTAGACAATATAATTTGGACCACGTCAAGCAAAGTATGACACGTCATGTTAAGGCTTCGTGCACGAAAACACCTCTTTTGCCAATTTCTTATCAAATTTCGAGAAAATTTGAAATAATCGAAACATTGAGTCTGTGTAACTATAAAAGTACTGTTTTCGTGGTGCTAAACCATTCGTGGCAGTCACAGCACCTGTTAATAGTTTCATCATTTTTGAGTTCTCGAAAATATAGTTTACTAGCTTTTGCCCGCGGCTCCGCCCGCGTGGATATCGGTTATCGCGTAAAAAAGTAGTCTATGTCCTTCTCCATATCCCAGGCTATATCTCTGCCAAATTTTATGACAATCGGTGAAGCGGTTTAGGCGTGAAAATGTAACATACAGACATACAGACAGACAGATAGACAGATAGACAGACAGATTTACTTTCACATTTATAATATTAGTATGGATTTCGCCGTTGATTTACTTAATGAAGTTAATTATTGTATAATCATTAAATAAAATTTTGATTGTAATTCAAGGATAGCTGAAGACCAATGTGTGATTTTTAAATTTCTTGATATGATTTGCTAAATAATAGGAAAAAATATATTACTAAACGGGTTTAAAAAAAAGACGGTTTTTTCAATATTATTTTTCTGCTATATTTTGTATGAAAGTTGAAAAAAAGTGGTTCAGCCACATGCAAGTAGACCATTATAATGATGTTGATAATATGTATATCTTAATGTTCAAAATCAAAAATATTTTCGTGTAGAAAGATGATCAAATGTCAGTCTCGCGTCATTTTTCGAAAACTTGTTGCGCCTGATAACCATGAATACCATCAAACCAACCACCAACCACCACGAATGACCAACCAACCAAAACCCGAAACCGAATGATAACCATGGATGATGATTTACCGTGAATACTTAATTTATTTTAAAAATCCCTTTCAGCTACATGAAAAACAAAGAACACGACTTTTAAAATCACAAATAATTTTGTTTAAATTCTTTTTCGCTTTTTCACAAACAATGAACAAAATAGATCAAAATCAGTCGATTTCGTGCACGGCCCCTTAATAGACTTGATTCCTACTTGGTTTCCTTTGTAAGTCCGAAACTTTCTTAACACAAGATTTAAATCTTAAGAGTTGCCCTACCGCGTTAAGGCTCGTACAGACTCGCGCGATATCGCGGGCGCGACGCGACACTTTTAGCACAATTTTTTTGTCGGTACCTGTCGCGGCCGCGATATCGCGCGAGTTTGTACGAGCCTTTAAACGCTGGTCGCGTTTCTGTTTCGTTATGACACCTCTAACACACAGTGTCGCTGAGACTTGATTGTCATGTAAAAGCCATTATTATTGCGAGAGCTCAATATGGACACTTTTTCGCGGTGAGTACACATCTAACGATTTAAATCTTCGATCTTAACTATGAAACACTTTCCCCTTCAAGTACCTTCTGACCTTTTCAATTTGTAAAAACCGGCCAAGTGCGTGTCGGACCATGCACTATGAAGGGTTCCGTAGTTGGGACGAATTTGTCCCAAGAACAAACTTAACATTGTAGTGGAAATAGGTTATATGTTTCTAATACTTTCCACAAACCCGTAATATTTTTGAACGGCCTATCCATAGATACCCCACACCATAGGAAAGACGGGGAAAAAATCTGAGAAAGAAAAGAAGTACCCTACAACATTTATTTTATTACCTTGTCGGCGTGATTGATATGTTACCCTTGCCAAATTACAGCTTCTAGTATTTAGAGTCTCTGAGCTAAGCCGCGGACAGACAGACAGACATGGTGAAACTATAAGGGTTCCTGGTTGACTACGGCACTATAAAAATAAACGAACGTATGCAAGGAAATTGCAATTTCAGTTTTGTTATTAAGGGTACGAAGAATTCTGAGACGAACTTGAACTTGTGATATTGGTTTGGCTTCATGCATCTTATTGCACAGACCCATTGTTTGCTTAATTAAGAGCAGAGGCTTACTTTATGCATATCTAAATAAGCTTTATTAAGTTATATGTTGTGTGTTATGTGTTACCTATGGGTAGCTAAACTTTATGGCATGGAAGGATTTTGAGGACAATTTCACGTACTGGACGAAATTACCAAAATAGTAAGTACAGACGCCAGCACATCAAGCTACTACAATCTGTCAAATTTCTTTAATAGATTTTCAACTTTATCACTACAGTATAAGGTTCAAGGTTGATTGCGAAAATTTGTCAGTTTCGGGTACCTGCTGGCGTCTGTACATTTACTGGTTGTTCTTAATTGAGTTTTCATAATAAATCAACAATGCCAATGTAGGTATAATTCAATTTTGCAACGATGAGACAGATCGTTGCAAAATTGAATTAACTACGAATATTCGAATGCAAGTACTTCTTGATCACAACATGTGGTTCGACAGGTAGACGTCCAATATTCTAATGCCAATATTAACTATAATGCACACAATAGGTATTCGGTGTACAGAGATAATTATCCACTCCGGCTAACAATGTACTTGGTTAGGTGGATAATAACAATTGGCATATATTGCTCACACGATATTAAGGATGGGACTGGAGTTTTGTTAAGCAATTTGGTCGGATTTCGGGTGTTGGTGGTTCATTGTTATGTAGAGATGGCAAGTGTCGAAATTGTGGACGTTGACACAGACATGTCACTTTAACAAAATTGTTACATGCAAGCTCCGGGGTAATAATTGCTTATCCCATTTTGACAGTTCAACAATATTCATTGCGTTATTTGCGTTGTTGAGTAGACAAATTTTTCGAACATATGAAGCAATGGATTAGCAATGTCCTTCAAAATCATTCAGATTGCAATTGGTAGTTTGTTACGCAATTAAGCTGCTGTTCAAATCTTCGGCAGAATCTAACTTGATATCAAGTTAGATTCTGTTTGAGGTTAAGAAATATAAGAACAGAAATTGGACTGATCTGACCTTAATTGGACTTGATACCTTTTGTAATTGAAGGCGGATGTCCGTAACATTCTTAATTTATATCTAATGCTGCCTCAACAGTGGTTGTTAATAATAGATGGTAAAAAAGAAACATTCTGGAGCGGGTAGGGCTGTAAAAATGCTTTAACCCTCGGCCACGACATCAACTGTAGGATGCCAATCAATGTAAGGTGGAATAAAGGATTGTAATGGAAAACAAACTAAGTATTAACTTAAGGCCCGTATTACAGAACGTTACTCAATACTCAAGCATTACTTAAAATTAGTTTCAACCAATCAAATGGCTTGAATCTAGTCTTAAGTAACGCTTGAGTATTGAGTGACGTTCTATAATACGGGCCTTACTGCTGAATACTCAAACGCAATTCAATTTTAAGTCGCCGTTAAGTCTAATGCTGTTTCTGTCAGTTTAAACTGTTTTGTAGCGACAGAAACACTTATAAGAACGTCTTAAAGTTAAGTAACGTTTGAGTATAAGTGTCCTAGATGCGCCCGAATCAGTGTTTCAAATTTAACAACTTTTTTGTGCTATACGTAGTCCTTAATCAAATAATTTGCTTAAAGACTACGTATAGCACAAAAAAAATAAAAATTATGTCCAAAACACACGAACATGGTTCATTATGACGCCTTTAGTCCTTACATTTATAGCTCGCACGAGGCAACTTCCATCCTTATGCATTGAACTAATTTGATAAAAAATAATTGCATTTGCACCACTTACGCCTCCCATTACTTGTTGTGGGTTCCACTATATTACAAGTAGGTAGTAGAGGGTTTAATTCATTAAACATAAGAGAACTTTGTAATGTGCATTAGCTGGCAACATTGTGTTTTGCACTATTTTATTCTACCTGACAGTCCCAGAATAAAATAGCGCGGAATTTAATTCGTACGGTCTTATCCCAGCGCCAAACTTTATTTCTTATAAAATTTTCAAAGTGATTGCATTTATTTTCAATACGCTTATCTGTTTGAGCCTTAGAGGATAGTAAAAAGATCTTGCTGTCCTTCGTCATCCCCGGCACGGAAATCTTTGAAGATTCATATTATTCTCTTCATGTTCTCACACACTATTGTCTACATTTATTTTTCATTTCTCCTTTTGCAGGTCTGCTGGAAAAAAATTCTTAAGAAATAAGCAGTACCTTTTTACTGAAATTATAGTTATGTCTTATCTCTATGTATTTAACTGTGTGTACATAAATAATAGAATAAATAAATAAGATTTTCATGCTGCTAACTCATCATTCTCGTGCCGACTGTCCCAATATATTTGGGGTCGGCGCAACATAATTATATTATATTTTTCTTCCATACTTCTCTATTTATTCATCATCTCAGTAGTCACCTCCGTTTTAGCCATATCATCTTTTGTACAGCATGCTATAGTGAATGTCATGACATGTATTAAAGATAAGGCTGTCCATACATTGATGCGACAACACGTTCGCTACACACACTTGCTTCTTTTACGCAGCGAAAGTCAAAGTTTATGTTCTATGAATAATGGATACCTACCTACGTTATGCAACTTTTGTTACTCTTTATAGTGATGACACCACTTGAACAAAAAAATAATAGTTTTGTTGTGTTGGTTAGGCATGCAATACGACTAGAAAAATAATACGACATGAAAGGCGAGGGAGGTCAAAGACCTCTGTGAAAGCATGACACAATGGCGAATTAATTTCTTTATTTTGTGATCGGTGTATAATAATTATTCCTACCTAATATTGATGAGATGAAATAAGTTTGGTTTAATTGTTATTTTTAGTAACAAGCTAGTTGTGACGCCACGTGCGCCGCCGCCGGTATGCTCTATCAAATTGTGTATCTATATAGAATTTTACGCCTTCAAGAATCTATATGATCTCCGAGTTTCGAAAAATATGAATTTGATAAGTGATCGCTTATACGTAATGGGCTCAAACTTAAACTGCTTATTTCAGTTACCTATATCGCAGCCTGACTTATTTATGTAAATCTACAACTGTTCAAGCTTGACAACATAATTAAAACCATCTATCAATTTATTATTGATTCAAGAAATTTTTCTCAAAACCTCAATGCACTTTCATGATTGACGGCCATAATTGCACAATTATCACTTCACAATTGTTGGATAAAACTGAAGATCCATCCAAGATGGCGGAACTTGCGTGTGCCAGCAGCAATCATTTAGAAACTCGGGTAACGGCGGCTTTACACGACCGTTCTAGGAAACATACTTAAATATGTTCTAACGGCCATCAGGCAATTTAAAACGTAAATTATAATGGGCTTTATGTAATTCTAAAAGCAGTTATAACTAAATTGGGTGGATAGGAAGAGTACATGTCGTGCGAAATTAGTATACGCAAGTACGTCCAATTGTGAAAGTCTGCGTGCTGTTTTGAAGAAACAATTACATATAAGGACTCCCACAGACAGCCGACGTTTTTAATTACGACTGAGTTGTAATTAAAAACTTTGAAAATATAAATGGGAATGCGTTGAACTGCACGCCACTCGCAATTCTATTTTCACTCGGCTACGCGACTGCCTGTTTCCTAAAGAATCGCTGGTTTTTTGTTATACAGGGTGGGTAAAAAATCGTGGATCAAACAAAACAGGGCGATAGTTGGGGTTAATAATAATATTTTCATGTATTAAATACATTAAAATTTTCAATTGGATGATCAATGAAGTTTTAAGAATTAAAACATTAAAAACATCAATGTTATAAAATTTGCCAGTGATCCAAAATGTAATAGTAACTGTGAAATTGATTTCCACAGTTAAACAGCGATCCATAACCGCCGGAAGTATTAACAGTTACTGCTTTAGTTCAAAAATAAACTATAACCGAGCCTCAGGTTAGTTGAAGTAATAGTGATACACTGCTGTTTGCATGAGACGAGTACCTGTAGACCGCTTACTTATTAGCCAATTTTAAGATCATAAGCGACTTCAGTTTCGTAAGATGTACATAGGTACCTACTACACGCGCAATATTGCAGCTTTGAAATCTAATGAACCGAAGGCACCGTCAAAAGTGCAAGACTAATTTCAAAAGATCGAAATTAATTAACCGGTGTAAAAGATGATTTAATTAATAGAAATAGTAAAAAAAGTTTATTATCTAGGTAAAACATCCAGCAGGGACATAGGTTAAATGAACTATTCCCGTTTGGGCACCTATGCATTGAGCACCAAAGATTTTGTCAAATAGGAATACCATTGTGCAGAAAAAAGAGATGCTCAAACGGGAATACTCCGGTTAAACACAAGATGATACAAAATGAGTAGCTTACAAGTTACAATGGTAGCCCAGTTCTGTTCTGGTTCAGGTGACAAGGCAAATTGCATCCGTTAATCCTACTAATATTATAAACGCGAAAGTTTGTGAGGATGGATGGATGGATGTTTGTTACTCCTTGACGCAAAAACTACGGGGCAGATTTCGATGAAACTTCACAGTAATATAGCTTATATATCAGAAAATAACACATAGGCTATCCTTCTTCCTACTATCCTACTTCCTACTATCCTATCCTACTATAATAATATTATAAACGCTAAAGTTTGTGAGGATGGATGGATGGATGTTTGTTACTCCTTGACGCAAAAACTACGGGGCAGATTTCGATGAAACTTCACAGTAATATAGCTTATATATCAGAAAATAACACATAGGCTATCCTTCTTCCTACTATCCTACTTCCTACTATCCTATCCTACTATAATAATATTATAAACGCTAAAGTTTGTGAGGATGGATGGATGGATGTTTGTTACTCCTTGACGCAAAAACTACGGGGCAGATTTCGATGAAACATCACAGTAATATAGCTTATATATCAGAATAATACATAGGCTACAATTTATAAAGATTTGGTGTGACTTGGCCATAATATAACGATAAGTATCAAGTAAGTCGGAAAAAATCCTGCCCTCTGAGAGCTATCTTGGCGTGCGCTGCCTAAACCGTTAGAGTTACACGAAGATAATGTACCATGGGAATGTTTGTCTTAAACCGTTCTAAATAAAAGTCCGCGACAGCATATATCTACCTTTCATAATACAGCAATACTTTCTCATCGTAATAAAGAAACTTACTTGACAAGTCATAAACGGGGACCAATTTCATCGGACACAACTACACAAAAGACTTCCTATCTGCAATGTAAAATACGTTTCCCGGGAACAGGACTACCGCCCACGTTGAAAGGTAAATCAGGAATCATTTAAATTGTGGATTGAATCAATATCTGTTGCTTTGCTCGAACTTTTGATTCCAGGAAACCGAGAAAGCGAGTAAACTGTATCTTCTATCTATAAAAGTGACCCCTTGTGATTGTATGACGGAAGAAGGTATCGACAAATAGGATATAGGATATCTAATACATAACCAGTGCCACGTGATGTTGCTCTAATAATATTTATTGCATAACAGAGGAAATTTTAGTATATAAATGGTACAGTAATGTGTTAATTAAATGTCAGAGTAATTATTTAAAATGGGTACCTGAATACTCGTACTACTAAAGCCACTAAATACAATCATATTTTGTTCGTTGGTCCGTAATAATGAATAAACAAACTAAAATCCATCCATTAATTAATCAAACTAAAATTTATCATTTTGACGTACAACATTATTATTATGGCCAATTAACTTCGCAATTATTAATAAATATATGGCCGGATCCCTAGTTTTGCGTCCTCGGTACGAAGGCCTATATTCGTGGGTATTTAGGTCGTCTTTTAATGTATAAAGCCTCGTCCCCACTAGGAACATTTGTCGAGCGACATGTGTCCCCGGTGACATCGGTGACATCGACTGAACTGATGTGGACGGAGACAAGACATCGGGCGACGTGGGGCGATGTAGGGCGACATCGCCCGATGTCTCCGGGGACACATGTCGCTCGACAAATGTTCCTAGTGGGGACGAGGCTTTAAGCTGTACGCCGACAAACTTAGAACCTAGGTAGTGACGTCACAGGGATGCGAAGCGAAGCGACATTGGTGGCGAAGCACGTTCAGAGGTTGCGGTCAGCTTCCCAAACAAAAAGACTCATCGACGATGAAAAATGCCCCTGTCGCGTTTGCCACTTATTTGGGCAGACCTATACTCCATTTGGAATAGGATTAGACATATAAACAAATAAACCTTTGTTACAGTCCGTTCAACCGATTTTGACTTCTATTCCGTAAGCATAAGGATGGCATTAAAACCAAAAAACCGGCCAAGTGCATGTCGGACCACGCACAATGAAGGTTTCCGTAGTTGGTATGAGTTTATCCCAAGAAAAACTTAACATTGTAGTTGAAAAACATGTTCTCCCATACCGAATGTATGGGAGAATTTTTTTCAACTGTAAATGTAAGTTGGTCGACTATTACTCGGTAACTTGTGAAGCCTACTTAGTTGTGATAGTTTTCTTTTTAACTTCGTTATAGCTGCGATTTTTTCACATATTCAAATACAACCATTTAGCTAGCAGGAGGACATACTTGAATTTAACAAAAATTTGCTCTTTAAAGCTTAATATTTCGCAAACGGATCTCTGAATCGAAAAAGGGTTTTCACAAACCCGCAATATTTTTGAACGGCCTATCCAACAATACCCCACACCATGGGATAGACGAGAAAAAAATGTCATCCTTAGTTTACGTGTAGAGGAGTTACCCCAAAAAACAAAACCTTTTTTCTTACCCCTTTGTCGGCGTGATTAATATGTATACCCATACCAAATTACAGCTTTCTAGTACTAAGAGTCTCTGAGCTAAACCGCGGACAGACAGACAGACAGACGGACATGACGAAACTATAAGGGTTCCTTGTTTACAACGGAACCTTAAAAAGGTTTATTTAAATATCTTATTTCAAATGGAGTATAGTGTTAGATAACCGATCCTTGATACGGAATTGAGTAATGTTACGCGAGGAAAATAATAAAAGCGACCAAATTTGGATGCGCATGCAAACGTGCGTTATATAAGAACTAAGAACTGTTACATTGATACCGTTTCCTTGTTTTTATCAATAGCCGGCACTCGTCACGGTACGACAGTCTTCAGTTGTACACTGAGTTTGAGGAGCATTACGTATAAATTTTTCCTTGCAGTCTAGAATGGTGTTTGTAAATATATATCTACACTAGCTGCGCCGCGCGGTTTTATCCGCATAAGTTGAGAGAATATCGGTATAAAAAGTACTATACTATTTGTTAATCCAGGCTATAAACCATATGTGTGTCCAATTTGATCCAAGTCCGTTCAGGCGGTTTTGCGTGATTGAGTAAAAACCATCCAGACATACAAACTTTCACATTTATAATATTACTAGCATTTGCGCGCGGCTCCGCCCGTTATCGCGTAAAAAAGTAGCCTATGTCCTTCTCCATATCCCAGGCTATATCCCTGCCAAATTTCATGACGATCGGTTCAGCGGTTTAGGCGTGAAAACTTAACAGACAGACATACAGAGTTACTTTTACATTTATAATATTATAGGTAGTATTGATTTCAGTTTTAGTTTCCAGAAACTTAGCATTGGAACATTGTCAATCGTTACACAGGATACTCGATATTGCAGACTTTTCCACTGTTTCCCAGTTTTGGTACGATTAGAAACCATTGTTACAGGATTATTCTATTTTCCATATTTCTATGCGACCCAACACTGTTACCAACTGCTGGACATTTCGGGAAAACGGACAAACGGAAATATTCATTTATTTTTTTGCAAATAATACTAAAACGTTTCGCGACGTGCACTCTACAAAAAAAATATAGTCCAACGGTGACATTCTTAACTTGTATCCAATTTTCAAACGTTGTAGAATGTAGTAAAAACTATTGAGTGGTTTAAGTTACCGAATGTCAGCGGTAAGTGGTATTCATTAGCACAGTATTTTTGACAAATAAGTTTGTGGAGGTCTGAAGTTGTGCCGATTATTGGGGACGGCGCATATAACCCGTCATGAGTGACTTTTGGCTACGATGATAATAATAAACATCAGTTCGATGAAGATGGCAATAGAGGTTCGATTCACGTATCACAATTATATATTGTGGCGGCATCTAAAATGCCACATGCGAACTACGCATCAAAGACCTGACGTCACACAAATTCTGCATCGCGCAAACAGAGTTTACCACTGGCATATATACAACATCCCGACATAAACCGTCGGACAGTTGCCCACCAGATACAACACCCGTCTGGTCAGAGGATCCTCCCGTTTCAGTAGAGGATGAGTGAACTTAACACCCTGTCCTATTATAATACACAATGTTACCAAATCTACGTGCCGAAAATAGCACTTCTCCACAAACGATGCATTGCCGTTGTTTTACCGATTCAGTAGTTCAGTAGTAGCTCTCTGGCTGTCGGCAAAGTTCTATCGATTTGTAGCTGGGTACGTCGTCATAAGTGTTCTTACGGACGTTTTCCATTTACTGTGATATGTCCAAAATTAGTGCGTTGTGTACTGTACGTCTTCATAAGTGTTCTTACGGACTTTGTCCATTTAATGTGATATGTCCAAAATGAGTGCGTTCAGTCGCTTTTCTCTCACACCATCGTTTCTCTCAATCGCTGCGATCTCATAAGTTGTTACCTTTGTAACCGTGTGGCCTCAGTCACGTACTTGCCGTGACAGATTGGACGGCTCAAAAGGGGGTCGGCACGAGTCGAGGGTATCATTATTTTTGCTATCGTATTGTTTGATTGTCTATTGCCTAAATATGTGATTTCTTTGTTCTTGCTAATCAGTTAAGGTACGATTCCGGTAATGGAAAGTGCCTGACTAGAGCGCGGTCAGGTCCCGAGATTGGCGGTCAAGGTATGATTGAGTTTCCTCTAGTTACTATTCTCGGACCAAATTGGTCCTGTTCTAGTCTAAGTGTACGGTCTGAGTGAAAAAGCGTGCGGCGGGGCGTTTTGCGTCGAGTGCAAGCGGCGAAAGATTATTCGGCGCGCCGTTCGCCGCCACTCAGGACACTCGCGAGGGATTGTATGTGTTTAACATGAACGCCGCACGCGCCGCCCCGCCGGACGCTCGAGTCGAGCGTGCACTCAGTTCGTACCCTTAGATTTTAGGTCGGTGATATATCATCAATGAACCGCTCGTACTACAACGTAAGCTATTTCCTATCGGAGATTACGTTGAACCAATGGTCATTATAATCAGCGTATAATGTTCCCACTGTTGGGACACAGCCCTCCTCTCTATGAGACGGAGTGGGCCGTATTTCACCACGCGGACCCAGTGCGGGTAGGTATATGTCATTGTCAAATTTTTAGTTCTAGGATGCCGGTTTCCTCACGTTGTTTTCCTTCATCGTTTCGAGAGAAGTGGTGATGACATAATATACACAAAGTAAAGCACCTATCTTGGTTCGAACTTACGATCTAAACCTCGTAGGTCGCGGTTCTTGAACCAATGTTCTTATACCCTAATCATAGAGATTCTGTAAATACAACCCTAATCTATTCAAAGTTAGAGTGAACAGGCTTCTTCTGGGTAAGCTCACTCCATCGTCGACTTTGTCTCTGTCACCTCTGACCTAGACTAGAGTCAAGAGCAAACCCATCGTAAAATAGAAATAATAATAAAAAAAATGAGTTATTATGGTTTTTCAATTTGCAGGTCAGTATCAGGTTGTATATTGATCTAAATATGATTCGTGAGCGTAACAAATATGTATTTACATAATTATAATCATAAGAATCAGTTATACAACTCCACAAGTTCGTATAATCTAATTGAATGACTATTTCATGAAATCTTGAATTTTAGGATTACTAACTAAAGGAGTTGCATTACTGATTGCAATGATTATTACGAGTATTATGTAAATACATATTTTATACGGTCGCGTACCTATCATACACACATCAAAATAAGTTTGTGATCACTAGCATAAGCTGATATAAAATTATATATAAAATTGAACGTTATCAAGATTTTTTTTTTATGGCATCTCAGAGTTAACCACGAGGGGTTGAGACTCTTTAACCGGGCTATGAAAATTTCTTTGTTGTGTGTTTTCTTTAAATAGAATATGTTTGTTTGAAATTAAAATATAAAACAATTTTTTTTTATAAAAAAAATTGAGATATTAATCATAATGTAGGTATAATAATTGTAACAGAAATTTGATAGAAAGATAAAGACTGTTTAACCAAATTTAAACAACAATTTATTAATATAAGGTTTATATTCAATATAGTTTAACTCCTCCCCTGGCTCGAACACATGCGGTGATCCTCCTGGGCATGCTGAGAATCTAGTTATCCAGCATTTCATGGGGTAACCTGTCCCATTCTTGAATAGCGGCTTCCCTGAGCTCTGGCACTGTCTGGGGACGTGGCTGACGGTTCCAAACAGCTCGCTTAAGAGCTTCCCACGCGTGCTCTATTGGGTTTAAGTCAAATTAAATTAATTCAATTTTGATTTCGATTTTTCAAAGTGATCGCAAACTTTTTTTGATGTGTGTACATTAATCAACATACACCCACAATGAATTGTATTGTATTATCTCAGTTTTTCTTCTTACATTCATTGATGCATCTTTTTGCATGTCTTTTGGGGCTAATATGTATTTTTGTCAGTTTTGAGGGGTCTGGCGCTGTATGCCGAGATACAGGACTCGTCCTAGTTCGGCTACAGATGCTCCCATGTTATATACTCCCATGTACTAGCCTATAAGTTTATGTAATACGTTGTATTATTTTTGGTGAAATAAAATTATTATTATTACTTTTAAATGTTTACATATCTCGGGACCCTGGGGTCCCGGACCTTTGGAAGGCGTACGAGGGGCCGAAGCCAACTCGCAGAGGCCCGTTAGACGCTTTTTAATTAAATGAGGCACCAACCGACGATTATCCCTGTACGCACTATGAAGTGCACCCAAGGACAACCCCCGGTTGGTGTAGGACTATTGCAAGATATGGAAACAAAGATATTGGACTATGGGTTTGGGTGGTTAAAATGGACTGGTTACCTAAAACTATGGAAGGACTATGGCCCCTGCCTGATCAATGTTTTTTTACACTCGGATAAAATGGCAGGGGGTGACTTGCACACTCAATAATGGGCCCCCGAAAACGGTCGCTAGCACATAGTGACGTAGCGACAAGGGGGCAACATGTCCTGAGGTGCTCGAGGAGTGGAGAGGTATTCCACGGCTCTCAGAACAATCCCAGAGCCCGGAAGGTGGTCAAGATCCCTACAAGCACTTACTGGAATACTTCCTTCCTCCGAGCACGTTTGCTCTTGCGAATCTCCACTCAAGCCGGCCAATAAAGGCAAGAATGAGGTGGGAGCTCAGTTCCTCGTCAGTGTTCACTCCAGCCGGCCAATAAAGGCAAGCTAGAGATGAGGAACATGACTTCTCGCGGGAGATAGGGTCCGTGGGGTCGCAACTGCCCAACAGCTCGCCACATGCTGCCCTGCGGGTTTCTGTATCTCTCTTGGTCTGGCTCCTACCCTAGACATGTTCCGGTAAAGTAAACTCTACCGGCTCAGACCCAGAGTTCGGAGCGCGCAAGCCCCACCACGACGTCAACGTAGAGATACGGCGGTGGGGTTATTATTATTATTATTATTGAAAAAATCGTAAGAAAATTTGAATTTCGCGGCCTACCTTAGCACTTCCCCCTTAAAATAAAGTTATTACACTCACATAATGAATGGGCTACGTCACTAATTGGTCTGCCACAGACGGTTGAGGTTCGACTGGGCTATATATAGCAATGTCGATCGATTTCGGGATGCGATGAACCGCACTTGCTGTTAATTAGGTATATCTGGTCCGATCCCGGCAGTTTTACGCCTATTTAGATGACGATTGGCTGATATTTCGGTTACGTTTATCGAACCAAATACAGTGTAACCTGGTAAGTCAGCCCTGCATATGTGTGAAACCTCGTCTATTGATAATAACACTGAAATGAGGTCCCCACACTGTTACTGGGAATAATGAAATCTTTATAACTGACAATGCACTTGTTAGATTTTTTAGATTTTTATCTCTATAATTGGGACTTTGTAGTTCAAATTATTATTAGTTGTCTTAATTATTGAGGCTATAAGTAAGACAACTAATAATAATTTGACATTTTGAATATTGTCGGTTTACTACAAGAACTCATCATCAAGTACAGTTAGTTTATAACGCCTTGAACTCGTCGTGACGAGTTTTATGTAATGCAAAAACTCACTGTGTTTAATTTTCTTTAACATAATCATAATGAAGGTGATATACCTAGGCCAATCAATATACCTAAAACTAATTAATTGCTTATTTCAAATTTTGACTTAGTATGTCACTTAATGAGTTCTTGAGGTAAACCGACGACATTGGTCTGGGCAGGTCGCGACACGTTTGTCCAGGGGGCCAAGTCTACTAATGTACAAACGTTGCAATGGTCTCTTCATTGTGAGTTTTTGACAGATTTGCCATACAAACACTGTCAAATACTCACAATCGCGAGACCATTGCAACGTTTGTAAATTAGTAGACTTAGGCCTGTGTTCACCAACATTTGAATCAACTGTTTAGATATTTAATCAGTTCTTTACTTAGGAAATTTGACATAAATCAACTGTTTAAATACCTAACCGGTGGTTTGACTGTTGGTGAACACAGGCCTTAGGCCCCTGTTCTCTATAAATGAGAAACTGCTAAGCAAGACTACTGTCATTGAAAACCTGACTATTTGGGAAACTGGTTAAGTTGGAGAAACCTCTTTAAGTGATAAATAATCCTAGGTCCCTTGAGATCCCACTTATTCAGGTTACTTATTAGGTCTGATTTGCTAAATTCCACTTTGATCTTGCAGTTGAGTGCATTCTGTGACTTCGATTTTGAGCCTCTATTTTTCAGACGCTTTTAAGGAATAAAATTTTTCACTTCAAGGACTTCTTACAATTTACCGTTTATCAACTTGTTTTATAAGCTAAATTGAAAAGGTGGCAGTGCATCAGAAATAATACAAATTGCTATGGAGCATGGAGCGTTTTGATGAAGCGGAATAATCGTTTTCCTGTAATTAACTTTTAGTTTAGCGGACAGGAAATCTGTGCCTAGCTTTTAATTTTATGGACAAGTCGGTTGGGCATAAGCACACTTCATCGTTGACATTTAAACCTTAATGTCAAAGGATTCCGGTTTAAAAATGATTTTCATGATTTAACTATCAGATGGATTAGTGAATAGATAAAGAAAACCATACCAACTATAAATTTAATAGGTTTTAAACCGCAATACCTAATAATAATAGAACCGCAAACATAATATTTTTGTGGCCTACCTGGTTATTTAAATGTGTATTATACACTTGTCCACTCACTAGCAAACGCATCAAAAACAAAATGAAAATATTTTATTTCACACAAACCATGTAGGTTTGTATGAAATAAAATATTGGGCACTTTTGGACCGTCAGAAGCTAGGCGCACGGTTCCATTTGGTCGTTTCCTATGGAGAAGAGCCAGCAAGAAACTCCACGGTTACTCTTTTATTCATCTGAATGTTTACGTTGGATCTAATTCGTCCAGCATGCTGTATGTATATGAGTGGGCTGTAGGTCAATATGATACACTATTGATGGATGACTATGTTTATTGTTATATTAGAAATGTATAGAATCGGTAGCCATATTATTTCAGCGAAACGATTCCAATAGGCAGTTATATTTTGGTATCTTTTATTATAAGCGTTTATTATGATATACCTAAATAAAATGTGTGTTATATTACACATTATATATACATTCTATTTTAACAACACCAATAAATAACATTTTATTTTAAAGTTGAATAGGCACAGTTTCCATTTTAATGTACTTCGGCACAATTTTCATTCCATTGTAACCATTGAGCTTCATAATACGATCTGCAATGAATACATATCGCCGTTTACTTCTAACTAGAACTGGAGCGATTACCTGCTTATGAGTACATCGGCACTAGAATCACGTCGGTCGATTGCGACGGACCAGTACGCCCGACGACACCGATGTCGACGAAGCAATGAAGCGGAATATCACCGGAAAATCGTCGGCATATCGGCAGTCGGCGCAGCAGCATGGTGGAATAGCATTAGGTAACAGTGCATGCCTCACTTGGCTGTTACTAGTTGGTTTACGACAAGAGATGCGTTCGTTACGTGTGATTTTGAATTTGTGATCTATTTCTGACGATACAGATTGTGGTATTTTGGTTTATTCCGTACTAGATTTTGCAGGGAACTGGCATAACGGTTCAGTGATCGCAGATGTTTCGTTGTCTTAGATGGGACGACAAGTGACTGCAGATTATATATTAGGTGCGGTTTTGGAAAGAAGTTACTTATCGCACGTTATACTGCTAGACTGAACAAAGTGTAACATTTTGACCGTCACGCACGACGCTACACTTTAATTGTTTTGTATGTGTGTTTCTGTTTTGTTTTATATTACTGCAGTTTAGACTTGTGCGATGCGCGTCAACTGTATTCGTATATACGTGTGTCTGTCATAGACATAAGGAAACAGAAGCATCGAAAGGAACTTTCATTCTAACTGGGTGCGTGGGTGACCCACGACACCTCTCATTTTATAATCGCAATTTTATGCCGATACTTAAAAATTTTGCCAGTTTGTGGAAAAGCAAAGATTGTCTATCTGTTTATATAAATGAAATGTTGTGCGTTGGCAAGCATATCACTTGAGAACGGCTGGACCGATATGCCTATTTTTTGTTTTAAACTATTAGTCTAATAGTTCAACTAAGGTTTTAAGGGGATTTAAAAAGTTTCCCGGTAAACTGGACAAATGAAATGGAAACGGAAAAATGGAAAAACTTAAAGTCCTTTTTTCTATGGGATTTTTGAACTATTGTTTAGACAGGACGGGACTCTTTGATGTTTGAGATAATTATATCCAAGATTGCTTGGAAACATGCTCCTATGGTCCTGCTCCATAGGACAATTTAGAGTCTAGACAAAATCAAACTGATTGCTAATTTTATTGTATAAACGTAATTTAAGTATATTTATGTCAGCACCATGTAGGTACGAGTATCTATCACATAATTAATTTGTCTGTCATTACTGTACTTTTCATTATTTTTACTTATTGTGGTATAGTAATTTTATTCTAGGTACGGCGGCCAGGACATCAGGTTATACGAAACTGTCAAATTTCTCCAAACGATTTTAAACCTTAAAATGTTAATGGTTAAGTTGAAAATCGAATGAGATAATTTGGCATTTTGTGGTAACTTGACTGGCGACTGTACTTACATCGTCTTCACATATAATTATTAATTAAATTTATACATAATATTGTTAACATTTTACAAGAGTAAGTATAGAATTTCTTGCCCATTATTCTCCATACGTAATTACCTTTTGGAAGGGACTAGAATCAATTAATTATTTTGTAATTTTTGAAGTTTAAAATACTTTTATTTGTGGCCACCACTGCTCCCATAAAAAAAGCTCTCGCTCTCGGCAATTATATTTTAGTAATCAAACAACAATTGTTTGAATAGGTGGTGAGTTACTCGTATAAAGTTGATACCTTTTGAATACAGATGAACGTGTTACTAATTAATTCCCTTTTATGAGTATTGCGTAAGAATTTAACCTGAAAAGGGTTTGCTTACGTCAGCGTCAGATACGTTTGGTGCAGTCATTACTTTTCAAGAGTGTATCTCGTCCAAAACTGACTATACGCATGTTTACACTTAAACGGTCGATTTTTATTCACGATGCAACGCAACGCAAGGGCCGCCGACCGACATACCGGCTAACGGTGTGATTGTTCTAGCCGCAAATACCTATATGCGGAGACGTGTGTGCCCTACTTAAGAAAGTGGTGTTGTTATTAAGTGATAGCGGTTTTTTTGGTAGTATGATTTTCTTATAAAGAAAGAAAGAAGAAATAAAAATGCATTTATTGGCATAACGGCGAAGAAGCAAAAAAGCTTTAACTATAAAAAAAACGAAAACAATGATTATTATAATGCCAAAAGGGCCTCAGACTGCTTCTGCTACTACTAGGCTGGATAAAAATCCAATATGTTTCGAACTAAATAAGAACGAATGCTTCAATCAAAATCTCTGGAGTGTTCTTTTGTGCGGTTGTATGGACTTCGGAGTCTATTGCAAGTAAATACTTAGTATTTTCTCACATTATTGGCGTAACATAATCATTCTACGATCTACACAAGCGAAGCTATCTCTCATTAGCTTTACAAATCCTTAAACGTGCGGATTTCTCTACTTTACTATTGTAATGGTTTCCTTTAAACTTGGCACAAGTGGCTGGCACTTGGTTTAAAATTTACCAAGTACCCACCTACTTATGAGCGATGAGTATTGAACGTATGCTGATCCAATGCTAACTTTCTCACAAAACTGTAGTGAGAGGATGGGACCATTTTTAAGACAAATCTAACTAATTGAAAGCATTGACTGACACTCATAATAATAATAATTCCGTGTATACACAGCTACATATCAAGCTATAAAGTCCAGTATCAGCTAATTTCGCATTGTATAAGATTTCCGTACAATGAGAGGTCAGCTTATAATGGAAATGTATAGCTTGATATGTAGCCGTGTGTGTAATGTTAATAATAACTCCTCGTCCCATCCCACTGCTTATGTCTGCAGCCCTAGCGAAACCCCTACAAAAGGATTTCGCTAGCATAACCGCGAATGCCCCTGGCGCTCCAACTATAAAGCCTATGCCAGAAAAGGTACCGACTAAGGCTGTTAATGATGAGGGTTTCGTGATGGTGCAAAGGAGAAAGCGCCGATCGCAAATTAACAAGAACCGCTGCGGCAAAGCTCCTACGGGGCCTGAAGTGAGCCTGCGTGCGGCAATGCCGAACACACCGGTGTACATCTCCCGCCTGCATTACACCACTAAGGCGGAGGACATCGAGGAGTACGTGCGCCAGAAGACAATGTACCGAGGGTGCAGTAACTGGAATCGCGCCGCAACGTTAACTTTAAGGCGTTCGTGGTGCGCGTACCAAATTTTTACCTGCCCTCGTCATGGAAGAAGACTTTTAGCCGCAGAACGTGGTGTTCCGTCGCTTCCGCGGACAAGTACCACTGATAGCACATAGTCAAGGTAGTGCAAAGTGAAGTGCTGCTAAAATAGTTTTAAGTCTTATTTACTAACACAAGTTTACAATAAAAATATGTATAGTTTAAGGTATTTATGTATAGCCCTGCGTCGCCTAAAAATAAATGGATTTATTATTATTTATTTATATAATAACTCCCACATATTTCATTAGCATTGGAACATGATCATATTATTTTGACTGTCCACTCGCTGCCGCTTGTAAATTGCAGCATCATCTTTGGTCAAGTATGTCTGTGCAGTAGCTAGGCGGCGCGGGCGCACTATGGGCCAGTAAGCCACGGTACTCGTATATTAGTGTCACTCGTACTCGACATCCAGGAACTGAAGAGTTCTAGGAAACTGTCAAACTGACCCACTAGTACTGCGCCAACAACGAGCTCGAGCCACTAATAAAATAACCACGGCGTCCATAGCAGTTTCCTGATTTATGCGGCCAAAGGATTTTGGGCAGTTGTGGGAACTAGTCTATGAATAAATAAAAATGAGCTATCGATGGCCCCACCGAATAAACGTCTAAGAGAAAAATGATAACTTTTCAGCCAAAATAAAAACGTTTAATCTTCAATAACGCTCATTTCATTGTAAATAGGTATAAATAATATATAATCGAATTATTGGTATAAAAATAAGCTATAGAAATGTATATTTACTTTCGTGGTGACTCAAAAAGCATGTAATTATAACATAAACTATTATTCCTATAATTTTAAAATTAACTATTTCCCTAAAATAAAGAAATTCACTTTTATAAAAAAAAATAAGTGGGTGCAGGATAGGCAAAAGAAACGAAAAATGTAAGGGCCATCGATATATGAAAATTAAAAAAAACTCGCCTAACCACTTTTTAATGCTGTCGATGTCGTCGTCAAAATCCGACTCAATAGTTCGGAAACAAAAGTTTATTTTTAGTATGTAAACTCACTTAGAAATGTAGAAGTTGTGGGTTGTTGTAATTTGCCTTATACAGGGTATATAATTTTATTATACCATACCATATAATTTTTTAACCTCACCTGGAGGGAAGTACTCTAAATTCTGAAGACAGCTAATTTAACTCAAAAAAATAAAGGAATGTTTTAAAATTCCTTTATTTTTTTAAAGAAACAAATCTGCTTCTAGTTCTAGTGGTTATTAACATAGGCAGTGGTGATTCTGCTGTTATGGGCCGGAGCACCAGCTTACTGTAGAATTATAAGGTTTCGCTCTTCCTCGGGTAAAACATTTAACTCATTTCTTAAGATCTCCAGTATTTTAAGATACTTGACAGTGTTTAGATGACCTTTGTACACGTGGACGTTGAAAGAGAATCTTACTTGACTGTTAGTTTGGACACGAACAGGATTCACTCTAGACCAATAATTTATAAGTTAAAATTTCATGGTTTTCCTTTTATTTAATTTATCATTTTTGTAAGATAGATTTGATAATTATGATTGACCCTATCTATCGATTGATCCCACAAAAGTACCTACATGGTGTATTTTTTGGATTTTAGCCGGTTCGATTCCCGAGTGTTGCAGGCAAAATTTCGAAAAGCTTTGAATGCATGTTTAACTTTGTCCGATTGAAAAGGAGATGCCATTGTATGCATGCTAAAAAGCTCATCAGCCTTTGTCAGTCCTGCAATTGACTTGCAAAACTGAAAGCTCTTATTAAAAAAGATTTTTTAAAGTGCCTTAATCTGCCTAGCCGATGCAGCTTTTTTTAATACCTGTGAAAATGAATTTGATGGGTATTCTTTTCTATAAACAAACGTACATAACTTATACAGATTGTGACTTTCTAGCTGTCAGGTAGGATAACGCCCTAGTCCAGGCCATGGTACTGCCTCCCATGCGAGAGTGCATGGGAGGCAGTCACCTCCTTCTGCGAAGCAGTAATGATCGAGAAGGAGACGGAACGCGTGAGGGAGCGGCAGTCTGTGCGCCCTCACGCCCCTAGTCGCCGCAGGAGACGCCCTGGGCGGCGGGAACCCCGTAGGCGCGGGCTTGCGGACGGCGAGCTATGGGCAGCTCGCCGTCCGGTAAGGACCAGACCCGGGTCGACGGCGCGTTGTGTTCCACGCGCGCCTCAAAGAGATGTCAGAACGCACTGACGGGTTCCGCCGGGACCGGTGCCTGCCAGGGTTGCGGGTTTGTCCGAAAGGGATACCGTGGGCCTGGCACACAGGCAACTTAAGGAACACGGGTGGGTTTAAGTCAGTAAAAATCTGACACGCCCTCCCGCTCCGCCCAGAGCGGGAGAAGTTATTTGATAATTTCCCAACAAAAAAAAAACAATAAAAAGGTAGGACAACGAACTATTTATAAGTAGGTAACGTCTTGTGTTGGATCTTAATCAGCTGATGCGATATAATGCATCTACATATATTGATTTTGAGAGCATCTTTCTTAGCGTTCCTTGCAATTTGGTATTTATTTTGTGTGGGTAGCTGCTGTCGGATCATCATCATTCATCATTTCAGCCGAAAGACGTCCACTGCTGGAGATAAGCCTCCCCAAAACGCCGCCACTTCGATCGGTTCTGTGTTGTCCGCATCCAGCGGATTCCTGCGGCCTTCACAAGGTCATCGGTCCAGCTTGTGGGAGGCCTTCCAACGCTACATCTTCCGGTACGTGGTCGCCACTCCAGAACCTTTCGGTCTCATAGGCCATCTGTTCTGCGAGCAATGTGCCCTGCCCATTGCCACTTTAGCTGCACCATGCCTGACCATGTGCTATTAATGCTACATATATTTATCACCCATGCTTTAACAAAGGTGATAAATATATTGACTATTCCCATTGACAATATTTTCTGAATCGGAACGCTTAATTATGCAGAAAACGCAAAAAATTAGTAAGCTTGCTATCGAAATTGAATCGACATGAATTGCGGTCACTTCAGTGAAACTAAAAATCGATTTCATTACAATTTTCAATGCAATTTGTAGTGTAAATGTAATCCGCCAATAACGGGTACCTACAAAGAGTTAACATACAAACAAGGTTATTTAAAACCAATAAAATATGTAAATAGGTCAGCACAAGACAAAGAAAACGTGTGTGAAATCTATTTCTAACTCTAATAGGCGAACAATTTTTATGATTTGTCTAACTACTAGGCCGTTCTGTTAGTTTAGTTCTGTCGCAGTTTGAAACTACTAGTACGAAATTATTCCACGGGAACGAACTACCGAGATAAAACATCTATAGTATCATCATCATCATCATCATCAGCCTATAGCAGTCCACTGCTGGACATAGGCCTCTCCAATTGCACGCCATTCAGCTCGATTCTCGGCAACTCTCATCCAGCTGCTACCAGCCACCCTGCGAAGATCGTCGCTCCACCTAGCCTGAGGACGTCCTACCTTACGTTTGCCGATTCGCGGTCTCCACTCAAGAACACGTATACCCCAACGGTCATTGGTTTTACGGCTAATATGGCCGGCCCATTGCCACTATAGTGCTATACAGTTGATTAGTATAGTTGATTATAATAGAAGTTAAGATTAAAAAAAAAAAAAGTGAATTACTGTGAATATGTCTAAAAATAATTTTGTGATCTCAAAAATGCTAGATATAATTATGCTAATTGATAATATATGGAATATTGTAATAATGATTACTATTAAACGTTGTGATAAACTGAAGAGTTAAGCCAAACTTATTAATGTTGATTAGTGAAATATATTTTTTTTACTTGTAAACTTGAAGCTTACCATTTATATTCCCAGACAGAAACTTGTCAAGAAATTTACTAAATAACTTGATAGGAACAATGAGAAAATACCCAGAAAGTTACAGTATGGGAAGTTACTCAGTAAGTTTCCCGAAGCTTACTCTGTAAGTTACTAGGAATATTGGGAAAATTATATTTAAAATTAAAATTTTGGTTGCATTTAAACTGGACGTGGTAGAAGTCGCAACGAATGACACATAATCTCAAATGTTTTTTTTTTCCTAAGTTATCCTAAATTACTATTTTTTTAGAATGTTATTGGGAACGTTACTGGGAAAATACTCAATTGGAGTAAAGTACTGGTAACGGCACATCAGTAGTCCAAACAGTGCGAGGCATGTATTTCGAATTGACGTATACCTCAGGCTGAGGCATCTGACACAACTGACTTTAAAAAAATGCATGTGTACTTATATACTGCCAGTATCTAGCGAGGTTCTGTGAAACCCAAAAATGCACGTGTACTTTATATACTGCCAGTATCTAGCGAGACACTGTGATACCCTGGCCTAGGGGAGGGGCTAGAAGTAATGAGAAGTGTAGAAACTAGGTCGGTGTCGATCACATCGATAGATGGCGCTGCGTGCTCTGAACTTAGTTTTCAGGCTTATAAATGATATAGCTTGTTTGAGGACGGTAAGGTACTATGGACGTTTGCACTTGAATGTTATTGTTTCACTTTTTTTTTTGTTTGTTTTTATGATACCTATTTGCTGCCCAGTTCAAAAATAATTTTTACTTGTGAGCGATAAATTGTTTGGATTTGGTATCGCTAGTCGGGTTCTGGGCATGAACAGAAGTCATCTATACCTACTGCCGCGGTAACGAAGAATGCAATAACTCGATTTTGGGCGATTTTGAGTTATATATTCGTTGAGTTATATATTTGGAGTCAGCAAATCGAAATCTACGAGTATTAACTCTCTCTAAGCGACTTTTTATTGATCCTTCAGGAGCTCGGTTTTTCAGTAAGCAAGAATGCAATAACTAAAACTTCATAACAAATTCAATAATCAAAAATACAATTCTCGGAAGCGGCAAAATAGAGTTATTGCATTTTTCGTTAGTGCGCCGGTATAGCTACGTATAGCGATGACTCGGACGCAGGTTGTGGGCACACGAACAAATTATTTTTGGACCCATATGCTGGGTGCTGGTCAAATAAAATAATACACGCTTTGGTACTCATTTACTCGGTTTCTGAATTGAGAATTTGAAGTTGAGAACTTGTCAAACTCAACTGTAGCATTACTTGAGGTGATTCGTAGGTGTCGTAAAAGGCGACTGAGGGACTTACTAGAGAATGGGCAGCAGCGTTCTCTATGCATTTTTAACACCAAACTGCGATCGCCAACCAGCCTGCGGCGATTATGGAAAATCCCCCCCTTTTGGGGGAGGCCTATGTCCAGCAGTGGACGTCTTTCGGCTGAAATGATGATGATGATGATAATTCGGGTAGGTAATGCTAATGTAGAATTTGACAAGTTCTCAACTTTAAATTCTCAATACAGGAACACGCTGATAATGTAAGTATAACACACCGTGTACTCATCTGCCTAGCATTTTCCCAACTATGTTGGGGTCGGCTTCCGGTCTTACCGGATGCAGCAGAATGCCAGTATTTTACATGGAACGACTGCCTAACATCTGACCTCCACAACTCAGTAACCAGGTAATACAAAACCCCTCGGAAAGACTGGTTGTCTGACTTCCGGGCTTCTGACGAATCGTAACGACTGTCAAAGATCCACGAATGACAGTCGGGACCAACTGCTTAACGTGCTTTCCGAGGCACGGAGGGGGTCTTGGTATGGTCACCCATCCACGAACCAACCGCGGCAAGTGTAGCTTAACCTGTTAGTTCGACCCGTGCGGCTGTTTTTACTTACACACAGGCCCCTCACACCGTGCATTGATTAGAATTAATTATTTTTTTCCAGGTATTCTGTGAAACTATAATATAATTAGACTATCGGAAACATTTTTCAAACAGTGAGGAAATTATTCCAAATTAGCATCTATAACATTTCACAGATTTTCGAACGCAATCTTGACGTACCAATTGATATATGTACCTACCGACCATGTGCAAAGATGACACGCATATTCTTTTTGAATCATCATCGGGTCGAGCACCTTTTAGTAACAGTTATAATTAACAATGGTATAATGGGACTATCTAATTAACTTGTAAAATATTCCACCTTCGCATTTTGAGCAAAAAGTTATGTTATGGAAGAATGTTAGTCTGTCATGTTCACACTCACACCTCACCTTATGTGGCTGTAACGGTGATACCGCTATCAATAGAGATATTATGGCATTATTTTCCTAATTTAAAACCATAATTGCATTACTGTTCAATTGATGTTATTTATTACTTTTCAAAAAATAAATTTAACATATACAATTGGCGGCTTTATCGCTTTCTGCGATCTCTTTCAGGCAACATTTCAATGGGCAGTGATTGGGATTGAATAGTGATTGGTGAGTGATGTTTAATGATTTCAAATTAGGTATTTAAATGAAAGTAATTCAATACCTAATTATTTTGATTAAGAGATTAGTAGAATAGAATGGTTTTTTTTTAATTGGAATAACTAAAACTCAACAAGAATGTTAGTAAAACTTACGGCTATGTTAGTAAGCGCAGACACTAAACAAAAACAAGGAAAACAATAAGATTAACAATAAATAACGTTTGGTCACCGCTGTGATATCCCATGAGAGACGGCACAACAGTGACCCACGTATACACAGTCCAGGAGACTCGCAAGTCGCAACCAAGCTTGAGACACTGTTGGAGCTGCCCCACACCCTGCGCACCAGGGAAGCGTACCTTTCACGCATTTTTGCGTAAAAGCAATCTACATGCGCATCTGCAACCATCCCTGACGCAATACAGAAACGGGGCAGCCCCACCAGTATCCTAAACGCATTATTATATTGCAAGCGGAGAGCGCTGTACGATAAAGCTTAATAAAGATATTTTATCATTAGCCACGATGTTCTAATACAACAATAACAGAGAATTTATCAATCATTTACGTTCCTCACAGAACTCTGTGAGCTAAATGATTAATAATGTTATAATGCTGTTGCGATCATTCGACCTCTGCCGGTATGTATGAAGCTAAGCTCCATAATAAAGAAAAGTGACCACGTATAATAAATATTTGTATGACCTACAAGTAATTGTTCCGGGTCTGGCTGTTTGTGTATGTGAGTTTAAATGTTTGTAAACGCGCCCACAATACAGGACAAATTCCTAGTGTGGGGCAAAATTAAAAAAAAAAAAACAAAAAAAAAAAACGAAAAGAACCCACGACCTGAACTCGTAAGTCCGGGCCGTTACCAAAGAGCCACTACTGCTCTCAACTACTAACATATTTGTCTGTTATAAGGTCGTAGCACACATATCAACTCGAAAAGGGATCGTCACCGTATCGCTTTTCGCCTCGCCGTCAAACAGGCGTCAACCTAACGTAAGAACGTTACCAAAGCGGACCAGCAGCTCCGATACGTTGACTCGGCTACAGTTAGGCGACGCCGCGCTTACGGCTCGCTGACCGCTGCTGGTTGACCTGAATGGCACCAGATCAGTTTGAATCCGAACGCAGGAGGGGTGAGAGGGACAAGGATGGACGAACAGACGCAAGCGCGGCGACGGAGTGGCGTAAGCGCGGGGAAGACGAGCCGTAAGCACGGGGACTGCTGGTTGACCACGCGCCACACCGCGGTTCGTGAGCTTGTCCCGAGACGAATCGTTTACGTTACGATTCCGATTAGTGTGCTTTTCAGTAGGGAGTTTCATGCAAAGAATACTAAACGGCTTGAGTTGATACGGTTACGATCCGTTTCAGAGTTGATATGTGTGTATATATGACCTTTATACAACATGTGATTAAGTTAATAAGCTCTTAGTTAAGTCAAGGATGAATCTAAGATGGCTGCCTATTGTAATATTTTCCCACAATTTATTATTATGTTGTTATAATTAACAGGATATCGTTTTATTGTTATTTTTTCTCGCTTTGTGAAATATAATTGCTACTTATACGTTATATAATGTAACTTATATGGCAAGTAATAAATTGTTTCTTAGTTGCTATGGGCACTTAGTCTCCGTTTTGCGAAATTGAGTAATTAATTTACCTACATATTATTATTATTTTTAATAAAAATTATATTTTTATTACTTAGGTATTTCTTATCAGGAGCAATCTTTTCCCCTCATAAATAAAAAAAGTTGGTCGCAAAAAGAAAACTGAATAAAATGATCATACCTACGATTTTTAACTCCACATTTATTTATATTTTGCACCTAAGTTTCAAAGTAGGTACAAGGAATTATCTTTACGAAGTTCTGCACAAGCGTGGTGAACGCTCATGACTTCTCTGTATGAGAAAAGGTCTCCGAACTACAGTGTTACCAAAATAGGCCGGCAATTTTTTTTTGTGGATCAATATGTCTGATAGAACTCATTTCCATTAGTTGTTCAATACTTTTTTTTTGGTCCTACTTGAAATCAGCAAAATATGGATACAATCTATTAGTAATAATATCCATGGGCGAGCGCACAGCTGATAGCTACCTACTACTGTGTTCCGCTTCACTGATCGCGCCGCCCGCGCGTTGCGCGACGAGTATCCATCACATCTTTCGTTAACGCTAACTTCATTTTTTTGTACTAAGACATATCAAAATAAGAAATAAGTGTATAATAAAACACGTTTAAGTTTAATTTGTCAAAGGGGATTGTTCTGCATCCGTACATCGTTCGCCCCAGAACCAACAGCAAAGTAAAATTACTTTGCGTGTTCTAAATTACAAGTACGAGTATAAGCCCATGAAAACAAAGTTTAATGACGGACAACTTGCAGAAAGGATTTATTTCAAAAGAAAACAAATATTTTGAGGTTATATTTAGTAAGAAACAATCCTTTCAATACTTCGAAATACATGCTAATAAATGCATGTCACTGTTATTTCTATTGCCTCTATGTAGTTGATTAAGCTAAGAGAATCAGAAAAACATTTACGCATTTACCTAAGTACCTATTAGTTGGTAAATCTTCTAGTTTTTGTATTAAAATAGGTAGGTAGGTAAATAAGTACTTATTTATTTAACTTCAATGCAAACGACTTTATCCTAATGTTTTTATTTTTTTATTTATTTATACTTAGCTAGGAAGTCATATTAGGTGTTACATGAGGTAGGTACCTAATATGACTTCCTATTGAAAGATTGGACATCACTAATTGTCACAAACAGGTTATGAATTGTCATGTCTAATCTAATTTGTCGAAGATGGCGGCATATTTTATGTGATGTCGATAGTCGCTCTTTTAATTGTTCATTATGGAACGCAGAATGACCGTTTCATATAGATATTCGCAATTAGTCTAATAAAATATATTTATAATTATTATATAGGTCAGATGTTTGTTGGTCCTGGGGCCATTTTCGACGATGTCCTGTGCGCACTGATTTAAAAAAAAACTGTATAAAAAACACAAAGTATAGCCGGGCAAAAATAAATAAAGTCAGAAAGAACACGGATTCTGAAAATTCTTTTTGCATTTAATAGCCCAATTCTTGAGGAAACTCTTTTTTTATTAGCGTAGTAGAACACGCCAGGTATTCGCTAATTACAACTAACAGAAGACTTAGCTATATAATCTCTAAATAGAAGTTATCATCGTTTTACACAAAACTTCTCTTCTTGTAACTACTTTTTCTTTATATCGATTGTAACCACTTTAATGGTTACACACGTAACCTAAATAGAAAGGCAAGAACAATCTTGCAAGTTTCTTCAAAGAATCGACATCTGGGTTGATGCGGTAACGAAAACAAAAGTGGACACGTCTGGCTTGTTTTAAAACATGTTCGGGAGCAAACAAGTGTCTACGAGAAGATAAGGAAATGAGACAAAATTTGAAGGAAAAAAAAAAAAACTGAGCACAAATCGTGCATAGAAAAGAAATGTTTGTTTTGTAGGTAGCATTTTATTTACATATTCTATCTATTATATAATCTCGGAGTCTAATAAGTCAATGGGAGGATAAACTAGGGAGATTTTTTTAGTTTTTAGAGTTCCGTACCTGAAAAGGAAAAAAAACTGAGCCCCTATAGGATCACACGTGTGTCTGTCTGTCTGTACGTTTGTCACAGCCAATTTGCTCCGAATCTACTAGATCGATTAAGTTGAAGTTTCGTGACCCAAACACGAAAATAAATGAATTTTGTATGTTGGGGGTCACTTTTGGGGGGTAAATTAGAAAAAAAAAAGTTTTGCAAACTGTAGGTACCGTGTGATATATCAAATGAAAATAATTATTGTAAAGAATTCAGATATTTATTTATTTATTTAACAATTTATGTACACACATATAAACAGACAAGAAGAAAGGAACAGAAAAATACGTACAAAGGTGATGCTTATTTCTAATGAAATATGTATATTTTTTATAATTTTAGAATAAATATTTTTGAAGTTATTTAAGATAGATGAAAATTTATCATTCCCTTATCTCCGAAACGACTTAGCCTAAAATTTTGAATAAAAAAATTCAAAAAGTATTTCTATAGATACTTATAGATTACATGAAAATTATTAAGAAGTCTATGGTCTCAATATGAAGGCTCCTTCAAACAGGCGCGACACGCGACGCGACAAAATCACCGCGTGCCGCGCGACGAGCGGTCTCGTGTCGCGCCTGTTTTGTAGGAGCCTTAACATGGTAAATCTCTCAATATTGTGCGTACAAATTTACATTTTCAGTTGGAATGTATGGGAGAACATGTATAGTAAATATACAATGTATTTTTTAGTAAATATTTGTCATTTGGGATAAATTCGTCCCAACTACGGAACCCTTCATAGTGCGTGGTTGTAAATTTTGTTAGTTTTAAATGCTCCTTTTTACTGCTTGTATTTCCTGTGCGTTCCAAATAAAATATTTTTCTTTCTTTCTTTACTGTTCAATTTCAGAAATTATTTGCTAGATGATGCTTGCTTGTGAAACAGGCCGTTACTTTTTTTTTCATACAAACAATAGTGATTTCAATTTATTACACTACGTACTTAAATGCAATCAATTTGCCTCCCATAATAATACTTCTTGCCTTTTTCAATTTGTTTATAACAATGTGAACCGAATTTGGTACATAGCTGGCAATTTCTGCCCATTGTTTCTTTCTAATACAATGCTGGTATTGTGAAGAATTCGGTCATTGGTCATAAATTAATCCGTCAATAGTGATCTATTTTTAACTAAAGCAACATTATTTATCATTGACACGGATGACGTCATCATACGCAGTTTCAACAAAACCCCATTTCCCGACTCCTGCGCAAGTAAGGTTACCATGCTTCAGTATATTTTGGAATATTGTCCTATTTAGATTACGTGCCGTCTATTTTACATTATAAATATTTTACAATATATATATTATAAAGGAAACACATCTGCTGTTTGTAGAATATAACAATTAATATGAAGCAAGAACATACCTTACATAAAATAAACGTGTTTTGATTACCACTAAACGTTCTGCGATGCTATTCTGTAACCATCTCACTGTGAAAACTTATGTGAAGTGAGCGTGGAGTGAGCTGTCAATAGTGTCAATCCCAAGCATGAGTTTGTCTATTCTGTTAAAATCTCACCGTGAAAACTTTTGTGAAGTGAGGTGTCATTCCACCTCCTGCCGGTCGATTCTGTCAAAATCTCAATGTGAAAATATAGGTGAAGTGAGCTTGAAGTGAACTGTCATCCTACCTGATGCTAGGGAGTCTAGAGATTGACAGCTCACTTTGAACTCACTTCACCTACGAATTTACGGTGAGATTTTTACAGAATACTGGTCGATTCTGTACAAATCTCACGGTGAAAGCTTAGGTTAAGTGATCTTAAAGTGATTTTTTTACACAATAGATCAGCAACTGATCAATTCTGTAAAAATCTCACCTGTGATTGTTACTATTGTTAGCTTACTTCACGTAAATTTTCACGGTGACATTTTACAGAATAGGTTGCCAGGAGGAATCACAGCTCACTTCAAACTCACTTCACCTAAGTTTTCACCGTGAGATTTTGACAGAATAACACTACTAGATTGTATCATAGATACGAAAATTACGAACAATTGCGGTGTGCTTGGTAGTTTCAGCGAAAACATCATCTTTATTAATATTTTGTTTAATTGATTGGGCCTGCTCTTGATCTCGATCTGCCTATTATTTTCCCAACTATGTTGGGGTTGGCTTCCAGTCTAAGCGACTGCCTATCTCACTACTGGGTAATACGATACGGTAAGACATTAACAGTGAAAACAATTATTATATTTGTATAATTGGAAAATTGCATACAGAAATGATCGGTAGGAATGTTCATCGAAAAAGATCAGAAGTTCTAGTTTATAAAGGTTCAAGTTCATATAATTTTGTACCGATTGCAAACATTTTCTCATATGAATACTGCAACGAATGAGAATGACTGATGCTCAGTTATTCTTTGAACATGTTCCATACAAATGAATAGAATAGAATTAAATTGAATTACAAACAGCACTCTGTAATGTCAAACTAATAGCTATTTACTAAATGCAAATGAAAGTATATACGGTACTAATAGTAAAAAAAAACTTTTTTTAAATATTTGTCTGTCTATTCCGGCTAATCTCCGAAACGGCTGGATCGATTTTGACGGGACTTTCAGCGGCAAATGGCTGATTTGTATATATAAAAAAAATTGGTGATGAAATAATTTACACAAAGTAAAGTGCCTGTCTGGGTTCGAACCTACAACCTCTAGCTATTAAAACTAAAACGCCGTTTATGTTCAGTTGATTGCGTTTTATTTGATCGGTGTAATTGGCCCTAAGTCGCGGCCGTGTCCACTAGGCACCTAGGCCACCACTGCTAGCTTGCGTTATTTATGAAGTCCAAATTGATAATTTAATTATAAACCTATTTATTTTACCTTTAGTGTGTTTACACTATTATATGGTATTTCATGTTATTTTATATATCGTACTGAGTACTGTTCCATTTCCTCATTATATAATCTCCGCCGCTTTGCCTACCCGTTCATAGATGGCGTTAGTAGTCCATTCGACGGCAGTTATAAAGTTTTGGATCGAGGCACAGAATACAGGTGGGACACTCCGCAGTTTAGGTATGAAGTTACAAGTACGCGGCGGGCCCACCTCACTAGGCCAATTCACTAGGACTGACGCGCGCCGCCGGTATAAGAAATTATGCGATAGAAAGACAGGCAACTTGTAGGTGAATATAACTGTAGGTAATAAGTGTTGTGCGACCTAAATGGCACTTTATTGTGTCGTAGTAAGAGTCGCTTTTTATTTAAATGCTTTTGCGGAGTGTCCCATCTGTATTAATCTGTGACTGAGATATGAAGTTAGGTGCATTTTACATAATAACGTTAGAAGTTTTAGTAGACGTCCTGTTTCATAATGTCCGGAATGGCACTTTCTATCTAATTGTTGTTTAAAACTATTGATAGGTTATTGTTAATGGCTTAAATAATATAATATCTTATTTACAACTAGCAGCTGCCCGTGGATTCGCCCGCGTGGCTTGTCTATTATTTAAGAAAAAGCCACGCGGGTTAGGTCGCGGGAAGCAACCTTATAACATCAGCTATCTACCAGTGAAAGTTTCGTCAAAATCGGTCCAGCCGTTTCGGAGATTAGCCAGAACAAACAGACAGACAGACAATTTAAATATAGTTTTTTTGTTTTAAGAACCGTTTCTACTTTCATATGGCTTTAGTAAAAAGCTGTTATTTTGACAATACAAACAGACACTTGTTTTTTTAATTTTTTGTATAGATAAAATCAATTTAAAAAGTTTCTTAAAGCTTGACTAAGTTTTTAAAATAAATGGTGTTGTTGTTGTTGTTGTTATATGGGTGTATTCCTGAAATAAAAATGATTTGATTTGATTTGATAATATAACCCACGTGAATAATAAAAATAATATCGTTATGAATTATACACAAACGAAAACTAATTAGCCTAATAGTATGTTTTGGGTGGATACCCACTTTTATTTATTTATGTACGCGCGGTGATGCCTGCGGATTAATTTTTATGTTATTTTATCATATTTAATTAATATATTTGGTTGTATTATATTCTAAGTACTGTCTGTTTTATTTTATTTTGTTGCCTATTTATGTACTTACAATTCTTTAAACTTGACTTGGGTTCCGGCTTCGTTGCCACCAGTTACCATTAACAGTTCCATGATGGAACTACTGATGTTTATTTTTAATCACTAGTTCCATTTTAAAAGCATCTGAAAATAATGGAACTAATGTTGATTTTGTTATCACTAGTTCCACATTATTATTTTAGGCACTGGGACTACATCTGCATACTGGGATTTACATTCCATCCTTCTTTACAAAGATGATTATTTTAAATCCATACTGAATCCGAATAATAAATGAAAAAATAAATATTTGTTTATTTTATTGAATAAGATTATTTATACCTCTACCTTTATTGTTTTTACACCCTTAAAAATTTCACAAGAGCCTAAAATAATAATGTAGAACTAGTGATAACAAAATCAACATTAGTTCCATTATTTTCAGATACTTCTAAAGTGGAACTAGTGATTAAAAATAAACATCAGTAGTGCCATCATGTAACTGTTAATGGTACACTAGTAGCAACGAAGTGGTTTCGGTACGTCTTTTTCAGGTGCCCACTGAAAATTAGCGCTGTGCTGTGGGTCCCTCATAGCACAGCATAATGCTGAGTGGAAGCCTTCTTGTCGCAGTCATCACGTGCAGCTGCCGACTATTTCGGTTTTGTGCTCGTGATTATAATTTAGATCTATTTTTAAAAAATATTCTATTTTTCTGTTTATAAAAATAGGTTTATTTGTCACAGAAACACGTGCATACAAAAAGATAATTAACTCGAGTAGGTTCAAGAGGTCGGCGACTTGGAAGCCTGACTCGAGGTTTCCCTCTAAGAAACCCCCGGACCTCTCACTCTTAAGGACGGACCTCCAACGTTACTTCTCCTCTGTTTCCCTGGCCTCTTATATTCTTCAGTTAGGACCCTCCAGTACCCATTCGGTAGGGCCTGATAAATCTAATATGATAAATATCTAATTGTTTTTATTAATTATTAAAATTGTTTACTCTTAACTGGTTTATTTTCTTCTTGAGCCGGGACTCCTCCAGTTCTGATGATAGGTAGGTGATAGTTCTATCTCTGACCTTACATTTTTCCCCTCCTGGAAAAAAATTACTGTACAATCTACCTACTCGAGTTAATTATCTTTTTATATGCACGTGACACGTCACAGAAACTGACAAATAAACCTATTTTTCTTTATTTCTTCTTTCTAGCTAAAAAGTATCAAGACAGTCCGCGTCTAAGCTTACTCATGCGACGCCTATGCTCAAGCGCAAGTTGCCTGTTCAACAGATGTCGTCAAAGATGACTTGCCGACTGATTTACAGCCTCTCGGGTCGCGGCCTCAGGTTTTTGTACCCATTGACTATTAGTTTACGACAAATTTGACCCTCACTGAACAAATACTGGGTTTGTGTGGTCCATTTTACGTCAGTAATGAGTGAGTAGTGTTGCTCCTGATGGGATGACTCAACCGAAAGCTTTGCGTGTAGTGAATGAATCAATTAGCTGTGCTTTATAATGGTGCCGATTCCCTTGTTCACAAACTAAACTAAATTTAAGTTCAGTGCATCTTTTTCTTTCTATTTCATTAAGAAAAGGACAGAAGATAAATTTTAGTTTAGTCCTGTCAAATTAATCAGCGCCTGTCATTACTCCATACAAGTTTAGACGTGATTAAAAACTTGCCGACTAAAATTACGTCAATTTACGTCAAGCGCTGATTAATTTGACAGGACTAAACTAAAATTTATCTTCTGTCCTTTTCATAATGAAATAGAAAGAAAAAGATGCACTGAACTTAAATTTAGTTTAGTTTGTGAACAAGGGAATCGGCACCATTGTCAAATCTATGCAAATAAATAAAATCTAGGTGTCTGTTTGTAACGCCAAAATAACAGATTTTTACTAAAAATGTTTTTTTATTTTTTTTTTACTTAAGAAAGTATATACGGAACTAATAACAAAAAAATACTTTTTTAAATTGTGTCTCTCTGTCGGTCTGTCAGTCTGTTTGCTCAGGGTAATCTCCGAAACGGCTGAACCGATTTTGACGGGACTTTCACTGGCAGATAGCTGATGTTATAAGGAGTAATTAAGGCTACTTTGATTTTAGATAAAGCAGCATTTAGTTTTATATATAATTAAAATTATTATTTTATTTTTTATTTTTATATATTTACATATCTCGGGACCCTGGGGTCCCGGACCTTTGGAAGGCGTACGAGGGGCCGAAGCCAACCCGCAGAGGCCCGTTAGTCGCTTTTTAATTAAATGAGGCACCAACCGACGATTATCCCGGTACGCAATATGCAAGTGCACCCAAGGACAACCCGCGGTTGGTGTAGGACTATTGCAGGATATGGAACCAAAGATAGGGTTTGGGTGGTTAAAATGGACTGGTTACCTAAAACTATGGAAGGCCTATGGCCCCTGCCTGATCAATGTTTTTTATAATTATAATTATTAATCTGCTGATTAATCTTAGTACCTATTAAGTGATTTGAAACAATATTTTTTTTTTTTTAATCCATTTCTCAAATTTAATTATGTAAATTGATGGCTCATTATAAATAATTTCTTTATACGCATGCGCGCTATCACATCATAACTTGTCTGTTGCGACGAAGATTCGGCGGTTTAGTACTATCTATTCCCCTATGCGTTTATAGAAGAGATATCGTTTATATAATCGTGAACCGGAAATGATAAAATTTTGTTGTATAAATAAATGGACATCAAATGGACCTAGTTTTATCAGGCTAGCTTTCCAATTTATAAATCTTGTTCTCAAAAACTCAAATATAAGCATTTTCGTATTTAAAAACCTGTCAAGTGGGTGTCGGACCACGCACAATGAAGGGATCCGTAGGTGGAATGAATTTATTTCAAGAACATATTTAACATTGTAGTTGAAAACCATGTTCTGCAACTGCAAATGTAAGTTGGTCGACTATTACTCGGTAACATGTAAAGCCTACTTAGCTGTGATAGTTTTCCTTTTTTTTTTAACTAGGGCATCTTAGAGTCAAACCTTGAGAGATTGAGACTCTTTAACCGTATAGTTTTCCATTTAACTTCGTTATATATACTACTGCTGTGATTTTTTCCACGTATTCAAATACAACCATTTAGCTGGCAGGGGGGACACTTGACTCTAACAAAAATTAGCTCTTTAAAGCGTAATATTACGCAAACGCATCCCTGGATCGGAAAATGGCTTTCACAAACCCTCAATATTTTTAAACGGCCTATCCAACGACACCCCACACCATGGGAAAGACAAGAAAAAATATATCATCCCCACTTTACGTGTACTTCTTTAAATATATTTTTTTTCAAGATTTTATTTTATCATTTTTATTTTTCATGTTTAATATGTATACCAAATTACATCTTTCTAGCACTAAGTCTCTGAGCTAAGCCGCGGACAGACAGACAGACGGAGATGGCGAAACTATAAGGGCTTTTTGTTTATTACAGAACCCTAAAAACCCTTTACTTCAACTTCGCAATTCGAAAGAAGTTGGCCTTGAGGTTATTATTTTCCCAAAAATACTCGTTACCCAACTCGACAGCTGTTTACAATTGTTAGCACAAAGCTTTATTGCTTTTTTGTTACGTAGATTGAGTCGACCGGTGTCGAAATAGGTTTTCGAAAGACTGAAACAAAATAGCCGTGTCTTACGGACAATGGTGGTATGCGATTTGTTACGAATGTTAAAGAGAGACAATACATTTGGGTATGTAGATATTTGTGACTTGATTATGCCCAGAGCACGTATTTATCGCGTAGCTGTAACAAGTGTCAACATCGATGTAACAATCATTCAAATGATTGAATTAAGAATGTTTGAGGTCATGATTTCTGTGACAGTTTGCAAAGCTATTACAGAAACAGAACCAACGTAACTACTTAGTATATATATATATTTTTTAACGTTTCTCCACACTTGGTATTTCTTCTGTAGGGTACTGTGGGTGCGTTTAAACATTTAATTTCACATACACACAGCCAGACCCGTAACAACTACTTGCTTGTAGATCATACATATATATTTGTTCCGTGCGGGAATCGAACCCGCGACACGCAGCGCAGCAGTCAATCGCTTAACCACTGCGCAAACCGTGCCGTCGAATTGATATTTTATCGAACATTTTGTAAACTTTACATGGCGTAAATACCTTTATCCTGTAAACACTACATATATGATAAAGTTTATATAAACAATAATTGTTTATAAATAAACTTTATCAAATATTTAAAAACAATACTATTATTGTTTGTAAATATTTGATAAAGTTTATTTACCAAACAAACAAAACAAAAACAAAATAAACTTTACAAACAATAATAGTATCGTTTGTAAATATTTGATAAAGTTTATTTGCAAACAATTATTGTTTATATAATCTTTATCAAATATTTAGTGTTTACACATATATATACACTTTTATTATTTTATTGTTAAAAAATTTATCATAATTTTTATTGTATCTATAAAATTAAAGTGAATTAATTATAAGAAATATGCAAATAAAATACCGTTTCCAAACAATGTTTTATGTAGTGTGTCGGAGACACGGCCTATGATCGTCATAATCAGCCCTTTTAAGTCCACTGCTAGACGTAGAACGTCCCAAAATCGATTTCTACTCGAAACAATTTACAGCCGTTTTCATCCAAAATGTGGCTAGATATGCTACATACAATGTGAATCTATGAATGAGAGTTGTAATATTAGTGTTGTTGAAGATGTAAAAGATGTGAAAATATTTGGATCTCCTGCATTGTTACCAGTATCATAAAATATTTTATACCAGAAAATCTACTTTTTTTAAATAACTGTTTATAACCGAAAATTTATAAAAATCATTACGGTATGATTATTTTTTAATTAATATCTCTTAATCAGTACTTAAAACAAAATGGAACCTTTTTCTTTCGCCATTTCATGTGAATTACCATTACTAAGATATTTTTTTGATATGTTAACCCCTTTGTTTACATAAATTATCTGAATTTGAGACTTTGGATATAGCAGAAAGCAAGAACTTGTAGAAATTGTCATGTCCTTTTGGTAACTACTAAAGTACTTGGTACAGTCAGATAATTTACCAGCATCAACGTGTATGAAAAGATTCTGATCAATGATAAAGTTTCTTCCCTATCATCGCGCAGTTCGACATAAAAACAATAAAATGTGAGTGGTTTTGTTTAAAACAGTTCGCGGTGATTGCGCAAGTTACTCTCAACTTAAGGATACTTTCATAAAGTTAAAAATAAGAGCAAGGTTAATTATAACTCAGTAAGAAAACTTTGAGGTATGTATTAGTTAGTTTACTAGTGTTATATACAGGGTTACTGGTAACTCGACGTATTCCTTGCAGGACGTCATAGTAGGGTTAAAATGCAACAAATTAAGCCACCAAATGTTCTACCGAAATTCAGTAGTTTTTGAATTAGTTAAGAGTTTTAGTTTTTTTATGAAAAATCCCAGATTAAATCATTTGAAACCAATTTAAAAATGATTTACGGCGCGACTGTACTGAAAAAGTTATTATCATAGTTGACACCGTAGCAGACCTTTGTTAATAATTAAAAGTTCAATAATGCCTAAAACTTTGGCAAATATCACTAACCAAACATTAAATTTTTTGTAATTTTTGCTATTACTTCATAAAAAATGTAGTCTAGTGCAAAAAAAAAAATGCTACACCTGGTGTACAAATTACTAAGAAAATATCCTTGTCTTATCAGCTATCCAAAAAGGTATGAAAGTTAATACAAAATCATGGACTACATTATGAAAATCGTTTTTGATTTAGTACAGGCGTGCGTTTCACAAAAAGGTGATTATTCGAAAAATCAAAAACAAAATCGTGAACATTATTATTCTTTTTAATCAATATTAAAAACTTTAATTACGCACATTTCACACGTCTTGTTCGATGTGCTGCCCTCGGTTTCGAATACATGTTCTTATTCGCTTCCTTACTTCGGTTTTTGTTATTCTTGATGTGATTGTTGCCCTCATCTGGTCCGCCGCATTTGTAATTCTCTCCCTTAGTTCTTCAATTGAATTTACTGGGGTCACATAAACTAGATCTTTCATATGACCCCAAACGTAAAAGTCTAGCGGCGTCAGATCAGGGCTTCGTGCAGGCCACGGAATCGGCCCACCGCGCCCTATCCATCGGTTTGGATAGTTTTCATCCAGCAATTGTCGAATTGTGATTCGGAAGTGGGCTGGACATCCGTCATGTTGGTAAATCATGTTTGCTCTTCTTTCTTCCGGTACATCCGTGAGCAGTGCTGATAAATGATTTCTGAAGAAATCTTCATAAAGTTCCCCATTTAGTGTTCGGGGTAAAAAATGTGGGCCAATTAATTTGTCGTCAATAATACCCATCCAAACATTAAGCGAGAACCTTCGCTGGGATGCGGTTGGTTTCAGTTTTTTAGGGTTTGCTTCTGCTTTCGGTGCCCAGTAATGTAAGTTGTGGTAATTTGTGATACCATCACGATCAAAACATGACTCATCGGTCCACAGAATGTTTTTTAAAAAGTTTTCGCTGTCGGCGTCGGCACTTAGCATAAAACGTCAAAATTCAAGCCGTCTCGGCGGATCTCCTTCTTCTAATGACTGGACTGGTTGGTAATGGTATGGATGTCGGCCTGACAAGTGAACTACAGACCAGACTTTCCACTGTGACATACCAAGCTCACGCGCTACGATGTTTGTCGATGTGTTAGGATCGTCAATAAAACGTTGAAGAATAAGCTCCTCGTCCTCAGCCGTGTATCTCCGGGAACGACCAGTGTCAACTTGCCTGCTTCTTTGGACGCTGCCAGTTTCAGATATTCGCCGATAAGTCGATCCGAAGACACTAACGTGGGGGAGTCGGCGGTTGGGAAAGCGAAGTTGATATTCTCGCCGCGCCTCAGCAGCGTTACCGTCACAAAGTCCGTAACAGTACATTATGTCAGCGTATTCAGGATTAGAATATGCAGCCATAGTCAGCGCTTATGAAGGCACAGCACAGCACAAGAGCAAGATACGCAGCAACAGTTAGGGAAATAGCCAGTAACAAAACACGAGCTAGCGCGACGTAGAGTTGAAACTAACTAACGCTGACGACCAAATTTTGCAAAATCGCACCCCCTGTCATGCCGAGAGAACAATAGCGACCAATCACAAAGCTCCCCTAGTTTTTGGAGTTCAAGCGCAGGTAAAAACTACGAATAATACGAATACGAAACAATAGGTTGACCGTCTCGCAATTTTACCTGCCCCCATAAAACTCTTCTCTTCCCTGGCACACATGCAAAAGTATTGACAATCATACCTTTCTGAATAACTGATAAGACAAGGATATTTTCCTAGTAATTTGTACACCAGGTGTAGTATTTTTTTTTTGCACTAGACTACATTTTTTATGAAGTAATAGCAAAAATTACAAAAAATTTAATGTTTGGTTAGTGATATTTGCCAAAGTTTTAGGCATTATTGAACTTTTAATTATTAACAAAGGTCTGCTACGGCGTCAACTATGATAATAACTTAAATTTCAGTACAGTCGCGCCGTAAATCATTTTTAAATTGGTTTCAAATGATTTAATCAGGGATTTTTCATAAAAAAACTCAAACTCTTAACTAATTCAAAAACTACTGAATTTCGGTAGAACATTTGGTGGCTTAATTTGTTGCATTTTAACCCTACTATGATGTCCTGCAAGGAATACGTCGAGTTACCAGTAACCCTGTATAAGTTTGAACGTGAATGAACATTATGCAAAAATTCATTTTAAAATATGCTGACAGAGGTAATAATGCATACTTACAAAATTACAAATTTTATAGAGAACACAAAGAATTATCATTGCAAGTGTGTGTGTGTGACATAATTCCTTAAAATTATACAAGAAATTAGTAACTTTTGATGTTTATGACTTTGTTTATTTATTATGCTTTAAGGCTCCTACAAACCGGCGCGACACGCGACGCGACATAAAGATACCGCTCGTCGCGCGGCACGCGGTGTCTATGTGTCGCATCGCGTGTCGCGTGTTTGTAGGTGCCTTTATTCGCTTAACCAATTCGGATTCTGTTAACGACACGATGGGTGGACGATATCGTCAAAGTCGTTGGTAAAACGTAAAAAAAATAGATGATCCCGGGACGCTCGGAACCGGGAAGTATGGAATGCCATACTTCCCGGTTCCGCGCGAGAAAGGGGAGGCGTTTACCCAGTAGTGGGTCATTCCGGGCTGAAATGTCAAATGATGATGCTGATGATGACGTCAGCGGCGCTGGAGTCTGCTTTCCAATGCGGATATTATGTCTCCGCTTGGCCTTCAGTTTCGCATTCAACAGCGATACATTGATCATTTTTTAAACAGGTTAACTTAGACCTGGGCCTATTTAAGAGTGCATACTAGTGCCACTCCTTTAAAAAAATATTATCTCGTGACTGAGAAGGAATTATGAAAAATGGCTCGACAACGACCTCGGTAAGTGTGTCTAGGATGTTCTAATACCTTTTATATTGAGACAGTATTAGAAAATTCTAGACATACTTACCGAGGTATCTTATTGAGCCGTTTTTCATAATTCCTTCTCAGTCACGAGATAATATTTTTTTAAAGGAGTAGCGCTATTAGTGGACCGATGTATGCGCTCTTAATATGGATAACTGACAATGTAGGCCAGTCAAATTAGATAAAAAAAAGCGTTTTGAGGAATTAATTCCCAGCAAGCTGGAAATCGTTTTAATACCTTAATTTGGTCCTAAATGCGTGTAATCCAAGTTTGCCCAATTTCAGGAGGTGTGCATAACTTTTGGGAGCCCAATAAATTTTTGCTCTTTTTTAGTTTTTTGAATGTAGCACAAAAACGGTACGTCGGACGGAAAATGTATTCAGTTCAATATTAAAGATGGTCAAATTCTGCGTCGAATGAATATCTAAAAACTTCAAATTTGGTTCAATGGTATAGTCGAAATCAAAGATTAGAAACTGGGAAAATTTCTCATTTAGGTGCAAACTTACATTTTGCGGTTTATCTCCATGCTGCGTGAAAAATTTGTACAGCATGGGTTTGAAGTGAGGCAAGCTCTTGAGGATGCTGACACCCTCATCGTCATTACTGCCATTTAAGCGGCAGAGAACTTTGGGAACTTTTGGGAGCCCAATGCTTCCAAAAGTTATGCACACCTCCTTGAACTGGGCAAACTTGGATTACACGCATTTAGGACCAAATGAAGGTATTAAAACGATTTCCAGCTTGCTGGGAATTAATTCTTCGAAAAATTCTAATTCGCTTGGCACATTTGGTCACATTTTCACGACAGGTGATATAAGATACTTTTTATCCGTCTATACGGAATAGTTTATCTAAGATGCGACCGAATCCGCGAGCAACAGATAGTATGAACATTTTACTCTTTGGAGCAAATACTTAGTCACTATTTTTAAAACATAAGACCTCTTCAGGAAAAATATGCGAGAGATTATGTTGCAAAGTTTATAAGAATAGCGATGAATATTGTAATCTGAATATACTAAGCCCTCATATGAAGAAAGAAAGAATAAAGAAAAAATCAATTGGAAGCAAGTCTCCGCAAACTAATATTGAAATAATAAAAGCGTAAAGTTATGAATATTGAACTTTATATTATTACGTCAGGCTGTTTCTCCATCGCCACGTCAACGGGACGTCAATGGGTCAAGATGACGGCGTGCCGCGCGACGAGAGCGTTCTCTTTGTGTCGCGTCGCGTGTCGCGACTGTTTGTAGGAGGAACCTTTAAACTTTCCTCTGAAACCTATCCATCCCATCCCAAATTGTTAAATGTTCATTGTATTGTATAGCAGATTTCCAATCATGAATTGTTTTTCATGGATTTTAGCTCACAATTGCAATTTCCGTGGAAACAAATCATTTGTGATTTTTTAGCGTATTTCAACTTTTGAAACTTTCATGCGAGGAAAAAGCAATTATGACTGTTGTTTATTTTCAAGGTAACATAAATGCTTGCTGGGTCGGCAATCAGCAAATTCTGAGTATATTCCTCGAATATTTTCGTTAATTTCACCCTCTTTCCTTCCACGTGTTTGTGGGTAGATCGGTAGAAATATAAATGGAAAGCGATTGAACTGTCGTTGCAGTAGCATTGTGACCTCCTTCCGAGTAGGTACATGACTCTATTACTACATAAAAAAACCGGCCAAGTGCACAATAAAGGGTTTCGTAGATGGGATGAATTGATCCCAAGAACAACCAACAAAAAATATTTAAGAATCCCAAAAAAAAAAAAAAAGATTTCATTTTACCACTTTGTCGGTAAGAAATCACAACGTCTATAATGCCAAGTATTGCCTAAACCTTATATTTAATAGGAAGCACAATGCCTACCTTGCAATATGTCTATTATTTTAGGAGAAGAAAGGGAGTACCGTTGTGTGGTCACAGTTCTAACCTAACCTAACCTACAGTTCAGAGGCCCTAGTGCGAGTTTATTTTAACCATCTCGACTACTTGGAAATTATTGCATTTTAGGCATTATGATTGATAAACATTTTGTACTCTAGGCGATTTACAGCTTTGGCAATTTGCTGTGTAGACATTAATAATAATAATAATAACCCCACCGCCGTATCTCTACGTTGACGTCGTGGTGGGGCTTGCGCGCCCCGAACTCTAGGTCTGTGCCGATAGAGTTTACTTTACCTGAACATGTCTAGGGTGAGGAGCCAGACCAAAAGAGATACAGAAACCTGCAGGGCAGCATGTGGCGAGCTGTTGGGCAGTTGCGACCCCACGGACCCTATCTCCCGGGAGAAGTCATGTTCCTCATCTCTGGCTTGCCTTTATTGGCCGGCTGGAGTGAACACTGACGAGGAACTGAGCTCCCACCTTATTCTTGCCTTTATTGGCCAGCTTGAGTGGAGATTCGCAAGAGCAAACGTGCTTGGAGGAAGGAAGTATTCCAGTAAGTGCTTGTAGGGGTCTTGACCATCTTCCGGGCTCTGGGATTGTTCTGAGAGCCGTGGTATACCTCTCCACTCCTCGAGCACTTCAGGATATGTTGCCCCCTTGTCGCTACGTCATTATGTGCTAGCAACCGTTTCCGGGGGCCCATTAATGAGTGTGCAAGTCACCCCCTGCCATTTTATCCGTGTACAATAAAACATTGATCAGGCAGGGGCCATAGTCCTTCCATAGTTTTAGGTAACCAGTCCATTTTAACCACCCAAACCCATAGGCCAATATCTTTGTTTCCATATCCTACAATAGTCCTACACCAACCGGGGGTTGTCCTTGGGTGCACTAGCATAGTGCGTACAGGGATAATCGTCGGTTGGTGTCTCATTCCATTTAAAATTGTCTAAGGGGCCTCTGCGAGTTGGCTTCGGTCCCTCGTACGCCTTCCAAAGGTCCGGGACTCTGGGGCCCGAGATATATAAACGTATATAAAATAATAATAACCCCACCGCCGTATCTCTACGTTGAAGTCGTGGTGGGGCTTGCGCGCTCCGAACTCTAGGTCTGTGCCGGTAGAGTTTACTTTGCCGGAACATGTCTAGGGTGAGGAACCAGACCAAGAGAGATACAGAAACCTGCAAGGCAGCATGTGGCGAGCTGTTGGGCAGTTGCGACCCCACGGACCCTATCTTCCGGGAGAAGTCATGTTCCTCATCTCTGGCTTGCCTTTATTGGCCGGCTGGAGTGAACACTGACGAGGAACTGAGCTCCCACCTCATTCTTGCCTTAATTGGCCGGCTTGAGTGGAGATTCGCAAGAGCAAACGTGCTCGGAGGAAGGAAGTATTTCAGTAAGTGCTTGTAGGGATCTTGACCATCTTCTGGGCTCTGGGATTGTTCTGAGAGCCTTGGAATACCTCTCCACTCCTCGAGCACCTCAGGACATGTTGCCCCCTTGTCGCTACCGGCCGCTTTCTATATTCAATCCCAATCCTTAATTTGCTGGTCGAGATTGATATTTGAATCCATTTCCTAGTTTTAGTATTTCAATAACCGATCGACGAATCGTTATGCCGATCTTTTTTTTCAATCCATCTTTGGGAGGTCGTATCGGATTTTTAGATTGGTATTTGTATGAAAGTGACAGCTATGCGTTTTCTGTATCCGATCTCAGATTTTGACAAATCGGTTTTTGAACTTTGCTAATCTTTATTTGCGATCTTCAAATTTTGACCGATTGTACCAGAGCATTATTCGATTGTACTGTGAAAAGGCGTGAAAATGGAAATATTAATTTCAAGTGACAGTGATAGTAGTGATCTTGAAGTATTAGCTCTGCTATCGGATTGGGATAGTACTAGTAGCGATAGCGAACAAGAGAGAGCTGTGTCCTCAAAAACTTTTCGGCGGATTAACTTCATGGCAAGTTTAACCGACGCAGAGATTACATTCAGATTCAGAATGAACAAAGCATCAATTGAATCTCTTTTGAATGAAATAATGCCCTTTATCAAAGTGAAATCAAGACGGTAAGAAATTTGTTTATTTTTGCTCGAACTGCCTCAATACATAAACATAACCTAAAAGAACGGATACCTAACTATAATATTATTTTCAGGAAGAATGGTATACCACCATTGCATCAACTTTTATTGGCACTTCGATTTTATGCATTGGGGACAATGCTTAATTCAGTGGCCGACTTTGCTGGAGTATCCGTACCGTCAGCATGTAGAATAGTGGCAGACATATCTGCTGCTATCGCTAGATTGTATAACAAATACATTTTTCTGCATTCTAGAACTACAGACAAATTTTATAACATAGCTCAATTTCCAAGAGTAGGTGGTGCTATTGACTGTACACATGTACATATTCAGTCTCCATGTAGGTACACAAGTCTTGATTATTTTATCAATTAAAAATTTACAATTTACCTACTTAATTGTTTAGGAAGTTATCATACATGCAACAACAAATGAAAATATTTTGTATTTCAGGTTCAACAATTGGTGAGGAATATAGAAATAGGAAAGGATACTTTTCAATAAATGTTCAAGGTGTTTGTGATGCAGACCTTAAATTATTGAATGTTGTTGCTCGTTGGCCTGGTTCTTCTCATGATGCTACTATTTTTAATAATTCAATATTAAGAGGTAATATTGGGTCTATTGTCCTTTCTAATAACATTTAAAATAATATGAGTTTCTGATGTATCTTTACTATTATTACAGCCCAGTGTGAAGATGGTATTCTAGGAAATTGCTGGTTACTTGGGGACAGTGCCTATCCAAACCGGCCTTACTTGCTCACACCTTTGTTAAACCCATCAACTAGCCAGGAAATAAGATACAATGAGGCACACATAAAAACTAGAAACACTATTGAAAGGTAAATCACCATATTATATTTATCTAAAGCTTTCACTAGACTATATTTATATTAAGAAACTATTTATGGGACTATTTTTTATTTTATTACAACCAACTTTATTAAAAATAATATACTTATTTGTTTGTGTAGGACATTTGGAGTCTGGAAACGTCGCTTCCCAGTTATATCATTGACCATGCGCTTGGCAATAATTAACATACAAACAGTTATAATTGCTACAGCTGTTCTGCACAACATCTGCAGACATAATAATATTGAAGAAGTACCCCCCGAAGTAGAAATGCCAGAAGAAAGTGAAAATACTGTGACATCAGAAAATTCGGACAGTATTCAAAATGATATTAGACATAGACAAGAATTAATTTTAAATTATTTTTAATACTTCCTAGCTATTCATGCCCATCGTTGCTCGGGTGAAGTTCGTGTCTCTCACACAAAAATAATAATGATGTTCCTTTCAGATTTGTGTAGATTAGTTATTTCACAAAATATTATTCTGTCTTGAAATAATTTGTAAAATTCTTTGATAACATTTATATTGTTACTATTTTTAGTCTTATTATTATCATACCTATTATTAGCTTCAAAATGATTAAACAATGAGAAATTCAGGAAATATGTTTTTTTTTTAAAGAATTGTTTAATTAATTACATACATAAAAATGTTTACAGGCACATAATACATTAAAAACTAAATACTAATGTGACGAAATTATGGCTAAATAATACTAGGGTATGACAATAAAATAATTTTAAAAATCCTCTCCCTTCAGCTTCCTTATCTCTAATTTTAATTTTTCATTTTTTAATACTGTATTTTCAAACTTACACTCTAACAATTTTCTCTTAGCATTAAAATATTCTGCTATTGAAATATTTCGAGCTTGACGCCCGTTATCTGGCTTCAGTAGCTTCCGTTTGGCACCAGCTGTAAAACAAAAATGCATTAATTATAGGAAATCAAAATGTTATACATTTAATTATAAACAATTTATAACATTACTGCTTCTATCCAGAAATTTTGCTGCTGTCAAACTTTGTTACCTCTGGGTTAAAATATATGTATACATGATAGCCTATTTTTATATTATTCTGATGTCTTATGATAGATTAAATCAAAATTAGTTCATTAGTTTTGCATGAAAGAGTATCATAAAAAAACAAAACACAATGTTTAAACATCCATCCATGTATTCTCACAACAAACTTTGACATTTATAATATTTGTAGAATATTATTTATTTATTAAATATGTCATGCAGCTGTTGCCCGTTGCCCAGTTTCATTTGCATCCTAGGGGAACAACTTCATGTACCTACCTGGATTAAAAGTATTTTATATGTTAATTCAGGTCATAGTCTACCTGTGACCAAATTTTTGTCCATATCGGTTCAGCTATTAAAGTGTTAATGAGTAACAAACACCAAAACTACCAAACATACAAACTTTCACATTTATGATATTAGTAGGATATTGATACATATATATATATATATATATGTACAGTAAGAATGTAGTAGGATCTTACCAGTAGATCTAAAATTTCTTTTTTCTTTTGGTACAATCGGAGTGCTTATATTGCCCAGCGTTACCAAATCATCGCCAATGCCATTGGCTGGCAAATCATTGCCCATCGACACTGTATTTTCAGTGCACACAGATGTATAATCCATAGATGTAGAAGGATTTTCCATAGGCAATGAACTGCCAATCAATAGCATGGGGGATTCGGATCCACTATTATAAACTGGCACAATATAAGCGGTCTCAATACTCCCATCACCATCACTATTGTCAATAATTTGGGGCTCAGCATCACCACCAAACTTTTCTTTGAGACCCTCTCCAGTGCTGCCCAGTAAAGATGCCACCTTATCCAGGTTATCATCAGGAGGAAAGTACCCTGGTGGCCCGCCTCCGGTCTGGAACACAATATGACATAATGAAACATGTTCTGGACTACATTTATTGTACGTAAACATAACATCATGCCTGTATTTCCTTATGGGTTGAACAGCGGTAGGACATCAATACTTTGCCAGTTATTTTGAGTTGCATGTCAGGGGGCAAGCCTATTGCCAGCTGCTACTGAGAAATTCCTTATGGAAAAACTTCCTGACCTGGGGTTGAACACAAGAGCTTGTGCTCAGCAGTCACTCTTACAACCACTAGAGTCTAGTGACTAGACCAACGAGTAGACAAGGTTAGTCCAAGTTCTCTCTTAATCTATTTTTTATATTATAATCTTTACCTGAATCCGCTCCATCCTTATACTCGTAATGCGCTTTCGTGCGTTCTTTTTTAAATTTTCCCACTTAAGACGTAGTTGCTGAGGTTGACGGCGACAGGTGCCCATATTTGCGTTGAAGACGTCCGCAATCCGTATCCATTCTTCCACCTTCATTTTATTGCTGGTGGCATTGGTCTTTTTGCAATTAATTATTTTGCTCCCCTCAATTAAGGAGAGCAGCCCTTTCGTCTCATCCTTCGAAAGAGGTTTGGTTTTATTCTACAATCAAATAAAATAAATCTTAGTAAGTTGCAAGTATGAAATGGCGCGTAATGTCGCGTCCCCACGCAAGTTGAAATAAGCCAATTTCTTTGGCCAAGTAATTACGTATTGGTTTTAGTTAGACGTTATATTTACTTACAGTATTTGGCTCCATTTTTCACGTTCCTTTCGAATAAACAAAAACAAACAAACTAGATGAAATAAAACTTTAATTATTTTGTCAATGTCAAACTGACGGCTCCGTTTTGATTGACTGACGTTCCGTTCCTCTTTAACAAAACATTCAAGTTTTGCTAATCTCGACGTACTTATAGTTAAAAATAGTTTACCACTGCAACTTCGCAATAAATTTTTGCTGTGTATGCAATTTCTTATGATTATACATAAATAGATTAGCTTTAACCACTATTTTACTCATTAATACCACTGATGTACTTTTACTGCATATACGTGAAACAAAACGTTAAGGAGGACGCTAATTTATGACCAATCTCTTTTGTTTAACGGATTTGGAGACGAGATCGACTTATTGAAATGCAGATTCAGCATCAATCGATGGATCAGATAAAATCTGGATCCACAACAATCTTAAATTCACGATCGAATATAGAAAGCGGCCGTACGTCACTATGTGCTAGCGACCGTTTTCGGGGGCCCATTATTGAGTGTGCAAGTCACCCCCTGCCATTTTATCCGTGTGTAAAAAAACATTGATCAGGCAGGGGCCATAGTCCTTCCATAGTTTTAGGTAACCAGTCCATTTTAACCACCCAAACCCATAGTCCAATATCTTTGTTTCCATATCTTGCAATAGTCCTACACCAACCGGGGGTTGTCCTTGGGTGCACTTGCATAGTGCGTACAGGGATAATCGTCGGTTGGTGCCTCATTTAATTAGAAAGCGTCTAACGGGCCTCTGCGAGTTGGCTTCGGCCCCTCGTACGCCTTCCAAATCTCCGGGACCCCAGGGACCCGAGATATGTAAACATATAAAAATAAAATAATAATAAAAACTTTATTTCGAGCCAAGACTCATAAAGGGTTAGTAACAATGTTCTTACAACTACATGTTAGTAAACAACACAATACGGTGACACATGTAACTGACAACAGTGAACTATATAAGGACAGTCCACTCTGTCCGCTATCATTTTCAGAACCCTGTTGGGGCTGGCCATGACTCGTGCCACCATTGATGCAGCGCGCTTGCGCATTATAGCGTAAAAACAATCTACACGCGCCCCCGCAAACATCCCTGATGCACTGCAACGCCATGGCAACCCCACAGTTTTCTGAATGCGTTATTAAATTGGACACGAAGGGCTCCATACGATGCTCGCGAATATTTCTCCCACAGGCTGCACGTGTAGAAGGTGGTACAGAATGCTCTAAAGAGCGTCACCTTTACGTGTGCAGTACAACGTGCAAACCTGCGAGCCAACATATTCGCTCGCACGGACAGAGCCCTCCGTTCCCTTTCAATATCAGCATAATAATAATAATAGGCATTTTTAATAATAGGCATTTTGCTTCGTAGACGAATTGAAAGTTAGACACTCTGATTATAAACCATTAATATGTATACCCATGCATTATAGCTTTCTAGTACTGTGATTCTCTGAGCTAAGCCGCAGACAGACGGACATGGCGAAACTATAATAAGGATTCCTTATTGACTACGGAACTCTAAAAACCCAGAACATCTTCAGCAAGATTACGACTAGCTACTATCCTTTAACTCAGGACAGCTATCTCATTCTGCCGAGATAAATTTCAATCAACAGTATCCAGTTCATTCACTGCATGTCGTTAGTTCATGCCATCTGTTTACGTACCTTGTCTGCAATAGTCGCAAATAATGCCTTTATCTGTGGAGTTTGCGTCGGCAGTATGCTTTTAGAACTATTGTTTCTACACTGGCCATATGTTAGACGGGTCAACACAAAAAACGAATTGGTCATGACTAAAGGCATATGTCATGCTCATCTTGTGAAGTGACCATCTGCCTAATAGAGGAGTATAGTGTTCTGTGCCTAATAGATGCGAGTGATCTTCGGAGAAATGGACAAAAAAAAAATTTGCCTGTTTTTTTAGTTACTTAGGTACTTTTGGTGGCGTCTATATGCTTTGGGTCAGAATTTGATTGTTAATAATATAACTGGTAGCGTGATCATAATAATATCGCTACGTTCTAATAAATTACTCTAGAGTTAATTAATAAATTAAAACGATTTGATAAAAGCAATCAGGTTTTTGCTCCAACTGGTTATCATTGGTTTCCCATACAAATATAAAAAACAAAGCAAAGATTTCATAAGGAATCTGTCTTTGAGAAAGTTGAACTGAATAAAAAAAAAAATACTTTGTTTTTCATAAATTCGGTTCCTTACTTTGTTGAAAGTTTTATAGAATGTCATCTAGGAAATATTGTGATTTCTTGGAATGTTGAGTCCAGCTTATCGCTGTTGATTAAATCTATAGATAAAACTGTACAATGGATATTTTTGAAAAAAAAAAAAAGTAATTGCCACGAGGTCTGGGAACGATTCTGATGCCGAAAATATAGTTTTTAGAATTTTGTTTGTCTGAATGTATGTTCCAGCATCATGTCAAAACTACCGGACAGAATTTTTCAAATTTTACATAGATATTCCCTATAGGTCTGGTCAAATTACTAGGTATAAATTATCACGCTATTTGTTATGGGGGATGGGCAGTATTGCATTATGTTTTGAGATGGGCGTATTCGTACCATAAACGTGGTCGCTGGTCTTGACAGACTATCCATAACTTTTAGAAAAAAAATAAATGAACTGCATTTTCAGATTAAAAAAAAAAAAAAATATAGTCAGCAAGAAAATGGGCAATTTTCACAAAAAAGTTTTTTGATGCCAATCGATCCTGTTTCATACGAGGATCAAAAAACTCCGAAGTTTGAATAGATAAAAATCTGAAATTATTCTGACCTAAAACTGCAATATTCTTCACTGCAATGTTATTACTCCTGGATAGGACCGGCCTGCGCCTGGTGACGGGGACCATCACGGGACACTGCTCGCTAAACAAATACTTCCACACAATAGGCATATCGGACAATCCTCTGTGCAGGGCTTTCACAGATCTAAACAGACCAAAACTAAACAGACCGGGAGACGTAATTATCTTCTGGAGGGAGGTGGGCTGGTTGGAATAACCACTGATGACCGCCATGGCCCACCTGAAGGTCTAAGTGCGGAAACCAAACCCTTTACCATAGAACATGGAACTGTACGTCGCTTGCTCTCGCGTCACCAGTCCTGACTCTCTGTATATTTTGACGGCTGTGACCAAAACTACAAACGTAGTATTCAGGGAAGTATTATTAAAATGTGGCTGGTATTTTAGTATATTGTGTCGTCTTACGACTTCCACGCGAAGTCGAAGTCGCGGGCAGAAGTTAATTCTAAATAAAGGAGTACCGAGTTATAAAAGAATAAAACGATATGCGGGTGATGTGGCCGACGACCGTTGCTAATACTCTTTTTAGGTAGTTTTTTATTGTTTTCTATATACTTTTTTATTTTTTGACGTTGTTGTTACCTAAGTGACAAAAAAACACGTACGTATTAAAATATAAGAATTGGAATTTGGCTAATACTTTTTTATTTAATACAATTAGTCATCCAAATATAGGATCTTTATTGGTAATTTGATATAGCACAGAATCAGGTCTGAACCCTGAGTATTTTGTTGTGTGAATATTATTATTGTTAGGTCTAGGCGTTTGTTAATGAAGATTGGTATTGGTAATGGAGAAATATTTATTTATTTAATACTTTAGCACAAAAAAAAATGTACAGAGGCGGACTTAATGCCATAGGCATTTTCTACCAGTCAACCTTTGGGTGGAGCAGAGACAAACAGTGGTAGGTGCAATTATGAAATTGGAGGAATAATTGTATACATATAGGAATATCCTTAGATATACCTATACCATAACTATAAATAAGATAAATATACCTAATTATATATAAATATAAGAACAAATAAATACATATAAATACACGAATATACTAAAACTAATTAAAGAAATAGTTGCATTGAATCTATTTTATAGTCTGGGATAGATTCTGATCAAGCCGTACAAAATTACAGAGTGTATTTCTCATGCACAGAAGGGTACGGATTAAAGTTTGATTACCTATTTTCAAATCACCCATTTGTCACGAGGGTTTTCCTTCTCCAAAATCAAATGCGTTGACGTTGAAAAAGTTTCCTTGACGCGTGTTTCTTAATAAATTCTCATTTAGGTGGATATACTGAGAAACTAAGCTGCGGTCAATGCTGGGATGTCATATACCTTGATACCGTGTGATGTTGTGTGATTAGGGGATAATTTTACACGTGCTGGTCATTATCGGCCGGTAACACGTAACTATCTTGACGGTAACTGGGTTTTATACAATGAACTTAGGTACTATATGTAAAAGGGTGAACTTGAAAATCCATGACGTAGATTTTAAAAGTGAAAAATGTAATTTGTCAGTGGAACGGGCTAAGTTCAGGGGTTGGCAAATTAGTTTAGTGTTTCAGGCCAAACTTTTTTGTGGGAGTGCAGTTTGTTTTCGGTATTTTTTTCAAGTGCCATGGTGAGTTAATAACGATATAACTTTCGTTTATCGATTTCGACGTTGCACATCCGTAGCAGAGGCCTTTTCTCGAACATAAAATGTTGACTATGAAAAAAAAAAAACCTCGAAATATCCATCTGATGGAATTTTTATGGCATCATCGTCTTAAGCAAAGAGTTGTTCACAACATCGTTTTATTCTCATCTGCCCTGATTTCTGTTTCTAAATATTAAACAATTTTCTTTCGAATTGTATGAAAATCGATACTTCGGCTTGACTTAATGAACACTGGCATTGTCTATTGCAATTTTACTTCGGATGTAGTTCATATGCGTATCTAAGGGAAAAGTGGGGTTTTCAGGAACTCGGTCGAGTTGTTCTTGAGCCTCCTGGTTTTTTTTTGGTTATGAATTTGTGGCGCTGCTCTATAAACAAAAGGCAATGGTAAGGTAGGCTTGGTTCTGCCATTTCTTTTCGATGTTCTTTTCAGAGTTTTAGAGGGGCGTTGTTGTATTCTGACGAAATGGGGAAGCTGGACTATAAAAGCTCGCGCACATGATTTGGGCGGACCACGCTGCAACGCAAAATTCTTCACTCAATTCACTTTCGTACATTTTGTCTGAACCATCGGTCGATTTCAACTTTAAATTCAATTCAGGAATATTCTCCTCACTATTGTTCAATATAACTTTTGACACGTGTATACCAAACGCATGCAATTGGAAGGCGTATCCTTCCAGTTGCATACCTTTGATATACATACACGCGTGCCCCTGGTGCAATGGTCTGCAAGCAGTGGCTACCTTATTGCATACCATTGTGCAAGCTTCTTCCATGTGAATTTACTTCTCAAATTCTCTCTGTGAGCACTATTTTGTAAGTTTGTCGAAGTACCGCCTACGGGAACCGCGATTTGTTTATAGAGTCGTCAATATAATACGTGATTTTGAGTGAAAAGTCAAGGATTTTCGCGAGTCGAGTGCAACGTACTCATCCACCTACGTACATTAGTTAGTTCCCCATGCTTTTGTGGGCAGCTAAAATGTGGGCGTTCGTATCGTTAGTGAATTAATTTTAAACTATAACTTTCCATATATACGAGTAAACTGTAACACTCATTAACACATATTAGAAATATTAAGTTTTACTACTGGAAATTTCATTGAAAGTGTTGAAAAGTTTCTGTTAATTTTATATACACGTGCTGTTTCATACTTGACCTTTCTTTCATACGGGAAAGATAAAATTCTGTGAAGGTAAAAGCTGGACTGTACCGGATTCCGTGCGCGGGATGTCCCGCGTTTCGCGCGGGATTTGCCTTAGACTGCAAGCTGCCTTATTTTTTTAAATTACTTGGATACATCCGATTTCTTGGGCCTTCGATTCACTGTTGCTGTATAGGCAGTGGAGGATTATTATTTACCTGAAACAATAATAAAATAGTTAGTACAAAATAACTCAAATAAACGAATTATATACTAGTTTCTAAGCACCATTTTAGAGCTCTCAGTGGTATGTGCGTAGGCACACTAATGCGTGTACATTGACACACACACACACAGGTGTAGTAGCTATTGTTGTGACATATGCTTTAACATACTACCTTTGATATCCGGTTTTTACTTAGATTGGTGTCTCCAAATTTAAAAAACTTTTAAGTCAACTCTAAAAATGGTCAGATATATTTTTTCTAGGCATTCATCTTTTACGTATTTAAAGTTTGGAAACTCATCGTAGAGTCCTAGGTTAGATTCCTGGGTCGACTAAAACGTTATTGGCTTTTGCCGATAAAAGTTGTTATCAGATTTCTTTGTCTTCACTTGCAGCGATGTTTCTGGAGGAAACTTTCGACGAATTATTCAAATGTAGAGTTTCCTTGACCTCAAGATTGTAATCAAGTGCGAGCTCTTGGGCTGAGGAACGTTTATATTATAAATACGGGCCCTAGCTTAGATTCCCGGGTCGATAAAAGCGTTATTGGCTTTTACCGATACAGGTTGTTGTTATAGAATTTCTTTTTCATTACTTGCAGCATTTTTTCTGGAGGAAGCTTTCGACGAATTTTCCAAATGTAGTGTTTCCTTTATAGTGCTTGACTTCACAAAGCCAAACTAGGTATACAGCATGTGATAACTCGACAGTTAACATCAGTACCCACCTGTGCGCACACGCCAGCAAGCCATTTATCACGCGTGTCAATTACAACAATCCTTCTGCAGGGGAAGTCTACGATTAGCATTGACCGTCTTCCGTCTCACGCATTCCTAGTATACTGAGGTGTAAGATATAGCTGCTAGCTTCTGTTGTATTGCATTGTATTATTTTGCTGTATAGTTAGGTTATACAGGGTAATTGGTAAAACACATTCAACGTCTCAGGACTACAAAACAGCAACTTTTGTTCTACTTTTAATAATTAATCAGATTTTCATACAAAAATAAAAATATTTAAATTCAACGCTCTAAATGTTACGAACTCTACGCCTAGCAAAAAAAACTTCCGTGTGTAGTGCACGTGAGGCGTAGGTAGGTACTAGTGATGGCAATTAATGCGATTTCGCATTTTCATGATCGTTGCTATTGCTATACTATTTGCTAAGACGAAAATTGTTAATGAATTTCGTTAATATGTGAATTAAAGAGCGCGTTCGCCTTAGGACGTCTCCTATTATGCGTTTAGTTTACTAGCCGATAACGTTTGATTTATGCACTAGTACACTACACTTGCATATTTTATGTCATTACGACAATGATCATAAAATCAAATATTTTTAACAATTTAAAACCTTTTATTGTTACGTATGATAGTTATGATTATGAAGTACGACGCAATGAATTAGCACTTCACAGAATTTCGCAACTATATTTCATTTGCTAAATGCTAAATGAGCATTCGCATGCTATAATCCATCACTAGCAGGTACAATAAAATACAGAATTGAAATGTGTTAGATAGAACAACGAACAATCTTGCAGGTTTCTTTTTGGTAAATGTATTATGTTTTGTAAAGTCATATATCGTCGTTGCGACTTTAAGACCTCTTATGTGTCACTTTTGGCAAAATCACTTTTTTACGCCAGCCTTTTTCACATTTTGAAGCTCTATCGAAAGCAAAAACTCTTATGTGTATACGACGATTTGATCATCATTTCTTTACCAATTTCAAGATCTACAATGTATGCTTCATAATATAATGTTGGTGCTTAAAATATCGATTTTCTCATAAAGTTGAATTTTACACATTAGAGATCTTAAAGTCGCAACGACGATATAACAAAAGTTGTTGTGTATGATGTTAGTCATACAGTCCAGCAAGGTTGTTACCTCCTTACTTATAAACGTTGTATATCGTCTGTATAGTTACACAACGCTTTGTCTTTTACTATCGAAAGTCAAATTACTGACGAGTGAAAGAGAGAAATCGGTGTGTAACTATACAGACGCTATACAACGTTTTTAGTAAGGAGGTAAAGTGTTTTACTGATAACCCTGTATAGTGTAAGAATCGTCACGGCTAGCGGCTGAGCTAGGGAGACGTAGGTCTACAGTGATCGTGTCATAAGGTAGTGAGCTAGTGTCATCATTGCAAGAAGGAGAAAGTTTTCATGAAGGTAACTTTGTCATACACTGAAAGAAATATTTGCATAACTGTAACAAACGTTTTGGTTACTGTTTACACAAAAATTGTGACTTGCGAACTAAATGTTATATGTAACAAAACCCTGTTCTGCACACTAAAAAATCTGTTTTGTTAATTTAAGCAAATTTTATTTCCTTATAACTAAAGTTGAGTTATATTTTAAGTAACTTAATTAGTTCGGCTAATTATTTCTTTCAGTGTAAATATACATTATGTAGAAAACGACATCATTATTATCTGCCTAGCTAGCTTATTCGCAACTATATTGGGGTTAGCTTCTATTCTAACTGGATGCAGCTGAATACCAGTATTTTACATGGAGCGCCTATCTGACCTCCACAACCTAGTAACTGGGTAATACAATACGCCTTGGTAAGAGTGGTTGTCAGACATTCGGGGTTTTTGGCGACCCGTAATGACTGTCAAAGATCCACGAATGACAGTCGAGACCAACGGCTTAACGTGCTTTCTGAGGTACGGAAGGATCTTGGTATATAAAGATGGTCACATCCACGGAGTAACCGCGGGAAGCGTAGCTTATATATATATATACTAGCTTTTGCCCGCGGCTCCGCCCGCGTGGATGTCGGTTATCGCGTAAAAAAGTAGCCTATGTTCTTCTCCATATCCCAGGCTATATCTCTGCCAAATTTCATGACGATCGGTTCAGCGGTTTACATGTGAAAACGTAACATACAGACAGACAGACAGACAGATAGACAGACACGAGATACTTTCACATTTATAATATTAGTATGGATTATTTCAAACTACACATACAAGTACACACAGTCCATATGGTATTAGTAACAATGACTAAAACACTATGTTAGTGAACTCTTATAAACAACTAAAAATGACGTGGCCAACGTTGACACGTGCCTCCGCATCCAGTGCCTTATAAAGGGACTGTTCACCTTGTTCAATAATGTTTTTAGGATGCTGTTGGAGCTTAACCTGATCGATCGACCCGTGTGGCTGTTATTACTTCATCATAATTACCTTAGTAAATTTAGTTAACTAGTAGCGCTATCACTGGCTAAAGGCAATACAATCATATAGGATACTGCTTCCTTCCATAAAATGTATAGTTAATAAAGAAATCTAAATCTATCGGTTTCTAATGAAATACTCAGTAACTTTGTGCTTTTATTTCTATGTATTTTTCTCTTTTAAGGGCTGGTTTTATTGTTACGCGTTTCGGCAGTGCCGTTGGAACGTGCGCGTTCGGAAATGTATGGGGTAGTAATTCCAATAAGTCGCGCGCTTGAGCAGCGCCGTTCGGTAAACGCGCGCTGTTCGCCGGCGCTGCCGAAGCGCGCGCCGCTCTCGTGCGCTTCTGCGGCCAGGGTCTCAAGTCTGCTATTACAATAGTGTCAGAATGGTCTCGCCATTGTGAGTATTTGACAGTGTTTGTATGGCAAATCTGTCAAAAACTCACAATGAAGAGACCATTGCAACGTTTGTACATTACATTGTAGACTTGACCCCCTGTATGAGTGTCGCCGCGGCGATATTTATATATAGATAAATGAATTATATCGATTCGAATTAACGTTCATATTGTACACGACTGTCTCACAGCAGCGGAACGCGCGGTACTAATCTCGTTTCACCCAGCGGCGCTTCTAGCGGCGTGACTATAAAACCAGCCTGAGTGTTTTATGTGTACACAAATAATAAATAAACCTGTCTGTTGATATTATTTTGTTATTGCTAACGTGTTCCAGCTGTTGCAGCAGGTAGAGACCAAAGCTCAACACTTCCAGCTCACCTGACAGATTGCTTATTAGCTCAACAGCTGTAGCAGCTGCAGCTGTTTCATACATTATTATATTATCATGTTATACCTAAATATTAACAAATAGAATCAGTACTATGAATTAATTGTAAATTAAGATCAATAACGTATTGTTCATGCATTTAATAATTCCTGGTAGTGACGTCATTATGTTGAATATTGGAGTTTAAAATCATACTTATTAATTAATTTATTTCACTATAATTCTAAATTAATTATTTAGTGCGTTTAGCAACAGTTGAATAATTTTTATTAGTCTTTAAAATAACATACCGGATGTATCTTATATTTGTTAAGTTCAATTGTATTGTAACGGCTTCCGAATCATATAAAAGTAGATGGATTTTGTAAATTGAGGTCTATTCTGTGAACTCGCAAAGTGCTGCCCAAAAATATACTGGTGCGTCAAGAATCTGAGTATTTATTCACCCACGGTCTGTCACATTTCAGCTTAGTGGAAAGCTGCTGGCTCAAAACTGTTAGACCAGTACTCTAATTGCGTAACTCACTATCAATCACAATCCGAATGATTTTGAAGGATATTGCTAATCCATTGCTTTATGTAATCGAAAAATTTGTCTGCTAAACAACGTGAATCAGCGCTGTGCTGTGGGTCCCTCATAGCACAGCATCATGCTGAGTGGAAGCCTTCTTGTCACAGTCATGACGTGCAGCTGCCGACTTTAAATACCACGTGGTGTCGCGATTGTTTAATTCGATTTTAGTTATGTCAACATTATGTTTAAATGAGTTTTTTGAAGAATAATCAAAGATTCTCATATCCAAAAGCAAGGAATTTTTGTGATTGTTTAGTTAGTTTAGTTCGGTGTACAAGAGAATCGGCATCATTATTATATTCTTTCGTGTATTGCGTGTTGCGAGATAACATTCACCGTGCATCATTGGGTCCGTTTAGCGTGTTGCCAGATAAAATGATAACGCTCCACGTTTAGACTGCGGCCGAGTTTTGTAACAATGTGATACAATGATAGCGTATAAAACAACGTGCTGTAAAAAATATTTTATAGTCTAAAACGCGTCCTTAGTTTATAGCGGATTTGAACATCACTAAGAGACTCCAACAGTATAGATTGCTCATGATAGTGTCGTGTACCTATATCTACTATTGTAGTCACGCTTGCTGGCTCGCTATTAAACTGCTTTAATAGCGAGTTTTTGCTATGATGTTTTATGTTATAGCTCGTAAATAGAAACGGACTATGCAAGGTACGGACCTTGCATAGTCTGTTTCTCTAAAAACTTTAATTACCAGAGCAACGACTTTAGTTAGAAGATACAAGTGACAGGACCGCCCTTTTCTCGGTAATAGTCATATTTCGTCGTTGAATGCACTCGCTCAGTTTTGAATCTTTGAGACTCGTATTTACGGAGTACGTAAGCAAGTTTTCTGTTCCAAGAATCGTGGTACGGTGAGTCCCCAGCGTTACGCGAAGCCAGCTCTTCTTTCATAATAATAGTTTGGTAGTTGTTGTTTGTTGCGGATGCGAGGTAAGACATTTTCAACATGCCGAAAACTTCTCTGTTACATTTCTTAGTTATTTATCGTAAAGAGGCTAATTCAATAATAAACTTTTAGCGCTGAACCGAACGTTGAAAATCCAATAGTGCCCTTTTATTTAGGCATTTAGTGAAAACAAACAGGCATTTAATCGTGTTGATTAGGCCCATGCTTGTTTGTTAATAGTTGATTACCAATGTATTCAATGATAAACAAGCGTGATTTCAACTTCAGCGCTCTTTAAAACATTCAAATAAGAATAAGGTTGCAGTTTAATTAATTGTGGACTTGTGGTGACGTAAACGATTAACGAGTCACTCCAAATTCCAGAAAGTTCATTTGATTTTAACTGTTTTATAGTGGCTGACAGTTTAGGTTTAAAAAATACCTATTTATTAAAAAAAAAAAAAATACACTACGTCACTTAAATGAGAACAATGTTTTGAAACTAAATTATAAATATTAATTTCGTCACAATCGTCACTGCATCAATTATGAATATTATTAATTATGGATTTATGACACACCCACCCAATGCATAAAATTTTTCGGAAGGGTGTTACTTGCAATTAAATATTCAGCTAAATGTGTCTTGAACATTCAATGAGTGTATTTTTCTTCACATGAGGGTGCTTTGTTGTTACGGTAACTGTGCTCCTAAATGTTAAAGAAAATTTGCCAAACTTGTTCTCATCTTTGGTAAGATCACTTGGAGAGATTACTTTCTGAGTAACGTTCGTAATGGATATGAGCAAAGACCTTGAAAAGCGGATCCCTACCAAGGTCTTCGCTTTGAAAAAGTACTGAGATGACGGCAAAAATAATTAGTTCATCAAACAGAGCCGAATTTAGGTCTGGTTTGTTTACTGTGGGTCACGCGGCAACCATAAAAATAAATGATTGGGCCAACAAAAGATTAATTGTAACAATTGGTTGGTACTTCTACATACTTCTAATTCGAGGTACTTAGACCTTCGCGAACTAAGCATGAGAAGATAGGAATGAGGTCGCTAATCCTGAATGGTACAAGTGATGATAATTGAGCGATTTGATGAAAACAATGTGAGTGAGGTTATTGTCTTTCTTACCAGGGCACCAGCGACACCAGAGGGATTGCTGATTAGTGGCCGATGACAAAATACAAAAGTATCATGGTTCATTTAAATATGGCTAGAAATAGCAGTGCTGGTGGCGTCATAATATTCATGACAAAGAGCTTTCTGTAAGTGTCAAGATTTTCCATTTGTTGGTGGCTTGGTGGGCTTATCCTATCAACGTAGTCTGATTTTAAATATCATTATGACGTCATAGCAAAAAAATATGCCGTAGCCAATCCAATAACTTGTTTTCACTCACCCATCCCGTAGGTAACGGAACGCCGTCTTTCCGACAAGGGTCACGCTGCCTGTCGCGCCCGCGATATCGCACCAGTCTGCGTCAGCCTTTATTCGTTTTGCAACGACAAGCGATACAATGCTTACCGGTTTTTAACCGATTTCAAAAAAGGAGGCGGTTTCTTAATTCGACCGTACATATTTTTTTTATGTGTGTTCGCGGATAACTTCGTCGATTATGAACCGATTTTGATGATTAATTTTTGTTGGAAAGGAGTACTATGATAAGGAAACCGGGTTCTGATGATGACATCCCAAAGAAATCGAGGGGAACGTTCGAAAATCGAAGTGGCGACTAGTGCGTTTGTAAATTTTTTTCATTATGTATATTAGAGCACTACTATTTAATGAAGTTCTGGAGTCGATCTGAAGATGGAGCTGAAAGACAGTCGAGGGAACACCTCAACGATTTACAGCAATTACCTGGTGTTTGGGCTTGATTAAAAATGAAAAAATACTTTTATTTTGGAAGTCGGTGGCAAAAAACGAAAATACGGAAGTAAAGACACCGACTTCCAAAATTAAAGTATATTTTTTTTTTTGTGTTTTTTTTTTTTGTAGTCGGTTGTTTTTTTTTTGGGCAATAATATGTATTATTATTTATTATTCATAGTGTTTATGAGTTTATTCAAAAATATTCGTTGCCAAATGAACAACTATTCTTCTATGACTTACGTCGGACAGCAAAATTGTTCGCAACAGCATACCCAAAACAACTTGACCTACGCGACTTGCGAAAATGTAGAAGTTCAAAGACCAGCCGTTATGGTTGATTGCTATCTGCAAAATTAATCAGCATGTCTGCTATGGTACATGCGTAACTTCCATTATTGAGTCATGGTGTGGGACCATAGTTTAAATTCCTTTGTTTTAGTTGATAGAAAAAAATCATTTGTGCTGTATACAAAAAAAGTTAGCCTTGTCCGAAAAAAATGTAGCAAAGATAAATGAATCCAGAAACATGAGGCGCCGTAACAAAAGCAGGATTTTAGTAAAGCTAAAGCAATATGCAAAGAAGAAAAACGTAACAACAGGCACTTCGTCTCAAGACGCCTAAGGCCGCGTCCTAACCAAAAGCGATCATCGCGCGAGTAAGCGATCGACGCGATCGTTTGTATGAATTTTGATGTACACACAGCACCACTTGTGGTTACTTCCCAAAAGACATGTTCAAATCCGTGATAGGTGTTGGTACAAAATTAACATAAACAAGCAATTACAATTTAGGTGACATGTTAATAGATAACATTAAAAAACAAAAAAAATATTCTATTAAAAATATGTCAGTTAGGTAAACAGGTAATAAATAAAATCATAAGTGTTTAATTAGCAAGTCGGAATCGTCATATCTCTGTTTATCAGTAGTAAACTCAGTGATGAAGTTGTAACATCTATCTAAAAGGAATTTAAACAAAGACCTCTTAAAGGATCCCAGACACTCTTTATTTCTAATAGCAAGTTATACAGTGGACAACATATTAATTGCCACTCTCTGGAATTCCGCCGAAGAGCAAGAAAATAAGTCCAAACGCCGAGAGATATTATTCAGTATTTTTACTGCACGAATCACCGCATGCACCGATACAAACTTTAATAAGTTTGTACGGGTAGCCGCAACTTTAAAAAGTTCCGCCCGCGGTCCCAACCGTAACCTCCTGTTTGGAACGAGCAATCCCAACGATTCCCATATTTGTGGATTATTCGGTATCCCACGAAAAAACCCCACCATCCCTATAACAAAGAGAGTTGGATACATAAGCGGGTAGAAAGGGTAGACACCATAGTGCTTCAAGTATAAGTAACGGGTAAATTTGTTCTGCATTTTTTTCAACATCTGAGAATACTTCATAAGGATTCCAGATGATAGCACTAGTTTCCAAGTTGCTTCGCACTAATGCATTCTAAAGTGCCAGTCTATCAGAATGCAGATGAATATCAGTATTTTATATGGAGCGACTCCCTATCTGACCTCCACAACCCAGTAACTGGGTAATACTGTACCCCTTGGTAACACTAGTTGTCAGACTTTCGGGCTTCTATGGATCCATAACGACTGTCAAAGATCCACTAGACAGCCGGGCAGAGGCACGGAGGAGTCTCGGTTTGTAAATATGGTCACCCATCCACGGACCAACCCTGGCAAGCGTAGCTTAACCTCATGGATCGACCCGCACGGTTGTTATTACTTAGCCACGAGCTCCTTAGGTTTGATCATTGAAGCAATAATGAATGTCGTAACAAACCCTGTCGCACCACAGATTACAGTGACTGCGGTGGTACCAATTTCTTGTTAATAATATTAACCTTGATTATTCTCCCACGGCCTAACGCTGTTGAATGGACATTCTGTTTTGACGGGCAGTTAACTAAAAACAGAAGGACGTATAGCACTCACTTTAGAATTATTGTGGTATTTTAAGAAACATTTTCGTTGAAAACATTTTTGTGGTTTGTAGTTTTTAGGGTTCTGTAGTCAACAAGGAACCCTTATAGTTTCGCCATGTCCGTCTGTCTGTCTGTCCGCGGCTAAGCTCAGAGACCATTAGTATAGAAAGCTATAATTTGGCATGGGTATACATATTAATCACGCCAGCAAAGCGGCAAAAAAATATATTAAAAAAAAAATTGTGTCCTCCCAACTCGTAAACTAAGGATGATTTTTTTCTTTCTCGTCTATACCATGTATTTGAGTATTGTTGAATAAGCCGTTCAAAAATATTGCCGGTCTTGGAAAACTATTTTTCGATTCAGGGATACATTTGTGTAATATTACCTAAGCTTTAGAGTGCTAATTTTTGTTAGAGTCAAGTGTGTCCCCCCAAACTTACATTTACAGTTGAAAAACATGTTCTCCGATACATTCCGTATGGAAGAACATGTTTTTCAATTACAATGTTAAGTTCGTTCTTGTGATAAATTCATACCGACTACGGAATTCGTCATTGTGCGTGGTCTGACACGCACTTAGCCGGTTTTTTTATGCATCTCGGCGACGCTACCTCAGGCGTGCGTGACGAAAACAACGCAGCTATGTTATGTATCTAACTTAAGACAATCAGCGTACTCAAAATACTGGCTTATTCTACAAATCCCCCCTGAAAATCCCTCTTAGGAGGAAAAGTGGAATCTATAAAAAACAGTCTAGAATTCACCCCTGATGAATTCAATACCGCTTAGGGGGGAAAATTAGAATTGAAAAACAAAAAAAAAAAAACCCCCAATTATTCCAAGACCCCCCTGAAAGTGATTTTTTTTTACATTAGGGTTCATTTTTCCCCACTGAGGGGGATTAGTGAAATAAGCCGGATTATCAGGCGTGATTTTTTTTTTTTTTTTTTTTTTTTGTGTATGGCATCTCGGAGGTATAACCACTGGGGGTTCCTGCTCCTTAACCGGGCTTTCCTGTGGTGCCGCAAGCTCCTAACGAAGTTTACGCCTCCAGCCAGGGGAGTTTTTACTAAAATCTACTTAAGCTAGACGACTGCTCGCTAAGGGCACCCCAGGTGGGGCTCGAACCTCGGCTTAGGGCAGTGTCGGAGGGAGGGTGGCAAGGGACCGTCGGTGGCTGGATAACATCAGGGTTCTGATATCAGGCGTGAATTCTAGACTGGTTTTTATATATTCCACTTTTCCTCCTAAGGGGGATTTTTCAGGGGGGATTTGTGGAATAAGTCAAAATACTCATGGTACTACATAACTCCGTCGCCTACCCAACAAGTGATAGAAGATTATTTATAACTTTACATAACTACTAATTTCAAGTTCAAGTTGAAGCAAAACTTTTTGCCAGCCGAATTCAAACCTTATGTCTTTCAACTTAAGATTTATCGTACCCATGGTCTTAGAGACCGGAATTTTCGTGTTGGCGGCAGATGCGTTTTGTATAATTAATCTTTTAATTGTTATGCTGTTAGGAAAAACATGTGTTGAGTAGAGCTGCTATGTCCGGGTCTGCATAGAAATGTGAAACGTCGAGTTAGGAGGGTGTGCAACGGTCCACCAGCGCGACTCCTTTAAAAAAATATTATCTCGTGACTGAGAAGGAATTATGAAAATCGGCTCAATAACGAACCTCGGTAAGTGTGTCTAGAATTTTCTAATTCCTTTTATAACGTTTCATATTGAGACATGAAGCAACAAAATTTGATGTAAAGAAAAGCGGCCACATTCCTGCTTTTAGTTGTTTCCCGCGGTCCATTTTTCTTTGTGTAGTTTCCGTGTTGCGGGACTGAAATTCAATTTCTATGAATAGTAATAACTGCTGGCTTCTAAGCGGTGCCCAGATAGGCCTGTAAATAGTAATTATGGGACAGTAATTACGGAAATACGGAGTGGCAAAAGGGATCAGGAGTTTGCAGAAACGGAGCGGCGCGGTATGCAATTCATTTCGAGCACGCTAAAGGGCGCTTATTCCGGGCGATTTTATAAAAGACTAGCAGCCCGTCCCGGCTTCGCACGGGGTAGACAATTATCATTTTAAGACTCATTTTTCTACACCTTCGGTTACATTGTTCAAATTTTACCAAGGATCCCTAGTTTTTTTCAAAATGAAATGTAGCCTATGTCAAATTGGAAGAATGTAGCATTCTATTGGTGAAAGAATTTTTTAAATCGGCCCAGTACTTTTTGAGCCTATTCATTACAAACATACAAACATACAAAAATAGGTACAAATCTTTCCTCTTTATAATATTATTATAGTGTAGACGACGTAAATCATTCATGCAAAGCAACATCGGTAGCAGACTTTTCAAAAATTAAATTGCCAACATGTTGTTTACCATGTCTAAAATGAAATCAGAACGGATTTAATTGGAGACTAAGCACGACTGGAAGTAAGTTGTTCATAAGCTATTTTATCTAAAAACAGGAAACAAGTTCTGCCTTTGCTGTTATAAAAATGTTCATCACAATTTTATAATCGTGACTATCGTGAGACGAAGTTTTGTTAATAAGGTCTGGAAATTCTGAAAATTGTAGGTACAGTTGGTGACAATGATAAGTGTCCACCTAGGGCTGCCATTTTGAAATGTAAGAAGTCCTGATAAAGTGCCAAAAAAAATCCGGCAAAAAAATTTTTGCTATATATGTTATTTTTTTTCAGCACACATTAAACTCATTTTTTTTAAACTAAGTATATAGAAATTCTGTGCAGTTCTGGCCCGGACGAAAGGCCAGAAAACTGGACATATCCGGATTGCCCGTACGGGAACCCTATATCCATCTTACCAAGTAAACTGCTAGGTAGGGTAGATAGGTAAATATGTATCTCAGGTTACCGACCATACCACGACTCACGAGAAAATCGTGAAGTATTAACTTCTTGGTACAGCCTTTTTGAACGTTGGTTCTACCGGCTACTGGCTAGAGTTAGCCATATTTTTAAAAGTGTTATTGGGTTTTTCCATCAGGAATTTCACAGTAGCAGCCCGCAGTCTGGATTTGTGCCCGGTTCATGGCAATGGTAATAGGCTTGCCCCCTATTAAGTGCGACTTAAACATATCTGATGAAAAGTGGATGTACCTACTATAGGTAGGTGAGCTCGTGGTAATGAACAAACCTAAGAAAGAAAAGAAAAGAAATGAAAAGAAAGAAAAAGTATTTATTGGGACTCATACAGGAAGAGCTCGTGGCTAAGTAGTAATAGCCGCACGAGTCGATCCATCAGGTTAAGCTACGCTTGCCGGGGTTGGTCCGTGGATAGGTGACCATCCTTACATACCGAGACTCCTCCGTGCCTCGGAAAGCACGATAAGCCGTTGGTCCTGGCTGTCATTCGTGGATCTTTGACTGTCGTTATGGTTCGTCAGAAGTCTACCAGTCTTACCAAGCAGAAACAAAACTAAATAATACAATAGTATTATCCGGTTACTGGGTTGTGGAGGTCAGATGTTAGGCAGTCGCTCCATGTAAAATGCTGGTTTTCAGCTGCTTCCGATTAGACTGGAAGCTGACCCCAACATTGTTGGGAAAAGGCTAGTCAGATTTTTTATAGTTATACCTGCATAACTCTTCGGGGAAAACAGGCGTAAAGTTACGTTGTTATTTGTTCTATCGGCTAAAGTTTAAAGTTGGCCATAATGTTTGAACTATTTTTATTTTAAAACAACGCACGTTGGTCGTGAACTCGTGACAAACCGCCATTAGAGTTGCGCTGGCGCCGATCTATCTTTCCCAATGTAACAGCGATGTCGCAACCTCTTCAGACTTAATAAAATTAATCGCACTTTTTGTCGCACTTTTTTTCGTTAAGTGAAACTAATGTAAATGTTAAGGTTACCGTTTATAAGAAACTGGTTCTTAGTGCTTGTTTAGGAACCTGTCTTTTGTCAGTGATATTAAATTTTTTGTTGATAATCTAAGTTATTTTTGCACTTCGAAATCTGTGAATTAAAAATTAATATTGTCTTGGAGACATTTTTTCTGCAGCTTCTCAATCCTGAAGATAGCAAATAATGTCTCCGTTTCTGATTTTAATTAAATACTAAAACATATTTTCTTTACTTCAGGTTATTAAATAATAATCTTACTGGGGTATCTTGCCAAAACCAGTTGTTCAAAGACAACTAAATAAGTAGATAATAGGTCAAATTTTCTCATTAGATTTTGAACTTAACTATCACATTTTAAGGTTTAAAATCGTTTGGAGAAATTTAACAGTTTCGTTTAACCTGATGTGCTGTCGACTATACTAGGAAAGATCGCCTTTAATATATTAAACCAACAGATGGAAACAGCACCCTAATTGCGTACCACACTATCACTATAGGAATGATTTTGCTAATCCATTACTTTATCTGGATTGGTTCTGGAGTGGCGACCGCGTACCGGAAGACGTAGCTTTGGAAGGCCTCCCACAAGGTGGACCGATAACCTTGTGAAGGCCGCAGAAATGGAATGATGGATGCGGGAAGCACAGAACCGGTAGAAGTGGCGGTGTTTGGGGGAGGCCTATGTCCAGTAGTTGACGTCTTTCGGCTGAAATGATGATAATGATTGCTATATATGTTCGAAAAAAAATCTGCTCAAAAACGTAAATAACGCAATGAATGTTGATGAACTGTCAAAATACAACCCATTGATCAATTGCTACTGTGTTTTACGCAATTAACCGCATACCTTACAAGTAAGCGCAGGTATATCTGATCTGTAAGGAAACATCAATTGAAAATTTCCAACAAGGAGTCCATTGACATAGTAACTCAGGAAATGGATATTGTATTGCTTTATATTGTTATTATTTATTTTTAGATTGTTTTCTCTCGTATTTAGATGCAATAAGAGTGTATTTCGCCGTCAAAACCCGCTGCCGTCAATCGCCCCAGATACCTACTTCCAGCAAACTTTAATTACTAAAAAACTTCAAAAAAACCGCCTCAAAAGTTTAAACATTTATTGGTGTTCACAAAAACCTGACTAATTCGCATCGAGCAACTGTAATTGATGCTACATAGCGGTCCATTCTCAATATTAACACCTGCGGAATGGAAAAAAAATGTGATTAGAAAACATTCTACGAAATTGTTATGGTGGCCTCGTGGTATGAATTGAGGTTACCATGTAACCGATAGTTTTGGTACATTGGCTTACTGTGGCGAGTAGTTGAAGATAGATTTGGCAGTAAAGCTTTGAAGGAGCTCGTCTGTTGAAGTACAGTACAATAGTACGCCAGGGGTAACACTTAGACCTTGAGCTGGCCCAGTGTAGTCAACTCAGCCTATTGCAGTCCACTGCTCGACAAAGGCTTCTCCCAGGCTGCGCCACAATACTCTGTCCTCCGCTTTCCGCATCCAGTCTATCCCAGCCACCTTTTTGAGGTCGTCGGTCCATCTAGCTGGGGGCGTCCCACACTACGCTTGCCGATACACAGTCTTCACTCCAGGACTCGTCGCCTCCACTCTAGGACTCGTCTGCTCCACCGGCCATCAGTCCTTCGACAAACATGGCCAGCCCACTGCCACTTCCGCTTGCTTACTCTGCAAGCTATATCGGTAACTCCGGTTCTCTTCCGGATGATTTCATTCCTGATTTTATCCTCTATAGAATCTTCGAGCATAGCCCGCTGAGCAATCTTAAGTTTGTGGACCAGTCCGACCGTCAGTGTCCACGTTTCGGCACCGTATATCATAACGGGCAGGACGCACTGGTTGAAGATCAACCAATAGCATAGCAGCATCAGATTTTTGCGGAGCCCCTTGCTTTTATTTATAAAAAAATCTGTAAAAAACCACACGAGGTGGTCAGACATCTGTGATCATTGTAACAGAGCCGTCAAAAAAAAATAGTCGTCGCAAAAAGGGGCGGTAAACAGATGTGGTCATCGTGTGGACGGGATATTGTTTTCAAGGTAGTTAGATTTTCGTGCCCGCGATAGTACATAATAAGATCTTGTTCTTTCGCAAGTGGGCGTGGGCCTTTGCCCTATAACGATTTGTTCAGAAACGGACCTTTTACTATGAACAATGGACAAGCGAGTGCTCTTTATATGGGCGTAAAAGCCTTGGATATGCTTTAATCTTGGGCAGTCTACAAATAATTTTTGTGTGGGCGTTTAGTGAACTTGTCAATACTGCATATCATACTTGGGAAAGACAAAGAGTCTGAATGACAGGTAAATGACACGTCAGGTGCAGGACAGATGAAGGAAAAATAAGGGTGAACGTTTTCTGTAGTTTCTGAATGAGAAAAAAGTTATGTAGATAGGAACTTAGACAAACATAAAGATATATTTATTGCACAGCTGTGTACATTTGTTCTTATTTTAAACATAACATTTTAGGCTCAAAAATCTTCCCCATGTCGGATATGCATAGGTAGTATTAAAAGGAATTATTTTCATACTAACATATTATTGTCCCAAAAAACTCATGCTGATTATAAAATTCATTATGAATTACTTAGTTTTTTTTTAAATTTTGTTTTACCTATATATTATTTCCATTTAATCGCGTAATAGCTGGAGGTAACTGATTGTATACTCGATTACCAGTTACATAGATACTTTTATAATAAATGATAATTATTGTTATTAATAGAAATTAATGTCAAAGTTATATTGTTTACTTAATAACGTTCACTGATAGACAGCGCACAGCCTAAGCTTTTGGATGTAGAAGCAAGGAATTTTGCAATAGAGTTCCTTATACAACAAAAGTGAGTACTACTTAATAGGATGAAGGTTTTTAAGAAAGTTCGTCTTTTTCGACGTTGAAATCTCAATTAATATTGGTATTTCCTCATAAAAACGAGCTTTCAATAAAAATACCGTAATAAAAATAAAAAATGCAAAGATTAAATGCCTATCGTTTTGACTATAACTTCAAGCCAACGTGACTTCTCTAGCACATTCTAGAGCACACAAACATATTAAAAAGGAATAAAGTTATAATAAAACGAGCTCTGATTCGAGTAAGGGTCACAGCAGTGTCCGCTATAAACTCGTCAAAGTAGTTGGCCTCGCCGCACGGTCGCGGCTCGTTGTCATATCAAATATCTATAAATATCATATGTTGCTTTGATACTTAAGTTAATGAAGCTTCTGATTAAGGATTTGTCTGAAACTGATTTTCAGACTGATCGAGTCCTCTTGGATATATCAGGCTGAAAGTCTTGTAAAATTCACTCGCGGCGTATTATTTGCGCAACTTTGTATTTGTTTTTAAACTAAATAATGAAATTACAGCAAATATTATTATTCATATTATTTTTAATTATAATATTATTATTAGATTGAATCCGGAACGAGGTGATTCGGCAGAGAACCAAAGTTGTCGACATAGCTCACAGAATAAGCAAGCTGAAGTGGCAATGGGCCGGCCATATTAGCCGTAGAACCGATGACCGTTGAGGTAGACGTGTGACTTGAATGGAGACCGCGAATCGGCAAACGTAAGGTAGGACGCCCTCAGGCTAGGTGGAGCGACGATCTTCGCAGGGTGGCTGGTAGCAGCTGGATGAGAGTTGCCGAGAATCGAGCAGTCTATAGCAGTGGACTGCTATAGACTGATGATGATGATTATGATGTTTATTATTGAACATAAATAAACATAATTTATAAGTAAGTGGATTACGTTAGGTTAATCGATCGTTAAATACAGCTCACAACAACGTTTCGAGTTATTTACTTTGTAGCAATAAAGAATTAATTAACAAATTATGTTCAGTGCATAATTCGCTCAACATTCTAGTCTACCAAATCCGCTGATTAGTTTTTACTAAATTATCTTTCATTTTCTTAATTCTGAGGTCATAACTGTCATCAAAATTCTCTGTTTTTATCTCTTAAAACGGTTTGTTTCATAATAACAATGCATCGTATGTATGTAATAATTAGATTATTTTAATGCCAAGTATTCAAAAGCATATGCTAAAAAAAAAGCACCTACTCACCTTACTCTAACAATAACGAGATTATTAAATCTCGTAGGACCCAAAAAGACGCTCGGCGCGTGGACACGCCGCACGCGATCCATATATTGTACACTAGAAGACAAGGCAAAAATATCAACGCCAATAATCAAAGTTGACACAAGATGTGACTTGTCTTTCTCTTCTGATTTATTCCATTATAAGCTGACCTCTCACTGTTCTGTAAACCTATACAATGCGAGATCGCAGCTTATACTGGAAAAATATAGCTTGATATGTAGCCGTGTGTACCTAACTTACTATCGTAGACTTAGTATAGATTATTGAAACAATAGATTTTAGTAGTGACTAGTTTTTACAGATAAAACTGAAGCAATCGTTGCGATAGAATATCATCATAAGAAAGTGCAGAGAGATAATGAAGTTGACGTAAAGGGACCCGTTGAAGAACTTATAGCATTTAAAATTACAGGTAAGATGCGATGCTCCTTTTCTTGATCCATATCCAAAGATACGATGTATGGACTAGAAAGGGCTAGAAAGGGTGTCACTAGCTACCGAGATGACGACTAATAGACAAATTTTGAGTTATTGGAAGGGCAAGATGACAAGTCTGGTTTTCCTTAGTAACTGAATCATACAATTCATTCTCGACCTTGTTTCCTTGACCATTAACATTTTTACTTTCCTACAGGTCATGGCATGGAGGTCAACAGGCGTGCATCGTTTCGCGTGAAACCAGACAGCGACCAAGTTTGCATCCAACGCGGACATTTACGGATGAAGAAACTTGCACTCATTTTCTAGAACGTGTCCGTCTTTTTGTACACAGGATAGCGTTAGGTATCCTGGCGATAGTTCAAAACATCGACAAAAGATACGTTTTGTGAATCCAGTGACCTTCTTGGCTTGATCAGTGTAAATTTTCCCGAAAGGTCAACTAGCCAATTCCGTAATGAATCGGTACATTAACACAAATGCATTCCATAAATGCAAACCTGGCCGTGTGTTTTAGCTCATTTTATGAAATTGAATGCAGTGTGGTTTCAAACCGGTTCAGCCCAATGACGTCAACGTGTGGGTCGAAATCGGTCAGTTCGTGTTCCAACAATGACACAGTGTCGATCTGTCACTTACATTTTCTATCAGCACCCGGCACTGTGTTAATTTGTAATAGTGACTCTATCATTTAAGGGGCAGTATCTTATTAATATTTATTGTATTTTACCTAGTTTGGTAGATCGGTTTCTATTCGTAGTCCTGCGAGGTATTTTACAGTAAAAACATTCGTTTTGTAAGTGGCACAAGTATGTTTGAGAGTTTTTAGACATGTCCGTGAGATTCGAAATATGGCGTGGGCTTGTCATTGTTCATATTTTGAAATTTGTTGATATGGTGTGTAACGGTGTTCTTTGGCTTTTATTTAGTTTATAGCTAAAAGCAACTTTATTTTGTTTTTAACAATATTCTATGCTTAAAGATTTTTTTGCTTTTCGAGATGCTGGGGTCGGTTTCCTCTCAAACCGGGTGCAGCTGAATACCAGTATTCTACATGGAGAAACTATCTATCTGACCTCCACAAACCAGTTAGGTACACAAAGCTCCATTAAGTCCTTACCCCCCCAAAAGATATGTGCGTTCAAATCCGTGATAGGGCCAAGTTGGTTTTTGTATTTTGCAAAAACATGTTATTACAATTAATGTTTTGTTTTAGTGAATAAATAAGTATTTTCGAGATTTTTTATAATTTTGCGTAACAATAATGTGCGTTCATTCAGTTACACATTGTATAGGCTCTAACTTGGTTTCATCATTATGAAGTTTCTAACTTGGTTAGGCAGACTTGCGTCACAGTAGTCAAAGTTGATAATAATTGTTGAACTATGTAGGTCTTAGGACATCTACGCCATCTCTTTAGATTTTGCTTGACTAAGTATGTAGAGCAGTGGTGGCCCAGAGATATGAATATCCTTCAACATCATTCAGATTGTGATTGATAATGAGTTACGCAATAAGGGTGCTGAGTACCCCTGAGAAGAAATGGCGAAACAAACTCTGAAACGGCCGCGATTTATGCGTTAAAAGTCGTAGGTTCGAATCCAGACAGACCCAAATTAAAGGTTGCTTTTACTTTGTGTCAATTATTTCATCACCACTGTTCCCAAAACGGTGACGGAAAACATCGTAAGGAAACCGGAATGTCCTAAAAATATATATATATATATATATATATATACATGTGAGATCTACCAACCCGCACTGGGACCGGGTGGTGGATTACGGTCCACCCACTCTAACAGAGGAATCCTGTGCCCCATCTTCGAGATATTTTATTCAAATAATATTATATAATAATAATAAATTAATATATAAATAATAATATATTTAGAATAGAATAGAATACTCTTTATTATGTACACCATAAAAATTACAGATATAAATGTAGAACTGTTACATAGGGTGTCACAATGGGCGGTCTTATCGCTAATAGCGATCTTTTACAGAGAACCTTTGGATGGATCAAAAAGTAGGAGAGACAATACTGCAGGTAGTCAGTGGTGTACCATTTACGTATACAATAAATACATACATACATAAAGCATATAGATACTTACCCATATAAATATATATACACATGATACAAGAGCAAGGAACTTTAAGTAATGATGATGTTTAAGGAGAGAGGAAGTGATTTTTAATTTATTTTAATATTATATTATTCTTATTTTTTTAGTTGGGATTTTGGAATCATTGTCGGGACACATCAATATCACAAATCAAAATATAAATATTTATTATTAAAATTAAATTAATGAAGATCACACTTATTTTGTTGCCCTTGTCTTTTGGAAGGTATTCAAATGTTTCTCTATGGCAGTAATCGGTGAATAAAGCATCCTGTTCAATATCATTTGAAATATTAAGCACGTCAGGTAACAGGGAGAACTTTTTTTTTAAACGCGCGGGAATTATAAATGTTATTAATTTTGTTTTGACTCGGGACACCATATGAAATGTCGGGACAATCCAGACGATTCCCGACCGTCTGGCAACCCTAGCCCCAACAGTGAGAATGTTTAAGGTGTGAGAGTGAGAGCCTCATATTCTCACACTTTGATGCGACCAAGTAAGTCATCAAAAATAGACAACACAAAAAAAAAAACTTTAAATAAAAGCCTGATTTCGGTTGGGCTCTAATTAGTAAAAAAATCACTGTACTGGGTGACATTGGCGCATCAACGACTGAACAATAATCCCACTACAAAAATATATTCTAGAATGACGAATAACATTCTATGACGTATGTGTGAGACACCAATATTAATAGTCAGACATGACGTCACATTAAATTCTCAATTTAAATGTGAACATAGTACAGTCGCTCGTTTTAACTCTTTAAATTTATTCGCAAAGCCAAAGGTCACTGCAGTTAGACAACTGGACAAAATAAAAATAAACTTCTTTTTTGTGGGGTTTTTTTTAATAAGGAAACAGTGGAACTAAGAAACCAGTATGGATAACCATTACTTTGACCACCACCCTACCGAGCGTTTTTTTAAATGCTTTATATGACTTTGTTCTTATTAATTTGTTACAATATTATAGCCTATAAGACTAATAAGCAATGGTGCCGATTCCCTTGTTCAAAAACTAAACTAAATTTAAGTTCAGTGCATCTTTTTCTATCTATTTCATTAAGAAAAAGACAGAAGATAAATTTTAGTTTAGTCCTGTCAAATTAATCAGCGCTTGACGTATTTTGACGTAATTTTAGTCGGCAAGTTTTTAATCACGTCTAAACTTGTATGGAGTAATGACAGGCGCTGATTAATTTGACAGGACTAAACTAAAATGTATCTTCTGTCCTTTTCTTAATGAAACAGAAAGAAAAAGATGCACTGAACTTAAATTTAGTTTAGTTTGTGAACAAGGGAATCGGCACCAATTTCAATCTAACTTAAATTAAATTATTTTATTTCTTTTAATAGTGCCGATTTGTACTTTACACAAGTAAGTTTCATGTTTTTATAGTCAGAGTTGTTTCGGTCCGCATGAAATTTCTTATTCCCCCGACCCACCCTGTCGCATCGCATCGCCCGTCTGCTCTATTACTTTACGCTTAGCGTTCTTTCAGACTTTTTTTGCTCGCCTCTTAGGGTTCCTAGCGTGATTTTAAATAGCCCATAGACTTCCTCAAGAATTGGGCAAACAAATTTAAAAAAAAAAGATTTTTTTTTCAAATGCGACTGGTTCTTCCAGAGATTAGCGCGTTCACACAAAAAAACAAACAAACTCTTTAGCTTTATCATATTCTATTATATTATACTAGCTTTTGCCTGAGGCTCCGCCTTCGTGGATGTCGGTTATCGCGTAAAAAAGTAGCCTGTCCTTCTCCAGGCTATATCTTTGCCAAATTACATGAGGATCGGTTCAGCGGTTTAAGGACTACTAACAACACTTATTCAGCTTTGTTCAGCTTTTGTCCATAGAAAACAACGTTTTTGTATGGAGATGCGTACGCATCTGTTTAGCTTTCCTCGTTTATCTATGCGTACGCATCTCCATACAAAATCGTTGTTTTCTATGGACAAAAGCTGAACAAAGCTGAATAAGTGATTTGCCCTATCATCCCACAGTTCACACAGTACCGTATATTGCCGGACGTAAAGAATAGCATCACCCCGTTTCCTCCCGTGGGTGTCGACAAAGGCGACTAAAGGACTTACTAGAGAATGGGCAGCAGCGTTCTCTATGCATTTTTAACACCATACTACGAGCGCCAACCCGCCTGCCAAGCGTGGCGATTATGGCAAAGCCCCCAATTGGAGGAGGTCTATGTCCAACAGTGGACGTCTTTCGGCTGAAATGTATTGTATTTACTTTGAACTAGTAGTTGCAGGACATCCACATGTAGGTAGGACATTAATATAATGTGTAAATACTACCTGCTTCACGAATTCGGTGTGATGACCGGTTAATGAACTCCTGCGCAGTCAAAACGTGTATGTCTTTTTCCTTTTAACATTTTTGTTTTGTACTAAAATGCATGCTAAAATAAAGTTATCGTTAAAGTTAATTATAATTGCATACAACCTGTGGAAGCGTATAGGAGCACTTCGATAAAGATTGAGCGAAAGTTTACTGGAGCAAAGATTAAGGGCGATACAGCGACAGACAGAAGTTATACATAGATAGAAAGGAAACGATTTTACACAAGAAGGGTTACAATATTAAATTTGATAGGATAGCGATATGAAATTAAAGGAACGCAATTTTGGTCATTTTTATTTAATTACATTAAAAAAAAAACGAAAAAAAAAAAACATCGCAAAGCACGTCCTAACTTCACACAAAAAAAGTTTTTCAAGCTATAACGCCATCTATGACGAGTTTGAATATTGCACACTAAAAGAAATATATTTGAAGAAGCTGTGGTAATAAAATTTTACAGGGCTCAGTTCTTTCTTCCTCCTGTAAAGTTGCATTTTTCGAATATACGAGATTTTCACTCCAAGGCGACGATATAAAATAAGCGGTAGCGAGCCAAAGCGACGAGGGTTCGCGTTGAGGGCTTCTGGCTGACTACTGCGTCAATATCTACATATTAATTAGTTGGTCATAATGAAAGCACATGGTTGTATGTTGTTTCATAGCTAATAATCATTTTATAGAATTTCGTTTCACATAAATTTTTTCTCATATTTTCGTTTCATAGAATAATCAATACGCAGAATACTTACTTTGAAGATTTTTAAATCATTGATTTTTGTTTCACATAAAGCTTAATGTTAGAATAGTCATATCATAGAATAACAAATCAAATATTCTTTATCCTTATATTGTTTATTTAATATAAAATATTCAATTAAATATAAATATTCAATTTTTCAACTGCATTTTTTTTGCATATTGCAGCATGCAAGCAAGCATGCAACATGCAGCGTGCAAGAAAGCAGCATGCAAGCAAGCATGCAGCATGCAAGCGAGCATGCAACATGCAGCAAGCATGCAGCATGCAAGCGAGCCTGCAACATGCAGCAGGCATGGTTTCTGTCACGGCTCCGGCGCTGCGGGGTTGCGGCGGTCCCACGCGAGCTTTTCGTCGCAGATGGTATTCACGCTCACCACCGCAGCTTCGGCTTGCTGGCCGGCTCTACCGGCCAGCCTCAGCCGCGGTGGCGGGCATTAAAACCACCTGCTCCTCAGCTGGCGGGCCGCCTCGCCCCTCCGCGCCTACGCGGATTTAAATTACACTCTAGGGGTAGGGCAGACAAGACTACGTGGAGTCGGTTTTGCAGCGATTCGTTTCTGTCACTAACTTATACCTAACAAACAATATTCGTTAAAAAATAATTCTACTGTTTGATAAATTTGTTAAACAAAAAAATGTGATTAAAAATTCATTGAATTGTGTTTCTGTGAAATATGTTTCATTCAAGTAAATAGTATTTGAAACAATAATATTCGAACTAAAAATACAAGGACCAAATATTATGTGAAACATTTTCTGGGAAACGAAATTCTATGAAATTTCTGTCTGCGAAATAAGGGGACACCAAAGCACATTCCATTAGAAATCAAATACTAATGGATTATGGCGGGACAAATTGAGGTGGATATATCGTTAAGGGTCAAACACGCCAGCATAGTGCTTACTATCAAACTAGATTGGTATGGATGAAGAAACGCAGCAGAAGTACCTATACATTTTGAACAAAATTTGTTGTTTATGATGTTAGTAATTTAGTCCTGGAAGGTTGTTATTGTTTTACCAATAAAGTATACTAGAAAGTCAGGTGAATCTACAAATTAATCAAATAACCATAATATAACATAGTTAATTATTATATTAAGTTATTAAGAAAATGCTCTAATTTTACAAATATTTTTCTAAATCATTAACACACTTCATATTACATTATAATAAAAGTTACATCACGCCTGTAATTCCACGAAGGGTTATGCAGAGTTGTACCTTAGCATGTACACATACCATACGTTCATACAATTCGTTTTTTGAGATATTTATCGAAGGTAATGATTTCTACGATTTTTTTTAAGTGGGGTCTGTGTATATGCGTTATATGTGTTCTGTTCTGTTCTTTATATTCTAACTTTTGTTACTCTTTCATAATTTTATTTTTAACCCTCGCCCCCAAAACGACGATTGGACCAAACCTTATTAAATTTAAAGGGCCAATAAATATATTATTAAAAAAGGGTTTTTTTAATTTTACTTTTATATTATACTATTATGGTTATTCCTCACATATTTTATTTTTATTTTTTATTTATGTCGGTTTTCCTGACTAGTTTTGAGCTCAAATGGGGGTTAATCATGACTTCATGAGTTCATCAATTCTATCTATTACTGAATATTTTCATGGTATCGGGACCCAGTTTTGCGTATCATATTCTGCTAGAGCGGTTCTAATCTGTAAGTTGGCAAGAACCGGTAGCCGCAACATAATGTAGGTGTTCCGACGGTAAACGTAGAACTTTCTCTCTCACAGCTGATTGGAAGCCGTAAGACTGGCGGTGAGACGAAAGCGGTGGAACAAGCGGAAATAAGGTACTGGCCAGACTGGGATTAACTGGGACTGGGATCCGTAAAGGTAGCCCGCCCAAATTCAAAATTTTCTTACGATGTTTGCCAGTATCAGCGCTTTTTTACGTTAAATGTTGGATAAATCAAAATTATATTTGAAGCACAGCCAACCCGCCAACAAGTCTGCCAAGCGTGGCGATTATGGCAAGCCCTCCCAATTGGGGGAGGCTACGTCCAGCAGTGGAAGTTTTTCGGCTGAAATGATGATGATGATATTTGAAGCAAGTATGACTAGTTCGTGAAAATCGACGATTTTCACGGAAATATAATTTCTCGCAGCAAATATAATTTCGAGAACCACATTAATGTTTTAAATGATACTTTAATTCAGTTAACCAAGATCCATTGTGTTAGAAACAATATTCTTCTGTGTAGTCTGTGTTTTTAGTTAGTACTTAACTATAAACACAGACAGTGTACAGTGACAGTGACTAGTGACCTCACCAACGGGCTGTCTTGCCTCTCGACTATGGCGCTCAGAATGCTGTTGGGGCTGCCACGGAGTCTGTTTAGAAGCGAGGCCGCTTTCTTATGCTGTACAGCATTAAAACAGTCGGTACGTGCCTCAGCGAACATAGATTATGCGCTACAGAACCGAGGCAGACGCAACAGCACCCAAAATGCGTTGTTAAACTGGATCCGCAGAGCATTGTAGGCCTTTTAGGTGTAGGATTATAATTTATTAATTATTTTATCATAATTGTCACGAATTGAATTTTTATCAACATACAGAGTACTGCAATTAGCAAAAAAAAGTATGTGTTATTTAATTTCGCGGGTTACATTGAAGGAATCACTTTAATATTTTGTATTCTAATGACTTAACCGCAAGACAAAAGAATCATGCTGTTATATGCGCGTTAACTATACCATTGAACGCTTAAGGGTTATTCTCGAAGGAGTATAGATCATCTCGCTTGCTCAGTTGTTACATTTTCGGGTTATTACAAATTCAGAGTTTCTCACGGTATGTGACTTACTACCGAATACTCAAACGCAATTCAATTTTAAGTCGCCGTTAAGTCTAATGCTGTCTCTGTCACTTTAAACTGTTTTGTAGCGACAGAAACACTTATAAGAACGTCTTAAAGTTAAGTAACGTTTGAGTATTTGGGCATTAAACAGTGTGTGTAAATATCGGCGTAATACAAAGTGTAACTCAATTAATGGAAATTATGATAGTATTTGGTTCAGAATCGTTTATTGAATCGACTTCTGTCAATTTTCATTATATGTAATTTTCTATCCCAAAAATAATTTACACACACATACACAGTACAGTCAAAACAAACCAAAATTGACGAAGTACTTATTGGACCTGCTATGCTAGACCCTTATACGTGTGCGACTGTGTATATGTTTAGATTTTTAATGTGAGAACAATTTTCACCTACAACTAGTAAAATTAATTTAATAAATAAACAATGTTTTATACATAATAATAAATATTCAGTGTTTTATGATTACAACATTATATACTAATTGTGGTGTTTGTTGGCTTGCGTTAATTCCGGGACATGTTGTATATAAAATCTGGAGTTGAAATCAAAATTAAATAAATATTTTTAAGTTTTAAACGATACCCTCAGCGTTATGCATATGCAACTATCGACTAGGCGAAGGTAGTTAAGATGGACGGGTCAAGGAAGGTCGATGACCGAGTGCTGTGACGAATTTGGACCTGATGTGTCTAGCAGTGGACTGGGATATAAAAAGGCTGTGTAAGTCATTACTTTTCAAAGATGTTACCCTCCAATACCAAAACTCGCTCCATATAAGAATAAACTTTATTTTCAAATTTATAATTTACTCAAAGGCGGATAGTTGGTACTAAAACAATATTGTTTTTTTTTTTAAATTGCTAAAATCACTGATTAGGTATTACTTATTACCTCCGAGATTAAACTTGTGTTATGTATGAGGCACTCTCTATTAATATTTTTTTCCAATTTACACGAACTAGTATGCAGTTACATTGGTTTTGTAGCTTTTTAGTTCAAAAAGAAAAAAGTTAATTAAATAACGGATAAAAAAAAAATATGTGTAGCCTCTCTCCAGTGTGAATTTGGGTGTGTAAGTGTATGTGTCATGTGTAATATGTCGTGTATGTGTACGGTGAATGTGACATCATCACGCGCAGTGTGACGTCACATAACTTTTTATTGAACACATTACATGTATTTGTAATAAATGTTCCCTACTAGCAAAAACTGAACAACTATCAAACGAAATACCTCCGCATAGACTCCACTCACACGTTTTTATTCACTTTCGTCTTTTATAAAAGGTGATAACAAAGTTCAAATCGTATTTCCGTAATAACATTGTTGGACATGTTATCAGAGATACGATCTTATTAGTGCGAGAGTAACTTACTCCAGTGCCGCTGAAAAATATGCCATCAAAGGGAACATGATTGTGCTAGGCTAAGTCTACCTAGGTCAGTTCCCGCTACGTTATTAGGTCACCCGGTCAATCCCATATACCTCGAGATTTCGCTTAACTATGAGCGCGAAAATTAGATGTCCACTAAATGTACGCATACGGACAACTCCTACGAATTGCGTTTTTATAAATTGCAAGGAAATACGAAGATTCATTTAAGCTTTTCTGTTGGGAAATCATAAAATTTGCGATACTGAAATATGTTGTTACTATTAGCGTTTGAACTAGTATCGAGTTACTGGGTCCCCTTGGGGGTGTTGGTTTGCCTAAATATAAGGACCGAATAAGTCGGAATCCTGCTTGCTATTTTATTTTAATGATTCAATATTCGTTCACTAAGGATTTACCTCTCACTTGCCAACATTGCCTGACGATGAGAAATAACAATCATATTTTTTATTTTATTTAGTATTTCCTACGAAAAGTGGTCTATACACATAGGTGAACACCTTAACTTATAATTTATTAGTCTTAAGAAATCTCCAGCTGAAACAATCTACGCTGCACCCGGATGGGTACCTACACACGGCTACAAATCAAGGTATAAATTTCCAGCATAAGCTGATCTCGTATTATATAGGATTTCCATACAATGAGAGGTATGCATAAACTGGAAAAGTATAGCTTGATACATATCAAGCTATACTTTACAACCGTCTAAGTTGTACACACGGCTACATAGCCGTGTGTACAACTTAGACGGTTGTTGCAGTAACTAACTGTGTAGACTTAGGTATTCGCTACCCTTTCGAGAGGTACACTGTTTGTCCAGCGTACAACGTCAGCGGGATCTCAACGAGAAACGAGATTATTCGAACCGAACATGACGTCCGGTGGTGGTGTGTGAATTACACGCGGCCATAGTCAAAAAGTCAAGTCCTTTTTTCTATCACCAGTGTCAAGCAGAATAACACATGAAATATTTCCGTTTGTTAATTTTAATGTATTTAATTTGAAAAATTCATTCGCAACGCGTCGTACGTCCAGCCAGTAATAGGACTCGGCCATCTAGATGCGCTGTACCAAATAAAGGCTTCTACAAACAGACGCGATACGCGACGCGACACAAAGGCACCGTTTGTCGCGCGACACGCGGTGCTTATGTGTCGCGACGGGTTTCCCTGATACCAGTTTCAAAATAAACATCTTTCGTTAACGATAACTTAATTTTTTTGTACTAAGACATATCAAAATATGAAATCGGTGTATAATAAAACACGTTTATGTTTAATTTGTCTTTGCGCACTGATTAAAAACTTTTCCTGTATGAGGAAAAGGGTGTAAAGTTCACTCATTCTCCATAGAAAAGGGCGGATCCTCCGACCAGACGGGTGTTTTTTTTTATATTTTTTTAAATTGTAAGAATTGATAAAACCAAATGAAAAATATGTTTAGGGTGATTTAAAATTTGTATCTCGGGTTACAAGTAATCAAAACATTCAATTTGTAAGTGGCACTACAAACTGGTAAGTTTTCTGATCCAATTGTTTGTTAACATTGTAGCTACACCACCAAAACATCAAGTCCTACTTCGAATTTCAGATCCCGAACCAGGTAATTCAATCTCTGAATGTCACCAAACTATCCATCGAACCAGGCAGTCTGTCAACAATACTTGTTTGTTCGCTTGCATTACGAAACTGCTCCACTGACGTCGTATTGACATTCAAGTTTAACTAAGATGAACTACACCCAAAGTCTCAAATTCAGATAATTTATGTAAACAAAGGGGATAACATATCAAAAATAATATCTTCGTAATGGTAATTCACATAAAATGGCGAAAAAAAAAAGGTTACATTTTCTTTTAAGTAGTGAACTGAAGAAATAATTATTTAAAAATAATCATACCGTAATTATTTTTATAAATTTTCGGTTTTAAACAAAGTTATCAAAAATAGGAGATTTTCTGGTATAAAATATTTTATGATACTGGTACTGGTACAATGCAAGAGATCCAAACATTTTCACATTTTTTACATCTTCAACAACACTAATATTATTATGTAGCCACATTTTGGATGAAAACGGCTGTAAACTGTTTCGAATAGAAATCGATTTTGGGAGGTCTACGTCTAGCAGTGGACTTAAAAGGGCTGATTATGACGATCATAGGCCGTGTCTCCGACACATTACATAAAACACTGTTTGGCAACGGTATTTTGTTTGCATGGTTTTTATAATTAATTCACTTTAATTTCATAGATGATTATTTACAAAAAATAAATAATGATAAAATGTTTTGCACCACTGTCCTGTCGTTTTGACAGTGACATTTTTTGACATTACTTTGTTTACATAAATTATCTGAATTATAGACTTTGGGTATAGGAAACTCGTAACCTACGTCGAGGGGGTAAACTGAGTTTACGTCTCTCGATTTAAAACAATAGATCCGCTTTTATTTATGTGCTATTATTGAATTGACCCAAGATTTGCTGTTTTTTTTATTGTATTGTTTTATTTCCGTGGTTCTCGACCATGAATAAGCAATGTGGTGTCATAAGATGACATCGAAATGACGACCTCAGTAGCGGCCTTTTGTCTGCTCTAACCTGGGTGGTTAAACAAATAATTACCAACTGCTAATGCCGATATCAGACGCTTCACTAGAGTGAATGATTCACATGTACGTACCTAGTATTTATTCACATTTATTGCAGCTTTAATTTAAAAAAATAAGTATGCAACGAGCTCGCTTTTGATCGCTTTGAATAAACTGACCCAATTTCATCAGTACCCACAGCATTGCGAATAATCTCTTTATATAATTATCATCCAATTCGCCGATTACAAGCACTATAAATGTCAATAAAATGAACTAAGTAATATCTTATATTTTGCAATAGATCGAAAATACAATAGTTTGTTCATGCTTTTATATAACTTTGTTAGAATGTCGTTTGGTAAATTTAAATTATTTGGCGATAAGACCGCGAGGCTGAAATGGAACTGTGCGGGTCACATCTACAAGATGCATGAGGACAGATGGGCCTGAGTCGTCACACAGTGGGTGCCTGAAGACGGGCTTCGTCACCGAGGCGGCGCGACGACCTAAACTCGTTCTTGACTGATTGGCCGGCAAAAGCAGCAGACAGAGATGAACGGGAAAGTATGGGGGATACCTTTTCCCCAGCCATATAGCACTGTATATGTTAAAAATGAAGTAATTGTGATGTTCGTAACATTAAATTAAATTCACATATAGAGAGAATTATAGAGTTACGGTTAGAATAGTTTTTAACGTAGGTGTCATGTGTATTCTTGGATGGTTTGGTCATGTTGAGATGATGAACGAAAGGCGTCTAACAAAAGGTATTTACAAGACAGTGTGTAGAAATGCGGGAAAGGGACGCCTTAGGAGAACATATAGTGACCTTATTGGTGATGTTCTTCAGAAAGGTCAGGTGCGTAGCACTGGCAGTCAGCGTGGGTGTATGACCAAATGTATGAATTTAAACGAAGCAAAAAGAGTATGTAAGGAGCGTAGCAGGTGGCGGTCTATAGTTTCTGTTTATCCCGATGAAAACGTGAGTTTATGTATCTTTATGTGTAGGTGTGATAAGCGCAGAAAGCAATCATGATGCCAATTAATTTTAACAAACAAGTCACTGGTGCCGATTCCCTTGTTCACAAACTAAACTAAATTTAAGTTCAGTGCATCTTTTTCTTTCTGTTTCATTAAGGCTGTAGTCTTGCAAAATTCACTCGCGGTTTTTTTTTTGTGCAAATTTGTATTTATTTTTTAAAACAAATTAATGGAATAACATGTAATATTATTATTGTACTGAAATAAACATAATACCTATATGTAATTTTTGTATTTTTTAATTTATTTATGTAATGTTTATTTTATTTTTATTTTTTGCTAGTAATTTTTTTTAGTTCATCAAGGTGATTATGTCAGGTAAATCAAAACGTTCAATACCGCTCTTTCTGCCCAACAACATTTCGAGGTATGTTTGTGCACCTACTTTAGGGTAATTAAGTATTTAATTTATTTTAGTTTTTTCTAATTATCTTTCATTTTTATTATTTTGGAGGTCACAAAGTCATCAAAATTCTCTGTTTTTATCTCTTAATAAACGGTTTGTTTCATAAATACAATGAATCGTATGTATGTAATAATTAATTATTTTAATGCCAATTGCACCTTAATCACCTTATTCTAACAATAATAACAATCTCAAAATAGATCTCCATTTATAATAGCATTAGACAGAAGTTAAAAAAGGTTATTTTTGATGCACACTTTATAACAAAAGTACAATAAACTTGTTATAGTTACGATTGACGCCAAATCGATTAAAATGAATTTATATATCAGCTATCACACTTAATTGTAATCATTTAAAAAAACAACCATATGAAATTAAGTAGCTTTCATTTAGATATATTATTTCATTCCAATTTAAAATTACAGTGCCTATGCTAAAAACCTAAAAGAAGCAGGAGTCAACAATACTGCAACGCTTTTTGTTTCACTATAATCCTACCAAATCTAAAATATTACTTAATCCCTTCATAAGCTGTGACAGCCGGGGATTTCTAATTTTACTGGTTTATGTCGTCTGTGAAATTGACTTGACAATGTTCTAAGATTGTCATGTATGTCATTTACTTGTGAATACTTTGTTTGTTATTGTTTAATTTTCGTGATTTTGTTGTTATTTATTAAAATAATGAATAATATGTAGTTATTTCTTTATTATTGTATTGTTATCAGTGTTGTCATTGGGTTGTTTTTACAAAACGTAACTTTTTTTTTGAGCTATGAGTGATCCCGGTGCGGGACCGAGTGGCTTACAACATATAAGTGCTGAGTCTGACCAAAGCCAACGGCGAAAAAAACGTGGTCCAAAAGTTGACTCCGACGAAATAATAATGTCTCCCAAAAAAAAGAGAACGCTGCGTGCTGTAGAAAAACAACCTGTGATAAATATTTTTAAGCAATTGGAGTCCTGGCCTGCAGATACTCCTCATTATAGGACTGAGATGATAAACAAAATCGCAGAAGTTGCCGGTAAGGATGATTCATAAAATTATTACTATAAAAATATTTGAAACTAACATGCATTGTGATAAAATGTATTATATTTTAGAAACTCCGCACATGATTTTATTATTTACAGGCGTATCTCGGGCTACTCTGTCCAATATTCTCAAAGAGTACAACATAAAAAGTCGCCTGCAATCTCCCCCTCCCCAACAGAAGCACATGAAACGTGATGATTTTGATGACATCACATTTAGTGGAATATGCAGGAAAATTCATTCCTTCTTCTTTAATAATGAGTTGCCCACCTTGGAAAAGATGCTGGAAGCAGTTAACAGTGACGAGTCTCTGCCAGATTTTAAAAAAAGCAGTCTGTATAAAATAATTAAATAAACATTAAAGTTCACATAAATCAAACGGAGCAGAAAAAGTGCACTCATAGAAGTCATAGACAAGCAGGAGATCGTCCTTTGGAGACTAAAATATCTTCATGAAATAAAAAGGCTAAGGAATAAAGGAAGGAAAATATATTATTATTTAGATGACACTTGGCTAAATGAAGGTACAGTGCTTCTAAATTTCTTAACAGCTATTTATGCACTAAGCAGTGTATGACCTCTTGCATTCAATAACATTATAATTAATTATACAGTTAAACATAATTTCATAAAATTGGTTCGTGAAATGAATGGTATTTATATTAATAACCTTTTATCATACAAACAGGTCACACGAAATGCCTAATATGGCATGACACTAATAATAAGTCTTCAAAAGAAGCACATTGGGAAGGTCTATCTGCTGGTTTAAAAAATCCAACTTATAATCGGTCATACTGCTATGTATTTTATGCACTGTCCACGCCATAAAAAAATGAACACCCCATTGTTATTGACTATTAATTAAGTAATACATATTATATTGTATTATGAATTAACGCATGCAAAGCGAACTTTTAAAGTTATAATTTTTGTTATAGTATTTATCTATGAACTATTTCCAGCAGTGAAATTATATAGGGGGTACGGAATAATTGACTTGTATTAATTTTATTTCACAGGGTTTGTGAAGGGTTTTTAATGGATGCTGCATTAATATTTGATGCAAAGAAAGGTGATGAAGATGACCACTCCGAAATGGACGCCTTCAACTTTAATAATAATAATAATTTATTTATTTACACTTCAAGACACAATCATCTGTGTAGCCCTGACTCTTGTACTAGGATTTCCTGTTTCATAAGAGCCAGACCTCTCAATTTACAGGGAATATGTTATAGAAGCGCGATAGACAAAAGTGAAAATGTTTCAAGTTAATTTTGTCAAAAATTGAGAGTGGCGCTGTAATTGTTATGGACAATGCGCTATACCACTCAAGGACATTGGAGAAGCTGCCAACCACAGCTACACGAAAGGCAGATATACAGGAATGGTTTAAAAGCAAAAATATTCCTTTTGAGGAAAAAGATCTTAGGGCAACTTTATTAGAAAAAGCAAAAATACAAAGACATTTATACCAAAAGTTTGTTGTAGATGCCATGTTGATGATAGCCATCTGGCTAGAGAGAACGGTATTTCAGTATTGCGCCTCCCACCCTACCACTGCGAGTTCAACCCTATAGAATTAATATGGGCTCAAATGATGGGGTATATGGCTCAACATAACAAAACGTTCAAATTAGACAAGGAGAAACAATTACTCCCACAAGATCTGGATAGTATTACGCTAGAACGATGGCAGTCTTGCGTTGCTCATGCAATTAAAGAAGAGGAAAAGTTAAAGCATAATAGATGATGTGGTAGAAAGATTTATTATTAGGTAACGTCGGTGAAACTTCTTCATCTTTATTCTCTGATGATACTCGTAGTGACTAAATTATATGATGAAGACGAAGAAGTTACACCAACTATTGTGTGTTGAAAGTTGTTGTTTTAAATAAAATATTGTAAAAAAAAAAGACTTTTATTTCCTTTAATCTTAATTAAATTTAAATCATCACGACGTAATCGTTTGTTTCATTCATTCGTTTTGTTGTAAGTAATGTGTGATGAAGATGTTATTACGACCTATTTATCAAAGTTATGTTAAAACATTTTTAGTTTAATTGTTTAAACTTTTAACTTTGAATAAAATGTTTCGCACTCCTGCTTCTACGAGCCTCTTTTTTCTAATGTTATAGTAAATGAAGTATAGATTCCTTCAATGTAGCCGGCGAAATTAAAAATGTATTACATTTTTCACAGATTGCGGCATTGTTTTATTTGTCATATTTTCACGAAATATATAATATAATTATATTTTTAATAATAATGCAAATAAATTGGCACAGTAGATTTGGAGATAAGAGGGAATGGTCAAATTGCATCTATTTTATTAAATAACTTTTAAACGATTTATGCAAATATATATTTTATTCATTTAATATTTCCTTTCATATTTTTTTTTTGCCTGGTTAGTTTCCGATGCAAGATCGGTGGCTTGTCGTTGTAGGAGAAAAAAAAAAAAAAAAAGTAACTCATCTACCGTTCTATTTTTAGGAACGAAGGCGACGATTTTGTATAGATACATTAATCAGACATGAAAGTAAATAAAACTTCGTTCAATTTTAATGTATTTTTAACACAGTCACAAATATAACAGCACGCTTTTATTGAACTAAAAACTGCTAACGTGCTATTTTTAGAGAATAATATTGTCTCTACTAAGCGTAAGGTCCGGGGTTCGATCCCAAAGCAAGTGTCATAGATATTTTTCATTTGGAGTTTCTCAGTAGAAGTAGTTTTCTTATTGTCTGAATTTGTTCCCAGTTTAACATTGAATGAATACAAAAAACAAAACATCCTTATAATAATTCCACCCATCCCAACTCTGAATTACCCGAGTGTCGCTTAACCTCACGAAGAGTTCGACCTTCAACACGAACGCTATTACAATATTTGCGGCATTTTTTATGTCAAAATTATACGAAGTTGCTTTGACCGGCTTTCTCTAGCTGTTATGTTTGACCGCAGGTTAAGTATCAGTGACACATTGAGCGGTACACGTGAACTGTGATCGGGTAAGCAGAGAAATGTTGGATTTATAAAAATTATACTTACACTAGCTGCAGCCTGAGGCTTTTTCTAAAATAAAGGCTCGTACAGACTCGCGCGATATCGTGGGCGCAACAGGCACCGACATAGAAATTGTGTTACTACTAGTGTCGCGTCGCGCCCGCGATATCGCACTAGTCTGTACGAGCCTTAAAAGTAGCCCTAGTTATTCCATATAACATCAGCTATCTGCCAGTGAAAGTCCCGTCAAAATCAGTCTAGCCGTTTCGGATATTAGCCAGAAAAACCACATAGACAAAAAAAAAATTGTTGTAAGCACTGTTTACAATACTTTCATAAGCGTTTAGTAAAAAGCTTTTATTTTGACATTACGAACAAACACTTTAATTTTATTTATTTTTATAGATAACATCACGCCTGTTTTCCCCGCCAGGGTAGCCAGCTGAGTACAGCATCTACACGTGCTGTTCGGATCGATATATTCTCCAGAAATGTCATAGCGTTTGGAAAACCTAGGATAGTAAAACCTGGATTTGTGTCATGTGGCTTCTGTATTAAACTTTTAGACGTATTACAACTTGGCCATTCTAGGCCGCGATGTTCAAAATTTCTTATTACGTTTTTAGGGTTCCGTATATGAAAAGGATAAAAACGGAACCCTAATAGGATCACTTCGTTGTCCGTCCGGCAGTTCGTCCGTCTATCTATTTGTCAACACCCTTTTTTTCAGGAAGGCGTGGAGGTATCAAGTAGAAATTAATATAAATAAAATACATAGGTCTACGGAACATATACGTGGCAGCTTCAAAGTCACACCTATAACAGATTAGAAATGACAGAAAACCGCCTAAGATGGTATGGACACATTAAAAGACGCAGTGAGGATCATGTGGTTCAAATAGCTCTAAATTTACCGGAAACAAAAAGAGGTAAAGGCTGCCCGCCAATGAGTTGGTGGTCCAATATCGCGAGAGACCTCAAGAAATCCCAATTGCTCGATGCAACAACCCAAGACCGTTCGTCTTGGCGCAGGAAAGTGAGGAGACCCGACTCCTAATAACGGGACCAGGGATGGAAGAAGAAGAAGACATGGGTCTACGGTAAATCAACGCCATAAGAAAATACTGCCATTTATGCGACATATTAAAAAAAAAACAAAAACACAAACGATATTGTATGTGTTATGTTATTTAAGATAGTTTAATTAAGGACCACGCTATCGCATTAGGATTTTTTTCTGTAAGGATAGCAGTGTTTGTGATAAATAAATAAATAAATATTTTGATACTCGCTCGCTAATAAATCAAAACGGCTTATTCTACAAATCCCCCCTGAAAATCCCCCGTAAGAGGAAAAGTGGAATCTATAAAAACAGTCACCCCTGATAATCCCGCTTAGGGGGGAAAACTAGAATTGAAAAAAAAAACTTTTTCCAAGACCCCCCTGAAAGTGTTTTTTTTTAACATTAGGGTTCAGTTTTCCCCACTGAGGGGGATTCTCTGGGGGATTAGTGAACAAGCAGGGGTTGAATTCTAGACTGGTTTTTATATATTCCACTTTTCCTCCTAAGGGGGATTTTTCAGGGGGGATTTGTGGAATAAGCCATCAAAACCTATGGGTACTTCCAGTGGACCTAGAATCATGAAATTTGGCATGAAGTAAGGTCTCACAGCACAAGTAAAGGAAAAAGTCCGAGTATCGTTAATTTGCAGATATATCACATTTAGAAAAATGCGATTACAAACTTACATTTGCAGTTGAAGAATTGACCGTGACATATATCGATATCGATATAAAGTTATGTTTGTTCCCCGGATAAATTCATTCTCCAACTGTGGAACCCTTCACTATACGTGGTCCGACACGCATTTGGCCGGTTTTTTTTTTGCAAATTGTGGCATTGTTTTACATTTTAGTTTGACCAAAATTCAATACGCAAATTATATTTAACAAAAAAATACTAATTTCAAATAATTTAAAACATCAGTATGGCTCTCGAAATTATAAAAATATCTTGGTATTTTATTTAAAAAAAATCTTTTCAGCTATTCTTCGCTCGGAAACCTGATATAATCATCAATGAAAGACTTCATAATATTGCTTTATGTAAAAGAATAATAATACAGAGGAAATGTAAATTATGCTTCATAAGCTCTCTGTAAACAAATTGCCTTTCAATAGTTAAATACATACATTATATTATTTATAATACTAAATAAAATATTTTAAGGACACAGAGAGCATCCGGAAAACAACCAACGCTACCTATAAACAATTTAACCCAAACCCACGCAATAAGCAAACATTGTAAAGTTTTCCGAGCTAGAAATACTTATTTCCCGTCTCCTAGTCTTTTACTGAAAGCTACTTATAGCAATCACAAACGTGTGTTTCTTCAAACTGTTGTATCGTTGTATCTAACTTGACTTAAGCTGATCAACTCCCCCCCCCCCTATCCATTCAACCAGGAAGGTAAAAGCCAAGAAATAATCCTGCGATCACGACTCAACAATCACGTGTGTTCCCGGTCTAAACGAGTCTTTAGATCGAAAGCTCAAGTTATTCGGTCAGATCGGTCACGAGTTGGCACCGTGATTGTGTGTCCTGGCCTTAAGACCGGTATATCGCTCAACGAACGCACCAGTATGCGCACAGACACGGACACACACATAGACACACAATGAATATGGACACAGACACATAGCCGCTGAGGATAAGTGAAAGCAATCTGAGTCGCACGCGATTCTGAGCACTGCGAGTCAATCGAACTTTTTGTACCACCATTGTTGTTTAGTTCGAAAACGAAATTAAGTTGATTATGTATTGTTGTTTTTACTTTTATGTGCCTTATTAGAAGACTTCAAGCGATAAATCTAAACTTATTTTCTCCGATATCTGGAGTCTAGATGAAACTACATTTCCAATGTTTCTATGTATAAGTAAGTTTTTGCGAAACCAGAGGACCAATTGAGTAACACAATATCAGTAGGAATCGGTTTCATTTTGACACTTCAACAACATTCACTGCGTTATTTACGTCGTTGAACAGACAATTTTTTTTCGAACATATGTAGTAATGGATTAGCAATCTGTTTCAAAATAAAACAGTACACAATTCAATAAAACTGGTGGAAAACTTCGGAGCGAGCCCGCGGTAAGTTCGTTATGGCTACTGTCTGTTTTCATGGACAGGAAAACGCCATCCACCTATTAAGGTGATAGAGATAGCCGACTTTTAATGATTTCATACTAGGCGAAATTTTCACATTTAGGCGATGATTTCATACTAAAGATCACGCCTAAACGAATTATGTTACTGATTTGGGAAAAATATATGGTAAATTAGAGCCTTTTCATAATAACTTAATATATGAATATTTTAGATTATGTTTATATTACATAGTGAAATTAATTTGTTTTATGTCTAATGCGGATAAGAAACTAAGAATCACGCAAAACCTATCAAGCGTATTTTTCTGAAACCTTCACCTTTTTAATGATAATTTAATTATTGATTTTTTTGTATACGTGTTTTATTAAAATACCTTTAGTTTATGTATAATAAATTATTTGGGACAACGCTCCTGAATGGGCAAGTCCTATTATTGGCTGGACGTACGACGCGTTGTGTGACCTCAGTACAGAACAAGCAAGCTAACCACTCAAGGTCACTGGCGTATATCTGCTTTTTAACCACAAGTTGGGGGGGTTTCACAGAAATCATAATGTTCACCAACAAAAGAACCATTGGACCCCATGGGCTTCCAAAACTTTTCAACACAGAGCTAACACTTAAAGACGAAGTCAAGTACCTGGGGGTGATCCTTGATAGCAAACTGCTCTGGAACAAGCATCTTGACTACAAACTTAATAAAAGCACAATTGCATTCTACCAATGCAAAAGAATGTTAGGGAAAATATGGGGGCTCTCTCCGAAGATCACTTTGTGGCTATACAAAGTGCTGATCAGGCCAATGTTATACCATTATCAGACTACAACGCTTCCAACGACTGGCCTGTTCAGCTACCATTGGCTGCATGAGAACCACCCCAACAGTAGCCATGGAGATAGCCCTTCAATTAACTCCCCTTGACCTGTACATACAGCAGGAGGCGGCGCTAGCTGCCATCAGGCTAATGCACCTGGGCATATGGGGCAAAAACCTTACCAGTGCACACGCTAAAATCCTGGACCGGGCGATTGTGTACAGCCTCTCATCGCTGCCCCGTGTGATAGATAGAACACCAAACCAACCGATGTTCAACAAAAACTACATTATACAAACAGTTCAGGAAGATAGGGATCAGTGAGCAGCCGATGAAGTGCGCATCTAGGGCATCTACACAGACGGCACAAAGACACAAAACGGTTCAGGTGCTGGCGTACACTTCCTTGACTTCAATATTAACTTTCACATACCACTAGGCACACACCATTCGATCTTTCAATGTGAATGCGTTGCCTTAACACAAGCCGCAATAGCAGTAAAGCGCTTAGGCATGCGTAACTACTGCATTAATTCCTATCCGACAGCCTATCTGTGCTCAAAGCTTTTGGGGAACAAACAAACCAACAACAAGCTAATTTTTGAGTGCCATCTAGCTCTGGAGAGTTTATCGACGTTCAATCGAATTACCCTTCAGTGGATCAAAGGGCATAGTGGAAATGTAGTAGTTTGCCTCCTCCGTGCCTCGGAAAGTACGTTAAGCCGTTGGTCCCGGCTGTCATTCGTGGATCTTTGACAGTCGTTACGGGTCGTCAGAAGCCCAAAAGTCTGCCAGCCAGTCTTACCAAGGGGTATCGTGTTACGTACCCAGTAACTGGGTTGTGGAGGTCAGATAGGCAGTCGCTCCATGTAAAATACTGGTATTCAGCTGCATCCGGTTAGACTGGAAGCCGACCCCAACATAGTTGGGAAAAGGCTAGGCAGATTGATTGAATCAAAGGGCATAGTGGATCCTTGGGCAATGACGCTACAGATGAACTTGCGAAGAGAGGCTCCGATATGAAGGTGCTAGGCCCGTACCCACTTCTCCCTCTGCCTTTCTCTCAATTTCATGCGTAGATTCGCCAAAGATCGGCCGAATTCCATAACAACAGATGGTCACTGGTAACAGACTGTAGACAGTCAAAATTGGCTTGACCAATGGTACACCCGCGATTAACCAAAAAACTTCTCAGCCTAAGTAGAAATAACCTTAGAATAATAATAGGTACAATTACGGGCCATAATCTCCTTAACAAAGATCTTTTTAACATAGGCTCCACAGACACCCCCCTTTGCAGGGGCTGCCTTGACGACGAGGAATCAGCCGCCCACGTCATCCTGGAATGCGAGGCCGTGGCTCCACAACGTGAAGAAATCCTCGGAACAGTGAGGTCGTTCCGTGAAGCCTGTGAAGCTCCCAGGAAGCTTCTGTGCTTTTGGGCGGAGCTAGGCTGGCTTTGTTAGCCAGAATCCCCACGCACAACGGACCAAATGAGAGTCTAAGTGCGGAAAAGGTAGTCCCATCATCATAATCATCATCAACCACAAGTCCACAATCAATGCGACTACAATGTTATGAGCACTCTTCCATCCATTTGATAAAAGGATTTTTTAAGTATCGCCAATGCAAAATACAGGATAATTTCATTTTAATGCAATGCGTGCTGCGTGCAATGGAATTAGTGCCTCCTTGCTAAAAAAAAAACACAGTGGGGAAAATCCGCAATTTTACATTAATGACGAAGTACCTATAAGTAGGAGTGGTCGCGACATGACTCATGCATGCCCGTGAGTACCAACATATAAACGCAATGCGACTAGAAAGGAGTGTAGCTTTGTAAAATACACAGCACAGATTCCACTTTTTTTTTTTATTCGTTGGCCCACCGTAGTAATTTCCCTGTATTGTGGGTGCGTTTACAAACATTTAAACTCACATACACAACAGCCAGACCCGAAACAACTACTTGTAGGTCATACAAATATTTGTTCCGTGCGGGAATCGAACCCGCGACTCGCAGCGCAGCAGTCAATCGCTTAACCACTGCGCCAACCGCGCCGTCAAAAGGCAATCGTAGGCACTTTGTACTTACAAAGTGCACACACTTTGCGATCGCCAAAACACGACCCTAGCCTAGCGCTACACCGAATTAATGCTCCCATAGACAGGCGCGACGTGACTCTAGTAGAACATCATCATTATCTAGCCTAGCTTTTTCCCAACTATGTTGAGGGTCGGCTTCCAGTCTAACCGGATGTAGCTGAATACCAGTATTTTACATGAAGCGACTGCTTATCTGACCTACACAACCCAGTTACTGGGTAGCACGATACCCCTTGGTAAGACTGGTTGTTAGACTTTCGTGCTTCTGACGACCCGTAACAACTGTCAAAGATCTACAAATGACAGCCGGGACCAACGGCTAAAGCACGGAGGGATCGTGGTACGTATAGATGGTCATCCATCCACGGACCAGCCGTGGCAAGCGTGGCTTAACCTGATGGATCATCCCGTGCGGCTGTTATTACATAGCCACAAGCGACTCTAGTAGAACAATTTCTATGAAAACGTCATGGATTTTTGAAATGAAAACTTCTTTAGGCGCGTTGAGCACTTTTTGGGTGAACAAAAATCTTGGAACTCGCGTCATCGTCACCGAACGCCTTCCGTGAGCTATATGTATAAAAGAACAGTTATTCCAAAGTTTTGTGTTTTCACTTTTGTCTGCCAATTTTTTCTACCAGAATCGTCGCGTCGCGCCTGTCTGGGGTAGCCTTAATGACTTAATATTTATTCTAAGTCACGTTCAACAAGGTTATTCAAGAGTAAAAGTGCCTAACAGTGACCGGTTGCTATTCAACAACCCACAAGTACAGTTGTAACCCATTTTTATGTTTACTTTTATAACTTACGACGTGTCTTAAGAGGTAGCTGTTTAGCGTGCGCACATTCCTCACTTGTGCCGTGACTTGACATCTATTTAAATGGTCAACATTAAGTTTTCCACATAACTTTGTCTAACTAATTGTCAAAGCTGTAGCAAAGTTAATTCTATTACTTCTGTAGAAACAGAAAAGATTAACTAGATAATCTTTTCTGCTGTCTCTACAGATGCAAAACATTAATATGTTACTAAAGAAGGAAGACCTGCGTTAAATATAATTAAAATCCTGTCCTTTCCACCTTAAACATGTCTAATAAAAATACATGAAATTTAAAACTTCTTCATCTCGTATTCTGACATAAATAACTTGAATTTAAAAACATGTATTTTTATAAAGATCACTATTTTCTAATTACAAGACATCTTTGATAACCCACATCTTCCATGTATACAGGAATCAGAGAGAAAACTACTTCGCAGGAAGTAATCACTAGAACCGAAGCAAAACATGTTTTCCGCTATCGGAGCCTCTTATAAATCTGGGTTAATAGTAAATATGCAAATAGTAAGACGGAGTTCGATATTAGCTTTACGATACCATAAGAAAGAAGAGAGAGGTGGCAGTAACCGGTGTGTCGCTATCTCCTTCTATAAGAACAGATATGTCTTCATTCAATAACTCCAAGTTTCGAATTTCCGGTTTATGTAGTCGTTGGCCGCCCATATCATCAGATGCAATCTGTTTACTATAGCTGACTGAATCCATAGAATAAGAAATATCCAAAGTGTAATTGAACTAACAGATAACCTTCTTAGGGGTCATTGTACTTATCATTATCTACTACTTTTACTACGGGACCAAAACTAAAATAGTGGAAAAAAAAAACTGTTTTTCCTATACATTTATGTTCACATAACTCGACAAAATGTAAGGAACAGCTAATACTTTATCGCGGTCAATTACAAGTAGTGATGCAACGAATACTACTTTTACGAATACGATTACGAATACGAATATCAAACCTACTATTCGGCGAATACGAATACGAATACGAATATCTCGCCATGGTAATAAAAGACTAATTTATTTGATGAATTTCTATTCTTCTAATAATTAAAATTTACAATAGGCAAATTTTTATTTAAAAAACATAAAATTTGTAGATTTTCTGGTTTTAGGCGATTTCTTTTTTCAGTCTGGATGTTCCCAGCCGTTGAAAAAAGTCTTTCCGAGGCGACTGTACATGGCTTCAGTGAAAAATATTTATGGGCGAGTTTTTCAGACTTCGAAAATGGACATCTTCTCGCCGAAAGGCCAGTGGATCAGCAGTCGGCGTCGTCGTTGCGGTTAAGGCCCTTGCACACGTCGTATTTTTCCAAGTCTGCCAGTAATTAGATTTGCGTACAAACATATTAATTTTTAAATATTCGTATTAGTATTCGCCGAATACGAATATTCGGTAAATATCTACTATTCGGCGAATACGAATATTCGTATTCTTATTCGTTGCATCACTAATAACAAGCTTACAACTTGTAGAAACGAAACTTTTAAACTTTCCGTGGTGCGAAGACTAATGCGGCTGAAAATCAGCTACCCGGAAACCGCTCATCCAACATAAAACATTTTACATTTGTAACCCGTTCCGTGTTGAAAGGCCTATACCTTCCTCCCATACCTTCCTCCCATACCTATTAACACTGTCTTTTCAAAATATTGTAAAAACCAATTATTTTTAAAAGCGTTACCGTGGAGTTTGTCGTCTTGCCGGTTCTTCCCCATAGGAAACGACCAGTTGGAACCGTGCACCTAGCTTCTGACGTTTCATAAGTGCCCATGTAAATAGGTATGTGTAGGTTGTGTGAAATAAAATGTTTTGATTTGATTTGATTTGTTCGAAGTGGGAGTATTGGTATTCAGTCGTACTTATGTCCGGCAACTTACAATAATTGCTGTTTATGTATTAAATCAAAACAATTATTGTTTTGATTTAATACATAAACGGCACTATTTCTGAAACCTTTTCTTATAATTATTAATGAGAACTAAACAAAACTAAAATGTATCTTCTTTCAGAATTTTTCACTAAGAACTGACTTGGGCACCAATGCAAAAGTCCCAATAAACATATTTTTGCTAAGTCCCTAAACAAAGTTACTGTTTCTAATAATAAATCCTGAACAGGTTCTATAGGTCACAACAGACTTGATAACTAGTCACAGAAGAGAACCAACAAGTTTTATAAACATAAATAATTAAGTATGTTTTTTAATTTTCTGAATACCATTAGTCGCTCTTACTAGGATTACATAACTCGCTGGGGCCAACTATATCGATAGATCATAAGTATGTTAGATGAACTGCAACTTCGGTCAAAGTCCGAACGTTGCCTTACAGCCAACGGCAAAGTTTCAGATTTCAGTATTATGAGTGCAACTTATAAAAGGATGAAGCGCTGCCCAGAAGTAACACTAATTGCGTTTGCACCGCTCAAAGCGAGTAAGTAATGTAAGCATTAGCTGACCTACTTAAATTATACACACGAAAAGTTATACTAGCATTTACTCCGGCACTATTTACAATAATAAGCTTCCTAAGCTTAACACGGCAAGGAACTTATTTTTTTACCAACTACATTGTCAACTTGTACTACAAAACTTTTTCAAGAGACAAAATTATTAGTGATGAAAAATTATTCTAATTACCTACCTCAATTTTTTTTTAAATATTTGTTGTTTTCATATCCTTTTTGTACCCAGTGAAGAGTCCGTAGTAGTACCTACTAGTCAATATAAAAGAGGACAATATGTTGAAAGTGAAAATGATTGAACCAGTGACGTACCTATTTGCTTACTGTCACCTTTTCTGAAGACCTTGGTCCAAATTCTTCCGACTCCCGGAAACGCACGACTCGACGACGACGTCGCGTCGTGCATCGTGTTCGACCAAAACACCAACGAGGCAATTCAAAATTCTTATACACGAGCTCTATAAAATAATACTGATTGTGTTACTACGAGTATTGTAACAAATGATGGTAGGAGTTTACTTAATTTTAACTTTTTGTAACACTCATGAATCTTTTAGCAACTAATATCTAGAAGTGAAGGTGCAAATTGAAAACACCAAAGGGCGCCCACGTTTCGATAATCCGCCGTTACATTCTACAAAGGGTGCTTTCGCATTGACCGTGCGGCAAGAGTCATGCAGTCAGTAAGCTCCACATTATTAGTCTTCCTTTGTTATTGTATTTTAATTTTAGAACCAAAGCCAGCAGTTCTTTTTTGTAGTCCGGGTTGTATTAAAAGTATTTGTATTCACGCGGTGTACACGCAGCGTCTACGCTGCTTCAACCAATGTCCATATAGTACACATACGCTGAATAATCGTCTAATAGCTGTGAAGACTGGCTTTTGACTGGCACACGAAAATTTTGCAAAAGAACTGGATCAGATCTTCCACGGAAATCGAATTAAACCATAATTTCGCCGAAAACGACGAAGTTCTAAAACGAAACGAGTCGAACAGAAAGTTGTTTGTGGCGGATTTTGATTGATATACCAGTTACACGTGTTCTTCATTAGAAACTGGTAAACTTCGTACACGGCTACTTATCTAGCTATACAATTCTAGTAGGTATAAGCTGATCTCTCCTTGTACGGTAATCCTATACAATGCGAGATCAGCTTGTACTGGACATGTATAACTTGATATGTAGCCGAAATCACGCGAGACATTTTTTTTGATTTTTCGTCTGTTCCTTTGGGTATTTCCTATTTTTTTTCCAACAACGTCTCAAATACTGGGGGTATTTGATACGTACAAACCCAGTACATGATTTATTAAATGCGAACAAAAAAAAAAAAAACATTGGTTGAGCCATTGTCGAGTTAAGGCGCGGCACCCGACGCGACACAAAGGTACTGCTCGTCGCGCGCCACGCGGTGTCTTTGTGACACGTCGCGTGTCGCGCCATTTTGAAGGAGCCTTTACGCACGGCAATAGATTTTTATGTATATAGATAGATAGATTTACACCAACATGAAAAGACCTCTACTAAATAGTATAATTTACTGGTCAGTATAACGTTCTATGAATAACTATCAAAGATATTGTCGCAACAAGGGAACTGTTATTGCAACATGTTATGCTTGATGAGCCCATCATTGCATTTTCCCACCGTGTGGGCGGTATTGAGAGGAAACTGTCCTCTAGAAACACGCTAAACTTAATTAAATGTAGCTATTTCCAATCCCAAACTATCCTTTGAATTAATTCATCGAATGACTGAATGTCCTTTGCAGAGATTTTCTATACAAATACAATACATAAATACAATTGTGTCTGTTCGTAATGTGGCTTTGTACTTTAGTGGCTTTTGTGGACATGATATTTATTCAGATATGTTACTGTAGTTGTAATTGCAATCATGTCATTAATATTTTACATACTTAGATTATTTTATATTTTGTGAATGTGAGAACGCTGTAGGCCTAGTAGAGTGTAGATTTGTTGGCGGTTTTCTATTTTGTTAAGTACCTGGTAATTGTTGAAAGGCCTACACTGTCCTCCCATACCTATGATCACTGTTTATTTAATAATATTGTAAAGCCAATTATTTTTAAAAGAGTAACCGTGTAGTTTCTTGCCGGCTCTTCTCCATAGGAAACGACTAACTCGAACCGTGCACCTAGCTTCTGACGTTTCATAAGTGCCCATGTAGGTTTATGTGAAATAAAATATTTTGATTTTGATTTTGATTTTAATGTCAAAATTATAGCTTTTACTAAATTCAATTCAATTCAAAATAATCAATCAAATCAATAATAAATAATTATTCAATTTTGTTTTTTTGGTTTTTATGAAAGTATATACGGTAATTATAAAATATTGTCTGTCTGTCTGTCTGTTTGTTCTGGCCTATTTCTGAAACGGCTGCAGGCTGGCCCGATTTTGACGAGACTTGCACTGACAGATAGCTGATGTTTTAAGGAGTAAAGGCTCCTACAAAAAGGCGCGACACGCGACACAGGTTACTTTTATTCTAGAAAAAGCCACACGGGCGAAACTGCGGGAAGCAGTTTCACTGTAAATAAAACTGGTTTCAAAATATAACTTCGTTCTACGCATTAAAATCCTTTTCAGGGTTAATACTCGTAAACATTTTACCGGTGAAAAGCTTTTATATTGGTCTGGAGTGTTCGTTGAAATTGCAAACATAATTTCATTTCAGTATCTCTTGCATACAATGCTGAAAATACGAAAGTACAACATTTAATGCAGCATTTTTGTTGAAGTTGAGGCACGTGGATGGTGGGTGGAGTTGCCAATCAGATTTAATGAGCAAAGGTAATTGTTATGTTAAAACAAAATGGGGAGTTAAAACTTGCATTTATGAAGGCCTTTTCGCTTCCTGGAGACGAGTTACAACTTGGAAATATCTTAAGAATCTACGGGTTCAGGTGACTGCCTGCAGAGAAAATAATGGGAAGTCATTTTTTTGGCCCAACAGAACCGAATGATGTGTTATACTATTAAATGTAGTAATGCATAACTCAATGGTAGCGCCTCAAGAATTCGCTCTATCCCTTGTGCCGACTAGACGTTCCCTTTGAGTTGGTATGTAGTTACTGATAATTCGGTCGTTTTACTCTAAACCCAAAGCTAGTGATTCTAGTGAACGACGAGCATGGGATTTTCCTAAATACTTGTTGCATTGAAAGTGGTCCCCGGCCACTATTTCTCGGATTAATGTTATCTAATGGTGATGATTATTTAGAATGTGATATTTACTGGTCCGGTTAGATAGGTCCAACTTCGAGAAGAGGTCAATCGTCGAATTCGACTCGGCTGGGAAGCGTTCAGCGTTCAATATCTTCTCGTCCCACATACCGCAGTGTTTCAAGACGAAAGTCTTTAACCAGTGCGTGTTGCCAGTGATGATTTATGGCACTGAAACGTGGTCGCTCACAATGGGCTTTATTAGAAGGCTAATAGTCACCCGAAGGGCAATGGAGAGGGCTATGCTTGGAGTTTCCCTACGTGATCGAATCAGAAATGAAGAGATCTGCAGGAGAACCAAGGTAACATACCCAACATAGCTCGAATAATTGCCAAACTTAAGTGGCAATGGACAGGGCACATTGCTCGCAGAACAGATGGCCGTTGGGGCCGAAATGTTCTGGAGTGGCAATCCCGTACTGGAAGACGTAGCATTGGAAGGCCTCCCATAAGGTGGACCGATGACCTTGTGAATGACGCAGGAATCCGCTGGATGCGGGAAGCTCAGAACCGGTGCATGGGGGAGGCCTATGTCCAGCAGTGGACGTCTTTTGGCTGAAATGATGATGATTTACTGGTCATAATACTTAGGTGAAGCCTTTGACACGGAAAAACTAAAACCAATGGGATACGATTATTCATTATTAGTGGAGAACCTGACATTTGCGATGGCTCGTCAATGTTTCGATCACACAAAGTCTCGTGTACTAGCACCGAAACATCACAGAATCGAAGGTAATTTATAATAGAATAGAAAGTTTTTAACTTGAACAGTAAGTAAGAGCGCTAACAAAGTGCTCCCCATTTGAGGTTCTTCGAAGAAAGGAGACGATCTGGGAAAACATACCTTTCCCTTTCTTAACTTTGCAATGCTTAATGGGTTTCCAGAATTAGTGAAGTGATGTTTAAGTAAGTAGCGTCTTCTCAAAAAATAGTTTTTTATATAAAACAAAAAATCTGATTATTTTCTGCGAACTGCACTGCACTTTACTACAAAAATAGTAGATTGTTATTTAAGAGTCATGAATGGGACCTATGTAGGCACATAAACAATTGAATGTTTCTTTTTCTGTGGCATTTGCCACAGAAAAAGAAACATTCGATCTTCAGTTGTTTTGTCTAGTGCTAATTATTTACTTAAACAGATAATTGTTTATGTGCCTGGTAAATACCAGCCAGTATTTTTAGAAGGCGGTATATGTATATATAAGTATACATATACCTATATGTAGTTCATTGTATGTAAAATAAAGATATTATAATTATGTTATTTATTTATTTGTTTTAATTTATTTAAATTTAAGCTAAAACAGAAAAATTAACTTACATTGCATGGTTACCCATAAATGTACGATAATGATGCGAAAGAGCGGAGCCTTCTAATACAGGTATTGGTGCCGATTCCCTAGTTCACAAACTAAACTAAATTTAAGCTCAGTGCATCTTTTTGTTTCTATTTCATTATGAAAAGGACAGAAGATAAATTTTAGTTTAGTCCTGTCAAATTAATCAGCGCTTGACGTAAATTGACGTAATTTTAGTCGGCAAGTTTTTAATCACGTCTAAACTTGTATGGAGTAGTGACAGGCGCTGATTATTTTGACAGGACTAAACTAAAATTTATCTTATGTCCTTTTAAAAGTAGGCTCCAAACACGTTTAGATGTAAAATGTAATTTTCTATTTGCCACAATAAACTATTTTGTATTTGTATTTTGTATGTATGTAGTTCATTGTATGTAAAATAAAGATATTATAATTATGTTATATATAATAGACCGTAGCTAAGTATACGAATACATCACAACAATCAAAATATCATTAAAGTAAAAGTATGTAAAAGAGATTTCTCACATCTAATTCTTGTAACATGATAGAACAGTAAACGAAGAGAAAGTCAATATAGTATTTAAATCAGTTAACTCGTGCGTTCGGAGCGCTATACATACATTTGGTATGTATGTATGTACCAGATGGGGATGCAATCTAGAAACATACGACGATCAAAAGAGCCTTGTGATATCGTGCCAGTCTGCTCGAGCCTTTATATGAGACAACTTCTTTTAGGTTATACGAGGTTAGTCTTTGAAGCTAGGATAGCAAGAGAGTTCTAGTAAGGGGGCGTCCATTAATTACATGAGGCGTTTAGGGGGGTCCAGAGGGTCGAGCCAAATCTCACCCAACCTCACGAAAGGGTGAAAAAAAAAAACATTATTTTTACCCCTGGTCTCGGCTATTAACACGCTTTTTCCCGCATGAAGCGTTGTAAAATTGCGAAGAAACTGGGTAATTAGGTATTATAAAAATTATTTATTTATTTAAATAAATCAAACACAATCAAGCACAGATTAATTGCACTAAAAATACGCAATTTCAAAAATCTCATGTGATATGGGGGTGGGGGAGACTGACGTTGGTTATCTTTTACAAATATTATAAATTACAGTCGATTTTCATGTGTGCCTATTTGACCGCGTTGTTCTTATACGGCTCCTACAAACAGGCGCGACACGCGACGTGACACAGAGACCGCTCGTCGCGCGGCACGCGGTGTCTTTGTGTCGCATCGCGTGTCGCGCCTGTTTGTATGGAGCCTTTAAACTACGGAATGGATTTTGATGCGTTTTTCACCATAATTTAGTTAAAGAATCTATTCCGGAAGTTTTTTGTTAATGATACATTCATATTTAACTTACATATATGACGAATGAAGATTCGATGTTTTGACAAGTCGTAAAAGCCGTGCAAGTCAGGGTCGGGTTGCTAGTTAATCCATGAAATAAAATTGATCTTTGACAGTCTTCGTGTGGTAAAACTGTTAAAAATGGCAAATTATTCCCAGGATAAAGATGGAAAAATCAGCCCTAATAGTTGATAAAAATATAAATTCCATAATTAATATTACATGAGTTCATCGACCTTACTACGACTTCGGTGTACATAACACCGAAGACTTATAGAAAATTCATAAAGCGTTTATATTCGTACACACGGCTACATATCAAGCTAAATTTCTCCAGTATAAGCTAATCTCTCATTGTACGGAAATCCTATACAGTGCGAGATCAGCTTATATTGGAAATGATCTATAGCTTGATGTATAGCCGTGTGTACATAGAATCGATTATTTTTATTACCTACGCATCGAATCTACTATCCGCTATGAAAAGTTCAAGTTCCGGTAAGTATCAATCGGATACATCATCGGATCGGATCGGTTTTATTCGACATTTCTTAAAAGGTCAAGAGTGACCGATGTTCAATTTATTTACACAAGCGTTGCTTTGGTGTCTGGGGTTATAAACGCTACATGGAACCTGCAAGTTCGTGTGGGTTCCATCGGAGTCAAACGGAAACCAAGTGTTAGGTACCTATCAACCATGTAACGTTAATGTCCATTAAAAGTACACGTTGTATAATTCATCCCAGCCTCGCGTCATCATTATGATCCTCCTTGAGGCACCTGTCCCACCGCTGACGAGGAAGCGACTAGCTATCACGTATTTCTCGCTCAAGAAACGAAAAAAAAAAGTGTCCTAGTCGTAGTGGTCTCGTGTAAGTAAAAGAGATTAAATATAGGTATTAATACTTGATCGCTGTTCACACCCGGCGAGTACTCGTTTGTCGCAGCCACAAGATCTAGCAAAGAGAGTACACATAGCCGTGTGTACGCTCTTTGCTAGCTCTTTATCAAGCTATAACCAGTAAGCTGATCTCTCATAGTACGGAAATCCTATCCTACCTACAATGCGAGATCTGCTTAAACTGGAATTGTATAGCTTGATATGTAGCCGTGTGGACTCGCTCAGCGACGCTTGTTTGGCGAGCAGAACACTCGCTCAGCGACGCTCGCTTTGGGAGCAAAACACTCGCTCACTCACACTTGGTACATACGCATACCAGCAAGTAATCACTCATGGCCGCTCATCGCGTCGCTGCGCCGCCGTCTTGCACTCGCTGCTTGTTGGTTTTGTTGGGTACTACTTACATGTGGCCTACAGTACCTACCCAGTCGTTATACTAAGCCCTTGAAAAACAAAGTTCAAGCTATTTGGCCAATGGACCATAAAAATGCACGTGTCATCCAACGCATGTGCCAAGTCAGAACTAAATCTCTCTGTCTACGAGTTCTCACGATATTCCCTTAAAACGTTGGTTAACTCATTTCGTATATTATCTTCATGGTTTCAGTCCATTTTTCATGAAGTACCGCCGTGTTTGCATTCTTCTGTGGCCGACAGTCGCGAACTCGCGAACGATTCCTGTATAATCTGTATTTACATAATTAATAATCAAGAAGGCACTCGAGACGACTCAAAGCTATGCTGTTCCAGTATAAGGTGACCTCGGATAGTATATGCTTTCCGTAAAATGAGAGGCCAGCTTATACTGAAGGCGTTGTTACTTGTTAGTTTTTCTATTACTTTTCATATTTTAATTTTTCCTTCTCATATTTTCAAAATCAAAATCAATAATCATTTATTTATATTAGGCTGAAATCAGAACTTTTCGAGCGTCAAAATTCCATAAGACAGTCTCCCAAAACGCCCGCCGTTTACCACTTCCTTCCTAGTGCTTTAGCTGGGAAGAAGAAGTGGCGCAATAAACTCCCCAGCAGCACATTTTGATAATAATAATTAAGTTGTTATGGCCTACCTACTAACATACATATAGGCATTTAATCAACTAAAGGTGTATCCACACTGCAGTTACTTTTTCTGGAGCAACGTTTGAAAGTGTTAGTGGGCAACTACTGATAACAAAAAAATATAGCAAAAGTTGCATAAGTCATTGAAAGTTACATAATGTTGTCATGTTGCCTAAATGTTGCTCTACAAAAAGTAAGGGAATTCACCATTAAACAAACTATGTTTCCGAATCTTCAAAAAGATTTTATCACACAAAAATTTTGAGAATAGATCAATTAGCACTACAATGAAAATTAAAACAAAGCGTTCGGTTTGTTCACCCGAAAACTAAAAATAAGTGTGAACTATGAAGAGAATTCTTTGTTTATAGCGATAAATGTTATACATCCATCATTGTTTCATGAGTTTGTGATTCACATATTTTTAAGATAATTTCTATTTTTACAATACCTAACCGAGTTTATTTTAGAGCGGAGACTATACTACGTGTTTATTGAACACAGTTATGATAGCTTAAGTATTTCAAAATAAAATAAAATATCCGATATACATATCAATTACAACAATTATATCAATTATATATCAATTATATCAATTATATCCATTACAACTTTATAGAACTATTTAGGAGCGGTCACATTTATGTAATAAAAAACAATATTTATTTTATTTTTATGTATTTTAAATACTTTCATGTTTTCATTTATCAAAATTTAATGTCAACGATAATTTAAAATAAATATCATGTTCAACTAAAATTATTTCTCAGATAAAGATGGAAAAATTAGCCCTAATAGTTGATAAACTCTCCGAAAAACAGGCGCGACAGGCGACGCCAGCACAAAGGAACCGCTCATTGCGCGCCACGCGGTGCCTTTGTGTTGCGTCGCGTATTGCGCCCGTTTGTAAAAATTGGTTTGCACAATTCCAATGAAGCCGACAAACAATAGGGCGAGAGATACTCATCAAAGTACGCGAAACAAATGCTTTTCAAATCCCTTGAGTGCGAAATAAAACTGATATATTTGATGGTGTCGTACACACGCGAGAGCTTTAAGGCTCCTACAAAGAGACCGCTCGTCGCGCGGCACGCGGTTTCTTGGTGTCGCGTCGCGTGTCGCGCCTGTTTGTAAGAGTTTTTAATTGCAACAGGCAGGACACCGGCCAGGATAAATGTCCGCGTTCCAAAGACGAGCACGGAAAATTCTTCGAAATGAAGTATTTTTCCAAGGTGTAGCGATGTGAAACTTCCACAGAAAACAAGCAACTGCCAGGAACATTAAACCTTTCATATTTTTTTTCTTTTATGCAGAGCTTTATCTATGCTTATAAAACCTGGATCCCGTGGCTATGTAATAAAAACCACAAGAGTCCTTGCCGAGGTTGGTCCGTGGGTGAATGACCATCCATTAAATATCGAGACCCCTCTGTGCCTCGGAAAGCATGTTAAGCCTTTCGTCCCGGGTCATGTGTAGATCTCTAACAGACGATACGGGTAGTCAGAATCCGGAAAGTTTGACAATCAGTCGTACCGACAGTTATCCTGTTACCCAGTAAATGGGTTGTAGAGGTCAGATATGCAGTCGCTCGTAAATATTCAGCTGCATTTGTTTATACTGGAAGCCGACTCCAACAAAGTTGGGAAAAGGCTTTGTAGGTAATGATGCATGCACATAAAATGTAACCTTATTGCCGCCACTTAAGACTTTACTTCGTTTGCTTCGAGGAAAGTAATAATCAATACAAAATAACTATAGCTAGGCTGCTGCTCTTTCAGGTAAAGGCAACTGGAGTCTTAGTCTTGGAGTGCCTTCCAAGTATTATAAATCTCAACTTCCTCCTTCTTGCCTCTTTTAAACTAATAATTATATTTTATGTTTATGGGAAATCAAATGCAACGTCTTACGAAAAGGATGGTCATAAAAAATAAATATAAGAAAATGGATATAAGTAACCAAAAAACAAGTATATATACTTTCGGACACAAAAATATTTATTAGGACATTCTATCCACAGAAATTTTAAGTCTAGTCTTCATCGAGTAAGTTATCGAAGTATATAATGATAGAACGATCAATACTCCCACGTTCGAGCGCTCCGACTGCCAGGAGCACACTGACCCTTTGACAATCTATGACCCGGGGTTGCGACGCATCGTGACGTCGTCGACGGGTAGTTATGAAAACGTAAACAGCTGTGTCGGGGACTTAAGTGATCCTATTTTGTAACGTTATTTGGGATCTGGCGCACTGGTGCCAACCGCGCTTCAAGGGTACCTGTTTAACATTGAAAAGCATTTTCGTCGTTGTAAGGGCGGTTTTTGTAATCTTAGGCCCGCTTTTTCTGTCAATCGTTTGAAGCTAACAGAGAGAGAATCTTGTTTAAAATATGTTTGGCGCTAAATGCATTTATAGTGATTTGTAGTGGATGCAGACCTTAGTTTATTACTACTAACCTACAGCTTGCCGGACTTCCTCTGACTATCCGTTATTTAGAGATCTGATACACTGTTATTGTTTCAGTGTTTCCAGGAATAGGACGAAATCCAATCAAGTTATCTGTCTTCTGCTCCTATAGGCATGTTACCTGATAAGGCAGCGTAGTTTGAACTAGGCGGATAAGGATTGATTGAAAGCCACTGCAGTTACAACTGCGATTTCTCGTATTTTATACGAAGCTGTTTCGGATTGATTTGCTGTGAAAATCACATATATCGTCCCTACAGAAAATAATGCAGAAATGGTTCATGTAAATCAGTTAAGTTCTTGAGCTATACGCGCACTAACAAAGTCATTAACAGCCGTTACGTTTTATAATATTAAAACTTAATAATATTACGAAACCTAGTTACTGTTCAAATGCATTTATTATTAGAATCTAAACAGTCGCAAATCTACCCAGGAACAAAAAAAAAAAAAATTGTTGAGCCCAGGCCACGATAATCACGGCCATCAGTGACGTTTTGGTTCTGTATACTTTGGACAGTCCAACAAATGGGGATGGTTTGGTTCCCACTCGCACTAGCAATTCTCAATTTCGTTAGATTGAGTTTACGGCTATTTAAATTAACTGTTGTAAATCGTTGAGTCTTTTTAAAACATCTACATGAATGAAAGACCGAAAACACTAATTTTCGTAATCTACGTTTTAAAGGGGGTGTTACAATTTTTTTGGGGAAAACACGATTTCCACACGGACAGAGTGCTAGTTTATAATAAGCATACATACATTACTTTATGCATCTGGATCCTCGATACCTTTTCTGGAAGCATTTCGTCGTAATTTCACTTTTTACCTTTGGCAAACGTCAAATCTTCGGCTTGGATAATGCTAAAGAACTCAAATTCTCAGGATAAGATGTAGCTATCAGAATCATCTATCTTATAAAGAGCATTAAGTTTCATTTGTCTACTGTCACGAGTTTTTAATGTGTGTATTTCTAGTGTTCTTGCTAGAGTTAAGTTCACATCACGCCAAAATGATGACTCGGTTTTGAACTTATCTTGACGGACAGCCAACGCGATGAAGCCGACCCTCTGGGCTAATCCGCTTTGCTACGTTTGTGATTAGGTTATTCTGTGAAGTTGAATCAGGTACTTTAAAATCTATAATTAAAAGAAATAATATAATAGTTTTTAAGCTATTGCATAGCTTCTATCGCGGGCCTTGGGCGCGGGGACCGAATCCAGAAATTCCGTAACGAAAAAACCTCACGCTCCCCACTCCGACGGTTTTACTACACCAGTACCCTCTAGTGATCTAATAATTTCTGGCAGTTCTTTTTTCTGTGTACTGCGTATTTTATTCTTATAAATATTAAATACTAGCTGACCCGACAGACTTCGTTCTGTCAAAAGCTATTTGACTGTGGCAGTTTGTCTACGCGCAAAGGAAACTACCTACCTACCCTACCCTACCTTACCCTATCCTACCTACCTATCTACCCTACCCTACCCTACCTACCTACCCTACCCTATTCTACCCTACCCTACCCTACCCACCTACCTACCCTACCCTACCCTACCCTACCCTACCAACCCTACCTACCCTACCCTACCTAACTAAAACCTTCATTTTTTTTTTTTTTTTTTTATAAAATCTATTCTCAGACCTACCAAATGATGACTGACACATTATGTCAAACGCCATAAAGTTACATTAGAAGATAGAATTACCTACTTATTATTACAATAAAAATGTAAATATGGTCGTTTTCTTACAATTTTTTTTTTAACTTTCTACAATTTTTCTTACATAAGAACCTTCTCCTGGCAATAACAAACACAACAAAAAAATAATTAGCGAAATCGGTCCAGCCGTTCACGCGTGATGCCGTGACCAAGGGAAATAGGGATTCATTTTTATATATATAGATTAGTTTATAAAATTATGATCTTCACAAAAAGTGATTGTTGATAGTGGGGTTTGAACTCTCGACCAGTCGATTACGAGTACATTCAGTTCCCCTGTTGCACCGCAAGGCTACAACGACTTAATTAAAGTTTGCCAAATAGTTGATACCATTCCAGTTGAACAATTTTTAAACTTGACTAGACGGTTGGAAATGACTCATGTACATGGAATTTTTTCGCTGTCAAAACAGTTTGTCACTCTTTTTTTATTTAAAATTACTTTAGGTTCAACACTTTCGTCTATTTTAAAGTTGTTATTATGCTTATATTTGAATAGTATTTGACTTTGTTTACGTAGTTATACACTTTTACGACGTTCAGCACTTATTTATTTTGTTTTTAAGCTATTGCATAGCTTCTATCGCGGGCCTTGAGCGCGGGGACCGAATCCAGAAATTCAGTAACGAAAAAAAAAAAATTAATATCAAAGAAAAAGAAATACTGCATAAATAAAATAAATAAATAATTATAATTGCATAAGTTGATACAAAATGCTATGCAATAGCTTTACCGCGGCAGTCCCCGAGTGCCACACGTCTTTTTTTTTATTTTTTATTTATTTTATATTACGAGTGTAATATATATCTCTTATCACATTTTGTTTAGGCTGCCTACCTACTTGCTAACCTCGTTCGCCAAACAACTGAAATATACGTCACTTACCGGCCTTGAGCGCTCAGGCGTAATGAAAGTTTGGAAAGGGGATTTCGAGGACAACAGGTGGCCGCAAACATTGAGCGAACGTGTGGACTGTGTCAGTGAACCTATAAGTAGCCTAAGTAGGTTTACAAGCATAGAGGGTTGTAGAACTTTATGTAAGTGAAAACGCAAATTTTAATAGCTGACAATTTCGTCAAACATAATTCAAAATTCAAAATTTTTATTTTTGGACTACTAGATCCAAAGGTTAGTATACAAAAACTTAGAAACTATTATTAGTTAAATACAATTACAAAGGACAACACTATCATCTAATTCTATATACAAATACAAATGCCCCTGTGCTGGGCCACCCCGCCCCGTCACGACAACCAATAGAGAAGGTAGATACCTCCCTAAAAGATCATCAGACGAACGAAATGCCTGTACACAGGAGCACGCACATCTTCAGCTACAGTTTTCAGGATGCTGTTGTGACTCCCCCGCACCCTCCTCATAAGTGACACGGCTTTTTTCCGAATGACGGCATTAAAATGAAAATGTTTAATAGTAGTATGCAAAAAAAAAAAAAACTTTTTAAGAGAGGAGATAAAATGAATAAATCAATTGCAAAATGCTGCTGGAAAAACTTCAAACGTTATAAACGTAAAATCTAGAACACCAAAAAAACTAGATAAAAACAAATATCGAGACTGAAGTTAATCACTTAAAACAGTTAACATTTATTGCAAATATCCCGTTAGAGATAACATTTTTATTTTAAACCCAAAATTTGATTCAAATTAAGCTGCAAAATGACTTAATGACTACACTTTAATGGGGTCCATAGATAAATTCCATACCGGACTACAGAACAGAAACAGCAGTAAATCAGAGAAATGGACTTAATGAGTAGGTAAACGATAAGCTGCTTGCTCTAATGCTTCATAATTTATTTAATGTTCTAATAGCAAGTTACTAAGTTGCTGGCATGGGACCAAAAACCAATACAACTTGAAATCCGTTTTGCAATCAATTTTTTATGTAGGTATAGTGCCAGCGCGACAGACCCGTGAGATAGATTTTTCGCCTCAAATCGAGGACAACTAACAAAATCAACGAGTATTCTTTAAAAATCGATATTCTTATCGTTATCTGCAAGTGTTCAGTTGAAATTGAACTATAATTATCTTTCTGATTTGCGTTACATGAAATGTAGAAAATGTGAGATTTGAGCCGTCATTGAAGCGTTATATCGATGAACTTTGTGAGTCACATTTCTATAGAGGCTAAGACAAACAGGCGCGACACAAAGGACCGCGTGTCGCGCGACGAGTGGTGCTTTTGCGTCGCGCCTGTTTGTCTTAGCCTTTATAGAAATGAAAAGTTCATCGAGTTAACGCTTCAATGACAGCTCAAATCTCATATTTTCTACATTTCATTTAACGCAAATCAGAAAGGTAATTATAGTTCAATTTCAACTGAACACTTGCAGATAACGATAAGAATATCGATTTTTAAAGAAAACTCGTTGATTTTGTTAGTTGTCCTCGATTTGAGGCGAAAAATCTATCTCACGGGTTTGTCGTGCTGGCATTATATCTACATAAAAAGTTTATTGCAAAACGGATTTCAAGTTATATTGGTTTTTGGTCCCATGCCAGCAACTTAGTAAATTGCTATTAGGACATATTAGATAAATTATGAAGCATTAGAGCAAGCAGCTTATCGTTTACTCATTAAGTCCATATTTCTCTGACTTACTGCTGATTCTGTTCTGTAGTTCGGTATGGCAGAAGGCAACCTACCATATCTTAGACTTTAATTGAGGAAATTTTAGCTTGAATTATTTGCGAAGACGATAATAATTCTTCCATTTGCATCTTTTATTTATTCTAAAATAGCGACTCGCCCCTGCTTCGTACAGTTTTAACGACTTGACGACATGCAGATCTCTTTATTAAATGCAAGTTTAACAGGAATTATACAACCTTCCGGAATAAATTCTCTAAATGATGTTGAATTGAAATCGCATCAAAATCCATTGCGTAGTTTAAAAGAATAATGCGGTCACACAATCAGATGCGAAAAGATTTTTAAATAAGATGACATGATTTCGTGAAGTTCTAAGCCGAAAACTAACAAAATACCTATTTACGCTAGTGGCCTTTGTAAATGAAGCCCCACAAAAACTGATACTGCAATCACATAAGAGGTCGTCTAGGAAGCAAAGGACTCTTTTCAAAACAATATTGCAAATAGGTTCGCTGTTTCAAAGGGAACCCAATCAACTTTTTCGCATTGAATCATTCGTAGCTCAATAAAGTATAAGAACCATATTGTTGGGACAGTTATTTATTTATTTATTTATTTAAACTTCATGTACAATAGTGATACATAGGCGGACTTAATGCCACAAGGCATTCTTTACCAGTCAACCTTTGGGTTAAATATAAAAATATAGTGATAGGGTACAAAAATAATGTCTAAAATACTAACTTCTAGATTACGAGAGTTATTGAACAGAAAGTTATAGCAAAACAAAGTTTTTGAAGTAAAGACTCGTACAGACTCGCGCGATATCGCGGCCGCAACAGGCACCGCAAAGAAATTGTGCTACTAAAGTCGCGTCGCGCCCGCGATATCGCACTAGTCTGTACGAGCCTTGAATCTATTTAAACTTATGTTTGATTTGGATCTTGTCTTAGAAAGTGGAGTTACAAGCAGTAGCGGCGTTAGGGTAGGGCGCGGTTGGGCGACCGCCTAGGGCGCCAGATATAAAGGGGCGCCTGTTGAGTGAGTCCTATTTACTGGTAAATTCCCTAAGATCCTTCCATTATCTATTTACACTCATAAATCACGAGAATGACACCTAGTATCTAGGCCGACTCCTAGATGGCGTTGTAAAACTACAGTCTCTGGCAATTAGTGAGTCGCTGATGCTGCCATGTGTTAAAAACCCGAGGAAAAAAATACCCAGCTCAATAGCCAGCCTTAGGGAGGTGTCATTTCTTTGTATGGGATTGGGTATCTGTTTGTGTGCTTTGGGTGAAGCAGAGCTGTAGTTTTTCTGGGCTGGTACGGAATCTCGGTGCGCGAGTTCGACTCGCTCCTTGACCGGTTTTTTCGCATGGGTTTGAATGGCAGGTAGGGGGGCGCAGTAGAAATCTCGCCCAGGGTGCTGGTAGTGCTAAAACCGGCACTGGTTACAAGATCAACTGCAATCAACGAAATACCTATTTTTAAGAATCCCTCAGGCGCCACGCTACGGTGCGACGTGATTCTTGTAGAATAATTTCCATGGAGTTTTCATAGAAATTATTCTAATATAGTCGCGTCGCACCTGCCTGCGGGAGAGCCTTTAACATGGTTTGCTGAAGTACTTACTTTACTTAGTTTTTTACTTTGCTTAGATTGTTGGTCAAACTCAAGTCAAACTTGTTGGATTTAAAGGAAACTAAGTTTCTTATAGGAAGTGGCAAGTTCTGCTATGCCGTGGGTACGGTGGCCAGCACATCAAGTTACCACAAACTGTCAGATTTTCTCGTTCGATTTTAAACTTAATCATCAACATTTTAAAGTTTAAAGTCGTTTGGAGAAATTTGACAGTTTCGAGTAGCTTTATGTGCTGGCCACTGTACTTACCTACATCATACATCCATACTAATATTATAAATGTGAAAGTAACTCTGTCTGTCTGTCGGTCTGTCTGTCTGTCGGTCTGTCTGTCTGTCTGTCTGTCTGTCTGTATGTTATGTTTTCACGCCTAAACCGCTGAACCGATCGTCATGAAATTTGGCAGAGATATAGGCTGGGATATGGAGGACATAGGCTACTTTTTACGCGATAAACGACATCCACGCGGGCGGAGCAGCGGGCAAAAGCTAGTAGTCTTTATCTTGTTTTCATTTAACGCAATTTTAGTAGAGTTTCGTTCTTTCGTTCTATTTTCGAAGGAACTTATACGGAGCGGTTTCTAAGCTCAATCAGAGACTAAAATACATAGTCAATATTTTGTTTTCATTTAACGCAGTTTTAGTAGAATTTCGTTCTTTCGTTCCATTTTCGAAGGAAATTATAAGGAGCGGTTTCTAAGCTCAATCAGAGACTAAAATATGAGAGAAATAATACATTTTGAAGCAATTTGGCTTAATGAATGGTATGCATTGAAAGTTTAAGGCTCGTACAGACTAGTGCGATATCGCGGGCGCGACGCGACACTATTAGCACAATTTCTTTGTCGGTGCCTGTCGCGGCCCGCGATATCGCGCGAGTCTGTACGAGGCTTTATATTGGTCTGTGGTATGTGTTTTCAAATTAGGACAGGACCGTAAAAAAACACTCATAATGATAGAAGACAATAGACAATCCTCGAACATAATTTATAGCTGGTGTATGACTGATTGCCTTATAAAAAGTAAAAGCTGATATTTATGGCGCAAAAAGACCGCACCATGCAGAACCACAGACGGGCCACGGTTGACGGCTTCTCAACGTAATTCGCGACATAATTATCATAATCGTTACTGGACAATGGCAGTAGCAGTTAATTAGTTATATCTATATAGCTTACGTCATGCTGTTTCGAAATCACACCTTCGTTGGGTAAACTACATTTAATTGTTAATTGTTTCCCTTTGGAATTTTTTAAACTTAATTGTGTTATGTAAAGTTTTGCTTTGTTCGTTTTTTAAGCTTTTGCTACTGCTGTTTGGTAGGAGCAGGAAGTCACGTGAGTTTCGGCCCGCTCAAGTGTGGAACCCTGCCTTATTTTGGATCCCAACATGTGTGTTTTAGAGAACCATTTTTTTCTCGAAACATAGCTTTATTCTGGCGCTAGACGAAAAAGCTCTTGAGAAAATAGTTGGCTTTTACCACTCAAAATACCCTTTCATTCTGGCGCTTAAATGAGCAAAAATTCATAATGTTATAAATAAACTGAAATGAGTAAAACATACAAACTTAACATTATGCTTAATAATAAAAGGTTTTCGCGCATGCGCCGCATAAAAATGTTTTAAGCAGACTCGAGTCATAAGTTGATGAAATACCTCTGACCACTGAGCCTGTTTCTATAAGGATATAAGCAGCTGTATTGAAATATCTTGTTGTGTAGTTATCATAAATCAAAGGCTACAACATAGAAACGCGCAGTTTTTGTTCACTCAGTTTCGTAAAGTTCTCTATTACATATCATAGCAATATAAACGGAGGCTAAACCTATCTAATATTAGTATCTCACTACAACCGCGGTTTTTCGCTATAATAAAGGAACGGATTGTGCATTGTTCAACTCACCTTGGGCCAGAGCCGGCGAAAGAGCGCTCCAAATAACGAGACAAAAACACAGAAACATTTTGCAATCGTCTTTAGGATTGACGAGCATCACTTGTTCATGACGTCACACACACATGCACAGATGATAATTCCAAAATTCTAAATTCAAATGTTGGCGCGAAAGTTTAGCACTTGGTTCGCGACGTTCGGAGCGGCGCGGGTTATACGACACACTCGAGTATTCGCGACGGACTGAATCGGCGCCTGCGCTGCTGTCTGCCCCCACCACGAGACGCCTTTCACCGTTACAATTCGTAACTCGAAAGACTGTTGAGCAAGGCTATATGACGATTGACATTCAACAAAAACGGCCCATTTGCTACACGGAAATGGTGTGTTTACTTCTAGTGTAACAGCTCCATACATGGGCTGGTTGTTATATCCTAATACGGCCTTCTGTCAGGAGATTAATCGAAATTGTTGACGAAAAATTTCACAAAGTTAATTTCAAAAAAATAACGACTTGTTTTAACACCTATGCTTTTAGATTTTGGCTAACTTTTTTGCAAGATAGTTTAATACCGAATCTGTTCCCGGTTGATTGTGACTATTTAGAAACTGTAAGTGTAACACAGGCGCCCTAGGACCTGTCTAACAGTTTCCTAAAAATTACGAGCAGAATACTTATATTAGGTAATTTTTAGGTCTGTATGCTACAACCCACCCTAGCTGTTTAAATTATTACCACGTATTCCTGTTTCTGTAACCCTAACTGTAACGAGGGGTGTGACATAAAATATGACTAACTTATCAGGTTTCTCAAACAGGCGGGCGGCGCGTTGGAGTCAACCACATTTTTTTTTTGTTACACTACTATCCTGTCCCACTGGTGAAGTGATGAGCAAAGGCCTCCCCCAAATCATTCCAAGGATCCTTTTCAGGGTCATCTCGATCCAACTCTTGCGGTATGTGTAAGGCTGCCAAACTAAAATAGGCTTGGGCGGGCCACATCAGCCGCATACATAGCGAGCAACAGTCTCCACACGGTGGGTGCCTGAAGAAGGAAGGCACTGCCGAGGCCGGCTCAGGAAGAGGTGGCGAGATGACCTAGACGTACCCTTTACACACTGCATTTTTTAAAATGAATAGTGTGTGCTCGCTCATGTATTAGTAGGAAATAGTCATAATCCTCACAAAAGCTGTACTACCTAAAAGCTTGTGTTATCTGACATATAACGCTGCTTCTGGACCTAGCGGCTTAGGCTGTGCGACCTTAGTGCTAACTTTCATTATTTCCCCTCAAATAATGAAAGTTTTTTACCTATGAAATTGCCGTTCTGCCGTACTGGCTATTTCTAGTCCAATTTTTTCTTTTTTCGCTAAGAATTCTAAGTTCAAATTATTTTTATTTTTAAATTACGGAATTCTTTTTTGAAAATTAGTAATTTGTTTAATGGTTAGCATTCTGTTTTCATCGCATTTGTACGTTTTCCGTCATCATGGATACGTTAAAAATTCGAGTGATTCTGGAGTATGAGTACCGTCGTGGCAGCAAAGCGGCAGAAGCGGCACGCAACATCAACGACGTATACGGAGCGAACACTACTAACGATCGTACCACCCGTTATTGGTTTGCCCGATTCCGTTCAGGAAATTTCGACCTAAGAAATGAACCCCGTGCTCGACCGAAAAGTTTAGTCTACAATGACGAATTTAAGGCGATTGTGGAAGCTGATGATTCTCAATCTACAGCTGAATTAGCAGCAGCTTTCGGTGTTAACATCAAAACAATATTGGTCCATTTGCGTCGAATTGGCAAGGTAAAAAAGCTTGACAAATGGGTGCCCCACGAATTGAATGATCGTCAGCGCGAAGCACGCGTCGAATTGAGCCTTGCACTGCTCAACAGGCACACAAACGAAGGCATATTGAATCGCATTATTACTTGCGACGAAAAATTGTTCTGTTCGACAATCGCAAGCGCTCAGTAAGTTGGTTAGATCCTGGTTCACCACATAAACAATGCCCCAAACGAAAACTGACTCCTAAAAAAGTAAAGGTCATTGTTTGGTGGTCTAGCGCCGGTGTCATTCATCACAGCTTCTTACCAAACAGGATAAGTATTACTGCATATGTGAACTGTGAAGAACTGAACATAATTATGGAGAAGCTCACATCCCCAACCAGCTTTGGTCAGTCGTTCGGCTCCACTGCTCCTGCACGACAACGCACGACCTCATACTGCACGGCAGACGGTCTCCAAGTTACAAGAGCTGGGGTTGGAAATTCTCCGTCATCCACCGTACTCACCAGACCTTGCCCCTACAGACTTCTACTTTTTCCAGAATTTGGATAACTTCTTGGCGGGGAAAAATTTCAATAACCGAGAGGCAGTTCAAAATGTCTTTGAAGAATTTGTTGCCTCCCGTCCAGCAGACTTTTTCAAAAAGGTCATCAATAAGCTACCACTATGTTAGTAAAAATACATTGATTGCATGGGCAATTAGTTACTTAGATTAATTTAAAAAAAAAAAAAATGTAGAGAAACAAGGGCATTAAACTTATTTCATGAAAAACGGCAATTTCATAGGCAAAGATCTAATATATATATAATATACTAGCTTCTGCCCGCGACTTCGTCCGCGTGAAATTTCGGCCCACCCATCGCGTCGCATCCCGTCGCTCGCTCGCGCTTTAGCTTCGTTATCGCTTAGCGTTCTTTCTGACTTTTGTTCTTTTCGCTTGGCTCCTAAGGATCATAGCGTGATGTTATATAGCCTATAGCCTTGCTCGATAAATGGGCTATCCAACACTAAAATAATTTTTCTATTCGAACCAGTATCTAGTTCCTGAGATTAGCGTATTCAACCAAACAAAAAAACTCTTCAGCTTTATAATATAGCTGACCAACGCAACTTCGTCTGCGTCACCTAAGAGAGAGTGGTTTAAGTAATGAATTTTCTACTTATTTTGTTACGGAGTTATTTTAAAATTATGATATCTCCTAAGATGTTGATTGAAATCAAGTGATGTCAAGGACAATTTTGTTTAAATTTAAATACTTGTGATTAATAACATATTTATTTGGATAAGGATTAATATTTTGTTGATAAAACTGGTGGAACACAGGCAAAATTAGGTAAATGAAATGGGAATAAATTGAAGTACTTTTAAATACCATCCTTATAATATTAGCATAGATTATGATATCCTCACTATAGTACCCACATTATCACACATTTCGCCAGTTAAGTTTAAGTCCCTAATAAGAGGGGGCGAGCCTATTGAAATGTATTATATCAATTTATACATATTTTATACTTACTTCTGAATCTATTTGTACTATACTTCATCATCATCACCATCATTTCAGCTGAAAGACGTCCACTGCTGGACATAGGCCTCCCCGAAGCACCGCCACCTCGACCGGTTCTGTGCATCCCGCAGCCAAGGGAAGGTGGTCCGCCGGGCACTAGGGGCCATTTTTTATTCGTGCTTGTCATTTTGGGGGGGGGGGGGGGGGGTTGCCATAATCGCCACGCTTGGCAGGCGGATCGGCGATCGCAGTATGGTGTTAAAAATGCATAGAGAACGCTGTTGCCCATTCTTTAGTAAGTCCCTTAGTCGCCTATTACGACACCCACGAGAGGAAATGGGGTGGAGCTATTCTTTACTATACCCCAAGTCTCTAATTCTGATAATTTATGTAAACAAAGAAACGTCAAAAAATTTCAAGACTGGGGTGCAAACCATTATATATATTATTTTTTTTTAAATAATTAATTATCTATAAAATTAAAGTTAATCAATTATAAGAACTATGTAAAAAAAAAAACCGTAGCCAAACAATATTTTGTGTAGTGTCGGAGACGCGGCATAATTATGATCATCATAATCATTCCTTTTAAGTCCTTTGCTAGACGTAGGCCTCCCAAAATCGATTTCCAATTGGAACAGTTTACAGCCGTTATCATCCAACATGTGGCAAGTGGCAAGATATGCTCCTTCCTTACAATATGAATCTATGAATATGAATTGTAATATTTGTTTTGTTGAAGATGTAAAAAGTTTGAAAATGTTAGTATCCCCTGCATTGTTACCAATATCATAAGATTCCAGAAAATCTCCTTTTTTTAATAATTAAAAAAAAATACTTTTAACTTTTAAAAATTATAAAAATAATTACGGTATGATAATTAAAAAAAATATTACTGTTTTCTAAAATCAGTACTTAAAACAGAATGGAATTTCCGCCATTTGTTGTGAATATAACGAAGATATTTTTTTGATAATTATGTTATCCCCTTTGTTTACATAAATTTTCTGAATAAGAGACTTGGGGTATAGTTATTTACTGTGTATGGAAGTACCTATGAATATTGTGTGTAGTGAAAGGAATTTATTAAGAAGAGCACAGAATGACAAGACTAGGCATTTATTTCAATTAGGCTTGTCAGTTAAATGTGTTAATGAGAAAACTAGTTAGTTGTCCGTTCCAAAACTAGGTCATCATGGAGAAGTAGAACAAAGAAACTCCATGGCAGCTTGTTTTAAAGTATTTTATATCAACACAGTTTTACATTCGAATAAATTATTGTTATTACATTAATCTCTTAGACCGTTTCTCAAAGTTACAGCAAATTATCAACGGAAAGACATTCATATTCCTTAATTCGATTTGACACATACGAGTATAACACATACAGAAAAAAAATAGTTATCAGCAATAATCAAGAATTATGATCAATATTAACTTACGTGAATATATAGGTCGCCCGCGTGGATGTCGGTTATCGCATAAAAAAGTACCCTATGTCCTTCTCCATATTCCGGGCTATATCTGAAATTTCTAACTTAATATTAATTTTAATGTGATTCACTATGTGAATAGAAACCGAAATAAATGATAGTTCATCTTTCACCACAGTTCTATCAAAAATTTCCCAGAATTGGCGGTTACATGTATTTTTATAGCCACCCAATATTATTCAAGTACATTCAACATTGCCGCTATTTTAAACCAACCCTGTGATTGGTCATAAATTATTGTTTAATAATATCTAATTTAGGTAATAATTAGCAAATCTTAAGAAGTGGAACCATTTTAAAACTTAATAAGATAATTTAGCAATTTAGTATGTACCTATTTGTAATCGAATAGGTAGTAAAATCTTTCATTTACATCAATTAAAAGTTCTGAAAATCTTTTGAAACCACTTGTTTACTTTAGATATAAAAACGTAATAAACATTATAAAAACTATAATAAAACGTATAAAAGTAGCCTAAGTTACTAAAAAAGTCCCGTCAAAATCGGTCCAGCCGTTTCGGAGATTAGCCGGAACAAACAGACATACCGACAGACCGACAACCAGACAATTTTTTTTTTTTTTTTGTTATATGTACCATATTACATTAAAAACAGAGACTTAAATTTTATTGATTTGTATAGATAGATAACTTAATCATTTATTGTAATGCTAAATTAATAAACATTTGTTATTAAAAGAAAAAATCTAATGGTAAAAATTCGAATGGCAAAAAAAATCTAACGGTAAAAAAAAAATTCAGTAGTCAAAAAAAAAAACCTAATGCTAAAAAACTGAAAAGAATGTTAAGTCACTCGAATATACATATAATTTACTTTTGCATCACACTTTCCCTAGGCCCTCAGATAGTATTTAGAGCTCCTTGTGAATTAACTGGTCTGAAAAAGTGCTATATCCATCCATACATATTTCTGTTGCCATGCAGTATTGCTGTGTTCTAGGTTTATGGGTATGGGTGCCAGTGAAAATACAGGCACACGACACATTTCAGTTTTGCTGCGTGCGAAACGCATCTGCAATGACTCGTGTTTCGGTTTGCAAATGCACTACACAGTTTGCACGACACAGGGTCAGCAAAATAATGTAGTAAAAATTTGCACGACACCAGGGAGTCAGCTGCAGTTAATTGAAAAAGTGCTATATCCATCCGTACATATTTCTGTTGCCATGCAGTATTGCTGTGTTCTGGGTTTATGGGTATTGGTGCCAGTGAAAATACAGGCACACGACACATTTCAGTTTTGCTTCGTACGAAACGCATCTGCAATGACTCGTGTTTCGGTTTGCAAATGCAGTACACAGTTTGCACGACACAGGGTCAGCAAAATAATGTAGTAAAAATTTGCACGACACCAGGGAGTCAGCTGCAGTTAATTGATTATAATTTTAGTTTTTGTTGTGTTCTTGTCTACATAAAGGTAAAAAGGCCTGTGAAGTTTAGCCAACTACTTAAAAAATACTTTCCCCCTTACTTATAAACGCTGAACAAAGTTATACTACGTATAAACATAAAAAATGTATGGTTATACCGAAGTTATTTATAGTATAACTTTATACCGCGTTTATGAGTAAGGGGGTTCGTAATTATACTTAGATTTAGTGTAGTGAGTGTGGCAAAAGAAGAATAAAAAAAACAACTATATTTTCCATCTAGAACTTCAATTTTATTAAGATTATATAACAATCCATCTAATGAAGTTAATTTGAATTTACGCACTACAGTTTTATTGGGTTTTTTTTATGTATACATTTTTTTGGTTCATAATAATAGACTACTAGAAATGTAGCCAGCCATATGTTTATTACTAGTATTCTGCTGACAACTCAAACTAGTTAAGAGTGGGTACACATCAATAGTGCATCGGGTGGGGCTCGACCTCTTAAGCTCTCGCTTCTTGAACGACCCATAACCGATGAGCTATTGCCGCTAAAATCCTGCCACCTACAGTAAATAATATAATCTTATATCTAACATCGAGATTCATTAAAGCTTACCCTAATACATAAAGATTACATAGAGTCCAATCTTCATACTGTATTTCATTAGTACTGTCAAAATTGGTTAAATGTATTACTGCTATTAGTAATTATTTGGTTGATGTAACGTATTAAACTTTTATATGGCACAGAAAAAGAAAATTATAAATAGAACTTAAGAATATACGAGATATGTTTATTAGGAACAAGAAGGGAATTAAATGCCATATTTGTTGTAATTTCCGCAATTTTAACAGAATCAATGTAATAAAGTACGAAAATGAAGTAAAGATGGATTCAAAGATTGTGTCTTAAGCGTGAAGATTTTAAATACATATTGTCCCTAGAAGCTACCAATTTTTTACTATAACTAAAATTATACATAGCCAATGGCATAGATACTGTCAACTTCCTACTTCCCTAGAAACTGTGTAGTTGGAGGTCCCAAGCAAGAAGCAGAGAAAAGTACTTAGAAAATGACCTGTGCTTCCTTAAGAAGATCTGTGCTTCCTTAAGGTAAACGTAAATATAAAGGTTTAATACAAAACTGATCTCAATCTAGATAAGTGTTGTTTATAACGTATTACTACGTCATCAAAAAGAGGTGCTCCGTACTACCTTGCTTGGTATCATCAACTACACAAGAAGACAGTCTTACTTCTTTCCTCCTCTGTGCACACTTTCCGGACAAATTGAACAGGCTCATCGTTCAGGGTATAAAGACAGATTATAATAAAATTAGAGGTCCTGAATGGTACTGCACTGCATCGACGTGGTCATATTGCTTACTTTATGGTTCCGTATGAGACAAACCGCATGACGCGGCAGTGGCCACAGCGCGACAGCGTGGCTCGAGTCCATAGCAGTGCAGTGCCGCTCCGTACACTTTGACCTTCACAGTGTAAGAACAATGGCCACAATTGGCCGGCCAACGTATACAGTTGGGTCACAATTACCTACTTTTGACTTTAAATGCCAATATTGAGTTTGAAGAAGCCACGTAATTAGCTTAAATTAAGTAGTTTTATCAAACTTAAAGGTCGAAGTATGTATGATTAAGTTAGGTTGTAGGCTTAAGAGCAGTTAAGACCTTGCTTTTTACATTCAGCGTTGGGCATCAACGGACATTACTTTATAAAATTTCGTTATTTTTCATTTATAAATGATTTTATTGAATAGTGCAAATCAAATGTTAAATTTACTCCAGATTTTTTTGGAATTACCTATTGTTACCTTATTGTTAAGTTAATATTCCAAAAACAGTCTTTGTATTAAATTCGAAGTTCTTTTTGCATAGGTAAGTATATTGATTTTGTATTAATTTGATATATTATATATATGACGGAGAAGGGCCTATCGTGTCATTATAATATCAGTTTTTTTTTTTTTTTTAGATAAGTGGTTCAGAAATTAGCCTGTGTCCGTGACTATCCCTTCTCGTATACAAAACTATTCATGTAAGTGTGCTCCCTGCTTAGTCCCTTTGAAAGTTCTAAATGTTATACTATGCCTTATTCAAAAGGCTTAATTAAGGACGGAAGAACAATATGAAAATAATAAGGTTTCACGAAGATATATAAGAATATCAAATAGTCTAGATACCAGACTATTTGATTGAAAATTTAAATACTGTATCATTAATTACATTAAATATAACCTCGTATAACTAACTATATATACTCTACTAAAATATGTTTAGTACATATGTGGCCTATGTAGTGGCCTTAATCTAATAAATAGACATAAATGGACATTTAACGCACAATTTGTGTATAATATGCAAAGAAAAAAAAAATTGTGCGTGTTTCCTCGTACGTTTAGAGGGAATACAATAAACCGCATAACACAGTAATGGACTCTGTATCATCTACGGCCTAAGGTATAGAGAGAGATCTTTATGAAGTCGAGAGAAGTAAGGAATGCCGTGGTTACTTTTCGTTGCTAAATGTATAATAAATACATGATTTAAAGAAAATTTAAAGAAAAATTAAAGTAAATATTAAGATTAAGATGATATATAAAATTGTGGGTACAGAGTAATAAACCACATTCATAAACAGAGAAAAATAAAAGAAAGTACAACAAGTTTTTTTTTTGACATCTAACCTCACATACATTATGTTGCCCATGAATTTCTAATTAAAACCTTTAAAACGCCCAAAACCTTTAGTTTTTTTAAAAACTAAACTAAGTATGATGATGTAGATAATAATATCACAGTTTATTTGCTTATTTTAAGACATTTAAATTTACATAAATAGGTTTTTTTAATACTAACATTGTTTTCAGCTATTAGTTCTTTCCGTTGTTGCTCCAATTCCGTTTTCACATTTTTACGGATTTGTTTATTCATACGACGACTCGCCCGCGTTTTATTCATGCACATACTGAGGTTGTTATTTTTGTGTTTGTCAATACCGTAGACGACCCTGAACGAGGAGTTTGGCTGGTTACCGACTCATAACTCCATAGTCTCCCGCGTCGAAGTAGTGGCGCGCTGAGGGCTGTTTGGGTTAACTACCTGCTGCATGATGTGTGTCCTAACTTCTGTGATAGGGGGCCGCGCAAAGTACTCAACTATTCTCCTTTGTCGAGGTGGATAGTTATGCATAGAGCTTTTGCAACAACAATAATTGAATATATTCGAATAAGCCCTTCCAAAGGCACTGTTCAAAGATCCATAAAACACGCTCGAGAATAATGGTCGGCATATCCCCGCCCAGGCCGTCTGGTAATACCATGAGTCGGGTGCATCAGGGAACAGGTTGACGACGATGAGGTATGGCAACCAAGCTGCGACAAACAAGAGGTACGCCATGAGGTTCAACTTGATCATGGCAACATCCCGGTGGTACTGTATCGATTTTCGATACCGAGGATGAAGCCGGTGTTGTTGCCGAATTCGGATAGTTGAACCAATCAGTGCGTACATTGTCCAGACAAATGAAGTTCCGTGAACGAAAAGTGAAGTGCCGTGTCGGAAATAGTAGTTGCCGAAGTGGCGCCGCTGGCAGTAGTCGTAGTCGAGTTCCAAGTAGGTTCCAGTGGCGGCCAAAGTAACACCGACGAGAAACACGAAAACGGCGACAACCCCGATGCATAGGTTGATATTATTTTCGAATCTTTTTCGGGACTGGCAGACTCGGAAGTATGTTTCACCGGAAACGAACTATGAAACAACGTTTATTAATTAACATACAACACGTGACTCAAATTAGGGATCCTAAGGCCCCTTGCCCACGGCGACTTTTTGCAGCGATGCAGTAGCCATGCTGTCGCGCGTTCGCATCGATACAGCCGCGATGCGGCCGCTAGCTATTTGCCCTCGTCCACACCACGATTCTCAGTCGCGATGCAAACGCGATACTGTCGCGCTTCTGTCGTGATGCAAACGCGATTCAGTAACGGCACAAAAATGCCACAGTTGCACTGATGCTCGGTTCTCCACTCACGTACCACCCTACCTCCGTTCTCTCCCCGATGTCATCCGACACGATCGCGCGTTTGCATCAATACAGTCGTGATACTGGCATCGCTTCTATAGTGCGTTGCAAAAGCGAATAACGCGCGTTAGTAGCGATGCTGTCGGGCGTTTCGTAAACGCGCGACAGCATCGCTACAAAAAGTCGCCGTGGGCGAGGGGCCTAAGAGTTAGGTCAATGAATCAAAAAATTGTGTGCTGGTTACAACGAATTTTTTACAGTTCGCTATTGAAGAACGTGGACAGCAGAGCACATAAAAGAAAGCAATTGTTTATAACAACAAGAAACAGGCAAACTCTTCACTTCGCATTGTGCTAATAAATTAATATTTAATAGTAATAATCGCATTGCACACCACACACCACACTGTTCTTAAAATAATAACAATAAAAAAAAATTACAATAATTCCTAGTTATTAGTGCTCATTTACATTTGGTTTAGCTCGAGTAGCAAGTTAAATGAGTCCAAACGTCAGAGTACTTCATTGTAAAGCGTCACGTATAGACTTCAAAGACTTGACTCGCTACTCAACTAATGCAAATGTAAATTAGCCTTTAAGGTAAGGCAAAATAGAAAATTAGTGGATTACTTACGGAGTAATACATCGAGTAGCAGTATGTTGAGCAAGCAGCTAGAGTTTGTAAGACGTGGCAGACTGGGTTTACGTCCCATTCCCCGGAGAGTAGCACCACGGCAGCTATGGGCATTATGCCTGCGGTGATCATCATGTCTGCCAGGCCAGCACAAGCGTGGTACACGTTGCCTAGTTGACAAATAACATAGATGATAACCAGAGATCGGAATAAGCAGAGTTAATTTACCTAAACTTCGAGGAAGGAAGTAACATAGAGTGGATAATATCTCCTCTAAAATCCCGGAAAAATTATAATGACGTTAAATCCCGGGATTTAAAAACCACGAATTATATAATCGACTTTATTTATAGTTACAAATTATTGATTTGATAAATCATATGACATTTTTCAGGTTTCCGTACTAAAACTATTAAATTAAAGAGCTTTTTTAGCAATTTTAGTACGTAACCCTAAACAATATTATATATGACTAGCTTTTGCCCGCGGCTCCGCCCGCGTGGATGTCGGTTATCGCGTAAAAAAGTAGCCTATGTCCTTCTCCATATCCCAGGCTATATCTCTGCCAAATTTCATGACGATCGGTTCAGCGGTTAAGGCGTGAAAACGTAACATACAGACAGACAGACAGACAGAGTTACTTTCACATTTATGATATTAGTATGGATTCTTCAAATCAATAATTTGTAACTATAAAAAATGTGCAATAAATAATTCGTGATTTTAAATCCCGGGATTTAGGCGTCAAATTATTCCGGGAGTTTAGCGGAGGTACTATCCACTCTACTTTACATCCTTCCTCGAAGTTTAGGTAAATCAACTCTACCTATTCCGATGTTAACTCGGACAATCTATAACACCACAAAACTTTAATTCTAATGCTTCTGACACACCTGCGGCTGTGTCATTACGCCTAAATTAACGCATTGAATAAAACATTACGCAGATGGGATCTGTATTTACGTTAATTGAGATGTGTTATTGTTGATGTCGTTAAACCTTAAACAATAATTCGCGTGGCGGCTTTTTCGTCACATCAAAGGGTTTTATCATTTTGAATAACGCATCAAACCACGTTGGCTACATTAGCGCTGACTCATTCCATGCACAACACGCGCAGAGTTAAGACTCCTTCAAACAGCCGCGACACAGATAGACCGCTCGTCGCGCGGCACGCGGTGTCTTTGTGTTGCGTCGCGTGTCGCGCTTGTTTGTAGGAGCCTCTAGGGTCACAAAGTATTGCAGCAGCTTTCATCTCCATTTTGAACGTGGTTTACTCACTAACTTCGTACGAGTAGCAATAACTGTTGGAGCTGAACCGTAAACAATCGTTAAAAGGGCAATTTTTAAGGAATACTCCCGTTTGAGCACCAATTTTTGACCACCAAAGGTATTCCCATTTGAGAATAAACTTTGGTGTGCAATGCATAGGTGCTCAAAGGAGAAGACTCCATTTTTAATGACATAGTTAAAGCGCAGTTTGGCTCAGACGTTAACATTAATATTATATTAATGCAGGTATAATAGTAGGAGCATTAGTAGTGTAGCGACACATCTGCCGAAATTTACGCCAGGAAACTCCGCGTGTTTTGGTTTATTAAGGGGGATCCGTCAAGATACCTAGCGAAATTCAACATACGTTTTCTGCAAATTGCAGTGCTGTTTTACGTTAATGTTGATTCAATCGAAGCAATTAAAGATAAAAATAAGATAAAATACTTACTAAATTACAAAATCTTTTAAAACATCACAAGAAGTTACCGAACTCATTTATAGAACGTGCCATCCTCATGTTCAAGTCAAATCTGACGACTTTTCGTTATTGGTTTTGCTTTTATGACGTTGGCGAATTTATGGGATATTGTTTAAAATTCAAGATTATATTGAATTAATTTTGACGTCAATAGTTACGGTTACGTAATTATAATAATGTTTTTTATATAAATAATGTTGTTTGAATTTTTGTACACCATATCGCCGCCTTACAACGAAAACCAATTAAATCGAAATTTTTACGAAAATGACTCATGAATGCCAAAGTACTTAAAATTTTGTGTTCTTTCATCTGCGAAAACCCATTAATTGCTAAGTCTTATAGTTTCATTGCTAGCTAATAAAATAACCAATTATTTCAAGCATTTCCAAGGTTTGTTTTCAAATACAAAACATTAAGCAGAATAAGTGACAATTATTGAAAATTTCATTACAAAGCAATAACTTTTTAAACATCAACAGAAATGTTTAAATAGAACATTTATCAATGTACTGATGCTATGAAGTAATAATAACAATATAATATACAAAGGGTATTTTCAACTTTGTAATCGCGAAATCTCCGTTTTCACTTTTAATGATTTAATTGGTTTTCATTGTAGGGCGGCAATATGTTGTATGTAAAACTACATTCTTACAAGTAAATAAATTCTGATTGTGATTGTCCTATTTTCACGAAATAGTCTTACTATTTCGTGAAAATAGGACGATTTGCAAATTTTTATCAACATAAAACGTAAAACCGAGCTTTAATTTGCAAAAAATGTAAGAAATTTTGAATTTTACAGGCCACATTCAAGGGACAGCCTGATGTGCCTTAATCATAGTTAATTTAGGCAAAGGCATTGCAGGCTTCCTTCGCGTAACTACGGCAAATGTGTTCGTAGACTTAGAGCCATACCTCACCGGGACGCCATTGTGACGTCGCCAGGTCCCGCTGCCAACTTAATGTATACAGCTATACAGCGTGTTACGTTAAGGGTATATACATATCAAAGGCACGGATTCTTTTGGTGATAACAAACTACAGGGCAATATTTTTTAATACCTATACCTACATAAACCTACATAAATAAAAAGTTAAGAAACATTTAACTAAAAATCAAATGTTTCCAATTGAATTCTACAAATCACTAGACCAAGTCAGCTGATCGGTTTCAATAAACTACACACAAAGAAACGGCGGTATCACGTTTGTTATGATTTAAATTTAATAAACTATCGAAATAATAAAAAATATTAAGCATTTTCTAGTTAGTGCTTTTGAGCTGAAATTTTGTACAGAGATTCTGAACCAGATACACTCTTCACCCCGTTTGTATGGATATATCCTTTCCATAACACGCTGTATAGTGGGTGGCTCACCTGGCGTCCGCTTGGTTACGCAGCCAACCATACATTATGTTTGCGACGCAACCTGGCTGCGCCGCCATGGCGTCACAGTGTGCATTTAAAATTCGCAAGCAGTAGTAGAAGCATCAGCAACTCACCTATGCGTCTGAGGTCATGGTCAACAAAGAACGAGGACACGAAGTATCCGTTGAGGGTCGCGCCGAAGCAAGAGGCGAACACCACAGCCACTAGACGGGCGAGTGTGGACCACTCACGGCTCAGGGTGATCGGGGAGTAGACCCGGGTGCCGTTGAGAAGCCCCGGGAATATCGGCTTCTCGATCTGCATGACGGTACCTGGGGAAGAAAACCTAGTCACAAAAAAAAACAGGCCAAGTGCGTTATCCCAAGAACAAATTTAACTTTGTAGTTGATAAAAAACTTCTCCCATAAATTCCAACTGTAAATGTAAGTTTGTATGCGCAATATTGAGAGATTTAATATGTTATTTTAAGACCACAGACTTCTTATAGGTTTTTTTGTAGTCTGTAGGTAGATAAAGAACTATTTTCTGTAATTATTTCAAAATTTTAGGCTCAGTAGTTTAGGAGATAAGGGTTCAATGGAATAAACGGTAAATTTTCATAGATTTTCTTAAATAACTTTAAAAGTATATATATATATATCAAAATTATAAAAAAAAAGTCTGTAATCCTTCCAATAACCCATTTACGATGTCACACGGTACAGTTTGCATTTTTTTTTAATTGTCTAGTTTGCCCCCAAAAGTACCAAGTGCCCCCATATTCAAACAAAATTCATTCATTTACGTTACACGTCAGTGTTTTGGGTCACAGAAATTCATGTGTATTTATTTTTTGTCTGTGCGGGGCCACACTTTATTCATCTCCTTTCAGCTTAACCGGCACAGTTGATTCGGAGCAAATTCGCTGTGACAGACGGATAGACGGACAAACACGAGTGAGGGTTCAATTTTTTTCTTTTGAGGTTATGAACGATACAAATATTATAGATATTGGATTGATCAAGAAAAAATTATAGAATTAACTAGCTATTAACCCCCGGCTTCAGCCAGAAATTATCCCTCGGGAACGTACTTCCGGGATAAAAAGTATCCAATGTTAAGTATCCTAAGTATCCGTGAGCCAAATTTCATTATTTCCGCTGTTTAAGCGTGAAAAGGTAACACATAGACAGAGTTACTATTACTGTTAGCCTGCATCATCTCAATGTTGGGCAAATACCTCTCCCCATGACTTCCAGCTCTTTCGATCCAGGACCAATGTGGACCACTGATCACAGAGTTACTTTTGCATTCCCTAGTATTGTTCGCCGTATCGTTGAGCTCCTTAAGTTTCGAGTTGAGCTGTACGATGACAAATGCGTGCACTGACTGGACAAGTCCACTCAATCTGTGTGGTTCTTTCATCAAAAGACCATTTCAGACACCAATCTACATTGTCTTCACATGATCTGACCGAGATTATGGTCTAGTTTAAGGGGGCAGCGGTAAGGTAGCCCGCGAAATTCAAGTTTTCTTACGACTTTTGCAATTTGCAGCTTTTGTCTGGGTGTATGTTACAACCTGATACTGACCCGTAATTGACGCTTTCGCTATAAAACATCTACACACATCAAAAAAAGTTTGTGATCATCAGCATATACTTGATATAATTTTTTTAATTGAACTTTATCAAGAAAAAAATCTTTGTTGTGTGTTTTCTTTAAATAGAAATACCCTGTTTGAAATAAAAAAAAAAAAAAAAATATTTAAAAAAAATGAGTAATTAATCATAATGTAATTGTAACAGAAAATTGATAGAAAGAAAAAGACTGTTTAACCAAACTTAAACAAAAAATTATTAATAAAAGGTTTATATTCAATATAATATAACTCCTGTCCTGGCTCGAACACATGCGGTGATCCTCCTCGGCATGCTGAGAATCAAGTTATCTAGTTCTTGGGGTAACCTGTCCCATTCTTGAATAGCGGCTTCGCTGAGCTGTGGCACTGTCTGGGGACGTGGCTGACGGTTCCTAACAGCTCGCTTAAGAGCATCCCACGCGTGCTCTATTGGGTTTAAGTTAGGCGAGCCGGATCATAATATAATCTACCGTACCTAACAAAAAAGACTTCGATTTTTCAAAGTGATCGCAATTTTTTTTAATGTGTGTCTGTGTATGTACTACGAGTAATTACCCATGTTTGTAAACCAATAAAAGATTTGATGATTCGCCTTAAAAGAGACTGTGACCTTGGAAATTGTTTTGGCCTTTCTTCTCAGAGTAATCAGACAGGAAACGCTGACCTCATCTAGTTTTTTTTTTAAATATGATTGACGTGTAAAAGTGTTTATACATGTAGGTACATTGTACAAACCGACTTACAGAAATAAAATCATTTATCATTTATAATATTAGGATGAATTAAATGATTAGAGCAGTTTCTTGCATCTATTTTACTGATACTAAAATATGTTTATTTTTGTCTACATATTTTGTATATAATTTTGTAATTATAAAACTCCTTTATAGCTACTAAAAATGTTACGAAACGAATTATTAGAGTCCTGAATTAACGAAAGATGTTTATTTTTAAACTGGTATAATGGATACTCGTCGCGCAACGCGCCGGTGCGCGGCGGCGCGGTCAGTGAAGCGGAACGCAGTAGTATGTATGTAGGCGCTCGCCCATTGATATTATTACGAATAGATTGTATCCATATTTTGCTGAATTCAAGTAGGACCAAAAAAAAAAGTATTGAACAAATAATGGAAATATGTTCTATTATCATACTGAACCATCAAAAAATCCTATATACCTAACCGTTTGGGGTTAAACACTAGGACCGTAGGGTTCGAGTGCCTATTTAGGTTTTTGAGACATCGCAAAGCGGTTGGTCGACTCTTCACGTGACCAGAAGGCTGGCCTATTTCTTGGCCAAAGAATCAGTATTGCCATACAACGTGGCAATGCTGCCAGCCTTTTATGGACACATTTCCTGTTGACAGCGATGCGGACGACTTTTTCTTTCCCGTCCCTTTTTTATATACTTGTACATATTGATATATTGTTATACTCACAACCGGCGTGATAAATGATAAATGATTTTATTTCTGTAAGTAGGTTTTTACAAACACTTTTACACGTCAATCATATTTTAAAACTAGATGAGGTCGGCGTTTCGTATCTGACTACTCTGAGAAGAAAGACCGAAACAAACTCAGAGATCACAGTCTCTTTTAAAGTCCAGACATAATCTTGGTCAAATCATGTGAAGACCATGTAGATTGGTGTCTGAAATGGTCTTTTGAAGAAAGAACCATACACATTGAGTGAACCTATCCATTCAGTGCACGCATTTGTCAGTAATCGTGCAGCTCAACTCAGAACATATAAGGAGCTCAACGATTCGACGAACAATACCAAAGAAAGGACATTTGGGCAGGCCGCATAAATTACTCAAACTGCCATACCATGATAAGAAAAAAAAAAATACTGAGAAGAAAAAAAAAATTAAATAAACAAAGACCCACATAGTCTTCACATTCACAATAATTAAAATAATAATATTATACTTCACAAGTAAACATTCATGTCAATGTGTATAAAGCAATCATAGTGCGTGTATGACTAGAAGTATGAATGTAAACAATGTAAAAGGTGTGTGTGAGGAGCGTAGCAGGTGGCGTTCTATAGTTTCTGCCTACCCTCATGGGACGAAGGTGTGAGTTAATGTACCTATGTACATATTGTTATTATTAATTTAAATTTACGTAATAAAAAACAAAATTTCGTGGTTTCCCAAAAACTATATTTATTGTGGTGTGTCTGACACTCGTTGCCGATGTGCGATATAATGAACGTAGTACAATTCAAATGAATACATTCCGTCACACTGTCTTGACATAACTTTAATAGGTTTAACTCTGATATTGTAGGTACGTTCACAAGTTCTCAGTCCGTACGTCCTCAGTAGTAACTACTTAAACCCTCGTTCATTCGTTTGTCGCAGTTAAAGAGTTCAACGCGTGGAAAGGTGCCAATCGGTCAAAACTTTTGATTTAGCTTTCACATTTTTCCTATTATAACATTTCTGTTTTATTATTATTTTTCTGTCATAAGACAGAAAAAAAACTTAATAATAAGGAAATAGCAATAGCAATAGGAACAAAACAAAACAATAATATATTATAATAACAATAAAGTAAATTTAATTATACAGGAAAAGTTATTAATCAGTGCGCAAATTTTGACAAATTAAACTTAAACGTGTTTTATTATACACCTATTTCTTATTTTGATATGTCTTAGTACAAAAAAAATGAAGTTATCGTTAACGAAAGATATTTATTTTGAAAATGGTATAATGGATACTCGTCGCGCGGCGCGCTCAGTGAAGTGGTACGCTGTAGTAGGTACCTATCAGCTGTGTGCTCGCCCATTTATATTATTACGATTAGATTTTATCCATATTTTGCTGATTACAAGAGGACCAAAAAAAAAACCTATTGAACAAATAATGGAAATGTGTTTTTCAAACTCTCAAACTCAAAGAATTTATTTCAAATAAATGCTTTGAGTTTGAGAGTTTGAAAAACACATTTCCATTATTTGTTCCATAACTAATACTGACCCACCGAAAAAAAATTACGCACTGGTTTAAAACCTATCCTGTATATACATACTAAACTACTACTACTTCTACTATCCATACTAATATTATAAATGTGAAAGTAACTCTGTCTGTCTATCTATCTGTCTGTCTGTCTGTCTGTCTGTCTGTATGTTACGTTTTCACGTCTTAACCGCTGAACCGATTGTCATGAAATTTGGCAGAGATATAGCCTGGGGTATGGAGAAGGACATAGGCTACTTTTTTACGCGATAACCGACATCCACGCGGGCGGAGCCGCGGGCAAAAGCTAGTATAATTTTTTTTTTTTTTATTATTATACATACTAATATTATAAATGTGAAAGTAACTCTGTCTGTCTATCTATCTGTCTGTCTGTCTGTCTGTCTGTATGTTACGTTTTCACGCCTTAACCGCTGAACCGATTGTCATGAAATTTGGCAGAGATATAGCCTGGGGTATGGAGAAGGACATAGGCTACTTTTTTACGCGATAACCGACATCCACGCGGGCGGAGCCGCGGGCAAAAGCTAGTATAATTATATATTTTTTTATTATTATATTTCATTTTATTTATTTTATTTATATTTATATATACTTTATTGTACATCAGATTACACTTAACAAAAGAAAAGAAAACATACACACTACAAAATATACAATGGGCGGCCTTATCGCATACTGCGATTTCTTCCAGGCTACCTTTATTTTATTTTATTTTGTATTTTTTATTTGAATTTATTATTATATTATATTGCAAGCAATTGGAAATTAGCATAAGCTAATTCCTACCTATGTCAATATTTAAGAACTTTTGAAGCGGCTCTTGTCAAAAGTCTGGATCGTATTTGAAGTTAATCAGAATAATACCGTCACTGAGAGTAACTATCTAAGACGGTGTGACTTCCTCGCTCACTGACCTGTATGACCCAGTTTCCAAATATAAACCGGTTGCCAGGATACTAGGTATTTGCTCCTAACTAAAATCATAGATGTCTGTTCGGACAAACGAAATAAAACACACTGGAAATACAATCACCATCCAAGTCATGATCTCGGCCACAGTTGCTTAACTTCACAGATCGAACAGCCTTCGCGGTATCTATTTAGCATCTAAGTCCCATATTACAGAACATCACTCAATACTCAAGCATTACTTAAAACTAGATTCAACCAATCAAATGGCTTGAATCTAGTTTTAAGTAATGCTTGAGTAGGTATTGAGTGATGTAATAATACGGGCCTATACTCCATTTAAAACATTAGACAAATAACTGTTCACACCCTTTCGTTATTTCGATGTAAACATTTAATAAACTCCGTTATTTCAAGATAAATACAAAGCACTAATCTATTTACCATTTACATTAAAAAAATTACTCTAAAGTGCAGTAATTTCAACAATATTACACAATAATTATCGTTATTTAGTAGTTATTTGTAAATGGAGTATAAGTGTTAAAGAAAATCATTATTATACGCGGAATAAGTAAACTATTCCAAAGAAGTAATTATCATTAAAAGTAAGTATTTTCGTTGATATTATTATGACTAATAAGCAATTTTAAACTAACTTAAATCATTACGTGGTAATTATTTTAAAACTTAGAAAATATTTTTTTATACTATACCCAACTTCGTTGCACTTTCGCAGTCAGAAATAATAATATATGCACTTTGTTCATATGTTACTCGTATGTGTCATTGTTGGCGACCAGCAACTAACCTTTTTCTTCTTCACATTTTGTTTTGTTTTCATAAGTCACTTCTTGTAAAAAACTTCATAGAATCACACACAAAAGAAATGAAAATGTGTTTCTATTATGCTTTTAGTCATCCTCATCTTCAATAGTCATTGTAACTATTATTTCTACACTTTTTAAACTACACTAACCAAAAGGGTTTTGTTCGTTTTAATCTTCGCACTGTTTGTGTTGTCTAACAGCTGGATGGCCTAGAAGTTCTATTTAACTAACTAACAAAACACAAACTCAAAGCATTTATTTCAATTAAACCATAAACAGGCACTTTGAAACTGTCAAGGAGTCGGTCAGTAAGAAAGATGAAGCTAGTTGCCCATTTCAAAGCGTAGTAGGAGAAGAACGGACAAGAAACTCCATGGACACTCTGTTAGATTATATTACATACACATACATAAACTCACGCGTTCTTCCCATGGGGGTAAGTAGAAACAATAGAACGCCACCTGCTTCGCTCCTTACATACTCCTTTTGCTTCGTTTACGTTCATACATCTGGGCCTCAAGTCTGCTATTGCAATAGTGTCAGAATGATCTCTTCATTGTGAGTTATTGACAGATTTGCCATACAAAAACTGTCAAATACAATGGCGAAACCATTCTGACACTATTGTAACAGCAGACTTGAGGCCCTGGTCATACACGCACGCCGGTTGCGAGTACTACGCGCCTGACCTTTCTGAAGAACATCACCAATTAGGTCACTATGTATATGGGGCGAAACCATGATATAATGATACATTGGGCCGGTTCTCAGCCTTTACTAATGCCAGTATACACAGGCATACCAAGGTGCCTTTTGAACACTAACTCTCGGTTTCTGACAAGATTATGTTCTCCTAGGGCGTCCCCCTCCCGGCGTTTCCATTCACATCTGCCTTGTAAATACCTTTTGTTAGTCACCTTTAATTCATCCTCTCAACATGACCAAACCAATTAAACAACTTAAATTATATTGTTACAAAAACATTAGTTTATATCTTTAATGTTGAATATATAACAATATAATTATGAGAACGACGCAAAAAAAAAAAAGCCGATACCAAACATCAATATTATAAAAGATGATTTCCACCAAACGGTCTCGCTTCGCATCGGATCGGAAAGGATACGAACGGATACGGCGACGGCCGATCGCGTCCGGCAAGATGTCGACGCATACGATCGGCTCCGTTTCGTTGCTTGCGAACGTATCCGTTTCTGAGCCTAATCAAATAGTTTCATTCCAACCGTGTTTACGCATTCTAATTTTTGAAAATGGTTGCTTAGTATTGTTGGCTATTGCATTAGAAGAAGAAGAAAATAATCATAAAACACAGAAGACGAAAACAAAAATTTGGATTAATGACTTATGGCAAAATCGACAGCCGAAAGGATTCGATCGGATACGACGACAGGCGAACGGAGCCGATCGCGCGTCGCAGCTTACTTTCGGCTACGATCGCGTGTTGTGGAAGACGCCCGCTTTCAAGCTGCTATGCGCGGCTTAGTAATATAGACTTTAAATGCTGTGTACACGATTTAATATCGTTTAAAGATTGTAAAATCCGTTCCGATCCGATGTGATACGAGCCGTTTGGTGGAAATCATCCATAAGACGCAACTAATTACATAGAAGCTGTATTTACTACAAAAGTTACGCTCCATTTCCCTCTATTTCATTCAACGTACATTTCAATGTGTTCGGTTAAGTCTATTGAAACACGTTGTGTTATTTAACACGTTATCCAATGAGGCACTGGACCCGGGATGTCCTAAATACAGCCTGCTGGGAATGACCTATATTCGGATTCCGGGTATAATATTATCACAGTTTACACACGGAACACTTCTAAAGAATGATAAGGATAATGTTACATGACTTGTTCTAGTAAAAATATATTGCATCAATCCAAAAAAATATAGAAATAAAAATAAAAGTAAAAACGTGAAAATAATGTTTTTTTTTTATAAAGTTTTACATAAAAACAGCTTTCTATTAGGTACCAGGGTATGAGAAGCGAATAATAGTTAAGATAAATGTAATATCACTGATATTGTTTTAAACACAGAACAGATAAAAGAGGTTATGAGCGTTAGTTCAAGTGCGGCGCGCTTGGCCGTGCATTCGGTCATTCCCACAAGGCCCTTCTAACCTCTTTTATCTGTTCTCTGGTTTTATAGGACCCTTAAGAGGAAATGAGTGGTTGTATGATTAAATACTTTAAACAAATTTTTTTTTTCGCTGTTTCGTAGTTAGCCCCGTTAGTTCCTTAAATGTTACTGATATTCACTTCTTCGTTTACTGACTAACCTGGTGTCAGAGTTTTTAATTAAAATATGCCGCCCATTAGGCCTCTAACTTGGCATACACATGCCGTCGAGAAATATCACTTACATATATCTTACCTCCTAAAATATTGTTAATTAATCAAAATCAGTCTGTAGTTAAATAGATTTTCAGGGGATTCTGTTTTACTGTTGACATACGCACATCTCTGAAATATCAAACTAAATAGTTATTTTTGATAAACAGACATACAGTCATACTTACAGTCGCGCAAATTGCGTTTGTTAAACGGGGAAATAATTGTGATTTGTGTTCCCATTGTCAAAAAAGATGACTTTAATATGTAGAAAATCATTTGTTTGAATAAAAACGCTATTTTTGATGCTCAGCAATCATAAGAATAGCCCAGTATTCCCTTAAACATAAAGACTACGTTTAGTGCTTCCAAAATTACGGATTTGCTAATTACGTAACTAGTTACGCATTTTGATGCTTCAATTACGTAACTACGTAATTACGTACTTAACTGTTTTGATTTTTTAAAGCACGATAAATTCTGGGCTTATTACGTATTTTAGAAGTAAAAAATCAAACAACTTCAAATGAAAAAAATTATAATATTAAGGAATTAAAAGTAAATTACAGATTAAAATGATAATTTTAAAATTAAACTCAAAATCAAAATCGTCAATCAAATCAAAATATAATATTTTGATTTGATTGACGATTTTGATTTTGACTAAACTCAATCAACAATTCAAACAAAACATGTACCACGCACAAATGGTTTAAAAGTAAGAAACAATATAAAATATGGTTATTTTTCCAATCTTTGTTCTTGATAATATGATCTCATAAATGATAACGAATGCAATGTTCTGTCACCAAGGGAACTTCTTAGTTTAGAACAAAGATAGCCGGCAGAAGAAAATGCCCGTTCTGCTTCAACACTAGTAGGCATTATACATAGTAAATAATTATAAGCTGCTGTTAGGAAAACTTCACGACCGCCGCCAGTGCTATCGTAGATACACATTTCAACTCTGATGATGGATTCAAGATCTGTGTTTACTCCAGATTTGTTTACTGTAGACATAGTTTTCTGTATTTCTTTTTCTAGTTGCTGTGCAACAGTCAACTCGTCGCCACAACCATCATTAGCATCATTGTCATCTGCTTCGGAATCTAAACTCATTTGTGTACTTGTAGGCGGTGTAAATTTGAGCCTTTCTAATAAGTTTGCAACATATGTTCTAATATAATCCGACGTCGGTTTTGTAAAAGTTTCTGTTTCTTCGGTTTTATAATATTCTTCATTATTATGCAAATACTGCAAGACACCAGACACATTTGTTCGCCTTTCTTTTATTCTTTTTCTAAGGGATACAGCAAGCTTGTCACTGAGCCCATTGGACTGAGCATCAAGCTTATTTAACATAAACTGAAGCGCAGCATCTGCTGCTAACAAATTCGAGTCACGGCGACACAATGCCATCACTGTAGTTTTTATTATATCTAAACTATGATGAATGTTATGTAGATCTTGTATTTCTGTGTCTGTGAAACTTATATTTGATTTTAAGTCTAATAAAGCCTTAAATAAACTTGATTTCAATTTCAGAAATCGTCCAACCATATCTGATAAGCTGTTCCATCGCGTTTTGCAGTCTAGTATAAGATCGAGGCTTTTACCATGCTCTTGTAAAGAATATTTTTGCAACAAATCGGTCTTCAGTGGTGATTTTTTGAATGATTTAACAAGTTTTCTTACTTTTACTATAATATCTTTGTACAGAAACTCTGGTTCTAGAACTCTAGGTACTTCTATGAAAAGTCCGCCATCGTTTTCTTCAATTTCTTCAGTGTCAGTATCTGAAGCTTCATCTTCTAGTTCTGGTTCAGTAGTTGTACTTTTCCGTGTCTTATATAATACGTCCAGCACTGCAAGTTGTATTCCGTGAGCAAAACACAACTGATGGTGACCATCAAAATTTTTGCCCATTTTAACCATAACACTGGCTCCGTCCGTTGTGAATGCAATTATATCTTCAAGTTTCAAATAAAAGTCATTTAGATGATTTTCTAACAGTACAGTTCCAACGTGAGCTGGCATTGAACCCTTTATCCTTACTAGTCCTAAATTTTTATATTTAGCTGGTTCTAGGTCTTTATTATGAATATCTATATTCATATACCTCCGGTTCCGGGTAGAGGTCCATTCATCAAACGTTATAGTAAACCGTTTTTTTTGGGACTTCATATCTTTAAACTGATTTATTAATTGTTTTTTTATGGCACAACTCTGTTCCAGGACAATTTTGGTAATAGTTGAAGGAGATTTCGGTAGATCATAGCCAGATTTTTTGAAAACATACCTTAGATCTTCAGAAGTACAAAATTTGCTTAATGGGATGCCATCCAATGCTGCCATTCTAGTCACTATAACGTCCAAGGAATACTCAGTGGAAAAGTAATCCGTTAGTTTAGTTTTCTTCGATGGAGGTTCTAAACTTTTTCTTGCTTGAAAGCACGATGAAGTACTTGCCCTTTGCGCATCTTGCTCTTGTGACATCTCGCCAATATGTTTAGCACGCATATGTGTATGTAGTGCTCCAGTAGCACCACCAGGAGTCTTCAAAAATTTTTGACAATGTTTACATTGGACACTTTGCCCATTTTCAGCCCTCAAAAAGTGTTCCCATATAGCTGATTGTGTGCGTTTGTTCAAAAACTCCTTATAAATAGTCTTCTTTACTGCAGACCTAAAACAATATATAAATATTTCATAATTTAATAGTTAGGTAATACATATAAATAGCATCTATAGTTAGGCACTACACTTAAAACGGGATACATTTACATACGTACCGTGAACTCATAATCAATGTCTATTTGCACAGACATCTAACAAGCAACAATAAAATAAAATCGCACATATTTTTTTTTTTTTTTTAAACGTCGCACCACACTAGGAATTACTGCTGTATCGTGGGTGCACTCACAATCATGTAAACTAACATACACAAGACACCCAGACCCGGAACACCTATCTGTAGGTCATACAAATATTTGTTCCGTACGGGAATCGAACCCGTGACCCGCAGCGCAGCAGCCAATCACTCACTACTGCGCCAACCGTGCCGTCAACAATATAAAATCAACTACTAAATTATATGTATAAACTCTCACACAATACCCTAGAAACAAAGTAAGTAGACAAGTAAAGTAATGTTAAAATAGGTACTTACATTTTCGTTGAAGTATCTCTACTCGTGTATGGTGATATCTACTTAGAAACTTGTAATGAAAAGCTTCTGAAAACCAAGCGTCAAACTTTGCGGCACATACACAAAATCACAAAAGTCAATAAAATAAGCTTAGACCAGGCAGGACAGTATCTCGCAGGTGTACGTAAGACGACTGAGTACCGAGTATTGAGATTGTTTCTAAATTCACGAAAGTAAAGAAAAATGTAGGGAGTTCCCTTAGCTTGCTCAATCCACAATATTAAACTTTATTATCTACGAGGTAGATCAAATACTTGCGAAACACTTATAAACTTTGATTGTGTTACGTACCGAACTATCCACAACCAACGGGGATTCCCTTCGTTTCCCGATTGGTCAACAATGAACTCTATTCTGTACGACTAAGAAATTAAATCTTGCGGACTCAAATTGGAAGTTATAAAATAAACCCCGGGAATTCGGGGGATACCCACAGAAAGGGTTTTGATGTTGTCATAATGTAAGTCGTAGGTTAACTAAATTAAGGTAAATTGTAAATACACAGATAAACCCATGCCTTTTTCCCATGGAGTAGGCAGAAACTATAGAACTAAATAAATGGGTACCTAAATTAATTAATATTATCCTATAGTTACGTTATTACGGACTGCAGCTCTTCAGTTACGTATTTGTGAGATTTCTAAAATCTGTCCGTAATTACGTAATTGCGTAATTACGTAATTACGTAATGGAAGCCCTAACTACGTTTACTTGTATGAATTCAATATTTTGAGCCTGCGCGCTCCATCTGTAGGAATTTTGTCGAAACAACAAGAAACGCGAAACTCATTCATAACCTCAAATACGACTACGAAACTTGATATTTTTACATACAGTATTAAAGATAAGACATATGATATAAAACCCCACCCTATTACGCTATATAATATAATATAGTCACTGCTTTTTAGAAGGCCGCCTTTGATAAAATAATTCATGAATGAAAATTGTATCAGCGCCGTGAGCGTTCCCGGAACTAAACAGGTCAATGACATCAGGTTTTCATTTGTTAGGGCATTGATTGAAGAATCTTTTTCTGGGTATTTTCTCGTGGTCCTACTATTTTGTCCTATGTTATAGCTGTTGGTCCTAATGAAGTTTTGAAACCAAAATATACCTCCTGGTTGTTTTATTAACACCATGAATTAATTCTAATTGAGATTTTAGAATTTTATCACGTAATTCATTATTAAAATATTAATGAATTTTTTTAATTTCTATAAACCGTTTATTTAATGCTATATTGTAATTTTTATTTGTACTTATTATCAATGAGTTTTTTTTTTTTTTCATTTATACCACCATGGGCACTTTGGCTTTGGTAACTTGTTATCAAATCGGATACTGTTTATAAGAATAATGACTAGCTTGTTACTTACTTTGGTATCACAATTTCATGTTTTCTACGTGTATTTATGCTTTTTATGGAAATCACTACTCATCTTGAAAAGTCCTAAGTTTTTGCGAACATACAAAATGCTTTCTAAGATATAAAGAGAAGGCAGTATGACGACTGAATCTGAGATACCCCCACACCTAACCTAATTACTTTGTACCTACAGGAGGTATATTTAAACTTCAGTAGGACCAACAGCAATAACATACCCTCGTGGACCTTCTGGTAGGAAAAAAATAGTAGGACCACGAGAAGATACCCCTTTTTCTTAAGGGTGATTTTTCAATAGCCAGATAACTCGTAATTGAAGAATAAATATTTCGATTTGACAGCTTTTGTATAGAAAATATAATATTATGTCAAACTGTCATACATATTCTTCAGGCAAAAGTTATCTAACTATGAAAAATCATACCTAAATAATCGATGGCCCCACCGAATAAACGTGCAATACTTCTTACACGATTTTTTTTTTAATTTTTCGTTTCTTTTGCCTATCCTGCATCCACTTAATTTTTATATTTTTTATTTTAGACTCAAAACACGTCTATTATAATAGTGAATTTCTTTATTCTAGGGAAATAATTAATTTTAAAATTATAGGAATAATAGTTTATGTTATATGTAATTACATGCTTTTTGAGTCGCCAAGAAAGTAAATATACAAGTCTATAGCTTATTTTTTTACCAATAATTCGATTATACATTATTTATACCTATTTACAATGAAATGAACGTTATTGAAGTTTAAACGTTTTTATTTTTTGCTGAAAAGGTGTCATTTTTCTCTTAAACGTTTATTTGGTGTGGCCATCGAATTATAATCATTTATCCTGTGGGGTAAATGGGTAACATATAATACTCGTACATAAAATGACAAATTGATCGCTTTAATTTTAACTATTCAGCCACGTTCATTGCGTTATTTACATTGTTGAGTTGGCGAATTTTTCAAACCTATGAAGTAATGGATGAGGAATTTCCTTGCCCTTGAATTGTAAACCCTTGAAAGTGTGTTACGCAATTAGGGTTCTGTTCTGCGAAGGATAGTTTTAGATCACGAAGTACCTAAATATACCATTTTATCATACCGCTTTAGATATATATTATTAAGTACATAAAACTTGACCTATTCCAGATTCCTGCCCGGGATTGTGGTGAGGTTAAATCAAAGTTGCTCAGATTAAACCACACAATCAGACGTCAGACCTGCCAGGTAATAATCTGGTTAGTACGACCTAATTAATGTTGCAGTTCTGAGAAAGTGTTATCTACAGCATGCGGAATTAATTAACTGCGTATCTTGTTTTTACGAACAAATGCTTTGGTCGATTTAATTAACCTATTTATCAACTTTGACCTGCTTCGGCATAAATATAAATATTTTATGCTGTGGTTGCTCTTTATAATTTAATTAGTCTGAAGTATTGGTTCTTTCACTTTGTGATTCGCAATATTTACCAAACGACATGGTGGCAACTTTACACTATAACATTTTAAAGTATCTATTTAAAATATATACTTATATATGCTTTAGTGGAGTACTCTACTCAGAGTATACACTAGAGTAATTTAAAGATTTTTTTTTCTATTTTAAAGTTTTTTTCCCAAAAAAATAAACTTTATAGTAATAATAATAATAATTTTATTTCAGAAACATCCATAAATTTGTTAGTAAACATTTAACCTTAATAACTATGTTAGAAAACATGCAGAACTAACTATGTTAGATACATGCATAATGCTCTAGTGTAAAGTTGCCAACACGTTGTTTGGTAAAAATTGCCTTTCAAGCGTCGATATATATAGGGTGTATCTATTCATACACGAAATATTTTAAGAGAAACATGTATGTATAGGTGGTAAAAAAGCCATAGCAGCGAAAACATTTTTTTTTTATCTGTTTTATATTTTTACATAATTATTATATTTTAATATTGCATGGGACATTTTGCAAAAAAAACCTTTATTAACTTATTCTATGAATGATCCGCCGGACGCGGCGGCGTCGCGTCGGCGACGGTGGTGGCACGAGTGCGGTGAATTTTGATAATAAATCATCATATCAAGTAATTTTAAATTATTTAATTTTTTAAATAATATACTCAGAATAAAAATAAAAAAATTACATTGCTTTTTTACACATAGGTGTCTCTTAAAATATTTCGTGTTTGATAGATACACCCTATTTATACAGGGTGGATTTTTGAGATGGGACAGTAAGTACTGCAGGTAACTCAACCATTCTCGCTACATGAAAACGGTCTTAGAAGAGTGTCCTTAAGTTTTTGAGTCATTGAGATTTGCATTCACAGATTTTGAAAAAAATGTACAGTCAGCAAGAAAATGGGCAGTTTTCACAAAAACTTTTTTTGGTGCCAATCGATCCTGTTTCTTATAAGGATCAAAAAACTGTATTGGGCCAACTGAGTTTTGAGTATTAGAAAAGTCAGATATCGTAAAAAAAAAACTTTTCCCAATACATATCGTGGGAAATGAGACTCCAACTGATAATCAGGATCGATTCGCATCAAAAAACGTTTTTGTGAGAACTGCCTATTTTCATGCAGACAATTTTTTTTTTCAAAATCTGTGAATGCTGATCAAAATGTCTTAAAGAGTTATGGACAGTCTCTTAAGACCGTTTTCCTGTAGCTACAACGGTTAAGGTACGTGCCCTTTCTGCCCCGTCTCAAAAATGCATCCGGTATAAACATATATTATATAATATAGAATATAATCATACTAATATTATAAACACGAAAGTTTGGTCGGATATTTGGATGTTTGTTACTCAATCACGCAAAAACGGCCGAACGGATTTGAATGAAATTTGGCACACAGATAGGACCTAAGTGAGCCGCGGGCACAAGCTAGTAATATTATAATATTGCATTTTTTTAAACAAAAATGAAGATGCTGTAAAATGGGTTGTAAAGAAAGAATCTGGATTTTAATTAATTGCCCATTTCAGCTATATAGTTCACATGATTCAGCTGAAAAATTTGACAGTTTATAAAAAATACAGTGGTCAAAATTACATTGCTCTATACTCAGTTCGTGTATTGTAACGCCATCTAGGAGAAGAGGCTGGTACGTCGTGTAACTGCGAACACGAAGTTGGCATGAGACTTTTCGGTTCGCCGCGACGTGCTTAGATTCACATTTTGCAAATACAATTTATTTATTAGGTTTTCTGATTATTTTGTTACCTTTGTTTATTAGTAAACTTGGTTAGAGTTAGCTAATTAAATAGCATTTGCCCATTATTTCTCTTTGAAAAGGAAGCAAAACGCAAACTCAACGAGAAGACTTCCTCTCATGGTGGGATGGCGTTATTGAAAAATTCCAAATCTTTGCATTATTTAATGATGTTGATAAGTGATATTAATTTCCTACCCTTTTTCATATTTTTTTTTTAATATTTGGTCTTTAATACTACCGTCGAAATGTAAGAGACTCGTCAGCCAGCAAGTTAGCGTTTGTAGTTAGTAAAGTAGATACAAATGGCAACTTTTCCCCATAATAATTGTACGAAAGTAAGTGTAGGTTGCACTTACTGTTGCCGTATAATCTCCTCCGCTTCGATGTTATAGCCTCCGCGCTGTTGAACAGCAGCACAAATGCTGCTGTTAGAAGCTGATAACAAAAAAAAAAAATGAATTAACAACTATATATTTTTTTAATTACCGCAGAAGTTAACAGGTATATTATTATTACCTCTAGTGAGAACACAAAAGTAAGCCGATACCTAAAACGCAACAGAGTATTTATAAAATTCAAATGAGTTGTAAAAAAACGGGAATAACTATCACGATATGGTCGCACACTAGTCACGTCCAAGCGAAATTAACGCGTTCCACTAAGAAAAAGTACCGCATACCTAGAACGTTTATATACTGTTCTAATGTAGTTAATATAAGGTTGTTATTCCTTCGTTTTTTCCTGACAATGGCGTATTTATGTTTGTTCCCCATTTATTGTCCAGTTTTATGGGAGTTTGACGTTAGTTAGTACGGCCAGATGTAAGGCGTTTGTCGGAAACTATTGGCCCAAATCCTAACAGCGTAAATAAATTTCAACGGAATTAAGTTTGTCGTGATGAAGATAATTAATTACGCCTTTGATAATATGACGAGTACGAAAGTAATAATTAATTAACTGTTAAAATGTTTTTAATTTAATTTTGCATTGTGGAGGCGGTATGAAAAAAATGTTAAGTTTTGTTCCAACTACGACTGGTCTCAGTAATTTTTCATATAAAAAAAAAAAAAAATGTTTAGTTATCTCCACAAATTACATTCTTCAGTACTAGGGATACATAATAAGTTAACAGGTATTTAAACAAAATTTTGTAATTTGTGGTCATTGTTTGATAGTCAGGCTTTATTAATTTTCTACGCTTTGTTCGAATATTGGCCAATTGACAATATTTTTACGTTTACTTGTTCAATTAGTAGAAAGAGCAATTGTAGGTACCTAATCCATCCACCGAATCCATCAAAGTAAATACTAAATATGAATAGGCATATCGAACATATTCGTAATAATGATTTACTTTAATTTACATACCATGTTACATCTATCAGGAGACAACATTAATGGATGGATGACATTGGGGTCGCATCAAAACACAAAACGGCTATCGCTGAGCGATAGCCGTTTTGTGTGGATGTGACGCATTTACCCCCATAGTTTTTTTTTTAATGTTTATATTCTTTATTGCGTCATTTTTACCACAAATAAACGTATTTTCTTTCATCTTTCTTTTCTTTCTTTCACATAGATATATTTCCATAATGCGAGTGTTTATTAAATAGGTACGCTATTATATTATTTACCTACTTATGTGTCGACCAAGAAGTGCGACTGGAACAAACAAAAGCTTGAATGAAGTTATATTAAGGTTTTAAGTATCTAATTGGGCCTCCTGCACCCATTGTTGACAAACTGACATCTTATCCAATTTCAAGCAAAGTATAACAAAAATGACATTTGACTCCCACACACTGGCGCGATATCTCGGGCGCGACAAGGGTCGCGCTGCCTGTCGCGCCCGCGATATTGCTCAGGTCTGCGCGAGCCTTTAAGCAGTATTTTGTATACTCCAGTTATGACTTGTGCGGCTTAATCCTGGCTTTACTTTCCGTGGAATGTTTTATTGGAAATGCAGACTGAATCATGCCAGAAGGTTTAAGGATAGATCAACTTTTTTTAGACTTCACGTCGAGTTTTTTAGAGCTTTGTAATCTTGTTCGCTCATAACGTTATAAAGGGCAAGAAAAGTTACTTTTCAAACTACGTTTAAGAGGCCGTGCACGAAATCGCCTGATTTTGATCAAATTTGTTCATTGTTTTTGAGAAAGGGTAACATAATTTAAACAAAATTATTTGAGATTTGAAAATTCGTGTTCTTTGTTTTGCATGTGTCTGAAAGGGATTTTTAAAATAAATTAAGTATTCACGGTAAATCACTAATACTAGAAACAAGTTTTCCGAAAAATGCCGCGAGACTGACATTTGATCATCATTCTACAAGAAACCACTTTTTATTTTGAACATTAAAAAATATCATCAACATCATTATATGGTCTACTTGCATGTGGCGGAACCACTTTTTTCAACTTCCATACAAAATATAGCAGAAAAATAATATTGAAAAAACCTTTTTTTGTTTTAAACCTCGTCAGTAATATATATTTTTCCTATTATTTAGCTAATCATATCAAGAAATTTAAAAATCACAAATTAGTCTTCAGCTATCCTTGAAATATAATCAAAATTTTGTTTAATGATTATACAATATCTTCATTAAGTAAATCAATGGCGAAATAAACTATATTTTGGAGAGCACAAAAATTATGAAACTATTAAAAACTGCTGTGACTGACACGAATGGTTTAGCACCATGAAAACTGTAGGTACTTTTATAGTTACACAGACTTAATGTTTCGATTATTTCAAGTTTTCTCACAATTAGATAAGAAATTGCCAAAAGAGAGTTTTTTTCGTGCACGGACCCTTAAGTTTTTTTTTTTTTGTAGTGTATTTGCGTAGGTATTATGTTTTCTTAGATAATTACGTTGTTGTCTTTATTGTGAATGCTGCGTATACCTGTAATAGGCATACCAGCACTTTTATTTTTATTATTAACATAACATCATAACATCACGCCTTGATAACCCGAAGGATTAGGCAGAGCTGTGTACCCATAGTAGGTACACCGACATTTCGCCTTTCATTTAAGTACCATGTAATAGGGGGCGTATTTTGTATTTTTTTTTTCTAATAAGGCGATATGATCCGACAGAGACCGCGCTTAATAGTTTTTTTTGAATCCATGGGAAACATAAATAAAAGTGATATGAAATTCTGAAAAAAAAAAAAAAAAAAATTACTATATTTTATTTAAGGATTTGGCGGACATACTACCGCTTTTAATAATACGATTATATTAACTTTACTGGGAAGAAAGATCACAAAGTTACCCCTTTTCGTAATGTTAAATCAATCTCATAGCTACAAATGAGACGTATTTTTCTTATTTTGTACATAAAATAAAAGTTAGTAAGATTGTTTAGCATAATTCGCTGAGTTTGTCGTGATAAAATGATGAAAATAATTACTATGTTTAAATACCCACCAAATGCGCGAGTTAACCACTCGCGACTTCGCGTGCCTACTTCACTCGGCTCGAGCGCGATCATAGCGCAGTGGGTACTGCTGCTGATGTACCACACAAATACAGAAATAAAGTTAACTGTAATGAGCAGACCGCATTAAACTCTTTTTTAAGTTGTAACGGTCATGCTGCAAATTTTTTCCCCGTTTTACGCAGTTTTATTTGGAGTCCCACCTTTGTTTGACTGCCTATCGCAATTACAGTCCTTGTGAATGATATTTACAGTTGTTACCTGACATATGTGATACTGATAATGTTTGGAATGGATTACGGAGAAATGGAACAAAATTGAAACGTTTCATAAAGCTATTTGTCCTTATTTTTGGATGCGTTTTAGTTTTCGCTAACTTTCGGGGAACGATTCTTAGTATTGACGTGAAATGTCATGACGTGTGTTGAATTAATAACGCAAATTGAATTTTGTGGTGGAATAGGGGAACCGCATCGAATATTTTTGTACATTTAATTAATTGTAACACCTTGTTTCCATAATATGACTAGCTGACCCGACAGACTTCGTTCTGTCAAAAGCTATAGTATAAACTCCACTACTCTACTCTACCCTACCCTACCCTACCTACCCTACCTACCTACCTACCTACCTACCTACCTACCTACCCTACCTACCTACCTACCTACCTACCTAACTACCTACCCTACCCTACCCTACCCTACCCACCTACCTACCTACCTCCTACCTACCTACCCTACCCTACGCTACCCTACCTACCTACCTACCCTACCCTACCCTACCTACCTACCTTACCCTACCCTACCTACCTACCTACCCTACCCTACCCTACCCTACCTACCTACCTACCCTACCCTACCCTACCCTACCCTACCCTACCCTATCTACCCTGTCTACCTACCTACCTACCCTACCCTACTCTACCCTACCCTAATTTTTCGTAAAAACCATTAAAAAAAAAGAATTGGTTAAATTGGTCCAGGCGTTGTTGAGTTATAGCGTCAGGAACGAAAACCCGACTTATTTTTATATAGTAGATTGGTAGTTTGAAAGCTAGACATGAAGATGTCAGACAGTGTCAAAATTGTTACCATAGAGGTGTCTCAATACAGCCAGAGCTTCACCAAAACTTTGGAACGTTGATGGGTCGTAGCTATTAAAGTTGCCTATGTAATTCTGTGGTGCAGTGAAGTATTTATGTATATTTCTTACATATGTATACCATTACAGGATTCCCCAATGCGATAAATGCGCCTATCCTAACTTATGAATACTAATAAAACATTTATGTATAACATGTTACAAACAGCATTCCTTGTGAATTCACTCAGAGAACAATAGAATAAGTCTGTCTCAATCGCTGTGAGGTTGAGCGTGCGTAGTGCACGCGTCAGCGGAGCCCCCCTTAAAAGGTTGGTGGTCGCGCGCGGTTCCACTAGCAGTGGCGGCTGCCGTCGTCGCCACACGTACCTGTCCGGAACACACAGACTCACCTGCCCTAAAATAACTGCATTATGCACCTAGGGAAGGTGCATAATGCAGTTATTTTAGGGCAGGTGAGTCTTAACCGTTGAAATGACAAATGCACCGCATATAACTTAAATATATATGAGGTGAGTGCAAGATCGACCCTTCTAATCCTTAACTCATTGTATCCTACCATACCTAAAATTAAGGTTGGATAAAAACTTTTATTATTAAATGATAAACTTAATAAAAAAATAAAACATTTATTTCAGGCAAGTTTTTTACACATACATACACCCATAGTATCCGCAAAATTTATTAAATTAAGTAAGTATGAAATAGATATTAAAAATAGATATTAAATTAAATTATATTAAATTATTATTGTTATTATACATTCAATAGTTTTCTTATAAATGTCAGGTAGGTTTAAATTCAAACAAACAATAAACAAAACAATACAACAACAATAGAAGATATTCCCAATAATTGAATTACCAACCAACAATACAGACTTATATTTCTCTATAAAAATAAGTCGTTCCGTCAGCGTCCTTTAGTTGCACAAGAAGCAATAATCGATCTTCAACGGATTTTGATAACTCAGATGTCAACAGCTATCCGTTACAAAAGAGAGCACGCTAATTAATTTGGAAAAATTAACCGTCTTTTCGCGCTGCCTTTGTCACCCTACCTATTGCTAGAGCTGACATAGTAAATATCAAGCTGATAGCCGAAGCGTAAGTACGAGTATAAAATTGATGATATCATTGTGAAGAGCCATCTGCATTGAGAAGTTTTAACCCCATGATTTCTGATTGAAGACCGCATCCTATTCGTTACTGTGATTTCCAACTGTAAAGGCAGTTTCAAGGTAGTATTGTAGTCAATGCGTTAGTAATTAGGACACGCACGACCATGCCTAAAACGCTGAAAGGCATAGTCTGTTCGACTCTCGACTTGTGAAGAACAGACTCATAGGCCCGTATTACAGAATGTCACTCAATACTCAAACATTACTTAAGACTAGATTCTAGCCATTTGATTGGTTGAAATTAGTTTTAAGTAATGCTTGAGTATTGAGTGACGTTCTGTAATACGGGCCATAAAGTTCCATTCGATTCGAACTTGAGTTAGGAAAATGCGATTTGACCGCTTGTCTCACGAAAGTTAAAGTACTCTAGTATGAAAAGTCAACGCATTCTATGTGCAGATTTCAGACTCAACTAAGATGGATTTCAACTAAGAACTATTGCACTTTCAGAATGAGGGAAAGGGCTACGCGTTTCAATGCGCCCTGATTTGGCCCTGAAAAGTTCCCCGCAAACTTATCTGAACCCTAAGGTGTGATGATAGATACTAAAAACTTTATTCGGTCAAATAGCGTGTGACATTCTTATTGTGTCAGTTTTTTTAAATTTCATTAGTTACGTATTTTTTTTTGTAAAACTTAAAATAAAGTGTCTCAACTCAACGCATACATTCTCTCCTCTACTCAAATCCGTTTAGAAAGACAAACACACACTCAGACAGACTCAAGAAAAACACTTTACTTCTTACACACTTTACGTAAACCCAGTTAATCAAAAGACAAGCCAAAAACATTTAATTACGGTAATAATGACAAGATTGTCCGAAGAAATACCCAATAGTTAGCTTTTCTGGGTCTACTTGCGGATAAAACTTCGGGCGCATTTTCCAAATCTGTTTGAAGTTTGTTTCGTAGTTATATACTTATCTATTTGGATAACCGTTCCCGAAAAGTTCTATCAATTGTTTGATTAGATAATAATATAAATAAATACATTATTATGCGTTCAGCTAACTGAATATTATACAGTAAAAGGCCGATATTTTTCTTTCGATAATGTAAAACGCGAATATGTGATTTCCCGGGTTGTGTTAATAAGTCCGCCTATGTACCACTAGTGTACATGAAGTTTAAATAAATAAATAAAAACAAAGTTTTTGACATAACACGTTTAAATGATTCGTCGTTAATCTCGTATTCATAAAAATGTAGCCTTTATCCGCAATGCAAAGGCATGTATGATATTTCCGTAAAGTTCCGTTATAAAATCTAATAATAAAATTTCTCCTTAAAAACTAATATAATTTCTCCTTCCGCATCCGCTAAAATCTAAAAAGTAAGCGCGAGAAAATAAAGCACAGTAAGCGTACTTAAAGTATTCGGGAAAATCAAGGATATTCCCTTCGAAACAGTTGACAGAAGACACGGTAGTAGTTTTTTTTTTTTTTTACGAAATCCAAGAAAACGTAGGTATCGTTGAAGATACCAAGACATTAAGACGTCTGCTGCCGGCTGCTGGCTAGAAGACGGAACAACGAAAGCATCATGAACTGCATCTCCATTTTTCTCCATCATTTTCAAAATCCACGGACGCATATCATAGGTGTAAAAAAAAAAAACAAACAAGCTTCGTTTACTCACCTGTATGCAAACCAACTTGTTGGTTCCGAAACGAACGAAGAAAAACTCGTAACTAAGTTCGGTAAATGAAAACTTCGGTAAACTTTAAAAGTCACTCTGTTAATTCTGCCGAAAAAACTGCAGATTCAAAATTTACTTTAAATTAAATCGGGATAAAAGTTCAGAAGGAAATTCACTTAGAAATTTGGAAAAGTAAGTACAAGGTGTTACTGGCGTGCGAATCGCTAGTAACTCGTCCTGTTGAGAAGAAAGTGGAACCTGAGTGGACGTGCACTCGGCTTTATAACCAGATGAGGTAGGAAGGACAGGGCGGGGAGGAAACTGCGCCCGGGGATAGTTTCATCCCTCTGCGCAGGTTTTTGCACAAACTTCGTGCCAACAATGGCGACAGTTAGACGGATGACGACAGATGAGACGGACATAAAACAGACAGTTAATATGACGAAATCCTTTGTCAAGTATGTTAGCAGTAAGAAGGGTAAGTATACCTTCACATAGGTTGTATTCTTTTTGAAGGTTTTAGGCTAGTTATTACGGGGTTAAACTAGACTAGAAAGCGGTGTTGATGAAACGATTGTATTTCGCGGGCATAGTGCCAGAAGTCAAAACTTCACATGTAAAGATGTTGCATTAAACTTACCTATAATTATGTACGTACCTACGAGTAAAATACAAAAGCGTATTAACACAGACATAAAAACAAAGCCTCTTCATTAAATGTATGTATGTATAAGTTTTGAAGTTAAAGCTTCATTCATGGTCGAGGGTTGAGCTTATTAGAGTACCTACTAGTTAGCAGATCATTATAAGTTTAACTAATTGAACAGACAGCTGTGCTACCGAGGAGTTTGTTGCGCCACTTCTTCTTCCCAGCTAAAGCACTAGGAAGAGGTGAAGGGCGAGCGTTTTGGATGACTTTATGTAATTTTGATGTTCGAAAAGTGCTGATTCTCAGCCTAATTTAAATAAATGACATTTCGTCGGCCTAATTTGTTAACCTGCCAAGTCCATTTTTCCATAGTTTACAGGACAAAGAAAAACTGACTATACCCAAAGTCTCAAATTTAGATAATTTATGTAAACAGAGGGTATAACATATCAAAAAAATATCTTCGTAATGGTAATTCACATAAAATGACGAAAAAAGAGGTTAAATTTTCTTTTAAGTACTGATTTTAAGAAATAATAATTAACAAATAATCATACCGTAATTATTTTTATAAATTTCCGGTTTTAAACAAAGTTATTAATAAAAGGAGATTTTCTGGTATAAAATATTTTATGATACTGGTAACAATGCAGGAGATCTAAACATTTTCAAATGCTTTACATCTTTAACAACACTAATATTACAAGTCTCATTCATAGATTCATATCGTAAGTAGCATATCTAGCCACATTTTGGATGAAAACGGCAGTAAACTGTTTTAAGTGGAAATCTATTTTGGGAGGCCTACGTCTAGCACTGGACTTAAAAGGGCTAATTATGACGATCATATGCCGTGTCTCCGACATACTACACAATACATTGTTTAGCAACGGTATTTTGTTTGCATAGTTCTTACAATTAATTCACTTTAATTTTAGCGATGACTATTTACAAAAAAAATAATATGATAAAATGTTTTGCACCACTGTCCTGTCATTTTGACAGTGACATTTATTGACATTACTTTGTTTACATAAATTATCTGAATTAGAGACTTTGGGTAATAATACATATATTTATCGCTTTAGCAATCGAAATTCTGAAAATCACGTTGGTTCTAACAAGATTCCTTGTTTTTTTTTAAAGCATTACTTTTTTTTAAACATTTAAAGCAGCTTTCCGAGGTGGAGTTCAATTTGGCTGAGGACTTAGCAGTTTTTAGAACCGAACCGAACGAAAATGTGACCAACACACGCACCGATTAGTACGTGTGTTGGGTCACATTGTCAGTGCAAAATTGAGGCCCCACTAGGATTTAGCAGTATTTCGTTACGGAGATTGGCTGGTGGTCAGATAGGAGCTTTTTCGTGCGTACATTTACTTGCGTTTTTTAGGATGATATCGTCCTTATTCCTTTACCATACGGTATTTATTATTCTGAACCTTTTGTTTGGTATAAAAAGTAAATTTGGCTCAAAAATGGACTTAGCAGGTTAACAAATTAGGCTGACGATTTGATTTTGATTTTGATTTCATAGAAAAGCAGATAATAAGCGCATGTCTGTGTGACTTTCATTGAGACTAGGGTTTTGTTTTCGCCAAAGTAAGGCTGGACACACATTTCAAAGAACACCAACAGCATATACCTACAGGTACCTTCAACAATGGTTAATAAAAAAAGTATATAGGAAATGTATTACTGCTAATGGTGCCGATTCCCTTGTTCAGAAACTAAACTAAATTTAAGTTCAGTGCATCTTTTTCTTTCTATTTCATTAAGAAAAGGACAGAAGATAAATTTTAGTTCAGTCCTGTCAAATTAATCAGCGCCTGTCACCACTCCATACAAGTTTTAGACGTGATTAAAAACTTGCCTACTAAAATTACGCCAAGCGCTGATTAATTTGACAGGACTTAACTAAAATTTATATTCTGTCATTTTCTTAATGAAATAGGTAGAAAGAAAAAGATGCACTGAACTTAAAGGAGAGGCCAAAATTGGTACAATATTCCGAAGATTTTTAAACGCTAATGTGATGTACGTTTTTAGAAAGCTTATTTATTAAGCTACTCGATTATAGTTAAATATGATTTTTCCAGGCGCCTGTTTTTGTGAAAAAGTGTAAAATGTTTCAGTACAAACAAAACGCACATAGCCTTTATTTATTCATTTCTATGCAATATAATTATTTTAAATGTGGTTAAAGTTTTGGTTTCTATTAAATACTTTGACATTTTATTATAATTTTAGCTGCAGCTCCATGAAATTGAGACAAAAAATATTGAATATCATTGTACGCGCCCCGCACTAGGGCGAGCGAGGTAGAAGAGAGGGACGAGGGGCGGCATCGCGAGCGCAGCCCACGCCACGCTCCGCGCCGACCGACACTACTCCGCAAACGACGACCGTGCGTACAACTATATACATAAAAGTACTCTGTGGCGCGTACGACATCGTTCATCACAGTGCAAACGATAATTTTTACTCATTAAATTTCAAGTTTTATTGTACGAGTATAAAACAGTTTGTTTAATTCCTAAACAATCATGATAACGCAATATCAAAACGTGTCGATAAGAAGTCATAAATCTGTAAATGTCAAAATGACCTTGATTACGTTGAAATAAAATAAACACCTGTATTGGTACAAGTAATTCGCGAGGCGGAGTATTTTTATACATAATTATGTAGAGAAATGACAACAAATGTATTAATGTACTTATAATTATAAAGTACAAATATGTAAATAGCTATAGCTACATATTTGTATGATAGTTTCTCGTTAAAAAAAACTGACAAGTGACAATGACATTGACATTGTCACGTCTTTGCCACAGGGCTGCCAGCCCTAAAATATAAATAATGTTTGTAGTTAGTGATGCCAGGATAACATTTTTCAAAACTTGTTTAAAAAAAAAAACAGGCGACTGTAAAAAAAAATTAAATGCCCCAAGACATCACAATAATTACCCTCTTTCAGCCTACATAGCTCAGAAGGCTGTTTCAATTTTCAATTATTTTAGTACCAAGCCCCATACATTTATTGAACGTCTCCTTTGAGAGTTTCGTGTAGCTTGATGTGCTGGCCACTGAATTTATACATAATTTTACAAGGGAGAAAAAGCTGTTTCGAAATAAACTGTCTCTGCTAATGGTACCTACATTTTACAGTTTCGTGCAGAAAACGGAAAAAAAAAATACGATATTGCCAAAAGTGGATAAGTTGTGGTTTTGATCCTAACCTCCTCAATTATTTCACGTCAATGGTGAACGGTCAACAAGAAACGATTAGAGTAGGTACCTACCTATGTCGGCGAACGCGGTACGTATTTAATTAGCCTGCAGAAACAGCGCAAAGAAACTATATAAAACCACGTACAACTCTGATACCCTAACTGGATCGATTGTCAGCCTTTTAAGTCTAATTATAGATAGCCCGACGCGACACCCCGACTAGAGTAGTTAACATTCGTATAACAACCGTGAAAAACTCGTCACACAGTTATTAGTTTGGCGTGGTTTGGCACAGGATCGCCATCGCCTCAACTCAGCATTTTGTCCGGGAAATTAATTTTCAAGCAATTTGACTACCAAGCTAAATAATTCCTATAGTCAAATCACATCTGTCATTCTTTGAAAGTTGTATGAAATGACTATAAGCAACACGACAAGTTGACGTAGGATGTCAATTTGCTTAGCCAATAATTAATTACCCTAACTTTACATATTGTTAACCTTTTGACCGCCATAGTCTTGTATAGATACGGTCACGACTACATATCAGACTTTTATACGTAAATCTATACTAATCTATACTAATATTATAAAGCTGAAGGGTTTGTTTGTTTGTTTGTTTGAACGAGCTAATCTCAGGAACTCCTAGTTGGAATTGAAAATTTTCTTTTTGTGTTGGATAGTCCATTTATTGAGGAAGGTTATAGGCTATATAACATCACGCTTCAACCAATAGGAGCGGAGCATAAATGAAAAATGTTGCAAAAACGGGAAAAGTATTCTTTTTTGAGAGCTTTCGTTGCGTGCGCTGCGTAAATGGTTTAAGTTACGCAAATATCATAGATTATGGAATTGTTCCTCTTTAAAAGTTCTAAAAAAAAGTCCGTGACAGCATATCGCACCTTTATTTCGAAACCGTTACTAAACGAAAATTTTGCGAAATTTCGAAATTAATTTAAAAATATAATTTTCTTACGAAAAATCATAGATTATTTCTCCTATAAAATTTCGTTTTTTTTGTTTAAAAACGGTTTCGAAATGAAGGTGCGATATGTCTATCTTTTAAGATTGACTCATTATAACCTTTTTTTATGGTAATCAAATTTGTTCGAAATGTAATGTATTATTTGCGAAGGAATTTTATCACCATAATATTAATCCTTATCCAAATAAATATGTTATTAATCATAAGTATTTAAATGTAAACAAAATTGTCCTTGACATCACTTGATTTCAATCAACATCTTAGGAGATATCACAATTAAAAAAAAACTTCGCAACAAAATAAGTGTATAGGTTATTTAACATCACGCTACGCCCCTGAGGAGCCGAGCAAAACGACAAAAAGTCGAAAAAAAAAACACTAAGCGAAAGCGAAGTAATTGCGCGGACGGGCGATGCGATGCGACGGGATGGATTGTGGGCTGAAATTTTACGCGGACGAAGTCGCGGGCAGAAGCTAGTCTGTAAATAAAGCTCATAAAACAACATTGTTTTTTTTTATTTCTTTTGCTAATTATGTTCCTTGACTCATCCTAATTTATATTAGTTGAACTTATTTATATTTTCATCTATATTAGCATAAGATGACAAAAACTCTAAAGCATGAATTCATATCTTGGCGCCGTGGGCACATTTATGCTTTTTTCGTGGCGGTTAAAAGGGGAAACTCCTATTGCAACGCACACTAATTAGCATCGTTACGGCATCGCCTCTCTTTGGGGCCAATCACACTAACAGTATTATCACGCGATACTCGATATCGTGATCCAGTATTGATGAAATATTGGTGGTCAAATTATGTTTACTACATCGATAATTTTACTGATGATAATATCACGATATCCAGGATCATGATAATATTGATAGTACAAGTTAGTGAAACTTTAGGACAAGTTAGTGAACCGCATGCCGAACGTTCGTGAACAACTCTGTCTCCGCGTTTTCAAAAGCGCAGAAATAGTGATTGCCGCGCTTACGGCGGGTGGTCGATGCGCTTACAGCCGTTGATCGACGCATTTACGTCCCGCCCCGGCGCCGTCGCCGTGGGATTAGATATGGAACATCGGCGCCGTCCTCTGAGCCGTCAATGAGTTTTCACCAAGTTGGCGCCGCGCGGTCCTCCTGCCTACGCCTCGGAGATGCTGAGCTGCTCCGGTTATGTGCCTGGTTGACCGAGAGTCGAAGAGTTGAGGCGGAGCTGATCTGGTGCTGAGCTGATTTGTATGCCAAGATCTTTAGCGTGCTCATGTTCAAAAGGTTATTCATAGACCTAAGGTTAAAAATTCGGAGCGGCGCGTGGGGCTTGCAGCGTGCAGAGTGGCGCTTACGGCGCCAGGTTTGTATTATGAATTTTGTATCCGCTTTTCTCATGAACCGTTGCAGTTGAGAATACGGTACGGAATAATAGGTACATTAAATATAATGTTTTGTAAGTAGTAGCTGCTCCATAAGGGCGCATAAACTAATTGATTAGCATTTGAAAATATTATTGGAGCTGCTGAAGATTGTAAGACTATCTTTGCGTTGTATAAACTCAATCTCCTTGAATTATATAATTGCATAGCACAGGTGTGAGTACTATGTACTATAGAGCTTCCATTTACCGGGTAATATGTCTTTTATTGACTTGAATGTGCTCTGGCGGCTGAGAGTAGGTATGTCATGCTCACTCAAATGTCTCGCTGGTGGTGGCGTGTGTGTTGGATCATTAAGTTCCCTTCAAAATGGTTGAGCTAAATGGTGCTAATCCATGCGTCATGTTCGTGAACGGGCGCCGTCAGTTGGGACTGGTCATCTCTAACTGCCACGGGTTATTTTAATTTTTGAATTGTTTTTATTACAGGCACCTTCTAACGTGCACGTCTTTCTACATTGTTCTCACATGTATAACTTCAACATGAATGATGTAACCCATTTTTGTAACAATATTTTGTTTTAATAGTGTCCGTGGATTTTCTTGCCCGTTCTTCTCCATAGGAACCTTCTACGCTTTGGATTGGGCAACTAGCTTCATCTTTCTGACTGACTGACTCCTTGACGATTCAAATGTGCCTGTAATTGGTTTATTTGAAATAAATGCTTTGAGTTTGAGTTTGAGTAGAATTTTTAGAGTTCCATACCCAAACGGTGTCAACTGTGGGGAGCCGTGTGTCGCTTTGTTGATTGAAAAGTGCGAATCGAAATAACGTTCTCACATTGTACCTAGTTGTTAATAATGAGCGCAGTTCTTAATTAGGTAATGATTACAAAGGCAAAATTAACTGGATTTTTGCCTAATTTTAATGACAAATGCGTTACCGCGCTGATTTTTCGAGCAGCGTTGGTCTTGTCGCAATGGCCAGGACTTAAAGTACGAGTAGGTAAGTAGGTATGTACTGTTGTGGGTTTTAACTCGAATCCAGGCACATAGGTACACAAGTACTTAAATGCTGCCCATCAATGGATTGAACACAGTTATCGCGTTCAGGTTTATTCAGCCTATAACATTCTCACTGCTGGAACACGGGCCGAGTGCGGGTTGGCGGATGTCACAAGTCTTCCAATTTTTGATTCAAGTTCTGACCTACATGTCAGTTTCCTCATGATACTTTTCTTCACCCTTATTTAGAAAAGTGGTGATGAAACAAATTGCGCAAAGTATCTAAGTATTCTGCATGCCTCTGCCTGGGTTAAAGGGCTCGAATCCACGACCTACGAGTATTGGAAAATCGTTAATTTCAAAATAAATCTTTTAAGCTTTCTGTTAATTCGTTACTAAGTTTACGTTCGTACAGTATATTAATCTATGGTTCGTACACAGACTACTTAGAGATACTACGTATGGTTCGTACTTGGTAGACATTGAAAATACTAAGTAGGACTTATCATTTTGCAGGTTTCACACCTATCTAACAAATTAAGAAAGTATTTTGGAGTGACTAGCGACACCTAGTCTATTTGTCAGTAAACCTAATGACAGAAAAATGTCTGGGCTGCCAACAAATGAAACTTACAAAGGAATAGTATTATTTCAATAAATTCAAATCATGAACAGTCATCGTCTGGAAAAAAAAACATTTGAATCATTCTTGTTCGTCTCACATATTATTAAGGTGCAAGATCATTATTACAAGTAACACTGATTTAAAATAATATTTCATAAGAATTTTGTAGCTTAATTCAATTATTTCACATTTCAGAAATTCATGACCTTTTAATATATTTTAATTATTTTGCAAAACAAGCATCATGTAAAATAATAATTCATCTTACTTACCAAAAAGCTTCGCACCACAACTTTCCTTAGTATTGGGCTCAATTTAATTAAACTGCAGTTGTTATTATAAAACCACGTGTAATATATAACCTACCCTCGCTTTTTCTTGCATGATTGCATTTTATTTATTTGCACATTCGTTCACACCCACATTCAGATGGAACCACTGGATTTTTTTTTAAGTTTGGAATAAGCATTATCAATTGGATCAAGTCTCACATACTTACTTATTTTGTAAATCAATAAGTATCAAAGAATTTAAACTCTTCATAATGCAACTTTGCAATATTTATGATGATTGATAAGGTATTCGAAAATGCAGTATTAAATACCCCAGTAAAATTATTGTACGCTTTACGAATACAATATTATTTTTAAATGTAGTGCAAAAGAGAATGCGAAAAAAAAAACATTATTTTTTTTAGTGCTTTATGCTGGCAACATCAAACACATACGTCAACACCGTCAACACGACGTTAAAAAAAAATGAAGTCTGGCGATTTAGATTAAATTAAAATTCGATTTTATTTCAAATTCTTGCTGATTTATAAATTACAATGTCACCTAAAATAGTACATGATACCGCTGAATACATTCGGGAGCATTCCTTTCACGGTTTTGACTTGTAAACACGTACATTATTATTCTTTCATTGGTAAGTGTGGACAAAATTATAAAAACGATCTGACCTTGGCATTATATCAAGTTGTAAAACAGCGGTTGATTTGATTGAGTACCGGAGGTACACGGACACCTTTGGCAACAGTAGTAGCCAATATCTTGGATCAAATAGCACGTTCCCGTTTAGTACCTGAGTGTTGACACCAATTTTTGTTGTTAATGATAGTGCCGGACGCGAGTGATAACGGCCTGTATTTAAATAGTATTTGCATTATTTGCGCTCTCCACAAGCCGCATAATTAATTTTTGAAATCGTTTATACTAGAACAAGTTTATTAATTTTCTGTTTTTAATTATAGGTAAGTAATCAAATCACATTGTGTGTCATCTTTTGGCTGTTCCAGCTTCCCTTTCAACTTATTTTCATTTTAAATAGAAGTGCATTCCCTCTTCATTCATTCTCCATTATTGTATTACCCTTTGATAAATTAAATCTGTAGTATTATTACTGTGCAAATTGTAAAATTTGACTACTATTTCTATATAGTTACCTACAATAATATTTTTTTAGTGTTGAGCAATGATATTATATAAATGAAGAGGTAGATATCGCACTAGCGTGTGCAAATAGTTTCAGACAAATTCAGACAATTGTTGTAATTTGATTTAGTTGACTAATATCAGCGAGCGAAACAAAGCGCGTCCATGGTGTGATAATAATATATCCAAAAGTTGTGTGTTCATAAAGTGAAAGTTGTGGTTCCAAGATAAATAAGAGTGAAGGAATTTCCATACCATTACCATAATTTGTAATAACAATGCAATGATATCTGAAAGTCGCTAAGTATGAAAATAGCGTATCTTTCCTTTATAATATCATTGGTGTTGAGCACTAAGTCTTCTATGTACTTTATTCAATTTTTTTTAATAAAAAATATAAACCTTTGGGTTCATATTTTATTATTTGTTACAACCTCTTACAACTACGAGAAGTACCTAATGTCTCCAATACTCTCTCTGCTAAATTCACTAAACTTTCTTTAGTTTTAATGTAATGTAATTTATTGTAATTTACTTTCCAATAAGTAATATAAAAATATATCTATTCTAATATTATAAAGAGAGAGAACTAATTTTGTGAGTATCTGGAGGGAAATCTCTGGAACCACAGGTCCTATTTAAAAAAATCTGTCATTATTTGATAGGTACATTGTTCTGGATGGATGTAGGCGACATAGTATATATATTAAAAAAAATGCAACCATGCAAAGCTGGGGCAACTTGCTATTATATAAAAAAAAAAACATGAAATGTGACTGAGATATGTACTTAACCTGATTTTTTCAATCTAAATGATGTAATTCTTTTCAGACAAAACAATACTGATCAAAAATGGAAGGAGCCATCTTAAAAAATTTCGCAAACATACTCAGTACAATGACTATACTGTCATGTCTGTTTTTAAAAGTGCCACAGATTTGTTACATCCGGGAGAAGCAGTCTGCTGAAGGGATCTTTATTCAGGCAATGCTTATGGAAGTCTTTGGGTAAATACTACTATTTATTGTGATTAATATTATTAATGTGAAAGTTTGTATGTATGTTACTCAATCACGCAAAAACAGCTGAACGGATTTGGATGAAATTTGCACAGATAGTTTATAACGTGGATAAAAATAAAACTAAAATATGGCATCGAAAAATTCCTCCACACCGGTGTCAACTGGTAATGTACCCAAGAGACTGGCAGAATTGCCACGTTGTATGGCAATACTTAGCCTCTGGCCAAGGTAAAAGCCAGCCCTTGGGTCACGGTGTCAACCAGCCTTTTGAAGATTTCATTGAAAACAAAATGAGCATTGGGACCCTACGGCACGAAGGAAATTTTTCGAAGCCATATTTTAGTTTATTTTGTTATTAGTTTTATTTAGTTTAGGTTATTATATTTTTGGTAACTCTTACCAATTAATATTGATAAATAAATAATTAACCTGGACATAGGATACTTTTTATCCAGGTAGTAAGTTCCCGTGGGATAATTTCAGACGTCATGCAAAGATCGGATATTATGACATGCGAATGCCCTGCCGGGGTAAAAAATATACCATCTCTTAACTCAGGTCATAGTCTATCTGCGTGTCAAATTTCATCCAAATCTATTTGAAAAGGTAACTGACAGACAAGAGTTATTTTCGCATATAATATTAGTATGGATGTTATGTTTCTGACTTGTTAATATAGGTGAGGGATGTCTGAACATCACTCCAATTGCGTTGCTCGCTTGCAATCACAATCCCTTTCATATTGTGGGAAATGCACAAGCCATGTTTGAAAAATCAAGAATCACCAATCTTGATAGATTTGTGATTTAAGCACTATATCTTCCAGATAACTATCAAATTGTCACTTCCTAGGGGGTAAAAGTATGATAATAGAATCAATATTGTAAAATTGAGTCACAATTTTTGTGCTTATCTTGAGCGTTAGACTGGAATGCAATGTATGAACTAGATTATGTACGTCTGACATTCTTTAGATATCAAATGACTTTAAAACTATTTTACAAATAATTGTCATTAAGCACACAATGTTTGCAGCATAAGTGCATGCCTATGCATACTAGGAATAATTAAATTTTGCTTGATATGACACATTTACCATTATGTAGAAAGTGATTAAAGGACAATTTTAAAGTAAAATTATCGTAATCATGAGGTATGTTTATGAACAATGCTTTTTTGAGCATCAATTTGTTGTTCGTACTCGGATTATACTGATGCCGACGATCAGCTAGGGCAACTAGGGTTCTTATTATCTATATTTAGAACTACAAATTTTAGTTTAGGTGCATTGTCTCCACATATATCTTTTTATTTTTATTTATACGAATATTGTAAAACATTTTAAAAGTGTGACGGTGGGGTTTCTTGCCGATTCTTCTCCATAAGAAACTACCTTTTGGAAGGGGCAACTAGAATAAATTATATTTTTATTTTATGTAAATTTTGGCGATCAAAAGTGCCTCGCTGCGCATACCTAAGGCGCGGAACAGCGGTACCGGTCAAATTATAATATATTGTAGTAAAAAAGAAAGAAACATATAACCGAATTGATAACCTCCTCCTCTTTTGAAGTCGATAAAAAAATTAAAAGGCATGTAGTCTGTAAAAGAATCGTCGTGACGAAACTTGTCTGCTAGCATGTAGTGAGCAAGCATGGTGATCAATGAGTAAAGGCCTTTTCCCAGTGAGACTGTCTGGTTTAGTAGGGACAGTAGAAAAATTATGTTAATATTTTTTCCAGATTCTCAATAATGACGCTATACAATTTCACTAACAACTACAGCATCATGACGTACCTGGAATATCCAATAATATTGATACAAGTCTACGTAATGTTCTACTATGTCCTGAAGTTTAAGAAGCTGATGTGTCAGTCGATAGTGCCCATAACTGCTATATCATACGCATGTACGGTCATTGGGTTTATAATGGGCGCTATTCCGAAGACCATACTTTCGTACCTGGTGGTGAGTATTTTTATACATACATATTATTTTACCTATGTTTTACATCAACAAAAAGCGGACTCTTGCGTCCGACATCTTTTTGTTGATGTCCGATTCTTATCCAACAATAGCCAACTTTATTCGATGAGAAAGGTGAGAAGCGATCACCAACAAGAGCAGCTAACTGCGTATAACGTGTTTGCTATCCTTGCCTCTTACATTTAGTTACATACCTACTAATTAATCTAAATCATAATTTTACTTTATACTCGAATAAATTATATTTTATTTATTTATTTATTTTACTACTACAAACTAAAATCGTATCGGATCGACGAGAATCGGGCACAAATACCGAAATTTGTATCCAAATTCCAGTTAGTTAAAAACATTTTCGGCTGTGGTTTTTGTTTTGGCTAACATCATTATTCCGTAACATAACACAACGTCACGCCCGTATTCCCCGAAGGGACATCATTATTTAGATATCTAATTAACATTAAATAGTGGTTAAATTGATGATTACAGTTCAAAATATTATATTTGCGCGAAAAAAGTTTCGAAACTAAGAATATCGTGACTTGGTTTCATTTCTAGTTAAACGTTATCGTTTCGGCACAATCTTTATTAGATTTTAATAGCAAGTGTACCTGCCATTAAAATATGTATATAGGCGCAATTTACCATCAGATGGCAATCGGTGACACGGCACGGATGCAGTATCCGTTAAGTATACATGAGGCAAATATAACAAGCTGACATGACATGGAGGCGCGGAGCTTCATCGTGACATATTTTGGGATATAGGTACTATAATTCTAGCGACCTGCCCCTGCTTGGCACGGTTTTTACAACCTAACAAAACATCTTTTTTTTTTTTTTTTTGTGGGGATTGTGACTGACCTGGGGGCCAAGTCTACTAATGTACAAACGTTGCAATGGTCTCTTCATTACGAGTTTTTGACAGATTTGCCATACAAACACTGTCACCCAGGCCCCAGGTATCAGAATTTGTATGCCGCCCATGGGCCTCTGACTTGGCTACACATGCACGCCGGCTTCCTTACGATTTTTTACTCCACCGTATTTTAAGCAAGTGATAATTATAAATACTCACATGACTCCGAAAAGCAAACATCAAAACTTTTTTTGAGATTTCTTGACATAAACTTTCCGGAATAAATTTTCTAAATGATGATCCATATTTGTAAATTTGTGAGCACCATGTATCCTAAACACATAATTAATCGATCCGTCATTGCTTCATTTTTTAATGTTTTTACCTGTTGTGGTAAAGTAATTCTATTCTGGGTACATCGTCTTCACATGTAATGATATAATTTATGTACAAAGTATTGTAAAACAGTTTAAAAGAGTAACGGTGGAGTTTCTTGCCCATTCTTCTCCATGCGAAACTACATTTTGGAAGGGGCAACTAGAATCAATTTTAATTCCGTGTAAATTTTGACGTTCAAAAGTAAAGTTCCATTTATGTGCCTATTTGAAATAAATGCTTTGACTTTGACTTTGATGGTGATGCCGATTGAATTAATTTTAGATGATATTTTATATATGTATAAAAATAAGTATTAAATGTTTTTAGGGTTCCGTACCCAAAGGGTAAAACGGGACCCTATTACTAAGACTCCGCTGTCCGTCTGTCTGTCTGCCTGTCTGTCTGTCCGTCCGTCCGTCCGTCACCAGGCTGTATCTCATGAACCGTGATAGAGACAGTTGAAAATTTCACAGATGATGTATTTCTGTTGCCGCTATAACAACAAATACGAAAAAACACTAAAATAAATATTTTAAGGGACTCTCATACAATAAACGTGATTTTTTTTGCTCGATTTTGATAACGGCAACAGGTAGACGCTTGAAATATTCAAATATTTAAGGGGGTTCTCATACAACAAACATGATTTTTTGCCGTTTTTAAAGATAATGGTACGGAAACCTTCGTGCGCGAGTCCGACTCGCACTTGGCCGGTTTTTATTCATATAAATGCCAAACTAGGAACATAATTTCTGATGTAAAATCTTAAATTCATTGATAAAAATAAGTCTACTGTTTTACGGCTCTTAATTCCACCGGTTTTTGTCAGTGGCGACAACGGTATTGCTATTGGAAATATATCGTATTTGATACATTTTCAATATTAGATATTTTATATCGATGTATCGAAATAATATATTGATGTTTCTCTACGTCTTTTTCCACAATTGGAAGAAAGCTTTATCTATAATTAAATCGTCAAAATCGGATTGGCAGGGTTTCCGTAGAGGATCACAAAAAGCTAGAGAGAGAAAGTTACAATGATCATGGCAGTGAACACTAAAAATAAGTTGTAAGATAAGATGTATTGTTTCCACTGAAGTAATTAACTCGGTCTAGACAATACTAATTGCTAGCCGTTTATATTAGCATAAGAATCAGGGAAATATGTGTCATTATGTGTTAAAGGCGTTTGTTACTTACAAACCACGATATTTAGTAGTGATGACCAAGTTTTTTCGAGGGTCGTTGCTATATGTATATTAATGTGCCGCTCTTCAGAGCATTCTGTACCACCTACACATACAGTTTGTTTGAGAAATATTCGCGAGCCTTGTATGGACCCCTTGTCCAATTTAATAACCAGTAATTTTTTTTTTTTGGGAATGGCTTCTCGCATTTCAACCTAGGAGGTTGTCTACTGCTTAAACGGACCTTCCTGTGTCAATAAATTAACCTTTTGACTGACACGTCAAAAAAGCAAAAACATGCCCTCGGCGCCATACTACGAATTCATCTTTTCGAGTTTTTGTCATCTTATGTTAATATAGATGAATATAAAGAAAGAAGATCAACTAATATGAATAAGGATGAGTCAAGGAACATAATTAGCAAATGAAAAAAAAAAAAAAAAAAACAATGTTGTTTTATGAGCTTTATTTACAGATTTAAGTATAAAACTCTGTCATATAGTCGTGACCGTGGCGTGCTGGGCACATTTTGGTTTGTCATCTATATATGACTGTGGCGGTCAAAAGGTTTAAGGTCTCCAGCCAGGGTATAAAACTAAAAACTAAGCGACTACGCTTAGGGCACCCCTCTGCGGGGATACGGACCCCGGCTTAGGGCGTCGCTAGGGGAGGACAGCAAGGGACGGGCTGGATCGGATTTTGATTATTTAGGGACAGCGGCACATACATAATACACGTTCACATAAATAAATAGTCACAACCGTTAGTTATGTTACAGATACCCAATCCTATCTGTGACATCAGATACCCAATCCTATACAAAGAAATGACACCTCCGTCTGGCTATTGAGCTGGCTATTTTTCTTCCTCCATTTTTTAACAGATGGCAGCATCAGCGACTCACTAATTGCCGTAGGTAGACTACAGTCTACCTACGGCAATTAGTGACAAAATGTCTGAGGCCGACTCCTAGGTGGCGTTATAACCCTACAGGGTTATAACGCCACCTAGGAGTCGGCCTCAGACATGACGGAAACAGAATTGACATTGACAGGCAGAATAGTATACTTTTAAAACGTTTCGTGCATCCTTTTGTATAGAAAGATTTATAGATACAGGATCAGCAAAATGTAAAAAAAAGATGATAATTATGTAGGTATACCTAAACATGTCACTAGTTTTCTTTTCCATTTTTTGACAAATTGAGTAAAACGCCATCTATTCCAAAGAGCTCTAAACAAAGCTTAGGTAATTTTTCTTTTTTGTGGAAAATATGTGATTTATGAGTGTAAATAGGTAAATCAACATTAAACAAGGAAGTATTGATTTTAACTAATCATACTTCAGCCAAAATCTGCAGTTTAACGATTTTTGATAATTGTTCATTTCATAAATTGTACCTATGCTGCCATCTATGAATTTTCTTTTGGACTAATTATAATTTCTTCGAGTTGAGACCCCATTGTTAAGTGTAGACTTGACAAATATGCTTTTTAGGCTTACAATTTGTGTTTTTCTATTTTCTCTGTCTGTTTCCGATACCAGGAACCAAAAACAGTATCAAACAAAATTTTCTAATTATTTTCAACAATTTAATTAAGGGTAAAACGGATGTGCATCTGTGCAATCAACACTGCGACGCGACGTAGGAATTTCCAATCACATCGATTCGATTAATATGCAAATGTTGGCCCCATCATTATACTGATGTAGGTAGTTCTCGTATGTTTATTTACCATGGAACACATTCGTTTTGATCAAGCGCGTTGCGTTCACACTTGGCTGGGTGACGCGTGGTATGTGGGTGGAATTCCATGAAATGTTTATGGGAAATATGGTCCCTAAAATCACCCTTGAAGAGTTGTTATTCTCTAGCTAGACTATTTTAAGGTGAAGATGATGTAGCTCAAGAAAAATACCTTTCTATTCCGCCGATCTGTGCCGGATACTGGGCATATAGTGCTTGAACTGCTAACATATTTGAAGTAACATCGCCAATATGCCTAGCGATCTTAGATTTATTTATTTTTAGAATTCCGTACTTCAAAAGGAATGAAAACGGAACCCTTATAGGATCACACGTGTGTCTGTCCATCTGTCACAGCTAATTTGCTCCGAATATCCTGGAGCGATTTAGTTGTTTGGTACACATATGAACTTCTGTGATCTAAACGCGGACGTGTAACGTAAATAAATGAATTTTGAATATCGGGACAATTTCGGGGACAAATAAAAAAAATAAAAAAGTTTTTCTTACTGTACCGGGTGACATATCAAATGAAAGGGCTTATTGTAAGGATTTAAGGTATATTTTTTTATAATATAAAAATAAATAGTTTAAAATTGATTATAGAAAAACGATTAAATTTACCATTCCCTCCTAAACTCCGAAAACACATCCTAAAATTTTGAAAAAAATACATATAATAAATAGTTCTTTACTTATAGATTATAGGAAAATATAGGTTTTCCCATAGATATAAGAAATAAGGAGATATGCCCAGCAGCTAAAAATGTAAGAAACCCCATGTCTCCAGTCTATCCCTTCCACTCGCCACAACTACACATGAAAGAAAAGAAAAGAAAGAAAGAAGAAAGAAAGAAAAAACGTTTATTTGCGGTAAACATGACGCAAAAAAAGAACACAACACAAAAAAAAAAAATAGTTTGGGGTAAATATGCGTCACATCCACGCAAAACGGCCATCGCTCAGCATAATGCTGCGACCCTATGCGAGACAGAGCCCCAGCGCTGGTTTTCAGTGCAGTCACATGCAGTTCAGTAAAAGCAATAGATACGAAGTCGCGCACACACTCGCAATTCATAATTCGTAACTTACTACACAATCAGTTATAAACCTTATCGCATCAAACACAACGCGCATTTACCAAGCACCGTACAACTCACTCACACGAAAACATCGGGCTCTATCGTTGTGCTGTGCAAAAGCCATTTATTTTACATATACGCTAATGATTGACTAAATCGAAAAGTTATCGATTCTTCCATTTATTATTGAACTAAAACTTTTGTGGGGGACCTGAAAATAAAATAAATAATAAACTGTATACAAATAATAATATAATATAAATAAGCAATATTATTAAGTAAATAAAAAAATAAACAATGAATGAGAAAATACAGATGTGTAATAAACATTATTTCACTGAAGTCTTCCAACCGGGTTAAAACGGTTGACAAATTGAAGAATAAACTATAATAGCAATATATTCATTAGACAATCGACACTATTGTCGATAGCCTACGTTAGTAGATCTGCACAAGCACATCATTAGCTCGCGGCAAGGCAAAGCGGCTGTACTACGCGACGCAACCGCATACACAAAATATAGTTTTGTGATTTTTACATTGCGTTGTCCAGTCACTTAGCGTCATACTTACGTAGTGGTTAAGAAGCAATGTATTTATTGTAAAAATAATACAGTCGCTGTTATGTATGAAAACAAAAATAACGTAGTAAAAGCAAGAAATATTTTACGACTTGCTTGTTGTTTTTCATGATTTTAAAGACAAATATAGTTAAATACTTGTACTAACTTATGGTAAGTGATTCCATGATGTACAAACATTTTGTTTTAGCTTCGGTTTTTGCAAGAAATCACTGAACAACACGGCATTCTTATAATTTGTCACGATCACGGTCAAAAGCGCCGTAGTTCGCGAAGACCGCCATTTGCCTATTTTGCGAGCATTTCGATCATTGCGAGCGGACACAGACACGCCCCCTTGCCACTTCTCCTGTTTTTTATATGTCTATGGGTTTTCCTGTAATCTATAAGTAAAGAACTATTTTATGTATTTTTTTCAAAATTCTATACTGTTAATATTTATAATATGGTAAATCTCTCAATATTGTGCATACAAACTTACATTTGCAGTTGGAATGTATGGGAGAACTTGTTTTTCTAATACAATTTTAAAAGTATGTTCTTGGGTTAAATTCATCCCAACTACGGAACCCTTCATTGTGTGTGGTCCGACACGCACTTGGCCGGTTTTTATTTCTTTTTGCAATTATGGTCTAATGTACAAACAGAAACAAGAACAGCAACAAGCTCAATTTTTTTCTCGAAAATAGTTTTATTTAAGCGGTACAAGTATCTGTAGACTCGACTTGGACAATCAAATACTCAGATGGACAAATATCACATACAAAAACATCCAGACCCATAACAAGTATCTGTAGGCCATACATTTTTATTTTCCGTGCTGGAATCGAATCGCGACACAGCTGCTGGTCAATCATCTATTGGCAAAGATGTAAAGTGCTCTCATAAGCCCATGATCTCTTTAAGATCAAAAATGTGATTAATTAACTATAGATAACAATTAACTGTCTACTAATTTGGTCTTAGTCCAAATATATTAGCTTTGTTTTCTACCCATTTGAAACCTAATAAATTAACTAGGTACACACACCTGTACAATATTGGAAAATAGCCATAATATCAATTTTCTTTAAGTGTCCGTGACATTGATAAAATTAGTATCGTGTGGTTTCTTATACAACAATTCCCGGAATAGGGATGTGTCCTGGGTAAAAAGAAAAAAGAAATATTGTTTAGTCCGTCAATCACAATATAATAAAAAAAAAAATTAGACGCGTATTTTTTGCTTTATCATATTAATAAAAAAATATTTTGATAAAACACATTAAACTTCGGGAGTGGGGGCTCGTTACGTCACAGCTACGTATAAAATCTACTGAAAAGTGACGTCATGCCACATTTGAACTAAATGTATCGCCGTAATGTTTGGGTTACGTAACAAAAGAAAAAATACGAATCCAATATTTTTTTATAATCTACATGACGGACAAAAAAAAAAAAATTTTTTTTACCCTTGTAATGCACACCACCAAACACCTCTACTATAATATTATGTTATAATCATAATACATAGGTATGTACACTGAGTTTTTACTATCAACGCCGGCTGTCGATGGAAACCAGCGCTGGGGCTTTGTCTCGCATAGGGTCGCAGCATTATGCTGAGCGATGGCCGTTTTGCGTGAATGTGACGCATATTTTCCCCCATTTTTTTTTTGTGTTATGTTTACCGCAAATAAACTTTTTTCTTTTTTCTTATTGTGTATAAAACATTGTTTTTCTATTGAATTAATATCGCGACAATCTTAGAAGTCGGATTTGATGGTTCTTATTCTACATGCCGCGATAACTTTGTGTAAATGTCTACGAAAGACATCGAAAATACAAAAAAAAAAAAAAAACTGAACACTAATATCGACTCCATCTAGCTTATTTGTTATAAAAAACGTATTTTTAACCATAATGTGGGTTGAGTCCCTTTTGCTAAACTACGTCCAATTACATATATTGCGATTTCAAAACGTCCGGGGTACCCTGGCTAGACTGCGTTACAGAAGCTAGCTGATTAATGCGTTCACCGCGATGGGAGGGATTATCGATTAATTTAACCCCCAGGGCGAGTACGGTGCTCCTGACCAGACCATGTTACACTTTCGATGATCTAAAGGAAACCATCGGTGACTCAATTAATGTGGCCACTTACTGGGCCCAAAATATCAGCAGTTAAGCCAGTACAAAAAGAAGAATTTATTCAGCACAAATATTAAACAAGTGGATTAATTCGCCACCTGTCCACGTGGGCTTAAATTATAATTGTTTGGACATCAATTTCCAGATTGATTGCCCGAGGGTGTAATGAGTGAGACCGGCAATTTGAAAATAAAGTGAATTCCATTAACGAGTTTATTCGAGATTCCTGCAAATCACATACACGTGCTACCATTATTTTCATATATAATTATATATTTGTTTATGTTTTTGAATATCTCGGGACCCTCGTGACCTTTGGAAGTCGTACGAGGGGCCAAAGCCAACTCGCAGAGGCTCGTTAGACGCTTCTAATTAAATGAGGCACCAACCGACGATTATCTCTGTACGCACTATGCAAGTGCACCCAAGGACAACCCCCGTTTGGTGTAGGACTAGGTATTGCAGGATATCATTTCAGCCGAAAGACGTCCACTGCTGGACATAAGCCTCTCCCAATTGGGGGGGGGGATATGGAAACAAAGATATTGGACTATGGGTTTGGGTGGTTAAAATTGACTGGTTACCTAAGACTATGGAAGGACTATGGCCTCTGCCTTTTATTGACAGGGGGAGACTTGCACTCTCAATAATGGGCTCTCAATAATGGTGCTAGAAGACTGGAGAAGTATTCCACGACTATCAGAGCAATCCCAGAGCCCGGAAGATGGTCAAGATCCCAACCAGCACTTACTGTAATACTTCCTTCCTCCGAGCACGTTTGCTGTTGCGAATATCCACTCAAGCCGGCCAATAAAGGCAAGAATGAGGTGGGAGCTCTGTTCCTCGTCAGGGTTCACTCGGGCCAGTCAATAAAGGCAAGTCCGTGGGGTCGCTACAGCCCAACAGCTCGCCACATGCTGTTCTGCGGGCTTCTGTATTTCTCTTGGTCTGGCTCTTCATCCTAGACCTATTCCGGTAAAGTAAACACTACAAGCATAAAACTAGAGTTCCGAGAGCGCAAGCTCCACCGCGACGTCAACGTAGAGATACGGCGGTGAGGGTATTATATTCTGCTATTCGGGTGCATTTAGTTTTTCGGGAACGAAGGGGTCCACCTTCAGTTCCACACACGTTCAGTTTGCGTTCAATCGTTTGTTTGGCTGGCTATCAATCATGCTGTTATTAAACCGGTACTTAGATGAGCTAACTGGGCTATCTTTATCTAAAAATTTTCTATGTGATCATCATATTTTTTCATGCAGTCTCTTTCGTAACCTTCATAAACTGTAGGCTTAAATTTTTTGGAAGTCCGTAAAACTCATTGTTACATTCATCTTTTGGAACATGTCTATTTCTTAGGGTCCTTGAGAAGAGAGAAGGGGCTCTCTTTCAGCTTTTACTATTAGCCCACGCGAGCAATATTTTGGGAAACAGAGACTAAATTAAAAAAAAAAAAAACAACCTAATTGAGAACCACCTTTTTTGAAGTTTGTTAAAAAGAAAATAAGGGCAAGTACCCATAGTTCCATTACGGGAACAATTCGAAGCGCATGTCAACACTGTCACTGTTTCTGTACTCCAATTGCATATTATTATTGTTCGCGTCGGTAGTTGCACCCAATTGAGAGTTCGAGTGCTCGAGTCGACAGTCAATGTCTCGATTACAATATGCTAACGAGTTGTCAATAACGTGCACTTGTCTAATGAAATTGGATACTTTACATTGTAATTTCGAAGAGTTGAACACTAGATAAAATATTTCTTGAAGACATTTGATCCTCATCATTGACCCTGTCGATTGATGCCATAGAACTTGTCCACGATGACTTTATTGGTTTGTCGGCTTGTATGAGGCAAGTTCGTTTTCGGAAATCTTTGAATGCTACCTACTGATTTTTAATACAGGATCTAAGGGATATTTACGCGCAAATCTTTTACCGTGAATTCAGTACATGATTCTAGACACACCAAACTTGAAATTTTCCGTCGCTTGTTTAAAATAAATGTGGTGTTTCATACAAAAGTGCAATACCATAGGTACACGGTTAAAATGTATGGAATAGTAATTATTTTAAATCAATATTGATTTTAAAGAAATCAGATGTTCCACTATAGGGGAATCTAGAGTATAGAATCATGTCGATGGTCATACGTTGACAACTCGTAACCCAAATTTTTTCGCAAAATGAGATAAGTACATAATTTTGTTTTTTAAATTAAGCGCCATTGATGACTCGTAATGCATAAAAAATGTGGGTTACGAGTTGTGACGTATGACCATCGATGTGCTGAATTTATGGTAACAGTTTGCGCGTCGATGACACATGTTGATTACACCTGTAAAAAATAATGTTTCATTTGAATAAAATTTTGGTACCATCTATAGTTATAGGTACTTTTCCTACCGTATTTTTAGATAAATTAGCGCCTAAATTAGCTTAGTATCGAATATTTAAAAAAAAAAAACATAATTCAATTGATTACAAGGTCAAATGTCAAAAGTCAAAATTCAAATCAACATCAACTTTCAAGTGATTAAGAACTTGAACTATCCCAGTCAGACTTGTTAGCACTGAACGAGATGATGCGATACTAATCGAGGGCCGGAGCTCTAAATCGTTGACGTCCTCAGGTATTTATATCCGTGAACCCGCTGACATTCACTTACGTGATAATAGTATCGTCCTGCAATTTCCAATTCCTCAACCGATTTTATTGCTTGTTTCTTTGTGATGTACTCAGCGAATTATTAAAAGCAGGGCTTGTTAACGTTACCAAATAACAAAATAATAACCGTTACGTAACGTAAAATTTCAATGATATACCTACTAACGTTACAAAAATTTAACGTTACTTGATAACATTACCAGTAATATAACGTTACCTAATTAACATTAACAAAAATACGATAACTAACGTTAATTTAGCTACGTTGCCGTTCTGTGGGTAAGAATCAGCCAGATTCAGGCAACTTTTTGATCGGCACGGCATCAGAGAGGCGCGAGAGCGGACGCCCGCCGCGCCGCACTACTACCCACCACTACAACTACTAACACTACTAACATCTCAGCCGTTTAAAATAACGATAAAATTAGTAATCGCATAAATAACGTTAAATCGACTACCGCTATTTTAATAATAACGTTTACTCTGTCAATACAAGGTAACGTTATGAAAATTTACCGGTATTTAAAGCCCTGATTAAAAGTATAATTGTGGTAGAATTCAGGTACAAGCATTGTAAAGAAATTCATTAATTCAATAAAAGTTTATATTGACAAAAAAGGATATTCTTCATTGGCCCTTTTACACATTCATCATTCTCTTTCTCACTTTCACACATTCATATTTCCCATTTCTGGGACACAGGCCTCCTCTCGGTGAGTGAGTCTCTTGCCCCTATCCCAATTTATTTTTCTTCATATTCTGTTTTAGCCGTTTTACATAATGATGTTAATAAAATGGTTTCACTTTGTGATCGTCACTTCGTGTAAAGTGTTGCCTACCTCGCTGGTCTTGTGTTTGCAATAAATTGTAGCCGCTAAGACGGCAGTGGGCCCTTCTATTGAGATACTAAATAAACGTTGTCTTTGTGTAAACCATTATGAATGTTTTCTTCAAAAATTGAAATGCAAAAACACGACTTATTGCAATTAAAACTGTTTATTTTTAAAGTTCAAATTTGGAACGATGACAAACGGAAATGATAGTGAGTGACTGGGTTCAAAACCCCTTTTTTTTCTTTGTAACCATTTAAAAAGAGACCTTTAAATATAAATATGCAGGGAGGCTCGATTTAGGTGTCCGGGAGTGTAGAAATAAGTTCACCCTCCTCAAATGGGACTCTGATAAAAATATGATAGAGAGGCGCGTATTCATCCGTCTGGCTGAAGAATATCATCCCATTTTTTCGGAGGAACATCCCACTTCGCTCCTCAAAAGTATAAATAGACAACGTTTGGCCTATGGGATATCCCATCGGCAAAAATGAATTTTATTCCCTATTAAAACCCCCTCAGGGAATTAATTTAAAAAACCCTTAAGTGCTCACCTTCGATAAACAGTTTGGCGATTAGGTTATCACATTAATTGAAACCACGTATTCTATATTACACATTTTAAACATACACTATTAAAATAATTAATAACAATTAACATTTCACCCGTGGGACTGGTTTTTCTTTTTAGTATTTAACAACATTAAACTTAATTTGTGATTATTTGGTAACAATATCGTAATGTTTAGTGTTGAATTGTCGATACCATCGTCCCGCGCGTGTTTTTTTGCCGGCCTGTGCCTTATTTTGTTATCAAAGGTGGTTTATTTCGTGCCAATTTTTACGCAATTTTTTTTGTTGATAAATTCAGTATATATTTTTTTTTCAAATAGTTTATTTTATTATTTTAACTAGACTTATAACAACTTGTTATCACCTCTGTACTATTTAGGCCTGTGTTCACCAACATTTAAATCAACTGTTTAGATATTTAATCAGTTGTTTACTCAAAATTTCTTTAATGTGATAACTTAATCGCCACTCTATACAGGGTTACCATCATAAACAACAACTTTTGTTCTATGATTTTTTACAAAACATAATACATTTACAAAAAAAACCTTCAAGATTTCGTTGATCTATCTAACACATTTCAAATCTGTATTTTTTTGTACCTACCCTATGCGTTCCGTGCACTGTCACCCCTGCCTTTTGCACTAAACACGGCAGTTTGTTTTACTACGAATAGAGTTCGCGAAATGTAGTGGGTTGAATTTAAATATTTTTATTTTTGTATCACAACAAATAATTTTTTTTTAATAAAAAAAACAAAAAAAAAATATATAAACGAAGTCCTTCGCCGCGTCTGTCTGTCTGTTCGCGATAAACTCAAAAACGACCACTGATTTTCATGCTGTTTTCCCCAATGTATAGCGTGGTTCTCGAGGAAGGTTTTAGTAGGTATATAATTTGTTAAGTTTTTGTATACATTAACAAAATTCGATCTAAAAAACGGCCACATTCCTCTAGATCGTATTTTGTTGCTTCGTGTCTCAATATGGAACTTTATAAAAGGTATTAGAAAATTCTAGACACACTTACCGAGATAGTTGATTTTCATAATTCCTTCTCAGTCACGAGATAATATGTTTTAAAAGGAGTGGTGTTAGTGGACCGGTGACAAAGGCTCCGTGCACGAAAAAACTCTCGTTTGTTAATTTCTTATCTTGTTGTGAGAAAGCTTGAAATAATCGAAACATTGAGTTTATGTGACTATAAAAGTACAGTTTTCGAGGTGCTAAACCATTCTTGTTAGTCACAGAACCAAAATAGTTTCATAATTATTTGCGCTCTCGAAAATATAGTTTATTTCACCGTTGATTTACTTAATGAAGATAATGTATGATCATTAAATAAAATTATAATTATATTTCAAGGATAGCTGAAGACTAATGTGTGATTTTTTTAATTTCTTGATATGTATTTCTAAATAATAGGAAAACATATTACTGACTGGGTTTAAAAAAAAAAAAAAACGTTGCTTCAATATAATTTTTCGGTAAAAGTGGTTCTGCCACATGCAAGTAGACCATATAATTATGTAGATGATATTTTGTAATGTTCAAAATCAAAAGTAGTTTCTTGTAGAAAGATGATCCAACGTCAATCCGCTTCATTTTTCGGAAAACTTGTTGAGAATATTTGTGATTTTCCGTGAATAATTAATTTATTTGAAAAATCCCTTTCAGCCACAAACAAAGAACACGACTTTTAAAATCACAAATAATTTTGATTAAATTATTTTTCCCTTTCTCACAAACAATGAACAAAGTTGATCAAAATCAGTCTATTTCGTGCACGGCCCCTTAAGTAGAATGCATGGAATTTAACAAACGCTCATCGCCAACACAATAAAAATACCCTACGATATAAAAACTAACTTTGCCTTCGTTTGCCATTTTCAGCCACTCTGCACTCCTCTCAGCGGCTTTGCGAAGGTGACCTACATCTACGGGATCGTAAGCGAAGAGAATGCTGACGCTATATCGTTGACCACGTGGTTCATTTCCGTGGCTACTAACTTAGGTGAGAATCGCCCTTATCGCTATACGAATAAGGCCCTTGCCTACTATCCCGGTTTCTTCTACCACTTTCTCCTCGGCGTTCAGGTAACATAGACACCACGGTCACGGAGCACCGTCATCATCTTCCATACAAACTAAGCGAGTCACCGTTTAGTTGCACTGCGAAACAAGTCGACTCGGTACATACACCTGCTGGCCTAATATCTAGGCTGGGACGTACACCTGCTGGCCGTCGCCTTTCTTGGCGACTTCAGCGTGGCACATCCACTGCTTGTCTTCACCACTCCGAGCTAGGCCAAAACGAATGCGCGAAGTAAACGTTACATAACATAAATTCGAGCGGTTTTTTTATCGAAATATGTTATAATTTCCATAAACTCCAACGTAAAACGTCACAAATATAAGAGGGCATAAAGATTGCTAAGCTCCTACTAATATGTCTCATTATTACCGTTTCAGCACGCATATTCACCATCTATGTGGACTCAGGGGACATCAAGCTCATGATAAACTTCTTGATATCCACGATCCTGAGCTCTGCAGTGTTGGGTACGGCTTTGTACTACAAGAGGATATATCCCGCCGATAAAGCAACGCCGCGACGCTGCCGAAAACAGTCTTGCGCCCGAAAACACAGCCATTCCGATTAGATTCTCTTATTTATTGTAGTTAGGGATACATAATGTGTTGCATAGTGTTGTCCGAGGGCATAAAGATGTATTAAGAATCGACAGTCGTAGGAGTCTTGCTTAGTGGCAAAATTCAATGGACGAAATTTTCTTGTACCCGCATGCGGGGAGCTGTAGATTTATATCATGGCCCGGCGAGAAAAGACCTCAATTTGTGCGGTAAAAGTAATAATTATTCTGTCGTGAGACTTTATATTGCAAAAAAAAAGCATAATATTACATACGACATTTTTCGTATTACGAAAGTTTGTGAAAGTTTGTTCATGCGGGCGTGAGTGAATATCACGTATCGACCTCCGAACACTTTAGGTATGTATATTTGAACTGTCTTATCTGCTCAACGCGACGGCGATAGTCTAATGTTAGAGAATAAACTGAAAGCTCCGGATTCGACTAAAGCGGAGAAAACAGATGTCTTGTGTACAACCAATAGGCATTCTGTTAAAGTTAAGACGGGAAATGCCAATATCGGACAACTCTTTTTTTCCACTTGTTTACAATGAAAACAGACTTATTTCTAATTTTAGGAAGTCCGGACTCATACGTACGTGCTCATGCACACGAGCGGCACGCGTGAACGGCAGAGGCGACTGCAGCCGTCGACTTCGTGCCGCTCGTGTGTATGAGCACTAAGAAAGCAAAATCTTACGGGATTTGCTTAGGAGAGCGCTTACAGGTCTGCTAGCGTATTATCTGTGACTGAGAAGGAATTATAAAAAAACAAAGGTACCTATTAGAAAATTCTAGACACACCGAGGGAGCTGATTGAGCCGTTTTCATGATTCCTTCTCAGTCACGAGATAATATTTTTTGAAAGGGGTGTCGCTAGTGGACTGGTGAGCGCCCTTTTAACATTTGACTTTTCAATAACTCATATCATGTCTCGTCAATTCTACTAACAGCAGATACTTATTAAAAAAAATCGCTTTACTATTCTCTACACGCATCTTTCTAAACAATATTAATAATACACTCTCAAATGCACCAGTCAAATCCAGCTATGGGCAAATATATAAAGGTGAGTATACAACTTTAAGATTCAAATTAATTTCAATTCCGAAGACGACAGCAGACCGCAAACTGCAGCGGCAAAGCCGCACAACCGCAATGACGGACCGCAGCGACACTACTGGTTGCTATTTATTTAACTATGCAAACGCTTCCGTAGATGGCGATATTGCCGATAGTGCTGGCACTACCAAAGCAACAAAATTTATTTTTATAGTGAAAACTTCTTTAGACGCGTTGAGCGATTTTGGTAGGGGAAAAACTTATGGATTCGCGTCACCGAAATGCGCGACTTGCTCGTGACGTGTTGCGCCAGACTCAGTTATTCCAAAGTTTTGAGTCTTCATTTGTGTCGGCAATTCTTATGACTATCCCTTTTTTTCGTTTGACAAATAACTTTCGCGAAACTGAATAATTAAATATAGCTGCCGATTGCGTCGAAGTTGTGATGTCGCGTTCTAAACCGCAGCGGCACTGTTGCTTGCGGTTATTTTAAACCGCAACGCCGATGCAGTATGTGGTTTGCCGTCGCCTTAAGAAGTGTACCTTTATACAATCTTAAATTTCGGACGAAATTTTAAATAGTTAATTTGGGATACGTACAAAGTACCTAGCGTAGGGCACTAAGTTTTAACGTAACAATAAAATTGTAATAAGATAGTGAGAAATAGTTTATAATTCGAGAAACATATGCCATATTATATTATGTGTAACTTTTCATTCTGCTTGGACGTGGTATATATACATCGTCGAACATACTCATTGTTTCAATATTTTTAAACTTTATATCGTAGACTTGTAGTTGATTAAGAAATTATTTATGTAAATGAAGATATTTTTATAAATCAGTGTCGTTATATAGTGCGAGTCAAAAGACAAAAAAAAAAAAAAACCTATGAACGCCTCAATTCGATTGGTAGCACATTTTCACGCTAAACGCGTGATTTAATACACAGTTTACATTGCATGGAGACGAAGCAAGCATATCGCATCTTGACTCATGCTTATATAGTGCTTACAATATACACGGATGGATATAATCGCGGAACCACCTTGCCTAAATTGCAGAAATATATATAAACGATTGGTCCCGCGTCATATTTTACTGATTACGAATAGAATATTTCATAGGATTGCATCAATTACATATTAAATTGGAAATTTGTATTACAACCGCTAAGATACTATTAACTTGTAAATTGCTTTAGTAGATTGTGCTACCGTACTATACGTAGAATTATACTCACTCCTTATAGACAAAAGTGCAGACTGCGCTCTAAACGTAGAGAAAAATAAAGATCTATCCGAATATAGGGCCTTAGTCGGAACTGTGTGTAAACAAGAAAAAGGTGTAAACAAGAAAAAGCTGTAAACAAGAAAAAGCTGTAAACAAGAAAAACCTGTAAACAAGTCGTACAATAAAAAAATCTGTCTTAGCCTTTTCCCTACTGTCTTGTGCTGTGTCTAACCGCATGCAGTAGAATACCAGTATTTTACATGGAGGGACTGCATATCTGGGCCTCAAGTCTGCTATTACAATAGTGTCAGAATGGTCTCTTCATTGTGAGTTTTTGACAGATTTGCCATACAAACACTGTCAAATACAATGGCGAGACCATTCTGACACTATTGTAATAGCAGACTTGAGGCCCTGACCTCCACAACCCACTTTGGGCTTCTAACTACCCGCTACGACTGTCAAAGATCTACGAATGACAGGCGGGACCAACGGCTTAACGTGGGTTTTGAGGCACGGAGGGTTCTTGAAATGTAATGGATGGTTACCAATCCTCGAACCGACCGCGATCGGTTCGTTCGGTATTAGATCAACCCATGCGGCTTTTATCATTTAGCCACGAGAACCTCCTGTAAACAATTCGTACATTAGGCAAAATGTTGCCAGTAACATAAATTTGAATATATAAGATCAATCTATTCATAATCTAAATATTTTAAGAGATACAAAGAAGCTATGGTAAAGAAACTAGAAAAAAAATTGTCCACGTATATTAGGCACGGTGCGCGTCGCAGCGTCGGGGTGGTTTATTAATGGAATAAGTAAAGGTTTTATGCAAAATATCTCACGCAATTTTAAAATGAATATAATAAACGTAAAATAAAACAATAATGTATGAATAGATAGACCTTATATAAATCAGAGGTTCGTTTTGTGTAATATTTCCTGCCTTATTTGCGAAGAAGTGTAAGCCTATTAATTTTATCAATATAAAATCGGTTTCATCTTAACATTGCGTTATTAATTTATTGAAGGCACTAATCGATGCATGGAAAACCAGACTATTCAAATAACATTGATATAAATGACCCTCCAACGTAAAATATTGAAGAAATTTATAAAATTGTTAACTCATCGCACAATATACTGTATATTATGTATCTCATGTACATGTTTTTAAAGATATTATAATCTTCTGACCTCTTATGAAAAGTATATTATTATGAAATATTATTTGTAGATAAATTATTTAATTTTAATGAATGTATTTAATTAGATTGTTATAGATTTATTTACCTCGAATTGTTATAGTGTATGTCTAGTTATGAATTTGTCTATTGGAAGGATGGAATGCTAGGCAAGGAAATATTTAAAAAATGCAGGACGTCAATCACAGCGCTACTGTAGCTCCATTCTTATTTCATTGTTATAAGGTATAAATTAGAATGATTGACGTGTGTTCGTTAAATGCAACATCTGTTCTAAGATTATAGTTAGGCTAGATGCCTAAGGCCCTCTGTACACGGCACAGTTTCTTTACGGTACGACGTATAAACTGCGGCGTAGAAGTGTCTGTCAACAAGCTTCTGTAATGATCCATACAACACTGACGACCGTGCCTACACATGGCGAATGAACCGTAGTATTACACGGCAAGAAAAACGTGTGTGTTACAAATTGCTTTAGGCATCACTATCGTGCACAATATGCAGATGATATTATTATTAGATCTCGCCTTGCCTTGACAAACCAGTGTATAATATATTCCTGAAATATTTGTCCTTCATATTATATTCCTGAAATATTTGATATTAAAATTAATTATTGTAGTTCTAGTACTAGGTTATAAAACAATAGTAGTTTTATGTCTATGAGCACTATGAAATCTATCTTTATTCTAGTCACTGGTGCAATTGGTTTAGAGAAATACTGTCAAATTATATTTTAAAAAAAGTTAAATGTTTTGTAATTTTAATCATGCTTGACTTTAAGTGGTATTTTTGTACCATTTCGAATATGTTATTTATTTAAGACACCATTGATTAATTTTAAATATTTCTCAAAGACAATATGTGGCAAAAAGGAAGTATCTGCGTTTATTGTAACCTTTAGGCGGCTACATATTGGCTACAATTTTGAGAACACTGAGATAATTTTGTATTGATTCCGCACACGAACGCAAATTAGCAGTTCTGTCTAAAAAGTCTTCACGTCTATACAGCGTGTAAAGTTAGAGAAATTGACTACCAACTTAAATTGTCCGTATACCCAAATCAAAATTATATCATTAGTTGAAAGTTGTATGAAATGTGAAATATAACACTGCAAATTCACGTAGGGTGTCAATTTACTTAAAAATTAAATTCCCTGGCTGTACAATTGATTTTCTCGCCTTTTTGGGAACTGGTTTTTCTATGAATATTAAATAATTATGCTGATGCGGTTCTATGTGCAAGTGTGCGGGGGTTGGTCACTTCAACCGATTATACATTGCCCGTGCGACCAACCGGTCACGCATTAGTAGCCAGTGTGCAGCTAGCCTTTAAGGATTCTAAAAAGTGATGGCACATTCGTCGACTCGTATCATCATTCTGTTAATTTTATAGCCGTAGTTATTGGTTGATCAAACTACCCACAATCATTGTGTTGTTACAAACTTATATGACATCGCCCAAATACCCCTTTAACCTCTTAGTTATAAAATTCCTTAAAAAGTAATGATTAACCTCTGCGAAGTCATAAATTTTTTGAAGTTGTAAGTGTACGGCCTGAGTGAAAAGGCGTGCGGCGGGGCGTTCTGCGTTGCGTGCAAGCGGCGAAAGTGCGTTCGCCGAATGGGCTTAGTGCACGCTTGGCGTTCGTGTGAGCCGGTCATATTTTTCATCATGGAGTCGGGGTCGTATAATATTATTGATATGTACTTGGAAGAAAATGTGTGATTTTTTTTTTTTATAACTTGATAATTAAACAAAGAAGGCTGTGTGGGGAGTTTTCTACGCAAACATAAACTGGTTTGAACTGCACGCGACGCCACGTTCGACGCCCCGCTCACCGCAAACAAGCACGCTCCACGCGCCGCTCGGCCGCCACTCAGGACATTCGCGAGGTATTGCATGTGTTTAACATGCACGCCGCACACGCCGCCCCGCCGGACGCTCGAGTCGAGCGTGCACTCAGTTCGAACACTAATCCTTCGTATAAAATCCACGCGATACACAATGGCTTTTGAATTGTTTTTGTAATTACGGCATTCAACCGGTTAAATGTCAAAATGTTAAATGTGATCATGTATGTGTGTAACTTGAAGCAACATTTATAAAATAAGAAACTCCATAGAATGGACTTTAGGGAGTTTTCGCAACTGTAATGATTAAACGTCATCAAACTGCTTTTGCATGCGCTATCGTCACGTGGTTGGATTGGGAAAGTGACAACCGTCGAACGAATCTGCTTACCGCGATGGAAAAATTTGTAGCTGTTGTAAAATCTTAGTTGGAAATATTTTGACACCAGCGATCGACCGTTAGGCCTTTTGTACACGGTACGGTTTCTTTACGGTAGCAAAAACGTGTCTGTCTACAAGCAGACATAGTGATCCATACAACACTGAAGACCGTGCCTACACATGGCAAATAAAAGCGAAGAAAAACATGTGTGAGGGGCTTATCCGACCTTGACTGGATCGATCTGAACGATCGACATTGATCTTTTGGCTGAATACCGATCAGCGCGAAGAGAATTTTCCACCGCGGTAGGATATCACTTTTGCTCATTCCTTTAACGGTTTAAAAAGGGCCGGTTTTTTAAAAGTATAATTTAATGTCGCATATAAAATATTTTAACTTAAAACATTTCAAACAATTTACGAATCGGCAACTTGTTAAAATATTGAGTACAAAATTTAAAGAAACTTCCATTAATGGTGTCGTGTTTTGCAATATTTTGCGTGAAATTAGCATTAAAAGACAAACTATTATCTTTAATTTTAATTATCTTTTTCCATTTTCCGTGCATATATACCTATTTATTTATTCTTTGTAATGATTTATATCAATTCGTTATGTCAACTCAAATGCTATCATAATTTTGAAACATAAAATATATTTATTTTTTACAAAGTATTTGGTGCCATTTATTTTTATAAAACGAATTTTATCAAGTATAGTTTAAGTGCCAAATAATGGTCCTAGCCGATTTAATTTATATTTGAATTATGTCACTGATGTTAATAAATGATAACTACAGAACAGCACATTTTTATTTTATTTCACTTTTTATATTTTTGCATTGTCCCATGATCTGTGAAACTGACATTTCAAGTAACTACAACAAATGCGGTCGTTGACACCAAAAAAGAATTTTTTTGTTGGCTTTTAAAATGTTTGGATACCGATACCTATCACCGCTGAATTTCGATAGCTAATTTTATTTGAACCTGTATCTATAAACTGATAATAAAGCTGACGTTAGATTATTGTTTGAACGCGCTAATCTGGATCTTGTAAAATCTACGGAAGTTCAAAAAATATGGATGTCATCAACGTTGAAAGTTAATATCTCGGAAACTTGACGCTTTACGGGGTTTGGTCAGATGTTTTCTTTTTGCATTGATGTCAGCTGTCGATCTACATAGACATAAAGCGCGGCCGCCATTAAAAAAAAAAAAAACAAAATGGCGGACAGTAGGTATGCCAGGCAAAATCTTGAATCCCCTTTCATCCAAATTTGTTCAGCCGTTTTAGCGTGAAAGCGAAACAAAAAACATACTCACTTTCGCATTTATAATATTATTAGGATAACACTTAAGTAGATTAAAAATCGTCTGTTTTCAGTTGTTGGAACTTATGCAGTATCTTTTGGGCGGGAGAAACAGATATGAATGATGAAGACTTTATAGTCATTAAACTTGCTCGAGTCCTTCGAAGTGACACAGTGCTACGAGCCGATTTCTTTTTGGAAACGAAACTATCTTTGGAGCTGCTGCGTTTAGACATTAGCAGCCGGGAGCAAAGTACTCTCGGGGACACCAGATCGAAAGATGACGATGACGTGTATTTCGCCTTCGGTGACGATCCTGTCCCATGACGAGGCGAGCTAACGTAACATGGCTCCATTCTGTACACGTTGTGAGAAGGCTCAGCAGTAGAACTTCTCGCTTCAGGCAACGCTGGCAATCCCTCAGGTTCGCTCGGAGAGTTCTCACTTTGTTCCGGCTGTAGGTTTTCCTGCATTAGTCCTTGTGGCTCCTGAGCAGCGAAATTTGATCGACTTTCTAACATCCTACCTCTTTTCCTTGCACGAGCCTTAGCTATTTTAGCAGCGCTCTTTGAACCAATCAAGTTCATGTTTTGGTCGATATAGCTGCAAACGGCTTCAGCTTCTTCCTTGGGAGACAAATGTGCATCTCTGAAGAAGCCATAACCGTTTCGAATATCATGAAAACATTCGATGACTAGCCAAGCTAGAGTACTTAATACAAGTATTGACGTCGTCACAACAGCAATGGCAGTAGTCATGTCAGGACCGGTCAGTTTATATTGAATCTTGCCAACAACACCATACGTCACGATGTTTTGAGTGTGCCTATTGCTATGCGCACGACACGTATAAAATCCCCTCAAATCATGGTCAGCAGTTGCTACAAGTCTAAGGACTCGGCCGTCGTCGATCGATCTCACTGGTTTATCCCTTAACATAGCTGTAACAGCGGTGTCTAAGAAAAACCAGCTAGCTTCATGGGGAGACCTAGCCGTCCTTGCATGAAGGCAAGTTAAGTTAAGCCGATTAGATTTGCCCCAAGCAGTTTCATGGTAAGATCCAGACACGCTTGCAGTCCTTGAAGATACTTGAACTTTGTCTTCTTTATATCTTTCCCTACTGTAGTCATGTAAATCTAAAAGCACTCCATTCTGTCTAATGGATGCTATTACTCCAAAAAACGGAGCAAATTCATCTTTAACATGTTTCTTTATGTTATTAGGTACTCCACCAATGTAGAACTCATCAGTGCACAGTGCGATTTTCGTTTTGTCGACAATATTGTTAAGTTTAGCAGATAACTCTATTAAAGATTTGGTAGAAGATTTATTCGATGATTTTGTATACGACTTTCTGGTGGATGAAGGTACGTTAAACGAAAAGCGTCTTCTTCGAGTCACTTCTTCGTCAAACAGTACATGCAATCGTTCTCCTGCATTGATAGACGCTTCAATCGCATTGGTGTCTTGCTTTTTTGAAAGAGTCACGTCAAGCCACTGATCGGGCGAACAATCGGTTGTGCTGCTGCTCTCTGACCGGAACTCTTCAAGTGCTAACTTCATCTTTAATCTCCTGTTTTGCAAATATAAGTGTATCCAATTGGTGCTTCTGTAATTTTTTAGAAATAGAACAGTTCCGGCCTCTTCCTTGGTTTTCAAAGTTAATTCCAATTGCCAGGTTTGTTGGTCCTGAAAACACGGTAAACGTAAATACTGATCGTTACTAACATGCAGGTATGCTTCTTCCGTCCCTGCTTTTTCGTACTCAATGTTTGAGGCGGCGGTCGGATGGAACTCCGTCTTTCTAGATCTTTGATTTCTGCTTATAACCATATTTAAGGGAATGAAATTTAAAATTAACTCCTGAACTTGTCCCTGATACTTTTCGCCGACATTAATCTTTAATTTATCGTCAGGCAAATCTGGATCGCATGGCCATACAACCTTTAAACCTGTAACAGCGTCGTCTAATCTTAAAACAGCCGCTTCGCCTGTTACAGTGATGAGTACAGTGTGCCAAGCACCCGGTTCTATTTCCGCATGTGCACAAGATCTGGGCAGACAACATGACCGACTAGAGCCACACGCGTCCAGGCAAACATGCCATTTCTGTAGGCTAACACGAACGAACGAATTTTGCCCGGCTTCTCTTCGGACCAGTGTCCCATGGGGCGACAAGGGCATAAACCTTATGTAAAAATGATAAAGCGATGCACGTTTATTTTCGAAGTTGTAGCGAAGAGACGAATCACCATGGAAAATGGCAACCACGTGAGAAAGTGTTTCGCAAGGATACAAATGGCAAGCTCCGACTTCAGTTTTTGGGCCAACGCAATGCATTCCCGATCCTTGAGGCAGTGGCCTGGTGCAAGTCCTCGTTCTAGACCGTCTCCCGGCTCCACACGTTTGCGAGCATGGCCCCCAACTCCCCCACCCTGTCCATCCACCATCTAATGAACATTGATTATTTTGACAAACTTCTAATTGATCGTGTTGTCCTCGACAGTGTGTTCCCCATGTTAACGAAGCGGGCGGTGTGTCGGTTTCGTGACAGACCCTTCTTCGCCTTTTGACTCCTGTCCCACATTTCACTGAGCATTGTGACCATGAGCTCCATTCTCCCCAACTTCCTCCGGAGTCCTTGCTCGTGATAGCGCATTGGTCGCCTATACAAAAGTTAGATAAAAGGGGGGCGCCGGCGCAAGCAAGACGCGCGTCAGAAGGCGCAGGCGTGTCGCATCGTCGTAGTCTCCACTTCAAGCCTCGTCCACAGCGCGCGCCACAAGACGACCATTCGCCCCACGCCCCCCACTCGCCGGCCACAGGACAACCTAGATTCCGCTTGACGCACTGTAATGAATTCCACAGCGATTCAGAATTAAGTTGCCACGTATTGTCGAAGGCTAGGGCGTCCTCGATTGCCTCAAAAGGGCATTCCATTTTTAGGCAGCGTTCCATTAGAGCGGGAACAACTTCTAGTTGATTTAGGGCTTCCATTCTAGCGGTGTCCCCTTTGACAAGTTCGCGGAAATCAGTGACAGTGCAGTTACTGAGGTAGCAGACGTCTGTTTGTTCGTCAGAGCCAGCACAAGGTGCGCCGTCTTGAGAGGGTGGTGGGTTGATACATTCCCTTGTCCTGTGGCGGTGTCCTGCGTCGTCGCAGGTGCCCTGACAAGAGGACCAGGGGTTCCAAGGTGACCACCCTCCGTCTATAGGGCAGTCAGGGTCAGTGATTGTGCCTAGTTCACATTCGAGACGCCAGACAACTTGCTGCCGTTTGCCAACCGGTTTCCTTGTTTGGATCATAAGCAGGCATACCACCCAGACAGTTAAATACTTGTGTATGTTAAAAGACATTTAGAGCTACTTAACAACAATTGTGTAACTTGCAGAATGTATAATCCCAAACCTCAAACCAGCAATTTCTCAAACACTGACATGTTATGACAACCTGTGTCATTTTCCAAAAATATTCGCAGTGTTCAAGGAGGTAGCATAGCAGGCAATTAAATAACAATTTATTAGCATCACGAGTGTTTATTAAAACATTTCTATAAAATTCACATGAGTTAACTACATGGATACTCGCAATAGCATGCGCAGTGGCTGTTAACCTTTTCACCGCCAGCGTACACAGAACGCGATGCCTCGCCTAGCGCCAAGCTATAAACGTATAACGAAATATATAGTAAACAGTAGTGATGAGGGTAGCGTCATATCGATGAATGAAAATTATACACGTTAAGTTATGTTTTATTTATAATTTTACGGATATAAATAAAAACTGATTAACTATTTCCATATTTGTTTTATTTCACAGTATCAATATTAAGAAAAAACAATATAAATTATAAGTATCAAAGAAACAAATACGTAAATCAATTAGAGCCATAAGAAATGAGGTGCATCTCTAATTGTTTCATGACGTCATTCTTTGACTTCATTTCAAGTCCTTGGCGCTCAGAACACGTTAAATTCAATTCTGATTAGGGATGTGGTCTATGGTCGTTTTTCTATTGTTGTCTACTCCCGTGTTTTTTAAACTACTTCAGTCAACATTTTTTAAATGTAAATTTAATAAATTTAAATTTTAGACGTAAATTCGTTAAATGGTTCCAATATTGGTGTAAAGGACTCTGATGACTGAACTTGTTGCCTGCGGCACGGTTACTGAACATAATGACTGCCGCACAGTTACCTCGTCGGTCGATGACTGAAAATAAACAAAGCAATAATTTATTTTTGCAATCCATTATTGAGATGACAAAACCTGCTGTACCTATATGGGGACGCGCTGGTAAAAGGACGGTTATTATATTTTACGCTAGAGATATCAGGCTCTGATCAAAGTTACACTAAAATATCCATTTAGGTAGAAAGACCTATGTTACAAGGAGTTTTATGTCCTCAGTGGACGAGAAATATTCATTCTCCAAGCAACGCTTAAATACCATATAGCAATATAAGCCTGGCCTGGCGCGATCAGGCATGTGAGAAAGCGGGCCGTAGGACAACAGCAAAATACCTACATAAGCACAAGATATCGGAGTCATTATTTTTTATTTTTCATTCAGAATTGAATCTCACAAATCGGTACAATGTTTTATTGAATAAACGTTATTATTATTATCAAGCTGGACATACCTCAGAATCATCGTCTTCTGGTCCAACATTCTCCACAAAATACTCCGAGTCCGATTCCACACCTTGTAGAATGCTTAAAAGCTCATCCGTATCCAGTTCTTCGTTCATGTCAATAACTTACTTATTTAATAATGAAGCAATCAAAAGTGTAACAAATATTGGTGCAGACTGCACTATGACAAAGTGACCTTGACAGCCATACGTTTATGACGTCACAGAACGTCTTCTATAATAGTCCGTGGCGCCTGGGGCACTCACAACCATAGACTTATAGCTGACAACCAATTATTTTGTAGAGATGGGAATATAATTATCGATAAGGATTGTCAACATCTATTTAATTCCGGTTCGGCACCTATCCGACGATCGAAATTCGTCCATTATTCCTTTGTTATAAAGTAGATATCTAAATTCATATTTTACTGACTTCAAATTGTTTGCGATAATATATTTCTAAATATTTCAACGGGTGAAATCAAACGAAGTTAACTTTCGCGTCACATCACTGGCCGACTATATATAAAGTCCTTGGCGTTCTGGGGATATTAAAAATGTTCGGAGTTTTTGTTTTTGCCAATTTTAAGACAATTAAGGGCTTCTTTTGTGTGGAAAAATAAAAAACAGGGTACTAGACAGTGCTTTTAAATAATAAAATGAAAAGAAAAACCTGTTAAATACAGTAAATTTATTTTTATGACATAGTTAAAATGAAGAGCTTCTAATGAAGTCGTGGCGCTGGTGGCACGAAAATCTGGAACTTCTGTTGATGTCCGTGGCGGTGAAAAGGTTAAATAATAAAAGAATCGCAAGGGCTAAAAATGCACAATAAAATAATGAAAACACCGTTGTGGACTTGCTAGTCATGGGTTGTCAAAAATTTTCACAGTAAGATTGACTTGCGATGATTCAGGCCAATGATTCTGAATTAGAGTGCCATTCCCACTGTGCCGAGACGATTTTTATCGTTGGAAGACTATCTGCCCATCTTGGGACGGCTATTATTGTGGCTACCAAGCCGATATGTGATGAGCATCAGTTTGCAGAACACCAGGGGGCCGCAAAGGACTCGTTATAGCCATCTTGGATCCAGTGCAAGAGAGAGATAGAGCTATACAGAACGAATAGCACCATCCAGCGCCATAGACTGCCCATGTGTCACCCTATGTATTTAATTTCTATATTTATATCTGTAATTTGTTTGGTGTACAAGAGTATTCTATTTTATTCTATCCTTTTTTCGCAAATGAACAATTATGGGTTTAAAGGTGTGTCCACACTATAAAACATAACGTGTTATAAAACATAGTCATTTATCATGTTTCTATAAAGAGGTTAGCAATGTTAAATAATTTGGACTGTAAAATTATCCTGTATAACACTATACAGGATAATTTTATAACCAGCGACCACCTGACTAAAACCAACCCGTGTTCCTTCAGTTGACTGTGTGCCAGGGCCACGTTATCCCTTTCGGGCAAACCTGCAACCCTGGCAAGTAACCAATGACCCTGTGTTACATAATCTGGACGGACCCCAATCACTTCATAATGAGGCTCCTCCTTGTGTTAAGGCTCAGTGGGAACTGACTCTTACGGTGTATACACCTACTATTTTGTAGTTTACCTTAGTTCGTGCTAAGCTAAGCGGTTAAGGTTAGCCCGTGAAATTCAAAATTTCTTGTTTTTGTTTGGTTGTATGTTTATAATTATAAAAATAAGATTCGCGGCCGTAAAAGGTATGTATTTACATAATTATAATCGTTAAAATAATTACAATAGTGTTTTAATGGTAAATAAAATGTACAATGACTTCAGCTATATATAACGTTTACACAGCAATTTACATACATCACGGAATCATGGCTACTTCTTTTGTAAACATATTAATCATCGCAGGACACGCTCGTGAAAAAAGAAGCTTAAACACGACACAAATTATTCGAATTTTGTTCTAATAATTGGACGTAGCTAAGCAGAAAGGACTCAACCCACATTGTGGTCAGGGATGAGTTGTTTATACCAAAGAGGTCCCAACGGTTACCTGAAGTTAGCCAGCTACATGTGGGTTGGTTCCTAACATTAACAAATCAACCTTCTCTTTGTAGAGTCACGGATCTTTTTTGCTGAGTGAAAGAATCAACCGTTAGAACCTCTTTGGTATATACAACTCATCCCTGACCACAATGTGGGTTGAGTCCTTTCTGCTTAACTACGTCCAATTATAAGTACCTACCTACTTTTGATACTAAACGTTTTACATTAAAACCCGATAAAACAAACACAATGATAATTAATATTTGTGGAGTGAAACTGTGATAAAACTACTTATGAGGGTAGCGCTAAGGTAGCCCGCGAAATTAAAATATTCTAATTTTTTTGCAACTTGCAGGTCAGTGGCAGGTCGTATGTTAATCAAAATATGTTCGCGGCCGTAACAAGTAGGTATGTATTTACAGAAAAATAGTAATTATTAAAACATAACCTGCAATTTGCAAAAAACGTAATATTTTTTTATTTCGCGGGCTACCCTCGCTTTCGCTTTAACGTTAACAATTTCTTGTTAATTTTCAGCTGACAACACAAAATACAAAATAAATAAACGTACTGTAACAGAACTAAAATAACATAATAATATTAAAATAATGTCAATGTATGAAAAATTCAAATTGAATTGTCTTTTAAGATCTATCAAAACAGCCAAGCTATTTTAAAAAAAACATGAAATTTTTAATATTTTTATTCTTATATAATACTGTTAGTGAAAAACCATCAAATTATAAGTAACAATGAACCAACACGTGTACTGTGTACTTTATTTAGGAACTAAAGATTACTAATACATTAAATTATTGCTTCAAATAATATTATACATCTTCAGAGTTTTAAACTCTTGATTTAATTGGACAAAATTACTATCTGCTGGTTTCTTGAACGAAAATTATCGATATCGGAAACTGGTCCTCTGAATGGGCGGCACTAGGTGCTTTTCACTCAGTTTAAGGCTGACTTTCCACAAGAGCTGTGCTAGAAAGACAGCGGTGAGCGCTTCATATTAATGATGGGCCGAATATAGGTTTTACCGAATACGAATAATCGGCCGAATGTTCGGTTAAAAATTTACCGAACCGAATATTCGGCAGGATATGGCGCGCTTTATCGTGCATCTCAAACCTACCACATTTATTTCATCTGTTAGACCAAGTCTCTGCTGATAATCGAAGCAATGTAAGATTATTACTATGTATCTATTTACATAGACAGAATAAATAATAAGACACACTTTTTATGGATACAATTATGTAATTGTGCTACTTCATAAAAATATGCTTTGACTTATAGAGGCAACTTTTAATACCATATTATTCGGTAGAATGTTCGGCAATTTTGTCGAATAATCGGCGGAATATGAATGTTCGGTAAACCTGCCGAATATGAAGAATACCGAAACTAAAACCAATATTCGGCCCATCCCGACTTCATATTCAAATTAGAACAATTTTATTGTTTCGTTTATACCTCAGTTCGCACAGCTTTAGGACAACATGTTTAAAAATATATGTTGTGCTTACTTAGTAATAAGTTAAGCCGATCGGTACCGGCCATAATCACGCAAGTTTTTATATAACAGTGTAAAAACTTGCTTGATTGTCGCCGGATAGCTATCACAATTATAATTTCGCATATAATCCGAATTCACAATTCTCTTCAATTTTTTTACATTTAAATATTAGGATAACGAATTCTAAATAAATGACAAAAGCTTAAATATATTTCCAGATTCTTATTTCTTTACCAACCGTTATCGGTTAGAACGGTTCCGGCTTTCATAGCAAAAGAGACCATTTACGGGAAGGGATTTTTGTTTCGAATCCCGACACGTCCTTGGCGTCCTTGGCTATGAATGTAATGCCAAGGTCGTAGAAAACACATTTTTTTAAAGTTTAACACTGCTAGTTGTTTCTACACATTATAGGTACACTTAAGACCAGCGCACATCGGCGGACAGTGTGGAACGGCATCGAGGAGGATTTGACGCCGGCCAGCGCACACTGATGATTTGCGATGCCGTAGTATGCCACTAGGCTTCCCCGGTGGCCTCTCGAGCTTGCTTAGCGACTACGCCACGCAGTCGAAAAGTTGCTTCAGACTTCGACGCATACCGCGTTATGCATTCGTATCCCGTCGTTCCCGTTACCTGCTGCGCATGTCGTCACATCCCGGCGCGATATCTTCCAGTGCGCTCTTCAATACCGCAGAGAGACATCCCATTTAATGCTCCGTGGTCGGTCTCTGCGCATTGGAATCTATATCTTGTTACCATTACTTACTAACGAATTTACGTAGGTAAATTTAAAGCCCACGGTCCGCCGATGTGCGCTGGCCTTTACAAGCACCCAGGCCAATATTTTTTTTTTGCCTATTCATGATATTATACAGGATGTTTTTTTGAGACGGGGCAAGTACCTTATTCCTTGTAGTTACAGAAAAACGGTTTGAGGGGCCGGTCCTTATTTTTTTGAGAAATTTGATCCCCAATCACAGATTTTCACAGACTGAAATATAGTGCGGAAGAAAATGGGCCATTTTCACAAAAAACTTTTTTAATGCCATTCGATCCTATTTCATATTAGGATCAAAAAACTCTTCAGGACCAACTGAGGTTTGAGTACTAGAAAATTCCGAAATCGCAAAAACTTTTCCCATACATTTCGTAGGAAATACTCCAACTTACTTTTTTACTATGGATAGACTGGCCCTTACTGCCCCGTCTCAAAATTCCATCCTGTATATGTACCTATATATTATATATATTGTCTGAATACCTAATATATCAATACCCAGTTCTGCGGATGGTTGTAAGCTAAAAATATTGGAGTGTGTAACAATAGTGAGTATGAAGATTTATCCACATTTTCAGATATTAGTAGCCACTTTGTAAGCCAATTCTTCATTTCTTGGTTTGTTAGGTGGCTGCCATTCAAGCCTCTTATAAGACATGCGTTTCTTAGCGTCTCCATGGCTAGAGCATCTACTCCGCCTTCTCTAATGATTGCCTTATCCATCTCTTTTAGTAAGAATGCTCGATACTTTAACTTGTTCTTCCTAAACACTGTCCTTCTTAGACCATGCATCTTTAGAAGGTGACCCTGGAATGTGATTTGTAAATTTATTAATTTTTGGTAAATACTTTGTGTAATTCATTATTTTATATCCATTGGTAGGGACGTATATTAACTACGACTATTTTTTTTTTCCTTCCACTGAGAGAATGCTTTTTTGACACTTGCCAATTTCATAGAAACGAATATGTGTTTTATGAATTTAAACTTTGGCCGCTTTCCGAATTGGCTATAATCGCTCACAGCGCTCACATCGTCTCACATGCGTTCCGATTTAGATATTACGATTACGACAGCCGAGGGCTGTCAACAACTCGGAACACTCGTGAACGCGCTCACGGTGCTCACGCAATGTCAAAACGATATTAGAGTATTTCTCTGTGTATACACCAAACATTTGTTCTTCTTAGGTTAGGTAGCAACTGTAGCCAGAAGAACAATTTTGAAAATGCCACGATACGATAAGATGCGACTCAAAACAAAACAGCACACTGTCATTTTTGACAGCGCTCACGGCGATATTAGTAAAAGGCATGGTCGGCGTTATCGCAAGATGGCGAATGTCATGACGTCATCTATGACGTTTCACGGGGCATCGTTATCACGCTCATGCTAATTCGGTACGGGTTTTAGCACGCGAATATCGATATTATCGCAACTCGGAACGCAGGGTTTATTAGTTCCAAATTTTGTACAACTGACAGGTGTCAAAAAAGCATTCTCTCGGTGGACGGAATATAAAACTATATTTATGCGTTTTAAGACTGGAATCAGGTCTCGATTTACAAAAAAACATGGTTTTACTTGTAACCTAAAGTCGAATAATTAATTCACTGGAGTAATCTGATGTGTTAATAATAATTTGTTAGTAATCTTAATGTGCTAGCTGTCACTTTGTCTTTTTTTTTTAAAGGGCATCTCAGAGTGTACCCACGAGGGGTTCGGACTCTTTAACCAGGCTATCCTGTGGTGAGTGTTTTTCCCAGCGAAACAAAAAAAAAAGGCTATCCTGTGGTGCCTTAAGCTCCTAAATGAAATTTAAGGCCTCCAGCCAGGGCATACTTATAGACTATCCGACTGCACGCTAAGGAGCCAGAGTCGGGGATGGGAGGATGGCAAGGGACCGTCGGTGGCTGGATAAAATCAGTGTTTTGATTATTATCAGGGGGATTTTGGGCTACATGCTGCTCAGCTAAAGCGCGTGCTGGCGCTTCGTTTGAAAGCAAGGGTCGGGGTGGACTGATTAGTCGGGTATTTCGCGCGGGGCCTCGGCGGCGAGGTCGGAATGAGTCACTTTGTGAAAATGGTCATATTTATTGTAATGGTGATTGTTTAGTTTAATTGATTTATGAAGTGTAAAATAAATGTATAATGGGTAGAATAAAATACATACTTATTCCCTTATTATTTAAAAATGTGACAGCTAGCATCTGTCAGTTTCCTCCAGTGAATTAATAATTCGACTTTAGAGGGACTATTCTATACCCAGATAAATATCCTATGAAGTATCCAGGGCAAACTATAGCGGCACATCCTAGAAAGTTTGTTTTAATATTAATAATGCTACTTATATTATATTAAATAATAATATTATTATTATATTATATAATAATATTATTATATTAATATTATATTATATTATTATATTATTAATAAAAAATAAAATCGAAAAAAAAAAATAACGAAAACTAAAAAAATGTCAATGGCAAAGGCTAGTAGTAATTTTTTCACATTGTTCTTAGGAAGCAAATACTAAGGCGAAAGCGTCAGGGTAGCCCGTGATTTTAAATTTTTCTTACGATTTTTTGCTATTTACAGGTCTGGCATCAGGTTGTATGTTAATCGAAACATGATTTGCGGCCGTAACAAATTATTATTTATAGAATTATAATCACAAAAATCATCAATACGAGTCTCAGTTCATATAATCCTATTGAGTCACTATTTCATGAAATCATGACTTTTAGGATTATACTAACCTAAGGAGTTGTATTTAATGATTCTAATAATTATAATTCAGAAAATATATATTTCAATCATACTTTAATCAACATCCAGACAATGAGACAAAATCGCAAGAAAATTTGTATTTCACGGGCTACATTAGGTTTCAAATGCAATTGTCATTTTCGTAAACAACATAGATTACAATGCTACAAGGTTCTTTTGGTGCGTGACAGAAATTGGAACTCACGCGACCATCTTGTTTTTTTTCAATACAATGAGAACTATCGCGCTTGAATTCGCCGCTAGAGGCGCAAGTGTAGAGTGAGGTCTCTATAAATATTAAATGTGAAACTGAACGTCCACTCTTTGCGGGATTTTTTATCGCGATTTTTTACTAATTATGCATAATTGTAAAGATTGTGCCATTCCTGATTAATTACGGCTTAATATTTTAAGTAAAAACTTAGGATCCAATTTGGTAGCACTTGGAGGAAGAATAATATTTGTCTGCTTCATGCTTGCCAATTTTAGGAACATTATAATGTAAATATTCAGTTGATGTTTTAAAATGTAACAAAATAAATATTATACGAAGTAATGGGTACTTAAACATATCAAATAAAAGTACTGACAGGACCTTACTCACCAGTGGCGCCAACTGGTGAGCACAAAAACGATAGCCCCCATTTCTGTGACAAATTCACAAACGTTTACCAACAACAACCCCCTGTCAATTTCATTCAGAGCCCAAAGATCCTTGTAGCAGTCTACAAATTGTGCGAGCGGTAGGATATTGTTTCAGGTACATAAAAAATGGATTGCTGGCAAGCATAATTAGCCTATAATCTTCCCATTGCTAGGACACAGGCATCCACTCCGTGAGATGGAGTGGGCCATAATCCACCAAGCGGGCTGAGTGCGGGTTAGATGTCACATGTCTTGGAATAGGGATGATTCCTGGGTTAAAAAAAAGAAAAACTGTTTAGTCCGTCAATCAGATAATAAAAAAATATTAGACTATAGTATTTTTGCTTTATCATATTAATAAAAAAATACTTAGATAAAACACATTAAACTTGGGGAGTGGGGGCTCGTTACGTCACAGCTCAGTATAAAATCTACTGAGAAGTGACGTCATGCCACATTTGAACTCAATGTACCGCCGTAATGTTTTGATTACGTAAAAAAATAAACGTGTCCAATATTTTTTTAATAATCTACATGACGGACTAAAATATTTTTTTTAGTCATCATATATATAATAGGGTTATTTGGTTCTAGGACACGCCGGTTTCCTCACGATGTTTTCCTTCACCGTTTTTGAGAGCAGTGGTGATGAAATTATGTACACAAAGTAAAGCGCCTGTCTGGCTTCGAACCTACTACCTATAACTTGTAAATCGCGGCCGTTACCACTGGGCCACCACTGCTCTCATTGTTAGCAAATGCAGCATAAATTAATAACAAACAACACAGCAATGGCAATTATTTTAAAGTTTGAGGCAAAAAAAACGCAAGCCTTTTGTTTAATTATTATAAATCGCAATTGAATGCCTCTCCCGTCTTTAAATGTGCTAATAACTCAAGAACCACATAGAACTAAATTAAGTGTTTTGATTTTAATACTTTTAATTCATAGATATGTTTGCTGGCCAGGTTTTGATATAATGTATATCCTCGCGAGCAGAGTCAAGGGCAGAGCTAATACAAAATAAATAAATAAAACTTGTAGTCGCTAATGGTCGCATAATATTAGACAAGTTTTAACAGCATTCAAGGATCATTTTCGGCGAAAATGCAAAATACATCTTAATTGAAACATTTTGAGCACAGATAGATAAATAGATCAAATATAAGAACAGCATACAGCCTTAAATTGAAATCGAAATATAAATTAATTCATTTCAGAGAGACAAATATTTTTATTTAGTACATATCAGTTAATAATAATAAAACTTTATTTCGAGCCAAGACTCATAAAGGGTTAGTAACAATGTTCTTACAACTACATGTTAGTAAACAACACAATACGGTGACACATGTAACTGACAACAGTGAACTATATAATGCCAGACAGACTCTGTGGTAGAAAATGCTTCAGGCTTAAGTCTGCCTTTGTACAGTTTTTATTTTTTTTTTATTTGAGAAATAAATAATATTAATATGAAATTAAGTGATTGACTGAGAGCAAAAAAGTACAAAGATGTTTTACTCCAGCAGCCTGTGGATAGCATATACGCAATGCTCTGCGGGTCCAATACAATAACGCATTCAGGATGCTACTGAGGCTCCCTACGTTTTGCATCGCATCCACCATGTTCATGGAGGCACGCACAGATGGTTACGCGGCAATTTTACGCAAAGCGACGTCACTGCTGCACAGAGTGCTTGTCAGTAGCAACAGCATCCTAAGTGTGATAGAGGACAGGTATGACTGTCCCTCCTTCGAACATTGTATGCGTTTATGTCTGTACTATCATAGTTTTTAAGCAATATTGTACGAACAAAATGGATCATGTTGTCTGAAAAATAAATTAATAATAGTAATAAAAGACCATTTACACTTACCGCATGGGCATAGGTCAAGCTGCTGAGCCGATAAGGTTCCTTTACAAACAGTTCTTTGCATGCTAAAATATCTTCTGTCCTAGGATGCACCCCAGACCCTAATAATCCTAAAATAGTTTTCCATTTATCCTTAAGATCACTGTCGGGTACAGATTCTAGTTTCGCTTGCAGAGCTCGGAACACAGGCTTATTATTTTTCAAGCGTTCCATTAAATCTTGTGTTGAAAATTCTAGTTTTTGTTGTATAGACCAGAAATGAGAACAGAGGAGTGTCCTTGGTTTTAAGAATCTGAAAGATAAATTATTATAATAATTGTTTATCTCTTAAGTACAGTCATCATATTGCCATGTTTACTGAGCTCGAAATTGGTTTGGTTGATTTCATGGCAATGATGTATATGTTCAAATTAGCTTATAAGGTCTAATCAGTGTTTTATAGCTCATTAGAGAGAGTGTAATGTAAGAAGAGACAACTTAAGATTTTAGCTGACGAACATAGGCTACATTGTAAGTACATTCTTAATGTATAAAAAAATAAATAATAGAATATGCTTACGCTAATGGAAAAATTACATAGTTGCCAAAAGGTATGGCAGACAATATTAGAACTGGTGCTATCCTAAGCATATCTGATGGCATCTTTTGAAACAGTTCAATTTCTTGTCTAGTCATTTGACTGAATCCTTGATCTCGTGTGACTTTTATTCGTAAAGATATATATGTCTTTAGATCCATAAGAAAATCTTTAATTCCTACACTGAAAACTCTGTACATTTTAACTGCAGTAGGGAATCTGTTTTCTAAGACTTTTGTGTAGTTCTTCACATAGTCAATATACCGCTGTATGACATATGTCCGCATCTTTTCTTTTTCGCTTCTTAGGACTTTTGTGTGTTTTAGCCTGTTTATTGTCAAACATCTGTAAGTTGAAAATAAATAAATTAAAACAAAATCTGGTAATTATTCTGACATGACGTAAAATATGATTTCCCCCATTTTAAACGATTCTTTATTTTAAATATGACGAAATATCATGAAAAAAGTTGATGGGTACCTTATTACAATGATGCAAAAAATATTTAAGATAAGATGTAGTAACTTTTAGATTGTTGCTAACCGAAAAACTGAAAACCCATTCATAGCATCAAACAGTAGAGATATACTTGAATTAGCATAAGAACGTGCCAATTAATTTTACAGCTTGTCACGAAACCATCATGCTTAGCAGAAAGTGAAACTGTGAATTGTCGATATACTCGGCCTTGTAAAACAAGATTCACGCTACAACGATCCACATATAGATTCCTTTCTAACATACGAATAGTTAAAAATAAAGCAGTTTTGGCTTCATATCATGTTGTTTACGGAGAATTGCGTATTAATTTGCAAAAGAAACACTCACTTGTACTTGTTTAATTGTTGATATTTCGTATTATATATAAAACTCGAGCGATTTGTCTGAAGTAGTATGTTCGACAAAGCTATAACACGTTGCAGAGGCATTATAAAAAATAATTAATTAAAATTTTCTTCTCAATTTTCTAACAAATCCTCGTTTTTCAAGTCAGGTTAAAATGTCATTTTGACATTAAATAATAATGTATTTTCTTCATGATTCATTCCTTCAATCACTCCTGAAAAGTGTTGCCAGCTCGTGCACGTAAATCTGATTTCTTTTTTCTGATTTTGCTAGGTGGAGTGCGAGGATAAATGTTGGAGCCGGAGCCTGAATGACATTGGCAGGGGTGCGTTGTTATTAAACATTCGTGAAATTTTGTCCCTTAATGACAAAAAAAAAGTTACATAAAATCTAAAACCCAACTACGACAAAATCATCGTCGTCGTCGTCAAAATCGTCGGGTTTTAGTTATTAACATTCTTTTTACCTCAATTATTTTGCGGTTAGAAATCATTGAGGTAGCAAATGGAACTTGATTGCTATGATTTCTATAGCAGCCTACATGATATTTTAGTACTTTTAGTGATAATGAAAATAGTCAAACATAATTGTTTTATTTTTATTTGGGGTTGATGTATGTAATAATGTAGATACAACTGGTGACATGTGGGTGTACCACGGGTTCACCTCTGCCTAACCCTTCTTAATATAGATAACCAATAATTATATTTTCATATAGTACTTTTCTAGATCTTTAACTATAGACACCAGACACAATAGATTTTTTTTTCGATACCAATAAACATTCGATAAAAACCACCATGTTGGATTTTATGTGACGATAATAATAGCCAATAATCTGCGGAACAACATGAACTTCCAATGGTCCGTCGTTTGTAAAAATGCGACGAATAGTTTAAGAGTTATAAGGGAATAGATGAACATACATACCTAAATTGCCTGATTAAATCATTATCCTCCTTTAGCTTTGTTGAAGTCGGGTAAAATCAAGATAGCAACGTTAGTTCCGATTTTGGCCATGCGCCAAAACACCTTGTAGTCTTGAATGATAAATTGTAAAATAAAATGATAAAAAAAAATAAGCTTCTAGGCCAGCCTAGAAGCCTAAGTTTAGGAACTGTGTGGTTTGATGACGATTTATTTATTTAACACTTTTATTAGCAAAGGAGATCGAATTTTAAGTTTAAAATGGTTACTTTCCAGTTGTATCTCGAGGATAAAAATGATGGACAAAAGACAAAATAAATTATTCTAAACAATATTATAATTTGTATATAGCAACATCTTCCCTTTTGGCTGTTCCAGTTTTCATTCAATCACTAAATCGTTCACTGTCTTTTACGTACCGTACAATGTTCAGTGTAGTTGAAAGGCGGCGTTTTTTAAATCACAGACAAAAATATTAAATATGCCAACATTTTGAAAACAAAAGCTACTTAGGTTTATTATAGTGATTTATAAAATTACTACTTAGCTGCTACGATAACATGACTAAATATTATGATTACGACCTAGATTATGTATGATGTAGTGTTCTTATTCTATGGTTAGATTACGAACACTACATAATCTTCGTTGACACGTCCAAATTGTTATATTTTTTTTGTGGATTGCTGTTTCCGTAGCCTGTTTTGATAATAATATTCTAGGACTGAAGTCTGAGGTTGAAAGATGCTGCAATGTAGTAATGTAATGTCAATGTAGGTAAAGATGGTTTTAAGAGAAAATTATGGAAGGCGTAGCTAGGTAGGTTTGAATTATTTTGCAAATAATTAAATCCATTGTTTTAAATTGTATTTTTTTAGTGCAACAGTGGCGATATTGGGCTAATATTTTCATTTAGTACGTAGTATTTATTTAGATTTTGCTAAAATTTTTAGGCTCCGTGCGTGTTACTTCAGGAAGGTAGTCGATCTTCAATAGGTACCTAGGTATTCTTGAGTTGTCATATATGTTCACACCAAAAAGATAATCAAATAAAAGCTACGCATTGTTATTTACAGTTAATTACATATGATTAGAATTATGATTTATATATCTTTTCCTCATTTAAATAGTAGTAGGTACTGGGCCTACCGCAATAATTTGGGAACGTATTAATTTTTAGTGATTTTATTCTCATAAAATGGGATCGTTGCGTGGTCGGCCGGGATGCTTATTTGTTTCCCGGCGCATCCCAAGCCGGTAATGCAGTCGTGAGAGCACCGCCGGCCCGAACGCGCGTTGTGCTTTATCGGATATAACTAACAGTAGAACGTGTCGACCTGTCTATCATAAAATTAAACCCTCTCGTGAAGTTCTAATACCGTTTCTTTTACAAGGAAATGGAAAGACCTCAATCTAATATTATATCGTTTATTGCTAAACAACTAAAATACGAGACGTTACCTATTGACGTGCTTGTTGATATCTGTCTTACTGCTTACTCGACAGCGGATATAGTAAATACAAGAAATATCGTATTAGACGCTTTTGGAGAAAATACCGATTACACTCAACCACGTACAACACATACAACCAACATCCGCGGGGACTTGCTTCGGATTTTTCATTATTTAAAACTTTTTCCTTGTGCGGTAGGACAAGAGCGGCAGTACACCGAACATATAGAAAAAAGAGCGCTTGTGGCGCGACTGGATGGCATGAGCCAAATAGTTAGTGGCTTGTGTAATATATTTAAAAAACCCGAAGAAAGTATGCCGTCCGACAATCCCCAGCCAGGTCAGAGCTCAAACTTGGCTGACCCAGATGATCACGACGCTAGTGCTCAACGCCAGGATAATCCTCCTGTCCAACCCGTACAAATGCCTCTAAATCAGGAGTTGAATATGCCAGAACCTGCCGAACAAGCGGCGCCGGTGAATGTTGAAAATCGGGCAGAAATGCCCGGGTTCAATTGCCAATTTCCGATTGAAGACATCCCCGATGAACCGGACCGGGTGGGTGCTGGGTTGCAAGCTTTGTCTGTAAACCCACCAGCACAGATGTTGGGTCCGGAAGAAGAAGTCAGTGTGAACGCTTCTGTACCCAATCAGAACCAAGAGGAACACAACAGGGTAAACCCACTTATTCAACTAATGGTTTCAAGCGAACAACAAAATCGAGATGATGCTCGTGTTTCTTCTCTAAGGGTCGAGTGGGTTGACTCTGAGCACGTGTACGCTCCTGCCGTAGAGATGCCTATTGTCCAGCAGCCTACAGATCAGGCTCCAATTGAATCACCTAGAGTTGATGCTCCGGCCGAGAAGCCCGGAGAAAGTTCGAAAATACAAGATGATAGCTCGAACGACCCGGTCGAAGACGACCTCAGCAGTCTGAGTAGTGATACTACTACTTCTTCTTCTTCACTTACCAGCGACGAGGATTATCAACCGTTGATTATGTTGAAAACTGGTGCCAATAGGCCGACTATGACACTACTTGAGGCGCGAAGACAAGTGCCACGGCCGATAGCGCCACCAGCTCGACGGTTTCAATTTGAAGGCTTGCCTGAACCCTCGCAACCGATCCTGATCCCGAAACCCATTCGTCCGCTGCCGGATTGGTTGAACGACGACGAGCCACCATCCTCGGATCTAGAGCCATCTTGCTCAAAACGACGCCGGCGGATGGATCGCCCAGAGTAAATCAATTTTATTATACAGTAAATGTGTCAGTGATTGAGAAAGAGTTGTGTGTAAGAATCATAATAAGTACCAAGTACTAGTAGGTACTTACTGTAACTATCATTCTTATAGTGGTTATAACTTTCAATAATTAATTATCTTAATACCTATTGAAAATGTTAACCACCATACCCATTTATTTCACTTTATTTTAATTACATAAATTAATAAAGAAAAAATAACTTTTTGGATGTGATATTTCGATGTAAAGTCAATTATGGATATATATTTTTTATGAATGTTGTACCTGTTGGTATACCTAATATGTTAAAAAAATCCTATTTATATGTACCTACCTACTATTTCGAGCTTGTACCTTTAATATATAAAAAAACAAATATCACAATTATATAAAAGTTTGCAAAATTTTTGGATCATAGTCCACTCTATCGTATTATATTTCCTTAAAATTTTGTTTATTTACTTGGTACTTATCTATTAGATTTTTTCCCTTATACACTAGGTTTATATATAAAAAAGACGGTACGAGAAATACTTAAGAAGTGAACAGATTGTGAATTTGTGTGATAGAAAGTGAACTGTTTAAAACGGTAGGGATTATGAAATGTAACAAGAATGCTTTAAAGAAAGACTGGTTTAAGGGAAGAAGTCGTGCTGTGTTAGGTTTTAACTGTATTTATAGGTGTTACTTTTTCTATATGTTATTAATGTCTGTGTATGTTATTAGTGTCTGTATATATATTTTTTATTTTTTATATACTTGTACATATTATTAATATTTTAAATGTTATTATTATTAAGACAATTAGCTTATAAAAAATTAAATTCAAAATGTGTCAAATCATATATACCTATGTTTGGATTACAAATAGAGCTGAACGATTGGTACTAAATTTATTTTAAATGAAAATTTCCCCCGATGTCGTAAAATATGGCTAATGAGCCTAAGTAGATATAAACATCTTGTATCGACACAGATCAGCTGTTGGAATTTAGACTATTTTTTATTCCCAATATTAGTATATTCTATACTATAAAAAAACAAAATTACTTTCCTAATATTCAAACATGTGACATAAACTGTAAAAATAATAAAAAAAAAACACAAAAATTTCAAAAATTCCAAACAAAAAAAGTCAAGAATAAAAAATAAAGGTATTAAGAAAAAAAAAATTGGTGTCTAAACTAAAACGAAAAAAAAAATCATGTTATAGTAATTAGGTAGGTATAATAATAAAGTTTACGAAATATTAGGGCTTTGTAGTGCCTAACTACATTTGTAACCGTGTTAATATAATGATACCTAAACAAAATTATTGTCTTTATTGGACCTCAATTTCTTGAATTGATCGAATTACTTACCTACATTTAAGCAAATTGTTACTGTACTGACACATTTAATGTTGATGTCTAGTCTGCGTTATCCTTTTCATTATAAATGTTGTGACTTCTGTTGTGAATGTTATTTAATGTTTGTAAATACTGAATCATTATTTCAACTAACCTTAGCTACTCAAAAAATTCAAAAATTCCAATAAAAAAGTCACGAATAAATAAAAAAGGTTTAAAAAAATAATAATTGGTGTCTAAAATAAAAAGAAAAAAAAAAAAACATGTTATAGTAATTAGGTAGGTAAAATAATAAAGTTTACGAGATATTAGGGCTTTGTAGTGCCTAACTACATTTGTAACCGTGTTAATATAATGTATACCTAAGCAAAATTATTGTCTTTATTGGACCTCAATTCCTTGAATTGATCGAATTACTTACCTACATTTAAGCAAATTGTTACTGTACTGACATATTTAATGTTTTTGTCTAGTCTGCGATATCCTTTTCATTATAAATGTTGTGACTTCTGTTGTGAATGTTATTAAATGTTTGTAAATACTGGATCATTATTTCAACTAACCCTACCTACTTACAGCATCAGCATCTGCCGGTTAAGGTCTACAGCTAAACATAAGTAAATAGGTAAATATTCTTCCCAACGAATATGCTGCTCGCTGTGGATATTGACTAATTAACATTAAAAGCTGTGCTGCGCTGTGCTGTGTTGCGCTATGCTGCGCTGTTCTGTGTTATGCTATGCTGTGCTTACGAGTACTTAAGCGAAATTTCTCGTACCTACAATGTTTTATCTACTAACAACTTTAACCCTTTGTGGAGCAATAAACTATTGTGCTAGTTTAATACCTATATTTAAATAAAATAAACTTGACCAAACCAGTTAAATTGTGTTGGTTTATAATATATTGAATTAAATTGTAAGTTTCGGGAAAGCATGACCCAGTTTTCAGGTTGTAGCTTTTTAGATACATAAATATAATTCTACGAAATAGGTTTTGTAACTAAACATGCACAGAACTGCTATGGAATTTATTAACTACAAGCTATGCGCCCGCCCGGTGGGTTTTCCAATCGGCAAAAATGACAAAATTCCATACAAACTTCGGTCGTTAACTTCGTTATATATAAGGAACTCTTGTGCTTTGCATGCTTCCAAACCCAGCGGTTTAAGCGGCTGTGCGTTGTCTGCCAGTGTTTTAAGAATTTTATTAAATTGTTCGATTCTGAATTTAAATTTTTGTTAAAAGCTTGGGACGAAAATATAGGAACTTATGTGAGGATAACATTTTTAAGTAAATTAAATTGTAGGATTGGATTTTTTGTCGGGTTGTATATGTTTTAGTATGAAATTTACGGAAGCAGCTCTACGTTTTACCTTGAGAAACGACCTTGTATCATATTTCAGACCACGATTAACTGTCTCATCTGTTGTGCAGTTCCTGTGCCGACCCTTTTTATATATATGTATCAGCAGGAGATATGGTGTAAGCTATCAGTGCGGAACCGTCTCGGGCTTTGGCACTGAAGGCTGTTTAATTTTTATTGAATTAGATATTTTCCTACTGACCCTTTTATAAAAGGTTGAACGGAACAATCTTTTAGAGACAATATTTTGCATCTTCACCTATTAAATAAACGACATTACAAACTCTTGCTTACCTACCTGTAAAACATTGGAGATATTGAAGGAGAGAGTAGACAGTATTCGGTTCAGCAAAAGAAGCCCTGCATTATATTTGGATACAGGAGTAATAATACAGGGGTATGTCACAAAGTATCTGTTTAGATACAACTATTGTATCTTGTATTCCATTGCCAAATATCTATTCTATTCTATTCTATTTTTTATTATGGCAAGCAAAGCCGATGTCGACTATTCTGCCAATGTCTAAAGTGAATTGGAAAACAAGTGTGCATAAAAAAAAAAATATCTACGACGATACGGTTGAACTTAATGTAGATTTTGCCAAATATCTAATTCAGATATTGTATGTAAACAAAGAAACGTCAAGAAATGTCACTGTCAAAATGACAGGACAGTGGTGCAAAACATTTTATATATTTTTTTTAATAAATAATCATCTATAAAATTTAAGTTATTTAATTATAAGCACTATGCAAATAAAATACCATTGCTAAACGATTTTTCATGTAGTATGTTGAAGACGCGACATTATCATCATAATCAGCCGTTTTAAGTCCACTGCTAGACGTAGACCTCCCAAAATTCCACTCGAAACAGTTTACAGCCGTTTTCATCCAACATGTGGCAAGATATGCTATACTTATTACTATATAAATCTATGAATGAGAGTTGTAATATTTGTGTTGTAGAAGATGTAACGTTTCCTGCATTGTTATCAGTATCATAAAATACTTTATATCAGAAAGTAGGTAGGGTTTTAGCTACCGTATAGTCGTTTAATTCGTCGAGAAAAAAGCTCAAGTCAGCAAATATCGCATTTTCGCAGCGCAGCAAGTTTAGTTAGTTTCATTACTATAGAAAGAGATTTAGCTAAAGCGAAAAAGCACGATACAGCACAGCGCAGAAAAGCTCATTGTTGATTATGGTGACATATCAAAATCAAGCAATATTTAGCAAGCTGCCCGTGATGTTTTTTGCGAGTCTGCACTATGCAAATTATGATACATGTGAGATAGGCGGAAAAACAAACGGATTAGCTGGCGGTGACAGCACGAAACGCGTGATAACTGCTGTGTCTCAAACAAAGCGTTGCAATGGTAACCATACAAAGCCTAGCGTAGAATATTTTAATTCTTAATATCCTTTTTAGACCTTGTTAGACATAAGCAAACAAATAATGAAATATTAGGTTGGGGAAAAAGTCTTTTCGCATTATAGTATGTATGAACTTGTAATAAAATCTCTTTGGCTATACTATTTGTATCTGGCTGGTTTTGGTATCATTGAAAGTTTAAATTTGAAAGAACATAATTCCAAATTCAAATTAGGAAAATGTGTGATTTTCATTTGTTTTTCGTACTGTCAAGATGAGTGAATCTAATGAAGATATTCGATACATTTTAAAATTTTACCACCAAAAAGGCAAAAATGCATCTCAAGCCGCGAAAAAAATTTGCGATGTTTATGGACCTAGTGCAGTGTCTGTGAGAGTAGCACAAATTTGGTTTAAGCGTTTCCAATCCGGAAATTTTGATTTCAAAGATGCACGTCGCTCTGGTCGCCCTATTACGGATAAAATGGATGCCATTTTTGAAAAAGTGGAGCAAGATATCAGTAGTTACGACGTAGCTGAAGAACTGGGAATTGACCACAAAACAGTTTTGGCACATTTGAAAAAAACTGGGTACATAAAAAAGCTCGAGTTTGGGTACCTCACGAGTTCACTGAAAGAAACCTAATGAACCGTGTACTCATTTGTGATTCTTTATTACGACGTAATGAAACCGAACCATTTTTGAAGAAGCTGATAACTGGTGATGAAAAGTGGATCACGTACGACAAGAACGTGCGAAAAAGGTCCTGGTCAAAGGCCGTCAGGCTTAACAGACTGTGGCGAAACCCGGGTTAACTCGCAACAAGGTGATGCTGTGTGTGTGGTGGGATTGAAAGGGCATTATGCATTATGAGCTGTTACCACCAGGCAGGACCATCGATTCTGAACTCTACTGCGAACAACTGATGAGATTAAATCAAGAAGTTGAGAGAAAGCGGCCGGAATTAATCAACAGAAGGGGTGTGGTTTTTCATCATGATAACGCTAGACTTCACACATCTTTAGCCACTCAGCAAAATTAAGAGAGTTTGGCTGGGAGGTGTTAATGCATCCGCCGTATAGTACTGACCTTGCACCTTCAGATTTCCACCTGTTTCGGTCTCTTCAGAATTCTTTAGGCAGTGTCAGGTTAACATCACGAGAGGACTGCCAAAACCACTTGTCGCGGTATTTTGATCAGAAGTCCCAAAATTTCTATAGCAATGGGATCATGTCCCTACCTACAAGATGGCAAAAAGTTATCGAACAAAATGGTACCTACATACTATAGTTAAATGTAAATAAACTATATTAAAAAATGTTTTGAATTTTCTTAAAAAATGCGAAGAAACTTTTTCCCCAACCTATTATTATAAAATATTTATTTAGCTTTGTGCATACATGAGATGTCACATATTGCATAAAGAAGTAAAAAACAAAAGAAGATGTATAATACTGAAAATAAAGTAGAATAAAAATAATACTATAGAAAGAGGTTTTACACTTCTTGTTGGCTCTACCGTCCTGCTACTGTCAGATTTTCTATCTGATACACAACCAACAATGGTTTTTATAACGAAATTTACGCAGTTCAAAATACAATTCCATACTCACCGCTCTGCGACTTGAACGAGCCTATTTATTTTTTAGAGTTTTAAATTAATACTTAAATAAAAACAAACCTTGAAATTACCAATAGGTACTTAATTAAAAACGATTTTATAATGTAATGCAAAATCACATATTTATTTATTGCACTGATTCGTGTTTCCGTTACATCATCAGTCGCTATGATGTTTGTTTTAGTCTGTGATACCTACTGTTTTTATTTGCTAGCGCTATCATAGATGTGTCGGAGAAGAGTTGTATCCAGTACGCCAGCGCTATCTAGTGTTGTTCGATGGCGTTGGTGGAGTTCGCGCCATCGATTCTTGACTAATCGGGGCGCCAGTGCTGCCTAGCGGCGCATGACAGAGTCTAAAGCATGAAGTTCGACTGGCGGCAAATGATCGTCGCACATTCGACAAGTGGAGTTCATCGGTGGCAGTCAAGTAGTGAAGACGTCTAGGAACTGTTGCGCGTTCGGTATAGTTGTGTCGTGTACCAACATTAATTACTTTGCATACCCATTACTGTATAGAATCAAGTTATTCTAACTGAACAGACAGATGTGCTGCTGTGGAGTTTGTTTCACTACTTCTTCTTCCCAGCTAAAGCACTAGGAAGTGGTGAAGGGTGGGCGTTTTGGGGGACTGTCTTAGGTTCTGATTTATTTTATTTATTTGTTTTGACGTTAGTGCTAATTCTCAGGTTGAGTAAATGTCTTTTGAGTTTAATTCGGTTTTTCTTTTGCGTAATAACCAACATTACCCACAGTACGCCCACAGTAGTTTAAAATATGGCTGATGATAACGAGAGTGACCTACCGTTCTCCTTCAGATGCAAAATATGTTGTGATTTACAATAATATAAAATTTAAGATAGTGTAAAAGTTTTACAAGGTAATTTTAGAAAACTTCCTCACCATCATCTGCCTAGCCTTTTTCTATGTTGCGGTCGGCTTCCAGTTTACCCGGATGCCAGTATTTTACATGGAGCTACTGACCTTCACAACCAGTCACTGGATAATACGATACACTTTGGTAAGACTGGTTATCAGTTTTTTGGGCTTCTGACGACCCGTAACGACTGTCAATGATCTACGAATGACGATCCGGGACCAACGAGTTAAATACTTATTCAGAGGCGGCTTTACCTATGGTGCAGGGTGTGTAGCGCACACGGGCGTAGGGTCTTAGGGGGCGCCGAGCGCCACTTGCGTCACCTACAAAGAGCATGCGTCAAGACAGTTTTTATTTTTTGGGTGGGAAATTATCAAATAACTTCTCCCGCTCTGGGCGGTCAGACTTTTACTGACTAAAACCCACCTGTGTTTCTTCAGTTGCCTGTGTGCCAGGGACGGCGAGCTGCCCATAGCTGGCCGTCCGCAAGCCCGCGCCTACGGTGGCCGGGAATCGACTATCGATTCCCGCCGCCCAGGGCGTTTCCTGCAGCGACTAGGGGCGTGAGGGCGCACAGACTGCCGCTCCCTCACGCGTTCCGCCTCCTCCTTCGCGAGCATTACTGCTTCGCAGAAGGAGGTGCCTCCCATGCATTCTCGCTCTGGACTATGGCCTGGACCAGGACCGGATGCGAGAGATCGCCACCGCCGATCGCGGACACGAGGACACGGCGGTGTTCTGTTCAAGCCGGGCAGACCTCCATCGTATGCTCCACTGTATCCTCCGGGCGATCCACACAGTGGTAACACCCGGGCGTTTCCTCCCGACTAATCCGAAACAAGAACCTCCCGAAACACCCGTGTCCGGTGAGGACCTGTGTCAGGTGGAAGGTGAGGATGCCGTGGCGCCTGTCTAGCCACTCCTCAAAGAGGGGACTTATCGCTATAATTGTGGCATGCCCAATGCGTCAAGACCCTGCGCCTGTGTTATAGCTGATGCCGGGCGCGGTAGCGAAGCAAGGCGTGCCACGAGCGGCTCCTTTACACAATAACATTTGTTTCAACGTGAAATCACCCTTAAACAGATCACAGGCCTGCAAATTTCCTGCTAGGGTTGCGGGGTTGTCCGAAAGGGATAACATGGCCCTGGTAACTGAAGTCCACATGGTTGGGTTTTAGTCAGTAAAAGTCTGATCCCGCTCCGCCCAAAGCGCGAGAAGTTATTTGATAATATCCACCGCAAGAAAAAAAAAAAGTCTCAGGTAATTTAAGGCCATGACGTCCTCTCTAGAATCTGACAACTGATTCTGGAGTATTTTATTGTTCTGGTTACGAATATGGACTCAGTTTTTTATTTCACCTCCAGATTTTTAAAAAAAGCTACAGATAGAAAATCGAGAAAAAACACATTTTTAATGTTTTTTTTTTTAATGTCTACTTCTAACTTTGAAAGCTATTGAAATATAATTACAAAACATCGTAAAGCTAAAATATATACCAATTTTCTTTGTAGAACCTGGTCCTTTTTTCCTCAAAGCTTTTGTTGTGCGATTTTCTCTTAAATTTCCGTTTTGAATCGTCGCGCTTCAGTGGCCAACAATAGTCCGCCATCATGCTTTAATTTTTTTAATTCCATCGTCCTTGATGTCTTCAAGATCTTTCAAATTTTGGTGAAAACTTTCGCCTTGTTCTTCGCTAACAGCTCCCAGATTTTCTGGAAAGTATTCAAAGTGCGAATTCAGGAAATGAAGTTTTATGCTCTTATTACAAATTATTTTATTTTTTGAGTAGCATTTGTGACGTTTGTGATAAAAATGTACCTTCGTTTTTTCATAGTCGACTAATTTTAACAAAAAAAAACGTTAGTTAATCCGATAAAGGTCACAACCGCTACTCAAAAAATAAATAATAACAAATATTTGTGTTGTGATACGAGCATCCTGTAATGTAATCAGTTATTTTCGTAATTAAATATTTTTTAAATAAATACAAAGTTGTGCTTTTTAGGGTTCCGTACCCAAAGGGTAAAACGGGACCCTATTACTAAGACTCCGCTGTCCGTCTGTCTGTCTGTTCGTCTGTCACCAGGCCGTATCTCATGATCCGTGATAGTTCGACAGTTGAATTTTTCACAGATAACGTATTTCTGTTGCCGCTATAACAAAAAATATTTACAAAAAAATAGAAAAAATAAATATTTATTTCCCATACAACAAACGTGATTTTTTGCTCGTTTTTAACCGACTTTCCAAAAAGGAGGAGGTTATCAATTCAGTTGTATGTTTTTTTTTTGTGTGTTTGTTACCTCATTTTAGATAATACGGAACCCTTCGTGTGCGAGTCCGACTCGCACTTGTTTATTCATGTAAGCCCTTTGTTCCTAAAAATACTTTTTACTTTTGGACCTACCCTAATGCTTTCCTATATCATTTAAAAATGCACCATTTGCACCCGGATTTCCGTCCACTGATGAAAATATAACTGTAAGTATTCTATTTTGACCGAACGACTACTAGAGGGCGCCAGAATATTCATTGCACACGAGCACTACATGGGGTAGAACCGCCTCTGTACTTATTGAAAATGCTGTTAAGTAATGTTGAAATCATGGCTAAAGTGAGTTGAAATCATGGCTAAAGTGAAAAGCTATTATTTTTTCAGGATAATCAGGACCCTGCTGAATAATACAAAAGTTAAGTTATATTATATGAATCAAATACCGATAATGAGCTGTAAATCTTCTGCTTATTCACCTCAATTAATTATAATTCAACAGATCGATTCAAGACAAAATGTGGCTAATATAAAACAATAGTAGAAGGAGTTTGAAGCCTGTTAGATGAAATAATAAATATAAACGAAAATGAAGTTATTCGCATTGCAAACGAGCAACGAGCCTTAGCAAATAATTTAGAAGATGCGACTTCATTATTCTTTTTTTTTTTTTTTTATTCTACTATGAGTTTGCTCTTGACTTTAGTCTAAGTCTGGATGACAGAGACAAAGTCTACGATGGAGTGAGCTTACCCAGAAGAAGCCTGTTCACTCTGACTTTGAATAGATTAGGGTTGTATGCGTTCGGAAACACAGACGCAGGCAGAGAGTTCCACTCCTTTGCTGTGCGCATTATAAAAGACGTTTGAAAACGCTTAGTGCGAGTTGGTGGAATATCAACTAAGTAGGGGTGGTAACTTGCAGTGCGTCTAGATGTCTGATGGTAGAAGGGAGTTATTATTATTATTCAGTGAGTTTATGAAAACACAAGAAAGACAACACCGCTTCCAGGTATAATCCAATATTTTCACATAATAACATTGATGGCCCATAAGCTTCAATATTTTCGCGTGAGCAAGACCTGCGCAATACTTCTACAGGTTGCACTTAAATTATGGTACAATATAAATTGAACTCGCTCAAACTTTTGCTCAATCATTGCGATATTTTCATTACTAAACACTGGTTCAAAAATATTGCGCAATTTGTGACATTGCGCAATAATATTGTAGTTGTAGGGGCCGTATATAAAAGGTACAATACACTTGACATTTCTGGGAGGAGAGGCTTGTGGCTAAGGCTGGTTTTAGAGTAAAGCACGTTGACCGTCGGCGCTGACAGCCGAAACGTAGGTATGAACTTCTTGGAAGCGTTTTTTAGAATAACGCTCAGTTATCAGCGTGTGCGTTTGTCAGCGGTGACGGGTCAGCGGTCGTATGCGTCGCGCGTCGGTGCTGCGAAGCCGTCAGCGCTAACCAGTGTCTCCAACAAAGCCGTAATTACGGTAAACCTACTGTAATTTGAACATAATTATCTACCAGCTACCATAGACATGTTAAATTCTACCGTAATTTCGTCTTTATGAGTGGCGAGTTAAACAAGCTTTTAAAATGACAACACTGTATAATTCCCTGGGGTATTCCCCGTACAATCAACTTGTGTGCATGACAAGTAGACGAATCTTAAGCGACCAAATTACGAAGTCATTGAATACAGTACCTACTAGAGTAGACACATTACTGACTTGAAAACCAAAACAAGGAACCAATTGTCAACAAAATCTATTGTTGGGAATCTATTTACGCAGCAACTCGTCAAAGAACAGGCAAAAACTGCGTAGATTTCCATCCTACCGATAAAATGATTAAAAGTATTAATGTTTCCATGTACAAAAAGGCTGAAACTTAATGTAAACAATTGTGAAATAAAGTTACCGTAAATTTACCGTATTTTTAATTTTTGATCTCCCGTAATTTTCCGCCATATACCGTATTTTTAGACTGGCCACATCGTAATTTTGACAAACAGAGTTGGAGACACTGGCGCTAACCGCCGCACGCGTGCCTCTGAGTCTGTCTTCAGTGAGTGTTGTTCTAGTGTCGAGCCGCGCTGACAAGCTACGTGCTGAGCTGCCAGCGCCGATGGACTCTAAAGCCAGCCTTAGTAATACAGCCACACGGGTCGATCGGTCAGGTTAAGCTACACTTGCGGCGGTTGGTCCGTGGATGGGTGGCCATCTTTACATACCAAGATCCCTCCGTGCTTCGGAAAGCACGATAAGCCGTTGGTCTCGACTGTCATTTGTAGATCTTTGCTGTCATAGATCTACAAATGACAGTTGGGACCAACGGCTGACGACCAGCGTAACAGCTGTTTGTTAAGGGTCGTCAGAAGCTCGAAAGTCTTACCAAGGGGTAGCGTGTTACTGGGTTGTGGAGGTCAGATAGGCAGTCGCTCCATGTAAAGTACTGGTATTCAGCTGCGTCAGGTTAGACTGGAAGCCAAGCCCAACATAATTGGGAACAGGCTAGGCAGATGATGACCCTTTACATTTCTGATGCATTAATACAAAATATAGTATTTTACTCTTTTAAACTTCTTCCTCCAACTAGTCATAATTTTGTCGTCATTTCTCTAGATGAACATATACAGAATGGAGCCAGCTAACTCAACAACTTTTGGTTCGAGCGGCATCAGCAAGATGGCAAGTTGTTCTACGACAATGGACAAAAGTTGGCTGTTATTGACCATAGCGGCTGTGGCTATTGGTATTACTGGAATGCCTATATGAATGATAATCCTCAAGGTCTGCAAAATATTACTTTGATTAATTTGATTGGTGTTAAGATCCTTTGCAGTTTTTAAGTATTTTCTTGACTTTTGTCGAAATGATTGTAATCAAGGTTCTGACAATTTAGTGCTGGAGTCACACGGTTTTTTGATCAGATGTTGCCAGCTAGGTATCCAGAGTTCTATGCCCGAACAATGGGAGTGGGTACATTCACGAACATAAAAATTACCTTAAGGCTCGCGCAGACTGACGCGATATTGCGGGCGCGACAGGCAGTGCGACCCATGTCGCGCCCGCGATATCGCGCCAGTGTGTGGGAGGCTTTACAGTTACACAAGATTCTAAAGCGATTTGCTCTTAAACACATGATAAATATTTTATGGCATTACCATCATTATTATCGAACCATACTATTATGGAATAGGTCATTTCTCAAAATTGCAATTTTTTGTTCACGAGAAAAACGATACTGAATTTTTTCTCTTCTCTGTATAGTGTAGTTAGTTTGGCCAATGAAAAACAAACGAATGTGAACTAAGTATCTCATTTTCGTCCCAGAATCCAATGTTGGTCAAAGGTATGCCTTTTCTGTTCTGGAGCAGTACACAAGTACAGCTCCAGAACAGAAAAGGCCACGCGCTATCCTCGCTTTATTTGCTTCGTTGCCACTAGTACCAATAACAGTTCCATGATGGACTACTAATGTTTTTTTTTTAAATCATTGGTTCCATCTTTAAAGAATCTGAAAATAATGGAACTAATGTTGAATTTGTTATCACTAGTTCCACATTATTATTTTAGCCGCTTAAAAATATGAAACCAGATATGTACAAACATTATGGTGTGTGTATGGTGAGATGCATATGACAAATAATGTACTTGAAGGCTGGCATCATAATATTAATAAAATTCAAAAAAATATATAGAATTGTTGATTTTATTGAATATAATTTTTATAAAAACGAAGTGTTTTTACCTCTGGTGTTTTTACACCCTTAAAAATTTTCCCACATGCCTAAAATAATGATGTGGAATTAGTGATAACAACTTCAACATTAGTTCCATTATTATAAGATTCTTTACTAGTATACTAGTAGCAGTGAAGCCTTTATTTGACGTTCTAGGACATGGTGTTGTCTACGATCTTCATGGAAACCTCAGGTATATTCACATATTTTGAAACATGCGTACAACAACGTACTAAAATGTACGTTCGTAAATCTCTTAGAAACGGTACTTAATACATTACAAAAATTGATTTATGATTATGAAATAATCTGATAAATAAGTATTTAAAATCATATTACATTAATCATAGTAATAAATAGTACACAGTAGGTATTGCAATAAGTTTCCACGGAGGCGGTATTTTTTAAATTCTAAAATGTGGTTTGAAGCCGGAGTCGGGTACTATTGGTGTCTCTTTTCAACTGTTCAGGGACCGCACGAAGAAATATATTATTATACGTAGGTATTCTCGCTGAAAATACGCAATTTTCGGGAAGCTACGATGTAGAGAGGCGTGGCTTTTGTCCGATTGGTTGGCACGGTAACCTAGTGGCCTGAAATTCAAAGCGCTGCCAGCGTCTACAGGTGGCTCTGAAGTACATGGCCTTAGATACGACAAAAAAAAAAAACCCCGGCTCCTAGGTATATGATAGCTGGGAGAGCAAACGTTATCTCATATTACATGACGTATTATACATGCAGTATCACTTTAACTTCAAATATAATTTGATACAAGTATTAAGAATTTATTTATTTATTTAAGGAAAAACAAACAGTAGCACAATAAGAAACAGTCATAATATCTTAAATATTACAATTTAAACAATTATGCTACCCACTACGTTCTCCACAGATTACTATTTAAAGTATTTAAAAACTAGCTAAGAAATAACGTATTTTAGGGTGGAGTTGCATCGTAATATTCATATGGTATAAATTAACGCCATTAATCACATAAGGAATATGAGGTTTTGTAGCAGCCCTTAAAAGTAACTTCCTAAAAAAATAAAATGTAACAGACTAAAATATAATCAGTCGGTTAGAAATGTCCTTTGCTGCATTAGAAATATCTGGTGGAAAAAGCTTGTATCACTCATTTTTGTAAACAACAAACTTATACATTTTTGCAATACTAATATCGAATAAAAATGGCGGGATGCGACGTGTACTCGAATAACCTATAAGTATTTTTTTAAATTACGTCGCTGCGGTAATGAAACGCGCGTGCGTGACAATGTTCTTATTTGAAATTCATAAATGTGGCTGTTTGTTGAGTAAGGAAGGGATCGAAAACGCAAAGGAGTTGCATAATGAAATTTGGTACAACATTGTAACACTCGTTTGGATGATATTATGGTTACTATGACACCGGTTGTTTTAATGTTGGCAATAAGCTAACTGTTTCAGAAACTTTTATAGAGGATTTATAGCATGGGTGTAGATAAAGAGATTGGTATTAGTTCTTAAGAGCGGCCAACCCGTCATACTTTTCATACAAACGCTCGTACGTGATTATGGCGTTGGAACACATCTTTTAATGAAAATTTTGAACTAATTGGTATCATGTGCATTATATTTAGGTTTCTATGAAAGCAAAAAATTAAAATTTGGAGAAACAAATTCAGTACAAGCCTTCAAAAATCTGCACACATTTTACCTGAACTTTGGCCGTTCATAATGTACTCATAAATTGTAAAAATAAAGAAAACATCACCATAGTAACATCGCACATGTAATGGAGATTCTAAATAACATACAATTATTTTTAAAATTTGTAAGGCTTTCTCAAAAACACGTATTTCCTGGAACGAGTTTTATGAAATTTCCGCACACTATTTTTCATTCAATGTTCTCACTTGCCTGTTAGTATTAACATTGCGCTGGATGAAACAACAAGCTTTTCAATCATACTCGCGTTGATAATAGACGGACCGGGAAGGGCCCTTTTAATAAGATCTTCAGGCTTTTTATGAATAAGTGTTATGAATAATTAAACTAATTGGTCAACCGCAACACACACACACCACAATAAATAATACCTAATTTTGTTTGTCTGAGCGACGCCGACATTAGGACTTCATAATAGCCTATAATGTTCTCACTGCTGGCTCACAGGCCTCCTCTTTTCGAGAGGGAAGATCTGTAATCTACCACACGGGCCCAGTGCGGGTTGGTAAGTGTCACATGTCTTCGAATTTTTGGTTCTAAGACATGTCGGTTTCCTCACGATGTTTTTCTTCACCGTTTTGCGAGCAGTGGTGATGAAATTATTTGCACAAAATAAAGCACCTGCTTGTGTTCGAACCCACGACCTTACAACTCGTAATTTGGAGGTACGTTGGAACTTGCCAACGGCAAAAGAGTCTCACGTAGTTATGATTACCTGTTCATGTATTCTATTTTTGAGAGGAGCTCATGGCTAAGTAATAACAGCCGCACGGGTCGATCCGTCAGGTTAAGCTACGCTTGCCGGGGTTGGTGGATGGGTGACCATCTTTACATAACGAGACTCCTCCGTGCCTCGGAAAGCACGTTAAGCCGGTGGTCCCGGCTGTCATTCGTGGATCTTTGACAGTCGTTACGGGTCGTCAGAAGCCCAAAAGTCTGACAGCCAGTCTTACCAAGGGGTATCGTGTTACCCAGTTACTGGGTTGTGGAGGTCAGATAGGCAGTAGCTCCATGTAAAATACTGGTATTCAGCTGTATCCGGTTAGACTGGAAGCCGACCCCATCATAATTGGGAAAAGGCTAGGCAGATTGATTGTATTCTATTTTTGAAGACGCATTGTAAAGATCGCACAATAAATTGAATATAACATATGCAAGGGCATATTATATTACGTAGCGTCTTGATTGTCCGTTAGTGCACTTTTAACTCGAGAGCCACTTATCCAATTCACATGCTTTTTAGTTTTATTAGGAGTGAAGCTGCAGACGCAGCTAGTAAGAATATAGCGTCCTGTCAACCGCACATCTCCGGAATCTGTTTGCGGCGCGGTTTAAAACCAACTTCAAAAAAAGGAGAAAGTTTAATTCAGTTAGATTTTTTATTTAATGTTAAGGAACTCAGATTTCCGACATTCATAAAACGAATTGAATTTTTATGTTTTATTTGAAAGGCTATCCAGATTGGTCCCATTTTTATCAAAATAGAGGGCCTCAAGTCTGCTATTACAATAGTGTCAGAATGGTCTCTTCATTGTGAGTTTTTGACAGATTTGCCATACAAATACTGTCAAATACTCACAATGGCGAGACCATTCTGACACTATTGTAATAGCAGACTTGAGGCCCAGTTCTGTAGATGAGATCCATGATGAATTTGTAGGAACTTGTCAAATGTTATCATATATAGATTTTTGTACTTTCATCAACAAGTCAAGCATTTGTATTCAGAAAGCATCATTTGGTGAAGTGTAACTGCTGAAATATACCATAGATAGCCACCGGAACTCCTCGGTTTTTTTTCTTGGAATATTCATGAGATGGACTCTGTCTAGAAATTATTTTAAGAGCCTTAAAAAAAAAGGAGGTTATAATTATTATAACAATTATTATTATAATAATTTATTATAACAACTTATTATTATAATTATTATGCCGTTTATTCAGTTACATTCTTATTTATGATACATTTTAAAATATTTCTTAAAAAAAGTATAAAAACACTTAAAAATATAAAAAAATAGTGGTCCGCCGGTTTCGGAACAGGATCCAAGCTACCGGTGGTTAGGGCCGCAGAGACTGGAACCTCCTCACAATATGAGTCGTATCAAGGAGTACTGCCTTCTGAATCAGGCCCTTGATTCAACCGCCTAACGAGACCCTCGAGAGATGTTGATCGAGGCTTTCGGCCATCAGGTCATTGGCCGTCACGACAATTGGCACAATGATAGCTGAGCTCACATTCCACATGTCAACAACCTCGTATGCTAAGTCGAGATATTTTATTTGTTTCTCTTTCTCAGCTTTGACGAGGTTCTCGTCATGTGGGATGGTATAACATCAACTATCATTGCGCGGCGCGCTAATCGATTAATCACTAGATACTATATCAGGCTTATTGGCGACAATAGTCCTGTCAGTAATGATAGACCGATCCCAGTACAACGTGACATGGTCATTTTAGAGAACTTGGTCGGGCACATACTTGTAATACGGTACCTCAGAATCAACAAGTTTCTATTTCAGAGCAAGTTGCTGGTGAATAATCCTGGCCACTTGGTTATGCCTGTGCAAGTACTCGCCGTTAGCCAGACGAGAACAACCAGAGATAATATGTCTGATGGACTCACTCGGACGGTACATGCCCGACACACGTCAACTGTCCCGTCCCTCAATATAAATTTCCAGTAGTTCTTTCTTCAAGATAACTTCGTCCATAATCGCAATCCGAAAAGGTCATCAAAACGTAGCCAGGATAAGGACGCTATGAAATCTATACCGGGCTCATGAAGAGCCCGAAAGTGTCCGTGAAGCTCCTTGCTTTGCCATGCTTCCTTGCTTAGTTATGTATAGCTGAATATACGGTGTATCGACCTCTTAACGGCGGACCACTATTTACGCCACACCCTGTATGCCAATTCCATGGAACTACTGGGAGAAAAAAATCCCAGTAGTCCCATAATGGAACTAGAGAATGGAACTACTGGGATACGGCGCTTTTGGAGGGCACTGCTACTGACGAGTGGGAGTATTGTACTCCGTGGCTTCAGTCTTTCAGGCTAAAGGTCAATTTAATAAAGTCGAGATGATATTGATCAATACTAGAGGCCAGTAAGGACGAATAAATAAGTAACTGTAGTGTCGTAACACTGGGCTGATTGATAGGTAATTTGCATCGACCATATTTGCAACGAGTAAGTAATCTTTGAACCTCAGAGGTAAATGCGTAATACACTAACAATTGCAATGCGTTTTGTTTTGACAATTCGACAACATTAATAGCGTTATTTAGGTTGTTCTGCTGACGAACCTTTCAAACATGTTTATTTATTTTCAACACACTTGCTCGTAAAGTGGCTCTTATTGAACCGCTTTCAGGTCCTTTAGGCAGTGTATTAAAAACGCGTGCTTTTTACTTTACGTAACCGCGCTAGTGCTGTAACGCCACAGATAACTATTTACTAGTCGGATAATTGCGCTTTTTTTAATCTCATCAAAGAGACTTCCATAATGCTGGAGCCATAATGCCATATTTCACTTTTTTTAATAGTCTGAATTGTCCTTGGTCCCAAAATGAACTAAAAATTTACCTTAAATTGTCTGTGGTCCCTCCCGGAACCAAACATAAAAGACTCTGACTGGCGTTCTATTATTGTGGATTCTCACTGAACAAATGTATATTTCTCTATTCCAATAGTACTTTCTAATTCCATACTAACTAAACTACAATTTGACATACGCAAACACTATGATCAGTCTAAACATTACTTTGTTTTTTTTTTTTATAAAGGCTATTTAGCGGTTTTGCCAGTGCCTTTATTTAGACCTGCGTGCGCGACGCTAGCGCGGCGCGCCAAAAAACAAAACTAGCGCCGTTTTCATGTAATGTTACAATGTAATGTTACAAATTGTATCATAATAGACTGCGCACTGTAATGCTCGGCTCTCCTCACTCACTGATGTAGCATTACATCATACATACATCGAATCTGAACTGTTACATTACAGCCGAATGTTCTCGGCGAGGCAACGCCTTAAGGCGTGCTACACGCTTGTTCAGGAATCGTGCAAACCCGTACATGTGTATAGCACTAGGGGTGCTATCTTAAATATTCGTAAATAAAATTAATATGGTTTTTATAAAAGGAATCTACAATTTTGATGTCGCCTACTTTGTATCGTATCTTTTTAGACACGAATCTGTAGTGAAAAACTGCGATTGGAGGTGGACTTTTTGCATTCCTGCTATCTCCTCAGCATGTGCTTACGTCTGTGGTTAAGCAGTCAACAGGTTAAGTTGATCAGACGCATCACTTAAGTGAATGTTCATTTTTGTTCGTTCCACGTTCACACGACACTAACAAATTTACATAGGAATGAATGTTCATCTGCTTTTCCCATTTGATATTTCGATCAGTCTGTAGGCGGTAGAAAGTTGCCAAAATCCAACATTATTGGATCGGTTCGGTAATATATAAATTTTTCAATTTTATTCATTTAGTGAACAGACGTTTCACTTTATAGACTGATAGTGTTTTGTTTCTCCAAAGTTATTTATTTTTCTCAGTAGCTGCCAGGAGTCTCGTTTTATTTGGTTATCCTGTTTTTTTTTTGCCCATTTGTGATGTTGTTCCACAAGCTATGGAACACTTAGGCCTGTGTTCACCAACATTCAAACCACCGGTTAGGTATTTAAACAGATGGTTTACGTCAAATTTCCTATGAAATTTTGAGTAAACAACTGATTAAGTATCTAAGCAGTTGATTTAAATGTTGGTGAACACAGGCCTTAATATCGTTGGTTATCCTGTTATTTGCACGTCACTGGACCGTATGGACGGTGCTGAAGGCGCCAAACTCGTAGATAACCAGTTAAAATCGAAGTTAAACAAACTGGGCTGACATATTTTAGATAGCCATCGACATATAATAAAAAATAAATAAATATAAATATTTATTTGCACCTTTTTTTGTTCCGTGTGGTGCCGGACGTAAAGAATAGCACTACCCCATTTCCTCCCTTGAGTGTCGTAAAAGACAACTGAGGGATTTTTACACCATACTGCGATCGCCAACCCGCCTGCCAAGCGTGGCGATTGTGGCAAATCCCCCCTTTTGGGGGGGGGGGGCTATGTCCAGCAGTGGACGTCTTTCAGCTGAAATGATAATGATGATTTGCACCTTCAAAATTAACATAAAGAAACAGGTTTACAATAAAATAGGCCGAAAAGTAGTTACATTATTTTACAAATAAGAGTTGCAACTAACACCTACGATAAGATAACTTAATCTCTGTCAACGTCCACCCTCAATTGCATTCATGGGCATGTAGCTTCATTTTTCTTACTGACCGACTCCTTGACAATTCGAAAGTGCCTGTAAATGGTTTAATTGAAATAATTGATTTGAGTTTAAGTTTGATTCTCATAAAGAAGAAGACTGCCAACAGGCATGTCCCTTGTATGTACCTGAAACTTAAACATAGCCATAAGGGGTCGTACTATCCCTCCAAGAAATACACATGTACCTATGTCCTGGAGGGTTTCACTAATTAAAAATTGCGATAAGTTGATTTATCAAATACTTTACATAGTATTGCTAAACACAAAAATCGATTAATGTCAATGTCCACGTTATGATTTACAGCAGAGGTCAACACATGACAGCGGTCACACAGGTACAAGAACATTACACTGAAAGCATCGATAATTTTGTGTGGCAATATCAATCACTACTAAATTGTCCCGTGATCAATAGTGAGCTTGCTGTTGTCGTGTGTGAGGGCGTACCCATGGATAGGTAGGTAGTCCAACATGTTGGATGGAATTTACCTACTAATTGCTTAAATTGCTCACCGAGGGAGGGCCTCGGTGATCAATTTAGGGGCACGAGCGCGCGTAACGCAAATTCGAACAATTTTCGTATCGAAAATACAATTATTCTGTTGCATTGCACGAACTCACGGAGTAAACGAGAGTAACGGAGTAGGTGGTATTTGTTAAAATATCTATTAGTTTATTTTATTTGTATATGTGTATTAGTATCAATAAAACTATATAAATTCTCTTAATCAAGAAGTTAGTATTTTTGTCATTATTTTTGTACCCTACCACTGTTTTTATATTTAACCCAAAGATTGACTGGTAGAGAATGCCTTGTGGCATTAAGTCCGCCTATGTACCACTATTGTACATGAAGTTTAAATAAATAAATAATAAATAATAAACGTAATTTCGAACAATTTTAACATTGAAAGCACTCGTTTCGCACTTAGATAATATTAGTTTTAAGAGTGAGAGTGGTTGCATATCTGACAGAAGATGCTTCGCGTATCGTAGGTCGCGTAACGCCAGAACGGACTAGTAGATAATAAAACATTCAACCTTACACACTCAACCGATGATGCGTTAGTGAGTCGGGGAACTAACAAAGTTATGCTCGGTGCATTTTCCGTCAAATGTGCAACCACCCTTATTCTTAAAACTAAGTAAATATTAGGTGCGATACGAGTGCTTTCAATTTTAAAATTGTTCGATATTACGTTGTTTACTCCGTGAGTATGTGCTATGCCTACAGTTTACCAATATCTCTATAAATGTAGTAAAATAAGACACTTACAGAGTTCATGACAAAGTACTAATGTATGTATGTTATGTTGTAACTATTTGATGTTTATACACTAATAATAAAATTAACCTACTTGTTCACGATATGATGTCAACTTTTTATACAATATTTATCTTTGGTTTTTTACTGTCTATTTTTGATATGTAGTTGTTTTTTTGCACTATCTATCAATATACTTCGAATTCTATACCGAATGGCTGTGTTTTTCTTACATATTAAATAAGAAATCTATCTTGCAGCCTTAGCAGTCGGTAATACTACTTATTTATATTTGTACGCCGTTAAGGCAAAACATGACTGTGCTATAATTTTATGTAACATCCTGCATGCCATGTGTGTGTATACTTATGTTTTGGACAAATAAATGATCTTATCTTATCTGAAACTGAAAAACGCGGGACGCTTGTGTAGGGATAAAAGATTTGCTATGTCCCACATTATCTTCATTCCACTGCATAAAAAAAAATCTACAAAGAAGTGCAGCAACTACCGCCTGATAGCATTGATATCGCACGCCGGTAAAATTTTGTTACACGTGTTAAATGAGCAACTGAAGACCTACTTGTCCAATGAAGAACAGAACAGGCTAGATTTGTTAAAGGAAGGTACTTGACAGCAGATCTTTACAGTGCGTCAAATTATTGAGAAAGCCCGAAAGTTCAACAAACCGTCATATACATACTCGTATATGCTTTGTTGACTTTTCCAAGGCGTTTGACTCAGTGAAATGGCCGATGCTGTAGACATTCCTTCTCTGTATTCAAACACTTTGACTGTGCCTTTTCAGGCGTCTTAATAAGGATGCACAGCGTCAGTAAAAACAGATAGCTTACTATCGAATAATAGGGATGGTTCTAGGGTAAAAAAAAAAGAAAAACTGTTTAGTCCGTCAATCAGATAATAAAAAAATATTAGACACGCATTTTTTGCTTTATCATATTAATAAAAAATTACTTTGATAAAACACATTAAACATGGGAGTGGGGCTCGTTACGTCACAGCTCAGTAAAAAATCTACTGAGAAGTGACATCTTGCAACATTTGAACTCAATGTATCGCCGTAATGTTTTGATTACGTAAAAAAAGAAAAAATACGTGTCCAATATTTTTTAATAATCTACATGAAGGAAATATTTTTTATTTTTTTGTCATTATTCCTATTTCCACCCCAGAGTATATTAATTTTACAAGTAACAATGGGCTCAATACGTTTATAACAATATTTCCTAACAACTCAACCTACACACTTAACCTAACACTGATGAGAATATTATAAAAAAGCATGCACGTTTTACAAACAACAATTTACGTTTAAATATAAACAAAAATATTAACTTTTTTATGTTTCGCCTTCAATACTGAAAAATACCGTTTGCGTATAACGGGAAACATCACATTCCACTCAGTATCTACTGTTACGGTCGCTAATCGAGTAAAATCTAACATACATATCCAAATATTGCCAACAGCCAACCGCTGATAGGCATAAACTCCTGCTGGCGGTAAAGCGCAACGAACCTGACATGGGTTGGACGTTAACAAAGTTAATGTGCAGTCGACGAAGCCTTCAAACCAATTGCACACGAGTTACTCGCTTAAGCGACACGCGTCATGCGACAACGATTGGGGAGACAAAAAAAAAGAGAGAAGTTGTGTAGAGCATGCCACGAGTCACCGGGACGAGACTTGTGAATCGACGGACGGAAAAAGGTAACACGCGCACGTATCTGATGCAAGTCACGTCACAAGTCGCATTGCCCGGGGCTGTGAGAGGGGCAAACGGAGGGATGTTCACGATAAGTTAAAATCAGTCATCATCATCTGCCTATCGATTTTCATATAATGCCCCCGGTATGCCCACTAAGCATGAAACTTACAGAAACACACTCGTTCGAAACACATTCGTGCTCAATGGGTGGGAATTTTATGAGGAGTGAAATTTATACAAGCGTTAACTCAAAAGCGATACTTTTTTCTGAACCCGGATCATTTTGTATTGTGTTTTATTCGTAAAAAAACACGGATTAAAATTTAGAAAAAAACACATTACATGTTTGACACTTCGATCTAGATATTTCGCTCGTGCGATACACGATTACTTGCACATTACTGCATCCAATTTAATCGCAAAGACAAGTCTAAATTATGATCTAATTTTTGTTTCATTTTGATCGTGATTCTTGTTTCATTGAAACGTGGACGCTGGCAGTCGGCATGGTCCTTGTGGACCAGGCTGACTGTCAGTGTCCATGTCTCGGCAAGGTCGCCCAGCGCGCTATGGAGCGGGCTATGCTCGGAGTCAATTTGAAGGATAAAATCAGGAATGAAATTATCCGGAAATGAACCGGAGTTACCGACTTAGCTTGCAGAGTAAGCAAACTGACGTGGCAGTGGGCTGGCCAAATTTGTCGAAGGACAGATAGCCGGTGGAGCAGACGAATCCTGGACCGTGTATCGGCAAGCTTAGTGTGGGACTCCCCCCAACTAGATGGACCGACGACCATATGAACCTTCATATGGTCGTCGGTCCATCTATTTGGGGCACACCCTGCCGTCTGACCCAGCCACCTGGCTGGGTCAGACGGCAGGGTGTTGTGACGCAGCCCGGGAGAGGGCTTGAAGCTTGAGAGTCGATTGAAGCAACCAAAATCCTTATGTCAAACTGAATATCGTGTATATTACAAAGGGTTTGCCATTTGTGTAGGCCCTCTAGTTCGAAGAAGATGCCAGTACCTGCGAGTTCTCCCGTCTAAAGAAGAACTAGTATCATAACCTTTTTTGATACCAAACAGTATATAGCTCGTGTTCAGTTTGCGGTGGTGACTACAAACCATCGGATGCGCTGCATATTTGCACTTAGGTATCTGATACAAAGGATTCCCGGCCCGTTTATAATGTGCAACGGCTCATACAAAATGTAATAAAGTGATCTAGGAGGAATTTTGCAATGCATTGCGGTGCGGCGCGGCCCGCTCAAATGTGCACGAGCCTCATTGCACTGGAATGGAAACAGTTCGAAATCAAATTCGTTTGAATATGTCCGAAACAATTACTGCGATGCGGTGTGCCCCGCCGTGCCGCGAATATAACGGGCGCTTAGCAACAAAGGTTATAAACATATTTTATGGATATTTTGAACTCCCTGGATATACTTATGCATAGGTGGATATAACACTGCATTATTGAGAAAGTGTTATGTGCATAGCTCCTCTTATTTATAACCATGTACCAACAATTATTAAACAGCAACCTTTTAGAAGATTTAAAAGTTATTTAAAATAATTACTTATTCAAAAATGCTATTACTCTGTATCAGATTTTTTAAGTGACGAGACTCTTTATTTTACAATGTTCTTATTATAATAATGATTAAGTAATTAAATAACTTTTATACCATTCCCCCTCTAAAAAGCTTATATTATTTTATTCACTGAAAACAGTGAATAAAAAGCACTTTTAATCACTATTTTGGTGTTTGAATTTAGAACACACCAATATATTCAACCTCCATCTCAATGCTATACAACCTCCTTGCGAAAAATAGGTACTCGATGCAAACAATATTCGACGGCACGGTTGAAGCGATTGACTGCTGCGCTGCGTGTCGCGGGTTCGATTCCCGCACGGAACCAATATTTGTATGACCTACAAGTAGTTGTTCCGGGTCTAGCTGTTTGTGTCTGTGACTTTAAATGTTTTTAAACGCACCCACAATGGAGGAGAAATTCCTAGTGAGGAACAAAGTTTAAAAAAAAAAAACTCATCGACAGGAAATAAATATCGCTTTACAGGTTGACCATCCTAATAATAATAATAAGATTACTCCAAAATTGTTCCAATTTTAATGTGCATTTTAATTAATTTAACCTTCCTTTTTCTTCATTAAATGTCTATTTTCGCTTAAATCTTTATTTTTCTCGTAGTAATGGTATAAAGTATAGTATGCAACACAGTGTATTTTGTGGATACGCTACAAGTGTCTATTTATCAACTGAGGCCCACGTTGGGCGCCATTTGCCTTGCAATCGATAACCTACTGCCATGTTGCCGTCGGTCACTGTTTACTCTATTCGATAGCAACATACACCCATTTTTTAGGGTTCCGTCAACAAAGAACCCTTATAGTTTCGCCATGTCCATCTGTTTGTCTATCTGTCCGCGGCTTAACTTAGAGACAATTAGTAGGTACTATACTCCATTTATTATTAGACAAATAACTGTTCCCACCCTTTCGTTATTTCGATGTAAACGTTTAATAAATTCCGTTATTTCACGATAAATACAAAGCACTGTAATCTATTTACCATTTACATTAAAAATTTACTCTAAAGTGCAGTAATTTCAACAATCTTACACAATAACTGTCGTTATTTAGCCGTTATTTGTTTAATGCTATAGTAAATGGAGTATAGAAAGCTGTTAATTGGCATAGGTATACATATTAATCACGCCGAAAAAGTGGTAAATTAAAATCATGATATTATATAATATTTTTTTAGGGTACCTCCCGTACATGTGAAGTGGTGATGTTTTTTTTTTTCTCGTCTATCCTATGGTGTAGGTTATCATTAGGTAGGCCGTTTAAAAATATTGTAGGTTTTTGCAAACCATTTTTCGATTCAGGGATCTGGGGCCTAAGTCTACTAATTTACAAACGTTGCAATGGTCTCGCCATTGTGAGTATTTGACAGTGTTTGTATGGCAAATCTGTCAAAAACTCACAATGAAGAGACCATTGCAACGTTAGTACATTAGTAGACTTGGCCCCCTGTTTCCGTAATAGGTATTAATCTTTGAAATGCTAATTTTTGTTAGAGTCAAGGGTAGATGGCAATAGTGCCATCAACCGGGCATAAAACCAGACTCCGGGCTACTGAGAAATTCCAGATGAAAAAAGCTAAAAACACTTTGCCCGACCCGGGAATCGAACCCAGGACCTCATGCTCAGCAGTAGCGCTTGCCACCACTAGACCAACGAGGTAGTCAAGTGAGATATTTTACCACTCACAATATTGTCTTACAAAATGGTTGAGCTAGATGGTGCTGATCCACGCGTCATGTTCGTGAACGGGCGCCGTCAGTTGGGACTGATCATCTCTTGACTGCCAGGGCTTATTTTGAGTGACTATTAAAAACTTTAATATAGTAAATTAATATTTTAAACACTATGAACGAATGATAAATATAACAACACAGAGTTACATACATTGCACACACATACCTATATAAAAATAAACAAGTATTTCTGTTTCATGAGAACAGGCTGTCAAAAAAGTATTCCTGCTCCAAAAGGCCCTGACATGTTTTCGCGTGCTTCTTACTCTCATTGAAAAAGCTCTTATAACTGAGATTTGTATTTTTACTTTCAGCCAGTACACTATTTGAGAATATGCGTTTCCCCATTTCTCATTAAGCTTTGATGCGGTTTAAAAAAAAAAAAAAACTGTTATATTCAGTTCCTAAGGCTCCATCGCATGAAATTACTAACGGGGTGAATGAGGCTCTTAGGTCCTCAGCTGCTCGGTCGTATTTTAAGTGTTTCTCTCGGCTATGTCTCTGTGCTGTTTTTTGCCAGGTGAGGTTGCTGTAAGAGGAAGCGTCAGCATTTACAATGCGAACGTCGAAGAACGCTGTTTAGTAACATATCACCTATAGGTGCTGGTTGATTATTATTATTATTATTGGGCTTATTTTTAATTTTATATTTTAAATTGTTTTATTAGTTTTTACATCGTCTCACATATAGAAGCAAGAAGAATAATGTGCCCAGGATTTTGTAATATCTTGATTTAAAAGAGTGTCCTTGGAGTTTCTTGCCCGTTCTTCTCCATAGTGATCTACGTATTGGAATCGGCATCTAGCTTCAATATTCTGACTTGACCGGCTCTTTGACAATTCAAAAGTGCCTGTAAATGGTTTAAATGAAATAAATGCTTTGAGTTTGAGTTTGAATAATCTCTGCTGTTATTTCATTTTATTGTTAGTTTTATGCTGCTCAAAACGATGAAGGAAAACATCTTTTGTAAACCGGCATGTCCTAGAACCAAATATTCGAAGACATGCTCCCACTCACAGAGGAGGCTTGTGTCCAAGCAGTGCTGTTTCCAGCTGCTGTTATTGTACTTAAAAATAAACACTGAAAACTAAGCTCAATAAAACGGCAGAGCGTATGATTTAATGTTTTGCACGAGTAAATGCCATGCTGCAAGACTCTTTGCGTCCTTCGAATGAGCACATTTCATTCTGTTCATCCCTTTTGTTGTGAAACCTGAAGAAAAATCCATGCGTGAGTTATCGCTCTGGCACATCCCTTAAGCCCCATTTACACGGTGCAAGTTTATTGCCTGTAGCATACCATAAAATTGAAGCATCAATTGACTGGCACCGTCTAAACAACACGTACAATTATTGCACGATACGGGCAAATATTTTTGTCGTTCAAACCTGGTATGGTTGTAAACCGCGCGTACACTAAAATAACAAGTGCACACGGCTACAATTAAGCTATAATTTCTAATTTATGCTGATCTCGCATTGTATAGGATTTCCGTACAATGAGAGGTCAGAATATACTGGAAATTTATAGCTTGATACAATAAAGTAGTCGTGTGTACAATAAAATTGCATTCTATTCTGGTATGAAAATGTTTAATTATTCAAACGTGACTGCGAAGAGAGCGGACATGAGTGCAAAGAGAGCGGATATAATGAAAAAAATATAAAATAAAATAAAAATTGTTTCAATAAAATTGAATAAATTATTTGGCAGTGCAAATACGGGCAATATTTGAATCAATTGTATAAGGATGTGCAACTCTTTGTTTAGACGAGACTGAACTTGTATTCAATTATTGTCATGCCATTTTATGGAAATCGCACGCGTGTAGGTATACTCATGCATTTCTTGGGTGGCAATAATTGAAAATGCTTTATAGCATGCGATTATTACTCTTGAACGTTCCAGAAACTTGCACTGTGTAAATGGGGCTTTAAACAGGATTTTAGTAAGGGTATGGACACACAATGGGTGTATTTCTCCGATTTTTGAATAAATCCGATGCATTTGAAATACCTACGTGGTACAAAATAGACCACAAATAGTACAATATAAAGCGTTTGCAGTCAATATCCATTGTTGAATAAATAGGAGCCTAGCCCACAACTCCCTTCGAAAGGGAGTGAAAGAGAATTTAAACATATTTTGCATTGAATCTTTTGAAAACTTTTCTTATATTATGATCTTATATGTACTTTCTTTGTTTGAATACAGGTGTTGGTTCTCACTTTGTGTTTGAGTACAAAGTATTCTGTTTTTTTGCAACGTTGTCTAGATTTTTATTTTGTCAAATGATTAAAATTATATTCAAATACCTTGTCTTCAAGTTATCGAACTAGGTAATGAAATCACATATATAACATGGCTATGAACGTAATATTTTATTTATTTATTGCGTACTAGCTTCTGCCCGCGACTTCGTTCGCGTGGAAGTCGTAACAGGACACAATATATTAAAATACCAGCCACATTTTGGTAAAACTTCCTTGAATACTACGTTTGTAGTTGTGGTCACAGCAGTCAAAATATACAGAGAGTCAGGACTGCTGACGCTAGAGCAAGCAACGTACAGTGCCATGTTCTATGGTAAAGGGTTTGGTTTCCGCACTTAGTCCTTCAGGTCGACCATTGTACATGGACCATGGCGGCCATCAGTGGTTATTCCAATCAGCCCACCTCCCTCTAGAAGATAATTACGTCTCCCGGTCTGTTTAGAACATCTGTGAAAGATCTGGGTGCCCCGAGGGTTTCTGTTCTAATCTGGGTGATGCCTGTGCATTCAAAGAGCACATGCACGACGTTATCCTCAGCCTCCATGCAAGCCCTGCACAGAGGATTGTCCGATATTGTGTGGAAGTTTTGGTTTAGCGAGCAGTGTCCCGTGATGGTCCCCGTCACCAGGCGCAGGCCGGTCCTGTCCAGGAGTAATAACCGCCTGGTTAGCCTACCATCTAAGAATGGCACAGCCTCCCTGGGCTGTCTGCAGGTCGGTGTCGAGGTCCAGCAGCTCTTTTATACTGAATTATTGAAGGCCTGTGTTCCTGGAAATACACTAATGGCACAACACTGATACCTACATTGAATGTTTCTCATTGTCATTCTTACAGATTATTTCTGGCGAACAGCTATCACTAATATAATGTAACAGTACATTGTAATTGTTACCATTCGGGAAGTCAAGTATAAGTCCCCTCTTTGAGGAGTGGCTTGAGAGGCGCCACGGCCTCCTCACCTTCCGCCTGACGCAGGTCCTCACTGGACACGGTTGTTTCGGGAGTTTCCTGTTTAGGATAAGGCGGGAGGAAATGCCCGGGTGTTATCACTGTGTGGATCGCCTGGAGGACACGGTAGAGCATACGGTGGAGGCCTGCCCGGCTTGGGTAGAGCACCGCCGTGTCCTCACGGAGGCGATCGGTGACGACGATCTCTCGCGTCCGGTCTTGGTCCAGGCCATAGTACGGAGCGAGAGTGCATGGGAGGCCGTCACCTCCTTCTGCGAAGTAGTAATGAGCTCGAAGGAGGAGGCGGAACGCGTGAGGGAGAGAGGTGGGAATGGTATTTTATTTTTTTTGTCAAAAGTCGAAAACAATGCGGCCTAAAAAAATGTTGGAGAATGTGCAAATAGCCCTCTTTCATACGATACCCCACATGCCCTAGTAGCCCGACTTCGAGTTTTAAAACCCCCGTTAAATCCTAGATGCAAAAAAAATACTGTCTTATTTGCAAAATAGTTGGGCAAACGTCATCTAAAACTATTCCAAATTTCAATTTGATAGCTTTAGTAGCTCTTGAGATATCCAGCTATGTCAGACAGACTGAGTTGCACCATAAGGGTTCCTTTTTACCATTTTGGTAAGGAACCCTAAAAATCAGCACAAAAAATATCAATTCTTTGAAATCGAAATCAGATTTGCATTGCTTTGTTGAAAGTTGACTGAAATAGCTTAATACGAGTATGTCATAATTGACTGCTTAGATCCATAAGGTATGATAATCATTTAAAATATTAAATTTGTAACTATCTGCTCTATTCGTTTCCTATTCAACCCAGCGAAGTAGTATTGGAATAATTCGACTGTTGTCATCTCAGTATCATTCCTACGAACTGTATGGGAAAAGTTTTTTTCGATTTCTGACTTTTCTAGTACTCAAACCTCAATTGATCCTTTAAAGTTTTTTGATCCTCATAAGAAACAGGATCGATTGGCAACAACATTTTTTTTTGTGGAAATTACCCATTTTCTTGCTGGCTGTAATTTTTTTTCAAAATCTGTGAATGCAGATCAATTTTTTTCTATAAGTTATGGATAGTCTCTTAAGACTATTTTCTTGTAGCGACCACGGTTAAGGTACCTGCCCTTATGGACCCATCTCAAAACATAAGGCAATACTGCTCATCCCCCATAGCAAATAGCGTGATAATTTATACGTAGTAATTTGACCAGACCTATAGGGAATGTCTATACAAAATTTGAACAAAATCTGTCCGGTAGTTTTTGTGTTTAGCTGGAACATACATTCAGACAAACAGACAGACAAACCGACAAACAGACAAAAATTCTAAAAACTATATTTTCGGCATCAGAATCGTTCCCAAACCTCGCGGCAATTAATTTTTTTCAAAAATATTCAATGTACAGTTTTGACTTCGCTACGATTTTATTATATGTATAGATCTTAGAAGATTGCAATCAAATGAGCACTCGCGGTCGCACCTACAGCGGATTTCAATGTGTCTGGCAAGATTTAAAAACGATTAAAACTGTCCGGCTATTGAGGTAATATTTTTTTATAGGTCCCCAAAGACATAAAATTTAGCTTTTATACTATAACGAAAGTATAATTATGATTTATTAAAGTTTAGAGGTATCTGGCAGGGGGTAGCAACTGTCATAAGTGTCGGGCAATGGATGACGAGATTTCTCAAGTTATCACGACGAAATAAATAAATTGAGCTTTATACTTTAACGAATTTAAGGTACTATTTTACCGACCTTTACTACCTGTTACCTGCCCAAGTAACCACAACCTAAACTCTATAGTCGTTGGTCGTTCTTACCTGGGGAAATGCACAGAAAACCTTTCAGCTTTTATAAAATAACGAAGGTCTGGCCGTCATGGGCTCTTGCTCTGACAGTGTCAATCCCAAGCATCAATGGGATGATAGCTCACTTCACTTGTGTTGTCACGGTGAGTTTTTTTTTACAGAATAGCACTGTGGCGGTATCAACTACGCCACATGCGAACTACGCATCAAAGACCTGACGTCACAAATCCTGCATCGCGCTATCAGAGTTTACCGCGTGACTAGCATATATACAACATCCCGACATCAACCGTCGGGCAGTTGCCCACCAGACACAACACCCGTCTGGTCGGAGGATCCTCCCTTTACTATAGAATATGAGTGAACTTAACACCCTGTTCCTCATACCTCTAAAGCACTACTGTATCAATCTGTCAAAAAAACCTCTTATTTATTTACATTTATGACATTGATCGTAGTTAAGATGAGATTGAGACTGAACTTTGAACTTTATTAAGTGCCAGAATTGGCCTTCTGGTTTCGTGTCAAACATTTCTAAACAACTGTAACAAAAATATAGTTCAGCTGGTCAATTCCCGTAATTAAAAACGTAAAATACTGCTGAAACACAGACTACAAACTGAGGTTAGAATGTACACTGAAAAAAGAAAAAAAAAAAAAAATTGCCACAATCAAGATTTTGATTAGATTGACTCAGTAACATGTTTGCATCTGAGCCTATCAAGCAAAATGATCACAGCTACTACTTTTATTTGATTGAGATTTAAAACAGGATCTTGATGACACAAAATCTATTTGCAGCAATCAAGTCAAAACATAGTTGCTCCAACCAAGATGATTAGATTAAAGTTTCAATGATCTTTATTGAAGTAATCAAAATGCTTGATTGACACAACTAACTTACTTTGTTACAGTTAACATTTTTTTAACTTGTCTCTTTTTTAACTCTTCTACAATATTGTCATGTTAAGGGTAATCGAGAAACTTGTTTGAGCGTTCAATCATTTGAATTAGTGTTGCTGCAATCATGTCGTGATGATCAACTTAACTAAGATTTTGATTAATCTAAACAAGATATCGTCAATCAAGCTAAAAAGTCACTTGATTGGAGTGCATTTTTTTCAGAACATTCTTAAAAATAATTGCCCCTCTGATATTTCTAGATTGCTATAGACTCCATATATCAGCAATTCGGTAGGCAATATTATTACCCAAACAATCCACCTGGCGTACCTTGTAACGTGGCGTAACAATATCCTGTACGTGACTATAAATCAGGTAACTAAAATACTTGGTACATATTGAATAACAAACTTTAAACTCAAAGTGAAAGTTACACACCGCAAGCTGTGTCAACTAGCACCGGTAACTAAACTCACGAATATATCGCTCGCAGCCCGTATGCGGGTACCGCAGGTTATGTAGAATGTAAAATACATGCCGCACGCCTACATTTAAATACTTTTATCGTCAATTTTGGTCAAGTTAGCTGCCATTATTGCCATTATCATTAAGTTCCCTCCAAAATGGTTGAGCTAAATGATGCTGATCCATGCGTCATGTTCGTGAACGGGCGCCGTCAGTTGGGACTGGTCATTTCTTAGCTGCCACGGTTTATTTTCATTTTTGAATTGTTTTTATTAGGGACGCTTCTAACGTGCACGTCTTTCTACATTGTTCTCACATGTCTAAACTATGTATCGGATTTTGGTTGTCACCATCATTTAGAAAAATTCCGGAAGGTTCGTGTGTAATAGTTAACTAAAACTCGTATAATAAAGTTTCGATGTTTCGTCAAGTTGTAAAAACCGTGCGAAACAGAGGCGGGTTCCTTGTGATGAATGAATGAACGTAACCGTTGGTCAGGGGGTCCTGGGTTCAATTCCCGGGTATAGCAAAGTGTTATTGGGTTTTTCCATTAGGATTTTTTTAGTAACAGCTCGGGTTTCCGGAAGTTGGCGGTGTGATAATCCCGTGCCTCGGAAAGGACGTTAAGCCGTTGTCCATGCGCCTGATCTCTCTCCGGTGGTATTGGATTGCCGTCCCATCGGACTATGAGAGTCAGGGAAGAGTGAGTGGACCTATGTCTGCACACATTTGTGCACTATAATATCTCCCGCATCGAAGGCTTGCTCCGTTGAGATTGGACGCCAAGTCTGAAATTAGGTTTGGTTTTTTTTTCCTGGGATATTCGTTTGCCTAGCCTTTTCCCTACTGTGTTGGGGTCGGCTCCCAGTCTAACCAGATGCAGCTGAATACCAGTATTTTACATGGAGCGACTGCCTACAGCGCAGCGAGCGACCCCATTTCCTCCCGTGGGTTTTGTAAAAGGCGACTAAGAGACTTACTAGAAAATGGGCAGCAGCGTTCTCTATGCACTTTTAACACCATACTGCTATCGCCAACCGGCCTACCAAGAGTGGCGATTATGGCAATTGGGGGAGGCTTATGCCCAGCAGTGGACGTCTTTCGGCTGAAATGATGACTGCTTATCTGACCTTCACAACCCAGTTACTGGGTAACACGATACCCTTTGGTAAGACTGGTTGTCAGACTTTCGGGCTTCTGACGACCCGTAACCACTGTCAAAGATCTACAAATGACAACCGGGACTAACGGCTTAACGTGCTTTCCGAGGCACGGAAGGGTCTTGGTTTGTAAAGATGGTCACCCATCTACCCATCTATCTATCTTAAAAAACGTTTCCAGTTTTTTTGCGACTCCCACACGAAATTTTTAAGGTCATCAGATAACTTGAAGCTTAAAATGCCCATGCATTTAAATTACAACATTTTAACAACTTTCCATGAAAAATCGTTTACTGTCCAGGCCGCACGTTTGTGAAATGCTTTGCCAGATCCAATAAAAAGTTTAAAAGACTCGTGAAGGAACATTACTTGTTGTTGTGATTTTGTTCTCGTTGTTAGCTGTAATAATCTAGTCTTCATTTATTTTATTTGCTTACTTAGTTAGTATTTATGTATCTATTATATAGCATATATCTGTGTATCTATTATAGGATATTGTACTGTTATACTTTTTACTTTTGCACCAATGACAACCCCATTTTATGTTCAGAAATTCACTGTCCATGCCAAGATTGCCTGGAAGAGATCGCAGTATGCAATAAGGCCGCCCATTGTATATTATATAGTGTATAAGTTTTTCTTTTCTTTTGTAATGTGTAATCTGATGTACAATAAGGTATATTTATATAAATAAATAAATAAACAGCGGCAAACGTAGCTCAATTCAATTCAAATTCAAAACATTTATTTCAAACGTAGTCAATAAACACAACTTAGCCTCAAGCTCCTCTTTTTCCTAGGATACTAACGGGTATTAAAATCTGTAATGTGTGCCGACTCTCACTGGCTACTCAAAGGGATAATCCAGATAGAAGTCGTGTTTGAATTTGTTTCATGTTCCAGCAGAACTCAAACTTGTTTGAGTTGTTCCGCAACGTACGTTTTGCAATAAGTGCACTTTCATAATAACTTGTTTGTTTTACTCAGAGGCAAACTTGACTACTTTATTACAAACCACAGTCCATGGTAGTTAATGTGGTAGATGTTTGTATGTTTATAAATGCGTTTTTTTTTTCAATTACTTTTTTGGCCTGTTCGAGTTCGATCTCGCCTGATGGTTAGCGATGGATGAGGTCCATGCTTGCCTATAAAAGAAGATTGTAATACTATATTAGGAGAAAGGTTAACTTTTATTGCCATGAAATAGTAGATTGTACATCAAGTGCATAAAACGCACCATTTTACGCGAGACGTTTATCCATTCGAGCGAGCTTGCGAGCGAGGATAGGTATAAAGTAGAGTGTAAAATGGGTTTTATGGACGAGTTGTACACTCTACTTTTCACTTCGATTGCGAGGAAATGAAACAGAAACATGTAAATATTATAATTTAATTAAAATTGAAAAATAATTATGGTTCCCGCCAATTAACTTTATTTTTTATTTTTTTTCAGTAGGAACGTGACGTCACACCTGACTTATGTCGTTACATACTGCTCAGTTATAAAAATATTTTGTTTTTATATCTATGATAACTTAGTTATAGTTTAAATATATTGATTAACTAATATAAAAAACTAATTAAAAAAAAAATGGTAGTAATAAAAAATATTTGTTTACTTCATGAAGTTTTATTGTGTACTTTGGCTGTTGGTATTCTTGCCTTGTTCTTAGAATACTACTCGTAACGAAACGAATTAAAATAAAGAGGTTATTCTATGAAGTTGAAGTTGTTCGTGTGGCTGTTGGACCGATTGCCTTGGTCTTCGACGAAGATTTTACTTTATGCTCTAGAGCATAAAAAGCGACTTTATGTTATGTCGTCTACGCACGACATAAAGACGAACTTTTAGAGCATGAGAAGTGAAAATATCGTTCTTTAATGCTACTAAAATGCTATGGCCGAACTGCGCGGCATAAGATATATTAAGCAAGCCATAAAAAAAAAATGCTGTCTCATACAAAAGTGACGTGTGCTAAATGTATGGAACAGCTGATTATCTTCTATAAATAATACGAATAAATAAAATTAAAGTGTCTGTTTGTAATGCCAAAATAACAACTTTTTACTAAATGCATGTGAAATCATATACCTACCTACGGTACCTACTTATAAACAAAATTATTATTATTAGTATTACATTTTCTGTCTCTCTGTCTGACTATCTGTCTGTTTGTTCCAGCTAATCTCCGAAATGGCTGGACCGATTTGGATGGGACTTTCACTGGCAGATAGCTTATGTTGTAAGGAGTAACTTAGGTTTTTTTTTGCCTCAAGCAGCAGCTAGTTTCCTATAATCGAAAAGTAAAATTTCAACGGTTTATCCTGTAGGTATATGAATAAAGCCTTCGGTTTGAAATCCTTACAGATGCTCGTAGATTATATCATTTATGTGAACATTGCCGAAACCTCGGTTCAATATTGGCTCCGTCTGAGAAAATTCTGGATACATTGCTCGAACGCATACGTGCAGTCAGCGGGCGATATCCATATATACACAAACACACAAAACTCACGCCTTTTTCCCATGGGGGTAGGCAGAAACTATAGAGCGCCACCTGCTACGCTTCTTACATACTCCTTTTGCTTCGTTTACATTCAAAACTCAAACTCAAACTCAAAGCATTTATTTGCATACATCTGGTCATACATGCACGCCGGTTGCGAGTGCTACGCACCTGACCTTTCTGAAGAACATCACCAATTATGTTATCACTTTAATTATGTTCTCCTAGGGCGTCCCCTCCCGGCGTTTCCACTCACATCTGCCTTGGGGCATTCGGGCAATATACTCGTAAGTATACAGAAAAATCACTGCAACTCCTTTTTGACCCACAGTGTGTATTGAGTACTAAGGGGATATTCAAACTATCATATTGGTATTTATGATCTATGCGTCATAGGTGTTATATGACAGTTATACGAATACTAATAATAAAGCTGAAGTGTTTGTTGTTTTCTTTGTTTGGTGACTTACAAAATGTATTTACAAGGCAGATGCCTTGTAAATACCTTTTGTAAGTCGCCTTTCATTCGGGCGATATACTCGTAATTATACAGAAAAACCACTGCAACTCATTTTTGACCCACAGTGTGTGTTGAGTACTAAGGGGATATTCAAACTATCATATTGGTATTTATGATCTATAGGTGTGATATGACAGTTATACGAATACTAATAATAAAGCTAAAGTGTTTGTTGTTTTCTTTGTTTGGTCGCACTAATCGCTGGAGCTACCAGTCGAATTTAAAAAAATATTTTTATATTTTGTAGCCGAATTCTTGAGCAAGGCTATAAGGCTATCACGGTAGGAATAAGAATAAGAATAATATTTATTTACTTAAAAACATGGTATAAAAGTTATTAAAATTCAAAATAACAAGAGGATACATGTTTTTGCTTAACAATAATAATCGTACAAAGTTTCACAAGCATGTCTTTGACACTATACAACCTAACTAACTACACAATCATTCATGCATTTATTTTTGAATAATCTCATATTTAAGGTCTTGAGATTAATTGGTATCTTCTAACATCAATCAGCTTTAACGTTCCCACTGCTGGGAGACAGAACTCCTATCGGTGAGTATTTAGTACTCATTGGTAGATGTCACTTGTCTTAAAATTTTAGGTTCTAGGACATAGTTTTCTCACGATGTTTTCCTTCACCGTTTTGTAAAAAAATATTATTCATTTTACGAACATGCCTTTTCCTGTAGCTGAAGTAACCGATTGGAAAACTATTTTAACTGTTCCTTTCGTTCCTTGCATTATTATATCCTTTATGGATTTGACAGTGTAATTTAAAATTCTAGACCAGAGCTCCTGGCTACATCGCTGGGAAATTAAAACCTTTGTGTAATGAAGTGTTCGCAAAACGACGAGTGTTTTGTTTTGAATAATGAAAACAAACACAGGTAGGTACTTGCATCTACGTTAATTGACTTCTTTGTCTATACTTGTCTGTACTAAAACTCAAACTCAAAGCATTTATTTCAAATAAACCAATTACAGGCACTTTTGAATTGTTAAGGGGTCGGTCAGTCAGAAAGATGAAGCTAGTTGCCCATTACAAAGCGTAGTAGGTTCCTATGGGGATGAACGGGCATGAAACTCAAGTCACTCTAAGTCGTGGCAGCTAAGAGATGACCAGTCCCAACTGACGGCGCCCGTTCACGAACAACATCGAACTGGTCGGTTCTTATAATATTGTTTTTATGTTGACGAAGCGAATCGCTTATTTTACAACTAGCTTTTGCCCGCGGCTCTGTATCTATGTCCTCCATATACCAGGCTATATCTCTGCCAATTTTTATGACGATTGGTTAAGCGGTTTAGGCGTGAAAACGTAACAGACAGACACAGTTACTTTCATATTTATAATATTGTATGGATTGAATACATTATTTATACTAAAACATTGTTTACTAAAGCGCGATGTAAAATAAGTTTTGTGTATATAATTTAATATTTAATTCATCGTAGTGAATTTTCTGATTCATCATGACGACAGTATTATTTATTGTGTTTGGGACGAATTCTTGAATACCTTTGAGTTTTGTTTGCAGAATGATATACATATTTTGAAAGACTGAAAATTTTATAACATTTTTAGGGTTCTGCACTAAAACTATTAAATTAAAGGGCTTTTTTAGCAATTGTAGCAGGGCTTTAAATACCGATAAATTTTCATAACGTTACCTTGTATTGACAGAGTTAACATTATGATTAAAATAACGGTAATCGATTTAACGTTATTTATGCGACTATTAATTTTATCGTTATTTTAAACGGGTGAGATGTAAGTAGTGGGGCCTGAGGCGTGCGGCGCGGCGGGGGCCCGCCCTCGCGCCTCTCTAATGCCGTGCCGATCAAAACGTTGCCTGAATCTGCCTGATTCTTACTCACAGAACGGCAACGTAGCTAAATTAACGTTAGTTATCGTATTTCTGTTAATGTTAATTAACGTTATATTACTGGTAATGTTATCAAGTAACGTTAAATTTTTGTAACATTAATAGGTATAACATTGAAATTTAACATTACGTAACGATTATTATTTTGTTATTTGATAACGTTACCAAGCCCTGAATTGTAGTACGTAACCCTCAAAAATGTTATATGATTCTTCAAATCAATTATTTGTAACTATAAATAAAGTCCATAAATAATTCGTGGTTAAATCCCGGGATTTAAACATTATTATAATTATTCCGGGATTTTAGAGAAGGTATTATCCACGCTGCGTCCCAGAAATAAAACGACGTATAGCCATGGCTAGAGATGCTATCCAGAACATCTGGAAAAATCGTGGTATAAGTTATAAAACCAAAGCCCGATTGGTCAGAGCACTAGTTTTCCCGATTTTCATGTATGGAGTTGAGACGTGGACAATCCGAGCAAGAGAAAGACAGAGGATAGACGCATTCGATATGTGGTGCTGGAGGCGGATGCTCCGAATACCATGGACAGCCAAACGCACAAATGTGTCTGTCCTTTCCGAACTCGACATAAAGACCCGATTGTCTATAGTTTGCTTACAGCGTATTTTGACCTATTTCGGCCACATAATGCGAAAGGGAGATAGCAATCTTGAAAAGCTGGTCATTGTTGGCAATACCTAGGGAAAGAGAGCACGAGGCCGGTCGCCAACACGATGGTCCGACCAAGTAAAAGAAGCTACGTCCTCAAGCAAACTTCAGCAGGTGGTGATGGCAACGTTGGACCGGAGTCAATGGAGGCAGATTGTCCGTTTAAAGGGGTCCAGTGACCACGATCCTCAGTAATGAGGGACCGATTGAAGAAGAAGAAGATTATCCACTCTATGTTACATCCTTCCTCGAAGTTTAGGTAAATTAACTCTAGCTATTCCGATCTCTGGCCGTTTTTGAGTTAGCTTCGATAATACGTATTTAATTCACATTGTGTATCTTGATGATGTTATACCATATTGATGTGATACCTAAATAAAAATAAAAAAGTTTATATTATTGTTTATTTTTGTTTTTATTGTACATTTGTTAGTTTTAAATTACCCTTTTTAATGTTTGTATGTACCGTGTGGTGCCGGACGTAAAGGATAGCACCACCCCATTTCCTCCCGTGGGTGTCGTAAAAGGCGACTAAGGGACTTACTAGAGAATGGGCAGCAGCGTTCTCTATGCATGTTTAACACCATACTGCGATCGTCAACCCGCCTGCCAAGAGTAGCGATTATGGCAAACCCCCTAATTGGGGGAGGCCTATGTCCAGCAGTGGACGTCTTTCGGCTGAAATGATGATGAATGATGAATGTTTGTATTTCCTGTGCGTGACTCAATTTTTTTTTAGTTAATTTACCAATTGAAACCTTAATAATCTTGGAAACTAAGAATGGTAGCTTATTCAAATTTATAAATGTTGCAGTGTGTAAAGCTTGGATTTCAGAAAACGGTACTGCCAAAAGTCAGGGAAGGGCTCGGGGCTAAATAATAACCATACGGGTTGATCTTTAAGGTTAAGCAACGCTTGCTGAGGTCGGTCCGTGGGTGGGTGACCATCCATTACAGTTTGTAAACACACGGGAGTGCCCATTAACAAAGTCAAAGTCAAAGTCAAATAATTTATTTCAAATAGGCACGAAGATGCACTTTTGAACGTCAAAAATTACATGAATAGTTAATTGATTCTAGTTGCGCCTTCCAAAATGTAGTTATGTATGGAGAAGAATGGGCAAGAAACTCCATACTTACTCTTTTAAAATGTTAACAATAGTTTGTATACATTAATTAATATTTATAGGTGAAGACTATGTACCTAGAATAAAAAAATAAAAAATATAAAAAAATTCATCAAAATTACTTACCACAATTGGTAAAAAGAATGAAAAGTGAAGTAATAACAGAAAAATTAATAAATGCGATAGGTACATGGTGCTCACATATTTACAAACATTGTATATGATTTCCCAAAAAAAAATAAAAAATAAAAACAACATATAATAAGTCAGTGTGTGAGTTAAAATATTAATCACAGAAAATAAAATTAATATCATAAAAATTATAAATTATACAGTTAAATTAGCAACCAGTTTGATTTTGTCTAGACTCTAAATTGTCCTATGGAGCAGGACCAGCATGTTTCCAAGCATTCTTATCTTGGATATAATCCTCTAATTTGTAATATGCTTGTTTACAAAGTGTACTTTTAATATGAGTTTTAAATTTTCTTTCATTTAATTGTAATGAACAGGTACTGAACCATAGACATTTTATTTTTATTATAACCATAGATGACAGAAGAGGCCTCAACGTCATATTGTTCTGTTTGTTTACTTAACGCCACATGCGAACTACGCATCAAAGACCTGACGTCACAAATCCTGCTTCGCGCAATCAGAATTTACCGCGTGACTAGCATATATACAACATCCCGACATCAACCATCGGGCAGTTGCCCACCAGACAACACCCGTCTGTTCGGAGGATCCTCCCTTTACCATAGAGTATGAGTGAATTTTACACCTTGTTCTTACTTACCTACCATAGAGCTATCATTATAGGTTTCATAACCGAATGCGATACGGTCACATAAAATGTACATAAATATTGAAATTATTTACTATTTAAAATGATTAGAAACTTCAATATTTATATTATAATCCTTTTTGATAGACAGTGCAATGGTGCCCTTTGGCAGCATAAAATGTTAACAAGGTTTCCTTCGACATTCAACGTGGTTTATTTACCACGGGCTACAGTTCCATTCTGCCGCGCTAACGAAAAATGGGGTTATTCCGCAAATCCCCCCTGAAAATCCCCCTTAGGAGAAAATTGGAATCTATAAAAAAACAGTCTAGAATTCACCCCTGATAATCCCACTTAGGGGGGAAAACTAGAATGAAAAAAAAAAATAAAAATCCAAGACTCCCTGAAAGTGTTTTTTTTTACATTAGGGTTCAGTTTTCCCCACTGAGGGGGATTCTCTGGGGGATTAGTGAAATAACCCGGATTATCAGGGGTGAATTCTAGACTGGTTTTTATATATTCCACTTTTCCTCCTAAGGGGGATTTTTCAGGGGGGATATGTGGAATAAGCCGAAAAATACAATAACTCGATTTGCCGCTTCCGAGAATTGTATTTTTGATTATTGAATTTGTTATGAAGTTTTAGTTATTGCATTCTTGCTTACTAAAAAACCGAGTTCCTGATGGATCATTAAAAATTTGCTCAAAACAAATAAAACGACCACAAAAAAAAAAAAAAAAAAATATTGCGCACCGGTTAAAAACTTATCCTGTATACATACAAATCAACAAAATTTATGAATTTGATTGTAATGTCAAAATAACAGTTTTTTTACTAAATCCATGTGAAAGTACATACGGTACTTTAACAAAAAACAATTTATAATTATTTTGTCTCTCTGTCTGTTTGTTTCGGCTAATCTCCGAAACGGCTGGACTGATTTTGACGAGACTTTCACTAGCAGATAGCTGACGTTATAAGCAGTAACTTAGGCTATTACAAGGCTCAACATAGGTTATTATATTGGGTTTTTTCATAAATAACTGTTGCAGTAGCTCTTTATTAAAAATTTATCAAACTGTGGATGGAAACTACTTTATAACACTCACGCTGTCAAGAATTTTAAACTAAGTTCTAATACAGGCTTACTATTTAATTATTCATCGGTCATTGGTACTATTTGTAATACGAGTACTATAATGGATGTACAAATATCCTTTAAAAAGCCGGAAGAACAAGTGACTTGTTCCCGTTATTGTTTTTTTTTTTTTTACTGGATTATACCTATTGAAGGATAAAGTTTAAAATTTTTGAAGTTTACTCTTTAAGAAATTTTTTTTATCCCCCCGGTATGGAAATTGTATGAGGAGTGAAATTTATACAAGCGTTAACTCAAAAGCGTTCTTCTGACCGGGATAAACGTTGTTTTGTATTGTGTTTTATTCGTAAAAAACACGTTTTTTTTTTAAACAATACATATTTCACACTTTGATCTAGATGCACTTTACGACATCCAATTAAATCGCAAAGAAAAGTCTAAATTATGATATAATTCTTGTTTCATTTGAGTTATAAAAAATGTGAAATATCAAAATACTTACCACTAATTCCTAAATCAATTGTGTCCATCTTTTCATGCGCTCTTCTGGTCGCCCCGTGTCCTTTAGTCCCGAGCGGAACGTGTTGGAGATCAGACGTGTGCCAACGCGAATAATACCGCGTCGGGTACAATGACCAACATAGCACACTTGTATCATAATGTACTATTATGTAAAATTATTGATGTATTTAATATTTTACCGAATCAAAATGAAAAATGTGAATAGAATAAAAATACTTACACGCTTTCAGTATTATAAGAGTTGCGTTTATTTACCTTCTTTGCCTATTGCATATTCAAAGACAATCATATTAAGGAGTAAACTCCAGTCGTGCGTCGGAGCTGTGTTTTTACGAAAATATTTTTTAAATATTCCCACGATTCCTGTACCGTTGCATGGACACAGAAGCACAAAGTTTTGCGTGCGTTACATTGCACACTACCCTCAACAGATTTTTTTTCAGATTGCTCTCTTTTGTAGAATGAAAATTGAATGAAATAGAATATCTGACTGCCTCGTTGGTGTAGTGGTCATATAGCGCTACTGCTGAGCATGACGTCATGGAGTCGATTCCTAAGTCAGGTAAAGTATTTTTGGGGTTTTTCATCAAGTATTTCTCAGTAGCAGCCCGGAGTTAGGATTTGTGCCTGATTGAAGGCAGGCCGTAGGCTCATTTAATAGGCTCTCCCCCTATTAAATGGGACTTAAATATAACTGGCGACATGTGGGTGTACTATAAGTACACCCACATGTCGCCAGCCTTACCCATCGGGGATTACAGCAGTGCTATTCTGTAACTATCTCACCGTGAAAACATAAGTGAAGTGAGCGTGAAGTGAGCTGTAATTCCACCTGATGCTTGGGATTGACACTATTGACAGCTGACTTCCCGCTCACTTCACTTATGTTTTCACGGTGAGATAGTTACAGAATAGCACTGCAGGTGTGATTTTATGTAAAAATAGAATGTTCTTAAATGAAACTGACACTGACCGACCCAGACGACCCCACGACTCTCCTCCAGGAGACCAATAGGGAAACAAGTACAGTAGCTCGCAAACACAATACACGACCGTCATTCCGACCTCGCCGCCGAGGCCCATCGCGAAATCCCTGACTAAATAGTCCTCCCCGACACTTGCCCGTAAGCGAAGCGTCAGCACGCGCTATAGCTGAGCCTGTCACTTTAAATTCCCCCGATAATAATCATAGCCCTGATTTTATCCAGCCACCGTCGGTCCCTTGCCATCTTCCCTCCGACTCTGCCCTAAGTCGAGGTTCGTACCCCACGGGGGGTGCCCTTAGCGCGCAGTTTATAAGTTTTTACGCCCTGGCTGGAGGCTTTAAGTTTTTAGGAGCTTAAGGCAACCACAGGAAAGACCAGTTAAAGAGTCTCAACCTCTCATGGTTAACTCTGAGATGCCGTAGCAAAAGAAACTGATCTATCGTGTATATCACAAGAAAACGTTGTAGTTATTATTATTGTACATTCAACTTACGGCAGTTGAAAAGTAATTTTAGTGCTACGAGGCTACCACCAGCTACGAGAACTACGAGTTTCGGGCTACGAGAAATTTCAAAATCGATCTAATGCTACGCTAGAATAACGTCAAGTTTTCATAAGAGTTTCGGGATACGAGAAATTTCAAAATCGATCTAATGCTACGCTAGAATAACGTCAAGTTTTCATAAGAGTTTCGGGCTACGAGAAATTTCAAAATCGATCTAATGCTACGCTAGAATAACGTCAAGTTTTCATAAGAGTTTCGGGATACGAGAAATTTCAAAATCGATCTAATGCTACGCTAGAATAACGTCAAGTTTTCATAAGAGTTTCGGGCTACGAGAAATTTCAAAATCGATCTAATGCTACGCTAGAATAACGTCAAGTTTTCATAAGAGTTTCGGGATACGAGAAATTTCAAAATCGATCTAATGCTACGCTAGAATAATGTCAAGTTTTCATAAGAGTTTCGGGCTACGAGAAATTTCAAAATCGATCTAATGCTACGCTAGAATAACGTCAAGTTTTCATAATACTTTTCAAAACCCGTTTACTGTAGCTAATATTTAGAAAACAATAGGTATGTTCCCCAAGAGCTTCCCCGTTAAGGATAAAAAAAAAGTTTCACAAAGAAAATTATTCCCCCGCTTTCAGTACATTTGCGTCAACCAAAATAAAAATCTACGATCATCAAATAATCGCCTTCTTCAATGTCCCACTCACCGAACAGACTTTATTCACTCTTCCTTCTTCGTTCAGTTTATCTGGAAATCAGGATAGCAACCAACCGATTATCATTTAAAATGTAAGTTCGCGAGCAAATTCGTAAGAAGCCTACAGTATCATCACAACGTTAATGTTTTCCCATTGTTTGTCTTATTTGTTTTAGTATATTCGTGTATTTATGTATATTTATTTGTGCTTGTGTTTATAGAGAAATTAGAAATTTTGTATATATATTACATTTATAGTTTGTGTAGTTTTTTCGTGTGGTGCCGGACGTAAAGAATAGCACCACCCAATTAGGTACCTCCCGTGGGTGACGTGAAAGACTAAGGGACTTACTAGAGAATGGGCAGCAGCGTTCTCTATGCATTTTTAACACCATACTGCGATCGCCAACCAGCCTGCTAAGCGTGGCGATTATGGCGTCCACTGCTGGACGTAAGCCTCCCCCAATTGTGGGGGAGGGGGGGGGGGGGCTTACGTCCAGCAGTGGACGTCTTTCGGCTGAAATGATAATGACTGAAGTATCTTTAAGTTATTCCTAGATTTTTCGTAATTGTACCTATCACTGCTTGTCTCTGCATAACCCAATAGTTGACTGGTAGAAAATGCCTATGGCATTAAGTCCACCTCTGTACATTTCTGTGCTATAAGTATTAAATAAATCTACACTAATATTACAAAGAGAAAAGATTTTAATTTTTTTATGTTTGTATGTTATGAATAAACACTAAAACTATTGGACCGATTTAAAAAATTCTTTTACCAGTAGAATGCTATATTATCACTGAGTAACATAGGCATATTTATAAAGATATCACACGGGCGAAGTTGCTGGCGGAAGCTAGTAAATAAATAAAGAAAATTATACCAAGCCCATCCTATTGGCATTTCGTGACGTAACCACTTTTGTCATCCATCATGTTCCTTTGACCATCGATCAAAACCGTTTATGTTAAACTACTTGCCTATTACAGTATAAAAGCTGTATGAGTTTGATGTCAATTAGGCGTGCTACATACTTGTTCGGCATTAATCAGCACAACCATAACTTGATTTTTTACTTGAAAGATGTAGGAGTTGTGTTAAGTCAAAGTTAAGCAACCGCCAGCGGGCCTTTTTTGTTACCGAAAATATAAATTTTTACATAGATACGTTCCTCTACTCTCAGTAGTTAGAAAGAAGAAAAAGAAAGATAAAACGTTTATATGCGGTAAACATGACGCAAAAAAGAACACAACACAAAAAAAAAAACAAGTTGGGGGTAAATATGAGTCACATCCACGCAAAAAGTCCATCGCTCAGCATAATGCTGCGACCCTATGCGAGACAGAGCCCCAGGGCGGGTTTTCAGCGACAGCCGGCGTTGACGTGATGACGTCGACCGGTGCAGCATACAATGAGATAAAAAATAACATAAATACACAATACATAATTAGTTCCGTTGTTTTGTTCGGGACTGGACTACCGAAACTAATTTTATCTCATTAGTTCGGTTATAACGTCAAACTGAACTGTTAAGACTTCTTTTGTAGTTTGGTTATTGATGTAAAACACAACTTTCATTGTAAAAAAGTTTTTAACGTATGTTACATCAAGTTTTTATAACATAAGGAGAATACATAAGCAGATACCATCTTGCTATGATATTTTAAATCAAATAAAATTTCATTCATCATCATCATCATTTCAGCCGAAAGGCGTCCACTGCTGGATATAGGCCTCCCCCAAGCACCGCCACCTCGACCAGTTTTGTACTTCCCGCATCCAGGGGATTCCTGCGGCTTTCATAAGGTCATCGGTCCACCTTGTGGGAGGCCTTCCAACGCTACGTCTTCCGGTACGCGGTCGCCACTCCAGAACCTTAAATAATCTTAGGGCCTTACAAATAAACGCGGAATAAATTTATCCTAGGAATAACTTCGGTATAACCATACATTTTTTGACGTTTATACCTAGCATAACTTTACCCTAGTAGCATTTTTGTTGGAATTTAGTTGGGCTACTTACCTCTGTAAGTGGCACAACTAAATGCCAACAAAAAAATGCTACTAGGGTATTCCGTGTTTATTTGTAAGGCTCTTAATCTTTTAATCGAATGGCTGTTCGAACCTTTTTGGGCATCGACGTCTTTCCATCCCTTGTAAATTGACTCCTCAAATATACAAACTCACTTAATTGCTCCACACTCTCATCATTTAATTTTCACATCACACACCGATACAGCCTTTTCTCTTTCAAACACGCTGTCAATTAGGGATATCAATTTTAAGAAAATAAGTTAAATGGTTACTTCGAAACAGTTTTTGATGTAATACCTCCATGCCGTATCAGTTTCTTAAAAATATCAAGAAGTAGGCGATAACTCATGATTTTCGTTGATTACCTATTAGACAAGTAAGAAAAAAAAAATACCATAGCTCATAATAGCTCAGTATGTTAGCAATGCAAGCATAATCAGCATAATCTATATTTTTCCCACGGCTGGTACTCAGGCCTCCTCTCTGTTTGAGGGACTGGGCCATAATCCACTACGCGAGCTGTAATCCACCAGAGTGCGGATTTGTGGATGTCACATGTCTTTGAATTTACAATACATTCCTTGTAAATCTATAATATAAAAATGTATCGCAAAATAGGGGGTAGAGTAGGGTAGGTAGGTAGGTAGGGTAGGGTAGGTAGGTAGGTAGGGTAGGGTAGGTAGGTAGGTAGGTAGGTAGGTAGGTAGGTAGGTAGGTAGGTAGGGTAGGGTAGGGTAGGGTAGGGTAGGTAGGTAGGTAGGTAGGTAGGTAGCACTACGCGAGCTGTAATCCACCAGAGTGCGGATTTGTGGATGTCACATGTCTTTGAATTTAAGCACCTACAATACATTCCTTGTAAATCTATAATACTCGTATAAAAATGTATCGCAAAATGTGTTGGTAAGCGCATAACTCAACAACGCCTGGACCAATTTTATCAATTCTTTTTTTGGCGAGAAAAATTAGGATAGGGTAGAGTAGGGTAGGGTAGGTAGGTAGGTAGGTTGGATAGTGTAGGGTAGGGTAGGGTAGGTAGGTAGGTAGGTAGGTAGGGTAGGGTAGGTAGGTAGGGTAGGGTAGGTAGGGTAGGGTAGGTAGGTAGGGTAGGGTAGATAGGTAGGGTAGGGTAGCCTACCCTACGATTACGATTTATGATTATTGGACAGTCAATATCAAACATTTTTGATATTACATATAGAGGGCTTCGTAACAAATGGGCGTATAGAGAACAGCGTAGTTTTACAGGAAAAAATGATAACAAAAAGAACTGGTACGAATATCATAATAATGAAATAAAATTAGAACTGGTTCATAATATCATAATATAAATAATTATATGAACCAGTTCAAATTTTATTCTATTTTTTTCCCTCCTGTAAAACTGCACTGTTGTCTATACGCCCATTTGTTATGAAGCCCTCGATATGTAATGGGTTATGTTTTAAACCCAAAATGTTTGATATTGACTGTCCAATAATCATAAAATATTGATGGGTATGAAAGCTGAGCCCAAGACGAAGGCTGGTACCGTGCAACGAGTGATGAGTTTCTCTCGAATTCAAAGGATTAATCCGAACTTCAGAATATTAGTATATTGGTTTCATAGTGATGCTACTGGTACCTTTCAGTCGACGACTAAAGTAAATGCTCTACCTCGAAATTTCATCACAGTTCGATGCACATTTTGGTATTCAAAATATTTATTTAAACAATTGTACATAATAACCTCCGCATTTCCTTCCTATATTTAACTTACTAAAGGTACGTTCAGGTCCTCCATTAATTATAAACCCTGTGTATGTCACTGTAAGTGATAATTATTTCGATAGTTGTTGGTGCTCAGCCCATTATGGGGTGGTCTCCACCCCGCGGGGTGTTGAACCACCCCACTTGAAGTCACGCGACGAAGTCTTACAGGTTATGCATATTGGATGTAGGAAGTTGAACGTACTTTAAAAATAAAATTACCTATATTAATATTCGTTTTTTTCAGTCCGTTTTTTTAAGTCCCGCGTACAATCGGGAGACCAACGTTTAATCGCCGTTTTGGCCTCTTGGCCTCTGAACTTTTCTAAGCTGAAAGTCACGTTGTACACCGATGACAGTTATAATGACGTTTTGTTTAAACTCGACTATACGAACATGCCATGTTCGTATAGTCGAGTTTAAACTAAACGATTGTGGAACCAGAATCAAAAGCAAGAGCATTCTTACCTTGATATTCTTGACATTTCAGTATGAATACAAATGTTATTAGTTTCACAGTTATTTTACGTCTGATTTTGAATCACTGTCAAAATTACAGTGATATTTAGTTATATCCAAAGTCTCCAATTCAGATCATTTATGTAAACAAAGGGGATAACATATAAAAAAAATATCTTGGTAATGGTAATTCACATAAAATGGCAAAAAAGGTTCCATTTTCATTTAAGTACTGAATTTAAAAAATAATCATACCGTAATTATTTTTATAAATTTTCGGTTTTTAAACAAAGTTATTATAAAAAGGAGATTTTCTGGTATAAAATATTTTATGATACTGGTAACAATGCAGGAGATCCAAACATTTTCCCATTTTTTACATCTTCAACAACACTAATAATTACAATCTCATTCATAGATTCATATTGTATGTAGCATATCTAACCACATTTTGGGTGACAACGGCTGTAAACTGATTCGAGTGGAAGTCGATTTTGGGAGGCTTACGTCTAGCAGTGGACTTAAAAGGGCTGATTATGTCGATCATAGGCCGTGTCTCCGACACACTACATAAAACATTGTTTGGCAACGGTATTTTGTTTGCATAGTTCTTATAATTAGTTCACTTTAATTTCATAGATGATTATTTACAAAAAAATTATAATGATAAAATGTTTTGTATCACTGTCCTGTCATTTTGACAGTGACATTTCTTAACATTACTTTGTTTACATAAATTATCTGAATTATAGACTTTGGGTATACGTTGGAATAAGGTTGTTTTTGAGTTGCAACTGCAGTCAGAAGTAAAAAAAAAAAAAACCTAAGAATGGACTGAGTACTGTAAAGAGACTGAGCATTTTATCGTTAGTTTATACCAACGATAAAATACTCAGTCTCTGTTAACACAAAAATAATTTAGTGGATTATGGATAGAATGTGCATTCGCTCTTTTTCCTAGAACTTATTGCAAAAGTCTTTAAAACATTGGGCAGGCGCAGCGGCGGTATATTATGCTAGTAAGTTGCGCGCAGCCGAGTGACGTCATCACTACTTTACGGACCACGTTAGAACCCACTGTGTACTGGCTAGGTCCTGTATTTTGAATGGATTGCTAATGTGTTGAATTACAGTTTAAGTTACATGGTATTAGTTTTATTTAGTTTAGATTTAGTTAATTAATAATAAAAACAAAAAAAATTAGATAAACATACATATCATGTAAGATGACTTTGCCTTCTCATACAACTCATTTCGAATTGGCTGTAAAACTATGTTTGTGTGTATATTGCAGGTGATGTGTAACTATTACGGTAAAATTAAACACATTTTTGGGCTCAATTTTTTATATTTTTTTAAAAAATTACTTCTATAGGTATAATAATATTGAATATATTTCATTCTAAACATTTATTAATTTGAATGTAACGTTAAAAGCTTAGGTAATAGAAAAATTGTTTTTTTTAATTAGTTTTTATTTCTTATACTCTAAAAATACATGTGATTTGAAACAGGTACAACGACCAATGAGTGCTTGTTCTCTAAACATCACTTCAAAATTCTAAAGGTAAAAATAAATGTTCGCTCTCGAAATACGTGTTCACTAATAGGTACAAAAATAATATTTTGTTCTTCATGTAGATTATTAAAAAATATTGTACACATATTTTTTTATTTTTTTAAGTAATCAAAAAATTCAGGATACTTTGAGTACAAATGTGGCATGACGTTACTCTGTGCTAGATTTTTTATACGTAGTTTGTTAGAATTGTGACGAAACTACCCAACTTTAATGTGTTTATATATAAGTAATTTTTTATTAAATTTGTTATAATATCTATTACTTTATTTTATTTGTATAATTATGTGTATTAGTATCAATAAAATTATATAAATTCTCGTAATCAAGAAGTTAGTATTTTAGACATTATTTTTGTACCCTCTATGTTTTTATATTTAACCCAAAGGTTGACTGGTAGAGAATGCCACTATTGTACATGAAGTTTAAATAAATAAATTAATTAAATGATAAAGCAAAAATACGTGTCCAATATTTTTTTATTAACTGACGGACTAAAAATATATTATTTTTTACGCAGGAAACTTCCCTATTGAGAAATATCACTCATGAGCTCAGTCGTTGCACACTGTTCTCTACATCAACTGCCTCATAGATACGCACTGACAAAACCATGTTTAAAGCATTAATAATAACAATTCAACCTTTAAAACGCACTACAAATGGACCTCGGCCATATTAAATGGACCAGCACCTTCATTGCGTAACACACTATAATCACAATATTAATGTTTTTTAAGGATATTGCTAATCCATTGGATTCATATTTGTTCAAAAAAAAAATTGTCAGCGCAACAACTTAAGGGAGAAGCGCTTAACTTAAGGTAGCCCGCGAAATTCAAATTTATTCTTACGTTTAGTGCAATTTGCAGCTCATTGTCTAGGTGTATGTTGATTAAAGTATGATACGCGCCCTTAAAAAATATGTATTTATATAATTATAATCATTAGAACCAGTAATACAACTCCTTAAGTTAGCATTATCTTAAACGTCATGATTTCATGAAATAGTCATTCAATATGATTGTATGAACTTAGAGAGTTGTATTGGTGATTTTTATGATTTAAATTCTATAAATAAATATTTGATACGGCTGCGAAACGTATTAAGATCAACATACAACATGATGCTGACCTCAAAATTGCATGAAACATAAGAAAATTTGAATTCTGCGTGCTACCCTGACGCTTTTACCTTAAATAACGCATTGCGTTATTTAAATTGTTGAACTGTCAAAATGAAACCCATTGCCACTGTAAGTACACACTTACAGCGGCAATGGGTTTCATTTTGACAGTTCAACAAGTTGAACGATTCGATTCGATTTGATTTTTTTTTGGGTTAATTGCGTCAATTAAAGGTAATTAACACTATTAACCTTTAATTGACGCAATTAACCCGCGGATCGTTAAAAATATTCTCACGCAATCCACGTTACATACCTACTGTGTTGCATCCTTACTGAAATACGTGGATCCTTTTGGTAAGTCATTAAAACTGCAGCACAACTTGTTGCATGGTGCGTATCTCACAGAACAGGTACTTGTAGCACGCATTGTAATACATTTTAAGTTGCATTGCTCTTCGCTAAACAATAAAAATAAGTCGTAGAAATCGCTATGCAGCATCCCTAATTCTATCGATACAAAAATACGCACATGTCACAATTTATCAAAGCTATCTAATTGTGCTTCTAGTAAGCAACGTGCACACATTTTTTTTGTGTTTAAAATATTTTTTTGGTGTGTTAGTTGCTTACTATAATTTTTCACATTTAAATGGCTGTGTTTAGTCGAAATATGACCTGTGTGCCTACATCGATTGTCATCCCGCAAACATTTGTATAAATATGTAGATTACAGAAACATTATATAGACTCCAGAACATTTTATTATTAGCTGTGCGAACTCAACGATTTTTTAAATTGCTTTAAGTTCTTTGTTTTTAAATTAAAAGTACTTTTTTCTTAAAAAAAAAAAAAATGTTTTTTTATTGTATTTTGTATTTTTTTTTTAATGTTACCAAATGTTCGCTCAGCTAAATTTCAACAACAACGTTGTAACATGCAAAAATATTGATGAACAAGATGTAAAGTACCTACCCATAGTGCGAGTTTTCCAGGGTAACTGTTATCGATTCATGCCACAGTACCCAATGGTACATTTACTGCGGTCAAAGGATAGAGTTATGGTTACGTATTGATAACGCTTAACGTGCAAAACTCGTACAAGAGGTACAGAAAATTTATGTTTTATAAAAATACACACGAGAGACATGAAGATAAATCGCAGCTTAATCGGTATTGAAGCTGTAGCCAACTAGTCTTTTCTACCCTAAAACCGATAACGATTTGGGTTTTTTTTTGTGGTGTCCACTGTATTTTTTTTTTGTAGCTTTTGTTTTTTTTTTTTGTCAATCCTTCTCACCTTGTTCAATAAATTGGCTGCGATTTATCATATCCGACATTCTGCGTAAATCTTGTACTCAACATTCCAGTTTCTACCTACTTAGCACCCGACAAACTCATGTATTCTCACTATAAGTACTATAATACTGCTACGGTAGCTACGTTCTAATAGATAAAACTTCTTATTTTCTAGAAACGATTATATATTATTTTGCTACGTCTAATATTGGATTTGGAAGTAGCGTTTTTTTTCCTATTGCCGATTTTATGGGAAGTTGTTAACTATTTTTATTTGTGTAGATTTTTGTAAGTGCAGATGTACTAAATATTATAACTAAGTACATAATTATATCTATTACAGCACAGCCATTAGATGAACCGCTATTTCGATTTGAAAAAATTACATTTAAATATTACTTATAGAAATAAACTAATTTGATTTAGAATTGCTACGCCATAATTACCTTTCGCTGGTGCAAAATTTAAAAACAAATAAAATATATATATGTTTATATTATATGTTGTTGTTTTTGTATATTTTCAGTATAAGCTGACCTCGATTTGTGTACGGCTTCCGAACTTTGAGAGGTCAGAATAACTGGTGATGTCATCGTGCGTGCCTACTTTTGACCCTTCCTTAGAGCTCATGGCTCAAAGGTCAGGTAATGAGAAAAAACTTAAATACTTTTCCAAAAACGCATGTATTAAGTTATGCAGTAGTTATTAGAATTGCTGGCACAAAAAGAAAAAAGAAAAAAATGAATGAATAAAATATGAAACGTCAATCAATAAATCATACGGCATCTGATGATGTTGTAAAGACGGTCTATTTTTTTGGTATTTGTTCTGTTTGGGTGATTTTCATTACAACCGACTAAGTAACCGTATTAAGTTGTCGGAGTCTTATTAGAGAATCGCCGTAACTGCAATTATTTTATTACACAACGCTCACTAGATGAGCAGCTAAGCTAATCTACATTCGCTACGACATAGTTATAAATGTTCATATGAATGAGACTTTAAACATACACAACATTAATTTTTTTTTCATAAATCTACCTCTACTCTTTATATTAATAATTAATTTGATTAAATACCCAGAATATTCAAAAGTTTTTTTTTTAAATCTATTATAGTGATTTGTTTTAATATGGCTGCTCTAATTAAACAAATCACTTATAACAAATAATTAAAAGTTACCTTGTAGTTCTATTTGGATGAAACTACTAAACTCCTACTCGTAAAACTGGAATATAATGTTAATTTGATTAAGAAAAATACTTAATATTAATTTGATTATACAATTTTAAATAATATTATAAAATTATGCGAAATAAATATAATGTTGCATTATCCAGGTTAAATATTACTTTGGGAATCCTCTTTCGCCCTCATGAAATATGTGATCATGTCAATTGGCAGGGGGAAAACGATTGTTGAATTCTTCTCTGCTGATATGGTGTTTAGCGTCTGCAAGAATAGCCTAGTGTTAATAAAGTACATTGTGTATTAGCAAGTCTATTGAACTCTCTTTTCTTATTGGCTTTCAAGTATGCCTTTTCATGGTCGAACTGTGTAATTGTAATAAAATGATTTGACTTTGAACATTTTTAACAATATAGAGATCAATGAAATGTAAAAACAATTAATTTGGCACATAACACAGAGACACAATTTTACACAAAAAAGAACAATGAGCTAATAGTACATTACTTACCAAGGGCTGTAAAAGAAAGAAAGCCCGAAATCGCAGGTATTTGTGACCCGAGCCGCAGGCGAGGGTTGTAAATATGCGATAGAGGGCTTTCTTTTTTACTGCCCGTGGTGAGTACACAATTTTACGTCTTCACCTGGCCACAATGCGAGATTTACTGTACGCGTAGCGTGCTGTAAATCTCACATTATGGCCAGGTGTGACGTAAAATATTAAAAACATTGAGCCTGGCAGCATTAGGTCCTTTTCACGCCACATTCATAGTACCAGACAATTACCTGACGCTGGTTTTTAACTGAATCTGCTTCAATCCACCAAATCCCTTTCCTAGATATGCTTCTAAACGGGCTATTCTTTCACGGAAATACTCTAGCTGGCAACATTTCCAGCAATATCAGCTATACTAAGCAATACACGACAAAATTTTAAATGACCTGGCCATTATAGTCATATATTTTTGGTAGACCGTATGTTCAAAGGATTTTCATGTTTGAGATAAGTGTTTTATATTGCCGAACGATCGTTTCTCATTCGAAAATACTGAAATATTACCGGGGCAGTAATTGTTGTTTCGTTTTCCGGTACAAGTGCATCCATTTCTGATGCAAAGTGAAGTTTGCCATGCGACATTGCAATTAGTTGCTTCTGTGCTTTCTTTCTGTTTGTTTATGTTATTTTTCTATAATTATGTATCTTTTCTTTTTATATTTGGCCCAATTTTCTTTACAAGGAATTCGAAATCACTATTAGACATTCTTGTAAAGTTGTTAAGAAAATATTTATTAAGTACTCATTCTTGCCTTAAGACATTTAAAGTAGTGCTTATTGAAGCAAGGTCGAATCCAAATTGTTTGTTGCTCCTTTTTTTTCTTCAAAAACAATGCAAGCTGCTGCGATGAGTTTGGTTTCTTCAGTCATTGTTGCCCGATTGGGTAGCCCGTTTATAAGTGTGAATCATGGGCCATACTGTTACAGATATATTGCAACACATAGCCCAGCCATGGTTGGTTACCCATACGCTGTATTAAAATGTAGGTATTTGTGATGGCCGAACCAAAGTTGCCAATAGTACAAGTTTTCGTACACATTGCCGAGAAAGTATAGCCCGTTTGGTATAAGACGGAAGAGCAGTAAAAATAAAAAAAGTTCAAAATTCAAAAAATTATGTTTGAATATAGAAACTGGATTCATCAATAAAACGGTACATTACCTGAAGGTAGCGTAGTTGTAATGCCGCAGGGCTGTCACCGATGATCTCTGAGGCTTCTCGGAGGGCACGGGAGGCCTTTTGTTCCCCTTCGGCCGCGATCACTTTGGCACGGGCTTCCCTGGCGGCCTCGGCTTCTGCCGCCATTGCCCTCTGAAGCTGGACTGGTAGCCGCACGTCTTTTCTGTTAAGGAAGACATGTCTGAGTATCTGACCGTTCAAGCTCGGGAAACATTTATACAAATTTTCTTCGTTTATCGAGCGACTTTTATTCTTATACTAGCTAAATGACCGGCATGCGTTGCAATAACTTCTTTTTTTTAAATTAGGATACTTCTTCTGAGTGTACCTACACAACAACTTACCAAAGTTTCATCACAATCGGTCCAGCCATTTTGGAGTTTTTGCGAGACTAACGCACGGTAATTGATTTATATGTACATAGATTTTTGGAAATTAGATCTTGAATAGACCTATAAAGTTCCATTCAAGCAAAGGTCACCCAGAGAGCGGTTACATTTTCTTTAGCATGAATTATTTAGTGACGATCTAAGGGATCTAACGATTTTAAACCTTCAAATGTTTACGGTTAAGTTCAAAATAGAATGTGGACACAGTCAGAATACAGTTTGTGGTAACTTGATGTACTTGCGACCGAACAATAAAAGTTTTCGACCCAGTTAATGAACGCTTCGATAATTAAAATTGTTAGATAAATTATAATTTCTTATTATTTATTTATTTAAAAAACACAAGTTATTTCCTATAATTAAACAAAGCACACTATTAGACCCCTGGGGTCTGTCTCAGCATGCCATGGTCTGGAATTTAATCAACGCGCTATTGACAAATTAAGGCAAAATGGAGTTGTAGTATTCTTTGAGCTTGTGTTTTACGTTTTTACTGTTCATTGAGTCGCGAATGTCTAAAGGTATTTCGTTTAGTAAATAAGTTTAGATATCTGATTTAAAAATCCCAAACTTTAAAAGTTGATCCAACGATGCCTGGAAGCTCTATTTTTTCAAAGGCGGCTTTCGCCTTTGTCTTTCAAAGATCCACTTTCACGTTCAGATTTTTCCATGTCACGGATAATTAAAAAAACTGTAGGTAAACATTTCAGACCGAAACATTTTGAATTTACGAAACAAAAGCAGAATTAAGTGAACGGATTGAATCGTAAATCGTCGTGCAAACTTTTCCCATACATTTCCTGTAGCTACAACGGTAAAGGCCCCAACTGCCCCTTCTCTAAAATACATGAGTTTATCGATTATCATGTACCCTATCAGACGTATCTTCCCGAACATGACAGCTCAGCAACCTAAAGCAAAAAAGTCTTAAAAAGAAACTCACATTTCAACGCGTTCCACCTTGATACCCCAGGCTTCAGTAGCCTCATCCAGGGACAGTTGCATGGTTCCAGAAATCGTTTCGCGCTCGCTTAGGATCTCGTGTAAAGGTCGGGTTCCCATAGTATTACGTAGGGTAGTCTGAGCTAGTAGTCTGGTAGAGTGATGAGCATTTTCAACGTTGGCGATAGAGATTGTTGCATTGTGGACACGGTAGTATACCACAGCGTCCACTGATACGGTTACGGAATCTTTTGTCAAAACCTGCAACAGTTTTATTGGGTAGCGATGTGGTCTTCAATGATTTTTTTTTTTTATAAAAAATTAATCTCTTTTTTTTTTTTTTTTTTTTTTTTTTCTATGTATTGCACACCATAAAATTATGGATTTTTAAGTAGACATTTTACAAATGGTGACACAATGGGCTAAGCTAGTAATTTTTTTTATTTGAGAACTATTCTGCCGCGCGCGCAATAGCGGCAGTAAGTGTGGTTTTTGTCCAAATTGAGTTGAGCATTGATTCGGAATCGGCTCATTGCGCTGATTCCGAATCTATGTTTGACTCAATTTGGACAAAAAATATACTTACTGCTATTATTGCACGCGCGGCAGTATTGTGGCCTAGTGTTAACGGGTGTTTGAAGTTGCAACATTTTAGTTAATATTCATATTTATGGCGCCTGTTACACGTGAAGTATTTACTGTGTTCCACCAATAAATACTAATGTATCGTGGTATTTATTGAACGTGTAACTAACGTACTGATGAATGTCAATATTTAATAATGGATTTCTAGATTTGTTGATTCCTTATTGACGATCCTTTGGAATGTGTCTAATCTCGCGTCAGTATTTATCACGTCAGTAGTGTCAGTAAAAATGGTGTTACCATTGTTAGAAGTTCTTCAAAGCTAATATCGGGCATTCGAAAATAATTCTCGTAATCATACATTTCACAATGTAGTTTCATTTCGGCCATCAAATTCAAATGGGTGTACCTTTCTCTTTGTAGGTACCAGTTTTTAACCCACCGTGTTCTTTTAACTTTTTTAAAAAACCAATTGCAAAAATAATAGCCACGCAAGCTTTAGTTTTTATTAGCTGTATATCCATTTTAACGTGTATTCAGCAAGAAACCGGACTAAATAGTGATGTAATCAGTATTGAACGTGTGTCTGGTTTATTAATCCATCAATAAATACAGACGTCTATCAATAAATACTGAACTGACGAATCGCAGTAAATACTTTATGTGTAACAGGCGCCTATATATTGTAACACTGTTGTACTACTGTCATTTTGACTTATGATCTGACAGTTGTTGGTTCACACCTAAAAGTGTGAGAACACAGACTACTTAGAGATACTACGTATTGTGAGAATAAAGAAGTCTTCGGATTCGTATTCAAGGTAACATGTGAGTGTTATTTATTGATCTTCCTATCCCTCATCTCCTGGCAATCAAACTATCATACAGTCCACTAAAAGAAAGGGAGTCGAGCGGTATTGCTGTGTAGTGCCACACACCAGCACATAATACCGCCGAAACCTCGAAAAAAGGTCCCAACTAACATTGTAGGTCGTGGGTTCGAACCCAGACAGATGGTGAAGGAAAATATCGAGTGGAAACCGGCATGTCCTAGAATCAAAAATTCGAAGCCGTGTGACATATAGGTACCAACCGGTAGATTACAGCCCAGTCCTTCTCGAAGGGAAAAGGCCTGTGTCCCAGCCGTGGGAAGATTATTGGCTGATTATGTTTTTTATTTTTTATTTAGCCTGTTCTGTCCCACTCCTGGGCAAATTAAATAAAGATTTTTTTTTAATTTCAAATTCATGCTAAAATATCATAAAATATTGGAGTAAATTTAAAAACAAACAGTACCTCTTGCGGCGGGATGTCGTAGGTTCGGGTTCGCAGGTCTACACGAGCGTAGTTGTCAATGCAAGGCAAAATGAAGAAAATTCCTAAAACAATACAATAAGTCATGTATCTACCCCTTTAATTTATGTTTAAGTGCTTATTTGAATACAGTTTAATTTAATAATAAAGTGCTACAAGGATATAATTACACTGAAAATGTAAATGACGCGAATGATGCGAATGACGTTGACAGGGGGACACTAATAATAAAAAAGAGGTGTAGGTAAAAAATTGAAAAAAAAAAAAAAAAAAAAAAATATATATATATATATAATGGCAGTCGACTGCCAACAGAAACAAACACAAAAGTGTGGAATAACTAACCCTTTGGCGCAACACGTCACTATCATGTTGCGCATTTCGTTGATGCGAACCCATAATTTTCTCCTACCAAAAATCTCTCACCGCAGCTAAAGAAGTTTTCACTTCAAAAATTGTTCTTGGACATTTATGTAATCAATTTTGCATAATAATATCATTTTGAAATTATCCGTATTTATATTTTCTTTAAAAAATATTAAAAATATTAATAATAATTATTGTTTTGTGAAATGTATTGAATAAACAAGATGGCGGTGTTAGTTTTTATTATGGTTAGCGTCATAGGAACAGCTATGCAATGTATAACTGAATTAATGCACATTATTAAAGTAGTTTGCTTCGATCAATAATAGCACTAGATACAGGATCAGGAACAAAAATAAGTCATTGAAGTGGCCACGTTTACACACACATACACATTTACATTTGTTACTACGAAATATAGAAAAAAGTTTTACAATATTAACAACTTCAGTTCAATATAAACCTTAACACTCAACTATAAAGTTTAATTACGATTGCAAAATATTTATATTTAAGTCCTTCTATCATTGGAGAAAGACAAATAAATAAATTTAAAATTTCGCTTGAAAATAAAAAGTAATTTTTATAATAAGTACAAAAATATTTATTCTAAAATGAAACTTAAAACCTAAGCAATAAGGTTAAAAACATTTTGTTGACAATTTCGTTCTTACTCTATTTTGGAACTAGACGTAGTTCTTGGTATTACATTTCAATCATTTCAATGCTCAGAACACAGTAATCATTGAAAGACGTAGAGTGGCAGGATATTTTTTTTTTTTTAAGCGATGTTTCTTTTTTTAAGGTAGCAAATATTTTTGATCTATTTAAAAAAGTAGGTAGTAGGACTAAATTTGCACAATAGTTATTTTAATAAGGGGTATGCGCTGTGGTAGCCCGCGAAATTCAAATATTCTTGCGTTTTATGCAATTTGCAGGTCCGTGTCAGGTTGTAATCTTGATCAGTTCAGTTATGTCCAATTTATAAAAATGAATTGAATAAATTGTTTAATTATAAATTCAACAATTTGTTACTTAGAACTTTTTCATGGTTTAAATATTTCTTCTCCTCGTTCTTTCGCGACAATAGATACACATTCTGCATTGCGAAATGGATCGCTAGGAAATCTACAAACAAAAATAACATATAAAATAACAATACTACTCCATGCATTTCCCTGTTCCAGAACAGTCGATGTTTGTAACAATAGTTGGCGCTTGTCGCAAACATTGGCCAAACAATCATAATATTTGCTAAATGATGTATAATTTACTATTTAATTGTTATAATAATAATAAACTTACAGTGGTTATTTACACAATTTCTGAAGGCGCACTGCGGCATTTTGACGTCTTAACGTTGGCTATGTTTGGACGATACTAATTTGAAATAAGACCACAAAAGTATTTGTGCTCTTATTTTTCGAGCCGTTTTTGAATCGCTTATCGGGAATCTAGTGCTATTATTGATCGAAGGTAGTTTGTTCAGAATCGTTTACTAAATCAATTATTGTCATTTTTAATATGGGTAATTTTATCCCAAAAATAGGTAATTAAAACTACTTAAATCAAACCAACCTAAACCAACGTGGACGAGTACCTACTGCGCTAGATCCTTATAATACGTGTGCGACTGAGTGCGTGGGTAGTTTTGTAATGGCACTACAATTTTCTTTCACAATCAGTGTATCTAATTTAATAATAATAGTACAAATTCAGTGTACGAGTATGTATTTTATACCATAATATTCTAATAGAGTTGATTAGTGGTCTGCCGTAATTCCCAGACATGTATATAATTATGTTAAAATACTACACTTACCCGGTCCCTTAGCACCTCCAGATAGTAGCCGGCCTAAACGGAAAATAACAGCCCTTTCGTATTCTTGCACAACCTTCAAACAAAAGAAAACATATATTTCAATTCGGTTCTACAAGGCAGCGGCTTAAAGCTTTATGCTTTTTGGTTTTATTTAGGTATTTAGGTTTCGCTTAATGCTACTGAATACCATAACCCTAGTAGAATTTTTGTTGGCGTTTGGTTGGGCCACATACCTCTGAAGGTGGCCCAACTAAATGCCAACGGAAAATGCTACTAGGGAAAGCTCACATTTAAAAGGTTTATTTGTCGAGGTTGAAGACATTATAGTGTATGACAGCCATAAGCGCAGCTTAAACCGGGTACGGAGGTCACCCATCCACGGATCAACCGCGGCAGGCGTAGCTTAACCTGTTCGATCGACCCGTGTGGCTGTTATTACTTAAAGCGGCGGTAGAAACTAGAATATTTAACTAAAAAACATTTCAACCTATCTGCGATTTTCTCCTTTGAATCGTTGAATCGAGTGAATAGTTCATATTCTGTGAGTGGAAAATCAGATCTAAGCACTTTGAAAGCACGTAATGAGCTATAAAATCAATTTGCTTGATTTTAACATTTTATATCGACGCAAGAAAACTCGTTATTCTTTAAAGTTTTTCTTGTTTTTATTTCAAGAAAACGATTTCATCTTATACGCATAATCAAACATTAAATTTTTTAAGAAAAAAATTAAATGACTTCTTGGTAGGTAAATAGAGCATAGTACATGAATTTTTGTCCGACAGATTCGTGATGAGTTAGTCCCAAACTGTTTTTATGTCTTGATGCAAAATATAGCTCTATTTTAAATCTATTTGAATTAATATATATCATAAACTTAGGTCTAAGATAACAATTTTTTCTAACTATTGTATGCCTAACATGGTGGAGCAGTGCAAACGCACACCAAAATAACACAATAATAACTCTATAACCACTGTCTCACAATAAAGATCTTTGACTTTGACTTTTGTTCCGTGTGGTGCCGTACGTAAAGAATAGCACCACCCCATTTCCTCCCGTGGGTGTCGTAAAACGCGACTAAGGGATTTACTAGAGAATGGGCAGCAACGTATTCTATGCATTTTTAACACCATACTGCGATCGCCAACCCGCCTGCCAAGTGTGGCGATTATGGCAAACCCCCTTATGAGGCCTATGTCCAACAGTGGACGTCTTTCGGCTGAAATAATGATGATGATGAATCAATTGAACATTTTAGGTAGGTACCTAAATTATGGTTGGAATAGTTATCTATTCTATACATAACTATTTTGACGTTCAAAAGTGCCTTTTATGTGCCTATTTGAAATAAATGATTTGACTTTGACTTTGACTTTACAAATAAATAAAATTGAAGCGTCTGTTTGTGATGTGTCCAAATAACAGCTTTAAAATACTAAATGCAAAATCATTTTTTAAAATTGTTGTCTCTTTGTCTTTCTGTTTGTTCCGGCTAATCTCCAAAACGGCTGGACCGATTTTGACGGGATTTTCACTGGCAGATAGCTGATTTTATAAGGAGGGCTTATAAGAAGCCGGCAACTAGCTTCATCTTTCTGACTGACCAACCCCTTGATAATTAAAAAGTGCCTATAATTAGTTTATCCATATTAATATTATAAATTTGAAAGTAAATCTGTCTGTCTGTCTGTTACGTTTCACGCTTAAACCGCTGAACCGAACGTTTCGAAATTTGGGATAGTCACGGGTAGATTATAGTTTTGTATTAGGTACCTACTAACATAGATCTTAAGAAAATTGTAACTAACACATATGGATGAAATGTTTATTATTACTATTATTATAGCCTGGGATATGGAGGACATAGGCTACTTTTTTACGCGATAACTGACATCCACGCGGGCGGAATAGCTAGTTTGAAATAAATGCTTTGAGTTTTATATAACTGAGGCTACTTTTATTTTAGAAAAAGACACGCGTGCGAAGCTGCTGGCAGCATCTAGCCTTCAGTATAATCATTACTAGAGTTGATAATACACATTCAAACCAATAAGTGGGTATTTAAGTTCAATCAAATCAATGCTCCCCCCACCCATTATAATAAACTGGAGCAGTAATATTATATAGTCATACACGGCTATATAACAAGCCATAAATTTCCAGTATGAGCTGATCTCGCATTAAATAGGATTTCTGTAAAATGAGAGGTCAGCATATACTGGCAATTTATACCTTGATATTATGTAGCCGTGTGTACACAGTACTCTACAGTGCATATGAATTGGCAAACAGTCCTCTGTTTATGCACTGACGTGTTCTGACTAGGCTATGCGTTTATACTTACCTAGCTATTAATCTAATGGGTACATAAAGTTTGAAGCACGTAATGGTTTTGATTGCGTTCGTTAATATTGATTTTTTTCGATGAATATGCAGTGTTAATACGCGGAGGGGCTTGTAGCTAAGCAATTACAACCATACGGGGCGATCCATCAGGTTAAGCTACACTTGCCACGGTTGGCCCGTGGATGGGTGACCATCTTAACATACCAAAACCCCTCCGTGCGTGCCGTTGGTTCCGGCTGGCATTTGTGTATCTTTGACAGTCGTTATGGGGCATCAGAAGCACGAAAGTCTGACAACCAGTCTTACTAAGAGGTATCGTGTTTCCCAGTTGCTGGGTTATGGAGGTCAGATAGGCAGTCGCTCCATGTAAAATTCTGGTATTCAGCTGCCTTCGGTTAGACTGGAAGCTAACCCCAACATAGTTGGGAAAACGCTAGGCAGATCAATTTTTATGCAGTGTAAATATTTTACAGTTTTCATATCTATTTTCAGGGGCTTTTAACCGATTTTTCGTACGTGTCCAACTTGTAATGGATTGGATAAGATATCCGTTGAGTGAATAGTATCTGCCTTGTTGTAGTAAATATAATAGTCCACCGGTAAGTAATAATATACTTTACGGCTAAATAAATACAGTTATTGTGTAATATTGTTGAAATTACTGCACTTTAGAGTAATTTTTTTAATGTAAATGGTAAATAGATTACAATGCTTTGTATTTATCGTGAAATAACGGAGTTTACTTAACAATTACATCGAAATAACGAAAGGGTGAGAACAGTTATTTTCATAATGTTATAATAAATGGAGTATAGAGAAGAAGATAACTGCGAGCGTTTTTAAACGGACGACGCCGTTTGGAAAAAGCGGCGTCATACAAATTGTCTGCTACATATCCGATAGTTTTCCGTTGTTTATCCCAGAAATGGTCAATAGGTAGCCGCATTTTTATGTCTACCGGGCTCATGGGTGCTAAGGGCACTAAAATAGTGATGTTATCTTAACTGGGTAACCCTCTAATTAACTAATATGTTTGGATACTCAGAGGTCAATATTTTCCCGTTATTATTTGAGGGTCAGGTACCAACTTAGGCGGAAGTCGCATCGTCGGCTAAAGAAAAGTTTGGGTCAGAACGATCGCGTTCAGCGATTATGGGCAAGCGGTAGCGGAATCGCTAATAATTATGAGCAGCGAGTTATGTTTCATTGAAATAGAGCTAGAATGTAAGTTTTTTTGAAAGAGTGATGCGCTGTTTCATTAAATACTAAAAATGTCATTGCAATGAGAGATTTTATGGTTTTAAAGTGTTTAACGCGTAGTTTAAGTTTTTTGTGTCCATTGGCTTAAACAGCAAAAACCTATTATATTATTTTACAGAATTAGTGTTAAATTAAATTTAAGAAAAAAAAGTGCGAGAAAATTCACAAATTTTCCCGGTAATAACTATGGGTTTCCACTCGTTCGTGGGGTCAAACCATTTTTCTTTTTTTGATAAATTATTGACGAATTATTTACTGATTTAGATTTAAAACACGTATAAGTATTTTATTATTACAAAATGTTGGTATCGTTAACTTAAAATTTAAACAAAAAATAGGATGTTCGTTAAAAAAAAAAAAATGTTCAGTTACTATAATTCCTCGATTGGAAAACAGAAAGCCGCACGTAGATTTAATTTAATTTGAGTGTATGTTTTAAAATTTTAAGTATAAATAGCATTTCTTTTTTAATTATTCAAACAATCTTTTTACATCTGTTAAGCCGTTGATGATTATAAATAATTACAAATATGTTGGTTGTTTCATTTGAATCTGGTGTTATAAAATCAATTTCAACCATCGATATCAGCTTTAATTTCCCGCTGAAGTTTATAAGATACTCATTAGGTACGAGTATTTGGTAGAGTAATTAAATAGAATTAAATTGATTTAATTTTGTGGACACATACAAATATCACATAATTATATTTCACCTACCTTGTACCTTCAAGGCAAACTGAAGAACAAAGAAAATGCAGCGGGATGGATAGCCGTCGCTGGAGAGGATCTTCTTGCCTGGGCTGAGCCTGAACATCAGCTCAGGCCCAGCCCTACTATGGCCCAAATGGATTACCTCTAGGTCATTTTTGAGGAAAACCGAGGAAAAGAAGTGGTTGCTGATGAGGGTAGAGTAAGCGGGAGCGGGAGCAGAAGCGACAGCGGGCGAGATCAAGTATGCGAAAGGCGAAGGGGGATGAGAGTAAATATCAGGGAGAGAGGTGGGCAGGTACGAAGTAAAACTTGGAACACGAGTGAACACCAGGACCGACTGTAAGGTACTGCGCTCAGAATCCGCAGCAAGCAAGGACAACTTTCAAGTCCCCCCCGCGCTCTGTTAGTGCACCTGCCTGCATCGACCAATCGCAGGCCCCGTAGAGTGGCGAAGGCGTTTTATATTGGCTCCCATTCGGTAATGCGGTTTTCATATTGGTTATAGTTAGGATGATTTTAACTACGTCGAACAAATTTCCTCGAAAACGCTTTTGAGGTAACAGTGAATTTCCAAAGATTTATCAATTTAATTTTTATTAAGCATTATTTGTTTATTTACGGAGAAACAGCTAAGTCTTCCTAATAATATTGTGACGTTTCCCGAGAGGCTCGAGATTCGAGATTCGATTCGGGACTCGTTACAATCGAGAGTTTTATGACAATGCCAATGGTAGGTCCTTTGAAGGTTTCACATAAATATACTTATTTAGAAAATCGCAGCTGTGCATTAATAATTAAACGAATATCGATCTAGTTTCAAGGCTTTGTCTCAACGACCATATTCATATTGGCTTCGGGTTCAATCAACTTATGTGTGAACTAGGACAATTGATATCTGCTGCTCAATTATTCATAAAACGATGATATTTAATGGCGGCCAAGGTTCGAACTTCTGGTAACATATTCTTCGAAGGAATAAGAAAATTACAAGCCTCTGTTTTAACGATTGACCTTTATTCGGCCTATACGAAAATGTCCTAGATTAAATAAGTTTCATTCTCGTAACTTATGTCCAAAAATCCATTGAACAATTTTTGAACCAGTAGATACTCGAAGATTTATCATGCCTATATAATGTGTAACAGAATTAATGTGTATTATGAAAGTAGTTTGTTCAGAATATATTATTGAATCGATTTCTGTCATTTTAAAAATGGGTAATTTTTTATTCCAAATATAATAAAAATTACGTGAATAAAATTACAGTCACGCTTCCGCTGTACAATAAAAAAAAAAACCAACATGGACGACTGCGCTAGATCTTGTAGTGCTTTCTGTCAAAATCTCACGGTGATAATTTAGGTGAAGTGAGTTATGATTCCACCTGACGCTTGGGATTGACATTATTGACAGCTCACTCTACGCTCACTTCACTTACATTTTCACGGTGAGATGGTTAGAGAATAGCACTGCTGATTTATGAGTGCGACTAAATACGTGCGTAGACTTGTCATGTGACCAAAATTTTCACTCGTAATCATTATAATAATTCTGTACTTCAGAGGTATACAACATTATGTGATGAAATGAACATTTTACAGGAGAGGCAAAAATGCGCGGAGTGAAACTTCGAATGCACATGTTTGCTTTAAACAAGTTTTTTTCAATATCTTTAAAGCAAACTAATACTGTTGAGTTCAACAGTATTTTTTATTATTCTTAGATGAATCTTATCGTCATTTGAGGTCATATACTCATTAGACGTAAGGGGATTTAATGTCATATACGATTGGATATTTCTTTTCATAGATTTCATAGGACTTAATGTCGTATACCAATAAGTAGAACTGGTTCTTGCGATTTTAATGGTGCAAGAAACATATTTTCGAGTAACTGTTGTATAACTCTAAGGTTGAGAATTTAAATTAAACAAACATTATCGCTAATAAATGTCTTGGTTTCATCATTAGATTATCATCTCAGTTTAAGAACACTCAAGTTGTAAAACAAATATACAATGCCTATGTCCGTAGTAAATTAGAATATAATGCAATAGTTTGGAGTCCATTCTGTAAGTACCTATACAAACGTCGATATGGATACTACGTACTACCCCTTTCTATATCCTTCTTTGTTTGACTCAGGAATGGTGGGTTTAGACGCACTCCAATTCAGGCGAGAATCCGCACATATAATTAATTATTGTCTAATATTAGTAGGTAAGATGGATAGTCCCGTTCAACGAGAGTCAATCAATTTTCATGTTCCAGATCAGTATATGCGTGGCGTTGTAAGACGACAACATAGACTCCTCTGCTAACCTCCTACATGGCGTGCTCCTCGAACCAACACCACTCCCACTGCTAGAGCAATTAAGTTAATAAATGACTTTCTAAAATATATTCCTGAAGCAGATTTATTTATTGACTCTCGAAGAACAATCGCTAAACATGTGTATATTTCTTGAAATATGAAGAAATTATGAAGTAATAATTGTTGAGTTGTTTAGTCCAAGAAGTGCTAATTAAATTTTAATGTAAATTTGTAGAATTAGCATAGATATAAGCGATTTGGTGTAAACTGTTAGCTTATATTTGAAGAATTGAATACCATTTGAATACCTAATTTAATAACAATAGTAAAAATTCAGTGTGTGTATAATGACTATAATATAATATTCTATTTGGGGTGTTTGGTGGTATACCTTAATTCCGAGACATGTTTTAGAATTTACTGCTTCGTACGATATAACTATATTTTATGATGTTACCAGTCACGTTCCGCTCAGGTGTTAAACAATGCTCCTATCGGAAGTACGATAGTTGCATTGGAATTGAGATAAACCTTTTATTGCAAGACTAATATATTATATATATAGTACATAATATATAAATCAAAATTATTACCCACGGCTTATTTTATTTTTGAATTGGTTTTATTACAGACACTTCTAACATGCACGTCTTTCTACATTGTTCTCACATGTATAACATGGATGATGTAACCCATATTTTGTAACAATATTTTGTTTTAAAAGAGTGTCCGTGGAGTTTCTTGCCCGTTCTTCTCCATATGAACCTACTACTCTTTGGAATGGGCAACTAGCTTCATCTTTCTGACTGACCGACCCCTTGACAATTCAAAAGTGCTTGTAATTGGTTTATTTGAAATAAATGCTTTGAGTTTGAGTTATTATTTTGTGAATATTTTATGCAGTCATTTCCTACATTTATGAAGCAGTTAAAATTAAAAAAAAAATACCTGTTTAAGGGAATACGTTGTTTTATTATATTTCTCACTTAGAAATATAATTAAGCTTCGTTAATTAATCTTTTATACTGGAAGTTTAATATTTTATACTGAATAATGACGATTTTAGTGGTCCTGATACCAAATCACGTTTAATCACGCAGCGACTTGTTATTATCTGAACTGGAATAAAAGACTTTACAAGAACTGTTGAACTTTCAACTAATTTCATATAATGTTTTATTTTGAGTGAAAAACTATTTTTAGTTTACATAACAAGAAATACAAATGTCATTCCTGTGATTGAGTGACCCAGATAACCAGTGCGCAGCTCGTCATCGGATTTGAGAGAACAGGGTTCGATCCTAAGTCATTATTAAATCATTTTCAACTTTTCTGTTTTAATATTTTAAGTTTCTGACAAATATTCACGATGACAAAGTAAAAAAAAAAGAAATAACTTTGACTTTCTGTTCTTTCAAAAAATCTTACTTTCTTGAGTTTTCATGTAAAAAGTACCTACTTACATATTTTCCCTTTGCGTAAACAGATGTTTTACGTAAAAAAAAAAATGGGCTTATGATTTGTTAGAAAATAAGTAGGTACGACCAGCAAAATATTCCGCGATAAATCATTCGCTTTAACGACACAGCAGCTTTGCGAGCGAGTTAAATATTAAATTAAACTAAAGAAAAGAGACAGTAAATATTCAAAACACTAACACTACAAATAAACATGAATTCCACTTACTTTGAAACAAATGAAAAGTGAGAAGGGCATCGTCAAGCAAACGACGATCCATGACAGGACCACTAAGATCTTGCCGCAAGTTTTTCCTTCAGAATCCGAGTTGTCATTGACTGAAAACCACGAAATAATTTAGAACACTTTTCAACACATAAACAATTAAAACTATTCATAAAAATAAATTCAATATATACAAATCGCTGGGTTTAAATTGACAGTTGAAAGCTCACTGCTATTTGTAATGGTCGGGTATAATTGCTGTCGACTCGACATTTCCATCATAATTTAGAATACATTGAGAACACAAAACTACCATGCGCTACCGACAAGCGTCTGATATTTACTGACCCTGCATGCTTACTCACGCTGGCTGATATAAAATTCACGTGGGAACCTAAAGGTGGAAACTACCACTAGTCTTAATAAAATATATTCCTAAATAATATAAGCATGATGGAATTATTTACTTACCGTTCTCATTGACTTCCATAGTGGTAGATTCTGAATAGCGCGCCATTTTGAATAGGTAGTATTTTACATAGCGTGTGAACTGAATGGAGGCAACTGAGTGACTGATGAGAGAGGACATGGAGAACTCAAAGAAGCCGTTAAACGAAATGACAGTCTGGTTGCTGTTCCTTATGTAGGGTCCAAAGGCCCTGTAGTGCAATGGGGGCTATCGTTTTTGTGCTCACCAGTTGGCGCCACTGTTGAGTAAGGTCCTTTTTTTTAATGGCATCTCAGAGTTAACCACGAGGGCTTGAGACTCTTTAACCGGGCTATCCTGTAGTGCCTTAAGCTCCTAAAATAAATTTAAGGCCTCCAGCCAGGGCATACTTATAACCTAGCCCACTGCACGCTAAGGGCACCCCCTGTGGGGAACGAACCTCGGCTTAGGGCAGAGTCGGAGGGAGGGTGGCAAGGGACCGTCGGTGGCTGGATAAAATCAGGGTTATGATTATTATCAGGGGGATTTAAAGCTACATGCTGCTCAGCTAAAGCGCGTGCTGGCGCTTCACTTAAAGGCAAGGGTCGGGGAGGACTATTCGTTAGTCGGGGATTTCGCGCGGGGCCTCGGCGGCGAGGTCGGAATGACGATCGTGTAGTGTGTAATCTTTAGCGAACTGTGCTAGTTGACCTATGACTCTCCTGGAGGAGAGTGATGGGGTCGTCTGGGTCGGTCAGAGCATGCCGTGGACGGCGGGTCCTGCTAATAGTAGAGGGAGTATAGTTGACGGCCTTTACAACAAGAGTGTTGCGGTGAGAGTAAGGTCCTGTCAGTATTCTTATTTTATATGTTTTGAATATGTTTAAGTACTCATTACTTCATAAAATGTTAATTTTATTAAATTTTAAAATAACAAATGAATTTTTACATTATATTGTTTTTAAAATTGCCAAGCATTAAGCAGACAAATATTATTCTTCCTCCAAGTGCTACGAAATTGGATCCTAAGTTGTTACTTAAAATCTTAAGCTGTAATTAATTAGGAATGGCACAATCTTTACAATTATGAATAATTAGTTACAATTTGCTATAGAAAATCCCGCAAATAGTGAACCTTCAGTTTCACATTCGACATTTTTAGAGACCTCACTCTACACTAACGCCTCTAGCGGCGAATTTAAGCGCGATAGTCCCCATTGCGTGGGTCTTATGCGATAAGATATGTATGGACACTGAGTTACTTTGCTTTTATTGGTTCGAATTGCGTTTCAAGTTGGGAGACTCTTTAGGTTAAATGAGAAGTGCTTAGTAGGGGACTCTTTACAACTTCATGAATTAGACATAACTGAACAAACAGATTGTCGAATGTTTCTTCGAATAACTGATAAATATTTCAGATGGTATATGACGTCTATCTTCGTCGTGTAAATTACACACGGAACACAGACGTCGTTTTCCATCAAATCAGTAATCCATACTTTAATAATATAAATGTGAAATTAACTCTGTCTGTCTGTCATGTTTTCACGCCTAAACCGCTAAACCTATCGTCATGAAATGTGGCAGAAATATAGCCTGGGATATGGAGAAGGATATAGGCTACTTTTTTTAGGAGATAAACGCCCTCCACGCGAGCGAAGTTGCGGGCAAATGTTAGTAAACTTATATTTTTATTCGACGGTAAAAAATATAACGATTCTTTATATTTTAAAATAATATGGCGTAGCATGGAATCTATAAGTCGCGTGATATACCTATACTCGTACCTACATAATTTATACGTATCATCATTATTTTCTATGACTATTCAAAACGCTTAGCTATTAATTGGAAAGGATAATAATGTATGAAAATAGCCAGACCGTCTCATTGTCAACCTGTCGATTCTCTCTGACAGACCATGGGGAGATACATTTCATTTATACCCAAAGTCTCAAATTCAGATAATTTATCTAAACAAAGTAATGTCAAGAAATGTCACTGTCAAAATGACGGGACAGTGGTGCAAAACATTTTATCATATTTTTTTTTTGTACGTCGTCATCGCTAAAAATAAAGTGAATTAATTATTCTTCACCATCATTCTTGTTTTAGAAATAAATTATATAAAAAAAAAATATATATAATAGTTTAGTTTACGTTTTTATATTTTAAATACAGACGACAGTTCTGTCAAAGTTGATCTTACATTTTAGTTGCAATAAGAAAACCACCTTATGTGTCCCCTATGAGAATTCGACATTCGACTATGTATAAAATTGGGTTATGATTTTAATGATAGATCGACCGATAACTTGTCCTGCTGGAAGCTTTTCTGGAAGGACGGGTTTGTGTCCTACCGGAAGACTGCCGCGAGTCCTGCTGGCAGTACGCTGTTTGTATGAAATTTTGTCTGATCCTTCCAACAGTACGGTGATCTCGATTTTGAACTTACGCTGGTCAGAAGTTTTAAATATTTGGTCAGTGCGTATTAAAATAAAACTCATTTGTTTAAGTACTTTCATAATTTGAATAATAATGATGTATTCGTACTTGATAAATGACAAATTACTATTATAGGAACATACTTATCTATTTATTTTTACTGATTGAAGGTCAGTTGGGTTTAGCAGCCGTTTATTCGACAACGTAAAAGATACAAAAATATTCTATTTTTCTTGCAAATTTGAACTTTGTGCTGTATACTGTATATTTGTGTGTATTACAGTAATGTGACCAAAAAAAGTTGTGTCCTTCCGGAAGCACTCAAATTCCTGCTGGCAGGACTCTGAGCGATCTATTATTAATAAAGACTACATATGTGTGTCGATCCTTATAAGTGCAGGCCTACATAGAAATATAAAAAAGGATTTTTAATTAAATTAGTCTTATTAAGAAAAGTACAAACACTATATTGAATACAACACTATTATAATACTTACTATACTACGTACTTGGTAATATATTTACCTAAATATTTACTGGTGGAAGATAACTTTGCTGAATTTGTAAATAGCTAACAAAATATACATGTGTCGGTTTCAAATCACAAAAGTACTATAAGCCAGAAAAGCGAACAAATTTCTAATAAACAAAGTAACACTTTTCATTTGTATACAGAAACGTATAACGTTAGTAGGTTTTTTTCGTCTTTGATATTTATCGGGAACTTTGAAAGTTGTACAAGGCGTAAGCCAACTCGCAGAGGCCCATTATACATATGTAAATTGTTATTAAAACTTCTAAATAGCTATTGTTTTCTTCAGCAAAACTATCCTTTACAATTTTATTTGTAAGCTTAGTTAAATTATTAACTTATGATTTCAAAACCTTATTTGTACAAAATTTTTTGGCATTGAAATTAATTGGTGAACCAATTCACTTGGCAATTCGTTACCCAAGAAATTTCCAATATTTTCTTGTTCCTTTATATATTATAATCTATACTAATATTATAAAAAATAATATGTTTTTGTTAGTTTGTTTGCTTGTATCGAATAAGCTCCGAAACTACTGGCGCGATTTTAACAATTTTTCACCAGTAGAAAGCTAAATTATCAGGAAGTAACATAGGCTATAATATAATTTCAAAAATGTTTAAGATCCTTTAGAAATTTGCAATAATGTAACAAGCGTGGGCGGGCGTTGTGATGCGGCGCGGTGGGACGGGGGAACAAGAAATTTCACGCGGACGAAGTCGTGGCAGAAGCTAATAAGGTATATAATCGTAAAGCAAAAACATAGTCATAAGTATTTGAGATGTATCTTTGTATTGTTTTTTGTTTCTTTAGGTGTCAAATCCAAACTTAAAAGGTTGGTCCGAGCGCAAGATTATAAATATACTTCTTGTTACGGACGTGAATCATATTTTGATCAACATTACAACCTGCCACTGACCTGCAAATTGCAAAAAAACGTAAGAATATTTGAATTTTGCGGGCTAACTTAGCGCTTTCCCCTTAACCCTGAAACTGCGTGAAGTGGACGCCCGCGCGGTTCTATTCAAAAGTGCTCCGTCGCGGGGATCCGTGAAGGCGTCCGTCGCGGGGGCAGGCGCGGGGCCCGGTAGCGCCTGGCTGTCGATTTTTTTGCTAGTCGTTGTTTTGATAACTTCTCCATCGACACGACTGTGACATGCATACCGTTAAAATTAAACTACGGGTAATTCCCGCGTATCCACGCAACGGGTGCCCGTCGCGGGTGCCCGCATAACGCAGTTTCAGGCCTTAAGGTGTTAGAAAACTCTCTGTAATTGGACAGACGTTATTGTTATTTTTGACGTTCAAAAGTGCCTTTTACGTGCCTATTTGAAATAAATGATTTGACTTTGACTTTTGTGAGATCGCTATCTTGGGAATCCAAAGCTTTACTGATTGTTTATATTGACGTTTTGACTGCAGCACCTGAAGGGATAAATTTAGTTCTTCTTTATTTTAGGTAGGTATGTTAAGCTTCTGCTCATGTTCTAGGTTTCTTGATTATTTAAATACGATGTAGTTTACGAACGATGCAAACCTATTTGAAATCAGTCAGCTGTTAGCCTTATCATTTTAATTGTATTACAAAAAACTTAGGCATAACTTTTGCTTCCTAAAATATTATGTTATCAGTGCTTTTCAAGCTTTAAACTACATTATTAGTACAAGGTTGCTGCACATAGTTGAGGCAGAATCCTCTATTGCCCATATCAACTGGAGATTCTATGTTGTCTGTGTGAAACCATAGACGGAATGGTTTTACAGTACCTGTGAAAAAGATAGAAAAAAAGATTAGCAGACTTGTCGACGACGACGGCACACCTTTAATGTATTAAATATTCAAATATGGAACAACTTTCGAGTTCTAAGGTGGCGTCTCAATTCAGACGTTTGAATTGAGGAGCCACGTTCAAGAACCTGTATGTATCCTTTCAAGGGTTTGACTTCAAAATTCCAGGACTAGCCTACAAATTGAAGTTACTTCTAAATATCTTCTAATTTTTTAAGGTATTGAGTATTAAAAATAGGAACACCATCGTTTTATAACTATATTATTCTTTCTGCTGAAATATAGAGATTAAGAAGGAATTGTAAGAAGGCCGACGGTACATGAAATTATTGTACTGAGTGTTCGAAATTGGAACAACAATGTTTTATAGCATTTTATTATTTCTGCTGAAAAATAGAGATTAGCGAATAGGCCCAAATTATTGTATTATAATTCAGTATTCAAAATTGGATTATCAATGTTTTATAACATTTATTCTTTCTGCTGAAAGTTAGAGATTAGCAAGCAGGCCGATGCTACACCAAATGATTGTATTGAGTGTTCAAAATTGGAACACCATCATTTTATAACATTTTAAGATTTCTGCTGAAAGTTAGAGATTCGCGAGCTGGCCGCTGGAGCTGATATTATGTTATATTTGAATCATTCTGTTCAATTTCCTTTTTGGCTAATTGGTATCATTCTTTTGTTTTTCTCCTGTGCAGCACAAATTGTTTTGTGTGCCATACCGCAATGAGGGTATTCTAAAATTATGTTCATTAATTAGGTGGGAGCACTGAGACCTCAGGTCCGGGCACCTGATAAGTGTCAAAGCGTCTTTATTTTCTTTAGTTGTGACTGAATGATGAACGAATGATGAACATCATCATATTATATTTTATATTAATTTTATTGTCGAAATGGAAGACCTCTTGTCAAAGTGGTGCAACTGTTGGCGTAAATTTTCATGAAAACCCTCATACAATACCTACTAGGTCTTTTTATAGACTTTTTTACCTAGTATCATTAATTGAATTTAATATTCTACTGACGGAACAACTTGGTCCAACAAATTTAAAATCATGGACCCGTGCAGGCTTAGGAAGTAATCAAGGATAATATTGAAATTGCATATAAAAGAAAAGATTTTGCAACGGAAACCTCATAGGTACTGTGAAAATTAAAATGTTAGGCTTCCGTTACACTGTGAAAAAGATAGGCAGACAATTTTGCTAAAGGTGGTCAATGTTGAGAATCGAACTCAACACAACACCGTGCACGCGGTCTGCACGCGAAGTTGTTCGATGCGTCATCGATACAGCTGCGGGGCGGTGCACAATATTTGCTTCCACGGACTCCAACGCGACGGACGATATTCACTTTCAAATTAAATTAATAACTGTTTGTCCGGGAAAGTTCAATGTTTTTTTATAAGCACGGCAAATAAACCATTGCCATTGCATACAGTCCACTTTTCATTTGGTCCTTCGAGCCGGATCAATGTTAGCGCAGAGAGGGAATGAAAAGTTGAGTGAATAAAATGATTTAATTTTAGTAAGTGATAACGGTCAGTAGGCGCTGAGTTGGCGTCTGAAATAGATGACTGTACGGAAGAAAAAGACGTAGCCACTCTGCCTTTCCTTGGGTTATCACTCTGATAGTATTTTGTCCACTTGTTTGCCAAATATTATTGTCTTCTTTATTTTTCGTGCGGATAGTGACTAACCTGGTGTCAGAGTTTTTATGCCTCCCATGGGCCTCTGTGAGATGTTTCTCAACGGCATGTGAAGGCAACTAACATGCAGTTGAGAAACATCTCTCAAGCATGCTGGTTTCCTCATGATGTTTTCCATTGCCGTTTTTTAAGCAAGTGGTAATTATTAAACAATACGAACATGAATCCGAAAAGTCAGAGGTGCGTGCCTTGGGTTCGAACACGAGACTTAGGACTTGGCAGTCCGACGATCACACCAGTAGGCTATCTATCATTGTACGATGATGATACTTAGATATACCATGTGAACATATCTTACTCAAAACAGTAGCAGCTTGCATCGAAAGTTCCGCTGAAAATGTTCCTCCGCAGATTCTATCCGTACATAATGCTTGAGCCGGCTGGATTCGTCCAACGTTGGTGGCGCAGGGTAGCAGTAGCCAATCATTGGCGCAATTATTGGGCCCAGCTCCTGAGCCAATCATGGCGTTGACTGGACCATTGCTGTTGCCACTTAAAGTGAAGGCTCGGGAACGATTGTTAACTGCAAGATAAACATAGGTAAGGTAAACATAAAAAGAATTACATAAATCATAAGTACATCGAATTGGACATTTACGATCCCATTTTTTATGTGAAACATTTAAATTGGCTTGTCTTGGGAGTAATACCAACTCGTATGCCGTGACGGCAAACGGCATGACGCTCTCTTATTCCGTGATGCCCCAATGTCTATATATTGAAAATATTTATTTGTCTTCTTTTTATATTCTGTATAATATCATTTTAATAAGAATGATATATTTATTTTTTCTCCATATTTTTTATTGGTTTTCTTTAATTATAAATTCTTTCAATAACCATTCGACGTTTCACATCTGACGACCCGTGACGGCCAACTTTTTTATTTAATTAGTTTCCTTGGTTTAAATATTCTGTAAAATAAAACTAAGGGCTGGTTTTACCAGTAAAACTGAACGCGATCAGCACATTTAAACTGAGTTCAAGATCTGTTAGTGTCAATATTCTATAACAATAATGACACTGATAGCTCTTGATCTCGGGTTCGCATCAATTTCATACGCACTGTGCGGGTAACTGCATTGCAAGCACAATTATGTACGTAATATTCATGTCTATGCGCACTGCGATGCGGTTACTCGCAAACCGCTCCGGTCGCTCGGAGTGACAGCCAGCCGGACGGTTGCTATACGCACTGTGCAGGTCAGTCTGTGGCTGCCCGCCATTAAGTAAGATTGTGTGCACGTGGTACGTCTATTAAAAAATATTACAAAATGTTTGATTTCATCTCGTGTATGCAAATAAGGATGCACCCAGTACTTCTTTCTTTGTTTTTTCTTCTTTACGTAAAGTGTGTAAATGTAGTAAATACGAGAGCTGCAAATTCTTCCGCGTCCATCTTTGAAATGGCTCGATATATCGCAACCAACCGCACGTTGCGGTTGAAGACCGGCTGGCCGCATTCGCAACCGCATCCTGCGGTCAGCCGCACGGCTAGCCGCATTGGGGCTACTCGCATAATGCGTATGAACCCTTAGATGAGCTGATTGCGTTTAGTTTAATTGGGAAAACTTTTTCAGATCCGCTAATTAAAGCTTAAGGGGGATAAGGTTACCTATGTATATTTTAAACAAGGTTTTGATTGAACTTTAATTTTTTTTACAAGAAAATACAAGAATAAAACACTACGAGTACCTAATAAAGCAGTCTATTTAATATAACAACAGTTTACAGGTCAGGGAAATGAAAACACATTTGCCTTTTAAGTCGGACGTAATAATACAGTGTGTATTAAATATAACATTTAGAAAAATCATCATTGAAGGGAAGATTCCGAGATAAAGTAGGTATTTCAATTTTCTAACAAGACCACTCTTACAGTAATTGGAAAAGAAAACCAAGTAAGGATTATTTTTTCATCTCAGCGTGATTATTATTTGCTGTAGTTGCAATTCTGATCTCTGTCAGTTACTATGCAATTTTATACAAACATTTTTTTATGCGTATATATTTTACAAAACATGCTTTTAAAACTAAATCTTACAAACTACAATAATTTAATTAACGAAAAAAAAAAATTTACTAAATAGTAAAACAAGTTAATAAATAAAATAAAAAAAATGGAATATTGGAAAAGTCCAGTAAATATATGCCGAAGTCAAAATCTAAATCTTTTTCTTAAGGCGCTCGCAGGATGCAGGGATGTAGCTGAATACCAGTATTTTATATGCAGCGACTGCCTATCACCTATACACAACCCGGTTACTGGGTAATACGATACCCCTTGGTAAAACTAATTGTCGATCCACGAATGACAACCGGAACCAACGGCTTAGTGTTCGAACTGAGTGCACACTCGACTCGAGCGTCCGGCGCGGGGCGGCGCGTGCGGCGTTCATGTTAAACACATACAATCCCTCGCGAGTGTCCTGAGTGGCGGCGAGCGGCGCGGCGAACAATCTTTCATCGCTTGCACGCGACGCAAAACGCCCCGCCGCACGCTTTTTCACTCAGGCCGTACACTTAGCGTGCTTTCCGAGGCACAGACGGGTCTTGGTATGTAAAGATGTTCACCCACCCACGGACCAAACGCAGCAAGCGTAGCTTTACCTAGTCGATCGATCCGGGCGACTTTTTTTTAATTGTTTAGCCATAAGCCCCAAAATATTGATTTGGCGACTTTCAATCAAAATTAATCAATCAAACATAAAAACGTAATTTGACTGAACCTGTCTTATTATTACTAACCATCTTTTTAAATGTTTTGTTTTGATTAAGAGGTAAACACATCATTGAAGTTATTTTATATGAATTAGCAGTATTTTATGAGGAACGTAAAGTTTTATAAGCTATTTTTTACTCATTTCTAACCTTCACAAACCTTCCTCGAAACTGTTTTAATCACATTTGCTGCGGGAAGCGGATCAAAAGGGCCGCAGTCAGGAAGTTATTAAGCGAATGCACGTTTGAACAAAGTCGACTTATCTGAGCATCCTGTTTTTGATTGGCGGTACCTATCACCCCCAGGATGTATTTCATAATTAAAACTTTCGCTGCACTTTCACAACTAAAACTATACAGAATTCATTTAATATATTTATTTAGCAGCACAGACTAGAAGGCATACAATATAAAATATACAGCAGATAAAAAAAAGTGTAAAGTATGATGTAAGAAATTAGCAAGAAAGTGTGCCTCACAACTGCGCCAAAAAGGACCAATTCAGCAAAAAAATCAGACAACCTAGTATCTGACTGCAACTTACTATTTGCAACTGGACCTGTTTTGTTTCTGACGTCATTCAACAATAAACAATAAGTTTTGGGGGGTTTTGGGTGGTCCTATTAATTAAATGTTGTCCTATGACTGTTTACTATGAAAAATATCATTCATGTTAAATAAAAAAATTGAAAAATATCTTCATCTTGAAGAAAATGGGTCGTACCTAATCAAAATCTACGATGGTGGTTATGTCAATGTAATAAATTTTTGCCATTGGTATAATTTCCTTGGTTTTAGAATGATGCCGAAAACAAAATCCAAAATTACATAAATTAAATAGTTATTTATGATACTATTGCGGTAAGTTGCTTGTCACAAACGAGTGGCTTACCATAGTCACAAGTTTGTAAATACCAATTTCTGCACGTGTGTTATACAATGTTTTTTAACACATTTGCGAGAAAACGGTACAATATGTAATGAAACAAAATGATAATATATGTAATTATTTTTTTTAAATAAATTATAACATTATGATAGACATAATTTTTTTTTTGTCAAGTGACTCTTTCAAAATATCAGGTGGAGTAGATCTGTGAGACAAACGTATTAAGCAAAAGCGCTTCCAAGGAGGTTCGATCAGTCAGCTTATTTATTCTCGTAATGTGAAACCCATTGGTGGAATTCTTATAATATTTTGTATGGAAATTAGAAAAGAAACCGTAAAGAATACGCACGGTGCTATACAACGGCGTATGCGGTAAACTAGGTACTTAGGTGAGAGTACCTATTTTACCGCACGTTTCGTTGTATGGTGCGTAATTTTTAACTTTCGAAGAATATATACAGGCTTCGTAAATGCATTTTTTTGGCAAATGTTTTTTATTTTTATTGTCAACACACTTGCTCGTAAAGTGGCTCTTAATGAATTGCTTTTAGGTCCATAATGCAGTGTATTAAAAACGCGTGCTTACTTTATGTTACCGCGCTAGTGCTGTAACGCCACAGATAACTATCTACTAGTCGGATATTTGCACTTTTTTAAATCTCATCACCGATACTTCCATAAGGCTGGAGCCATAATGCCATATTTCACTTTTTTATAGTCTGAATTGTCCTTGGTCCCAAAATGAACTAAAAATTTACCTTAAATTGTCTGTGGTCCCTCCCGGAAACAAACGAAAAAGACCCTGACTGGCGTTCTATTATTGCAGATTCTCACTGAACTAATGTATATTTAGGTCTACATTACAGTTAGAATAAAATATTCCTCGATTGTAATTAATCTAAATCATAATTTTACTTTATACTTGAATAAATTATATGTTTTTTATTTTTCAAAGCATTCTGTAATTCCATACTAACTACAATTTGACATACGAAAACACTATATTATTTTTTTATATAGGCTTTTTAGCGGTTTGTATACTATTATAATATATCTACAATATCTCTACAATGTATGACTGAATTAATACACAATATAAAGGTAGTTTGTTAAAAAAAAAAAAACACTATTTATTCATTTTCTCTTTATGTGTAGCCTTACTGCGACTTGCTTTTTTTTTACATAATTTCCATATTTTATTGGGGTTGCTTTGTGTCTATTCGCTTGGATATTTGTCTTTACTGTGAGTACCTACTTACCTACTACAAAACATTTTTTCAACATTTAAATACGGAAAGTATTTCAATTTTGAACTCTTTTCATTGTTCTGAACAGCCATTAAAAAAAAAAACAAAAAAAAAAACTTCCAAAACAAGCAACCATCAGTTCATAGTTAATGAAGGAGAAGTTCTCAATAATTAACAGCTGTTGAAGAAGAAGTCCAAGTCTTTTGCCTTGGCCTAGTTCACTTGTCTACGAGTATAACTAATAACAAATCAATACTATAAACCGATATACCGACGATTTTTTATGTTTATAAGATGTATGATTTTATATTGAAAGAGCATGGCAGTTGAGAGTATGTCATGCTCACGTAAGTGTCTCACTGATGGTGGCGCGTGTGTTGGATCATTCGGTTCCCTACAAAATGGTTGAGCTGGATGGTGTTGACTCACGCCTCATGTTCCACAAAATATTTGGGCATAATTGTTGATCAAAGACTATCATGGCATCCTCACATTGAGATCCTTATGAAAAGGATCCAGAAGCTCGTTTGGGTCTTGAAAACTTTACGCCATGTTATGTCCACGCAATTTTTAAAGATGATCTATATTACTTTGGCGCAATCTATTATAGCTTACTGCATTCCGATTTGGGGTGGGGCTACCAAAATTAAATTCCTCGATCTGGAAAGAACTCAGCGATCATATATCAAGGTGATGTACTTCAAACCATTTGCTATTCTTTACGTCCGGCACCACACGGAACTGAATTCCGGAATTGTTGGAATTGTTTCATATCAGTTATGTAAAATCCTTACCTGTATCCGGGCACACGGTGTATTGTATCCCACAGAAGTTACGTTCCATCCTGACGCAAATCCCATAGTCTTGGTTGCTGAGTTGCAATCCCGAAGTGGGATCATAATTGAAGGAGCGAAGTTGACCTGATACTCCCGTGTAGTACTGCAAGCAACCTTCATCAGCTGTCAGAGAAAAAAATTGCTTTAATGTCTATTAAGGCGACTATAACCGACTTTTAATGATTTTATACTGAAGTTAACGTCTAAACGAGTAGTGTTAATGAATTGGAAAACATATATGTTAAATTAGAGCATTTTCTTAAGACTGCACCGAGCGCACAGTGGCGCCCTCATCGTTATTTCGGTGATTTCTTTTATTTTAGAATGAAAATGCAGAAAATAAGCTCGTCAAGCCACTATTTTCAAAAAATGGAAAATAGTGGCCTCTAAGCTCCATTTTAATGATTACAATAAAACATAACAATTTAAAACTACTGTTTGTAGTAATGATAACGTATAGTCTTGTGAAGCATAACTTGACGAGCTTATTTTCTGCATTTTCATTCTAAAATAAAAGAAATCACCGAAATAACGATGAGGGCGCCACTGTGCACTCGGCGCAGTCTTAATAACTTAATATATGAATATTTTAGATTATGTTTATATGTATTACATAGTGAAATTAATTTGCTAAGTTATGTCTAACGCGGATAAAAAACTGAGAATCACGCAAAATCTATCAAGCGTATTTTTCTTAAACTTTCACCTTTTTAAAAATAATTTAATTATTGATCTTTTAGTATACGTGTTTTATTAAAATACCTTTTGTTTTATGTATAATAAATTAATACTGGTAGTCCTAATACTGGCAGGACGTACAACGCGTTGTGTGAGCTCAGTACGTAACACGCAAGCTAACCATTCAAGGACACTTGCCAATATCTGGGCCTTAAGACTTAGTGAAGGTGGCGGGAATCGATTGGATACAAGTAGCAGGGGAACAGTCGTTTTGGTGATACTTGGTAGAGGAGAAGCCTATGCCAGCAGGAAATAATGATGAAGATTATGATGAATTTGTTTTATAAATATCAGTAAGAAAGGCACACATTCCAATGCAAAATCTATTAACAATACCCTTCAATCAACTCAGTCTATCGCAGTCGAGTGCTGAACATAGGCCTCTCCCATGCTGCGCCACAACACCCTGTCCTCCGCTTTCTACATCCAGTCTGTCCCAGCGACCTTTTTGAGGTCGTCGTTCCATCTAGCTGGTCCCACACTACGCGCCGATACGCGGTCTCCACTCCAGGACTCGTCTGCTCCACCGGCAATATTTATTTTTATTAAATTATTTTTTTCATATCTTTTTAAACGGCTTATTCCAGAAATGTCCCCTGAAAAACCCCCCTTAGGAGGAAAAGTGGAATATATAAAAACCAGTCTAGAATTCACCCCTGCTTATTTCACTAATCCCCCAGAAAATCCCCCTCAGTGGGGAAAACTGACCCCTAATGTAAAAAAAATACTTTCAGGGGGGTCTTGGAATAAGTTTTTTTTTAATTCTAGTTTTCCCCCCTAAGCGGGATTATCAGGGGTGAATTCTAGACTGTTTTTTATAGATTCCACTTTTCCTCCTAAGGGGGATTTCAGGGGGGATTTGTGGAATAAGCCTTTTTAAACACATAGTTTATAAACTAATTGTCTTAAAATAACAATTATGTACAAATCGTACATGTTTAAATGGGGGGAAGGAATATCACATTTCTTTTTTATATTCCATTATTTTTAGATGATTATTTGCCCTCTGTTTATATAGGTTGGTACATGTAATTTTTTTTAAGACTTATCTTATAAATATTAAGTAAATATTATCATATTCGGTACATGAAATAAATCCTCTTTATATGAATTGAATATCAATAATACAAATTTGCAATATGTTTCAAGTTCCTTAAAGCAAGAGCAAAATTGCTGTTCTCAATAACTCGAGATTAGCAATTTAACCATTAGCTTCGTTAGTCAGAAATTTAATTAGTTGTGTCAACCGTATAGGCTAATTGATTGTTAATAGGAATCTGCTCGCTATAAAGGCGCTCTTAAACGGGCTATACTTTCCCGGCAATGTGTGGCGGTACTATTGGCAACTATTGCTCGGACATCTCGAAAACATTTTATTACAGCTTATGGCTGAGCAGTCTATGGCTGGGCCATGTATTGCAATATATCTGCAACTATGGCAATGTTGCCGGCCACTGTGTTGCTGCCACATATTGCAGTAAAATATTGCCCGTTTAGGCGCAACCTATAAACGTCTGTGCTATCTAATCAAGCTCAAAGGCTTTATTAACTCCATTGCAGACGACAGATATTGGTATTCTCGCTTAATATGCAATGTCAAAGGTAAACAAATACTGCATTAAGGGCCTAAAGGCAATACGTCGTCTTTACCGGGCGAGGAGATGTAATTAAATGAAAGTCAATAATACTCTGAATAATCGCACGTCTCTGATCATATTAGGGAATGAACAATAATGTAAACGATGTTCCACCAAGTACGTGAGGCGCGACCGCAAATCAATCAACTCACTGCACTCCAAGGGTAGTTACTACACTGAAATGTACTCCAATCAAGTGACTTTTTAGTTTGATTGACGATATCTTGTTTAGATTAATCAAAATCTTAGTTAAGTTGATCATCACGACATGATTGCAGCAGTACTAGTTAAACGATTGAACGCTCAAACAAGTTTCTCGATTGCCCTTAACATGACATCAATGTAGAAGAGTTAAAAGAGGAACAAGTAAAAAAAAATTTACTGTAACAAAGATAGTTGTGTCAATCAAGCATTTTGATTCCAATAATCTTGGTTGGAGCAACTATGTTTTGACTTGACTGCTGCAAATAGGTTTTGTGATAACTCCAATTAAGATTCCGTTTCAAATCTCAATCAAATAAAAGTAGTATTTGTGATCATTGTGCTTGATACGCTCAGATGCAAACAAGTTATTTAGTCAATCTACACAAAATCTTGATTGTGGAAACTACTTTTTTTTTTCAGTTTATGATCACCAATCTCAATAAATCAATGCCAGCTTCAAATTCAATTCAATTAATTCGGATTCAATCGGCGAAATCGATCGCCATTCCTCTTACTTTTTGGCGGGAGGTGCTCCTCATTACTCGAGGTCACGTCAAGTTGACAGCTGTCAAAATTGTTCTAAAACCAACTCCGTAAGTTTGGCGTCGTAAAACCTTAACCCTATTACAAATAACAAATAATAATTAATAAAAATCAATATTCAATATTATTAATAAATAATTAATAATATTGACGATTGACTGCTGCGCTGCGTGTCGCGGGTTCGATTCCCGCAAGGAACAAATATTTGTATGATCTACAAGTAGTTGTTCCGGGTCTGGCTGTTTGTGTATGTGAGTTTAAATGTTTGTAAACGCTTCCACGATACAGGAGAAATTCCTAGTGCGGGGCAACGTTTAAAAAAAAAAAAAAAACACGGAATAAAGTTAAGCTAGGTATATACGTCAAGAAATGTATGGTTATACCGAAGTTATTCCTAGGATAACATTATTCCGTGTTTATTTGTAAGGCCCTTAGACGTAACGTCAAATCTCTTATTTAGTACATACATACTGCAAAAAGGATCTCTTATTAAAAAAAAATTGGACTGCATCGTTGGTCTAGTGGTCGTAATCGTTACTGCTGAGCATGAAGTCCTGGGTTCAATTCCCGGTTCGGGCAAATGTGTTATTTCCATCTGGAATTTCTCAGTAGCAGCCCGGAGTCTGGATCTGGGCCTGGTTGATGGTAATAGACTCGCCCACGACGACCGTTTTTTGCAACCGTTTTCATCGCCGGTAAAACGGTTGCGTTTCGTCCGTCAAAAATTCGACAACGACCCACCACTAACATTTACCAAAAATAAACCTTCAAGATTTCATTATTCTATACATTTGGAGCGTTGAATTTGAATATTTTAATAATTGAATGAAAGTCTGATGAATAAAAATCTGAAGAATTATTAAAAGTAGCTAGATTTGCAGTTGCATTTAAACTGAGTATTAAACAAAACAACAACATGCCAAAAAGACAAATAAGAATCGTCGTAGCGAATGTTGGAGTTATCTTTCAATCTGCGAAAGTTTCGAGACTGAGTTAAGTGAAATAGATTAGGTACAGTCAACTGTCGCCTCAGGAATGAATCCAGATATAAATATCCGTCAGAAGTTATTATAACTTACCTGGAGTTAGTGGTATCTCGGTAAATCAAGATAAATGACGATTGGTATTTTAATACCAATCGTCATTTATCTTTTAAAGGTACGTATGACAGGTCACTTACAGTTTACTGTAAGTGACCTGTCATACGTACCTTTTAACACAATGTGAAAACATTATATAAGCCAATTATTTTTAATATAGTAACCGTGGAGTTTATTTCCGGCTCTTCTCCATATGAAACGATCGATTGGAACTGTGTCTGGCTTCTGAAGTTTCATAGGTGCTCATGTAGGTTTATGTGTGTCTTTTATTGGGCATAGATAAGTAACTGTTGTTACGTCGGGTACTGACATGCGGATTATAACGATTTTTGTAAAAGAAATATTTTATTTTATGTTATTTCACAAAACTCAAAAAAACTCAAAGCATTTATTTCAATTAAACCATTTACTGGCAAGAGACGGTCAGTTAGTCAGAAAGTTGAAGCTAGATGCCCATTCCAATACGTAGATCACTATGGAGAAGAACGGACAAGAAACTCCAAGGACACTCTTTTAAATCAAGATATTACATAATCCTGGGTACATTATTCTTGTTGCTTCTATATGTGAGACAATGTAAAAACTAATAAAACAATTCAAAATATAAAATTACAAATTAAAAATAAGCCCTGGCAGTCAAGAGATGACCAGTCCCAACTGACGGCGCCCGTTCACGAACATGACGCATGGATCAGCATCATCCAGCTCAACCATTTTGTAGGGAACCGAATGACCCAACACACGCGCCACCATCAGTGAGACATTTAAGTGAGCATGACATACTCTCAACTACCATGCTCTTTCAAGTCAACATAAATCATAATAACACATAATAATATCTATTTTTTATTTTATTTTTATTTTACTTTTTGTTTCTGTATCTGTCCGTGAAATCACAGTAGGCCCTATCAGAATATCAGAGCTGCGACGCTTATTTTTATATGTCGCAGCATCATGCTGAGATAGGAGCCTTTTTCCTCCGTACAGGATTTTGTTTTCATTTTACCTTTGTTTTTTATTTTATTTTTTTATTATTATTACTATTACTACTACAGTTAACATACACACAACAATAACTATTACTCCTACTATTCTATTACTATGAGTGTGTTTAGTTTAAAATATGATCTTCCCAATCAATAATTTTTCTTTCTTTCTTTCTTATGTGAAATAAGAATTTGACAACTTTTAGCAACTGGATACAATACAATCCAGGGATATTATATACTAGTGTAGCGGTATCAACAACGCCACATGCGAACTACGCATCAAAGACCTGACGTCACAAATCCTACATCGCGCTATCAGAGTTTACCGCGCGACCAGCATATATACAACATCCCGACATCAACCGTTGGGCAGTTGCCCACCAGACACGACACCCGTCTGGTCGGAGGAGCCTCCCTTTACTATAGAGTATGAGTGAACTTTACACCCTGTTCCTCATACCTCTAAACTAGTATTATAAAGAGGAAAGATTTTTTGTTTGTTTGTTTGTAAATAAGCTTCGAGAGTAGGTACTGGACCGATTATAACAACTTTTTCACCAATAGAAAGCTAAATTATCAAGAAGTAACAAAGGAAATAATTATTTCAAAAAAATTAGAGATCCTTAAGAAAATTGCAATAATGTAACATAAAGTAGCAACATTTTGCCTATAAACCACGGAATCGAAACTTACGCGGGTAAAACCGCGGGGAGCAGCTAGTGATATACAATTATAATGTCTGTTATGTCTAAAATGCAAGTAACAAAAAAAATAAAAAAATATCTGAAGTTGTTAATTCATTTTGACATTTCAAACTTCAACTCTTCATAATATGCCATAATATGGCATATTATGAAGAGTTGAAGTTTATGTGGAAACGACTCCACGAATTTGCCATAATCACGTTGGTACTCTAAAGATTACAAGCAAAAGGCGACCTTATATCGTACAGACTGTTAGGAAAATAACTATGGTTTCATTCGATCATTCAAGGTTTGGAATTATATTTAAAATGAAAAGTATTAAAACGACAGTGTAAAAATATCTATTTTTACACTGTCGTTTTTTCAAACAAACACCTAATATTTTTCGTGCATTGCCTTATGCATCTGCATAAGGCAATGCACGTTTCTCTGAGTTGAATTGATAAACATAAATATATTATATACAGGACATGTTTTTAATCAGTGCGGAAATTTTGACAAATTAAACTTAAACGTGTTTTATTATACACCTATTTCTTATTTTGATATGTCTTAGTACAAAAAAATTAAGTTTTCGTTAACGAAAGATGTTTATTTTGAAACTGGTATAATCGACCATCAAACGCTGGAGATTGATCAGTGATTTTTATTTCCCGGTGCACTGAGGATAATTGGCGCGCTTGCCAGATGAATGAGCATTGATATATGTACTAAAAAACCCAAGATACACAATTAGCGTCTCAAAAGCGTCCGCATAAAAAAGGCGCAACATTTAAAGTTGTGCGCATATTTCAAATATTATAGTATCGCGTCCGCCGCGTCACTGTACGCACGCTAAATGTGACGAAGTATTCTTTGAAAAAAAATTAAAAATAATTACGTCAAGAATGTTAAAAAAGGATGGGATCTCGAACTTTCGGTAAGTAAAAGAGTTTATTTATTTGTTTTTGTTGTTTATATGACTAATTATGGGGAGCAATATGTGATTTTCATTTAATTAATCTTAAAACGTCACTCAACGGTCCGAGTATAATACGGCAAATTTTAATGGCTGCTATTTCAGTGTAAGAACAATGCATTACAACCTTCATTGAATTTAGTTGAATAATACAAACCGGATTGATCCTGTTATCCTTTCGGGCAAAATGGGGCGCAACGCCCCATTTTGCGAATTTCGCGAAATCTGCGGGGGTGGTCCCGTGGAATACGCAAAGGAGTCGATTTTTTGTTATTACCTATGTTAATTTTTCTTAAATTAATAAGTTTATAAAATTTTGTACTTTTTGTATTTAGTTTTTAATTAATATCCATATATTATATATATTTATAGAATTATTTATAGTTTTTAACCGACTTCCAAAAGGAGGGTCGGCAATTCGACGATTAAACCCGCCCTTGAATTTTATAAACATATATTATATAATAAGTAGGTATTTATACGTTATAGTAATATGTATGGTCTATTATAAGTTTACTACGAGCTTAATTTTTTTTTTAAACATTGCCCCACACTAGGAATTTCTCCTGTATCGTGGGTGCGTTTACAAACATTAAATTCACATAGACAAACAGCCAGACCCGGAACAACTACTTGTAGGTCATACAAATATTTGTTCCGTGCGGGAATCGAACCCACGACACGCAGCGCAGCAGTCAATCGCTTAACCACTGCGCCAACCGTGTCGTCAAATCATATTTATGTACTTGTGTATCTATTTTATTTGTTATCTTTTTAATTTTGTTTATTATTATTATCTCCTCTCCTCCCTATTAATTAGAGCACCTGCCATCTTATCTCTTCACTACCCTTGGTTGACTGGTAGAGAATGCCTATGGCATTAAGTCCGCCTTTGTACCTTATTGTGTGTGAGAAGTTTAAATAAATAAATAAATGAAAATAAAATGTTTGTATTCTCGATTACTTAATAATTTTATGGGGCTAATTGAGTAATTCTTTCTTTGTACTTTGTAAGAATATAGTGTCCGATTTAAGTCGAAATTAATGTGTTTCCTACTGTGTTATTTGGAATAAATAACTATTGAAATTTGCATTTATAGGATTTATTTTATTTCTTAAAATAAGTTTAAAAATAACACCATTACACAATTATCAATAATCCACAGTCCCAATATTCACAGAACTAAAATAAATACCAGAAACTGCAAACTGTAATTGTACTTATAGGTATGTACATGTTATGTTTTAACCTAAGTAGGTATTTAGTCTCGAAATAGGTATAATTGTTCTAACAATACTTCACACATTTATAAAAAAATTAACAACTTTTAAAATACTTAGTCAATGTACAAACAATAAAAATTATAAAATTATATTCGACTCCACTTCATGCCTTGTCCTGCCGGCAAACTTAGGTCATAAAATTTTATTGCTTTTTGTACATTGCTTTGTAAAACCAACTTTAAAACCATACGCGTAAGGTTGAATTTGCAAAAAAGTATGTATATATCCTAACTATAACTACTTATGTATAATTGGAGACAGTTTTGAGTGTTACTTTTCTTCGAGACTGTGTATCTTGGGTTTTTTATATATCAATGTGAATGAGCGATCGAATTTACTGAACCTTCTTATGGATATTTCATGTAAATATAATAATTACCTTTATAAATAGAGCTGCATGGTATCTGGGTCACTTTGACCTTCCAAAGTCTTTCAAATGAAGTTCCGCTGGTGACGAAAGTCAGCTTCACAGGGTTTGTCATACCGATGCCGGCGTCTATGTACACTGTTAATTGAAAATATTAACTAAAGAACAATTCATTACTATATTATGAAATTTTCTAGCTTTACCATTGGGTATTGACGATAAAAAAATATGAAGAATGACAAGTGCTCTATGATGTAATCGTGCCATGGTATATGAATAGCTTCATAAGACACGACATTTCGAGTATGCCAAGTATCTAACTACATTATGTAATTATATCATTATGTAGAGGTATATCGTAGTGGAAACACTCAAAAGTAGCAGGCTAGTAAAATTATTGAAACACAGTTAAAAACTCTGTTTAATAAAAGAAGAATGCCCGAAAATGTTATGCGCAAAAAACCTAGAGTCGATAGATGAAAAACTTATGTGGGGTAAAAGGCCATTCATTGAAGATAACAAAAATAAAATTACTTATTTTTTAATTTATCCCCATGATTGGCTAGTATTTTTTTTTTAATTATAGGTAGCTAATAATTCTTCTTCTTGCTTTCTTCATGTAAATAATGTTGGTTAGCAGCATATAGTATATAAAAAGACACAATATGTAAAAAAGCCTAAGTAGATATTAACACCTTCGGCTCCAAGCATGATTTCCAAAATCACACTTTTTTTTGTTGTTTATATTGTATATATTGTATTAATGTGTTTTAAGCTTTTTCATCTTCCTTTTCCCATCCTTTTTCAGGTTTTTCAGAGTGTATATCATAAATGATACACTGGCCTAGCAAATAGTTTTGTGTGTTCTCATATCTCCAGGGCCATGTGTATCATTTTTGATACACATTGTATTAACAAGTGTGTGCATAAATGATACACTGGCGCCGAAGGTGTTAATTCGTCGCTACGATACGTCGCTGTAACATAATATTATCGTGATCAACTAAAAAAAGAATCTAGAAAACTACCTGGTTGTTGCATAGTGACGTCTTCATGACTAGAATTGGCGAGATAATTCAACATGCTGATTCAGTACATGCTCTGAACCGTTCTAGGCTAATAGGAAAGGTTTTGATTTATTTACGAGATCAAAATAAGTCGTACCAATTAATGTTTTTTTTTTATTGCGCTGTCTTAGAACCTTGATTTTATTAGAATTCCAAGGGACCGTAGTTTTGCGTATTTGAATAATAATTTAAACATTTATATTTTTTTGAATGTTTAATATAATTTCAACTTGGTACCTCTACGCGTTCCTGAGAAAAAGAACCTTGACAGACAGATGGATGGATGGAAGGACAACGAAGTAATCCTATAAGGATTCCGTTTTATCTTTTTGAGGTACAGAACCCTTAAAAGTAAGTTGGAGTCTTATTTCCCACGAAATGTATGGGAAAAGTAATAATCAGTACCTTTGTACCCTATAGATATATGTCGTTTCCCTATGTATTTTACTGTGAGTAGGTACATAAGAATGACTGCCTTGGTTTACTCTTTTTTTTTAGAAATTTCTCAAGAAATAAACAGTATCTTTGTAACCTATAGATATATGTCGTTTTCCTATGTATTTTACTGTGTGTAGGTAAGCACATAGAAACTAAAACAAACATAAATACATAAGTTTACTTACTATGACTGCCTTGGTTTACTCCACAGATTGCGGGTATGGGGTTGCCTCCGGACACAATGAACTGATCTTGGTTGCAAACATTATTCATCTGCTCCGGCCCAGCGATTGTGAAACGGTTGAAGTCCAATCTATGTAGGTACATAAAAAAAAGGTAAAGAAACAATATTTAGTATTTCCCTTATTCGTGTGTATTGTTTGTATTCTCTCTTTGCGTCAAACGAGTAACTAATCGGAATTTAACCTTCCTTTTTTCTTCATTTATTGTCTATTTCCGCTTAAATCTTTCTTTTTCTCGTAGTCATGGTATAAAGTAATAATGCAACTCTTGAATAAAACGGATTTATATCGAGGGCCATGAATCACTCGCGTCGCTCAAAATTCTAACACTTGAATAACTCGCTGCGCTCGTGATTCAATAATCATGAATCACTCCCTACGCTCGTGATTCAGTCGTTAGAATCCGTCACTTTCTCGCGATTCATCTGTGGCCCTCAGTGTCTAACACGGAAAATTGACGTAGGGTATCAATTTGCTTAATTATTAATTTCCTCGACTGTACTTTTATCCACCACAGGAGGTTATAAATTATAAGAAAAAGGATGCATTGGCATCAAAAAGAGTTTTCATGAAAATGGCACATTTTCTTGCCGAGTGTAATTTTTTATTTTCAAAATCTGTGTATGAGGTTCAAAATTTCTCAAAAAAAAAAAAAAAATTTTAATTTGGACAGTCTTCAGAAAGCGTTTTTCTGTAACTACAGCGGATAAGGTACAAAAAGATATTCTATCGTAGTGTAACTTGTGCTTATTTGAGGATAGATTACCTGAAGTACCTTTCTAAATGAGACCCATTTTTGCTAACAAGAACCAACCCACAGTTTGAGTGAAATTGAGTTTAGTGAGTGATCTATATGGCGCTCAAATCACTCAGTCTATCTTCCCAAAAAAAAAAAAAATCCTTTTGACCGACTAACAACAGAGATACAACACTGTCACTTGCGGACCAACCCATTTTGGCCACCTTTTAAAAAAGCAGTAAAGATCTATACAGCATGGTTCCCTAAACACATAATAAAACTAATTGTTAAACAGACCCATGATCCTTGGTACCTTTACAACTTAGGCATTTTAATTATGTAAACCAGAACCAATGTTGGTTGGTACCATCTAGCATAAAAGTTACAATACTTTTATAAGTAAACAGAACCAAGCTAGTACTATTTTCTTTTTTCATGTTAAATGTAAGAAATTGAATCACTCTAATAAATGGCATTAAAAAAGTGTCTTAATTATAAAGAACTAGTTTTTGCCCGCGGCTCCCAGTTATCGCGTAAAAAAGTTGCCGATGTCCTTCTCCATATCCCAGGCTATATCTTTGCTAAATTTCATGACGATCGGTTCAGCGGTTTAGGCGTGAAAACGTAACATACAGACAGACAGACCGACAGACAAACAGAGATACTTTCACATTTATGGTATTAGTATGAATTACTTTTATTTTTAGAAACATATCACAAAAATGAAATCTTACGTCCATTTTGCAAGAAGGAACTAAGCAACAAAATGTTTTTGCAAGAAGGAACTAAGCAACAAAATGTTTTTGCAAGAAAGAACCAACCGGGTTTTTAACGATTTACTTTATAATACAACTTTATAACATCTATAAATCCCATATTCCTAGATAGGCTACAGTATCCCTCATAAGGTTAACAAGTATTCATTTATTAATATACTATGTGCATTTTGCACACTCTGTTTACAAGTCTCGTTTTCTCGAAACCCACCTGCTGTGAGTTGGTTCTTGTTTGCAAAAATGGGTCCAATTTATGGCTGTCCAATATAGCATGTAATACCTACCACTACTACCACTTACCCCCATTTACATATACCCAGTATAGTTGAAATAGGTGGCTAGACTGGACTACCGATATTTTGCGTAGCACTAATGAACCGCGAAACCGGCTACGCTAGTAGGCGGCGTAGCGGCCTACGAGAATTTCGTAGCATATTGCTACGCTGCTATTTTGTAGTTTCTCAGATAGTGAGATAGAAATATCGTATTGGTGAATTTAGCTTGATAAAAAGTGCTGTTTGTAAATGATATTGGCAATATTCATAAAAAACCCATCGTTCTAAAACAATCAATGTACGGGAACGGTATATTTCATATCATTTTATTTGTGAAACTCAATTTGTTGAGTGTCGTTTTTAGTTTAAAAACACACAGAAGTGCTGAATATTAGGGTCGACAACACCGTACGTAAAAATAAATAATAATTTACTCAGAAAGCCTCGGAAGAAGCCTTGCGTTGCCGCCCTTTTCAAAGACTTGAATAACTTTTCTTTTTTCACGAAGCCATTTCCACAGAGAGTTTTTAAGTTGCCTGGAATATTAATTAACTTCGCTAGCAGAGACGATAGGTGTTCTTTATGATGTGGTGAAAATTATTTTATTAAAGTTAGTAAGGTTCCTAGTATTTTGATGTTAAAAGATTTTGCTTCGTTATATATAAGTATAGGTAGGTAACCAGACCGCGGGGAACTGACGTTGATCATTGACTTCGTGACATATTTGAGGCGTATGATCTCGTATGAGGTAACATATTAACGTTCATCGCCCGCGGTCTTGTTCCACAATAAAACCAAGCGCACGTTAAAAGCGCAACAGGCCGTACAGAAAGTCGATTTCAATTTTTTTAAGTGCTGTGCGTACGCCTGTAGTGTGGGAACAACCAAATACTCCGAAATATTTTATTCCGAATTTCGATGTTCCGATAGTCCGATTTTCATAATACCTAAGAATTATAATGTCTATTATTAAAAATCACGAAATTTATTTTACGGAAAATCGTAAATGCGATTTGTTTGTTTTCCGATTTTCATACGTTCGAAGAATCAAATTTTCGATGGGTTCTCGGTCCGAAAAACGACATTCCGATTTTCAATATTCCGAATAAACTGCTAAAATACTGCAGATCCCCTCTATTGTTGGTGAATCATTTGGGTTAGGTTAGAACTGTTATCATTAAAGCAAGACGGCGAGCGAGCGTAACGAGCGTGACGCGGCAGCGGCCGCCGAGCGCCAGATCCCTCTATTGTTGGTGAATCATTTGGGTTAGGTTAGGTTAGAAATGTGACCATTAAAGCGCGAAGGTGAGCGAGCGTAACGAGCGTGCCGCGGCAGCGGCCGCCAAGTGCCAGATCCCCTCTATTGTTGGTGAATCACAAGACTTATTGTTATTCGATTTATTGAAACTCGGAAATAGGAATATTAAAATTTTGGAATTATAAAAATAGGATGAATGATAAATCGGAGTTGTTATATTAGGAATTTTGAACCATTCGGAATTAAGAACATCGGTATTTTGAAATTCGTGTTTGTGACTGTCGGAATTAAGTTTTTCGTATTAATGTAGAGTACCCCTGTAGTGTGCATTCCTTCATTTAAAACTCGGCCAAGTGACAACGTACAATGAAGGGTTTCGTAGTTGGGATGAATTTATCCCAAGAACAAACTTTTGTAGTTAAAAAAATATGTTTAAGTACTTCATTACCCCATAAAATGTTAATTTTATTACATTTTAAAATATCAAATGAATATTTACATTATATTGTTCCTAAAATTGGCGAGCATTAAGCAGCCAAATATTATTCTTCCTCCAAGTGCTATGAAATTAGATTCTCAGTTGTTACCTAAAATCTTAAGCCATAATTAATCAGGAATGGCACAATCTGTACAATTATGAATAGTTAGTAACAATTTGCGATAGAAAATCCCGCAAACAGTGAACGTTCAGTTTCAAATTTGACATTTCTAGAGACCTCACTCTACACTAGCGCCTCACGCGACGAATTCAAGCGCGATAGTCCTCATTGGTGGCACAATTTTTTTTCGGTCGCGTCTTTTTTTCTCGGTCGATGAAATGACTGAAAATGGATAGGTACTGCAGCCAAAAATTGGTGAATACGGGTAACGAAATTCGGTTGGACTCTACTGAACGTTTTTTGCTGTCAGAATAGGATAGCAAATTAAGTTCATTTTAACATGACATGTAATGTGTGAGCTCGAGGAGCTCGTGGCTAAGTAATAACACCCGCACGGGTCGATCCGTCAGGTTAAGCTACACTTGCCGGAGTTGGTCCGTGGATGGGTGACCATCTTTACATACCGAGACTCCTCCGTGCCTTGGAAAGCACATTAAGCCGTCGGTCCCGGCTGTCATTCGTGGATCTTTGACAGTCGTTACGGGTCGTCAGAAGCCCAAAAAGTCTGACAACCAGTCTTACCAAGGGTTATCGTGTTACCCAGTTATTGGTTTGTGGAGGTCAGATAGGCAGTCGCTCCATGTAAAATACTGGTATTCAGCTGCATCCGGTTAGACTGGAAGCTGACCCCAACATAGTTGGGAAAAGGCTAGACAGATTGTTTTATGTAATGTGTGTATGAGCTTACCTAATTTGGCAGACATCGGGATGTGATTTGAGGACAGTCAGCTCACAGGACCCGGTACCATCATATACCGACGGGTAGCCCGAATTCACGAAGTATGTACCGTTCTCCGACGTTGAACTACCGCATGACGTCATGACTGGAAGAAATAAGAGCTTTTAGACTTCATTATTTGATTATGAGATCATTATTTAGCATAAAGCTGTCTGGGAAAAAGGAGCACAGAAAAAACAAAGATGTTTGTTATTTTTTTTTAATTAATTTGGGATCACCAACAAAGGGGGTATTCTTTGTTGGTGATCCCAAATAAATAAATAAATATCTATCTACCTATATATATAAAACACAAAGTATATATCTACCTATGTCCGTTATAGATTTTGAAACTACTATCATATCTCCCTCTAAAAACCTTAACATATCTTTTTTGCTTTATCAATCCTAGATATATCAGGTCTGTGGAGTTTCACTAATTTAATTACACCTTGTATAATGGCTATGATAATGGTAAATCATAAAGTTAATTTAAACTACAACAGTTTTCATGATACGGAATGATTAGTGCTCGAGTACCACGTAGACGATCTAAGAGTGTAATTAGTAGTGTAATTAATTTGTCGGCCATGCCATGAACAGGAAGGGAGGAAGCGGACATAACGATCCTTTGATGTAATTTCTAGGAACATTTACTGCCGTATAAAATACGTCTCGTTGACCTTAGCAACGAAGCCACACCTCTTTGTTTCAGTTCATGAAGGGACACGCCCACTGAAACGAGAAGACACCTACTTTTGGATGTACTGTTTCAACTACAGACTCCATCTCTTACTTATATGCTAATTGTTGTGAAGTAGCGCTTCGCTGAGCAAGGTTCATTAACGTTAGGTTTTTTACAAAGAAAAATCGTTTGACGTAACCAACACTTTGAGTAGAATATAAAATTTAAAACATTATTAATATGTTTTAGAACACGTAGCTGTTTTTGTCTTTTGAGAACGTAGTAATTACCTATAGACCAGGGTTGAAGCCTTTGAAAATGGTAAAAAGTGAAAATCAAATTATAGTAGGATGAAACCCATTGGTAAAGGAAGAGAATATAACAAAAATTAAAGGAAAAATAATTTACGGGCGGTCTGAGGTCGGGAAGTGGAAGAGGGGGGGGGGGGGGGGTTGTGGGAAAAAACGGTTTATCTCGATTATCGATCGAGCTTTTTTGTCTTATAGTCCTATGGAAAAAAGTTAAATGGCAAAGTTACAATTTTTTACTATTTTTTTTCAAAAATTATTATCGACCCTGGTCTTCTACATTTATTTTCCTTTAGCTTATTTTGTGATCAGTTTACCATACTGAGCAGATGAATTTTAGGGTGATCTGGCGCTTAGCAGGGAAGAGTTATTCCTCTTATGGGGCAACTCTCTTATTAGTCAAACAGCTTTCTACAGGTTATCAAATAGAAGAATGTTGGGTGTTTTGAGTCTGGTGACGCAATTGGATATTGAGAGTTGAGCGGCCGATTGGTGCGAGTGTCTCTCAAGTTTGGACTTGTATTTTTTTCTTTTATTTTACATTCACATAATTTAGTATATTTTTTGCTCTAATAATCCTTTTAACTGTTTTTTTTTGGAACTTTTTTTGTATATAATCGAGATAGCGCATGGAATGCCGACGGCGAAATAATGAAGAATACATTGAATAACACAAGAAGGACCATAATTTGTTTTTATTGGTTTTTTTTTGGACTGGTGACACTCATAAGGATAGGACTAAATAATTTCTAAATTTATCTTGGACATCTCTGATATCGGTGAAGAAAAAAATAATTAAGAAACTTTAAGTCCTGGTTATTCTGCAATATAAGTCTAAAATCGTCAACCCGCTAGTGATCAATGTTCATGCCTTCTTTTTATGAGAAGAGGCCTTTTTCCGGCAGAAGAAGAATAATAATAATAATATATTAGTATTATAATAATATTATTATTATTATAGACTCTAAGCTACACTATAAAATTGTTTGTTTTTTATCTAAAGAAAGATTAAACACATTTTTAGACGTAGTACTTACAACAACTAACATTGGTTTAAATATTGATATGTTGATTAATTCTCATGTTACTACATGAGAATCAAGCTTCGCTGTGCTGTACAAATCAACGCTCAAAACTCAAACTCAAATCAATTATTTCGAGTAAACCATTTACAGGCACTTTTGAATTGTCAAGAAGTTGGTCGGAAGAAATATGAAGCTAGTTGTCCATTTAAAAGCGTAGTAGGTACCTATAGAGAAGAACTTATACTGAGCATGTCGGTGACGCGAACCCATAAGTTTATCCCTTACAAAAAATCGCTCAACGCGGCTAAAGAAGTTTTCACTTCAAATAGCTCATGAAAAGCGTTCGGTGACGATGACGCGAGTTCCATGATTTTTGTTCATCCAAAAAGTACACATATATAATACACAGTATACATATAGCTCATGGAAAGCTTTCGGTGACGATCGCGAATCCATAAGTTTTTCCCCTACCTAAAATCGCTCAAAGCGCCTAAAGAAGTTTTCACTTAAAAAAAGGACCGATAGAATCTTGGTATGAATAAATCAACCTACATTCATCGTTAGGAAACCAGCATGTCTTAAAACCAGAAATTTGAAGACATGTGACATTACAGCCCATTCCCTCTCGAAGAACATTATAGGCTGATTATGTTTTGCTACATTTATCCTATTCCCACATCCAATAGTCAAATTTCTAACAATACGGTGAAGCTTGAGTTACGCGGTTGCATAGTTTCATTTGTGCCATTTCCTGCATACCTACACTGTGCAGCGCTGCTAATCCAGGGCCGGCTTGTATACATAATGCTGAACAGCAGGCTTATCATGACGCTTTCTATTTGTAAGCAACTACTACGCTTTTTACTACAATTAAATTTAAAACTCATTTAAAAGCACACTTTGTAAACAAGCATATTACAAATTAGAGGATTATATCCAAGACTAGTATTTGCGTTGCGCAAGCTGCGCGCAGCTCGCATTTTTTTTACGTGGTATCCCTCTGAAGGGGCCTAATCCACCTAAACTACAGGGTTTATAAAATACCGTACTAAATTATATCAATAATTACAAACCTTTTTCCACACCACCTTCAGTGTTATTTTAGAACGTTCTATTTTAGAATGATTTGAATTTCCCGCCAGAGTTCCCGACAGCTACTGGGTTTAGGGAAGGGTTCCCGAACCCGGTAACGAATCGAACGTTCTAAAATAGCCCTGAGAGGTAAGGTTCCAGGCGCGTTTTTTTAATGTGATATTACCCGAAGAGGCCTTATCCACCTAAATTACATCTATGTACCTACATACAATATATTCAACTTTTCTAAAATCAAAGTAGCCTAATTACATTAAAATATATTTACTTCATATTAATAAATAAATATTATTTTAGTGTGGTTGTGTTAGATTTTAATAACAAATAATATATTTCCACTTAACCATCACTCTCTAATCATTTTATTTTCATTCATTTTTGTTCACGCATTAGGTAGGTATACTTACATATTACTATTAGGTAAGATAAAAAATTATTGTAAATATTATTATTATACATAGAAAATAATTACGAGCATGATCATAATAATACACAGAAAAAAGAAATTGTAATACCTAAGAATAAATACTCTGTGTCAGTGTCATTGATAAGTATGATATAGTATGTTATATGATAAAGGTTATACAAATACGTTCAAATATTTATTCTTAAACTATTACAAGAGTTCACAAGTTTTTTATTGCTGTGGTGCACGAGAGTGTGAATATGAATGAAAGTTACTTTTTACCAGATAAAGAGACAGACTGCTTTGGCGCGTAAGAATTAAAATACCGAATGTCTCGGTTACTTTTAACATAAGAAAAAAAAAAAAGTAATATTACATTGCAATAAAATAGGTGTTAACTGTGTGTTATAGGTCTAATTTGTAACCAAACAAGCGTAAATTGTAACAGAAAGCGGACATTACAGCTATTGTAATGGAAGCTAATACTGGTATGGTACCAAGGTAAACTGTTAATCAGCTGTTGCATAGTAGGTACTTGTGTGTTACTTGGGCGAAGGTGCTTGTAGATGTTAGTGTTTGTTCATTTAAGAGCTATATTCTGATTCGTTCAATAAAGATGTAATAAAAATAGAAAATTATGTTGTCATACATACCCTAGTATAGTTGTGTATTTTAATGGTTTTCATACCTTTATGGTAAAATAAACTCATAGAGTGAGACTTTGAATTGAATTTTATTTTAATTAAATGTACCAATTGGAACTTGGGAAATGAAAAAGTATGACAACTTGGTCAAATATTGTCTCATTGTAAATATAGAAATTTAATTTCTATATTTACAATTAATTTCTTATTAACCAATAACTTATATATTCATATCCAAAACTTAATAAGAACGTGTCAATTATTAAATATATTTGTATGGATATTTAAAAATATGAATATCATAACATTTTGTCGTTCTTTAACACGGTTTCAGTTTAATAAAGTAAATATACCTAAAGTGTAATTTAAGTAAATAAAGAATATTAATCTTGCATGATATTCTTTATAGTGTACGGCGAAGTTGTGAAGTAAAATAAGCACACCCAAAACTGTATGAATCAAAATCTGTACCTCAGAGGTATACAACATTATGTGATGAAACGAAATTTTACAGGAGAGGCAAAAATGCGCGGAGTGAAACTTCGAATGCGATTGTGTTTTTTTTTGTTTTGCAAAACTAATACTGTTGAGTTCAACAGTATTTTTTATTATTATTAGATGAATCTTATCGTCATTTGAGGTCCTATCCTATACCCATTATACGTACGTGGATTTAATGTCATATACGATTGGATATTTCTTTTCATAGATGTCATAGGACTTAATGTCGTATACCAGTATGTAGAACTGGTTCTTGCGATTTTAATGGTGCAAGAAACTAATTTTCGAAAAAGTGGAGTTACTATTGTATACCTCCAAGGTACAGAAATGTAGCTGTTTTCAGTGCCATGCTAGGACAAGTGCAATTCTTTTTAAGTAAATTCTTTAATAATATAAGTTTTGTAGGTTCCATTCCAAGATTTAAGTAATTTTAAAAAACATGACACGTCTCATTGTTTCTAAAAACAATCGAATTTGATTGCTCTGTTTGTTTGAATATTGTCGAATAATATAAAAATGACAATTGTTGCGCGCAAACTGAATTCAACAACGTCATATTCATTTTTTTTTTGTTCCTAAATACGATACTTCGACACTTTGAGATTTTTTTTTATATTTATTTATTCACAAGGCAACTACAACAGGTAACAATTATAGTATATCAGTAGGATTAAATTATAGGTTTCGACCTGATTATCATCCAAAGCGTAATCGCACAACACGACTAGCAACAACAATAATAACGATGGCAACTAGAGTAAAAAGCTTAGCTCACAAAATTACAGCTACAAGGTCTGTGCGTCTGCTCCTCGACACACTTCCAGCTCATGTAGGCAAGGAATGTGTAGGAGACCACACATTTTAGTTTCAGTTATAGTGTCTTTATATAGGTACGTGACTTAATATCAGTCAAAATTGAGAGTCAAACAGAAATGAAACCATATGACAAAACAAAGAATTCTAAGTCGAATTATGTAAAAGAGTGAATTTCGTAAAAAGTGCAGTTGACTCTTTCTACTTTGCTGCCGTCGTACTGTCTACACGGAACGTCATTTTTGTCTACTCTTACATCTACAAAATGTATTTGAGCTTTGTTCTATCGGTAACAGAGACATACTGACATTAACTGAAATGGAATAGATAATTATCCTATGCATCCACTATGTTTGGTATTGACGTTTCATCTGATGAGTTTAGTGGAAGGAGTGGGAATAGCACTGTAGATAAATCATTTCCCAAAGGCGATTATTAGAAACATAGTTGTTGCTGATAGCCATTGTTGTAGAACGTTCTGGGGCCCAAGTCTGTTATTTTATAAATTCTTCACTCCAACACGATCCCATTGTCATTTTGCTAAAAGTTCGTAATCTGCTAAATTCATAATGGTCGATCATTGGTCGGTCAATGGTCTCGTAATAGAATTGTATTACAATGGCATTTTGAACATTTATTCATGCCAGAGTTCATTTATATATATTTTTACATATTATTTATTAGTGTTATAAGCAATCTGAAGTAGTGGGAAGTTGGAAGTTTAGTAGGAAGTTTAATTTGTCATTATGTACGAGATTACCAATTCTTTTAATGGAGTGTCAGTGGCTGACCATTGGAAAGTCATAATGACGCCATTATATTAGTAGATTACCAAACTTGTCAAAATAAACAATTATGAAATCAATGATAGACCATTCTGACACTATTGTAATAGCAGACTTGAGGCCCTGTTCACACACACGGTACAGCCAATCATAAATCATAAGTAATAAAAAGTTGGCAAAAGGAAATAGAAAACCATTAATGTTCCAAGTTAGTCCATTGTTTAATATAGAAACATAATATTCTGTAGAGTACAGATACAATTCGAAGCCAACTGCGCAATCCATTAGCAAATCCGCTTAACCATTTCGAAATTAATTATTGCAGAATTTCATACTTACAGATACAACAGAGTCCAAATCCGTTTGCACAGTAGCCATTAGCGGATCCACCCCGCACGGTACACTCGCGCGCCGTCATGCATGTGCCGTTGTCACCCGAGGCGCCCGCGCAGCCGCCGTTTGGGAATGTCACCACCGTGAAGAGAGACAGAACTGTATGGACGATAGATTCGTTTTAAATTAATATTGACATAATAGACCATGCGTGTAGACAATCGTAGACAGACAATCGTATTCCATATCTAATGTTTTTTTTTAATAATTAAGTGGTACACGTTTTTAACAAAAGAAATATATTCATCTGATTATATTTAAAATTTTTGAGTTGTACAGGGTGGCCAATTAAGATTTATACAACATTTTTTAGCCCCCATTTTAATTTAAAACCAAATTTTGAATTTGTTTGGTGTTTATTATTTAGTTAAAATACGGCATATTCGTTATGCACAGTCTATAAGACCATGACCACCGCAATACTTGCAGTAATTTTATCCTGAAGTTCTTAAACGAATTTAAAAACGAACCAATTTTTCTAACAAATCATTAAGAGTAACGAACACCATTTTGATCATTGAGGATTTCGCGACATGTCCTGACTTTTTTTGTATGGGGTTTTTCAAAGGGACGTGTCGTGGTCAATCTTGATTACAAAAAGCAAAATATTTGTGACTTTTTAGTGGGATAACTAACAAAGTATGCGAAAATTTAATGAAAAACACAATGAAAAGCGATCGCATTTTTAAGTATAAAAAAGGAGGAGATTACGCTGATCTTAATTTTCGTATAAAATTGCGTATTGAGTAAAATAATTATAGAAAAATATCCTGTAATTTTCGTTTGTAATAAAAATAATCAAAATTTAAAGTTGAATACTTCCAAATTGGCCAATCTGTACATTTCGTCAGATGCAGTAGTCGTCTATATAAAAACGAATTACAATAAAGAAATAATTATAAGCTGTTTCAAACGTTTTTCCAACGTTATGTGAAAAAAACCAATGAAGTATTATTTCAGTAATTAAGGTACGGTTCCACCTTAAGGCAAAAGTGTCAGGGTAGTCCGCGAAATTCAAATTTTCTTAAGAGGCTACCGAGCGCACAGTGGTGCCCTCATCGTTTGTTCGGTGATATCTTTTATTTTAGAATGCAAATGCAGAAAATAAGCTCGTCAAGTTGTGCTTCACAAGACTATACGTTATTAGTACTACAAACAGTAGTTTTAAATTGTTATGTTTTATTGTAATCATTCAAACGGAGCTTAGTGGCCAATATCGACGGCACGGTTGGCGCAGTGGTTAAGCGATTGACTGCTGCGCTGCGTGTCGCAGGTTCGATTCCCGCACGGAACAAATATTTGTATGATCTACAAGTAGTTGTTCCGGGTCTGGCTGTTTGTGTATGTGAGTTTAAATGTTTGTAAACGCACCCACGATACAGGAGAAATCCTAGTGTGGGGCAACGTTTTAAAAAAAAATATAAAAAAAATATATATATATTTTCCGTTTTAATGATTACAATAAAACATAACAATTTAAAACTACTGTTTGTAGTAATAATAACGTATAGTTTTGTGAAGCAAAACTCGACGAGCTTATTTTCTGCATTTTCATTCTAAAATAAAAGAAATCACCGAAATAACGATGAGGGCGCCACTGTGCGCTCGGAGTAGTCTTAAGTTTTTTGCAATATGCAGGTCCGTATCAGGTTGTATGTTGATCTAAAATATGATTCGCAGCTATATCAAATATTTATTGATAGATTTATGATCATAAAAATTATCAATACAACTCTCTAAGTTCATGTTACCCTATTAAATTAATATTTTATGAAATCATGACATTTGAGGCCAAATTTTCTAACTTAAGACGTTGTATTGCTGATTCTAATGATTATTATTTCTGTAAAGCCATATTTGTTACGATCGCGAATTATATTTTAATCAACATAAAATCCTGCAAAATTACAAAAAAAAGTAAGAAAATTTAAATTTCTCGGGCTACCTTAGCGTATCTCCCCTAAAATAATTCCTGTGTCGTCTCACGCAACAGATTCAAAGTAATCCTCAAAACCAAACTGGGTCAAAATTTCTCGGTACCAAGCTTTGCTTCACTAAAGTCAACACTCAGAAACGAGAAGCTTGTCCAGTTCCGTTTTTATTCAAATGGAAGTGCAAACTCTACATTAAAGTCAATAGAGTATTAGGGAGGACTGCACTGCTTGTGTTTATACCGAAACGTTGTGGAGAGTCCCAATTAATTCCCAGTTCTTTGGGTATTGACGCGCTAAGCTTGGTCATATTATACTTCAACAGTATTACGTTTTGATAGGCACTGATAGAATGGTGTAGGAGAGGGCTTATGCTCAATAGCGTGGCGGAAAAGGAATCGGCAAATTAGAAGCGTGCTATTAGATTCGGCTTTTCAAAAGTGTTTGTATGGTTTCGGATGTCCGTACGAGAATGCGGCACGCTCCACAGTGTTTTATGAAGCCCATTTTTTGTATATCATATTTTTATTAAAAAAGCTGATAGAAATAATCATTAAAATGCAAGATTTCGTCATCATCATCATCATTTTAGCCGAAAGACGTCCACTGCTGGACATAAGCCTCCCCCTATTGGGGGGGTTTGACATAATCGCCACGCTTGGCAGGCGGGTTGGCGATCGCAGTATGGTGTTAAAAACGCATAGAGAACGCTGCTGCCCATTCTCTAGTAAAATTTCAAGATTGTCAAGATTTCGTATCCCCATTTAATTAACAGGTCTACTTTTTGAGTATTTTTTTTTTTTGAAAATCGACCATTTTCCATCTCGCTATTTAGAAATAAAATAATTACACTTAAACTAAGCATGATACAAAATAATGATGTTAGGTACATTGATGGCGTCTCTTATGCCGAGTATTTTAGAGCACAAATGAATCGCGTAACTTTGTTAGATGCAGATATATAAGAGATTTTTGGTTTGTAGTTTTAATATCTTTTTTCTCAAAAATTTCGCCAAATTGGGAAAAGTTATTTATACTTAAATAATTCTCTTAACTTCCCCAACACACAACATAATTATGACATCCCAAATCCATGGAACTTAGAAACCACTCAGCATAAGAATTTTTTTTTGGTTCAACGATTTTATGAGGTAGTTTATCCTCAATGGATTTTATCGAAATATGTTCAGTAGTGTTTTGGAGTATCACAAAATTATGGACAAACGTAATAATTATTATACTTAGTTGTAATTTTTTTTTTTAAATAGCATTAGCGTAATATTAGAAAAGCGCAAAAAAATCTCAATAACATAATTAAACCATCAGGCATTAAGTCAGCCGTTGTACAGATTTTTTTTACTTTTGCACAAAATTTTAATAAATAAATAAATTAAAGAAAGGATATTATGCTATCAATGGAGTAACGAAATCAAAAATAAAAGAAAAAGACCAGAAAACTAGCAAATAATAGAAATAATAAATATAATAACCCGCGTTTGTGCTCTCCAGCTGAGCTTTACACGGGCGACGTGCAGTCAGACTTACATAATTAACTAACCAAACAGTTGCAGCAAATATTTGAAACAAAACTATAAACACATCTCAGAGTCTACTCTGTATGGTCCTAACATCATCTGACCAAGTGTCTGGACTTTAAAAGAGACTGTGACGTCTGAATTTGTTTCGGTGTTTCTTCTCAGGGTACTCTTACGAAACACCGATTTCATCTACTTAGTTTTAAAATAGATTTATTTATTTTGACGTGATAAAGTTTTTTAACCGACTTCGAAAAAGGAGGAGGTTCTATGTTCGACTCAGAATCGCCATTCGCCATTCTTTTTAGGAGTAATAATAGTTGGAGAAAGCCAAGGGCTTTCGCATTTTTCAATAACACCCCATTCTAACATTTTATCAACTTCTATAATTAGAGCTTTTTGTTTTTCAGGAGAAAGTCGGTAACAACGTTGTTTAATTGGTGGAGTATCACCAGTATCAATATGGTGGCTAATAAGATGAGTACGATGTTTTTTTTTAAATGTATGTCCACCGATTTCTCCGTCAATTGTGAACCGATTTTGAAAATTCTTTTTATTTTTGAAAGGGTATACTTTCGAGGTGGTCCCATATAAATTTTATTAACATTTTTGGATAGTTCTTCACTTCTTGTATCTTGGTGATGTTATAATACTTCCTGTCACTGTTGTTTACACAGCAAGTAGTGGTATACCAATTGGTGTGGGGTAGATACCATAACTAAAAACGAAAATGAAAATAGACATCTTACAAAAAAAAAAAAAGACCAACTTCCAAAATAGCAAAAATAACTTTTATTTTGGAAGTCAGTGACAAAAAAAACTAAAATACTGGTCCAAAGACACCGACTCCGAAATTAAAGTTAGTTTTCACTTTATAGCGCTGTTTTGGAAGTCAGTTTTTTTTTTAATAGTTTTTATTCCAAATTATTTACAGAAATAAATTAACATTTATCATATAAAAAAAAACATTTAAAGATAAATATGACTTACATCTACTCTCCTTAGGTCCTGGTGGCCAAAACCGCTGGTCCTTCGATACATCCTGCATCTTTCCCTTATTCTGAGTGAACGAAACGCCACGAATCCTGCCATTCGCTCTACCTTCACGGGCTGCACAGACCCCATACAACAACATGATTATCACCAAATTACCTCTCATCTTTACCGTTTTATCACTGACCGAAGTATGGGACGGATATAATGGTGCTATTTCTATATATATAACACGGTCGGAAAGGGAAACAATAGTGAATTTCACCTATTACACAGATGGTGACAATGGGCTGGTGATAATTTTCTTTTGGGCAGCAGCATGGAACGTCATCACCTTTGTTACACTTAATGATACCACTTACTGGGTAATCGTTTTGCAGTTTCGTTGACAGTACTAAGTTTATTGTTTGGCTAAATGTTAAAGTATTGCTAATATTTGGAATGAGCTGTGATGTGTGTGGTGTGATGAAAGTTTTGTGAATGTGCATGTATGGCGTAAAAGTATGGCGTTTGGAAAAGTTGGTGTTTTTTTTCTTTCTACCATTCGTTTCTTATATGAGGAGTGTTTATTTATTTACGTCACATGTGGCCATAATGTGAGTTTTACCGCACACTATGCGTACGGTAAAACTCGAATTATGACGAGGTGAAGACGTAATATTATGTACTCACCACGGGCAGTAAAAAAGAAAGCCCTCTATCGCATATTTAAAACCCTCGCCTGCGGCTCGGGTCATAAATACCTACGATTTCAGGCTTTCTTTCTTTTACAGCCCTTGGTAAGTAATGTACTATTATTTATTTAATTAAGGTTCACCAACAGTTGTTACAGATATTTTACAGACATACAAGTAATTGTGTCTTAGGTCTCACTGCACAACCAATTACAGGCAAACACCACATGCAAAATGCTCTTAGTAATTACAATTATAAATTTAGTTTTAAAGACTAAAAAGGAGAAGAAGAGTAAGAGTAAGAGTTTTACTTAAATTCTAGATAACTATATTAAATACTAATAATTACATCTGACAAACGTCCATATTGAGTCTGCGTGGACGTAAACCAGGTCGCTGTTTTTTTTTTTTTTTTTATACGTTCCCCCAGGCTAGGAATTTCTCCTGTATCGTGGGTGCGTTTACAAACATTGAAACTCACATACACAAACAGCCAGACCTGGAACAACTACTTGTAGATCATACAAATATTTGTTCCGTGCGGGAATCGACCCGCGACACGCAGCGCAACAGTCAATCGCTTAACCACTGCGCCAACCGTGCCGTGATTATGATCTTAAATTGGTTTTAAAGCAATGTTATGATTTTTGGTTAATGTATGATTTTACCGCAGCGTCCAGTGGTAACGGTCGCGACTTCGATTGTAGGTTTGAACAGAGACGGGCGCTTAAAAAAAAAAAAAACAAATCAAATCATTTTTATTAGAGGCATTGCATAAGTAGGTACACAGAAATACAAATACATTTCACCCATAGTGACTACATGGCATTGATAAGTAAACATTGGGTAGGTTATTATTATTATAAAGTTATGTTAAGTAGGTATTTTAGGTGTTACAAATTACAAATGATTATTAGAAATCAGGCACTTTTGCTTCACTTTGTGTAAATTATTTTATCACTACTGCTCACAAAATGGTGAAGCAAAATATCGCGAGGATACCATCATATCCTAGAACCAACACTGGGTGTGCGTGGTGGATTACGGTCCACTCTCTCTCACCGAGAGGTCTGTGTCCCAGCAGTGGGAACATTATGTTTACAAGATAACTCTTTACATTTTTTTTCCCGTTTTATACAGGTTAAGTTTTTAGTATCAGTAATAGAACACATTTCCATTATTTATTCAATACTTTTTTTTTTGGTCCACTTGAAATCAGCAAAATATGGATACAATCTATTCTTAATAATATCAACGACGAGTATCCATTATGCCAGTTTCAAAATAAAACATATTTTGTTAACGATAATTTAATTTTTTTGTACTTTGACATATCAAAATAAGAAATAGGTGTATAATAAAACACGTTTAAGTTTAATTTGTCAAAATTTGCACACTGATTAAAAACTTTTGCTGTATGTAAACAAACTCTAATAATACAAACATCGACACTATCTCTACGATCATCAAATCTTGTATTTTTCATTTTATTTGTTAAGTGCACTCGTGGTTCGCAGGGAAATGAAAAGATAATACAATTGAAACGTTGTATTGAAAGTGTCTTTCGCACAAAGCTTTGATTGTGGAATGAGAAGAGAAGCAATCAAAAGTACACATTCCACGGTCAATAAATTATTTACTTGGATAGTCTTTTTATGCAGGTAGTGTTTGTATTTACCTGCTTACGAGTAGGTCGTGGGTTTAAACCCAGGTCCTTTACCTTCGTGTAAATTATTTCATTACCACTGCTCTCAAAACGGTGATGGAAAACATTGTGAGGAGTCTGGCATGTCTTAGAATAAAAAATCGAATACATGACTGTGACCTCCACCAACATGCACACCCACAGACAGTCACAGAAAGGAAGCATGTGTCCCAGCATCGGGAACATAAAATGCTGAATATGAAGTATTTTGGTTAAATCAAACAGACGCTACTCTGAACCTAAACCCTACAACCCTAAAACCTACCTAATTGTTTTAATGTAGGTAAAAATGATGTATATGTGTATGTATGTGTGCGTGCCTGCACCATTATGTTGTGTCCCTAAGCCAGTAATACACTAGCATCCAATCGCAACGGTGGTTTTATTCGGTAGCTGACAGATCACTGGCGACCAACGTTTATAAAAATAAAAAAAATCGTGAAAAATGTCGAATAATATTGGAAATCTCACAAGTTTCCATTACGACGCCAAAGAGTGGCCTATATTTAAAGGTCGGCTACTACAGTACATCAAATTGAATGAAATTAATTTTATTTTCTGTAATTAATATAATTTAACTCACACACTGACTTTTTATATGTTAAATTTTTTGGAAAATCATATGCAATGTTTGTAAATATGTAAGAACCATGTACCTATCGCATTTATTAATTTTTCTGTCATTACTTCACTTTTCATTTTTTTTACCAATTGTGGTAAGTAATTTTTGTTCTAGGTACATCGTCTTCACCTATAATTATTATTTAATGTATACAAACTATTGTTTACATTTTAAAAGAGGAAGTATGGAGTTTCTTGCCCATTCTTCTCCATACAGAACTTTAATTAACCTTTTGGAAGGGGCAACTAGAACCAATTAACTATGTAATTTTTGACGTTCAAAAGTGCACTTTACGTACCTATTTGAAATAAATGATTTGAATTTGACTTTGACTTTGATTAAAACCGAAAAAAATTAAAGTGCTTTGTTATTGACCCATTTTTCGGACTACAGCTACCGCTTTGCACGGAACTTACTTCACCTTGATGTACTTGAGAAAGTTAAGTTTGAGGATGTAGTAGAAATATTAGACAAGAATTTCTTGCCAAGGCGTTGTGCTTTTGCTGATAGAGAGAAGTTTTATGAAGCGAGGAGATCGGTGTCCCTTTATTTCGCAGACAGTAATTTCATAGAATTTCGTTTCCCAGAAAATGTTTCACATAATATTTCGTCCTTGTATTTTTAATTCAAATATTATTGTTTCAAAGACTATTTACTTGAATGAAAGATATTTCACAGAAACACAATTTAATGAATTTTTAATCACATTTTTTTGTTTAACAAACTTATCAAACAGTACAATTATTTTTTAACGAAAATAATTTTTCGGTATAAGTTAGTGATAGAAACGAATCGCTGCAAAACCGACTCCACGTAGTCTTGTCTGCCCTACCCCTAGAGTGTAATTTAAATCCGCGTAGGCGCGGAGGGGCGAAGCGGCCCGCGAGCTGAGGAGCAGGTGGTTTTAACGCCCGCCGCTGCAGCTGAGGCTGGCCGGATAAGCTCGCGTGGGACCGCCGGAACCCCGCAGCGCCGGAGCCGTGACAGAAACCATGCCTGCTGCATGTTGCATGCTCGCTTGCATGCTGCATGCTTGCTTGCATGCTGCTTGCTTGCACGCTGCATGTTGCAAGCTTGCTTGCATGCCGCAATATGCAAAAAAAAATGCTGTTGAAAAATTGAAAATGGATAAAATGTTATTCTTGGTAATAAGTTTTATATTAAATAAACAATATAAGGATAAAGAATATTTGATTTGTTATTCTATGATATGACTATTCTAACATTAAACTTTATGTGAAACAAAAATCAATGATTTAAAAATCATCAAAGTAAGTATTCTGCGTATTGATTATTCTATGAAACGAAAATATGAGAAAAAATGTATGTGAAACGAAATTCTATAAAACGATTAGCTATGAAACAACGTACAACCGAGGAGATCTGGTGGCGAGAGCGTCACGCAGTCAGCGCCGCCGCGCTCGCACTCCACAACCGCGCCGGCGCGGCGGCGGCGGAGGCGCTGCCACAAACATTACCTGCTGTTATTGATTCACAAACTATAGAAGGCAAATGAAATGATATTGCGGAAGAGGATGAGTGGGCTGAGGCTCAAATCGAAGTCGATGCTAACGATCATAATGAGCCTAATCAAGAACTAGCCGAGGAGCGTGGTGATCGTTCCTTTGAACCACGCCTACAAGACCGACTCGTAGTTGTAGACGTAAGATTTAGTTAAGTGCACCACACGAGCGAATATGGTTCGGAGCGCACCATGTTCGTAGTACGGCCCGAACTAAATAAGGTTTAAGTTGTAATGGTACCGCACGGGTGCGTAGTGTGCGACCAGCCGAGTATGTCAGCCTATTATTGTTTGTAGTATGTTAGTTATATATACCATGTTTAATTCTTTACTTTTGAAAATAGTGTCGGAGGAGTGATGTGTATGTGTGTGTATGTGTGCGTGCCTGCACCATTATGTTTTTTTTTTTAACTAGTGCATCTTAGAGTTGACCTTTAGAGATCGTGACTCTTTAACCGGACTTTCCTGTCGTTGCCTTAAGCTCCTAAAAACTTAAAGTCTCCAGCCAGAGCATACAAACTTAAAAACTAAACGACTGCACGCTAAGGACACCCCTTGTGTGGTACGAACCTCGGCTTAGGGCAGCGTCGGAGGGAGGACAGCAAGGGACCGACGGTAGTGGCTAGATACAATCAGGGTTATGATTATTATCAAGGGAATTTAAAGCTACAGGCTCAACTACGGCGCGGGCTGGCACTTCGTCGAGCAAGGGTCGGGTAGACCATTATGTTGTGTCCCTAAGCCAGTAATAAACTAGCATCCAATCGCAACGGTGGTTTTATTCGGTAGCTGACAAATCAAAAAGTTTATAATAAGTCTAGAAACCAAAAATCGCGACTAAACAAAATATGCTGTTTTTTGTTAAGCAAAATAGATATGAAGTTTTCAGCACAATAACCGATGTGGGATCAAAGCTTCTATTTTCCTAGAATTTGTTCAGGATGGTCTATTAAAAGTCGAAGCCTGTGAAAATGAGTTGCAGTTTTAGTCCCACGCACCCAGACTCTTGCTAAAACCTTTGGGAAGCTTACGCTTTTTTTCCATACGTTTTTCGTTCTTTGCCAAAAATTATACGGAAAAAAATCTTGAAATATACTGAATGAAATTAGTCGCTCTTTTGCACTGTAAGCTTCGTGAAGACTTAACATAATTCGCTAAAAAGCGTGGCAGTACCTGAAACATTCTTCACGGGAGCAGAAGTTTAATATTTTCTTGACGGGTTTTTAATCATGCGTCAGAGAATATTATGAAGCTTGGATACGAACGAGAACTTAATTAAACTTGTGAGTTTCTTCATCACAGTTTTTGATTAAATTAAACCCTATATAGTTGCTCAGCGATACAAGTTACAGCACGTACTATAAAATAAAAGTTACTCCATAGAACATCGGCTATCTGCTAGTGAAAGTTCCGTCACAATCGGTCCAGCGATTTCGGAGATTATCCGGAACAGACACAGTCAGATAATTTAATTATTTTTTTATTAGCTTTTGCCCGCGGCTCGGTCCGCGTGGATGTCGGTTTATCGCGTAAAAAGTAGCCTATGTCCTCCATATCCCAGGCTATATCTCTGCCAAATTTCATGATCAGTTCAGCGGTTAAGGCGTGAAAACGTAACAGACAGACAGAGTTATTTTATGGATTATAAGGACCGTACCTGTATCCTTTCTTATACATTTAGATATAAAATAAAAAAATAATAGCTGTTATTATGACATTCCAAACAGACACTTCAAATTTATTTATTTGTATGTACCTATATATGTTGACAAAACCTCTTATTTCTCATTGATGGTTTTATCTGGTTGATTTTTCTAACCAATCAGAATAGCTAACACAGACAACACTGCATCACTTAAATATAGCTCGATGTATACCTATTAAGATGCATATATATATGTATATATACATAGAATGTTGACTGTTATAAGATCAAAGTGGGTTTTATCCAAGAATAAATTTTAATATTTCATAACAAGTTCTCTTGTGTATATAAATAAACCTATTATTGTAACTCAAAATAACCTTCTCAGAAAGCGGGAGCAGCCTTCATTAAACTAGTTATATTTTAATGCAAAATTCTATGTAAATGCTATTATGTTCATTTCTGTGGGCGTTGTTGAGGTGCATGTAGCGTGGGTGGATACCCAATGAAGTTTACAGGATAAAGGCTCGTACAGACTCGCGCGATATCATGGGCGCGACGCGACACTTGTAGCACAATTTCTTTGTCGGTGCCTGTCGCGGCCGCGATATCGCACGAGTCCGTACAAGCCTTAAGTTTTTAACCATTGCGCAATTTTTTTTTGGTGGTTCAATAACAGTAATAGAACACATTTTCATTATTTGTTCAATACTTTTTTTTTGTCCTACCATAAATCAGCAAAAATATGGATACAATCTATTCTTAATAATATCAATGGGCGAGCGCACAGCTGATAGGTACCAACTAGTTCGTTCCGCTTCACTGACCGCGCCGCCCGCCGGCGCGTTGCGCGACGAGTAGGTATCCATTATACCAGTTTCAAAATAAAAATCTGTTGCTAACGATAACTTCATTTTTTTTTGTAATAAGACATATCAAAATAAGAAATAGGTGTATAATAAAACACGTTTAAGTTTAGTTTTTCAAAATTTGCGCACTGATTAAAAACTTTTCCTATAAAGGACAAGTACAGTCGAGCAAGCTACTTGTTATGCTGTATGCACTATGCAGGTATGTCACTTATAAGTGCAACTACTTTTAAACATTTAAATAGAGTTACGATAAAGGGGTTTGGTTGAGTCATCGGCTCAACGGAGCGAGTGAGCGGACCAGGAGTGGAGCGAGGCGAGAGCGGCGCGGCAACAGCTGCGTCATCGCGCCCCGGCTGTGCCAAAGAAACAGGATACTTCGAACGGTCGCGATCGCGCATCCTAACCATTTTTCTTGTTTTGCCATTTAGACGGCAAAACGCAGCTGTTGGCGCGCCGCTCTCGCCTCGCTCCCCTCCTGAGCGACCGTTCGACGCATTGCGTTGATATCAGTCAGTCAGTCAGTCAGTTTAGCATTTTATATAAATTTTATACAAGATACCCATACCAAATTACAGCTTTCTAGCATTAAGAGTCTCAGAGCTAAGCTGCGAACAAACAGACAGACAGACGGACATGGCGAAACTTTAAGGGTTCCTTGTTGATACATTTTTGTCGAGTAGGTATTGAAGTTTTTTTAGGGACGTCTGATAATTTTTTCGTGATTACGTTATTGTTCTCATGGAAAAAGTTGTTCAGTTTGATGGTATACCACACCCTTCATTTTGACCACACCTTTCTGATACACCCTGTATAGTTTCGTGCTGCAATCATACACAGCTGCATACCTTGATATCTCTCTCTATTTTTATTTATGCATCCGATATTAAAAAAGCATAAAGAAATATTCGCGTTTCATATCGTCAGGGAATGCACGAACCAAATACTAAATTCTCGGAAAGCCCGATTCCACTGGTCCATTATGAGAATATGTCAATAAAACGTATTCCTTTGATAATATCCTTTGAAATGACAGACAAATAAAAACTGAATTTAAATTATAATTTATTTTTCCGAATGAATACGAGGATTTTCGGGCTTTGACCAATAGCTGTCATTATTCAAAGGACTTGTATTTTTAATTAAAAACCAATATGGATTATGAAATATGTAATAAAACAAGTATGGATGACAAATTATTGAAAAGATAATATGTGATAGGTAGGTACATAAGACTAATGTACCTACCTCGACACCAATTATCGGAGATCGGATTAGGTAGAGCTAATTTACCTAAACTTCGAGGAAGTATGTAACATATAGTTATAGATTACTGATTTTAAAATTATTGGACAATTTATTTAGAGTCTAGACAAAATCAAACTGGTTGCTAATTTAATTGTATAATTTATATTTTTTATGACGTTCATTTTATTTTCTGTGATTAATATACTCACACACTGACATAGGTTATTAAATGTTAAAAATTTTAGGGAAATCTTCTACTTTTACAATGTTTGTAAATATGTGAGCACCATGCATCTAACGCATAATTAATTTGTCTGACATTGCTTCATTTTTCATTCCTTTTACCTATTGTGGTATAGTAATTTTAATCTAGGGAAGTGCATTGTCTTCACATATAATTAATAATTACTGTATACAAATATTTTTAACATTTTAAAAGAGTAAGTATGGAGTTTCTTGCCCATTCTTCTCCATACGTAACTACCTTTTGGAAGGGGCAACTTGAATCAATGAATTAATTATTTTTGTAAATTTTGACGTTCAAAGTGCCTTTTATGTGCCTATTTGAAATAAGTGATTTGACTTTGACTTTGATTTGAACTATAAATAAAGTCCAATAAATGATTCGTGATTAAATCCCGGGATTTAAACGTCATTATAATTTTTCCAGGATTTTAAAGGAGGTATTATCCTATTGGAGGTGTATTTAAATTCTCTTCAAAATGAAAACTGCGCAATACTGGCTGGTTACATAACTGTATGATTTCGATTCATTATTTATCTGATGATAGGTGTTTTTTTTTTGTTTTTTTTTTGTTGTTTTTCATTATCATATCTTATTTATATAAAAATCAATAGGGAACCTTACTGCCAATTGCTCCCGCTAGAGGGCATACCTGCATCTTAACAAACAGAACAACATGGCGTCCATGGTGTCTGTCGGCTATTGTGACTGTTTTTTAAGATTGTCCCGCGTTTCTACAATCTGAAATCTTCTGTTATTTTCTGTTAGCCATTCATCAAGAATACAACAGTGTTGTGTCATTGGATGCAAGAACATAGGCTCTCATAAATTCCCAAAAAACGCCAAACTTCGCAAGCAATGGGAAATCGCTGTACGTCGCAAGCACTATACAAAAGGTTCAAAGCTGTGTTATGACCATTTTAGAGTTGTAGATTACAAGAATGATGGATTTTATTCAGGTTAGTGTATAAACCTAAGGTATAAACACAATAACTTTAGTGCTATTTACTTTAGAAAGTATATTACAAAGAGGACAATAGTAGATTGTCCATCAAGTGCATAAAACGAACCATTCTACGCGAGACGTTTATCCATCCGAGCGAGCTTGCGAGCGAGGATGGATATAAAGTAGAGTGTAAAATGGGTTTTATGGACGAGTTGTACACTCTACTTTTCACTTCGATTGCGAGGAAATGAAACAGCAACATGTAAATATTGTAAATTGAATTAAAATTGAAAAATAATTATGGTTCCCGCCAATTTTTTTTTTTTTTTTTTTGTAGGATCGTGACATAACACCTGACTTAGGTCGTTACATACTGCTCAGTTATAAAAACATTTTGTTTTTATATCTATGATAACTTAGTTATAGTTTAAATATATTGATTAAATAATATAAAAAACTAATTAAAAAAAATGGACGAAATAAAAAATGTAAGTTTATTTCATGAAGTTTTACTTAGGCTGTTGGTATCCTTGCCTTATTCTTAGAATACTAACGAAACGAATTAAAATAAAAAGGTTATTCTATGAACTTGAAGTTGTTCGTGTGGCTGTTGGACCGATTGCCTTGGTCTTCGACGAAGATTTTACTTTATGCTCTAGAGCATAAAAATCTACTTTATGTCGCCAACGCACGACATAAAGACGAACTTTTAGAGCATGAGACGTGAAAAAATAATTAAAAACATGCTTGAACACTCTAAAAAAATCCTTACATTAAGCGCGTGCTTAACCTTTCAATGCTGATAAAACCTATATTTAAACTTACAGGGATGAAATGAGTACTCAAATTATTAAGAACAGGGGTTATACCTTCCCTGTTTAATTGGAGTAAAAAATAATCTATTAAAGATGAACAGAGAAGGAAGACTGGAGAAATACGTGAAGAGACAAGATAATTAAAGTTAATAAAAAGTGATATGACTGAAGATACTATTGCTGAAATAAAAACCTGTAGAAGTTCTGTAGCAGATGACATAAACTGTGCCTTGGGGGTGGAAGTGAGTAGGGGGTGCTATCAAGGCGAAACTCATTTTCATAAAAAAATACAATTTTCTAAGTTTGTATCGAATCTGAAAGAATTTAAAATAGTTAAGTAGATAGGCATACATTGTACTATGTAGCAATTTTATTTCTATGTTAAGATTCCTAATTTTATGACTGAACTGGTAGGTACCTATGTACTAACACTAGTGTTTAATTATGTTGTGTATGTAGTATGTAATTACTAATAAAACGTATTTTATGCTCTGATAAATAAATGATTTGATTTAAGTCACCTTTCTATAAAAAGAATAATTATATTTAAAATTGTTATTAGAAGTAAAATAGAGTCGGCATTGAGGTCTTTAAAATGGCTTGCACGTGGCGTATACAAAGAGCTGGACTGCTCTCCACCTTCAACATGTGGCCGTGAAACATACGGTTTCACGGAGAAATTATTATGTGTTTCATATAAAATCAACCTGGAAATAAAGTTTTAATACTAATTAGAAGCACTTTGATATCATTACTTAAAATATTTACTTAATATCTGCACGTGACAAATAGGGTTTATTAATTTTACCAGTGATAATTATCTATAATATAAAAATGAATCGCAAAATGTGTTGGTAAGCGCATAACTCAACAACGCCTGGACCAATTTAACCAATTCTTTTTTTTTAATGTTCGTTGAAGTCCAAGGATAGTTTTTACGTTTTTTTTTTTTTTTTTTTTTATGGTTTTTACGAAAAATTTGGGTAGGGTAGTGTAGGTAGGTAGGTAGGTAGATAGGGTAGGGTAGGGTAGGGTAGGGTAGGGTAGGGTAGGTAGGTAGGTAGGTAGGGTAGGGTAGGGTAGGGTAGGTAGGTAGGTAGGTAGGGTAGGGTAGGGTAGGGTAGGGTAGGTAGGTAGGTAGGTAGGGTAGGGTAGGGTAGGTAGGTAGGTAGATAGGGTGGGGTAGGGTAGGGTAGGGTAGGGTAGGGTAGGTAGGTAGGTAGGTAGGGTAGGGTAGGGTAGGGTAGGTAGGTAGGTAGGTAGGGTAGGGTAGGGTAGGTAGGTAGGTAAGTAGGTAGCTAGGGTAGGTAGGGTAGGGTAGGGTAGAGTAGTGGAGTTTATACTATAGCTTTTGACAGAACGAAGTCTGTCGGGTCAGCTAGTACCTTTCAATAAAATCACTTTTTTTCCCTATATGGGATGCACCGCGTTCGCGAAGCCGACTTTTTAACTGCGGTACACTGAAAAAAAATATTTGCCGAACTAATTAAGTTACTTCAAAAATAACTCAACTTTAGTTATAAGGAAATAAACTTTGCTTAAATTTAACAAAACGATTTTGTAGTGTTCAAAGCAGGGTTTTGTAACAGATAACATCTAGTTCGCAAGTCACAGTTTTTGTGTAAACAGTAACCAAGTTTTTGCTAAACATTTATTTCAGTGTATTGCCAGTGATCCGTAATTCTCCATTAATTCCATTATTATCTCTCTTTAGATTGTGTAATAATTTTAAATTCAAAGGCAGGCCCCGCAAATTTTTTCCACGCGCATTTGACTATTTGCTTTGTTTACCTAAGGTCATAGTGGCGCCATCTGCTGTCTCAGTTTTGCGTTGTATTCCCTATTGCCGTGCGTTAGTCTCAGCTGATTGGATTTTGTTTTTGTTTTGTTCACCTCAATACTGAGGAAAAAATCAAAGAAACAGCCGAAAAAACGATAAAATCAAAATGTTGTCTCACTTTTTTTTATGGTTTATTAATTAAGGATATGAACGAAATATAAACAGAAACATCACAAAAACCTCAAAAGATTTTTTCGGATGTTTGAACACTTTTAAGCAATCTTAAAAGCGTTGTCACCGGTCCACTAGCGCCACTCCTTTAAAAACATAATTATCTCGTGACTGAGAAGGAATTATGAAAAACGGTTCAATCAAATATATCGGTAAATGTGTCTAGAATTTTCTAATACCTTTTGTAAGGTTTCATATTGAGACACGACGCAACAAAATACGATCTAGAGGATTGTGGCCGTTTTTATTTAGATCGAAGTTTGTTCAGAATCGGAATCTGAATCAGAATCTTTATTTGTTAAACATAGGTATTTACTTAATGCTGTTAGGTTAACATATTTGAGCGCTATGTTTTGCCGCGAAGGCATACAAGTTTTAATTAAAATGTAATTAAAAAAAATTTACATACTTAAAAAACTAAATAAAACAAACAATAAAATCAAATAAAAAAAAACTAAAAAAATATTAAAAATTATCATTTAAAAATATTGTACACTGTAATAACATTTTTCTATTAATAGAGGTTAGGATACCGGCGATCAGGAGGAGAACTTTCATAAATTTTGATACGGGCATATTTTTTATTTTTTATCGGGTATTTTATTATAAATTTTCGAAGTCATTCCAAAATAGCTCTTTTTCATCAAAATCGGAAATTTTTGTTGCTTCGTGTCTCAATATGAAACTTTAAAAAAGGTATTAGAAAATTCTAGACACACTTACCGATATAGTTGATTGAGCCGTTTCTCATAATTTGTTTTCAGTCACGAGATAATATGTTTTTAGAGGAGTGGCGCTAGTGGACCGGTGACAACCCTCTTAATACTAACGAAGTAATCATTATTTATGGTTAAATCATAGTTTATAAATAAATAAATATAATAAAATAAATAAAATAAATAAAATAAATAATATAAAATAAAATAAAATAAAATAAAATAAAATAAAATAAAATTCATTTATTTCAGACAAGTTTTTTTTACACATACACGCATAGTATTAGAAATATTAATTGAATTAAAAATGAAATAGATATTAAATTAAATTATATTAAACTAGCTTCTGCCCGCGACTTCATCCGCGTTAAATTTCTTGTTCCCCCGACCCACCCCGTCGCAACACATTGCCTGCCCGTGATTTAACTACATTTACGCATAAACTTTCATTAAAAAAAAATTGTGTCCTAGTTAATAGGAATGTTATTCTTCCTCAAGAATTGGGCTGTAAAATGCAAAAAGATTTTTTCAAATCCAACTCGCAGTTCCAAAGATTAGCGCGTTCAAAAAACAATAAACCGTCCAAGTGCGAGTCGGACTCGCGCACGAAGGGTTCCGTACCATCCATACAAATCCTTACTAATCCTTACTCATATTATAAATGTGAAAGTAACTCTGTCTGTCTGTCTGTCTGTCTGTCTGTCTGTCTGTATGTTACGTTTTCACGCCTAAACCGCTGAATCGATAGACATGAAATTTAGCAGGAATATAGCCTGGGATATAGAGAAGGATATAGGCTATTTTTTTACGCGATAACCGACATCCACGCGGGCGGAGCAAAAAAAACGGCAAAAAAATCATGTCCGTTGTACATATGGGAAACCCCTTAAATATTTTTTTTCTGTTTTTTTGTATTTGTTGTTACAGCGGCAACAGAAATACATCATCTGTGAAAATTTCAACTGTCTAACTATCACGGTTCATGAGATACAGCCTGGTGACAGACGGACAAACAGACAGACAGACAGACGGACAGCGGAGTTTTAGTAATAGGGTTCCATTTTACCCTTTGGGTACGGAACCCTAAAAACTAAATCTGCAGCTTTAGAATAACTACCTCGCAGAGTTGATCATTATTTTGCTGCGGAGTTATTATAAAACAGTTATATCTCCTAAGATATTCATTGAAATTAAATGATGTAAGGGCAACTTTGTTCAAAATTAAATACTTGTGATGAATAACGTATTGATTTGGATAAGGATTAATACCATGTTTATGAAAACTCCTTCGCAAATAATGCATTAATTTCGAACAAATTTGATTACCATAAAAAAGGTTATAGTGAGTCAATCTTAAAAGAGACATATGCTGTCGCGGACTTTTTTTTAGAACATTTAAAAAGGAACAATTCCATCATAGATGATATTTGCGTAACTTAAACCGTTTACGCAGCGCACGCAACGGAAGCTCTCAAAAAGGAATATTTTTTCCCGTTTTTGCAACATCAATTTCGATTCCAACACAGGAGGACAATGACTTGAATGTTGAAATTACAGCCATCCAGCCATCGATGCCATTTAGAAATTAATTACAGTTAAAAACAAAAGTTATTCTTAACTCCTGGTACATTTATTATATATATATCAACATAGTAATAAATCAAAATAAATTAAGTATGGACCAGCTCCTGTACTACTGTCTGGCTGGCTGATGAAAGCTACGTAACTGTAATTCAATCGATACTGGCAGCACATGGCAGGGGTTCTCAACATATGTGTTGCCGGAGATTGAAGTTGCAAAGATATTAAAGCTAACTAACATGATAGAAAATTCCGGCTAAACCCTGCTAAAATGCGTGTTAAGGTACAAACTTGTGGAGGTTTAAAAGTAGTTTAAATGTGTCTGAATCACTTCAATCCATTAAGATTTATTGTTTCCCTTTTTTTTGCTCTCATAGGGATCAAATACGTTACAGAGTATCGCCGCAATTGAGGATTATTATTTTAACTTGTTGGATCGTTATTGATTCCTTTAAAAGTGTGTAATAGCGTTTTTACAAAACCATTACAATTTCAGATTCGGAACTGAAAGAATTGCATCGACATAGAGCGACGACATCATTTGACACGAGAAAAGATGATGAGAGCCGTCGGAATGTTCCAGGCAACGTACTGTGGCTGTCGCTCTTGGCACTACACAGAGCGTCATAAGCCACGCGTTATCGTATCACGGGCAGCGTGGCCGAGTGACATGGAGGACGATCTCGGATCACCACTCGCAGACAGGACCGGTACTTCCAAAATACTACTCGACGGAATCTTACCATATCCACCATAATGTGACTACGAGGCTCCTCAGCTCTTCAGGCTTGCTGATAAGTGACTAAACCATCTGAAATTGTTTACGTGAAGTGGGTCTGTGTTGCCGAAGGCCGCTGAGATTTCCACCTATAGCACCCGCAATTGTAGGGCCCGTTTACAATGGGCTCACCAACACAGAAATTGGGAGGAAAAAGACTGGCGTTGTTGCTTTGCGATGAATCTCGTTTCGGTATAAGGTCATATACAAGACGTACTTGAGTATGAAGGACAGAACCTCTGGATGTCAAGAACGTTTGAAATTTTGTCAGGAAGTTCATTCATATGGAGGAGGAACAATAATGGTTTGATTTGGATCAGTGGAAGAACCGATCTCATTTGGATCAGAGGTAACCTCAATGCTCTGATTTATGCGGAGAGGATTGTTTCAGACGTGATCATCCTTTTGCGAAGCCGGTTGGGTAATTCGTTTCGACTAATCCATTTTAATGCACGTCCAAACAACGAATAACGTGAGTCCGAAATCACGTTATCTCCAACGAACGCTGTGTCTAAAACTATATTGAACCCTCAATTAAAGCTATCCATAAAATAGCCCAGGAAAGTGAATTAAAGGCAATTAAAGGCTGTGAAATATAAAATCTAGTGATGATTTATCACCGGCATTACCATTAACGAAAAAAAAAAAAATATATCGTCAAAGGTAACCGTAACTCAGTTTTTTTGCAAATTTTTCGCGTATTTACGTCCACATGTAACAATTGATTTTTCACACAGTATTTCTAATACCTGAATAAAGATAACCCCGATGAGAATTTTTCACTAGGGTATTTTTTTTGCAGTAAATTTTCCTACTAAATGTAACTGTTAGTCAAATAAAATAGTCTGAGATTTTTTTTATAATATTTATTAGAAAATGTAGTAAAAAGGCAAAAAAAAAACGCATATTTGGTGTAAAAAACAGCTTTTTATTTCAAATAACATCACGAGCGTGAACGGTGAAACTTATGAATATACTAGAGGCCGGGATTTATCCCGAGAACGTACTACTCGGATAAAAATAATCCTATGTCCTAACCCCGATCATGGTAGACCATGATCGGGGTTAGGACATAGGATTATCTGCTGAACGAATTTCGGCACACAGGTAGACCTGTGTGCCGAAATTCGTTCAGCTACTTAGGCGTGAAAAGTAATGGAAAGAAAAATTGCTACTTCTACTACTATTAACAAATTCGGACTATACAAATATTACAAAACGAGAAATTTCCAAATCCGTCCAGTCGTTCTCAAATAATGCGAGTCTAATGGGCCAAGCCACTCAAAAATGGAACCATATCCACCTCGTCTTTCAAACATAGCTTTGTTTTTTTTGGGCAGTAGTGTAAAAAACGTAACCAACTGCGGAGTTTACATTATCTGTGGGGATGCGCTGCATACCTACGCAGTTGAGATCTGAGCAGTTCATTAACCCATCTGTGAAGATTGTCAGTGATAGCCTTCGAACTTAAGTCGGCCGGTGCAAACCGGCCGACTTAAGTTCGAAGGCTATTTAGAGATTTCCAAGTCCGCCATGGTAACGTGTACCCTGGTGGAAGGCTGAGGGTTAAATATAGTTTTAGAAATAGCGTTCGTTGGAGATATCGATTAATAATTTCGGAGTCACGTTATTCGGGATAGCGTTCATTCGCAAATACGGGATTTAGAATAACATGATTCGGGATGTCATTCATTCGGAATAGCGTGATTCAGGATAGCGTTCATTCGGGATAGCGGGAATCGGGATAGCGTTCATTCGGGATAGAATGATTCGGGATAGCGTTCATTTGGGATAAATTGATTCGGGATAGCAATTATTCGGGATACAGTGATTCGGGATATCGAGTTTCGGTCTAACGTATAAGAGTCATGCTAAATCGCTGTGGTGGAAACACAGATTATCAATTTTTTTAACTTTACAATAAAAATTCAAAAAATCTTAATTTTTGCCTTTTTTGCCCTTTAATTGACGAAACTAACTTAGGTTAATTGCCCACAATTTGCATAAAATGAAATTTTTCTTAATTTTTACAACATATAGGGATAAGTTGATAACTTAAACATAGGAATGAAAGTACGAAGTCAGTTTGGAAGACTAGATTTGGTAAATATTATGTTTTTATAGTTAAAAATGTACATGATCCCTAGATTTTGATGTGTGTAGTAGTTGCTAGAAATATTAAAAACCAGATTATTTGATGATCAGTACTGCAATCCAAAATGGAAGTTGACTGTCAGGTTACATAATTATAATGAAAAGATCGAGGTGGTTTTATTCTACTGATATTAAGCCGTCAAAGGAAAGCAGGTTTCAAAGGAATAAAATTCAATTTTAATTTCCCTGTAGTTAATTGAAAGGTGGGTGGTAGTAAACAGTTTTTATAATATTACGATGTATTTTACTTTCAAAGAAACGACATCAGTATAGACCTGGCTGCGACGTACACACGGCTACATATCAAGCTATATTTTCCATTATAAGCTGACCTCTCATTGTACGGAAATCCTATATTATAGCTTGATTTGTTAGCCGTCTGTACATCAAAAACAGTTGTGTATAAAGATGGTATAATCTTAAATATAATTACTATCATGCTTTGAGGTAGTTTTCGGAACTTTCTAAGGGAAATGCAGTTGCAAACCTGCTTTGAGTTACTTACCTGAAGTAGGTAAGTAACTCAAAGCAGGTTCTTCCCAATCGCTCTCTCACTGCTAAGAATCATGACTCCTTTTCAAATTTTCAACGGTTTTTCTCCATCTGTTACGATAGGTGGCCTGGTGGAGTGCGGCACTGATAGGTACCTGCAGTTGCTCAGATATTTGATTCGACCACCGTTTTGGGCTTCGGCCTTTACGTCTTTTGCCCTCTATCTTCCCAGTTACCATTAGACGTTCCAAGTTGTTGGTGCCTCTGCGGGCAATTTGGCCGAAGTATCTCATGAAGTATTGCAGACGGGTTAAAGAAAGTTTTTGTGCTTTCTTTAGATTGAATTGTTCAAGGAAGGACATTTGTGCGGTGGGCTGTCATGGTATCCTTAATAGGCGGCGCCAGCACCAGATTTTGAAAGCGTCAATTCACTTACCTTAATTAACTTATCAGGACCATATTTGACGGCACGTTTGGCGCAGTGGATAAGCGATTGACTGCTACGTTGCGTGTCGCGGGTTCGATTCCCGCACAGAACAAATATTTGTATCACCTACAAGTAGTTGTTCCGGGTCTGGCTGTTTGTGTATGTGGCTTTAAATGTTTGAAAACGCACCAACAATACAGGAGAAATTCCTTGTACGGGGCAAAGTTAAAAAAAAAAAATGTATAAACGAAATCAAGTAACAATAATTATGCTAAACGATCTTTCAGTAAAAAGAAAATCTGTGGTTAAGGGCTTGATGGTTATATTTCCATTCTAATCTGATATCGCCAAGATGAGCCAAGCGAAGCGCAAGGGCACTACCTACCTTTTCTCGAAGCGATTCGTTGTTTTTTTTGAACCCTCATAACTTAGGTTTGGATTATACCAGACAAACAAAATTCTCGGGATATGATGTCAATAGTAGACTTATTAAACACATAAAGTTTCAATTGCTTAGCTCTTATACTTTAGATTTTATTGATATATAAAAACCCCGATTTCGTCACTGACTCACTCACTCGCTCACTAATGATCAACATAATTCTTAGGGTACTTCTTGAAGTCCTAGAAAGCTGAAATTTGGTATGTAAGCTTGTATTAGAACACAAATAAAAAAAATTGGATTCTTTTACACCCAACCCCTTAAACTGGGGGATAAAAGTTTGTATGAGAGTTTGTATGAAAATTGATATAGGGGGGGATGGAAGTTTGTTTGTTATGTTATTAAAATCGGCAAAGTGCGTGTCGGACCACGCAAAATGAAGGGTTCCGTAATTGGGATGAAGTTATCCCAAGAACAAATTTAACATTGTAGTTGAGAAAAATGCTCTCCTATACAATATATATATCTATTCTGGCTGAAAGTGAAAATATAAATCAGCAGTTTCAATGAGAGTAAGAAGCATGCGAAAACATGTCAGGGCCTTTCAATGTGAAGATGGAGCAGGAATACTTTTTTGACAGCCTGTTCTCATGAAACAAAAATACTTACTTGTTTATTTTTATATATGTGTCTGCAATGTATGTAAGTCTGTATTGATTATTTTTGTTAATTGTACATGAAGTTATTAATAAACCAGCATAGATATATGAATTTTCTCCTATACAGATTGTATAGGGGAACATGTTTTTCAACTGCAAATTTAAGTTGGTCGACTATTAGTCGTAAACTTGAAAAGCCTACTTAGCTGTAATAGTTTTCCTTTAAACTTTGTTATACATAGGTACTACTGCCGTGACAATTGAATTTCTAACTACAACCGTTTAGTTGGTAGAGGAGGGGACACTGAAATTGGTACTTTAAAGCTTGATAAGTCACGAACGGTTTACTTAATCAAAAAACGGTCTTCCCAAACCCTAAATATTTTTGAAAGACCTATCCAACGATAATCCACACTAAGGAAAAGACGAAAAAAAAAAAATATCATCCCCACTTTACATGTACCCTAAATAATTGTTTTTTATTTTTATTTTATTTGACCACTTTTTCGGCGTCATTAACGTATATACTCATGCCAAATTACAACTTTCTAGTACCAATAGTTTTTGAGATAAACCGCGGACAGACAGACAGACAGACGGACATGGCGAAACTATAAGGGTTCCTTGTTGACTACGGAACCCTAAAAAAGCAGTGAATGTAATGCTTAAACGAAATACACGTGTTTCTTTGGGTCTTGTTAATGGTGCTATACTCGTAGGCATAGTTGACAAAGTAGAATGGGATTCGAACGACAAGAATAAAGCAAGAAGAGTTGTAATAATTATTAATAAGTTTTAGACACGACCTAGCACCTGTAAAATCAAAATTCTAACTAGGTGCCTAACTTGGTTGTTTCGCTACTACAAGAATTATACTTTCAGAAAAAAAAATATTTGACAAAAAAAAAGGTATTCCAAAAAAAAAAAAACAAAAAGCGAAAAATATGTTTAATTTAATAAAAGTTATTTTTCACTTTTTTTTTTTTGGAAGTCGGTTGTTTTTTTGAATGTTTTTTTTTTTCACTTTTTTAGTTATGGTACCTACCCCACAACAATTCGATTACCACTACTTGCTACACCGCACAAACAACAGTGACACAAGATATACGAAGTGGATTAAATACGTATTATCGAAGCTAACTCAAAAACTACCCAAGCAAATTCAATAAAAATCGGTTAATAACCATTTATAGCCCGAGTGCATCTCATGACAATTCCAATAAGCCCAAACACGGCTAGGATACATTGTTTTATTACGGAGTTCCGGTGCATACCTTCCGGCTTCATCTTCAGATCAGTTGGATGGTACCATTTTCATCAGAATTATTTATATAAATTTTCTTCATAGTCGCTTAACTATCTTAATCGAGATATTTTATCGCCACCCGTGAAATACTTATCATTGAGGAGTTCCGGTGGGCATTTGTGGTCTTCTTTATCAGTTCCACATCATCAAATGATACTTTCTGAATGCAAATGCTTGAGTTGTTGATGAAAATACAAAAATCGCTATATGTTTGCCTATAAAATTATAGGAATTCCCTGAATTCCTCATGGATAAAAAAAGGGACTAATCTGAAGGTAAATCCTATAAATAAAAATAAAAAAAGATTTTTCCATATCGGTTCATAAACGACGGAATTCTGAGGTAACAATAACGCTATGTAGGTACGCTACTACAAGAACGATTGTATAACAGAAAAGTAATGAACAGTGAATAAATTTTTCATCTTACGCCCATGTGTCGGTAATAAAACGGCCAAGCCACATATTTTGACTAAGGTGTAGAGTTTGTGAAGTTAGGGCTTGTAGATTTAGGGCCGGTTGTTTCAAACAGTTCGTTAACGTAATATACGTACGTCAAATATTAACGATTACATTATGATGTTTAACGTACGTCAAATACAAAGCGTTGTTTCACTGCATAAAACACCGATCGTCAAACTTCAAATGTCGAAGAATAAAATAACATTAACCAGTGGATTACTGTAATCGTTATTTTTTGACGAACGTCAAGGGCATAATTTTGTGAAACAACGGTTTGACGATAGTTAGCGCCATTTATGACGGATACGCGTGCGTCAAGTGTACGTGAAACAACCCGCCCTTAGGACGTGTTTATAAGCTTGGCTCTACTTGAGATCTGATAACTTTATGACAGTGCGAGCCATAAGGTCTCGTCTTGGCAATATTATGATTAGGTTTTTTTTTTGTATTAACATAAACTAAATTACTGTGACTAGGCAAGGTTTGTGGGGTATGGGAGCCTGTATACAGTCAAATCAAACACATTAGATACTTCAACTTTGACACTACGGTTGGGATCAAAAGACCCACACTGAAAAAAAATGTTTACTTATACATAACCAAACTTACGGCAACATGTCGCTCCTTAAATACAAGAGCACCACAAGTCAAAATAAGCAAATTATACAGGAGCGGCATTTGCAAAAATAATTTGGATTATTTTATGATTAATGTATAAACTATGTGTATTACGTAGACTTTTTTGTATCAAAAGATGCGTAATTAAAAAGCCTATTTTTCAATAAAGCAATCTTAACCATACCTAGAATGGACTCGAAATGACTGTTGACAACTGACAATATGGTACTTTTGCGCGGAACTCAGTTACAGAAACGGTACAAAACAAAACTAACGTGTGTGCGTGTATGGGTGTTTTTGATCATAAAACGACGGCTGTTTTAGCGAAACATTAAAGTTTCATCGTTTAAGATGCATTTTATGCAAAAAAATCATTTTTGATATTTTACTTTTGTATTTAAGGAAAGATGTAACACAAAAAAGGGACCACATAACTTTATGCAACATGTAACCAAAACCTGTGCTGGCTGTTGTGTATCACTTTTATTAAATCAAGTTAAATTTTATACAGTCTTGTCAAACTTTGATTATTCCTGAAATAGCCGAAGTAGTTAGGCTAAATATTTTTTTCAGTGCACCATGCACAAATGTGACGGTATTATTTTACATGGTGCCATCTCCTTGCCTATGATGTCCATGTCATAGTTATAGCTACAACATACACAAACACAGCCGACCTTAATATGCCGATTCGGAGGACCCAATTTGCTTTTATATTAATTAAGTTCTTTAGTTTACATACTCGGTAACGTTTAATAAAGAGTTGATTAAAGCCTGCTGTGGGGACATATAGGTTGAAGAGATATTTATGACAGTGGCGGATTTACACATTTTCCAAGTACAGGCTATAAAAAATTGCCGCCCTTATTGTTATTGTCAATTTCTAGATAATTTTTACAATCCAACAATTTGGTTGAAATTGCACAAGAAATAGTTTTTGGGTTTTTTTTTCTGAGCTAATCAAAGCTCAAAGGATTTCTAGTAACATTTTGCAGAAATTGACAAAGACAAAAAAAAATGCTATTCACGGACATTTTCATCGAAAAGGAAGAATGTGGGATACAAGAGCGAGTGCGTCGAGCTCGAAATTTTATTTCACATACTTTGTTGCACCAGCCCAATTCCTCCCGTGGGTGTCGTAAAAGGCGACTAAGGGACTTACTAGAGAATGGGCAGCAGCGTTCTCTATGCATTTTTAACATCATACTGCGATCGCCAATCCGCCTGCCAAACGTGGCGATTACGGCAAACCCCCCTCAATTGGGGGAGGCTTATGTCCAGCAGTGGACGTATTTCGGCTGAAATGATGATGATGATGACTTTATTACATACTTCTCATAACATTTTACATACTACTCTCTAATTTGGGGACCTGAAATCCAGGGGGGCCAGGGGTAAATTTCTGCAAGCCATCAGAAAATCGTCTTATAGAAATCTTCCGGACAAAAAAAAAAAAAAACAAAACATCTGTCGCCAAAATTTCCGCCCCTAAAATCTGCCGCCCTAGGCTCAAGCCTACTCAGCCTAATGGTAAATCCGCCACTGATTTATGACCGAATACTGATGACAAATGAATACTGGGCCTTGCTTCACAAATCATCGAGATTTTAGTGCCACATCTAAAATAAACTTTCTGGAATAAATTCTCCATAATTATGATTTTGAAAAATGCATCGAAGTCCATTGTGATAGTCACACGGAAAAACACTTCTTTTGTATATTACACTGAAAAACATATTTAGCCTAACTACTTCGGCTATTTCAGGAATAATCAAAGTTTGACAAGACTTTATAAAAGTTAACTTGATTTAATAAAAGTGATACACAACAGCCAGCACAGGTTTTGGTTACATGTTGCATAAAGTTATGTGGTCACTTTTTTGTGTTACATGTTGACGAAAGTTTGGTTATGTATAAGTAAACATTTTTTTCAATGTATGCACTGTGTATATTGATACCCACTTGCGAGTCTGCACAAACACCTCAAATTATTTCATAAAATTATATAAAAAGTGTTGCATGGTATTAAACAAGTTAATGTGTTTTTTACTGTATAAAATATTAAGCTGGAAATTTTCATAAGATAAGGAAATTTCGCTGCAAACTGTGATATTAAAATACATATTATGCAAGCACCATAATTATCTTGGCAAGAAAACGCGGGTTCCTGAGGGCGGCGTCGGTAAGTAGGTACCACTTAGATTTTCCGCTTTTCCCAAGCTTTATAACTCAGGAACGGTTAATCCGATTAACAATATTTTCAATTTAATTAAATCATGGGTGCGTTCTCTGGCTATGTTAAAGTGTGTATTTAATGACGTTTGGTGAAGTAAAGAATAAACAATGACGATTATATTGCATAGTCAAAAAATCTTGTATTTGAGTTTGTCTAAAAAATAATAGAAAACATTACCAAAAAAATAACTAGGCTGAAGTTTAAGGGTCCGTGCACGAAAAAAACTCTTTTGGCAATTTCTTATCTAACTGTAAGAAAACTTGAAATAATCGTAACATTAAGTCTGTGTAACTATAAAAGTACAGTCTTCATGGTGCTAAACCATTCGTGTCAGTCACAGCAGCTTTTAATAGTTTCATAATTTTTGTGCTCTCCAAAATATAGTTTATTTCGCCATTAATTTACTTAATGAAGATATTGTATAATCATTAAATAAAATTTTGATTATATTTCAAGGATAGCTGAAGACTAATTTGTGATTTTTAAATTTCTTGATATGATTTGCTAAATAATAGGAAAAATATATATTACTGACGAGGTTTAAAACAAAAAAAGGTTTTTTCAATATTATTTTTCTGCTATATTTTGTATGGAAGTTGAAAAAAGTGGTTCTGCCACATGCAAGTAGACCATATAATGATGTTGATGATATTTTTTAATGTTCAAAATCAAAAGTAGTTTCTTGTAGAATGATGATCAAATGCCAGTCTCGCGTCATTTTTCGGAAAACTTGTTGCAAATATTAGTGATTTACCGTGAATACTTACTTTATTTGAAAAATCCCTTTCAGCCACATGCAAAACAAAGAACACTACTTTTCAAATCTTAAATAATTTTGTTTAAATTATGTTTCCCTTTCTCACAAACAATGAACAAAATTGATCAAAATCAGTTGAATTCGTGCACGGCCTCTTAAGTGCAGTAAGATCTCTGTAAGTTTACTTATTAATTTTTTGTTGTGTTTATCATTTTCACAAAAAATAAACTGTTACGGATTTTGGTATTATTAATCTACGTTACCAATAAAATGCAATAAAATAATTTTTAGGTTTGTGGTAGAACTCAAACTCAAACTCAAAGCATTTATTTCAAATAAACCAATTACAGGCACTTTTTTAATTGTCAAGGGATCGGTCAGTCATAAAGATGAAGCTAGTTGCCCATTCCAAAGCGTAGTAGGTTCCTATGGAGAAGAACGGGCAAGAAACTCCATCTCGATATTATCTTATAGGCTATGCAATGCCGTCGGCACATGTTCTTTTAGTTTTCGATATTTTTCTGAATGAATTTAAGTAACTATTACAAATACAAAGATGACGTATCTTATCCTATGATACGTCATCTAGATATGTATCTGTAATAGTTAGTTACATGAAAATAGGTTTTCCATTTTGTCAATATTCTAATCCAATAATAATAATAATCAATACCATATTGATTTCATAGTAGATTCAGCAGATTGTATACTCTAATATTATATTAGAAAATAGATATTTTTTATTATCCGGGTAATACAAGCAGGTACTCAGCTTAATCACAAATTAAAAAGACATAAATGGCTTAAAATATTAAAAGAGTTTAGATATATATTATGTACAATACAAAGATAGTCTTACAATCTTCAGCAGCTCCAACAGTATTTTCAAATGTTAATCGTTTAGTTGTGGTTGTGAAACATGATCAGCATTGAGCCAAGCCTTTTTATCAGCGTTGTTGTCCCCCAACTTATAATATAGGACTACATGGTGTGCGTTTTATACAAGATTTGAATTTCGTCTCATATTTTGTCTCATTCAGTTGAAGTATGTACATAAAATAGGTATATCGATACTAATATTATAAATGTGAAAGTAACTCTGTCTGTCTATCTGTCTGTCTGTCTGTCTGTATGTTACGTTTTCACGCCTAAACCGCTGAACCGATCGTCATGAAATTTGGCAGAGATATAGCCCGGGATATGGAGAAGGACATAGGCTACTTTTTTACGCGGTAACCGACATCCACGCGGGCGGAGCCGCCGGCAAAAGCTAGTAATGTATATATTGTAACGTTTTAAACAGTACCAACCCCTTGAAAGAAGTGTCTACTTTTGCCAGTCTGAAACCTGTTTGAACTAATAGGTCCCTATTTCTAGTACTATAATTATGTCTTTCACCTCTTACACTAAAAAGATGTATTTTTTTCTAACATATAATATACACTAGCTTTAGCTCGCGGTTCCGCCCGTATGGATGAAGGTTATCACGTAAAAAAGTAGCCTATGTCCTTCTCCATATTCCAGGTTATATCTCAGCCAAATTTCATGACGATCGGTTCAGCGGTTTTGGCGTGAAAACGTAACATACAGACAGTTACTTTTACATATTTTTTTTTTTATAAAAACGTTGCCCCACACTAGGAATTTATCCTGTATCGTGGGTGCGTTTACAAACATTTAAACTCACATACACAAACAGCCAGACCCGGAACAACTAATTGTAGGTCATACAAATATTTGTTCCGTGCGGGAATCGAACCCGCGACACGCAGCGCAGCAGTCAATCGCTTAACCACTGCGCCAACCGTGCCGTCAAATTATAATATCATCACGTCATTTATAATATTAGTATGGCTGATATTTTCATAAATATATTGGTACGGTAGGTATCGTCGTGAACACACCTTCCGTTACATTAGTTTTTACTTTATTTCCTTACATACTTCAGAAAGTACAAAAAATTGCTGTTTTCAGAACCTATAGCCGGCTGTCGCTGAAAACCAGCGCTGGGGCTCTGTCTCGCATAGGGTCGCAGCATTATGCTGAGCGATGGCCGTTTTGCGTGGATGTGACGCATATTTACCCCAAACTTATTTTTTTTTGTGTTGTGTTCTTTTTTTGCGTCATGTTTACCGCAAATAAACGTTTTTTTTTCTTTTTTTTCTTTCTTTCTAACCCTGAAAGTCTGAAAACTATTGCTGAAATAAGCATTATTTCGAAGCAACTTTTTTCTTTAATACCCTAGTCAGTATCATTGAGGCGCCAAACGACCCTTCATCATCATCATTTCAGCAGAAAGACGTCCACTGCTGGACATAGGCCTCCCTTAAGCATCGCCACCTCTACCGGTTCCGTGCTTCCCGCATCTAGCAGATTCCTGCGGCTTTCACAAGGTCATCAGTCCACCTTGTGGGAGGCCTTCCTACGCTACGTCGTCCGGTACGCGGTCGCCACTCCAGAACCTTTCGGCCCCAACGGACATCTGTTCTGCGAGCAATGTGCCCTGCCCATTGCTACATGGGCAATGGCAATCAAGATCCTTGTATAGCTGTAAATATCATCATGTCTCTGTCATCTACTAAGATTAACAGGAACAGAACGAAAGTATGTGTGTGACGTTGCCGCAATTACGAGCGGCAACGTCACCATATAACATCAATACAATAACGAAGACTAACAACAATGAACGATTCATCAGCCTATAATGTTCCTAGTGCTGGGATACCGGCCTCCTCTCGGTGAGATGCCAGGTGCCGGTTTCCACACGATGATTTCCTTCACCGTTTTGAGGGCAGACGTGATGAAATAATTTACACGTTAGTAAAGTGACACGGTTGGCGCAGTGGTTAAGCGATTGACTGCTGCGCTGCGTGTCGTGGGTTCGATTCCCGCACGGAACAAATATTTGTATGATCTACAAATAGTTAAGATAAGATAAGGATATATTTCTCACCACAATATATATATATATATATAATACATTTTCAAAATATGTTCAAGAACAATACATAATAGTTTAAATAGTATTGTGGTAGACTGCTGGTGCCTAAGCTTGGGCGTAAAGCCTGTATTTCAGGACACCCCCTATAAAAATGAAAATCTGAAAAATAAATATTACTCGGTATCCGGAGGTGATATTCCAAAAATAAAAACAGGAAAATATGCGCCCAATGATGCTCTATCAGTTTATATTTACATCAAATAAATATCTTGGACAGTTACGTTTTCAGATTAAAAAAAAATGGAATGATCACCTCAACCTCGAGCTTAAAAAAAAAAAATTGAAATGGACACGTGGGTGTTTTACTCGTGCATCGATAAATACCATAAACAGCAGAGGGGTTTTTTTTAAATCAAATGTTGCGTGTGTCCTGTGCGGCTGTCATTTGTAGGAAGATCTTTGACAGTTGTTACGAGTCGTCAGAAGCCCGAAAGTCTGACAACCAGTCTTAACAAGGAGTATCATGTTACCCAGTAACTGGGTTGTGGAGGTCAGATAGACAGTCGCTCCCTGTAAAATACTAGTATTCAGCTGCATCTGGTTAGACTGGAAGCCTCCCCCAACATAGTTGGGAAAAGGCAGATGATGATGACGATGAAGATGACGTATGACGTCACCTTTTTCATCAGAAAACCAAACTTTTTTGATGGAATGTGACCAAAACCAAGTCCTTAGACCATAACTAAGCTACATGATAATTTTTATCAAATTATCAGGTTTAAAAATGCATTAGGTATTGATTCCTTCTGGTTACAATTTACTCTTTCTAAATGAAATTTGATTCTTATAAAGTTTTAACACGCATAGCAAGATTTCTAACCGCGGGAAAGTTTTAATACTTATTGTCTAAACTTCTTAAAGCCGAAGAAGCTGTCTTTTGTTACAAACCAAAGAACAAAGAAAATTGTCCTAGCATAATTTTGGCACGTCCAAAAGCTTGATACTGCCTTATCACTAATATTAGGGATTCTCTGCGAAAAATTTAACAAATAACCTACATGCACACGAAAAAAGTGGACTTGTGCAAACAAAGGCCATATTCCAAGAAAAGTTTTGTCGTTCTTTTATGAACTGCGCAGCTGCGCAATGAAAAATCAATACGGCAAACATGAGCGGAAAACGCGCTTACCGAGACAGGTATCGCCATCTATCGTTGTTTTTCATAAGTTAGACTGAGTTGCCATTCGAAAAAAAAAAGACGTAATGTGTAGAGAAAATGAAATTGTGTGGCGTTTGTGTGAAAGGATTGGCCCTGAATGGCCCATCGCAACGATGGCAAAGAGAATGTATTCGGTCTGAACATCGTGTGTAGCGAGGTGGTAGAAAAGTCAACTTAACAGCGATTTGAATTCAGATTCCCGCATTTTTGTGTTACGTCTCTAAGGACCACTCACAATTGTGGCATATAATGATACTTCTGTTTTATTGTAATTTACTGAAGTTATCCTATTTTTAAGTATTTTTTTCGGTAGGTTACCTATGTTACTCATTCTTTACCTACACAATGACATCTATTATTATATCATTCGATATTTTGTCACATGCTCATTTTTGTTTTTTAGAATATCAATGCACCTACTTTTCCTATGCGTTCTTATTTATCTTCTGTTCTAAGTTCTTCATTGGAAAACTATATGGCAGGACTGGATAAATGTAAAAAATAAACAACATCAAATTCTACTCAGAAAAGACTTTATTTCCAAAACAAACCACATCAAATATGTTGCTAGATGATTGAGACTATGGCCTTGATGGCAACGATGACATGAGTCTCAGTTAATCTTAATATTCTAATGTTTACGGATAGTAATAGACATGACACCAATATTTTATAATCTATTGGACTATAGGTAATGCAGTTGCATACGATTTTAATAGTCTGGTTATTCCATATTTTGTGGTTTACGCTGAGTGTACACCGCCGTTTACTGACACGGGTCTGGATATTTTTCTGGTCCTTTTGGTATACTATCTTGTGGACTGCAGCGAAGGTGTGCAAACGGCGTTATTCTACATAATACGTACATGTAAAACGAAATTGGCCTTGCTTCTCGATACCTTCGAAGACAAAGTCTCATGGCACTGACCTCGTAACTTATCCTACGTGCGTTTACGCGTTCCAAGCTCTTAACAACATTATCCAAAACATCTAACATGTTTTTAAAACACGTTCGTCCAAAAATACACATCTTTTTAGGCACTACCAACCTAGTCTCACTTTGTAGATGTAGAAATAATGAAGTAGATACAGTATTAATAGCACGTAGAGAGTCCATTAAACTTTAAGCAGATTATAGTAAATATTAATGTTAATCTTGAAATGAATGTTCTGTTTTTCTTCAAAAGTAGAAGAAAAAAAAAAGTTCTTGCATTGGTGTTCGTAATAAAACAGTAGGTATGCATAAGCGGTGAAGCACATACAATATAGTTAGGTTAAAAGTTTTAGCTGTTTTTGCTTACGAACTTTAATATTAAACATAATAATATGATCTTTAAATTTTTTTTAACTTTAACTAATCTCGTATTACTAATCAAGTATTCTCGCTGTCCGTATATTTTTTTTTTGCCAAAAGTAATTATGAAAATATGCTAAGTTGGAAATAATGGCAACTAGGATGATAGTACCGCTTTCCGTTCATATAAAAATTACGTACAAACACTACCGATAAATGTATATCAAATTATACATAAATATTTAGTTAACATTTTTCATACAATGTATGGTCATTAGAAGTCGCAAACTTCCCTTTTCTAAGTCAAATGTAACATAGTATATTATAAGAGCTTTGCTCTCATGTAAAGCTTGGACTTCTTATATTATCTTTATTTTACTTCAGGCCTCTTTACATTGTGTCATTAAGTGCAAGTGGCTACTGCAGATGTTGTTGCATAAAGAAAATCATAATTCAATGTTACGAGAGACAAATTTCTCGCATTGTCTGACTGTCTGTGTCGCTGGCAATCTATACAAAATACATACATACAAATAAATAAAGTTGAAGTGTCTGTTTGTAATGTCAAAATACCAGCTTTTTACTAAATGCATATGAAAGTAGATACGGTACTTATAACAATTTTTTTTTGTTTGTTTTTGTCTGTTTGTTTGTTCCGGCTAATCTCCGAAAGAGCTAATTTTAGAAAAAGCCACGCGAGACAAGCCGCGGGCAGCATTTAAAATATTAAGTATTTTTATTTAACACAAGAACTGAATACATAATTTACATAAGCCAGCAATGTAGAGTAACAAAATATTAAGGTAGCCTCGTATAGCTTCATACTAAAAATAAGTTTTGGCCCTGTGGTCTGAAGGTATTAAAAAAAAAAAATCTTCGAAAGTTAGGGAGTAAATGCATACTTTATTGACATTATAAATAACCACTCACGTAAAGAGGCATTCAAAGACATTCTTATGTTACGAGAATCTAATTGCACGTTTATATTAGTTTTAACTAAATGTGAAATAATTTATAACATAATTATAAACAAATTAAGGATCAGCTCATCGATATAAACAAAAAATCATCGATATCGATATAAAACTATGCAAAGTGAATAAAATAATCTTTTTAGTAATCAACTATTAAAATGTATAGAAGTTAACATTCTCTTTTATATTAATTTTAAATCTCTACAGTTATATTTTAGTATTTGGTATAAAAGACTAGATTTACCTAATAATAACTAAAAATAACCTTTTTGAATAAGAATCTTACAAATCGACTAGCATATGACTCAAAACAAATTGTAGTTTAACCGTGGTCAAGCGGTCCTTTAGCACGCATATTGTTTAAAAAAAAATCCGTTCCTTAAAAACACATTCATTTTCGAGTATAACCCGAAAATACAGGCTGTCTTGACCGGAATCAATTAAAATGTACTGATAAATATGAATGTAACATTATTGAAGAAACGTCTATTTGTTTCATACAAATATTTTTAGTTTATTGAATATTTAATAATTTTGATTAAATCTATTGGGTAGTATAATCCAGATCTGAAATATAGGTACTATTAAAATGATTATAAGATAGTTCTTAACTAACATTTATGATATTATCATGCTAAGTTACATCGAAGAGGCTTTGTGCCGTAACTTAGATATTAGACCTATCTATACCATCACACCTGGCCCTTATATAGGTAGGCCGTGACGAACAAGCGCTAGTCGCACAAAAAGGGTTACACATAGATTAGACGTAGCATAAAATCTTATGCCCTAAACATCTATGAAATTGCAAACTGCGAAACTAAAAGCGAAACTAAATTGCAGACAACGGAACCTTTAAAACAAATTGATATAATGTAGAAAAGTAAAGCATTCTTTTCTCATCTTCTGTATTTCTTCAGGCATTAAGTCCGCCTTTGTACAGTATTTTGTACATGTGCATAATTTTTTTAATAAATAAGAAGAGTCATCGTAAACCTCAAATTATTAAAAAAAATGTAATTATTACAGGAATGTCTAAAAATATTCTCGATATAAAATATTTGAGAAAATGCAGCAACAAAATACATACAAAAAATTGATACAACTGAATCCACCAAATCTCAAAAAGCAAGTGATCAACAAGAAATCATAATCATACTAATTATATATTTTATGAGCTACTGACATTTATTCTTAGATTTAATATTTCAAACTACAACAATAAATTCGAGATGCTAATTCATTTTGATATATAACTAATTTTAATATTTAGCTCAAAATATGTTTAATGACAAATTTAATTAAATATTTTAAGTACCAACCAAGGGAATAAAATCTCAAATTGAAGACCACCGATATTTTCATTGGTTCAAAAAATATACAGGGATACAGTAATGATAGCTATTTCGAAAAGGCATACAGAAATGCACATCCTACCCAAAGACGAACTTACAAACGAGCAACTAATTCTAAAATTAGAGATGGTCAATCTGCTAGCCAGGTTGTTGAGGTTAGTAGCGATGTTTAGCCACCTTTGTTGAATGATGAAGCCGTTCGCAGCTTCTTACGGATCCTGGGTGAGCTCCAGCGCGGAATTACACGGGTGTCACCGGGGGAAACGCCTTCATCCACATCATCAGCTTCGGTCTTGATTTCCATTTTCTGAAAAATTATATAGAAATAGTTACGAACTGACTGTGGTGTACTGTATTAGGATATGTAGTAAGACTCAAAGTATAAATAAGCAAACAATTCTAAAGAATGTATCTTTACTTTACCCCAAAAGCCTTTAATTGACAAAATTGGTAACAAAAATGACTCAATAATGATCAACCAGAGCCCCAAGAATACCTAAACTGTGGTAACTTGTGGAACACATTGCTCGCAGAATAGATGTCCAATCGGGCCGGAAATTACTGGAGTGGCGCCTTACACAGAAGACGCAGTGTGATTAGGTTGGTGACGGTCACGGGAATCCGCTGGACGGGACGGGATGCAAATGACCGGTCTTTGTGGCAATGCTTTGGGGAGGTCTATATCCAGCGGTGAACGTCATCGGCTGAATGATAATGATGACGATGAATTAGGAGAAGGAAACATAGGTACCTGCACAATCAGACGCACGAGTGTATGTTGCTGTTCCAGTACCAATGATATGTCTCGCAGTTTGCGTTTCTGTTTCTCCAGTTCAGCAGTAATGTAATCCTCACTGCTCTCCAGTACCAAGTCGAGGCCAGCTGCAAATGATGTGCCAACAAAGACAAATACTTTAGAGATTTAGTTACTGGTACTAGAACAAAATCACAATTAAAGTAGGCCTAAGGGTTTAATTTTAAAAGTAAAAAAATATAATTTAAAATGTCGCGGTATCGTTATTAAGACAGTGAATTACACTTTAGTTTCGTTTTAGTTTTTTTTAGTATCAACAACATCCGGCCTGTTAGAGAGCACAACTCTCTGATACACGGATCTTCTTAAAAGTAGTAAGCGAGCAAAATTGACAATCACATTCTTTTAATAGTTATGATGACGAACAGGTCTCAAAAAATATTTTTTTGTGTTATATAGGTATACCAGACACGAAACTTATATAAGTATGGTAAATTCGCCAATTTTGAAGATAATGATAAATATGTACATACAAAGGTACTATTTTTCACAATTTCGTATAGCTCATGTCGCAGATGATCAATTGTTATGGATTCATTCGCTTTATAAAATAAGCATATATTTATGTATATACAATAATAATATAAGTTTATGTCAACATACTATCATCAGTGAAGGGGTTGCAGAACCACTTGCGCAGGATCAGGTCAAGGAAGCCAAGCTTGCATTTCTTGTTATTCGGGTATTCAATCAGTTCGTCTTTATCAACTTTCTCAAGAAGTATGGCCGGTAGTTTGCGTTCGAGCTCAGTGTGGAGTACAACCTAAAAGTTATGAACATCAATGTTGAAGAGTTGTTTTGTAGAGTGTTAAAGTATTTATAAGCAGTGACAAACATTCTTAAAATATACGTCCTGACAATCCTGCCTGATAGCTTTTTTAGGTAAATTGCTGATACGATGAAGTTTTTGTGTCGTGTGAAGTTAGATTTAAAGTGAAATAAGACTAACGACATGTTACATGCAAGGTCAGTCTAAAACAGCAAATCTAGAAAAATATTACCTGCATAGCCAGTCTCTTCAACTGGGCATTCCTCCTCACACTTTCAATGTCTCCCACAGCCAAACCAATCAAGAGGTTCATCAGCAATATCGGCATCAGCACCATGAATATACCAAGTATGAAGAACGTGGGCATTGGGAACGGCAATAGTATATCGGTCTCAGATTTGTAATAGGGCTGAACATAAGTGCCAACGAAGTCCAGTTCTCCAAGCATCATAGCGAAAGTCCTCATTAGAGACATCGGTATGCTATTAAATGACAAGTGGTGTCCCTGAAAAAGTATACGTCAACATACTGTTAAAAACATATAATGGAGTTTCGCAGAGCAAACGTCGCGTTGGCTTGATTTATATTATAATGGGCGTCTGTCGCGAGAATGAAGGTGAAAGCAGATGTTTCGTGCTTTGACAGCATTTTCGCTTTATGTGCTTTTTACTTAGTCGCTTATTGTGAAATGTTAGTTGGTCTCGTTTGGATCAGGTATTTTCATGACGTCATGAACGCAAGCTGGGACAGTATAACCTATTATGATGCAAGTTAATAAAGGCTTGGATGGACGATTCACAGTTATAGGCTCACAGCAAAAACCTTGTGATAAAGTTGCCATTACACACACAAATCACGTACACAAACATCCAGACTTGGCACAAGTATGTGCTGTACAAACAGTTTGGAAATTGAAACCACAACCCTGTGCACAAAAGGCGGACCCAATAGCGCTATGATATTTGGGCTCTCAAAAGTGCAAGTTACCACATTGTTCACTTACCTGCATTAATGTTAGTTATTAGTACTGCATCAGTTACTAACACTATTTTCTACTTTTTATTGTGCGATAGCGTTAGGAGTGGTAACTATTTTGTTTTAAAATTATCATATAAATCTTACCAAAAATCTACAAAAATAGCAATATACATAAATACCGTCTCATCAGGACCCACTTTAGACAGGAGGATATAGAACGCCATCCCAAATGCGATGATCAGGATTGAAAACACCATCAAAACTTTAATCAGGGTCTGAAGAATTTCTAGGAACATGACAACGTAGATTCCAACTTGGTCGAAACGTTGGAGTAGGAGTAGCAGCTCAAACCATGACAGAAATACAGTTATTGAAGCAGCCGAGAACTGGAAAACAATTAATTTGAAACCATATTTAATTCTGGTGAAAACAACATATAGTCGTATCACATAATTTCAATCTTTGTTCAATATTTTCTCTATAAATGATAAAGTGTCCCTCTAGTAGCAATGTTAGGGCCTACCTGAATGTCTTCAAAGTATTGAAAGAGCGTCGGGAAAACCATCAGAGTCGAACTTATGTACAGCATCCAAGAAACCAAGTTTGATGGATCAACCATGTAATGCCATTTCTGTTGTTTTACGTTGTATGCTTCACGGATCAGGCATATACAGTTGTACACCAAAATCGCTACTGTACTTGTATACATAGCGACTTTTGATTCGAAATCTGAAATGTAAATAAATGAGTAATATTAGATAAACAATAAGCGTTATTTTTTATAACATTTTAAATGATGAGATTTAAAAAATCGTTTTGTTATTGCGTTACTTACCCGGAGTAAAAACAATATTCTTTTCAGTTTTATTTTCTCGTTCTGCGCTACTAAGGTCTGACAGGTTACACTTAGCAGCTTTTTTTGTTGGTGAAGCAGCCTCGGAATTCATCATCAGTAAATAAGTGTACACCGTTACAAAGATCAAGAAGATGCAGTAGAAGAGAAGGTTGGCCAGGTGAAAGTATTTTCCGTAGCTGTGCCATTTCATTTGCAGGTACTTCTGGCTCAGTGGGTGAGCTAGTAGTTCGACTCTGCCATGTGCCACCATGGCCTGTAATTATTTTAAATAAAGGATTAGTCCTAAGTTTGATTTCAAATGTATTATTGTGAGGAACCTTCGATGATTTTGAGTTCTAATAAAAAAATGTTGCATTATCTAAGTAAATTCTAGTTTTATAAATATCTTATATTTGGAAGAACATTAATTTAGTTGCAAGATATATATATCATTTTCGATCATCGAAGCTTTATTAGGTACGTCGAATATATGTGCTAATGTTATTGCGGTGAGTTTTAGATCTATTTACAAAATAAGGAAATAAGCGAACTGAATACAAAAACCTCCACCTATACAAACAGTGTAGGTTAGTGAAAGCGTCGGTGTTGCCGTGTTTATTTTAGTAATGCCAGGAATTTGATGCTTTGGTTTACCTTAGACAAGATAGCATTCTTTTTGCTTTGATATTTACAGTGTCTACTAGTACGAGTAACTAGTCTACGTCTATAAGTAATCTACTGAAGTTTCATTCTGCGTTTAGTTAGAATAAGATCTTAATGTATGCACTTTGTAATATTATTTATTTATTTATATTTATTTATATATATAAGTTTTTAAACTGTCATGGTCACTAATATTATTATTAACACAAACGGGATATTTACCATGTTTGTTTTATCATAACAAATAATAAACATGGTAAATATCCCGTTTGTGTTAATAATAATATTTATATATACTTTATTGTCAGATACACATTACAAAAGAAAATAAAAACTTATACACTATAAAATATACAATGTGCAATATATTATGTTAACAATAAAGATTTTTTAAATCAAAATCAAACTAAATCAATCTACTAAGAAATAATATTGATAGCAGCTGCAATAGTTGGCATACAATCCAGTTCGATATGTAATTAACTATCATCTCTTTTGTTTTATTTTATTAGTAATTTTAATCTAGGTGCATCGTCTTCACATATAATTAATGTATACAAATATTACAAAACATTTTTAAAGAAAAACGTTGGAGCTTTTGCACATTCTTCTCCATACGAAACGACCTTTTGGAAGGGACAACTAGAATCAATTATATTTTTCTGTACATTTTGACGTTCAAAAGTGCTTGTTGTGTGCCTATTTGAAATAAATGATTGGACTATGACTTTTTACTTTTATTGACCGTGGAAAGCCATGTTTGGCTTTAACAATACATGTGAACTTACAAGTATTATAATCAGAACTTCGAGATTGATCGTCTACTGAGAATTACCCCTACACAAAAGCAAGCGATTGAAAGCGTTGCTAAACAAAATAATTAGCACCAAAATCCTGGCATAAAAGTGTATAAAAGCTGGGCACCACTCTGCAAAGAGTTTTGACTCACGTTGATAACACTCAACGGTTCTGGCCGATACTTGGGATCATTTAGGGCCAGTCTTAATGCGTCGACTTCAAGCTTCGAATGTTGGTAGAATTTGAAAGAATACTTAATCTGCGATGCAGCAAATGAAAGAAAAAAATGTATAGAAATAAAATGTATAGATTAAAACTTACATTTAGAGCGGGTAAAGGTATGTTCTGGGATTTTGGCACGTTCTCCGATTTCCGACGAACGTTATTGCCATCTTCCAACTTTAGTTGTGGACACAGGGCATCGAAGCTATACTTTATCTAAATAGGTTGGTTTTCAATGGATTAGATTGGTTGAATATTAGAAAAAAAAAAATAATAATGAACGCTATATTTACGCTTATTATACAGGTTGTAAAATTTTGATTTCTTACCTCTTGATTTTAACATCAACCTAATATTACAAAAATCTAAATAAAAACATGAATAATCAAATAGTAACACCTATGCTATTCTTTCAGATTGGGCTTTTAATGTATTTGTATATTCTAAGACAGGATAATTAAGTCTCCCGGTTATCAAAAAAACTACAAATCATATTGGATTTTTCCCACTTTCCAGAGTAATAACCAAAAGGTTGTATAAGACTTGAGTCTTGAATACTGTCTTATTTTTCCACTATCCTGTCTATTAATAACGTCTACGTCTACCTACCATTATTACTAACTATACACCGTGGCATTTCAGTCGTCATATAAAGACAGCCCACTTCATGTATCCAATGACTAGTAATCATTCATGTAAAATTTGTATTTTTTTTTTCAATTATGACGCATGACATAGTTTAAAACACCCTGGTACGAGTGCAGTCCGAGCCTTGTGTTATAAGGGCGCCGCGGAATGGAGCGGCGACATCTTTATCAGAGTTCATTGAGCCTAACGCAAAAATGTGTTTTTACTATTTCAACTTGAAACTTAATCTAAATCTATTCTGCGGCGCCCTTGTATCACAAGGCTCGGACTGCACTCGTAACAGGGTGTTTTAAACTATGTCATGCGTCATAATTAATGTAAATAAAAAATAAAATTCAAATTCAAATGTACCAAAAAACATTTTTTTTTTACTTGAATGATTAGTAGTCATTGGATACATGAAGTGGGCTGTCTTTGTAAGACGACTAAAATGACACGGTGTTTAATAAAAAAAAAATAAGCAGAAACCTTCAATACATTTTAATGAACAAGCACCAATCAATTGACCGTATGACACAGATTAATACAGATTGGACACTCCGCAAAATCATTTAAATAAAAAGCGACTCTTGCTACGACATAATAAAGTGCAATTCAGGTCGCTCAACGCTTATACTCAGTTATATTCAGTTATATTCACTTACAAATTACTTCTCTTTCTATCGCGTAACTTTTATACTGGCGTCGCGCGTCACTCCTACTGAATTGGCCTAGTGAGATGGGCCCGCCGCGTATTTGTAGCTTCATACCTAAACTGCGGAGTGTCGCATCTGTACCTATTAATCTGCGCCTATGTCTAAATCTGTAAATCAATTCATTATCTAAATTAACTGAGCAGTTTTAAAGGAGAATTTCAAACTTACGTAGAAGCTCTTAGAATCCTTCTTGCAGTTGGCTTTAGTAATACACTTATCTTGTACAGCTTCGAAGACTCGAGGCATGTAAGCAATGAGAGCCAGGGTCACGCAGGGATGACGGTCTGAACGAAGCGCCATCACCTCCTTGGCCCTGAATCATAGTAATGAGGTAAATGAAAAGTGTGGAACATTGCTACCGCATGCACCCCAATATCTCGGTGCTAAGAACCAGATAAAATGATGAACTTAGTTTTTATCTGCTAGTTAAGTAAATTGAACCTTATTATGACGTGAATAAGGTCATTTTGTCTTTGTGTTATACAAATTTTGGCAAAAATGGCTTTCTTAGACTAGTCTACATCATGTTCTAGGCTACAAGATCACATGTTTTAGGATTTATACGAGTAGTCAGCTGTTACGAAGACTTTTCCAAAGACACAATATTATACTACATGGTGGCAAAAATAGATTATATTCCTCCAATCACTATGGCGTATTAAAATTACGAGCAACGGAGATTAGTCTCTTAAGTCGGCAACAGAATAATACCCTTGATGGTGTTGTAGGTATTCTTACGCAGTATCTACTTGCCATCTATCGGATTGTGGCAAGAATATTGACAAAAAAAAAAAAAATACGTACCGGTGTTCATGGGTGACCATAGCGAGAGCTGCCTCAGGGAACTTGTAGTAAATGGCGTAGTCTATGGCACTCATGTCCAAGTTGTTGTAGCTAAGGCGGCATCCCATGGACAAGAGAAGAGCAATGGAGTTCGGCTTGTTTTCCATTGTAGCCAGGTGGAGTGGCGTGTTCTGAAATAGATAGTAAAAGAGAAATTAGAACAACTTTTTATAAAAAGCGAATGTTTTGTAGTTGCAAACGTATTATTTGTAACTTCACTTTTTCGTGACAGTTTGCAGGTTTTGAGGAAACAGGACAATAACTGGTGACCGTTTGCTTTGAATTCAACGATCCGTTTTACCACAAACATATTTGGTGTGAATCTTCGGTACAAAACATGGACTAAGATATAGCGGAGCGTAAGTATAGATCCCCCTAAAAAACTAGAAGTTAACATACATATACAGGGCGGATTTTTGAGATGGGGCAGTAAGGGTAGGAACATTAACCGTTGTAGCTACAGGAAAACGGTCTTAGGAGACTGACCTTATTTTTTGAGAAACTTGAATCCCTATTCACTGATTAAAAAAAAAAAAAAATTACAGTCATTAATCATTTTTGATGCTAATAAGAAACAGGATCGATTGGCAACACAAAAAAGTATTTGAGAAAATGGCCCATTTTCATGTACATTTTTTTTTTAACCTTTTCACCGCCCACGTACACAGAACGCGATGCCTTGCCAGCGCCAAGCTATAAATGTATAACGAAATATATAGTAAACAGTAGTGATGAGGGTATCATCATATCGATGAATGAGATTTATACGTGTTAAGGGTCAATTCATACTAGAGCAGAGTCGAAGCGCATCGAAGCGTCAATCTGAAACTTAACATAGCAAATTCACCCTTACCTCCACAACATAATACACATATTTCATTTAAGATGCGCGAATTGGCGCGCATTCGACAGAATTCGCGCGTCGGAGCGCAACCAACGCTGATTGGTGCGTGCGCGTTACGTTGTAGAGATAAGGGTGAATTTGTTGTGTTATCCTTTAGATTGACGCTTCGCTGCGCTTCGACTCTGCGCTAGTATAAATTGACCCTAAGTTAAGTTTTATTTATAATTTTACGGATATAAATAAAAACTGATTTAATATTTCCATTTTTGTTTCATTTCACATTATCATTAGTAAGAAAAACTAGTATAAATTATAAGTATTAAGGAAACAAATGCTTAACTCAATTAGAGCTATAAGAAATGTGGTACATCTCTATTTGTTTCATGACATCTTCCGTCGACTTTATTTCAAGTCCTTGGCGCTCAGAGCACGGTAAATTCAATTATTGTTAGGGATGTCGTTTAAGGTCTTTCTTTCTTCTATTTTTGTTTATTCGGTTTTTTTTTAACGTAAATACAATTTTTCACTGTTTTTCGAAATGGAAAGTATGTATTTTAATTATAACACACTTGTAGCAGTATTCCTAAGCTATCACATCACTGTTTTATGAAGCTTTGTCTCTGTCAACCAACTGTTTTGTAGAGATGGGAATATAATGATCGACGAGGATTGCTAAACAGTAACAACAACGATTTAATTCCGGGTCGGCACCCAACTGAAGATCTTATTCATCTATTTTGCCTTTGTTATAAAGTAGTCGACTACGTTCATATTTTACTGACCTCAAATTGTTTTCGATAGTAATATTTATAAATATTTCAACGGGCGAAATCAAACAGTGATAACTTCCGCGTCCCATCACTAGCCGACTTGATATGTAGTTCTTGGCGTTCTGGGGACATGAACACATTCGGAGTTTTTGGTTTTTGCCGATTTTAAGACAAATAAGGGCTTATTTTGTGTAGAAAAATTAAAAATAGGGTATTAGACAGAGCTTTATTAAATAATAAAAGAAAACAAAACCTTAAAATAAAGTAAATTTATTTTTATAAGATAGTTAAAATGAAGAACTTTATATGAAGTCGTGGCGCTGGTGGCACGAAAATCTGGAACTTCTATTATAGTCCGTGGCGGTGAAAAGGTTAATTTGTGAATTAGGATCAAAATTTCTCAAGAAAAAAATAAAAAATGGGACAGTCTCCTGAAACCGTTTTTCTGTAACTACAACGGACGGAGCAACGGTAAGTTCCGTTGTAATTACAGAAAAACGGTTTCAGGAGACTGACCTTATTTTTTTTGAGAAATTTTGATCACAATTCACAATTTTTTTTTTAATAAATAAAAATAAAAAATAGTTACATGGAAATGGGCATAAATAATCTCAAAAATCCACCCAGTACTCACACCTTTTTCCCATGAGGGTAATCAAAAACTACAGAATACCATCTGCTAGGATCCTTGAGCTTTGGTTTTTTTAGGAAAGCGGTTCCGTAACAGTAAAAGGCGCAGATCTACCGCGGCGCACGTAGAGGCTAAGCACGTGTGTTAAGCTTCGCTTTGCAAGGTAATGTATGTGATTGTGTCCACTGCAACCCACGGACACGCTAAGCATCAATTGACGTCATTGATACATGCATGGCTTGCTCAAATAGGTGCTTACATAGCTCAACACTGTCAACGCTATGCACGCTGTACATCTCATCACTGCGCATGCTATTCACGAGCACGCAGCGCATTTTAGATGCGTGGATTCATTTGTTTGACCACGTGGGTCTACGTTTCCACTGCAGTACACACTAAACACGAATATTAACCCACGACTATGTACAGCTGTATCGTCGCTTCCCCACCCGTCCCACCTCCTGCAGTGAAGCTACGCACGCTTGGAACCACGTGTACAGCGTGCATGGTGTTGAGCTACGTAGGTAACATATTCGAGCACGCCACGGAACGTCAATTCATGCATAATGTGTCCGTGGACTGCAGAAAACACGTGCGTAGCCTCTTCGTGCGCCGTGGAGGGCCACGCTACAGTCGTGGGTTAATATTCGTGTATAGTATGTACTGCAGTGGAAACGTGGACCCACGTAGTCAAACAAATGAATCCACGCAGCTAAAATTCGCCGCGTGCTCGTGCACAGCATGCGTCGCGGTAGATCTGCGCCTTTACGTGTGTCATGAATATGTTACTTTCACCAGTATTTGACATTTAAGGGGTCAACAACGCTCCGTATTTGGACAGCCGTGTTATTGTGTGGCCATAGTCAGCCTATAATGTTCCCACTGCTGGGACACAGGCCTCCTCCCTTCGAGAGGGACTTGGCTGTAATCTACCGCGAGGGCCCAGTGATGGTTGGTAGATGTCACATGTCTTCGATTTTTTTGGTTCCAGGACAGGGTAATTATTTACACAAAGTAACTCGTAACTCGAGTTGTAGGTTATGGGTTCGAATCCCCATATGATGGCCCAGTGGTAAGCCACTGGGCCACCATTGCTCACTGCTACACTTATTGTGAGACCGTTTACCGCTTTCTTAGCAAACCAAAGTTTTACATATTCCTTTGCTTCGTCCAAATATCGCAAATACCACTAGAAAAATTACAGTTGTACGTACCCCATCTTTATCAGACTGGTCTAGCAGATGGGAATGAACAGAATGTAACAGTTCAATCGTTTGGGTATACCCAGACATGGCAGCCAGGTGTAACGGGTTGCGTCCATTATGGTCTCTATGCAGTAATGCCCCACGGTTCAGGAGTAGATGCACGACCCTGGTGTGACCTTCACGGGAGGCGATGTGGAGAGGAGTCAGGCCCTCTCCGTCACTCTCATTGATGATGAATGTGCCTTTATCGGAGTCAAGCAGCTGGCAGGCGGTGTGGTAGCGACCGTATCTGTATTCATTTAAGACGGAAGTTAGCCGACAATAAAACCGATTAGGTATATTGAATTGATAAAGAAGATAATGTACTGTGTTCTGACATTGGAAGTGATTACGGCATGATTTTCTTAGTCTCCTTCTCTTATTGAAAGGACTCGTTGGAAATTATAATATTATCCAGTTTGCAAAATAACAACTGATCAGGAAAATTCATGGTGTTACAGCCACATTTCTTTCAGGTGAGGTGTAAGTCTATAATTTGCAAAACCATTATATTTGAAGCTTGTATTCCCCTAAGGAGTAGAAAAGGGGTGTTTAAGTAGTAACGGGAACCCAACTCAGCAGCCGTTATAGGTCACTAGACCAATGAGCCAGTCAAGCTTAAATAACTGTTCTTCAAGATAGCATACATTGTCACACACACGATGAATACACGGTTTTGTGGGACTATAAATAACTATGAATCGAGTTGCGAGTGACAGTGGTAGCGGTACCTACTGAGCGCAAAAAACGAACAAGAAAGAGGGTAGACCGCTTTGTCTGCTCATAAACACCCACCCGCATTGACTTCAGTTTATCCGTGATCATGGTGCTTGCAACAGCGCCGAAATATCGGGAACTTATATTAAATAGTAAACATGGTAAATATCCCGTTTGTGTTAATAGTAATATAAATAACCTGTATTGTTAAGCCTTGTGTGAAAATGATAAAAATCAATAATCTTCACTAACCTTGCAGCAAAGTGCAGCGGGCTCTCATTGTTGTTGTTCTTCAAATTAATGCACGCTCCCAGCCTGATAAGGTTCTCCAGGGACCTGATGTGACCTTCACGACTTGCATAGTGGAGGGGAGAGCATCCAGCGCTGTCTTTCTCGTTTAGAAGCTGCGCGAGGCTCTTGTCACAGCGGTTCTGTAATGTCAACTGTTTAGTGCAACATAGGGTCATGAAATGGGATTAATCAATGTTAATGGACATCACAATTTATGCCTGAAATTCAGCTTGTAAAAAAAAAAATATTAGCATGCAAGAGAAAAAAAAAGACAAACAAAAAAAAATCTGTATTTACAAAATAAGGAAAGATACTGATTAAAAACAATAATTTATTATAGGTATTATTGTAAGTAGTTTAGGTATGCCAAATAAAATAATGACCTGTTTAGACGAGAACAGAGTGGTAGTACGAGTAGGTACAGTCGCCAGCACATCAGCCGTTCTATTCTGTAAAAATCTCACCGTGAAAACTTAGGTGAAGTGAGCTTGAAGTAAGCTGTCATCCTACCGAATCGGGGGATTGACATTTCGGTTCAAACTCACTTCACCTAGGTTTTCCCGGTGAGATTTTTACAGAATAGCACTACAGGTTTTACGAAACTGTCAAATTTCTCCAAACGAATTTAAATCTTAAAATATTGATGTGTAAAATTGAATGTGAAAATTTTACAGTTTGTGATTACTTGATGTGCTTGATACTTGGCGACTGTACACACGGCCACAAATCAAGCTATACATTTCCAGTTTAGGCTGATCTCGGGTTGTATAGGATTTCCGTACGATGAGAGGTCAGCTTATACTGGAAAATGTATAGCTTGATTTGTGGCCGTGTGATTCTAGGCGTGGAAAATATTTCTTACTAGCAACCCTTCTTCTTCTTCTTCGCACGTTTAGCAGAGCATATTTATGACTACTTCTTTTTTCTGTTGGCGTGTCGTATCAGGCATTTGCGTCGAGCATGTGGATCATATTTAAATGCAACTGATGTTCGATTGTCGCAGTCTAAGCACATTATCCGAGCGCCTCAAAAATCAAGCTGTTGTCTTCATGTTTCAACCTAGTTATTAATACTGCAGACGAAATCATAATCGTGTACCTAACTGAGTGCTAAAAATTGTTTTCCCGTAAACAATAAAGAAAATACATGTTTAAGACCGTAATTATTAGTGTTTAAGTTATTATAACATAATAAATTAACTATCTATTTCACTATTCTTAAATCTTATGTTATATATTGTTAAGAAATCAGTTGTCCTAATAGTAATTGTAAGAACTCATGCTGTCTGTGATACAGGTTTATCCTAGTACAGGCATCATACTTTGTAATAACTACATTATATTTTATAAGATTTATACTGTATTTTTCCAATTTAAATTTTTGTTTTAATTTTATTATTTATTTATTTTATCCTACTTGAAGTATTTTATATCGTCATATTTCAGTCAATTTACACAAAACCATTGTGGCGGTACCAACAACGCCACAACCATAAAGAATTGTACACCTAAACCTTCTTCATGAATCATTCCATTGGCGAAAACCGTATGAAAATCCGTTCAGTCGTTTTTGAGTTAATCGCGTTCAGACAGACAGACGCGGCGGGGGACTAAGTTTTATCATACATAGTTATATCCATGCACAAGGTTTTACACAACCTCTTATCGATATTAATTCAATACATTTTCTGAATTCAATTAGCCTTAATAGGGCAAAGTAAGCGGCTCAAAATCGTATGTAGATACGCTTACATACGATTTTCCATGGCAGCTTATAAATCAATTAATTTTATGATATCATCGAGAACCGCTGTTTCAGCCGCCATGTAACTCTCTGAAAATTCAGCACGAAATATTTTATTGGACCAATCCATTAACGAAAATTAATCAGTTTTTTTTTTTTATTTATTTATCATTTATACAAAAGAACACAGGATTACTTGATAAATAGCAACCAAAAACCACTAAGGTTTAAACTTGTGCTATCATGAGTCTATCTCAATATCTAACTATACAATGAAGCATTTTATATGTACGCGTTATTGCCGATACAATTAATAATATCTTTAGTTCCATAAATAGTTACAATCATTTCTACATAATACTTAAATAATATTGCTTAAGTTTACATTTGATATTTTTATGTGTAATACATTTGTTTATTTCTGAGGGTAGACTATTAATAAGTCTCGGTATAATATAACCGGTAGTTCGCTCGCCATACGTATTGTTGGCGGGCTGTGTACGAAGCTTATTCTCAGAAACTGCCCGAGTGCATACAGGATGTTCGATTTTGTTTCTAAAGATTCATTGAAAAATTGTTCTTTCAATAACAAAAAATTGAATTGTGTATGAGCTGGTAAGACATTACAGTGTTTAAAGAGACCATTTAAATTGTCGTAAAATTGATTTCTAATTTTAGGAGATACTATTGTTTTTAAAATTTGAAGTTGAAGTTTAAAAATACTATCAAGGTAGGTTTTATAGGTACGACCATAACTACTAAGGCCATACTGGATGTAAGATTCAGCCATTGTTTAATAAAGCATTATCTTCACTTTGAAGGGCAGGCGGTTTTTTAATATGGTTATAATAGCGAGAAATTGCCGAAATGAAATTAATTATTTCAACATTATCGAATAAATACCGGGTTTGAGTAGCTGTAATTCAGATTTCAATTGTTCACGAATCTGGCTTTGATATCTAAACAGAATCACCATAAGGTATACTATAAACCTATTATTTGATTTTTGATTAATAAAGCATCAATGGAAAATATTGCTGCACTATTGTGTTAAATGAGTAGGTATTTTACTAATATTATAAATCAGAAAGTTTGTTTATTTGGATGTTTGTTACTTAATCACGCAAAAACGGCTGAACGGATTTGGATGAACACAGGACACAGATTGTTAATATAATAATAATAATATTCTTTATTGTTCTCTCATAATCACAATAACAGTACAAAGTCAAGATAACACTTAAAAGAGACTGGTGTCTGTTGTACGTAAAACCTGTATTACAGATCACCAGGCTTATCCTCCATCGGAAAACTTACATATGACCTATGACTGTATCAAATGAACATACAGGTTGTAGATAAGAAAACACTAATTTAATACAAATTAATAATGAGAAAAGTGGAACAAAAATGGAAAATTAAAAACTAAAGTAAAACAAATCTGGTGGCAAAAGTATCTTAAATTGATTTGGGGGTAAGTATGAGTGGGTTTGTGTTGGTGAGGGTGAGTATGTGAGTGTGTGTCGGTGAGGGTGAGTATGTGTGGGTGTGTGAGGTTATGGTGTGACGGGTACGTGTGTGTTAGCTGTATGTCGTTCCTTATGCCAGTAAACGTTACCTTAAGGGTTTTAATAAACGTTCTTTTGTATTGTAATCAATGCCTTGAAGCCACGAACAAACTATTTCCTTACACTTATAACTGGTATGTAACACATAAGATACGTTTTATCCCGGAAGTAAGTTCCTGTGGTAAAACTTCCGACTTCAACGCGGGTGTAGCCGCTGGCAAAAGCTAGTACTTAATATTTCTATGCATGAAGTTAAGAGGGCTGTCTCGGGTCCACTAGCGCCACTCCTTAAAAAAATATTATCACGTAACTGAGAAAAACGGCTCAATCAGCTGCCTCGGTAAGTGTGTCTAGAATTTTCTAATACCTTTTATAAAGTTTCATATTGAGACACGAAGCAACAAAATTCGATCTAAAGAAAACGGCCACATTCCTCTAGATCGTATTTTGTTGCTTCGTATCTAAAATAGTAATGGGTAAATAACATAAATTGTAAATAAAAACTTTATCTTTTCATATTACTTCCTATTCATTTAGACGTCCACAACTTCGACCTATTGCAATAATTATCTAAATTTAGGTAGAAAATTTAATTAATTTTAAATCTTTTTGATATCATTTGAAAGCTAACAAAATTACCTCAGGTGATATACCACAATCCACAGCTCATTGCACAGAAATTGTCTTGAGCAACGCGCGATGAAGTGATTTCAGTTTATTGCTCGCGAGTGTATTTTGTTTCGTCACCCTCAAAACGTCAACGACTTTATTCGAATGACGAATACGAATGACGTAATGTTAATTCCTTTTTGCATCAACGACAATGCTGGAATAATCGAATTGCATAAAAAAATAATATAATGTCGCAGATCTTAAAAGACACATAAGTTTCTTTTTTAAAGTCGACATTATAAAGTTTCTAAACGCTTACGTAACAACAGTCGAAACTTTAATAATACGTAATCCAGTTCGATACTCGTTCACGACTCGATGGAACGTAATGGAGGCTGTACAGGGTCGTTATGTAAAGTCATTTCATCCCCTCTGGATTAACTCAATCTAGTTGGATTCTTGGAAACTCAACGTGATATGGATGTCATAAAACTTGAACAAAGAGTTGTAGCTACAATTCTTTTTTTCATAAAAAAAGGTAAAAGTATAAGTAAACATAGTAGGTAGGTAGTAGTAAAGTAGTTGCGTAACATACTTTCAATCACAACTCGAAGGATTTTGATGGAAATTTCAAATCTATTGCTTAATAGGTTTGAAAAATTTATCATTTAAGGCCCAGATATATGCCAATAATCTTGAGTGGTTAGCTTGCGTGTTCTGTACAGAGCTCACGCAACGCATCGTACATCCAGCCAGTAAAAGGACTCGCCCATCTAGGAGCACTGTCCCAAATAAGAGGCATAATTAATTTATTATACATAAAACAAAAGGTATTTTAATAAAACACGTGTACTAAAAGGTCAATAATTAAATTATCTTTAAAACGATGAAGGTTTTAGAAAAATACGCTTGATAGATTTTGTGTGATTCTCAGTTTTTTATCCGCGTTGGAGATACATTTACAAATTAATTTCACTATACAAAATAAACATAATCTAAAATATTCATGTATTAAATTATTAAGGAAATGCTCGTATTTAATATAATTTTTTCCAAATCATTAACACTACTCGTTTAGACGTGATTTTCAGTATAAAATCATTAAAAGACGGTTATTTTCGCCTTAAAGTAAAAGTTCGCGAGCACATTCGTAAGAAGTTGGCAGTACATAGGTACTGCTAACTTTGAATGACCACAACGTTAATGGTTTCCCATTGTGTGTCGTATGTTTATTTGTGCTTATATTTATATGTGCTTAATTAAGTTTATATATTACATTTATAAAAATTAATGTTTGTATGTTTATCCTCTATGCGTTCCTAAACCATTGATGTGATGAAACTTTGGTAGGGTGTTCTGAGGAAACCAACGAGGGAAAAAGGACCAAAAAAAAAGTTCGACCAAATACTTTTTTACTTTACGTGGCATTGCAACGCATAACGTGGTGCAGCAAGTATTTAAATACATACTTATTACTAGATTTTTCATAATTGCACCTACCACTGTTTGTCTCTGCTTCACCCAAAGGTTGACTGGTAGAAAATGCCTATGGCATTAAGTCCGCCTCTGTACATTTCTGTGCTTGAAGTAATAAATAAAAAAATAAAAAAACTCTGCTCGACAACGCAAGATACGCAGCTACCGCAATTAATGTTTTTTAAGTGTCAAAATGAAATGCATTGGCATTGTTAAGTTCATGGCACACTATACCGGAACCGCAACTGCACAGCTGCAGCACGGCGTCGCCTCGAATTTAGGCTACGGCTAGCCGCCAGTGCTGTAACTACGAGTACTTCGTCGTCCGCGAAGTGCAAGCTCGCAGTCTTCTTGTCACCGCGAACACAAATTGTACACATTTATGATTAAACACGCCTAGGACTTGCACGTTTTCATAATGTCTCGGTTTACATTCACTTGTTTACATTGCGACTCGGAGTCGGTGCGCAGTAAACACGCGGTCGGCGGGCTGTAAGCACACGGTCCGCTCGCTTGCAGCGAGTCGAGTTGTATGGTAGCGGCAAGCGCGCCGATGGCACGCCATTGGCTTTTTCACTTTGACATAATGAAATATATTATACGGCACACGATTCTTTGCTCTAATTTGAATGACAAGTTAATTCCTGGGTTGAAGCGGTGCCGGTATACTGTGCCATGACCTTAAGAATGTTACGCAATTACCCCGGTGGTATGGAAGTTACATCGATACAGTGATACGATTCGCCCATATCTCCGATGATAGCATAAAGAAAAATCAGAAATTATTCTATGTTATAGAATTTTATATAAAAATTACACGAAAAATAAAACGATGTCTCTAAATAGCACACTTTTTCTAATATTGCAGTTTTAGGTCAGCGCCATCTCTTGAACGATAGTGAGCTGCACGATTACTGACAAATGCGTGCACTGAATGGATACGTCCACTCAATCTGTGTGGTTCTTTCTTCAAAAAACCATAATCTTAAAGAGACCATGTAGACTGGTGTCTACATGGTCTTTTTAAGATTATGTCTGGACTTTTAAAAGAGACTGTGACCTCTGAGTTTGTTTCGGCCTTTCTTCTCAGAGTAGTCAGATACGAAACGCCGACTTCATCTAGTTTTAAAATATGATTGACGTGTAAAAGTGTTTGTAAAAACCTACTTACAGAAATAAAATCATTTATCAGTGGAACTAATGTATTTTTTTTTGATGATTTTGTTGGTAATGAATCCTCGTTTCGCGAATCCGACTCGCTCTTGACCAGTTTTTTCATATCGTAGCTCACGCAGTGAATATAATAAAAATAGCTAGTCAGCTTGATGTAAGTGAGGCTAACTGCCCGGAATACATGCGTGGAGGCTATTTCAATGCAAAAAAATATCGTGAACTTACACAAATCAATAAAAGTAAAAACTAACCTTGCATGTAGCAGCAAACTCCTCAAGCCTGCCACCATTCATCACGACCAGGTGGAGAACATTCCTAGAGTTGATGTCTTTCAACTCAATGTCGGCACCAAGACGAATCTGAAAAACGATTTGTCTTATAAAATGATTGTGAACGAAATAATCTTGAAGCAGGCAGACAACATAAGCAACTAGTAGAAGAGGGCTTATAGTACAGCTGATCGTAATCAGGATGATACCAATGAAGGAGTTTACGGTGTGCTCAAGTGCATTAATTAGTATGACCTGATTCCATGGACCACCCTTATATGCTTGACTGAGTAAAATAAATAAAGTGAACTGAACATCCCCTTTATAATACACGTTACAATAATTGTGGTAATTAATATCGCGACAATCTAAGAAGTCGGATTTGATGTTTCTTATTATAATATGCCGCGAAGACTTTGTATGAACGTTTACGTAAGAAATCCAAAAATCAAATTCATAATCCTAATTAATTATTAAGTTATCCATACACTATAACAATGAGTATTATTTGTAAGCACCAATTTTCACTTTTTATTGGAAATATGCACCCAAAAACACGTATTAATCGTTGACATACATGACCGACATGACGCTATTACAATGTCATGTCGTGTTGTGTTGTGACCGTTATATGCCGTTTTTTGACCGAATCAAATCGATGTTCTGAAAAAACGATTCTTTTACAAACATTACCTACATTATTTTTTTTACAAATTAAATGAATTTATTTATTTACCGTACCAAACCACACTTATTTTGTTGTTAATTTTATTCTTGACTAGCGACCCGACCCGTCTTTGTACGGGTGCATATCAGTGTCGTGTCTAGGGATTGCCTCTAGGTACGCCACTGGTGCATAATATACAATATATTATTATACATAAACCTTCCGGAAAGAAATCAGTAGGTATGTCGGGTTTTAGTTTATTTATTATTTATTTTATTATTTATGTACACACAGTAAAATACATAGAGATACGACATAATTATAATTTCAGTAAAAAGGTACTGCTTATTTCTTAAGAAATTTCTTCCAGCAGACCTGCGAAAGGAGAAATGAAAAATAAATGTAGACAATAGTGTGTGAGAACATGAAAAGAATGATATGAATATGCGAAGTCTTAAACTAAAATATTAAATAGAACATATGTTTATGTTTTGGTTTGGCTTTGAAATACGCCCAAATATGAAATTAGTTGTGATTTAGGTAGGTAATAAAATAACTGTTAAATACTGAAAACTCGTACGTGTAATATAACGATATGCCTCGAGAATTAGTTTTAAGCAATGTAGATAAATTGTCGATTACAAACTCTAATGTTCTCTATCAATATGACTCGAGAATCAGTTTTTAAAGCAACCGATATTTTTTCCTATCAATTTTCGAAATATTTTTATAGCTTTCAAATCCGACTTCTTAGATTATCGCGATTTTAACTATAATCCTGAAAAATAATGTATTTCACGCATGGAATATATTAAAAGACGGCACAACTATGTTGTAATGAAAGACACAATCTCATCGTGACCTCCCAGACAACACACAGATATCATGTTTTCTCTGACTAAGCCGACTACAGGCATTCAGCGTGTAATTTGCTCAAAGAAGGGGTTTTCGTGCACTGAACTTAATATCGGAGTTACGTAATAAAGGTTGTGTCTTTAACTGAAGGTGACCTAACAAGCCCTTTGTCACTAAAACGCTTTATACAATCGATGATGCGGGTTTGGAACAAAGTATATTTCGGCATTTACATATAATTATCTCCAAATGATCGTGAGATTAAAAGTCTGCTAATCTATTTAAAAAAAAGGTGTTATAAATGCACAGAAAACGCTGCTGCCCATTCGCTAGTAAGTCCCTTAGTCGCCTTTTACGACACCCACGGGAGGAAATGGGCTGGTGCTATTCTTTACGTCCGGCACCACACGGTACTCCAGAAAATAACACCTTTTTATTAAATGCGTAGAATAATAGAAGGATAAACTTGTATTGTTGTGTTATTTTGAAGGCCAAGAGCTTACACGTTGTATGTAAAAAAAAAAATATATTTTATGTTCATCTAATTAACTCAGAAAAACGAGCATAGCCTTACGCATCTATCTTTACACTGTCCTTTTATCAAACAAAAACATAATTCTTTTTATTTTAAATATAATTCTAAATTAGCTTGAATGTTCGAATGAAACCGTAGGTAGCTATTTTATAACAGCCAGTATAACATAAGGTTGCCTTTAGCATGCAACCTTTACAGTACAGATGTTACAGATGAAACACCGAACAGTTTTAAAAAGAACTGACGTGTAAAAGTATTATTCCTTATCATTATTTTTTTTCTTTCCCACTGGCGAAGGCCTCACACAGTAAATACCGAATGACATTTTTTACCGTCTCGAAAAAAATTTGGGTATACTAGGTGAACGGAGTAGAAGTCTAAGGCAGGTTTTTTTTTCTTTAACCTTGTAAGAAATAATCTTATTATACTATATCAATAAACATAGAAACTTAACAAAAAAATAAAATAAAAATACGATAAATAATATTGAAATTTAAATCATACACACCCAAATTTCAATATTTTTATCTTTTTTTTTTTTGTTATATTTATGAAGAAAAAAAAAAAAGAAAAACTATGCCACAGGCTCCTACTCCGTTCACCTAGTATATCCAATTTTTTTCTGGAAAAAATTTCATCCTGTATAATTTATCATTATGAGCCATATCAAGGAGTACTGCCTTCTGAATCAGGGCCTTTATCTAACCGCCTAACGAGAGCTTCAAGAGATGTTGATCGAGGTTTTCGGCCATCAGGCCATTGGCCGTCACGACAATCGGCACAATGACAGCCGAGCTCACATTTCACATGTCAACAACAGCTTCGTCTGTATCTATCTAATAATATTCTCTGCTAATATTTTATAATTACTTTAGACAAATATTTGACCGAAGGCTGTAATTAAAACTCGACTCACATCATCGTTTACTCGTACATAGAATTTAAGACATTCTTGCAATCTATCTTCACAGATTCAGTATAAACAATGAACGTGTCGAACACAGCAAACTAAAGGCGAATTCAGATAGCAGACTGTTCACCAGCACAACTGGTAAGTCGCAGTCCAAAACGTTGGATGTATGACTATGCGCACTCTCAAGCAGCAATGCGTCAACGCTGATAAAATTGTTGCACAAATTACCAAAACTCCCCACCAACTTGTTTGGAATGACAGTACCAATTTCCAAATTAGTTGTCATTAGTGTGCGGATCTCACTAAATGATTGGTTAAAGAGTTGGCACTGATTCAAGTAAAGTTATACAAATGGGCTGTCAGCGGACGCCTTAATCCAACATTCGACTGGTCGATACAAGACTAGGGCCATTGTCACATGAATGATAGTGGCAATTTCTCATATGTCAAGAGCACGGAGATGCACTTCAGCAGAGACAAAGTGGTCAAGAGTTACGATAATTGTGTCGTAGCATCGAAACATTTGCAAATGTCTAAATGCCCATATTTTAGTGGCTCCAAAATGTTTGAATGGTCTTCTGTAACTAACGGACATGGAGAATTTGTCAAATTTCAAACAAAATATGTCGATAATAGTTATATATCAACTTATTTTATTTTACTACTTATTTTAACTTACTTTTTTTTTTTGCATTTTGTAAAAAAAAATTTTAGGTTTATTTATAGTTGTTTGGCTTAAGCAGATTTGAGTGGGCCGCACCGCTTTGCAAAAATCCTCCCACATCACTTTTGAACATCTTTATCAACGATCAAAAAGTGTGGTGCGGCACACCCGCAATGTGCACTGCGGGCGCACCCCACCGCACTTTCTTGGTCTTTCTTTCACACAAAGCTCCATTAAGTCCTTACCCCCCCAAAAGACATGTGCGTTCAAATCCGTGATAGACCCAAGTTGGTTTTTGTATTTAGCAAAACGTATATTGTTATTACAATTAATGTATTGTTTTTGTGAATAAATAAGTATTTTCTGTTTTAAATATTGTTTTTATTCAATAAAAAGTTAATACTTTTATTAATGCATATAATGACAAGCAACAATAAGCTTAACATTTACGACGACTTAAACAACGCCTAAGCAGTCCAGAGGTTTCAAGACCGCTTGCCGAGCATAATATTGGAGGTTCAAATCCTAGGAAAAACATGTGTTTTCTTTCAAATTTAAATAGAAAGAATTTAAAAATCAGAAAAATAAATATTTTAATAATAATATTTATTATTGCTATTGCTATTATTTAACAAAATTTTGATCTTATTTTACTAAAAAAGTTATATATTTTAAAGATAATAATTTATATTATCTTTACAGATAATAGATAAGAGAATAGATAATAGATAATAATTTATATTATCTTTACAATCTTTTTATTTATTTTTTCTTTTTGTAAAAGTTCTTTGTTTTTTTTTTTGTTTTTTTTTTATTGGAATACTTTGATAATACACTGTTATCATAAGTCATTACATATTTTGCCAACTGATACAAACGGGTCCCTAGACAACGTTGTAGTTATAATTTGAGGGTATGGATTAATTTTATAAAGAAAACGTAAGCAAGTAAAATTAAGAGATACCCTCAAATGATAACATCCATCGATTAGACAGAGACCTAAAGATAAACTACTTGGACGATAGTGGATAACAATTTCAGCGCATTTTCCATGGGCTCGCTGGCTAGTCTGTGAAGCTGCCGGTATGAGTACGATGACATTCGGTAATGCGTTGGTTCGAATCCAAGTCGAACTAGTAAACTCTTTTTGAAGTATTCTTTAGATTATTCGTAACGAATTCAATATTGTAGCAGTGTAACATTTTAAAACTTGAGGGGTTAGGACATAATGACGCTGTGTGTACTAAAATTTGATTCGCTGCGGCCCGACGCCGACGCGGCTGTAATGTGCATTTAGCTTTAAAGTTCATCAAGCCTACGAGTATCCGGATTTCACGGAATATTTTAAGACAATGTCTTCGTTTTTTTAAGTAACTTTGTGTAATTGAAGCTCAAAGAGAATAATAATTAGTCGTAAGTGGGCTGTATCGTGTTGGAACTAAGCGAATCTAACTTGTTTACTGTTTCCAAGACAATTGAGAGTGGTTTCTGCGGTTTTGCGAGAATATTTAAGCAAATGAGAAATTTTGTTTAAGGCTTTTATTTTCCTTATTACAATGAGTATTTGAGCCATCAACCAGTCGAAATGTCTTTAAAAGGCTCGTGTAAGCCCTGTATTAATTAAACTAGTAAACCTGTTATCCAGTCATCAAAACAGTTTAGATAACTTACCAGGGTCTGCACAGTCCTCCAGCCAGCTCTTGAAGCAGCCAGCAGTAACGGCGACCTGCGTTCCTTATCTAGAGGGTTGATGTCAGAACCCTCAGTTATAAGATAGTTCACGATGTCAGGGTGGTCGAACATCGCAGCGCAGTGCACAGGAGTCATCTTCTGAACATCACATGACGTGAGACAAGCGAGCTTCTCCGTCGGCTGCATTGTGAACATCAGCTTCACGATCTCAAGGGCACCCTGGATATATAGAGAAATTGTAAAAAAAAAACAGGGAAAGATAGGAGAGCTGAGTAAAGAAGAAAAACATACCTGAGCGCATGCCAGGTGTACCGGCGTAGACAAATCGTATTGCTGCGTTGATATTTTCGCTCCAGACTTAAGGCAAAGCTCGACTGCCTTAATATCTCCTCCGTGGACAGCCGAATGCAATGGCACATTCCCTTCATTGTCATACAAGGATATCATTGAATCTCTGGAACATCCCTTGGATTCTCCCCACTGGAGGAACACTTCCATCGTTCTAGAAGAGGCGTTCTTAGCTGCCTCGTGGATTGGGTAGTATCCGTTGTTACAAGCTCTCTTGAGTTCAGCGCCTAAGTCTGTGATCTGTGTCGATTTAAACTAGCGTAAATATAAAAATGTTTTGGTAAAGCTGAAAGATTTGAAAAATGTAATAATTTATAAAATGAAAAATGCGTTTTATTTTTCATTTGCTAAATGTAAAGTGTCGCCAGTTTTTTGACAATTCCATTTCAGCTCATAATTAAAACTTCGAGAAAATTTTAAACAATTTTTTTTTACGTATGTCTTGTTCTATAACACAATCATTTTTGGCAAGAACTCAACAGAATCTTAGTTGTTTGCGATAAACCTGTAGTAGGTAATGTATACGTTACCAATATTTTGGCGCAGATATCATGGTCATGAATCGCGGCGAAGTGGAGCGCAGTGCGGCCGTGTTCACCTCCAAGCTCCACGTTGAACTGGTCCTTATACTTCGCGAAGGTTTGGAGAACCGATACCTGGATGAAGATAATAATTAAGATGCATATCGTCCTAAAATGGCGGTGTCGCAACAGGGCTTGTACCGATACTGTAATCATATACAGACCTGACGACGCCTCCAGGAAAGCAGTAGGAAAACAAGTACAGTAGCTCGCAAACACAATACACGACCGTCATTCCGACCTCGCCGCCGAGGCCCATCGCGAAATCCCCGACTAAATAGTCCTCCCCGACCCTTGCCCGTAAGCGAAGCGCCTACACGCGCTATAGCTGAGCCTGTAGGTTTAAATTCCCCCGATAATAATCATAACCCTGATTTTATCTAGCCACCGTCGGTCCCTTGCCATCCTCCCCCCGACTCTGCTCTAAGCCGAGGTTCGTACCCCACAGGGAGCGCGCAGTCGGATAGCTTATAAGTATGCCCTGGCTGGCGGCCTTAAATTTCTATTAGGAGCTTAAGGCACCACAGCATCCCTTGCCATCCTCCCTCCGACTCTGCCCTAAGCTGAGGTTGCCCTTATCGCGCAATCGTTTAGTTTATAAGTTTTTACGCCCTGGCTAGAGGCTTTAAGTTTTTAGGAGCTAAAGGCAACTCTGAGATGCCCAAGCAAAAAAAAAAGCATTTTGTCTATTTTTTATTTTTTTTAATTATATAGTGTATGCTTAGCCTCTAAAACCAATGCATTTCAAATTCACTAGTAGGTAATTAACAATTTTTTTTATCTTACTAGAGGATATTACCGTGACATCTTTGCACCAAGACTTATTATCTGCTTGTAATTAATGGTAACTTACCCTGTTCAGTTCGGTAGCCAGATGAAGCGCTCCTTGGCTCTTGTCGTTCAAAATGCTGGTATCGACACGACTGAAACAAAATTAATATATAATACTAAATAAAATATCTGTATCATCTGTTTTCCCCAAAAGGTTAAAAAAAATTACATTAAAATCTAAAAGTTAAAATGTTCTATAAAAAGGTTTAAGATACCATTACCTATGTATCAACTTGCTTTTAGTGATCTTATGCAGAATCATTATTAATATAAATTTATCAAATTGTATAAATTTCACACAAAAAAAAACAAAAATAACAAATTAAAATAACATCAACATATACACAAAAAAAAAAAATGTTCAACATGCTTATAATTGGAAAACGAAGTATCTCCACAATAAATAAAAAAAAGTAGTTACTGGTACTACTTTTTTAATTTATTATATACATAATGGAAAAAAATAAAAAAAAACAAATTTTGAATCGTTAGATTTGCTCTCACCGTACGAAGTCGAGCGAAAAAGTGTCCATACTGAGAAGCGTAAGCTCACACAATAATAATGGCGTTTCCATGACAATCAAGTCAATTCCCAGCGACATTGTGTGTGTCAGAGGTTTCTAAAGGAAGCAGAAACATCTTTTGACGCGGTACGATCTACGATTGAAATCTTTGAAAATAACGATATCTCTATAACCAATCAATAACAGGTGTTGCTGCCAGTACATCAGTGGAGGTGGAAACACCAAAGATATAACGATGCAACGCAATTTCCAAAAGTACATACATATGTGGTATAGACACGACCTCGTTGCACAGTTGACCAGAGCCTTGTTATGCAAACTGGATATATCACAAAATTGTTCCTTCCGCCTCAATATATATATTATACACCGTGGCATTTTAGTCTAGACTACTAAAAATTCATAAAAAATAAATTAAAAAAATATGACTTATTTTTATTTTTTAAATTAATTATGACGCATGACATAGTTTAAATCACCCTGTTACGAGTGCAGTCCGAACCTTGTGTTACAAGGTCGCCGCGGAATGGATTTAGATTAAGTTTAAGTTGCAATAGTAAGAAACACATTTTTGCGTTAGGGTGAATGAACTCTGATAAAGATGTCGCCGCTCCATTCCGCGGCGCCCTTGTAACACAAGGCTCGGACTGTACTCGTAACAGAGTGTTTTAAACTATGTCATGGGATATATATAAAAAAATTAAAAACTAACTTTTTTTTTAATGAATGATTACTAGTCACTGGATACATGAAGTGGGCTGTATTTGTAAGACAACTAAAATGCCACGGTGTATATAAAAAATATATATATATATATATATGTACAATGATTTAGCGGAATAAAGCGCGCTGAGCAATAGGAAACGCACAGCATTCTTAATTTGATGGAACACGTGTTATTTAAGTAGACTAGCTTCTGCTTACGACTTCGTCCACGTGAAATTTCTTATTCTTCCGACCCACCGCGTTGCATCGCACAAAATTCAAAAGCATAATATTGTTTATAGCCACCCCTTTTAAAGGCCATACGGAAAACGTGCTGTTGCAATAGAAAGAAAGAAAGGGAGATTATTTGGCACAGTACCAAGGACACACCTTTTTAGGGTTCCGTACCCAAAGGGTAAATCGGGACCCCATTACTAAGGCTCCGCTGTCCGTCCGTCTGTCACCAGGCTGTATCTCATGAACCGTGACAGCTAGACAGTTGAAATTTTCACAGATGATGTATTTCTGTTGCCGCTATAACAACAAATACTAAAAAAACAGAATATAATATTTAAGGGGCTCACATACAACAAACGTGATATTTTTGCTCGTTTTTAGGGTTCCGTAGTCAACAAGGAACCCTTATAGTTTCGCCATGTCCGTCTGTCTGTCTGTCTGTCAGCGGTTTAGCTCAAAAACTATTGGTACTAGAAAGTTGTAATTTGGCATGAGTATACACGTTAATGACGCCGAAGAAGTAGTAAAATAAATTTTTGAAAAAAAAAAAAAAAAAAAAAAAAAACAGTTATTTAGGGTACCTCCCCTACATGTAAACTGGGGATGGTACTTTTTTTTCGTCCTTCCCATAGTGTGGGATATCGTTGGATAGGTCTTTGAAAAATATTAGGTATTTGAAGACCGTTTTTTGATTAAGTAAACTGTTCGTGACTTATCAAGCTTTAAAGTACCAATTTTCGTTAGAGTCAAGTGTCCTCCCCATCTACCAACTAAACGGTTGTAGTTAGAAATTCAAATGTCACGGCAGTAGTACCTATATATAACGAAGTTAAAAGGAAAACTATCACACATAAGTAGGCTTTTCAAATTTACGAATAATAGTCGACCAACTTAAATTTGCAGTTGAAAAACATGTTCCCCCATACAATCTGTATAGGAGAGCATTTTCACAACTAAATTCATCCCAACTATGGAACCCTTCATTGTGCGTGGTCCGACACGCACTCGGTTGGTTTTAGAGATAATGGTTCGAGCGCGAGTCCGACTCTCACTTGGCCGGTTTTTTTAAAACAACAACAACGATAATAATTTTTCTTTCTTTTCTTTCTTATAACTAACCTGTGTTAGAAAAAAGAACGAAAGAACACGATGGGTAGTAGAGGCTGTAACCTGACATGGTTTAAGCATGCAAGCTCTGCGAGCCTGTTATAAGTTGATGGCATAAAAACGAGACAAACATTGATTTATATTAGGTTGGGGAAAAGTTTTTTCGCATTATAGTATGTATGAACTTGTAATAAAATCTCTTTGGGTATACTATTTGTATCTGGCTGGTTTTGGTATCATTGAAAGTTTAAATTTTAAAGAACATAATTCCAAATTCAAATTAGGAAAATGTGTGATTTTCATTTGTTTTTCGTACTAAGATGAGTGAATCTAATGAAGAAATTCGATACATTTTAAAATTTTACTACAAATAAGGTAAAAATGCAACGCAAGACGTGAAAAAAATTTGAGATGTTTATGGACCTAGTGCAGTGTCTGTGAGAGTAGCAAAAATTTAGTTTAAGCGTTTTCAATCCGGAAATTTTGATGTCAAAGATGCACGTCGCTCTGGTCGCCCTATTACTGATAAAATGGATGCCATTTTTGAAAAAGTGGAGCAAGATTGGCATATCAGTAGTTACGACGTAGCTGAAGAACTGGGAATTGACCACAAAACAGTTTTGGCACATTTGAAAAAAACTGGGTACACAAAAACGCTCGATATTTGGGTACCTCACGAGCTCACTGAAAGAAACCTAATGAACCGTGTATTCATTTGTGATTCTTTATTACGACGTAATGAAACCGAACCATTTTTGAAGAAGCTGATAACTGGTGATGAAAAGTGGAGCACGTACGACAAGAACGTGCGAAAAAGGTCGTGGTCAAAGGCCGGTCAGGCTTCACAGACTGTGGCGAAACCCGGGTTAACTCGCAACAAGGTGATGCTGTGTGTGTGGTGGGATTGGAAGGACATTATTAATTATGAGCTGTCACCACCAGGCAAGACCATCGATTCTGAACTCTACTGCGTACAACTGATTAGATTAAAGCAAGAAGTTGAGAGAAAGCGGTCGGAATTAATCAACAGAAGGGGTGTGTTTTTCATCATGATAACGCTAGACCTCACACATCTTTAGCCACTCAACAAAAATTAAGAGAGTTTGGCTGAGAGGTGTTAATGCATCTGCCGTATAGTCCTGACCTTGCACCTTCAGATTTCCACCTGTTTCGGTCTCTTCAGAATTCTTTAGGCAGTGTCAGGTTAACATCATGAGAGAACTGCCAAAACCACTTGTCGCGGTACTTTGATCAGAAGTCCCAAAATTTCTATAGCAATGGGATCATGTCCCTACCTACAAGATGGCAAAAAGTTATCGAACAAAATGGTACCTACATACTATAGTTAAATGTAAATAAACTATATTAAAAAATGTTTTGAATTTTCTTAAAAAATGCGAAGAAACTTTTTCCCCAACCTATTATTCAAAATAAGAAAAGGTTTGGCAGTCAGCATAGTGGGCTGACAAGGGTATGTCATAATATAAAATATGTATAAATTAATTTTAAAGATCCAAATAATTACGCAATATACCAGGTGTTTTTTTAGATTTCCCATAACTCTAAGGTATGAATGAGACCATATCCGAGAATCATCTGGCATATGAATTATTTTTCAATTATCATTTTTTTTTTGTTTACATTTTTAATATAAAATAATTCGACAAAGTCACGATTATTAATGTAAAAAACATCCTTACGTGAAATATGGCAACATCAATGATCAATGATTGGTTTGAATGAAAATGAATTACTCGTATTTATCAATGAAACTTAGATACCTACACACATCGAGTGTCTTAGTTTCATCAGTTTGGCATCGTCGTAAAAGTAACAAATCGTCATACGGGTGACAATTTTTGACCTAAGTTAATTTGATTGATGATAATTATTTTCGAAACTATGCATTTGTGGACCACATATGCTAGGACTTTTTGCATTATTTTTACTTATATATATCCCATATTTCTAGGGTTATATATAGAATATAACCCTAGAAATATGGGATACAAAAAAAAAAAAACATGTTGTATAATATTTACGCAACACGTTTTATTTTTTTCGCTATTACGTTGGTAGATGTCATATTTATGTCAACTTTTAGTTCCAGAACATGCTAGTTTCCTCAAAATGTTTTACTTCACCATTCTGAGAGCTACAATGCCTTTGTTTGCCTTAATTGTCGAGTAAGATACATTTTTCCCAAAGTTATAAGAGTACCTATTGTGTTGAGTTCTAGTACCCGCACGTGTAAACAAAGAAAGATGGCGTCAATTATGGTAAAATAGAATCAATTTTTATGTAACATGTACCGAAAAATTCAAATCTCGCCTTTATGGCTCATTTTCATTAGTCGATAGCTCGGTCGATATACAGCATGCGGGGAATCCCCACAGGTGTAGTAATGACTAATGAAAGTCATAATTAGATAATGCTGTCAGTACACCGCCTTGCGGGGAATCCCCGTAGCGGGTGTAGTAATTCATCGGTCGGTAAAAAGCGTGCGGAGACTCACACCCAATAAAAATGATTATTCAAAGCAACTGCCATACGTGCGATGCAGGTTCTCCGTGTACCGCAATCGTTCCCTATCGACTAATACAAAAGCTTCCCCGAATTCGGGCACAACGGAATGCGTTACAGAAATCTCCCGCATCCCGTTTACGAGCCATATCTACACATGAAAATGAGTATTTATTGGCGTTCCTTACGAAAGAATGCACTTAAGAATAGCATAGAAAAAAAAAAAAAAAAACTTACTGCTGCAGCAAGAACTCAATAGCATCCAACGCGACGTTCTCCACAGCCACGTGAAGCGGGGTGTTGCCAAAGTTGTCTTTAGCGTTCAAATCTGGAACAATTTTTTTTTTAATTTCTAAGCCGAATTCTGGTAATACCAGTCACATGTCTGACAGAGAGATAATGCATGTCCAAAATAAAACAACTGTTGACAAAAAGAAAGGAAAACAAAAATTATTTATTCTGCACAAATATTAAGACGCATACTTTAAAGTAAACATCAACATAAACACACTAAGTAATGTGAAAATAAAGTTTAAAAAAAAGAAAACCTGTCTCATTTGTGTCTTCGTTCAAACCGTCCTTTCCCGTATTTCAATTTGGTACATACCTACTACTGCTATTGTTCATGAAATAATTTGAAAGATTTGGCTGGATCAATGTTAAATTGTTTGCTGTGAACTTTTGGTAACTTTAGACATTTTTCCAATAGTTTTAACTGTTCAATTGAAAACGGGCAGAAACAAACATTTTAAATAGAAAAACTGCCGTTTCAAAGAAGAGATTGGCTTTGAGCACATTTTCGATAGTCTGCATCCCGGGCGACAAATTGCATCCCGGGGAAGGAAAGTCCTTATTTAATTAAAATCGGTCCATTCCGTCAAAAGTTATCACTACTTGCAACAGGTTGGAACAGAGAGTTTAGGTTTACCAGTGTGCTCGATAGATGGCGCTGTGCAAATGACATGATTTTCTGAATCGCGGTGTGAAGACTGTCCGTAGGATAGTAACCCTCATTCATGCAACATACTTGATAGTGTTTGGTTGGTCGTTCGTTTCTAAAAACAATCGTTGTTCGTTTACAGATAGTTCAATTTTGAAAAATCTAATTTTATTGGTTCTTCTCTTCGCTTCGTCGTGTATGTACATTGCTCGGGAAAAAAAAATCGATCGAACTGGTCGAAGTTCTGCTGTTCTGGTTCGATCGGATTTTTTTTAGTACGAGGCATTACGAGGTTAGGAGGTCTCGCTTCTCAGTCGAGTGTTTTCTAAATCTCTACTCTATCGAGTTTTCAATCAATTTAATCTAACTTCCGTTGATCGCAGTTGACGAGAGTGGCAATTGCCTTCACGATCTCAAAAGTTGTTAGTTGTCTCCGTTGATGTTGACCTTAGTAATTCGTAGGTGTTGTTTTATAAGTAGTGTATTCAATAAGACGTATTTTTAGTTTGTTCATTAGGTTTCAAAAATATTTTCTTTTGCACTTGGTGTACTGTTTACAAAAATGTTTTAACATAAGATATATTATATAAATTTATTAAAATTACTTTGGATATTATGTGTGTTATGGGACATAGGATACTTTTTATCCCGACAGTACGTTCCCGTGGGATAATTTCCGACTCCACGCGGGCGAAGCCGCGGGCAAAAGCTAGTAAAATATAATTTACGGAAACAACAAATAAATAAAAACAAAACAACAAGGAGCTCAACTATAATCATATGGAACTAAATAGTTGCAGCAGTTCCATATATATGATAGAAATGTCGGGCTATAAAACTAGTTAGAAATCACATGGCAGTAATGGTACAAAATATTCATTTTTTTAGTTTGCAATAGTTCCATGTAGAACGAGCTACATGGAACTACTGGGAATAAACACTTTTCTCAACTATGTTGGGGTCGGCCTCAAGCCTTACCGGATACAGCTAGATACCAGTATTTTACATGGAGCGACTACCTATCTGACCCCTTACAACCCAGTTACTGGGTAATACGGTACCCCTTGGTAAGACTGGATGCCAGATCTTCGGGCTTCTGACTACCTATCTTACAACGGACAGCTGGGCTTAACGTACTTCCTGAGGCACGGAGGGTCTTAGTATGTAATGGATGGTCACCCATCCATCGCCCGACCTCGGTAAGCGTTGCTTAACCTTAACGATCGAACCATGCGGCTATTATTATTTAGCCACGAGCCCCTGCCCTCTAATTACTGTGTCATACGCGCACTTATTGTTGGCAAAGTTACATATGGTTACTAACCTACGTTTTTGGCTTGAAAAGTTTTGATATCTAGGCGTATTTAATGAGTCCCTTGATTGCTTCCAGTGGCTAGTGGCAAATGGTTCAAATGACCTCCATAACCACGTATAGTTATAATACTGTGAACGCGTCTGCAAGTAATGAGGCCCTGTGCTTAGCGTTCGTGAGAAAATTGTTTCTTTGGTCACAACAAAACACAAAAAGATTCTTATAATTTTATTTTTAACATAATCTACGTAATACTGATTTCACTAAGGATAATGACCGTAACATTTGATTTTCCGCAGTCATGCTTATAGCGATGAAGTCAAAATAAAGCAAAGGACACACATCTTCTATATCTTATATATAAAATTCTCGTGTCACAATGTTAGTTACCATACTCCTCCGAAACGGGTTGACTGATTTTTATGAAATTTTATATGTATATTCAGTAGGTTTGAGAATCGGTTACTATCTACAAAAAAAATAAGTTTTAGGTAGGTAGGTAGGGTAGGGTAGGGTAGGGTAGGGTAGGGTAGGGTAGGGTAGGTAAGTAGGTAGGTAGGTAGGGTAGGGTAGGGAAGGGTAGGGTAGATAGGTAGATAGGTAGGTAGGTAGGTAGGGTAGGTAGGGTAGGGTAGAGTAGTGGAGTTTATTCTATAGCTTTTGACAGAACGAAGTCTGTCGGGTCAGCTAGTAACCTATACAAAGATTTATACAAAGAAAAAACATCAAAGTAATAAAACTAATTGTCCTTAGATATCATGGTCTATAATCCTAAAAAAGCCGGCCCAGTGCGTGTCGGGCCATACAAAATGAAGGGTTCCGTAGTTGGGATGAATTTATCCCAAGAACAAACTTAACATTGTCGTTGAAAAACAAGTTCTCCCATACATTCCAACTGCAAATGTAAGTTTGTACGCATAATATTGAGAGATTTGCAATGTTATATTATGACCACAGACTTCTTATATCCTGTAATCTTATAAAGAACTATTTTCTGTATTTATTTTTACAATGTTTTAGGATCAATTTTTTCGGAGATAAGAGGGGGGGTATGGTCAATGTTCATCTATTTTCTTAAATAACTTTGAAGACATTTATTTTAAAATTATAAAAAATGTATCAGAAATCCTTACAATAAGCCCTGTAGTGATTACGGTAGCAGTAATGCTAGCGGGGCAAAATGCAATGTTTCCCGCGCATAGAGTTGAGCAGCCAGTTGTTTTCCTAGCGCCGCACCACCTTTGATTATGAATCCCAAAACCAGCGAATTATTCTGTCTACTGAAGCAATATGAGCCAGATCCACCTCTAATACCAAAACCGGCTAGACGAATTGACATCTCCACAACAGAATGCAAAGCTTTAGATATTTTAGCTAATCAAGTACTACATCACAGATGTGCAACAAGTCACCGCGTCTGTGGAACTTTGTAAAATGTTGAATGGCAAGTTATTTCATAGGCCTAGGGCTGCCTCGCGTCGCCGCGCGAAGGGGTGAGATGACCGGCGGCGCTCCGGTGTGAGCTCATGGTCTTTCACTCAGGTGTATGCAGTAGCGCTCATTAAAATGAAATTTATAACTAAAATAATTACTTTGGTGGTAACGTAAATAATATTTGGACGCTACTGAAGTGAATATGGGTATTTTGTGGCTTATTATTTCGTATCTCTTGACCATTGCGACTAAATTATGTGCAGTAGTGGAAATCATATGATTTCAATAACGTACTTTAACTTAAATAATTACTTAATAAATTAGGTTCTGACTTAAACATTCGTACTCTATGTACAGAATTTAAATTTCCTTACTTATAATGAGTTTGTTTCACAATTTTTATAGGCTAAAGTACTGAACATTTATTTTATATTAATTTATTTGTATAGACTAGTTGCGCTGCGTGGCTTTTTCTAAAATAAAAGTGCGTAGTAGAACAAACAATCAGACAGACAAAAAAAAAGTATTTTTGTTATAGTGATCTAATTAGTGATGTTCTTCAAAAAGGTCAGGTGCGTAGTACTCGCAACCGGCGTGCATGTATGACCAGCCGGTGTATTCTGTAAAAATCTGACCGTGAAAACGTAGGTGACGTGACCTGTCAATCCCTACCATATGGTGGAATGACAGCTCACATCAAGCTCACTTCACTTGTGTTTTCACGGTGAAGTTTATACAGAATTGGTCGGCAGTTGTGGTATTCTGTAAAATTATCACCGTGAAACCTTAGGTGAAGTGAGCTATCAATCCCTAGATGCCCTATTGACAGGTAAGAATACAGTTCACTTCAAGCTAACTTCACTTAAGTTTTCACGGTGAGATTTTGACAGAATAGACCGGCCGATGTATGAATGTAAACGAAGCAAAAGGACTAAGTATGTAAGGAGCGTAGCAGATGACGCTCTATAGTTTCTGCCTACCTCCATAGGAAAAAGGCGTGAGTTTTTGTCTTATGTATATAGTAAAAAGTTATTATTTTGACATTACAAAAAGACACTTCAATAAAAAAAAATTATAGATAAAATAACAGAGCATGTCCGTAAGACTCTCGTACAGCGAAACCGCCATTGATAGAAACTTGAATTTTGGACAGTAGTTGTTATTTAAAACGAAGGGGTGTAAGAAAGAAAGAAAGAAAGAAAAGAAAGAATGGAAAAAAAAAGAAGGAAAGGATTTTGCGAAAATCAACCCTTAAAGGGGTGAAAAGGGGGGAATTCGTTTTTATACAAATTCTTAGTCTTTGGGTCTATACATTTGAAACTTAGCACGAAAGTGTATGAAAATAAATTGTGTAATTTTTTTTTTAACTGGCGTAGTTTTAAAAATGAATAATGTCCAATAAGGGTTTAGAGGGTTACAGTTTGTATGTCAGAATCTTAACGCGAGATCCAATGGCTTTGCAACCCAGCATTAAAATAAGAATCATGCTTTTTCTTTTTTTTTTTTTTCTAAAAAACTCAGCGTTTTTACAATTGTTTTAGCCACGAGGCGAGAGATTATACAAAAATATTAATTACTACAATGATACATATAATACTTTTATAATGATTATAATAATCTAAAGCTACATCAACACATACATACATTAGGAGGAATTTTGTGTAAATAAACGTACGGTTTGTGTACTTATAACTTTTCGAACGCCTACTCCTCATTGGGTGAAAAGTTATCACGTTTTTAAAGAAGGAATTTACTGCTTGCTTCTATTAACTCAAAAAATGATATCCTGACTATATATATATATACTACTAGCTTTTGCCCGCGGCTCTGCCCGCGTGGATGTCGGTTATATCGCGTAAAAAAGTAGCCTATGTCCTTCTCCGTATCCCAGGCTATATCTCTGCCAAATTTCATGACGATCGGCTCAGCGGTTTAGGCGTGAAAACGTAACATACAGACAGACAGACAGACAGACAGACAGAGTTACTTTCACATTTATAATATTAAGTATGGATTATAAATGCGAAAGTAAGTTTGTTTGTTTGTTTGTTACCTTTTCACGCCTAAACCACCGAACCAATAATCCTGAAATTTTGCATAGGTATACGAGTACGTTGTCAAATGTACAAAAATTGATATAGGGTACCTTTCATTCCGAAAAAAGTACTGTTCCCGAGGAAAACAACAATAACTTTCTTATGATAATAAATGGCGCCACGTGTCTTTCGAATCATGATTGAATTATATTATTATAGAATCTTTATTTATTTATTTATGTACACATAAAATACTTGACAGGACAATATATTAACATAGAAGAGCACAAAGGTACTGCTTATTTCAAATGAAATACTTTAATACTGTGTTAAGAGTCTTTTTTTTTTTAATTTAAGCGCGAGCGAAGCCGCGGGCAAAAGGTAGTAAATCATAAAGTCAAATAATGGAAATGTATAAAAGATTTTTCGAAAATTATTCCCTATTTGGGTGTAAAGCGGGAAAACAACATGAATAATTAAAAATCCCATTCCTTTGATTTAGAAACTTGAAACTGGACACATAGTCCATTCATCGTTTCTTTGGTCCGTCTTCCCTTACTCTTATAGCCTTCCGGCTAAGAATAGGGTAAAACCAAAGAATACATTCATACTCAAAATTTTCCTCACAATGTTTTCCCCATTCTTCCGCATCACATCCTAAACCATGACAACCGATTTCCAAACATCTTTTCAGTCACCAGTGCCACTTTGAGACTTCCTCATATAATATTATATGTACGCATTTCTTTTTCTATCCATTCGCGTACACATTCATCTTAGCCTTCTCCTCTCACTGCATGCAAACGTCTATCCTTTATCCTGCCCGACGTTGATGACAAAGATATCACAGATACGATTGTGGACACCAACATCAGCATAACCCAACGTATTCTCAGCGATATACGGCGAGGTACGCGAAATAATAAAAGAAGAGTTGCAAAGTACCATACAGTAGCCACCGTCGGTCCCTTGCCATCCTCCCTCCGACTCTGCCCTAAGCCGAGGTTCGTACCCCACAGGTGGTGCCCTTAGCGCGCAGTCGTTTAGTTTATAGTTTTTACGCCCTGGCTGGAGGATTTAAGTTTTTAGGACCTTAAGGCAACCACAGGAAAGATCGGTTAAAGAGTTTCAACCTCTCATGGTTAACTCTGAGACGCCCTAGCAAAAAAAAAATACCATACAGTTCTACTTAGACAAAATTTATGAGTACGAACAAAATATAAAACAAACTATCGAATACCAGAACATTGAGCTGAAAAACAAATATAAGAACCTCGAAATTAAAAATGATGTAGTGGAATAAAAACTTAAAGCCAATTTGCCAACAACATTCACACAGAAAAAAAGTAACCGATCTGAAGCCAAAACAGAAAAGTTCCCCCCGTAATCATCGTGACCCTTAAGGACTACTGTCTACATTATTGTCGGGATCCTTGCCTGCAAGTCGATAAGACTCAAAATATTACTGAAAAAGACCTAGATTGTGGTGAGAATAAGAAAATATACCTCAGAGAAAGTTTATCACCCACAACGGCCTGCCTATTACTTTGGGCAACGAAGACTGCTCTGAAAGGAACAAATATATGTAAATTCGTTTGGTGTAAGGGTACGAACAGAGTGCACGCTCGACTCGAGCGTCCGGGCGGCGGGGCGGCGCGTGCACATTTCTCTCAACTCGAATACACCATCATGAACTGCCCTCAAATTATTCACCTGGATATCATCACTGAGGCAAACATCTCTGACAGGACTGAATCAATCAAGCTTGTGAATTGCGACATGAATACTCAGTTGCGTGATTCTAAGAAGGGAGGCGGAGTTATCGTATATGAGCACAAGAGCATTTGCTTCACCAGACTAGCCTTCGCGTACACATAGCTTTGAGTATATAACCGGCGAGCTAAAAACGGACAATAGTTCAACAATTAAAAGTCGGTTATCGTCGCCTTTAATAGACTTGGCTTGGTTTTACATGCAATCAAACTTTTTTTATTGTACATAGCTTTTGCCCGCGGCTCCGCCCGCCTGGATGTCGGTTATCGCGTAAAAAAGTAGCCTATGTCCTTCTCCATCTCCTAGGCTATATCTCTGCCAAATTTCATGACGATCGGTTCAGCGGTTTAGGCGTGATAACGTAACATACAGACAGACAGACAGAGTTACTTTCACATTTATAATATTAGTATGGATATGGATAGTATGGATTAGTATGGATTTAAGGTTCTGAATACGAGACTTTTGGTTACTTTGTGTTAGTATGTGTATTTTGTCTATTTTTCATGTAATGTGCGTCTTGTTTGTGCAAAATAATCAATTTTTCTTTCTTTCTTTCTTCTCATTTAAAACAAAACTTTAAAAAAACATGTAGGTATGTACTGTAACGTCACCAACGCCCCAGGGGCAAATATGATAATTATAATTACTTTTATAATTATAATTACACGTAGCAAGTGAACTATTATCTATTACAGTACAACTATTTTCTTAATGTCCTTCGGCAAACTTCGTGTTTCGTCAGTCGTAGCAGCTTTCCTCCCATTTTTTAAATAAATTACATTCAGTGGAATGAGTATTACAAACTGTATACTTCCAAGTCGATTGAGGGCGACCGGTCTGCACCAAGTGCAGAGCGGACGCCCTCAATAGAAACTGATCTGACGAAACACGAAGTTTGTCGAGGGTAATTAAAAAAATAGTTGTACTGCAAGTTCTTATGAGAAATAAATTCTATAAGCCTATTAAGTGCAGTATATTTAGTAATCGTGATCCTCAGCAGAACAACGAAGAAGAAGATTCAGCTTGCTGATTACTTACCTCCACCGTAGTTGTTGATGAAGTGCAGTATATTAGTGTTGTTTCTGGCAGCAGCCTGGTGAGCCGCGGTGCGACCTCGCCCATCCCTCACGGCTAGCCGAGACGGTTCGCTGAGGTACAGGCGCATGAAGTCCTCGACATTGCCGCTCTCTGCTGCCTGTAGAGAGAAAGAGAATATGTTAGAAGCTGACAAATTAATGTGAAGATATGAAGGTGTAAGTTCTTTATGGTTCGATACATCTGAAAATTATACAATTTGAAATTATCATAATAATAAACAAAATAATCATCATCATAATATAATAATCAGCCAATAACGTTCCTCCTGCCGGGATACAGAACTCCTGCCTGAGAGGGGGTGAGCCATAATCCACCACGCGGGATCAGTCTTCGTTTTTGGATACGTTTGAGGAGATACAATTTTGAAAATGGTGCCAAATACCGACAATACACGTAAATAATTTACCGACAAAAAACTTTTAATTAACAGTTTAACTCAAACAAAATACACAGAAAAACAAAAAAAAAAAAAACAATAAAAGAAAAAATCATAAATCCCGACTACATCTTAAATAAGTGAGAATGTTTTTTTAAACCTTTCTGTTTCATATTTTTGGAATGGTCTCCTGAAGCTCTTTATTTTAATACCCTACATGGTCACGAATAAAAAAAATAAAAAAATCAAGACTATTCTTAATAACTTTTTTTTTTTAATCCGCCATTATTTTATAAATCAAAACCTAGCCTTTAAAAATCACGCGACTCAGAAGAGTCGAAAAACGACTCATGTATTTAGGATCCATCCAGCCGTTAGGATGGGTCGAGAGTATAAAGAATCCCACATACATGGATATTAAGGTCAAAGATAAGCATGAAAAACATAACCCTGTCTTTACTGTCGCGGCGGGTGTCAGGTAAAAAGCCACTCATTTTTCTTTCTAGAATGACAATAATAACTTAGACCACCTTTCGAAAATTACAATAACCTTCAAACAGCGGTCTGTCAAATCAAATAATAAAAAAAAACTTCTACGGTATTCGAGACACAATGAATCTAGAAGTATTTTGGAAACCGGTCAGGTGTTACTTTTATCGAGTAAAATTGATAAATCCATTGTGAGTTGTGTCATTATCGCCGCACAGTTGTGCTCAGCACACGTGACTAACTCAAGGATCATTAACACATCGATGCTCCCAAGCAATAAGGTGCTATTATGAACTTTTTATTGTTATGTCAAATTGGGCACCTATGGGTTGAAAAAAATGTGAAATAAATTATTAAGAATGTATCATCTTAGTAATTTATTTCATATTTTTCGTTGTGATATTCACGAAAATATCATGAAAAACACCTTTATTGTAGGGAAATTAAAAAAAAAAACGAAATTTTTGACGAGAAAAGTATCTTTACGTATCAATACAACATTTCTCCTGTTTAATTTGAGTTTTACGATTAGCGACTTATTGCTTAGAGGCGTCGACATATAAAGAGACTTTTAGATATATTTTTGTACTTTAATTAGGTAGGTACTAACGTACGGACCGCGTATACGAAAACTCCACCACTATTTATTTCTGCATTCCATGCGTGAAATAGTCTTTAAATTTATGAAATATCACGAAAACCTCATTAATTCTTTTATTACATTTATTTATGATACCATTGAAAATAACTGAAAATCTGATATAGTTATCGGGATTTTGCAGTGGGTATATGATGATGATGATGACGATGAAAAAAATAATACAGTGATGCATAAAAATGCATAGTATAGAGTTTACCCGACAGTTAAAATGGGCTTCAATGGTCTATTAAATACCATCATAGAAAAAAAAAAACCTATTATTACCATTTATTAAGGTATCATAAAACTGGCCACACGCAATAACATGGGACAGTTTTTCAAAAATATGTTTTCTAGTACTATGTATAGAAAAGTATGTATGTAACTAATATACATATCAACCTGGTACTTGAGCTAACGCTTGTAACGAAACCATAGCGAGATCTAATTCGATCCCAGCACCATCTAGTTGCATGGGAGACAACTCTGCGGCGACCTCATACTCCGGTTTCAATAGCTCACTAGCGACAGTACAGTTCTAGAGATGGTAGCAGGGAGTTTTGGAATTAAATTAAACATCTCGGGCCTTACAAATAAACACGGAATAAAGTTATGCTAGGAATAACTTCGGTATAACCATACATTTTTGACGTTTATGCTTGTCATAACTGTATTCCATGTTCATTTGTAAGGCCCCTCGGCTTTGGATAGCATGTCTATAGTATTTTATACTGAAGAAACAGATAATCCAGATTTTTTTTAACGTATTATTGTGTTATGAGTTGCAACTATAAATAAACTCTTAGGGCCATTTTACAAAATTTTATTAGTTTTTAAAATGTAATTCTAAGCATTTTAATAGACGGTTTTGCGAGACACGCGGTTTTGTTTTGTTATCATCGCAAAGGTTAAAATAAGATAAAAAAATACTTAAAATAACTACAAACGTATCATAATTCCTTTGTTAAAAATAGATATAGGTACTCAAAATGCTAAGAAGGGAGTTACAGTTGATGATCATCTTTCTGCTCTTGGCCTAATTTATTTGGGGTCAGCACAGCACGTTGTGTTCTTTTAGGGTACCGTATCTAAATGGCAAAAACGAAACTCTTGTAATTTCGTCATGTCCATATTCTGTGTCCGGATGTCAGACAGCCATTTTAATCGGAAACTATGTGCACCATATCGATGCAAATTAGAAAAGGGTAACTCATGCACCGCTAAATTACGGTGCTGTGAAAATACTAAAAAATAACTAATTAAAAAACATAAAAAAATTGGTTGTCTGTAAAGTTGGTTTACGGACGATAGTTTAACGTGACAACGTCACAACAAAACATTGATGCGGCGCAAGCGTACAATGAGCGTAACGGGACAATGAGTCATTCTTTTTCGTGCATGCAGCCGGCGTTCATCAATTTATTAGACGTCATCACGTCAAAAAAAAAAAAATTTGGTTGTCTATAAAGTTGGTTTTCGGACGATAGTTTAACGTGACAACGTCATAACAAAACATCGATGCGGCGCAAGCGTACAATGAGCGTAACGGGAAAATGAGCGTAACGAGACAACGAGCGTAACGGGACAATGAGTCATCCTTTTTCGTGCATGCAGCCGGCATTCATTGATTTATTAGACGTTGTCACGTCAAAAATACTTTAATTTCGGCAGTTGGTGCCCTTGGTTCAGCATTTTCGGTTTTTTTGCCTTCGACTTCCGAAATTAAAGTTATTTTTAAATGTTTTTTTTTTTGACGTGACAACGACGTGCATGCAGCCGGCGTTCATCGATTTATTAGAATCGATGAACGCCGGCTGCATGTACGAAAAAGGATGACTCATTGTCCCGTTACGCTCATTGTCTCGTTACGCTCATTGTCCCATTACGCTTGCGCCGCATCAATGTTTTGTTATGACGTTGTCGCATTAAACTGTCGTCCGTAAACCAACTTTACAGACAACCAATTTTTTTTTTAAATAAATTATTTGACTAATCTGGAAAAATTTTAATGAGCCGTTCACCTCTGCCTTACTCTTAAAGTGAATACAGACGTCGTGATATATTGTTATGATATCTTCTAATATCTTTATATCATAATTTGCTTTTTGAATTGTATGTTTTCACTCTTTGCTCTGGATGCTTTTTAACGAGCACGTAAAGCTACATCGTTCCGAATCAGTTATCACATCAGTCATGCTAAAGTTAGATTTTTTTATTAAAAAGAGTGTCCACGGAGTTTTGTTCCCGTTATTCTCCATAGGAACTACGCTTTGGAATGGGCAACTAGCTTAATCTTTCTGACTAACCGTATACGTCAATTCAAAAGTGCATGTAAATGGTTTTATTAAAATAAATGTTATGAGTTTGAGTTTTAAATAGTATTAAACAAAATTGCTTTTCGTGTCTATCCGATTTGTTCTTCTAAACTTCAGAATGGATTTTGATGCGGTTTATGACATCATTTAGAGAATTTATCACGGACTAGCTTCTACCCGCGACTTCGTTCGCGTGGAAATCGTAAGAGACCTCTGACCTAGACTAGAGTCAAGAGCAAACCCATTGTAAAATAAAAGACTACCTCGTTGGTCTAGTGGTTGCAAGCGCTACTATTGAGCATGAGGTCCTGGGTTTGTTTCCCAGATCAGGCAAAGTTTTACATCTGTAATTTTTCAGTAACAGTCTGATGCCTGTCTGATGCGTGTTTGTGCCCGGTTAATGGCGAAATGTGGGCATACTTTGGGTACCTACACCTCTGAGTAACCTTTCGGGGAATACAGGCGTGATGTTATGCAGGCAGGGCTTGTTAACGTTACCAAATAACAAAATAATAACCGTTACGTAACGTTAAATTTCAATGTTATACCTACTAACGTTATAAAAATTTAACGTTACTTGATAACATTACCAGTAATATAACGTTAATTAACATTAACAAAAATACGATAACTAACGTTAATTTAGCTACGTTGCCGTTCCGTGGGTAAGAATCAGGCAGATTCAGGCAACGTTTTGATCGGCACGGCATCAGAGAGGCGCGAGGGCGGGCTCCCGCCGCGCCGCACTGCTCAGGCCCCACTACTTACATCTCACCCGTTTATTTTATTTTTATTTTATTTTTATTCAAGAGGAACAACAAACAGCTACAATATAAATACAGAAACAAGAAAATACACAAAAATTTGAGACAATATTGCAGCCCACAACGCTGTTCACAAATTAACAATAGGATACAATACAGTGAGAATAATGAAAATAATCGCTAGGGTTACAAATACAATATATGTATATATTTTACTAACTTATGAAATTAACTTTCGTGTTTAAGATGTAATGATTTAATACATGTATATAATACTCAAGAATATTCAACAAAAAAGAAAAATATTGAATAAAATTTAAGAAAGCTCCTTAAGTATAAGACTTTTGAACCCATAGGGGGGACAGGCAAAAATGTCTATATGTTCAAAAGTCCTATTGTAGGAATCGACCATTCTGCGAACAGGCGAACGCAAGCCAGAGTTGGACTTGCAAGTACCCACAGAAAATAACTGGCCAGCGCGCACCTTTCGCTTGTGGACTGTCCTAGGAACTGCATAGCATAACATGTTGGAGAGTTCAATGCTATCAAATTTATTTCTAACAATACTAAATCACGATAAAATTTATAGTCGCAAAAATAACGTTAAATCGAATACCGTTATTTTAATAATAACGTTAACTCTATCAATACAATATACAATCAATCAATCAATCAACAAACAACAATCTCTATCAATATATACTCTATATATTATTTTATTTTTTTAATATCGTAGCATTATGCTGAGATAGGAGCCTTTTTGGCCTCACAAAGGTCTGTTTTATATTTTAAATGCTCCTTTTTTACTGTTTGTGTTTAATCAAATATTTTTCTTTCTTTCTTTCATTTATATAAAACTTCCTACATTTACTACGTTTGTAGTTTTGGTTTCAGTAGTTTATTACGGATTAACTTAGATATAGCAGAGAAACTTTGGCATGCCGCCACAACAGTAGATCGTACTGATCGTACCCGTGCGAACCAGCGGTGTTAAATGCCAAAATCACTAAAATAGTCAAATCTCATACCTACCATCCTATTATTGTACCACTGCTGGGGTAAGACTATACGTTATTATTACTACAAACAGTAGTTTTAAATGGTTATGTTTTATTGTAATCATTAAAACGGAAAATAGTGGCCACTAAGCTCAGTTTTAATGATTACAATAACGTATAGTCTTGTGAAGCACAACTTGACGAGCTTATTTTCTGCATTTTCATTCTAAAGTAAAAGAAATCATCGAAATAACTATGAGGGCGCCACTGTGCACTCGGCGCAGTCTTAAACTTAAGCGGTATGTGACATTTATTTACAAGTCATGTCACAACGTTCACACTGAACAATGCGGCATTACAAATTGGAATTCTTAGTGTACGGCCTGAGTGAAAAGGCGTGCGGCGGGGCGTTTTGCGTCGCGTGCAAGCGGCGAAAGATTGTTCGCCGCGCCGCTCGCCGCCACTCAGGCCATTCGCGAGGGATTTTATGTGTCGAACATGAACGCCGCACGCGCCGCCCGCGCGCTCCGCCGGACGCTCGAGTCGAGCGTGCACTCAGTTCGAACTCTTACTGTTCTACGGAGAACAGTAAGTAAACAAAAATATTACTAATTCGCTTATGAACGAGTGTGGTTTCCTGTTGTCCTACCTATAAGCCTAATTGTACTAATTTTAAAGAAAGAAAGAAAGAAATAAATAAACATATTTTATTTGGGACACGAACAGGAAATAAAAACAGTAAAAAAGGACCATTTAAAACTTGCAACGTTTACATTGTAAACAACAACAAAAAACATAACAGAAAAAGACCTGTATGGGGCCAAAAAGGCTCCTATCTCAGCATAATGCTGTGATATTTAAAAAATAAATACCGCAGCGCTGGAATTCTGATAAATAGATCCGCAGAAGGTTTGTGGGTAGCGAGTCGCTGGTAGTCGACAATCACTTACAAGCAATTTATAGCGCGATCTAATAACTTATTGGTTTCACGACTGCTTTGCTTTGTTATTATTATTTTTTATTTTAGTTCTATTCCCGGCTATTCATATTTACTGTGGTTCTTTTTTACAATATTTCGTTAATGATACGATAATAAAATATTATAAAACAGATAGAGTGGTCATTATTCATACTGACCGGGAAAAGTGATAAGTCATGCAGTTTTACTTACATTGCCCACTTGATTCGGGCATTATGTATACAAACCGGCCGTTATTAATAGTGACCGGACTTCTCAAGTTGCTCGTAACATTTATTTATTTATTTAAAATATATCAAATACATAAAACATAAATATATATTATACATACAAACTTACATGCCTGTCACCTGTCGCGTAGCATACCCTGTGCACAGTGTACACGTCGGCTGTATACACATACAAGTGTTATTGTATCAAATAATATCTTGGTATAATTAATTTTATAGATGTTTTTATGTTAAAACTCTTTGAAAATGTGCTTGGGATTTAGTGAACATTCCCAAAGAATTGTGAAAGTTGGAATCAGATTTTGTGAAAGTCAAATAACCGAGTTATGGTCTGTAAAGTTGGGCCCTCAGTTCTCACATAGAAGATTGATGGCCCACCCGAACCTGATAAACTATGGACACTACAGAATTAGTCTTTATGCCAAAATCTAAGCTGAGGCCAAACAAAATTTGTGAAAACTAGATACTATCGCAAAACACTGTCCTACTTTGTATATCTTCGTACAAAATGGGCCCTCAATTCTCATACACGTAAAAGTTTATTACGCAAATAAAATGAAATCATTAACTTATAGCTACTGTTTGAAATCCTATATGCTACTAAATAAATTGTGACAATTTGTGAAAGCAAAAACAGGTCACCACTTCTTGTTGTTTGAAAGTTATGTACTTGATAAAGTTCGGGCCCTCAGTCCTCCGTTTCTTTTGCTTTCGTTTTTATTACGCTAATCGTATGAAAGATAAGACAAATACAAAATTGTCTCTTTTTGTGAAAAAAATTGTGCAACAAATTGGTGTAATTTGTTACAAATAAGAATTAAGATAAAACTACAAATCTTAATAGATACCGAAATCAACTATTTTTTAATTGTGTATGTGAGTAGGGTGACAATAATTTATTTTTACCCACATTTTATATACTTTGTTAGTGGCGATTCTGAGTGATGTTTTAGTTTGTTCTGCTATTGCAAAGTAATCATACCTCAGAAACTATTTTATTGTTTAAATAGGTATATTGAAAATCAATATATGAAAGATATGATTAACTTGTTCAACTCTGAATTAATCTCAGAGTACCTTAAATGTTTGGCAGGTGCAATAACAAGTTACTATCCGTACAAACTCCGAGCAGATGTAGTCGTTAAGCATTTTATACTAAAATCAAAACTAGAATCAAATAATGATGTCATTATTGTTGATTGCCAAAGTAATGTAGCTAATTATCTTTTAACTAAGAGTTCTATTGATCCATTTTTACAGTGCTTTATTAACAAAACGATGCGTTACTGCACATCTATTCCAATATAAAGACAATTTGCTTTCTTTTATATAGATAAGTGCATGTTTTATGTATGTATATATGTATTGTATATAAGTAAATGGTACACCAAAAACTACCTGCAGTAATGTTTCACTTTTCCCCTTAATCCATCCAAAGGTTGTCTTTAAAGGATCGCTTTTAGCGATATGACCGCCCATTGTGGCACCCCTTGTCAAATTTTCTACATATAAATCTGTAATTTTTATGGTGTGCAATAAAGAGTATTCTAGTCTATTCTATAGATTTTACCTCCTTTGTTAGGTAGATTTCTCGTATCGGCACCATCTATGTAAGAATAGCTCATTCTGTGGTAAAAATATAAGCTAATCAGCAAGATGGTAGCGGGCCGATTGCCCAGGGTGTACTTTACCTACATTTAACTATGGACACTCATGGAAGCTATTTTAATTTTGCGTAGAACTTATGAGAAGGTCATGAGCAATATACTTATGAAAGCTACTGAAGAGTAATATTGCGATTTGCTGTATTACTTCGACCGTTATCCAATCATAATAACTAAAGTACTTTAAATCATGTTATAACTATAAAATTGAACCTCTACAGAAAATTTCTTGACGATATTGTACGATAAAATAAAATTGAAGTTTACGAGTATATAGTTCTTGGAAGCGCAGAAAGCGTTATTTGTAGTGAACAAAATCTGTATAAGAAGAGAAGTCCTCTATTTCTACTAGATTGCGCGTTTTTATTTCGTTGGGAGTTTGATGCCATTTTATTTACGTTCGACTAAACATATTCCTCTTTAAATAATTTATTTAAATTTTGTTTGATAAAAGCAAGAATTATGTCAGAAGTTGTTATGCTCTCTCACGTGAACTTTCTAATTTTCTAGAATATAACTTCATGTGTTTTTAACCAAGCTATTACACTGAAAGAAATGTTTGCATAACTGTAACAAACTGTAAGTTTTGGTTACTGTTTACACAAAAATTGTGACTTGCGAACTAGACGTTATCTATTACAAACCCCTGTTTTGCACACTACAAATCAGTTTTGTTAATTTAAGTGAAGTTTATTTCTTATAACTAAAGTTGAGTTATTTTTGAAGTAAATTAGTTCGGCTAGTTATTTCTCTCAGTGTATATTGTAAACCTTTATTAGAATCAGCATTGAAATGGGTTATAATTATTATACGTTAGTAATATTTCAGTTCACATATGTAGTAATATAACATATTTTATTTTTTAATAAACTCTATCTCATATTTTATCTTCGAATGTAACTAAATACTCGTAGGTTTTCAATTTGTCCGATTTTTTTTGCTGTTGGTTTACCTATCTACCGTTAAAAAGGCTGTGATGTCGTGTTTACAAACAAAAACAACAACTTGGATTTATAGACCACTCTACAAGAATTTTAATTCAAGTTCGTATCCCAACCATTTAGCAGCATCTACTCCTAGTTCACACATATGTTTATATACTTTATTTATGCAGTAAACAGGAATACGAGTGGAAATGTGTAACAGTGCAACCCACAATGCAAGTAATCTTATTAGAGAAAAAAAGGATAAACGTAACACAGAGAAGTTAAAGCTAACCTTCCTACATTATTTTCTAGACGTTCTTGCTATGAGAAATCGGATAAAATTTCAAGGGACATTCTCGTAAATAAGCAAAATCAGTCTATAATACTCCTCCCTCCGCTGGGACACTGACTTCCACTATGAGAGTGAGACTGAAGCAACTACCTGGCCCAGAGCCGGTTGGTGATGTCTTAGATTTTTCTATTCTGGAACTTAACAAAGCGAAGATGAGAATGTTGAGATGGATGTGTGGAGTGATGAAAATGAATAAAGTAAGAAATGAGTATATAAGGGTAAGTTAGAAAGTGGTGCCAGTGATAGCGTGGCGACATCTATAACGTCACATGCGAACTACGTATCAAAAACCTGACGTCACACAAATCCTGTATCGCGCAATCGAAGTTTACCGCGCGACTAGCATATATACAACATCCCGACATCAACCATAGGGCAGTGGCCCACCAGATACAACACCCGTCTGGTCGGAGGATCCTCCCTTTTCAACAGAGGATGAGTGAACTTTAAACCCTCTTGCTCATACCTCTATACTGGTGACCCCGAACATGGACACTAGCGCAGCCTTCGTGCAAATACTTCAGCGTGACGTCATCATCACTTCCTCAAGCTTTCTTCTGAGTGAACTTTACACACTGTTCCTCATACTTCTATACTAGAAAAGTTAAAAGGAAGTGGTTTGACTTGGTATGGATATGTCATGAGGAGGGAGGAAACGCATATGGCTAAAAGAGTGATAAATATAAAATATGTTGATGGGATGGAGAAGGAGAGGAAGGTCAAAGAAAAGATGGATAGATTGTGTGGATAACAAAAAGAAGAGTGAATGATAGCGTGACGATTGCCAGGGGAGAATGGAATGAAAAACTTGTTGCGCCATCCCCGAGTAACATAGAACAAGGGCAGGAAGATGATTGAACAAGGCGTGAGAAAGTTTTTCAGTTTGTAAGTGGATGGCTATAACAAAGTGAACGTTGATAATATTCTGCTAGAAAGGAAGTTGAGTACTGAGATTACGGTTGATTTGAGAGGTGTGGAAGAAGAAGACCAGCTTTGCTGACACCAAATAAATAACGAACAATGATATAAAGATTAAGTAAAAATTTAAAGTCATCCACGGACTTGGACACGTGTACCGTCAAAATATAACTCTATAACTACAGCAAGGTACCTACTTTTACGTCCTATATTTTTGATCGCTGCCGTAAACTTGCATACGTCAAAAACTGTTACTTCTCCAGGAGTAACTCATAAAAACTTAAGTTTTTAGTACTACCTGACTTTGTCATTTTCATATCAATGATGCTAATATATTATAGCGTAGTCTTTTAGCAGCTTTAAGTGAGATAGCATTTAATTGTTTAACTTCATTAGAAACGTTTAGAGCGTTAGCGTTTACTACATTATCTTATTTATTTCTATATTTCTATTCAGAAATATAGAAATGATACAATTAGTGTCAAAATGGTTAGGTATGGATGACGTAGGTATAAAAAACTACGCGTCTAAGATCTAAAAGAAGTCTAGATTTATTTTTGGATCTTAGCATCTAAAAGCTTCTTATCTTCTTCATTCGTATCTGGACAATGGTAAAGCCACCATGAGTGATAATAATTCAGTCTGGCTCATCCTGGGCATTTAGTCTCTACCAACCGTGCTGACATATATTGACAATTTTTTTGAAATTGCGGTTGTACCTGAATGATTGTGTAACACTAATGTCTATAACCCAAATAACTCTTCTAGTTTGTCAGTGCTGTAAACAGTTCGCGAGGTCGTGGACTCTCCATGGCCCGACCATTTTAAAAGTCAAACTGGCTTTTCAAGCTAAAAAAATAATTAAGCTATGACACTTAAGTAACAATATTCTAGATATACATCGGACATCAAGTAATTGGCTCACATGAAGAGGACTATTGAATGCGAATTGAAATAAAACAATCAAGCAAATAGTCTGTGAATGTACTTTGACGAATTGCTTTTGTTTATTTCTTCCTAGAATGTTCTAAAAGGAGTTATATTAATTCCTAGATATGCCAAGTGTCTAGTGCACATATTTCGCTTCCATTAATTGGATCATTTATCTCTTTAGCATTAGGTAAGTAATCAAATATTAATTTATGTGTCACCTCTCGTATGTTATTTATAAAGATGGTCTACTAAGACTATCGGGGTCTGACGCTACTTGTCTTCTACGTCACTAAATATGTCTACTATTTGTTCATTCCCTTACTCAACAATCTAAATAGTTTCGAGTTGATTATCTTGTCTTATTTTATACGATATTGGTGCCGATTCTCTTGTCACAAAATTCTCTAAACTAGACTAAAAATCACCAAAATTTCGTTTATTCCTGTCAAACGACGATTTCCTATTCTGAAATTGACTAAAGTGACACAAATTAACTATATTTTAGTTTGACAGCACTAAGATGGTACTGACTTTTAAATTTAGTGAAAATAGCAATTTTGCTATTCTGAATTTGACGATTTTCACCTAAAATTTAGATTTTCTAACTAAATCTGACTATTTTTAATCGCGATTAAAAAGGTGTGGAATAAATTTAGTTGTCATGAACTAAAATTTAAACCAACACCTCGACTTCAAGTGCAAAAACAGTACTGTATCTTTTTTTTCTTTTCTTTTGCTTATATCTCGAAAATGGTGTGTCCTATCGCAAAAATAATGAAAATGTTGACCCCCTTACTAAAATCTTAAATAATATTTTTTATTTTACTAACAAAAAGTGAAAAAGTTCACTGTTCTCTCAAACTCTCCGGCGCGCATCCGGCTCAAAAAAAAAAAAATACATGGGGTAGAGCAAAAAATTACAACGATAGGAAGCCAAAAGAAAAAAAAAAAACTACGTGGAGTCGCGATTGTCAAATTCGATTTTAGTAGTCTCAAAGTTATTTTAAATTTAGAGAATATTGTTTGCAGAATAACTCATAGTCATAAGTAAGGAATTTTAATGCTAGTTCAGTTAGTTTAGTTCGGTGTACAAGAGAATCGGCACCATGGTCATACTTTGTACATTAAACTCGACATAAACGAGAATCGATGATGTTTATTTCGATGATGTTTTATGTTTGTGATCAAACAACACTCCCTAGCAGTGTGTACACATGTTTACCATGCATGAAAATTATAATGCAAGTCAGCTCACATACTGGAAAATATTATTCAAACAATGAACGTACTTATTTGCATTGTGCTTATAAACTACAAAAATGGTATTGTGCCAAAGTGGTTGCGGTGCCAACGAATGCTGATACATTCAAAATAGTGTTACTATTCGTTTTACTAAAGATCGCAAAATCACTGGCCTTCTTGATATTATAAATTTAGCCACTAAAATTCGAGGTGCAAGTAGGATATGTAGGTATTTAAAATCGACCTACCTTTGTAAAATTTTAGCAAAGTCAAAGTCAAAACATTTATTTCAATTATGCACATAAAAGGCACGTTTGAACGTCAAAAATTACAAAAAAACTAAAACTAGTTTCCAAAAGGTAGTTACGTATGGAGAAGAATGGGCATGAAACTACACACAATTTTACAATTGCATTACACTTTTAAAATGCTAAGAGATTTTTTCATGCTTATATAATATTTTCTAAATTGGCAAGGTACCGTCATAATATTAAAATTTTAAATAATATAGTTTCCTTAAAGATTCGCGCAGTCGTGGATTATAAATGGCTCTGACAGCTCTCTTTTGCAAAATAAAAATGGATTGAATGTCAGCAGCCCGCCCCTCCAGTAAAATGCCTTATGACATAATGCTGTGGAAGTAGCTAAAATAGCGACATAGTGATCCCTATTTAAGGTTTTTTCTCCCATATAAAGCTTACGTACCTAATTCAATATTTCAATATGGTTTCAGCTGTTCAAATGTCGTCGATATCTATAGGATAGATTCACCTTATCGCGAAGTAGCTGTTATAGAGCGCGTTTTGAAAGATAAACGTCTAGTTTTTTTTTTGACAATAAGAGGGAAAGATGAAAACAGTCCATCACTATTATATGAACATGCTTCACTTGCAGATATTGTAGTGATAAAACATTCATACAAATGAAGGTATAATTTTCAACGAAACAAAGCCATTTCAGAAGGTGCTGTAATCACCAGTTGCATTACGCATGATCGAAATGCAAGCTCGGTTATCACTCGAATGATCCTTCAGGTGTTCGCTATCTGTAGCACCGAGCAGGCAGCTACAGATTGCTTCGCCAACTAAAACACCTTGTAGCCCCAACTAAAGGTATCACGCGTTCTCGACATGCGTCCGCGATAGCGTGCACGGTGGCGTTCAGCGATCGAAACGTAATATAATGAACGCATATTTGCCTCGCGAACGCTTGTTGAACGTATTGGTTTGGCCTTACCTTAAGATATTCAACCCGTGCTGGGAGAATTTGTTATTTTATTTTACTTGATCAGCCCATGGTTCGAATTATTAATGTTTATTAAGTCATAGCCTACGAATTAAAGAAAAATTATACGAAATCGGTTAACGGTTTTCGGGCTGTAAGCGCATTATCTAACAAACGGCAAAAGTTATATTATATGTATTATCATGAATCGTGAAAGTCCATTGGTGTCTTGATGCTCCAAGCCAAAACTTTAGTTTCAGAAAATTGTTTTCGCAATGTCACTACTTATCTACTTGTATTGAATGGATTAAGCGCAGTTTTAGGATTTGGTTAAAAAAAAAGCTGTTAATTACGTTATTACGGTACACACTCACAATTCCAATGCTATAAATTATGACTATTCAACAATATTCATTGCGGTTTTTATGTTTTCGAGCCGACGAATTTTTCAAACATATGATGCAATGGATCAGGAATTTTCATCTACATAAAGATGAAAATTCCTGATCCATTGCATCATATGTTTGAAAATTTCGTCTTTAGTCATTATTATGACAATTTTTTTATTAGTGATGTTCTTCAGAAAGGGCAGGTGCGTAGCACTCGCAACGGGCGTGCGTGTACTGCGTGTATGACCAGATGTATGAATGTAAACGAAGCAAAAGGAGTATGTAAGGAGCGTAGCAGGTGGCTATCTATAGTTTTTACCTACCCCATGGGAAGAAGGGGTGAGTTTATGTATGTATGAATGTAGGTATAGATCATTCGGATTGTGATAGAATGTGTCTTATGCAATTGGAGTGCAGAACTGCTTTAACGTTGAAAAAGTATCGAGCTAGTGAAGACCAAAACTAAAGGACTTACTTATATTATGTTGGAGCTTAGTGGAAAACGTAACTAGTATATTGAAACGGGTACTTGAAATCAACACAGTTTGGGCCAATTTTTAGGAAAAATATTTGTTAGATCTCTGGCTAATCAGATACGCTGGCCCGGTTTAGCCCGCAGCAAGATTTCGTTTGACATATTTAATTATTAAAAGTGGTTCAAGTTCCAACAATTTCAATGTACCTAGAGTAGAGACATCATAACATCCAAGTATAATAATAATAATATTAATCCCACTGCCGTATCTTTACGTTGACGTCGTGGTGGGGTTTGCGCGCCGCTAAACTCTGGGTCTGTGCCGGTAGAGTTTACTTTACCGAAACAGGTCTAGGGTAAGCCAGATCAAGAGAGATACATATACCCGCAAGGCAGCATGTGTCGAGTTGAGCAGTAGTGACCTCACGGAGGGTCCGTGAGGTCACTACTGCCCAACATCTCCTGGGGCAAGTCTTGTTCCTCACCTCTGGCTTGCCTTTATTGGCTAGCTTTAGTGGAGATCCGCAAGAGCAAACGTGCTCGGAGGGAAGAAGTATTTCAGTAAGATACTGGTAGGGATCTTGACCGAACTTCCGGGATTGTCCTGATAGCCGTGGAATACTTTTCCACTTCTTAACACCGCAAGTGTTGCCCCCTTGTCGCTACGTCACAATGTGCTAGCGTCCGTTTTCGGGGGTACATTTTTGAGTGTGCATGTCACCTCCTGCCATTTTATCTGTGTATTACATAACATTGACCAGGCAGGGGACATAGTCCTTCCATAGCTCTAGGCAACAAATCCACTATAGCCACCCAAGCTCATAGCCCAATATGTTTTGTTTCCATGTTCAGCAATAGTGCTGTACCAATCGGAAATTTTCCTTGGGTGCACGTGCACAGTGCATACACGGATAATCGTCGGTCGGTGCCTCATTTGAAGTAAAAACGAACGGGCCTCTGCGAGTTGGTTTCGGCCCCTCATACGCTTTCCAAAGGTCTGGGACCCCAGATATGTCAAAGAAATTTATAATAATAATCAGACTGTATTATTCCACGGGCGGCAGGGCAAAAGCATCCCATGTCCATTCTCCATCCAACTCGATCCTGAGCTAATATGGACCAATCCCTCCTTTATGCCAAAGTTCGTCCCGCCATCTACGTCTGGGTCTTCCGCGATGTCATTAGACATTTTCAGGAACCCATGCTACGGTGGTCATAGCCTACAATGCATCCGACATGCGTCAAACAGCGGCAGCCTTTTGGGTGATGGCTGCGATTTGTGTCTTAGAGCGCAGTACTGTGCTCCGTCTCCGGTCGGTAAGTCGAAATCCAAGAATACTGCGTTCCATTGCTTGCTGGCAAACCTCAAGCTTGGTCCTCTGCTGAACATCAAAAATTACATACATTTATTATTATTAGTAGGAACGTAGGTACATTCGATTCTGATAAACAACGATTTTAATCATTAAGTACCTACATAAGTAACTAAGGACTAAGATATCAATATAAAATTTATGAGAAAACTCGTCGGTACCTCCGCTGTTTTCATTTAAGTATTCTGTATTCCGTGCCAAAATTTTATTTGTGAAGTTCAGAGCACCAACGGTTATTAGTTATTCTTATTACACAAGTAGTTTTTCTAGATTTTTTCAGGTTAGTTCCTGGTTTTTTGTTATAGCTAAAACTTGTTTTCATCCACGATTCGATTTTTATAAAATCACTTCAAAAGCATGCGACGACGTTCAGAGGATCGACTCAGAGGTAAACTAAAATCCATTACCTACACATATTTTAAAACAAAGTCGCTTTTCGTGTTTACCTGTGCCCCGCTTAGATCTTCTTAAATGCACAATGGGTGTTGATGAGGTTTTTACAATCATTTAAAGCATATATTCTGGAAGGTTTGTGTATATTCCATTGATGTTTAACTTAGATAAAGGTCAGAAATCTAGATTTTTTGACATGTATCCATTGCACCCGTGCGAAGCATAGGCGGGCTGTTTATTATAATAAAGTAATTATTTTTTTTGTTCACGATACAGTTACAAATGAAAGATAGATTCAATATTAATCAAAACTTGTTGATTACTATCTTTAACTTTATATATAAAATTCTTCTGTGCGTGTGTATGTGACTGAACTCCAAAACGGCTGGACCAATAATTTTGATGAAGTTTTGTGTGTATATTTGAGTTGGACCCGACAGGTGGCGCTGCGATCGAGTTCTAGGAAACAGGACAATATCTGTCCGGTCAGCTAGTAGTTTTATAAGTTTTAAGCATAGTTATTTTTAGTCGAATGAAAGATATGTCGTAGTGACAGCAAAAATATATAAACATTTTGTTCTTGGAAAAAAAAAGCAAATCCATTGCGATTCAAACATGGATCCAAACGATTATTGACAAAATACCTACAATAAAAAGCTTACCTCAGCCCTGCGAGAGTTTATTCTCGATCACTCTTATTGTGAACTGCTTCACCTATCGCATTTCGCAATAAAATTTAATTTCCTTTCCCTGCTCAATGCTTCGCGGAATTGAAAACTACCCTCTGTCAGACTTTTCAATTCATGGAACGTTTGAGTGACAGTGCACGCTATTGTAAACTCTCTAAATGTCAAATTTGAATTACCTTATGAACTATCGACCCGACTCTGCATCGCACGGTTTTTACGGCTTGACAAAACATGGAAACCTCCCGGAATGTATAAATTTTCTAATTTATGGTGATAACTGCATCAAAATTTGTTGCGGAGTTTAGAAGAACAAAGCGGTCACACAAACAGACACGAAAAGCGACTTCAATTTTTAATATATACTTATTTATTTATTTCACCATTTATGTACACACATATAAACAGACAAGAAGAAAGGAACAGAAAAATACGTACAAAGGTGATGCTTATTTCTAATGAAATCTCTTCCAGCATGGATTTATTTGCAACATTTTATCTGTACCTAATTCCTAGTTTTTTTTTTTTTGGCAGTGCGCAATAGTAACTAATTTGGGTATCATAAAAGAAACAGTTACCTATTTGTTTTATCTTTGAGACTGTATTTATCTCAAAACTAGCTGCACTCGTTGCAATGCCACGTAATGTAAAAAAAAAACCCTCGGCTAGAAACCCTCTCTGGCATCCTCAAAACACCCTACCATAGTTTTATCACAATCTGATCGATGGTTTAGGAACGCATAGAGGAAAAACATACAAACATTGATTTTTATATATATACCTAGATGTATTATTAGGTATATTATTTTATATTATTTAAATATTTGTTAAGAAAACCATTGTTATGTATTAGTCTTGAAACAACTTAACCTCTCACTAAGAGTCGGGCGTTTATATCTGCGCCACAGTTTTGACTATTGTAGCTCGTTTAACATTGTCTTTGAAAATATTTGATTTTTGTTCCCAATAAACGATTACACATATATTATTATAGTGTGTGTTGCGAGCCATCATTATTTTCATAAAGCGATACTCTGTCCTATAGAGCTTATCGTAGTCTGCGAATAGTCTATCATCTTCAAATTATTTCCTTCTATCCTTCGTTATGTAAATAGCTGTCTGCTCTTTTTCATAATTCGTTGAACAGATATTTAATTATAAGAAGTCCATAATGTCCAATGGCATGCTAATTCGGGGAAGCAAATGATTAAACTTTGATTAAATTCCATAAATTCGGAAGATTTTTATTTAGGATAGCGGACGACCCATATCGACCTTTTATTTTAATGAACCGAACGGGTAAAATAGCCCGGTCAAGCTTACGTTGTGAAGCACGAAGTAAATATATGTGATGTTTAGAGATATCGTAGACCAAACAAATGAAAATCTAATGCTTGGATTTTCTCACAGGGTTTCCCACGCTGACAAGTCGGTTTCCTAACGAAGCCGTCAAACAGAGAGCATTTGTTGACAACGTAATATGGACACCGGTGAAAACTGTGGCGGTTACGGATTTTCATGGCATTTAGCTATTTGGGATCGGTATTGACGGTACCGGTTTGTTAAGAAACCGAAGCTAAAATATCTACCTATTCATTCGTCACTATTCTGTACCATTCATTGTATTTATTAAAGTCGATCTATCCCATCTGCACATAATCAGAAGAAGACTAAATATTGTTATTTTCCAGATATGTAATCCCATTATTATTAACATAAGCGCCCGCTTATGTTAATAATAATGTTAGTGACCATGACAGTTTAAAAACTTATGTAATCCCATTGCTGTTTTTATCATAGCAATTACATTGTTTTTTTTTTTTTTTAATAAGAAAATAAGAACTGTTTATCTGGCATGAAGGAAGATGATTATGTTGAACTTCAACCAAATAAAACCATACAAGGTTTGTATATGTGGATTATTATGGGTGTGGGGAAGTATGCTGAACAATTAGAAGTTCAGCATAATCAAAAGACTTGAACCTCACGATAGCCGTCCTCAGCACATGTTTTGGAAAATTCGTCGCAATTACGAGTATAGACATCGTTAGCCTCTTTTTTGACAAGAGCCTTGAGACACCACAGTTAGATTGTTAGTGAGTTTCAGTCAAGGCTACACGTGTCATATACTGCTGACTTCCATAATGCTGTAAATCGAGGTCAGTCAATCGTCTTTAGTACTGGCTAAACTGTCAATTTGATCGTCTGTTACTCAAAATAAATGGGAACAATTTACGTGAGTATTTTTAGATAGAAGACTGCCTCGATGGTCTGCTGATTGCAAGCTAGATACGACTGCTGAACATAGGATCCTGAGTTTAATCCTGAGGTTTTTCTATCGCAAAATTCTCAGGCGTTAGTATGTGGATTATGAAGTATGTACACTGAAAAATGTAATGGAGTGAATACACTGAAAAACCGAATAGTGGATTTTTTTATTGTTGATTTCCTTTTGGTTGAGTTGACATTAAATTGTGTTAAAATGACTGTTCCATGACGTTTGTTTTGACAAAAATAAAATTGTTGAAATGTAGTAGGTTGTTTTAACCAGAAAAATAGGTTAAAACAATACAATATTTTTCGTATGTTCAGGTACAAGTCTATCTATTGATTTAGTTAAGTCAACATGTTTACGAAATAAAAAATAAATAAAAAAAGATTAAGTTAAATTAACTTAACTCACTGAACTATTCATAAAACAGTTTATTTAACTATATACTACATTTAAGTTAACAATAAAAAAATAGGTTTACACAATACAATATTTTATGTATATTATGTATGTATCGTCTTTGTTAAATTCATCTCTTAAGTATAACAATTTTAATTTTGTTGATTTAACAAAAATCATGTCGGTAGGTGCTATGTTAACCCAAAATATAGGTTAAAAAAAGGTTAAATCAACTTAAAAAGTTTTTCAGTGTATGGCTTAAAATATGGATATACCTACATATTATTATACCTTCTGTGGAGCTCGTGGCTAAGTAATAACAGCCGAAAGGGTCGATCCATCAGGTTAAGCTACGCTTGCCGGAGTTGATCCTTGGATAGGTGACGATCTTTATATACCGAGACTCCTCCATGCCTCGGAAAGCACGTTAAGCAGTTGGTGCCGACTGTCATTCGTGGATCTTCGACAGTCGTTACGGGACGTCAGAAGCCCGAAATTTAGACAATCAGGCTTACCAAGGGGTATCGTATTACAGAGTTACTGAGTTGTAGAGGTCAGATAGGCAGTCGCTCCATGTAAAATATTAATATTCAGCTTCATCAGGTTGGACTGGAAGCTGACCCCAATATAGTTGGGAAAAGGCTACGCAGAAAGATTTAACATGAAAAAAAAAAACCCCGCGTCAAAGGCTAGTCTCCGTTGAGAATGGCCGCCAGGGCCGCAATAAGATCTGGAGGACACATTATTGTTTAGTACAAGACGAGATGTAAGGTGTGTAGATTTAGTTGGTTAAAAAAAAAAAAAAAAATATCATTTGAATTTTTCTTAATTAATGTATTAGACTCATTACACGTGGTGATTCGCGGATCCGTATACTTTTTCGCTCTAACAGCGACTATCTGCCTCATTCGCACTTCCAGGGCAGCCTCACTCATACGCACGAGAAAAGTGCGTGAAACCTTTCCCGTTTTGATGAAAATGGCAAATAATAATGACGATAATAAACAACTAAACTTTCCAATTTTTTAATGTTTGTTAAGAGTTCCTATCATCATCATCATTTCTGCCGAAATACGTCCACTGCTGAACATAGGCCACCTCCAAGCACCGCCACTTCGAACGGTTCTGTGCTTCCCGCATCCAGGGGATTCCTGCGGCCTTCACAAGATCATCAGTCCACCTTGTGGGAGGCCTGCCAACGCTACGTCTTCGGGTACGCTGTCGCCACTCTAGAACCTTGTGACCCCATCGGTCATCTTTTCTGCGAGCAATATGTTCTCCTGCGGATATATTCGTTTCTGAATCTATCACGTAGGGAAAGTCCAAGCATAGTCCTCTCCATTGCCATTGGAGTAACTTTAAGCCTTCTAATAAGGCCCATTCTGAGCGACCACGTTTCAGTGTCATAGGTCATCACTGGCAACACACACTGGTCAAAGACGTTCTTCTTGAGAAACTGCGGAGTTCTTATAGCATAACTTTATTTGAAGAAAATTCTGTGACTATAGTCTTAGTAGGCAAACAGCTACGCAATAAAAAAAATTGATAAGTACCTACGAGTACTTGATATTTGTAAATTAGGTACCTACCTATTTTTACTTTCACATCCCGAAATGTTCAAATCCGTGAAAAATAAAAATGTCTGCTCAAATCCCAGTCAGACGACGAGTGACATAGAACTAATTACGCGACTGTCTGCATTTCAATAAGGCAAATACGGCAATGTAATATTCCGTTTTTTGGAAGAAACTGTCAGTAGATCAATAATCGAATCATTGTGAGTTGGATCGGAAGACATTCGAAAAGGGACTCGGAATCCGTGCTTGTTATAATGGAATGGTGGATAATGTTCATTCCAAATACAAATTGGTTAAGGCGATCTCTTTGCCAATAACAATCAGCTTTTGAGAAGGTACTGGTTCAATTCAATCCCACACTATTTAAGGCCCAGATATATGCCAGTGACCTCGAGTGGTTAGCTTGCGTGTTCTGTACTGAGCTCACTCAACGCTTCGTACTTCCAGCCCGTATTAGGACTCGCCCATCCAGGAGCGCTGTCCCAAATAAGACGCATTATTAATTGATTATATATAAAACAAAAGGTATTTTAATAAAACACGTATACTAAAAGATCAATATTTTTTTTTTTTTAAAGTGAATGTTTCAGAAAAATACGCTTGATAGATTTTGCGTGATTCTAAGTTTTTTATCCACGTTAGACGTAACTTTACAAATTAATTTCACTATGTGATATACCTAAACATTATCTTAAATATTCACATATTAAGTTATTAAGAAAATGCTCTAATTTAACTTTTTTTTTTTCCAAATCATGAATACTACTCGTTTATGATCTTCCGTATACAATTATTAAGAGTCGGTTAGCGTCGCCTTAATCGTTTCGACTGGCTAAGAAGATATAGCAGAGACTAGCAGGCGAACACTTTGGAATAAATTTTATTTAAACCTAAACCTAAATTAAAGGCTAAACTGTTTAATGATAATTATGATCCATTTAAACTATCTGTACTTATGTACCTACTTAGATGTTTAAGACTGCACCGAGCGCACAGTGGCGCCCTCATCGTTATTTCGGTGATTTCTTTTATTTTAGAATGAAAATGCAGAAAATAAGCTCGTCAAGTTGTGCTTCACAAGAATATACGTTATTATTACTACAAACAGTAGTTTTAAATTGTTATGTTTTAATGATTACAATAAAACATAACAATTTAAAACTACCAAATAACGATGAGGGCGCCACTGTGCACCCGGCGCAGTCTTAATTAAAAAAAAAATACCGAATGTTTTAATGCGAGCGCTAATTCTGCCGACAAACTGCCACGCAGTTTGGCTGGTCCAGAATTAATGATTTACTTATTATTATTATTTATTTAATTGTTGTTCATGATAATCTAACATTACCTTCCATAAATTAGTCAACCTCTTCTCCATAACCCACGGTATTTGGAGTCGGTGCAGCAAGTTTCCGTTCTATATACGTGTCAGAAATGATAAACCATTGATAAGTAATTTATAAACTACTACCTACTGTATAAGATAATTATTTTCCTTCTTTTCCCCCCCTTTTAAGCCACATCATCTATCACATAACCCATCCATAATTTTCTTGATCCTTTAATTTTAGTGTCTTGTAAGTAACTATTGACATTTGCTAAAGTTAATTGAATGTCACTTTAAAATTTCAAGTATGATGCAATAATAATAAATCAAAATTAAAATTAATGACGTGACAAATTCTAAAGCGCGCCAATTAATTTATCGATATATTTGTTTCGAGAAACTGGTCCATAGTTAGTCAATGCCAGCATTTTGGCTGAACAACGGAAAGTAAATTTAAAGGAGTTTTCATATTAAAGGCGAGGAATCCTATTATGATGTATGGACTTTGAGGCAGTCTATCATTCACGCGCATCGGAGCCGCGGGGGCGAGAAAAACGGGGTTCGGCGTGCGAGGCAGTGAAACTTACTGCATGCAGGTGCCATCCACTACACAATATGACGAATGACAAGGCATAATTTGCGTCCCTTTGATCGATCAAACGCACTTATGATTAGAAATCGGATATTCGGATGCATATTTCACTAAAGTTAATTTTGAGTTATGAAAGTATGAAAGCGGCTTCCTAAAATATTTAATTGTAAAAAAAACCCTGTCGCCAGGAACAACGGGAATGCATAACTAGTCAAGTGTGTAGTATGTGACTTCTAAAAACATATTTATTAAAAATAAAAAAAACCCGGGATTCTTGGATTGCATAATTAATCTGATGCATATTTATTTAAAATTGGGTTTTTTACCAACATTTGAAAGTAAATAAATATACCAGAAACATATATCAGAAACCTAAACTTGTAGATCCCAGAACCGCGGGATTTTTTCGATACAAAAGCGCATTCCATATTACCCAATATCTCAACTATAGGTGAATATGCATTCGAATATCCGATCTCTACTTATGATCCTTTCGAATGCTTAGAATGCTCTTTTTTCAGTCCACGGTTATGTCGATAAGACAAGAGCCACATGAAAGAATATATGAATGGATTGTGTGACAAAATAGTATAGCTAGGAAAGAAGTGAACATGGAATGATGATTGATAGAATCATAGAACCAATCAGTAGTGTACGGTGCCGACGCGTTACTACGTCGTATAGGTCCGCAAGCATATCCGACTTCAGTTGTCAACTTGACGAACTGAATGATTTTTTTTTATCAAAATGGTGAAATTTGCGGTTAAAATTTGTATGTCCCGGTCTGAAAAGATTAATAAAGCAAGTGGTGTTACATTTTACAAGTAAGTTTGCTAAATTTTCTTCAGATTATTCAAAAAAACATTACGAGACGAATTAGATTTTTCAGACATTGTTTTTGCCATCAGTGTTACCAGTTGAAACGATTTTGATTTTGTCAGACTGTTGGGAGTTTAGTGAATGACGAATGTACATAATATGTTCCTGTAAGTCAAAACTTTTATTATAGTCTGTTTGGTAAACATTGAAATAATAATATTCAATTTTAAACAATAGTTATTTGACACAATCTTATTAGTTTTGAAACATAATACATTATGTTAACGCACATTTTGTTTTTCTTCCTATGTGTACCAAATTTTTCAATTTCTGTAAATCTTTAATCTATTGAAAGTACCATAATACAATATTTCATAGTAGGTAATTAATTCAATAAATACTTTCATTAATTCTGGGGAAATTGCGTTGATCATTGGCAACTCTGGCCGTTTTTCCGATGATATTGTCTTGTCTCATTCCAACGTAATTAGTTTAAGGGTAGAGAAGAAATGAGATAAACAGATTATTTTGACAGATTGACATAACTTATGTATCCGTTTCAAAGCTAGGACTTTAAACTCGTAAGTGATTACGTTTTTCTGAAATTGTTAGTAGGACGCTGCTCCTCTAGTTTATATAACCTTATTGGATAGAACTATATGGAAAGAAAAGACGTACAGCGATGGCATCAAATAAATAGGGAAGGTAAGGGGCAAGGACGGGAGGACGATGATATTAAATTCGATAGGAATAGGACATGTTTTGGATAAAATCGACACCGATATATTGATTACAACTGATATCCCCCAAAAAGAATTGCAATTTCAATGCAAATAAGACTCATACTTTTAGTACGAACAGATGTAATTACAGCTCACGCGCCAACTTTATCGGGACAGGACCCGCGCGCGGGACAAGACGCGCGGGGGACAGTGAAACCATCCGTGAGACGCGCCCTCCCAAACCAGAGCACCGCTGCCAAAATTCGGAATAACATCAAAATTATTCTTTTTTCCTACTATTACAAATTCTAAAGGATTATTATTTACTGGGAGTTCCAACTGCCTGGAATTTCCCTGGGACTCTAAACGTTATTGTTTAAGCGATTTTCTGGGATTTAGCTGAGTACAAATTTTGCCATGCAGGTTTGAAAATAGACCAAGTCAAAGCTTCATGAATCATGTTGATATATATATCATATTAATTTGAAAGCAGTCAGTCAAAATAGGACAGTTTAAAAACATTTAGTGGTGGTATCTGTTAATGTGTTTTTGTGTGACGTCTCCGAGTGTGAAAATTGTGACTTCATTGTTGTATTCGGTTCCCACCTGTAAAAACATATATAAGTGGTAATAGTAAATAAATAAATAAATATCGAATATTTCAATCATTATGTAGAGAAACTTACATATAGAGAGAGAGTTCAGGTTAGTAGTTAAATTATTGCATTATGATGGCACAGTTCAAGGAACAATATTTATTATAACAGTAGCTTAACATTAAAAGTGATAAATCCCTGTGTTGTTTGAAAATTGTCTCAGTTCAAGCTAACATTTCTCGCTAATATTTTCAGAGCCACGCGGGGGATAAAACCCGCGGGGGGCAGTGAAATGACCCTCCCAACCTCCCACTAACAAACAAGCAGCATGGCACAAGAAAAAATATGATTAATGAAAATTAGATTGTTTCAGTTAATTTTCTACTCGTTTTTGGTGCACCAAAATTCGGATTATGAATTACCTACTCAGATGTGTGGGGATTTATGTTATTGATGACTAATAAATGAAGGATAGTTAGTGCAAGAGTTATAAAATTAAGATCGATAAAACCACGTATTACATTTAAAATTAGCCAAAATTCTCACGCTATAATTTTCAGAGTTTTTGGAGCAAGACACGCACGGAACAGTGAAGCGATCGCTCTCCCACCACGCACTAACAGAGCAGCATATTAGGTATTATGCTTAGTTTTGTTGAAATATTGAATGATCAATAAACTCAATTCATGCAATTTATGTCTCGAACCTAATCGTGTAATTGAATTGAAAAAAATATTTGAATTACCTGAATACCATACTGCCGCACGATATTGGCGCTTCCGAGAATTGTATTTTAGGGTTCCGTACCTAAATGGTAAAAAGGAACCCTTATGGTGTGACTCAGTCTGTCTGTCTGTCTGTCACAGCTGAATATCTCAAGAACGACTGATGCTATCAACTTGCAATTTAGCATAGTTTTAGATGACGTTTGCCCAACTATTTTGCAAATCAGAAAGAAACAAGAAAGTTTTTTTTTTTGCAACAGGGACTGAAAGGTGGTCTTAAAAATTCAAAATGTCGCTACTAGGGCATGTGGGGTATCATATGAAAGAACGCTGTTTGCAAATTCTCATACATTTTTCCTTTTTTCTTTAGGACGCATAGTTTTCGAATTTTGATGAAAAATGTAAAAAAAATACCGTTCCCCTCCTTATCTCCGAAGTTTGCATAGAGAAAAATCTGAAATTATTCTATGTGATAGAAGCTTATTTAAAGATTACAGAAAAAATAAAACTATGTCTCTAAATAACACACTTTTTCAGAAATCAACAAAAATTACATTAGTTACTTTATCTGTCAATAGATGGCGCTGACCTAAAACTGCAATATTCTACACCGCAGTGTAAAAATTATCTGACGAATATAGGCCTCGCCGATGAAAATTTAAAAATATTTCGCGGTTCACAATCAAAATATCCTCCTTCCTACCTACTCGCAGGTTGCTTTGGGTGAAGCACAGTTGTAGTTTTTTCTGGGCACATAACTATTTAGGTCCTACTTATACGAATGAAGCTTATGAAGCTATATATGGTGGTACGGATCCCTCGGTGCGCGAGTCCGACTCGCCCTTGACCGGTTTTTGATTATTGAATTTGTTATGAAGTTTTAGTTATTGGATTCCTGCTTACTGAAAAACCGAGTTCCTGAAGGATCAATAAAAAGTTGCTTAGAGAGAGTTAATAGATTTCGATTCGCTAACTCCAAATACATAATTCAACGAATATATGACTCAAAATCGTCCAAAATCGAGTTATTGCATTCTTCGTTAGCGCGGCAGCATAGATGACGACACATACAGGAAGGATAGTTAATGTAAGAGTCATTATTACAATTAAAGACGATTTTTTTTATGTCAGTTTGTGATCGGTAAATCAGTAGTAAACACATTCTACATACAACACTGTATGAGCTAATGATTCTCAGAGCAAGGTTGCCCTCATTTTTAATGTTGGCAATACCTAATCTATGTCTCAAGTTCAGACTCGATCCTTAACTCAAACTCAAAGCATTAATTTCAATTAAACCATTTACAGGCACTTTTGAATTGTCAAAGAGACGGTCAGTTAGTCAGAGTCGGCAAGTTGAAGCTAGATGCCCATTCCAATACGTAGATCACTATGGGAAAGAACGGACAAGAAACTCCAAGGACACTCTTTTAAATCAAGATATTACATAATCCTGGGTACATTATTCTTGTTGCTTCTATATGTGAGACAATGTAAAAACTAATAACACAATTCAAAATATAAGATTACAAATTAAAAATAAGCCCTGGCAGTGAAGAGATGACCAGTCCCAACTGACGGCGCCCGTTCACGAACATGACGCATGGATCAGCACCCTTATAAGCTTTTCTGTAAGCCACGGACGTGTAAAATAGGAAATTATAATTATGTTTTAGGTCAGACAACGTGTTCCAATCTCAAAAACGAATCTACAGGAAGAAAATTAATTGCACACTAAGCTAAGCAATTTTTTAGCCCTTGTTTGCATAACACAGGAAATTAATGAACATTATTTTGTTATATTAGATCTCATTTCTGATGTTACCGCAATCTTACATGAGAATATACAAGCCTATGTTACTTTATTGGCAATAAAAAAACTGATGGGTAATACTAGTTTATTCTTGTTCCGTCGGTTATTACTATTTAACAAGATTGAGCTATGCATAAGTAAGTGTAATAAAATCGGTATATTGTGGTTTATTAGTGTTCATAGAGTTATGTTAAGGGCCAACTACTAATTACTCAACGGTATAGTAGCCTTTCTTTTTTATTAACAGAGATTTTTAGAGGTATGAGGAACAGGGTGTAAAGTTCACTCATACTCTATAGTAAAGGGAGGATCCTCCGACCAGACGGGTATTGTGTCTGGTGGGACGTTGTATATATGATAGTCGCACGGTAAACTCTTATAGCGCGATGCAGGATTTGTGACGTCAGGTCTTTGATGCGTAGTTCGCATGTGGCATTGTTGATACCGCCACAATTTGAACTGTTTTGAGAAAATTAAGTAATTTAGCAGGGGTTTGAAACTTTCCGGTTATTCATTAAATATATTAGCTGGTCTTGGATCGATAACTTTTAAGTTTGTGATGGGTAATACTAGTTTATTCTTGTTCCGTCGGTTATTACTATTTAGCAATAGGACTTCAAAATAATTTGTGAAATGTGGGTGTACAGGTAAACCTCGGCCCTAACCCTTCAAAGTAAACAGGTGTGATGTTATCATTATATAATGTTGTAAATCCCAATTACTTTCCAGCCTGACTTGGGTATCAACCCTAAAATATAAACAAGGTTACTCAGTAAATCAAATAACATCAAAACTAGAGACACAACTCATTGGCGTCGAGATTGCGTAATTTGGATCGTCACGTATAACTAAAATAGTGGCTCCTAAATTTTGTTTATGCAAATTTAAATGAGAGAGCAGCGATTTACAATGCTTTTGGGCTTTCATACTTGATTTATTATATTCTAGCTGAAATTAGTCCAATTAGCTATCATAGCTAGTTGTTGGAATATATATTTAGACCTTATATTGTATTGTTCAGTAGATTTCATCTATTCTAATATTTTATAGAGGAAATATTTTTTTGGTTGTTTGTTTGTATCGAATAAGATCCGAAACTACAGCACCGATAAAAAAAAATCACCTATAGAAAGCTAAATTATCAGGAAGTGCCATAGATTATAATTTGTTATCAGCAAAAAAAAAAAAAAAAAATTGGTCCTTAAGAAAGTTGCAATAATGTAGCCCTAAGTTGCAATATTTTGCATATAAACCACGGAATCGAAACTTACGCGGGTGAAACCACGGAAAGCAGCTAGTGGAATATATAGGCAAATATTTGAACTGAAAATGGATGACGCCATAAACCGAAATTTTGGAAATTTTGGTGCTGCTTTCCAATTTTCAGTAGAAAATTGTTGATTTGTAGATATTGCTTTGCGTTGTGGTACATAAACTACGTAAACTAACACTTTCATCCCATGGGTAGAAACTACTGAACGCTTGACACTCATTTTACTTCATTTACGTTCATACATCTGGTCTGGCCACGCACGCCGGATGCGAGTACTACGCACCTGACCTTTCTGAAGAACATCACTAATACATTCACTAATTTCCACATTTTATGATCATTTATGACATGTAAAGGTGTGTATGTTGTTTTCTAACTTGCAAACAGAAAGAGTCGCATGCACAGCTGGTACCCAGTACATTAATAAATACAGGCTTATCAACTACGCGACTAAATAAATGTTTACGTATTAGGTACTTAATTTAATAAAAGAGGACTTCATTAGTCAGGCCGGGTAAATTTAACTATTAAAAAGTTATATTAATTTAACTATTTAAGTACCGTCCCTACGCGAGTAGTTCTGGTGAACAGCACTATAATTGTAGTGAATTATTAAATTAACGTCAAGAGTTCCAGACGAATTAATTCTGTTTGCAGGTTTGCAAAGTGCGACAATAATGTCAAGGTAACACTATTTAGGGCATAATGCCAGGCTTTTTATACCTCTAGTCTATGGACCAGATACACGAAAAAAATGTATATGTATGTGTATGTTGTTGCGTGTGCAATACAACAATGCTTTTAGGATACTGCTGTCATTGCCACGTTTCTGTAGCGCGTCAGGGATGTTCGCAGCAGCGCGTACAGATGATTTCTTCGCGATCATGCATAAAAGATCTGCATCACTACTGCGTCGGATGCGAGACAGCGACAACAGTCTCCTGAGCATTGTTGCCAGTAAGCCTGAAGGTCACCTGATGGGGCACCTGTGCGCAGTGCATGTATTGTTGCCTGGTGTCTTTAGAAGATGGCAGAATAGATATTGTGTTCCTTAGGCTGTGTTGTATTGTTACTGTTGTTTCTAATTTGTTCACTAAGAAATTATGGGTAATGTACCTGAATTAAAGATGAATAAATAAATACAATAAAAAATAAAAACCAGTTCTCACATTTCTTATCTTCTTTAAGATTCAAATTAGCCCTATTATTTATTATTCCCACAGCTGGGACTCCGGCCTCCTCTCTGTGGGCGGGAGTGGGCCACACTCCAACACGCCAGTACGGGTTGGTGCATGGCAATATTGAATTTTTTTAGTTCTAGAATATGCTGGTTTCCTCCCGATGTTTTCCTTCACGGTTTTGAGAGGGATGATGAAATAAATTACACAAAGTCCCTACTTCGGTTCAAAATCACGATAAGTGGCAATAAATGTACATCTGATGCACCCAGGGCAATTAGACCCGCTATAACTATTTACGTATGTCGTCTAAGGTCGGATCAGAAGACGTCCTTAATTGCGCAATTGATAACGAAGCGTAAACATGACATTATTTTTGCACCTTAACTACTGATCACACGCCGTATGCGATGCTCATACAATTTTCCTCGTCTATTTTAACGTGCAAAAAATTATCAAATGATTTGCTGCTTGAAGTAAATTTTCCAATTATTGTTTTTTTTTTTGCTGAAACCAAAAACGGTGCAGTAGGTACTAAGTTTATCTTTTTCACAATTGGTTGCGAAACTCAGTTGCCATGGCGGCAGAAAGGGATTTTTTCTGTATTTACCGAACTTTTCGGTTGGATAATAATAAACAGGCGGCCTGGACCTGCATAACCTGATGAAATAATGGACTTCTAGAAGTTCGAATGCTATTTCTTAAGGGGGAAGCGCTAAAGTAGCTTGCGAAATTCAAATATTCTTACGATTTTTGCAATTTGAAGCTCATTGTCTGGCTGTAGATCAAAGTATGATTCGCGACCGTAACAAATATGTCTTTACATTACATATATACATTTCAGCCGAAAGACATCCACTGCTGAACATAGGCTTCCCCCAATTGGGGGGTTTGCTATAATCGCCACGCCTGGCAGACGGGTTGGTGATCGCAGTATTGTGTTAAAAATGCATAGAGAACGCTGCTGCCCATTCTCTTGAAGTCCCTTAATCACCTTTTACGACACCCACTGGATAATTAATTAATATGTGGTTACATAATTATAATCATAAGAATCAGTAATATAACTCCTAAAGTTAGTATAATCCTAAAAGTCATGATTTCATGAAATAGTCATTCAATTGCATTTTGAAATGATTTTAATTTTTCGTTTGTGTTAATTAAAGTAATTGGTGTTTTACCTTTTTAATTAACTATGAATAAATTAAATAAATAAATATATAGGATTATATGAACTTGAGAGTTGTATTTTTATAATTATAATTCTATACATACGGCCGCGAATCATATTTAAGTACATTGGCTCTTAAGATATAGGGGATACCCTAGTTAAAGAGACAGACTTTAATCTATAGTGTACAGATTTCTGCAGCATCCAAATGTTTTATGTAAATGTGACCTATTTTAAAGTAAAAAATTGTAAACTTGTAGTACAATTATCTGTTATCTGTATTTTTGGGAAATAAAGAAAAAAAGATATTTAGATCAACATACAACCTGACACTGACCTGCAAATTGCCAAAAACGTCAGAAAATTTGAATTTAAAATGTTTAAAAAGTAAAACAAGGAAACATAACACGCTACATATCAAGCTATAATTTCCAGTATAAGTTGATCTCGCATTATATAGGATTTCCGTACAATGAGAGATCAGCTTATACTAGAAATATATAGCTTGATTTGTAGCCGTGTTCTCTCTCGTTGTACGGTTTTTTTATAGTGCATAAATTTTTAATTAATAAATATGTCAAACGCCTATTGACGCCTAAAATATATCACAAACAAACAATAGCCATGGAGATTCCACAAGGCGATTGCGTTCTTCCTATTATTTAACAAAATTTGCTCGTTATTTGTTCTATCTATCTAGCTGGTACTATTCTAGCGTTGAGAAAAGACCTGTCTCTTTCAACTGTGTCTTTTAACTGTCTTACTCCTGTCCTCTATTATTGTGGGCCAGTTCTTTCTGTAGGAATCTAGTTTGACTATCCGTTTTGGTGAGCCACGATGTCGTCTAGAATCCAATTCGTCTGTTAGAGGCCTAAATAAACCTTCTAACCGTATTATGATGCCTGATCTAACTTATTTGATCTTGTTAAATGTGTGTTTAAAACTTCACATTTCCCAATTAGGTATAGATTTCTGCGAGTCGAATTAATTCGAGTGTCTAGATAATAATTTCGAGGAATTAATTTATATGCTTATTTGCTAGGATATTGCAACCCATATAGTTGAGACTTATTACTGTAAATCGCATAGAATATACGAGATAATATGCTGTTGTTATTATTATATTATTGTAGTTGGTGTTATATTATCATTCGAATTGATTAACACTCGCTGTCCGCAAAGCTGACACAATAGTTAAACAAGTGCCCTGAACCTTGGGCAGGGAAGGGTTAATCAATTATCACAATTATTAATATAATTTCATACTTCGACGGTAACAAGCAATTAAGTACCTAACCATAAATAAAAATGAATAACATGCCACAGACATGGGATATTAAATGATTTGATTGAATGGTCATCGATTAGAAAGAAAAAAAACTCTTACCTTACACTTATAAAATTCTACTGTGTAAGAACACCAATACTTGATACAATATCTAAGGTCATACTTACTTGCTGGAATCTACCTAACCTACAGATGTCAAATAACTCCGCAGGTACCGCAGCGCCAAATATGACGTCAAAATGTTCTTACTGACTTTTAAAAGCTGTATTAAAAAACCACTCTCTTTTGAAAGCTCTGCATTAAGTGTCACATTTAAATGTCTAGGGATGCCGATAAAAAAAGATGTACTAGTTGAACAGGTACTTAGATTGAATCTGGCCAGCTGGGGTATACCTAATCGACCCATCCCAAACACAGTGTGAGTGTCACAGGATATGTCGCACCTTCGCTTCACCGTTGCGCATAACTACCTGCACCTTCCAGGGCCTCAAGTCTGCTATTACAATAGTGTCAGAATGATCTGTCATTGATTTCATAATTGTTGATTTTGACAAGTTAGGTAATCTACTGTTACGAGCTTGCGGTTCGTGACAATAAAAACTGCCTATTTAAAAACCTAAAATTACACTTTAATAAATTAACACTGATAACAATTCGAACACACTAATTATAAAACACAACTGCACTACTGATAGCACTCGAAGATCGCTTGTTCGCTTATTCGCTTCGACTGTCCCTAGTCGGGTCCTTACCAGTCTTATATAGTCCTTAGAAAGTTCCAGAACCTTGTAGAAACATCTAGAATGTTCGAGTACATACCGGTCCCTACTGACCAGATGTCGAAAGTTCAAGAAAGTTCTCGAGTCTACTAGTTCTGCTATTCGATACTAGATGGCGCTAGTGGTACTTTGACTTGTGTGGCGCATAACACTACTAATATAATGGCGTCATTATGACTTTCCAATGGTCAGCCACTGACACTCCATTGAAAGAATTGGTAATCTCGTACATAATGACAAATGAAACTTCCTACTAAACTTCCAACTTCCTACTACTTCAGATTGCTTATAACACTTCTGCTAATCTGGCATTTAATGTTCAAATTTAGTAGTAGTTTTTCGAAAATCATTGGGTTTTATAATAATGGCAATCTGTAATACAATTCTATTACGAGACCATTGACCGACCAATGATCGACCATTATGAATTTAGCAGATTACGAACTTTTAGCAAAATGACGATGGGATCGTGTTGGAGTGACGAATTTATAAAAATAGCAGACTTGGGCCCCTGGACATATATAAGGTAAACAGCAGAGCTGTCCAGGTCGCTACGTACTGGTTGGAAAAAACATGAGTCATCATCACGAGAAGAAGGTATTTAGATGTATTAATCTCTTTGTATTCACAATAGGATGAGTTCTTTGGTTATTGCGAGCTGTACGACATATCTTTAGAAAGTATACCGAATTGAATACGATATCATCATTTATCATCATGATTTCTGCCAAAATACGTCCACTGCTAGACATAGGCCTTTCTACAAGCACCGTCACTTCGACCGGTTCTGAGCGGGAAGCTCCAGCGGATTGCTGCAGCCTTCACAAGGTCATCGCTCCACCTTGTGGGAGGCCTTCCAACGCTACGTCTTCCGGTACGCGCTCGCCACTCCAGAACCATTCGGCTCCATCAGCCATCTGTTCTGCGAGCAAAGTGCCCTGCCCCTCTGCCACTTAAGTTTGGCAATTCTTCGGGCTATGTCAGTTACTTTGGTTCTCCTGCGGATCTCTTCATTTCTGATTCGATCACGTAGGGTAACTCCAAGCATAGCCCTCGCCCCATATAACACATTATCACTACACAACAAATACTAGTTGGTAAGTTTTATTTGAAGCTGTTTTATATCTAAACAGATAAACCATTTAGCCTTTCCGTGCAACGTTTGATACTATAGAGCTAAACCTAGAGTTAAGTCATTATAGAAACAAACAACAGTTCAAGAGATAATTGTTAAATGAAAACTTTCACTGTGACTTAACAGATTAAGACCAATGCCGTGTTGTATTGACAATCATTATTGCCGGACAATAACTGATAAAATGGTTAGCTTTAACGATAAGGGCTTGGTCTATTACCTAAACACAATTGTAAGCTGTTGTATTTATTTTGATTGATTGGTGATGGAAAACATCGTGAGGATACCGGCATGTCCTAGAACCTTCAACTTTTATTATTACTATACAGGGTGATTTGAAGTTGGGTGCAAAGCTTTGAGGCGAAGATAGTACAGACAATTTAGAACCATTTAAGCCATAGTTGTCTCAGACAAAGTCCAATAAAAAACATTATAAACCATTTAAAATGATTTCTAATTGTATTTTTGCTTCCCTATACTTTGATATTGACAGCTGAGTCCTGCTTTTTTTTTTGCCATGTCCCGCACTTTGATTGCCAAAGTCCCGGTAAATTCATGCATTAAGGCTGGCAAGCCTAATTACAGTCCAGTCCCTCTCGAAGAGAGGAGGCCTGTTTCCCAGCGGTTGGAATTTTATCATAAGCTGATTATGCTATCTTATGCTTTTGCTAATGATGTGCTACAGCGCTATAAAAGATATTTGGCATGATTGTGTTTTGTTTGATGACAACTTTTTCAAATACTAAAATTCTGTATTTCAGGTGCTGAATTCAATAATTGTTCATTATCTTAAATTTTAAGTAACTGACTAGGGTTTAACCTTGGTGAAAGAACAAGCAATAACATAATTTATAGATACGAGAACAAATATTTATTTCAGACAAGCTTTTGCCCGCAGCTCCGCACGCGTGGGTATCGATTATCGCGTAAAAAAGGAACCTATATCCTTTTTCAAATCCCAGGCTATATTTCTGCCAAATTTCATGACGATCGGTTAAGCGGTATAGGCTTGAATACGTAACAGACAGACAGAGTTACTTTCACATTTACAATATTAGTATGGATACTACAAAACGTCTGTGACAGCAAATGTTATCTATTTATTTATTTATTCATTTATTGCACAATTTACACACAGTCACAGACTGCTTAAAACTAATGAGTACATGACCCCGTTAGGGCGCAGTAAGATAACTTAAAACTAGAACATTGTGTCGTTATCAATTAGAACATTATTTTTAATTAAGTAGGTGTATGAGGCTGTATTATATTATATTATCATTATATTTTGCCAAACTTAAGTGGCAATGGGCAGGGCACATTGCGCGCAGAACAGATGGTCATTGGGGCCGAAAGGTTCTGGAGTGGCGACCGCGTACCGGAACACGTAGCGTTGGAAGGCCTCCCACAAGATGGACCGATGACCTTATGAAAGCCACAGGAATCCGCTGGATGCGGGAAGCACAAAACCGGTCGAGGTGGCGGTGCTTTGGGGAGGCCTATGTCCAGCAGTGGTTTCTTTCGGCTGAAATGATGATGCTGATGATATTTTGTTATTATTTCATTTATACTCGTAGTATCATTATAATCTTTTAGTATCTAGTATGTACATAATATCACTTAATATTATTAAATATATTTATTTTAGAAACTTTCACAACATATATTACATTTTGTTTATGTATTGTTAATTAAACTTATATCTAGCTTTACAGTGAACAAATGTGTGTTTGTGTGTGTATGTGAGGGAGGGTATGTGAGGGTGTGTGTGTGTGTGAGGGTGTGTTTGTATGTTTGTTACTTCTTCACGGTCAAACGGCTGGCCAGATTTGGATGAAATTTGGTATATATAGCTTATACCCTGGATTAACACAGGCTACTTTTTATCCCGGTCTACGCGGGTGAAACCGCGGTGCGTAGCTTGTTAATTATAATTTACAGATTAAGAATTTTTATCACCCATAAATTCTTGTATAGTGTGAACAATGATATGAAAGAGAAGGGAGTGAATGATAGAGTGACGGTTGACAGGGGAGAATGGAAAAAGAAAGTGTTCCGCCGACCCCAAGTAACATGGGACAAGGGCAGGAAGATGATGATGATGAAATTCTTGTATAGTGTAAAAACATTTTTCTATAAGTAATGACTTTAACCTTGCTTTGAATACACTTAGTGTTTTGGTTGACCGTATACTTTCGGGCAATTTATTATAATTATATATTTGAACGCTACGGTATTCTGGGCTATTTTTGTACATTTGTAATCTAGGTGCTGGTAAAACTAACTTTGTTTTTCGGCGCTCGTACTTATCAAAAATAAACATTTTGATGTTTTTCCTAACAAAAGTGGCTACTTTTAATATGTAGGTAAAGGGTAAAGTTAGCAATTTTTCCTTTATGAAGTGGGGTTTGCAGCTATCTCTAGGTTTAATTTTGAATATTATTTGTAGACATTTCTTTTGGGCAATAAATAGATCTTTGGCAATAAAGGAATATAAGGAACTTTATTTGTAGTTTTTGGGGTTCCGTACCAAAATGGTAAAAAGGAACCCTTATGGTGCGACTCAGTCTGTCTGTCCGTCTGTTACAGCTGGATATCTCAAGAACTACTAATGGATAGCATTAGTAGTTGAACTTGAACAACTTCAAATTTTGAATAGTTTTAGATGACGTTTGCCCAACTATTTTGCAAATGAGAAAGAAATAAAAAGACTTTTTTTTGCAACAGTTACTGAACGGGTTTCTTGAAAATTCGAAGTGGGGCTACTAGGGCATGTAGGTTATCATATGAAAGAGAGTTGTTTGCACATTCTAAAAAAAAAAAAAAACATTTGGCCGCACTGTTTCCGACTTTTGAAGATGAATGAAAAAAAAAAAAAACCTCCTACCCCCTTATTTCCGAAGTTTGCATAGAGAAAAATCTGATATTATTCCATGTGATAGAAGTTTATGTAAAGATTACACAAAAAAATAAAACGATATCTCTAAATAGCACACTTTTTCTAATATTGCAGTTTTAGGTCAACGCCATCTCTTGACCGATAGTGGAACTAATGTTTTTTTTTGACGATTTTTTTGATGATACGGAACCCTCGGTGTGCGTGTCCGACTCGCTCTTGACCGTTTTTAGAACAGACAAAAGTTTTAATGGAAATCTAAGAAGTGACGAAGGCTTCTCTTTTTATCCAGCTGTTAAATTCAATAATTGTTCAATCAAACTTAGAATACCTATTTAGCAAAAAAAAAAAAGTTATCACTGATTCTTTTTATTTTTTTAAACCGACAAAAAGTTTTAATGGAAATCTCAGAAGTGACGAAAGTGTTTCTTTTCACCCGACTGTTAAATTCAATAATTGTTCAATCAAACTTAGAATACCAATTAAGCAAAAAAAAAAATTAAAAAAAAATTGTTTTGACCACTTTTTATTATTTTGTAAGACTGGTTGTCAGTTGTTCAATTAAACTATTACTGTATTTGTAGGTAATTGGTATAGCCAATTTTCAAGGACCACGAAAGTGGCACTTAGAATAATTGCTGGACGTAAGACCAATTATGTAAAGGGACGAGTAGACTATACTCCGCCCTATGCTTCGGTACAATGCATTGGAACGGTATGAGGATGCTTGTTACTGCTTGACGTGAGGAAAATAAAAGCCAACAAGAAAACTTAAGGCGGTACGATCCAACAGAGACCGCGCTTACTAGTTTTTTGAACCCGTGAAAAACATAAAAAAATGTTATAAAATTCTGAATAAAAGATACCTGGCGGACATGCAACCTCTTTTAATAACACGATTAGATTAATTTTGCTGGATAGAAAACAATCCCAAAGTTACCCCTTTTCGTAATGTTTAATCAATCTTCTAGCTACAAAACAGACTTTTTTTTCTTATCCTACTAATAATATTAATGTGAGCCCCTTCGCTGACCCACAACTAAACTGCGCGGATGCTGGTTGATGAATGAAACAGAAGAACGTGTTGTTCCAAGAGAGTGCTTCCGTACTTTGTTATTTACTTTGGCGGAGATAGAGCTGAGCTGACTGTTTGTTCGTAAAAATTTAGTATTAGTACACGCCAAACAGTCAGCTCAACTCTAGCTCCGCCAAAGTAAATAGCAAAGTACGGAAGCACTCTCTTGGAACAACACATTCTTCTGTTCCATTCATCAACCAGCATTCATCCAGTTTAGTTGTGGGTCAGCGAAGGGGCTTTTATAAACGCAAAAGTTTGTGAGGACGGATGGATATTTGTTACTTAATCACGAAAAAACGGCAGAACGGATTTGGATGAAATTTGGCACACAGATAGCTTATAACCTGGATTATCCTGGATTAAAATAGGATACTTTTTAACCCAATATTCCCACGGAATCGAGATTTATGCGAGTGAACCCGCAGGGAGCAGCTCGTTTTTTTTTAATATAAATGACAAGGTAATAAGATTGTTTAGCACAATTCGTTGACTTTGTCTTAATAAAATTATCAAAATAATTACTATGTTAAAATACCTACCAAATGCGCGAAGCAACCGCTCTCGATTTTCGTACAAAGCTCAAGTGGCTTCCCATACGTCTTCGCCGGAATCCTCATATCTTATTTCAGCTCTACAGTATTCTGTTCAATCCTACAAACCCCTCTTATCTTAAGGAACGTTTCAGGTTCCTTCATGATACACATAATAGATATTTGAGGTCATCGGAAAACTTGAGACTAGATGAAAATGCATTCCACTAGCTTTAATGACAAGTCTTTTCAAGTCAGTTCAAGCAGTACGGTTATGGAATGCCTTGCCCGTGTCGATTAGGCTTGCTCAATCATTGTCCACTTTTAAAATTCTGGTTAAAAATCCCTTCGTCTCTCCTTAAACATCATCATTACTTAAAGTTCCTTGCTCTTGTATGATGTAGGTATATTATTGTATATATATATGAATGTCTAAACAAGGTGTAACTATTCATACACGAAATATTTTAAGAGGACCATCTTTAAGTGGTAAAAAAGCCTTAGAAGCGATTTTTTTTTTTTTTTGTTATGTTTTATATTTTTACATAATTATTATAATTTTAAAATTGCTTGAGGCATTTTCCAAATTTTTACTTTTTCTATGAATGACCCGCCCGGACGCGGCGACGGTGGCGGCACTATAATTAATCATCATATCAAGTAATTTTAAATTATTTAAGTTTTTAAATAATATACTCAGATTTAAAAAAAAATCGTTTCCATGGCTTCTTTACCACCTATGTATATGTGTATCTCTTAAAATATTTCGTGTTTGAATAGATACACCCTATATGTTTATATGGATTTTTTACTACCTGTAGATGTTTCCTTTAAAATATTTCGTGAATGAATAGATACACCTTATATAGATACATTGATGGAACTCTATATAAAAAAAGCAATTAGATCAATTTTAGATATTAAGTTTTGTTTATCCAAGCCACTTGACCCACTGCTCCCGAGGTATAGAAGATATACAAGATATTTGTATTTAAACGCAAAGAAAAAGTTTTTTTTGTATTCTAAAATAATCCCAATCCTAATCTAAATTACTGATTGCACAGCTAAAATACTCAACTCAAAATATAACTAAATAAGCAACAATTTATATTCGTGGCGCACAGCTTTTTATCTTAAAGTTTTTTTTAATTATCTACAAAATTGACATTGAAAGACCTAAATATCAAAGCGGGTCTAAATTTGTTTTCAAGCAATAATAAAGAGTAGTCGACGGGCCCCCGCTTCGCGGGGTCTCTATTTGTGGGTGGTAAAAAATAATAATTACCGAACCTAACCTATCTGAGTCAGGGTGCACTAAATCCCGATTAGCTTACCTGCCAGCCTATAACAATCCCACTGCTGGGCAAAGGCCTCTTCTCATACAGAGAAGGCACGAGCATTGATCACCACGCTTGCTCAAGACGGATTGGCGATTTCAAACTTATATTAACTATAAGTCCAGTTTTCCTCACGATGTTTTTCCTTCACCGATGTTAGAATATCCAAGATAAACTCAGAAAGTACACATATGAATTGAAAAAGTTACATCGGTACTTGGCCTGATTTGAACCCACAACCTCTTGCAAGAGAGGAGAGGCCATAACCAACGGGACATCACGACACTTACCAACTGGCCATCACGACACTTTAGACCGATTAGTTTATTAGTAGTGAAATAATTTATTTGATGGATTTTATTTATAAATGATGGAAATAAATTGATAGGTGCATTTTTTTTTGTTTATTTGCAATTTAGAATATCCCATTAATAAGTAGGAAGTAAAGTACCTGGGCCTCAAGTTTGCTATAACAATGGTGTCAGAATGGTCTATCTTTGATTTCATAATTGTTGACAAGAGACAAGTTGACAAGTTTGGTAATCTACTAATATAATGACGTCATTATGACTTTCCAATGGTCAGCCATTGACACTCCATTGAAATAATTGGTAATCTCGTACATAATGACAAATGAAACTTCCAACTTCCTACTACTTCAGATTGCTTATAGCACTAATAAATAATATGTAAAAATATATATAAATGAAATCTGGCATGAATAAATGTTAAAAATGCCATTGTAATACAATTCTATTACGAGAACATTGACCAAAAAATTATCGACCATTATGAATTTAGCAGATTACGAACTTTTAGCAAAATGACAATGGGATCGTGTTGGAGTGACGAATTTATAAAAATAGCAGACTTGGGCCCCTGAAAGCGAGCGAGTAGTGAAAGAATCATGAAATAATCATGAAGTTATATTGTTAGTGTTAATTACATATAACCTAAAGTGACATAATTTGTAATTGAATTTAAAAAGATCTAAAGTAAAATGATTTTTTTTAAAACATAACCATCTTAAGACGTCGTATCAAACACAAAGCTAAAAAAAAAGCTTTGCTAGAATCAAATTACACGAAAAAAAATCTCAGAGCGCTTCGTTTACCCATTTTAATTAGATGCTGTTTCAATTATACTCCTTTTATTGAAATTCCCAAAAGTTTTGTGAACTTAGTTGGCGCCCGACGTGGGACACGAAAACGTTTAAGAGAAGATTTTGACGTTAGCCTCGTAAATATTTTAGAAATTCGTTTAATTTACTTAAACAATGAATTAATTCCTGTCGTCGCATCTAAAACATTTTATGTTTTTAGGTCTGCTGACTAACTAATGGAAATGCCGATTTGCTGTTGCTGTTTTTTACCCATTTTAAGTACATGATGTTTTAATTAAACTCCTTTTATTAAAATTCCCAACAGTTTTGTGAACTTAATTGGCGCCCGACGTGGGACACGAAAACGTTTAAGAGAAGATTTTGACGTTAGCCTCGTATATATTTTAGAAATTCGTCTAATTTACTTAAACAATGAATTATTTCCTGTTTGTTTTTATTGCATCTGAAACATTTAATTTTTTTAAGTGAAAATTTCTTTAGGCGCGTTGAGCACTTTTGGTAGGGGATAAAATTATGGTTTCGCAATCGTCATCGAACGCTTTCAATGAGCTATAAGTATACGGTGTATATACGTATGTTTACTTTTTGGGTGAGCAAAAAGCGTAAAACTCGCGTCATCGCCACCGAACGCTTCCTATGAGCTATATATGTATACTGTGTATATATGTGTACTTTAAGGGTGAACAACAATCTTGGAACTCGCGTCATCTTTACCGAATGCTTTCCATGAGCTTTATGTATGAAAGAACAGTTATTCCAAAGTTTTGTATTTTCACTTCTGTTGTCTGTCCTTATGACTGCCAATTTTTAGATCTGCTGACTGACTAATGAAAATGCCGATTTGCTGCTGTTGTCTTTTACCCATTTCAATTAGATGTTGTTTCAATTAAACTCTTTTTATTAAAATTCCCAAAAGTTTTGTGATCTTAATTGGCGCCCGACGTGGGGCACGAAAACGTTTGACAGAAGATTTTGACGTTAGCCTCGTAAATATTTTAGAAATTCGTTTAATTTACTCAACACGTTGACTGTCCAAGAAAAATTTACTACGTACCACGAGAAGTCCGGATTACTATAATTTAAAAAAAAAAATGAATTTTTAATTTCTTTGTATCCTTGTCTATACGTCAGCCAAAAATATTTTTTCTAGTTCAAACGTCCAACTCACAAAAGCCAATGTAATTTGTATTACCTAATGCATTAAGGCTGAGTCGGAAATGCATTACATACTCGTATAATGCATGGACAGTCAACGTGTTAAAAAATGAATTCTTTCCTGTCGTCGCATCTGAAACATTTTATTTTTTAAGTCTGCTGACTGACTAATGAAAATGCCGATTTGCTGCTATTTTGAAGTGGTAAGTTAGGAATATGCTGACTTTGTCCCCTTTATATTAAGCAACTAGCTGAACCAACAAAGGTTGTCCTGGCCAAACAATAGTTCATACAAAAATCCCATAGTAAAATGAAGTTTCATTTTACCCAAACCGGGAATTTTTGGCAATTTTATAGCTAAATCGGTCCAGCCGTTCTCAATTCATGCTCTTACCAACGAACAGTATTTCATTTTTATTTATATAGATAGATTGATGCAAACAATCCTAATCATGAATGAACTATTTAACGCGAACATTGAAATTCAGTAACCAACCAAAATCAAAATCAAAATATTTTATTTCACATAAACCTACAAGGGCACTTATGAAACGTCAAAACGTAGGTGCACGGTTCCAATTAGTCGTTTCCTATGGAGAAGAGCCGGCAAGAAACTCCACGGTTGCTCTTTTAAAAATAATTGGCGTTACAATATTATCAACTAACATTGTTAATACGAGTATAGGTATAGGTATGGGAGGACAGTGTAGGCCTTTCAACAATTACTAGATACTTAACAAAATAGAAAAGTGCCAACAAATCTACACTCAACTCAACGATAATTGACTCAAGTAAACGTTAATTACACAGATTCTGAAGTGACTAATTATCCAACCTTTTAATAGTTTGCAAACAGGCGTTAGAGTTAAAATTTCCACGCACCTCTTAATTTGTCAACCAATAACTATCAAATAAAATTGACTAGATTTTTTTGCGATAAGTTTTTAAAATAACGTAATTATATTATTTCGCATTTGATTTAATCTTAATTTGGCATTGAAACACGCTTGTTTATTCAGAAACGTGTCACTAAACACTAAGTACTTAATTTTATTCGTCCCCTCATTCCACTTACTTGTAAAATCTCCTCAGCCGAGGCTTTGCTCACATTAACAAGTCCAAGCATCTTTGACCAGTGCCTCGGTAGTTTAATGGCGCCACTTTTTAAATTCTGAAGGTTTTTCAATCGCTTTGATTGGCTGAACGAACCCATCACTAACAAATTCAAACCTCGCTATTAATTGGGTAATTCAAAAAGTTATTAAGCCGAAATTAATTTTGTTAATTGATCAATAACATTGAATTTAATTAACTGAATTTAAACTTTTTTGTGCAAAAGCGACAATGGAAGTGTCATGTTCGCGTGCTAGTGAAGCGAGCGGTGTCGCCGGCTACATGACGTCTACTAAAAGCTCCACTAAGAGTTCTCCGTCTTATATAACGAAATAAAGGTACCAGGAAAATTCTACAAGTCCCAGACACTCTTAATATTTTTTATTGTAGTACATCTATAAAAATAAATAAAAGTTCTGTTTGTAATGTTAAAGTATTTTATTAAATGTATATGAAAGTATATATGGTACTTATAACAAAAAACCGTATTTTTTTTTGTCTATCTGTCGGTCTGTCTGTCTGACGGTTTGTTTCTGCTAATCTCCGAAACCAAAATGCCACTCATATATTATAATACATAAATATACAAATATATAATGCTGTAACCAAACTTTTAGGTAAGAAACTAACACATTGTTTTGACGTGTACTGTGAAGTTCCAGTCATAAGTCATAAGTCATTTATTCATTTGTTTAACATAGGTATGTATAATAATAATGGTATAAAAGATAATAAAGAGTGCGCTATGTTATGCCAGAGAGCGTACAAATGATTGTAATCAATAATCACGATAAGAACACAGATTAACACAAATATAATCACACAATTCATAATGCGGATTCATTAATAAAAATTATAGCAACAGAAATCAATGTCAATAAAAATAGAAAAAAATATTATAAAAATGTCAATAAAGTAGGTATGTACATATCAACACAGACTGAAAACAAATAATAATAAAAATAATACGACTATGTCAATATACAATGCTAATGTCAATATGCAATACTAATGTCAATAAACAATGCTAATATCAATATACAATACTAAAGTCAATAAACAAAAAAATAATATAATTACCGTAGAACGGGGCTATTTGAATTTTCGGGGGTTATTTGGAATAAAGTAATTGTAAGATTTGAGTTGACATAAATTCTACCAAAACCCCATAGACAGCTTTAATTTTGTTTTTGGTCTTGTTTACTTTTACAATTTTTCGTACGAAGATCACAAATCGGATTTATGCACTCATTGCTTTGTTCCAAATAACCCCCGAAAATCCAAATAGCCCCGTTCTACGGTATGTATTTTATTAGCATGTCAACATTCTGTAATTACATTTTTGTCTGTTATGAATTCCAGATATTAAAAAAAAACCTAATTGTGTAATTGGCAATGGTATTTGCTGAATATAGAATAAATTTGCGCTACTGTTATCAATTCTTCTGAAACAAAACTTATTTAGGTTGCTAAAGAGTATCAAAAAATTTAAAAGATACTTAAATATTTGAATCTTTATTAATTTTTGGTTAGTTTGGTTTATATTACAACAACCGTAATATTAGTAAGACCATTAAAATATAAGTAAATGTTCCTTCCCATTTAAAACAGATTATTTATTGCGAAACGCCTGTATTTCTGTTGTCCCTATATTGTGCTACTAGCTGCAGCCCGAGGATTTGCTCGCGTTGCATTTTCTAAAATAAAAACAGCCTAAGTTACCTAACACTACTAAAGTTTCTACAATAATATAATTCAGTCATGATTCGAAAGACACATGGCAAAATCTATTATATTATAAGAACGTTATTGTTGTTTTCCTCGGGCACAGTACTTTTTTTTCGGGATGAAAGATATGTGCAAAATGTCAGGAGAAACGGTTCAGTGGTTTAGGCGTGAAAAGGTAACAAACAAACTTACTTTCGCATTTATAATATTAGTTAGGACATTAATTATTTAGACTTTTAGATACCTAGGTAATTTAAAACTAAAACTAGATTAATTATTATTGTTTTTCTGTTCAACATATTTATGCTTGCGGAGTTTATCTGTAAGTGTTCACTGAAAAAAATGCACGCCAATCAAAGTGACTTTTTAGCTTGATTGACCATACTCGTATCTTGTTTAGATTAATCAAAATCTTAGTTAATTTGATTATCACGACATGATTGCAGCAATACTAGTTCAAATGACTGAACGCTCAAACAACTTTCACGATTACCCTTAACATGACATCTTTGTAGAAGACTTAAAAAAGAGACAAGTTAAAAAAATTTTAACTGTAACAAAGTAAGTTAGTTGTGTCAATCAAGCATTTTGATTACTTCAATAAAGATCATTGAAACTTTAATCAAATAATCTTGGTTCGAGCAACTATGTTTTGACTTGATTGCTGCAAATAGGTTTTGTGATAACTCCAATCAAGATCCCGTTTCAAATCTCAATCAAATAAAAGTAGTGGCTGTGACCATTGTGCTTGATAGGCTCGGATGCAAACAAGTTACTTAGTCAATCTAAACAAAATTTTGATTGTGGCAACAATTTTTTTTTTTCCAGTGTTTGCTGCACTTTGCATGTTACGTTTAGAATATAAACCTGTGTCAACAATTATTGGTGAAACAAAATAAATAAATCCCGCCATCTTTGTTTGGACCTGCCGCAATCTCACTTGCCAGTAACCGCCCGGCCACGACATTGCGCGGCGGCGGCAGCGGCAGCGGTTTTCCTAATTCATTACGTGTGATCCCAACTAGCCACAGTTCGTTGCGCGTCTCGACCGCGCAAGAAACAGAAAAACCGATTGCCGCGCCGCAATTCGCACAATGTCGTGGCTGGGCCGTAAGTGTGACTTATCGGTCGTCTGAAAAGCTTCAGGAAAATAGAGGCAAATGAGAGTATTCCTGCAGGTGGTGGCCCAGTGAGAGCAGTGGTGGCCCAGTGAGAGCAGTGGTGGCCCAGTGAGAGCAGTGGTGGCCCAGTGAGAGCAGTGGTGGCCTAGTGAGAGCAGTGGTGGCCGAGTGAGAGCAGTGGTGGCCCAGTGAGAGCAGTGGTGGCCCAGTGAGGGCAGTGGTAGCCCAATGGTAACGTCCGCGACCTAGGAGTTGTAGATCGTAGGTTCGAACCCAGACAGGCGCTTTACTTTGTGTAAATAGTTTCATCACCACTGCTCTCAAAACGGTGACGGAAAACATCGAGAGGCAGCCTGGACCAGCCTATTCTAGAATTAAAAATTCGGAGACATGTGACATCTAACAACCCGCACTGGGCACGCGTGGTGGATTACAGCCCACTCCCTCTCACAGAGAGGAGGCTTTGTCCCAGCAGTGGGAAGATTATAGGCTGAATATGCTGCCCATGTACGAGTATAAACTACTTTCTCCGTCCAGCCGTTTCGGAGATTAGCCGGATCAAACAGACAGACAGACAAAAAAAGTTTTCTTTTTTGTTATTAGTATACACTTTCATATGCATTTTATAAAAAGTTTTGTCATTTTAACATTACAAACAGACACTTCAATTTTATTTGTTTGTTTAGATATAGATTTTTTGTCATCGAAGGTTCTAGCAAAAGTGACAGTGGCTCGATGAAAATGGCTTTTGACACCTTAGTTCCATCAACCATGAATTATTTGCGATTTGAAAGGGTAGAGATTACAAAAAATCTCAAAGTTATTTGATCGTTAAACTTGTAGGGCGGGCGTTTTGGGGGACTGTCCTAGGTAATTTTGACGTTCGAAAAATGCTGAAAACTTTTCATTTTAATTTTGATTTTGTATATGATCTTGTCGTGGACACTGACAGTCGGGCTGGTCCACAAATTTAAAGTCGCTCAGCGCGCTATGGAGCGGGCTATGCTCGGAATTTCTTTGAAGGATAAAATCAGGAATGAAATTATCCGGAAGAGAACCGGAGTTACCGACATAGCTTGCAGAGTAAGCAAGCTGAAGTGGCAGTGGGCTGGCCATATTTGTCGAAGGACCGATGGCCGGCGGAGCAGACGAGTCCTGGAGTGAAGACCGCGTATCGGCAAGCGTAGTGTGGGACGCCCCCCAGCTAGATGGACCGACGACCTCAAAAAGGTGGCTGGGACAGACTGGATATGGAAGGCGGAGGACAGGGTGTTGTGGTGCAGCATGGGAGAGGCCTATGTTCAGCAATGGACTGCGATAGGCTGAGTTGATTGATTGATTTTTGATATGATCTTGATTGAAGTTAAGTTTTTGAAATAAACGTTAAAAAGTTAGTAGGTGCATGTGAATAAACAAGTATCTATTTACCCTGAAGGAATATTTTTCGAGTATAATATTTGATAGAACAAGTCTCTTTAACAGAAAACATGCATTTAGAACTTCTTTAATGTTTGAATTAAAACTGCCAATGCCATTATAGTTGTTTTCATGTTCGTGAACGGGCGCCGTCAGTTGGGACTGGTCATCTCTTAGCTGCCACGGCTTATTTTAATTTTTGAATTGTTTTTATTACGGACGCTTCTAACATGCACGTCTTTCTACATTGTTCTCAAATGTATAACTTCAACATGAATTATGTAACCCATTTTTTTTGTGTCCGTGGAGTTTCTTGCCCGTTCTTCTCCATAGGAACCTACTACGCTTTGGAATGGGCAACTAGCTTCATCTTACTGACTTACCGACCCCTTGACAATTCAAAAGTGCCTGTAATTGGTTTATTTGAAATAAATGCTTTGAGTTTTGAGTTTGAAGAGCCAAAACGTGTACTTTCCTTGAAACGTTTGTTTTTAGACACCACAGTTATATAACAACAACAGTTATATTAGATTTGATCTCGAATACAATTCAATTCCTGTAAATTCCTTCTCATGTAAAACAAAGTGTTCTGTTTTTCAAAGGAAATATCTAGTTGCAATAAACCGTATGCTTCAATTGGTGCGATAAAGAAGCTTGTCTACGGCTACCGTGTAGCAACTCTGTAGACACTCTGGCTCTACAGGTATGCTACGTCGTAGCACGAAGGCCGCTTTAATTCTAAGCAAAGTAAAATTCTCAATGCTTGTTGTGCACTGTGGCCAGTAAATCAAGTTACACTGTCAAATTTTCTCGTTCGATTTTGAACTTAATCTTCAACATTTTAAAGTTTAAAATCGTTTGGAGAAAACTGACAGTTTCGTGTAGCTAGATGTACTGGCCACTGTACGTCGTTGTTGATGTGTATGAGAAAAGTGAAGTGGGACTATTGTAATTTTATTTTTATAATTCGTCTATAAACAAAAAAAAAATAAAAAAATTTGATAGTGCCAAGAATGTAACCTCCCTTGAAACCATAACTAAAAGATGTATCGGCAGGTTTACAATATATTGGGTTATAACAAGGGTCACACAACTCGTAGACAAAATCAAACGGTTGGTTCTGGAGGTGGCGTGGCGACAACGCCACGCCACCTCCAGAACCAACCGTTCTTAAAATTACGGGATTGCCCCTCAGCTTTGTACAAACAAATCTGAGGGGCAATCCCGTAATTTTAAGAACGGTCACATTCAAAACTCAGTTTGTCAAATAAACCAAAATACGCGATAACTTAGATTTTATTGTACATATTTAAATAAAGACTAACATAATAGTATTAAGTACTACTAACACCTATTGTGGACCAAAAAGTTGTCTAATAAATAAAAATATTAAAGTCAAAGTCAAATAAATTTTCGATGTTCAAAAGTGCCTTTTTGAAATAAATGATATTTCAAAAAGGCACTTTTGAACATCAAAAATACAAAAAAAGTTCATTGGTTCTAGTTGCCCCTTCCAAAAGATAGTATGGAGAAGAATGGGCAAAAAACTCCTTACATACTCTTTTAAAATGTTAACAATATTTTGTATACATTTATTAATTAATAATTATAATTATACATTTATTAAAAATTATTTGTTTTTTGTGTAATTTTATTCTAGGTACATCGTAAAAGGATGAAAAGTAAAGTAATGATAGACAAATTATATTACTAATTATTGAAAAATGCGTGTTTAAAATAAAAAAGATGATTCTCCTAAATTTTTAACAAATAATAAGTCAGTGTGTAAGTTATTGTAATAACAGAAAATAAAATTAATATCATAAAAATAATAAATTATACAATTAAATTAGCAAGCAGTTTGATTTTTTCTCGACTCTAAACTGTCCTATGGAGCAGAACCAGCTTGTTTCCAAGCATTCTTATCTTGGATAAAATCCTCTAATTTATTATTATTTTAGACAGAAAAAATAAAATGTATGCTGTAAATGTAGCTATTGGAACAGTACGAACAATATTTGGTAGCGCCGATAGTGCGTTAATCCTCGAATTGTACCAGGTTGAAGGCGTTGTCACGAGAACAAGGCCTATTTTTTCTTAATAAAGTAAGTAGGTACATCCATACGATGAGACGACAAGAATATATGACACTGACACGAAGCGACATTTATGGAGGCGACAAAATTGGACGTGTAAGTATTTCTAAAGCATTAGGCTGGGTTCACGCGGTAATTATACACTACACTTTTTTTACAATATTCGATTTAAACCGTATAACAGCGGGCTATTAACACGAAAAAAAAAAATCTCCGTGTAAAAACGAATAGCCACAGTTTGATTGTGTAACATTATCCTCTCCTGCAGACCGAATACTATTCGCTAAACGATTAAACGCGGAAAAGCTTTTTTGAGTGGTCTAAATATTATTTAATAAGTCTAGGCAACTTATTAAATAATATTTAGACCTCTCTATAAAGTCAATAAAAAGTCTAAATGTAGTAAATTTCAAGCGTAAATTACGTACTATATATATTAATTCAGAAATGTTACAATTGTCTCAGTGACTATTATGATGACAGTTCATTGACATAATAATGTTTGTATATTCGTAACATGACTATTTATGCATGATGACTAGAGATCGGATATTCGGATGCATATTCACCTAAAGTTGAGATGTTTGCTATTATGGAAAGCACTTTTGTATTAAATAAATCTCGCGGTTCCGGTGTTTTATTTTTATTTTAACGAGCATACACCACCGCTACTCTTACACGCTACATACACATATTTGCATAGGGGGTTAAAATAATTTTAAATAAATATGCATCTGAATAGCTAAGCAATCCATGAATCCTGGGTATTTTTTAATTTTTTATAAATAATATATTAGAAGTCGCTTCCATACTATACACCCGACTAGCTATGCATTGCCGGTATTCCGGGCATCACGGGATATTTTCTTACAAAAAATATATTTTAAGAAGCTGCTTCCATACTTTCATAGCTAATAATTAACTTTAGGTAAGTATGCATCCGATTATCCGATCTCTAATGACTCAATAGTAATTCTATGGACAATATCATTTTTTTTTCTTATCAGTAACTTATTGACTTTATTCGATCTGCAGTAGCGCATAGGTATTCGATAAACTTATTTAGCTGTGTACGTTTTTTGCAGTACAAACGACATGTGAACGTGTGACTATACTCAATCTATGCGCCACTACATATTCGGTAACATCAATCCCTAGCCTAAGTATTTCTAAAGCATTAAATGGTACTTTTTCGTGTTGTTCTGTACTCGACTTTTCTTTTCTAAGTAACATGGGACATGACACTTCAATATAACCGGCGAAATGTGGGTGTACATCTTTGCCTATACTTTAGGGAAATACTGGCGTGGGGTTATGTTAGAGACATTACATAATATAACTACATAATGTTATTGTTTCACTTTTCATTCTTTTTACATATTGTAGTATACGAGTAGCATAGCTTGCAGAGTAATCGACATAGCTTGCTTAAAAAATATTAAAAGAAAAATAAAAAAGTTTCTGTAGTGTATGCATGCATGCATGCAAACACTCTTATTTGTGTGAGATGGAAATGTACATACATGTCTGATGTGTTAGAGTGTGTGTGTGGTGTTGTCTTGTGTTCTGCAGTGTGTTGTGGTGTGAGTGAACGTGCGCGCGTTTGTGTGTATGTTATGAGAAATATATGTTATATTGTATTAGTTTTTTATTATGATGCTATGTGCAAAAGAAGTTCAGTCTGTTCGTAGGTAAGACTTTTTAGGTATTCGGTAAGTTTCTTCTTGCATTGCATTTTAGTTAACGGGTATATATTAAGGATTCTGTTTAACCTATTGTTTATTAATGGACCAATGGAGTGGGCAAAGCGATGACTAAATTTAGTTTTAAACTGTTTAGTTCTTTCACATACTATATCTTTTCTTCGTTTTTGGATTAGTAGTGGGTTGTACTCGTCGCTACGTTTGTTGTGTTGTAGGAGGACAACGGTTAGTACCTATGTAAAATAGGGATGATGACCCAAAAAAAAAATTATGTACGTCATGTAGATTAATAAAAAATATTGGACACGTATTTTTTTATTTTTTTACGTAATCAAAACATTACGGCGATACATTGAGTTCAAATGTGTCATGACGTCACTTCTCACTAGATTTTATACTGAGCTGTGACATAACGAGCCCCCACTCCCCAAGTTTAATGTGACTTATCTAAGTCATTTTTTAATAATATGATAAAGCAAAAAATATGTCTAATATTTTTTTATTATCTGGTTGACGGACTAAACAGTTTTTCTTTTTTTTTTACCCAGGCATCATCCCTATTGTCTCACTGTCATGACTTCTCATTTTTCATAAAGTGTTGTTGTAGAGAATTGAATAGGCTTGACACGAAATACGAACGTGTAAACAACAATGTTCAGGTATTTGCTCTTCGATGTTTATACAGGTATTTCGGTTTTCCTTATTATTCAGATGACGCTTCACTCTGGTTAAGGTAAATTTTGGTTTCATTTCACGTTCTCACGGCACCGACAAAATTATATACGCATGAACGGTTTATCCGCGCTCCTTTCATTTCATTTTTCGATTATTTTGTAGGCGAGCGACAGAAATTCTGAAATCCAACATCGTTGGATAGGTTAATACTAAAGAATAAAATAAAATAAAATAAAAAACATAACATCACGCCTTGTTTCCCCGAAAGGTTAGGCAGAGGTATACTCATAGTAGGAACACACACATTTCGCCAGTTATGTTTAAGTCCCATGTAATAGGGAGCGAGCCTATTGCCGTCAACCATGCATGAATCCCGACTCCGGGCTTGTACTTCGAAGTCGAAAAGACCTGGGAATCGAACCCAGGACCTCATTCTCAGCAGAAGCACTTGCCGCCACTAGTCCAACAATTACAATTTTACATTTCATCATTTTACAATTTTGATTAATTTTGTGTTCAGACGTTTCCCTTCGAATGAAAGATGATGGTAAAAGGCAAAAATGAATGAAAACTGAAGCGTCGGAATCAATTCTGTACCTCAGAGGTATACATTAGTAATTCCACTTTTTTCGACAATTAGTTTCTTGCACCATTCATTTCATTTCATTTTCAAATATCATTATTCACCAATGGAACAATAAACAAAATGCACTTAACCCAAGTTACATTAACTCATTATAATTTAGGCACTTTATGAGGCTAGTGATTCACCTTTCAAAGCTTATTACAGATATGTAGCTGTAACTGTTTACAACATACACTTCACACACAATAATTATGGGCACATGATGACAATTATGCAAATTATTTCGTTATAATTTACTGATTGCAAGGTATAACAAAAATAATTATAACTAATTTGCTGATCACACGGTGAACGTATGTAAATACTACTACCATTAAAATCGCAAGAACCAGTTCTACATACTGGTATACGACATTAAGTCCTATGACATCTATGAAAAGAAATATCCTAGCATTCGAAGTTTCATTCGCGCATTTTTGCCTCTCCTGTAAAATTTTCGTTTCATTACGTAATGTTGTATACCTCTGAGGTACAGAATTAAACTCGTAAAGTGGTCCCCAGCAGTGCTATTCTGTAACTATCTCACCACAAAATTATAGTTGAAATGAGCGTGGAGTGAGTTGTCAATAGTGTCAATCCCAAGCATCGGTGTAATTACAGCTCACGTCATGCTCACTTCAACTAAGTTTTCACCGTGAGATTTTTGCAGAATAGCACTGCTGGTCCACTTTACGAGTTGAATTGATTGACAAAACGCCACTGTTATACAATAGTACTTACATTGTTCCTCTAGTTTTAAAGGAACAAAAGCCCAGATGCATGGTTGTTAGGTATCGAAATACAAGGAAACAATGAACTGTCTGAAATAACCTATATTTATAAAAATGTATCTCCTCCATACAACATCATACGGAAGCCTTTAGGGGTCTATCGCAATAATAAGTTATTACATCAAACCCTTACACTTTAAGTTAACATATAAAGTAGATAGGTGACTATAACTGTCACTCATTAATGCCAGCTAGCTTAAACTTCAGCAGAAAGAACTATCGTAAAATGTGAGAATCTGTTGACCGTTCTGAAATATAACTAATTTTGACCAACCGCCATTTTGTTCCTCACCTCCTTGAAAAACAACTCTCGCTACAGTCACTTCACAAAAATCACCTTCACTCACACACTACTCATCTAATACTCACATACATCTTCTACTAGTCTAACACTTCACACAAGATAAATACTCACTCACACACTTCGTCTCACAACATGACTCAATAACTTTGTAGAATTATATACTAGGTATTTTTTATTGTTATTACTTCTTCTTTTATTTGTGTTAAACATATTGTTTAAATCTTACTTAGTTTTATATTTGTTATGCATATTATTGTTTAACTTCGACTCTTGCACGGTATCTCTGTAAAAGCTAATTCTAGCTGTGAAAGGGGGCCAGGGGCCCAAGTCTGCTATTTTTATAAATTCGTCACTCCAACACGATCACATTGTCATTTTGCTAAAAGTTCGTAATCTGCTAAATTCATAATGGTCGATCATTGTTCGGTCAATGGTCTAGTAATAGAATTGTATTACAATAGCATTTTGAACATTTATTCATGCCAGATTTCATTTATATATATTTTTACATATTATTTATTAGTGTTATAAGCAATCTGAAGTAGTAGGAAGTTGGAAGTTTAGTAGGAAATTTCATTTGTCATTATGCACGAGATTACCAATTCTTTCAATGGTGTGTCAGTGGCTGACCATTGGATAGTCATAATGACGCCATATATTAGTAGATTACCAAATATGTCAAAATCAACAATTATGAAATCAATGATAGACCATTCTGACACTATTTTAATAGCAGACTTGAGGCCCTGGTGACCTGTCACAGACCTATATCAGGCATCAGTCTCTCTCAAAGGTGGAATACAGCTGAGACATTTTTTGTACACATTATCTTTAAGTCAGCTTTGTGAAGAGGGAATAAATAGTAAATTATTATTAAAAAAGCTATTATAATACCATCGGATCTGGTTTTTCTTTGTCTCACTCTGTCTCATTCAGAAAACACATAAGATTCAACTTACACTACTTTCATTCATAAAATTTCCAAAGCCGGTTTTTTGCTAGTGTGATCAGTAGCTAAGGGGTGCTGAGGTTTCATCATGATCTCTAGATGGTGTTGGGATCGAATTAGATCGCGATATCGTTTGCTTACAAGAGATACATGATAACCGGCGGCCCGCTAACTCAAAGTACTAGCGGGTCGTGCAATAAAGTTACACATAATGTAACTGTATGAACTCTATCGTTTAGAATAATCTACCCCTTGTAGGCGGGTGGGTTGAAATTTTTGTGTACTGTTCTTTTTGAACAGTTTATTTTTCTATTTAAATTATGCTGCAATGCGTATAAAATGTACACTGAGTCATCTCTTAGGACATTGACCGACCCAGACGTCCCCATCTGTCTCCTCCAGGAGAGTCATAAGTCTACTAGCACAGTTCGCAAAAGAGTACACACTACACGATCGTCATTCCGATCTCGCTGCCGAGGCCCCGCGCGAAATCCCCGACTAACAAATAGTCCTCCCTGGCCCTTGCCTTTAAATGAAGCGCCAGCACGCGCTTTATTTAGCTGAGCCAGTAGCTTTAAATTCCCTTGATAATAATCAAAACCCTGATTTTATCCAGCCACCGACGGTCCCTTGCCATCCTCCCCCCGACTCTGCCCTAAGCCGAGGTTCGTACCCTACAGGGAGTGCCCTTAGCGCGCAGTCGGATAGATTATAAGTATGCCCTGGCTGGCGGCCTTAAATTTATATTAGGAGCTTAAGGCACAGGATAGCCCGGTTAAAGAGTCGCAACCCCTCGTGGTTAAACTCTGAGATGCCACTTAAAAAAAAAATCTCTGAGGTATAATTTTTATTTTATTTTTTGATGAAGCTATAAGGCACCGGTGTGGTTTCAAAGAAGGTAGTTGATATACCAACAACTCGCACTAAGCGTTTTCAAACGTCTTTTATAATGCGCACAGCAAAGGAGTGGAACTCTCTGCCTGCGTCTGTGTTTCCGAACGCATACAACCCTAATCTATTCAAAGTGAGAGTGAACAGGCTTCTTCTGGGTAAACTCACTCCATCGTAGACTTTGTCTCTGTTACCCAGACCTAGACTAGAGTCGAGAGCAAACCCATAGTAATAAAAAATAAAAAAACAGATGTAGTGACAATAATTGAAAAGAGTATGCTTAGATGGTTTGGTCATGTTGAGAGGATGAATATTAAAGGCGTCTAACAAAAGGCAGATGTGAGTGGAAACGCCCTAGGAGAACCTAATACCTAATTGCCTAAAAACATACCTACCTATGACCTAACTGGTGATGTTCTTCAGAAAGATCATGTGCGTAGCAACCGGCGTGCGTATTATGAATGTAAACGAAGCAAAAGGAGTGTGTCAGAAGCGTAGCAGGTGGTGTTCTATAGTTTCTGCCTACCCTCATGAGAACAAGTCGTGAGTTTATGTATATATATATATATATATATCGCACACCTAGATCTAAACTGAGACAACTCAAAAATCGTTAGTTTTGAGTTAGGTTTGTATTCGAATGTTTGGTGATCATACGCAACTATCCAACATAACAGGTTCAATAAATGCTTATAAAATTAATCGCTAGATGGCTTTAACTTTCTTTTGTTGAATCAACGTCTGTAACCCACTCCCACCTAAACAAGTCTATTGTCAGTTAACCTTCACTAGCTATAAGGAGTGCACGTATTAACAAGAACGAAAACGCGGATATTTCGAATTGTTAGTTTTGACGAAACGTATACGTGAGGTTAATTCGAGTTGTTACGGTGTTGGTGAATTGTTCTGCCATATTACATAAGGATATTTTGACTTGTTCCAGTTTTGTTTGATAAGGTACGTAAATATTTAGTAACTATTTTGATTTGACTTTGTTTTGATGGATCAACATGTAAAATTCTAGTTATCCTACTATTGTTGAAACAAATTTATTTTAATGTTTTTTCAATACATAGTGTGATATTTTACATGCATTGCATAAAAATCGTTCACGGTATTATAAATTGACTGTTTCCAATACACTGTTTTTAATAACACTATTTACTGTTTTGTATTTAAAGATTTTTTTGAGTTAACTCACTATTGCTGGATAGTTATAATTTACAATAACTGCTTTTTCTATTTCAGAGAAAAATGAAGCGAGGCCGTTTTCTTGTCAATATTATCAATGAAAGATATAAAGAGAACCCATTAACAGCTAATAAATAAGACTTAACTACTACTGTAAATGTAGAAGTACAAAAAAGAAAAGAAAATATTCCAATAAACACAAGTGTGATAACTAAACCAGGCCATAGCAGACATATTGAAAGTGTTTTTAGTATATCGCCAAGTGAAGAAAGTTTCGTAGAGGACTCTGATAATGATCCAAGTTATGTTCATCAAAAGAAGAAGACTTTATCCCGTAAAGAAATTCCTTCTTCATCTTCTTCAAGTGAAAATACGTCATCAAACTCTTCGAATTCTAGCGATAGTTCTAGTAGCAGTAGTTCTGATTCTGAAACTGAAACCAGGGCAATTACTCACACTGTAGCACAGCCTCAGAGTCAAGAAGTTTTTGAAATTGAAACCACGGCTGCTACTGATACTGCTGGACAGCCTCAAACTCAAAACGTTGTTGATACTGAATACAGGGATGTAACTGATACTATTGCACAGTCTCAGAGTCATGTTGTCAATGAAGTTAGTAATGATCAGCCAAATAAACATTTATTATTTAATTAATATTAGGCAAAAAAAAAAAAATTACATTTTAAGATTTTGAGACTGATTTTGTGATTTATATTAGCATCGCATTACATGAAAGTTTTATTTTTATTTATCTGTTTAAGATTAAAGTCATTTTTGATAATGAGAGAAAAATATCTCAATATTTTGCTTCCTTTTAACTTTGGAGATTCCTTTTTTCATTGATAGTAACTGTACATTAATGTATAACTTTTAATGTATGGTTTTTATTAATGTTTCATTATTAATTTATGTTGTACCACTTGTTTAGTACACTTTTGTTTGAATAATTGTTTACATAATTTTTGTACTAATATAAGTACAACTCAAAATTATTCAATAAAACTGTTTCAAGTCTAAATGGTGTTTATTTTTTATACATAGTCACCACCCTAAAGTGTAACAACACGAAAAACAGTGATTATCGATAAAAAGGATTGAATTTTAGCCCCAGTTTGTATACAGTGACATTTTAAAATCTATTTATTATCTAGAATCAAATTAAATTGTGTAACTTCCCTAACAAAAAACGCAGATATACGTTTTTATCGTCTCCTGAAAAATGACCTTTTTTGAGTTGTCTCAGTTTAGATCTAGGTGTGCGATATATATACTAGCTTTTGCCCGCAGCTCCGCCCGCGTGGATGTCGGTTATCGCGTAAAAAAGTAGCCTATGTCCTTCTACATATCCCAGGCTATATCTCTGCCAGATTTCATGACAATCGGTTCAGCGGTTTCGGCGTGAAAACGTAACATACAGACAGACAGATAGAGTTACTTTCACATTTATAATATTAGTATCGATATATGTATTTAAAAAAATCTTAGTGAAATATGTAGATTTATGTTCCGAATACCGCTTTGCATAATCACAAGCTTCATCAGTAACTGTTTGTCGTAGAACATCAAGAATTCCAACTATAGTTTTGATTTGCCGATTGCCCCATTATAGTTTTGATTGATTTGACAGAAAGGAATAAAACAACGATACGGACTAAGGAAAATTTGTACGAACAAAACAGACATTCACAAAAATACTTGAAGCTGAATTGGAGTGACTAGAACGTTTTTAAGAGTCCGGAATTTTTGTATTTTTTATTTCAGACAAGGTTGAACACTGAGGTCAGTGATAAAAAGCATTAAATGGCAGATCATGTATGTGACGCCTAAACGCGCATTCGGTTTTCTTGCATATTTACATGATTTAATTTATAGTTATGGCGTGTATATAATTGTTTGAATTGTTAAATATGTATATAAAACGATATTGTGTGTGTTGTAAATATAGTAAATTAGTATTAACGGTGAATATATTGTTTTGTAAGTCATGGTGAGTAATAGATAATGCTTAGATAAATGTTTTTTTTTTTTGAAATGGCAACTTAGAGTGTAACCACGAGGGGCTCGGACTCTTTAACCGGACTATCCTGTGGTGCCTTAAGCTCCTAACGGATTTTAAGGCCTCCAGCCAGGGCATACTTATAAGCTAAATTCTAAATTCCGTCTGCTTGCTAAGGGCACCCCCTGCGGGGTACAGACCTCGGCTTAGGGCGGAGTCGGAGGGGGGAGGGTGGCAAGGGACCGTCGGTAGCTGGATAAAATCAGTGTTTTGATTATTATCATGGGGAGTTTGGACTAAATGCTGCTCAACTAAAGCGCGTGCTGGCGCTTCACTTACAGTCAAGGGTCGGGGAGGACTATTCGTTAGTCGGGGATTTCGCGCGGGTTATAAATGATTCCTTGTTTGTTTTATACGACGAACGAAGCTTTTGAGTGACAGCTGACATGTCAAACGAGAAATTATGACGTAAGGTTATGAAATGTGCTGGTGTAGTGTTTACAATTCGTTTTTAAATGTGATGTACTTACATACTGACAGTGCTTACCGCTACAGTTGTATTAAATTGATTTTCACTTCTCATGTTCTAAAAGTACGCCAATATAGCCCTACGAAGCGGGACTAAAGTGACCACTTTAGTCTCTAGGGAGTGCAAAGTAATTTTTAATTACCTTCATTTATGACATAGACAAACTCATACAGCCAATAAATATGCTATTATCTGTGGAGTGTGGACCATCTTCATTCCGAAAATGTTGAAAGTTTTAGTTCCATGGTTTTTCCGCAAAGAAGGTGGCGCCATGTGTTTTAAATTGTTAATCTGTGACTGGTTTATAAGAAAAAACTGACCGCGAAAATTTCAGAATTTTTGTCGAGTGTAAATTTGTTCGGTTCTAAATTACAAATAATTCAAATTGTACATTTAGCTTCCAGTAATTATTTTTTTTAGGTTTTTTATTTTATTAAGTAATATTTATTAAATGTTTTTGTACTAAATTGACTATTTTTCTCGCACTTAAAGTGAGAAGTATAGTTTGCACCTCGAGACTAAACGCCAACTTAAACGCCCTCGGTTTCATAGACTCCCTCGCACGCTCGGGAGTCAAACCACCTCTGGTATATTATGGTTTCGTTTAGTCCCTCGATATAAAATATACTATTCCATATTTTAACCGAATAGAAGCCGCTTTGAGAATTCTTTTCGAAACTATCATTGGATCTGGTTATTTTTTCTGTCTCACTCTGTCCCATTCGCAAACGTATAAGGGTCGTTTTACACAGTTTTAATTCCAAAACAATCCTAAAACCGATTTGCCGCTAGTGTCTTTAGAAACTAAGGCACCACATAGATAGGTACAGAAGTTCTACAGCATGTGACGCGCAAAAGAATCCATCCTCAGAATACCAGCCCAGTCGAGAGTCTGAAAATAAACCTACCGGCACCCCATGCACGTATGTACATACTAGATCAGGGATGGGCAAACTATGGCCCGCGGGCCATCTCCGGTCCGCGAATAGTTGCAATTCGGCCCGCAACCATCAACCCAAAAGTAAATAATAACTAAGCATAAACGCGAAACTTAAATTCATCAAGACAGAAGTGCAGTGTCGCATTGATCAACGCGTACAGTGCAGTGACGCGTACTTGCTTACATTAGTAAATCTTTGTTCCTAGTTTTTAAATTACCAGCAATAAATTATCATGCCCTTATTTCGAAAAATACAAATACATTTGTATTTCAATAAAGAAATATATTATAGATTCAGTTTTTTTATATTGGCCCGCATAGGAAAAAGTTTGTCCACCCCTGTACTAGATACTAGATAGACGTATATTAAAAAAACCGCAATCGTAACTGGAATTCGTTTGAGAAAGTTTAAGATGAAGTTTAAGATCCATACATGTTTTGTACTTACGTACGCCTGTTTTTATTCTGGTATGGAGTCGGTCTTCTGGATCTATCTATGTTGTGTCAAAGGGGTGTTAAGTTAATGTGCAGAGTGCGACTAGATGGCGTTGGGATCGAATTAGATCGCGCGCTATCGTTTACTTACAGAGATTGATGACTACCGGCGACTCGCTACGGCATGGTTAGCCGTTAAAATGAGTTCAATACCCTAGTAGCATTTTTTGTTGGCATTTAGTTGGGCCACTTACAGAAGTAAGTGGCCTTTGAGAGGCCTCTTAGGCCCTAAGAGGTATGAGGAACAGGGTGTAAAGTTCACTCATACTCTATAGTATAGGGAGGATCCTCCGACCAGACGGGTATTGTGTCTGGTGGGCAACTGCCCGACGGTTGATCTCGGGATGTTGTATATATGCTAGTCGCGCGGTAAACTCTGATAGCGCGATGCAGGATTTGTGGCGTCAGGTCTTTGATGCGTAGTTCGCATGTGGCGTTGTTGATACCGCCACAAATGCCAACCAAACGCCAACCAAAATGCTACTAGGGTATAGTATTTAGCTTATAGGTAGGAAGTTAGACTTCATAAAGCTTTAAGTACCTATAATCTCTCGCTTAAACAACCGTCGTTCATAAGCGAATTTATAGTATTTTTGTATACTGTTCTCCGTAGAACAGTAATAATCCTAATTTATTATGCTGTTATGTTCAGTGTGAAATAGTGGTGGGTCGTTGTCGATATTTTGACGGACGAAACGCAACCGTTTTCTCGACGACCAAAATGGTTGCAAAAAACGGTCATCGTTGCAACTGGTTTGAAGACGGCAGAAGGACGAAACTCATTCCAACATGGAATAGAATTGCGTTTTTGTCGAGTGAAATAGTTGCAGTTTCTTACAACTACGAGTATCAACGGGTTTGATCGTCGCATCACGAACGACAGCATTGACAATTGGTAGGTAATACATTACCGATTCTATTTCATTGACAAAAAGTTCACTTCGTCTATTATAAGGACTGTTTTGTAAACGAACGCGGAACAACGACGCGACGGACGAGATCGTTGATTCATTGCGTTCTCGACTGTATTTTCATAGACGTAAAATAAAAAATCGGACTAAATAATTCGAAGACTGGTTTGTGCAACGAAGACTGTTTGAACCCAGGACGTAAAACTTTTTCATCGTCGCAGATCACAAAACGGTCTTTGAAAATGGTTCGTCGTTTGCAACGCCCACTCCTAGTGTGAACGTTGTGACATGATTTGTCAACGTCACAGCGAGTACAAGCTTAACTGCCCGGTTTTGGCTAACATAAAGTTTTGTACTGGGGCTCTTTTTACGCAATAGAAGAAGCTACTCAAAATATGACCCTATAGAATTTGAACTCTAACAAAACTGTACATTAAACCTACAAGCTAAGTAAATGTAAACAAAGTCAGTAAAAAGTCTCCTCTTACATTTTAAGTTAGGCGTCCCTTTTATTAATTAGGACTAGCTGCTGCCTGCGGCTACGCCCGCGTGGCTTTTTCTAAAATCAAAGTAGCCTAAGTTACTCCATATAAAATCAGCTATATGCCCGTGAAAGTCCCTTCAAAATCGGTCCAGCCGTTTCGAAGATTAGCCGGAACAGACAGACAGACATCATCCATACTAATATTATAAATATGAAAGTAACTCTGTCTGTCTGTCTGTATGTTACGTTTTCACGCCTAAACCGCTGAAACGATCATCATGAAGTTTGACAGAGATAATTATAGCCTTGGTTATGGAAAAGGACATAGGCTACTTTTTTACGCGATAACCGACATCCACGCGGGCGGAGCCACGGGCAAAAGCTAGTTCTTAATAGTTGTTTTTTTTATTTGAGTACCGTATTTACTTTTTTAAGCCTTTAGTAAAAAGCTGTTATACTGATATTACGAACAGACATATTTTTTTTTTTTTATTTGTCTTGATAATTTAAATCTACTAAACAGGGTTTGTACGAGAACAAGGACAATGGAGGTCTTTATGCCTTGTTTTGACAGTAGCCTAGCATGGAGGTAGAAGTAAATAGGTTTAATGATGTTTTGAATTCACAAACTTATTGCACACGATGTTCTAAATTCAATTTATCCTCTAGCGGATAAAAACGGCTTTTGCACTCAGATATCGAAAATAGTTATTTGTTATACAAGAGTGCAAAATTGCTTTTTAACCGCGTGGTCAATTTTTATTAAATTGAATCACGAGCGCAGCGAGTGATTCAAAAGTTAGAATCCTGAGCGTTAGCGAGGGAATCAAAAGTCAAAAATCTTTGCACTCGAGTGCAACACGTAACTTTTCATCCCACCTCAGCGAGGTAATGACTAAATACAAAAAAAAAAAAAAAAACATATGCAATCACAAGATACTTTTATTTCAGTTTAGGTATTAATTACTACACTATGATAGGTAAGTATTACAGAATAATTTTTAAATTATAACAAATAATTAGGTATAATTAAGAAATATTGAAGATAACGTTCCTACAGTTACATAAGTTGAGTGTAATATTTTTGTTAGGTACTGTAATGTTGGTGTTAGTGACTTGTGTACTGTTTTTCGGTAAACTGTCTGTCATATTTACTTAATAGTTGTACCGATTCATCGGATTCCCTTGGCGTAAATGTTGGCGAGAGAGGGCGATGGTTAGGTGTTTCGTAACGGCTCATATTTGATGTAGAAGTGTGGATAGGTGTCGATATGTATGTCTTTTTTCATCTTTATTGTTGCTTTATTTCTTGGTTTCGGATAATTCAATAAAATATGCCAGCAAAACGTTTTCTGAGAAAGTTATGGCTCTTTTAGCTAGTCGCCACGTGTTAAACATATCGTACTGTTTAAAATACTTCTCGCGTGATTGTTGAGGGAGAAAGCTCATTTGCGCATTATTAACAGTTTCAGTCAATTCTGTTAGCGTCAACTAAACTTCCTCGTCGCTAGAATCACTCATTTTAGGTTTTTAACTTGATTTTAAGTTTCTTGTTTTTAACCTAAGGTTTTAAAAATATGACGTGAAAAGAAAATGGCGCGCGCAAAGCGAATGAAAAAAAGTACACCAAGAAGGTTCCGAGTCTGAGTTTTTAACAAATTAAAAAAGGTTGTATGATAAATTCGGCACCATGGAGGTAGAATTAAATAGGTTTAATGATGTTTTGAATTCACAAACTTAGTGCACACGATGTTCTAAATCCAATTTACTTTATCCTCTAGCGGATAAAAACGGCTTTTGCACTTAGATATCGAAGAGCACAAAAAACCCTTTCCGAGATGGGGGGATGAAAATACTCTTTCCGAGATGGGGGGATGCAAATATTTTTATTTCTCGTTGGAGAGATTCGACTAATCCAGCTATTGAAAAGGAAATGAGCAAGGATATTAAACGACAAATAATGGGTGAACAAGAGAAAATAAATATTAAGCATCACAAAGAGACATTCGGAAACACATTACACCTTTGCAAAAAGTGCAAATTCAATTTAGACCAATAACAACTGGCAAATTAAATAGATTCAATAGTACCCTAAATAACAAGTTAAATGTTCTGAGCCATAATATGGACGACGCAAATAAATTGTACGAGGATTTCTTTTCAGTAGTGCACACTGAATTCAATAAAACTTTTGAAAAGAAAACAAAAAATATTTGCCCTAATTTTATATTTAGTGACTGGGCAACTAGAGGTATTAGGATAAGTAGGGAAAGACTGTTCGAGCTGTATGGCCTTAAGCCATTTATTAACACTGAAACTTTCAACAAGTATGTTGCTACATATTCCAAAATTTTTAGAAATACCTGCAAGATAGCTAAAGCCTTATGCATTAGCCACAAGATCAAATCAGCTGAAAATAAAATAAAAACAGTTTGGAAAGTTATAAATAATGAATCCAATAGAAAGAAAATACGAAACACAGATTTCACATTGGAGACTTCACGTGGCGCCATAAGCTCCAATTTAGAAGTAGCTCATGAATTTGTACATTTCTTTACTGATATACCATCTAGAACGACGGAATCTTTAAATTCCTCACCCGATGTCTCAATTGGTTTATTAAGAGCGAACGTTCCAGGCTGCCCGGTTGAATTTCAATTTAAACATATAAACCCTATGATAGTTATAAAAGCTTTTCGGCAAATCAAAATCAAATTAACCGAAGATCTATGGGGAATGTCTATCAAAGTTTGTACATCTATAATCGAGACTATAGCACCATACTTAGCTTTAATATTTAATTTGTGTGTGGATCAAGGAGTCTTCCCGGATTTAATGAAATACAGTAAGGTTATACCACTTTTTAAATCGGGGGACAGTAAAAACACTAACAATTATAGACCAGTATCCGTGTTGCCGGTATTCAGCAAGGTGTTCGAAAAGGTGATGCTCAATCAAATGCTTAATCATTTTAACACCAACCATATCTTACACGATCAGCAATATGGTTTCACCAAAGGACGTTGTACGACTGACGCCGGTGTCACCTTATTAAGACACATATTTACAGCATGGGAGGAGGCCCAAGATGCCATAGGAATCTTTTGTGACCTCTCCAAGGCATTTGACTGCGTAAATCACGAAACCTTACTCTTGAAACTGGAGCATTACGGACTAGGTAAACTTGCGCTCAGTTTAGTAAAATCTTATTTAAATGATAGACAACAGCAAGTTCAAATAAATGGAGTCAATTCACTCGGCTTAAGAGTAAAAATGGGTGTGCCACAAGGCTCGATATTGGGTCCTTTCCTCTTTTTAGTATATATTAATGATCTAGCCCATTTATTAAAAAACCAACCACAAATGGTGTTATTTGCTGACGATACTTCCTTAATTTTTAAGATAAATAGACGTGCATCAAATCTTGACGACGTAAATAACGCCCTATTGCAGGTCCAAAATTGGTTCACTGCTAATAATTTAGTATTAAATGGGAAAAAAACTAAATGCATAAGATTTGCTTTACCGAATGTTAAAAGTAGTGATTGTGACATAGTATTGAATAGGGAGAAACTAGAATTCGTCGATAAAACTGTTTTCCTAGGGATCACGCTCGACTCAAGGCTGCAATGGGGTCCTCATTTAACATCTCTTGCAGGGCGGCTAAGTTCAGCAGCATATGCTGTGAGAAAAATCCGTCAATTTACTGATGTAGATACCGCTAGGCTAGTCTATTTTAGTTACTTTCATAGTATCATGTCTTACGGTATTTTACTATGGGGACGGGCTGCAGATATCGAATCTATTTTTATTCTACAGAAAAGAGCCATCAGAGCAATATATGGCCTCCGCAGGCGCGATTCTCTAAGGGAACTGTTTAAAGATATTAACGTCATGACGGTACCTTGTCAATACATCTATGAAAACATCATGTACGTAAGGAAAAATGTAAATATTTTCAGTAAAAGAGGTGAAAGACACAATTATAGTACCAGAAATAGGGACCAATTAGTTCAACCAGGTTTCAGACTGGCTAAAGTAGACTCATCCTTCATGGGGTACTGTTTAAAATGTTACAATAAAATACCTCCCCACATACTCCAATTGAACGAAACAAAATTTAAAACTTGTATAAAACGCACACTATGCAGCCAAGCATATTATAAATTGGGGGATTACATCGCTGACAAAAATGCTTGGCTCAATGCTGGTCCTGCTCCATAAGGGCGCATAAACTAATTGATTAGCATTTGAAAATATTATTGGAGCTGCTGAAGATTGTAAACTATTTTTGCATTGTATAAACTCAATGTCCTTGAATTATATAATTGCATAGCACAGGTGTGAGTACTATGTACTATAGAGCTACCATTTACCGGGTAATATGTCTTTTATTGACTTGAATGTGCCCTGGCGGCTGAGAGTATGTCATGCTCACTCAAATGTCTCGCTGGTGGTGGCGTGTGTGTTGGATCATTAAGTTCCCTTCAAAATGGTTGAGCTAAATGGTGCTGATCCATGCGTCATGTTCGTGAACGGGCGCCGTCAGTTGGGACTGGTCATCTCTTAGCTGCCACGGCTTATTTTAATTTTTGTGAATTGTTTCTATTACGGACGCTTCTAACGTGCACGTCTTTCTACATTGTTCTCACATGTATAACTTCAACATGAATGATGTAACCCATATTTTGTAACAATATTTTAAAAGAGTGTCCATGGAGTTTCTTGTCCGTTCTTCTCCATAGGAACCTACTACGCTTTGGAATGGGCAACTAGCTTCATCTTTCTGACTGACCGACCCCTTGCTTGACAATTCAAAAGTACCTGTAATTGGTTTATTTGAAATAAATGCTTTGAGTTTGAGTTTGAGTTTGAGTTTGAGTTTGAGTTTCGGCAAAGCGTTTTTTTTGCGGCAATAAGTAATTTAAAATGAAAAAAATATATTGGTACACATGGCTACATATCAAGCTATATATTTTCAGTATAAGCTGACCTCACATTGTACGGAAATCCTATACAATGCAAGATCAGCTTATAGAAATGTATAGCTTGATATGTAGCCGTGTATACTAGTCGACCCGACAGACCGTCAAAATTAAATTTAGTAGAAAAAGGACTTAAATTTTTTCCCGAGTTATCCAATTATGCGGGCAATTTTTCCAAACTTTCCATATAAACCTAATTCGAACGATTAAAAACATAAAACAGCTAAATTGCTCCAGCTGTTATCAAGTGATGCGCGTACCAATGAGCAGTTTTTTTATTTATATACTAGCTTCTGCTCGCGACTTCGTTCGCGTGAAATTTCTTGTTCCTCCATTGCCCAATTTGTTCTCGAGATATCATCAAAAAAGCCGTTCTGTACAAAACGTAAGAAAAAGTTAATTTTCTACAATTTAATTTGTTTCGTAATTATTTCGCATGCTTTAATAGTTATTCTACTATTCGGGGCGGAGACAAATCCAACAAATCCAAGATCATAAAAATCAGTCCAGCCGTTCTTGAGTTATAAATGATGTAAATAACCCGACTTTGTTTTATATATTAAGAAGATATACAGATACAATAGACATTTATCTTTTACATTCAAGTATAATATAAATTATAACTCTTAAACAAGTTTAATCTAACTCTAGGTATTATTCTAAAAGTTTACGTTTCATAGGACCAATCTACTTTCACGGTTCTGGTATCGATATAGGTACCACTACTATAGCTTCAATATTCAATACAATAGACATTTACCTTTTACATTCAAGTATAATATAAATTATAACTCTTAAATAAGTTTAATCTAACTCTAGGTATTATTCTAAAAGTTTACGTTTCATAGGACCAATCTACTTTCACGGTTCTGGTACTCGTATCGATATAGGTACCACTACTAAAGCTTCAATATTCAATAATTCTTTTCTCAGGTAGTAAAGGAAATGTAATACTTGTACTTATGGAGCGCGACTTCTAGCTACAAGAGGCAAATCACAGGCAAAAGTTGAATTCGATTTTTCTTGTGGTTCATATGATTTCTTAGCAATCTCCGGCACTGGGGGCACTTACTTTTAAAAATACACTGGCAAAGTGTTATTGGGTTTTTCCATTTTAGAGGTATGAGGAACAGGGAGTAAAGTTCACTCATACTCTGTGGATAGGGAGGATCCTCCGACCAGACGGGTATTGAGTCTGGTGGGCAACTGCCCAACGGTTGATGTCGGGATGTTGTATATATGCTAGTCACGCGGTAAACTCTGATAGCGCGATGCAGGATTTGTGACGTTAGATCTTTGATGCGTAGTTCGCATGTGGCGTTGTTGGTGTTTGTTGACTCCCCTCCGGAGACCGGAGATCGATAGTGGGCTGAGTCAGTGCATATGTTGCTTGCCAAGGCCAGTTGTGATTCCAGTGAGTCGGAACCGGGTGCCGCATAGTTCACGGTGAGTCGGAACTGTCTGCGGTGATTCCCCAGTGAGTCGGGGTGGCGCTGCGTTTGTTGATCTAGTGAGTCGGACGTCGTACAGCGCCGGGTTGAGGCTGACTGCTGGCGTCGACCAGGAGAGCGTTGAAGGGCTCTGCTTGTGGACCGGCCGAAAGTGCAGTGTACTGTGCCAAGGTTGCCGATGAGGCTGAGGAACACCATCAGGAATTTCTTAGAAGCAGCCCGGAGTCTGGATTTGAGTCCGGCTAATGACAATAGGCGCGTCCCTATTACATGGGACTGGTGAAATGTGGATACACCTCCGCCTAATTCTTCAGGGATTTCATGCGTAATTTTATGTTACTTTCAGAACAAACGGCCTAAGGTAATACGAAGATTATATAATCATTATCCTGTCACGATGAATGAACTATGTTGCCTAAACAACACAACGTGGCTTTTAGCCAACACAATTAGTGTGTACTACCCGTTTGTGAAAACGAGTAGCTGAAATACAGTTTAAGGTGTTTTTACATTGAACCCAGTCGAAGAAAATAAGTTGTCTGTAGTTCTGTTATCAGAAAATATCATCATCATTTCAGCCGAAAGCACTGCTGGACATAGGCCTCCCCCAAGGACCGCCACTTTGACCGATTCTGTGCTTCCCGCATCCAGCGGATTCCTACGGCCTTCTCAAAGTCATCGGTCCACCATGGTCCACCTTGTGGGAGGCCTTCGCGATGCGACGTCTAGACGCTGCGTCTTCCGTTACGAGGTCGAGAACCTTTCGGCCCCACCCGCCATCTGTTCTGCGAGCAATGTGCCCTGCCTATTGCCACTTAAGTTTGGCAAGCAGAAAATATACAAAGATATTATGTATGCAGTTCCAATTTTTCTCTTTTATTTACTGTCACATCAGATTTTTTTTTCTTTAAATTGTCTTAATGTTCATGTAATAATCAGACTATCTAAGAATAAGCGAACTACGCTTAACTACTAAAAGTGTCCGTGAAAGGTAAAAAGGGTTGATTACAATACATTTGCCTCTGCAGTTTGCTTCAGTTTGCATAAGGACCCTTATTTTAGTTTTGTGTTTTGTATAAGAGTTGCCGTAAACCGAGTTGAATGGCGTGCAATAGGAGAGGCCTTTATCCAGCAGTAAACTGCTTTAATGCCGAGTTTCGCGTATATATTAAATCCATAGTTCGTTCCTAAGCTAGACCAAGTTCGTATTAATACATTTCGCTTTGGTCCTAAAAACGTTCCATGTCAAAAACGCCCTTATGTGACTTAACAAGTCCAATATAAAGTTGCACACAACATTCGTTTTTACTGCCTACAACTGGGAGCAGTTCGCAGTTATTTTGCTTTCTTTTGAACCGACTCTCAAACTTGGAAAGTTGACATTATGATAACACTTAGTCAAATAGCTTTATGTTCGTAGACATGCGAGAAGAGAGACATGTAAGAAGCCTCTTTTTATTCCTCTCATCCTTAGGATAACGGATATGATGCCTTAAAAAGAGGCTTCTCAAAATTTATGAGGAGACGGCAGCATAGCATTTCTCCCAAAATACAAGCTTGACTTAGTTTTTGAGTTGGTAGATCATCAACTGTATACTGCTATACATGGATTAAGTTTTTGTTGTACTTTGAGAGTGAAAATAAATAATTTATTATTATTAAAATTATTATTTATTTATTTATTTATTTATTCATCTTTAATTCAGGCACAGTACCCATAATTTGTTAGTATTACTTAAACTATGTTAGACTAAATTAATTAAGACACAAACATACATACAAACATAAACATATTATAAACAACAATAACAATACAACACAGCCTAAGGAACATAATATCTATTCTGCCATCTTCCGGAGACACCAGGCAACAGTACATGCACTGCACACAGATGCCCCATCAGGTGGCCTTCAGACTTACTGGCAACAATGCTCAGGAGACTATATACATTATACGTTATACATTTGCTGATTTTCGCATGCATCGAAAGTTAATTACTACAGATCACTCGTAGGTAGACATTTTTATATTTTCTTACCTAGTTTTGTATGGCTAAACCCGAATAAATTTTATCGTAGGGAGGGAGGGCTCTTTCTTGGTAGAGAGATGATCGTCACGGAGTGGCTGGCAGCTGGATGAGAGTGGCAAGAGGCAGAGTAGGTCACTCATTCCACTGTCCTGCTATAGGCTGATAGTGAAACCCATGTGTGCTTATTTTTCAACTTTTTAAACGTTACATATAACTCTTTTTTGATTAAGCTTTTTAGATATGCATGAACTATGTTCAGCTACGTTAGCGATAATACCTTAGTAATATATCACAGGATCTTTTATCGCTTAGTCTACACGATATCAAAAAGATGAAGCCACTAAATGGATTCAAGAGACACATCGTTATGAATATAGAGGTGAGACAAATTAATTGTGTCCACTTTGGATAGCACAGATGTATTATATCGGCAAAACGTCATTGTATCGAAGACAATGCTACCGTATCAAAATACACGTGTTTTTGCATTTTCCTTAATCATTTCAGCCGAAAGCCACTTTGACCGGTTCTGTGCTTCCCGCATCCATCGGATTCCTGCGGCTTTCAAAAGGTATTTTTTTATTTGTGCTTGACATTTTGGGGGGGGGGAGGGTTGCCATAATCGCCACGCTTGGCAGGCGGGTTGACGATCGCAGTATAGTGTTAAAAATGCATAGAGAAAGCTGCTGCCCATTCTCTAGTAAGTCCCTTAGTCGCCTTTTACGACACCCACGGGAGGAAATGGGGTGGTGCTATTCTTTATGGTCGGCGCCACACCGGCCATTTTCCTTAATAATGTCAACGAATTATGCTTATATCTGAATAAAACATAATATTATATCAGGCCTGTGATCCTCGGGTTATGCAGAGCTGTCCTATAATATAGCCAAAATTTAGCCAGTTATGTTTAAGTCCAATATAATAGGGGCGAGCCTATTGCCAGATCTGAATAGGATTTAAATAAAGACTTTGAAAGGTAGATAACAACTTCAAGGTAGCAAAAGCGGGTAATTCGACTTTAGGCAGACAGGGTAGCCGAGATAATTCAATCTTTTGAATAGTATTTTTCGCAAACAAGTAAAAATTTATACCTACCTGGTATGAAACGCCATTTTACATAAATTCTAACATTTTGAAGCAATTTGTGTCCGCTAGACAATTGTAATGAATATTTTTTTTTTCAGAACCTTGTTATTACTTTTTGTGCGAGTAAAATATTGACACGATTTAATGTGTGACATTTCCGTAGACAAGGTTCATACAAAATAAAAATATATTTATAAGTATAATCTAGTTTGGTCATTTAAATCTATGTAAAAATATGCATTTTCCAGTTTGAAGTATAATATGGTGTAATAGTTTTTAAAATTATACAGTGTGAGTCTTTATAATGTGCACATATCGAAATGAGGGAATTTATGCTTAATTTTATCTACGGCAAAAATATAAAAAAAATCTAAATATTATATTTTATGTTTTATGGAATTAAAAAAAAATTGTTCCCAGTGTAAACAAAACGGTGTAACTTTTAAACTAAATGATCTATCACGATGAAACAAAGTCCATAATGATTGGAAGTAATTAGGCGTCCAAATATTGGGGAAAAAACTACCCGCAATTGAAAAGAAACATGTTTTTTTAGCAAAAATCTGTTTTTTTTTTCCATCATTTGTTACAATAATTGTAAAATTTCTCAATAAGGGGGCGTCTTATTGAGACATTTTGAAATAAAAATAAAAATTCCATAAAAAATAAAAAGTTTTTTTTTTCTGTATTTTTTCCGTAGATAAAATTAAGCATAGATTTAGATTCCCTCATTTCGATATGTGCACATTATAAAGCCTCACACTGTATCGTCAACTCCAACCAGTACGTTCCATTTATCATAAATTATGAAGGCAAAATATCAACATGACTATGACCCATAAACAAAATAAGTAACTACTTTCATGTTACTTACACGTTTTCGGATTTCTACCTACTGGAAAAGCGTTACCGCTTTTCCAGTAGGTAGAAATCCGTGTAAAATAAATAACGAACACCAAATCCATATTTTCAATGAACTTGTTCACAGAAATGGAATGTAAACACAAGCAAAATCAAAAACTTTACAGCTGAATATGCTTCAGAGCAATAACACTCAGAACACAATTATTGAACTATTAAATCATAAAGTCATTGCACCTAAATTATCCGTTTCCATTGCCATTTTATTTTTATTGACAAATGCTACTGTTTGCAGGTAACGCAGCCAGCAATTTAGATGCAAGAGAAAGATTAAAACTCTTTCACATTTCCACCACCCATTAAATATGTGCCACTCACCGCATACAGCTTAGTCGGTGTCACGGGTATGTTGGGCACAGTATTAGCGCGTCTGAATAGCCACATTTTTCAAACTTATGCACCATTCAGCCATGTCTATCCACACACGGGTTAACAATGGCGGTTAGGATTACACGGTCCTATGTTATCTTACATAATCGAGATACAACGATAGCCCATTAACAGGTTAACGAGTTTAGCGATTATCAACCCGTGGAACTTTATCATATCAAGGGAGAACGTGGTTATGTTGGAGTAGCGGTAGCGGGTTGGTGTGTGGTACAATTTATGCAAGGATTTTGTTGTATTTTTTTAAACTTTTTAATCCTATTGTGTCGCAGTTGTTTTACAGACACTTAACTTTTGGAAAAGTGAGGATATTTTGGAGTACCGACTTACACCCATTTAAAAAAACCACAAATACAACAACGATTTAATTAGGGTTCCGTAGCCAAATGGCAAAAATCGGAACCCTTATGGATTCGTCATGTCTGTCTGTCTGTCTGTCCGTCCGTATGTCACAGCCACTTTTTTCCGAAACTATAAGAACTATACTGTTGAAATTTAGTAAGTAGATGTATTCTGTGAACCGCATTAAGATTTTCACCAGAAATAGGAAAAAAAACAAAAAATTTTGGGGGTTCCCCATACTTAGAACTGAAACTCATTTTTTTTTTAATCTAACCTTTACGTGTGGGGTATCTATGGATAGGTTAAGTGTGTGTCAGACCACGCACAGTGAAGGGTTCCGTAGTTGGGATGAATTTATCCCAATAATAAACTTAACTAACTAAGGTTTCTGATACGGAACCCTTCGTGCGCGAGTCCGACTCGCACTTGGCCGGTTTTTTTTAAATGATTTGTTCCTCTCCTTGACTCACACTTCCTATCGACTGATGTCAAATAGAGCTTTACTGTTTGGTTTATTCTGCCAGGAATGTGGTAGACCTACCTACATATATGAAACCTCCATAAATATCAGACTTAGGATAGACTCTCAAAATACTTTTATTTTGGGTGGAAGACCTAAAGAAGTTCGCGGTCAAGACGACATTAAGTCCTGAGTTAAGCTACACGATTACTGACAAATACTTGCATTGACTGGACAGATCCACTCAAATGTATGTGATTCTTTCCTCAAAAGACCATTTCAGACACGGATTATGTCTGGACTTTAAAAGAGACTTTGACCCCTGAGTTTGATTTTGCCATTTCTTCTCAGGGTAATCAGATAGGAAATGTCGACTCCATCTAGCTTATTTTTAGGGTTCCAAACCCATATAATATAGGATCACTCGTGTGTCTGTATGTTCGTAATTTTTTTAATATGACGTGAAAATGAGATTCCGATATCCTATTGTTACGCGCCACACAAGTTTAAGTACCACTAGCGCCATCTAGTATCGAATAGCAGAACTAGTGACCACTAACGCCATCTAGTATCGAGTAGCAGAACTAGTAGACTCGAGATTCTTATAGATAATTCGATGCTAGAACTTTCTAGAACTTTCGAAGGACTATATAAGGCCGGTAAGGACCCCGACTCGAGACAGTCGAAATTAAGCGATAAGTTCGATACAAGCGATCTTCGAGTGCAACTTTAAGAGTGAATTTGTGTTTTATAATTAGTGTGTTTTGGGTTGTTATCAGTGTTCTTTAATTAAAGTGTCATTTTTAGTTTTTAAATCGGCAGTTTTTACTGACACGAACCGCAAGCTCGTAACACTATTTACAGAATAAACGATTTGTTTTCATTTTAATTCACTCGCACATACCAGGCAAGCATGGCCCTAAAAAGAGGAGGCCTATACTTAACAGTAAGTGGAACGAGACTGCTAATAATGATAACGATGATGACCTTTTATAGCTAGCTATGTGCTTTTCTGTTGATGTAAAAGTGCATTGAAATAAAAATAGGCCAACCCGCTACGTGTTCCTACTGAATCCGCTCCCTTATAACAACTTGGGTAACGAAGAGTGAAAGCGGACACTCTTACTTATTAGTGTACATGGCTTATGACTTTATATGGTTGAATTGGCTACATTAGGTGATAACTTTTTTATGTTATTGCGTATATGCGAGTTGGTGAAATAGAAAATTTAATCGGGAAATGGATAACTCGCTTTGTTATGACGGTGTTTCTTGGTACAGCTATGCTCGATGAAAATAAGTACGTCAATCTCAGTTTTGGTACTATAAAATATTGCTTTATAGATGTTTTGGAATCCCTAATATTTTATGGGTTGTATAATTATAGATTCCCCCCTGGCCAACCTACAGTCTTTGTTATTACACAAAAATTATTATCTGTGGTTCAATAATTAATAAAGTTTTGAATTTGCACCAAGGGGTCATATCGACGGTATATGGGAGCGCCCTTTGGTTATTGTCATACCTTTTTTATAGCCTCATAGACAATTTTTTCACCCAAGAAGTGTATTTGACCTCTAAGGGAAAACTAAACTATATTCGGTATGTATAACACCACATTTGTATTCTGCGGAAGGCCGCCTACGATTTGGGCAAGCTTATGGATCATTTACGTTAGATCGTGCCGTGTCTGAGGATTTTAATTTCCACGAGTCGAGGACTTTTCCTGGTTTAACGTGAACTCGTCTTTGACGGATGATTCATCGAGATGGTTTTTCATAGACAAATCCGAAAATGTTAGAAGTAGTAAATTTATTTTTAAAGATCGTTGTGGATTTTCTATTTAAGAAAAACTACATTCAAAGCGAAGCAAAATTCCTCATAAGCCTTTTCCGTTCCTTTTCTATGGCCTGGCCTGGCCAAGCCCTGGCCTAGACGCGTCATGGTCCAGTTTGCCTGGCACATTTACTTTTGAGGTATATTTAACAGAAGAACTCCTACACCTTTCCATATGAACAGGATGTCCAAAGTTGAAAGTGGGGCAACCAGCCCCACTTTCAACCATAACTATTTCTGTGGCTTTTAAGAACATGTTGGAATTTTGTAAGCTGCATTTACATGTCGTGTATTCCACTTTCTAGAATTCCACTAAATAGAAGAAAATGTCGGTAGACATAATGCAGAGAATTTTGGAACTTTACTAAACAAAACAGTCCCTAAGTTGTGAGGTTCTACTTCTACTATCTCTTGTCTGGTAGGTACGGGTTGGCATGTCGACTGTCAAACGACATCGCAACGATTCTTCGTGGATTATCTCCATATGGCGAATACGAAATGCGATGTGCATTCAATATTCGTCGTAAGAAAGGAATCTTAGAGATAGTTAAATAAAAGGAAATCCCTTTCAACCAATTACGCAGGTGGCTACAGGATTTCACCCACACACAAACAGAGAACTGGTGGACCTCGACGCCGCGCTGCAGGCAGTCCAGAGAGGCTATGTCTTCCTTGGATGGTAGGCTGACCAGGCGCCTTTTACGCCTGGACAGAAACGGTCTGCACCTGGTGACGGGGACCATCACGGGACACTGCTCGCTAAACAAACATTTCCACACAATAGGGATAACGGACAGCCCTCTGTGCAGGGCCTGCGTGGAGGCGGATGAAACCGTTGCGCATGTGCTCTTCGAATGCACCCAGATCAGAACAGAAACCCTCGGGGAACCCAGATCCTATGCCGATGTTCTGAATAGACCAGGAGACGTGATTAGCTTCTGGAAGGAGCTGGGCTGGTTGGAATAACCACCAACAGCCGCCTTGGCAAACGCACAATGGTTTAAGTACTAAGTGCGGAAACCAAACCCTCTAACATAGATAAATAAAAGGAATTCACTGTTGCCATAACTTTGTGAAACAATAATACGCCAACCAATGGCTTCTGGCTAGCTACCTGTTTTCAGAGTGAAAGCTAAAGTTCAACTGTATCTCAGCCTGAGGTATGGTTAAATATTAAAAATGCACCATCAATTTAAATACCAATATAACTGCAAAAAGACCCTGTCAATTCGCACCAATTACCTGCTTCACTTAACGCTATCCATTTTATTAAGGTCACTTTGTTCAAGCTTGTTTAGCAAAGTACACACCTCGTGAAAGAGGCCATTCAATCCAATATGTTCCAGCTGAACATTTAAAAGAGTAATGACCCCAAATTAATTCTCGATACTTAATTTATTCAAAAATATTATGATTAACGCGAATTATCGATCATGGTGCAATCTCGAACGAGTGGATTTTAGTAGATTGACAATGATAGGGGTATCTAAAGTGCTTTAGCACTCCATTAGTCTGTATTAAGGGTGTCAGTCCTTTAATGAGTCAAGCTTTTTTTGTTATGTCTGTGTGTGGGTGTATTGGTGCGATGTAGTGACGTAGTTACATGTGGTCATGCCGTGTTATCCTGGGTAAAGGGTTTTACCCAGGATAACACGGCGTGACCACGTGTCATAAAAGGCTCATACGTACTCGTATGAGCCCTTTATAACGTGGGTGACGTAAAATGTGTCTCTGATTTTGAAATAGGAGCAATCATTAGTCTATTTTTCAAACATGGTGATCATTGTATGTTTGTTCTATATTTAAAAAGTATTTAAGTCTAGCCGTAGTACAATTAAAATACGTTATTGACGTCATTCGCTGAGTCAGTCAGTGATGTAGCTAAAACAATATTTTATATTACTTCCTGCAACCACTCTGCTAAGTTAAATATAATGTTACTCATAACCTATCAAAGTATCAATAGCGAGTTTTGTTCCTATTTCATATTTTTCAATAAACGCTCCAATAAAATAGCTTTATACCCTTCGAAAGTGCAATTCCACAGGTGGCGCACCTGGGAAATTGCAGTATCGAGAGGTCAGGAAACTCCTTGAAGATTGCTTCCCAGGATTACTTTAACCAAGATCCAGTGAAGCTTCAAACAACAGGATTCCTAACAAATGTTTCCAAGTTGATGGGTTCCAGTTTGTTAACCCTACAACATACGAATTTTTTGGCAAACGTGTACGAAATAATTTGTTATATTAAAAACTTGTGGTTTTGTGCTAATTAAATTTATTGCTGTATAGGGAGTTTCAAAATGGCAATTTAAAATTGTTTATTGCTTCATAAATAGTTTTTGTAGACTAGAATATGAGGATACCAACTTTTATAATTAAACTTCAATTTGAATATTCAAAATATGCTAAAATTTATAAAGTGTGATGATACGATATTGAAGGGTGTACCAAAGATGACCTCGGAGATTTTCTTGATTAGAATTCCGACGTCATTCGACTAACTTTCACATAAATTAAGAAAATCCTTAATACACGCTCGGATGTCTGCAGCCCAGCCTATATTAAAACAACAATGGACTCACCCTCAGGATCCTGAAGGGGCTCTCGGCTAGCAAGCAGACTTCTCCAGACGTCGTCTTATCAGGCTGAGCAGGCAGCATGATCTGCAGCTCACCTCCAGGGTCCACCTTCTCACGATTGTGTCGGTTGTGGCCGGTTAGGGTCCACACCCATTCCTGGAAAGAAATAATTTGAGAATTTAGACAGTGTTCATCAGTGAAAAAAAGTTTCGTTTGATAATGAAAATTATAGTTAACTAGAGTCAGACTCTTGTTACCTACAAGTAATATTATCAATCTTGATGGAGAATTGTGCCCGACGGCCATGACCGATCGTACTTCGCACTATCGTACAAATCATTCGTCATAATATTCATAATAGACGTTTGTGAAGCCGAGATTTGAATGGAACTAATTAACAATAATTATGTTCTATGATAAATTAACTAAATTGCGGTGTCACTGGAATTTTTTTTTGGGCTAGACTCGGAAGCCATAAGCACTTTAGTCAATCTTAGACTTAAAAGACTTAAGTACTTTTGGCCGAAGCCGTAAGCACTTAAGTCAAATCGTCGCCTTAGTAGTGAAGGGAGCTATTCCACACTAAACTGGTTCCAAGATAAAGATAAATCAAAAATTCACCACTTGATTTTTTGTTCCTAGTTTCATTTAACTCCTTTCAGGTCTGGATGAAAAACCAAAACTCTAGTTGAGCTATCACTTAGATCTCTTCACCACTAAAATCTCCGTCTAACGACGAGTATGGTGGTGTTCATAACTCAATTCGGTCAAAAGTGTGGCTTAGCTCTCTTCACCACTAAAGTGACGAAATATTAAACTTAAAAGACTTAAGTACTTTTGGCCGAAGCCATAAGCACTTAAATCAAATTTTAGACTTAAAAGACTTAAGTACTTTTGGCCGAAGCCAAAGGTAAGCACTGAAGTCTTTTGGCCGCCGCGTCTAGAACGGTGCAAGTGAACGAGCACTTAGGACACAGCAGCAAGTGATACATGGTCTGATCAGAAGCACCGCACTCGCTGTTGATGTTGGTCACCAACTGAGTTCAATCAATATGAATAGCTGAATAAAAATACCGTCGACACGAAAAGGAGAACTATGTTGCACTTAGGTACATATGTAAAGCCATATCTATACGACCATTAAACAACTTTAGGGCAAAAAAACTGACAATGCGTCCTGTATCACGAACATTTCACGTTGGTTTGCGTCCACTATCACGACACCTATCGTTTTGCGTCACGCATTCATCACGAATGGACAGCATGGATGGCTAATGCGTAACGGGATTAACATATCTTAAAAACCATAACATGATAATATCACTATGACAGAAAGAAAGCTTCCTGGTTGAGTGATAGCGATACACAAAACGTCTAACATATAGTGTAACTCCTCGTTTAATAAATGAATTTGAGATCTCAGTTCACTCTTATATAAAACATTTTATGAGTTCTCTGCTGGTCCTTGTGTAGAACTACCCCTTTTGATTTGTTTTGTTTGCAATTTTTTATTATTAATAAAAAATATATTATTATTATTTAACTACTAGTTTTTTTTTTTTTTTTTGGAAGTACACATTCTTACTTTGTATATTATATCTAGATGCACAATATACTATAAGTAAATGTACAATCCACTATGTTTCCACATGTTACTAGCTTATAGAAAATAGTTTTGGTAAAATTAAATAGTAAGGTAGACAATGGAAGAAAATCCCAAGGCATTAAGTCCGCCCTTGTACAGTTTTTACTTGTGCATAAAGTTCTAATAAATAAAATAAAATTAATATATTATAACAACAACACAATTATTTGGTAATCTTAAAACTAAATAGCTAATACATACTTAAAAAAAATATATAAAAAATTTGAGCAAGGCACTTCATAATTTGTTTTATTCTGTGACAAAACTAAGTAAGTCAAAGCGTTTTAATAAAGTTAGTTTACTCTGTATATTTTATTTTAAGCTCCGCTAATGGCATATAATATTGTTTAAAGCTATTTATGTTTTCTATACCTATAGGTAACTGAAATAATAATATTTTTTTAAAATAAATATCTTAGACCGTAAGGCCGCTTGTACACGCTACGAAAATTCACCGTGTATGCTGCAGACAGGACCAATTCATCATGTACACGACAAGAATTTTGTCGGACCTAGGTACGAAAACTTATCGTGTCTGCTGCAGACAAGACAAATATGAACGTGTACGCGATAGGATTGTTTTCGGGCAGCCGTGTGTAGGTTATGGTGCCTACCATACCCTACACACGACTGCCCGAAAACAATCCTATAGAGCACGTCCTGTAGAGCAGCGTTGCTCTAGTCAAATCTGTTATTAATTTGCGATTGTTTGAGAGTGAAGAGCACGTCCATTCGTTAGACGTACACTAACAACCTGAACCACCTCACCTACCCCGCCCCTCCCTATACCGCAGCAACACAGAGTGCGTCTTGTCTAGCGCAGAGAAGATATTTTCTTGGTCAGCATCATGGCAGTGTACACAGTTCGTGTGTTACAAACGACACGAATTCTTGCGTAGGCCCGGTGACTTTTCTTAGCGTGTACAATCGGCCTAAGTTGCCTTGTTTCCATGATAACAGAATAGTTATGTAAAACCTAGTATCTATGCATACTCAGTCTATAACGTAACAGGCAGGGAACGTGTGTCTCTCTGTGAGAAGGAACTGGCCGAAATCCACCACGCAAGCCCAGTGCGGATTGGTGGATGTTCACATGTTTTCGATTTTAGTTAGTTATCTTTAAAAAACTTGTATTACTTACAAATCTATCAAATCTAAGTATTTCCAAGATATAGGTAATAACAAATGGGTAGAAGATAACGTCGTGAGGAAATCTGAGCTAATCTACAGCAGCATTCTGCATGTAGGTAAGCGTCCAGACACTATAAATCATTGCCTTCTCTGTATGATAATTGGTTTTTGCACTGCAGTAAGATCAAAGACATTGTGTTGCCTCCGAGCCACGATACTTCAGAAATTAAAGGTTAAACAAAAACCTAGCTGCATTTTCCAATGAACATTTTTTCAAGTATGGTAATCAAGTTAGGTTCCACTTTGTATAATGGGCACAAGCAAACCCTGCCCTACGGTTTCCTTACTGAATTTATATAATAAACTTCTAGTTCAAAGTTATAATAGCAAAGTTATTGCAGACCCACCACGTGGTCCTTAACCGTGCCAGTGTTTCTTGCTCTCGCAATTAGCTTCACAATGAAATGCGCCTTTGTTTCGATTCCTAGCAACTTTTGATTGTAACCGTACTCTAACTTTCTGCGAAAAATAAAAATGCATGACATTTTTTTTTTTCTGTAAAAACCGTGGCTACTGCATTTTTAGGGTTCTGTAGTTAACAAAGAACCTTTATAGTTTCACCATGTCCATGTGTCTGTCCGTCCCCAGCTTAGCTCAATGATTAGTACTAGAAAGGTATATTTTTTTTTATTTTTTATTTATTTAAACTTCATGTGCAATAGTGGTACATAGGCGGACTTAATGCCACAAGGCATTCTCTACCAGTCAACCTTTGGGTTAAATATAAAAACAGTGGTAGGGTACAAAAATAATTACTAAAATACTAACTTCTTGATTAAGAGAATTTATATAGTTTTATTGATACTAATACACATATACAAATAAAATAAACTAATAGATATTTTAACAAATACCCCCTTATAATAATTACTAATAATAATTACTATTTTGGCATGGATATACATATTAATCACGCCGACAAAGTGGTAAAATTAAATCATGAAATAAATAGTTATTTAGGGTACCTCCTTACATGTAAAGTGGGGATGTTTTTTTTTTCGCCTACCCTGTGATGCGGGGTATTGTTGGATAGATCTTTCAAAAATATTGCGGGTTTGTGAAAATAATTTTTCGATTAAGGGATCCGTTTCTGAAATATTGGTCTTTAAAATTCAAATTTTTGTTAGAGTCAACTGTCCCCCCTCTGCCAGCTAAACGGTTAGTTTTGCATAGGTAAAAAAAATCACGATAGTAGCATATATTACGAAGTTAAAAGGAAAACTATCATAGATATTTTTATTTTTCGTCCTTTCCATACAGTGGGATATCGTTGGATAGGTCTTTCAAAAATAATGGTTTGCGAAGACCGTTTTTTGATTTAGTAAACCGTTCGTGACTTATCAAGCTTTAAAGTACCAATTTTCGTTAGAATCAAGTGTCCCCCCCCTCTACCAACTAAACAGTTATAGTTAGAAATTCAAATGTCACAGCAGTAGTACCTATATATAACGAAGTTTAAAGGAAAACTATCACACTTAAGTGGGCTTTTCAAGTTTACGAGTAATAGTCGCCCAACTTACATTTGCAGTTGAAAATCATGTTCCCCATACAATCTGTATAGGAGAGCATGTTTCTCAACTACAATGTTAAGTTTGCTCTTGGTATAAATTCATCCCAACTACGGAACCCTTCATTGTGCGTGGTCCGACACGCACTTGGCCGTTTTTATGATTTAGATTTTATACAAGTGCTGGGATTCTTCGAGTAGAGAACACTTTCAATCAAAGGCACAGTATGGAACTTACCTAGGTACTAAAACAACCACGTAGACAAAAGCTATGACATTAATATGAAAGCTTAATTTTAAAGATATTAATACTCGTATGACTTCACAATCCATGAGTCACTGCACAATGCGCGGTCTTCGGTCTATTATAAGTTCTAGAACCTACTTTTATAAAAGCATTAAAACCAGTCTTAGCAAATAAGGTACTAGTATAAACAACGTGATCTAAATCTTACAAAATTTATATCAACATATCACATTGCCAAGGCTACATATAAAATTCATACTCGTATTGCAAATAAATTAATCTTTTGTACAATAAATTAGAGCAAATTTGTAATCCCTTATGCGTCATACATTAGGTATATTAATTCTCAAATATGTATATTGCTTACATACCCAAGAGATTGTATGAATAACCGCCAGAATTTATAGGTATTAAATTAATCTTTTATTATATGTAGTACTATAATACTTCATTCTGGTAATAAGCATTACCAACCTCTACTTATAACTAGGCGATGTTGCTATGGTAATGTTAAGGTCGGTAAAATTTAGCCCAAAATACCAATTTATATTTATTACTAGCTGATATCCGAGGCTTCGACCGCGTGGCTTGACTTTTATTGTGGAAAAAGCCACGCGGAAGAAGCCGCGGTCAGCAACTTTCTCTTCTTCTTCTTCGCTTCGCTCTTGGCAGAGCGGTCGTGGTCACAATGAGCTTTGTCCAATCGCAGGTGTTGTCGTAACTCACCTCACGATCTCTTTCCATCTCGTTCTGTTAGATGACATTCTGGTGCATTCACTAACAGGGCCTCCAACTGCGGATTTAATTTGATCGGTCCATCTAATCGGTGACCTCCCGCGTGGCCTATTACTTTGTACTCTGCTCTGTACTACTAGACGCTCTATGCCAGCAACTAGTCTAGAATAGAAGTAGCCTAAGTAACTCTTTATAACAACGGCTATATGGCAGTGATAGTCTCGTCGAAATCGGTCCGTCCGTTTCGGAGATTAGCCAGGACAAACAGACGGACAGATAAAAAAATTAAAAATAGTTTTTTTTTCGTGTAGGTATATATTTTCATATGCATTTAGTTATTTTGACATTACAAACAGACACTTCAATTTTATTTATTTGTATGTATATGATCCTTTGTTTTGATTTCAAAGACAGTAATAGTTACTATATTAGCAGAAGGTAGGTAGATAGTCTTAAATTTCTTGAGTTTGTGTTTTCACAAACTTATGTCTGGAAGTCTTCAGGACACCAGTGAATAACTTCTAGGCAAATGTGTGCTATATACAGGGTGTTAAAGAAATTGCGTGCCATAGCTTAGGGGTAGGTTCAGTCGATAAAAAGGAACCCAGGATTTTTTTTAAATCAAAATAAAAATTCAAAAAATATTGCAAGATCAACCTAATTCAGTACTTACCTCCTAACTTATAATAGCAATCGTGTAAAATTAAAATGATTCATTTATCAAGCGTTCGGTCGCCAAAATAATTCCTTATTTTAGGTACCTACATCAAATTTACTTTCAATTGAATAATTAGTATTTCATCGGGGGTTTGGAACCCACTCATCTTTCTTTCTTTTTTTTAAAGTTCGTAAGCGTATTTGCTTTACCAAAGGGAGTTAAATTAAATCCTACCTAACGATACAATATGGGCTTGCCTTCAAATAAATGGCACAATGGTGGGGTTACTATACAAGTATACACACCTCTGCATATCGTTTCTGGGAATACGGGCGTTTAGTTTTGCAACTAATCTACCCTTACTTAAGACGCAGATATATGCCAGTGACCTTGAGTGGTTAGCTTGCGTGTTCTGTACAGAGCTCACGATACGCGTCGTATGTCCAGCCAGTAATAGGACTTGCCCATCCTGGAGAGCTGTCCTAAATAAGACGCATTATTAATTTATTATACATAAAACAAAAATAAATTTTAATCAAACACTTCACGTGTTTGATTAAAATTCCTTTTGTTTTATCTAAAAGATCAATAATTAAATTATCTTTAAAAAAGTGAAGGTTTCAGTAAAATACGGTTGATAGATTTTGCGTGGTTCGCAGTTTTTTATCCGCGTTAGACATAACTTTACAAATTAATTTCACTATGTAATTTAAATATAATCTAAAATATTCAGATATTAAGTTTTTAAGAAAAGGCTCTGATTTAACATATATTTTTTCCAAATGATTAACACTACTCGTTTAGACGTGATCTTCAGTACAACATCAATAAAAGTCGGTTATCCTCGCCTTAAGTAACGAAGTTATCTTAAATAGAACCTGAAATAAACTCAGTCACTTTTAGAACGAATAAGACCAGTTGCATTCACGAAAATTATCCATTTGTTTTTCAATCACATTTCTACGGAGACGGAAAGTTTTGCTGCAGAAGTAAAAGGTTACGTCAGACGGCTATTATTACTACTGCCAGCTCCCTTGGGATTGAGAGCAAGATATTACTCTCTGTTACATCTAGTTCGTTACCAAACTGATTAAGGAATGAAAGAAAAACTTAAAGAATAAGTGCAGCGATGTTTGTTGACCTCAAGAAACCTGCAAGAGTGGTTCAAAAATAAAGTTTAATGCACCAATTTTACGTAATAAGTACCCACATTTATAACAAAACCCATAAAAAGCTAAATATTCGGTCACCCCAGGTTTAAATTAAAACGTACAGTAATTGAATGGCTGCTAAAACAGGACTATCATGGAACGGAATCTCTTTTAACCTACATCACCTAATAAACACCTCTTTATGTGTAATCCACCTATTTTTCGCACACGCGCTAATCACTCGCACATCCCTAACACACTACAAACATACACTCACTTTATTCACTACACACAACACTACCATAAAACACCCCATCCACTTCCTCACACAATCATCAAACTTACTCATATAAATACAATTCACTATTCACTTTCTCGCTCTCACATTATTAAAATTTACCACAAGATCAAAAATGCACTTGGCACGGTCCACTGGCACGTCTGCTACAATAGAATCATAGAATTGAATCATATTAGCATACCCTATAGCCGGGTACTGACCCTTAAGATACAGGCCTAGCCTAGTTTAGAACCTATTGTACTTATCTACCTAATGCTAAAGTAAGATCTTTAATCTGTATACAGTGCAATGTACTTGAACTTTGCGGTAATAAAGAATTTATTATTATTATTATTATTATTTTACAACTCTCTCCTTTTTCCCATGTTGGTAGGTAGAAATTACAAAAAACGACCTGCTACGATCCTTACAATATTACTATTGCTTAACTTTAATGCTTCATTACTCTCCTCCAGGAGAGTCATAGGGAAACTAGTACAGTTCGTAAGAGAGTACACACTACACGATCATCATTCCGACCTCACCGCCGAGGCCCCGCACGAAATCCCCGACTAAATAGTCCTCTCCGAACCTTGCCCGTAAGCGAAGCGCCAGCACGCGCTATAGCCGAGCCTGTAGCTTTAAATCCCCCTGATAATAATCATAACCCTGATTTTATCCAGCCACCGACGGTCCCTTGCCATCCTCCCTTCGACGTTGCCCTAAGCCGAGGTTCCTACCCCACAGGGGGTGCCCTTAGCACGCAGTTGTTTAGTTTATAAGTTTTTACGCCCTGGCTGGAGGCAATCAGTTTCTTTAGGAGCTTAAGGCAACCACAGGATAGTCCGGTTAAAGAGTCTCAACCTCTCATGGTTAACTCTGAGATGCCAAAGATAAAAAAGGTATCCCGCGAAATTCAAATTTTCTTACGTTTCTTGCAATTTTCAGGTTAGTATCAGGTTGTATGTTGATCTAAATATGATTCCCGGCCATATCAAATATTTAATTATAAGATTTTATTCATAGAAATCATCGGGCTTCCTTAGCACATCCCCCTTAACTATTAAATTCTTCATAAACGCACATCTCCTTCTTATCTGACTTCTCTTTTTTTTTTTTTTTATTCTATCCTGATTTTGTCAATATTTATGCGCTGCACACAGCAAGAATCTTCGGTCCGAGAATAATTGTCTTCTTCGTTGTCCTTCTTATCGCTCTGGTTTCATAAACTCATCTTTCTTTGTCCAGGCGGTTTTCCTTTGGAATGCGCTCCCTCAGAATATCAGGACGGTAATCAATCAGTTCACATTTAAAGTGAAAGCTCGAGAATAAATACACAAGATGTTGGAAGATTCGTCTCAGAATTACGTTGTTGTAGATTTTCTTGTTTAACTCTAATAACTTTTCTTTTCCTTTTTAGTTGTATTTATGTATATAATTATGTATTTATTCTTATATCTTAGTTATAAATATCTTCTAAATTGTTTTCTGTTATTGCACCTACTGTTTATTGTCTCTGCATCACCCTAAGGTAGACAGGTAGAAAATGCCCAAGGCATTAAGTCCACCTTTGTACAGTTTTTACTTGTGCATAAAGTTTTAATAAATAAATAAAATAAATAAATTGAAGTTCTAGTATAAACCGTTATCCATCAGCTAACAATAAAGAAGCCTCTATACCTGCCTAATCTTCTATTAAAACAAGCGTGAAGATGTTATATTATAACTCCTAAGCGCTCTTAACTCTCTACTTACCCGCTGACAAAACGAAATCACTTACTAGAAATAAAGGATTTTTCTATATTTTTACGAGTACGAACAAGAATATCCAATTACGAGTGTATCAAAGGAATCAAAAGTTAAAGCATTTAAGGCAAGCTTTTAACGTTAAATAAATATTATAATGTTATAACTTTATGATGTTAAATTGTATTAGTTATTATTCTATTTAGAGAGCATGCCACATTCGTTTGTTGGTTAACCTGTTTTTTGAGGGTTCCATATTCTACATTATGATGCCTATTAAAGTCGAGATATTTTTGTTTACATGTCATATAAATACAGTGATAAAGAAATGGTTTGCTTCCTTTTTTTACCATTTACTTTAAAGATGTATTAATTTTGTTTCAGGATATAAGAAAATTTTACAGTTTCATTTGTTATAATTATATAAAACTTAAAATAATTTTGTAACAAAATGTTGCCATGCTGAAGTGAGAAAATAGCTTTTTAGAATCGCACCAGACAAAATGTCGAAACATCATATTCAAATTTCATACTATTAAAAACTTAGGTAAGTTTATTTTAATAATGACTTTAATGACTTTAAGATTCTCATAGCCAAAAGTAAGGAATTTTTGTGATAGTTCAGTTAGTTTAGTTCGGTGTACAAGAGAATCGGCATCAATGACTCTGGAATACCAAATAAATGATGAATAAATGGTGAAAAAGATGATAATAATATTATGAAGATCTAAACGTGGCAGAACAATGGAACGATGGAGTTTCTATTAACAAAATCTAAAGAAAAATTGTGAAAAATGAAAGTGTCAAGCAACCACTACATAAAATTGTACAATTCAGTGAGTTCACATGGGTCAGAATGCTGTTCACACAAAAGGGTACGTGGAGACGACTATCCATACTTCCATACTATTAGTATAAATGTGAAAGTAACTCTGTCTGTCCGTCTATTACGTTTTCTCGCGAAAACCGCTGAATCGATCGTCATGTTTGGCAGAAATGTTTCTACTTAGGCTACTTTTTTACGCGATAACCGACATCTACGCGGTCGGAGCCTCGAGAGCTAAAATAAACCTACCTTTGAAACTACCTATACCCAAAGTCTCAAATTCAGATAATTTATGTAAACAAAGGGGATAAAATATCAAAAAAATATCTTTGTAATGGTAATTCACATAAAGTAGCGAAAAAAGAGGTTACATTTTCTTTTAAGTATTGATTTTAAGAAATAATAATTAACAAATGATCATACCTTAATTATTTTTATAAATTTCCGGTTTTAAACAAAGTTATTAAAAAAAGGAGATTTTCTGGTATTAAATATTTTATGATACTGGTAACAATGCAGGAGATCCAAACATTTTCAAATGTTTTACATCTTCAACAACACTAATATTACAACTCTCATTCATAGATTCATATTGTAAGTAGCATATTTATCCACATTTTGGATGAAAACGGCAGTAAACTGTTTCGAGTGGAAATCGATTCACGGAGGCCTACGTCTAGCACTGGACTTAAAAGGGCTGATTATGATGATCATATGCCGTGTCTCCGACATACTACCCAATACATTGTTTGGCAACGGTATTTTGTTTGCATAGTTCTTATAATTAATTCAATTTAATTTTAGCGATGACTATTTACAAAAAAAGAATATGATAAAATATTTTTCACCACTGTCCTGTCATTTTGACAGTGACATTTCTTGACATTACTTTGTTTACATAAATTATCTGAATTAGATACTTTGGGTATAATTATTAAATGAATCCAAACGAGAGTTCAGTTGGGAATGGTCATCTCTTAGCTGCCACGGCTTATTTTTAATTTTTGAATTGTTTTAATTACGGACGCTTCTAACGTGCACGTCTTTCAACATTGTTCTCACATGTATAACTTCAACATGAATGATGTAACCCATATTTTGTAACAATATTTTGTTTTAAAAGAGTGTCCGTGGAGTTTCTTGTCCGTTCTTCTCCATAGGAACCTACTACGCTTTGAAATGGGCAACTAGCTTAATTTTTCTGACTGACCCCTTGATAATTCAAAAGTACCTGTATTTGGTTTATTTGAAATAAATGCTTTGAGTTTGAGTTTGAGTTTTGAGAATTAAAAAAAAAAACTAAATAGCAGTGATGGGCCAACCATGAATTTTGTCAATCTTTAACTAGCTAGAGTGACTAAAATATTGGATATATTTGATTGTATTTTTGTATGCAGACTGGGGACGTCATTATTTAATGTCGTCTTAAGACGTGGGTGGAGACGAAAATACGTCGGTAAATGAAACAGCAGTTTAATTTACAGTCGTATTTTTGTCTCCAACCTGTATATTAATGGACAGAAAATCCAATAACGAATTCAAGCTGTTGATCTCTAAAATCCAAGAGCAATCTCAATACAAACATATTTTAATATTAAATGGCCATTTGAACCAATCAGGGACGTTCACGATGAAGGAAGGTTTTAAATCGTATTACTTGAGTAACGGTATTAGTTGTTATCTAATCAATTATTATTTAGTCTTGAAAGGAACGGTACGTTGTTATAAGAAAACATTTACTTTTCTTTGTTTGTTTGCTTAATGTTAAGATGTCGTGAATATTAATATAACAAACTAGCTGCTCCCGTGGTTTCACCCACCTAATTTTCAATTCCGTGGTTTATAGGCAAAATTATGCTACTTTGTTTTACATTATTTAAATTTTCTTAAGAATCTCTATTTTTTTTTTATTAAAACACATCCGTCCTTCCGTCCTCGCCAACGAAGCCCATCGCGATGTCCTCGTCCATCTCCACCCCGACCCTTGCTGGAGCCAGCCCATGCCGTGGCGCTGACCATGTAGCTTTAAATTCGTCCCCAAATAATTAAAATCCGATTCAGCCTGTCTCTTGATGTCCTCCACCAGCGATGCCCTAAGTTGAGGTCCGTAACGCCGCAGAGGGTGCCCTTAGCATGTAGTCGCTTAGTTTTTGAGTGTTATAACCTGGCTGGAGGCCTTTATTTATTCAGGCACTCACAGGAAAGTCCGGTTAAGCAGAAGACAACCTCTTAGGTCGATCTGCGAGAAGCCAATAACAAAAAAAACAGCTTAACGTGCTTTCCGAGGCACGGCATAATCATTAGATATCACTATGGAATAATACGTTTGTCAAACTCTATCGTTTATTAAGACAATGTTCCGGATATTATTTTTCTTTTGTCTCCTGAGTCTCGGTCGCCCGTTTTAGTTCAATAGGTCCATTTTCAGCAGACCTCTTTTTACAATCTTTCTTTAAAAATCCGATAAAGAATTCTAGGTAAAGCGTGAACGAGCATTTAAAGAAGTTCTTTAAGTGCTCGTTAACGCATAACCTAGAACTAATGTTTTATCCTATATAACATGTCCCGTAATTAACACACACCCCAATTAGAATAATATGTTATAACCTTAATACATACAATAAATTTTTACTATTGTGTATAAATATAATAATATATAATAATAATAATCATTTATTGTCCAGATCATACAATCTAATTTGTTAGTAATTACATATACATCTTAAAAACTAGTATTAGTACATACATTTGGCAAATTTTGGTAATAATGACTAATAATGTCAAGATAATTAATAATAGTGTCAAAATCAATAATAATAATGGCAAAATCAATAATAATTAATTTACTAATAAAATAATTAAAAAAAAAAATTTATTAGTTATACTAATTGTGGGAGAAAATCGTGATCACATTACAAATCTACGCACGCGCACAGTCGCACTCGTATAAGGTCTAGCGTAGTAGGTAGGTATTTCGTCCATTTTGGAGTTTTTTTTACTATACAGTGTAATTGTGACTGTAATTTACGTAGTTTTAGTAATTTTCGGGATAAATAAATACCCATATTAAAAATTATAGAAATATAAACAGTATACCTTTTCATTATATTCGCATCGGTGTATAAATAACGTAGTTTGAACAGAAAAAGAAACGAATAACCTAAAAGTAATTTTTAATAAGTATTTATTATTCTATTAATTAAGTAAACAAGCAACGCAGGTGTTAAAATACGATAGCGGGTGCAAAACAATTAATTAGCATGTATGAAGCCAATGTCCCTCGACGTCCGAGGTAAATGCATCGCTTTTACGATCTCGACGAAGTAACGCCTGTAATATGAATAATAGAAAGCAACTTACACTAATTTCAACTCTAAAGTAATGCAATCTACATACATTTTCGATTGACATATACTACTGAAGAGGTTATTATATTATTTCAGTGGTAACGTAAACTGAACTGTAAGAAAATAAAGTTATCGTTCCTAATTCTACAGAAAAATGTTTTATTTCAAAGCGGCTAATATTATAATAAAAGCTGAATCTGCTTTTTAAGTCAATAGTCTAGAGACATTGATATTTTCGGTTACAACAGCAAAATTAACTTTGTTTTTCATAGTTTTTTTCGAGAAATACTATGAAATACAAACTTATTTTTGCAGACGATAAAATTAATGCTGGGCATGCGTAAATATTCATCTCAATTACGGAACCCTTCATTCCCAAACAAAATTATGCTAATTAAGCCTAACTGAAAATGTATACTCGTAATCGCGAAAAAATTATCAACTGTCCCATACAAAACTTCAAGAGCCTTACAAATAAACACAAAATAAAGTTATGCTTGGAATAACTTCGGTATAACCATACATTTTTTGACGTTAATCCTAGTCATAACTTTATTCCGTGTTTATTTGTAAGGCCCCAACACTTTAATTACGATGTTGGTCCCATAGAGAATCTATGGTACTTTAATAATGACAACACCTTTCTGATACACGCTGCTACATGCTCATTATCAGGATCTTAATTGATTAAGTCTAATTAATCCTTCAATTGATTTATTCACAGGGGCTTTAGACAAATATACCTACATCTTTGTACATTTAGACTAGTACCTACAATCTGTCTAAGGATATCGATATTCTAAAGTATCTGTGTTGCGAAGGTGGCACTATTTTAAGTAGTTTAAGGTTTAGAATTAGCTGTGATCTGTGGCGGATGCCGAACAAATGCAGTTGAATACGGTGATGTGTTTCCAGCCGCATTTGTTTAACGTTTTGACCGCCAGTCATGTATAGATGACAAACTAAAATGTGCCCAGCACGCCACGGTCACGACTACATGACAGACTTTTATACAAAAATCTGTAAATAAAGGTCATAAAACAACATTATTTTTTTATTTCCTTTGTTCCTTGACTCATCCTAATTTATATTAGTTGAACGTCTTTCTTTATATTTCATCTATATTAAAATAAGATGACAAAAACTCGAAGGGATTAATTCGTATCTTGGCGCCGAGGGCACATTTTTGCTTTACTGACGTGGCGGTCAAAAGGTTAAACTGAATACGGCTCTAATATTCCTTGAAAACGCTAAAAGATAGAAAGAAACATATTTTATTTGGGACACACATAGGAAATAAAAACATTATAAAAAGGAGCATTTAAAACTATCAAAATTTACATTGTAAACAATAGCAAAAAAACATAATAGAAAAAGACCTGTGCGAAGCCAAAAAGGCTCCTATCGCAGCATAATGCAGACATACAGACATAGGGACATAAGTAAGACTTTATAAAAAGCATCCATTTTTGGCACAGAATTTCAATGATTGGGCCAGTGGTCAAAGTTGTTTTAACCACATCGCTAAATGTTCACTTCTGAACCAGAAGTGGTTTGACCACTACCGCCAAAATGAAAGGCTCAGAAGTAAATTATCACTGACAAGCCCGTGTGTCCTATAGGATTTCCCATCAGAAAATTCTCAAAAGCCAAAAGTTTCCAAAAAACGATGATACTAAAAACTTTTACTTATAAACAGAAGTCAAAGTACCAAATTCCACGTTTCCATACAAACTTTGATCCCCCTTTAGAGGGTGAATTTTCGAAAATTCTTCCTTGAACAAGACTTGCTTCTAGACATAGCGGCGTCCTGTCCGTGAAAGAAAAAGGAAAGAAGGCTGCCAGGTTCAAATACGAATGGGCGGGTCACATCAGCCGCGTACACGATGACCGCTGGGTAAAAGCTCCACACAATGGGTGGCTGAAGATGGACGACACCGCCGAGGACGGCCCAGAAAAAGATGGACGCGTCCTCGGAGGGTTGGTTCGAGGTAGCGCGCAAAGAGTTCCTGGAAGGATTTGGGTGAGGCCTTTGTTCAGCAGAGGGATAGTATGGGCAAATTAAAAAAAAGTAGGTAGATAGATTGGCGATCCCAGTTAATTTTATTACCAGACAATAAAGGCCATCTTCCTAGCCTTCAAAACCATTACATAATGTTTATTTACTTGTTGCTTCCGCCAACAGCTCGTTAATAATGTAACAAAGACATTACGAACTCGCTACGCTGTAATCTTGGCGTATAAATTATGATGAATATGTTTCGTATCCCGTTCAAGATAATAGATAGAGCCACCAGTAACAATGGTGTAAGTAAAGATATGATATAAACAAAAACAAAAATAAATGATATACTTAGTTCATAAAAATTTGTAGTTACACTCCTTTAAAAAAATGTTATCTCGTGACTGAGAAGGAATTATGAAAAAAGGCTCAAGTTGGAACCCGGTAAGTGTGTCTAGAATTTTCTAATACCTTTTATAAAGTTTCATAGTGAGACCCGAAGCAACAAAATACAATCTAGAGGATCCGCGAGGTGGCCGCTTTTCTTTAGATCGAATTTTGTTGTTTCGTGTCGTAAATGTCGAATTTGTTGAAAGTATGTTTTCAAAGCAGCGACAAATAAATATTAAATTGAGGCAGCAGTTTAGCCACCTCTCTGGTACTCTGTTTCTAGTACCTACTTAAGATCGGCAATAAAACTTCACTTGGTACAGTGGTTTATGTAACGATACTAACTTTACTTTATACTGTCGCGTTCCACACGTACACACTAAAACAGCGATGATAAAAAGTTACTAAGTAGTCTTGTTCTATCTTTTTGTTCAGCTTGTTAAGCTGACTAGCTTATAACATATATTTAACACTTTTGTATCCAATGTTGAGGAGCAATGAGGAGCTCGTGACTAAGTAATAACAGCCGCGCAGGTCGATCCATCAGGTTAAGCTACTCTTGCCGGGGTTGGTTCGTGGATACCCATCCAGCAGAGGCATGGAGAAGTCTGGGTATGTAAAGATGGTCGGGTGACCATCTTTACATACCCAGACTTCTCCATGCCTCGGAAAACACGTTAAGCCGTTGGTCCCGGTTGTCATTCATGGATCTTTGACAGTCGTTATGGGTCGTCAGGAGCCCAGGGGGTATCGTACCCAGTTACTTGGTTGTGGAGGTCAGATAGGCAGTCGCTCCATGTAAAATACTGGTATTCAGCTGCATCCGGTTAGACTGAAAGCCAACCCCAACATACTTGGGAAAGTGCTAGACTGATTTGTATGTAATTTTAAATGCCGCGGATCTAATGCCTTAAGCTGCCAGGTAACTTTCGATAGCAAATGAAGACAGCTTGACGCAGCTTTTAGGCTGCGAGCGGCCAGGCGGGAACCGTTGGCCAATGTTGCGGCCAAGAATTCTCAGTTGATTTCATGGCTTGCTTTTAAATGGACGTCGAGGAGATAGCTGTGATTGTGTATTTACTTATGTGGAAGAAGAACGTGAAAGGCAATTAAAAGGACTGTATTACACTTACTACTTAGATTGTCACTTAAGATCTCTATTTACATAGTCACTTAACGACATATCCTATATTCCTGGTCTCATTTAAATTTCTCTTAGAAATCGTTCAGTATCGAAATGATCGTGGCGAGACATCGTCCGTGCCCCGTCGTGTGAAACGTACCGACCGCCACGGCTAATGCGCTCGTACTGAACTAGTTTCAAACAAACTGAGTGATCTCGACGACCACGGCTGGCCGCTGGCTGCGTGTGTGTCGCGCTCGATCTCGCTGTCAGGCGGCCAAAAAAAAACACGCCTTTGCTCTGTAGCGGGACAACAAAAGGCTGGTCTTTTTTTTTTTTTGGTAATTAAGTTTAAATTACGTAAAGAATAGCACTACCACATTTCCTCCCTTGGGTGTCGTAAAAGGCGACTGAGGGACTTACTAGAGAATGGGCAGCAGCGTTCTCTATGCATTTTTACACCATACTGCGATCGCCAACCCGCCTGCCAAGCGTGGCGATTATGGCAAATCCCCCCCTTTTGGGGGAGGCCTATGTCCAGCAGTGGACGTCTTTCGGCTGAAATGATGAAGTTTTAAATGCGGTAATATGAGCGGTAATAAAATGTTCAAGTGAGTGCAGCTGTTCTGGTTACGTAAGTATTTTTTACTGTTTTTCCGTTATTGTAGTAATTTCGCGTAAGCATCTGAAATTACTAACAAATTACTTTTAGAGACGTGGGCTTCTTAAGTGTAGTAAAGGCTTTGTTTAGCATAATTTGCGGGAAAAAACGCATTTAATATGTATTATATGACAACCCAGGCGGTGGAGAAACGCGTATTTATCGTATTCCTTACAGAGTTTTTCGAATAAACTACTTTAATGACACACTTTGCGTTCTTTAAACTAGCTGCAGCCCGCGGCTTCGCGTAGCGTTTTCTAAATTAAAAGTTCCTTAGTTACTCCATATACCATCAGCTGTCTGCCAGTAAAAGTCCCGTCAAAATCAGTCCAGCCGTTTCGGAGATGAGCCGGAACAAACAGACAGACATAAAGATATTTTTTTTTTTTTGTTATTAGTTACTTTCATATGCATTAAGTAAAAAGCTGTTATTTTAATATTACAAACAACAAATTTTATTTATTTGTATAGATATTTAGAGGTATGAGGAACAGGGTGTAAAGTTCACTCATACTCTATAGTAAAGGGAGGATCCTCCGACCAGACGGGTGTTGTGTCTGGTGGGCAACTGCCCAACGGTTGATGTCGGGATGTTGTATATATGCTAGTCACGCGGTAAACTCTGATAGCGCGATGCTGGATTTGTGACGTCAGGTCTTTGATGCGTAGTTCGCATGTGGCGTTGTTGATACCGCCACAGATATTATATGTAGATGTAAAATTGGTCGCCTGATTTTCTACTCAGGTGATTTTAATACACTTTTAATTAATTTACTTTTTTCAACTTCACTTGTTACAGGTGATGGGTTGGCAAACAGGTCGAGAGTTCATCTAGTACAAACTGGTTACCACCGCATATACAGGGTAGATTTTTAAGACGGGGCTTGAAGAGTAGGTACGAGTACCTTATCCGTTGTTGTTACAGAAAAACGGTTTCATGAGACTGTCCTTAATTTTTTTGAAATGTTGATCCCCATACGCTGCCAGTCTATCCATAGTAAAAAAGTAAGTTGGGAGTCTCATTTCCTACGAAATGTATGGGAAAAGCTTTTTTGCGATTACTGGCTTTTCTAGTACTCAGTCCTCAGTTATTCCCATTAAGTATTTTGATCCTTATAAGAAACAGGATCGATTGGCATCAAAAAAGGTTTTTGTGAAAATGGGCCATATCCTTGCTTACTGTACCTATTTAATAATTTTTTTCAAAATCTGTGAATGCGGATCAAAATTTCTCAAAACACTATAGACAGTCTCCTAAAACCGTTTTCCGTTACCGCCCCATATCAAAAAACCACCCTGTAGACGATGTAGTAGAATGATACTACACCAAGAAAATACCACTATCAAAATATATTTGTTACAATGAATAAGGGTGGTAACCCTAGTAGCATTTTCCGTTGGCATTTAGTTGGGCCAACTTCAGAGGTATGTGGCCAACGCCAACAAAAATGCTACTAGGGAAGCCTTTATTGGTCGTTTGTTTAGAGAAAAATAATTAAAATGTAGCGTAAGAGAGTCATAATTATCTTGTAAAAACTCAGACATAATGTATAAATTCGCAATTCGGCATTAAGGTCATCAGATAACTTGAAGCTTAAATTGCCCATGCATTCCACAACTTTCCTTGACAAATCCTTTACGGTCCAGGCCGCTCGTTTGTGGAATGCATTGCCAGATCCAATAAAACGCGCGCAATCGTTGCCTGTATTCAAGACTCGTGAAGGAACATTACTTGTCTTTGTGATTACATTTATTTTCTTTACTTATACAGTTAGTATGTATGTATCTATGTATCTATTATATAGTATATATCTGTGTATCTATTATAGGATATTGTGCTGTTATACTTTTTATTTGCACCAATGACAACCCCTTTTTCTATCCACAAATTCATTATCCATGCCAAGGTTGCCTGGAAGAGATCGCAGTATGCGATAAGGCCGCCCATTGTATATTTTATAGTTTTTATGTTTTCCTTTTCTTTTGTAATGTGTAATCTGATGTACAATAAAGCATGTATAAATAAATAATAAATAAATACAGCTAAAAGCATGATCATTTCAGCCGAAAGATGTCCACCGTTGGATATAAGCCTCCCCAAGCTTCGTCACATTGACCGGTCCTGATTTTCGCATCCAGCGGATTCCTGCTGCCTCCACAAGGTCATCGGTCCACCTTGTGGGAGGCCTTCCAACGCTACGCCATCCAGTACGCGACAACCAAGCGACCAACTTGTTGAAAGTTCAAAATACAATTTGTGGGACAAATTCCTATGTGTTATCAATGCAAAAAGGGGAAGTAAACAGGTATGGGCATGGTTAGCATGGGATTTTGTTTTGAAAGTGAGCCGATTCGGCTGTCCGCGATGGTATACATATGTACATACCATTCCATTTTTTTTTTAATGTATGTTGACCATCCTGAATTATGGTAGTAAGTACATTGCTTCAATTTTTTTTCGTTTTTTTGCTTCCACACTAACTAGATTAAATGAAACAAAAGACATGTATTTGGTGATGACATATGGCACTGAAACGTGGTCGTTTACAATGGGCCTTATTAGAAGGCTAAAAGTCACCCAAAGGGCAATGAAGAGGGCTATGCTTGAAGTTTCCCTACGTGATCGAATCAGAAATGAAGAGATCCGCAGGAGAACCAAGGTAACCGACTAGCTTGAAGAATTGCCAAACTTAAGTGGCAACGGGCAGGGCACATTGCGCGTAGAACAGATGGCCGTTGCGGCCGAAAGCTTCTGGAGTGACGACCGCGTACCGGAAGACGTAGCTTTGGAAGGCCTCCCACAAGGTTGACCGATGACCTTATGAAAGCCGCAGGAATCCGCTGGATGCGGGAAGCACAAAACCGGTCGAGGTGGCGGTGCTTGGGGGAGGCCTATGTCCAGCAGTGGACGTCTTTTGGCTGAAATGATGATGATGATGATGACAATTTGTGTGTTTAAACTTACAGCGAGTCCTCGCTTCCTCGGAGTAGTGGCGAAGTTATGCGTGATGCATTGCACCTGGGGCACTGCACCATCAGGTGTGGCTAAGATAGCAGGTCCACGGTCGACGCGTTGTGGAGGCGGTCGAGCCGCTCCACCGCCTAGCAGCCACATGGTGGGTGTAACATTAGACACTGCAACAAATTAAATATGACATTAGATCCTTTGTTCAGCACTTTAGAAACAATAAGCGATTTGCCTGTTAAGCACGGTTTTACGACCTGACCTCAGACCAAATAAAAAACCAAAACAGAGCGCTGTCAACAGTGACGTGAGGCCGGTTTCGTAAACATGTGTGCACTTAGTGAGGCGTGGTTTGATTATAAATGTGTGCGTGTGAAATCAAAAATCAAGTCATTTATTCAAAATATGCTGAGAATCAGCATTTTTCGAACGTAATATTATGTAAATAAGACAGTTCCCCAAAACGCCCGCCGTTCACTACTTCCTAGTGATTTAGCTGGGAAGAAGAAGTGCCGCAGCAAACTCCTCTGCAGCACATCTGTTTGTTCAATTAGATAAACTTGATTCTATACAATGGTAGGTATGCAAATAAATTAACATTACGAGACACATAACAGTAAATTAAATTATTTTCCATAATTATGTAAGCTAGCACATGCCAATTACAGCAAATATAGTGAAAAACTATACTCAAGCAAAATACTAAGATTGAAAAACAAAAAAACTAATTAACTAAATAAAAGTCTCTTGGCATAAAGGGCATGCCCGCTTACAAAATTATGCGATGCTGGACTATGTAACACAAAATGATAAACTAGGACCATCGAAGTAAAATAAATAAACAGTTAATTACTAGTAACAATAACGAAACCATATGGTCAGCAAGACGATTAGGCACCACAAGCAGCACCAGTTCACGAGCATAACACAAAGATCAGCCACTATCCTCCTCGCCATATTAGAGGGAAGGAGGCAACCCAACCCTCGACGCTACCGCAAGCAGTGATATCTAAGGCAGAATGACGAACTTGCTGCCGGTTGCTCAGAATAATAATACGACGTCCTAGCAGAGCGAACCGACCGACTGGACTGGGCTGGCTAAAATCACCATCAATTTGCCTAGCCTTTTGCAACTATGCTGGGGTCGGCTTCAGGATGCAGTTGAATACCAGTATTTTACATGAAATGACAGCCTATAGTGCCTATCTGACCTCCACTAGTTACTGAGTAACAAGATACACCTTGGTTAGACTGGTTGTCAGACTTTTGGGGTTTTGACTACCCGTATCTGACAAAGATCTATGAATGTCAGCCAGAACCAACGGCTCATCGTACTTTTGAAGGCACGGAGGGGTCTCGATATGTAATGGATGGTCACCCATCTACGAACCGGCGCAGCAAGCTTAGTTTAACCTTCGATCGACCCATGCGGCTGTTATTATTTAGTCACGAGCCCCCCTGGATTTAATTACCATAACCGGTGATTAAACTGGGACTTTCGAAGATCGACATTTTCAGGTATCAAAATGAAGAAATATGGGACCAACTTTTGGCAGTTATCGGGCACAGTGCCAACTTTGGACTTTTACCAAGAAATATTCATTCAAAGTACGGTAAGATATTCATGCTTGGTGTTTTCTACTCTTATTTTAAAATGTTAAAGGTGCTACTCTCATCCGAGACTAGGTACCTACCAACCTTTTGATACTATTATAAATCATGAGAATTGGTTTAAATGAGATATAAAAATGTTATGTAATAGAAGTCTAGGATAGAAAAAAGCTTGATATCCCAAGGAACGTAAACGTATTATATTTGCTATTTGATCCAAACGAAATAATATTCTAAGCTAAGCCTACAAAATCTTATTTAGCAATAAACCCTTGTGACCAACTTGACTGACAAAAATGTTGGATTCCGAAACCAATACCGTTATCCCTTAACTACAAAGGCACAAGGAAAACCCCTAACCAACATAAAAAGAACCGTAAATTACAACATAAAAACCAAAACGAACAATTCATTAAAATTATTCACAATTCCAAGAATTATTGAATGTGAGGTCAACGTTCTTACCTACAAACAGTAAACCTATCCTAAACATTTCACCTAGGAAAATATTAGTTAATTGGTACGTACACGTTGACGACTGAACAATACTCTGTATTAATGTACCTACGTGCCCGGGCCAATTACAGGAGTCCTAAGGATGAAATACACGCGACGTTTTATTTCTACCAGCTGGTCATGTTAATCAATTAATAGGGCAATTTGACGTGGCTTATCAAACATCGCTCATCGGGTAATGGTACCACGCCTTCAAGTATGAGAAGGCTATTGTAATTATAGGGTTGTTGACTAGTAGAAAACGCATCGGTTAGGTTGCACCCACTCCCTGAGATCGAAGTGTCTTCGTCGTCAAACGTGTCAAGTTGGCAACCTTTATTGGAAAATGTGACCTAGTGGCTAGGTGAAGAGGGGTGCAGTTTTATATCTTAATCAGTCTTTAAGACGCAGATATATGCCAGTGACCTTACGTTAGCTTACGTGTTCAGTACCAAACTCTCGCAACGCGTCGTTCGTCCAGTCAGTAATAGGACTTGCTCATCCAGGAGCGCTGTCCCAAATAAGACCCATTATTAATTTATAATACATAAAACATACATAATATATATTTTTAGTTATTATATTTGTGTATTTTAATGTTATTCTATCTGTGTTATTATGTTGATGTCTGTATGTTATGTTATGGGTTTAATAATTGCCTGAAATAAATGATATTTAATTTAATTTAATTTTAATTTGAAACAAAAGGTATTTCAGAAGGTTATAAAACACGTATACTTAAAGATCAATAAATAAATTATCTTTACTTAAAAAGGTGAAGGTTTCAGAAAAAATACGCTTGATAGATTTTACGTGATTCTCTGTTTTTATCCGCGTTAGACATAAATGTAACGTGTGGTTGTAATATGGGGGAACCTGAAATAAATGGATTTTATTTTATTTTATTTATAAATTTACGAATTAATTTCACTATGTAATATAAACATTATCTAAAATATTAATGTATTAAGTTATTAAGAAAATGCTCTAATTTAACATATATTTTTTTTCCAAATTGTTCACACTTCAGTATAAAATCATTAAAAGTCGGTGATCGTCGCCTTAACAGGAACTTGCTTAGTGATTCATAGGAAGAATATATTTTATAATACAATGTATTCAGAATCGTTTACTGCATCGATTTTTGATATTTTTAATATAGGTAACTTTTTATCCCAAAAATAAGTAAAACTACGTAAATTACAGTCACACTTCCGTTGTACAGTCAAAACAAACGAAAATGGACAAAGTAGATACTTTGTCCATTTTATGACCACTATTTTCTCCCACAATCAGTATCTAACTTAATAAAAAAAAACATGTTTTATACATAATAGTAAAACAAACAGTATAGGTATGTATTATGATTTTAACATAATATTCTAATTGGGGTGTTTGGTGGTGTGTTAATTCCGAGACATGTTGTAGTGGAAAACTTCTCTAGTTGAAAGACACCAATTTCTGTCAGACAGCTTTTATAATGAGTTGAAAATAATAACTTTAGGGCTAACTTGTTTCCACAGTATACGGGATAAGTTTATTCAGTATCAGTAATAGAACACATGTCCATTCTTTGTTCAGTACATTTTTTTTTGTCCTACTTGAAATCAGTAAAATATGGATACAATATATTTGTAATAATATCAATGGCCGAGCGCTCGGCTGATAGGTACCTACTACTGCGTTCTGCTTCACTGACCGCGCTGTCGTGTCGGCGCATTGCGCGACGAGTATCCATTATACCAAGTTTCAAAATAAACATCTTTCGTTAACGATAATTTCATTTTTTTGTACTAAGACATATCAAAATAAGAAATAGGTGTATAATAAAACACGTTTAAGTTTGATTTGTCAAAATTTGCGCACTGATTAAAAACTTTTCCTGTATATATTTATATATAAAGTTTTTGAAAGACTGATCTTGACGATTTCGACCTTGAACAGATTAAACCCAGTTTTAACCTGACCTTGGGTTGTGACATTAAACGATAAATGTTTCGCAGTCCCTGAGAACTAATCCGGCTTAAATTATTTACCAATTTCCTCAGAAATATTAAAGATTATTTTTTTTCTCTTTGAAGTTGACTAACTCAACCTAAGCAGTATTGGTTGGTAATTTGTTATAATGGGATAAGGTTGGTTGGTATGGTTGTTAAAATAGTTTGTGAATAGAACTATATTAGGTAAATGAATCATCTCAGTTGCCTTGCGTCAGTCCTCTCTGATAATGATAGAAAGGTCTCTACAGAAAGTTTTATACAAGTTAGCAAAAAGATCCTATTCTAAATTTAAACTAGCATAATTAAAACAATGTTAACTAAACTTAATCACCTCTTTTATCATAATCAATTCTACAGCATGTATGATTGTTAGTGTGACTACAAATTTAATAGTTTGTGTAATAACTGTAGATACTGTTATGCAGGGTTTGTATATCCACATTTTCAAATTTAAGTTACTCAGGTCCCCCATTGTTGTCATTCTTAAGTATTGTAGAATAATTGTTAAAACATATGTTTAGGACTTTATACATGATGTAATGTACAGTGGCCAGCACATCAAGTTACCACAAACTGTCAGATTTTCTCATTCGATTTTGAACTTAACCTTCAACATTTTAAAGCTTAAAATCGTTTGGAGAAATTTGACAGTTTTGTGAAGCTTGATGCCACCTTAAACACCTGCTGCCAAATTAGTAAGTTAGGTGATTGCAGTCCTCTCTGACATAACTTCTCGCAGTTCTAATAATCAGAGCAAAAAAATAAAAATAAAACATCCAAAGTGCATGTCGAACCACGCACAGTTGGGATGAATTTATCCCAAGAACAAACTTAACATACTATGACATTGTAGTTGAAAAACGTCTTCTTCATCACATAACAACACACACACAACACCACATGTTGTTCTTTCCGTGTTTGTGTTCTTTCTTTACGTCATGTTTTCTTTCTTTCTTTCTTTCCTTATGTTCTCCTATACAAATGTATGGGAGAACGTGTTTTTCAACTGCAAATTTCAATTGGTCGACTATTACTCGGTAACTTGTAAAGCCTACTTAGCTGTGATAGTTTTCCTTTTAACTTCCTTAAAATATATACTACTGATATGAATTTTTCACATACATAAATACAACCATTTAGCCGGCAGGGGGGGGGAGACACTTGACTTTAGCAAAAATTAGCACTTTAAAGCTTAATATTACGCATAAGTATCCCTGAATCTAAAAATGGTTTCCACAAACCCGCAATATTTTTGAACGGCCTATCCAATAATACCCCACACTATAGACGAGAAAAAAATATAATATCATCCCAATTCATGTGGGTGTACTGCAGGTACTCCTCTGCTTACCCTTAGGGTATTGCAGGCGTTATGTTAGAACAGTTCTTAGTGCTTATGTCACTAAAGGGTTTAATAGACCCGTAGCCTTGTAACCGATCCCTTGGGGAATAACTGATACGCATTATTTTTTATTCTGGATAATTTTTACCTTCTATTTTCACTTCAAGGTGATCATCCAACTCAACCATAGATAATAATTATTCCAGACGCCGATCCATTTATTAAGGTCCATTTTTAGAAGTAATAATGATAATTTCTGAAATAGGTGCGAATCATAATACATTTTCATTGGAACTTTCAGTTTCGTTCATAACAGAAAACAGTTACTAAACGTTTTCAGTATTAAAATGTGATCGTTAAAACTGTAAGTTATTCGCGAATGGTTCAAAGATTGTCACTAGAATATAAAGTACCGTGGAATCGATGTAAGTATACATATGTATAATGGATGATGTTTCAGACATCGTCCATAATACCTACTTACATCGTATCTTATCTGAAGAAAAAGCTAGAAATAACGTCAGGTTAATGTATGAGTAGTTAGTGTACTGGTTAACGTTTGCTTTGTCATGACCGACTCCTATTAGGTATCAGTTTACGGTTCCGGCAGAAATTCTTTATTTTAATATTTATCTGGTAGAAATTGCCTATACTCTGATACGATACTGCAAACTGCCCTGCCTGTTTTGGAAACCAGAGCCTTGTTTACGAACTATTACTACTTTTAGGTTCTGCTTTGCTTAATGCTCCCACCAAATAACTTTTGGGTTCACCAGCTTACTACGATCTATGAGATCCATTTTAACTTTATATATTTATAAATTTGGCAATGCATCAGTAGATTCCTTGTGACAAGTGTTGGCAGTGGCAGTAATTACATGCAATCTTGGGCAGTCAACAAGAGCTAGAATCAAACCAAATCAAAATATTTTATTTCACGTAAACCTTTAATGGGCACATATGAAACTCCAGAAGCTAGGTGTACGGTTCCAATTGGTCGTTTCCTATGGAGAAGAACCGGCAAGAAACTCCACGGTTACTCTTTTAATAATAATTGGTTTTTACAATATTTTCTAATAACAGTGTTAATTGGTATGGGAGGAAGGTGTAAGCCTTTCAACAATTACAAGGTACTTAATAAAATAGAAAATGCTCAGAAAATCTATAGTCTACTACGCCTTCAACGTTCTCACATTCACAAAAAAGGATATAATTTGTATAAAGGTAAGGTTAGGTTTAAGGTAAGTTTATCTTGGACATTACTGACATCGGTGAAGGAAAAACATCGTGAGGGAACCTGGACTTATAGTTAATATAAGTCTGAAATCGCCAACCCGTCTTGAGCAAGCGTGGTGATCAATGCTCGTGCCTTCTCTGTATGAGAAGAGGCCTTTGCCCAGCAGTGGGACAGTTATAGGCTGGTATTATTAAGGTAAGGTTTTAAGGTGTATTTTGTAATGCCAATAAACGCATTTTTCTTTTTTTATTTCTTTCTAAAGATTAAAAAAAATACTGTTCAAACCAAATTATATGGTTGCCACAACTACTCATCTGATATTAAATATCATGTCCACAAAAGCAAGTAATAAAGAGTTGAAATTAGAATTGTTGGTATATACCTAAAGTCAAATAATGAGATGATTATTTGATTATGTCAAGGAAGAAGGTAAAAGATAAAAAATAAAGCATCTTTATTTGGAAGCATTTAATAGACACTTACATAATTATGCCGTTAATGAGTTACCAGGGAAGCCACATGTGCAGAAGGAATTATTGCCAAACTTCCTTGTCTTCAACGTAGTCTTTAATCTTACAATATGGTTTTTTGATAAGGACACGTTTGATGTGGGCTTTGAATTTTCCATCGCTAAGTTCTGTAACTGACTTTGGCAACTTGATATAAAAGCGAATACTGATAATAAATGACTTGCTTGTTTTAGTTAATCTTAATTTGGGTATCACAATCTCATGTTTACTGCGTGTATATATTTATGTTATGGAAATCGCTTGTACCTATCGCATTTATTAATTTTTCTGTCATTACTTCACTTTTCATTATTTTTACCAATTGTGGTAAGTAATTTTTATTTTTATTCTAGGTACATCGTCTTCACCTATAATTATTAATTATTGTATACAAACTATTGTTAACATTTTAAAAGAGTAAGTATGGAGTTTCTTGCCCATTCTTCTCCATACATAACTACCTTTTGGAAGGCGCAACTAGAATCAATTAACTATTCATGTAATTTTTGACGTTCAAAAGTGCATCTTGGTGCCTGTTTTAAATAAATGATTTGACTTTGACTTTGACTTTGCTTCTTATTTTAGAAATTTTTAAGGGCCTGTGCACACCATGTTTATTAAATGCGCCGCTAGCGCGCGTTTGTAGCAATACAGACGCGATACGCACGCGAGTCAGACGCAGCCTGTAGACCTTCTGTAGGACAAAAGCGCGCCGTCGACGCACGTTTCTAAAACGCGTATCAACGGCGCGTTTAAAAACACACACACGCACAGGCCCTTAGTTTTTGTGAACATACAAAATACTGTCTAAGATGTAAAGAACACCAGTATACTCCAAATAAAGGCACAGAAAGAAAGAGAGAAGATCAGAAAGTGTGTAACAGGACGATGAGCATAAGAATAATTATCCTATCATGTTCCCATTGCAGGGACACAGGCCTCTTCTGGATGAGAGGGAGTGGGCCATAATAACACGAAGTTATCGGCGCACGACATAAATGCGCGTGATTGACCGCGGGGAAGGCGCGCGGGGTCGGGGTAACGAACCCGTTACACGACGCCCGCTGCGCGCCCTCCGCACTACTCAGCTCTTAGATGCGCTCCAGTACAGACATTTCTATAAACTGTTCTTTACGTTATTCAATGTTAATTGTGGTATTACACTTATTTTAATACAGTCCACTTCTTTTATTATAAAGTCCCGATTGAGCCTATTCAATGGTCCTTCGAGCCGGATTATTGAATAGGCTCAATCGGGATGTTTTTCTTTACAATTTTGAGAGCAGTGGTGATGAAATAATTTACACAAAGAGAAGTGCCTGGCAGGGTTCAAACCTATAACCTAATGTCTGCCTACACCCTTGGGAAAATGGCGTTAGTTTGTGTAGCTGTATCTTTGCAGGGAAGCATTTTAATTGAATTATTACTACTCCGAATATCCCCCGCCCCGATCCTTGCTCGAACCAGCCCGAGCTGTTGAACCTGTAGCTTTGAATTCGTACTATCATAATCCGATCCAGCCCATCTCTTGCTGTCCTCCCCCAGCGACGCCCTAAGCCAAGGTTCGTGCCAACAGGTGCCCTTAGCGTGTAGTCACTTAGTTTATAATTTTGTTCCCTGGCGTCCTTAATTTATTGAGGCACCCATAGAAAAGTCCGGTTAAGCAGACGACAACCTCCTAGGTTGACATGCAAGAAACCATTGTAAAAACAAAAAACAAAAAAAAAAAAAACTAATATCTGTTTTTTATGTTCATCGACGTATTTTACTGGTTATATCTATAATTATCTATAAAATCTATTGCCATGCGTTAGTCTTGAAAAACCTCGAAAATGGCTCGACCGATAGTGATAAAAAATTGGCAAGTTGTTGTGCACGCACCAGAGAATGTTCCTCACAAGAAAAAAGGCATTGCAGCGCCGGGCATTAGCTTTTGTAGGATAAAAAGATTAACATACAAGATTCGGAAACAAACATATCATTATGAGCTTTAAAAACAAGTAAAGTAACGGTCTCTTCGAGAATAACGGTCATTAAGTCAAACGAATTCGGTATCCACAAGAATTGAATTCACATAATATTTTCCTATATACCATTATTCTTATCCAATAGCTGGATTTCTCGGACTCAACCTAATTCTGGCGTCCATTCAAACGGGATTCTCTCTTAATTTTATCCAAATTCTACATTGTTGACAGTTGGATTGTTTTATATTCGTGCCATTACCTTCCCTGTTCAAGTAGAAAGTAAACATTTCTTATCTTTTCCGCAGTGAGATGACTCGCTCGTGTTGATAGTCAAACGTTTTATGTCACCTGTTGGCAAAGTTTTGAAACCACTGTCGTAATTTTCATAGAAATCTTTTAGATCAGCAATTTCTTTAAATTGCTCGTTGCAACGTGAGGTTGAAAGTAATCAACTTTTTTTTGATTCCACTACTCTACCCACTCCTGGGCAAAGGCCTCCACTTCTTCCATCTTTCGCTAGCCCGCGCGTCCTCCTTCCAGTTTTAACGGAACCTATCCAACTTGTCCCGCTATCTCTTACGTGATCTGTCACGACCCCGCCTCACGGTCTCAGGCCACCAGTTCTATGCTCTTTTGGCCCACAATTTGTCCGACATGCTGCAGACATGTCCTGCCCAACCCCATTTAAGTTGGGTAGCCTTTTGAGCCACGTCAGCCATCTTAGTTTTGGAGCGCAGCTCGTTGGCAGACCTTGAGTTTGGAATTCTGGATGTTAAAGATCAAGTCTCTGCACCATAGGTTAAAACAGTAAGAATACATATAATTAGCCTGCGTTTCAGTGCCATTGGCAACTAACTCTTGAATAGTTCCTTCATGGACCAGTGGCTCTTCCAGGCGTTTTCCGTACGTCTTGTGATTTCTTTATCTTGCCTCGCCTGGAAAGAGACTACTTGGCCCAAATAAAGTTATTCCTGGATACGTTGTTTTGTCTCCCTGTCTACTTTTATGCTTCCAGTCTTCGACATATTCATCTTCAGTCCAACCTCAAGGCTTGCATTACTAACTTAAAAGAGCATCCATTCAAGTTCAGTGGCTGAGGATGAAAATAGAACAATTTCGTCTGCGAAACGTACGTTTGTCAATCTCGCTTCGCTAAGGTCAATGACTCACGTAAGGATAATTCAATCTCATCCCGTAGTGTTCGGTTTCTGGAAATAAACCGAACATTCATTCGGTTCATTCTTGATTGACGCCACTTAAATCGAGTATAAAATCATGGGGAAATTATAAAGGGCAATTAATCAATATTCTTGTAAAAAGCAGAGAGTTGAATCTAAAAGACGTCGAGACGAATTGTTTTTGTGGGATTAATGCATATAAGATTTATTACCCTCTACCTGAAAACAAACTTTCGAAAGATTTATATTTGTGGTTGTAATACCTACTGATTTTGGTAAGATTGTATTATTAATGTAAGTAGGTACCCAAGCACTGTAAGTTAGTATAAATATGTTTTAAGCTTTATTTTCATTATCAATGTCACAACGTCTAGAATATAATTGATCGGTTTTAGCGTGTAAAATTTCTACATTAATATCTGTAATTTTTATGGTGTACATATTAATGAGTATTCTATCTAATCTATCTATCTAGAATTCTAGACCGAAAACCTACTGCACACACTGCTACATCATTCATAATTTCAGCCGAAAGACGTCTACTGCTGTACATAGGCCTCCCCCAAAGTGGGGGGGAGGTTTGCCATAATCACCACGTTTGGCAAGCGGGTTGGCGATCGCAGTACGGTGTTAAAAATGCATAGAGAACGCTGCTGCCCATTCTCTAGTAAGTCCCTTTGTCGCCTTTTACGACACCCACGGGAGGAAATAGGGAATTTATCCATGTGTACCACACTGCTACACATGGATAATTTCATTCTTAGTATGAAAAACAAATGAAGTTTGACTTAATTTTAATTAAAACGGTCTACAACCTATTACAATATATCTGACAGTTTGAAATGAATACAGTCACAGATTAATACTGATGGGACACTCCGCAAAATCATTTAAATAAAAAGCGACTCTTGCTACGGTACAATAAAGTGCAATTCAGGTCGCACAACGCTTATTACCTACTGTTATAATTACCTACAAGTTGCCTCTCTTTCTATCGCGTAACTCTTATACTGGCAGCGCGCGGCAGTCCTACTGAATTGGCCCAGTGAGATGGGATTGCTGCGTACTTTTAGCTTCATATACCTAAACTGCGGAGTATCCCATCTGTATTAATCTGTGACACAGTTTAAGACATTTCCATGAATTCCACTCACAATAGCTCGTCTTACCAACGTAATCTCCGTCCATTTATCCGCAAACAAACCGTATGAAAAGAAGCAAGATGAAAATATTATGTTGAATTTTCCCACATTTAACGGACCACAGATAGTGGAAAAGTTAAAAAAAAAAGTATTTCCAAGAGTTTTTCGAAGGACAACGGTGCCACTATCAATCAAAGTAATTTGGTTTGCTTCAACTATAAAAACGTTTTACATGTACGGTGGCCAGCACATCAAGTTACCAGAACCTGTCACATTTTCTCATCCAATTTTGAACTTAATCATCAACATTTTAAAGTTTAAAATCGTTTACAGAAATTTGTCGTGTAACTGCTTGATGTGCTGACCAATGTACTAAGGACAACTCTTTAGAGATTTGCCGAAATATTCAGTAACTATGAGATACATAACTAGCGTCCCGTACCAAAATAGTAAAAAAGAACCCATATAGTGTGACTTTTTGTTAAAAAGTTTTATATTTTTCACTTTTTAGTTATGGAACCTACCCCACAACAATTCGATTACGACTATTTGTTACACCGCACAAACAACAGTGACATAATATGTAGGGTGTATCTATTCAAACAGGAAATATTTTAAGAGAAACCCATGCCATGCCATGGAAACGAGTTTTTTTAAAAATCTGAGTAGGTATATTATAAAAAAAAAAAAATGAAATTACTTGATATGATGATTAATTATCAAAAGGCGTGCGGGCGGGTCATTCACAGAATAAAAAAAATAAGTAAAGGTTTTTTTGCAAAATATCTCAAGCAATTTTAAAATTATAATAATTATGTAAAAATATAAAAAAGTTAGATAAAAAAAAAAAACACTGCTATGGCTGTTTTACCACCCACAGAGGTTTCTCTTAAAATATTTCGTGTATGAATAAATACACCTTATATACTAAGTGGATTAAATACGTATTATCGAAGCTAACTCAAAAACTACCTAAGTAAAGTTTATAAAAATCGGTTAATAACCATTTATAGCCCAAGTGCATCTCATGACAATTCCAATAAGCCCAAACACAGCTAGGATACATTGTTATATCACGGAGTTCCGGTGCATACTTTCTAGCTTCATCTTCAGATCAGTTCGATGGTACCATTTTCATCAGAATTATATATTTAAAGCTTCATAGTCGCTTAACTATCTTAATCGAGATATCCTATCGCCACCCGTGAAATACTTATCGTTGAGGAGTTCCGGTGGCCATTTGTGGTCTTCTTCATCGGTTCCACTTCACCAAATGATACTTTCTGAATGTAAATGCATGAGTTGTTGATGAAAATACTAAAATCGCTATCTGTATATTTATGATATTTGACGAGTTCCCTCAATTCCTCATCGATCCCATCATCAGATCCTGGTTTCCTTATCATTTTTTTTTTTTGGAAAGGAAATATCCCAAGGTTGGTAACCTTGGGATATTTCCTTTCCAAAAAAAAAAAAAAAGCATTAAAATCTGTTCATAAATGACGAAGTTTAATCAATCAATCAATTCAGCCTATCGCAGTCCACTGCTGAATATAGGCCTCTCCCATGCTGCGTCACATCACCTTGTCCTCCGCCTTCCGCATCCAGTCTATCCCAGTCACCTTTTTGAGGTCATCGGTCCATCTAGCTGGGAGTGTCCCACACTACGCTTGCCGATACGCGGTCTCCATTCCAGGACTCGTCTGCTCCACCGGCCATCGGTCCTTCGACAAACATGGCCAGGCCACTGGCACTTCAGCTTGCTCCGACGAACGACGAAGAAACGACAAAGTTATTTAATTTATTTTATTTTTAGTAAAACTTACAGCTAAACAGATACAGTAAGAAATAGTTTATGAAAAAAAAAGGCCAATTACAAGTTTCCACATGTACGAGTAGTTTATAAAAAATATGAAACAGAAAATTGAAAATAGACTATAAATAACACATAAAAGAAAAAGACTATTTACCGCGAACAATAATTTAAAAAAATATACGGTCGAATTGAGAAACCTCCTACTTTTTGAAGTCGGTTGAAAACAAAGTTAAATTAAGGACAAGAGAATGATAATGACAAGAATGACTTCATTCTTACCATCACATTCTTCGATGACCCGGGTCATCGCAGTGTGTTTTTTTCTTCGATACTTCTCTATTAAACGTTATCTGAGTAGTCACCCTCTTCTGCCAGGGTTGCGGGTTTGTCCAAAAGGGATACCGTGGCCCTGGCACACGGGCAACTAAAGGAACACTGGTGGGTTTTAGACAGTAAAAGTCTGACACGCCCTCCCGCTCCGCCCAAAGCTGGGAGAAGATATTTGATAATTTCCCACACAAAAAAAAAAAAATTACTCTCCCTCTTTCTAGCTATATCATCTTTCACACAGTATATCCATCACTTCTTTGGTCGTCCCCTACTCAAGCTATCCACATTCATACTCAAAACTTTTCTCACAGCATTATCCTCATTCCTTCGCTGATAGACCTTTCTGGAAAATATTAGCCAGTCAGATAGTAGCGGGACTAGCTGCCCAGGGTGCACTAGACGTACGTTTTAATAACTCCGCTAGTGATTGTATCCCAGCAAATGACTGATGCGAACTTGCAAGATTACATACTACGAGTAGGTACAGGCAATATTTGATGGGCTCAGGTAGGTTTTATTATTCGTCTTTTAACAAAGATATTATGAATGTCATAGTAACACTTTTGAAATATAGTGGGTAGAGGTGATACACTCATAGATGGCGAATAGTCGATGATAACAGTAACTAGAGTGGGCACACCCTTCGTAGCGAAAACCTACCCATATTTTGCCCAAATTAAATTGTATACCTAACTTCCTACACAGTTATTTCCTAAAACAGTCAGTAGCTCTACCATGAGTTTGCACAGCCAATACTCGCTAGCGTCTCCGTAAATAATATGTATGGAATTCTGTACAGCGCCCCTAGCGGTCACTATAGATTTCGATAGGTAAGAAACCTAACGTAATCTATTCGATAGTCACTAACGTTTTTCAGCTGTTGCCATACAAAACGGCACCATGAGTCACTAATTCGACAGAAGCTATCGAAAAATATGCTTACGATAGTAGTTACGTAACTCACTAGCATTTTGACGAGTGAAACGTAGATTACAATAAAATTATAACCGATTTTGAGTCCATTTAAGTAAACATAATCTCTGGAAGATATTATTTGGCATGGAATATGTTAGCGGCCCAGAATTAACGCTTTTTATGAACATCAACAATGACAATTGGCTTCTTCAACGAGAAAATTTTAATAGGCTTTTAGATGTAGTGTGTTAATTGCATAGAATTAAAAGTGCATAATAAAAACCTACTATTACTATATATTGTCACTATCGATCAATTACTTACTTACATAATGTTTAATGAAAAACCGTTTAGAGAAGGAAAGTAGAGTACCTATTGGGCGTGCACTCATGCATTTTTAAACCTACAATGTATGCAATTATTCATATTTGCTTATGTAGTGTAAAAAGACCATACATAACGTTCCTGTATTCCCTGGCGAATAATAAAGAGGTGCAAAGTACACCCACATTTTCCTATGTAATGGGACCAAGCCCCAAATCCAGATTTATGACTGCTACCCCGACTGTTTTGAGATTTATGGAAAAATCCAAAACACTATTCTATACGTAGGGGCCTAACCCATGAGGACACTGAACTCTGTAGTCGAGAAAAAAAAAAAAAAAACATAGATACTTAAATACGACGCTAAGGGTATAATTATAATTATTATGGTATTACTAGAGTAGAGGGATAATATTGCTTGCAGAATTTGTAAACCGAAGCGGCCGACGGTAGGTCGTATTTCCCTTAGGACCGATGGCTTTTCGTCCGCAGTAGGTAAGTCTAGGATATCTAGCCAGGAGGATAGTCTGGTCAAACAAATGTAGCTGGTACTAATAAGGTATTGCAAGGTCTAACTTGAATTAAAAAAAAGCAAATGCTAGCACACTTTTGTCCAGCAAATGAGACAGCAAAGATCTGAGCTAATAATGCGGTTAATCAAAGTCAAAGTCAAAGTCAAATAATTTATTTCAAATAGGCACGAAGATGCACTTTTGAACGTCAAAAATTACATGAATAGTTAATTGATTCTAGTTGCGCCTTCCAAAAGTTAGTTATGTATGGAGAAGAATGGGCAAGAAACTCCATACTAACTCTTTTAAAATGTTAACAATAGTTTGTATATATTAATTAATAATTATAGGTGAAGACGATGTACCTAGAATAAAAATAAAAATGACTTGCCACAATTGGTAAAAAGAATGAAAAGTGAAGTAATGCCAGAAAAGTTAATAAATGCTATAGGTACATGGTGCTCACATATTTACAAACAATGTATATGATTTTCCAAAAAAAAAAAATAACATAGTAAGTGTGTGAGTTAAATTTATATTAATCACAGAAAATAAAAATTAATATCATAAAAATTATAAATTATACAGTTAAATTAGCAACCAGTTTGATTTTGTCTAGACTCTAAATTGTCCTATGGAGCAGGACCAGCATGTTTCCAAGCATTCTTATCTTGGATATAATCCTCTAATTTGTAATATGCTTGTTTACAAAGTGCGTTTTTTATATGAGTTTTTAATTTTCTTTCATTTAATTGTAATATATCAGAAGGTATTTTATTGTAACATTTAACACAGTACCCCATAAAAGATGTACGTACTTTAGATAATCTGAAAAATGGTTGATATATTTTATCTTTATTTCTAGTATTAAAATTATGCCTATCACTGATTTTATAAAAAAGATGTAGACTTTTTCTTACATACATAATATTTTCATAAATGAATTGGCAAGGTACCGTCATAATATTAATCGTTTTAAATAGTTCTCTAAGAGATTCGCGGCGATGTACTCGTAGATTATAAATGGCTCTGACAGCCATCTTTTGTAAAATAAAAATGGATTCAATGTCGGCAGCCCGACCCCACAGTAAAATGCCATACGACATAATGCTATGGAAGTAGCTAATATAGGACAAAATATTGTGATAATAATCTGCGTTAATTTACGTGTTAATCAATTATATTGAATGACGACTTCGTTCGCGTGTAAGTAGTATGACACCACAATATAATAAAATAACAGCCACATTTCTATAAAATTTCCCTGTATACTACGTTTGTAGTTTTGTTCTCAGCCGCCAAAATTTACAGAGACAAAAATTTACCAAAATTTACGCGGAAGCACCGCGTCAACAGTCTTTGTAAATTTTACCTTATTATCCTTAAAAAAAAAACTACTAAACGCGACGAATATCGTTTTTATTGGTCATTTTAAAACACTCATATATCATACCGTGCGACAGTGAATAATGATGGAGTCACACGCCGTTCGTGTGAAAAATCTTAAGATAGCTGCTATTAAGATACTCGATATTTACAGTCATATTTTTATAATTCATGGAAAATCTCACTAAAGGAAAAATGATAGATGTGTTTACATCATGACTAGGAATTAATGTCATGCTGATCCTATGATTTTAACAGTTTTAGCGTGAAGCGACAACAGTTCACGAACGAAAATAATGTACTCTTCATATTCTAACGAAGAGTGATCAAAGTGAAGGGAACATCCAAGATTATAATAATATTCTTATACTTAGTATACAGCTCCTTGTTACAAGTGTCTTTGACATAATCAAAAGAAACTACTAATTAAAGTCAGTCTAATTAACATAATGCATTATACAAGCTTTGGCTGCGACTTGTTATAAATAAATGCTATTCTTCTAAAAGTTTCTGAGAAACATTACATTGTACTATTTCCATTTCTAGTGTCAGAGGTTTTGGGTGAACTGATAATGTATTTTTGATTAAATGATTTATTTTGTTAAATTCATTACTTGAAAGGTATACCTAATAGATTTACCTTTGTAACTTTAAAGTTAGCCAATGAGAGGTTGTCGTTGTATGTGAAACAAGCTAAGTGTTTTGGATTTTTGCATTATCATGGGAACGGTAAGGCATACAGATATGCCGATTAGAGGATCGATTTGACTTGGAAAATGTATCAAATTACTATAGTTAGGTCGGTTTAGTCCAAAATGTCAGATACTCGTACGTCAGTTACATTAGCGACGATATTATAGGGGCGTAGGTTTAAGCAAAAATGACGTTATTCGTTTTTAATTCCATTATATAAGCGATAAGTAATCTAACTTTTGCCTTTATTCGCATAATATTAAGTAGGTATAGATAAAAATTAAGAATCAGACAAATTGAACAATGTAATTCTCGAGCTAGTTAGTGCACTATCAAATACACAGAGAGACGTTGCATTTTACAATAAATATGTATGTAAGGACAAAGGATGTTTTTACTGATAGTTCTATCTCCCTTCCTGTGATTTTCTATCTCACTTACGTACTGCGTAGGTACTCCGATTGCCACACGTTGCCTACACCGCCACACTCTAATTATAATAAACGTCTTAAAACTGGAAAAGTTTCAGACGTCTACTTAATGATTCTTGGCATTTTTTGCTTCGCATTTTTTACATTCTTACTTAATGAACCGTACAACCTACGCTACTTTTGCGATATATTCAAAGACTACATGGAAGAATCGAGATCTCTGCGAATGACAACTGAAAGAGCTTGATTTTTTATTTTTGTTTTATTTACCCTACACCGTGCCACTGCTGAGCAAAGGCCTCCCCCAAATCCTTCCAGGCATCCTTTTCTAGAGCCATCTCAGTCCAGCCCTTGCGGTACGCGTTTAGGTCGTTCCGCCATCTTATTCTGGGCCGGCCACGGCGGCGCCAGCCATCCTTAGGCCCCCATCGTGTGGAGACTGTTGCCCAACGGTCACTGTGCATGCTTCTAACGTGATTATATATTATATATATGCGTATTTCATGTTGACAACGCATATATTGGTTTAATCCGAATTAGTTTTGTAACCTTATGCAAAGACCAATTTTTCGTATGATTCTTAAAAATTTTGTTTTCTTCAAATAGGGACGGGACGTCATGATACGATTAAACTGTAAACAGAATACAACATAATGGGTTTGGTAATAAGAGTTCATGGAAACCTCCTGTAGATAGATAATAATGATTAATGACACGAGTTTTCTTGTAAAAATGGCATTGCAGTTACTACAATAAGTTGGGCATTTCAGAAGACTGCGTCCAGGAAGGCGTAGGAAAGGCTGGCGTGATGACCTAGATGCGCTTACGGAAGATTGGTCGGAGAAAGCAACGCATAAAGAACAATGGAAAGCTATGGGGGAAACGTTTGCCCAGCAGAGAGAAAATACATATTACAGAAAAGAAAAAAAAAACTGGTTGTCATGACGTTTCCTTTCAACGCTAGTAGAAGATTAACTTGTAATTTATTTCCATGAAATTGAAAAGGTACTTTATTAAAGTGCTACCTCGTACCCATAGGACTAATGAACCTATCCTGAAATAGCGACATATACACAGAAATAAAGAATACGTGATATTCGACCCTAAATGGTGAAGACGACGCAAGGCTTCGAGCGTTGATTAAGGCGTTCAATCACTAAATAACAATAGCGCTGAAAACATGTGGATGCGGTATTTAGATAGTTTGAACGAATATATATTTATAATTTTGCAAACGGATTTTCACTCAGTATAAGCTATGTCGGTAATCTTATTGTAATCTTAACAGAGGAAAAGAATTATAGATGTAGGTGAATCTCTAGGTAGTGAATTATAAATGAAGTAAAATGAGTGCCACTAAAAAAAAAACGAATTTTTCAGGTCGCCTCTAGTTATGTACACTTCTTTCAAGTATTAAAGATGAAAAGAAAACGGTGGACTGAGGAAATGTTAGCTTTAGACAGTCCGTCGATGAAAGAAAGAAAAAATAAATAAGAAAGACTCAGGTGTAGGGTATACAAATGGATTTCGATTCAAGAAAAAAAAAGTACAACTTTGTACATATGCTTGAACAATTTGGTTGTCAAGGTTAGACCCATCCTTCGTACATCGACGACGAAGCGTGTACCACCACGTGGTTCTTTTGGGACTTCATAAATTAATTAAAAGCATAATATATATCATTTGGCTGGTTTGGCGATTGCCTTTGTAGGGTTGGGTTAACGTTTTACTCAGTTCAAGGTAAAAAATTGAAATTAATTTGTTTGTTATTTGTATCGGGATTAGAGGATTTAGTATTGTTTTCACATCAGGGAATAAATAATATGGAAGTTGCAAAAAATACGCGTAAAATTTGAATTGTCATGATGGTATTCCCCAAATATTACGGTAGAGATATACGAGACTGAATCCTCAAAAACATGTTTTCTATTTTTCGAAAGAGAGCCGACACTCTGGTTTTTCTGGGGATAACTAAACTTATTATACAATGAAATGAAATTATGCTTTCATCGAGCACTATGAAATGTGGTACTGCGCAATTTTAAGAGGAAAACACGGTTAGTAAAAACTAGCCTTTTCTTGAAATCAAACCAACGGCAACGTACAATAAACTTATGCTGTTCCGATAGCATAGCATGTGTGTGCTACGACCGACAATAATACAATGGTTAGCAAAATACCATTGTAGTTTGGCAACTGTTGTGAAATTCTTAGGAAAGCTTTGAACAAATCTTTTTGGATTTTTGTACAGCTAGTGCATAAAAGAAGCCATTTTACCCCAAGATGCACACGAGGGTGGATAGTTAAGTCGAGAGGTAAAATGGCTCGTGGCTTATCACTCCGATTGCGAATAAATTAAACAGGCATGAAGTATTTAACAGAATTTTCACTGTCCAAAAATGTTGCAAAATTGAAGAACAAATAGTTTATTCCCGCTACGAAAGTTTTTAAAGTATTTTTTTTTTTTTCAATTTTTAACATGTCATTCGACTTGGGAACTTCATACTGCCAAGTCATGCGTTTTTAAATAATAAAGACAACTATTTTATCTGGTTTTATTAAATTAATGATAGAAAACATGGAAGTGTAATAAATTAAAGCAAATGAAATAACATAACGACTTTAATCTGTGACGTTTTATTGTGCGTGTGGCTGTTGGGCATAATTATATTGGTCTTATAAAAGACAAAAACAAAAACTTTATACATTAGAAAAAAAAAAACTGTATACATAAGACCATAAAAGACGACTTTATGTCGCCTACGCACAACATAAAGACGAACTTTTAGAGCACGAGAAGTGAAAAGAGTTTTTATGTAGATACCATATACACAATTACACATACACAACCATATTTTTCAAGTTAGTCTGGCCTATAAATAAAAAACCGGCTATGGCGTGTCGGAACACTTACAATGAAGGGTTCTGTAGTTGAGATGTTTTTTTTTCCCAAGAACAAACTTAACATTGTAGTTGAAAAACATGTTCTTCCATACGGAATGTATGGGAAAACATGTTTTTCAACTGCAAATTTAAGTTGGTTGACTATTACTCGGTAACTTGTAAAGCCTACTTAGCTGTAATAGTTTTCCTTTTAACTTCGTTATATACTACTGCTATGACATTTTTCACATTTGCACTTTAAAGCTTAATATCACGCAAACAGATCCCTAAATCCAAAAACGGTTTTCACAAACCCATAATATTTTTAAACGGCCTATCCAACGATATGCCACACCACGGGATAGAAAAGAAAAACAAAAACAATCCTACTTTACGTGTAGGTGAGGAAACTACAAAAAAAAAAAAGATTTTATTTTACCACTTTGTTGGTATGATTAATATGTATACCCATACCAAATTAAAGCTACCTAGTACTAAGAGTCTCTGAGCTAAGCCGCGAAGAGACGGACAGACGGACAGACAGACGGAAAATGGCGAAACTATAAGGGTTTCTTGTTTACTACGCAACCTTAAAAAAACCGGCCACACATGAAGAGTTCCGTACCGTATTAAGATCGAGCAAAAACCGCACAAAAACACAAGTTTCTTGTATAGGTATCCCCGTTGTAGGTTATCGAGCATTGTATTGAGGTCTTCCATAGTCTCAGTCATGAAAACTATATCATCTGCAAACCTAAGGTGAGTGATGTACTCGCCATTGATGTTGATGCCAACCCCTTTCCAATCCAGAACCTTGCAGAAATCCTTCACTTCAGCGGTGAACAGTTAGGAGAGATAATGTCTCCCTGTTTCACACCTCGCTGCAGAAGCATATGTTTCGAGGTCTGGTCCTGGCGTTGGACTATCATAGTGGTGTTTTTGTACAGGCACTTCAGCATCTCGATGTACCGATATTCGATCTGGCACCGTTTAAGCGACTGCAGTATAGCCTATGTCTCGATCGAAGCGAAGGCACATTGCTCGCAGAACAGATGGCCGATGGTGCTGAAAGGTTCTGGTGTGGCGACCGCGTACCGGAAGACGTAGCGTTGAAAGGCCTCCCACAAGGTGGACCGATGACCTTGTGAAGGCCGCAGGAATCCGCTGGATGCGGGAAGCACAGGACCGGCCGAATAGCAGTGCTTAGGGGTATGTCCAGCAGTGGACGTATTTCGGCTGAAATGATGATGATGATGATGATATTTTTTTTATTTTTTTTTAGTTATAGCGGCAATAAAAATACACAATCTGTGAAAATTTCAATCGTCTACCTATTACGGTTCATGAGATACAGCTCACTGAGGCAGACGAACGGACGGACAGCGGAAGCTAAGTAATAGGGTTCCGTTTGGCACCGTTCGGGAACCCTAAAAACTAACTATTATCCCTGTATACAGTAAAGTAAGTATAACAAACTTCGCAGCAAAATATCAGTGAGGAAAACTAAAGAGGCAAGTAGGTACTCGTACCTACTTATATAACTTAATTCAACTAGTAACTGTTGCATGTGACTAGGAAAGTTGGTGAACATCACGATATTAGATATTACATGCTCAAGTCTCTTCCAGAAGTAGTTGGACTACACGTGATATTATTGTCCGCCTAGCTTTTCCTTAGTTTACGGGTCGGTTTTGAGACTAACCGAAATGCGGTAAAATATTAAATGTTATGGTGAATGAAAATATCGTGGGGAAACCTAGACTTATTGGGTGTTGATTAATGCTCATTTCTTCTCCGTATGAGAAGAGGCATTTGCCCTGCACTGCTGTGGGAAATTACAGACGGCCAATTTCGCGTGAAAACAGCATTTCTAAGAGCATCACAATCATTCACTTTTGGTAAATGTGAAAACCTTCACTTCGCACAAATTGGTATTGTTATTGTTCTTAAAGAGGTGGCACGCAGTATTATACGCGCGCCTTAATGGGAGGACGTGCAGTCGAGCAATCGACCGCTCTTGTCGATGGGGCCCGTTATGCCTTTGTTGAGGAAAAGTGTTTTCGGCATGGCATCGGCTATTTTTAACCACATACCTTTTTCCATAAAAAAGGAACCTGTAACAACTTTCAAAAAGAAACTAACTGTACTTCTAATAAATAAATGTTACTACTCCATATCGGATTTCCTAACTGATAAATTTTTGTTGTGTATCAATGTATGTATGTTTGATGATAAACTGCATCAATGTTTGCATTCCAAAAAGGAAGAATGTACAAAGATTCTTTAATATTATTGTAAACACCTTATTATAAATACCTATATTCCGAGCAAATAAATGAATATTCTATTCTAAGCATGGCGGGCTGATACCTGTCGGGGGTACGGCGAATGTACGAGTATCTCCCGGGCCCCCAACTCATGATGCTAGAAGTAACAGTGGGGTATTAGTCGGTAGGAGTCCGACATACCTCTCCGTTCTACCCAGACGGTGGGTATCCATGAGGAGGCCCCAAGAAAAAAAAATATTGTAGGTACTCTTTAAAGAGCTATTTTCACTTTCCAAGTAACTTAAGCTTTTAAATAATGAATTTTAATTCTGTAAGATACAGTCACCTAGTTACGATTAAAAGACGAAAGATTAAATTTCCTTGCCAATTAGTAGTTGTACAACTTTTCTCTGATCACTAAAGTTCACTGGTCACAAGAGTAGATTTCTGATAAGTTAGTTTTCCCTATCGCTTTGGGAATACGGAAGTTATGATTAATAATATTATTTAACTCATGATACTGCAAATCAGAGGTACAAATACTTGCCGCGACAATTACTTTACTTAAGCATAAGCTCGCCACACTATATCAAATCATATAGGTAAGCCAAAACCTATAGCTGAGACTTAATCAAAAAGGAACACAATGAAGCTCAACGAGTCCCAGAAAAATGATTCAACTGTTTTAGAACTCGCTTCGAAATTAATCAGAAAAAGAACGAAGAGATACGTTTGATTGTAAACATTATAGTCAACGTTTCCACACAATTGTTTCATCACTGTATGTCGAAGATGATAACTTAGGAACACTTTCACCATTAAAATAATTATTACCCATAATTATTATTAAACGCAGACTATAGATTAAGGCCCTTTGTACACGGCACGGTTTCTTTACGGTACAGCGTATAAACCGCGCCGAAGAAGAAACGTGTCTATCAACAAAGCTTCCATAATGATCCATTAAACACTGGACCGTGCCTACACGAAACGAACAAACCGTAGTTTTTCACGACAAGAAAAACATGTGTTTGTGCGTGCAAAGTGCGTAAGAGTTACCAAACATTTTTCAAGTAATAAATAATACAAAAATAATAATTATAATCCTGATATAGTGATGATAGAACAATTAGTGCGTCGTGCAATGATAGTCGATGTTACCATTCCACATGACGAGAACCTCGTGAAAGCTGAGAAAGAGAAACATAAAATATCTTGATTTAAGACACGAGGTTGTTGACATGTGGGACGGAGCTCGGTTATCATTGTGCCGATTGTTGTAACGGCCAATAGCCTGATGACCGTAAGCTTTGACAACATCATTAGGCGGCTGGATCAAGGGCCTGATTCAGAAGGCAGTATAACTCCTTGATACGGCTCGCATAGTGAGGAGGTTCCAGTCTCTGGAGCCCTAACCACCGATAGCTTGGACCCTGCTCCTGATACCGGTGGACCACAATCTTTTATATTTGTATATTTTTTTAAAAATATTTTAAATGCAGAGCAGGGCGCATTGCTCGCAGAACAGATGGCCGTTGGGGCCGAAAGGTTCTGGAGTGGCGACCGCGTACCGGAAGACGTAGCGTAGAAATGCCTCCCCAAGGTGGATTGATGACCGCGGTGCTTGGGGGAGGCCTATGTCCAGCGGTGGACGTCTTTCGGCTGAAATGATGATGATGATGATTTTAAACCATATTTTATAAGCCTAAAAAAAAAAAAATAAACGACATATTAATAATAAATACATAATTTTACTTAGGTTTTTTTAATTAGATGGTAAAAGATAATTCTTAATAAAAAAATTAAAAAAATTACATAAAAAAACGCAAAACATACATGCTTCTTCTTTTCCCGTACCAACATTAACGATATGAGAATTGGTCATGTAGCGGTATTCAATAAGCCACACAATAAAAAAACAGTTACGGAGTTAAAAGCCCAGGGTTAAAAAGTCACAATGTTATATCGGTCCATCCAAAACTAAGCATAGCTTGTATTTGGGGACCAGACTGCGATTGAGCAATAATGGTGGACTAGTATAATTAGTAGTATTGTTACAGATAAGCTACAGACAATTACAGATAGATAATACAATCACATTTGACAAAAGCAGTACTTTCTAAACTGGTTTTATAAAAACCCTAAAGCCAATGTCACCATATCTACTTATTTTAAGGAATAAAAAATCGAGTAATTATATTGTTATCACTGAATTCAATGTAGATATTACGTGGATTGTTAGATTCTTAGAAATATAAATGTTTATTTATTTATTTTATTATTTAAGTATATGCACATAGTAAAATACATAGAGATACGACATAGTCATAATTTTGCGTACAAAGATACCTACTGCTTTTTTCTTAAGAAATATCTTCCGGCAGACCAGAAAGGAGTAATGAAAAAGAAATCTAGACAATAGTGTGTGAGAAGAAGGAGAGAAAAATATGAATATGCGAAGTCTTAAACTAAAATATTAATTAATATAACATGTTGTGATTAAAACAAAATTATTATTTTATTTACACTCTGAAATCTTTATTTTTGAAACCAAATAAACAAAATATCTTCTCATAACGCACGAAAATTGACAGTTGTTTATGCTTAGATACCAATACAACTTCGATAGATGCAATACAGTTTGATTTCAATCTATTTTAATCCGCAAAGTGGTGTATGTTTACCTGTTCGGCAACGACGCCATGGCAGATAGATCGCTCATGTTGATTCAGGCTGGAAGGTCAACAACTATCTAATAGCAAAATACTTAAAGGGGGACAATTTGTGGTAAAGTACCCAATTTTCGCGGGAGATTGAACTTCTGAACACAGTTCTCAACTAGGAACTCTGATGCAAAAAAAATCTTGGTCATAAGACCAACCAGGACCAGTATTTTGGAGTGTGGTCCTATGACCACATTCCAAAATACTGCAGCCCAAAATACTGGTCCTTGGTTCAAACAAAAATTAACCAGTGCGCATTTTTTTTTTTTGTTGTTCAGTATCATTAATAGAACACATATCCATTATTTTTTCAATACTTTTTTTTTGTGTCCGACTTGAAATCAGCAAAATATGGACACAATCTATTGGTAATAATATAATTTCTAATAAAATTTCAGCGTGTATAAATGAGCGCGTGCGCCGACACGCACTCATTGATACTCGCTGCGGCGCACGCGCTCATTGATACACGCTGAAAATTTACAGGTGTAAAACTGAATTGAGCAACTAATTATGTATCATACAGTTTATAAATCCACATACAGGTTTATCGGTGGCCAAATAACTCCACGCACATTGTGACCGTGAACGTTGAGAACTGAATTTCGTCTTAATTTGTTAATTACTAACAGGATACTAATGAAACTTCACATACATTTGAAGACAGTTACAAGCTACAAAATAACGTTTAGAGTAAGTCTTTAGAGCTCTTATTCATAGTGTTAGGACCTATTGAAATGTTTTTATATTTAACACGTTCAACGCCATGTCGGACAATGCTGGGCGACACTTAACTTTCCCAGAACCACAAAAGATTTGAAATTGACAAAAAATCTATTTTTTGTTTTTTTTATTAATAATATGATTAAATATGCATTTTTAACTTCAATACATTGACATAACTGCGGAAATCTTTATATATGTGTAGTGGTATTTAGCCCACACATATGCACGCTCCCTTGCGAGCTCAAGTGCAAGCGACGTCACACGTCTCATATAGTTCTCGCAAGCGACTCACGATACACAGTCGTGTCACTAACCGTCGCTCTCGCAAACCTCATGTCAATCGTGTTAAGTCCTAATCACCATAATATTCGTTACTTATTCTCATAAACCGTGTACTGTCTAGTTATAGTTACTTTTACAATAAATTCACTGAGTCCTACTGAAGGAACATTTAATTTCATTTACTATAGAACCCAAATCACGTCACAACAAAAGTTCTATATATGTGAAGTTAACTCATGCCCAACATTATCCCCCGTGGCCTGCTGCGTATGATTATTTGAACTTTCTTCCTTTGAAGCCGCGCGGCTCAATCTGCGTACAATTAATATTGCCTTGTATCTTTTTTTATTGTTTACCGATAGCTCACAAAAGACGTTTAAACATAGCTCTGACTGTCGGACACCATTGTCCCCCAGGGCCGAACGGAACATGCTGGTGTCGCCCAACATTGTCCGACATGGCCTGAATGGAAATTTATCATTTCATTCCGTGGCGTTGAACGTGTTAATTAAATAACCTTTGAAGGGTGCATTATTTTTGTTTTTTCATTGCACAACTAATTAAAACTAATTCTTAAAAAGTCACGTTCAAAAGATGATAAGAATCCGATTAACCGTTTCAGAGATCCAGAAAAACCACAAAACGTTACTCCAGCAGGATCTCGAATAACTTCGCAGCCGAAGAAAGAACGAATACAAAATAAGTTGCAACATTTACCCCGTCTAGACAACTAATTATATAGCTAATATTTATTTCAATATTCCCGTTAAAAAATAAAATGTCTGGCTGCGGTAACGTTACCCCAGCAGGAAATGTTTTTGTGGAATAACTAAAAAATTTGTGACAAATGATAAAATGTGCGAAACAATTACAGAAACTGGGCAACTATTTTTGACATTACTTTGCTGGGATAACGCACACCCAAAACAAACAAATGACTACAGTACCTAATTGTACATTACCAAATAGACTTTCTTTAGAAGACTTTCTCCATTTCGTGAAACACAATAATGTGAAAACATAACAATGTTCTCGTAATATGTCTTGGAACGTGGAATGTATAAAATCCAGCCAAGTGCGAGTCGGACTCGCACACGAAGGGTTCCGTACCATATCAAGTTCTAGCCAAAAACGCTGAAAAAAATACGTTTCTTGTATTTTTACCCCCCATTAGTTATTAACTTTATTTATTTGTTGTTAAAGTGGAAATAGAAACACACAATCAGTGAAAATGTCACTTGCCTACCTTGTTAGCGCGGGGGCAAATGAATAGTGGATGGTATAAATAGGCAACGGTTTAATGTCGTGGTGATAACAAAATTATAACTATCCCGGACAAACAGTAATTATTTAATTTGAGAGGAATTTCGTCCGTCGCGGTGGAGTCCGTGGAAGCGAGTGGGTCAGCGGCCTGAGCCGTGCCGCCGCGCCGCCGCGTCGCACCTCAGCTCGCTTGCCGATGACGCGGTGATCGCGCTGCCTACGCGTGCAGACTGCGCGCAAGGTGTTGTTTTGGGTTCGATTCCCAACATACCTATTACGGTTCATGAGATACAGCTTGCTGTTTGATAGACGGATGGACGGACAGCGGAGTCTTATTAATAGGGTTAAGTTCGGAACCCTTCGTATACGAAACCCTAAAAAGTGCTCTCAAGACGCGGTAAGCTCGTAATGTGGATATAAGAGTATTGTTGCCTGCGTTCCGTCTGACTTGATGGCTTCAGAATGATCAATTGCGTCAGCAATTCAGTTTGGAAGACATGTTTTTAGAATTTATATAAGGTTTATATCTATTCATACACGAAATATTTGAAGAGAAACATCTATAGGTGGTAAAAAAGCCATAGCAAAGAAAAAAAAAAATATTATCATTAATTTTTTAATTTTTACGTAATTATTATAATTTTAGAATTGCTTGAGAAATTTTGCAAAAATACCTTTACTTACTTATTCTATGAATGACCTGCCCGGACCCGGCGACGGTGGCGGCACGAGCGCGGTGCCTTTTGATAATTAATCATCATATCAAAAAAATCAAAAAAAGAAAAAAAAAAATATTAAATATAATAAAAATTTTGTCTGTAAAAGATCGCTTTTAGCGATAAGACCGCCCATTGTGGCACCCTGTGTAACAGTTCTACATTTATATCTGCAATTTTTATGGCGTACATAATAAAGAGTATTCTATCTATCTATCTATCAAGTAATTTTTAAAAACTTAATTTTTTTAATAATATATTTAGATTTTTTTATCGTTTCTATGGCTTTTTTACCACACCACACACCTTATAAATATTTTTTTATGTGATGAATATTTTCTATTGTATCCTCATAGCTCCTCAGTGGATACCTACAAAGCTAACAATGACCCAAATGTAGATGATGAAGATAAATGTAAACTCCTAAAGTAAACAACTCCTAGTAAACAGACTCCACTTGATATAAAGCAAGCTGTAAGGATGAATGAAACGTTTCCTTCTACATGTATGTAATTCTGCTCGCTTTCTGTGCGGCAGACACATTACAAGTGTGACTCGTATATTATCCAGACACGTTCCGACACAAACGGTTACACGCGCAAATATTTGTCCCGACTCCCGATCGATGTGGGCACCGAATTTGCTACATTATACATGGATATTTTAAATTGGCTAACTAAACTCCGCTTATGCGATAGGTATCGTGTTCTAAAAATGATAAAACAAAAAAAAATATTTATTAGATTTTTTTTTGTGGGGTCATCGGCCGCATTTATTTATTGCAGTCACTTAAATATCAGTTTTTTTTTGTGTTAACTTCACAACCGTGATGAGTAATGATATCTAAACACTAAAAACATAAGAAAACAGTTGTTCTCGATGCTTCAAGTAACAACAATAACATGGGTCGTTGACCTCCCGAAAAAAAAAAAACATTTCAATTCGTATAAAAATGTATTTTGTCGTATTTAGATATCGATACACATCGCGTCTGCGGAGTTTAGCTAGCCAATTTAAATTAACCATGTATTTTATTTATTTTGTTATTGTGGTTTCGTCTCGGCACCGGTAAGAATATGAGAGCGAAGATGGCTACACAATGCTCCAGACGAATATTTAAGTACCTACAGCCTACAAATTTTGACGTAAAAAGTGCCATTTATGTGCCTATTTGAAAAAAAATGCTTTGACTTTGACTTTGAAAGAGTTTCATAAAATGAAAATAAAAATAAATTTTAAGTAATATATAAATATTACTTAAAATTTATTTGGAAAATAAATTTTAAGTAATATATATATATTACTTAAAATTTATTTTTATTTTCATTTTATGAAACTCTTTCAAAGTCAAAGTCAAAGCATTTTTTTTCAAATAGGCACATAAATGGCACTTTTTACGTCAAAATTTGTAGGCTAAAAATAAATTTTAAGTAATATATATATATATTACTTAAAATTTATTTTCCAAATAAATTTTAAGTAATATTTATATATTACTTAAAATTTATTTTTATTTTCATTTTATGAAACTCTTTCAAAGTCAAAGTCAAAGCATTTTTTTTCAAATAGGCACATAAATGGCACTTTTTACGTCAAAATTTGTAGGCTGTAGGTACTTAAATATTCGTATATTAAAATATTATATATTTATTTTTAACAACACTAGGAATTTCTCATTCAAATTCACATACACAACAGCCAGACCCGGAATAAGCTAGGTACCTGTAGGTCATACAAATATTTGTTCCGTGCGGGAATCGAACCCGCGACATGTAGCGCAGCAGTCAATCGCTTACCCACTGCGCCAACCGTGCCGTCACACCATCATCACCATATTAATCAGTTTATAGATAAGCATTTCAACTGTTTCATTTCAATTCATGTCTATTTTCAGACCGTACAAAACAATCTTTTCAAGCGACATTTTCAATTTGCAGACTATTATTTTTCAAACGTCACAGAAGCGGGATGCCAAACCAAATGTTTTAATTAAGAATATTTCTTTTGGCACCTGGTATCTAGAGCAATTTCGTTATTTTCACCTAGAGACTATTATGTAGTGACGAAAATATAGTGTACGAGGCGAAATATAGCTCGTACGTGCGGCAATAGGCTGTCTACAAAATTAAGTTGGCTTTTTGTAGAACAATTTGTCGACGCTGTAGTAATACACTTTTTTATTTCAATTATGTAATAGGTACACAGACGAACGGGAGAAACTTATCATTAATGAAATTCCACTGCTTATGATACTTTTGTTGATGTTTGATTTTCTTTTGAGAATTTGAAATATATATAAATCTATATTTTAAATATCTCAGCATTTTTGGCCTCGCACAGGTTTACAATGTAAATTTTGTTAGTTTTAAATGCTCATTTTTTTTTTTACTTTTTGTGTTTCTTGTACACACGGCTACATATGAAGCTATACAAATCTAGTTTATGCTGGTTTCGCATTGTATAGGATTTCCGTACAGTGAGAGATCAGTTTATACTGGAAATGTATAGCTTGATATGTAGCCGTGTGTACGTGTCCCAAATAAAATATTATTTTTTCTTTCTTTCTTATTTATACCTAAGAATCAATTCTCGCAAAAACTTGAAAGTGGCTCGACTGATTTGTGTTTTTTTTTTTTGTTTGTTAAGAAAATTAGGAAAAACCCAAAAATAAAACTCGAAAATTTGAAACGATTTCACGTGGTACGAAAATTACCGAGTTATCTAGTCTTAAATATATAAAAAACAATTGCCGTGCGTTAGTCTCGCAAAAATTCGAAAATATCTCGACCGATTGTAATGAGACTTTGGTAAGTTGTTGTGTGCGTGCCGAAGAAGGATTAAAAAAAGAGTACAAGAAAAGTACCATCAAAATATTCAATATGTACAAGATTATCCACACGATGGGGGTAAAAGTCTAAGTATGGCAATAATTGCACGTAGCTGTAGTGACGTACAGTCAGCGTCACGATGTGGGTACCCCTCTTGAAAGAAAATTGTAATACAGATGGGGTACCCAGTTGATGCAGTCCACCGTACATAAGTCGAACTATCGCTATCTCATACTGCATACGCTGAGGACTTTTCTACGTCTATTCTCTGTCTACGGTCTGGCCTATAAATAAAAAACCGGCGGTGCATGTCAGACCACGCACAATCAAGGGTTCCTCAGTTGGGATGAATTAATCCCATGAACAAACTTAACATTGTAGTTAAAAAACAAGTCGTCCCATACATTCCAACTGCGAATGTAAATTTGTACGTACAATATTGAGAGATTTACCATGTTATTTTAAGACAATGGACTTAGACTTTTTTCCTCTATTTTTTATGTAAAGGACTATTTTCTGTATTTTTTCAAAATTATTATTTGTAATTATTGTTATTATTAGTTTTTTTATGATCTTAAATTATTTTAAAAGTATTTATAATTATTATAATTATAACAAAAAATATCCTTTCAATAACCCCTTTCATTAGATATGTCACAAAGTACAGTCTGCAAAACTTTTTTCATAAATAATAATTATAATTAATATTATTTATATAATAATTTTCCAATTTGTCCCCCAAAAGTGACCCCCATATTCAAAATTCATTTATTTATTATATATATTATATTATATTTATTATTTATTATTTGAGTCCCAGAAATTGTACCAAATTTCAAATTAATTGGTCCATTAGATTCAGAGCAAAATTGGCTGTGACAGACGGACAGACAGACTGACACACGAGTAATCCTATAAGGGTTCCGTTTTTTCCTTTTGGGGTACGGAACCCTAAAAAGAAAAACGCATTGCAACGCATGCCTTAGCATGGCATTAGCCTTAGCTAGTATGAAATAAAAAAATTGGTATGGATAGAAATAGGATATTTAAACCAGTGTTTTTTCTTGTATTAGCATGGTTAAATACTATGGCGTAGTAATATAATTAATAATAAATACTAAAACACAACCGCTTTGGAAGATAAACGATCAATTTGTGGTTCAATTAAAATATTTTACGCAAATACCTGAAACTTTTACTTTTAAATAAGTCTTGAAACAAAACAACCATTACATAGTTTGCATGTTTATGTGACATACATTATTCTTCATACTTTAGGGAGAACGATGGGTAAAGTTCGCATCTAGTCTAACAACAAAAATATCGTGTATGGCATCATGAGGTCAAATAACAAAAACCAAAAAATAATACTTTGTAACCGTTTTGTTACAAGATGTCCTCTATACATTGAACAAGTGAGTTAAACCATATTGTACATTATGACACAAGTTAAAGGTTCCATCAATGTAACTTCCGATTTTAATTTAAAATTGGTTTACCAACCTAATGACCAAAACTAGATCCATCAATAACTTATTTTTGCGCCACTCACGATTCATTCAACATTCTTGACCCTTTCAAATCCTGCCTTAGGCACCTCTCTCACCGCCGACTATTTGCGAGAAGCGAGTAGAGCTAGCAACTAGAAACGAGATGGCGAGCAGCGAGAGGCGAATAGTTTTGTCGCTGAGCTATGAGCAAGTACGCGAGTGCGACGAGTAAAATGATTGCCGTATGCGTATGTAAAAAGCATCTCTCAGCGAGTGTTCTGCACGCCAAACGAGCGTCGCTGAACGAGTGTTTTCTTTGATTTCTTCTCGCTTCAACGAACTACAGAACACTCAGCGACCAACTATTAATACGAGTATATATGCATCTCTTTTACTGACACAGGACCTACATCTATTGTACGTTTCATGAGTGAGAAAGTAGTCGTCAGCTAGTTGCTTCCTCGTTGGCGGTGGAACAAGTGCCTGAGTTCGTTTATACTCAAGTCGCATAATTTATCATTTGAAAAGTTAGTGTTTGACAAATACCGATGTTACTTCTAAGTTGGGTCCTACTGTAAGTACCAAAATATCCACTCAATCCCGCACTTACGCGGTATTTTTATCAAATTACATTACTATTCGTGCATTCATACTTGGAAAACCTATATTGATTCTCTTATAACATTTTCCTATAATATATTCTCGTCAAACGAGCTTTATTTGTTACCAGACCCGTATTGACACTCACGATAACAGATGAGCCACAGACTGAAGCCACAACCTTTCGTAAGAATATATATGAAGCTATTACAGCACTAGCTTTTTGTTACTGGTAACGTCTGGGAAAGGACATGGATAACGGTCTCATACAAGCTTGGCCGAGAAATGAATACAAATAAAATACAATGTATTATGAAGCTATAATATTGTTTCATAGCCCTGTATATTTTTGTTCGTCGTAAAACTTTGTAAAGGGACATAAGACCCTTTTCAAAACACTTCAAAAAATAAATTCTAACCTGTCGATCGTGGAGTAATCCATTATCTTCCAACAGATTGAATTTCACTCAAATCTAACGACTGTATCTCAAATTTTTCATTTTACAGTCACAGCCCCAGTTTACAGCACGATAAATCTCCGTTGGAAACTAGGCAAATTAAGAGGGGTCCGAGATGTGAGTTATAGGTATTATTATTGTAGCCCAGGTAAACTAATGCGAAGTTCCGTAGTCGAAGAATGGCGAAGTCACTCAGAAATGCAATAAAGATAACCAGAAACACAGCCAATGATATTTTTGACAAATGACAAGCAATCACAACAAAACATTCATGATGGTTTCACACGCAGCACCACAGAAATTATAAAGAAAATAGAAATTGTTTAAGATAGACCCAACTGACAAGAAAGGTGGGTTTTGGAGCATGTATTTGTATGGTACACACGGCTACATATCAAAGTGTAAATTTCCAGTATAAGCTGACCTCTCATTGTACGGAAATCCTATACAATGCGAGATCCTCTTATATTAGAAATGTATGGCTTGATATGTAGCCGTGTGTACGTAGTTATATGTACGCATGTCCTTTATTTTACAGAACAAAAAAAAAAAATAAAAAAAAAATTTGAAGAAATAATTTTCTTCTATAAATCAACATCTGCCTAGCTTTTTCCAAACTATGTTGGGGTCGGCTTCCAATCACAACCCACTTACTGGGTAACATGATACCAAGAGTAACGTGTTACCTAGTACGGGTAGTCAGAAGCCCGAAGTCTGACAACCAGTCTGATCAAGGGGTAAGGGCCCGATCACACCTACAACAACCACACCACAACGTCAACACGTGGATGGGCGCTTATTTGTTTGAAAATTAATAGTTAATCACATGGACCACGTTTAGCCGTCAAAATCAACCGTGTGGGCGATATCGACCACATCAAGGTCACGTCGCAGCCACAAAGCAACCACCAACGAGACCGCGCACTGGCGGCAAGCCACATCGCAAACAGAACGATCAGTTTGTCTGTAAACAATAGCCATATCGAAATTTTGTAGTTACCACAACGCAACTGCTAGCAACTGCAGCGATACTATTCACACGTAACCACTGCTTGCCTACATTTTGTCGCTGCTATGTGATGTGGTTTCCGTAAGTGTGTTCGGGCCCTTAGGCTGGTTGCCGGATTTTCGGGCTTTTGTCTACCCGTAACGACTGTCGAAGATCTACAAATGACTGCTGGGACCAACTGCCTAACATGCTTTGCGAGGTATGGAGGAACCTCGGTATGATAAAGATATCGTCAATAAAAACGATGAGTTTGCTTAACGAACCAATTCTGTATAACACCTTACATTTTCACCAAACTTCACTGCTGCTGCTACATTTTGGTCCTTCGCGCCGGATATCTATGGACCAACCGGCAAACATTGCATAACCTTAAACATCGACCCGCATGGCTCTTATTATTTAGTCACGAGCCCCGTTCTTTTATTTAATTTATTTTACTTCTTTAAATATTGTGCACAAATTGAGTTAATAAGTATAGAGTATTCTTCCTGAATGACCTGAAATTCGACCATCAGTTTTGGACTTTTAAAAGCCCAACTACGAGAAGTTGCGTAAAGCGAAGAATCAAGTGCTGTGGTGCAAATTGGGTTCTCTCCATTTGGCTACACTGCCTATATCCAGCTGTGGACAGCGAAAAGCTCTTACTTAGATTTTTGTACAGCCATTGTGCGATTTTAGGAGTTTCCTTTCCTTAGAGCTTTGGTTCCGGATGTTGTTCCAAATAACATTGGCAACAATAATTTAAAGTTTGCTGTTTTTATTTTGTATTTATAGAGGATTTATTTTGTGCCTACATGCAACAATAAATAAACTTGCTTCCAATAAAGCTTAACAATCCAACATACAAACATTAAAAAGGATTTATCAGATGTTATATTATAATCTTCATTATGTTTAAGGCACCTTTGTGGAAGAGAAATAATAATACATTACTTACCAAGGGCTGTAAAAAAAAGGAATCCCGAAATCGCAGGTATTTGTGACCCGAGCCGTAAGTGAGGGTTGTAAATATGCGATAGAGGGCTTTCTTTTTACTGCCCGTGGTGAGTACACAATTTTACATCTTCACCTGTCCACAATGAGAATTTTACTGTACGCGTAGCGTGCGCTAAAACTCACATTATGGCCAGGTGTGACATAAAATGTTTATTATTATTACAATTCTAATTATTTGTACAGTTGTTTCAGCTTTTATTATAAGGCTAATAATATTAAATATACCGCAAAATTGATTAAAAAAAATTGGCTACGAACAAACATAACTGAAGATCTATCTTCTAGTACCTACATAACAAGAAGTACCCAGACATGTAAACTTACAGTATCGATATGTTTCCCACGTATAATATGATGCTGATGCTGTTTCCTGACAGTCTTTGTCGTTCGTTAGCGTCGCATGAAATCCACATGAAAAACAACGCTCGCGTTGTTTATTTGTGCAGCTTGTGAAACTATGTTTACGGGGAAAAAAATAGAGGAGCTTATATTTAGAGTCGTCTGGATTGAAAGGCAATCAGTAGTCTCAAAAGTTTATTTATTTATTATCCTTGTATATGAATGGAGTTGTTATTTACATTTATTTTTATGTACAGTAACGAGCACCAATATGTATACACTTAGCAAAATTCAAAAGCAATTTTTTCGTGAATAACTATTGCAACTTTGAGATAATACCTATTATATAATAGTATAAACTTAAACTATTATATAATAGGTATTATCTCAAAGTTACAATCGTTACAAAAGCAATTTTTTCGTGAATAACTATTGCAACTTTGAGATAATACCTATTATATAATAGTATAAACTTAAACTATTATATAATAGGTATTATCTCAAAGTTACAATCGTTATTCACGAGAAAATTGATTTTGAATTTTGCTAAGTGTATACATATTGGTGCTCGTGACTGTACCTAATGTAAATACACTAATGGATAGGACGTCACAGAAAGAAGTCAGTTTATATTTTGGCGTTCTTTTGTGTTGGTAGGTTCCGGAATAAAAGACGTGATGGTGAAAAAGAAGACACAAACATTAAAATTTGAAATTATTTTTATATGAAGATTAGGTATTGGCTGCACGACAATGGAAACACTTATTTAGCCGGCCTAGGTAGTACGGAGTTTCAGTAGAGTAAAAGGCCAGCTTATACTGGTTTTTTTCCATTGATATGTGGCTTACTATACCAATTTATCTGTTGGCGCTCGTTTTTGGTGGTGGGTTTCAGAATGTAAAACGTTTCGGTTAAATAGAAGACACAACCATGACATTTTGAACTTTGTTTACAGGTACACTTGAGAGAGATTACTAAATAAACGTTTTATCTAAGTATACCACTGCTTTATTCAAAAATTCAAGGCTAATTTTGCCCCTGAGAAACGAGAAAAGACGACTTATTGCAATTAAACTGGGTTTGTTTTTAGGTTTTCCGATTTCAAATTTGGAACGATGGCAAACGGAAATGATAGTGAGTGACTGGCTTCAAAATCAGTTTCTTTATTTTTTTTCTTTTTACTACCTTTATTTGATAAGATAGAGATCTTTCAACAAAAAATATGCAGGGTGGCTCGATTCAGATGTCCGGGAGTTTAATTAAGTTAGACCTCCTCTGTCGTCTATGGTTAAGATAAAAAAAAAATCTATGGTTAGGTGACTGTTAGTGAGAAATCGTGTGTTTACAATTTTACAATGTACTGTTAGGTTATATTAGTGATAGGTGATCGTCAGGAATAATCTGTATCTAAGAATGACAATGAGAAACATTCAATGTAGGTTGATACCTACATTGAATGTTTCAATGTTATTTATTAGTGTATATGCAGGAACTCAGGCCTTCAATAATTCACTAGAAAAGAGCTGGTGGACCTCGACACCGGGCTGCAGACAGTCAAGGGAGGCTATGCCATTCTTAGATGGTAGGCTAACCAGGCGTTTATTACCCCTGTATAGGACCGGCCTGCGCCTGGTGACGGGGACCATCACGATCACGGGACACTGCCCGCTAAACAAACACTTCCACACAATAGGCATAACAGACAATCCTCTGCGTCCATGCAAGCCAAGCAGGGCTTGCATGGAGGCAGAGGATACCGTTGCCCATGTGTTCTTTGAATGCACAAGCGTCACCCAGATTAGAACAGAAACCCTCGGGGCACCCAAATCTTTCACAGATTTTCTAAACAGACCGGGGTACGTAATTAACTTCTGGAGGGAGGTGGGCTGGTTGGAATAACCACTGATGGCCGCCATGGCCCATGTACAATGGTCCACCTTAAGGACTAAGTGCGGAAACCAAACTCTTTACCATAGAATAATTTGGAATTGAAATTTTAATGACTGTAATTCATATTTTATTAACTAATCCGATTTGTAATTTTAGACTTATATTTTTATTATGTTATTTTATAATTTGTATGCCCAAGTGGCTGATCATGGAATGAACATTATTAGTTTGTAATTATGTAATGAACACCTGCATTTAAACCCATGTATCACGAATAAACGATTTGATTTGATTTGATTTGATTTGATTTGATTAGAACATAGAACTGTACGTCGCTTGCTCCAGCGTCACCAGTCCTGACTCTCTGTATATTTTGACTGCTGTGACCAAAACTACAAACGTAGTATTCAGGGAATGTTTTATTAAAATGTGGCTGGTATTTTTGTATATTATGGTGTTTTACGACTTCCACGCGAACGAAGTCGCGGGCAGAAGGTGTAGTATGGATATGGCAAATAAATACAATAAAAAAAAAAATTGGTACTATCTTTGAAAGAATTGTGATTTTCATTATCACAACCAAATAGTTTTTACCCGATTTTTGTGCATGTAAAATACCGTCAGATTGGTACCCTAGGACTTTTAAGTAGTTCATCTGCCTAGCCTTTTTCAAACTATTTTGGGGTCAGCTTCCAGTCTAATCGAACGCAGCTGTATTTTACATGAAGCGACTGCTTATCTGACCTCCACAACCCAATTACTGGTGACAATACCCCTTGGTAAGACTGGTTGTCATAATTTCGGGCTTCTGGCGACCCGTAACAACTATCAAAGATCTACAAATAACAGCCGGGACCAACGGCTTAACTTGCTTTCCTAGGCACGGCGTGGTTTTTTTTTTTATTTACGATGGGTTTGCTCTTGACTCTAGTCTAGGTCAGAGGTGACAGAGACAAAGTCTACGATGGAGTTTGCTTGCCCATAAGAAGCTTGTTCACTCTCACTTTGAATAGATTAGGGTTGTATGGGTTCGGAAACACAGACGCAGGCAGAGAGTTCCACTCCTTTGCAGTGCGCATTATAAAAGACGTTTGAAAACGCTTAGTGTGCGTTGGTGGAATATCAACTAGGTAGGGGGTGGTAGCTTGCAGTGCGTCTAGATGTCCGATGGTAGAAGTGGGCCGGTGGAATGAGGTCGTGGAGTTCATGGGCACACTCGCAGAAGTACAATCTGTAGAAGACCGACAAGCAGGCAACCTTGCGGCGATGAGCCAAGCTATGAAGCTTGGCATCCACCAGTTTTACGTCGCCAATGAGCCTCTTAGCTCTGCTTTCAACCGAGTCAAGCGCAGCAAGTTGGTACTTAGCTGAGCCATCCCAAAGGTGGCTGCAATACTCCATATATGGTCTATGTGAATATGTGAAGATGGTCACCCATCCACGGATCAACCGCGGCAAACGTAGTTTAATCTGATCGATCGACCCGTCGGTTATTATTACTTTGCCGCGGGCCCCGGTAGATACGAGTATGCTTTTATTTTTTGCTTTTAAGATCCAAACGATGTTGTAACATTATCTCCCCTACATAGTTTCCACGTGTTGCGCCATTAAAATAAAATAATAATAATATGCGAGCTATCAGTGTCACACATAAAACTAATCAACAAAACAAATAAGATAGTTGTGTAAATAAAAGGCGTGAAATCACCGGCCGCTACATTATAGGTTTATTACTCCCACATAATTTAGAATAAAGTTCTTGGATTAGTCAGTAATAAAACCTCTTAATTATTATAATGTATGTCACAATTAAAATATTCGTAGTAGTTACTGCCCGCGTGGTTTTTTATAAAATAAAAGTAAAGTAAGTAAAGCCTCAGTTACTTATAGCATCAGCTATCTACCAGTGAAAGTCCCCTCAAAATTGGTGCAGCCGTTTCAGAGATTAGCTGAAACAAATAGACAACCGACAGACATACAAAAATTAAAAATTGTAAAAAAAGTTGAATTCGACGGTCTTCCGTTTATTTGAAATAGTAAGTTATTTAGAAGAAATATGTACATATAAATGATTGAGCCTTTTGATCGGTACTGTAAAATTACTGGTTTTTTTTCCACATTTAGCGGATTCGATTCCCGGTTCAGACAGGCGATTATTTAAAATTCTTTCAATGTAGTTCGTATTGTTATAAAATAAAAATGATGTCTTTATTTATTAAATGTTTCTATCTACAGTATTTTAGATACTTTCCCACCATGTGGCAGTCGTGGGACGCCCTGTATCAAAATCAAATCAACTCAGCCTATCGCAGTCCACTGCTGAACATAGGCCTCTCCCATGCTGCGCCACAACACCCTGTCCTCCGCCTTCCGCATCCAGTCTATCCCAGCCACCTTTTTGAGGTCGTCGGTCCATCTAGCTGCGGGGCGTCCCACACTACGCTTACCGATACGCGGTCTCCACTCCAGGACTCGTTTGCTCCACCGGCCTCAGTCCTACGACAAATATGGCCAGCCCACTGCCACTTCAGCTTGCTTACTCTGCAAGCTATGTCGGTAACTCCGGTTCTATTCCGGATAATTTCATTCCTGATTTTATCCTTCAAAGAAGCTCTGAGCATAGCCCACTCCATAGCGCGCTGAGTGACTTTAAATTTGTGGACCATCCCGACTGTAAGTATCCACGTTTCGGCCCGTATGTCATAACGGGCAGGACGCGCTGGTTGAAGACCTTAGTCTTCAAACATTGCGGTATAGGCGACGAAAAGACTTGACGGCGCTTTCCAAACGCTGCCCAGCCCAACCGGATCCTCCTGTCGACTTCTTTCTCAAAGTTGTATCTACGGAGCTGGATGACTTGCCCTAGGTAGACATATTCCGTCACAACTTCGAGAAGCGACCCTTCGATGTGGATTGGACTCGGCAGGACGTGGGAATTATACATTCTACGCCCTGTATACTTTCATTATAATATGAATTTAGTAAAAAGCAGTTATTTTGACCTTTCAAATATACACTTCAATTTTATTTATTTTATATATGTAATAGACCGAGTTTGTATACAAAAGTCACTTCGCAAAAAATAAAACGTTGAAGGTTACAGGCCACAATTACTCCTGCTGCCAAGGCATTTTCGGTACTAAAGGGTTTTTCAGTGCGTTGTCAAACTTGGTACCAAGGCTAACATATTTTGTTTTACTATGTGACCGTGTCAGAAATGCGTGGCGCAAACAGTAATTCAGACGATTTGGACGTTACTATTTCTGAAATTATTGTCTACGCATTTATGACATAGTCACGGTGTACGTTGCTTTGAAATTTCACGAAATAAACCCACCTGTAATCCTTAAATATCTCATATTCCTGTTATTTCATGGGTCAGTCATATGTTTCAAACTTTATGTGCCAAACTGCTTGTCTACGTCTATTGTGTACCTAAACATTTTTACGTAGGTAAAACTATTTTTCTAAGACTTAATTTCTTCAGCTGCCAAAGGATTGCAAAGTCCTAATTGCAAATGATTACAAACTGAATATGATTCGAAGGTAATCAAATCAAAGGTGCTCACATAACCTACCCAAGTAACACAGACATGCTGAATAAAGTTTGAGTAATAGCAATTGGCAAATATTTACAGCTATTAGCTCCTTAGCGTGTGAGTAAAGGCTATTGCACATATGGTTCCACATTTTATCAATTATTCAGCTACTGTCTAAAAGTGTTTTCTGGTTTCTATAAAGAGCATATTTCAGTATAATGGAAATGAAGTCATAGTTTATAGCTAACTAACACAGATGGAAGCTGAATGATGTATTTTTATTCCGCAATTAGTGTAAAAGTACAATTTCTAAACAAGGTATACAGAGTATTTCTGGGTAGTAATTGATTGATCAGATATTTGTACTGCCAGATCACTATTTCTCAAATAAAACTTTAATAATTAGAAAGGCGTGACTGTGATTCAGAGATATGCTCTAAAATACCTGCGTAGAAAGGTTTTATCCAGCTTATAATGAGTCGCCATTAAAACTTATTTTTTAGGTTAATTATTGAATCATTATGTATATCAAATGCCTCATTTTAGTAATTAATTACAGTTAAAAATACAATACATAATTTATTTAACGATTTTTAAAAGATAAGCATCAGCTGTTTTATCGTAAATATTTTTGTGAGTTCTAAAAGCCTTTACTTATGTCTTATTTACTACCACTAAACTTGATTAACTAAGCGGCACGTGAAAAATATTGAGTTAATTCATATGCTATTCACGATAAAACTATTTGCGCAGTAATATTTAACGTATATCAGGGTTATAATACATAATAACACCGTGCACCTCGTTATTGATATTTACTCAATGCAATTAAACTATTAAGTATCAGAACAAATAGACACACTGCAAGATTAAACGCCACTTTTTTCTACTTTACAACACAACTCTTAATATCTTGTTTGAAAAGTATTACGCAAATGTACTTAATCCTGAATAATTTCTGAATATCAATATCGATATACATTTGTCTGAATAATGATCATATATAATCATCATATGAAATAACAGCTCTATAAAAGAGATGTCAGCTTTTTCTCAAATGTTAGTAAGCTAAGTAGGCCATTACTAAGCTATTACCCAGACTTTAAATCGCTGTTGTACAGACTAAAGCATTTAAAACTGTGCCCAAATTAACAGTTGAATAGACGTTTAGTCAGACATTATCCAGAGAATAGTTTCAGCTTATAGTTTCGCGGATCGCTATTATTCAAACTTTATTCAGCATGACTGTGTTACTTGGGTAACGTATAAGACGAGCTTTTTGAACATTGGTTCTCATGGCTAGGACTTGTAATACCGGTATTTTTGGGATCCGGTACCATTGGCCTTGATGTGATACCGGTACCAGACGTAGTAACTGTACTTTTGGTATTTCTAATCAGTATGGGTACTGGTAGCGGTACTCAAATAATTCCGTTAGTTAGAGTGAGAAAACAGTTATCTATAGTAAGTAAAAAGGATAGTTAATAGGAATTAGAAAAATAACTTAAAGGTACAAATACGAGATTAGTGATACGCGGCAGGTTCCTGAATTTGGTAGGTACCGGTACTTTTGGTACCGGTTCAAGCCCTATTCATGGTATATCCTACAATGATGCTATTGCAATGAAGGATTTTAAACAAGTACCTCAACAAATAACTACCTTATGCCCGCGACTTCGTCCGCGTGAAATTTCTTATTCCCCGTCCCACTCCGTCGCATCTCATCGCCCGCCTGCGTTTGTTACATTATTGCAATGTTTTAAGGATCTCTAATAAAAATAATAAAAAAAAAGACGTGTGGCACTCGGGGACTGCCGCGGTAAAGCTATTGCATAGCATTTTGTATCAACTTATGCAATTATAATTATTTATTTATTTTATTTATGCAGTATTTCTTTTTCTTTGATATTAATTCAAGTTACACTTTTTGAGCGTGGTGACCGATAAGAAAGTAAAGTCAATCCATAATCGGCCCAGAACTTTGGAGAACCGTTTAAAAGTGGTTTTTATAAGCTATGAAGAACGTTAATGTTTAATGTTAATTCTAGCTAGGAGAATCATAAACACGAGTAAAATTATTGATTTATAAATAAATTGCTCACATACCTCAACAACCTTTCAAAAACTTTTGAATTACGATGCCTGCCATCTAGTGGATAAAACCGACAACAAAACACAACTGAGACCACCAACAGAGCAACGCTTGTCTCGATTACGAATCACAAGCCACGCCAATGTCACCTCTATTTAGTTAGTTCTACCTGCGATTACTAGATGGCATTGCGTTGCGCGGTAAATCCACCACAGAGTTTCGTAGAGTCGTACAATACGTCTAATCGCACGCACACAACGCCGTGTCGAAGACTGCCGAACTGAAACGACGTTAGACGATGCACGGCCTTCAAGCCACACCTCCGTGCCCGTCGGAGTGGGAAGCGTGAGGTTTTTTCGTTACGGAATTTCTGGATTCGGTCCCCGTGCTCAAGGCCCGCGATAGAAGCTATGCAATAGCTTAAAATAAGTTATATCTTAGGCTACTTCCGGATAATTCAGCTTTCTATTGGTGAAAAAATGGTTAAAATCCGTCCAGTAGTTTCGGAGCTTATTCGGTACAAACAAATAAACACACAAAAATCGGGTGTTAGTCACCTAACTCCTAAACAGCTGAACCGATTTTGATGAAATTTTGTGTGTATATTTGAGTGGGTCCCTGGATAGTTCAAAAATACAATAGAACTCGATAGGTGGCACTGTTCGGGCAGAACAACGTCTGTTAGGTCCATTAGTATTATATAGATATATAGATACCATATCCCGTTACAATTACGTTCGTTCCCGTCATCACTACCGCCTTAATAATGGTGGACATAAATGATTATTTCCTAGTAATGCAACTCTGATAGCTTTATACAGAAGTGGGGAAAATGACCTACGGCAATCTTTTTCAATGGATCTTCAATTGAAAAGAGAACAAAAGTAACGGATATTTAAAAAAAAATGTTTTCGCCTCGTGCTTCATTTCTGTTGATTGTGGCTTCCATTACCTAATAGACAACAGAAGTGATTGGAGAAAGAAGAGGGAGGCTTTTTCCCAGCAAAAGGACAATACAGGTAAGATATTTAGACAGGTTTTCCATTTTGTCAGAGGACTCTTTGGGGCATATTTCGGACCCATAGGGATCCGTGGATTCCTGTTTGGAAAAACCCTGATCCAGGAAGCAATTAAGTCGAATATTTATAATAATAAAATCCAAGCTATTACGACGTAGATTGCTGTCGGTACGCTGCAACATGCTGGCCCGCAGGTTTGCGCGATGTACAGAGGCGGTCAAGATTATTTTGTTCAAATCTTTTTGCTCGTCTTTTTACACGTGCAGCCTGTGAACTAGTTATAGTTGGCGTGCTTATAGCGATCTATGTGTCCAGTATAATAACGCACTCAGGATACTGTTGGGGCTGACATGGCGAAGTAGCGCGTCAATGATGTTTGCGGAACAGCATATTATTGGTTTTGCGGTCATCGTACGCAAAAGAAGCGCTTCTCTGCTTGCTCGTCTTCGTGGCGGTACCAACACTATCTTGAATTGGTTCGCAGATAGATGGGAGTCTCCAATGCTGCGACATTGGATGAAACTCCACGCTACTTAACTTGTATAATTATGTTTACTAATACTAGTTTTTAAGACCATTGTTACTAACACTATGGGCGTAGCCTGAAATAAATGCTAGGTATTATTATTATTTCTTAAAATACTTCTCCATTTATGACGACACTGTGCAATGTTTACAATAATTACGTTTACCACAATCGAAGGATTCGAAAAAAACCCGAAATGATTTTTATAACTCTTTTAGTTATTATGGATTTATTACAAACAATTAACCCTACGAATATTGATTCCCTTCGAGGAAGGAATATGGAATACGTATTCTTACAAAAATAAAGATTATTAAAACTAGGTTGCTCCGACGAATGACGTCAATGCTGCATCGGCGATTTGATCTTTCCGCAAATCTTGGAGTCACTGAAACGTCAGCGGCCTTCGTATAGTAGTGCTACGTAATTCAATGATAAGACTTAAACTGAAATGTAAATATTGACAAACTCAACAACATGTTTAAGATTTCGGATGGTTTATGACTTAATGATGAAGTACTGAGGTGTTAAATAATAAATAAATAAAATTAGCTTTATTTTTTCTTCTACAATTTTGTTTGACTTAACTAATGATTAGTGTTACTTTGACTCGTATAATGTTGGTAATAATATTTTACGTAACACCTGGTCATAATGTGAGTTTTACCGCACGCTATTTGTAAGGTAAAACTCGCATTATGGCCAGGTGAAGACGTAAAATTGCGTACTTTACCACGGGCAGTAAAAAAGAAAGCCCTCTATCGCATATTTACAACCCTCGTCTGCGGCTCGGGTCACAAATACCTGCGATTTCGGGCTTTCTTTCCTTTACAGCCCTTGGTAAGTAATGTACTATTACTTAATTTCTATGTACCGTTATTTAATATATTATGTACAAGGACCGCTAGTCAATAGCGGTAAAAGCCTCCTCCATTCGTTTCCATGCTATTCTGTTTGTAGCTACGCTGCTCCAAATTTTACCTACTATTTTTATAATGTCGTCGCTCCATCTCATTTGTGGTCTACCTTGTCTGCGCTTTTTGTTCAGTTGGTACTAGTTGGTAGTGATTTTCGAACATCTTTCATCTGGTGCTCTTTTATGAGGTGTTATAACTATTTAACTACGAATAAAGCTGCTTTGAGACTACGCTATAATATAATAGCTTATAGTATACAGCTCATAGCACAACAATATCGCGCACCATACATTGTTATGGACACGTTCACACTGTACTGTACTATATATTATTGGAATGTATGGTGCGTGATATTGTTGTGCTATGAGCTATACTATACGTAGGGTAGTTAGGTAGGTAGGTAGGGTAGTGTAGGGTAGAGTAGGGTAGTTAGGTAGGTAGGTAGGGTAGGGTAGGGTAGGTAGGTAGGTAGGTAGGGCAGGGTAGGTAGGTAGGTATGTAGGGTAGGTAGGGTAGAGTAGGGTAGGCTAGAGTAGAGTAGTGGAGTTTATATTTTAGCTTTTGACAGAACGAAGTCTGTCGGGTCAGCAAGTAATATAAATAAATGTCTACAGTTATGTGACTGCTAATGAATAGTCTCGTGTATTTACAATCTACTGTTATATTCTTTTAGTGAAAGTCGTTCGTCAGGAATAATCTGTAAGAATGCATTAGTCATAGTATCAGTGTTGTGCTATTAGGTAGTATATGCAGGAACGCAGGCGTTCATTAATTCACAAACGAAAAACTTCGCACGCAATGAGAATTTACTGCTGAAGGCAGCTGGTGTAGACCTCAGAACGAGCTGTTTCTCATACGGACAACTTTACGTCGTTCGCTCGTCACCAGTCCTGACGTTCTGTATATTTTGGTTATACAAACATAGTGTAGGTATACGTACAGGGAAGTTATAAAAATGTGGCTGTCATTTTTGTATATTGTGGTGTTTTACGACTTCCACGCGAACGAACTCGCGAGTAGAAGGTAGTGGTGTATAACTTGTCAGCCAAAAAGGACAGCTTATAAACATTAATTTTTTTTTGGTGGTGGTATCTGTTAATGGGTTTTTTTGTGACATCCCCGAGTGTGGAACTTGTGACTACATTGTTGTATTGGGTTCCCACCTGTAAAAACAAATATGTAAGTGGTAATAGTAAAATAATAAATAAATACAATTTAAAGTTTTTATTTTATTTTTTTATTAATATTTAAATTCGATCTATGAATTAAAATACTTTCCTTTTTTAATTTTACGGTGATGGGGCACTCTGTATCTGATTACGTAAGAACCATAGCGTAATAATTAATTTAAGGTCGGATCATCTACTTAATACTTTACCAAAATTATCTTTTGTAAAGGAGAGATGACTTAGTGGTGAGTAACTTGACCGCCCGTTGTAGAAAAACTATGTAAGTAGCTTTTGTTGGGGAATTGAATACATGATATTACTAACACTATACTTACTTAGACAAAGAAGGAATTTACTTACTTTCACTAAGTAGATGGAGAGACCAAGTTATACATTTGTAAAAAAAAAAAAATATTTAGATGAAAAAAAAAGTCGTAAAATATAATGTAATATCTCTGTCTAGGTAACATAAATAAAAATAAATAAATAATCATCGCGTCGTATTTCGCTCTTCGGTTGTAAAAACGATTACTAGAGGCTTAAGCCGGATTTATATTACTGAGTCGTGTTGTGTGGTAACGCGGATTCCACCAATGAAACGGATCTGTTCAGGACTACGTCAAATTACAACGATATTTAATTGGCTACTAAAGCACCAGAAGGCGTCACGATACGATACAACACAGTAATATAAATCCGGCATTACATAATTTATTAAATTCGCAAGCAGAAAAGGTATCATTCAAAATACTATACTACGCTCTTAGTGTAAGTTTTACCGACTGAAATCAGCTTCTCACGCGTAATAGCAGTGCAATTATTTTGTATGAAAAATTTAAATAGTTCAATTTAATTCAAAACTATCATCCGCACGACCTTGTATACTAACATCAACAGCTTTTGTTGTACACGGTAGGCCAAAGAAACCTTGACTTCTGATCAGCTCTTCTGCATCATCAAACGTTTGGGGCATATCTCTTTTAGCTGTTTCGGGAAGAGTCAAACTTATTAAAGCAGCTAGCATAGCAATGCTGCCAACAATAACCATAGGTAGCCAAGGCTTGTATATCTCAAGGTACGCCACAAACGGTGATATTACAGTACCAATGTAACCGCAAATATGTACAATTGAAGAACCAGAACCTCTTACTGAAGTCGGCAAAATTTCTGCAGTCCATTGCAGAACTGTGTTGCATGCCATATTCACTGTAAACCGTGCTGCAACTGCACACAACACAGACAAAAGACCACCTCCGACAAACGGTACCAAAAAACTAAATATACTACATAAGGTCAACACAACAAACATCATAGACTTCCTTCCTGTATAATCTAATACAAAAGACAGAATAACCAGTGACGGAAATTCTGTTAAAGATATCACAGTGAACGACACATAGAAATCGAACTGTAACTGTCCTATCGTTCTGATCAAAGCGTCGAAAATAATCATAGTAAACATACATTCTAAACATGTGCAGATGAAAATCCTGCACAGTTGTGCCCTTCTCAACATTTTCATCATATTTCCGGGCACTTTTTTGCTATGCAATGTTGTATATTTAAATCCATCTATTAAACTTTGTGGAACCACTTTTTTATTAACACGAGCTATACTTAAAACTTTATTCACAGCATCATCAGTCCTTCCCTTCGACAACAGCCACCTTGGACTTTCTGGGATGACAAAAGGAGCTATCAGAGCCAACGCCATGGGCAAACTTGTCGCAAGTGCAATTTTTTCCCAATGTCCACAAGCCAATGAGATCCACGGCAACGCAACAGATCCCATAGTAAAGAAAATGGCAAACGATAAATTAGTTATCCTTGTCCTGTATTTAGGTGCAACATATTCCAATATTAGTAGGTAAGTCATCATCATGCAGTTGTCATAAGACATACCCATGAAAAATCGACAGATGGTGAATTCAGTGAAATTGTTGACGAATATGCTGGCTGTGCCTGCGATTGCTCCGATCATGTTGCTGCTTACAGCGGCTGGTATTCTCCCAAAGTGGTCAGCGATCCACCCCACCAAAAAGCCTCCCACGATAGATCCAACAAAGAACATTGACTGAGCCGTTGCTTGGTTGCTGTTTCTCTCGCACACCCATCCCATTTCACTTGCTATTGTTGGATATGCAAATTCTGTCTTATTAAATTCCCAACCATGCTGGCATGGCACTGTATTCCAAGTTTTATTTGAAATTACTCCTGTAGATATCACTTCACTCCAGTTAGCGTCATACTGTTGACAACGAGAATATCCAAAAGGTGAATCTTTATCAAGGGGTACGGCTAGACTTCTTCTCTCCAGAATGGTAAGATTTTGCAATTCTGGGACGAAACACCAGTGGTTTGGAGACGTTTCCGTTATGAAGACTTGTGAGAAGTAGGAGAATGCACCAAACACGTAAAATGGAAACGTTGCAAAGAACAGGAATACTTGATACCGGCCAAATTCGCCAGCTGATGATAGCAGCTCATCGTAGTCAACATCATTGGTTTTCCCATTTTCATCTGTATGGTTATTTTCACTATACTTCTTCGCTTTTCCATCCATTTTCAATGTTTATACGAAAAATAATTAAATTAATGAAACTTAAAACCGCGTTCGTCCATAGAAATTATTCTTGAAACTGTCGTTTAAATAGATTTAAACGTTCTTTTAAAGAATTTTGTGAGATAATAGACGCTCTAATTACCATTTTATTTAACAGTTTTTATAGTTGCTTCAATGTAGTTTGTATGCTGAGACGCAAGACATCATTAAGATTAGGAATTGCCTTGTACGTGAATATCGGAGTACAGTTTTACAAAGTAACTAGCACTTTGCCCGCGACTTCACCCGCGTGAATTTCGTATTTTCTCATACAAAATGTAACACCCTCTCCACCCCTTTCAACTTTAAGTTCAGGAAAATTAATGATTAAGATCCTTTTACTTATTAATAATTTAATCTTTATTGTATGGATCAAAAACGAAAATTAATGTTCACATAAACTGTTCCTCCCTTTTCAGGGGGTGGTTTTTGAAAAATCTTCAATTTCTCGTGTTTCGTCATTTAATGTTTAGATTACATTTGTATTAATCCAGAGACGCAGTGAAACCCTCCTCCAAGGACTTAATTACCCCCTTTTAGTCGATTTTCGAATAACCCTAAAACAGAACTTATGTCTATATTTTTTGTCAATAGTATGAATACCGTTTTTCGAGTTAACCGCGGTGATTCAAATTTTAAAGTTGACCACTTATAACTTCTGATTTTAACGATAACATGAAATAAACTAATAAATGATTCATTAAATTAATTACTTTTAGCACATTATCCTCGCATATAATTTTTTTTATGGTAAAAATAATTAGTAAATCATATAATAAACAACAGAAAACGCGAAAAAAAAAAAGCACTGAAACACTTCGTCGCGCGTGTTAATACGCGGGAGAAGTCAAACTTTTTGACAATGACAAATACAAGAAGTTTTACATCAAGTGTTGCCAGTATTATAATAACTTATTAGGAATAAACTATTCTGAACGATATCGATAATCGAATAAATTATGTTTAATTATTACATAACTATAAAATATATATTCTAAAATATAATTACACGCAATTTAATTTATAATTATTATGAATTACGAGTCACGAGTTAAGGCGAAAGCGCCAGGATAGCAGATATCGATATGAAATTGCACTTGCAAATCGATTACAATAATGTCAATACGAAGCTACGTATGTAAGTGAATTTATTACTTACTTAAGGGGGAAGCGCTAAAGTAGCCCGCGAAATCCAAATATTCTTACGTTTTTTGCAATTTGCAGGTCAGTGCCAGGTTGTATGTTGATCAAAATACGATTTGCGGCTGTAACAGATATGTATTTACAGAATTATAATCATTAAAATCATCAATACACCTGACTAAGACCAAGTAACCTTATTGAACGATTATTTCATAAAATCATTACATTTGACTGCAATTCTAACTTATGGAGTTGTATTGCTGGTTCTAATGATTATAATTCTGTAAATACATACTTGTTACGGTCGCAAATCATATTTTGATCAACATAGAACCTGCCACTGATCTGCAAATTGCAAAAAACGTAAGAATATTTGGATTTCGCGGGCTACTTTAGCGCTTCCCCTTTAAGTAACTAATAAATTCACTTACGTAGCTTCGTATTGACATTATTGTAATCGATTTGCAAGTGCAATTTCATATCGATATTATTTTATTTTGGTATTGGCAACATTTCTAATTGAAATTGTGTGTTGTGTCAGTTGTGTGAGATATGAAATGTGTTGATGAATTGAATAACTATTTAAAATTACTTTTCAACGGTGTGCTTCTACAGATTTTATTTATATTGTATAATTCTTACTGTTTTATATTATGAATTATCATTATTATAGAAAGTCTGTCGGAAATTACAAATGATTCGAGCCGAGACTTGGCATTCTCCTTTACTTCTCAAACAAATAGAAAAATAATATTACATTAAGTAAATTTTGCTACAAAAGAACAAAATACATCAGCTCCCGCGTCTACTGCTGCGCTCTTTGACTCTGATATTCAAATAACACTCGTTAGGTACAGTGGCCAGCACATCAAGCCACACGAAATTGTCAAATTTCTCCAAACAATTTTAAACTTTAAAATGTTGCGAGTTAAGTTCAAAATCGAACAAGAAAATTTGACAGATTGTGGTAACTTGATGTGCTGGCCACCGTACAAAGGGACTTTCTGGGTCAGATTCTACAACAAAATCATAGATGGCACTGTGCAATGACCTTGTGGCAAATATAAACTTCTTAGTTGAATTTAGTCGGCAAAGTAGTGTCCCGATTCTGGTAACCAAGATCCAGAAAATCACTCCTTGTTCCTATCTAAATACCAAATATTAAATGTAAATATTGATTTTAAGTTATAATATTATAACACATTTAATCAATTACTATTGTTTAATTGGAATTTCAATGCGTACAATTTTGTCTACAATTCTTAGCAAAATACGATTTTTTCTAGGGTATGTACGATACCCTGGAAAATAAAGTTGGCAACACTGGTGAGATCAGGAATTACTAAAAAATAAGAAATATTTTAGTGTGTTGTATAAATATATTTGTAATACGGTAGAAAAAATTTAATTTATTTTGTAATCATAAATGTATAATTGTTAGTTAATTAGTTGTAATTTAAATTAGTATGAAAACGATGATATCACTGAGATGTACCCACCCAACCCGAAAGGGCGGCAAGTTGGTAATATAAACAGAAATTAATGAAACAATTGATGTATAAACAGATTGTTAAAAATATTATTATTGTGCGAAAATAACTGCATCTTGTAATATTACACTTTGTCAAAACACATCTATGTATTCGACTGAAAGACTTGTATCTATGGTCATGAATAAAATTATTAAAAAAAAAAATATCAACAGCTTTTTCTTGTCAATCAAAGACGCTAAATGATTCTATTAGTGTAGCAATATACTTAAATAACGTCACCATTTTGGCAAAATTTCATTAAATGTACTTTAAATATATAAAAACTAGCTATTCGTATCCGTTTCATATTTTTATCAGACCATGTCACTTTGATAAGGAAAACCGCGTGGTGTTGTTTACTTAGTATAATGATTGATGATTAGGTAGGTACATTAGGTTATAAATGATACTTTTGCAATATTTTATTATTATTATCATAATGTGGTTGCATACAAGAGGAATAATTCAGCTTGAGATAATAAATCTAAATTCAATTTTTCGTTCACATCGTTGAACTACTTTATTTTTATTTTTTTTTATTCTACTATGAGTTTGCTCTTGACTTTAGTCTAGGTCTGGATGACAGAGACAAAGTCTGCGATGGATTGAGCTCACCCTAAAGAAGCCTGTTCACTCTCACTTTGAATAGATTAGGGTTGTATGCGTTCGGAAACAAATATATATTAAGAGGTATTATTATTATTTTAATTTTGATTGAAGCTTAGATCATATACTTGTTATGATCTAAGGATTGAAGGTACATTATGTCGGTCAGACTTCCATTATATATATTAATAATATATATTAATGAAATATATATTAATAATATATATATTACTATTTATATTAAGAGGGCTATCAAGGGTCCACTAGCGCCACTCTTTTAAAAAAATATTATCTCGTGACTGAGAAGGAATGATGAAAAATGGCTCAATCAGCAACCTCGGTAAGTGTGCCCAGAATTTTCTAATACCTTTTACGTCACACCTGGCCATAGGTGTGACGTAAAAGGTATTAGAAATGAGGATTATAATTATTAATTATTAACCATGTTGGGGATTTTTAAAAAGGAAAGATGAAATAAGCAATAAAAAAGCTTCCGATGGTTTCAGCGACTATAATATTCCATTATTTTTTTTAACTTTAATGTGAGTTTTACCGCCCGTACGCGTAGGCGTACAGTAAAACTCGCATTGTGGCCAGGTGAAGACGTAAAATTGTGTACTCATTACAAGCAGTAAAAAAGAAAGCCCTCTATCGCATATTTACAACCCTCACCTGCGGCTCAGGTCACAAATACCTGCGATTTCGGGCTTGCTTTCTTGTACAGCCCTTGGTAAGTAATGTACTATTATAACGTTTCATATTGAGGCACGAAGCAACAAAATTCGATCTAAAGAAAAGCGGCAACATTCCTCTATACTCCATTTATTATAACATTTCACAAATAACTGTTCTCACCCTTTCGTTATTTCGATGTAAACGTTTAATAAACTCCGTTATCTCACAATAAATACAAAGCACTATAATCTATTTACCATTTACATTAAAAAATAACTCTAAAATGCAGTAATTTCAACAATATTACATAATAACTGTCGTTATTTAGCCGTTATTTGTCTAATGGTATCGTAAATGGAGTATAGATCATATTTTGTTGCTTCGTGTCTCAATATGAAACTTTATAAAAGGTATTAGAAAATTCTAGACACACTTACCGAGGTTGCTGATTGAGTCGTTTTTCATAATTCCTTCTCAGTCACGAGATAATATTTTTTTTAAGTAGTGGTGCTAGTGGACCGGTGGGCGCCCTCTTAATAAAAAAGTGTGTGGTTTATTTTAATGAAAATTTTAGGTTTTATCTTGTTGCCGAAACAAGATAAAAGATAAAATTGTAATAGTAATAAATTGAATTCAGTATGAATCAGAACCTGTATACAATCTGAATACCAACGTGAAAGCCACCGTTCACCATAACCTAGCAATGTTTTAACAGAATGTGTAGTAAAAGACAGTTCTCTATTGTAAGTAAAGAAATTGCTGTTTCAAGAAAGTAAATAAAAGGAAAAATGTGGCAATCGTGAATGTGGTGTCCGACATTTTATAGCAGACCACGTGGAGTAAGTCGAGAAAGCTATGGTAAGCTGCTTTCAGACTACAGACTACTTATATAGCTCATAGCACAACAATATCGCGCACCATACATTCCAATAATATAGTATAGTACAGTACAGTGTGAACGTGTCCATAACAATGTATGGTGCGCGATATTGTTGTGCTATGAGCTATATACTATATGCTATTATATTATAGCGTAGTCTGAAAGCAGCTTGATGTGACAGTGCTTACTAGCAGACAGCCCCTTGGAAATCTGACCAACATAATGTACCTTCAATCAACATTAGTGAAAGAATGATGCTCATTTTGGTACCCTCTTGGAATAGCTATATGTAATACATCATTGATCAGCTTTTTAAACTGAATAGAAGTTACTAAGGCGCCTAATTCCAAATCTTCGTCCGTTCAGAGTTACACTGTACCAAACATGTCAGTTTTAGCAATACCCAAATAAGGTTTATTTTTTTTTGACATTTCATATTAATTCACAACATTCTTTCTTCAATGGTCTTTCTTTTGATAACTGGTAGCAAATATCGTAAAAGATCATGGATAAGATGATCGATCAATACTTACGAAAAGGGGAAATGTTTTTTTCCTTTTGTGACTTTTCTAGTACTCTAATCTCTGTTCGTCCAAAGAGTCTTTGAATCCTTATACGAAACTGCATCGATTGGCATCATAAAAATAAAATGTCAGAATTAACTTGTTTTTGTAGCTAACTGTATGTATATAGGTACCATTTATCCAAAATCTGTTGAATCCAGTTAGCAATCCATACTAATCCATACTAATATTATAAATGTGAAACTCTGTCTGTCTGTATGTTACGTTTTCACGCCTAAACCGCTGAATCGATCGTCATAAAATTTGGCAGAGATATGGAGAAGGACATAGGCTACTTTTTTACGCGATAACCGACATCCACGCGGGCGGAGCCGCGGGCAAAAGCTAGTTACTCAATAAATTAAGGACAGTCTTCTAAGAACGTTTTTATGTAGCTATAACGGTTAAGGTAGCTTCTCTTACTGCCTCGTCTCAACTTCCACCCTGTATTACTCCGATCGGACAAGGAATCAAGACAAAAGCCATTGGAATTGTTGTAGGTACTAAATGTTTATACATTTCTAATGATATATCATGTATTCTTACTCGCTCCAAAGCGGGAACCAGTTTCTATACATTTCAGGGCCTCATCTGTTGAGTCAAACTTTGTCAGTATATATTTTTGCCATTGACACACTAAGACTAAGAGGAATCTGCGTTTAGGCACATTTCTGTTTGTCGTCATAATATCAACGACACTATCGACGGCTCCTAAGTATACTGAGTCAACTGTACTTCTAATAATATGAACGTTTTTAACACAGGTGGATAGTAAATGATTTAATTGTTTGTAATATCCTAAAAAGTACAATTGCCGAAATTTGTTAGGTAATTGACTCAGTATACTTAGGAGCCGTCGCTATGATAACAAAAGAGAACGTTTACCTAGGCGGCTAAACTTGTACCTATAAACGATCATAATAACTTAGAATTTTTCTGCTTGCCCCGGAAAGTAGTAAAATTCTGCGGTTTTTCCATACACCACATCCAAAATAGAAAACAATGGTCCAATGTTAGTTTCACGTTGCTTGGGATGGTGATGTCAAACATTGATCGTGTACCTACTTCGCTAATTGACTGGGCCAATGATCCCATAGCTTGCTACAGCCATGAAAAACACCTACCTACGCCCTCAATTGCAAATAATGAAGGCCAAATAATGGCGCGTCCTGGTTCTTTTAATGTTCAAAATAGAGCGGTGTAAAATGCCTGTCTTTTTAACTGCAATCTTGTTGAAAATTTACAATAATTACGAACAAGACCATAGATTCTTAGTAACTTCTTAAGCTTCAGTGCTTTAAGTGAGGTCACGTGTCCTGGGATAGACAGAAGCACAGGGTTAAATCCTTTAAAAACCTAGGCTAGGCCAGGCTTTTCCGATAATCAGTGGTATAATATAAATGTGAGAATTAAAAAACAATTAATTATGTTACATCTTGATTAACGGAGAAAAGCTAATGAAGAACATTCAATTATCTTGTCATCAAGTATTGAGAAACGAGTAGGGATGCTGTTTGGTATAAATAAGTTACTACATGCATATTACTAAAATGCTATAATTGTATTATTTAAGTATTAATTAATTATAGCAGCAGCTACAGCATCATTCTTCGACACCGAAAATAAAAAAACATTTAATGAAAGCTCGCTTTATTATACGGCTTCGTGATTAAAAAATATGTATGTGATATTTTAGCATGAGCCCACTCCTACACTGACACTGACATGCATCTCACTCGAGACACATTAATGGAAAAAAAATATATAACTTCGGTAATGTATGTGCTTAATTAATAAGTATTAAAAAACTCAATAGACTGCTAAACCCAGGCATTTCATAAACCAAACGTTGAACTCGATTTCTTGTTGATTGTGATCACGGATCAAGGCTATTTATTTATCTAATTACCAACATAAAACTGCTATTTTTAACATAACGTACGAATCTGAGTTTCAACAAATTATTAAATAAAATGATATAGTTATTGAAATCATTACCTACTCGATAATAACTACTTATCATAAGCTCAAATAATTAGAGCCTTAAATTTAAACAGCTTGTGTATCTTTCTTCGAAAATGTCTTCGAGGTATGTTATTTCATATGCGGCGCATGCGTGTTTATTTATTTATAATTTGTAATCCCAATCATGATTATCAAAAATTTTATTCGAGCTCACTAAATTAGCAGATTTAGTCAAGAAAATAAACTTAATTACACAGGTTTAATCTCAAGATAAATAATTAACTATCATCAACTTTGTAATTAAATACTTAATACATTACATTACAGACGTGATTTTGATTATTAATTCCTATAATTATCTCCGTAGTTTAATTAGTTTCTTTAAAAAAAATTGCTAATTAATAAAATTAACGCCGAAATCCAAATACTTGAATAAACATCACAGATAATCAAATGTTAAAACTTACCGCTAATCCGCGAAAAACACAATTCATTCACTGGAGCGCGAAGATTTTAATAACAGTTCTTATCTTTTTAAACTTTTAGAAAAAGTTGCGTGCGTTCGGATAGGCGACGGAGCGCGGCCGCGGTTATGATGGTCATCGCTGTGAGTGTGTAGCGAATGGCCGTCCCACACCTCTCTTGAGCAGGCAGGCATGCGTGTAGCGCCATTCGGGGGACAAAACTTTTCAAAGGCTTCTTGATGGACTGTTGTGGAAAATTGTCTCTTATAATTGTAGCATAAAACTCACATAATTATATATACCTACTTAGTGTATTCTCATGGTGATACGTAACAATTTTTTGCGACTCAGATAATATTCGTGCCGCGTGATATCTTTGACTTTAAGCTTGTATTTTCCTAGTTGTGAAAAGTTAGATACTGGCCTGACAACGGCCCAAACGGAAAAGTCAGTATAATTTTTTTTTTGTCTAATTCTGTTTTTATAGTTTCCAGTTAGATAATAAAAACAATAAAATACTAACCTATAAAATACTTCAGTTATTAATGTTTCGAAGATACTTGTTTAGCTTAACTTTCTGCCAAGAATGATAACTTGTTATAAATTAATGGTATGCTACTTAAACCTCAGTAAGGTATACAATCATGTAATACGTACATACCATCTCTATCTAAGGAAAAATGTGTACAGCACCATCTTTGTTAAGTTTGAGTAACTTTTTTTAAAATTGCTCGGTGGATGGTTTGCGTTTCTGACGTAGTTGTAAATAAAGGAAAAATATAAAAGCGATCGCTGCGCGAATACGCGATACGCGAAAGCCGGAAAACGCCCTCTGTTGGCGCGACCACGCGTTTAGGTTCACCCAACGAATAGTGACATAAATAAGAAAGCGACGATCGCATATTCGCGCGACGTTCGCTTTAAAACAGAAAGCGGCCTAAAGCTTTACGAATGAAGACTTAATAATACCAATGTATAAATAGGACCATTGGCTACATTTACCTGTTTTGTGTAAATTTTTTACAGTATGTAAGATTGAACGTTTATTTATTACGAGCCAGACCAGCAAGATAGCTAGAGATGTAGACGGCTTCATTCAGTAAGCGTGGTTGTCATAGACCTATCCATCCCACATTTAAAATGATTTCTTACAGCACAGTAGATAAGTACATGTAAACAAGCTGCTGTATTTAATTTTAGTATGCTTTCAACAAAAAGTCCTTTTCCAATATACCTAATTGTCATAATTGTATTTTTTACTACTATTTTCGTCATCATCAGCCAATATTAGTCCAGCACTGGACATATGAAATGAGGCGAAAGAAGGAAAGATTATGGAGAGATAGCAGCAAGTTCCAAGTGTCCTGAATCCTCAGCCATACCTCATCCATCTAACAGATCAGCTACCTTACCAGTATCGTCGCTGCCACTACAAATAACTCTGTGAAGTTTCCGTATTTAATTTGCTTCGAGCAAGAGGCCTGTTTACGAGTCAGTTCAGCGAATTCAGTGGCCGCTTACTGACGCGTATACGAAGTCTGTCATTACTGAACTGCGTTCAAATGTATTCATACACAAGGCCAGGATAAGGCTAGTGACTGAACCATCAACTGACCTGACTCGTAAACTGGTCTTGTTTCACATAATCTATACCATAGATCTATGACCTATATATACTTTGTAATAGGTTATTTTGTAATACAAATCCATGCCGTAATATCGAATTTCTATATTGTGTGGTGGCATACCAAGCATGATGATGATCCTGGGGCAGTTCATCGCGCGAAGCACAGTGTTCCGGTCGCAGGACAGGCCGCACATAATGACAGGACCCGCTTAAAACCGAGGTGTATCGATACTTTATCAGGAGTATGGAGTGAGCAAATCCTGCACTTCAGACTATTGGAAGCAGATAGAACAATAACTTGTTAAGACAACAATATAGAGTTTGTCCTCCGTTCTCCCCAGACGGAGACTAACATTTGTCCAAAAACTTACTCCACTGGCCATCTCCACGATTACCCAGAATGATGTCTTCACCAACTCCATCTGAGTTTTATCGCTCTCTCATTGACGTCGCCACGTCACTGAGATTCAAGGAATACACTTCATAAAAAAAAATTGCCGATTCAACCCTTGCTAGTAGTTTCGCGTGTTTATACACGCGAAACATAATAATGGTGGGTAACTGGTATTCTTATATTCAGGAACCTTAAAGACCAAACGCATCATAATATGATTCGATATTTTATGATACGAAATACGAATACGAACAAAACAAACGAACGATACATACGAATAATACGTATACGATTACGTATGTGATTCATACGAATAATATTTTTATATAAAAAGATAATTGCTACGTTACGAGGAACAAGTCTGATGCAGAAAATATAGTTTTAAATTTTTGTCTGTTTGACCGTTTGACTGGATGTATGTTCTGGATATGCGCAAAAACGCGGCACGGATTTGGATGAAATTTGGCACACAGATAGTTTATAACCTGGATTAACACATAGGGTACTTTCTATTCCGGTAGTACGTTCCCGTGGTATATTTTCCGACATCCACGCGGGCAAAAGCTAGTTATCAATAAAAATATTTTACCTTAGTATTTTATTAAAAAAAGAACAATTTGGCAACTACGTATTTATTGCAATAAACAAATATTATAAAATTAACTTTAATACATTTTAGTGTAACAATAGAAATCTAAAAATTGTACCTATTTATATCTTGAAACTTATGTATACCGCTAACAAAAGACCACCATAATACTAACAATAAAGGCACATAAAAAAAAAAATATAACTACGGTGTTTTCAGGCGACACGAGGGTTATCACTGAAAAAAAAAAGAATAGATAATTATTAGAATATTATCCACAAGCGTAAAAGTATTGCTAATTTTAGTGAGGCATCCAATAATCGTGTAACAGAGAACAAAAAAATTGTAATGATGAAGATGAATATGAGTTATTTAATTCTAATAAAACTGACGTTAATTGAACGCATATAAGAACATTAACATCTGGAGCTGCAAAACGGTGAAGGTTAATATGGTAAGGAAACCGGAATGTCCTAGAATCAAAAATTCGAAGACATGAGACTTCGACCGACTCGCACGAGGCCGGCGTGGTAGATTTGCAGCCCACTCTCTCTCGAAGAGAGGAGGCCTGTGAATGATTATGCTTAAGAGCTGCAGAAACTGTAACGAGACATGGCTAAGACAGGTGCAGATTGCGCCGTAGAAATCGTCATTTACCCATGAATATTCTGTTGGTCAGTACATCTAGTGGGTTTGTGAAACGGAATTGCTTTTCGGAATCGAGCTGAAGACAACATTGACTCCTTTTTCTTCTTTCACAGCTCCAGTTTCGCTTTGCGCTTCCTTCTCAAATAAATAATTATACCACTTACTGTGAATAGGTCAAGAAGAACACGTGGTAATTCCAAGTACCAAATAAGTACGACCACGGCGACCGCCATTACTGCTGCACACGTAACCACTATGTGTTCTTTTCGCCAGATATTAAACTTCAATGTTTTGACGAACTTCAATGGATTCATACTCGAAGATACAGCGCGGCTGTGAAATAAAAGAAGATATTTATGCCACGTATTGAAAGAAAAAATTATGGCAAAAAGTATTGCAACTTTTTCAACGACACACAATCTGAATTTTTACTTAGCTCAGAGACTCCTAGTACTTGAAAGCTGTCATTTGGCATGGGTATACATATTAATCACGCCGATAAAGTGGTAAAATAAAATCTTGAAATATTATTTGTTTTTGATTAAAATTATTTCGGGCTGCGGTTGGATTTTTTGATTCAGGATTCCGTTTGCGTGATATTAAGCTTAAAGCTTATTAGTATAATATAGCATATTTATAATATAAATAGTGCCAATTTATGTTAAATAAAAACTTAAGAAATTTAGTTTTGTTCGCATTATGTAAAAGATTATTAGCTGCGAACCAACCATTTCGAAAGAACGGCCAGACTATCATTGACATGTAAGACACACGTATCTGTTCTATCTATTAAAAAAATAAGAGAAGTGTCATTCAGCGAATATAATTATATTCGATACGTTAGTCATCATGTAAGGAAGGTCATTAATATAAACTAGAAATAGGAAAGGGCCGAGAATTGAACCTTGAGGCATGCCTATTTTAACTAGAGACCCCGAGGATGTCACCCTGTTAATTAAGGTTTAAATTTTGCTACCTGTTTGATAAATAACAAAGAACAAGATCAGCAGCTGGTCTACGAATTCCGTAGTGGTGTAATTTACAGATCAGTGTATTGTGGTTAACGCAGTCAAACGCTTTTGAGAGGTCTCAGAAAATGCAAATTACATTCTGGGACTTCTCCCAGGATTTCAAAATGTCACTGATGAGCATTACTCCCACGTCAGTCGTCGACCTACCTTTCGTGAAACCAAACTGGCGACTTTGTAAAATTCCATTCAAGTTAAAATGTGACAAGATCTGGTCTAGCATGATTTTTCCATAGATTTTGCTCAATGCTGGTAGCACAGATACGGGTCTATAATAGAGGGATCACTCTTACTACCCGATTTGAAAATTGGTACAACTTTGCTATGTTTAATTAAATCAGGAAACGTACCGCTGTATAAACATTGATTAAAAATGCCTGTTAGCGACAGGGGCAATTGTGTCAATCCCCAAGACTTTAAGTATGTTTTTCTTTTTTGTTTGTGTATTGATACACCTTGTTTTTATATAATTATATTCATGTTATTTTTTATCATTTTATTGGACTTTTATGTCTTGTGCTATGTCTTTTGTGTGCACTGAATAAATGTTTTGTCTATCTATACGGCGGACTGGTTTAGCGCATTCGCCATAGAGATTAGAATTTTAAAAGAGTAGAATTATTATGTTTCTTACTTTGGTTCTGGCAAAGCTACTGGTGGTTCCCTCCCAAGTCCCACTGGCATCAGTAATGCCTTCTCTTTCGGTAGCAGTGTCATCTCCAAATCGATTACTCCCTGAAACCGGAAATATTTGTACTATTATTGTCTAATATTATCTATATTAATGTCTAGTTACAAATAACAAATTAAAGTTGAATTATTTGTACAGTCAGCCCCAAAATGATGTAAAAATGGACAAGGAACTATTTTATTGTCTACAACCATTGTTCCATAATATTGTATCCAAAGTATGTACAAAACTTAGAATATATAACAATTTATTTTACCAAAAAAAAGTTAACATTTTGTCCCAAAACATCTTACCCTAAGACCAAAACAATGTTCACAGAGTTAGTTCCAGAACGAGGTAAACAAGACAGACAACATCATATGACTTGTATCAAATAACACGTCTTTAACTTCGTTTAATAGAACAACAAGAATTTTATTTTTGTCCTCTTCATTTCATGCATGACGTCACTGACGTGTCATTTGTTTTTTAGGTTTTTGATTTGAAATACAAATAGGTAAAATCATGATGTTCATTACGAATATCGCCGACTCTTTAAAGCGCATACAACTTTTTGGAGCTCACCGTACCAATATTTTTGTACCAGCGCGACCATTAGTTGATTGTTAATTGTCATAAGGAGTAAAAAGATTTGTATCTGGCAATATCCCTATCGCAGTCAATGTCGCTTGATGTCACTCACACATTCGCACCACCCTGCTTCAATCAATGTTCAGCGAGTTTTTGTCTGTATAATTTTATAGTCTTATGGTAATATATATTTTAAAAAATTGTGTCATCATACGATTACGGAGATTTTGAAGGTCAAAATCTATGTTCTTTACCACCATACAATTACGTAAATTTAAGGTCAAAATCTGTTTGTACACCATCCAGTACCGAGATTTTGTAGGACAAAATCTATGTTTCTACCACCATACCGAGACGGATATTTTGAAGGTCAAAATCTATGTTCCTACCACCATACCATTACGGAGATTTTGAAGGTCAAAATCTATGTTTCTACCACCATGTCATTACGAAGATTTTGAAGGTCACAATCTACGTTTGTACCACCATACTATTTCAGGAAAGGGAAGAAGGGGTGGGAAGGTTATATTTTATACCAAAATAAAAGGTTTCCCAGCAATACATTTTCGCTCATTTTTACCCATTTAGATGTCTAAACTGCATAGATTTTGGCTTGGTGATGGGTCTTTTTACACCCTGTTTACTAACTACTGTGTAAAACAAAAGAAAATGCTAACAGCAGTTGAAGAAATGCCAGTACTCCGGTTGGTGAATAAGAGCGGCCACCAGGCTCTGACCCTCGTAGTTGAGAAGAGGTTTATTTTCTTATGTTTGTCCATTTCTGCTATATTACATTTGTTAGCATTCTTCATTCCTCTGTACATTGAATTCAAGTTAAAGGATGTTGATGCTGAAAATTTTAAATCTTAGTTTTTAAATGTGATATTATTATTACTATTTGCTACCCGCGGCTTCACCGACGTGGCTTTTTCGAAAATCAAACCATAGCCTAAGTTACTCCATATAACATCAGCTATTTGTCAAGTCCCGTCAAAATCGGTCCAGCCGTTACGGACATTAGCTGGAACAAACCGATAGAGAGACAAAAATTATAAACACGTTTTTTTTTTTTTTTTGTTTATGTACCGTGTCAAACTCATACTCAAACTCAAAGCATTTATTTCAATTAAACCATTTACAGGCACATTTGAATTGTCAAAGAGACGGTCAGTTAGTCAGAAAGAAAGTTGAAGCTAGATGCCCATTCCAATACGTAGATCACTATGGAGAAGAACGGGCAAGAAACTCCAAGGACACTCTTTTAAATCAAGATATTACAAAATCCTGGGTACATTATTCTTGTTGCTTCTATATGTGAGACAATGTAAAAACTAATAAAACAATTCAAAATATAAATTTAAATATTAAAAATAAGCCCTGGCAGTTAAGAGATGACCAGTCCCAACTGACGGCGCCCGTTCACGAACATGACGCATGGATCAGCACCATCCAGCTCAACCATTTTGTAGGGAACCGAATGACGCGACACACGCGCCACCATCAGTGAGACATTTAAGTGTACCTATACTTTCATATGCATTAAATGAAAAGTTGTTATTTTGACGTTACAAATAAACACTTAAATTTTATTTATTCCTATTGATTTGTTAGATGGCAGTTTTAATAGCGGACTTTGTCACCCTCAAGTCATGTTGAATATGTGTAGCAAGAGGGGCAGAGGCGTACGATCCACCAGAGTTTTATTTCTATGAGGTAGAAGACGATTAAAGTCATAGTAGTTTAAGTCGGTTGACGATACTATGGGTGATGTCCAATATTCTGCCCCTTAGGTCTAAGTAGAGGAGAGTAGAGCAAAATTTGTGTCCCAAGTCGAAAGCCTACATGAGCTTCGAACTGAGGTTCCCTAAATCTTGAGCATTTTAACCACACAAAGTGTCCGTTTACTAAGGCTTCACGGTTGCAGATCATTCCCGAATCTGTTCTAAAAGCAGTCCAGTTTACGAGTCGCTAGGAGAGCTGGACTTACTACCAAGGAGCTCGATACGTCATCAAGGGTAACTTGACTTCACTACATACCTAAAAAATCATCTTGAGAAGCAGCATCGCTGTCCAAGACTTGTACTACGAATATTGGTGTCATATGTTCCTCCACTTCCGTAAATGGTCCTTTTTCTTTTCTCACCAACTGTAAAATGCGAATTATATCATTATATTTATATTATATTTATTTATTTATTCTTTAATTAAGACGGTTTAAAACCAATTACAAAAATTAAAGACACAGTTTGACACATGCTCATAAAAAATGAAATAATCAAGTTCGGGTAAAAAGTTAACGACACTTTCAAACCGTTAACAGTACTTTCAAAAAGTTAACAGCACTTTCAAAAATCTCTTTCACGGTACCTCATGCCAATAAAATTATCGTTCATTCTTCCGCAAACAGATCGTTTGTTGGATGAGCATCCAAGGGGTCATTAAGTGCGGTCAGAGGGCGAGGTACTGGGGACTAAGCACGCGCAACGGTGAGACATGTAGGCACAGCAAAAATTCTATGCTTTCTGCCGCGGCAGTAATTCTCTGGGACAAAGAAGCGTGCCAGCACAACATGCAGATCAGGCGCATTAATAGTACCACGGAGCGTCTTACAGGCTATTGTGAGCTGGTCTTTTGCTCGCCTTACCTCTAACAAGTTACATATATCCGAGACATCAAAGTAGAAATATGGTTGGATAGAGGTAAGGATAATAGCCATGTTTACGCATAGAGAGAAATCTAAGAAACCCTTTTTGTACCTTTTCTAATACAACCGCGTAGGTACTTTCGTGTGGATTCCACCACACGCAGGAGCTGGATTCCAATTTGTTACGTACAAGTCCATGAAATATTACTTTGATGGCATATGCGAAACGAAAATCGCTGGAATTACGCAAAACAAAATCCAACCTTTGGTAGGATTCCTTAGCTACCGTAACAATGTGGTCATGGAAGGTGAGCTTACGGTCAAATGTGATTCCTAGGTCTTTCATGACTGTTGTTTTCATTATGGTATTGGTATTTAAATAGGGATGTAGACAAAAAATTTTTTTGGCCGTCATGTAGATTATTAAAAAATATCGGACACGTATTTTTTTCTTTTTTTACGTAATCAAAACATTACGGCGATACATTGAATTCAAATGTGGCATGACGTCACTTCTCATTAGATTTTATACTGAGCTGTTAACGAGCCCCCACTCCCCAAGTTTAATGTGTTTTACCTAAGTAATTTTTTATTAATATGATAAAGCAAAAAATACGTGTCTAATATTTTTTTATTGTCTGATTGACGGACTAAACAGTTTTTCTTTTTTTTTATCCAGGTTTCATACCTATCGTATTCATAATTAACTGGGTGCTGCATTCGACCGAATGTCATTGATAAGCATTTGGAGAATTATAACGTCTGTCTAGTAAAAGTAGGTTAGAATAAGTATATACCTATACGTAGGTAAACGAAATTGATTCATACACTATTATACACACTCACGCAGACACTCTCTCGCACTATTACACACTCACGCACACACACTCAAAACCCACTCGCATACATCGCACAAGTGCGCACCTTTTTGTATTTTCCTTTCTTTTATTTTATTATATTTAGTTTTCAATTGAATACACTGTATAATTGTTAGGTGGAAGAGCGGAGTCACCTAACACAAGCATTTTGCTTAAAAGGTGATCTCCAAATCACGCATGTTAACGCTTTATGTAATTGAAATACCCTTTTTTTTGAAGTGCAAAAGCACAGCAACTTCCCTTTGTCTGCAATAGTAAATTAATGCGATCACCAATCGGTCTGCCAAGCGAGTTGTGATAATGGCTTTATCTATTCGCATTCGTGGTCACAGAAACCGTTCAGGGTCGCCTATGAATGTGAATGGATGTATCGACCAGCTGAATGCTTCGAATTTTAATTTGATAGCGGTGTACGAACTCCTCCGTCCTAACAGATCTTTGTGGCGGAATGACACTGACGTGGCTGCCTGACAGATGGACACCAAGAAGCTCCAACATGGGCCGTTATTTGTAAAACCAATGGCAAAAATATAAATGTTTTCCAGAAAGGTTTCACAAAAATACGTTTGGTAGACTTTGCGTGATTCTCAGTTTTTTTATTCGCGTTAGACATTACTTTACAAATTAATTTCACAATGTAATATAAATAGAATCTAAAATATATGTATTATTTTTACTAAGTAATTAGGAAAATGCTCTAATTTAACATATATTTTTCCAAATTATTAATACTACTCGTTTTAAAGACGTCATCGTCAGTATACAATAATTAAAAGTCGGTTATTGTCGCCAATAGTATTTTACATAGAGTGACAGTTTATTTGACCTTGACAACAGAGTTACTGGGTAACACGACACCCCCTGGTAGGATTGGCAAGCGCTACTGCTGAACATGAGGTCCTTGGTTCGATTCACAGGTCGGGAAAAGTGTTTTTGGGTTTTTCAGATTTCTCAGTAGCAGCCCGAAGTCGTAGTGTTGTCCCCGGTTGATGGCAATAGGCTCGCCCCCTATAATAGGGGACTTGAAAATAATTGGCGAAATGTGGGTGTACTAATGGTACTTTCTCTGCCTAACCCATCGGGGAAAACCGGCGTGATTTTATCATCATCATCATCATCATTTCAGCCGAAAGACGTCCACTGTTGGACACGAGCCTCCCCCAGTTGGGGGGGTTTGCCATAATCGCCACGCTTGGCAGGCGGGTCGGCGATCGCAGTATGGTGTTAAAAATACATAGAGAACGCTGCTGCCTATTCTCTAGTAAGTCCCTTAGTCCCTTTTACGACACCCACGGGAGGAAATGGGATGGTGCTATTCTTTACGTCCGGCGCCACTCGGAACATACGTGATTTTATGGTGATAAAATAATCATAATCACCTTTTTCTCAGCGTGATGGTATTGGAAGTGAAATATCATGCGCCAGTTGAATCTTCCTTCACCTGAAGAGCTGCTGTAGTGAACATCCGTGTACTGCGCTTGTTCTACCGTGTCGATCCAGCTGCCAAATAAATCCATACTAATATTGTAAATGTGAAAATAACTTTGTCTGTCTGTTACGTTTTCACGCCTTAACCGCTGAACCGATCGTCATGAAATTTGGCAGAGATATAGCCTGGGATATGGAGGACATTTTATACGCGATAACCGACATCCATGCGGGCGGAGCCGCAGGAAAAACCTAGTATTTTTTAGATAAACTAACTACCCACCCCTGCTTTGCACAGGTGCAATCAACAATGCAGCAACATCTTGCCAAAACATCAAAATGTGTGTATTTTATTTTAATTGAATATTATAAATGTATTAAAAACTTTTATAAATAAACATTCCGATATAAATTCTCGAAATTATGGTGCCATTGTGTAATTTAGACGAACAACGCGGATGACCGCGTTGTTCGTCTAAATTACACAACGGCTTTTGATGCAATTTTCACCATAATTTCGAGAATTTATATCGGAATGTATGTTTTTATGAAGCAGCAACTCAAATATGGAGTAGTATTTTAAATCATTATGAAAGTGCCATTACAACCAGTTACCGGGTTCCTATATTCATGGTGATGGCAGAGCTCACAATATCGGCGGTACGACGACTGCAAAGAATATAGTATACATACTGGACATCATCATTTCAGGTGAAATACGCCCACTGCAGGACATAGGCCTCCACCAAGCGTCACGACAACCGTAGTTCATGCTTCTCGCATCCAGCGGATTTCCGTGACCTTCAAACATCACAAAAATCTCACCTTGAAGACTGAGGTGAAGTCAGCTTGTACATAGGGTCACTCCCTAGCATCGCGTGGAATGACAGTTTGTAATAATACATTGGCTGGTTTAGTGGATAAATAAAAAATTGGTTGTCTGTAAAGTTGGTTTACGGACGATAGTTTAACGTGATAACGTCATAACAAAACATTGATCATTGAGCGTAACGGGACAATGAGCGTAACGGGACAATTAGTCATCCTTTTTCGTGCATGCAGCCGGCGTTCATCGATTTATTAGACGTTGTCACGTCAATAATCCAACAATACTAACGCTCTGACGTAAATATCGGAAACCTTCTTTCCATGGAATGCCAGCTTCAGTCCCTGCACATCCCACACGATCACTCGAAATTCGTAGTCTTCTAGCTTCCGAGGGGTGATGTTCACTCCCGGCGGTATGTACACATCGGCATCTAGAGGGAAGATGTCCACCCACATTTGAAGTTTACCCTGAAAAGTAGAATATAGTTTCGTTTACTCAAGTGACAGCAATATTGTCTTCTAATAAACCAGCCAAGTGCGTGTCGGATCACGCACAATGAAGGTTCCGTGGTTGGGAAGAATTTATCCGAAGAACAAATATAAAATTGTAGGTGAAAAACATGTTCAACTGCAAATGTTAGTTTGTACGTATAATATGGAGTGATTTACCGTGTTATTTTAACACCATAGACTTCGTATAGATTTTCCTGTTTGGCTTATCAGTTTCGGAGGTTAGGAGGGCGGGAGATGGTCTATTAGCGTCTATTTTCTTTAATAACTTTAAAACGAATTATATTAAAATTATTTAAACATTATTTTAATATAATTAGAATTAAATTATTAATATTATTTAAAAAATACAAATTTTAAATCCTCAGAACAAGTCCTTTCATTTGATAAGTCACACGCTTCATTTTGCAACACTTTTTTCTCCAAGCTTTTGAGCCTGCAATGCTCAGATACTGACCTCGGAGCTGGAAGAAATCCTCTGCGATACTCCGACGTCGATTATCGAGCATTGTAATTTGTACCTTATTTCAATGGAAATAGCTTCTAATATACATTGATAAATGTAATATTCACTGTTGTCCCATCCGCCGGTTTGTGCTGACCCTAAGAACTTCTGAGAACTATTGAAGGTATTAAAAATCCCTCGTTATTAAATGAATTACCTGCTCCATATCATTCTTCCTAGAATTTGTAAGAGGTCGAGTCTCCACGTGTTCGGGCACTAAGTGGTACCCACATATTGGTAATGTATACCAACTGTGCAGTAAGCTGAGGCAGATGTTTTCTTTACGATCTGCCGCGGAACGGTAACACTTTTCTGTGAAAGGGCGAAGGCTTTCTGTAGCCACACGGTCATGTTTTAGTGTGAAATATAAAGTCTACCAAACATGTAGAGGCTAATCTTAACAGGCCAAAATAAGTCAGCTCAGTCTTCCTAACAAAATTCGATCTAAAGTAAAGCTGCCACATTCCTCTAGATCGTATTTTCTTGCTTCGTGTCTCAATATGAAACTTTATGAAAGGTACCACCTTTTGCCCGCGACATTGTCCGCGTGAAACCGCGTGGGCCCACCCATCGCGTCGCATCGCATCCCGTCGCTCGCCCGCGCTATAACTTCGTTATCGCTTAGCGGTCTTTCTGACTTTTGTTCTTTTCACTTGGCTCCTAAGGATCGTAGCGTGATGTTATAAAACCTATAAACTTCCTCGATAAATAGGCTATCCAACACTAACATAATTTTTCAATTCGAACCAGTAGTTCTTAAATAACTCCCTATGTCCCTATTTTTTTTTTTTTTTGTGATGCTGAACTAGAACAGAAGTAAACAAACGCGTATTAAGTGTCCTTTTGTTTTTCTTTGTATTTTTTTATTTTCGTTTTTATATATATAGTTTGTTAAGTCTTTTAATTTAGTATCTAGTGTAAATAGTTAGTTAAAAATGTATGAACTTGTAACAAACAACATAATATACATAAAGGGAGAACAGATAAAAAATAAAATAAAAAAAAACAGAAGTAGCTAGGTAGAAAGTTAACATACCAATAAGCCGCTTCGTTTACTGCTTCACTGCGGCCTTTTTTATATGTTGATCAAAAAGCTTTGCACGATAGTGTATGAAATATCATGGTGTAGATAGTGATAAATATGACCATTCGACCATGGTGCTTCATATACCTAAGTTCATGTCAATCTTACCATTGCCGTCGTTATCTCTATATTCTACACCGTTTACGACCACTGTAGCATTGTCAGGGAAAATTGGCGAAGCTAAATGATTTTTCGCACAAAGATCTTCCAGAATTACCGAAGGCTTTTGACAATCACGCCATTTGTTAGGGCCAATCCTGGAAATTGGGAAGATATGAATAAAACATTACGCATGCGCAAGTACAAGCGCGCTTTCGCGTTTGCATAACCATAGCGCCAACTAAGGCCTGATTTTTCAATCGTCAGATATGTTTTATCGGAGGAAAAAATATGGCAGTTTGGCAGCTTCACCCGCGTGCATGACAGGAAATATCCCCTCATTTTCCATATAGAGCTGGAGTATTATGTTTTGTTCGCGGCTGCGATGGCGGACAGTCTCGCAGTAACAAGTATTATCTGACATATTATTATCAGTGAATACAAATTACTGTCAAACTGTCCGCTACCGCCTCTGGTTCATTCCTCTGACTGTTCTTCACAATTGATACCTAAATTGGATTAACATTAAGCATATAAATTGCAAGCCACAGTGTCGGAAATCTTTTATTTAAGGCGGTATGACCCGACAGAGACCGCGCATACAAGTTTTTTGAATACATGTGAAACATAAAAAACAATATACTCGTACGTTATTTAAGAATCTGGCGGACTGTATGCAATCGCTTTTAATAACACGATTAGATAGATAGAAAAAAAAAAAACAAAAAAACAACGTTACCCCTTTTTGTAATGTTTATTCAATCTCATAGCTACAAAATAGACGTTATTTTCTTATTTTTTATATAAATAAAAAGTTAGTAAGATTGTTTAGCATAATTCACAGAGTTTTTCTTAAGACTGCGCCGAGCGCACAGTGGCGCCCTCATCGTTATTTCGGTGATTTATTTTAGAATGAAAATGTAGAGAACAAGCTCATCAAGCTGTGCTTCACAAGACTATACGTTATTATTACTACAAATAGTAGTTTTAAATTGTTATGTTTTATTGTAATCATCAAAACGGAAAATAGTGGCCACTAAGCTCCGTTTTAATGATTACAATGAAACATAAAAATTTAAAACTCCTGTTTGTAGTAATAATAACGTATAGTCTTGTGAAGCACAACTTAACGAGCTTATTTTCTGCATTTTCATTCTAAAATAAAAGAAATCACCGAAATAACGATGAGGGCGCCACTGTGCACTCGGCGCAGTCTTAATAGAATTATTAAAATAACTACTATTTTTAAATACCTACCAAATGCGCGAAGCAAAATTTTTTTTAACTTACGTGGTATATTTTGTAGCCAAGCCGACCCTTGCCCTGTGCTTGGAATATATCCTGTCTTCTAAGTCGATGGTTGTGGATCCAATCAGCTCGTCAGGAGGTATGGCATCGTAGTCATACAGGGACACCGTCAGGAGATAGTCGTCTGGTAATGTACATCGGAATTCGTACATTCTGAAATTGGTGAGCAAAACTTCTGGTGATAATTAAGTATGTTTTCAACACATTTGCTCACAAAATGCATTCACGAAGCCTGCATACATTGTTCGATAGTTAAAAATTACGCACCATACAACGGAACGTGCGGTAAAATAGGTACTCTCACCTAAGTACTTATTTTACCGCATATCCCGTTGTATAGGACCGTGCGTATTCTTTACGGTTTTTTTTTAATTTCCATAAAAAATATAATAGAATTCCACCAAGGAGTTTCACATTACGAGAATAAATAAGCTGACTGATCGAACCTCCTTGGAAGCGCTTTTGCTCAATACGTTTGTCTCACTTTAATACTAAAAAATAAATGAGACGAAAATGTAGTTCTAATTTCCACCACGTGCATGTGGCGCCATTTGCAAATTCGCGCCATTTTCTTATTAAAAACGTCAAAGATTGTTGCGACTTTCCGACTGATATTTATAAACAAAATAATAATATGAGTTCAAGCGAGGAATCTGATATTAATATGGAATGAATGGAATCTACTCCACCTAATATGTTGAAATCAGAATTAATAAATCATATCAATAAGATAGCATTTTTTTGTCAAGAGATTCTTAACAAAAAAAAAATCTATCTTATTGATATAATTTATTAATTCTGATTTTTTCACCAATAGAAAGCTTAATTATCAGGAAGTAACATATGCTATAATTCAAGAGATACTTAAGTTTGTAATAATGTAGGTAACCCTAAGTAGCAAAATGTTGAATATAAAATTCGATGTATTAGAAAAGTATTGATGATACATAAACATCATGTTTCTGTACTACATGATTAAAGTACTCATTTTTACCTACTAACTATTACTAAGCTAGTTTAATATAAAAGATGAATGTGGGTCATAAAAATGTGAACGTCCACTTACTTCCCAAAAATAGGATTTTGGGTATTTTTCACATGGTTCTTCCTATCTCCAAGGTGTTTGCTGCCGCAGCTTATGGCAACGTATGGATCCAGTGTGCCGGTGAACGCTTTTGGTTTCAGATTTACCCCTTTGACTACATATACACGAACTAGAAACTTTGACGGTTCGTTATCAGGATAGTCGTTGAAGAAACTGGAAAGATATTTAAAACATTCAAGTGAGTTTCTCGCAAGAGAACTATGTCATTCAGAACGTGCATTAAATATCTAACTTTCAATCAATTCAGCCTGGTGCAGTCCACTACTTGACATATGCCTCTCTCCAGTTGCGACTGCGACACAACATCAGGTACCCGCCTTCCACATTCAGTCTGTCCGAGTTGCCTTGTTCTATCTAGCTTATCTATTAAGTCGAAAAACCGCTCAGCTCTACAAAACATATTTTATGAAATGTTTTGCATACCGCCCGCGAACACAAGCGCATGTCGTCAAGAAGTCCAGCAAGGTCAATGCGTGCGGTACTATTCTGACAGCTAGGGAGTACTCAGTAGGTAAGAAATGAATTTAAACGCTGAATCAGATGTCGACGAACCGCATTGAAAAAATCCTTGTATACAATACTTTTGTACATATTTTAAGAGCCATCTCACACTACAGGCGGTCACACCGTACTTTTTTGAACAGAAATGCGATGCACTATTTAGGACGCTATGATCCGCTCGAGCTGACGGATGTAGGCTCGCGAAGTCGCGAGTGGTTGCCTCGCGTATTTGGTAGGTATTAAAATTTACATCATTTTATCAAGAAAAACTCAGCAAATTGTGCAAAATAATCTTACTACGTTTACATTTATATAAAAAATTAGAAAAAACGTCATTTTTAGTTATGAGATTGATTAAACATTTATGAAAAGAAATAACGTTGGGATTTTTTTTCCATCCAGCAAAATTAACCTAATAATTTTATTGTAAGCGATTGCATGTCCGCCAGATCCTTAAATAAGACGTTCCACCAAAAAACTTTTCATGTAAAACGTTGCCAAGACGAGATCATATGGCGCGCACTGTCAAAAATGTATCAGTTCTCATGTAGAACCAAGCTTATAACTCTTTTAATAAATCTTTTATTGAAATCATATCCCGAGAATTTTGATTATCTGGTATAATCCAAACCCAAGTTATGAGAAGAAAAAACAAATACACGACGAAGCGCTTCGAGAAAATGTGCCCTTGCGCTTCGCTTTGCTCGTCAGGGGCACGGTAGTGCCCCAGGTTTTTTTTTTGTTTTTCAGAATTTTATAGCACTCTTTTTTATGTTTCCTATGGATTCAAAAAACCAGTAAGCGTGGTCTCTGCCGGATCATACCGCCTTAAAATTTGCTCACCCATTATTCAGTTGAACACCAGTGCAGCTAACAGCAACAGTATTTTCAGGGGGAGGCCACCTATATATAGCGATGCCAGCCTTTAGGAAGCCACAGTACAGCTGTTCGTCCTTCTCAGGTATACCAGTCTTCTTGCCGCTGTAAAGCTTTAGGGTGGTACACCAGTCTTTGAATTTGGAAAATTCCGGCTGGGCTTCTAACTCACCTTCATACAACTGGAATTATATTTTTACAGGCTTTATCTAAGTGTTGTGTTAAAATTAATGCTGGCATGCTGATAAATATTGACAAAATTGGAAAAAAATCTTCTTTCCCCATCTAGTTTAATCTTTGTACCCGTGTTCCGACAATACATATTTTAATTTGGTACAAATGACCTGATACTGGGTACACGATCTTTTACCAGGATAACTTTAATGGTGATTGGTTTCGGTTTCATAGTAGTAATCACACGTTTTGCTGTCCAATCAACAGCAAAACTACGCCAATAGATAACACACGTAAGAATATTTGACGCTTGCACTGCCACATATGTAGACGTATGGTATCTTTAAATTTCAAGTTAAATTCGAAGCCTGGATATTGTTTTCACATTTGTTACTAAGTTAGTCAGGTAAATAAATACCTGGCTAATACTCGTACTTCATCGAGGCTGAGCGTTGTAAAGGAACATTAATTATTATATGACGCAATAGAGGGGCTCTATAAACTTACTTTTTGTGGGACCGGCGAAGTAGACCTTACCAAAAACCAAATAAAATAAAAACTTACAATGATTTTTTCGGAGCTTGGTAAGTTTTCATCTGTATCGTCCTAGAATCAGGGAAAAATAATTAAAGCTTCTGAAAAGCATTATTTAATTTTAATCTTATTAGCTACTTTTCCATCCCTGGGTGCCGTAAAATACGACTAAAGGGTAATTTCAAGAAGTATAATAAAACCTGTCAAGTTTTGACCAATCGAGATAAGTTTCGCCGAAGGTTGATTGGAAATGGGGTCCTGTGGTTAGGTTTAAAAATGTATTGGCTATTGTAGGACTCACTGTATTGTGTGGATATTATAATTGGTAATTTAAATTTAGAAATAAATAATTTGTAGAGTATGCACCCAACCTAGTACAAGTGTGCATCTCGGTAGTCGGTTACAAAAAACGAGAATATACCTAGCATGCGGATGGTCAGCTGTATTGTGTACCGTAGGAGTCATTGTATTGTGTGGGTAATAAATAATTGTGATGAATACATACTAAATTCTTTGTAGAGTATGCAACCACCTAGTACAAGTGTGCATCTCGGTAGTCGGTTACAAAAAACGAGAATATACCTTGCATGTGGATGGTCAGCTGTATTGTGTACCTACTCTAGGAGTCATTGTATTGTGTGGGTAATAAATAATTGTGATGAACACATACTAAATACTTTGTAGAGTATGCAACCACCTAGATCTCGGTAGTCGGTTACAAAAAACGAGAATATACCTAGCATGCGGATGGTCAGCTGTATTGTGTACCGTAGGAGTCATTGTATTGTGTGGGTAATAAATAATTGTGATGAATACATACTAAATTCTTTGTAGAGTATGCAACCACCTAGTACAAGTGTGCATCTCGGTAGTCGGTTACAAAAAACGAGAATATGCCTTGCATTTGGATGGTCAGCTGTATTGTGTACCTGCTGCTGTAGGAGTCATTGTGTTGTGTAGGTAATAAATAATTGTGATGAATACATACAAAATTCTTTGTAGAGTATGCAACCACCTAGTACAAGTGTGCATCTCGGTAGTCGGTTACAAAAAAACGAGAATACGTTCATACAAGAACGTACCGCAAGCGTAGAAAAATATCTCATCCACCAATCTCTCTGTTCAGAACTTTCTAAGGAATTATTCTTCGCCAGTTTCGGATTCTTATCTTTGGAGAACATAGGAAGAAGTACGTATTTTTCTTCGTCTGTCTCTTTTGTGCAAAAGACACGTCTCCATAGTGACTTCTTCGTTTTTTGGATGGTACTCAAAGAGATTTTGCTGCCTATATCTTCATTCGATGGGGGAGAACTCTTTGGTATGTACAGGATTTGATTGACTGCAAATTTTTGATAAATATTTACTTAAATATAGATAAATCAAGATCATACTACACCAAAAGACTGGGGTGAAGCTTTTCTTGGCGATTGTTGAATAAAGATCTGGTTCCTAGATAGCTATACAGGGTCTAAGGGACAGCCCTCCGCAGACTGATGAGGTGAATTCAGTATAACTATCATACTAAGGTGACCGGTACATGAAATTATTTCAGGAACGTTATAGAAATCCAATAAACCTGATTTGTTTTATTACCTCAAACGCATTGTATCGTTACCGTGGCAAAACGCACGTAGCAAACGGCAGCGCAATGAGTGAGTTCGATTAACTCTGTAACTAGGCAGAAAGTGAACAGCTGATTTCGCGCATCGTTCATTAGAGTATTTCAACAAACATTACAGATATTTTTTATCATAGCTGTTTTATTTACATAAATGGAGTGCTGCGTACAGAGAATGTAATGTTACATTGAAATAAAAAAATTGTAACTAAAAATCTGTTTAAAAATGAACATTTTCCTGAGCAAATTTCCAGTGGAATATGATTCAAAATAAGGAGCTGGATGCACCTTGTTAGTTTGCGGAGGGCTGCCCCTTACACCCTGTATATAACAAGTACAGTAAAAAAAAACCTTGGAAAAAATTTGGTGCTGTAATTGACACACTTCTCAAAGACGCCTCCCTTTCTCTTTGGGGCAGCCAACTAACAATATACTTATTCGGGTTCTTCACTATATTTGTGCCCAAGAACAGGGTTCTTCCGAAAGTGCTGCTATCATAAAGTCTGATACTCAAAGGAGGGCAGTAGGCTTCATTCAATGGAGCTTGGAAGATCTGCGAAGATCTTCCATTTGGAAAGTTGCAGTTGGATTTCTTATCACAAACGACTTCAGACTTTATCGTTAGCTCGTCTATTTCGAGGATCACGCAGGGTTTCCTCGTGGTTGTGACGTCACGTAGCCCCCACCAGTAGATGTCAACCCTGAAAGACGAGAAAGTTTTATGTTATTATTATGATGTGTTATATAATCTGAATAGAATTTCTACCAACAAGTATTTTTTTTATGAATTTTCATTTTAATATAGAGGCGTTGGTCAAGGGTGTCTGCCGTTTTGTAGTCACATCTAACGCTGTTCATGTGGCCAAGTTCTGGTTGGTATTGATTAAGGTGAGATATCTAAGTGTTATGGTTAAATGCTCTGCAAATAGTTTATAATAGAACATTGATTAGGACAGCAACACGTTGCTGCGAGTTCGTACACTTGATGATGAATATTAAAATGAAAATTACTTGTACGTAGTCGACTTTGGTATCAAATTTGGTGGCAAAGTTTCCAGTTCATCAATTTCTTGTTCTGCGTCCTTCACCCCTGACGCAATGTATGTGGCTTCAATTGGACTATACACTGTGCTTCTCATTAAAGTTTCTGGTATCTTCGAAAAGAGGAAAGGGATTTATCATTATTTTCCGTTCAAGTAGTTATAACTATAATGTCTGATCTAATGCTGGGAAAAGTTTTTTTGTGATTTCTGAGTTTTCTAGTACTCAAACCTCAGTTGGTATATCAGACTTTTTTGATCCTTATAAGAAACAGGCTCGATTAGCTTCAAAAAAGTTTTTGTGTCTAAAGGCCTACTTTTTTGCTGACTGTATTTATTTTCAAAATTTATGAATGGCGTTCAAACTTTCTCAAAAAAATAACGACAGTTTCCTAAGACCGCTTTCTTGTGGCTACAACGGTTAATGTACCTGCCCTTACTGCCCCATCTCAAAAATCCACCCTGTAAACGAGACAATTTCATAAGTATCAGAGTATTCACTCTCCAAAATCCTATTACTTTCAACCAACGAAAGTAATTAATAGGATTCGCGTCATGAAGAAAATTGTCATAATCAATATCAGGGCCTCAAGTCTGCTATTACAATAGTGTCAGAATGGTCTTTCATTGATTTCATAATTGTTGATTTTGACAAGTTTGGTAATCTACTAATATAATGGCGTCATTATGACTTTCCAATGGTCAGCCACTGACACTCCATTGAAAGAATTGGTAATCTCGTACATAATGACAAATGAAACTTCCTACTAAACTTGCAACTTCCTACTACTTCAGATTGCTTATAACAGTAATAAAATATGTAAAAATATATATAAATGAAATCTGGCATGAATAAATGTTCAAAATGCCATTATAATACAATTCTATTACGAGACCATTGACCGACCAATGATCGACCATTATGAATTTAGCAACTTACGAACTTTTAGCAAAATAACAATGGGATCGTGTTGGAGTGACGAATTTATAAAAATAGCAGACATGGGCCCCTGGACTCTCCTCTGATATTCTATACCTTTCACTGGAACTGATAAGGCGAGGTTCTTCGAGCGTGTATTTTTGTTCTAGAGGTGGCAGCTGGGCGCGAGTAAAATGTACCGTGAATTTCGTTAATTTTGGTTTAAAAGTTATATGTTTTACGATATTTACAATGTTAAACCCGACGGACATTACATCATCATAGCCGTTTATTTTGATGTGATTTTCAATACACAATGTGGTATAATACTGAAATAAAATACCTACAGAAAGGTCTCAAAAGCAACATATAATTGTTTCACGTGTTTAATCATTACCGTTTCTAAATAAAATTACATTAAAATTACGTTTCCTAGAGGTTAACTTGAAGAAACTCGCCTTAATCATCAACTCAACAGCGCTAAGACGCGAAGAACAAGTCAGGATTCCAATTTGTTCTAGAAACAAGCTCGTAGCTCCGATAACATCGCAATAAAACACTGATAGAACATGTCATTTACCCTCTCGTAAATATTCTGAATCCAATACAATTTGCAAAGGACAGTCGGAACCACATCATACTAAAGTATGAAACCGATGAGTATATTCTGCATTCTTCTAAAGTAGTGACATGAATCCGTTACCTGACACAGTTGCACAGACATAAGTATTTGTCCACAGTACTCCTGCCCCTTATGAAGATCGTACCATTGCAGCATTGGAGCATACTCATAGTCTTGCTTATCATCCACCACGGGCTCGACTTCCAACCGCCCGATGAGCTCGCTTTTACCCTGTAATTGTATGAAAGAAAACATGATCATGTGTTATTTGGTTCACTTTAGGTCATACAGAAAAGTCCAGACAGATTCGGTAGATCTCAAATGCTTTGATGAGAGTTCATTGTTTCGAGGGGACGAAAGATTGATAAAAAAAAAAAAACAAGTGGTACCAAATCGCCTCATGGATCACTATTTTTTGCCAAGAACCTACTAGAACCCGTGTTATTAAAAAATTGGTCAGTGTCAATATATGTATATTCTGCTAAACTTGAAGATAGTCTAATCAGTTGTCGGTCGTGAATGTCGAAAAAGTGTAGCAATATAATGTATATGTTACCGGTAATCTGTATAATTCAGGTATTCTATACAATACCTAGGCAATGTATAGAATACCTGAGGCGTCCAGGCAATGTATGAAATATTATGAATATTATTGTCCGTTACATACTTTGCCCAAGGATTGTATAGAATACCTGCTAGTTCAACGGCAATGTGTAAAGTAAATAGATTTGGTCTATATTTATCAATGTTATGTAAGTACCATCGTTATGGTTAACACCCCGATTCAGAGCAATCCGACTCTGGTTGGTTAGGTTAGAAGACTAAGGCGGGAGTGACCGCCGAGCACCTGATACCCTCCTATGTTGGTGAATCATTTGGGTTAGGTTAGGTTAGAACAGTGACCATTAACGCGCGAAGACGAGCGAGCGGAGCGAGCGTGCCGCGGCAGCGGCCGCCGTGCGCCAGATCCCCTCCATTGTTGGTTAATCATTTGGGTTATGTTAGGTTAGAACAGTGACCATTTTAACTAGGAGTTTTTATCATTAGACTAAATAGGTTTTCTGTTTTACTCATATAAAATCGTTTGAACCACTCATGGTTCTATCGATTTTATATTCAATGACAAAAAAAAATACTGCCTACCCGTGCGACTTTTGTGCGAGCAGGCAGTATTTTTTTTTTTGTTCCTTCCCTGCTTTCGTCTTTTTCACACATTGCCAGCTGTGCATTCGGTACTGTATAGAATGTCTAGGCAAAGTATAAAATAAATAATATTTCATACATTACCTAAACGTTTTAGGTATTCTATACATTGCCTAGGTATTGTATAGACTACCGGATTATACAGATTGCCGGTAATATTTATATAAATATCTCCTTTATTGTGAATATATGTGTACCCATGGGTTGCAGCTAAAAACCAGCGTCAGGAGGTAGTACCAGTACTTGACGATTTTATGAACTTATGGCCGTTATGGCATCTTTAATTCTGTACGTTAAAATGTCATACGTACTCGTATTATTTGAAAATTATTTGCGTCAATTATAAACGACAAAATTGTTCTACATATTTCCAACACTACTTTTTTGCCACTATACAGAGTGAATTTTTGAGATAGGGCAGGGTAAGGGCACCTTAAGCGTTGTAGCTGCAAGAAAACGGTCATATCGGACTTTTCATAATTTTTTGAGAAATTTAAACCACAGTTAAAAAAAAAAATGTTCACAAATTTGGTCCCATAAAGTTTTTTGATCCTAATAAGAAACAGGGTCGATTAACATTAGAAAAGTTTTTGTGTAAATTGCCCTTTTTGCTGACCGTAATTTTTTCCACAACCTGTGAATGCAGATGATAAATACCGTATCAAAATCCATTATGTAGTTTAGAAGACATAAGCCGACCCGCGGACCGACACGAAAAGTGAGCAAATTTTTATTTAAAGTGAAGTTACTTTATACTATAAGAGTATCGATTTAAAAGAATTTAGAACCGTTTTGGTAAATGTACTTACTGTTTGTTCACTGTCCAGCACCTCAACCATGACTAAGGGTGGACTGGTTTGTATTCTGTCGTGGGTTGCAGACACTAGTTTGTGTATCTTCAGGACTTGGTTCCAAACTGGCGTCAGTGTCCTCGACTGGACCTGTAATTGAGAATGTACTCCAAGTCTCTAATTCAGATAGTTTATGTAAACAAAGTAATGTCAAGAAATGTCACTGTCAAAATGACAGGACAGTGGTCGAAAACATTTTATCATTAAGTTCCTACATTTTTTGTAAATAATCATCTATAAAACTAAAGTGAATTAATTATAAGAACTATGCAAACAAAATACCGTTGCCAAAAAATGTTTTGTGTATTGTGTTGGAGACATGACATGATCGTCATAATCAGCCCTTTTAAGTCCACTGCTAGACTAGGCCTCCCAAAATCGATTTCCACTCGAAATAGTTTTCATCCAACATGTGGCTAGAATAAGCTACTTACAATATGAGTCTATGAATGAGAGTTAAAAATTAAAATGTTTGAATCTCCTGCATTGTTACCAGTATCATAAAATATTTTATACCAGAAAATGTCCTTTCTTTAGTAACTTTGTTTAAAACCGAAAAATAAAAATAATTACGGTATGATTATTTTTTGATTATTATTTCTTAAATCAGTAGGTACTTAAAAGAAAATGAAACCTTATTTTTTCACCATTTTATTTGAATTTCATTATATTTTTTTGATGTGTTATCCCCTTTGCTTACATTGTGGCGGTATCAACAACGCCACATGCGAACTACGCATCGAAGACCTGACGTTACAAATTTTGCATCGCGCAATCAGTGTTTACCGCGTGAATAGCATATATACAACATCCCGACATCAACCGTCAGTCAGTTGCCCACCAAACACGACACCCGTCTGGTCGGAGGATCCTCCCTTTACTATATGTATGAGTGAACTTTACACCCTGTTCCTCATACCTCTATAACATAAATTATCAGAATTTGCGACTTTGGGTATAGAAATTTAAAAGAATCATGTTTTTCGGCGACCGAGAAATGGTGCCTCACAGACCTAGTGAGCGGTGGTGCCTCAGTGGAAACGGCCACGACTTACTAGTTGTAGATCGTAGGCTTGAACCCAGTTAGGCGCGTTACTTTGTATAATTTATTTCATTACCACTGCTCTCAAACCTGCGAAGGACAACATCGTGATGAAACTGGCATATTTTAGAACCAAAAAGTTGAAGACATGTGATATCCACCAACCAGCACTGGCCCTGCGTGGTGAATTACGGCCCACTCCAAAAGAGGAGGCCTTTGTCTCAGCTGTGGTAACATTATAGGCTTATTCTGTAATGTCATAATTTATGGCTGTAGTAGACAAACGAGAGAGGTGAGAATCAAACTAAATGCGGTGCAATAGGTTAGGCTTGTCCTGCAAGGGACAGCATCTGGATATACAGAGAAGCTTCTACACATCCTCAGTATTTCATTTCTTGAATTGACTCGCTTATAAATCGTACATGGTACCGAATCCCGGGATTAAAACTGAATTGAATACGATGAGTATTCAATTCAGTTTTAATCCCGGTTTAATCCCGATCATCATTTCAGCCGAAAGACGTCCACTGCTGGACATAGGCCTCCCCCGAGCACCGCCACTTCGACCGGTTCTTTGCTTCCCGCATCCAGCGGATTCCTGCGGCTTTCACAAGGTCATCGGTCCACCTTGTGGGAGGCCTTCCAACGCTACGTCTTCCGGTACGCGGTCGCCACTCCAGAACCATTCGGCCCCAACGGCCATCTGTTCTACGCGCAATGTGCCCTGCCCGTTGCCACTTAAGTTTGGCAATTCTTCGAGCTAGTCGGTTACCTTGGTTCTCCTGCGGATCTCTTCATTTCTGATTCAATCACGTAGGGAAACTCCAAGCATAGCCCTTTCCGTTGCCCTTTGGGTGACTTAATATATATTTTTTTTTTTTTTTGATAATTCAATACTATATCAAAATAAATATGGAGAATTAGTGGACCTGACAGTTGTCCAATTGTATTTTCAAATCATTTAGGGACCTACTCAAATAACATCATCATCATTTCAGCCGAAAGACGTTCACTGCTGGACATAAGCCTCCCACTTGGGGGGGGTTTGGTGTTAAAAGTACATAGAGAATGCTGCTGCCCATTCTCTAGTAAGTCCCTTAGTCGCCTTTTACGACACCCACAGGAGCAAATAACAAATATACACACAAAATTTCATCCAAATCGGTCCAGTCGTTTAGGAGGAGTCAGGTGACAAACACACGTACAGAAGAATGATATATACATATACAGATAGGACAAAATACGTATAGCTACCTTTGTTTCCTTGACTGCGTTCAGTGTATTTATCCTTACGAATGGATGTGCATACTTATTGCAATCACCTGTACTTGCGTTTAGTTTTGCTCTGTACACAAAAACCCGACATTCCAGCATCTGGAAACATTGAAAATGGATATTATTTAACTATTATTTGCTTATCAATCTGACTATCATGCATGGTTTACTACTCAAGTAGATAATCTGGGAATGAAAACAACTTATTTAGATCAAGATTCTCATAGGGCCAACAACTTACATGGAGATATTACACATAACATCAGACCAGTACTCCCGAAAGGGTTTGGCAAAGGTGTAGAAATAATAGTTGACACAATATAGGAATAAACACCTGGATGGATAAGGATAAATGAAACAGTACTTACCATCGTAGAAGTCTTAAGACACATGTCATAGTTGTTGACCTTTAACTTATATCCTTTAGGCAGGCAGCCTTCGAACGACTGGATCTGCCGGTACAGCCCCATCCACAGCAGGAGCTCCACCTTTCCAGCGATGCAGCAGCAACCAGTTGCAAGAGTGCTCATGTGCTTCGGACACTTCAATGGCTGAAAGATTTTAGAAAAATGGGTAGTAAGTTTATGGCAAGGTAAGGCTCAGGAGTTAAGATTTAAAGCAATGGAATTTTGTAAAGGAACGGGCATCCTTGTTTTGATAAGTCTATTGTAATTGGAGAAGTTAAAATCGGCAGTCCCCAAAGACTGCCACGTATTTTTTTTAAATGATAATGTACTGTTTGAAATAAATTAAAATAATTGTACACAGCACAGACCAACACGCCGCCGCACGCCGCCGGGTAAGAAGTATAATCTCGAACTGACGAAAGTGAATCTGTAGGGCGATTCTGGTCAGAACGGATTACAATTTCCCCCGGGCTAATGGCCACACGTGCTGTCCTTGAAGCATACAGCTGCATAAATTTCTTTGTAACATTGATCCTATATGTCAATCACAATTAAAATTGCAAGGGGGCTACGTTTTGTTCCTTTGTTTGTACCTATACTGAAAATTTTTATTGCTGCCCTCTCTCTCAGGAACAAATGGGACCAGATCTGGACCGCTAGACTTCGCAGTTACAGAAACCAGTTTACACAAAAGGAATTAGTTGTTATATATACCTTAATAATGTTGCAAAATTTTAAAGCTCTTTTCAATTTTAATATGTCCGTCCATATAGGTAATTCATATTCACTGAATGATGAATAGGCCACTATTCAACAATTTGGGATTATTAGGAGCATTTGGGATTATATGATAGGTAGAAACGCGAAATTATTAATTCATTTAAAACTCGCTGCTGCCTGCGGCTTCGCCCGCGTGGCTTTTTCAAAAATAATAGTAGCCTAAGTACTGCTTATAACATTACCTATCTGCCAGTGAAAGTTCCGTCAAAATAAGTCCAGCCGTTTCGAAGATAAGTCGGAACAAACAGACAAAACAAAAATTTGGTTATAAGTACAGTCAGTTACTGCAATTAAATACGAATCGATAGAATTCTATAATTCTTAATTTTATTTAAATACCTATACGAAATCTACTAAAAACTAGAAAAATATAAAAATCATACGATTTGTTACTAAAAAAAAACCTCAACCATTTGAGCATCTTCCTTTTTCTTTCTTTCTTTATTTTCTTTATTTTGACATAAAAAACAGACACTTGGTTGGTTGTCCGAGATTTATTTATTGCAGGTACAAATTTGCATGTATACATAAGGTATTATAATTATCTGTGACTTCTGCTTGCTTCGAATACTATACTCCATTTATAATAGCATTAGACAGAAGTTAAAAAAGGTTATTTTTGATGCACACTTTATACCAAAAGTACAATAAACTTGTTATAGTTACGATTGACGCCAAATCGATTAAAATGAATTTATATATCAGCTATCACGCTTAATTGTAATCATTTAAAAAAACAACCATATGAAATTAAGTAGCTTTCATTTAGATATATTATTTCATTCCAATTTAAAATTACAGTGCCTATGCTAAAAACCTAAAAGAAGCAGGAGTCAACAATACTGCAACGCTTTTTGTTTCACTATAATCCTACCAAATCTAAAATGTTACTTAATCCCTTCATAAGCTGTGACAGCCGGGGATTCCTAATTTTACTGGTTTATGTCGTCTGTGAAATTGACTTGACAATGTTCTAAGATTGTCATGTATGTCATTTACTTGTGAATACTTTGTTTGTTATTGTTTAATTTTCGTGATTTTGTTGTTATTTATTAAAATAATAAATAATATTTAGTTATTTCTTTATTATTGTATTGTTATCAGTGTTGTCATTGGGTTGTTTGTACAAAACGTTACTTTTTTTTTTGAGCTATGAGTGATCCCGGTGCGGGACCGAGTGGCTTACAACATATAAGTGCTGAGTCTGACCAAAGCCAACGGCGAAAAAAACGTGGTCCAAAAGTTGACTCCGACTAAATAATAATGTCTCCCAAAAAAAAGAGAACGCTGCGTGCTGTAGAAAAACAACCTGTGATAAATATTTTTAAGCAATTGGAGTCCTGGCCTGCAGATACTCCTCATTATAGGACTGAGATGATAAACAAAATCGCAGAAGTTGCCGGTAAGGATGATTCATAAAATTATTACTATAAAAATATTTGAAACTAACATGCATTGTGATAAAATGTATTATATTTTAGAAACTCCGCACATGATTTTATTATTTACAGGCGTATCTCGGGCTACTCTGTCCAATATTCTCAAAGAGTACAACATAAAAAGTCGCCTGCAATCTCCCCCTCCCCAACAGAAGCACATGAAACGTGATGATTTTGATGACATCACATTTAGTGGAATATGCAGGAAAATTCATTCCTTCTTCTTTAATAATGAGTTGCCCACCTTGGACAAGATGCTGGAAGTAGTTAACAGTGACGAGTCTCTGCCAGATTTAAAAAAAGCAGTCTGTATAAAATAATTAAATAAACATTAAAGTTCTGATTTTATGCACTAAGCAGTGTATGACCTCTTGCATTCAATAACATTATAATTAATTATACAGTTAAACATAATTTCATAAAATTGGTTCGTGAAATGAATGTTATTTATATTAATAACCTTTTATCATACAAACAGGTCACACGAAAAGCCTAATATGGCATGACACTAATAATAAGTCTTCAAAAGAAGCACATTGGGAAGGTCTATCTGCTGGTTTAAAAAATCCAACTTATAATCGGTCATACAAACAGGTCACACGAAAAGCCTAATATGGCATGACACTAATAATAAGTCTTCAAAAGAAGCACATTGGGAAGGTCTATCTGCTGGTTTAAAAAATCCAACTTATAATCGGTCATACTGGTATGTATTTTATGGACTGTCCTTGCCATAAAAAAATGAACACCCCATTGTTATTGACTATTAATTAAGTAATACATATTATATTGTATTATGAATTAACGCATGCAAAGCGAACTTTTAAAGTTATAAATTTTGTTATAGTATTTATCTATGAACTATTTCCAGCAGTGAAATTATATAGGGGGTACGGAATAATTGACTTGTATTAATTTTATTTCACAGGGTTTGTGAAGGGTTTTTAATGGATGCTGCATTAATATTTGATGCAAAGAAAGGTGATGAAGATGACCACTCCGAAATGGACGCCTTCAACTTTAATAATAATAATAATTTATTTATTTACACTTCAAGACACAATCATCTGTGTAGCCCTGACTCTTGTACTAGGATTTCCTGTTTCATAAGAGCCAGACCTCTCAATTTACAGGGAATATGTTATAGAAGCGCGACAGACAAAAGTGAAAATGGTTCAAGTTAATTTTGTCAAAAATTGAGAGGCGCTGTAATTGTTATGGACAATGCGCTATACCACTGACGGACATTGGAGAAGCTGCCAACCACAGCTACATGAAAGGCAGATATACAGGAATGGTTTAAAAGCAAAAATATTCCTTTTGAGGAAAAAGATCTTAGGGCAACTTTATTAGAAAAAGCAAAAATACAAAGACATTTATACCAAAAGTTTGTTGTAGATGAGATGGCTAGAGAGAAGGGTATTTCAGCATTGCGCCTCCCACCCTACCACTGCGAGTTCAACCCTATAGAATTAATATGGGCTCAAATGATGGGGTATGTGGCTCAACATAACAAAACGTTCAAATTAGACAAGGAGAAACAATTACTCCCACAAGATCTGGATAGTATTACGCTAGAACGATGGCAGTCTTGCGTTGCTCATGCAATTAAAGAAGAGGAAAAGTTAAAGCAGAATGGATGATGTGGTAGAAAGATTTATTATTAGGTAACGTCGGTGAAACTTCTTCATCTTTATTATCTGATGATAGTGACTAAATTATATGATGAAGACGAAGAAGTTATACCAACTATTGTGTGTTGAAAGTTGTTGTTTTAAATAAAATATTGTAAAAAAAAAAGACTTTTATTTCCTTTAATCTTAATTAAATTTAAATCATCACGACGTAATCGTTTGTTTCATTCATTCGTTTCGTTGTAAGTAATGTGTGATGAAGATGTTATTACGACCTATTTATCAAAGTTATGTTAAAACATTTTTAGTTTAATTGTTTAAACTTTTAACTTTGAATAAAATGTTTCGCACTCCTGCTTCTACGAGCCTCTTTTTTCTAATGCTATAGTAAATGGAATATAGCATGAATTAGCGTTTGTTGGACGTTACGTAGATATACATATACTTAAAACGTTATTTAATTATGATTATCTCACCTCAACACTTACACTTTACAAACAAACGAAATTAATGAACATTACACAAACATACATTTATGATACATGCATACTGATCCAAAAAATACTGAATAAAAATATACACACAAACATTACCTTCACGAAAAGGAAAAAAATACACAAAATGAAACTGAGACGTGAACAAGACTTACTACAACTATACCCAGTTACCCACCTCGTACAAACTACGTAAGAAAAAGTGCCATGTCTGAAGGATCCAAATTATATAATAAATTACCGAAATACATAACCGAATCCAAATCCATCACCACTTTTAAAAAATTACTCAAACAGCACATCATAAAAAAGTCACATTCCCTACAATCATTTCGAGCCACATCCAGCTGCGCTTAGCCGTGTTGAACGGAAAATTTTGTTTACTGTATTTGATGTTTGAGCCCGTGTATCAAGCGAACATTGAGGTGTTTTGTTTTTTCTTTTTTTTTTCTGTGTACCCACATAATAATTACCTACTGTACAAATGTTTAGTAATTGTACACACCCAACAATATTGACTTATGTTTTAGTTTTAATATTCTCATGTAAGTGAATTAGTGTATTCTTATGAGAATAAAGTTATCTCAAACCTCATATTGGAGGACTTCAAGTTTTCTTGACACTAAATTAAAAAAGTCAACAGCGTGACTGGTCATCGACTAATCGAGATATCGTAACTAAAATATATTTTTGACTATGTTTTATATTTTAAGATTCTGTACCTCAGAAGGAAAAAACGGAACCCATAAAGGATCACTCGTGTGTCTGTCTGTCTGTCCATCCCTCTGTCACAGCTGACTTGCTTCGAATCTACTGGGCCGGTTAAGTTGAAATTTCAATTGAATCAAACACTGTCGTGTAACGTAAATAAATGAGTTTTGAATATTAGACTTTTGGGAGGCAAAGGAGAAATTAAAAATAAAAAGTTTTGCGAACTGTACCATGTGACATATAAAATGAAAGGACTTGTTACGTGAGTTTCAATAAAAAAAAAATATAATTTTAAAATAACAAACTGTTAAACATTTCATACCTACCTTCCGGCAGCTGCACTTCCCTGTATACCCCTTCTTACATCCGCAGGACACTGTGTTGGGGATTAATTAATATAAGTATGTATGCAATACTCGTAAAATGAGAAATTTTCCTGGTTATTAACTTTTGATTTCAGCAGTACTACTGAACCGAATTTGAAATTTTAAATGCTCATTCGAAGCAAAATTTAACCGTCTTTAATATTAAATAGAATGATATTTTCCGTCGGACATATACCGTTTTCGAGCTACAAGCAAAATACTGAAAAAAGAGCGAAAAATACGCAGTTACTTGGCTCCCAAAAGATATGCACACCTTCTGGGATTGCGCAAACTCAGATTACACGCATTTAGGACCAAATGAAGGTATTAAAATGATTTCTAGCTTACTGGAAATTAATTCCTGAAAACACTTTTTATGGATCTATGTAACTTGATTGGCCTAATTATGATTATGTACCAAAATATTTATTAAGATACCCAATAAAGTAGGAGAATAGACAGTAGCAGCATTTATGTTCTAATTTAGATGGTTACGCAAAAAAGACCTGACGTCATAAAAATACTGAAAGAGAGGAGAGGAGATTTCCTTTTAGAGGAGCTCATGGCTAAGTAATAACAGCCGCACGGGTCGATCCGTCAGGTTAAGCTACGCTTGCCGGGGTTGGTCCGTGGATGGGTGACTATCTTTACATACCGAGACTCCTCTGTGCCTCGGAAAGCACGTTAAGCCGTTGGTCCTGGCTGTCATTCGTGGATCTTTGACAGTCGTTACGGGTCGTCAGAAGCCCAAAAGTCTGACAGCCAATCTTACCAAGGGGTATCGTGTTACCCAGTTACTGGGTTGTGAAGGTCAGATAGGCAGTCGCTCCATGTAAAATACTGGTATACACCTGCATCCGGTTAGACGGAAGCCGACCCCAACATAGGAAAAGGCTAGGCAGATTGATTGATATTGTCACAAAAATACTGAATCGTGAAATAATAGTTAACTGCGCGACTAGCATGAATACAACATCCCGACATCAACCATTGGGCAGTTGCCCACCAGACACGACACCTGTCTGGTCGGAGGATCCTCCCTTTTCCATAGAGTATGAGTGAACTTTACACCCTATTCCTAATACCTCAATACACATAAACTTTCCGGAATACATTTTTTAAATAATGGTGAAAAAATCCGTTGTGAAGTTAAGAAGAACAACGCAGTCACACAGACAGAAACGTAAAGCGACTTTAATTTTAATATCTATGTACATAGAGATATTGATATAAATGACATAATAATAATGTTATTACAGTTCATGTTGGTTAATTAGGCACGTGGATGTTTTTAAAGAAATTATCACTCTGTAATAGTGACTGAGACGGCGTTATGCAATATCGTACTTTGTCAAAAACTTCATATGGCTTTTTAAGGGCCACGTGCTGTATGTACCTATGTTAGTAAAGGTTGTTAATTATTATGTTTTTCACGTACCTAAGCGGGAGTCGAAGTGGAGAAGGGATGAGACGTGCGCACACTGTGAAATTTTGCTTCTATTGCGGTCACCTATGTATATTTTATCCCTTCATCCTATAGAACTAGCAAAGAACTAAAACTTCCCGGAAGGATGATTTTATTATGTTTAGTTTTAAAGTTATTAAAATTATGCTGACGTCAGCAAAATACTGTTTTTATTTGTACATTTCAAAATAATAATATGATTTACATAAATCATTGCTTTATTACAGTAACAATACAATATCTAAGTCCATACAAAGTTTAGGTATTGCATCTACGATGTACAAAGAGAAATAGTTTATTTACTATTTTCACTAAATTGCGATTTTCTCCGTATTCCTATCGATTCCGTGTCCGATTTTAATTCTGAGCATGCATAATATAGTTACTAACAACACAAAATAAAAAGCAAATAAGTTAACAATGGGACTTCAGAAATATTACATTTCTAAAGTTTCCATAGAATTTCTATGGAAATAGGCGTGTCAGGAGTCTTACAAATACTTAATTTTACACCAAAGAAAACCATAATATTTCATTTTACATCAAGAAAGATAGTAAATTGGCAGTCAAAGTTATCCAAGAATAGTTATGGTATAGAATAAAGTGACAGCCCAAACCTCAAAAGTAAAAATTCAGTAACTCAGAAGTCCCGCATTATCCACACCAGATTTTTTTTAATAATATAGTATATTACGATATAAAACTATTCATGTTTAAAAAAAATGCGGATACAATGAGACTAACTCAATAAAAAACATTTTTAATTTTTGAAAAAAACTTTGTTTTTTCCTTCTATTTACGATTATTTAAAAAAAAAACACTAATTAATTGATATAATAGTCCTTTTTAAGACCTCATCTATAACAATTGCAAAATCATATATTTGAAACGAAATAATACATTTCTATGGTCTCTATGGAGTTTTCTCGAGTTTTAAAATAACTTCAAAAATAAACATTAAAAAATTATGGTTCCTTCTCAGAAGTTTTAGTTCTTCGCTGGATCTATAGCACGAAGGGATAAAATAGAGGTGACCGTAGTTGAAGCAAAATTTCACAGTGTGGTGCGGTGTTTAGCAAGCGGAGAGTTACTACTGGCACGAAACGAAGCTGTGCGAACTTTGGCGGGAACGCCCGCGACACGTGATGGGCGGCCGCCGCGACCTTTTCGATCGCGTCTATTTCCCGATCGCGTTTGTTTTCCTTTACGCGTGACATTCAGCCTGTGGGTCAACTTCACTCAGCGGGCATACAGCGACCTGCGTGTTCCATACAATAATGCAGTAAGATTACTGCTGCGGCTGCCGTGGCGTTGTAGTGCGTCAGGGATATTTGTGGACAACAACATTGATGGTTTTGCCGCCATTATTAGAAAAAAAGTGCATCCCTGATGTCGCGGGTTCGCGGCAGCACCAACAGTATTCTAAGTATGGTCGCAGATCGCTGCGATTCCCCGATGTGGCGGAGGTGGACGCAGCTCCACGCTGAATTTTAATTTTAATTGTTTGTTTGTTTGTAGGTACTAACACTAGATGTTGTGTAAAATTGTTACTAACCATATTGACTTTAAATTGTCTGAAATAAAAATATTCTATTCTATTCTATTCTATTGAACGCTATTACTAAGTGTAGGCCACTTTTAGGATCTAGCCGTAAGATTACTTCTTTTTATCTAATCGCAAAGTTTGTTAAAATGTAAAATTTTGTTTTGATGGTAACCAGTTATTTTATATTTTTTTGCGATTCATCAACAGCAGTGGATATAATGCTTGTTTGTTATTGTTTAACTAGGTACAGTTTACTTGCCGTATTATTAACTTCATTACCTGATTAAATACTTAACTATTAGGGCTTTATCACACTAGCGAGTTGCGAGTGAGTGGAAAGCGGGGCGAGTGCGCAGCGAGCTCGCCGCGAGTTCGCAACATGTGCGCGGAGAACACGCCGCGGGTGCGCAGCGAGCTCGCCGCGGGTGGGCAGCGAGTTCGCGGTGTACGATCCGCGTTTTGTACATTCAGTGCCAGAATGGATTGAAAACAAAATGAACGCGAATGTATAAAATGGCGTCGACAGCGCCGTTCGCCGCCAGCTCGCTGCGCACCCGCGGCGTCTTTGCGATGTGTTCGCCGCGCTCACGTTGCGAACTCGCGGCGAGCTCGCTGCGTACTCGCCCCGCTTTCCACTCGCTCGCAACTCGCTAGTGTGATAAAGAAAATTAACTTTTCCTGTAAATAATGTACTTATATTTTAGCTTTATTTAAGTGGGTTACACGTGTAAGTGGAAGTGGGTTATTTTAAGAAAATTGACTTTTTATAGGTTTTCCTGTAATCTATAATTAAAGTTATATTTTCTGTATCTTTTTCAAAATTCTGCATTCGTTTCGAAGATAAGGAAAATAGATGAAATTTGACCATTCACCCCCCTTGGGTGAATAGTCAAATTTCATCTATTTTCTTAAATACCTTTAAAAGTGTAGGAATATATATATTTTTTTTAAACGTCTGAAATCCTTACATTTCATATGTCATACGATACAAATATGCAACATTTTTATTTATTTTTATTGCTTAGTTTGCCCCATATTCAAAATTCATTTATTTACGTTACACGTCCGTGTTTGGGTCACAGAAATGGGTTCATATGTGCACCAAAGTTCAACTTAATCAGACCAGTAGATTTGGAGCAAATTGGCTGTGGCAGACGGACAGAAAGAGAGACAGGCACACGAGTGATCTTACAAGGGTTCCGGTTTTTCCTTTTCAGGTACGGTACCCTAAAAATGTCAAACCTTTAAGTATACGCTTTGTATTCGTCCACATTGTCTTCCATTCTGTTCAGGAATCACTGAGAAAATTATGTCAGCTATTGACAGTTTGTAGAAGGCAACTCTTGATCCTCCATTGAGAAGCCATACCACTACATCGGGCCATCCTTCGGATGTCTGAAATAAGATCGAAAATTTAGTAGGTTGGGATTTTTTTTTCCTCTCGGTGTATCTATTTAGTTATACAACACCAACACGACAAAAAAAATGTAGGTCAACAAAATATAATTATGTAGGTACTATTTACATATCGACGCTTGAAAGGCAATATTGACCAAACGACATGTTGGAAAAAATTCTTTAAAATGCTCCAGTGTAAAGTTGCCAACATGTCGTTTGGTCAATATTGCCTTTCAAGCGTCGATATACTTGTTTACTTTTCCTATTTTTCCAGAGCCTATTGTACTCAATAGGTAGTTGCAAGGCGAGCGAGAGGCGAGTTAATATGTGGTGTAATTGAATTAACCATTTTAAATGTCACTAATTATTTTTAACCCCCGACAGAAACGGAGGGGTGTTATTGTTGGCAAAATTTAAGCAGATTTCTTAATTGAGCTAAGTTTTTCTTAGCGTAATGTGTAAATACTTATGCAACACTTTCTTTGTATTCGAAATTGGGCTATTACATTTGATTGTTTTTAATCAGCTTCAATGATAACTAGAGTGTTTTTTTTTTAATTATCTAGTAAAAACAGTGGTCTGAGAAAAATAAACTATTTCGTTTTATAATATAAAGTGACAGCACCTTATAGATAAGATTCTTCAGGCTTTCAGCAATCATTTTAATGTCAGCTAGCATCAACTTGACGTCTTTCTTCGTACTGTGCATCTCAGATTTAGTTAAAGACTGAATGAGACTTATGGTTGAAGAGCATCGCTGCGTTCTCTTTGTCATTTGCTGGTAGATTTTTTCCTGAACAATAATTAAGGTTGGCTCGAAATAGTGTTACGCTAACGTCAGTCACATACCGTCGGTCGCGCGTACCAAGACGCTGACGTTACATAGATGTGTATAGTGTAGCACCGACATCGAAATCGGTACATGACCGACGTCAGCGACTGACGTCGACATGGGTAGTAAAACTTCAAGCCTAAAGGAGTTCAATAATGAGTAATGCCTGGGGTGAAACTAGTTCGCATGTGGCGTTGTTGATGCCGCTACAAGTCCATACATATGCGGCATTTACAACGCCACATGCAAACTACGCATCGAAGACCTGACGTCACACAAATCCTGCATCGCGAAAACAGAGTTTACCACGCGACTGGTACATATACAACATCCCGACATCAACCGTTGGGCAGTAGCCCACCAGACACAACACCCGTCTGGTCGGAGGATCCTCCCTGTTCTATAGAGGATGAATGAATTTTGCTCCATGCTCTTCACACTTCATACACATATACATATATAGTATACATACTTTAATACAAATTTTATAAACGCGAAAGTAACTCTGTCTGCCTTTTGGTCTGCCTATCTGTTACCTTTTCACGCTTAAATAGCTGAACGGATGTGGCACATGGATAAACCATGACCTGGTTTAGGACATCGGATCATCATTTCTGCCGAAAGACGTCCACTGCTGGACATAGGCCTCCCCCAAGCATCACCACCTCGGCCGGTTCCGTGCTTCCCGCATCCAGCGGATTCCTGCGGCTTTCACAAGATCATCAGTCCACCTTGTGGGAGGCCTTCCTACGCTACGTCTTCCGGTACGCGGTCGCCACTCCAGAACCTTTCGGCCCCGACAGCCATCTGTTCTGCCAGTAATGTGCCCTACCCATTGCCGCTTAAGTTTGTCAATTCTTCAAGCTATGTCGGTTACTTTAGTTCTCCTGCGGATCTCTTCATTTCTGATTCGATCACGTAGGGAAACTCCAAGCATAGCCCCTAGAACATCGGATACATACAAAAAAAAAGAACAAAAACATACTTACAATTTCTTCCTTCTGCAAAGCAAGCTGTTTGATGTCCAGCTCAGTGCTGTACTTTACCATTGTATTCTCAACGCTGCTATTAGGGCAGGAGTACTGAATGATGTCCAGGAACTTGAGGATGTTCCCCGCTGCATCATCGACTGCCCTGTTCATGTCGTCTGTCAGATCTCTTAAAGAATTATACTCCGAGTTTTGGAGACGACGTTGTACTTCCGATAATGCTTGCTCCTGTAAATGATTTACACTTTAGTTTGATGAAAACACAAAAGGCAATAGGTTCGCCCCTCGTTGAATAGATAAACAAAAGATTATTTGTCTGTAAAGTCGGTTTATGGACGATAATTTTACGTGATAACGTAACAAGCCGGACGCTTAGGCCGATCGTGCCTCTCTATCGCTTGTTCCACGCTCTCGCTTGCACACTCGGCTCAGGCGGAACGTGACAATGAGTCATGTTTTTTCGTGCAGCGTTCATCGATTTATAAGACGTTATCACGTCAAAATCAAATAACAATAAGCAATCAAATAAAAAGGAACTAAAACATATGTACCCCTTTGTGATATAGGCGTAATGTTACACACACATACATACTATTCTAACCATGGGGGTAGGTATGCAGAAACTACAGAACACCACTTGCAACGAGCCTTTCATACTACTTTTGCTTCGTTTACTTTCATAAATCAGGTCATACACGCACGCCGGTTCCGAGTACAGTCACGAGCATTTATAATATCAGCCTATAACTGTCCCACTGCTGGGCAAAGGCCTCTTCTTATACAGAGAAGGCACGAGCATTGATCACCACGCTTGCTCAAGACGGGTTGGCGATTTCAGACTTATATTAACTATAAGTCCAGGTTTCCTCACGATGTTTTTCCTTCACCGATGTCAGTAATGTCCACGATAAAATCAGCGAGCATTTAAAATATACATATTATTGAATTGAAAACTTCTTTAGGCACGATGAGCGATTTTTGGTAGGGGAAAACTTATAGGTTCGCGATCGTCACCGAACGCTTTCTATGAGCTATATGTATACTGTGTATATATGTATGTGTACTTTTTGGGTGATCAAAAATCATGGAACTCGCGTCATCGTTACCGAACGCATTCCATGAGCTTTATGTATAAAAGAACAGTTATTCCAAAGTTTTGTGTTTTCACTTCTGTCGGCAGTCTTTAAGAATGCCATTTTTTTATGGAAAATTAGGCAATCATATCTGATTTCATGATTCATCCATTAATATATCTGTCGTCACGATGACAGCAAATACATTTGATCATTTGTGGAAGACATTTGCAAGTAGCACCACAAATATGTGACATCGAAGTAATGCCAAAATTATCTGAGGAGACATGCATAACATGCAGCATAGCATAGCTCCCATTGCTGGGACACAGGCCTTCTCTCGGTGAGAGGGAGGGGACCGTAATACACTACGTGAGCCCAGTGCGATTTAGTATATATAATGTATGTCACATGGCTTCAAATTTTTCATTATTATCTGATTGACAGACTAAACAGTTTTTCTTTTTTTTTTACCCAGGAATCATCCCTATTGTATTAGTCTAGTTTATTTGTTTTTTTTTTTTTTTAAGTAACTTTTATAACATCCATAATGGACGAATGGATGACCCTTGTAACACAGGTTTTTCCTAGCATAGGGGTCATTGATCAATATTTTGTACCAGGCTATTTTCATGTTTAATTAATTGTCACCCTGAATGTGTACTTTTTATGTCAAATATATAAATTATATTATTATAATAAAAGATGCTGCATCGGCTTTAAAAAGACGTGTCAACTTTTAGAACGTAAGTATATCGAACTATGATAAATATCTGCCTGCACAGTTAAATTTAGAAAAATGTGATATCTTTTTGTGATTAAAAATTATCTGACATCACTTTATCTGCTAAAAATCTGACAGTACTATATTGTTTCAAGTTTTTTCTATATCGCAATCATGCTGCACATTTTGAAAACATAAAAAGTTATATTGTAATATTATTTATTTATTTATTTAAACTTCATGTACAATAGTGGTACGCAGGCGGACTTAATGCCATAAGGCATTCTCTACCAGTCAACCTTAACCTGTTGTGTTTATTGATGTAAACACAAAACAATGCAAAAGTTTGAATGCTTTTTTTATCAAAGAAATATTATGGTACCGTAACAAGTGACATGGCAAAAACTTGTCAGAAGTGGGATTCGAACCCACGCCCACAGAAGTGGACTGCGACCTGAACGCAGCGCCTTAGACCGCTCGGCCATCCTGACTTGTTATATGCAATGAAAACAGATGGTTCTATAACTGCAGAAGACCAATTACCGTAATTAAAAACGATAAAAATCGACAAACGATGTCGAAAAATTTGCCAAAAATTTATGAATGAAGTATTTTTGACAGATTTAGACTGAGATTAGAATGCGAACGCTATTAAAAGTACGGGAAATGCCCCAATGATATAGTAATGGTCCCAATTGATCCAATTGATTGATAGTAGTGAGGAGGAAAAGCAGAATTAACCCTACACTACATTTGTTTAAGTCACCGAATGGTTGTGAGCATCGTTAGTTTATGATCTATCTGGCGAAATTTTAAACTATCAATCAATTGTGAACCGTTACAATATAACGCATTCATTTTCAATAGTTTATAATCCAACAATGTCAAATCGTCAATTTGTGACCGAACATGCACTTATTGGGGTTCATAATCTGTCAAATTTTATCACACGTAAATGTTTTTATCGTCCCTGATTGGTAGGTCTTAGCGGTAGCCGAATTGTTCACAGTAACTAAGCCAGGCCCACCAAATGAGTTAGGTTAGGTTAGAAGTTCGTCGCATTTACTTGGTTATTAAGTGTTAGCGCAATGTACAGACGCCAGCACATCAAGCTACTACAATCTGTCAAAATTCTTTAATAGATTTTCAACTTAATCACTACTGTATAAGGTTCAAGGTTGATTGTGAAAATTTGACAGTTTCGGGTAGCTTGACCTGCTGGCGTCTGTACGTTCGTCGCATGCAAGTTTGTTACCGGTTCATAATTTGATGGTTTGCCATGGACAGATTATAAACTATAGAAAAATAATACGTTAAATTGTAAATGGTTTGTTGCAATTCACAGTTTTTCGATAGTTTATAATCCCGCTAGATATATTATAAACTAACGATGTTCAAATAATCATACAGTGACTTATACACCGAGACATTTTAGTGGTTGTTTTCCCGCAGCAGAACAACTTGCCATAAGGAGTACTTTCGGAATATAGAGTAAAAGTAAAAAAATAAAGATGTTTTTGTTTTAAAAATAATTTAAAAAATATGCATCAACTCGAAAACGTTAGAATCAATAGTAACACTAGAGGTAACTTGTAGGTACTACTCGAATCGCACGCGCTGCCAACAAAGGGAACACCGACTCATAAATGTTCAAAGCAAAATAAATTCTCGCACGTGGTGATTTTTCACAATGGTTAATCTGCCATTTTTTGTTTCTAACATTTAATTTGTTTATAAAACGATTGTATTACCAAGACAAAACCATTTCGCTGCGGGAAAACAACCATTTAAATTTCACGGTGTATATGTTACAAAAAAGGAGCTTGAACCAGTTGTGTCGTGTTTGATTCCTAGGTAGGGAAAAGTGTTACTAGGTTTTTCCATTAGGAATTTCTCAGTATCAGTCTGGAGTCTGGATTTATACCCGATCGATGGCAATACGTCATGTGGTGTGCCTACAACAAAGTGTTCAATAAATAATCTCGCCCCTTATACAAGGTGGGCCAAAAGAAATCACCCTATTGGAAGATGCTCTCATTTTTGCAAATGGCCGCCAATGTCAAACCTGTTTTGACATTTGTGGACTAGACAGATGCAGAATACAAGTGAACAAGCCATGGAGCGATACACTCCCCAAGAACGCGGAATAATCGTGTGTATTTTTTTGCATAACAATCGTCTGTGGCCGATTCCCCGGCCGTCCGACACCGGCTGCGCAAACACTGCGCCGTTTGGTCACCAAACTTGAAGAGTAGTAGAGTGGCCGGACCCGGAGCGCCCGTTCTGCCGAGAATATCGCCGCTGTTGCCGAGGATGTCGAGTTGTCGCCGGAAACATCGACCAGACGCCGTGCCACGCAATTAGCCATCAGCCGGACGTCCCTAAGGCGAATTTTGGTCAAAGACCAGCGCATGTTCCCGTACAAAGTCCAGTCCGTGCATCAGCTGCTGCCTGCCGACCGCCAAACGCGCGTTACTTACGCCCAAGCAATCCTCAATCTCGAAGAAAAAGTGGACGATTTTTCGACCAAAATCATAATGAGCGATGAGGCTCATTTCCACCTCAGCGGGTACGTGAACAAGCGGTTTTTTGAAGTCCCGTGCTTACGTGAATAAGCCCGAGACTCTGGAAGACCTCAAGGACAACATTCGACATGAGTGCGAGAATCTGTTGCCCGAAGTTCTCGCCGTAGTGATGAAAAATGCCATAAAACGAGCCCGTATGGCAATTAATTGTGACGGCGCCCATTTGGCCGATATAATCTTCTCGACTTGACCAATCAAATTCTAAAGGTTCAGATAAACATAATCAAAAAACAGAATCGAAGTACTTCATTTAGAAAAAAAAAGAGAGCCAAACAACATCGGATGACTTCTTTTGGCCCACCTTGTATACATATAACTTGTGAAAAATGATTTGTGTTTATTTTTATTTTTTATTACTGATTGGGCTTGCTCTTGACTTCGATCTCGCCTGATAGAAAGCGATAGATGAGGTCTATTAGCGTGCCCAGAAGATGCCTGTTCATTCTTGCTTTGAAGGCAGACGGGTTATATGTGGAAGGGAACACAAACGCTGGCAGAGAGTTCCACACTTTGGCTGTGCGCATAATAAATGTGGAGGAGAAGCGCTGAGTACGACTGGACGGGATATCAACCAAGTGAAGATGGTACCCTGCAATACCTCTAGTAGTCCGGTAGTAAAACACACCTGTCCCAACACTATGGAATAGAAGCGTGTTGTTATGTACTTGTATCGTTAAATCACGCTGCGTAATGAGGGGATCTTACCAAATCAGTAACGATGCCGTACACCATATTATTTCTGTACATCCTAAACCTGAAGTCTGGCAGCCTGGTGGCTAGTTGCAGCACAGGGAAGGTATTCTCGAAGTCCAGGTAGCCGTGAACTGGACGAGTCTTCAACACGTCCATTGAACCAGTGTAGTACAGCTTTCTTTGTTCTGGTTCAAAGAAGAACAAGTGTCAAAGAGATTACGATCTTAGTATGTTAGGTATAATGTCCATATTTTAAATACGTCGAAAAAACTGAGTATTGAGTGCGGTTGACATACTCAAACTTTAACCCTGCTTACAACCTTGTCATAATATCATTATACAATGCAAATGGCGACGTCAAAAATGTGACATCAAAAGTTAAATTTGACAAAGTCCAGAAGTGGTGACCATCTTTGTAACTACAGGGAGTATAGGTATATCATACACAGTACTTTAAGGCCGTTTGTCTACCGAACCGTCAACGAGAAACTGTCTGTAAATTCAAATTCTAAACGGAATGCTTTAACAGTGTATGAAATGGCTATACTGGCAAATTGACGCAGGGTGTCCATTTGTTACCATTCATTTCCATAGCTGTGCAGGGTGCAGAGCAAGATGTGTTATGTTACTATATTATAAGTCATAGGTCATGGGCCGGCCATATTAGCCGTAGAACCGATGACCATTGGGGTAGACGTGTTCTTGAGTGGAGACCGCGAATCGGCAAACATAAGGTGGGACGCCCTCAGGCTAGGTGGAGCGACGATCTTCGCATCCAGCTGCTACCAGCAGCAGCTGGATGAAAGTTGCCGAGAATCGAGCTGAATGGCGTGCAATTGGAGAGGCCTATGTCCAACAGTGGACTGCTATAGGCTGATGATGATGATGAAGTCATAGGTGCAATTATTTAGGATCTATTATTTATATGACGTTTGTAATAACCGCAAACGCAGGGCGTTGGGCCAATATGCTTACCCGCAGGTTCGCTCGATGTACAATAGACGTTAAAGTGAGTTTATTTAAGGCGTTCTTCCAGTCTTTTTACTCGAGCGGTCTATGAGTGTCACACACGAGCCGAGCCTATAATGTCCTACGTGTGCAATATAACAACGCCTTCAGGGTGCTATTACGGCTGCCGTAGCGTTGTAGTGCATCGAGCATGTTTGCAGATGTACATACGGATGGATTTCGTGCCATTATGCGAAAAAAAGCAGCATCCTTACTACAAAGTTTACGTAACAATTGGAATGGCGTCCCGAAAATGAGTGTTTCGATACCAGACTGCCTCATCCAGAGGCATCTGGTGGAGGTGGCTTTAGGTTTAATACGGTAAAAAACTCAGATAAGCACAAATTGTTACTAATTACTAATACGAGTAACCTATGGCCTGTAACGTCTGAAATAAATAATTTTCATTTATTTATTTAATACCTATTTATATTCCTATGTGTCCGGTCATGTGGCAGGACACAAAGCCACTTATAGTTATTGTTTTTTTATTTTAAAACCAGTGCAAACACAAATACTTAAGAGGGAAGCGTCAGGGTAGCCCTCAAAATTCAAATTTTCATACGTTTTTTGCAATTTTCTGGTCATTATCAGGTTGTATGTTTATCTAAATATCATTCGCGACCGTAATAAATATGTATTTACAAAATTATAATCATTAGAATCAGTAATACAACTCCTTAAGTTCGTATAATCTGAATGAATGACTATTTCTTGAGATCGTGACTTTTAGGATTATACTAACTTAAGGAGTTATATTACTGATTCTAATTAATCCCGTAAATACACATTTGTTACGGGCGAGTCATCATCATCATCATTACAGCCGAAAGACGTCCACTGCTGGACATAAGCCTCTCCCAATTGGAGGGGCTTGCCATAATCGCCACGCTTGGCAGGCGGGTTGGCGATCGATGTATGGTGTTAAAAATGAATAGAGAACGCTGCTGCTCGTTTCTAATAGTAAGCCCCTTAGTCGCCTTTTACGACACCCTCGGGAAGAAATGGGACGATACGGGCGTGTATCATACTTTAATCAACATACACACAGATAATGTTCTGCAAATTGCAAAATTAGTAAGAAAATTTCTTTTTCTTTCCCCTTAACGCAATAATTTGATTCGATTATCGTTCCAAAACAAAAAAAAAAGACGTGTGGCACTCGGGGACTGCCGCGGTAAAGCTATTGCATAGCATTTTGTATCAACTTATGCAATTATAATTATTTATTTATTTTATTTATGCAGTATTTCTTTTACTTTGATATTAATTCAAGTTACACTTTTTGAGCGTGGTGACCGATAAGAAAGTAAAGTCAATCCATAATCGGCCCAGAACTTTGGAGAACTGTTTAAAAGTGGTTTTTATAAGCTATGAAGAACGTTAATGTTTAATGTTAATTCTAGCTAGGAGAATCATAAACACGAGTAAAATTATTGATTTATAAATAAATTGCTCACATACCTCAACAACCTTTCAAAAACTTTGAATTACGATGCCTGCCATCTAGTGGATAAAACCGACAACAAAACACAACTGAGACCACCAACAGAGCAACGCTTGTCTCGATTACGAATCACAAGCCACGCCAATGTCACCTCTATTTAGTTAGTTCTACCTGCGATTACTAGATGGCGTTGCGTTGCGCGGTAAATCCACCACAGAGTTTCGTAGAGTCGTACAATACGTCTAATCGCACGCACACAACGCCGTGTCGAAGACTGCCGAACTGAAACGATGTTAGACGATGCACGGCCTTCAAGCCACACCTCCGTGCCCGTCGGAGTGGGGAGAGTGGTTTTTTCGTTACGGAATTTCTGGATTCGGTCCCCGCGCTCAAGGCCCGCGATAGAAGCTATGCAATAGCTTAAAAACAAAATAAATAAGTGCTGAACGTCGTAAAAGTGTATAACTACGTAAACAAAGTCAAATACTATTCAAATATAAGCATAATAACAACTTTAAAATAGACGAAAGTGTTGAACCTAAAGTAATTTTAAATAAAAAAAGCGTGACAAACTGTTTTGACAGCGAAAAAATTCCATGTACATGAGTCATTTCCAACCGTCTAGTCAAGTTTAAAAATTGATCAACTGGAATGGTATCAAGTATTTGGCAAGCTTTAATTAAGTCATTGTAGCCTTGCGGTGCAACAGGGGAACTGAATGTACTCGTACGCGTCTGGTCGTGAGTTCAAACCCCACTATCAACAATCACTTTTTGAGAAGATCATAATTTTATAAACTAATATTTATAAGAATAAAATACGCAGTACACAGAAAAAGGAACTGCCAGAAATTATTAGATCACTAGAGGGTACTGGTGTAGTAAAATAACCGTCGGAGTGGGGCGCGTGAGGTTTTTTCGTTACGGAATTTCTGGATTCGGTCCCCGCGCTCAAGGCCCGCGATAGAAGCTATGCAATAGCTTAAAAGTGTAAAAAAAGCTGTACAAATAATAATGAAATGCTGTTCGTTGGTAAGCGCATCTCTTGAGTACGCTTGGAAATGTTCATAATTTTTACAGAAAGGAAAAAATTTAAAAGTTTCTCGCCGGATGTGGGATCACCCTTCAACGCTGGTACCCTGAGTTGGCTCGAATGTAAAACCCGTTGGCGTCCCCGCAATTACAAATTAAGCAAATAAAAACCGACTGCGAGCATGCTCTCAGGCTATGATTAGTATTCTAAGGTTAAAGTAATGTATGTAGTGCAACAAAGTTTTAAAATACTAACTTATCTCCGACATCATTGCGACAAAATCTGCAACAAAAATATATTTTTCACTTCTCATGCTCTAAAAGTACGCCAATATAGTCCAACGAAGCGGGACTAAAGTGACCACTTTAGTCTCTAGGGAGTGAAAAGTAATTACCAATTTTTTTTTTTAATTTCGTTCATGTGAGATAGACAAACTCAAACAGCCAGTAAATATACTATTATCTGTGGAGTGTGGACTGTCTTCATTGCGAAAATGTTGAGAGTTTTAGTTCCATGGTTTTTCCGCAAAGAAGGTGGCGCCATGTGTTTTAAATTGTTAATCTGTGACTGGTTATGAAGGAAACACTGACCGCAAAAATTTCAGAATTATTGTCGAGTGTAAATTTGTTCGGTTTTAAATAAATTTATTAAGAATGTCCAGTGACAGTGAAGAGTTTGATGTCGAGCAAAGAGTAAAAGACATAATAGATAATCTTTTGCCGCCAAAATCGCAGAAGATTTACCTAAAAACTTACGAAAGTTTTATGGACTGGAGGAATAAGATATTTATTAAATGTTTTTTGTACTAAATTGACTATTTTTCTCGCACTCAAAGTGAAAAGTACAGTTTATACCTCGAGACTAAACGCAAACTTAATATACCCTCGGTTTCACTGACTCCCTCGCACGCTCGGGAGTCAAATCACTTCTGGTATATTATGGCTTCGTTCAGTCCCTCGATATAAAATATGCTAAAAAATACATTATCATAATCAGCCTTTAATATTCGAGAGGGAGTGGGCTGTAATCTACTACGCGGCCTGGATGATGGTGATATCACGTCATGTCTTCGATTTTTTTATTCTGGGACATGTCGGTTTCTTCACTATGTTTTCCTTCACCGTTTTGAGAGCAGTGGTGATGAAATTATTTACACAAAGTAAAGTGCCTGCCTGGATTCGAATCCATGACCACGTCAATAAACTCAATTGCAACTATGACTCGTATGTCGGGGCCGGTACACTGCTCTCACAATAGGTATTATTAAAATGTCAACATTGCAGACAACAAACCAGGCTATAGTATAATTATGGGAGCGACGCGCGTAAGGCATTCCAGAATTAAATATAGCTAAGTACTTAATAGCCAACCTCCTAATTGCTGTACAATTCCACGGTAGAATGTGAATTTACAGGGAGTTTTGACATAAGCTTCACAGCTTGGCTCATCGCCGCAAGGTTGCCTGCTTGTCGGTCTTCTACAGATTGTACTTCGGCGAGTGTGCCCATGAACTCCACGACCTCATTCCACCGGCCCCCTTCTACCATCGGACATCTAGACGCACTGTTACCACCCCTACCTAGTTGATATTCCACCAACTCGCACTAAGCGTTTTCAAACGTCTTTTATAATGCGCACAGCAAAGGAGTGGAACTCTCTGCCTACGTCTGTGTTTCCGAACGCATACAACCCTAATCTATTCAAAGTGAGAGTGAACAGGCTTCTTCTGGGTAAGCTCACTCCATCGTAGACTTTGTCTCTGTCACCCAGACCTAGACCAAAGTCAAGAGCAAACACATAGTAAAATAAAAACAAAATAAGCAATATTATGAGGCCCACTATTCCTCAGCGGGAATAACGAAAAGTTACAAGCATGTAATCTTTGCCTGATGAAACCTCTAGAAGAGAGGAACCAATATTTTTGGCGTAACAGAGAACTAAGAAGGCTTACACCGGCATGACAATAAATGCAGTGATAATAGTCTATTAGAACATGTGTAAAATTATCATGTTTACGTAAAAGAGCGGGATGCTGAGCTTCATAAGGAAGGTTCGCATTTGACAATAATATATATATTTGATAATTTAATCCCACGTACCCTCATCACCTTGGTCATCAGTGGGAAGCTCACCCACAGTAATAGCAATACCGCTCAGCTTTCCTGAAATGCGTCTGTCCAACATGGAAACTTCGAGAACAGGGCAGAAGATGCAGAAATCCTCCATCAACCATAAGTTTTCCTGAAAATTAAGTTGACGGCATTATGTTTAGAGAAAGAGCAATGAGGACTATCGCTCTTGAATTCGCCGGTAGAGGCGCTAGTGTAGAGTGAGGTCTCTAGAAATGTCAAAAAGAAATATCTAATGTGAAACTGAACGTTCACTGTTTGCGGGATTTTGTATCGCAAATTGTTACTAATTATTCATAATTATAAAGATTGTGCCATTACTGATTAATAGGATGTAATTTCGTAGCACTTGGAGGAAGAATAATATTTGTCTGCTTAACGCTTGCCAATTTTAGGAACAAATAATGCAAATATTCATTTGATATTTTAAAATGTAATAAAATATTTTTTTTATGAAGTAATGGGTACTTAAACATATCCAAAACATATAAAATAAAAGTACTGACAGGACCTTACTCAACAGTGGCGCCAACTGGTGAGCACAAAAACGAAAGCCCCCATTGTTTCTTTTTGTGGCCACATAACTGATGTAGAATCATCTAAAGTAGTGTACCTAGTACTGAATATTTATCTATGAAATACCAAAGATATGTAGAAATCACACCCATATTTGTTATGTTTGTTAGTAATAATCTTACATCTAAAGTAAGCACACTTAAGGTCAATCATGACTTTTCAACCCAGCAATTAACTTGTCGTTCAAATTAGAACATTAACCCTTTGTAGCCCAAGATCATAAAAAAAAAAAAAAAAAAAAAATATATAATTTTTAAATACTTTGGCATATGACAGTTTAAAACAAATAAATAAACACGTGTTACTCAAAAAAACTTTTTTTTTAAATTATTTATATATTTGACATTTTAGACAGACATTTTACAAATATATACCTATAATTAAGTTTTTCACACAAACAAGCAAAAATATGTTTTGGTAACAATAAATTCATAAAATCATTAATTTACCTATAGGTTTCAACGAAAACAATATAATTTTATACACTTTTAGCATATTTTCACAAAATTCAACGAGTTTCAACTTTCGTCACTTTCATCAACGCACGAAATTCAAATTCGCTAAAATCAACAAGTTTCGCCATCTATGATTTGTGTTTGATACTAAAATGTTCGGTGTGGTAGGTATGTTACAATACAGTGACACTGATTTGAATGAACTTAAATGTTTAGTATATATTTTAGCGGGATTATTGAGGTTTGTTACCGAAATGTCACACGAGTCTATAAAGGGTTAAATCGTGTGGCGTATAATATATTTCATAATGTCAATATGGAAAAGCCAACGGCGGCGGCGCGGCGGGCAGTCAGCGCGCTTGCCGCTACCATACAACTCGAATCGCAGCCCGCGCGCTGCAAGCGAGCGGTCCGCGGGCGTACAGCGCTCAGACCGCGTGTTTACTGCGCACCGACTCCGAGTCACAATGTAAACAAGTCAATGTAGACCGAGACATTACGAAAAAGTCCTAGGCGTGTTCAATCATAAATGCCATATAACAATTGTGTTCGCGGTGACAGCAAGTTTGCACCTCGCGGCCATCGCGCGGACTTCGAGCTTGCACCTCGCGGCCGGCGCGCAGACTGCGAGCTTGCACCTCGCGGATGACGTAGTTAGCGCGCTGGCGGCTAGCTGTAACCTAAATTCGAGGCGACGCGACGCCGTGCTGCAGCTGTGCAGTTGCGGTGCCAGTATACTGTGCCTATACATAAGTTTTACTGACGCTTATCATACTTTAATCAAGATACAACTTGACACTAATCTGCAAATTGCAAAAAAAACGCAAGAAAATTTAAATTTCGTGGGCTACCTTAACGCTTCCCCCTTAACGGATTTCATCTCCATCATCATGTCCGGTATATAATTAAATATTCCACAAATCCCTAGTAAACATTAAGAAAATATCGATCTACCTATTGTATTTAAAGAAATTAACTTTCAATTAAAAACCGGCTACGTGCGAGTCAGACCACGTACAATGAAGGGTTCTGCAGTTGAGATGAATTTATCCCAAGAACAAACTTAACATTTTAGTCGAAAAACATGTTTCCCCATACATTCCAACTGCAAATGTAAGTTTGTACGCGCAATATTGAGTGATTTACCATGTTATTTTAAGACCATAGACTTCTTATAGGTTTTCCTGTAATCTATATATATATAGATTACAGGAATTTAGAATAGTTCTATAGAACTATTCTATATTTTTTTCAAGATTTAAGGCTCTGAAGTTTCGGAGATAAGAGGGGTAATGTTCAAAAAAAACCTATTAACATTAGCCCCAGCATTTGATATCTTACACGGTACAGTTTATAGATAGATACTGCCTCTCAAGATACAGGATTTTCCTAGTTTGGGGAGTAGGGTACCCATTCTATTTGGAATTTGACGCCACTACCTACTTTTGTATCCAATCTTTGTATAGCTATACATAAGTTTGCTAACCTTTCTGTGTAATATAATTATTGTCAAAGTTTATGTTTTGTGAATAAATAATAGTTATTATTATAGTTTGCAAAACGTCTTTTTTTATTTTTCCACCTAAAGTGAATCCCATATTCATAAATATTATTTTTACGTTACACTTTCGAGTTTGGGTCACAGAAACTCATAAGTGTACCAAACAACTTAATCGGCTCAGTAGATTCGGAGCAAATTAACTGTGACAGACGGAGAGACACACAGACAGGCAGACACACGAGTCAGCGCGTTCCGCGTTGCGCGTTCTAAAGCGTTCCGTTTTTGCTTTTTGAGGTACGGAACCCTAAAAACCAACATCGATTTATCACAACAAACTAAATATAACATAGTTGAAGAGGCGTCTGAAAGAAGCCTTAGGGGTGCTATAAATAGCTCTGTCGAGAGATAATAAATCAATGATCGACGTTGAACCTTGAACGTGTAAGAGAGACGATATAGTCGATCAACAAGTGATGAACTAGGACATTGGTAGTAAAGTCAATAGGCTATAAAACCCAGAATTGCATACAAAGTTCATAAAGTGACGTAGTACTAGCAGCGTCCCGGCAGGATCGCTGCGACCGCCAAGCCTCTGATTGGCTGCAGTTAGGATGCACCCTTTGATAAACAAAAACCGGAAATGCGTAATGCAGACTCAATACCGCTGATGATTGATTTACATGGTTACTTATTAAATACTTAAAGAAATTATTTAAAACAAACATAAAAAAAAACAAATATTCATAATTTAATGTCAACAATCTCCACACAACAAGAAAAGCTGTTATTATGACTAGTGCCCTTCCCGCCCTATCGAAGCTCGTCCGGGCCGGAGAAGCTATTGATTTATATCCCTCGCGCGAGGCGGTACCTTAGGGTTGTCACTCGGCTCATTTTTTTTTTTATGAGTCTTCTTCTGGGTAAACTCACTCCATCGTCGACTTTGTCTCTGTCACCTCTGACCTAGACTAGAGTCAAGAGCAAACCCATATCAAAAAAAAAAAACCTAAATTATTTTGCTCGTGGTTTTTTTTACATACGATTAATATTCAGTTTTCCAGCATGAATTTTTGTTGATTTAAGAGCGTGTACAACGGTCCACTAGCTCCACTCTTAATTATGAAAAACGGCTTAATAAAGAACCTCGGTAAGTGTGTCTAGAATTTTCTAATTCCTTTTATCAAGTTTCATATTGAGACATGTAGCAAAAAAATACGATAAAGAGATATTTCCGATAATTCCAGCGCCACTCGCCCTAGTGGGCCGTTTTACGCCCACTTAAACCAATAGTCCGATTTTTTTAGGTATAGTAAAATATTTTTACTTTACCGGTAGCAAAGGCGATACAGGTTCTACGGTGATGCTTCTGAGTCCCTGTCGATAGTATGGTACTATGGTTCTCAAAGAAACGAGCATCGCCCCACGGTGGTAAGGACCATCTTCACCCGTTGCGGCTAGAGAACCAGAAGTCGTTGTTCCGTACATGTGAAGGAGTGAAGGCCCAAATGTGGGAAGAAATCCTAGGAAATAAATAAACAAGTCTCATAAATGCACAAGACTTGAAAAGACGGTAGAATTGAGTAGACGGAAGAGAATTTTATCAAACGTCTGCACCGCCCGTTTCGCTGTGCACAGTTGTGTTTTTATCGAGTTTCAATTGTGCACATAAATAGGCATACATAGGTACATAATAATAATAGTATCTGGTTACTTCGGGTCTACGTGGAATTTGATGTTTAGTTCTGAATTAAAGGATAGGACACATACCATTTTCTCCATCGTGTGAAATCTGTCCAAGTTTCAAATGTGCGGTGGCCATCACTCTGTTGAAGCATCCATCTCCGGAACACACCTCTATTCGGATCATCTCGCTCATACTTGGAAACATCTCCACTATGGATATCTGCTCGCAGTAACTTGGATGGTTGTTGCGGAACTGAACTGCTGTTTTGGCCTACAAATTGAAAGAATACATGACAAGTCTGCGATCTACATTAGCCTATATCAGTCCAGTGCTGGAAACAGTCTTCATAAATCTACGTTTATCTTTCCTTTGCATCAGATGCCTTGACAAGAATTATTTAAACGTGTTTTTCTGGTCACATTTCCAATCTAACCTAACCGAGTGATAAAAATTCCTCTTAATCTGTCTTGGCCTAAAATGAAACTGCTGAAGTTTGTCATAATAATTTTCCCAAACCGTTATCGGTTTGGTTCTAAAAACTTCTATTAATGTAGTTCGTGGAGTTGTGAAATACTTAAATAAATTGGTAGTTATCAGGGGCAACGGCTTCATACAACCCCATTCCTACCGGCTTCCCTTTGGAGCAACGACACTACTTGAGTTTACTATTACTAAATAATATATCACATACATAGTCACATTACAGGTATTAATTACACCATAAGATCAATAAAACCTTACAAAAACGCGTACATAGTCTACCATAAATCGCTAACACAGTTTACATTTTTTGTCTCAACTAAGAATTCCGACGACATTAGCGCCAATAAACACCGTGTTATCTTGAGTTTATGAGAACTGACCAATTTTTTCTTCGGATTCCCTCTAATGGAAGTTGTAGCTTCGCTACTGGTAGTTAACTAAATATTTTTTTATAAATATCTTCAAATTACCGAAAGTCCACAAAACGATACTCTGACGAAAGAACTGGGTACTTTTCCGTAGCGTCGATCGCCTTGCCCATGACCATTAGGTAAATTGAAAGCTCCATATATTCTGATCACATAGTTAGCTGGCTGTTGCTCCGATCCAGTGGGTAGGAGCAGATTACTGAACCAAAAATAAATTATTATAAGCATTAAGTCCGCCTTTGTACCTTAAGATGAAACTAGTCGATACTTTTTCCATACAAATTTCTGGAGGGTATTACTCGACTGTTTGATATTTTACATCCAAAATAAAACATGATATCGTTTTGTCTTATTATTATTTTTGTCTGTATGGAAGTAGAATAATAAAATAAAAATCCATTAAAAAATTATGTGCCAAAAAAGATTCGTTTTTCCTGCTAATTTTAAGGCAAGTTTGGGCGTAGATAAGTAATAAAAGAAGTGTAAAATCTCCAAAACAAAGTCCGCTCCAACAAAACTCAATTATTGAAGATTTCAACAAACTTTATTTGTAATTGATATATCCAGTTTATTTTTTAATTTTTTCATAAAACTCAACCTTCCAAAGGACATTTCGTAATTTTTGACGCGCGCGGTTTACTTTGAATTATCGTGCATTTCACTCAACACACGATGACGGACACGATGCTAGGTGGACAGCGTGCTTTTCGGCGCACGTGTGTTAAGCTTCGCTTTGCAAGAAAATGTATGTGATTGTGTCCACTTCAACCCACGCTAAGCATCAATTGACGTCATTGATACAAGCGTGGCTTGCTCAAATTGGCGCTTACATAGCTCAACGCTGTCATCGCCATGCAAGCTGTGCATGTGCTATACGGCTTGGGTATCTCATCACTGCGCATGCTGTGCACGAGCACGCAGCGCATTTAAGCTGTGTGGATTCATTTGTTGACCACGTGGGTCTACGTTTCCACTGCGGTACACAACTACATACGAATATTAACCCCCATTTTTATTGGTGGTTCAGTATCAGTAATGGAACACATTTTCATTATTTGTTCAATACTTTTTTTTTGGTCCTAGTTGAAATCAGAAAAATATAGATACGATCTATTCGTAATCATATCAATGGGCAAGCGCACAGCTGATAGATACCTACTACTGCGTTCCGCTTCACTGAACGCGTGCGCGACGGCGCGTTGCGTGACGAGTATCCATTATACCAGTTTCAAAATAAACAAGTTTCATTAACGATAACTTCATTTTTTTGTACTAAGACATGAAAATAAGAAATAGGTGTATAATAAAACACGTTTAAGTGTAATTTGTCAAAATTTGCTCACTGATTAAAAACTTTTCCTGTATAAGGGGTGAAGAGACACGTTAATAGAATGACTTCTTCAACCAAGTGGAGAGAAGAAGACATGTAAGTAATACGTTAAAACTAAGCCGAGAGATAGGAAACTAATGTAAAATGGATATTCAATTAATAAATGTCCTAAAATATACTGGATTCAGGATTGTAAGAAAAAGGAGACAAAACAATGGATATTCAAGACATCTCTCCTCTATTGGTGCAAATCAGCCCTTAGTAAGGAAATGGATAAAATTCGTGTACATACCTACTTACTTATAGCACATCGTGTGAGGGGTAGTCTTAAAATAATCTACAATATAAGTTTTTAAACATGGTCATGGTCACTAATATTATTATTAACACGAACGGGATATTTACCATGTTTATTATTTGTTGTGAGTTCCCGATATTTCGGCGCTATTGCAAGCACCATGATCACGGATAAACTAAAGTCATTGCGGGTGGATGTTTATGAGCAGACAAAACGGTCTACCCTCTTTCTTGTTCGTTTTTTGCACTCAGTACTGCTACTACTGTCACCCGCAACTCGATTCTGTTCCCGACACACGAAACTCACTTTGTCCGCTTGCGAACTTAAACATAAGCAAATAATAAACATGGTAAATATCCCGTTCGTGTTAATAATAATAATCTACAATGTTTAAAATCGATTGACAAATGATAAAATGGCAGCCGAATGGACGGAAAGAGGCATTATCCTCGGCGAAGCTAGATTGACAAATCTACGTTTCGCCACTCCGCCAATGAACTTGGACGGATGCTCCAAGAACTTAGTAATGCAAGCCATGAGATTGAACTGAAGATGAATTTATGTCGAAGACCAAAGTTATGTGCAACGAAACACCTGGAAGTATAAAAGTAGACGGGGAGACAAAACAACATGTCCAGGAATAACTTTACTTGGGCCAAGAAGTCTCATTCCAGGAAAGGCAAGATAAGGAAATCACAAGACGTACGGAAAAGCTTGGAATAGCTACTGGTCCATGAAGGAACTATTCAAGAGTGAGTTGCCAATGATACTGAAATGCAGGCTCATGGACATGTGTATTCTTCCGTCTTAACATATGGTTCACAGACTAGGTCTTCAACTAAGATCCAAAAGCCCAAACTCAAGGTCTGCCAACGAGCAATGGAGCGCAGTCGTCTAGGCGTTAAATTAATGGATCGTGTTCGAAACACAATACAGCGCTCTAAAACAAAGATAGCTGACGTGGCTCAAAAGGCTGCCGAACTTAAATAGGTCTGGGCAGGACATGTCTGCCACGTGATTAACTGTGGGCCCAAATAGAACTTTTGCCCTGAGACAATGAGGCAGGGTTGCGGCAGACCACGTAAGAGATGGCGGGACGAGCTGAATATATTCCGTCAAAACTGGAAGGAGGACGCGCGGGCTCGCGAAAGATGGAAAGAGTGAAGGGAGGGAGGCCTTTGTCCAGGAGGGACAGCGTAGGATAGGAAAAAAAAGATAAAATAATTTGGTTTGGTTACACTTTTACACGTCTATCAATTTTTTTTAAACTAGGTGAGGTCGGTGTTTCCGATCCACTACTCTGAGAAGAAAGGCCGAAACTCAGAGGTCACAGTCTATTTTAAAGTTCAGACATAATCTTGGTCATGTGAAGATTGATTGACTGGTCTGAAATAGATTTTTGAGGAAAGAACCACATAGATTTGAGTGAACCTGTCCAGTCAGTGCACGTATTTGTCAGTAATCGTGCAGCTCAACTTAGAACTTATGGCGCTCAACGATTCGACGAACAATAGGTACCAATTAATTAACATTTGGGTAGGCCGCATAAATTATTCAAACTGCCAGACCATCATTAAACTAACAGAAAAAATACAGAAAATTAAAAATCAAGAATATACTTACTCTTCAACTCTCTCATCGTTTAAAACAACTGGCAAAATTTGAATATCTCCTCTGAATATAATGGAAATGTCCACCTTCACAAAACCTACAGCTCCAGCAGCAGGGTTTCGTGGCAAGCTTAATTGTGCCCATTTGTGGAAAACCTGATGTTCTGTAAGTTAAAATACAGGTAAGAATAAGTCAATTTTTCAGTCAGTCAAATTAAACACGGAATATAGTTATCCTATTATACTCGTAGAAATAACTTCGGTATAAACCATACAATTTTAACGTTTATACCTAGTGTAACTTTATTCCGTGTTTATTTGTATTAGGGTAAAATTATAATTATCCAATGTTGAAACAGGATTTTAAGAATTTCTTTTTATTTCATTAATTAAATAAAGAAGAATAAAGAATAAATTTATTTAGCTAAGTTTACATTCAGGTGGATTGAATTACTAGACCTCACACTAGGATTCCCTGTGTTGCATATCAAGCTATACATTTCCAGTATAATCTGTTCTCTCATTATACGGAAATCCTATACAATGCCGAGACCAGCGTAAACTAGATTTGTATAGCTTGATATGTAGCCGTGTGTACCTGCTACGCATTATGGTGGAAAAAAAAAAAGATTACACCTTCGATCGTGAAAACTCTAGAGTTCTAGATAAAAGATCTCGAAAAAAAAAAAAACTCATCGAACCTTCAGACAGCTAAATTATTTCGGTTAGGAAACTGCGCGAATTATGTGTCAACCCTGTTTTGTATTCAAGCGAGACAGACTAGACAGTCGCGACGCTCCTACCGGCTATTCGCAGTTTTCCCTTGATTGTGTTCGGACGTCGAAAGCGCTGAGAATCTGTTCACGGGTCCGGGATTCCGACACCGCGTACCGGCAGTGAATGTATAAATCGAGTGAAAATTTCCTAATCTGATATACTTATCCATTCACTGCTAGCCCTATACTGAACCGGCACCCACCCGTAACCGGCTATCCTAAACGTGTGAAAAGAGCCTTAAGTGATTTCGTTTGTGAAGTGAATAAATAACATTAGAAACATGTTTAGTGAAAATAGACCTTATAATATCATTATTATGGATTATTTACCAGACATCTGGATTCAGGTACGGACCTTGATATTGTACCACGTCTACCTAATGGACAGTTTTACCAAATCCGGTAATTTTGGAGTAGTAAATATTTTCAACCCTTCTGTTCCATTTTAGGATTTATCTGGTGGAACCTATTTGGACATGGAGGGTGACTAATTCAGTTCCCGCAATAACACAGGTAATAATAAATAAATACCTTATTAGTCGACAAAAATACCCTCCAGGACATACCTTTTAGAGTACGAGCGTAAAATTGGCGTATTATTCTATTATCGCGCGCTTTTTCTTCATTGTTTTGTTTTTTATTTTATTACCTTAATTTTAAGCGTTTCGTATTTCCGGGTTTCATTTGTTTTATTTCGGCTATAATATTAATTTCGACGGTCTAGAAGACAGATGTTATAAGTGTAGATTCAGTTATATTTCAGGAGAACAGTTTAAAGAAAGTTGAAAGTTTCACACGTTATTTTATACAAAAGTGTACAGTGATAGTGTGTTCTACACGTGTGTGTGTGAGGGTGTGTGGGTGTGTGTGTTGTACGAGTATGTAGTGTGTCTTTAACCATTATGTAGAGTCATTATGCTATGTGTTATGTAGTTATCTGTGTTATCATGAGCAGTAAATAAATATTACTATCTATTAGGTATTCTGAAGAATATTCGAAAACATACAAAAATATTTTTTTTGTGTATATTGTATTGGCATTCCAGTGTTCACATAACGTTATTGTGTATTGCAAATAAGTTCGATTACAACGTTGATTGTCAGTAATTAAGGGCAAATAATGATAAAGGCTGGATATTGTGTACTATATATTATAATCCGAGATAATGTCGTAGAATGTTGTTTGGGGAAAAGTTACAGATTATCCATGAGCCCACTAGCATCGTGCATAGAAGATTAAAGGCTAAGCATGCTTAGACTATCGTTGAACATAGCTTTTTTCTTCTACTTCTTGTAGTAGCGTTCTTTTTCTACTTTTTTTACTAAATGTCCGATGAACTGAATATGGGATGATTAGATGATAAATATACCCCATTAAACCAGATTCGCAATTCCTATTGGTCACTGCAGTTCCTGTCCACACTGAAAAAAAAAAAAAGTAGTTGCCACAATCAAGATGTTGTTTAGATTGACTAAGTAACTTAAACAAGTTACTTAGTCAATCTAAACAACATCTTGATTGTGGCAACTACTTTTTTTTAGGCTCAGATGCAAACGCATCTGAGCCTATCAAGCACAATGATCACAGCTACTACTTTTATTTAATTGAAATTTGAAACGGGATCTTGATTGGAGTTATCACAAAACCTATTTGCAGCAATCAAGTCAAAACATAGTTGCTCCTACCAAGATTATTAGATTAAAGTTTCAATGATTTTTTTTGAAGTAATCAAAATGCTTGATTGACACAACTAACTTACTTTGTTACAGTAAAAAATTTTATAACTTGTCTCTTTTTTAACTCTTCTACAATGATGTCATGTTAAGGGTAATCGAGAAACTTGTTTGAGCTTTCAATCATTTGAACTAGTACTGCTGCAATCATGTCGTGATGATAAACTTAACTAAGATTTTGATTAATCTAAACAAGATATCGTCAATCAAGCTAAAAAGTCACTTGATTGGAGTGCATTTTTTTCAGTACAGGGGTCATTATGTTCTGCCAGAGTTATAAAGTGTGTGTGCGGGGAGGAGTGGTTTGTCCACAGATAGGTATCTCTCTCCTACTGCTCTTTTCCGCGGAGGACGTTTGTATCTAGAAGCCGTTTTGACTTTTTACGCGGACAAGAATTTGTTTTTGTCCATACATAGGGTGACAGCTAACACCGCGGCAGAACGATACCGCACTGTATAAACGAATTTCTCAGCAGAAGAAGAAATAACATGCTAGTTGCGTGAAAATCCCGTGTCGATGCTAGTGGGCGAAGTATGTATGTTTCAATTTAGCAAAGCTCTTTCGTTTCGTTTTTTGCAGTACAAATTATTTTTCAAAGCCCTTTCCAGAGCGATATTTTGTACAGTTCTCTATGCTTCGAGATGCTGAGAGTCCTAATTGATTTACGATTATGGAGATGTAAAACATAGGAGTGGAACTTATCGTTACACGCAATGTTCAACGATAATCGTCCTACATAAAACTGTAGACTCAAAAAAACAGCATATCTACTGTAGCTTCCCACCATGAATTAGTTTTAAGTACAGTGTTATAGAACACTTGAACACAATAAGGTGTGGAGTACAAAAGTATTAGGTGCGCGTATTACGATTCAGTCAACCACCCACCAACGTCTTTTCCAGGGCAAAATTGTGATGTGGTTGTGTTAAAATCACTTACTGCGTATGGCCTATACTTGCTATAAATAAAATCACTTAAGGCTACAGTCTTTCAAAATTCACTCGCGGTAAGTTATTTGCGCAACTTTGTATTTTTTTTTTTATACAAATAAAAATAATAACACGAAATATTATTATTGCACAGAAATAAACATAATATAAGTAATAGTTTGTATTTTTTTTTAGTAGATCGAGGTGGATATGTTAGGTAAATCAAGCGTTGAATACAGCTCTTTCTGCCCAACAACATTTCGAGGTATGTTTGTGCTCCTACTTTAGGGTAATTAAGAATTATTTTCGAAATCTGTTCAGCGCATAATTAGCTGAACATTCTCTTCTTCAGAATCTGCTGATTAGTTTTTTCTAATTATCTTTCATTTTCTTATTTTGGAGGTCACAAAGTCATAAAAATTATCTGTTTTTATCTCTTAATAAACGGTTTAAAAATAAATGGTAATAAAGCTTTTTATCACATATTGGCAGTAAAAATACAAATAATACAATATAAATAATGTATTTGGCCTTATCAGAATACTAGCGCTGCGACACAATTTTTTTTTTTAATGTTGCAGCTTCATGCATGCTGAGATGCTTCATGCCTTTTGGCTCCGTACAGAACTTTCTGTTCTCGTTCTATTTTTGTTATTTATTAATGTTACTATGAGTGTGTTTAGTTAAAAATGTGATCTTCCTGTACGAGTCCCAATAACAACTTTTTCTTTCTTTCTTTCTTTAAGAAAATCGATTATTAATGGACTTTCGATCCTATGTCTAGACCTTGACACTGTTTAAGATGACACATTATTAAAAAAGTAGAAGGAGATGGAAAATTGGTTTACGGATGATTGCAATAGATGCAGAATAATCAGTTAACACATTTGACCGAATAAATGTTTTTCTTTGTATTTTTTTTTTTTTTTTTTTCAAGAACTGCATGTAGCAAAATAACATCTGTCTTCTAGACCAATCAATCTGCCTAGCCTTTTCCCAACTATGTTGGGGTCGGCTTCCAGTCTAACCGGATGCAGCTGAATACCAGTATTTTACATGGAGCGACTGCCTATCTGACCTCCACAACCCAGTAACTGGGTAACACGATACCCCTTGGTAAGACTGGTTGTCAGACTTTTTGGGCTTCTGACGACCCTTAACGACTGTCAAAGATCCACGAATGACAGCCGGGACCAACGGCTTAACGTGCTTATGCTTATATGTCTTCTAGACCATCAATTAATAAATGCGTGTTTATCTAATGAATGCGTATTGTTAGGAAACTTGCTGGTAAAACGACTTATAATGTAAAACAACACTAGCAGAATGTCCTATTAGCAAATCATCGTATGAGCAAATGGTCTTAAAAACAAAAGAGCGGAAATGGTACAGTCAACTCATCTATCTATTCATATATGTATATAAAATAGTATTGACATGCGTTAGTCTGTCTTGTAAAATCTCGAAAATGGCTAGACCGATTTGTTTTCTTATTTTTGTTTGTTTTTCTAAAATTAGGAAAATCAAAGATCAGAAAAATTCTAAAAGAACAACCGAAAAATCTTAGAAATCTAAATTTTGTTCATGTCGTACGAAATTCAACCGATCATCTAGTAACACATAAATATGAAATATTTCATCTGCTCGAGACAATAAACTTCAAAAACTAAAAACCGTTTTTCGAACAGTATTTTTTTTTTCCCGAAAATTTGTACGTTTCTTACATACACTTGCAACAATTTCCAAGGCATAAACTAAACAACTAAACATTAACTACAGCAATAGTTGCTTGTTTGTTGCCACACATTGTTCCATTCTTTTTCTCCAAAGACACCAAATAATTTCCATTTTGTTATCCTAAAATACTGTTTAGTCAATTAACTGCGACCAACTTGAATGTAGCGCTCGCCGGCCACTACCGCGGCACCGCTCGCTTGGCTTTTCTCGCTCGGCTCGCGCGAGTGCGTGGTCACAGTTCTAACCTTATCTAACCCATTTGATCCGGGTAACCTAGCGTAGTTACTGAGACCATCTCGGCTAGAGCGCAAAGTAATTTTTTTAGAGGATTATTTATTTAAAGGAAGCGTGCATCATTAGAAAGTCAGTAAGTTTTTAGAGGATCAATTAAATATTTCGCTAAAACTCTTAATTTTTTAATGGTGATGTGCTTGTCTGTTTCCCATTAAAATGGATCAAAATCGAACTTCAAATGATTAAAAAAATATTTAGAATTTCAATTCACTAATTTAGTACACGTAAAATTTTTGTGAACCCGGACCGGAGAGTTTTCAAATACTATCACCGATTAAGTTCGCGTTAGGTACTTATCCTGCTAGATATTTTTGGAAACTTGGTCGCTCACAATGGGCCTTATTAGAAGGCTGGATGTGGGAAGCACAAAACCAGTCGAGGTGGCGATGCTTGGGGAGGCCTATGTCCAGCAGTGGACGTCTTTCGGCTGAAATGATGATGATAATGTTTTTCTGAAAAAAAAAAATACTGTTTCTTTTTGAGTTCCGTAGTCAAAGGAACAAGGCTCTTCGTACTAAAAAGCTGTATTTTGGCATGGGGTATATGTACATATTATTACGCTGACAAAGAGGTAAAATAATGAGAGGTATAATAATAATATGGGGTATCGTTGGATAAGCCGTTCAAAAATAATTTTTCGATTCAGTGATCCGTTTGCGTAATATTAAGTTTTAAAGAGAAAATTTTTTGTTAGAGTCAAGTGTCACCCACTTGAAACTAAAAACTTTTCGGTGTTCTCTCATCATGCCGCATCTACTCAGCTATCAACTTTTCACCCTGCATATGCATGCTCAAAACCCCTCTGGGCTACCAATAGTTTATGAGAATGTTACATATCAGGGGTTATCACTAATAATAGCACACGAAAGTTTTAATATTTAGTTATGTGCACTGTGGAGTTTCATGTACTATTTTATCTAAACTCATGCAATTTCATCCAAAACGTAGTTGAATTGCGTAGTGGAATTTTGGTTCGGTTTGGCGGTTCTACCGCAGGGCCAAGTGATCAGCGATTGAGATGACGTGCCAAATATGTAACAGTTTCATTTTAATTTTGATGCACGTGGGTAAAGTCTGTCAATATGGCACTATTTTTAGCTTCATAATTAGAGTTTTATTTAATTTATGTTTTTTTACACTCTCAGCCCAACTAACTAATATTATTGATGAACTTTTTTACATTCCAGATTCAACATGTAAATATAGAAGTTTAAGCAGCACCGGTTTATTTTTACAATAGTCAAAATGCATTTAGAAACTAGCCAAGGCAGTTTAGATGGAGGTGAAGTTGCTGAGGTTGAACATGATGCCCCAAGCAGTACAGATTCAGACGACGGAGCTTTGCGAAATGGCTTCCATGAAGAATCTGATAACGCTGACAATGAATCATCGGACAATGACGATGAGCTCCCCTACAACGTAGAGGCATTTATTAATCCAGTTTATGATATAGAGGATCTAAATATAGAAGATCACGATGATGCAACAGATCATGATTCACAAAATGGGGAAGAAGAACCATTTGAAAGGTACTATTATGATTGGAATTTTGTAGACCAGGAAGGAAGTTCGAGTTCGAGTGAAATGAGCGACGAATATCAAGAAGAACAACGGGAAATAGTTGAACCTAACAATGAACAACAAGATGCGTCAAACAACTCTGAAAACGAAAATTTAAACGGCACCCAACAAGGTGCGTCATACAACTCAGAAAACGAAGATTTAAACAACGTCCAACAAGGTGCGTTAAGCAACTTAGAAATAAGTAACACAAATGATATAAATCCAAACTTGTTCGACGATGATTGTACTGAATGCATTTTCGTCATATGCGATGATGATTGTATTGAGCCAATCGCTATAAGCACTCCTACTTACGGAACCTCCTACTCATCTAACATCTATTATGGTCCTCACAACTCTGGTTTCGAAACACCGGAATCGCCAGTTTCCATAAATTTGAACTCATTAAACTACCGCGGTCCAGGTAACTCTGGCTATCCATCCTCTTATCCGTCCTACTACGGCACTCGGAGCAACGCTGGCTACATGCAGACATCTGGATACTACACCTTAGGCTTCGATGACTATGAAACCACGCAATCCAGCGACGACACCTCAGGACCACCTGTCTTCAAAACCTCATTTTCGCACTACGCCTCAGGTAACCCTGGCTATGCAACCCTGCAAGTATTGCCAACGTATAGCTTCATAAACAGCCCTAGATATCCAACCTCCCATTACCACTTCAGCGCCGCAGGCAGATGCTACCCAGGACCCTACTCAACCGTCTTCACCACCACAAATAACCGGAGCTTCCCAGGACTTTACTCGACAAACTACAATGCCCTAGAAAACCTCGGGTACCCAGGCCCTTATTCGACTAACTACCACTGCGCCCCAAGCCACCCCGGGTACCTAGGCCCTGACTCCACAAACTGCAGCGACCCAGACAATCAAGACAACGTAGTCCCTTACTCCACAAACTACAATGCCTCTGACCACCCAGGGTACACAGGCACATATTCAATAAACTACGACGCCCCAGATAACCGGGGTAACACAAGCCCTCAGACGTCAATCTACACGACCCCAGATAACCGTGGGGACCCAGTCCCTCATTCAATAAACAACGACGACCCAGACTACCGAGGTAACGCATACCCTGGTTTTACAATCCACAACACCCCCGATTACCACGGGTACCCTGGCCCTCATTCAATAAATTACGACGTTCTAGACAACCGAGGCAACGCAGGACCTCGTTCGACAAACTACACCGGCCTAGATAACCGTGGCTACCCAGGCCCTCATTCTATAAACTACGATGCCCCAGATAACCGTGGAAATCCAAGCCCTCCTTCAATAAACAATGACGCTCCAGACAACCAAGGTTATACAGGCCTTCTTTCGACAAACATCAAAGCTTCAGACAACCCTGGTTACACAGGCGCTCGTTCGACAAACTATAACGCCCCAGATAGCCGTAGTTACCCAGGTGGCCCAGGCTCTCATTCAATAAACTACGACGCCCCAGAAAACCAAGGTTGCACAAGCCCTCGTTCAACAAACTACACCACCCCAGATAACTGTAGGTACCCAGGCTCTCATTCAATAAATTACAACGCCCCAGACAACCCTGGTTACACAGGCCCTCGTTCAACAAACTACAATGCTCCAAACAATGCTGGTTACGTAGCGCAAACTCCTCGTAACGACCCAACACGTAACAACGCTAGCTATAGAACGCCGCAAGCGTCTGTTTACGACGCATCAGACAACCTGTCTACTGGAACAACGCAATCAACAAACTACATCACCCCAGGCGCACCTGCCCACGGAACCGCGAAGGCGTCTGCTTACAGGGCACCAAATGCATCTGGATACAGTACTCCAACTTCGTTTGACCAAAGCGACCAACTCTCGCCTAGACATGGCACCTCAGCACCGTCAGCCTACCTTGGCCCGCTTTCTTATAATTACGGCTTGCTTAACTACATCACTTCAGAATCTTCCTGCGGCGCCACGCACTATTCTCAATACTGTGCCCCGTCTTCTGGCTACCTTGCTCCTGGGTGCCCTGATACCCTAGACGTATCTGAAAACGTCGCTTCACAATCACCAATCACTGAAGTACTTTCTAATGACGAGCCTTCTGGCTCTACGGCGTCATATACGCTACAGCACTACGGCGCCCCAGTTACTACTAACTATGGCACGCCACGATGGTCTGCCTATGCTGGCCAATGGTCGATTGGTTACGGAGCCTTTACTGGCTACGATGTTCCAGGTTTTTATTGCTACGCTGACCCTAGAAATGTTATCTTTTGCTATTGGGGCTATTTAGGCTACAGCGTCCTAGACTTCACTGTTTCCAGCGGTCCAGACTCAATTTATTACGGTTCCCCGAACTCTGCAGGATACGACGCATCGGGAATGTCTGGTTCCAGCACCCCAGATACATCTAATTCTTTACTACAAAACTCTTCAACCTACGCCGATCTGTCCAATACTTACCACGGCTCATCTGCCTATTGGATAGGGTATGAATTTAATTTGAGCACTATATTTGACAGCAACGACTACATAATTTATAGAGAAGATATGGAACAGACAGTATTGCGCTTCCTTGTTTCAAATGAACGATATATTCCCGTAGTAAGACTTCATTCTGAAGCCGCAGCCGAATCAAATGATGGGGATGCAGAGTTTGGATCTTCTGGCAGCCAAAGAGGAAGGCGACCTCCTTTTAGTTCAGATTCCCAGTCCAGATCCTTATCCAATTTCACACGTCCACATGGTCGTAGTCGCGGAGACAAACACGGTCAGTAACTTTTCTAATAGATGGAAAAAAAATGTAATAAAAAAAAAAATAGATGTTTTATATTTCTTAATGGAAAAGAAAAAGTTATTCATAATATTACTTTTTCTCTCTTAGTCTGGTCAAAATAGACATTCAAGGTTATGTAAATTCGCGTAAAGCTGATAATTGGTATGAATATTAGGAACACAATTATAAATAAATATTTATTAATTATGATGATATAAACAATCAAAGCACGACTCAGCTGTATGCGAATTAATGTAACCTTACCCCTATTTTTTGGGCTAACTTGACCGGGCTATCTAGTAAAGCCTCGTTTCCGTGAGGACATATTTTCAGTAAGAAGTAGGCGAGAATCGCCAGGCCATTTTTCGCATTCATAATGGGGTTTACACTGATTACGTAAATGTTACAACATATTGTCATGAGTGTGATTTAGAAATTCTCCTTGTAGTATAATTTAAAAAAAAAACTTTTTCTGCTCTTATTTGTGTTTACATTCATCGTATCAACGATGCTAAACTATACACACTCAGTGTGATAAACAAGACGAAAATGTCCATAACAGACTCGAAAGCGATATAAAAATTTAGGCAATTCTCGCTTCTCGATGGTCGAGAAAACCTCTTCGTGTAACCGAGGCTTAATCTTCGGTTTGTACTAGACCGATTTTACATGTATTAGTTGGGTAAGAACGGTAAACATTGTAGTAAGTACAGTGTTTAAAATTTTACATAACATGTGAATATTATAATGGTTCATTTTCAAAATGAAAAAGAGCTTAAGAACCAATTCTAGTTATAGTAGCCAAAGGCAATTCGTATAATCTAATATAACTCACAATAAATTCATGTTATTGTTATATTTCCGCCTCCACGCGAATTCAATGTGATACATTATTTAAATTAAAAGTATAGACGCCTCCATTGATTGTGATCCTCTCCTACTGATCATACTTACTTACATTCAATCTTATAATAATTTATACCTTAGCAAAAGGGTGACCAATTAATACAGGCGTACGTACCAACAACACTATTGTGATGTTTTAGAAATAATGCGAAGAAATAAAAAAAAAATACATTATTATTCTGCGAAAGTACCTGTTTATTATTGCCATGTACCTACACTTATGCATAATGAAATTTTATTACTGAGTAATGCCCTCCCGGAGACCTGAATCGAGCCATACTGCATATTTTTGTACAAAATCTATCTCTACCTTTTAATAAATGGTAGGAAAAAGAAAAAAAGTGGTTTTGAGACCAAAGACTATAAATTTTCGTTTGTCATTGTTCCAAATTTGATATCGGAATACTAATAAATAAATAACTCTTTAATTGTACGAGTAATATGTAGTCTATTTGCATTTCTCAGGGCCAAAATTAGCGTGGAATCATTAGAAGAAAATAATGGTTTACATAGAGAAAACGTTTATTTAGTAACTATAGTGTGCTGTAGAATATTCTCCCATGCTTCAAAGATGGCAGTTGTCAGCTTCTGTAAAGTTTCTGGAGCTAATTGGTAAGCTTGAACACGCCTCATCCCATAAGTGCTATATTGGATTCATATCAGAGATTCTTGCTGGCCATTCCATTACTGCGTTACTAACGTCATGCAGATATTCTCGAACAATTCTATTAGTGTGCGCCTTTGCATTATCATGGATGAAATCCTGGCCCACAATCTTAGCATATAACATCACATGAGCTTCTAAACATTAAAAAAAATGTATCGGTCGCTATTTACTGATGGCAACCGTGGTCCCATGACAACCTCAAGGCCAGTTTATCCTTCTGTGGAAATTCCGCCTCAGACTGTCGACGATCCACAGTCATAACTCACCTCTTTAATGCATATTTTCTGAAAATGTTCTTCCTGTCTTCGGTAGACTTTCCTACGTCCATCTTTGCCATACAGCATCATCTTGGTTTCATCACTAAAAATTACCTGGCTAAATTGACGTTTAGTCCAATGCAAATGTTCGCGTGGAAACTGTAGGCGCGCCATTCTGTGAGCTCGTGTCAGTTTGGGATCACTGGCTGACTAATGAGGTCAGGTCACGTTCTTCGAGTCTCCTTTTAGTTAGAAGGAGACTAACTGTTCGAGCGCCAATAGTCACGTTGTCGCTCGAACAGTTGTTCGAGCGACAACGTGACTATTGGCGCTCGAACAGTCTATGAAAGTCTCGAAGCTGTTCTGGGACCTGTACTGAGGTCAGGTGACGATTACCCAGGCTCGTGATAAAGATAAACCGATCTTGTCGAGATATAGTGGCCCAGTTGCGTGATCCACCTGGACGGCGCACGAAGCTGCCAGTAGCAGGTATCGATGGTAAATTGTTTGAACGGCAGAACGATTTATATGAAGTTATGCACTTACGTTTCGCCGACTAAGCCTAGACTGAATAACTGCCACAGCTTGCGTGGCTACTTCAGGTGCGGTATCCATAATTTGAACGTCAGAATAGATAAAAAAATAAGAAAAAACAATTTCGATACTCTTTTTATGCAAAACAAAACAAAAAACGAAACAACTATTTACATAAAGATGCTGCTCTAATCAAAGCTTATTGTTCCTTTAAGAGCGGCCAAGCTCCAATTTCTTTCTCTTTTTCAAATTCGTGAATTCAAATTTGGAACAATTGCCATACCGAAATGATGTCCCGTCAGTTGAGTTACTAGCTTCCAAAACTGTATAAAAACTTTTTCTTTGACTAATATTTTGATGTTTTAGGCCTAAAAACATAAAAATGCTCGATTTAGGAGTCCGGAAGTATATAACGCACATCTGGTTTTTGTTGCTGAAGATATATTATGTGAAACCAAATGAATAATTAAAAAAAAAGTGTTTTGAGTAAGCTCCACAATTTCCAAAAAAAAAAAAATGTTATACCGTTGCATGTTTATAGATGTGCGAAATGTAACCGCTTCTGGCGCTTGTCAAATACTGTCTTAATTACTTCTGTTAATAGACGTAATGATTGTGTGTTTTAAACATTTCTTAATAATAAGACATTGTTACCAAGATTGGCATTACAATTAGGATGTGGGCTGGCAGAATATATTTTATCAATAATTTTAGAAAGATATAAAATATTAAAAATTATTAGAAATTTAGTACAAACATATGAATCAGCAGGGCTTGCTCAACCAGACAGTTCTTTCACAGAGACATTATATTAAGTCTGATTTGCATCACACTGATCTTAATTCTCGTTGCTATAGGTTGCTGTCAAAGGCAAAATAACTGTGAAAAAACTGTAGGTACACTCAACTCTGGTAATGTTGGACCATCATCATCTGCTTGTCCTTGTCCCATGTTACATACTTGAGATCGGCACAACACCCTTTCTACTTCCATCCTACCCTGTCAACCATCACGCTATCATTCACTCCCATCCCTTTTATATAATTCCTCACATTACCCATCCATCTTTCTCCCCATCCCTTAACATTTATATTCATCACTCAATGACCAAAGTTGATAATTCTTTTGATAAAAGAACTTTTGTGAAAAGATTACAGCCTTTTTTGGTTTAAATACTTTTGTTTGACAGAATGTCAATGGGGGCTATCGTTTTTGTGCTCACCAGTTGGCGCCACTGTTGAGTAAGGTCCTGTCAGTGCTTTTATCTACACTAATATTATACGGAGAAAAGATTTGTATTTTTGTATATTATGAATAAACTCAAAAACTAATGGACCGATTTTAAATATTCTTTCACCAGTAGAATGCTATATTATCACTGAGTAACATAGGCTATAATTTATAAAGATATCACGCGGGCGAAACCGCAGGCGAAAGCTAGTTTTATATATTTTGGATGTGTTTAAGTAGTCATTACTTCATAAAATGTTTATTTTATTATATTTTAATATATCAAATGAATATTTACAAAATGAATATTTATTTTCCTGAAATTCAAGCTCTAAGCAGACAAATATTATTCTTCCTCCAAGTGCTACGAAATTAAATCCTAAGTTGTTACTTAAAATCTTAAGTGATAATTAATCAAGAATGGCACAATTTTTACAATTATAAACAATTAGTAACAATTTGCGATAGAAAATCCCGCAAACAGTGAACGTTTAGTTACACATTTGACATTTCTAAAGACCTCACTCTACACTAGCGCCTCTAGCGGCGAATTCAAGCGCGATAGTACTCATTACTAACCCTGGCACATATTTAGCCTAGATTCTGTCATAATAATGATATTCTGAATTTAGCCCCAATATTTTGAAAGAAACCGGCCAAGTGCGTGTCGGACCACGCACAATGAAGGGTTCCGTAGTAAGAACAAACTTAACATTGTAGTTGAAAAACATGTTTCCCGATACATCCCAACTGCAAATGTAAGTTTGCAAATGTTATTTTAAGTCCATAGACTTTTTTATAGGTTTTCCTGTAATTAATAAGTAAAGAACTATTTTATGGTTTTTTTTTTGGCCAATTTTCATCTATTTTTTTATGTAACTTAAAAACTATTTATGTAAAAATTATAAAATAAATAATATTAGATATCCTTATAATAAGCCAAATCAAGCTAATATTATTTGATATGTCACACGGAACAGTTTACAAAACTTTTTTTTTTTTTCCAACTGTCCATCCCAATATCAAAGTCCCCTTAACCAAAATTCATTTATTTACATTACCTACACGTCCGTGTTTGAGTCACAGAAGTTCATATGTGTATCAAATTTCAACTATATCGGCCCCGTAGATTTCTAGCAAATAGGCTGTGACAGGTGGACAGACAGATAGACACACGAGTGGTCCCTTATGAGGTACGTAACCCTAAAAATACACTGATGTTACTATGAAGGCCCAAAATTATCTGAGTTGACTATTTATACAGTGAGGGCTTGCGCACTCAGACTCTTCTCACACGTTTAGGTTGCTTTCTAGCCAGCACCAGTCGTAGTTGGTGGACAACGATTATAGATTTCACAAGTTCATCTGTCTAGTTCGCTTATACTAACATTCGCTATCGGGTGAGTACGCGGCAGCGACTAGCTTCAGCCTGAACGTGCGAAAAGAGACTCTTGATTTAAGTCTCATTTTTTGTCACCGTTACCAATTTATTCAATAATTGTCTATGATATTTAAATGCGAATGTAACTTTTTTTAATATATCAATGTACTAATGTCTGTCTATTTTTTTATTCTAACGATATTCGCATAAAACCTTCAGGAGCGGGTGCATCGGAAAATGTCAGAACCGACTCGTGGCATATCATCAGTCCAATTCATTCTATGTACCATTTCACCTAACATAACATGCAAATCTTTCAAAATATCTACAGCGGTTTAAGCTTTGCGTTGATTTAGTAACATGGATTACGTCGTGATGGATGCATTCATGTTTGAAACTCTGATCTTTATTGATAGGACAATGGTCACACACAGCATTTTTTTACCGACTTTCTAAAAGGGAGGAGTTTTTTATTTTTTTTTGTATTTTTGTTTCCTCAGAACTCCGTCGTTAATGAACCGACTTGTAAAATTATTTTTTTATTTGAAAGGATATACTTCCAGATTGGTCTCATTTTTTTCAAAATCTAGTTCTGATGTTGGGATCCATGAGGAATTGAGGGAACTCCTCAAATTTTATGGGCAAACATATAGCGATTTTTGTATTTTCATCAACAACTCAAGCATTTGCATTTAGTAAGTATCATTTGATGAATTGGAACTGATGAAGAAGACAACAAATGGCCACCGGAACTCCTCAATGATAAGTATTTCACGGGTGGCGACAAGATATTTCGATTAAGATAGTTAAGCGACTATGAAGCAAATTTAAATAAATAATTCTGATGAAAATGGTACCATCGAACTGAACTGAAAATGAAGCCGGAAGCGTGGCAAAAAACAAAAATACAGAACCAAGGACACGGACTTCTAAAATTAAAGTTATTTTTCACTTTATAGTGTTTTTTTTTTTTTTTTTTTTGTTCAAAAGATTTTTGTCGCGCTGTTGGAACTCGTTGTTTATAAAATAGACGCTGCTAACGCAACTAGCGCTTTTTCATGGCAGAAAACGTGCCATCGATACGCAGACAACACACGTTACATGGAAAGCCGCGTATACTCGTATGGGACGTAAACCCAGAAGTAAGTATTTTCAGTTCGCTTTGAGGATAAGTAAGTATCATCGCCAGAAATAATTTCAAAGGCTTGTCAATGACATGCAAAACGGAAAGTGGGAACGCTTGTGATTATCTCAACGGTGCCCTAAGCATTTCTGAATATCTGAAACATGGTAACAATGTATTGTGTTTTATGTAATTATGCTTTAATAAATATCGTTGAATATAAAGATGATTTATTGGCTATCGTGAGAAAGGTCAGAGGTGTATGTCTGATCAAGTTTTTTAAGAGATGTAACTGGAACGATTCTTTTAGAAGATAAATTTAAAAAAAACGACCGGACTGCCACTAAAAAGTTCCAAAGAGGCCTTTTTTTGAACTTTTTAGTTGCCTACAAATTGTTCGAAAGACTACACCAACCTTGCAGTCCCCAAACTCATTTCAGAACAAGCTGGATTTACACCAAGGAACTCCTGTAGCAGCCAAGGCCTTAACCCTACGCAACACATTGAGGAATTTATGATCAGAGTATCTAACTTTCAATTCGTCTACGAAGCAAAATGCCTAAAATTAATGTCTACACAGCAAATTGCCTAAGCTGTAAATCGCCTAGAGATCAAAATGTTTAACAAGCAAAATGCCTAAAACGAAATAATTTCTAAGTACGAGTAGTCGAGATGGTTAAAATAAACTTACACTAGGGCCTCTGAACTGTAGGTTAGGTTAGGTTAGAACTGAGACCACACAACGCACGAGCCGGGCGGCGGAGCCAGATACGGTACTCCCTTTCTTCTCCTAAAATAATAGACATATTGCAAGATAGGCATTTTGGTTCATAGTCAGAATAAGGTTTAGTTCAAATACTGTATAGACACCTTGCAAGGTAGGCATTGTGCTTCCTAGTCAATATAAGGTTTAGGCAATACTTGGCATAGACGTTTTGATTTCTAGTCAGCATGATCATAAAGGCATTGAGGATGTTTTAGAAAATACGCTCTTCGACGAGGAGTTGTAAACACCAGCCCGTTGTACGGGTAAGAATTAAATTATAAGGGTTTGAAGCAAGGGAAGTGACAGGCGCAGTTTTTCTCGGCAGCTTACGACACAGTTAATATTAAGCGATTGCTATGTCAAGTTACCAACCAGACAGATGACATGAAGACTACCCGAATTCTTCGAAAGCTGCTTAGTAATCGATGATCCTAAGTTAATCTTCTTGAAAATAAAAGTAAATGGCGAGCTCAAAAGAATGGCCTGCCTCAGGGTAGTATACTGGCTGCACTACTGTTCAATATTTCAGTTTTTTATTCAATATTATTATGTTGATAACGCATTAAAATCTTATTCCTCAGAAACGCAATCGTCCGTCTTTCACGTTGTACTATCGTCAAAAAAATCGTTAAATCTACATTTCATGCGGGGGGGGGGTAGTATATCAACATACTTCATACTTTAATGCATTCCACAATGTATATGCTTAGGTGGTAAACATTAAATTAAATTAAGAAACAATCGTAAACCCTGTTGGGCACATCAAAACAAATATAGTAAGTAGAGAAGACGACTTATCATTTATCTTATCATCTAAGTTATTCTAAAAATAAAAATAAAAGATTTCTTGTGTATTTTAATAGACTTTAAGGGATTTATCATCCAAATATTCGTTAACACTGTTAACGTCGTTGTTTATTTTATTTGTATATGTGTAATAGTATCAATAAAACTATAAAAATTCTCTTAATCAAGAAGTTAGTATTTTTGTCATTATTTTTGTACCCTACCACTGTTTTTATATTTAACCCAAAGGTTGACTGGTAGAGAATGCCTTGTGGCATTAAGTCCGCCTATGTACCACTATTGTACATGAAGTTTAAATAAATAAATAAACACTGTAATAAAATTTACTTATCAAAAGTTTTTTTATTAACATTGTGGAACGCAATAAAGTATTGGGATACTGGGCCCAGGTTTTTAATTTGTTTCACCGATATATCATCCACTTAACTAGAATAATTTCTGAAACTAAAATTACTATACTGTAGCCCCAGCTAGACTCCAGAGTTCAAAGAGCCCAAACACGACGGAACTTTCATGTTATTTGATAGTTCCTATTACTAACTTCCTGCTCCATCACCAGACTCTGGATTCTATCTAAGGCTAATAATACTTGTCTGACAGATACAACAAGACCCAACATGATGGGGCTTTCATTTTTAGTTGAGGAATTCCTATGGCGATCTTTCGGCTGCTTCATCAGATCAGCTCAATGGTAGGTACCACATTATTACATTGCCAGCAAAGTAAAATAAGTATGCCAAATTTCAGCTTAATCAGATGCTAGAAAGTGCATGAAGAATGGATTACTCCAGTCGGACGCATATACAATTCTTGTTTGAAATTTTTTATTTTTAGCCTTACCTACTTAAAACCTATAACTCCATTTGAAATAAGATTAGACATTCAAATAAACCTTTTTTACAGTCCGTTCAACCGATTTTGACTTCTATTCCGTAGGCATAAGGATGGCATTAAAAGCAAAAAAGTAGTTACAACACCAGCTTTTTACTGCAGCTGCCATTTGTCATGCCTCCGACGCAATAGAAATCAAAATTGGTTGAACGGACTGTAAGAGAAAGTTTATTTAAATGTCTAATCTTATTTCAAATGGAGGGTTAGGTCGGAAAGCCGGATCTGGTGATCTGGGCCTTCACGAAGTATCCTAAGAATTTTGATGATCATCAGTAAATGATAAATGATAAATGATTTTATTTCTGTAAGTAGGTTTTTACAAACACTTTTACACGTCAATCATATTTTAAAACTAGATGAGGTCGGCGTTTCGTATCTGACTACTCTGAGAAGAAAGACCGAAACAAACTCAGAGATCACAGTCTCTTTTAAAGTCCAGACATAATCTTGGTCAAATCATGTGAAGACCATGTAGATTGGTGTCTGAAATGGTCTTTTGAAGAAAGAACCACACAGATTGAGTGGACCTATCCATTCAGTGCACGCATTTGTCAGTAATCGTGCAGCTCAACTCAGAACATAAGGAGCTCAACGATTCGACGAACAATACCAAAGAAAGGACATTTGGGCAGGCCGCATAAATTACTCAAACTGCCATACCATGATCAGAAAAAAAAAAAAAAAACTGAGAAGAAAAAAATAAAAATAAAGACCCACATAGTCTTCACATTCACAATAATTAAAATAATAATAATATAATAATGTGATAAATAATATATGAATAGTGAGTGAGTGAGTGAGTCAGTGACGCAATCGGGGTTTTTTAGATATCAATGAAATCTAAATCATAATCTAAATGTCAATAGTAGTTTAATAAGTCTACTATTGACATCTTATTCCAAGAATTTTGTTTATCTGGTATAATCTAAACCCAAGTTATGAGGTGTTAAAAAAAAAAACGACGAAGCGCTTCTAGTAAAGGTAGGTAGTGTGTGCCCTTGCGCTTCACTTGGCTCGTCTTGGCGGGGGCACTGCCGTGCTCCCAGGGCCTCAAGTCTGCTATTACAATAGTGTCAGAATGGTCTCTTCATTGTGAGTTTTTGACAGATTTGCCATACAAACACTGTCAAATACTCACAATGGCGAGACCATTCTGACACTATTGTAATAGCAGACTTGAGGCCCAGATATTCTGACTGCAGCTATTAAATGGACTAGGTGTCATCAGCCGACGCCATTTGGACCACTTCCGCTCGTACTTCTTTGGGAGGCTTGTTACCGGTCAGAAAATAATAGGTAATATCCAAACAGAAGTCCTAGTGTTTTACTGGGTATAAGTACTGTAATCAGAGTAAGACTCTTAAGCGTTGTAAAGTGGCAGGCAGGTTGTTAGCCAACCTGATGCCATATTTCTCACGAGAATGGACACCTGCAGCACCGAGCACAGGGTCGATAACCTTAGACACGTATTATAAAACTTAGAAAATCTACGTTAGAAATGAAGGTTTTGATTTAAGATTAAAATTAAATCTGTCATTAACTGTAATTGAGTTACTGACAGATTTAATTAATGAGGTGTCAATTTATTCCGATACTTTAGTTTGATTAACTTTTTGCGAGAATTCACGCAAAAATCGAGAAAATTCTTATATAATTTAATCATTTTGAGCGTCGCGTCGACAAGTTCCGTACAACCTGTCCGTAATTGTGTCATGCTTACTTGGAAAAGGCTCTGAACTCGTCGTGGCTTTTCTTTATTACCAGTACGCGTTGTCGTCGATTATCAAAAGAACCACGACACAAAATTCGCTTTATGGTGGTTTCGAAAATGCCAAAACGCGTTGTGCCATGTTTTTTCGCGCAATGACCGTTTTCGGTACTTGAGCTTTAAATAATAATAATCTATATATATAAAAATGAATCCCTATTTCCCTTGGTCACGGCATCACGCGTGAACGGCTGGACCGATTTCGCTAATTATTTTTTTGTTGTGTTTGTTATTGTCAGGAGAAGGTTCTTATGTAAGAAAAATTTAAGAAAGTTAAAAAAAAAAATTGTAAGAAAACGACCATATTTACATTTTTATTGTAATAATAAGTAGGTAACTCTATCTTCTAATGTAACTTTATGGGGTTTGACATAACGTGTCAGTCATCATTTGGTAGGTCTGAGAATAGATTTTATCAAAAAAAAAAAAAAAAATGAAGGTTTTAGTTAGGTAGGGTAGGGTAGGTAGGGTAGGGTAGGGTAGGCAGGTGGGTAGGGTAGGGTAGGGTAGGGTAGAATAGGGTAGGGTAGGTAGGTAGGGTAAGGTAGGGTAGATAGGTAGGTAGGGTAGGGTAGGATAGGGTAAGGTAGGGTAGGGTAGGTAGGTAGTTTCCTTTGCGCGTAGACAAACTGCCACAGTCAAATAGCTTTTGACAGAACGAAGTCTGTCGGGTCAGCTAGTAATAATATAAATATAAACCTTGGCATGCACTGTATGTAGCTTTCTCAGTTTAATTAGTGCTGGATATTTCCGCCGGTATCCAATGTATTTTTTTTTTTGGGACGCTGCCGCTGGCTGCGTCTGCATTCTGGCAGAAAAGGTACTCCCTTTTCTTAAATTTCTAATTTAACGCTGAATATTGATAGCATAAACTTCGTTTTTGAAATCGTTACTCTATAAACTAAACATCATCGAAACAGGTCCTAGACGAAAAATGCGAAGGGGAGATAGCAGCCTTAAAGAGCACGAGGCCGGTCGCCAACACGATGGTCCAACCAAGTAAAAAAAGCTACGTCCTCAAGCAAATTTCAGCAGGTGGTGATGGCAACGTTGGACCGGAGTCGATGGAGGAAGATTGTCCGCCTAAAGGGGTCCAGTGACCACGATCCTCATTAATGAGGGACCGATTGAAGAAGAGAAGTCAATAAATGAACTTAAACAAAGAAAAAAAATACTTTTGAGGCTTCTACAACTCTAAATACAGAACGTACTTTCGTATCCTCATAATCTCCCTAGCCTTTAACCAACTATATTGGAGTCAGCATCCAGTCTAACCGTATGTAGCTGAATACTAGTATTATATGGAGCGACTGTCTGTCTGACCTCCACTATACCTACCCATTGGTAATACTGGTTTTCAGAAAGAACGTACGTAGCTATTGCTTCTTCAATTTATTTTAACGTTATCTACATAAGCATACATAATACAATGCACTCTCGTCATCATTTCCTTCAAGTGGAATCAGACTGCAATATAGCAACGTAATTTTTTTATTTTTCTTATTATTGTTCAAAATTTAGATCGCATAGTTTAAAATATTATATACTAAAAACCACAGAAGCCTTTGATGGCTTATAAGTATGTACATACTCGTATATGGCTAGTGATCTCGAAAAAATATATCTAATGAACTACAAAGAAACAAATTTAGACGGTAGGTTTGTAAGTTTTACATTCAAAGAATATTTTATAGATGGCTAATGAGTTCGAAAAAATATATATAATATAGGACACGTAAATACATACGTAATAGGACCAACGTTCCTATCCATTGTGTCTCGAATTACCGTTTTTTTTTATTATTAGAACGCGTATGGCTGCTTTTGTGTCTAAGGCGGAAAGCCGTCTTGTTGGAGTCTTATTTCCTACAAAATTTATAAGAATTATATTTTAAGATTTCTATTATAAAACAAAGTCTCCCCGCCGCGTCTGTTTGTCTGTCTGAACGCGATAAACTCAAAAATTACTAAACGGATTTTCACAAGATTTTCACCAAAACGGAGTGATTCATGAGGAAGGTTTAGGTGTATAATTCATTATATTTTATGTGAACTGATCGAAATATGTGGATGTAAAATACTCCAAGTAGAATGAACATCAGCCACATTTCAATCTAACCCACATGCTCGACGCAACAGGCTGATACGAGTACAAAACTTCGATAGAATACATATTATTTTCTGCTGCCCGTGCAAAGCCAGGGTGGGTTGCCATTTTATGATAAGAGTAATTAGATCGATTGGCATCACAAATTATTTAAAACACGAAAAAACTGTAACTGAAAATTGCACATTTTCTTGCTGACTGCTGAATTTTTTCAAAATCTGTGAACGCTGATTATAATTTTTTCAAATACTTAAGGACAGCCTTCTAAGACCGTTTTCCTATAGTTACAATGGTAAAGTTACCTACCGTTACTGCCCTGTCTGATAAATCCACCCTGTAACTTTACCTCCGATCTACATACGCAGTTACGAGATTATATTATTATGCAATATTACGTCGTCTGGGATGCGTCACATGAGTCTGTGCGAGTGAGACAACTAATCAATCGATATTGCAGGCCAACAAGTAAGGGGTCTACGGGGGCGGAGCAGTCGCCATATACCTTCCATTCCCATACTATATTTGAGGATGAATAGTAATCAATGCCCAGATAAAATCGAAAGGGGTCAAGCGATTTCTCATTTGTTTTGCAGGATCCTACTTACATCCATCGTAAAACTATAGTCATTAGTTGCTTAAAGGATTGGTAATTAGATAAGTTATTAGTAGTTGGCGTATCCCGGAAAACGCTAGGATTTTGCCTAGGCCCCCTGGTTCGCCACGTAACGAAAAAGTGTTATGTCCATGCAACTTTCTCTCTCTCTCTCTCTCTGTCTCTTTCTATTATATTATTTTAATGATGGTCTGGTATTTTGAGTACTTTATGCGGCCTACCCAAATGTCCTTTCTTTGATATTGTTCGTCGAGTCGTTGAGCTCCTTAAATCCTGAGTTGAGCTACACGTTTACTGACAAATGCTTGCACTGACTAGACAGGTCCACTCAAAATTGTGTAGTTCTTTCCTCAAAAGACCATTTCAGACACAGATCTACATGGTCTTCACATGATCTGACCAAGATTATGTCTGGACTTTAAAAGAGACTTTAACCCTGAGTTTATTTCGCCATTTCGTCTCAGGGGTAGTCAGATAGGAAATGTCGACTCCGTCTAGTTTTTTTATTTTTTTTATATGACGTGTTAAAGTGATGGTTCGCCACGTAACGAAAAAGTGTTATGTCCATGCAACTTTCTCTCTCTCTCTCTCTCTGTCTCTTTCTATTATATTATTTTAATGATGGTCTGGTATTTTGAGTACTTTATGCGGCCTACCCAAATGTCCTTTCTTTGATATTGTTCGTCGAGTCGTTGAGCTCCTTAAATCCTGAGTTGAGCTACACGTTTACTGACAAATGCTTGCACTGACTAGACAGGTCCACTCAAAATTGTGTAGTTCTTTCCTCAAAAGACCATTTCAGACACGGATCTACATGGTCTTCACATGATCTGACCAAGATTATGTCTGGACTTTAAAAGAGACTTTAACCCTGAGTTTATTTCGCCATTTCGTCTCAGGGGTAGTCAGATAGGAAATGTCGACTCCGTCTAGTTTTTTTATTTTTTTTATATGACGTGTTAAAGTGATTCCGATATCCTATTTACAGAAAACGATTTCATTTCAATACTATAATTATTTCAATACTTATTTTCAGTTCAAAAAACCATTCGATTTACGTAAGATAAATTCGAATGATTTGGTCAAACAAGGTGGCGGATGCGAAATTTTTTAAAGTTTCGTCATAGGTATCGGGTGTTAGAGCCGATAGTAACGTTAAAGTGTAAATCCAAGTTTGTCATGCCAACACTTTTGACATAAATGATTAGACTATGGCTTAAAGAAGCATTTGTAAACACGCGCCCAGTGCGGGTTGGAGGTTGTCACATGCCTTTGTATTTTTAACTTTAGGACATGCCAGTTTTTTCACGAGGTTTTCCTTCAAACTTTTGAGAGCAGTGATAATTAAAATAATAGTACATAGTAAAGTGCATGCCAGACTTGGTTCGAAATTATGATCCCACAGCTCAACTCGTTAATCGGGGCTTTTAACCACTCAAGGTCTGGCATATACCTGGGCCTTAACAAGGGGCTAATACTACTCACGCTCAAAAAAGGTGGATCATACTAATAAAAAATGTATGGTATATATAATACACAGTAACTTTAAGAATATACCTACGTAAAATTTATAATTGTCATTATTATGACATATCCTACTTATAGCCTGTTTATACATTTATGTAAGCAAGTACCTACATAATACAAGAGTAAAGTGTAAAATTGATAATTGTTGTTATTAGTAACCTATGTTTTAAGTTCTATGATTTCAATTTTTATAATAGGTACTTATTTATATCCCACGTTATATGGCAGGAAACAGAGTTTAATCAAGAATGTAATATTTGAAAATCTGTGTACATAAATAGGTAAAATTAATCATTTGATTCGATGAGCGTAATCAGTTCACAAACACTATGTTACTGTCGGTAGAATAACCCATCTAGGTACTTACCTATAAGTTTTTTGTTACTTCTAGTTTTTTACATAAATATATACCTAATCCCAGGTAAAATACCAGGTAATCAGATTAAGGTTAGCCCACATTAGGGTGGGCCGCACCGCAATGCAATATTCCAAAAAGCCTCCTTCATCACTTTTGTACATTTTCTATGAACCAACGCACACTACAGACGGGCTACACCGCAGTTTTTTGTATGAAAATGCATTGCGTTGCGGCAGTAATGTGTACTTGGCTTTATTTCCCTCTTTTTTATCCCATTTGTTGGGTCAAGTAGCGACATCTATCGGTCGCCATTGCAGGCAGCAATGACTCGGTAGCAGCTTGGCGTCAGTCGGAAGACACAGCTCGGTTGCGACATCTCCGCCAAAAAATGGAACTAGTAGCGGCCAATGGAATGCATGCATCAAGCATACAAAATTCGAAATGTCAATGGAAAAAACGGCGTAACATTTAACGATTTTAGAGTTAAGAAAAACTGTTATAGAGGTTTATGTTCAATTTTTTTACGCGGATTATCTTGTGAAATTTTACAGTAGGATAAATCACGTAGAATAATGTCTTTCTCCAAATATGGATCGATCTTCAGTAGGTAGGTAGGTACTGTTTTTTTTTTAATAGATAAATTGTCGAGTAAAACTTGCAGACAAAAAATAGTCTTCTTCTCTGCTAATAACAAGAATGTTATCAAAAAACTGCCTGCCAAACATGGTTATAATGCTATTGACCGTTTCTCTAAGCTCAAGTTCTTTTGTGGTAGTTTTAAACGGCCTAATCTGTAGGTATTACCTAGACATATAAAAGGTTTTTAATTGTACATTTTGTAACTTAAACATTACATATTATGTGAGTCCATACTAAGGCTTGCACATACCTGTAGGTACATTATATGTTAATTAAAATAATGTTTGTAAAGGCGTACCTTTAGCACGCGAATTCGCGCGCGCTTTATTAAAAATAAAAATAAACTCTTAACACGCCACTAAACTTTATACAATAATATAATTCAATCATGATTTGAAAGATACGTTCAACAACAAAACCTTTTTTACAGTCTGTTCAACCGATTTTGACTTCCGGAGACCAAATAGATAAGAAAAGACCAATAGATTATACCTACGTTGTGGTGGGTTTTAAGTAAAATATTACTAACGAGGTTGTGACCAAATAGCTCCGAGATCTATGCTTGTTTCGCCCATGAGGCGAGGGGGGGCGCAGCACCGCGGCTCCATCACCGCCAGCCAAATACTTGACCTCTGAATGTCTCGGATACTGACGTACAACTCGAACATAAAGTACTGGAACAAAGAAGTCATGATTAAATCCCCATATTCAAGGGCTTATTTATAATCTTATATTTTGAATTGTTTTTTATTATATATATATATATATATATATTTTTTTTTTTTTTTTTTTTTCATTGTTCTCAAATTCAGAAGCAACATGAATAATGTTCCCAAGACTCTGTAATATCTTGATTTCAAAGAGTGTCCATAGAGTTTCTTGCCCGTTCTTCTTCCTAGAGATCTAGGTTTTGGAATTTAACTAGCTTCAACTCTCTGGCTAACTGTACAGACTCCACAACAATTCAAAAGTGAAAAAATTCTATAAGTTTGAGTTCAAAGAAATCGTGTCTATGAGTGGACTGCAACATGGCGTATCAAACTCAATGAAAGCAAGTGTATCCACATTGACTTCACCAATAAAATGCCACAATACTTCCCGGTGTTCATGAATAATAAATAGACCAAACCATACGCAAATATTGCTAAGTATCTCGGCATGACCCTGGATGCAAAACTGCGCTGGAAAGAGCATGGCAAAAAGAAAAGAGCCGAACTACCTAGATACCTATTAGATACAAAACAAAATTATTGGCTACTTGGTAGATAGTCGCCATTGTCAATATTTAAAAAACTGCTGATAGACAAACAGGTTTTAATTCTTGTATGACCTATGGTATTCAGCTGGATTTATTCCGTTCTAATACCAAAAACGAATACTACTACGTATGTTTTTCAACAAATTTGATTAAACAAATATCAGTGGTATTAGAATGGAATAAATCTTCAGCTGCAGGCTGTGGGGCTGCACCAACCAAAGCAATCGTCAAATTATACAACGATTCCAAAACAAAGTACTCAGAGATATAGTCAACGCACCCTAGTACATTAGAGCGACCTCCACCGAGACTTCAAGATGGATGTCGTAAACATAGTAATAAAAAAATATGCAGAAGCTCACGGGACAGACTTCATCATCACGTGAATGTCGAGGCGATCCAACTCCTTGACATCACTGATTTTGTGCGAAGACTAAAAGAGTAAAACCTTTTTAGTTAGTTTAGTGCAGTGCAAGTGCTGACTAAAGAACACGAGAATTAGGTGTGTCTTCCTGTTAACATAAAGTGAATAGGAAAGACGTTATTGGAAAATTTCTTACTTTATAATTACTTAGCAGTTTAAGTTGCACTATTAAAAGATTTTTTTTTTTAATGAAACTCTAAAGAAAACAAAAACCATAAATATTAATGAAATTAGGACTCGTAGCGTCATCAATGCTGAGCTGTTACTTCCAAAGTACACGAATTTACATGGAAAAAGATCGTTAAAGTATATAATACCATACCTTATTAATCAACTACCTATACCAGTGAGGGACAACATAACTCAGAAAAACATAAAATATAAAACAATATTTATACAAGTAACCTGCTTATTTATATTTTATAAAAGAGTAGGTACCTAAAAATATTATTAATAAAAACATATATTATAATTGATTAAGATTATTTTAAATTGTTTAAAGCATATATAATAAACTATACACAAAAATTACAAAATAAGTACCTACCTACCTAAGATGTATTAATATTATTATTTTTTTCTTTCTTTTAATTCGTTAAAGTTAAATACTTTAAAAAATACATAAAAAGCAAAATACATAATAAAACCATAACACAAAAAATTAAATATTAAAGCCAACACATTTATACTTTTTACGATCAACCTGTACTAATTCAAAAACATTCCTCCACCACTTCTGTTTTAAGGACGGACCGGACGGTCAGATTTGTCACCGATGTTCGCTCGTTAGTAATAGATCGCTTACACCCTCGTTATATTTTTGTTATCTGTTTTGTTGAGCAAGTACCTTCTTATGTTATTTAAATTATGTAGTCGATGTTTTTGGTGCCCGGTGAAACTCTAATGAGTTTATGTTGGCACCAACTTAAATGTATACAATGTATGTAAACTACTAAATGAATAAATACAAAAATAAAAAATAGTTTTATTTAAATTGCTTATTAGCGAATAAGCTAGATTGTAATGTGAATAAAGTATCACCAACTGTCATAAAATATATCATAAAAGAAAAAAAACTATTATGGAGCCCTGACATAGCCAGAAGGCGTCGCGGGAAACTCCGTTAGGAGATGGCGGATCGAGCTGGACAAAACAAACGGCCAGTGTCAGTCCACACTAGGCCTGGATCGCAAACACTGAAAGTCATGGCCTTTGCACAGCTGCAGTGGGTTATTACAGGCTAACAGTAAAAGTAACAGTAATTGATAATGAACTTAAATGCAAATTAAATAGAGGTGAAAATAACGTGTAAGGGGTACAGACATAACCAATCTTTTCAATGTTCAACCATTACTCTAGCATGAAAAGTGTCGTACCTATTTACGATTGAAATCTTACAGTATTATCTCGGTCAGAAATATTGAACTAACCACCAGTAGTACACAAAGCGAGAAAACGTTTTTACGTCTACCAGCGCCATCTATCGAGGTGTGGTTGCGAGTCGTACTCACAAAATCCAAAGATGGGCACGTTCAAACTTTCTGTCACCATAGGATATGGGGACATAAGTGAGTACGTAACATATTTATGAGATGGCGCGCACTGAGTTTAAGTTTTTCTCTCCGATTCACTAGTGTTTCTAAAATTCTAATGGATGTGCATCAGGGAATGAACAAAGAAAAAAATAGTCTTATGGACTGCTGACAGAATTGAAAACTCAAAACTTTGGAATAATTGATAGTCTGGCGCAACACATCACGAGCATGTCACGCATTTTGGTGACGCGAACCCATAAGTTTTCCCCGTACCAAAAATCGCTCCACGCGGCTAAATAACTTTTCACTTCAATAAACTCTTAGAAAAATATTTCCCTATACAGATTTTGATTGATTGATATAAATACCTAGTGTAAACTAATTCGTATTTATCATGAATAAAAATGATTAAATTACAAAAAATATGTTTACATATTGTATTGGAGACATGACTTTTATTACCTATATTCATTTACTGACTGACAACCAGGGACCGATATTATAAACTAATATTATTATTATTATTTTAAAGAAAATATCGATAACAGTATCGACATCTGGCATAAATACTCGTATTTTATATCAGTAATTTGAGTATCGGTATAAAATATCGATAATTATATCGATACTCAGTACTGATATCAGGCTACAATATGACATCACAGAATCTTTATTGATGATTCTTCAGTCGCGAATCATATTTTGATCAAGATACAACCTGACGCTGACCTGCAAATTGCAAAAACGCAAAAAAAATAAAAATAACTGTATTATATGTATACCCAAATACCGGTATTTATAGCGATATTTTGGTATCATGTATCCAAATTATATCGGTATTCAGTCCCTGCTGACAACACACCGCCTAAGCTGCTGGGTCTAAAAAAAAATGATATTGATGTTATTAATGATAATGCACAAGAGAACGAAAAAGAGCAATCGGATATATTTTTTTATTCATCCCCTAACTTGGTCAAATAGGGGTTGAAAATTTGTATAGAAATTGGTCATTTTTGCCGATGGAAAATACCCATCGGGCACGCGCCGGTATTAAAGTACACACACGGCTTTATGTTACTAATAAGTACTTAATATCTTATTTTAGCTGTAAAGTATAACGTACTATTCCAACTCCATTTAATGGGCCTTAAAACGGCTTCACAAATCCCCCCTGAAAAATGCCCCCTTAGGAGGAAAAGTGGAATATATAAAAAACAGTCTAGAATTCACCCCTGTTAATCCGGCTTATTTCACTAATCCCCCCAGAGACACCCCCTTAGTGGGGAAAACTGAACCCTAATGTAAAAAAAAATCACTTTCAGGGTCTTGGAATAAGTTTTTCCAGTTTTCTCCTCTAAGCGGGATTAACAGGGGTGAATTCTAAACTGTTTTTATAGATTCCACTTTTCCTCCTAAAGGGGATTTTCAGCGGGGATTTGTGGTATAAGCCCCTTAAAACGGACTATAATATTATTTGGTTACCTAGGTACCTACTAGCTTTCCTCGATCAAGTAATCCCATTCCGAGCGATTAGACGAGACAGACTAGGCCATACAATGAAAAGGTAAAAGTCATGGTAACTATGTAATTTTACTAGTCTATAAAACCCTGTATAAAACAACATGCTATCAAGGAGGGGCCTAAAATTTTTAATCAACTAATAGTTGTGAATAGTGCCATCTATCTTAAGTATTGGAAACGAATGGCGACCACTTTTATAGAGCATGACGTGCAATGATCGTGGAAAAGAGTGGCACGATTCAGTACAAAACATAAATCATAGAGGGCGTGCGCGACGCGAATTTTAGTGTTTTGTGCAGATCCGCTTGCACTTTTTGGCCAATTCATATAATAAGCCATACGTTACCTGAAAGCATAGTACCTCTTCATAGTACCTTTCAGGTACCTGAAAGCATAGTACCTCTTTGTCTAGAATGATCACGTTTAACCGTGAGAAAGCACTGTTTTTATACTAGAAGGTAATATGACCTTTGTTGACATAATTTTAAATTTCTGACTTCTAACATACAGGTACTATCACGGACATCCGAATAGGCACACTTTCAAAACCAAATCCCGTGCTCATGCTGTCTACATCTGTTTACCGCCCCTTTTTGCGTCAACCAATAAAACAAAAATACCTACGTAGGAATATTTTGTTAAAATAAATTTCTCAGATTCTGTTACAATGATCGATCACAGATGTCTGACCATCATTATTCGACCAATAGGAATAGAACAATAAAAGACCCCCAGGTTGATGACCTTATGTAAGCGTTACTCTAGCTGCCGAACGCTGCAAGCAGAAATAGTCCTTACGGTGTTCCGATTCGGATGTCCCCGATAGTACACCTAGTTCAGGAGTCAGAGGCCAAAAAAGTTTCTGTAACCTATTTTATCAGTAAAAAAAAAATATATATAATATTATTTATTATTATAATGCTCAGAAAACTTATTTGCTGTAGGTAGTAGTTCTGTTGTTGTGTTAGTAGTAAGTTCAGATTTTGTGAAAATTAATACCTAAGTAGTCTAAATTTTCGAAGTTACCAAACTACCTAAGGAAAAGGGATTTTTGCTATTTTCTATAAGTAGGTAATTTTTTTATTTTATAATAGGAATTAGGTACATAATTATGGTTTAAAATCAAAAAGGTAAACTTCCTTTTAAAAATTATTTAGTTTAGTATCAGCGAGATGTATGGATGAAAAAGATTGCTGCGCCGCGCGGCGCCGCCGAGCCCAAATTGATTGGGATAAGAAGGGTGGTAAGAAGATGATGAAATCAGCGAGTTCCTTTCCACACGACCAACAGCTACTCGTAATGTGATGATTCACATTTTCGTTTAGTGAACCATTGATATTATACAATGCATTAACACTCAGGGCTTAACAGACGAGACTAAGGGAAGAATGAACGCACTTGCTGCAGTTCTCTTCAAATTCCACGTAAGTGTAGTCCGATTCAAACTATGGGGCGGCTCGGAACATGAGGCGAGTCGCTGCGCATTAACAAATTCCCGTGTCAGCGGGGGTGAGGGGCGTAGTACTGCGCGGCAAGTAGCACACTTCAGAGCCGCCATGAAGTTTGACGCGTAATATAACGCCTATTAATTAAGCTAAGCGTACATTACAGCTGCATCGTGCCGCAGCGCTTTGCATTTCAATATAAAAAGCGCAGTGCGGCCCGCCGTCTATAGTACTCTATGCGATGGTTCAAACAAAATGTACGAAAGTGATTTAGGAAGAATTTTAGCAATGCAGTGTTGCCTAAACAAATATGTGTTAGCCTTTAACCTACCAATTAATCAAGTAAATTGCGACAAATGAGTAATGTCATCATTTCAGCCGAAAGACGTCCACGGCTGGACATAGGCCTCCCCAAAAGGGGAAGAAATTGCCATAAACGCCACGCTTGGCAGGCGGGATGGCGATCGCTGTATCGTGTTTAAAATGCATAGAGAACGCTGCTGCCCATTCTCTAGTAAGTCCCTTAGTCGCCTTTTACGACACCCACGGGAGGAAATGGGGTGGAGCTATTCTTTACGTCCGGCGACACACGGTACAATGAGTTATGTAGAAAGTAAATAATCAGTTTACTTTTTCGGGTGATGAAGTTCGTAAGGGAAAGGTGAAAGTCATGCGGACAATTCGCGGGCGAATGCTACTATCCTCTTGAAACTTTCGACAGTTAGATATTGTATGTTACATTGCGAGGAATTCAAAGACGTTTTGTACATTTCATCAACTAGACTACAGTTGTTCGCAGCATTTTTGGCTGACTGACGAAATATAAATACTTACTGTAGTAGGGTGGCCGACCACCGCGACGGCCAACACTCGGCTCATTACCTCTGCTCACCTCGCAGAGTAAACAAACTTAATGGCTAATAACATAATTTCATACACACATTTTATTACACCCGTATAGTTATCTTTACGGTGACATTAATGTAATGAAAGCATTAAGTACACTGGGAAACCAGTGAGAAGGAACTTTATATTTTACCGACACATGCTGCAATCATTAGGAATAATAGTAACACGTGTCGTTTGCAATACAGGTCGAGTTAAGAACCAGCGTCAGGCACTAGTTGTCTAGCATTTTTCTAAACTGGGCCTGTTTGGTGCAACCATGTAGTGCACACATTTTTGTTAATTTCTCACAACGGAATGAATACAGTTTTAAAAAGCTTTTTTTTATTACTTTATTTGCAGAATATGTTGTGTGCCTTTTAGTCTGTGCCAAAGTATTTTATTTCTTTCTTTTCTTTAGAATAAAAAAATCATGATCATCAGAATCATGAGTTTTGTAGATACCTACCGATGCGATTCAAAATATCAAGTCCGCCGCCGACCTACTGGATCACGAGTGGGCTGAATTACTGTTAATTACTCTTAACTCTGACTTTGGAGCAAATTGGTTATGATTATGACTATAAATCAGTAGAAAAATTAAATATTTGCTTATTGACCTCTCTGTAATACGGTTCCTCCATATTCCTCCTGATACCAGTCCTATGTTTCTTCTTTCCAAGCACTACGATAACGTAGGAGTTGAACGAGTGCGGGTTCAGCCACATCAGTTTGCGGCCCTCCAGAATATTGACTGATATCTGTAAAATAAAACATCTTTAAGAATGTCGTCATCAACAACCTCCAAAACAAAAATACAAGGCCCTTTTCTCTTTGAAAAAATACCCTGTTAAAACTGGCAGCTGCTCCCATAAGCGGAAAAGTCGCTGTTTCATAAAAAGCCGCAGCGGTAAAGCGGCTGAAGTTACAATTGTCGGCAACTTCTTCGGTCGACATGTGAAAAGCCAGCATTGTCTTTAACAAAAACGTAACAACTACCAATAAAGGACTACACGTGGTGTTACCAGGTGTTAGTGAAAGGTGGGACGGATAGGTAAAGATTTTGACCACGGCAAGATAAACGTCTAGGCTGTAAAAGGAATACCTATATGGATTTGGGTGTTAATGTTCTGTTAACTGTTAATATTCCTACCATATACTTATGACTAAACAATGACCAATTCCAGCAACTGTTTCATGCTTTGCTTCCCACATAGTATTATGAGTTACTGCCACGTTTGAACGATAAACGAAGGTTTAGCCACTGCCAATGAAAGTCACCCTTTGTCAACTTCCAGTAACTACATATCCTTCGAAAAATTTTAAACTGCTAAGATAAGGATTGGCGAAAATTCCGAATATTTTCTCGAGAAGCATGGTCTCACTGACCTCTCGATAAATAATTTATAACGCGACTTGTACCTGAAAATATTGCGGCGTGGTTTCCGGGTTCCTATCGTTCTCGACTCTGTAAGTTGGATGCCTCGCAGGTTTTTGTCGAGATCTCTTCTCTGGCGACTTTGTCCGCATTATGTATAATGATTTGTTGTGCGTTTTGTAGCAGTGCAATTAAAATGACGCGTGCTATGACAGTTGGTGCATTCCCTGTGGTTCCGGTAGTCTATATAATATTGTAGATTAGCTGTTCTCTATCTACGGTAGATGCGTTGACAGAGAATAGCTATAGACAAGTCATTAAATAAAAACTGCTTTAGTTATTATTCTAAGATAAAAACAATAATGAGACAAGGACGCACTTACTAGGTCCAGAAATGAGAATAAACGAGAAAAAAAACATTTATCTCCATCTCCTTCGCAAGCAAACTTTTTGTAGGACCACAGATCCAACAGACAACGGCTGTCAACTGCTGCCACGGTAAGATTTTTTTTTTTTTTTGCAAACTGATTTTGTGGCGCGTATTTTATAATTCTGTGAATATTATAGTGTACAATAATACAAATACAATCATAAAAGTGATATATAAATCGCACAGAGCGCATATACTTATGAAGACATTTCCTTTCATCGGTAAGAGAGCTTGTTTTATTTATTTTTTTGCAATGTTATTGAAGTATTCATAGAAATCGTCCATTAAACTTGCAATTTGGGTTATTTATACAATTTATAACTCAAGGGCGGCTGGACCAATATTTTAATGTTCTTTGATTTGTGGGATTTGTCTCCGCCCTGAATAGCAGAATAACTAATAAATACAATAGGCGAAAAATTCTCAATAAAAAAATGATGAAAATTCATTTTCTCACACATTTTGGATGGAACGGCTTTTTTTCATGATATCTCGAGAACGGGTTGAGGCACGGGGTAATAAGAAATTTCACGCGGACGAATTCGCAGGCAGAAGCTAGTAAGTAAATAGACATTAATACTATCTTGGTGCAATGACCTTGTAAAAGCCAGTCATAATAATACTACCAGGCAGAGTATTGTCAACAAAGCTTTACACAGTTTATACTAACAAACATTCTCTCATTTCCTAAGTCATAATAGACTACTTATGTATTAGTACCTATTTGTTTACAGCTCTTTTGACCCTTTCCAAAGTGACTATTCCTTTACGAATACATCAGCAAAATTCTTAAGCAGACACCGACAGTTTTATTTATAAACATCATTAGCGTCACTAAACTCCCAAACTAGAAGTTGTTAAAATATTTTCTAGCCCACTATATAGATTTATAACAAGGGATCTTCTTTTTAATGATGTCTGTCTGCGATATAAAGCTGTCATCTACCTGTATTGTGTATCAGTGATATTTGGAGAAAAATAACCCGAACGGATAAAGTATTTAAAAGCATGTAGATATTTAATTGAACCACAAATAATTCCCATTTTGATTTCATAAAAATATGAATGTCCACTGTAATGCAATGAATGTGCCACTTTTCAGTGACGGATTAAGACTACTTGATGCCCTAAGCAATCCACGCCTGTGGGCCCCCCTATCCGTATGTCAACTAGAATCGGTCTTTAAATCTTTACCGCCTAAAAACATTAGTTTTTTTTTTTGTAAAATAAGATGATGAGATGTGCGGGCAGCGAGTGGGCAAGCGGGAGCGGGGTCATGACTTTAGGTCGGACTCTATGTCAACTTAAAACGCGCGAATTTTCAAATTAGTCCTAGAAACTTTTTTTGGTGTGGTTTTTGGTGACGTGAGAGTGAGACGTGGTGCCCTAAGGGCGGATTTTTTTTGTGCTTCTTCTGGTGCCCCCTCCCTCAGACGTGATGCCTTAGGCAATTGCTTAATTTAATTAAGGGTTAATCTGTCTCTGCCCTTTTTTGTGAGCCTAAAATAATTTCCGTTTTGGTGTTCTAAAAATACTAAACAGCCATATAACTTCGACCAACTTGGATGTAGCTTACCGGCCGCTGCCGAGTATACGCTCGCTTCACTCGCTCGGCTCGCGTGCGGTTGAGCACAGCGCGTGCGGTTAAACATACTTTAATTAGCGAGCTAATATATAAGGAAGTTTAAAAAAAAAGTAGGTACTCCTAGTGTAAGTACATACTATGAGTATTTTATCACGTATCCTAGGTCCAGCTGTGGACTGCGATAGCACCTCTGTCTACCGTCGGGGTATACAAGCGCCATGTAGATTGTTTACTGTTAAATTCTAGGAAAAAGACAAAACCACATCTACGAGCGACGCACCCGCGGCAACCAGCTCTTCTGCCAACCTCTCAACTGGTTAACCTGTTGATTACGATCTTTTTACTCAGTTAGGTAGTAGTACTGCTATTTCGCACCAGGTAGGTATATACCTATTGCCAATATCTTGATTCAGGGAAATTAATTTAACGCAAATTGTCATCGTACGTAAATTTTCCGTGTTATGTTTATAGTCTTTTCATACAACTGCCAAATAATTACAGTAATGTGATTTGAATATACAAACAATTTAATTTGGAACTCATTCTGCTTAAAAATTTATTACCCTGACTTATCATAGGTAAATCAATCCAAACCAAACTATCGTCCATATTACCTACGTCGACAGAACAACCTGGAACAACCTATCAAAATCGATAAATCGATTATCTAAACGCTCTAGCATGTAATTTCAAATCAATAATAACCCTGAATAAATAAAATAAAAATAAATCAAAACTCCGGCTTTCCTACCACTTCTAGTATCGAATTGCCGTACCTAATATCGAAGCGTTACATTCGTTTTGCTTTATTTAATTTATTAGTTTCACTCACCCCGTGCTGGATTGGATTTATGAGGACTCCGTTTCACACATAAAAAAAGAGTTATGTGCTATGTTCTGCCAGCGTTTGTTTTCCCTTCCACTTATAACCCATCTGACTTCAAAGCAAAGAGAACAGCCGGTCGATTCTGTAAAAATCTCACCGTGAAACCTTAGGTGAAGTGATCTCGAAGTGAACTGTCATTCCATCTGAGACTAGGGATTGACATTATTGACAGCTCACTCATTGCTCACTTCACCTAAGTTTTCACGGTGAGATGGTTACAGAATAGCACTGCAGGTCCAATCAGTAATAAAAAATATGAAAGAAACACGCCAAAGTAAAATAAAAAAATAATTGCCGCCAATTTTTCATCTGTCAAGATCTGCAACTGAACTTTTATGTCAACAGCAGAAAGTTTCCATTCAGCCAGTATCAACCATGTTCAAACTTTTTCCATTCGGTCAGTGTCAACGATTTCAAACTTTTTTTATGGAATAGGTAGTAGAAATAATGGTGATGAGGTGTATTTTTTTTTAATCTTTCTCGATTATTCCTCAATCTGCTGACTTGCTGACGACTCGGACACAATACAGGGCGTCCAATGACTTTGCAACATGGAGGACAAGTACCTTAAGTACTGTAGATAGAAAAATTTACTGAACGAAGACTTCATGTTTATTTTTAAAAACAATACGAACTGCATTCAAAGAATTTTAAATAATCGCCATTCTGAACCGAGAATCGAACCTACTAAATGTGAAAAAGCTGTAATTTTACTGTACCAATCGAATTTGAGATGCTATGTTATTTAGAAGAAATAAATGTATATGATTGAGCCTTTCGATCGGTACATTAAAATTACAGGTTTTATTTTTCACATTTAGCAAGTTCCGATTCCCGGTTCAGACAGGCGATTATTTAAAATTCTTTGAATGCAGTTCGTATTGTTTTTAAAATAAAAATGAAGTCTTCATTCAGTATTTTTTTCTATCTACAGTATTTAAGGTACTTTCCCTCCATGTGGCGAAATTGTGGGACGCCTTGTTTATTCGGACACAGTGCCCGAATTGACACAGTTTAATTTAAATATTTTTTTCACTGACAATTCGGACACCATCAAATTATTGAAGCTGTTTAGTACAATCAGAACAAAAGTGGGTTTATCATATTATTTATTAAAACCGGCTGCTTTCGTTAAAATCCGGTTAAAACACTTTTTTCCAACCACAGGCTGGACGGAGGTCGGATTTCTACAATTAAGGCATCGTTGTAAGTTTTTTGTCTGACTTTACAAAACAACATTTTTATTGGTGTCTGAATGATCAGTGAAAAAAAAATCGGATTCGGACTCTGTGTCCGAGTCGTCAGCAAGTCAATCTGCTGGTCATCTGTCAAGGTAAAGAGTCCCTGTCGGCCCTTGCCAATGATCTTATAACCTCATTGGCCCTTGTATTCATTTTATCGGCTTGCAATCCATGATTTACTATCTATGCGGTAGGTTCTATATTCGATAGTAGGTAATTCTGCATTCAGTTTTCCTTGACCCAATGGCAAAAATATTTATGTTATTTCTTATTTATTAAATTTATTGTAAAATGATTGTTATTAAATTGAAAATTCAAAATTATTTATTATTTTACCAAGTTAACCTTAACAACTAGTGATTGGAGTCTTATTTTAAGCAGATAACAAATAATAATAACCTATTTACTTGAGTTATTAGTTCATACTTTTAATTAGAAATTATAGCTGACTACGTGATTTCAAAATATCTAGTTGAATTGGCAGGGACTGTAAAGCTGCTTTTTGACTACGCTTTAATATATAGCATATAGTATATAGCTCATAGCACAACAATATCGCGCACCATACATTCCAATAATATATAGTATAGTACAGTGTGAACGTGTCCATAACAATGTATGGTGCTATGAGCTATATACTATATGCTATTTATATTATAACGTAGTCTGAAAGCAGCTTTAGGGGTGACAATAAAAATAAAACCCTCTTAATGTGATGTCAATATATTATGTCATTTCCGTGTATAAATATGTTTCTCTAAGACTAAATTCTACACACTAAATCTAAGACTTATTTTGAAAATCTACTACTTACAATACAATAATAATATGCAACATAAATAATGTACACACGGCTACATATCAAGCTATACATTTCTATTACAAGCTGACCTCTCATTGTACAGAAATCCTATACAATTCGAGATCAGCTTATACTGGAAAGTTAAAGCTTGATATGTAGCCGTGCGTACAAGCTTTTTCAAAGTATACATTAAACTTTTGAAAACATGAATCGGATCTAGAACTTATCGATAACGCGAACGGTGCAAATACATTACTAAGTAAAATATTGATATTTTATCCTGGCAAAGTTTCTAAGATAGCATTATTTTCATTCAACATAAAAATTACAGTGCAGTGTACAATCGATCCTAAAACACAACAAAAAAAAACATTTCAGTCATATTGTAAATTAAAACCGTGCTGAGGGAAAATGAAAAACTTTATAAGTTTTGAAATAAGGGGTTGTGGTAATATAAAATAATTGGATAATAATGTGCCAGGATACATTGATCAGAATCCTAACGGTACGAGTACAATTTGGCAGTGGACAGGTTCTACCGGCTATAACCTGGCATCTAAAATTACACATCTAAATACCCATAAACTTACTATTTACATAGCTCTTAATACTTATATATACTTGGAATATATTCTAGTGTAGATAAAATCTAAGTAATAGTTATATGATTATCATAATTTACAACTTACAACTAATTCTTACTACAAAGAACAGTGAAAAAATTTCTTTATAGTTTCAATTCAAAGGTTTTACAACTGTTATAATAAGAATATAAACTCTTTACTGCGAGTACACAAGCAATCAAGGGACTGTGGAGTTTTTGTTTACAGGTTACTCATTTAAAACGGGTTTCTAACGATCTTTGTGGTGGATATAATGATGTACTTGTATTTGTTATCGTAAAAAAGCCTCGCATTGCAGAACAATTCAGAAAAACATACGTTGTTTTTTTTTTTATATTACAAAAGTCGTAAACTTGTTCTCAGTTTTGAAAATATATTATTATTATGGTTCTTACTAGAAAATCTTCAGTGGATATAAAATAACCAATCCTATAGTTAGATTCGTACATTTTTACTGTGATTTCTAAAAGCGTTCCGCACCCTCTCTATTCAGATCATGACAAAACATACATCTAAGTACACAGATATTCGTTCATATTAGCTGCTGTATCAAAAATTGATGGCGTATCATTTAACTAACATTGCAGTTTGAAATACAGTGCAGAAAATATTTCTTGAACGAAATCACCTTGACCATAAAATACACAACTGCACAACTTGTGAAATTAGTTTTTCTTAAACCAAGATCTGCGAGCTCAAAATTCAACGAATTCATTGGTATATAAGTAATTAGGATTTCAGGCTACATTTACACTGACCGACCCAGACGACCCCATTACTTTCCTCCAGGAGAGTCGTAGGGAAACTAGTACAGTTCGTAAGAGAGAACACACTACAAGATCGTCATTCCGACCTCGCCGCCGATGCCCCGCGCGAAAACTCCGACTAAATAGTCCACCCCAACCCTTGCCCGTAAGCGATGCGCCAGCACGCGCTATAGCTGAGCCTGTAACTTTAAATCCCCCTGATATTAATCATAACCCTGATTTTATCCAGCCACCGACGGTCCCTTGCCATCCTCCCTCCGACGCTGCCCTAAGCCGAGGTTTGTACCCGACAGGGGGTGCCCTTAGCGCGCAGTCGTTTAGTTTATAAGTTTTTTACGCCCTGGCTGGAGGCATTAAGTTTCGTTAGGAGCTTAAGGCAACCACAGGATAGTCCGGTTAAAGAGTCTCAACCTCTTATGGTTAACTCTGAGATGCCCTAATTAAAAATAAACATACTACAGCTACATTTACCCATTCTGTGACTTAGGGTATGTGGGTATACTAAGTATTATTGACGCTTAAGGTAGTTTTTAGAATAATGTGGTATGCACAAATGGTGCAATTCTTTAGTGGATGAGCTTACTTACATAAGTATAGAACTGTAAAACCTTCATAGCTACATTAAATTCGATTATTAGTATAACATGGAACTATTATTATAGCACATAGAAAGTAATTGTACTATGGATCTGGATGTGGCTATCCCAGTAGAGCCTAATTGTAATTATAAAATAATGTTGATAAACCCCACAATTTGGTTCCTAAATATCTACTGTCATTATACTAGTTACCGTGTTTTGACTAGTATCTCTTCATTAGGTACCCGACTACAATCCTATATTGACTGAAAAATATCCACAATTATCGTTATTTAGATAGTCGGAAAATGCCAGCAGGAACGGCCATTGGGTTTTCTCCATAGATAGGGTTGGTAGATGTCACATGTCTTCGAATTTTTGGTTCTAGGACATGCCGATTTCCTCAGGATGTTTTCCTTCACTGTTTTGAGAGCAGTGGTTAAATTATTTACACAAAGTAAAGCGCCTAACTGGGTTCTCGTAAGTCGGGTCCGTTACTACTGGGCCACCACTGTTCAACCTGGTCTTACTGTATGATATTCTTATATTTATTATTATAAACTTGCATAGTTAGAATGGCACCTAACGTCATAATCTACGCTTTCACGTTACATCAAAAATTCCGTTAAGACGCAGATATATGCCAGTGACCTTGAGGTTAGCTTGCGTGTTCTGTACTTAGCTCACGCAACGCGTCGTACGTCCAGTCAGTAACAGGACTCACCCATCCAGGAGCGCTGTCCCAAATAAGACGCATTATTAATTTATTATACATAAAACAAAAGGTATTTTAATAAAACACGTATACTAAAGATACATTATTAAATTATCTTTATAAAGATGAAGGTTTTAGAAAAATACGCTTGATGAGATTTTGCGTGATTCCCAGTTTTTTATCCGCGTTAGATATAAATTTACAAATTATTTTCACTATATAATATAAACATAATCTAAAATATTAATACCTATATTAAGTTATTAAAAAAATGCTCTAATTCAACATATATTTTTTTCTAAATTATTAAGCCTTGTGTTCACCAACATTTAAATCAACTGTTTAGCTATTTAATCAGTTAATATTTAAAATTTTCTTAGCAAATTTGACATAAACATGTTGGTGAACATAGGCCTAACACTATTAGTTTTGACGTGATCTGCAGTATAGGTACAATTATTAAAAGTTGGTTTTCGACACCTTAAAACGGTCACGATACCAAGTTTAGCAAAAGAAAGGTATGTGCTTAAAATTATTATCAAATGTCTGATGAATTTACTTCACGTACACACGGCTAAATATCAAGCCATAAATTTCCAGTACCTATAAACTGATCTTGCGTTGTATAGAATTTCCGTTAAATGAGAGGTCAGCTTATAGCTTGAAATGTAGCCGTGTGTACAGTAGGCCACATGTCAGTAGTAACCGAATAGAACATGATCCAATACACGGCGGTGTCGTGTGTGTTGGATCATTAAGTTCCCTTCAAAACGGTTGAGCTAAACTGTGTTGATCCATGCATCATGTTCGAGAACGGGCAACGTCTGTTGGAGGTGGTCATCTCTTAGCTGCCACGGCTTATTTTAATTTTTGAATTGTTTCTATTACGGACGCTTCTAACGTGCACGTCTTTCTAAATTGTTCTCACATGTATAATCTCTTGAGTCATTCTCAGGACACTCAATATTTGGTTCACTTCGGTGGCAATTTTTTTTTTTAAATATATTTATGCATATCTAACATGAAATATCAAATCTAGAGTTAATTTAAAACATATTAGTAGTACTCTAGATTTGATATTTCATATTAGTTATGCCTAAATGTAAAAAAAAACCACCGAAGTCAACCAAATAATGAGTGTCCTGAGAATGACCCCTCTACATGAATGATGTAACCAATATTTTGTTTAAAAGAGTGTCCGTGGAGTTTCTTGGCCCATTCTTCTCCATAGAAACCTACTACGCTTTGGAATGGGCTTCATCTTTCTGACTGACCAACCCTTTGACAATTCAAAAGTGCCTGTAATTGATTTATTTGAAACAAATGCTTTGAGTTTGAAAAAGAGAAAATTAGAAGTGAATTCTACTAGCATGAAAATCTGTTGTGGATACGGTTGGACGTTGCAAGAAAAACTAACATCCATGTGTGAAGTCATCAAAGACAGAGAGCACTGTCCTAAAGGCGACATAGGAGTCGACAATGACACAATTTTTATATATATGATAATAGCACCCCAGAACAGTTTGGTGTAACAAGCTACGGGGGAGAGTTTTTGTCAGCGAATCTGCATGGAAATGTGAACCCACAGTGCAGGTAATTAAGCACCCTAATCATTTGAAGCCGATGGCTAGATTCAGTAGTCACGGTGTCTCTGGCATAGATAGTGTATTTTTCTTTACATGGTATATTTAGTAAACAAATCCACATTCGATAGTTTTTATAAATTAAATTTAAACCGAATATAGGTATGTGTTTCTTACCTACTAAGATTATATTATATTCAGAGAGATAATGGTATCTAATGAACACCATCGCTTATAATCGTAATAGGAGATGCTGTGATCAATGCGAAATCATGGATATTTGAACCCAATTTGTTTACGAAAGATATTTAAGGAAAAATACATGTCAATATTGGAAGTCGGGTTTGTTAAAAAAATTATGCACTAATATTTACAAAATTATTAATATCTAAAACGTTCTACTCACTACTTTATATGCCTCAACGTTTGAATGGGAAAGGTACAGTCAGTATACACAATTAGCTAACCCCCCCGTGCATAAATGGTTGAGATTTTTTTAATAAAAAATCGTACGACTTTAATTTTTTTTCTAGTTTTGGGTAGATTTCGTATAGGTATTTAAATTAAATTAAGAATTATAAAATTATATCGATCCGTATTCATAAAAATCTCAACCATTTATTCAAGGGGGGGTCAGCTAATTGTGTGTACTGACTGTACCTACCACAAAATATGTATTAGGAACTATTTAAAGTTAAAGTAAATGCTCTTAAGAGCAGTGGTGGCCCAACGGTAACGGCCACGACTTAGGAGTTGTGGATCGTAGATTCGAACCCTGATAGGCGCTTTATCTTGTGTAAATCATTTCATCACCACTGCTCTCAAAACGGTGAAGAAAAACACCGTAAGGAAACTGGCATGTTCTAGAAACAAACATTCGAAGACACATCTACCAACCCGCACTGAGCCCGCGTTTTGGATTTTGGCCCGTTCCCTCTCATCGAGAGGAGGCCTGAATCCCAGCAGTAGGAACATTAAAGGCTGATTATGAATGTACTTAAATTATTCGATCTTGGAACCGAGTCCTCTAAATAAGGATGAGACTGAAAAGTATGTTATGTCTTGTTAATAGATTTCTAATTGAGAACAATTGAATCATCATCATCATCATCATTTCAGCCGGAAGACGTCCACTGCTGGACATAAGCCTCCCCCGATTGGGTTTGCCATAATCGCCACGCTTGGCAGGTGGGTTGGCGATCGCAGTATGGTATCAAAAATGCATAAAAAACGCTGCTGTCTATTCTCTAGTAAGTCCCATAATCGCCTTTTACGACACCCACGGGAGGAAATGGGGTGGTGCTATTCTTTACGTCCGGCATCACAAGGTACTAATTGAATGTATGTAGATAAGTGTTCAGTAAATTTAAAAGAGACCTAAACATTATACACATCAAATCTATTCATCGCTTATTAAAAAACAAGAAGTAAGTCTTTAGGTGCAGTATGTTCCAAAAACCTGGAACACTTTAAAGGTAAACTCGTACTAGATTTCGTAGTTTCGGTCTGCGAGATGATAAGTAGGTATCTGTTATACAAATATTTTCACTGAACACCGACTCTTTTAATTACCTAATTTATTGTTATGAATATTTAGACTGTCATATAACTAACGATAGGTACCTATTCATACATCTCTTTATGAGATTCCTTCGATATGGCCTATTATGACAAAAAAATACACAGCATCCATATCAATGTCAAAAACTTCTTAAGTAATTCTGCTTTTCGTTTATCCCTATTCCTAACAGCCAGTCCTGATTCTTCACTTTCCCTCAAGTATTGCATTCTTTCCCATGCATCAAACCTTCCTTCTAAACCTAAACAGCTCCAAAAGTGAGGCTCCCAATGGGGGGACCCATTTGAAAATAATCTTTCTGCATATGTCAATAGAGCTCGTTAAAGCTCATCGGGTGTGGATGAGGAGTGTGAACCCTCATATCTTCCATGTTCTGAATGGGTTCTGTCAGTAGCATGGTGCTGGGTCCAACACTGGGCTGTGACACTGATCCAGGAATGATGGACCCATTGGAGTGTCCAAGGCCGTTGCTGGACTCCTGCCGCATCATATTACGACGCCATTTTGCACGGGCGTTTTGGAACCATACCTAGAACAAGGAGAAAGTAGATATAAAGGACATTGTTACAAGGTCATACTAAAAATGGATAGATTCTGTATCAAATTGTTAATAAGTTTCTGTTACAAACAAAAACCCAAACCATTTCATGTCTCGAGTTCTCGACTCACGACATCCTGTATGGTCTAGTGGCTAGGATACTTAGCTTTCACCCAGGAGGCCTGGGTGTGATTCCGGTAAGGGAAACCAATTTCTTAGTTTACTTAGTTCGAAGCGTGTTGGACAGTTAAAGTATCCGACTGTATCATAAAACTGGGTCCAAACTTACTTGCAAAACTCGTTTCGACAGTCCAGTCTTTTGTGCCAGCTGTTTCAAGTCCTTAGCATCAGGATTCTGATTAATTGCGAAGTAGGACTTCATGGTCCTGAGTTGATGGTGCTTAAAGCTGGTGCGCATGCGCTTTGTGCGTTGCGTGTGGCTTGACACGCTACCTGGAGAGGCGACTGACGAGTCGTACGCCAAGGACTCCATTGATGATGACAGATCACCACGGTGGAGTATTTCTGAAACAATTGAAGGACGTTAATTTTGAAATTGGCAATCGTAGGGTAGGACGTCTTCAGGCTAGGTGGTATGCTTTTAAATCAAATTACGTCGCGTAGTTTTCTGCAGGTGTATCGAAACCACAAAACAGATAAGTGGTTAGATGGGCCTTGTGGGCGGGGCAGGCGCACCGCACATATGAGAAAACGCTCATAAGTCAACCGATATTTCCTTCACCGGCCAACAATCGCGCTCTAATTGTGACAGCGTACGAAACTCCGCGTAAAATAAAGAATTATGCTGTCTTGCGCTATTATCAGGGCTTTAAATACCGGTAAATTTTCATAACGTTACCTTGTTTTGACAGAGTTAACGGTATTATTAAAATAACGGTAATCGATTTAACGTTATTTATGCGACTATTCATGTAATCGTTATTTTAAACGGGTGAGATGTAAGTAGTGGGGCCTGAGGCGTGCAACGCGGCGGGAGCCCGCCCTCACGCCTCTCTGATGCCGCCGTGCCGATCAAAACGTTGCCTGAATCTGCCTGATTCTACCCACAGAACGGCAACGTAGCTAAATTAACGTTAGTTATCGTATTTTTGTTAATGTTAATTAACGTTATATTACTGGTAATGTTATCATTTAACTTTTGTTATTTGGTAACGTTAACAAGCCCTGGCTATTATAACGTGTCGGAAAAGAAGCCAGGTGTGTAGTGTAGCCCGGGAAGGAATTTCTTTTCACCCGTAAGTTCACAAACTTTAAAATACAAGTGATATTTGTAATTATTGCAATAGTAGTAAGTAGTTTGTAGATGAAAACGAAACAATCGCAAGCAGATGAAAAATTATAGATTGCTTGCAATAATACGTGAGCGTTCGCGCAATGTATTGCGTTCACTGCGAAAGTCGCGTGTGCCGAGCCAATGCGAAATCCATGCGTATCGACAGTGTTGTACCAAGTTGTAAACAATGTCGATATAAAGTAGGTAGATATGTGTGTATGAACACAAATGATTATTGTCATTAAAATTAGAATTAAAATAACTTTGTTTATAACCACCTTTTACTGTTTATTGTGACATAATAATTATGACGTAAAACAGAGCTGCAAAAGCTAAAAACGAAAGAAAATTTGAATATCGCGGCTATATCGGATGTTCCCCCTTATGTATTTAGGAAGTCCACACTATTCGTACCCCGTCCTCACTCCCGAAATTAAAGCGAAAAATTTCAAAACTGAAAATAAGAAAATTACAGTAATTTTATCGATACAAATAATCGACCTTTTGCTCACCGTAACATATATGAAAAATGTGTGTGAGTGTGTGTGTTCGTCAAACGCAGTGTTTGCGTTAGTGTGACAGCCAATAGCAAACTCGCAATCTAAGTGCGTATGGTTGGTTTGTGTGCGTAATGTGCGTATTGTTTTCTTGCTTGTAGTGGAGTTAGAGAGTGGGAAACAAGCAGCGACACGCGTTTGAATACAAATCAGGAACTACTTCCTTTCTGACCTCTTATCTGTTCTGTGGTCGATACGATACACCATTTGGTGATTTGTTCCGATAAGTAAATATAGCAAGTCTCTATAGTTTGAACAAACTCGTAAGTACTACAAGAATACGTGTGTCACGATGTGTGAATGTTATGCCTGCATGCAACAAACAGTTGCCCTAAAGTCACAACCAGACAAAAATAACGAAGTAAATATCTAATCAAATAGCGACTCTTCCAATTTTAAAGTGCAGCATCTCGAACCCACATCCTAAAGTTTTTAGTCCAAATGAGAGGAAGCAGGGATTGTAGACAACTGCGGTTACAACCGGCGGACCACGACAGCTTTTGCTAATAGAGGAAGCTAAGTTCCGGGGCCTGGGAAATGAAGCATGGATAGAGTCAAAACATTCAAGAATCTGTGACGTCTGTAGCGAACCAGCAGAAAGACATTGAAAGAAAAAGTAACAAATCACTCGATATACTACCATACAAAGAAATTACACGAAACCGTTTTTCTAGGATTTCACTTGTAATCAAAATTGTTGTTACGATTAGGTATATACCTCTGAATAATGATGAGAACAAAACTTGTCAAAATATAAATAGAATATTAAAAAGAACTGTACACATACATAAACTCACACCTTCTTACCATGGGAGAAACCAGAAACTATAGAACCTGCTACGCTCCTTACATACTCTTTTTGCTTCGTTTATATTCATACATCTGGTCATACACGCACGCCGGTTGCGAGTGCTGCGCACCTGACCTTTCTAAAGAACATCATTAATTAGGTCACTATATGACTTCCTAGGGCGTCCCCTCCCGTCGTTTCCACTCGTATTCGCCTTGTAAATACCTTTTGTTAGTCTAGTTTTAGTAGTTGTAGTAGTTTTGTTTTGTAGAAAAAAAACTGTAAACTGTAGATGTGACAACTGGGTGAAAACAAAATTCATAACCTTTTCACGAGTTATAGCTACAGCTCCAAAAACAAAGTCTCATAACATTTCAAAAATAACGTAAAGCCTGTCAAGTTTAACCTAATTCCACATTTTTAAACAAAAAGTAAAGGAGTCCCCTATTCATTGATAAGCAAAGCCATCGTTAATACTCATTAGTAGGAACGGAAATGGAAAGCAGCCGACATAGGCGTCCAGTGACTTGTGCGTCAAAACAAATATCGTGGAATGATGTATGTCCCGATAATTGGGCGAGTTTTGATCTAATAGATAGTGCGGAATAAGTAGGGGGTGTCTGCGTTTGTAGAGAAATGGATCTGTCCTCAATTATTGGGAGTTTTTTTGGAAATTGAAGTGGGTATAGTGATTTGTGTATCAAGCTCAGTAGTATTGTATGTTTTTTTTTTAGGTGTGTGCACATGTATAATATTTTATGCCCTAAACACTCTTATCATTATAAATTATTATCATCATTATCTTTATATTTCTGAAAAAATTGATTCTGATCAAACTGTGAAATTAAATTATACTTTGACATCCTAAATGAATTTTGTTTGACCTCAAGTTGTAATTTAATTTATGTACAGTCGCCAGCACTTCAAGTTACCACAAACAGTTAAATTTTCTCATTTGATTTTGAAATGGACTTATCCAATAACATTGTATGTAAAGTTTAAAATCGTTTGGAGTGACAGTTTCGTATAACCTGATGTGCTGGCCACCGTACCTAACATTTGCACAAATGGCAGAATGTGATGATAACATTGACTAATTTTAAGACCATATACTGTACCATATTCTGATAAATAAATGATTATTATGATTAGGATTATGAACTACATTGGAGAAAGTTTAGATAAGCATATTTTTTGGAAACGTAATATAATGTTAATTAGGATTAAGTATAATAATTAGTTTCGAATTATGATCATCATCATCATCATTTCAGCCGAAAGACGCCCACTGCTGGACATAAGCCTCCCCCAATTGGGAGAGTTTACCATAATCGCCACGCTTGGCAAGCGGGTTGGCGATCGCAGTATGGTGTTAAAAATGCATAGACAACGCTGCTGCCCATTCTCTAGTAAGTCCCTTACTCGCCTTTTACGACACCCACGGGAGGAAATGGGATGGTGCTATTCTTTACGTCCGGCATCACACGGTACGAATTATGATACCTCTATTCTATTCTGGACGCCTTCAAATAAAACTGTCCCTAACTCCGTGTCCCGAATTACGAACTTCACGCATACTGCCCCTAGTAATAATGGGCCTTGGTAATAAAAAGTCAGTGGTTTTTATTAATATCTCGCTACAACACTTGGGTGGTTGGCTGCGTTATATGTAACGAAATCGCCGATGCGAAACTAGCTAATTATTAAATTTATAATTAAATATATTAGACGGGTTTATGTGATTCAGGCTTGGGGTCGGACAGTTGCGTCCTTTTTTATGACGCCGTCTTTAAGTTTACGATGGTTGAAACAAAAAACAATTAGGTTATAAAAATAATATTATCGCCTTGTGGTCTTGGTGAAGCCGAATTAATTGCTGTGCTTAGCACTTGACGTGATGTGTTGAAATAGTTCATGTTCATTTTATTTGTCGAACTGCGTTATTCATTATATTATTTCTGAAAAGGTCAATAATATTAACCTTGTGTTAATAATAATAATAATAAAAGATTTTTATTTCGAACGCAGAATCCATAGAGTGTTAGTACCTATAACGCTCCGCACAAAATGCTTAACAATTCAAGAGCTGAAACTCTCCGCTACAGTTCCCAAGATGTTGTTATACTGGATACGGAGAACATCCAGCGACCTTTTTGAGAGAAGAGAGTTTAGAGTCTTTTTTAGAGTTTTTGTCTTTGTGTGAGGAGAGTTCCTCGGTATAGTGACGCTGTTTTCTTGCGCACAATCGCGTGAACCCGTCGGTACGAGCCTGCGCAAACTTTTCCGATGCGCCGCAGAAGCGAAGAAGTCCCAACAACATCCTAAAACCATTGCTACACTGGATACACAGAACATCCAGCGACCTTTTTTGCGAAATTGACCCATAGATTACTCGTGTACAGATTCTGGCAGTAAGCCTCGAAAATTGTGATTTTTACTATGCTCTATTTGAAATAAGATTTGACATTTAAATTAACCTTTTTTAGAGTCCATTCAACCGATTTTGACTTATATTCCGTAGGCATATAGATGGCACTGAAAGCAAAAAGTGGTTACAATACCAACTGTTTACTGCATTTGCTATTGTCATGCCACCAACGCAATAGAAGTCAAAATCAGTTGAACGGACTGTAAAAAGGGTTTATTTAAATGTCTAATCTTATTTCAAACGGAGTTTAGGTCTGTACACTGAGCAAATCTACGGGCCAACATGTTGCACCAGACGGCGAGTGCCCTACGCTCCCTCTCTATATCTACATGTATTTAGGGGAAAAGAATAGTAATGTTTGGTTCAAACATCATGGCGATAGCTCGGGGTTTCAGCAGTAAATTTGGACATTGAAAGCCAGACTTGAAAGTCATACTAGAAAGCCATACTTGAAAGTTTAAATACCTCGTCAATGCAGCTTATTGTCAGGAAGCAAAGGTGGTCCAGAGGTATCGGCCCCGACTTACGATTTGTATTTCGTGAGTTCAAACCCAGGGAGGCACTTTTCTTTGGGTATTTAATTTCATCACCAATGCTCTCAAACGGTGAAGGAAAACATCGCGAGGAAACCGTCGTGTCTTGGAAACAAAAATTCGAAGACCTTCTATGACCCAGCAGTGGGAACATTGTTTAATATTGTTTACGTCTGACTATGCTATGCTTATGCAGCTTATTGATAAATCAAAAGCCAATGGACAACTAGTACCTACCTAAGTCTTCAGCTTGTTATATCACAGATGCGTGAACTACTGTATCATCATCGACTTATCATTTACTTCCCTAGGTTTTAATCAATCAATCAACTCAGCCTATCGCAGTCCACTGCTGAACATAGGCCTATCGCATGCTGCGCCACAACACCCTGTCCTCCGCCTTCCGCATCCAGTCTGTCCCAGCCACCTTTATGTGGTCATTAGTCCATCTAGCTGGGGGGCGTCCTACATACGCTTGCCGATACACGGTCTCCACTCGAAGATTCGTCTGCTCCACTAGCCATCGATCTCTAGGTTTACCGTCTTTCAATGCAAATATAATTTTCAGATACATTTCTCTTAATACTTATACAAACAAAGGAGATTGTTCTGCATCCATACATCGTTCGCCCCAGAACCAACAGCAAAGGAAAATTACTTTGCGTGTTCTAAATTACAAGTATATGCCCATGAAGACAAATTTTAATGACGGACAACTTGCAGAAAGGATTTATTTCAAAAGAAAACAAAGATTTTGAGGTTATATTTAGTAAGAAACAATCCTTTCAATACTTCGAAATACATGCTAATAAATGCATGTCACTGTTATTTCTATTGCCTGTATGAATATATCAGAAAAACATTTAAGTACTTACCTAAGTACCTATTAGGTATTTGATAAACCTTCTAGTTTTTGTATTAAAATAGGTAGGTAGGTAAATAAGTGTTTAACTTCAATACAAACGACTTTATCCTAATGTTTTTTTATTTTATTTATTTATACTTAGGTAGGAAGTCATATTACCTCATGTAGGTATGTTAGTCATGTTATTGAAAGATTGGACATCACTAATTGTCATGTCTAATCTAATTGTCAAAGATGGCGGCATATTTTATGTGATGTCGATAGTCGGTCTTTTAATTGTTCATTATGGAACTCAGAATGTCCGTTTCATACAGATATTCGCAATAAGTCTAATAAAATATATTTATAATTATTATGTAGGTCAGGTGTATGTTGGTCCTGGGGCCATTTCCGACAATGTCCTTTATTTTCAGGAGTCCGTGGCAGCACATAATAATATCTTTAATAGCACCTTTAGTGTTATATAAATGTATAGGTACACCATAATCGGGTAAGCGACCGACAACGAACCACCTACTGCCCTGCCACCGTTTCTAAATAATAAATATTACCATATTATATTCCATGTTGTTCCCGGAATGCCGACGGTTAATGAGGGATGTAACTTAAAACAACCCCTTTATATTCCGTTGTAATAATATCAGTTTCGTGGAATAATTTATTTTGTTACTAGCTTTACCCTGCCCGGCTTCGCACGAGTACCACTGTCTACCCTCTACCTTACCCTACCTACCTACCTTACCGTACCTGCCTAAATAAAAATAATAAAAAACCCTGCCCTACCTACCTACCTACCCTTCTTACTTACTCTATCTACCCTACCCTTCTTATCTACCTACCTATCTTACCCTACCTACCCTACCCTACCTCCCTACTCTACCCTTCCCTACCCTACCTACCTACCTACCTACCCTACTCTACCCTATCCTAGCCTACCCTACTCTAACCTACCTAAAACCTTCCCTGAACCTGAACCTTCCTTCCTTTCCTTCTAATTATTAAAGTACTAATATCGCTATAAAAAAATAGGGGTTGGTGACAGAAGAGTGAAAATTAAGGGTAATATGTATTTTTTAATGTCAAATCAAAATATAAAAAAGAAATTGTGTTGGACCACCCTTACCACTTGGGGTATGAAAAATAGTTCACGACTTATTCTCAGATTCTTATGATCTTTTTTGTGTATATTCTTACTGAATATACACAAAAAAAAATCATAACAATCGGTCAAGCCGTTTCGGAGGAGTTTTGTAACAAACACTGTTACACGAGAATTTTATAATATTAGGTATCTCGATCGCGTGGAACTTAATAGTATATAACATCGAGGGACTAAACGAAGCCATAATATACCAGAGGTGGTTTGACTCCCGAGCGTGCGAGGGAGTCAATGAAACCGAGGGTATATTAAGTTGACGTTTAGTCTCGAGGTGCAAACTGTACTTTTCACTTTGAGTGCGATAAAAATAGTCAAAAACATTTACGAGTAATAAATATTATTCCTCCAGTCCATAAAACTTTCGTAAGTTTTTAGGTAAATCTTCCGCGATTTTGGCGGCAAAAGATTATCTACTATGTCCTTCGCTCTTTGCTTGACGTCAAACTCTTCACTGTCACTGGACATTCTTATAAATTTATTTAAAACCGAACAAATTTACACTCGACAAATATTCTGAAATTTTTGCGGTAAATTTTTTCTTCTAAACCAGTCACAGATTAATAATTTAAAACACATGGCGCCACCATTGCGGAAAAACCATGGAATTAAAACTCTCAACATTTTCACAATGAAGATGGTCCACACTTCACAAATAATAGTATATTTACTGGCTGTTTGAGTTTGTCTATGTCACATGAAGCAAATTAAATAACTTATTACTTTTTACTCCCTAGAGACTAAAGTGGTCACTTTAGTCCCGCTTCGTAGGGCTATAATGGCGTACTTTTAGAGCATGAGAAGTGAAAAATATTATATTGTATTGGAGTATTTATTTCTCTGGTAAGGTTCAGGCAGGGCTTGGAACCGGTACCAAAAGTAAAGGTTCTGTATTGGTACTCAGCGTTTCTATATATATCTGTTATATAGTTCTTATGGGAAATAAATATCTTTAAACTTAAATCTATTGATTGATGAGCGTAGGTAAGTGTTACTTTAGAGGCTTAGCGCTGCAAGTAAGAATAGTCCTTATAGTGTGCCGATTTGGATGTCCCCGATAGTACTTATTTAATAAAAATCTTAAATTCATTAATTCAATGCACAACCCAAACCACTGGGTCTAAAAGCATGGTATGCAAAAGAGTTTCTTACTTAACGATGGTGAAATATGGAAGGGTTATGGAAAATCCATCCCATAAAGGAGTTAAATGAGGGATGAAAGTTTGTATCATCATCTGCCTATTCTTTTCCTATGTTGGGGTCAGCTTCCAGTCTAACCGGATGCAGCTGAATACCAGTTTTTTAGATGGAACGACTGCCTATCTGACCTCCACAACCCAGTTACTGGATAACACAATATCCCTTGGTATGTATGGTTGTCAGACTTTCGGGCTTCTGTATAAAATACAGTTTTATTTTTTTAGATGGAAAATCTCATCGGTGCCATGGTTTTTAGGTAAGGACATGATAGCCTATCGCCGGAATAGGCTATAATTTATTTGTGTATCTCAGAAGCTTCGTAAGAATATATGGCAATCAAGCAAATACTGTATTTTCCCCAGTTCCCAGATCACCATGGAAATAAAAGTGATTTCTTCCACAATAAACACACCGTACACACATAATGTTTTATTTTTATAGTCGAAATTAACATGTTACCGAATTTGAGAAAAAGAGAAGTACTAAATTTTTTTTAAAGTCGGTAATAAAGCATCGGAGCTGTAAAAGCCTCGATATTAACGATAGGTTATAAAAAAAATAAAGAAGCTCCGATTCAGCGTATGGTTTATTACACAGATAGGCGCCGCTCTTTGGGCTGTGGTCCAAGTTAAAATCAGCAGCGAAAACTTGTAATTACTATCTACAAACTAAATCGCTCCAGATAGTTTTAACAGCTTCACATAAGAATAAAAGAACAAATCAAATGCTTACAGTTTTCAGGGTTTTCATCATTATTTTTGAGATTCTAACTCCCGATTATTTATTGGCACATCACATTATACCACAAATTTCGTCTCGCTACATCACAATGTGTATAGTAGGTTAAACAGATGCTATTACTTAATGCGTCAAGTGACGCGGGCTCAATTCCCGCATGGAACAAATAAGTATTTGTACCAGCCTGGATCTGGATATATATTTTTTTTCATTATTAATTTATTTACTCTGGTCTTTATTCGATATCTCTGAACAGTAAAAATCATCATCATCATCATCATTTCAGCCTCAAATCATTGACTAAATAATAGTAATAACATAAGACGTCATGAAAAATAAAAAATATGTTTGAACCTTTTGATATAAATCGTTCTGTCGAACAGACAGATGTGCTGCTGGGGAGTTTGTTGCGCTACTTCTTCTTCCCAGCTAAAACACTAGGAAGTGGTGAGGGGCAGGCGTTTTGGGGGACTGTCTTATGTAATTTTGACGTTCGAAAAGTCCTGATTCTCAGCCTAATGACTTTAGATTTTTATTTTTGTCGATTTGGGAAGAACTTTCTCGCTGCCGCGTATAACTTGCAACAAATCCACAATAAAATTTCGGACCTTGTAAATTGATACTGATGTGAAACGAAAGCTGCTATGCTGGTAGGTAGTCGTATATTTGTCGTAATCAAGTCAGGACCATCCGACACCTACATACATCTATGTAGACATTCATACATAGAGATACAGACATAAATACTAAAATTCTAATTTCAAGTCTTTATTAGTGGCTTTTGTGGACATGATATTTATTCAGATTTGTTACTGTAGTAGTAATGGCAATCATGTCATTTGGTTTAATTAGATTTATTGTTTATTTTTATATTTTTAGTAATTATATATAATAAAAGACGCAACTAACTATTTACACTACGTACTAAATTAAATGACTAACAAACTAAATAAATAATAATACAGTTAATAAAATATATAATCAATATAATAATTATTATTATAATATATAATTAATATAATAATAATAATAATTATTATAAATATTTTTTTAATATAATATTTTATTTTATCTTTTATATAGATTATTTTCTATTTTGTGAATGTGAGAACATTGTAGTTCTAGTAGACTGTAGATTTGCTGACCATTTTCTAAGTTATTTGCTGTCTGACAAATCCGCCCTTTAACAATCCCAAGGTAAACGAAATAAAGTATTCAAATTATCACAGTAGGTAGCTATATTATCCCAATGAAACTTCGTCCGCTGTAACAGTTTCACACGTTTATCTTTTCACACACAATCCTTAAAGTATTAGTAATAAAGACTTAAAAACTATGATAATAAACTTTTATAAATTAAAAATGACGTAGCCCAATACACGTCACGTGCCTCCGTACCCAATGCCTTATAAAGGGACTGTCCACTTTGTCTGATAACGTTTTTAGTACCTCGTCTGTCGGAGCTAACGCGCAACCTACTCATTATTGACGCTGCTCTCTTTCTCATAATGGCATGAAAATTGTCAACACGGGCTTCCGCGAACATCGGCGAAGCGCTACAGAAGCGCGGAAGCCCCATCAACATCCTAAATCCAATAATATATGTACGCGCAGGACGCTGTAGGCTCTCTGCGTATATTTAGCTTATTCCCCAAATCCCCCCTGAAAATCCCCCTTAGGAGGAAAAGTGAAATCTGTATAAAACAGTCTAGAATTCACCCCTGATAATCCCGCTTAGGAAGGAAAACTAGAATTGAAAAAAAAAACTTATTCCAAGACTAGTGTTCAGTTTTCCCCACTGAGGGGGATTCTCTGGGGGGATTAGTGAAATAAGCCGGATTATCAGGGGTGAATTCTAGACTGGTTTTTATATATTCCACTTTTCCTCCTAAGGGGGATTTTTCAGGGGGGATTTGTGGAATAAGCCGTATATTTCACCCACAAGCTGCACTATGGTTTCTGAAGATGTTTTACTCATTCATGCATAAACGGCCAGAACAGATTTAAATGCAACTTTGGCACAAAGTTGGACCATGTTCCATGTGAGGGGTCACCAAAAGGCGGTCCGCCGACCTATTTTGCACGGACCTTACGTAAACAGTAAAATTTACACTCACACATTATACTCCAAAAATTAATAAAAAAATATGAAAAAAAAAAAATTGAGTGTTGTCTTGCACCAACTTTACTCAGACTTCAGACAGATAATTTCAGAATTAAGTTGTTGTAGATTATCTTGTTCAACTCTCATAACTTTTTATTTTTTGTTGTATGTATGTATCATCATCATTTCAGCCGAAAAACGTCCACTGCTGAACATAAGCCTCCCCCAATTGGGGGGGTTTGCCATTATCGCCACGCTTGGCAGGCGGGTTGGCGATCGCAGTATGGTGTTAAAATGCATAGACAACGCTGCTGCCCATTCTCTAGTAAGTCCCTTACTCGCCTTTTACGACACCCACGGGAGGAAATGGGATGGTGCTATTCTTTACGTCCGGCATCACACGGTATGAATTATGATACCTCTATTACGGTACATAATATATGTATTTATTATTATATCTTAGTTATAAATATCTTCTAAATTGTTTTCTGTTATTGCACCTACTGTGTATTGTCTCTGCATCACCCTAAGGTAGACAGGTAGAAAACGCCCAAGGCATTAAGTCCGCCTTTGTACAGTTATTACTTGTGCATAAAGTTTTAATAAATAAATAAATATTTTTTAAGCAAAAAATGTTTTTTTTTTATTTTTAATTAATTTTAACTACATACTTTCTTAATTTTTCCATTACGCGATATTTGTTGATTACTTTGGATTATACACAAACGCTATTCGTGACGTATGTAGTACGTCATTAAGCGCTACTGTTTGTTAAGCATGAGGTCCTGGCTTCTTATATTCCCGCGTCGGGCAAAATGTTACTGGGTTTTTCCATCTGGAATTTCTCAGTAGCAGTCCGGAGTCTTGATCTGTGCCCGGTTGATGGCAATAGGTTCGCCCCCTATTACACGGGACTTAAATATAATTGGCAAAATGTGGATGTAAGTACTATGGGTACGCGTCTACCTAACACCGTGGTCATCCGTCCCATCATGACCTACGCTTGCGTCGTCTTCGCTCATATCCATAAAATGCAGACCCTCAGAACCGGTTCCTTAGTAAAGTTACAGGCTTTCTATGTTCGCAATTTGGATCAAAACTTAGATCTAAAAATGCCCTCTCAAAGCGTTTGACTCTGCTATAAAGTACCCTGTTACCCTTCAAAGAATACAGACGTGATGTAATGTTGTTACTAACCTTCAGTCAAAAATCTGTTAAAAAAAAACCGTTCTCAACACAACTGTCTCGTATCACCATGACCACTTTTAAAGACAGGTGATGGAATCATGTTAACGAATTTTTTCGTCTGTGGTCAGAGGTTGTTTAAAGTATTGTTTATTGTTAATTGTTTTAATCGGAAGGGGAGTCCGTTTATTAAATTTTTTGTACCATTAGTTTTTAATTACGGGGTATAAATTGTAGGTATTATACTGATGGAATGGTACCCGTTTTGGGTTTTATTCGGTTATGGTCTTCGATCAATTGATCGAAGGTTATGGTGGCATTCTTTTCGAGAACACAAGAATGGTTATTATTTGTTTGTTAATCTGTAATTATTTCTTAAACATACATAGCCTCACGCCTTCTTCCCATAAAGGTAGGCAGAAACTTTAGAACGCCACCTGCTACGCTCCAGTACATAATCCTTTTGCTTCGTTCACATTTCTCAGCTCTTTAATGTAGTTCAAAAGTGTGTACACACTTTTTTTTTTTTTTTCAGAACGGTATTTGTTAACTTATTTTCAACAGACGTTGTAATATTTTACTATTATATCTTTTGTTGATAAAAACATTATACGAGTATATACTAATAATATAACGACGAAAGATTTTTTGTTTGTTTGTTTGTATCGAATAAGCTACGAAATTACTGGACCGATTTTAATATTTTTTTCACCAATAGAAAAAAGCTAAGTTATCAGAAAGTAACATAGCCTATAATTTATTTTTAAAAAAAATTGAGTTCCTTAAGAAAATTGCAATAATGAAACCCAAAGTAACAAAATTTTGCCTATAAACCACGGAATCGAAACTTACGTGGGTGAAACCGTGGGGAGCAGCTAGTTAACTATAAACCAATGTAAGCGTATACCATTAGTAGATAGGTATCTATGGTGGCTTTGCATAATAATATAATTATTTGACCGGCGATCTGTTTCTATAGACTCATTGCCAGCTTGCTTGAAGGAGTGCGAACTAGAACCAGCTATAATTTCAGAACAATGAATGACCTAACTATTGACTGATCTGCCTCCATTGATCTTGCCTCTTGTTAAATGTAGTAAGTAACTATCAGGTGGAGGTATTGTCTGACGAGAGACGATCTGGTGTATTTAGCGAACAGAGGGGCTTGACTGTTCACGGGATACAAAGCTGTTAGCTAGGTGTGCTCTTCATTAATTGGAGCCAAGTCATGGTTCATAGCCCGAGTTTAAAGTCCAGCTTCTGGATTTAAATCGTATTGAACAATATCGTACTGTTTTTAGTGTAGTGTAGATTTTAGGACTAATAATAATCAATAATCTTTCACTTTTCTCAGGCAGCTCACTAATTAATCTCACATATCTCAAATCACGCGCGTGTTTTTTTTTTTTTTTTTTTGTGAAAATGTAAATTGTTTTCAGGATTTTGTCAACACCGACTAAGAATCGCCAACATACGTACGAATAGTTTTATATACCTACTAACTTATTTTGTATAACCACCAGTGTGGGTTTACCATAAAATATAAAATTAAAAAAAATTGACTTCACACCCTAAACCGACCTATTTAATAACACATCCTTTATAATATTATCGATAAAAAACAAAGAACCGCTGTTTGCTCCTTGACCGCAAACGACAACCTCAATTTTATACTTAAAAGGGAAACTCCAAAAGAAACTGAACCTTATGTTGATTTAGGTGAAGTGTATTTAAACTTGTTACGTGGTTTTGCTAAAAGTTCTTTCAATTTAGTTTTCAAGGGGCATAGATAAAAATCAATATGTCATTTTAAAAGTTGTCTGTGGATTTTTTTATCGAATTTTGTTAATTAAAAACGTTTTATTAGGCCTATTCGTTGGTGGCAAACGTTTGAGCATCTGCTTTTTTTTTGTGAAATCGTATAAATTCGTGGTCGATTATCTGTTTAAAGATTTGTAGGTCAAGGTTGGTTGGTTTGATTTTGAAAAAAAAAAAATACTGCAGAGGTATAACATAAATTAATCAGTTTCCATCATTACACAGTTTAATATATTTAAAATTCTTTGTCCTTTCAAAACTGTAGAAAAAAAAAGATAAACTGCCATAGATCAATACATAGACTATCCTATATAAGTCTCTATGGATAAACTGCATTCCAAGTACAACTGAAAAATGCCATGAGTAATGCGTGGTCAACCACCTATTGAACACCTTGTGCTTGGCTATTTATTTGTCAATCATGTTTTGTTGCCAGTTGCCATTTCGCATCGACAGATGAAGGCATCATGAGGCATTGACAGGCTCATAGAAGTATTTTGAGATTCTAGAGATGCATCTTTATATCGTGTGTATAAAGAAGGCAAATCTCCAAGTGACGCCCAGGAACTATCATCTAAATCAACCTTTTATCCCACTATTTTGCATACAGCCAGCGAGCCATTCTTCGATTATCGATAAGGCACGTCACTACCTCGAGAGCCCTCGTAGTTCTCATTATCGGCGTCACGCGCGCTACTCGAATGGCGCTGTTGTGCCAACATGGCTGCCGTTTCGGCAGGAAAACGGAGTGTTAGTGCGTGTGACTCTATCAAGATATAGCGGCAATTACAATTTGTTACTCGTAGGGTGCACGCTGTAATGATGAAGAAATTTACTGAAAGTCAACGTTTGGTTCGTATCACTTTTCAAATAGAATCAGACAGTAAATGTTCACTGGGAAACGAATGCGTTTAAGTTAATTTAATAAAGATCAAAACTTAAACTTGTCTGGGTTTGCTACCTTCCATTTCCAGTTCGAGGAGTTTGTTGATTTTGCTGTTACGTATACCCAAAGTCTCAAATTCAGATAATTTATGTAAACAAAGGGGATAACATATCAGAAAAATATCTTCGTGATGCTAATTCACATAAAATGGCGAAAAAAGAGGTTGCATTTTCTTTTAAGTACTGAATTTAAGAAATAATAATTAAAAAATAATCATACCGTAATTATTTTTATAAATTTTCGGTTTAAAACAAAGTTATTAAAAAAAGGAGATTTTCTGGTATAAAATATTTTATGATACTGGTAACAATGCAGGAGATCCAAACATTTTCACATTTTTTACATCTTCAACAACACTTACGAGTATAATACAACTCTCATTCATAGATTCATATTGTATGTAGCATATCTAGCCACATTTTGGATGAAAACGGCTGTAAACTGTTTCTAGTGTAAATCGATTTTGGGAGGCCTACATCTAGCAGTGCACTTAAAAGGGCTAATTATGACGATCATAGGCCGCGTCTCCGACACACTACATAAAATATTGTTTGGATTAATATTTTAACTCACACACTGACTTATTATTTATTTATTTATTAAAACTTTATGCACAAGTAAAAACTGTACAAAGGCGGACTTAATGCCTTGGGCATTTTCTACTAGTCTACCTTAGGGTGATGCAGAGATAATACACAGTAGGTGCAATAACAGAAAAACAATTTAGAAGATATTTATAGCTAAGATATAAGAATAAATACATATATACATACATACAAATAAAAATAAAAAGTTATGAGAGTTAAACAAGAAAACCTAAAAAAACTTAATTCTGAGACGAATCTGCCAACTTCTTGTGTATGTGTTCTCGAGCTTTCACTTTAAATGTGAACTGATTATGATAATTTTTTTTGGGAAATCATATACAATGTTTGAAATATGTGTTTTTCTGTTATTACTTCACTTTTCATTCTTTTTACCAATTGTGGTAAGTAATTCTGATTATTATTTTTTATATTTTTTATTTTTTTATTCTAGGTACATAGTCTTCACCTATAAATATTAATTAATGTATACAAACTATTGTTAACATTTTAAAAGAGTAAGTATGAAGTTTCTTGCCCATTCTTCTCCATACATAACTACATTTTGGAAGGCGCAACTAGAATCAATTAACTATTCATGTAATTTTTGACGTTCAAAAGTGCATCCTCGTGCCTATTTGAAATAAATTATTTGACTTTGACTTTGGCAACGGTATTTTGTTTGCATAGTTCTTATAATTAATTCACTTTAATTTCATAGATGATTATTTACAACAAAAAAAATATGATAAAATGTTTTGCACCACTGTCCTGTCATTTTGACAGTGACATTTCTTGACATTACATTGTCTACATAAATTATCTGAATTAGAGATTTTGGGTATAGTTAGATTTACTTTCTTGTCAGAAGACTATATTTCGTAATACACATTAAATTTCAATCGATCGCAATTCTTTTCATTCTGACATACATTAACTAAACTAGATTTTAAACAAAACAAAAAAAAATATTATGCACAAAAAAAAAAACAAGATATTTTTCGTGACAGGAAGTTATTATAATATCATCCACAAAAATACGTAGTATTGAAGCTAACTCGAAAACTACCCATGCAAAGTTAATAATATTTATACGGGAATACTGCGCAAGTTTCCTCTGCTAAATTAAAAAAAAAAAAACAAAATCAGTCCGCAATTTACGAAAATTGAACCTCCTCATTTTTTGAAGTCGGTTAAAAAGAATAAAAGGCTTAGAAATTGTTAGGAGTGCGCGGGATGTGCAACTCGCACTTGACTATTTTTCGATCTGGTGACGTCACTATGTGCTGCTTTTTATGGGGTGAGGTACCCCTCTTATGTTTTTTTTTTATATATATTGTTATTTAGGGTAGTAGGTGGAGTTTTTTGAGGACGTTTGTCGAAAGTAAAGTAGTTTTCAACCGTTACGACTTTTAAAAGAAAAAGAAAAGAAAGAAAGAAAATACGTTTATATGCGGTAAACATGACGCAAAAGAAAGATTAAAAGCACGAAAAGAACTTGTTGGGGGAAAATATGCGTCACATCCACGCAAAACGGCCATTGCTCAGCATAATGCTGCGACCCTATGCGAGACGGACCCCCAACGCTGGTTTTCATTGAGAGCCGGCGTTGACGTGATAACGTCAACCGGTGCAGCATAGCGATATAAAAAAAAACAATAAATAAAAAAATAAAAAAAGTAAGTTCTAGATAAAAGTTTATTTAAATATAATATTTAACTAGCAACATTCCGTTCCATCGGCAACTACTCGTGCGACGCTGGCTAATAGTAATCTGTGCACGCAGCTGTCATAATGAAACTGTTTGACATACTGACGTAATGGTTACGTTATAATTTATCATGACGCTTATGCAATAAATGTTATGATGAAATTGTATGAATATCAAAGGGGTTATCTATTGAGTGATTATGATAGGTATCAGGTATGGTTTATGTAAACAGTTTTGTGAAAATTGTCTTAGAGGATGTGGATGATGAACTCGGTTTTAGCTTAGCTAGAGTAGGACCATTTGTTTGCTAAGTAAATCATTTGATTTTTACAGTTAGGACAGGGCCTAAGTGGGGATTTAATGAAAGGATTCCGCTGTCATCCAAACCTTGCTTGCGATGAACTACGAACATAACTATTTAACAATTCTACAAAAAAAAAAAAAAAACACTTGTCTCTTAGTCTAAAACTTTGCATTTGGTTTATTTATTGCAGAAATTGTGAAGAAAATTCTTTATAAATTCCGTTCCCTGAAATTTTTATTTTTGTGCTCAACATTATTCTGATTATAGGCTTGCCACACCCTAATACTCAGAATCGAACAATGGTTTAAAAATATCCAATTAAAAATTCTGTATAATTTCATAGTTCAACTACAAGATCTTGTATATAGGTGTAATGACCGTCTTGGATTAAGTCTTCTATGTGAAGCACTGTTTTAAGAAAACAGTGTCTAGTAACATTTTCCAACACTAAAATAACTACGTTTGTCCCGCGCCCCATTCAACCTTACGCCATTATTAATCGGGTCGACAAGTCAACACAACCTGAATTCACCTCAATGAGTGCCTCGCATTTCGACGTTATAAAGAATAATCCAAACCGACCCTGACAGACGACCCAACCCGCGTAAACACACACTTCTCCCTCTAACTTGCGGACAAACAACGAGGGAGAAAAGGACAGAGACAGTTTTGACAGTGCGTCTTCTATTCATTAGTCGTGATTATGGCACGGGATGAATTGACATCTGGGACATCGGGTTAGGCGCTCGGATTTCCCTGCTGAGGTCTCTGCTAAAAATTTGAGCGCGCGAATTCTATGAAATATGTATAGCGTCTGGGGCCGGATCGTCTGTGTCTCGACGCGAATATATATATTTTCTTACAAGTAACGCTGAGTTCAAAGGGAAACGTAGGGGAGTTTTTTCAAAGCTTCTTTTTAAGTCGACTTAGATATAATTAAAGTCAGCAAGTTTTTTAATTACACGATAGAAATTTAATTCGCATTTGACGCAATTCGCTGGGCTGAGGGAAAATAATGATCTTGAACTCACCTAGAGCGGTGCTGGCCATCCTCATTGTCTGGACCTGCATATCATCTGGGGATCCTTGGGCGAGCTTCCTCTTGCGTGGTCGTCCTTTTTGGATCGGTCCACCGTTGTAGTACTGTGATGGTGAGTCACCTTCACTATGCAGATCTTGACACCTGGTTACAAAAATTAAATTCCTGGTTACAGATTCATGTTTTGATTTAAATCAAAGTGGAATTTTGATTGACTTTTCTCGGATTTACATTTAAGGAATTTGTGATACAAATTCTTCGTGCCTATTAGTAGCAGATCCGAGTTAATTGGCGAAATATTCGGGAGCTCGCTTTGGAGAGTTAAGTCGATAGACATGATAATATCTATATTTCACATCTGTTTGTTTTGGAATTCTTTTTAGTTTGTTATTACTTTTTATGAGAGCAAACATAATAAAACTAGAGTTTATGTTTAGTTGGTACTGTTTTTTTTTTCTAAGCCAGCATTTGAATAAGATACATAAGAGAAATACCGATTAATTAAAAACCAATGAGATATTGCTTAACTGCAACAAACATCATTCTATTTTATTTATAATTCGCTATGTTCCTCAGTTGAATCTAGGAATTGCAGCCATACCAAGCTGGTTTATTTCAGTAAGGTGCATAATTACCTCATGGAAACCACATTTATGAGATAATTATTATTCTGTATTGTAATTTTGGTTTCTCTTTATATTTCTGAGAACTGAGCTCGTCGCACATTTCTCATTAAGTTTTTTCTTTACCTAAAGGTATCCGAAATTATTTACATAAATTACTTGAGATGACCCCAAAACGTAGGTTAGACCAGTATAACTCAGTGTCAAAAAAATAAATCCAAAACCACCGGCCTATAGAGACTTGTCATATCTTCATCGCAGTAGTTATTAAAGTAGGCGCTGTCATAGTGGGATCGGCACTAGACGAGATCCTGTGCTCGTATCATGAGCGTATTCGCAATGATCCTGTTCCTTTAGAATAGCCTGATACTTACCTAAGCAAAAGTAAAAAGAAAAGCACTTATCTATAGACACTAGTCATATCTTCATCACAGTAGTCATCAAGGCAGGCGCTGTCTTATTGGGATCGGTAGTTGACAAGATCCCGTGCTCGCATGACAAGCTCATTCGCGATGATTCTGTTCCCTTAGAACAGCCTGATAGTTACCTTAGCAAAAGTAAATAGAAAAGCACTCATATATAGACACTAGTCATATCTTCATCACAGTAGTCATCAAGGCAGGCGCTGTCTTATTGGGGTCGGTAGTTGACAAAATCCCGTGCTCGCATGATAAGCTCATTCGTGATGATCCTGTTCCCTTAGAACAGCCTGATACTTACCTAAGTAAAAGTAAAAAAGAAAGTCACTCACCTATAGACACTAGTCATATCTTCATCACAGTAGTCATCAAGGCAGGCGCTGTCATAATGGGGTCGGCAGTAGACGAGGCCATCTCTCATGCCAAACACGTCGCCCTTGGACAACTGGGTGCCACAGGCCACACACGTGAAGCAAGTGAGGTGGTAGACGAGATCCCGTGCTCGCATCACGAGCTCATTCGCAGTAATCCCATTCCCACAGCGAGCACAACGTTTAACGCAGAATAATCTGGAACAAGGAGACTTGTATTTGCTCTGTGGCTTAGTAGCTGAGCTCAATCGCTTCGGAGAATTTAGAAAATTGTGGCGGAATTTCAAAGAAAGTCAGTTTCGTGTTCAGGGTTTTAATGTGGCGTGTGGGATTAGCCCCACACATTTAGAGAAAAGGCTAGGCAGATGAATCTGATGATGATGATAAGATGCCAAAATACACTTAATTAGACAACATTAACTATAAAACATGATTTAAACACAGAACGTTGTACATCAAGTCTATTTCTATCAATATAGTCGATTGTTTTAAGAACATCTACGAGTACTAATAGGACACCAGTACCAGCCGGTCTTTTTTTATACCACTGCAAAACACGTCATGTCATTCATATTTGATACAACACTTTTTTTGTTTTGAACCACCACTGGTTAGCTCTTCGCCATAATCTCACTTGATGGTAAGTGATGATAAAGCCGAAGATAGAAGCGAGCTTCGCCGGGAATCCTCAACCACAGAAGAACTTGATATCTTACCTCTAACTGCCGAAACACAACAATGCTGTTAACATTGTTGTTATGGCGACAGACTTAGATAAGATGGTGGTAGCTAGCCAAGTGAACTTCAACCAAGCCCTACCAACAACCGAACGCGTTGGTCTTCGAAACTACGCAACACAATTTGATGCGGTTTTCACCATTATTAAGATAATTTATTCCGGAAAGTTTATATGTATATGTTATGGACCAAGCCATAAATTGAGCATTATACATAATGCCCAGTCATTATGAAAAATGCCCAATATGAGAGTGCAATTTGATAATAATAATTATTCAAATAATCAAATTGAGCGGCCACCGAGCGCCAGATCCCCTCTATTGTTGGTGAATCATTTGGGCTAGGTTAGGTTAGAACGTGTATTATCAAATTGCCCAACTGTCATGTAGCAATATAATAATGACCGTGCAATGTGATAAATAATGAAGTTAAGATAGTAATTAATCACTTAGCCCGACAGAGCTAGACGTTATTCATAATGCTCGTACATTATTAATAATGCCCGCATTAATCACCTGGTCCATAACATATACATAACATACGGAAATACCGATGTATTTATCAAGTCGATAAATCCGTGTATAGCAAGGGCGGGTCGCTAGTGAATTAAGAAAAATAAAACATAAAATGTTTGTATTGAGTGCAATAAATAGTATAGAACTGTGCGGCATCTACAACGTCACGTGGGAATTAAGCATCAAAGACCTGAGGTCACACAAATCCTGCATCGCGCATTCAGAGTTTACCGCGCGACTAGCATATTATAACAAAACATCCCAACATCAACCGTCAGACAGTTGCCCACCAGACACAACACCCGTCTGGTTGGATGAGCCTGCCTTTTCCAGAGTATAATTTTGTTAACTTTACACACTGTTCCTCATACCTCTATCTCTGCATTGCATTTTCACTTCAATAATTAATATTGTTATGTTTATAAACCAAGTGTAGCTGTTAAGTTTGGCTAAGTAATAATAACAGCTGCACCTGTCGATCGATCAGGTTAAGCTTCTCTTGCCGCGGTTGGTCCATGGATGGGAGACCATTTTTTTTTTAACTCAATCTCAAATCATTTATTTCAATTAAACCATTTACAGGCACTTTTGAATTATCAAGGAGTCGGTTAGTAAGAATAATGAAGCTACATGCCCATTCCAAAGCGTAGTAGGTACCTATGGAGAATAACTGGTAAGAAACTCCATGGACACTCTTTTAAATTAAATTGTACAAAAATAATTATTAGTTACATCCATAATGTTGAATTTATAACGAAATGTGAGAACGATGTAAAAATAAAAAATAAAAACGTACACGTTAAAAGCGTCAAGAGTTTTTACTCTTTTTGTTTTTACTACAATTCAAAAATAAAAATAAGCCGTGGCAGCTAAGAGATGACCAGTCCCAACTGACGGCACCCGTTCACGAACATGACGCATAGATTAGCACCATTTAGCTTCATGATTGTTCTTAAACTCTAAAAACTAGTTTTTAGTGTCTGAAACTGACCTAAATATGTGTGGTATAAAATAATTGTAGTAAGAATCCACGAGAACTATGAAATTATTGGTCGACAGATGACAGCACTTCCGGCGATATACGTGAATCGTATTACGACAGCTCTCCATTGCTCCCTGTTGCTCTTGATTGCTCTCCAGTTAGATTTCACTATTTCACCTGCAAGTTTATTATCCTTTAGAAATATTTTCCTTTAGAAATAGTTTCCTTTAGCTACACTTCTCTGAATTGATGGGATTGCAACGTTTGAGATTCTAGTTAAAAAACAACGAAGCATGTTTCTATCTATAATTTATTATATTTTCATCTCTCTGTTTACTATGTGTGAAGTTATACTAAAAGGTTATTTATGAAAATTGAAAGATATGGTATCCTAACCTAAACAACACAATTAAACAAAAAAAAAAAATTGGCGTCGAAAAATTCCTCCTCATCGCTGTCGACTGATAATGTACCCAAGAGACTGGTATGTTGTATGGCAATGCTTAGCTTCTGGCCAAGGTAATAGCCAGCGTTTGGGTCACGGGAACTGTCAACCAGCCGTTTGGAGACTTCGTTAAACATATAATATTTTTATTTTATTTTATTTTTATTTTTTTCTGTTTATTGGCCCAAAGACTCTTCAAGGTCATTCCGCATGGACAAATGAACCTACAGGAAAAGTTTAACCAGTGCGCAAAATTTTTTTGGTGGTAATAGAACACATTACCATTATTTGTTCAATACTTTTTTTTTGGTCCTACTTGAAATCAGCAAAATATGGACACAATCTATTCGTAATGATATCAATGGGCGAGCAGACAGCTGATAGATATCTACTACTGCGTTCCGCTTCACTGACCGCGCCGCCGGCGCATTGCGCGACGAGTATCCATTATACCAGTTTCAAAATAAACATCTTTCTTTAACGATAACTTAATTTTTTTTTTTTGTACTAAGACATATCAAAATAAGAAATAGGTGTATAATAAAACACGTTTAAGTTTAATTTGTCAAAACTTGCGCACTGATTAAAAACTTTTCCTGTATAGTTACAGTAAATGGGCCAATAATCAACCTTTGACAACTTAACATTAGAACCCTCTTCGATAATCAATCAATCGTTATCACCAGTACTGACGGGCCCCATGTAAACAATTATAGCATATGTCCGGTTATAACAAGGGGGTGCCTAGAGAGCCAAATTATACCGCGAGCTTGACATTATTTTGACAGTTGCGTTTTGTTATGTCCTTAAAATAAGAAGGTAAGTACGCGGAAAAGTTTTATATATATCCATCCATGTTTAATATTTTAACTTCCCTAAAAAAATTGGGCTTTAAATACACTGCAATTTCAGTTAACTTATTTTAATGGAAATCTCCTCCTACGCGTTTTTAGGTAATTTAATAAGTATTTTTTTTTTTTTAATACTCGTATGTAATTTTTCAGTGTGGCAAGCAATTACCCGCTTGTAATTTTCAACTAAAATTACGTTTATTATAAGCTGTTGGTTGTGGTTGCATCTGGTTAGACCAACCCCAACATAGTTGTACAACCAATTAGTTCAACCAGGTTTCAGACTGGCTAAAGTAGACTCATCCTTCATGGGGTACTGTTTAAAATGTTAAAATAAAATACCTCCCCACATACTCTAATTGAACGAAACAAAATTTAAAACTTGTATAAAACGCACACTATGCAGCCAAGCATATTATAAATTGGGGGATTACATCGCTGACAAAAATGCTTGGCTCAATGCTGGTCCTGCTCCATAAGGGCGCATAAACTAATTGATTAGCATTTGAAAATATTATTGGAGCTGCTGAAGATTGTAAACTATTTTTGCATTGTATAAACTCAATGTCCTTGAATTATATAATTGCATAGCACAGGTGTGAGTACTATGTACTAGAGCTACCATTTACCGGGTAGTATGTCTTTTATTGACTTGAATGTGCCCTGGCGGCTGAGAGTATGTCATGCTCACTCAAATGTCTCGCTGGTGGTGGCGTGTGTGTTGGATCATTAAGTTCCCTTCAAAATGGTTGAGCTAAATGGTGCTGATCCATGCGTCATGTTCGTGAACGGGCGCCGTCAGTTGGGACTGGTCATCTCTTAGCTGCCACGGCTTATTTTAATTTTTGTGAATTGTTTCTATTACGGACGCTTCTAACGTGCACGTCTTTCTACATTGTTCTCACATGTATAACTTCAACATGAATGATGTAACCCATATTTTGTAACAATATTTTAAAAGAGTGTCCATGGAGTTTCTTGTCCGTTCTTCTCCATAGGAACCTACTACGCTTTGGAATGGGCAACTAGCTTCATCTTTCTGACTGACCGACCCCTTGACAATTCAAAAGTACCTGTAATTGGTTTATTTGAAATAAATGCTTTGAGTTTGAGTTTGAGTACAAAGGCGAAAAATCTTATAATAAACGTCATCTGCATATGACGTTTATTATAAGCTTTTTTTTTATGACAAATTTCCTTGTTAATATTAACGTTATAAAAGATGGTTAGTTATGTTAGGAGATCCACCCTGATGACCTTTCAGAATACGATATATGGGAAACGTGATCACGTGGTCCTTGGCGTTCATTCCACACTAACGTATTCCTCTGTTTTGTCCCTGGTTAATGATACTAGTCCAATTTTTTTTTACAATATAATGTATATCTACCACTGCCATGTCCATATGTTTTGTTTTTTGGCGTTATTATAATCACTTAAGAAAAATATATATACAGAGTTATTTGAGCTGTTTTCTTATATTTTATCGTGTATAGATAGATATGTGTGAAGTTTGTAAACTGATAATTATATCAAGTGACTACAACAACTGCCGTCGAAGACTCCACAAAAAAAAAACTGTTTTACATTTTATTTTTGTTTTATTATATTAAGATAATTATCTATTACCCACCGTGTCTGCAGAGTTTAGTTAGCCAATTTGCAATAACCTTGTATATAGTGTAACGTTACATTTTTCCGGGAGGGGATGGGAGGTCCAGGGGTTTCTTGGAGGGAAACCTCGAGTCAGGCTTCCAAGTCGCCGACCTTGGAGGAGCAGGGTAGTGAGGTATTGTAAGAGTGTTAGTTACTATGTGATAACGACTATTAGGATATTGTCCTATAGCATGTTGTAGAGTAAGCCAAACTCCAACTTGTAAGTGACCCCGAGAGGTTTCCCTCCAAGAAACCCCTGGACCTCTCATTCTTAAGGACGGACCTCCAACGTTACTTCTCCTCGGTTTCCCTGGCCTCTTATATCCTTCAGTTAGGGCCCTCTATTACCATTCGGTAGGGCCTGATAAACCTAATACTCGTATGATAGATATCTAATTGTTTTATTTATTAAAATTGTTCACTCTTTTAACTTATTTTCGTTTTAAGCTAGAACTTCTCCAGTTCTGATGATAGGTAGGTGGCAGTTCTTTCTCTGAACTTAAATTTTTCCCCTGCCGGAAAAATGTAACGTTACAATAAAGAAAACAGAGGAATACGTTAATGCGTTAGCGTTTCCTCTTAACAACTGTTACTATCAAATAACTTCTCTAACAGTGTGTAACTATAAACCCTAACCCTCTTAAACCGCGAAACTGTTGAACAGATTAGCATCTAAGTTTATTAATTGATGGCGAATAATAATAATATCTATCAAATTAGCTGCAGATCGAACGCGCTATTGAACTTCCTGAGGTTGGAACTTATGTACAGTGTCTCTTGTTTCCGAATTAAACTTTTCTTTTACAAATTAATAAGCTCGTTTTCTAGGGTATCGAGTAAAAATGGAGCGGCGTCTTCGTTGCTTTGCAGAACTTGTAGAAAAAACCACGATTAGTTTTTTCTTTTTTTTTAGGAACCACAAATATGTTATTCTTCTATACAATTAGAATCACTTATTTTGAAGACTTTCCCGCGGATATAATCCAACGAAATAATATATGTACGTTTCGATATCGAATGGACGAACTCGTAGTTTTGAATTGAACACTGCTGGTAAAACGGAAATAATCCCGGACCGTGAAATATAGAAAATGACGCATTTTTATGTAGGTATGTGGAGTTCACTATTCCCATGGAAGTGATGGATGACGTCACGCTGAAGTAGTTGCACGAAGGCTGCGTTAATGTCCATGTTCGGGGTCACCAATTTAGTGGTATGAGGAACAGGGTGTAAAGTTCACTCATACTCTATAGTAAAGGTTGGATCCTCCGACCAGACGGGTGTTGTCTCTGGTGGGCAACTGCCCAATAGTTGATGTCGGGATGTTGTATACATGCTAGTCGCGCGGCAAACTCTGATAGCGCGATGCAGGATTTATGACGTCAGGTCTTTGATGCGTAGTTCGCATGTGGCGTTGTTGATACCGCCACAATCCCATTTTAGGTTTGTCGTGCGTGTATTTCATCCAACACTATTTAGAAAAGAAAGAAAAATTGTTTGTTCTGCACAATCAAAACGCACATTTCAAAAATAAAGACATAAATATACACTTACAAAGTAGCCAAACCCTCGTAGTCAATAATTAAAAGTTTAAGGTTTGACAGTTTTGTCCATTGCTTGGTATCGGGTAGGTCACAATTTTTAATTTACTATACATTACAATTTATTATACATTACGTAAACATTGTATTTTTGTTTTTATCACTTCTCTAATATTTTGGATCGAAGGAGACGAAGGCATCAATTAACACGCTGGTATCGCTATCATAAATTCCTGCATTAAATATGGCCAAACTGTAAATATTGTAAAACCGACACTAAGTATTGTCATGTCAATTTCAATATTTACCAAAATGTTTGCAGAATGCTTTGCTCATTTTGATTAACGCTAGAAAGAGCACCAATCAGCTGTGTATAATTTTGTTTTAATTAGGCATTAAATGTGTGTTCAATTTAAATAACTATTTATTTATTGTGGTGACGCAAATTGCATTCTAAGCCTACGCCTGTTAATACTTGTAAAAGTTTGCACATCGATACGGACCAGACCATCCTGCGTGTATAATCAATGCTATGGAAAATTCAAGAACTTCAGTAAGTAGTTTGAAATGTTGATCAATTATGATAACCCTCTCTGTGGTCTAGTAGTAAGACCACCTGTCTCAGACCCAGACGTCCCGGTGGGGGCATAACATAGATAGTTTTTTATATTTCTATGGGGCATAATGTTTTGCTCGGTTTGGTTGGGGCTTGATCTAAGTCTGCCTGGCTAGCTACCACCATCATAACTAAGTCTGCCGCCATAACAACAATGTTAACAGCATTTGTTGTGTTTCGGCAGTTAGAGGTATGATAGCCAGTTCCTCTGTGGTTGACGATTCCGGGTGAAGCACGCTTCCACCTTCGGCCTTATCATCACTTACTTACTATCAGGTGATATGAAGGCCTAGAGCTTCCTGGTTGAGGATAAAAAAATAAAAAATAAAATATTTTTACAAGAAATCAATAACTCCATAACTAACGAGCCAAAATTTTTAACAATGAACGTAAACATTTTCGTTTAACTCACAATTCCGCCATGCTGTTGACGCAATGGCTACAAAAACAAGTCGTGGACAGGTGTGCGAACAACCAAGTGCAGGAGACTTTGAGTGACGGCTGCCTTGCTCCCTAATTGCTAACGTATCACCTACAGACTAACAACCGCTCGGTAAACGTTGACCACGCGTCGCGTGGTGAATCTTGTAATTATAGGATTATCATATTTATCATAATTGATTAAGCAACGCGGATAGTTTTTGTTTTATCTTCGATAGTTGTCGCGATAAGGTTCAGGGTTTTGTTTTATGGTTTTTTATTTTTTATTACAGATGTTGTAGCTAGTCGGTTTTAATTGAAAAGTGATTTGCAAAGATGTTTTTAGTTATCCATATACCGCCACACTAATATTATAAATGTGAAAGTAACTCTGTCTATCTGTCTGTAAACCGCTGAACCGATCGTCATGAAATTTGGCAGAGATATAGTCTGGGATATGGAGATGGACATAGGCTACTTTTTTACGCGATAACTGACATCCACGCGGGCGGAGCCGCGGGCAAAAGCTAGTAAATATATATGTAAGCACCAACGTACAGAATCTAAGTTGAGAAAAAGTGGAGAAGGTCTACACATCTCCAATATTAGTGCGCAATATCACGCATAGCGCATCGTTTTTACCGTTAACGAGTTTAAAATTTCTTGCAGAATATTTTCATCAATAAAGGCCGTCAATGTAATTGCGTGAAAATAATAGATTGTATGATAGAAAGGGCTGATTCAATCATTTGCGGAATAACTTATTTTAGTCGTAGGGGCCATATAAGAAAACAGCAACAATCTGCGTCCATATTTTGAGTTGCGATGTAAATTACCAAAAGCAGTAGTTGTTTCGCTTACAGTAAAAATATAATATTTTAGATCAATCTCCAAAGTGTATTGCAAAATGTTAATTACATGCTTTTTTCCTTTAAAAACAATATTGAACACAAAAAATAAACATAGAGCCTCTAAATCACACTCGATTTGATGACTTACCGCTTTTTCGTTCCCCTAAAAATACAAGAAATACAGATACCGTTAGTTTTTTCCTTTCAAAAACATCGCACAGCTCTTCGCAGAAGCAGAGAATTTTCTTCATAAAATAAAGAGTTCGCTTCGCAAGCTTACGCTACAGAGCCAATTACGATCGGATACGTACCAAAAGAATTCAAATTCATAATCACTCCAGAAACCCTTCTGGATAATTTTAGGAGCTTGGATTGCTATGATACATGATTAAGATAGGGGAAATGCTCACCGAAATAATAAATTTATTGGACAGTGTACAAATGCAGGCGTCATCGTCTCGACGACATTTCTCGTGTTTTAAGAAGATTCGGTCAGACAAAATGTGTGTCCATAACTTCTATACCAATTTGTGAAAGTACAAATCTGATAGCCGCCGCGTCAGTTTAATGTATGAAAATGAATCGCTATAATTTTTGAGTGTCTATGTTTACGTGATGATAAATCGATAGTTCATTGCTTTGCGTTACACGTCCGTCGCATGGTTTTATAGTAAATTTCGAAATATAATAATTTGAATAGTGTTTATATGAGATTTATCCAATTTTGGATTTAAAAGTTTGTGTTTCCGTACTTCTGCAAGCTGACTTCAATACAATACGGTATTTTCCAAAATCTTTATGAACAGGGAAGAGTAAATTCAACTTTTAGCCCGAATTTCCAAGTTGTCTGAGTAAAATGGACTCTATAGGTAATCCTGTTTATAAGTCCCCGCTTCTGTTCCATGGAAGCCCATCTATCAAAGCCAGAATCTGGCGCACTTTAGACTGATACCAATCTTGCTGAGTTAGTAATCCTTTTAATATCTAACCTTCTATATCACGACCTGACACGAGAAAAAAAATCTCATGCGCTAGTATGAATCGTGGAGAACTTAAGGAACAGGCTTAACAGAGATAGTAAAAAGCTAATAAACAGCCTTCACTTCAAACTGCTTACCTGTAGTAATCTTCTTTGCAGTAGATATTGCCGTCTCTTGAAAAGCAGGTGAGTTCTGTGTCCAGTGGCAGTCGGCACTCGCAGCAACGGAGGCAGGTGCCATGCCATTGCCGGTCCACTGCCAGCAGGTAATATCTGGTGAAGGAGTATAAGGTCTACATTCTGGCATAAGATATCCCGTACGTGACTTATTGTCGCTTATTTTTTGTTTCCTATAATCCATTTGAAATAGAATTAGACATTTAAGTAAACCTTTTTTACAGTACGTTCAACAGATTTTGAGTTCTATTGCGTTGGTGGCATGACTTGAAAGAACAATCGCTGCCGTCGAAGCGCATGAATAATCTAAAGTTCTGGCAAATATCCAGGCTATGACGACATAGGTGTAAGTCCTGCCTAGTTCAAAACATAAAAGTGTAGTAGTATTCAATTATCATAATGAATGAATGCAAAACAGAAATAGCTTCTGAACTTCAAAATTCAAGGACAAATCCTTAATCTAACCCTCACCTGTCCTGTATTCGTCCCCCGCAACCCGCGCACTCATCGGGAGCCGCGGGAGAATCTTCCGAACTCTCTCGTTCCTTCAACATGCCTTCCCGCTCCGTTCTGCTCGCAGAACTGGCCTCTGTATCTCAAATAACTAGGTTCAATTCACCCTGTACCGTGTTCTCAACGTTGCCGTTTTGAGTAGCCATTATTGCTAGGTTTGTGTTCACTTTTTGTCCTGTGGGATCAAAACGGGATTCTTCAGGACCTGTCAACAAAAAGATTAGTTGATTTGTTTGTTTCGTTCCGGCTAGACTGACCCTAAATAAAAGTATACATGCCATAAAACTTGGAATGGATTAGTATGATTAGTATCATATTTCGAAGAAAAGTATCAAGAAGTGCCTTGGGCAAAATTCATGCGATCCCTTTTCTCCGTAGTCACCCAATGTTGTTTTCCACCGTCAAACTACCCCAATTTTTTCCCGAAAAAATTGAAATTATCAGTCACAAAATACCAAAAACGCTCAAAGCCGCGATGGAACACCATGTATGACAGGCATTTTCGAAGTTTCCATAATGTAAAATAAAGGCATATCTTCCCGTACCAGACTACAATAGGGTAAAAATAGAGAAAATTGAAAGCTGAAACACTCTGGAAGTAGAACAATTGTTCCGAGAAACTGTAACGGATATTCATGACGCTACATAAACTGAGGCGAGAAAATAATGTAATAAGTGATGTAGTTTATGGATTTTGATCCGGTTTTCACTATCATTGCTATTATGAACTAGCTTCTGCGCGCGACTTCGTTCGCAACGTGGAAGTCGTGAGCAACCACAATACACTAAAATTAAAGCCACAAATTATATTATATCTGGTCAATTGAGTAATAGAAATAACGTATACGTTAACGTTCAAATATGTATCACGGGAAAAACGAGGATTTTAAATAAATGCCTTAACGAACATAGCAGTGTAAAGTAGATATAGGGAGCAGTAAGACACATTCAAGCTCATTTAAAGCTAATCACATTGAAAAGCTCAGATTAGCGCTATTCACTTTGAAAAGCTGGTTGAAAAGCTCTCAGGCAAAACTCGGGCATTGATAAGTTCTGCACTTTGAATCATGTATCGGGATTTGAACAGATCTTGATCCACAGAATGTCAGAGCCATATTCAATAAGCATTTAAATTTAATAAATAGTGCAACTATATCAAGGGTATGGTTTTTGTGTCATGGAAAATCGTAGCCTATCGTACCTATTCCCAATAATCATGATTTGCTGCTCATAGTAATATAATTATGCTCGTGACTGTACATTCATAATGTATTGAACCAAACATTATGCCGTCCCGCTCATACATTTAAATATATACCTAAATAAACATCGAAGGCTTCTTTCCATATCATTATTCGGTTGCACAAATAACTATACATATACTATGGGTACCTATGGGCTCCTCGCCATGAGACAATGGGGAGAATTCTTTTTATTTTCATTCGTGAACCGAGTCCGACTGTCGTCGCATAATTTTGAATATATGCATTGGTATTATCTTTTATATATACACTTGTACTATTAGGGACAGCAGTATTATGCTAGAGAATCTGGTTTTTTTTTTTTTTTCTATGAGAAATAGTTTCTCGTTGGTTAAGAAATATATTTTGTGCTATGTAGGTACTGAGCCTAGGCAAGTACTTGTACCTCACAGAAAAGTTCTGGAACAAACTCGTATCGTATCGGGGCCGAAGTCTTTTTTAAAGTGCATTGATTGATTTCTTAATTACGAAGATGTTTGAACAATAATAACACAAAACGATACTCATAATCACATTTTATTATTTAAGGATTATTTTAATAACGGTTTCTTTTTTCTCACTAAAGAATTTGTTCAAGATTTTTGGAAATGTTGAATCTTTAAAGATTCAACATTTCCAGAAATCTTTCAATAATCTATTAATCTCTCTAATCTAATCTATTTTCAGGAATCTTTTAAAAGCGAAGGAGATTTTTATGCCCCGAACTACTAGAAGGTACATTTTGATGTTATTGTAAACATCGTATTTAGTTCTATAACTTTCGTGTACCGCGAACCAATTAGGTACTCCCAGAAAAAAACATGTTACACGTGCCACGATATCGTAATAAATATCATGCATTACCTGAATCTTAATATTATTTGATTGTAAGCATTGATATCAGCTGTGGTTTTAAGAAAAAACTTTGTATGAGCGCTGAATTGTATTTTATTTTATTTTATTTATTGAGGGATAACAAACAACTACAACATAAATAATACACAAGATTAACAAAACTCTAAGTAGTAATGTTGCAGTCCACTGCATTATCCGCAGAATAGACATGTTTAAAGATCAGTGGCCACTAGACGAGCATTACCAAAATTAACAAATATTTAGAAATAAATAAATAAGTAAGTAACTATAGAGCTAGCTATAGCTACAAAACCAAATCAGAAACAATTTTTAATTATGCAATAAATAAGTAATAATAATAAGATTACAATTACAATTAAGATAATTTTTCTATAATATTAGAATTAAATTTATTTTTCGACCATGCAAATAGGTATGTCAATATCAATGAAATTTGAATTATAGGATTCCAACATTCTATGAATAGGGCAGCGTACTCGTAAGCCAGAGTTCGTACGACAAGAATTTAGCGCAAACAGAGTACGTGCACGAACCTGACGCATATAAACAGGGCCTCAAGTCTGCTATTACAATAGTGTCAGAATGGTCTCGCCATTGTGAGTATTTGACAGTGTTTGTATGGCAAATATGTCAAAAACTCACAATGAAGAGACCATTCTGACACTATTGTAATAGCAGATTTGAGGCCCTGGGCCTCAAGTCTGCTTTTACAATAGTGTCAGAATGGTCTATCATTGATTTAATAATTGTTGATTTTGACAAGTTTGGTAATCTAATAATATAATGGCGTCATTATGGCTTTCCAATGGTCAGCCACTGACACTCCATTGAAAGAATTGGTAATCTCGTACATAATGACAAATGAAACTTCCTACTAAGCTTCCAACTTCCTACTACTTCAAATTGCTAATAACACTAATAAATAATATGTAAAAAAATATATAAATGAAATCTGGCATGAATAAATGTTCAAAATGCCATTGTAATACAATTCTATTACGAGACCATTGACCGACCAATGATCGACCATTATGAATTTAGCAGATTAAGAAGTTTTAGCAAAATGACAATCGGATCGTGTTGGAGTGACGAATTTATAAAAATAGCAGATTTGGGCCCCTGTTCGAGGGACAGAATAACACAGCTTACTCGTTAGATCAGTGGCATCAAAATGACTGTGAACAATATCATGCAGCACGCTGGCCTCCTGTATTGTTACAAGTACGAAAGTATGAAACATACATAAGTAGGTAGGGAGCATTATGATCTGATTTCATTCAAAGTCAAATCATTTATTTCAAATAGGCACGTAAAAGGCACTTTTGAACGTCAAAAATTACAAAAATAGTTAATTGATTCTAGTTGCCCCTTCCAAAAGGTAGTTATGTATGTATGGAAAAGAATGGGCAAGAAACTCCATACTTATTCTTTTAAAATGTTAACAATAGTTTGTATACATGAATTAATAATTATAGGTGAAGACGATGTACCTAGAATAAAAATTACCTACTTACCATAATTGGTAAAAAGAATGAAAAGTGAAGTAATGACAGAAAAAATAATAAATGCGATAGATACATGGTGCTCACATATTTACAAACATTGTATATGATTTTCCAAAAAAAATAATATATAATAAGTCAGTGTGTGAGTTAAATTATATTAATCACAGAACATAAAATTAATATCATAAAAATTATAAATTATACAGTTAAATTAGCAAACAGTTTGATTTTGTCTAGACTCTAAATTGTCCTATGGAGCAGAACCAGCATGTTTCCAAGCATTCTTATCTTGGATATAATCCTCTAATTTGTAATATGCTTGTTTACAAAGTATGCTTTTAATATGAGCTTTAAACTTTCTTGCATTTAATTGCAATATATCAGAAGGTATTTAATTGTAAAATACAGACTCAAACTACCAGTCCCCAGCACCTAGCATAAACTATTTTCGCCCAGATACCATCCGCCATTACTGGTTTTGAAGTACACTTAGTAAAATGAAGTATAACAATATGCCAAGAGAGGATAGTTCAAGTGCAGAAATTTTGAAAACAGGCGAATCTACTCTTCTCCCTATAATTACAAATCTCTTCAATTCTATTATAAAAAAACAGGTATATTCCCCCGTAGTTTTGTCCCTTTTCCACTCTAATATTACACGTTTAGGAAATGCACTCAATTTTATAAAAAAATAAAAAAACTCATCTGGTTCTCAAACATACCTTTTTAATACCAATGTATTCAACTTCACCCGTAATATTCGAGTTTGTAAAGAAATGCCTTCTTTAATAGCAGAATTTTAAAGATATTACATTTTTGGGAGCTGCTTTCGTGGTGTTTTATTAAAATGATTGATATTTAATGCGATGTAAGCGCTTGCTCATGCTCGGCAGCTCGTGCGCCACCCCGCCTATCAGCGTACACGCAGGTACAGTCAATAACAAAAGTCATAATTATGACAACGCAATTTTAAATTTTGTTGGATTAAAATACTTCAATATAATTACTACTAGCTTCTGCCCGCGACTTCATCCGCGTGAAATTTCTTGTACCCTGGTTCTCCAATCCATTCTCGAGATATCATCAAAAAAGCTGTTCCATACAAAATGTATGAGAAAATGAAATTCGCATGTTTTAATCGTTATTCTGCTATTCGGGGCGGAGAAAAATCCAACAAATTAAAGATCATAAAAATCTGTCCAGCCGTTCTTGAGTTATAAATGGTGTAAATAATCCGCTTTTGTTTTATAATGATTAAGAAGATTTTTTCATGATATTGACATGTTGTGGCATAAGAGTATTGAAGAATACTCTAAGAAGAAATTCTTAGCGTGTCGATGGCAATCTAAATTGATTCAGCCCAGAATTTGACTACGTGTTTGCAGACATCAGGACACACTGGACACCATAATTATTAAGTGTCTCATTGGTTGTGGTACAGCAGTACATTTGCACTCCAGGTTGGAGTCATCTGTGATACTACTGTGATACCTGAGCAGGTTTTGCTGACTTCGAGCAACCATAGGCGTAATTAACTGCGTAATACATTAACAGTAGCAATGAGTTTTATTTTGACAGTTGAATAACATTCATTGCGTTATTTACGTTGTTGAATAGACACATTTTTCGAACAAATAATAAATAATAATAAAATATTTTTCAACTCCCATGCTCGTAAAGTGGCTCTTAATGAACCGCTTTTAGGTCCATAATGCAGTGTATTAAAAACGCGTGCTTTTTACTTTAAGTCACCGCGCTAGTGCTGTAAAGCAACAGATAACTATTTACTAGTCGGATATTTGCGCTTTTTTTAATCTCATCAAAGAGACTTGCTTAATGCTGGAGCCATAATGCCATATTTCACTTTTTTTTAATAGTCTGAATTGTCTCTGGTCCCAAAATGAACTAAAAATTTACCTTAAATTGTCTGTGATCCCTCCCGGAACCAAACGAAAAAGACCCTGACTGTACTAATGTAGGTATATTTCTCTATGCCAATAGTATTTTCTAATTTCATACTAACTAAACTACAATTTGACATACGACAACACTATGATGTCTAAACATTATATTGTGTTTTTTTTATTTTTATATAGGCTCTTTAGCGGTTTTTCCAGTGCCTTTATTTATTGTGCCATTTTCCATAAAGTTAATAACAATACAAGTCTGTTTTTTCCTCGCAAGTGTGTTGAAAAACTTCGTATGCAACGCATGTGCATTGATCATTACACTGTCGGCTTCCTTATCGCGCTCGCGCGAATAATACCGCCTCGAGCGCAATGATCAACTTAGCACACATGTATCATAATGTACTATTATTGACATAAAAAGGTGTTACATTTTAATTTGAAACCCTGACTCCTTAGCTAGGTGGTACCTGTGTTACAGGAGTCCGTGTCTTCACCCGTTTTTGAGACATTAACAATGTATACTATAAAATTAAAATGACGTAAAATATAGGGAACTTTGTGCATACATGCTCTTGAGTAATTTGTGTGCGTGCATGCCGTGCATGTGTGTGTTTATTGTATTTTGTGTGTATATGTTACTGTGTGGGTGTGTGTGTGTGTGTGAGAGTGAGTGATTGTGCTTGGTGGCTGGACTTTGGGTTATATCTGAGAGTTTGTTTGCCTACATTACTATTTAATTATCACGAGTGTTGTTCTTTAATTAAGTTTTCTGTCTGTGGATAATCCAGTGTTTGAAATTGTGTGTTTACTCGTAGTTACATGTGTCTAGTTTTATTTTTATTTTAAGAAGCAATAGATTAGCAATATCCTTCAAAATTTTGTGATTAATAGTGTCTCACGTAATTAGGGTGCTGGGTCCGGAATCAGATTAAAGACTTCCAGGGGCCGTATTATAAAGTATTATGTATGTAAGTATAAATATAAATAATATAATATATTAAAAACTTACATAATAATAAGTATATATTATGTAAGTATATAATGATATCATGATTCCGGTCCGAAAAAGGGATGGTGCTATCGGTCACGTGTAGCTCCGTCTCTCTCTCGCGCTGGAATCATGATGGCATTAAACCGTCATAAAGGCACCCACACACTGGCGCGATATCGCGGGCGCGACATGGATCGCGCTGCCTGTCGCGCCCGTGATATCGCGTCAGTGTGCGCGAGCCTTAATACAGCACCAGGTTAGTCAAGGCAACACATGCTTATTAGAGTATTTATTGCAAAATTCATGGCAGCCTTTACAAATACATGATTATTTTGTAATAAAACATGAATTTCAGTTTCGGTTCTAGGAACCTAAAAGGCATTAGTAACTAACTGAGGTAAGTCTGTCCGATTGATTTTAAGATCGTTTTTACTTAACAACTGATATTTTCTTCCTTGAAAGTTAGTAGGTATGTGGATGGCTGCTGGCACTTCTTTTAAGTAATAATAAAACCATAATTGCATGGAAATAATTCAAATGACATACTCGTAGGTACACCATATTGGAAAAGAAATAAGCTTGTTGCTTTTGCCTGTACTTACCAGGCCGAATTACAGTGATAAAAATCAAGTATGTTTTAAGGAAAAAGTGTAAAACATTATGTTGACTGTTTCGATATAAAACATTGTAATAATAATTATGATACGTAGGTATGTATAATAAGTACCAAATTAATATTTTGCGGTTTCGTATGGAAGAATTTATTTAAAAAAAAAAACTAGGTACTTGTCGAAATATTAATAAAATTATTATAGGAAAAGTAATAAAATATATTTAAAAGCATTATCTTGAGGTAGAAATAATAGTTTAATTTTAATTTTTAGGGTTCCGTAGTAAACAAGAAACCCTTATAGTTTCGCCATGTTCGTCTGTCTGTATGTCTGTCTGTCCGTGGCTTTGCTCAGAGACTCTTAGTACTAGAAAGTTGTAATTTGGTACGAGTACACATACATACATATATTAATCACGCCGACAAAGTTTTTTAGGGAATCTCCCCTACACGTAAAGTGGGGAAGATATTTTTTTTCTCGTCTGTCTCATGGTGTGGGGTATTGTAGGGTAGGCCGTAACCTTTAAAGTGCTAATTTTTGTTAGAGTCAAATGTCCCCCCCCCCCCTGTCACCTAAATGGTTGTATTTGGATATGTGAAAAAATTCACAGCAGTAGTATATATAACGAAGTTAAAAGAAAAACTATCACAGCTAAGTAGGCTTCACAAGTTACCGAGTAATAGTCGACCAACTTACTTTTACAGTTGAAAAACATGTTCTCCAATACATTCCGTATGGAAGAACATGTTTTTCAACTACAATGTTAAGTTGGTTCTTGGAATAAATTCATACCAACTACGGAACCATTCACTGTGCGTGGTCCGACACGCACTTGGACGGTTTTTGAAGTAGGTTTTGAGGTTTCCACTTATTTTAATATGTTTTCAGATTAGGTACTTACCTATAGCAGTGCCAGCATATTATGGGGATATCGACAAATTGAAAGATTATTGTTAAAAAATGTGAAAAAGCAATTAAATACATACGATTTAAATCTCAAATACACTATCAATTCCAGTCAATATCGCTGTCACAAAAACCTAAACTAGAGCCCTCTAATGAAACGTAGGTCCTCGTAAAATACTGCCGACAAAAGAAACTAACAGCTAACTATCAATTAGTCAAGCAAGTCTATGCAATTATTATCGAAACGTTTCATTTGTTCTAAAACAATAAAATCAGCTATCGGCTAGTCGGTCAGCCTTAATTGATGCAAATAAAACGAAGGTTTACGTATAGGTATTTTTACTTAGGTCGGTACGTTTTTAGGCTTTTGGGCAACACCAAGGAATTATTAAAAAATCTATTAGAAGGTATCTTGCGCAACAAGACAGTCTCATGTGCAAAGTTGTCAGAACAGTATCATGGACAAAGTAGTCAGAACAGCTTCAAGGGCCAAGTTGTCAGAACTATCTCATGGATAAAGTTGTCAGACACGTCTCTTATCTCATATATTTGTATACCAAAATAATAATGAATTTCAGTTGCATAATGATCTTGTATCCAGACCGAGCCGCAAAGTGCACATGCTTCGTGTACCTAGACTAAATAACCAACTATTTGCTAACAATGTATTCTGTATGGCGACCAAAGTTTATAATAAACTACCAGATTGTTTTAAAACTCTTGACTTTAGGACATTTAAATGTAAATTATTCAATTATCTCTTAACTAAATGCTACTACTCGACTGGTGATTTTATGAATGAAAAGTTGACTTAAATACTTATCATCTCTATGACTCAATTTAATATTTTTGACATTTCCATACCTAATATTTGACTAATTTGCAATTTGAATTTTATCCTATTTTATTTTATTCAATGTTATATCTAACAATCTAACCAAAATCCTGAAAATGTATTTGTACTCCGGAAACGGCAGAATATTATGAACTTTATAAAATGTATGTAACAACTCTGTAACAATATTCTGACAAATAAATGGACTATTACTATTACTATTACTATAGGCACAGTTACCAGAACAGTGTCGTGATAAAAGTTAACAGAACAGTCTTATTGGAAAACTTGTCAGAACAGTTGCATACACAAAGTTGTCAGAACAGTAGCACATAAAAAGTTGTCAGAACAGTATCATTGGCAAGCAAAGTTTTCAAATGTACTGAAAAAAACCGGCCAAGTGCGTGTCGGACCACGCACAATGAAGGATTCCGTAGTTGGGATGAATTTATCCCAAGAACAAACTTAACATTGTAGTTGAGAAACATGCTCTCCTATACAGATTGTACGGGGGAACATGTTTTTTAACTGCAAATTTAAGTTGGTCGACTATTACTCGTAAACTTGAAAAGCCTACTTAGCTCTGATAGCTTTCCTTTTAACTTCGTTATATATACTACTATCCTGAATTTTTTCACTTATGCAAAACTAACCGTTTAGCTGGCAGGGGGGGATACTTGACTCTAACGAAAATTGGTACTTTAAAGCTTGATAAGTCACGAACAATTTACTTAATCAAAAACGGTCTTCCCAAACCCCTAATATTTTTAAAAGACCTATCCAACGAAATCCCTATGGGAAGGACGAAAAAACAAAATTATCATCCCCACTTTACATATAGGGGAGGTACCCTAAATATTTTTTTTTATTTTATTTTTAACCACTTTTTTGGCGTCATTAACGTGTATACTTATGCCAAATTACAACTTTCTAGAACCAATAGTTTTTGAGCTAAACCGCGGACAGACAGACAGACGGACATGGCGAAACTATAAGGGTTCCTTGTTGACTACGGAACCAGGTATCTATCCTATGAAATGACAATTGCTTTCATTTTGACAATGTTACAAAATTCATCATTATGTGATAGAGGCAGTATTATACAGAGTGTGTTGCAATTAGGATGCTGTTTTGATAGCAAACAAAACTCTTCTGGCTACGATGGACTAAACAGTTTTTTTTTTAGCAAATTAGTGCCAGATAGAACTTGATGTTTTCATCTCATTTAATTTTTAATATAGAGACCACTATTAATATACGAAGAGGAACTGCAGTACTTATTATTAGGTCCCTATTATGAAAGCACGTTTGCCCCCCGGGGGTCGCACGACAATGGATAATTAGTTGTGTTTCACTGCCAAGGCTAGATATGTCACGTATCTGGGCATACATTTTTCCGATAACTTCAACTATTTAATAGTAAAATTATCGTAGATAAGGCTGTCTACACACTGGCACAAACCGATAAAATAATATTTTTACATACTAAAATGACAATAACTTCAACCCGGAAACGACTGGATCAGTAAAAATAATCAGTGACGGTAAAACTGAAATCGTTAAATTAATCTAACTTGGTAGGTACTTTTATCGTTAATGACTTTGTTAGTAAAGAGTAACGATTGTGTCCAGAGGCTCATTAAAAGTTCAATGATTCCATCGCTTTGTAATATTTTTTTTATGTCTCGCGAGTTCTACTGAAATATCATTCATTAATGTATGTAATGTAAACGATAGAACTTTTGTTGTGACGTGATTTGGGTTCTATAGTAAATTAAATGTTCCTTCAGTAGTACATAGTAATTTTATTGTTTGAGTAACTATAACTAGACAGTACACGGTTTATGAGAATAAGTAACTAATATTATGGTGATTAGGACTTAACACGATTGACATGAGGTTTGCGAGAGCGACGGTTAGTGACACGACTGTGTATCGTGAGTCGCCTGCGAGAACTATATGAGACGTGTGACGTCACTTGCACTTGAGCTCGTAAGGGAGCGGGCATGTGTGGGTAACGTACCACTACATAAACAACAAAAAAATAAGATAATGAATGAATGAATGAATGAATGAATGATTTATTCACTTACATTTCTTAACACTAGCTAAATTGCACCACAACGATCTCACAGTTAAACCCTTACGCAGTTTAACTGTGAGATCGTTGAGTCTCTCTTTCAATAAACATATTGTCAGGTACTACATCTATAACCTATTCATACTTAGTACCTACACTTACATAGATTCTAATAAATGTTTTTTAAGAATACGTGCGAATTTTACTTAAACTAATAAACTGATATCATTTCTAGAAATTACAGCTAAATTAGTAAAGCAAGGTGTCAACTTTTCAAACTTTTTTTAAAATAAATATATTATTCAGAAACTAATAACAAAAAAATTGTGGTATGTGATAGCTGAATATAATATGGTGTAATGACCCCTAAACGTTGGACCACTATTTACGCAACACCCTGTATATCGCAATTCTCTATTCAGGCTTGCTAGTATGTTGACAATAACGCATGACCCCTGGCATTGTTAATTCTAATTATGATGGATAATAGTATCAATTTCAATAGCCTGCCGCATTAACTAGACTCCCCACAAACGAACTATTTCTATATAAAATCATAAAATCAACCGTACATGAAAGGGCACTTAGTGGTTAAAAAATGAGACATAAAAAGTAATTGCTCCATCTTTAATAACAGGCGCTCGAATAGCTCCAAGTATTAATTCTTTAACATTTCATATTTATACACACTTAATTTTATATTGATACTATAAAGACTGTTAAAAAAATTAAATTAAATTAAACGGGCTCTTTTATACACTCAGGTAACGAAATACCCCGTGTATAATTATGTAATTACTTACCTAATCGTTACAAGAAAAAAAAAATACGTTATAACTTGTTGGGTTATAAATTTATAATCCATTTTTAAACTCTTTTCAAAATATAATCCATCATTTTAAATAGACAAAAATATTGATACTGTCTGTTAAATTCAATTTTCACATTGGAAACATTCAAAGCACGTTATCTTTTATTCAATTTTCGGTCAAAACTAATTCTGCTCGCTGACAATAACAAAGTACACCTGTATTCAAATTGGTACACTAATAGATTACCTATTACATAATGTTTATTATTTGATAAAAAGATAAACCTTTGTTGGAATATAAAAGTGTTAGGCTACCACCTAAAACAGCTAGGTACGCAATGCTTTTAAAATCGTTATCAAAATGAACACACCTAGAGACGTTTACCAAATCGTGGCCGATCCATTTTATAGTTTGTTCTTTGAAAAGCCCTTGGGCTATAATAAATTAATAACTACCTACTGTTTTTACGTTTACCAAATCTTTGTCTGTGTTATATTTTTGATACTCGTAGTTGATTTTTGAAATGTGTTAAATTAGTAGGTAGTAATATCAATCTTTTTTTAAGAATCTCATATTATATCATTAGGTATATTAATCGAACATCTATCGTGCTGTCGATAGATGTTCGATCAATATACCTAATGCTTATAATACCCAGAAATTACAACATTTTCCAAAGCATTTCATTCGAATCAGGCACAATAAACCTAACAGCATTATATGATGTATCTATTGTAAGGTAAACACCGACAAAGCCATCAAAATTCGCATCCAGAACACCGTTGATGCGCGTCGACAATAGATTGATTACTACACCGTTACGTAAATAATATCGACATTAGACACAAATAACCAAACTAGTACTTACTGATATACAAACTATAGTAAACAAAAACACTGACGTATACTACACTAAGTACTTATAAATCAATTCAAAACCTCGAATAAACAGGAAATTTAGAAAACGTCATGACTTCACTTTTAAAAACACTGCAAAGTCCACACAATAACAATAATACCCTGTGAATATCGATTTTGAATTTTGAATTTTAAAACCCTACCTCGACCCTCGCCGAAGGGGTACGAAACGCGTTCGGTAACTTCAATAGTTTTCGCGCGAATGAGGGGTTTTGAAAAATCCGCCCTCCGCAGTTTGGGCGGCACTCCCGGCACTCCCCGAATACTCCCCGTGTTTGTTACCAAGATATCCCTCGGGAGGTCTTGTATTCAATTTGCAGACTAGACGCTCGCTGTGAATATTTTGCTATAGGTAGGTTTTTGTATTAAGTTTGCTACACATAAAATAAAACAACTGAAAAAAAAATATATACTCAGTTATTGCGATATTATATACTTTCTTGTTCGTCAAGCTCAATTATGACATCTTTTTTGTTTTATCACTCAATAAAAATGCTGAAAGACTAACTTTACAAAACACTGAATAAAAAAGTGTGATCCTCAATAAATTCTATATTCAAAAACTACAGATGATTTTTCGACAACAGAAAAAAACGAGCAAAGAATAAAAATATGCTTCTAAAAGAAAACTCAGGCGACGACAAATAAAACTCTTTCAATAATACATAACTGCAAGTTCCAATCTCTATTAATTGAGAGATAAACATCGTCCAGACGTTTTTTAATAATATCACAATTGCTGGGCGACACACCAGTAAGTATCTACCTCTTTCACGATACGTCACAACTTTGTCTCATAAAATCATTGTAGCAAAACGAAGTATGTGTTTTATTATACTCGTAATTACAGCAGGCTTAGTATGACGCTCTCTATTTCTACAAAGAATAGACACAGCTTTTCTATATTTTTCATTTTTGGCATCGCACCGTAGAAATCCTTCTATAATCTGTCATTTTGTCTTTCATTTCTAACGATCATGTCTAGGTCCTTTTTTACGTAGACTATTTCAGAAGAAAGTTTTCTATACCAAACTGTCTAAATTACTCTGACAACGGACAGTTGTCTAAGGTAGTGAAGACAATTTGATTTTGTAATGCCTATGCTAAATACATAAAACTTTGCTGAAAACTTTGTACTTGACGGCTACAAAGTATACCTATACGGTTATCTACAAAATCATGATTTTTACAGTAGAGCGTTTTGAACGCAAAACTGTGATAATTAATAGATGAACAAAGCTATCTTCTCATATTTTACATAATTTAGTTAAAAGTGCATTACCAAGGAAATGGTTAAGGCCAATATTACTGTAATACGTGACTTAACAGTAAAAAATGAGAATTGACAAAACAAAGAATTCTGAGTCGAATTATGTAAAAGAGTGAATTTCGTAAAAAGTGCAGTTGACTCTTTCTACTTTGCTGCCGTCGTACTGTCTACACGCAACGTCATTTTTGTCTACTCTTTCGTCGAAAAAAAAGTCTCGTGCTAAGCCTGCAGCAGTTGATCTTGAAATACCTACCTGAGAAGATCAACAGTAATTGTATTTTCTCTCAAAGGTACACTGACTTTAGCTTAGCCGGATTCCTAATGTATTTTTCATCGTTACAAAGTTACTCAAATCGTCTAGAATAGTCTAGATTGAAGCATATTTAAACGAATATTATAAATCCATAAGCCACCATGCCCATAGCCCGTTAACATGGTGTATGTTAACGTAACGTGCGATCTCTTAGAAATGCAAATACTCTTATAAATAAGCCCGAATGGCTTTGAAAAAAAGAGTCTATATTTAGGTTTATACCTAAATGTAGACTTAAAAAAAATAGTCTTCATTTAGGTTTATACCTAAACTTTTTTTGGCAACAGATGCTTCCTTAAAAATGAATAATGCGTCTTATTTGGTACAGCGCCCCTGGATGAGCAAGTACTATTACTGGGTGAAAGTACGACGCGTTGCGTGAGCTCAGTACAGAACACGCAAGCTAACCACTCAAGGTCACTGGCATATATCTGCGTCCATTGCTGATCACAGTGCAGTGCATTCACGGCCGCGACTTACTAGTAGTAGGTCATACTCGTATATAGGCTCTAACCCAGAGGCGCTTTACTTTTTGTAAATTATGTCATCACATTAACATTGTGAGGAAACCAGCATGTCCTAGAACCAAAAATTCGAAGACATATTGTGACATCTACCATCCCGCATTGGGCCCGCTTGGTGGTTAACGGCCCGTTTCCTCTCTTAGAGAGGAGTCCTGTGTCCTAGCAATGGGAACATAGACTGATCATGCTTGTCACAGAGGTCTTGCTTAACCCCAGTAGTATGATCCCATAGGTAGGTTTAGTTCGTGCAGATACAAGATAAGACGTTTTTTTACAAATGTCAAGTTTATTCAGGGATATTAAATGAGTGAATTTCTCAGGCGAAAAATTTACGCAACTAGGCTAAAAACGCAGTGCTGCTTTACAAATAGGGCAACGATTTTTTTTTTTTTTTGTCAGAATTAAATAGACGTGAATCTAAATGAAGCCACTTAAATTAAATTATGTTTATAAGACTAATACTTTTTAAGAAAAACATCAGTAAATGATGAATTATCAATTTCTGTGTTTTGTCCACAATCACTTTCATACACAGCATTTACCTCTCAGGAAGATAACCTAAAAAAAAAAAAAAAAGACTTAGGAACAAGTATTTTAATTGCGTTAAGTAACAATTGACCTACAAGAAGCTAATTATTTTTGAATGTTTAGACTCATAGTTAATGAGTACCTACGAGTACATGTCAACGGTAGTTTTGTCCGAGCGAAATTACTAATTTCTATGGTCATTTTGTTTCGCCGTCCTGAGCTTCCACCAATGAGTTTAAACGAACAATTAATCCCTGCCCAGCAAGAGGCAATCGTGCGCTTACGCACAGTGAGAACGGTAGTGCACCATTTTATAAAACCTGAAAATGAAAATGTCCATAGAAATTTGGTAATAAATTGAGTTGTTGAAATTGACTCAAATGACGATTTTAATAATAGGTATTGTGGGTGCAGATTAATACGTTTAGCTACTCGGAAACAAACTATACCGTGTATTATTGAAATGTACGCTGTCTATTTAATACCGGTATTGCGGTTAATTACAGCGCTGGCTTGACTATCTATTGATTCGGAATATTATGCGCTTTTGTAATAACTAATATCTAATTGATAAGTACATATTTAAGGTGGGTAAACAGCGTTAAGTATGTTAAGCGCAAAAGTTACCAGAAACAGGTGAAAGGTGTCAAAGGACAAGATGAGCGGTGTCGAAGAAGAAGAACTTCATTCCAAATGGGCACGGTTGGAATGAAGAATGAATGAATGAATGAATCCTTTCGCTTTTACACATTTCGCGAATGAGAGATATATAGGCCGAAAAAAGTGTAAAATTGTAACAAACGTGTCGTGACGGTCAAAATGTTAAACTTTTTTAGTCTTATTTATTTAATACACATCTACAGAAAATGTACAGAGGCGGTCTTAATACCATAGGCATTTTCTACCCGTCAACCTTTGAGTGGTGCAGAGACAAACAGTGGTAGGTGCAATTACGAAAATTGGGGAACAAATTGTATTTAAATGTAGATATCTTAAGTGTAAATAAGATATATATCCCTAATTAGATATAAATACTAGCTGACCCGACAGACTTCGTTCTGTCAAAAGCTATAGTATAAACTCCACTACTCTAACCTACCCTACCCTACCCTACCCTACCTACCCTACCCTACCTACCTACCTACCTACCCTACCCTACCCTACCCTACCCTACTGAATGTGCATATAAAATTTCATAAAAATCGGTCAAGCCATTTCGGAGGAGTATGATAACTAACATTGTGACACGTGAATTTTATATATAAGATAAGAACAAATAAATATACGAATATACTAAAACTAAGTAAACAAACAATGGGATAACATTTCCGTTGTTATGATACTACCAGCTTCTTACGAATGTGCTTGCGAATTTTAACCTTAAAGGATAATCGGTTGGTTATCATTCTGATTTCCTGGAGTTTGGGGGTGGTGGTTTAGCTCCCATAAGCGTGCAAGTATACCGCGCGATAGGCAACTACGTTCCAAAAGTATTGGACATACATATCCTACTATCAACATGTCAATAAAACATCAAAGGGTTCTGTTAAAAGGCCAAATTACAATTTTATCAACTCAAACGTGTCCCAATTAGTAAAAATGGAAAAACAAAAGCGTCCCTTTCAGCGTACGTGAGCAATTGTGTGAACAATTAACTCGGCCGTTTAATAAATCGACGTTCGTACGCGTGTGTAAACAACAAACACTAATATTAACTGCATCCTTCAATTAAGGTGCATTTACATGAGTAGAGTTTATTTATCATCGCCGGACAAGAAAGCCCGTACGAAACTCGTAGGCTAGACTCGCTCAGCGATTACCGTATTTAAAGTGTTTTAACACCAGCGAGAAACAAAACTCGAATACCATTCAAAATCAAAACATTTTATTTCACGTAAACATACATGGGCACTTATGAAACGTCAGAAGCTAGGTGCACGGTTCCAATTGGTCGTTTCTTATGGAGTAGAACCGGCAAGAACTCCACGGTTACTCTTTTAAAAATAATTGATATTTATAATATTTTCAAATAACAGTCTTTACCAGGTACAGTCGCCAGCACATCTAGTTACCACAAACTGTAAAAATTTTGGGCTTCTGACAACCCTTAACGATTGTCAAAGATCTACGCATCACAGCCGGAACCGACGGTTTAACGTGATTCTCTCGAACTGTGATTTGACAACTCGATTACGATTTTCGGTTTCTTCAGACACTGTCTGTTTTGTAAGACTCGATCAATTCTCAACATGCGAATATATAGGGTGTATCTATTAAAACACCAAATATTTTAAGAGATACACCTATAGGTGGTAAAGAAGCCATTAAATGAAGCCATTCCCATTGTTTGTTTACTTAGTTTTAGTATATTCGTGTATTTATTTGTTCTTATATTTATGTATAATTAGGGATATATAACTTCTTTAAAGTTAAGGTATAGGTATATCTAAACGATTTTTTTTAAATTTGAGTATATTATTTTATAAAATATATATATATTTATAATTACTTGATATGATGATTAATTACCAAAATTCACCGCGCTCGTGCCGCCACCATCGCCGCGTCCGGGCGGGTCATTCATAGAATAAGTAAAATTTTGGAAAATGCAACTCCTTTGCAAAATGTCTCAAGCAATTTTAAAATTATAATAATTATGTAAAAATATAAAACACTTAGATAAAAAAAACGCTGTTATGGCTTCTTTACCACCTATAGATGGTCCTTGTTAGCGACTGGCTGAGATGTCACCTTTTCTTTTAGAACTATATATATTTTTATAATGACGTTTATACTTTTAGAATAGAAGAAATATTTTGCTTTAGCCAGTTGTCAAGTGTCAGTGATCCCTATTGCCTTGTACATAGTTTGACCCGTTATTATTTTTATTAAATAGCAATTACTCATATTTACAGTATTTCCATCATCCTCCAATTCATTCAAAATACCTTCAGTCCATTTGCTCACCAACAGTCCTCTTAAAATATTTCGTGTATGAATAGATACACCTTATATATTACATGCGAATTATCTATTACATGCGAATAGATATCTAACGTACAGCTTACACGAGTAAACTATTTTATCTCTTTTCAACAATCGCTTAGTCCAGGCGAGAAACTTTCTTCGTGTAACTGAACCATTAGTTTAACCCATTAGTTACAACGGAGAACGTGACTTGACGCGACAAGCTTTAGTGAACAAGTCCATTCATACCATTGGTGTTACATACATACTAAATGAATATCTGTACACGATTAAGGCTCGAACTCGCACTTAACAAGCAATTAAGTTTTAGTGGAATATAGTGCACTTTTCGCTATGTAATAAGTAATTGTTGCAATGGATATATTGTTTGTGTACGAAGCTCGGTTGGCATTTTCGCAAGCATGGCATGGCAAGAATTTTATATCAATTAATAATTGCTGTAGAGTTTACTCGTTATTCCAGAAGGATCAGTAAGTTGTAACTATAATTCCAAATTACATATTATCTCTAGTGAAAAAGAATCGCTGCGAGTATTAATGGAAAAGGTGATACAAGGTACTCAATATTGAAAAATACATACATGCTTTGAAAAAAAAAGTAGTTGCCACAATCGAGATTTTGCTTAGATTGACTAAGTAACTTGTTTGCATCTGAGCCTATCAAGCTTAATGATCACAGCTACAAAATTTTATTTGAATGAGATTTGAAACGGGATCTTGATTGGAGTTATCACAAAACCTATTTGCAGCAATCAAGTCAAAACATAGTTGCTCCAACCATGATTATTAGATTAAAGTTACAATGAGCTTTATTCAAGTAATCAAAATGTTTGATTGACACAACTAACTTACTTTGTGACAGTAAAATTTTTTTTACTTGTCTCTTTTTAACTCTTCTACAATGATGTAATGTTAAGGTAATCGAGAAACTTGTTTGAGCGTTCAATCATTTGAACTAGTATTTCTGCAATCATGTCGTGATGATCAACTTAACTAAGATTTTGATTAATCTAAACAAGATATCGTCAATCAAGCTAAAAAGTCACTTGATTGGAGTGCATATTTTTCAGTGTAAACTCACGCCTTATTCCCAAGGAGGTAGGTAGAAACTACAGAATGCCACCTGCTAAGATCCTTACGAAGGTACTCCTTTTATTTTTTTATTTATTGATATGGCACTTCAAAGACTAAAGGCTCGTACAGACTAGTGCGATATAGCGGGCACGACGCGATACTAGTAGTACAATTTCTTTGTCGCTGCCTGTCGCGCCCGCGATATCGCGCGAGTCTGTAGGAGCCTTTACTCACTAAAACATATACAAACAAAGATCACATACAGTTTTAGGTGTACACTAGCACAGAACTTGAAGTTTAAAGGACGTGTAAAATACCGTTAGTTGATTTGGTTACAAGTTACAAAATAAAGCGAAAATGAGCTATGCTCACAAATCATCATTCATCATCATCATTTCAGCCGAAAGAGGTCCACTGCTGGACATAGGCCTCCCTCAATTGGGGGGGTTTGCCATAATCACCATGCTTGGCAGGTTGGCGATCGCAGTATGGTGCTAAAAATGACTAGAGAACGCTGCTGCCCATTCTCTAGTAAGTCCCTTAGTCGCCTTTTACGACACCCACGGGAGGAAATGGAGTGGTGCTATTCTTTACGTCCGGCAACACACGGCACTGTTCACAAATACATACAAAGTAAAGAAATATTTAACAATATAACAAAAAATATAACAAAAAGAAAAACGCTGAAAAAGAAGGAAATGAACGTGGATACAAATTATTAATAATTTTTAGGCGGCTCGTGTCGCACAGAGGTCTCCAGACTCCGAGCTGGTTAAAAGTCTCGGACGTAATTTTCGCAAAGAGTTGGAGTTTTGCTTATTGGATACATAATATACCAAACATTAGTAGGTATGGCGAACGAATTCAAAACGAAAGGACTGGGGGATAATTAACCTTTTTTTATCAAGAATCTAATTATCTTCCATTTTTAATTTGTTGTTGTGGAGTACCAAATCATTAAGAGGTTGAAACGAAATTTGAAGTGTATTTTGTGTGCAAGTATAAAATAAAATATGGAATAAATTAAAGCTCATGCGTCTCGAAGGACCAAAATGTAGTAAGTACGTAAGGTATTTAAAATACAGATAATTTTCAGGGCCGTAAAATCGTCGCCTTGGAAGTTAATGGAGCTATAGTGGAATAGCTCCATTACAACACCCTTCTGAGTTATAGACGTTTAAAAAATAAATGATGCGCGTCAGAACAGTTATTTTAACATAAAAATTTCGTAACACAATGGTGCCGATTCCCTTGTTCACAAACTAAACTATATTTAAGTTCAGTGAATCTTTTTCTTTCTATTTCATTATGAAAAGGACAGAAGATAAATTTTAGTTTAGTCCTGTCAAATTAATCAGCGCCTGTCATTACTCCATACAAGTTTAGACGTGATTAAAAACTTGCCGACTAAAATTACGTCAATTTACGTCAAGCGCTGATTAATTTGACAGGACTAAACTAAAATTTATCTTCTGTCCTTTTCTTAATGGAATAGAAAGAAAAAGATGCACTGAACTTAAATTTCGTTTAGTTTGTGAACAAGGGAATCGTCACCAATATCATAATATTGGTGGCCAAAAGTTCTATGACATCGTACAATTATTGACTACTGATAATTACTTTCTTTTACTTTTAGACTCTTATTGAAACATACACTAAAATTAATTGGTAAATTTAAAAAAAAATCCTGGTTACGGTCATTATATCTGTTAGATTTCTTGACTAATATAAACTATGGCTCTTTCTCAACACGTTAAAATGCATTTAATTCCATTTCGCATAAATTGTGGTTTACGGCTTACTTAGTTATATTAGTTTTCAATCTACTCGTATGTTTTCCACAACCCCTCTTTTTACTACAATAACGTAATATTTCCTTCTATTGCGTCAAATTAACTCCTATAATGTTCTATGGCGGTCGTCCATTGATGATTGACTTAACGTTCAGATGAGTCTATTGTTGACGAATAGGGTGATGTTCTATCAGGTGTGACTGGCGTGGGCCATTGTGGGGCCGCAGTGGACGAGATGGATAAACCGATAGAAGAAACTTAAACAATTCATGATTGGACGTTAGTCTACAACATATATTTAAAAAACCGGTCACAAAATACAAAATATATTTAAAAGCTATTAGGGTTACAAAATATATTTACAGGGTTACCGTGCAGTTTTTTGCCGGCTCTTCGCCATAGGAAACGACCAATTCGAACCGTGCAGCTAGCTTCTGACGTTTCATAAGTGCCCATGTAGGTTTATGTGAATTAAAATATTTTGATTTTCATTTTGGCCAAGTGCGTGTCGGGTTCCGTAGTTGGGATTAATTTATCCCAAGAACAAACAACATTGTAGTTGCAAATTTAAGTTTGTTGACTATTACTCGGTAACTTGTAAAGCCTACTTATACCCAAAGTCTCTAATTCAGATCATTTATGTAAACAAAGTAATGTCAAGAAATGTCACTGTCAAAATGACAGGACAGTGGTGCAAAACATTTTATCATATTCTTTTTTTGTAAATAGTCATCGCTAAAATTAAAGTGAATTAATTATAAGAACTATGCAAACAAAATACCGTTGCCAAACAATGTATTGTGTAGTATGTCGGAGACACGGCATGTGATCGTCATAATCAGCCCTTTTAAGTCCAGTGCTAGACGTAGGCCTCCCAAAATCGATTTCCACTCAAAACAGTTTACTGCCGTTTTCATCCAAAATGTAGCTAGATATGCTACTTACAATATGAATCTATGATTGAGAGTTGTAATATTAGTGTTGTTGAAGATGTAAAACATTTGAAAATGTTAAGATCTCCTGCATTATTACCAGTATCATAAAATATTTTATACCAGAAAATCTCCTTTTTTTTAATAACTTTGTTTAAAACCGGAAATTTATAAAAATAATTGCGGTATGATTATTTGTTAATTATTATTTCTTAAAATCAGTACTTAAAAGAAAATGTAATCTCATTTTTCGCCATTTTATGTGAATTACCATTACGCAGCTATTTTTTTGTTATGTTATCCCCTTTGTTTACATAAATTATCTGAATTTGAAATTTGGGTATAGCTGTGATAGTTTTTCTTTTAAAGTCGTTATATACCTATATACCACTGCTGTGATTTTTTTCACATATACAAATACAACCATTTAGCTGACAAGGGGGGGGTCACTTGACTCTAACAAAAATGAGCACTTTAAAGCTTAATATTATGCAAACGGATACCTAAATCGAAAAATGGTTTAAACAAACCCGTAATATTTTTAAACGGCCTATCCAATAATACCCCACACCATAGGAAAGACGAGAAAAAAAATATCATCCCCACTTTACGTGTAGGTACTATAAAAATAAATATATTTCAAGATTTTATTTTAGCACTTTCTCGGCGTGATTAATTTGTATACCCATACCAAATTATAGGTTTCTAGTACTAAGAATCTCTGAGCTAAGCTGCGGACAGACAGACAGACGCACAGACAGACGGACATGGCGAAACTATAAGGATTCCTTGTTTACTATGGAACCCTAAAAAGTGATAAAATCTCATAATTTCGTAATTAATTAATTTTCAGTTTCAGTCGGCTAAAATTTAAATTAAACTAGTGTTTAGTGTACAAAGTTCATTAACCCGTCAGTTACATTCGCGTAATTAAAATAATATACGTTCCCAACCCAATATAGAACCAAAAAACGGGTGATTATTGTAAAGGAATGTTAATATTTATTTTTTGACGGTTTGTTGACGCATTAGAGTAAATAGAATGAGATGCAGCATGTGACTGAAAAGTCTTGAAGACCTTGCGGTCTTGAAGTTTTTCATACAATACACCAGGGCCTCAAGTCTGCTATTACAATAGTGTCAGAATGGTCTCGCCATTGTGAGTATTAGACAGTGTTTGTATGGCAAATCTGTCAAAAACTCACAATGAAGAGACCATTCTGACACTATTGTAATAGCAGACTTGAGGCCCAGGGCCTCAAGTCTGCTATTACAATAGTGTCAGAATGATCTATCATTGATTTCATAATTTATGATTTTGATAAGTTTGGTAATCTACTAATATAATGGCGTCATTATGACTTTCCAATGATCAGCCACTGACACTCCATTGAAAGAATTGGTAATCTCGTATATAATGTAAAAAAAAACTTCCTACTACACTTCCAACTACCTACTACTTCAGATTGCTTATAACACTAATAAATAATATGTAAAAATATATATAAATGAAATCTGGCATGAATAAATGTTCAAAATGCTATTGTAATACAATTCTTTTACGAGACCATTGACCGACCAATGATCGACCATTATGAATTTAGCAGATTACGAACTTTTAGCAAAATGACAGTGGGATCGTGTTGGAGTGACGAATTTATAAAAATAGCAGACTTGGGCCCCTGTTTTCTTTTTAGTATAATGAAAAGACTACAATGGGGCTGATGTGTGTTAAGGACCAAGCAGCAGAATCAACCCATAATTTTCTCACTGCTGGGTCACTGGCCGCCTCTCGGGGAGAGGGAGTGATCGATAATCCACCACGCGGGCCCAGCGTGGGTTGGTAGATGACACATGTCTTCGAATTTTTGGTTCTAGGACAGCCCGCTTTCCGCACGATATTTTCCTTCACCGTTTTGCGAGCATTGTTGATGAAATAATTTACACAACCCGTAAGTCCCGGCCGTTACCACTGGGCCGCTAGTGCTCCAAAGGACCATGAACCCTAAATTCTAAACTCTAAATTCTCAATAACTCTTATCATGGCTTCACAGAAAATAGATACGTTAGGGCGACGATAACCGACTTTTAATGATTTTATACTGAAGATCACGTCTAAACGAGTAGTGTTCATGATTTGGAAAAAATATATGTTAAATTAGAGCATTTTCTTAATAACTTAATATGTGAATATTTTAGATTATGTTTATATTACATAGTGAAATTAATTTTTAAAATTATATCTAACGCGGATAAAAAGCTGAGAATCACGCAAAATCTATCAAGCGTATTTTTCTGAAACCTTCACCTTTTTAAAGATAATTTAATTATTGATCTTTTAGTATACGTGTTTTATCAAATTACCTTTTGTTTTATGTTTAATAAATTAATAATGCGTCTTATTTGGGACAGCGCTCCTGGATGGGCGAATCTTATTACTACTGGCTCGACGTACGAAGTGTGAAATGCAAGCTAACCACTCAAGGTCACTGGCATATATCTGGGCCTTAAAAGGTATTTACATATATATTTTACGTAACAACTATAATTATTTTGAAAAAAAAACTTGTTATTTTTCATAGGAACTTCATTATTACCATCATTATCGTGTTCTATGAAAATGTCTACCTACTGTTTTCTTGTTCACAATACACATTCTAAGAATGTGGAGAAAAACATTTCATTGTTGTTGTTAGAAGACATGAGGAAATGAGGCAGATATTTGATCATCAGAAATTGTCAAGACGGCTTCCCGAACCAAAGGCCTGAGCGGGGTAATTGTGTAACATACTAACAATTACAACGCCTTTTGCGTGTATGTGACGCATATTTTTTCCTAAATTTGTTTTTTTTTGTGTTTGTGTTCTTTTTTTGCGTCATGTTTACCGTGAATAAACGTATTTTCTTTTTTTTTTTTTTTTTTTTTGACATTTGGACAACATTAATTGCGTTGTTTACATGATCAAGCAGAGATTTTTTCAAACATATGAAGCAATGGATTAGGAATATTTGATCCTTCGTATTATGAAAGAAAGTGTGTTGTTTATTGGGGTAAGCATGGATCAGACTCGCAGCCTAAGGCACTGAAGAAGAGGGGCATATTATTGTACTACTTACAGATATTTTAATTACCAATTTTCCCAAGATTTTGTCAGCACCAACTATTTTTATTAAGATGTTTTTCATTACTCCGTAGTAGGTTAACTTAACTATGAGCAAAAAATTGTTTTATTTAAAAAAAAAATCTCTTATTGCCTGATATTTATGGTCTAAGTAATTTTCAACCGTTAAAAATCATCTTAACTCATAATTTTCTTCATTTGTACCTAAATATTAATTACTTTCATAATGATATACCTAAACAAAACAAAAAAAAAAGACGTGTGGCACTCGGGGACTGCCGCGGTAAAGCTATTGCATAGCATTTTGTATCAACTTATGCAATTATAATTATTTATTTATTTTATTTATGCAGTATTTCTTTTTCTTTGATATTATTTTTTTTTTTTTTTTCGTAACGGAATTTCTGGATTCGGTCCCCGCGCTCAAGGCCCGCGATAGAAGCTATGCAATAGCTTAAAAAGTCCTTAACAAAGATAATAATAACGACATGTGGGATGTGGATCCAGCAGACATTGTGCCGATAGTCGTGACGGCCAATGGCATAATAGCAAAGAACCTCGACCAACACCTGAGGAGGCTCTCGTTAGGCAGCTGGATCAAGGGCTTGATCCAGAAAGCGGTAGGTACTTCAGGACACGGCACGTATAGTTATGAGGTTTCTCTTTCTGGAGCCCTCACCACCGGTAGCTGTACCTTGTTCCCGATACCGGTGGGCAAATTTTTTGGGTTCCGTACCAAAATGGTAAAAAGGAACCCTTATGTTCTCACTCAGTCTGTCTGTTCGTCTGTCACAGCTGGATATCTCAAGAACTACTAATGCTATCATATCAACTTAAAATTTGGAATAGTTTTAGATGACGTTAGCCCAACTATTTTGGCCGCGTCGTTTTCGGCTTTTGACAATAAATGTAAAAAAAAAAAAAATACCATACCCCGTCTTATCTCCGAAGTTTGCATAGAGAAAAATCGGAAATTATTCTATACCTATGATAGAAGTTTATGTAAAGATTACAGAAAAACTAAAACGATGTCTCTAAATAGCACACTATTTCTAATATTGCCGTTTTAGGTCAGCGCCATCTCTTGACCAATAGTGGAACTAATGTAATTTTTTATGATTTGGTATGGTACGGAACCCTCGCTGCGTGAGTCTGACTCGCTTTTGACCGTTTTTTTTTTAATATTGTTACATGTTTCTTTTTAACGTTTTTTTTTTTTTAATATTTAAATATGTAATTTATAATATATACTTATTAAAATGTTATAAAGGTTAGAATTATGAAATCGAAAGAGATAATTGCTAACTTCATGAATATCATATTTTCTAAATAGAAAAACAAGCGTTAACATGTTCAGATTACTCGGCCTTTTCTTCAAGGTAAAAAATACCTAGCTTTTATTATTTTATGATTTTCTGTAAGTCAACATTAGGTATTGTCTCAAAACAATTATTGTTTTATTCTGTTCTCGAAGGTAAACAAGCTTGTGTAACAATAACATCTATTATTAAACTATGTCTAGACGTCTAATGAATCAGTTTTGTATATTTCTGCGATATGAAGTTATAAGTTAATAGTAGAAAAGTATTTAATTAAGTCTTTGACAATTCTCGGGAACCTGGGGTCCTGGACCTTTGAAAGGCTTACCTACGAGGGGCAAAAGCCAACTCGCAGAGGCCCGATAGACGTTTTTAATGAAATGAGGCACCAACCGACGTTTATCCCTGTTAACACTAAACAAGTGTAGGTACCCAAGGACCACCCCCGGTTGGTGTAGGACTATTGCCACAGTGTCAGGCAGTTAAGATATTTAATAAATGCTTGAGTTAAAAAGCATACTGTACACAGGCTCATTCAAGGCAAGGCTCAAGGCATACCTGTTGGAAAGATGTCTCTATTCATAAGATGATTTGACAGTCTTAAGTATTGCCCTTTAAACTGACTTGTAATTATTAATTACCATTATTTTGTGTTTATATTATGACTTTTATTTTTTTATTATAATTTATGTTTGCATGGTATTCTAAAATTTTATTTTTATTTTGTATGTAAATATTTTTTTCTAATTTAAATTGAATTGCATGTATTCTTTATTTTTTTTTTTAATTATATATTATTATTATTTATTTTTTATTATCTGTACATCTAATACTTGTTCCATGCTGGATTATGTTCGAACACAATGTGAATTGTTACTGAAATAAATTGAATTGAATTGCAGGTTATTTAAAAAAGCTGTTATTTTGACATTACAAACAGACACTACAATTTTATTTTCACTCCTCTTGCTCAAAAAGGCCGTCATTGAATCGTACCTGACTGAGGAAAAAATACCATATTTACCTCTAGGGCAAAAAGTGTTTTTTTAATCTGTTTTTTTGAAAATGGAACTAGAATTGACGATCTCTTCGGTAGAAGGCATACATTCCGTTGTTGCGGCTACAGAAGAAATAAAAAAAAGACGTAGGCGCGATTTTTTTTGAATTTTTCTCTAATTTGCAAATTGAATTAGTGGCCGTAATTTATTTTTAATATTGTATTGGATTCTTTTATTTTCTCGCAATCGTAGTGAAAAGTAGAGTGTAACACACGGCGCTAAAAACCCATTATAACTCGGTTTCTATTTACTCCCTCGCTAAAGCTCTGGAGTAAAACTACATCGTATAAATGGGTAATTTTAGCCCCTTGTATAACAATCTACTATTATTTGTAAAGATAATTCACAGGCCTCAGGCGGTTCTGGGGTGTGTTAATCTGAATATTTATTATTCAGATTAACAAACGAGGAAATATCAGAAACTAGTTGATACTAATCCTACAGAAAAAAAAAAATACTATCAGTTACAGGCCGTAGGTTGGCGTGTGTGTTTGGGTGAACCCAAAAACCCATAGGTACTTACCTAATTATGGACATATTGTACTAATTTAAGCGTAGCTACCTATTTGCCTTATTTTATCCTCAAGTTTTTAACCCAACAAACCCAAATGCTTGTAGGCCGTTGAAGCTAGATATAATGAAAGGAAAAAACTTTGCCATTATTAATTATACAGGCTGAATTTTCCAAGAGTGCCTGGATGGCCAAATCTCTTGGAAAATTCACCCTGTACAAAACAGCCTCTGTCATACTAAAGGATGAACATTAAACTCTCTAACTTGTTTTGCACATTATTTGCGTTAATTCTGGAATTTCTTAAGAAGGTAATAGAGTAAGTACCTAAACCGCATTGAAGTATTCCCGTTTGAGCACCTATTTTAAGAGCACCTATGCATTGAGCACCAAAGATATTCCCATTTGAGAATACCTTTGGTGCTCAATGCATAGGGAATGCTCCAAAGCATTTACTGAGCTCGAGGCAAATATTATAATAAAGAAGGAAATAATATTAACAAAAATAAAACACTTTATTAATTCACAGGGTTGCGCAATGTGCATTCTCAGAAGCTAAGACCAGAACTTAAGCTTCTTTATTTTATTATGAGTAAAGTACCCTTAACCCAAATTATTATCTAGGCTACCTAAATAGCAAAGACTGCAAAATTTCTGCTTAGGTATACTATTACTGTATTAGTAAGTACTTATTGAATAAAGTAGATAATAATTCTAGAAGTATACTTGATAATAACTATGCCTATAAACCGGAAATCAGAACATATTTCATATACCTAATCTTATTCTGTATAGGTACTAACATACTTAAGCCTCGTTTATAAAAAAAAAACTTAACGTGGCTTTGAGAAACTAACGACCATTAATTTTAAAATCATTTAAAGAAAAGAAAACCATATTTTTATTATTAAGTACCTATAAAAAGAATTATATTAATATAAGAAAAATGTTAGGATATAAAACAAATAAAAGCATAATATAAACAACAAAAAAAAAACTTGATTTTATTCGCAATCTTAAATGATTTATTTAATAATGTTATTGTGTCAGCTTGTCATGTTACTCCTGTGTACAGTGTACTAATGCACCTTCTATTCTTCAGCTCATTATGTGAACACTTCAAACGCTAACTGAACCATTATAATAAAATGGCAACGCCGCAAAAAAATATAACACTCAATATTTTTCTTTCCTTATTTTTAAAAATCTCCTCCTTCGTATCTACTTATTATGGATTTAGTCTCAATATACGTGGATTTTTTTATAAATCGGTAAAGTTTTATGTTATAGTCAATAAAAACCTAGACTTTTAACTTAACCTCAAAGTGCCAGACGGGAAACTTGTAGCAGTCATCATTTAACGAAAACATTGTCATAGAAACTTATCTCATAAAAGTTCTCAAAACAATAAGACAGTCCACTTGTTCAAACATTACCACATCATACGTCAAAATCAATTCAATTTCAAATTTACCTCCTATTTCGCGGCGAACTGGCAACGTCGCGAAAGGTACGCTGACAGCGAACGCGCAAGCATTCAACTGTTCGTACATGTAACGCGCGACTGTCGGGCGGCGGACATCTGAGGGGCGCTGTGCGACGTTGCCACGCCTCTGCATACTAACCCACCAATGACACGTGCGCACGCTCCGAATGTGATTTGAATTCCAAACTTTCGTTCTGTATCAGCGTCTCTTTCATTTTTAGATTAATCGCGAAGGTGTGAGCGGGACGAAGCAATAAGTGTTCGGGAGTCCTGTTCGATATTCTGAGTTGCTCGCAGTTTGAAACTGACTTATCTTATACGAGTAGATTTCGTATTTTGAGCTTAGTTTGTTGACGAATACGGGACATTGCATCTCGTTGCGTCTTAAAAGTTTAAGTAAGTTATTGAATAAAGCGTTACACATTAAGTTACTGTAAATACAGCTACGGTTTGCGGTGGAAGATCGATTATTTAAAGAACAGGAGCCTTCGAGACGCGCTATTTAGGCTTGTTCGTAGGAAAAATGTTTGTTTGTTATTGGATAATTACTTAATGTAAGACTTGTGTCGCTTTTATAAAAGTGAAACGATTTAACTTAGCAAACTGTATAGAACTATGATAGCATTCTATGGACTGCTAAAATATTTTAGTGGGTGAACCGTTGCGGCGTTGATTTTTATAGGATGCATGCGTGGTTTAAAAATTGTTATAAAATACTCTCATCATTAAATTAATTTCCTTCATATTATCTACACCTACTTAATTGAAAAGTGATCATGTAATAATATAGAAATACATATTATTATGTCTACTTACCTATTAAAATCTTTTTACTGACTAAACCACTTTACTATTTGTGATGGTGTAGAGAGAGGACTTAGTGTTAATTATATAAACTCTACGTGATCTACGGGGCGTATTTTTCTATTAAAATAAAATTTATTTATTCCAAGATATAAGGTATACCTAACGTTAAATACAGTTTTTCTTAAATCTATCTCAAGTTCACCCATGATTTGTGCCTGAACTAGGTAATCCTGAGTTTTAGGCGATTAGAGGTAATATTAATTGATTAAATAATCACATATCATATATTAATCTTATTGGTACAATGTACCTATAAAGGTGTATACAGTTGTAGTATCTTAACTTAGCTAACTGATTAAAAAAACAAAATAACAGTAATACGAACAATATTTACTTTAGCACTAGGTAGTAATTTCTCTATATCTTCGTAGGACATACTCGTAGGTAATTTGTAAAGTTTCCATAAGGATTTTCTTATAGTTGCTATGATTTAAGGAGAAGCGGTCAGAGGTACATATAAAATTTGGCTGTAAAAGCATGTTTTGTAATTTTTTGAGGGCATACTATATCTTTCCGTCTCCTTTTAGTAAATTCAGTGGTGTATGGAAGTGCTGCATGTTGTTTTAGTACAGCGCTCCTTATAAATAACTGTCGAACTGTTAGTGTACAGTGCAAGCACAGCACAGTTTTCGTATCAATATGTCAGCACTTTGCCTGCGCCGGGCCGGCCAATTTAGTACACGAATAGCATTCACACCGCGTGCACTCATATATCATACAATCATACTTTTATCAAATAAATATCAATTAATCAGTAATCAGTGTATCAATCAGCATCAACTCAAGGTGTAAGGTCCCTAACCATACATCTTAATGTTACAGTTAGTACTTCACAAGATTTATACAGGAGGTTAGTGGGGAAAAGGAAAGGGCGGCAAATAGCCACATTGAGAACAGCTCTTTGAGCTCTTTCAATGGGCAATAACAAAGTTTTACTCGCCCCACCCCATGAAGTAATACAGTAAGTCAAAGTCAAAATTGACTGACAAAGAGCAAAGTATACTTGCCTAATTATTTTTGGATTTGCAATAAATCATAACGTAACGTTTAGAGCTTCCATTTATGTTGTTTGACGAAAACGGTTTCGTCTATTTTATACACAGGTATTTTATTTTATCTGTCTTTTTAATATTGGAACACTGACAATGGCTATCTGCAGGGGCTGGGCAACAATGAGCATGCAACGCTGAGGGCATATTCGATATTTGCTTGCGCATCTAATTTAAATTATTTTATAATATTTATTAAAACAGAAAAACTTTACAATTTTTAATTGATAAACTTGTTCTTCCATAATCACAATTTAAACCACAACTAGGGCTCGCAATTTTATTTAAAACGAAAAAGCTGCTTCATTAATATAGGTATCTGCCTGCCTTTAACGAGGAGTCTAAAACTACTCAAAACCCAGTTGTTTTAAATGTAGCTGCTGGCAGCAAATTCTCTCTGTTGCGAGTTTGACTCCGAACCAGGGGCCTTGCTTCCGACAGCATCGAGTTCTGAATCAATCGAATTGGATTCGAATTAAATGCCGAACCATACTCTTGAATCCGACACTAGCGCACGATCGTGCGGTGGTTCGAAGGGAAACTAACTTCGATCGAAAGATTCGTTAGGATCGAAAAGTTCGTACTCCGCACGCCATCTGACAGATAGGTATCGAGTTGTTGGATCAAAACTAAACGTCAAATTAAACGATATTAAAGAAGCTACTTTATTCAGATCGAGTAAGATAACTACCTAAAAGACATAGAGCATTTGACGATGACGTAATCCTCGGGATACACATAAAACGCCGCCTTTAATACTCAAACTTATGTCGATCTTGGTTTACGATTCGAATTGGGTCGGGAGCAAGGTTTTAAATCGAGCTCGGATCGAAACGAGTTCGAATCGGAAACAAAATCAAACTCGAATCGTTTTCGGGAATAAGGCCTCTGGAGCGATTTACTTTTCAATCAAACAGAGGGCGAAGCGGACTTCATATCGTCAGTTTAAATAAAATGGTTTTGTTTGCAGTGTCATTAGCTTGTTAAATTGATGATAATTTATAATTCCGTCCACTGAGAGAATGCTCTTCTGTTACCTCTCAGTTTCATACAAACGAATATGTGTTTTACGAATTCGAACTTTATTAATACCAAATCTTGTACAACTGACAGGTGTCAAAAAAGCATTCTCTCGGTGAACGGAATATAAAGGTCAAGAAGATATTATTTAGTCGTGACGATCCTTTTTTTTTTTATGAATTAGTTACGCACCGCTACAAATCTAGCTATACATTTTTCCAGTAGGTATAAGCTGACTTCTCACTGTAGTTACAAAAATCTTATACAATGCGAGATCAGCTTATACTGGAAATGATTGATTTGTAGCCGTGTGTACTAGCTGCATTATACAGGCGCTGCAATGCCACGTAAAGTTAAAAAGTGTTTGGTCTTTTGGGCCAAAAACCCTCACCCTCATCCTCAGAACACCCTTACAAAGTTTCATCACAATCTGATCAATGGTTTAAGAACACATATAGGACAAACATAGATTAAACAGATAGATTTGGTTATTATTGCGAATTATGGATTGACAAATGACCAAAATGAATTAAACTTATTTATTTTTATTTTTAATAAGTATCCAGAGCAAATGCCAATTAATTAGAAGAAACAGGTATATAGGGATACCTACCATCAATGCTGGCATTTACGAAGCAAAAGTTTTAGAAGTTTTGAAATTGAATAGGGTTCGACCCTTCACGAATCCTTGACAACGGCCTTGCGTACGATTTTGATATTACTACAAGCGTAGATCTTTAAACCCACGCGTTCCACTTCCTACTCGCATTTTATAACAGTCGGTATCTAAAAACACATAACAAATTACGGTCCTCGTAAACACTGGAATTATTTCTATGTAGGTATTAACTGACTAATCTTATCAAAATGGTACAAAATTTTACGAGATTTACTGTGGGCGGGTGGGTGCCCATGAGGGGGAGTCGCGTGCTCGGGAGCGCTAGGGTCCGCGGGCGAGCGTTTGTCCTACGGCAAAAAATGCCTATAGATGACTCTATAGATAGGTATTTTATGTTATGTCTACTGCTGAGTGCAGTTCTCGCTTTCCATTTAATAGGCCTTTTTTGTTTGTAGTTTCACCAACGCAATGACAAAAACTATGTCTGGCCGTGGCATTTCGATAAGGTTTACGATGAAAATGAATTATGAAGTAAATATGAGGCCATGAGAGCCAGAGTGGCCTAAAAAACTGCTCTAAACTTACCTCGGAAGCAGTTTTTCAAAATAAAATCAGTATTGAAAAAATTACTGCTAGGCCACTGGCTCTCAGAGGTCATGAGTGCCAGAGTGGCCTAAAAAACTTCTCTAAACTTAACTCGGAAGCAGTTTTTCAAAATAAAATCAGTGTTTAAAAAATTACTGTTAGGCCACTGGCTCTCAGAGGTCATGAAACCCAGAGTGGCCTAAAAAACTTCTCTAAACTTAACTCGGAAGCAGTATTTCATAATAAAATCAGTATTGAAATAATACTGTTAGGCCACTGGCTCTCAGAGGTCATGAGAGCCAGAGTGGCCTAAAAATACTTCTCTAAACTTAACTCGGAAGCAGTTTTTCAAAATAAAATCAGTATTGAAAAAATTACTGTTAGGCCACTGGCTCTCAGAGGTCATGAAACCCAGAGTGGCCTAAAAAACTTCTCTAAACTTAACTCTGAAGCAGTATTTCATAATAAAATCAGTATTGAAATAATACTGTTAGGCCACTGGCTCTCAGAGGTCGTGAGAGCCAGAGTGGCCTAAAAATACTTCTCTAAACTTAACTCGGAAGCAGTTTTTCAAAATAAAATCAGCATTGAAAAAATTACTGTTAGGCCACTGGCTCTCAGAGGTCATGAGACCCAGAGTGGCCTAAAAAACTTCTCTAAACTTAACTCGGAAGCAGTTTTTCAAAATAAAATCAGTATTAAACAAATGACAGTTAGGCCACTCTGGCGCTCATGGCCTCATATTTACATAATTATGTCATCATCATCTGCGTAGCCTTTTCCCAACTATATTGGGGTCAGCTTCTAGTCTGACCGGATGCAGCTAAAGACCAGTATTTTACATGGAGCGACTTCCTATCTGACCTCCACAACCCAGTTACTGGATAATACGATACCCCTTGGTAAGACTGGTGGCCAGATTTTCGGGCTTCTGACGACCCAAAACGACTGTCAAAGATCCACGAATTACAACCGGGACCAACGGCTTAACGTGCTCTCCGAGGCATGGCGGAGTCTTGGTATGTAAAGATGGTCACCCATCCACGGAGCAACCGCGGTAAGCGTAGCTTAACCTGATCCCGTGCGGCTATTATTACTTAGCCACAAGCCCCCTCTAAAACCTAACATATGCGTAATAACGGACCATACCTACATTTTTAATCTAATTGACCAATTTCATCTATACTTGTAAATTAGGTATACCTACAGGTCTATACTGTAGCAATATCATTGATAAGTACAAAAAAATAACAAAAAAAAGCGGCCAAGTGCGAGTCGGACTCGCCTATGAAGGGTTCCGTAGCAGCATGTAACATAATAGGTATAAAAGTTCTTGTAGTTCGTTGTAACATAGTTGATTGAATGAAAGGTAAATTGCGGTTTACGATTTATGACGTATTAAAAAACATGCTAATGTATGTACCTACATCATATATTTTTTTTAGTTTTATAATTCTCTCCTTTTAGAAGTTACAGGGGGGACACATTTTACCACTTTGGAAGTGTCTCTCCCGCAAACTATTCAGTTTAGAAAAAAATGATATTAGAAACCTCAATATCATTTTTAAAGACCTATCCATAGATATGGCCACACGTATGGGTTTGATGAAAAAAGATTTTTGAGTTTCAGTTCTAAGTATGGGGAACCCCCAAAATATATTGTTTTTTTTTTTTCTATTTTTGTGTGAAAATCTTAATGCGGTTCACAGAATACATCTACTTACCAAGTTTCAACAGTATAGTTCTTATAGTCTCGGAAAAAGTGGCTGTGACATACGGACGAACAGACAGACAGACAGACATGACGAATCCATAAGGGTTCCGTTTTTTGCCATTTGGCTACGGAACCTAAAAAAGACATGTTCCATATACTGCATTAAAAACTATAAATCATAACAACGATACTCGTATCATTATTTGCTAGGCATGCTCAAATGTTTATACAAAAGGAAAACAATTAAAAGAAAACCTCTCCACGTTTAATTCTCTTTGAGGTTATAGCTCTTACCTACCTTGGCTACGCCTTTATAAATTTTAAAAGTAATAATATCATCCTCTCGATTCGCAGATCTGAGATTTTAAAAGCAGAAAATTAGAAATAAAACATTTAGGTATTCTATTAAAGGAGATAATTTTCTTCTAAAAGTTAGTGACCGAGCTGAACAATGCTACGATTTTCAACCTAAACGTGACCTGCAAAATTAAGAATCAGCGAGAGTTACCCGCAAAATAGAAAGAAAAAGGATGAAATTACAGAAATACGAACTGAGAGCACGGAAGACTCAAAGAGTCAGAATTTAGGAACAGTTTATTCTTAGCTCGACATTGCACTACTTTTTTACAATTACCTATGAAGCTACGAAAATTCTACTGCGCGAACTCCACTCACCGAAGTAGTCATAAGATCATCGAGTGCACAAGTGACGGGGCAGATACGGCGCAGGATGGAAGGTAGGCCATTGTCTGTGGGGTCAAATATAATAATAATAATAATAATCATTTATTGTCCAGATCATACAATCCACTTTGTTAGTAATTACATACACATCTTAAAACACTAGTGTTAGGTAGTACATACATTTGGCAAATTGGTAATAATGACTAATAATGTCAAGATATGTCAAAATCAATAATAATAATGTCAAAATCAATAATAATTATGTCAAAGTCACCACTAATTATGTCAAAATCAATAATAATTATGTCAAAGTCACCACTAATTATGTCAAAATCATTAATGATACATTAATCAAACCACAAAATATAAAGTTGTGTTGGATGCCTGTGTCACACAGACCCGAATAAAATAATTATGAAACGTAGGACCCAGTGGGGTCCCAACCCACTGGGTTGTGGAGGTCAGATAGGCAGTCGGTCGAAGATAAATACAAGAATTCAGCTGCATCCGATTAGTCTCTAAGTTGACTTCAACATATGTAGTTGAGAAAAGGGTCGGCAGATTGTTTTAAAAGTACGTTAAATGTCGAGATGCCACAAGGTTTCAGAAGAATATAAAAAATAAGATCTTTTTTCTGTCTCTGTCATCCCAACTGTTATTCCAGATGAGATAGGGTCAGCCCCTCCACATTTTCTTTTTCGGCTTTGTTCTGTCCTTGAAACACAAACCAATGAAGTGTTTCGAGGTAATTTAAATAAAAGCGATTTAACGGACGACTTGTATTTCTGCCTACCCAGGCACTTCCTTAATTATAATCATAATACAAGGAACAAGGACACGGAACAAAATATAAAACGACAGAACAAGTAAGACACGAAACAAATTAAAAATTAGGAGATCTAGAAACTTATAGAAGACTAGAAAATTGAGAGCAAAGCGAGTGTGTGTTCGTCCTAGAGCAAGGTTGAACACTGCGGTCGTTGAACTTTTTCAAATCCCAATTTATTGCGGATCATCATGTGTAAAAGCCTGCAACTCATCATCTGAAAGAAAGAAAGTGAATACGTTTTATTTGCGGTAAACATTGTAACGTTACATTTTTCCGGGAGGAGAAAAATGTAACGTTACAATGCCCCCTGGATCTCTCACTCTTAAGGACGGACCTCCAACGTAACTTCTCCCCGGTTTCCCTGGCCTCATTTTATCCTTCAGTTTGGACCCTCCAATACCCATTCGTTAGGGCCTATTAAACCATCTTAATTGTTTTTATTTATTAAATTGTTTACTCTTTAACTTGTTTATTTTCTTCTTAAGCTAGGACTCCTCCAGTTCTGATGATAGGTAGGTGGTAGTTCTATTACCTTACATTTTTCCCCTCCCGGAAAAGTTTAACGTTACAACATGACGCAAAAAAGAGAACACAAACACAAAAAAAATGGGGGAATCACCACCCCTGCTCCCCTCCTCCTGGGTATGTGCATACCTTTTCCCAACTACTGGTTTTATACATGGAGCGACTGCCTATCAGACCTGCCTATCGGAATCCAGTTAATGGGTAACACGATACCCCTTGGTAAGACTATAGAACTTCTGATTGCTTGTAACGACTGTCAAAGATGACAGCCGGGACCAATGACTTCACGTGCTTTCCGTGGCATGGAGGGGTCTCGGAACGTAATGGATAGACACCCTTCCACGGATCGACATGGGCAAGCCTTGCTTAACCTTGAAGATCGACCCGTGCGGCTCTTATTTTTATTTACACCTGTGGCGGCATCTACAAAGCGACATGTGTCGACTGACGTCACACAAACCCTGCATCGCGCATGCAGAGTTTACCGCGTGAATGGCATATATACAACATCCCGTCTTCAACCGTCGGGCAGCATCCCACCAGACACAACACCCGTCTGGTCGGAGGATCCTTCCTTTTCTATAGAGGATGAGTGAACTTTACACCCTGTTCCTTATACCTCTATACACTTATGTAATCGGAAATGTATATAAATTGTACCGTGTGATGCCGGACGTAAAGAATAGCACCACCCCATTCCCTCCCGTGGGTGTCGTAAAAGGCGACTAAGGGACTTACTAGAGAATGGGCAGCAGCGTTCTCTATGCATTTTAACACCATACTGCGATCGCCAACCCGCCTGCCAAGCGTGGCGATTATGGCAAACCCCCCAATTGGGGGAGGCCTATGTTCAGCAGTGGACGTCTTTCGGCTGAAATGATGAATGAATCGGAAATACTTCTAAAACCACTAAACATTACAGCTGTTCAGTTTACACAGCCTCAGTCATTTATATCTATCTATAAAATGGAGCAATTTGACACGCGTAATCGTACCTGTTTGGCAGTTATTGGACAAGCCTGTAACGTAGGGTTGCCGAAATAATGAATTATTAATTAAATATTGTTTACGTCATCAGCAGACAACCGCAGGTAAGTGCTAAATTCTGCATCGAGTAATAGGCTTACTTACGGATACGACTTATTTTGTTACAGAACATTAAAATGATCATGAAGTATTTGTTAACTTGGTAGATTCCTAGTATCATTACCATCATCATCATCATTTCAGCTGAAAGACGTCCACTGCTGGACATAGGCCTCCCCCAAGCACCGCCACTTCGACCAGTTCTGTGCTTCCCACATCCAGCGGATTCCTGAGGCCTTCACAAGGTCATCGGTCCACTTTGTCGGAGGCCTTCCAGCCTTCCAACACTACGTCTTCCGGTACGCGGTCACCACTCCAAAACCTTTCGGCCCCATCGGACATAGATTCTGTTAATTTGTTTATTCCATTTATTTCCTACTATCAATGAAAGGAAAATGTTTTCAATTGTGCAATCCTGCTTCAATAATATAGTGTCCGTGATAAAGAGTTTTAAAGGCCAATTCAAACGATTACTCAGAGTGATCTCTATTCATTCGATTCCTTGTAAAGCAGCCCACAGGTACTATCGGGGACATCCGTATCACACTTTCAAAACAAAATTCCGTGCTCACGGTTGTCCACCCTGTTTACCACCCCTTTTTGCGACAGCCAATAAAAAAAAAACTTTTGTTTAAATTAAATTTTCAGGCTCTCTTACAATGATCACAGATGTCTGACTACCTCGGCTGGTTTTTAAAGGTATTTATTTTATTCATTTACAAATTTATTTATTATTTATTTATTTAAAGTTCACGTGCAATAGTGGTACACAGGCGGACTTAATGCCACAAGGCATTCTCTACCAGTCAACTTTTGGGTTAAATATAAAAACACAGATATAGGGTACAAAAATAATGTCTAAAATACAAATGCAAGGGGCTCAACAATAATCTGGTGCTGCGATGCTATTGGTTTATGAGCGTAGGTAAGCGTAACTATAGCGGCCGAGCGCTGCAAGCAAGAATAGTCCTTATGGTGGTCCGATTCGGATGTCCGTGATAGTACCTACCTAATGCTTGAAAAGAGCCTACGTGAATGAAGGTACTTAAGTCCTACTTCGGTGCTCTTTGGACAGTCAGCATTGGTAATGTATTGGAACTCTTTGCCAGCCCTACATATTATGCTAGAAACATTCGATTTGCCAGCAAGATACACAGCTGCGTATGCAAGTATTCTTAAAGCAATCCATACAATTTGTCAGTTTCATTAGCAAAGTTAAGTGATCGTTCCAGAGTTACCCCAAAGAACATGTCCGAAAATGTTTCGTTTTATTATTCAATCATTCAAACCAGGATAAGTTAAATATATTTCGATAGAAATCACAAAAAGTAGTGGTTCTTTCTAACATAAATATGATACATTTATAAATACATTTGTCAATTCGCAGAGGCTCATACTATGTCATATGTTGAATTTGTGGGCCAGGATTTCATATGTATGCATGATAATGCTAGGGCGCACACGTGCGCGAATCGTTCGAGAATACCTGCATGACGTTAGAACCGCAGTAATGAAATAGCCAGCAAGAAGCCCTGATATGAATCCAATAGAACACTCATGGGAAACACACGCTGGAGGCGTGTTCGAGCTAACCAACTAGCTCCAGAAACTGTGCAGGAGCTGAAAACTGACACCTTGGAAGTATGGGAGAACATTCCACAGAACGTCATAGTGGCATTAATTAATTCGAAGCCGAACCGCATGACGGCCGTTGTAAATGCTCTTGGAGGTAACTCAAGTTACTTTATGAACGTTTTCTCTATGTAAACCAGTTTTATTCAAAAACTCCACGCTAATTTCACCCATACGAAACGTAAAAGAAATTTGAAATCGGAAAAACATATACATTTTAAACCTTTCTAATTATTATCTATGTTAATAACGTGAACACACCGTAAAAAAAATGTATACTTGTCAAAATTGACACACGGTACTTTCATTCATTACTGTCAATCGTAGCTGTCAATCAATATTTGATTTATGAGTAAACAAAACGATACTAAAATCTGATTATTTGTTTATGTACTACATAGATAAAATAAAAGAAATAGGATGAAATGGGATCACAGAGTACTTTTTTTTAGAGATGAAGACATTATCAAAGTATGTGGGAGGTTTTATTTGGGTTGCCATCAACGGATAAAATATATGTACTAACATTAAATAGTATATAATTTTTCTTTCAAATGTTTTATTATTATTATTATTTCAGTGATTCCAAGTTCCATATGTATGTCATTTTTATTTAGGTGTGCTGCTGATGCTGGTTAGATTTTTCTCGGAATAAAATACCAACGTCCATACAAAAAGCGGACATCTCCTTTATTTACGTTCTATGGTAACTTCTGGGCAGGTAATGAATTCGAGCTGGTGCATTTACCATTTTTTCCATGTCCATTTATATTATTTTTCCAACGAGAAAAGAGAACTAACTAGCAGTAAACAAAGCAATTATATTAGGACACTAAAGAAAGCAATTATTTTGTTCCTCTGCTACTAGTTGTTACCAACTGTTCTTTAACAAATAAATGTAGAATAAGTATTGCAAGTAGTGCTCAAGGAGAAGAATAGAGTTGTTCTCAGAAAATCCTTCAATATTTGTTGAAATAATCCCATCTTATTTACTTGTAGCTAGAAAATCAGTTATGAATAACAATCCTTACTAATATTATAAATGTGAAAGTGACTCTGTATGTCTGTCTGTTACGTTTTCACGCCTAAACCGCTGAACCGACCGTCATGAAATTTGGAAGAGATATTGTTTGGGATATGGAGAAGGACATAGGCTACTTTTTTACGCGATAACCGATATCCACGTGGGCTGAGCTGCGGGCAAAAGCTAATTAGTAATGCATGCTATAATGTATAAATAAAATTCAAGATCTTTTTTTTTTTTTCTGGTAAGATTACTGAAATATGCTACTTTTTTTTTAGATGATGACCGTCATCTACGTGGGCGAAGCCACGGGCAACAGCTAGTATAATATTATAAATGTGAAAGTAACTCTGTCTGTCTGTTATGTTTTCACTCCTAAGCCGCTGAACCGATCGTCATGAAATTTGGAAAAGTATAATCTCTTCCAAATTTCATGACGATCGGTTCAGCATCTTGGGATATGAAGAAGGACATAGGCTACTTTTTTACGCAATAAACGACATCAACGCGGGCGGAGCCGCGGGCAAAAGCTAGTTTAGAATAAAATTGAATTAAATAATACAATATTTTAACAATAAGACCGTAGTTCAATCAGCAGTCGATTCGCATTACATAATTTTGTCCGATTCATATTTGAACCAATCAAATACCTACAATCGATTTGTATTTGATTGGTCATAGATTCGCCATAGTGTGACAATTGTGTTATGGTTTGTGAGTCCGCATGATTGAATAGATTTAACAACTTACTAGGTAATAGGTACTTACAGAAATTAAAATTGAATTTTCATTAATCTGAACGTTGGTCCTTGTATTCCACCGGACCAGGACCAACTTTCAGATTAATGAAAATTGATGATGATGTTTGCGGAATACGTTTAGTCAGTGATCATGAGATCAAAGCCATCAGAGATATAGGTGGTGATTCATTTGAACCTTCTCTCAACCATGTTGGGTTTGGCTTGCAGTCTAACCGGAATATCAGTACAAGTTTTTACATAAAGCGACAACCCAGTAACTGGGTAACACGATACCCCTTGGTAAGACTGGTTGTCAGACTTTCGGACTTCTGACGACCCGTAACGACTGTCAAAGAACCACGAATAACAGCCAGGACCAACGGTTTAACATGCTTTCCGAGGCACGGAGAGGTCTCGGTATGTAAAGATGGTCACCCATTCATGGACCTACCGCGGTAAACGTAGTTTAACCTGGGCCTCAAGTCTGCTATTACAATAGTGTCAGAATGGTCTTTTCATTGTGAGTTTTTGACAGATTTGCCATACAAACACTGTCAAATACTCACCATGGCGAGACCATTCTGACACTATTGTAATAGCAGACTTGAGGGGGATCGATTGATCCGTGTGGCTGTTGCTTCTTAGCCACGAGCCCCTCCGAGACGATGTCCTCGAGTCAGTGGTAAAAAAAAAGAAATAAAATACGTTTATCTGCGCTGCCGCACTAAGCGAAAAATGCAATAACTCGATTTTGCCACTTCCGAGAATTGTATTTTTGATTATTGAATTTGTTATGAAGTTTTAGTTATTGCATTCTTGCTTACTGAAGAACTGAGTTCCTGAAGGATCAATGAAAAGTTGCTTAGAGAGAGTTAATAGATTTCGATTCGCTGACTCCAAATATATAACTCAACGAATATGTAATTCAAAATAGTCCAAAATCGAGTTATTGCATTCTTCGTTAGCGCGGCAGTGCGGTAAGAAAGGACACAAACACAAAAAAGTACAAGTTGGGGGAAAATATGCGACGTCGACGGAGCAGCATTCAATAAGATAGATAGTAATTATTATGCTCTTATTTTCAAGTAGTTAAGTTCTCTAAGAAATCACTTAGATACTCGGATTGATTGCATAGACTTGTGTACAAAAAAAAAATCCTTAGAGTCTAACTGGTGCATGTTAGCAAAAAGTTAACCTAACGAAATTAATTTACTACAAACATAAAATAATGTTCAACATTCTTGTCGTCATGTCAAAAAAGCTACCTTCAGGTAACAAAATACCTAATAACGAAGTCTAAGTAGGTATACATATGTATAATATGCCCTTTACGTGTCTATGTCTAAGTCTCTACTAAGCTTGCTTCACACAAGAGTGTTCGGGTTCTAATGTATTCGATCAAAAGATACGACTAATTAATGTGACGTTAAGCGCTTTGTTTATATAAAAAAATAAATGTTAGATGCAGGTGTCGTCGGCATTACCACAAGAAACGTCAGTATGATTTGATTAATGTCAAAAATTATATTAGTATACATGGTTCCTATATGTTTTTATTGAGTCTCGCCTTAGGGGGTGCCCTATTTATGCATGTTCTTCTAGTACCGGACTCACAGTCATAATTCGTATAGCGAACAATTTATGACAGGTTTAATTTAATTAGGGATTATGTCGTACCTATGTATAATTGGTTTGCCGGTAGGGTAAAAGAATCTTCTTATACAACAGGATAGACTACTAGAAGGCTCCTACAAACAGGCGCGACACGCGACGCGTCACAAAGCCACCGTGTGTCGCGAGACGTGCGGTGCCTTGGTGTCGCGCACGATTCGCGTTGCGAGTCGCTTCCGTTTGCAGGAGCCTTAATTTTACAGCGACTTCTAGAATTTTGAAGTGGCAGACAGAATATTATGACGTATTCCACATTGGACACCCGCTTAAACGGCACCTGAGTTAATGGCACCTGAAGTATTCCACATACGGCACCTATCGATATTTTTCCCTTTCTTCTTTGAATTGTAACGTTATCAGGTCTCATATGAGTTACGACTGCACGTCTATTGTTTTTATTATATACATACCTACTTACGTACCTACGATAACACGTTATAATTAAAATTTATATGGAGCAGCACATTTAAATATACCCATTTTTTTTTTAAAGTATGTTTGTTACACAGAATAAATGTATAGAATAAATGAACATAGTAATGTTGCGTGGTTTTGTTTATTTTGATAATGTAAGTCAGCACCCTACTTGCGTAAAATACACACAATCTGAATGATTTTGAAGGATATTGCTATTCCATTGCTTCATAGGTTTGAAAAAATCTTCTGTTCAGCAACGTAAATAATGCAATGGACGTGGGTGAACTGACAGTCAAAATCTAGTCAGACTGAAATCGAAACCTATAGGTTATATAATATTATATATTATATGTTATATCATATAATATTATATTATTATACTATGCATAATCTGCCTATAATATTCCCACTGCTGGGACACAGGCTGGGCTGTAATCTACCACGCGCACCCAGTGCAGGTTGGTAAAGTCACATATCTTCGAATTTTTGGTTCCAGTTTCCTCGCGATATTTTCCTTCACCGTTTTGAGAGCAATGGTGATGAAACTATTCACACAAAGTAAAGCCCCTGCCTGGGTTCGAATCCTCGACCTACAACTCGTAAGTTGGGGCTGTCACCACTGGCTCACCACTGCAAATACTATGTGGTTATTTATTTGGGGCTAAGCAAGGCTGATGATACAAATGAGTACTACATTAAATTAAACGTGCATTTACGCCGTCAGCACATCAGGGTGTGGACACATGTCTACGGTACGGCACCGGCTATCGGTTAACGGCACGATGCCGCTACCGGGAGACGGCATGGCGTCGTGCCGCGGCAAAATTAACAAGAACATTATGCGTTCTTGTAAAATGTTGTCAACTATATTTTATTTTGGCAACTATTGCTATTTATATTTTTTTTATTAATAACGAACTTATACTAACATTTTGCATCACACATACAAGTCATCGGTCAATAACTTTGTTGTGAATATCTTACTTCTTAGTAGCTACTGTATGGTTTGGTCAGCTTGCAATCCAAAAACAGCTTCATCCACTTTCGCTTTGAGTGACTCTTCATGTTCCAACATTTGAAGAAGTTCTGTATTTTTCCAGAAAAATCTGGATACATTCTTTGAATTTATGGGAACAAACGCTCTCCAAGCATTTGCTTTTGTTATTGAATTGGAGTAACTCCTAACATTGTGGATGTTAACGGTTTTTGATCCTGTATGTGCATCGCTGTCTGAGGTGTGAGATGCTGGTGGGTTACGCATGTTAGCGGTGTTCTTAAGATCAGCCTCCAACAATTATAAGCGCCAAGCGCACTCACAGTACCGGAACTTATCCGGCATAAGCGCTAAAGTACTGTAGGAGTACCTACTTCTTGATCGTTGCTTTGAAACCAACGGCAGCTGCTTTGGTTTTCTATATACAAGTTGGTATTAAAAACCTAAATGCAACCGCGGCATGAAGCTAACTCACACATAAAGAGCACCGCGATCACTAGAAACGATAACATATCGCTCGCTTCCGTCGATAGTTGCACAAAAAAAGTGTACATCGATAAACTTTAACACCTACTGAAGGGCAAACGTATTAATTATTGTGTATTAACTTTAATGAGAATTGTGTGCGACACACAGCGTTAGGGCTAGCTCTTGATTAAGTTTAAAATAAGCTCAGTCTGTCAATATCTGTGGTAAGGTGTATATTATAGGTATTGCAGGTGGTGTGTTTATTACAGCGATTATCGGATCGGGTTAAAAAGTCTAATAGTAGATTATGCACTAAGGGGATAAAGTAGTGTCTTATGTAGCGGGCGCCGTATTGAATCCCGAGCAAAATGAAGGATTCTAGCGTTAACTCCCGAGCGGAGCGAGAATCCTGAGTGCAGCGTGGGATTGAAGGTCGCCCAAGACTAAGGCACCTTTATCCCCGAGGTACTGTCTTTCTAGTCTTATATCTTAACATAAGCCACCATCGTAAGTACACAACGCGGGGAAAATGGAGAGAAACTGCTGCCGGATATCTTTACGTTTACCATAGGTTTCAAATAAAAGTTGGCTGCAAAAATAGGTCTATAGGTTAATCTATCATGTGTTTGGACCTATGACAGCCAACTTGATTGCTGAAGCGTTACTGGCACTATACAATTCACGACTAAAGTACGCTAAGTAGTAAGTAGTAAGTTTTGTCGAAGCGGTTGTGTGCACAGTAATTACGCCTGCGGGTACTCATTTTCTTAAACATTGATGAAGCTAAAAATTACCTATATCAGCCTAGTAAGGTTTGTTACAATAATAACAGAAATGAAATCCATACTAATATTATAAATGTGAAAGTAACTTTGTCTGTCTGTCTGTTACGTTTTCACGCCTCAACCGCTGAACCGATCGTCATGTTATTTGGCAGAGATATAGCCTGGGATATGGAGAATGACATAGACGTGATAACCGACATCTACGCGGACGGAGCCTCGGGCAAAAGTTAGTAAATAATAAATGTTTAACCCCCTCTATGGTCTAGTGGTAGGACCACCTGTTTCAGACCCAGTGGTCCCGGGTCCGTTTCCCAACGGGGGCAAAATTTTCTGCTCGATTTGGTTGCTCGTTCAAGGTCGCTCAGCGAGCTATGGAACGGGCTATGCTTGGAGTTTCTCTTAAGGATTGAATCCGGAACGAGGTGATCCGGTAGAGAACTAAAGTTGTCGACATAGCTCACAGAATAAGCAAGCTGAAGTGGCAATGGGCCGGCCATATTAGCCGTAGAACCGATGACCGTTGGGGTAGATGTGTTCTTGAGTGGAGACCGCGAATCGGCAAACGTAAGATAGGACGTCCTCAGGCTAGGTGGAGCGACGATTTTCGCAGGGTGGCTGGTAGCAGCTGGATGAGAGTTGCCGTGAATCGAGCTGAATGGCGTGCAATTGGAGATGCCTATGTCCAGCAGTGGACTGCTATAGGCTGATGATGATGAGGGCTTGTTCTAAATCCGCCTGGCTAGCTACTACCATCTTATCTAATTCTATCGGCATAATAACAAGGTTAACAGCATTTGTTGTATTTTGGCAGTTAGAGGTAAGATAGCCAGTTCCTTATGGTTGAGGATTCCGGGTGAAGCTCGCTTCCATCTTCGGCCTTATCATCACTTACCATCAGGTGAGATGAAAGCCAAGAGCTTAATGTTGAGGACTAAAAAATTTGCATGAGATAAATTGCACGAAAAAGACTATCGACTCCTGTCGCAGACTACCGGTTCCAAACCAGCGTGGAGTGCCAACCCTACTCATATCGACGTTTCTATTATTTGAGTCACATATTACGCAGAATGAAACGCTGATGCATTTAAATTCTTTTGTTTATTTCCCCGAAACAAAAAGACGTTTCTGTTCACAGAATAAAATGAGTCAGTCATGTTAAGATCAGCCCTCAGAAATGCATTTTCAATTTTTTATTAAAGTATGATAATATTGTGGGGTAGTTATTAGTACCATAATATTTTCTGTAGGAAAGAATGTTTACGGTGCATGTAAATGATTTATTGCAATTTTATTTATTTATTTTATTAGGTTCGTCAACAAATGATTACACTGATACAAACACATAATACATATTTTTTTAAAGTTAAATAACAGTGCATCAGTTACTTATAGTTAAACACCACATGCATAAAATAATGAATCAGTGAAATAAGCTAACTTAGTAATAAGCGATAATATTGACAAATTGGTAACTTCGTTAAACGCATAAAAATTAGTAACGTCGTTCGACTTGAATGTGCCCTGGCGGCTGAGAGTATGTCATACTCACTCAGATGTCTCGCTGATGCTGGCGCGTGTGTTGGATCATTTAGCTCCCTTCAAAATGGTTGAGCTGAATGGTGCTAATCCATGCATCATGTTCGTGAACGGGCGCCGTCAGTTGGGACTGGTCATCTCTTAGCTGCCACGGCTTATTTTTTTTTTTTTTTTTTGTTTCTATTTGTTGTATGTACTCTGGACGCTTTTAACGCGAACGTTCTTTTTTTATTTTTACATCTTTCTCACATATAGTTATAAATTCAGCACAAAACATTTAACAAATATTTTTGTAACAATTTAATTTAAAGAATGTCCATGGAGTTTCATGCCCGTTCTTCTTCATAGGTACCTATCTTACTGACCGACTCCTTGACAATTCAAAAGTGCCTGTAAATGGTTTAATTGAAATAAATGATTTGAGTTTGAAAAAGTTACATTTAAATGAAATTAATATTTATGAAATTCTGAATGAAAATTATCAAATTGGTAAAGTTAAAATTTTCTTTGCCATATATTTTCTTTAAAAAATATGATCCCATATCGCTTGAAGGCTACTACAAACAGGCGCGACACGCTACGCGACACAAAGGCACCGCTAATCGCGCGACACGCGGTGCCCTTGAGTCACGTCACGTGTCACGCCTGTTTTTAGGAGCCTTTAGCCTGTAGCCTCAGTGTGTAGTCTATACTAAAGCACTTTTTTTGTAGCATCTTTTTAGTAATACCTACTAAACAATGACCACATCAAATTATATAAATTTAAGTTAGATTAAAATTACTTAGTAGCCTTACAGGCTAGATTGTAATGAATTATTAAGAACCTGGTAATTTTTTATCTATACAACTGTACAAATAAATAAAAAGCGTCTGTTTGTAATGTCAAAATGACAACTTCTTACTAAATGCATATATGTACATATATAATATGAGCTATCTCCCAGTGGAAGGCCCGTCAAAATCGGTCCAGCCGTTTCGGAGATTAGCCGGAACAAATAAATAGACAGGCGGATAGAAAACAGATATATATGTTTTTTTTTATATAACAATTTTTTTTTTTTTTGCTATTTTGTCTAGCCTTCCACTTCCAAGATACTCCTTATAACATTAGCTATCTGCTATACTCAAAGTCTCAAATTCAGATCGTTTATGTAAACAAAGGGGATAACATATCAAAAAAATATCTTCGTGATGGTAATTCTCATAAAATGGTGAAAAAAAAAGGATCCATTTTCTTTTAAGTACTGAATTTAAGAAATAATAATTCAAAAATAATCATACTGTAATAATTTTTATATATTTTCGGTTTTAAACAAAGTTATTAAAAAAAGGATACTTTCTAGTATACAATATTTTATGATACTGGTAACAATACAGGAGTGAGGAGACCCAAACATTTTCAAATTTTTTACATTTTCAACTACACAAATATTACAACTCTCATTCATAGATTCATATTGTAAGTAGCATATCTAGCGACATGTTGGATAAAAACGGCTGTAAACTGTTTTGATTGGAAATCGATTTCGGGAAGCCTACGACTAGCAGTGGATTTAAAAGGGCTGATTATGACGATCATATGCTGTCTCTCCGACACACAACACAAGACATCGTTTGGCAACGGTATTTTGTTTGCATAGTTCTTATAACTAATCACTTTAATTTAATAGTCGACTATATACAAAAAAAAATGTTTTGCACCACTGTCCCTATCATTTTGACAGTGACATTTCTTGACATTACTTTGTTTACATAAATTATCTGAATTAGAGATTTGGGATATAGCTAATGTTATCAGGAGTAACTTAGACTACTTTTATTTTAGAAAAAAAGACAAGCGTGCGAAGCCTCAGCTGGGCAGCAGCTAGTAAAGCTTAAAACATCACTTTGTTTAATCAAGCTAAACAACAACACTTCTTGCTCAGCATTTTAAGTATATATACCTTCTGATATGATTACAATTAAATGAAAGAAAATTTTAAACTTATATTAAAATCACACTTTGTAAACTAGCATATTACAAATTAGAGGATTATATCCAAGATAAGAATGCTTGGAAACACGCTGGTCCTGCTCCATAGGACAATTTATTTAGAGTCTAGACAAAATCAAATTGGTTGCAAATTTAATTGTATAATTTATAATTTTTATGACATATTTTTTTTTTTTGTGATTAATATACTTTAACTCACACACTGACATAGGTTATTAAATGTTAAAATTTTAGGGAAATCATCTACTTTTACAATTTTTGTAAATATGTGAGCACCATGTATCTAACGCATAATTAATTTGTATGTCATTGCTTCACTTTTCATTATTTTTACCTATTGTGGTATAGTAATTTTATTCTAGGTAAGTGCATCGTCTTCACATATAATTATTAATTAATGTATACAAAATATTGTTAACACTTTAAAAGAGTAAGTATGGAGTTTCTTGCCCATTCTTCTCTATACGTAACTACCTTTTGGAAGGGGCAACTAGAATCAATAAATTATAGTTGTAAATTTTGACGTTCAAAAGTGCCTTTTATGTGCCTATTTGAAATAAAACTTTGACTTTGACTTTGGAGAAGGTAACTGGACCTTTCTACATCATCAAAAAAATAACATAAATAAGCGACAATATTTAATATCCCATCAAAGTTCTCGTTCATAAAGTACTGAACTGGTGACCTTTCCTGTATTCAGTATCGTGGGGTAAAAATACCGTGCGTTGGGTGACGTACACACGACACGTGGCGCGCCAACCACTTAGCCGCGCCTAATGACCGCTTGCAGACGAATGATGGGAGCGCCATAGAGGGAAGGAAATCTACAATGTGGCGTGTAGGTAGAATATAGAGGAGGGGCAAGTTTTATTTGCGGTTAATATATTTTTAAGGAAGATCAAATGGCAGTATTGGCACTATTAATAACATAGAGGGATATTTGAAAGAAAGAAAAGAAAGAAAGAAAAAGTATTTATTGTGACTCGCACAGGAAGATCACAAACTAAACACACAATTATAAAAGTATGTATAAAAAATAAAAACAGAGTCAGGACTCTGTTTTGATTTTTTACGAGGCCAAAAGGCTCCTAGGCTCCTTCTATCTATTAAGTCAGAACATATTCTATTTGTTACTATCGGATTACCGGAAATGTTTTCACCCTATTTTTAACATAGTTTCATTGGGTAAGGCCCCTGAAAACTTCGTGAGTTGTTAGTCGGCTATTTTAAAAATGGAAGTCTACCTCACTATTTACACACATCTTCTTTCTGAACGTACTATTTTAAAATCTAGCGCTAAGTATAAATAACAGTCAAAAAGCTTCCCTTATCTAATAATCTGCCACTATCCTCACAGAGTCACAACGCAGTTATCCACAAGCCTAAGACCGTAACTCTAGTATCTATACGGCACACTCTTTGCCGTAATCGGGGGCTGCACCACGACTCGACCCGGTGAGGCGCGACGGGCGTCCGATGTCGTCCGCCCAGCGCCCCAGTCCAATTAACGTTGCACTCCTGTTATTTCGATTTTTAAAGATGCGGAACTAATTTTCTTCAATAGTTTTGTATACCGTGACGTAAATCTCTGAAATGACAAAAGTCTCAGTATAGCAGAGGTTTTGTTGGACTTGGTCGCAGATCCAAAGGCAACAGAAAGGACTTTGCTCAGAGTTTCCCTTCGTAATCGAATCAGAAATGTGTTCAGGAGAAACAAGGTACCAATATGGGCCGGAGGAATTGCAATATACGTTCATAAATGAATACAAATTTTTTCAATGAAATTACCGATAGTAGCAAACGTTAAAAATGGTGATAACCAACCGTCAGCGTCGTATTAAAATGTACGGTCTACAAAATTTTAAGAACGAAAAGAAAAAGAATTAAACTGATCATGAAATAATAATGTTCGCTACATATTTAATCAGATAAAGCTTTTTTCAAAGAAATATTATCAATGGTGGCATTAAGTTCAAGGGTAAAACAGATGGCCATTATTTGTTGGCACGTAAATACAGGAATTGCAAACGTATGCTTCAACGCGGTATCATGGTTCATTGACAGTTACATGCAGTCTACAACGCCTTGTAGGTACTACATGTACTGCATGTCGTACTTGTAGTACATGTCGTAGATGGATTGTCGAGTCCGCTGTTTTACATAATGGTTAGCTGTTTTACAAAACAGCTCCGTCACGTAAAATATCTGAACGACGTTTTGCAATTTTCCATAATTACTGAAATTTAACAAGCAAAATGGCGTTTTGCATTCATCAATGTTTCATCATTCAAGATATGTAATATGAAACGTCAGATTGTAGATTTTTGATCTTAATTTTACCGCTCGTGTCTCTGTGTGTCACAATAACGGCGCACTCTGGCTCTCATGGCCTCAATTTTAACATAAAATTATCAGAGTTCAAAAATTCAGTCCTAAAAATACTAAATAGCCAAGTTACTGCGACCAACTTGCTAGTAGCGCTCGCTAGCCGCTACACACACAATTAGTTACATTTAACACTCCTCATATTTCACTCCATATTAGAATTGTTACATATAACGCTTTCCTATCATTTCAGCCGAAAGACGTCCATTGCTGGATAAGGCCTCCTACAAGCACCGCCACTTCGACCGGTTCTGTGCTTCCCGCATCCAGCGGATTCCTGCGGCTTTCATAAGGTCATCGGTCCTCCTTGTGGGAGGCCTTCCAACGCTACGTCTTCCGGAACGCGGTCGCCACTCCAGAACCTTTCGGACCCAACGGCCATCTGTTCTGCGCGCAATGTGCCCTGCCCATTGCCACTTAAGTTTGGCAATTCTTCGAGCTATGTCGGTTACCTTGGTTCTCCTGCGGATCTCTTCATTTCTGATTCGATCACGTAGGGAAACTCCAAGCATAGTTCTCTCTTTGGGTGACTTTTAGCCTTCTAATAAAGCCCATTGTGAACGACCACGTTTCAGTGCCGTATGTTACGCTTTCCTACACCAAAATGTAAATTTTGCTTCAGCTACACGAGCTGTGTTTTGTTTTTATCAAGAATTTAATGTTTTTACATTTAATTTGAATTAGAATACGAGTACAATATAAACCTCATTAGTGTTGCAATATTATTCGTGCGTAGAGCTTGTATCGATAACACAGGATTTAACTGAATGTATTTTGTATGAATTGTACCTAATTGATGGACTTAGAAATCATTAATTATTTCTTTGAATCCTTAATAAATACATACATGTGGGTGTTCTCCATGAGTTTCGCTTCATACAGACGCTCCATATACAAATAGTGCGTGCGCTAAAGCGCACTTCTTTGTAACTCAAATTGGTTTGTTTTGTAGTGTTCTAGATTCTAGATTTAGGTTTAATATACATTATACACACTTTTTATTGTTCTTTTTTGTCTCTAATCTTATATATAAAATTCTCGTGTGACAATGTTAGTTACCATACTTCTCCGAAACGGCTTGATCGATTTTTATGAAATTTGATATGCATATTCAGTAGGTCTGAGAATCGGCTACAATCTATTTTTTTTTTTTAAGTTTTAGGTAGGTAGGTAGGGTAGGGTAGTGTAGGGTATGGTAGGGTAGGGTAGGGTAGGTAGGTAGGGTAGGGTAGGGTAGGGTAGGTAGGTAGGGTATGGTAGAGTAAGTGGAGTTTATACTATAGCTTTTGACAGAACGAAGACTGTCGAGTCAGCTAGTATTCATATATTAATGTCATGCATACTCGTACCTGTTATTTGCAAGGTTACTAAAACGCCAATTTAAGATGTTATTTTTATTTGAATTGTAAGTGACTGTACTGTTGGTGTACATATTATAAATAAATAAATAAATAAACTCACGCCTTCTCCCCATGGGGGTAGGCAGAATCTATAGAACACCACCTGCTACACTCCTTACATACCTCCTTTTGCTTCGTTTACATTCATACATCTGGGCATACATGCACGCCGGTTGCGAGTGCTACGCACCTGTCCTTTCTAAATAATATAATAATAATAATAATAACCCCACCGCCGTATCTCTACGTTGACGTCGTGGTGGGGCTTGCGCGCTCCGAACTCTGGGTCTGTGCCGGTAGAGTTTACTTTACCGGAACATGTCTAGGGTGAGCAGCCAGACCAAGAGAGATACAGAAACCCGCAGGGCAGCATGTGGCGAGCTGTTGGGCAGTTGCGACCCCACGGACCCTATCTCCCGGGAGAAGTCATGTTCCTCATCTCTAGCTTGCCTTTATTGGCCGGCTGGAGTGAACACTGACGAGGAACTGAGCTCCCACCTCGTTCTTGCCTTTATTGGCCGGCTTGAGTGGAGATTCGCAAGAGCAAACGTGCTCGGAGGAAGGAAGTATTCCAGTAAGTGCTTGTAGGGATCTTGACCATCTTCCGGGCTCTGGGATTGTTCTGAGAGCCGTGGAATACCTCTCCACGCCTCGAGTACCTCAGGATATGTTGCCCCCTTGTCGCTACGTCACTATGTGCTAGCGACCGTTTTCGGGGGCCCATTATTGAGTGTGCAAGTCACCTCCTGCCATTTTATCCATGTATAATAAAACATTGATCAGGCAGGGGCCATAGTCCTTCCATAGTTTTAGGTAACCAGTCCATTTTAACCACCCAAAACCCATAGTCCAATATCGTTGTTTCCATGTCCTACAATAGTCCTACACAAACCGGGGGTTGTCCTTGGGTGCACTTACATAGTGCGTACAGGGATAATCGTCGGTTGGTGCCTCATTTAATTACAAAGCGTCTAACGGGCCTCTGCGAGTTGGCTTCGGCCCCTCGTACGCCTTCCAAAGGTCCCGAGATATGTAAACATTTAAAAATAATAATAATAAAACTTCATTTTAGACCATAATTTTGTCCATAATTTTGTTAGTATTTTGGTGTTAGTAACAATAATGCTTATGTAACTAAGTTAGTATTGTTAGTTTTTACACATTTGTTTGACCTATGACCGTCCCCACCCAGTGTTCCTGAAAGGGACAGTCCGCTCTGGCAGAAATCATTTTAAGAATGCTGTTGTCACTACCATGCAGTCGCTGTAGTAAGGAAGCCGCTTTCTTTCGCATGATGGCATGAAAACCATCTGTGCGAGCCTCCGCAAATATTCCAGAAGCGCTACAACGCCATGGTAGTCCCAACAGCATCCTAAAAGCATTATTAAATTGAACAAGCAGGACGTTGTAGGCTCGGCGCGTGTATGACACCCACAGGCCACTCGTGTAAAACGATTGACAGAACACCTTAAAAAGGGTAACTTTGACGTCTGTAGTACAACGAGCGAACCTGCGGGCAAGCATATTGCTAAAGAATATCACCAATTAGAAAAAAAGAACCCCTACCTAGTTAATATTCCACCAACTCGTACTAAGCGTTTTCAAACGTCTTTTATAATGCGCGCAGCAAAGGAGTGGAACTCTCTGCCTGCGTCTGTGTTTCCGAACGCATACAACCCTAATCTATTCAAAGTGAGAGTGAACAGGCTTCTTCTGGGTAAGCTCACTCCATCGTAGACTTTGTCTCTGTCATCCAGGCCTAGACTAAAGTCAAGAGCAAACTCATAGTAGAATAAAAAAATAAAATAAAAAATTAAAAAAGAAAGAATAATAGGTTTATTTGTCACAGAAACACGTGCATACAAAAAGATAATTAACTTGAGTAGGTGGTATACAGAAAAATTAAACAAAACAAAATAGATCTACATTCCAATCACGAGCACAAAACAAAATAGTCGGCAGCTGCACGTCATGACTGTGACAAGAAGGCTTCCACTCAGCATGATGCTGTGCTATGAGGGACCCACAGCACAGTGCTGATTTTCAGTGGTTACCCGGAAAAGACATACGGAGACCAAGTCAGGTTTAAAGAAATTAACATAAATAGGCAGCTAGATAAAATAAAACAAACAGTACTCAGAATATAATCTAACTATACAACCAGATATATAAATAAATATTTTAGATTAAAAAAAAAACACAAAATAATCCATTAATAATTAGGTCACTATACGTCCTCCTAGAGCGGCCACTCCCAGCGTTTCCACTCGCATCTGCCTTGTACCTTTTGTTAGCCGCCTTTCATTCATCCACTCAACATGACCAAACCATCTAAGCAGCTTTTCAATTTTTGTCACTACATCTTCCTTTAAACCACACCGTTGCCTTAACACATCATTTTTCAGCCTATCATTCATAGCCACGCCACACATGCTTCGCAAGGAACGCATTTCCACAGCATTTATTCTACTATCATGCTTCTTTTGCCACACCCAACATTCACTTCCATACATAAGCGTAGGCACTAGTACACTATTGTGAAGACCCAGTCGATCCTTTTTGGGCATCGAATGGTTCGAAATCGTTGAAAATACTGTAAGTGTAGTGTATTCTATTGAAATTCAAATGTAACGTTATTCTAAAAGATGAAACAGTACAGTCAAGTATTATTAATTACTATAAATTTTTATTTTTTTGAGTAGGCTCACAAATATTTAAATATTATTTTTATAAATGTTTGTCTGTACTTACTAGGCAACTAGGTGTTCAGTTCATAGGGGTGATAAAAAACGTTAGGCTCTAAATATAATAATCATCATAATTTCAGCTGAAAGACGTCCACTGCTGGACATATGCCATCCCCAAAGGGGGGGTTTGCCATAATCGCCACGCTTGGCAGGTTGGTTGACGATCGCAGTATGGTGCTAAAAAGGCATAGAGAACGCTGCTTAAAAGGCGACTAAGGGACTCCTACTAGAGCAGGGGTTCCCAACCTTTTCTTGGTCAGGGACCACTTTTATATTATTCTTGTTAGCAGGGACCACTATGTAATTATAATAAAAACAAACTTTAATAAACAACTCAATAGGAAATTACATAACAAGAAATAATAATATTTCTTCTGTAATTTTGTATTAATGTGATTTCTGAGCTTAAATCTTCTTCACGAGTTCGGCTATGCTAGGACTAATATTGTTACTCAAAGCTACACGCAAATCATCACTTATTTTCAAACAATTCCTCGTCTTTTTTAAATTACCAACAAAGAAAAATCCTTGTTCACACAAATAAGTTATTGAGAAAATCATAAATTTGGCGCAAGGCGATTTCTCGAGCCAACCCGCTTGCCAAGCGTGGCGATTATAGCAACCCCCCCCCCCCCCAATTGGGGGAGGCTTATGTCCAGCAGCGGATGTCTTTCGGCTAAAATGATGATTTCTCGAAGTTTAAAAATCATTCGCGGACCATAGTTTGGCTTCTGCGGACCACTGGTTGGAAACCACTGTACTAGAGAATGGGCTTCTCTAGTAGAGACCCTTAGTCGCCTTTTACGACACCCACAATATATTACATATAAAAAGGTTTGCAGAACAACGACCATTTATATCCCCATATCGAAAACTCAAAATACCAACAAATAAAATAACCCAACACCACATAACCGAACAAAGAAACGTTTAAAACTACATCATACACAACAGAATCCCGAAACAATTCATAAAAACGTACAAACAATAACTCTCAAGATTTGGAGTTCCCGAACATTTTTAATCACAATATGCACGGAGCATGAAGCACGGTGCACACAAATAAAAAACAGACAAGCACAATAATAAAATCGAAGCATTTAATTAACATCCCTAACACTTGTCCGTGTGAAATTACTCGCTGGGTGAAAAAAGACTACACAGTGTCCTCTCGCATTGGCGACGACAGATTTATAATAATTAGAAACGATACATACTGATGTTGGGGACGGCTCGCATGTCCCGAAGATCATTATTATGTTAATTATTTCGTTGTTTTGCAACACTACGGGTGGGTATGATCAAGACTGCTTTTACCTGTTGATTTGGCTTTCAAAGGAGTTTTTTTTTTTTTTTTTTGGCTTTTAGAGTCTGATGTTTTATAAATTTTTCTTCTATGATTATTTATTTTATTATTTGTATTATTTCTAATGAAATCTCTTCCAGCATACCTGCGATAGGAAAGTAGATAATTATAGAAATGTATACAACGTGCGTAAGAGTAGAAGAGAAGAAAAAAATATACATAAAATCAAAATAGCTATACACTAATATAAATACTTATAAACATACAATAAGAGAATATACTTACAAACATACTTCCAAAATAAGAATAGAAATTTTATAAGTTTTTTTTAAACATTATAAGCTCAATATGTTAATTCTATGAACTCAACAGAAAACATTTATGTTTTGTAGTGCCCTGACAGGGTTCATGTACAAAAACTGACAAAAATCGACAGTTATCTATTATAAAATGTGTGATGTGCATAAGAGCACATAATTAAATGTAATTGTAGATGCTCTTAAATTATGTTTACTGTGCTGGTTACCCATACTTACCCCAATTCTATAATGTAGGTTAATAAATTGTGAATAATGATTTACACAAATATTTACAAGATTAGGGCCTTTAACTAGAGGTAGGGTTATTTTATTTTATTTTATTTTATTCTATTCGGGAAACTTACAGCTAACATAAACAGTGTTCTTAAACAATATGCATTTGAAGGCCATTTACAAGTTTTCACTGATAAACACTTGAAACAAAAAACACAACAAATAAGGTCGGTACAAAATACCTATAACATAAAATAGGAAACAAAATAACACGATCGATTAACACAAACTAAAAATCATTCAGACGCAAACAATTACTTTTCCGTCAAAGAAAAAGTAGAGTTTATTCCTAGTTCCACTAGTAGTGTAGTTTTTACTAGGAATATATATACCTTTATCTCAGGTATCTCACTCTAACCTCCTTACTAATAAACGTTGTATAGCGTCTGTATAGTTACACAGCGCTTTGTCTTCTTCTTTCGAAAGTCAAATTACTGACGAGTGAAAGAGTGAAATCGGTGTGTAACTATACAGACGCTATACAACGTTTATTAGTAAGAAGGTAAGTATATAACTAACGATGTTAAGCCATCCACCTTAATATATTAATTATCTGACATAAGTAATAATAACTCCCATTTCAGAGGAACACAATATTAACGTAATAATTCCACATAAGAAACTTTATTACTTAAAGAAAATCAAAAACATATTCATGTAGGTATGTATTACACGATTGAAAAGGACTCGACCTCTACGCGAAGTCTACGAGAGGTCTGGGCTACGTCTACGAGGTGCCTACGCGGCGTCTACGAGGCCACTACAAGGCCTCTACGAGAATTCAACGCCTACGTACAAACTAGGTACTATGAGAGACATCTGAATCGAATCACCATAAGGACTTTTCTTGTTTGCAGCGCTCGGCCGCTATAGTAACGCTTACCTACGCTCATCAACCAATAGTAGGTAATAGGTAATACGGGCTGGTGTCCGCAACTCCACGACAATGCGCGTATTTTGCGTACGGATGGGAATATGATTATTCGATCCATCCCAGCTCCTCAAAGAATGCCAGCAACGCCTTGGTGTTACTGACAATCTCACGTAGGGTACATAAGTAACCGAAGTACTCGGCCCTGTATGTGGTGACCACCGGGCTTAGCAGCACATGAGCTGCTGTCTCGTAGTCCTCCATGCAGGCCCTGCACAGCGGAATGTCTGTGACTCCTATGACAAAGTTTATTAAATGACATAGCTGCTGTAACTGTACGCAGCTGTTGTTTCGTTAGTCGGAGAACCTGTTTCTTGAAGCGGCTATCAAATGCGGGGAGCAAACCAATAGTATCGCAGCATGTGATTTTTCCGAGACCCTTGTTTGTGAAAATGAAAAAATTTTTTTTTTTGTAAAACCCAGCCGAGGTGGTCAGACATCTGTGATCATTGTAACAGAGCCTGAGAAACGTATTTAAACAAAAGTGTTTTTACTGGTCGTAATAAAAAGGGGCGGTGAACAAATGTGGACAAACATGAGCACGGGATTTTGTTTTAAAAGTGTGCCAATTCGGATGTCCCCCATAGTACATCAACGCACGATGCGAAGGATTCATGACTCATCGAGAAACGAATTTAATTTTTGACATTTTAGCCCTCTAAATTGCCTGCCCGTATGTCTCATTCATCCTAAAATAGTCGCCATAGCTTTCATCTCATTATGCAGTGACAATTATATTTCTGTTGACGGATGCCGTCAATTCTGTCCCCTAATTCAAAGGCGTAAGGTTTAAGATATGATCTCAGTAATATTGTAAACAGATTTTGTACAAAGTTTGTGTATCGTTATCCTTGTTTTCTTGCGGGGTAAGCAGATATGCTAGATCTTTATATTTGTCACACTTAATGATATAATGTTACTTATATTCGTGACGAAGAATTAATGAGAACACAGAAGTTCTTACTTTCGCATCCCATTCTAACATGGTTTGCATTTTCTATGGTTTCAGTAGGCCCAATGCATCTGCTAAGTATTAACAAGACCAAAATTATATCTACAGGTAATATTTTCAAAATGAAATTGCAAACATTAAACTTGTCTTTATGCTAAGATTCAGCATCAGAAAGTGATGAGTTCAGAGATTTAATAGTTGAAACAGAAATATCTGAAAAAAAAAATTCAAAAGCCGTGGTGAGTTGTGAGTCTGATTTTATTATATTGTCACTAAATATACAAGCCGTACTGCCGAATACTCAAACGCAATTCAATTTTAAGTCACCGTTAAGTCTAATGCTGTCTCTGTCACTTTAAACTGTTTTGTAGCGACAGAAACACTTATAAGAACGTCTTAAAGTTAAGTAACGTTTGAGTATTTGGGCAGTAGTCAATATTTTGGTTACTAGACCTTCCCATTTCACTATTAATAATATTGCAAGTCATTTTAGTTTAATTACTACTGTTTTTAACCGACTTTATTTAAATTTGCTTCATAGTTAAGCGACTATGAAGCAAATTCAAATAAATAATTCTGATGAAAATGGTGCCATCGAACTGATCGGATCGAAGATGAAGCCGGAAGGTATGCACCGGAACTCCGTAATAAAACAATGTATCCTAGCCGTGTTTGGGCTTATTGGAATTGTCATGAGATGCACTCGGGCTATAAATGGTTATTAACCGATTTTTATTAACTTTGCTTGGGTAGTTTTTGAGTTAGCTTCGATAATACGTATTTAATCCACTTCGTATATGTAGGTATCTTATGTCACTGTTGTTTGTGTAGTGTAGCAAGTAGTGGTAATCGAATTGTTGTGGGATAGGTATCATAACTAAAAAGTGAAAAAAAGAAGCTTTTTAACAAAAAAAAAAAAACCGCGGACTTTAAAAAAAAAAAAAAAACACAAAAAAGTGAAAAATAACTTTATTTTCGAAAGTCGGTGTCAAAAAACGAAAATACAGAACCAAGGACACCGACTTCCGAAAATAAAGTTATTTTTCACTTTTTTGTATGTTTTTTTAAAGTCGGTTGTTATTGTTTTGTTATTTTTTTTTTTTTTGTTAAAAAGCTTTTTTTAATCTTCGAATACAACTAACGAGACCTGGCTATAAAATAAACTTTTTTAAATAATTTTAATACTTTCTAACATATTAATTACATTCTGGATATCTCTATACATCCATGTGCCTTTTTTTCCAAATAAATATTTAATGTGGCCATGACGTGCGAACAAACAATCTTGACTTGGTGACTACTGAAAAATAACGAAATAGTTTCAGAACAATATCTCTCTGTATGCGTGTTTACGCATACAGAGATATATTGTTCTGAAACTAATAATAGGAAAGGTGTATTTCTGTTTAGAAATAAACCTTTCCTATTATTCAGTCATCTTAATATTTCATCATCATCATCATTTCAGCCGAAAGACGTCCACTGCTGAACATAGGCCTCACCCAAGCACCGCCACCTCGACCGGTTCCGTGTTTCCCGCATCCAGCGGATTTATGCGGCTTTCACAAGGTCATCAGCCCACCTTGTGGAAGGCCTTCCTACGCTACGTCTTTCGGTACACGGTCGCCAATCCAGAAGCTTTCGGACCCAACGGCCATCTGTTCTGCGAGCAATGTGCCCTGCCCATTGCCACTTAAGTTTGGCAATTCCTCGAGCTATTCCGGTTACTTTGGTTCTCCTGCGGATCTCTTCATTTCTGATTCGATCACTAAGGAAACTCCAAGCATAGCCCTCTGCATTGCCCTTTGGGTGACTTAACTTTTTTTTTTGGTGTCTTTTACTATTTGCCGTCTTAATTTTGTTTAAATAAAATAACAAATTATTACGACTGCTGCTTTTACACTTTTCCTTGCATAAACACAGCGACAGTAGCCAAAATCGAAGACCTTATCGTAGCCGGGTGCACTCAGATTTCTATGTTTTTGACTGGGAGTTACTACTATCGCAGGCACGAAAATCTAACCACTTTGAAAACAATATCCCGTGAACACAAAGACCACATCTGTTTAACGCCCATTATGCGACGACCAATAAAAATAAAACTTTTATCAAATAAATTTCTCAGGCTCTGTTACAATGATCAGTGATCACAGATGACCATATCTGAGTTACTACTATCGCAGGCACGACAATCTAACCACTTTGAAAACAATATCCCGTGAACACAATGACCACATCTGTTTAACGCCCATTATGCGACGACCAATAAAAATAAAACTTTTATCAAATAAATTTCTCAGGCTCTGTTACAATGATCAGTGATCACAGATGACCATATCTGCTGGTTTTTTTACTGTATTTTTTTTTTAATTACCAAAAACAATGGACTCAACAAAAATCTGATGCTGCGATGCTATTGGTCGATGAGCGTAGGTAAGCGTTACTATAGTGTTCACATTTCCGAGACCGCGATTGTACCTAAATTCCTAAATTGCTGCCGTACCAATGGCACCAGACAAATTATTTCGTCAGGTGCCATTGGTTCGCTATCCCTGCAGTAAAGTATACCTACTGCGGAAGGAAGATCAATGAAAGTGAGGCGATGGAGGCCCTAGATAGCCATCAATTTAAGCAAATGATGGCCATATTGCACTGGTCTCACTGGCACCACAAATAATTTACTTCAAAATCGAACTTTAGTATCTAAAAACAATAATTTTAACTTGATATTAAGTAAAATATAATGCAAATACAATGTAGTATATCCAATCAGATTTAAGACATATTATTCTAAAATAATTGCTACTTATTTGTAGTACCGATACCAATCACAGGCGATAGCAATGGTCGCCAGCAACCGGTTGTGGTCGCTAATTTTACGCGACAAAACAACTGGCAACTGCTGTTATATCTTCACGGTTGTTAGTTTTATAGAGACATGTAGAAGTTAGTGGGAAATTATTGATTTCTCACCTACATTTTAAATAACGGTGATTGAAAATCCAACATCATGAATGATGGTCGCAGTAAGATGGAATTTATTAAATAAACTTACTTCTTTTCAGTTGGAGGTTGACAACCAAAAGAAACTGATCGCAAAAGCAGACCCTGGTTTTCTAAATTTTGAAGGAAAATCTATACAAATACTATTGAGAGCAAGGTTGGCGCAGTGGTTAAGCGATTGAATGCTGCGCTGCGTGTCGCGGTTTCGATTCCCGCACGAAATAAATATTTGTATGACCTACAAGTACTTGTTCCGGGTCTGGCTGTTTCTATAAGTGAGTTTAAATGTTTGTAAACGCCTAATTATAAATAAATTCCTAGTGTGGGAAAAAGACAAAAAATAAAATAAAAAAATTTCTGCATATGAAAGTCTAAACAGTACTTGTAACATTTTTTGCTCCGGCTATTCTCCGAAACAACTGGACCAATTTTGACGGGACTTTCACTGGAAAATAGCTGATGTTATAAGTAGTAACTTAGGCCTGCCTTTATTCAAGAAAAAGTCACGCGGGCAAATCCGCGGGTAGCAACTAATATTAAATATTCCTTGATGCCATCATTATCTAAACTACACCAGTGGATTCATAGGTCTACATACAATCTGCTCCCTTATTGGAAATCTACACGCAGTACTACCAATACCAGTCGATAAAATATAGGAACAGGCAAACAGCCTAGCAATAGAGTACGAAAAACTCAAAGCAAATAGCCCATCTTCTTTGGACACTCCCCAATCAACCGCTTTCATCGCGGAAGTCGCCTTTGCGAGGAGCCATTATGTGCTGTAAAAACAAGACTACCAGCCTTTGCAGGGGCGGGTTTTTTACCTCAATAGCATCTCATGAAATTAATATCAATTGTGGGCCGAGCCTTATATAGGAGCGCAAAAACGACCGGTCGAGATGAAACCGGAATGGAACAGCCTCGATGCGGTGTTGCTAGGTGGAAAATTTTACCTGATTGTTGTGGATTTTTGGTTTACGGCTACTCAGAGAAACTTGAAGCATTAGGATATTATTTTTGAAAGAAAGAAAATAAATTTTCGCCTCATAACCTCGGAAAGATTCTGTTTATATTGTTCTGTTAATTCGGAGTGCAAAACTGCATTTTATCTGCTAGCGTGGAAATAGTTTTTTTTTTTTTTTTTTTCATTCGAACCTTTCTCTTTAATAATTTTCTATGCCGCCAGTCCACTGAAACTGCATTAATACTTATTTCATTTCAGAATGCAAACCTCATTTTTAGAATAATCGCACTACCTAGCACTAAGACTGCGCGAAAAAAAAAACATAAAAAATGTCTTCTCAAGCTGCTTTCAGACTACGCTTTATTATAATAGCATAAACTATATAGCTCATAGCACAACAGTATCGCGCACCATACATTCCAATAATGTATAGTACACTACAGTGTGAACGTGTCCATAACAATGTATGGTGCGCGATATTGTTATGCTACTCGTATGAGCAATATACTATATGCTATTATAATATAGCGTAGTCTGAAAGCAGCTTAATTATTTAATTCAATTTCCACCATTATGGTTTGGTTTTTGATAAAATTGTAAGAAATCATAAATATATGAGAGATATAAATTTAACACCTGCAGAGTTAGTGCAACCACAATAATGTATGTACATAATGCCGAATTGAGTTTTCTTCCGGAAAAATCGCGCGAAAAGTACATAAAAGCGTACAATTTTTTCAATGCGGGAGAAATTCTAAAGGCGCGAACTCGTTTTCAGCGACTTTAATGCTAGCATACTTCATTGAACTATCTAAAACAAGGAAATCAAGCACACTTTGGAGCATTTACTCGATGCTAAAAGCCACGATCGAAGCAAACACTAATTGGATATTATTATTTAAGCTGATTTTCTTGCACTTAGCATTTTCCTCGCTGTAGTAAAGTGAAAAGTTGTATGTTTTGCTCGGCAGCAGCTGTTATTCTGCGTCTCGTACCTTTGAAACCCTCGCTAAGCTCAGGATTCAACACAAGTACTCGCGCCAAAGAACTTTGCAGCCTTGCGTAACAAATAACTATTACTTGACACAGGTTAAGGCACACAATAATCACTCAAAAAAACTTAAAACAGTTTTGTGTGCCTCACGGCTGTACCAAATAGACCCAATACAGCACAAATGCCAGACAACTAGTACCTGACGCTGGTTTTCAACTGGATCTAAAGTTACGAGGATATCTTCTTCGAAGGATTCTTCTATCTTCAACTATAAATCAGTTTTATAGTTTCTAAATATTTAAATAGAAACAAACAAAAAATTTGATATGTGTAGCAAATAATAATAAAATCCATTATAATATTAATTAAAAAAAAAGTGTTTTTATGTACATAGTGGTGTTTAAGGAAGGAAATAAAATGGTAAGGTTGCACAAGAAACAAAGGACTGTCGTCACTAAATAATAGATTAATATGTACCTAGATCATAATTAATATCAATTAAACATTCAAATGGATCATGTCTAGCTTCCGTTGCGCATACATGAGATACTGCCAAAGGCGTCTTCTAAATGTATGGATCGTTTTAATTGCTCAAATAAGTGGTGACAGGTTATTTCATACTTTGGAAGCCGCATAACGGAAGCCACATATAAAAACTGCTGAACTATGAGATTAAGTTGACCCCGACCCTCGCTCGACGAAGCGCCAGCCCGCGCCGCAGCTGAGCCTGTAGCTTTAAATTCCTCGATTAATAATAATAACCCAGTTTTGATCCAGCCTCTTTTGCCGTCCTGCTCCCGACGCTGCCCTAAGCCGAGGTTCGTACTTCGGCTTAGGGCCGCTTAGCGTGCAGTCGTTTAGTTTATAAATTTTATGCCCTAGCTGGAGGCTTTAAGTTTCGCTTAAGGCAGCCACAGGAAAGTCCGATTAAGGAGTCACGACCTCTCAAGGTCAACTCCGAGATGCCATAGTTAAAAAAAAAGACTAAGTAAGAGAGTTGCTGCGAGCATTGCCTGCTCCCACATTCTCGTCTACTCGCTATCCAACTTAGTCGTACAGTAGCCCGGTTTCTGGTATTTAACTACACCGAACTGAAGGCACGCCAAGTATAGTTTGCGTCTCGATTTCATTCTCAATGTCTAGTCTTTGTTTAAAAATGAAGTTGGTTTGATAACACCATTTAGGAACTTTTAAATTGTCCCGAAAGCTGGAAAATTGAATACAAATTAGTAAGAGCCCGTTCCAAAACACAGATTCCTATGGACAATAAACAGTATTGTATACCCAGCTCCTGGAAGTGGTACAACATAACCTCCAATAAGAAATAGTTTTCTCTTAAATTTTCGTAAAAAGTGTTATTGTTCCGATAATGGCCGACTGGCCGACTAGAGAATGGGCAGCAGCGTTCTCTATGCATTTTTAACACCATACTGCGCTCGCCAACCCGCTTGCCATGCGTGGCGATTATGGCAAACCCCCCTCTCCACTTTGGGGGAGGCCTATATCCAGCAGTGGACGTCTTTCAGCTGAAATGATGATGAATGAATGGCCGAAAACTGCTTATTGTCACATAAAATGTCTCTTCCAATTTTTTTTTTTCTTTTCATTTCTTTTAAGCAATGATAATGATTGTATGAGTAATATTCTGAGAATTTTGTTTATTCATGTTTGAGAGTTACCTACAATATAATATTCTAGATAGGTATTTCGCACATTTTTATCCGTTTGCTTGTGAATATTATTACAGAATCCAAAGGAGATTACCCCTCCAAGCATAGCAACACTGAAAAAGAGACATGTAGCAGGTGCCATTAATTATTATACAGGCTGTTAATTTAGTCATCTACTAGTATTTTAATTCAGTCACCTTCGAGCATTCAGTGCCTATGATTAGGTTACAGAAGCAGCTCTATATTAAGTTTAAAAAAAAAGTCAGCCTGTTTATGGTGAGATGGGAGAACAAGTTCTATAGAAATAGTTCAATTAATACTTCGATACATACCTATTGTATTAATAAATATTATGATATTCATGAAGTTTTTACCTTATAAGAGTATGAATTGAGTGAAACTTGAGAATTCAAGTGGTTGTTTATTGAAAAAAATGTTAATTAGTTTATGCTTTGCTGTTTGATGAGTGAATGAGTTATGGGATGGCTTTCGTTAATGATCTATAATTGTTGAGCGGTTTTGTTTCTGTCAGTTAAAACTTTTAACAAGTAATTTAATATTGAATCTATTACGAACACTTAATGAATTGAGTGCAGTTATGGAATTCAAAAGTATGCACGATGATGAAAAGTGTCTAACTTATTAGTGCACAATATCGTTATACGTATCGTTTTTGTGCTCACCAGTTGGCGCCACTGTTGAGTAAGGTCCTGTCAGTAGTTTTATTTTATATGTTTTGCATATGTACTAATTACTTGATAAAATGTTTATTTTATAATATTTTAAAATATCAAACGATTATTTACATTATATTGTTCCTAAAATTGGCAAGCATTAAGCAGACAAATATTATTCTTCCGCCAAGTGCTAAGAAATAATCAGGAATGGCACAATCTTTACAAATAATATCTATAATTAGTAATTAATATTAGTAACAATTTGCGATATAAAATCCCGCAAAAAGTGAACGTTCAGTTTCACATTTGACATTTCTAGAGACCTCACTCTACACTAGCGCCTCTAGCGGCGACTTCAAGCGCGATAGTCCTCATTAAATCCTTTCTTTAATACAAAAAAAAAGTAAAATGACGAAAAAAAAATTGGTTGTCTGTAAAGTTGGTTTACGGACGATAGTTTAACGTGACAACGTCATAACAAAACAATGATGCGGCGCAAGCGTACAATGAGCGTAACGGGACAATGAGTCATCCTTTTTCGTGCATGCAGCCGGCGTTCATCGATTTATTAGACGTTGTCACGTCAAAATAATAGACATCTTCCTTATGTGCCTACATAGGTACATTTATCTCCTTTATTAATAAAATACTTAAAACATTATTTCGACATTATATAGGGTGTATCTATTCAAACACGAAATATTTTAAGAGATACACCTATAGGTGGTAAAGAAGCCATGGAAATGTTTATTTTATTTTTATATGTGTATATTATTAAAAAAAAAAATCATTTAAAATTACTTCATAGATGATTAAATCAATCTGCCTAGCCTTTTCCCAACCATGTTGGGGTCGGCTTCCAGTCTAACCGGATGCAGCTGAATACCAGTATTTTATATGGAGCAACTGCCTATCTGACCTCCACAACCCAGTAACTGACCCGGTAACACGGTAACGACTGTCAAAGATCCACGAATGACAGCCGAGACCAACGGCTTAACGTGCTTTCCGAGGCACGGAGGAGTCTCAGTATGTAAAGATGGTCACCCATCCACGGACCAACCCCGGCAAGCTTAGCTTAACCTGACGGATCGACCCGTGCGGCTGTTATTACTTAGCCACGAGCTCCTCGATTACTTGATATGATGATTAATTATCAAAATACACCGCGCTCGTGCTGCCACCGTCGTGTCACGGTGTCGCCGCGTCTGGGCGGGTCATTCATAGAATAAGTAAATAATAAAATAATTTTTGCAAAATGTCTCAAGCAATTTTTTAATTATAATAATTATGTAAACATATAAAACGCAAGGATAAAATTTTTTTTTCGCTGCAATGACTTTTTTACCACATAGATGTTTCTCATAAAATATTTCGTGTATGAATAGATACACCTAAATTATTAATTTTATTTATGTTTTATAATAAACTAACGTGCTACCAACATGTTGGCCATATTCTGTCAGATGATCAGATAGCAGGCAGCACCTAGTCTCATTTATATAATTAAAGTTTCTACATAAGCGATATAGGTTTTCGAACAGGTGTCACTAAATGGTTGACCACATAATTTAATCCATACTAATATTATAAATGTGAAAGTAACTCTGTCTGTCTGTCTGCCTGTATGTAACGTTTTCACGCCTAAACCGCTGAACCGATCGTCATGAAATTTGGCAGAGATATAGAGAAGGACATAGACTACTTTTTTACGCGATAACCGACATCCACGCGGGCGGAGCCGCGGGCAAAAGCTAGTACATAATATAATGGAAAATAATAAAGCTTCCGAAAAACAAATTAACTTCCAGCGATCTGTGGTTGACTGTAATACTAACTAAGCTGTGTAAAAATACTAAACTTCCGAAAAAAATACAAAGTTTCCGAAAACATAATTATACAGTTCACCACTCGCTTCGCTCGCTCGGCTCACGTTTCGGCGGCAGATTGTAGTTATGATTTGTCATTTTGAACTGGGTGAAATAGGTTAGGTTAGGTTAGAACTGTGACCAACCGCTAAGCTGGTGGAAAAATATTACGTCAGCAAATATTTTATTATTACGGAAATTAATTTTTCAGAATATTCAGTATTTTATTCGGTCGTTTTTTTATTTGTATTCGCTTATATGTATGTACGTATGTTGACGAAAAGTTAGTATTTAAAGCAGTTAATTTCATATTTTAAGTATGCTCATATTTAAAAAAAAAATCGGAGCTTTTATTACTACCCTTATAATATTATGCCTATTATAATTTAGATATGCAAAAGGCGTCAAAACAATTAATATATCTTCAACTAGCTGGTGGTCGCGACTTCACCCGCGTCGCTTTTTTTTTTTTAAATAAAGAAGCCTAAGTAGGAACTTAGGCTTTCAATGGCAGATAGCTGATGTTCTAAGGAGTACCTTCTAACATCATCACGACGGAATGACTCGAAACTCGAATTTACGGCTTACAAGTAGAAATTCATTTTTGAATTGGGCAGCAAATGGGCCAGACAATCTCCTTACACTTTTACTTGCAAGCGTTAAGGTGAATGCGTCAGGGTAGCCCGCGAAATTCAAATTTTCTTACGTTTTTGAAATTATCAGGTTGTGTGTTTATCTAAATATGACTCGCGGCCACACTGAAAAAAAAAGTAGTTGCCACAATCCATTTTTTTTTTATAAATAATTAGACTCAGTGTAACATTGTACTCTGTTTTATTAATATTTGCATGCCATTGTTTAATGCAAACGTTATGATCTGTTTTTATTATCTCTACTTTAACATCTCTTGCATGCTGACAATTTGTGTTGTATGTACTGTACTCATGTTTGAGCAAATAAATGATTATCTTATCTTATCAAGATTTGGTTTAGATTGACTAAGTAACTTGTTTGCATCTGAGCCTATCAAGCACAATGATCACAGCTATTACTTTTATTTGATTGAGATTTGAAACGGGATCTTGATTGGAGTTATCACAAAACCTATTTGTAGCAATCAAGTCAAAACATAGTTGCTCCAACCAAGATTATTAGATTAAAGTTTCAATGATCTTTATTGATGTAATCAAAATGCTTGATTGACACAACTAACTTACTTTGTTACAGTTAACAATTTTTTAACTTGTCTCTTTTTTAACTCTTCTACAATGATGTCTTGATAAGGGTACTCGAGAAACTTGTCTGAGCGTTCAATCATTTGAACTAGTATTGCTGCAATCATGTCGTGATGATCAACTTAACTAAGATTTTGATTAATCTAAACAAGATATCGTCAATCAAGCTAAAAAGTCACTTGATTGGAGTGCATATTTTTCAGTGCATATTCAATATTTAAAGAAAATAATTATAATCATCAATACAACTGTCAAACAGTCTGTGTTTGATCCATTTGCACCTTTAGAGAAATTTCCCTCTTCTGTATGTTAGTAATTATCTCGTCCAATAATTAGATCACTGTGTGGTCAAGTCCACACACTAGCTAGTTCCGCACAAAGCCGATATCATAATTGCACCTAAAGCGGGCCCTTCCGCTTCCCTAGTACTACCGTGGTCACGGACATCTGACCACCGCGGCACCGTAAGGACTATTCCTACAGCGCTCAGCCGCTATATTAACGCTTACCTACGCTAATCGACTAATAGCACCGCAGCATCAGATTTTTGCTGAGCCCCTTAATTTAATAAATGAAAAAAAAAAGACCGTAAATAACCAGCTGAGGTGGTCAGACATCTGTGATATTTTTTATTTTTTTTAAAACGTTGCTCCACACTTTGTATTACTCCTGTATCGTGGGTGCATTTACAAACATTTAAACTCACATACACAAACAGCCAGACCCGGAACAACTAATTGTAGGTCATAAAATATTTGTTCCGTGCGGGAATCGAACCCGCGATACGCAGCGCCGCAGTCAATCGCTTAGCCACTGCGCCAACCGTGTCGTCATCATTGTAACAGAGCATAGGTTTTTTTTTTTTGCCTTCGCAAAAAGGGAAAAGATTATGTGGTCATCGTGTACATGGGATTTTGTTTTCAAAGTGGTCAGATGTCCATGTCCGTGTTAGTACCTCATGATTGATGACTGCGCTCTCCTGTTATTTCAGTAACCTAGTAAGTCAGTCATCGGTCGTTAATAATTTCAGGTGTGGAGAGGTAGTGTCGTGTAGGAGTCCCGTGTAGGATTACAAAGGGGACGGTGGATCAAAGAGCGCGGTTCGATTCCAGACGGCGACCATACTGCGTTATTTCGGGCCCTGACTCATTTGGGGTTTGCGATGTATCAAGTTGAGTTTACGTGAAATTATAGTTACTTTCTTGACACGTCAACTTTCTAGAAAGAAAACGCAGACATATATCACTATCCGACAGCTCGAATACTAGTAGGTACCTACCAAAGTTATTTTTAACGCAAAAGTAATGTTGATAAATATTTCCCCATTCCATACAGTTGGACTATCGCTCAAAAATATTATAGTGCATCAAAAAATATCTACGGTTTCGCCTTTGATGCCGTGTTTATTAAAATATCTGAAATATTAAGGATGTTATTTTATGTAAATATTATTAATATTATTGACTTTACTGGTTACATTACCTGCAGCTCTTCAGTAATGTTTATATGTTAAATTTTATGCAAATATGAAAATTAGTTACGTACTATTGGCTATAATATAGATTTTAATCATTTTTAATATTTTCATCATCCGCTGTTTTAAGCTAATGTTATACGAGTATAAAAATAAGTTTTATAAAAAGATAATTATGTTTAAATATTATAATTAGTAATCTGGTCAGTGTTAATGTTTTGTTAAATATCACTAAATGAACTTATTTCAAAAGCAACAGCAACTTATTTGAAGCAACAAAATTCATTCTTAAGAAAAACGGCCACATTCATCTAGATCGTAGTTTGTTGTTTCGTGTCTCAATATGAAACTTTATAAAAGGTATCAGAATATTCTAGACACACTTACCGAGGTCGCTGTTGAGCCGTTTTTCATAATTCCTTCTCAGTCACGAGATAATATTTTTTTAAAGGAGTGGTGCCAGTGGACCGATGTATGCGCTCTTAAGTCCTAAATACAAACTTAAATTATCACAAGTCATGTAGCTATAGGAGATAAAGTACAGTCCATCATATCTCCATGGTAAATACTACAACTAAATGTAGATAGCAATCAAGCACAGTTACATAATGGACGGAGTAAAAGCTGTCATGAAAATTACGGCAGCGAGTTTTGACTTTATGGTGTCAAAAACGCTTACTAACCCTGCGAGTTGCGATAATATCGATATTCGCGTGCTAAAACCCGTACCGAATTAGCGTGAGCGCGATAACGATGTCCCGTGAAACGTCATAGATGACGTCATGACATTCGCCATATTGCGATAATGCCGACCATGCCTTTTACTAATATCGCCGTGAGCGCTGTCAAAAATGACAGCGTGCTGTTTTGTTTTGAGTCGCATCTTATCGTATCGTGGCCTTATCAAAATTGTTCTTCTGGCTACAGTTGCTACCTAACCTAAGAAGCAAATTTTTGGTGTACTCGTATACACAGAGTAATACTCCAATATCGTTTTGACATTGCGTGAGCACCGTGAGCGCGTTCACGAGCGTTCCGAGTTGTTGACAGCCCTCGGCTGTCATAATCGTAATATCTAAATCGGAACGCATGTGAGACGATGTGAGCGCTGTGAGCGATTATAGCCAATCGGAAAGCGGCCTAGGAAAACACACCCAACTTACTTTCATAAATCTCGTTTCAGGGACGTCATTCGGTAAATTGCAGATGCTATGTGGTGACCACAGCTCTTATAAAGGTGCTCTTACACGGGCAATTTTTTGAGCAATAATTGCTCGAGAACACTAATGGATAAATCTGAATCAATTAAGTGGAGCAATCTGGAGCAACAACAATAAAATGCGGCAATTGTTTCGGGAATATTGCTTCTAATTGCTCTATATATTTCACATTTCTCAATGTCGCCAGTATGAGTTGCCGAAGTGTGTCGTCGGTGTATTGACTTGTATTGCCTAGTTTTTAAGTTGCTCCATATTGCCTGGTATTGTGTGGCCGTATCTCTGGCAACTGGTTATTACATGTTGCCATCGCCCTAAATTGCTGGATGTAGTCGTGACGTCATATTTGACAAGAATTGCCCAGGATTGAGCAATTTTAGTTGCCCGTGTAAGCGCACCTTAAGAAACCGTAGCATTATTGCAACGACAGTAAGTTGTAGTAGTTTGTGTGATGACCAATTTAGAGGTATGAGGAACAGGGTGTAAAGTTCACTCATACTCTATAGTAAAGACGGGTATTGTGTCTGGTGGGCAACTGCCCAACGGTTGATGTCGGGATGTTGTATATATGCTATTCGCGCGGTAAACTCTGATAGCGCGATGCAGGATTTGTGACGTCAGGTCTTTGATGCGAAGTTCGCATGTGGCGTTGAACTGTACCTCTCTACTGAGAAAAGAAAGAAAGAAAAATATTATTTGGGACCCGCACAAGAAATACAAACAGTAAAAAATTAAAAATGAGCATTTAAAACTAACAAAATTTTCATTGTAAACCTGTGCGAAGCCAAAAAGGCCACTATCTCAGCATAATGCTGCGATATTTAAAGAATAAATACCGCAGCGCTGGTATTCTGATAGGGCCCGCAGTAATGCCACGGACACACCTACGGAAATCTATAAGTCCCTCTAGGAGATTAAAAATACGAGTAAGTGGCAATAAAAATATAATTTACAGAAACAACCATGCTAGCTTACCATGGTTATGTATCATCCGTACTTAGATACGGCATTGTACGAGTATTATGGGGTAACTCATCAGATTTTGACAGAGATTTAAAGCTCAAAAAAAAAAGTATCCGAGCAATTTGTGGTGCTCCCTTTTTTCGACAGCTGTAAGACACTATTTCAAAAACTTAATATTCTACATAATGTTTGTATATTTTTGAAATATGTATTTTTTGTTAAGAGAAACCACAATTTATTTGACACTAGCACTGACAGGTCAAATAGCCACAGCATACGTAGTATCTCTAAGTAGTCTGTGGCCACGGCATAAAGATAGACTTCGGCTGCCACCAATAAAATGCCGCAAACTAAAATTATTTAAGAAAAATGTATACTGCATGTCGATTATTATTTACAATCATTTACCAAATAGTTTTCAAGACTTACCGCTGACAATTAAAAAAAAAATACTTTTGAACTATTATTATTTAAAAGATATTATACCATTAAGGACTATTTAGAAGACAAATCAATAGAATCTGTAATTTGTGATTTTGAATAATTGACATCGCTGATTGTCAATACATTTTCACGCCATGTTAAGGCAGGATATGCTGAAACAAACTTACTGAAACAACTTATTTTTTTTTTTTTTTTTTAAAGTACAAATACATGAAAAAAAAACGTAATTAGGTACATACAATAAATAAAATAAAATAAATGAAATTGCTATATATAGCTATACTGTATACTACGTAGTGAACCTTCAGCGGTTCAATGGTATTAAAAACAGTGTCCATCGTGCGATCAGATCCCAATCAATAGGATATTTACTCCCATGTGTTTTGTTTCTCTCCACCCCTTGTTTAGGTATTCATTTATGAACCCTATAGCAGTATCATAACAAAATAAATACCGAAGCTCAAAATTCTGAATTCGCTGAAATATTCCTTTCACCATATGAAGTAGATAAGGGTAGGTATCGTCAATTTTTATTCTTGTTATCTCGATAAAATGGTGAAATTATAATGAGGGGAAAGTATAGTACCTACCTATGCAAAGTTATTAAAAATACGACGTATCAAAGGTGTTTCATGAATTTAAAACTGTGGGTATAGCTCGAATATCCAGACAACCATCCAAGGACGGTTCACAAAAAAATTACCATTTTCTTGCCAGGTGTTTTAAACCTTTTGTCAGAATCCACCAACATCATCCTTCCAACCGGAAAAAAAATCATCCAAAGTCTTACCGAGGCACTCACGACAACGGCTAACTCCTCGACTATTCATGACGGGCTTGCGTCAGTCTCGTCGCCCCTTAATTAGCATCACATTAGCACCCCCACACTAACCAAATATAAAACAAAATGCAACAATAACATCTTTTGTATAAGATACAGGTGCTACGAATTCGTTCACACTTGGTTCTACTTAAATATTTCACGCGAAGGTTTTTAGCCCCTGTAAGGTGTTAAAATGTCAGTTAGGGAACAATAACGGGATTGTTGTCCAGCCAATTTGTTTGGACGCAAGGTTATGGGGCGTGTATTTAAAATTAGACTATGATGTGTGATAAAAAACCGGCGAAGTGCGTGTTGGACCACGCACACTGAAGGATTCCGTAGTTGATATGAGTTTATCCCAAGAAGAAACTTAACATTGTAGTTGAAAAACATGTTCTTCCATACGGAATGTATGGGAGAACATGTTTCTCAACTATAAATATAAGTTGGTCGACTATTACTCGGTAAGTTGTAAAGCCTACTGATTAGCTGTGATAGTTTTCCTTTTAACTTCATTGTATAATATACTACTGCTGTGAATTTTTCCACATATCTTAGTACAACCATTCAGATGGCGGGGGGGAGACACTTGACTCTAACAGAAATAGACATTTCAAAGCAGTGAAGAAAACACGGATCCGTTTGCTTAATATTAAATTACGCAAATAAATCCCTGAATCAAAAATGGTTTCACAAAAACGCAATATTTTTGAACGACCTATCCCCACGTCGGAATAGACGAGAGAAAAAAATATCTAAAATATGGAAATGAAATGAAATCGTTTATTCTATAAATAGGATATCGTAATCACTTTTAAACGTCATATTAAAAACTAAAATATAAAAAAAATAAGCTAGATTGAGTCGACATTTCCTATCTGACTACCCCTGAGAAGAAATGGCGAAACAAACTCAGGGGTCAAAGTCTCTTTTAAAGTCCAGACATAATCTTGGTCAGATCATGTGAGGACCATGTAGATCCGTGTCGGAAAGAACCACAAAATTTTGAGTTGACCTGTCCAGTCAGTGCAAGCATTTGTCACTAATCGTGTAGCTCCACTCAACATTTAAGGAGCTTAACGACTCGACGAACAATACCAGATAGGACATTTGGGTAAGCCGCATAAAGTACTCAGAATACCAGACCATCATGAAAACTAAGTGAGAAAGAGAAAAAAAAAATCAGGATCTAAAAGGAAACAAATGATCCACATAGTGTTCACATTCTTGTAAATATTTTTTTATTTTTTATTAAAGTAATATACGAGTATGTTATTTAATAATTTTCAAAGTATACATTCATTTTATTTTGTATATAATATTTAGTAATGTTTAAATAACGTAATATAATTATAAAAATTTCAAGTTTTACAATTTTATCACAAGGCTTAGCAGAGCGAGCAGCTCAATCCCAAGCTTAATAAATATTTCAACCCATAATATGTATACCCATGCCAAATTACAGCTTTCTAGTACCTTAGTACCCTTAGTACCCTTAGGTCTCTGAGCTAAGCTGCGGACAGACAGACAGACGGACATGGCGAAACCATACGGATTCCTTGTTGACTACGGAACCCTAAAAAAACCTTCAGTTTGTGGTTAAAGGTATCGAGAGGTTTTCTCGATTAGGTCTAATTCAAGACACTAGAGTCATGAGAGCTTTTTAGCTGTGTCGCTGTCCGATTCTTCATTCTTGCTCTTCCTCTCTCCTCTTTAAATAATGTGAAATAGCTTACACTGGTTTAAATTTATGAAAGAATAATTGTTTTCTGGCAGTTTGAGTAATTTATGCGGCCTACCCTAATGTCCTTTCTTTGGTATTGTTCATCAATCGTTGAGCTCCTTAAGCTTTGAGTTGAGCTGCACGACTGTGAAAAATGCGTGCACTGACTGCACAGGTCCACTGAATTTATCTATGTGGTTCATAAAATACAATTTCAGACACCAATCTACATGGTCTTCACATGATCTGACCAATTATGTCTAGACTTTAAAAGAGACTGAGACCTCTAAGTTTGTTTCGGCCTTTCTTCTCAGAGTAGTCAGATAGGAAACTCCGACCTCATCTAGTTTTTAAAATATGATTGACGTGTAAGTGTTTAAACAAATCTAGTTACAGAAATAAAATAATTTATCACAAACAATACGAACATTGCAAAAAAGACGTAAAATACACACACTAATTTGTACAAAGCAGCCAAAAATTTTAAAAGCTACATCGTGACGTGACGTGAAAGTAACGTACGGCCTACCGTACCCATAATCATTATAATTATTTTTTATTCAATGAAATAATCTTGAAAATCAGGACTAAATATTGACACCTCAAGCCCTATCAAATAATTTTATAAAGCAAATATAAATATCTCCCACTACCACCACCAACATTTTGTACCTACATCGGTATCGGTATACTAGATATTATATTTACGAACACCAATAAAGTCAGTTAACGAGCGGATCACATAGAGGTGTAAATCGGCTAAGAAATAGTTGATATTAAACTTTGGTTAAGGTAATTAAGTTGTTCGGCTTTTAGTACAAAGTGTAAACTGAAGCGATAGTTACGTAAGTAACTATTAAGTTGAAGGAAGTTCTCTTGATAGTTTTAAAGGTTTTATTGTTTAGTACTTTTGAAATACTAGGTACTATCGTGGTCTCAAAAAATCAAAACCAAAATATTTTATTTCACATAAAGGTTTATGTGAAATAAAATATTTTGGTTTTGATTGCATGTAGGTACATGCATCGGCACTTATGAAACGTCAGAAGCTATGTGCCCGATTCCAATTGGTCGTTTCCTATGGAGAAGAACTGGCAAAAAACTCCACGGATACTCTTTAAAAAATAATTCGTTTTTACAATATTTTCAAATAGCAGTGTTAATAGGCATGGAAACAAGGTGTAGGGCTTTCAACAATTACAAGGTACTTAACAAAATAGAAAATTGTTAACAAATCTACAGTCACTAGGCCTTCAACGTTCTCACATTCACAAAATGGGAAATGCATACTAATATTATAAATGTGAAAGTAACTCTGTCCGTCTGTCTGTCTATCTGTCTGTCTGTCTGTATGTTACGTTTTCACGCTTAAACCGCTGAACCAATCATCATGAAATTTGGCAGAGATATAGCCTGGGATATGGAAAAGGATATGTGCTGCTATTTTATGCAATAATCGATATCCATCCATCGCGTAGGCTACTTTTTACGCGATAACCGACATCCACGCGGGCGGAGCCGCGGTCGAAAGCTAGTATACTTTATAAAGAAAAGAAATTAAAATCTATTTAAAACAAATAACATGGTTACCACAATAACAAATAATAAATAATAATAATAAAATAATAATAATATCTTTATTACTAGAAGAATGGGTGCAGAAAATCTCCTTAAAAACAAATTTGATCTTATACAATGTGCAGTAACTTAGGTGTCAAAGGAGTGTGTGTGTGTGTGTGTGTGTCAGAACTGACTTAATATACATAATTATCATGTCCACAAAAGCAACTAATAGGTAAAGAGTTGAATTAACAAGTGTAGGTATATAATTTCAAATAATGAGATAATTATTTGATTATGCCAAGGAAGAATGTAACAAATAAAACATAATTGTTTGGGAGCAGTTAATAGACACATAATTATGCCATTAATGAGTTACCAGGGAAGCCACAAGTGCAGAAGGAATTATTGCCAAACTTCCTTGATTTCAACGTAGTCTTTAATCTTATAATATGCTTTTTTGATAAGGACACGTTTGATGTGGGTTTCGAACTTTCCATCGCTAAGTTCTGTAACTGACTTTGGCAACTTGTTATAAAAGCGGATACTGTTTATAAGAAATCTCGGATATCGGACATCGGACCACTGTAAGGACTATTGCTTGCAGCGCTCAGCCGTTATAGTAACGCTTATCTACGCTCATCAACCAATAGGTTGCTGGGCGTAGAGTTGGTGAGCGTAGGCGAGCGTTAGTAAATATTTTACCTAGATCAGATTTTTATGAATGAAAAAAAAAATACTGCTAAAGATTCGCTGGGTGGTCAGACATCTGTGGATTTTGTTTTCAACGTGGTTAGATTTACGTGACCGCGATAGTACAGTCGCCCTCGTAATTGCCTTTACCCTAAGGTTGAAAATCACTTGCACGTCATACAACGATAAGGTCTAATTGTCTATGTGTCAGTCAGATAGTTTCAGCTGTTGTGACGTTTCAATTTACTGGGTTATTATCAAAAGTGGTAAGGCAATTACGAGGTCGCTTGTATCGAGTTCACAACCAGTGTTTAAAAATATGGCAAGAATACTTTGATGAGAGGTCACTAAGTAAGGGAATTTGGTATAGAACCATTCAACATAGCCTTTCTCAGATATGGATCGAAATGAGATTGTGACTGCTTTCAGACTACGTTCGGGACATATTCCGTTGAATTGCTTCGCATTTTTAATGAGTAAGACTGATTTGCCCAATTGTTCTGAGTGTGATAAGGTCTACCTTATCACACTCAGAACAATTGGGCATCCAAAATTAAGCCAATCCAAATTTAATATATGAGTGGTATCCTCTAGGATACCACTCATATTTTAGCGGAATATGTCCGGAACGGGGTTGAGAAGAGTAACTATTTAATAGAAAATAATTTTAATTCTAATGATGTTGGCATGTATAACAGTATTTTGGCTGCTCCCTTGTCCAGGACAGCCAAAAATATTTATAAAATTGTACACCTAGGTATTAAGCGTAGATAGATATAGAATGCCCCTATAAGGGTGACATGGTCATACTGATCAAGACCTCTATAAATTAAAAAAGATCAAAAAAAAAAACCAGGTCGACTAAGTAGGTCTTAGGGCGAAATTTCATCAAAAAAACTAAACGCGTTCTTTTAAAAACTAGATAAGATCTGCATTTCCTATCTGACTACTCTGAGAAGAAAGGCCGAACAAACTCAGAGGTCACAGTTTCTTTTAAAGTCCAGACATAATCTTGGTCAGATCATATGAAGACCATATAATTTAAAATACTGTTCTGTGTCTCGTAATGTCAATTACTTTGCATACATACTATTGTATATAATCAAGTTTTTCTAACTGAACAGACAGCTGTGCTGCTGGGGAGTTTGTTGCGCCACTTCTTCTTCCCAGCTAAAGCACTAGGAAGTGGTGAAGGGCGGGAATATTTAATTTTGACTTGCAAAAAGTGCTGTTTATCAGCCTAATTTGAATAAATGACTTTTTATTTTGGTATCTGAAATGATCTTTTGAAGAAAGAACCACACAGATTGAGTGGACCTGCCCAGTCAGTGTACGCATTTGTCAGTAATCGTGCAACTCAACTCAGAGCTCAACGATTCGACGAACAATACCAAAGAGAGGACAATTGAGTAGGCCGCATAAGTTATTCAAACTGCCAGACCATGATTAAAACTAACTGAGAAAGAAAATAACTATATTGATAATTGATTGCACTTTAACTTGATGTATTGTAAGTATCATTCAATTTAATTAAATTGCGGGACCAATCTATCAGATTTATAAACAAAACTTCATACTCTTTTATTATTTTCCAAGTTGTAGCCCCTAGTATACAATCGCATTGTCTGAGAAACTATGTCGGTTTAAGTCTTCGTTTTGTTCATTGTGAAATCATCATTGAAGGTGCATTATTACTCGTATAGCATTGCATTCTCGTATTTTCTCAATATTTCTTCTGTGCCTTACCAAATGAGAAATTATAATTATGCCAGGACTTAAGATTGCCCATAGGAGTTATCCGAATCCACAAGGGCCCTATCAGAATTCCAGCGCTGTGACACTTATTATTATTTTTCTAAGAATTTCTCCTGTATTGTGGGTGCGTTTACAAACATTTAAACTCACATACACAAACAGCCAGACCCGGAACAACTACTTGTAAGTCATACAACTATTTGATCCGTGTGGGAATCGAACCCGCGACACGCAGCGCAGCAGTCAATCGCTTAACCACTGCGCCAAACGTGCCGCCAATGTCACAGCGTCATGCTGAGATCGCAGCCTTTTAGCTCCGTACAGGACTTTGTTTTTATTTTAATTTTACTTTTGTGTTTGAACTGAAAACTTCTTTAGCCGCGATAAGCGATTTTTGATAAGAGAAAAACTTATGGGTTCGCGTCACCGAAATGCGCGACATGCTCTTGACGTGTTGCGCCAGATTGTCAGTTTTCCAAAGTTTTGAGTTTTCACACTGCCTATTTTTTTATGTTTCTACAATGTTTGTTTAGTTTAATTTGTGATCTTCCTGTGCGAGTCCCAATAAATATTTTTTCTTTCTTTCTTTCTTTGTTTCTTTCTTTCTTATAAATCTGAGTCTGAAAACCGTAGGTAACTAAATAAGTAGCTACTCATAATTTAATACTACTGCAATATTCACATTGCATCGTGTACATACTTTATTTCAATGTTTAACTCCTGAATTGAACCTATAATTGGCTATCAGTACATATATCAGAGAATGGTTGTAAAATGCAATGTAGTGTCATATAATTTAATGTGAATTTTTCGAACGACGCTCTTGTGTATTACTAAATGCTCGATCCAACATCGAGTGCCATTGTGTTCCTGCAAAAACTGACGACAGATGGACCAGTGCGAGCACTGCATGGAATATCCGCCCGAGGAATTTTCATTACATTACACGACACATACTACATACGGAGTCATCCGGAGCCACCCTTAGGCATCCACTACATGCCTCCAGAATCCATACCATCGACCGATAAAAAATGTACTTTTATTATCATAAAAATCTCCGATCATTCAAGTCGCACGTCATACGACAAAATGAGCGAATTAAAAAAACGTCCAAACAAAAAATGACAAGCACATATTTACGTGAATAATAAACCACACTATATGCGTTTACGACGACGGCGCCTGCCCTGTAATCAACTATTTATTACTGTTAACTCAATCAATCGGTTACATGTCAGTATTCCGTGAGAACAGAGAAGCAACCTTCCAAGAAACTTTGACTATTAATATCTGAAATAAAGACCAAATCCTACTTTTATTGGACTATTGGGGTGTTATATTTTTTCTGCTACTCAGAATAATAGAGGTTCGAGTGTGTAATAAATGTTTATTTTTTATAAGAGCTTGAGCGGTATAGTTTAAGTTTTAGTTTTACGGTAGCGAGTGGAAAAAATGTTCCTTGAGAATGGTTCTGTAGATGTAAGAGTAACTGGTGCTTAGTGTTACTTGCAGTTCTGTTCAGTTTGTTAGTTGACTCAGATAAGTTTTCGTTTATGTGTAGGTATGTTTTCCCGGATTTGTTGAAAGTGGTTAATATTAAAAGGCGGTTATAATTAACAAAACGAAAGTAACAAGATTTTGACGTGACAATGTCTAATAAATCGATGAACGCCGGCTGCATGCACGAAAATGTCCCGTTACACTCATTGTCCCGTTACGCTCATTGTACGCTTGCGCCGCATCAATGTTTTGTTATGACGTTGTCACGTTAAACTATCGTCCGTAAACCAACTTTTTTTAACAAAAAACACCTAGTCGGTGCTTTTTTGTTACAGTAAATCGTTGTTAAAATTTGTTATTTATACGAGGAATCGTAACTGTCTTTTATTATTTGTACATGCAATTTAAAATTAAATAAGTCAAAAATTACACGGGTCCCTATTTCTGTAATAGCTCCAAAGTGTTATGTTAGGACTATACTTAAAATACAACGAGCGTTCAATCTCTAAAACAACAATGACATGTCACTTTTTTGGTCAATTTTGCAAAACCCGCACCTGTATAATTGTCTGCAACATATTTTTATTGAAATTAGGATCAAGTATAATAATAGTGCCGCAATATTGCTACTGTTTGAAGTTTTGCTCGTCTTAAGAAAAACTAAGCGTGAAGATAAATAATTATCACCATTAAAATGATGATATTATTAGAGTCTATGGCAACTTTGCACACGGATCAAAGCTACCTTTGTTGTTTCTAGTTAGACCCAGTTTTTGCACCTTAAACTTTTTCTGCCTTAAGGCTCCCATACACTGGCGCGATATCGCGGGCGTGACAAGGGTCGCGCTGTCTGTCGCGCCCACGATATCGCGCCAGTGTGTGGGAGCCTTTACAAATAAACGCGGAATAAAGTTATACTAGGAATGAATTCGGTATATTTTTGACTTTTATACCTAGTATAACTTTATTTCTCGTTTATTTGTAAGGCGGCACAAGTCAAGCTTACATTACAGCCGCAACAGTGCGGCCCGTCTGCATAGAGCGTTAATTTCATAGAAAATAATATATGAAAGTAATGAAGGAGGATTTTTGCAATGCGTTTCATTACGGTACGACGTAGGTATATACCGCCAAAAAAGTTTCAATGGAGAAGGCTTTTGGCCAACTGTGGGCAACTTGTAGGTGAGCAGTGATAGCCCAGTGGTAACGGCCGCGACTTACGATTTGTAGGATGTAGGGTCGAAACCAGACAAAAAAAAAACTGCTTTTTTTTAAATTATTTTAATAACAAACAATTTTTTTTTTAAATTATTTATATATTTATTTAAAAAGTAGTCGTGATGGCCCGTTGGTTAAGGCCTCGCCTCTCATGCATGAGGTTGTGGGTTCAAATCCGGGCAAGTACCAATGTGACTTTTTCAATTCATATGTACTTTCTGAGTTTATCTTGGACATTACTGACAGCGGTGAAGAAAAACATCGTGAGAAAACCTGGACTTATAGTTAATATAAGTTTGAAATCGCCAACCCGTCTTGAGCAAGCATGGTGATCAATGCTCGTGCCTTCTCTGTATGAGAAGAGGCCTTTGCCCAGCAGTGGGACAGTTATAGGCTGGTATTATATATTTATTTTTATTACTTATTTATTATTATTTATACGAAGTAAAACAGGCGCTTTACTTTGTATAAATAATTTCAAATTCAAAACTCAAACTCAAATCATTTATTTCAATTGTCAAGAATTGTCAAGGCGTCAGTCAGTAAGAAAAATGAAGCTACATGCCCATTCCAAAGCCCTAATACCTATGAAGAAGAACGGGCAAGAAACTCCATGGACACTCTTTTAAATTAAATTGTTACAAAAGTATTCGTTACAATATCTATAATGTTGAATTTATAACTAAATGTGAGAACGATGTAAAAAAAAATACTTACACGTTAGAAGAGTCCAGAAGGTGCTCTCAAAACGGTGAAGGAAAATATCGTGAGGAAGCTGGCATGTCCTAGAAGCAAAAATTCGTAGACATACATAACGTACAATGTGTATCATACTGTAACATGTATGTTATAACATACATATTCGTAACATCTACCAACCCGCACTGAGCCCGCGTGGTGGAATATGGCCAACTACCTCTCTCCGAGGCTGGGACATATCCCAGCAGTGAGAATATTATAGGCTGCTGATTATGGCCAACTTTCGGCTGAAATGACGACAACGATTATGTTTTTATGAGGTAAATAAAATAATATGTCAATCAATCAACTCAGCCTATCGCAGTCCACTGCTGGACATAGGCCTGTCCCATGCTGCACCATAGCACCCTGTCCTCCGCATTCCACATCCAGCCTATCCCAGCCACCTTTTTGAGGTCGTCGGTCCATCTAGCTGGGGGGCATCCCACACTACGTTTGCCGATAAGCGGTCTCCACTCCAGGACTCGTCTGCTCCACCAGCCATCGGTCCTTCGACAAATATGGCCAGCCCACTGCCACTTCAGCTTGCTTACTCTGCAAGCTATGTCGGTAACTTCGGTTCTCTTCCGGATAATTTCATTCCTGATTTTATAATATGTAACTACAGAGAAATACGCTCTTGCTTAAAACAATATATTCACGCTAAATAAAGCACGAGATGGAAGAAAATTGACATTTTCATTTTTGATACTACTAGGCACGAAAAATGAATTCCGATCGCAAATGAATCGTTAGTAGGTAAACATGAATTCCCCACATGAATAAAACTCAAACGGTCGCGTTCAGAGAAAATTAAAACAATATTTACGTATGCATTCACAAACTTACGCTCTGTTTAAGATAAATAAACAAGAAATTACATGACAACAGTTTCCCTGAAATACAAAATAAGTACTGTGAACGGTGATAATAATATTAATTTCACCTGCGCAAGGTGACGCGTCTAAAATGGACCTTAAAAACTTTAGTTAAGGACGTAAATGCAATGGATTCTGATAATATATGCAGATGTTAAGGGATTTGATCAAATTAAATTTTAGTCGTCTACTCTCTGATGGTGAATAACGATGGCAATATGATATTCAACTATCATTGATAGGGTTGCCAAGGATAGATTTAAAGCTTATTAAAACTTAAAAAAACCGGCCAAGTGCGAGTCGGACTCGCGCACGAAGGGTTCCGTACAATTCCATCTATAAAAACGGTAAAAAAAATCAAGTTTGTTGTATGGGAGCCCCCCTTAAATATTTGTTTTAATTTAACTATTTATTTTTAAAGTGAATATATAACTAAACATTCTGTGAATATTTCAAGCGTCTACCTGTTGCCGTTATCAATATCGAGCAAAAACAAGCAAAAATTCACTTTTGTTATATGGGAGCCCCCTTAAATATTTATTATTGTTTTTTTTTTACTGTTATAGCGGTTACAGAAATACGTCATCTGTGAAAATTTCAACTGTTTAACTATCACGGTTCATGAGATAAAGCCTGGTGACAGACGGACAGACAGACGGACAGTCGAGTCTTAGTAATAGGTTCCCGTTTTACCGTTCGGGTACGGAACCCTAAAAACTATGCAATACAATTACATTCATTAATTCATAGGCCGTCGCCGGAATTTTCATATCTTATTTCAGCTCTACAGTATTCTGTTCAATCCTACAGCTCCCTCTTATCTTAAAGAACGTTTCAAGTTCCTTCATAGTGTCATGAAGAAACTTGACAGGTTCTTTATCTCTCTTTAGATATCTGAGGTCTTTGGAAAACTTGAGAATAGAGATGCGGATGCATTTCACTAGCTTTTATGACAAGTCTTTTATAGTTGAAGCAGTACGGTTCTTGAATGCCTTGCCCGCGCCGATGAGGCGTGCTCAGCGTTGTGTAACTATACAGACGTTATACAACGTTTATTAGTCTGTATAGTTACACAACGTTTTGTCTTCTTCTATCGAAAGTCAAATTATTGACGAGTGAAAGAGAGAAATCGGTGTGTAACTATACAGACGCTATACAACGTTAATTAGTAAGGAGGTTAAAATTCTGGTTAAAAAACACTTCCTCTCTCCTTAAACATCATCATTTCATTACATTAGTTAGTTCCTTGCTCTTGTTTCATGTTATTTCATTACTGTATATACATACACAGGGCGTCCCACGACTTTGCCACAGCGAGGAAAAGTACCTTAAATACTGTAGATAGAAAAATTTACGGAATGAAGACTTAACTTTTATTTTAAAAACAACACGATTTTTTTATTTTATTTTTTTATTTAGTGCATCTCAGAGTGTAACCACTAAGGTTCCGACTCTTTAACCGGACTTTCCTGTGGCTGCCTTAAGCTCCTAACGAAACTTAATGCCTCCAGCCAGGGCGTAAAAACTTATAAACTAAACGACTGCTGCTCGCTCAGGGCACCTCCTGTGGGGTACGAACCTCGGCTTAGGGCAGCTGAGTCGGAGGGAGGGTGGCAAGGGACCGACGGTAGCTGGATAAAATCAGTGTTTTGATTATTATCGTGGGGAGTTTGGATTACATGCTGCTCAGCTAAAACGCGTGCTGGCGCTTCACTTACAGTCAAGGGTCGGGGAGGACTATTCCTTAGTCGGGGATTTCGCGCGGGGCCTCGGTGGCGAGGTCGGAATGACGATCGTGTATTGTGTGCTCTTATTTTGCGAACTGTACTAGTTTCCCTACTACTCTCCTGGAGGAGAGTAGTGGGGTCGTCTGGGTCGGTCAGTGCATACAACACGAACTGCATTCAAAGAATTTTAAATAATCGCCTGTCTGAACCGAGAATCGAACCCGCTAAATGTGAACAAAAAAAAACTGTAATTTTACTATACCGATCGAAAGGCTCAATCGTATCCATTAATTTCTTCTAAAGAACATAGCACCTAAAATAAAAGTATGACCATGAAATTTAAAATTTAATTTAAATTGTATTAAAGATTTAATTTACAGGAACCAGTATGACAGTGTGCAGGAGTTACAAACTGAACTTAGCAATATTATTTTAAACATTCATCATGAAAAAATAAAGAAATCTACAGGAAGCGAAGTTATTAAAAGAGTTTCAATTTGTATACAACAGGAAGGGAGACATTTTGATCATTTAATAAATTAAATTGATTGTAAGTTGCAGTTTAATGTACCTTACTATTTTGATTGAAAAAATGATGCTCGTGATTTACTTTATTTAACTTTCGCGCAGCATGTGCGCTACGGGTTCGTAGTAGGGCTTTCAGTCTCGCTGAATTTCTGAGTGCCGGGAAAAAAAATATCGAGACTCGATGCGGTCTCGAAATTCCCGAGAAAAACGAGACTTTCGAGACTATTTTAAACGTAAGTTTCATACTTACAGGCAGTCAAAACAAGATATTTCAATCAAGTACTTTATTAAACACAGTTCACGAACTCAAATTATAACATCAAAAATTATTTATGGGTTTTTTTGTATTGCTTTTCTCTCTCTTTTTTTTATTTTTCGCTTTTGTTTCTTACGCGTGCGCGTAAGGTGTTTCTCTAAACCATTAGACAAGTCTCAAAAGTCTCGTTATTCCCGAGACCGAGAAAATCAGTCTCGAGTCTCGAAAATACATAAATATTATCGATGCTCCCGAAATTGTCGATACCGAGATTCCCGGGATGAATTCTCTAGCTCGTAGGGTATTCGTAGCTTCAGTGTTCAACGTTCCTTTGCAGCGTATAATTGGCGTAGCGTTGCCGAAGTATTGCCGTAACGTCAGCGTTTAAATAATACAAGAATGTTTTTTATTTCCCGATTTAATAGTCTCGCCCCCTATTACACAGGACCTAAACATAATTGGCAAAATGTAGGTGTACTAAAGTTGCAACTCTGCCTAATCCTTCCAAGCGTACAGACGTGATGTTCATCATCATCATCATTCCAGCCGAAAAGACGTCCACTGCTGGACATAGGCCTCCCCCAATTGGGAGGGTTTGCGATAATCGTCACGCTTGGCAGGCGGGTTGGTGATCGCAGTATGGTGTTAAAAATGCATAGAGAACGCTGCTGCCCATTCTCTAGTATCTATCGCGCACTAAACCTGATATAACATAACATAACATAACATCACGCTTAGTCTGATATATAGAATCCGTGGTTGACAGCATCGTGATGGGTCTTTTTACATTCTGTATACACGATTCTGTGTACAGTGTGGTGCCGGGCGTAAAGAATAGCACCACTCCATTTCCTCCCGTGGGTGTCGTAAAAGGCGACTAAGGGACTTACTAAAGATTGGGCAGCAGCTTTCTCTATGCATTTTTAACATAATACTGCGATCACCAACCCGCCTGCCAAGCGTGGCGATTATGACAAATTCCTCCATTTGGGGGACGCCTATGTCCAGCAGTGGACGTCTTTCGGCTGAAATGATGATGATGATGATACACGATAAATTCTCCTACAGTTTGTCCAGATACGAATAAGAAAATAATCCATCTAACAATACTCATAGTGATGCTGTTTGACGATATTTTACCTATCAATATTTTTATGATAATTTCTCAACTATGTTGGGGTCGGCTTGCAGTCTAACTAGATGCAGCTAATACCAGTATTTTACATGGAGCGACTGCCTATCTGAACTTCACAGCCCAGTAACTGGGTAAAACTATACCCCTTGGTAAGACTGGTTGTCAGACTTTCGGGCTTCTGACGACCCGTAACGACTGTCAAAGATCCACAAATGACAGCCGGGACCAACGGCTTAACGTGCTTTCTGAGTCATGGAGGAGTCTCGGATTGTAAAGATGGTCACCCATCTATCGACCAACCCCGGCAATCGTAGCTTAACCTGATGTATATACCAGTGCGGCTGTTATTACTTATCCACGAGGTCTTTGAAGATAATTAAAAAAAAAATTGTTAGGATCATAAACTTCGCAAAGAAAAAAGATTGCTTTGAAACAGCGAACGCGTTTAACGTCCACAAGTCGTTCATCAGGCTAAACACACACCGTCGGGTCCCAGGTTCGATTCCAATAGTTATGCAAATAGCGACTTGGAATGTAATGAGTGGCCGGCAGTTATTTAGACCTGCGTCGTAAGTCAAACTCTGGTTCGGAATTGAAGCTCGGACTGAGAAATCTTTAGAGCTGATTTTTTTATTTTTTTTATTGAGCCGTTACGGGACGCGTGGCCGACGTGAAACATCGCACCTATTTTGTATAGAAAATATGCATGAAAAAAATATATTATTATTAGTATTATTATATAAAAAAAAATATGGCATAAGCAAAAATAAAATTTAAAAATCATGGCTGAAAGTGAGCATCAAAATCAAAATCAAAATCAAAATATTTTATTTCACATAAACCTACATGGGCACTTATGAAACGTCAGAAGCTAGGTGCACGGTTCCATCACGGCATATAGCGTCATGCCGTTTGCCGTCACGCCATACGAGTCGATCTGACCTCCAAGGCTCGCAAATAGAGTTTTTTTTTTTTTCTTATTATTTTTATTATAATTATAATTAAGTACAGAATATATTACGCAATAAAGAAGCAACAAAGTGAATAGCATAGTATACGTACGCGTACACACAAGGGAGTCGCGGGCATCGTGATGCCCGCGACTCCCTTGTGTGTGCGTGCGTGTGCTAATCCCGTGGGATTAGAGCGTCATGCTGTTTGCCGCCACGGCATACGAGTAGGTTTTACTGCCAAGGCGCGCCAATAGATGTTTCACATAAAAAATACAATTTGATGTGATCTTTTTTTTTCTGCTGTAGTGTATATAAAAAAAAACAAATATATTTTTTGTGTCGAAATTGAAATAGAACGTAGATAACATAAGAATATAATATTTCAATATTGCCTGCGTTTGTGTATGGAAATCAAAAATGCAGAATGTTTTCATTTCAGGAATGTAGGTATGCTTTTGTTAAAGCACCATTTTCTGTGCAATACCTACATTATGATCTTAAAATGAAGCATGTTAGTGGATCTTCAAGTCATCATTTCAGCTGAAAAACTTCCACTACTGGACATAGGCGTCCCCCAAGCGTCGCCACATCGACCGGTACTGTGCTTCTCGGATTCAGCGGATTCCTGCGGCCTTCACAAGTTCATCGGTCCACCTTGTGTTAGGCCTTCCAGCGCTACGCCTTCCAGTAAGCGGTCGCCACTCGAGAACGACAATGAGATCTCGATGATCTTCAAGTCGGACATAAAATATTTAGCTTCTTAATAGGATAAACTCTAACCCTAACACAAATAAATACGGAATAAAGTTAAGCTAGGTATAAACGTCAAAAAATGTATGGTTATACCGAAGTTATTCCTAGGATTACTTTATTCCGTGTTTATTTTTATTTTTTTTATTTTTTTAACAGGTTACGTTGTATAACAAGCCAAAATGATAAAGTGAAAATTAATTATTTTCATAAATGAAAATCAGACAATCAATGTCATTGAACAAATTTTTGAATGATGATGCAAAACCGTTATTAAATTACACCATTAAACTGTAGATGATTTTAATACAGAAATGCGGCATCATTTAAATGGATATAGGTTTATTTTAATATTTATGCAACAGCTCTTGAAATCATGAGTAGGGTGCCTGAATGGAATACTGAAAAGTATCATTAATGGTCTGGTCGGTTTTTGAACGCATAAATTCTGTCATAATTTCCTACAGGTAAATAAGAGGTTACAAAAATTTATAGTGTGTTGTATGAAAGCTTATTTAAATATTATTTGTTTACATTTACCGAATGGTGCGTTGCCATCTCTTCATCCCAGGACACAGCAAGAATAAAAATCATTTATTGAGAGATAGCTTGTACTCGTATTCGTTTCATAATATTTTTGCGTGAAATGATCGAATTCATTGAGATAATATTAATTTGACCAAAATAAAAATAAAACACATAAACATACCAAAATAATTACATAAAAAACTACGAGTTTTTTCAACTTTGATACATCTACTGTTTTAGATTTTCCTGTAATCTAATGTATGGGTGCTGGTTTATTAATAACTTCATGTACAATTAACAAAAATAATCAATACAGAGTTACATACATTGCACACACATTATTATATACAAATAAACAAGTAAGTATTTCTGTTTCATGAGAACAGGCTGTCAAAAAAGTATTCCTGCTCCACCTTCACATTGAAAGGCCCTGACATGTTTTCGAATTCATTTCTTTCAAATAGGCGCGGAATCACTTTACAACCGGGCACTATTCTACGATAGCAGATAAAATTACTGTAAACAATGAATGAATGCATGTAGTGTTATTTTTTTATAAGTTCATATTTTTTCTACAATATGGAATTGGACCAGAGCGAGGCAGTCTAGCGGTTTTGTATGCAAATGAAATATGGTAGGTACACGATAATAGACAGATGTTTTATGTTTCATAGTTCATGATTCTTTAATTATACTAACAACCTTTATTTGTACTTTTTAAGAAGGTGCTCACCGGTCCACTAGCACCACTCATTTAAAAAAATATTATCTCGTGACTCAGAAAGAATTATGACAAATGGCTTATTCCACTAATCCCCCCTGAGAGAATCCCCCTCAGTGGAAAAAACTGAACCATAATGTAAAAAAATCACTTTCAGGGGATCTTGGAATAAGTTATTTTTAGTTTTTTCAATTCTAGTTTTCCCCCCTTAGCGGGATTATCAGGGGTGAATCCTAGACTGTTTTCAGATTCCACTTTTCCTCCCAAGGGGGATTTTCAGGGGGTTTGTGGAATAAGCCTGACAAATGGCTCAATCAGCTCGGCTTATTCCACAAATCCCCCCTGAAAAATCCCCCTTAGGAGGAAAAGTGGAATATATAAAAACCAGTCTAGAATTCACCCCTGATAATCCGGCTTATTTCACTAATCTCCCCATAGAATCCCCCTCAGTGGGGAAAACTGAACCCTAATGTAAAAAAAACACTTTCAGGGGGGTCTTGGAATAAGTTTTTTTTTTTTTTTCAATTCTAGTTTTCCCCCCTAAGCGGGATTATCAGGGGTGATTTCTAGACTGTTTTTTATAGATTCCACTTTTCGTCCTAAGGGGGATTTTCAGGGGGGATTTGTGGAATAAGCCAATCAGCTCCAAGTAAGTGTGTCTAGAATATTCTAATACCTTTTATAAAGTGTCATTTTATATGAATGTGACCGGTTTTCTTTAGATCGTTTTTTTTTTCCCGCGCTATTGACCTTGTTAGCGCTATCTTAAAAACTATCTAACACAAGAGACTGTAAAACTAACTTTGAGGTTTTTAAAAGAATCTGAATTTACATTAAAAAAAAAATTTTAAAATGTATGATATTTTTTTTTTAAATACTTAAAAATTATAAATGATTTTATTTCTTTAAGTGGGTTTGTTTGTACAAACACTTTTACACGTCAATCATATTTTATAACTAGATAAGACCGGCATTTCGTATCAGACTACTTAATATGATTTATTTCGAATTAAAAATCTCATCTCATGCGGCTCCACACACGGCTCCGTGCCACGAGCTCACACCTCTACAACCACGAAATTAATAACACGTTGTTTTTTTTTTATTATTCGAACCTCACTCTTGCACTTATTATTATTTAAACTGTATTTCGAAACTTTATTTATTGCTATTTATATAACATATGTTGATCATTTTTCAATGTTTCTACACAATTAACACTTCATTTTCAATGTTAATCATTTTTTTCGATGTCGGTACTGTTTTGTTTTTAGTATTTATGCCTGGAGAGTTGGACATCGGGCGATAAATTATATGTATGCATGTTAACAATGCACAAATGGGTTTTGGTATGGATGACAAATATATGAGTTGTTGACGGCCTTCGATGTTTCGGTTGTCTTGCTGATTGGACCGATTTGTTTGCTGTCGGTACTTCGACAGAGAGATGTTAGCGGAGGACTGCGGTAGGCTGATTTGATTGGTGCATTATTTTGCTTTGATTCGTTTAGTTTTTTTTTAATTAGAAGACACAGTTATAGAGTAGCATCAAGTAGGTACAGTTAGAAGAAAAGTTATGGCTTAGTACTATATTATATACATACGTATTGTTTGACCATTAAGGATTATTTTTATTTAAATCTTTTACTAATTTAATTTATTTATATTTTATAACTTTATGCACAAGTAAAAAAAATACTGTACAAAGGCGGACCTAATGCCTGAGGCTTTCTCTACCAGTCAACTTTAGGGTGATGCAGAGAAAAAACTGGCAGGTGCAACATAAGGGAGAGAAAACTCGAAACAGAACAAAAAAAAAACAATAATAAACACATACGTCAGGAGAAATAACGATTTTTTTTTAACTTTAAATTACTCTAGTTATATAATAATATATGTATGATATATATGGAGTATACTCTACAACATTCTAGAACATTTTAAAGTTTTTTATTTTTTTAAACTATTACATGCTCTAGTGTAAAGTTGACAACTTGTCGTTTGGTAAATATTTGCCTTTCAAGCGTCAATATATATTGTTGAAAAGCCTACACCTTCCTCTCATACCTATTAACGCTATTAAATATTTGAAAATACTCTTATTGTAAAAACCAATTACCTACTTTTAAAAGATTAACCGTGGAGATTCTTGCCGTTTTCATAGGAAACGACCAATTGGAACCGTGCACCTAGCTTCTGACGTTTCATAAGTGCCCATGTAGGTTCATGTGAAATAAAATACATATTTTGATTGATTGATTGATTGATAGCATATAGGAGAATAGAAACCAATATTAGTATTTTAAAGAGGTATTTATTATACACTGCTTTAGTTTTATCATAATCATTATAGATGAGACAGTTATACATACTCCCACGCAGAGCCTTCACGTAATGCCAAATATGTTCAAAAATTATTTATCCTGATTGTAAAACATTTAATTGATTGTGTCGGAGAACAGTACGTCTCTCTCGTTAGCATCCATACTAATATACTAATACTAATATACTAATACTAATATACTAATACTAATATACTAATACTAATATACTAATACTAATATACTAATAATATTATAAATGTGAAAGTAACTCTGTCTGTATGTCTGTCTGTCTATCTGTATATTACATTTTCACGCCTAAACCGCTGAACCGATCGTCATGAAATTTGGCAGAGATATAGCCTGGGATATGGAGAAGGACATAGGCTACTTTTTTTACGCGATAACCGACATCCACGCGGGCGGAGCCATGGGCAAAAGCTAGTAATATTATAAATCTTAAAGTAACTGTCTGTCTGTCTGTATGTTACGTTTTCACGGGCGGAGACGCGGGCAAAAGCTAGTCAGCCATATTTTAACTACTGTGGGCGTACCGTGGGTAGTTTTGGTGATGGCGCAATAGAAAAATCGTTATTAAAATCAAAAGTCAATTACTCAACTTAGGCTGAGAATCAGCACTTCAAAATTACATAAGACAGTCCCACAAAACGCTCGCCCTTCACTTCCTAGTGCTTTAAGCTGGGAAGAACAATTGGCGCAACAAACTCACCAGCAACACAGCTGTCTGTTCAGTTAGAAGAACTTGATTTTAAACAGCAGCGGTCGGCAACCTTTGGCAGGCAAGGGCTTCAAGGTGGCAAAATAAACTAAAGGCGGGCCGCACTTGTGATATTAACGCTAGAAGCCCAATATATCTATGTATAATTGGTCATATCCCATAGAAAAAAACAAATGCTATTAAAAATTGAATTTATTTACTGATTCATCGACAGCCTTTTTTACAATTCGGAATATGATCTAACTTTTTTTCATCAATATATTTTATAGAGAGTTTCTTTTTTCATTTGGAATGCCTTTACGTCTGTGTGCATATCAGAGATTAGTTTCGTTTTTACCTTGAAGCCTTACAATCAGCGTATTTAATTCATGAGTTACATCTGTCAAAAATCCAAAGTATATTAACCATTGAGTATCTGTTAGCTCTGGAATAGATTTGCCTTTTTCATTCATAAGTGTTGATTTCTTAGAGGCGCGCTTATTTGATATTTGTAACTTATTTACAAAACATTCACGGGCCGCAAGTAAGACGTCACGCAGGCCGCGTGTTGCTGACCGCTGCTATACAGTAATGGGTATGCCAAGTAATTAATATAGGAACACGACACAACTATACCGAACGCGCCACATTTTCTAGACGTATTCACTGCTTGACCGCCACTGACCAACTTCACTTCTAAAGTTCTAACCTTCAAAATCAGCAGCCCGATGCTACTTGAATGTTTTTTTACAGAAAAAAAATCAGTTGCTTCACCACCCATTCGCCATGGAGTTTTACCATCACCAGTTCCCGAGTTTTTACGACTGAACAATTATAGGTTCTCTTTTTTTCGTCGACTACCCCGTTTTATGATCGGTTAGGAATGGGACGACCCGAGTCCGTTGTAAACTCTGATTGTTTGCTTTTTAATTGCTTTACTGCTATGCCGGCCGTTTTTATTTGATTTTGATTTTTTTTTTTTTTTTTTTTGTAAGTAGTGTACATAGTCTGTGGTCGTGACGTAATTGTTTAGGAGTTTATGTTTACGTTGTACGGTCACGCGAAGTTAAGTTGGTTGAAGGTATGACGTAGGTACTTACGTTGTGGGGTGTCGTGAATTTGTCCTTTAGTTTCGAATACTTACGAAAGGAACCAAGGTAACCGACATAGCTCGAAGATTTTTTAAATTTTTTTTAAATTTTTATTTAATTTTTTTTTTTTAAACTTTGCCAATCTTAAGTGGCCATGGGCAGGGCACATTGCGCGCAGAACAGATGGCCGTTGGGGCCGAAAGGTTCTGGAGTGGCGACCGCGTACCGGAAGACGTAGCGTTGGAAGGCCTCCCACAAGGTGGACCGATGACCTTATGAAAGCCGCAGGAATCCGCTGGATGCGGGAAGCACAGAACCGGTCGAGGTGGCGGTGCCTGGGGGAGGCCTATGTCCAGCAGTGGATGTCTTTCGGCTGTAATGATGAATGATGACTTACGAAAGCTGGCTCGTGGCTAATTAATAACTGCCACACGGTTCCATCGATCAGGTTAAGCTATGCTTGCCGCGTTTGGTCCGTGGATGGGTGGCCATCTTTACATACCAAGACCCCTCCGTGCCTCGGAAAGATCTTTTTTAGGGTTCCGCAATCAACAAGGAACCCTTATAGTTTCGACATGTCCGTCTGTCTGTTCGTCTGTCTATCTGTTCGCGGCTTAGCACAGACTCTCAGACTCTTAGTACTAGAAAGCTGTAATTTTTTTATTCTCGTCTAATCCATGGTATCGGATATCGTTAAATAGGTCCTTCAAAAATATCGCGCGTTTGTGAAACTCATTTTTCGATTCAGGGATCCGTTTGTGCAATATTAAGCTTGTCCCGGGTCCTGCCAGCTAAATGGTTGTATTAGGATATGTGTAAAAAATCACAACAGGAGTATAATATGTATATATATTAAAGTTAAAAGGAAAACTATCACAGCTAAGTAGGCTTTACAAGTTAATAGTCGACCAACTTCAATTTGCAGTTGAAAAACATGTTCTCCCATATATTCTTTATGTTTTTGAACAAGTTTTTCGACTACGGAACCCTTCATTGTGCGTGGTCTGACACGCACTTGGCCAGTTTTCCAATTAAAAATGAAGCAATGGCGGATAAATTAATTATGTGTTCGATACTGCTCACTTATTTACAAATATTGTAGTAAAGTAGACGATTTGACAAAAAAAAAAAAAAAAAATTGTCGGTGTGCGTATATAAATGTCATAAAAATAATAAATTATACAATTAAAATATCTTAATCAAGACATCGCTTATGCGTGTCTGGGGTACTATACCGTAATACAATACTTAAATTCTTAGTTACCTACTATCCCTAATTTCACATGGTATAATTTCTAAATTCCTAAGGTTCCCGACTATACACAGATGCTAACAGTTGCTTCCATCGTAATAGTAATTAGGCAATTGCCTGCAATAGTGCAATGTGCTGGTTTACAGCCCAGCGCAGGCGCAGCGAAAATTAGAAATGCTCGTTTGAAACGTCTTATTAACTTTTGCTGGCTGTATGTTACACCGTAGTGCGTAAAATATGTTTAAAATCTAACTACGAGTACCTATATTATTTTAAAATCAAAATAAGTATATTTTTATCACATAAACCTACATGGGCACATACAAAATGTCCGAAGCTAGGTGCACGGTTCCAATTGGTAGTTTCTTAAGGCAAACATGACTGTAAAATAATTTTACGTCACACCTGGCTATAATGTAAAACTCGCATGATTTCTATGTTTACTCTTTTATATGCTTGTGTCAAACTGTGTCTTTAATTTTTGTAATTGGTTTTTAAACCGTTTTAATTAAAGAATAAATAAATAAATAAATGATGGCCAGGTGAAGACGAAAAATTGTGTACTCACCACGGGCAGTAAAAAAGAAAGCCCTCTATCGCATATTTACAACCCTCGGCTGCGGCTCGGGTCACAAATACCTGCGATTTCGGGCTTTCTTTCTTTTACAACCCTTGGTAAGTAATGTACTATAATGTAACATCCTGTATGCCATGTGTGTGTATACTTATGTTTTGGGCGATTCTTTTTTTTTAAGTTTGCCCCACACTAGGAATTTCTCTTGTATTATGGGTGCGTTTACAAATATTTAAACTCACATACACGAACAGCCAGACCCGGAACAACTACTTATAGGTCATACAAATATTTGTTCCGTGCGGGAATCGAACCCACGACACGCAGCGCAGCAGTCAATCGCTTAACCACTGCGCCAATCGTGTCGTCCGAAATGATTTTACCTTATGAAGAAGAGCCAGCAAGAAACTCCATGGTTCTTCTTTTATAAAAATTGGCTTTTGAAATATTTTCAAATAACAGCGTTAAAGGTAAATGGTATGGGAGGACGGTGTAGGCCTTTCAACAATACCAGGAACAATATTTTTTTTTTATTTTATTTTTTTCAACAAATCTACAGTCTGCTAGGCCTTTAGAAGTAATATACCTATTTACAATAATATGGAAACAGAAAATCAAGTTAGAAAAAAAAAATACCTATCCGTGTCATTGTTCCATTTTTGGTATCCAGTTTATACATACAATATAGATAGGCAGAAACTATAGAGCGGCACCTGCTATGATATAAATATCCAGTTTATTACAACAACACTTAATTCATGGAATATGAATCATTTATTCATAAAGCCATACTGTAACTAAATACAGTCGAAATGTTTTCAGTTGTCAGAAAAAAATAAAATAGGTAACTAAAAGCTGCCTCGATTTCCATGACCGATTCAATTAATTCCTAGAATTTGAATACCTTACTTATCGGTAGAAATTTTTCGTTTTATTTCCCACAACTTTTTATATAACTTTAATTTATTGAAAACTGTAGGTAGTTTTAAATTCCTTCTCTAACTAATAACTTTCTGTCAGTCTTTTTACATACACTTCACACTCCACAAAAGGGTCTACCCTTTATAGCAGAACTTTATATGTCATAATATTATTTTGCATAACAGCGGATTGTATTAAGTTCATTACGCAGAAAATCGTTTGGCAAACTCTCATTTATCATTTATTTATTTATTGAATATCCAAAAAATCTATTCAACCCAATGCAATAGTTAAGCAAACTCAAAAATAACAACTTATTTTCTAAAACTTATTACATACAATGTTATCCTTGGGAATTCACTCAGTGTACAAGCAAAAATGTCTGTCTCCTCTGCTACAAGGTTAAGGGTGCGAAGCGCCCGCGTCAGGGGCGCCTCAATTACTAGATTAGTGCGGCCTCGAGGTACAGCCAACAGCTGAGGCCGCCGGCGCCGCCACACATATCTATCGTACCATACATTCAAAACTCATAATTTTGTAAGTCAGAATTATCTTTAGGTATATATATCATATCCATAATAATTAAAAAATAGAACCATCATATCGCAGAAAATTCACAGACAGAATCGTCTTTTGGCATATCCATAATAATTGGTAGATTCATCTATCACATTTCAGAAACTTATGTTGTTTTTATTTCCCTGTAAGAAGCATGCAAACAAGCATACACCATGCATGTAGCAAGCATGCAGCATGAAAATATGCAAACAAGCATACACCATGCATGTAGAAAGCATGCAGCATGCAAACATGCAAACAAGCATACACCATACATATAGCAAGCATGCAGCATGCAAACATGCAAACAAGCATACACCATGCATGTAGCAAGCATGCAGCAAGCAAGCATGCAAACAAACATACACCATGCATGTAGAAAGCATGCAGCATGCAAACATGCAAACAAGCATACACCATGCATGTAGCAAGCAGCATGCAAGCGAGCATGCAACATGCAGCAGGCATGATTTATGTCACGGCTCCGGCGTTGCGGGGCTGCGGCGCGGCGGTCCCACACTAGCTGAGGAGCAGGTGGTTTTAACGCTCGCCGCCGCGGCTGAGGCTGGCCGGTTCACATCACGTTCAAATTAAAAACAAAATTTTTGCGAACTGTACCGTGTGAAATATCAAATGGTATTGTAAGGATTTCCGAAACGAGAGAAAACCTATGAGAAATCTATGGTCTTAATATAACATGGTAAATCTCTCAATATTGTGCATACAAACGTCAGTTGGAATATATGGGAGAACTTATTTTTCAACTACAACGTTAAGTTTGTTCTTGGGATAAATTCATCCCAACTACGGAACCTTTCATTGTGTGTGGTCCGAAAACGCACTTAGCCAGTTTTATGATTATAATTCTATGAATAAATATTTAATACGGCCGCGAATCATGTTTAGATCAACATATAATCTGGGCCTCAAGTCTGCTATTACAATAGTGGCAGAATGGTCTATCATTGATTTCATAATTGTTGATTTTGACAAGTTTCGTAATCTACTAATATAATGGCGTCATTATGACTTTCCAATGGTCAGCCACTGACACTCCATTGAAAGAATTGGTAATCTCGTACATAATGACAAATGAAACTTCCTACTAAAGTTCCAAATTCCTACTACTTCAGATTGCTTAAAACACTAATAAATAATATGTAAAAATATATATATATGAAATCTGGCATGAATACATCATATTTGTTCAAAATGCCATTGTAATACAATTCTATTAAGAGACCATTAACCGACCAAAGATTATTATGAATTATGAATTTAACAGATTACGAACTTTTAGCAAAATGACAATGGGATCGTGTTGGAGTGACGAAATTATAAAAATAGCAAACTTGGGCCCCTGATACTGACACAGATACTGATACTGAAAAATTGAATTTCGCGGGCTACTCTGACGCTTTCGTCTTAAGAATTATTGACCGCAACATGATCGAGCATTCGATTTGCTCGCCATCTTTATTCGCTACGGTGTAAGCCTTACCCACTTTTATATTAACCGGAGAAATAATTTATGATTTATGAGACAAGAGCAGTGTTAAACGTTGATTGTTTAATTATATCGGCCACTAAATAAACTGTGGGTCGATTCCATTTCGAAATGCAAATAAGGAAATATACGCTAAGGATTATGAGAGAACGTTTTATTGCCTTTGGTGTGCACACAGGTGAATTTCTGGAGATGGTAAGGATTTAAAGATGGAGAAATTGTGATTTCTAAATTGTGTTTATCTTAGTCTTATTGGTGATGTTCTTCAAAAAGGCAAGTAGCGTTCTAAACGAGGTAGCGTTCTGTAGTTTCTGCCTACCGCCATGGAAAAATGGCGTTATTTAATATAATTATGTACATACTATAACGGGCATCCGAATCGGCACACTTTCAAAAAAAAAAACCCGTGCTGTCGGTGTCCACATCTGTTTACCGCCCCTTTTTGCGTCCACCAATAAAACAAAAATACATAGGAATATTTTGTTTAAATAAATTTTTCAAGCTCACCGATTCCTGACCATCCCTTTTCGACCAATAGGAACAGAACAATAAAATACCCCCAGGTTGATGAGCTTATGTAAGCATTTCTCTACCAGCCGATCGCTACAAGCAGAAATAGTACTTAGTGGTCCGATTCGGATGTCCCCGATAGTACCTATGTACAATGTAAATTGTGATTTTCTTTTTCTAAGGTTATTCGAAAACCTATGTAGCAGTCTCTACGTGAAAATTATCAGTGGAGAAACTAAAGAACTAACTTTTTATCTCGGACAGTTGTGTTGGTCAATTATTGGTTAAGTGGGAATAAAAGCTGTTTGCCATCTTTGATTTTCCTTATTTTATTCAGATCAGATTTTAATACGAACCAGATCATTATCCAAGATATTACTTACCAGTTACCTACAATAATTGTAATCTATACTCATAAATGAATTTGTAATTGTAACAATAACTTATTTCTCTATTCAAAACATTATCTACCTTCTCAAAAACCGACCACTGAGACTCGACGCTCAAGAAGCGCATTCAAAAATCATAATTACAATTATTACTAAACCAAAAAACCACAGTAAATGATCTGGAGTTTATAGCGCTGAGCGTACCTGTTAATCTGAGTTTTAATCTATAATAATTAACTGTTAAAATTTAACTACCAGACGTCAAGATTGAATGAAAGAAAATGTTTGACGCAATATTAGGCGCCGAAAAAAATTACCATATATAAATAATGGCATTTTATTAGCTGTGGTGTAATTAAAAACCGCATCTTGTGCCCGTATCGATTTCGGCGTGAAAGACAAATGATTTTTAAATGAGTTTAGAGCGAGTAATGTTCGGTTTTATTTTAATGTAATATATCCCATTTTCCGAGGGACTCGTGGCTAAATAATAAATGGAAATAATAAAATAAATAAATTAATAAGGTAAATTATGCAAATTATGCCGAAAGTTATGTAAATTATGCCATGTGGTGTCGAACGTAAAGAATAGCACCACACTATTTCCTCCCGTGGCCGCGTGGGCGCTGTAAAAGGCGACTAAGGGACTTACTAGAGAATGGGCAGCAGCGTTCTCTAAGCATTTTAAACACCATACCGCAATCGCCAACCCGCCTGCCAAGCGTGGCGATTATCGCAAATCACCCCCTTTGGGGGAGGCCTATGTCCACCAGTGGACGTTTTTCGGCTGAAATAATGAATGAATGAATGAAATTAAATTAGTTAATAAGGTAAATCAGGTAATTGCTAAGGTTGACTGGTAGAAAATGCCTCAGGCATTAAGTCCGCATTCGTACGTTTTTTGTTTTTTTACTTGTGCATACATTTTTAATAAATAAATAAATAACATCCGCAAGGGTCTATCGAAGGTTAAGCTACGCCTGCCGAGGTCGGTCTGTGCATGGGTGACCATCTATTAGGTACATAATATCAAGTCCCCTCCGCGCCTCGGAAAGCACGTTAAACCGTTGGTCCTGGTTGTAGTAGTTTGTAGATCTTTGACAGTCATTACGGGTACTCTGATACCCGGCTTACTAAGGGGTATCGTATTACCGAAAAACGTATTTGGAAAAAGGCAAGTGTCAGTAATCAGGCGCTCAAGTATCGGAAACGCCTCCTATTCTTAATTGGTTGGAGCAGATTATTGATACAGAGATTATTATTTGGGATACAAATATTATCTCATCATAATCATCATCATTACAGCCGAAAGACGTCCACTGCTGGAAATAAGCCTCCCCCAATTGGAGAGGTTTCCCATAATCGCCACGCTTGGCTGGCGGGTTGGCGATCGCAGTATGGTGTTAAAAACGCATAGAGAACGCTGCTGCCCATTCTGTATAGTAGGTCCCTTAGTCGCCTTTTGCGACACCCATGCTGCCGCACTAATGAAAAATGCAATAACTCGATTTTGCCGCTTCCGAGAATTGTATTTTTGATTATTGAATTTGTTAAAAAGTTGTATTTATTGCATTCTTACTTACTGAAAAACCGAGTTCCTGGAGGATCAATAAAAAGTTGCATAGAGAGAGTTAATAGATTTCGATTCGCTGACTCCAAATATATAACTCAACGAATATATAATTCAAAATCGTCCAAAATCGAGTTATTGCATTCTTCTTTAGCGCGGCAGTATGGGAGGAAATAGGGTGTTGCTATTCTTTACGTCCGGCATCACACGGTACCTTTACGTCCGGCACCGCACGGTACACGGCAAATATTATATATAAAGCTACAATATCTACTAATACTTAGGTACTGTATGTAATTTATCGATTTCGACATAATAATCTTATAACGTTTACGGATTTCAAATACTCAAGGCAAAAGTGCCAGGCGCGAAATAAAAAATTGCCGGTCAGTATCAGGTTGTCTGTTGATCTGAATGATTTATCTATTTATTTTATTATTTATCTACACACAGTTAAATACATAGAGATACGGCATAATTATAATTTCAGTACCTACAAAGGTACCTACTGCTTATTTCTTAAGAAATTTCTTCCAGCAGACCTGCGAAAGGACAAATGAAAAAGAAATGTAGACAATAGTGTGTGAGAACATGAAGAGAATAATATAAATATGCGAAGTCTTAAACTAAAATATTAAATATAACATATACTAAATTATTAAATATTGGGTGGTAACTAAATCAAGTTAATAAAAATAAATTAACTAAAACTAATAACAAAATAAACTAAACTATGGCTTATACTCGTACATATACTTAAATAAAGCTAAAAATATAAATACATTATATCTATCATATATTATACATAAAATACTCTCAGTTGAGAGGAAAGATAATGCTCTTTTTCTCGATGTTTTTAAATCGCGAATGCTAGGCGGAAGTTAGAGAGAGTTCCATAATCTTACAGCATGGACAGAGGAGGAATAAGAATAGTAGCTAGTTTTATGAGGATGAGATTTAAGGAGGGATCTATGGTGTGATCTACACGGTGCGTCGCTAGGATAAGACGGGTTGTGTAAGATGTTGAATAGGAGACATAAAATCCGAGTATTCCTGCGAAGGCGGATTGGGAGCCACTTGAGTTCCTTGTGAAGGTGATTAACATGGTCATACTTTCGAAGACCGAAAACAAAGCGAATGATTAATGATTTTGATGATTGTAATTCTGTAAACATACTTGTACCTAATACTGACCATTGCAAAAAAACATAAGACACAAATATAAGCTTAAACACAATACAAATCGTTCTGGGGTCCTGGTAGAGCACACGACGTATATTGAAATAACAATGAATGACAGGTAATATCTCCCACACATGACTTTCTGCCCCGAGGTGACTTCGACCTTCAGACCTCGTGAGTTATGATCAACACTAGTTTATGGCTTCCAAGTACCGTTATTTGTATTGTTAGATGAGAATCGACGTCAGTTAGAACATAAAGTTTTTAATAACCAATAAGCATAGATATACGTAAATAATTGTAGATAGATTTGATATTAAGTGTGTGTAAAATTAAAAACCAAGAAATTAGGAAAATCACTTAAGGCTGCAGTCTTGCAAAATTCACTCTCGGTGAGTTATTTGCGCAACTTTGTATTTTTTTTTTTAACAAATTAAAGAAATAACATGAAATATTATTATTGTACAGAAATAAACATAATATAAGTAATTAGCTAGTAATTTTTTTTTAGTACATCGAGGTGGATTATGTTAGGTAAATCAAGCGTTGAATACAGCTCTTTCTGCCCAACAACATTTCGAGGTATGTTTGTGCTCCTACTTTAGAGTAATTAAGAATTCTTTTCAAAATCTGTTCAGCGCATAATTAGCTGAACATTCTCGTCTTCAAAATGCGCTGATTAGTTTATTCTAGTTATCTTTCATTTTCTTATTTTGGAGGTCACAAAGTCATCAAAATTCTCTGTTTTTATCTCTTAAGAAACGGTTGTGAGGATAAACGATTTCATTTCGTTTCATTTCATTTCGATACAATTTTCAATTATTGTTTTTAAGTTTTATTCATTTACTTGGTAATAAATGCTCATCAAATTGCAACGTCGTGCAACGTCGCAGGGTTAGGTGCTATTGCAAACGCTACAAACATAGTAAACTATCTTTTATCATAATGAGCCTACAGCAGGTCCATGTCCATTGCTGGACATGGACCTCCTATTGCACCCCATTCAACTCCAGTTTCGGCAACTCTCATCCAGCTGCGTCTAGCCACCCTTCGAAGATCGTTGCTCGACCTGGCCTGAGGGGATCCTACCTTACGTAGTATCTGAAGTGCAATTAAAACTCTTACAATCATAATTAAGATTTGTTTACCTACTATCAAAGATCAACAAGTTGGATTTTTTAGAAACTTTCCAGACATATCGGTTCTAATGTTACCGATGCCATCGACCTGTGTGTGCACAAATACGTTTCGCTACAATTGATTCCAAACATAAATGCTATACCAGTCTCGAACAGTGGAATAAACGTTGGTAGATACGTGCATAAAGATACCGAGTGGAATAAATTCTGCGTATTTATGTCGCGTTTCTCTTCGCCGCATCCCTATCAATTCTAACAAGATTCATGTGTAATTCTGGTTCTAGAATTATTGTCAGCGTTTCTGGTAGAATAGGAGCTTGTTTGCACTAATGCCAATACGTGTGTTTTCTCGAAATATAATGGCTTTAGTCTTGAATCTGAGATAAATTAATTTTATTATTAATTTAGTAGGGGCATGGATTTCTATGTAAATCTGACTTATAGAATGTAGGTACACACGGCCACAAATCAAGCTATACATTTCCAGTTTAGGCTGATCTCGCATTGCATAGGATTTCCATACCATGAGAGGTCAGCTTGTACGGAAAATATATAACTTGATTTGTGGCCGTGTGTACAGGATTTATTTAGAATATTCATGAGTTAGAAGGATATACCTTCATGATTATTTTTGACACACTGCTTGCATTAGAGTAAAAATTTATCTTTTCCACCTTCTATCTATAGATACTCATTCTGGACCCCTTTTAAGTGAATAAAAGTGGTTTACTACCTTGCACAGTTTTTCCTGAATATTCTAACCAAAGTCAAAGTCAAATCGTTTATTTCAAATAGGCACATAAAAAGCACTTTTGAACGTCAAAATAAACAAAATAATGAATTGATTCTAGTTGCCCTTCCAAAAGGTAGTTACGTATGGAGAAGTATGGGCAAGAAACTCCATACTTACTCTTTTAAAATGTTAACAATATTTTGTATACATTAATTAATAATTATATGTTTAGACGATGCACTTACTTAGAATAAAATCACTATATATATATACTAATAGGTAAAAACAGACAAATTAATTATGCGATAGGATACATTGTATTGCAATGATCTCATGTGACATTATAACTATTGACTAAAAATATATGAACTAAGTTAAGTTTTTTTTTTAATATAAATTAATACATTCAAAACTGTCTTTATGGTGTACAAGGACTGCTATCAATAGCAATAAAAGCCTAATGGAAACGTCTCGGAATAACTTTTAAATCTAAACACACTCTAGAAAGGCTCCTACTGTTAATAGGTAGTACCTGCTAGATAGATATATAACTTGGGCAATCCAATTTGGTACCCAACAAAAATATTGAAATAAAAAATATAACACCCACAATTCACATCTTGTTTGAGGTTTCCAATGCAAACATGTTAAACATTATTCTGACTCGAAACTGAATCGAACCCGCTGACTTCCTATTGCAATCAATCAAAATTGTGCCTCAAAAAATACCGAGAGCGACCCTCACAGAAACTAATGAATTATAGACTGACAACCCACATTAGAGCACTGTTCATAATTATCATTTACCTTATTCCAATGTTAGTAAAGTTTAAAATGCAGTACTTACGATTTTTTAAACTTTTAAGTTAGTTTGGTATCCAATGCTTCTTCGGAAAGTAACTAAATCCTCGGTATACCGTTTAGGCGCTTAATGGTGTATGTTTTTTTATTCAGAATGCGAATGTATCATAAATTATGACATATAACACCCATTTTTGAAGGACCGGGCGGCAACGATATGTCTCCCTGTCCTTTACTAGTAAAAGTCGCTTTAGAGTTGAAGCGAGTTCGTATTATAATAATAATAGTATAGAACAATAGGATCCTATTAAAATATTATAACAATATCGATATGCCCCATAAAAAGTTTGAAAATGGAAGCATTTGTAGAATCGATAAAGGGATAAAGTGCTTTGAAATGTTTATTAAATGAGTTATACTTTATTTTATAAGTTATTCTTAATACTTCTCGTACCAAAGAAAGAATAATGAAGAAATGAAAAAGTGTTTCATACAGCGACTTCATCGCCTACGACCCATTCAAAACACAGGAGTTGCAGAGGTCCAGACACTCGAGAAAATAAGAAGAAACCATCACTAAATAATAATCCTGTTAAAGCTCTTGTAGAGCATCGGGTTACTAATTAGGTAGTACCACGCTTATATATTAAGTACCGTAACTGGTTGTTAGGTATGGATGGCGCAGAATGGGAAAGTCCTCTGACTGGCTGATGATGAAAAACTCAAACTCAAAGCATTTATTTCAAATAAACCAATTACAGGCACACCTTTGAATTGTCAAGGGGTCGGTCAGTCAGAAAGATGAAGCTAGTTGCCCATTCCAAAGCGTAGTAGGTTCCTATGTAGAAGAACGGGCAAGAAACTCCACGGACACTCTTTTAAAACAAAATATTGTTACAAAAAAATGGGTTACATCATTCATGTTGAAGTTATACATTTGAGAACAATGTAGAAAGACGTGCACGCTAGAAGCGTCCGTAATAAAACAATTCAAAAATTAAAATAAATTCAAATAAGCCGCGGCAGCTAAGAGATGTCCATTTCAACCACGCGGCCAACTCATAAAATTTGATGAAACTTTGCCAGGAATTAGTGGTAATTTGTTACTATACAACCCTCTTTTCCTGAATTTGTTGCAAAAAAAATGAAGATCATGACCAGTCACAACTGACGGCGCCCGTTAACGAACATGTTTCTCTCTTAATATGAGATAATTTTAAATATCTCAGACGATAGACTTTAGAACAATAATTATTATCATAAATTCTTTGAATTTAGTTTTGTGTACATATACATCTAGAATTTTTACTCGAAAAACCGATCACGGAATCTCACTTACATATCGCTTCGAGGCATGGGCATTTGGTAACGCGTTCGGATCGTCCTTTGTAATAGGATACGTCGCACGAGGCGCCGGCCGAGACGCCACTCATGCGCAACACACAAAAACACTGCACATCCTTTGAATAACAGCTCATCGGATGAAATTGTTTACGTGCAGGTTTTGGTTGAGGAGTATAATTTTTATTTAAGAATCCAGATCACTGTATACTTATTATAATGTCTACAAACGTTAGTGGAAACTGAATTTAAAATTGAACATGGAGGATGTGTAATGTGTAGACATTAATTTATCTAAAACTGAATACATATATTTGAACCTAAATGCTCCGGCATTGAAGGCAAACTCCAGCCCTAGAGTCGGCCACGGCTGACATTGTTTCGACGCCCGAGATCCAAAAATGTATATGTATAACTTTGTATGGTACTTATAATACTTATATGGTTCTGAAATTCGCGATCAAACGAGCCGTGACGAGATGAATTTTTAAATCATGAAATAATCTCATTTGGGTCTTGTTTTACATTTTGATGTCGTTCCATTTATGATGCGAGAATTAATTATTATAATGAGGCTGTGTTTTTTTTTTTACAATAGTCACTGATTGAAATAGGTTTTACCAATTCGAAAAGGGATGCTGAAGCATCTCTATAATTAAGGCAAAAATACTAGTGAAATGGATTCTTTCAGAGATGCCTCAAAGTGTTTTCTTTTATGTTATGAGGAGACTAGCCGACCTAAACTGGTGACCGTCGTTTATGGATATGTGCAATACCATCAATACCTCTAGGATGGCAACGCACCGTAGATTCGTTGTCCATCCAATAAGACCAGCAGCCATACCCTTCAAAGCGGCCTCCCTTCCCATTTCTGGGACACAAGCCTCCTCTCGTGCCGTATGGTGCCGGACGTAAAGAATAGCACTACCCCATTTCTACCCGTGGGTGTCGTAAAAGGCGACTATGGGACTTACTAGAGAATGGACAGCAGCATTCTTTATGCATGTTTAACACCATACTGCGATCGCCAACCCGCCTGACAAGCGTGGTGATTATGGCAAACCCCCCCAATTGGGGGAGGCCTATGTCCAGCAGTGGTCGTCTTTCAGCTGAAATGATGATTATGATGCCTCCTCTCAGTTAGAGGGAGTAGGCCGTGATCCACCACACAGGCCCAGTGCAGGTTCGTAGATGTCATTGGAATATTTTGTTCTAGGACATGCCGGTTTCCTCACAATGTTTTCCTTCACCGTTTTGAGAGCAATGGTGATGGAATAATTTACACTAAGGAGTGCGCCTGACTGGATTCGAACCTGTGACGTACAGTCAGTATAAAAATTAGCTGAAACCCCCTTGCATAAATGGTTGAGATTTTTTTGAATACGGATCGATAGAATTTTACAATTCTTAATTTAATTTAAATACCTATACGAAATCTACCCAAAACTAGAAAAAAAATTAAAATCGTACGATTTGTTATTAAAGAAATCTCAACCATTTATGTAAGGAGGGGTCAGCTAATTGTGTATACTGACTGTACATCTCGTAAGTCGCGGCCACTGGACCACCATTGCTTCCAGCAACGCGTGATGACTGAAATATGTGCGGTTTGGCTTCTTGAAGGTGCTCTTTCATAAGGTGCTTATTAAACTATGTAGGTATAGGAAATTGTCTCGCCCACTTCCTATCACCGACCGCGAAGAATAATCAGGATTATTTTTTACATTAACTAGATCAAATGAAAAAGAAAACCGCTCTTGTCAGCCGTATTGAGCGACCATGATATTATTGCGTAGTATGGCCAGGAGCAGCACCCTTATGACCTCGAAATTAATTGAGTATTAATGTTATTATCAACCGTACTTCCCACGTGTGACGCTATTTCTGATTAGATGTTTAAATTCAATGGAGCAGAGCCTCGCATTGTCAATGAAAAACCTATATTGGTATTGCCAATATGATTTGTATGTATTTTGTGTGTGGAAAAATATATGTTACGGCACCAATCAGGACTGAAACATGTTATCTAAATCAAACCAAAACTTTTTTTGTGGCAGACAGATGTTAGGTAAGTTACAGATCCATTATATCCCTGCCTAGTAGGCATACAATAATAAATTATGTCAACATGCAACATATAAAAAATTTCATCGGTACATATAAAGCAAATCTTACAAAATAAGAGTTAGGTGTATGGTGACAGATTGTATTAGGTACTTAAGAAAATTTTGGAACGTTTAGTAAGATTAGTTAATTAAAAAAATACGCAATTTATATTTGAATAGTGGGAGTTCCTTGATGTTTAAAATGTCCACAGGTATTTTATAGTAAATTTAGATGCCATTCCAAAAAAACTTTTTCCCAGAAGAGCAGTTATATGTGGTATACTAGATATTTACGCACATCTATCATGACGAATCGTGATTTTATTTTGGAAATAATCAATGTGAATTGACGTATTCGAATTTTTTCATCATTTGTGAGTGTGTGATCCGGTCGTAAGATTTTAAGAGCCAAAAATGAAAATAAATGAAATGAGTCCAATGGAAAAAGTTACTATTCGCCCATAATTATTTGAATGCGCTGTAAGGAGTTAAGGCGCACGCAAACTGGCACTATATCGCGGGCGCGACAGGCAGCGCGCCTCTTGTCGATGTCGGGCCCGCGATATCGCGGCAGTCTGTGCGAGCCTTTAATGTATCCGAATTTATAGACCAAACAAAGTGTTTTTCATTCAAAATAAACGCTCGTTGAATTAATAGGTAGATACTTGAGACTGCTGCTGTCATAACAATAACACAGCCAGAACAATAAACTTTGAAATGGCTTGTTAACGATATTAAAAATTCATGAAAAATAAAACGATTGCAATCATATTATTTTATTTCTACGCTTATCTGACAAACAAAATAATAAAGTTATATTTTTATTTCATAATATAAGTTTTATAGTTTTTAAGTGTTAATAATGGCAAAACAGTAGATACGATCCGGCTAATATTATAAACATGCACATTTTCCTCTTTTGTGTAAGAGCTCAACTACTGCGTACAGGTACAGTTTTTTTTTTTTTTTTGTATTAATTCATTATTGGCATAATATAAAATAAAGACTTCTTTGTATTCTGCGGTGAAACGTAAAGTAATAGCATCTCCTGTAGTAACCACTCACTTAACGAAGAATTGCCAAACTTAAATGGCAGCGTACACATTGCTGTCAAATATAGTTTGCCTCCACTAAAGTTTGATTACCAATAAGTCGATTATTTTCTTTAAATTATCTAATATCTCTGCTTCTGCCTCTGCGGAGTTCAAACTCTGCATTTCCACCTCTGCCTCTGCATCTGTAGAGATCAGGCTCTGCATCTCCGCCCCCACCTCTGCCTTTGCTAAGATGGCCCCACTATATCCCTACTACTCACAACACTAGCAAAATTAAGTCTTTCTAGTCATCCCTGTTATACTGCAGAGTTATCCCCAAATTGGATCCACCGCTTACTATGGTCGACCAGTAGATCGGATTCTGGAGATCGGTTCGGAATAACTCCTAATGCAAGGCAAAGAGCAAACTCAGAATCATAGTAAGAATGAGCTCACTCTTGTTCCCTAACCATAATATAAGTTTTTATTTAGTTCCATGATCAAAAAACCTGCAGTTATCCTACTCAAAGACTAACAAGGTGTCTAGACGAAATCTAGTTTGAATAGAACCACAAAAAATGCCCAGAAGCTACCTGTCTTCAAAATCTAAGTCGTCATGCATACGTGAATCGGTCAATCAAGAGGTAACACGTTAACTTTTATTATATAGAGGAATGTATGCTTATAGTCTGTGTGATCGTCAAACCGTGGTGAGTTGGCACTATCTTTGATACGCGTAAATGGTCCAAGTGTTAGGAGACATGGTCGAAGAGCCCTGCCTCTGCGCCACAGTAGAAAATATATCTCAACTAGAGGGCCTCATTCTCATCAGATAACGATGATGAAAAAGTCGTATAAGCTAAAAACCTGAGCCTTCATAAAGTGAAAAGCCTATAACAATCCTGTTGAAATTCGTTGAAACATGAAACGCTTTGAAAGTGTTGCCACTTGTCTAGGCTATAAGATACCATAAATCGCTATTTTCTCTATTGTATCGGGAGTTTTGTTTGCCAACCGTAAATTGCACCTGACCTGGTTCCAAAGGAACCGGTTACTCGTAAGTCCAAAAGCCAAAAGCCAAAAGTTTCATAATTTGTCTTGGAATCCGATAGTATGACCTAAGCGAGTTTCGCAATGCATTTAGGCTGTGGCTATAGCAATAACCTATTACAAGAAGTTATTTTTTCAATTTCGATACATGAGTTGACATGTCAACAGAAATATCCTTTTGAAATTTAAATAACTCCATACACACTTCATATAACTTGTCTTCATTAACACCGTCATAGAGTCTGTGCAGTTCATCCCATACATCCTTAGGATGAGAGAATCGGATCACCTTGTCTAAGCTTTCATCTGATATGTTGTTCGTAACCAGCAGTAAAGCTGTACTTTCCAGCCTAACATACTCCGATAACTTTTTGTTATATTCCGTCAAAGCCATTGCGGAGGTGCTATAGCCACAGCCTAAATGCATTGCGAAACTCGCTTAGGTCATATTATCGGATTCCAAGACAAATTATGAAACTTTTGGCTACTAATATCTAGTAATAACATATCTTCTGATAATACATCGCTACCGCTTGTGAATTAGTCCACAAACTAAACTGTTGCAACAAAAAGTATCTATACAGTCGCAATCATCAATAATGATTATCACCGAATCTGTAGTCGGCCATGACACGGGAAGTGACGTATGTTGCCTGCTAATGATACAAAATTATTAAATTAAATTGTTGATTTTTTCTTATAAATAATTGGGGCGGTTACCAAATAGGTCGAATCCGTAATTTAAATTAAATTATATGTTCATAATTCTGAGTTTTTTTCGCAACACTTACACGTAAATGATACATCGATATTCACTCGAATAATATTTTAAATTGCTCAATACTTATAGCTTCCACTTTCAGATAGACTGGACCTAGTAAACTGAAGATTTGTTGACAATTTTCTATTTTGTTAAGTACCTGGTAGGTACTTGTTGAAAGGCCTAAACTGTCCTCCCCACACTGTTATTTGAAAATATTGTAAAAGCCAATTATTAGTAACCGTGGAGTTTCATGCCGGCTCTTCTCCATAGGAAACGACTATATTGGAACCGTGAACTTAGATTCTGAGTTCTGACGTTTCATAAGTGCTCATGTAGGTAAAATAAAATATTTTGATTTTGATTATGACTGCCTAAAATATTGAATAGGTAATCTGTCGGATTATTTCGTGTAAAGCGGAAAATACTACACATTGTCCGCTTTACACGAAATAATCCGACATATTACCTATTCAATATTTTAGGCAGTCATAATCAAAATCAAAATATTTTATTTTACCACAATACTATACGCATCTATACATACACCTACAAATCCATATTCATACTTCCATACTCGTACTAATATTATAAATGTGAAAGTAACTCTATCTGTCTATCTGTCTGTCTGTCTGTATGTTACGTTTTCACGTCTAAACCGCTGAACCTATCGTCATGAAATTTTGCAGTGATATAGCCTGGGATATGGACAAGGACATAGTCTACTTTTTTACGCGATAAGCGACATCCACGCTGGCGGAGCCGCGGGCAAAAGCTAGTAATATACTAAATCTATCTTTACAAATAAAAAGCTTTTGACTTTGACCCACCAAAAGACCAGGGCCTCAAGTCTGCTATTACAATAGTCTCAGAATGGTCTCTTCATTGTGACTTTTTGACAGTGTTTGTATGGCAAATCTGTCAAAAACTCACAATGAAGAGACCATTGCAACGTTTGTACATTAGTAGACTTGGCCCCCTGACGACATGATCAAAATCAAAATCAAAATATTTTATTTGACATAAACCTACATGGGCACTTATGAAACGTCAGAAGCTAGGTGCATGTTCCAATTGGTCGTTTCCTATGGAAGGGAGCCGGCAAGAAACTCTACGGTTACTCTTTAAAAAATAATTGGTTTGTACAATATTTTCAGATAACAATGATGTAAGGCTTTAATTAGTACCTACGGCTGAATACTTGATTCACACGGTTATCACACCTCCAACCGTTATTTACCAAATTGACTTTAAATTAATACATCCACATATCGCACTAGCTTACCACAATGTTGAACGCAATAATGAGAAAATCCTGTGTTCTAGGAAATTCGTACTTGCCCAATTATTTATTAACCCACTCAGTACTAAGAGTGGATTTTGATTGGATGGGCAATTTTCATTGAAACCTTACAAATACCATCAGTTTTGATATTCATCATCGTGAATTTACGCACTAAATTAGAATTGGTTGAGAAGTGAGTTTGTTTTCAATATAAGATAACCAAAACACTGCTGCTGCCAATTATAGAAATGAATGAAATGTTAGTTATCAAAATCAATAAACCGATACGAAAAAATCTGCAACGTTAAACAACTAACTTAGTTAGCAAACTACAGTTGTTCTCACCGACCAACCGAACGTCAAACAAACTTGAACAAAATAAACAATACAAAAAAAGGAACAAAGCATATGACCTGTTCGAACGGTTTCTATAGAATCTGTGGAGAAACAATACATCTGACCTTCATTATGAGATTTGGTAGTTATACGGCGGTTCTGACGCATCACGCATGATGACAAGGAGGCAGGGTAAAGTGGTAAGCGGTAACATTTCAATCGCTACTATATTGCTGAGTCATTGTCGGCGTCTACGGCTTGGATGCGTAAAGACTGGATCAGAACTTACGAATAAATGTTGTTGCTTGCTTACGAATAAGGGGTTTATTCATAAACGCTGCTTAAAGTTAAGTAATGATTAGCGACTGTTTAACCATACATTTTTGACGTTTGAACGTCACTTAACTTTAAGCAGCGTTTATAAATAAACCCCTAAATGTTTAGTCTTGATTCTTTGCAAACAGTTCATTAACTAACTGTAAGTTAATATTAAGGTGACGATTACCGAGTTTTAATGATTTTATACTGAAGATCACGTCTAAACGATTAGTTTTAGTGATTTGGAAAAAAAATATGTTAAGTTAGAGCATTTTCTTAATAACTTAATAATTATATGAGTATTTTAGATTATGTTTGTAATACATAGTGAAATTAATTGGTAAAAATAAGTCTAACGCGGATAAAAAACTGAGAATTACGCAAAATTTATCAAGTGTATTTTTCTAAATCCTTCACCTTTTTAAAGATAATTTAATTATTGACCTTGTAATATACGTGTCTTATTAAAATACTTTTTATTTTATGTATAATAAATTAATAATGCGTCTTATTTGGGACAGCGCTCCTGGATGGGCGAGCCCTATTACTAGCTGGACGTACGACACGTTGCGTGAGTTCAATACCGAACACGCAAGCTAACCACACAAGGTCACTGGCATATATCTGCGTCTTAATATCTCAAAAACACTTTATGCTCGGTAAATCGATACCTCCCACGCAAAAAGTCGTAACATGTTTTTTTTTAGTAAAATGAGATTTAAGTACTATAATGTAATATTATATAAATACTAAACATACTTAAAAACGATATTTTCATTTTTTTACTAAAAACAGAGTTTCTGACCCGCTAATAGTCTTATCATATTATGTTTCAACACAAGGATGACATGAAAAATCTCTCTAATGAAAAATCACAATTTTAAACATACGACCTTATGCGCGGGAGAGGTGTCGAAATACAAATCTACGCATGCACACCATAGGTACGTACTACACACAAGGGTCTAGAATTTTGGTTTGTTTTGACTGTACAGCAAAAGTGTGAGTGTAATTTACTTAGATTTAATTATTTTTAGAATAAAAATTACGTTTATAAAAAATTACAGTTTATCAGTAAACGATTTTGAACAAACTACTTTCATAATGTGTATTAATTCAGTTACGCATTGTATATACTACGGAAGTACGGAGTTAAGGGATTTCCTATCTTTTGTTGCTATAGGGAAGCCAAAGTAATGCAGTTTTGATTTAGGGCTAATAATAGTGCCTATTTATAAAAGTAAGCGTTAAATTAAAAAGTAAGCATTGAATCGAACTTTTTTTTTGATTTGATTGATCCGGACTTTGATTGCAAGTAAGTTAAAACTTGATCCCACACCTAAAACAGGGTTTCCTCTCTCCTACCCTTTTGCTGTGCCCTACAGTGTCCATAATGATCAAAATTATATAGTTATCACCTAAGTACACATTATGGTAAAGCAATAAAGATATTGAGTAGGTATTGAGTATTGATCAGTTGTGTCTTAAATGCATATTAATTTAGACTTAATTTAGATGCCGATGATGATTTATATTATAGAGTGTATAATATATGATCATCGGCATCTAAATTATGTTGTTCGAAAACTTATCCAGTCTTCACGTATCCGTAACCCGCTGCCGTCACATTCTGCCATCATTTGATAAATGAGCAAACGTCTACGCGTTGTGGAGCCGACGCGTCTTCATTTGTGATATTCAATCGGATTTGTATCTCCCGGTCTGTATGACTCAATTAATAAGAAAAGTTCCTGAAAGTTAGCATGTTCTTAAGTTCTGATTTCCAATGCCACTTTAAAAAAGAAGAATGAATTTACTTGGGATTTAATAAAGTTTTCAACTTACATTCCCTAGTAGCATTTTTGTTGGCATTTAGTTGGGCCACCTACCTCTGTAAGTGGCCCAACTAAATGCCAATAAAAAATGCTACTAGGGTTAGTTAAAAGTTAACTATTTTCATTAGAGTCAATGAAATTGCCAGCAGCCTACCTTCCCTATCTGCCTTCATGGCTCTGATGGCTTTTGGAAGTAAGTTAGCTTTTCGTTGGGAATTCCATAATGTTTCCATTTGCAAACTCTTTTGTCCAACTTCAACTTCTTATATATCTAGAATTAACACACAGATAATATAACATACATATTTAGCCTATAAGTCCAATGCAGGGACACAGGTAGGGTTGCCAGCACCGGTTCTATGTTTTAGAGGAATTGATAAGATTAAATAAAGGACATAGGATGAAAATAAATGATATCGTATCGACGTTTGAAAGGCAATATTGATCAAACGACATGTTGGCAACTTTACACTAGAGCATTTTAAAGTATATATTTTTTTTTCTAACAAAAAACTTTAAAAATGCTTTTTTAATTTAGACTTAATTTAGATGCCGATGATGATTTATATTATAGAGTGTATAATATATGATCATCGGCATCTAAATTATGTTGTTCGAAAACTTATCCAGTCTTCACGTATCCGTAACCCGCTGCCGTCACATTCTGCCATCATTTGATAAATGAGCAAACGTCTACGCGTTGTGGAGCCGACGCGTCTTCATTTGTGATATTCAATCGGATTTGTATCTCCCGGTCTGTATGACTCAATTAATAAGAAAAGTTCCTGAAAGTTAGCATGTTCTTAAGTTCTGATTTCCAATGCCACTTTAAAAAAGAAGAATGAATTTACTTGGGATTTAATAAAGTTTTCAACTTACATTCCCTAGTAGCATTTTTGTTGGCATTTAGTTGGGCCACCTACCTCTGTAAGTGGCCCAACTAAATGCCAATAAAAAATGCTACTAGGGTTAGTTAAAAGTTAACTATTTTCATTAGAGTCAATGAAATTGCCAGCAGCCTACCTTCCCTATCTGCCTTCATGGCTCTGATGGCTTTTGGAAGTAAGTTAGCTTTTCGTTGGGAATTCCATAATGTTTCCATTTGCAAACTCTTTTGTCCAACTTCAACTTCTTATATATCTAGAATTAACACACAGATAATATAACATACATATTTAGCCTATAAGTCCAATGCAGGGACACAGGTAGGGTTGCCAGCACCGGTTCTATGTTTTAGAGGAATTGATAAGATTAAATAAAGGACATAGGATGAAAATAAATGATATCGTATCGACGTTTGAAAGGCAATATTGATCAAACGACATGTTGGCAACTTTACACTAGAGCATTTTAAAGTATATATTTTTTTTTCTAACAAAAAACTTTAAAAATGCTTTTTTAATGTAGAGCACAAAAAAATATTAAAATACTCCATTTAAAAGTTTTTTTTTAATTTTATTTTTTAAATACTTTAAGATGCACTAGTGCTCAAGCATCGATATAATTTTTAATAAAATACTGATGGTAACAGTAGCGACATTTATTAATTACAAAAAAAATGTTAATATAAAATGCAAATAAACGTAGTTTGTCTCAAATCGAAGCCAAGTAGGTAGTAGGTACGACCTAATTAGACTTTTTGTATTACTTTTGGCTGCTCTAAGAGCTTCTTCGTTTTCTATAATGAAATGGTACAATTTTTTGCATTGCATGTTGAAATTCGATTTTATTTGTAGTTCTGCTTTTACTGTGTCAATATCTATACCCAAAGTCTCAAATTCAGATAATTTATGTAAACAAAGTAATGTCAAGAAATGTCACTGTCAAAATGACAGGACAGTGGTTCAAAACATTTTATCATATTTTTTTTTTGTAAATAATCATCTATAAAATAAAAGTGAATTAATTTTAAGAACTATGCAAACAAAATACCGTGCCAAACAATATTTTGTGTAGTGTGTGGGAGACACGGCCTATGATCGTCATATTCAGCCATTTCAAGTCCACTGCTAGACGTAAACCTCCCAAAATCGATTTCCTCTCGAAACAGTTTACAGCCGTTTTCATCCAAAATGTGGCTAGATAAGCTACTTACAAAATGAATCTATGAATGAGAGTTGTAATATTAGTGTTGTTGAAGATGTAAAAAAATTGAAAATGTTTGGATCTCCTGCATTGTTACCAGTATCATAAAATATTTTAAACCAGAAAACCTCCTTTTTTTAATAACTTTGTTTAAAACCGAAAATGTATTAAAATAATAACGGTATGATTATTTTTTAACTATTATTTCTTAAAATCAGTACTTAATAGAAAACAGAACCTTTTTTTTTTCGCCATTTTTTGTGAATTACGAAGCTATTTTTTTGATATGTTATCCCCTTTGTTTACATAAATTATCTGAATTTGAGACTTTGGGTATAACTTATTTCATTTTTCACAAAATAAAGGACCAAGTATTTTCCTCTATTAAAGATTTTAAATTAGGACAAGATCAAATTTTTGGTCTGAAAAAGAGGAGGTCTGGCAACCCTAGACACAATCCTCCTCTCGGTGAGAGGGAGTGGGCCATAATCCACCACGCGGTCCCAGTACAGGTTGGTAGATGTCACATGTCTTCGAATTTATGGATCTGGGACATGCCAGTTTCCGCACGATGTTTTCCTTCACCGTTTTGTCCGTTACCACTACGCCACTACTGCTCTAAATTTGCATGAATTAACACACACAAACAAATTAAAAAAACATCAAAATGCAAGTGTTGTGTGGACATAAAACGGAATACTCTGCCCATCTGACTTGTCATTTTGGAGAAAAAAAAAAATTGAGAAGTATATAGGGTGTATCTATTCAAACACGAAATATTTTGTGAGATACATAAATGTCTGAAATAAATGATTTTTATTTTATTTTTATTTTTTATTTTATTTTTATTTTTTATTTTTATTTTGTTTTTTATTATTTTATAAAAAACCATGGTAACGATTTTTTTTTAATCTGTGTTAAAAAATTAAATAATTTAAAATTACTTGATGTGATGATTAATTTTCAAAAGGCACCGCGCTCGTGCCGCCACCATCGCCACGTCCGGGTGGGTCATTCATAGAATTTAAAAAAAAGTAAGTAAAGGTTTTTTTGCAAAATATCCCAAGCCATTTTAAAATTATAATAATTATGTAAAAATATAAAACACGTAGATAAAAATAAATTTTCGCTGCTATGGCTTTTTTACTACCTATAGATGTTTCTCTTAAAATATTTCGTGTTTGAATAGATACACCCTATATAGAGAGATCTCACAAAATTTTCTTCTTCAATCTTTACACTCCTCAAGCACATAACTTGGACCAACCACCAAATAATTGTTACGGACTGAACAAGGAGCAATCACGGGCCATTCTGAACACCTCAAACAGGTCTTTGTTCCTGTAACACTAGTAGTCTAACACCGCAGCAGCTATTGTGCTAACCCCTGCACAATAGCGAGCGTGATGTGTAACTTTAGCGCACCTTACCTTTTTCTGAAGATGGAATGTTATCTATTTAGTTTTGTTTGATAATGGAAAGCCCAATAGTGTGAATGACCTTTGAGTTTTATTTATATACCTATACGTAATTACTTCAGTTTTATGGTGAGTGAAGACCAAATATTGCAATCCATACTTTAATATTATAAATGTGAAAGTAACTCTGTCTGTTTGTCTATCTGTTACGTTTTCACGCCTAAACCGCTGAACCGATCATTAAATTTGGCAGAGATATAGCCTGGGATAAGGAGAAGGACATAGGCTATTCCACACGGGCGGTGCCGCGAGCAAAAGCTAGTTTTGAATAAATGCCCTAAGAAAACAAGACAATTAAAGGCAAATTTTCGTGACATTTAACAGTAGCCAAAGTGCGGCCGCTGAGAGAATGCGTTCCTGACACTTGTCAGTTTCATACAAACGACTATGTGTTTTTTTGAATTTAGACATTATTAGTTCCTAATCTTGTACAACTGACAGGTGTCACGCATTTTCTCGGTGGTCGCACTTTAGCTAATGTCAAATGTCACGATAATCAACCTTTTATTGCCTTATTTTCCTAGGGTAATTATAAAAAATTGCTCATAAGTAACTTTTTCTGGCACACGATTTCGCAATAAACTTTTAACACAGTCATCATCATCATCATCATCATCAACATTTCAGCCGAAAGACGTCCACTGCTAGACATAGGCCTCCCCCGAGCACCGCCACTTCGACCGGTTCTGTGCTTCCCGCATCCAGCGGCTTCCTGCGGCTTTCATATGGTCATCAGTCCACCTTGTGGGAGGCCTTCCAACGCTACGTCTTCCGGTACGCGGTCGCCACTCCAGAACCTTTCGGCCCCAATGGCCATCTGTTCTGCGCGCAATGTGCCCTGCTCATTGCCACTTAAGTTTGGAAATTCTTCGAGCTATGTCGGTTTCCTTGGTTCTCCTGCGGATCACAGTCGAAATTTGAGTGTACTGTAAGTATACCTCTGCTCATCCCATCGGAGATTACAGTGATACGCAGATCATGGCAGGTGCAACATACGGGATAGATAAAACGAAACTATAAAATACAAGAATAAATACATAGATATGTACTTATATACATATAACAACATAGAGCAGTGGTGGCCCAGTGGTTACGGCCCTGACTTACGAGTATTAGGTCGTGAGTTCGAACCCAGTCAGGCGGTTTACTTTGTGTAAATAATTTCATCACCATTGCTCTCAAAACGGTGAAGGAAAACCTCTTGAGGAAACCGGCATTTCCTAGAACCAAATATTCGAAGACGAGACATCTACCAACCCGCATTGGTCCCGCGTGGTGAATTATGGTCCGCTCTCTCTCACTGAGAGAAGGCCTGTGTCCCAGCAGTGGGAACATTATTGGCTGATTATCCTATATAAACAGAACAAACTTTCTCAGGAGAAATAAGACCGCTTTCACATTTAGGCGACTTTAGCAGCGCGACAGACGCGCGAATGTCGCGCTGTCAGAATTTCATAGTTTAAACAGAAGCGCGGCGGTCCCGCGCTGCCGCCGCGTCTAGGGCATGCAATATCGGAAGGTTCTCAATTCCGAAACTGAGTTCCAATACTGGAGATCTGATTCCGGAATTCCGGAACTGGTAACTTTTAAAGTTTGTTTCAAATCAAACAAGATTTATAATTATATCCGTTTTTTAATCATTTTTAGTAACAAAATAAACATCTTTCTCCCTTATTACTCTAATTATACATTTTAAACCGTAAAATCAACAAGGCTTATTTATCACACAATAGAAGTCTTTTAATCATTTTTAGTAACAAATTATCACGGCCCGGCCGTCTAGCGGTTTGTGGAAAGTTCCACAGACTAGTTTGGTTCCGTATAGATAAAATAATAATCAAAATATCAAAAAATTATGAGTATCGGAATTCCGATATTCTTCCTCTCAATTCCGGAATTGAAATATCAGAAATATTGTTACGGAATGCCGGAATTACGAAATTCCGGAATTCCGGAATGCATGCCCTAGCCGCGGCGCGTGTGCGCTCAGTCAGCGTTGAACCAGTGTTGCAAACGCACATGATTATAGACTACACAATGAGCGAGTTTGACACCAAACGATTTAATATTGAAATTCAAATGCGTCCTGTTTTGTGGGACTCAGGAAGCAACATACAACAACAGGACCCTAAAAAAGAATAACTGGCAAGAATTATGTCCATTGTTTATTCCTGATTTCGAAAATATTAATTTATATTCGAATTTTTGAAATGAAGTGGGCCACACTGATCTAAACAGCGGCGCGGCAGCCGTGCTGCTAACGCGCGGCTGTTCTTATAATGTGAAGGAATGTACTTCTGCCGCGCTACTGCCGCGCTGCTAACGTCCTAATGTGCAAGCGGCCTAACGATCAGTAGAGGAGAAAACAAATCCAGCAAAACAGCGCTGGGATGTTTCTACCAAATTCTTACGTATATGTTCACGTGCCTTCACTTTGACAGACATTCGACTGGTTGCCGTCCAGATGTTCAGAAGGAGCGCATTCCAAAGGAAGAGCGCCTGGACAAAGAAAGAAAAGTGAATGAAACCAGAGTGGTAAGAAGGACATCGAAGCAGACAATTGTTGGTGGAACGAAGATTTTTACTATGGGCAGAGCATAAGTATTAAATATGGGAAGTCAGGTAAGAAAGAGAAGACACAGAGCCCTCAACTCTCTGCGCTGACGAATGGGCAACTATTCACAAATTTAGAAGAAGAAAAAACTTTTCCTAATCCTTCGGGGATTACAGGCATGATGTTATGCTATGTGTAGTCCGTATAGTGATACGGATCTACTTATAGTCTCCTTCACAATATGCTACGCCGGATAATGGAGCCAATATGGAGCAGCAGGTTTAGTGAGTAGAAATCTCTCCTTACAGCCGTAATTGTAAAGGATACGGTCCGGATTAGCCACGCCTGAGAAACCGTACACGCCTGCCCACGGCACGGCGTATCAGCGCAAGACACGGTGAACGTACTAAAGGTGCAAATTCAATTAGTTTCAGCGTAAAATATAATAGAATTGGTGGTAAACGAATCTATAATCGAAGGGAAACCGAACCTGTTCTGGTGGGTAGCGTAATTATTTGTAGATTGTTAAAGTTATGATCCAATTTTCATTTATTTTCTTTAATAACTTTTAAATTAATTACTTTAAAATAATACAAAAATATATTTGACATGTTCATAACTAGTCATTTGATATGTCACACGTTACAATTTGCAAAACTTTTTTTTAATTTTCTAACTTTCCTCCCAAATAGAACCCCGTATTCAAAATTCATTTATTTACGTCACACGTTCATGTTTGGGTCATAGAAATTCATATGTGTACCAAATTTCAACTTAATTGGTCCTTTAGTTTCGGAGACAATCGTCTGTGATAGACGGACAGACAGACACCCAGGTACCCACGGATTCCTTTTTAGGTACGGAACCCTAAAAATCAATCAATCAAACTGAAAGTCGTCTTCACCACCCTTGGTTGACTGGTAGAGAATGCCTGAGGAATTAAGTCCGCCTTTGTACCTTATTTTGTGCGAGAAGTTTATATAAATAAATAAACAAAGTCACAAAATGAAACTGTAATAATTTATTTTAATTAATTTAATGAAACAGGCAAACATATTTTTTTTTTTAAAACACATCTTACGTTATTGCCCCGTAGTAAATTAAGCCTAGTAATAAGTCAATAACTGCATTCGATTCGTTTTAAATCTGCGTAAATATGATCATGTCTCTGCGCATCGGTCGCTTCTAAAGTGTTTGCCCATACGCCAGCGCAGAGAGCAAAGGGCGCTGACCACCTTGTTTTCATTTCTTGACTCTCCATCTTCCCCTCGTTACCTAGTTTCAGTACATTTGCGCCAACCACAATAGAAATCTTCGTTCATCTCACAATCGTCTCCTTCAATGTTCCACTCACCGCACAGACTTCATTCACTCTTCCTTCTTCATACAGTCTATCTCTCTGTGGAATGCGCTCCCCCAGGAAATCAGGATGGCAACCAACCGATTATCTTTTAAAGTAAAAGTTCGTGAGCATATTCGCAAGAAGCTGGCAGTATCATCACAACGGTAATGTTTTCCCATTGTGTGTCTTATTTGTTTTAGTATACATATTTATATGTATTTATTTGTGCTTATATTTATATATAATAAGATTTATATATTGAATTTATAGTTTGTAATAGGTTTATGTATATCTTTATATTTAAATGAATATTTATTCCTCAATTTTCGCTATTGCACCTACTACTGTATGTCTCTGCATCACCCAAGGGTTGACTGGTAGAAAATGCCTATGGCATTAAGTCCGCCTCTGTACATGTTTTTGTGCTTAAAGTATTAAATAAATAAATAAATAAATAATAAAAACATTAATGAAAAATTGAACACTGATAATTCCACGTATAAGAGAAAAGCTGTTTGCTTTAATGCCATTAGTCTGTTAGTTTCATTGAATGACTACTGGATTATTTTTTATGTACTTACTAGGGAATTTTCTTTTTTGTTAGGTACGGTAGATTATATTATGATTCGGCTGGACTGACTTAAACCCAAATGAGCACGCATGGGATGCTCTTAAGCGAGCTGTTTGGAACCGTCGGCTACGTCCCCAGACAGTGCCAGAGCTCAGGGAAGCTGCTATTCAAGAATGGGACAGGTTACCCCAAGAAATGCTGGATAACTTAATTCTCAGTATGCCCAGGAGGATCACCGCATGTGTTCGAGCCAGGGGAGGAGTGATATCATATTGAATATAAACCTTTTATTAATAAATTGTTGTTTAAGTTTGGTTAAACAGTCTTTTTCTTTGTATCAAATTTCTGTTACAATTACATTATGATTAATTACTCTTTTTTTTTAATTAAAAAAGTAGCTGACCCAACAGACTTCGTTTTGTCAAAAGCTATAGTATAAACTCTACTACTCTACCCTAACCTACCTACCTACCTATCTACCTACCTACCTACCTACCCTACCCTACCCTACCCTACCTACCTACCTAAAACTTAAAAAAAATAGATAGTAGCCGATTCTCAGATATAAAATTTAATAATAAAATTTAATATGCATATAAAATTTCATAAAAATCGGTCAAGCCGTTTCGGAGGAGTATGGTAACTAACATTGTGACACGAGAATTTTATATATAAGATAAATTAATAAAAATTAATTATTTAAAACAGGGTATTTATATTTAAAGAAAACAGACAACAAAGAATTTTTCATGACAAAGTTTAATTTAAAAAATTATAACAGCTTATGCTAGTGATCACAAACTTTGTTTGATGTGTGTACATATACTCGTTCATAAACTCACACTTTCTTCCTATGCATACACCACAGAACGCCAACTGCTACGATTCTTACATTCTTCTTTTGCTTCGTTTACGTTCATACAACTGAAAACTTACCGCAATTGTAAGCTGATTTAAGACGCAGATATATGCCAGTGACCTTGAGTGGTTAACTTTCGTGTTCTGTACTGAGCTCACGCAACGCGTCGTACGTCCAGCCAGTAATAGGACTCGCCCATCCAGGAGCGCTGTTCCAAATAAGACGCATTATTAATTTATTATACTTAAAATAAAAGGTATTTTAATAAAACACGTAAATTAAAAGCTCAATAATTAAATTATATTTGAAAAGGTGAAGCTTTCAGAAAAATACGCTTGATAGGTTTTGCGTGATTCTCAGTTTATTATCCGCGTTAGACATAAATTTACAAATTAATTTCATTATGTAATTAAACACAATCTAGAGTAATCATATATTACGTTATTAAAAAAAATGCTCTAATTTATCACATATTATTTTCCAAATTATTAACACTACTTTAGACGTGATCTTTAGTATAAAATCATTATAAGTTGGTTATCGTCGCCTTAAAAGATTCTTTTTTATCGAAAGTGTATTTTTTGAGGTGGTTCCATATAAGTTTTAATAACTTTCTTTGGGGAGTTATTGAGTTAGCTTCAATAATACGTATTTAATCCACTTATACTCCATTTACTATAGCATTAGACAAATAACGGCTAAATAACGACAGTTATTGTGTAATATTGTTGAAATTACTGCACTTTAGAGTTATTTTTTTAGTGTAAATGGTAAAAAGATTACAGAGCTTTGTATTTAACGTGAAATAACGGAGTTTATTAAACGTTTACATCGAAATAACGAAAGGGTGAGAACAGTTATTTGTCTAATTTTATATTTTACATTTTCTAGTGATTTTTTTTTTTTTTTTTACTGCAGACAGTATTTTTTTTTTTTTGTGAAATAGTTTTTTCATGGTAAAATTACCCACACTATAACTCTCAGAACCTGATAAGTCTATAGGAACTTTAATGTGGTTTTAATCGTGATTACTCGGATTGTTGAAGACACAATAGTAGTATTCGTGTAAAAAAAAACTTGAAAATATTCAATGAATTATACAATAAATTATTTAAATAATAAAGCTCATTACCATAACTACCAGACAGTGAAGGTTGTAATACAGTACTTAGGTATAAGGGTATAACATGATCAATTTACTATCTGCAGACCAAGCACGAAGGCCTGAAGTTCTTAAACGTAACGTATATTCGTACGACTTTTGATTGGGAACTACACTTTACTTTTGGAAATACATTTCGCACATAATATTGATTTAGTTTAACGACTTTTATTCACATCTGTGGGTGCTTGCTTGTCACGTAACAAAACTGCTATAGGAAAAGTTGTATTTTCTATTTATAAAACAAGATGGTGGCGTTAGGGTACTAACACCGCCATCTTGTTTTGGCCACGCGCCATATTTTGCGCACGTTTACTCCGCGCGTTCCTGCTAGATCCTCTGAAGATTTAATTGGTGCTGTGGCTAAGCAAAGTTCTGCGCAAAAGTTTGCTGGTACTATTCCTACAGGCACAGTCCCCATTATGACCCATAATAGCTTGTCGAAAAAAGTAGTTACTATTTTAATAAACAACATAACTATACCTCTTGTTGTAATAAACGACATCATCATCATAATTCATCATTTCATCCGAAACACGTCCATTGCTGCACAAAGGCCTCCCCCAAGCACCACCACTTCAATCGGGTCTGTGTTTCCCGCATCCAGCAGATTCCTGCGGCCTTCACAAGGTCATCGATCCACCTTGTGGGAGGCAGTCCAACGCTACGTCTTCCGGTAAGCGGTCGCCACTCCTGAACCTTTCGGCCCCATCGGCAATCTGTTCTGCGAGCTATTCCACTTAAGTTTCGCAATTCTTTAGCCTATGTCAGTTACCTTAGTTCTCCTGCGGATCTCTTCATTCCTGATTTGATCACGTAGGGAAACTCCAAGCAGAGCCCTCTCCATTGCCTCTCCTTTGGGTGACTTTTAGCCTTTTAATGAAAATAAGCATGAAACATACTGAGAAGTGTATATATAGAGAAACTAGCACAATGTAATTTTACATGAAACTATTTGTTCTACAGGAACCTATGGTGCAAAGTAGGTGCTTTCAATTTTACCATCGCTTAATAGCATTATCATCAGTCTATAATGTTCCACCGCTGAGAGAGGCTTCCTCTGTGCGAGGGACTAGGCCTTAATCAACCACGAAGGCCTAGTGCGGTTTGGTGAATGGCACATGTCTTTGATTCTTTGGTACATAATACTTAGGACTTGCCGGTTTCTTCACAATGTTTTCCTTTACCGTTTTGAGAGCAGACAATAAACAAAGTAAAATGCCTATCTGTGTTCAAAACCTTTGGACCTGCTACTTGTAATTCCCTCTCGTGGTCGTTCTAACATTTCATTGAAGAAATTCTACGTTCTGAACCGAGTCTTGAATCCTTAGAGAATCCCTATAATCACCATCTCTCTACTTCCCTCTAAAACACAACCGTAATAATATCCTACGACTGTTTGTTCCCAACGATGAGTCGCGCATTTCTATGCACACAACTGAACTGATCATTTTGTAACATAATTATATTGTTCAGAAGTTTTTTCTCAACTACAAATTATGAACGAATAGAATTATTTCGAGGACCGTATGATTGTAGGCTGGGTGGTGACGGTGCATGTTTGGGGGCCTATTCTGGTGTGTAGATATGGACGATTATACACCTTGCGTTTTATTTGGAATACTTTTTTGTTCGGCGAGTTTAGTAATAGGGATTGAAATATCTTGTTATAATGTTTTAGGTATTTTGTAAGTTTTAATTTTCTGTAGATGTACGGCGCCGCCGAGGACGGCCCAGAAAAACATGGCGAGATGAGCTGTACGCATACCGTGAGGACTGGTTCGCGGTAGCGCGAGAAATGAAAAAAATTGATCTTATAACGCGCTTAACGCGCTTATCCATTCTCGCGACCATCCACGTACCGACCTCAAGATGCGTACACCGCTGTTATTATTTAGCCACGAGCCCCCTATATCTTATAATAGCTTCTGCCCGCGACTTCGTCCGTGAGAAATTTCGGCCCACACCCATCGCGTCGCATCCAGTCGCGTCGCTCGCCCGCGCTATAACTTCGTTATCTCTTAGCGTTCTTTCTGACTTTTGATCTTTTCGCTTGGCTCCTAAGGATCATAGCGTGATGTTATATAGCCCGGCCTTCCTCGATAAATGGGCTATCCAACACTAAAATATTTTTTTCTATTCGAACCAGTATCTAGGTCCTGAGATTAGCGCGTTCAACCAAATAAACAAACTTTAAAGAACTTTTAAAGAGGAACAATTCCATCATATATGATATTTGCGTAAATTAAACCGTTTACGCAGCGCACGCAACGGAAGCTCACAAAAAAACTTCCCGTTTTGCAACATTTTCATTTATGCTCCGCTCCTATTAGTAGTAGCGTGATGTTATATAACCTATAATATTTCTCGATAAATGGACTATCCAACACAAAAATATTTGTTCAATTCCAATCAGCAGTTCCTGAGATTAGCGCGTTCAAACAAACTCTTCATCTTTATAATATTAGTATAGATTACACTAGTTACAAAACAAAAAACATTTTCAAAAAAAATATTAAACGTTTCTAACCCTACTTCCAGAATAGCCGCCCGGAGTAGCCGCGCAAAGGCGCGGTTGTCAGTGCGTGACGTCATCGACAGGTGGCAGACAGCACTTGTACGTACCCTCACTCATATGAAGACCGAATTCGGTACTTTTTGACAGAATGCCACTTCACGAGTTTTTTTAAAAGACCCCGCCACCGAAACTTTGGATGGAGGGCTTTATTGAGATGTGTTTATGTTTGTTACATACTTAGGAAGATGTATGAATTGTTACATTGTACAAAGGGTCTCTTTATCTAATGCCGAAACAGTTCTTAAAGTCTACGGCAACATTTCTAATATAATTTACTAAAGGCTACGCTAAGGATCAAGGCGGCGGAACAAAGGACTTAAACACTCCCATACCATTGCCAATATAAAATTATTTTAAACAGCACCGAAGAATTTGAAAGAAATTCAGAATCTTCATAATTATGTGTAATAAACTCGTCTACTCGACAACTTTTATTATTATTATTATTTATTTATTTCGGAAAATCCCCATATAAGTTACATACTTAAGCATTACATAACAAAAAGAATATAAAATGTCAGTGTGTTATTAACAAAATTGTAACATATACCGGCCATATCTAACTGATGCTCTATGGCTGTCCTTATCCACTGATTTTGGAAAGAACAGTCAAAACGGGCGACAATAGCATTTAGAATGCTGTTGCTGCTGCTTTGTAGAGGCTGCAGCATGGAGTTTGCTATCTTGCGTATGATGCCTTGAAAGATACGCGCTTCATCAAACATACCAGATGCACAGCATAACTCAGTGACGCAATGATTGTTGAATTATTAAAATTATAGGCATAACCATTGTTAAGCTGCTTTCAGACTACGCTATAATTTAATAGCATATAGTATATAGCTCATAGCACAACAATATCGCGCACCATACATTCTAAAAATATATAGTACAGTACAGTGTGAACGTGTCCATAACAATGTTTGGTGCGCGATATTGTTGTGCTATGAGCTATATACTATATGCTATTATATTATAGCGTAGTCTGAAAGCAGCTTTAGTGAGTTACGCAATTAAGCTGTCGATCTGCAAAACATCATCATTTAGAAATGTTTGCAGATGATATTTGTTAACCTTCATCACGACGGTAAATAAAATTCAATTTTATCATTAATTAATACACTATCAAATTAAATTACCTATAATAAAATGAAATTGTTTTTCTGTAAATAGGATAACGGAATCACTTTTACAAAGCAATCTCTTTACTCAAACTGAAAGAAAGAAAAACAAGGTAAAATAAATACAATTTATAATACAATTGTGAGCCGTTTGGGGTCGAAACGCTCGGGTTATGGGGTCCGAGTGCACGTCTCCTTTTTAAGGAAATTTCTCGCCGACTGGTCGACACTTCACGTGACCAGCGGGCTGGCTTGTTCTTTGGCCAAAGAATTAGCATTGCCATTTAACGTGGCAATGCTGCCAGTCTTCTGGCCACGTTTCCGGATGACAGCGATGCGGACGAGTACTTCGATGCCTGTTAAGTGTCTTTTTGTTTTTCTTTGTATTTTTTTTTTTGTTTTTATATGTTTAGTTTGTTAGTCTTTTAATTTAGTACCTAGTGTAAATAGTTGCGACATATATACTTTACAAAGAAAATATAATTTTACAATACACATAACAAACTAAATTTGAATTACTATTGTGTCAAAGTGACAAATAAAATACCGGCATCGTTCAACGGATTCAAATATCGAATGCCATTTCAGACTGAGTATTTTGGGTATTCAACTAGTTTTGATAGAGCGCTTGTTAGGTTTACCCAAAGGGTAAAATGGGACCCTATATTACTAAGACTCCGCTGTCCGTCCGTCCGTCTGTCACTAGGCTGTATCTCATGAACCGTGATATAGTTAGACAGTTAAAATTTTCACAGATGATGTATTTCTGTTGCCGCTATAACAAAAAATCCTAAAAAAACAGAATAAAATAAATATTTAAGGTCTCCCATACAACAAACGTGAATTTTTTTGCTCGTTTTTGCTCGATATTGATAACGCCAACAGGTAGACGCTTGAAATATTTACAAAATAATTAGTTACATATTCACTTTAAAAATAAATAATTAAATTAAAATAAAATAAATATTTAAGTGGGGCACTTGGCCGGTTTTTTTCTTTTTGATGTTTCTATTGTGAACAAACTTTGCAATAATGAGAATTGCTCAATTGTTGTAATATAATAAATTGATGTTTAAACCATGTCTTATAGTTAATACTTCGATATAATTCATAGTATTAAAAAAAAAAAAAAAAAAAAATCTCTTCTGCTCTTACATACGTTAACTTCATCTCTTTATCTACTTTCCCATCGCAGGTATGACGGAAGAGATTTCATTAGAAATAAGCATCACCTTTGAACGTTTCTGTTCCTTTCTTCGTATCTGTTTATATGTGTGTACATAAACTGTGAAATAATTAAATAGTTTCCATTGGTGATATAGTGCAGAAAGGTCAGATGTGTAATAATCGCAGCCACCGTGCGTGACAACATAAAAGAAGCAAGTAGTAATATGTTAGAATCGTAGCAGGTGGCGATCTGTAGTTTCTGTCAACTATGGGAAGAAGACGTGAGTTTATGTATAGTTTCTAAATTTTAAATTCTTTTCCAATATTGTTTTTTTTTCTTACGTTCTGACATATATAAAAATATACTTGGTTATTTTTCTGCTAGTCCTGATTTTTCATCCCACCTGCTCTGTGTGGAACCAAAGCTCCCACAGCTGACCTATTCATCGGAATTGCAGCAAATTCGCTTGTACATGAGTACAAAAATATACGAGGTTCTTTTTTTGCCAATCCTGATGTTTCATCGCACTTGCCCTGTGTGGAACCAACGCTCCCACAGCTGACCTATTCGTTGGAATTACAGCTAATTCAATTGTACGTAAATATAAAAATGTACTAGGTTATTTTTCTAGTTATCCTGATGTTTCATCCCACCTGGTCTATGTGGAACCAAAGCTCCCACAGCCGACTTTTTCGACGGAATTGCAGCTAATTCGCTTTTACAGTCAACTGCAGAGAAATCTCACCCCCTAGCAATGAATAAATACATTGCTAGGGGGTGAAATTTCTCTGCAGCTGACCGTACGTAAGTACAAGCGAATTATCTGCAATTCCGCCGAATAGGTCGATACGCAGTCATTTAGTTTCAACGTTATTAGTCCCATGTCATAGTAACTACAATTAACTACACACTATAGAACATTATCCTATTTGTTTGAATAGAGTATTACCGCTAATATTAATAGGCTCACAATCACGCCTCATTTCAATGAGGTTTACATTATTCTCACTCTATCCATCAAAGCGTCGGTATTGCATTGTCGAATTCTAGCAAGCATTAATTTCTGTATTCACTAGCACTAGGCCAAAATGTTGAGCCGAAATATTATTGGACAGTTGGAATTTTAACTCTCGGCGCTGAGAAGAGCGCTGAAAATTCAACAATACGCTTTTACATATTACATTTCGGTGTGTAGGTTAGTGAAAACATGTGTTAGGGCCACAATATAGGTATAAGGTAGCCTTGAACGCTTACACAAAATTTGAGTAGGTCTTTCGGTACGTTCGTTCGACCTATATGCCCTTCATGAATGACGTCATTATATTCGTCTTGATGATGATCTTTCAAGAACGGAAGCCTTGACCGAAGCAGGACTTTAAATGACATAGCTTGTTTAGAAATAACTTCTGCGAATGTTATTAGGCTCAATTTCGACCCTCTTTTGTCTTTTTAGATGACTGAAGCCAGGAAATTACATACTTTGCTATTTTAGTGTGGAATCATACTTATGTTTTAAGCAAAATAGCACGCCAGTTCTTTAGCTGATATAAAAACTGAAATATGTAAATGTGCTACGGTTTTATACTATTCCAACATGACAAAAAAGTGCAAAAAATATTGCTGGTTTAAATTTTACTGTGTACGGAGTGGAACACAATTTTTTTTTTCTATTGATTTACTCGAAAATGCCAGTGCATTTTATCCATAAATCCTCCCTTTGTGGATCGCACCTAGGTAGCCGATGAAACAAAACCTACAAAAAAAAAAAAAAAAAAATGAATTTATTTATTTAAACTTCTCACACACAATAAGGTACAAAGGCGGACTTAATGCCATAAGCATTCTCTACCAGTCAACCAAGGGTAGTGAAGAGATAAGATGGCAGGTGCTCTAAAAGGAGATAATAATAATGATAAAAATATTAAAAAGATACACAAGTACATAAATATGTTATAAACTTATAATAGACATACATACAAATTACAATAATATATAAATACCTACTTATTACGAGTATATATCCAAATTCAAGGAGAAGAGACGATTGAGATGACTCTACACTATTTGTTGTGAAAATAACTCCGCAATTTCCGCTTAAATGCATACCGACTGGGCCTCAAGTCTGCTATTACAATAGTGTCAGAATGGTCTCTTCATTGTGAGTTTTTGACAGATTTGCCATACAAACACTGTCAAATACTCACAATGGTGAGACCATTCTGACACTATTGTAATAGCAGACTTGAGGCCCTGGTGGCCGTCCTGATATCCAGAGGAAGCGCATTCCAGAGAAGAATGGACTGAATATGAAAGGAAGAATCAACAAACTCAGAAGTATGAGAAGGACAGAGTAGGAGAAGATTGCTGGAAGAACGCAGATTCTTAGCGTGTGAAGAACATAGATATTGAAAGTGAGACTTAAGATAAGAAGGAGTGGTGGGAGAGTTGTGAAGGATGAAAAGCGTGGTCAAAGCACGCAAACTTCTTTGGCGAATAGGCATCCATTTGAGCTCAGACCTATAGCTCGATTCGAGAGCTAGCTCAAGAAAAATATTTTACATTGTAATATTTCAAAAAGTGTAACAAACATTCTGACGGTTCAGCGAATGTGGTTTAAAAAAAATATTAAAACGTAATCATTAATTTACAAACAGCAAAAATAAATAAATGTAGAAATAAATAAAATGCCTGACAGTGTTTACACACCTACTAAACTTTATAAACACGTATCTCGATTCATCTACACAAATAAATAAAATTGAAGTGTCCGTTTGTAAGGTCAAAATAGCAGCTTTTTGCTAAATGCTTATGAAAGTATATACGGTTGTGTAGGCCCAGGTAGTAAAGCAAGTGGGCTATATTTTATAAAGGTTTAATAGTTGGTTCACAAATTATAGCAACCTAAGTACTGAATCCAAAGGTACTATTGTTGACAAATGAATCGGCTCACTTTCAAACCAAATCCCGTGCTCATGGTGCCCACATCTGTTCACCTACCTCCTCTTTTTGCATAGACCAATACATAAAAATATTGGTTGCCTGCTTATCGGTCTTCTACAGATGTACTTCGGCGAGTGTGCCCATGAACTCCACGACCTCATTCCACCGGCCCCCTTCTACCATCGGACATCTAGACGCACTAAAAGTTACCACCCCTACCTAGTTGATATTCCACCAACTCGCACTAAGCGTTTTCAAACGTCTTTTATAATGCGCACAGCAAAGGAGTGGAACTCTCTGCCTGCGTCTGTGTTTCCGAATGCATACAAACTAATGAATTCAAAGTGAGAGTGAACCGGCTTCTTTTGGGTAAGCTCACTCCATCGTCGACTTTGTCTGTCACCTATGACCTAGACTAGAGTAAAGAGCAAACACATCGTAAAAAAAAAATACGTATAGGAATATTTTGTTCACATAAATTTCGCAGCCTCTGTTACAATGATCACAGAAGTCTGACCATCCCTATTCGACCAATAGGAGTCATCATCATCATCATTTCAGCCGAAAGACGTCCACTGCTGGACATAGGCATCCCCCAATTTGGCCCGGTTTGCCATAATCACCACGCTTAGCGCTTGGCAGTCGGGTTGGCGATCGCAGTATGGTGTTAAAAATGCATAGAGAACGCTGCTGCTCAATCGCTAGTAGTCGCCTTTTACGACACCCACGGGAGTAAATGGAGTGGTGCTATTCTTTACGTCCGGTACTACACGGCACCAATAGGAGTAGAACAATAAAATGTTATATGTTAACTATGTAAGCGTTACTCTAGCGGCCGAGTGCAAGCATGAATAGTCCTTACGGTGGTCCAATTCGACTGACCGCGATAGTACGTCCGAGCGTGGTCGTGTCGGACGATGCAATGCCGCGACGCTGTTGCCTGTTACGTCTCCGATCCCCGCGCTGCCGCCGCGCCGCCGCGGCGTCGTGCCGCGTCGCTTGTTGACGACGTCGTAGTGTGTTGGTTGTATGCATGTGTGTGAACAAAAAAAAAAAGTATTTTTAAATAATTTGCTCTCATACCCATCATACCCTAAATAAAACAATAATAAAATAAACGCTGATATGGATTACATTTGGGCCATGAACCTAAACAGACTTTTTGAATCATCACCATATGGTTGTGACAGAATTCTATGAAAATTGCCCAAAACAAGTTAAAATAATAAATTTAACAAATAAATGATAATGATACGTCGCACAATGATTATTGATATAGCAATTCCGCATGATGAGAACCTTGTGAAAGCAGAGATAAGCAGATTAAGAATCTTTATTTGACTTACGGGGTTTTCGACATGTGGGGATGTAGATACAGCAATCATTGTGCCGATAGTCGTGACGGCCAATGGCATAATATCCAAGAGCTTCAACCAACACCTGAAGAGGCTCTCGTTAGGTAGCTGGATCAAAGGCTTGATCCAGAAAGCGGTAGGTACCTACTTCTGGACACGGCACGTATGGTAAGGAGCTTCCTCTTTCAGAAGCCCTGACCACCGGTAGCTTGGACCCAGTTCCTGATATCGGTGAGCTACATTTTTTTTTAATTCTTTTTTTAAAATAAAAATATTTAAAAACGTAAATTATATAAGTGAAATAATGATAAAATAATAATTATAATTAATAATTATTAAAATTAATTAAATTATTAAAATTAATTAGATTATTAAATAATTATTATTATGAATATTAATATTAATTATTATGTAACGTGTAGTGCCGGACGTAAAGAATAGCACCACCCCATTTCCGCCCGTGGGTGTCGTAAAAGGCGACTAAGGGACTTACTAGAGAATGGGCAGCAGCGTTCTCTATGTATTTTTAACACCATACTGCGATCGCCAACCCGCCTGCCAAGCGTGGCGATTATGGCAAACCCCCCCAAGGGGGGGGCTTATGTCCAGCAGTGGACGTCTTTCGGCTGAAATGATGATGATGATATTAATTATAAATGAAATACAGGATAATAATATAATAAATCAACTAAATGTTATAAGGAGTATTTAAGGTTACTTTTATTTAAGAAAAAGCCTCGCGGGCGAAGCCGCGCGTAGCAGCTAGTAGCGAATATATGTTCATTAAACAATTATTTTATTCTACTATAGAATAAGGCGAAGGAACACCACGGGGGTGCCAGTATCTCTCAATCTAAACAATATTGTATTTTGCGATACGTACGACAAACATTATTATTTTATTATTTTATGTTAAATTAAGATAATTCTATAGAGTAAATAATTAGCTGTTCTATGGTTCACTGCGTACAGCCAACTGGATTGGCTTGATTACCTGTTTCTGGTAGAAAATTTAAGCGAATTTAAGAACGGGTATTTTTGCTCTATTTTCCTTTTGAATATAATGTAGCGTGGCTTGGTTGATCACCTAAATTTATGTATTTAGGTTAGCCAACAATTGTTTACCTTTCAATGTGAAGATGGAGCAGGAATACTTTTAGACCGCCTGTTCTCATGAAACAGAAATACTTACTTGTTTATTTTTATATATAATATGTGTGTGCAATGTATGTAACTCTATATTTATTATTTTTGTTAATTGTACATGAAGTTATTAATAAACCAGCATTGACAATTGTTTACACAAAACATTTAAATAATTTCCATATTAGTAAATATGATAATAAAAAAAAGTAAATTAAAAAAATATTATTTGGATATGTAAGTGTGATTAAGTATTATTGTCTAGATATTCACTGACCCCACAGTCAAACCATTGCAATGGTTTTGTGGGGCTAAGTTTATAAGTTAGGTACTTACAATGTTAAATAAATAAATAATAATAATAAGTGCAACATTTATTTACAGGTTAACACAACATGCACCATTTATGGTTTTGCATAATAGGTATGACAAAGCCAAAAAGTACACCTATTTACAATTTAAGTAACAATAACAATAGCAAAATTTCATTCTAAATAATATAATAATAATATATATAAATAATATAATATATATATATAATATCTGTTTATATGTGTGTACATAAATTGTTAAATAAAAAAATAAAAAATAATAATAAATAAAATATAATAAAATAAAAAAAATAAAAAACAGATTTATAACAATAACATTAACAGATTAAAATAGTAACAAAAGTATCATCATTCAATTCAATTAGTCGATTCAATTACAAAGTATTCTATGATCATTCGTTGTGAGAATAGTGCACAATAATTATTTTATAAAAAAATCCTATGCTGTCATGATATATAGGTTGTATCTATTCAAACACGAAATATTTTAAGAGATACATCTATGGTGGTAAAGAAGCCATGAAAACGATTTTTATTTTTAATCTGAGTATTATACTTAAAAAAATTAAATAATTTAAAATTACCTGATATGATGGTTCAATTCACCACGCTCGTGCTGCCACCGTGGCCACGTCCGGGCGTGTCATTCATAGAATAAGTAAGTAAAGGTATTTAGCAAATTGTAAAAAAAAATATATAATTAATAAAAAATAGACACTATACTCACTCAGTAAATAGAACAGATTTTGAAATTATCTGCCAAGTAAGGGTACGGGAAATTAATCGTAAGTTTTTTATTTTTTTATTCACATTTAGCTGCTTCGATTCCCGGTTCAGACAGGCGATTATTTAAAATTCTTTGAATACAGTTCGTATTGTTTTTAAAATAAAAATGAAGTCTTCATTCAGTTATTTTTTCTATCTACGTTATTTATGGTACTTTCCCTCCATGTGGCAAAGTCGTGGAACAACCTGTATACTTTGTTAAGGTGTAGGTCATTAATTCTTTTAAATACGCAGTAGTATTTCAGCGTTATATTAGGAACACCGTACTTTGCTAAAAAATATCGACACATAAAACAGTTACAGTTGACAATATATTTAATTGTTCGAAGATAATGATAAGATAAAGACACATAATAAGTACACCTGTCGCTTCGACAATGTGACAGCCTTTCTCCACAATGCTTTTAACTTCAAAGGTATCATCACCGCTTTTAACTGTGTCAGCATCTAAAAAATCTGACGTCACGCACCCTCGCGCAGTGTGTGCGCTCTCTTAACTTTTTCCTTCTGATTGAAAATTAAGATACACTAGACAATTTATTTTACAAAACATTCGTTCCTTATCATATGCAAATGTTTCCAAAGCTTTTTTTCAAATGTTTATCGCAACTATCAGAAACATTAGGATCAAAAGGGTAACAGGTGAAATTTTTTGTTGTGGGGTGATCGCCCCGTCTGCGCTCCGAGCAGTCAAGCATCACTTGATTTTGGGATTAACGTCGAGACACCCCTCCGAACGCTGACATCCATAAAATGTCCGGATAATTGGATGGATACATCCATTTCGGTGGAAAATTTAATTGTAATAATTCTCTTTCGAAAATTGTTACGTTCAGTAAAATATAAACGGGATTAGTTTAGTATCTACTGATGTATTATTTTATTTATTTTTTGTAGTTGTTGTTATGAATACATGTTTGATTAGCAGATTTTGTATGTGACTGGACCTTATTAATTACTAGCTTTTGCCTGCGGCCGCGCCCACGTGGATGTCGGTTATCACGTAACAAAGTAGCCTATGTCTTTCTCCATATCCCAGGCTATATCTCTGCCAAAATTCATGACGATCGGTTCAGCGGTTTAGGCGTGAAAACGTAACATACAGACAGACAGACAGAGTTACTTTCACATTTATAATATTAGTATGGACTAGCTTTTGCCCGCGGCTCCGCCCGCGTGGATGTCGATTATCGCGTAAAAAAGTATATCCTTCTCCATATCCCAGGCTATATCTCTGCCAAATTTCATGATGATCGGTTTAGCGGTTTAGGCGTGAAAACGTAAAGGCTTGATTCCACCAAAATTGTGTTCACCACATTTGTTCACAAATATTTTGTGCTTAACTCCATCAGTGCACTTACTAAGCTGCAGATCCATTACTACCGGCAAAGCTGTACGTAATTTTTGTAAGCGTACAGTGCAGCACATTTGTAAATGTTCATCTGAGTGAGTCCACCTATAGAAACATTTGTACCGTACACTGTGCAGCACAGTGCACAGTGTCGCACACTGGTGGAATAGCGCCTTAACAGACAGACAGAGAGACAGAGTTAATTTCACATTAATAATATTATATTAGTATGAATAGTATGGATTACTTAAAACTCAATCAATCTGCCTAGGCTTTTTATAACTATGTTGGGGTTCGCTTCCAGTCTAACCGGATACAGTTGAATACCAGTATTTTACATGGAGCGACAGCCTATCTGACCTCCATAACCCAGTTACTAGACAATACGATCATCATCATTCATTCATCATTTCAGCCGAAAGACGTCCACTGCTGGACATAAGCCTCCCACAATTGGGATAGTTTGCCATAATCGTCACGCTTGGCAGGAGGGTTGGCGATCGCAGTATGGTGTTAAAATTCATAGAGAACACTGCTGCCCATTCTCTAGTAAGTCCCTTAGTCGCCTTTTACGACACCCACGGGAGGAAATGGGATGGTGCTATTCTTTACGGCGGGCTTAATTTTTTTTTTAAATTTACTAATTCAAAATCTGTATCAACAATAACATACATAAAGTCTGCCAAACTACATAACAGTTTGTCGGCAGTTATTCTCGTATAGCAATGGATTACAAATTTTGAAAATTAATGTGCTAGAACTTAATGCTTAATATGCTAACTGCCGAATACTCAAACGCAATTCAATTTTAAGTCGCCGTTAAGTCTAATGCTGTCTCTGTCACTTTAAACTGTTTTGTAGCGACAGAAACACTTTTAAGAACGTCTTAACGTTAAGTAACGTTTGAGTATTTGGGCATAAGGAAACTATAAAATAATATAGGTACAGTCGAGATCAAAAATCTCACATTTTACAGAAAGACTTTTCCGCATACGTGAGGTTGGTTAAAAACATAACTACGGACACAATGAGAGATAATGTTTATGTAGAACTTTTTTAAGTTGATCCTTAGACTTGACATTCGATATTAGTTTCGGGGGTATATAATAATGTTGATACTACGTACCCTCTAGTACGCTTACCAAAGTAGTTTTTTACTTTTGGAACAGCAAGTGTCTTCTTAGATAAACGAGTTGGGTAGATATGCTTACGTTCCACTTTGTGGTCTTGATTATTAAATTGTTCAGTCAATATATTTAACTTACTTTTAAAACGGATCGGTGACGCATCACATGGTACAATACGATACCCCCTGGTAATACTGGTTGACAGACTTTCGGGCTTCTGACGACCCGTATCGACTGTCAAAGATCCACGAATGATAGAAGGGACAAAGCGACTGCCTATCCTAGGTGGACCGATGACCTGGTGAAGGCCGCAGGAATCCGCTAGATGCGGAAGCATATGTCAAGAAGCAAACGAATTTCGGCTGAATTGATGATTATGATGATGACGGCCTATCTGACCTCCACAACCCAGTTGCTGGGTAATACGATATCCCTTGGTAAGACTGGTTGTCAGACTTTCAGGCTTCTGACGACTCGTAACGACTATCAAAGATGCATGAACTACGACAGCCGGGACCACGGTGATTTCCGTGGCACGGAGGGGTCTCGGTATGTAAAGGTGGTCCCCCATTCATGGACTAACCGCGGTAAGCGTAGCTTAACCTGGTCGATCGTCCCATATGTCTGTTATTACTTAGCCACAAGTCCCTCAGGTACAGATTATGTCAGGGCTTCTTATGATGGCTGTTTTGGGCCACAAATCATTTTTTTTGTAAACGGCGCTTGTAAGTCATACAAATATTTGTAACCCACGACACGCAGCGCAGCAGTCAATCGCTTAACCCCTGCCGTCATTGGACTATAACCATTACATTTACAAATAAGGAATCGTAAAAATAAAAACCCTATCAATGTTGAAAATTCCTGCATTGTAAACTTGCCATAACAAACTCAAATTATAACAACAGACAATAAAAAAATTATTGCCCATTCAGAACCAGGTGTTGTCAATCAGGCAAATTACATTGGCTAATAACTTAATCGCCCATTCTACATCAGAACGAGTAAATGCGGTGCAGTGAACGTGTCGAACAAACAGACAATCAAATTGCGCTCAGCGTTAACTACGGTGAGGAGCGGAAACTGCTCGTAAAATTAAATAACATCAGTAGCGAGCCAGTGATCCCAAATTGATCAGGCCAACTGCGAATTGAGAATGGAGACATGGTTCTGTCAGAATCTTCTACATATGAATAAAATTGAAGTATCTGTATGTTATGTCAAATCAACAGCTTTTTACTAAATGATTATGAAAGTTTAAACGGTACCTACTGATAACCAAAAAAAAAATATATTATAAAAATACTGTCTGTCTGTCTGTTCCGCCTAATCTCCGAAACGGCTAGACCGATTTTGATGGTACTTTCACTGGCAGATGGTTGATGCTATAAGAAATATCTTAAGGTACAAGAAATAACCTAAGGGCTACAAATCAAGCTGTAATTTTCCAGTATAAACTGACTTCACACTATACGAAAATCCTATACAATGCGAGATCAGCTAATACTGGAAATGTATAGCTTGATTTGTAGCCGTGTGTACTTTTATTTTAGGAAAAAGCCATGCGGCCTTTTTCTCAAAAAAAAAACTTTTTTTGATGCCAATCGATCCTGTTTCTTATAAGGATCAAAACATTCTATGCGACCGACTGCGGTTTGAGTACTAGAAAAGTCAGAAATCGCACAAAACTTTTCCCATATATTTCGTAGCAAATCGCAAAAAACTTTTCCGTCACATCGCATCGCCTGTAAGCACTATTAGCGTTCTTTCTGACTTTTTTATTTTTGCTAGGCTCCTAAGGGTCTTAGCGTGAAGTTAATAATAGTTAGTAGGTAATAATGAGTACTTTAATCATGTAGTACACACGGCATCAAGCTATGCAAAACTTTACGCTGGTCTCGCATTGTATAGGATTTCCGTATAATGAGAGATCAGCTTATACTGGAAATGTATAAGCTTGACATGTAGCCGAGTGTACATTATTTTTATGTATCATCAATAGTTTTCTCAGTGCACGCCAAGTAATGAATTTTGTTGGCAAAATTTTGCTACTTTGTGTTAAATTATTGTAATTTTCTTAAGGATCTCTAATTTTTTTGAAAATAAATTATAGCCTATGTTACTTCCTTATTATCTCTCTATTGGTGAAAAAAATGGTTAAAATCAGTCTAGTAGTTTCGGAGCTTATTCGGTCCAAACAAACAAACAAACAAAAAATCTTTCCTCTTTATAATATTAATAGGTATAGAGCTACAAATCAAGCTATACTTTTCCAGTGTAGGCGGATCTCGCATTGTATAGGATTTCCGTATAATGAGAGGTCAGCTAATACTAGAAATGTATAGCTTCATTTGTAGCCGTCCGTACCTATATATAGATAATAATCAAGAAACAAGTTTTACGAAAAAAAAAATAGATGTTTAAGGAGAGAGATAGTGTTTTTTTAAATTGACAAAGATTAAGCACGCCTTACACGGGCAAGGCATTCCATAACCGTACGGTTATAGAATCCCTTGTTATTGTACTCTCCTGGCTCAGCCTGGTGTGACGAAGACCGTAGTGGGTGTGCCACGCTGCAGACGCCAGGGATAGTGATGGTCGGCGGATATATAGATTCGCCAGACTCGTAGTCAGCTCGACGTGATCACGCGGGTAAAAATAGGTAGCCGGCACGGAGCTTCATGATAACTGGATTAGCCGGGAAGATGGTGGCCCGGAACTCAGCATTCGGATGCCTCCGATAGGTTAACGCGTAAGCGTCAGTTTATCCGTGATCATGGTGCTTGCAACAGCGCCGAAATATCGGGAACTCAAAACAAAATAGTAAACATGGTAAATATCCCGTTTGTGTTAATAATAATATTAGTGACCATGACAGTTTAAAAACTTATAGCGTCAGCATAGCCCGCCAAATTAAAATTTTCTTACGTTTATTCCAATTTTTAGGTCAGAATCAGCCGGTCGATTCTGTAAAAATCTCACCGTGAAACCTTGGGTGAAGTGATCTCGAAGTGAACTGTCATTCCATCTGAGACTAGGCATTGACACTATTGACACCTCATTAATTCAAGCTCACTTCACCTAGGTTTTCAAGGTGAGATTTCTACAGAATAGCACTACAGGTTGTATGTTAATCTAAATATGATTCGAGACCGTATCAAATATTTATTTATAGTATTATAACGTATATTATAGTGTTTAAAAACATAGCGACAAGTTGGAAGGGAAGCGGCATTGAAGTTGGTGGGGGCGGTTCACAACGGTCCGCTTCGCTGACGACATTGTCGTATTCTCTTCCACGGCGGCAAAACTAGAGCTAATGTTAAACCAACTCAGTGATGCAAGCCTTGAGGTTGGACTGGCGATGAACATGTCGAAGACCAAGCTGATGTCAAACACGACTAAATATGGGATCAGAGTGAATGGTGAGGAATTGCAATATGTCTATGAATACATCTATTTGGGCTAGTTAGTATCTTTAAAGTCCAGACAAAACAAGGAAGTCTTAAGTGGAACCGAAAATGCCTGGATCAGCACTGGTCCATGAAAGAGCTTCTGAAAGGAAACCTTCCTTTGTCATTCATGCGAAAAATAATGGACACGTGCATTCTTCCCATTTTGACCTATGGATCCCAGACTTGGTCTTTGACAAACATTTAAAAGTCCAAACATAAGGTTTGCCAACGTGCGATGGAGCGTAGTATTCTAGGCGTCAAATTGACAGACCGTATTCGTTGCTCAAACAAGCCTCTAAGCTAAAGTGGGACTGGGCTGGCCACAAAATTAGCACTATGTGGAGCCCGTAGAATATGGCGGGACGAGCTGGAGGAAACACACGACTAGTGGTCCAGGTTAGCCCTGGATCGAAAGAGCTGGAAGTCATGGGAGAGGCCTTTGCCCAGCAGTGTGATGACGCAGGCTAGCAGTTACAGAATTATAATCATACAAATCATCAAAACAACTCTCTGAATTCATAATGACTATTTCGTGAAATCATGACTTTTAGGATTATACTAACATACGGAGTTGTATTACTGACTCTAATGATTATAATTTTGTAAATAGATGTTAGTTACGGTGCGAATCATACTTCAATCAACATATACCCAGACAATGAGTTGCAAGTTGCAAAAATCATAATAAAATTTGAATGTCGCGGGCTACCTTAGCGCTTCCCCCTTAACTTAAACGTGCGATGAACTTATAGTGTTTTGCTCCTGTATTCAAGAAAATTATAGAAACTTATTCCACAATGCAAGAAACATTTCGGCGCCCGATTACTTGCATCGTCATCTAGTTTGATTACGTGAAATTACCTTCCGCCTCCCAATTGATACCCTTACAACTTGGGTTTCATAGAAACAAGTTAATCATTAAGTTATTTTGCTTTTCGTTAGGAAAAAAATAAAAACATCAAAAAGTACCTTGCCACCAACTGAAACAATTGGAAAGTTTTCGCCAAAAAACTTCATAACATAGAAGAAAAAGAGAATTCCAACCAAATGAAATAAAGAAATCACCAATGAAAATGTTATCCATAACAGCGTTATATGTAAGACCCTAACAATAAAAATCTGAAAAATAAAAAAACAAATACCGTATAATTTTCGTAATGAACACTCGCTCGGTGGTTTGTTCCCTAGCACAAGTAAATTATAATCACGACGATTATCATATCGGCCGACGAAAGTCATAAAATTAAGTTAAGGGTTACATTCACCGGACGGAACGATATACACGCGTAGCGAGTTGTCGCGCAATGGCTTCATTACTGCCAAATTGCTTCGTGTGCCGCCAGCCTTAATGCGAGTGTGTTATTGAATTATTGTTATTGTTGGCTGTTCATATTTTTATTTATAAATCAGTTTTTGTGTACCTACTATAGGCACAGCTATGCATAACCCTTCGGGAGATACAGGCGTGATGTTATGGCACTTTTTTTATTTTTCGTTTTATGGTTTTTTTTTTTATTTTGCAAATTCCAAATAGACTTAGTACCTGCGTACTTACACTTTTAGCAATACCTGCGCTACATAGACGTCCTCAATCGTCGCCTTACGACCTGTGTTATACCCGTTGATCGGTGGCAGGAGCTTGCTCGAAACCGAGAAAGGCGGCGCACTTCAATTTACAAAGCAACTGAATGCTTTGAAACTTATCGTTTTGAAGACCGATCGTTGTGGCAAGAAGCGCCAAATACGCAAAAGTTGCCCTTCCTACACCTACACATATAACAAAGCTGATCAGCTCTTCTGTACACGGTGTGGCTGGGTTTTCAAGACCAAATTTGGTTTCGCTAGTCATCAGAGAGCTCACGAAAGAAAATAAAAGTAGTCTGGATCGCTATCGGTGAAGTGGACTTTTATAACAATTTATATTTCCAACTATACTAAAGTGCAAAGGTCAGGAAGTCCACGTCAGCTCCACACCCCAACTATCCGTAGAGAAACGGACAGCAAATCACAATTAGAAAAAAAAAGTTACCATAAAAATATCTGACAGCATACTTTCCGTCTGATTTGAGATAATGATACATCAAACGGTCCATAGGGTGGGACATATGCCTCTCTTCGCCCCACGCCACCCCTTGCCAATTATTCGAGGGTGAAAAGGGGAGTGCATTGATAAAATCACTGTTAATGACCAGTTTGGGATTCGAGTGATCGACTTTAAATTTGTTAATTGAATGAATACTTACCTACCGCTGATTAAATCCAATTTTTAGGAAGTGTGTGTTAAAAAAATTTTTTGTGACACTTTCAGTAAAAAAAGAAAAAAATATATATTTTATTGACCAGGTAATATAGTAATCAGTATTAAACCGCCTCTGTGGTCAAAGTCAAAGTCAAATCATTTATTTCAAATAGGCACGAAGATGCACTTTTGAACGTCAAAAATTACATGAATAGTTAATTGATTCTAGTTGCGCCTTCCAAAATGTAGTTATGTATGGAGAAGAAAGGGCAAGAAACTCCATACTTACTCTTTTAAAATGTTAACAATAGTTTGTATACATTAATTAATATTTATAGGTGAAGACGATGTACCTAGAATAAAAAAATAAAAAAAAATAAAAATTAATAAAAATTACTTACCACAATTGGTAAAAAGAATGAAAAATGAAGTAATAACAGAAAAATTAATAAATGCGATAGTTACATGGTGCTCACATATTTACAAACATTGTATATGATTTCCCAAAAAAAAAAAAACATATATTAAGTCAGTGTGTGAGTTAAATTTATATTAATCACTAGTCGGTTCTAGTGGTAAGACTACCTGTCTCAGACCCAGAGGTCCCGAGTTCGATTCCCAGCGGGGGCAAAATTTTCTGCTCGGTTTGGTTGGTGGTAGGGCTTGTTCTGAGTCCGCCTGGCTAGCTACCACCATCTTATCGAACTCTGTCGCCACAGCAAACTCAAACTCAAATCATTTATTTCAATTAAACCATTTACAGGCACTTTTGAATTGTCAAGGAGTCGGTCAGTAAGAAAAATGAAGCTACATGCCCATTCCAAAGCGTAGGTACCTATGGAGAAGAACGGGCAAGAAACTCCATGGACACTCTTTTAAATTAAATTGTCACAAAAGTATTCATTACATCTATAATGTTAAATTTATAACTAAAATTTAACATTATAGATGTAATTAAAAATGTATAAATAAAAACTTACACGTTAAAAGCGTCCAGAGTAGGTACAACAAATATAAACAAAATAAAATAACCCGTGGCAGCTAAGAGATGACCAGTCCTAACTGGCGGCGCCCGTTCACGAACATGATGCATGGATTAGCACCATTCAGCTCAACCATTTTGAGCATTGTTGTGTTTCGGCAGTTAGAGGTAAGATAACTAGTTCCTCTATGGTTGAGGATTCTGGGTGAAGCTCGCTTCCATCTTCGGCCTTATCATCCCTTACCATTAAGTGACATGAAGGCCAAGAGCTACGCCGTTGTGGAGATAAAAAAAAAAACAAAGAAGGTTCACAGGTTAACAGCAACAGCAGTGATAGCCGAGAGTGCCTAGTCGTGTGACCGTCTGACTACCCAACACTACGTCTTCCGGTACGCGGTCGCCACTCCAGAACCTTTCGTCCCCACCGACCATCTGTTCTGCGAGCAATGTGCCCTGCCCATTACCACTTAAGTTTGGCAATTCTTCGGGCTATGTCGGTTACCTTGGTTCTCCTGCGGATATCTTCAAGTATAGTCAGTCGCTCCATGTAAATTCAGCTGCATCAGGTTAGTCCTGAAGCTGACCCCAATATAGTTGGAAAGAGGCTAAAGAGATGATGACTAACTCAGTCGGCCTTTCTCGTCTGAAACTCTTAAAAACACAGATAACTGACGTTGCTCAACAAGCCGCTAAGCTGAAGTGGGACTGGGCTGGCCACGTCTGCCGTATGCCCAATGAACTGTGGGCCAAAATTACCACTATGTGGAGCCCTGACACAGCAAGAAGGCGCCGCGGCAGACTCGAAAACGTTTCTGACACCACTCAGCTGAATACATTCGTTCCTAATCGTGTTCAACTACCTTTTTAGGGGGTCCGTAGTAAACAAGGAAACCTTATAGTTTCGAAAAAAAAAAGTGTCCATGGAGTTTCTTGCCCGTTCTTCTCCATAGGTACCTACGCTTTGGAATGGGAATTGTAGCTTCATTTTTCTTACTGACCGACTCCTTGACAATTCAAAAGTGCCTGTAAATGGTTTAATTGAAATAAATGATTTGAGTTTGAGTTTGAGTTTGAGTTTCGCCATGTCCGTCTGTCTGTCGGTCTGTCCACGGTTTAGCTCCGAGACCCTTAGTACTAGAAAGCTGTAATTTGGTATGGATATACATATTAATCACGCCAACAAAGTGGTAATTAAAATAAATCAACTTCGTTATAATGATAAATACTACTGCTGTGATTTTTTTTTACATATCCAAATACAACCAGTTAGCTGGTAGGGGGGGGGGGACACTTGACTCTAACAAAAATTAGCACTTTAAAGCTAAATATCAGGCAAACGGATCCCTGAACCGAAAAATGGTTTTCACAACCCCGCAAACGGCCTATCCAACGATACCCCACACCATGGGACAGACGAGAAAAAAAAAATATCATCCCCACTACGTGTAGGGGAGGAACCTTAAAAAACAATTTCAAGGTTTTATTTTACCACTTTTTCGACGAGACTAAGCCGCGGAAAGACAGACAGATATACAGACAGACGGACATGGCGAAATTAGAAGGCTTACTTGTTGACTACGGAACCCCATAAACAAAATTAATATCATAATGCTCGTCACTGTACATAACCAGTACCAAACAGTGGCAACTCACATAGCACCGGTACTTTCTAACCCTCAAATAGCAAACGTTAGCGTTAACAGGCCATCCGTCATAATTACAGCGTATTGTTTTCCAACAAAAAAAAAACTCAAATAGTTCTCGAGTTAACAATAGACAAACAACAAACCCTTCTCTTTAACATTTTAACGTCACTAAAAACACTTGCAAATAACAAATATGTTTATTTCAGAGGGTTAATTTATACGTGAAAAGCGATTTATGAAATTTCATAATTTATCAATTGAAATCAACTTGTTTAGACAAGTGAAAAATACCATTTCAGTCTGAAAAGACGAGCTGTTGATAAACTTTTCGCAAAAGTTTCACATACTTTTCACAAAAGTTTCACAAATTCTTCACTTTAATAAATACAGTGTGATTCTTAATAATGTGCAAATATCGAAAAGAGGGAATCTATGCTTAATTTTAACGACGGCAAAAAAAAAAAATAGTAATTTTTATTCTTTATGGAATTTAAAAAAAAAATGTTCGCTACTGTGACCCCAGTGTAAACAAAACGGTGTAACTTTGAAACTAAATGATCTATCACGATCAAACAAACTCCATAATGATTGAAAGTAATTAGGCGTTCTCATAAAATGAAAATTGTGGGAAAAAACTGCCCTCAATAAAAAATAAACATGTTTTTTTAGCAAAAATCGGTCTTTTTTTCATCAATTTTTACAATAATCGCAATATTTCTTAATAAGACGCCCCTTTACTTACCATTTTTATTACTTTAAATTAATCTTCATTGTATTAACTACCCAATAGTAAAAATTTCATGTTTATAACTCAATCCCAACATTTCTTATCAACTGTCAAAGAAAGGCCCGAATGGCTACGCACTATTGTTTAGCAGGTAGATAACCTTTTTTTTTGTAAAAATTCAAAAAATATTTAGATTTTTTTTTATATTTTTCTTGTCGATAAAATTAACCACAGATTACCTCATTTCGATATGTGCTCATTATAAAGAATCACACTGTATATTACCTCATCAGCAGCTCGAGATGCCCATGAGATTACCTCATCAGCAGTCCACAGCTGGACATAGGCCTCTCCAAGTGCATGCCATTCAGCTCGATTCTCGGCAACTCTCATTCAGTTGCCAACAACAACCCTGCAAAAATCGTCGCTCCACCTAGCCAGAGGGCGCCCAACCTTACGCTACGTAAATTACCTACAAAGGCTACAAACGGCCAAACAATAAATGCATGCAGAATTAATTTAACCCGCTCCCCGCTTACAACTCAATCACAGACAACCAAAACAAATCGTGGGCTTTGTAAAAAAAGCAAATATGTGGGGTGTTATCAACAGGGGTTGGTGAGCAAATATAATAAAATATTATCAATTACACGCTACTACTGGTGTCGGCATTATTACTGGCTTGTTTGTTTGTTTGTACATTACTATTTATTCTGTAAACTTTAAGGATTATGGCGATCATAATAATGAAGAGATCGGACCGTGATAATTTTATTAGTGGTATTGTCCCTCTGCACAGCACTCCTAGATTATCGTGACCATACGTCCCGTTTTGAACGGGAATGTCCCTTTTTTCGGTTCTTCGTCCCGGTGTCCCCGAAAAAACCTGGGGACGCAAAATTGGCCCGTTTTCAAAAACCGCCCGATAATTTGGCGGACCAAGAAAAATATATTATGTTAAAAAAAAGGTGTGTTTTAATTTTACTTAAAATCATTACCAGCTATGTTAAAACAGTTGAATACTCGTAGACGGTAAAGCCTCGTCCCCACTAGGAACATTTGTCGAGCGACATGTGTCCCCGGTGACATCGGGCGATGTCGGGCGACGTCGGACGACATCGCCGGGACATTGTTGAAACTGTTCCTTGTCGCACAGTCGATGAAGAGTAGTGATATTATGAAATGAGCCGTCTAGAACACTGAGGTCATTAAATACACTTGTTTTGTTTCGCAAGTACTGTTTAATCCACCATCTTCTCTTCTTTTTTGTTCTTGATGCATTCATCATTATATAAGCCGCACTGTACAACACTACCTCTTCCGGAGACATGATAGGTTCGACTGACCTGATGTGGACGGGGACAAGACATCGGGCAACGTGGGGCGATGTAGGGCGACATCGCCCGATGTCTCCGGGGACACATGTCGCTCGACAAATGTTCCTAGTGGGGACGGACTTTAGTCTAAATTTGTTTCTTTGTATTACTTACATTATACATATTTCTTCGAACTCACTAGCCATATATAAGCCATCAAAGGCTTCTGTGGGTTTTAGTATATAACATTTTAAACTCTGCGATCTACATTTTGAACATTAATTTAAAAAAAAGATAATTAAAGACATCATTATTTCTTTCTAGCATAATCATAGCATCATCAGCTTATAATATTCACACTGCTGGGACACAGGCCTCCTATCTTCAAGAGGGAGTGTCCTGTACTCTACTACGCGGGCCCAGTGCGGGTATATGTCACATGTCTTCGATTTTTCCTCACCATGTTTAACTTCACGGGCTTTTTTTTTGAGAGCAGTCATGAAATTATTTACACAAAGTAAAGCCTGATATCGAACCCACGACCTTAGTCTTAAGCTGGAGCCATTACTATTGGACCACCACTGACTGATTAATTTCTTTCTATAAAAGTGTTTTTTTTTTTTTTTTAAGTGAAAACTTCTTTAGTTCCTTTAGCGTGTTTTGGTAGGGGAACATGTTATGGGTTCGCGTCAACAATATGCCAATGTTAACAGTATATACATGTCTTTATATTATTACTAGCTTTTGCCCGCGGCTCCGCCCGCGTGGATGTCGGTTATCGCGTAAAAAAGTAGCCTATATCCTTCTCCATATCCCAGGCTATAATATCTCTGCCAAATTTCATGACGATCGGTTCAGCGGTTTAGGCGTGAAAACTTAACTATAACTTAACTATATAAATATGGTCCCTGTTCGGGCGCCATTTTTATATCGCTACAAAATCTTTAGCTTGAGTCTATTTGTCTTTTGATGCTAAGCCCAGCTTTTCCTTAACCGTTGTATTGCCGTACCATTCCCCCATCAGCAATATTACTCAACTTCAAATAAGGTTATTCGAGCTCAGCTAGCAGGAAGAATTATTGGAAAGTTTTGAAAATTAAACATTTAATATAAACTAATAGGTACTGTATCGTTGGAGTCTATAATAGTCTTGAGGAAAAACTATAGAAGAATAATAGGTAGGTATTACTTTACTACAATTACGAATTCATCGTCAAGAGTAGAGAGAGCACTGACTTTGATCGCTCATTGGAAAACCCACATTTAGGAGTGGATGCATTATGAAGATCTTAACTCGTTAGTACCAATTATAATCTTCCATTTACCGTTAATTGTTTCACTAAAAACATTTCACCTATAATTATTGTAGGTAGGTACTCTGCACAAAATGGAATTAAAAAATATCTACCCACTACAGTCAGGTCTAACATACTTGAGAAGTCTAGTCTCCTTTCTGAGCAGAATATTATGTAGCTGAAAAATAAAATTTGTAAATTATTCTTGAGATCTAAAACTTACTACGGCTGCTGCACTCCTTAACAAGTACGTCCCTAACTCTTTTTTCTACAATGTAGTCACAAAAGACCTCTCCAATATTGCAGTAGAGGAAAATTTATGTAAAGTGACCTCTCATGTAGAGTGCGGTCGCTAACTTCTTATACTAACAAGATACTGGCTAGGCAGCAAAAGAAAATAAAATTATTTTTGCGTTCTACATTCAAAAGTACTGACGGCAATGGAAATCGCTGAGGGTAAGATTACAAGATCGCACGTTGACTTTACTAAGTAAGCGTTCCCAAGCAATTTATTTTTTATTTTTATTTGACTTGTCTTTGGGGTCCCGGTTCTTAGAAGACGTACGAGGGACCGAAGCCAACTTGCAGAGGCCTGTTACAAGGTTTTAATGGAATGAGGCACTAAGCGAAGATTATCCCTGTGCAAGTGTACCCGAAGACCATCCCGGTTGGTGCTGGACTATTGCAGGATATGGAAAAATAGATATTTATATACGGGTTTGGGTGGTTAAAGTGAACTAGTTACCTAGAAGACTATGGCCCCTGCCTGACCAATGTTTTAATATGGCAGGGGATGATTTGCACATTCAATAATGGGCCCCCGAAAACTGTCGCTAGCACATAGTGTCGTAGCGACAAGGAGGCAACATGTCCTGAGGTGCTTATGAAGAGGGGAGATGTATTCCACAACTATCAGGACAATCCTGAAAGGTCAAGATCCCTACCTACTGGAATACTTTATTCCTCCGAACACTTCTGCTCTTGCTAATCTCCACTCAAGCCAGCCAAAATAGAGGTGGGAACTATATTCCTCGTCAGTGTTCACTCCAGCCGGCCAAGAAAGGTAACCCAGAGGTGAGGAACAATACTTCTCCCGGGAGATAGGATCCGTGTGGTCGCTACTGCCCAAAAGCTCGCCACATGCTGCCCTGCGGGTTTATCTATCTCTCTTGGTCTGGCTCCTCATCCTAGACCTATTACGGCAAAATAAACTACCGGCAAAGACCCAGAGTTTAAGAGCGCAAGCCCCATCACGATGTCAACGTGGAGATACGGCGATGGGGTTATTATTATTATTCATTTACTTAATCTAGTAACATTCAACAATGAGTCATACACAATATTCAATACATTACACATACAACAAACAATGCGTTGACATTAAATACAATACAAAAAAATATAACTACTGACATACTTACATTAATTGCCGGGGACTGTAGGCGATGAGCAAGGTACTTCAGCGTCTTATGTATGGACAATCAAGCCAGTGAGCTATAATCATCAGTACGCTGTTGGGTCGGCCGCGCATCCTGCGCACCAGAGTCGCGCTCCGCTTGCGCATCGTTGCATAGAAGCAGTCGACGCTAGCTAGATTCTGCAATCTGCCCGAGGCACTTCTGTGTCTCGGAGGCCCTTCAGCGCTCTGAGGGTTTTATTATGTTGAACGCGGAAGGCTTCGTATACTTTTGTGTGAACCTTATTTTTTGCGAATAATATTCATATTCGTATAAGCGAAAGTGAGTAAGCGTTTCATTTGATTAAGAATATTAATGCTATACACCACACAGACACGCTACGTACGACACGCATGTGTATGACTGACATGTTCGCCGAGAGCAACGTTGCCGGCTCTTTCGCGCTGCTAAATAAGCTCAAGAGTGTCATTCTACACAAGGGTAACCCTGAGTAGAAATGAAATTGTAAAAATTATGTACTGTGTTGTCCATCTTGCAAGAGAGGCAAATGACGTTTAATACATATTTTTAGTTATTGTATTTTTGTATTTAAATATTCTATCTGTGTTATTATGTTGATGCTTATAGTATTTAAGAGTATGTGTCTGTATGGTATGGGTTTCATAATTGCCTGAAATATATGATAATTAATTTAATTTATACGAATAATATTCACATTCGTATCGTTTACTTTACTTAGGCAAAGCTAAGTCTGAGAATCGTGTCCAGTGCATATAAAAAACATCACAACACTAGAATTAATGGATACCATAGGAATTGCAGTTTATAATCGTTATTTGGGATAAACCAAGCATTGATATCAAGGAAAAAAGAGACTTGACAAAATAATGTCAAGGTAACATAAAAAAAAACTTTACATAATTTTACCAAGATTATATCTATACTTAAAAAAAAATTGTTTATTGCGGCCTTTTTTCTCAGAGTGGTCGAAAATGAAACGCAGACATCATCTAGTTTATAAAATATGATTGACATATTTACTAGAGAAATGGGCAGCAGCGTTCTCTATGCATTTTTAACACCATACTGCGATCGCCAACCCGCCTGCCAAGCGTGGCGATTATGGCAAACCCCGCCAATTGGGGGAGGCCTATGTCCAGCAGTGGACGTCTTTCGGCTGAAATGATGATGATGATGATGATTGACATGTTAAGAGCGTTTATCCCGCGCGGGCTATTTTTTTCAGCCCATCACTAAATCTTTGTTATTTATTATAAGTCTGTATTCTATTTTTTACAGTTATTTTGAAATGCATCAGTTTTTACACAATTACGTTGGGAATAAATTTGAAGGCGATCTATTGATTGGTTCCGATGTGGAAAAGGTCATCCATGTATGCAAGCGCACGGCTATTGTGATGATTCTTGCGTAGCAATGGACAGCCATATCTAAATAGTCATTGGATGAGTTTCGGCTAAGATAATAATAAAGTCGCAAGAGCTACTGCTGAACATGAAGTCCTGTGTTCGATTTCCAGTTCGGGAAATGTTTTATTTGGATTTTCTTAGTAGCAGCCTGGAGTCTGAATTTGCACCCGGTTGGTGGCAATAGGCTTGCCCCTGGTACATGGAACTTAAACATAACTGGCGATATGTAGGTACACCAGATGCTTGATATTATGTGATATTATTTTTGAAATGATTTCGTAACAATTTATTTCCTCTTTTATCGTCTGCAAATTCATATAGGTTTCATATCGTGGTTGTATATCGTGATCATGCATCATGTATGTTTGTAGATATGGCTAGGTCTAATCAATAATAATAATATTCCTCTGGGTCTCAGGTAACAAATACAATAGTATGAATTAATTGTGTGCTCATTATCTCTAACGATATTGGCATTATCCGCTAATATGACTGCAATTTGCTAATAGCATGCATTATAAACAGCTGTAACGACTAGAGCTCTGCAGGTAGAATGCGCGGGCCGTTAACGATTAGGTTAGAGTATAGAGATAACAAAAACTATCAAGTTAGCTTCATAATTGTAGTAGGTAGTACCTACACGGCTAGATCGTAGGTCTCACTCTGAGTTGAGCACTCACACACACTTGGCTAGGTAAGAAGGGTAGGTAAGTCAAGTAAGTAAGTCCTTGGTAGCATGTGGCAGACGTGGGGTACCTGTCAGCTCAGGCTCAGCAGGTGGCCGGACTGGCCTTCTTAGGGCCACAGGTTACGTGCGGCAATAGCTGTCCGTAGCTAGTAAGGGGCACGTGGTTCAGCTACGCGTGCAGTTTAGAGCACCGTGCAATGTATGCCCTCAGCCATTTTTTTTTTTTTGTTGGGTGGGAAATTATCAAATAACTTCTCCCACTCTGGGCGCAGCGGGAGGGCGTGTCAGACTTTTACTGACTAAAACCCACCCTTCAGTTGCCTGTGTGCCAGGGCCACGGTATCCCTTTCGGACAAACCCGCAACACTGGCCGGCACCGGTCCTAGCGGACCCCGTCAGTGCGGGCTGACATCTCTTTGAGGCGCGCGTGGAACACAACTGTCGACTCGGGCATGGTCCTTACCGGACGGCGAGCTGCCCATAGCTCACCGTCAGCAAGCCCGCGCCTACGGTGGTCTGGAATCGGCTACCGATTCCCGCCGCCCAGGTGTCTCCTGCGACGACTAGGGGCGTGAGGGCACAGACTACCGCTCCCTTACGCGTTCCGCCTCCTCCTTCGCGAGGAGGTTCGCAGAGGTTGAGGAGGTTCGCGCCTCCTCAGTTTGAACAAAGAACCCTGGAAGGCACGTTAAGGAGCGCATGTAAGTTGCGGTGCGAAATCAGCAGACGCATGCGATAGCTCCATTGCTCTTGTTTAGTGACCCAGGAACGGTGTGGGAAGGAGGATAGACGGAAGCTCTGCAATGTGCAATAGCAGCGTGGCATAATGAATGAGGTTATGTATTTGACACGAGGCGATAGAACGCAAATTTAGAGAGCAGCCATCATTGGACTGGCTTCACTCAAAAGGCCGTTAATGCTCTTCGAGTCCAGTACAATAATGCATTCAGGATGCTGTTGGGGCTGCCACGCTTCTATAGTGCCTCAGGGATGTTCGTGGACGCCCAGCTTCACTGAGATTAGTCACAAGCGAGCAGCGTCCTTGTTGCGCAGAGTGCGTGCCAGTACCAACAGTCATCTGAGTGTCATTGTCAACAAACTGGATTGCCCTTTCATCTGGTAATTAAGTCAGCTACATGCTCCAGTAAATATTGGTAACGGTGCCGATTCCCTTGTTCATAAACTAAACTAAATTTAAGTTCAGCGCATCTTTTTCTTTCTATTTAATTAAGAAAAGGAGAGAAGATAAATTTTAGTTTAGTCCTGTCAAATTAATCAATATGAATGGAATAGCAAACCAACTAGCTCATTATAAATTAGATGAATACGTACAGACTTTAGTTTTCTAATTATTTTCCACTAACTGCTGCCTGCGTTGCTCTTTCTAAAATAAAAGTAGCCTAAATTACTCCTACAGCTATCTGTCAGCGAAAGTCCCGTCAAAATCGGTCCAGTCAGTTTTGGAGATTAGCCGGAACAAACAGACAGACAGACAGGCAATTAGTAAAAAGCTGTTATTTTGACATTACAAACAGACATTTCATTTGTATTTATGTATTGATTTCTAAACCTATATACAAAAGGGACTCAAGCGGAAATACATTATCTTTCTACACCATATTTTTATCGTTATGAGTAGCCGAATATCGGAGGAGCCCAACCCTTCTGCCGATGGGCCGGAGCCGATAACAGAGCGCCGACGTACAAAATGTTCTGTTGTATCTAATTCCAAAAATTTTTTACAAAAAGTGGACACCTTGATGTTGGGGCCACTAAATAGTAAGCGGCCGTTCACACGGCGCTGTACCTACTGTACCATGTTCATTTTACTGTCAAATGTTGGGATCACATAACAACATCACAATGTTTATAAACAAAATCTATTTATACTTATCTTTATATACATATGTATATTATTCTTCTATGCGTGAATATGTGACTGAACACCTCTTAAACGGCTGGACAAATTTTAATGATTTTTTTGTTTGTCTAAATGATGAAAATATTAACAGCTGCTGTGACTGACACGAATGGTTTAGCACCATGAAAACTGTACTTTTATAGTTGCATACACTTAGGACTAATTTTCAGTAAAACTGCATTTACACTAATTGCGTTTAATATCAAGATTTTATCTCGTTTAACATCGATCGCATTTCACAGAGCAAAACGCCACGATCGTTGATCGCGTTTACGAAAACAGAGTTTTCGGCATGTTAGAATGGCAACCTCGCGTTGCGTATTGTCCTTGCATCGAAACTTGACAAAACTATTGCAATATTTGTGTAAAAATACATGTAACAAAACGTATTCCCAACTTGGTAAAGTGATTGAGGTTATTATAAACAGTGTTCGTTTTGCGTGGTTATTGGTTTATGATTTTCAGTGCACGTTTTAATTTGTGGATTTATTTTATAAACTAGGTGTTATCAGCATGTATAAAAGAAAAAGATACCCAGCATTTCAACAGAGTGAAAAGGTGCTATTGGTAGAGTTGGTGGAAAAACATTACAAAACAGTTAGAGTCCAAGAAAACAGATGCTGTGAGTATTCTACAACACAATGGACGAAGCGCCCGCGCGCTTCATCCATTCTGTCGGCCACATTGTGGCGCACATAATCGCGTTTAGATCGTTAAACGGTCGAAATTGGGCGTTTAGTACAGTACGAGTAACTGCGTTTAGCACTAAACTAGTTTAAATATTGTTGTGCCAAACCAGACTTTAAACTTAGATTAAAACTAAAACGCCGTTTATGTTCAGTTAATCGCGTTTTATTTGATTGGTAAAATTGGCCCTTAATGTTTCGATTATTTCAAGTTTTCTCACAATTAGATAAGAAATTGACAAAAGAGAGTTTTTTTTCGTGCACGGAGCCTTATCCCGATGGATCGACCCATGCGGCTGTGACGTGCGGTGCTACTTAGCCACGAGCCCCTTAATTCTTCTTCTCATTCAGAAAAGGTCACTACAAACATTCTAACTAATTTATTTCTCACCTACTCAATATTATTTTTCGTACAGGTAACTGGTTGTATATTATTATGTTTACTATGGGAATATCAATAAAGTCGGCTTGAATATCTTCATCTACAAAAACCTAGACTTGTATTAAGTACAAAAACATTACATGCACTTGTATTAACATCAAGGTTTATTAATATTTCTATCCACGCGAGCGAGACTAAGAAATTTTAATACATTAGCGTAAATTGTATACCTACAGTAATTTTATTAAAGTAAGTAAGACTATTGAAAGTATCGGATTTTAGATGAAAAGATAAGCAACGGATTATTATCTCTTAATTTATCGCTTATTTTAAATTCTGTAGGATATTTGTGGAGTAAAAGAATATTACAGTCAAGTTAATCTCCCTTAGCTACCAATTAAAAGATAAATTTCTTATTTTTTTTTCTATTAATTTAATAAAATTGTAATAAAACAAAAAAGTGCAACTTTAAAATAAAATAAAAAATGATAAGTAACTTAGTAGGTCAGTTCCTTTCTTCTACTAATAAAGTTATTAGTAGAAAAAAAGCAGCATAGAACACAGAGATTTTGTACAGTTGTTTTTTACAGTAATTTACTAAATAAAATCATTTTGATGGAAAAAATAAACTTTATTTTAAATGGACCTCAGTCCACACCACAAAAAGCAGGCATAAACCGCCATCTTCATGGCCACACAGTCACAAATTCACAGACCAAATGACAATCGATCACATACCCTAAACCTTTGGATTAAGAGTTTTGACAGAACACGACTAAAGTGAAGACAGCGCAGGTGAGCGAGTTTTGATTAATCGACTAAAAGAATCGGATCAGAATCGAGTTAAATCGACTTTCACGAGGACGCACCGTATTTATCACTTGCGCGTTGATAGGGTTAAGTACTTGAATGTATGTTTTATACCCTTTTTGCTTTTATGTTGATGATGTTCTTGTGTTATCAAAAGTTTTTTTTTTAATTAAATCTCAAAGCATCAAATTAACAGAATTGAAATGTTGGAGAAAATAACTTGGATATGTTATTAGTAGGGAAGTACCTTGTATACAGGATGGAGGGACATCGACGCGAAATCGGTTACCATAGACTCAGTACATGATTCTAGAACCCTGCTTTGAAATTTTTGTCAGTTAATTAAAAAATAAAGCTATTTCCTACAAAAGCGCAATAGGTATCTACGCGGTCAAAATGTATGGGACAGATTTTTTTTTTATTTTTTTTTTTTAATTTTGTATATCCTATCAATCAAGCTCAAACAAATTAACTACCTTATTCCTATAAAATATTTTTCAAGTTTTTACACACTGTTTAATTTTAAAGTATCTTCAGCAAACAATAAATGTCATGCATACTCGTATCAACCTTTGCGGTCTAATGAAAAACTCAACAAGTATGTATATTCAACTATACCACTGCATACGGATCAAAGCGCTCCAAATTCGTTCACACCGCTTTCCTCCCGTAATTGAGCGCACTATTATTCCTCTTTGCACTCAAACCTATCGGATAACAAAACAATTTTTTTATTTTATTTTTTTATTTCACGAATTTGCACGCACAGCTTTGGTCAGACAAGGGCCGCGCGTGTGGGTCTCATTACGAGCCGCGGCGGGCACACACGCGCCTGCCACGCTCCCGACTTCATTACCCGCCGTTCTCCTAACATTATTGTTTCCGCCACGCGTCTATTATAGCGGTTTTAGCTTTTTTCCCTTTTTAGTCGAGTAATCGGATCGCAAGGGATTAGTCGATCCCGACTGATATGTGATTCGATCAACATAAACATGCCATTTAAAGGTTTTAGAGGTTAATAGCGGTGTTAATGGTCATCGTTTGTGATAGTGGGTTTGGTGTTTATTTGGTTGTTGTACTGGTGTTCCGTAGTTTGTTTGTGATTTGGATAACTGTATTAACTGGTGAAGACTAACTCATATCTAGAGATCGGATATTCGGATGCATATTCACCTAAAGTTAATTTTTCGCTATGAAAGTATGGAAGCGGCATCTTAAAATATTTTTATTGTAAAAAAAATAACCCGTGGTGCCAGGAACAACGGGAATGCATACCTAGTCGCGTGTATAGTAAATAAGCGACTTCTAAAAAAAAATTTCTAAAAAAAAACCGGATTCTCGGATTGCATAACTATTCTGATGCATATTTATTAAAAATTGGGATTTTTTACACAAAAAAAAAAATATTTTTTTGATACAAAAATACATTCCTTTTATAAGGAACAACATTTGAAAGTAAGTAATACATACGATTCTATAATCAGAGACCTAAATATGTAGATCTCAGAACCGTGGGATTTTTTTTATACAAAAGAGCATTCCATATTAAGGCTCGTACAGACTAGTGCGATGGAGCGGGCGCGACGCGACACTAGTAGCAGAATTTCTTTGTCGGTGCCTGTCGCGCCCGCGATATCGCGTGAGTCTGTACGAGCCTTTAGCCAACATCTCAACTTTTGGTGAATATGCATCCGAATATCCGCCCTCTATCATATCCTACTATCTATATATATAAAAATGAATCCCTATTTCCCTTGGTCACGGCATCACGCGTGAACGGCTGGACCGATTTCGCTAATTATTTTTTTGTTTTGTTTGTTATTGTCAGGAGAAGGTTCTTATGTAAGAAAAATTTAAGAAAGTTAAAAAAAAAATTGTAAGAAAACGACCATATTTACATTTTTATTGTAATAATAAGTAGGTAACTCTATCTTCTAATGTAACTTTATGGCATTTAACATAACGTGTCAGTCATCATTTGGTAGGTCTGAGAATGGATTTTATCAAAAAAAAAAAAAAAAATTGAAGGTTTTAGTTAGGTAGGGTAGGGTAGGTAGGGTTGGTAGGGTAGGGTAGGGTAGGGCAGGTAGGTGGGTAGGGTAGGGTAGGGTAGGGTAGGGTAGAATAGGGTAGGGTAGGTAGGTAGGGTAGGGTAGGGTAGATAGGTAGGTAGGGTAGGGTAGGATAGGGTAAGGTAGGGTAGGGTAGGGTAGGTAGGTAGTTTCCTTTGCGCGTAGACAAACTGCCACAGTCAAATAGCTTTTGACAGAACGAAGTCTGTCGGGTCAGCTAGTAATATTATAAATGTGAAAGTTTGTGAGGATGGATGGATGTTTGTTACTCGATCACGACAAAACGGCAGAACGGATTTGGATGGAATTTTGCACACAGGTAGTTTATAACCTGGATTAATGCATAGGATTCTTTTATCCCGATATTCCCACGGAATCGAGACATATGCGGGTGAAACCGTGGGGCGCAGCTAGTTGACGATATTATGACTTAGGGCCGGCGCACATCTAGCGAGGCGCAGCGCAGCATGGTTACCAAACAAATACTTTGCGTGCCTTAAAATAAAGTCAAAAATAAATAACATGAGACGCGCTCGTCTTTCCGCTTAGATGCGCTCTCGAGCTATAAATGTTTATTTATTTAACTTTATTTCAACTGGTGTAAGGTCGATATTATGCGCCTCACCAGATGAGCGCCGCCTCTTAATATTACTTTAAGGGTGAGTTAGCCAGTACATCTTGGATATCAACGACCATCACCTTAGTAAAATCTTTTTTCTTTTTTAAAATCATCCTCCCTTAAGCCTTTACAAGATAAGTTATTAAATAATTCTCATAAACATCCAAAATATCTTTCATTAATCTCCAATTATCCATGCATGTTCTTATCAAATAATCTTAGTTAATATTATCTTAGTTAATCTTTTGAGATTAACGAGGATTTACATATTTTTCACGATGATAACTAATAATTTACATAATACACATTTCATATTGTATCGGAATTCATGATTTTGCCGTTTTCCAGACTACGTTAGTACACAAGATGGCGATTGCTGTGGTCCATTTAAACCGACTTCAGAAAAGGAGGAGGTCAAGTATTCGACAAGTTTTTAAACCTACCTCGAAGTAGGTATGTTAGGTTGGTATCGTTTTAGTTATAGGGAAATTTCTTACTGACCGACTCCTTGACAATTCAAAAGTGCCTGTAAATGGTTTAATTGAAATAAATGATTTGAGTTTGAGTTCTTTTGTATCATAATGAATTGATAACGTTTGTTGTCTACAGAAAACAAATTGTATTAAAAGTTCACGACAATCGCAAAATCGTTCAAAGTAATTTCTTTTGAAAAGTAATAGGTAATAATCACTGCTATCGTATGTGGTTTTCGTCCTTATTTTATAGTGCACAGATCAATATGTAAGATGACGGCTCATAGAGATGTATGGGAGAAAAAGACATACATGGCGCTGACCCTAAATAAATTTGAATAAGGGCAGGACAATGCTGAGATGAAAATGTGTTTCATTTGTTTACTTGGTCCAAGTTATTCATCATCATCATCATTTCAGCCGAAAGACGTCCACTGCTGAACATAGGCCTCCCCAAGCATCGCCACATCGACCGGTTCTGTGCTTCCCGCATCCAGCGGATTCCTGCGGCTTTCATAAGGTCATCGGTCCACCTTGTGGGAGGCCTTCCAACGCTACGTATTCCGGTACGCGGTCGCCACAACATGGTTGCCACAACTACAGTAATATAACCGAATCAGTACTGAATAAATGTCATGGCTACGCCACAACACTCGGTCCCAGCTACCTTTTTAAGGTTGTGACGTAGGTACCATGTAGGTAATAAAAATATTGACATATGATATGTTAACCAGCAGGGTTGTATAAATATTCGCCTTTAAGGGGTGGGGTTCCTCTGGTAACCAAAGGAACCCCACCCCAGTACGGCGAAACTAGACAAAGGCGAACATAACATGTAACTCGTGTAGACATAGGTACAAGTAACAAGTTATCTAAAAACAAATAATGTTTTGTAAAGAACTGCCCGTCTTACTTAACCTCACAGATAGTTACCGTTTTCCAATGAGTTAGTTCAAGTTTAAAATTTTATCAATCATCTTAGTAGGAAGCCAGCGATTATTATGTGAAATCGTGGAAAGTAGGTAAATCCTGAAAGTTTCTACCTACCTGTCAGCACCGTTACATCAAGAGTATTGATAAAAGCCTTCTACAAGCTGAACTTTCATAACAAAACTACTCTAAGATCCAGCAATTAGTTTAATACACAAAATTACTCCCTACATTTCATTCAACCAAATAACGAGAATCGCAATTCACAGGAATAGCATTATTACTAGACTAACATACTACAAAATACGATCGTTTCTAAAAATGTGTCTCCGTAACTAATAAGATTCCCATTCACCGATTTCATTCATACAAAAATTACGAACGAAAATATCTCAGGAACACGGATGCTCTTGTTAAAATCTTGTTCGTGAACTTTCACAATAACACTCAGCGACTTGTTAGTAAGAAAATCCAAAATTGTATGTATTTTAACAAGTAACGATACAATATTTATTCGAAAGACTCAGGCTTATCCAAAGGAGTTTCCAGTATGGCGCGTCATTTTAGTTACGCGTGCTACGATCGAGGAGTATACAATATTTTGCGCATACAAGAAACGAGAGGAAGCAAGATATCCCAAAAAAAGTGCATTTTTCTTCATTCTTTATTATTTATCAGTAAATAATAAGCAACACAAATATTGATTCATATTTTGATTTAATAGTTTTAAATCCTTCACACCGTAGGTATAATAGGAATGATGATTAAAAAAATATTTTTTGTCCGTCATGTAGATTATTTAAAAATATTGGACACGTATTTTTTTTCTTTTTTTACGTAATCAAAACATTACGGCGATACATTGAGTTCAAATGTGGCATGACGTCACTTCTCAATAGATTTTATACGTAGCTGTGACGTAACAAGCCCCCACTCCCCAAGTTTAATGTGTTTTATCTAAGTCATTTTTTATTAATATGATAAAGCAAAAAATACGCGTCTAATATTTTTATTATCTGATTGACGGACTAAACAGTATTTCTTTTTTTTTTACCCAGGACACATCTCTATTATGATTCTAAAAAAGATCAAATACTTCAAACCTAACCAGGAAATTGATGCGAAAACTCGTGCTATTCTTCCCGTGTTTACTAAGTACACCAAGCACACTACACATAAGTGCACTAAGTATATTTTCTAGAACATACGGTTGTCGCTTACAAAGTTTAGACATAGGTAATTATATTGTAAGTTTCTATGTTGTAAGTACAATAATGATAGAAGTTATAATGCTTGAAGATAAACTTGTTGATGTTCATACTTAATGTAGGCAATGTGGCCCTTCCTATAAGTATCCCACCTACTGCTTAATGCAATCAAGAATTTGTTTTATACCTAGATGAAGAGCATAAAATTTATCTCGTGACTGAGAAGGAATTATGAAAAACGGCTCAATCAGCAACTTCGGTAAGTGTGTCTAGAATTTTCTAATATCTTTTATAAAGTTTCGTACTGAGACACGAAGCAACAAAATTCGATCTAAAGAAAAGCGGCCACATTCCACTAGATCGTATTTTGTTGCTTCGTGTCTCAATACGAAACTTTATAAAAGATATTAGAAAATGGGGTTAAATATAATGACCACCATAAAATGTATTCGAACACCAAATGTAGTAAATGATCACCAAATCTTAGCGAGCAAATTAATGCGCTATTTCTGCCGAAATAAACCACTAGGCCACCACTAGCCTTAATTCCAAATAAAGTATTATGATGCCTTATTAGGTTAGGTTAGGTTAAAACTGTGACCTCCTATGACCAGAAACGACTATACTCCATTTACTATAGCATTAGACAAATAACGGCTAAATAACGACAGTTATTGTGTAATATTGTTGAAATTACTGCACTTTAGAGTTATTTTTTTAATGTAAATAGTAAATAGATTACAGTGCTTTGTATTTATCGTGAAATACCGGAGTTCACACCGAAATAACGAAAGGGTAAGAACAGTTATTTGTCTAATGTTATAATAAATGGAGTATAGATTATTATAGAAAAAAAATATGGAAATAAAACAGGGTACCCGAAACTGAACTAGTAAGACGATATTACGAGTTAAAACTTTGGTTATCATTTTATATTAAAATGTGAGTTTAATTTTGGTGATCATTTACTATTTTTGTCTCTATGTTACTATCTTTGGTGGTAAGTTAAACATAAGCCTTAGAAAATTCTAGACACACTTACTGAAGTTGCTGATTGGGCCGTTTTTAATCATTCCTTCTCAGTCACGGGAAAATATTGTTTTAAAAGAGTGGCGCTAGTGGACCGGCGCGCGCTCTCTTAACGTTTAGGTACTTGTTAAACTAATAAATAATTTTCAATTTTCAATAATTCATGGTAAGCACATCGGCCAAAGGTTTACCATTTAACCCGTTAACAAAACACAAACGCATTTTACAAAAATCACAGCGATTTTTTTTTCCATACCCCAAAACATTTTTACTTCCTCAATTTTCAAGTATATTAAGGGCCCCATGGGGCGTTATTCGAGACCAGCACACGGTCATTAGCAAAGCCTGTCGGATTCTCCTCTCTTCGAGGACTTAGCAACGCGTGCGCGCCGCGTGGCCAACCCTCAACCTTATTCGCTCATACCTGATTTGTTCGAGTTTATTGAAACGGATTTATATGCGTACTTTTTGATATTTGGATGAACTTTGTTTGTGTTTGTGGTACAGATTTCAGTGTGCGTAATTTTTTTAATCCCTTGTGGTTATTTTTATTAAATGGGGTATTCGATGGCAGGACTGTTTTAGAATGAATACTCAAAATACTCAAATCTTTATTGCATTCCACAATGTATAAGCTTAGGTGGTAAACATAAATTAAGAAACAATCGTGGACCCTGTCGGGCACAGCAAAAGAAACAGGAAGTAGAGAAGACGACTTATAATCTAACATAATTTAAAATAATAATAAAAATAAAACATTTGTATTTTAATTGCATTTAAGGGATTTATCATTTAAATATTCGTTAACACTGTAATAGCATTTACTTATCAATAGGTTTTTTAATTTATTTGTAAAAAGATGGATTTTTTTTTTCTTTTCTTATTGATTGGGGTAAGTTATTATATATTTTTATAGACATAACTAGAGGGCCTGTTGAATGCATCTTTAAGCGGGATGTTGATAGGTTTAGTCGTGTTTTGTATCGGAGTGTGTATCTTGTTTGTATGTCTTCTCGTTTTGTGTAAAACATTGATGTTTCTTTGCTGTGAGCTTTAAAAAAGCTTATACTGTCCTTCGCTATTAGTTTTTAATTCGTAATCCTAGTGGATTACAAGCAACCCATAGTTTACAAAATAAAACTTGATTAATATAAAAAATTGCAGTTAAAATTTGATTTATAAAAAAATATATATAGGTAAGTGCATTGTCTTCACATATAATTAATAATTACTGTATACAAATATTGTTAACATTTTAAAAGAGTAAGTATGGAGTTTCTTGCCCATTCTTCTCCATACGTAACTACCTTTTGGAAGGGGCAACTAGAATCAATTAACTATTTTTGTAATTTTTGACGTTCAAAAGTGCCTTTTATGTGCCTATTTGAAATAAATGATTTGACTTTGACTTTTATATTAAATACGAGAAAAACACGAACAACAAATCCAATAAAAAAAAAATGGATGCGTCGAATTATAATTTAATAACAAAAAAATATATAATCACTACTTCAAACTAAGTCAGTAACGAGTAGAACAGTGAATAATAGCCACCGATGGGGCAGCTACAGCCACCTGCGAGATTCATAATAACCACCCCACTTTTGTCTATAATAATCCCATTGATTCCGCTACTATGGGTACAGGTGTCGAATTCAGACCTATTTGTTGAATATTTAAGTACTAGCTTCTGCCCGCGACTTCGTCCGCGTTAAATTTCTTGTTCCCCCGACCCACCCCGTCGCAACACATTGCCTGCCCGTGATTTTACTTCATTTTCGGATAAACTTTCATTTAAAAAAAATTGTGTCCTAGTTAATAGGAATGTTATTCTTCCTCAAGAATTGGGCTGTAAAATGCAAAAAGATTTTAACAAATCCAACTCGCAGTTCCAGAGATTAGCGCGTTCAAAAAACAAAAAACCGGCCAAGTGCGAGTCGGACTCGCGCACGAAGGGTTTCGTACCATCCATACAAATCCTTACTAATATTATAAATGTGAAAGTAACTCTGTCTGTCTGTCTGTCTGTCTGTCTGTATGTAACGTTTTCACGCCTAAACCGCTGAGATACCGCCGATAGACCGCCTGGGATATAGAGAAGGACATAGGCTACTTTTTTACGCGATAACCGACATCCACGCGGGCGGGGCAAAAAAAACGGCAAAAAAAATCATGTCCGTTGTATGGGAGCCCCCCTTAAATATATATTTTTTTCTGTTTTTTAGTATTTGTTGTTATAGCGGCAACATAAATACATCATCTGTGAAAATTTCAACTGTCTAACTATCACGGTTCATGAGATACAGCCTGGTGACAGACGGACAGACAGACAGACAGACAGACAGACAGACGGACAGCGGAGTTTTAGTAATAGGGTCCCATTTTACCCTTTGGGTACGGAACCCTAAACACTAACTCTTCAACTTTAGAATAGACTACCTCGCAGAGTTGATCATTATTTTGCTGCGGAGTTATTATAAAACAGTTATATCTCCTAAGATATTCATTGAAATTAAATGATGTAAACTTTGTTCAAAATTAAATACTTGTGATGAATAACGTATTTATTTGGATAAGGATTAATACCATGTTTATGAAAACTCCTTCGCAAATAATGCATTAATTTCGAACAAATTTGATTACCATAAAAAAGGTTATAGCGAGTTAATCTTAAAAGATAGACATATGCTGTCGCGGACTTTTTTTTAGAACATTTAAAGAGGAACAATTCCATCATACATGATATTTGCGTAACTTAAACCGTTTACGCAGCGCACGCAACGGAAGCTCCCAAAAAGGAATATTTTTTCCCGTTTTTGCAACATTTTTCATTTATGCTCCGCTCCTATTGGTCGTAGCGTGATGTTATATAGCCTATAACATTCCTCAATAAATGGACTATCCAACACAAAAAGAATTTTTCAATTCCAACCAGTAGTTCCTGAGATTAGCGCGTTCAAACAAACAAACAAACAAACAAACAAACTCTTCAGCTTTATATATTAGTATAGATTTGTGCATTGTACTCTGATCCGCCCATGCTTCGCACGACTTTTACGACTGCACAAACTTGGAGATTGGTTAATTATAAGTTTAATATAGATCTTCTATACACAATTATAATAAAATAGTATCGAAATCAAAACAGTAAATTGAATATAAAAAAAAAATACTACGAATCTAATGCCGAAAATATAGTTTTTAGAATGTTTGTCCGTTTGTCTGATTGTTTGGATGTATACATATGTTTCGAATTGGCGCTAAAACGGCTAAACAGATTAGAAAGAAATTTGGCACACAGATAGTTTATACTCAATACTCAATATATTTATTGCTTCCACATGTGAACTTAGGTGGTAGGTTTTACAATAATATGATCATTGTGGACCTTTTCGGGCACAACAAAAGTAAGAGAGGAAGAGGGCTTTTATTTACTACTTAGTAACAAGTTAGTTTCAGTTATAACCTGGATTAACACATAAGGTACTTTAAATCCAATTAGTACGTTCCCGTGGGATATTATCCGACATCCACGCGGGCGAAGCCGCGGGAAAAAGCTTGTGTTTCATACACATGAAACCACACACACATACCTGAACACACATGAACCTTCCGGTATAAATTCTCCAAATGATGGGGAAAACCGAATCAAGATGCAAAAGGGGACTTTAATACGGATTGAACTCCCATTTTAGTACCTACGGGGTACTAATAATTATTATAAAGTAGTGAGTTTGTAACTGCTGATCCGATTTAGAAAATTCTTCACTAGTGTCATAGGATATATTTCAAGTTAAAACAAAAAATTTCACGCATAAAAAGTCACAACATCATCTAATATGTATAGAATAGAAGGTCGTTTGAAAATGGAGAAGCATTGTCGTAAATATAATATAGGTAATATTGAAAATGGACAAGCACTTTAAAAACAAAACGCATTCAATTGTTTCTTCGCTTGTTTCGACATTTCTAGCTGCAATTTTCCTGAGTTTCCTAAAAGAGCATTTACTCGTACTGTAGGCAAAGTGAAAACTGTTAAGGCAATTGAACATGTAGATCGAATTTACCTTAATATCACAGATATTTAACCTGTAAAAGCAACCTTATACCAACGAGAATAAAGATCACTATGTTGCAAACTCAGAGGTGAAATAACTGAGAAGGGACAGTAGTGACAATCTATCGATACAAAAAAAGATGAATAACTGAAACGTAAAACTACGGAGCACTTCTACAGAACAGTTTTCCGGACTAACACGGCAAATCGGGAGCTGTGTAGCATTACTCAGACCAAATGTTCACTGAGAAGCGTAGGTGAAAACTATGAAAATTTAAACAAGGCTATATAGTTTGAAAGAAGTACGTCTGTGTTTAACCGACATAGCTCGAAGAATAGCCAAACTTAAGTGGTATGGGCAGGGCACATTGCGCGTAGAACAGATAGCCGTTGGGGCGTACCGGAAGACGTAGCGCTGGAAGGCCTCCCACCGATGACCTTATGAAAGCCGTAGGAATCCGCTGGATGCGGGAAGCACAGAAACGGTCGAAGTGGCGGTGCTTGGGGGAGGCCTATGTCCAGCAGTGGACGTCTTTCGGCAGAAATGATGATGATGATGATGATGACGTCTGTGTTTTGATTATAGTTGGTTTATTTGTTAGGTACCAGCTCTATTATCATAAAATTTCATTCATTTCGTTTGGTGGTGCACGTTAATTCCAGGACATATTGTATATTCTTTAACTCTCCACAGAAAACTTTAAGTTCCCTCAGATAAATTCAGAAGGCAAGCAAAAGGCAGAAAGCATCCTCCTTTCATCTATAAATACTGTTTCTGCAATTCCCAAGTCCTATTTTCAGACTCAAGATCCTTCAACGAAGTTGTTAGTTCACTGAAGACAAAGGTTCTTGTCGCCTTCCTGTAAATAAACCTTTCATAAGCCAGCGCTAAGATGAGAAAATCTATTTTAAACAATAACATGTTGGTACAATAATATCGTATTTTTTTTTTCTTTGAGTTCTATAATTGCACTCAAGTTCACTGAAGAAGAATGTTCCCGACGCCTTTCTCTAAATAAACTTTCCATTAGAGGTAAGAGTATTTGTTCTTAGATCAAACAATAGATAATAATGTTTATTTTTCTCCTTTCAGTTGTGTTTTTGCAGTCGGGTTTTTTATTATTTGCTTTATTAAATTATAGATAATACTGCCAAGAGATATCGTATTTTTATTTACAACTAGCTTTTGCCCACGGCTCCGAACGATGGATGGATATCGATTATTGCATAAAATAGTAGCACATGTCCTTTTCCATATCCCAGGCTATATCTCTGCCAAATTTCATGACGATCGGTTCAGCGGTTTAAGCGTGAAAACGTAACAGACAGACAGAGTTACTTTCACATTTATAATATTAAGTATGGATCTACAGTCATTATGTTACTATGTAGGTAAGTAGTTTGAAAATTGATCGTAATATGACTAAGGAATCGTCAGGGTACTAAGCAGAGTCCTTTTATAAACGTCGTGTACCGTATAAAATTTAAAAAAAAAATGAATCCCATTCTGCAACGTAGTCGCGTCACTGACTGCCCATTCGTGCGCTGGACGTTTGTTTTTAGTATTCAGTCTTCTAATGTATAATTTGCAAATCTAAATAAATAAACTGGCTTGTGGCAGCCAAGCGTTCATACTCGTAGCGACGTTGCTTTTTGATCCTTCGATGTCGGCTCTTCGTATCATTGCGAAGCAAAATTCGCCAAGCGTTGGACTGTTCACCCATCAAAAGGGAACGTGAGCTGGGTTTAGAGTTTTAGACCGTCATGAGACAGGTTAGTTTTACACTACTGATGGCTGATGGCTGGTCGTTGCAATAGAAATACTGCTCAGTACGAGAGGAACCGCAGTTTCGGGCATTTGGTTCATACGCGCGCATTTCTGGTGGTGGCTAAATGAGTGGTGAGTTAAATTATATGAATCACAGAAAATAAAATTAATATCATAAAAATTATAAATTATACAGTTAAATTAGCAACCTGTTTGATTTTGTCTAGACTCTACATTCTCCTATGGAGCAGGACCAGCATGTTTCCAAGCATTCTTATCTTGGATATAATCATCTAATTTGTATTATGCTTGTTTACAAAGTGTGCTTATAATATGAGTTTTAAATTTTCTTTCAATCAATTGTAATATATCAGAAGGTATTTTATTGTAATATTTGACACAGTACCCCATAAACTCTAAAATTCCTCTAATTTGTATTGCTTGTTTACAAAGTGTGCTTTTAATATGAGTTTTACATTTTCTTACAATCTAGCCTATTCGCTAATAAGTAATTGTAACTGAAACTGCTAAGTAACTATAAAATATAGTCCAAAAACGTGTTTCTTATTCACTTTATGTTAAGGAATACATAATTCACGTATTCTTTAGTCAGTACTTGCACTATAGTTAAATTAACATCACAAATAGCCGCCAAATATTTCACCGTTTTGATTAATTAATCAATATACTAAATGAAATTCTAAAATATCGCTCTATTTTGTTCTAAAATATTGACTATGAATTGCAATGTCAATAGTTTTAGGTGTAAAAAATCACTTACAACTGTTACTACACACAGAACAACATACGAAGACCTTTGCGAGGCTTACGCAAGGCTTTCGAAGTGGCCGAATTCTGTTGAATTTAATTTAAAATGATACAAAAGGAATCATCGATACGACGAAGGAGAAGAACACTTCTTAATCCACTGCCAAATATTGCGCATGAATTGCAATACTATGCTATCTGAGCCGTTACCAACTTTAAGAATGCATAGCCATGAATTGTCTTCTTCTTAAAAGGTAAAAAAAACATAACCCTGAAGTATTTCAGGGTTATGTTTTTTTTTTTACCTTTATGTTTTCTGAAATGTGGTGAAGTTAATTGTTACGCTGTCGTAACACTTATCTTCACCACATTTCAGAAAAATTATCAGTTCTCATCCAAAAGCTTCATAAAAAATTTGCTCAAAACAACAAAGCAAAAAACACCGCTTATAAAAAAAACCAGTCCTTTTCATATCTTTTATTTTGTGGCACCTCTCTTTCGAAACTATTGAACAATGAACTATGATCCGTGCCACGGGAAAAATACACAATGAATAACCTAACAATACTTTCGAAAAACCATTTCCCAAGAACGGCGCCCTTTGTTCTAATAAAACCGGCCAAGAGCGCGTTGGATCTCGTGCAGTAGAGGGTTCCGCAGATAGTATGGATAATTATGTGGACACACTTAAATTTCCAGATTTTATATTAAATTTAAAATACAAAGATAGTTTTGCAGAAGCTTTAAGTTTTTATTGTATAGGTTAATGTGTAAGTGTCACAAATGTCCTGTTATAGCAAAAACTCAAAACATATTGCTTAACCGACTTTAAATAATAGAAAGATTTTGGAGGAATCCATTCCAATTCAATTTTGCCAATCCATTGATTCATATGTTTGAAAAATTCTTCAGATCAACATAAAAAATTACGCAATGAAAGTTGAAGTAATGTCAAACTTAAAGGCCATTGAAAGTGTGTTACGCAATTTACCCGCCCCGCGCCAGTTTAACGATCTCGATAAGATATACGGGATAGACTGTTTACTTTAGGCAACATCAATATCCATTACATGCCTACGTAGGTACCTCAAATTGTATTCCCAGAGTGAAAAGGCTGTGAGATAGAAGCCGATAAACAGACAGACAGACATGATAAAACTGTAACAGCTAGCCCAGAATGGGGCGGGCTGCGTTGCAACGCAACGCAACGCAAAAATCCTCCTTCATCACTTCCTAACATTTTCTATGAACGCACACTACAGGTGGGCGGCACTGCACATTTTTGTATGAAGATGCGTTGCGCTGCGGCCCGTTGCGGCTGTAATGCGCGCTTGGCTTAAGGGTTCATTGTTTGTCTACGGACCCCTAAAAAGGGCGATACGTGAGTTTAGGTTTGTTTTTTGACCCTAACAATGGGGCAGGAGAGGCCACTAGGGCGCGCCACGTGGCCTAGCAAAACCATTGTCTTGCTCGATCTATCATTTGAATAAGAACTTTAATACAGCGTGAATTAAAGCTTATTTTAAGTGGTGTGTTGTAAAATATCTTGCGGTGGATGTTGGAAAGAATATACGGGAGGATTTTGAGTCCATTTTCGGGGTAGTTTTATGCTTAGCGTACTTAATTAAATAACATTATTTTATACGCACTTCATCTGTAATAAAGGCTTGCAGTATTGAGCAACTTTGAAGAAACATAAATAGATACTTTCTAAAACATGTCCATTGTATTGTTAAATAACAGTAATTTAATTAGTAGTATCAAATCAAATAAGATGCAAAGCATGTCTCTTAGAACTTATAGGCATAAAAATTGATTTTCAGCATTAATCCTAAAAAAATGTTTGCCATATTATTGTTGTTTGTGGGCTCATAATTAAAAAAATATACAACGCCCTTCGCGTTCAATACAATAACGCATTCAGGGTGCTGTTTGGGTTGCCCCGATACTGCAGCGCATCTGGGATGTTTGCTGAAGCTCGCGTTGACTACATCTACACTGTGATGCGGAAGCGGTGCGCATCCCTGGTTGTAAAGTGTGTCTATGGTACTCGTATGTATCAAGCAGCCTAGATTGTGCGTTTGTGAACCACTGCTGCAAGGTATCTGCTGGGCCTGTCACCTAGTAGCAGTGACGTCACGAATTGCTTCTGTGTTATAATAATAATAATAATGCCATTTATTTCAGGCAACATAGGCCCATAGAAACATACCTTAACCTAAACATACATATTTTAATATAAAACTTAGTACTTCACTTAGCACTAGCTGCACTTTGTACTGTCCTGTGGAACTTGTCCGCGGAAGCGACGGAACACCACGTCCTGCGTCCAAAAGTCTTCTTCCATGACGATGGGCAGATACAGCTAACATAGTTTGTAAGTATATTTTTACTAATACTTTGAGTCTTGTTGCTTGAATAAAATTATTATTTTTATTATATTTCGCGTAAATTTCTTTCAGGAAAATAGTTTCATCAGGATTATTTTATTTCTACCTTTCGAATCATAATATTGATGACATTTTAAAATCTATTTAATACTAGCTGACCCGACAGACTTCGTTCTGTCAAGAATTGGTTAAATTGGTCCAGGCGTTGTTGAGTTATGCGCTTACCAACACATTTTGCGATTCATTTTTATATTATAGATTGCTACCCGATAGGTTAGCTCCCCATGCTTCTATGAGGTTGCACAGTTTGCACACTTCTTAATTCGAATCGATGGCTTCGTTTTCGCTAGTCGTGGTATGTACTCGTACGTACCTACTGACAAATGCGTGTACTGACTGGTCAGGTCCACTCAAATATGTGAGGTTCTTACTTCAAAAGACCATTTAAGGCGACGATAACCGTCCTTTAATGATTTTATACTGAAGATCACGTCTAAACAAGTAGTGTTAATAATTTGTTTTTTTTTTTTTTTTTTTTGTTAAACACGGAGCATTTCTTAATAACTTAATTATGTTATTTTAGATTATGATTATAGTGAAATTAATTTGTAAAATGTCCAACGCGGATAAAAAACTGAGAATCACGCAAAATTTATCTAGCGTATTTTTTTTTGAAACCTTCACCTCTTTAAAGATAATTAAATTATTTATCTTTTAGTATACGTGTTTTATTAAAAACGTTTTGTGATATGTATAATAAATTAATAATGCGTCTTATTTGGGACAGCGCTCCTGGATTGGCGAGTCCTATTACTGGCTGGACGTACGACGCGTTGCGTGAGCTCAGTACAAAACAAGCTAACCAGTCAAGGTCACTGGCATACATCTTAGCCTTAAGACGCTCATCTAAATGGTCTTCACAAGATCCGAACTAGATAATGTCTGGGCTTTAAAAGAGATTGACCTCTGAGTTTGCTTCGGTATTTCTCAGTCGGATAGGAAAGACCGACCTCATGTAGTTTTTACAATATTATAGACGTCTAAAAGTGTATGTATAACTACTTTAAGCAAATAAACATAATCAAATGATCATTTAGTAATGCACTACGACGCAAGCGCCGCAAAAACAGGTCCGTATGTTTTTGTAATTTTGCACCCCAGATACAACATGAGGCCTAGCAACGTGTTGCAATGTGGGGACACGGTGTACCCCAGCCGATAAGTTATAATTACACCCTGTATAACTGACGCGCACCATTGATTTGGCGTAAATTTCCCATTAATTTGTATCCATGTAACAAGTTTCACGCTGATTTTAGGGAAGGAAAAATGAGGGTCGTTAGGAGAGGCGCAGTCAATTTGAGAATGTCGTGTTTTTTTTTTTTTTGAGTATTAGGGGTATGTATTTTGTTACAATTAAATTTTGTTGGAGTTTTTAAAGTTCAAAACTACTATTGCAAAAATGTGTGAAAATAAGCATATACTACCTATATTTATGTTACTATTACTATTAAACCACTGGAAGAGTCGCGGTCAATTTGAGAACGTCGTGCTTTTATGGGTATTAGGGGTATGTATTTTGTTATGATTCAGTTTTGTTGGAGTTTTTAAAGTTCAAAACTACTATTGCGAAAATGTGTGAAAATAAGCATATACTACCTATATTTATGTTACTGTTACTATTTAACCACTGGAAGAGGCGCAGTCAATTTGAGAACGTCATGTTTTTTTGGAGTATTAGGGGTATGTATTTTGTTACGATTAAGTTTTGTTGGAGTTTTTAAAGTTCAAAACTACTAGTACGAAAATGTGTGAAAATAATCATTTATACTACCTGTATTTATGTTACTATTACTATTAAACCACTGGAAGAGGCGCGGTCAATTTGAGAACATCGTGTTTTTTTTTTGGAGTATTAGGGGTATGTATTTTATTACGATTAAGTTTTGTTGGAGTTTTTAAAGTTCAAAACTACTAGTGCGAAAATGTGCGAAAGTAAGCATTTATACTACCTGTATTTATGTTACTATTACTATTAAACCACTAGGAGAGGCGCAGTCAATTTGAGAACGTCGTGTTTTTAGGGGTATTAGGGATATGTATTTTGTTACGATTAAGTTTTGTTGGAGTTTTTAAAGTTCAAAACTACTAGTGCGAAAATGTGTGAAAATAAGCATTTTTACTACCTATATTTATGTTACTATTACTATTAAACCTCTAAAAGCTCGGTCTGAGTTTTGACTGAGGTCTAAGACAAAATCACAATTCGGTAAAATCGAATTCTGTCAACCTTTCGGTACATTCCAAAAATATTTTTAAACAAGAAAAAAAATCAGAAATCATCACCACACCATTCATTTATCGAACCGAATGGAGCGACGAAAAGGTCAAAAAAAAAAAACAAGAAAGTGACAAAAAGCCGTGTTCGAGATGACAACGTCATCGGAGCGATCTTGCTGGACGATCAATTATGTATGATTCATTGCGTTCGCGCAGGCTCGGTGTGTCACCAGCCCTACCCGCTCCAAAATATTATGATTTTAAGATTTTATCGATGTTTCCAATAAATAAATCTGTTGCGACATTGTATCAACGTTGTGGGTATTTGAGAAAAAATTATAAGTTAAAACATGCAGCGTTTACCTGAGATCCGTCATTGTTAAATGACTGGAACGAAGATCTCACAGTCAAACACATGTGCGCAGATTTGCTTACTGGCGAAATTATGACGCGAGCAACTTATCAGGCATTTGATCATAGGCCTTTATGCAAGTAATAATTGCATTTTAATTGAGGCTGCCACTGAAAAGTAGGTATAATAAAATTAAATTCTGGAAAACGTTGCCTCTGGATTCTAACAAATTCAGTTAGAAAAGTCGCCTGAAACAACATATTTGACCTCGTGCTTCTCCTCATTAATGTGTGTGACCTGTCGCATTTATTAATTATTCTGTTATTACTTCACTTTTCATTCTTTTTACCAATTGTGGTAAGTAATTTTTATTTTATTTTTTTTATTTTTTTATTCTAGGTACATCGTCTTCACCTATAAATATTAATTAATGTATACAAACTATTACGCCGACACAGTCATCACTTCGTGTACAATAATCTAATTTTATTATATTAAAATATGTATGTTTAGGTTAAGGTATTTATCTATGGGCCTGCGTCGCCTGCAATAAAGTTATTATTATTATTATTATGTTTATATATCGTTTATCTCGGGACCCTGGGGTCCCGGACCTTTGGAAGGCGTACGAGGGGCCGAAACCAACTCGCAGAGGCCCCTTAGACAATTTTAAATGGAATGAGGCACCAACCGACGATTATCCCTGTACGCACTATGCAAGTGCACCCAAGGACAACCCCCGGCTGGTGTAGGACTATTGTAGGATATGGAAACAAAGATATTGGACTATGGATTTGGGTGGTTAAAATGGACTGGTTACCAAAAACTATGGAAGGACTATGGCCCCTGCCTGATCAATGTTTTATTGTACACGGATAAAATGGCAGGGGGTGACTTGCACACTCATTAATGGGCCCCCGGAAACGATCGCTAGCACATAGTGACGTAGCGACAAGGGGGGCAACATTTCCTGAGGTGCTCGAGGACTGGAGAGGTATTCCACGGCTCTCAGAACAATCCCAGAGCCCGGAAGATGGTCAAGATCCCTACAAGCACTTACTGGAATACTTCCTTCCTCCGAGCACGTTTTCTCTTGCGAATCTCCACTCAAGCCGGCCAATAAAGGCAAGAATGAGGTGGGAGCTCAGTTCCTCGTCAGTGTTCACTCCAGCCGGCCAATAAAGGCAAGCCAGAGATGAGGAACATGACTTCTCCCGGGAGATAGGGTCCGTGGGGTCGCAACTGCCCAACAGCTCGCCACATGCTGCCCTGCGGGTTTCTGTATCTCTCTTGGTCTGGCTCCTCACCCCAGATATGTTCCGACAAAGTAAACTCTACCGGCACAGACCTGGAGTTCGGGGCGCGCAAGCCCCACCACGACGTCAACGTAGAGATACGGCGGTGGGGTTATTATTATTATTGTTAACATTTTAAAAGAGTAAGTATGGAGTTTCTTGCCCATTCTTCTCCATACATAACTACATTTTGGAAGGCGCAACTAGAATCAATTAACTATTCATGTAATTTTTGACGTCCAAAAGTGCATCTTCGTGCCTATTTGAAATAAATGATTTGACTTTGACTTTGACTTTGTGACTGATATAGTTCATTAAGAGGATTTTTATGCTAAGCCGTGCCAAAACTAACCAGCAATGTTACGTATAATAATGTCGGAATTAATTGAATGTAAGTTGATTCCAAAACATGCAGTACTGGTTCAGGGTCGGGGGCAACTAAGTTCTGCGGAATTGAAGCTAAATGGATGCGACTATTTCGAGTATGCATCTACATGAACACTCATGTAACAAACTTATATTTATAGGTCGTCGTATTTCGGGAAATAACCGAAGCTTTCATAATTGTTAAAAGTGTTTAAACTATCACCCAGACACGTGTTGCTGGGAAGTTTGGTGTTATTATTACTTACTAGTTGCTGCTCGCGGCTTCACCCGCGTGGCTTTTCGTTTTCAAAGCCTTTTACTTCTAGTTCTGTGTTAGATGTTTGGTTTCCGCACTTAGTCCAAGTCTTAGTCAAGTGGACCATTGTGCGTGGGACATGGCGACCATCGGTGGTTATTCCAACCAGCCACCCTCTCTCCAGAAGTTGATCATGTCACCCGGTCTGTTCAGAACATCTGTGAAAAATCTGGGTGCCCCGAAGGTTTCTGTTCTAATCTCGGTGACGCCTGTGCATTGAAAGAGTACATGCGCAACGGTTTCCTCAGCCTCCAAGCAAGTTCTGTGCTGGGGACTGCCCGTTATGCCCATTGTGTGGAAGTGCTTGTTTAGCGAGTAGTGTCCTGAGATGTCTTAGTTACTCCTTATAATATCAGCTATCTGCAGGTAAAGTCTCATCAAAATCGGTCCAGCCGTTTCGGAGATTATCCGGAACAAACATACAAACATAAAGACAGACAAAAACTAAAAAAAAAATTGGTTGTCTGTAAAGTTGGTTTACGATAGGTTAACGTGACAACGTCATAACAAAACATTGTTGCGGCGCAAGCGTACAATGAGCGTAACGGGACATTTTCGTGCATGCAGCCGGCGTTCATCGATTTATTAGACGTTGTCACGTCAAAAACAAATATATAAGTACCGTTTAAACATGTTATATTGACATTACAAATAGACATTTCAATTTTATTTATTTTTGTAGATTTATTCGATCAAAATACACACACGTACCACATACGTACTATGTACGTAAGTACTTACTACTTATTATATAATAGGTACACTGCCACCGCTCCGCCGTCATCTGCTACTTCTTCTTCTCATAGGATGAAGGGAAGGTTGTTTTGTCTTCTATAAAATTTGGCATTCGAACAGTGCTGATATTGAATATAGGATTTTTCAGAAAAACAGCGCAGCAAGGTGTGTTACGACCTGCCCGCTTTTAACCTGAAAACACACATGTTAAAAAGCACGCAGTAAAGATTAGAGAGAAAAAAGATCGGGAATTTGGATAACAATGCTTTTGGTGAAATTTTCTTCATCATCATCATCATCGTTTCAGCCGAAAGACGTCCACTGTTGGACATAGGCCTCCCCCTATTAGGGGGGTTTGCGCTAATCGCCATGCTTGGCGATCGCAGTATGGTGTTAAAAAATACATAGAGAACGCTACTGCCCATTCTCTAATGTATCCCTTAGTCGCCTTGTACGAAACCTACGGGAGGAAATAGGGTGGTGCTATTCTTTACGTCCAGCACCACACGGAAATTTTCTTAAGATACCTAATTGGCTATCCTTTGCGAAGACGTTGAAATTCTTACGACCCTTAAAATAGCTTTATAGTTATTTTCTTTTCAGAACTGTTAATGTTCTTGCTTTCTTCTCTTTTTATTTAGTATTAATTTACTCTTGAAGGGATTACTAGATATGTAAATTAACTCGCAACAAGCTTTTACAGGATTTAAGAAGTTGCAAGTAAGACTTTTTCGTTATTACTCTGTCTTACCTGATGCTCATGGTAAATGATGATGCAATCATTAAGGAGCTCGTCAGTTACCTAGAAAACTCTAGTAGGTAGGTACACTTTATTGAGGACACCTCGGTCGACCAATCAAAAGTCATTAGTGGACCATTATAGTCCATGTCAGCAATTTCAGCTTTATACTTGTTTATCAATAATAACTTAATGTCCGACACGATTTTTTAAAGTCTTCAGATAACTTGAAGCTTAAAATGCCCATGCATTGCACAACTTTCCTTGACAAATCCTCTACTGTCCAGGGGCCTAAGTCTACTAATTTACAAACGTTGCAAAGGTCTCGCCATTGTGAGTATTTGACAGTGTTTGTATGGCAAATCTGTCAAAAACTCACAATGAAGAGACCATTGCAACGTTTGTACATTAGTAGACTTGGCTCCCAGGCCGCTCGTTTGTAGAATGCATTGCCAGATCCAATAAAATGCGCACAATCGTTGCCTGTGTTTAAAAGACTCGTGAAGGAACATTACCTTGTCGTTGTGAATTTGTTCTCGTTGTTAGCTGTAATGATCCATAGTCTTCATTTATTTTCTTAGCTTATATAGTTAGTATTTATGTATCTATTATATAGCATATATCTGTGTATCTATTATAGAGTATTGTACTGTTATACTTTTTATTTGTACCAATGACAACCCCATTTTATGCCCAGAAATTCACTGTCCAGACCAAGGTTGCCTATGCGAAGAGATTGCAGTATGCGATAAGGTATTGTATGTTTTGTAGTGTACCAATTTTTTTTTTTTTTGTAATTTTTAATCTGGTGTAAAATAAAGTAGATACATATAAATATAAATTAAAAAATCAATCCATTAGGTTAAATAAAAAGAAACGTTTTTCTACCTCCCACTAAAGATCATTGTCTTACTACGAACTATGACAGTTCTCGAAAAAGAAATGTAATCATAGACTGTCGAGACATTTCCTAACACTTCGTAGATAACCATCGTCTCCGACTCAATGAGCATTCATCACATTTTTTGTCAAGCAGCGCCATCTACCTAACTCGTCAATGAATCGGAAAGCGATCAATAATGGCGTCTCTTTAACCGTTACATTTCAAAGCGGTGAACTCTATCTTCTAATTCTTTTGGTGCATTTTGCAGTGCTACTCACTTTTTGAAGATACGGTTTAGTTTTGAAATATTTGAGATGTCATATCTATGATAAAACAATGGAACCAATCTAAATTGACGATCGTGAATGGGTTTAGTGTAATTTTTTGAAGATACATACTTAAAAAAATATCCAGAGCTGTGCAGGAGCAGATTTGCAGGGATTTTTTTAAAGTAATTTACACATTTTCTAGCCTTGGTTAGTGCTTTAGAATTGTGACATAACTCTTTCTCAGAGACGAATTTTCCTACTTTCCCTAAAAATACGTATTGAATACTTCAGTGTCTAGGTACCGGGCAGTTGAAGGAACTCTTAGTATCCTTCAACAGTAAACAAGCTAATTCATTGCTCAATAAGTTCATAACAAAAAAATCCTCGATACATTCATAACAAATATTCAAAGGAAACTACCGAACTATCATTAACCGTAGAAGAAATGTCACACTAATACTTCTTCACACGATCAAAGCTACCGTGGTGGGTAGGCAAGGCAGCTAAGGCGCCTGTGACAAAAACGTGGCATAGAAATAGGTCGTAACATCTGACTTCCCTTCCCTTCCGGGGCTAAATGGGCCGACACGGGGGCAAAAACTCGCTTGTGGTGAGGCCCGGTCGGAGGTCTGTACCGCCCACGGGAGAAGTGATGTGGTGTTTGGACAATATTATAATAATTAATTATTATTAATATTATGAATATTATAATTAATAATAATTAAGAGTATGTTAAGAATAAAATGAATAATACTTAAGAGTATGTTATGTATAATCTTTTATCTTTCATTAAAAGTAGAAATCTGAATTCTGATTTATTTTTTATTATTTTAACGTCATCGGACGATATCCGAAGTACTACACAATAGGGACATTTAATTAAAAAAAAAAACTTTTTAGTCCGTCAATCAGATAATAAAAAAAATATTAGACACGTATTTTTTGCTTTATCATATTAATAAAAAATGTCACAATTCTAACAAACTACGTATAAAATGTAGCTCATTTTGACGTCATGCCACATTTGAACTCAATGCCTTAGTTTTTTGATTACGTAAAAAAAAAAAATACTTGTCCAATATTTTTTAATAATCTACATGACGCACAAAAATATATTTTTTGTCAACATCCCTATTGTTCCCGTGTGTTGCGGTTGCTAATTTTGGTCATGTTCCAAATTCCTTATTTGGTGACTGGAATCACATTTTCAATGGGGACCGTGGGTGACATTACCAAACATTTCAAACTACCTATGGTTGTCCTCTTCTAGAAAATACTTATCATCAGGTACCCAAGCTTGGCTTTTTATTAACCAAAACAGCTGGAATTATCAACTTAAGACTAAGGACCAGGCTTCAGATGGGCAGAGCAAGCTATTAATTGAACTCAAATATCCTGAAGCTCCAATTCACGTCGCATTCACGTAGGTAGGTAGGCAAGGCGTCCAGGTCGGGTAGCTAAATTACTATTAACGGAACACTTATAACGACCACCGAGAAAACATATTTCCTTACTAATGGCTATTTTCTACCCATTTTGTAAATCAGCCTGGAAATCTAGATGAAAAGATCTGAAAATCTAGATTGAAAAACGTTCATTTTAAGAGCGATCTTTTTCATAATAAGGGAAGCTCTTCAGATACTGATTGGCTTATAAACTTGCCTTTTATTTGGCAGAAATTGGTAGTATTGGAACTCGTTAACTTTGTTCCACGGAACGTCTCATAGAAGGAATTTATTCATGAATTTTGTCTTTTCAATATGGCCTTGATTTACACAGAAATCATAAATACTATACCACCGTACTACAACATTAGGTACATACCTTTCTGCACTTTATAATAACACATCAGGCTTTAGGACATAAAAGGAGACTGTCAAACAGTCGAACTTTTTTTAAAACACTATGTGTCATATTTACTATATTTTTTTCTCCACGATGACACAGGGAATCCTAGTATATAGGTTAGTGTTAATAACATTTCAACTGATGCGTTTTCTTGAACTTGTTCTTTATTTAACCGCCTCTGTGGTCTAGTGGTAAAACCACCTGTCTCAGATCCAGAGGTCCCGGGTTCGATTCCCAGCGGGGGCAAAAATTTCTGCTCGGTTTGGATGGTGGTAGGGCTTGTTCTAAGTCCGCCTGGCTAGCTACCACCATCTTATCTAAGTCTGTCGCCAAACAACAATGTTAACAACATTTGTTGTGTTTCGGCAGTTAGAGGTAAGATAGCCAGTTCCTCTGTGGTTGAGGATTCCGGGTAAAGCTCGCTTCCATCTTCGGCCTTATCATCACTTACCATCAGGTGAGATGAAGGCCAAGAGGTTCCCCGTTGTCTGTAAAAAAAAAAAAAAAAATAATTTGATCATGATTATTATTACACCTTTTATAACACATCTTTCTTAGCTCTGTGTTCAAAACGTCTGTACCAAATGTGTTAAACCCAAAAACTTAAAATTGCACGCTACATTACATGTGGCCATGATTTATTGTAGAGCCACAAAAACTGGGTAAATGAGGGCGCTGTGGTTTCAGCTCACACATTCGTGGATTAGTTTGTTGGTCTTTAAGGACGACAAAACTATCGTTTTGGTATACCTATCAATTTGAAAGACATGTTTTCTATTACGAATAGTGACGTCATAAATAAAGAGATTAGAAAAAAATATAGCTTGGCATCTACGTAAAGGTCAATTTGGACCAAACAAGCAATATTGCACCTTCTATCTTCAACCAAATTATTTTTGTGTAATCTGGGATAGAGCATTCTTTCGTTGGTCTATCTATACGAGTACTAAAACGTCAAGAGTATGAAGAAAAGAAAACTCTGCTCTTGTTCTATGTTCGTTTGGTCTAAGATCACCTTACGATACGCATTATTTCAGTTCGTGCACATAAGTACAAGTGCAGTGCAAGTTATTTGATAATAATGTATTATCAAATAATGTATTATCTCTAGATCGGATGCCATATTCACCTAAAGTTGAGTTGTTGGGTAATATGGAATGCGCTTTTGTATCGAAAAAATCCCGCGGTTCCGGGATCGGGAAATTTAGGTTTCTGATTATAGAATCGGATTACATTTACTAATTTTCAAATGTTGGCTTATAAGGAATGCACACAAAATTAGTACTTTTTTCTAAATATAGAATCGGATGTTTATCTACTTACCTCAGTAGCCGAGGTAATATTTACGCCCAATCAGAATATAGTACTTAATTTAATAAAAATATATATATGTATATATATATACGTATGTTTTTTGTTTGTTTTAACTAACACACACCACATCATCTTCTTAAATAAATATGCATCTTAATAGTTATGCAATCCATACTATACACCCGACTAGTGTGTGCATTGTCGGTGTTCCTGGCATACTGGGATTTTTCTTACAGAAAAACATATTTTAAGAAGCCGATTCCATACTTTCATAGCAAAATTACCTTTAGGTAAATAAGCATCCAAATATCTGATCTCTAATTATCACTCAATAATTCGTGAAGATTCGCCCAATGGTATCATTCAAAGTATTTAATAATTACAATGGTGAGATTAGGACGCGTTATTGCGTTTTTCCATCTGGAATTTCTCAATAGCAGCCCGGAGTCTGGATTTGTGCCCGTTTGATGGCAATAGGCTCGCCCCCTATAACATCGGACCATAGATCGTGAAATGTTGGTTTGCCATAATCGCCAATTGTAAAAAAGGTTTATATAAATGACTAATATTATTTCAAATGGAGTATACACGTACCGTGTGGTGCCGTACGTAAAGAATAGCACCACCCCATTTCCTCCCGTGGGTGTCGTAAAAGGCGACTAAGGGACTTACTAGAGAATGGGCAGCAGCGTTCTCTATGCATTTTTAACACCATACTGCGATCGCCAACCCGCCTGCCAAGCGTGGCGACTATGGCAAATTCCCCCCTTTCGGAAGAGGCCTGTGTCCAGCAGTGGAGGTCTTTCGGCCAAAATGATGAAGGACGTGTTAAGGGGCCGTGCACGAAATCGACTGAATTTGATCAATTTTGTTCATTGTTTGTGAGAGAGGGAAAAATAATTTAAACAAAATTATTGGCATTTGAAAAATTGTGTTCTTTGTTTTGCATGCGGCTGAAAGGGATTTTTCAAATAAATTAAGTATTCACGGTAAATCACTAATATTCGCAACAAGTTTTCCGAATAATGACGCGAGACTGACATTTGATCATCATTCTACAAGAAATTACTTTTGATTTTGAACACAAAAAATATCATCAATATCATTATATGGTCTACTTGCATGTGACTAAACCACTTTTTTCAACTTCCATACAAAATATAGCAGAAGAATAATATTCAAAAAACCTTTTTTTTTTTCGTTTTAAGCCCATCAGTAATATTTTTTTCCTATTATTTAGCAATTCATATCAAGAAATTTAAAAATCACAAATTAGTCTACAGCTATCCTTAAAATATAATCAACATTTTATTTAATGATTATACAATATCTTCATTAAGTAAATCAACGGTGAAATAAACCATATTTTGGAGAGCACAAAAATAATGAAACACGAATGGTTTAGCACCATGAAAACTGTACTTTTGTAGTTACACAGACTTAATGTTTCGATTATTTCAAGTTTTCTCACAATTAGATAAGAAATTGACAAAAGAGAGTATTTTTCGTGCACGGAGCCTTAACGATTATTGAAAATAGAAAAGATTAATTGCGTCACATAGGAAAACATGATGCTTTATAATGAAAATATTCGGGACTTTTCTCGAATTTTCATACCATACTTTTCCAAACCACTGCAACTTTCGTAAGCCTGAATCAGAAAAAAACAGCCTGAAAAGTACCGAAACAATGAATTTCAGCGAGTCCCTTATCAGGCATAATGCAAAAGAAACAATCGTAAAAAAAGGAAAAAAAATGTTTGCCAATATGTTACCGTCAGTTCATTGCCTCCGATAAGATGGAAACAGAAACTAAACCCGTCATCGTTACCGAAGTAATTGAGATCATTTATATTGGTATCGCTTCATAAAATTCAATTATGCCAAACTCGTTTGATTAAATTCAAACAAAGGGCTTTGACGTTTTTAAGACATCACACTTTTCTAAACAAATAAACAAAATGTGCTCCAGGTTTGGTCATACACTCCTGCCCAAAATGGATGTATGGATATTGCAAAACTTGAAATATATACCGTAGAACGGGGCTATTTGGATTTTCAGGGTTATTTGTAATAAAGTAATTGTAAGAGTTGATTTGACATAAATTCTACCAAAACAACATAGACAGCTTTTATTTTATTTCTGGTCTTGTTTACTTTTACAATTTTACAATTTTTCGTACGAAGATCACAATTCGAATTTATGTCAACTCATTGCTTTGTTCCAAATAACTCCAGAAAATCCAAATAGCCCCGTTCTACGGTACATGAACTCACGCCTGCTTCCCATAGGAGTAGGCAGAAACTATAGAACGCCACCTACTGCGATCCTAACACACTCTTTTGATTCGAACATTGACATATGTTCTATTAAAAACATTGCCACAAGGCCTATGCCCCGCAGGTACCTAAGACATTGCCACAAGGCCTATGCCCCTCAGGTAACTAAGACATTGCAGCAAGGCTATGCCCCGCAGGTACCCAAGACATTGCAGAAAGGCCTATGCTCAACAGGTACCCAAGACATTGCCACAAAGTCTATGCCCCGCAAGTACCTAAGACATTGTAGCTAGGCCTATGCTCAACAGGTACTCAAGACATTGCCACAAGGCCTAGGCTCCGCAGGTACCTAAGACATCGCAGCAAGGCCTATGCCTCGCAGGTACGTAAGACATTGCAGCCAAGCCTATGCTCAACAGGTACCCAAGACATTGCCACAAGGCCTATGCCCCGCAGGTACCTAAGACATTGCCACAAGGCCTATGCCCCGCAGGAACCTAAGAAATTGCCACAAGGCCTATGCCCCTCAGGTAACTAAGAAATTGCAGCAAGGCCTATGCCCCGCAGGTACCTAAGACATTGCAGCCAGGCCTATGCTCAACAGATACCCAAGACATTGCCACAAAGTCTATGCACCGCAAGTACCTAAGACATTATAGCTAGGCCTATGCTCAACAGGTACTCAAAACATTGCCACAAGGCCTAGGCTCCGCAGGTACCTAAGACATCGCAGCAAGGCCTATGCCTCGCAGGTACGTAAGACATTGCAGCCAAGCCTATGCTCAACAGGTACCAAAGACATTGCCACAAGGCCTATGCCCCGCAGGTACCTAAGACATTGCCACAAGGCCTATGCCCCGCAGGTACCTAAGACATTGCCACAAGGCCTATGCCCTTCAGGTAACTAAGAAATTGCAGCAAGGCCTATGCCCCGCAGGTACCTAAGACATTGCAGCCAGGCCTATGCTCAACAGGTACCCAAGACATTGCCACAAAGTCTATGCCCCGCAAGTACCTAAGACATTGTAGCCAGGCCTATGCTCAACAGGTACTCAAGCCATTGCCACAAGGCCTAGGCTCCGCAGGTACCTAAGACATCGCAGCAAGGCCTATGCCTCGCAGGTACGTAAGACATTGCAGCCAAGCCTATGCTCAACAGGTACTCAAGACATTGCCACAAGGCCTATGCCCCGCGGGTACCTAAGACATTGCAGCAAGGCCTATGCCCAGCAGGTACCCACGACATTGCCACAAGGCCTATGCCCAGCAGGTACATAAGTGTCAGCTTGAATCGATACGAAAAATGGAAAGCATGACCTCAGACCTCGGGTAGACCATAAGCTTGCCGAAACATTTATTGGTAGGTACCGTCAGGGCAATTAATTTTCTATCAAATTAACACGCTGCGTCAATTTGGCGACTACATAATATGCATAATACTCGTAAGTAACTGCATGTCTGTGAATATAATACAACTGTCGAAGTAAGACAGTTGTGATTTGAATATACAGGCAATTTAAATAGATAAATATTAATTTATTTTTAATAATATTTATTATTTATTTCATAATTATTTATTTACATTTATTTTATAAGTAATTATTTATTTTGATAAACAATTAATTTCCCTGATTTTAATCTACACAGGCCGCAAGCAATCTCTGTACGAGTAGGTAATGTTACTTTTATTATACTTGTATTTCTTACCATATCAGAAAAGCTTTTTACTTTCGAAGTTCGATGTGCAGCTGGTGAATCATTCTGGACCAGTTCCGTATGAAAACCTAGTCCTTTCGGAATATTCATCGGTTAAGAATTCCAAAACGTCGAAGGCAAGAAATTTTTCCAGCTATGTACTTTTACCATACATAATGTTTTATATACTAATTATATGAGACCAGTTGCTTTTCTCAGAACTCAAAAACAATGCCAAGAACCCGAAAACGAATCCCGTTATGCGATTCTATTTTTGTCTTTATCGGTTTAATAGAGGTGCATATAGCGGTGTCTCTGTCCCCCTTGAATGGAAGTCGCAGACAGCAGGACCAGTTTTTGCAACGAAGGCTCCAGTAGAAATCATCATGGAGTCACATTTTGCTATAGCAAGGCAATAGTTGTATGTGAATATATCGAATGGCTATCGGTTGTTGCGACTTGGGGCGATTCAGCTTATACATTTAAAGAAGCTCTGCTGGACATTGCGAAGCTTTGATTCAGGTTGTTGGCACCAGCATAATTTAATACAAATAACCTCCCTTTAGAAATTTTCTGTATTGAATTCTCTCAACAAAAAAGTTACCTACTACAAGGAACGTTTTCCTGGATACGCAAAAAGGTATTTTCATCCAGTTTTGTTGACGATGTCAATCTTATTACTGGTTTATTCAACAAATAACATTTTAGAATCAGTGCAAGACGCGTGCTTACCAGTATTTTCCATTACAAACGTCCTTGCTGAATGCGTAGAACTGCAGAGCTTCAACCATGCCACAGGTCATTATACTTTACAAAATGAACAACATTCCTGATTATAAGTACCACCTCTGGAATTGGCATGCTATTTCCAACAGCTGTTTTTATGCCAAACATAATAGCAAATAGCGCACGAACTAATTGTTACTGCCCCATCAAGAATCAAGGGCTTAATTTTATACATGTACACATTTGCATAAAGCAGCAGGTGTGATCAAATGGAGACTTAACCCATGTTGGACTAAAAAGTCAATCTTTAGTGCAAACACTATTAATGTTGAATCAACAGAATGCATTGTTGGTGGAAGTCCCCTTGTTTGAGTTAGCTACCGATTTGCTTCAGCCCCTATTACTGATAAGTACATGATTCGTGTTTACAAATCACAGTAATGACTTGTACTGGGTGAGTAACAATTAATTCCGCGCTTATTGAATTGACGCTAAGCACTAATTTACCTCCCTTTTCTCGTTTCATAGTAGACCAAGTTTGTATTTCTAGTATATTGGGAATCCCAAATGATTTGATGTTCGTTTCATTAAACGATATCAGATTAATATATACTGCAATGAATCATTTCCCAGACTGAATAAGTATACTTACATTGGGAAGCTAAGTGATTTTATTAGTAGCCCATTAGAGAACCTCGATCCCAATAAGTTTTAAGTATATTTTGGAATCCCAACCGGCCTCATTTTTATGCTGTAAACTTTGTCATAGTCATCCATGAAAATTGGCTGATTTTTTCGCAAGTATCTAGTGCTTAAATAAAGCCTGTAATCGTCTGCAATCGTGTACCTACCACAAGCTATGCTGGCAAATGTGCAAGAGGTGCAGAATAGACACCGAATCTCATTGATGAACGATGTGACCTACCTAATAAGCACCTTTTAAATCCAAACCAAGCTCACCCGAGACTCCTCAATATATAAGGAAACAGTTTTACGCGTAAAAAGATATTCTCCGTACTGATAAAAGTTGGAATTTTTAAAAGAGGCATCCGAAGGGACCACCCAACCGCCCCAGCTGCGTTTTATTTATTGTTTTAATTAAAACAGCATAACTCAGGACAGCGCGCGCGCCTCTCTGACAGCCAGTAACTCTAAAGGAAGCTTCTGGGCGATTCTTTGTCACAACCATACTGCGAACGTACGAGGAATCTAGGATAGATTATAATTTATTATAGGGGAATAGTGGACTTAGGTATTTTTCTGTTGTTCGATTGATTGGCTCGGCTCCGGTTGAACAAATACATAAATAAAAATATAGTTGAATCATTTATATGCTAGACGAAGGAGGGTATGCACATAAGTACTGTCATGCATAATTTTCCTTCGAGATTCTGCAATGTAATTTGTAGCAGTAAGCACGTTATGACGTATAAGACGTTGCTCAAGTCGGTAACAGTAGCCATGCAATTAATTGAAGTGGTTTTGAATGATGGTGTACTACATAGTTTACACCAAACAAAAAATACATCCTTTACCTGGATTACGGATGTATGACCTGTGTCTTGTCTGGACAAGACACAGGTTTTGATATAGTATTAGAGAGGTAAGTACTCCGATTATACACAATAGTTCGGGTCACATTCGATTCGGAAGTATTTGTTAGGCAACAAAGCCAAAGCGAAGCGAATTACAACAAAAACTGACGGAGTTCTGAGGTAACAAACATACAATTTACAGTGGAATTGAGAACCTTCACCTTTTTTAAATGGGTAAAATAGTAGATTTAGCCGATTAATGGCTACAAGAACAAATGTGTTAAGGCTCCTATAAACAGGCGCGGCACGCGACACGACACAAAGAGACCGCTCGTCGCGCTGAACGCGGTGACTTTGTGTCGCGTCGCGTGTCGCGCCTTTTTGTAGGAGCCTTAACACGAATCAGTGTGGCCAATCCAATGCTCACTGAGGTGTGCTACACATAGGTACCCGCACTGGGGCCCAAGTCTGCTATTTTTATAAATTCGTCACTCCAACACGATTCCATTATCATTTTGCTAAAAGTTCGTAATCTGCTAAATTAATAATGGTCGATCATTGGTCGGTCAATGGTCTCGTAATAGAATTGTATTACAATGGCATTTTGAACATTTATTCATGCCAGATTTCATTTATATATATTTTTACATATTATTTATTAGTGTTATAAGCAATCTGAAGTAGTAGGAAGTTGGAAGTTTAGTAGGAAGTTTCATTTGTCATTATGTACGAGATTACCAATTCTTTCAATGGAGTGTCAGTGGCTGACTATTGGAAAGTCATAATGACGCCATTATATTAGTAGATTACCAAACTTGGCAAAATCAACAATTATGAAATCAATGATAGACCATTCTGACACTATTGTACTAGCAGACTTGAGGCCCTGGTCTTTGTGTTATAATAACTAAGGGGTTTTTAAACCCTTAAAAATAAGACTGCTTTTGTAATTGAATTAATGCACATTATGAAGGTAGTTTATTCAGAATCGTTTACCGAAACGATTTCTGTCATTTTTAATTTAGTTATTCTTTTAGACCAAAAATTATAAAAACTACTTAAGAGCGCATACATTGGTCCACTAGCGCCACACCTTTTAAAAAAATATTATCTCGTGACTGAGAAGGAATTATGAAAAACGCCTCAACAGCGACCTCGGTAAGGGTATCTAGAATGTTCTAATACCTTTTATAAAGTTTCATATTGAAACAAAAACACGAAGCAACAAAATACGACCTAGAGGAATGTGCCCGTTTTTCTTTAGAATGAATTTTGTTCCTTCATGTCTCAATATGAAACTTTATAAAAGGTATTAGAACATTCCAGACACACCGAGGTCGCTGTTGAGCCGTGGTTCATAATTTATTTTTTCTTTTTCTTCTTCTTCTTCTCAGTCACGAAATAATATTTTTTAAAGTAGTGGCGTAGTATGTCCTCTTAAATTACAGTCACACTTCCGCTGTACAATCAAAACAAACCAAAATGGACGAAGTACCTACTACGCTAGACCCAGATACGTGTGCGACTATGTGCGTTCGTAGATTTGTAATGTGACCACAATTTTCTTCCACAATCAGTATAACTAATTTAATAAATAAACAATGTTAATAGTAAAAATAGTAAAAATTCGGTGTATTTATTATGATTATGATTATGACATAATATTCTAATTGAGGTGATTGGTGGTGTGCGTTAATTTCGAGACATGTTGTATAAAGTGGCTTGAATATAAGAGGTTCTGATCTTCGGTGATTTTTCCCCCTTTGTTTCCTTTATGATCATGCTGACTAGAAATCAAAACGTCTATGCCAAGTATTGCCTAAACCTTCTATTGACTAGGAAGCACAATGTCTACCTTGCAATATGTCTATACAGTATTTGAACTAAACCTTATTCTGACTACACCCAAAGTCTCTAATTCAGATAATTTATGTAAACAAAGTAATGTCAAGGAATGTCACTGTCAAAATGACAGGACAGTGGTACAAAACATTTTATCATATTTTTTTTGTAAATAATCGTCTATGAAATTAAAGTGAATTAATTATAAGAACTATGCAAACAAAATACCGTTGCCAAACAATGTTTTATGTAGTGTGTCGGAGACACCTCCTATGATCGTCATAATCACCCCTTTTAAGTCCACTGCTAGACGTAGGCCTCCCAAAATCGATTTCCACTCGAAACAGTTTACAGCCGTTTTCATCCAAAATGTGGCTAGATATGCGACATACAATATGAATCTATGAATGAGAGTTGTATTATAAGTGTTGTTAAAGATGTAAAAAATGTGAAAATGTTTGGATCTCCTGCATTGTTACCAGTATCATAAAATATTTTATGCCAGAAAATATACTTTTTTTTAATAACTTTGTTTTAAACCGAAAATTTATAAAAATAATTACGGTATGACTATTTTTTTTTTTATTATTTCTTAAATTCAGTACTTAAAAGAAAATGGAACCTTTTTTTTCGCCTTTTTATGTGAATTACCATTACGAAGATATTTTTTGATATGTTATATCCCCTTTGTTTACATAAATTATCTGAATTTGAGACTTTGGGTATATAAACCAAAATGCCTACCTTGCAATATGTCTATTATTTTAAGAGAAGAAAGGGAGTACCGTTTCTGGCGTTGTGTGGTCACAGTTCTAACCTAACCTAACCTAAAGTTCAGAGGCCCTAGTGTGAGTTTATTTTAACCATCTCGACTATTGCATTTTAGGCATTTTGATTGTTAAACATTTCGATCTCTAGGCGATTTACAGCTAATGCAATTTGCTGTGTAGACATTAATTTTAGGCATTTTGCTTCGTAGACCAATTGAAAGTTAGACACTGATCATAAAGTTTTTGTTTGTTGTGTTTAGTTAGGTGAGTGGGGACATGCATATTGGAGTTTTCGATTACATTTCGCGTAGAAGTTGAAAGGATTACTGACAGCATTGTAACAAAATTATTATTGACAAAATTTAAATCCGGCCCTGGTTTGTGTCTTCAATTTACCCACATTTTGATTTTTGTTTCACATGAATCTTGCTGCTACCTTCAATGTCTTGTTATGTACGTTAATTATTGTTGTCGTCTTTTAATATTTGTGCATGTCGTACTAGTTCTACTCATGAATGTCATCATTATTATAATATAGTTAAAATATTTCTCATTAAGTGAAATTTGTAGTAAATTTATTTTGAGTAAATAAAGATTCTTTAACCACAAATACCATTGTGGTAGTTTTTTCAAAAGGTAAAATATGGATTTATTCTAAATTAAATAAAACCAAAAATACAGTTGTATTATTTTTTATTTAACAGATTTTATAACTTTTAGTCACAGATTTTTGAGAACTTAAAATTGTTGCCGAACTGAGTTGAATAATTTGCAATGTACTTTTTAATACAACATTTATATTATGATTGTTACTACTTTCAACTTTTATTCAAGAACGAACGAACATCGTGTCTGCTACTACATTTATATATTAAGTGGATTATTTTATTATAATGTACTTTAAATCTATATAAAAGGAACTAACAGTGCATTTATTTAGCCGGAATATTATTTAATGCTTAGAACTACTTAAAAGACAGTAGGAATAATTATGTAAAAATTTTGAAACAAAACTGCAAATTAAAGAAGATTTTAAACAATATTTTGCCGGCAAATTAATTTCTCTATGACTATACTAGTCTAGGTAATAATTATTAAAACTATGGAAAAACTTTCACATTCATTTTACGTACCTAACTACAAACTACATCTTAAACTAAATTAAATATGAATTGTCAATAAATAAATAGTATATATTATTTAAAGGTTCAAACAACCGAATTACAGAACCATAGTTTAAAAAAATAATAACAGAAAACTAACATCCGTAAGCTTGAAACAAAGTTAGTTTTCTAACATCTTATTACTTAATATACACTTACTTATTTTTACAACAATTTCAAAATGACAGTCAGTTTATATGTGATTAATTGATAATACAGATCTACAATATTACACTCCCGGACTCCCTAAATCGAATTACTCCCACTTTTTGTATAGAATCCTATAGCTTTTTAAATGGTCGTGAATTCAAATTGGGAAAATCACACACGAAAATGTTGAACTGCATAAAAACTTTTTCTTTGACTCATCATTATTTTCATGTTTTAGGCGTTCACATGGAATTGCACGGTGGATCGATTTAGGAGTCCGGGAATGTATAATTATATGCTTATTATAATGCACGTCGCAAAACAAGTGTTTCATCATCCCAAGCTAAGTACATGAAAAGGATAAAATGTTTAATAGTTATTCGGTTTTACAGACTATGGATCTTTTTTTATTTATTTACAATGCTCATTTATGCGGACAATAATTTATAGGTATTTACATTTACAAAGCAAAGTAATCATACAATATTTCAATTTTCTCAACTTAATCCGAAATACTCGTACGGTATTCTTTTACTTTGACACTACTAGTAACATCAATCAATTTAAAATTCAAAGCCAAGAATAAATGCGAGTATCTAGGAATCATCACCTATTTATTTATGTACTTATTAATATTTTTGACTCGGAGCCAATATGCAAACACACAGAAAAGAAGGGCATTTTTATTCTCAATGCAATAAAGTTAGTGGAATGCAATGATTTATTCTTACTTTATTTTGGGAAAAACAATGTACCTGATGTGTTGGACGGATGCAACAGTGTGCGTTTATCCTTTGACTATAAAATTGTCTTGAACATATCAGTTACATTATACTCCATTTGAAATAAGATTAGACATTTAAGTATTTTAAGTAAACCTTTTTTACAGTCCGTTCAACCGATTTTGACTTTTATTGCATTGGTGGCATGACAAATGGCAGCTGCAGTAAACAGTTGGTATTGTGACCACTTTTTGCTTTTAATGCCATAGAAGAATAGAAGTCAAAATCATTTGAACGGCTGTAAAAAAAGCTCCCTCCGACTCTTCCCTAAGCCGAGGTTCGTACCCCACAGGGGGTGCCCTTAGCGCGCAGTCGTTTAGTTTATAAGTTTTATGCCCTGGCTGGAGGCTTTAAGTTTTTAGGAGCTTAAGGCAACCACAGGAAAGTCTGGTTAAGGAGTCACAATCTCTAAAGGTCAACTCTGAGACGGCCTAGTTAAAAAAAAATGTAGAAAAGGTTTTTTTTTAATGTCTAATATTATTTCAAATGGAGTAGGTATAGGAGATTCGATACAATTGCAGAATTCATCTAGTACAACATTTTAAAGAATTGACTTCACAACCACTTACGTAGAAAATGTATTCGCGAATACCCTAAACGTTCATTTATATTCCAATATATACTAACACAATATTACAACCTTTCTGTCACAAAATACCAAATCAATAAAATTCACTGCTGAAATTGATACTGTCTTGCATTTTCAATTTATCACTTTTTATTTTCACTTTTCGGTCGCACATCATAATTTTATTGTTATTGTTTATACCAAGAAATAGATAAATATATCATCACCTTTAATTTGATGCTTAAGAAGCTGTTAGTTAGGTTGTTCATCGACTAGCTTTAGGGTTTCTACAGAAACAGGCCCTTGGGGACTTTGACCATCAAATGGTCATGGGCGTTGTACACGCATGGACTTTTGTGATTGTGGACAGACTCTTGGGACTGACATTAAATGGTCGTGGGCTTCGAGCATGATTGGGGCACTAGACATTGTGTCTTGTCGGAGTCCTGGTGACGTTGACCATCAAATGGTCGTAGGCTGTGTGCATGAATGGGCTGTCGCAATTGTGTCTTGTCAGCATCTTGGGGACCATGACCATTTATTGGCCATGGACTTTGTGCATAAATAGGCTGTTGAGTTTAGGTCTCGTCAGTATTTTGGGGACTTCAGCTACTTAATGACCTCGGGCTTTGTGAAGAAATGAAATGGCTGTCGCAAATGTGTCTGAACAGCCTCTTGGGGACCTTGAACATCAAATAACCATGGGCTCTGTACATTAATGGGCTGTGGAGCTTGTGACTCGTCAAGCTGTTAAGGATCACGGCCATTAAGTGACCTTGGGCTTTGCGATGAAATGGTCTTTGGAGATTGTGTTTTGTCAGGCTCTTAGGGACTTTGTCCCAAAATGGCCATGGCCTATGTGCATGAAATAAGTGCTGACTTTGGTCAACATCGTCCAGGGGCTTTGACTATAAATGGTCGTGGGCTCTGTACATGAATTGGCTGTAAAGATAATGCCTTAGGCTTTTGAGGACTTTTTCCATTAAATAACCAAAATCAGGCAACGGCAATATAAGCCCTAGGTCTTTCTGTGGCAATCGTTGCCCAAAATCTAGCGGTTAGAATGCTTGCACTAAATCTGGCATCGGGAATCTTTGCCTGATATCTGGCAGTGGAAATCTTTGCCCAAATTCTGGTAGTGGTAATCTTTGTCCAAAATTGAGCTGTGGAAATCTTGGTGTAAAATCTGGCAGTGGGAATCTTGGTAAGAATTCTGGCATTGGGAATCTTAACCCCAAATCTGGACGTGGCAACCTTTAGCCGAAATCTGTCTGTGGAAATCTTTGCCCGAAATCTCGCAATGTGAATCTTTTTCCGACATCAGGCTTATGTAATCTTTACCGAAAATCTAGCTGTGGGAATCTTTGCCCAAAATCAGACGATGGCAATCTCTGTCCAAAATCTACCTGTGGGAATCCTTGCCTTATATTATGTTGTTCAGGAATATGTCCGTTGGCGAGACGACGGCCCACCATCTGATTACCATGATGTACGGAAGCTTGCCTGAATAAAAGAGGTTCAGAATTTTCTTCGTAAACAGACCGTTGCGCAATATGATATGTTTGCCCACCATGTGGAGCAGATTGCTCGTGAAGAGGATTGTGTTCAAAAAGATGTTCTTGGAATCTTTCTCCATAAACAGATTGCTCACAAATAGGTTGTGGATAATCTTGCCAATCAGTAGGAAATTTTCGGTCAACATTTTGCCCAAAAGCAGAGTGTAGGATACTTCTATGATCAAAGGTTTGATAATCAGCCGATTGAGATGACCCGGGAACAGCATGTGTGAAAACTTGCCCAAAATTAGGCTGTTGGGAAGTTTCCGTAACATCACGCTGTTCAAAAGCTTGCTGTTGGGGCGTTCGCATACCTAAGGGCTGTCTGGAATTATGTCGATGAACAGGTAGTTGAGAAAGTCTTTGATTTTCTTGGTTTTGATTTTCTTGGATATTTCTATTAATTTCTTCATAAATATATTCTTGCCTGGTACTAAGGCATCTGCCTCCGCTAAGTTTGGACACGGACACAAATTTCATTAAAGTCTAAGACGCTAGTAAAGCGCGCAATGAAGGCTAGGGGCAATCCATGGAGTTGGGGCTGGGGGGCCCGCCCATCACGCTGTAGGGCGGGCTGTGTGGCGGCAGCGACTGGATCGAACCCATCGGCCCGTGATACATGTCCATTTCTAAGGACGCGTCTGGCGAACACTTGTCCGACATCTTGTTCTCTTGCTTGGTTACCATTCGTCGCCACTTTGCCCGCGCGTTCTGGAACCACACCTGCGAACAAAAAATATAATTGTTAGTGTGTGCACATACGACAAATAACGCCAGCGAGCGCAAAGCTTCGTAAAATAAATATCGCAAAGAAAAAACCCAGAACGCGTTCCAAATTTTCTGGCGATCCTGGCTTCCGCCCGACCGCATTGCACGCGGAAGCTGGATTCCAGCCTGCCCCGTTTTTATGGCACGTGATTGCATTCTTGCCCGCCGTTGAGCGTTCCGAAGTGCAGATTTTATCTGTAATTAGCAAGCTGGCCGGCCGGTGCGTGACCGTCACAATCGCAACATTCCGAAGCGCTGTTCCATGCACTAAATGTGCTCACTGGGGAAAAGCTACCAAATCTCGTGTTATGTCGATCATATTTATAAAGCTAGACGATTTGACCGACTTTATCCGTACTTGTATTACGTTCGCGTTGAAGATTCAGTGCGGACGGCACAAGAGCGCGCGAATCTCACGACCAATCACGCGCAGCTGCGCCTTAGCCCCGCCCCCCGCGTCATGGCGGCCGATGTTGCCTTACGCGCCAAATTTAGATGCCCGTTTCTTTCTTGGCCCTGAAGTGGCATTCGGCTGGCGATTGTCCGGAAAAAGCGAAAAGTTCAATAACTTTAAAGGTACCTACCTAACTATATATCGCTGCTATAAGTATAAGTACAAGTTGAATACAGTTATCGAAGAAAATAATTACGGCTTCATTGAAAGAACGCGGAACTTATATACTTTTGTTACCTTACTGTCTTCAATTTATAATTTAAAGTACATAGATAGTGCTTAACAATACATCACTGACCTACTACGTCGAAATTTTATAATTATATTTTAGTTACGACCTTATGAAACATTATTTTCCCTGAAGAGTCAGTCACTTATAGAAAGTCTTACAATCAGAAATAACTCAACAGTATGTTTTGTTTAAATAGCGTAGGCAACATACTCGTAAATTAATCCTATCAAATAATAATAAATTTAATTAGGTGCTTATTCATAAATTCGAAACAAAGCATGGTCTCAGGCGTTAACAATAAAATTGTGAAGGATTTTTCGTTGTATAAAAACTAACTACATTTTAGTGAAGTAAACTCAGTAGGTAGGTAAAAATATTCGCAGTATTAATAGTTTTTCACGCCGCGGTGCTTGTATTAACTAATCGTTCACTCCGCCCGCGTGTCCGCCTCTCGTATAGTGATGTGATTGTGAATTGGATAATCAATTAGTCGATTACTCAATTTGTTTGTTATTTAATGATGTTACGTTCTATCAGGTAACGCCATTTACCTACATAATTATTTATTATTTGACATGAATTGTTATTTTTCTATAGTGAGGTGGATTATCACTTAAAATTAAATCAATTGACTCTGAAAATGAATACAAATCACCCTCGACAAGTTCCTGAATAGTAATAGTCTGTCAAAAATATGTACGTAGTATCTAATTTGAAAATCAATTCGACGTACCTTGCCAAGTTAGAAAATAACTAACTATACATAGGTAAGTTACATTGGATGCAATTTAATTTATCAAAATAAAACAGCGATTAATTTAACATTAAACTAACTGTAGCACTGTTAACAAAGTCCATATTTATCTTGTTTCGTATGAATGAAAACAATAAGTATTTCTGTTCCCTAAGAACATGCAATAGTAAAATTATCATTGCCAATTTAATTTCCCGATTAAATGTATAATATATCATCATCATCTTCCTGCCCTTGTCCCATGCTACTTGGGGTCGACGCAACACGTTTTCTTTTTCCATTCTCCCCTGTCAACCGTCACTCTATCATTCACTCCCTTCTCTTTCATATCATACTTCACACAATCCATCCACCTTTTTTTTTGGCCTTCCTCTCCCTCTTCATCCATCCACATTTATATTCAACACTCTTTTCGTAATATGCGTAAGAAAAAAATGTATAATATATATTATAATTTATTTAGTCGATAGTTGAGCTCACCACTAGTATAGAAAATGACTGAGAAGTCGAGCAGGATTGATGACTGCGCAGTGTCACGAAGAGATAAAGAAATCTTGGTGGTCTCGAAACAATATGCTCTGCTACGAATGACAATGTTCGTGTTTGTATCATTGACACGGTCATCTGTTCTCGACTACTGGTAGTCTTATGCTTGTTGTCTAGAAATGGATTGTGAACGTAGCTAGCTGAGTTTACTGCCATTATTTCAATAAAATGATTGTCACTTGCCACTAATATGAAGCTGCAAATGTTTTGCCGGAGCAATTACCTTTTAAAGTTTTTGAAAGAAAATAAGGTAGGTAGTACCTACATAGCCGACACCGTCTATGATGAACATTGAAAAAGCATTTAGTTATTTATTTAATTAAGCCTTTTATTTCAAATTAATTTAAAAATGTCATAAAATATTCATATCTCATTCCTAAATATAATCGGAATAATAATTGAATCATGCATTTAAAAAAAAATATGATTTTATAAATTGAATAACATATATAAATAATTTCTTGTTAATTATTATTGGGTGCCCATTTAAGGGCGAAAACCTCTTCCATCTTTCGCCATACCTCTCTTTCTTGGGCCATTCTGGTCCAGGGCCTCAAGTCTGCTATTACAATAGTGTCAGAATGGTCACGCCATTGTGAGTATTTGACAGTGTTTGTATGGCAAATCTGTCAAAAACTCACAATGAAGAGACCATTCTGACACTATTGTAATAGCAGACTTGAGGCCCAGGTAGCCTGAAAAAGCATAGTAGGTAATTCATATTTACAAATGACTTTAGCAATTTGCTCGCTTTTCCAGTAAATAGGATATAGGCACAAGAAATTAATTTCATTTTACACAAAAGATAGCACGTTTCAGTAATGTAATTCTTCATAGTTTTTTTTAACACGGACAGGTCATATTGGAAAATATAATGGAGTAGAATATTTTGTGCTGTTGATTGGATATGGATAGGTATGTTTAATTGCATAGTTTACTTTAATTTTTAATTAGTTAGCTGATTATTATTCAATTATTTGACAAACAATACAGCTTGACAAATTTTCCTTTTATTATGTATTATTTTTCGGAAACTTATTTTTCTTCCTTGCTTTTCAGATATTAGTATGTCGGATGATAAAATGCATGCAGAAACACAAATACAGTGATGTATTATTCAAAAAAAACACAATACGATAATACGAGAACAGACTATTAACTAGTAGAAACGTAGTACGATCTCTATCACGTACGAGTACGTACGTACTCGAGGCAAAGGCCAAAAACACGCCACGCTATTCTCGCTCACATTTCGAATAAATAAGCACTACCACGGACACATCATTAGTTATACCGTCACGCACAACCGCTGACCGAAAATAACTTCTACTCACCAAAACATACGACTCAATACGTTTTACCGACCGGTGCTTTAAGACAATGAAAATATTCATGCGAGTAATTTTTCAGCGGTCGAGTATTAACGATACATTTTTTTATTTATGTAGGTACGTATTTATTTCGTTTTTGAAATGACTGAATGATATATTATGTCTAATGAAAAATTAAATTGTCAGATCTTTAGATATAGGTACAGTGATGTCAAGAGCGAGATTGAGTTGTATTTTGCGTGAATAATCCGATTTTACTTTAGAATTTACGAGATCGCAAACATTTTCTCAATTCAAATACAATATTCTTTTGTTTAAGAAACAGTGCTGTATAAGTGATATTCGTCTCGAGGAGTAATGCCAAAGAGAGTGAACTTAAGAAGCGAGGTTCGCTAAGTTAGTTTGTTTTCTCTACAAAGATCTAGGGCGAAGGTTTTCAAGACTCTTACAAAGAACTTCACAAAATGAACTTGTTTATATAATTCAATTTGAATTGAGAATTGAAAATGAAATGTTGATATTTGAGTAGCTTAAGGGCCTATACTACCTCAAATGGCTTAGCATGATAAAGTTGAGGATTAATGTTAAGTACTATGTTAGCCGAAAATACGATTCCATAAAAATTTCTGGATAGAAAAAAATACCAAAGTTACCTCCAAACCGAACAATAAACCGCTGGTATTCAAAAAATACTTCAAATTAGATAATGAAACTTTGCATATTAACTGAACTAACTATAAAGCAGGTCTTATGTTATTTACTTTTTTTAAATGACCATTATTTTCACCGTAAAATGAAATTACCTAAACTATCGGCGTCTTGGAGCCTTTTCCCTGCCGCTCTGTCTCGCTTGCTCGCGTGACCGGTAGCAATAGTGCGCGAGCGAGATACAGAGTGAGGTGGCGCTGAGGTTGTTTAGACTCTTAAGTTCAAACTCGGGTAAATTCACTTTACCCTCATGAGAGATATTTAAAAAAAAGTGATAACAGTCTTAATTCCATGAATTAAAAGGCAGTTTTTTATTTATTATGTCAACAATACTGAAGGTAACGATCCTATAAATCAAATTTCGTATAACCATACATTCTTTCAAAAATCTAAAATTAAGATTGCATTTACCTTCATCAGATCTAATGGAATGCAATTTATCTACCTTTGAAAAAACTCAGTGTGGATTTTTATATTAGGCCGTTGCGGGCATTGCTCGGTGTAACTATTTTAATGGCATTATCTATGGAAATTGTCTATGATTAAAAATAAACAATAAAAAACGGGAGCGTACGGTGTTAATGTCGCAGAGTTGACGTCGACTGATCGCCATGTTGAACAAACGCGGTTAGCTGATTGGCTCTCATGGACTTAACTGCATTTGAACAAAATTGTCTCATGGATCTATCGGAATTACATAAAATTTTATAATTTTAACGGTTTTTTTCTCAAGAACTATGCGGATTGATATACAACTGATAAAATTGTTTTAAAAGTCTGTTGTTGGCCTTTAAATTGGTACCAAAATCTTAAAAAAATCTCAGAATCGGATTTACCCGAGTTTAAAGTTAAGCAACACATTTTAAGTCCATACAAACACTCATCTGGCGTTTCAGCGACTTCTTTCGTCAGGAAGATAAGATTTATAAGAGAGCCTATACGTTATTTTTCTTATGTTACACAATATCTTCACCTAGTCGGTTAGGAGCTCACTAATACCTCGTCACAGTAACTAAATGCTAAGGGATACAACAGTAACACTATTTGTCATTCAGATACGATCTGCCGTCTGTACGGTAGCTGACGCCAGACATTGACTGAATGATCTTGAACAGTATTTATATCTCCCGTTTGTACGTCGAGTCCATTTGTGAACACCGGTCCGATGCTTGTGACGAGATGTTAAATAATATCGGAACTGTTGAATGCCTTAAATGTTTGAGCTAGATGGCCTGAGATTAGTTCATTAACGTTTTGAGCCGCAGTTTTACAACTTACAAAGCAGAAGGCCTTCCAAGGCAAAAGCTCCGTTCTAGTTCTAGTTCAGGTATTATTTTGACTATAATTTTAGGTGAGCTGTTCTCCAATTTAGGAAAAAGGGATACTATTTGAGCTGTTGTTCAACTTCTATTAATTTCAGCAGCAATATTCTTAGTCAAAACAAAGTTCAAACTAAGTTTGGGCTCAAATGACGCTGCAATATCTGCCACGGAGTAGCAAAAATCAGTTAATCATTAAAGAATTATGAATGACTAGTTGCTGCCTGCGCCTTCGCTCGCGTGGTTTTTTCTAAAATATAATGTTTCACCTTATAACATCAGCTATCTGCCAGTGAAAGTCTCGTGAAAATTGGTCAAGCCGGATCTAGCCGGAACAAACCAACAGAAAGACTACTAAGAGTAGAGCTATTTAAAGACTTTTTTTTCCTAAAAAAACCCTTAAAATGCTTTTTTTGTGTATACTCTACTAGAGTATACACAAAAAAATATATATAAAAGACTCCGTTTTAAACTTTTTTTTTTCTAAAGAAATACTTTCAGATGCTCTAGTCTCTAGTGTAAAGTAGCCAACATGTCGTTTGGTCAATATTGCCTTTCAAGCGTCGATATGCATTTAGTGATAAGTTGTTATTTTGACATGACAAACAGAAACTTCAATTTTATTTATTTGTATAGATTATATTCTTTCTACAAAAGAACAATTGCCACAATAATAAGCACCCCACTCTACGTTGTGTTCGACGTCTCATTTTGCGTCACGGACCATTACTCTAACCACTGCGCAATGACACCACCGCTTGCAAATTGCCCCCTCGCACTCAGCTAGAACAAATGAGACAAAATTGAGCGTATTATGCACGGGGTACACGACACCATGATTGAGTGGACTACGAAATGCTAAATATTTGTGATTGATACGACTAAATCTTTTTCTGTTTTAATTTTTGAGATTTTTTAAAGATATAATATGAAAATACTCTGCTGTTTGTTTCAAAATCAATCAAAATCAAAATATTTGATTTCACTTTAACCTACATGGGTACTTGTGAAACGTCAGAAGCTAGGCGCACGGTTCCAATTCGGAAACGAGAAAAAAGAGCCGGCAAGAAACTCCACGGTTACTCTTTCAAAAATATTTTTTCAAAATTATATTTTCAAATAACAGTGTTAATAGGTATGGGAGGACAATGTCGGCCATAGAAAATGGTCAACAAATCTACAGTCTCCTAGGCCTATAAGGTTATAGGCCTAGGAGACTGTAGATTTTTCTATTTTGTGAATGTGAGAAGGTTCTCACATTCACAAAATAGAAAAATATCTATAAACCTAACAGATTAATAAAAACTTATAATTATATAAAAATGACCTATTATGTAAGTGGTTAGTGGCAATCATGTCATTTGGTTTAAATATGACTATATTTAAACCAAATGCCATGATTGCCACTAAACTACAGTAACCAATCTGAATAAATATAATTTCAGTTGAAATTAGGATTGTAGGTATATAATGTTTAAGAGCGCTGTCTCGGGTCCACTAGCGCCACCCCTTAAAAAAAATATTATCTCGTAACTGAGAAGGAATAATGAAACACGGTGTGTTCTGAAACTCCAAAAAAAAAACTGGTTACAACTAAATCTAAGTAGGTATGTTCATTAAAAGGATTTGTCATTATGTAGCAGTAACACTGTCTGGTCCCAAACTTAACATGACCGATTACATCCATTTCATGCCCCAACACTGCTCAGGTAATTGAATGGCAGACGCAAATTAAGTCATTTTGTCACATCATGGTTTATTAGAACAATAATATTAAAGATGTTGTAATATTAATGTACGCAATATGTTCTGTGAATTTGTCTGTGATGCCAGATGTCGCGAATAGTGTACTAACGATAATTGTAAAGCGTTCGTGACTATTTTAATGGGTAACTGTAAATGAGCACCAGCTGCTTATGGCCGCTTATGCTGTAAAAATAGCTTTAGGTATGTTAACTTGGTGTTTGTAAATACTAGTAACTATTTCGGATTAAGTCGATTAGTTGATGTTTTTCGTCGCCTATACCGCAATGTTTGAAGACTAATGCCCGTTTTCACCGACATCCCCTAAACTACCATCTACGTATGTGACCCTTAGCTTAAAAGCTCTCCCAAACTATCCCCTAAATTAAATTTCGTTTCACCATCATTTTTAGCACTTAGCTATGGGACACATAACTAAGTGACGTTTTGTTTTCGATAGTAGTGACTGATTCGTCTTTGAACTTATCGATACTTTTAAACAAGATAATTTTTTATGAAATTCTCTAAAGTTTACACTTATATGGATACAGTTATTAATAAGTCATGTTTTGATAGCAATAATAAATATTATTTCATTCATATTTTTAATTGATTTCATATTTTCTGGCTTATTTACTCTGTTTAAACATTACGAAACCGCGTGTGTTATCTGTGGTTCTGACACTTCTTTCTTTTGTGACGTACTGATGTGAGATTTGATTGTTTGTTGCTGTAGTAGCCACACTGATCCCACCCATGTCTGCCACAGCCAACAAATGGTTACCCGTAGCATAAAACCTCAATGCTATTAATAACTGATTTATTGGAGATATAGAGTTATTTCTGAAATAAATAAAAAATTGGTAATTTACTTATTTGTAATAATTATGTTAATACAATAAGAACAGAAGGTTCCTACCTCACAAGTGTAGATATGGTTTACATTGTTAGTTAGCGACGTAAATAAGTAGGCATCGTCAATGAAACAAAGAAAAAATACCACGTTTTTTTTTTTGGTTATATGTAGGTAAATGTTAGTATTTTATGGGCTATTTATAAAAACTTTAATACTTATGTTAAGTACTCACCTATTATCAGGAAATTCCAAGGTGTATTCATTCTTTTCCAATAAATGCAACACTGAAGATTTACAGAGCCTATATCTCCGAAAAAAGTCAGTTTCATCAAAACTTTCAAAGTAGTTGGGTCGTTTCCGATAAATCTTTGGTCCCCGCCTGTTATATACGTCGAATATAGTAGAAACAGTTTCTAAATTTTCAATAAATTCATCTAAATCATTATCCATCTTCGTTGATTGAGAGATCACATACGTATGAGCCGGTTTATGGGCCCACATTTTGACCACCTAACTTTAGGGGACCTTTTAACGTTTAACTGACCGTTTACTGTTGGTGAAACAAAAACCACCTTTTAACAGCCCCCTAACCATTCTTAAGGGATCCTTTAAACTTAGGGGATGTCGGTGAAAACGGGCATAAGTCTTCAAACAGTGCGTCCTGCCCGTTATGACATACGGTGCCACGTGCGCCATGGAGCGCGCTATGGAGCGGTCTATACTCGGAGTTTTTTTGAAGGATAAAATCAGGGATGAAATTATCCGGAAGAGAACCGGACCTACCGACATTGCTTGCAGAGTAAGCAAGCTGAAGTGGCAGTGGGCTGGCCATGTTTGTCGAAGGACCGATGGCCAGAGGAGCAGACGAGTCCTGGAGTGGAGACCGCGTATAGACAAGCGTAGTGTGGGACGCCCCCCAGCTAGATGGACCGACGACCTGAACAAGGTGGCTGGGACAAACTGGATGCGGAAGACGGAGGACAGGGTGTTGTGGCGCAGCATGGGAGAGGCCTATGTTCAGCAGTGGACTGCGATAGGCTAAGTTGATGGTTGAGCTAAACAGCAAAGGGGAGCAGTGGTGGCCCGTAACGGCCCCAACTTACGAGGGGGTCGTGGGTTCGAACCAAGACAGGAGCTTTACTTTGTGTAAATAATTTTATCACAGCTGCTCTCAAAAGTGGTTCGGTGGAGGAAAACATTAAGAAAAAACTGGCATATCCTAGAACTAAAAATTCGAAGACCAATGCACACTGGGCTCGCGTGGATTAGATTACAGCCCACTCCCTCTCGATGAAAGGGCCTGTGTCCCAGCAGTAGGAATATTATAGGCTCATTATGCATACAGCAAAAGAAAAGACTGAATGCCACTTCAGTATTACACGCTGATGTTGAAAAAGTTTGGGTCGGTGCCGATAACTTATTAGTGCGTATACTCGTAGAACGCTGGCTGTCAGAAATTGTCGGCGCTTATAGTTAGAAAGCTTAGCAGTCCGACGGTCACACCACTAGGCTACCACTGCTGTAGATAGGTATGGTAATAAGACTTCTCTCGACTCCACATGGCTTTCTAAGGGCGTATACACGTAGAACGCTGGCTGCCAGCGCGGCAGGTCGGCGCCGATAATAGTTAGAGAGCCCACGATACTAAGCCTAGTTTGATAAGACTCCCAGATGATATATAATAATTAGCTGGATTCGGCGTTTTGTCAGCAATCACCCGGTTCCATTCGATTTGTACTGATTGAAAAAACGTGTCACGGTCGCGTACGAATAATTTTACAAAACGAAATGAAAAAAAAAAAAACGATTTTTAGTATGATAAGACTCCCAAAGTCTTATCATACTAAAAATCGTATTTTTTTTTTTAATAGCGCCTCCAGGTCGTTTGCATTGCAGTATGGCCATTTCGTGTTCCCCCATTAATAACTTGACTAATTATAATATCATTTGGGAGTCTTATCGAACTAGGTTTAGTGTCTTGGGCTCTAACTATTATCGGCGCCAACCTGCTAGCGCTGGCAGCCAGTATTCTACGTGAATATGTCCTTAGAAAGCCAAGTGGAGTCGAGAGTAGTCTTATTACCATACCCATCTACAGCAGTGATAGCCTAGTGGTGTGACCGTCGGACTGCAAAGTCAAGTTAGTTAGCTTTAGTTCTGGTCTCGAGTTCGAACCCATGGCACGTACCTACCTCTGACTTTTCGGATTCATGTGCGTATTGTATAATTATCACTAGTTTAAACAAGAGCGAGTCGGACTCGTGCACCAAGGGTTCCGCACAATCAAAAAAAAAACATTAGTTCCACTAATGGTCAAGAGATGACGCTGACCTAAAACTGCAATATGTGAAAAATTGTGTAGAGACATCGTTTAATTTTTCATGTAATCTTTAAATAAACTTCTATCACATAGAATAATTTCAGATTTTTCTCTATGCAAACTTCGGAGATAAGGGGGGAATGGATATTTTTTACATTTTTTATCAAATGTCGAAAACTATGCGACCTAAAAAAAAAGAAATATGTTAGAGAATGTGCAAGTAGCGCTCTTTCATTATGATACCCCACATGCCTTAGTATTACTTCGAATCCCCCGTTCAGTAACAGATGCAAAAAAAAAAAAAAAAAAATATTTGCTAAGTAGTTGGGCAAACGTCATCTAAAACTATTCCAAATTTCAAGTTGATAGCATTAGTAGTTCTTGAGATATCCAGCTGTGACAGACGGACAGACAGACTGAGTCGAACCATAAGGGTTCCTCTTTACCATTTTGGTACGGAACCCTAAAAACGGTGAAGGAAAACTGTGAGAATGCCTGCGAGATATATCTTGACGGCATGTGAAGCCGTCAGAGGCCCATAGACGGCAAAAAAACTCTTACACCAGAGGTTAGTCAATAACCAAACGAAAAGAAAGAAGATTTTTAATTTATGAACCAATGTTCAATTAAGAAATGTGTAAAAAAAAAGCCTAATAGCGGTGCGTATAACACTTCAGTGTAACAAATATTTAAAAACCATTAAAAGGTGCTAATTTAACATGAAAGGCGTAATTAGATAGTGTTCATTAAAGTCCAACACAAAAATGAGAATAGGTAGCACACTCAAATTGGTAGTTTTAACGATTGTCGGCAAACAATTTAGTAAACATTGCAAATAAACCGCCGAAAAACAAACACAACTAGTGATAATTTGTAAATTGACACCCAATTTAATTATATCTACTCCTGTTTCTTGGTAAATAAAATGCCGCATAAGGAGCTCTAATAAATGTCTGACGATCAAAGCGAGCAGCATTCCGCATATGTAAATAAAATCTGTAGAAATGTGATTAATAGTCCCGTTTTCCTTAAATAAATAATATTTGAATAAATTAAGTAGGGAGAGGCACGTCCGCTCTGTGCGACTTCGTGCGGCCAAGTGACAAATGGACGTCTTTTGAACGTACAGCGGAAATTATCTGCCCAACGGAGCGTCGCTGAGCGCGCCTGTACTAATTACTAGACTGTTTGATTTGATCTTATTTGTGTGTGGAATTTTTAACTTTAATGCTGTGTTATAAAGTTTAAAGTTGAATGTGGGAATTTGCTTATTATTGTCACAAAATGTACTTAGAAAGTAAAATTATACGCGGTCGAACGTCAAGGTGTGACCATCCGATACTAATTGCGAGGGTTGGGAGCCATCGCCTTTGCTCGGGATATTTGTGTGCCGTGAAGAGGCATCTTTATAGTGTTCGAAATCATGGCATGAAAACGTTTTAAAAATAGCACTGTGTAATTAATTTTTGTGAGATCGGGAAGAAGCGACGCTATACATCACTAGATGTTTTGCTTTTTCAAACGATTTTATCTCTTCAATGGTGTTAAATATAACACATCTCTTGTGTGCAATTCACAAAGATGAAATAAATTATTATGCTTCATGCATTTTTTCATACATATTAAGATAAGTGGAAGCGCAAGCTTATTTGTTATTGTATTACCTACACGAGTACCTATGTTTAAAAAACATGCGACATACATAAACTTAGCAAATACTTATGAGGAAGGAAAATATTCCAATATTTATTTCAGATTAAATCCAGTCTACAATTTTATTAACGAACACCTAATTAAAAAGTAATTAATAATTTTATAAAAACTTATAAACGTCACACTCAAGAATAACAGTCGGTACAACCGCGCACAAAACCCGTTAAAAATAAAAATTAACCAATAAGGTCTTATTGGATATCGACTAATTAATCGAATGAGATAAATTTAATAGTCGATTAAACACAGTAGCTATGTGAATTGATCGCACAATAAAGTGAACAGGGAAAGGCACTTTTTCAGTCAACTAATTATGTCTGAGCTACTTGAACAGTTGAACTCGAGTCATTTTTCAGAATGAAAGAAGAAAAAAGAGAGAGTGGAGTGACAAATCACGTAATTGCGGACGCAAGGAGAGATATATGGCGTGGTTTGTTCTAAATGCGCCTGCGCCGGGTTCGGGTGACAGTGCGTCTATATATTATGGGGGCGCCCGAGGCAATTAGACGGCGGGCAGCGCACCTGTTGTGAATGGCCATTTGAAAAATTGTTTTTCAACTAAATTCATGGAATACTGAAAAGTGAAAACGTTTCAGTTTTCACTACGATGTTATTTTTGACACTTTTTTTAAATTGTTATCGAAACTTCGAGATTCTATTGGAGGCAAAATTAAATGAAATTATTCAGGCTGCAAAAAAACGAAAGAATGCGTTCTAATAATGTTTGCAGTCCCATAAAAGCAAAGAAGTCATATATCGCTCGCTTATGTGAATCCATTTAAATATTTTCCAATCGCGGGACTTTGATTTGAATTAACTGAAAGTACAGCCGGCAGACACAACAAGATGATACCCAGCCCAATCATCTTGGTAACGAAATCAATCGAAATGGAGTGACATGTTCGTAGTTCGTAGTGATGCATACATACAATCACTTCAAGAGCAGTGCTTTCAGCATAAAGTTTACAAAGCAGACGCCATTCAGAGAGACCTTTCAAAGACTACATTTAGAACGCAATACTCTTTAGGCTGAGACCTCAAGTGCGCAGCGACGCGGCAAACGTCACACGAACATAGAAAGCGGAAAAAGTGAGGGGCAACTCTCCAATCCGCTGCATCTCTCCTCCAAAGGTGGACTCAAATGCCAGCCTTTGAGGTCTTTTCAAACTTTAATTGCACCACACTCTTATATCCTCAGCAATAAGGTTCAAATTCGTCATCAAAAGCAATTAGTCCCGTAATTCTCGTAAATAACTTGAGAGGTGAGAGACATAAATCTTTTGGTTTCAGCCCCTCGTGTCGTGTTTTATTTAGGGATAGCTGAAAATGCTTAGCTTTTTATGCTGCGGTATTGCGGCATCGACAGCGGTTTTTATGGGTTTATTGGTGCCAATAATTATTTGATGCCGTTTCTTGTGATTGAATTGAGTTGTAAAGACTTTTGGGGTACGTCAATTGAACAAGTGAGCCTCTCGATATGGTGGTATAATAAAACCAATGCGACTAAGTCTAGTAACTTAAATGGTTAATTAAAAGTTTTGAAACGAATTGCCGTCTCAACTTAGGTAGGTACTTTACGTCGGTAGGAACACTGTTGAATATATTTGTGGACAAAGGAAACAATTGAAAACCAAAAATTCTATCGAATAAAAACAAAAAGATCTAAAGCGATAGTATCAGGATTTAAAAAGGCAAAACAAAACAGTTGTCCGCAGGATCGTACAGCCAAAAGTGCGACGAGCCGCAAAAACGAATAAGATATTATCTTCGCAATATGGCGACGACGAGTCGAAAGCTTTTTGCCGGGAAAAAAATCTCGATCAATATTCGAGGGGAAGGGGGGTCCTTCGCATAATTGGTTGACTGGATATATTTATGCTGCTGATATCGGAATCGGGTCGGCGAAGATAAAGACAGGTTGCTATATACAGGCTGCGAGTAACAAAACATTTGGGTTCCCTAACAATTTTTATGGAGATCCAAACTTAGTGCAGTTATTTGGCTACAGAACGTGCAGCTATATTGGATATGTATTGGGAGACATTCTATCTTCGAGAAGACTCCAATACAAACAGATATGTAGTAGTTATCCATTGACGGCAAGGCATATAGAAGCTTATATTCAGGAATCTATTACTATGGTAATATCTTCAACAGCTCGATTTGACTAATTAGTATCTTCCTATAACTCCATTGTTTCAGCTAATAGTTCATTGGCAGATGCTAATCGGCAAAGGCATTGAGAAAGCCTCGTGTCTAGAAACCTAATACATGAGTATAATAAGATATTTTCACTAGCTTGATTGGATTAACTAGCACCTGGCAATGATCTAATTCACAAAAGTCATTTGCTTCCAATAGTCTTCTTTTTTCTCGTTAGTGACTAACCTGGTGTCAGAGTTTTTATGTCGCCCACGGGCCTCTAATTTCGCTTCACATGCCGTCGAGAAATCTATCAGGCATGCTGATATCGATGGCCCCACCGAATAAACGTATAAGAGAAAAATTACAAATTTCAGCAAAAAATAAAAACGTTTAAACTTCAATAACGCTCATTTCATTGTTAATAGGTATAAATAATGTATAATCGAATTATTGGTAACAAAATAATCTATAGACTTGTATATTTACTTTCTTGGCGACTCAAAAAGTTATAACATAAACTATTATTCCTATAATTTTAAAATTAATTATTTCCCTAGAATAAAGAAATTCACTATTATAATAGGCGTGTTTTGAGTCTAAAATTCATAAAAAAATTAAGTGGGTGCAGGATAGGCAAAAGAAACGGAAAAAGTAAAACAAAATATCGTGTAAGAAGCATTGCACGTTTATTCGGTGGGGCCATCGATATCCTCACAATGTTTTCTTTCACCGTTTTTTAAGTAAGTGATGATTATACAATACGCACATGAATCCGAAAAATCAGACATGCATGGCTTTGGTTTCGAACTCGACTACTATGAGTTGGCAGTCCGACGGTCACACCACTGGGCTTTCACTGCATGCCATATGCTACTATATATGCTTTAGGTATGCACTACAGAAAATATACCTACATATGTACCTTAAAAGCTAGTCGTTGTAGTACTAGTAATAGTAATCGCTAATTTAACACCTCTGAGAGTCTTAAGACGCCATTACGATGACAGCGGGCTCATGTAAGTGCTTTACTTAGGTAGCCTGCGGCAATTAATGTTGTTAAGGCGGTATGATCCGGCGCAGACCGCGCTTACTAGTTTTTTGAATCCATGGGAAACATAAAAAACAGTATTATAAAATTCGGGTTTTTTTTCTTATTTAAGGATCTGGCAGACATACAATCACTTTTAATAACACGATTAGATTAACTTTGCTGAATCGAAGAAAAAAAAAACAAAGTCGTCCCTTTACGTAATGTTTAATCAATATCATTGCTACAAATAGACTTTTTGTTTCTAATGTTTTATATAAATGAAAAAGTAGTAAGATTGTTTAGCACAATTCACTGAGTTTGTCTTGTCAATGTTTAAATACCTACAAAATGCGTGAGGCAACCTCTCGCGACTTCGCATACCTACTTAAGTCGGCTCGAGCGCCGACCATAGCACCTTAAGTTGTAAAAATGAGTGACATTTCTGTGTGTTAAGCAGTTACCGTGCAGCTTCACAAGTAATATACGCCAGTACAAATATCAAGAAAAGATAAGCAACAATCACTATTGATTACCATCGCCATACTACTTTGATGGATGGCGTTTTGTCATGCATTCGGCGGTTGTTGAAATTATTGCGCAAATAATTAGAAATAATTTCTAAGGGCCTGACAAATAAACACGGAATAAAGTTATGCTATAAGTTTATGCCGTGTAAATAAACACGGAATAAAATTATAGCATAACTTTAAGGCCCTTAGAATCCAACCAACTTCACTAACACCAATATTGGAACAAAAATTTGCATGAGTAGGTAAGGGTCGATTTATCCGACGTCAGATTATCTCTTTCCGTGGAATAAAACTGACGTCTGACAGTTTTTGTATGGAAAATTGACAAAAAATCAAAATTATTCCTTAGATCAGGGTTGTGCCGTGTGGTGCCGGACGTAAAGAATAGCACCGCCCTATTTCCTCCCGTGGGTGTCGTAAAAGGCGACTAAGGGACATACTAGAGAATGGGCAAATGGGAATTATGGCAAACCCCCCCAATTGGGGCAGGCCTATGTCCAGCAGTGGACGTCTTACGACTGAAATGGTGATGATGATGAGATCAAGGTAAGTACGTCATCATCATCATAATTTCAACCGAAAGACGTCCACCGCTGGACATAGGCCTCCCCCAATTGGGAGGGTTTGCCATAATCGCCACGCTTGGCAGGCGGGTTGGCGATCGCAGTATGGTATTAAAAATTCATAAAGAACGCTGCTGCCCATTCTCTAGTAAATCCCTTAGTCGCCTTTTACGACACCCACGGGAGGCAATGGGGTGGTGCTATTATTTACGTTTAAGCACCACACGGCATTCGTACGTATCTGGCATTAAAAAAATCAGTCTTAAGAATAATAAATAGAAGAATGTTTCGTGATGAACAATACACATCATGAAACCATAAATGTGTAATATTCATGATTTCTGAAAGAGACTGGAAGAGAAATCCTAACTTTTAACTGAAATAACGAATAGAATAAACACGTTCTTTACAGAGAATCCAACTAACTTTGCTAGTAGGTATGAAAATTATATTTCCAGGAAAAATTAAACGAACAGACTAAGCGACGGTTCACAAAACACGAGAAACATTACAAACTATTTTATAAAAAGAACTTTTATAAGATAGTCTATTTATAATTTTTATGATATTAATTTTATTTTCAATGATTTATATAATTTAACTCACACACTGAAATATTACACTTTTTTTTTTGGAAAATCATATACAATGTTTGTAAATATGTGAATACCATGTACCTATCGCATTTATTAATTATTCTGTCATTACTTCACTTTTCATTATTTTTACCAATTATGGCTAAGTAATTTTTATTCTAAGTACATCGTCTTCACCTATAATTATTAATTAATGTATACAAACTATTGTTAACATTTTAAAAGAGTAAGTATGGAGTTTCTTGGCCATTCTTCTCCATACATAACTACCTTTTGGAAGGGGCAACTAGAATCAATTAACTATTCATGTAATTTCGTTCAAAAGTGCATTTTACGTGCCTATTTGAAATAAATGATTTGACTTTGACTTTAACTTTGCTTCCAACAAAAGTTTACCAAGTTTTTTTATTTTTATTTATTTGAACTGAATGTTTAGTTACCGCTACTACGGTAAATTCACTAAATATATATTTTAATTCTACATAAATACAATTTCTACGAAATATAAACAGTCAGCCACACAAATAATGTTGTAGCCAATAATTATTTGCCTCTGAATAAAAAGGGAAATTATTTTCAGTAACCTACATGAAAAGTTTTTTTTTTTTTTCAAAATCATACATAGTTATAAACGATAATATTTATTATTGTCTTTGCTCAGACCTTTTTCCGCATACTTATTAAAAATTCTAAAATTGTTCTTAGTGTTTTTTTTTTTTATGAGTCCTAAATTGAATACAATAGCCTACACACTCCTCCAACACAAAATCAATTAGAGTCGAAAACCGCTTGACATGGCTCCATCCATACGCAAACTTGCGCATATTGGTCCAAGCCTTTACGTGCACTGAAATTGTTGGGCCATGCAAATGTTTGTCTTAGCTCTGCGTACCTGTGCAGTGCTAATACAAACAACAATACCATCCGAAATTATTGAACCGTAATATTGGCCAGACTTTGGACAAATATTGCGGACTGTGCCGAAAATCAAGACTCATTTCTGAATTGATCGTGGAAGCTAGACAAGTGTTGGATTACTAAATAGCCTAATTATTTATAGATAAGATAATTACCTAAGATAGCAAATTAGAAGTATAATTTTTATGATTTAATTTAAGTTATTTCTAATACTAGTCCCAATCATTATTATCATAATTTTACACGTCATCATTATGTATGACTAAATTAAAATCAACTCACAAGAAAATTACATCTACTTGCTAGATTGACAGATGTTGATTGTCGTCTGAAACGAGTTGTTAAATTAAAGTTATACCCAAATGTTTACTATGTGCACCTAGCTGCTGACGTTTCATAAGTGCCCATGTAGGTTTATGTGAAATAAAATATTTTGATTTTGATTTTGATTAGCCTCACACTAAACGGTGTAAGAACCTAATCTGTGGTTCAAAAATCTGCTTCCCCTAGTTTCAGTATATAATTGTGACAACAGTTGAGCATCTCATCCTTTCTAGAAAGGAGATTGTTCTGCATCCATACATCGTTCGCCCCAGAACCAACAGCAAAGGAAAATTACTTTGCGTGTTCTAAATTACAATTATATGCCCATGAAGACAAAGTTTAATGAGGGACAACTTGCAGAAAGGATTTATTTCAAAAGAAAACAAAGATTTTGAGGTTATATTTAGTAAGAAACAATTCTTTCAATACTTCGAAATACATGCTAATAAATGCATGTCACTGTTATTTCTATTGCCTGTATGTGGTAAATTAAGCTAAGAGAATTAGAAAAACATTTAAGTACCTATTAGGTATTTGGTAAATCTTCTAGTTTTGAATTAAAATAGGTAGGTAGGTAAATAAGTACTTATTTTTTTAACTTCAATGCAAACGACTTTATGCTAATGTTTATTTTTTATTTTTTTTATTTATACTTAGGTAAGGAAGTCATATTAGCTCATGTATGATAGTCATGATATTGAAAGATTGGACATCACTAATTGTCATGTCTAATCTAATTGTCAAAGATGGCGGCATATTTTATGTGATGTCGATAGTCGGTCTTTTAATTGCTCATTATGGAATGCAGAATGTCCGTTTCACACAGATATTCGCAATTAGTCTAATAAAATATATTTATAATTATTATGTAGGTCAGACGTATGTTGGTCCTGGGGCCATTTCCGACGATGTCCTTTATGTAACGTTAGCTTACTCTAACTTATCTTTTGTTCCATCCACTTTCAGTAACTTAAACAGTTTCTCTAGACAGGGTCCATTGTTAGGTACGCACTGCTACCCCGCAGTATAGGTACTTATTGAACAAGTGGGATGCTAATCAGGAATTAATACCCAAATGATTAGAGGACGGGGCCTAAGACAGAGGCAACAATATTCTGGAATAATAGTCCAGTTTTTAATACCAAAATGTAAACCAATTCAACTCTTCAACTGTTAGTCTATGACGTCACAAGCGCGAGCGCACGTGTTACTCAAGAAATTTTTCAAGTTACTTGAGTAATTAGGAGAACAAAGGGTAGCGCTTTGCCGAGTCCTACATTAAAGTGCCGCGTATAGCAAACAAATTAAATGCAATATACAGTGTTAAATGCGAAGACGAACCGAAGTGTGTGCTTCTACTTATAATCTTAGTTCAAAGAAGGCGGCAGGCACAACATTTTTGTGTACTTTTAACGTGAATTAACTTTCTCTAACTCTTAGTTTTGTTCGACCAAGTATTGCTACCACGTACGAGTATTCTTCCCGCATCTTAAATAAATATTGTCTACGTGTATTTATTTTGTACTATCTCATTGATGCACTCAATGGTTGCAGAATTTATCGGAATTGCAACTCGACTCTGAAAGTACAGGTAATTATTTCGCGTACGGAGCAAAAGGTTGATAAATATTTAAAAAAATTAAGTGGTGGGACAATACAGGCTGCTTACATTTGGAAAGCTTGTAATTATATGTCTACACTTTAACAAAAGAGCAATATTTATATTTTAAGAATTATCAAAATATTTATTTCGACTTAAACGATCATTCAATCGAGAACTTCGTACCTTTCACTTTCGTTCGCTAGTTTGACGTTAAGTTCGGTTTCACAAAATGCCTGACTTACCCGCGAACACTGATTATGGCGGTCAATAATAACGTCATAATTACCACGGCGAGGAGTGCAATTTTGAGCTTGCAACACGCAATTTCTGTGAAACCAATCATGTTGACATCCTCGTCATGTGGTAGATCACTGGAACCTCATATCGAAGGTTTTTGTCTATACTTACTAACCTTATGCCTTTGTCCTGCCGAAGAACAAATCACACAGTGGAAGAAAATTATCCAGATTACCTTACCTTGGCGTCAACTGTAAAAAACAACATGTACATTAGAAAATGTGGCTGATTACTGACTTATTAAAAGTTTTAGAATGTTCCTGCAACTTTATCAGTATATAAATTAAAACAACTCGGTTATACCACTCGTCAGCCGTCAAAACGAGTGATGTTAAAAACGGCTGATGAAAACGAATAAATGAAATTCAACTTTATAAAACATTCGCAATGCAAAATGTTGATAAGTCGATACTGAGCAAAGCGGCGCGGTATCGGGACTACATTAAATTCGCATTAGCTTTCAACTACCGGTTTGTTTAAGACTTATTTTATGCGTTTGACACACTTGAGTTCTGGTTTGAGTCACTGCTGTATTGTAACTCACATACTAGCACCTCTACTTAAGTACGTAACTTGTACCGTGTCAATTTGACATTTAACGAAGATAAAATATTTTTTGTGTGTCAATTAAACTTTGAGAATTACATTTTTTGACCGTCAATGGATTTGACGACGTTTTAAATGGACTTGAAGATATTTTTCGAAGCTGGGTCGAGTAAATAAAAGAATGCATTAAAACTAACGATTTTCATAATGCTCTACCATACATAGCTATAATGTTTAATTTCATTAAAATATGTTGATTAATCCCAAAATTGTATTGTTATTCACGCTAAGTCTCGTCCGTCGGATTTTAGTGATTTTAATTTAAGTACTTAATTTTAATAAACCAACGATTTAATTTTAGCTTTTTGAGTATAATGGCAACTTTACACTTCTTGTGTACATTTATTGATAATAATTAAATTCAAAAACAATTTTTATGTCTGAACCTCATTTCAATAATTTTATTTGTTTATTCTCAAAATTACAGTTAAACTGTTTTCGAACGCAAAAGCCTAGCTTTATATTTTGTTTAAAAAAAAATTGTAGTGTTGTGTTTCCCATTAAAAGAATATCTACAATTCTTTTTTACATTTTTTTTTTTATTATACGAAAAAAATATTCCAGAGCCTAACCAGTGTAATTTGCATAGAAAGAAAGCTACATCCGATATTGAAGCGGTAATAAGTGTAGAATTGAACATTCCGAGGCACGTATCTTATCAGTAATATTGGTTGTAATCATATTCTAACGTCTTGATCAGTATGCTAATGAAGCGGCTACCTACGCGTGAAATAACACCTCTCGATTTGTTATATACCGAATATAAAATCGATACTATATTATTCGATACTATCGATTTCACGTCCGACGCTGAATTCTTTTTAGAAAAAATAACTAATGGATTATTTTTATCATCGATTTAGTTTTTTATATCGTGCCTACCTTAGTTTGTTAGTGAATGAATTAGGTTGTTTATTTATTATGTGTTTTTGTTATTTTCAAACCATGTTGACAGCTCAAATGTTTCAGAAAGCATAAAAATAAAATCTTCGATTTTTATTCATGATAAAGGACGAATTTAATACACAGGTTATAATTATAGTCATCAAAAGAGCCAGTAATGTGGTCAAAGCAATTAAGATTTTTAGAATATCGGAATAGAAACATCATATTACCTGTAGGACCCTTTTGGGTAGTCCAGTCTTCTGGCTCAGTTGCTTCAGGTCCTTAGCATCGGGGTTGTGGTTGATCGCGAAGTAGGACTTCATGGTTCGCAGCTGATGGTGCTTGAAGCTTGTGCGCATACGTTTGGTGCGCGAAGAGGAGCCCAGCCCGGCACCCCCGCGGAATCCCATCTCCAGATACTCAGGGTTCAGATCTAATTGGGCAACGACAGTTACACTGCTAAATGCTGAATCTTTTGTACTAACATTATTTTGTGGGATAGAAAATGGAAATAAAAAAAGCTTGAAAGTAGGGGACAATTTCCTCCGATAATAATTTATTTTCTAATCATTGAGTTGGGATTACAAACTAACTAGCTTATCGACAGTTAACAATAACCGTTAAAGTTATTTTCAAACAAAGACCGTTACATCTAACAAGGATAATGTTAGTACACTAAAATTGTTAGCATTAGCAGTAATTACATAAATAAGTATTATAAAACAAATGATGAACAAAACTAAATTCGCAGTCGCATCGCAAAATTCGCAGAAACTAAATTACATCTACTTAAGTATCGCGAAAAAACCCGATCGACAACTATCAATTTACCAAATTATCGTAATTTGTTTTATACCTGCACACTGCACGATAATGCTAATATTTACATGTTTATATTTGATTATGTTAATTGTTATTGTCTGTATTACGGTCGTAAACGGCTATAAAGATAATAATGTATGTAAAAATATATAAAATGTTTACATTTCATAGGAGTATTTTACGAGACTTAACACGTTGAGGACGGGGTCCTCTTTTTAATTAACAAGCTTGCTGACAACCTATGGAGATGACCCGGATTCTAGAATATATTTTTGCTGCAAAAACAGAAAAATGGGTCTTTTTTTTTTTGTAGTACGAGCGAATCTCCTGCAATATTTGTTTTGAGATAAACTCAACTTTATCCTTATTATAAATCAAAAGTTTATTACATCTAAATATAGAAGCATATTTAAAACTCTGGCCTCAACAATTTCGTATCTCGCTATGAAGTAGTTAACATAAATCCGTATTCCATCCATAACCTCGGGATCCTATTTGTCGAGGAAATACGATTAACACACGTGTAGTTACTGGGAAGTACAGATCCCAGTAACTGTTACAATAACGTGTTTAATAATAGGAAAGAACGGGAAAATAGAACAAAACATTCCGTTGAAAATATTCCAAGTTCCACTGGCGGTGAATATCAAACAGTAGACGTAAAAAGCAAAGAATCGCCAATCATTAGCGTATCGTAACCTAGTCCACCATACTATTTTGTAAAACTAGGACGCTCCTAAGATCGAAAAACGGAAAAAAACCGTCTCTCTAGTTTCTGAAACAGTTTTTGATGCTTGCCATACAGACATGATTTCAGTGATATTTAGCTTCCATTCAGTATTATGATCGAAAAAGCTCACAAATTCGTTTACAATTTCAATACTTAGCCAACAGTTCAAGTCCAGGCACACAATTTAAATCGAAAACCGCCATTACCCGCAATTAGAACGCGAATGCGAAAATTCAAATCTGGAACTTCAAAGTTCTGAATTTGAATTCGCGCGGTCTTTCAAGTCCGAAACAGGTCCGCTCGAAATCCGCACGCATGGCAGGCCTACGGTCATAAATCGATCGTAACACGCACGCCGCATTGTTTTCCGTTACAATACGAACCGTGACGTCCCCGTGACGGAGTCGGCACAGTGCCGCGACTTCGTTTTAACGACCGATAAATGCTGCTAATAAATAAACCGAAACTTACTGCGATGTTTACAGAAACGCTTTGAGATTTGCGGTTAAGGGTATCGTATCGGGCAGCGGCTGGAAACCAGTATAAGCCAGACTATCGTAAAATTGGTAATGCATTTCGAATAATTGTAGCGGCATTTCGATGAACGATACTGAAAATCGTAGTGATTGATAGTGAATAATTTAAGTGTAAGTACGCTAACAACACGTTGTTAGTTTTCGAATAATCTAATCCGGGCGAGTTACAGTTGAATACGTTTGCCAGCGTCGCAGATTGATACAATTTGTTTTTCGTGAAGTTTGATACCGAACTGACAAGTGACAATTAGTCAAGAATTTCTGGTAACACTGTGAAGAGTGGTTGCATAACAACCACGGAATAACAACCTTCGCAGTGAGTGAATGAATGAACGGTATTGCCTGGGCAATGAACAATAAATATTTTATTTTAGTACCTATAGTAATTATAGGGTTCTATAGCTCAAAAGCAAAAACGGAACCCTTATATGATAACTCGTATGCCTGTCTGTCTGTCCGTCCGTTTGTCACAGCCAATTTTCTCCGAATTTACTAGGCCGATTAAGTTGAAATTCTGTACACATATGAACTTCTGTGACCCAAACACGGACGTGTAATGTAATTTTTTTTTTTTTTAATATCGGGTCATTTTTGGGGTATTTTTTATAAAAAAAAAAATTGCACACTGTACCGTGTGGCATATATCAAATAAAAGGGATTATTGTAAGGATTTCAGATATATTTATATATATATATATATATATTTATAATTTTAGAACATACTTTTAAAATTATTTAAGCAAATAAATGAAAATTGAATTACCGCCCTTATCTCCGAAACTACCGAAACTAAAATTTTGAAAAAAATACAGAAAATAGTTCCATACATATAGATTACAGGAAAACTTATAAGAAGTCTATGGTCTTAAAATAACATCGTAAATCTCTCAATATTATGCATACAAACTTACATTTGCAGTTGGAATGTATGGGATAACTTGTTTTTCAACTAAAATGTTAAATTTGTTCTTGGTATAAATTCATCCCAACTACAGAACCCTTCATTGTGCGTCGTCCGACACGCACATGGCCGGGGTTTTATATTCAGTTGTTCAAAGATATTTGATCGGCAGTCTGTAGGTAGTTTCTATGAAAAACATAGCTGTTGAGACTTCTATAATAATACTCTCTCTCTAGAGATAACCAAAGTCAATAAATATTAAAAATATCATTTAAATAACTTAAAAAGCTGTTCAAATATTGAAACGTTATTGCATTTAGCCAACCCAACAGTTATCAACTGCAAATAACCCGGTCGCGAAAACATGGCTACCAACCGTCGTTAACATTCAAACATCAAATAATGTTTAAACTTTAGTACCTATTCCACATTCAAAATTGTCAATTTTATTTATTTATTTGTTTGTTTAAATCGCAAGTGTGCGTTCCGAAGTCCGAACAATTAGCGTGTAAGTAATTATGCGGGGGCCCGTTGGCACGATATAATGGGCGCGACCGATACGTAAAACGAACCGCGTTTTCGAACACACCGCGGAGAATGTTCGATTATTTCTTAAAACACTGTTATGGCCGGAGTCAAAATATAATCTCCGTCGATGTCCGAATAAAGTTATTTTTTACGGAACCTTGTAAGGTAGAAAATATCAGTATCTCTACGTCGTACAAAGAAATAAAATTGAAGTGTCTGATTGTCAAAATAACAGTATATACGGTATTTCTAACAAAAAATAATAAATAATTATACAACGTTTTATATACATAATTAATGACATTATTAAATATTATATACAAAATGACATGAATATTTACTTTGAAAAGTATTACATATATTACTTTAATTATTGTGAATGTGAGCACTATGTGGGTCATTTGTTTTCTTTAAGATTATCTCTTTTTCTTTTTCCTCTTTCTCACGTAGTTTTAATGAGGGTCTGGTATTTTGAGTACTTCACGCGGCCTACCCAAATGTCCTTTCTTTGGTATTGTTCGTCGAGTCGTTGAGCTCCTTAAATCCTGAGTTGAGCTACACGTTTACTGACAAATGCTTGCACTGACTGGACAGGTCCACTCAAAATTGTGTGATTCTTTCCTCAAAAGACCATTTCCGACACGGATCTACATGGTCCTCACATGATCTGACCAAGATTATGTCTGGACTTTAAAAGAGACTTTGACCCCTGAGTTTGTTTCGCCATTTCTTCTCAGGGGTAGTCAGATAGGAAATGGCGACTTCACCAAGCTTGTTTTTATATTTTTTTATATGACATGTAAAAGTGATTCCGATATCCTATTTACAGAATAAACGATTTCATTTCATTTCAATCAATTTTCTTTTGTCTACGTTTTTAAGTTTGTCTGTTCCGGCTAATCTCAACGACTATCCAATTTGACGGGACATTCCTGGCAGATAGCTGATGCCGTATAGGCATAAACAGGCGCGACACGCGACGCGACACAAAGACACCGCGTGCCGCGTGACGAGCGGTCTCTTTGTGTCGCGTCGCATGTCTCGCCTGTTTGTAGGAGACTTAAGGAGTAACTTAAACTACTTTTATTTAAGAAAAAACACGCGTGCGAAGCCGCGGGCAGCTGCTAGTAATAAATGTCCGCCTGGTTACAAAAATTGCATTTAGCATTAAGGAACTAAGGAGAAGAAAAAACTAAGTAGAGTAAATATTCCATCAACCCATGAGTGAAATATCGACATGCTCTTCAGTAAGATTATAGGACCACATTCTTTTAAATACAGTAAACGAAATCATGACTGAATTTAAATTTCTGCCTGCCCTGTAGCACGTAAGAAGCGCGAACATAAAAACACACAATTCACACTGATCGTGCGATGCGCAGCGTTGACGCCCGTCCTGTGTTTGTTCGACATGATTTACTCCGCAACCACTGATAACTTCCACCAATCACCTAAGACCTCTCAAAAACTATGTCAATACCCCCCTTTCCCGTAAATATGGGTTAATAGGGAAAGCAAGGAAGGTCATAGTATGCTGGTTGGTACAACACAGCCTGAGGCGTTCGTGCTCCAACTTGATGATACGGTCTCCGCAAACAGAAAGTGAGACATGCGATTTTTTTACGTCTTCAGTTGTTAGGGAAACGGCATTATAATTTAAGAACAAAAATCTATGCGTAGAATCATGAATTTAGGAGCGAGATAAATAAAGTGCAGGCTTCTCTTAAGATGCAGATATATGCCAGTGACCTTGAGTGGTTAGCTTGCGTTTTCTGTACTGAGCTCACGAAACGCGTCGTACATCCAACCAGTAATCGGACTCGCCGATCCAGGAGCGCTGTCCCAAACAAAACGCATTATTAATTTTGACATAAAACAAAAGGTACTTTAATTCAACACGTATACTAAAAGATCAATAATTAAATTATCTTTAAAAAGGTGAAGGTTTTAAAAAAATACGCTTGATAGATTTTACGTGATTCTCAGTTTTTTTGCCGCGTTACAAATTAATTGCACAATATATTAATACATAATCTAAAATATCCATATATTAAGTTATTAAGAAAATGCTCTAATTTACCATATATTTTTTCCAAATCATTAACACTACTCGTTTAGACGTGATCTTCAGTATGAAATCATTAAAAGTTGGTTATCGTTGCCTTAAATTGAGACACAAGACGACCAAGTAGGAATCGAAGATCCTTTACAGTAAGCAGGCGTTGTGATATTGACATTATTTCTCCTTCGTGGTTTTTCCTTCCAACACCTTTACGTTTTTCAAGAGGAAACCGCAGTTATTCACACAAAAGTGTCGGCATCTCTCAAAGCTCAGTGGTGGCGTGTTAAGCTTGAACATCAACAGCAACGGGTTGGGTTAACAATTGTGCGGAATAATAACAGGTTCTTAACCCGTCAACCACCAACGCCATAATAACTAAAGCAATTTTGAAACCCGAAATATTGATAATAATTGCATACAAAACGACTCGCTTAGAACTCCAAACTAATGGAAAAAAATACTACAAATTAAATAAAAAGAAATTCACCAACGCTGCAATAACTGTAGCGAAAACACAAAAAATTCACGCACGAATTAAAACAATAACGATCTCGCTCGACACATAAATCTGACCAATCACAAAACGAATCTAGTGATGTACCATCTGACACGTCAGCTATCGATAAACATCGACACAAAACGTCGCGTCTTAAAAGAAGACGTTATTAATAGATTGAGACACAAAATTGTGAAGATAACGCGTCGACCGAAAAAAAAAACGCCGGGTGGGTTATAAAAAGAATTGTGATATCATAAATCGTACGTACCATTCATGTTTTTAAGGCCGTAAGTAAAAAAAAGGAGATTTCCTTAACGATAATACTTCGTCCGGTGGCCACATTTTTTTTTTTTTTTTTTTTGTAATAGCAAAAACGAAACGCCGAAGTGGTTGACCGCGGTAATAGGTATGTTTCTTTATGACAGAATCATTGTTTTTATTAATTCGACTCTGTAGTTATGAAATTGAATAATAAGTTGTGGATTATAATAATAATCATTATAACCTTTTTATTATTTACAATTATTTAGTTACTGCTGCTGGTTAAGGCCACAAGATAGTGTGTTTTAATGTTGAAATCGGAACTGCTTGGGGAGCTGACTTCGCAGTCGCAGAGTTAGGTAACCTTTGGATCTGATTTGCATTTTTTTGCATCTAATTAGCATTTTATTTCCTGAGTCAGGAACTGGCTTGTGAGTTTTACTTAGAGTGAGAATTAAACTTTGCTTTTTGGCAAATATTGTAGATATTAAATAAAAATATTATGGAGTGTTTGTTTCAAAATAACACTATCAATTTTATTCCCTTTTAACTCGAGATCAGATATTCGGATGCATATTTATCTAAAGTTATTTTTTAGCTATAAAATTTTGAAAGCGGCTTCTTAAAATATTTTAATGTACATAAATGTTTATGGGAATGCTAGTCCAATAGTACAAGTCAGGTTTATAGTATCGAAGTAACTTCTAAAAAATGTTTATTTTAAAAAAAACACCCCGGCTTTCTTGGATTGCATATCTATTCAGATACATATTTATTTAAAAAAATAAAATAATCCTGATGTAATTATGTGTATGTATGGTTTATGAGGAGGGGTGGGGTGTGTTAGATAAAACAAAAAAAAACATAAATAAAATACATTTTTTTATATATTAAATTAGGTACTATATCCTGATGGGCGGTAAATATTACCTCGGCTACTTAGGTATCCTTAGGTCGGCATCCGATTCTAAAGTCAGAAAAAACACTATATTTGTCAATATTGGAATCGCAAGATTTTTACGATCGATACAAAACTGCATTCCATATAAGCCAATATTTGAAAGTAAGTAAATATACATCCGATTCTATAATCAAAAACCTAAATTTTGTCGATCCCGAAACCAAGGGATTTTTTCGATACAAAAGCACACTACATATTAGCCACCATCTCAACCTTAGGTGAATATGCATCTGAATATCCGATCTCGCTTAGCGCCAAAAAAAATTTTTATTATAAAAAAATAGAAATGAATTAATCCTCTTCTTAACAATTTAAAAAGTAACAAGTAACCATAATTTGTTTAATTAACCATCATAATAATTTACTATTAGATCAAAACTACTAGATGACTAACGCAAAACCAAGTAACAAAAAAAAATTACACTTAAATATCAACATAGGCACATTCCGTACCTTGATGACATATCCTTCCTGACAGGCAAATGATTCGGTAAACTTTCCTACAAGTGTAACATAACCAAGTAGGTATTTTATAGGCTTACATAACTGACCTTAAAACCTTAAAGCTGGCCCTACACCGAGAAAGTCTATACGGAGATAGGAATCTTGTTCATTTAAAGATTTTTTCAAGTCGTCGACGCGATTAAAAATGTGAAATTATTAAATTCGTCGGCATTATGTGTCGTATCGCATAACATGGCGACGGGGGGTGCTACCGGGGACACTATATCATGCAACAGAGCAAGTCTCATGTTATTAGTACTTAAAACGTTGGAGTTATATCGAAACGATAGATATCAAACGTACATTGATACCACGACGAAATATTAAAATGTTTATGAGTTAGTGAGGTGCACGTTTTAAATAATTATTTGTTTTTCATTTGTCGTTAAGTTTTTACTAATTAATAATAAAAATGTATTATGTAACAGTCGTGTGAAACTGAAATTAACCAAGTATATTTGCATCTAATATTTTTTACGAGTATTTTTTTAGGATTAAGTGAGGTGTTTTTCCTGAAGTTTATAATAAAATATACGGACGTTAAACATTGTAAAAATTATAATGTCCAATTCAAAAAGGCAGATATTAATTTGTATAAAAGACATAAAAGAATGGCTAATTTGTGAATCATTAATAATTTTATTACTTAATTTTATAGTGAAGTTTTATACATCGCACTAATAAAATTTCATCGACAAAAAATCATCGCTTCACTATAGAACATGGCACCCTACGGGTTAAACAAAAATTTTATGAGCACATTGCTTTTAATGTATCCACGAATGTATTTTTATATGTTGGCATAAATTAACGAAATAAAATTGTTTTAATAAAATGAAAATAGAAAAAAATATAAGTGAGTGACCGCGACGAGGTAAAACAAAAAAAAAAATCCGCGTTCCGTTTTTTTTTTTTTCTATAAAACAATAAAATAAAGCAAACGTTATGAATGAGACTTTAACAAATTTACTGGCCGTACGTTTAATGTGTATTTTTTATGTCATAAAAAGTTTGGCAATTTCATTATACACGATTTAGCAGCAGTTTTGTGAGTTAGGTATATATAGAATGATGTCTGTATATTTTAGGTGTTTTTTTAGTTCAATTTTTTTTTATGTGTACGCTCGTTTTCCTTACTAGGTGAGTGGAGTGGGGATAATTAGTGAATGGGTTTGACGCACGTATACACTCATACGTGCGTCAAACTCATTCACAATATTATTTTACAGTTTGCAAGTGAAATGATTTACAGTTAGAAGCTAATTATTTAGAATTGTATAATTTGAAAAGGTGAACACACGGAGTTTTCACCATTCCCAATCATAAAATTATATTCAGAAAACATTAATAGGTATAGTCCGAGCAGATTATACACTTTTTAAAGGTTAAGTCTCTGTATGTGCTTATTTACAATGGCCAAACCTTATAGGACTCTACTCTTAATAAACCCTTCATGATGATTCGCTTATCAAGTCACTGGCACTGACGATTATTGTTACCAAAATATGCTCATTTATCCTACTAACAAGCAAGTCTCACAAGCGAGTGCGCCAAAGTTCACCTAAATTTTCAACTCCGATAATTGGAAATCCGAAAATGTTCTTCCTAACATTTTTCATCCTAACAATCACAATTCCTAACTACTCTGTCTCTAATGTTCATAATTCCGAAGCATTCAACTTCATAATGTCAGTAGCAATAAACATCTATTATACTTTTATTGGTTTTCCTATATTTTCTCAACATAACCATCTTTTACACTATTATTCAAAGTCATATCTTTTTTGTTTAGATTTCTTTTTATTCATAATAATCAAGTGCTTGCTTCGCACTCACTAATTATATGAATTGGTTTTTGTTTTTATTAATTAAAGCGTCTTCCTTAATTTTATTTATAGCGGTGTGTACCTGCAAAGATATCCATAGGTTAGGTTAGGTTAGAACTGTGACCAACTACGCGCGAGCCGAGCGAGCGAAGCGAGCGGTGCCGCGGCAGCGGCCGGCGAGCGCTACCTCGAAATTGATCGCGAAATTTTTCTAAGTATTTTTTTCATAGTGCCCCCAAGACGACACTCTGACCTGAATGAATATTATGGTAATTATGTTTAGGGATAAAAGCGTTATGATAAAAAACAGTAGGAGTTTAAATATATTTACATTAATGATATTATTAATTACAATTTTCGGAAACATGAGTGTTATGAACATCGCCGGTAGCACTACAAATAGTATGAATGAAAACTTTAGGATGAAAAATTTTAGGAAGAGTGATCATTCGGATTACAAATCATTAGGAAGAACAATTTCGGGTAAAGAACTTTAGGTGAGCCAATATGGACCCCTCACAAGCATACTGTTCATCAAAACAATTGATTTCCACAATAGAAGCCACAAAATAAAAAAGGCCATTCATGTTGAAAATAAAACAAAAACTGTCCCTCAACATCTTAGTTTTATACCGAAAATTTCTTAATTCGTCCCTAAGTCCCGGCAATAAATTACCGGTTCAATAATGTTGGTCTTGCCACCGATACAGATGTCCCCGGACAGATAGCGGCGGGAACAAAATGTACATGGATATCACATTAGGCCAGTGACGTATACATCATGATGAAAGGTGGTTTTAACCTCTCTATATTCACGCTTGGTATTGGAGGTAGCTCGAGCATTCATAGTAATGTCGAAGATATTTTTGATTAGTTTTTTTTTTTTTGCTTTATATCAAGAAAATATTAAGCAATTTCCCTAATTGATACTAAGTAAACTTTCCTCTTTAATCCAGGCATAGATTTTTTCTTTGTCTTCTATATCTAATACCTACTACTGATACGTATTGTGTTGAACAAGTTGAGTGACAGATCGATATACGTAGTCTAATAAAATATGTCGCAATAATCCAACTAAATGAATGAATGAATGAATGAAATGCACGTTTGACCAAACCCAATCTACTCGAATGAACCCAAAACTTTACACTAGCCCCTAGTCTCATGTTTCATGGTGCTGCAGAGACCATTGCATATCAAGGAGGACCATTGCAGACCAGGGGCCCAAGTCTGCTATTTTTATAAATTCGTCACTCCAACACGATCCCATTGTCATTTTGCTAAAAGTTCGTAATCTGCTAAATTCATAATGGTCGATCATTGGTCGGTCAATGGTCTCGTAATAGAATTGTATTACAATGGCATTTTGAACATTTATTCATGCCAGATTTCATTTATATATATTTTTACATATTATTTATTAGTGTTATACTTATAAGCAATCTGAAGTAATAGGAAGTTGGAAGTTTAGTAAGAAGTTTCATTTGTCATTATGTCCGAGATTACCAATTCTTTCAATGGAGTGTCAGTCGCTGACCATTGGAAAGTCATAATGACGCCATTATATTAGTAGATTACCAAACTTGTCAAAATCAACAATTATGAAATCAATGATAGACCATTCTGATACTTTTGTAATAGCAGACTTGAGGCCTAGGGGGCGCGATAATGCTAGGGAAGACGTGCCCCTAGTATATAGAAGGATTTTTGGAGCCATACCGGATATGCATCCTAGAGTAAAATGAAATAGTGAAGAGACGGGTGATATTTATGTATAGGAATCTTTTAACGTCACCGCCTTGTGGCCCAGGGGCCTTACTCCCGACAGCATCGAGTTCTGAATCAATCGAATTGGATTCGAATTAAATGCCGATCCATACTCTTGAATCCGACACTAGCGCACGATCGTGCGGTGGTTCGAAGCGAAACTAACTTCGATCGAAAGATTCGTTAGGATCGAAAAGTTCGTACTCCGCACGCCATCTGACAGATAGATATCGAGTTGTTGGATCAAAACTAAACGTCAAAATACACGATATCAAAGAAGCTACTTTATTCAGATCGAGTGAGATAACTACTTATGAGACAGAGCACTTGACGATGACGTAATCCGCCGGATACGCATAACGACGCTGATAATACTCGAACCTATGTCGATCTTGGTTTACGATTCGAATTGGTTCGGAAGTAAGGTTTTAAATCGTGTTCGGATCAGAAACGAGTTCGAATCGGAAACAAAATCAAACTCAAATCGTTTTCGGGAGTAAGGCCAGCTGCCAGCCAGCAGCCAGCTGTGTGTCCAGCTGCTTTCTCGACTCTTTTGTGTGTCACTGCTGTGTGTTTACACGTTGCTGTTTCCAAGACTTCTCAAGCTACTATCCGTTTCAGGTTTCTTGTAAATCTCGCTAGCAGCCTTCACGGCTGAAGACAGAGACACAGAAATAAGATCATCTCTGTGTCTATGTCTTCAGCCGTGTCCACCCAAAAATTTAATTCCTTGTCGAAGTAAGTCACGTCACGTACTGTTCTGTGGATATGTGCAAAATAGCACATCCTCTGATTATTGATACGTTTGGTTACGGTTTTTCCGTCTAAAAATATCGCAATAATTCAACTGATAAAAATATGAATATTGCTAGAACATAGAAGTATGTCTAACATGAACAGTTGTGTACCGAAACCATGAAGATAAAAAGTTAAATATAATAACAAAGTCACAGTAAGCGTTAAATCAAATATGAAATATATTTATGTTTACCTTAATCGATTACGGCATACAAATAAATATAAAAACATCGTTATAACCGATTATAATCGGTTAAAACTGAATTATATTTGCATTTTGAATCACATTTAACATGCCTCTTGCATCCAGCCAAGAAATTGAAATAGGCGAAAGGCTTTAAACACAATATTAGCGTGAAGATTTTGAATAAACTTCGAACGTTCCAAATGTAAATATAAATTGTAATAAAACATAATAATGTTCAACAATATAAATTTTGCCTCTGAACAATAAAATTGGATTCATGCTGATCTGGAATTGAAAGAAAAACATCGTTTATTGGGAGTTTTGTAGGACATGAGGCCTGCCTGTCACCCCATGAGAAACATGATATTTAAACTAAATCCATTATAGTTACGCACGACTGAAAACTGTTAAAATACAATAGGCATTTTGAAATTTTTATTTGCATACAACAATAATATAATAAAAGCTTTACAATTTATACAAAAACTATTAAGGGGCCGTGCACAAAATCGACTGATTTTTATCAATTTTGTTAACTGTTTGTGAGAAAGGGAAAAATTGTTTAAACAAAATTATTTGTGATTTGAAAATTAGTGTTCTTTGTTTTGCATGTGGCTGAAAGGGATTTTTCAAATAAATTAAGCATTCACGGTAAATCACTAATATTCGCAACAAGTTTTCCGAAAAATGACGCGAGACTGACATTTGATCATCATTCTACAAGAAACTACTTTTGATTTTGAACATTAAAAAATATCATCAACATCATCATATGGTCTACTTGCATGTGGCTGAATCATTTTTTTCAATTTCCATACAAAATATAGCAGTAAAATAATATTGAAAAACATTTTTTTTGTTTTGATTCAAAAAACCTTTTTTATTTCGTGTTGAACCCCGACAGTAATATATTTTTTCCTATTATTTAGCAAATCATATCAAGAAATTTAAAAATCACAAATTAGTTTTCAGCTATCCTTGAAATATAATCAAAATTTTATTTAATGATTATACAATATCTTCATTAAGTAAATCAACGGCGAAATAAACTATATTTTGGAGAGCACATAAATGATGAAACTTCGTGTCAGTCACAGCAGCTGTTAATCAGCTGCTGTGACTGACACGAATGGTTTAGCACCATGAAAACTGTACTTTTATAGTTACACAGACTTAATGTTTCGATTATTTACATTTATTATTACTCACAATTAAAAATAAATTGACAAAAGAGAGTTTTTTTCGTGCACAGAGCCTTAATGGGAAAGCGGTAGCCTGCGAAATTCAAATTTTCTTACGATTTTTGCTCATCGTCTGTTTGTATGTTCAGATCAACATACAACCTGCACCCTAATTGCATAACACACTATCAATCGCAATCTGAACGATTTCGAAGCAGATTGCTAATCCATTGCTTCATTCTTTGAGTTTTGCTAGCTTATTTAATTTAACCCTGTATACCAGATCATACCCACGTGCCTATTATAAAAGCTTCATTGTTTATTTAAATGTTCAATAAAATATGATTGTGTCCTTTCAACGATGAATGGACACAATACAATTTTTATACATTTAAATCTGATATTGTAACACTTAGGCCTTGCAAAAGCATATATTCTATTTGTTTTAATGGCCCATTATATTTGATAAAGTGCATTTCAATTGGGTTGCAAAACATAACGACTTTCACTGTAAATTCAATTATTTATTTATTATTTTTATTGCTATATAAAGTTACAGGTTTCAATTTGAGGTTAAGTATAAGCTTTTTGCTACAAGGAGCTCTTAACTATTATAACAGAATCTCACTACTTAGACTTTTAGAACGAAATTGCTCAACAAATACCTATACCCTAAGTGTATATACAGATATACTTAACTACACGATACATCTAGTAGACTAGACATCCATCAAAGGATACATAATGTAGCCAACATTTCGTACAGAAGCCATAACAATCGGCAAACAACTTTTCCTTTTCTAAAATGGAATCCGACCAAAGAAACGATTCCAAACTGTCTTTTGTCACGATAAAAAAAAATAAGTCACCTCCAAAAGCCGTTTTGTTTCGAAAAATAAAAAAGTAAAAAGTATTTGAACCAACTACCGGCGGTGCTGGAACGCGCCCACCCTATCAACGATCGTGGACGCTACTCGAAATGTCCGATACTTAAAAAAATAAAATAAGAAATGTCACATATTTTGGCGGGAAATAAATCACGGAAGGGACGCTATACAAAATTTATGGCGGTATAACACGGTGCACTCGGTAGAAAAGTTAAGACAAAAGACGAAAAAAGGTGTACATCTTTGATTTGAATGCGTGGGTTCCGCGGTCTAGTAAAAAAAAGATTTTCTACAAACCTTTTAGAGAAAATAATAAAGCTCTACACTTTGCTCTGGTTATGGATTTTTTTTATCATAAGTTGCTGTAACACTAGTACGTCTATAATTAAATTTTTGGTTACAATATTTCCATGAATTCATTTATTTAAAATCTTATGCTTACGGAATGGACTTTCGTTATAATTAATTAAAATAATCAGACAAAACTTTAACCCTAATACAAAAAACACGGAATAAAGTTATGCTAGGTATAAACGTCAAAAAAATTATGGTTATACCGAAGTTATTCCTAGGATAACTTTATTCCGTGTTTATTTGTATGGCCTTTTTTTTTTTGGGTGGGAAATTATCAAATATCTTCTCCTGCTCTGGGTGGAGCGGGAGGGCCTGTCAGACTTTTACTGACTAAAACCCACCCGTGTTCCTTCAGTTGCCTGTGTGCCAGGGCCACGGTGGTAAGACTCTAAAAGGTTTATTTTCAGTAACGCCGTATTAATTACTCAGTATTATCGGGACTCACCACGAATAAAATATACCAGGCTAATAACTAAAAATTAAGCTTCTCTATATTCGATTCTTCGCATTTCTGACTTGACAGTTTTGTTAACACTGAGTCTCAATCTAACCTCACTTATAACCTTTTTGTTGGCAAGGAACTCTAAAAAGGTGACACCACATGAAGCCAAGCAGATGGGTCCTTATTACTCTGCTCCCGTTACTGTAGTAGGAAACGTATTTTTTTTTTTCACCGGTCGCCCGTTAACGCTTTATTTATTGTCACTACTCTCGGATATTTAGGGAAGGTAACCGTAATTATATGACATATTTATCTACGAAGTCCGTTTTTGGTAGGTTGTTAAATAAATTGCTTTATATTTATGTTTTGCGTGGAGCCGCCTGGTTTTCTGGCTACGCTGAAAGGCCTGAATTTTAGACATCTATTTATCGATATAAATGAAAATGAAATGCTGTTTGCTGGTTAGCGCATAACTTTAGAATGGCTGAACCTATTTGGTTATTTTTGTTTTAAATGTTTGAATTATGTTTTTATGGAAAGACAAATTAGAAAAGTTTCCCGGATTTTTTTTTAAATTCGGTATGTACTGGACGTCGTCTTTTCTATGGGGTTTATGTGAGAATTATTGAATTTTGGATAGGACAACGTCTGTCGGGGCGGCTATTACTTTTGCGAGTAGGTAACAGCAGAGGGTGAGAGCTTATAATTTAAGGCGAAGAGCTTCATAACAGGGGCCTTACTCCCGACAGCATCGAGTTCTGAATCAATCGAATTGGATTCGAATTAAATGCCGATCCACACTCTTGAATCCGACACTAGCGCACGATCGTGCGGTGGTTCGAAGCGAAACTAACTTTGATCGAAAGATTCGTTAGAATCGAAAAGTTCGTACTCCACGCGCCATTCGATAGATAGATATCGAGTTGTTGGATCCAAACTAAACGTCAAATTACACGATATCAAAGAAGCTACATTATTCAGATCGACTGAGATAACTACCTAAAAGACATAGAGCACTTGACGATGACGTAATCCGCCGGATACGCATAACGAGACTGATAATACTCGAACCTATCTCGATCTTGGTTTACGATTCGAATTGGTTTGGGAGTAAGGTTTTAAATCGAGTTCGGATCGAAACGAGTTCGAATCGAAAACAAAATCAAACTCGAATCGTTTTCGCGAGTAAGGCCCAAGGATTCTTCCTGTCCCGTCTATAGTCAACGCGAGCATGGTTGAAAAGCTTGTTTCATCCAGCGCTATGTTAATGCTAACAGGCAAGTGAGAACGCGATAACAACGAACGAAAAATTGTGTGCAGAAATTTCATAAAACTTGTTCCAGGGAATACGTGTTTTTGAGAAAGCCTTACTAGTTTGTGAAATAACTGTTAGTCATTTAGAATCTCCATTACATGTGCGAGGTTTCTATGGAGATGAGATGTTTTCTTTATTTTTAGTATTTATGAGTACATTATGAACGGTCAAAGTTCAGCTAAACTTTGTGCAAATAAGCAGATTGTTGGAGGCTTATACTGAATTTATTTATGCATTTTTTTTTTTGCTTTCATGATACCTAGATTAAATGATGATATCAATTAGTTCAAGATTTTCAAAGAAAAATGTGCTACAATGCCATAATAACGTACGAGCGTTTGTATGAAAAGTATGAAGAGTTTTTATTTTATTTATTGAGGGATAATAAACAACTACAACATAAATAACACACAATGTTAACAAAACTCAAGTAGTAATGTTGCAGTCCACTGCATTATCCGCAGATAAGACATGTTTAAAGATCAGTGGTTGCCACTAGACGAGCATTACCAAAATTAACAAATATTTTGAATGGATTAAATAAATAAGTAAGTAACTATAGAGCTAGCTATAGCTACAAAACCAAATCAGAAACAATTTATTTACTTAGATTGTGCAATAAATAAGTAATAATAATAGTTGGCCGTTCATAAGATTAGTTTTGAATAAACAAGTTACCTAATCAATGATTGGTCTTAGAAGGTCTTAGGCCTGTGTTCACCAACATTCACAGCACCGGTTAGGTACTTAAACATTTGTTTTATGTCAAATTTCCTAAGGAATTTTAAATATAGAACTAATTAAATATTTAATCAGTTGATTTAAATGTTGGTGAACACAAGGCTTAATATTAAGAAAGAAAAAAGAAAGAAAAATTGTTTATTCTGCACAAACAAAACGCACTTAACAAAAATAAAATTATAAAATGTACACACGTTCAAGTAGCCAAAAGCCTCTTATTCAAGAAATAAAAGTTTGACAATTTATTTCATTGCTTGATGTCAGTACCAGGGACCAAAGACAATTATTTACATAGACATTGTTACTCAATAGTCTGTGTTGCGTCACTGGCAAAAATGTCAACAAACAAACGATCAAAACAAGAACAAAATGCCGATTAGAGAGTGGAAAATTCTGTGGGTCTTGTATTTAAAAAGGCTAGCGTATATATTATGTAGAGCTTAACGGTACTTACAACTGGGATTGCCGACGGATTGGCAAACGCCTTGCTGCGCACTCAGAATGCGCAGTGGGACCTTATAACTTTCTAAAAGCCTATTCAATTGACAGATCAATAAATCTGGTGTCAAATATCATGGCTAACGTGTATGATTGTTTAGCCGGACTCTCAGAATCAATTAACTCGTAACTATAGCAGTTAACGTGGAGTTTAACAGAAGATTTAGCGACCAAAGTTTATTGTAATTAATATGTTATTTATTTTGCACATACTTATATTAGGTACACCTTACTACATAGTTATAATAATATGTACAAGTATATAAAATAAGGAGGAGAAAGACTCACAGAGTCCTGTGACTCCAGTCTTTCTCCACCTTATTTTGAGAGAGTCACAAAGGGTATCAAAAAATTCGTCCGCGTCGCTGTCATCAGGAATAGCGGCATAAAGGCTGGCAGCATTACCACGTTGTATGGCAATGCCGATTCTTTGGAAAAACAATAGGCCCGCCCTTTGGTTAGGTGAAGAGTCGACCAAAACTAAGAGGGCACTCGGACCCCATGCCCCTAGTGTTTTTCTAAATTGATTGAACTTCCATGTAGTAAAGTACTAATCAACGTTTTCCAAAGCATTTCCTCGGTTTCACATCTCACTAGACATCATTCATTGGTCTATCATTGATTTGTTTACACCCAAAGTGACTTCGAGAAGAAATGGCTTAATGGAACTATCTGCTAGGCTATTCAAGGAATCGAGAGTCTCACAGTTGTGACAAAAAGCCTTTAGACATACCTGCTTATGCCAGTTCATGTTACGGTTTAAGAGACCTTTAGGATACAATGGTAAATAGGTAATGCTTCATGAATAATTCCGGAGCAGATTAACATGTAGAATTTGTGCAGCTTTCTGTTTCCTTTTATGAATAATTTTTTATCAATTTATATAGTTTTATTGAAACATTTTTCTATAGAAACAACTATTGTATGAAACTTTATTGTGCGTTTTTCAGCTGACGTGAGCTGGCTATTGCTAGAGTTAAAACCTGAAGCGGCAACACTGAACTATCGTGTTTTTCAAATTCAATATTGGAAGCAAACATTTTGTAGAGTACAAATTCAGGATTTTTCCAGACACATAAAAACGGATAATAAATATTTTTCCGGACGAATAAAAACGGATACTAAAATATATTTGAATGGTAAAACAAGGAATGTCACTAAAACAGGATTTTGCGTTTTATGTTATGTTCCGTTTCACTAGGGACATTCCCACTTTTGCACCTGTACAGGGTTTTGAAATATTGAAGATAGGAAGGACTATGATTTTTTTCATGCTTTTTACATAATGCTATATAAAAACACGCGTGAAAACCCAAGTGTTGTTTTGCAAGTTGTGCTGCAAGCTAGAGCTAGGAAACTTCTGAAAAATACATAAAAACATTGCCTGTTAATATTTATGAAAATAAAACGTCAGACAATAAGCGATCGGTTGGTTTATAGGAATCGGATATTAGACGCGAATGTTATATAGGCACGCGTTTCTTACGTGTGTTCGCTACATAGATCTTTGATACCATATGTTGCGTGGGTGTGTCGAGTTTAGTCGCCTCCTTCGGTGGAAGCTCAACGCTTATAATACTCAACGACATACAGCGCCGTCGAGTTCATTACTTCCAGGGAAATTATTTGAGGACAACAGTCTTGTGGTTGTGAAAAGAAAATGGAGAAAAGTAGACAAATTACTAGCTTAGTATCATCATCATTTCAGCTGAAAGACGTCCACTGCTGGACATAGGTCTCCTCCAAGCACCGCCACTTCAGCCGATTCTGTGCTTCCCGCATCCAGCGGATTCCTGCGGCCTTCACAAGGTCATCGGTCCACCTTGTGGGAGTACTTCCAACGCTACGTCTTCCGGTACGCGGTCGCCACTCCAGAACCTTTCGGCCCTAACGGCCATCTATTCTGCGAGCAATGAAGTAATATAAATTGTGTGTATTTACTTTGAAAAGTATTACATATATTACTTTAATAATTTTGAATGTGAGCACTATGTGGGTCATTTGTTTCCTTAAAGATTATCTTTTTTTTTTTCCTCTTTCTCACGTAGTTTTAATGATGGTCTGGTATTTTGAGTACTTTATGCGGCCTACCCAAATGTCCTTTCTTTGATATTGTTCGTCGAGTCGTTGAGCTCCTTAAATCCTGAGTTGAGCTACACTTTTACTGACAAATGCTTGCATTGACTGGACAGGTCCACACAAAATTGTGTTGTTCTTTCCTCAAAAGACCATTTCAGACATGGATCTACATGGTCCTCACATGATCTGACCAAGATCTCAGAGAATTTGTTTCGCCATTTCTTCTCAGGGGTAGTCAGATAGGAAATGTCGACTTCATCTAGCTTATTTTTTTTTATATGACCTGTAAAAGTGATTACGGTACCTATTTACTATTTATAATGTCGAAAAGGATTTTTTTTTCTTGTTCGTGTATACATTTTAAATCTTAAAAATCATCATCTGACTAGCCTTTTCCCAACCATGTTGGGTTCAGGTTCTAGTCTAACCGAATGCAGCTGAATACCTGTATTTTACGTGGAGCGACTGCTTATCTAACCTCTACAACCCAGGAACTGGGTCGTATTACCCAGTTACCTTACCCCTTGGTAAGACCGGTTGTCAGACTTTCAGGCTTCTGACGACGACTAACGACTGCCGGGACCTAACGGCTTAACGTGCTTTCCGAAGCACGGAGACATTTGAAATCTTAATCAATACCTCTTAAAACTCTTTCAGTTTTTAATGGTTCTCCGTGTCAATCAATCATCAGTAAATAAATCACAAAGAACACAATTGACATGAACTAATGATTTATGTATAGACTAAACATGTTTAAATGTGCTTGTAGGTATGTAATAGGGGCAACATATTGTATACTTATAAAAACGTTAGAGTAGGTTCATTGACCTAATTTGTAAACAGTGTTGTCTTTCAAAAACGTACCGAGATTATCCAATGAGTAGATAAAAGGTTCATGCACCTAATTAGTTATTAATCAAAATGTCATAATAAAATGTTTTGTGAACGCATGAAATTGTAGAATTCACTTAAAGCTCTATATTGATGATATTTGTATCCGCCGTTGTATGGCTTACTACAAACTTAACACGATTGGCCGATTTTGAAGCTCTAAGCGTGGGTCATTTTCAGGGGAAAGGAAGGCCTCTATCCAATGGCATGGTAACTATGCTTGTGTCGTAGGAGTTGGACAGTATTGTGAGAGTAACTACCATCATTCAAACGTTCAGATGATTTTTTTGAAGCTTTCATCATATCACATCGCAAATTAAGGCAACATATCGAGTGCTCGCGGGGTAAGACCGTACGAATCAAATTCCCGGATAATATGCCAACATTTATTATTAACACTGACAACATTGTGCCAATTTGATTCGTACGGTCTAGGCCCAGTGCTGATCTTACCCCATACAACATACTCTACACAATCCTGAAATTTCAAAACTGTAAGCCAAAAGTTGCATAAACGTTTGCACCAACATAAGTCAATTACACCAACCCGCCAACTCGCCAACATTCCAACATCTTTTGCCGTCACGTCTTAGTACGTGCCTATTCTATGCCCCTATTCTGGTCCGCCTGGGTGCCTTGCGAGCTACGATCGGATAAGACTCGCCCTCGCCGAGAAGCTGCGGCGATCGAACGATAGTGTTTTAGAATTGTTTATAGTAAACGTCTTATGTTTTTGGAATAACGATGAAATTTTAATTGGTTTATTGTCGAAACGTCAAAGTATGAATGGTGGTATAAGTTCATTGATTGTTTTTTTCTTTTAGGTTATGTTTGTGATTGTGACAGTTGTGTAATGACTTTAACCGTGCTTTGACCCCAGCGTAACAATATTGCTTTTAGAATTTGATATGGACATAAAAAATAATGATACCTAAATATTTTATGAGTTTGCACGGTCATGTAATTTTATTTCCAGAAGCACGTACTGGCGAGTAGAACACCGACCAAAATCGTTTTTAATAGTGATAACTTCACTGAGTGTTTTGAATTGTTTAAGTTTTTAGCAGCACGGGAACACAGCAGTTACGAATTTTCTTCGAAAATAATGTATTTCGTTTTATTTATATTCGATGTTAAATGAATCCATCCCAAATAAAAATCTGTAAATATCAGCAGTTATTAGCCAATTAGAAAGAAATTCGATTTTCACATGAAAATAAAATAAACATTTATTTATTTGCTTCATTTCATGAAAATGGATTTTTTTAAATTAAAACGCACTTATACTCGTAACACAACAAAATTGTGTTTTCCAAGAATTGGTTCCAATAATCGGATTTGCTACTCGATTCGTATTAAATTATTATTATTAAATTTTATTTTATTGACATGTTGACAAACAAAGGGCATTTCCCATCACTCTAATGAAAATAAATTAAACGGCTGATTGTTGATTAGGAATATTTCAAAATTTTCGTCATTGCTTATGTGAGCCCAAATGCAAACGGCTTATTCCACAAATCCCCCCTGAAAAATCCCCCTTAGTAGGAAAAGTGGAATATATAAAAACCAGTCTAGAATTCACCCCTGCTTATTTCACTAATGCCCCAGAGAATCCCCCTCAGTGGGGAAAACTGAACCCTAATATAAAAAAATCACTTTCAGGGGGGTCTTGGAATAAGTTTTTTTTTTTTTCCAATTCTAGTTTTCCCCCCGAAGCGGGATTATCAGGAGTGAATTTCTAGACTGTTTTTTATAGATTCCACTTTTCCTCCTAAGGGGGGTTTTCAGGGGGGGTTTGTGGAATAAGCCAATGCAAACCATGTCAAAACATTCTCGTTCATAACTTTGAGCGATGTGCTTCATACGTGGAGTGGTGGTGTACCGCCGACCGGCAGGCGACAGGGCTCACGTGCCACAGCGTGGGACTCCTTTCACCATCTTACGCAAACCTACGTTCCCATATAATTGATACCGTCGCGCGACAACTTTAGAACTGATCGCAAAAAACTCCACCGTCTCTGGAAAATGGCCGGACGCAGCAAAAAGAGGCTTTACTAAAGTCGGACACCATAACTATTTAAAATATCCAATACAGTGTCATATAATTTATTGGTGTCTCTGTACGGCAGCATTGTAAGCGGTAATCGCTTAATCTTGAGCAGACAGGTGCCGACTAGCTCCTATTAGGCAAATTGTGTACCTTATATGTAGAGAGAAAATTAAACAAGAGCGAGTCGGACCCTCGCACCGAGGGTTCCATACCATCAAAATTCATTAAAAACAAATTACATTAGTTCCACCGTCGGTCAAGAGATGGCGCTGACCTAAAACTGCAATATTTTTCCTGTAATCTTTACATAAACTTCTATCACTTAGAAAATTTTCAGAGTTTTCTCTATGCAAACTTCGGAGATAAGGAGGTAACGGTACTTATATTTTTAAATTTTTCGTCAAAAATCGAAAACTATGCGGGTTAAAAAAAAATATGTTTATGAATGTGTAAAAAGCGTTATTTTATATGTTACCCCACGTGCCCTAGTAGCCCCACTTCGATTTTTTAAGAACCCAGTTCAGTAGCTGTTGCAAAAAAGAAAAAAAATCCTATTTGCAAAACCGTTGGGAAAATTTCATCTAAAACTATTCCAAATTTCAAGTTGATAGCATTAGTAGTTCTTGAGGTATCCAGTTGTGACAGACAGATGGACAGACTGAGTACATGGGTTCCTTTTTACCATTTTGGTACGGAACCCTAAAACGTATATTAAAAGTCGAGATCGCGCGGCTTTTTTCGAGACAACTTTTTTTCGAGCTACGGCACTCTGGTTGGGCGATGCTCAACATCGGTATTTTGCACATGTTCAATGGTATTTTAAAAGGCAATGAATTATGCTAGCTGCCAATTATTTTCTTATATGTAGGTCATCAGCCAATTACGATCGTTCTAGACTTCTAGAGCAACGTTTTTAGTACTTATTTTTTTAAACAGTAGGTAGTGTTTATTGTTTCCAGTATGGGTTGATTGTTTATTTTGGAGTGTAATTCGGTGTTATACATTCGACTGTTTTGTCTTATTAATAATACATTGAATTATGTTATTAATGATGGTAGCTTCATTTGATAGGGCCCCTGTGTCGTTAACGCATTAAGAGGTGAATATATAAACCATTTAGTGCACCTATTCCCGATATCATTGTACCTAAATGGTATATATTAAGCTTTTTATTCTGGCCAAAGTATTGGGATTTTCATTTGTTTGGATGTCGAAAGTATGAATAAGTCATTTGATAAGTATGAAAACCTTGAACAATGCCTGAACTACAGTTACTTTGAACTCACTTTACTATACTGTGCCTAAAGAGTTTGGTCTTGAGTTATTTTGTATAGGACAAGCATGTTGTGAACCGTAATCAAGCAGTAAGTATCAACAATAACGTATAATTAGAGAACGAATATTTCGGATGCATAATTACCTAAACTTAATTTTTGGCTATGAAATTATAAGAACGACTTCTTAAATTTTTTTTTGTTTATTTAAATCTCGGGATTCCAGAAAATCCGGGAACGCACAACTAATCTGACACATAGTATGGAAACGACTTCTTAAATATGTCGTATTATTTAACTTTACACCATAAGCTAGCATTCGATTCTATAGTCCAAAAGTAGTAAATTTATCAATTCCGAAATCGCGAGATTTAACGATCGATACAACAGTGCATTTCATAGTAGCCAACACCTCAACGTTAGTAAATATACATTCCATTCTACAATCGGAACTCTAAATTCATCGATCCCGGAATCGCGGGATTTTTTCGATACAAAAGTGCATTCCATAATAGCCAACCCCTCCACTTTAGGTAAATATGCATCCGATTATCCGATCTGTACTTATAATACGTAAAACAGGTTTATATGTTTTCTGGCTCTAGATAAAATTAAACATACTAACATAAGCATGATACGAGATTTTCGCGCCCCCTATGTAGGTACCAATTCCTTTGAACAATTGCAACAATTCCCGCAGAAAGCAATGAACACAGAATTGTAGGACAAAAATATAAAGGGATGGACCATTAACAGTAGAATGTTAACATAAGCTGATGTTTTATAGGCCCCCTGGCCTACACAATTGTAACAATATGACACCACGACATTACCATAATAATAAGCGACAAATTCATAACAAAAAATTACCAGCCCACCCCCATCCGACATAAGATTAATGTGTGTACATAAACCGGGAATCGAACCTCGTATTTCGGTGTTCCGTTACGTGGGGTGACACCCCTCGACAGATATATTTCAGTAAAAAATATAATTACCCTCCCAAGTTACCGAGCGAAAGTTATACTTTTTAATAATCTTGTCATTAGAGGCTGAAAGTAAAGAATTATGCTGACTTGCTGACGACTCGGACACAGTATATTCGGACACAGTGACCGAATCCGATTTTTGTTCCCTGATGATTCGGATACCAATAAAAAATCTGTTTTATACAGTCAAACTTTTTAAGACGAAAACGTTTCGAAAAATATACCGTTATTCGTACCCTGCTTAAAGACGGACGACGACACACAGAGCCGTCCGGCTCGACGCGACGCGACGTGACGCTCTGTGTGGCGTCGTCCGTAATATCTAGTACATTACAACTGCTCAGCGTCGCGTCGGCGTCCCGTCCCGCCGCGCCGCGCCCGCTGTGTGCAGACACCTTTAGTAACGCGTTTTTCCACTTAATATATTTTAAAACATTTTTATCTGAATTTCAATATATTTTTCACTGCCAATTCGGACACCACCAAATTATTAAAGCTGTTTAGTAAACAGCTTACGTACGTAATAAAGAATACGAAAAAACTTTTTCGTCTCGAAATGCTCAATATTTTGAGCGACAACTATTAATATTTTTGTAAGTATAAAAAAGGATATTTAATCAACTGAAGATTGTGTGTATACTTTTTTTTTAAATTATATTAAATCTGCGAAATAACTTTCATATTGGAGATCAAACGCAATGCCATTTTTTGTTACCTTAAGATTTGCTTCTTACCGCGCCTTAACTGCAGTAATAGCAAAACAGCCAATCAATTTTGAATCAAGAAGTTGGCAGATTCGTTTCAGAGTTAAGTTATTGTAGGTTTTCTTGTTGAACTCTCATAACTTGAAATTTTTTGTTGTATGTATTTATTTAAGTATTTATTCCTATCCTTTATGATCATGCTGACTAGAAATCAAAACGTCTATGCCAAGTATTGCCTAAACCTTATATTGACTAGGAAGCATAATGCCTACCTTGCAATATGTCTATACAGTATTTTAACTAAACCTTATTCTGGCTATGAACCAAAATGCCTATCTTGCAATATGTCTATTATTTTAGGAGAAGGGAATACCGTTTCTGGCACAATTCTAACCTAACCTAACCTACAGTTCAGAAGCCCTAGTGTGAGTTTATTTTAACCATCTCGACTACTTAGAAATTATTGCATTTTAGGCATTTTGCTTGTTAAACATTTTGATCTCTAGGCGATTAACAGCTTAGGCAATTTGCTGTGTAGACATTCATTTTAGGCATTTTGCTTCGTAGAGGAATTGAAAGTTAGACACTCTGATCATATACCATTCTTATATCTAAGTTATGAATATCTTCTAAACTGTTTTCTGTTATTGCACCTACTGTGTATAGTCTCTGCATCAGTCTAAGGTAGACTGGTAGAAAATGCCCAAGGCATTAAGTCCGCCTTTGTACAGTTTTTACTTGTGCATAAAGTTTTAATATATAAATAAATATAACCCCAAACAAAATAATCGTGAGGGTTTTCAATTCCAACAAAATGGTGCGTTCATAAAATTTCTGATTAACCTACCGATCAGAACTGTAACAAAAATAAATTATATAGGGTGTATCTATTGAAACACGAAATATTTTAAGAGATACACCTACAGGTGGTAAAGAAGCCATGGAAACGGTTTTTGTTAAATCTCAGTATATTATTAAAAAAAGTTATTAATTTAAAATTACTTGATATGATGATTAATTAACAAAAGGCACCGCGCTCGTGTCGCCACCGTCATCGCCGCGTCCGGGCGGGTCATTCATAGAATAAAAAAAGTAAGTAAAGGTTTTTTTTGCGGAATGTCTCAAGCAATTGATTGACTGCTGCACTGCGTGTCACGGGTTCGATTCCCGCACGGAACTAATATTTGTATGATCTACAAGTAGTTGTTCCGGGTCTGGCTGTTTGTGTATGTGAATTTAAATGTTTATAAACGCACCCAAGATATAGGAGAAATTCCTAGGGTGGGGCAACGTTTTTTTTTTTAAAAAAAGAAAAGAAAAGAAGAAATAAAAGCCCCTCTTCCTCTCTCCTACTTTTGCTGTGCCTGACAGGGTCTACAATGATCATATCTTTGTAAAACCTACCACCTAAGTTCACATGTGGAAGCAATAAATATATTGAGTATTGAGTAATATTCATGTTTTAGGGTCGATTTATCAATCACCTGATGACTTTTATCTGAAAAATAAAAATGGCGTTTTGACATATTTTCTATGCAAAAGCTGTCAAACTGCCATATTTATTCCTCCGATAAAAATTACTAATGAAAAATCAGCCCTTAAACAGATAAACCTTCCGAAATAAATTCTCCAACTGACGTCGAAAACCGCATCAAAATCCATTGTGTAATTTAAAAACTTTTTTTTACAAAAACAAACAACCGGCTTCCAAAAAAGCACTAGGTAGGTATATAGTGAGAAATAATGTTGATTTCGAACGTTGGTGTCTTTGGATCTGTATTTTAGTTTTTTTATCACCGACTTCCGAAATTAAAATTATTTTTCACTTTATATGCTTTTTTCGAAGTCAGTGATTTTCTTTTTTTTTTTTTCTTTTTTTGTTAGATATGGTATCTACCCCACATCAATTCGTATACCACTACTTGCTATGTAAAAAACAGTGACAGGAAGTATTATAACATCACCAAGTTACACAAAGTGGATTAAATACGTATTATCGAAGCTAACTCAAACACTATCCAAGCAAATTAAAAAATATATATATATGGGACCACCTCAAACCCCTTTCAAACAAAATAAGATTTTTCTAAATCGGATAAATAAAAAATATAAAACATATATACAGTCGAATATAGAATCTCCTCCTTTTTCGAAGTCGGTTAAAAAGACCTAAGCGGACACACAGACAGACATGAAAAGCGACTTTGCTTTATAATATGTATAGATATGAATATGATGTACTCCGAATTTCCCACATGGTTCATAAGTGAACAATGCACCAAAAACTTTGCTTTCTTCTACATGACAATGGTTACTGTAACCAGGTTATTTAGATGCATGTTACACATTCGAGGTTAATATAGTAAGATCACGCGAACCTGCCTGTTGTTTTCCTACAATAGCTGAGAAAAAATCACTAACAAAGTCGCCACTCACTGGCTGCTGAGTTACTCGATTTTTTTCCCCGATTTACGCAAAAAGTGTGAAGTTTGTCTATGTATGCGAAGGCGTAAACCTGCGGGGTAATGATCGCGTATGAATTCGCTTCTAGAGGCGCTAGTGTAGTGTGAGGTCTCCGAAATGTCAAATGTCACTGTTTTTGAGTGGACTACGCGGGTTTATTTCAAATTAGATTAATGTTGTGAATATTTTGCAATACCTGAGATTAACGGCTTATTCCACAAATCCCCCCTGAAAAATCCCCCTTAGGAGGAAAAGTGGAATATATAAAAACCAGTCTAGAATTCACCCCTGATAATCCGGCTTATTTCACTAATCCCCCCAGAGAATCCCCCTCAGTGGGGAAAACTGAACCCTAATGTAAAAAAAAATCACTATCAGGGGGGGTCTCTTTTTTTTTTCAATTCTAGTTTTGCCCCCTAAGCGGGATTATCAGGGGTGAATTCTAGACTGTTTTTATAGATTCCACTTTTCCTCCTAAGGGAGATTTTCAGGGGGGATTTGTGGAATAAGCATATAACTATGGCATATATGAGTTACGGATCAATGAATGTCAGTGCTTTGAGACAGTTTTATGCTTCGGATACTAATGTCCTTCTTTTTTCTGAACAAAACGGGACTGCGCAACACTGCGGCATGCTCGATATTTTTACGGTACGGTTATAAGGTATTAAAATATGATTTAAATGTAAACTTGGTTTTGACGCCCGTAGTAACAAAATTTGGCAGCTATACTTCAGGACCTTACTCGACAGTGGTGCCAACTGGTGAACACAAAATCGGTAGCCCTCATTGCGTAACACACTATCAGTAGGAGTGGGTTTCATTTTGACAATTCAACAATATTCATTGCGTTATTATCGTTCTTAAGCAGACAAATTTTTCAAACATATGAAGTTGTTGCGGCAATTACAACGCCACATGTGAACTACGCAACAAAGACCTGACGTCACAAATCCTGCATCGCGCAGAGTTTACCGCGTGACTAGCATCTAAAGGGGTATCTATTCAAACACGAAATATTTTAACAGATACACCTACAGGTGGTAAAGAAGCCATGAAAACGATTTTTTTTAAATCTGAGTATATTATTTAAAAAATTAAATAATTTAAAATTACTTGATATCGACGGTGAAGTGCCAATAACACCTAACTGACAAAGTCAAAAATGTACACAAACTGAATGAGGATGCATGCATAGAGGTAATTCCATGAAATAGGCACCTTGGTTTAGTTGGAGGTATTTCCACATATAGTTTAGTAACTAAAAATACACTTAGGAGATTTCACTAAAACATGCGAATAACGCTTTTAAGTTCAAAATGATAAAAAAGTGAATTCTTTTTTTTCACTGCTATTGCTTTTTTACCACCTACATATGTATAGATGTTCCTCTTAAAATATTTCGTGTATAAATAGATATCTACACCTTATATAGGTACAACATCCCGACATCGACTGTCGGGCAGTTGCCCAACAGACACGACAACCGTCTGGTCGGAGGGTCCTCCCTTTACTATAGGGGATGAGTGAACTTTACACCCTGTTTCTCATATCTCTATAAAGTAATGGATTAGCATTATGCTTCAAAATCATTCAAATTGCGATTGATAGAGTGTTACACAATTAGGACGCTGTATTTATTACAACGTGGATTTTTAACTATGCGAGGATTTTTAACCATAAATACTGATCTTTAGGACGCGGCGAGAAATACAAATGCAAAACATGAATGGAGTTTTGACTATTAAATAACCCTAGTGGCGCTGTAAACTTACACAAGAATAATTCCAATGTATACAACTCATTCCCGTTCCCAAAAAAAATCCCACAGTTCACGAGTAAAATCCTGATGCCTGCGTAAAAAAATCTCTAGGCTCTTGAACGTAGACGGTACTATATAGTACACAAATCCTAAGAGGATCGCTCGGTTCATTGAAATTGCGAGAGTATGATGAACTTAAAGCACGCAAACTGCCCGAACACACGTGAGAAACTGGTTCCCAAAGCTATTTTAGACCATTAGGCGAGATTTTAGAACACCAACAAACAAAACTGGCATACATTTGACCTCGTAGGGATTAATTTGTTTTTTAAATGAGTAGTTTGACGGATTTCATATTTTTGTTGTGTTTATAGTGCAAGTAAATTCGGAATAGGGTTATACTTTATCATAAACACGCAACAAAAAGTCAAATCCACTCTTGAAAGTTTGCAATATTGTTATGTTATTTTAATGCCGTTATATTTTATCTTATTTTATCTGTCATACATTGTTAATTCTCTTCAGTCTCATAGAAGCACCCAATATAAGTTTGGACATATTTAGCAGGGCCCTGCGGTGCTTGTACGGTGTATTTCCGTTCAAGCAGAAAGCGATAAAGCAGAGGTGTGAGGTAATCTTTAGTAGGATTATTATTGTTTTCTATATATTTTACATTTTTATTTAGTAGGTTACAGCTCATTTATTCGGTAAACAAAACAGGGATTACAGCCCTATCATCGACTTACGAGAAGTTAAAGAAAAACAGGAAAAAATAATTTGTTTCTCAAAGTAGATACTGTATGTATTATTTTAAAGTTAACTACAGAAAACAAAGCTGAGCTAACTACCTACTGAATATTAATACATTTATTACTATCTCGGAATTTATTAATAAAATTATCTTGATTTCTCAATCAAACACTATACCGCTTAGAGTTCTACTTACCCCGCATATCAAATAAACCGTGACGATAATATTGCTATACAGTAGCCGTTCAAGCACATAAATAGCTAATTTTTATGGGCTATAATTAATAACTATGCAAGTACGTAATGAAAGCAAAAACGCGTACAGTTTCCGTATAAAGGTATATTTTGCCGCCATTATAACAGCTCTATTGTTTCGTACAGTGAAGGTATGAGCAGAACTTCAGGTGGTAACGTTTGTGTCGGAACGCATGTTGAAAAGTACGGCCTGTCGGTGCCTTGTGTTTTGTTTTAGAAGCGAAAGTGTGTTGTCTGAGTGCACCGTTCACTTCAAGAACCTGGACTCCCTATAAACATTTAAATAGGCAGCAGAATAATATTAGGGGAAAGAAGAAGCCTTGAAAAATATTTATGTTAGAAATTGCTGAAATTATAGAATCTTCTTTTGTCTTAAAACTTGGATTTGAACGAAAATTGTTATTTTTTTTTTAAACTACTGGTTTTGTTTAATTCCGATCACTACCGAAAAGTAAAGATTTATTTCTTTAGTCCCTCGGCGTGCACGCAACGTACTAATTTCAAATTTGAGAAAGAGTTCCCGTCGCTCGACCGAACTGGCCAGATAAGGACAGGTTTCTGTATCTCGACAAAAAAATAATTTAAAATATAAAAAAACAAACACACGGGAAGTCGCTCCAATAATCTGGCGATGGTAAGTGCGGTTTTGACTTTAATGTGTTAATAAAATTGTTAACGTTTTGTCGGCGAAACGAGGGCCGATGTTCGATGTAAAGCCGACTAGATGGCAACATGCGATGACGATTTAAAATTATAAAAATGTTTATAAGTTCGCTGTATGACTTCGCTTTGCGTATTGTTCTAAAACTCACCAAGGTTAGCCGCCATGATTTCTTGATCTTTTGGCTTCTTTTTCCGTGGGCGCCCTTTCTGCCGGGGTGGGGGCGCCGTAGATCCGTTGAAGAACGGGCCTTTAGGAACATCATTGTCTACCCGAGCGAACTCAGGGGAGGGGTATGGGGGGTAGTGGGGCCCCGGGGCAGGGCCCGCGTACGGCACGGGGCACATTTGCGGTGGGCCTGGCACAGCCATGTGAGGCCCGTATTCCGGCATGGTTTGATAATGCAGCCTGCGAAAGGAAAGTTTTCTTAGCTTCGGTTCAAAGGGAATAGTTAGTGGAAACTTTAAGATCGTTAGAGAGCTTTGTAGCAGAATTTAGTGATTTACATTCTTGTATAGTCGAAAAGTGCCACATTACGTTAGGCATCGAGTCATGTGCAAATCGAACTTTAATATATTATCTTTTGTACTATTGTCAGTCGCGTTCCCGTTTAAATGTGCACTTAAGGCTCCGTGCACGAAAAAAACACTCTTTTGTCAATTTATTATCTAATTGTGAGAAAACTTGAAATAATCGAAATATTAAGTCTGTGTAACTATACAAGTACAGTTTTCATGGTGCTAAACCATTCGTGTCAGTCACAGCAGCTGTTATTAGTTTCATAATTTTTGTGCTCTCCAAAATATAGTTCTTTTCGCAGTTGATTTACTTAATGAAGGCATTATATAATCATTAAATAAAATTTTGATTATATTTTAAGAATAGCTGAAGACTAATTTGTGATTTTTAAATTTCTTGATATGATTTGCTAAATAATAGGAAAAAATATATTACTGACGGGGTTTAAAACAAAATAAAGATTTTTTCAATATTATTTTTCTGCTATATTTTGTATGGAAGTTGAAAAAAGTGGTTCCGCCACATGCAAGTAGACCATAAAATGAGGTTGATGATATTTTTTAATGTTCAAAATCAAAAGTAGTTTCTTGTAGAATGATGATCAAATGTCAGTCTCGCGTCATTTTTCGGAAAACTTGTTGCGCATATTAGTGATTTACCGTGAATACTTAATTTATTTGAAAAATCCCTTTCAGCCACATGCAAAACAAAGAACACAACTTTTCAAATCACAAATAAGTTTGTTTAAATTATTTTTGCCTTTCTCACAAACAGTGAACAAAATTGATCAAAATCAGTCGATTTCGTGCACGGACCCTTAAATAGATCACAAAATAAGGTCTCCGTTTGAATGCCCTTCTCGTTCATATGTACTGCATTCAGCTTATTATTCAAAGGCTGTTTTCCTTCAAACTCCAAACTCTAACTGATCAGGGCTCATGAATTAAGTTTCCTCATGATCTAAATAAATAAATTCTAAACCAACCTGCAGTATACAGCTGAGTCTCTAATGCCGAAAGTGTCTCCTTTATTGAGGGGCGTGCTGCACAGCGCACATGAGAAGCAATGTACATGGAACACCAGGTCCCGAGCACGCATGACCAGCTCTGAAGCAGAGATCGGAGTAGTGCAGCGAGCGCAGCGCTTTGTCCCGTATAACCTGAGTAAGAGAAGAGAAATTAAAGTTTTGTTCAGCGCTTTATTGTGCTTTATTGTAGTGATATTTAACAATTACTTACAAAAACAAAAGACTACTACTAATACTTAAATAATTGAATAAAAAATTGTGCCCCATCGGTAGCAGGATTAGGATCCAAGCTGCCGGTGGTCACGGCTGTAAATAGAGGAAACTCCTCACTATGCATGCCGTGTCCAGGAGTAATGCTTTCTGAATCAAGCCCTTGACCCAGCCGCGCAATGGGAACCTCCTGAGGTGTTGGTCGAGGCTCTTCGCTACCCAGGTAGCAAAATGACGTCTGCGGCAAAAAAATTACGTCATCCCAAGGTCATTTTAGGGTCCCTAGTTTATTTGTCGATTATGTACGTCACACTAGCGTCATTTTAACGTCTGGTACTCAACGGAACATCCTGGTGACGTCGATTTAGCGTCATGTCTTGAGGCTGTGACAAATTGAGGTCATCTGATGGGACCCCCCGACGTCAAGACATGACGTCCCTTACGTCGAGCAGTACCATAAACGGACGACATAATGACGTAAAAATGCTACCTGGGTATTAGGCCATTAACCGAATCCCTTTATTGTTAGGTAATTATTAAGTAAGAGAAGAACTAGCTTTATAAAAATAAAATAAATACTTATTGATATTAAGCCCATAGAGAATAGATTTTAAATAAAGCCGTAAAAAAAACTACACGGCATGAAGGCTCCCGCAGAAAGGTGCGAAGTGACGGAGCGATGCGATTCTAGTAGAACAATTTCCATGAAGTTTCATAAAAATGGTCCTACTAGAGTCTCGTCGCGCTATCGCGTCGCACCTGTCTGCGGGAGCCTTGATTTCGTACCTACACGACTTCAAGTAAACTCGTGTCAAATTACAAACCAGCAATTAATTGGTGGTATCAGTGTGCTAATTAAAAATAAAAGTTTTATATCTTTTTGCCACGAACGCTCATTGTCTGCCTAGGCCCCAGGGTCGATCGTATACGCCGTTAACATAAATTCACTAGTTATGCTAAATTTTATTAAAAATAATTAAAGAGGCTTCGTTATTTAGTCTTAGAAATAATAGGTTTTCTGGAACAAAAAAAAAGTTCGACCAAACACTTTTTTGACGTGACAACGTCTAATAAATCGATGAACGCCGGCTGCATGCACGAAAAAGGATGACTCATTGTCCCGTTACGCTCATTGTCCCGTTACGTTCATTGTCCCGTTACGCTCATTGTACGCTTGCGCCGCATTAATGTTTTGTTATGACGTTGTCACGTTAAACTATCGTTCGTAAACCAACTTTACAAACAACCACTTTTTTTACTTTACGTGGCATTACAACGCATAGTTATACATAAATAATTTTATTATCAAATTAAGTAGCTAGAATGCGCCTCAACAATACCCAGTACTTATTTAAGACTCAAGATCGTCCATGTAAAATCTAATCATAATACCTATAAATATTTGTATAACAAATTCGCTTCAAAAAACACTGAAAATGCTGTTCATCACCGATTCCTAGTCTCAATATAAAACACGAAAATGGTTCAATATGAAGGTAGTAAACAGCAGTTCAAATAAATAAAGATCAAAAGAAATAACTGCTAAATAAAAAATTATTTATTTATGAGAGTCAATGACCTCATCACCTGTCACTCTGACGTTAACGCCACAGGCTACGCAAGATCGTTTGTTTTAGGCCAAATTATATCTTGCACACACATATTCACTGACGAAGGTACCTGTATATTTGGAGGGTAGTAATCAAAACATTGATTTAGACTTCGGTATGCTATTGTGCAATAAGCGGGTGTAAATATGACAGCTTCGCTGACACTGACGGCGATACCTACATGCTCAATAAAAGCGCGCTGTTCGATTTTCAACTTTCGACGCCAAAGAGAAAAGGAGCGAGAGAGAAAAGAGAAGAGCGTCTGCAATTTACAGGCGATTAACGTCACTGAAACGGTATTTATGAAAGTAAGTTGGTGTGTTTTCCTAGAGAGAGTTTTTTGACACCGTAAATTCAAACCGTGTTGTCATCATTTTCATGACAGCCGTCATTATCACACAGCCCACAGGTATGACTAACAGAAGTGAAGCTCTAAAAGCCGACGAACATCTTTTTCTAAAAAAGTTATTTTTCCAAAAGGCTCTTTTTCTATTACTCGGTGTGCCATATTAAGACTCTTACAAACAGGTGCGATGCGCGACGCGACACAAAGAGACCGCTCGTCGCGCCGCACACGGTGTCTTTGGCTATCCACGGACGCGTCATTTGACGAATGCATTCAACCTGCAAATGACGATAGGCGTATTTTGCATATTTCCTATGTCGACGCTGCTTCATGCAATCGTCAATCACGCTACGAAACATTTCAGTTTTCTTTCAACTAGCATCGAGAAAGCACGTCTTTTCGTTGTGAAAATGTCAAGTGATGATGATGAAGTGATTATAGCATACAACTTTATTAGAAGACTACGAAACAGGCGAAGAAAGTACTGGTACTCAAAAAGTAAAAAAAAAAAGTAAAGTATAACTCGAGTCGGTCGAGTAGTGACATGCTGCCGCGCGCACCGCATGACGAACGCATGACGAGAGGCTGACGCGACGTTGCTGCTCCGTAGACACAGTTTTGATTGTTTCTACGCAAGATGCAAGCATTCGTCTTGCAATCGCCAATTGACGAAAGCGTGCGCATGACGTGCGGTTTACGTGGACAATAGGCCTTTGTGTCGTGTCGCGTGTCGCGCCTGTTTGTAGGAGCCTTTAACGGCCTCTATGCACTAGTTGTGACATATATTCGATTCCTCTCACGTAAGTTGTTGTAAGCCACAAAATTGCAATTTTGTGTTGTTCACGTAAGTTTCTAACATACATACATAAACTCACGCCTTTTTCCCATGGGGGTAGGCAGAAACTATAGAGCGCCACCTGCTACGCTCCTTACATACTCATTTTGCTTCGTTTACATTCATACATCTGGTCATACATGCACGCCGGTTGCGAGTGCTACGCAACTGACCTTTCTGAAGAACATCACCAATTAGGTCACTATATGTTCCCCTAGGCCGTCCCCTCCCGGCGTTTCCACTCACATCTGCCTTGTAAATACCTTTTGTAAGTCGCCTTTCATTCATCCTCTCAACATGACCAAACCATCTAAGCATACTCTTTTCAATTTTTATCACAACATCTTCCTTTAAACCACACCGTTGTCTTATCACATCATTTTTCAACCTATCATTCACAGTCACGCCACAAATGGTTCGCAAAACAAAAGTGTCTAATTTTATGTACAGACGCCAGCAGGTCAAGCTACCCGAAACTGTCAAATTTTCGCAATCAACCTTGAACTTTATAATGTAGTGATAAAGTTGAAAATCGATTAAAGAAATTTGACAGATTGTAGTAGCTTGATGTGCTGGCGTCTGTACATATTTTATCACTGTTACGTGAAAAACACTAAATAGCAACTTTGTGGCTTACAACAAATTACCTCCCACGTAATTTTTTGTAAGCCACAAAATTGCTATCATCGATATTTGCCATAGTTTTTACATATCATGTTTAAGGTTCCCGCAGACAGGCGTGACGCGACGGTGTGACGCGATTCTGGTAGAATAATTTACATAAAGTTTTTTATAGAACATGTTCTACTAGAGTCGCGTCTCGCCTGTCTGCAGGAGCGATTGTTTTCAACACTGCCATAAACTGTAATTGAAATCAAACCACATTTTGCATTTTGCCTACATTTGAACCACCAAAACTCCCACAGATAGCCTAGCTTCGCGTGGGAGATTGCTTAACGCGATTTTTTTTATTGGTATTGAGTCGAAAACTCAGAATAGGGATGATGACTAAAAAAATATTTTTGTCCGCCATGTAGATTATTAAAGAATATTGGACACGTATTTTTTCTTTTTTTACGTAATCAAAACATTACGGCGAGACATTGAGTTCAATAGTGGCATAACGTCACTTCTCAGTAGATTTTATACGTAGCTGTGACGTACTGAGCCCCCAAGTTTAATGTGTTTTATTTAAGTCATTTCTTATTAAAATAAATAATAATAATAATAATAAATACGTGTCTAATATTTTTTTATTATCTGATTGATGGACTAAACAGTTTTTTTTATATTTTTTTATACCCAGGACACATCCCTATTCAACAGACCGCATATTGTTAGACTTTCATATCGCGAAAAAAAATAGCCAGACCTGGACGCCATCATCACTGCTGGGACACAGGCCTCCTATCGGTGAGAGGGAGTGGGCTGTGATCCACACGCGGGACCAATACGGGTTGGTAGATGTCACATGTCTTCGAATTTTTGGTTCTAGGACATGCCGGTTTCCTCAGAATGTTTTCCTTCACCGTTTTGAGAGCAGTGATTAAATTCTTTACACAAAGTAAAGCGCCTAACTGGGTTCTCGTAAGTCGGGTCCGTTACTACTGGGCCACCACTGTTCAACCTGGTCTTACTGTATGATATTCTTATATTTATTATTATAAACTTGCATAGTTAGAATGGCACCTAACGTCATAATCTACGCTTTCACGTTACATCAAACATTCCGTTAAGACGCAGGTATATGCCAGTGACCTTGAGTGGTCAGCTTGCATGTTCTGTAATGAGCTCACGCAATGCGTCGTACGTCCAGCCAGTAATAGGACTCGCCCATCTAGGAGCGCTGTCCCAAATAAGACACATTATTAATTTATTATACATAAAATAAAAGGTATTTTGATAAAACACGTATACTAAAAGTAAAGTAATTAAATTATCTTTAAAAAGGTGAACGTTTCAGAAAAATACGCTTGATAGATTTTGCGTGATTCTCAGTTTTTTACCGCGTTAGGCATAAATTTACAAATTAATTTCATCATGTAAAAATCTAAAATATTCATATAGTAAGTTACTAAGAAAATGCTCTAATTTAACATATATTTCTTCCAAATCCTTGACTTTACTCGTTTAGACGTGATCTTCAGTATAAAATCACTAAAACTCGGTTGTCGTCGCCTTAACTGTGACTCGCAACATTTTGTTTTATTTCGTACCTAACAATGTTCATATTAAACCCAGGTTAATAATGTAAATGCTTCGAAAATAAACAGGATAATCTCGCATCAACTAGGTACATTCGACGATCTGCTAAAATACAATAGGTACCTACTAAGCATAAGTTTCAAAATTCGTTGCGGTTATGTTATAAATGCAGGTTTAATAACAAAACCCCAATTAATAAATAATTCTTGGGGAAAATTCGACACCCGACAATTAATTACACGTGAGTGGAGCTAGTCCCATATTTGGTAAACCACAGACTAGAAATATTTACCGTTTTTTAAATAATTTCATCAAGCAAAAATGAGTGTATTTTAAAAGTAAAATATGTATGCTTGCTCTGAAAATAAAGAGTATAATAATATAACTTTCATAGTAGCAGATCATTTCTAAACCAACAGAAACGTTGGAACAGCTTTAAAAAATCCTTATCTTATTTCGGTGTCCAAAAATAAATGTCATTCTGGGCTGACCGGGCGAGGCCTTTGGTTTTAAAATGATAATTAAATGCATCCGCCGGTCTCAAGATCGAGATAGCGGGTTCTCCTCCGGAGTGAGACATCCACGTGTGGTCCCATCCCTATCTAGATCGAACTTTTAGCTGCTTTAAATAAGACGTTAGGGAAATGCCGCTTAAACATTAGAAATTTTTTAGATACTTATCTGACTATCGCCAGAAATCTCTGTTAATGACTTTTTTTAATTGAGTTCATGGTTTGGAACTTAGGAAGTCAGTACACACGCTTCTGCTGCTACTCACTGTAAGATTCTCATGTCTTACAAATTGCTTTGAAGATTTAATTTAAAATTCTTATAACTAGAGATCAGACATTCGGATGCATATTTACCTAAAGTACATTTTTGCTATGAGATTATGGAAGCGGTTCCTTTAACATTTTTTTGTTAATAGAAATCTCGGGATTCCAGAAAATCCGGGAATGCACCACTAATCGGATACATGGTATGGAAACGACTTCCTAAATATGCGGTATTATTTAACTTAATACCATAAGCTAGCATACGATTCTACGGTCAAAAAGAAGTAAATTGAGATATTTACGATCGATACAAAAGTGCATTCCATATTAGCCAACACCTAAACGTAAGTAAATAAGTATACATTTGATCCTATAATTAGAACTCTAAATTCGTCGATCCCGGAATCACGGGATTTTATCGATACAAAAGTGCATTCCATAATCGTCAACACCTCAACTTTTGGTAAATATGCATCCGATCTTTACTAATGACTGTCTAATATCGGACTGTCTAATGAAGTAATGACCCTACTTTTATATGCATAAAAGTTTGAAACCCTTTCAGTAAGCTTTAAATTTTTACAATGCTCATGGTTTTTATCAAGCTATAGATACATATACATATAACATCACCCCTATAGGTATTCCCCAAAGGGTTAGGTGTTAGGTGTAGGTGTGATCCTATAATTAGAGTAAATCCTATAGATAGGTGCCATGATTGCAATTACTCTAGTTTCGCGAATGAAACCCATGTTATTTTATTTATCTATCGAGAGACTTTGCAACTACAACTAAGTTGACCGTGTTGCATGTGCGATTGCATGGGATGGCTAGGTGCGATCAAAGTTGTTGCGGGATAAATGTCCTCTTTCTCGACGGGGCATCTATCCTAAACGTAATTTACATGGATTAGGCAACTATCCCCTATATGGACACAAATAAAGAATCTCGCTTTTTGTACAAAGAGATATAAAGTAATTTCAAAAAGTTGTGCATCTATCCTGGATTTACCCTAGAACTCTAACTTCGTCGATCCCGGAAACACGGGATTTTTTCGATACAAAAGTGCATTCCATAATAGCAAACACAACTTACAGTAGGCTTTTAGCCTTAAAATTTTTGCAATGCTAATGGTTTTTATCAGGCTATAGATACATACATAACATCACGCCTATAGGTATTCCCCAAAGGGTTAGGCGTTAGGTGTTTATATCACCTGTAGTAAACCCACATTTCGCCAGTTACGTTAAAGTTCTACGTAATAGGGGGCGACCCTATTGCCATAGATATCAATTGCTATAGATAGCTTCCATTAAAAACTAGCATGGTAATACTATCTGATATATTAAATAAATAGTACATCACTTACCGTAGGCTGTAAAAGAAAGAAAACCCGAAATCGCAGGTATTTGTGACCCAAGCCGCAGGCGAGGGTTGTAAATATGCGATAGAGGGCTTTATTTTTTTACTGCCCGTGGTGAGTACAAAATTGTACGTCTTCACCTACCCATAATGCGAGTGTTACCGTATGCGTAGTGTACATTTTTTAACCTTTATTTCGAGTTAAAAGTAATAGAATCTAAATATATATCTTAATATATAAAACAAAGTCGGGTTATTTACACCATTTATAACTCAAGAACGGCTGAACCGATTTTAATGATCTTGGATTTGTTGGATTTGTCTGCGCCCCGAATAACTAAAACATGCGAAAACTTCACAAAAAAAAATCTCACATAGGTACCTACATTTTTTATGGAACGGCTTTTTTGATGATATCTCGAGAACGGATTGGAGAACGGGGCAACAAGAAATTTCACGCGGACGAAGTTGTGTACAGAAACTATAACTACTCCATTTGAAATAAGATTAGACTTTTAAAGAAACCTTTTTTGCAGTCCGTACAACCGATTTTGACTTCTATTCCGTAGGCATAAGTATGGCAATAAAAGCAAAAAAGTGGTAACAATACCAACTACTTACTGCAGCTGCCATTTGTCATGCCACAAACGCAATAGAAGTCAAAATCGGTTGAACGGACGTATTGTAACCACTTTAAGGCTCGTACAGTCTAGTGCGATATCGCGGGCGCGACGCGACACTAGTAGCAGAATTTCTTTGTCGGTGCCTGTCGCGCCCGCGATATCGTGCGAGTCTGAACGAGCCTTTATGTATAAAAACTGCTGTAAGTTCTCGTATTTCCCGCAAACTAAAAGGATGAAGCCCGATAATTTTAATTGTTAGGTCACAACATTCTTTTGTGCAAATACCTTGAAAGCACGTCTAAGCAGAATGTGGGTAAGCTATGATAGCGGGTAGGAATCTAACTGTTCTTGAATTAAAATTATGGTTGAACATTCCTGCAATGTAAAAAGTAATAAAATGATGTTAAAGTCCTTTCATTAACTTCACTAGTGAATAAGAAACTTTATTATTTTTAGTTTATTTTAAGTGAGGAAAAATGCATGCTTTTCATACTTATTTTAACTGAGAATTTTCATCCTCGAAAGCTCCATCGGAAAACATAAACTTTTAAGTCTAAATGTGTTTTCAGACCATCGATCACTAATCAGATCTAGCTTTTGGGGAAATAGAATAATGTACCTCTGAGCTTTTCTAAAAAATCCAACTTTAATAGTGCTATTCTGTAAAAATCTCATTGTAAAAACTCAGGTGAAGTGAGCATCAATTTACAGTGTCAATCCCTAGCATCAATGGAATGACAGCTCACTTCACCTATGTTTTCACGGTGAGTTTTTTACAGAATAGCACTGCTGATGCTTGAGATTGAAACTATTGACAGCTCGCTCCACGCTCACTTCACCTTAGTTTTCACGGTGAGCTGTAGAGCAATTCTGTAAAAAATCTCACGGTGAAAACTTAGGTAAAGTGAGCTTGAAGTGAGCTGTAATTTCACCTGATGCTTGGGATGGACACTATTGACAGCTCGCTCCACGCTCACTTCACGTTAGTTTTCACGGTGGATGGTTACAGAATAGCACTGCTGTGCTCGGTTTTCTTTCCGCAATGAAAGGCAGTTTAGAGACAACACAGTGAGAAACACATACATGCACTAATTATGTCATTTATGAAGATAGGGCGCATCTTACAGGAGAAACACAGACTCCGAGCTTTTACTGCCAGTTTCCCTATGGTTAACCTAAGCCCCACTTAGGTGGTGGGCTAAGGTGGGTTGGGATTGCCAGTATAACAGCCACTAGAGACCAACAAGGATAGTACTATCGCGGGCATAAAAATCTAACCACCTTGATTACAATATCCCGTGTACACGATGACCACATCCCTAGGGATATAACTATATCACGGCTTCAAACATCTTACTGCGACGTATACAAGGCGCGTAAAAAGAGCGACGTGCAGAAAGATCAGTTTTTGAGACACCAGAAGAATGTCAACTAAACATGGCATCAGGTGAAAAAGAACATTGTTCGCTCGGGTGCCTACCGCGGCGACTAGCACCATACCTTACTCAGCATTGAAATGAAGTTATCGAAGGTTCGTGGGTGTGAGTCACGAGCGATCCTATCTTGACCACACAGGTCCCGGACCATGGACCTTGAGTCCCGGGCTCCGAAACCATTGTTTTACGTACTGAATATTTTTATAGAGTTAAAAATTACTTAGGAAATTGGAGAATTAGTAGGCAATAATTAAAATAATTAGGAGCCTTGTTTTCGTTTTTATTATATTATCTTCGATTGATTCTCAGGAAATGGACAACAAATCGTGCGAAGGATTTCGCAAGTTTTCTCGTATTTTTTTAAATATACTTAAGCAGGCTTTGTTAATTTAGTTACATGCTATAAAATATCTATTTCATTAAAAATACTTTGAAAAGACGGACAAACAATAAAATATATTTTTGTTCACATCACTATAATTATTATTATGCAATATATTTGAGAAAACTATTATTTCATAAAATAAAATATTTATATAATATATAAACACATATGATATATACTTAACAAGAACCTACCTTCTCTTATTCACGAAAAATAAAACTCGCCTAGTATCACTTTAAAAAGATGGAAATACTCACGCATTACTATTAAAAGAAATTTACAACTGTAGTTCACAACGCAATTGATAAAAAAAAATCTAAATACACATGTCACTCATAAATCGTCCACATGTGAGTTATACACAATCATAGTTACTTTCAGAGTCACCGAGCGTTTCAGAAACATAGTAGAAATGGTAGACAAACGCGATACTCTCGCGGTGTGCGTCCCGTAATTTTGGTATCGGTAAAATATCGGTACTAGAGTGAAATCGATATTTTTTACGAAGCACTAAAATAGCTCAACCAAGCAGTTATGATAAAACGTCTTATTTCCAATCCTGATTACCTAATCAGTCCTATGATTTGGGTAAAAAATCAATACCACTCCTGTAGGTATCAATTGAAAAATATCGCATACAAATTAATACGAGTACACTACCGGTACTACAGGCAGCCCAATTAGGTGTAGCAGCAGAAGTATCGATACTACAGATATCTATCGATATTTTGCTCCGCCGCGACGACCGTGCGTATCGATACCATATCCTCCGCAACTTGGTAGAGAGAGATTGATAGTACCAGGGCCTCAAGTCTGCTATTACAATAGTGTCAGAATGGTCTCGCCATTGTGAGTATTTGACAGTGTTTGTATGGCAAATCTGTCAAAAACTCACAATGAAGAAACCATTCTGACACTATTGTAATAGCAGACTTGAGGCCCAGTGCGTGTGTTATAGAAATAAATCCGTAGCGTGTGAATGTCTTTTTGAATTTGTGTCTATTGCTTGTGCCTCAACATAATCCACGTTTACTACTGGTTACGCCTATGATTTATTTGTAGGTTTTTTTTTCGATGCTCCTATTAGAAGTTTCTACTGGTGCCAGCCATAAAGAATAGCACCACTCTATTTCCTCCCGTGGGTGTTGTAAAAGGCGACTAAGGGACTTACTAGAGAATGAGCAGCAGCGTTCTCTATGCATTTTAAGGGTCTGTGCACGAAAAAACTCTCTTTTTGTTAATTTCTTATCTAATTGTGAGAAAACTTAAAATAATCGAAACATTAAGTCTGTGTAACTATAAAAGTACAGTTTTCATGGTGCTAAACCATTCGTGTGAGTTCACAGCAGCTGTTAATAGTTTCATCATTTTTGTGCTCTCCAAAATATAGTTTATTTCGCCGTTGATTTACATAATGAAGATATTGTATAAACATTAAATAAAATTTTGATTATATTTCAAGGATAGCTGAAGACTAATTTGTGATTTTTAAATTTCTTGATATGATTTAATTTTTAATATTGAAAAAATATATTACTGACGGGGTTTAAAACAAAAAAAAAAATTTTTCAATATTATTTTACTGCAAAATTTTGTATGGAAGTTGAAAAAAGTGGTTCCACCACATGCAAGTAGACCATAAAATGATGTTGATGATATTTTTTAATGTTCAAAATCAAAAGTAGTTTCTTGTAGAATGATGATCAAATGTCAGACTCGCGTCATTTTTCTGAAAACTTGCTGTGAATATTAGTGATTTACCGTGAATACATAATTTATTTGAAATCCCTTTCAGACACATTCAAAACAAAGAACACGACTTTTCAAATCACAAATAATTTTGTTTAAATTATTTTTCCCTTTCTCACAAACAATGAACAAAATTGATTAAAATCAGACTATTTCGTGCACGGCCCCTTAACACCATGCTGCGATCGCCAAACCGCCTGCCAAGCGTGGCGATTATGGCAATCCCATTGGGGGAGGCCTATGTTCAGCAGGGGACGTCTTTCGGCTGAAATGATGATGAATGATGAACATCTAATAACCCGCACTGGTCCCGCGTGTTAGATTACAGCCCACTCCCTCTCGAAGAGAGAAGGAGTATTTCCCAGCAGTGGCAAAAATTGTAGGCAGATTATGCAGGACTCCACGTGTGATGGTACGTTTAGCCGTTTGTTTTATCTAGTTGAGTGTACTAGATAGCAGTGAAAATGACCAAAGGCAAGTAATTCATAGTAACACAGTGCAGAGCCGTCACCGTAACGGTTATCGTTGAATCGTGCACCACCGTGAACTGTAAGCCTTGTTCTCTTGTAAATTAGCTAAATTAAACAAATTACTTAGTGTTTGTATTAGCTTGCTGTGTATTCACCTTGCTGTGTTCAGATAGCGGACTTTTAGCTTTTATTTCGGTTAGGATAGTTAGCAAATCCAGATTTCGGAAATAGCTAAATAAAATTTATATTTGAGCAGATCGATTAAAAAGGGCAGTTGGAAATTGTAAAACTAAAAGGTATGAAAATTTAAAAAATGTGTTAATTTATACTTCATTTGGAACAGCAAGTTTACAGGAAAATAATAAGATTTGACAAAATTCTAAAACATGTGAAATTCATGTACGACTATGGCGTAAGCCTAAACGACGTTCTCAATACTCTCAATTTACTTTGAACGATTTCATCAAAATCCTTAGAATGTATTAAAATCTCATCAATGAGCACCATACTAATACACCCACTATGATCAAATTACGTCAACGAGAAGATCTGATGGTGAACCTAACCATCTATTCGTCTTACAATATGTCACGATGGCATAAACTGACCTCAGTTATGCACCCTTATTGATATCCCATAATGCAACCACTAACGACAGAAGCGACACCTAAATGAACGCCTAACTAGAAACGAGCTGTTGAATTTTCAACGCTCGGCTAAGCGCCGAAAGTCAAAAGTCCAACAGCGTGCTTTACCTACATAATTTAGGCATTCATTTAGGTGTCGCTTGGTGTTACTGAAAACGAACATTAATCTTCGTTCCTTCTCAATGATAGATTAATATCAAAAGTGTTAACTAAGACGCAAAAACATCACCAAGATCACTTTATCCGAACTTTGTCTGAATCAGTGATAATTAGGTTTAGGTCTGGAATAGTCGTAATTGTCGAATTCGACACCATCAGTAATGTGAGAGTTATTTAATTAGTAACTTATTAACTATGCTGTCTCATTAATAATCATGTCCGCAATTACCCGCCGTGACCAATTACCACTACGAGTACCAACACCAACACTACCTTAAATATTTTACCATTATACAAAACATACCACAGATAAAAAGTATTAAAAACAGTAAAAACAAAACACTATCACTATTCACGTATTCCTACGAATCAATCAAAGTCATGACAGATGTGTAAACTTAAAACTATCTGCTGGCCAAGTGCAATATGTCATACTCATATCTACAGCTATCCCTAGTAGCATTTTTGTTGACGTTTGGTTAGGCCACATACCTCTGAAATTGGCCCAACTAAATGCCAACGGAAAATGCTACTAGGGATACTGTTGGCGGAGACTGACTTGCAACGTTTTGTTCGCTCCAGCGCATACTACCAGATTCTCAAAATACCAGATTCGCAAAATAACAGAAGTGCAGTGATTTACACAACTACCTACCTGATGACAATAAAAAAAAATATTGGTTGTCTGTAAAGTTGGTTTACGGACGATAGTTTAACGTGACAACGTCATAACAAAACAGAACAAACGAGCGTCACGGGACAATGAGTCATCCTTTTTCGTACATGCAGCCGACGTTCATCGATTTATTAGACGTTGTCACGTCAAAAATAAAAATGTTTCAATTCATCATCCTTTTATAGAAAGAATCCCTTGTACAAGATGTCAAAATACACCAAAACCAATTTCACTGTCCCGAACAAAAACGCCGAAAAAAATGTATGCAGAAAGATGAAAAAATTAAGAAAATTATTAATGATTGCGTTAACAATTTCATTTCAGTGGAGGAGTGTTTAGAACGTTTAAATGCTTTGAGCTAAAATACTAAGAAGTAACTTTTTTGTTTTTTTTTTTTTTTTTTGTTTTAACTAAGTACTTATTATTGATGATTTGGTAAATATCGAGAAGAAACTGTTTTTTTGTTGATTAAATTTAGTTTTTTACTGTATTTGTGTGCACTGTATTGTTACGAATCTGGTATTTTGAGAATCTGGTATTTTGCGAATCTGGTATTTTGCGAATCTGGTATTCTACGAATCTGGTATTTTGAGAATCTGGTATTTTGCGCTGGAGCGGTTTGTTTTGTAACGTATAGAGTTTTTGTAACGCGTTACATAAGTCAGTACAGCGAGCCCAGCCGCTCGATGCAAGCGCCGGATCCTCAACTCGACTGTCGGCTTTTTAGTGAATTCCTTTGAAACGCGTTAAGGCTCGTACAGACTCGTGCGATAGCGCTGGCGCAACGCGACACTAGTAGCACAATTTCTTTGTCGGTGCCTGTCGTGGCCGCGATATCGCGCGAGTCTGTACGAGCCTTTACAGTAGACAGTGCATCGAGCCGAGCCGCTCGATGGATTGAGAACGCATGTTTACAAACAAGTCAGTGCAGTTTGACGCGTCATCGCGTCGCAAGCATAGCGTATCTCGTTTGTCTCTCTCTTCCAAAATAAAATATACTTTTCCAAAGTAAAACTGCAATGGGATAATGAAAAAACAGTTTTTATTATTTTATGGAACCCTACGCATTCGAATCACTATATCAAATTCACTTTATCAAAGCGAGCGTTCGCCACGTTTAGTGTATCGCCGTTTTGTAACAAGAAATGGACCGCGCTTGAGCCATGTGCTCGAAGCGAGCGTCCACCGCGTCTTATGTATCGCCGTTTTTTAACCAAGCTCGCTTCGAATGATGATAAATTACAAACAAACGTTGCTAGTCAGTCTCCGCCTAAGCATGTCGGTGACGCGAACCCATAACATTTTTCCCTATAAAAAATCGCTCAACGCGCCCAAAAAAGTTTTCCCTTCAAAAACCGTTTCGCAACAACCAATCACGACCTCTAACTCTAGGAAATGAGTAGAGGTCATCGCTGAAAGTGACACCGATGACTAAAAAGTTGTGTGGAAATAGGTCATCATGGTATGGGCATACGATGCGGAGGAATGAGGGAAATATCGTGAGGAAAGTTTAGAGTATGAATGTGTATGGCGATACGAGTAAGGGAACACCAAAGAAACGATCGATGGACAGTGTGAAACCGAGAGAGAAAACCGAGATGACAACTGATAGAGAATTATGGAAGTAAAAGAGATGTTGCGCTGAACCCAAGTAAATCGGGATAAGGGCAGGAGAATGATGATGATGATCTACTGTTTGAATATTTTTTTTTTTTTTTTTACATAACAGAATTTCTACATAAAAACGATATAAATCATCTGTAATTCTATGCAACTCCCGTTATAGGATGCATATCCGGTAGGCTCTAATAATCCTTCCATATCCTATGGGGACGTCTTCCCTACCATTATCGTGCCCCCCGGTCTACTCCTTGATATACAATGGCCACTGTAGTCCCATGAAACATGAGGCTCCACGGGCTAGTGTGAATCATTGGGTTCATTCGAGTAATCGAGTCTGGTTAAACCATGCTGGGGTCGGTGCATTTCATTCATTCATTCATTCATAATTCTATGCAACTCCCGTTACAAAGAGCACTTTCAATTTTATATCGGTTTTCGTGTAACAATTTTTCATTTGTATGGTTATGCTGAAACAAAAGCTTACGACCCGGAATTACTTGTCCACAACCTTAAGAACTCACAAAATACTTGCACAAAAAGAATATTGAGCCTCAACACAATACCTCCCGTTTCGGTCGCCGCGTTAGCCTAACAAGCATCGCATTAAATTTTTGGTATCCGAAACCCTTTATCGGCACTTGGCCGGTCCTCGGCACGCAAGAAACAAGCCGATTCTTCACGCCGTGAAAAACAATGGGCCGCGGCAAGCTTTATTTGTGAATAATATGCTACGCCAAACGAATATGACACGGCAATTCGCTCAACGATAATGTCAATAGAAAAAGGATTGCGAGAAACGGATCGCACGCAAGGCAGTAATCGCGAGCTCAGCGAGCAGCCAATTCTTTTTGGTGTAAATCCGTGTCAATATACATGTTTTGGTGTTTACTCACTTATTTTGTTCTTTTTCTTGATTTGGATTCGCATTTTCAAAGTTCACTATGATGGTTCCTCCAAGTTTTCTTGGCTCAAGAACTATTCCTGTGAAGTTAGGATTAGCTACTTGGGGGGGTCTCTAAATCACTCTTCCGGCACCTCGATCTCACGAAATTCCGACATTGTGATGGATTGCGACCATCTACTTGATAAAATTAGTTGTCCACCATCCTGAAAATTCAGGAGTGTTTCATGCAACGAACCGCACAACAGGAGCGGCGGGGCTTCACTGACATGATGAACTGGTTTTCATATTGAAGCTACACAGGTAAATTTAATTGTACAATGTACACCGATATTGCGATCTATGAACTAATAAGAACTATTTCCTGGTAAAGACTTTGTGAGAAGGTCCTATTGTTTATAGGAGCTTTGTTGTTCTTCTTCTTCGTGGTATCGATGATTCCCTTTTATTAATTTTTAATAAACTTCGACTGGAATTCCGCCACTTCGACAGCGTTAGCCTCGCAAAGCTTACATTTTCATCAGAAATGGAATAAGATAAAATGGAGGAATTGTTTCTATTGTGGAAATTTCTTGAGATACTTTTTTGATTACCTTAGATACGTAAAATGCGCGTGGTTGCGAATTTTCCGGAAAATCAGAAGGAAAGAACGGGTAGTTTTCCTTTGTATTAAACTTTGAACTTCCTGTTTTTGTTTTGTATCAGATATTGCACAAAAATGTATGCTATAATGCCCGGTTTACATTATTCCAGTCCAGTGATCCAGCGAGAATCCAGTTCAGTGCTGGACTGGATTTGTAACGTCTACATTATTCCAGTTATTTAGAAGCCGTTGAAGTGTGAACACTACAGTGACAATGATTTCAAGAAGAGATCAGTTTCGAATCGTTTGGAATGGCACTGGATATGCCGTCTACATTATTTCAGTTGCACTGGATTGGTCGCACTGGATTCAAAATTAGCCCGCCGATCCAGTTACTGGACTGGAATGCTAACTAGATTCAGTGCATTCCAGTGCCGGTTTACATTTTTCCAGTAAGCAATCCAGCGCTGGATTCGATCGCTGGACTGGAATAATGTAAACCGGGCATAATAATATGGTAGCTATCATGATGCTAATATGGTAGCTAGCCTCCTTGTCACAACCATGACGTACAGCTGCCGACTATTTTGGTTTGAGAAATAATATATTTAGAGCAAACAGGCGTGATGTTATGTTATGTAATTTTTACTTAAGCATTGTTCTAGAATGCGGTTTAGTTATAATTGTAACTGATCGTCAATTAAGTCTGAAATGAGCCATTAAATTGTGGCGACATCTACAACGCCACATGCGAATTAGGCATTAAAGACCTGACGTCACACAAATCCTGCATCGCGCAATCAAAGTTTACCGCGCTACTACCATATATACAACATCCCGACATCCACCGTCGGCCAGTAGCCCACCAGACACAACACCCGTCTGGTCGGAGCATCCTCCCTTTTCTATAGAATATGAGTGAAATTTACACCCTGTTCCTCATACCTTTAAAAAAAATATATTGCTGTCCCACTTTTAAGACAGACTTCTAATGTACTTTACCAACATAAGTAATACATCTACGGCGTTTAAGACAGTATACACCTACCTATAATTTACAGACATGTTATAAAAACGGTAAAATATTGATAGTTTCCTTTGAGTCCTTGGCGGTCTGCCGAAACCCATCCGTCACGCGTCAGTTGACACATCTGGACCATAAGCAGAAATACGATGTTTTGGCGTGAACTCTAAATGTGGTGTCTTCGTGGATCTTTGTGGTAATGCATTTATTAGGGAACTAACTATTGCCAGCGGCTTTGCGCGCGTTGATTTTGGAAATGATATAACGAGAAATTACCAAGTCTTAACCCAGGTCAGAGTTTATTTTTTATTTTTTTCATATTTCATCCATTCATCCGTTAAGGCGTGATAAGGTAAAAAACAGACGGAGTAACTGTTACATTCATAGTATTAGTATTGATCAGTAGACGCGGCCTTCCCTAGCTAATCTTGTATAATGTTAACGTAAAAGCGCCAGGGACCCCGCGAATTTCATTTATTTTTTTCGTTTTTTGAAATTTGCATGCTCGTATCAGGTTTTATGTTGATCAAAGTATGATTCGCGACCTTAACAAGCATGTAGTTACAGAATTTGTTGAAATACTTTTTAATTATAATTAAAATCAACAATACAACCCGCTACGTTCAAATTACTCTGTTGAACGACATTAGTCGACCTCAAATACTACCTCAAATGTCATGACATCATAAATTATCATGACATTTGAGGTCAGTTCTGAGAGAGTTGTATTGATGGTTTAATGATTATAATTCTATGAATATCCCGTTATTGTTGTCGCGAATCATTATTTTTAATCAAAGCAGTAACATGCAAATTGCAAAAAACTTAAGCAATTTTTAATTTCGCGGGGACTTAAGAGGCCCTCTTGGTCTGTCTATCGTCAACGCGAACATGGTTGGAAAGCTTGTTGTTTCAGCCAGCGCAATGTTAATGCTAACAAGCAAATGAGCACGCGATAAAATTGAACGAAAAATATTGTGCATTGTGTATTTAAAAATAGTATTTATTATTATATAAAACGTTTTCCAGGAAATACGAGTTTTTGAGAAAGCCTTACAAGTTTGTGAAATAACTGTGTGTCATTTAGAATCTCCATTACATGTGCGAGGATTCTATGAAGATGTTTACTTTATTTTTACAATTTATGAGTGCACTAGTTATTGCTCGCGGCTCCGCCCGCGTGGATGTCGGTTATCGCGTAAAAAGTAGCCTATGTCCTTCTCCATATCCCTGGCTATATCTCTACCAAATTTCATGACAATCAGTTCAGCGGTTTAGGCGTGAAAATGTAACATACAGACAGACAGACAGAATTACTTTCACATTTATAATATTACTATGGATTATGAACGGCCAAAGTTCAGGTAAAATTTGTTCAAAAAAGCTGATTTTTTGAGGCTTATACTTAATTTGTTTCTACAAATTTTAATTTTTTGATTTCATAGAAACCTAGATATAGTGCACATGATACCAATTAGTTCAAGATTTTCAAAGAAAGATGTGTTACAACGTCATAATCACGTACGAGCGTTTATTTGAAGTGATGGGTTGGCCGCTCTTAAGGGTCATCATGAGAGTCATTTCATAAACATAAAGGTTGACATCATTGTACGGTGGCCAGCACATCAAGTTACCACCAACTGTAAAATTTTCTCATTCGATTTTGAACTTAACCATCAACATTTTAAAGTTTAAAATCGTTTGGAGAAATCTGACAGTTTCGTGTAGCTTCATGTGCTGGCCACTGTACTTTGGGTCGCTAAATCGCATCGGTTTGTTTTATGTCAGGCAGGCTTCTTGGCTTCAGGGATTTAACAGTCAATATTTTGATTTAAAAGAGCTACTTACCCATCGTTTATGCTGACTTAAAACCAAAAACGTCATTTATTCAATTTAGACAATCATCACTTTTTGAACGTCAAAATTACATAATAATAGTATAATAATAGTCCCCCAGATCGCCCGCAAGGTGTAAAACAATTTTTATAATTTTCATAAAAATTTATTAAAGTAAAATTTTTTTTTTTTTTTTTCGTTTTTTATTTCTCTTCCAAAAGACACACTCATACACAATTTTTTTTATTTACGTAACATGTCCGTATTTGGGTCCCAAATAACTTAATCGGTCCATTAGATTCAGAGCAAATTGGGCTGTGACAGACGGAAAGACAGACACACGAGTGATCCTATAAGGGTTCCGTTTTTTTCCTTTTGAGGTACGGAACCCTAAAAAGGAAAATCTCTTGAGTCTCTTCTCTTAACTCAAGTGGTATATTTTCAATCCAAAAAAAAAACGGGGCAGTCATGTGAATTGTATCTTCGAGCTATTAGATTATTAATTTCGAGCATTCGGTGACGATGACGCGACTTCCATTATTTTTATTCGCCCAAAAAGTACACATATATACACAGTATACATATAGCTCATGGAAAGCGTTCGGTGACGATGACGCGACTTCCATTATTTTTATTCCCCCAAAAAGTACACATATACACAGTATACATATGTATAGCTCATGGAAAGCGTTCAGTGACGATGACGCGACTTCCATTATTTTTATTCCCCCAAAAAGTACACATATATACACAGTATACATATAGCTCATGGAAAGCGTTCGGTGGCGATGACGCAACTTCCATTATTTTTATTCCCCCAAAAAGTACACATATATACACAGTATACATATAGCTCATGGAAAGCGTTCGGTGACGATGACGCGACTTCCATTATTTTTATTCCCCAAAAAGTACACATATATACACAGTATACTTAAAGCTCATGGAAAGCGTTCAGTGACGATGACGCGATTTCCATTATTTTTATTCCCCCAAAAAGTACACATATATACACAGTATACATATAGCTCATGGAAAGCGTTCGGTGACGATGACGCGAGTTCCATGTTTTTTGTTCACCCAAAAAGTGCTCAACGAGCCTAAGAAACTGTAGTGTGTGGTAGTTTACGCATTCGACCTTCCCTTTAACTTTAAGGATAAGTCCAGTTTTCAGCACCTGTCAACTTATGAAATACCTTAAAATGCCAGCGAACGTCCGTAATGGCACGCAATTTGAGTGTCGAGGACATAAAATATGATGTGACCAACATTTGTGTAACTGTCGTTATAGACCATCACGGTAGTTTCAAAGAAGGTTGACAAGAGTTCAAAACTCTGGGTGAGAGGATATCAGTGGAGAATCGATTTTACAATTTTTTCGTTTATACTTTTGTTAAAAAATGTTTTCTTACTACAAGTGGTTATGGTACCTAATTCTTTTGTGGTTTACGTTCATTGATTTTCGTAAATCTTTAAAAATAACTATAGAGACGCCTTGATTTCTAAGAAAGAGAAAGCTTCATCTACTAGGGTTACAGGCTGTTGCCAAAGCGAGGAAGATGACTTAAGGCTTATTCAAACCTAAGCGGTATTCACTGCCGCTTTGGGTAGAAAGTATATACCACGCGGGTTTCGCTCAGGTACATGTAGTATCTAGTTCCGCGGCTAGAGCGACCTGAGCGGTATTCGTTGCCGCTGTGGGTAGAAGTGCATACCGCGCGGAGTAGTTTTCCGCTTTGGTGTGAACAGTAATATTACCGCATACCCCACTCGGTTTTCTTTACCGCATGCGATAGCGAATACGGCTTAGGTTTGAATAGGCCTTTAGTCTAACATTTGGAATAGAAGTTAAGGAAGGCAGCCAAATAAATAAATATTATTTATGCAAAATAAACTATATTTTGCCCGTCACATTCACACCGATTGCACTAAATAACATGATAGCAAACCAACAAAAGAATTAACCACCGTTTGACTCCCAAGCTCAACCAGTGATGTGCCACTTGAACTTCTACACACACTAAATAAACACACAAGCACTCGTTCCAAATACCGCGGCGACAAATGTACAACAAAACTGTCGCTTCGAGATTGATAGGGCGTCGCCGATAGATGGCGGTGTCGTTAATTAGCCCCGCGCGTCGGTCGCGGCGCAGCCGTCGCGGTGTCGGGCGTCAATCGCCCGCGACGGCGACGCGACCCTACCGCTGGAACTCGGTTCATCGCTTGACTTGGAAATATTTGAACGGCTCATTGAACTAGTTGGGATGGCGCTTGAGGTTTTAAATCTGAGTTCAATTAGTTAGAAGCTACCTGCGAGCGTCTAGAGAAATGTGGCGGAGGTCTGCCGCCAATCAATCAATGTTTTGATTACGTATATTGCCTTAACTTTTTATTTTTTTAGGGAAATACAAAATAAGTAATTTACAGTATTTCCTTGTTGACTACGAAACCCTAAAAAAAATTTAAGTAATCTTTTTAAGACAATTAATTTCGAGATCTGAGCATTACTACTTAATTCACATGGTAAGGGCGCCAGCCGACGGATTTATTTTTAAGCTTATAACTTTAGACACCTATATCTAAATTAGAAGGGATTGATGGCACACAGATTTACCTGAGTCTAGCAGACATCCTTTCCTACTAAGAATTTATTTATCAAATGTTAAATTGTAGAAGAACTCGACCGATTATTTGAATATCTACAGATAACTAGGTGGCCAAGACATTTAAAAGAAAAATTTGACTTGGCTTTAGGATTACTTAACTGAAAGTTAACATTTAAAAAAAAAACAAGTAAAGTATGTTAAACATTCCAACCAGTCGCAAATACGAAAAGTTAAGTAAATAGTTAGCATAATTTTGAAAATGAAGAAACTTCTTTTGATTTAAAAGAGTGTCCATGAGGTTACTTATTCGTTCTCCTCCATAAGAACTTACTAAGGTTTGGAACAGACAACTAGCTTCATCTTTTTGACTGACCGAGTCCTTGACAATTCAAAAGTGCCTGTCTTTGGTTTAATTGAAACTAATGCTTTGAGTTGAGTTTCAAAGACAGAATTTTTTAATTGGGATGTAACATTCGGCAGAATGTTCGGTAAAACTTTTAACGAACCGATTATTCGGCATCTGACAATTATTATTATGTATTAAAGTGTGTGTTTTCTTTTTTATTATATTCTACTTTCATACAACTTAAAGTGATTTGTTTAAGACTTAAATTATTAGATTTTTATTAGTTTATAGAAAACGTTATTTCTTAAGGTTACATTCCTGTATCATCATATTTGATTTGGTCTCATATAAAGATCTCATATCTGTCTTAGTATGCCACTAATATAACTGAGTATTTTTGTTTGTATAGGAGTAGGTAATTGATTGATCTCTCAAATGAGTACCTATAAAAAAACCATTTATTTTCAACAAATAATTTTCATTAAACTAAGTAGACACTAGAAATATGAATCATAATCAGCTAAAATGTTGTAATTTAATCATGCAAATCTTTCTTGCTATAAATAATATTAATAAAAACAAAAAAACTTGTTTAATTTCTTACAATAAAGACCTGATTTCTGATTTTAATATATTATTTTTTCATAAAGTTTGATGCCCGAAAAAGCTGCATACTTATATTTTGTTTTTAATAACCATCTTTTTTATGTGTCGACAAAAACATAAAGCTGCACTGTAAATTACTTACCTAATAAAAATAACACATTTAACACTCCAACTCATTATAAATCATACACGGCTCAATACAGTAAAAACTTTGAGTACCACTTTGCCGAACATTCAGCGATATAGCCGAATATTCGGTAAATCTGCCGAATACCGAATATAAAACGAATATTCGGCCCATCCCTAATTTTAAGCCCGTGCCTGCCTCAACTGTCTTCTAAAAAAAATTATCTTCACCCAAGCACGAAGTATGGGTCAAAATAGTCGCACTTTCGCAACACAACATCCCATGCCATTGCATACGAATTATATCTAATAAGTCTCGTATTACTGTGTCCGTGCAAATGTCAAAAGTTATCGCAACACGTACCGAGATGCTTGTCTGTTACCCACTATTTATTTTAAAGACACATCATACGAACACAAACGATCATTATGTGTAAAAATGTGATGCACAAAAATGAAATATGACATTTTGTTGTTAGTTTATTTTTGTTGAATTTTAAAAGAAAGTTGACAGCGAATCCTTTTATAATTATTTTATTTGTCATTGTGTTGTGTTGACATTTACAGATTCTAAAGAGATTTGAACATCTAAAGAAAATAATTTTCAGCAGTTTTTGACATCTCATAATTTGATTTGTTGAATTTTCGGTAGTTGTTAGAACATTTTGAGAGACAGGAAAAATTGTTCACAGGAGTATTACCAAGACACTTTTTAGATGAAGATATCGAATTTGAGAATGTTTCTATAGCTGGGTTGCAGAAGCGAGATAATATACAATGTATAACTGAATTAACGCACATTGTGAAAGTAGTTTGTTCCCTTTATGATCATGCTGACTAGAAATCAAAACGTCTATGCCAAGTATTGCCTAAACCTTATATTGACTAGGAAGCACAATTCCTACCTTGCAATATGTCTATACAGTATTTGAACTAAACCTTATTCTGACTATGAACCAAAATGCCTAACTTACAATATGTCTATTATTTTAGGAGAAGAAGGGAGTACCGTTTCTGGCTGTTGTGTGGTCACAGTTTTAACCTAACCTAACCTACTGTTCAAAGGCCCTAGTGTTAGTTTATTTTAACCATCTCTACTACTTAGAACTTATTGCATTTTAGGCATTTTGCGTGTTAAACATTTTGATCTCTAGGCGATTTACAGCTTAGGCAATTTTCTGTGTAGACATTAATTTTAGGCATTTTGCTTCGTAGACGAATTGAAAGTTAGACACTCTGATCATAAACCGTTTGTTCAGTATCGTTTACTAAATCGATTTCTGACATTTTTAATATACCTAAATAATAACTAAAACGACGTAAATTACACGTCCGCTACACAGTCAAAACCAACCAAAATGGACGAAATACTTACTTCACTAGACCCTTATACGTGTGCGACTGTGTGCGTGCGTAGATTTGTAATGTGATCATAATTTTCTCCCACAATCAGTATAACTAATTTAATTAATAAACAATGTTTTATATGTCGGAGAAGTGTTGTATCCGGTACACCAGCGCCATCTAGTGGCGTTCGATGGAGTTATTGGAATTCGCGCCATCGATTATTTATTGACTAATCGGGACGCCAGTGCTGTTTAGCGGCGCATGACAGAGTCTACAACAAAAGGTTCGACCGGTGCCAAGTGATCGCCGCACAGTCAACAAGTTAAGTACATTGGTGGCGGTCAAGCAGTGAAGACGTCTAGGAACTGTTGCGCGTTCGGTATAGTTGTGTCGTGTACCAACATTAATTACTTTGCATACCCATTACTGTATAGAATCAAGTTCTTCTAACTAAACAGACAGATGTGCTGCTGGGGAGTTTGTTCCACTACTTCTTCTTCCCAGCTAAACCAATAGGAAGTGGTGAAGGGCAGGGCGTTTTGGGGGACTGTCTTATGTAATTATGATTCTCAGCTTAGATTGAGTAAATTACTTTTGAGTTTAATTCGGTTTTTCTATTGCGCAATAACCAACACTACCCACAGTACGCTCACAGTAGTTAAAATATGGCTGATGGTAACGAGAGAAACCTCCGTTCTCCGACATATACATAATAGTAAAAATTCAGTTTATGTATTATGTTTGTATCATAATATTCAAATTGGGGTGGTTAGTGGTGTGTTAATTCCGGGACATGTAAAGTTGCTTGATGGAATATTCTGATACATATTCACCCGCATTTTCCTAAACAATGTAACATCGGGAAAAAGATACTACAGCTTTAACTTACGTATTTGAAATCTTTAGCGTAAACTTAAGAGGGCGTGCAAAGGTCCACTAGCGCCACTCCTTTAAAAAAATATTATCTTATGACTGAGAAGGAATTATGAAAAACGGCTCGACAGCGACCTCGGTAAGTGTGTCTAGAATGTTCTAATACCTTTTATAAAGTTTCATATTGAGACACGAAGCAACAAAATACGATCTAGAATAATGTGGCCGTTTTTCTTTACATTGAATTTTGTTGCTTCGGATTTGACCTGACGTTGACCTGTTCACTGACAAACTGAATAAAATTATATCAGCGGCAAATGTCCACCTCACACACTGTCATAAAAGCTAACTCAACCTATCGACGTCACTAGGCTAATTTGTATTTATTATGAGCAGAGATCGGAGTCTGGGCGTCGTTCCAGGGCCGTATCTGGAAAAATTATTAATCACTTGAACGACTACTTCATATCTACCAAAAAATATTTCAGGTTCTGTAATGATGGCGATCATTACAGAACCTGAAATATTTTTTGGTATTTTTAGTATTCCGATTGCTAATTATAAGTTAGTAAGTATTATCCAATAATTTTATAACATGTTAACAACAAATTATAAATGTACGCGTATACACACATCAAAAAAAGTTTGTGATCACTAGCATAAGCTGATATAATTTTTTAAATTAATTTTTTTCGCTTTTGGGCAGCAGTCAAAACAGTTGGGCGACCACTGCGGTGTCGGTCAGCAAAATTACCCATCCCGTGGTACCTCTGCAACGTGGTCACGACACAGGATTGGGATATAGCAACTCTGCGTGCTATTTCTCTCGTGGTGTATCCTGCTTCCCTAAAAGTTACTATTCTTGCTCGTAAAACTTCTGATAATCCTCTTGGCATTTTTCAATCACAACTTTCCGCGAAAAAGTATTTTAAATCCGTTAAAATTGACTAAATCAGATTTTTTTATGAGCGTAAGCTAGGACTGAAAGCCTTTTTATATAGAAAATCAATTGAATTGTTTTATTGTTTTATATTCTAAATCTATATTTTTAAATAAATAATCTAAAAAGAGGAAGAAATCATAATATAGGTAATCTACCGTAACAAAAAAGATTCCGAGTTTTCAAAGTGAACGCAAACTTTTTTTGATGTGTGTATGTATATTACGAAATGTTACTTGTTTGTAGACGCTTTGGGTTGACCTGTAAAGTCTACAAAAGGTAAAAAAATATATATATAATCATAGTCTTGTGGAGTACAACGTAATATGCTTATTTTCTGCATTTACATTCTAAAATAAAAGAAATCACCAAACAAACGATAAAGGCACCACTGCGCGCTCGGTAGGTACCCTTTCCCTTAAAATATGAGGACTCCTTGTCGGACACTGTTTTACAAGTGTTTATTTAGCTTTACTTTTTAGTATTAAATTTTATAAGTGCCAAGTTCAAAGCTTGCAAGAAAATTAATCTTATAGATAACATCAAGCCTGTATTTCACCGAAAGATTAAGTAGAAGTGTACTACATGTAGTTCTAGACCAACGAGGCAATCTTATAAATTAAGTTAAATAAATTCATTTCTAATCTTAGTATAATTTGTTATCATAGATAGGCCCTAAGTTGCACAGAAAAATCGTGGGGTAAATTCATTAATGAATCAAAATTAGAACAATATATTTACACAAATTATTTCCTAATGCCACATTGGTTGGTAGAAAACGTAAAATTAACATAAAACACATAATATTTTGAATAATATTATAATTAATTGTATTCGAACACATCGATCACGGAAACTGGATTATGTTTCCTGTTTCCCAAAGTGTTTCGTAATAGGGAACTGGGAGAACCTACGCAATATGGTGTAACACGTTTCTATAATATTTACTCTTTTTTCCTTCTTCAGATAACGGGACATGGAGCTGCCGGCTGCTGACTGTGACACACACCCAACCAAATATGTTGCCATGCCTGTAGATCGCGTGAATCCGTTCGTGTATGTTGACACATCTAAAAAGTAGCAATGGTAAATTATAAAAGAACTCTTCTCCATTCCATAACTACGACAAACATTTGCGAGCCCACAAAAATAAACTTCATCATATCGAGTAAAATGTTAATTGAAGCACGCGCCAACCATCAACCATTAATCGCCACTTAAGGGGCCGTGCACGAAATCGACTGATCTTGAAGTTTTTTCATTGTTTGTGAGAAAGAGAATAATAATTTAGAAAAAAATATTTGTAAATTATTTTTGAAAAGTAGTCACGGTAAATCACTAATATTCGCAACAAGTTTTACGAAAAATTACGCGAGACTGACATTTCGACGGCTTCTAAGTATACTGAGTCAACTGTACTTCTAATAATATGAACGTTTTTAACACAGGTGGATAGTAAATGATTTAATTGTTTGTAATATCCTAAAAAGTAAAATTGCCGAAATTTCTCTGTTGACTCAGTATACTTAGGAGCCGTCGATTTGATCATCTTTCTACAAGAAACTACATTTGATTTTGAACATTAAAAAATATCATCAACATTATTATAATTATGGTCTACTTGAATGTGGCTGAACCACTTTTTTCAACTTCCATACAAAATATAGAAGAAAAATAATATTGATAAAACTTTGTTTTCTTAAACCCAGTCAGTAATATATTTTTTCCTATTATTTAACAAATCATATCAAGAAATTTAAAAATCACACATTAGTCTTCAGCTATCCTTGAAATATAATCTTTTTTTTTAAATTATTATACAATATTTTCATTAAGTAAATGAACGGCGAAATAAACTATTTTGGAAGCACATAAATGTAGAAATGCTGTGACTGACACGAATGGTTTAACACCATGAAAACTGTACTTTTATAGTTACACAGACTTAATGTTTCGATTATTTCTAGTTTTGTCACAATTAGATAAGAAATTGGCAAAAGAGAGTTTTTTTTGTGCACGGAGTCTTAAAACCGAACCGAACAACAACCAAAACCAGTCAATCTAAAAACTACTCGCGCACTACACGTACAATTAAACTATCATCACCACAGCGTACACTGCATTGCAATTTAACAGCACACCCGTTTACACACTCGGACAGTTTACTTAATAGCCGTTTGTAATGTGTGCAGTTTTTTTGCACGCACGTGGCAACTTTTTCCGCGTAATGTCAGCAAATGATTCGGAAAATCTCTTTTATGATGCATTTCAAAATGTTATAACTGTTATTGGGGCTGTAGTCACTTTTTGCTGAATAAAATAAACGTACGTCTCGTACGTAACGTTTCGAGAAATTTTATTCAATCACAGGAGTTGGTCATTGTGGTCTAATAGCGGGTACTGCCGCGCAATGATCTTTAAGTGGCTCTGAATGGTGTCAACGAACTTAGCATCGTTACCTTGCACTTTGCTCGCAAAAAAGAGTGCAAATTACATGCACTAGTAACGGTCTGTTAGAGCATAACTATTTCAGAAAATCTTTTCTTGGTCATATCACGTTAAAAGCTAAAAAAGTTGTACTTTTTGTAGTCGCACTTGGTTCAACGCTGGAATAATTCTAAGTTGAGATAAAAAGTGTAATATGTATAATGTTCATCTCTAGTATTTTCACACGGAATGATCGAGCGGCTTGAAACAATCTTGGGACGGGCGCGCGACTATCGCTTGTCTAAAAATTATCTCGAGACGTCAAGTTACGTGTGAGTTGGGACGATTAGAGATCCAAATATGGCGGACATAAGTTGAATCCACGCTGACGTGGATAGAATATTGCTTGACACTCGCTCCACATTGATTTATCATGTTCATATTATTACGACACAGTTTTGTTTTAATTTCAGATTAGTATTTCCGTAAACCTTACCTCATACAAAATAATATTTTATATATAGATAATATTTGAACACAAACGAACCAGACCAAACTCAACGAATAACGAGCGATCTTGGAGAAGTATCCAAGGTCATATTTTAGGTCGGTATTCAATCTATACAAAATCACTTGTGAAATAACAAATTTATCATTTTGTTATGATTACCTACTAGCTTCTGCAATTTTTTGTTCCCTCGACCTACCCTGTCGCATCGCATCGCCTACTCATGCTATTCCTTCATTTTCACATAGCGTCCGTTCTGACTTTTTGTTCGGCTCCTATGGTTCGTAGCGCGATGTTATATATGCTATGGCCGTCCTCAATATTTGGGTTATCAAAAGCAAACGATTTTTTTCAAATCTAACTAGTAGTTCCAGAGATTAGCTTTATTATTAGTAAAGACTAGCTTTTGCCCGCGGCTCCGCCGGCGAGGATGTCGGTTATCGCTTGAAAAAATAGCCTATGTCCTTCTCCATATCCCAGGCTATATCTCTACCAAATTTCATGACGATCGGTTCAGCGGTTTAGGCGTGAAAATGTAACATACAGACAAACAGACAGATAGACAGACAGACAGACAGACAGAGTTACTTTCACATTTATAATATTAGTAAGGATAAGGATTACTATAGATATGACACTTTAAATTAACTATAGTTGCAGATAAACTGGTTTTCTGTATAGCTATTCACAAACATTCTAATACAGGCATCTTGGAGCCTTCTAACACAGGCATTGTTTTCCTTAAAGGCGGCTCCAAACACGTTTAAATGTAAAACGTAATTTTCTATTTGTCACAATAAACTATTTTGTATTGTATTTTTATTTTGTATTCGAATGTTTCCGCGCCGAATCGAACATCAATCAATCTTATCGAAGGTCTAAACGCTCCGTTCACAAATCCGAAACCCGAAATTTTGGTCAGTTTAAGACGACCGCTATTCATCCAATAGCTAATTGCTGTCGGGGACTAGGCAAATCAGATAACCGAAAAATGTGTTATTTTCGATTCGAAAGCCTGTCGAATGGTTGTTAGCCTGTTCTTAGCTAAAAGATGAACAATTTTTTTTTTTTTTATAACCCTGCCCCACACTAGTAATTTCTCCTGTATTGTGGGTGCGTTTACAAACATTTAAACTCACATACACAAACAGCCAGACCCGGCACAACTACTTGTAGGTCATACTTAATATTTGTTTCGTGCGGGAATCGAACCCACGACACGCAGCACAGCAGTCAATCACTTAATCACTGCGCCAACGGTGCCGTCAAAATTAAATCATATACATAACTAGCTGGCGTGTGTGATATATAGGAAAAGGCCATGCGGGAGAGGCCACGGGAAGCAGCTAGTCTAAAAAGTAGCCTAAGTTACTCTTTATAACATCAGCTATCTGGCAGTGAAAGTCTTGTCGAAATCGGTCCAGCCGTTTCGGAAATAGCCGGAACAAACGACAGACAGACAAAAAATAATAAATAAAAAAACCGTATAAACTTTCGGCTTATTCCACTAATCCCCCCTGAGATAATCCCCCTCAGTGGAAAAAACTGAACCCTAATGTAAAAAAATCACTTTCAGGGGATCTTGGAATAAGTTATTTTTTGTTTTTTCAATTCTAGTTTTCCCCCCTTAGCGGGATTATCAGGGGTGAATTCTAGACTGTTTTCAGATTCCACTTTTCCTCCTAAGGGGGATTTTCAGGGGGGATTTGTGGAATAAGCCTAAACTTTCATATGGCTCTATTTTTTTTTTTTGACATTACAAACAGACACAATTTTATTATTTTTTTTTTATAGAAGAAGAAGCAAAGCCATCTACCTAATCATAAACCTAATCGTTATAATAAGTTTAGAAATTTTTAATGGCGAACCTCCGAAAAATGTCACAGTAGAGATGAAGATCTCGACGGTACTCATATACCATAATTATATAATATTCATACACGAAATATTTTAAGAGAAACATCTATAGGAGGTAAAAAAAGCCATAGCAACGAATTTCGAAATCTAAGTGTTTTATATTATAATAAATAATAAGAAAAAATAAAAAAAATAAAATAAATAATAATAATAATAATTTCCCCACCGCCGTATCTCTACGTTGACGTCGTGGTGGGGCTTGCGCGCTCCGAACTCTGGGTCTGTGCCGGTAGAGTTTACTTTACCGGAACATGTCTAGGGTGAAGAGCCAGACCAAGAGAGATACAGAAACCCGCAGGGCAGCATGTGGCGAGCTGTTGGGCAGTTGCGACCCCACGGACCCTATCTCCCGGGAGAAGTCATGTTCCTCATCTCTAGCTTGCCTTTATTGGCCGGCTGGAGTGAACACTGACGAGGAACTGAGCTCCCACCTCATTCTTGCCTTTATTGGCCGGCTTGCGTGGAGATTCGCAAGAGCAAACGTGCTCGGAGGAAGGAAGTATTCCAGTAAGTGCTTGTAGGGATCTTGACCATCTTCCGGGCTCTGGGATTGTTCTGAGAGCCGTGGAATACCTCTCCACTCCTCGAGCACCTCAGGACATGTTGCCCCCTTGTCGCTACGTCACTATGTGCTAGCGACCGTTTTCGGGGGCCCATTATTGAGTGTGCAAGTCACCCCCTGCCATTTTATCCGTGTGTAAACAAACATTGATCAGGTAGGGGCCATAGTCCTTCCATAGTTTTAGGTAACCAGTCCATTTTAACCACCCAAACCCATAGTCCAATATCTTTGTTTCCATATCTTGCAATAGTCCTACACCAACCGGGGGTTGTCCTTGGGTGCACTTGCATAGTGCGTACAGGGATAATCGTCGGTTGGTGCCTCATTTAATTAAAAAGCGTCTAACGGGCCTCTGCGAGTTGGCTTCGGCCCCTCGTACGCCTTCCAAAGGTCCGGGACCCCAGGGTCCCGAGATATGTCAACATTTAAAAATAATAATAATAATTTTGTGTTTTGTACATAATTATTATAATTGCTTGAGACATTTTGCAAAAAAACCTTTACTTATTTATTTATTTTAGTCTTTAAATGACCCGCCCGGACGCGGCGATGCAACGGTAGCGACACGAGCGTGGTGCCTTTTGATATTTAATCATCATATCAAGTAATTTTAAATTATTAAAAAAATTTAATTAAAAAAAATCGTTCCATGGCTTCTTTACCACCTATAGGTGTATCTCTTAAAATATTTCGTGTTTGAATAGATACAGCCTATATCTATACATATTATATATATAATAAATGTGAAAGTGAAGATGTTTGTTTCTCAATCTTGTATTAACGGCTAGTGTGCTTGCGTAACACACTTACAACGCTTTCATTTTGACAGTTGATCAATATTTATTGCGTTATTTACACTGTTGAGCAGACGAATTTTTCTAAAATAAGAAGCAATGGATTAACTATTTCGTTCAAAATCTTCCAGTTTGTAATTGAAAGTGTGTGTGCAATTAGGGTGCTGGAATGGCACTTACGTTACTTATTTTCCCGTAGGTACTAACGCGGTCACGGACATGTGACCACCGTAAGGACTTATTCCTTCTTGCAGCGCTCGCCCGGTATAGTGACGCTTACCTACGCTCATCAACTATTAGCATCGCAACTTCAGATTTTTACTGCGGCTCTTGTTTTGTAAATGATTAAAAAAAAACCGGACAAGTGCTAGTCTGACTCGCGCACGAAAGGTTCCGTACCATTATCTATAAAAACGGCAAAAAAATCATGTTTGCTGTATGGGAGCCCCCCTTAAATATTTGTTTTATTTTAATTCAATTATTTATTTTTAAAGTGAATATATAACTAAATATTCTGTCAATATTTCAAGCGTCTACCTGTTCCCGTTATCAATATCGAGCAAACACGAGCAATAAAATCACGTTTGTTGTATGGGAGCCCCCTTAAATATTTATTTTCTGTTTTTCAGTATTTGTTGTTATAGCGGCAACAGAAAAACATCATCTGTGAAAATTTCAACTGTCTAACTATCACGGTTCATAAGATACAGACTGGTGACTGACGAACAGATAGACAGACGGACAGCGGAGTCTTAGTAATAGCGTCCCGTTTTACCTTTTGGGTACGGAACCCTAAAAAGACCGTACAAAAACCAGTTGAGGTGGTCAGACATCTGTGATCATTGTATCAGAGCCTGAGAAATTTATTTTAACAAATGTTTTTATTTCATTTTTAATTGTCTTCGCAAATAGAGGATAAACAAATTTGGTCATCGTGTGCACGGGATTTTGTTTTCAAGTTGATTATATTTCCGTGACCGCGTTAGTACATAAATTAGTTTGTTTTTTTCGAGGGCAACACCTACTATACAAATAAAAGTGACAGAAAGCTCTTCTACACCGCGGCGGAATGACAAAACCTCATCTAAACTATTTGATGATAACATAAAATTTTATAAACTTCTTGATGGCTGTCACCGAAATGTTCAATTAACACGAATATAAAATACACTCGAGTTTAATTTGTTTACTTCGGCCACCAATAAAAGTAATAAACAAGAAACTTTTAAGTGTGGTTTTAGCGAAGTTAGCCGATCTTGTTATCGTAGAAAGGGTTTTGAGTTACTTAAGGGGAATGCGTTTACGTAGCCCGCGAATGTCTTTCTTTTTTTTTAAGGTTTTATGTAGGTAGGTAGGTAGGTAGGGTAAGTAGATAGGTAGGTAGGGTAGGGTAGGGTAGGGTAGGTAGGTAGGTAGGGTAAGGTAGGGTAGGGTAGGGCAGGTAGGTAGGTAGGTAGGGTACGGTAGAGTAGTAGAGTTTGTATTATAGCTTTTGACAGAACGAAGTCTGTCGGGTCAGCTAGTAATATTATATAATATATTATTTAGACTTTTAGCCAACCACGACTAACTAAATTATTGTCAGTTTCAATTAACTAAGTACTTTTATTTTTATTACTGATTGGGCTTGCTCTTGACCTCAATCTCGCCTGATAGAAAGCGATGAATGAGGTCTATGATAGAACGAGTGTTCCCAGAAGATGCCTGTTCACTCTTGATTGAAAGGCAGACGGGTTATATTATATGTGGAAGGGAACACAGACGCTGGCAGAGAGTTCCACACTTAGGCTGTGCGCATAATAAATGTGGTGGAGAAGCGCTGAGTATGCCTTGACGGGATATCAACCAAGTACGCATGGTACCCTGCAGTACGTCTGGTAGTCCGGTAATAAAAGGGCGATGTTGGGATCAGCTCGTGGAGCTCCTTCGCAAACTCTCCGAAGTACAGTTAAGAGAAGACCGACAAGCAAGCAACATTACGGCGATGAGCAAGGCTGAAATCGATATTTACTAGGAACCATTCTCACATATTTCTGTAGCACACTTACCCGTTAAGATAACAAAGGCATTAAAAGACATTAAAAAACTTTCTTCAAAACACTATAACATCCCAATGTCAATCAACATTCGAAAAACAAATTTTATAATATCGACTAAGATATCGTTATAAAACGTATTGATATAATTCGATGTTCGATTCGGATTTGTCATTTCGATTTTACAGTGTCTATTAAAATTATCTATATATCGGTTTTTATTCGTCGTTTGGTTGCCTACCGTTTTGAGTTTATTACGCGATAAAAGTTCCGTGGGAATTGTATTAAGTATATGCCTAATAACGATTTTAGAACCTAACTAATGGAACGAGATTTTTATTTGATTTCGACAAAAAAATATAATAAATCAAACGGTGACATGTCGGAGTGGATTGTCCGAGTTTTAGAGTTTTAATGGCATTATATACTTAGTAACGTTATTTGATAGATATATTATGTTGTAAGTCAATAAAATCAATGTTTTATTTGTTTAAGTAACTGTACCGTGGATACGTCGTCACGCTCCGTTTCCTACAAGCAGGATTTTAAGCAGTTTTAACAAGCTATGTTGAATCTCGAGATAATTAGATTATATAAACACTCATTACAATTAATAACATGATATGTATTTATATTTTAACGAAAGAGAACCAAGATAATATATTTTCACCAACTTGCTTAAAACTGTAATTACACAGGTACGTACAATGCGTGCCACGAAAGATGAGACTTGACACACCACGTGATTTGACTTGCGCAGTACACGATTTTAGGTCTCTTTAGCGGTATGAGGTCTGTGCGCGGGACGGGATCGGTCGTTATCGGGGCGATGGAAAGGGTGCGGGAGGCGCGGTCAAGTCTCATCTTTCGTGGCACACATTGTACCTTCCTGCATAAAATACACATTCATAAAAACTACAAGACCGGACTCAGTGCACGGTCCGTTAACATTTGACAAATTTACTCAGTTTCAGCCTGCGCAGCAGCAGCGCAATTTTAAAAGGGGTAGCTTACAGACGCAGTTCACACACCCCTACTCCAGAAGCGAGAATCGACTAAAATTCAGAACTATCGTATTACAGAAATCGTAACAAATCGGCGTAGTGCAGGGCGCAGCGGGCGGTGTGTAGTGTTTGTTTGCAAATAAACACCGGGCCGATCCCTGGGGCGAGTGGACAAAGGTTGGGCAACCCCGGTTGCACAATACCCACCAGCGGGTTGCCGGCTACGTGTCGCGCACGCCGTGGTTTCTCATGTGAAATAGGAAATAAATATTTTTTTCGACTGTGATATCCGAGGGACGAAAGGTAAGTTTGTGTAGTAATTATCGTGCCTGAGATATGAATATTACAGAATATAAAAAAGTTAAACTGCAACGTGTGAGCAAAGTACTTGTATCCGGGATGTATTTATTTATAGTTGTTTTTTTTTTCATATGTTTTAAACATCTATACAAATAAATCAAATTAAAGTACCTATCTGTTGTGTTTTTTACTCAAAGCATAGGCAAGTTTACACGGTCCTTAAAAAAAAAAATCGTCTGTCTCTTTGTTCCAGGTAATCTCCGAAACGGCTGGACCGAATTTGACGGGACTTTTACTGGCAGATAGCTGATGTTACAAGGAGTAACTAAGGCTACTTTAATTTTAGAAAAAGCCACGCGAGCGAAGCCGCAGGCAGCAGTTAATAAGTTTCTAGAATTCCATATTCTATTGACTTAAAAATGTAGGCCACCTATGGTACCTACTTGGAAACATTGATGGGTAAACTTACTCCTCTTTCTAGAACAGCAATACATAAGTTTCCTAAGTTTCTCGTATACTAACATTATTAGAATATTTTAAATTAAAGACCTTAAATTGATAATCAAGGTAAAACGTCAAAGCACTATACTTAATTAATTGCAGTGAATGTAGTAGTTTAAGGCGAGGATAACCGACTTTTAATAATTTTATACTGAAGATCACGTCTAAACGAGTACTGTTAATGATTTGGAAAAAATATATGTTAAATTGGAGCACTTTCTTAATAACTTAATATACGCATATTTTATATTATGTTTATATTACATAGTGAAATTAATTTGTAAAGTTACGTAACGCGTATAAATAATTGAGAATCACGCAAAATCTATAAAGTGTATTTTTTCTGAAATCTTTACCTTTTTAAACATAATTTAATTATTGATATTTTAGTATACATGTTTTTTTTAAATACCTTTTCTCTTATTTGGGACAGGGCTCCTGGATGGGCAACGCGTCGTAAGCCCAGCCAGTAATAGGTTACTGGCTGGGCTTACGACGCGTTGCCTGAGCTCGGTACAGAACACGCAACCTAACCACAGAAGGTCACTGGCATATATCTGGGCCTTAATTAGAGTACATAGAAGAAACCCAACTACTACATACTTTGGCCCAACTCTTGGCATCATCTCATCAAGCTGTAGTATGTAGTACTACTACTGAGATGCGGCCAAAGAAGCGGTGGATGGGTTTTGTGCGAGGAATTATATGGAAAAGAAGGGAGTGGATAATAGCGTGACGGTTGATAGGGGAGGATGAAAGTAGAAAACATGTTGCGCCGACCCCAAGTAACATAGGACAAAAGGAGGAATATGAGGACTACAGCTTGAGGAGAGGACAATTTTTAAATGTATTATACTCTGTACTAGCTGCTACCCGCGGCATTGCTCGCGTGGCTTTGTTTTAAATAAAAGCCTAAGTTACTCGTTATAACATTAGCTATCTGCCACTGATAGTCCCGTCAAAATCGGTGCAGGCGTTTCGGAGATTAGCCGGAACAAAAAGACTGACAGACAGATAAAATTAAAAAAAAAAAATTGTTGTAAGTGCCATTTTAACTTTCATATGCATTTAGTAAAAAGCTGTGTGTACAAACAAACACTTTAACTTTATGTATTTGTATACTTAGATTGTTTATCAACCAGGGCTAAATAATTATAATATATTTAAAAAAAAAAATATTTGTCCCACTACCAAAGACAGAATAATAGATGAATGAATCAAATAATTGTAAAAAAAAGTATACTAAAAATAAACAATAATAGAATAATAAAACAACACTCATTGACTGAAACAACAACTCGACATCGACATTTCATTCGCCCACTCGTAATAATCTGAATAAAACACTCATGTTTATTTACACAAAAGTCAGGGACCTACCCTTTATAAGTTAATACAAAAAAAAAGTAATGAAAAAACATCTTCAAGTGTATGACAACTCTATTCAAGCGATTATAACAATTCGACTAAACAAAAGTTGTGCACAATAGTGATGGGACACGGTACACTGAATAGTCGATTGTTAAGCTTAGTCGATATTAGTGTGTCGCGATGCGCGAAATCGCATTATTTTGCTAGTTTCGTGTGCACATTGTCAGGATTGTGGTGTGCTTGTGGGGAATTTATAATTTTTATTTGAATAAAAACGTGTTGGGGTGCCGCTGGATGCAAACGAGCTAGTGATGTTGTTCTGTTTATTATATATTTTAAAAGCTCAGGTACGAGGAAATGTTCGTGTGTGTCCTGCGCGAAAGTGTTTCGAGATGCTTGTGAGATAGAATATTTGAGAGAAACTATTTTTTTTTTTTTTTATATCATCTACTATGACGTAAATATAAAAAAAAAATAGGCAGTAATAGCAAAAAAGAACTGCCGACATATGTGAAAACTTCGTGCAACACGTCACAAGCATGTCACGCATTTCGGCGACGCGAACCCATAAGTTTTCCCCTACCAAAAATCGCTCAAAACGACTAAAGAAGAAAAAAAAAAAAAAAAAAAAAATAAACTTCAAAAATAAATAAATACATTTCTATCAAACACTCTATAAACGGCCAATTATTTTATAAACGTTTTCAGAGAAAATCGGTCTGACGATTCGCAGAACTTAATTTCAAAAGAAATATTATTCATTTATGATAATTTAATTATTGCACTATTGCCAACTACCTAGGAATACTCAAACAAAAGTCTTACAAAACAATTAGCTACAGTGAATAATAATTTACCAAAACATGTACACGGAACAATTCTATTCTACATCCAACGGTCTCACCACAGTATAATGTAGTCGTCACCACCACAAAGGCGCACAATATAATTGTCATCATTCATTTGTCAACATCCCTTACAATGCGGGGATGCAACCGACCTTATTACAAGGCCATAGAACTGACTTAAGGCAATCATAGAAAAAACAGCTTCCGCTTGTGGCATCTGCCACAACAATACGTTTATAGGTCAAATGCTTTCGTAAACAGGAATTGTTCGGGCTCTATCGTGTAGTTTTCGGTTTTCGAGTTTCTAAAGACGCGTTTCTTATTCAGTTTCTTGCATAGCTTTTGCATCGTGACGTAATCCAAATATTATGGGTCCTTTGTAGAACACCTCTATCTCGTGGCAAAGTAATAACAGCCGTTTTGTTTCTATTTGTTGTACCTACTCTGGACGCTTTTAACGTGTATGTTTTTTTTTTTACATCTTTCTCACATTTAGTTATAAATTCAACATTATAGATATAACTAATATTTTTGTAACAATTTAATTTAAAAGAGTGTCCATGGAGTTTCTAGCCCGTTTATTTTATTCGTGTTTTTTGCGTTCTTCTCCATAGATACCTACTACGCTTTGGAATTGGCATGTAGCTTCATTTTTCTTACTGACTGACTCCTTGACAATTCAAAAGTGCCTGTAAATGGTTTAATTGAAATAAATGATTTGAGTTTGAGTTTGCCGAACGAGTCGATCCATCAGGTTAAGCTACGCTTGCCGGGGTTGGTCCGTGGATGGGTGACCATACTTACTTACCGAGACTCCTCCGTGCCTCGGAAATCCCGTTAAGAGCGTTGTCACCGGTCCACTAGCACCACTCCTTTAAAAACACATTATCTCGTGACTGAAAAGTAATTATGAAAAACGGCTCAATCAACTGTATCGGTAAGAGTGTCTTGAATTTTCTAATACCTTTTTTAAAGTTTCATATTGAGACACAAAGCAACAAAATTCGATCGCTGCCATTCATGGATCTTTGACAGTCGTTAAGGGTCGTCAGAAGCCACAGTCTAACAACCAGTCTTACCAAGGGGTATCGTGTTACCCAGTCACTGGGTTCTAAAAGGCAGATTGATTGTAGAACACCTCTATTCACTATAACGCATAGACAAAGTTGCTGTTGTTCGTTTACGCGATAGAGGTTTATCGTCTACTGCCAATTTAGTCAATTTGTTAGCATTGACTAAAGTTAGTACTAATGAGTCCAACTCGGTTGATAAGATTTAGTCTTGGACCTCAAGTCAATATATTGATTATTCAACGAGCAGGGCACTTTGCTCGTAGAATAGATGGCCGTTGGGGCCGAAAGGTTCTGGAGTAGCGACCGCGTACCGGAAGACGTAGCGTTGGAAGGCCTCCCACAAGGTGGACCGATGACCTTGTGAAGGCCGCAAGAATCTGCTGGACGCGGGAAGTACAGAACTGGTTGAAGTGGCGTGGTACTTGGGGGAGGTCTATGTCCAGCAGTGGACGGCTGAAATGATAATGATTATAAAATTCGTTTTGTGAATCATTTCTTTTATTTTTATTTCAATAATGTAACATAAACGCCAATTCGCTTATCTTTCATTAAAGGTTAATTGGTAATGGAACATGATATTACTCAACTTATTTCCGAAATTCATTTAGGTATTCTGGCATTCAGGGGAGTTTACAAGCGCTGCAATTTGTATTTTAACAGAATTTATTAATTTAATAATAAGTACTAATAATTGATGTATTATTTTACCGTTTTATTTTCCTAGTAGCTTTTGATGTCCATAATGATATGTCTCCATATCCCGCCCAGCAGGGTTCAAGTTTGATATGTTCTTCTTTGGGTACACTATGTACTATCGCGGTCTGACCACCGTAAGGCCTATTCCTGCTTGCTGTGCTCGGCCGCTATAGTAACGCTTCCCTACGCTCATCAACCAATAGCATCGCAGCATCAGATTTTTGCTGAGCACCTTGTTTTTAAAATGAAAAAAAAAATACATAAAAATATCAACCGAAGTGGTCAGACATCTGTATTTCTGACCTCCTCGGTTGGTTTTTTACGTAATTTTTTTTAAATTACTTTTGTTTAATAGAGTGTTAAAGATTTATTTATAGTTTAAGTTATAATAGGTGTAACTTACTAGTACAGGAATATTCGTCAAAACTCAATTACGCAGACACGGTAAAACTACTAGAAATTTTAAAATAATATCTCTAGCTACCTACTCTAATATATAAGTCTCTTCCTTTACCTAAATAATAATGGTGTCCACTTTATCTACTTTAATATTAATTGTTAATTTATTTAAACACAATATAACTTACATAATCTAGTTTTAAAGTAATAATATTGTAGCCTTATTTTTAAATGTTTGAAGTAAATTGATGGCCTGAAACACAGGTTTGTAATAAACTTAGATCAGGCAGGTCTACATTACAGTCAGAATAAAATGTTCCTCGATTGTAATTAATCTTAATCATAATTTTACTTTATACTTGAATAAATTTTATTTTATTTATGTTTTATTTTATAAAACACATTTCTCAGATTCTGATAAAAAGATCACACATTGTAAAAGAACCTGAGAAATGTATTTAAACAAAAGTTTTTTTTTCTATTAGATTCTCAAAAAGGGGCGGTAAACATATTATGTGGTCATCGTTTGCACGGGATTTTGTTTTCAAAGTGGTCAGACGTCCGTGGCCGTGATAGTATCTTGTAAACAAGATGAAAGCAATAAACAAATGAATCACCCTTCTAGAACAGTACCACAGCACCCAACACTACCAGACACGTTCTTAGTGAAGAAGTAAGCAGTTTGATGCGAATGGCGTATACTGCTTGATAAACGTGATGATAAAGTGGCATTGTTTTACGTGTAACGGCCTCAGAGTTTATCACGGAGAGGTGACTAACGCGGCTGTTTCTGATGTTTGGCCGATAAAAACGCAGAGCTAGGGCGAATTGATGTGCCAGTGGGTGTATCTTGAGGTGAATGTATGTATGTGTACGAGTACGTGGGAACTGAATGTGCTTACATCTCCATAGGACAATTTATTTAGAGTCTATACTCCATTTACTACAGCATTAGACAAATAACGGCTAAATAACGACAGTTATTGTGTAATATTGTTGAAATTACTGCGTCTTACGTCATTACGTCTTCTCAATATCTGCATTCGATTCGTTTTCAATCTGCGTAAATATGATCAGAGGCGCTAGTGTGAGTTTCTTGACTCTCCATCTTCCCCTCGATACCTAGCCCCCCACTTTCAGTACATTTGCGCCAACCACAACAGAAATCTTCGTTCATCTCACAATCGCCTTCCTCAATGTCCCACTCACCGCACAGATTTCATTCACTCTTCCTTCTTCATACAGTCTATCTCTCTATGGAATGCGCTCCCCCAGGAAATCAGGATGGCAACCTACCGATTATCTTTTAAAGTTCGTGAGCATATTCGCAAGAAGCTGGCAGTATCATCATAACGGTTATGTTTTCCCATTGTTTGTCTTATTTGTTTTAGTATACATATTTATGTGTATTGATTTGTGCTTATATTTATATATAATAAGATTTATATATTGAATTTATAGTTTGTAATAGGTTTATGTATATCTTTATATTTAAATGAATATTTATTCCTCAGTTTTCGCTATTGCACCTACTACAGTTTGTCTCTGCATCACCCAAGGGTTGACTGGTATTAAATGCCTATGGCATTAAGTCCGCCTCTGTACATTTTTTGTGCTTAAAGTATTAAATAAATAAATAATAAATAAATAGATTACAGAGCTTTGTATTTATCGTGAAATAATGGAGTTTATTAAACGTTTAAATCGAAATAACGAAAGGGTGAGAACAGTTATTTGTCTAATGTTATAATAAATGGAGTAAAGACAAAATCAAACTGGTTGCTAATTTAATTGTATAATTTATATTTTTTATGACATTAATTTTATTTTCTGTGATTAATATACTCACACACTGACATAGGTTATTAAATGTTAACATTTTAGGGAAATCATCTTTTTTTACAATGTTTGTAAATATGTGAGCACCATGTACATATCTAACGCATACTTAATTTGTCTGTCATGTTCACTTTTCATTCTTTTTACCTATTGTGGTATAGTAAGTTTATTCTAGGTAAGTGCATTGTCTTCACATACCTATAATTAATAATTAATGTATACAAATATTGTTAACATTTTTAAAGAGTAAGTACCTATGGAGTTTCTTGCCCATTCTTCTCCATACTTAACTACCTTTTGGAAGGGGCAACTAGAATCAATTAATTATGTTTGTAAATTTTGACGTTCAAAAGTGCCTTTTATGTGCCTATTTGAAATAAATGATTAGACTTTGACTTTGACATCAAGGGGTTTGAAGGTTGGTTGGTGGCCGTATTGGAGTTAGTGATGTTAACAGTAGTTACTGAAGATAACATGGGATAAGGAGGTTGTAATTAACAGAGTTTTTAAATAATTTCTGGAAGCACTTTATGGCCTGTCTTTTTATAGTAGCTATTTTTATTGGGTACAATAGACCCTTTTTTGCATATTTTTGAAAACTCCAAACTACAAAGTTTATACTAAAAATCATTAAAATCCGCCGTCACTTTGTCTGAATTTAAAACCGAACCACCATAGAGTGAAATTCGCATCTTCATTTGTGGTAAAATGTCAACTTTAATACGTACATAAGTTTTTTTTTTTTTTCAAAATTGTGTTTTTTTTTTTCGAAAACGATGCAATTGCTGTCTGTGACATTTTACAAAAAGCGTTCTACATAAAGACATCTATGCGCTAAAATATGAAGCTTCTCACGCGCGCACCAAAAAGTACAGTAGAGCCTAATATCTTGTGAATTCACAGCAATCCTAATAATCTGCAAATTAGAACCCATTTCTGTTCAAGTTGAATACATTCAACCACTGTATTTAGACAATTGCCAATGTCTGCATTCACTGCATGCAACTCTATTAGTGAAACAATACATGAGCAACACTTTATTCACAGGCAACAATTCGGTTTTTGCCACTCGGAATACGCGTCCTTTTCGGAGACTGCCCATTATTTTGTCACCAGAGCGTCATAATTGTATCCAACCGGGCCCGCCAGTCGGCTCATAGAATTTTGGAGAGATAATTGAAAAATTTCTGCCAATCGACACCAGGCTCCGGTTGTATGCAGTGACGCAAATAACTCAATGTCCACCAATTAAAAGGTTGAATCGTCGAAACATGAAAATCCCGTAAAGTTTACGTTTGCATAAATTGTTTTCAGTGTCTGCTGTCGTTCGTACTGTGTATTAAGGCGGGCCCGTTCATCAATAGTGTATGGTTCGGGATTAACTGATTATTATTTGTTTGTTTTAATGGTTAATTTCGGTTTAAAGGTTATCTTTAAACTTGATTTCCAATTTTTAGGAAATCATTTTTAAAAATCCTAAGTAAATTATAAGTTTTTTTTTAAATAACATGGGTTAGAAGAAAGATACTGAAGCAAGAAACTGTTGCAGCCTTTAAAAGAAGAGTAAAAGATCACTATCTTTCCACTTCGTCATAGTTGCATATTATTATGTATTTATTATTTTCCACTACAATGTAGTTCTAAGTACATATTTGAGTGATATTTATTTTAGAAGTATGTATGTAAGTATATTATCTTATTGTATGTTTATAAGTATTTATATTAGTGTATAGCTATTTTGATTTTATGTATATTTTTTTTTTCTCTTCTACACTTACACACGTTGTCTACATCTCTATATCTACTTTCCTATCGCAGGTATGCTGGAAGAGATTTCATTAGAAATAAGCATCACCTTTGTACGTATTTTTCTGTTCCTTTCTTCTTGTCTGTTTATATGTGTGTACATAAATTGTTAAATAAATAAATAAGAAAGTCTTGTTACTTATTTAATTAAAAATGATTTTTTCCTCAACTTCAGTTCAGTTACTACTCGAATTACATCATATAAAATATAAATTATTTTTAAGATATATTTTTTAAAGGGTTTTATGATTAGGGGAAACAAACAAAATACAAATAATTTAGAGCGGCCATCGCTCAAATTTTTTTTTCCTATCATTGTTATGCGAAAAACTTGTGGTTAGTAACATGAAGTAACATTACAGGAACAATTTTAAAAGGCATTTAAATATATTAATGTTAACATAGGTAGGTACAGGACAATTCTATTATTAGAAATGAAGTCTTGAAATGCTTTGTGATAGAAACGGTACTTCGTATTTTTCCCCGTTAGGGGGAAACTACAAAATATTCTTGAACTATTTAGTCTTAATTTTACCTTTAGCAATGGTATTTATTTCAGCATTCATGTGTCGTAAAGCGTACTAAAACTAAGTTTTATCCACTTATAATAATAATAATAATATTCATTTAATTCAGATAAGTACTGCCATAGAGTTAAGAGTTACACACATTAAAATTATGACACTAGTTTACAACTATTCTAATTAACACTCTATCTTGAGATCAATCAAATAAAAAATAAAAAGCTACAATAATGACATAAAATATAAAGTAGGTATTAATACTTTAAATACCTATTCAACAAAACAAAACAAAACAAATCCAAAAGCACCAGCGGTAACATTGCATGCAAAGACCCCCAGTTGTTTCGCTATCAATACTTTCATATACTGCCTTCAGAATACTGTTGCCACTGCCACAGCTCGTCAGCATCAGGGAGGCAGCTCTTTTGCCCAGTATAGCGAAATAATCATCTGTACACGCCCCCATAGTTCCGTGTGGTGCCGGACGTAAAGAATAGCACCACCTCCCGTGGGTGTCGTAAAAGGCGACTAAGGAACTTACTAGAGCAGCAGCGTTCTCTATGCATTTTTAACACCATACTGCGATCGCCAACCCGCCTGCCAAACGTGGCGATTATGGCAACCCCCCCCCCCAACTGGGGGAGGCCTATGTCCAGCAGTCGACGTCTTCCGGCTGAAATGATGATGATAATGATGACGCGCCTCCATAAACATGCCTGATGCACTACAGAACCGAGGCAGCCGCAACAGTGGCCTGAAGGTATTATTGTATTGCACACTTAGCATGTTATAGTTTCTTCGGCTATATTTGACCCACAGGCTACACATGTAAAAGGACTGGCAGTAGGCCTTAAAAAATAACACCTGTACGTCTCTAGTACAACGTGCAGCCAGCCAATTTATGAATGGAATGGACAAAAAACTGGAAGTCTCAAAGTCAAAATCAAATCATTTATTTCGAATAGGCACATAAAAGCTACATTAGAACGTCTAAATTTACAACAAAAAAAAAATTGTTTCTAGTTGCCCCTTCCAAAAGGTAGTTATGTACATATGGAGAAGAATGGGCACGAAAATCCACACTTACTCTTTTAAAATGTTAACAATATTTTATTTAAATTAATTATGTATTAAGTATATGCGGAGATTTCATTCTAGGTATAGAATAAAATTACTATACCACAATAGGTAACAATAATGAAAAATACACTGAAGGCATTATTGTATTGCACACGTAGCATGTTATAGCTTCTCCGGGTATATTTGACCCACAGGCTGCACATGTAAAAGGACTGGCAGTAGGCCTTAAAAAGTAACACCTTTACTTCTCTAGTATACAATGTGCAGCCAGCCAATTTATGAATGGAATGGACAAAAAACTGGAAGTCTCAAAGTCAAAGTCAAATAATTTATTTCGAATAGGCACATAAAAGCCACTTTAGAACGTCTAAATTTACAACAAAAAAAAGTATTGTTTTTAGTTGCCCCTTCCAAAAGGTAGTTACGTATGGAGAAGAATGGGCAAGAAAATCCACACTTACTCTTTTAAAATGTTAACAATATTTTATATAAATTAATTATATATCTTACATGTGAAGATTTTATTCTAGGAACCTATAGAATAAAATTACTACACCACAATATGTAAAAATAATGAAAAGTAAAGTAATGACAGATAAATTAATATAACTCACATAACATATTTACGAACATTGTAAAAGAAGATGATTTTCCAAAAAAAATTACAACAGTCAGTGTGCGGGTTAAAGTAATCACAGAATGTAAAATTAATGTAATTAAAATAAATTATACAATTAAATTAGCAACCAGTTTGATTCTGTCTCGACTCTAGATGACAAGCATGTTTCCAAGCATTCTTATCTTGGATAAAATCCTCTAAGTTGTAGTAGGTATGCTTGTTTACAAATTGTGCTTTTAAAATGATTATTAAATTTTCTTTCATTTAATTGTAATATATCAGAAGGTATTTTGTTGTAACATTTAACATAGTACCCCATAAACAACAACAAAAATATTACCCTCAAATCTAAAACTGACATAAGAGTTGCGTTCGCAGCTATTCCAATCCCAACAATTAAATTATTATATCTTCCACTCATTCTTTTCGTATCGTCGGTACATTCTATATTTTATACCTTTTGGGTAAGAGGTGCATAAGTATCTAAATGTACCGTTATGTACCAATGCATCTTTGGAAGTCGTCATGCTGACAAAATATCTACCACGATGAGTTTTTCCTCTAAAGTTCCGTGCCGATAATAGAAGAACGTGTGAATTTTGGCGCAAGAAACCGCAGTTGACCACGGCCATATCCAGTGGAATAGATCTTAGTCCGTCTCACGCACACAAGTAATGCGAGCCACACAAAGTCTGCGCACTTTGACCGATAACTTATCGCGAGAGGTTGCCCCTACATAGCTGTTAGGTAAATACCTACATACGTTCTGGTCAATCAATCTATTTACTACAACTACTATAATGGTTCTATTTTTGAATGCTGACACGTTTTAGAGAAGCGTTGTGGAATAGAAGCCACAGGTAAAAAAAAACACAAATGGAAAATAAACCACAAATAGCTAAAACTATACATAGATTCGGTGCTGGTTTTCCAATGATCAGATAACTTTTAACTGAGGAATAAATATGACAGTTTTGACAGCTCTTGTATAGAAAGTATGTCAACCTGAATATTTTTTTCCTCAGAATAAAAGTTTGACGATTGAAAAATCGGCTCTCGGTCTAATACGATTTAAAATAATTATATCTGAGAAGAGTTACATCAGGATCTAAAAAAGCTCTGGTAGGTAATTTTGCTCACAAAACTGCGCATGACTTTAATAACTTGAGTATTATTCATTACTCGGATGACTACACATAATAAAGAGATGATAATTAATTAATTTGTTGATATGCATTACCGCCGTCGAAAAACAAGGCGGTTTTAGACAGCGGTAATGTTTTAAGATTGTTGTACCTACCTAATACATAAATTTTTACCCTTGAGAACCTGTATTTTTTTTACGTGTACCTAACTTATAAACTTAGCCCCACAAAACCATTGCAATGGTTTGACTGTGGGGTCAGTGAATCTCTAGACAATAATACTTAATCACACTTACATATCCAATTTTTTTTTTTTTTATTTACTTTTAAATCAATTTTTATTTGTTTCACTCCTTATGTCTGCCTGTAGATTATTCAATAGGTATGGTATTCGTTTCTTTAGAGTCCTGTCACTAAAGTAATGGTAATAATAATTGGCTCTATGTTTCTTATACAATTGTTATTCATCAGCTAAAGCAGTTGATTCTCCTATAAATAAATAAAATTTATGGCTACATTTGAGCTCAAAAGGCGTTATCAAGTATAGCTTAGAACTTTTGAGGTACAAATAACAAATAGGCAAGTTTGCTCAGCTTTTAGACTCTCTTCGAGCCTTGTGCCATTAATAGGGGGATATTACACAGCACCACGCTTCAAAAAGGAAAGGAGATGGCAGATCTCTTGCTTTACACTACTGGAGGCAGTTTTCGATAATACCGATACGTAGAACACATTATAATGTTCTGTGTTGTTATAACAGGAAGATGCTGCAACCTTCTGACATTATTTTGTTACTTAGACATTCCAATCAGATAGAAATTAGTAGTTAGTACGTCATAGAGTACGCAGCATTCACAGAACGAAGTGCCGGGAGGTCACAAGTGGCTAAAAAGATTAAGATTGTACTCCACGATAAGCGAATATTTACGGACATAGAATTTAAACTGCCTAAATTAACATTTATGAATGACAAATATGTCATATCTTCCAGTGGGTGTCGTTTAGGAACTGAGATGTTGACGAGATAGGAACATCCACCTGTTAGCTTATAACCTCATATTACTACAAACTCTTTTGGCTTAAAATTGAAGACATCTGTCTGTTAACGCGGTATGTGCAATACACTGACCATTCCATTCGGCATAGTTTGGAAACTGACTTATGGACCATAGTTACCGCGGCCTATACGCTACAAGAAAAAGCTGTGACGAAAAAGATGAATTAAAATATAAAAACTAAAAGGCTCAGAATGAAGTAATTCCAAATTATAAAATATCTGTTTTACTTGGAAAATATATTAAATTTATATCCGGAACTTTCCTGAGGAAATCCCGCAGGAAATTTACTTAATATAAATAATGTACTCGTTGTTTTTACCTCCATTTTATACATTCTTCTTAACTTCGGGTAATTCTACTCCCATGCAAGTGCTGATTGATTTGTCAGCAACGATATTTTTGACTCTTATCAAAGTCGTATGTCCAAAGACTCCAAATCACGCGCAGTTGTAGTATTGATTTTACCAATGTTTATATAAATAATTATTGTACCTACTAAAGACCTTTCTGCCTACTCACACACGTCTACTAGTCATGCGCAAGGCGATAAGCAGTTGATATACATTCTATATTTGGCAGAGGAATCTCGCCCATTGAGAATATAGAGCTGCATGATAACCGATCTTAAAATAGTTAACCTATCAAGTTATCATCGTTGAACTTCTGCCGATCGCCAAAATACTCAGCCCTGTGGTCTAATGCAGTCTAGTCCTTTGAACATACCTCTACTTAAGTTGTGCGCAAAACGTTATCGACTAAACTTTACTCGAATTATTGGTGCGAGTACAAATGTTAGGCTGTGGTCATAGTTCAATCCATGCTTTTCTCATGTCAAATTGCAAGTTAGTTAAAGGTCCTACTAAGGTATTAGGCAGCCATCGTTGTGATGGTGGATGAATATGGGGTCAAATTGTGATTATAATAAAGACAATAATAGTTTCAGACGGAAAACAGATCTAGGCCGCAGCTTCATAGAAAGATGATGAGGATCTGGTATAAGTTGCATCATACTCAGCCTCTGTTCATTCAACTTTGTTCAATACACGACCACTTATTAACAACCACTCCTGCCTAATAATAACATTAACTAGAAGCACTGTACCAAATATACCAATCATAGTTTCATGCTCGTATAGGCACCGATCGCATCAACGTCGGCCAACACATTTGTGGTAGATCGCAGTCGCGCTCTATCGGGTCCCAGTACTACCAGTGTGCACATCGCCTATCCAGCCGATAAGTGCTAGAGGCCCGCTTGACCCGGACGCGAACGATAACTTCGTCTGCGCGGCGCGTGAAAACACTGTTTATGTTTACTGCTACGCTCGTGCCCGATTCCGGATATTGTGATGGGTGGCACGCGAGCGTGTGCATCATCGTAATACCTTTCATCTGAGATGACTTACTGTACCTAAACTTACTTTGTACCTTGCTCGGCCGCTTATTCATTCAGGTCCCAGAGTCACGCGTGTGGTTGTGAGAACTATGGATATTGGTGAACTTTTCACTTTCTACTCTCCATTGATTGTAACATTAAAATCTAACTTTTCCTTCAAGAACTTGAAGTCTTCGATTCTTTTAATGAACTCGTAATGTGCAGTTTTATCTACAATCGATACACAAATCTAGATTTGCTTAATAACTTTCGTTATATATCATATATCGATAGTTATTGTATGCATTATTGTGCCTAATCTTATTTGTACTTTGCTCGGTTCATTAAGGTCTAAGTGTTACACGTGTATCGGTGAGAATAAAGGCGAACTCTGTTTTCATTCTCTCCACTGTTGTTTTCCAATGTAGTGTTCTAAACGAATTCTGCATTGAAACGCCTGTTGTCTATGACCAACAGAAAGGTTATCTTTATTTCGTTCTCCTAATACGCATTTAGAACTGTAACACCAATAGGTAGGTACTACCATCTACCGCTGTCGCAGTTTATTCCACACGATTGGTACATCCGTTCCCTCTGTCGTCCTCCTGCCCATACCCCATGACTATTTGGGCCGATCCTTCTGTTTGGCTAATTCATCATCATCATCATCATCAACAACATCATCATTGGCATGCTTGTTCCACCCACTGCTGAGTATAGGTCTCCTCCCTTTTGGCTAATTATTTAACGATAAGTACGCAGCAGTACATACAGCATAGCAGTGCATACTCATTATCAAATCTATAAGGCATGCAACATGTCCAGGCCCTAACATTCTTTGAACATAAATTATAGCTTTCTATAAAATAAATTAACATTTCTTTTATTTATGCAACAGAATATTGGAGTTATAAATAACTGCAAATAAAAATGCATACTACTTATGCAGATTGCAAATGCAGGAGGAATTTATTGGGGTCTGATTGCGGGTCCCATAAAGCGGGTGACCTTTGGACCAAAGCCCTTGGGGAACTGTTAACTGATGAACCTGTAATCACGGTAGTAGGTAACTACTTTCAAGTTTATAGGCATTTTTACAAGTTGTCTCTTCTTTGGGGTTGTAGAGTTCATATCTTCGATGCATGTATCATAAATTCATGATTATTGCTAAACGTGTTAAAGAATTAATTATTATAATCTAGCTTTTGCCGCGGTGATGTCGGAAATAACAGCAACGTACTGTGGGTGTCGTCAAAGGCGACTAAGGGACTTACTAGAGAATGGGCAGCAGCGTTCTCTATGCATTTTTAACACCATACTGCGATCGCCAACCCGCCTGTCAAGCGTGGCGATTATGGCAAATTCCCTCGTTTTGGGGGAGGCCTATATTCAGCAGTAGACGTCTTTCGGCTAAAATGATGAATGATGATGTGTTAACCCAGGTTATAAACTATCCTTGTGCCAAATTACATCCAAATCCGTTCAGCTCTTTACAAAAACGTTCCAAGTGGCAAATCACAAGTTCATCCTACACATACCTACTACTTTATTAGCCAATTTACTTGTATTATTTCTCTTAGTATTCTGCTACCAGTGCGAGAAACCGACCGGAAAGATAACTAATTTTTGTTTTGGCCGAAACATCGGCATGTAACAGAGTAATGAAACATCAATGTATACGAGTATCATATCCCCTTTACATATCATTTGCCGAAAACAAAGCAATTCATATTCCGTTATACTGAGATATCCGAGCATGCAGTTCTATGGTTTTCTTCCACTGAGAGCTAAGCGAGGACTAAACTATGCGTGCTCAAAAGCTGATTTTGTAAAGCTTAGGTGTCCATATGCACAAGTATAATTTTGACGTATAGATATAAAGTTTCGATTAAGTCCAAGACCTCGAGAAACAGGTCTGTACTTAAGGTGTCTTTAACAGAATCATAAAATGCGCCAGCCCTGTCTTAATCGCAAGTTTCAACTCTAAAACAAACATTATTATAAATAAGAAATTACTTTATAATTACTGATCTGAAATGCCGCGTAAAGATAAGTATTACATGCGATTATAATGACTCGAAAAGGCCGATTATCACTTCGCTTACGAGTATATTACTGAGAGCGGTATAGTGTCGAGTATTACTTAGTAAATATCGCTGGTTTAAAACATATTCGTTTTGCAATTGCAGACAGGTTCACACGACGTCTACGCTTTAACGGTGGTGGAAAATGAAAAATGTTGTCGAACGTGTTGAAATATAATTACAATATCAACATTGTGTCTTCTGGGTCTGACAGAGTTTTTTAATTAAAGGCTTCCATTTTCCACAGGTTCTTTGCTCTTCCTACGGGCATTTTCTATAAATATAATTTTTAATAACTTTTATAACAGAACTGTGACTCGACTTTTTGTTTTAAGCGCTCGTTGGGAAAAATTATGTAAATATTGAACAAGAAAAAACAGGATACCACCTATATACAGAGATGAAACACTTGATACATCACAACCGCTGTAGACGCACCTAAAAAGGATTTTTTTAACTAAAAGAAATGAAAGTATTTTTTTATATATATATTTCGTATTATTATTTTTTCAAGCTTTTTAGATTTATTAATGATATATAATTATACTTATATTTGGAATTTTCACGGATCATTACTAGCTTTTATTTGATACCAGTATTGTTATTTTTTTTTTTAATCTTTTCCCTTTTTTTATATTTGCAGATGCAATATCAATATTATATACCTATGTCACTCCCACAATAGGGGCAATGACAATTTTTTTTTGTCAGTCATGTAGAAAAAAAAAATTGGACACGTATTTTTTCTTCTTTTACGTAATCAAAACATTATGGCGATACATTGAGTTCAAATGTGGCATGACATCACTTCTCAGTAGATTTTATACTGAGGTGTGACGTAACGAGCCCCCACTCCCCAAGTTTAATGTGTTTTGTCTAAGTCATTTTTTATTAATATGATAAAGCAAAAAATACGTGTCAAATATTTTTTTATTATCTGATTGACGGACTAAACAGTTTTCTTTTTTTTTTTACCCAGGAATCACCCCTATTATGACGAATCTAACGACAGCTCATATGTTAATCCATCAAGCCGTTTTGGCTACAGAACGTACCAAAGAAATAGACATACATACATACATACATACTCTCGAAAAACATTACCCTCTTCTGGGGCAGTCCGGTAAAGACACAATATCTCGACTTCTCGAGCCATACATCATTCGTATAGCATCACTTCTGCGTTCAGTACACCCCAGCATAACGTCGGACCGTCGCTCGCAAGCGCCGCTGTGTGAACTGAAACACAATGCTGCCTCGCTCCCATACGATAGCAATCGTGAATAAATCCAGTGGAGCGATTCTTGATGCCGCGCTTTAGAAATGGATTAAGTTTAGCGTTAGCTAGATAAAAGGCTAAAACTTCGCACCATATAATTCACGCGTTGGTGCTAAAAGACTGGCTTTGTGACCCAAGCCGCTCGTACTGCGGTTTAAAACTGCGAGATTTGCATATAAGAAAGCCTATATGCTGTGCACAGATTTAGAAAGTTGGAGAAATGATAAATCTGGATTAATAAAGTCTGAATTAGACAACTTGACCTACGACAGTAGTGTTGCTTCAAAATTACAAGAATGCTGTTATCCACCATTTATAAAGGTACAACTATAATGAGTAAAAAACCCTAATTAATAAAATGCTGTTCTCAACAATTACTTTAATAAGATTCCGGTATGGGTTTGCTAAGACATAGCAATATAGAAGTAGGAAGAAAACCATGAAAATGAAAGGAACGCGTCAGTTGGAGTTAAGGAAATAATTACAATAACAAAGCCAGCGTCTTCTCACTAGACCATTACTTATAATAATCCGTTTCCCCCATTACCTTCGACTTGAAAACCCACAAAAAAGCTATTATAATAGGCAAGCACATACCACACAGTCAACGTATTACCGAATACCATAAATAAGTAGGATGCACAAACTTACAGACATAACTCTTGGACCTGGATGTCTAAAATCACTTCTTTATCAGACCGTATCTTCATAAACTTGACAAATAAATTTGCACCCAATATAGCGAGCAAAGGACTTTATGAATTTGAGAATAGAGTTGAAAATGGGGCAGCAAGTAGTTGTTGGGATGTATTAAAAGAATTAAAATGATTTTCCCGCCGGAAGCTCGCGTGACGTCACGGTTTGCGCACGCGCTGGTCGGCGGATTAGCGCGATCAAACTCCTTTGGAACACGCGAACAGTAATTGATTTTTTTCCCGATGTCCAAGGGTGGGAACGCTATAGATACCTGGAAATAAGGGAGTAATTACACCCTTCAACGTGCTCGTTGAAAAGTCTAATGAAATACTGACCGCGCTATGATTAGGATAATAAATGACGTAACACTGGGTGCACGTAACACCTATTCTTTCATTCTAACGTGATGGTACCTACATAAGTGTATTTTACAAAGTAATGAGAAAAAAACTGAGCATGTATTTTATGACCTATCCTTATGCGCATTAGAGCGCTGAAATGGTATCGCCCCTAATCGATACGCTCTTACTCCGACAAAACATTCACAGCGGAAAACCTAGAAAATAAGTACCGGAAACCAGTATCAAAAATCACTATTACATTAAAACCCTGCTATAACTACCATTATTGCAACCAACAGTATAGTTAACTAAATGACTCAATTACAAATGATCTCCAAATGTCAACTTAAAACTCTGCTTACGACATAAAGATGGAAGTCTTCGTCACGTTCCTACATAGTGTTCATATCTCAAACATACAATGTATCAACATTGTTTATATTTGTTCTCGATAACGTAATGGCTGGTAAAAATTTAATTTAACTTACTTATCTCCTGTAGATCCATCGGGCGTACGACGTACTATTACTTATCTTAGCTAATGAGTGTGTAGGGCTTCTTTTATGGAAAAACATGATGTAATGCTAAGTGGATGATCATTATAAATACTTAACTTTTTATTTCTTGTATGTCGTAGGTGGTTTTACCTTAGGAGACCACGTTTTGACATAGACTCCATACATCTGATAGTCTCGCACTCGGTGGCTGAAACAGGTCACTCTCTAAGCAGTCTAAAGTTATACCTATGCTTATATTTATAAATTCAACGTTTACTATTCGTACAAACTCAATTTCGTCAGTCTCCAAGTTGACTAATAAGCAGCTAATTCGGTAAATATTTAAGTATGTTTCTTTTTTCATTCCAAACACAGCATGGTAAAAAAATAAAACGTACTTCTTCGTATTACAGCAATAACTTTTCGAAACAATTTCTACAAAAATAAACCTTATCATAACTACTTTAAGTTGAAATTCCTGTACACCTCAACAAACTCCAGCGCATATAATATCAACTTGATGAAGCCACTGTATTTTCCCATGGATAGCCGAAAAACCATAAAAATATATCTAAACTTCATAAACACGGAGATTTTGGTGATAAAACACCATGGGAGCCGGTTATTATCCATAAAAGGCTAAGATTATTCTTGACCGTTATCTTTTTGATAAAGATATTCCGAATCGATGTTTGTTACCCGATCCAACGTAGGAATAACTTGGCTTTTCCAAGTCGGTAAGTTTGTTTGCTGAAGGAACAATGCAAACTTGCAATTTTTCAACTGGAACTCTTCCACGATATCCCGCAACAGACTACAGAATACAGTCAGCTTTTCAAAGAGGTAAGCATGCATAAGCAAATGAAAAACTTTCATCATAATGCAAGTTTTCCATTCCTTTCACAGTGCAGGCCGCATGGCTTACCGGTCGTTATAGAAACTTATGTCCTTTTAAATCCTAAGGGCGTAAAATAACAAGATGTTATGGGTACAGACACTGACCTAGCAATAACTAGCATACTAGCTTTACTGTTTAGCGACGCCCGTGGTACTTCATCCCAGATTATTAAAAAGAAGAAATCAAAATCAAAAGTCATTTATCCAAATTAGGCTGAGTATCGGCACTTTTCGAACGCCAAAATTATATAAGACATTCCCCTAAAACACCCGCCTTTCACCACTTCCTGGTGCTTTAGCTGGGAAGAAAAAGTGGCGAAACAAATTTCCCAGCAGCACAGCTGTCTGTCCACTTAGAAAATCTTGATTCTATAGATATAGAATAGATAGAAACGAAAATGTTTGTTGCTGATTGCTGATTTCAGAATTTAAAGCGAGCGTGGTGATGCACGTGCCTTCTCTGTACGAGAAGAGGCTATAGTAGCGAGGGGTAACAGTAGTAAGGTTATTATATACAGGGTGATTGGAAGATGGGTGCAAAGCTTTGAGGCGAAGATAGTACAAACAATTTAGAACCATTTAAGCCATGGTTGTCTTAGACGAAATCTTACCATTTTTTTTCTAACCTAATTTTAAATTTTTGTTTTTTTCGGAAATTCCTAATTTGTTATGTAAACTGCATAATTATAGCCAAATTGAATGATAAATGAATATTTTTTTATTTTATTTAAGTAATGTGTAAGCAATCCAGCAAAACATGTTTCAGGCTTCTGTGCCTTAAGATTTTTTTTTTACAGACATTTAAAATTCAGTTTATTTTTTATTTTTATCAACACTTTTTTTTAACCTTATAAAAAAAAAATGGTAAGACTTCGTCTAAGACAACCATGGCTTAAATGGTTCTAAATTGTCTGTACTATCTTCGCCTTAAAGCTTTGCACCCATCTTCCAATCATCCTGTGTATATACATATACCCTGTACATATACATATATGGTAATATTGGACAAAATGGTATTATTGAGAGGGGCTTCGTAATATTATAACAGCCGCACGAGTCGATCGAACAAGTTAAGCTATGCTTACCGCGGTTGGTCCGTAGATGGGTGACCATTTTTACATACCAAAATCCCTCCGTGCCTCGGAAAGCACGTTAAGCCGTTGGTCCGGCTGTCATTCGTGGAACTTTGACAATCGTTACGGGTCGTCAGAAGCCCGAAAGTCTGACAACCAGTCTACAAAGGGGTAACATATTACTCAGACCGACTACCTAACTGACCTCCACAACCCAGTCAGGGTTGTGGAGGTCAGTTAGGCAGTCGCTCCATATAAAATACTGGTATTCATCTACATCCGGTTCGACTAGGATCCGACCCCAACATAGTTGGGAAAAGGTTAGGCAGATAATACAAGAACAATATTTCAGAAAAGACTAGACATTCATGAGATGAAGCAGGAAGTGCATTGGCATTAAGCGAAATTTCCTCAACAATAGCAACAATTGCAGTTGCCCCATTAAAAAAACAATACAAGCCTATCCACGTCAACCAGTTAAAGCACACAGCATCATAGCATAATGCTATGCAATTCATGATATGAGAATAATCAGGGGGATTGCATAACATTCGTACGTGTATGTCATAAACGGAGGAACTAAGTAACAATGTAGGCGGGACCGCTCCACACTGCACTGGTTTAAACGGCCAATTTGAATTAACATAATCTTGGATTTCATTAGGCTCTCAAAGGAGAGGCCAAAATTGGTACAATATTCCGAAGATTTTTAAACGCTAATGTAATGTACCTTTTCAGAAATCTTATTTATTAGGCCACTCGATTATGGTTAAATATGATTTTTTCAGGCGCCCGTTTTTGTGAAAAAGTGAAAAATGTTTCAGTACAAACAAAACGCACGTAGCCTTTATTTATTCATTTCTATGCAATATAATTATTTTAATTGTGGCTAAAGTTTTGGTTTCTATTAAATACTTTGTCATTTTATTATAATTTTAGCTGCAGCTCCATGAAATTGAGACAAAAGTATTGAATAACGCAATATCAAAACGTGTCGATAAGAAGTCAAAAATCTGTAAATGTCACAATGACGTTGATTACGTTGAAATAAAAAAAACACCTGTATTGGTACAAGTAATTCGCGAGGCGGAGTGTTTTTATACATCATTCTGTAGAGAAATACTTCAACAAATGTATTAATGTACTTAATTATAAAGTACAAATATGTAAATAGCTACATAATTGTATGATAATTTCTCTTAGGTTAAAAAAAAAACTGACAAGTGACAATGACATTGACATTGTCACGTCATTTGCCACAGGGCTGCCAGCCCTAAAATATAAATAATGTTTGTAGTTAGTGATGCCAGGATTTTATTTTTCAACACTTGTTTAAAAAAAAAACGGGAGACAGTAAAAAAAATGCCCCAAGACATCAAAATAATTACCCTCTTTCAGCCTACATAGCTCAGAAGGCTGTTTCAATTTTCAATTATTTTAGTACCAAGCCCCATACATTTATTGAACGTCTCCTTTGTCTTTTGATTAGAATGAATCAGAAATCATAAAGCCTGTGATGCACTAACGCGCGGAGTATCCCAAAAGTAAAATCGAACGATTTTAAAATTGAAAATACGCGTTTCGCACTGCTAAATAGTTCATAACTAGGGGTGAAAATGTTATAGGATAGGTAGTCAGTTGTATTTTCAATCAAAAATCGTTCGATTATAATTACGTAGGTATGTATAAGTCGCTCGCGTTCGTGCTAGGGCTTCTAGTTCAACGAAGCTCGTGGAACCACACTCAGAAGCGCAACTATTGAACGTAGAGAACCTACTGACGGTTGTCAGGGTTGGGCAGTGTTAAAAGAACAGAACAGAATAGACTTTATTTCCAAATTTAAAATTCACACAAAGGCGATATATTAATAATACTGAGAAAATATTGTTTTTATGTAAATAACGTTTTTTTCCCCTTTGTTAGCTATAGGACAGATTTTCTATCAATAAATTCCCAGTATCAGCTCCTAAATACGTAGAAACTAAAATATATCTACCTAACGAAAAGAAATAAATTCTATTAAATATATCTAACTTTCATAACTAATTGCGTTACTTCAAAATGAAATAATAAAACAATTTGATGGATACCCCTAGAATATTTGTTTTATAACAGCTCTATTTTACTACTTTCCTTTTACCAGTAAATTTGAGTACCTACTAGGTTTCAGCCCCCGATGAAACCCATCTATCTTTCTTTCGCAACGGAATTCTGAATTGAGAATTTGAAGTTGAGAACTTGTCAAACTCTACTTTAGCATTACTAAAAGCGTTTTATTGAAAATATAATTTGAAATTCAAAATTTATTTCTATAAAACTTATGAAATGTTGAATTTTGCGGTCTAAATTGAAGGAATCACCTTAAGTTATGCTAAAGTAAATTTTGACAAATTCTCAATTCACACACAGGGTGTCAGACTACCAGTGTCTCTAAAATTCTCAATTACCTTACCACGAGCGTAAAGAAATCACGTTACGTCGAAAAACTATCAGTTTACAAGATACAAGATGAGATATGCAAATCAGTGATACAATCGCTACCAGTGACAGTATCAGTTACAGTATAATTAGCTATCGGTATACTTATGATTATAACATACATCTTATATAACTGAAAAGCTTCTGAGAGATTCATCAGGTCATCTTTGGAACTATGATCTACAAACTGAAAACAGTCACAACGCCGAAAGCGAACACTAGAATTTGAAAAAAACAAGACCTTAAAAAAGTGAAAAAGTCCCTGAAAGGTTATAGTGATCAAAATGGCGTTTGATAATTTTCATACTGATACTATTACTTATGTTACGGAGACAAGTGTAACTACGAACTGCCATTATTGCCGTGTAAGAACTCCGGGTGGGGACGCAGGCCGTACACACATACAGGATGGGTAACCAAACGCGGTCCAAAGAATAAAATTTGAAGCCTCTCTCTAAGAACTTCCCGAAACACACCATGTATGTTCAGCGTTTATTTATAGTTTAGGAGCTAGACAGCCTTTAATATTTTTTGGGAAATTCTTCAATTGACCTCAGACTTTTTATTTTTCTCCGTCAGTGTCGCATTTTTTGAAAATATTTTCATAATATTATAAATCCTTAAATTATTATGGTCTACGATCGATAAAAAATACTATCTGTCTAAATTTATGAAACAAAGTGACTAAACTTAGGTCAAAGGTAAAATTTTTGCTCGACAAAATTCGTTCTAGATTTTCCGAAAAAAAATAAAAAAGGTTGATGGTAATTCTAAGTAGCTAAGTAAACTAAGCAATCTAAGTGGCTAAGTAGTTTTCAAAACCTTCAACAAAACTTCCCCGACTTTCCAAAGCAATAATAAGAACTTTTCGGGACTTTATTTGGAGAAATTTCTGTTTGTTCAAATCTAATTTCTCCAAATAATGTAGGTAGGAAAACACATTGTTTTCATACTTGGTAGTACTAAAGTATTGTATATGTCCGCCTGCAGTAATCAAACCGCAAATAACACAGAAATTATCTACAAAGTAACTACTAATTAGTGTTTAAGTAATCTTAAGTTTACTTATGTTAAATATTGTTAAGAAATTAGTTGTCCTAATAGTAATATTATAAGACCTCATGCCACCTGTGATACGGGTTTATCCTAGCACAGGTATCATACTTTGTGATAACTAGATTATTTCTAAGACTTATACGAGTACTGCCCGCTTCTGCCCGCGACTTGATCCCCGTGAAATTTCTTGTTTCCCCGTTCCCTAATCCGTTCTCATTATCAAAAAAGCCGTTCTGTACAAAATGTATGAAAAAATGAATTATTATTAATATTTTTTTCGTATGTTTTAATGGTTATTCTGCTATTCGGGGCCGAGACAAATCCAAGATCATAAAAATCGGTCCAGCCGTTACTGAGTTATAAATGGTGTAAATGACCCGACTTTGTTTTATACATTATTATTTTTATTTTATTTTTTCAACGTCGAAGCTCTTGGCCTTCATGTTACCTGATGGTAAGTGATGATAAAGCCGAAGATGGAAGCGAGCTTCACCCGGAATCCTCAACCACAGAGGAACTGGCTATCTTACCTCTAACTGCCGAAACACAACAAATGCTGTTAACATTTTTAAATTGTTAATATTTCAACATTGTTTATTAATGAATAAAAAAATATATTTTTTATTAAATTATACCCTTGCACCAATTAGATATGGTGCTATTTACCAACTTTTTGTACAATATTTGGTCACCTGGATTTAAACACTTTTGTTTACTTCCTCTAAATGACTTAATCTTCGACCACGTCGTCGTCCTCGCTCATATCCCCCGTTAACTCGTTAACAATTTTATTGCACATCAGTTTTGCACTTTTCGCATTAATTGTTCTTCGCGAATTTACATTCTGACGACTTGTTACTGCCACGACCGCACACCGAACACTTATCTATCCCGGCACTGATGGGTTTAGCACAATTTTTTCCGTTCACGATCTTGAGCACCTGAGCCTGCTCCGCTGGGGTAGCAGGCGTAGCATGCGCCAAAGTCAAACCCTCCAAGTCCTACACGAACAGCTTCTCTCATTCAGGACCAGCTACCTATCATGCAACCATCGCGCAAGCCTTCTTCTACGCTGCTAAACTCACAACGTGCCGTGAGTCCTCGCAGCTTTGCAGCCCATTGCTTATGTGACTCGCCCGGCTGCTGCGATGCTGCGTAGAACTTATAACGTTCTCTGAACCTGTACCGTTTTGGGGTCAAGTGGTTATCCTGTAACTTCACTAGTCCCTAATACGACACCGTTACGTCTTTCGACAGCGCCAAGTCCACTGCCAGTTTTTAGGTCATCATTCAGTGACAAATGTTTAAGAGTATCGCTCGCCTCTTAATTCCTGCTGCAGCACTTTTGGCATTGATTTCATTTACGATGAACCACTGAGTCGCCTTGTATATGTTTTCCAGTCGTGTGTATTGTGGTCGAAAGTTGTCAAAACTCCAGACGAAGACAATTTTTCAACCGATTATTTCCGAGTGTGGATAGGCTCATCTCTACTGCTAGTTATTTTACAGAGACAAGTGTACTACGGATTGCAATTAGCACATTGTTTAACTCAACTCAAACTCAAGTTTAATTCAATTAAACTATATACAGGCACTTTTGAATTGTCAAGAAACTGACGTGTAAGAACACCGGGTGGAGACGCAGCCCGCACACACATAGATAACACATAAAATAGCCTAATAATTCTTTATGTCAGTTTATACATATTGGGGAAGTTACTAGGAAATCATTATTTATTTATTTATTAACTATGGATGACTTACAGCTAAAACAAACAGAATAAAAATAGTAGTAGTAGTAGATAGTACCTATTATTATTATTAATTGATTACTAGAAAATCTGAATAAGCCAAAATATTAGTATATAATCATGAAACTAAAGTTGATAAAACAAATTCAGCACCCTTTAGTGAAACAAACTGCACTATACAAATTAGTTTTCCGTTTTCCACATATTTGTACGAACTGTACACTAGTTCCAAATGTTAAATGCATTTCCGAAACTTGCTGAAATTGTAATAACACTTCTGGCAGCAGAACTATCTCCGTTTAACCAGAGTCTAAATAATGGACTGAAGTGAAGTTCCGTGTGAATAGTGAGGGGATTGCCATAAATTAAATACAGACGTGTTATGAACTTGTGAATACATTTTGCCCAAAACATGAGATTACATTGAGGTCCTTAGTGGACAGGGCAAAACGTTTAAATGTCTCGGTGATGTCGGATTTTTGGCACATATAGAAGACATGCATCGTGCTGTGACTTACGTTAAAAATTATTGTAGTATTGACCGCCATAGATTGATATACTTTTATGTACGAAATAGGCTGATACTAAAAGCTCCCACAGAAACGCACGATGCGACGGCGCGACGCGACTCCGGTAGAAGAAATTCCATGAAGTTTCCATATGAATTGTTCTACTAGAGTCGTGTCGCGCTGTCGAGTCGAACCTGTCCGAGGGAGCTTTATCAAAGAAAAAAAAGCCCTGTATCACTGACAAACGCCTGCTCCCATTATTTTATGATCCACCATAGGTAGGCACTAACGAACAGCGTTTTACCAATTTTACATTATACAGTCAAGGTAGTCAAACGATGTGTTTCTTCACCACGACCCAGTAAAGTGTTATACAACTACAAAAGTTAATAAGACTGGAAGTAAAAAATGCAACAGCATCGAATCATCAGCGTTAAGACGAACGTAGCGTCTTAACAATGGACACAAGATTCCCACATTCATCCGAGATTATATTAAACATTATACGTTTTATTATAAAAATTGTACGCAATCCAGTTTAGTCAGTAACTGTACTAGTTTTTTTAACGGTACATAGTCGGGGCATATGTGGGCGCCTCCGCCGATGTATGAGCGATCAAGGCCAACCGGTGGGCACTTTAGTAAAAAATAATTTATTTCATTGACTTTCATATTATGTAATGTGTTCTAACTTGAGATGTATTTGTTTTGAATGTTGTTGCTAAAAATACGTTTTAGTGAGTTATCTTAATATTTTATTTTTGTTATAAGTACTGTTTTCATTAATAATTTAAACTGTTCATGGGCTAAGCTCTTCTACGATGCCACTTAGTAACTGGCACTTTATAACTCAATAATAACGATAAACCCGAACTTCAAACACCTTGACTTGCCAATATTTACACGACTAACTTAAGTGCGACTTACTCAATTTAATCCTTAATTAACGATGATACTGGAGTTGTAGTTCTTAGCGCAATAAAAGATATTTGTAATCACAAAATCAGACTATAGTCTGTTAATTTAGTGCACATTCCCTTTGCGTAAATAACAAAGATTGAACGATAGGTGCAACTGATGTTTTTATTGGTTTACAGTGCAGTTATAGCCACCGATGGCTGTTACAGAAGGATGTCTTAAAGCACGGCGGTTACATGTAAAGAAGGAAACATACTTACAAACATTAAACCCACAACCCTTCTATTTAACTTCGCAGTCAGTTTGAAATTCGAACAGGCGACTTCACCCGATCGCCGCCGAGAGCGGGCCAATCAAAAGCGCCGATGCAGTCGGGCGCAATAAAACCACTCTAATATATGCGGACGCGTCGCGTTGAAGACTTTTATTAGCAATTTAACAAGTGTCGTGGACGAACCACGATTTGATTTATGTACACATTACGCACGTTTTACGTTTATTGTTTCTTGTATATCAAGTTTGGGTACCGATATGTTATTTGAGATTTCGAAGGTGATGGGAATTTTTGGTAATTTTGGGCTGGTTTTTAACGACTGTTGTGGCTATCTAGAAGCTGGACAAACCTAGTAAATTTACCACACAACTGTTTGTGGTAACTTGGATTCAAACTTTGTATGGTTTCCATACAATCACTGAACAGGTCCATTATTTGAATGTTCAGTATGTTGTATGTGTGATATCCTTTATTGGTGATGTGCATGAGACTTCGCTCTCAGACCAGAAAAAAATTAATATCAACGAAATCAATATCACAGATTTTTGACAACACGAATACTCTTTTAGCCGCGGTCGGTCAACGCGTCAAACCTAATCAAAATTGTCATGACGGAATGAAAACATATCAACGAGCTTGTCGGTTCGTATTGAAGGCGACGAGCGGTTGATGTCAATACCGATTATAACTTATATCGATGCACGCAATCGAATGTGTCATCGAACATTTAATCGATTTGAAATCAATAAAGTTATGGTTTTGGCACCTCACTCCGTTTTCGTATTTTGAGTTTGGAATTCTTGTGGCCAGCGTCATCGACAATCTTTAGCTTGCTGCGGAACGTCATAACATCGAGACCATTATGGAATGGCAAAATGCATTCCTTGATTTGTCAACATTTGGTCTATTAACCATGATGCAGAGGCGATACTTGTTCTATAATAAATTTTTACATAACTACAGCCAGTAGTCCCAAATTCCTAAACAAACAAGAACAGAAGCCTATTTGCTTAAACATTACAACAGAAAAAAGTATGTTTTTCGTCAATAGTTTATTTATGTAAATTTACGCTATCAGATAGAATAACTTTATTATATCGTAATATGTCATAATCTAGTCATCGTTGAAGGTATCAGAGTATCAGTTACAAAGCGGAACATCATAATAATTCTCATACTTTATGACGTGTACAATGACGTCAGCGTTTTCGTGAATTATCGACTATAATTTGAACAGTAAAAAGTGAATTATATTCGGAATATAAAAAATAAACTTGGCTAAAATCGGGAGTAGGTGCGGTGAAAAGGATAAGCGAAGAGCGAGTAGCGATAAAAGCGCTGAATACTATGAATTAATTGAACCTAACTTAACTACAACACAGCTTATGAAATAGTGCATCTAACAAAAAAATTGGTAGTATCTCTAGGCTTCTATAAAACATTTTTTTTTTTCGAAATATGATGTATTATGTATATATATGTATGACGTATGTATCTTATTGTAAATTCTGGCAAATATATAATTAGGCACAAATAGATGCAGTACATCAAGCTACTACATGAAATATATCACAATGAGCCGTGAGAAACAAAACAGTTTCCCATACTGATTTAGTAACTACATTATCGTCCCACACAAGTTAATACGACTGTGGATTACTGTTATACTAAGCCAAGGGCTATAAGAACTATTTGTTTAAACCTTATATACCAACGACAACATCAAGATCAACTCAGCTTATTTTAGAAGAAGCAAGTTTACGTCACAAAGTAAGTCAACACCCAAGCGTAAACTATTTAGTGCAGACTATAAATTGTCTACCTATGCATCTTTCGATTATTAATATCCACCAGTAATAGTTGAGAGTTTAGACGTAGAGTGTACTAGGCCATAGAAAATCACCAGGATTGCTCTTGCATTTATTTATTTTTATTAAAATATTCGCACAAGTAAAAAAAAACCATGCCTAAGGCATTTTCTACCAGGCAACCTTAGGGTGATGCAGAGACAAAACATGGCAGGTGCAACATAGGGGATAAATAAAACGAAAATAACTATAAAATACAAGAATAAATACATAGATATAAACATACATGTAAACAAAATAAACTTTGTCAGAAGAAATAACGATCAGTAGAGGAGAAAACGAATCCAGTCAAAATCAGCGCTGGGATGTTTCTGCCAACTTCTTACGTATATGATGTTCAGAGGAAGGACACTAAGGCTGAGATCTATAAACGTTACTTAGCACGTACTTTGGCAGTGGCGTAACTATACCCCGATGCCCCCCCCCCCCCCCCCCAATTAAGAAGCTTTTCTTGTTCCATAGAATTTCTTAAATAAGGTTTATCTAATGCAGTGCACACTTCAGGAAAGCTTGAAGATATAAAATTATTCTTTATTATTAATAAGGCCGCAAGTTCTCTTATAGAAGATGACGTTTCTATTTCTTGTCATTTCTTGTCTAAAAGAAGATCAAACAAAATCTGAGAATTTTCTTGGAAAACGAGATAGTATCTTTTTTAATGGATTTTCCACTGACCGGGGGCCCCTTCCGGCTGGGGGCCCGTGGCATCTTGCCGACTTGCCACCCTGTAGTTACGCCACTGTACTTTGGATAAGCGTTGTTCTTGTCAGTGTAGCACAACTGTCAAACTATTTAAGTGCAAGACAGAGACGGCAACATGTGTAAACCAAAGCCTAGCTAACATTTATAGATATCACCCTTAGCTACCCAACAAAGCTTAATAAAAAACTCCGACGAATTCGCATATAATCTGCGGTGTAGCGAGCGACTACACGTTCTCCCTAACCCGCTACCCGCCGTCACTTGCCCCACACTGACATCCCGTCGAGATAGACGGTACGTGTTTTAAGTAAACGGCCAGATAACGCGAGGTGACTTGTGGAGCCCAGCCCGCTGCCCGTAGGACGTAGGATGTAAAACGTACATCTGATAGAACGACTCGTAGGTGATGTACGCGTGACGGGCCGTTAATGCTTCCGACCGGTGACTCACTGGGTGACGACAAATGGTAAGGTATTTCGAAAATGTGAAAAGTAGGCATGGGTTCCTAGTTTGAAGGGACTTGACAAAATGTTATTACTTATAACATTTATACCTAGCATGTACCTAAAGAAAGATAGATGGACCGACGACCTCAAAAAGGTGGCTGGGATAGATTGGATGCGGAAAGCGGAGGACAGGATGTTGTGGCGCAGCATGGGAGAGGCCTATGTTCAGCAGTGGACTGCGATAGGCTGAGATGATTGATGTAAAGAAAGAAAGAAAATACTTTAATTTGCGATAAGCAGGACGCAAAGAAAACATAATGACGAAAAGAACAAAGTTAGGGGGAAATATGCGTCACATCTACGCAAAACGGGCATCGCTCAGCATAATCTTGCGAGACAGAGCCCCATAGTTGGTTTTCAGATGTACAGATTGGATGGTTGTAGTGGTGCCCGATGAGTGTCCATTAGTGTCTTTACACTAACTCCAACCAAATAACTTTATAAGTTCTTCAATTGAGGATAACCCTCTACCTACCTAATAATAAATCTTCTAAAGCGATCTTATTATGTAATAAGACCTACCTATTTACTCTACGTAGCTATTATTACATAATAAGATCGCACATTGCGAGAACTCGAAAATAAAAAAGGAGTCGCCCTTGAAATATGCAAACCGTACAAACGATTCCATAGTCCAAGAATTCGGCATCAAACAGCGTCTATCTGCACTTGTACAGTCTCGAATACTGAAGTTCTTTGGTCAGATCTCGAGACGGAATATGACTCCATAGAACCTCTAGTAATGGAGGACAGAGTATACTAGTCTACTCTGCCCTCCACGGTCCACCACTAGGCGTAATAGGTCGGTAATAGGTCTCGCGGGAGGTCACCGATGAGGTGGACCGAACACATAAAATCCTCGGTTGGAGGCCCTGTAAATGAATGCACCAGACTGTCAACAAACAGAACCAGATGCAGAGAGATCGTCAGGCGAACTACGACTACACCTGCGATTGGACACACTTCATCGTGACCACGACCGCTCTGTCAAGAACGAAGCGAAGAAGAAGAGTAGAAATTTACTCTTGTATTTGATCAATTGTTACCTCTCCTATTCAATGTAAATAATGTAACAAAACTGAACAACTTTCGTAACTTGTGATTACAGTCAACTTGATGAGAGCGACGATTCCTTATTAAATCACGAAGGACTTGAAAATGCCTAGGTATTTATGTTTACAATAGAGAATTCCACTCCTTAAAGATGGTCAATGAAATAATCCTACTTACAGGATTGGGATAATTAAAAATATAAATTGTAATTGGAGTACGCGTTGAGGACTTAAGCCGAGATCTATATATGCTATAGCACGTACCTACTTTGGCTAAGCGATATTCCTGTCACTGTCACACAACTGTTTAACTACAAGTGCATGAAAGAGACGGGAACATGTCTAAGTCAGAGCACGTGCTAAGTAACGTTTATAGATCTCGGGCTTAGTCTTGACACAAACTGTAAATAAAAGAGTACATATACATATCGCAGGCCCAGACTGAGATGGCACGGTGAGTTGGACTCCTTTGATAAAGACCGGCTCATAGAAGCCCATAACAGAGAGAAGCATTCAGCATTTCCTGCAGAAGGAAAATACAGGCTTGTAATAAAATAATAATAATAGAGAAATCAATCTGAATAGTCGAGCCTGCGTCCTTTTGATCTGGCCGGATGCACTTACACTAAGCGATGAGACTGTTTAGTTTTAACGATTTGATTCAAAGGTAATCGCTCCGGCTGTCTAAGGAGCGTAAATCTTAAGGCCGTAATAGTCAGAAACAGTACTGATTTTGGTACTAAAGGTAGAAATTACCGTGTGCATATCAGACCAGACCAAATAAAAAAAAAAAAAAAACATTAATTAAATTAAATAAAATTAAAATTATGTTTATATATCTCCACAAATTACATTCTTATACTTAGTTATACATCTTAAGTTGACAGGTATTTAGACAAAATTTTGTAATTTGTGGGAGATCTGGAGTCTAAACAAAGCCTAGGCCTGTATTTTAAAACTCAAAAACCCCCATTATATCATATAGTAGAGGTTGACAACGTGATACAATTGCAAGTGATTGATGGCGTATTAGTATATGTGTAAATATTTATATAGAAAGTAGGCCTTCCTATTTTTACATAGAATGATAACCTAAAACAGGACATGACTTACTTCAGCAAGGAAATCAACTTTTGGATGGACACGGCTGAAGATAGAGACAAGATCAAGAAAGCTGCTAGCGATATTTACAAGAACCCTGAAACGGATAGTAGCGAGACTTCAGACGAGGAAATTGGAAACAGTAACGTGTAACACAATATAAAAACAGCACAAGAAAGAGTCGAGGAAGCAGCTCGACCTGATCGGAGCCAACATGCCGGCGACGACGTGAAAAGATTAAATATCACCCGTCTCTCCACTATTCCTTTGCCTACTCAAGAATGCATATCCGGTACGGCTCTAATAATCCTTCCATATCCTATGGGCACGTCTTCCCTACCATTATCGTGCTCCCCGGTCTACTCTTGGATATGTAATGGTCACTGTAGCACCATGAAACATGAGGCTCCAGGTGCTAGTGCGAACATTCTGATTTTAGTTATCTAAAATGGGATTCTTTTCACCAATGAATGAACTATTCTCATTATAGTTTAAGACGAGACCTGGGAAAAGTTGCTTTAAAATACATAGAATACCTAAAAGTTTAAAATTTTGTAACATATTCACCAAAAACACTTAAAACTACACAAAGAAAATGTAGACAAGACATATTTTACTATAGCATATATATACACACTTAAGTATCTGAAAAAACCTAGGACTTTTAATTCAAACGAAAGTTATCAAAAATTCAAAAGGCAAAGCCCAACCTTTCAAAGCGTCAAAGACGCACAATTTTAACACATAGCGACATTTGTCCCGAGGTTTCGTACTGAGCCCACACTAGACGCATATTTTAATGGTGTTAGCATGAATACTGTGCTAAAATTTATGAGTCCCCATAGTTCATTGGAAACCGATGAATGGCATGCCATTGGGCTTTTAGGTTATAGCGTTTTATATGGCACCTCAGTCCTGCTAAATGGGTTTTGAGTGGGAATTATTCGTCTTAGTAATATTTGCAGCTCATTGATGCACTGGATTAAAAGCGGAGGTGAGAGCTCTCTTGAAATTGTTCTGAATGCATTTTCTTGTTTGGAATAAATCAAAACATCACCACTTTGTGCTTTAGGCGTGATATACATGGTCTGGTATTTACCGAAAAAGGAGCTGTTCTTAGACTACATACAGGGTGTAACCCATCACACATTGCCTAAGCATTCTGTACATCAAGCTAAGCAACATTGGGTAATAATTATTGCTGGTAAACGACCTTTATTTTTGGTGTATAAAATCGCTGTTTACTGCAGCGCGCAATGTAACGCACGCAACACATTGTGCTTATGGGTGCATGCAACGGTACAAGAGTCTGTTGTGGGGTTATTTATGGTTAATCTTAATCCATATATCCATACTAATATTATAAATGTGAAAGTAACTCTGTATGGCTGTATGTCTGTCTGTCTGTCTGTCTGTATGTTACGTTTTCACGGCTAAACCGCCGAACCAATCGTCATGGAATTTTGCAGAGATATAGCCTAAGATATGGAGTAGGACATAGGCTACTTTTTTATGCAATAACCGACAACCACGCGGGCGGAGCCGCGGGCAAAAGCTAGTATAATATATAAAACAAAGTTGGGTTATTTACACCATTCATAAGTCAAGAACAGCTGGACCGATTTTAATGTTCTTGGATTTATTGGATTTGTCTCCGCGAAGATCAGAATAACTATTAAAACCTGCGAAAAATTCACGAAAAAAAAATTATGTGAGAAATTCACTCATACATTCTCATACATTTTGTACAGAACGGCTTTTTGATGATATCTCGAGAAAGGATAGGGGAATGGGGGAACAAGAAATTTCACGCAGATGAAGTCGCGTTATTGTTTTCGTGAAAAAAAGGTGGTACTTTGACCTTCAATGGTGCCGATTACCATGTTCACAAACTAAACTAAATTCATTAAAAAAAGGGCGGAAGATAAATTTTAGTTTAGTCCAAAAAATGCTACTAGGGACTAGTAGCATTTTTTGTTGGCATTTAGTTGGAGGTAAGTGGCCCAACTAAACGCCAACAAAAATGCTACTAGGGGTCCTGTCAAATTAATCAGCGCCTGTCACTACTCCATACAAGTTTAGACGTGATTAAAAACTTGCCGACTAAAATTACGTCAATTTACGTCAAGCGCTGATTAATTTGACAGGACTAAACTAAAATTTATCTTCTGTCCTTTTCTTAATGAAATAGAAAGAAAAAGATGCACTGAACTTAAACTTAGTTTAGTTTGTGAACAAGTGAATCGGCACCAATATTTCCGTAACTATACCCAAAGTCTCTAATTCAGATAATTTATGTAAACAAAGTAATGTCAAGAAATGTCACTGTCAAAATGACAGGACAGTGGTACAAAACATTTTATCATTAAATGTTTTTGTAATAATAATCGATAAAATTAAAGTGAGTTAAATATAAGAACTATGCAAACAAAATACCGTTGCCAAACAATGTTTTGTGTAGTGTGTCGGAGACACGGTATATGATCGTCATAATCAGTCTTTTTAAGCCCAGTGCTAGACGTAGGCCTCCCAAAATCGATTTCCAATCGAAACAGTTTACAGCCGTTTTCATCCAAAATGTGCCTAGATATGCTACTTACACTAAGAATTTATTTATAAGAGTTGTAATATTAGTGTTGTTGAAGATGTAAAAATTTGAAAATGTTTGTATCTCCTGCATTGTTACCAGTATCATAAAATATTTCATACCAGAAAATCTCCTTTTATTAATAACTTTGTTTAAAACCGACAATTTATAAAAATAATTACGGTATGATTATTTTTTAATTATTATTTCTTAAAATCAGTACTTAAAAGAAAATGCAACCTATTTTTTCGCAATTTTATGTGAATTACCATTACGAAGATATTTTTTCGTTATTTTATCCCCTTTGTTTACATTAATTATCTGAATTTGAGACTTTGGGTATAGAAGGGTCTCAGGTATGTTCCAGTACAAAAAAAAAACGTTAAGCGTCTTTCTACACCCGTTATAATCTATATCTATACTAGTTCTATTCACTACAAGAAAACCCACGGTATTAGGATTAAAATATGTTCAGTGCCTGGTATATAAAGACTAACAAAAGAGAACTACATTATTATGTCAAGCCCTTCTTACCTTACAAAGAATAATACATAGTAAATAAAGGATGCCCTTACCACCCCACACAAAAATAACATCTTGCGAATGCAGTTACATAGTTACACAAATCACGAGCATCCTGACTTCGAGTGTCCATACAAACGTGCCAAATAGGGCTTGAAAATGCCTCACCACTGTACCATAGAAGTCAATAACTACTTATGGCTGGGTTGCTCTGGATGCAGTAGAAAGCATCGGCCATTTTCCCAATTCTTGGCTCTTTCGCTACATAAGTTCAAGGGCACCTACTTAAACCAATGTTAAAATTGAAATATATTTAAAAACTAAACGGCTTCTGATTATGTAAACTGCCACAAATTATACTTAATATTCGGCAGCAACATTTAAAACTCTTTCGTAATCCGCTGATAGGATCTAAACCTTTAGACCAGAAAATTATCTTAAAACCTCAATTAGAATTTAATTTCTTCATAAGTTTATTTTAACAAAATTATAATGTAACTTGTGCTATAATATACACCGTTCTAAAATTACAATGGCGGAGTATAAATAGGTTAACTAACCTTAAGATAGTAAGTCAGTGTTAAATATTTTATCACCGATCGTAGGCATAGTTCAATTAATAATAAATTCTGTCAGAGAAATAATTAAAATACATAACGCATTTTGACACCTACCGGAATCGATTCGGGTAACTTATGCTGTATTCTATAAATATTGCGATAAAGGTCGGGTTTTAGTGAAGCAGGTAGAAGCGGGGGCGGAGGAATGAACGATCACGTGTTCGGCTTATATTTTTGCTTATATAAGTAATGACTTACTACTTTCCCTATTCTGTATAATGTTTCCTACGCTTGTCTTTAATTTTATGGTGGGTTTCATTCACAGCACCTATTTTCCCTTAAAGATTAGGCCGAGGCGACTTATAAGTGAACCCACATTTTGCCAATTATGATTGTTGTTTGTTTGTTTTTTATGTTTCATTCATTATATAATATGGAAGAAAGACGAGGACAATCACACTCGTCCACAAAATTAATAGTCACACATAGTCTATGTATAGGATCGTCTCTGAACAAGGTGCTTTGTCAGAGAACCATATTATTCAACATAGCCTACAGAATAAGCAAACTGATAACAGATAAACCGGCTGTTTTATCTGAAGAATACATATCCGTTAGGTTGACGAATTCCTGAGTGGAGACCAGCTACATCAAAGCGTTCTTCCGGACAGAAGACCCTTCGTATGTGCCAAAAATAGCCACAGAATGGTTTTAATAGATGCAAGTCTGGCACACATAATGCTCCGTCTTTTAGACGAGGGGCTTTCCAAGGGGATTTACATATGAAAAAATAACAACAAAAGAGTGCCCTAGTTGTAGGTGAAGCGACCATCTTCACATGGTGGCTGATAGCAGCTGTATGAGAGTGGCCAAGGATGCGAAGAGAGATCTCTTTACGATTTTATGTTGACAAGGTCTCTGGTTACGTCATTCAAAATGAAATGGGAAAATCGCTGTCACAAAATGATAGACTCAAAATGAAACAGAGTGTTGAGTAATTAGTGACGCAAATCTTTAGCGCCATTTCTTACTCAGTATATTTTTAAATCATACCTTAATCTCCTAAGATATCTTTGGACTTATTATATACATATTAAACCGCTCACACAGCGACTCGACCTCCTTCAGATACAGAAACATTACTTACCGCTAAACTATACGACTTGAAACGTAATCATGGATGAATAAATTGGCGCAAAAATAGTTATAATTAAAACTGCTTAACAAAACTAAAGCATTTTAGCTTTTAATTACGCTTTTAAAATCGCTGATCCTGAAAAATTACGTGTTCCACAATCAATGTTTCCAGGGTTCCTCGATCAGAATTGCGAGAATTCCGCATGATTTTCCACGTAGTCGTACATTTAACTGAGAATTTCGTACTATTCAAAGTTTCAAAGCAAATACTATCGGATGCTGAGCTACACAGTATGTATTTCCCTGTGGATATTGTAGGTAACTTGGGACAGTTGATTTTGAGTGTTGACTTCGCCTAAGGGGCTGAATATTATTCGTCGGTATTAGTAAGACGTAAGATTGGCGATACAGTTAAGACAAATATTATGGGCGTGTTAATAATTAACACGAAGTCGGTCTAAATTAACCACTGGTAAACGAGGTGAAGTGACATATATTATGTTTTTTCCGGAATAACAATTTGTGTAATGAGCTGATTTTCTTTGTCAGGCCTACAAGATTAAGTATATCAATTCTTTTCAATATGTCCAAAAAAAGTTAAGTTTTAAGAATACAAATCCTCCAGACTGAAACCAAAATCCCATTCATATTAAAATTTAATACCGCTCGCGATGCGAACACTCATAATTCGCAATGTTGATATAATTATGGCGGCCATAATTATCGTTACGTACGGGATGCATTGCTGTCTCAATAACAAGCAGAAGGAGCACTGTTCTTGTCGCACTGGCAATGCACACTAAATTAACGTAACGCTCGTAAATTATATACAAGTGACAGCTACATGTGTTGTTTTCATAAATGTTTCTTTTGATCATAACTTTGGAACTTTGGTACGGTTTATTTGAGATTTTATGTGAGCGAAATTGCCCTCGAGGTTTTTAAAATGTCTTTAAGAGAAGTGTAATTTTATAACATAAAACTGCTGATGCTTGAACAAGTATTTATAAATAGAGTGCGGAAATAAATTATAGCAGTCGTAGAGATAACTTCTAAAAGGGTAGGCAATTCTCGTCAACTGCGACTCCCCTTTTCAGAAATACCTATATGTGATTTTGACGATAACCCTGCGTTCTTATTTGAGACCTAGCCCTCTAGACAAAGTTACTGTACCTGCCTGATCGGTGAAACTACTGGAGACAGTGACTTTGTCAAGGGGGTGGTAAATTATAAATGTTAAGACTAACCTGAAATAATCATTCTTGCAGAATATATTGCTATCCCTAGCGTAGCACCGTTGCTCCGAATCGAGGGGCATCTTGCATTCACAGCATTTTAGGCATGGGGTATGCCAGCGGCGTTCTAGAGCCAAAAGGTAGTATCTGTCAGTGATCCGGCCGCCGCAGCCGGCACAAGCGTCTTCAGGGGGAGGTTGGGGCGTTTCGTCCGGGGGCTCCCGTTTCCGACACGAGGTGCAGTCGCGTGGCGAACCAGGGGAGGCCGCGGGTGCGACAGGGGACAAGTCGCCGCCCCCCTCGTACGCCGATGTTAGGTATCTCTCGCTTTGTTGCTGAAACAAGGATTCTTATGAAAAGGAGTCCGGACATTTCAAGTTTTAGACGTGTGGAATCCGTTGGCATACAGAGATGATCTGAATGAATGTTTAGAAGTTTCAGAAACCTATCCAAAACGCTCCCTAACATTTTCTGCGAGTTTGTAGTCTTGATCATAGAATTGATTATTATTTTTCTTAAGATTTATCTATATTTTCATCATAATAATTAGTACCCAAGCACTCTTAAAACTTGGTTTAAAGGTCATATCATGCATAGAAATGGTCAAATCGATATTGTACTGTTCGAGGCTACGTGGATCGCGTTGTTGTTTTTATTATAAAATACTGTTCCTGACACAATTATTCCGTAGAAAGTAGACAGTCACAAAAGAAAGTTACTTAGTAACTACTTACTAAGTGTTCAGTCGTTGAATCAAAACAAAGTTCAAATCTAAAATAATGATCATAACGAAAGTCTGTCTGAATCTGGCCAGCAGCAATGTCTGAATCCGACCTAACCCTACTTTATATCTCAAGTCGGGATTATGTTTATCTTCGAGAAAAAAACAGCTCAATAGCTTTTCCGTATAAATAACATTTTTTGGACTATAAAATGTAGTTGGTAAGCTTTATTAGATTTCACAAGACTGTAGCAAGTTCTTCTAATAAAAGGTTACGCTATTTACAACAATTGGAACTAAAATGCGTTTTATTTTTATCTTCACCTAGTTCTAATTAAATGTGATCATGAAAACGATCTTTATTACCTACGAGTACTACTCGTAGATGCGATATCGACGTACTTTTAAGTTACCTCTCTAGTACAAAACTAAATAGGCCAAATAGGGAAAATTAATAATGCTTATTTATTTAAACCCTCAAAGTTGTCTAATGTTCTATCATGAACAAATCTGCATTCAATGATTATGACTTTTTTTGACGTGACAACGTCTAATAAATCGATGAACGCCGACTGCATGCACGGTATATAACTTCCCGACATCAACCGTCCCACGTCACTGACCGACCTAGACGACCCCACGACTCTCCTCCAGGAGAGCAGTAGGGAAACAAGTACAGCTCGCAAACATAATACACGACCGTCATTCCGACCTCACAGCCGAGGCCCAAGGCGAAATCCCCGACTAAATAGTCCTCCCCAATCCTTGCCCGTAAGCCAAGCGCCAGCACGCGCTATAGCTGAGCCTGTAGCTTTAAATTCCCCCGATAATAATCATAACCCTGATTTCCATTATCCAGCCACCGTCGGTCCCTTGCCATCCTCCCTCAGACTCTGCCCTAAGCCAAGGTTCGTACCCCACCGTGGGTGCCCTTAGCGCGCAGTCGTTTAGTTTATAGTTTTTACGCCCTGGCTGGAGGCTTTAAGTTTTTAGGAGCTTAAGTCAACCACATGAAAGTCCGGTTAAAGAGTCTCAACCTCTCATGGTTAACTCTGAGATGCCCTAGCAAAAAAAACCGTCGCGTGTCGGGCAGTTGCCCACCAGACACAACATCCGTCTGGTCGGAGGATCCTCCCATTTCAATAGAGGATGAGTAAACTTTACACCCTCAACTCATACCTCTATAGGTCCATTGGTTTGTTTACGAAGTAAATTTAACAAAATATCAAAAAAAATACACTCATATTCAGCCGGAAGACGCCCACCGCTGGACATAAGCCACCCCCAAACTTCGCCACATGGACCTGTCCTGTGGTTCTCGCATCCAGCGGATTCCACTCATATAAATAGAGCCCCCCAGCGTGGAAAGATATTCATTATAACGTTACGTACATAACTATAAATATGTAGGTCCGTATCTAAGTATGTTTCTGCATCGCCTACAAGCTTAGAGCTAGAAATTCAAGGTTCGTGATAAATGTAGGTTCAAATATAAATATTAAACAGACTAACAGATATCTGAATACATATTTCATCATAGCATCTAATAATAACAATATACATATATAACTAAATAAATTAATAAAATTGAAGGCCTGTTTGTAATGTCAAAATAACAGCGTTTTACTTTTTTTTTTACATACAACGGGGAAGCTCTTGGCCTTCATCTCACCTGATGGTAAGTTATGATAAGGCCGAAGATGGAAGCGAGCTTCACCCGGAGTCCTCAACCACAGAGGAACTGGCTGTCTTATCTCTAACTGCCGAAACACAACAAATGCTGTTAACATTGTTGTTTTGGCGACAGACTTAGATAAGATGGTGGTAGCCAGGCGGACTTAGAACAAGCCCTACCACACACACTCACATTTGAAAGTATCTATGTTCTATGTTAGAGGGTTTGGTTTCCGCACTTAGTCCTTAAATTGGACCATTGTGCGTGGGCCATGGCGGCCGTCGGTGGTTATTCCAACCAGCCCACCTCCTTCCAGAAGCTGATAACGTCTCCTGGTCTGTTCAGAATATAGGCATAGGATCTGGGTTCCCCGAGACAGTAGTTTTAAATTGTTATGTTTTATTGCAATCATTAAAACGGAAAATAGTGGCCACTAAGCTCCGTTTTAATGATAACAATAAAACATAACAATTTAAAACTACCGTTTGTAGTAATAATAACGTATAGTCTTGTGAAGCACAACTTGACAAGCTTATTTTCTGCATTTTCATTATAAAATAAAAGAAATCACCGAAATAACGATGAGGGCGCCACTGTGCACTCGGCGCAGTCTTAAGCTAATTTTATTTCAGAAAAAGCCACGCGGGTGAAGCGGGTAGCAGCTAGTTAGTATTACATTCATATGTATTTAAAAGGAATTTCAAGTACACAGACGGATACTTCTTAAGTTGCTTGCGCCTAAAAACCAGTCCTCTATAAGCTTTATGAAATGAAATGAAAAGAAATCGTTTATTCTGTAAATAGGATATCTTAATCACTTTTACACGTCATATAAAAAATATAAAAACAAGCTTGGTGAAGTCGACATTTCCTATCTGACTACCCCTGAGAAAAAATGGCGAAACAAACTCAGGGGACAAAGTCTCTTTTAAAGTCCAGATATAATCTTGGTCAGATCATGTGAAGACCATGTAGATCCGTGTCGGAAATGGTCTTTTGAGGAAAGAATCACACAATTTTGAGTGGACCTGTCCAGTCAGTGCAAGCATTTGTCAGTAAACGTGTATGTAGCTCAACTCAGGATTTAAGGAGCTCAACGACTCGACGAACAATACCAAAGAAAGGACATTTGGGTAGGCCGCATGAAGTACTCAAAATACCAGACCATCATTAAAACTACGTGAGAAAGAGGAAAAAGAGATAATCTTAAAGAAAACAAATGACCCACATAATGCTCACATTCACAATAATTAAAGTAATATATGTAATACTTTCCAAAGTAAATATTCATGTCATTTTGTATATAATATTTAATAATGTCAATAATTAATTTTAAAGTAAGTTTTAAATCAGCGTGCCTTAAATCCACACACACAGGAACGCCATCTTCTTTTTTATATGAATGAATGAAATGCACAGACCCCAGCGTAGTTAAACCAGACTCGATTACTCGAACGAACCCAAAGATTCACACTAGCCCCTGGAGCCTCATGTTTCATGGGACTACAGTGGCTATTGCATATCAAGGAGTAGACCGGGGGGCACGATAATGATAGAGAAGACGTGCCCATAGGACCTATGGTAGGATTAATCCTAAAGAAAGCAATGGAATAGTGGAAAGACGGGTGATATTTATCGGGATTTATCTTTTAACGACGTCGCAGCCATTTTGGGTCAGGTCCAGCTGCTTTTTCGACTACTTTCTGTGTCACTGCTATGCTGTGTTAAACGTTTACACTTTGTAATAGGTTTTTTGATTGCAGATCGGAATTCAGATGTTCAAATCTCAACGTAAAAGCTCTTTGCGTTACAAATTCCGCAGCTGACGGGATTTTTAACCGCATGCGGAACCCGCACGAAAGTGCATTGCCAACGTGAAGTCTTACCCCGAGAAAATTCGCGCGACATAAGCTTTAAAATGGGACGCGGCCGAGATTGATAAACGTACCTACTTAATACGGGCTCTGCTTGGTGAGATATGTTCTCGTCTCTATCTTGCACTTGTAGTTTGACAGTTGTGCGAAAGTGACAGGAATAACGGCTAGCCAAAGTGCGTGCTAAGACTGCTAAATAACGTTTATCAATACCGGTCTTATAGCAGTGCATCCACAGACTAGACGGTAAAAAGAATCAAAAAGCCAAACAGTTTCTATACGACTAATTACTGACAAAATTATACACATAACAGTTGCTATATTTGTGTCCATATATCAAACACGCAGTTATGTTTGAGCATAATATTCTGAAATTGTATCTAGACACACTTTTATGTACTGTTTTTAATATTTTTAATGTTCAAGATACGATATTGAGCACTATAAGTAGCAATGAATTAATGAGTGCTTTTGTATACATACTTGTACATAAAGGTCGACTAAGGACAGCTGTATTAAAACTTTTATAATAAAGCGTGTATTGTTTAAGTTACGCTGGAGCCCTTGAAATAAAGGTTACCCTAGAAATCTGATCCTTGCCTCCACTTTTCCGCCCGAAGGAGGTTACACCCTCGCCTGTACATAAGTTCGAACGAAGAAATGTAATTAACTGGGTTATAAATGTCATAATATATTATTCCGCTACAGTTATTTTAGGAACAAACTCACTGAAGTTCAAGTTAGTAGCGTAGTTTATAATGGCGATTAAAAATCTTTCATGTGTACCCTGCGTATTAATACACGAACGGTGAGATCGTGGCCGACCCATATAGGTAAGCGTATTTAAGATGAAGAGGCAAACGAATAAAAACATAACTGCAGTGATAATCTTTGAGTACCTAAAACAACACTGCAGTAGCTACCCACAAAATTTCCGTATAAAGGCTCCAACAAACAGGCGCGACACGCGACGCGACACAAAGAGACCGCTCGTCGCGCGGCACGCGGTTTCTTTATGTCGCGTCGCGTGTCGCGCCTCTTTTTTAGGACCCTTAACGGATACAAGACTGAGCAAAATGTAACGTGTTTTGTTTATTTATTTTACTTGATTTAATACTCGTATAATGAATAACAAGTAACTATTGGGAAAAGGCTAGGCAGATGATGAGGCAAGAATCTTGCATCATATAAATGGGGCTTTAGACGTTCGTTTACATACAGTGAAAGCCAATTAAAAGATACCCCAAAAAAAAAAACATCCATTCTTTACATGTAGGGAGGCCCTAACAAAAACCTATTTTACCACTTTGTCGGCGTGATTAATATTTAACCTAAATTGCCAAATTACAGCTTTCTGACAATAAGAGTCTCTGAGCTAATAGCGGCGAACAGACGGACAGACAGACTGACAGACATGGCGAAACTATAAGGGTAAATTGATGACTACGGAACCCTAAAAAGTGCTAATTATTTTGCATAGCAATCATCAGCACCATAAGAGCCTGCTTCATCCATCTTGGTGGCAAATGCTTTAGGGTTTTTATTGTCATTTTATTAGCAGACACAAGGGTCGCAGCTGATCATACTCTTGACCTAACCCGAAAGCCATATTTCAACACCCACTGTTCAACAAAGGGCTGCTGCAGACTTAATTGATTACAACACAACTAGAATCAACAATAAGAGGAACAATTAAAGTCACAGTTCCTCGATGTTTTTCTACGAACTGACGCAAAAAATGTAGGTAGGTACTCATGAATGATTTTTGCAAGTCTAGACGAGTGTTATCTACGGGTCAGTGGGATCAGTAAGGTGAGGTCATTGCTTATCACAGTTATCACAAAGATTTAGAGCTAGGCCGGTATTGTCTGCCGGCGTTATGTAACGTAAATATTGATTATGTACTGCGTAGTTCTTACTTGCGCTATTTATATTATTATGTTCTAATTGTGTGGGTCATGAACTCGTGAGGGATCTGCTTTTCAATCCGCTCAGACATTTTTATTTATTGGAAATATTTACGATGCTTCTGCTAGGATGGGGCTGGTCGGAAACCAAACGGTTTAAATTAAAACCGGCTAAAAATGTGTCATGATTTTATGAATTTATGTTTATTTATTTATTTTATATTTATTTAATTTTAATTTATTTTATGCATCTTTTGATTGCGTAGACTTAGAAGCTTGAATTTGATAAACAAATATACCTAATATTTGATATACACTGAAAAAAATGTTTCCTTATACATAACCAAACTTTCGTCAACATGTAACACAAAAAAGTGACCACATAACTTTATGCAACATGTAACCAAAACCTGTGCTGGCTGTTGTGTATGTAACTTTTATAAAGTCTTGTCAAACTTTGATTATTCCTGAAATAGCCGAAGTAGTTAGGCTAAATATTTTTTTCAGTGTGAGAAAATGGTCTTGACAGAGAGACCAACACCAAAAAATCTCAAAAATAATAATATTATTATTCCTTTTCCATTGCTTAACTGTTACAAACAAGATTGTTAGAATGAATAGACAGAAGTAAAGTTATTATTAACATAAGCGGGATATTTACCATGTTTATTCATTGTTATGAGTTCCCGATATTTCGGCGCTGTTGCAAGCACCATGATCACGGATAACCCGTTAACGGTTAACGGTTTATCCGTGATCATGGTGCTTGCAACAGCGCCGAAATATCGGGAACTCATAACAATGAATAAACATGGTAAATATCCCGCTTATGTTAATAATAATATTAGTGACCATGACAGTTTAAAAACTTAGAAGTAAAGTTAGTATAGATTTTTTGTTTTTACTTTACTTATTAGTGGCAAATTTACACATTTTCCAATAAAGGATGTAAAAACTTTGGCGCCACTACTTACCTCTACCATTGTCAGTTTCTAGATTATTTTTACAATCCAACAATTCGGTTGAATATTCACAAGAAATTGTTTTTGGGTATATTTCTGAGCTCATACCTAAATAAAACCTTTAAAAAAAAATCTGTTCCGTACTACTACTCTGGAGGTCTAGAATGATGGTAACAGTTTGCGCGTCCATGTCACTTCCAGCCTGTATATTTTCCGCAATTCCAGTCTCTTGTCACTCATACAAAGTGTGGGCAGAGGCCGATAAAATCCCCTAAAATCTGCCGCCTTAGGCTCAAACCTACTCAGCCTACTGGTAAATAGACCACTGCCTGTCTACTGTAGTATAAGTAGATAGAAGTATAAGTAAAAATACTATCGAACAAGGTGCACAATATAAAAGCTTGTAATAAGTCTGTCACACAGACAATCTTTACAAAAATCCAGTGAAACCCAGATGGAACCGGTTTGCGACAAAACTACTTCGAAATAAATTAAAAATGAAAAAAACTGCTTCTCAATAAAGTCGGTTAAAAATAAACTAATATAATAACTAATTTATTCCAACAGTTTATTTACCAAGAAGATTAGTTAAATAAATATTAGTTTTTAACTGCTGCTGTGTTAACAAAAAATGTGGAAATGATTGTCGAACCGTGATATAATTTACCTATTAGGTAACTAGTTTATTAGCTGAATAGAATTATGATCTATATATATAAAATTCAAAGTCGGAAAATTATGGTACTGACTGTATTGTACATTACAAACTCAAAATCTGACTTAGTTGGAATCTGACCTCGTCGGAATCTGACCTACTTAGAATCTGACCTTCATCGCCAAAATCCAGGGTTATTGGTAAACCACTAACAATCTTGCAGGGCATCATAAACACATCGGTAAATGTGCCACCAATAAAAATTTACGATGTCCCGATTTATCGGGTACATCAGTTTAAATACTTGGGACATTTGATTGCTGACAACCTTAAGGATTATGCTGATGTTGAACGGGAACGCAGGGCATTGGCGGTACGGGCGAACATGTTGGCACGTAGGTTCGCTCGATGTACACACGCTATTTTAAAGCATACTGCACAGCTCTGTACTCTAGCGCCCTATGGATCAGCTGTACCAAACGTGCCATCAATGCACTGCGCGTCCAATACAATAACGCCTTCAGGGTGCTGATGTGACTGCCACGTTACTGCAGTGCGTCAGAGATGTTCGCAAAAGGCCGAGTCGACAGCTTCTCAGCTATCGTACGGAAGAAAAGTGCGTCTCTGCTTGTCAGATTGCGTGGCAGTGGCAACAGCCTCCTCAAGGTGATAGCTGACAGGCTTGATGAGAGCCCCATAATGGGACATCTCATCAAAACAACACTGTCTGTCGTAGTGCATAAGTATTAACATAGATCATAAGCCACATTGTAACTAACATCCTAGTATATAAGTACTAACAGTCAGTGTCAGTGGACCTTTGTTGTCTTATAAATAAATAAATTATTATTATTATTATAAACAACAACTTTTCTTCTATGACTTTTTACAAAACAATCATCATCATCATCATTTCAGCCGAAAGACGTCCACTGCTGGACATAAGCCTCCCCCAATTGCAATTGGGTTGCCATAATATAATCGCCACGCTTGGCAGGCGAGTTGGCGATCGCAGTATGATGTTAAAAATGCATAGAGAACGCTGCTGCCCATTCTCTAGTACCTAAGTCCCTTAGTCGCCTTTTACAACACCCACGGGAGAAAATGGGGTGGTGCTATTATTTACGTCCGGCACCACACGGTACCGTCCAGATATCAGACATGGTCATCATCAACAAACCTTCAAGATTTCGTTGTTCTATCTAACACATTACAGGTTTATAAGTTCACAATTTTATAGTTAGAGCCATAACTTCGTTTGGACATGGGGAACAGGCGTACCAAACTAGCGATAAGGTAGTATTCAAGAAATCGGCCTACCTAAGTAGGTAGGATCTACTTACGAATTAAAAATACCTAGGTTCTAAGTTTTTTCCTGCTGATTCCGTATCATGAAAAATTCTCAGTTATTAATTAAAATGGTAAATCCACATCAGAGGATAATTTTTGTTTCCATATTTGGTTCATATTTGGTAACATAAAACGCACTAATCTTTATCCTCATCCAATTTTACAAGTCGAAATAGTAATAATATATTATGTACACACGGCTACAAATCAAGCTATAACTTCCAGTATACGCTGACCTCTCATTGTACGGAAATCCTTTACAATGCAAGATCAGCCTAAACTGGAAATTATAGCTTGATTTGTGGCCGTGTGTACATCCTGCCGCTACTTTTATCAATATTTTGTTAATATTGAGGGAAAAAACAATGTTTTATAGGGCTAATTTTCAAAAGTCAGATAACTTCTAACTAACTGCCCTGCAAACTTTGTAATTAATTAATTTATAAAATTATATTTATTTACACACATCGCCTATATGGCCTGAATCTGATCGAATAGTTCCGACGGAAAACGATCCTCCTCAAACCAAAAAAAAATACAATATGAGATTAAAGAAACTCTCACTAAAAGGCCTGTTAGACCAAGAATTTACAAAAAATATATATATATTTATATATATATAAATAACACATAACTCAATATCACGGCTGTATTTCCCAAGGGGTTAAGCGAAGGTGAAAAGACTACACACATACAAAATAACAATAATGAACAATTACAATTATTTATTATTTAATTATTGTTAATTTTATTTTTCAAATTTTATCCTTTTTTTATATTTTTATTTTCATTCTGTTTACACCTAGTTATATGTGCATGCTTTACGTGTGCTCCTGTAATTGAAGGAGCACACGTAAAATAACCTTTTTCTATTATAATGATCCTTTGTTGGAGATCCCAAATAAATAAATAAATGAACAAACAAAACAAACACTCGTGGGTTAAGTGTTTCAGAATGATCTACATTATACAACATTATTTTTATTATATGCAAAACCTGAATATAGTTTGTTCAGAATAAGTAACTGAATCGATTCCAATAGTTTTTACACCATGTTATATTTTTTCCCAAAAATATTTAAAAAAGGTTACAAGTTGGACACCGAGCGACACTAAGTACTTGACCATTACGAAAAAGTCCAAAGCCTGCAAGTGTGATGGAAAATGTTATCACCAGTTAATTACAATACAATCGTCGTACGTTTAGATACCTACTGCCAAATTAATATTATTATTAATGAACGCAAGGCGCGGGCGGCGCGGGTGCGCCGCGTGGTGAGCATGTTTTTGTACGGACAACCAGGTAACATAACAAGCTTATAACTTTGTTATTTTTCATGATACAGTTTTGAATTTTTTTTCATAAATTCTTTACATAAAAATACTAGACACGTGTTTCGGGTTTCGCATAAACTAAAACTAATGTTGTATATTACACTCAGGAACATAAGCTACCTCTCATTCATGAAATATTTAGGAAAAGCCTTCTTGTACCTACTGCAATAAGTACCTAACATTAGTAATTTACCGGAAAATGTTTCACTAAACATGGTAGAGGCACTAAAGTGTTCGCTAATAATCGCAGTTTGGTAATAATTTAGGCTGTGCAGTACCTAATAGATAATGCTGGAGCACCACATTTATAGTAGATATTCCTTCTCATAGGCTATATATACATAGGTTGCTAATAATACCAGCATACAAATTCTAATTATGTATCTACTATTTATAATGGTGTAATCTACGTAATTTTATTTAACAAATTTCAGCCAAAATACAAGCAAAGCCATTGAGGTGTTTCCCTTTTAAAAACGAATAATGAATAGTAGATTGTTACACAAGGGTCGAATGGAATCAATTCCCATACGAGGTATTTAGACGCCAAAAGAAATGAGATATTCATGATACCAGAAATAATTTTTTATTACTTCTTTGGTTGACCAGTATCTTTTCCATGTGCTGGTTATGCGTCTTTCTATTTTTTGTTCAATTTGCCGGGGAACGAAATCAGTTGTCTAAGGTTCTCCGAGTAAACTGCTGGTCTCTGCTGGTCAATGCTGTTGGTCGGTATCATCTAATGATGAAATTCTTTGAGGTATTGTAACTCATTAATATCTCATTTCTTTTCCTTGATTGTGTTTGTATAATGTCGCTGAATGAGCATCATTTTAGACCTAACTTTAGTTTTACCGGCCTGAAAAATAAAAACTGTAATTATATTGAAGTTTATTAATATTATCTACTCATAGCAAGTTAGTAGTTATAATAAATATTCCTGTATTTCAGTTACAGAATAATAGAATAAGTCTCACGTAATACTTATTCTATTATTCTGTACTGAATAACATATCCAACACCACTTAGGCCTTTTTTCCACATCGGTACCAGAGATATTGTAGTAGATACAGCTAGCCTTATTATTACAAGGGTCATGCCAATCTTGAAACGCAAGGCATATAAAGAGCAAAACATGAAAAAACGGCAACCATTTTTTTATTTTATCCCCGAAATATCACTGAATCTGGAATCCGCAAAATATTTTCCAAAGCACAAAAAACTCCTGCACACTACAATCACTATCTCCAAGCATAAATCCGTTTTGCAAGATGGAGAAACTTTATAACAACCTTTAACCATGTCTATGGGCTAGTAATAAAAGTATCATAATTATAATAATACTTGTTCAAATCGATTACAAATTAATATACTAACGTAACTCAAATAACCTCACCGGTAATTAACTGTAATAATAGGTAATCTTTATAATTTAAACACTCAACGGGTTACGGTTTTAAACTAATATAATTGCGTTTTATAAGAAGTCGGTAGCCACTAATTAAATATATTATTATATTATTGTGGGATTGCAGTCTTGGATTCTTAAGCTATATACGTAAACGTCCTCATAATTCCTGGTCTCTCATATCGGCACAAACAATAGATATGGGACGAGCTTATGCCGTGGTAAGTTATAAGATAGAGAAGTTGACATTAGGGCTAACTACCCAGGAGTCACTGGACTTTCATAAGTATATATATATCGCCAATTTGCGACTAATGTTCATACTAAAACGGTGTTATAGTTTATTGCCCTCTGAATTCCTCTTCTTTTTGTTGGCTGTCTAGACTGTTCACTTTGGATGCTGTGGCGAGGATCATCATCATTACACATTGTTTTTCGAGCCATGATCTTTCCGCGAATGACCTTCTGCCTTTTAATTTTACGTGTATGATTACAAGCGTTCGTATAAATTGTTGACATGACTGAAATATTTGAACTTTCTTTGAATGCCCTTTTTATCTTTTTAGAGCTTTTTAGTCTTTCCAAGACAGTAGTGTTTCTGACATCTTATCATCTTAGATATGATGCCTCGCTTTATGAACATAAAAATAACAAGAATTAGTAATAATAGAATCCCTTTTTTTTATGAATAAGGAACTTAGCAATCAGGGTAGTGTACAAGTAGGTATATAACTTGGATACTTATTTGTACTTCTACTTTTCCTCTAGGAATATCATCATCTTCACTTCCACGGTTTTATCCAGTTCTGTAGTCTTATCCAGTCCTACGGTCTCGTTCATTTCTTCGATATTGCACATTTTTTCGGTCATGTTAACTTCTTTGATCTTGTCCAATGACATGACCACTGACCGACCCAGACGACCCCACGACTTTCCTCCAGGAGAGCAGTAGGGTAACCAGTACAGTAGCTCGCAAACATACACGACCGTCATTCCGACCTCGCCGCCGAGGCCCATCGCGAAATCCCCAACTAAATAGTCCTCCCCGACCTTTGCCCGTAAGCGAAGCGCCAGCACGCGCTATAGCTGAGCCTGTAGCTTTAAATTCCCCCGATAATAATCATAACCCTGATTTTATCCAGCCACCGTCGGTCCCTTGCCATCCTCGCTCCGACTCAGCCCTAAGCCGAGGTTCGTACCCCACAGGGGGTGCCCTTAGCGCGCTGGCTGGAGGCTTTAAGTTTTTAGGAGCTTAGGGCAACCACAGGAAAGACCAGTTAAAGAGTCTCAACCTCTCATGGCTAACTCTGAGATGCCCTAGATAAAAAAAAAAAAAAAAACATGACAATAACTCTATACTCGTTTTCCTGTATAGTCACCATGTCAACATTGTGGCACTAGCATTATCTGTGTATCATTAGAAATAGTTAGCTGTTTGGCAAGAAGCTCCATTTCAACTATGAATTAATTAATTTAAACTAAGAATATGTATCTACCTAACTAAAGATAATTATATAAAATTAAAGTTAAGTTTTAAAAAAACGAATTCAAAGTTACTCCACTTATACCAGTTATAAGTAGTACCTTCCAGTTGTTTTAAAATAACACTAGATACCACTGCAAATATACAGACCTAAATCTATTTCGTTATCTACATACATACCTACATATACGCACTAGTAGACTAGGAATATTCAATTGACAGTAACGTATTATGGCAGCAAAGCGATGAACTAGATAACTCACCTTTGACTGGCTTTGACCCTCCCGATCTATAAACTTGGTACAAAAGACCTACAAATAGCTCGTTTAGCTTTGATACAGAAATCTAGATCATATAGTTATGGATGTAGATCGAGTATAAGGTGCGAAGATCGGAATCAGTTTAGCACTGCCTTCATATATAGTGAGAAATCTATCACTGACATGGATCGAAAAACAAAAAAAAAAAAACAAACCAAATCTTTGAAAGATTTTTCTGAACTATTTAGTTCAGACTTGGATTTATTTTTATCAGATTGGCTGAAAGGATATACAGAAATGTGGGGGAAACCTTTGCCTAGCAGTAGGATGGAGTGAAAAAATAATATCTCAAGTATTGACTACAGCTACAACTTACATCCCACAAATAGTGGCTATTTCTATTTGATTTCTCTTCAATCCGGCGCAACTGTTCAAGCCAACCTGCGCCGGCGCAGGCCATTTGGCGGGACGCTCAACTTTTCGTTTTGACTTTCGATATTTACAAGACCAACTGTTTTTAGCACATTTTTTTTTTTTTAAATCTTTCTTTAAACTCCGCCTCAAAGCATTTATTTTAATTACCTAAACCATTTACAGGCACTTTTGAATTGTCAAAGGAATCGGTCAGTCAGAAAGATGAAGCTAGTTGCACATTCCAAAGTGGGGAAGAACAGGTAAGAAACTCCATGGATACTCTTTTAAATTATATTTTTACAAAATATTGGTTACATCATTCATGTGGAGGGTTCTAATGGAACAAAGTACACCTAACGTTACATACAAAGAGAAGATTTTTGTATTGTTTTGTCAGAATACCTATTAAAAAAAAAATCTTTTCCGTCTCTACATTAAAAGTCATATTCTTACAAACATCCGTTTTAATAATAAATTCTTTGTTTATTTATTTGTATTGTTATTTATAACGTAAGTATAAAACTTGAAAAATGTTTGTACTATATGAGTGTCGCTGCGATTAAAATGTTTAAATATTATGAAAGTACTACCACGGACATCCGAATCGGACCACCATAAGAACTATTGTTGCTTGCAGCGCTCGGCCGCTATAGTAACGTTTACCTATGCTCATCAACCAATAGCATCATAGCATTAGATTTTGTGGGTGGTCAGACATCTGTGATCATCGTAACAGAGCCTGAGAAATTTATTAAACCAATTTTTATTTTTTATTGGTCGTCGTAAAAAGGGGTGGTAAACATATCATGAGGACATCCATGAGCCCGGGATTTTGTTTTAAAAGTGTGCCAATTCGGATGTCCCCCATAGTACCTAGTAACTACAGGTAGCATAGTAACCAAAACTTGTAGTTAGTTAAAATCTACCGGGTAACCATAAACGGTAGTAGCCAAATTTCAATGAAGCGAGTGCCTACACTTTATAAAATATATTTTTTCCGGGAATACCTAATAGTTTTCCGGGTTACTTCCTAATTGACCTTAATTCTAATGGCAACATCACAAAACATTGTTAACATGCTAGGCAATATTATTATAATATTTATTTACATATATTGATGTTTATATTATACGAGTATGTGCGCATTATTTATGCAGAATTATCCTTTTTTTTTTTCTTTAACGTTTTTAAGAAACTATTAAAATGTTTTGGTAGGTAAGTAGGTACCTAGATTTTAGAATTTTGTGAAAATAGTGACTGCTTTTTGTTCTCAATTAATGCAAAATATACCTAATAATAAAAAATATAAGTTCTGCCATTTAAATATATTCTTTGTAGATTTACAACTTGACTTGAAACTTAAGTTTGCTTTAAAACATTTATTAATTAGGCACATGCTGTGCCTAGTTTGGGACAAACGATACCTCCAAACTGTAATTTTGAATGTTGAGATAAGCGATTTTTAATTTTTACTTTTATTAAACTTATTTTTTTTTTTTTTTACACTCAACGGGGAAGCTCTTGGCCTTCATCTCACCTGATGGTAAGTGATGATAAGGCCGAAGATGGAAGCGAGCTTCACCCGGAATCCTCAACCACAGAGGAACTGGCTATCTTACCTCTAACTGCCGAAACACAACAAATGCTGTTAACATTGTTGTTTGGCGACAGACTTAGATAAACAGACAACAACAACAGACTTGAATAAACAGTTACTGCGTACAAAAGCTCTATTATATAGTGTAGCGGTATAATAATGAAAATTTACCACTTTAACACGTATAGTAATTTAATAATTTACAAGGTGTCTTAAAGTATGGTTAAGGGAAAATAATTTCTACTCAGTAAGCGACATATTTAATAAGAGATTGAAAAATAAATAACAATCAAATATGATAATAAAATAAATAATCATCTACCCTTTGACATTAATAATATTTTCTGCTTTTTTAATGTATCTAATAATTATAATAATAATAATATTGCTACTCAATTTTAATTTTAGTTGAATTATAACTGTGAGTATAATTATAACTAAATATACTTAAACCCAAATGTTTGCATGTCACAGTATTATGACCACCGTATCCCAGTAGTTCCATTCTCTAGTTCCATTATGGGACTACTGGGATTTTTTTCTCCCAGTAGTTCCATGGAACTGGTATACAGGCTGTGGCGTAAATAATGGTCCAACGTTTAGGGGTCGATATACCATATATTATACCTACGCTATGACTATAGATATATTATACACTTAGTTTTGTTTAATGTAAATGGTAAATAGATTACAGTGCTTATTTATCGTGAAATAACGGAGTTTATTAAACGTTTACATCGAAATAACGAAAGGGTGAGAACAGTTATTTGTCTAATGTTATAACAAATGGAGTATAAGTGTTATGGATCTGTATTTATTTATGTTAAGACCGAAATTGTACCAACACTTATGGCAAATAAATTGATTTGATTTGATTTTATAATGATATTTATTTTAATCCAACAAAAATTAAAAAGCTTTAGTAAAACAAATAACCCTGGATTCAGTGTATTCCCGCTGTCCCCATCGGCCGTGTCCCCATTAAGACTACGCCGAGTGCACAGTGGCGCCCTCATCGTTATTTCGGTGATTTCTTTTATTCTAGAATGAAAATTCAGAAAATAAGCTCGTCAAGTTGTGCTTCACAAGACTATACGTCATTATTACTACAAACAGTAGTTTTAAATTGTGATTTCTTTTATTCTAGAATGAAAATGCAGAAAATAAGCTCGTCAAGTTGTGCTTCACAAGACTATACGTCATTATTACTACAAACAGTAGTTTTAAATTGTTATGTTTTATTGTAATCATTAAAACGGAAAATAGTGGCCACTAAGCTCCGTTTTAATGATTACAATAAAATATAACAATTTAAAACTACTGTTTGTAGTAATAATGACGTATAGTCTTGTGAAGCACAACTTGACGAGCTTATTTTCTGCATTTTCATTCTAAAATAAAAGAAATCACCGAAATAACGATGAGGGCGCCACTGTGCGCTCGGTAGCCTCTTAATAGTAATTCACATAAAATGGCGAAACAAAATGTTCCATTTAACTTACATTTTACTTTAGTACAGATTTTTTAATATTATTTCTAAAATCTGTACTTAAAAGAAAATGGAACCTTTTTTCGCCTTTCTATTTGAATTACCATTAATGAGGACACGGGCGATGGGGACAGCGGGAATACCTACACCCTGGTTTCTGGGGAAGTCGGGCAAATATGATCGATCAACAGTTGAATGGAACCTTCTCAGTCAAAGCAACACATAGTTCCAGTTCCCCAAATGTTTCCTGCATACGCCATTCGGAACGGGCGTTCTCTTAAGACGTTTGCCTATCATTAGTCCTTTGTCTTCTGCTACATGGCACATGGTTTTACCCACTGAAGGTCGTAGCATACATATCAACTCGGAAAGGGATCGTCACCGTATCGCCTTTCGCCTCGCCGTCAAACAGGCGTCAACCTAACGTAAGCACGTAACCAAAGCGGACCAGCAGCTCCGATACGTCGACTCGGCTACAGCTAGGCGACGCCGCGCTTACGGGTCGCTGACCGCTGCTGGTTGACCTGGCTAGCACCAGATCAGTTTGAATCCGAACGCTAGAGGGGTGAGAGGGACAAGGGTGGACGAAGAGACGAAAGCACGGCGACGGAGAGGCGTAAGCACGGGCACGACGATCCGTAAGCAAGGGGACCGCTGGTTGACCGCGCGTCACACCGCGGTTCGTGAGCTTGTCCCGAGGCGAATCGTTTACGTTACGATTCCGATTAGTGTGCTTTTCAGTAGGAAGTTTCATGCAAAGAATACTAAACGGATTGAGTTGATACGGTTACGATCCGTTTCCGAGTTGATATGTGTGCTATGACCTTATGACGGTTCACGCTGCAATAAGTAGGTACTCTATACTATATACAGTAGTGGTTGGAACAAGGCTGCCGATGATGATGAAGTTCTATTGATCATCATAGTATTCTAGCGGCACCCAATAGTTTATTATTTATGTTTAATCCGTGGATAATAAAGTAGGCTGCAAGATTGCTTCTTCTCAACACTATGTTTTATGTGCTACTAGCTTATGCTCACGACTTCGTCCGTGTGAAATTTCTTGTTCCCCCGTTCCCCAATCTGTTCTCGACATATCACCAAAAATCCGTGGCATACTTCTTCATAGTTTATTTTTTTGTGATTCTTTCCCATGTTTTAATAGTTATTCTGCTATGTGGGGTGGAGACAAATCCAAAAAATCATAAAAATCGGTCCAGCCGTTCTTGAGTTATAAATAGTGTAACTAACCCGACTATGTTTTATATATTATGATTAATGTTGAAGCTGTTTATCATCAATGAATAAATAAAATAAAAAATAAGCTAGGTTTAATTAAAGAACATCATAACAAGGTTTATGACATGGTTTTGCGCAACATACAGTAAGCCTGCGTTTGCGCACATTTCAGATTAATTTGATACAAAAGCTATATGTAAGTACTTACTCTGTTATGCTATTACAGAACAACATAATGAACAATCTGCCTAAGAAACCGGTACCATCATGTATCAGGCACAAAATGATGGCTGTCAGTTGATGTTTGACTTGGCGGTGTCAAAAATGCTCTCTATAAATATGTATGACCATCATATTGCGGCGGTGCTAATATGAGAGGACCGCTATCCTAGGAAACTTTAGTAATAGGATTGCGTTGTGTTGGGAAATGCTTAAAAACTGTGCAGAATCCTATACCTACTTACTCGAAATTGTATATGCGAGTTGTCTTCACAATATTCTTTATACATTATGTGAAAAGTATCTACAACATACAGTGCAATTGAAGTAGGTATAAGACTTGCGCTTGCGCATATCCACTTATAACTTCGCTTAAAGACCAAGGGATCATAATCCCGCCATTGTTTGTGCAAAAATAAATAATACTGCTACCTACAAATAATAAATTATACATATTTTATTTATAATATCTGGGACATTACTTCGAATAAAAGAAGATTGCTTCAATGAACGCGAGTAGGCCAACACAACAAAAATATAAACTATTTCTGCATTATTTTACTTATTGCCGGTATTTTCGTTAATAATACAACCTTTCTTAGAAACATCTGACTGAATATGTATGTATGTTAATTATAGGCAGGTACCTGTACAATATACATGTTGATGTATAAATATGTAGGAAATGTATACGTATAGGTTTTGCAATAGCCGTTGAAGAGTCGTGTCAGTCTAGATTTTAAGCAAAATCCTAAAGAGAATATTATATTATACTTATTTATATACCTGTTATATATTCTACAGTAACCAAAATATCCCTAAAAAGTCGCGATTCTCTTATCAGTTTTCTGTAATATTCGCCGTATTGAATATTTAGAGAATTTTGAATATTCTAAAAAGAAAACATTGGAGATGATTATTTATCTTTAGGTTGGTATGTAAGATATTCCTTTTATTAAAATAAATTACCCATAAATAATTATAAATATAGAAATATACTTCATGAAATCGAATTAATATACTAATTAGTATAGATATATTCCTAACAGTAACTTGTAACACGCTTCAGTCAGCGATTTAAGGCTTTCGTTAAATGTGAATGTTTGTAATTAAACATCCCCGTTTACAAAACATTCAGTGTAGTTTCAAATTGGAAGAGGTATTTATTTTAAAAAGGCGTGACATAAAGTTGTACAGCGTGAATAACATTTGTAAACTCATTCATATAAATTAAGGAACCTAAAACAGAACGGATTAAAGTAAAAACTTTTAAGTGCTAAACAAAATTTATAAAAAAAAAATTTACTAAAAAGTGAGTGTCGTACCCAGTGCATCGTTCCCCTCTCCTCGTATACTCCCATCTGGGGTTCAATTTTTTCGTTTGCTATTTTCGAATGTATGGGCCTCTGCCCCACAACACTGCAGCACTCACTCGCGATACATGCGTGCGATCTTCGTCGCTGCCGATGCGCAACTAACTCAAGCTCTTTGCCCCACCAGTGAAGGTGGGCCGATCACCGCCCAAAGCAACGCCCCTCCCCACCAAGATTAACTTTTTTTCCAAATCTGTTTACGAATTTTTTCTGCCGTTTAAAGCATTTCGGCGCAATAAATGCTTGCAATTTTTTTCATTCGGTCATTTGTACCGAAAAAATTTATGGCTACATTGATATAATAAAATTATCATATTGTTTGGATAGTTTCATGGACGATGATTTTATGCCTTTTAAATTCATTAGATATTTTTATCTTAAGTACTATGACGTAAATAAGACTATACAGTAGCAGTAGAATAATTATTTTATTGTTGTAAGTACATTAAAATTTTATGTTTGAAAATCAGTCCGTGTCTTATAATGTCCAAAAATTTGATAGCAATCAGCAGTCTTGAAAATAATAATTTGTTTTAAATACCATAATAATTGTTAATTAGGTTTCATAGTTAGAACTCAATAGAAATTATGTAAAACATTGGAAATTAAAAAAAAAAGTATTTAACTAGAAAACTTATCACAAGAAACACTTCATTTACAGGGTTGATAGTATGTAAGTAGGCTTTGACTTTTAAATAAAAGTGTAAATAAACCATAAGCTGGCGAAATGTGGGTTTACTATACTCCATTTACTATAGCATTAGACAAACAACGGCTAAATAGCGACAGTTATTGTGTAATATTGTTGAAATTACTGCAATTTTGAGTTATTTTTTTAATGTAAATGGTAAATAGATTAAAGTGCTTTGTATTTATCGTGAAATAACGAAGTTTATTAAACGCTTACATCGAAATAACGAAAGGGTGAGAACAGTTATTTGTCCAATGTTATAATAAATGGAGTATAGGTGTCCCTCTGCTTAACCTTGAGGAATACGAGCGCGATGTTGTTATGTGAAACTGTAAATTAAAACCCAAGTTCAAAAAGCCGCACAATGAATTTTTATTGAAACAATACAGATTAAGTATGATTGTCTACTTATTTAAAGAAAGCACACACAAAAGTGATCATTCGATATTTTCCCATATATATTTTATTTTATATTTTATTCTAACTTACCTTGGTTTCTATCAACGCAATGAAATCGTATGAAAACGTGTTAAAATGATAGTAATAAATAGGTAAACTGTCAAGTTTGGTACAAAATGAGATAATTTGTTGATATTTTCAGTATCAATTCAAAAGTAATTCTCATTTTTCTCTAAAAAAGCAAACATTAAATTTATCTCTTTGTTCCTAACCTCCTCAGTTATGAATTATAGTCAAACTATATTCATAGTTAAGTTTCAACGCATACATAATCATCGCAAAAATCTACGATTTATTTTCAGCTGTAGAAAGGCATTTTACTCTTCTCGACTGCACACCGTACGGCCTGAAAGAAGAAATAATTATATTATTACTAGCTGACCCGACAGACTTCGTTCTGTCAAAAGCTATAGTATAAACTCCACTACTCTACCTTACCCTACCCTACCTACCTACCTATCTACCTACCTACCTACCCTACCCTACCCTACCCTACCTACCCTACCCTACCCTACCCTACAATACCCTACCCTACCCTACTCTACCTACCTACCTACCTACCTACCCTACCCTACCCTACCCTACTCTACCTACCTACCTACCTACCTACCCTACCCTACCCTACCCTACCCTACCTACCTACCTACCCTACCCTACACTACACTCCCTACTACTACCTACCTACCTGACTTACCCTAATCTACCCTACCCAAATTTTTCTCGCCGTAAAAACCATCCTCGGAATTCAACGAACATTTAAAAAAAGAATTGGTAAAATTGGTCCAGGCGTTGTTGAGTTATGCGCGTACCAACACATTTTGGGATTCATTTTTATATTATAGATGGTTTAAATATTTTTTGTTTACTAGATTTTGTTTGTGTTGAATTAAATTAGCTGAATGGGACGCCCACAATAGTAGATCGTCCCTGTTACAAGTCAATGCAGCGCCATCTGTGATTTAAGACAAGAATTAACAACCTTTCATGCGCTTTGAATGAGCGTCATACTAAAAAGACCTCATAAAACATTCGAAGAAAGCCTGGTAATTAATACAGGAAAAAGGATGATATTTAGAAATTGAATCAAATATAAACATACTTAGCTATTATAAAAATTATATTATATTCTTAAGTATTTTCCAAAATAGATCAACCTTTCATTAACTCGCTTGAAAGGAAATTTGTTTACATATCATCAGTACTTTATATTGTTAAGGCTCCTACAAACAGGTGCAACACGCGTCACGACACAAAGGCACCGCTCGTCGCGCGACTCTCGGTGTCTTTCCGTCGCGTCGCGTGTCGCGCCTGTTTGTAGGACCCTTTATATTAAACTAGCTTTTGCCCGCGACTCCGCCCACGTGGATGTCTTTTTATCGCGTAAAAAAGTAGCCTATGTCCTTCTCCATATCCCAGGCTATAATCTCTGCCAAATGTCATGACGATCGGTTCAGCGGTTTAGGTGTGAAAACGTAACAGACAGATAGACAGACAGACAGAGTTACTTTCACATTCATAATATTAAGTATGGATTGTTAAAATTATTATATTGTTATATTATATTAATTATTTTGACTTTTAAAACTATGCTTGCGGAGTTTGCCCGTTAGTGATTGATGCATTGATGCATATATATACATTTATGCACGTTAACATAAAACCAGTGTAATTAATTGTTGGTAAACCAAAATAAATAAAATCAATATTCTGCAGTCTACAGGCTCCTTTTTATAAAAAGAAGCCTGTAGACTGCAGAAGCCTGGTGAAAAATCGAAATCGACGTTATCCTACAGAAAATGGCTTACAAAACATAATTAAACTTTATCTGAAAACAAATAACTGTCAAAGCAGGGTGTAACAGTACACAGAAAACTTAATGAGAATCATTGAAATATAGTCCCATATAGTCGCGGTATAAAAACGCAACGGGAATAGTGATACAAGTACCTAGTATCAGTATTACCGTCAATAGGAAAGCACATCGGGAATAGTGAGATCCACCCGAATCTAGTAAGACTAAAGCCGACCTCATTACAGTAATTTGGGAAAACGCTAGGAATTTCTCCTGTATTGTGGGTACGTTTACAAACACTTAAACTCACATATACACAAACAGCCAGACCCGGAAAACTACTTGTAGGTCATACAAATTTTTATTCCGTGCGGGAATCGAACCAACGACAACAGCCCAGCAGTCAATCGCTTAACCACTGCGCCAACCATGCCGTCAAATATTGATACTAAGGTATCTACTGTCAAGTATAACGATAATAATATTAATGAAATACCTACTATCTTGAATTCACGCAAGCCTACACTTTTTGTTTTTAGATTACTGCTCAGAACTTGTGAACAACGTGTCGTGAATAGAATACTGTCTTCACATACAAAATGCACACGCGCGAAGCCGGGGTGGGTTGCTAGTACCAAAAATAATATCTACCTTGAAAAAAAAAATAAGAAAATCCTATATTCTCCTTCATGTAGGACCTTCTTTCACATATCTCGATTAGGTATACTTTCAAACAGGGCTTTTTAACGTTACCAAATAACAAAATAATAACCATTACGTAACGTTAAATTTCAATGTTACACCGACTAACGTTACAAAAATTTAACGTTACTTGATAACATTATCAGTAATATAACGTTAATTAACATTAACAAAAATACGATAACTAACGTTAATTTAGCTACGTTGCCGTTATGTGGGTACACGTAAGAATCAGGCAGATTCAGGCACCGTTTTGATCGGCACGGTATCAGAGAGGCGCGAGGGTGGGCTCCCGCCGCGCCGCCCGCCTCAGGCCCCACTACTTACATCGCACCCGTTTAAAATAACGATAAAATTTATAGTCGCATAAATAACGTTAAATCGATTAGGTACCGTTATTTTATTAATAACGTTAACTCTGTCAATACAAGGTAACGTTATGAAAATTTACCGGTATTTAAAGCCCTGCGTTCAAATAGGAAACTTTCGGAAGACTAAAAAATACTTAATATAAGAACGGTAAAAAAAATTGTTTCCATTGCAATTGACTGTTAGGTACATACCTATTCATTTTGCCAATCGATTCGGTTTATATTTAAAAAAAACTCAATGAATGAAAGCTACTGAGATACGAGAAATTCCTTCCATCATCTCCACCTTGTTATTTTATCTTGATAGTTCACTACCCTTATTTAATGAAGTACCTATTAAGTCAATTTTAAAACATTTAATGCAAACATGTCTCGAATTAAAATTTAGGACAACGCAACTCAGGCCCCCAAAATACAAGCACTGCCTAGCTTGGGGACCACTGTGCAAATAACTATGTTAAATATTCTACATAATTATTATATATATTTTTTTTTTTTTGTTTAATTGAATACTTCTTTAGGCGCGTTGAGCACTTTTTGGTAAGGGAAAAACTTAGGGGTTCGCGATGGTAATCGAACGCTTTCCATGAGCTATATATGTATGTACGAGTATACTGTGTATATATGTGTAGGTGTGTAGGTACTTTTTGGGTGAACAAAAATCATGGAACTCGCGTCATCGTTACCGAACGCTTTCCATGAGCTATATGCATAAAAGAACATTTATTCCAAAGTTTTTTGTTTCCACTTCAGTCGGCAGTCCTTATGACTGCAATTTTTTTTTTTAATTTTCCCCACACTAGGAATTTCTCCTGTATTGTGGTTGCGTTTACAAACATTTAAACTCACATAAACAAACAGCCAGATCCGGATAACCACTTGTAAGTCATACAAATATTTGTTCCGTGCGGGAATCGAACCCGCGACACACAGCGCAGTAGTCAATCGCTTAACCACTGCGCCAACCGTGCCGTCCGTCCGTCATGAGTTATGTTGTAACAATGGACCAATAAATTAATATTATTCTTATTACTCGTATAATTATTATTGTAAATACAGTATCACATCTTACGTAAATAAAGATTCTATTCTATTCTGTTCCAAAAGTACAGAAATGCTCGTGAATACGGCTAGCAATATCATCGGTAACAATACAATCCAATTCTGAGAACTATTTCTCGTTGTATCTCTATCTACTACTATCTACACCCGCAACTCGAATTTCACCCTGTATCTCAGTGAATGCATCGAAACGTAACGTGGCCGTACGACAGACCGATTTATTGAGATACGCAGATTGTACGTTGGGGTCGGCTTCCAATCTAACCGGATGCAGCTGAATACCAGTATTTTACATGGAGCGACTGCCTCCACAACCCAGTAACTGGGTAACACGTTACCCCTTGGTAAGACTGGCTGTCGGACTTTTGGGCTTCTGACGACCCGTAACGACTGTCAAAAATCCACGAATGACCGCCGGGACCACTGCTACAGGTTCTTTGGGTGCCGTTAAAGAAATTGGCCAAGAGCGGGTACTTCTCGTAGGCCTCCGGCGGCTCACTTGATGGTTAGGTACTATCTGGTGGGCCATTTGTGGTCCGACTATCAGTGGTCACCATCCACTATGGATATGTGATTTCTTGCATCGCAGGTGTGTTACCGTCTTAGAGACATAGCTGATATTATATTTCATGTGCTTGTACTTTCCGAAGCACGGAGGAGTCTCGGTATGTAAAGATGGTCACCCATCCACGGACCAACCCCGGCAATCGTAGCTTAACCTGACGGATCGACCCGTGCGGCTGTTATTACTTAGCCACGAGCCCAGCTGTACGTTTCATAATTATGAATGTGTATTTTGCTATGATTTGATTCTTATTAGCTTCGAACCAGGTATAAACTAATAGCGATGTAATGGCTGATTAAGCCCGTCACCTAGAAGCTAAAATATCTTTAATTTTTGAAGTGAACATTTCTTTAGGCGCGTTGAGCACTTTTTGGGTGAAAAAAAATCATGGAACTCGCGTCATCGTCACCGATCGCTTTCCTAGAGCTATTATCATGTATACTGTGTATGTATGCGTACTTTTTGGGTGAAGAAAAATCATGGAACTGATTAAAAAAAGTTATCAAACGCACTGCAAGTTACCACCCCTACCTAGTTGATATTAAACTGACTCGCACTAAGCGTTTTCAAACGTCTTTTATAATGCGCACAGCAAAGGAGTGAAACTCTCTGCCTGCGTCTGTGTTTCCGAACGCATACAACCCTAATCTATTCAAAGTTAGAGTGAACAGGCTTCTTCTGGGTAAGCTCACTCCATCGTCGGCTTTGTCTCTGTCACCTCTGACCTAGACTAAAGTCATGAGCAAACCCATCGTAAAATAAAAAAATAAAAACAAAAAGCACTCGCGTCATCGTCACCGAACGCTTTCCATGAGCTATATTTATAAAAGAACAGTTATTCTAAAGTTTTGTGTTTTCACTTCCGTCGGCAGTCCTTATGACTGCCAATTTTTATTATACGAGTAGCTACATGTTACGTATTTTACGTCACACCTAGCCATAATGTGAGTTTTACCGCACGCTACGAGTACAGTAAAACTCGCATTGTGGTCAGGTGAAGACGTAAAATTGTGTACTCACCACGGGCAGTAAAAAAGAAAACCATCTATCGCATATTTACAACCCTCGTCTGCGGCTCGGGTCACAAATACCTGCGATTTCGGGCTTTCTTTCTTTTAAAGCCTAAATTAAGCCGTAAATTCTAAAACGAATTCAAATAGAATTGTCATTTTTATTGTATTTTTTTAAAACATTTTGCATAAAGAACCGCGTGCATAATTGCGTAACACAGTTTCAATCACAATCCGAGAGTTTTGAAGGATGTTTCTAATCCATTGCTTCATAGGTTTAATAAATTAATTTGCTCATCTACGTAAATAACGCAATGAACGTGGCTGAACTGTCAAAATGAAAGAAAATGCGATCAATTGTCATTTTATGTGTGTAACGCAAATACCCCGCGGGTTCACTTCACATGAACACTTACACAGCACTTCTCAAACCTAACCTCAACTATTTATAATTCATAATTATCGGAACTTAATGTAAATATATTATGTAATTGTTCGCAATAGGAAGAGCATTGAATTCTCCCCCAAATACACTAGGTTTGGTTGTGACGGCGGACTTTTCGTTTGGCACAGGGCGAACTACATTGGACGGAATTCTCCTTTAAAAATATTTAGCTAACCAAGATACGGAACCGACTACTTTTTTAATTTATTGGGTTTATGTTTCGACAAAACAACAGTGATATAGGTATTAGGCGCGGAGAAGTGATCACGTTTTCTTAAACTAAACGTTAAAATATAAAATTATTTATTATTCAACACCCCCACTTATGACTGGTCTACCGTTAGCACTCCTTCAGTGCTGACAAAATGGTGGAGGCGCCTAAGGTTCCTATCAAAATTACGTCGAATGCAGAGCCAGCCCATGGCAAATACTGCACAAGTCTAAAGATTCAAAATTATATAGTGTTGAGCACACATCAGTGCATCGGTGCGCAAAAAGGATGAAGCAAAAGCTGAGTCGACGCCGAAGTTAAAGCTAAGCGGTTTTACGAAAGCATTGCACCATGTCGCACGTCGTAAAATTTTCAGGCACTGGTGTAAATTGCTTCGAAGATTTTCTCGTACAATTTCGTCTTGTAGCGGCTATAAACAAATGGTCAAAGAGCGATCTAGCGCTCATATGGGGAGCCTACTTACAAGGTCCCTCACTCAGGCGAATTTGGAATTAGCTTTCAAAATAAATAATTGGATTTTTATTTCGATAAAACAGTGATATATTAGGCACGGAGGGCGCCACGTAAGACTACTCTACTGTTAGCACTCCTCCAGTGCTGACAGTACTGTCTCCAAAGTTCCACCATCAGGCTAATTCAGCTACCGATATCTTAAGATTTTTGCTGAGGACATTTAACAAAATGACTGCTAAATCCACATCCCCTATACTTATAGTCAATAGGCAAATGAATTTATCACAAAAGTTAAAACAATCGAGTATCTTCCCTATTTCCCGTGATTATCGTAAGACAGGATAATAATACCAGTATGTATGAATTTATTGTGCAGAAGTGTAATCTATCGATTAATTACTTACTATTATAACCACCACAAAACATTAGTATGAATAACGCCCCATTTACACGATGAAGTTTGTTGCCCATGGCATATAACAAAATTGATGCAACAAAGGCATTGTCATAACACTGTTTAGAAGGTGCAACTTATATTGTTGCTTCAACATAATTACATATATGGTATGCCACTGGTAATTAAATCGCACCGTGTAATTCTGGCTATATTCGGCCTGTAATAATTACCCACAATTCCGGTAACTGGTGTCTGTCAGACTCTTACTGACTAAAAACCACCCCAGTGTTCCATCTCACACCTACGCCGGGGGTCGCGGGAACGTACGATTCTTCCGCAACCCCCGACTGGTGCAGGTTCGCCTCGGCGGGCCACCTCAGCTCGGGGGGGGAGGAGTGAGGTGATTCACTTCCCCCGCCTGGTCTAAGAGGGGCGCGCGTGGAACACTACGCGCCGGCACCTCGGGTCCTGATGTATGGGGAGCGACGGACGTCCCCGCATCCGTCGCCCCTGGACCCATATAGGGGGACTAGAAGAGGGCGTTGTCCGCCTACACTTAACCCAACCTAACCTAACCTTACAAGTGACTGCCTCGTAGCGGCTGCAAGCGCTACTGCTGAGAGGCTCGATTCCCAGGTCGAACATACTGTTATTGGGTTTTTTCCATCAGGAATTTCTCAGTAGCAGCTCAGAGTTTGACGGCATGGTTGGCGCAGTGGTTAAGCGATTGACTGCTGCGCTGCGTGTCGCTGGTTTGATTCCCGCACGGAACAAATATTTGTATGACCTAGAAGTAGTTGTTCCGGGTCTGGCTGTTTGTGTATGTGAGTTTAAATGTTTGTAAACGGATACAGGAAAAATTCCTAGTGTGGGGCAAAGTTTTTGCCCGGCCGATGTCAATAGGCTCGTTCTTTATTAAATGGGTCTTAAACATAACTGGCGAAACCTTTGCCTAACCCTGCGGGAAATACAGGGGAGATGATAATGTTATGATTTTCTATAAAAAAATATAAAAAAATCTAATGAGGAAACATTGAATTAAGAAGGTTTTACCATCCCAAATATTGATTTTAGGTCTGGTGGTACTGTAGGGGTAGTAGGCTTCCTCCGTCCCAGTCCTATTTTCGACGAATGGTTGGAGCCAACTTAGCGCAGTACCAGAGCACTGGAGATCGCGTTTTGCGCTATCTTCGCATGGCAGTTTATCTGTCTTGTAGTGTAGCCAACCATACCACTCGGCAGTTACCTGAAATTTTTAGCATTTATTGTAATTACACAAATTCTGTTACTGACTAAAATAACACGCCACACCTCTGTTGGGATAGTGAAGCGGTAGTCGTTCGTGCATTCATCCCAATAGTGGAACACCTAGGCCTACTGCTTATGTCCGTACAGCACTTGTGTCAACCAGAAGCTAAATGTAGTCTTCACCTTCTAAACTACTATACAGCGTCAAATTAAATTAGATAGCGAAACTTCACAGACTTGATGGGTATCAATATTTAAACATGATATAACAAAAAAATACTTTTTTTTTTGTGTTCAACGACCGTAGTTAGTCTTGTTGCCTACTTGAAATATCTGTTTAAAAAAACAGATTTTGAAAATCCTACATCATCCTAATTTTGAAAAATAAATCCAGCCTACTGCTCCGCTGCGGCACTTCAAGGTCGAAACCAGAAGCGATGCAAAGCGAGGAGTGACTGCCTACCGGCCGAAGATTTCAAAGATTTGAGCTGACCAGCTCTGGTTTATAAGAAACTAAAGTTTTCCCGCGAGATCGCCCGCGTGGATGTCGGAAACGTTCCCACTGGACCATACCTTCGGGATAAAAAGTATCCTATGTCCTAACCCAAGTTATGGTCTATCTGTGTGCCAAATTTTATCCACACAAACACACAGAGTCACTTTCACAATTTACTTAATAATAAAAAGTAAGTAGATAAGTATATGGATGAAAATGGATAAAAAGAACTTGACACCTCAAAATGATGAACCTCACCCAGTAACAAATATTAAGGGTCCCCCGAAACGACCAATTGCCATCAATTTGTATTGTAGTAATATTGTCAATCGCTTTAATTGCATTTGGTAGACGATCACATTGCGCATCAATGTGTATAAATCACGTAAAAATTTTCAATTGCAATTGATCGTAAATGATATAATAACCAAATTCCTTTCGACCCAAAAATAACTAGACTGACGCAGTGATTTCCCATTCCAGTTGTTTCCTCGACATGGCGATATTGATATGCATACCCTATGTCGTTGGCTTACGACCAAGTAAAAAGTTTGCATATACGAAAGAGATAGATAATTATATCTGTGTTTCGTTTACTCTAACTTACTGGATCCATGTGTATCCATAACTCATTATTATTGTTATTTAGTGAATTTTCTATTGGTTCGATAGCATTGTGTGTAGGTATTTAGTGAACTTACCTGCTTTCTGAAGAATTACTGTTCCTGCACATTAAACAACATTTTCGCCATCTATTTATTGCGCCTTACAGTAAGAACTTAGCAGTTTGTGTGATGACTGCTGCACAGTGAGCATAGATGTCGCTACTAATTCTTGATTTACCGCAATCTATGCTTGCAGGATGGTCATGTCGCAGCCGTTCTCAAAAAAAAACTACATCCATCGTGCGTAGCAAGCGGGCTTTGTACCTACAAAGCCCGCTTGCTACGCACGATGGATGTAGTTTTTTGATGCTATTCATATGCAAACATAGATGGAGCTTTTTCAAATTTTTTGGAATGAATTACGGTCCTCGTTACGGTAAAGTTTCGCAGTACAGTCAACCGCATATCAATGGAAACAGTTTCACTTTTATCACTTTAGTTGCAAGAACGGTTTTCGTAGTTAACGTGCGGTTGCCTGTACGTAAAATGTTCGAGCCCCGCATACTAGAATTTGGTACTAGGAGTTAATAGCAGTTAATTTTTCGTAGCGTGGCGGGCGGTTGGTTCATATTGAGGGGGTGGATACGAACTATTTACTCTGTGATGGGTGGGGTTGCAGGGGTGGCGAGTAAAAGGGTGCAAATGTCATTTGATAACATACTTTGTTTTGTTTGTGTGTCAGACTTTGAGCAATGGACAACATGTATTGAATCTGTTTCAATTAACTTTTAGATAACGAAATTTTATGAATCTGAGCGTGTTAATTGAGAGATGAAATAAATATTTGGATATTATTCGGCACGGTGTAGGGCAGACTTAATTACTAATGGATCATTTATTTTTGGCACATTTAATTCCTATAAATTCTGGGGGCCACCGAAGGGCCACGATAGTTTCTGTTTTCATTTTCATTGACTGATACCAAAAAAAGCGTGTTGTTTTGTTTGGACTAAATAGTCGTAGGTTAGGACCAGGTGGCCTTTAAACCGTATTCAATATTTGAGATGCCTTGAGTAGGTAAGTACGAAGGGCCTTTGACATTGACCGAGGTACCGACACCCTAGTTTTTATTTTCTATATTTATATAGTACTAGCTTTTGCGCGCGGTTGCGCCCGCGTGGATGTCGTTTATCGCGTAAAAAAGTAGCCTATGTCCTTATCCGTATCCCAGGCTACATCTCTGCCAAGTTTCATGACGATCGGTTCAGCGGTTTAGGCGTGAAAACGTAACATACAGGCAGACAGACAGAACTACTTTCACATTTAAATAATACTAGCTTTTAACCCGTGGCTCCGCCCGCGTAGATGTCGGTTATCGCGTAAAAAAGTAGCCTATGTCCTTCTCCATATCCCAGGCTATATCTCTGCCAAATTTCATGACAATCGGTTCAGCGGTTTAGGCGTGAAAACGTAACATACAGACAGACAGACAGAGTTACTTTCACATTTATAATATTACTAGCTTGTGCCCGCGGCTCCGCCCGCGTGGATGTCGGTTATCGCGTAAAAAGTAGCCTATGACCTTCTCCATATCCCAGGCTATATCTCTGCCAAATTTCATGACAATCGGTTCAGCGGTTTAGGCGTGAAAACGTAACATACAGACAGAGTTACTTTCACATTTATAATATTACTAGCTTGTGCCCGCGGCTCCGCCCGCGTAGATGTCGGTTATCGCGTAAAAAAGTAGCCTATGTCCTTCTCCATATCCCAGGCTATATCTCTGCCAAATTTCATGACAATCGGTTCAGCGGTTTAGGCGTGAAAACGTAACATACAGACAGACAGACAGAGTTACTTTCACATTTATAATATTACTAGCTTGTGCCCGCGGCTCCGCCCGCGTGGATGTCGGTTATCGCGTAAAAAGTAGCCTATGTCCTTCTCCATATCCCAGGCTATATCTCTGCCAAATTTCATAACGATCGGTTCAGCGGTTTAGGCGTGAAAACGTAACATACAGACAGACAGACAAACAGAGTTACTTTCACATTTATAATATTAGTATGGATAGTATGGATTAGTAAGTCTGTCAGGTGCTGCAGCTATGACCTGACAGACGTTGTCTTGTCCTATCCAAAAATTCATACAAAAACCCCATAGAATAATGACATTCAGTATTTGCCGAATTAAAACAATTGAAAAGTGTCCCGAATTTTTTTCTAGTTTTTCTTTCCATAATAAACTAATTTGGACCATGACTAACATTAAAAAAAATAGCCAAATCAGGCCAGCCGTTCTCAAGTGAATCGCTACCTACGAACAGCATTTCATTTTTATTTACTTTATACTCCTTTCCTTTCTTTGAAAGGAGAGTCTTATAGTCCAACCAAAGGTTGTCTGTAAGTGAACGCCTTTTGCATTCTACACTATTGTAGTTTTAAATATGTTTTAAAGCGGTGTACGAACTCCTCCGTCCTAACAGACCTTTGTGGCGGACTGATACTGACGTGCCTGCCTGACAGATGGACACTTAGGAGCTTACCAAGAGGCCCGGACGTGGGCACGATGTTGTGAAATGTGTGGCAAAAAATATAAAAATTTAACCCTCAACGGAAGCCTTATCAAAAACCTGACCCACGCCGACCACAGTTTGTCCTTTTTTTTTTTGTGGTGTACAATTAAGTGTTCAATAAATACCTAAATAAAATATTTGTCTTTATCTTACTTGACTAGCATCATAATCCCATCTGTAATTGATATTGTGCTCCACCCAACGGCTGCGGCCTATCATGTAGTTATTATTCATATAGTATTTGTTACCGTTGGCGTCACAACCGACATACCTGCCTTCCTGTTGAAGTAATAATGCAAATTTTAGGATATCTTAGGCCTGAAACTGCGTGAAGCGGAGGCCCGCGCGGTTCCATACAAAAGTGTTCCGTCGTCGCGGGTACACGTGCGGGCGACCGTCGCGGGGGCTCGCGCGGGGCTCGGTAGCGCCAGCTTACTGGCTGTAATTTTTTTATTTTTTTTTTTGCTTGTCGTCTTTTTGCTAAGTTCTCCATCGACACGACTGTACATGCACGCCGTTATATTCCGTCCAACGAAAGAATGTTTTTTTGACACCTGTCAGTTTCATACAAACAAATAAGGTGATTTACTTTTAATTCCAAATCTTGTACAGCTGACCAGGTGTCAAAAAACCATTCTCTCGGTGGACGGAATATAAAATTAAACTACGGGTAATTAATTTCTCACGGAACCCACCCGCGTGTCCAAGCGACGGGTGCCCGTCGCGGACGCCCGCTGGCCGCTTGACGCAGTTTAGGCCTAAGGGGTTTCTTGGTACCAACCCGCGTGGTGGATTGTGGCCTATACTCCTCCCAGAGAAGAGGCCTGTGTCCCAGCAGTGGGAACGTTAAAGGCTTATTATCTAAGGGAGGTTTTTTGCGAATTGGCTACTACTGACAGATAATAATAGGTAAAAGCGAAAAGGTACAAGAGTGAGCTTTGATCAATAGAGGGATAGTTATTAGGTTAGATTTTACAACAACCAGCACGCGTTGTGTTGAACCCCATACAAACATTTGAGGAACTTGAAGCAAAAGGAGTACCCTTACAATAGGAATCTAGTATGAACCACGTCGTAGTGCGAAGTGCTTAGTTCCTCACCCATTGGACAGTGGCGTTATTGATCACCTGTCCAACTGCCAACGATTATCGACATACCTATATTAAAGCATCAATTCCAAAAACAAAACAGGTTTTGTGGTAGACAACACACTGCAAAACGAGAAACGGTCATCTCAAATATACAATAAAATAAAGAGATATAAATGTTTACACCAAACAATTATGAATGTAAAAAACTTAACAGATAAAACCACTCGTTTATTATACACGGAAACGCTCCTGCAGCACACGTCATAACTCACTCATTCACGCGTACACTTACTCACATGTACCTACACTTACACGCCACACACATATCATACGTACCCAACTCATATAACATACACAAAACACACACATTTTAATAAGCTAATGTAAAATATTAGTAGGTATTCTGAAATTCTCTTGATCTCAAAATTATATTAATAGTAAATACTGGCGTAAAGGAGATGTTTCAAAATGTATGGAGCCCCGGCCTGGTCTTTGTACACTATACTAAATAATGGGGAAACACAATTAAAACAGTTTTCAATCATCCAATTACTTTAAATTGGCTTTGTTTGGTAGTAAAGCACAATAATGTACACTTGGAATTGCAACACAAAACAAAAACCCGTCATGGCGGTAAACTGTCATGTTGATTGATTACTGACGTTCGACATGTTTATTTCTGTCATATTACATTGTCAAAGAGAATCTTACGTTATTCGTAGTTATAGTCATTTGTAATATTTAGATCTAGTTGTGGTTTGTATATAAAGTACAGTCCAGTTGACCTGCGAGATGCCATGAAAAATATCTTTTAAGATTTTTACATATAGCATAAATGTACAGAATACATTCAATCGTCGAAATATTAACTCAGACAACAACAATGTAGCGATTTTTTGATTTACAGTTCACGATCTATGGTATACTGTCATTGTTTTTTAACTACATAGTAACTAAATTGGCGAGACGCCATATTGAAAGTCAATAAAAATAATTGATAAATATCAAATGATTACTAGAAAAATATGCGTTTATGCAATTTATCTGTATTTTTCCCAAATCCCTAGGATTTTTCTCGATTTTTCGAAGTACTGTACATATACTGGGCCGGTTTTGAAACATCTCCTTTGTATGAGAATGTACATTACGTAAATCTAAGTTGCGGAAGAGTGATTGTCCTAATACAGGCATTTATTTGCATAAAAAGACAGCTTTGTAAGTACTACATAATACCACGTAATACCTACAAAGCTAGTTAAAGAAAATTAACTACCTACCTATTTACGAGCAGTGAGAGTGTATTCCGTATAGTTTCGTCGGTGGTCTAGGTAGCAGCAAGAGCACGAGAGTAACAGGCGATTACTCACGCCCAGACACTTGCTAGTATGCGTAGGTATATGAACCAAGCGAGACTTGGCGAGTGTTCGGCCCGCTAAGCAAACGTCGCTGAGCGAGTATTTTCTTTGATAGCTCTTGTTGCTGCGACAAACTAGTGGAAAGAGACCTCGCCGGCAATGTGAACAGTCAGCGATCCTACTTTACTTTTGCGATTGACTTGATCTATTTGTACGTTTCTTGAGCGAGAAAATAGTCGAAAGCTCGTCATTTCTTCGTCGGCGGTGGAACAGATGCATTTGATAATGTAGGTACCTACCTATTTATATTTTAGTAAGACTTACTTTTAAAGTATCGAATCTCCACATTTTATAGCAAGATTTAAAAATTCCACCATTTTGTCGAATCATTCTGAACAACCTTGACCATTTGTCGATTGCAAGAAACGACATTTTGTTGATCACGCACTGAAAAATGTGTTGTAATTACTATTGCTATAAATATGTTTTTTAAGTTGTATTTTCTATTCTGCCGATTGTGCCTTGTGCCATATTGTCAGTGCACGTAACTTCAAATAACGACAGTATGATGACAGTTACCTATTAGTAAAAAGGTAACATGTCAAAAAAAATAAAAGATATAGTTTGACCGACACCGCTGTACCGCGCCTTCGGCGTGTACGCGGCGAGACGGGGGGGGGGGGGACAGTGCAGGCCGCTCATTCGTCAACGTTGCCCCCCACCTCGCCGTACATTTTTAAGGCGCGGTACAGCAGTCTCGATCACAAACTATAGTCGGAACCTTCTTGTTATTAGACTGGATAAAAACACAATCATTCTTTCTAGTTTATAAAAAGGGTTAACGCAATAAAATACAATAAAAATATAAAACACGAAGAAAGCAACATAATAATTTATTATTAATCACTTGATTCACGTACAGATTCACAGCCTATTCCAGAAATAAGAACGAACAATAAACGACAGATCTCTTGCAAACTGTGGCGCGAACTTTACATGTAGGTACTATAAATCGTCGTTTCGACTTTAAGACCTCTTATGTGTCACTTTTGGCAAAATCACTTTTTTACGCCAGCCTTTTTCACATTTTGAAACTCTAACGAATGCAAAAACTCTCACGTGTATATGACGATTAAAGCTGCTTTCAGACTACGCTATAATATAATAGCATATAGCTCATAGCACAACAATATCGCGCACCATACATTGTTATGGACACGTACACACTGTACTGTACTATATATTATTGGAATGTATGGTGCGCGATATTGTTGTGCTATGAGCTATAGGTATACTATATGCTATTATATTATAGTGTAGTCTGAAAGCAGTTTAATCATCATTTCTTTACCAATTTCAAGATCTACAATGTGCTTTCAAATGAAATGTTGGTGCTTAAAATTTACACCTAAGAGGTGTTAAAGTCACCACGACGAAAGGGCGTAACATAATTATAAAATAAATCAAACTCGCGGGGTAATTGCGTAACACACTTACTCTGGCTTTCATTTTGACAGTTCAACAACATTCATTGCGTTATTTACGTTGGTGAGCAGACGAATTTTTCGAACATATGAAGCAATGAATTAGCAATATCCTTCAAAATCATTCAGATTGAGATTGATGGTGTTTTACGCAATTAGTTCGCCCGTTTTGGTAAGCCTTATAATGTTCTCGTCTCTAATCGGTTCTCTGATACAGTATTATTGTATTGAATAATGAGCTGTGTCTGCATCGCCACGTCCAAGCTCATATTTTGTGTACGGAAAAAATAATATACAGGATGTATGAACTTAAATTATGAACAGCAGTTACTTAAAAATATTATTTTTCTCGACAACTATAGATTTGCGTCCAGAGCATATTTTGGGGTATTAAATTGTAGCAGATAAAAAAATCATATCATCAAGTGTTAAATGGGTTACATCACATTATGTTGAATTACTCGTCACCAAGTTTATGATTTGACAATAGACTCAACAGAAAAAACTTTCAGAAACCTCTTAGATATGTTAGCCGTTGCGCCATGATTTACACTTTAAAGTACCTATATTGGACTCTACACATTATACCTATTAAGTAAATACTTTGTGTTAAGTTAATATAATGACTCTCGCCCCTCGAAAGTAATAATGGGATAAACAAAATTGGCGTCTGACGCGTGAATTTATTAACACATCGTTTCCGCGACGACCAATCGTCGACTCTGCGCCAATGTGAATGGTGCCTTATTATGAATAAGTAAAGTTCGCGCGTTTAAGTGACATACATATTACAACACTTCATAAATAATATTATGTACCTATACTTTAAACAAATTAAATAAAGCCATCTAAACGGGAAGACATACGAATATAACTATATTAGATAGTATTGAGAGTTGATAGCGAGGATGAAACAGATAAAATATTATACCTGAACCAATCTAACCAAACTATGTTTTAAATACCGAATCACCGTTAAATAAAACACTGCCTCTAAGAAATAATCCATGAAGTACAACAGTAAGAATAATTATTCCGAATAACATTATATCGATTCTGTTTGTAAGTTTCAAAAACTTTTTATCCCAGCTATCAGCCGCCAAAAGATAAAATATACAAGACAATTTTTAGAAATGAGATTTCAAGGACATTTGTTTCAATAATTAGCTTTCCACTTTACTCCATTATGACAATTCTTTCTGATTTTGGCCTTGCAATCCTATTTTCTAAAGTCTCTTTATAGATAAAGTAAACAGTAAATAAAAATAATTTGTACCAAAAAAAATCTCAGAACTCCGAATGGCACATAAATAACCCAATTTATACAAAAAAATCATTACAACACTTTAAGCACTAAATAATTAAGTACAATCTGAAATTGTATAATAATTTAAGAGAATCACATTTTATACCAGTGTAAAAAGGAGAAAAAATCCCACTTATGACCGAAAAACGTAATATTCTTACCCTTAAGGTCTATCCAAATCAACAATATGTCTAATAAAGATGAGAATGAAAAGAAAGTACAGTACCTACATTTTATTATGGCGCTTCTCCTTAATATGAACCCAGTAAAATCTCTTCATTGGATTAATTTCCATTAATTCATTTTTTTACCGATACATGTTAGTTGATGCTAAACATAACCACGCTGGTTCGAGAGCAAGATGGATATTTACAAATATTATCATCTTCAACATAATAACAAAGTTATACTGGACATATTTCGGAGCGCTACTCAAATACTACATACATACACCAATCAATATTACGAACAACATATAGAAACATTATTAACGTATCTAACATATACAGAGTATTAAGTACTAAATTACTTTTATTGTACCGTATGGTATCAGCTTTCAATCATTATAACTTGTGAAATGAACGCTCTAAGAGTTTGCAAAGAAAGTGTAATACTGTGTCGGGTAACACTTTTTCTTAAAGTAATTATAATTCTTTTTGCGTTGTTTTGTCATAGAAACAATTTTGTTATACACATTAAAAGCTAGTGTAAAGTTAATCATAATACGCTGAATTTAAGAATATAATTAAGGTATCTTAGTTTGTACATTCCTCGATGTATCGTCATCGTTTCGGAAATAGAGCATGCTGTGCAAAGCGCGTGATCCACAGAAGACATATTTCATGCTTGAATCAATTAGCGGGAGTAGCGAAATCAGTTATCAATTTCGTCCGTTGACTATCTCCATTATAGTAATCTCCCAGTTCTCTTCCTCTATTCGTTCTCTCCCTCACACTATTGTTCGTGGACGAGGCACTAATTATGTAAATCTCGCTAGCGCCTAGCTGGCTGAATATTTTTTTTTTTGGATTTTCGATGTTATTAGATATGAAACCTGCTGATTATGTCGTATAGTTTCTATACCTACATACATCTTAAATACCATGATTATAATATTAAACATTCACGGCAATAAATTCAAAAAGTATCAGTAGAACACAGTTGTGCGCCTGTAATTATTGTGAACTTTAGCTAGATATTAAGCATATTGTAAGGACTTGTATTAATAAAGTATATTATTCCCAAACTTTCTTTTTATAACATTTAAACAATTGTAATTCTACAATACTATCAAATAAGAAATCAGGTGATACGCAGGACAACTAAGGTAACTGACATGGCCCAAAGAATTTCCAAATGGCAGTGGGCAGGACACATTACTGAACGGAAGACTGATGGGATTGAAAGGTTCTGAAATGTGTAATGAACTTATGAATAACTATCTTGCGCTAGCAGAACACATTTAATTATTAACTTTGTGTAGTGTTTTGGTCGCCAAGATACAGGCTGTGCCTAGTTTGGGACCCGCTGTTTAATCTATGTCTTCTGTTAGTGAGAATTTCGTACCATGCTACTTGTATATTTAAGAACTTTGTGTAAGCTAAATAAATGAATATGAATTTGAAGTGGCGACAGCGCACCGGAATGCGCAGCTTTGGAAGGTCTCCTACATGATGGACCGTCAAACGTCTTTTATAATGCGGACAGCAAAGAAGTGGAACTCTGCCAGCGGCTGTGTTTCCGTACGCATACAACCCTAATCTATTCAATATGAGAGTGAACAGGCTTCTTCGGGGTAAGCTCACTCCATCGTCAATTTTGTCTCTGTCACCTCTGACCTAGACTACAGTCAAGAGCAAACCCCATAGTAAAAAAAAGGAAAAAACGGTCGATGTGGAGACAGAAGTGTCCGAGAAGGCCTATATCCAGCAATGGATGTCTTTCAGTTAAAATGACGATGAAGATTACACAATAAACATTCATCCATTATTACTTACGACATCGCAACGCAAGCCATCTGCCTAGCCTTTTCCCAACTATTTTGGAGTTGGCTTCCAGTTTAATCGAATGAAGCTGAATACCAGTATATTTTTACATGGAACGACTATACATGGACCTCCACAGCTCAGTAACTGAGTAATATGATACCCCTTGGCAGGACTGGTTGTATTTCGGGCTTCTGATGACCCGTAACGGCTGTCAAATATCCAAGAATGACAGCCCGGAGTAACGGCTTAACGTGCTTTCCGAGGCACAGAGGGGTCTCGGTATGTAAAGATGGTCAACCCATCCACGGACCGACCGCGGCAAGCGTAGCTTAACCTGATTGATCGACCCGTGCCGCTTTTATTAGGGCGGGTTGTTTCACGTCCACTTAACGCACGCGTATACGTCATAAATGACGCTAACTATCGTCAAACCGTTGTATCACAAAATTATGCCCTTGACGTTCGTTAAAAAATAACGTCATGGCCACTGGTTAACATCATTTTATTCTTTTACCTTTGAACTTTGACGATCGGTTTTAATGCAGTGAAACAACGCTTTGTATTTAACGAACGTTAAACATCATATGTAATCGTTATTATTTGACGTACGTATGTTACGTTAACGAACTGTTTGAAACAACCGGCCCTTACTTAGCTACGAGGCCCATCGCAATGCAAGCGAGCAAACAAATAACCCAGATCACATGTAGTCACAGTGGGTTCGGTATATGCATTTAACGGTCAGGGGGGAGGGGGGGAGCGTTGTATATGGGCACATGACAGTACCAAAACAATGCCAATAGCCGACTGAATGCACGCGCTCAAAAACAAGAGGTTGGACTTACCTCCAACCTTCATTGGGCTATATCTCGACATGCAAAAAAAAAAGTACACATATTTAAACAGTATACATATTATAGCTTATGGAAAGCGTTCGGTGACGATGACGCGAGTTCCATGATTTTTGTTCACCCAAAAAGTGCTCAACGCGCCTAAAGAAGTTTTCACTTCGAACAACAATTGAACTGTAGGAACATAGTTGAACAGTTCAATTGAGGTCGGCTTTATTAAATTCATTGAAAGAAACTTCGTTATAAATGCAAAACAAATCCAATTGAGGTCACCTCGTAACTAGTCTACGTTCGCGAGGAGAATCGCTCAGCTTTGCAAGTGCTCAGCTCAGGGCTAACAAGGTAAAGAATAATATTTGAATAAATCTATTTTATAAACTAACTATAAGTGAGCATATTTAAGAAGGATTATATTTCAAAAATGTAAAGATATAATAAAATTACTGAAACTGCAACAAATGGTATCTTAAATTAATGTATTTTAATAAAAAAATTTAGTGTATCCAATCACTCTGTTGGCTAAGAAGCATACATATACTTTTTAAGATATAAAGGAGACTGGGCAAAAGTTGTCTATGGACCATTAGAGGTATTGTTTTGATATTTGTAAATCTAAATCCCTACACAAATACCAAAACCGTATCGCTATTGGTCCATAGACCACTTCCTATACAAGTTTACCTAGTCTTCTTTGCTTAGAGATGCAAAAGTATTTCATTTTTCATAAAAAGTTAGTATAATTATTCCCATAAAACTAAGAATAATATAATGTTACTATGACAAAACAACGCTCTATATACACAAATATTTTTTTCTAACTCTAGCGTACGTGACTTATACCTATGTATTGGTAAATATAATATATTTCAGTATCTCCACTAATACTTGCTATGAGATATACAAAGATTCTCATAATAATTAATATTATAATCGTCATCACTGATGGATATTAATAAATACGTTTAAATTGAAACTGACTACGCAGTTTTCTGAGAGAATACTTAAAGATCGATAAAGCAATTAGAATCAAAAGAATAAGAGATACAAGGTTTCTCATCACCTGATCAAATCTCTGATTATAGGCCTGAGGTAGTTTCGCAGTGCGGAATGGGTGTTGACGCCTGTCAGCGGGCGAATAACTGAGCTCTCGCGACACGTCACCACTCCCTCCCGCAACGCGCAGCTAACCTCAGACCGTCTCAGATAGTAAGCGGTACGTCTATTCTAATTATGACGTGAATCTCATGCGAGCTATTCTAATTGGTTAACCAAAATAACCAATACAATAAGTCGACATTAGATTTGACAGCAATTCAAATTCATTATTTTACGCTTTCAGAAATCGGGAGTTATCACTGCTAAAGTCGTGGTCGATTATTTCTCATTTTGCCTTTGATCGTGCATATCTGTGTAATGAGAACCAGGCTCTTAAGATATAGTATTTTAAATAGGCTGATCAAATTCGACCTCACTTTCGCCTCCCAAATATGAAAGACTATAAGTAAATATAGCACATTTTTGGGCTGATTTTGTCCACATTGCATCTTGTCATCGCTTACTTTTACGGAGATTAGGGCCGAGATCTGTAAACGCTACTTAGCGCGTACTTTCGCCAAATGTTATTCCTGTCACTGGCGTACACCTGTCAAACTATAAGTGCCAGATGCACGCAAGCATCGATCACTAATCAGTGATCTATGGTTAAGTGACGTTTATAGATATCGGCCTTAGAAAGAACCTAAAACAGTTTCAAGAAAATGACCATTATTATCACAATAGGTATCTATTCTTACGACTTTTCAAATGGGTAAATATTTAATAATTTCTCTAAAAAAATTAATCTAGAAAAAAAACAACAGTTCATTATCATTCGACACAATCAATGTTTGGCATCTATTTCTTTTATTTTATTCCGCTGAGGCAAACAAATCGACTTAAAGCAATAATCACGTTTTCTCTAATTATTTTGTTAGTTCTGCGAGTATTTTTGCATAAATTAGGTACTCATAATAATGTGTTTAAAAAAACCGTATGACATTGTAATATTGTTGAATTGGCAACATAGAATTGGCGTTTGCGTACTACAGTGCAGGGCCTCAAGTCTGCTATTACAATAGTGTCAGAATGGTCTCGCCATTGGGAGTATTTGACAGTGTTTGTATGGCAAATCTGTCAAAAACTCACAATGAAGAGACCATTCTGACACTATTGTAATAGCAGACTTGAGGCCCTGAATTCATGAATCCAGCATTCTAATACCTTGTAAGTTAGGCTATTACTCTAATAGCTTTGTCATGAAAGCGAATAGTTTAGTTGACGTGTAGTCGATGTCATACTTGCTTTATCATGATTGACAAAAACTGATATCATACGACAAAGAAGAAGACAACTCCCAACTGTCACATTGGTCTCAAGCAAAAAGATACCTTGACATTTGTGCTATTGGTCCTCCAAAGCACAGCATCATGCTGAGTGGAAGCCTTCCAGTCGCAGCCATGACGTGCAGCTGCCGACTTTTTCGGTTTTGTGCTCGTGATTATAATGTAGATCTATTTTGTTCTATTTTTCTGTGTACCTACCTACTCGAGTTAATTATCTTTTTGTATGCACGTGTTTCTGTGTCAAATAACCCTATTTTCCTTTCATTATTTCTTTTATGACGTACAAGTGAATTTCAACCGTAGGGTAGCAAAGCAACTACGAGGTCGACTGTATTTTGTCGTCGTAAAACTCACATAGCGCGCATTCATGACGATCGCTTTACACTTTTAAGGATTAATGGATTTCTCAATGTGTTTTAACTTTAAATCGAAACAATATACGGTCAGAACTGTAAAGGCTACATTATTTGTAAAAACGTTAATTATATTGCTTTGTTTACTAACTTTGTAAGTTGTACGTAATGCGAATATTTTCAAACAATACAAATTACATTTTCAAAGGCAAATCTTATTGTCACCTAATTTTCGTAATTCAAGCTTCGGCTTGTGTGTATAAAGACAACAACGACATTAACATTTCATATAAAAATATCTGATTTAACTTTTTAATTTGGCTAGATCGAGTTATCACAGGGTGAGTACCGCCCGCGGCGATATTAGTTGAGTACCGACAATCTAGAGGCACATACCTTCATTGATTCTATCGCTGAATTAATTACATTTTTATTGATCATGTTGTGTCCCCAGCGGAATAACATAAACGAAAATAAATATTACTAGAGAAGAAAGAGAGAAAGAGCTTACAACAAATTTTGATTGCAAGAAAGGAAATTAGTGCATGAAATTCATTTGATATTTTACGATCAAAATCAGACTCAGGTATGAAAGCATGTCTGTTGGTTAAGAACAAGACGTGTAACATCTATTTACAGTGATTACAGAGTTCGACTTAAAAGGAAATTCATAAAAAGAACGAGAGGTGTCGTGGGACACTCTGTTAGAATGTAGTTCCTTTCGCTTTAGCACGACACTTTTGTTATAGTTTGACCGATACCGCAATACCGCGCCTAATAATGGATCCACACAGCACGGCGGCATTTTGCCGGCAAGCAGCGGCAGCGGGTGAACAGGTCCATCACGGCTTTCACATTTCAAAATATTCACTAGAAACCCTCAGAAACAATTCAAATAATTTCGAACGAACTGTTCTTTGGTTCTTGAAGCATTCTGGGAAAATCACGACTATTTCGTAGACTTAGTCACATCCTAAATTTTCTTTCGCATTTTTTTTTTGTTCGTTTGATAGTGTTTATACACGAAAATCGCAGCAGCAATTGCGATGTTATCGTCCAATTTTGTCTCCAGTATCTGCGTACATCTCTTACTTCACCGAAAGTCACAAGACAACTGAGAATATCGATGCACAGCTAGCTGCACTTTCGGCGGCGGTTTTGCTAGTGGTCAAGCCGCCGGCAGTGGCTGTGTGGATTCACCATTAGATATGTGTGCGGCGAGCCGGGGGCATTGCAGGTCGCTCATTCGTCAACGCTCACGCCGCCCCGCCGCTCATTTATCAACGCGTCCCACCCCCCGCCTCGCCGCGCATTCCTAAGGCGCGTTAGAGCGGTATCGGTCAAACTATACGTAACAAAAGTGTCGTAAAGGGACTTTTGTTACGGTCAATATGTTCCACCTTTTCGGTCTAGCTCTTGTTCACCAAGTGTGCAGAGTTTAACGTGCAATAAGGAACTTCGTTCCAAAAACTCCAAACAACGATAGTTAATAAATGTTAATAAATAATTGACATTCTCAACTACTTTAGAATGACACTATGCTAAATCAACTCGTTTCTGTTGCAATTTAAGAATCATTTACCCCCTTATTAATAAATGTGTAGCAAATAAAATAAAACCTCTAAAAATGAATGAATAATCTGAAGTTAATACTGCTAGTAACTACCATGACATCTAAGGCTCACGCGGACACGCGGGTCGAACCTAGCCTGGTCGAGCATATTTCTCCATTGTGACTTATTTTCGGCTTTTTCTCTCCAATTTCTCACTCCAACAGTTCTTAAATCGTGGTCTAGGACTCTAGGCCATTCAACCATCTGATCTTGGGCCGGCCTCGACTACACCGATCCGGTTAATTATCAAGTAAACGTTTAGTAAGCAAGTAACTTCGTCGCTTGCTGTCAATCATCTAGAGAAACTTGCAAAATGTCAAAAAGCGATGGAAAGAAGCATGTTGTGAGTACTACTAAGGGACATAATAGGAAATACTGTTATAAGAATAACTAAAGTCACACATATATTGGTTCCATAGACCATTTGAAATGGGGCTGGACATACGCTTCTTAGTGACCCAAGGTTCGGGACTAGAAAATAGGGGCGACCTTGAGGCCATACTGGACCAGAGCTGCAGGCCTGCAGAAGACAGAGGACACCTTTGGAAAAAAGCATACCGAAACTGCGGAACATATTATAATTTCTTTTGTTCCAAATACTTCCTGTTAACAATGTACCCAAATCGGGATATAACGGCTTTATTATTATAAACCGACAAGAGAAGTCTTAAGACGAAACGAAAAAGCTTGGAGGAGCAACTGGTCCATGAAAGAGCTGATGAAAGGATACTCTCTCTGTCACTGAAGCGAAAAATCATGGACACGTGCATTCTTCCCATTTTGACCTATGGAGCCCAGACTTGATCTTTGACAAACATACAAAAGTCCAAACTCAAGGTTTGCCAACGTGCGATGGAGCGTAGTATGCGTCGAATTAATAGACCATATTCGCAACACTACACTGCGCTCCGAAACACAGATTGCTGTCGTTGTTCAAAAAGCCGCAAAGTTAAAGTGGAACTGGGCTGGCCACGTCTGCCACATGCCCAATGAGCTGCGGGCCAAAATTATCACTATGTGGAACCCTGAGATAACTAGAAGGCGTCGCGGCAGACCCCGTAGAAGACGGCCGGGCGACCTGGACAAATCAAACGACCAGTGGTCCACAAAAGCCCTGGATCGAAAGAGCTGGAAGTCTTGGGGAGAGGCCTTTGCCCAAAAGTGGAATGATGCTGGCTAATAGTAACAGTATTATAAACGTTTGGGTAATCTGGTGTCGTCAATTCTTACAAAATGTCCTGCCCATCGAAGACGTTCTATTTTTATGGTCTCAATAACAAACTTTACTCCACAATTTTCAATAAGGGGGTTAAAAACACTAAGTTTTCATTACAACTTCATACCAACTCCGGTCCAAATACTTTTCACCGAAAGAATGTATATTAAGTGGAAAACACTTTTATTACTTTGTCATAAATACTTCTACAAATTTTATATGGCTATGGATAATATTGTAATTATATTATGTATATTTTGGCACTATGTTTATGGAAGATTAAATTGATGTTGAATACTGGCTTTGTAATACTAATCTAGGCACGGAAGTTATAATAAAGTTTTAACTTACGGAGTCGAGGCGCAAACTCTCAACTTCCACTCTTTTCTTTTTCTTGCATCGTAATAGTAGTGAATAATTGCTCTTTGAACTGTATTCTGTGCTCGATAGAGCTGAGTATCGTGCAAAGCGAGAGTAAGAACCCCGACGTCAATTTATTGCAAATGTAGTGACTTTGAAGCCTCTAACTGTAAATATGTATTATATCTGATTATTGCTGTTATACCACAGTATTATTGCGTGATTGAGCTTTGGTCACCAGAAGGCTGTCGATGAGAAAATCAAGCCACGCCCAGTGAAATTTCAGGAACCAAGGCGAATGGCTTTATTTTTAATTTGTACACAACAATATGTATGACCGCAACGTTATACATACTGTTGTGTACAAATTAAAAATGCGTAAAATAGCCTCCTAGTCACCGAAGCCTCAACTTACAAACAAAAGATAATATTATCCAGGAAAGTAAAACCATATATTACTCGTGACACATATTACATTTTTATAGTGTATAATAATAAATAGTCTTTAGTTAACATCTTAAGTACTTAATAAACATCTTGGCAACTACATTGGAAGATTTGGTCTAAGTCATCGTAATAAACACCAATTCGAACGGTAATTTCTATTCGTTGCATAATTTTTGTATATTATTTAGAATAATCAATAATTATAAGAAAAATGTATTACTAGAAAACGGATCTCGAATTTGTGTTTCTATACAAACGACTTTTATACTAAAAACATCTCTAGCATTTCAGGAAAATTATTAAAAAACTACTTTGCGATAAAATTAAGATTCGCTCAGAAATTAATAATTATTATAAATCTATTATTCATAACCAAAGTATTCCAGCGATATTATATCGTATTCGTATTTTATCAATGTGAAAAAAGAATTCTAAGGTACTAGTTTGCACATTATTCTGTATAAATCAATACGAATTAATGAAATTTCATTCCAGAAATATCATACAACTTTACTAAGGAAATACCTATGCGGTAGTTTCCAAAACTAAATAAGTTAAACTAAATAAGTACAATGTTCTACAAGTACTAAAAAAAATCAATCCATAAAGTTGCAATTTCGATCAAAATCGATGTTGACTAGGATTTAAGTCAAATCGACGATATTAGAGTCGATTTTTAGAAATTAACAATATTATAAGGTGCAATGGTCCCAGACCTAGATTCGCCTGGAAGACTATTCTATTCTAATTTACCAGAACGTGATCGATTAACCGTCGAATTTATGATCGATATTAAATATTTTCTTACGCAAAAATACCACACATCCTGTCTTTATATTGGTTCATAGCATACAATGTTTTGAAGATAAACGTTTCTTAACTAGTTTTAATCTTTAGAATTCTATTACAACCTGCATTTAGAATGGCTATTGCACAATACTAGTAAAAATTTTGAATACAAATGTTTAGTCTACTCGGTGTTTTTATTTTAATATCACTGTGTAATCACGATAGATATCGTTTCAATATTCATTGAAGATTTAGTTACAAAAAGAAATTAGTTTTGAATGATTTTCGCCCGAAAGTTGCGTAAGTTAATTCTTCTTATAAATCTGAAGATCCTCTATCTGAATTTACAATAGATTTACACTAATAAAAAAACAAATGATATGAGGAACATTAGATTGTCACGACCGTGAAAAGATTTTTAAAGTTTAGAATGTTTTAGGTTTTGTTTATGGTTTGGATATACCTTTACGTTTGAGTAGATCCATAAGTACCTGCCGGTGGTCTGTAGTCTGCGGGTAGGGCCATCACTTGCTTCTTCGTAAACGCATACTTCCTTATTCCTATGTTCTTCTGAGTGTTTTCTCGGCGACAGCCCTCACTGAAAAGAATACTTCTATATTACGTATTTATTTTAGACAGACGTAATTTTATATCTTACGACTTTGTTGTAAGACGTGAAAGTAATGTAATACTTTATTAGTCCTTTGTATAATAAGTTTCCAACTGCTTACAGAAGTGGCATGGCGACTAGGCCTGTGTGTTAAAGCATACTCATTTTTGCATGCCTGCGTGCGTGCTGCATCTTTAGATTTAATCATATTTTTTTAATATTGTTATTAACTACCTACCTAAAAAAAAGAAAAGAAAGAAAGTACGTTTATTTGCGGCAAACATGACGCAGAGAAAGAACAAAAACACGAAAATAACAAGTTGGGGGAAAATATGCGCCACATCCACGCAAAACGGCCATCGCTCAGCATAATGCTGCGACCCTATGCGAGACAGAGCCCCAGCGCTGGTTTTCAACGACAGCCGGCGCTGACGTGATGACGTCACCCGGTGCAGCATAAATAATGAGACAAAAATAACAAAATAAGAAATAAAATAAATACAATACTTCTAAAAGTTTAAAATAAATATATTTAAAATGGCAACATTGAATAGTAGTAGTAATAGTATAGTAAATGATACTTATTTAAGTTATGGAAGAGCGGAGTCTCCTAACACAGGCTTATCTGCTTAAAAGAGGCTCCAATCACTAGTTAAGGTTAACTTGGTATAATAAACAAAATATTTTTTTAATTTTTCAATTTCAATACTGTCTCAAGAAATAAACTTTTGTGCCTAAACTTCATTAAAATATCCATCAGAAACTTTATAAAATGATTCGTCAATTGAAGTTGAAGTCGAAGAATACCTACGCTAGACTAACGCCAGTTCCGAGGAACCTCACATGCTAGTAAAAGGTTATGACGGCTGCCAAAAATCGTACCGGTAACTGAAATACAGTGTGGAAATCGATTGTCATGGTATGAGGTATGTATCGGGCATGTGATGTAGGGGAATGAGGAAATGTCGTGAGGTAAGTTTTGAGTATGAATGTGCATGGATATACAGTGTTTCTGGTCACCGGTATCCAACCCCCGTTGAGGCATTTTGCCCCTACTGTTTTGAAATGGGGGTTATTCATTTTTCTGAATATGTATGGATTAATTTATTTTGCAATATCTACCGATGTAGGGGTTCAACAGGCTGGCAGGTTTCGTTCGACAGCCACAAAAGTGGGCAATAAGTTGACACTAAAAGGTTTATCAAAAACTTCCATTAAAACCTTTAAAAAAAATACTTGAAACGTAAAACGTGTGAGAAAATTTGGTTGTATTTTTTAACTTTATCAATGATTAAAAAAATACTAGAGTGTTAATATACCTTTTTTTTTGTACTTTTTAGATGTACTGAGATATTACCTAAAAAAATTGCATAATGCCTTATTATGGTGGATTTGTCGATAAAATTGATATACTGCTTCGCCTTAACGGGACGGACACTGGTGATCATACACACTGTATAAGAGTAGAGGAAGACCAAAGAAACAATGGATGGACTATGTGAAAGATGATATGGCTAGAAAGGGGGTGAAAACAAAACACAAAAAAAAAATGTATACAACGTGTAACGTTAAATGCGCAACACCTCAGACACCCCAACAGATTATTAATTCAATTAACCTATTTTAGAGAGAAAAAAAATCATAAGAAAATTGTAAAGGTTTTATGTGCTGTTTTAATTTTACTGGCAATTCTGATCGTTCTATCGAGGGAGGGGTCGTCACCGGGCCGCTCGCTGCGCCGAGCTAACATTATTATTTGTATATCCCGCTTGAGAAAATTTTAATTTATTCAACAACAATTTGTGTTTGTTTACCTATTATGGCGGGTTTGCGCATGTGATAGTTTGACCTATTAATAAATACAAACGGCAACGTTTTTAATGAAGGTTTTCTATGACCAAAAAAAAAAAGTGGTTCAATTGATTCTGCTCGTTATTCTGATCAAACTATTTTCAGGTTTTACGCATTTAACGTTACACGTTGTATATACTATTTTAACTTTAGGTCTTGCCAACGTAGTAAGCGTCATCATCGTATTTTTGAATTGCCTACATCCACCTTAAATTCCACATTTAATAGCCTCTTAACACGTATGGGCCAGGCAATATAATGAAAGGTACAACTTGACAGATTACCCTATTGATATTTTCTCCATGAGTTTCGCTTCATACAGACGTTCCCTATATAAATAGTGCGAAGAGCGCACTTCTTTGTAGCTCAAATTGGATGTTTTGTAGTGTTCTAGATTCTAGATTTAGGTCTAATATACACACTTTTTATTGTTCTTTTTTGTCTCTAATATTCATAAACTAATGTCACGCATACCTGTTATTTGCATGGTTACTAAAACGAAAATTTAAGACGTTATTTTTATTTGAATTGTAAGTGACTGTACTGTTGGTGTGCTTTCTACCAGAACACTATATCCATACTAATATTATAAATTTGAATGTAACTCTGTATGTTACGTTTTCACTCCTAAACCGCTGAACCAATCGTCATGAAATTTGGCAGAGATATAGCCTGGGATATGGAGAAGGACATAGGCTACTTTTTTACGCGATAACCGACATCCACGCGGGCGGAGCCGCGGGCTAAAGCTAGTACAGATATATAATGTCGACTAATAGAGAAGTACTGTGTGGTGCCGGACGAAAAGAATAGCCCCACCCCATTTCCTCCCGTGGGTGTCTTAATAGGCGACTAAGGGACTTACTAGAGAATGGGCAGCAGCGTTCTCTATGCATTTTTAACACCATACTGCGATTGCCAACCCGCCTCCCAAGCATGGCGATTATGACAAACCCCCTCAATTGGGGGAGGCTCATGTCCAGCAGTAGACGTCTTTCGGCTGAAATGATGAATGTATGGAAAAAAAAGACATGTTGCCCCGACCCCAAATAAATTGGGATAATGGCAAGAGAATGATGACACTCATTAGGATAAAAATATAGATAATATCTCACCTTCTCATAATACTGAGCGCTTTCTTCATCTCATGTTCAGCTAGATGGTACTCGGATGCGAGTATAGAACATTGTTCTAACGTCACCGACATTCCCGTTCTGTCCTTGGCACTTTTACATGATGTGAATCTAACACCTAGAATTTAAAACCCTTTAATGTATAGTTCGATATACATAATTTTATACTTTCTTTAAAATTACTTACACAATGTAACATTACTAAGAGGATTTTGGAGATTTTGTTGCGTATTATTGTCCCACTGGCGTCGCGCAAAGGCGTCTTCTGATACAGAGAAAGCACGAGCAATGATCACCATGCTTGCTCAAGATAAGACAGGTTGGATTTCATATATAAAAATCAATGGGCCCTGAACGGAAACCACTTTAAATCCTTAAGATAGATTATTTTACTTAAAGGAAACATTCCTATATTTTTTTAAAGAAACAATACCGCATTCACTGAGTTCTCGACAAGCTTCAAGTAACATCTATGATTTTAATAAAATTATTAGCCAGGACGTTCGTTTGCTTACGAAAGTCGTCTTTCAGTTTGGTGCTCATTTGCTCGTATATTTAGCAATTAACTTTTCCAGTTGATTTTCCATGACTCGTTAGATTTAAATTTCTACTATTTGGGTGATTCATATTTTTTTTTTTAGCAACACAAATCTTAGGCTGGCATCCCCAAAAAAACGTATCTATGGGTTCTTTGTTTTTCCACTTTGGGAACATCGAATCGCTTGTCAGGTTGACAGCTTGTCGCTGTCAAATGGCAGGTACCACTGAGTAAATTTTGGCCGGTACCACAAATAGTTAATTTTCACACCGCTATTGTTTTGTTATACGTATTTATGATTGCGCCTGTATAGTTCAGAAACACTTTAAATACTTCTCTACTTGATACGGCACGTTATTACAGCTAGTATTCAGCAATTCACTTTTTGCGCGTCTTGGAGGTTTGATCTTGGAATAAAGTTAGAACTCGTTTTGTAATGAGACGGTAAATGTAAAAAAAAAACTTACCATTCATAAGTCTGGTTGCGAGTGAGGCTAAATGTAGTACTTCAACGTTTTTGGGAACTTTTTTGTGCACGCATATCCTCAGGGTCTCCATCACTTCCTCGAGAGGCTTAGTTCTTGATGATGCTGGAATTTAAATCAGATATTGATTAGATCTCCAACAGAGGCTACACAATAACATGCAAGTTTATAAGAACAAATCATTCACTTATAATCTAGGTACAATAAGTTTGACAAGGACGAAAATATTATTAATTAATATTATGCTCCAAACAGCTTCTTCTTTCGTATCGGCAAGAACTATAATGAGGTCCTAACTATGGTCAATATTTGGTGTGATAAGGTCCTAAGGCTAACACTCCACCGAGGCCTTTATATTAAACGGCTCTTCTCTGCTTAACATCGGGGACGCTATTGATTAATTTGCCTTTTCTTCGCCTGGGCGAAGTGTCGGTATACAAGCTTTACATCCCGCGAATGTGAAATTGACCATACAATGCTATTCCACAGGCTTTAAGGTTGAATGTCACTTGCACGTCATAAAAACACGGTCTATTTTGTTTTGAAGACCAACTTCTTACTTCCAAATTGATAGATAGTTTCAACACTAGTGCAGTTTCAATTTACTGGGAGTGTTTGTAAAGTAAAGCAATGTCGACTATACAAATCCAACAAACAGACAGACAACAAATCAATATACAAATGAAAAGCATTTGCTGTGTTTCGGCAGTTAGAGGTAAGATAGCCAGTTCCTGTGTGGTTGGGGATTCCGGGTGAATCTCTCTTCCACGTTCGGTGAGACGGCCAAGAGCTTCCCAGAAGAGGATAAAATAAAATCCCACCTCTTTCTTGCCTTTATTGGCCGACTTGAGTGGAAATTTGAAAGAGCAAACGTGCTCGGAGGAAGGACGTGTTCAGTAAGACACTGGTCCGTATCTTGACCATAATTCCGGGACTGTCCTGATAGCCGTGGAATACCTCTACACTCCTCAAGCACCTCAAGAAGTGTTGCCCCCTTGTCACTAAATCACTATGTGCTAGCGACCGTTTCCATTAGTCGGGGGCCCATTATTGAGTGTGCAAGTCATTATTTTATCCGTGTATTACATAAAATTGATCAGGCTCGGGACATAATCCTTCCATAGTTCTAGGCAACCAATCCACTATAGCCATCCAAACCCATAGCCCAATATGTTTTGTTTCCATGTTCTGCAATAGTCCTGCACCAATTTGGGACCTGGATTTTATTTGGGTGCCCTTGCACAGTGCATACACGGGTAATCGTCGGTTGGTGTCTCATTTGATTACAAATGTCGAACGCCCTCTGCAAGTTAGCTTCGGCCTCTCTTACGCCTTCCAAAGGTCTGAGTTTGTTTTGCTTTTCTTCTCAGGGGTAGTCAGATAGGAAATGTCGACTCTGTCTAGCTTATTTTAACAGACTAAAGTGCACCTTTTCAGAGCGTACTGTCAAAATTTCTATACGTGCCAGCTCTGGACTGATTATACAAAGAAGTCTTGGGATGGCATACGTGTTCAGTACAATAACATCTACAGACACCTAATGGGATTGAAGCGCTACTGTAGTGCGTCTGGAATGTTCGCGGAAGCAAGACTGAACGCGTTCAACGCCATTCAGAGAAGCAGAATTGCATCATTCATGTCCCGGGTTGGTACGTGTAGAAACAGTATAGTTAAGGACCTCGCTGATAGGATGTATGTTACCAAGACCTATAAGCGGTGGTTAGAAATAGCCGCGTAAATGTTTGTATGTCATTTGACTGTTTTTTTTTTGTATTATGTAACTATTTTATTGTGTTTTTTATGGACCATGTGGTCTTCAATATTTATTATTATTATTAATATGACGTGTATAAGTGATTCCGATATCCTATTTACAGAATAAACGATTTCATTTCATTTCTGAGACCCCAGGGTCACGAGATACGTCAAAGAAATTTTTAATACTAATAAGACACTAACCTCTGCTAGCCGCCATATGGTCCGTAGGAAATATCTTGCTATACTTGTGGTAGTACTTGTTAAGACGGTCCAAGTTGTCACTGTTAGAATGGTACTGTGGCGTCGTTTCGCCCAATGCTTCGGCTAGCGTCGCCTTTTCGTTGACGCCGATGTTGAAGAACACAGCCGTTATTGTGAACGATAGATGCTGGAAACAAGGTTAAAATAACGTGGTTTTAGTAACATAGCATAGCTGGCAAAGAAGTTTTCCACTACTAAAAAACAGGCTTCCTCTCTGGGAGAGGGAGCGGGCCGTAATCCACGCGGGCCCAATGGGAGTTGGTAGATGTCACATATCTGCGATGACGTTTTCCTTCACCGTTTTGAGAGTGTTGATAAGTGACAGGCCTTTCCTAAATTATGGGGCAGTATCATAATCAGCCTTTAATATTATCATTGCTCAGACTGGTATCCGCGGGCTCAGTGCGGATTTTTGGTCGTCAAAAAACTAGACGTACCAAATCCATACTAATACTAATATTATAAATGTGAAAGTAACTGTCTGTTACGAATTCACGCCTAAACCGCTGAACCGATCGTCATGAAATTTGGCAGAGATATAGCCTGGGATATGGAGAAGGACATACGCTACTTATCTACGCGATAACCGACATCCACACTGGCGTAGCCGTGGGCAAAAGCTAGTAATGAATATATGCTAATTCATTTTTTATATCACCATCAATTAGTGAAATTCTAAACTGGCCGACACAACAACGGCAATAGATTTTCATAGAAAATCCTAGACTGCATATATTCTTTCAAGCATCATCAAAGGTCAAAATTGTATAAATAAATGAAATGAACAACAGAATAAAACTTACTTCTTTAGACGTAAACTTCGTGTAAAGTGAATCAGAAATAGGAATGTAGACGGTGAGCGCTCCGCGAGTTCCCGAAACGTGTGGTACTGTCGTATTGCTGAAAATGTTTGTAAAATGTATTGGTATAATGTATTGGTATATGGTGTAATGTATGGATATTGTATATGAACAATCGGATTATTACACGAATAAAATTAAATTATATTTATTGAAATTTCATAATCAACGTCAACAATGATTTAGCAGTTTTTATTAATTAACTATTATTATATAATGTTTTTATCCATACTCATATTATAAATGTGAAAGTAACTCTGTCTTTCTGTCTGTATGTTACGTTTTCACACCTAAACCGCTGAACCGATCGTCATAAAATTTGGCAGAGATATAGCCTGGGATATGGAGAAGGACATAGGCTACTTTTTTACGCGATAACCGACATCTACGCGGGCGAAGCCGCGGGCTTAAGCTATTTAACTAGATAGCATGAACTGTTAATGCATTCCTAGTTATTCGAGAGATTTCATCCTATGATTGACCCCATCGATTGAAGCCATAATAATAAAGGTGATATTATTTCGCTTTATCCCTACCTCGGATCAACCAAGCGAATAAAAAAAAAACAGTACTATAAACTTTTGAAGAAAAAAAAATGTTCCCCGTAACTATACTCCATTTATTATAACATTAGACAAATAACTGTTCTCACCCTTTCGTTATTCCGATGTAAACGTTTAATAAACTCCGTTATTTCACGATAAATACAAAGCTCTGTAATCTATTTACCATTTACATTAAAAAATAAGTCTAAGGTGCAGTAATTTCAAAAATATTACACAATAACTGTCGTTATTTAGCCGTTATTTGTCTAATGCTATAGTAAATGGAGTATAAATATTGATAATATCAATATTTAGGGTACTTCCCCTCGAGGACTCGCTTCAACTATCCAGCCTGGGGCTGTATTATGAAGTATAAATGCCATTATGATTCCTGACCGAAAAAGGGATGGTGCTAGCGGTCATGTATAGCTCCATCTCTCTCTTGCACTGAAATCATGATGGCATTAAGAGGCTACCGAGCGCACAGTGGCGCCCTCATCGTTTGTTCGGTAATATCTTTTATTTTAGAATGAAAATGCAGAAATTAACCACGTTAAGTTGTGCTTCACAAGACTATTTTATTACAAACAGTAGTTTTAAATTGTTATGTTTTATTGTAATCATTAAAACGGAAAATAGTGGCCACTAAGCTCCGTTTTGATAATTACAATGAAACAAAACAATTTAAAACTACTGTTTGTAGTAATAACAACGTATAGTGTTGTGGAGCACAACTTAACGTGGTTAATTTCTGCATTTTCATTCTAAAAGATATCACCGAACAAACGATGAGGGCGCCACTGTGCGCTCGGTAGCCTCTTAAAGTGTCATAATACGGCACCTGTATAATATTATCATTTGATACACCTGAATCTCTCTGACATCATCACAAACTTACCTATGTCCAACTTTAGTCAGCGTAAACACGACGGTCTGTAGATCTTCGACGGCGACCACCATGTCTCCCCACATGGCCTTCTCAGTGGAGTACAGACTTAGCAAGCCTTCGAACCCGCACAGAGGTCCTAAACCGGAGCTCAGTAACTTAGCGACTATGTCACCTGGCATCGAACATAGCCAGCATAGTAAGCCGGCTGTTACTGTTGATAACTGTAACAAAATAATTTGTTATAGAAAGGACCATCCTATCACTGTTATTTTATAATATTGTAAAGCCAATTATTTTTAAAAGAGTAACCGTGGAATTTCTTGCCGGCTCTTCTCCATAGGAAACGACTAATTGGAACCGTGCACCTAGCTTCTGACGTTTCATAAGTGCCCATGTAGGTTTATGTGAAATAAAATATATTTTTTTCAAAATTAGCAATGATGCAATCCGCAGTCTGGTCTCATCTATACCCTGCGTTTACATTCAAGTATAAAACATGTAAAAAGAAAGAAAGAAACAAAAATAGGTTTATTTGTCACAGAAACACGTGCATACAAAAAGATAATTAACTTGAGTAATATTCTAAATGTTTTGCCTACTAATTTCGTTTAGGGTTACACCTAAAACAAGTAATATGTTGCTAGATTGTCATAACCACTTGGGACATCGGCTGCATCAACAAGTCTTTTCAAAGACTTGTCGAAATTAAGTATCACAGCTGGTATAATAATATGGGTGGAAAAACGTTTCGTTTCTTTGCGACACCCACACGAAATTTTTAAGGTCATCAGATATTTTTTAGTTTTCCACAACTTTCCTCGACAAATCCTTTGCTATCCGCTCGTTTGTGGGATGCATTACCAGTGTAAAAAAACGCGCCAAAACCGCGTTTTTTAAGATACAAGGGAAAAAGAGCACATTACCCAAAACGGAAAGAATATGAGAATTCCGGCGAAGGCGAATTGGTAACCACTTGAGCTTCACACGAAATTATTTTTCTATTAAATTAAAAGAAAGAAGCAAGGTTTTATGAGTTTCCGTTAATATTGATAGCTAAATCTGAGGAAACAGATGCCATATTACATTGTTCCGACCGACATAATTATGCACCGCTAGAACATATAATTTATCGATTGAATAAGCTATATTTTTATAATTTGTAAGCTGTCACAGGCGCCATTATACAGAGCTGCAGGCATAATTTGAATGTAGTATTCTGTTCTTCCTAGTCTAAGTACCGCTTGGGAGAAGCAAGTGTCCCTCCTCGTCTGTAAAGCAGCGTGCTCACGAGCCCAGTGCGGCGACTCGCATCGAAGTCGCAACGCTGCGTGCGATACACGCATCCATCTCGCTGCATCGTCTGCACTCGACCTTACGCCGTCCATGAGGCCTTTTATTGTATCCAAGTCTTCTTCTGATGAAGCTGGAAATATTTTTTTCGTTTATGGAATTACTGAGATTACTGGCTTACGGAAACATGGTCTTCTTCATAAAAAACAGACACGACAGTTGATTTTACAAATTAAAAAACAAAAAATCTCAGTGCTTGCAATGTCTATTTATAAAAGTCTCACAAGTACTCTAAAATCATACGCCCAACTTTTTCAAAAGAATGCATGTACAGTCATTATCATAAGGCATGGCCATGCAATACTAGTATACAAGGTTATTTGTAAAACACCAACGACCTCACAGGAGTAGATTACTAACATCATAAACAACAACATTTGTTCTACGACTTTTCTTTTCTTTGTTCTTTTACAAATAATGAACATCACTATGCTAATGTTCGATAAGTGGTACTCCTGCATAAAAGCCGAATTTGAACCACCCGATGCACTTTGTGCTATAAAAACGTCCACCTTCTCTACGTTTGACCGGCACATTTTATTAATATTTAATTTAAACGGTAAAAGCGATCAATGTCCACGCGACCGAACTCGTCTCGGATGGCAGGGTCGCCATGTAAGGTTGTGAGTCCGGGAGATGAGTTAAACAACCTGTACATTAGGAATCATGTTTAATACTGACTACTAATATTAGAGTATAATGGTTTATATAGGTTATTAAGTACACATAAGTCTTATATACTACAACAAACATGAAACAGAAATAAAGTGGTAACTCACCATTATTTGCTACAATCTTAGTCAGTTCTTCAACAAGAGATGTGAGCGAGTCTTCAACAACAATTCCAACGTTTCTTAAGAAGATCAGGTTGCTCTCTCTCGTCGCTTGGTCAAGTTGGCCAACGGCGGGCAACGTGGCCGATTCCCGCCTCGAATCTAATGCCTAAAACCAAAGATTTTTAAGGTAAGTGTTTTGCTTGATACATGCAAAAATAACAAAAAAACTCTGAATAAGTTGACAAACTAGACAATCACGATATTGAATGGGCTTGTAATTGGATCGCTATACACGTTCCCGGAACTCATAAAACACTTAGTGAAGTATTAATGCCATAATTTTTCTAAAGCGAGAGAGACGATCCAGGACCGATAGCGCTATCCCTTATTCGCAATAGAATCATGATGGCATTAATACTTCATAATACGAACCCTGATCAGTAAAACTTTTTATTGATCAGGGCCGTATTATGAAGTTAAACCTTATATTACCGATCCTATCTGTTGTCATTAGACAACAAAAGTCAATCTTATAAGATTTGACAACAGATCAAACTTTCGGCAACCAGGAATCAGCCCTGTACCACAACGACTACACAATATTGAATTAGATCAGCATTATTGCTACACCGGCCGCCGAATATTTAGATGGATAGATAGATAATATTCTTTATTATTCACTGAAAGGACGAAAAACAGGACACAACATACACTAGAATGGTAGAAATGGTAGTCTGATCGCTAAAGGCTACTGCTAGTTCTTCCTGAATGAGTTTAGTCTTTAACAGCCTGGCCCTTGGGCCTTGCCGTTTTGAGCAAAATTTAAACGCGGGGCGGCGAACAGTAAAAAGAAATGAACCAAAATGTAAAAAGCATGCCACGGGGAACCGCGCTCAGCGAAACGCGCGCAAATTTTAAAGGCACGCAGCGCGGCGGGCGGCGGTAACAAATGTACTAGGTTACGTGAGATGCAAGGACACAGAGCGGCAAATTGAGTGGCGGCTTACCAAACAATATATATTTTTTTTTTTTTTCTTGTAACAATAAATTAAGTAATGTTTTCCAGAATATGAAAGTAAGTTTAATTAAAGTGACTATCTATAAAACGACTAACTAATATTTTGTCAACTATTATCTAACCGATAGGAAAAAATAGTGACTAACGCGATCGCTGCTGCTTTCGCTACTCAGCGTACGTGGCAATTAGCATGGGCAACGCTCCGCGAGCCGCTTATTTCACTGAGACAAAAGACACGGCCGGGCACTAACAGACGTTCGATTAACGTTAGAGGGTAACTTCGCGATAGTTCGCAAAGGCAGCCTATATTCCAAATATGAGAATCTCGCCGTGGATGGTGGATGATGGTAATTTCTAAGGTGGTGTATCTAAAATGAACATGCAATCGCAGTTGTTTAATTCAACATCAGTTACATTACCATAAACGCATTCAGTTAACCGTTATAAGAATGAAGAACGCTTAAAAATAAACAATGAAGTAATAAAGTTCACTCAAAAGAATACTAAAACTACGCATGAGCAAATAAAACTTTATATGCGAGTGCATTTTTTTGAGAAATCTTACTACTATAAAGCTAAGCTTAACAATAGTTACTGTGGCATAAAGCTTATTGAAAGTTTGTTTTATATTTTACAAGCTACGACCTCCTCCTCGCTCGGGTTGCAATGGCGACATGTCGAAACATCGAGATTTTTGTGCTCAGTTAAATATGAATGTATTATTATTCTATTCTATTATTATTTAAATGTCTTTGACATAATTATCTCGGGACCCTGGTGTCCCGGACCTCTGGAAGGCGTAAGAGGGGCCGTAGCCAACTCGCAGAGAGCCGTTCGATTTTTTTTTATCAAATGAGACACCAACCGACGATTATTCGTGTATGCACTGCGCAAGTGCACCCAAGGAAAATCCCCGGTTGGTGCAACATGGACATAAATCATATTGGGCTATGGGTTTGGGTGGCTATAGTGGATTGGTTGCCCCGAACTATGGAAGGATTATGTCCCCTGCCTGATGAATGTTATGTAATACATGGATAAAATAATGTCAGGTCATGCTCTTATTATTTTTAAACCTGGAATAAATTCTGTAAATGTTATTGAAAACCGCATCAAAATTCGATGCGTAGTTGAGAAGAAAACCGCGGTCACAGACTCAAAAAATGAGTTTAAATTATAATATGGATAAATTTATCTTTTAAATCACAATGGCTATGGCTGAAAGTTATGTTCACAATCGCAATGAATATTTATTTTTAATATTTTGTTTTTAGCCTATGTTGGGACAACTGCTAGGCAAATACTTAATAATCAAAAGTATTTAATCGCTTGGGACAAAGCCACAGTGTCGTAAATTTATTATTATTTATCAGAAATACTAGAAATACTCAGAACAAAGCATAAACTATGTATTTAAAGCGTACAATGTTGTAATCAAAAGATACAGATTTCTAGTATGAAACAAATGCCAGGACAATGAAGATATTATTTAATTTATTATAATCAAATAGCCTTCATCCGCTGTTAGAAATAGTCCTCTATCTTTATATGCCTTCTCTCTCTCTCCACGCTATTGTGTCAGACTTAGCCTAAGGCCGTTTGTCCACCGCACCATCAACAGGACGTCAACGAGAAACGAGATGACGGCGTCGAAGTAACGACACGACGACACGGTTGGCGCAGTGATTAAGCGATTGACTGCTGCGCTGCGTGTCACGGGTTCGATTCCCACATAGACCCACATATATTTTATATCTGCTCGGTTTGGTTGGTGGTAGGGCTTGTTCTAAGTCCGCCTGGCTAGCTACCACCATCTTATCTAAGTCTGTCGCCAAACAACAATGTTAACAACATTTGTTGTGTTTCGGCAGTTAGAGGTAAGATAGCCAGTTCCTCTGTGGTTGAGGATTCTGGGTGAAGCTCGCTTCCATCTTCGGCCTTATCATCACTTACCATCAGGTGAGATGAAGGCCAAGAGCTTCCCCGTCGTGTGTAAAAAAAAAAAACAAAAAAAAAGAACAAATATTTGTATGACCTACAAGTAGTTGTTCCGGGTCTGGCTGTTTGTGTATGTTAGTTTAAATGTTTGTAAACGCACCCACGATACAGCAGAAATTTAAAAAAAAACGTAGCTATTCATACATTTACTATAGCCGCGTGTCCACCGCACACCACCACCACGTTCTGTTCGAATAATCTAGTTTCTCGTTGACGTCCCGTTGACTTTGTGCTGTGGACTAACAGTGTAAGGCCCGTACCTAACTCAAGACTGAGCTATTTGGTTGGTAATCGAATAGCTTTAATATAGTTTTAAATAATCTATGAGTCTTGAGTGAGGATCTGTAATAGGGGCTTAGCCAGGTTTTAAATTGTCTGGTAAGTTCAGAGCAGTTTATTTTTTATTAATAAGAGCCAGTACTTTCGCTCATCTACAAATCTTTATATAGCTTGTGATTATGCTATCAATAAACAGAAGTGCCAGCAGAATAAGCATCAATATGCGAGATCATCCGCTGCGCTTACGCAAGCAAGCTTTGTACTCTAGCATAATTAAAAAGCAGTTGCCAGGTGGACGTCATCCACCTATAATGTTGATAGAACTTCGCTTATTGAGAGCTAGGCAAACAGATATGAAACTTAAAAAATGGGGCCGGGTGAACATTGACGAGAAAACTAACCACCTGGCCCTAACAGGCCACATTTATTACATTTAGGACTAAAACAAACATTAGCAGAAATGCAAATTCGATCGACGAATCGAGCGAGCATGGAATGCGGTTGGTAGAGAAAAACAAACCTATTTTAGAACTATCACACAGGTGCGTCATTTTGTTATTGTTACAGGCATAGCGTAATCATATTCTATCATAACATCCGTACTCGTATTTTTGAAAAATATAACAAAAAGGCATCACTGAGATAGTAGTGAACGGAGAAAGGTGACCTAGGAGTAACACACGGGCATTAATGGTATGACTTATACAGGGTGTAAGGGACAGCGCTCCGCAGACTAATAGGGTGAATTCAGTATATCATACTAAAAAGACCGGTACATGAAATGATTTCAGGAACATTATGGGAATCCAATAAACCTGATTTGTTTTATTACCTCACACGCAATGTATTGTTACCGTGGCAAAACGCACGTAGCGAACGGCAGCGCAGCGAGTGAGTTCGAAGAACTCTGTAGCTAGGCAGAAAGTGAACAGCTGATTTCGCGCGTCGTTTGTTAGAGTATTTCAACATCAATTGCAATTTTTTTATTTTAGCTGTTTTATTCACATAAATGGAGTGCTTCGTACAGAAAATGTTATTTTACATTAAAATAAAGGAATCGTAAGTGAAAAACGATAAAGAAAATGAAAATTTTCCTGAGCAAATTTCCAGTGGAATATGATTCAAAATAAGGAGCTGAATGCACCGTGTTAGTCACAGGTGTCTGTCACCTTACACCCTGTATTTCACATAAAATGCGGAAAAAAGGTATCATTTTCTTTTAAGTACAGATTTTTTTATTAAATTATTATTATTATAACCAGTACTTAAAAGAAAATGGATGCTTTAGTTTCGCCATTGTATGTGAATTACCAATATGGGGACACGGCCGGTGGGGACAGCGGGAATACACCTAACACAGTCAAGGCTGAAAAACCTACAGATATTGCATTTCACGAACGCGTATCAATCATGCCAAATTATACCTGACTAGCGACTCACCCAGCGAGCTTGCCTCGCAAAAACATCGAGTTTTCTTTATTATATGTAAGTTTAATATGAATGTTTTATGCATATAAACCTTCCAGAATAAATTCTCCAAATTATGGTCTCAGACCAAATAAAAAACCAAGACTGCTGTCAACAGTGACGTGAGGCCGGTTTCGTAAACATTTGAGCACTTAGTGAGGTGTAGTTTGATTGTAAATGGTTGTAAATGTTTACGTGTGAGCGTGTACGCACAGCGCTGAAGTGTAGTTTTGGTATGCTTCACTGTATTGTTCGCAGCACTCTGTCTTGGTTTTTTATTTGGTCTGAGATCATGGTATAAACCGAATCAAAATCCGTTGCGTAGTTTAGAGGATCATCGCGGTTGCTCAAATAGACACGAAATGTCACTTTATGTACAAATAGATATGCAGGACACATGAACTTTAATTTGGATTAAAGCAAACATTGGCAGGAATACAAACAAAATAGCTTAAAATTAGTGGCATTGGATTGGTAGAAAAATCTATTCTAGCAAACACTTCGCATATGCTGCGTCATTTTGCTATTGTTACGAGCACAGCATAATAATTTCTATAATAACATTATAACGTGTATTTTTGACGAATAAAACCTAAAAGGCAACGCTTAGATAGTGAACTAGTAAAGAGGAGACCTTTGTCTATGAGTAACACATGTTAACCTTTAGTTAAAAATTCTGTACAGATATTGCATTTCACGAACGCGCGTCAATCATTCCAATTTATACCTTATTACAATAACATAACAGTCACTAGAGACACGCTCGTGAATTGCATTATCTGTATCATTTGGTTATAACAAACATAATATGCAGCGCATAGCAAACAAACAACAGACAGTCGCAATCTACTTAAATTCTATTCATTCACTGACAGAAAACGCACAGCCTAAACACAAGAGTTCCTTATACAGGGTCATCATAAATAACAACTGTTGTTCTATGACTTAATAATTCATCAGACTTTAATTTATCATACTTCCATACAAAAATAAATATATTTAAATTTAACGCTCTAAATGTTACCAGCTCTATGCGTAGCTTATCAAACTGCCTAGTCTAGTATCTAATGCAAAAGGCAGGGGCGACAGTACACAGGAGGCGTAGGTAGGTACAACAAAATACAGAACTGAAATGTGTTGGAGAGAACAACAAAATCTTGAAGGTTTGCACTGATAAAAATAAAGTAGATGCCACGTTCAAGATTTTGTTTAGATTGACTAAGAAACTTGTTTGCATCTGAGCCTATCAAGCACAATGATCACAGCTACTACTTTTATTTGATCGAGATTTGAAACGGGATCTTGATTGGAGTTATCACAAAACCTATTTGCAGCAATCAAGTCAAAACATAGTTGCTCCAACCAAGATGATTAGATTAAAGTTTCAATGATCTTTATTGAAGTAATCAAACTGCTTGATTGACACAACTAACTTATTTTGTTACAGTTAAAAAAAAATAACTTGTCTCTTTGTTAACTCTTCTACAATGATGTCATGTTAAGGGTAATCTAGAAACTTGTTTGAGCGATCAATCATTTGAGCTAGTATTGCTGCAATCATGTCGTGATGATCAACTTAACTAAGAATTTGATGAATCTAAACAAGATATCGTCCATCAAACGAAAAAGTCACTCTATTGGAGTGAATTTTTTTCAGTGTTTTTGGTCAATGTATTATGTTTTGTAAAAAAAAAAAAAGTTTATGCAGGTTACACAATAACATAACACAGTCTTGCAAGGTTGTTAGTGTTTTATAATCCTGTATAAAGAAGTTAGAAGGCTTTTTGAAAATTCATCGCCTGATGGGGATTAAAGTTTGTATGGAAGTTCGTTTTTTCCGATAGGAAACTCCATCGGGCACACGGCTTGTAATATAAGATTATCAAATAAATACACCTAGAACTACTAATAACAAGATAAAAAAAAAATAAGTAACAGTGTCAAACCCACCTTTCTCTTATCATTCCTTAATCCATCGACCAAACATCGATATGAAACTTGCTCCAAAGACGCTGAACTCTTAAAGTCATGCCTCAAGCTTCCATGTCTCTTGCTGTAATCAAACGAAAGGCTTTGTCCCTCCATTTTCGGCTTCGACAACCTCACAGACCGGAACGAATGATTCAACCCTCCACGATCTCTATCTTCTATCTCGTTCTTGAAGTAATCGTTGTGGAATTGTAGTTCAGTTTCTAGAACCTTCTTTCGTGGGTAGTCGGATATGTTGGGGACGCTTGAAGAGAGCGTAGGTGTGTCTCCGGTGGGTGACGTCTCTTTTGAACTGGAACTTGAAGACGCGTCCAAAGTATCGCAGTCAGAATTCGTGTCGAACATACTCAATTGTTCTGTTAGCCGCATTATTGTGGTCATCGTCTGGAAATCATATTTTTTTTTATGTATTGGTAGTAGTAAGGTTTTATGACGTAATAATTAGCTGTTGCGCGGGCAACAGCTAGTGTGTCTTTTCCCGCTTTTGGCTTTTTCTAAAATTAAAGTAGCCTAAGTTACTCGTTATGATAAGTGTTCTTTTAAGTTTAAGGTGTGAGTTTTAAGTGTTTTTTTTTTAGTGTTATTTTATGATAAGTTTAACTCGCATACTGACTTTTTTTTGTATTTTTTTTAGTAAAATCATCTACTCTAACAATATTTGTAAATATGTAAGCACCATGTATCTAACACATAATTAATTTATTTGTCATTATCATCAGTAATTTTATCGTGGGTATATCGTCTTCACATGTAATGATATAATTGATGTATACAAACTATTTTAAAACAGTTTAAAAGAGTAACGGTGTAGTTTCTTGCCCATTCTTCTCCATGCGAAACTACCTTTTGGAAGGGGCAACTAGAATCAATTTTATTTCCGTGTAAATTTTGACGTTCAAATGTGCCTATTTGAAATAAATGCTTTGACTTTGACTTATAACATCAGCTATCTGCCAGTGAAAGTCCCGTCAAAATTGGTCCATCCTTTTCGGAGATTCAGACACCCACACATGCACAGAACTAGAGTTCAGGAGTGCGCAAGCCCCACCCCCGATGATAACGTAGACATACGGCGCGGCTTCGGTGGTTATTATTATGAAATACAACGGTTTCTGCCACATACCTGTTGATCAGTTTCTTCACTGCAATTATTCTTCGGCCAGCCGATGAAAGACAACGACTCTTCAACCACAGCCGGTTCCCATTGTGCGAGTATGCTCTTCACTTTACTTTTAATTCCTGAAACAGATATTAATAGTAGTTAAGAGTTTGTGCCGTGTGATGCCGCACGTAAAGAATAGCACCAATTCCTCCCGTGGGTGTCGTAAAAGGCGACTAAGAGACTTACTAGAGAATGGGCAGCAGCGTTCTCTATGCATTTTTTAACACCATACTGCGATCGCCAACCCGCCTGCCAAGCGTGGCGATTATGGCAAACCCCCCCAATTGGGGGAGGCCTATATCCAACAGTGGACGTCTTTCGGCTGAAATTATGAAGAGTTTAGCCAGCGAGTTGTGGCACAAGGAAATGGCGGAAAATTTTAATATATTCAGCTGGCAACATGAAATAATTATAGTCTGAAATGTAATCATAATCCTACATTCCTACTCATATCAACAAACTAATTAACATAAATGATTTTATTTCTGTAAGTAGGTTTGTAGCAACACTGTGACACGTCAATCATATTTTTAAAACTAGATGAGGTCGGCGTTTCCTATCTGACTACTCTGAGAAGAAAGGCCGAAACAAACTCAGAGGTCACAGTCTCTTTTAAAGTCCAGACATAATCTTGGTCAGATTATGTGAAGACAGTGTAGATAAAAATACAAAAGTACCGTAGAACGGGGCTATTTGGATTTTCGGGGGTTATTTGGAATAAAGCAATTGTAAGATTTGAGTTGACATAAATTCGAATTGTGATCTTCGTACGAAAAATTGTAAAAGTAAACACGACCAGAAATAAAATAAAAGCTGTCTATAGTGTTTTGGTAGAATTTATGTCAACTCAAATCTTACAATTACTTTATTCCCAAATAACCCCCGAAAATCCAAATAGCCCCGTTTTACCGGTACCAAATATGTATTTTTTTTTTTTAATTTCTCAAGTTTCCATATCCATATTGCACCCCAAAATCCGATCACTGATAATAATTACGGTTGAAACTGACCTTCAACAACTGCAGCGATCCCTCCATACTGCTTAGCCTGCATCAACATAACAATCTTCTCCATATCCTCGGAGACTTCTTCCCGCAGCCTCCTCACTGCCACCAAGTTATCATACTCTGTTTGTATCTTGTTTGTGATGGAGTTCAACTCCGCTTTAGTGCTGTTTATATCTTTCACTTGCTGGACTAACCTGGAATGGGTAAAGTGGTAACTATAGAATCTTATAATAACACTAGCTTCTGCCCGCGGCGTCGCCCGCGTTGCTTTTTCTATACAAATAAATAAAATTGAAGTGTTTGTTTGTGTAAGGTAACTTTTTTTTTATTCCACGCGGGCGGTGCCACGGGTAGCAGCTAGTCGAGAACAAAAGTAGCCTAAGTTACTCCTTATAACATCAGCTCTCTGCCAGTGAAAGTCCCGTCAAAATCGATCTAGCCGTTTTGGAGATTAGCAGGAACAAACAGCGACAATTATTTTTTTCCTGAAATTCCTTATATACTTTCATATGCATTTAGTAAAAAGCTGCTATTTTTACAATACAAACAGACACATATATTTTATTTTTTTGTATAGTAGACTAGGTTTTGCCCGCGGCTTCGCCCGCGTGGAGCTCAGAAATTATCCCACGGGAAAGTACAGTCAGTTACTGCAATTAGCTGATCCCCCTTTGCTCAAATGGTTGAGGGTTTTTTTAGAAAAAAATCATTAGATTTTTATATTTTTCCAGTTTTGGATAGATTTCGTAAAGGCATTTTTAAATAAAATTAAGATTTATAAAATTCTATCGAGTCGTATTCTAAAAAATCTCAACCATTTAAGCAAGGGGGGATCAGCTAATTGCAGTAACTGATTGTACTACCGGAATAAAAAGTATCCTATGTATCCTAATCCCGGTCATGCTCTACATGTGTGCATCCAAATCCGTTCATCCGTTAAGTGATAAAAAGGTAACAGACAGAGTTACTTTCGCATTTATAACTTTAGTATCGGTACCTCCAATATACGACCGGTTTGTACATACATAGGTACAGTCACGAGCATAAATATATTACTAACAGCTCAGCAATAATATCTGATTTCATTTCATTTCTGAATATATGATGGCAAATATATGTGATCATTTGTGGAAGCCGTGGAAGGCATATACAAGTGGCAGCACAAATATATGACACAAAAGAAACACCAAAACTATCTGGCAAGACAAGCGACGCCAAAATATCGGATGCTGCATCGGCTTCAAAAATATGTGTCAATGCAATATTAACGGACCTGTCTTGCGTCATAAATATCTGCCTACTTTGTTAAATTCAGAAGAATGTGATACCTCCTTGTGATCGAAAATACTATCACTTTGGCAGCAAAAAAACCTGACAGAAAATGTTTCGAGTTTTCTTCTATTTCGCAATCAGTGCCGCTCGTATTGCAAAAATATCTGACATCCCATTGGAAGCAAAAATATCGGGCAGTCATGTTTGAAAGTAGAAATGTCTTTATTAAGCGATTTTGTTTTTCTTTTTGACAACTGGGCCGTTGTCGACTATTCTGCACGTATCAATTAACCATTTTAAAATAGGTAAGTATTAATTTTAACATACTATTAGGTTTTTAAGCTGCAAAAGTTGTGTCAGATACATATGTGTGTGCGGGTTGGTAGATGTCAATGCCTTCGAATTTTTGGTTCAAACGCTACTATATATAGAAGCCTACATAAAATAACTAAAGGATAGATGTTTCAAATATCGGTACTAGGCAGATCGTTACGCAACATAATCCATTGTAGAAACCTTATTAGTCACAAACTTGACTGGTGCAAACAATAGCCCATCCATTTTTACCGCTGAGCATAAAACACGAATACAAATTACTGTAACGCGAATTTATGGTAATCTGTGTGCGTATGATCTTTATTGTTTGTTTTTGCGAAGTATTAATTGCTCTCTAGACGTGAGTCTCTTTACAAGTGAATTCAGACAAACTATAATTTAGGCGAATGAATTACCCTAGATGTTTTCTTATCTAAAACTATCTTCGTTTTTGGGGATGCTGTCACTTTTACTCCTTAATCAAGCCATTCTAAAGGCACCTGTAGGCCTAGCCAAGTTACAAACGTTTTGTATCTAATCTCTTTCTAGAATCGTTGACGCCTCGTTTGGTAGCCAAGTTAACACGACTGAGTCGATCGCTCGTTCTACAACGTATTTAGAAAAAACCTATACTTGAGTCTATGGTGAGCGTTCCTACAAGCGTCAAACTAACGTCAAAGTTACAGTTGTGTACTTAGTACGCGGTCATTTAATCCGATCATCTATATGGGATGTAGCGATCAACGTTGTAGAAAGAATCAGATTTCATTCTAACATTTTGAACGATCTGTAAACTTGTCTACGAATTTTCTATTCGTTTGTTCTGACCACGTGACTTAACGTTGAGATGATGTCATTCCTATACATTTGATTCGTTTTCTATTAGCGTTATCGATTGTAGATTGTCAACTTGGCTAAGCCTACAGAGGGCCTAAATGAAGTAAAATAGTATAAGCGATAACGATGACGGAAAAGTCTAAAAAGGTAATGTGCTACCGAAAGGTTTATGTCAATCCTGTTGAAAGTCGTTGTAGAAATGAGAAACTCTAAAAGATTACCACTTGTCTATCTTGTTCTGGTTGTCTTTCTATCAAGCTTACCTAATCAAGCCTCCAGTGCGCTCGGCCTTATGCGTGTGCGCAGCGAACGCGCCAGCAGTCACAATGTCGTGGAATCCGGTCTTGTTCAGCGTATCATTGTGTACCCACATACGTTGCAGGTGAAGGTTTATAGGAGCGAATTCTAGGCTTGCGTCATCTGTAATGAGCAGAAATAGAGGCGTTTACATTTATATCTTGGTTGCTAGTCTTACTAAGGGGGTATTGTGTTACTAAGGGGTCTCACTAAGGGGTAAGTCTTACTAATAATAATAATAAATTCGTTTATTTGCAAACAAGAGTCACTGTTACATATTATAAAAAAGCTCTGCCTCCTGAACTAGGTAGTTAACCTGTATCTCAGGAGACAGGGTAAGGACAGGTACTAAGGGTAAGTCTTACTAAGGGGGTATCGTGTTAATTGCGGAGGTCAGATAGGCAGTCGATCCATGTAATACTTGGTTAGACTGGAATCCGACTGGAATCTACGTCCAACGTAGTTGTAAAAAGGCTAGGCTGATGATGACGAAGATTTTGCTTCACGGCAGTCGCTGTGATTATTTCGAAATAAATACATCAAAATCTTAGCATTTTTTTTTTTTGCTGTCTGCAGATTTGTAACTACGCTACTGTGGGTTTTTTTTTTGTTGCGTTTTGTAGATAGACGCATGTCAGAAACATTTTAGTTGAAATTGAAAAATTAAATGGTTTAAATGATTTTCCAATATTTTTTAAATTTATTGTTATTCAGCATTGTATTTTGATTGTAATTTATGTGTAAATTTTGCATGCCCAAGTGACGGCAGAGCATGGACAACACTATCAAAACATGTGCAGCACCTATACAAAAGTTGGCAAAAAATAAATGTTCTGATTTGATTTGATTTAGTTTCATTCAAAATCAAAATATTTTATTTCACATAAACCTACATGGGCACTTATGAAACGTCAGAAGCTAGGTGCACGGTTCGAGTTAGTCGTTTCCTATGGAGAAGAGCCGGCAAGAAACTCCACGGTTACTCTTTTAAAAATAATTGGCTTTACTATATTATTAAATAACAGTGATCATAGGTATGGGAGGACAGTGTAGGCCTTTCAACAATTACCAGGTACTTAACAAAATAGAAAACCGCCAACAAATCTACACTCTACTAGGCCTACAACGTTCTCACATTCACAAAATATAAAATAATCTAAGTATATAAAATATTAATGACATGATTGCAATTACAACTACAGTAACATATCTGAATAAATATCATGTCCACAAAAGCCAGTAATAAAGAATTGGAATTCGATTTGTAGGTAAATAATGTCAAATAATGAAAAGATTATGTCAAGGAAGTATGTAAAATAAAAAAAATCTAAATAAACATCGTTACTTGGGAGCAGTTAATAGACATTCCCAATTCTTGAATTTCTAGATCCTTATTGATCTCGATACAAATCTGCTTAGATCAGACAAGACATAGCTACCAGCATATCCCCTTAACAAAAAAGGCCTTACCCTTCCTACTGCTTTCTTTGAAGTGTTGGTTGTCCATATTGATCATACATCGCCGGGAGTGACAGTAGTGTTTGAGTAAGGACACGTGTGTGCTGACCAGCTCCAACTGCCGGGACTGCCATTGGCCACATATCTCGCCCACTGACAAAAGTTCCTCTAATAACTCTTTCTCTCTCTGGATGTAGATGTCTCTGGAAAATGTGTAAAATATTCATGATTAGTAATCACAAAAGCTTTGCGCAAACGACTTGTTCAAGTATGTGGTTTAATGTGGATTGAACTAAAGCAAGTATTTGAGCTGTTTGTGACCATTAAGCCGTCACGTAAGCCATATTTACACGTTGCGATTTATTTGCCTGTGGCATACCATACCGAGTGAAAGCATCAATAAAAGTTTCACCGTCTAAACAGTTCAAACGATGCAAGACATGTGGTTTCAATTTTATTGCAAGCAAGAAATTAGCATCGTATAAATGGAATGTTTGTGAACTTGCGCAAATAACAAATTGTGAGCCGACTACTAAGGCATGCTAACAGTTTTAGCTATAATAATAAAGACTCATTAATATATATTATTAACATTTGACCGCCACGTCAAAAAAGCAAAAACGTTCGCTCGGTGCCAAGATACGAATTCATCCTTTCGAGTTTTTGTCATCTTATGTTAATAAAGAAAGAAATTCTACTAATATAAATGAGGATGAGTCAAGGAACATAATTAGCAAAGGAAATAAAAATAGTACATTGTGATACAAGGGTGGGAAGTAGGTTATTGCAAATGAGCTGTTTTTAATGACACGAGTTTGCAATAACCTACACACCCGTGTATCACACGACGTTTTTCAATACAGTTGTGGGAAATAGTAAAAAACAAATCATAAGAATTTGGTAAATATGAAAAATTCAAATTTCCAGAAAATGGCGCGGTTTTGCAACTGGATTTTTTTTTTACAACGACAACAGCCTATACCGCATATTCGATTTTTGACAAATGTTGATGTGAAAATAATTAAATTAAAACTGATAATTAAATATATTAAACAACCATTTAAAAGACTTTTGAAAATTCAATGCTAAGACGTCCGGACTCATTCATTTTTCCTCATATAAAATCTATCTCATTTTATTCTATGTATGAAAACTACTTGCTACTAAACTTTTTAAATTGTCCTATAAATTTAAAACTAAACAAAATGATCGAGCTCGTAAACAAAAGTCACGACCGCGTAATAGAAAGATGCCTATGCAAAAGATTCAATTTTGGAATCATAATTATAGCCTCTGAAAGTACGCCATGTTTAACAACTGTATTGAAAAAAACAATGTTGTTTTATGAGCTTTATTTACAGATTTACGTATAAAAGTCTGTCATATAGTCGTGACCGTGACGTGCTGGTAACATTTTGGTTTGTCATCTATACATGACTGTGGCGGTCAAAAGGTTAACACGTTCAACCAAATAAATCGTCATAATCGTAGAACAGTGACGGATCTGAAATTTATGTTGAACTCTGCCGTGCGTGCAATAACAGCAGTAAGTATAATTTTTGTCCAAATAGAGTCAAACATAGATTCGGAATCAGCGCAATGAGCTGATTCCGAATCAATGCTCGACTAAATTTGGACAAAAATTATACTTACTGCTGTTACTGCATGCGCGGCAGAGTTCAACATAAATTTCAGATCCGTCACTGTTCTACGATTATGACGAAATATAAGCTAAACAAATAACTAATACTCACAACAATTGCACAGGCATTGTGAAGCATAGTTTCGGTTCCGCCATAATTTCATGAACAGTGATATCACCTCCGAGTCCCGAATGGAACCTATACGTCACTTGATGACTGTTCACGAAATTCTGCTTCAAAAGACTTCCGTAGGATGGAAACTTTAGCTTCAGCCCTAGTCGAGGTGGTAACGACTGTGAACGACGATGACACAGCACTTTTTGTGGTATGTCTATACTGTTTCTGTCGTTCGTGTGGCTAGGGCTCGTTCCGATGTAGGAAGGTTCTAGACTCCATCCGTTTATAGTGACGAATCCAACTGTCTTCTGGTCCCGAGTTACGAGTGCTACTCGCATCCTTTGTGCTTCCTGTGGGTAAGAAGTTTAAAGTTCGTTAGTACAAAAACTCACGCCTTCATATGGGGGTAGGCAGAAACTAGTTTCTACTCAGTAGGCGGACTTAGTTTGGAGTAACGGTTAATTTATTAACGTTTTGTTTACCGCGACGTCCGCGACAATTGTGAGTTAACTTAGTGGACTTATCGTAGTACAAGCACTAACTTAAAAAAAAAAAACTAATATGCAATCAATTAATTTATAAAATGAGTTTAATGGGGTCTCCGACTAATGATGGTAGCAGAAATGAAGCTAAGGGAAATTCCCAACCGGACCTGTCAAAGCTAAATGATGGTGAGTTGCAAAACATTACTAGCCGTGGCTACAAACGGAAACAACCGCACGACGATTTATCAACGCAATTCCAAAAGTACCAAGACCATATTTCTACATTGCTGACAAATTTCACCACTGAGCAAAAGGAAATGTATGTAAAAATAAGAGATGATGTTGCATCCATAAATGAACAGTTTTGTGACCACTAAAATTAGTCCAGGAGCAAGAAATCCTAAAACTGAAAAAAACGATCCTTAAAATTTCCAACAGCACTACCGCTCAGAAGATAAATACGCAAATACAGATGATATGTATAATACAGAAGGTTTAGCAGAGGTGTACCCATAGTTCACCCACATTTTGCCAGTTTGTTTGAGTCCCATGTAATAGAGGTGTGGCGTGTGGTGCCAGACATAAGAATAGCACCACCCTTCTTCCCGTGGGTGTCGGTAAAAGGCGACTAAGGGACTTACTAGAAAATGGGCAGCAGCGTTCTCTATGCATTTTTAACACCATACTACGATCGCCAACCCGCCTGCCAAGCGTGGCGATTATGGCAACTCCCCCCATTTGAGGGAGGTCTTACTATTCCATATCTAGAGAGAGTTGATTTAAATCCTATTTTTAGATAACATTTCTAGATAATCCATTGATTGATTAACTGCCTCGTTGGTCTCGTTGCAAGCGCTACTGCTGAACATGAGGTCCTGGGTTTGATTCCCGGGTCGGGCAGTGTATTTGGGCTATTCCATCTGGAATTTCCCATCAGTAGATCAGTCTGGATTTATGCCCAGTTGATGGCAATGGGCTCGCCCTCTATTCATCATCATCATCATCATTTCAGCCGAAAGACGTCCACTGCTGGACATAAACCTCCCCCAATTTGTGGTTTGCCATAATCGCCACGCTTGGCAGGCGAGTTGGCGATCGTAGTATGGTGTTAAAAATGCATAGAGAACGCTGCCCATTCTTTTAGTCGCCTTTTACGACACCCACGGGAGGAAATAGTATACTTTCATATATACTTGTTATTTTGACATGACAAACAGACACTTAAATTTTATTTATTCGTATAGTTATAATCATCATGTTCCTACTGCTGGGCCACAGGCCTCCTCTTTTTGAGAGGGAGTGTCCTGTAATCCACAGGCCCAGTGCGGGTTGGTAGACGTCACATGGCTTCGAGTTTTCTGTTCTAGGACATGCCGGTTTTCTTAAGATGTTTTCCTTCACCGTTTTGAGAGCAGTGCTGATGAAATTATTTACACAAAGTAAAGCGCCTGTCGGGGTTCGAACCCTCGACCTATAACTCTTAAGTGTAAAATTCTCACCTGTAAAATTATTCCTGCAACTGTCAAACTACACGTGCAAGATAGACAGGAACATATCGAAGCCAAATTACGAGCTATAACGTTTATTATTCTCTGCAGCCATCCTTCAGACAATTAATACCTTTTTCTTTTGTTATGCCTCGTTTCTTAGCATTAAGTTAACATAAAGATCATAGTAAAATCACCTGTATAGTGCTGAGCAGCATGGACGTGTATCCCATGGGCACGGTGGTCTCGGACACCCGTTCCTTAACGTCGTAGACCACAATGCGCACCAACGCAGACCCCGTGAGACCGTCACTGGCGCGGAACAGTATGGTCTTCGAGAAGCACGGGTTACTGCATGTCTGTGGAACAATTATTTACATACTATCATTCAGTTTCATTCTGTATTCGGTTGTGGAGGTCAGATAGGCAGATGGTCCATGTAAAATACTGATATTCCGCTACATCTGGATAGTATGGAAGCCGACCCCAACATTATTGAGAAAACGCTGGAAAGGCAGGCATTCACACTGTACCTATAACTATTAGCTGGGTCTCGAAAATCTGTCTTCTTTGACGCAGCGAAATTTCGCTGTGTCAAAGAAGTTATTTCGGAACATAACCGTGTTACTACAAAGCGAAGAAAGCGCTTCGCCGCGTTTGACCGCTATGATTTGTTTCTAGCCTTTTGTGAAGCCCGCACTGGGCTCGCGTGATGAATTACGGCCCGCTCCCTCTCACAGACAGTAGGCCTGTGTCAGAGCAGTGGGAACATTATATGCTGATGATTTTAATGCTTCTGTGCCCACTTCCTAGTTCTACGTATACAAGCTTTCTAAAATAGGGGTACCATTTCTTTATAATCTACACACCCACATGTAGCAGGAGGCAAAGTATTTTTTTTACGATTACATGTAAGCCATACAACCTCACCTCAACAATTTCAGTAGCTCCGTATCTAACGCAGAGTCCTTTATCGAATTTGACGTAGATGACAACGAGAGGCGACGGAGGTCTGCCGTGTGTGTCACAAAGAAGATTGTCGCAGGACAGCGCTAACTCGCATAGCGGCACTTCGTTCATATCTGCGAAATGATAATGCTGTAATAAGGAACTGTGAGTGATTTTTTGAGTTCCGTACTTCAAAAGGAAAAAGAGAACCCTTATAAATCACTTGTGTCTGTCTGTCCGTCTATCACAGCCAATTTGCTCCGAATCTACTGAACCGATTAAGTTGAAATTTGGTGAACATATGTATTTCTGTGACCCAAACACGGATGTGCAACGTAAATAAATGAAATTTGAATATGGAGATCACTTTTGAGGGGCAAATACGAAAATTTAAAAAAAAGTTTTGCCAACTGTACCGTGTGATGTAATGAAAGGACTTATTGTAAGGATTCCAGATAATATATCTTTTCATAATTTTAAAATAAATACTATTAAAATTATTTAAGAAAATAGATGAAAATTGACCATTACCCTCCCCTTATCTCCGAAACCACTGAGCCTAAAATGTTGAAAAAAAAAATACAATTAAATAGTCGCAGATAAATAGTGGTACAATAAAATACGAGACTAGACGGAGATACGTCCGACACCCGTGGCATACAGCCCTAGGTTGTTGCTGAGTAGCTTATTTTCGCAGCAACGCCACTAGATAAAAGTTTGGTTGGACAACGCACAATGACGGGTTCCGTAATTGGGATGAATTTAAACCAAGTACTAAATAAACATTTCAGTTGAAAAACATGTTCTCCCATACATTTCAACTGCAAATATAAGTTGGTTGACTATATTGCTCATTAACTTGTCCTTTTAACTTCGTTATACAAATACTACCGTGAATTTTTTCACATATCCAAAAACAACCATTTAGCATTTAGGTAGCTGGCAGGGGGGACACATGACTAACAAAAATTTGCACTTTAAAGCTTAATATTACGCAAAAGAATCCCTGAATCGAAATAGAGATAATAATTCGATAAAAAAAAACAAATCTTGAATTTTTTTTCCAAAAATAAAAATTCTAGATTATAGTTACCACTTTGTCGGCGTGATTAATATGGATACCCACGCCAAAAAACAGCTTTATAGTACTAAGAGACTCTGAGCTAAGCCGCGGACAAACAGACCGACAGACGAATATGGCGAAACTATAAGGGTTCGGGTTGTTGACTACGGAACCCTAAAAATTAGGTATCCATAAAAATATTACAAATGCGAACGTAACTCTGTCTGTCTGTTACCTTTTCACCCCTTAACGGCTGAATAATCCTACTGGACTCGGGAATCCCTCGGGAGATAGCATAGTAGCCCCGACTAGACAACATATCAACACTTACCAGTCACAATTCCTTTCTGGAGTCTATATGTAGCTATATCTAGATTGGGCCTGATTTTGTTCAGTCTTTCCCTCAGCGCGGCCGCCTGCGCCTGTATGTTGTCGTATGGCGCCAACTCGATGGCTTTCAACCACAGCGTCCGTTCTGACTCGTGGAACGTAGCCATTTTGTAACAAACTCCGTTCTCCCAAGCTAGAATAAAATAGTAAATATTTATTCAGTATTAAATTTGGTAAAATATTGAAACATAAAATCTTAGAAATCATTTACAGCGGTATTATAATGTTAGATGCCTGTACTTGAATGAACCTGTATCACACGCGGCATGAGCTTACATATATAATAATTTATGGTAATTGTAGGTCAATAAAATTCTTAACAATATTTAACATTAGAAGTCTTGCAATAGTGACAAAATTTAATTAATTCATTATTTTATATCTTAAATACTATTTACCTTAAAGAAAAAATTATAAAATGTCTTATAATGTCTAAGTAATTTCTTATTTAGTTTGCGTAAAACTGTTTCTTGCACTTTATAACCTAGCTAGCTAAACACATACTTATATGATATGATTTTGTGTCAGCAGAATTGGTAAGTGGGTTACCGTCAACGTTGCACAAAATTAAATCACGTTCGAGGCTATTTGCATATTTATGTATTCGATTTTTGCTGCGGGCGACTAATGTGCTTAGACATCAACAAAATCGAGGGTTTGTAGGCCAGTGCAGTATTTTTTTGTATCAGCAGCAGGCATTAAACACGTAAGTCTGGTCTTGAGTAGGGATGGGCCGAACATGGGTTTCACCGAATACGAACATTCGGCCGAATGTTCGATAAGTCTTTTGCCGTACCGAATATTCGGCATAATTTATTCCCTTTTTTGAACAATATACAGGTCTGAACTTGTTCACGTAAAGTGCGCGGATTGGCGCCGGACCCTCCCGCCCGCTACCCCCGCTGTACCAGATATTGTTATTGCATCATCTAGTAAGGAGTAAAGGCTCGTACAGACTCGCGCGATATCGCGGGCGCGACAGGCACCGACAAAGAAATTGTGATACTAGTATCGCCTCGCGCCCGCGATATCGCACTAGTCTGTACGAGCCTTAAAACTTCGCCCGAAACAGCTGCATACTTATATTTTGTTTTTAATAACCACTTTTTATCTACTGTTATTGGAAATAAACCTACAGTGTCGACAAAAACATAAAGCTGCACTGTAAATTACTTACCTAATAAAAATAACACATTTAACACTCAACTCATGATAAATCATACACGGCTCAATAAAAACTTTGAATACCACTTTGCCGTACATTCGGCGATATAGCCGAATATTCGGCCGAATACGAATATTCGGTAAAGCTGCCGAATATGCCGAATACCGAATATAAAAAGAATATTCGGTTCATCTCTAGGCGCCCTCGTAATCGGTAGAGTTGATGTACCGATATTTTCTTAGCAGGGTACTCAGCATGTCCCGTTTTGTGGTTATTGGTCTTTTTAAAGCGTGAGGAAATTGCACATTTCAGCGTATTAGTTTTCTTCGCGCACTCTGACATCGAGTGTCCTTTTTCAACGCAGTGACCACACGTAGATTTCAGCTCTCTGTATTTTTTTGCTGCATGACCATATTGTAGGCATTTTTAGCATCTAGTAACCAAGGTGAATTGCCTGACAGGACAGGACGTCCAATTTTTAAAAAGTTTGATTGGGATAATAGGGGAGGTAATGACGAAGTTACAGGTCGAAGCATCTTTCTTCCCAGATTTGTGGCTTAATTTAACCCAATTCAGAAAGGACCCATAGGCATTGCTGGAAACTTGTCAGCTACGTCCTATTTGTAAATGCACCTTAAGACTTCAGTTTCAGCCAAAGTAGTCGGCACATCTACTACCACGATCCTTGGTTTGCGCTTGTTGGGTTCGTCGGCGGTAAGTCCGGTGTAGAGAGCTGGACTGCGTGCTTGAATATAGATAATAACGCTTCCATTTTTGGTCTTGCGGACACCACGTGCAAAAATCATTCGCTCTGATCAAATGAAGCTGCATTCATTTGACCAAGGCGAATGATTTTTCGCACGAGGTCTTTTGTTTTGTCACTCGACTTTAATTTATCGTTGGGATAAATAGTCACAGAGCTTAAATTGTTCAATCGAATGAAATCATTTGCTCCCTTCTTCACCATATCGGCAAACGAAACATTTCCCGCAGAACCAGAGTCCTTGACTCCACTTGAGGTCCGAAATATGTTCCGTCAAATCGCGCTTTTCTTGAAGGGTATCGACCGCGTTATACGCGTGAATGGCTTTCTGCTTGAGCGACTGATACAGTACTGCCATTTGTGAGGTTCCAGATGGCATAGGGTAGAAATTTTAATTTTCTGTCAGAGTTGAGTTTGCCATCCGCGGCAATAGAGCAAACTTCATTTAAGTGTTGTGCGATGGCTGACATCCAGTTTTGAATCTCGGGCGTTGAAACAACGTCTACCGTGACCGACTCAAGGGCTAGATTTTGCGTCGTCGTCTTCGACGGCGAGGCGGAGGGGTGTACGGGCCAGTACACCCCTCCGCCGCCGTCGCTTTGCCGATGAAGACGACCTTGCATTAAAGGGGCTGTTATCAATTTTGTATTTTTACGAGTTTATTGTTTCGTGTCCATTATTCTCTAAAATTACACACTAAGCAAAATTACACTTGCATTACATTAGTAATGCATTAAAGGAAGTCACTATTATTAAAGTATTCATTAAATATTGCTAAGAAGCACGTCGAATCCTCAGAATAATAATGTAAATTTTCACTATTAGTAACTAAGAGTCTAGGATTTAGTTTCAACAAAGTATACCGAAGCTATTTACAATGCTGTTACACGCTACAGACTCCAAGAGCTGATTGCATAATACGACTTTCATACCCCGGACATAAACTAATAAAAAAATCAACTTACTGATTTGAAAAGGCCAGTGTCCATTCTCGTCTTGAGGTTGTACTTTTATCTGATGATGTCCTAATACTATGACTCCCATGGGCTCGTACCATGGCTCTGGGCCTTTCAAATAGAACAGCAGGTTACCTCGGAGACGAAACCACCGAACAGAGCAACCTGGAATAGAATTTACACATCATCAATTAGGGATCCTTTTTTTTTTATGTGCGAAATTATCAAATAACTTCTCCCGTTCTGGGCGGAGCGGGAGGGCGTGTCAGACTTTTACTGACTTAAACCCACCCGTGTTCCTTCAGTTGCCTGTATGCCAGGGCCACAGTATCCGTTTCGGACAAACCCGCAACCCTGGCAGGCATCAGTCCTAGCAGACCCTGACGGGGTCCACGAGGTGCCTGCTGACATCTCTTTGAGGCGCGCGTGGAAGACAACGCGCCATCGACCCGGGCCTGGTCCTTACCAGACGGCGAGCTGCCCATAGCTTGCCGTCCGCAAGCCCGCGCCTACGGTGGCCAGGAATCGGCAATCGGCAATAGATTCCCGCCGCCCAGGGCGTCTCCTGCGGCGACTAGGGGCGTGAGGACGCAAAGACTGCCGCTCCCTCATGCGTTCCGCCTAGTTAGGGATACTGTGTGGGAAATCTTGCTTTCGTAGATAGACAACCTACGCCATCCTTTGGCAATGCGGATTCTAATCCATCCTTATTGTTATACTATTAGGTATTAATATTTATTTTCCTATCTCGGAAACCGGTCCTTTGGAAGGTGTACGAGGGGCCGAAGCCAACTCGCAAAGCGCCTTAGACAATTTTAAATGGAATGCACCAATATTAATATATTATTATTCATTTATTTTTATCTATACATATAAAATAGTAACGAAGTCAAAACCGTAGATTCAATACCTATTTTGATAAAAATTACATGTGACTCTGATACTAGGTTGCGCTGTCGTTGTGATTCTACTAAGAAAAAGTCGGAACGAGCGAAGCGAGCTCGAAGGTTGGAGCATCCTGACTGGGATATTAGGTTAGCTGTCATTGTGATAAGAATAAAACGGGTCAAATACGCGGGTCCGCTGTAGCTTGGGGGCTCCGTATCATTGATACGGCTGATACGGTGGTAGCTACGCCCCTGCTCCCAGTGAAAGTACCGTCAAAAGCAGTCCAGTCGTTTCGAAGATTAACCGGAACTAACAGGCAGAAAGTAAGACAAAAAATTTAAAAATTGTCTTTTTTGTTTTACATACCGTATATACTTTCATAAGCATCTAGTAAAAAACAAACAGACACGTCAATTTAATTTATTTGTATGTATAGATGGGAATGGAAAATCACAATACCTACTCTCATTTATCAGCCGCACTAATTAGTTGTTATCAACAAACATTTAATTAAAGGGCTAGTGACTAATGACATAACTTTATTCTCTCAACAACACACGACTAGGTACAGCGGGTGGTTTTCTAGGTCGGCTATAACTATAAAACATGCCCAGTGCTCCCATTTTAACGCTTACGAGGCTAGCCTCGTAAGCGTTAAAATGGGAGCACTGGGCATGTTTTGAGCGCTAGATCTAGCGCAATTTTAGGGCAATCGCCTCCCATTATTTTCTCTAACCTCCTAACGGAAAATTTAGCGCTATATCACTGATTCTAATGATTATAATTCTGTAAATACATAATATACCCAAACAATGAGCTGCAAATTGCTAACATCCTAAGAAAATGTGAATGTTGCGGGCTACCTAACCGCTTCCCCCTTAATCGTTCAGTTATAAATACTCTGATATTCTTCGACTGACCTAGTTAAAGGCATAAAGAATCGAGCTGACCCTTTCATAATAGAGAACTTTGAGTTATCGAACGGTATTACCTGCCAATGCCAACACATTTATAGAATTACTATTAATACTTATTATAAATGCGGGTAATTATGTTATGTGACGTAAAGATGTGCTTAGACAAATAATTACGAAGTACCTACTCACTACTCGTGTATTATTGTTAAACCAAACACTCCCATTATTTACAACAATGATTTGTACTGTACATACATTATCGAAAGGAAAATTACCCTGTTCTTTGTTTCGTCAGCAAATCCATACATTCATAAAATATTTAACTATTAAAGGCTCCTACTAACAGGCGCGACACGCGACGCAACACAAAGGCACCGCGTGTAGCGCGACGAGCGGTGTCTTTGTGTCGCGTCGCGTGTCGCGCCTGTTTGTAGAAGCCTTAATACGAGTTCCAAAACGTGCCTGCCGTGGTCAAGGACGTCGCCTCTTGTTGGTCTATCCCGCCGAAATAAATATTTATGACCTCATGTTATATTTATTGACAGTCTGTGCCTATTTTGGTTTGCAAAATGGAATAACTTATTTAAAATTATTGAGTTATTCTGGGAAAGGATATTGTTTTAAAAAGATAACTATCTGCAGCCCGCTGCTACACTCGTGTGGGTTTAAAAAAAAGTAGCCTTATCACTCTTATAACATCAGCTATCTGCCAGTGAAAGTCTCGTCAAAATCGGTCCAGCGTTTCGGAGATTAATATCAATACCAAAGACCAATATCAAACAGATAGACGAAAAAAAAACTGTTTTTTTGTTTTAAGTACTGTATAAACTTTCATAAGCATTTAGTAAAAAGCTATTATTTTGATGATAACACACAATATTAGATAAAATAATCTACAAAGAATGTGTTGAAAGTAACAGTAGCAGTAGTAGTAGTAGTAGTGTGTGTGTTAACATAAAACCTTATCATGAATAGTTTTTCAAGAGATTTATTTATTACACAGTGCTACCAAAACTTATCACTTTGGCCCAATTTGTTTAACAGTAAAACAAACAAAAACATACCTTAAATACAAATATTCGGACGTAAAATTGTTTATGTTACAGAAATAAAACAGATGCTGAATTCAGGCCTCGTTTACAATAAATAGGTTTGTTTTTTTTACTCAGACTAGAGAACCCTCCACGATTCAGTGTTGCGGTATATAAGTATTATACCTACTTAATAATGAGGAATACGTGATGCAGCGGTTTTCAATTTTCAGCAGCAGAAAGAGTAGTAACACATTGATTGCCACCACGGCCACATGGTGTCCGCTATAAATAGTTTTTCCATTGTGTCTGTTGTCTGGCAGTCAATGTGTTAAGGACATGTTCTGTCTGGTACCGGTCACTGATAAAAAATATTTCCTAAGGATATCTATCAAAAAGTTTCGAAACTAGCCACCATATCGCAAACCACTGTGCGTTGTAATCTAATATTGTTCCTTACGCGTCACGGCTTTTCTTCATTGCCACAATGCGTCGTGGTCGCATAACATGACAGACACAATTTCGCTATGTGGTCTTTCTGTGATAACCACAATGCGTCGTGAGCGTTTTCATAAGAGCCATTAAAAAAAAAGCCAGTTGAAAACCAGCTTCAGGCACAAGTTGGCTGGCATTTATGATGAACTGGGCCTATTTGGCGTAGTCGCGAGGCACACATTGCTATTTTAAGTTTTTTCTGTCTATTTTGTGTTCTGTGTCAGTATTGTGTTCCTTAAACTGCGTCAAATAAATTTATTTTCTTTCTTTCTTTTCTTTCTTTCTTTCCATAACACGAATTTCGCGATGTGGATTTTCTATAGCGACCATAACGAGTTGTGAGCTGCTTTTCCGCTCAATAAGCGTTTTCATCTTTGAGCGTAACATATACAATATACTTCTAAGTAATACCTAAATTCTGTTTTAAACTTATATTATACTAGCTGTTACCCGCGACTTTTTCCGCGTGGAATGTTATCTTGTTATATGTATATAATATAGTCATGTAACTTCTAATAGTATTAATGTTATATAAAAAAATGACGATAACTTTTTTGCAACATCTGAATTTGATTAAACAAAGCCTATATTCTGCTCCAAATTAATCTCTGTCAAGCAGTGACCGTTTGGCAGTTTTGGAGATGTGTGCAAACAAACAAACAGAAAATAATTCAAATTATTGCTGGTTTATGTTCCATTACTCTTCTTTAGTTACCCCCTTTCTATTATTTCATTACTTTTCTTTAATGTACAGACACACCGGATTCTACTGTTTAATTATATGTTTATAGATTTTTAAGCTGTTGGTGTACAAAATCTAAATATCTAAAACAAAGTCGGGATATTTACATTATTTATAACTCAAGAACGGCTGGCCCGATTTTTATGATCTTTGATTTGTTGGAGTTGTCTCCGCCCCGAATAGCAGAATAACTATTAAAACACGAGAAAAATTCAAGAAAAAAAAATATATGAAGAAAATTAATTTTCTCATACATTTTGTATGAAAAGACTGTTTTGATGATATCTGGAGAATGGATTGGGGAACAATAAATTTCACGCGGACGAAGCTAGTATTAAATACGCATGGCAATCATACCACAAAGTAATATACAACAAACAGCCACAATAACATGACATACATGTGTATGATGACAATGACAAGTTAATTCTTATTAATGGATTTTTTTAACTAAAATAAAGACATTAGGCTATGAACCTAATTTACCTTTCAATACTATGATTTCTCTTCTTTCATTCTATTATTGTGAATTTTAACATAGAAAGAACAAAATTAATCTAAAATGTAATTAATAAACATAAGCAATGTATTTTATAACTATTTTACGAGGACATCAATTAAAAACACATACATTGAACACAAGTTTTTTTTTTTTTATTCTAAATTGTTATTAAAATGATGTTGTAAACTTTCATCAGAATGTAAGTAATTATCGTTATTATAATATTTGTCAATAAATACATTTTATAGTTTAAAAAATGCAACTAATCTCACCTTCAGCTCTCCTGAAGAAGCCATCCTGCCTCTCTTTGAGAACCAACACACCTTCCCGATCGAAATTCTGCGACGTCTGAGATGCTAATGCAGCCAATTCTTGTTTATTATATCTCATATTTATGAAATTAGTACAAAAATATCATTCTAAACGTATCGTACGCGTGTAGTATTCTAATTCACTAACAATGCAAGGTGGTACAGTGAATACAGGTTTTAGTTGCTTCAATACCGAAGTGCAGGCCCTAGCGGCAACTGATGTTAGGTAGGAATGGGTACGGATAGTTTTACGGCATTTTGTTATTTCATTTTTTTGTTATTTATATATTTTTGTCCAGTTATTGAAATTTTTGCACCTGATTTGACTTTACAAAGTTACAAAGTGTTCCCAGATAAAGAAGAATACAGTACAGATAACAAAACACAAAACTGAAACAACGTACGCAACGTTTTCACTCCCAACTCGTAGTCACACCAGTTATCACACCAGTATGACAAATAGGTTTTTCTTTCTTGTTTGTCACACTACTGATTTTTCACACCATTTATTGCATTTATTTCAAAACTAGTGCTTTCCTAGTTACCTAAATTACTTAGTTTGTAATTAAATTACGTATTAGCTTATATTTTTAACGCAATGTGTCAAGGAAATGTCCCAATGATATTTCACAGTTTTAAAAGTTTTAATTGGCAGGAATAATTATCGTTATCAGTTTGGTCGACCCTTCCTTTTTTTAAATATAATTTCCTTTTGATTGAATAATTCTGTGTATACTTTTAGTATGGTTACGTAGTTTTTATTTAATTGGGAGTGCTAACTTTCATAAACGTGAACTTGCATAGTGCGTACTTGGATAATCGTCGGGCCTCTGCGAGTTGGCTTCGGCCCCTCCTACGCCTTCCAAAGGTCCGGGGCCCCAGGTTCCCGAGATAGTCAAAAGTAATAATAATATTTCGCCCAAGAAAAAAGAGACAAATTGAAAAATATAACTTCGTCATTAATACGCTATTAAAACTAACATAATAACGTATCTTTTATGGAAATGCTGCGTTGATATACATATACATTCAAACGTCTTTGTTTATTTTAACCATTTGTACTTAGCACAACACTAATGTTAAGATATAAAAGGTGTAGTAAAACCCGTAGTGTGACAAACAAGAAATAAAAACCTGTTTGTCATACTGGTGTGAAACGTTCACTCCCGACTCGTAGTCACACCAGTCGGTGTGACTACGAGTCGGGAGTGAAAGTTTTATTTCATTACAAGGTTACGTTTTGTTTCTCGTTATGAAAAAATTAAAAACAATTTTTTATAGTGTATGTACGGTGGCCTGCCAGTGGCCAGCACATCAAGTTACCACAAACTGTCAAATTTTCTCGTTCGATTTTGAAATTGATTTTTATTCTTATGTTTTTTTTTTTTTGTTTTTATTTTAAATCTACACTCCAACACACTGTGGGAATACAATAAAACCAAAACACTACAATATGAATTACCACCACTTTGCAGGCCTTTGGTATAAAATAAAGCTTGGGCTTTAATATAATTATACGTAGGTACGTACAGACGCCAGCAGGTCAAGCTACCCGAAACTGTCAAATTTCCGCAATCAACCTTGAACCTTATGCTGTAGTGATAAAGTTGAAAATCTATTAAAGAAATTTGACAGATTGTAGTAGCTTGATGTGCTGGCGTCTGTTCAGTGGCTAGCACATCAAGCTACACGAAATTGTAAAATTTATCCAAACGGTTTTAAACTTTAAATGTTGATGATTAAGTTCAAAATAGAGACGATTAAGTTTGTTGGTGATTAAGTTCAAAATCAAACGAGATTTGATAGTTTGTGGCAACTTGATGTGCTGGCCACCGTACGAACGTACCAAAGCCCCAAACTTTATTTTATACCAAAGCCCTGCAAAGTGAAACAACTACCTAATTCATATTGTAGTATTTTTGTTTTAATTGTATTCCCACAGTGTATTGTGAGTGTAGATTCAAACGAATGTGGCAAAATATGAAACTACAACACTACAAGGTTAATGTTGCGCGTGGTTAAAATTGAAACTAACGACGCCGCCGCCGCCGTCTTGTTTTTGAAGTTTTATTTTTTTATTTCAAAAAACTGTGGTACACGGCCACAAATCAAGTTATACATTTCCAGTATAAGCTGACCTCTCATTGTACGGAAATCCTATACAATGCGAGATCAGCCTAAACTGGAGAGTAATAGCTGTAATTGTGGCCATGTGTACAGTCTAATAAAATAAAAATATTTTACAATTTACAGATAAATCGCAAAGAGAGTAGGTAACAATTAACAGAATTGAAACTGGCGTCCTAGTAATGACAGATGGTAATGCTACAGCAGATGGTAACCTGCAAGTAACCTGTATGAAGGCTCCCTAGTCTTCCTAAAAATTGTACTCCTGTGAGTATAATTTTATTAATAGAGACTCTATATGACTGTAGGGTGCAAGCGTATGTTAACTTATACAAGTGTGTGAAGTGTTAAATTAATTTTGCTCACATTTTGCTTTCACAGTAGTACTGGCGCATGTATAGCAAACTTTAGAAATCGGAAGTTGTCAAGTGAATGGAATCTTTATGTGTCACGTGACTTTTCCCGTTTCCGTCATAGACAAATTGTCTTTTGTACTTCCACTTAGCGTTGCCAGACCTAAGAATTTACTCGTAAATCTACGAAATTTACATGAATCGCTAATCTACGTATAATCGGTTTATTTAACCAAACAAAGGAATTGTATTTATTAATTAAATTTTGAGTAAAACGAATCGCAACAGTGCAACAATACTGTAAAAAAAGTTACCTAACCATGAGCTGATCTTACACCTAACCAAACCGCACAAAGTAAGCGAAAGCGTGATTTGATTCCGTGATTCAATCCCAACGCCATCAAACTGCATCTTAGGTACTAAATCCGTTCGCAACATTTAAGAACTGATGAATCTTTTATTTATTTTTTCTTTGTCTTGGACATTGTTCCCCTAGATTTATTTGTTTTTCATTTTCTTTATCAACAATAAACGTATTTAATTTTATTTATAGTCTATGAATAAATGTACTTTAAAATCAGAATTTATGTACAGTGGCCAGCACATCCATCTACACGAAACTGTCAAATTTCTCCAAACGATTATAATTAAACTAAGTTCAAAATCGAGCGAGAAAATTTGACAGTTTGTGGTAACTTGATGTGCTGGCTACCGCACAAAAAATCTACGGATTTCTACGGACATTACAGGGTCGCCTACGGATTTTTAGAAACCAGATCTGGCAACACTGCTTCCACGCCCGGCGGCAGCTTGTGTCCTCGCGAAAATTATTTATTTTCTAATATAAATATATTTTATTTTACTGATAATTACTTCAAAATGGACACAAGGAAGCTGACGGAAATTCTGCGTGGAACCATCGATGTAAACCAGAGGCAGGCGGCTGAAGAACAGCTTGCACAGGTGAGTTATAAATTCGCATCCATCAAGCACATGCTCGGGAATTTTATAACGCGACCAAATTGCATAGCTCTGATAAGGTTATGCGGCTCCGTTGTTTGAGAGCCTTTTCAATTTAGTCGTCTAATGACATGCCGCGCTGGTATGATAGGGAGCACCATGTTTTAACTGAACTCTTGGATTATTTGGTTTTATTTGTTTAAAATTCTCGGCATTTGTCAGTATAGGTCTATCTTTATCTAGACAATGTATATGGACGCTGTCTGACTAAATGCGATATGTATAATTCGACAAGAAGTTCTAACCAAACTTGACCAGCTCATGTAAAGTCATTAGTTACTATAAATAGATCCCTTACAATTTAAGTATTCGACAGTTTTTGCGCGTTTTGCTCGTCATTTTCGATTGTATAATGAACAAGCTCTTCTTGTGAGGGTAATAATTGATAAAAGAAGGTAGACTAAACAAAACTATTGGATGCAATGGTTTAATTTTTGAAGAACATTCCAAGTCTTAGACTAGTTTACCCGCTATATTCGCCAAATAGAATTATACTTCTATTTCGTTTTAGAATAATGCATGAGAAAAAAAAAATCTTTGTGTACCCACTAACAAACAGAAAAATAAAACGTTGATGATTAACACAGGGTACCTAATAGTATGGGAGGTGGCATTAGTCTGAAGAAGTCATATCATACCATCTGAAAATCATAACAATAAAAGTTTTCCCATAGCAGATAAGAGATCTGAGCATCAACTGTTCCAGAAGTGTGGGAATCCAAAGTTACATCATGTCAAAGTTGTAAAAAAAAAGTTGAGGGTGGAAGTAAGGGTACTATTTATATCAGTTGAGTAAATAAACATGTAATAGTTTTATTTAAATAAAGTCCTGTTATGCACTATGAACATTATGCAGCTGAATAATTACCTTAACACGTTAACAGTGCATGACCCATCGATGGTGCATTTATAATCTCATATTGTACGTGCATGCCCCATCCATGGGGCATGAGTCCAAACAAGGGTTATGAAGTACAGAGTTTATATGTACATGACCCACTGGCGGGTCATTCCTCAAAACCATTTTATTTTAAGAAACTCAAACTCAAATCATTTATTTCAATTAAACCATTTACAGGCACTTTTGAATTGTCAAGGAGTCGTTCAGTAAGAAAAATGAAGCTACATGCCCATTCCAAAGCGTAGGTACCTATGGAGAAGAACGGGCAAGAAACTCCATGAACACTCTTTTAAATTAAGTTTTTCCAAAAATAATTATTAGTTACATCATAATGTTGAATTTATAATGAAATATGAGAACAATGTAAAAATAATAAATAAGAACGTAGGTACACGTAAAAAAAAAACGAAAAGGAGTATAGTAATCAAAAAAATGTCATGTCTTATAATATCTGTCATTATCTGTACCTATCGCAACTTAAAATCTACATTTTGCAATTACATGCAAGGGATGGTACCCATAATCCTAGTTACACAGGGATCGTGTCAATAAACGATGCAAGTCTCTTTGACAATCTAACTGATGATCTTTACACCCAGGAACATTCAGCTAATGGTGATTTTTATCATTGGTAACATGTTGCTTGCCATGCTGGGTTGAAATAACCAACACTTTTAAGAATCAATGGGGCCAAAATCAATCTGCTTTGCCTTTTCCCAACTATGTTTGGGTCGGCTTCCAGACTAACCGGATGCAGCTGAATACCAGTATTTTACATGGAGCGACTGCCTATCTGACCTTCACAACCCAGTAACTGGGTAACACGATACCCCTTGGTAAGACTGGCAGTCAGACTTTTGGAGTTCTAACGACCCGTAACGACTGTCAAAGATCCACGATTGACAGCCGGGACCAACGGCTTAACGTGCTTTCTGAGGTACGGAGGAGTCTCGGTATATAAGATGGTCACCCATCCACGGACCAACCCCGGCAAGCGTAGCTTAACCTGACGGATCGACCAATTCGGCTGTTATTAGCCACGAGCTCCTCAAAAAATCAATGGGGCCATGAGGGTTAATATATTGGCAGTGGATATTTTAATTGAATTATTGATTGTACACTGTGACCAGCGCGGCGCCGAATATTATATTGAACAACACACTTCTAATCGAGTTGAAAGCTTGTCTTATCAAATTATTTTTGTGTTACACAAAAAAAAAAAAAACATTGCATAATCATTAATTATAAAATAAGTATTTAGGTAAATTAACAATCTAACTTTATATTATTGTATCTTAAATCGATTTAGTTTAAATCAGTAACCAAAATTGGCAATTGACTACAAAAAAGTAATTTGGGACTAATCATCTACAAAGTTAAAAATTTAATTTGGTGTCAGTGACAATACAGTACAATAAAAATAAACAAATACATCACATAGCCATTGGATAATGTTGAAAAAGATGATGCATAACTCTGATATAGTTTCTGGGTGTAAAGATTGGCAGTTCATTTGTAAATTTTTTATTGATATTAACTGTTGGTGGTACTTATAGTAATTTTATTCTGGGTACATCGTCTTCACATGTAATGATATAATTGATGTATACAAAGTATTGTAAAACAGTTTAATAGAGTAACAGTGGAGTTTCTTGCCCATTCTTCTCCATGCGAAACTACCTTTTGGAAGGGGTAACTAGAATCAATTTTATTTCCGTGTAAATTTTGAGATTCAAAAGTGCCATTTATGTGCTTATTTGAAATAAATGCTTTGACTTTGACAAAGACATTTGCAATGCTCAGAATCACTGACCGTGTAGCGTATTATTGACGATGACGCTGACTGACTGTGTTCCCCGTTATAAATACAGCTGACTATTATGTAAAAAAGAGGTTTATTTTTATTTTTTGTGGTACACTTTACTACCGGTACCGTGTGGTGCCGGACGTAAAGAATAGCACCATCCTATTTCCTCTCATGGGTGTCGTAAAAGGCGACTAAGGGACTTACTAGAGAATGGGCAGCAGCGTTCTCTATGCATTTTTAACACCATACTGCGATCGCCAACCCGCCTGCCAAGCGTGGCGATTATGGCAAACCCCCCCCAATTGGGGGAGGCTTATGTCCAGCAGAGGACGTCTTTCGGCTGAAATGATGACACTTTACTAAATGTTGGTAAGACCTAATTCTAAGTCGAGGTTTACTTAAACTTAAAGGCCATAATATCAATAGTATAATCGGCAATACGCCGGTCATAATGTCCGGCGTAGCGCAAATCGCTCGTTGAATTAAGGTATTTACTGCCAGTCATATTAACTCCCATAGCCCCATTGAGTCTTTCAAGTGCTGGTTAATTTTACCCACCATGGGAAGCAATGAGATAACAACAATAAAATCCCAATTTGGTAAATGTTCCTGGGTGTATAGATCATCAGTTCATTTGTCATAGTGACTTACAATGCTCAGAATGATGCTCTGATCGTATAACTTGTTTATGATGCTAGCAGGCAGTCGTTCCCCTGTTTAATATGCAGTTAACTATGTGTTTCAATATTAAAAAGGTATTATTATTCAGCTGCATAAAGATCATAAAGCTCTTAATGTACAGTGGCCAGCACATCAAGCTACACGAAACTGTCAAAGGACATGTCTGGTGGAGCAATGGGCGATTGTCTAGGTAGTCAAAGAAAATGTTAAGTAATGATTGTTACATTATTATAATCGTCGTATTTTATAGTTTATCAGTTGATAAGTTTCAGGAGTCAGGATCTTGCGTAAACTGGTCAAAATAAGGTTTATGTGCTGGGATTTTTCTTAGTTTTTTTTATTATAACGCCATCTGTGAGGGAATACAGGTACTAATTGGTGGTATGCCTTTGTGTGGTTAATAAAACATTTAATATTTTGTTGGTCTGACATCGTATTCTGCAGTTTTTTTTTTTTGGATATTTCTGTTTGTGTAACAAAAATGTAAAGCACCTATTGTTTATCTATTAAATACTTACTAGTGCTACTAATTGCATAACTTTTTTTTTTTTTTTTTCACTTTGTCACAAAGCGTAATCTTTATTGTTCACATAAGCACATAATACGATATTGGTATCATCTTTAATTCCGTATTTTGGTTTCTATCTTCAATACCCATAATATCATTTATTTTAGCTACGTCAATGTCATGTCAAAAAAGTAATAAATACTTACCTTTATATTAGGAAGCGGGTATTCAAAGAAAAACACGTTTGATGTGTACCTACTCAAAAATATTTTAGTACCTAATATTGTCGTATTTTATACGCAAATACGTTAATATATTCCTTTAATCTAAAATAAGCGGCTTTATAGTTATTGTGCACACTCTTTAAAGGTAATTACGGGATAAAATGGAACGACAAAAACATTAGTACTTCCCGTTAAAAATGGCAAAACGGAAGCTACGATTGAGTACTGTTTTTTTGAGAATTATGTTATGCAAGTAATACTGAATTAATAAATCCATAGTAATTTAGATCTAAATTTTTAAATCTTACTGTAAAACCTTAAATCATGAACATTTACCGATACCAGAATTACCAGAGGGCAGAAACTGGACATGTCCTTTCTCCAAACGATTTTAAACTTTAAAATATCGACGATTAAGTTCAAAATCGAACGAGAAAATTTCACAATTTGTGGTAACTTGTTCTGGCTACCATACAAAATAATTAAAAAAAAAAGAAAATAAGAAATGTCTCATACTTTCCGCACTAAGAAATTACGTTTTTATTCGTGTTTTTTACTACTTTTTCAAGGTGTAACGATGGATTTCCCCTTGAGTGCGATGACTGACTTTCAAATTCATGATGATTGAATATTAATCAACTACTAGAAATGAAACTTTTAAATTGCTCGCAAAATCAAGCAGCACCTCCCTTACTATAAGCACTGCTTACTAGCAAGTTTAATTAGTTGCTAGTATGTTTATCTACCTACAGTATAGTCCACAACAATAAAGTAGGAATATGTCGTGAGTTAATAAACAATCTTTTCGTGTGAGTGTAATAATTGTTTTAAAAAAGTAGACTAAAAATACTCAAAACTTTTTTGGATGAAATGGTAAAATGATTCCAGAACATTCCCAGTCTAGACAAATTTTTCTGCTAATTTCACCAAATAGAATTATACTTCTACTTCTTACTACAATAATGCAAGAATATCTTATATATAAAATTCTCGTGTCACAATGTTAGTTACCATACTCCTCCGAAACGGCTTGACCGATTTTTATGAAATTTTATATGCATATTCAGTAGGTCTGAGAATCGGCTACTATCTATTTATTTTTTTAAGTTCTAGGTAGGTATGGTAGGGTAGAGTAGTGGAGTTTATACTATAGCTTTTGACAGAACGAAGTCTGTCGGGTCAGCTAGTATAATAGAAAAAAATAAAATTTTACCAAGTGCCCATAAACAGACGATAGATTTTTTTTTTTTTTTTTTCATTTTAACACATTTTATTCACGGTTTACTAGCAAGTTTCAATAGTCATATTTTATCAATAGGTATATTTGTGTTCAGTATAGTCCACAACAGTGCGGTAAGAATCTGACATGAGTTTGCTATATCCAACAAGATGGTCATTGTATGCATATCTTAGATCATATACTTGTCTAGATGACACATTGACCGTACCGAACGGCCCAAATAAAGCCTACTATAATTGGTAGACTCGCTTCTCACAAACGTCAGTGTCATTTGAATCACTTTAGGGTAACGAAAAATAATTCATTATGCCGGTTTGTGCTGTCAAATTGTGTCGTAATTATGTCGGAAAACCGTATAATAACACCAAGATCACTTTTCATCGGTAGGTTTTGTTATTTAAACACTATTATTTTAAGAAAACACGATTTTTTATTCGTTATTTTGTAGGTTAGTCTGATTAGCCGGTGTTGTCAGTTTATTACTAGGGAGTTATGGCGAAACTATGGGAGACAAAATACAAATATCATAACTACATCATGCTAAAAAAAAAAAAAACACCATATTTGTAAATCAGATAACGTAGCCCAGGCAATAAAATTAAAGAGAAAACTGTTTCGAAAACAAACACAAAGAGATGGGTTTTGATTTATAAATTAATGTATTTTGTTTTTCGTTGTATTTTTTGTTGTAACTAAATTAAATAAAACACTAATCTACAAAATAATTACTTTATTTAACCTATTTTGTTTAACTTTCATCTTATTAAATAATGGAAAAAGGGTAAGTTAATAATTTGGAGCAGGCATCCCTAAACACGCACACCTTGACAGTTTGACCACAATAAGTACACGAGCGGTACTCACATATATCACGTAATTGGTGACAGTTTTCGGGCGTCGTTTGTTTGCATTGCTCCATCTAGACAAATAAATAATCTAAGATGCACATCATGTCCAGTTGTTATTTAAAATGACATACAATAAAGCATGCATTATATTGAATCTTACAATGCAAGGCAGAGCTTGATGTGCATCTAGATCTAAACTGGTATTTTAATTAAATCAGAAAAAAATAGCAGCTAATATAGTTAATTCTACAAAAAATATAGAACTAAATGGCCCATTCCCATACTGTAACTATAGTTCTACTTGTAATTCATTAGCTTGACAGTCGTAGAGATACCAGTTTCTTTAAAAAATAAGGTAGTGAGGTGAAAAGTAGAATTAACAAAATTTATATAAGTTTTTATTTTTTTCAGTTAAACCAAACATTTTTTTTTTTATAACGCACCCCTGGTGCAGCATTGTCACTTATGTAAACTATAAAATACTTAAGCTGCTTTCATACTACGCTATAATAATAGCATATATGTAGTATATAGCTCATAGCACAACAATATCGCGCACAAGTGTTGTGCTATGAGCTATATAGTATATGCTTTTATATTATAGCGTAGTCTGAAAGCAGCTTTATGCTTCAGAAGTGTATTAATTTGAATTATATGGTTTCATTTATTTTGTTAAAAATTTAAAAGAACATGTCAGGATATAACCTATCCATCTTCCCTAAATCATGAAGTGTCATCAAATATATATAAGATAGGATACTAAAGTTTAAAATACTTTTACTGAAAAAGTTACTTTTTGCATAAGTTACAGTGTTGCTCCGGGGGTGCGATATATGGGTGCTCATGTCGAATCTACTTCGATTGAAACAAATTCATCATTCTTGTAACTCTGCACTTGTGCTTAGGATATGAAATCTATTTTCCTTTGCATTGAGATGTATTAAAAAATATATATATTATTAAAACATTAAAATTTAATTTTAGTATTAAAACCATTTAATGTTTCAGATTCACAAAATCATTGGTTTTGCACCATCACTGCTTCAAGTGGTTATGCTAAATGATGTTCCCATACCAGTGCGACAAGCAGGTGCAGTGTACCTCAAGAACCTTGTTACTTCCGGATGGCAGGAGAAGGAACCTGAAGAGGGGGAGCCTATCCCCTTCAGTATTCATGAACAAGATCGTGCTATGATCAGGGACATCATTGTAGATGCTGTCGTACAGGCACCGGATATAATAAGAGTACAGTTGTGTGTCTGTTTGAAAACCATAATCAAACATGACTTCCCAACACGTTGGACACAAATCGTGGATAAGATCCACATATACCTCCAAAACCCTGAGCCTAACAGTTGGATGGGTGCTCTTCTGTGTCTCTACCAGTTGATAAAGAACTATGAATACCACATTGCCGAGAAGAGAGTGCCATTAATAGAAGCAATGAACCTGCTTCTTCCAATGATGTACAATTTGATCGTGAATCTCCATGCTGATCCGTCCGTGGAATCTGTTCTAATTCAAAAGCAAATATTGAAGTGTTTTTATGGCCTCATTAAGGTAATAATCTTTTTTTTTTTACTTATGGCCTCAATTATAGTGACTTAATTAGCTGGTTTAAACATAATTCCTTTGTTTCAGTACATTTTACCCCTAGACCTGATAACGAAAGACATTTTTACAAAATGGATGGAGGTGTTACGCAGGGTAATGGAAGCACCTGTGCCAGAAACCACTCTGCAAGTGGACGAAGACGAACGTATGGAGTTGCCATGGTGGAAATGCAAGAAGTGGGCAGTGCACACCTTGTACAGACTATTTGAACGGTAAGTTTACCTATTATTCATCTGTTTTAAGAATTTATTACAGCATGTGATAGTTCTCCGTCTCTGGTTACTAGTTTATGTTCTGCAGAAGAAGTTTACAAGATTTAGTTTGAAATAAAATATTTCTTATTTTATACTTTCCCATCAAATACATAAATAATATCATGTAATTGAAAATATCTTGTCTTAAGGCCATTATTATGATTACCGGTTTTTTCTAACGAATATAAATTGGAAAACCATATTACAATATAATTCTATGGGGAGATGCTCAATGCTTTATCTGTACCTATTTTTAACGTTTCAACTTTTATCTCGCCACTTTTTCCAATTTCCCTTTGAATTGGAATATTTAGTTATAATTGAATTATCTTGTTAATTAGTTACTTGCTTTGTAAATGGCATTACGATTTCCCATCACTAAACTGTCCACGGTTGCATTAATGACTTGTTACCCGACTGTACGATAGAAACTACAGGGTTTGTTATTATGTTTTCACGCGTATCTTTGTACGTGGAATTCTTTATACCCTCAAAGCATCCTGACGTGCCTCAAGTTAATAAACAGAGTAAAAAAATAATAAAATGAAGAGGTTATGTATTCGACGATTGTTTTTTCATATACTCTTATGTACTCGAACAGCGATTTCTCAGTGACACCTAGGCCGATTTGCGTAAATCTTTTTCATTTTGAAGAAGCCCGCGTGTTTGTCCCATACAAATATTATGAATTTATTAACTTTGCTTGAGAAGTTTTTGATTTAGCTTCAATAATAGGTTTTTAATCCAGTTCGTCTATGTTTGATGATGTATGAAAATTATTTTTCACTGTAGATGCTTTTTGTTTTCTTTTTTTTTGCAGTCTTGTTTTTTAGTAATTTTTTTCGCTGATAATCTAAAAACCACTGTTGTTGTCACTAGGCTGTTTATTTCACTATATTAACTTTGTCGTTCACAAAATATTTTCCATAGCAACTGCCATGTCCATAACCTTCGAAAACAGATGTTTTGTGTTAGCAATATTTTAAATGCCTTTGGCATTAAGTCCGCCTCTGTACATTTCTGTGCTTGAAGCATTAAATTTAAAAAAAAAACCATGTTAGTAAAAGCATGCTAATTTTATTTTTAAATCGTGATTAGTTTATAGAAGTATACTTCTGCAGCACTGCCTTTTTCAAATCAACACCAGAATTTGGACAGGATTGAAAAATGGTTACCTTGGTCCAATTGTAATTTTCTGTGATTTATTGTATTGTATTATGAATGTGTTAGTTATAATTTTTATGATTTCAAACACAATGTGAATTGTTCATGAATAAATTTGAATTGAATTGAATATTGTCCGGCGTTACTAGATTCTAGCGCTGGATTGAAATATTGGATCAATGTTAATTAGCCTTAGGTGTGCTACACACAAGGGGTGGCACGCATTATTATATGCGCGCCTTAATAGATAAGTACTTGTTGATGGGGCCCGTATCTCCCGAGCTCTCGACTCATGGTTCTAGCTAGAAGGAACGGTGGGGTTTTAGTTAGTAGGACTCCGACATACCCCTCCGTTCTTCCCAGACGAATTTTATCCATGAGGAATTCCCATGGTACAAAAAAAGTGTGCTACACACTTGTTCGGGTCGGCACATTAGATTAGGCAGTATTTGTTGAACAAGAAAGCCGAAGCAACGAGGTTAAAAACTGCCACTTGCTCACTTCAGATGTCACTACTATCACTAGTCTAAGAATTTGACAGCGAGCTGTATCATGCATGTCATCCATATTTTATTTGTAAACAAGCGACTTATTTTACGCATTGTGAGTTTATGTCCCGTTGCGCAGCTGTTGACTGCACAAATAAGGGACTCATGTATTTACCAGAGATGTTAAGAGATGAAAAAACACGATAATTCGTCAAGACTATGCTTTCCATTTATAACCTGAAGACTATGGGTTAAATTCATATACAGGTGATGCTCCCAAGAGAACTAAGTCCGTTTTCATTACAGGCACTCGTGGTGTAGTATGTAAGTACATTATATTGAGGGTGTGTGTGTTTATATTATCATGTTAGATCAGTGCTAGAATTAACATTTTTATAGGGCAACATTATTCTAACGTTTTTCTAGGGCAGGAATGTCTGGAAGGTCATCCTCGAGTTGAAACCAACTCCGTTCCGGGTATTCCTGACGTACGCCTCCAGTTTTCAATAAAAATAATAATTTAAATACAACAAACACAAAACGACCTATAAATTATAAAACCTTCATAATTTATTGACCTTTCTCTTAGCTTGTCTTTTATCTGTGCTACACTCCCAAGTCGCATACGTATTCATCTAGTTTTCTTTACTTTGTGATCGACACAACAGTAAAAATATAAAAACAATGGCGGTTTCTGGACTAACAGCAGTGCTGCCACCTATCACAAGCTTTCAACTTTTAACCTCATTACTACATCATTTTATTCTGTATTGGCATGTCGCAGTTGATTTTTACCGACCGAGAGACCTTATTACCGAACATAATATCTACTTAAATTAGATTACTTTTATAATATGCTTTTGTTTCTGTTCTAATTTTATTTTAATTTTGATTTTAATATTGTTTCCAAATGTTTTTTTTTTTAAATCTATTTTTGTTTTTGATTTCATGATTTTATTTAATTTGCTTTTATTCTAATTTGTTTTGAAACTTGATTCTAACAGTGCTCATTTTTTGCTTTTTGCTGAAACTAAATTTTAAGTAATATAATTTTATACCTTCGCTGCATAACATTTGCATTGTAACCTTACTTCAAGAATTCACTGGGTCCCGAAATACAGGTACTCCAACCTAGCTCTGGTATCAAAGTTTCAAATCTAGACACGGAAGCCATAAGCACTTAAGTCAAATCTAAACTTAAAAGACTTAAGTACTTTTGGCCGCCGCGTCTAGAAATGTTTTCAGTAACCTGTGTGTTGGCATACACACAGGTTACTGAAAACATTTGGATTTAACAAAGTGGGGATGATTTCACTATATATAACTCAAGAACGGCTTCACTGACTTGTATGATCTTTGATTTGTTGGATTTTTCTCCGCCCCGAATAGCAGAATAACTATTAAAACATGCAAAAATTTAATGAAAAAAAATATTATTCTCTCTAATTCATTTTCTCATACATTTTGTATGGAACAGCTTTTTTGATAACATCTAGGGAATGGATTGGGGAACGGAAGAACAAGAAATATCACGCCGACGAAGTCGCGGGCAGAAACTAGTATTTTATAATATTTATTATACCGCTCGCGGGCCGGCTGTGCCGATTAATGCCGACCCGAACAATTGTTTAGTAAGCCTTAATATTTAAATAGCACAGAAACATATTTAATCTTTAATTAAATTGTAATTAAATGAATAAGCTGTTTTTTCTTATCTTCTGCGATTAGACCCTAGAGCAGACTTGTTGTTGGATTTGGTAGTGCAGAGTGGTTTCTTCAGCGAGATGTACCTCATTTGAATATTTTATTGGAGCATGTCCTATTTGGCAATCAATGATTATGTATTAAACATAAAAACGAATACGACAATTCACACATTGGTGTCGATTCCCTTGTTCAAAAACTAAACTAAATTTAAGTTCAGTGCATCTTTTTCTTTCTATTTCATTAAGAAAAGGACAGAAGATAAATTTTTGTTTAGTCCTGTCAAATTAATCAGCGCCTGTCACTACTCCATACAAGTTTAGACGTGATTAAAAACTTGTCTTTTAAAATTACGTCAATTTACATTAAGCGCTGATTAATTTGACAGGACTAAACTAAAATTTAACTTCTGTCCTTTTCTTAATGAAATATAAAGAAAAAGATGCACTGAACTTAAATTTAGTTTAGATTGTGAACAAGGGAATCGGCACCAAAGTCGCATTTATATTTATTTTAGTGTTTTATTGTACTCCATTATTCTAACGTAACTAATTTATTATTAATTATTTACTGTCAACAGGTATGGCAGTCCAGTGAACGCCCGCGAGGAGTACGTGCAGTTTGCTGAATGGTATCTAACTACCTTCACTGGCGGGATCTTGGATGTTCTCTTGAGCATACTGGACCAATACAGAAACAAGGTGTACATCTCACCCAGAGTCCTACAGCAGACCATCAGCTACATCGATCAATGGTGAGATGTTCTATATTGTACCAGACATTTTATGCCGGGCTTGACTCTTATCAAGACACTAGACGCTAGTCATCTGCTTGTGTCACGATTAATACGTAGGATGTTCCATAAGTCTTGCAAAAATCTAACTATTTATTAAACTTTTTCAAAATAAGAACCATCACTGTTATTACACTTATGCATGCGTTCAAACCACGTATTAAACATAATCTTCCACTGATCCTTTGTGACACTGGCACAGGCCTCATCCCATGCACTTATTAATTCGTCATCAGTTGCAAATCATCGTCCTTTCAACTTTCAACCTCTTTGAAATTCCTTATACCACCTGAACACAGTAGGAAGAGAAGGGCTCTCTTTACCGAAGGTATTAAACATTTCCTCGTGGCACTCCTGGTAAGAAAATCCACGTTTGAAATTGTAAAAGAAAATCACTGTACTCGCGGTTACCGAGACTAGCCATTTTCACAATTTTTTTTATTTATTTACCAAAGATTACTGATGCCAAGCTCAACAAACACTGCGTGCATGGACTTGTAATGAGTGGTAGATAACCATACGCTCAGTCATACATGTCCAAACTTGTTACATTCTTTCTATTGCAACACTTATGGAACAGCCTACGTATTTTATGCATAGCATAGTTTTTTCAAAAAGTTTTGGCATAAACTTGTCGTCTCTTTCCCAGCGTGAGCCACGCTCATTCGTGGAAGCTCCTGAAGCCTCACATGTTCGCCATAATTCAAGACGTGCTGTTCCCTCTCATGTCGTACTCCGAAAATGATGAAGAACTATGGGAAACTGACCCTCACGAATATATACGAATCAAATTCGGTAGGTAAAAACTTTAAATATGTAAATCTATAAAAAATCACACTAACAAATTTACCAGGACCGATTTTGCTTGCTTACAGTCTGCCAACTCCAGTTGGAATATCGTAATGTTGCTTTAGATTTAATCAGATATTTATTTGTAATGTATATGTGTGTAACCGTTGTTCGAAACCCGTTGTTTAGTACACGGCAAAAATGGCAACCCTTGCTACAATTCCGCCAATAGGGTATTTGACTTTAGTTAAAGTATAAGTACGTATTTATTTTTATTTCAAGGATATTACGGTTGCTTATCTCTTTTGAAGTGTCGAGAAATTTAATAAATAAAACCCGTCAAATCCCCTATTCATCTCGAATGCTAATAACGACGTATTGTGATAATCAATCAATGTGCCATTTGCAGTGATTGACACTATCCCTTACGACTGTTCATTGTAGCAAGGGGGTCTATGATCAAGAGTAACCATTCAGAAGCAGCTCTCCAATTAAGTATTTCACGATAATTTATGACCGCACAAATTAATTATTCGTGATTAACTGGGTTTTGTCACTGTTCTGTATTGGAGGGCTGACTTGAGAGTATTATTACTAATTGTGTTGTTGTTTCATTTATTTATTTAAGTTAAATTATTTTAGCCACTAGGCTGACCGGCTTAGGTCTTCAGATTAACTCTTAATAGCTAATGATTCAACAAACTTATCGATTTCAGCGATTTGCTTCCTTAACTGAATAACACTAGATAAACTTAGCTTAAAATACATCAGAATATGGGTATAGGATAGGACCATATTTACTACAATTATTAACGACTAAATTACAATTTTAACCGCTACAGTTATAAGTTTCGTTTATTGATGTTTATTTAATATCTTTTTAGACATATTCGAAGACTTTGTGTCGCCCGTCACAGCTGCGCAGACGCTCCTTGTGTCATGTTGCAAAAAGCGCAAGGATATGTTGGGACGCACCATGCACTTGTGCATGCAAGTGCTGACGAGCCAGAACGGCGAGTACGGCCCGAGGCAGCGCGACGGTGCCCTGCACATGGTCGGCACGCTCAACGATATTCTAATCAAGAAGAAGTTCTACAAAGAAGAGATCGACTCTCTCCTCAGCCAATACGTATTCCCTGAGTTCCAAAGTCCCCTCGGATACATGCGCGCAAGGGCTTGCTGGGTACTCCACTGTTTCGCCAGCGTCCGTTTCAAGAACGACCAGCTTCTTCTGGAAGCTGTCCGCCTGACTGTCACGGCACTCCTCAACGACGCTGAACTTCCCGTCAAAGTCGAGGCAGCCATAGCCATTCAAATGCTATTATCCTCACAAGAAAAAGTACACAAATACTTGGAGCCACAAGTGAAGGCCGTCACGACTGAATTGCTGAAAGTAATTCGCGAGACTGAGAATGATAATATAGCAAATGTGTTGCAGAAGATTGTACCTTTGTACACTGAGCAACTGATGCATATGGCGTTTGAGATCACCGATCATCTAGCGACTACTTTCAGTAAAGTAATCGAAACAGATTCGGGGACTGATGAGAAGGCAATCACAGCGATGGGTCTGCTGAACACCATGGAAACGGTTCTCAATGTGATGGAGGACAACCCGGAGATTATGGCTCAGCTAGAGAAGACAGTGCTGCGCGTCGTCGGACACATACTGCATCACAACATCATTGGTAAGGAGTCTTTATTCAATTGACTGCAGTAGCAATTTATCAATGCAACCGGGGACAAGCGCTCAATTGCTGTTTCAATACAAAGGGTTCTAGATTGAACTGTGATTTAAAATTCATGATTTATCTCCATCATTGAATTGTAACGTGAAAATCAATCATTGTCTGTTATGATTAGTTTAAGCAGAGTTTAGAGTCAACGCAACTATTGTGTTTTTGACTACAGAATGCATAATTGGACTGAATTCAACAGAGATTCATAAAATATGTAATTCTAAATACATCTATATAAATAAATAAAATTGTCTGTTTGTAATGTCAAAATAACAGCTTTTTACTAAATGCATATGAAAGTATATAGGGTGCTTAAAACAATATTTTTTTTGGCTGTCTGTTCCGGCTAATCTCCGAAACGGCTGGACCGATTTTGACGGGACTTTCACTGGCTGATAGCTGATGTATAAGGAGTAACTTAAGCTACTTTTATTTTAGAAAAAGCCACGCGGGCGAAGCCGCGAGCAGCAGACAGTTTGCCATATTATCATTAGAATTTTCTGCGCAATAACATCACATTGAAATATGTGGAATTTAGATCTTATAAAATAAAATATTTTTTATAAAATTTCCTTTTTTTATATTTAAAAAAATAAGTAAAAGCAGGATACGTCGTAATAATGCTAGTCATTAATTGTGTTCACACTAAAAAGTGTGCTATGTTTATGACTACGTAAGTTTGTGTGAACTTATAGCTCATTATGATTAATTAATTGACCTGTTTGTGAGCATTTTGCTCGCAATGATTAATTGACATATGTTCAGATCTTTAGATCTCTCTTCTTTGTTTAGTAAACAAAAGTTACCATTTCGTCCCTAACATTTTTTTGTGTTGCGGCAAATATTTTGCTGGCAACAACAAGCTACGTTACATGTACGATAATCAAACGCATAACATTGTTTCACCAACATGTTTTGTGTTGCGGGAAATAAGGTTGTGCAAATGTTTGAACTTATTTTATAATTATCAGCCAAATGACAGTTATATAATTCTATAGAATACTACGAGGAAGCGATGACACTGCTCTGCAACTTGACTGCTAAAACCATATCTGAGGACATGTGGAAGGTTCTCGAGATGCTGTACCAAGTGTTCGAGAAGGAAGGCTTCGATTACTTCACGGATATGATGCCCGTCCTGCACAACTACATCACGGTAGACACCAACGCGTTCCTGTCTAATGAGAACCATATTCTTGCTATGTTCAACATGGCTAAAGCTGTAAGTGCATTTATTATTTTTAATGTCTTTGGTGTTATTTACAACCATTCGTCGCGTATTTCCAGTAGAGACACTTCTCCAAAAAAAAAATATCGTTTTTTCTATCATGCGGATTTACCCGCATGCGTGACATATTTTTCTTTAATTTTGGGTATTAAAATACAGAATACAATATAGAATCTAGTCTATATGGACGACGAGGCAAATTAATCCGCCTATACTCCATTTATTATAACATTAGACAAATAACTGTTCTCACCCTTTCGTTATTTCGTTGTAAACGTTTAATAAACTCCGTTATTTGACAATAAATACAAAGCACTGTAATCTATTTACCATTTACATTTAAAAAAATAACTCTTAAAGTGCAGTAATTTCAACAATATTACACAATAACTGTCGTTATGTAGCCGTTATTTGTCTAATGCTATAGTAAATGGAGTATAAGTGAAGTAATCCGCATTTCAGTACATTAAAACGCCCAAAATAGAAAATTATTCTTAACAATGCGATCACCGGTCCACAAAATTCGATCTAAAGAAAAACGGCCACGTTCCTCTAGATCGTTTTTTGTTGCTTCGTGTCTCAATATTAAACTTTATAAAAGGTATTAGAACATTGTAGACACACTTACCGAGGTTGCTGATTGAACCGTTTTTCATAATTTCTTCTCAGTCACGAGATAATATTTTTAAGGAGTGGCACTAGTGGACCTGTGTTTGCCCTCTCAAGAAACCCAAACTATACCTGTATTTTTTTTTAACAGCTATGTTTAACTCTTGCGATTTTTTTCCATAAATACGTGCACGCCTTGCTGATAACATATTTAAGCGACTACGATTTTTTTATTACTTGTATGTATGCGTCTGATAATATTTGATCCACCTATTATGTTGTGTAACACTTTCATATAGTAGAACTAATCCATACTAATATTATAAATGTGAAAGTAACTAGCTAGTACTACTACTAGCTACTATTACTAGCTACTAGTAATAGCTACTAGTACTAGCTACTAGTACTAGCTACTAGTACTAGCTACTAGTACTAGCTACTAGTACTAGCTACTAGTACTAGCTACTAGTACTAGCTACTAGTACTAGCTACTAGTACTAGCTACTAGTACTAGCTACTAGTACTAACACTAGCTACTAGTACTAGCTACTAGTACTAACACTAGCTACTAGTACTAGCTAGGCTACTTTTTTACGCGATAACCGACATCCACGCGGGCGGAGCCGCGGGCCAAAGCTAGTAACTTATATAAATATAATAATTAAATTATTATCTACTAATTATTAGAAAAACAATCTTCACACATAATAAGTAGTCTGATACTAGGCTTCCTTTTTTAATAGAATAACTTTTTTTTTTTTAAGTATCAGTCTCTTAGCTTTTTTTACACAGAAAATCATTAGACTTTTGCTCGGATTTCTGCTCGTCTCGTAACGAGACACGTGTTGTTGTAAATGTCACACATTTGCGAAGCACGAATGTTTTGTGTTAATGAACTCGGTGTCTAATTTTATTGGAACGCGGCCAAGCCGAGCGTTAACTTTTGTATTGAGATGTATGCTTTCCGGTGTTATCAATAAAGTGCATAATTAGTTACAAGTATCTAAAGTCTGTCCGATCCTGATAGCGCAAATTATACTCTTCCTACTTAAGGGTCCGTGCACGAAAAAAACTCTCTTTTGGCAATTTCTTATCTAATTGTGAGAAAACTTGAAATAATCGAAACATTAAGTCTGTGTAACTATAAGAGTACAGTTTTCATGGTGCTAAACCATTCGTGTCAGTCACAGCAGCTTTTAATAGTTTCATCATTTTTGTGCTCTCCAAAATATAGTTTATTTCGCCATGGATTTACTTAATGAAGATATTGTATAATCATTAAATAAAATTTTGATTATATTTCAAGGATAGCTGAAGACTAATTTGTGATTTTTAAATTTCTTGATATGATTTGCTAAATAATAGGAAAAATATATATTACTGACGAGGTTTAAAACAAAAAAAGGTTTTTTCAATATTATTTTTCTGCTATATTTTGTATGGAAGTTGAAAAAAGTGGTTCCGCCACATGCAAGAAGAGCATATAATGATGTTAAGGATATTTTTTAATGTTCAAAATCAAAAGTAGTTTCTTGTAGAACGATGATCAAATGTCAGTCTCGCGTCATTTTTCGGAAAACTTGTTGCAAATATTAGTGATTTACCGTGAATACTTAATTTATTTGAAAAATCCCTTTCAGCCACATGCAAAACAAAGAACACGACTTTTCAAATCTCAAATAATTTTGTTTAAGTAATTTTTCCCTTTCTCACAACCAATGAACAAAATTGATCAAAATCAGTCGATTTCGTGCACGGCCTCTTAAGTTACAAATGTAAGATTGCTTGACTGTCTAGTTAGATTTGAGCGGAACAGACCCTCATTTCTTAGCGCTGTTTTATCAAATATCGTTTTATAAAAATCAAATATGATCTGAACAGACAGTTGCTAATGCTACAGAAGCGTTTTCTCAAAACGAGGAATGGAAATCGATTTACGATGTTATACACATTTGTATATTGGCATCAGCGCGATAAAATCTTTTAGTCATGTCATAGTCTCATTGAGATGATACTTAGCCTTATAACTCATGTTTTACTTCGACTAAAGTTATAAAAAGCAGGCCTTTCCGAGAAACTTTGACCGAAAATAACTGAAAAGGTGCATATAGTTTCAATACAAAGTTACGTTTTTGGCGCTTGAAAAATACATTAGATGCAAGCGTAGTAAATATTTTTCTTTCAACTACGTAGTAATGTTATCTTTAATCACTACAAAACCGATCACAAAGGACGTATTTTTTGCTTAGAATTAAAACAGTGCAGAAATGTTATAAGAAATCTCATGGTTGCACAGTTTTTCGTTAATTTAATTAATTAATGAACTGTTTTTTATTTACATATAAATTTACCACAGAGCATTAATGTCTTCCATTAAGTTTAATATAAAATGTATGCATTAGATCAAAAAGATACTAGCTGAAAATAAAAATCAGCTGAATTTTTAACCGACTTGGTGAAAAATAATAATTATTCACAAATAAACCAAACAAATACTATTATAGAATAAATGTTCCAAGTAAAAGTGCAAATTTCTCTTATAATAACTGCACATTTAATAATTGTAAGTTTTAAATGTTTGAGGAGAAGATGAATTAAACTTTGTTGTTATTAACTTGAGTTTTTATTTTGAGTAGGTATATTTAATCACGGTAGGTAGATTGGTAGTTGAAAGAAAAGTAGATTACCCACCTTGCTAAAGTGAGTAATTAATGCACTCGTGTTAATTTGATTTTAACATGTGCATTAATAACTCACTTTGCGCTCGATGCAACAATCTACTAAACTGCATTGATCGTGTTTATGGTAGGACCCCTCAAGCCTTGGCCTTTTTTACATGATTGGTGTGTAACGTTACCGTTTATATACGGAAATAGACACGACACGCTAGTCTTAGAATAAATGATGAAACGTTTAACTGTCTACTTGTCTGTTAACATGTCTGCAAACTGCAACAATAAATATTTGATCCCATTATCAATTCGAACTTTCATTGACCCTAATAAATCTTTATTGACATTCTTTAAAGGCGGAGTAAGCGAGAGGGGGTGTATCCCACTATTTCTATTAGGTATTTCTATTGATAGAAATACTGGGCCTGATTCAGACTGATTATCCCACTATTTCTATTGCTGTCGGCTGTGACAAAAAAAAAATCAATATGCATATATATGGCATCCATACATCTGCGTAGTGACGAAGTGGCTTTGTGTGATTTGTACTGTAGAGTATGTGGTGGAGAATTATTTAAAAAAATGGCAGATTATTAATTTGTTCTCCATTTATTTTTTTTGAATACCGAAAAGTCGTGTTTTAATTTTAATCTATTCATTAAAAGTGGTAAACTTTTCAAATAACATAACTGCGTTTTTTTGTCGCAACAGAAATAATGGGATATAATTTGTAAAAAACGCTGGTCCCACTTTTTCTATTTTGTATTTTCATGGAAATTGTGGGATACACCCAGCGAAAATTCAAAGGAGATTGCAAAAATAAGTAGATGACTTGAGAGCGCTAGTATTTTTTTAAAGACTGACTCTTTAAAAAAATACTAGCGCTCTCAAGTCATCTACTTATTTTTGCAATCTCCTTTGAATTTTAAGGTCTTGTTTGAGGTTTTCTCATGAACTTACATTCTGATTTCATAGGTTTGGACTGTATTCGTAAAGAGCTGTGCGCGCATATCAATGAAATTGAATAACACGAAACTCTCGAAAGAGTAGCCTTCTGTTTTTCTGTTTCTATGGAAATGAGAGGTTCAGTTAAGGATTTTTACCACGTTTTTACTACATAAAAAGATCTATCATATTTTTGTATGAACACTGGAGTTGAGATGTCTATAATTTTTTCTTTGTCATTGCATTGCTGTGTGCGACTCCTTGGTATCATAGTACCTTTGGTACCGTGAGAAAACAAGCGTGATCAGCAGCAGTTACGAGACACAGACTAATTAAAGAAACATTAGCCTAATGCAAAGGTCATGATTTCATAATGCGAACTGAACTTGAAATAGACTGCGCTATGCTTTGCTGGATACATTTCTATGTATGAACCAACTACTTGCGAAACTATTTATTATTATTTCACAAGCTTCTTATTGTTAGCTTTTATTTGTGTCCGATGGGATTTCCAATCGGCATCTTCTCAGGTGCCGTAAGCCATAATTACATTCAAAGTCAAAGTCAAATAATTTATTTCAAATAGGCACGAAGATGCACTTTTGAACGTCAAAAATTACATGAATAGTTAATTGATTCTAGTTGCGCCTTCCAAAATGTAGTTATGTATGGAGAAGAATGGGCAAGAAATTTTATTTAATTACGAAATTAGTCACATAAAATTACTTAGATTCATGACATTAATTTCATTAAAAATTTCACGTATAAGCTTCGAATTGCATGATGCATGCCTCCATTTCATGAAATCAAAATACTTTCGTGCCAAGCTCGACTTTGTGATAAAAGTCGCGCAACTAATTTCACTGTCAAATGCGACGTGAAACTAGTGTCATGAAAGCATATTTGTATGATAATATTGTACATTGCCAAATAAGGCTTTGGTGCTGACGGGACCTTACGGTGATACTGTAGATTTCACGATACTAATAATTTTATGAAACAAGTTTCACTGTTATTGAAGCTAGTTTCGTGAAATTAATTTTACCATGCATACAATTAATGTTGTAATGTAAATTCGGCTTTAGGGTATGAGTTTGCGAAAAACGATGATACGACAATCTTTTAGAGTTCCAACGTCCACGTTACTTACTTCAAGAAAGATGAACTTCCATACAAACTTTCATTATTTAACCCCTTTAGGGGATGAATTTTCAAATATCCTTGGTGCTCACTTTTGTTATTTAAGGAACTCTTGTGCAAAATTTCATGCTTCCCAGTGGTTGAGGCTGTGCGTCGTATTTAAGATTTAAAAAGTAGAAAATTTAACTAGACTATACTGGCTTTAATACGGCACACGGAGTTAAAAAAGGGAATGTCACACAGGTGTACGTGACAGAGACGACGCTGTATAACCCAAACGTTTACTTTAAAACTCGATGTGTCATATTAATTGCAGCGTACTGTACCCACTTTGAAATTACATCGACATTTTCATTATGTGACCTTTAAAAACTGACTGTGAATTATAAAATTAAGATATTATATTAATGAACATTTCTTAAACTATTTGCGTTTATACGTTAATAAAACACAAATCATGTTTGGCGCCAGGTACTAAACTCTGACGCTGAAGACGAGTCGGAGATCTACGCGGCGAAGCTTCTCGAGGTTATGGTTCTGCAGTGTTCCGGCAAGATCGACAACTGCCTGCCTTCCTTCGTAGAATTGGTGCTGAATAGGCTTACGAGGAAGGTCAAGACTTCCGAGCTTAGGACTATGTTGTTACAGGTGAGAATAATGATCAACACTTCCGGGGCACCCTTCTCACTAACTTTCGAATGAACTTTACGAAAGCCGTTTAATCGTTGCTAAACAGATGTTTACGCCGACCTGTAACTCGTTGACATGTTTCTAGCAGCACAGGAACTTGTTGCTCAAGCTTCGAGTAAGTAAGCAACAAGTTTCAGTCGGGTTACGGTTACAGCCATTCTCTATTTGGACACAATATAAATAAGTAACAGTATTACGTCTCGGAGTGACCTTGAAATAATTACCTACGGCCGCTCGGTAGATAAACCGCGTTCGTGCTTAACTACCGCGCACTCGAGGCAGTTGCGTACTGGTATACACTGAGATTTCGAAGCGCGTCGTTTCGACCGTTTTCTATCAAGACGTAATACTGTTACTTTATTATACTGTGATTTGGATCACGACCTCACCGCGTGGCACTGCAAATCTTTTTAATATCCGTTTCTTCCAGTAATTTACAGAAGTTCGTATCCTACTAAGGAAGACCTTTTAAAAGGTGGAACCTAATAATTATTTCGCTGCGGAACCTAGTAATTATTTCGCTGCATCTCTTAATAAAATGTGTTCTTCAGGTTCTAATAGCGATCCTGTATTGCAATCCGCACCTGCTATTCACAATCCTGGACAAACTACAGGAGTCAGTGCCCAACGCGTCCATCACACAGCACTTCATCAAACAGTGGATACACGACACCGACTGTTTTTTGGGGTAAGACATGATTCCGATCTGAAGTACTTCTCCTTTGATATTGTATGGGAAATTGGGCAAGTAAAGGTAGTTCACATTTGTAAGTTAATCTTAGACATCATCATCTTAACCATCATAACGGTGGTCTTTTAATGTTATGACAACCAGCACTGACGAAGCGAGACGTTTAAATCTTATTTCTTTATTGTATTAATCTGTGATTGTATGAGAAGTCCCTCTCACGAAGATAAGGCCTATGTCCCAGCAGTGGAAGCATTATAGATGGGTCTTTGCCCTACAACTACAATTTGACATCATGTTAATATTATTCCAGACACTAGTCAAACTTCAATATTTCAATGAATTCACGTATGATACTTCTCCTTTCCAGACTGCACGATAGAAAATTGTGCGTTCTCGGTATTTGCACGCTATTAGAGATGGGCCCACAAAGGCCGAACCTCGAAGAAATTGTTGCAAAGCTGTTGCCTTCCTGCCTCGTGCTGTTCGACGGACTGAAGCGAGCGTACGAGGCCAGGGCCGAGGCCGATGAAGAGACGTCTTCTGAAGAAGATGACGACGAAGACGATGAAGGTAGGTTTTTTGTTTTTATTATCAAGGTAAGCTTGATTTATCATTGCCGCGATTCTATTTTCCATTTTAGGGCCTGTACACACCACGTACACAAACGTGGTGTGTACAGGCCCTTATTGTTTTTACGGTGTTATCTTTTACTCCACCATTAAAGTTACTAAAAGTAGTCGTAAAACATTTCAGAAGTTCTATCAAGCGATGAAGATGATTTAGAAGAAATGAACACTGAGTACCTCGAAAATTTAGCGCGGATGGCTGTCAAGAATAGCGCACAACAAGGCGTCAATCTCACAGCCAAGCTCGAGGAGTATGATGAAAGTGATGATGTGAGTCCACTAGTTAGTATAACCTTGCTTTTAGCACAGTATGTGTTTTGGCGTCAAGATTACTCGGCGTTCAGCAGTCTGGCAATGAAACCACGCTGAGATACGGGGCTAGCAGCATGCAGCTGTGAGTAATACTTGTTCACATTAGGCGGCAAAGTGCTGCTGGTGAGATTTCGCTGACCAAAGGTCGTTTACTGGTGACCAAGGACGGTAATGTGAGTACTATGTGTTTCATTACATATTGATCCCTCATTCAAATTGCTCTACAATTTAATTAGTACAAGTTCCTGTGCCAAAGTTCATAGAAATGATGCGGTTTTCGGCTACAACTCCTAGTTATGGTCGATCCATTATCAGAGTCTATGTACATTAGGAGTGGGCGTTGCGACGACGAACCGTTTTCAAAGACCGTTTTGTGTTCTGCGACGATGAAACCGATTTACGTCCTGGGTTCAAACAGTCTTCATTGCACAAACCAGTCGTCGAATTATTTAGTGCGATTTTTTATTTTACTTCTATTAAAATACAGTCGAGAACGCAATGAGTCAACTTACTCATCCGTCGCGTCGTCGTTCCGCGTTCGTTTACAAAACAGTCCTTACAATAGAAAGTGAACTTTATGTCAATAAGATACAGTCGATAATGTATTACCTTACCGACCAGTTGTCAGTGCTGTCGTTTGTGATGCGACGATCAAACCCGTTGATAGTTGTAAGAAACTGCAACTATTTCACTCGACGAAAACGCAATTCTATTTCATGTTGGATAAGTTTCGTCCTTTAAGTCGTCTTCAAACCGACGACGACCGTTTTTTACAACCGTTTTCGTCGTCGGGGAAACGGTTGCGTTTCGTCCGTCAAAAATTCGACAACGAACCACCACTAATGTACATAATCGGATAAATGAATACAATATTGATATCTGTTATTTTTTTTTGTACTTGATAAGATTTTATAGAATTAGTGAATATTAGTAACATTCAATACTACGAGTTTATTCAAATAATAAAACCGGCCAAATGCGTGTCAGACCACGCACAATGAAGAGTTCCGTAGTTGGGATGAATTTATTCCAAAAACAAACTTAACATTGTAGTTGAAAAACATGGGAGAACATGGTTTTCAACTGCAAATGTAAGTTGGTCGACTATTACTCGGTAACTTGTAAAGCCTACTTAGCTGTGATCGTTTTCCTTTTAACTTCGTTATATATACTACTGCTGTGAATTTTTTCAAATATTCAAATACCACCATTTAGCTGGCAGGGGAACACACTTGACTCTAACAAAAATTAGCACTTGAGAGCTTAATATTACGCAGCCATGATCCCTGAATCGAAAAGTGGTTTTCAAAAACCCGCAATATTTTTGAACGGCCTATCCAACGATCCCCACTTTACATGTAGAGGAGGTACAAAACAAATATTCAAGATTTTATTTTACGACTTTGTCGGCGTGATTAATATGTATACCCATGCCAAAATAAAACTTTCTAGTAGTAAGAGTCTGATGCCCAAATACTCAAACGTTACTTAACTTTAAGACGTTCTTATAAGTGTTTCTGTCGCTACAAAACAGTTTAAAGTGACAGAGACAGCATTAGACTTAACGGCGACTTAAAATTGAATTGCGTTTGAGTATTCAGCAGTGAGCTAAGCTGTGGACAGACGGACAGACAGACAGACAAACGGACATGACGAAACTATATGGGTTCCTTGTTGACTACGGAACCCTAACCAGTCTTATATGAGGAATAAATTGTTACACGTACTGAATTACTGTTTCTCTGAAAACCATAAAATAAAAATAAAACAAGAATTTATCCAAAGATTTTGTTTGAGTAATTTAAATATCACTGCAGCGCAACTTTGAAATAATGTTGTTACTTTATTAAATGACGCTGTGTTCCGTGTATAGGTTTTCACTAATTGGAAGAAGATAATCCTGCTTTTGAAAGTATTAGCTTGGTTTCATCACATTCATCTCTATGGCCTCGATGAATCATCGTTACAATGTGTATGCAGCTCAATTTTTTTTGATGTGTTGTCCGTAAACTTGCAGTAATTAAATATTATGAATGTCTCTAACATGCTTTCCGCAAAATAACAAGTAGTATAGATAGTAACCGGCATGAGTCGTGAGCACAAACTGACACCTGCTCAGTAGTCAATTTTTAGGTCGCCGAGCTGCATGCGATTGGTTCATCAGGCGATACTCGTCGTCTATTGGACTCTCGCGTGTCATTTTTATTTAGCTGAAAGTGTACATGTGCGAGCTTGCCCCCACTACTGCCCATCTGTGCTCACGACTCGTGCCAGTTTTTATAATTAATGTTACACTAACTATGGGTGAGGGACTGTAGTCATTAGATTTAAAGTCATACTAATCCCATTTCGTATGGCAATCACTGGAAAGAATTTTTGTTAACCTTGATATAAAATTTGGTTTTGGAACATTACTTGGTGTCGGCGAAGTCTCGAATGGCTAGGTTCTAATAATAACGGTGAATAAGTCGCCATTTACTTGGTCAGAAGCAATAATTGAGTGTCTCCTAACAGAAAAACCCAAAAACCTCCGTATTAGCCGTGTCCAGGCAGAATCTACCATGGGAGAGTTTTGTAAGAGTTGTATTACTAAAACACTCGTCTGCTATATTTAGACAAAGTAATGTAGTGATTATCTCAAGTATTTATTTTTCATACCATACTATTATATGATGCCAGTTACGAGGGCGGCACTGAAAATTTCGGGAATCAAGGAAGAGACACAACATTACTATTTAAAAATGTATTTATTGCTTTTCGAAGTATTCTCCGCGAAATTTGACACATTTTTCCATACGATGGAACCAATCATTGAAGCAACCATTCCATTCGGAAGTTGGGGTCTCCAAAATGGCCGTTTTGTAGGCGTCCACAGCTTCTTCAGGTGATGAAAATCTCTGTCCACGCAATTTATTCTTTATTTTAGGGAAAGTATAGCAATCATTAGAGCTTAGGTCGGGGCTGTACGGCGGCTGGTCTAATAATTCTATGTTTTCTTGCTCTAAAAACTCTTTTGTTCTGTGCGCGGTGTGAGAACTCGCATTGTCGTGATGGAGGATGATGCGGCGGTTGCAGTTCTCTTTACGGAGTTCAGGAACGACCTGTGGCAAACAAATGCTAGCATACCATTCTGCATTAACCGTTCTTTGTCCCTCATGTGGAATAGTCGTAATATGGCCGGTTTTGGAGACAAACGTGGCCACCATTTTTTTTGCAACACTCCGTGAACGAACAATTTTTGTTGGCTTTAACTCATTTTCGAACACCCAAACTCGTGACTCGTTTTTTGTTTCGGGTTCTTACGCATATATCCAGGATTCGTCACTTGATACGATGTTGTATTCAGCATTTGAGGATCCTGCGTGGAATCTTTCGAGAGTTCTGACGCACCAAGTAACGCGAGCCGCTTTTTGCTCTTCACAGAGCGAATGCGGTATCCATCGGGAAAACAACTTTTTTACACCTAATTGTTAATGCAAGATTATTTGTATTTGACTCATGCCAATGTCTAAAGTTGCCTGAATTTCGCGGTATGTCACATGTCGACCTTCCTCAATCAGCTTACGCACAGCATCAACGTTTTCTTGGATGACTGCAGTTTTTGGACGACCTTGACGGGGATCATCACTGAGCATGACACGTCCACGTTGAAATTCAGCAAACCAGCGATAAATTGTGGTTTTGGATGGGGCTTCATCACCAAATGCAGAAATCATCCGGTCAACACACTGTTTTTGTGTTAAACGACTTCGAAAGTCATAATAAATCATCGCTCTTGAATTTTCTCGAGTCAATTTCATTTTCCCAACGACTAAACAAGTTTGACAAAACTTTGTGACAAGACCGAGAATCTTTTTTTAAATAAATAAATGGTATTCGATTTTTAAAACCAAGGAGTTTTCAATTAAAAAGATTTTAATATGACAGGAACAGTGGAAATATTCCATTCCCGATACTTTTAGTGCAGCCCTCGTATCTCCTAGAGGTGAGGCAGTACTATGATAGAAACGTAGATACCTCGAGGTATAGTCCCACATAAGTTGCAAGTTATATCATTAATCGAGTATTTACATTCCAACATATTAAACTTATTAGATGTGTTATAGTCTCATTTTAGTAAACGATTTGGTATATTCTCGCATTGCCCGTGTCCTTATTAATGGTAATTCACATAAAATGGCAAAACTAAAGGTTCCATTTTCTTTTAAGTACTGATTTTAGAAAAACTAATTAAAAAATCAGTACTTAAAAGGAAATGACACCTTTTTCGCCATTTTATGTGAAATATAATATGCATACCATTAATTTGGACACGGGCGATGGGGACAGCGGGTATACACCAACGATTTGTTAAAAAATAAGAAATATTAGTACATTTTTAATATTAGGTTGGGGAAAAAGTCTTTTCGCATTATAATATGTATGAACTTGTAATAAAATCTCTTTGGCTATACTACTTGTATCTGGCTGGTTTTGGTATCATTGAAAGTTTAAATTTTAATGAACATAATTCCAAATGCAAATTAGGAAAATGTGTGATTTTCATTTGTTTTTCGTACTGTCAAGATGAGTGAATCTAATGAAGAAATTCGATACATTTTAAAATTTTACTACAAAAAAGGTAAAAATGCAACGCAAACCGCGAAAAAAAATTGCGAAGTTTATGGACCTAGTGCAGTGTCTGTGAGAGTAGCACAAATTTGGTTTAAGCGTTTTCAATCCGGAAATTTTGATGTCAAAGATACACGTCGCTCTGGTCGCCCTATTACGGATAAAGTGGATGCCATTTTTGAAAAAGTGGAGCAAGATAGTATAGGGCATATCAGTAGTTACGACGTAGCTGACGAACTGGGAATTGACCACAAAACAGTTTTGGCACATTTGAAAAAAACTGGGTACACAAAAAAGCTCGATATTTGGGTACCTCACGAGCTCACTGAAAGAAACCTAATGAACCGTGTACTCATTTGTGATTCTTTATTACGACGTAATGAAACCGAACCATTTTTGAAGAAGCTGATAACTGGTGATGAAAAGTGGATCACGTACGACAAGAACGTGCGAAAAAGGTCGTGGTCAAAGGCCGGTCAGTCTTCACAGACTGTGGCGAAACCCGGGTTAACTCGCAACAATGTGATGCTGTGTGTGTGGTGGAATTGGAAGGGCATTATTCATTATGAGCTGTTACCACCAGGCAGGACCATCGATTCTGAACTCTACTGCGAACAACTGATGAGATTAAAGCAAGAAGTTGAGAGAAAGCGGCCGGAATTAATCAATAGAAGGGGTATGGTTTTTCATCATGATAACGCTAGACCTCACACATCTTTAGCCACTCAGCAAAAATTAAGAGAGTTTGGCTGGGAGGTGTTAATGCATCCGCCGTATAGTCCTGACCTTGCACCTTCAGATTTCCACCTGTTTCGGTCTCTTCAGAATTCTTTAGGCAGTGTCAGGTTAACATCACGAGAGGACTGCCAAAACCACTTGTCGCGGTATTTTGATCAGAAGTCCCAAAATTTCTATAGCAATGGGATCATGTCCCTACCTACAAGATGGCAAAAAGTTATCGAACAAAATGGTACCTACATACTATAGTTAAATGTAAATAAACTATATTAAAACATGTTTTGAATTATCTTAAAAAATGCGAAGAAACTTTTTCCCCAACCTATTACTTTAGTTTGAAAATTAAATCAAAGCTGAAATGTTGATTAATATAATCATGTAGCTTAGTAATAGGTTAACATTAGAAGTGATATATTCTGTTGGCAGGACGATGATGATTATGACGGGGAAGATACAGCGATTGAATGCTACACCACTCCTCTTGATGAGAAAGATTGCATCATTGACGAGTACATCAAATTCAAGAGCACACTGCACGGTATGTATACACTTTTATTTTTTCTTTCGTAACCACTCTGTTCGACAAACTCTTGACATTATTTATGGCCACATCAGCTGAGTCGACGGGATGTTGCGAATTTATAAAAAAAATATGTTACTGCAGCTATTTTATACAAAAAGTTTGTGGAAAATATCTTTAATTATATGTTGAGGTCGGTTAAACCGCGTCAGGCTACTGCGAAAGTTTTATAAAATAGGTATTCCTACAACTATCCAATAGGTAGGCAACTTACATTCGCTGGAAATATGTATATAAACAATCTTCTTTGTTGCTGAAAATATGCAAAATGGTAAAATAAAGATATTATTATTTATACATAAAAAACACGATCAAATCTTGACATAAATTACTAAAAATTGTGTTGCGACGTGACACTTCTTAGGCCTGTGCTCACCAACATTCAAACCACCGGTTAGGAATAAAACAGTTGGTTTATGTCAAATTTCCTAACAAATTTTGAGTAAACAACTGATTAAATATCTAAACAGTTGATTTAAATGTTGGTGAACACAGGCCTTAGGGCCGGTTGTTTCAAACGGTTGGTTAACGTAACATACGTACGTCAAATAATAACGATTACATATGATGTTTAACGTTCGTTAAATACAAAGCGTTGTTTCACTGCAAAAAACCGACCGTCAAACTTCAAATGTAGAAGAATAAAATGGCGTTAGCCAGTGGGTTACTGTAATCGTAATTTTTTTACGAACGTTAAGGGCATAATTTTGTGAAACAACGCATTTTTTGGTTTGACGATAGTTAGCGTCATTTATGACGTATACGTGTGCGTTAAGTGGACGTGAAACAACCCACCCTTAGTGCTGTCCGTCCACCCAATTTTCTTATTTCAATTCAAACGAAACATTCAGCCTAAAAAACAATAGTACAATCTGAATAAAAACTCTGGTATATATTTCATGTGTTTTTAATTTATTAATAAATACATACAAGTACACTGTAGATAGGTGTAACTTTCGGGTTCCGAACGTCAGAATGAAAAATCGTAACCCCTAAAGGATCACTCGTGTGTGTGGCTGTCCGTCTGTCATAGCTAATTTGCTCCGAATCTATAATTTTTATAATTTTAGTACAAATACTTTTAAAGTTATTTAAGAAAATAGATGAAATTTTACCTCCGAAACGAACATATGAAAATACCTACTAAATTTTAACTTAGTCGGCCCGGTTGATTCGGAGAAAATCGGCTGTGACAGAGGGACATACAGACAGACACGAGTGATCTTATAAGGGTTCCATTTTTCCTTTTGAGTAATGGAACCCTAAAAATGCAGGTTAAGGCGAAAGCGACAGCGTAGCCTGCGATTTTTTTTTTTAAATGTTCTTTGCAATTCCTTTGTCAGTATCAGGTTGTATGTTGATCTAAATTTGTTTCGCGGCCGTATCATATATTTATTAATAGAATTATAATTATAAAAATCATCAATACAACTCTCTGAGTTCATATAATCCTATTGAATGATTATTTCATGAAATCATGACTTTCAGGATTATACTAACTTAAGGAGTTGTATTGGTTTCTATACTCTATTTATTATAACATTAGACCAATAACTGTTCTCACCCTTTCGTTATTTCGATGTAAACGTTTAATAAACTCTGTTATTTTACGATATATACAAAGCACTGTAATCTATTTACCATTTACATTAAAAAAATAACTCTAAAATGCAGTAATTTCAACAATATTACACAATAACAATGTCTAATGCTATAGTAAATGGAGTATAATGATTATAATTCAGTAAATTCATATTTGTTACGGTCGCGAATCATACTTTAATCAACATCCACCCAGGGCCTCAAGTCTGCTATTACAATAGTGTCTCTTCATTGTGAGTTTTTGACAGATTTGCCATACAAAAACTGTCAAATACTCAAAATGGCGAGACCATTCTGACACTATTGCAATAGCAGACTTGAGGCCCAGTTATCGAGCTGCAAATTGCAAAAATCGTAAGAAAATTTGAATTTCGCGGACGCTTCCCCCTTAAAGTATTTGTAATCACTAGTTATCATTAATTATTGGTTTATTGATCAATGTGTAATGTATCGATGACTACACAGCTCTGGCGACGAGCGAGCCGGCGCTGTACCACGCGCTGACGAGCGGGCTAAACGAGGCGCAACAGAAACAGTTGAACGCTGTCTTCGTGCTGGCTGACCAACGCAAGGCGCAACAAGATAGCAAGCGCATCGAACAGAGTGGAGGTATGTAGCACTCAATGCTCTGCGTGCAGTAGGCTAGTTGACAGGAAGAAAAATACCTTATGGATTTTGTATTGTGGTTTTGAGCTAAAAATATCAAAATCAACTTTGTAAATGATTTTAGATTATTTAATATATTTGAGAAATGAAATGAAATCGTTTATTCTGTAAATAGGATATCGAAATCACTTTTTCACGTCATATAAAAAAATAAAAACAAGCTAGGTGAAGTCTACATTTCCTATCTGACTACCCCTAAGAAGAAATGGCAAAACAAACTCAGAGGTCAAAGTCTCTTTTAAAGTCCAGACATAATCTTGGTCAAATCATGTGAAGACCATGTAGATTGGTGACTGAAATGGTCTTTTGAAGAAAGAACCACACAGATTGAGTGGACCTGTCCATTCAGTGCACGCATTTGTCAGTAATCGTGCAGCTCAACTCAGAACATAAGGAGCTCAACGATTAAGTAAGTAAACCACAAGGAACATTACTAATTGTGTTCTCAAAAACAGTCAACTAGCCTATTGAAGCGAAAATAATGAACAAAGAAAAACCTTTAAAAAAAATTACGAATCTTACTTCTAATTTTTCTTCCAGGTTACATGTTCACCGTACCAGCGCAAGTGCCAACCAAATTCAAGTTCGGATCGTAAATGTACTGTTTTGCAATTCTCGTTAACATTTATCACACTTGTCGAATATATCCTCCGATTTGACGCTTAGTTACGTTAAATTCAATTCAAATATATCGGCTCTAAATTGTTCGTTATACGTTTTAGCATAGCAGTTAAGCATTACAAAACAGCTTGGCACTAAAACGTCATCGTCTAACATAAAAAAAAATGCTAGGTTACGTGCGCAGACGGCTTAAATTCCCAGTGAGGCTTTAGGCTAATGAGAAAAGGCTCCTACGCCGGCGACCAGATCAAAAGGAGCATATATATTGCAAGTGTGGCTGTCCCTGTCTTTGAATGCACATGTACTAAATCTGACAGGTTCAAGCAAATGTTTTGAATAGTTACAGAGTGATTCGTTAGGGAAATAGGATTGCAGTCAATTTGGAAGGCCTGATAATTAAAATAAATTATCACATTGTAAATATTCAATATATTTGAATACTGATATTGTACTTCATACATTAATTTTTGCAAGTTTTATTTAGTTTATTATTATTAATTATAGCAGATGTAGTATATGGAAGGTTATCAGTTGTTTCCGCTTCACAACTGATTTCTGTCTCCTCACTTTAGTACATGAAATGGCTATTATTGCAGTTATGATTAACAAAATAATGCATCAATACTGCACATAATCAAGTTTTAACATCGAATAAAATGACGAGGTTAAAAAATTGAAATTACTGTTCTATGTGGAAAAGGCAGTGTATTCCCGCTGTTTCCATCGCCCGTGTGTATACATATTATATTTCACATACATTGGTGAAACTAAAGGATCCGTTTTCTTTTAAGTAATAATAAAAAGATTTTAGAAATAATAATAAAAAAAATCTGTACTTAAAAGAAAATAGAACCTATTTTTTCAGAAATGGAATAACATAAATGGGGGGCGAAACACGGGCTTTAATCACTGAGTTCCATTCACGAACAATTTTTGAATGCCCTAAATATAGATCAATGCCTATTATTCAAAGTCAAAGTCAAATCATTTATTTCAAATAGGCACGGAGATGCACTTTTGAACGTCAAAAATTACATGAATTTAACGATCATAACAAAGTTTTAAAACATACGTTTTTATAAAATACAATGCTTCTTCATGAGTGAAGAAGACAGGTAGCTGTGTTAATGTGGAGTATCACTATTTTTCCTATTGTCATTTTATTTACTCTAGTGTCGGAAACAGATGAGGGCGATAGCGCGTAATCAAATATAATTATGAAGTAACAATATCAGTTTTCTTAAGGTGGAAGGATCAATCTGAATTGTAGGCGTCTCAGTAGACGAACCACACATTGTTGTTTACACTGCAGTTATTAATATTATGGTAAAATTGGGAACTGGATATATCCCTGAGTTATGTTACATTTAAACACAAATCTGTTTGTAGTTAGTTGGGTTCCGTATTTTAATGCTCGTTAAATGCATGTCATGTTAATATAGCTAAATATATATATAATTGTAGTTGTATTATTGTATATGCGTATTTCAAAATAATAAAGACGTTTTTCCGGTACAGAAGTTGATATTGACGGTCAAAATTATATTACGTACATGCTTGCTTGTCACTTCATTAGGACAAACACTTACCACATGAAAATTTTCCTTAGAATGTTTAGCTAGAATGTACGGAACCCTCAGGTTATATTAGCATTTATCTGAAACCTTTTTGTTATATAAAACAGAATCATACAGTTTAAATAAATCGATACTGTCAATCTTTTACAATACATAGCCTATCCAAAGTAATGTTCGGCCGTGATTAAGTAAATTAATTACGATTTGAGCCTTAAATAGATGTTAATTTTTATGTTATTTATTGAGAACAAACAACCGGTAATTTGGGGTGATTAACAACATTTTTCCGTATTACGATGGTTATATTATTTCTGTCACACATAAAGGGTCTAAAATGCGTCAGTCATAGAGTCATTCTTTGTTTTAAACCTCAGAAAGAGATAAGTTGAAACTTGCAAGTTCATCCACCAACGAAACGTGTACTTACATCAAGCGACAATACTTTGACAGCGAAATACCCGCAGATTAGATAAACGTAATATAGCCATTGAAGTAATATGATATAATGACCAATTATTGCCATAACCATTTTGTCTTATTTATCCTCCGAAAATGTTGTTATTCACCCCAGCAGTTCCAATTTATCCCATTATTACGGTGCTTGTTGTACAATTTAACAAATGATTATTTAAATCATGATAATAAAAACTAATGTGTCTGTCATTCTAAAAGGTACTGTTTTTGGAGTATAAGTACGTACTGTTCTGAGTACCTATTAATACTCCTCCAGACAAATCAAAACAATGTAAGTTATTGATTCAAGACTCGGCTGGTAAGAGAACGCTGCAACAATTTCCGTTTAATTTAATTATATAAATAAGTCCAAGCCACCGTGGAGAGAGAGAGACCACTCGTTCATTAGAACGAAATTCTAAATCTTTGAATACAATCATTTGAACGTTTCAACGTTTTCTTACCGGCTCCATTTATAATTGTTTTTTTGCACTTAGTATAAAATACAGATTATTATAATGTTTTATGCATATAGAATATGCATTAACTGAACTGGCAGTTATCGTTCAAACGTAATTGTATTAAGTTTAAAAAATTTATTATGTAGTTGACAGAACTTTGTCTTTGTTATTTCTGTTTGCAATTAGCTGTAAAGATAAAATATATGTTGCGTTTAGATAAATCAAGTAATAGGTACACGACGGCATGGAAAATAAACAAAAACACATTATTTTTTCTATCTAAAAAATAATGCGGTATTCGTAAGAAATGCACGGCATCCACACGGCACAGTAATCTTGTTCGGAACGGGTTATTTTATTCGTCAAGATTCATTTAAAGACGGCTCTTACGCCTCGTCCTCTGTGGTGCCAATAATACCATGAGTTTGGTTTACCTGGATCTTTGTAGGTTATACAGTGTTATGACAACATTTAAATTCTTGACGCTAATTGTACTCGGAAATTTTGTTGCGTTTAATCGTCAACAAAATGTTGATAAAATTATTATACCAATTGATAAAATTGTTATACCAATTTCATTTTCAATTATGAATGTCAATCAATCACATAGAAATAAATTTAAATTCTTGACGCTAATTGTACTCGGAAATTTTGTTGCGTTTAATCGTCAACAAAATGTTGATAAAATTATTATACCAATTGATAAAATTGTTATACCAATTTCATTTTCAATTATGAATGTCAATCAATCACATAGAAATTAAAACTCCGTGGTTACGGGTAGTCAGAAGCCCGAAAGTAAACCACTCTTTCGGAGGGTTACCCATGGCAAAGCGTTTGAACTGTATAAAAGCATGTTAAGCAAAATTGAAATATTTCAAAGTTGGAGTATTGGTGAAAATGTTCACAGTTTTTTTTTTTACTTTTTGTATTTGTTATTTATTTGGAAATGCTAAAGTTTCATGTTGATTTAATGAGGCACAATGATGAGTTAGTACTAGTAAACGAGATGAGAACTTTTTACTTTTGTTCTGGGTAGAGGTGCGATAAGACTGTTTCGACGATACTTGTTATTTACATAGCTGATTGAACATTGCAGAAGTGAAATCAGTGACTGATAGCCGCGTGGAACACCTAGGCGACCTCACCTTCGTCTGTATCAGGCCTCGAAGTCGTCTAACATAATGGTGTGGTCTAATAATGTGATTGATAAGAGATTAGCATGTAAGGGCACTGGAAGACTACAGATGTGGGCCAAGCTCGTATATTTTTTATGAATTAGCCTTAACTTTGAGTCGAAATTGGTAAAGTCTGCAGATCTAAAACATTTTTTTTTCTTTCATTTTGTTTCTACTCTGTTTCCACTAAAATGTTCGATCTCATAAGCAATATAATTATACTCAAACCTTTTCCCAAGTAATGAAGTTAAAATATAGGAAATAAAAGATAGGCGAAATGTTTGGAGGTTGGTATACCCCTCCCCTGGAAATGATTAGTTACATCATTAGCAAGATCTTTAGAAGATAAATTTTGGTACGTATCTAGTGTCAATTGTAAGTATTTTTTGGAGGTTGACACATTTGAAATGAAAATTCGGTTGTTGCTAATGGTGTTTCACTAATTGCTAGTGAAGGGGCTCTGGATAGGAATCCACACTGAACACGATAACCTGCAAGATAAAATTGTTTTTAATGAAATGTGTCTACTGTATGTGTGATAATGTAACGCAACAATACGCTGTTATATAAAGATGCACACACACTTCACGGTTGTAACTTTTTTCTAAACGGTCCGTTAGAGAACCAATCGGCAAAATAATACGTGAATATTATTTAAGCGTTACCTTGCATGCAAACTGTATGATGTTTAATAAACGTATGGTTAATTTAATTAATAACTGTCATCACTGAATTGTCTGTGTGATTTGTATTACTATTATTCTATATCGCAGCTTAGATGTATACACGATTATAAATAATCTGTATTTTCTATAAATTCGTCTTTTATTTCTTAAGCCTGCTTACCCGCCAAATGTATCATAATTAATGTGAAGGGGCACTTCCGACGGCGACGCCAGTCTGCAGACGGCATTTGGGCGGTATTTGCTTTGACAACGTTGCTTCATCGCAGCAGCGACACGACTGCTTTTAATGTAGTCTATGAAAACTATCTACGGAAGCGTTTTCTTAGGACTCTCGTTGTAATCAAACGTCACACAAATTATAATATAACTGAACTTTCGAGTGAGAACGCGCGTATATTCGCTCACTGGCAGTCACTGGGGGTGGGTAGCTAGAGCTTACGCAGGCGCCCTCTAAAGGGCGGCCAGGTAACCACTGCGCTGCCATGATCACATATTTTAAATGCTACACTACTATACACTCTCATGAACTCTCTCAAAGGAAGCTGAACAAAATAGACGAATATGATTTCGAGGACGCCCTTTCTGACTCAAACTCAGCATTTATTTAGATTAAACCATTCTTCTTCCACAAATCAAAAGTGCCTGTATCTATATACAGGCACTTTTGAATTGTCAAGCAGTCCGTCAATGAGAAATATGAAGCTAGCACACATTCCAAAGCGTAGTAGCTTAGATAAATGATTGGTTCCTATGGAGTCAAACGGGCAAGAAAGTTCATGGACACTCATTTTTGTCGAGATGTCCGCTGCGTACCCAGGCACGGTTTTTAAAAGGTAAGCGAGGTCTGAATGTGCATATTGGAAAGGTGCACAGACCACTAAATACGCTCATCTCAGAGCCTATCTCAACAGCTACATAATCCACTTTTGACTTGTTCTGGAAAACTCTTCAAAATTCAAAATCTCTATTCCTGTTTTGAAGCGAGTTCCCCGCGGCACAACACAGCAGGTTGCGTTCTTGCCGCCCGGGAGGACTCACAAAGTGCTGGTAACAGCTGCTCACCTTCCCTTACAGAATTCTACATGTACAAAAAGTATTTGGCAACCAAAAAGACAATGGTGCTGATTCCCTTTTTCACAAACTAAACTAAATTTAAGTCCAGTGCATCTTTTTCTTTCTATTTCATTAAGAAAAGGACAGAAGATAAATTTTAGTTTAGTTCTGTCAAATTAATCCGCGCCTGTCACTACTCCATACAAATTTAGACGATTAATAACTTGCGTACTAAAATTACGTCAATTTACGGCAAGCGCTGATAGGACAGGACTAAACTAAAATTTATCTTCTGTCCTTTTCTTAATAAAATAGAAAGAAAAAGATGCACTGAACTTAAATTTAGTTTAGTTTGTGAACAAGGTAATCGGCACCACTGACTGCATAAATTAAAGAAAACTAATATTTCGGCTCATAATTTACATTCAAAATTAGCAACTCAGAGATATAATTCTTCAAGAGGTATCTCCCATCTAGTAGAATCTATGTTAGGGGAAGGTGACATTAGCGTAACAGCCAGGATTCTTTTTAGTAGCGATGTGGTGGCACCGATTCTCCAAAAACATTCGCAGCTCTGGAGAGCAAACACCCATCCCCAGCGGATGGTCTTTTTTTTCCCCGGATAAGCACACCGTCACCGTTACAGGTTGAGAGTTGGTCACAGCCGTTTGCTCCTTCCGGAGCGGCTCCGCTGGCGGCCTCGACCGCCTGAGTCCTCAGCACCATAAGGACCTTATCTGTTTAGGCGCCGCTGGGGCAGCTGGTGAGATGCCTTTTAAGGAGCTAACGGGACTGAATAACCTTATGCTATCCGGCAAGGTGAACGAGACCGTCATCGACGTTCTGTTGGGGGCCAATCTATGCGCCCTGCGTAAGAGCGATGGCAGCATTCGTCCCAGGGCCGTGGGAACTACCTACCGTCGTGCAGCCAAGATTTGCTGTAGATTTTATGGTGCGGATGTTTCGGATAAATTTCAGCCCCTGCAACTAGGTTACAGCTCCAAAGGGGGCTGTGAGGCTGCCGTACACGCTTTGTTGACCTACTTTAATTCTGGCAAAGGAGAGGTTATCCTGAAGGTTGACATAAAGAATGCCTGCAATTCTGTTAACAGGGACACCTTACCTAGCAGAAACAATAAAAGAAATGCCCCAAATCCTTATAGTTTCCTTTGGCAAATTGTACAGACATACCCTTCTAAATTACTATATCGGGACAACCTTCTGGAATCTGCGGTTGGCTGTCCACAAGGTGATTTTTAGTTGATATTCACCCAATTATTCGACAGCTAAATTCCAAATTTAATCTAGCAAATAAACTGTTCTAAATGACCATCAATTCTTAAAAATGAAATTCATTCTATCTATGAACATGTGAACTTTACATAACGGACAGTACTGACACTGAAACAAACTGACGTCTTGAACAGAAATCAAAATTATTGAAAAAAGCTCTCTTCGTCTCCTGGTCTCCAATTTTTGAGAATTCCTTTCCCGGTTTTATTGAAGAGAAAATACAAAATTTCAATGAGGTTTCGGAAAAATTATTCCAAATGAACATGCATTCGGCCATAACTTTAATCCGTTACTGTTGTTTCGGCCCTAAATTAACATATTTCCTTCGCGCTTCCCATTTTTGGAAGCACGCTCCCCTTTTAGACAAAATTGACAAAATTAAAAATGTAAATTAACATCGATCTTAAATGTGGCTATGGATGACCGAGCTTGGGCACAAGCTACTCTTCCCATTCGTATGGGAGGCCTCAGCGTCTACAAAATTTATAGTATTAGTTTACCGGTTTTCATATCCTCTGTCCACGGCAATGATAAATGAACCAGGAAAATCCTATAGCCTCCACACTGATTAATTTCGATGTGCCGTGCATTACCGAGGCTATGCCCTAGTAGCATTTTCCGTTGGCATTTAGTTGGGCCAACTTCAGAGGTATGTGGCCCAACCAAACGCCAACAAAAATGCTACTAGGGTGGATGCCTGCCCAGGTAGCAAAATGTGGTCCTGTAAGTATTCTAGGAGCATGTAATTTTTAGTCTTATAGGAAGTCCTATTAACATTTATAGAACCGCATTTGGGCGCAGCTTATAGGGCTATTACGCGTAGTCGTTTTGTTATAGTCCTGTAAAGTGTGATTCGATTTTATAATCATCTTATTCATCCAATAGTTGTCAGCGTGATGCCATTATTAGAGCATTCGTTCTTCATTCTTTTTGTAACGGTGACGTGCTGGTGTATTTTCAAAGTTATCCACATTAATATCTATTAGCATAACATAGATCATTTTGTGTAAAGAATGCCTACTCAACTTTCTGTATGATAATAAACATTTTTGTGTAGGTACCTAAAGAATGCCTACTCAACTTTATGATAATAAAAATATCGCACCTTTAGAATTATAGAGACCTTATTTGAAATCATCAATCACATCATCAGTTAATGCCATCATCAATTAATTCACAATATTATAGTGACCTCATTGGTGATGTTCTTTAGAAAGGTTGAAATCTTAAAATTTCAAATATAGGTCACTATAATATTATTATAGTGACCTAATTTGGTGATGTTTTTCAACTTCTGAAGAAATTAGGTCTATAATTCTAAAGGTGCGATATCTTCATGCCCATTCAAAACTACACATATTTTGTATTATTTGTTTATTCGATAATAATTAACGAATACTAAAGCCGCTATATGATCTGGACGACGTGCTATAATATTGCATTATCAATACTTTTACAATTCAATTCAGTCAAAGTTAAGACTACTACAGGACATACCTACTTCGCCACCATTATTTAAGTTTTAGGGTTCTCTAGTAATAGCAAATGTAAGACACATATAAGTAGTAGAATTTTACCTATAAAAATCAGAGGGCATGCTAGTTTGGTGCTAACAATCCGTAAGAAGTCACAACTAAGACAAATCAATCATAATATATAATACCTATATAATATCATTGACAAAAAAAATATATAAAAAAATATTCCTCTCACAAAACGATACCAGTAAGACACTAAAAACCTAGCTAGGCGCAATTCGAGTCCGCGCCTTATGTTGTTGAGAAAAAGTTTGGTCACAGCTGTAATCAAACCTAACCTAGCGAGAGGAGTTCACTAAACAATCCTTTAGTGCTAGCTTTTTGCCAGCCACTATCACGCCAAGCTAAGTGACGGATTAACCCTTAATCAAATTAAGCAATTGCCTAGGGCATCACGTCTGGGGGGGCACCAGAAGAAGCACAAACTCACGCGCAATTATATAAAATAATACATGATGATAAAATTGAATCAGCTTTCCCTAATGTGGAAACAGCCCTGCGTATATTTTTATCGCTTATGATTACAAATTGCTCAGCGGAACGTTCTTTTTCAAAATTAATAATATAAAAAAATGAAAAAAGGACAAAGATGGTACAAGAAAGGCTCGATAATTTATCGATATTATACATAGAGTCCGATATGTTAAAAACGTTAGACCTTAATACTATCCTGCGTGAATTCAATGCCCGAAAAAGCCGCAAGGCGCATTTCAATAAATAAATAAATTATGCTTTGGTTTTTATTGTTGTCGCACCTACTCCACCACTTCTAAGGTACGTTACATCTCATCATCTTATTTTACAAAAAAAACTAATGATTTAGGCGGTAAAGGTTTAAAGACCGATTCTAGTTGAAATACGGATAGGGGAGCCCACAGGCTTAGATTGCTTAGGGCATCAAGTAGTCTTAATCCGTCACTGCCAAGCTTGCTCTATCCATTCCCAACTAATCAGAGATGGTAGTTAGGTACTACAACTACGTCACAGTTACATCATGCTAACCTGACTAAACGATGACGCTTCGATCTCATGTCATGCTCATCGTATAAGTAAGCGCTCTCTGCTCATACATGTCAAGTAAGAGAGGGCTCGCTGCGCTCGCTCGTATCGTGGGTAAGCACGCGCCACTCGCTCAGCTCGTAAGAAGTGATCACAGCTAACCTAACCTGCCTTACTGAGGAAGGTATTACCACATGAGTAAAGAAGCGGAATAGACACAAAGCTTCATACAACCGCGCTATGATACGTACAGTACTACAAACATGAAGCGCGTGTCGTGTGCGTACCACTGGCGGCTTCGTCGCGTACGAAGTGAAATCGGTTTAGATCGGCTCGGCCAGTTGAATCATTCAGGGCTGCGCTTAATAGTCCCGCGTCGTGTTTGTTTAAGTTTCACGTTTAATTTAATAATAGCACATGAGTAAAGAAAAATTGTGTTTTAATATACATAAAAAAAGTATAAATATGGTGTACTGTGTTTATGAACTTTGGAGTTTCTTGCCGGCTCTTCTCCATAGGAAACGACTAACTCGAACCGTGCACCTAGCTTCTGACGTTTCATAAGTGCCCATGTAGGTTTATGTGAAATAAAATATTTTGATTTTTGATTTTGAACAATTGTAGATATAAGGAATAAAAACATATCATTTTTGAAGTATTGAACTTGATTATTATTTATTATTTTTAATTTGTAGTAGATAGATAGGTAGAATACCTCATATCTCAACATCGAAAGAAAATTCAACCCGGTGGTGCAAAAAAGTTTTCGATTTGATTGTAAATGGTTTAGTGGTTTTTTAGTAAGTGACAGAGAATAGGTACCTACCTATCTCGTAAACGGTGCGATCAAAAACAAAAATAGCGACTATTTGAGAACTTTATTTTTACAATTAATGCCAGATGATTGGTGTTTATAATTTGAAATAAAAACGTAGGTAATACCTACCGACCTATTAGTGATTGAAAAGGTAATAATGTTTATAAATTGAAACACTTAAGCTGATTAGCGTTTTGTTTATTTCGTTTTATCCTTCCGTGCCAACCCTACCAAAATATCTATCAATTTTGCACGCTCTTCAGAAGCTTTGTCTCTGTTCCGTTTCTTTACTCTGTGGTATTACCGAGCTGCTGTAATAATCCCCGGCTAATCGATTCTAGCTATTTCACCAGTAACTGCCACACTCTATCTGAATTGAATACGACGGTTTTATATGTAGTTCCAATCAAAGCCTCACCTATTTAGAGTAGGTAAGGGGACCCCCCTTACTTTGTCTATGCACTGCCGTACTACCTAACATCATAATGTTCTTGTAATGTTCACGCATAATTGACACGGCGCAGTGCTGCCCTAGCTTTTGTTTTCGCTCAGTAGGTTCTAGGCTTTGCAATACACAATACTATAAGATGCAAGCTCTTTTCTATTGTAGGTTTTTTAGCGTTCCTAGCAGATTTACAGCCGACATGGAAGTCTTGTTTAAAAAATATATTAGTAACAGATTTTCTTACCGTTTCTGACACTGCCGTAGCTATTTTATTTGCTCGGCAACTCTCGGCATTAACATTTTTTTGGCTCATTGCCTTTCTTAAGATGCAAGCTTTCTTAGATTATGTATTTTAAATTTTTAGCTTATTTTATGGGCGTTATGACTAGAGATCGGATATTCGGATGCATATTTACCTAAAGTTAATTTTTTGCTATGAAAGTATGGAAGCGGCTTCAACATTTTTAGTTTCATTCAAGTATGGAGTTTCTTGCCCATTCTTCTCCATACATAACTACATTTTGGAAGGCGCAACTAGAATCAATTAACTATTCATGTAATTTTTGACGTTCAAAAGTGCATCTTCGTGCCTATTTGAAATAAATTATTTGACTTTGACTTTGACTTTTTATAGTAAAAAAAACCCGTGTTGCCAGGAACAACGGGAATGCATAACTAGTCGAGTGTGTAATATTTAAGTGCCTCCTAAAAAATATATTTATTTAAAAATAAAAACCCGGGGTTCTTGGATTGCATAACTATTCTGATGCATATTTATTTAGAATTGGGATTTTTACCAACATTTGAAAGTAAGTAAATATGCCAGAAACATATATCAGAAAGTTAAACTTGTAGATCCCAGTACCGCGGGATTTTTTCGATACAAAAGCGCATTCCATATTAGCTAACATCTCAACTTTAGGTGAATATGCATCCGCATATCCGATCTCTAGTTATGACCTATGAGACGAAATCTGAAATGATTTTGCTATTTTCAACTTCTTTGGCAATTTTGACTTTCTTTTGGTGAATATTTTTGTTGTTTCTCGTTAGGTCCCTTATAGTAGTGTTTTTAAACTCTTGGCAACTACATCAATACCTCCGTTCTATACCCAAAGTCTCAAATTCAGATAATTTATGTAAACAAAGGGGATAACATAGCAAAAAAATATCTTCATAATGGTAATTCACATAAAATTGCTAAAAAAGAGGTCCCATTTTCTTTTAAGTATTGATTTAAAAAAATAATAATTAAAAAATAATCATACTGTAATTATTTTTATAAATTTTCGGTTTTAAACAAAGTTATTACTAAAAGGAGATTTTCTGGTATAATATTTTATGATACTGGTAACAATGCAGGAGATCCAAACATTTTCAAATTTTTTGCATCTTCAACAACACTAATATTACAACTCTCACAGATTCATATTGTAAGTAGCATATCTAGCCACATTTTGGATGAAAACGGCTGTACACTGTTTCGATTGGAAATCGATTTTGGAAGGCCTATGTCTAACACTGGGCTTAAAAGGGCTGATTATGACGATCATATACCGTGTCTCCAACACACTACACAAAACATTGTTTGGCAACGGTATTTTATTTGCGGTTCTTATAATTAATTCACTTTAATTTTATCGATGCTTATTTACAAAAATATTTAATGTTATAATGTTTTGCACCACTGTCCTGTCATTTTGATAGTGACATTACTTTGTTTACATAAATTATCTGAATTTCAGACATTGGGTTATAGCTTATTTTGCCATGTTTTTGTGCTATGCTCACATGAATTTCGACACAAAGTGAAGTATAGATCACGCACATACGTCTGTACCTACACGCGATATGACGTCGCAAAAGAAATTCTGCCTCAAAATTGGTAGATACAGACATGACTTACTCGGCTTATTCCACAAATCCCCCCTAAAAAATCCCCCTTAGGAGGAAAAGTGAAATATATAAAAACCAGTCTAGAATTCACCCCTGCTTATTCCACTAATCCCCCAGAGAATCCCCCTCAGTGGGGAAAACTGAACCCTAATGTGAAAAAAATCACTTTCAGGGGGGTTTGGTATGTTTTTTATTTGTTTTATTAGCCTATGTTGTGTCCCACTACTGGGCAAAGGCCACCACTTTTTCCTTCCAAACCGAAGTGTTCCTCCGTGTAACGTGCCCCAAATGATTGAGGACTAATAATCATTCATTTTTATTCTCTCTCTTCGAATCAAAACCTATGACTTGCCTTATGACGTCATGCGTCATGGCTATGGGATTTCCCAGGCGAGCAGGGGCCCTCTCCGCCCACTAGGGGAATCATTTCGAGACGGTATCGACATGCTCTCCATCTTACTGAAGGTGGGTCTAGTCTAGAGCATACCCACCCCTCCACTGTCTTACTGAGTAGACACGAACTCCAGTAGGAGAGCCGCTAAGTGTCGTACTAATACTACGAGCCAAGAAAACTTTAATTGCGCGATTGAGAATTGCAATTGTGCCATTATCACTAATTCAATAGAAAGCTAAAAAAATTACGAGTGCTATGTCAGCAGCACCGTTTGATAAGGCACGTAGAAGTGTTGTTACGGAGAACTAGAGAAACATCAGCTGTTGTAATAACGCTGAAATAATTGTAATAGTTATTTGTTATGCAAGGCTGCAAAGTTGTTTTTTGCCGCGAGTACTTGTATTGAAATCCTGAGCATAGCGAGGGTTTCAAGGGTAAAAGACGAGGAATTTTCACCTCACTACAGCGAGGAAAACGCTAGGTGCAAGAAAAAAAAATCTACTTGCACTAACTCTGCAGGTGTTAAATTAATATTTTCTTCGCTGCTGGACTCGCTCATTTTTTATGATTTCTTACGATTTTATCAAAAAACAAACCAAAATGATGGTAAGTGAATTCAATAAAGAGAAGAAATTTTTTTAAAGTTTTTTTTTTTTTCATGATGTCGACGTGCTTTCCAGTGCGATTATTAAAAAAAATTAGGTTGGCGGACTGATATGAAATATGTATCAATGCATTTTCAGTGGATTGACGGTATATAAAATTATTGAATAGAAAGGTTCGAAAAAAAATTCGCTGCCGAATAACTAACCAAATTTTGTTCTATTTTTAAAATTCATTCCTGCCCTGGAGAGGGAAGCAATTACTACGAGTCTTTCCCGCCCAAAGGTGGGAAGCAGCGTCTTCCACCCGGTACTCAGATAAAACCAACACTATTTTCCGAGTACGAGAAATTAAAAGTTAATTGTTGTTGTTGATAGTTGTTGACCTTATGTAACATTATAAAGATAAGTGGCATCTCGAAAATAATGCGACGAGTGACGGCCTCAATTCTGCTACTCGTATTACAATAGTGTCAGAATGGTCTATCATTGATTTCATAATTGTTGATTTTGACAAGTTTGGTAATCTACTAATATAATGGCGTCATTATGACTTTCCAATGGTCAGCCACTGACACTCCATTGAAAGAATTGGTAATCTCGTACATAATGACAAATGAAACTTCCTACTAAACTTCCAACTTCCTACTAAACTTCCAACTTCCTACTACTTCAGATTGCTTATCATACTAATAAATAATATTTAAAAATATATATAAATGGAATCTGGCATGAATAAATGTTCAAAATGCCATTGTAAAACAATTCTATTACGAGACCATTGACCGACCAATGATCGACCATTATGAATTTAGCAGATTACGAACTTTTAGCAAAATGACAATGGGATCGTGTTGGAGTGACGAATTTATAAAAATAGCAGACTTGGGCCCCGCATCGCGTGTTCGGTCCCTGCAAACTGTAACAATGTAACTTATAACTTAAGTATGTTTTCTAATAAAAGTGGAATGGAGTTTCTGGCCCCTGCTTCTCGGTAACTAGGTATAGAGAGGAGCCATGGACCTAACTTCCAACGTTTGATGTGTTGCCATATAAATCTACACGGATGTAGGTTTGGCAGTATGTGACATAGGTAGGTAATATAAAATATTATATATATTATCATATTGCGAAATTGCTACAAGATTAAACTACAATTTTTTGTAAAACCAGTTATATGGATTTTAGAAATTAATTAGCCAGTTTACTACTCTTCTAGTTGAGAGGGTCCTAAGTTAGTATCTGTGTCCAGGTCTCGCCTGCACTTGCGCAGTTCCCGACGTGAAACAATCAATAATCTCTTGATAGCAGCTCCGGCTGATCCGGTCTTCGTCTCCACATCTGTCGGCATCATTCCGGTTTTATCAAAATATCTGAAACAGGAAGGTAAGTGGACTACATAACCCTTTGTTGCAGATATAATGCAGGTCCCAGTGAACACATGTCTTTTGTGCGTAACCCCCTAGCTAGCGGTCCCCTAGTTCGGCGGTGAATTCGGTCTCGAGGTCATTTCCTGAATAAGTGGGTGACTGGGGCATCTTTTCCTTACGTTCGTGACTGCCCCAGACATCGCGCCATAATAGGGAGGGTGGGGTGAAGTTTGAATTTCATTATTGGCCGAATACTTTGCGGGTTAAGGTCAATAGATCCTTCGTTACCATGTTAATTATCTTTTATTAGTACTTATCTGTCTGTCTATTATTATTAACACGCTGTTTTCGGTGTGAGAACAATTTAGTTTTTTTTTTTTTTGTAATTCATAGGTAGGTAAGAATTCTGTCTCATCCCAGTCATTGCAGGGTAACTTCAACTGCAAATGCAACAACTATAACTAAATCAACTATTTTAAATAATATTTGAAATGGTTATTTATTTTTCAATTGTCAGCTGTTAAAAGGTCTTATCTAATTTAAAATAAAATTCTCCATTCAAAGTCTTATTTATTTTTTTATTGGATCGCCAACAGAGGCTACACAATTACACGCATGTTATTATGAACAGGGACAAATACAAGTGTGCGCTTCCAATTATAGGCGACCACATCATTCACTTAAAATCTAGGTAGGTACAATAAGTTTTACAGTACACGAAAATCATAGTAAATCAAATCAAAAGTAAAAGCCAAAGTAAAACAGTAAGGGTACAAAAATAAAAACAAAAAATAATACAAACTCTTCATCAATTTACAACTGATTGGCAATGTTATTGTTAATTTGTCAATAATAAATAACCTATTACAGTTATTTTACGTGTTCAGCGTCAGGACATCTTCATACTTATGATACACACACACATTGACTTTTAATAATTCATCAGACTTTCATACAAAAATAAACTATTTAAATTCAACGCTCTAAATGTGTTTTTTGTAAATGTATTATGTTTTGTAAAAAGTCATAGTACAAAAGTTATTGTTTAGATGTCAGTATTACAGTCTTGTAAGGTGTTTTACTAATAACCCTGTAAACAATTTCCAATCATTACTTGATTGTATTATGACAAAAATTGAAAAATTATAAATAGGGTAGAATATAATAATTGTGCCTGTAGTCTAGGCAAATACGAGTACTTTGCTGAGAACGTGATTGTGTTCAATAATATACCGTTGTGTTATAATTATTTATGCAACCGTTGTATAATAAGGGGTATTAAAACACGAATGTGGGTTAATAGTATCACATGAGTGTTTTAGTACCTAATTTTGTACAGTTGCATACAAGACTTTATCTACACCCATGTTATCTACTCTTTAATATTTTCCAATTCATGAAGTCGTGGTACGCCTTTTCATATTGTTTTCTCGACTTTTCTGGTAATAATTGGTTAGAAATGTCCTTTGCTGCATTAGAAATATCTGATATTTCTAAGCTTATTTCTATATTTCTAAGCTTGTATCACTCATTTTTGTAAACAACAAACTTATATAAGTAATATATTTATGCAATACTAATATCGAATAAAAATGGCGGGATGCGACGTGAACTCGAATAACCTATAAGTTTTTTTTCAAATTACGGCGCTGTGGTAGTAAAACGAGCGTGCATGACAATGTTCTTTTTTTGAAATTCATAAATGTGGCTGTTTGATGAGTAAGGAAGGGATCGAAAACGCAAAGGAGTTGCATGGTGAAATGTAGTACAACATTAAAACACTCGTTTGGATGATATGGTTACTATGACACCGGTTGTTTTAATGTTGGCAATAAGCTAACTGTTTCAGAAACTTTTATACAGGATTTATAGCATGGGTGTAGATAAAAAGTATTTAAGAATTTCATTCGGCCAAAGTCCTGCTTCGTTACATTTCAGAAGTGGGATACTGTTTAAAATATCGGGACTTTAATATAGGTACGGTTAAGGGAAACTCAGACGTAAATATAGTGAATCAACGAGCTCTGATGAAGAAAATAGTGTTTTTTTTTTAAATTATTTGGCCTTTACAAATCTAACACTCAAAAAAGGCGTCATGTTGCTCTGAGTGTCACTGAAGTGATTCCAAAATTTTGACCTGAAGATAACAGCAGCAATGTTACCGGTTGGCTCCATAAAATTGACCAATTGGCTGATGTTTACGGCTGGGACGAAAGGAAGGAAGTCTACATGGAGGAAAGGTGCAGCTGCCAACACATCAAGCGGGAGACCATTTCAACAGTTCCAGCTCAAGATATGCTACACGTGTCGGGGGCCAGGATACCAGGCAATGGACTGCAGGCAGCACCCTCGCTGTGAAACTTGTCGGCGCTGTGGACACAAAATTGCTACGTGCTGGTTCACCCCTGGGTCGTCGCAACAATAACTACAGAAGGTTAGCCACGTCTTGCATATTACTTTTTATATTCATATTGATATTTTTTTTTAATATCGTTAATGGACAGCAGTTACATACAGCAGCATACATAGATAACGGTAGTAAACTTAATGTTCTTTCTATATCAGAAATTGAAAAATTACAAATGGAGATTGACCAAGTGACTTAGAAACCTAGTATCTGTATGAAAGATGTGGTGACTTAAAGATTGATGGTTTATTTTAAAGGATGATTTTTGGGCTTTCAAATGTAATTTAACATTTTATAATAATTCACAGCATTATATGGTAATTATGTCTAATGAAAATTTAGGTCTAGAATCGAATCTTGTGACTTTTTGTCATGCTGATAAATTAAAAATACGAATTAGTCAAAATGACATTTAAACATTTTCAAAACTCATCAATTCCGACAAATAAATGTCCATGAGAACGCTCTAGAGGTAAGTACAAACTCGAGAATCCACATGTAACAGATCGTCGAACATTTAGCAATTTGTACAATTTGTTGGATTCCACGAAAATGTAGTCTGATGTGAAATAAGCCGCTTTTCACAACGATTACTGTTTTGTTCAACATAATTTTTAAATTACTGAACAAATGTATCTATAGAACGTTCACGTAAATTTTTGGACTAAACAAAATATTCGGAAATTGTTTCCGAATATTTTGTTTAATCCAAAATATATAAGCATGCGACAAAAGCATTTCATTGAGAACCACGTTACCACTAAAGTCTTTTTTTCTGGTTAGTTAAATCCAGATGGGGTTATAATATTTACTTGTTTATCGAGAGTAGCAAAAAATTATCAAAATGTTACCTACATTCTGATATCTTTTTGGTTTTCTTCGGGTACATTTTTATTTGCCGAAAGTGTTGGCACAATTTCGGTCTTTACTTAAAATAGTCTAGATGTGACATACAATGTAATAATAATAATAAGTTGTTATTAATATATTTGTTATTACTAATTGGGTGCGTTATATAGTTATTTTGTGTAAGTCAAGAAGGTTTTATGGGTTATGCACTCATTGAATGCCATGCCAATGACATGTGACGTTTCTTGCGTGAAAAGTTAAACTAAGTGTGGGTAAAATAGGAAATCGAAACAAAAACGAATAAATTAAGATTTTCGGAACGAAGTTCATTAACACGGCTTGGCTGAAATCGAAACGTAAAAGTGTTATGCCCGAAAAAGTTTTGACACTTTGAAACTTGAGACCATACTAGATGGCTCTATATTAATACATAATATACTGCGAAAAAACTTCGTTCCAACGGGTGAAATCTAAATAGGAAATAATATCTCGAATAGATGAAATCATAAAAATTGAAAACAAGAATTATCAACTTAAGTCACCATCACAGAACAAATAGCGATACCAAGTCTGGTCAATCTCCTTTAGCAAATTCTCTTTCACTGTTATGAAAGATTTGGGGGCTCATGTGCTAATTTAATTGGGTTCGAGTCACATATTTGTATCGATTGATGACGTAATGTTCGATGGAATAGTCGAATTGACCATTCGCATAAAATCGTACAGAACGGCTTTTTTGATGATACTCGTATCTAGAGAACGGAGTGGGGAACGGGGAACAAGAAATTTCACGCGAAGTCATGGGCAGAAGCTAGGTATATAAGAATATATGCAGTGTCAATTATATGTAGAAGTTTATATAGATTGCGAAGAGCGCACATTTTTAACGCGCACAGGTAATTTGGCGTAGGTAATTATTACCTGCAAGCTATAATTAATACATATCTACAATTCTAATATTGAAAATTGTCAATGTGTATAATACTGATGTTTTGTGGGATGCCAATAAGTTGATGGATAGACCGGTGTTAGTGACAATTCCGGTAAACAGTAGTGAGTCTAGAGTTTTTGAAATAGAGAGGATATTTTTTGTTTTCTGAAAAGAACAGCAACGTACCTAATTAGGTTATGAGATGTCAGGTGGAACTACACAGACAGTTCAATCGAAAATAAAATGTGTCACAGAATATAAATCAACCTTCGAACAATTTATCGGCTTAACGTCATATTTTAGAAAGTTTTGCTCAAATAGCAATAGCACCTCCTCTGACAGAGATTACAAAAATAAACGGTGTAATGTGGCATTGGATTTCTGACCAAGAGAGGGGTATGAGACTCTTAAAAAGAAAACATCTGGTTGACCAGTTTTGGCAATATACAACTCAAATTCTAAAACTGAACGCCACACAGACGCCAGTGAAATAGGTTTAGGTGTATTATTCATGCAATATCGAGTAGGTAAATAATCGGCAGTTAGACCAATTATTTATTTACCTAACTGAAAAACATTATAATAGGTAGCTATGAACGTGAAACGCTAACTTTAGTAACCTCACGGCTTATTCGATACTCATGATTTAAAATACCGACTGGTTAATTATCCTTCAAATGCAAGACGGAAATTGTCTGTGGTAGGAGAGAGTTTTGTAATTCAATTTCACGACCAAATAGCCCCAGGTTTTGAGAATAGCGTAAGTTCTATTAAAGCTGTGTTAGACAGGAGTAATCAAAACTGTGTGAGATAGGAGTAATTAAAGCTGTTTTGATAGGAGTTATTAAAGCTGTGTGAGACAGGAGTATTCACAATCACACAGAGTATTTAATTCGTGTGAGATTGGAGATATTAAAGCTGCGTGAGATAAGAGAATTAAAGCTATGTAAGATAGGAGATATTAAACCTGTGTTAGATAGGAGTTATTAAAGCTGTGTGAGACAGGAGTAATTAAAGTTGTGTGAGATTGGAGTTATTAAAGCTGTGTGAGATAGGAGAAATCAAGCTATGTAAGATAGGAGATATTAAATATGTGTTAGATAGGAGTTATTAAAGCTGTGTGAGATAGGAGAATTAAAGCTATGTAAAATAGGAGATATTAAATCTGTTTTAGATAGGAGTAATTAAAGCTGTTTGAGATTGGAAATATTAAAGCTGTGTGAGATAGGATAATTAAAGCTATGTAAGATAGGAGATATTAAATATGTGTTAGATAGGAGTTATTAAAGCTGTGTGAGATAGGAGAATTAAAGCTATGTAAAATAGGAGATACTCGTATTAAATCTGTGTTCACTAATCTAGATAGGAGTTATTAAAGCTGTGTGAGATAGGAGTGATTAAAGCTGAGTGAGATAGGAGTGAAACTGTGTGAGATAGGAGTTATTTAAGCTGTGCTAGATAGGGGATATTAAACCTGTGTGAGATATAATATACATATATACAATAACTGTGACCGAGTCTGCGTTTTCAGATCTTTGTGACGTATAAAAGTAAATTAACAATGTAATAGACAAGGAGCCACTAATAAAAGCAACTAATCAATTAAAATCGTATATTTAATTCAAACAAGTATAATTAATATAAACATTTTTATTTATGTATATCATTATTTTATTATCAAGTTACTGCTGGATATTGTTTTCTATTCCAAGACTCCGGATCTGCTGCTGAAGAACGCAACGGGATTTCTACACAGGATGGCCGAGTGTTACTGACTGCTGGCAACACCAAGTAGGCATCCGCCGGGTATGACGTACGAGTACGAGTATAAGGCAGTGATTGTCATGTATAAAGTTATGCTCTATATTTGATTCGATTATTTTATATTTACGTCTAAATAGTTAATTCAATATTATATACAATTTCCAATAATTAATTACTTGATTGTATTTTGAATAAAATTGTAAAATTATAAATAGGGTAGAACGTGATTCTGTTCAATAATATACCGTTGTGTTAAAAGTATTCAAGAATTTTATTCTGGAAAACTCCTGCTTCGTTACTTAACGCTCAGCTTTGTACGGTAACCGGTAACAATGCTAAGCAATATTCAATCGGACATTTTTTTTCTTCTCTCTCATTTCGGCTTTGTTGTAGGTAGACATCTGAGGACGCCCTAATACGTCAGTATCCCTACCACAGCACCGTCGATAAAGCCCCTCTTTCAACACTTACTAGCTACGTACACATGCAAACTTGATACTACCTGATTTAATGCTTATAAACCAGGGGCCCAAGTCTGCTATTTTTATAAATTCGTCACTCCAACACGATCCCATTGTCATTTTGCTAAAAGTTCGTAATCTGCTAATAATGGTCGATCATTGGTCGGTCAATGGTCTCGTAATTGAATTGTATTACTATGGCATTTTTGATTTTGAACATTTATTCATGCCAAATTTCATTTATATATCTATATTTTTACATATTATTTATTAGTATTGTAAGCAATCTGAAGTAGTAGGAAGTTGGAAGTTTAGTAGGAAGTTCCATTGGTCATTATGTACGAGATTACCAAACTTGTCAAAATCAACAATTATGAAATCAATTATAGACCATTCTGACACTATTGTAATAGCAAACTTGAGGCCCAGGGTTAGTGATGGTATAATAGATCTAAACAGTGAACTAAGAGTTTTCTGTGACTGTTTGCTCATTCGCTTCGTTTATAGTTTCAGAAATGAGCGGCCCGGACCAACAAGTTCCCGTGAGCGCGGTGCTGATGTCTTCACTAGCTACTGATCAGCACAACATCGAGATAAAGGAGTATAAGCGTGGCTACTTCAGCGTGGTGGTGGCCATGATCCTGGCCAAGGCTCGGCGGGACACCGACGCTACGGAGGACATCACGGCGGCGGTCGCTAATTGCCATATCAGCGACCAACCCGCAGGACCCGCTGACCAAAACAACCCATTCAAATTCTAAATGTCACGCTGTCTTTCATGCCAGTCTTGTGTCCCGTGATCTTATTCTTTGCTGTAATCTGTCATCTAACTTTATCTCTTCACTGCCAGTCATATATTGGTAAATAGCCTTTGTTAATTTTTAACCGACTTAAAAAAAGGAGGAGGTCATCCACTCAATGAGTTTTATCAAATCAAATATTTTGGAGTTAGTTTTAGTCTCAAAACATTGTAACATAAGGAATGCTTATAATAGCAATTTGGCAGGGTGATACTATCTTGGTAGTTAGGTACTCGTATTGTGATTGGGGTTAATAACGGTAGGCCTCTTATAGGGTGAAAGATATAAACTGTGATGCCAAATATTTAATTTAGATAAGTATTTACCTATTATTATGAAAACGATGAAGAAAATAACTGATTTTGGATCTATTTTGGTATACTTTTGGAAACATGAAATGTTTTTGGTTTTTGTAATAAATCTGGATAGTTAAGGTGATTGATTATCTTGTGAGTGTAACCTGAGATGTTTTCGTGATGTCCCGCTCTCTGTGTATTGTGTGAAAATAAAGTAATGACAAAAATTATGTGTTGTGTTCCTTATTTCGAACCCCATCCTTTTCCATGCTGGCGGAACACAACGCCACAGAGGCTTTGAAGCAAACCAAATACCGATTCTGTTCACCATATCGACGGTGGAAATTTCCAATATCGTAAGGGACAAATGCTTACTTTTGAGAGGAGACAAAACTTGGACATTACTCATCCTATAAAGATGAAACTTAGATGTATACTTTTCAAATAACTTCATCTACACAGCTATTAATTGAAAATCAATAAATGCAGTAGTTTAGAAAACAGTGTCCCTTAAAAATATGAAGAGAATGTGTGTTACGCCTCTGAAAAAACAATATTTATCTGGCAAAATCTCTTACGCTGAACAAAATTATCATTTTATGTCGTAACTGCGTTAACAGTATCGTCTACTATGAATTTCTGTGTGGTAAAGTCATTGAAATTCCGAGGTTACTGAATTAAGTACGTAATTCATTGTATGAAAATAAAGATTTGAATACTAAATTTATTGAATTCTAAGCTTTTTGGATGCGGGAAAGTATAAGAATGTTAAGGTCTGGTTAAAGTTTTATTTTTCCAAATAAATATGTGAAAACAATTAAACAAAACGAAACTTAATGAATCAAATTTGTGCTATCAGCTACATCTTACATACTTAATATAACAGCACTAAATTAGTAGCCTAATTCTCGAGGCGTTCGAGATTTTCTATAAGAAATTCCACAGGATGTATTTATTGACCTTATGATAGAGCGTCTCGAACAGTTTTCTCGAGAGTGGGTTTAAGCAAGCAAGCAGCAGTGTTATCTAAGCTATGTAAAATCACAATCAAAATAATCAAATGCTAAACTAAAGCACCTAGTGTTCTGCAACAAGTCAGGTAAAATATCACAACAAAACTTTTTTTAAACTTTTTTTTAATCACTTTTTAGTTATGGTACCTACCCTACAACAATTCGATTACCACTACTTGCTACACCGCATAAACAACAGTGACACACGATACACGAAGTGGATTAAATACGTACCTATTATCGAAGCTAACTCATCAAAAACTGCCAAAGCAAAGTTAATAAAAATCGGTTAATAACCATTTATAGCCCAAGTACATCTCATAACAATTCCAATAAGCCCAAACACGGCTAGGATACATTGTTTTATTACGGAGTTCCGGTGCATACCTTCCCGCTTCATCTTCATATCAGTTGGATGGTACCATTTTCATCAGATTTTTTTTTTAAAGCTTCATAGTCGCTTAACTATCTTAATCGAGATATCTTATCGCCACCCGTGAAATACTTATCATTGAGAATTCCGGTGGCCATTTGTGGTCTTCTTCATCAGTTCCACTTCATCAAATAATAGTTTCTGAATGCAAATGCTTACAAAAATCGCTATATTTTTGCCTATAAAATTTGAGAAGTTCCCTCAATTCCTCATAGATCCCATCATCAGAACTGGATTTTGAAAAATGGAACCATTCTGAAAGCATATCCCAAAAAAGATTTTTCCATAGAGGTTTATAAACGACGGAGTTCTGAGGTAACAAACAAAAAAAAAAAACAAAAAAAAAAACAACCTAATTGAGAACCTCCTCCTTTTTGAAAAGTCGGTTAAAAACAGGTGTATTTCTTTGTTACATGTCCTGTTAATTTTTAGTAACAAATAAAAGTACACATCTAAATAACATTATATTATATGCGTCATACAGATTTTGTTATTCTAGTGAAGTTTTGGCGTCTTTTCTGTGGATATCTCAAAGAAAGGGGCTCTAACAGTCTAATTTTCTTTCTCGACTCTTATAGTAATAAATAATAAATAGTAATACTATAACTACTCTGCTAAACTAGACTATTATAATATGTATATATTAATGATTTGTATGTTGCTTTGCATTGGTCACAGGAAAGACGTTTATTTGAAATCTGTATGACCTTTATAACTAAAAGGAACTTTCAACACGAGTAAGTATCACAAGTGAATTATTTTTTAACATTGAGATCAATGGGACAAATAATAATCAAATCTCCCAAAAACTAAAAAAATAGTAACATTGACAACATCGTAAATGATATAGCACTATACCTCGTCTTTCCTTACTTGATTTGAATTGATTGTCAGTTACAAAACAGCTATAAAATGAGAAACAGTACAAAAAAAAAAAACAATGACCTCTAACACAGCATACTCAAATGATCAGCCTTAAGTCTGCGAATTAATGGTTGGTTGTTTTAGACCCAGATTTCTAAGTATCTGTTCAAAGTTTTATACACATTTTAACAAATTGAATGTCGTAAGGGAATGTCATTTTTTTTAGTGCCTTACAACATAGGAATTTAAAAATTATTGAGACATAGGTATGACCTTGCGCTTAATACCATAAGACGACAAGAAAATATACCTATGTATTTGACCGATACAACACAGTATTTTAAATATTAGGAAGTTACGACAAACTGTAACCATCTCATAACTTTTTTATTAAGAGTTGTATCGACATTTCAATACAACAGACAGATAGAAAAAAATATACTGATTCCAATGGTATATTTAGTGTACTTACGACAAAATGTTTACGACATTTGAAACTTCCACCATCGATATATTGAAGGACAGATGGTTGGCTAGCTTTCAGATACATGTGCAAAACAGGGTTTTGTAACAGATAACATCTAGTTCGCAAGTCACAATTTTTGTGTAAACAGTAACCAAAACTTTTGTTACAGTTATGCAAAAATTTCTTTCAGTGCATCATCCAATGAGAGCGCAACAAAATGACGTAACAAAATGCTCTGATTGGAGAAAACCAGAGTAGGTAACCAAGATCTTCTTCCTCGAACGCTGTATTAAAATAATATAATAAGATACCATTTTAATCTAAGAACATTCGCCATTGAAATTCATATTTAAATGTTGAATTTTTATTTTACTAAACTCCGTCAGTCAAGTCAGGAGTAAAGTACAGTGGCCAGCACAACAAGCTGCATGAAATGAGGTATGAGGAACAGGGTGTAAAGTTCACTCATACTCTATAGTAAAGGGAGGATCCTCCGACCAGACGGGTATTGTGTCTGGTGGGCAACTGCCCAACGGTTGATGTCGGGATGTTGTATATATGCTAGTCGCGCGGTAAACTCTGATAGCGCGATGCAGGATTTGTGACGTCAGGTCTTTGATGCGTAGTTCGCATGTGGCGTTGTTGATACCGCCACAAAACTGTCTTTCTCCAAACGATTTTACACTTTAAATTGTTGGTAATTAAGAGCGCTGTTCATACTGCGATCGCCAACCCGCCTGCCAAGCGTAGCGATTATGGCAAACCCCCCCAATTGGGGGAGGCCTATGTCCAGTAGTGGACGTCTTCCGACTGAAATGATGATGAGGACCGCTGTCTCGGGTCCACTAGCGCCACTCCTTTAAAAAAATATTATCTCGTGACTGAGAAGGAATTATGAAAAACGCCTCAACTAACTATATCGGTAAGTGTGTCTAGAATTTTCTAATACATTTTATAAAGTTTCATATTGAGACACGAAGCAATGAAATACGATCTAGAGGAATGTGGCCGCTTTTCTTTAGATCGAATTTTGTTGCTTCGTGTCTCAATATGAAACTTTATAAAAGGTATTAGAAAATTCTAGACACATTTACCGAGGCAGCCAATTAAGCCGTTTTTCATAATTCCTTCTCAGTCACGAGATAATATGTTTTTTTGTGGACCCGAGACAACGCTCTTAAGTTCAAAATAGAACGAGAAAATTTGGCAGTTTGTGGTAACTTGATGGACTGCATGGCCACCGTACCTACAGTCATCCGCACAGCAGTGGTAACAATTTGACATTGACAACGCCTTTATGTCGTAGCAATAGGGGCAACTTTCGTAGTGCAAGTTACATCAGGTTAAAAACTCGTGTGCGTGGTAATATACCTGTATTTCATACCGGTAGGTGTCCCAACCTCGATAATAACACCTGAAAATTAACCTACAATCCTCGCTGCAAAGTTGGGAGTTACGAGTATCAAATTGTAAATAATCTGTCTTAAATTCTTTCTTGTTCTTAAATAATTCCATATTAGTGCTACTTACTTGCCGGTAACCGGAAAAGCTGTAAAATGTGAAACTATTTAACTTACATGATTTATTTTGAACTTAGAAAGCTCCTTTATCTTGTTAAATTGTATAATGGGTTTTTTTTATTGTAATTTTTTAAGCTTTTTGGCTCTAATGTATAATTAATATCATGTGAATGCGATTGAGGGTGGACGCTGACACCTATATTACAAGATATTAAGTTATCTTAGCGTAGGTGTTAGTTACAACTATTATAAATGTAAAATACTTTCGGCTTATTTTATTGTTTTACTAGCTTCTGCCCGCGGCTTCGCCCGCGTGGATGTCGGTTCTATCGCGTAAAAAAGTAGCCTATGTTCTTCTCCGTATCCCAGGCTATATATCTGCCAAATTTCATGACGATCGGTTCAGCGGTTTAGGCGTGAAAACGTAACATACAGACAGACAGACAGAGTTACTTTCACATTTATAATATTAGTATGGATTTTTTAAAATCATAAACAGGTAGATACACAAGAAAAGCCTACAATCCTCGCTGCAAAGTTGGGAGTTATCAAATCGTAAATAATTTGTAAAAGTCCGTTAAAACTTGGCGAATATATCTCTGACAATACACACAAAAAACAAATACAGTCGAATTTATAAGCTTGTTCGTCAAATTGTTAATAATAATATATAATTTGTTATTTTGAAAAAGCAAAGACGTCTCAACATATACTCGTATCAGGGTAAGTATAATGAACCTTGTGTTAACCCCCATTGGATTGAACAACAACTTATGATTCATAAAAGGTCTGAACTACCAAGCTAACTGCACTTGCGCAGTTCAGGACTTCTTCAATCAATAAATAATTTTAGTCCGCTCGCTGCAGTGATACAGTATGTCGGTTATCCCTTGTGAATGCTCGGATGACGTCTCGGTACAGAAGTACTTATCGTCACGCGAGTGTACCTGTTGAATTTGCGTTCTAACGAAAATTAGCAGTAAGTTGAGTTGTGTGTGAAGACATAAGTCAAAGTGGCATGTTACATAAGTGATAGTATCGTGTCTAGTCAGTGGAACAAAGACCTTGAGAATCGTTATCTGTGACGCCATTTTAAGTTGGCAAAAAGTTGAATCTTTTTTTGTTAATATTGAGGTCAACTGTTCACAGAAAATGAACAGCGACGACGTGAACGACCGGAAACGGAAGCTGAGCAACATCATTAAGAAGATCACTGAGACTCAGCTCTTGAAGATGAGGGAGGCGCACAACAGTGCCTGCAACCGCCAGGACTGCAAATTTGGCATGAACCCACAGGAGCGAGATAACGGTCAGACATTATTTATAACATAACATCGAGCGAGTTTTTTTTTTGTTCTGAGTATTAGGCAGGTGTTTACCTACATTATATGGTTTACTTTAGGAGTTTAAGACATCGTGACGAAACCTGGACTTATATGTAGTTAATATAAGTCTGAATTTGCAAATCCGTCTTGAGCCAGCGTAGTGCTGAATGCCCATGCCTTCTTTATATGAGAAGAGGCATTTGCCCTGCAGTGAAACAGTAGTTGGCTATTATTATTATATCAATTCAGTATCAAAATGTAGAGAGAAAAAAAAATTACACTAATTATTATTTTAATAAACTATAGTACTAGTTAGTTATTCGACAAGTATATTAATAAGCAAGTTTTCCCTCATTAATTTCTCCTGACTCTTTGGGGACAGTATTTTTTTTTATATTAATTCTTGTTGCTGACTGAATCAGATCCAACCTCCTAAAACGCATTTGTTACCTACCAGTAACAAAGCAGGCTACGACGCTACGACGCTACGCCGTAGCACCGTAGACCATCCATCCACCATTGCAAGCAGTACCTACTGATAAGTAGGTGCCGTTTGTGGAATAAAATGTTAAATAATAAATTATTCCACTTATGGCACCTGCGAAAAATATCGAAAAGTGTGTGCACACACAGGTGCCATTCACTCAGGTGCCGTTTAAGCGGGTGCCCAATGTGGAATACGTCGTATTTTTTCGTGTTTGGGTGGTTTATTGTTAAACATTTTATTAAGAGAAAAAATATATAATATATACGCAAAACAAACAGTAATAAAAATACGATCTGCTTAAAACTGTTTTCACAATTTTACGTGATACCAGTAAAGGTATATTTGTATGATATACATGAGTATATAAAAAATGCTACGATCGGGGTTTGGAGCCTTCTTTTAAGTACCACCAGAGAGGGTTAATGATCTATATTTTACTATTTACTTTTTTGTTGTAGCTTAAGGCACACACAACACACCGACACATAAAACGAGATAAATATAGAAAAGTTTTCCTTCATAACTGGTAGGTACTGTAGTTTAGTTACCTTTACAAAAAACATCATCATGAGCCTTTGAAACTGATTTATTTTTATAACAAAGAAACAAGAATGTGGTGAGCAAAAAAGGTGAGCTTTTGATAAGTTTGTATTGTGTGCGCAGGTACATAAAAATATTACCGGCTTATATTGTCTTTAGAAAATTATTGGTAGTCGAGAAGGCTTTCCATTTTTTGTTGGTAAGTAATAATAATTAACACGTTCCGGGACATTACGTCGTAGGGCGGGTATAGAAATCCAATGCGATGCAGCACAACGCCTGTCGACGATTGTCTTCGAGATTCAATGAAAGCCACTACGTCGACAACCGGGCCCTGGGCCACCGCACAGGCATTGGCCGGCAATGGAAGATTCATAAACGTGATGTGCATGGTTCATAGTGCTAGATATCTTAGTCTTGTCCTGTTACCTGGGGTCGCTTTTACAAGTCACTAATATGGTCCCTGCGCACACATGTAAGCGTGCATTACGTTGTGACACAACTTTCCACGGCGAGTGTGTGCGTATACATTCCCCTTGCCTTAGTCTCGCCGTGAACGTCGAGAAGGGGTGTGTAGTATCACTCAAAATAAAATGTGCATGATTTTACACAACGTCTATAGATGTTGAGTCAAAATGTATGGAAGATTCGTGCATTTTGATGAAAAATCGCTCGCCTCTCCACGGAGTGTCCCGGAACGTGTTAATTAACAGATATAATCCTTATACTTAAGTCAGTTAATTTATTTATTCGTTTTGTGTATGGTCTGAGGAAATATGGCCATGTTTCTCACTTTCGCAAAGAGCTCAAGTGGCTCCCAATCCGTCTTCGCAGGAACACTCGGATATTATGTCTTCTTTATAACATCCTTTATAACCCTGCATATCCCAGCTACCTGCGCAATCGTTTTTCCTTTACCCGTCCTTCTGATGCTCTCTGTAGATCCCACCTCAGGCTTCATCTTAATTCCCCATCCCATAAAACTGAAATGTATTCCTACTCCTTCTCTGTTCACGCAGTACGTTTGTGGAACTCACTTCCGCCTAACATTCGAGATTCTAAAACTTTATTTCTCTTTAAAAAGCAGGTCAAAGAGCATTACCTCCCTTCTATACAGTAATATTCTACATATAATATATATGTATGTATATTATAGGTGATATTTATATTTGTATGTATGTTTATTTTTTTTTATTATTTATATAGTTCTGTTTTAATTTAAATTTTCTTGTTTAACTTTTCTACACACTGTCTCTATACTCGTATTTCTTATCCAACTTTCCTCTCGCAGGTCTGCTGGAAGAAATTTCTTTTGAAATAAGCAGTACCTTTGTGCTCTTCTATGTTAATATATTGTCCTGTCAAGTATTTTGTGTGTACATAAATAAATAAATATTTAAAAATTAACCATTAACGGCAAAAAAATTAACGGAGTAATACTAACACTTATATAAAACTGATTTCAGAGATGAACAAGGCGATTTCCATCAAGCTATTGAATGAGAAGCAGTTGAGCCACTTCGGGGCCCCTGTGGGGGGCTTCAACGCTGGGGTGGCGGGGTCCAGCGAGGAGCTGCCCGCGGCCTTGCCGAATCCGGTGGGCCCCGGTGTCTCTATGTAGCTCTCGCAGTTGCTGGAGCTCTTCATACGTCTTGGCCGCTCCAGCTCCACTAAATCAGTGGTGCCCGCGTATAAACTTGATACGTAAGTATCAGCGGTGATATTTTGTACGATGTTTAACAGTAAACTGTTGGGACTACACTGCACACAGAACGGAACGGAACTTACATTTCACGGAACGGTTTAGACCCAATGAGCGAATGTACATTTTATCCCTGCTCTGTCTACACATTATTTATTTATTTATGTACACACAAAATACATGACAGGACATTATAATAACATAGAAGAGCACAAAGGTACTGCTTATTTCAAAAGAAATTTCTTCCAGCAGACCTGCGAGAGGAAAGTTGGATAAGAAATGTAGACACAGTGTGTAGAAAAGTTAAACAAGAAAATTTAAATTAAAACAAAACTATAACTATATAAAATAAACATACATACAAATACATACACATATAAATATCACCTATAATATACATACATATATATTATATGTAGAATATTACTGTATAGAAGAGAGGTAATGCTCTTTGACTTGCTTTTTAAAGAGAAATAAAGTTTTACAATCTCGAATGTTAGGCAGAAGTGAGTTCCACAAACGTACTGCGTGAACAGAGAAGGAGTAGGAATACATTTCAGTTTTATGGGATGGACATTCTATTCCTAACAAAATTATTATTTTTGTAAACATGGGAATCATGGGATAGATGATTCTTTCGTTGAGTCTATTCTTACTAATAACTTAATATCAAGAAAATGGTGCTCTTGTTCTGGTTCTTTGTTTGTTTGACCTAAACTAGTCTTTAAATAGGATTTGTTTTTTTTAACCGCATGAACGGTTTTATTGCCGTGCGATCCCAACATTTTACTGTAATTTATTGTACAGTTCCAAAACGTGTGAACGTAGTTTCATCTGTTTTATGTATCTTCTTCTTTGGCCTGCCCTTGTCTATAATCATCATTTTATTTCTGCTCGGTTTGGTTGGTGGTAGGGCTTGTTCTAAGTCCGCCTGGCTAGCTACCACCATCTTATCTAAGTCTGTCGCCAAAACAACAATGTTAATAGCATTTGTTGTGTTTCGGCAGTTTGAGGTAAGATAGCCAGTTCCTCTGTGGTTGAGGATTCCGGGTGAAGCTCACTTCCATCTTCAGCCTTATCATCACTTACCATCAGGTGAGATGAAGGCCAAGAGATTCCCCATTGTAGGTAAAAAAAACCACTTACTTGTATATATTTAATTGATGTCATCTCTCGTACAATCTATCTATTATTTCTTAGGTTGCTCTCTCCCCCTCCATCCAACTACTTTATCGCTTGCGTGCCATCCCTGCTCACTATATGTCCATGTTTTATGAACACCATTTCATATATCCCTCTGCTGCATTTTCTGTTTGAATATCTACGTTTTATGTTTTGTGTATGTTTGTTATGAGCACTGCGCAATAAGCCTTCGCGAGGTTGTGCTAAAGTGTCTGCTGCTCGTGTAGTTAGTACCTAATTCTTTTCTGTTATAAGCTGAAGCGCTTAATGATTGTACACAATATATGACGCAACTAACTATTTACACTAGGTATTAAATTTATATACAAATAAAAGTTTGTTGCCCGTGGTACTACCAGTATTACTACCAGTACTCGTAGTACTACGGGTAAAAAAAAATCCCGTAGTACTACCAAGCGATCCAGTAGTACCACGGGAAGTTTTTTTTACCCGTGGTACTACTGGTAGTAATACTGGTAGTACCACGGGTAACAAACTTTTATTTGTATATTAATTTAAATTAATTAATTAGTATTTCATAGTTTATACAAAAACCTAACCTAACCTATTTCACCCAGTTCAAAATGACGAATCGAACGAAGACGAATAGTCTGATTACCCACTCGCAGGCAAATTGTATGATGCGTCATTTTGAACTGAGTGAAATAGGTTAGGTTAGGTTAAAACTGTGACCAACCCGGCCGCGGTAGCGGCCGGCGAGCGCTACTTCCAAGTTGCTCGCAGAAATGTTTTTACCATTGTCTAATTATCCGTGTTTTCGCAATATACTTTGGGTTTTCGTGGAGTAAACTATGAAATGCGGACTATCAGTAGTATCACGGGTAAAAAAAAACTTACCGTGGTACTACTGGATCGCTTGGTAGTACTACGGGACCCGTGGTACTACTGGTAGTAATACTGGTAGTACGACGGGCAACAAACGCAAATAAGTACAAAAAACAAAAGAACGCTAACGCGTCGAAGTACTTGGCGCTGTTATTCGGAAACGTGCTGAAAATATTGGCAGCATTGCCACGTTGAATGGCAATGCTAATTCTTTAGCCAAAGATCGAGCCAGCCCTCTGGTCACGTGAAGTGTCGACCAGTCTGCGAGAAACCTTAAAAAGCAGTCGAGCACGGCCCCATGACCCGAGCGTTTCGATCCCATAAGGCTCGAAACTGGAGTTACCGACAAGAAAATAATGATTTGTTAGCGTTTAATTATCATTTTTGCACTGCAAGGCTAAGCTCTCCCCTCAAACATTTAGCACAGCGATCTTGATGCAATTGACATTTAGAATTAATACGGGGCATCAGATAGCAAAAAGAACGGATTTTCTACTTAGACAAGTTTTAGTAAATATCTGTTCATTATCACCCTTGTTTTAGTTTTAGTTATTTGTAAAAGCTAGCGCTTCTTGCTCTGTTTTTTTTTATATTTTATTCTTATGTAGTTGTTTACATATTAAGTAATTACAGCCGTACGGGTCGATCGATCAGGTTAAGCTACGCTTGCGCGGTCGGTCTGCGGATGGGTGACCATACTGAACATCCACCGACATAAACACAAACGAGACCCCTCCATGGCTCTGAGAGCACGTTAAGCCGTTGGTCCCGGCTGTCATTCTTGGATCTTTGACAGTCGTTATTAGAGATGAGTCGTACTAGGTACACCGGTACAAATACTCGATTCAAATACCTGTACCACCTAGTCCACCTAGTCCACGAAGTACGCATAGGTACTTTAAAGTAAGCGTAGTCTTGCGTACCACCGATACATGTAGGTACACGGTAATACGGTACCTACGTACTCAGTAATAAATTGTAATCTTCCTTTCATACTTTACACAGGCTTAGGACTGACAACGTAAACATTTATATAAATTTTAGATTATTGTTTTTTTTTTAATCGCCTTTCTGCTATCATTGTTTTTACACGTAGAAAATCAACCTAAGTAATTTTGATTCGAGAACTACTTGACTTTTCGACTACTTACTTTTCGGGTCTCCAGCCTCGTTCTCATGTCATTTAGTAATAATCAGGGGGAAAATAATCTTTCACAAGGGACATTCGAGTAGGCGAGCAGGCGTCCACCGAGATCACATTCGTATGAGTCCATACAAGTGCGTACTTGATTCTCGACTGCATTGCATCTCAGTATAAAGCCTTCATTCGCATCGAGTACTACAAGTACCTAGTATATAAAATAGGTAAACACGAGTGCTCGTCGAATGTTGGACTTTTCGGGTCTCCAGCCTCGTTCTCATGTCATTTAGTAATAATCAGGGGGAAAATAATCTTTCACAAGGGACATTCGAGTAGGCGAGCAGGCGTCCACCGAGATCACATTCGTATGAGTCCATACAAGTGCGTACTTGATTCTCGACTGCATTGCATCTCAGTATAAAGCCTTCATTCGCATCGAGTACTACAAGTACCTAGTATATAAAATAGGCAAACACGAGTGCTCGTCGCGTTACTTTTATGGCCATTGAAATATGGTCCAAATTCAAATGATTGACATACGAATGATTTAGACAAACACCAGTGAGCGGCCGCGCCGCCCGCTCGAATCGAAGTACCGCGCCCGCGCCGGTACTTCGATTCGAGCGGGCCGCGCAGGCAGTGAGACTAGAGACTAGGTGGATCGAGTATTTTTAAAGTTGGAATAGGTACAACCTAGTTTCATTAAATACCTAGTCCCTGGATCTGTTCTAGTATATACGCTCCATCTCTAGCCGTTATGTATGGGTTGTCAGACGCCCGAAAGTCTGATAACCAGTCTTATCAACCAAAGGGTATCGTATTACGCGGTAATTGGAGTTTTGAGTTCAGATAGGCAGTCGCTCCTTATAAAATACTGGTATTAAATATAAGCCGACTGGAAGCCAACGTAGTTGATAAAAGGCTTGGCAGATGATGAGTTGATTACATATTTATTGTATCTGCTATTATGTGTATTGTTAAAAAAATATTTTAAATTTTCAGGGTGGATTAAAAGCTCCGGGCTCTAAAGAAGAAACAGCCGATCTCACCGTGTAAACTCAGGTGAAGTGAGCATCAATACACAGTGACAATCCCTAGCATCAATGGAATGACAGCTCACTTCACCTGTGTTTTCACGGTGAGTTTTTTTACAGAATGGCACTACAGGCTCATGAGACTCATAATATTTTTTCGCTGATCAGTAAGACACACAAGTATGATACTTCATAAGCATGATGTTTCTTGTGGACTGTCAAATTATACAGGGTCATTACTAAAATATATAACTGACATAATAAACAACAACTTTTGTTCTATGACTTTTAATAATTTATCAAATGTACATACAAAAATAAAAATATTTAAATTCAACGCTCTAAATGTTACGAACTCTACGCGTAGCAAAACAAACTACCGTGTCTTACGAGTGACGGTACACGGGAGGCGTAGGAAGGTACACATAGCAAACTAGATAGGTTTGCAGGGCACACCAACATAGATGTTGGTGTGCGTTAAATCAACGGGTGTATTACTTTGCCTATTTTTTTATTACTATTTATTATTATTATTTATTAGTGATTGTTGTATGAAGCAAACAATATGAAGCATAAATTTAACTAGTAATACAACCGTTGATTGTACGCTAAGTTGAAAATCTTTAGTATACTCTATTAAATCAAATGTTAAAAAATAAAATGACCAGACGAACAGACGTCTTCTTATTAACAGTGCAGATTGCAACTGTGTACTTACGAGTACACCACAAGTATCAACTCCGTCAACAGGACTTAGAAAACCTCCAGGACCCGCTGCTGCGTTCCCAGCGGCCGCGCCGGTGGGGTGTTCTAGACCGGCGCGGAATGCGCCTGACGTCATGATCTAAATATAGAAACAGAACAGATGGTGACTCTGTCAACATAGATGTTGGTGTGTACTGCAAACCTATCTAGCTTACTGTGTGTACAACAAAATACTGAATTTAAATGTGTTAGATAGAACTACGAAATCTTGAAGTTTGTTTTTGGTAAATGTATTGTAGAACAAATTTTGTTATTCATGATGTTAGTTATACAGTTCTGCAAGCTTGTTAGTGTTTTATCAATAACCCTGTATAGACTGCGGCTGAAACAGCCGGTCGATTCTGTCAAAATCTCACCGTGAAAATATAGGTGAAGTGAGCTTGAAGTGAACTGTCAACCTACTTGACGCTAGGGAGTCTAGAGATAGACAGCTCACTTCGAACTCACTTCACCTACGCATTCACGGAGAGATATTTACAGAATAGCGCTACAGGTTTCTTATCATTGGGTGAACTCAGATTCACATTTGGAGCGCGAGTGTTGTCCATAAGGTTTTTATGCTATTACCTATAAATGAGAAATTACTTTGAATTGTAAAATGTATACTGATCTCGATCATCCTAATCGAATTATGTGAAAACTTTGAGACTGCACGAGATTGAGTTCAGTTGGTCGATTCTGTAAAAATCTCACCGTGAAAATTTAGGTGAAGTGAGCTCCAAGTGAACTGTTATTCCACCTGATGCTAGGGATTGACACTATTGACAGCTCACTTCACTTAAGTTTTCACGGTGAGATTTTTACAGAATAGCACTACTGGTTTGTAGTAGCTGTTATATTGTAGGTTTTATAATGTCCAATTGTCCATGTACCTAATAGAGCTTACTAATAATTGCATTTGTTTGCTTAGTCATTAATTAATAAATTGTGATTTTTGACAGTATGTTAGGTTATAAATAAACTACATATTAATGGTATATAACGTGGATAAGTGTTAATTGTGACATTCTGTGAATGTCTTATCGTAAGTTAGTATGATGACACGCTTTCAGGGTCCTGTGAGGGTCTTGGTACTAATGTTTAATATGAATACATTGAGAAATATCAATTAGCTAGCCTAAAAGGTAAATTAATTGAATTGTAGTAGTCACATTGTTATCAACACTTTTGAAAAAAATTGATCTATGAAGCGGTACTTAATGGAAAAAGGAAGATTATAATACAACATTTAGTAAGCGTAATTAGTTGAAATACCATCAATATAATACAAATTAATCGATTATACTATTCGGATGGTAGTTCTTTTCACATAGGCTTAAACATTTATATTGTAATGGTCAGTAATGTTTAAATTTTTAAGCAAAACGACAAATTCGATCACTTCATATGAAATGCTAGGAATATAGGCTTAAAGCTTAAAATTACAGAGTGCAAAAGAGCGCTTTTTTGTTACAAAAAACCTCTATGAAGTCTTAAATTTATATATATTTTAAATACGAAATAATGTTGCCTGTAGATAGATCCCTTTACACAAAATTGTAGTGATTTTTTAAATAAAACTGCGTAACAAATTTTAATAGGTATCACTTTTTACTTAAAATCATAGATATATGTTTATTGCAATATATAGTGGGTAGATAATATGCGTGGCGAAGTAAGATAATTCGTGCTACAACGACTAATGAAAACAAATATTCTAAACATTTAGGGGTTTATTTATAAACGTTGCTTTACATAATAAATCGATGAACGCCGACTGCATGCACGAAAATGTCCCGTTACGTGTACACGTAATGTTTGAGTATTGAGTGACGTTCTGTAATACGGGCCTTAGTGTTCAAACTGAGTGCACGCTCGGCTCGAGCGTCCGCGGGGCGGCGCGTGCGGCGTTCATGTTAAACACATACAATCCCTCGCGAGTGTCCTGAGTGGCGGCGAGCGGCGCGGCGAACAATCTTTCGCCGATTGCACGCAACGCAAAACGCCCCGCCGCACGCCTTTTCACTCAGGCCGTACACTTAGTGTTCGAACTGAGTGCACGCTCGACTCGAGCGTCCGGCTGGGCGGCGCGTGCAGCGTTCATGTTAAACACATACAATCCCTCGCGAGTGTCCTTAGTGGCGGCGAGTGGTGCGGCGAACAATCTTTCGCCGATTGCACGCGACGCAAAACGACCCGCCCCACGCCTTTTCACTCAGGCCGTACACTTAGTGTTCGAACTGAGTGCACGCTCGACTCGAGCGTCCGGCTGGGCGGCGCGTGCAGCGTTCATGTTAAACACATACAATCCCTCGCGAGTATCCTGAGTGGCAGCCAACGGCGCCGCGGCGCGGCGAACAATCTTTCACCGATTGCACGCGACGCAAAACGCCCCGCCGCACACCTTTTCACTCAGGCCGTACACTTATAGAGTCATGACACCTATCTTTGGTGCCACATTTAGAATCCTTACGTTAATTATGTTAAGTTTGTTTTGTAGGAACATTTTAGGCTAATATAATTCCCACTGTGCACTGCTGGGACACAGGCCTCCTCTCTTCGAGAGGGAGTAGGCTTTAAACCACCACGCGAGCTCAGTGCGGGTTGGTAAATGTTACTACATATATCTTCGATTTTTATTAGGACATACCGGTTTCCTCACGACGTTTTTCTTCTCCGTTTTGAGAGTAGTGGTGATGAAATGATTTACTTAAAGTAAAGCACTTGCCTGGGTTCGATCCCACGACCTACAACTCGTAAGACGGGGCGTTACTACTCAAAATCAAAATATTTTATTTCACGTAAACCTACAAGGGCACTTATGAAACGTCAGAAGCTAGGTGCACAGTTCCAATTAGTCGTTTCCTATGGAGAAGAGCCGGCAAGAAACTCCACGGTTATTCTTTTAAAAATATTTGTCTTTTACAATATTTTTAAATGACAGTGATAATAGGTATGGGAGGACAGTGTAGGCCTTTCAACAATTACCAGGTACTTAACAAAATAGAAAAGCGCCATCAAATCTACACTCTACTAGGCCACCACTGCTCACAATATACTGTCAGTGTTTTCTGTAGGAATTATCACTCCTATACAACAACTATACTTGTAATTCATCTTCGTTCTGCTATTGGCCTATTTTTAGTTGGGGTCGGAGCAAAATGCATGTATGAGCTAAAAAAAAGACAAAAAAATATTATTTTGCTTGTAATATTAATCACAGATAAATTTAAAAAAAATATATTCGGCAACGGTTTCATTTGTTTTTTGACAATTCAAAATTCTTCAAAACATAATATTATCTCATCATTTATGTATCGGCACTATTGTGTTTTACTAAGTATGTAGGTTCCTAATGTTTGTTAAAAGGATTTGAAGGTCTGTTTCACGGTTTCCGAATAGACACTTTACACCACAGCTAAAAGAAGCAGTATTTGTATAAAATTCCATATCGTCGCCTTAGGGACTAACCACACTATTCATGCGACCTATTTCACCACCTCCGGCTGACTTACGGTTAATTTATTTGGCAGATATCATCGTCTTAGAGTGAAAACCTCGTATACTCGTATGGTACGAAAAAGGCAACTTTGCAGGGGGAAGAAAAAACTGCGCCCTGTAAAATTTTATTACCACAGCTTCTTCAAATATGTGTCATTTAGTGAGCAATATTCAAAGTCGACATAGATGGCGTTACAGGTTGCAAAACTTTTTTTGTGTGAAACTAGGACGTGCGTTGCGCAGTTTTTTTTCCAAAAATGTAATAAAATAAAAATGATCAATATTGCATTCCCGAGGTTTTTACTCTAAGGGGCTAAGAAAACTTCGCACCGCACGTCCTAGTTTCACACAAAAAAAGTTTTGTAACCTGTAACGCCATCTATGTCGAGTTTGAATATTGCTCACTGAATGACACATATTTGAAGAAGCTGTGGTAATAAAATTTTACAGGGCGCAGTTTTTTCTTCCCCCTGCAAAGTTGCCTTTTTCGTGCCATATACGGGGTTTTCACTCTAAGGCGACGATATCTGCCAAATAAATTAACCGTAAGTCAGCCGGAGGTGGTGAAATAGGTCGAATGAATACATAATTATGATATGATATTGGAAATAGAAATATAAGACTGTAATATGCACTACTATTTTTTATATACCAGAATAGAAGCCTTTATTATTATTGTTTATCTTTCAAGATGTTAAAATCGAACTGGTAAAAGTGTTAGAAATCATTCAATGATAAAATCAATGATATTCTTACGCGCATTTTCCTATGTTCAAAACTACTGTAAGGTGAAATTATAATAAGATTAAGAGGGTACCGAGCGCGCAGTGGCGCCCTCATCGTTTGTTTGGTGATTTCTTTTATTTTAGAATGAAAATGCAGAAAATAAGCACGCGGCTATGCTTGGAGTTTCCCTCCGTGATCGAATCAGAAATGAAGAGATCCGCAGGAGAACCAAGATAACTGACATAGCTCGAAGAATTGTCAAACTTAAGTGGCAATGGGCAGGGCACATTGCGCGCAGAACAAATGGCCGTTGGGGCCGAAAGGTTCTGGAGTGGCGACCGCGTGCCGGAAGACGTAGCGTTGGAAGGCCTCCCCAAGGTGGACCGATGACCTTATGAAAGCTGCAAGAATCCGCTGGATGCGGGAAGCACAAAACCGGTCGAGGTAGTGGTGCTTGGGGGAGGCCTATGTCCAGCAGTGAACGTCTTTCGGCTGAAATGATGATGATGATGAAGCACGTTATGTTGTGCTCCACAAGACTATTCATACGTTATTACCTATTACTACAAACAGTAGTTTTATATTGTTGAGCACAACGTAACGTGCTTATTTTCTGCATTTTCAGTCTTAAATAAAATAAATCACCAAACATACGATGAGGGCGCCACTGCAAGCTCGGTAGGTACGCTTTTAAGTTGAATGCATATTTACGATTAACACAAAACTAAAATAGATTTTGTACAAAAAAAAAAAAAAAATCTTTATAACAACTGTCTTAGCATTTCTATGTACCTTATTTTCTGGTTATTAAAAAATATTAGTGTCTCTGGTAGGATTAAGAACTATTATGAAAAAGAAACCTTTTGAAGGATGCTTGCAATTATAATTTGCTCACCTATACTCTAAGTAAATGTTATAAGTAATGCTAAGCAGTATTGTTGTGCTAAATGATTGTGTAAATGTCGTGTGTTTTAAGATTTTATTTAAATTAATAGGCCAGCGTCCTCAGTAAAGGACATAAATGTTTAATTTACAAAAAGTACCACGAATTTTAAAATTTTTGTTAAGATATTCTTGTACCTGTCCATTTACTATTTCTATAAGGTTGTCTATATGTATTTATTGTATAAACAAAACAATGACATATTTTCTGTCGAACGATTTTTTTTATACAGTGTGTCTTTCATTTAATTTTTGGCCCTTTCCTGTTTTTTCAGTCTGCGGTGTGCGCAAATGTACAAGTACCTTCCAGGCCCCCGATTCATATTCATAGAAATAGGAACCGTGGGGATTTAGTCGGTATGAGTATGACATAACCCCCCGTTGTCCTCATTCCCAGATAGAAGGTATATTCATGAGGATTTCCCTACAAAAAAAGAATTAGCTATTTACTTTAGACACCCTGGACCCTCAGCCTTGCTTGACTGATCTATTAGCACGGCCAGAGCTTTTCTCATAAAGCTTGTAGGTACTAGCACACTGGAAGAGAAACTTTATGGAATGTTTTTCTTTACGAGTTGAGGAGACTTGATTAGGTTCTTGAGTAAGTATCATCATGAGTCTTTTATCACTAATAGAAGTACATCATGAGAAACAATAAGTGTGATCGACGTGACTTGCAGAACATCAGTAGAATTTTAGACTTTAATAAGTAAGTATTAGAGTTTTATCCAGTATATGATTGTTTTGTGAAACTAAGACAACTCCTGGGCCTCAAGTCTGCTATTACAAGTGTCAGAATGGTCGCGCCATTGTGAGTATTTGACATTGTTTGTATGGCAAATCTGTCAAAAACTCACAATGAAGAGACCATTCTGACACTATTGTAATAGCAGACTTGAGGCCCTGGTCTTGTTAATGCAGTCACTGGAAATTAATAGTATTATCAAGTTGTCTTAGTTAAATCCCAATTTGAGTAAGTGATACAGGTCATAATTTCGAGATAATGATTTCAATTTCTTGCCAACTTCTGATTCTTAAATCTAAAATCTTAAAACACAGACTAGTTTTACACAGCTGACCAGTTTCAAACAGCTGACTTGCAATACATTTTTAACAATGTTGTAAGTGTACTGAGTAGTTAATTATTTTACTGAACTCTATTATCTATTGCTTAAAAAATATCTAGCATAAAATAAAAATGAATATTGGCAGTGTGGCTCAACATGGTTTTGCATAAATAGATAGCATACCAACTAACTTGTTCGACTGTGTACGTGTAGAATCTATGCAAATAGATTTTCTTAGAAAGAGCCTTTGGATGGCGTCGTCTGCGCGATAAATCATGATGATTTAATTTACTTACATCGGTACTGAATTAATAAACATGTTAAGTTAAATGAACAAAAAGATGAAGTCATTTGACTTAAAACGAGGCGAATATCGGAGTACCGGCCTCCTTTAGCTCGGGCAGCGTACGGGGGAGTTGCTTATTCCCCGAGCGAATCTAGGTTTGCAGGTAAAATAGGTCACGGGACACAAAAAAATTATGCACTTGCGCAGCAATGACTTGTAACAACTATCAATCAATACATTGAATTCGAGAGCCACCCCTTGCCGCAGTCCCTCGGCGAAGCTTGCCCGGTGACACGAAACTACTCGCTTATCGTTCTTATCTCTTTCGCGACCTGTGGAGCCCTAAAAAGACTTAAACCAGCGGGGTAAGTACCAAATAAGTGACTATTCTTACTAGACGTTATATTATTTACTTCAGTGATCACAGTTTAGAGACTTACGTAACCTACTGCTTGATGCTGTGGGCCGTCTCTCAGTCTTATGTAAAAAAAAATTAGATCCTTATCGAAGTGAAAAGTGTTAGAATTAGAAACAGTGATCAGTAGCAGTGTAATATAATTGAAACAAACTTGAAAAAAAAAATGATGGGTCTCATCCTTTGTCTTGGATTGACCTACTTTGAAAATAATGCATGATTCGGAATAAAATACCGATGCATGTGTACAACTAGATCAAGAATAGATCTTCTCTCGTATTAGCTCGATGGAGTAGTAAAAAGTTAGTCGCAGAGTCGGTAACGAGTCGCCCACTAAAGTATCATCACCAGTGGAGGCTCGTAGGAGGTCCTATTCTAGTACGTATATATGTTATAACTTTTGCCTTCTTGTTGCAGTCATGTCCGACGTCACGAAGAGCGGTGAAGTACCGCTACTGGGGCCGCTTATGCCGCTCCCAGGGTCCATGCCGATGGGGTCACCGAGGTTCTGGACCCCACAAATCCATAACCATGCACCTGGCGAGTATTGTTTCTTCTGCTCGTGCCAGGACTGCCGCCTGTTCTTCGGAAGGGGTGCACCTATCAGGTGCGTCGACCCTCACACTTTGGAGCTCAGTCGCCCCAGGTACAGCTACATGGGCCTCGTGAACTCCATGCGCGCCGCTTCCGCCAAACGTGAAGAAGATCGACAAGAAAAACTCCGCGCTGAACGCGAGGGCACCGTCGCCACGGCTGAGGCACCGAAAAAGGACAAGGCTTCCAAAGATCAGCCTAAGAAGAAAACTCTACGTCAGAATATGAAGCGCCGACGTTTGTAAATTGTTCGATAGAAGCTGGAATTGTGACATATCCCTTCTTATCATTATGTTTTCATTAAGGGTTTTCCCTTATTTTGCACTGCATTAGGTTTACATGTTTGATTTCCGCTTGTTAGATATGTCACATACATACATTAGATGTAGAAGCCTAACTAGGAACGTATTATAGAAGCTTATAAATTATGAAATTAATGTGGTTGTTGTATCCCTTATCCTTATTATTTTTGTCTACTTAATCTTCAAATTTTTTTGTTTTAAGAGAGAGACGGCTGTGTGACTGATTATATACTTAAATAATTATTAAATTTTTCAGTTTTGTTGTAACTTGCCGTCAAACGGTTAGTCTATAGTTAGTTTCGATAAAAAGCTTTAATAAAACTTTTTAGGTCCAAATTTTGAAATTCCTTAGTTTTAGAAACTAGCAAGAGTGCGTAGCTAGAATTCAAAATGTTAGTAAATAATTTTCACTTGAGAATTTAAATTCCCCATGACACATTCTAGTTACGCTCTTCGGTTAGTAACAGAGCTTATTTTATGTAATAAAAACCAGTCATAAGTTAATTAGAATCAACAAAATCAAATTTTGAGGCCAAATTTTTCTCTAGTCAATAAAAACGAAGGACGAAGTGTGTTTTAGTAAAGAAAGGAAGGAATTATTTTGAATGTATTCTGTATTTCATTAAAGTTATTGCCTATTGATGTTTTGAATTTTACACCATTCTGACACTCAGTGTTGTGCGTATTAAAAGTTCTTGAAAAATAATACCTTGTCTTATTGAATATCCTAATTGTATTCTTTTATTTTTTGGCAATCCAGGAGCCTTCCACCTGATGGTAGATATATATCTAAAGAGCATTATATATATCTATATAGAATACTCTTTATTATGTAGGTACATCATAAAAACAGTACAGATATAAATTTAGAAATTTTACATAGGGTGACACAATGGGTGAACTTATCGCTAAAAACGATCTTTTAACGACCTTTGGATGGATTAAGGGGGAAGGAGGGACAATACTGCAGGTAGTCTGTGGTGTTCCATCTACATATATACAATAAATACATACATAAAAAATGTTATACATATCTATATATATATAAACAATAATAATTACGAAAAAAGTGCAAAAGACAAAAAAATAAAATGTTGAAGGAGAGATAGTGAGGAGGATAGTGTTTTTATCATAATTTTAATAATGGACAAAGATTGTGCACGCCTTTTCACACGGGCAAGGCATTCCATAATCGTACTGCTTGAACTGTAAAACATATATCATAGAAACTGGTGGAATGCATCTCTAGTCTCAAATTTTCCGATGACCTCAGATATCTATTAAGTAAGTGTCATGAAGGAACTTGAAACGTTTTTAAGAGGGCGTCCAACAGTCCACTAGTCCTTTAAAAAAATATTATCTCGTGACCGAGAAGGAATTATGAAAAACGGCTCAATCAGCGACCTCGGTAAGTGTGTCTAGAATGTTCTAATACCTTTTATAAAGTTTCATATTGAGACACGAAGCAACAAAATACGATCTAAAGAACAGCGGCCACATTCCTCTAGGTTGTATTTGGTATGTAAATATGGTCACCCATCCACGGACCAACCCCGGCAAGCGTAGCTTAACCTGATAGATCGACCCAAACGGCTGTTGTAACTTAGCCACGAGCTCTTCAGCTCTAATACTAGATCAAGAATGGTATGTCTGTATTTATTATAGTAAATATCTAGTAGATTTGACCATCACTACCAATAAAGCAACATTATTCTAATCTGCTACAAAGAAAAAAAAATACTAATAGCCGTCTGATAATTCATTTGGTAAGAAGCAACAGCCGAAAATCGTCCACCCTTGTTGCTAGCTATTTATAGAATATTTCCTTCCTGAGGTCAACCCCTAAAAACCCCACTTTTGTTCGGATTTTTCTAAGGGTAACGTCTAAGGGCGGGTTGTTTCACGTCCACTCGTACGCACGCGTAGGTATACGTCATAAATGGCGCTAACTATCGTCAAACCGTTGTTTCACAAAAATATGCCCTTGTCGTTAAAAATAACGATTACAGTAACAGTTGTCATACCCACTGGTTAATGTCATTTTATTCTTTTACATTTGAACTTTGACGATCGGTTTTTATGCAGTGAAACAACGCTTTGTGTTTAACGAACGTTAAACATCATATGTAATCGTTATTATTTGACGTACCTACGTATGTTATGTTAACGAACCGTTTGAAACAACCGGCCCTAAGAAACTTATAACTGTACGAGAATAAATGGCTTCATTCTGAAAACTTTCAAATGTCAAGCATGTTACGGCATCGAAACGGCTGCCATCTTAATTTTCAAAATCTCATATCATTTGCAAAAACAATTATTTCGTCCTGCAATGGTGGCGCCACCCTAGTTTGAGACTAGTAACGCCAGCTGCGGACACTAAAGTCCCGTCACTTTACCTCTCATTTTGCATAATACTGATCTTTAAAAGCGTAGCAATAAGGTTTCTGCCACAGGTTCCTTAAATGAACTGTCTGTACAAGGGTGCATACATGTCCTGTCCTAGATGAAAAAATGATTGAAGACGGTCAAACCCTTTGCTTTGAAATTCGTTCAGTAAATCAGCAGGTACTTAAGAGCATTGTCACCTCCACTCCTTTAAAAAAATATTATCTCGTGACTGAGAAGGAATTATGAAAAAAGGGCTCAATCAACTATATCGGTAAGTGTGTCTAGAATTTACTAATACCTTTTTTAAAGTTTAATATTAAGACGCAAAGCAACAAAATTCGATCTAAATAAAAACGGCCACGTTCCTCTAGATCGTATTTTGTTGCTTCGTGTCTCAATATGAAACTTTATAAAAGGTATTAGAAAATTCTAAACACACTTACCGATATAGTTGATTGAGCCGTTTTTCATAATTCCTTCTCATTCACGAGATAATATGTTTTTAAAGGAGTAGCGCTAGTGGACCGGTCACAACCCTCTTAAAACTTTGTTAAATTTATTATTTGTGCATTTGGAAGCAGACAGATATTCTGCAAATGTCATACTTGCGGTTTCGAGAAAAACGCGTTTAATTCTTTTACAAGGCAATACTCATGACTCAGTATTTTTGAAGTGAAAACTTATTTCTAAGGCGCGTTGAGCGATTTTTGGTAAGGAAAAACTTATGGGTTCGGGATCGTCACCGAACGACCATAAGCTATATGTATACTGTGTATATAATATGTGTACTTTTTGGGTGAACAAAAATTATGGAACCCGCGTCATCGTCACCGAACGCTTTCCATGAGCTATATGTATACTGTGTATGTATGTGTAGATACTTTTGGGTGAACAAAAATCATGGAACTCGCTTCATCGTCACCGAACGCTTTCCATGAACAGTAATTCCAAATTTTTGTGTTTTCACTTCTGACGGCAGTCCTTATGACTGCATTTTTTTTTTTAAATTTGAATTTGTTTGTCAGGTCTACATAATGGTTCAGTGAGATTGACCAGTATAGAACAATCTAAAACTTAGTACTTATTACGATATAAGGGTTAATAAAAATTAACTAATTAAAATATTTAAAAAAAAACAGGTATTGCCTGCCTTTTTCCAAATATTTTGGGGTCGGCTTTCAGTCTAACCGAATACAGCTGAATACCAGTATTTTATATGGAGCGATTGCCTATCTGACCTCCACAACCCAGTAACTGGGTAATACAATACCCCTTGGTAAGACTGGTTGTCAGACTTTCGGGCTTCTGACGACCCGTAACGACTGTCAAAGATCCACGAATGACAGCCGGGACCACCCTAGTAGCATTTTTTGTTGGCATTTAGTTGGGCCACCTATGTCTGTAAGTGGCCCAACTAAATGCCAACAAAAAATGCAACTAAGGCAACGGCTTAAAGTGCTTTCCGAGGCATGGAGGGGTCTTCGTATGTAAAAATGGTACTAATAACATAATAATTAAATGGGGCAGCATGTGTTTTTGCGGTTATTCGACGAACAAATGAGTTTCTTACTACAATGTAGTAAAATGCCAGATTTGTGAATGATTCTTTGTCCGCACCGCTTCACAAATTACGGTAATTCCTTCGTCTTACACGTGTGTGACAAGAGTCTCCGAAAGGGTTAATATTTGGCAAAATACGCTGCAGCCGGATGTAATTGTGCCTTTCATAATAAAATGATAGATCCATTTTACAACCGCATTAATTAATTTTTAATTTTGTTTCTACAGGTTCTTTGGGTGCCGATAATATAAAGAAATTGGCCAAGAGCGGGTACTTCTCGTATTCCTCCGGCGGGTCACTTGATGGTTAGGTACTATCTGGTGGGCCATTTGTGGTCCGACTATCAGTGGTCACCATCCACTATGGATATGTGATTTCTTGCATTGCAGGTGTGTTACCGTCTTAGAGACATAGCTGATATATTTCATGTGCTTGTAATTAAATCAGCAATCCCTTCAAGGCTGAACATAGCAACGCTCTTTGCCAGTCTTTATAATTCGCTCACAACTGTAAAAGTTGTCTGGTCTGTCCCCTTTTTCAGATTTCGTAGCGGCTATTCTGGGGCCAAGCTGTTGAAAATAAGTCACCGTCTGCAACAAAAAAAAAAAAAAAACAGGTTTGTAAATCAATCTTAGTTTTTCATACTTAATGAACCAGTAAATATATGTGAATTGCCAAAAAAGCTATTTATTACAACAATTTCAAAATCGTTTCAACACTAGATTGAAAAGAAAATGAGTATATTTCATTTTTTTTTTAATTCAATATTTATTCAGATTCATAAATTAATTTTGAATTGCGTTTGAAACGTTAAAACGCATGTAAAAGAATCAAGCTCGTTTAATATAATACTAGCTGTGCGACTCTGTTTCTGTCGTGACTGAGAAGGAATTATGAAAAACGGCTTTTGTAATACCTTTTATAACGTTTCATATTGAGACTCGAAGCAACAAAATACGATCTAGAGGAATGTGGCCGCTTTTATTTAGATCGAATTTTGTTGCTTCGAGTCTCAATATGAAACGTTATAAAAGGTATTACAAAATTCTAGACACACTTACCGAGGTTTCTTATTGAGCCGTTTTTCATAATTCCTTCTCAGTTACGAGATCATATTTTACGTATACGTATAGTTGAATTCCCAGTTTGTATCACAAGGTACAGTAGTCACTCTTGCAGTCACAAGACGTATAATAGTAATATTGGAATATTCAGTAACTAATGACAGCCAAGAGTAGGCAGAAAACCGTCAGCTGGGATCTATCCGCGATCTATGTCTGTTATATTCTAGTCTCGGGCATTTTGATGTCTAATAATGATGAACTAGATGTCGCGGTCGTCGAAAATTTACTTTTATGTGACGTAGTATTTTGATTACATAATTACTTTGTATCCGGGGTTTTTGTGATACTTAAATTAATTAAAGGAATTTTAATCGACAAAAAGTACCATATTTTTAGAGCATTCATGTTTTTGGCACAGACAATTTGACTTGTACCTAATTCTGGCAGTTATAAGCTTTATAGGAATAACAATAGGGTATATTTTATATTGCCCAAATAAGAAGAATTTGAGTCAATTCAGGTATTGCCAGCGTAAAATTGCATGGTTCAGAGCCGTGAAATAAATCAATAAGCAAATAGGGAGGCGTCGCTGTCGTGACCGGAGCGTCGTGACTGCTACCGCTGATTGCTGAGATTTCGAAGGAAATCACCAAAATAAATGTCTGAAAAACTAGAAGAAATGCCAGGGAAAGCCGAAAGAAAAAAAGGTTAGTCGAAAATGTTCATCTTCTCCCTCTTTATTAGCTCTCTCAAAATTTAATTATATTTACCAAGCCGACGTCACTTAGCATGGCGATTCAATTAAAAAAAAATATATTTTAACTTCCACTGCGAGATTTTATTTTATAACTTATTGGCTGCTCGCGTCTTGAGCCGTGTTTTGCTATCCGCGATTACGATTTCTTTGTCCTAAATATAAATCAAACAAGACGAAGAACTCATTTGTTTGACCGTGTCCGGCCGGGGCAAATTTTAAATATTCATGAAAGCGTCTGGCCATAAATATTTGCTTATAGCAAAAAGTTTTTCTAAGTATTTAACACGGGTGCGTGATGCCATCAGTACTAAAACAAAATGGCGCCCAGTTGCGCCACACACCTTTGTTAACAAAACTGAGTCAAACAGGAGATAGATTTAATTTGCTGGGCCAATAGAGTTTTTACGAAAACAAATATAATTTTTGGCCCGTTTTTTTTATCCTTATTTATATTTCAGTTTTTTTCTTTTCATCTATGTTCCATACGTACTAATAATTGTATATTGTACAATTTGTAACGTACATCGCGGTAATGAACTTCACAACTATGATTTACACTCATTTCGAACATGTTCATATGATTTTTGCACTTAATTTATATTAGTAAAAAGTAGTTAAAAAATCATTACCATAAATTCAATCTGAAAAAGTCACGTCAAAATATGTCAATTTGATTGTGTCAAACTATTATAAAATTTACAATAGTAATAATATTGTAATAAATATCCCTAGTAGCATTTTTTGTTGGCATTTAGTTGGGCCACTTACCTCTGTAAGTGGCCCAACTAAATGCCAACAAAAAATGCTACTAGGGATAATACAATTTTATAAAATTGTTAACAAATTTCATTTACTGTTACTGTTAGCCTGCATCATCCCACTGCTGGGCAAAGGCCTCTCCCCATGACTTCCAGCTCTTTCGATCTAGGGCTAATGTTGACCACTGGTCGTTTGTTTTCTCCAGCTCGTCCCACCATCTTCTACGGAGTCTGCCGCGATGCTTTCTGGCTGTGTCAGGGCTCCACATAGTGATAATTTTGTGGCCAGCCCAGTCCCACTTCAGCTTAGCGGCTTGTTAAGCAACGTTAGTAATGTGTATTTTGGAGCGCAGTGTGGTGTTACGAATATGGTCTTTCAATTTGACGACTAGAATACTCCGCTCCATCGCATATTGGCAAACCCAAAGTTTGGACTTTTGAATTTTTGTCAAAGACCAAGTCTAGGATCCATAGGTCAAAATGGGAAGAATGCACATGTCTATAATTTTTCGTTTGAGTGACAAAGGAAGCTTTCCTTTCAGAAGCTCTTTCATGGACCAGTAGCTCTTCCAGGCAGTTTCGGCTCGTCTTAAGACTTCCTTGTCTTGTCTGCACTGGAAAGCGACTAACTGGCCCAAATAGATGTATTCATGGATATATTGCAATTCCTCACCATTCACTCTGATCCCATATTTAGTGGTGTTTGACATCAGCTTGGTCTTCGACATGTTCATCGCCAGTCCAACCTCAAGGCTTGCGACACTGAGTTGACTGAATCTGGAGTCATAAATTTCATTTATAACTCCAAATATAAATATTTAGCATGATTTCTTATGTCCATGGTCCTATATATATTCAGTAAATAGTTTTTGTTGACATCGCCCTTTGTTCTCATAGTTCATTCTTAATATCCATAGGTTCTATCAACATTTTAGTTATTATAGTGTTTGTTACTAACATCATATCTTGTCACTTTCCAGTGGAAATGGAGGTCCACGAGGTAATGATGGAGCAGGACACAGGCGATAGACGAAAGAACGAGAGGAAGTTAACTGTCGCCGTGGTGACCGGCACTTATAATCCCGAGACGAACACCATTCTACTCGCTGCGGTATGTAAAGATACTGACATTACAACTCTACTTAAGTCTGAAAAACGATCGGAGAAGTTACCAAACAGGTCAAAAGAGACGAGCAAGCTGAAGAAGCCAAAAGACGGTAAAGATCCGAAAGAGCCCAAACATAATAAAGAGCATCGCGAACCTAAGGATCCCAATGATCCTCAAGAACCAAATAATCCTCAGGAACCTCGAGATTCTAAGGATCCCCAGGAACCTGGAGATTCTAAGGATCCTGAAGATCCCAAGGATCCCCGGGATCCTAAGGACCCTAAGGATCCTCGGGATCCTAAGGACGCCAACGATTCCAGGAATAAAAAATATAAAAAAAAAGAAAAAAAGGAGTCTAAAAAGGAGGCGAAAAAGGAAAAAGAGCATACGGAACATCGAAAGGAAGTAAAAGAGCCAAAAGAGGTAAAAGAAAAGCAGGAAGTAAAAAAATCGAAAGAAGAAATGGAATTTAGAGACCGTAAGCAGCGAAAAGAGAAAAAGGAAAGGCAGGAAAACTCAAAGGAAGTAAAAGGAGCTAAGAAACAAAACAAGGAAATGGAGGGTAAAGAACCGATGGATTTTAGAGATCGTCAGGAGTATAAGGATAGAAAAGAACAGGAGAGGAAGGAGCATAAAGAACGAAAAGTGCAGGAGAGAAAAGAGCGTCGAGAGCGTAAAGAAGGCAGAGAGCATAAAATAAAAGAAGAACAAAAGAAACAAGACGAAGAAGTGGCGATAAAGGAACCCCGGGAAATTAGAGATCGAAAAGAGCGTAAACAAAAAAAAGAGAGAAAGGAAGCGAAAGAAAAAGAGCTAAGGGAGCCGCAACAAAAGAAAATAAAAAAAGTCAAGTCTTAAATGTCGTATGTGTGCGTAAATGTCGTCTGTGTATGTATTGTATGGTGTGCATATTAGCCCCTTTTCTTACTTTCGAGATGCTGGCAAATGTATAGCTAAAACAGGTGAAATAACCTATTAACACTTTCTATAAAATATTTATCTGTTCACTGGCCGGCTCGATGCCGACTTTCCGGTTATCTGAGCATGTGAAAAGGGGCTCTTAATGTCGTTTTGTATTTTGTCTGTGTGACGTGTCCGTGTGTAGTGCGTCCTTTTCTGCAGGGTTACCGAGATTTTTATGACTGGACAAAATTTTATTCTGGCCCATACCTGATTTATAAAAATATTGTTTAAAATCCAGCAAAATGTTGACTTTGTACATAAACCATAAATAAAAAACCCGGAAACTTAACAGCTATCTACATTCTTGAAATATTTTTTTGATATTTATTATAATAATTATTGCTTATTTTTAACCCTAAATCTATATACTCAAAAGTTTAATTAATTGTTTGCATATCAAGTCATGGTGTTCAAAAAAAAAATTGTCTTGACCTTAGTCGTAGTTATTTTAGGTTTAGTCATTAACTGAACAGGGTGAAATAAAAAAACTTAATTATAATTTTAGATAACTTTTGTTATGTTTAAAACAAAAAGTCTAAGGTATCTTTCAAGTATTTTCTAATAAGTACCAACTGGTAATAATTATTATATCATAGACTTACACTTGATAAATAATCTTGTACTTCTAATAAAATAAATGTGGCAAAAATGGTTTCAATCATTGGTACCTAACCTAACCTAACAGTTCTGAAGCACAAAACAATACCGTAAGTATACCAGTCTGATGAAAAAATCTAAAAAACACTTCTTTATCTGAGTGACGTATAGATATCAGATAATTTTGGTATATATTATTTTTGATCTGATGATGTAAGTAGAATAATAATAAATCGGTTAGTATATCGGTACTAAATCCTAAACATGGGCTTCTTTATGACTAGCTTGGTAGGTGAAATATTTTTCTCTTTTTAAAGTTATATTTAAACTTTTTAAGAGCTTAAAAAAACTAAACTTGTTTGAAGAGAGTCTTTTCTGATTACTAAAGTACTGTGATAGTTAGAGACATCATTATATTTTTCCTGTAATATTTACATAAACCTCCATCAACTAGAAGAGGGGCATGTTATTTTTGCGGATACTTTTCATTATAAATAACTATGGGGCATAAATGAAAATGTGTAACTGAAGAAATAAAACTACCCCCCATTTCGGCTCTAGTTGCAATGAAACTAACAATATTTTTTAAATTCATTCGTTTGTAATATATGACGATGGAAATTTCAAGTCGATAGCATTAGCAATCTGAAATAATCAGTTATGATAGACAGACAGATGCAGCCATACTTGGCAGATAGATTGGTAATCGCAGCTATTATTAGCAGACTGAAGACTAGTGGGCTCCTTTACCAAGAAGAAGTAAAATACGATTTTTAAGTCATGAAGCTAAACATCAGTAAAAAGGTAATCGATAGTCTTCAGCAAGCTTAAATCTTAGAGGCAAGGCTTAGAATCACCTTGCTCACTTTGACAATGCCCAGTAAAGGACCATTCCTTCCTGGATTTTGACTGGGCATCATGCAAAGCCTACACCTAACTGAAACCAAAAATAATATGTCCATTTCAACCACGCGGCCAACTCATAAAATTTGATGAAACTTTGCCAGGAATTAGTGGTAATTTGTTACTATATACTCCTCTTTGGCATTAATTGCACAAGATCTTCAAGAGAGACTTTCTTAGCACTATGCCTGCAGTTACGTATTTTTTGTCAGCATATAATATAGCAAAATATGGAGCTACAATATGAAATGAAATAAATGTTTAGACTTTTATAAGACCTTAGACAAATGACAAAGATTGAGCTGTAGATTGTCTGTTGTGTAGTACTAGCTTTAGACATTTATCTTCTTGAATGACGAAGTCTCTTAATACTGTCGAAGTGAATTTTAAATAACTATCCCGCATTCAGACATAAACCTAAGATTTCTAATATACAGTAGGTATATGTTTATCTAGGAGGTAGGCAATACTCGCAGGTGGGTGTGTTCTGGTCTAGGTAAACAAAGAGCTGAATTGCACTTGCGCACTAACTATTTGCATCAATCAATAAAGAATTTCGGACCGAGGTTCGTGAGTTGTTTTAGCCTGTTCGCTAACTGAGTGTCTAGGAAATACCCTCGTTTCTGTGAAGTGATTTGCTTTAATAGCCTACCTGTTGAATCCACATAACAGTCACTCCGCTTTGTAAGTACATATCATTTGTATTTATTCTTATGATGCCGTCTTAGGCTTCTATTATTTTCTAATATTCTGAATGATCCGGCATTATTTATTACCATATTTAGTATGGTGGTTGCAGTATGATGTTATTATTGTAGTTTCATTGATGTTTATGTTATTAGGTTAGAACGCAAGATTATTTTGTTGTTGATAAATAATTTCATACTTATGTATGAACATGTTTTATGTTAGAATATTTATAATTAGCTACCGGTATTATGATTTCGGTAGTCAAGATCATTATTATTCAATAGTGGTTCTTTGTAAACTATCTGTATTTCGATTTCTACGCGTGTCATATAAATTATTTGTTTGCAGTCCTTATGTTTCATCAGTTTTACATTCGTTTTATCTAGTTGATTAACAGTCTAATCTTGCTAGGTAGACTCCACCAGTTTAAGAATTATTATATAACTGTCACACAACCAACAGTTCTTAACTTGATTATATTAACAATATCACTTTTATCATTTAATCCTATTTAAGTGAACTCAGTTACATGTTCTTATGGAAAAATAAAATACTTCTTTAAAGTTTAATTAATAATTATCATGTTTCTAATTCCAGAAATGTCTGCTGCTGATCTTCAATATCAGGTCAATGTTACCAGAAGGATACGCACCGAAGAATACGCTATGAAGTATAATAAGGATGCTCTGAAAGATCCCAGCTTCAGCTACCGGAGTGACATCATAACCACCTCGCTGTACTGTTGCTGTGACGACTGTATCAAGTACTACGGTTATGGGAAGCCTATCAAATGTATTGACCCATATCTAATGGACATGAGGTTCACTCACTGGATCTACCATGGTCTTGTAGCTGCTAGCAAGACGGCTACTACGCGTACTCGCGGTGATTGTACTTCCACAATAGTTTGTTCTGTTACAAGTGATGAGGAGCCGGAGCAAAAACGACGTAAGCACTAGTATAAACACTCTCCAGAACCGTATCCCGGTTATTGTTTTTGTGGTTCTGTTACACAATATATTTTTGCTAGAACAAAATTTTAATGTTAAGTTTGATTGATTTATGTTATTTTAATTTTAAGATACTTTTAGTAATTAATTTTAATTGGTAAGAGTAAAAAGACCTAGGAATGTATGAAACATCTAGTAAGACTGACATAGAAAGTTAATGTTTTCATGGCTGGCTATTATTTTTGTATGAGAGATGAAGAAGACTTGGAAGTAACATATAGGTATACTAAGACTCACACAGTGACTGGTTAATTCACAAACTGCCGACTACTGAGATAGGAGGGCGTGTGATGATAGTTAGTGACGCTGATGATAAGGATCATATGGTGATGATGATTAGTGTAGTTAAAGAAGTTAGGCAGCAATATTAATTGTAAAATGATTTTAAATGACACTGACTTATGTACTGAATAAATTAAATGTAATATAATTTTGTCATAGGGACCTAAATAGCACATTTTTTTGATTTTATTACGATTGTCTAATATTTTATGATGAGTTGCCAAGGCAACTTGAGGGTAATTTGAATCCGGGTATATTTCAGTAATTTATTATGATGACAATATATGTTACAGGAAAAATATAATTTGTTAATAATGTAGTAGTGTTTGTGGATGTTTGACTCATTGTATACTATTCGGAGCTTATAAACGATTTGTACTCTTTTTATCTCGATGTAAAACATTATATGACTTTTCTAGGTGTTATATTTTGTAATGACGATATATAATAATGTCATTCGTTCAATGCTATGTTAATAAACGTTTTTCAATTCATATTTTCTTGTTTCGTTATTTTTTGAACTATGGATATACTGGTACTGTTATCCTGTATCATCCCACTGTTGGGCAATGGCCTCTCCCCGTGACTTCCAGTGCTTGTAATCCAGTGCTAATGTGGACGTTGTCCAGCTTGTCCCACCATCTTCTACGGGGTCTACCGCGATGCCTTTTAGCTGTCTTAGGGCTCCACATAGTGATTATTTTGGCCTACAGCTCATTGGGCATGCGGCAGTCGTGGCCAGCCCAGTCCCACTTCAACTTTGCGGCTTTTTGAGCAACGTCAGTAATCTGTGTTTTGGAGCGCAGTGTGTTGTTGCGAATATGGTCTGGTACTATGGATATAATAGCTAAAATAACTCGTGTCTTGTTTTAAATAATTATAAAGTTTGATTATAAAAGTGGCTTGACAAATATTGTCAATATCTTTATTAATTAAAAGAGAGTTTTCGATCTACATAGTTTGGAATAAAACTGGGACTGATTGCAATATAGAAATAGAATCATGAATTAACACTGTTGATTCAAGATTATTATTTACTGTTTGATGCTGATTTGCCTTTATTATTTACCTTTTACTTTCGTATTTGTGGCAAGATTCAAGTTTCTAAATCAAAGGAATGTGAGTTTTTCATACAACTTGTTTTCCAGCTTATCCTTTATTGGTTGATTTTCGAAAATTCCTTCCTTACACCCCTTTGTTTAAAACTAAAACTACTGCCCAAAATTCAAGTTTCTATGTTTAGCGGTTTCGGTTGTGCGAGAGTCTTACGAACATACTCAGGGGCCAAGTCTGCTATTTTTATGAATTCTTCACTCCAACACGATCCCATTGTCATTTTGCTAAAAGTTCGTAATCTGCTAAATTCATAATAGTCGATCATTGGTCGGTCAATGGTCTCATTGGTGTCGTAATAGAATTGTATTACGAAGGCAGTTTGAACATTTATTCATGCCAGATTTCATTTATATATATTTTTACACGTTATTTATTAGTGTTATAAGCAATCTGAAGTAGTAGGAAGTTGAAAGTTTAGTAGGAAGTTTCATTTGTCATTATGTACGAGATTACCAATTCTATCAATGGAGTGTCAGTGGCTGACCATTGGAAAGTCATAATGACGCCATTATATTAGTAGATTACCAAACTTGTCAAAATCAACAATTATGAAATCAATGATAGACCATTCTGACACTATTGTACGTAATTGCCCTGTAGAGCAATTCTGTACAAAATCTCACGGTGAAAACTTGGGTGAAGTGAGTTTTAATCGACGTGTAATCCCACCTGATGCTTGAGATTGACATTGTTGACAGCTCACTTCACGCTCACTTCACCTTAGTTTTCACGGTGAGATGGTTACAGAATAGCACTGCTGTTCGTTTAACCCGACTGCGTGACAGCAAAGACAGGGTTATGTTTTAAATTTTTAGTGGAGCTAATAACTTATTTATGATCCTCTGTCTCTCTTAAAAGCTGTGTCTAAACATGAATAAGATTCATACTAGGTATAACAATTTGGTCGATTATGCCCTAAGCTAATCAAAATGATATTTTGTACACTTGTTCAATTCCGATAACAATATATTTCTAAGGTAAAGATGACCTGATGCTGCAGCCAGGATCGTCTCCACATGGGTAGACTTTTTAACCTAATAGTATCATGTTGTCATTTATTCAGCTGGTATAGTAGGTATACATTGATATTGGATAAATAATAATAATGACCAGCAGCAATTTTTTATTACTAATTAATTTATGAAAAACAATGTTGTGCAGGGAATTTATTATAGGCTCACTATTAAACCTCTGGGGTTTATCTTAGCATGCCTTACTTAAGCAGTTAAAGTTAATCAATTTGAAGATTTACTAATCTTGGTAACTTTTATATGTCAGGTATTTTGTAATGAACAGGTTAAATTAAATAGAAAAATATATTTATTTTCCAGGTAATAAATATAATTCAAAGGTTCAATAATCGTAAAAGCTTCCACTTAAAAGTAAAGCATCACAGCAAGGAGATTAGTACAGAGAGTTTAAACAATTAATATTGCCAGTGGGCCCCGAAATAGGCATTTGTAGTTAGTCCTTAATTATTTAGTTGTTTCCTAATAACCAAAAACTTTATATAGGAAAGTGTAGGAGGACATCTGTGATAGCTGTATTGGATAGAGTGGAGTGTAGGTATCGTGTAACCCAGTAACTGTGGATTCAGCTCTGGTCTGGCCTAGGAGCCGAATCCAGCATAGTTGGGAAAGGTCTTGGTAGATGATGATGAGAGTGGAGTGAAGACTGTTACACTGACAATTGCCCAGTCCTCAAGTTTTGGATTGAAGGATGAAAATCATTCCTAATCGTTGGCTGCAAGAGAAGTGGCCAACTTAAACTACTATTAATACTTTCCTTTCTCTTTGAATTTTGCAGAGACATTACGTATAAGAGTACGCCTTCTTTGTATGTGTAAGTATAATAAAATTTCAATGCCGCTTTTCGGTTAGGGCTAATGGTGTAGCCCTAGTACTAGGAGCTTTAGTTTTCATAATCGAATCATGTGGTGTGTGGTGGTTTGAGAAGTAAGTTATGAAAGAACGCTCAAATAAAAACTGAAAAAAAAAACTGATTATCACAACATAATTAAAATTTATTTGGATTCAATTTTTGATTTAAAAAAAAATCACATTTATCCGGATTGAAACTCACGTCATTACAGTGGTTTACATTTTAACCAAATATAAACAAAGAAGCACACCGCAGGTATAAACGTAGAAGAACAATATAACAAAATAACCACATACATACATTTAATTGAAGAGCCATCTGCTTGGGGAAAGTATGGTTGTTAGTTATAAGAATCAATTAATTCTCCCAAATATTCAAGAGCTTTGGATGTAACTACAGCTCCGACAAGTAAGTCGATACCTAAGAACAACAAACATATTCCCGCAACAATAACAATCGTTTCAAAATCTTGAGGATTTTCGGCAAAATACTCAATAATGCTATCAAACAGAAACACCATTTTGATATACAAATACAGATTTGATACAAATGTGTACGGATATGTAAATAACAATTTATACCTCTACCGGCAACTATCGATTTATGAAGTACAATAATAGAAGTTCACATAATAAAGTTGACAAAGGTTAATATAGCAGTGTAATAAATGAGAATAGTCCACAGTAAAGTCTCCGGAAAAACTTGAAGAAGAACAGTTAAAAGGAACACGGTAACACTTAGACGAAACGTAGTCACGAACTCAGAACACTGGTGAAGTAGATCAGTCTCTTCTCTGTCTTGCAGAAGATTCACAACCAGGACTCTGCACTGGAAACTTGTTGATGCCTCGTCGTCCTTGTCCTCGGTGAACAGGAATTCTGCCACAGGAAGCACCAGCCGGATGTAGAGAAAATTATTAAGCAAGCAGCCAAATTAAAAAAGATGACCAGTAGAACTCATCGAAGGTCTCATCCAAAAGAAAAGTTTCTTCAGTGCTTACCAGCACTGGCCTCGAAAGTGGACAAGCCACCGCTGGGCTTCCCAATTTATTGGGTTTTCAACTATTCTGCGTTAACACTGTTTTTGTTTTTCAAGTTTATGTCAGCACGTCGAGCTGTGTCGACGTCGAACATGGGCCGGTACTAGTTATGTTTATAAAATGAAAGTAATGATTTTGTATCGTTACTATATAAGTATAGAACGACAAATCACGATCGTCCACGTCGACAGGGCGTCACTGGATTCTGCACTGTGATTGGTGTTCCCGAATCACGTGACTTGATAAATGCAATATTCTGAAAGCATATTCCGGAAGCGTAGATACAATAAATTGAGATTACATCTCCTGCGTAGATTGTGCTGCCACCACAGAAAGACGGCAGTCTGTTGAATTAAATTTGACTGAACGCCGATCTCTATGGTCAGTTTTCGAAATATGCTGCATTCATCTCATATTAGATTAAAGTCACTAATTATGAACCGTAAGCCGTCCTTTGTTTATCCTAATAGTCTAAGTAAATAAGTACCCGGAAATTGAAAGACGAAAATGATCGTGTTCAATATTTGAAAAAACCGGCCAAGTGCGTGTCGGGCTACGTACAATGAAGGATACTGAAGTTGGGACGAATTAACCCCAAGAAAAAATAACATTTTAGTTGAAATACATGTTCTCCTATACATTCCAACTGCAAATGTAAATTGGTTGACTATTACCTACTCGTTATAATATCTTGTAAAGACTACTTTTCTGCGATAGTTTCTTTTTCACTTCGTTATATATACTACTGCCGTGAATTTTTTCAAATACGACCATTTAACTTGATCATTACTCGACAAAAATTTGCACTTTAAAACCTAATAATACGCAAACGGATCCCAGAATCGAAAATTGATTTTCACAAACCCACAATATTTTGAACGGCCTATCCAATGATACTCCACACCATGGGACAGACGAAAAAAAATACTATCCCCACTTTACGTGTAGGGGAAAAATAAAATATTTCATGATTTTATTTTACCACTTTGTCGACGTGATTAATATGTATACCGATGCCAAATAACAGATTTCAGTACTAAGAGAGGCTCGGAGCTAAACCGTGGACAGACAAGCAGACAGACGGACGGATATGGCAATACTATAAGGGTTCCTTGTTGATTATGAAACCCTAAAAAAGGTTGACTGGTATGTGCAGTTCAAGGCGGCGGCGGCGGCGGCGCCCCAAACAAAGACAAATACGGGGCGAGGTTCTTAATTCAGTAGGTACTGCATTTATTATTAGTAATTTGCCCCTGCCGGTATAAACTGGAATAAATAAAGAACTCCCTAATGTTGCATTATAACATAATGTGTAGCCGTAATGACAGTTGTGACGGAGATGACAATATATAAATAAATCTTAACGAGTATGTATCTATAAATCAATTGCCATGCGTTAGTCTCGCAAAAACTTGAAAACGGTTCGACCGATTAAACCTTGGTAAGTTTTTGCGTGCGCGCCGGAGAAGATAAAGAAAGTCTAACAAAAAGAAGAAATGAAAGAGGAATTGCAACGGATTAGTTATTAAATAAATAAATATTCAGCACGCGGAGCAATTTGGACCCAAATCGAAGGTTAATGAACCCCTCAGAAGGGAGATGACATTCTTCTATCTTTCTTTTTTTGAAAATTACTCTGATCTTTGTTTCTAATCTACTGATGAAATAAGATTGTTTTTTTCTAACAATAAAGCGTTTTCTTTATATAAAAAATCGACTAAAATGAGATTTTTTAAATTTGACAGAAAAAAAAATATTATGTCGCTAGTAGGTAACTGTGTTACAAATATAAAACAAAATTTGTGTAATCTATAGGTATTTATTATCTTTACAATTTATTTCAAGTTTTTGCAAGAATATCCCACCGTCATCCCAATTTCTACCATTTGGTAGCAGGGTGAGTAGTGAAATGGACCCTAATTTTCAACTATTTATTTAATTATGTTTAGTATACAAAAATTAGGTAGTAACTAAATCAAGTTAATAAAAATAAATTAACCTAAACTAAATAAAACTAATAACAAAATGAACTAAAATATGGCGTCGAAAAATTTCTCCGCATCGCTGTCGACTGGTAATGTAGGTACCCAAGAGACTGGCGGCATTGCCACATTGAATGGCAATGCTTAGCCTCTGGCCAAGATAAAAGCCAGCCCTTGGGTCACGGGAAGTGTCAACCAGCCTTTTGGAGATTTCATTGAACAATACATACTTTCAACATGAAATGTTAATACAACTGGACACAATATTTCAGACAAAACTATGGTTCATTGGTGATTTCAAACTGATACCTATACCAGAGCGTGGGGGTTCGATATTAAATTCACATTCGATTTTATTTGGTTAGAACGCGTGGATTTGTCTAAAATAAAAGTAGACTAAGTTACACCTTGTAACATCAGCTATCTGCCTGTGAAAGTCCCGTCGAAATCAGAACAGACAGACAAAATAAAAATTAAAAATGTACTTTCAAAAAAAAAGTTAAAGTTGTTATTTTGACATTACAAACAAACACTTCAATTTTATTTTTTTGTAGATATAGATATCCGCAGGAGAACCAAGGTAACCGACATAGCTTGAAGAATTGCCAAACTTAAGTGGCAATGGGCAGGGCACATTGTGCGCAGAACAGATGGCCGTTGGGGCCGAAAGGTTCTGGAGTGGCGACCGCGTACCGGAAGACGTAGCGTTGGAAGGCCTCCCACAAGGTGGACCGATGACCTTATGAAAGCCGCAGGAATCCGCTGGATGCGGGAATAACAGAACCGGTCGAGGTGGCGGTGCTTGGGGGAGGCCTATGTCCAGCAGTGGACGTCTTTTGGCTGAAATGATGATGATGATGAGATACAGAAGATATAGACTAATACTGCTAAAGTGTTTGTTTTTCGTGTTTTAGCACAAGGTCTGATATGGTTACGAATGGTTGATTTCGACTTTCAAAGTCCAAACCGCTGGTCGAAATTAATAACATTCAAGCAATTTTCTCGTTTGAATTATTTTACAACATACTTTTACTCAGTTAAATAAGGAAATATAAGATCGTTATTTACATAAATCAAAGTACTAGTAAGCCTTTGCGTCTGCTCTCAAAACGGTGAAGGAAAACATCATGAGGAAGCCGGCATGTCCAAGAACCAAAAATTTCGAAGGCATGTGACATCTACCGAAGGGCCCGAGTGGTGGATTATGTATGGCCCACTCCCTCTCACAGAGAGGAGGTTTGTATCCCAGCATTGGAATATTATAAGCTGATTACGTTATGTAATTCATCCTCATCATCATCATTTCAGCCGAAAGACGTCCACTGCTGGACATAGGCTTCCCTCAATTGGGGGGGTTTGCCATAATCGTCACGCCTGGCAGGCGGGTTGGCGATCGCAGTATGGTATTAAAGATGCATAGAGAACGCTGCTGCCCATTCTCCAGTAAGTCCTTTAGTCGCTTTTTACGAACACCCACGGGAGGAAATAGGGTGGTGCTATTCTTTACGTCCGGCATCACACGGAACTAATGTTAACGTTATGTAATTAAAGAGGTTATATTATGTTAGGTATCCCACCAGCTACATCAATGAAAACCAACAATTTACAGCAATAATTTTCTCTTGTCCGGAATACATACCAACTGAATTGCAAGATTTTAGATACTTATTCGAAGATATATAGATACGAGTGCACAAAAACATTATCTGTTATATTATGTTAGGTATCCCACCAGCTACATCAATGAAAACCAACAATTTACAGCAATAATTTTCTCTTGTCCGGAATACATACCAACTGAATTGCAAGATTTTAGATACTTATTCGAAGATATCTAGATACGAGTGCACAAAAACATTATCTAAATGTAATAAATAAAATTAGATTTGCAAATATCTAAAATTCGGCGTATGCGTTTAATATTTTATATTTTTGACAAACAAAGGTAGATAATCGGAGATACAGTAGGTATTATTTAAGCTATGCCAAGGCCAAGTTTCTCTGGAATCTAATCAGTAGTACCTATTCGCCTGATTTTTAGGGTTCCGTAGTCAACAAGGAACCCTTTTAGTTTCGCCATGTCCATCTGTCTTTCTGTCCGCGACTTACCGCAGAGACTCTTAGTACCAGAAAGCTATAATTTGGCATGGGTATACATATTAATCACGCCGACAAAGTTGTTTTTTTTTTAGGGTACCTCGCCTACACGTAATGTAAAGCGGATGATTTTTTTTTCTCGTTTATCCCATGCTGTGGAGTAACGTTGGATAAGCCGTTCAAAAATATTGCAGGTTTTATGAAAACCATTTTACGATTCAAGAGCCCGTTTGCTTAATATTAAGCTTTAAAATGCAATTTTTTTAGAGTTATTTTTCGCCCTTCAGCTATAAATTGTTGTTCTTGGATATGTAAAAAAAATTCACGGCAGTAGTGTATATAACGAAGTTAAAAGAAAAACTTTTACAGGTTAACAAATAATAGTCAACCAACTTACATTTGCACTTAGAATGTATGGGAGAGCATGTTTTCAACTACAATGTTAAGTTTTTTCTTAGGATAAATTCGCCCCAACTACGGAACCCTTCATTATGCGTGGTTCGACACGCACTTGGCCGGTTTTTTCCAAAACCAGTTGTTTCATCTTTTGTGTCAAAAGATCAATCAAGTTAGAATTTGAGTAAGTACCTCTATAAACCTTGATTTACACGGTGCGATTTAATTGCCCGTGGCGTACTATAATCATGTTGAAGAAACAATAAAAGATGCACCGTAAGTCATTTGGGCTTATTCCACAAATCCCCCCTGAAATTCCCCCTTAGGAGGAAAAGTGGAATCTATAAAAAACAAAACTAGAATTCCCCCTGATAATCCCCCTTAGGGGGGAAAACTAGAATTAAAAATATAATTATTTATTCCATCGATCCCCCTGAAAGTGATTTTTTTTACATTAGGGTTCAGTTGTTCCCACTGAGGGTGATTCAGCAGGGGGAATTAATAGAATAAGCCAGTCATTTGTAGCTTCAATTTTATTGTATTTATCCCACAGGTAAAATCCATGCATGCATGTTAGGTGCTTACTAGAGAACGAAAGTAATTTTGTGATAGGGAAATAACAAATAACAGAAGTTGCTTTAACTTTCAATATTTACTACATAATTAAAATATGTTAAAACGTTAGTTTTTTACGAGTTTGGCAGATTTTTAATGAGTTGCCACACTGACGGACCTCCGGGAGCTCCAACTCTGGATCGATACATAGCTGTCTACTTTTTCCCGGACGCGGACCGCCCGGTTATTACTTGTTGTGTCGGGAACCAAAATTATCATCTTTGTCAAATAATCATCACGTGTCCCTGCGTTGTGGTGTGGTAAGTGAGATTTTGAATTCTTAACTAGAAATATAAAAGACAAGGTTTAGGCTTTTTTGGATCATACAGTAAGATAGATCCCATATTATCATATTCCCATATTAACACTTATTGCTTTTAGCTTTAGTTTTTTATTACAAATGGAAAAAAAAATAACTCACTATTTTACTCCTTTTTATGGACAACTCGCAATTGACCAAAATACGAGTTATGCCATTATTGTTTCCATGAAAATAGAGGTAATGATTCCTAAGACAGTTTCCCTGTATATCTTATGGATTTCCAGTCCAAGTAAAAAAAAAACTGTAAATCCGTGATACTTATTCACATATTGATTTTACTTGCCGCACAAATAAGTTTGTATTTACAATGTTTCTCGAAAAAACTAAATTATTTCTGCAGTTGGAGCCGAAAAAATCCCAATAGCTGAAAAACTATATTGGTTTTAAAAGTATGTCACTTAGAAAGATCAAAATATTTTTAATAATGGTATCCAAACATACCCCAAACGCTCATGTGTATTAAATTTTTTGTTAACGGTTATATGTAGGTTTGAAAATGTCGTAATTTCACTACACCATTGTTTAACGGTATGCAGAATACACCTTCTTTTTTACAAAAGACAAAATATTAGAAGACCCAATCCCGTATTTAAAAAAAATCTAAATACGAGTATAATTTTTTTTTTTTTCTTTTTTCTTTTTTTTTTTTTTTACACACAACGGGGAAGCTCTTGGCCTTCATCTCACCTGATGGTAAGTGATGATAAGGCCGAAGCACAACAGTCACAATCTCCTCCCAGTGGCAATCAAGGTCAAAAAAGATTTTAAAGGGAGTCTATTCTGCGTAGAGATGGAAGTGGTCATGTTACCCGTGCTAAGGAACCTTTTGTAATAATTTGTCATTTGACGTAATTTTTAACCGTGAATTTGTATCTTATTGCAGGGCGAGGTCAGGGAGAGGCAGTTGGAGGCGATTAGTTGAGATCACAGATGTCAACCGATAAATTTGAATCGTTAAAAGCATTAACAGAAGTGATGAATAAGGACAACTCCAACCTTCGCATGATGGTTGTGAAGATGTCTCAGAGTGACGACGATGACGACGACCCCATGTATGTCGTAGCAGTTTGTAAAAAGGACCCGGCGAAGGCTAACGGGGACCAGGAAAAGGGAAAGGACCAGGAGAAAGCTAAAACCCAGGACAAGAGGAAGGACCATGAGAAGGGTAAAGCCCAGGACAAGGAAAAGGGCCAGGAGAAGGGTAAAACGCAGGACATGGGAAAGGAGCAGGAGAAGGGTAAATCCCAAGACATGGGAAAGGATCAGAAGGGTAAAACGCAGGACATGGGAAAGGAGCAGGAGAAGGGTAAAGCCCAAGACATGGGAAAGGACCAGAAGGGTAAAACGCAGGACATGGGAAAGGAGCAGGAGAAGGGTAAAGCCCAAGCCATGGGAAAGGAACAGAAGGGTAAAATGCAGGACATGGGAAAGGAGCAGGAGAAGGGTAAAGCCAAGGACATGGGAAAGGACCAGGAGAAGGGTAAAGCCCAGGACATGGGAAAGGACCAGGAGAAGGGCAAAGTCCAGGACAAAGGAAAAGACCAGGAGAAGAATAAGGCCCATGACAAGGGAAAGGACCAGGAAAAGGGCAAATCCCAGGACAAGCGAAAGGACCAGGAGAAGGTAAAGAGCCAGGAAAAGGGAAAGGACCATGAGAAGGTTAAGGCCCAAGATAAAGGAAAGGACCAGGAGAAGGCTAAGAGCCAAGGCAAGGGTAAAGGCCAAGGCAAGGCGAAAGGCCAGGGCAAGGCCAACGATGTCCAGCAGGCCAACGATGACTAAGTTTCGTAGGTGCCCCTCGACACCGTAAGTTCCTTGGTTCATTTATTTGCCGTATTCTGTCTTTCTATCTTTATCATCTGTGTCTTCTCTACTCTTCATGTTGTGTCATGAAGAATGGACAACAATAACAACAGAATGGAAACTATATCAGTGTCAGCCGTTCTTACATTTTAATGTCACCCTTTACCCATTCCTTGTTGCATATCAAATCAAGGTCTTTCCAAGTAATGTTACTAAATTGAATTTATGTTATTTTAGTGTTTAGTAATTATTATGTATATAAGTTTTCGTGATAAGAAAGGTGTACTGGCTAAAGATTGTTTGTATTGACTATTATAATTAAGATGTGTAACTTATTTAAATTTTACAGTTTTGAATTTTATAATGATTATTTTTATTACAAGGATGTCTTTTGATATTATAATGTACACTCTTTTTTACTTTATATATGTAGTTGTAGCATGGGAATTAAAAAAAAAAAAAATAATACTTGTAGTTTATCTTTTTCGCTGATGGATCTCCTTAAAGTATGTCAACAGATTACTCACATAAACACACATGCGATTGGTCTGTTGGTACATTTTGACTGTGGGGCCTAACTAATACCTATCTACATTCTACCAATTGCATTTCAGCATTATAGACAGCCTATGCTTGATGCCTACAATTTTAAAAGACCTAAAGAATAAAGGTTCAAGATAACGGTATCATTCAGAACTGAAGTCTATCGTTGCGTAAAAGTAATGCTGTAAGCTTAAAAAAAGCTTTTGTAGCAAGTAGAATTATTTGCTTCAAAAGTGCACTTACATGGTTTACTTAGTAAACAGTAACTTAAGACTGGAGATATTTCTACATCATAAAATATTATCTGAAAGTTAAGTTGTCTGACAGTTCAAAACTGGTGTACCTGGAATAACCAGCAATTACTTATTTCGCTCAGGTGTTCAAATAAATTATTTTCTTATCTTATCTGTACCTAATCCTAACTAACGTGACACTCTCGTATTTGTCCTTTTATCCTTTTCTTTATCTTAAAACTGCTACGAACGACGAGATTGTTATTTGTTTTTCCTAACAATTAAAAAAAAAATTGTAACTCATGTTAATATTTAAAAAAGTCGACCAATAAACTTGCAGTTGAAGGCGGCGTCGCAAACAAAGACAAATACCGGATCAGTGTCAAAATTCAGTACTTCATCTAGTTCCTTATTTCGTACTTGTACTTATTGCGTACATAAATTAGCATCAATAAACAATTTTCTCTGAATTGACACAGTAATTTGAACCCGAATCGAAACTACTAATTTGTTTCACTATACAGAACCTTTCAGCCCCATCGGCCATTTGTTCTGCGAGCAATGTGCCTTGCCCACTGCCACTTAAGTTTGGCAATTCTTCGGGCTATGTCGGTTACCTTGGTTCTCCTGCGGATCTCTTCCGAATTATGGTACGTCCCTACTGTGCTATTTTGGATTTGTCTGTTGCTTTGATTTTGTAAGTTCTATTATTTTGAGAATTCTCAGAGAAATTTATGCAATGTACTCTGATAGAAATGAGATCGCTAAAAACTGAACGTCATCTGCCTAGCATTAAAATTAACTTATTTGTTGATTTTAAACTCAAACATATTTTTAACGGTATTAAAATAAATATCTTGGCTATTCAGATATTATTTTCAAACTACATGAAAACAAATCAATCTCACTATAATTTGTTATTGTACATGGAAAATAAAAATCAGGTCCAGTTTCTATAGTAATTTCGCCATTGTTATTTAATTGTGCGGCCTCTCTCTTTGACCGTTTATATTGAGGATAATTACCACGGAAATTGGCGAACAAATTACTGAAACAACTTTCCTGTTTTATAGGCTTCGTAAAATGGAACAAGTGTCGATGTTTAGTGGCTTTCGGTATAAAGCAGATTTTTTTAAGATGAACGTCTTGGTCAGTTAGGGTTTTATTTCGTTACACTAGTAGGCTATAATGATTATTATTGCGATACTGTACATTTCACGCTGCTCGAATAATGCCGATAGTTTCACTCAATTGATGTCATAGTTAAGTCACGAGGAAAAGACTATTCAGTCTTTCATTCTCTTTTAACCTCTTGTATGTAATTACAGAAACAATTAAAAAACCATTGTCTCGCGTGGATCCACGTTACGAAAGGTTAATGTACCTTATTATTGAAATTTCCAGTTAGATGTACTAATAAGCCAAAAGTGATAAAACGCGGTAAGGCTCACTGTACCCTCGACTTTGTGGAGGTGGGTGAAAACTACGCAGGTATCTAAGATTGATTGAGTTCATTCAGATTTTTCGGATTACTATACAGTTTTTTGCAAAATTTTGAGCGAGGGACAATCGGATCGACAACGTTTCCATGAAACTTGGCATGGACTGAACTAAAAGAAACAAAACCGAACTTTGTCTTAAAAAATTTGCACTAAATGAATTAATTCAAACTTTTTGGGGCCTCAATGATGAAAACATGTTAACAAAATGTTCTCAACGACTTCGATATTTTTACGATTTTGGCAGATTTGAATGCCACACTAGCTACATATTTCGTTGGTAACACTGGTTGAAGCTGCTCCAGAGGGTGAAGCTCCGCCTCTGGATCAATACCTGTCTACCTTCACAAGCAGCAGCCGGACGAGGACGTCCGGTTATTTCTCTACTACGGCGGACAAGTCGAACGGCCCGTGTTCCTGCGGTTGTGGTGAGGTAAGCGAAATCTAAGCACATACGTAGCAAGAATTCTGAATCAGAAACAGAAAAAAATCTCGTCTGTAGATATTTTGGTATGGACTCCTCATGATATACGTACCTCCAAAGTTCAAAGTTAAGGAACCTAGTCAGTTATAATTAGAAGAGTTATTTTTTCCTGTATTTTTTTCGGAATAAGGTTTAGGTAGATAGTTGCGTGAGGAACCCCTGAAGTCGTGAACAAGATGGCGTCAGTTCATCTGTCGGCTATATCGTAACAAAGGCGCTCGTAGTGTATGATAAAAATATAAATTAGCTCGAAAATATTCTTTCGTTGATAAAATGTATGGCCTTGATTCATAAAGAAAGTATTATGTATATTGGGAATATTTTTGTTCAAATATGATTTAAAGTAGTCAAACAATTGGCCAAGTCCTTCCCTCGTATTAGAAGGATAATGATACAGTGGCTTGATTCTTTAACCAAATTAACTGAAATTGTCATGCCTTTGTATGTGAAACTTAATATAGCCTTGTTTGTAGGATGTGCTCATCTATTCCTGAGAAAAACTTTAACTATTTCAATTTCTGTAATTTTAACAGTGAATTTTTATCTAATTCCAGGAGGAACATTGCTCGAATGAAGACGAGGAGGATGGATTTCGAGGTCGGGGGAAAAATGCAAATCGCGCTAGCAAAAGAATTGACGGATGAGAAGGGCATGCTTCGCGTGGTGGTCGCCTGGTTGTCTCCCAGTGACGATAACGACGACCCCATGTACATCGCGACCATTTGCAAGAACGCAGACAAGGCCGCCGATGTGCAGCGGGCTAAAATCAACGACGACTAAGCTTCGTTGGTGCCCTTCGACACCGTTCCTTGGTTCATTTATTTGCTGTATTCTGTCTTTCTATCTTTATCGTCTTTGTCTTCTCTTCTCTTCAAGTTGTTTCATGAAGAATGGACCACAATAAAGGCTCCCGCAAGAAGGTGCGACGCGACGTTGCGACCCGATTCTGGTAGAACAATTTCCATGTAGTTTCCATAGAAATTGTTCTACTAGAGTCGCGTCGCGCTGTCGAGTCGCGCCTGCTTGCGGGAACCTTAACAACAGAATTGAAACTATGTCAGTGTCGCCCATTCGTAATGTTTTGTGTCACACCTTTATTTATATTTCTTGTTGCATATCAAATCAAAGTCTTTCCAAGTATGTTTATGTTACTAAATTGAATTTGTGCAATTTTAAGGTTCTGTTATTAGGCATAAAATATTATCGATGCCTAACAGCCAAAAAGGGATAAGCGACATTTTTTTTTTTTGCGAAATCGACTTTTGTTTTATGGTTAGAAACAGCTTTTTTTTCTGCGTCTATTGTTTGTCGATTTCGCAAAATAATGTCGCTTATCCCTTTTTGGCTGTTAGGCATCGTTATGTTTTAAATTTTTTAATAAGAAAGATGTTATTGACTAAAAGAATTAAGAATTGAATTTAAGATGTGAAACTTAATTGGGATAGTAGTAATATTTTACATTTTATTCAATTTTGGATTTTATAAAGATTTATTTTTAATTGTTTTTATTACAAGGATGTCTTTTGAAATGATTGTGCACACTATTTTACATTGTAGATGTAGCATGGGAATTAAAATTATAAAAAAAATCTTACTTGTATTTCATTTTACCTTATTCGCTACTTGATTTTGAGACTCAAAGTGTGCCAACAGACCTCTCACATGAGGTCTAACTAGTACCAAGCAACATTGAAGGCAGTCTACGCTATTTTCAATGTTTAAAAGGAACTAAGTAGAATGGACTGAAGGACAGAAGATTATCAGTTATATCGTAGTTACTTATAAACCCCGTAAGTTTCGTAGGTAATTGCAAAACTTACTAGGATTCAGTTTCCAGTCATAATGACTACTAATGACTGGAACATACTTTACTAACATATCATACTATAAACAACAAATTATACTTGTAGTATTCAAACACAGATTTCATACTCTCAATTAACTAACCAAATCTAGAACAACGAGGCGACGTCCTATTTATTTAATCAATATCATGGCTTCTCAATCTTGCCAGGAGCTTATTAATTTAATAACGATAAGAGTATCGTTCTATGACAGGATTATATTTATAGACATTTTGTGTAGGAGGTTAGCATTATCAGTAGTATTAGTAGGGACATTATTTTGTCCTACCTGGCGGTGTGTCTAGTAGTACAGTGTAGTTACATACCCTACTGCTCCTCAGTTCAGTACGTGGAACTAAGAATATTTCCAAATGACCTAGTCTGTGGGACCAGGAAATAATTTGCACTTGCGCACAAATAGTTAGTGCATTGCCATCAATCAATAAATTATTTTCAGACGTCTTAATTCGGGCGGAGCTTCGCTATGGTTATGAGAAATATTGTGACATTTCCAGGAGTAGTGTATCAAGAAGCAACCTGTTGAACGTGAATTGAGCTAAAGCCGCCGCCGCCGCCCCCGCCACGTAAGTATCTAGTAGCTATTTATCGTCACCTAAACCACGGATGACATCCATAAATACTTAATCATCAGTGTTTGATAATACTGTCATCATTCAGCCAGAATTAAGGTCTCAAATACATCGACTTAGGGATGAGGTTAACACAGTGGTTAGGTTGACACTTTACCCTAATATTATTGTGTATAATCTATCCATCTGTCAATTTTATGCTTAATGCTGTAACGGCTTTGTTTGCGTGTTTACATAGTAATGTACCTGTACACTTACAGGGCAGGGTAACCTAATACATGGGATTTCTTAATCATTGGATAAAGAATTTAAATTTGAATTGTAGCACGTTATTGTAGTTTATTAAATACCATTTCAAGAATTTAACTGTTAAAATTAACAATTATTCAGAGACATAATAATGTCAAAGTTGTTTAGAATTAGTAGTTTTTAAGTAAATGACAAGAATATGTTAGTATTTTAGTATTTGCTTGAAAGAAGTCATTTAAAGTTTTAATTTCATATCCCTTTCAGAGGGATCAAAAGAGGAGTCTTCAGAGGGGTCTGATTTTGAAGGGTTATTAAACGTTGGTTTTGATGTGTTATTCAAAATAAAATAAAACATGGTTCTTGGCAAACCAAGAAAATTAAAAAATGTAGTTTTTTCCAACGGGTTCAAAATAACTAATTACCTGAACAAAACAATAGATATTCAAAATAAAAATATATATATAATATTAAAATATTATTTTTCAAAATAGCTGACACAAAATAGAATGATACTGAGGTCTTAGGTACTTTCATGCAGAGATAGTGTTTAGAATAACATCTAATTATATTTTAAAGTATTTTATAATAAGTAATTGGAAAGAAAATTCTCTTTAATACTTATCTATATACAAACAAATACAATTTAAGTGTCTGTTCGTAATTTCAAAATAACAGTTTTTTACTAAATGCATAAGGAAGTATATACAGTACATACAACATTTTTTTTTTTAAATTTTTGTCTTATTGTTTATTCCGGCTAATTTCCGAAACGGCTGGACCGTTTTTGACGGGACTTTCACTGGAAGAGAGCTGATGTTATAAGGACTAACTTACTAAGCTACTTTGATTTTAGAAAAAGACACACGGGCGAAGCCGCTGGCAGCAACTAGTGATAAATACAATTTTAAATTAATAAAGTAATTTTAAGTACATAATGGTTTGTTTAATAGAAAAAATGTTGGTTGGGTTAGATTATTTTTCAAATCTCCAAATTACATATCATTCAACAGAAGGTTCTTATAAAAATCAAATCTGCGTAGATACAATAGTAAAAATTTCATTCATAATTTTAAATAAAAAAGGAGCAACTTATTAAGTTGCTCCTTAAAAATAAGTAAAAAAAAGGAGTTAACTCCTTTTTTTGTTTTTTTTTTAATTACTTATTAAATGATTAGTACCTTCATTAGACCTATGTGTGATGTTGTTCAGATTCTTGAGAGATAAAGATATAAATATAAATTTAAAAATATAAGGCCTTACAATTTAACACTAGGAATAAATTCGGTATAACCATACATTTGTATCTTTATACCTAGCATAACTATGTTCCATGTTTATTTGTATTAGCGTTAAAATTTATCCTCTTAGAACATATTTATAAGAGAAGCAAAAAATATTATGTTAAACTTTTGAAACATGAAATCCAAGAATACTCCAAATCCAATACAAAAATTATAATTTAAAGGTTTGTTATGACGTATGATGCTTGTTACTCAGTTTTTGCATAAAAGGCTATACTTATTTGGATGAAACTTAGCACAAAGATAGACCATGGTCATGTATATGACCTAAACATAAATAATACTCATATCTGGTTACTTGAAGAAGTTCTTTTAGACCGCAGGCAATAACTAGCAATTCAATAGAGCAATTCATATTCAATCTACCTAGCCTTTTCCCAACTATGTTGGGGTCAGCTTCCAGTCTAACCGGATGCATCTGAATACCAGTATTTTACATGGAACGACTGCCTATCTGACCTCCACAACCCAGTAACTGGGTAACACGATACCCCTTGGTAAGACTGGCTGCCAGACTTTTGAGCTTCTGACGACCCGTAACGACTGTCAAAGATCCACGAATGACAGCCGGGACCAACGGCTTAACGTGCTTTCCAAGGCACGGAGGAGTCTCGGTATGTAAAGATGGTCACCCATCCACGGACCAACCCCGGCAAGCGTAGCTTACCCTGACGAATCGACCCGTGCGGCTGTTATTACTTAGTCACGAGTAATAGTAATAGACCAATTCATATTATGGAACATTTAATTGTCTATTAAACACAATTTATTTAATTAAGCTAGCATTCTTAGTTTCCGAGACTTTCAGGTATCTTATGTGACCCTAATTCATTGCTCTCGAGTGTATAAATGGTTGAACACAAATCGAATAAGATCACAATGTATGGACTTTGTAATATTATTTTATTAATGAAGACTCTTCCCCATTTCTTCCCGTGGGTGTCGTAAAAGGCGACTAAGGGACTTGAGACTAGAGAATGAGCAGCGGCGTTCTCTATGCATTTTTAACACTATACTGCGATCGCCAACCCGCCTGCCAAGCGTGGTGATTATGGCAATCCCCCCAATTGGGGGAGGCTTATGTCCAGCCTTTTAAAATCAATCAAATCAATTAAATGGTTTTAAAAAGCCGTATAATAATAATAATAATCCATATTTTGTTTCTTTTACAGAGATGAGTAAGCGTGAAGAAGCTGGCGGGAAAATGTGGACCAACAAATGTGTCACGAAAGACAAGAGAAATAAAGACACGCTGAAGGAGAAAGGCTTCAGTTACCGCAAACACATCGTCACCACCTCACTGTACTGTGTCTGTCAGGACTGCATTAAATACTGCAACTACAGGAAACCTGTCCAATGCATAGACCCATTCCTGATGGACATGAAGCACACATACTGGATCTACCATGGCCTGGTGACGGCCAGCAAGACTGAACGAGCTATCAGCATAGCAACACCTGATAACAACCAAGACAACCCAGAGGAAAACGAAGAAAACGCTACAAGAAACTAGCCAAATATTATGTCTATTTAAATGTTAGGTACGTGCCAAAAAAATAATTGTTAGGACTTCGCACATAATACCTATGGGTAATATTCTACACATACCTTCGTATATTATCCGATTAATCAATGGCTACTTACTAAGACTGAAAAGTCGAATTTTTACCTAGGAGGATTTTTCCCCGTGTTGTTTTTTATGTATTGTCTAATGTACCACGTATCTCCGCCTAAATATATTTACATGTTAATCTTTAGAAGGATATGCCGTCTTTTTGGACCCACTTTTATATTTTGTCACATAGAGAATGGAACTCCTTAATTAAACAATGTATTGCTTAGGCCACTCAGAATGAGTAAATAAGGTTTACTGAAAATTGTCTCCTAATAGAATTAAAAAAAAAGAAGAAAAAAAAAAACAATCAAACTCAACCAAACTCATTATTGATATATAATGATCGTAACTTGTAAAATGCACACGTAATGCTCTTGATTATTCAAAATATCTATCGATGCATAATGGTTGATTTTAGTTGGTATTATAAAACAAAAATGCTTTTAGAGACAACTTTGAAATTTTTCAGTTTTTTTTGTAAATCATCCGCAATATCACATATAAGCCCACTAAAGTATACATTTTGCTGTCAGTTAAGCCACAATCATTGACGGAAACCTCCAGGTTAACATCTATTTTGCTATCAATCCATCAGTATGCATGACCTAGAACCAAAAATTTATAGATAAGTGATATATACCAACCCGCACTATGCCCGCGTGTTGGATAAGCGCCCACTCCCTCTCACTGTGAAGGTGTGTGTTGTGTCCAAGCGCACAGTGTGAAAAATGAACTTAAAAGCGGTCATCCACTTTTTATTTGTTTAATGGATACTACAAACTATTTCAATTGTCAGAGTAGAACTCCCGAAGTGCAGATGTATGTACTTAGAAACGAAGTTACGGCGATTTTTAGTTTTCCATAGAATTTCAAACAAATCTAAAATTATGTATTTAAAAACATATTTCTATTTTTCCACTACTATAGCCACATAGCAATGATTTTTTGGCACATATTAGACATAACAATATAAAAAATGCTTTTAATAGAAGACGTAAATCTATATTTTTGTATTTTTTATTATTTATTTTTTATTTACTTAATCTTTGCGAATATGGATTTTATATTAATACGACATATTCTACAGAACTATATGTATTATCAAAAAAAATCTCGAATCTTTATCTTACAAGATTTTGCAGTAAAATACTTCTAAAGTTTCATATTTATTTCTATGGTTTTAGGGTGCTCAACTGCTCAATACCAAATATTTTTATTATTATTTTTGTATGCGATAGAGATATCGTTGTGCATATTACATACTTATTATATGATACTTCAATAATCTAAAACACGTTTATATAAGAAAAATCCGAGGGCTTGATCATTTTTATCGTACTTCCAGGATTTCACCACCTATCGAAAGGGTGCGGTGTGGGAAAGTATTAAATTAATTTACATGATAAAAGAGTTTTAGATATAACGACATATTATAATACACAACGGAATGACCAAATTTTTACTCTCTTATAATTAAGTTATACTGAGTTTATTGTACACAAATTCTATTTAAATAGATTTTGGGGAGTTACAATAATACGAGAATATTTACAAATTCTCAGGAGAGTTAAACTTATACATACATAATTATAGTACTTATACTATATAATAAAAGTTTTTTTTTAACAAATAAAAAGAGGATGACCGCTTTTAAGGTAATTTTTCACACTGTGAAGCGGTGGGAGTATTATAGGCTGATGGATTATGCCATCAGTATGAGATTCATTCTGTTTAACAGTCTAGTCAGTAGGTAATAGTTTTACAGAAATTAATGTCCCAACTTTAAACTAATATATAAGGTGTATCAATTCAAACACGAAATATTTTAAGAGATATTAGAAGCCATGGAAACGATTTTTTTTAAAATCTGAGTATATTATTTAAAAAAATAAATCATTTAAAATAACTTGATATCATAATAATAATTTTACAAAAGGCACCGCTCTCACGCCGCCAGCGTCCTCGTATCCGAGCGGGTCATTCATAGAATAAGTAAAGGTTTTTTTTGCATAAGGTCTCAAGCAATTTTAACATATAATAATTAGGTAATAATAAAAACACTTCGATAAAAAATATTTTTTCACTGCTATGGCTTTTTTACCACCTATAGAAGTTTCTCTTAAAATATTTCGTATATGAATAGATACACCTTACCTATATAGATAATAATTTTAAGACTGCAAACGATATGTTAATTTAAAACCGGCCAAGTGCGAGTCGGACTCGCACACGAAAGGTTCCGTACCACAGCACAATATTTAGCAAAAAACGCTGAAAAAAGCACGTTTCTAACGCCATTAATTTTTAAATTTATTTTCTTTTGATTATTTGTTGTTATAGCGGCAATAGAAAATACAATCTGTGAAATTTTAAATTGACTATCCATTACGGTTCATGAGATACAGCCCTCTGACAGACAGAAGGACGGACAGCGGAGGCATAGTAATAGGGTTCCGTTTGGCACCCTTCGGGTACGGAACCCTAAAAACGTTAAGATTTTGAAAAGAACCACCCAATAGTTTCACATTCAGACCTACGCCACTGTATAAATAAATAACAGTATTACGTCTCGGCAAGTGACATTGAAATAATTACCTACGACCGCTCGGTAGATAAATCTTCCGCGTCCGTGCGTAACTACCGCGTACTCGAGGCTGTTGCGTACTGGTATACACTGAGATTTTGAAGATCGTCGTTTCAGCCGTTTTTTATGAAGACGTAATACTGTTATTTTATTATACTGTGCCTACGTTGATGTAAATTTTCTGAAAGAGGTCTTTTATCAAAAATGTCTAGTCACTATTTAAATATTTTTGTGTATTTTGGAAACGTTATTTGTACCTTTTTAATCGTTGATGTTTATATACCTACGTATATATATATGGTAGGTCATATGTTAACTTCATACTGGTTTTTATATCCTTTGATGTGTTGATAAATGTTAAGTATGTATTTGTTTTTTACTAAGCCATTCATTACCCTAATAGTATTTTGTAGATAATAATACCAGCCTATTAAGGCAAAATTTTCTAACGTTATTTGCAATTTGCAACCAGGGACTTGACCAGGAACAAAAGACAATTTACATTGCGTAATTACAATGAGTTGCGTCGACGGCAAATGTCAACAAACAAACAATCAACACAAAAACAAAAAGCCGTTTGCAGATTGGAAAAATAACTACTTTTGTAACAAACAAACATCAATAATAAAAGAACAATTTATTAAGCCGTACGTCCCATCTGTGCAAGAACAGGTCGTTGCTCAGCAAAATGCTGTGACTTCGGACGAACCTATCATCAACAGCGCTGATATTCTTTTTAAAATCTCTAAGGTTATAAAGAAAGAAATAAAGAATGAAAGAAAAAGTATTTATTGTGACTCGCACAGGAATATCAAAAACTAAACTAAATACACAATGATAAAAGTAACACACATAAATAACATCACGCTTGTTTTCCCCGAAGGGGAAGGGTGGGTTTTCCACCACTTTTCTCTAGTTATATTTAGGTCCCATGTCATAGGGGGCGAGCCTATTGCCATCAACCGGGCACGAATCCAGACTCCGGGCTGTTACTGAGAAATTCCAGATGGAAGAACCCAATAACACTGCCCGACTCGGGAATCGAACCCAGGACCTCGTGTTCAGCAGCAACGGTTGTGACCACTTGACCAACGAGGGAGTCATGACAAAAGTACGAAAAAAAAAACTTCAATAAAAAAAGAGAAGGTCCTTGTACAAGTCCAAAAGGCTCCTATATCAACATTATGCTGCGAAATTGTTATGTTTTATTGTAATCATTAAAACAGAAAATAGTGGCCACTAAGCTCCGTTTTAATGATTACAATAAAACAAAACAATTTAAAACTACTGTTTGTAGTAATAATAACGTATAGTGTTGTGGAGCACAACTTAACGTGGTTAATTTCTGCATTTTCATTCTAAAATAAAAGAAATCACCGAAATAACGATGAGGGCGCCACTGTGCGCTCGGCGCAGTCTTAAGTAGAAACATTAGATATAACAAGACATTTTTATTTTTTTATTTAGATACAATATAGGACAGAAATCAGCAACATTTTTTATCTGGTTCATGAAAAATAAGGGACCCAAGCTTTGAGATTTTTTAAAAGCTTAGTCTTGCAATGGCTCTCTGAAATCCTTATAAATAACATCAAAGCATTATGATCAGCAGCATTATGATCATCATAATTCTTGGCTACTTTACATGTGTATTTTATTTTTTATTATTGTAATGGGCGTTTGGATAGAGCAGAATAAACATTTTTATTTCTTTCTTTCTTTCATACTTCGTAAGGTTTTGTCTGAATAACCCCACAAATAGGCTGGAGAATATTTTTGATTAAACTTTTCTTTCATAATATTTCCATATGATGATATATAATATTTTATTATTCTTTATATTTATGATGCCTACATTCTGCACTCAAATAAACTTATTGAGCTGATTTTTATTCATACAAACATAAATAAACATCACTATATGTTCTAGGGCGTCCCCTCCTGGCATTTCCACTCCCATCTGCCTCGTAAATACCTTTTTTTAGTCGCCTTTCATTCATCCTCTCAACATGACCAAATTTTTATTCACTATCCATGGAAAATAGGTACACTGGAAAAATTCTAACAGATAACAGTTAGTAAATTATAGGAACTCGCAATTATTCAAAACTTCGCGGCCTTACCGTTACTACATATATGTACTTAGTCATACTATATTATGTATAAAAGTAATCTGTGAAATGCCCTGTATGTACACTAACCGGGCTGACTGCGTATTGTAAGGGTGTATCCGGTTTGGGTTGCCAGATTTAATTAACAAAACTTTCGTTCTTTAACTTCATAAAACATAATTTCATATTAAAAAAAACAATACGGAGGATATTGTTGGGAAAAACAAAGCAGTTATTGCATAAATTATAATATTGATATGTTATTTACTACTATTTCGTTTATTATTGTAGCGAAGGACTGGCGTTGGGTGACCCTTGAGTAAGTTGAAATGATAAATGACCATTGCGATGTCTAAGTTACGCCACGATTATTTAGGCTAATAAATTTTTTGGGCAGACGGTCCTCTCTTTTAGATAAGACAGACAGCCGTTTACAAACATCTGCAACACCCATATTTGCGGATGCGTTGCCAACCTTAGAGACAAGACTGTAATGTCCCACTTTCAGCGGAATCTACGTACCTTTACCCTTCAGATAACACACAATGGTGCCAAGTGGTAGGAGTATGTTTCGTGGCAGAAAACCAAAAGATTTTGTGAACGCGATGTACTACAAACCAAAGTTATGATATGATGAACTAAAGAAACAGGTTGAGCTGAATCCCACAAGTAAGTTTCTGGAAAATGTTTTGTTCCAAAATATAATTATTTTGCGTACGTGCGAACTTAAATGCTACCATATACTCCTTCCAAGATTCTAACTAATCGGTTTTTGGGTCGTTGAATCCGCTTTTAAATCCTGTAACTTTTTAGAAAGAGTTTTTTTTTTTGTTGTGTTTACTACAAGTGTTGAAAATTATTTTCTAAATCAGTTTTTTTTAATTATAATTATCAATAATGTAAAAACTGAGTTAAATGTAATGTTAATGAAATGTTTTATTACTTTTTTGGTTAATTCATGAAATAACCGCAGCTTATACCGTTTCTGAGCGAATCATTTATTGCCTATGGCTCCATTAAAAAGTTATGGTAAGGGTGTATTTACAAGCTGAACGCTAATTTGTGCGATTGTTATAATTAAAAGATTTTGACGTTTGTCGCGCCATTTTAGTATAAGGTAGGTATAATATTGCATTAATCAAGATTTAGACTTAATGACCTCTAAATTAAAATATTTATTATTAATGTATCGGTGATGTGTACACCTAATTTATTTTTTGTTACGTCTTGTGGTCTGATGTCCTAACTGAAGAAATTGAATACTATACCTACAACTTAGTATTCAATAAGGAAGTAGCCTTTAATTTTATAAGCATTTGCGACTTTGTTATTAATTGTCTGCGAGGAAATCTGCATAGCAACAATTTTCCATCGTAGACTTGCACTTGCGCAATCGGGCCTTGCATGAATCAATAATTTCATTCTATCAGGGCGCTGACACGCTCGGAGCCCGCTCTGTGTCGCGATATTTACCACGTCATAAAGGTTTCAGTAAATTGAGATTTATTACTTGTAAAACAAGTGCGTGGCATCCAACCGAAAGGTAAGTCTTAATATATAAAATTAGGCCAGTTGATCTAAAGATTCCCTGAACATCGCTAGCGGCATCAGCGCCTATCGATCGGTTTTTATTCTTGCGAAAAGTGCTTATTAATTTTGTGATTTATCTTAATTACGCTTTTACCCAAATTATGTAAACAAAGGATGATGCCACGAAATTAATGGAAGCTGGTACCCGCTCCAATAGGATGATATATCATTAGAAAGATATTAAGATTTTGTACATGAATTCCAATGGCCTTTGTCTTGATTCCTTGTCCGATCAGAGTAATACAGGGTGGAAGTTGAGACGAGGCAGTAATGGAAGCTACCTTAACCGTTGTAGCTACACAAAAACCTTCTAAGGAGACTGTCCTTAGCTTATTGAGCAATTGCTAACTTCATTCGAAGATTTTGGAAAAATGGTACAGTCAGCTAGAAAAACGTTAATTCTTAAATTTTATGATGCCAATCGATGCAGTTTCATATAACTATTCAAAAACTCTTTGGACAAACTGAGATTAGAACACTAGAAAATTCACAAAAGGAAAAAACTTTTCCCGTTTTCGTAACTACTGATCGAACATCTTATTCACAATCTTTTACGACGTTTTCTACAGATTATTAAAAGAAAGGCGTAATGTAGTGAATTATTATGAAATACTAGCTTTTGCCCGCGGCTCCGCCCGCGTGGATGTCGGTTATCGCGTAAAAAAGTAGCCTATGTGCTTCTCCATATCCCAGGCTATATCTTTGCCAAATTTCATGACGATCGGTTCAGCGGTTTAGGCGTGAAAACGTAACATACAGACAGACAGACAGACAGAGTTACTTTCACATTTATAATATTAGTATGGATGTATATCTAAAAATAAAAACTTTATTTTGATATGACTAAAACTGACATGTTTCATGACTCCGAACGGACAAGGATTTGGAATTAGGCGCCATAGTAACTTCTATGCAGTTAAAAAGAGCTATCTAACGATGTAATTGGCTATTGGAGGAGGGTACCAAAACATCATCCTTTTTCTAAATTTGCATATTATTAGTATATTTTTATCTTTTAAGGCGCTGCATCCTGCTATTGATTTTTATTCTACTGCGTAGTACGATGCCGTTCCCATATAAAGCCGATAAGAGGAAGGCTGAAGGCAAGTGCTAGATCATAAGTGTCGCGACATGCGTTGTTACAACATTATGCTAAAAAAAGCGGCCACAATAGCGACATTAGTGTTAAATCTTAATTTATATTTTATTTTTATTTAATAAGCTCATCCTACTCCCTTTACTTTTCTAGCTCTGACATATTTATGTATTTCAAATTATCTTAATCTACAGTGGTTTAAGGTGTTGATGGTCAATCCCTCAAGCAGTCAGGCTGTCATCTCGTATATCACGTACATAACTTTTTCATGTGCCAAGATAAATCTAGGTCAGGTATGTTGTTAACATTCAGCTTGTTTCAATTTCAGAAATGAGTTCTTTCAACGCTTCGAGCGTCGCCAAGGGTCAGCAGTGGCGCAACGACCTTCTGATGAAACCATCAGATCCAATACCAATACCCACTAATGAAATCTTCAAGGAGCCGTCACAGCAAAAATATCCGGGCCATCCAGGCCAGCCAGGTCACCCAGGCCACTCAGGCCATGCGGGCCATCTGGGTCAGCCAGGGCAGCCAGGCCACCAAGGCCATGCGGGTCATCCGGGTCAGTCAGGCCATCCCGTCCATGCAAGCCAGGCGGGACAACCCGGCCAGCGAGGCCATCAGATGTTGACGAATGCCAGCGTATGCTGCGAGCAGCCCAATTGTGATCGCGCCAAAATAGAACAAATGCCCGAACAGTATTTTCAGGAACCAGGTAATAATGGATCCGTATTTAAGCAAAGCGTAAATGTTCATAATTGATCAGTGGATTACACATGTTTGTGTAGATTATATCTATGTTTCAGCCACACCTTTCACACTGATGAACCCTGCTCAGGGCCGTGACCCGCAGTCGGGGAAGAAAGAACCTTCAGCGCCTCCTGCTGACCATGACTACATGTACTGTCCGTGCGGCAGGGGGGGGCAGCTGGTCACCATATGTTGCACCGGGCGCAATTGCGACAACGCTTCGAAGATCGATGAGGGCATCCACATGGGCCCCCCAGAGGTTCACATGTGCCATCCGGAGGTCCACATGTGCCCCATGGATGTCCAATCGGGTTCTCCAGATGTCCACATGGGCCCCAGGGAAGAAAAGCGCGCCAAAACTTCATTCAACCAATACAAATATTAAATTACTCTCTCGGTGTTGTGAACATGTAAACCCCATCCCCCTTTGTCTTAAATTCACAAAAACTAATGTTATTTTACAAAATCAAGTTCTTGTTGATAGATAGCCAATTTTGCACACCGTTTTTGTACACTTTAAAATTAAAATTGTTACAGTTACTCTTAATGGCCATGTTGGAATTTAGATGAAACCTTTTATTGAGGATTTCACAATCTTTAGAAGTCGGCGCATAACTTTTATGATAAAAATCTATCAAATATTTCAGGGTTCACTTGTTAGAAACAATTGAAAATGCTTCCAAGCAGGTTTTATTTAAATGACATACATTCTACATGATTTCAAACTGCGTTTGATCATGGCATGAATTCCTTTGATGTTACTGGATGTTGTACCGTGTTGATGTTTTCTGACCGTGTATGAAGAGTCAGTAGTAGTCAGTAAGATGATTGTATTCATTTGGATTGTTGTTTGTAGTGATGAATTGATGGGTCGTAACCATATCTTGAGATGAGCCATATATATGTAACAATGAGAAAGGTCCATCGTTAGCAAGCAATGGAGCACAACAATGGCTTTAATATTATTTAAATCTTTTTCACAATTTACATTGAACCTACGAATCTCTTGTAAGCTATTTTGAATTGTATTTTCAAGTGTTTAATTTAGGTTTGGTTTAATTTATCATATCATTGTTATTTAAGTATATTTAAAAGAAACAAATTTATTTTTACTCTTCTATAAAGGTATTTTTCTTAGAAATTTTACTCAATGTTGGTATTACTAGTGTATAATCCACAATATCTACATATTAATGTGTACATTTTATGTGGAATAAAGATTTTAAAAATACTTCATTTTTATTCATACATAATTATTATAAAAAATTTGCGTTGCGGTATTTTCAGGAGTTTACAGACTGTCTCTTAGTTCAATGTGCGTCTTGGCAAGGGCCTAACAACTTCCACTGAGTCCTATCTCTCGCAACACTTGTCCAATTTGGACCAGCTGTGAGCTTGAATTCTACTTCCCATCTTTTGTATTGTCTTCTTGGAAGACAACACAAAAGATGGGACACCCTGGGATACCATTCTGTCACCGCCGTGTCCTCACGGAGGCGATAGGCGACGGCGATCTCTCGCGTCCGGCCCTGATCCAGGCCATGGTACAGAGCGAGAATGCATGAGAGACAGTCACCTCCTTCTGCGAAGCAGTAATGCTCGCGAAAGAGGAGGCGGAAAGCGTGAGGGACAGGCAGTCTGTGCGCCCTCATGCCCCTAGTCGCCGCAGGAGATGCCTTGGGCGGCGGGAATTAATAGCCAAATCCTGGCCACCGTAGGCGCGGACTTGCGGACGGCGAGCTATGGGCAGCTCGCGGTCCGGTAAGGACCAGGCCCGGGTCGATGGCGCGTTGGCTTCCATGCGCGTCTCAAAGAGATGTCAGCACGCGCTGACGGGGTCCATTAGGACCGATGCCTGTCAGGGTTGCGGGTTTCTTAAATATACTGTTTAGATAATGATAATGAGATGATGCTCCAGTGAGAGATTAACAAGCTTGCTATGGCAAAATATTTATTAACCCGAAGTAAAGTTTTCAGTGTAGTGAGGCCTACGATAGGTTTTTTAATTTACACATACGTTCTAAAAAATATATAAAATGGTTCTGTGATTTTTAATCAAATAAGTCTTTCATATTTTTCTAAGATAAGAATTATTATGTAGGCCTACGGGCCTGTAAAATCTTATAATTTTGCTCTGTTCCCTACAGCCAACATATTATACCGTATGTAAACAAGTTTATCTATAGAAATATTGATTACCAGGTAATGTATGAGGGTTGCATCAATCGATAGAGAAAAAAAGGTTGGCCGCCCGTAGACACGAGGGTCCTACGGGTGGCCAACCTTCGGCCTCAAGGGCAAATATCCGTCTAAATGTTTCATCTGGACAGCTTCCAAAAAAAGGCATTATAACATATTAATTTGCTCCTGGCTCTCAATGAATACTCATGAGGATGAAAGAGACACATATTTTTACTTGGTCCTGTACCCTAATTGCGTAATACATGTTTTCTCAAACATGCATGGAAATATTGTCATTATTTTCGAAAAAATAACACGCGTATTATCGAATTTACGGACGAAGAAAATCAAATCCATTGCAGAAGCGTTTTTTTAATTTGGAATATCACAACGCTCCAGCAATGTTGTATGAAACGGCGTGCTGGGGTTATTAAATACTCTTTGATTGGATCTTTTTTATCATTCTTGGCATACCAAAGTAAGTCTCTTTGCTTAGCACAAATTGTGTTCACGTGGCTGTATAGCCATACGTAAATACGTTTGCCTTTCGGCACAGATGACTTAAATAGAAAATTGGCGGCAAAGCTGAAAATTCGTCTTGATTTGTTATTTACATATTTAATATATATAAATTTAATAATTAAAATGAGTTCCAATGGTTCAGAGAGTGAAATGGACATTGATTGTACTCCACCAGATTTAAGATCAGAAGCCAAATTGGCAATGGAAAACCAGCGAAGTCAAAATAAAAAATACATGAAAGTATATGAAAATTATTTCCCTGCATTCTTTTGAGAAAAGCACTATATATGCCTTGGCGGAAATGGCAATTGCCTGTATCGTATTGTTGAAGTCCTCGCCTACGGCTCGGCCTTTAAATTCATACTCGAACTGCAATTGCCTATTTCACGGCCTTTGAAATAATGTACTATTAATCATAATCCGAGAGTTTTGAAGGATATTGCTCATCCATTGCTTCATAGGTTTGAAAATTTTGTCTGTTCAAAAACGTTAATAACGCAATGAACGTAGGTGTACTGTCAAAATGAAACCTATTGCAATTATTTGTAATTTTATGTTTACTCCGCTGATTTATGATGTACATTGCTCCATCCACATGCAAATAGTACATCAGAGTAGTCAGTAATCTATCAATTTTTGTCGAACATTGACCGACAATCGATTTAAATGAGGGCGTTTTGTGCTGAACTTTCTCTATTAAGACGAACTTGGAGCGTGCATTTTCAAAGTTGCTGTTTAAAAAAACATCTTTGCGTTAAACGGTGTTTTTTTAGAGGCGGAGAACTATAAATTGAAATAAAACAGTTAGTTAGTTAGTTATTAATATGCATAAAATTAGCTTTATTTGACAGATAGTTTTATGCCATTGTTATGCTGATGTTTGAATATGATTTTGGGCATGTGGCCGTTGCGGCTGACGCGAAAATAACTTTTTTTATTGGCTTAATTCACTACAGGAAACATTTGACGAACGATTAATTTCACGAAATCTGACAACCTGGTTCGTGCGATTTAACGTCATTACATTCTTTTGTCTGGGGATGTGTAAAGTTGCATGTCTACGCCGATAAACTGGTAAACAATTGATCACTTTTATGCCAACATTCAACGCATAATTGCCGAAATACAGCCTGATTTAGTGTGAAAATTTGACCTCCAGATTACGCTATGTACGCGCCAGCCGCGGCGGCCACATGCCCAAAATCATATTCAAACATTAATGGCATAAAATTATCTGTCAAATAAAGCTAATTTTATGGATATTAAAAACATTTTTCTGTGTTTTAATTCAATTTAAAGTTCTCCGCCTCTAAAAATATATCATTTATATGAAATATCAGATATTGGGAATGTTTCAACCGTTTCGATTCGCTTTTCACCGCAAAAACAAGTATAACTGTTATTTGACCCAATACTGGATTAAGCTCGTTTTTTATGAAAGGTATTCAAACTGTGCAAGTTACAAACGCGTTCTTTTAAAAAGGGAGAGTCCCGCTGTTTTACACAAAAAATAAAATAACAAAATGTCTGTTAAATCACATTTGAAGCTAGACAAAATCGGATAAATGGGGTCATTTTAAATCTGGACCATCCAGTTGTACTTCACTGGGGTTGAGTTGTCTCTTGTCGCCAATTTTTGCAATCTGCCTGGGCCAGTTCGGCAGATGTACCTCATGTCTGGCTTTTTACATGAGAATGAAAGGGGTAAACTCATTATTACACTGCTCAGATAAAATCCAGTGAAAGTAGCATTTGGTATTAGCATATCAAAGTAGGCAAACGAATGGCCCTTTCCAAAAATAGAGGAGAACATTTGACAGACACACAGAAATCTAAATTTATTATTTAGATTTCTGTGGTCAGACATAAGATGACGTAGTGTGAATGGACTTTGTACGAATGGTTTTAAAGAAAATATCGTTAAAAAATGGAAAAAGTGCGTTACTTTTGCTTAATCAGGATAAGGGTTAAATTGATCATAAGTTTGTCAGACACACAGAACTTTATTCCACGATTGCTTTTTGTTAGGGTTATCGATAAGGAATAATTATAGTTTCGCCATGTCCGTCTGTCTGTCTGTCTGCGGCATAGGTCAGAGACTCCTAGTACTAGAAAGCTGTAATTTGGTATGGATATACCTACGTATTAAGGCTGCAGTCTCGCAAAATTCACTCGCGGTGAGTTACTTACGCAACTTTGTATTGTTTTTTTTTAAACAAACTAAAGAAATAACATGAAATATTATAATTGCTCAGAAATCAACATAATATAAGTAATGGCTAGTATTTTTTTTTTTTTGCAATGTTATTATGAAACAAACCATTTATTAAGAGATAAAAACAGAGAATTTTGATGACTTTGTGACCTCCAAAATAAGAAAATGAAAGATAATTAGAAAAAACTAATCAGCACATTTTGAAGACGAGAATGTTCAGCTAATTATGCGCTGAACAGATTTTGAAAATAATTCTTAATTACCCTAAAGTAGGAGCACAAACATACCTCGAAATGTTGTTGGGCCGAAAGAGCTGTGTTCAACGCTTGATTTACCTAATATAATCCACCTCAATGTACAAAAAAAAAAATTACTAGCTATTATGTTATTTCTGTGCAATAATAATATTTCATGTTATTTCTTTAATTTGTTTAAAAAAAAAATACAAAGTCGCGCAAATAACTCACCGCGAGTGAATTTGGCGAGACAAAGTGGTATTTTTTTTTAAATGGAATCTCCCCTACACGTAAAGTGGGGATGATATTTTTTTCTCGTCTATTCATGTTGGGGAGTATCGTTAGATAGGCCGTAGTTATAGAAGAGTATGTTTTGTTTTGTTAGAGTCAAGTGTGTGTGTCCGCCGGCTAAATGGATGCTGTTGGATTTGTGAAAAAAATCACGGCAGTAGTACATATATAATTAAGTTAAAAGGAAAGCTATCAGCTAAGAAGTAGGTAGGCTTTAGAAGATAACGAGTAATAGTCAACCAACTTACATTTGCAGTTGGAATGTATGGGAGAACATGTATTTCAACTACAATGTTAAGTTTGTTCTGGGGATAAATTCGTCCCATCTACCCATTGTGCGTGGTCCGAGGCGCACTTGGCCGGTTTTTTATTTTAGGTTTAGCCAAACATGTTTCAAAGATGTGTGATCAGCATATTCTAAATTTCAAAAATGGATTTCCTAAGGTAATTTCAATTAATTTATGGTAATAATATATGAATCCTTATTTAAAAATGCACACAGAAACGTACGCTTTAGGATTTTTAGTCGATTTGGCAACGTCAACTTTTGACATCCATCCCTGCTAAAGTATGAGAACCGATTTATGTTGTTTCGATGTTCTTCGAAGGCTCCAGCTTATTACCTACGCATACATTTAGCCTATAAGAAAAGTGAATATTTAAAAACTTTCGATTTCATTTCTTATAGAAAATAATTTTCTATGAATAAGCAAAATGATCGCTTATCAATTCTGTAAAGAAGAAAATTGGGCATACACACCAACACATTCGTCTACGGTGTGGTGGGATTAGTGAATATGTGTGTAATCGAACCTAGTGTTATTCAGAAAACACACACATTCATATCAAATCGGGTTGATTGGTCGAACAAAATTGTAACATCCAATCACAACAGACAGGAGAAGCTTCTAGAAACCGGAAGTTGACCCCTTTGATCGGATATTTGCCCATAATGTCCGGATTGCATATTTTTTTATACAAAATTGTAAATTTTCTTGCCTTCAATCATTTAGAAGGTATTTTTTGTCACTTAAATAATATACAAATCTTTACACAAAGACATTAGTACCAATAATGTATAGTCAACAACGTTGCCTACCTGGCAAGAAAAACATTGATATACATTGCTGCATATCTATAAGAGACACAAAAGCTTCTATGACAATTTAAAAAATAAACTTTAAAGCTTCAATGTACATCGAAAGCTCCGAGGGCGGGGTTTGTAGGGTCGCTAGTGGCGCCATCAAAAGCTAAGTTTTAGTGCATAGCTGTAAGGCCTATGTGTGCGTATGCAGGGCAGGAGGGGTGCTCTTTGAATCGATAGCGAACCTCTGCCTTTCGATCCAGGGCAACGGAGTTGAGCAGTCTCCTTGACCACTCATTTTTGTGAAACAGTATTTTTTTCCAAATACGCTCAGTGTTCTGCACCGGCTGGTGCCTGTGCAGAAAGGAAACAAGTAAGTGGGAAAGTAGAAAAAAATGGGTTTTTATTATACAAATCGGGAATTTCCAGTTCATATTTCTGGCTGGACCAACATCCCATTGTTATTAGGCATAAGCGCGTTTTTCCTCTTTGTTTACCAGTGAAGTGTCAGGATTATTAATGCAATGTAAATCTGTTAAATTCTGTTTTTTTTTTTTCTCAAATTTCTTCGTTTTCCGAACATTTGGTGTTTTTCACATTTACCGGTGTGTTTGTATGTTCTTCAAACCTATAAGCTATGTTTTTTACAAGAACTAGGTTTTATTTCATGTTATTAAACCGCGATAAACTAATCCTCCGGAAAATGTTGGCGATGACAAAAAATGGCGTCGACCGACGCAATGACACGGTCCGCCATTACGACTGCAACGATTCTTATTATTGTGTTGTCTCGTTTCAGAGATGGATAAGCCGTCTGAGCCTGCCACTACCGCAACCCACGACTACACCGTAGAGAACATGCAGAAGTTGGCTGAGGAGATGCTGAACGACCCGGATTTGGGTTGCCGCAGCCGCGTGGTCTCGGCGATCAGCGGGGACGGGCGCAGCCCCGGCAGCAAGCAGCCCGACGCTGCCGTCGTGCCCAACCAGATGCGCTACGATTTCGATTACATTATAATGTCAATCTAAATGTCTAGATGTATCAGTACTTCGGTACTTAGGTGTTATTGATGTCGTCTTGTGTTTAATGTAGTCGCCTCGCGCGTTTCATTCTTATAGTAATAAGCTCGTTCGTTTTATTTAGCAGTAAGCACATATAGAATAAGAATTTGGGATAATCTCATTTTAATACTTTAAAGTGTAATCATGTTTATTTGTGACATAGCATAAAGTTTGTAATCACTGTGTATCGATAATGAACGTAACTTAATAATTATTGCTTTAGATTTAAAGGTTCATTTATAGGGACTTAGTTTTTGTCCAGGATGTTTAAGGTCTAATGTAAATTCCATCACTTATATATATGGGTACTAGGATGTATTGTCTGGTTGGCTATGTAAAAGGTGTACTGTAATTCTAATGTGTACTAGGATGTTTAAGGTCTAATATAATTCCAATTATTTTTCAAGTGACTAGGATAATTTATTTCATATCGTGCGTGTTTTATAATTGTGTCTCCAAGGTCAGCACAAAAGCAGAAAGGAAATTTCTTTGATTGTATTAATAAAGTGTGCCAATTTATTGAATCCTTTGGATGTGCATATCTCGTGTTCAGTATTGTAATTTCCGTGTTTTGATATTTAATGTTAGGGTCAGGGGCAAATTTATTCAATGTGTTTTTTTTATGTGTGATAATAAAATTCAAAAAAGCCAATTTGTCTTTTTAATTGAAAATCTTTTAGTTGCTTTTTTTTGCAATATTGTCAAAATTGAAATAAATGAGGGTCATCATTCATTTCCTCAACATTACAACTATGGCAATATTGTAAAATTGTCTTTCACTTCCCAATCTCACAAGTTCATAGACCACAAATACATGGAGAGGGCAATGAACAACGTGAGCTTCTTGTACCTACTTATCACTATCAGCAAAATCGTGGTCGAGAATTATGACCTAACAATAAATATCTAAATACTTTTTCACAGTGGACTCCAGCTGTAAGTATTATAAACTCAAACTCAAAGCATTTATTTCAAATAAACCGATTACAGGCAGAATTACAAGTCAGAAAGATGAAGCCGCCCAAGAAGTTGCCCATTCTAAAGCGTAATAGGTATCTACGGAGAAGAACGGGTAAGAAAATGATAACATTTTCATCAAATAAATACGAGTTGATACCAGCAGCAGACCATACATTATTGATATTGAACTACACCTGTAAGCAAAATGACTATGAGAAACTATGGTCCCTGACATCATCTGCTGCTAGGTACAGAGCACTACATTGGACTACTTTTATAGGTTTTTTATGGAAAAAACCAGGAAGCACGGCTGCTGTTTGGAAACGCTGTGCTGCCCTGGATTTCTGCCGTATCAAGGCTCGTTCCCGCTTTATATACCCCTCAGAACCCCCATACTTATAACTACACAATGGGAGTAAAAGAAACCACCACTGAAATATATCTGTCCCTTATTTTCTTAAGACACCACCCCATGTAATAAAACCCAACACTTTTCCCCCACTTGCTTCTAAACGTATAATAATGGTAGTCGCACACATAGATGTTACCCATGTCTTACAATAAATACTACTAATATTAAAAGTCTGTTTATTTATTAATATAAAAGGTACCAACTAAACACATACACAGCATTAAGCTCAAATTCTTTGTCATAATATAAATCGAGTAGTAATAAAAGCTCCGAAAAACATTTAAAATATGAGCATACTCAAAATATGAAATTATACTGCTTTAAATACTAACTTTCCGACTACTTATAAGCGAATACAAATAAAGAAACGACCCAATAAAAAAATTAATTCCGAAAAATTAATACAATATTTGCTGACATAATATTTTTCCACCAGCTTAGTGTTCGCCGGCCGCTGCCGCGGCACTGCTCGCTTCGCTCGCTCGGCTCACGCACGGTAGCTCACATTCCTAACCTAACCTAACCTATTTCACCCAGTTCAAAATGACGAATCATACCTACAATCAGCCGCAGAAACGTGAGCCGAGCGAGCGAAGCGACCGGTGAACATAATGTTTTCGGAAAATTTGTATTTTTTTCGGAAGTTTAGTATTTTTACACAGCTTAGTTAGTATTACAGTCACCACAGATCGCTGGAAGTTAATTTGTTTTTCGGAAGCTTTATTATTTTCCATATAGATCTCGCATATATCTAAATTATAAGAAAGTATGACACTATCAAATAGCGTACTGGAACATTGTACAAAAATATATGTTTTATATATATATATATTTTTTTTATAACATCTAATAATAATAAAATAATGAAAAAAAATTGAATATTACGTTATAGCTTACAAATGCTGGGTTTAGGGGCAAGTTAATTAATTAAAATTATGTTTATTTATCTCCACAAATTACAATATACATATTTATTAAGTTGACAGGTATTTTTTTTATTTTTTTTTATTTTATTATGGGTTTGCTCTTGACTTTGGTCTAGGTCTGGGTGACAGAGACAAAGTCTATGATGGAGTGAGCTTACCCAGAAGAAGCGTGTTCACTCTCACTTTGAATAGATTAGGGTTTTATGTTTGTTGTATTTAGATAAAATTTTGTAATTTGTGGGAGATCTGGACCCTATACTAAGCCTAGGCCTGTATTTTAGAACTCCAGGACTCCCATTATATCACAGTTGTTTAAATATATTATATATTATACAGGGTAGAAGGGACGAAATATTTTAACGTACCCTGCGTTGAAATATTTCTTTATTTATTTGTCTAGAATCATGGACTGAATCCATGGTGACAGACTTCGCGTCGATGTCCCTGCCGACCTGTGTTTAATGAAATTAGTGGTGTGACTCGACTACTGAAGAACAGTTTGCTCTATCTTGCCAATGTAAATTCTTTTCATTTTTAAGTATCGTTAGGTGCCTTTTCTCGAATATATTGAAATGAAAAAAAAAAAAAAAAAAAAACGTATATGCAACCGTGTGGTGCCGGCCATAAAGAATAGCACCACCCCATTTCCTCCCGTAGGTGTCGTAAAAGGCGACTAAGGAACTTACTAGAGAATGGGAAGCAGCATTTTCTATGCATTTTTAACACCATACTGCGATCGCCAACCCGCCTGCCAAGAGTGGCGATTATGGTAACCTCCCAAAAATGACAAGCACAAATAAAAAGTGGCCCCAGTGGCGGTGCTTGGGGGAGGCCTATGTCCAGCAGTGGACGTCTTTCGGCTGAAATGATGATGATGATACGCAACAACAACATTCATAATCGTAAACATTCGAGGCAATACAAAAATTACAAGCTGTTTTTTTACACAATTGCACAATTAAATATTTTTAAGGCCAGGACTCTCATGTTTATGCAACGCACATATCTCAACATTCGTATTTTTTTATCTATGTAAGGAAAAATCGACTAAAAGCACATCCCCATAGCAAGCAAAAAGGGAGCTTTCAGATGTAAGTTTGTTCTTGTCTGTCACACCTGAAATGCCATAATTATGTGTGAAGAGATTGGGTAGATAAAATATGTCTTACTGCTCCTCGTTATTAGTAAGAGTATCGGAGGTGCAAGTGTCGCCCGTGCGGTACAACAGATTTCTTAGTTTGGGGGGTAAATTATTAGGTGACGTCAATTGAGGGGAAAAAAACGGAAAATTATTTATTTTGTACTTCTCAAGTTCAATAATAACATTAAAATAAATTGTTTTTCGTTTGTGTGATTCTGAAATAAGGGAGAAATAATTTATCTTTGACTTAAAAATATTTGAAACCGTAAGTAGCCACTTTACAGCTTGCATAAGAAGGCAGGTTCTTGGATAGTTAATTATATATGTTAAATGCCATACTAGAATATAATTTTATTCAACTGTCCAACGCCTTATATAACATTATTATTCCTTTGCAATGCGCTCCCTCAGAATATCAGGGGGCCAAGTCTACTAATGTACAAACGTTGCAATGGTCTCTTCATTGTGAGTTTTTGACAGATTAGCCATACAAACACTGTCAAATACTCACAATCGCGAGACCATTGCAACGTTTGTAAATTAGTAGACTTACTGCCGAATACTCAAACGCAATTCAATTTTAAGTCGCCGTTAAGTCTAATGCTGTCTCTGCCACTTTAAACTGTTTTGTAGCGACAGAAACACTTATAAGAACGTCTTAAAGTTAAGTAACGTTTGAGTATTTGGGCCTTAGGCCCCAGGACGGTCACCAATCAGTTCACATTTAAAGTGAAAGCTCGAGAACACATACACAAGAAGTTGGTAGATTCGTCTCAGAATTAAGTTGTTGTAGGTTTTCTTTTAACTCTCATAACTTTTTATTTTTTTGTTGTATGTATGTATTTATTCTTGTATCTTAGTTATTAATATCTTCTAAATTGTTTTCTATTATTGCACCTACTGTGTATTGTCTCTGCATCACCCTAAGGTAGACTGGTAGAAAATGCTCAAGGCATTAAGTCCGCCTTTGTACAGTTTTTTTTTACTTGTGCATAAAGTTTTAATAAATAAATTATTTTGTTTATTTTCTTGAGAAAAATGTTAGAAAGACTAATATTTAGCAGCTATTAGAAGCTGCTAAATATTAGGCTTTCTAGCATTTTTCTCAGGAAAGGAGTTTTCACATACTGGAACAACAGATATTGGAAAAAGCCAAAGTAGGTACCAGTTTTCAAATAACTTTAGCATTTTTCTTTATTATATTTTAGCTGCAACTTTTACTTTGAAGTACGCCTCAATAACGGTATTTATATCTATTATGTATCTTGATGCTTCCCTTTCTCAGCTAGTTCTGTATCTTTTTAATTATTCAATTTTTGAAGGGTTAAGTTCTACCAGTTTGGTGACCAAGTAGCTTCGTGATTTTGATTAAAAGTTTATTAGTTTAAGAGTGGAAAGAAAAAGGAAACATAACCAGCCTATTTCGAACTACGCAAGTATTTAGTCTAGTGTGTAAGAGACATTAGTGCCGATTCCCTTGTTCACAAACTAAACTAAATTTAAGTTCAGTGCATCTTTTTCTTTCTATTTCATTAAGAAAAGGACAGAAGATAAATTTTAGTTTAGTCCTATTAAATTAATCAGCGCTTGACGTAAATTAACGTAATTTTAGTCGGCAAGTTTTTAATCACGTCTAAACTTGTATGGAGTAGTGACAGGCGCTGATTAATTTGACAGGACTAAACTAAAATTTATCTTCTGTCCTTTTCTTAATGAAATAGAAAGAAAAAGATGCACTGAACTTAAATTTAGTTTAGTTTATGAACAAGGGAATCGGCACCAATGACGCTCAAACTGTAACCACGAATTCAGTACAAGATAGACCCACCAGCATCGACATACTATACCCGAAGTCTCTAATTCAGATAATTTATGTAAACAAAGTAATGTCAAGAAATGTCACTGTCAAAATGACAGGACAGTGGTGCAAAACATTTTATCATTAAATGTTTTTGTAAATAATCATCGATAAAATTAAAGTGAATTAATTATAAGAACTATGCAAACAAAATACCGTTGCCAAACAATGTTTTTTGTAGAGTGTCGGAGACACGGCCTATGATCGTCATAATCAGCCCTTTTAAGTCCACTGCTAGACGTAGGCGTCCCAAAATCGATTTCCAATCGAAACAGTTTACAGCCGTTTTCATCCAAAATGTGGCTAGATATGCTACTTACAATATGAATCTATTTATGAGAGTTGTAATATTAGTGTTGTTGAAGATTAAAAAATGTGAAAATGTTTGGATCTCCTGCATTGTTACGAGTATCATTAAATATTTTATACCAGAAAATCTCCTTTTATTAATAACTTTGTTTAAAACCGAAAATTTATAAAAATAATTACGGTATGATTATTTTTAAATTACTATTTCTTAGAACCTCTTTTTTTGAAATTTTATGTGAATTACCATTACGAAGATATTTTTTGTTGTGTTATCCCCGTTGTTTACATAAATTATCTGAATTTGAGACTTTGAGTATAGTCGGTTATAAAAAAAAAATGCAGTGCCGTGTGCTCTTGTGTCTTTGTGTATTTTCCTCTTGTTTTGTGTGTACATAAATAAATAAATAAATCTACGGTGGTCTAGAATCATGTGCTGTATTTACACCGTGGTTACTAAAATACTCGGTACTCGACTAAATTACTAGCTTAGTCGTAGCTTAGTACCAGACTTTAGGGACGAAATAATTCAATAAAACGACTGAAATATTCATCTACCTAAAGGGAGTGCCGCCAGGCAAATCGTAGCGTCTGCACATCAGCTGTGGAGAAAAATCCGGTTCGCTTGTCAAGACTGCCTTAAGGCTACGAGGAGACATCAAGTAAGTAGAACCACGTTTAACTATTCAGGCGACGATGACCGACTTTTAATGATTTTATACTGAAGATCACGTCTAAACTACTAGGGTTAATGATTTGGAAAAAAACAGAACATTTTCTAAATAACTTAATACGTATATATGAGTATTTTAGATTATGTTTATATTACATAGTGAAATTCATTTTTAAATTTATCTCTAACGCGGATAAAAAACTGAGAATCACGTAAAATCTATCAAGCGTATTTTTCTGAAACTTTCACCTTTTTAAAGATAATTTTGTTTTTTTTTTTTTTTTTTTATGTATAACTAGCTTTTGCCCGTGGCTCCGCCCACGTGGAAGTCGGTTATCGCGTAAAAAAGTAGCCTATGTCCTTCTCCATATCCCAGGCTATATCTCTGCCAAATTTCATGACGATCGGTTTAGCAGTTTAGGCGTGAAAATGTAACGTACAGACAGACAGACAGACAGAGTTACTTTCACATTTATAATATTACTAGCTTTTGCCCGCGGCTCCATCCGCGTGGATGTCGGTTATCGCGTAAAAAAGTAGCCTATGTCCTTCTCCATATCCCATCTCCATAACATAACGATCGGTTCAGCGGTTTAGGCGTGAAAACGTTACATACAGACACACAGACAGACTGACAGGCAAATAGAAAGACAGACAGACAGACAGAGTTACTATCACATTTATAATATTAGTATGGATAAATTAATAATGCGTCTTATTTGGGACATCGCTGCTGGATGGAGGAGTCCTGGCTGGACATACGACGTGTTGCGTGAGATCAATATAGAACACGCAAGCTAACCACTCAAGGTCACTGCCATATATCTGCGTCTTAATTTGCGGGTTTATCCATCAATTTTACTTGCAATTTCAATGAAAACGTAACTGCGTAGTACTCGCCCTCAGGAGAGGGCCTTCGTCAATTAAGGAAATATAGGGAATTGGATATATTTAAACCATAAATCAACATTCAAATGGAGATAAATAAGAAGTTAAATGATGTTATAAAAATACTTCAACTTTCCCCTTACGACGCCATTACGCTCCCCTTGTGACCTTCAATCAGTATTGGCGCGACTTCTACGAATCTGTTTAACATCTTTATCCTATGTCTAACCCTCGCCGAGTACCCAGTTCCCCTTGCCAATTTCACGAGCCATAAACAACGTCATTCGGTACATGATCGTTTGACCTTTCAGTGAACTTCACCTTCTAACGATTTCTAACTGTTTCCATTACAGAAATGGAACTAGCCGCCAACCACCCAAGGGAACCGCGTCCACCGTACCAGCAAATCTACACTATCGACAATCTGAAGAATCTGATTGCTGTACTGACGAACGACGACAGCGACTCGAAATTCCACAACTTCGTAATATCTGCTTCGTTTAGAGACCTGCGTCCTCACGGCGACAACACTAACGAATACGGGTTGGAATGTCTGCGCTTCGATCCCGACAAGACTATGATGTCAGTATAAGATATCTTAATACAAAACTTCCGACCTGGCGCAGCTTTAATGACGACGAAACATATATAATGATATAGTAATAATCTTAGAGTAGTTTCGATTCTAATTCTTCCAGTTAGAGCTGCTCTTATGTCTATTATTATTTTAATTAAGTTACTGTGTAAAGGACTGACTGTTACTGTTTTTTGTTAGTTACTTTACTTCATGCACTACCTTCGTCGAACATAGGCACTTTGTTTGACGACACTACTTTCCTCCTCGCTGCTTCCCTACGACTAGGAGCTCCTTGTTGTTCTCCCCATCGCTGTCACTGTGGCGAGGTTGTCAACAGCCTAGGACACCACGGCCTGTCCTGCAGTCGAAGTACGGGTTGCTTAGCGCGGCACGCAAACATTAATGACATCATCCGACGAGCTCTTGTCTCCGTCGGCGTTCCAGCTGTATTAGAACCCAATGGTTTGGCACGCGACGATGGCAAGAGACCGGACGGCATGTCTTTATTTCCTTGGAAGGTGGGTAGGCCTTTAGTGTGGGACGCAACTTGTGTCGATACTCTTGCGCCATCCCATCTTCCTGGCTCGGCGTGCTGTGCTAGCGCTGCTGCTGCGGCTGCTGAAAACCTCAAGCGGCGAAAGTATAGTAACCTGATCGATAATTATATTTTCGAGCCGTTTGGGGTTGAAACCCTTGGGCCGTGGAGTCCCAGTGCTTATTTATTGTTCAATGAAATCTCCAAAAGGCTGGTTGACACTTCCCGTGACCCAAGGGCTGGCTTTTATCTTGGCCAGAGGCTAAGCATTGCCATACAACGTAGCAATGCCGTCAGTCTCTTGGGTACATTAGCCGTCGACAGCGATGCGGAGGAATTTTTCGACGCCATATTTTAGTTTATTTTATTATTAGTTTTAAATTACTTGATGTTTAATTATAAAAAATTATATAAAAAAAAGTTACTGTGTTTTTGAGATTTTTTTACTCTGTATGCTTTTTAATTTAGAGAATTTTGATAAAGCACACATAGATTGTTATCTATTCTTAGCTCACTTGTGCACAAAACCCAAGTTTTACTGTCACTCTTTTGAAGCTCTGACTATGTTCTTATTCTTTAATTATTTTCTTCTTCTAAGTGTCTATTTAATCAATATAATAATCAAATATTTAATCATTCAATAATTACAAACAATGCATTGTAGCCAATAAAAAATTGAAAAATGTTGTCGAACTTTTATTCTGTTGTTTTTCCTGGTATTCTAATGCATCATACTCGTACTGATGTATGGAGCTAGGTAAGTATCTCGATCCTTGGACTTGGAGGAAGACCCGGCTTGCTGCTAGGCAGAACAGAGCTGGCTACCCTGATGTCTATTTGAATATAACAAACAACGTATGGTTTGCCTTTTATGCTGACTATACTTATTTTATTTTGGTACTTATCATTTTTGAAATAATATAGGTAATAAAAACTTGAAGCGCAGTGGAACTACCCGTGCATAATACGGTCGGTCAGGTTTGAGCTTAATAACTATAAAAAGACAGTTAATTCTTTAATAACTAATCAAGCACTCATAAGTGCGAAAGAGACAGCTCGCGACACGTGCATCAGAGGCGTGATCATTATGGTGCTCGCAGTGCATGAGAGAAGCGATTAGCGGAGCGATTGGTGTTTGTATATTTTTTTTCAACTTAACAATTTAGTTGTTATCAATAACATGAATACCTACTTTGCGTTCTCCTACTCCTACTACGAAACCAACTATGCCCAAAACAACATTTTCGGGAGAAATGAGCAGTTTCCAACCTGATTTGTCCAAAATTAATGAGGTATACTCAGAAAATGCGTCATAGTGGAAGAGGAAAAGTCCTGAAAGTGACTTTACATAACAGTTCAATTAATTTAAAAACGAAATTATGAAACTAATTGTTGGATCATTACAGGAATCTGGTAAAAATCAGAACGAAAACATAAAAACCATAATATTAGAATATTTATTCTATTAATGCAACTTTACAAAACATGAAGATTACAACCGAACAACTAGTAGTAGAAAATAAAAGTCTTAAAACGCAAATTACTACACTATCAGACACTGTTCAAGAAACGTAGAAAAATTTTCATCCGTACAAACTGGCTTTCACCTGCTTAAATCTGACTCTGCAACACCAGCACTTACACAGGCAACACCACACCACAAGCTAAATTATGAGGGTCTTTTTGAAGAGTTTCAGGACCGAGCAGAAAGAAGTAAAGACATTCTTATAGTGGGTATTCCTAAGAGACATATTGATAATATCGAAGTGAGGCGAGATACAGAAAGTTATGAGATAGCTAAAATAATAAGCACCATATATCGAGATTGCCCTGTAGCTGAAAGAGTGTTACGAGTCGGGAAATATGATGGCAAGAATATACGGCCAGTGAAATTATCTTTCTTCTCCCAAGAAATATCGAAAACTATATCACAACAAATAATAAACATGGTAAATATCCCGTTCGTGTTAATAATAATATTAGTGACCATCACAGTTTAAAAACTTATATCGCGAAATAAAAAAATTAACATGAAAGTAGATGGCATCCGAATTTACTCTGATCAGTCTCCTCGGCAACAAAAGTTTATGAAAAACCCTTAGAACCGGACTACAACAGAGAAAAGATAATGGAGAAAAGGATTTAATAATACACTTTTCAAAGAGAATACCAAATATTGTAAAAGAACAGTCAAAAAACTAAGTGAAGTAATTGAAGAACTAGTAAATAAGCGAAACTCAATAAAAAAGGAACTAACAAATAATTATGCAAATATTACGACTACAACTAAATCAATTAGGCTTTTTATACGCAAATGTTCGCAGTATTGTTGCGCTCGGTAAACTCGATGAAATACAGTGTATCATAGGAACGTTTAAATGTACTGTCCATGTAATATATATAATATACATGGATAAAGAATGAGAATGAAGCTCTAAGGCAAATATTACGAAATTATACCCACTATTACAACTATAGAACATCATCAAGTGGTGATGGAGTGTCAATATATGTGCATAACGAACTAAAGCACGCACAATAGAAGAAAAATGCGAAGATAACAACAGTAACTTATGGATATACTATGACAAACTTTTCCCTAGACATTGGAGTAGTCTACAAACAGCCTGCAGCAACAATACAAAAAATTCTTGAAACGTATTCAAGTAACGTAATCTAAAGCAACAGAACTATCTTAATTGGAGACCTAAGAATTTGCTAAGAATAGAAAAATCTATTAAGGAATACAAGACCGTTAAAAGAGAATAGACTACGAATACTATAAACTAAAATCTTTTTCCTAGCCTACCGAATAGATTAAAAACTAAACAAAAAAATAAAAATAAACAATATATATATATATTTATATATGTCTGAATTAATAATTATACGACAACTTTCCTTGAGAGCAGTATCAGAGATAAAAATAAAATCATATTACAGCAAAATGAGCATAAGTACTAATAAAAATAAAAATACAAAAAAATTGGTATAAATACGAAAATATACAAATCCTTATAGTCTACATAAAATCTCTGCTTGTAATTTTAAACTATTAACATTTTTATAAAACCAAATATATCTAAAAAAATATTCGTTACTTGTTTTTGTTCTGCACTGTGGTGTAGGCCTTAGTAAACACGCTACAACCGTAGAAATGGACCCTACCCGCATTGCTTAAAGTTCTGCTGTTCCTTTATAGAAATACCTACATCTGATTTGTTTTGTTTGGTATGACAAAACTATTGTGATTGTTTTGTTATAATGTTGGTTTTAAGATAAGCACCTACTATGTGAAGCAATATTTTATTTTATGCTACGCTTAATGTGGCATAATATAGTATAAACCCTGCCTTAATTTTACATGGAGTGACTGCCTATCCGACCTCCAAAAACCAGTTACTAGACAATACGATACCCCTTGGTAAGACTGATTGTCAGACTCGGGCTTCTGACGACCCGTAACGACTGTCAAAGATCCACGAATGACAGCCGGGACCAACAGCTTAACGTGCATTCCGAGACACGCAGGGTTCTTGGTATGTAAAGATGGTCACCCATCCACGGACAAACCGCGGCAAGTGTAGCTTAATCTGGTCAATTGACCCGTGCACCTGTTATTAGTAAGCCACAATCTACTCCTAATGTAACCTAAAAACATACTATCACCAAATACTTTGCCAAGGTTGGTGGTTATCGTTACACTACGCTTTGACCTAGCACGAATAAGAATTTGAATCTAAGTATTTATATTTTTATCATCCTTTGTTTTGGCAGATTTATTCAGCGATATTTAAATCGCATGCAATAATTTAAAAGATTTATCTACTAGGCACTGAGGTACACAAATAAGTACGTAGATATAAACAGGGGTTGGAGACTGCACTTGCGCACAAGGGGCCAGCAAACCGGTCGATAATTGCAAATAACCTCCCGTGTCGTGTGGTGGACACCCTCGTCAGAAAACGGAATTTTGAATAATATTGGGTCCTTGTATCAAGTTTTAAACTCAGTTGTTGCCTAACTCAGGTAAGTTAAATTATGTTTCCATTCTGCGATCGTTTTAACACTCCCAATGCCATCAGCGTGGAAAACGTATTCCCAGTCATTAGCGGTGTTTTTTCTTGTTAGTATTTTTGTAGGTGTTTTCCGAAATATTCGAGCTACTTATATTCTTTGTTTATTTTAAACGTCATTTATGGTCATTGGAACACAAAGTTCTCTCAGAATTTAACGATTCATTTCATTTATTTCATTTTTTCGGCTTATTATTGTGGAAGTGAAACTTTGAAAATTATTTTAAAATTATGAAAGTCAGCCCCTTCTTATTCGGCCTGTTCTCTTTTCGGTATTTAGTGCATAAGTTAAGGCTTATTATTGTGGAACTGAAACTGTGTAAATTATTTTAAAATTATGAAAGTCAGCCCCTTCTCATTCGGCCTGTTCTCTTTCCCCTATTTTTTACATCATGATGTTAAACGAGTGATTAATAAAATCAATATACCTATAAACTAACATTTTCCAACGCGCACTGGGCCTCGTGGTGGATTATGATGGTCACTATGTAGAAAAAGCGAAAAGGCTGCCCAATTTATATTTTGCAGTGTTTGATTTATTTTTGTTATGTATTTTTGTGGTGTACAATAAAGTATATACAGTATTATTGGTAAAATTTCTCAGGACCATAATAATACTAATATCATAAAAAACAACTTTTGTTCTATGACTTTTAATAATTCATTAGATTTTAGGTCTGAAAGTCTGATGAATTCAGATTTACAGACAAAAAAAAAAATCTAAATCTGTACAATAGGGATGATTCCTGGGAAAAAAAAAAGAAAAACTGTTTAGTCCGTCAATCAGATAATAACAAAATATTAGACACGTATTTTTTGTTCTATCATATTAATAAAAAATGACTTAGATAAAACACATTAAACTTGGGGAGTGGGGGGCTCGTTACGTCACAGCTACATATAAAATTTATTGAGAAGTGACGTCATGCCACATTTGAACTCAAATGAATGAAAAAAAATGTTTAGTCATCATCCCTATTATATATCTCTCACTAGTAAAATAAATAAACAAAAATGATTGGTTGATTTCATAAACATTTTGCTTATACAATTTACAGGTGAAAGTAGCGGTCGAAATGCTAGCGCGTCGTCAATCATCGCATGACCACAGGAACTGCACACCGAGGCGGCAGCTGATCTCTGTGTGTGACGGCGTGGGGGACCAGCCGAGGATAGTGGTGAGCCTGGTGGTACGAGCCCCCGGGGCGGTGGTCGCGGCCATGCGGGACGTCGAGGAGGGCCGCCACGACACGGCTTTGCGCTGCCTCCAAGACAGGACACTCAGCGTGGCTGCCGTCGAGGGTACCAATCATTCACTCTAATTACTAATGTATTATAGTTCCATACGATACGAACCTTTTAATTTCAACGTGATCTGGATGGAACTATTCATTTCATAAATCCTCATTAGATAACTTCACTTAACTTAGGTGCTTGTCATATTAATCAATACAAATACCGACGTATAAATCTTTATTTGTCTCAACATCATATACAAGCACTGGAATAAAATGCACAATCTTAAATAGGGAAAGGTGTTTGAGGTGGGAAGGTCCTGAGTTACATATCCCGACTCTCTTAGGACATGTTAAATTACAAAGGGTTAAAGTCAAGATACATAATTAAAGTCTTAAAATTGTAAGTACGTACCTACTCGTACAAGATTTTTTTAACCATAAAGTTTGTAATTACTGAAAATTATATTGACTGATCATAACAGGTATTATTCATTTGAAAGCAGTACTTGCAGATACTACTTGTATACAATTCTTGCCCAAGTGATGAAAAAACAGAAGGTACATAAACTTAAAAAGTTTAAAAGTGTAAAAGTTATCAAAGTTTTCATAAGCTGACTGTACTATTTAATTCTGATTTTCATGAACATGTTTTCATTCAACTATTATTTCATTTAAAGTAACATAGCATACTAGATATAATATTAAAAAGTAATTTGCCTTTTTTAATCCTTAATTTTTTTTCTAAAGTAAGTAAAGCTTTAAAGATTCGTAGAACATTATCTATATTAGATTATTTTATTCACTTAAATTATTTTTTTATAGAAAAATAAAATGTTTTAAATAAAAAAGAAAAGAGTATTATAAATGTGGGAGTAACCTCCTAACTAATTGGGTATAAGATCTATTTTGGTATAAAAATTCTAAGAAAAGAGGTCAAGTCAATGGGAATTTACGTGTTTAGTATTATGTACAATTAGTATTACTTTTGCTCGTCGTGAAGGAGGTTGTCCGTGGATTTGTTATCAGTAGACATCGGATTATATGCATTTGCATGTTTGCATACGCAAATGCATATATAGCTATTTTTGTAGCGTTATTGCATATTTTAGTACGTTTTCATTGATAGTGCTTATTTCAGTAGTTAAATGTGTTAGACGTAGTGTATTACCTATGTGAGATCAGTTGACGTAGAGAGGTAATTTTCAGCCTAAAAAATAATACATCACAAGTTTGCTCTAGACAATCTAGTTGAATATTTAATCGTATACTGTCACAAAAATTACAACTCATTATTAATACATATATATTTAAATATATTGTGAAAATGAACGTCTATCCTAATAATAAATATTATTATGATGATGCATATTTTCGCCCTTTTTTAGTGCATGTATATTTTGGCATTTGGGTAGTGCATGTAATCCGATGTCTTGTTATCAGTTTTGAGGGTAAACTAACAGGCAAGTTATGTCTTTCAGGGTGACGGGCGCAAAGCTAAGATATTATAGCCCTAAGTAATAGACCTAATATTGGAGTTATTGCATTTGCATAGGCAAAGATTAGCGCTAATCATAAAGCAGCTTGAAGCCCATTTCAATATATAAATTACAATCGCCTTCGATTCAATATTTCGCGTGACAAATATTAACTTACAATATTTTTGTGCGTTACAAAAGGGGAGCCAAAATGCAAAACTTACAAAATTGAGCACTTACAACAAAATGCAGGAAAGAACTAAAATAAGTTGTACTTAATTTTTTATTTATAAATACTTATTTTATAATATAATTCAATACTCTTAAAATTATCCAGTGTCTTTGCTTATTTTTCTATTCATCAATATTTACGTAATAAGTTGAATGTACCTTTTTCTAATTTTAATTGTAATTAAATGTGAATGGTGTCACAAGGTGTTTCATTGTACTCCCATGACCCCACTCACCATACCCTAGTTGCACCCCAAGCTCTCTTACATTTTTATAAAAACAAGTAAATACCTAAATTAACTAATACAATACGTATTTGACGTTCACAAATATACAAATAATTTATTATAATATTAAATTTATATTTAACTGTATCGCAAACAGTTAATAAAATGACGCATTTTACCATATACTTAGATTTGCACTATTCGCAAGGCTAATGAGAAAATAAATAAATAATATAGATTACTTACATAATTTCGTAATTGGAGAAGTAACGGAACTTATACCTATAATAATATATTACGTAAATATTTTTTTTAAGTAACATAATTATTTTTGTTAAAGACACCAGCACTTTGCCACCACAATTGTGATAATGCACCACCGTGGTCGGAAACCGTTGGGGTGCTTCCGATAAAGCAGATTCAGCACCCCTTGTGCGCAGTCGTGAGAATTTATTTGGGCCATGTATTGATTAGTGACAATGTGCCCTAAACTTCTGCAACTTTTTGAAAAACGATTGAAGTCCCAAGAATTTTCCTAGGATCTACTAAAAATAATTTATTTATTGAATAGACTGCAGCTGCAGGACAGCCCTGCCAGCAGCCGTGCTCCCAGGTGCCCTAGTAAACGCTTGGGAATAGGTACGTCGATTGAGAATTAGCTCATGATTCAATAGGAACGCCAGTTAAGTATTTCTTCGACCAAATATAATAGAATAAATGTCAAAAATCTAAAATGTGCATGTAAGGTAAACCATTCTCCGTTCGTAGATCACTAGATCATACAAGAGAGAGAGAGAGAAAGCAAGTCGAAAGAGAGGGAGTGAGCAAGATAATGTTGTAGCATGCACGGAGCGAGGGGACAACATAATTTTGGTGTATTGATTTACTTGTAGCTAAACCGTTCACTGTTTTTTGTTCTCTGCAGCCTAAACATGGTTGTAAAAGTGTGCGGGTTTTTTCAGGTCCCTACTGTCATAATTGCTTTCGGTATTCGCGCCCTGAATTACAGGTACCTACACTTGAAATCTGCTTTAGCGCGCACTGCTGACGCGACCGCTGTGCACGCTCAACGGGGTAACGGATAAAATTGACTTGTTCTCTGAACGGCTTTCAAACTCAAACTCAAACTCAAAGCATTTATTTCAAATAAACCAATTACAGGCACTTTTGAATTGTCAAGGGGTCGATCAGTCAGAAAGATGAAGCTACTCGTAGTTGCCCATTCCAAAGCGTAGTAGGTTCCTATGGAGAAGAACGGACAAGAAACTCCATGGACACTCTTTTAAAACAAAATATTGTTACAAAATATGGGTTACATCATTCATGTTGAAGTTATACATGTGAGAACAATGTAGAAAGACGTGTACGTTTACATTGGCGACCTCTAGAGTGTTATGTTATAATTAAGTTAAATTTTGGTGTTATGCTTGATGTTTGTGGTATCTAATCTCCGAAATATTTGGAGCGATGTTGACAGGAATTTCACTGGCTAATAGCTGATGTTATAAGCAGTAACTTAGGCTACTTTTATTTTAGAAAAATCCATGCGGGCGAAGCTGCAGGCAGCAGTTAATATTTAATCATTAGAGGTTGGAGATTTAAATGAAGGCTTAATTAACTATTGCATTAAGATTAAGGCAACCCGTCCCGTAATGACAAATTTACGGTGTTATAATAAACTTTTATCTAACTGCCACCGTTGTGGAGATGACACCACACTTCAGAGATATGAGACGTGGTCCCCTAATCAGGCAAAGTAAGATTACTGTTTTATTGACGAAGAGAGAGACAAAGGTTTGGAGAGTTGAAATCTGCTCCTTCAAAAGTGCAATTTGTTCCCGAAGGAAGTTACAACGCGCGACAGAATTTTGCAGTAATGACACTTAGATAAAACAGTTATCAGGAAAGTAATCTATAAACAACTAACATTTAGGTACACCTTCGGGAAAAAGTACATCTTTTCAATGTTGCGTGAATTGAATTTCTGTGAGTCTCCAATCTACATAAAAGCAACAACTGTACGATTTTAAAGTACCGATCGTATATGTATCGTATATGTATCCAAAATCGAAAGTAAATTTAAAAAAAAATCTACATGGGCACTTAGGAAACATCGGAAGCTAAGTACCTACTCGGTTCAGTAATTTACATAGATTTGAGCGAAATATTTATCATCATCAGTGAAAAAGAAACAAAAAAATATATACTAAAAAACAAAAATCCCGAATTTGCAGACCATTTTTGTAGGCGGGGGACAAACAAAAGTTGCACTATATTTCAAGTTATTAGTTTGTCCCCGCTTGCAATACCAAAATGTTTTTCTCTTTTCGATTTCTTTTGATGATATCATCATCTTTATGTTTCGATTTCGATTCAATAATGAAAGAAATTATGATTGAATAATCTAGGCTACAGAGCGTGCCATAGAAATAGACATACATACATACATACTCTCGAAAAACATTACCCTCCTTCTGGCGCAGTCTGGTGAAAAGGCGGAACAAAATTCACTAATACGAAGCATCAAAATTCATTCTAAAGAAAAACGGCCACATTCCTCTAGATCGTATTTTGTTGCTTCGTGTCTCAATATGAAACTTTATAAAAGGTATTAGAACATTCTAGACACACTTACCGAGGTCGCTGTTGAGCCGTTTTTCATAATTCCTTCACGAGAAAATATTTTTTTAAAGGGGTGTCGCTTGTGGACCCTACACACGTACATTGTACTAATGTACAATGTGTACGCCCTCTTAAGTAACTGGGAGCACACAGCAACATGATGTACTTATTGTATCGTAAATTTTGTCGAAATGTTAGCTTCTTGTCATCAACCTAATATAAAAAGTCAGAGCTCACGTGTAGGTTCAATCTACTCGATTATAACCTATAGGTACCAAAATATAGGTAGGTACCATACATTTAAATGAATGAGGCGAACAGGAAATACAGTCAACTCTACTCTGAGTTCGGTATCGGTGAATTACTGGAAGGTTCGATAACGTTCAATCCGTTGGAGTACTTCTGCGATTCCGAGTATCAAATCGAATTCAAGCCATTGATAAGGGTATGAGAAAATAAAAGAAATACTTTACAAAAAAATACTACATTTAGATATAAGTTCATATTTATAAGTAATTATAATTATAATAGATGTCGTTAATGACATGATAAAAATATATAAGACATAAAAATTATGAAAATGTTTCGTTTTCGTTGCGATGTCTGTTTTTGCCGCCCCCATGAAAATGCCACCCTTGTGGGGTGCACGCCTTGCACGCCCGCACCCAGCGGGACTGTCCTGAATGTTAGCTAAATTTGCTACTGACAAAGCAACAAATGAAACACAGAAAAACACGTGTTTTTGAATGATAAAGATTTTCAAATGGAAAATGACGAACAAAAGAAGAATCAAGTTTAGGCTCCAACAAAAGAATCACGCTTACGGCTCAATATGTTCCCGTGTTCCATCTGTTGAGTACATTCTCGATAGTTCGTGAATAATCGTGAACATAAAACACATTGGGCTTTTTGTTGGCTAAAATTGATTCGTCTTTTGTTTGTCATTTTAAATTTGAATATCTCGAATAATAATTCGTATTGTAATAAATCTAACTTTGTTCTGAAGATGACGTGAAATTAGAGTATTTTGTTTTGACAATACTATGACAAGGTTTAAGTTTTTCTGAAAATAATACCAGCTAGGTAGATACTTACTCTTTGAATGCAGTGTAAACTTGATTTCGTAAATGTTACTATTAATTAGCAATTAACGCGTAGAAATGTTTAATATTAAAATATTTTTTATTTAAAAGGAACAAACAAACAATGGAACTAAACAGCTACAATATAAAACAGAAACAAGAAATACACAAAACTTATAAACAATATTGCAGCCCACAACGTTGTTCACCGTTAACTACTTATGTGATACAATACAGTGAAAATAATCGCTAGGGTAGTAGGGTTACAAATACTATATATTTTTTAATTAATTTTTTCAAGTAAATATCGTTTTTAAGATGATACTATATGTATATAGGTAATACTCAAGTAATGGAACAAAAATGAAAAATAAAGAATTGTAGGTATTCGAGAAAGCTCCCTTTTGACTTTTTTAACTATGGGAGATGTTTAATGCAGGGGTACTACTTTCTTCAACGAGGACTTTTTATAAGCTTTGTTTAACTTAATAAAGTGGTAAAAGACGATATTATTTTATAAGTGTAAATGCTTGGTAGGCTCAGTTTGTGGTTGCTTAGTACTACTTATACTTACAAAGATGCTCTCATATCTTAGTCATTAGGTATTTACGAAATCCGTCTTAATTATGTGTAAGCGACTAACCTAATTATTTAATGAAAACAACATGATTGAAATAATTTTATTTTAGTTAATTGTAGGTAATAAAATAAAAGACAAGTAACTAAATCATAATCATTTATCTAAGTACACATCAAAGCTAATAATTTTTACAAGTAGGTTTCAGAACACGATATGCAAAATATTAGATACCTTGATACATTTGGATCATATAATAGAATATTCTTATAAAATTACTGAAAAAAAATATATTTTTGCCAAATATTAGGTACCTAACTCATTTATACCAAAAGATGTTCCATAAATCCATTGTATTTTTTCTACACACAAATTTACCAAACTATACAAGAAAAAAGAAAATGTTTTAATTGATTTTGAAAATAAAACATACCTTGGTACTTATGTTAAAACAAATTTAACAAAAATAATATTCAAAAACATACCTAATTAACATAATGTCACAATAATTATGACAGCTACACTATTCCCGAGTAACACAGGATGCTTTTTATGCCAGAAATTATTTTATTATGTTAAGGTATGTGATAGATTTCCGAAACTGAGCTGAAATCGAACACCAATTTTTTTAAAGAATAAATAGTGATTATTATAAGAATAAATAATATTAATTATATAATAATAATAATATTATTATTATAAGAATAAATAATATTATAAGAATAATTAGGTGTTCAGGTCAGTTTCAGAAATGGAAGAAATACCATCTGCATCAGAGGTCACGAGCGAGAATCAATCTGAACTGATGACGATATTCGATCGCTCGGTACAGACCCGTGAGAAATATCGTTTTTTTTTATTTTATTATTATATAATATCACCCGAAACCAAACACAGTACAGTACAGTATTGTTGTTGTAGTAGTGTTGTAAGTACAGTATTGTTTGCAGATTATTGCACATTTTTTAATAATGTGTAGTTTTTTTTTTTCATCCTTGTGGGTATTTGTTTTCTTTCCAATTTAAAAACAGTATTCTGCAATTGGCATACTTTACGGCTTCATACTATTCATGACGACTGACTGTCAGAAATATTATGATAACATTGGTTTATAGTTTGACCGATACCGCTCTACCGCGCCTTAGGTATGTGCGCGGCAAGACGGGGGGTAGTGCAGGCCGCTCATTCGTCAACACTCGCGACGTCCCACCTCCCGCCTCGCCGCGCAATCCTAAGGCGCCGTACTGCGGTATTGGTCAAACTAAGCTCCATTACCCTCCAGGGCGACGTACCGTATAGTGCCGATTGGGCCGACGCTGCGTTAGTTGCAGCCGACGTAGCGCCCGCAGCGGCCGCCGCCGCAATCCGCTGAGTACTTGAACTTGAATTTGTACCGAAGGGTGACGGTTAATTTCCAGAATATTTAAGGATTTGGCAACGTTATCCATTTTGGCGTGCTATTATGCTCAACTCCGTTCAGCTGTAACAAGTAACAAGTCAAATGTGAACAATTTGTTCGCTGATTCTCTTGGTACGCAGGGGTTACTTGTCTTATTTTTGCATGAGCAACGGTGTAAGGCAAGATAATCTTTTATTTCAGCAGTAGTCACTAGAATATGATATTCACAGGAGATAAAAAAAAAACCGCTTTTGTGGTGCATGGAAGGAGTCTCCCCGGCGTTAACATAAATCGTACTGCGATACAAAAAGCCCGGTGCACCCTGGACAGCTAGCCACTCGGTAGCGCAGAGTCTAGCTGACTAATCCTTTCACCATGATGGTACAGGTAAAACGGCTCTCTTCAGAGCTATGACCAGCGGCCCTTATTAGGGCCAAATAATAATAACGACCAGCTTTCCAAGCCCGCCCTTATAAATATTGAAGGATTTTCTAAAAAACAAATCTAAGCTACTATCTTAACTTTGCCTGAAGACAAATTCGATATTCTCTGTGTCCAAGAGACGCATAGCGGCACCGAACATCTAAGGCCACAAATCTCTGAAATGACGCTTGTACTGGAGATACCGCACACCCAATATGGCAGCGCCATTTTCGTAAATCCCAATATCACTACTGTGTCTGCAACATGGTGTAATAAAAAATCAATAGAAATCCTCATAGAGGACATATTGACCTGCACAATCACATCAGTATAAGTATAAGCCCTCTAACCAGCCTTTCGAGTTCCGCAAAATATCGAACTTTGACAGTCAAAGCACTAAATTAGTCGTAGACAGAGAAAACTATAGACTGCTGGTCATCTTCTATCTTACTTACACAAGAAAAAGAAAAATATATACAAGATGCTTGTAAAGAAAAGAGACAGAGCCTAACATTTTCTGTCCCTTATCGCGTGTCACGTTTATCAAGGGCAGCACTTTATTTGCTAAACAAAGTTTGACGTTTGATACGCGTTCGAAAGTGGTTGCGACGAAATTTTAAATTATTTCGTTTATTATTTCGAAAAATACTAACTATTTTGTGTTTATTCTTGAGGATTGACTTTAGCTATTGCTGCAAAATGGTAAGGTGCAATGTTCTTGCTTGCAAAAGTGATAGTGAAAAGAAAATTGCCGGATGGTCCTTTCATTCGTAACTAGCTAAATATTTTAGTTTATTCGGTGAAAGACAGTGGAAGTTTTCAACTAATATGGTTTTTAAACTCTTAAAATACATATACAACTGTTTCAAGATAAAGTTAGTGCTGAATTATGTTTTTATTATTTACATAACCTCCAAGCTCAGTGCTGCCTACTTTTTACTCGGATACTTCCCCATTTCAGGGGAAAATAGTACCTACAACAATAAAATAAATTACCTTCTTCAATCATTTCATATGAATGCTTTATTAGACTGTATTTATAGCGCTGGCAGCAAAATTAGATTTTTTATGCTGTATCTCAGCTTTTCTTTAAATGTTCTTTTTCCCACAGTTGAAAAAACTCCTACTTTGAATAAACTATTTTGACTTATATAGATGTTTTGTTTCTATTTATAAACCCTGTGCGTTTGTACAAAGTATATAATAGAGATTGAAAAACATCTGAACATTCGGGGTAAAATAACTTTGAAGTGAGTAACCCTAAAGTTTCCTGGCCCTTACAGCGACACGCCAAGCAGTAGTCTATAGTTTTCTCTGTCTACGAAATTAGTAGTTGGAGACTTCCACAGTCACAACATAACCTGGAGGTACAGTGAGACCAACGCTGACGACAACCTCGCATTCTTTACCTCTTTAGTAAAGAATACGAACTCGTTTGCTATTTTCTTTTTCTTAAGGCGACGATAACCGACTTTAAATGATTTTATACTGAAGATCACGTCTAAATGAGTAGTGTTAATGATTTGGAAAAAAATATATGTTAAATTAGACTATTTCAGTAATAACTTAATATGTGAATATTTAAGTTTATGTTTATATTATACGAATTAATTTGTAAAGTTATGTCTAACACGGATAAAAAACCGAGAATCACGCAAAATCTACCAAGCATATTATTCTGAAATCTTCACCTTTTTATAGATAATTTAATTATTGATCTCTTAGGGCCAGTTGTTTCAAACGGTTGGTTAACGTAACATACGTACGTCAAATAACGACGATCACATATATGATGTTTAACGTTCGTTAAATTCAAAGCGTTGTTTCACTGCATAAAAAACCGATCGTCAAACTTCAAATGTAGAAGAATAAAATGACGTTAACCAGTGGGTTACTGTAATCGTTATTTTTTAACGAATGTTAACGGCATAATTTTGTGAAACAACGCTTTTTTTGGTTTGACTATAGTTAGCGCCATTTATGACGTATACGCGTGCGTCAAGTGGACGTGCAAAAACCCGCCCTTAGTATACGTGTTTTATTAAAATACATTTTGTTTTATGTTACATAATCAATTAATAATACGTCTTATTTGGGACAGCGCTCCTGTATGGGCGAGTCCTATTACTGGTTGGACGTACCTACGACGCGTTGCGTGACCGAGTACAGAACACGCATGCTATCCACTCAAGGTCACTGGCATATATCTGAGCCTTAACTAAATTAAAAAATCACATTTGTATCATAGAAAGGTAGGTACGGCCGCGAAGCGCGGCAACGAACGGGGCATGCTAACTGACAGTGGACGAAAGATCGCGAGTCCGTACGCCACGTCAAACATCCAAACATACAAACTTCCACATTTTCCTCCTTACTAATAAACGTTGTATAGCGTCTGTATAGTTACACACCGATTTCTCTCTTTCACTCGTCAGTAATTTGACTTTCGAAAGAAGAAGACAAAGCGTTGTGTAACTATACAGACGCTATACAACGTTTATTAGTAAGGAGGTTATAATATTATTATAATAGGATTGTGTTCAAGTCGAAGACAAACTAGAAAAATACATACGTTTTAGCAATCTCAGTTTGCAAGGGTGACGGCCTATAGGGCTCAGCAAAGTTGATCCCCTCTATACGTCTACATAGAACTTGAACCTGGTGACCTCCTTCAGCTGGTACCAACGACGCTGCAGCAGAATCGGAGAGCAGTGGTGCCCACTGCGGAAGATACAGAATAGGTAATTAAAGGTGACGATCTCGATCTCAATGACGTAATGATTTAATTTGGCACGGTTGGCGCAGTGGTTAACCGATTGACTGCTGCGTTGCGTGTCGCGGGTTCGATTCCCGCACGGATCAAATATTTATATGACCTACAAGTAGTTTTTCTGGGTCTGGCTGTTTATGTATGTGAGTTTAAATGTTTGTAAACGCACCCGCAATACAGGAGAAATTCCTAGTGAGGCGAAATGTTTTTTAACAAAAATAAAAAATAAACAAAAAAAAATTGGCAGTCATAGACGATGACGCGAAATCCATAATTTTTGTTCACCCAAAAAGTACACATACATACACATATCGAAGGGAGCTAAATTATCCAACACGCGCGCCACCGCGAGGCATCTATGTGAGCATGACATACTCTCAGCCGTCAGGGCACTTTATACTGTCCTACTTATCCTTTTTATCCCGGTAGTATAATTTCCGTGGGAGAATTTCTGAATTATGTGTCATGTATTGTCTACATCTTTTGTTGGAGATCCTTAAAATAACCTACTACACTTTGGAATGGGCAACGAACTTCATCTTTCTGACTCACTCACTATAATTTAGGGGACTTTTGTATCATTACCTGTTTGTGTCCCATATACTGTGTTTTTACGTCAATTATATACCTTTTTACTTTTCAACGTGCGTTTAAACTCATTTAATAGACAAAACACACCCTGAGAAAAACTTTTACACACTCTAAATGATCTAACATTGCTACCATAAATAGAATTGACACCTACTGTGCGTTGCTTTTTATGGCACGGGGTTCTCAGGTTTCCCAATTAGTATTAAGTAACGGCGGTTTAAAAAAATATCAATTAAGAAATAAAAGGATTTTTTTCATAAATAGGTTATAAACAAATCAATAAAAAATAAAAAATAAAAATGTAATAAAAGTTTTTTTATTTGAACTATCTCTCTGATGTCAAGAAGAGGAAAGTTGGTGCAAGCTAAATATTTTTATATTTTTTTATCTACGCCCATGCTATAAATCCTCTTTAAAAGTCTCTGAAACAGTTAGCTTATTGCCAACATTAAAACACCCAGTTTCATAGTAACCATAATAGCATCCAAACGGGAGTTATAATGTTGTACTGAATTTCATAATGCAACTCCTTTGCTTTTACGAGGATGATGGTCCCTTCCTTACTCATCAAACAGATGAGTAAGGAAGGGACCATCATCCTCCCTTCCATTCTCACTACTCAATTCGTGGTATCTTTATGAATTTCAAAAAAAGAACATTGTCGCGCACGCGCGTTTCACTATACTATACCATAGCGTCGTATCCCGCCATTTTTGTTCGATATTAGTATTGCAAAAACTGTTTCAGAACCTTTTATAGAGGATTCATGTCATTCATGGGTGTAGATAGTCTTGAATGCAACTGTAATAATTAGGTATTAAAACACTCATTCGAGTTTTAATACCCCTTATTATACAACAGTTGCATAAATAACAATTATATTTCTGGATTAAGTTTTGGTTACAAATAAATATCTCGTATTTACTTAAGGTCCACCCAAAATAGGTCGGCGGTCTGAACCAGACCGCAGTCCTCCATTTGGAGACCCCTACTTATCTATTATGAATATTTGCGACCACGCTAAATATTTATTTGACGGGTGGACTGAAAAGTTTTTTTACGAAATGAAAATTAAATGTTAGTTAGTAAATGATTTTTTCAATACAAACCTACCTAAAGTTTTTATAAAACTATATTTTAAGTTCTAAAAATGTTCTCAAATAATTGAAATCCTTGCAATTTCGTATTCAGCTAAATATCTTTTTTTACGGTACATTATTAAATATTTCTGTAGTATCATAAGTTATCTACCGGTGTGACAATTTACGACTATTAAAACTATAATTAGAGTTCCACTTACCAAAATTTCGTTAACAGAACAATCACTAGAATAGGGTAGCGTAGGATAAATTTGCGGTCTAACGACAACCTGATGCGGCGATAGAATGCCGTCGGCTACGACATAGACTACCATACCTATAATATGGGCACGATAATGGATTGATGCCCGCTGCATTTTTAACACATACCACACTGTCGGAGTTTGAAAGCTGAGAATACACTTGATCCAACGTACGAGTAGTTACGAAAATCGACTAAGTACATGATTTGAGGTAAAATAATTTATTATTTAGAATTAAATATTACCTCTTTGTTTATATATGAAGCAGCTAATTTCATTAAGAGGGCTATCACTGGTCCACTAGCGCCACTCCTTTAAAAACAAATTATCTCGTGACTGAGAAGGAATTATGAAAAACGGCTTAATTATCTCCCTCGTTAAGTGTGTTTAGAATGTTCTAATACCTTTTATAAAGTTTTATATTGAGACACGAAGCAACAAAATACGATCTAGAGGAATGTGGCTGTTTTTCATTAGATTGAATTTTGTTGCTTCGTGTCTCAATATGAAACTTTACAAAAGGTATTAAAAAATTCTAGACACACTTGCCGAAGTTGCTGATTGAGCCGTTTTTCATAATTCCTTCTCAGTCACGAGATAATATGTTTTTAAAGGATTGGCACTAGTGGACGGGTGATAGCCCTCTTATAACCTCTCGTATGTCGTAATTAGAGACACAATTAAAAACCCATTGTGTCTCGCGTAGATCTACGTTCATATGAAGGGTTAATAATGATTAACTTTTCTTTATTTATAAAAGCTAGTTAGCCGGTGATTAGTAGCGAAACGAAATAGAGGTGAAATTATGCGTTCGGCACAGATTATAATCAAAATTTATCGACTAAAAAACAGCAATTTTAAAGAATAAAATTTTAAAGAATTAAAAACCACGATTTCTATATGTTCGTGACTTTGACAGACAAAGCCAAAAATTTAATCGACAAAGTTTAATTTGATTAAAAGAAGAATTGACTCCCTCTCCGGCTCGTTCTTGGTGCAAAGGTTAGCCATTGCCATCCAACGTGGCAATGCAGCACGCGTTATGGGCACTTTTGCGCCGGGAACAGTTAGGGGCGGATTATTTGAAAGTGTTTGACTGTATATTTTAATATGATGTAAATAATGTATGACCTAATTGAATTTTTATATAATTAATGTGTTTCCTTCTGTATTATTTGGAATAATTATGAATATAATATATTATTTAAAAAATCGAATAAAATAATTAAATATGGTTATTCCATTGTGTTTGCGATGGTAACAATGAAAAAATAATATATGCTCCAATAATTGAAGTAAACAGGAAAAGATCTCTGAACTTATATAGAATTAGGTACTAATGTAAATTGACCAAATGAATGTTAAAGTCTACAGTAGCTATGCATGTAGATTCAAGTCCTATAATATGCTTGTTAACACGAATATGCTCCTTTAGAATGGTATGTAGGTACCAAATACTGTTTTAAATAACTTCCTGTTGCTTTTGCAGTGGGTTTGTGTCATTTCTGATGAAGACTACTACTACGACTACTTACTGATGGCATGGTTTACAGAAATCTCTAGCACCGCAGATGCGGGTCCTATTGACTAATGAAAACAGTTCGCTACATGCGGGCCGTATGGCATGCGTTACAAATCTCCCGCACTCCGCATACGAGCACCTGTGACGAAGGGGATGTGTGAGGGTGTTACAGTAGTGTCTTCTATGTGTGGGTCTTCTGAGGCTGGGCGCGTGGGTGCAGAGTAGAAATAACACGGAGGCTCAAAATACTTGTATGTGGTTTATTCGGCGTTTCACAGCGAACAGGGGCGCGAAAGACGGTTACAGAGTATTTTATAAGCGCGTACAAATCAATGTTGCTAACTTAAAAAAATTACAACTTGATACATCAACATCATTAAACAAAATACTAATAATTAACCAAACATTAACAACTATTAGATTGTCAGTTACGTCACTGCTTCCGCTGATCCGTAGTCCCCTGGAAGGTTCCCTGCATTTGTAACACACCATCGACCAATGAAAATGAGCTTCAGGTGCGGCACGCGAAGCTACACAAAGGCACCGCTAGTCGCGCGCCACGCGGTGTCTGTGTGTCGCGTCGCGTGTCGCATATATTTGCATTTATTTAAGCGTATAGTTCGGTAGTGCGAGTCCCATTGGACCCCTGAATGACAACATACGACACCCTAAATTTAATGTAAATATTTATTATGCTGCCCATCAAATCTTAAGTATGTTTATGCGTTAATTAAAATAGTTGAATAAAAAGCTAATATCGAGCCTTTTCAGGAAGAAGATCGTAACCGCCATTTTGCATATTTTACAGGAGAACGTTTTTTTTAAATATTTCTCAAAATATTTACAGCATCAATTTGAAATTTTTACTTGACGTTATATGGGCACCTCCTTATTAATTCAAATGTTAAGATTTGACTTAGTACTATAAAATCACATACATTTGTCGCTTACGTTAAAACTGATGACCGTTATTATGTAGAGCTGATATGACTAAGTCGATTACGATAATTTTTAAATATCATAAAATAGTAGAAATATTTTTTGTGACTTTTTTTTTAAACTGTTTTTACGAGGTACCATGTCAGGCAGAGAAGGACAAAGAGTCAGAAATACAAAAAAGAAAAAAAAGAAAATTTTGTAGGTACTTCTAAGTGAATTTGAGCTTTATTAATAAAATGAAATACAAAAAGAGTCATCAGTCCTCGTCTTCATCAGTCTCAGGTAAAGCGTCTCTTGTGTTTCTATCGCAGGGCAAATTCAGATATTCTTTTGTATAAACTTCTGGTATGATACCCTTTTCGCACATTTTCTTTAAATCTTCGTATTTCGCCTTCAAGATGGGAATTTTTTCAGTGTAAGCAGTTTTAGGTTCACGAATAGCTTGTTGATTCTGCCGAGACCTCAATATAAGAGACACATCAACAGCTTGTTCGGGTCCATCATAGTCGTATTTCAGATAGAACTTGTCGCCTTTTTCAAATCTAGCGTTACGGAGCTTGCTTGTTTGTATTTTAATTTTGTTTGGTAAGAAGGCTGTTGCATAGGAATTCCAATCTTTAATTTCATTAGTTTTTTAAAGAATTGTCTCATATTTTTTGGGATTTGTCCGAGCATTTCCAATCAAAGTTTGCCATTCAGATGGTGCGTAAATAGTTCTTTTCTGTATAAATCCTTCTATTGTTGCATGCACAGAGTCTACTGGCATCATGGTATGTCCAGGAATGAGGAAGTTTATAGTCAGCCTTTCAACAAAACTCGCATGATATTGCATGAAATAATACAGCATTACAATCATGGCTTTATTTTTATTTTGTTCTGCGCAACTGTCACAGTATAATGCAACTTCATTTTGGGTCCTTCTCTCGTCAACCATTTTAAGGTATTTAAAGATAATAGTTCAGATTTCATTACACCCTCTTTTCGTTTCCGTTTCATCAATAGTTAATTTTCAAAATATAAGTGAAGAAGGTATAACACAGTGACGAAAATCTTCAAATTTAAAACACGCTGAAACCTGTCTTGATGCTATACTACTTCTACAAGTGCGTTTTGATTCACTATTAAACTATTAGGTTGATTCTTTTAACCATAAAATAATAAGCAGTTTCGTTATTTCTATTACTAACCTAAAGTCAAGGTAAGTTTTCTACTATAGTAACCAAAGTTAATGGCATTCATATTTTAATTTATTACACTATTATAATTAAAGATCGGAATAGGTAGAGTTTATTTACCTAAACCTATCTAAACTTCGAGGATGGAAGTAACATAGAGTGGATAATACCTCCTCTAAAATCCTGGAATAATTATAATAACGTTTAATCCCGGGATTTAAAAACCGCGAATCATTTATTGGACTTTATTTATAGTTACAAATTATTCATTTGAAAAATCATATAACATTTTTTAGGGTTCCGTACTAAAACTATTAAATTTAAAAACGTGATTTAAACGTCATTATAATTATTCCGGGATTTAAGAGGAGTTATTATCCACTCTATGTTACATCCTTCCTCGGAATTTTAGGTAAATTAACTCTACCTATTCCGATCTCTGATTTATAATGTTACAGTTCACGAACAACTAAACGCAAAACGCATTTTATTTCTATCGCAAGCGACAAGTACTTCACTTACGTTGCATAATTTATTATCGTAAGTGCCAAGTAGGATGTTTGCAATAAAATTATTAACCTAAGATTATATCGTAAGCGACAGGTACTATACTAACGATCTGTCAGTCGGTGGAGGTTACGTTAAAAAAACCGAATGGGTTGTAACTTACGATGAAAATTTCGTAATTAAAAAAAGTTAATTACCATTTCTTCTTTGAACTCAAGTAAGTGACAAAAGATTCAAAATCAGTTGATCTGACGGTTAATAATTAAAACCGTTTTTTGGGAATTTTGGCGCTTACGATGTTCTTCCTGAAAAGGCTCGATATATCAACGCCATTAAATCTTTCATATTTAGCGAGCAAGTTTATTAATTTACCTTTATAAAATCCAGGTGTCCGAAGGTAAATAACATAAAAAAATTAGATTTCAGACATTCAAACTCCACCACAGGGGCAGTGATTAACACATCATTTAATTATTTGACGAAATCATGCATTGTCCAAGTTAAAGTAGTAGTAGTAGACATTTAGAAAAATTAGTAATTTTGGGAAAAGGTGATTTTGAGATTTGTTCATTATGAGATCAGTACAATATAGGAATCGGGCCTATCAAATCGCAAGCGAGGTAATAAAGTTTTTTGAAATCCGAAGTCGAAGTTTGGCGCCAATCGTGCGTATTTACATTTTTATTTCTCACAAATATCACACACACATGTTGCTATACGATTTAAAATGTAACTATTATTATTAACAACAAGAAAATGCCCAAATATTGACGTAATTTACAAACACAGGTGCAACAACACATTAGGTATTCATAACCACTACTCAATTCGTGTTCAAAATCGCCGAACATGATTGTTTTTTTTTTATTGACGTGTGAAAGCGATTATTATTATTATTATTAATTTATTTCGAACACAAGCGATTCATACTGTTGTTAGTAACACTTATAAACTATGTTAGTTACATTTTTCATTAAAATAAATAAATAAATAAAACATGATATAAAATAAATTTATTTAAAAATCTATAAATTATGCCATACGTTTTTTTTTTTCGAACGGCACGATTATAATTATAATAGAGATAAAAACAGAAATCGACAGGTACTTGGAAATTTAAATAAAATTGTTTTAAGTATTAAATTTTACTACATTCATTTTATTTCATTATTTGCATTAATTATAATAATTATTTATGCTTTACTAATGTAATTTTAATTGTTTTCGGACACTATAAAACTGAATCACAGACACAACAGACAGGACCTAGCCATAGGTTTTTAGGTACCAAACTTTCAAATGTATCAAAAATAACAGTTTGTTGCCGGTGGTACTACCAGTATTACTACCAGTAGTACCACGGGTAAAAAAAACTTCCCGCGGTACTACTGGATCGCTTGGTAGTACTACGGGATTTTTTTTACCCGTGGTACTACTGTTAGTAATACTGGTAGTACCACGGGCAACAAACGAAAATAACCTATACATTTTTTAGGTAGGCTTTTGCAAATATTAGTTTGGAATGTGTGAACACACTTTATTAAATCGACATAAAAGAAAACAAAGTTTTACTAGAATCGCAAAATGTGTTAAAAGAGGCGGACAAGGAGCTTAGCCGTGACATAATATCGCTCATTTATTTAATTAGAATAACCTATCTCTAATCTATTTATTACTAGCTGACCCGACAGACTTCGTTCTGTCAAAAGCTATAGTATAAACTCCACTATTCTACCCTACCTACCCTACCTACCTATCTACCTACCTATCTACCTACCTACCTACCTATCTACATACCTACCTACCTACCTACCTACCTACCTACCTACCCTACCCCACCCTACCCTACCTACCTACCTACCTACCTACCCTTTTTTTTTTTTTTTTTTTGTTCCGCTGGGAAAAATGCATTACGCATACCCTCCCGTCCGGGGACGGGAGGGGTATGTGGGACTCCCCGGCAGAGTGCCGGTATACCCACTAAAAAACCCAGCGGTGTTCCCTCAATGCCGTTATGGGAGGGCCATGGGAAACTGGCACAGCCTTTACGTCCACGACCCTCCCGGCGCGTGCCCGCCTAGCTGGCGGGCCCCGCATGCCCCCCATTTTGGGGGGCTACGGGAATGGCCGGGAACACCTGGCCATTCCCATCCGACACTGGTGGAGGCCTGTGCAATACAGGCAAGGGTGCCCCCGCACCCGTTGCCTGCTGGCCTCCACCTGGGAGGAGTCGCAGATGACTGTCATACTGACGTCTTCTTCGACCCCTCCTCCGCCTTCGGAGCGGCACCGCGAGAGGATCGTCCTCCCGCACGCGCTCCGCCTCCTTCTTCTGCGACATCACTTCCTCGCAGAAGGAGGCGACCGCTGCCCAGGCCCCCTCGCTCTCCAGCATCGAGCTGACAACGCTGGGGAGCGAGAGGTCCCGCCCGACCGCTGCGACCAGACTATGGCGCAGCTCGGACCAGGCAGGGCACACCTCTAGGGTGTGCTGTGCCGTGTCCACCGCCGCGCCACAGTCGTGGCACGACGGGGTCTCCTCCCTTTGGATCCGATGCAGGTGCGATCCGAAGCATCCATGCCCGGATAACACCTGCACCAGATACCTACCTACCCTACCCAACCCTACCCTACCCTACCTACCTACTCTACCCTACCCTACCCTACCCTACCTACCTACCTACCTACCTACCCTACCGTACCCTACCCTACCCTACCTACCTACACTACCCTACCTACCTACCTACCTACCCTACCCTACACTACACTACCCTACCTACCTACCTACCTACATAACCTACCCTACTCTACCCTACCCTAATTTTTCTCGCCGTAAAAACCATCCTTGGACTTCAACGAACATTAAAAAAAAAGAATTGGTAAAATTGGTGCAGGCGTTGTTGGGTTATGCGCTTACCAACACATTTTGCGATTCATTTTTATATTATAGATTGTTATGGCGACACCCACTCCTCGTCCTGCATTGCTATTCTGTAAAAAAACTCACCGTGAAAACACAGGTGAAGTGAGCTGTCATTCCATTGATGCAAGGGATTGAAACTGTGTATTGATGCTCACTTCACCTGAGTTTTCACGGTGAGGTTTTTATTGAATAGATCGGCTGTATACGAGACACATATATTTATAAGGTTTATATTCATACACGAAATATTTTAAGAAGACCATCTATTATAGGTAGTACAAAAGCCATAGCAGCGATAAAAAATTATGATGATTTTTTATCTAAGTATTTTATGTTTTTACATAATTATTATAATTTTAAAATTGCTTGAGACATTTTGCAAATGAGTTGCATTTTCCAAAATTTTACTTATTCTATGAATGACCCGCCCGGATGCGGGGACGGTGGCAGCACTAGCGCGGTGAATTTTGATAATTAATCATCATATCAAGTAATTTTAAATTATTTATTTTTTAAATAATATAATTAGATTTAAAAAAAAAATCGTATCATGGCTTCTTTACCACCTGTAGGTGTATCTCTTAAAATATTTCGTGTTTGAATAGATACACCCTATATATGATTGAAGGGTTGATACCAGCCATATATCGACGGTATCAACAACGCCACATGCGAACTAGGGATCAAAGACCTGACGTCACAAATCCTGCAACGCGCTATCAGAGTTTACCGCGCGACTAGCATATGTACAACATCCCGACATCAACCGTTGGGCAGTTGCCCACCAGACACAACACCCGTCTGGTCTCCCTTTACTATAGAGTATGAGTGAACTTTACACCCTGTTCCTCATACCTCTAAAACATAAATATAGATACCTTCATAAATATGTTTCGAGAACTATAATCAGTAACTACGGCCTAAGAGTTGCTACGCCGTATGCTATGCTAACCCATGCTAAAACCTAAACCAGCCAGGCTTCAGAAGCCTTGCTGGTTTAGGTTATCTATGAAATCTTTATATAGTTGTTGTTCAATCACTCTCATTAATTGAAATATTTACAATAACAACCAAACAAAGATCTACTTCGTCATTGTATTATTGCCTACGACGTAGTACTTGCTACGGCGTAGCGGCTACGCCACTAGAATATTCAAGAGAAGTCTGTTCGAATCACAGGATTATACTTTATTTATGTGGTGTATTCCCGCTGTACCCACCGGCCGTGTCCCCATTAATGGTAATTCACATAAAATGGCGAAACTAAAGGTTCCATTTTCTTTTAAGTACCGATTTTAGAAAAAATAAATTAAAAAAGTATCTGTAAAAATCAGTACTCAAAAGAAAATGGAACGTTATTTTTCGTCATTTTATGTGAAATATAATATGCATACCATTAATAGGGATATATCCTGGGTGAAAAAAAAAAAAAAGAAAAACTGTTTAGTCCGTCAATCAGATAACAAAAAAATATTAGACAAGTATTTTTTTGCTTTATCATATTAATAAAAAATTACTTAGATAAAACACATTAAACTTGAGGAGTGGGGGCTCGTTACGTCACAGCTGAGTATAAAATCTACTGAGAAGTGACGTCATGCCCCATTTGAACTCAATGTATCGCCATAATGTTTTGATTACGTAAAAAAAGAAAAAAATCGTGTCCAATATTTTTTAATAATCTACATGACAGACAAAAAATATTTTTTAGTCATCATCCCTATTGGGATATGGGCGGTGGGAACAGCGGGAATACACCATTTATGGATGGATTGGCTTGTTAAGTATGTAAACCGAGTGTATTTAAACTTACTTTACCTTGGAGACAAGATAGCTGTGGCCAAATGTGTGAGGGATTGGACAGTATAAGTGAGTTATCACCACAGAACAGAAATAAACAGGTTATCACATAGTATAATTATTATGTGTATGCTTAATTAATATGCTCGGATGCTTTATGGATGTGATCTCTAAGTGTGTAGAAAGAGGAAAATCAAAAACGATTTTTTTTATACATACATTTATTCAAGGATTCACAAAAGCAGTTCGGTGAAGAAGAAGAAAGTTAATATAAAAAAATATATACAAAGAATATTACAAGTAGAGCAGGCTTACATTTTAAAATAAACAATATATCGTAATCAAAAGACATTATGATATTATACAAAATTAATAAATCCTTTTTTTTTGGTATTTTTCCTTTTGTTTCTAAAAAACACAATAGAACCAAACAAAATTATAATTTGAATAAATTATATAAGTACCAAACTTATACAGATATTCGCGGGTCATTGGGTATAGGTTTTGCAGAAAACCTTACTATCAGATGCACCCTAGAGGTGCAACGATATGGAACGGGTTTAGTTAGCCCGTTGGCCTTGTTCCAGAATGCGGAACTGCCCCTGCAAGGCATTGGGTCCACGGAACCCGAGACGACGCAGGTATCTATAGTCCTGGTAGTTGAAAACCACCGCGCCCTCCAACTTTGCCAGGAAACGAAGAGACGAGTCGAGATCTGATGACATTTCCACAACGGTTTGATTTCGCTGCTCACCTGTAAAGAGTAAAAATCAATGTTAATAAATAATATCTAGCTGGTCTTCTTGGAAGGCAGGGTTTACACGACTTCCACGAACAACGCAGTAGCCAATACGCATGTCAGACGCGGTCCGAGGGGGTCACAAACTCCCCCCCCTCTCCCGCCCCCAAATCATCTAAAATCGGGACATGGCTCGTGTTTTAGAACTTGCGATGTAATTAAGCCATGTTGCCCCGTAATCCCTCTCTAATCTTAGACTCACCCCTCCCCTCAAAATCTAGGGCCCCTGATGGATGTTCATAGTAGAAATAATCAGATATTTTTAATTTAAAAACCTCGAAGGGACATATATTTGTATTACAATGCCATTTAGACAAAGGAAGATAAAACCAAGTCTTAATAAAATCTCTGAATATTATACTTTGTTCTACAAATAATCAGAGACTTATGTATATGTCCCTGATTATTTGGAGAACAATAGTATAATATTCATTTATATAAGAAGGCTAAGATAATGATTATGAAGAGTTCTACTTACCAAAAAGTCTCAGTTTAACAGTAGCGGCAATAAATCACCTGCTCCCACGGAGACTGACGATGGAATGACGCCCCTCAAAGTATCGATCCGATATTGCACCCTTCTCCGCAATGCAGCTTTTGATTAGATACTTGTCTATAGCATGAAAGCTTCTAAAAATCGACTTTAGTGGACAAATATCTGCTTAATCATTTGTTATTTTGTCTTTACGGTCTAGAAATAATTAAGATATATTTTCTATTCGGATTTATTGAATAATAATCTCAACTTGAACCAGTTTCTAGTAAATAAGATAAAATAATGTTTATTTTTTAGAGGTTTTATTGCTGAGTTTTAACTGTTTATAGACCATTAAACCAATTGATGATTTCAGCCGAGATTTGATTGTTTTAGTCGATTTGTTGATGTCTCTCCCTCCTGTTCCCCCATATAGTATCCGAACGCAAATGAACACTAGCTAGATAAGGCTGGGGCTAAAATTATTTATTACTAATTGAATTTTAAGAATCGAATTATCTAATAAATGCGAATACGAGATTACGCGTTAAGTGATTGTAGACCTTTTAAACACGTTGTTTTTTTCAGTTCAAGAATTGGTGTTTTCTAAAATAGTCGATTTGTTTAGTATTTGCAATGAAGTATCCTACGAATATGAATATACTTGCGTGGGGGATATGAGCTGTGGTTTTATTAGAGCAGATGAGATTCTTAAACTAGTCATAAGCCGAAACAATAAATTTGTCTAGCAGAGCATTATTTATTTTAATCGATTCCACTTGCATGCTATTTGCCAATTTTATGGGATCTGACGACCTTTCTTAAAGACACTGTCGTCCTAGTGTTTCTTCCCTTTTTGATTAATCTCCCTTGGAAGGGCTAAAAAAGCTCTGTTAAAGTTATTTTAGTAGAGTTTTATTTAGGTCGATTGTATTATTAGCCATTTTTTCCTTTTCCTCCCGTGGGTGTCGTAAAAGGCAACTAAGGGACTTACTAGAGAATGGGCAGCAGCGTTCTCTATGCATTTTTAACACCACACTGCGATTGCCAACCCGCCTACCAAGCGTGGCGATTATGGTAACCCCCCCCCCCCCCCCCCAAATGACAAGCACAAATAAAAAGTGGCCCCAGTGGCGGTGCTTGGGGGAGACCTATGTCCAGCAGTGGACGTCTTTCGACTGAAATGATGATGATGATTATTATTATTAGCCACATGAATGCATTTGTACTGCCTATTTGGTCAAATGGTTGCAGGCGCTACTACTGAGCATGAGGTCCTGGGTTTGATTCCCGGGTCGGGCAAAGTGTTTTAATATTTGGAAGTTCTTCTTGTGAAGGCCGCAAGAATCCGCTGGATGCGGAAAGTACGGAACCGGTCGAAGTGGCGGTGCTTGGGGGAGGCATATGTCCAGCAGTGGACGTCTATCGGCTGAAATGATGATGATGATCTGGAATTTCTCAGTAGCAGCCCGGAGTCTGGATTTGTGCCCGTTTGATGGCAATAGGCTCGCCCCCTATGACATAGGACTTAATTGAGGCTGCAGTCTTGCAAATTTCACTCGCGACAAATTATTTGCGCAAAGTATATATTATTTCAAACAAAGTAACGAAATATCATAAAATATTTATTATTGTACATAAATAAATATAATACATGTATGTAATAGCTTGTTTTTTCTAGGTGGATAGTGTTAAGTAAATCTAGTGTTAAATACAGCTCTTTCTGTCCAACAAAAACAACAACTTTCTTTCTCTTTAAAAAGCAAGTCAAAGAGCATTACGTAATATTCTACATATCTTATATATAAAATTCTCGTGTCACAATGTTCGTTCCCGTACTCCTCCGAAACGGCTTGACCGATTCTCATGAAATTTTGTGAGCATATTGAGTAGGTCTGAGAATCGGCCAACATCTATTTTTCATACCCCTTAGTGATAAGGGTTGTCCACCCTTAACATTTTTTTGACAGAAGGAAGTCTGTGTCGGGTCAGCTAGTAATATATATGTATGTATATTATAGGTAATATTTATATGTGTATGTATTTGTATGTATGTTTATTTTATATAGTTATAGTTTTGTTTTAAGCGTCTTAATTTAATTTTTTCTTGTTTAACTTTTCTACACACTGTGTCTACATTTCTTATCCAACTTTCCTCTCGCAGGTCTGCTGGAAGAAATTTCTTTTGAAATAAGCAGTACCTTTGTGCTCTTCTATGTTAATATATTGTCCAGTCAAGTATTTTGTGTGTACATAAATAAATAAATAAATAAACATTTCGAGTTACATGTTTCTGTGCTGACTTTATGGTAACAAAGAATTATTTTATAAAATCTGCTCAGCGCATAATTAGCTGAACATCTTCAAAATGCGCTGATTTTTTTTCTCAAATTATCTTTAATTTTCGTAATTCGGAGGTTACAATGTCATCAAAATTCTCTGTTTTTGTCTCTTAATAAATGGTTTGTTTCATAATAACAATGCATCGGTATGTAATAATTAGATTATTTTAATGCCAAGGGTTCAAAAAAGCAAATACTAATAAAAATATCACCTAAATCACTTTACTCCAACAATAGTAAAAATCTCAAAAGACCTAAAAAATCTTCCCACAATATTAGAATCGCGTGCGGTCAATCCACGCGCTGAGCGTTTTCTTTTGGGAATACTGGCGTAATAAATTATGTTATGAATGCATTTTCAGCAGTGTCATTTACGATTGTCATTTTGATAATAATGTATTATGTTTGTTTGTTTAGAATCAATAAATTATAATAATAAACCAGTCTATTTTAACCACCCAAACCCATATCCTGCAAAATAGTTCTACACCAACCGGGGGTTGTCCTTGTGTGCACTTGCATAGTGCGTATAGGGATAATCATCGGTTGGTGCCTCATTTAATTAAAAAGCGACTAACGGGCCTCTGCGAGTTGGCTTCGGCCCCTCGTATGCCTTGTCCGGGACCCCAGGGTCCCGAGATATCTCAAAGAGACTTTCAATAATAATAATAATAATAAATCAATTATTTTGAACCAAACACTTGCCTACCTACGATTCAATGATTAAGCTTGTTGGGTTAAAACCACACAGTTAGGCGCTTCGCTTAGTAAGTGCTAAGCGATGCGCCTAACTGCGTGCTCCGCTGCGTGCATGGTGATATGCTTCCATTAATCAACGAAAGGTTTTCTATTGCATTAGCCACACACGCTTGGTGTCATGCTATGTGGCTTACGTTACCCTTGTTCGAGCCACGCTAACTAAGCCAGCTCCTAGCTGTGTGACTTCGGCATTAGTGCTTGAAACGTTACCTTCTTCATTTTTTGCCTCTCCAATAAATGAAGGAAGAAATCCTCGTCCTTTGAGAGATGGAACACCAGCACCCGTAAGTCCGGTCCGTTCGTGAAACATTATGACGTCCGCTAAAACGAGACGGTTCAGTTAAAACAATACAATTTACTTTATGCGAGCATTGTGATCGAGTACATTCAATCTTACCTAACCTTAGCGGCAAGATTTGGACAGCATCCGTGACTTATCTTGTCCGTAAATTAATGGCACACATATACTTCGATCAAGAGAACATTCTTGATTGAAGCACAAAAATATCATCTTCTTCTTCTCGTCCTTTTTTTTTATACATGAGCTTCAGCATTGGTCGATTTTCCTCCCCGACCCTTGCTTGTAAGTGAAGCGCCAGCACGCGCTTTAGCTGAGCAGCCTGTAGCTTTAAATCTCCCGGATAATAATCATAACTCTGATTTTATCCAGCCACCGACGGTCCTTTGCGACCCTCCCTCCGACGCTGCCCTAAGCCGAGGATCGTACTCCACAGGGGGTGCCCTTAGCGTGCAGTCGTTTAGTTTATAAGTTTTTACGCCCTGGCTGGAGGCATTAAGTTTTTAGGAGCTTAAGGCAACCACAGGAAAGTCCGGTTAAAGAGTAGCAACCCCTCGTGGTTAAACTCTGAGATACCATTAAAAAAATATATATATGGTCTTTTATATTGCAGGTATCATTGCAGAGAGAGCAGGACAAGAGGTGAAATAAATGTAGATTCACAGTCACAAAGTTATGTAGCTCTTGGAGTACAGGGGTACTCCAAGAGCTACAATCTGACTAAATTCGGCCCACCTGGCTTCGTGTTCGAACTGAGTGCATGCTTGACTCGAGCGTCCAGCACGTGTCGTGAGTGGCGGCGAGCAGCGCGGCGCTGGGAGCGTGCTTGTTTGCGGTCGAGCGTGGCATCGCGTGCAGTTCAAACCAGTTTGTGTTTGCGTAGAAAACTCCCCACACAGCTTTCTTTGTTTATTTATCGAGCTATAAAAATATTTTAACCACAAATTTTCTCCTAATAACATATCAATAACATTGTATGACCCCGACGCCATGATGAAAAATGTGACCGGCTCACACGAACGCTAAGCATGCACTAAGGACACTCTCCGAACGCTTCTTCGCCGCTTGCACGCAACGCTAAACGCTCCGCTGGACGCTTTTTCACTCAGGCGAAAGTGGGGAAAACTTGTGTGATATTATTATATCACACTAGAGCTTATGTTTACGATTCCACTAATTAGTTACGTCCTTCCACATCATTTACGGGTGAAATCTCAAATTATAGCCAACTAGCTTCTGCCCGCGGCTTCGCCCGCGTGTATGTCTGAAATTATCCCAAGGAATTGTACTACATGACCGCCGGACGCCTTTACACTTAGAGATTTCCAGGGGCCATTGGGGCCATAGCAGTTGCTGGCCTGAAGCTTTTCTGCAGGCTCAATCATAGTCAGCTAGTGGGAGGTGCCTAAGAAGCCACAAGTATTTTTGTGCTACACTGAAGATGTAATTTTTTTATTTAATCGACACTTAGAAAAGTGATTTTGGTCAAATTAAAGTCAAGATTATTTTATTACAATAAATATCAAAATATTTGATATTTTAAGATTACAAATTAATCGTTCTTAGTAAAAATTTGAATTTATACAGTTAAAAGTCCTACCAAGTGTAAAATTGCCTGTCGGTTTTTTTTTTTAAGTGACAACTTCTTTAGGCACGTTGGTCACTTTTGGGATTGGAAAAGAGTACCGAACTCGTGTGACCGTCATACTCATCATTTGTGAAGCTAAGAAGTTTGCACTTCTGACGTGCAGTCCTACGACTGATAGTTTTTTTTTTTTTCAATTTAAAACTATACAGGGCGTCCCACGACTTTGCCACATGGAGGGAACTTTTTTGGGAATAAATGTTAAATTTCATGGTCTTCCTTTTATTCTAGATGCTATGTTATTTAGAAGAAATACATGTTTAAGATTGAGACTTTCGTTCGGTACAGTAAAATTACAGGTTATTTCTTCACATTTAGCAGTTTCGATTCCCGGTTCAGACAGGCGATTATTTAAAAATTCTTTGAATGCAGTTCGTATTGTTTTAAAATAAGTCTTTATTCAGTAAATGTTTATATTTGGGTCATTCTCAGGACACTCATTATTTGGTTGACATCGGTGGCAATTTTATTTTTACATTTAGGCATATCTAACATGAAATATCAAATCTAGAGTTAATTTAAAACATATTAGTAGTACTCTAGATTTGATATTTCATGTTAGTTATGCCTAAATGTAAAAATAAATATGCCACCAAAGTCAACCAAATAATGAGTGTCCTGAGAATGACCCATTTACAGTATAAGGTACTTTCCCTCCATGTGGCAAAGTCGTGGGACAATCTGTATATTAAAATATTATAGAGAGAATTTAGAAAATGGTCTTGAGCATAAAAATTATAAATATTATTGTAGCATTGATTATAGAAGCGTACAGAAGTGCAGGAAACAGGTATTCTGCCAACTGCCACAGTGAGGAGACCCGTGCCAGGGCCATGATGTGGCGACGAAGTCCATCCCCGTCCTCGTCATCATCATCAGGTTCCACTCCTCCAAGGTACTGCTCAGCTTCCCGAGTTCTAAAGCGGTGGAGGCGGCCGAAGGTATCAGCGTCCGATGCCATCTTGAGTGCCTGTAATAAGTAACAAGCAAAATTTTAACAAAGCATTCACTGGTGCACTTGGAAGTCACGGAAAGAAAGAAATAAATAAAAGAAAGAAAATAAATTTATTTGACGCAGTTTAAGGCACACAATACTGACACAGAACACAAAAAAGACAAAAATCTTAAAATAGAAATGTGTGCCTAGCGGCTACGCCAAATAGGCCAGGGATCTATGAGTGACGCAGTATACAAAAATTAACCGTATTCAACAGTTGTTTAGACTCAATAACTGTTGAACACGATATTTATGTTTAGAGTTTGACGTTAGACTGACGTTTGATAAGATTTTAACAATTAAGTTTTTGTGGTTTTCAGCAGAATAAAGAAACTATTATAGATACATTTGCTATCTGTATATTTTTCAATACCACATTATTAACTATTACTTAAACCTCTGAAGTCATCTCAGTCCAAGTCACTCAAGTGTTAGTGTCCAAAAATCTAATAATTCAATTCAAGCAACTTACCAAGAAATATTATTTGGAGATCACGAATAAATCAGCTAGAATACACGTAGAGTGATTATAACAGGACACCCTGGATTGTATCGATCAGTGCATCCTTCCGTGAGTTTTAGCTTGTGTCAACACTGGCTGACAATAAACTCGACTAAAACAAAATATTGGTAAAATATTTGTTTATTTCGTCCAAGACAAAAAGAGATTGCAAACTGAATGTAATCACTTGGCTTCTATCCCTGTGGAGCAATACTGTAAATATCTCACGGTGAAAACTTAGGTGAAGAGCTTGAAGTGACGTGTAATTTGATTGACACTGTTGACAGCTCACTTCACCTAAGTTTTCACGGTGAGATGGTTACAGAATAGCACCAATGACCTATGATGAAACTCAAAAGCTTTTTAGCGTACTTTCATAATTTCTTTGATTAATAAAAATAAGAATAAATAATAAAATCATTTATTTATTTTTGTTTAAAATGACTACAATAAATAAACGATATACACTCATTCATGTAAGTATATTACGTTATTGTACTTGTTAAAATTCTATATCCTAAGTTTGACACACAAACATACACACACACAAACACACCCTCATATCATACACACAAGTACAAGCATGTATGCACACACTCACACGCACCCCTATTCTCACCAGCACACACCTTTAATCTGTTTTTATTTTCAGAAACGATATTTTTTTTAAATCTAAGTTTATTGTTAAAAAAAAGAAATAATTTAAAATTACTTGATGATTAATTATCAAAAGGCACTGCGCTGCACGAGCAGCGACGGCGTAGCAGCTACGGCGTAGCAGCTACGGCGTAGCAGCTACGGCGTAGCAGCAGCGTAGCAGCGGCGCAGCAACAAAAACAAAAAAATACAAAGAAAAACAAAAGGACACTTAATAGGCGTCGAAGTACTCGTCCGCATCGCTGTCACTCGGAAACGTGCCCAGAAGACTGGCAGCATTGCCACGTTGAATGGCAATGCTAATTCTTTGGCCAAAGAACGAGCCAGCCCTCTGGTCACGTGAAGTGTCGACCAGTCGGCGAGAAATTTCCTTAAAAAGGTGACGTGCACTCGGGCCCCATGACCCGAGCGTTTCGAGCCCAAACGGCTCAAAACTGTAGTTACCCATAAGGTTACAGTATTTGCGCCGCTTGAGGGTCTCAGCAGCCGCAGCAGCAGCGCCAGCACAGCCAGCCATGCTTGAAACATGAGATGGTGCAAGGGTGTCGACACAGGTTGCGTCCCACACCAGAGGCCTACCCACCTGCCAAGGCAAAAAAGTCATACCGTCTGGTCTCTTGCCGTCGTCACGTACCAAGCCACTTGGTTCTAATACCGCTGGTACGCCGGTGGTGACAAGGGTTCGACGAATAATATCGTGCCGTGCTATGCGACCTGCGCTCCTGCAACAGGGTAGGCCATGGTGTCCGAGGCTGTCGACGGCTTCACCGCAGTGACAACGATGCGAATAATATTATTAGGTAATATTATTAAGAATAATATTAGGTCTTTACCTATGAAATTGCCGTTTTTCATGAAATAAATTAACGCCCTTGTTTCTCTGTATCGGTTTGTTCGAGCATAGTACTTATTAATTCCATGCGATCTATAGTATTTTGCATGCATTGACGTACGTCATTATGAATATGACAAGAGCCGTATTCCCCTGCGATCCGAGTTGCGATAATATCGATATTCGCGTGCTAAAGCCCGTTCCGAGTTAGCGTGAGCGCGATAACGATGTCCCGTGAATCGTCATAGATGACGTCATGACATTCGCCATCTTGCGATAACGCCGACCATGCCTTTTACTAATATCGCCGTGAGCGCTGTCAACATTGACAGTTGTGCTGTTTTGTTTTGAGTCGCATCGTATCTAACATGGCATTTTCAAAATTGTTCTTCTGGCTACAGTTGCTACCTAACCTAATAAGAAGAAATTTTTGGTGTATACACAGAGAAATACTCTTATATCGTTTTGACATTTAGTGAGCACCGTGAGCGCGTTCACGAGCGTTCCGAGTTGTTGACAGCCATCGGCTGTCATAATCGTAATATCTAAATTGGAACGCACGTGAGACGATGTGAGCGCTGTGAGCGATTTTAGCCAATTCGGAAGGCGGCCTTCGTCGCATCTATTGAACATCTAGAAGCGAATACGTACATGAGAGATCATCATCATCCATGGCATTATGTATTTAATTCATTATTTCAGCTGAAAGACGTCCACTGCTGGATATAGGCCTGCCCCAAGCATCGCCACTACGACCGGTTCTGTGCTTCTCGCATCAATAAATCAAGCTGGAATGGAACTGACTCACGACATACCATTATATTCTTATATGCTACAACAGTTAATATTCAACAGTTTAAGCAATCGGGGACCCTAATACTTACGAAAAACGCAATCCAACTGCGTTCATTGGATTATTGCGCATACAAAAACGATACAATTCCGCGTCTTAAGAGCCTTGTCTTACTCATCATCTACCCAGCCTTTTCCCAACTATGTTGTGGTCGGCTACCAGTCTTGTCTTACTCTGATAGTTATTACTCGTAAACGTCCCAGTAAGGCGAAAGCGTCAGGGTAACACGAGTTTTTTTTTTTTTTTACGGTTTTTTCAATTCGCAGGACAGTATTAGTTTGTATATATGTAGATCTAAATATGATTCGCGGCCGTATCAAATATCTTATATATAAAATTCTCGTGCCACAATGTTAGTTACCATACTCCTCCGAAACGGCTTGACCGATTTTTATGAAATTTTATATTTTTATTCACATTCTGAGAAACGGCTACAATCTATTTTTTTTTAAGTTTTAGGTAGGTAGGTAGGGTAGGGTAGGGTAGGGTAGGTAGGTAGGGTAGTGTAGGGTAGGGTATGGTAGGGTAGGTAGGTAGGTAGGGTAGGGTAGGTAGGTAGGTAGGGTAGGGTAGGTTAGGGTAGGTAGGCAGGTAGGGTAGAGTAGGGTAGGGTAGGGTAGGTAGGTAGGTAGGTAGGTAGGGTAGGGTAGGGTAGGATAGGTAGGTAGGTAGATAGGTAGTGTAGGTAGGGTAGGGTAGGGTAGGGTAGGGTAGAGTAGTGTAGTGGAGTTTATACTATAGCTTTTGACAGAACGAAGTCTGTCGGTTCAGCCAGTTTATTTATAGAATTATAGTCATAAAAATCATCAATACAACTCTCCGAGTTCATATAATCCTATTGAATGACTATTTCGTGAAATCATGACTTTTACGATTATACTAACTTGAGGAGTTGTATTACTGATTCTAATGATTATAATTTTGTAAATAAATATTTGTTACGGTCGCGAATCATACATTTATCAACATATACCCAGACCATGAGCAGTATATTGCAAAAAAAAAAAATATTCGCGGGCGCGCTATCGTTTCTCCCTTAAACATTTTAATTTACGTACTGTCTCTCCATGCAAAACAGTCCGTCAAATGCTTAAAACATGACATTTGATAACCAACAGAGTTTGTATAAATAGGGAAATACACGAAAAAAAAAAACACTTTTCCCGCGTGTTTATTATTACATAGCAATACCAATTTCGTTGTCGCAATTCAAAATACACATAATTTATAACTATCTTAATTTAATTCAATCCCGCGTCTTTAATACACCACACGAAATTAAGGGGGATGCGCTGTGGTAGCCCGCGAAATTCAACTTTTCTTGGGTTTTTTGCAATTTGCAGGTCCGTGTTAGGTTGTATCTTGATGGCAATAAAACATGCATATACATAATTTTAACCTTATAAATCATCAATACATCTTTTGAAATTAGTATTCGTGCAGATTCTTTAGATTTCGTTCGTTCGACGAATCTGCACGAAATCTAACTTAGAGGGATGTATTAATTGTTTTAATGGTTAAAATTGTGTAAATATATATGTTTTACTGTCGCGTATCATATTTTGATCAAGATACAACCTGACACGTACCTGCAAATTGCAAAAAACCCAAGAAAAAATGAATTTCGCGGGCTACCACAGCGCATCCACCTTAATAGAAATTTGAAACGCGAACCCCACTCAAGACTAACTATTAAAGCCATTTGATTGGTTGAAAATTGTTTTAAATAATTCTTGAATAGGGCTTGAATTTTGCAATTCGACATAACTCATTTCGAATGGTGTAATTCAAAATACACGTTACAATACAATTTAAATACAATCCCGCGTGTTGTTTTTTTACAATAATCTCAACTTCATAATCTTACACATAATTTTATAACTACAACAGAGCATCAAACCCACGTGTTTTTGTAATACCAATTTCATAAATACACACTCCGACATTCATTAAATAGTTATTAGCTTAATTAGATTAGGTTCAGTATGTTAGCTACAATATATTCACATTAGATTCAGATCATATCAAATACACCGTGCCGAGGTGTTATGGCATTAGACATTATTATTAGACAAACAGAGCTCTGCCGATATTTTGGCATTAATTATCTTAGGTATGTTAAGAGGCTACCGAGCGCACAGTGGCGCCCTCATCGTTTGTTCGGTGATATCTTTTATTTTAGAATGAAAATGCAGAAAATAAGCTCGTCAAGTTGTGCTTCACAAGACTATACGTTATTATTACTACAAACAGTAGTTTTAAATTGTTATGTTTTATTGTAATCATTAAAACGGAGCTTAGTGGCCACTATTTTCCGTTTTAATGATTACAATAAAACATAACAATTTAAAACTACTGTTTGTAGTAATAATAACATATAGTCTTGTGAAGCACAACTTGACGAGCTTATTTTCTGCATTTTCATTCTAAAATAACCGAAATAACGATGAGGGCGCCACTGTGCGCTCGGCGTAGTCTTAAGTATAATAATGCCTGCCCAAACGACGCAACATAAATTTAAGTAACTAGATAGTAAAACCCGGACAAGTTGATAAGTACGAAATATAAATTAAAGACTTAAATATTTATTCAAAATATGAATCCAAAAAGTGCCTAGTATTTAAAAATAATTGTAAGATTTCTCTGGTGTACATTAAGGAGTAGGGTAAAGGAAACAAACTGTTAAGATTTTTTTTTCGTACCTATATTAGATTAAAACCATACCTGATAACGGTAGGTATGGGGATCGAAGATTGCCTAGTAGCCCAGAAGGAGTTGTCCCTCGTTCAGAAAAAACACTCCATCTACTGGCTTCAATTCAGCCTTCAAAATAATAATTTTGACAACGTAAAATACAACCTTTACTTTTTACAAAAAAAAAAAAAAAAAAATTGAACAAAATAAAGTAAAGAAAACATTGAAACTAACTTAACTAAATTACTTAAAATATCGTAAAAACTATTTAATGAACTAATTTTGAATCACCAAAAAATCGAAATTATCAAAATATACTTCCAAATTATTGAAATAAGTTGTTCAATTGATATTGCCCTTTTGCTGTTTATCCACCCATTTGTTTAGACTATATTAACCATAACAACGTAAACCCACTTTTCAAAGTATTTTATCAAATGGAATTGATAAGTACCTCCTAAACAAGCAGGTGTGGGCGTTGTTAGTTTACATAAGTTAATAAATCTAAACAAATGGAAATTAATGTCATATCTGTGTAGACGCGCCACCACAAAAAGCAGTAATAAATGAAAATGAGTAAAATAAAGTCGTGTGGTATTTCAGAAAATCCGTTATTCGATTGCCGGGATCGTAGGGAAAGCAGTATCGGAGGGTCTGTGGTGAAAAAAATTCTAAAGAAATGGGCCTCTGTCAGGGATCCTTCCCTGTTGTGAAGACGTGTCGACGGTAGCACAAGCTGGCCCAAGGATCCTTCAGTAGCATCCCCGTCTGAGTGTTGATGTTCTTCACTGCGCCTTCAGGAGGCCGGTAATGTGCCGTCACCGCCTTCACTCCCATCCCTGTAATTTAAAAAGAGTAGTCTTAAAATCACATCGTCTCAACTTGTACTACTGGACATGGATGGACCTCTTTATGATAACCGCAAAAAACCATCTAGAATTTACGGGTGCAACACCACACTTAAATGTAAACTTGGGAGGATGTTACTGTCCATCCTAATCACAAAATCTCGTAGTGGTGTGTGTCTCAACCCCCTCATCTAAAAGGGGTGTTCTATTCGTAACCATCACATCACTGACGTACTCATTTTATAGGTACATTATGTAATCAGAGGCAAGGAATCCCGTATGTACGTGTACTTTATAAAATTTGCAGTTTTAGTATTAAGAATTATTATTAATTTTATTATACAGGTAAGAGATCGACTGACAGACAAAGCGCAGCATACATCGCAGATTAGCAGCACAGCATGTAGCACAGTATGTAATTTTGAATATTTGCTTAGAGGGCCAAAATATGTACAAACAAAGGATTTTTCGAAGTCAACTCCTCTCGCTTACAAGTTGCAAAGGCGCGGCGGCGGTGGCGTATTGTATTCGTGCGAGCGATTGCGCCAGCTAACCTAACCAATAGCGCTAACTTCGGTTAAAATACGTCATAAATCAGGCACTCCGCGGCATCAACAAGATGGAGGCCGCGAGGACCCCCCCCTCTCCCTTTACCCTTGCCGCACCTTTGACATATTACGTAATAACCAAAATCCCGACTAATTAATTAGCTTCTTATTAGAGACAATGAAAGTGACCTTACGTAATACCACACTTAACGCGTAAACTTGAAAAACTACGAAAACACACAATTTCTTCATACTGACATCACTTGAACACCCTCCCGACTAATTAGAAACAATGAGTGACCTTTACGTAACATACACCATACTTGTCAAGAAACAAACTTGAAAAAAAAAGAAGGAAAATACACAATTATTCTACTTACCCCCAAACATCACTGGCTATACACCGTGTTCTCCTCCCTCGGAAGTGCTGAGATGGTCTTCGACAGCAAAGGGTGAGAGGTGGCTGCAACAGCGCCGGACGCGACCGATCGCTGCTGGAGCCGCCGGAGAAAGGGCCTCTCGATGGCTGCAGATCGGACTTCTGCGCAAGTGCATTTTAAACAAAGTTGACTATACCTATGTGTGCTTGTAGCAACCCGTTATGGACGTTTCAGACTCTATAGAATATCCTATAAATGCCTAGGAAAATGAGACAAATCAGCTAAATAAATCCTAGTGTAGACTTTTCACCGGCATTATCTTTATCAATAATGTGGGAGAGTCAGTTGTAAAATCGTAAAAAAATTATGAACTGGTTATATTAACTAAGTAAAGTTAAGGTTTTACGTTAAATTTGTGTTACGGCAAGTTTATTCCTCACATAATTTTAAACACACAATGGCTCTTCGCAATATTCACGTAGCACCAATGGTTCTCGAGGTAAATGCTTATGAACAATTGAAGAAGGAAGTAAATTTATACCAAAAACAAACTTGGTACCAATTTTGTACTTTAGAGTAAAGCGTATAGTATACTTACTTTATAATAAAATGATGCTCAACAAACTGCGGTGAACTCCACATAGTGTCCGCAATTTGCGGGCGAATGACGTCACTGAAACGTTATTTATGAAAGTAAGTTGGTGTGTTTTTCTTTTATAAAGACAGCGTTCTTTACACCGTAAAGTCAAACCCCGCTGCCCGAAGATATAAATCGAGTTTATTTTTTATATATGGCATCTCGTATTTGATCTTGAGAGGTCGTGACTACATAACCGGTCAATCTTGTGGATGCCTTAAGGGAAATGCTAGAGAGGAATTTCTTAATTACTAAGCGACTGCACGTACGGACCTCGGCTTAAGGCGTCGCTCGGGGAGGACAGCAAGATGGGACAGGCTATGATTAGGTTTGGATAATTATTATCCCCCCTCCCCCCTATATACGCCTATGGCCGTCGCTCCATGTAAAATAATGGTATACAGCCGCATTCGGTAAGACTGAAAGCCGACCCCAACATATGCGATGCATTTCTTTTCCCAACATAGAACAATGTGCTTTAAATGAAAGGGTGTGAGGAAAAGAAATGCATCGCTACCCTTCACTTTTCTCAGCCATACTTATATATCGAGAACTCAGATGAAAGAAGAAAGAAAGAATATCATTTAAGCCGAAAGACGTCCACTGCTGGACATAGGCCTCCCTCAAACACCGCCTCTTCGACTGGTTCTGTGCTTCCCGCATCCGGCGGATTCCTGTGGCCTTCACAACGTCATCGGTCCACCTTGTGGGAGGCCTTCCAACGCTACTTCTTCCGGTACGCGGGCGCCACTCCAGAACCTTTCGGCCTCATCGGCAATCAGTTCTACGAGCAATGTACCCTGCTCATTGTTACTTAAGTTAACTATAGGTCTTACATTCTCCTTAATGTGTTACTGTTCTGTGCAGAATTAAACAGGGTTATTTTAAATTGGCTAGCTAAACTCCGTAGACGCGATGGTTATCGATATCCAAATAGCACAAAATAAAAATGGGGTATCTGCGACCGCTGTTAGTGTTTTTACTTGAAGTAGGTACCTATGAGTTAAGAAAAACTGTTTTCTTTTGTTTTATCGTGTGATATACCCATCACGTCAAGGTTTTTTAAAACTGATATTTCAAGTGACTACTATAACCAAAGTTGAAGAAACCACAAAAAAAACTTTTTTGTTGTTTTTAGGGTTCCGTAGTCAACAAGGAACCTTTATAGTTTCGCCATGTCCGTCTGTCTGTCTGTCCGCGGTTTAGCTCAAAAACTATTGGTACTAGAAAGTGGAAATTTGGCATGAGTATACATGTTAATGACGCCGAAAAAGCGGTAAAATAATTTAAAAAAAAAAACAATTATTTAGAGTACCTCCCCTACATGTAAAGTGTGGATGATAATTAATTTTTTGTCCTTCCCATAGTGTGGGATATCGTTGGATAGGTCTTTCAAAATTATTAGGGACTAGCTTCTGCCCGCGACTTCATCCGCGTGAAATTTCGGCCTACCCATCGCGTCGCATCCCGTCGCTCGCCCGCGCTATAACTTCGTTATCGCTTAGCGTTCTTTCTGACTTTTGTTCTTTTCGCTTGGCTCCCAAGGATCGTAGCGTGATGTTGTATAGCCTATAGCCTTCCTCGATAAATGGGCTATCGAACACTAAAATATTTTTTCTATTCGAACCAGTATCTAGTTCCTGAGATTAGCGCGTTCAACCAAACAAACAAACTCTTCAGCTTTATAATATAGCTGACCCGCGCAAATTCGTCTGCGTCACTGGGATAATTAATATATATATATATATATTCTATATTATCTATTAAAATTATTTCCTGAGTGTGAACGTCACTTGCGTGGATTTTAATACGCTTGTAGTAATTGTCCACTTTTCAAGCCAGCCATCTTGTAAGTAAATGAGAGAACGGGACCCAGAACAAAGCCTTGTGGAACCAGGGGTTCCACAAGGCTTTCTTCTGGGTCCCGTTCTCTGCAATGTCTTGACAGTTGATAGGTGTACTACAAATTCCAAATGTAACAATTGTAACTGCAATTGTAATTGTAAATAATTAACATTTATAATCTATATTACCTATACAATCTATATTATCTATTAAAATTATTTCCTGAGTGTGAATGTCACTTGCGTGGATATTGATACGCTTGTAGTAATTGTCCACTTTTCAAGCCAGCCATCTTGTAAACTTAGTTACTAATGCAGCTTTCTCGAGGTTTCTATTGAATCTTTGTTGCTGTTTGTAGTGACTGAGTCATCGGCAAAAGTAGCAATTACAATTATAGTTGTAATTAGAATTGCAGTTGCAATTGTTACATTTGGAATTTGTGGTACACCTATCAACTGTCAAGACATTGCAGAGAATGGGGCCCAGAACAAAGCCTTGTGGAACTCCTGCTCGTATTTAATTAACTCAGACTAGTTATCCTCTTCTCTTACTTGGAACAGGCGATCTGTTAGGTAGGACCTTTGACAGCTATTATATTTTTTGAAATAGAGATAATCGCGGTGAGAAATCTTCAAGAGGATTTATTTCGCCAACAAAGTCTTATTTCCCAAGGCTTGTATTCGGACGCCGGGAATTTCTTCGGATGAATTGCAATTTAAGTTCCTATTTTGAAATTGGTTTTTCTTTTCTAAACTACGCCTACGGTGCGAGAGTACGACTCGTATTTTAGCTTTTTTTCCTACAAACAGGCGCGACACGCGACGCGACACAAAGGCACCGCATATCGCGCGACGAGTAGTGTCTTTGTGTCGCGTCGCGTGTCGCGCCTGTTTGAAGGAGCCTTTATTGCTTGGCTATCAAACCCTCACGTCCTTGAACTTGGCCCGCTTTTCTTATAGGGGTTGAAGCGATCGATGTGCACCCCAGCAAACATACCCGATCGATGCACTGCCATAATGGGTCACAACGTCCCCCCTAAGCGAATTGTTGTATATGTATAGGTATTCTAATTCTTTAAGTCGATGGCACGATGTTTTGTTTGGTCCAAAACTTTGCCACATCCACGGCGTCATCGGTGGCAGCGCACAGGTCACAGGTGACAGGTTTAATTGCAGGTTTTGAGGCACAAAGAGCAGGATATATACATAGTTTGCGACAAGCCCCACATCACATTCGCAACCGATGCCATTTCGGCGATGTAGGGCACTGTGACGCTCGATAGGCTCGCGTCCGACGACCTCTATGTTTGGACTCTGTTGTCAAACTTTCATAGCCTTGACCTTGACCCGCCGCCGACGAAGCTCTGTTCGAATGGTTGAGGCAATGGATACGCGGCTCCGCGAACATAACCCATCGTTATGTCGTCATCAAATTGTGCTGTTTATGATTCATCATTATACAAACGGCGTGTTCTGTTTGCAAACAAGCTCTCTCCGGTTTGAAAAAAGCCGAAGGGGAAATTTATTTGTTAAAATAAACACTTATTAATTGTTTTGCTTATATTAGAATTTATTGCTATGTTCTTTTATATTTATTACTTTCATCATCAACCTAGCCTTGCCTTTACCTATGTTGGGGTTGGCTTCTACTCTAACCGGTCACAGCTGAATACTAGTGTTTTACATGGAGCGACTGCCTATCTGACCTCCACAACCAAGTTGCTGGATAATACGATACCCCAATTACTGTATTTAAGTTTTATTAATAGTACCTACTTATTTCTGTTTTTTTTTTTTCTGTATGTGAGGGGAAGGTTCTATGTTCTATGTTTTATGTTAGAGGTTTTGGTTTCCGCACTTAGTCCTTTAGCTGGACCATTGTGCGTGGGCCATAGATCATATTTCTATGGCGTGGGCCATGGCGGCCGTCGGTGGTTATTCTAACCAGCCCATCCCTCAAGAAGTTGATTACGTCTCTTGATTTGTTTAGAACATCTGTGAAAGACCTGGGTGCCCCGAGGTTTTGTGTTTTATTATGGGTGGCGCCTGTGCATTCAAAGAGCACATGCGCATCAGTTTCTTCAGCCTCCATGCAACTCCCGAAAACTGTTACAGAGGACTGTCGGCTATGCGTATTGTGTGGAAGTTTTTGTTTAGCGAGCAGTGTCACATGATGGTCCCCGTCACCAGGCGCAGGCCGGTCCTGTCCAAGCGTAATAAGCGCCTGGTTAGGTTAGGTGAGGTTGGTACCCCCCCCGGTGGGTTCCCGCATTGTCGAGGCGGGGGGGCTCAGTAGCCGTGGCTTGGAGGGCCACGGTGAAGCTAAGAGGAACCCGAGGAGGGGGCCGCTCGTCAGGGCTTTTGCGGCTAAGCCGACGACGTAGCGGCCGTAGGTTGCGGTGCCGCTTTGGCGACATCGCAACTGAGGCGGGCCGCGATGTCGAATGGGCGGCATCGCGGCTGAGTGTGGGAGGCCGCGGCGGGAGAGGAGTGCCGGTATTGCGGTGAGCCGTTCTCCCTACCTTCCGCGGCCTTGACGGGGTCGCCACCGTTGAATGGCGGACGCGGTGGGGCCGCAGAGGAAGAGGAGTGTCGGTATTGCGTTGGCCGCTCTCCCTATCCTCTGCGGCCGAAAAGTGGTAGGCGGCGGGGCCACTAACCTGACCCGTTGCGGGGGGACCAGGGGCGCCTGGACGCGAGATCGTCTGGCGCGAGGTCCCAGGTGGAGGCCAGCAGGCAACGGGTGCGGGGGCACCCTTGCCTGTATTGCACAGGCCTCTACCAGTGTCGGACGGGAATGGCCAGGTGTTCCCGGTCATTCCCATATCGCCTCCAGGCTGAGGGGCATGCGGGGCCCGCCAGCTAGGCGGGCATGCGCCGGGAGGGTTGTGGACGTAAAGGCTGTGCCGGTTTCCCATGACCCTCCCATCAAGGCGATGAGGGAACTCCGCTGAGTTTTAGTGGGTATTCTGCCATTTTGGCAGGGAGTCCCACATACCACATAAAAAAAAAAAAAAAAAAAAAAAGGTGAGGTTGGTACCAGGTACCAGGGTTTACAGGTGAAGTGGGGATGATATTTTTTTTCACGTCCATTTCATGGTATGGGGTATCGTTAGATAGGCCGTTCAAAAATATTACGGGTTTGTTCATAACATTTTTCGATTTAGGTATCTGATTGCGTAGGTAATATTTAGCTTTAAAGTGCAAATTTTCAACAAAACCTATCTTAGTATTCCTATGTTATGCAGTATGCAGTTTGCAAATAGTATTGGACCTACCAAATATACAGGTGTAAGTATCTGCGGGGCAAGCACAGTGATGTCTGTGGCGCTTGACATAGCAGTTTAGCATAATCCATTGCTTCATATGTTTAAAATATTTGTCTGCTCAACAACGTAAATAACGCAATGAATGTTGTTGAACTGTCAAAATGAAACCCATTCCTACTGATAGTGTGTTACGCAAATACCCCGCTGTTCGCGCTACTCTGTTACATTCGACAACGCCACTGTGCTTGCCCTGCTGAGGCTACAAGTTGTAGGTACCGATAACCTATAGAGTTGTCGTTTTCTTCGGACAGTGTTCCGTCGCTACCGTTTGTGGCACACTTCTTGGTCGCTAGCGTGGTTGGCATGTGCTACTACAGGTTTGACAGTCAATTTACAAAGATAATGTTGGATACTAGAGCGAGCGTAGCGAGCTCGAAAATCTTCGCACCCTCCCACAGGCAGGTTAGATTTTCTTTCGACCATTCATAGAGAAATAGCAGCTACTTGGTCGGCAAATGCAGTAAATATTTACTCTAAATATTACTAAATTTCAGCTTAAAATTCTATCGATCGTCGGCCAACAACAAGTTGGTAACGAGTCGGTAACTAGTGCCCGATGGTAGCGTTTCGGTTGATTTCGACGCGCCCCCGATGACGGCGCGCAAAAAATAATAACAAAAACTTTATTGTTCAAGAGAACTACAATGGTTTAAGTTTGCTCTCGGGATAATTACCTATTCATCCCAACTATGGAACCCTTCATTGTGCGTGGTCCGACACGCACTTGGCCGGTTTTTATTGTTTTTATTTTCTGTCCGTGCCCCAAACAAAATAATCTCTGTGACAAAATATAAACAGTCCTTTACACTGCAACCCCGTGAGACGGCTGAGCGGGGTCCGGGGCGGGAGTTACTATTGGAAACCAAGGAGTGGGGTGAGGGATTTATTGATCGTCCAGCCACTACAAGACCAACCTATTATTCCCTAGCAATATGACTATGAATACTGTTTGTACCTAGTTTTAAATTTTAAATTGGCTAACGATAAAAAAAAATATATAATTTATGTATAAAATGATCAGTTACTGATTATTTCCTTCTCGACTCGTCCTCTAATCGTATAAATAAACTTAACTTGGTACTCAAATCTTTACCAAATAGGTTCATATTGCATTAATTAGGTACATATAAACATCATCACCATCCTCTCGCCTTAAAATGCTAATTTTGGCAAGGGGGGCCAAGGGGGGGGACCTAGACCCCCTGGGCTGGGTCTAGGTCGACCATTGTCAATTTTTTCTAGAATAATCTCAATAATACTTAATTGTAATAAAATAAATATTCCGGATGTAGGTGAACACATACGCGAACGACACGCATAATACGAATATGTGCTGTTATTGTAATTATATCGTCGACCGTAGGTTCAATTGACGTAAGGGACAAAATACCCAAAATGAGCTAAGTATACAGTTTTGTTCAGAATTTTTCGCTCTTTCGAATGGTGTATATGAAAAAATTCTAGCTTAAAAAAAATGTCCCTTACCCTACTGATTTTTTGGATCCAAATTTCGAATCAGCCCCATAATAACAATGTATTTGAAAAACTATGCAATATAGCAACTTGAAATGTTGTATTTACCGCCACCAATCGAATCAAATAAGGTAAGATAAGGTAAGGTAGGTAACGATTTCCAAATTTAAGATATCCGTACGCCAAAAGTGTGTACTTAATTTTCTGTCAACAATCTCTTTACACTGTATTTCTTTTCATAAATTTTTTCAACAAGTGATTTACACTATCTTTTCACAATTTTTCCACAATTTTTGATCCAACGTAGAGGTCAATTTAATGTAAGGGACGGGACTACAAGATACTTGATCAGTAAGGGACATTACTAACAAACTACGTTGGTGTAAGGGACATCTATTTTCTTAAATAGATAACTTATTTAAATAAATTTTACACAGGTAGATAGAGCACTAAAATAAAAGATTATGTGCGAAATCAGATCCGAAAAAGGTTAATAACAAAAAAAGTTATGGGCGATTTAGTCCGAAAAAAAAACTTTGTCGGCCTCTCCTGAAAAATCGTATTTTGTCCCTTACCTCAATTGAACCTACGGTCGACGATATGATGCACCAGTTCATTAATTGTGAATAAATTAATATTGTTCGCACGTTTTCAAGTTTGATTCACCCGCGCAGCGCCGGCCGCCCCATTTGTTCCCGGCCGCGCTTACAATCACCCGAAGTGTCGTTAACGTCTATGGAATTAGTAAGTACTATACAGACACAATACATGATACAATGAGTGTCCTAAGACAAAAAAGGGAACAGGCTGATACAGTTTTCCGACAGCTTTTTGAAAAGGCAAAAGAAGTAGCTGAGCAACTAGACGTGGAAATTAAATTATAATTATTAGGACCAAATACAAGTCCATATACGATATTTAGTATAATATTAAAGTCATGATTTTATGAAATAGTCATTCAATAGGATTGTATTAACTTAGTTGTATTGTTGATTTTTATAATTTTAATTCTATAAATAAATATTTGATCAACATACAACCTGATACTGACCTGCAAATTCCAAAAAAAAAACCTAAGAGAATTTGAATTTCGGGTGTACCCTGATGCTTTTACCTTAAAATAAAAGAAGTGGATTGTTGACAATTTAGGGATAGTGACAGCTAGCTATAAAATTTTACGACAGCCAATGGTGAACCAAAAGTGACGTTACGTAAATAAATAAATGAATTTTGAATATCCCCATAGTCAAAATTAATTTATTTACGTAACGTCAATTTTGGAAGACAATAAAAAATAAAATAAACTTTTGCATGCTGTCCGTGTCATTGAGGTAGGAAAAGTCAGTGGTTCGTGTGACATAGGTACCAAATGAAAGTAATGGCTTACTGTAAAGGTGCTCCCTCACTGATGTAATCTTATACTAGACCAGTGTTGCAAAAGTCAAAAATAAAAAAACGGTAGATTTTCCAGCCAAAAATCGGGAGAAATCGGGAGGTTTAAAAAAAATAAAATAAATGTATTTTGCGCTCTAATTACTTTATTAAAAAGAAACATACATAGGTACATTTTAAGATTTTTAGGTTCAGTGATCCTCATACCATTTCTTGGTAGAATTTTTTTCGAAAATTTTATTTTCTATATTAAAATTATAACAAGTTTGGTTGTTTTCTGTTATAACTCGTTTGGTGTGTAGGAGACCTATTATCGATTCCGTGGATAGTTTGTTGCGTTGTTTAGTTTTCATTAAATTTATTGAAGAGAAAATTCTTTCCACGTTGGCAGATGAGTGTGGCAAACATAGTATTTTAAAAACAAAAGAACAAATGTTTTCAAATATGAGTGTACCATCACCATACTTCATGCTGCCAATGCTCGCCCAAAATTCTTCAGTTTTTTCACTAAACGACGCAATTTCTTTCGTGTTCCGAAGCAATCGCCATTCTGTGTCAATACTTTGATAATTATTGTTGTCTATTAAATTTGGGAATTGTCTACATATTGGTACTATTGATGACAGATCACCTTTTTTTACATTTTCCGGAGAGAAAGCTCCCAAATCTTTTAAAGGGTTATTGCTAATTGGGAACCTTTGTATGATTTGATCACAAGCTTCAATAAAGAATTGAATGCATCTCGTTTGGAATAAGTGGATTTGTTCAGAAGTCAATCTTTTATCTGTAAGCAAAGTATTAATGGCATTTGCTCCGTAATATACATCTTCTATAAGTAGAAAATTACGTGGGTTTTTATAATCAATGCTTTCGAGATTGTTTTTTTCTAAATATTCTTTTTTCAGAAAACAATCAAACAAAGTTCTTAAACTAACACAAACTTGGGAATACAAAACGTGTACTCTTGCTGATTCAGATTGCATTTCTCGATTTAATTTATTGAAAATAGGTAAAACAAAGTCTAAAAATTGAAGAAAGAGTAACGTTAATGGATCGTTTAATTTGTGTAATATATTTGTAGCTGTTGCAATATCGTCATTTAGCGACGCAACAATGAAATATAATTTCAAAGCTTGATATTGCTCCAAAATTCTTGATATAGCTGCGTGTACTGACAGCCACCTCGTCTGACAAGGATGTAATAATTTATGTATTTTTAAATTACAAAATAATTGAAATTCTTTAAATTCAGCTGATCTTTTGGGACTAGAAGAAAAATAATTGTATATTTCCCTTACAACTTCTTCAATAAACCGAGGTATTTTGTTGCAAGCGTAGTACGCACACAAATGGAATGAATGACATATACATTTCATTATAAATAAATGTTGTACATCAGCTTTTAGTAACGTCATTACTGAATGATTACGTCCCATCATAACACTTGCACCATCAGAAGCAAAACCTATGAGATTTTGTCGAAATGGAACGCCATGTTGTTCAAAAAAGTCTACAATGCTTTTATGTAACGTAGTTGCGTCTGCAGTCACAACAGGGATAAGCCCAAAAAAAAAAGCAAAATAATCTCCTACATGATTTTTTTTGACATATCTAACGACGAGACAAAGATGTTTGGTGGTACTCCTATCGGTGGACTCGTCAATTATAAGTGAGAACTTAACCTGTCGTAGATCTTCGCAGAGTATGAAAGCTTTCTTGTCCGATTACGTTATTTACGACAGCTTGAATCCTGGGGCGAGAACACTTCATATTTTCAGCTACTTTTGAATCTGGACAAATCTTCTGTATTAACTTGCCTAGATGGTCAGTTATCGCATATGGCAAGTTGTGTTCAGCGACAAAGCCGGCAATCCGAATTTCACCTGAAACAATTAAATAATGCAATGAGATGAAATAGTTTAAATGTTTTTGTTTAAAAACAACTTGCAAATCTATACCAAGTATATATGTAGTCAAAAACACTTCTATCCATTAAACATAGACCTGATAAAAATTGACAGAGTTGAACAATTTTTTTTAAATTAAGTATGTACATTGTCATAATAATATATTTTGTTATTTACCTTCCCTCACTTGATGTTTAAATTGGATCACTTCTCGATTCACAAAATTGGTCATCTTAGGTTGATCCGCAATGCATTTTATACTTTTGATGTGAAGTTGGGAAGCGGCATGTCTTTTAACAGCGTCGAAGCCAGAAGAAATATTAATATCTTTATTACAACTTTTGCAATGTGCGTAGTTTTTTTCTTTCAAACTTTTTTTAAGCCAATTAGAGCATTCTGGTCGTGATTCCCATTCCACTTTATAATTTTGGGCATATTTTTTACGTTTAGCTCCAGTACTAGTGCTTGGGGTATTCGTATTTCCATCCGAATCATCGCTATCAGACATTGTAAATAAATGGAAGGTAAAGCACAACAAAACCAGTACACTTGCGAACGGACGAAACGATAATAAAGTGTAAAAAAAACATCTCAGTACATTCACCAAACAACTCGAACTTAAACATTTATTTTTAGGGAATTTCCCCCATACACTCACCAAACAATAATGAACCTTATTTCAAAGGCATTTCGATCTTATATATTTTATGTATACTGCGGTATTGGAAGGACGTGCGAGAAGTTTTGGGGAACCCCATTGAATTGTTTTAGTGTTACCAGGTAAATTTTAGTGTTGTCGGCTTAATAATATTTTTGCCACCATAATAATAAAAAAAAAAAACAAAAAAAGCAAAACTGAAATTCGGGAGATTTGGTCGTGAAATCGGGATATCGGGAGGGAAGAGCCGAAATCAGTAGATCTCCCGAAAAATCGGGAACTTTTGCAACACTGTACTAGACTCTGTAACGTTACATTACACGCGAATGGATCAAGTGATATGTAGATATAAATTTACCAACCCAAAAACTAAACAAAATTTCGCTAAAAAATAAACCAAGTAGAGTCAAAGTCAAATAAATCATTTATTTCAAATAGGCACGAAGATGCACTTTTGAACGTCAAAAATTACATGAATAGTTAATGGATTCTAGTTGCGCCTTCCAAAAGGTAGTTATGTATGGAGAAGAATGGACAAGAAACTCCATACATATGTACTCTTTTAAAATGTTAACAATAGTTTGTATACATTAATTAATAATTATAGGTGAAGACGAATTGAACGATTGACGAAAGAAGAATAGAAGTCCGGATCAGTAATTAAAACGCGCGAAATATTTTTTTTTGTTTCATTACTCATTGCTCATAGTACAGAGTTACAGACGCCAGCACATCAAGCTACTACAATCTGTCAAATTTCTTTAATAGATTTTCAACTTTATCACTACAACATAAGGTTCAAGGTTGATTGCGAAAATTTGACAGTTTCGGGTAGCTTGACCTGCTGGCGTCTGTACACACGGCTAAATAACAAGCTATACATTTCCAGTATAAGCTCACCTCTCATTGTACGGAAATCCTATACAATGCGAGATCAGCGTAAACTGGAACTGTACCTAAAGCTCGATATGTAGCCGTGTTTACACCCGTTATTAGGTGAAGCGATAGACGAGGTCTCAAGAGTGGGCCAAAATGAAATGGCGTCAACTTCTAAGTTCCTGATTCGTTGCGGATGCTATTTGCATTTGTGGCGGTATCAACAACGCCACATGCGAACTACGCATCATAAGACCTGACGTTGCAAATCCTGCATCGCGCTATCAGTTTACCGCGCGACTAGCATATATACAACATCCCGACATCAACCGTTGGGTAGTTGCCCACCAAACATAATACCCGTCTGGTCGGAGGATCCTCCCTTTACTATAGAGTATGAGTGAACTTTACACCCTGTTCCTCATGCCTCTAAACATTATTTTTGCTTGATACGATCTTACCTCTTATCCGAACTTAGCCGAATGCACCTTACTGTATCTATTATTTCTTGGGTCTTCGCCATACTTACCCTTACACTTACAGCCGTCTACATTCTTATTCAAAACTTGGCCCTTAACCTGATACATAAATAACCAAGACTGATTTGATTTGACTGTTCCTAATAATGAAGAGTACTGACTTATTTGGACATAGTTTAGCAGAAAGGACATAACCCACATGAAGTAGTACCCACCTTCATGTGGGTGGGTTCCCATCATTAAAAAATCAGCTTTATAGTGTCACAGATCTATTTTGCTGAGTAAGAACAAACCGTTAGGACCTCTGGTAAATGCCTACAACTCATTTTCGACCTTAAATGTGGATTGAGTCCTTTCTGCTAAACTACGTCCATTTATAGTCATAAGTAAATATAATAGTAATAGTAATTTATATTCAGTAACAGTAATTTTATTGATCTAGGGAGCAAGATACTCTTTTTATCACATTTTCACGTAGCTGGACAGGTGAATCTTATTGGGATTTACATTTTGAATATTATTCTTTGAGATAATTTTCTGAAGGAATAAAAGTCAACTTGTTACAAAAAAAAAAAAAAAACTTCCTTTATTACCAAATAATCAAACAGTATAACACGTCATGTTAATATTATCTTCTTAATACCACCACCAATACAAATTTTCTTACAGAAATAACTTATTGAGACAAAAACAGAATTTGTCTCGTTCTAATAACAATATACCTAAGGTAAATGCTTCATTCAATATAAGTAAATAAAGCGTCGAAATATCCGCTAGGACTGGTAACTATATGATAAAAATATATTTGCTGTGTCAGAAATCAGTCTCTTCAATCACCATAAAACACACGAAAAACCTAATTCTTATATTTTTACCTGACTGCCCCAGATGGAGGGTAAAGTTGTGGCAAAAACATAGAAAATAGTACTATGTTACTATTTAGGATCACAACTTACCTACTCAAATATAGAGAGCTAAGGAGAACGGAGGTATTTCTTCAGAGAAACATTTACTTACTGTTAAAGCTTTTGTTAGGTCTAAACAAAACTCATCCTGTAAGTACGCAATGCCTTGGCTTTCGTATCTTCAGGCTATTATCAATTTATTTTTACCAATAATATATTAGGTATAATAAAATTGATCTCAGTAGTAGAATATAGCTTGCCCATTTTTCAGTTGGTCAATTATAAGTTATCCTTTATGATTCTTCAAATTTTATCGAAATTGTCACTAGAACAACTCTATTTATGATTACTACTACTCTGGAAGATTACTACAGGAGTAATTTTCAAATCTAGGAAGTGATCAATGTTTAAGAATGACTACCATATACAGGAGATAGTACTTTGTACTTATGTTAAAACTTTTATGTAATAGATTTCTACCAATTACCTACTGTGGATCACACATTTATAACTTGCTTTGATTTAAATGCATTTAGGCAAGGTTAGCCAAACTGCCAAATGCAATTCTGTCACTCAGATTTTTTGAATAGAGATCATTAAATCACTTTCATATTAAATATTGTCATGTACATTCATTCAATGCTAACATAAACCCTACACCCTTGAACATGTATCACAATAAATGAGATTAGATTGCTATACTCCTGAAGTAGTCATAACGGTTACGTCGCTGATCCTGTAGTTGCCCAATTTTAGAAGCAGTGTCACAGTCACGGCACACCCCGCAGAATGTGCTTGTAATCACATGGAATGGGCTGCGGTAATACAAATTGGGGTCTTCTAGCTTTTTATTCTTTTTGTGGCAGCGGACATGCAGGAACACCTCCAGTACCATGAGAATGACGCAGAAGAGGCCAGGAAACATCATCAGTGATGGTATTAGCAGCAAGCGGTGGCTGATTTGGTTGGAGCCAGCTATAATATTAGCTTTTAATGACTGGAACTTCTTTGTCTTGCTCATGTAGCCACGCGGGAACTTCATGTACTTAGCCTCGCGTTCCTGGATATCGAGAGGTTTTCTTATATTTATAACGGGTGGCGACATATTTTCAAGTAACGGTTCGCCAGTTTCGTCGTTTATATCGTATGTAACAATTTCACCAGTCTCATCGTCGTAGCAGAACCTCCGCACAGGACCTCTGTTTGTTATATTCATTTCTGTAAATAGAGCACGCTGATTTTAATATTCAATTTCACTAAAATATTCATGGAATAGGAATTATATGAATCAATGGAAACTTAGCAAGTATCCAAAGTTTAACTTACTTTGTTCTCTTTAACTGTTTCAGACACCGTTATTTAGCGATTTCTGGCCACTAAATAGTATTTTAGATATTATTTTTCTTGTGTCTTTCTAAAAACAAGTAGGTACACAAACCAACACAAATTATGACAATCAGTGCTGCCAACTTTTTTTACCCATTACCACAGAATACAAATATAATCAGGATTCCATTATCCAAGTTATTTCTTTTTTTATGATGGACGCAGTCGCTTTTTTGGAGGTCAGTTTGAATAGGTCTTTCAGAATGAAAATAAAACGAATAAATAACATTAAACTACTTTATAATGTAAAATATAGACATAAATATTTATGTAATTTATATTACCTACTGAAAAAGTTTGTGGAGATTTTTAGATGTTTGTTTGTACATTCACAATAAATCATGCCTTCTGCTGAACTATTTATCATGGAAGTATGGTAATATGGAACCTCTTTCGAAAAAAATTCTGATGATAATTTGTAATTCACATCATCCTTAGAATACGCAGTGGTTTCGGTATTTTCAAAAAATTTATCGTAAGACTATTTGTTGGAGGTTTTATACGAACAATGCATGCCAGAAGCATGCCTTTATAAATTAATAAAATATTTTTGCAAGAAAAGTTTTATTTATTTATTTATTTTATTATTTATGTACACACAGTTAAATACATAGAGATATGACATAATTATAATTTCAGTACATGAACGTGTTGTTTTTTACTAACTGAAATAAATGAACCAATAAAAATCCGCCAGAAGAGATGTCCAAACACCAGGTTTGGTGGAAATTCCACTTAGTTGGCAACACTGATGACAGTTATTGACAAATACACAGACTAAGCGGATGTGTCATTTCGGTTGGCATCAACCACAGATAACAAAATCCTCCATAGTGATGTAATGAACTCTGTTCTGTTGCGATTTTGGTCGTAATTTGTGATTAGTAAACTGTGTGTAAAAAATAAAAATACATTCTAAATGGACCAGCATGGATTAACCTTACTCATATTGTAAAAGCTTTTACTGATCTTGATTAGAAAACGTTTTAAACTTCATAATTTATCTTAATTTTGCTTATAATCGCGTTAGTAAGTAACAGAAAATAGTAATACTATGTTACTTCTGGCATTATAGCACCTGTCCTGTGCCAAAGTCACAAACAACGCGCTCAAAAGAAGTTCTTCGTGGGTTGATGAGAAGTAATGTCACGTTTATTATTTTCTGTGAAACCTATTTAATTTCATAATCCTTTAAGTTGTGTGTTGTAAAGTGTCGTTAAAAGGACTTCCTATATTTGTTCAAATAATATTTGCTTCCGGCGGCGGATCTCCACGTATAAAAACACAATTTGCGTTTGAGAGGTACTGACCCTATACGTTAGGTAAAATTTTCCTATTTTAATGTATATCATTGTAAATATACACTAAATATAACCTCAAAAGTCTCCGTTTAGCATTTTTTGTCGTTTTGCCGCATAATTTGTGATGCTTAATGGAAAGTTTGAGTATTGTTTCATTTAAATTTTGGTTGTTGTTAAGTTCATGAAACTACACAATTCTGCTTTCTCCTTCATGTTTGCGTTTTTCATAAAAGCCATTTCCACATAAACCTATAATTCCAGTAGCTGCTATGCTAGTGAAAGCTGAAACAATATAATGAAGTATTTATGTTGTCTATTGATGTATGGCAAAGTTCTCACTAAGCAGCCCTAGCAAAGAGCCTTTGAGGTGCTCCTCAAAAGATCAATAGAACAGTGATGAGTTTGACAATATTCCTAACATGCTGCTTGACTACCACTTAGTTCATGTGTTGTATTCATGACATTTGAAATGAGCACACTAAAATGGGAGATATTGTTTTTTTGAATGATTTATCAGAAAGCAGCCAGTATGGGTTTTGTCTCTCTGGAAAGAAACTGCACAAGATTGTGGAAATACTAGAATAATTAAAAATAAGTTGCGTATCATTTGGAGTTCTCATGTATTATGATACAGTATGTATAAATCACCTCTGTGGTCTAGTGGTTAGACTAACTGTCTCACGTGACCGAGAGGTCCTGGGGTCGATTCCCAGTGGGGGCAAAATTTTCTGCTCGGTTTGGTTGGTTGTGGGGCTTGTTCCAAGTCCGCGTGGCTAGCTACCACCATCTAAGTTTTTCGCCATGACAAAAATATTAACAGCATTCGTTGTGTTTCGGCAGTTAGAGCTAAGATAGCCAGCTCCACTGTGGTTGAGGATTCCAAGTGAAGCGAGCTTCCACCTTTGGCCTTATCATCACTTACCATCAGGTGAGATGAAAACCAAGAGCTTCCCTGCACAAACCCTGTCCCAGGCCAAGTGAAGTCAATTACAGTAAAAACCGTTTATAACGACTTCGAAAGGACCATTGGACTATGGTTGTTATAACGGGTATGTCGTTTTATGCGAAATCGTTTTGACTGTACCTGTCTGTACAAATATTTGTTCTATGCCAGAATCAAATTCACTGCATGGCAGCAAACAATCTTAAGCTGGGTTGTGCTGTTCATCATCTTTCAGTCTTGTGGAACCGGAAACTGGGTTGTGGAGGTTAGATAAGCAGTCGCTTGCATGTATATATATAAATAATACCAGCCAATAGCTGTCCCACTGCTGGGCAAAGGCCTCTTCTCATACAGAGAAGGCACAAGTATTGATCACCACTCTTTCTCAAGACGGCTTGGGCGATTTCAGACTTATTTCAACTATAGTCCAGGTTTCCTCGCGATGTTTTTCCTTCACTGATATCAGTAATGTCCATGATACACTCAGAAAGTACATAAATGAATTCTTCTTCTTCTTTTAGTTTTGACGGTACATCTATACTGTTTGGGCCCATTAGGTGGCCACATTTATTGCAGTGTCAGAGGCGTTGTTCAAATCGTCAAGGGTGCAGGCGAACGGACAATTGGGACACTCCAGCAGATGGGACATAGTCTGTTCAGGAGCACCGCACTCACATTGAGTGCTATGTGAATCGACTATGCCCCACTTCGCCAGGTCATGTTTGCAGCGGCCTTCCAAATAGGCCACTGCAGTTCGTAACCGGGAGGCAGGTGCTACTGGCGCTTTACGAAGTCTTGAGGTGGTGGATACCTCTCTTCCCACAGTTTACCTCGCTCCCTGGATGGCCTGTCTTTGATCGCCTGCGTGGACCGTTAGAAGCTCTTGAGTGTTAGGTGATTCGACTATGCCCCACTTCGCCAGGTTATGTTTGCAGCGGCCTACTTGAGTATGCAGTCAATTGAGAGCTTTCCAAATAGGCCACTGCAGTTCGTAACCGGGAGGCGGGTGCTACAGGCGCTTTACGAAGTCTTGAGGTGGTGGATACCTCTCTTCCCACAGTTTACCTCGCTCCCTGGATGGCCTGTCTTTGATCGCCTGCGTGAACCGTTAGAAGCTCTTGCGACTTTTTAGTCTACCCGGAGTAGTCGTGTGGTCGTAGAGGGGATGTCGGGAATCGGATTCTTGGTTCATAAATGAATTGAAAAAAAAAAACACATTGGTACTTGCTCCATGTAAAATACTGGTATTCAGCTGTATCTGGTTAGACTGGAAGCTGACCCCAGCATAGTTGGGAAAAGGTTAGGCAGATGAGTTGATGATTATTCCAACCTGTGTTTGTTCAAAATGCATCGACATTCAGGCCTGCATAATTATGTTATCTGGCTTGTTAGTTGCGACGGAATGGACGGAAACAAATGCTATGTGTTTTGAAGGAAATATAATATTACTAGCTTTTGGACGCGGCTTCGCTCGCATTTAAATAATAAAAATAAAAAATAACTCTTAACACACTGCTAAAGTTTCTATAATAATTATAATTCAATCATGATTCAAAAGACACGTGGCGCCATCTATTATCATAAGAACGCTATTGTTGTTTTCCTCAGGAACAGTACATTTTTTCGGCATGAAAGGTACCCTATGTCCGTTTCTGTACACCTGAAAACGTATATGCAAAATTTCAGGATGATCGGTTCAGTGGTTTAGGCGTGAAAAGGTAACAAACAAACTGACAATCTTACTTTCGCATTTATAATATAAGTTAGGATATTGAACTTGGGTATTTAGATGCCAATACATAAAGAAAAAAGTTTATTTAGGGTATATTTTTCATCTGGATGACACCTGTGATAATTATTATTTATTTATTTTTGGATATTTTTCAGCCTTGTTGACTCTGTTAGCCATTTTCTATTTTTTTAAGTACCTGTTACTTGTTCACAGACCTACATCTATGTTCTATGTTAGAGGGTTTGGTTTTCCCCACTTAGTCCTTCAGATGGACCATTGTACGTGGGCCATGGCGGCCGTCGGTAGTTATTCCAACCAGCCCACCTCCTTTCAGAAGTTCACGTCTCCCAGCACAGACCTACATTATCCTATTTACACTGTAGTTTGAAAACATTGTAAAAGCCGATTATTTTAAAAAGAGTAACCATGCAGTTTTTTTATTTCTTGGAAAAGACTCCATAAGAAATGACCAATTGGAACCGTGCACCTAGCTTCTGATGTTTCATGTAGGTTTAAGTGACATAAAATATTTTGATTTTCCTTGCACTTACTTACACATAATACATAATTGCTATGATGACAGTACATACTGAGAAAAGTAAAGCTAAACAATAACATTGAATGATAAAGCAGACCCACCTTTCTGCCTTAGTTTTTAAGGGCGATATTTGCGCACTGTTAATACTGAACTACCATTGCGATTGTCATGAAATCTGATAAGATTTCCTTTTAATTATGTAAAATGTTGTGTATGATTACTGTATGCATTTTGTTAAATACTTTAATAGTAATAATGGGTTAAACTGTTACATTTTTAACAAAATAACTGTAGATAGCTGTGCTTTTGCTTATTTTTTTTTTTTAATACAGGGTCAAAGGTCAAGTTAAATTAGCAAGCGAAACTTCGCAGACGTGACGTGATGATTGTATCGTAATTACAGACGAAAAATAAAACAAAGATTTTTTTTTGTTTTTTGGGTTCATCGACCGCTTTTAGGCCCGTATTACAGAACCTTACTCAAGACTCAAGCATTACTTAAAATTAGTTTCAACCAATCAAATGGCTTGAATCTAGTCTTAAGTAACGCTTGAGTATTGAGTGACGTTCTATAATACGGGCCTTAGTGTTGTTACTTGAAGTATGAATTTAGAAATCTGTATTTATTTTATTGTGTTTAGGTATCGATAGGTGTGCCGTGTGGTGCCGGACGTAAAGAATAGCATCACCCCATTTCCTCACGTGGGTGTCGTAAAACGCGACTAAGTCCCATATTACAGAACGTTACTCAATACTCAAGAATTACTTAAAACTAGTTTCAACCAATCAAATGGCTTGAATCTAGTCTTAAGTAACGCTTGAGTATTGAGTGACGTTCTATAATACGGGCCTTAGTGTTGTTACTTGAAGTATGAATTTAGAAATCTGTATTTATTTTATTGTGTTTAGGTATCGATAGGTGTGCCGTGTGGTGCCGGACGTAAAGAATAGCATCACCCCATTTCCTCACGTGGGTGTCGTAAAAGGCGACTGAAGTCCCATATTACAGAACGTTACTCAATACTCAAGAATTACTTAAAACTAGTTTCAACCAATAAAATGGCTTGAATCTAGTCTTAAGTAATGCTTGAGTATTGAGTGACGTTCTGTAATACGGGCCTTAGAGACTTACTAGAGAATGGGCAGCAGCATTCTCTATGCATTTTTAACATATATACTGCGATGGCCAACCCGCCGGCCAAGCGTGGCGATTATGGCAAACCCCCCAATTGGGGGAGGCTTATGTCCAGCAGTGGACGTCTTTCGGCTGAAATGATGATGATGAGGTATCGATACTCTTCACGTCTGTGAAGTTGACACAAAAAATAAAAATAAACATTAAACTGATATTTCAAGTACACTGCGGTTGATGACCCTAAAAATAGATAGATATCATCTATCTAGTAATCTCCCATTGCTAGGCGAAAGCCACAGCCTCCCTTTTCTACGTCTGTCCTATGCCATTGTAGACCTTTCCTTTCAGTAGAAGTAATGTGAAGTTCGTCCCTCTATCTAGATCTTGGTCTGCCGCGACATCGTCTATGATTTTGCTTGCGAAATGTTGTTTTATTTTATAATATTTCTCCACGTTACATGGAATTCCAGTGTGGAGGAGTGGTATTTGAATTCGTACTGCTCTCTTGGACAATAAAGTTTATTATTATTATTATAATGACCCTATGCCGCTTCCGTAAGCTTATCGACTTTGTAATTTATGTGCCTAAAATATTTGTGTAGATAGCGCAAACCTGCATTTAGCGATTGCGATCTAAGCCAATATACATATCAATTAGTTCAAATAAAATACGCCATCGTTCACTGTACGACCACTCATGTGACTACAAATCGTACCAATTATGAAAGTGGTTTCCTTATGATCAAGTTATCCTCGATTTGATTATAAAAAAATGGCGCATTATTGTTGCAACAACATGCTTTTGTGTTGCAGGAGCTTAGACAAGTTGCTATCAACTATGTGTGTGCATTCATTATTAATTATTTTATGTGTAACAATATTGCGCAACGTTTCATTACAATAAATACATGGCTTAGTGAAAGTCTTAGTAGGTATAAGTTGTAAATAAATTTAATATTGGAAGATTTGGAAGCCACTTCGTAATTTATAAAAATAAAAACTACATATTTGAACACGCGGATTTGGTTTACTAAGTCTAAGTACTTGGTCGCTCTATTGATGCTTTTGCTGAGCAATTGACCGCTACGCTAAGAGTCGCATGTTTGATTCCCGCACAGTACAAAAAAGGGTGTTTATAATGTGGAACAATAGTATGCAAAAGCACCCACGATACAGGAAAATATAATTGGGAAACTTCAATGAAACAATTAATTTTTAAGTCAAACATGTTGATAACGCCCCCAAAAAACGTTGTTCTCCCCGTTTGATAAAAGGAGGTATAGTAATAATAAAATATAAGTCACGTTTTCTACGAAGCACGGGGAGAAACCTCCTTGGTGTCGAGCTTCTAGCGAATACAAATGTTAGTAGGGATCTTGACGGGATAAAAGCATGAGGGGTACGAAAACATCTCCTCACGCTTTTATACCGTCAAGATCCCTACTAATATCGGTGTTCGCGGCTAGCACTGATATTAGTAATAAATCTCTATAATTAAGATTCAAGAATTAATTATATTTTTCTCTGTATTACAGCTAGTTCCTGAAGACTCCCAACAACTTCAGGGAAAATGGGAAAAGAGTAAGTAAAACATTGTACAAACTTACAGATTTTTTTAATATTATTCTTTTTTAATTTTGATGATGATAAGTGATCTTTTAAATGTTAGAATACGTTGATTCCAAGATTTTTTTAATTTTTCTTTTCGATTCTGAAACCATCATATATGATGATGTTTCAGCCCTTTGAACACACTTATAAAAAAAAAGAAACAAATATTTATTAAAATTTATCTTTGTTGTGTTTGTGGTATATCTCTTCTTTTTTTTAAATATTCTTGACACACATTTGACATTTGAAGCTTGTCGATGTAAATAGAAATCGTGTGATATTTTTGTATAAAATGAAACAGCAAAAAATATATGAAGCATGTCTTAGATTTACACAAATCTCCACCTTGCAACTATGAGCAAATCAGCAATTACCATAGATATTTCTATTGATATATTCAATAATTCCCATAATGGAGAAGCAAGGTTAAACTTTTTCTGCCTTACTTATAAATACGGAATAAAGTTATACTAGGAATAACTTCGGTATAACCATACATTTTTTACGTTTATACCTAGTGTAACTTTATTCCGCGGTTATATGTACGGCGGTTTGTCGGTTACGAGCAATGCACTAAGGCCTGTGTTCACCAACGTTTAAATCAACTGTTTAGATATTTAATCAGTTGTTTACTCAAAATTTGTTAGGAAATTTGACATAAACCAACTGTTTAAATACCTAATCGGTGGTTTGAATGTTGGTGAACACAGGCCTAAGGGTCTTACAAATAAACACGGAATAACTTCGGTATAACCATACATTTTTTGACGTTTATACCTAGCATAACTTTATTCTGTGTTTATTTGTACTAGGGTTAATCTATAAATGAGTAGTATACCGGTCAACAAAGTCGGTTTTCGTGTCTGTCTCTGTGTGTGAGGGTGTGAGTGTGTATGTGATCCCTAAGTTCTAAACTACACAATGGATTTTGAGAAACAGAAATCTTGATGTTTTGAGAACATGTCGACACATTCATTCGTCCATTACACCCGAGCGAACTTCGATCATTAGAGTGAAGCAGGGCGGGTCGCTAGTATGATTATAAGATGTTTCTTTATCAACAGCGCCCCCTGTCAATGACATTTAAGTGCCGAAAGAAGCGGCAATAATATTTGCCGTTCAAGAATTCCAAGCAAGCATTTATGGCTTATTGCTCCTGAACGTTCAAGAAACTTGCATATTTCGGATTCTTGCAATGTCTTGTGTATACAGATTGTGTAAAAATCAAATGAAACAGAGCGATAGTTGGGGTTATTTGCAGTTAAAAATATCTCTGTGGCAGTGTCGTAACGTGATTTCCTTAAAAGTTATGACAATTTGTGTATTTTTTTAAAAGAAAATTGGTATATTCTTAAAACGGCCTATTTCATTTAATCCACGATTTATTACCTATCCTGTATCCTGTATATCTTTAGTTAGAGATCCTAAATAAATAATAATAAGCTATCATTCATGTTTGAAAACCCACAAACCTGGTCATTATGGTGGATCACTGCTTGCTAACATCGTTGCTAATATTATAAGGTATCTTAAAAGCCAGCATTATTATTCATCAATGGAAGACGTGAGTGGGAACGCCTTAGTGCTCATACACATGAGCGGCACGCGTCAACGGCAGAGGCAGGCAATTGCAGCCGTCTGCACTCATCGACAGTCGCCGACGACGCGTCGGCAGCTGCCGTCGACAAATTCTCATGTATTTGAGTATCGTACTCAAGGCCCTCGACGAGTGTCAACGGCTGGTTGCCTCAGCCGTTGACGCGTGCCGCTCGTGTGTATGAGCACTAAGCAGGATATACATTGACTGACCTTACTGTTGATGTTCTTCGGAAAGGTCAGGTGCGTAGTACCTACCTACTCGCAACTGGGGTGCGTGTATGACCAGATGTATGAACGTAAAAGAAGTAAAAGGGAGTATGTTTATCAGGTGGCATCTGTAGTTTTTGCCTACTCTCATGGGGAAAAGGCGTGAGTTTATGTAGGTACATATGTATGTACAATGAACATCTAATTTAGTATTGAAGCGGTGGCTATTTCGGTTGATTAAGACGTTAGCTGTCGAACTAATGACAGGTGTTCTAGTTAAGGTAAAATGTATATCAACATTTTTGGTCGTCGTTGCATCGTAACCCACTATTAAGTTTAATTTTAAACAAATCCTTACCCTGCAGTACCCTAGCTGATGTTTTAATATAACATTGCAGAGTTGTTCGATATTTTGTGAATGGAAAAGACTTGGAAGCTAAGCGGAGTAAAGATATAGTAAGTATATACAAGTTTATTTTGTTAACAGAAAGAAAGCAGAAATGGAGAAGTCTACGAACGGTGATAATGTGGAAGACGAAACTAAAAAGAAAAAGAAAAGTAAGAAGCACAAGAAACATAAACGAGTAGTCGAGGAAAATGTCGATAAGACATGTAAAAAAAAGAAAAAAGTTAAAAAAGAAAAACATAAGAGCCCCAAACAAGAAAGTGAGACGTCTTTGTCAGATGTAGAGGAGCTGATAAAGAAGGCTGGACGGCAGAGACCACCTGTAGAGGTCAAACGACCACCTATAGAGGTCAAACGACCATCTGTGGAGGGCAAACGACTATCTATGGAGGTCAAACGACCATCTGTGGAGGTCAAACGACCATCTGTAGAGGCCAAAAGACCACCCGTCGTAGCTCCTAAAGACAAAAACGATGACACGCCAATCAAGGCTCATACTAAAACTACCTATACAAGGACAGTAGAAAAAATTGAAAAACAAGAAACTTTAGAGATTATATCTTCTAACTCTGAGACTGAAAACTACCAAGAAGACTGCGCGAGTCCTGAACTGACGCTAATAGAAGATGACTTAAACCTGGAGGACCTTATGAAGCAAAAAGAGCTACTTCAAGCTCGTCTCTATGCCTACAACTCTGAAAAGAGCGATGAAGAAACGAAAGAAGGAAAATTAAGTGAAGTAATATGTATTACTGACGATACTAGGTCACCGATTCTGAAGAAACGCAAGAAAGATAAGGACCACGAGCATAAAAGGAGCAGTAAACATAAATCGAGTAAAGACCGCTCGGCTGAAAGAGACAAATATAAACCTAAGAGGCAAGAAGAGGATTTGAGGGAGATAATTAATAGGGAAAGTAGAAAAGAAATGGAACGTCGGTTAGAAGAAAGAGAGAGTAGAGAGAAAAAGGAAAAGGAGCGTCGAAAGGTTGAAGAAAAGGAGCGAGAAAAGAGACGGGAACGTGATAGAGAGGTCAGAGAACGAGAAAGGGAACGTGACAGAGAAAAAGAACGCCGTTCGTTAGAAATGAGAAGAAGAGGTGGGGAGAGAGGAGTAGAGCTCTTGAGAATCACTCGTAGGTCGCGTGAGCGGTCGCCTCAGCAGATGCGACGCGACCACAGACTCGGGGAACGAGAGCGAAGATCCCGCGATCGTCTAATGGACAGGCGAGACAGATTCTCGCGGTCTGATTTCCGAGCAAAGGTAAAGAATGAAAAACCAATTATTTGTTACACTGGAAGCTGAACATAGTTTTATGAAGGTTGCTTTTTATTGTTTAACGGGCTAAATTACCTAACTACACGCAATTGTAATTTGAGGACGAGTCAGGCCATTTCTTCTCATGGCACTTATTTTAAAACTAATTGGTCAATGATATTTAAAAGTTGTTATTGCATCCACATATCGTAGCAGTCCATGATTATGAAAATGTTATTCTTTTGATTTTTTCAGAATTCATCAAACGAGGTAGCACAGATAGTGCCTAGCTCCAGCGATGAAGAACTCAACATATCCATTAATACTGATGACGATGAGGAAACTGAAGAGCAGATCATCGAAAGGCGGCGGAAGCAAAGAGAACTCCTCATGAAGGTAAGTTCAGGGGGAGCCCACGAAATTCCTCAATATATTCATTTATTTAAATGATATTATTCTGTAAATACTCATTCGTTACTGTCGCAAATCATTATTTTGATGAACATACAATAAGATAACATAGAAAAAAAAAAATTGCTTAGCGAAGTTGAGTTTCGAGGGGTACCTTAGCGCGATGACTTTATTCAATATTTTAACCTGTACCTTTTCGAGGGCTAACCACGCTGCGTCTTACGGTGCCACGATGACGCATTTAAGGTCATTAAATCCAGAAACACTGGATATGTCGTTGTGGCAATGCTCGAAGTAGACCTATGTCCAGCGGTGGACGTCTTTCGGCTCAACGATGATGATGATGATAATTCTGTTTTATCGTAGCGTTTTACCCCTTCTTTTCTTTAATAACTATTGAAGTCTGTATTGATATTAATCCGGTCTCAACTAGAAAATTCAGTGCCTGTGTGGAGGCTCTATTGTATGTATACTGAACTACATTCATCATACTTACAATAAAAAAACTACGCATTACCTTTCTCAAGAGTCTACCTCTTGTGAAGTACTTAAAAATATAACTTGCTCTCTTTGAAATCAAGACCTAACTTTCTAGAAAAATCGTATGATGGTGTAGATGCGTCGTCACAACTAGTCTTACAGTCACGAAAATAAACACCTTTCAGTTAAGTACGCAAAATTTAAAAACGTTTTTTCGTGTAATAAGTTACTTGTTTCGGTAATACTATGTTCGTAAAGGCGCGGGCCCATCGCGGCGCATGCTGTGCACGGGCACGCGGCGCATTTTAGCTGCGTGTATTAATTTGTATTAATGTATTTGTGGGTCTACGTTTCCACTGGAGTACACGAATATGACCCACGACTATGTATAGCGTGGCACAGCGCACGGAGAGGCTACGCACGTGTCACTGCAATCCACGGACACGGGCTTCACTGCGGGAGGTGTGCGATAAGTGTGCTGTACAACATAGTTGTGGGTCGTATGCGTGTACTCCAGTGGAAACGTAGACCCACGTCGAAAGCGTTGAGCTATGTAACCGCCTATTTGAGCAAGCCACGCATGTATCAATGACGTCAATTCATGCGTAGCCTCTCCGTGGGTTGCAGTGGACACAACCACATACGTTTTCTTACAAAGCGAAGCTTAATACTCGTGCGTAGCCTCTCCGTGCACCGCGGTGGGCTCGCGCCTTAAGAGTAACGCCATAAAATAATTGCTTTAGGAGAAAATCGCTTTTGAATCTTGGGTAAGTAAGGTAACTGCCTCATTGGTCTGTTTGGTGGGTTTTTTCTATCTGTAATTTCCCAGTAGCAGCTCGGAGCCTGGATTTGTGCCCGGAGTTGGCAATAAACTCGCCCCCTGTTACATGGTACAGACCCCTTAATAGTTTTTCTTTCTTTTTATAGCGGCTTGGTAGCGACAATGCTCCCACTACAGTCGAGGAGCCCCAAATGAAGTCACCCCCACCAAAATCAGAAGTGAAACTTGAGCCCAAAGCCACCATAATAGGTTCCGATACTCCGGAGGTCAGAGTATGTAGTAGTAAAGATACTGATCAAGATTATAGTGAAACCAAAGACAAGAAGGACAACAAAGATTGTAAGTTGGAGAAGGGTTCCAGTGACCTAGTAAAAAATATCCAAAATGAAGCGAAATCTGACCTCAAGCTGGAAAAATCAATCAAGAGTGGGGAATGGGACATGTTTGCTGATCAGGACTTTGGCAGTATCGACGTGAGTGTTACTGGAGTTGTTTATGCCCATGTTAATCTGCTCCTCTGCCAATAGGCAGGGTAGTTTCAAGGAGACATTTTTTTTATAGAGAAAAGGCCCACTACAATCTTTGGCGCTATTGAATGAAATTCATATCAGTCAATCCACAAATTCTCTTGATTTCATTAGTATTCTTAACTTCACTTCGAATCAAATAATGCCATTCAAATATTAAGTAAGCACCAAGGGGGGGGGGTCTTTGCTTTGATTATTTTTGATGACACGGTTGACGGGGGGTCTGGATGGTGATTTCGTCAGCAATATTTATTTATTTACTTTTTCAGATTTTTCTGCAAAATATTGTTGATTTTGATTTGAACAAAGATCCCCATGTTCAGGGTTTTTCCAAAATAATTGATATTACTTAATCGCTCTCACGCGGTGTTTTATTTTTATTTATTTATTATTCTTTGGCACAGACACCGACAGCCGGAAAACCGAAGAGTAAGAATGCTGTAGATAATCCCTCGTTGACCGACAATTGGGATGACGCAGAAGGATATTATAGGTAAGTCATGAATTCATGATTCACTAATTACTAAGGTGCTATGTCACGCCTTGATATCGCCTTGTGGAGATTGATCCATAGAGATTCTATAAAAATCCCATAACCCATGGATGGCTTGGGGTTGGTTTTAAACCCCAAGCCAGCCATTACTAGCTGAAATGCTCTGTATTCCCAATTTTGTAGTAAATTATTTAAACTTTTTTTCTTTCAACATTGGTCCATATATAGGAATGTTTTAATCGATTAGTAGGGATGGGGGTCCAATCCATTCTAAAAGGCACTTTTCAATATTAGGAATTTCAGAAACTCGACTCCTCTGTCCCTCAGAATTTTATGATTTTATAAAAGGTGAATTCTGCCCTGCAAAACTCACTCTGTATTTCATTTCGCGATTTCCTGCTCTCAAACCTGTTATTGACTAAGATATGATATTCACAAATTGTTGTCACCATATTATTTGGCATTAAGATCGCGATTTTATGTTGAAATTAAAGCAATTTCCTATGTTACATGAGAAAACCGAACCTTAAAAAGAAACCGGCTTAAATAAAATCACGTATATTTGAAGTCATTAAAGAGCTGCTGCCCCCGGCATCGCCCGCGTTGCATTTTCTAAAATTAGTTACTCCTTATAAAATTAGCTATCTTCCAGCGAAAGTCCCATCAAAATCGGTCCCGCCATTTCGGAGATTAGCCGGAACAAACAGACAGACAAAAACACTGACAAAAACCATAGAAATTGTTTTTTTTTTGTTATAAGTACCGTATACACAGTGTAATAATAATTTGTAATAATATTTTTTTAATAAGTAAAAGCTGTTATTTAGATTAATGTCAAAATAATAGCTTTAAATAAAACTGAAGTGTCAATGGCCAATCGCTATGAACTCTAAATAGTACGATTAGCACAGTCGTACTATTTAGAGTATAATGGCGATTGGCCTTAAGTCACACACACATGGGGGCCTCGCGCGAGGCCCCCATCTGGGTGACTTCGCCCGCGCTACGCAACTGCTACTAAACGTGGTCCTTATCAGTTGCGTTATAATCTAAGTAATGGAGCCATTCCATTTTAGCACTAATGTTCCCTATTACTTAGTCTGTATCAACCCACTGCTGGTTAAATGGACCAAATTGGTGAAAAAAAACTATGATATCAAACCTCTTCACACAGAGTACGTATCGGTGAGATGTTGGACAACCGATACACAGTGTATGGATACACCGGGCAGGGCGTCTTCTCAAACGTGGTTCGCGCTAGGGACCAAGCTCGTAACGGCACTGATGTTGCCGTCAAGATCATCAGGAACAATGAGATCATGTGAGTATAGCTAACCCAAAAGTATATTTTTAATGGCGTTGACAGTTTGGCGCTATTGGTATATATTCTGCAATGTTATTTTGCGAAATGGATTGAAAGACAAGGATAAAAAACGAAGAGCTCGTGACTAAGTTAACAATCGCACGGGTCCATCCATCAGGTTAAGCTACACTTGCCAGGGTTGGTCCATGGATGGGTGATCATCTTTACATACCGAGGCTCTCCGCGTTTCGGAAAGCACGCTAAGCCGTTATCCCGGCTAGAATTCGTGGATCTTTGACCGCCGTAATGGGTCGTCAGAAGCTCGAAAGTCTGACAACCAGTTTTACGAGGTCAGATAGACAGTCGCTCCATGTAAAATACTGCATCCGGTTAGACTGGAAGCCGAACCCAACATAGTTGGGAAAAGGCTAGGCAGATTGATTGGAAGTTAATCTATATCACCCCTTATAGATTAACTTCAAAAAGGCTATAACTAGGCAAAACGCGAACGATATTGGTGCCGATTCCCTTGTTCACAAACTAAACTAAATTTAAGTTCAGTGCATCTTTTTCTTTCTATTTCATTAAGAAAAGGACAGAAGATGAATTTTAGTTTAGTCTTGTCAAATTAAGCAGCGCCTGTCACTACTCCATACAAGTTTAGACTTGATTAAAAACTTGCCTACTAAAATTACGTCAATTTACGTCAAGCGCTGATTAATTTGACAGGACTAAACTAAAATTATCTTCTGTCCTTTTTTTACTGAAAAAGATGCACTGAACTTAAATTTAGTTTAGTTTGTGAACAAGGGAATCGGCACCATTGTAAAGTCAAATACTAAATTAAAGCACGGTCTGAGTGACTTACATGGCCGCTGAAGATTAAAGGTTGTACTAAAACCAGCATACTGATACTTCATTTATTGATTTAGGATCTCCAACAAAAGATGTACCTACACAATACATGACACATTAACTAAGGGCAACATCAGGTATTAAGTAAGTGCACTCCTTCACTTATAGGAGACCACAGCATGCACAATCAAGTTAAGGTGAAAGCGTCAGGGTAGCCCGCTAAATTCAAAATTTCTTAAGTTTTTTCCAATTTGCAGGTCAGTATCAGGTTGTATGTTGATCTAAATATGATTCGCGGACGTATCAAATATTTATTATAATCATAAAAATCATCAATACAACTTACTAAGTTCATATAATCCTATTGAATGACTATTTCATTAAATCATGACATACATGAATACTTGTTACGGTCGCGAATCATACTTTAGTCAACATACACCCAGGGCCTCAAGTCTGCTATTACAATAGTGTCAGAATGGTCTATCATTGATTTCATAATTGTTGATTTTGACAAGTTTGGTAATCTACTAATATAATGGCGTCATTATGACTTTCCAATGGTCAGCCACTGACACTCCATTGAAAGAATTGGTAATTTCATACATAATGACAAATGAAACTTCCTACTAAACTTCCAACTTCATACTACTTCAGATTGCTTATAACACTAATAAATAATATCGATGGTCATACGTTGACATCTCGTAACCCACATTTTTTCGCAAAATGAGATAAGTACATAATTTTGTTTTTTAAATTAAGCGCCAAATCTTCCCATTGATGACTCGTAATGCATAAAAAATGTGGGTTACGAGTTGTCAACGTATGACCATCGATATGTAAAAATGTATATAAATGAAATCTGGCATGAATAAATGTTCAAATTTAGTAGTCGTTTTTGGCGCCGTCAGTTGGGACTGGTCATCTCTTAGCTGCCACGGCTTATTTTAATTTTTGTGAATTGTTTCTATTACGGACGCTTCTAACGTGCACGTCTTTCTACATTGTTCTCACATGTATAACTTCAACATGAATGATGTAACCCATATTTTGTAACAATATTTTGTTTTAAAAGAGTGTCCATGGAGTTTCTTGTCCGTTCTTCTCCATAGGAACCTACTACGCTTTGGAATGGGCAACTAGCTTCATCTTTCTGACTGACCGACCCCTTGACAATTCAAAAGTACCTGTAATTGGTTTATTTGAAATAAATGCTTTGAGTTTGAGTTTGAGTTTGAAAATCATTTCTACTAACGGGTTTTATAATAATGGCAATACGACAATGCCATTGTAATACAATTCTATTACGAGACCATTGACCGACCAATGATCGACCATTATGAATTTAGCAGATTACGAACTTTTAGCAAAATGACAATGGGATCGTGTTGGAGTAACGAATTTATAAAAATACCAGACTTGGGGCCCCAGACAATGAGCTGCAAATTGCAAAAATCGTAAGAAAGTTTGAATATCGCGGGCTACCTTAGCGCCTTATCAACCCCTTAACAACTGAGCTAACAAAGTTAAAATATTAATAGGTAGATTGTCTACATTTCGTTTTCATTTCTACTTTCGCAGGTCTGCTGGAAGAAATTTCTTAAGAAATAAGCGGTACCTTTGTAGTTAAAATTATAATGATGTCATGCACTATGTATTTACAGTGTGTACATTAAAAAAAAATTGCAAAATGTAAATTTGTAATTCGTTAAACAGCAAATAACTCGATCTCCCTTTTCACAGGCACAAGACAGGTCTTCGCGAGTTAGAGATCCTCAAACGGCTAAACGACGCTGACGCAGAAGACAAGTTCCATTGTCTTCGTCTGTTCCGTCATTTCTTCCACAAGAGACACTTGTGTATGGTATTGGAACCTCTTTCCATGAACCTAAGAGAGGTCCTCAAGAAATACGGGAAGAATAGTGGCATTCACATCAAGGCCGTCAGAAGTTATACTCAACAGATGCTTCTAGCTTTGAAGCTGTTGAAGAAGACTGGGATTTTGCATGCAGGTAAGGAAAACAAGAAGTTTTGTGTCAGTTATTAGTAGTAGAAGTGGCCCAACAACTTACAGAGGCAAGTGGCCCAACTAAATGCCAACAAAAAATGCTACTAGGGGGACCTCATTGTGAAAGAGCTCATCGTTCCACCACACATATAGGGAGTATCTATTCATACACGAAATATTTTAAGATATACACCTATAGGTGGTAAAGAAGGCATGGATTTTTTTTTTAAATCTGAGTATATTATTTAAAATATTAAATTATTTAAAATTACTTGATATGATCATTAATTATCAAAATTCACCGTGCTCGTGCCCCTACCGTCACGGCGTCGCAGCGTCCGGGGGGGTCATTCATAGAATAAGTAAACAAAGGTTTTCTTTTGCAAAATGTCTCAAGCAATTAAAAATTATAATAATTGTGTAAAAATATAAAACAATTAGTAAAAAAAAAAAATCCCTTAAAATATTTTGTGTATGAATATATACACCTTATATAACTACCACCAAAAAGCGTTTCTGTGGTCAGATGATGGTGAAGGCGACAGGGTAGCCCACGAAATTTAAATTTCTTACGTTTTTTTGCAATTTGCAGGACTTCAGGATTCACGACCGTTACAAATATGTATTTACAGAATTATAATCATTAGAATCAGTAATAAAACTCCATATTATGTTAGATTACCCTCAAATGTCAAGATTTTATGAAATAGCCATTCAATAGGGTAACAGGAAATTATAGAATTGTATTGATGAATTTAATTCTATAAATACACGTTTGCTACGGTCTCGAATCGTATTTAGATCAACATGTTCTTACTCACTCTTGTTCTTGACACTTATTTTTAAATGTCGCAGCATCATGCTGAGATAGTACAGGATTTTGTTTTCATTTTACTTTTGTATTTTATTTTATTTTTTATTAATGTGTTTAATTAAGCATTAAGTATGTAAGTGGCTTTAGTTTAAAATGTGATTTTCCTGTATGAGTCCCAATAAATACTTTTTCTTTCTTTCTTTCTGTGAACAGCGTTGTGGGCTGCAATATTGACTCTTAAGTTTAGTGTATTTTCTTGTTACTATGTTTATATTGTAGCTGTTTGTTGTTCCTCTTGAATAAAAATAAACATAAATAAATACAACGTGACACTGACATGCAAGTTTCAAAAAACGTAAGAAAATTTGAAATTCGCGGGCTACATCAGCGCATCTCCGATGAGGCATTTTAGATTTGTGTCTGCGATTCCTCTAGCATTGCAGATCTATAGGCTGCGGTGAAATCTTATCAACAGGTGGTCCGTAAGCTTGTTTATCACCCAAAAACATAAAAATGGAGAAAAAAAATTTAAAAAAATTACATGGGCACTTATGAACCGTCAGAATCTAGGTGCACGGTTCCAATTGGTCATTTTCTACGGAGAAGAACCGACATGAAACTGGTTACGCTTTTAAAAATAATAGGCTTTTACAATGTTTTCAAATTACAGTGTTCATTGGTATGGGAGGACAGTGTAGGCCATTCAACAAGTACCAGGTACTTAACAATGTATAAAATGGTCTACAAATCTACAGTCTATTAAGCCTACAACGTTCTCACATTCACAAAATATAACATAATCTATATAAAAGAAAAATAAAAACCTATTTGATCTGATATGATTGCCATTACACAACTGTAACAAATCAGGGGCCTTACTCCCGAAAACGATTCGAGTTTGATTTTGATTCCGATTCGATTTTGTTTCTGATCCGAACTCGATTCAAAACTTAAAACTGACCGAAGTTAGTTTCGCTTCGAACCACTGCACAATCGTGCGCTAGTGTCGGATTCAAGAGTATGGATCGGCATTTAATTCGAACCTAATTCGATTGTTTCTGAACTCGATGCTGTCGGGAGTAAGGTCCCAGAAACGAGTTCGAATCGGAATCAAAATCAAACTCGAATCGTTTTTGGGAGTAAGTTAAATTAAATTAAATATCATTTATTTCAGGCAATTATTAAACCCATAACATACAGACATCAAAATAATAACACAGATAGAATAACATTAAAATACAAAAAAAATTAAAATTAAAATTATTATAAAATTAAATGAAATCAAAACAATATCTTAACATTAGTCAGGACGTGAACCATGCAGCAGTGGTTCACGTACTGACAGTCGAAACGTTCAGCAAAAGCCTTCAGGATACTGTTGCGGCCGCCTCGCACCCTGCGTACCAGGGATGTGCACCGCTTGCGCATGACTGCGTAGAAACAATCCACACGCGCCTCGGCAAACATCCCCGATGCGCTACAGAAGCGAGGCAGCCCCAAGAGTACCCTGAACGCGTTATTGTATTGGACACGTAGAGCGCTGTACTGTTTCTGCGTGTAATCCATCCACAGACTGCCGGTATAAAAGGACGTACAAAATGCCCTAAATAGGGCTATTTTGACGCCCCTCGAACACCGAGCAAATCTGCGGGCTATCATATTCGCACGTACAGACAGCGCCCTACGTTCCCTTTCAATGTCTGAATTGTCTTCCAGGTCTGAGGTTAATAAATGTCCAAGATATTTAAAAGTATTTACTCTATTAAGTGGGCATCCGTTGAGCTTAATTGCTGGCAAGTAATCTGGACACTTCCTCTTGGCCCGAAAGACCATGCACTCACTCTTTTTCGCATTATACAACAAACCATGTTCCTCCGCATACTTTTCACAGATGCGAATCAGTCTCGACAGACCACAGACAGAGGCGCTCAGCAGCACCATGTCGTCCGCGTAACTGAAGTTGTTAAGGCACACACCTCCAATATGGCAACCGACATGCGTGCTGCTGAGCCTCTCTATCAGTGCATTAACATATAGGTTGAAGAGCTTCGGTGAGGTTAGTCCCCCTTGCCTCACGCCGCACTCCAACCCGTATGAAGTTGAGTAAGCCCCCGACCATCGAACAACATTGACCTGATTGTTGTACCAGTATTGGAAGACACGGATCAGTTCGTCTGGCACTAACGCTTGTTGCAGCTTTTGCCACAGCAGATCATAGCAAACCAAGTCAAATGCCTTCGATAAGTCGAGGAAGCATGCAAAGACAGGTGTACTTCTATCGGTGTAGTACTTGACAGTCTGCTTTAAACACAATATAGCTGTTTCCGTAGAGTGACCAGCTTTGAAACCAAACTGATTATCATGTAGGTTCAAGTATTTATCCAACTCTGCGTTAAGCAAACTGTCAAGCACTTTCGAAATAACAGTGGCCAATGAAATGGGCCTATAATTATTTTTATCGCTGACATCACCGGTTTTATTCTTAATAACTGGCACCACCACAGTTTTCATCATCTGTTCAGGCAGATACGAATGCCCTAAACACAAAGAGTAGAACATCGCTAAGACTCTGGACAGATGATGACCAGCATGCTTAAGGTGTTCAATACTTATATCATCGTGGCCTGGAGACTTGCCCCTCGACATAGACATAATGACATGTCTTATCTCCTTTGCCGTAAACCGGACACTGTACTCCTGACCATTACAACCAGCACTGCCTGTAAACTGTGATGGTCCCAACGATGACGACACAGCAAATTGCTGCCTAAATAGTTCGGCAATCCCCGTGACATCAGTAGCACCGCTAACACTCACCGGCAAGCCCGGCCTACTATTGAGTTTATCGGTAGATTTCCAAAAACTGCGAAAGTCACCCCTAGAATGATGCGACGCCAACATGTCCATTTTAATTTGGTCACTATTATCCTGACACCATCGCAAGCGCGACTTAAAAAATTTACGACTTGTTTGCATTTCACTCCAAACACGACCCTCGCGCGGTCTTCCATAAGACACCCACTGCTCAAACTTTAGCCTGGCCTGCCTGTGAGCATCACTCACGTGCTTATTCCACCCCATTACTGGTTTCCTATTTGGCACAAGATTTATCTCGCAACTTTCAGTAGCTGCTTGGCATAAAATATTAACAATGTCATTATAAATTTCATCAATAATAGTTCTGTGGTCCAAATTATTACAAACATAGTCACAACACGCACTCAATTCAATTGGAAAGTCAATATATTTTAAATTATCATTACAAAACTTAGTATAAATGTCAATTTGCTTAGGTTTTCTATCACCCCATTTTATTTTGTTACATAAGAGATTTTTATTATTATTTGAATTGAACAATTTTGATTTGATTTCATTTAAGTTGCATTGTATTAAAAGAGGGAAGTGATCGGACCAAAATACATCATAATTAACATAAACATTAATTATAGTGGACATGGCTGCTTTCGTAGCAACACAGTGATCTAGCCAACGTTTCGAGCCGTTCGCTTCGCTTATAAAAGTGTAAGTGCCAGAGTTTACTCCTAACAGTTCAACATCTGCACATAATAACTCAGATTCCCGACAAAAGGAATCCAATTCGATATAAAATTGTTCATTGGGGTGCGAATTAAAATCTCCGAGTAGATATGCAGTTTCGATATTGTTATCATTGATAATTGCACTCACCAGGCTGAGGCAGTCCGTAAAATCCGTTAAGTTCGCACTATTATCCGTCGGCATGTAAACACTGAACACTAGAAATGACCTTGATTTCATGCATACTTTAACGGCACACACTCGCGGGTTATTGCATTTCACTACCGAAACGTTATCGAAAACACTTTTCCGCCACAGCAGTGCGACTCCGCCATAGGGCCGTCCTCGTAGCATGCCTGCCGTGGTGTCCACCGCCGATGTCCCGGTGCACCCGAAATCAGCGTCAATTTCGCTTAGGAACGCGATATCGTGGGGCAGCAACCATGTTTCTTGTAAGGCAACTATGTCTGACGTGCTACATAGTTGCCTGACACTCTCCACCGAGCGTTTTATACTCTTACAATTGTAACTTACTAGGTTATACATTCATATTTATTTTACACCGTTCACAGTACCGCTATTTGCACCGTTCGTGTAATTTCTCATTTTAAAATGTACGAATTTCCTGAATATAATTCCCTCGGGCCATAGTTTACTATCAAGAAACATCTCCATTTTAGTTTCCGAAACAAAGAATTTGTATGCGTTATGTTCTTTGGGATATTTAAACGATACACTTTCAAGCGTGATCGTCTCGCCCGTTTTATGATACACATAATCAACAATATCTTTTTCAGTCGTGTCTTTATGCACTTTAGTAATGAAGATTGGCAATGTTTTTATTGCAGCTTTGAATTTCCCTTCATTATCCCTGGCGGTACCCGCGATGCCCATGTATCGGTAGCTCATACTACGCTTTTTGCGGTACGAAACTTTTTCCCATCCGTCATTATTATTGTTTTGCACCGGCTCACGTACAATATGCGCGGTCGGCGCCGCTACCATATGCACGACCGTTCGTCGCTGCGGTGACGTCACGGCCTTCCGACTCGAAGTAGTTGAGTTAGCGGCGACGGCGCTGGCGCCTGCGGCGGCGGTTGCGACGCGAGGGGAAGGGCTGCGCTCAGCCGCGCGCCGCGGCAAGACAGCTGACTGAGTACCACGGTCGGATGTTTCTGCGACTACCTCCTTTATTTTTCTAAATGATTGTTCGTTATTGTCTAGTATTTTTAACGAGGAATTATCGATACCATTATTGCAGTCATCTATCACTGATGAGTTAATGACGTGGGATAATCCAATGGGACCGCTGTCCATATGCCATCCACCCCGTTTCATGTTCACTTTACACACAGATGCTGGTACTAATGAGTCGTTTTGTAATGACAAAATCTCCGTTTTAAAATCTTTCAGTTGTGTCTGCGTCACAAATACTTCCTTTATTTCTTTGATTTCATTCTGAACTCGAAGCAAATCCTTTAGAAGTTTTGTGCAATCAAGATGGTCAAACAAAATTGGAGGTAGTTTTTCCAAGTCCCTTGCTACGAAAATTGGGAATAGATCCGGCTCCACTGACTTAAAAACATTAATTATGTCCACTAGATCTCTTTGTTCCTTGCCTTTGTTTTTCCTCTTTATTTTTGCCTTCTCCACAGGAACCGACTCGTACAGCAGTGTTTTCGATTTTTCGATATCTTCACTTGTAAACGTAGACGTACATAACCGCACTAACGTGTCTTCATCGATCACTGATATTTTGTTTTGTATATACGACAACAGTTCATCTATAACTACGTTACAGGAAACACATTTAACCACTGTCGACATTTTTACAAAAACGCCAAGTTTCGTTCGTCAGAAATACATCCTCACCGGAGGAATGCACACGCGCAACTGTAAGGCCCCTGAATTAATATTCTGTCCACAAAACACAATAAATTAGAATTGTAGGTATATAAGTTCAATAGTTCTGTATTGCTCATTCTCTAATCTTGCTCTTATCTCCATTCTAGACATTAAGCCAGACAACATACTTGTAAATGAGAACAAGCTGATGCTGAAACTCTGCGACTTTGGCGCGGCGGGTCACGTGAGTGATAACGAAATCACTCCGTACCTCGTGTCAAGGTTCTACCGATCTCCAGAAATCATTCTAGGAGTCACTTACGACCACGGAATAGACATGTGGTCCACTGCATGCACCATATTCGAACTGTCCACAGGAAAGATCATGTTCAGTGGAAAATCAAATAATGAAATGTTGAAATATTTCATGGATCTAAAAGGAAAGCTACCCAATAAAATCATAAAGAGAGGCTTTTTTAAGGAGCAGCATTTTGATTCAAATTGTAACTTCATGTATCATGAACTGGATAAGATTACTGAAAGGGTGAGTTTTTAAGTTTTATAGTGAAAACGTCTTGAGCCGCGTTGAGCTTTTTTTGGTAGGGGAAAAACTTATGGGTTCGCGTCACCGACATGCGAAACGCGCTCGTGACGTGGTACGCCAATATGTCAGTTATTCTAAAGTTTCGACTTTTCAGTTCTGTCGGCAGTCCTTATAACTGCCTAGTTTTCATCCATACTACTTTACTAGGAATGCAAAAAATAACTCTGTCTGTTACTTTTTTACCCATTAACGGTTGAACGGATTTTGATGAAAGGAGATTGTTCTGCATCCATACATCGTTCGCCCCAGAACCAACAGCAAAAGAAATTTACTTTGCATGTTCTAATTTACAAATATATGCCAATGAAGACAAAGTTTAATGACTGACAACTTGCAGAAAGGATTTATTTCAAAAGAAAACATAGATTGTGAGGTTATATTTAGTAAGAAAATCCTTTATAATGTTAATAAATTTATGTCACTGTTATTTCTATTGCCTGTATGTGGTTAGTTAAGCTGAGAGAATCAGAAAAACATTCAAGTACTTACCTAAGTACCTATTAGGTATTGCGTAAATCTTCTAGTTTTTGTATAAAATAGGTAGGTAGGTAAATAAGTACTTATTGATTTAACTTCAATGCAAACGACTTTATCCTATACCCAAAGTCTCAAATTCAGATAATTTATGTAAACAAAGGGGATAACATATCAAAAAAATATCTTCGTAATGGTAATTCAGATAAAATTGCGAAAAAAGAGGTTTCATTTTCTTTTAAGTACTGAATTTAAGAAATAATAATTAAAAATTAATCATACCGTAACTATTTTTATAAATTTTCGGTTTTAAACAAAGTTATTAAAAAAAAGGAGATTTTTTGGTATAAAATATTTTATGATACTGGTAACAATGCAGGAGATCCAAACCTTTTCACATTTTTTACATCTTCATCAACACTAATATTGCAACTCTCATTCATGGATTCATATTGTATGTAGCATGTCTAACCACATTTTGGATGAAAATGGCTGTAAACTGGTTCGAGTGGAAATCGATTTTGGGAGGCCTACGTCTAGCAGTGGACTTAAAAGGGCTGATTATGACGATCATAGGCCGTATCTCCGACATACTACATAAAACATTGTTTGGCAACGGTGTTTTGTTTGCATAGTTCTTATAATTAATTCACTTTAATTTCATAGATGATTATTTACAAAAAAAAAAAAAAAACATTTGGCACCACTGTCCTGTAATTTTGACAGTGACATTTCTTGACATTACTTTGTTTACATAAATTATCTGAATTTGAGACTTTGGGTATAATGATTTTTTGTTTTATTTATTTATACTTAGGTAGGAAGTCACATTACCTCATGTAGGTATGTTAGTCATGTTATTGAAAGATTGGACATCACTAAATTATTGTCATGTCTTACCTAATTGTCAAAGATGGCGGCATATTTTATGTGGTGTCGATAGTCGCTCTTTTAATTGTTCATTAGGGAACGCAGAATGTCCGTTTCATCAGATATTCGCAATTAGTCTAATAAAATATATTTATAATTATTATGTAGGTCATATGTTTGTTGGTCCTGGGGCCATTTCCGACGATGTCCTTTGGCACGCAGGTAGCCAGGTTTGTGACTTGCACGGTATAGAAAAAACAGGTGACTTGGATTAGGACTTACTCGTCTGTCAAACTGTTCTTTCTTTGCGTCATGTTTACTGCAAATAAATGTATTTTCTTCTTTTCTCGTATATACTTTTTATGCCAGTAGTACGTTTCCTTGGAATAATTTCAGAGATCCACGCGAGCGAAGCCGCGGGCAGAAGCTAGTTGACTATAATTTGAGAAATTTTACCCGTAAATGATGTGGAAGGACGTAACTAATTAGTGGAATCGTAAACATAAGCTCTAGTGTGATATAATAATATCACACAAGTTTTCCCCCCTTTGGCCTGAGTGAAAAAGCGTCCAGCGGAGCGTTTGGTGTTAAAGTGGCGAAAAAGCGTTCGGAGTGTCCTTAGTGCATGCTTAGCGTTCGTGTGAGCCGGTCACATTTTTCATCATGGTTTCGGGGTCGTACAATATTATTGACATGTATTTAGAAGAAAATGTGTGGTTTTTTATAACTCGTAAATTAAACAAAGAAGGCTGTGTGGGGAGTTTCCTACGTTGTATGAAACTTTAAGATAAAATTAGATAGGGCATGAGGTGCTAACCATAATTCTGGTTTATTTTGAATTTCTATAATAATATCTTCGAACGACATGGTGCGCACGCTTCCGTCACCGCTGCCAACACAAACTAGTTTGAACTTGCACGCGAAGCCACGCTCACCGCAAACAAGCACGCTCCAGCCACCGTCACTCAGGTCATTCGCGAGGGTTTGCATGTGTTTAACACGAACGTCTCACGTCCCGCCCCGCCGGACGCTCGAGTGGAGCGTGCACTCAGGCCGAACACATGAAGTGTGATATTAGTATATTACACAATAAAACTGTGAATTTATTTTAATAGTTCTTCTGCCATGTCCTTGTCTCATGTTAATCGGGGTCGGCGGAAAATGTTTTGTTCCGTCCTTCCCTGTTAATTTGATAGCTATAATTCAAGGAAAAATCATGAAATAAATGTGGCCTTAATGCTAATTTTCGTTCACTACAGGAAAAGGTTGTAATAATTTCAAGTATAAAGCCGACGCGGGATCTTCAAGCCGAGCTCGCGCCGCCACACCACCGGATCGCAGCTCCCGAAGCAAAGAAGATCGCACAGTTGAAGGATCTCCTCGAGCGCATGCTCATGCTCGATCCCGCTAAAAGAGCCTCGGTAAACCATTGCCTCACACACCCTTTCATTCAAGACAAAATCTAGCAATACCCACGACCCACCCCGGGTTACCGGGGCAGGTCAAATAAATACAAACGCCGCGGGAATAACTAATTCTACGTAAATACAACTCAGACAAATTAGTAAAAAATTGTGAAAAAGAGTGCGAGTTATTGTTTTAAGTTCCATGAACGATATAATATGTAATGTAATTGATCCAATTTAATAAGTGCGATATTTATTATTTTATCATTTGCGTAATTTTTCATTATGTGAATCGCAAATGGGTATTCCACCTAAGAGAATGACAGAATAGATAACAGGCAGACGAATGAATTAATATTGGCGAAAATGAACATTTTAAGTTTCGTGAACAAAATCATGTTATAAACTATACTTGAAGGAATTAAAAAAAAAAATGTAATAGAATAGTGCAATAAATGTTATAGAACGAACACGACACAAAATATTCACCAGTTGCAAAATGAATTATGGAATGTCTCAAAAACGTGTTTGTTTAAGTTGTTATCTTGATAGTTGCAACGAAGAATTACAATAAATTGTAGTACTTAATATGTTAACTCTATCAAATATGAACATTTAACTTGCTAAAAGAGCGGTATATTACTTAATAATATATTTTCGATGTGTAATAATTCTACCCAAACTCACCTCTACCACTCACTATATACCTTGTATCAAAAAAAAAATACTATAATATTTAGGTGCTAGGTGGTACCACTGAATATTGTGGTTTTGTTTTGATATTAATCCTAGGCGATAATATACAGTAACATTATGAGAATAAATTGCTAAAACTTTAAAAAAACGTTAGTCAATTTTACCCTTACTTTAAGTAGTGCCACCTAGCGATAGTGTTTACATCCCAACTTGATGTTTTGTAAATAGTTATACCCATAGTTATACCAATTATAAGTATACGTTATACCTATCTTATTAAATGGTTATATATACAGTGCTGAGTCGTTCTATCGTTTCGGGAAATAAAACGGGGACGGGAAAAGTGGCGCGCACCATTGATGTTGTACTCTTGTACAAGTACATAGTGAGTGTACTTACTTCTACAGTTCTACTACATTTGCATGTTGTTATGCCTATTGAGAATAAATTATTAAGGTAACAAGAACAACTGTTATTTTATTTCCCCTTTACACATGGATGAGGCAAAGAAATGCTTGTTATCTTTGTACATTTGATTGAATATTAAATAAATACTTATTAATTATTGTAACTGTGAAAGTGTGTTTATTGTCCTGCTTACATCCCGCAACCTGACTACCTGACTGACGTGAAAAGCAACAGTTTTTCGCGTTCTCAAATTTTTTTTCCATGAACTTTCCAAAGATGAGGATTGCGTGGTGAAGGACACCCTAAGGGCCGAGTCACAACGGAATGGCAACGGCCGGCAGCGACGCCAGCGGCCCCGGCGTCGCCGCTGGCGGCCGCTCGCGTCACCGCGGGCGGCCTCGTAACCTTTACAAGCCAATTACAAGCGATACTGGGTTTTTAAGTATGTAGATACATGTTTAAAATTATTTCACCTTCGATCAATTCACACTCAAAGTGCTCGTCGCGTCGCTGCCGGCCGCTGCCATTCCGGTGTGACGTGACTCGGCCCTAATAGGAGTGTATTAAAACAAGTTTTCTAATAAAACCTAGCGCGAAAAGTAGTTTCATGGATCAAATACTGGAGGCTTTTTTTTTTTCGATGAAGTCTTCATTCTTCCCGTTAGGGCAGGTATACACATAGTTAAATATATAGTACTTATTGATTCCATGCAGATGAATAATGTTCTGTGCCGTAACATAGACTAAAAACAACTAAAAAGTCTATGACACAGTCAAAAATAATGTTGACTGTTTTGGTTTTATCGCAAATTTTGCTTTAGTTAGAAAAATGTTATTAAAATAATAACAACATTTAAATAGCAATTAAATTTAATACCTACGTGATAGTTTGTCAAGTAAGTAAGTTTGTGCTTATCAATAAATTTAAATTTACAGGTTATGTATGTAATGATTTGGTTACAAATATCTAAAATAACAATAGAGAGAAAATGCTATTCTTAATCGTTTATTGTTTCTCCTGTTCCAAATTGTATACAGGTTGTGGTTTCATTATCAATTTTTAGGAATACGGTATCCAATGCAATGATCGTCTCTTTCAGTTTCTATTTCAATGAAAATTGATAAATTGCCACTATTTTATAGAATGTCGTCATTGGACCATGTTTCCCGAGTCCGTAGGCTCTACAAGCTGATATTCAGAGTGCACCGCGCTCTCCCGCCTGAACTTCGGGTCATGGGTGACAACTATGCAAGAGATGAATTCAAAAGACACAAGAAATGCAACCCTGAGGAAGCAACGATATTCCTCAATGAATGGACGGTGTGTGGCCATAATAATTAAGTCAAGTACCTATTTATTACATGCAATACAATTAAGAAAATAATTTTTTTTTATTTCTCAATTGCTACCAAACGTTAGAAAAAAAGACAATTTCAAAATTGAGTAATGGCAGACTAAACAATTTCATCAGACAACTATACTGCCGTGCTAACGAAGAACGCAGTAACTCGATTTTGGACGATTATGAGTTATACATTCGTTGAGTTATATATTTGGAGTCAGCGAATCGAAATCTATTAAATCTCTCTAAGCAACTTTTTATTGATCCTTCAGGAACTCGGTTTTTCAGTAAGCAAGAATGCTATACTAAAACATCATAACAAATTCAATAATCAAAAATAAAAGTCTCGGAAGCGGCAAAATCGAGTTACTGCGTTCTTCGTTAGCACGGCAGTATACTAAACACCAACTTATAGTGCACACCTTTTATTACAGGACTATGCAATAACACTTGCAAAACAGATGAAACCGTTACAACAAGTAAAGAAGAAGAAAGTTGGGGAATATTTAGACCCTCAAATGTTAGATCACATGACAGACGAACAGATAGTCCAGCTCTACGAACTACACAAAGCTGCCACAGAAGCAACGGATGAAGATATACATAAGTCAGAAGATAAGAAATGACTGACATAGTATCATATTTGAGTATCTGCTATTGCACTTATTGCTGTATGGGTTGAACAAAATTTTAAGTATTACTGCTAGGTTTAACCATATAAGTGGGCACCTTTTGTACTGAGAGTATTGGTGGAACTATGGTTAGTGTATTTTAGCATGGCAATAGCAGACTGTGACCTACTTATTGACAAATTCTAGCATTCTTTATTTAAAAAATGTAAGTAGCCTCGAATCGATATTTATCGTAATCATGCATAAATAATTTTCACTGATGAAATATAATATATACTTTATTGTAGAATTTGGGTTCCTACAAAGACATTTAGAGAACGGCTAAAATGCACCAACTATAGGGTCGTAACTCAAGCCCCCCATGGACAACCCTTAGTCCCTTAACACCTTGACTGCTGGCATACCTTGCGGCATTTCTGTCAGATGCCAGAATGAAAGCATAATAGTGTTGCCTCAGCTTATGATTGGTCATCCCACACCTTATGCATTTCCCTAGCTGCGATTCTAACGAATACAACTTTACTTGTCATGGAACATGCAATTAAAACATGAATTAATATTGTTAATCCTTTGAAGGGACAGTAAATATTTTCTAAATTGCTAAACATTAAAAAAAAAAATATATAATTTGAAATTTTGTTCCACCCATGTTTAGTGACTAAAAAGTGAGTAGTGAAATCTTTGTTTGTTACCTTTTTGTAGTTTGTATACAGTTTGCCGTTTTTTCTGTGATTTGCTTGTTGATTGTGAATTTGATGTAAATAGTATTATTATAAATAGCATAGAATTTGTATTATTTAAGTCGAGAATAGGTAGATACAAAATTAATAGAATAATGAAAAAAAAAAAAGTAATGTCTTATTAATTTATCCTGCATTTTAAGTAATACTGGGTAACAACTCAGGTAATTCTTCTTTTCATATGATGTAGATCTCACACAATCTATCCATGATTTCTTTTGGGCTTCCCCTACGCCGCTATCAACTATATTAATTACTAGCTTTTGCCCGCGGCTCCGCCCGCGTGGATGTCGGTTATCGTGTATAAAGTAGCCTATGTCCTCCATATCCCAGGCTTTATCTCGGCCAAATTTCATGACGATCGGTTCAGCGGTTTAGGCGTGAAAACGTAACATACAGACAGAGTTAATTTCACATTTATAATATTAGTATGGATGGATAGCCAAAACTTCATGTACTTACCTCATTACAATGTTCTTTTATAAAATTGTCATAAAAAGAAACTATGACAGTAAAATAATATTGTTGTTTATCGTATTTTAAGATTCCAGCTATGCTTTTAAGCTGTTGAGTTGAGTTTCAAAATTAATCTCTCCGGCGGGGAATCGAACCCCGGTCTCCCGCGTGACAGGCGGGGATACGTACCACTATACTACCGAAGACTTGTTAATCTACATCCAAATTTGCAACTGTATAATAGAATCAGAACAGCTCGGTTCGGTTTCAGAACCATTTCAGGACTCATCGAGCTTCCTTGTCTCGGTGCTTATCTGGTAAACGCCGCTATTAATTTTGGCAAGTGGAACTGTAACATAACTTTATCTCATTGGTCATAAGGCGTGGTAAAGCCAAAGGTCAGCGATCGTAGGTTTTATTATTTTTACCGCGAACCCACTCCAGAGAATGGATTTTTTTGATGTGGTAGTGAGGGCAGGTACCTTAAAACCGTTGTCGATACAGGAAAACGTTCCCACGAAAGTGTCCTTAACTTTTTAAGTAATTAATATCTGCAATTCACAGATTTTAGAAAAAATATTTTAAATGGTAGGTACAGTCAGCTAGAAAAACATAACTTCTCATGTTTTATTTTTATGATGCCAATTGATAGTTTCGTTTAAGGATTTAAATGACCAACTAAGGTTAAAATACTAGAAAAGCTTGCAATCGATAAAACTTGCCATACGTTTACTCCAAAAATTAAGGACAGATCCTAAAGGACGTTTTCCTGTACTATCTCATTTTTTTTTAGTGGCATCTCGGTGTTGACCTTGAGAGGTCGTGACTCCTTAACCGGACTTTCCTGTGGCTGCCTTAAGTGAACTTAAAGTTTCCAGCCAGGTCATAAAACTTATAAACTAAACGACTGCACGCTAAGGGCTCCCCCTGTGGGGTACGAACCTCGGCTTAGGGCATCATCGGCGGAGGAGGACAGGCTGGATCAAATCTGGGGTATGATTATTGATCGGGGAATTTAAAGCTACAGGATCAGCTGCGGCGCCCGCTGGCGCTTCGAACAAGGGTGGGGGGCAGGGCTTTAAATACCGGTAAAGTTTCATAACGTTACCTTGTATTACAGAGTTAACGTTATTATTAAAATAACGGTAATCGATTTAACGTTATTTATGCGACTATTAATTTTATCCTTATTTTAAACGGGTGAGATGTAAGTAGTGGGGCCTGGGGTGTGCGGCGCGGCGAGAACCCGCCCTCGCGCCTCTGATGCCGTGCCGATCAAAACGTTGCCTGAATCTGCCTGATTCTTACCCACAGAACGGCAACGTAGCTAAATTAACGTTAGTTATCGTATTTTTGTTGATGTTGATTAACGTTATATTACTGGTAATGTTATCAAGTAACGTAAAATTTTTGTAACGTTAGTAGGTATAACATTGAAATTTAACGTTACGTAACGGTTATTATTTTGTTATTTGGTAACGTTAACAAGCCCTGGTCGGGGGGACTGTTAAGTCGGGGTCGTCGCAATTGACGGTCGTGTTTTGTGTATTACTGTACTGGTGACCCTACTGCTCTCCTGGTAGAGGGTTATGGGATCGTCTGAGTCGGTGAAGCCCCATCTCAAAAATCCACTCTGTACTTATAGATGATTTAAAAAAAAAAACTACAAGATAGGTTTCAAACTAATATTTTGTATTCGACAACCAAAATTATAATTATGAATTTAATTTCATACAATAACAAACAATGCGTTTAAATGATTCAAATACAGTAATGTAAGTACCGATTCGGTGGATTTACGATTCTATTATTTACAACTATACATAAAAAAAGATTATTGTAATAATTATTATTATTTTGAGTCAAGCGAGATCGTTGCAGTAATAGGTATTTGTGTCCATTAAAAGCACGCCTTTAGTCAGACAAAGGTATAGACTGTAAATAGTGAATAAAGCCAATGTTACGACACAGCAACAGCCTACATATTATTATGTTCTCACAGTTCACTGTTAGGCCTCAGGACTCCTCTCTGTGAGCGGTATTTTGCTGTAGGTAATCCACCCCTTGGACTCAGCGCGGTGCGGGGCGGTTCACGTCCAAGTTGTAATATTCACGACGTGCACATATTCGCGAACCCATATAAATCCATCAATGAAGCACATACAGTTTATATGTGCTACATTGACTGATTTAGTATGGGTTACGGATAGATAATTGTTTGGTACAATTCACACAAATCCATGCTCGCGTACTGCGCGGTAGATGTACGCGCGCACAGTGTAACGCATATATGCGGCGCCTCGTATGCGGTTCTTGCGCGTGCGCAAGATGGGTCTCCCTCTAGGTTTGAAGGGTAATCATCCCCTTCAAATCTAACCCAACACCTATCAGGGCGCTAGAGTGAGCGAGCAAAGCAAGTGAACAAAGCCCCCGTCATTCCCTTCGTGTTTGGTTCTTTAAACCCCACAGATAGAAACCGGAACCTGTTGCAGCGGGGCTCCGTCGACTCTGCTTAAGCTGACGATTATGATATTGATTAAAATTAGTGTCCGACCGAAGTTCCGGTATCGATTTCGGCCAAAAATCAGGTTTCGCTGATCGCAGGTCCGTATTTAAAGATAGGACTGATTTTGCAATCGTCTTAGGATTTTTCACGGTTTTTCTACACAAAATCTGTCAAAAGTCAATTTTATTAATCAAACAAAAAAAAAAAAATGTTACTAACACCAGATCTCCGAAGATAATGTCATAATAAAGAATTTTTGGCTAACTTCGAAACTGGGGGTTTCGGGTTCGGCCGAAACTAGAAGAGGAGCCGAATATAAGATTACTAGCTTTTGCCCGCGGTTCCGCCTGCGTGAATGTCGGTTATCGCGTAAAAAAGTAGCCTATGTCCTTCTCCATATCCCAGGCTATATCTCTGCCAAATTTCATGACGGTCGGGGCAGCGGTTTAGGCGTGAAAACGTAACATACAGACAGAGTTACTTTCTCATTTATAATATTAAAAGCTTTTGTCCGTGGCTTCGCTCGCGTTAATTTAGAATTTAACCATCAATTCGGGTTAAAAACACACTACTACTATTATAAATGTGAAAGTAACTCTGTCTGTCTGTCGGTCTGTCTGTATGTTTGTCTGTCTGTATGATACGTTTTCACGCCTAAACCACTGAACCGATCGTCATGAAATTTGGCAGAGATATAGCCTGGGATATAGAGAAGGACACAGGCTACTTTTTTACGCGATATCCGACATCCAGGCTGGCGGAGCCGCGGGCAAAAGCTAGTAATCCATACTAATATTATAAATGTGAAAGTAACTCTGTCTTTCTGTCTGTCTGTCTGTCTGTCTATCTGTCTGTCTGTATGTTACGTTTTCACGCTTAAACCGCTGAACCGATCGTCATGAAATTTGGCAGAGATATAGCCTGGGATATGGAGAAGGACATAGGCTACTTTTTACGCCATAACCTACATCCACGCGGGCGGAGCCGGGGGCCAAAGCTAGTAATAATATAATTACATCATGATTCGAAAGACACGTGGCGCCATCTATTATCATAAAAACGTTATTGTTGTTTTCCTCGGAAACAGTACTTTTTTTTGGGGTGAAAGGTACCCTAAGTCCGTTTCTGTACACCTGACAACGTTTATGCAAAATTTCAGGATGATCGGTTCAGTGGTTTAGGCGTGAAAAGGTAACAAACAAACAAACTTACTTTCGCATTTATAATATTAGTTGGGATGGTTTCGGTCGGACACTAATTAAAATAAATATTGTTCCCATGTCGAATTGTCCAGGTCGAGGAGTTCTATTCCTCCGCCTCCTGTAGAGCTCGGCGATGATGCCATCGAAGTTGAAGTAAGTGACGTACCTAAAGTGACCCAGGTAGAATGGAGAGCTGAGATGTTGCGGCTACAAGCCAAAAACACCGCCCCAGGGCCGGACGGTGTACCAGGCCGTGTACTAGCATTGTCTACATATGCGGGCTCTCTGACCCCGATTCGCAGGGCTTTTTAGCGAATGACACGAGCGGGGTCAGTTTCTACGCCGGTAGAAACCTCGCAAGGCGTTGAAGAAGAAGTGGCGCCCTGCAGACTCTCCGTCGGCATACAGGGCCATTGTGCTCTTGGACGAGGCGAGTAAGTTATTAGAGAGAATAATCGCTGATGGCCTCGTCCGGCACTTGACCGGCGTGGGGCCAGATTTGGCGGATAATAACCAGTTCGGTTTTCGCTGGTGGCGTTCCATCGTGGACCATCATGCGTGTCAGGGCTCCAGCGGAGGAAGCAGTTCCCCAGGGTGAGGTCGTCTTGGCTGTGTCAAAGGAGTTCGCGATATCCAGATCGCCAATCGTCTGCCTGCCTACCTCCGTCGCATTATCGGTGACTATTTGGTGGTGAGAGTCGTAATCTACACAGGATGGAGTTGGCGAGAGACGTCGTGCAGTGTTCCACAGGGCTCGGTCCTGGGGCCGCTGCTGTGTATCACTGGTTACGACTAGGTGCGGCGCGGTGCACTTCCCCACGGCCTCGACATAACTTGCTACACCAACGACACACACTGGCCACGGCAGGGGTTGCGCAGGTCGTTGGAAGGATCCGGCGTTTGGCTCTCGAGTAGGTTTTGCACAAGTCTGAGGCTCGCTGTTTCCATGGACCTCGGAACAAGCCACCTCGGGATTTACACATAGTGGTAGGAGGCGTTGCGTCGGTGTCGAAACAACGATGAATTAACTGAGACTCGTCCTCGATAGCCGGTGGGACTTCAGGCCGCACATTCTGCAGCTGGTTCCCAAGTTGATGAGCGTAGCAGCTGCTCTTGCGCAACTGCTACCCAATTTGGGGGGGAGGGGGGGTGAAGGAACAGTGGGGAGTTCGACATAACCCTCCGTTCTCCCCATGCATGATAACTTACTTCTCCACGAAAAAAAAAGGTCGGCGTTTTCCTAGGTGGGCTTACATCATTATTTTCCAGACCACAACTTGTATTGACTACGTATAAACACACTGTGATTTGTCTATAACTAGAAGTCGGCGTCGAAAATTCAATGCACATCTATTTATTAAAATCTTAAAGTATGTGGACATAGTAAAATATTGTGGAATCATATAACTCAATTATATTTTTAACCAAACGACTACCTATACTTAACACAAACTTATATCTAACTAGAATAACCATTAAATGCACTGAGTATTTATATTGTTGAGATAAACTTACTTTATGTTATGTGTAGCTTATGTCTAGAGGAGAGTAAACTATATAATAGTAACAGCATGTTGAGAAAACACGTGAATATTGAGTTACATACTACATAGATGTGACACTTTAACATTATTTCATCAAAATATACATATCGACAAAATGAATAACATAGGTATATATAATGCAACAAAAAAACTTTTAGAACTCTGCGACACGTAACTGACTAACAAAAATCTTTATACACAAAATTTTATCAAAATAGTATTATTTTTCTATAATATCATACATATAAACACTTCGTCTCGCCTTATACATCATCTTTATATAATAGGTAGTTCGTTGCTCTTGGTTCATGTTTATTATGGTATTTTTTTTTATATAGATAACTTTAAGCTTTATGTATGTATGTATTTATTGTATATGTAAATATTTAGTACACCACTGAATACTGCAGGCACTTCTCCCTTTAATCTATCCAAAGGTTGTCTTTAAAATATCGCTTTTAGCGATAAGACCGCCCATTGTGTCACCCTATGTAAAATTTCTACATTTATATCTGTAATTTTTATGGTGCACATAATAAAAACTATTCATGTAAAATACTGATATTCAGATGCCTCCGACTGGAAGCCGTCCCAAACATAGTCGGGAAAAAGCTATGCAGATGACATAATAAAGAATATTCTATCTATCTATAAAATACATAATATTCTATGTATCTATTGATTGCTGGTTGTAGTTATACAAACTAAGAGGTATTTGGCATAATTGCCACAACACTGGTTACCAAACCAAACACATCCAAAAGTATTCCTTAGTCACTATTTAGACGAAAAATTCATATAAAAATTGTTCACTCATATATTTTACCATCAGTCCTCGTTTTCTGAGCTCAGACCCTCTAGGGGTGTGGGTTTACTACGTAGAAATTAACCACAAACACTGGTAGTCTTGTATTATTAGCACATAAATACATTTTTCAGCCACTGTGAACAAAATAATATTGTTTTAGTAATATGCCTATGAAATGAATGTAAAAGAAATATATTTAGATCCAGAACAGTATTTCATACCTAGAAACAGTTTTCTAAAAAGTAAATAGCCTAGGTAATAGACTAGGTATTTGCCTAGTCTCGCAGTCTACTTTCGGGCTATTAAAAATCAGCGAAGTAGAATACGAAAGCATTTGTCTCAACAGTCTATAGTCTGTGTCTAGAGCGACGTATCGACTCATGCTACTACCGCAAAATTCATTCTTACAGAATTTGAAGCAATTTTTAGCCAAAATTTGTGGCAGCCAATAGTTAAGGCGCTGTTGAGTGCCAGTACATAAAATTTACGAAATCTAACCGATTATTGATCCTATTATAGTAATGAGTATTTCCAAAAAGACATACCTCTGTTAGATTCATTTGAACACCTTCTGTTCGAAGACTGTTGCTTTTGTGGAAGATTTCTGAAAATATGAAACAATCGCTTACATTATTAAGATTAAAATAAAGATCCTTACCGGACAGTTTTAAACATGTCTCTACATTTTGATTTTGATATAACTTAATTTGTCCCACTCCCCGGGACATAGGCTTCCCTTAATTGCAGCACATATTTTTGTCATCAAGTCCTACCATTATGCCAATTTATTGGGGGTCGGCGCAGCATCATGTCTTTTCTGCCATACAGCTCTATTAGCCTTCAATTCTGAAGTCACTACCTTTCTAACCATTGCATTCTTCAAAAAATTCACGCATCTCTTCTTTAGTCTTTCCCTACTGATAAAGTCATCCACATTCATACTCAAAACCTTCCTCAAGACGTTCCTTATTCCTACGATTCTACGACAACTCGACACCATGACAATTCAACCCCAGGACAACTCGATGCTAGCAACTCTACCCTGACCACTCGATCCTAAGCAAATGACTCCGACATGGAAAGAAAAAAAAAAGTTTTTTAATTTTATTATATCCATACAAAAATGAACATACCGCCATTTCGTTACGTTTTCATAGAGGACTGCCAGTGAGACCACGAGGCGGAATGGTTCGCTCATCGATTTTTATTTTTTTATTTTAGGGATTGGAATGTATTTATTATAATTGTAATGGATTTTATGTTTATAAATTTTACTTGATTTTGCATTGACTGGTGTAATTTTAATTACACCATTGAATTTGACCATTCTCGTTATCTCGAAACTACTGAGCTTAAAACTGTGAAGAAAAAAAAAAAAATGTTCTTTAGGTACTTATAGAATAGGCGAAAAACCTATAAGAATTCTATGGTCTTAAAACAACATGGCAAATATCTCACTAATAAGTCTACAAACTTACATTTGCAGTTGGAATGTATGGGAGAACATGTTTTTCAACTGCAAAGATAAGCTTGTTCTTCAATCCGACGGAAACCTTATGGCACGAGTCCTACTTGCACTTGTCCGGTTTTTGATGATGGCGATATGTTAATGTTAGAACGGGTTTATATAGCTTTTGTCGCCATTCCCATGTCGAAGGCGATTGGTCAGGGTCGAGCTTTCCGAGTTGAGTTGTCTCGGGGTCAAATTGTCGTGATACCATTCCTGCAGATCACAGACCCATACCATGACAACCGATTTCCATATAGGTAACTTCTCGGTCACCAGCGCCACTTTCAGTATCCCTCTTACTTTTGTAACACATAATTTCAGTATAAATATAAATAAAAAAATAAAAAATGCTTACCAAACGCCCGATGCAGATGCATCACAGCTGAAACAAAGTCGCCAAACCTGAGCATGCCGTCTTTCCTCATATACCTCAGGACAAGGAGGTTCATTACTTTCTCAGGGACTATAAAGCCGACGTCACGTAGGGCGTCGCGGAATCTCTCGGCTCTGAGAACGCCCATCTTTTCTCTCGCGTGTGTCCTGAATACTAGCTGCCAGTGTTTTAAACTACACATGAGGTCCTTGAAGTCTGATAACGAAATGCGGCCTGTGCCTTTTTTCTGTGGTTTTTTGTTAAGGAATATTGAGAAACGGTGTCTGAGGGGTTCGAGGTTTGTTCAAAACGGCTTTATTTCAATCGGATTGTGTAGGAGTATTGACATTGGCATAGCGAGTAAATTTTGTTAGCTGTATTGCCTGGTAATAGTAGCTGTAAAAGCTACTTCAGGAAATAAGTCACCATCTTCCTATCTGCTAACAAGAGCATACTGCGTCCAGCAATAAGCTGATCTATAAAGCAGCAAAGTATAGGTAAATACCATTCCACTAGGATGTTTTCTACAGTATACAAAAGGCAGATATAGCTGAAATTAAATAAACATTAACGATTGAAAAGGATACATCTAAAGACAAAACAATTTGTCTACACGGATCTATCGACGCGCAGCTCTTGATGTAGTCATTCGGAAGGCACGCGTCTAGTAATTCTTGCAGTTCAAAAGGGTCTATTGTCTTATGTTCATCGGCTAGTTGCAGGAACACAGCTTCATATTGCGCGAAACTATTTACTTCTACGACTGGAGGTGCCTTTACTAGAGCGGTTTTCGTCATCTTCGGTGGATTGTCTAAAACCTTCATCTTGATCGGTTTGTTTGAGAATATTCTTAGTGTGAAGTTGGCTTCGTCGCGTGGCTCGAATGTTGTTGGCATTATTATGAACGCGCTCGCTTCTAGTGGAGATCTGCAAAATGGCAGCAGTGTATTTTAGCGGATGGCTTGATCAATTAATTTTATATTTTATGAAGCATAATTTATTCGATTATCAAGGATAATAGGGCAGCATAGTTAGAAATTCTCAGTGGCGGGTAACTACGAGTCAAACAAACAATATATAAAAAAAAAAAAAACACAACAATTCAAGGTGCAGACACGGCGATGGAATCTACGGTTTTTGTGAGTAGATAAGGGTTCAGGTGTCACCACCAGACATATCAACAGGACAATTTATTGTTTTCTAAGATGATATCAGTAAATAAATATTCATTTTAGTTACACATAAGTAGTTTTCTGTAAAACTAAACTTTCAAAGCACGTACCTGTGAGTAACTTGCCGACTATTCGTGTATTGTGAATTTATGGTACTCTTCACTTTCCTAAAGAACAGGGCTTTCGCGGTCTCGTTCATAGGTGAAGGAATTTTATAAATACTGAAGCCAATGACTTTGGGTTCCATAATGCAGTGCTGGTTCAAAGATATGATGACGGTGTCTGGTTCGGTCAATACAATTTGTATTTGAGGGTTCGTATGGAAGAAGTCTGTAAAAAAAAATGTAAAACGATATACCTAGTGAAAGTAGACATGTAATTTTGGTAATTTATTACCTCAGAACTCTGTCGTATAAGAACCGATTTTGAAAATTATTTTTTTGGTAGGATAAACTTCCAGTTTGGTCCCATTTTTATCAAAATCCAGTTCTGATGATGGAATCTATGAAGAATTGAGGGAACTCCTCAAATTTTATAGGCATACATATAGCGATTTTTGTATTTTCATCAACAAGTCAAGCATTTGCATTCAGAAAGTATCGGTGAAGTGGAACTCATGAAGAAGACTACAGAAAGCCACCGGAACTCGTCAGTGGTACGTATTTCACGGAAGGCGATAAGATATTTCGATTAGGATAGTTAAGCGACTATGACAAAACAAATTTAAATAAATGGTTCTGATCAAAATGGTACCATCAAACTGAACTGATGATGAAGCCGGAAGGTAGGCAACAGAACTCCGTAATAAAACAATGTATCCTAGCCGTGTTTGGGTTTATTGGAATTGTCATGAGATGCACTACAGCTATAAATTATTTTTAACCGACTTAAAAAAAAGGAGGAGGTTCGCAATTCATGTATGTAAATATTTTATATGTTCGGGCATAACTTATTTGTTATCATTACGAGTATATATTTATATTTCTTTCATTTGGTAGATGAAGCTTGCCCGGTGGTCCTGTTAAATTTTATTAACTTTTCTAGGGCAATTTTTGAGTTCAGGCTCGTACAGACTCGCGCGATGTCGCGGCAGCGATATCGCACTAGTCTGTACGGGCCTTTAGCTTCAATAATAAGTATCATTATCATCATTATCATTTCAGCCGCCTTGCACAGCTGGACATAGGCCTCCCCCAATGGGGGGGGGGGGTTGCCATAATCGCCACGCTTGGCAGGCGGGTTGGGTTGGGTTGGCTTGTTGGGTTGGTTGGGTTGGATAATAAGTATGACACAACTAAAAAGTGAAAAAAATGTCAACCGTAACCCGTAAAAAAACACAAATAATGTTTTTTTTTTTTCAAAAATTATTTTATTTCGGTAAATTAAGTTTTAGAGACTTATCCTATTTGAAATAACTAAAAAGCGAAAAACGCTTTTTAGTTATTTCAAATAGGAACTTTCGACAGCCATCCGTCTCCATCATCAGACCCTTGTAAGGGCAACTGTTGCCATGAAAAAGCATTTGTAAATACGCCGCATAGGACGACGCCTCTGCTGATGTTCGCATATTATCTCCTTAGCCATGTTGCAATATAGTGGCGATTACGGCAGAAAATCCTTATAATCAATTAGATCTCAATTGACTGAGTTTTATTCAAGATAAATGAGCGCGGAGACATACGATACAACAAGCATAAGATTATCAAGAATAGCTTGGCTGAGCATTTAAAAGTATCGTCACTCAAGGAGGCATTTGTATCTCAAAAAGTACTTACGCACGTAATTCCGACATCCACCAGCCGACACTCCTCTCTTCCACCCCGCTTGATGCATCTTCATCTGCCATTTGAGCTTGTCAGCTAAGAAAGGTTCTGCTCTACAGGTCTCCGAGTCCAAGTGTACTACTTCTATGCGAGTGAAAACGCGTTGGAACTCGGCGAAAAGCATCCAGATGCCTTTTGGCGTTGAGATGAAGCGGTCTCTTTCCTGTTGCGGAATTGTGTGCCATCTGTTGAGAGTTGTAAGCTTTTTTAGTATTTTTCGTGGTATCTTTACAGTACGCAAAGGGGATTAAGATTATTTTTATGATTTTATCCCTCAGTCACGGATCGAATAATCGAATTCTCATCCGTACGCAAAATACGCGCATTGTCGTGGAGTTGCGGACACCAGCCCGTATTACCTATTATCTATCCCTCAGTCACTTTAAAGGGTGGTTAAAGATCTGGGATCACAAAATTGGCGGCTACATTAACTAGTCAAGCATTTTGTATTTAGTTTTGTTTGATGCTAATCTTGAAATACTCTCTTCTTTGGTTACTGTTTAGAGTGCTTGAGGAAGTCAACCCATCTTTGTTTTACCTGCCAGAAGCTTGTCTTTCGGTACAATTCAGATATACAGGCTGTGGCATAAGTTGTGGTCCACCGTAAAGGGGTCAACACATCGTATATTCAGCTATCAGATTATTATTATTATGGAATGGAAAAATGTTGAACCATTTTTTCCATTCCATAGGTCTCAGAAACTTCATTTAAAATGAATAAAATTACATTTAAAATGATATTTGCACGTGAAATACAAAATAAATAAAAAATGACATTTATAGAAATTACAGCCGAATTCGTAAAACAAGTAAATTTTACTAAAAATAATATAACAATATTTTATTCCGAGACTTATGGAAAAAAAATTGGTTTAATGGTATATTATATTGATATAGGAATATACGGTAGTTCGACCCCTTAACGTTGGACTACTATTTACGCCACACTCTGTATATGTGTCCATTAAAATAAACTCGAGACATTGTTCTAAAGAAACTTACGATTCTGGATTTAAAACGATGTAGGGTACTGGAACTTCTCCGATGCCAAGTGGTCGACGCAAACGCACGACGTGTACTGGACCTTTTGTGCTTTCTACCTGTGATGTTGAGAAGAAAGTAATAAAACTACTGAATCAGGTTGGAAAGGAGAATATGTTGATTAACTTCTGCTAAGGTCGTACAGTCACGAGCAATCAAATGTATACGTTGCCAAATTTTCGAATATCTATCTTCTAAAATTCTCATAGAAAATGCACTTTCAGTGGTCCCAAATTTTCCAATTTTCTCGGCAACTTTGAAATTTGTTCCTTCAGTTAGACATGATTCGGACTAATAATTTTGTTTTAATCGTGAATTTTCGCATGTTTTAATTGTTATTCTGCTATTCGAGGCGAAGATAAATTCAACAAATCCAAAGATCATAAAAATCAGTTTAGCCGTATAAATTGTGTAACTAAGCCGACTTTGTTTTATATACCTAATTAAAATAAACATTTATGTATAAAAAAGGAATTGCCGTGCGTTAGTTTCGCAAAAACTCGAAAATGGATCGAGCAGTTTGTTTTTTTTTTTTGTTCTTCTCAATACTGGGGTGGTTTGAAAATTAGAAAAAACCCAAAAGAACAGCTGAACAATCAAAAAAATCTTACGTTTGACTCATGTGATACGAAATTAACCGGTGATCTAGTATGTAAATATAGGATAACTCCAAAATAAGTACCAAATATTGTATTCAAAATTATGTAGGTAACTAATCATTGTCTTGAGTCACAATTAAATAATAAATTTTTCCAAAGTAATGTAAACAAAACACAATCAGTAAATCAATTTGTGCCGCTGTATGTGTATGTGGTCTATGGTGCTACCACAATTAGCTAGCCGGATTCCGTAAAGACTAAGACTTTATGTCTTTATACGGAATCCAGCTTGTTTGGGAGGCTAGAAGTCGTCAAACCTGCGCGCGTTACGGTTCGTGATGATTCTTGGCCTTCTTCTGCTTTTTTCATAATTTAGTTGGGCATTGTCACACTTTTTAAAGAAGAGTATTACCACACCACTGTTCCATGCCTGTAGCGTTTTACCCTCGAGTATGATGAAATCAAACAGCGTCATTCCGACAACACCAGGTTGTTGTTTTTAAGCTGCTTCAGAGCCATCTTAATCTCGTACAAGTTGGCGTCCGGGATGACTTCGGTATAGTGTCGGGTCAATCTAGCTCTTGGGTCGTTTGCCAGATTCGTAGGCCCTTGAAGATCTTAGACCCGACTGTATGGGCAGTTTTCACGAAACCATCGTTATAATTACCACGGAGCTTCCTAGGCACGTGAAACGATTCTAAATTTCGATTCTGAAAGCTCTCAGGGTTTTGGATTTGGGTCGGTGCTGGTCGGTGCTTTCACCGCGTTGATAACAGAGACATTTTTGAATATTTGCTTCTTCATCGATATATGAAATTTATCTCATTTTAGTTGCACCGTCAGAGCTCTGCCAGGTCCACTTTCTGTGCTCACGCTTTCTGAAGAAAGAGTTTATCATAAAGGGGCCTTCCTTCTACAGAAAACTGACCAGTACGTGACCCCGGTTGCTCCGACGTCCAACTCCAAATTGCCCCACTCGCAGCTCATCATCGTCTCGTTGCCCTAGTTTCGTGTTAAAGTCCCCCATGACAATGGCGAAGTCAGTTTAAGAGCCATGCATGCCTCTGGAAATATTCTCATACATGGTCTCCACCTCATCGTCGGGGTGTGACGACATCGGAGCGTAAACCTAGATGTTCTGCGTATAAATACGCCACTCTGGTCGAGACTCTCGATCTTCACCATGTTGCTCACAAGGGACTTTTGGACGATAAACCCGACATCACCTTGAGACTGCTGAACACCCTCCCGGAAATAGAGCAAGTTCCCGGATTTGAGGATTATAGAGTCTTCCCCTCTTTTCGGATTTCAGATAGCCCTACTATACTCCATTATAGCCTGTTCAATTCTTTGAGTTAGCAGGAGTCGGTCCGGAGTGTAGGTACGCGTGTTGTATGTTGCCAGGTTCAGTTTTCGGTGATTGTGGTAGCCAGATCTCCTCCAGGGATTCTTAGCACCTCTTGCCTCACAGTAGCTTTGACTGCTACCATAGCCAAGGGTAGGCGGGCCGCTGCACACTAGGCGTTTTTTCCTTGGTGATTTGGATTGGGAGGGGGGGAGGGGCTATCATAATCGCCACGCTTGGCAGGCAGGTTGGCGATCTCAGTATGGTGTTAAAATACATAGAGAACATTGCGGCCCATTCTCTCAAAGAGGAAGTTCCTTAGCCGGCTTTTACGACACCAACTGGAAGAAATAGGATGGTGCTATTCTTTACGTCCGGAACTACACAGATTAAAAAAAAAAAAAAAACATTTTTTTTATTACCTGTTCCACATTCAAGACGACGTAATTCATTTCCGTTTGAAGTTCGGGAATTTTGTCTTCAGGTGCCTGAAAAAGTAATTTGATGAGTGAGTTTTGCTCAGCATTTATAAGATAAAATCTACTTTGGTGTGTCCTAGTGCATAGACTCACACAAAAATTATGCTAATACTGCATGTACGTTGTGACTTTCATATAGGAAAAAAAAATATATATTATATTATCATTATGTACTGTTTTCGAAATTATCTGCCCTAGGAAATTGTCTTTGTCGCGCTTTTACATACACAAAGTAACAGTCAGACGTCCAACAACCATATGTTGGTTATACAAATATGTTCTGTGGGGACATATAATTCGACGGGTCCGTAGAACAAACACTTATGTAAATATAAGACGATTTTTATTTTTTTGATCAAATGTATTAAGTATCATATACTTAATACATTTGATCTAAAAACTCTTCCGAGTCTTATATTTACACTAGCTTTTGCCCGCGGCTCCGCCCGCGTTGATGTCGGTTATCGCGTAAAAAAGTAGCCTATGTCCTTCTCCATATCCCAGGCTATATCTCTGCCAAATTTCATGACGATCGGTTCAGCGGTTATGGCGTGAAAACGTAACATACAGACAGACAGAGTTACTTTCACATTTATAATATTAGTATGGATAAGTTTTTGTTTGTGTAGTACAATAGCTAATCGCTCTGCTGCTGTGCCAAACACCCATCCCATTAGGTAATATCAAGAGACACATGGTTCAAAACCAATATTTACAATCATGCAACTATATTGGGGTCGGCTTCCAGTCTAACCAGATGGAGCTGAATACCAGTATTTTACATGGAGTGACTGCCTATCTGATCTCTACAACCCATTTAAGGGGTAACACGATACCCCTTGATAAGACTGGTTGTCAGACTTTCGGGCTTCTGACGACCCGCAAAAACTGTCAAAGATCTAGAACTGACAGCCGTGACCAACGGCGTGCTTTCCGAGGCACGGAAGGATTAAGGTATATAAAGATGGTCACCCATCCACGGACCAACCGCAGCAAGCATAGCTTAACCTAATTGATCGACCAGTGCGGCTGGTTCACCTACAATATTTCCATGAATAAATTGAATTTAGCATTCGCATTTGCACACAATACGCCTACTAAGGAAGTGGTTGATTACCTTGCTGGGGTTACATTGGATGAGATTAGCTACGCTCTTTGGTAGACTAACTTCATGTATTTAACTTCGTTGATGATAAAACTTACAGCAGCCACATGATGTGCGGTAACAAGGCTTGTGTTCTTAAGCAAGTTTCTCAGCGTTTCGGCATCAGCCAGTTCGGCCATCTGCAGCGACTCGGTAATGCCCCCTGTGAGGTCTGCAAGCCCATCGAGCAAGCTCCCATACTTAAGAGCTTCGTAGGACCCGTGAAGTCTGAAAATGTAAAAGGAACGGTAAATATCAAAGAAAAAATTTAAGACGACGGTAACCGCCTTTTAATGATTTTATACTGAAGATCACGTCTAAAGGAGTAGTTTTTTTTATTTATTTTTTATGCTTTATTAAAAAGAACTAGGTTCTTAATAATTAATTACAATCTAGCCTTTAAGACTAATAAGCAATTTTAATCTAACTTAACTTTTTACGTGATAATTATTTTAAAACTTAGAATAGTGTTTGTTGTACTTTACACAAGTCCGTTACACTTTCTTAGAGTCTGATAGTTATAATAATAAAAACACTTTGTTCATGTGTTATATGTGTGTCATTGTCACTTTAATTTCTACACTTTTTACACTACACTAACTCAAAGGGTTTTGTTCGTTTTAGTCTTCGCACTATATTTGTGTTGTCTAGCAGCTGAATTGCCTCGACGTTCACATGTCGGTGGAGTCGGTGTTCATGGGCCTCAGCAAATTTTTGAATTATGTTGATGACGGGTTCCGAGTAGTGTTATGGATTTAGAAAAAATATGTTTTGACATATATTTTAATTAAGTTCATTAATGAATATTTTAGATTATGTTTATATTACATAGTGAAATTAATTTGTGAAGTTATCGCGGATAATAAACTGAGAATCACGCAAAACCTATCACGCATATTTTTCTGAAACGTTCACCTTTTTAAAAATAATTTAATTATTGATCTTGTAGTATACGTGTTTTATTATAACACCTTTTGTTTTATGTATAATAAATTAATAATGCGTCATATTTGGGACAGCGCTCCTGGATGGGCGAGTCTAATTACTGGCTGGACGTACGACGCGTTGCGTGAGCTCAGTAAAGAACACGCAAATTAACCACTTAAGGTCACTGGCATATATCTTCGTCTTAAGGGAGTACTTTAAACTAAACACTTTAATTTTTATCTTAGCTCATTTCAGACTTCTGACTCTACAGTTTTATTTGAGATAATTATGTTTTAAAAGTTTACAACAACCACCTTTATCTCCTAGTTTTTTAAATAAGTAGTTAAACTAAACTAATATTGTTTATTAGAGGTACATTAGGTCGCACGTCAATGTTTACAGTTTAACCCTGGCCTAGCGTAGTACGGAACTACAATAAAATAAGCCACTACCTTATTAGGGTTCGGTCCCAAAATGGTAAAAAGGAACCCTTAAGGTGCGAATCAGTCTCCCGTCCATCTGTCACAGCTGGATATCTCAAGAACTACTAATGCTATCAACTTGAAATTTGAAATAGTTTTAGATGACGTTTGCACAACTATTTTGCAAATAAGAAAAATATCATTTTTTTTCAACAGGGACTAAACTGGCGTCTTAAAAATTCGAAGTGCTAGGGCATGTTAGATATCATATGAAAGAGCGCTATTTGTACATTCTCAAACAATACGCCTAGTTTTCGACTATAGCCAAAAAAAAAAAAAATACTGTCCCCCCCCTTTATCTCCGAAATTTGCATAGAGAAAAATCTGAAATTATTCTATGTGATAGAAGTTTATGTGAAGATTACAGGAAACAAAACGATGTCTCTAAAAACCACACTTTTTCTAATATTGTAATTTTAGGTCAGCGCCATCTCTTGACCGATAATAGAACAAATGTAATTTATTTTTTATTTTTGATGGTACGGAACCCTCGGTGCGCGATTCCGACTCGCTCTTGAGCGGTTTTTTTATTTGTTTTGTTACCACTAAAGTGTGGCGTAACTCTGAGTTCAGTGATGTAACTTCTATTTGCTACTGTTAGTGGAAGGTTTTGTTACGGTAGCAATTAAATTAATTATAGCAAATCATACATGGGTTTTTAGAAAATTGATATGCCGTCTTGATTTCTTTTTTAACAGGTACAACCGGTTATTGACTAGTGTTAGAATTTACGGTTATTTAATTGAAGTATTTAGTTATTAACCATTCCTAATTTGTGAAAAAGCTTGTTACTAAATCAATTTGAAGAAAAACAAAAAAAAAAAAAAAACACTTGTGAACGAAGACTAGTCTGTAGGTACCGGATAGGAATAGGATACAGGGTGATTTGTAATAGGGTACATTCCTTGAAATATTTGATGCAAGAGCTAATTTGCAGCATTTTTGTCTATATTAATATAGTAGCTTGGGGTCCAGAGTGGGTTATTTCGGACATAACGAACTTACTTTTTTTTTCGGAAATTTCCCTTCAGCATGACCATAAACTGCTAATGGTTAGAAATCACAAAGAAGCTTTGGAAGAAGTTTTGGACGTTAAACTCATTCTTTTTTGGTAGCTTATGAACCAATGAATCTTTCGAGGTATGAGGAACTGGGTGTAAAGTTCACTCATACTCTATAGTAAAAGGAGGATCCTCCGACCAGACGGGTATTGTGTCTGGTGGGCAACTGCTCGACGGTTGATGTCAGGATGTTGTATATATGCTAGTCGCGCGGTAAACTCTGATAGCGCGATGCAGGATTTGTGACGTCAGGTCTTTGATGCGTAGTTCGCATGTGGCGTTGTTGATACCGCCACAAATCCTTCCAATAAGTTAGTGCAACCTTTTATTAGTCAGTCGAAAGGTCCAACCAAGAAAACTGTCAAGCAAGTACCACGTTTCCTTTAATTATGTGAAAGTAATGGCTCTTTCTCAAGCTGGGTTGTTTTGGTGTCATCGGAACCTTGCTTCTCCTCACGCTAAGTTTGTCCTCTTTAGTAATAATGGCTTCCTTGGGTTAGTTAAAGCTTACCGCTTAAGAGCGTGGTCACCGGTCCACTCCTTTAAAAACATATTATCTAGTGACTGAGAAGGAATTATGACAATCGGCTCAATCAGCTATATCGGTAAGTGTGTCTAGAATTTTCTAATACCTTTTATAAAGTTTAATATTGAGACACGAAGCAGCAAAGTACGATCTAGAGGAATGTGACCGTTTTTATTTAGATCGAATTTTGTTGCTTCGTGTCTCAATATGAAATTTTAAAAAAGGTATTAGAAAATTCTAGACACACTTACCGATATAGTTGATTGAGCCGTTTTTCATAATTCCTTCTCAGTCACGAGATAATATGTTTTTAAAGGAGTGGTGCTAGTGGACCGGTGACAATCCTCTTAAGTATATAAATTGGATTGCTATGGTAATGTTTTTTTTCCATAAATTATGAAGAATAATACATCCGCACTAACTTTGCATAAGCCTTTTCCAGTAGTGCTGGCCACATCTGCTCTGTGTGGTTGCTCTGTAGGAATGCTAGCTTGCCATTGACAGTTGGCAAGCGGTCGTCCACGAGCACCTCTAGCCATTGTCCACACCACCATAGCCGAAACCTGCGAATACAATATCATAATGTTTAGGGAAGAATAAGCAGAGGTCCTTTTTTTTTATCTAGGGCATCTAAGAGTGTAACCACTAAGGTTCCGACTCTTTAACCGGACTTTCCTGTGGCTGCCTTAAGCTCCTAACGAAACTTAATGCCTCCAGCCAGGGCGTAAAAACTATAAACTAAACGACTGCTGCTCGCTAAGGGCACCCCCTGTGGGGTACGAACCTCGGCTTAGGGCAGCTGAGTCGGAGGGACCGCAAGGTACCGACGGTGGCTGGATAAAATCAGTGTTTTGATTATTATCGTGGGGAGTTTGGATTACATGCTGCTCAGCTAAAACGCGTGCTGGCGCTTCACTTACAGTCAAGGGCCGGGGTGGACTATTCGTTAGTCGGGGATTTCGCGCGGGGCCTCGGCGGCGAGGTCGGAATGACGATCGTGTATTGTGTGCTCTTATTTTGCGAACTGTACTAGTTTCCCTACGACTCTCCTGGAGGATAGTAGTGGGGTCGTCTGGGTCGGTCCGTCCATGCCTTGGACGGCGGGTCGAACTAATTTTTGAGGGGACATAACTTGCGGCCTTCACAACTTATCCCTATGAACCTTATAACCTGTTTAGCTTGCCAGGGACGGCAGAGGTTTCATTTGAATTTTACTGGGTTAACCAATTTAGCGCAGCTGCAGCGTTAATAGCTGTGACATAGTTTTTAACTTTTGTAGCTATTATCGTTTTTATTGTAATATGAAAAATAATAGTAGTTGTTTAAAAAAAAAAAAAAAACTTTACTTACTGCATCACAATAGGTGCATTATACTATAGTCATGCTATGTTCATCATCATCATATACTTAAAACTTTAATCTAATGCTAGAGCCAGAAAGAAAAGAAACATGAGATTGGAAACTCACGATGATTTAAGTATTTGTTTTAAGACCTGGACGATCCGCGAAAAAAATAATAATAATAAAACGGGTCAGACTTTGGGGACTGCTGATGGAAGTGAAAACTAAGTATAATATATACACAGTATACATATAGCTCATGGAAAGCGTTCGGTGACGATGACGCGAGTTCCATGATTTTTGTTCATCCAAAAAGTACACATACATACACAGTATACATATAGCTCATGGAAAGCGTTCGGTGACGATGACGCGAGTTCCATGATTTTTGTTCTCCCAAAAAGTGCTCAACGCGCCTAAATAAGTTTTCACTTCAAAAACATCGAATGATACCTGAACACGCCAGCATAAGCTTCATCAACCCTTTGGTCTGCAGGTACAACTCTGTAGAAGAGACCCTTTGTGAGGTATAGAACTCCAAGGCAGGATACCATCCATTTGTCTCCTGCAACCAAAAACTATGGTCAACACAATATAAAATTTGTTGTAACATCAGCAGAATAATTAGTAGACATTCAGAATAATCACTAGATTAAAAAAAAAAATTGCAAAGCAAATAAATACAGAAAAAAAAGTCGTCCTATATTTTACAATTATTGCATTGCATTGCAGTGAACCATGTTCCTGCTGACCTAATAAACGAATACCGTTAAGCAAATATCGTTCGCTAGGTAACGCGCAGCCTAGCTCACAGCCTAGATCGTATAGCAATTCAAAGCATGCGCCCGCGCAAGTGGGGCGTGAGAATGAACAACGGTGTTTGTTATGTAATTATCCACTTCCCGACGCTGTGTAATTCATTTACTTTCTTCCCCCTTACAGGCGTGTATTTGTAATCCGCATTAGCATGCATAGCATTAAATTTGCATTAGTAGTTCTTGAGATAGCCAGCTGTGACAGACGGACAGATCACAGACTGCGTCGTACTATAAGGATTCCTTTTTACCATTTTGGTAAGAAAAAGGTACTTAAATAAAACTAATACAAGTTTCCAATCGACATTTTCATTACAAAATCTCTCCAACAATTGTTTAAAAGGTAAAAAAAGGTAAAAGGTTTTTTTAAAGGTGTTTCTCACGATCATTAAAGAAAATGTTTTTAAAACAACAAGTCTAGAAGCCGACTCCAACATAATTGCAAAAAAGACATCACTTAAAAAGTTCGTACCTAGTACTTAATACAAACAATGAAATAGAATTTTACTAACTTGTACTGGAACTTTTTCATCACTCATTTCTGTGTCATTAGATGGGATTTATGAAGATATCGCATGAATTTTATTATTTTACGATTGCGAACATGTATTTTACTAAAACACAATGTAAAATGTTATATTATTACTGATTTTGATGAAATTAAATCTAAAAACCCGGCCAAGTGCGTGTCGGACCACGCACAATAAAGGGTTGCGTAGTTGGAACGAATTTATTCCAAGAACAAACTTAACGCATTTTAGCTGAAATACAATATGTTCTCCCGTATACCGATATACGTGACGGTCAATTATCCAATTGTAAATGCAAGTGGGTTGACCATTACTCGATATCTTGTAAAGCCTACTTCTCTTGAAACGTACCCGCTGAAGATGCCCTGATTCAAGAGACTAACTCTTGAACCAGGGCATCTTTCGGACACCAGAAACATTATTTTAAGATGACATCAGTCTCACAATCTATATTACTTCAATACAACATAATAATATTCTTCTTCTACATCAACATATTTTTTCGAATTCCTAATAATCACAATACAAAAGGTTAATTCATACAATCGAGGGTTAACGTTTAAACCACTGAATTGAATCCATAGAATGCTCCGCTGAAACCCACGTGATGTTTTAGAAGTTTTTTAAATATTGTTATTACGAGGTAAGAGTCAAGAAAGAGAATGAAATCGTAGTTGGTACGTCCACAGGAGTCTTGTGGAGGTAGTCCTGTGAGGCATACAATCTTCCCACATTCTACAAAGTACCTACACTTTGTAAACAAGGATATTACAAATTAGAGAATTATATGCAAGATAAGAATGCTTGGAAACATGTTAGTCCTGCTCCATGGGACAATTTAGAGTCTAGACAAAATCAAACTGGTTACTAGATTAATTGTATAATTTTGAATTTTTATGATATAACTTTATTTTTGTGATTAATATACCTACTTTAACTCACACACTGATTTATTATTTGTAATATTGACGTTCAAAGGTGCCTTTTATGTGCTACAGAAATAAATTATTTGACTTTAACTTTACCCGTAGTGACGGGACTTGCGGCAAGATTGTGGCTATCAACACTGACACTGTGCCGATAGTCGTTATAGCCAATAGTCTAACAGCCAAACCCTTTAAGTATAGGTAACCCTCTAGAATTCTAGAGGGTTATCTAACTGCCTAACGGCTAACAATGTCGGTCATACCTAGGTATGAACGACATAGTTAGTCGTTACGCAGTTTTTTTGATAGGAAGTGGTGCTTGGTGTGGCTTAAATAGGAGACTTTTCTTCACTGTCATGACAACTGGTAGCTCGGAGCACGTCCCCAATGCGGCGATACGGTTGGTGCAGTGGCTGAGTGATTGCCTGCTGCACTGTGTCACGGTCAGGGGTTCGATTCTCGCACGAAACAAATATTAGACGCATTGATCATCATCGGCCTAGCCTTTTCCCAATGTTGGGGTCGGCTGATGATTGAACACATTGATACATTACAATATGTAAGTATTGTTAAAACTGCTTTCATTAAAAACAACTTTATCAAGCACAGGACAGAACGTGAATTTGATAGGACTAAGTTAATTTGTATTCTTCTCCCCCCTTGTTCCTCCCATGTACTCGTATTGATTACAACAGGTGGGCAAATGTCGGGTTCATAGTAAAACGATTTGTAGGAATTCAATTTGCGCCGGTAGATAGAATATACTATACTAGCTGTGCCCGCGACTTCGTCCGCGTGGAATAGTGACTTTTGGAAGCATTTTTACTTTTTTAGACTAATTATTTTGCAAACAAAACACATACATACATTAAAATAAGCTATTTACAGAATTTTACTCCGTAATTCTCTGTATTTTATTTCTGCGAGTGTGCACATGAACTCCACGACCTCATTCCGCCGGCCCCCTTCTACCATCGGGCATCTAGACGTACTGCAAGTTACCAGCCCTACCTAGTTGATATTCCACCAACTCGCACTAAGCGTTTTCAAACGTTTTTTATAATGCGCACAGCAAAGGAGTGGAACTCTCTGCGTGCGTCTGTGTTTCCGAACGCATACAACCCTAATCTATTCAAAGTGAGAGTGAACAGGCTTCTTCTGGGTGGGCTTCCTCCATCGTAGACTTTGTCTCTGTCACCCAGACCTAGACCAGAATCAAGAGCAAACCCATTGTAAAAAAAAAAAATCTTCTCTATTTTTATTTTCTGGGCCGTAATCTTTTTTGCCGACGTCATCACACAACAACTTTTATCCCCTATTTTTACCCCTTAAGGGTTATTTTTTAGATACTTTGATTTTCGTATTTATTTATATCTAATCAAAAGCCTAAAAAAATTAGTTCAAGCTTCTAGCTTTAAAAATGACGTAATTTCCACACAAACTTCCATCCCCTATTTCAACCCCTTACAGCCCTTTTTTCTTATTAAAAGGTAGCCTATGTCCTTTTTCAGGCTCTAGACTATCTCTATACCAAATTTCATTTAAATCGGTTCAGTAGTTTAGGCGTGATTGCGTAACACAAGAGTTACTTTCGCATTTATAATATTAAGTAAGGGTGGTGGTGGTTACCATGGATACCCCGCCACCACATCTATGAGTACTGTAGTAAGCTCGCATGCAGCATAAACGGAGCTTAGTGGCCACTATTTTCCGTTTTAATGATTACAATAAAACATAACAATTTAAAACTACTGTTTGTAGTAATAATAACGTATATGAAGCACAACTTGACGAGCTTATTTTCTGCATTTTCATTCTAAAGTAAAAGAAATCACCGAAATAACGATGAGGGCGCCACTGTGCACTCGGCGCAGTCTTAAGTAACATTCGCTGTATTTTCCCGTATGGGTTAACGGTTTTCCTGAGAAAGCTAAAAATATTCCTATTACTTAAGTTAGCAACAATATGACACCAGTTGAGACGTCTGCGTCGGGGTGTTCATGTTTTTGTGTGAATATGACAGCTGGCGAACTTGACATGTGATCTGCCCGTAATTGAGGGTTCTGCTTCGAAACTAGTCTAGCTATTTCAGTAGCAAGCAACCTTTTCATGTTGCAAAAATACACGTAAAGTACTATAAAAAAGCAGACTCTTTCGCATCTGCCAGGCCAGACGGCACTCCGCGTAAAGGCTCGTACAGACTCGTGCGATATCGCGGGCGCGACGCGACACTAGTAGCACAATTTCTTTGTCGGTGCCTGTCGCGGCCGCGATATCGCGCGAGTCTGTACGAGCCTTAACACTTATTATTTAAGAGGGCGCTCACCGGTCCACTGGCGCCACTCCATTAAAAAAATATTATAAGTATCGTGACTGAGAAGGAATTATGAAAAACGTCTCAATCAGCAACCTAAGGGCGGCCATACACGGACAGCTCGAGCAGTTAGCGGCTGAGCGACGTACACAGACCGCTCGAGCGGTCGGCGTCGACTGCTCGAGCGGTCGGTTGTTGAACGGGCGCCGTCAGTTGGACTGGTCATCTCTTAGCTGGCACGGTTTTTTTTTTTGATTCTATTTTCTGTACCTACTCTGGACGCTTTTAACGTGCAGGTACGCTTTTATTTTTTACATCGTTCTCACATATAGTTTACATTCAACATTAAAGATGTAACTAATATTTATGTAACAATATGATTTAAAAGTGTGTCCATGGAGTTTCTTTCCCGTTCTTCTACATAGATACCTTCTACGCTTTGGAATGGATAACTAGCTTCATATTTCTGACTGACCGACTCCTTGACAATTATAAAGTGCCTGTAAATTGTTTAATTAAAATAAATGATTTGAGTTTGTTGTACCTAATTAGTATAGTGTGTAGGGTTTTAATTTTGAGGCAGATCTATCTGTCCTAAAATGAACCTGCTCCAAACGATGCATTAGGTACCTACTATACTCCATTTTATAGCATTAGACAAATAACGGCTAAATAACGACAGTTATTGTGTAATATTGTTGAAATTACTGTATTTTAGAGTTATTTTTTTAATGTAAATGGTAAATAGATTACAGTGCTTTGTATTTATCGTGAAATAACGGAGTTTATTAAACGTTTACATCGAAATAACGAAAGAGTGAGAACAGTTATTTTTCTAATGTTATAATAAATGGAGTATAGGTGCATGATAGCCTGTGACGATAATAGATACAATAATAATAAAACACTCACCGTGAGCCATGTCTACACCATATTCTCAATCTTTCTAACAGCGAAAACCCATTTGCATTGCATAGACACAATTTGGTCGCCGCGCCAGTCGCCTGACCTGATAAACTTACATTTTCTCAAAATAGAGAACTGGAAACTCCGTGGATGCTTTCTCATTATGTTTGACCAAGTTGTGTCATGTGTCCCTTGAGTAATGTGTTGTGAGTGACACAACGCATTCACACACACTCACACAGGTGAACCGTGTGCGACGGGGTAGTAGCACAGGTAGTAGATAAATGCATTTGTTGGAATGCAGCAGCTGGCGATCTCGCCATTGTGATCTGTCCATCTATACCTACTAATATTATAAAAATGAAAGATTATTTTGTTTGTTTGTTTGTACCGAATAAGCTCCGAAACTACTGGACCGAATTTAAAATTCCACCAATAGAAAGCTACATTATCAGGAAGTAAAATAGGCTACAATTTATTTAAAAAAAACTTGAGATCCTTAAGAAAATTGCAATAATGTAACCCAAAGTAGCAAAATTTTGCCTATAAACCACGGGATCGAAACATAAGCGGGTGAAACCGCTTTGCGCAAAGAACCTCGGTAAGTGTGTCTAGAATTTTCTAATTTCTTTTATAAAGTTTCATATTGAGACACGAAGCAACAAACTAGGATATAGAGGAATGTGGCCGCTTTTCTTTAGATCGAATTTTGTTGCTTCGTGTCTCAATATGAAACGTTATAAAAGGTATTAGAAAATTCTAGACACACCGAGGTTCGTTACTGAGCCGATTTTCATAATTCCGTCTCAGTCACGAGATAATATTTCTTTAAAGGAGTGGCGCTATTGGACCGGCGTTGTAAGCCCTCTTAATGCATAAGATTATTTTAGATTTAAAAAATGAATAAACCCTAGCAACGAAATAAAAAAGAAGTTACTTTTTCAAACATACTATGGGTTTTGCCAATCTTTAACTAGCTACAGTGACTAAACCATTGGATATATAACTACATTTACTAATAGCATTAGACAAATAACGGCTAAATAACGATAGTTATTGTGTAATACTGTTTATCGTTTGTATTGATTACAGTGCTTTGTATTTATCGTGAAATAACGAGTTTATTAAACGTTTACATCGAAATAACGAAAGGGTGAGAACAGTTATTTGTCTAATGTTATAATAAATGGAGTATAATTTGATTGAATTTTCGAATGCAGACTGAGATCGGACTGAGATTGTCGTATTGTTGTCTCCACCTTGTATAAGTTAGTGGATCTATACAAGTGATGATGACCTTTGATTTCTATTTACCAGCGTAACGGCTTTATATTTATACCGTCAGTTTAGTTCAGAAATTGAGACATTCTGCGACAACTAATTAACTTATTTAACTTTTTAGCTGAATTATAAAGGTACCTATTTAAATCATCATCATCTTCATCATCATCAGCCTATAGCAGTCCACTTCTGGACATAGGCCTCTCCAATAGCACGCCATTCAACTCGATTCTCGGCAACTCTCATCCAGCTGCTACCAGCCACCCTGCGAAGATCGTCGCTCCACCTAGCCTGAGGACTACTTTACGTTTGCCAATTCGCGATCTCCACTCAAGAACACGTCTACCCCAACGGTCATCGGTTCTACGGCTAATATGGCCGGCCCATTGCCACTTCAGCTTGCTTATTATTATTATTATTTAAATAAAAGTTAGTAGAATTGTTGAATTAAGGCTCGTACAGACACGTGCGATATCGCGGGCGCGACAGGCAGCGTCAAAGAAATTGTGCTACTAGTGTCGCGTTGCGCCCGCGATATCGCACTAGTCTGTACGAGCCTTCAATTATTCGCATTTGCAAGTTTGCAATGCAAAAACATTACACTAAGTTTGCAATGCAAAAACATTATACATATACATCTAGCTGAGCAATTAAATAGCTTGAGCACTTTGACGACATAATTATTATAAGTTATAAAAACTGATCATTAATTTCTCAGTTAAAATCAAATCGCAGTTAGCACACAGAGCTGCTCCATAATTGCGTAACACAGTCACAATCTAAATGATTTTGAAGGATATTATGGGTCACATAATTAAAATTAAAATAAAATGTCAAATGCAATTAAAATAAATAAACGAGTAGGTACAATTTATAAGGGTCACATAATTGAAATTAAAATAAAGCGTCAAATTACAACGGCAACAGAATAAAGGTCGTAGCACACGTATCAAATCGGAAAGGGATCGTCACCGTATCAACTCGAGCCGTTCAGTACCTATTATTTGTATGAAACTCCTTACTGCAACGCACACTCGCACCTCGGGACAAGCTCACAACCGCGGTGCGGTGCGTGGTCGACTTGCAGTTCCCGTGCTTACGGTTCTCCGTAGCCTAGCTTACGGCTCTCTGTAGGTACCCTAGCTTACGTCTCTTCGCCCACGCCCCTCCCGCGCACAGTGGATCGTCCCCATACAAGAGGTGTGACATAGAATCAATGACTAGCCGTCAACCAGCGGTCGGCGAGCCGTAAGCGCGGCGTCGCCTAGCCGTAGCCGAGTCGACGTATCGGAGCTTCTGATCCGCTTTGGTTACGTGCTTACGTAAGGTTGACGACTTTTTGACGGCGACGCGAAAGGCGATACGGTTACAATCCCTTTTCGATTTGATAAATGTGCTACGACCTATAAAAAAAGAAATACTATACAATCAGATTAAGGCGAGGTTTGAGCGTGCATTTTTATTCTATAGGCTGGGCGCGAGTACATTGTGCCGTGAATTTCGTTAATTTTGGGTTGACAATTATATGTTTTACGATATTAACAATGTTAAACCCGACGGACATTACATCATCATAGACATTTATTTTGATGTAATTTTCAATACATAATGTGGTATAATATTGAAATAAAATGATTTTATTCTATAAAATAAGGGTATGTTTGGGATTTTTTTTTATCGTGCGAATTTTATCTAATTATGTAACGAGTACCCGACGTACCTACAGAAAGATCTCAAAAGCAACATATAATTTTAACACGTTTTTAATCACTACCGTTTCTAAATAAACTGACATTAAAATTACATTTCCTAGAGGTTAACTTGAAGAACCTCGCTTTAAGTGCCCTGGCTATACATGTCTGTTACAGCATTGTCGTATGTAGGAGCAGTCAAATCGCTCAGCGATCATTACCAGAGGCCCTAGTGTGAGTTTCTCTTAACCATCTCGATTTTACGCATCGAGCGCGTTCGGCGTTCCGATTGGCCTCCGATTGGTCCCTTCACCAATCAGATGAACGCGCTCGATGCGTAAATTCGATATGGTTAAAATAACTCTCACTAGGGTCTCTGGACAAGTGGACAGTATTGGAGCTCGCCCGCACACTGCGCAGTCTGCGCACTCACTTCATATGTTCGAACATTTAGTTTGGACAACAATTGCTACTTGTGTAACGCAATTACCCCGGTTAATTGTTTTTATTTTGTTAGGTTAGGCATGTCCGGAGTCCGGAGTGCACAATACCTTCACCTTTGTATGATGCGTAGCTTTATTTTACTTACCTAATTTGCCAGGTATGACATCAAATACTTCGTTTCTGTCGTGTATGAATGACGGATTCGGGTATATTTCCTGTAACAAAAAAGGAAACGTTTTAACATCATATGCCTGCGGTATTAACGACCAATTATTCTTCATCGTTTTGTGATGTGTAGTGACGAAACAAAATTACACAAAGTACATCCTGCCTGGGTTCGAACCCACGACGTACAGCTCGTAAGTCGCGGTCGTTACCACTGAGCCACTGGAACACCATTGATCATCATCATCTGCTTAGCCTTTTCCCAACTATGTTGAAGTCAGCTTCCACTCTAACCATATTCAGCTGAATACCAGTATTTTACATGGAGCAACAGCCTATCTGACCTCCATAACCCAGTAGCCGAGTAATACGATACCCCTTGGTAAGACTGGTTGTCAGACTTTCGGGCTTCTTACGTACGAGCCGTAAAGACTCATCCACGAATGACAGCCGGGACTCCTCGAGGGGTCTAAGTATGTAAATATGGTCACCCATCTGCGAACCAACCGCGGCAAGCATAGCTTGGATCGATCAACCCGTGCGACTGTTATTACTGCCACCACTGTTCATGTTTTGATAAAAGATAAGTAAACGAGTTTTCCCGTCAGTGGGTTTTGAGCTTCATCATCATCATTTCAGCCGAAAGAGGTCCACTGCTGGACATAGGCCTCCCGCAAGCACTGCCACCTCTACCAGTTCCGTGCTTCCCGCATCCAGCGGATTCCTGCGGCTTTCACAATGTCATCAGTCCACCTTGTGGGATGCCTTCCTACGCTACGTCTTCCGATACGCGGTCGCCACTCCAGAAACTTTCGAGTTTTAAGCTTAGCACATGCCAAACCTGTTAATAAATAAAAAAGTGTCACAAAAGGAATGTATGAAAAGTAAGAGGTGTATTGAGATGTGGGTAGCAGTCGACCTTGCCGCCCACCTGCAGACAAGGTACCTACTCATCTTGGCAGTTCATTGATACCTCGCAGGTATTTGGCAGATTACAAAATTAACAATGTTCCTTATATGGCAGTGGGTTGCAAAACTACACGTCATTTCTTTTTCTTACATAAATCGTATTTATTTATTGTTGCGAAGCCACTTCTATAGATACCATAGAAAGGAGGCCTGTGTCCTGTCAGTGAGGATACGTTACGTGCTGATTATGTAATACATGCCTGACTGGTAATAAATCGTTAAATTTTCTTAGTCGATTATTGGGACATTTTGAATATACTCTATTTATTATAACATTAGACAAATAACTGTTCTCACCCTTTCGTTATTTCGATGTAAACGTTTAATAAACTCCGTTATTTCACGAGAAATACAAAGCACTGTAATCTATTTACCATTTACATTTAAAAAAATAACTCTAAAGTGCAGTAATTTCAACAATATTACACAATAACTGTCGTTATTTAGCCGTTATTTGTCTAATGTATATGGAGTATAGTTTTGGATGAATGACGTTTTGACATGATGGTTGAGAACACTCGGCCTATTTGCTCGGGGCCAGCATCGAATGCGGACGTATTACGACTGGTCATCAATATAACTACCTTTCAATATGTATGTGAGTATTATTGTATTAAACTAGATACTTAACGCATAACGTAACTGATTTTATGACGGACGGCCCAAACCATTCTGGATAAACCTTCTCCTCAAGGGTGTACCACACCAAACGTACCATATTTCATCCCTAAGTTCGTCAAACGGGGAATAACAAGACTGCTTCTCGTCATCTGTTATAATAAACTAGCTTTTGCCCGCGGCTCCGCCCGCGTGGATGTCGGTTATCGCGTAAAAAAGTAGCCTATGTCCGTCTCCATATCCCAGGCTATATCTCTGCCAAATTTCATGGTGATCGGATCAGCGGTTTAGGCGTGAAAAGGTAACATACAGACAGACAGACAGAGTTACTTTCACATTTATAATATTAGTATGGATGAAGTTAAAGAAGAGAATGCATTGCCCGTCAATTGCCAGTGGAATCGTAGGTATCATTGTTTTCTTTTATTTATTAACTCGTACTAGCTTCTGATCGCGACTTCACAAAATTCGCTCTTTTTATAACATTAGTATAGATTAAAGAACACCAACAGCTTAAATACATTCAACAATGGTTTACAAAACTAAGTAAGTTTAGTAACATAACATAAACTCACGCCTTCGTCCCATGGGGGTAGGCAGAAACTATAGAGCACCACCGGTTACATCTGGTCATACACGCACGCCGGTTGCGAGTGCTACGCACCTGACCTTTCTGAAGAACATCACCAATTAGGTCCCTATTATGTTCTCCTAGGGCGTCCCCTCCCGGCGTTTCCATTCACATCTGCCTTGTAAATACCTTTTGTTAGTCGCCTTTCATTCATCCTCTCAACATGACCAAACTATCTAAGCATACTCTTTTCAATTTTCCTCACTACAATACATCTTCTTTTAAACCACATCGATGCCTTATCACATAATTTTTCAGCCTATCGTTCATAGTCACGCCACACATGCTTCGCAAGGAACGATTAACTTTTTAATAGGGAAAACTAAGTTTTCCTATTAAAAAGTCCCTTTTTTTAATAAGGTGTATTTAATGGGAGGCTAAGTGGAAAACAGAAACTGAAAATCGTAAGCTTTGTTTACACGGGGGTTAACAGAAAAACTCTTCTGAAATGACAAGTTTTGGGATTGCTAGTGATAAACAACCAATAAACGTTTATCTGTAACTAAAGTTTACTGTTAATCTGTAGAAAAAAAAAATAGATACAAAACAGTAGATGTAAGAACAGTAATCTATTTGGGCATGATAGGACTAAAGCGACCATGGCTCGAGGGGTAAGATATTGGGTAAGTACGATCAGGAAGCTTCGAGTTCAAATCTCATCAGACCTGCGAGGAATGAAAACTACTATATTATTCAAATTAAATTGTTTCGAAAAGTGCAGAAAACTTATAAAAATGGTATAGAGTTGACAAAACTTCAAAAGCTAATACCTACACAAAATAACGATGCATTGTTGATGCTTCAGCCTCATAAGAACCCCTATTGCAGACACGTCTTCAGGTCCTCGGTAGTACAAGTGGTCAGTAAGAGAAACAACGTAGGAGAACAAGGTTCGATTGAGGAGATTTTATACTTTCTCGTAAACAAAAAGAAATTTGCCTAACTTATTGTTGACAAAGAAAATCTCATTATTTTAAAGTTTTCTTTTCTCTACTTATAATAATATTATATTGGGGTGAACAATAGCTACTCAAAAATTTAAATAGAATTTAAATTTAATTTTTTATAATTTTATTATTTAAATTTCTATGTGATTAGAATAACAACAAATTAATGTAAAAATAATAATAATTATTATTATTTTATTTCAGAAACATCCATAAATTTGTTAGTAAACATTTAACCTTAATAACTATGTTAGAAAATATGCAGGTTGGACAGTTGGTTGGTTGGTTGTAAAGATGATGTTGAACTTCAAAAGCCGCTTAATAGAATATTAGTGATTGAAGTTTTGAGCAAATGATATCACTTACAATAATCTGGGCTTTAAAGCTAGACAACCTGCCATCTCTATTTAGCTTTTAAACCAAAAAAAAGGGTTCAGTTTTCAATTTTTAAACGTGCTTCCTGGCAACAAGGTAGAATTTTGAGTGGTCGGGGTGCTACTGCACAATCTAGCGTGCAACAGTGAAACTTGTTGGGGATGAGGCTGACTATGCGTTTTGCGACGTTCCGAGGTCCCGCTGGGGGCTCTGCATTCGCGAAATAATAGAAAAACTTGGATATCAGCCAAAATATAGCAAATTATACTTTGAATTTTATCTACAAAAATGCGTTATGCTCCCACCGTGCCTATATACGTTAAAAATGTTCGAATATAAGTCGTTAATGCATGACAATTCGAAATTTTGCGCAGTATAAGAAGCAAGTAAAGCCCTATTTCAGCTTTTTCATCACTATCCTCGGTAGTATAGTGGTTAGTATCCCCGCCTGTCACGCGGGAGACCAGGGTTCGATCCCCTGCCGGGGAGACAATTTTTTTGAAAAAAAAAAAAAAAAAATATGCAATGACAAACATTTGAAGACCGTAAAGGTAATGGAGAGGAAAAAAATAATTTAACACTAAAACGCATCAAAGTCTATTTTCAAGTATTAAAAACACTTATTCAGTTAATTTTGACGATTTATAACGAAATAATTTTAGTACCTACAGCTTTAAGAAATATTTTGTTTTTTCTATTCCGTATTTCACTAATTAACTGTTAGAGCTTAATTAAGTATTGCTATATATAGAAAAGCAAGTTTCCTAAAAGCACTTTTAAGTGGTCAGCGAGATGTTGACTTGATGACTAATTTAATAAAATAATATATAATATAAAACGGACTACAAGGACATGCTGACAAAATTTACGCATAATCATAATCATTTATTTGCAATAAGTATTGGAACAGTGTTGGTCTTAAAGTCAGTAATTAAGTTCCTAATACATAGTCAGATATTAGACACGCAAAACAGGCAACTCACTGAAAGTCCACGGTGGCCAATATCAACGGAGATTAGCCAAGTACGCAGGAGATATTAAAGTGTACAAGTGTGTGCACTTTCTGTTCCTGTACTCTCATAGTCCGATGGGACGGCAATCCGATACGACCGAGGAGATATCAGGCGCAGGAACAACGGCTTAACTTGCTTTCCGTGGCACGGGAGTATCACCAGCTTCTAAACTCCGGGCTGCTACTGATAAATTCCTAAGTGGAAAAACCCAATAACAGTTTTCCCGACCTGGGAATTGAACCCAGGACCCGCGCTCAGCAGTCTCGCTTGCGACCACGATACTAACGGGGTAGTCGGATGAATGCTTGGAAACATGCTGGTCCTGCTCCATAGGACAATGTGAGTCTAGACAAAGTCAAACAGGTTGCTAATTTAATTGTATAATGTATTATTTTTATGAAATTAATTTTACACACTGACTTTTTATTTGTATTTTTTTTTTGTAAAATCATTTGTAAATAAGTGAGCACCATGTGTCTAAGACATAATTAATATATCCGTCATTGCTTTATTTTTAATTGTTTTTATCTGTTGTGGTAGGTATAGTAACTATGTAAAAGAGTTTAAAAGAGTAACGGTGGAGTTTGCGTTCTATTTCCGGTTCAGACACGCGATTATTTAAAATTCTTTGAATGCAGGTCGAATTGTTTAAAAAATAAAAATAAAGTCTTCATTTAGTATTTTTTTCTATCTACAGTATTTAAGGTACTTGCCCTCCATGTGGCAGTCGTGGGACGCCCTGTATAATGCATGATCCGCTTCGTCTATGACCGTGCCCATAGCTTGCTGAGCGATAACCCTGCGAAATCAAGAGGTCGAGTAGGTACCACGAACCACTCTTAGTTTCTACGCGCCACATCATTTAGCAGTATTACAAATCCTAACGGGTTCTATACAATCGCGTGCTTTCAATAAGTTTTTTTTTTATTGATGACGTCATCGTTATTGTACTCTTTTGTATAACATTTAGGTAATACGTGTAATAAGTTTGCGATAGTTTTTGGGTATTGCGGCCTTGTGAGTTGTGACGTCACAAGATATAGTCAATCGAATGGTGATAGGTGAAGGCATAGAGTTATCCATACTAATATTATAAATGTGAAAGTAACTCTGTCTGTCTGTCTGTCGGTATGTTATGTTTTCACGCCTAAACCGCTGAACCGATCATCATGAAATTTGACAGAGATATCGCTTGGGATATGGAGAAGGACATAGGCTACTTTTTTACGCGATAACCAACATCCACGCGGGCGGACTTATATATCGATGGGTGAATGTTTAATCCGAATTGGTTTGTCCAACAGTAGCTTTGCGGTAATAATGGGTGATAGAGATTAGATTTGTACCTATACGCGAAAGTATGTAAGGTTGAATAGATATTAGTTATTCAATTACAAAAAAAAAAAATCGTATACTTACATATAGTTTATAACCTGGATTAACATATAGGATACACATTACACATAGGCCCCCCCAATTGGGGGGGTTTACCATAATCGCCACGCTTGGCAGGCGGGTTGGCGAACCTGGACTTATTAGTCTGAAATCGCCAACCCATCTTGAGCAAGCGTGGTGATCAATGCTCATGCTTTCTCTGTATGAGAAGAGGCCTTTGCCCTGCGGTGGGATAATAATAGGCTGGTTTTATTTTATAAGGATATTTTCTCCTATACTCCATTTGAAATAAGATTAGACCTTTTAAAAAGAATTGAAGCTCAATCTCAAAGCATTTATTTAAATTAAACCATTTACAGGCAGTTTTGAATTGTGAAAGAGACGGTCAGTTAGTCAGAAAGTTGAAGCTAGTTGCCCATTCCAAAACGTAGATCTCTATGGAGAAGAACGGGCAAGAAACTCCAAGGACACTCTTTTAAATCAAGATATTACAAAATCATGGATACATTATTCTTGTTGCTTCTATATGTGAGACAATGTAAAAAACAAATAAAACAATTCAAAATCGAAACGACGAAACCAATCTAGTAGAACCAGTCTTGTGTCTATGTATGACCTACCTGCAGTATCTATTCGTCAGTGCTTCACGCGGAGACACATTATGATAAGCGATTAAAACGAAAGCGTAGAGCGATCGAGGTCTGCCCAGCTTGGGCAGAGCACCGACGTGTCCTTATGGACGCAATCGGCGGCGGCAATCTTTCGCTTCCGGCCCTGGTCCAGGCCATGGTCCGGAGCGAGAGTGCATGGGAGGCAGTCACCTCCTTCTGCGAAGCAGTAATGCTCGTGAAGGAAGAGGCGGAACGCGTGAGGGAGCGGCAGTCTGTGCGCCCTAATGACCCTAGTCGCCGCAGAAGACGCCCTGGGTCACCGGCCACCGTGGGCGCGGGCTTGCGGGCGGCGAGCTATGGATAGCTCAGGCCCGGAGCAGGGGGTCTACTCCCTAAGTCCGTCAACGAAGTAACGGGCCCGTCCGTTAGTAGTCCGACACGTCGGACTGAACCCTACTCCCTAGTAATTTCGGATTCATCAGTTTCCAACGGAATCGTAGACAATATTCGTGAACGAAAGACGCATGGCGATTGATGACAATAGAGTTGTGCTATTTTACCGGTCGATTACCGGTTTAATTATTTTGTGGTTTTCAAGCTAAATAAACAAAAATCAATATTTTTTCCTATAAAGATAGACTTTTTATTATAAAGATTAGAATTATTTTTGACATTTTTGTCCGGAAACCGGCATTATCCTGTTGACACCTTTGCCTTTTTCCTTTTTGACATTTTGACGGAAATTTTCAAATTAATTCAACGATACTAGCCGGGAAGTTTTAAAATTATTTTATTTTAGTTTCTTTCTTATTCATTTCGTAAAATGGCCCCAACCGCTGCAGAAACTCACGGACACGGACTCTGGCCGGAGGCGCGTAAGAGCTGGGCAGCCTCAACGTGCTTTATACAGAATTTTTCACTTTTGGTGTGGAAAAAAAATAAAAAAAATTACTAACATGTAGAGTTTTAGAGGTTTGGGGTGTCTAAAAGGGGGTCGAAATTTTCATTATTTTTGCGATAGGACGCACCATTTTCGAGATATAAGCAAAAGAAACGACAAAAATATATACAGTAACAGTACTGATTTTGTACAAGTAGTCGAGATGTTGGTGTGAAGTTTAGTTCATGACAACTAATTGATTTTATTCTACATCTTTTTAATCGCGATTTTATTTTAAAAACGTCAAATTCAGAATAGCAAAATTGCCAAATAGCTTTAAGATAAGTCAGTAACGTCGGGAATACTCGCCAACCTAAATTCTTGGCGTAAATATTGTCGACGTTGCCTCCGCTCTTCCTATATAGCTTCGTCAAGCAATAAAAAAGCAGCCATACTTTGGAATTCCTTACTTTGTCTCGTTCGTCGACAGAACGATAACTATTTTGATGTCGTATCAACTGACATAAGGTTCCGTCAAAACAAGCGTCAAGTGCAACTTTTCGGACGGGCAAAAACGCATCGGGAGTAGGGACAGTTGTCAAATCGTGTTTTCATTCATTCTTCGTCGGGCCCCAAACGAATCGTCGGTCCGTTGGTGATAGGGAGTAGGAAACGCCCGAAACGAAGCCCGAAACGACGGACTTCGTGCTTAGGGAGTAGACCCCCAGGCCCGGGTCGACGGCGCGTTGTGTTCCACGCGCGCCTCAAAGAGATGTCAGCACGCACTGACGGGGTCCGCCAGGACCGGTGCCTGCCAGGGTTGCGGGTTTGTCCGAAAGGGATACCGTGGCCCTGGCACACAGGCAACTGAAGGAACACGGGTGGGTTTTAGTCAGTAAAAGTCTGACACGCCCTCCCGCTCCGCCCACAGCGGGAGAAGTTAATTGATAATTTCCCACCCAAAAATAAAAACTGTCCCTTGTATTTATGTATGTATAGGTAAGTAAGATTAAAATATAAATAGTAATGGAATAACTTCAGGTAATTGACAAAATAGTTTACCACTACAAAACCTTAAAATGATATCGGATTGCTTATAGTGTCTTGTTTGCAATAAGGTATTTACACCCACGCGGGTAAGTGGCAAATAGTCGTTATCGTCATCGCCAGGTTGCCAGCACATAAGGATATACGAAACTGTCAAATTTCTCCAAACGATTTTAAAATGTTGAAGGTTAAGTTCAAAATCGAATGAGAAGTGTTTGACAATTCGTGGTAACTTAATGTGCTTGCGACTGTACCTACGGTCTAGGATCTATACTAGCCGGTCTATTTTGTAAAAATCGCACCGTGAAAACTGAGAAGATCTGTGTGAGAAGTGAGATGTCAATAGTGTTCATTTAAGTTTTCACGGTGAAATTTTTACAGAATACACCCCCAGCTGTGCCCGCACCTCCGCTCGCATGACTATTCAAGGTCAAATTAAATTAGTTAGCGAAACTCCGCAGAGATGATGGATAGGTATGGATATCTTCACAAGATAAAACATTGATTTTTTTCCAAAACTGACTGTTAAAAGCTAGTTCAATTATAGCGTAATAAAAAGTAAAGAGATTATTAAACACATACCTTCGAACGCTTCCACTCGAAATGAAAAGGGGGAGTCTGGTAGTAAAACACTGACGACTGATTAGCGGGGAAGTCAGGATCTTCCCAGAGCTCCGCCTTTTCCAGGCACGTCTGCTTGATGCGCTCGTAATCCGTCATCCTGGGGAGAAAGCAAACTTCGTTCAGTGGCGTCTTACATAGGTACAAACACTAGAACTTCGTACTACCTACAGAATGTTACGTGGTGCGATCAAGGAACGAATAAGACGTGTGTTAGGTAGATGCCCTATAAGGACAATCATACTCTGACAGTATTGGTGATGTCCTTTAAAAAGGCCTCGTGCGTTAGTGAGTAGTTTTTGCAACTGACGGGCTGTGCTTGATTTGACCACATATAAGAATGAACGAGAGCAAAAGGATTAGGTATAATGGGTGTAAAAAGACGCTTAATGAAGCCGAGAGTCACTTACTACTCTACTCCTCGTTAATGTGAGTTTTTTTATGGACCTTACCAGGGAAACATGGTTATATTTGTTCCCACTTGTTCTACTAAACAGTTACGGACATATTGAAGGTTTTCACGAAAATAAGTTTTAGAAGTTCAAGAAGGCTCCAAAGCCATCGAGTCAAAGATATCAACCATCCTAATATGCCGAAGACCTTTAAAAACCGCAGGGTAATAGCGTAACACACATACAATGACAATTGATCGCAATGTATTTCATTCTGACAATTCAGACACGTTCATTGCTTTATTTACGTTGTTGAGTATACGAATTTTTCAAACCTATGAAGCAATGGATTAGGAATATCTTTCAAAATATTCAGATTGTGAATCAGAGTGTTACGCAATAAAGTATAGTAACCGGCATGAGTCGTGAGCACAAATTGACAGCTGCGCAGTAGTAAATTTTTAGGTCTCTTTGGCGGAATGAAGAGGCATGAGACGTGAGCACAAACTGACACCTGCGCAGTAGTAAATTTTTACGTCTCTTTGGCGGAATGAAGAAGCCAGGGGGCGCCGAGCTGCATGCGATTGGTTCGTCAGTCGAAACTCGTCGTCTATTGGACTCTCGCGTGTCGTTTTTATTCAGCCGAAAGTGTACATGCGCTAACTTGCCCCCTTTACTGCCCATCTGTGCTCACGACTCGTGCTGGTTATTCTGCTTCGAGAGGAATAAAGTATACCGAGACCCCTCCGTGCTTTGGAAAGCACGTTAAGCTGTTGGTTGGAAGCCTGAAAGTGTGATAACCTGTTTTATCCAGATGTATCGTGTTACCCAGTTACTGGGTTGTGGTGGTCAAATAGACTTTAGCTCCTTGTAAAATATTGGTATTCAGCAAGAAACAAAGCATATTCAGTATATGTAAATATACTTTGGTCATAATAATTTGATATTGAATGCAGTGCGAGGTGCCAAGATATTTTTGCTGTATGCAGCACAGCCCTAAGTCAAGTCTAAGTAGCAAACTTGAGACTTTAACTTGAAACCTAAACTTAAGAATTGTTTGATTGATGAAGAAATCATAACACTTTCCTGTGAGTCAGACTTTTTCCAGATTTCTTAACTTTACGATACTTAATTCTGGAGTATTCACGCGGTAATGTAGAAAGGCACTGAGGAGTGTTTTAGCTTATGAGGATCTAGAGCAAATTATAGCCACATAGCACTATGGTATCTAATTTTATAGAGGCCTATAGAAGTTGGTACAATGCTCGTGTTAGCCCGTAACGTTTATAGAAAGAAAGAAAATATGAGGTCGCCATCCTTCGGCCCAAGCCGTACAAAGAACTCAGAACACAGAAAGTAAGCGGGTACTTTTTAATGGCAAAACTATCATTGGGTTTCCAAAATATCTACGGTTGTCGTCACCAACCATAACAAATGCTTCCAGCACGTGGTTATCTTAACCGTGAGCGTAACCGCAGGTTTCTCTCATTCCATTGGAAATCGCAGCTTATTGTTTGTGTCTACAATAGAAAATGAATTTTAAATAACTTCAGAATTCAATGGGATTCCACTTTTTGTAATGCACTTTCGCAATGTGAATATATGTAAGATACGAGGAGCATGTTTTAAGTGTGACATGCACAACAAATAAACATGATGTAGGGAGAGATATGAAAAAATGGGTATGTGTTTTACAGGGACCACGTGTAAGGAAATAGTCTTCCTGTGTGTTGCCGTGAACCACAAAGGTGTTTTCTTCAGGGCTTTAAATACCGGTAAATTTTCATAACGTTACCTTGTATTGACAGAGTTAACGTTATATTAAAATAACGGTAATCGATTTAACGTTATATAAGCGACTATTAATTTTACCGTTATTTTAAAAGGGTGAGATGTACCTAAGTAGTGGGGCCTGAGGCGTGCGGCGCGGCGGGAGCCCGCCCTCGCGCCTCTCTGATGCCGTGCCGATCAAAACGTTGCCTGAATCTGCCTGATTCTTACCCACAGAACGGCAACGTAGCTAAATTAACGTTAGTCATCGTATTATTGTTAATGTTAATTAACGTTATACTCGTATTACTGTTAATGCTATCAATTAATGTTAAATTTTTGTAACGTTGTAGGTATAACATTGAAATTGAACGTTACGTAACGGTTATTATTTTGTTATTTGGTAACGTTAACAAGCCCTGGTTTTCTTCGAGGCATGGTTTCTCAGGGCACCAATGCATTCTTATGATATGAAACATTGCATTACAAGATTTATAGAGCATTACGATAAATTAAACACTTGCCGTAATCTAACAAGATAATAAAGCAATTTGAGTCTCCTATCAATACAAATTCAAATAGAATTGGGAACCAAATGTACGCAAAATCACACAAGACACCTAGACACAGAAATGCCAAGGTCAAGAGTCAGAGAGGTGACTCATAAATAAAAATATATATTATATGTATCGGCTGTTTTATCATAAAAGAAAGTGTCATATTAGTGGTCTAATACAAACATGGTTACTTTCTTTTATGTCACCATAAGAACACGATAATTTTTTTTTTTCTTCTATTTTACAATAATATCATAACGTGATTTCGTGAATGCGCGCTGATGTCTTTTTCATGTCACTATACTTTTATACATATTAGCATTAGCGACAAACTGACTTGATACAAGGACAACGTCATTATATGCATATATTATTGAGATTGAAGGTTATTTCACATTGGTATAGGATACAACCGGTTTATTAATTTTTTAAATATATTATACATTTGTGTTCGAAGATGTGACGAAATCACGACCAGTCGTGTAAAACGATTTTATACAATCTAATTAATAAAGTTATTTGTTTTTTTTTTTCTTTCATCTGAGAATGTTAAATTGTGTTATCAATATTTAAAGCAACATGAAATGGCTATACATTACATGTTGCTATAACAAAAAAAAAAAAACCGGTCAAGAGAGGGGTCCGACTAGCGAACCGAGGGTTCCATACCATCAAAAATCATCTAACAAATTACTTTAGTTCCACTGTCGGTCAAGAGATGGCGCTGACCTGAAACTGCAATATTAGAAAAAGTTTGCTATTTAGAGACATCGTTTTATTTTTCCTGTAATCTTTACATAGACTTCTATCACATATAATAATTTCAGATTTTTCTCTATGCAAACTTCGGGGTTATTTCCGAAGTTTGCGAAATAATTGTTGACAAAAAATGTAAAAAAAATATTAGGTTTTTCTTTAAACTTTTAGGTTTTTTTTCAGGTTGATAGCATTAGTAGTTCTTGAGATATCCAGCTGTGACAAACGGACAGACAGACAGAGTCGCAACATAAGGGTTTCTTTTTATCATTTTGGTACGGAACCCTAAAAATAATAATATGATTTTGGTTGGATATTCCGTGCGTGTCCAATGTATTGAGTACTAGCTTTTGCCAACAGCTTCGCCTGCGTGTGTGTCGTAAATTATCTCATGGGAACGTAATACCGGGTCAAAAGTATTCTATGTGTTAAACCAGGTTATAAACTATTTGTGCCCCAAATTTAATCCAAATCCGTCCAACTAAATTTGCTTGATTGAGTAACAAATATCTAAACATACAAACGTTCACATCTATAATATATATATATTTGTTATATATTATAATATATATATATTATACCTACACCTAAGTAGGATTACTGGGAGGTCCATATTTAGCATCCGATGATAGTGATGTTTAGCGCTACGTAACAAACGCTTATAGTGTTTCCAAGTCAGCGTCGAGCGGCAAAAATAAAAATTTGTTGGAAATCAACATAATTTATGTAAGAGGTAAGTTGATATTGGTGCCGATTCCCTTGTTCACAAACTAAACTAAGTAAATTTATGTTCATTTATCTAAGACTATTTGCATTTGAATTTATGGTTTAGCGTCAGAATCAGTCTGATTGTCATTTGTTTCCGTGTCAGACACTGGTCGTTTTGTTCTGGGGATGATCACTGTTCCGAGTATGAACGAAAAAACAAATGAGGATACATAAGTACAGTAAGCACATTCCTCTCGTTCATAAGTATTCGTAACATAAGCATTGCGGATCATACCCCATATAATGGATCACGTATCAACACCGGTGGTACCGTTGAAGAGTTTAATTGACCGAAAAGTTTTCATACGCATCTGTATGGTAGATATTTCGACCTGAATAGCACGGTAGCGGAGCGACTGACGACTTAAGCCTCGTTCCCACTACAACAACACAATACATAGTTTGACTTGGCAAATTTTTTCTGGAATATTTTCGACCTTACTTGATAGTACTCTTTGGGCGTGTGAGTGGGGCTCGTGGCTAAATGTTAACAGACGCACGGGTCAATTGAAGGTTAAGCGACACTTGTCACGGTTGGTTCATGGATGGGTAACCATCTGTTAACTATCGAGACCCTTCCGTGCCTCGGAAAGCACGTTAAACCGTTGGTCCCGGTTGTCATTCGTAGATCTTTGGCAGTCGTTACGGGTAGTTAGAAGCCCGAAAGTCTGACAACTAGGCTTACCAAGGAGTAGCATGTTGCCCAGTTACTGGGTTGTGGAGGTCAGATAGGCAGTCGTTCCATATAAAAATTGGTAGTCAGCTGTTTCCGGTTACACTGGAAGCCAACCTCAACATAGATAGGAAAAGGCTAAGCAAATTGATTTACTTGATACATTTGAAATAAGATTAGACATTTAAAGAAACCTTTTTTACAGTCCGTTCAACCGATTTTGACTTCTATTCCGTAGGAATAAGGATGGCATTAAAAGCAAAAAAGTGGTTACAATACCAACTGTTTACTGCAGCTGCCATTTGTCATGCTACCAACGCAATAGAAGTCAAAATCAGTTAAACAGACATTTAAAAGATTTTTAAATGTCTAATCTTATTTCAAACAGAGTTATAGCTGCCAGTGAAATTATAGGCATTTCACTTTACCTCTAAGATTGGCAATGTATCAGCAAATCTTTTGGTTTGCAGGTGTCTATAGGCGGCACCATGAAGCTTTCTATCAGGTGGACTGCTGTCCTGGTCAATAACATTAAAATAATGAGGTCGCATGTCATCTTCCCATTGTGCATTATAAATGTTCTCTATGATACTTTGTGACGGTGTATCTATGTCGTTTCGTCCGTTAATAATCCGATAAGTGTGTATTATTACTACAGATCCTATAATCGGATGCATATTATCATAAAGTTGAGGTCAACACCTCAACTTTATGATAATATAATATATGCTATTATGGAATGCACTTTTGTATCGATCGCAAAAATCTCGCTATTCCCGAAATGATAATTATAATTATGCTATTTTAAACCAATAAAATCCCAAAATAAAACTGTGATTAATAAAATTTCAATACTCTGTTCATTAAAAATTGTAAAATAGTAATAAATTTACTGCTTTTTGACAATAGAATCGAATGCTAGCTTATGGTAAAGTGAAATAATACCACATATTTAAGAAGTCTTTTCCATACCATGATACCGATTAGTTGTGCATTTCCGGATTTTCTATAATCCCAGGATTTATATTGACAAAATATTTTCAAGAAGCCGCTTCCATAATTTCAAAGCCAAAAATTAACTTTAGGTAAATATGCATCCGATTATCCGATCTCTAATCATTAAGCATCTGCATGTAGGAAAATCATTTTTCTGTTCTATAAATCATTTGCTTTAATCGATCTTGACAGAAAAAGTGTGCAAGGACAATCTAAACTGACTTTCAGTTACTACTACATTGATATTTTAATTTGGCATCACACTATGTTTGAAAGTTTTTTGTGTGTGTGCGAATTTCGACGTTAAATGCCTTTTTGTCACTGGACAATTTGCTACGTTTTTATTACATCCGAAGTCAACGCCTACTAGCAGCCTATTATTTCACTCGGAACAAGTTCACGTAATATAAATATCTTTTTACGCAATTAATAAAAATAAAAAAAGTTAAGCAATTAACAGGGACACTGATATAAGATTGTCTATGTGACTGCACATAGTTGTAACGCAACACGAATGTAATAATCAATTAGATTATAGCATTAAAGTCCAAATTAATTGAAATCACAGTGTTGCAAGTACCGGTAACTTTTATTAAATTCTGGCGGCCATTTCTTGGAGATAGCTTCGTTGGGACAGTTACCTACCATGGGGCGGTTGCGCCGATGCCGACACTTGTGCAGTTACGCAATATGTGTGTCAATAATGCAATATAAATTATCCCTTTTAGTGAAAGTGAGTTAACTAATTTGTAACACTTAAGGTACGGCTGGTAAGCTCGATAAATGGGATTGAAACCAGATTAAAATCTTGGTGTTATCTGAAATTCTACTATTAATCTGTGTGCTCAAGTACATATTGCATTCAGTTTCATCGACAGTTTGTATCGACTCTCTGCTGATATGAACTTCTTCTAATGTTATTCTGTTATTCTCTCATTGTCGTACCCGTCTAGTGGTGGACCACTTTTTCTTTTGCTCTTGTGAAAGTCATGGCAAGGATGAATCCCTTGCCATCACTAACGATCACTGTGACTGTTAAAATCACACTCGAGGTTTACCTAAAAGCACTGGTTTGTGTAGCGGTTGTCACTCCTCTTCAGGGTTCTCATCTGTACATTCTCAGCTCTCTTGCCCTTTTCTCTGTTTTGTTTCTCCTTTAAATCCTCTTAATATTTTCTCTATATAAAAGAGTAATAATATTTTCCCGGGAAAGGGATTCTACTGTATAAAATACGGTTTTAATCAATCATACCGCTTGAAAATAGCCCAATGTCTACTTGGATACTTATTTTATTATTCCATCCTTTCTTGTGTCAATGTCACAACTATCATTGTAGGCAGTCCACTAAATGAACGATCATTTAGTCGTGTACCCATTTGTGCTAAAGCGTGGGTTATGTTCATTTCTATTATCGTCTTCTGTTGTTAGATTGACTAACTATTGCATCAGTGGCCTTATTATGATCCTTGTATCTGTTCCAAAATCCTGCATGATACGCCGTTATCTTACTGTTCTCATTATCCTAGTCATATCAAAGTCAAAGACAAATCATTTATTTCAAATAGGCACATAAAAGGCATTTTGGAACGTCAAAAATTACAAAAAATAATAAAAATGGTTCTAGTTGCCCATTTCAAAAGGTATGGAGTACGTATGGAGAAGAATGGACAAGAAACTTCATATTAATCTTTTAAAATGTTAAAAATATTATATATACATTAATTAATAATTATATGTGAAGACGATGCACCTGGAATAAAATTACTATACCACAATAGGTAAAAAGAATGTAAAGTGAAGTAATGACGGACAAATAAATTATGTGATAGATAGATGGTGCTTACATATTTACAAACATTGTAAAGGTAGATGATTTTACTAAAATTTTAACTAATAAGTCAGAGTGTGAGTTAAAGTAATCACAGAAAATAAAATTAATATCATAACATTTTTAATTTATACAATTAAATTAGCAACCAGTTTGATTTTGTCTCGACTCTAAATTGTCCTATGGAGCAGGACGCTTTCCAAGCATTCTTATCTTGTATATTAATCCTCTTATTTGTAATATGCTTGTTTACAAAGTGTGCTTTTAATATAATATTATAATAATTGAAAGAGGTATTGTGTTATAAACATTTTTCAGGTTTATAATTTTGTTTATTATCTAGTATTTATGTATATTTCTTTGTAATTTTACGTACATGTCATTTTATTTATTGTAAATTTGTGTAGACATGTGACTTATAACATCGCCTTGGATGACTCTGTAAAGATGTTATAATTGTGATTTAAATAAATAAACAAATAAATATGGGTTTTAAATGTTCTTTCATTTGCTTGAATATCAGAAGGTATTTTATTGTAACATTTAACACAGCTAAAGCAAACACATTTATCATCTTTCACATAATCCATTCATCTTTTCTTTGGTCTGCCTCTTTTCTTAAACAAAACAATGGGGAAATATTCAACATTTCCAACTGCAAAAAAGAGTGAACATTCGTCAAATAAAAGTCACCTGAGGGTAACGGATGGCTCGCCGTACTTGATGTCTTGACGACAGGGCACTGACCTTTGCTACTTTACTAAGTTACTGCGTTCTTCAAACCCAATATTTTATTCCGAACGTGCCTCCTAAGTACCGCGCCGTGATTTGTTAGTACCGCTCGAAGTTCTACTTACCTTATAATCATTACGATTTTGGTTTCAAACCATGATATTTGATTGAACGTGATTTTTATGTAAAGTAGGTAAAGGTACTTTTGTACCGCAATATCTTACGGTCAAAGAATTTAACGAATACATTTTTTGTAAGGCCCCTTGAACACATGAAAAGAGGAATAAGATTGATGAGCTTTATGATGATTTAGCTGGAGTTAAATCTTTGCGTTGAGTCTCGTTCATTCATAACTAATCATCCGCAGCGTGAAACACTATTTGCCGATTCGCAGTCCTCATCAGATTATCAGCTAATATGGCCGGCCCATTGCTGCTTCATAGTTGCTGTCTTATAGCCTAAGTTATGTGGATGACTTTGTTATTTATTCACAAGGCATCTACAACAGATAACAATCACAATAAATCAGCAGTATCACATTATAGGTTTCGACCTGATTATCACCTAAAGCATAATCGTACAACATGACTAGCAACACCAATATTAATGATGCTAACTAGAGTAAAAGGCTTAGATCACAAAATTACAGCAACAAGGTCTGTGCGTCTGCTCCTCGACACATTTGCAACTCATGTAGGCAGAGAATGTGTAGGAGACCAAACCCGACAGGTAAAATACATAATTAACACAAATTTACATTATTTATATTGTTATCTTTCAGATCACTTCGGTGTAGAGTTGATCCTTAAGAGAAACTCCGGCCATAGCCACCATTACCAGTTTCTCATAGAACCACCACTTATGCCGTAATTACAGACTTAATTAAAAAACCATTGTGTCTCGCGTGCATCCACGTTTCATATGGCATGTGGAGGGTTAATCCTCAAATTATCATACTTACCACTATTAGAAGGAAGTGCAGATTTTCTTGGGTGTTTTGCTAAACATAATGAAAGTAAAGAAAACCGCGCGTTATTGCGTCCGGCAGCGCTGCCGACCCAGTTGTTCAACTCTCCACCGCATTGATGTGTGCAACATTTGTGTGGGTTAAGCAGAAGCGGTAGCGGGTAGACCCGAAGTCTACCCGCTACCGCTTTTACTTAAGCCAATGGCTCTCTCTGGCTCGTATTCACAACCTGCACTCTAATTGGATAATACACTATAAATCACAATCTGAATAATATTAAAGGATATTGCTAATATTGCTTCATATGTTCGAAACATTTGTCTACTCAGTAACGTAAATAACGCAATGAATGTTGTTGTACTGTCAAAATGAAACCCATTGCTACTGTGTTTCACGCAATAACCCGCTACTCTTGTTACGACAACTGGGAATAGAGTATTGCCTTATGTTTTTTTGTCAAAGAGTGAGACAGTGTAAGCATTCTTCGTGTAAATAGAATAATGAAATTTGCAAGCTAATTTTGGACCACTTTATCTTGGTTAGTAAAGTTAAACCTTTCTATAGAAACAATGTTTCCCACAATGGTGGACATACACATCCCGTCCCGATGACAAAACAACATTATTGACAGAATTTATATAATGCCGCATCCAGGATCGTCTGCACCCGAGGTCACTTTTCAACGGTTATGAAATTGGTATCGTCTTCGAATTAAGTAAATACTTTTGACATTAGATAACAAAACGTAATTATCTAGAGAAGAACTATTAAGTAAAAGGAAAACTATTCATACATAATATAATAATATATTGTAAGTATATCTGTTTGCTTAAAGTTTACATCTGTTGAATGAATAAATGCACATAAGATGTTATACAGTTTGTTTGTTACACTATATTCAACCTTACCGTTGTGCAAATGTTAAGTCAAAATAAAATAATAAGGAGCATTGACATTTTACATTTAGAATACAGTTTCATGCAATTTTAAACTTGATTAACAATAGCTTAGTGTCATTTAAATCATTTGGATCACTTTAATTAGTTATACATCGAGTCTACATACATACAAGACCCAGTCGCTTCTTAACAAAAACAAAAAAAAAACAAAAAAATCATGGCATTTAAAATTATAGATGTTTAAATACATTCCTAGTATATAATTTAAAATTTTCACGCATACATGAATAAATATAAGATATTTTTTTTTTTTTGTATATCTTTAATGTCACCCGCTATCGTCGATCCCACGCACCACAAACACAAACAGACTACCGGATGTTAGCTACAACATGAAACGTCACCATTCATATACGATGTGAACTGTTACACTATTGTTTTTACGTCTTTTCATTGTCAAGGCGCGTTTAAATATATCGCAAACTTTTCGTCTCATCACGAAAGCAAACTTACTGAGTTTTGAAGTGTATTTCTGTATTAGACCAACGTCTTATGGCTTTATTATACATATTTCGTCTTTGAACTTTCAAGTTCTAGGTCGCTTAGTTCTGTTATATTGCCTTATGGTATTCTGTTACGTTTCTAATCGGGTTTATTAAAAAAATATTGAACCACTCTTAAGCATGGCTTGTTAGCAATAACGGTTTATTTATCTTTCTTCATGGTTTACTATTATAATAGCTTGGAAGTTTTACTACTTATGTTGTATGTGTCTGTGGTTTCAGTGTGATTAATTATTTTATCAGACTTATGTCTGACTTAGCCTAGATATCTAAGTTTGTGAATCTGGGGCTTGAAGTATCTTTAGTTAGCGTTCTTAGCACGGTGAATTTAGACTTTAGATTTGTGTTCTTTTCAGGCGTCTGATTTATCTCATTTTGTTTGGGGTTAGCGCGGCATGTCTTTTGCTTCCCTATGCCTCTTTCAGGCCCCACCACAGCTTTTACTTTGTTACTAGCCATCACAACTTTAACACAATCCTTCCACTGTGGTCTAGATTAAATGACTCAGGTGACTTTCTTAACGCAACTAATACCACTCTTAAAAATTGCTACTTTGATCTGAATCATTTGAAAGTGTTGCGATTCGATCTAAATGTCGTAATAGTCAAGGACTGAGCTAAAATTATTCATAAGTTTTTTTTTTTTCAACGTTATTAGCTGTTTTTATTTTGGTGGTGTTCTAAGCGATGGATGTTGTTGGTTCATTCATTTCAATTCCTTTATCTATAAATATTTAAGAAATAAGATCTTTTGTAATTTAATTTATTGATGTATACATTCCGTAAGTATAGTGGCATTTAAGATGCCTTTGTTTAAAATTGATGTTTTCAAGTCATTATTAGACAGTGGATTGTTGGAATATGGAAAATCTGAAGATCTAATGAAATGATTGAAATGTGCCCTTTTTAAGCAAGACCTGGCGAAAGCACGCTTTTTACCGATTGCAGCCAAGCCAAAGGATTTGTATGAATGTATGTATGTATGTTTATCCGTTCCCTCATAACTCTAAACTACTCGTGTATTGACAAACGAGGCATCGTTGGAAGTGTCATGTTTTTCCGCGGTTTATAGGTTATAATATATGACGTCATAAAAAATCTAACAATGTGGCTTACAGTGGATGAAAAGTGTTACCGAAAAAAAAAAAAAACTATTTTTAATTTATCTGTCTGTGGTGTCTTGTTTATACCTTTTTAGTTGGCGTTTCTTCTTTCAAGAGTCTTTACTTCCTTAGTAATAATAAATGTAGTTACATGAATGACCCCAGGGTATTTCTTTAATATAGGCTATAATAATGACGTCATAAAAATCCAACATGGTGGCTTATACTGCCGTCATAAGAACGAAGGCCGTAACTGAAAATTTTGTCAATAATGAGTTATTATCATATTCGGAATCAGCAAAGAAAATGCTATCTTAATCTCATTTTTGATAAAATTCAGTGTTCATGTCAGTTACGGCCTTCTTTCTTATGACGGCAGTATAGCAGATGAAACGTATTAAAAAAAATCCGCATATTTAATTTTTCTGTCTGTGGTGCGTTGTTTGTAGGTACTCTTTTAGTGGCGTTTCTTCTATCAAGAGTCCTTGGTAATAACAAATTAATGTAGTTACATGGAAGATCCCAGGGTATTTTTAAAATCTAAGGTGCTGTTTAGATATACAGTTCGTAATTTCTTCAGCCAAGGTGAAAACTCAGTAACTCTGAATTTCCCTTTAGCTGGCAAGTGTATATGCAGTGCATGCAACATCCAGTACCGATACTTTTGTGATAGATACCCCTCCAAATAGTTCTCGATTTACTATAGTAAAATGACAAGACACGCAAAGTTCTATCTCATAGGCTGGTGGTTAACTTTTCCCAACCCATATCAATTGCCTGGTTCAAGATCCTGCTCAACTCCTGTAGCTTACCTTACGATTTATGCCTTGTTTTTGCTCAATAGCACACTAATGTCCAGAACTTGTCCAATGTCTAATTTTCATTTCAACTATTTTCATAGAATTTTCTAATAGGTATATTCTAAGTTAAAAAAAATATCTTCGATGCTTCCACACTGTGCACACTCTTCAATAACATTCGCGGATTATTGTGATACGTCTTTGTTTTTAGCAAATATCTTGCTAGGATCCGTGCTAAGCAAATATTTACTAGATTGATAGAGACCGCGCACCTTAACTTACCCCAGGATCTCTTCTTTTTAGCCAAATTCTCTTGGCTCCTACTCATTTTATCGAGATATCTGATTGTGTATTTAACTTGTACAACTTTAGCTTGATAAATCTTGACGTGATGCCAAAGTTGGCATTGGCCTTAACATTTGTAACCAATACATATTAAATGCCTTATAAGTGAAAATAATGCTAATCCACCCACTATAACGCCTTAGTGAGCCATTGTTACTTTAATTAAATTCAAATATCACAATTTCTCTTAGTTTTTAAGGAAAGACTTCCAAGCACATTCTTAGAATCTTGGAGAGTTCAATTAACATGTGCCTTTAAATGAACACTCCTGTAACGCCAGGATTGGAAGAAAGATTGGTATTTCAGTTTGTTGCTATTAGCAGAGTATCCTCTTCGTCTTATCCGTAAGCTGGATTTCTATCTCTAGATCTTAGGTAATTAGTAGATTTTTGCCAACCGATTACTCGTTGCAATCGTTTGTAAAATTACCTCCTGAAATTTTTTTCTAACTACGAAGTTTTGGATTTTGGAGACTGGGTGGACTCAAAAATTCGTGTATTTAAGAAAGAATAGAAAAAAAAAATATTGTCTCAAAAATACGTGCATCATCATCATCATTTCAGCCAAAAGACGTCCACTGCTGGACATAGGACTCCCCTAAGCACCACCACTTCGACCGGTTCTGTGCTTCCCGCATCCAGCGCATTCCGCAGCAGTATTAGTCTATATCTTCTATATCTCATCATCATCATCATTTCAGCCGAAAGACGTCCACTGCTGGACATAGGCCTCCCCCAAGCTCCGCCACCTCGACCGGTTCTGTGCTTCCCGCATCCAGCGCATTCCGCAGTTTTCACAAGGTCATCGGTCCACCTTGTGGGAGGCCTTCCAACGCTACGTCTTTCGGTACGTGGTTGCCACTCCAGAACCTTTCGGCCCCAACGGCTATCTGTTCTGCGAGCAATGTGCCCTGCCCACATTGGCAATTCTTGGAGCTATGTCGGTTACCTTGGTTCTCCTGCGGATCTCTTCATTTCTGATTCGATCACGTAGGGAAACTCCAAGCATAGCCCTCTCCTTTGCCCTTTAGGTGACTTATACAAAAATATAATTAACTCGACTGGGTAGGTAAATAGAAAAATATAACATAATAGATCTACTATAATCACGACCACAAAATCGAAACAGTCGGCAGCTGCACGTCATGTCTGTGACATGAAAGCTTCCACTCAGCATGATGCTGTGCTATGAGGGACCCACAGCACAGCGCTGATTTTCAGTGGTCACCCGAAGAAGACGTCCAAGTCAGGTTTAATGAAATTTTGGGGAAGGTGCTGACGACTACCACAAAATCATAGGTTAAAATCATCACTGATTCATTTCATAACACTTTCTTAAAAGTTATTAGGTACCTACCTACTTGTTTATTAGGAGAACTAATAAATCAGAAAGCGTGTTTAAATGTTTGTTACTCAATCACTCCGAAACGCCTCAACAGATTCCAGTGAAACTTGCCACGAAGATGAATCATAATCTGGACTTAACTCTATTTTGGGATACTAACACAAGCGACTCTCACGCACACTGTTTTTATCCCGATATCGAATCTGGTTCCCGATAACATCGGTTTTGCGAAGGAAACTGCAGTAACAAGCTTGTTTCTTTTAGGTTATTTATATCTGTGTATTTTTATCGTACTGAGGTCAGGTCTAAGTGGACCTGGTACTTAAACTGTACATATATACATAATGTGTATAAATACAATACCTTATTAGATTTACATAACGATCAACTCATCCAGGTCCACTAAACCAGTTCCATTCACAAAAAAATATTGCACTATGACGTCACAAACGTCCGACCTCACCATATCCTCACTTGAGCACCAATTTTAAAAGCATAAATCCATTTTTCACATCCAAAACGGTACCCGATTAAGAAATTGCTCTTACAATGTACATAAGTAAATATAGCGAACTTTAAAATCCAGTAGTTGACTAACTCGGTCGGCCCGTAAAAGTGGTTTATTACTTAACCGGTTTATGTTATAACGCAATTTTAAACAGTTGTACTTAAACTCAAAAAAGGTGAAGTAAATAGTTTCTGTGAAAAAAAGTATTAAGTAAAGTGTTTGTTACCAACCTGGATGGAACATGAATATAATCACAACACTTAGATTCACTCACGCGCACTCAAGATGGTGTCCGTCGCGGCACTGCCTGTCCCTCCCCGCTCCGTAAGCCTTCCCCTTACCTGCGCTAAGACTGCGCGTGAGTGGACGAGATAGCGGGTGTTACAACTTTACGAGCGGATGACTTAAGGCGCTACCCCGAGCAAAACGCGTTTTTCAGAGGCTATTAACTCATTAATTATGAGAAATAAACTACATCTAAAAACACATTATTAATGTACGATATCCTATCATCACATTGCACGTTCTTATTTCTTTTTATGTGTTATAAGTACATTTGAAATCTCCGTGTAAAAAAGTACTAAAATTACTGATTGCATGCATCTTTTGCTAAAGTTGACGTTCCATTAATTAGAGAGTTACAGTAATGAATAAATAATTTAAAAATCTTAATAATTCACGTTTTATTTAATTTCAAAAGATCACTCTTCTTTTTTTTAAATAATTCCAAAAATTGTGTGAATTCGGCGTACGCACGGAGCGGGACACAGCGTCCCCGCTGTGACGGAATAGAGAAGGACCGAACGCTCACGCTAGGGGATCGCCTAACGCCTTAACACCGAAGTCGCCAACACCCTTTATTTTTCTTAATCTTGTTTGTTATTGATTCACCAGGTGACTAAGGCCTTTCATAATCCCGAAAATAAATAAGGTCAATAGTGCTTAGACACAAAATCTATCTCTTTAGCGTGATGTTTATTGTTCAGACGCCAAGCTGCTATTGAAAAACATCTTGGTTGACTGGTAGAGAATGTCTAATGCATTAAGTCCGCCTTGGTACCTTATTTTGTGCGAGAAGTTTAAATAAATAAATAAATAAATAATGTCCCATTGAGTCCCATGTCCGTTATTACCCATGAGTCCGTTTTAAGTCCAATAGAGACTTTGGAAATTTTTTAAAGTGGCGCCGGTGACAGAAATGTTGAAAGGACGGCGTTTGGAATGGTATGGGCATGTGATGAGGAGGGAGGAAACGCATGTGACGAGGAGAGTGACGAAGATAAATGTGGATGGATGGAGAGGGAGAGGAAGACCCAAAAAATATGGATGGATTGTGTGAAGAATGATATGAAAGAGAAGGGAGCGAATGATAGATTGACGGTTGACAGGGGGGAATGGAAAAATAAAACGTGTTGCGCCGACCCCAAGTAACATGGGACAAGGGCAGGAAGAGAATATAGAAATCCCATTATTTTATATTAAAGCCAATAACTGCACTCGGTATACATTACTTTCTATTTACTTTTGCGGTTATATAGTTTCTTAGACCGAGTATTCACTATGTGTTGGTCCATCAAAACCGTAGTTCGTATTTCGGTTTTGACAATAACTTCATCAAATTTTGTTTAAACTTCTATCTATCTTCTTTCTGTTTGTATTCTGTAGAATTGTATGTGTATTGTGTTGTGTGTTGTATGTGTGTGTTTAATGTGTGTGTGTATCTGGGAAATGAGCTTCGTCATCCATAACTTTGGTAGCTATGACTTAAGTGACTTCATCTTTAAAGAGTTTGTTATCATCATCAGCTAATCATCAGCTCATCATCTTTAAAGAGTTTATTTCTTGAAATGTCGACTCCATCTAGCTTATTTTTAATATTAATTTAATATGTTGTGTAACAGTGATTCCGACATCTTGATTACAGATTTCATTTCATCGTCCTCCTGCCCTTTATCTGGGGTCACGACGCTGCTTATATCTTCTCCTTCCATACGTCTCTCCCTTTCTTATAGAATCATCTTTCACACAATCTGTAATAAATATTCTGAAAATTGTCATGATATGAAACCGCTTTAAATATCAATGTGACATACGCCTTAATGTGCTCTAACAATACGATACACAGAAGCTGCAGAATTGTTCCATTTATTGTGACTTTGCTAGTTTTATCTGAAGATCTTCTGTTAGAAGCACTTAGTTCAGTTTAGGGCCCAAAGTTTCTTAATGAATAAACAGTGCGATATTGACATGATTACTACATAGGTATTACGATTACTAACCATTCGAAAATAAAAACAATATTTTCAGTTCAATATGAAAACAATTTAATTCTCCTTAAATCACAACGGAGTCATGTTAGCAAGAGAACGACATTCTTCATTCGTTAATAAACATAACATACATAAAATCACGAATAGGGGCGAGCCTATTGCCATCAACGGGCACAAATTCAGACTCCGGGCTGCTACTGAGACATTCCAGATAGAAAATCCCAATAACACTTTGCCGACCTGGGAATCGAACCCAACTCATGCTCAGCATAATACGCTTACGAATACCAGACAAAAAAGGCAGTCGTAGTTATTGAAATTGTGAACTACTAACAACTTCCATTAACTAAGAATAAGAATAAGGTTTAGAAGGAGAATAAGAATAAGATTTAGAAGAATAAGGTTAAGAATAAACAAATTCCATTGATCCATGATCGCTTTATCTTATCAGCAGTGCTTCCAGATGTCAACGCACCGCGAGACACCTCATGCTTCGATCCTTAATAATAAACGTTAATACATATCTCTTGAGTTTTTTTCATTATTTTACATTATTACTGTACAAGTTAAAACAAGTCATTAAATGATAAATGATAAATGATTTTATTTCTGTAAGTAGGTTTTTACAAACACTTTTACACGTCAATCATATTTTAAAACTAGATGAGGTCGGCGTTTCGTATCTGACTACTCTGAGAAGAAAGACCGAAACAAACTCAGAGATCACAGTCTCTTTTAAAGTCCAGACATAATCTTGGTCAAATCATGTGAAGACCATGTAGATTGGTGTCTGAAATGGTCTTTTGAAGAAAGAACCACACAGATTGAGTGGACCGATCCATTCAGTGCACGCATTTGTCAGTAATCATGCAGCTCAACTCAGAACATAAGGAGCTCAACGATTCGACGAACAATACCAAAGAAAGGACATTTGGGCAGGCCGCATAAATTACTCAAACTGCCATACCATAATCAGAAAAAAAAAATACTGAGAAGAAAAAAATAAAAATAAAGACCCACATAGTCTTCACATTCACAATAATTAAAATAATAATATTATACTTCACAAGTAAATATTCATGTCAATGTGTATAAAGCAATCACAATAAAAAAAGTTTCAATATGTAAAATTTGGAGCAGCTCATTAATCACGTATGTGACCTTTCTGAAGATCATCAACATTTTTTTCTACTATTGTCCAATTGTAGAGCCATAATGGCACCTTTTCATATTATGTTGATAAGAGTAAATGAATGAATTAGACCGCAAAAATGTGGTTAGAAATTAAGTATAAAATATACACATTTTTTATTTTTATGGACAAAAGAAAGTGCTATTACTCGTAAAGTAGACAAAACTTGATTTAAAGTGCGTGAAAATGACTAACATAAATAACATTAAACGTCGCGTGTTAGTTGTTACCAGTTCAAAGGCAGAAGGAGGGTGTAACAACCAACATGATGTATCTCATATCTTCATTCCAATCTTTCAATAGTACGTATTGTCTGTTAAAATAGACGCCAACATAGGCTTTTCACTCTCTTGCACCCCCCTATAACTTCGTTGTGGATAAAACTAGAAGCCTGAATTTTCAGTAACCAAGCAGGCATTGTATAAAAACGGTATATTTCAAATTTCATTCAATTTGAACCAGTAGTTTAAGAATTATAACTAATCAAAGTTTCTTAAATTTGTCACTCACTGACTGACCGATTATCAAAACTCTCAAGGCACTTCTAGCAGACATAGAAGCTTCAAATTTAGAATACAATTCCAATTTTCAATTCTGAATCAATTTAATTGAATATAATATTACTTGTGAGATACATTGTGTTTTTAATAAATAAATAAAAACCAGCCAAGTGCGTGTCGGACCACGCACAATGAAGGGTTCCGTACTTGGAAAGAATTTATCCTAAGAACAAACTTAACATTGTAGTTGGTAAACATAATCTCCCATACATTCCAACTGCAAATGTTAGTTTGTACGCACAATATCGAGAAATTTACCATGTTATTTTAAGACCATAGACTTTTTATAGATTTTCCTGTAATCTATAAGTATAGAACTATTTTTTGTATTTTTTTCAAAATTTTAGGTTCAGTAGTTTCGGAGATAAGGGGGGGAATGATCAGTTTTCGTCTATTTTCACTTATAACTTTAAAATTATTTATTTTAAAATTATTAAAAAAATATATTTGAGGCCCTTACAGTAACTCCTTTCATTTGATATGTCACACGATACAGTATGCAAAACTTTTTTTAAAAATTTTCTTGTTTGCCCCCAAAACTGACCCCAATATTCTAAATAAATTTATTTACGGTTCACGTCTGTGTTTGGGTAACTCAAATTGATATGTATACCAAATTTTAACTTAATCGGTCCATTACATAGTTAGGGGGTGGGGTAATGGTAAATTTTCGTCTATTTTCACTTATAACTTTAAAATAATTTATTTTAAAATCATAAAAAATATATATTTGAGACCCACACAGTAAGCCCTTTTATTTGATATGTCACACGGTACAGATTGCAAAACTTTATTTTTTATTTTTTTTGTTTGCCCCCCAAAACTGACCGCAATATTCTAAATTCATTTATTTACGGTTAACGTCCGTGTATGGGACATTCAAATTGATATGTATACCAAATTGGCTGTGACAGAGGGCAGACAGACAGACAGACAGACGCACGAGTGATCCTATAACGGTTCCGTTTTTCCTTTTGAGGTACGGAACCCTAAAAAAGATAAATTGTGTTTAGTGCAATTGCCAAGTCAATCTATTTATTTAAAACATAAAATATTTTTAATATTGATATGGTCACTATAAGATGTTGTTAGGTTAGCCAATTATGTAATAACTTAAGACAGAGAGCTCTTAAGTAGGGACTGAATAAATTGACCGACTTGGTATTACATGGATCTCACAACTATTTACGATAGAGTAACTGAGTTGCGAGACTTGTTGACAGGTTATGATTTTGATGGCATTTAAGTTACACCAAAGGCGCCAAAGTTCAACAGCTATCATTCACCCTTTTCGTCGTCTTTCAAAACATTCGATGATTGCTTGTGACGTTGGGTTGCTTCCTTATCCTTACTTCCACTCCTCAGTATCATCTTCTCTACCACCCGAGCTTACTTCTGTCGTAACACCCAGTCGTTGGATTTTAACATTCGAATAAATAATGATAGGGCGTGGGTAAGGAGCTCGTCCGGGGTAGGCGTGGAAGTGCTAACACCATACATCTTTTCGCCGCCATCAGCGTTGCTGTGATCCGGTTTGTAAAAGTGTGAGATAGAAAATATAAAGAAAGAAAATACGTTTATGTGCGGTAAACATGACGCAAAGAAAGAACACAAACACAAAAAAGAACAAATTGGGGGAAAATATGCGTCACATCCACGAAAACGGCCAACGCTCAGCATAATGCTGCGACCCTATGCGAGACGGACCCCCAGCGCTGGTTTTCATTGAGAGCCGGCGTTGACGTGATGACGTCGTCTGGTGCAGCATACGGAATTAAAAAAAAATAGGCCTGCATAAGAACTGCCGAAGTGAAAACTCAAAACTTTGGAATAACTGACTGTCTGGCGCAACACGTCACTAGCGTGTCGGGCATTTCGGTGACGCAAACCCATAAATTTTTCCCCTATCAAAAAACGTTCAACACGGCTAAACAAGTTTTCATTTAAAAAATAAAATAAATATGCATAAATAGTGCGTGGGGCAGTAACAACAGTATCATGTCTTTAATTTCGAGCAGTCTGGACTGTTTGTACGTGAATCGCTGCTGCGCTATTCCCATGGAATGGTGCAGCCGCGGTGATGCGTGGATAGTATTGCCGTTGTATGTATTGTACCTACAGGATTTATGTTCAGGATGTATATAAAATTATCATATTACTAACTATGACTCATTTGTTACAAATGAGTCATAGTTACTTTATTAAATACATTTAATTGAATTGAATAAATGGAATATGCTTACTATCGCACAGAGCTGAAAATTAATGAGTAAGCATTTTCAGCTGTGTGTAATCGATCCATGTCCAAGTGCGGTAATGAAAACTTACCATACGGACTCTGATGGTAAGTTGGGCAAATAGTAAAGTCGATTCCCCTCCGGAGCAACTGGACAGATTCTCGGCTGGACAGTTTCTCAGCTGGACAGATTAGCAACTGGACAGAACGTGTACAGTCGAATAAAGCGGAATAAATCGAATTGTACGAATTGGAGATGTAGCAACAAACGTGAGTGTAGTAGGTACATAACAATAACAATGATTTTAATTTAACAAAACTATTAAATTCCAACGTCTTAAAAATAAGTACTATGTTTCACAGTTTATAATCTTATTTTTTCACGACTGTACTCTGTACAGTCGCTAATCTGTCCAGCTACGAAACTGTCCAGCTGAGAATCTGTCCAGTTACACCGGAGCGGTCGATTCTAGCCGAATATTATCAAAATTCAATTCACAATCAACGTTTTAGCAACAAAACATCGGAGACTAATTTGAAATTTGCTCTAAATTATTCATATTCAAATAACTTGCGGAATCACTTACCTATAGTTAAAACCGTTCAAAATCAATGCGAAGATGAAGATACATCGATACAACATAAGATGCAAACGATTTTAAACACTAATGGAGAGCAACATAGTTTCTTTTAGATATTGATATTATACTACTATGCAGTTTATTTGCTTTCATTAACTCACCTTTGAACTATTACTATACAAGTACTGTTTTTTTTTTTGACTAAACCGGACATACCTCATGAATGCATCAATATCTTTAGAATTTGACGAACTCAAAAGTTTTATATTCAGTAGTTGTTTTCGACTATACTCCATTTACTATAGCATTAGACAAATAACGGCTAAATAACGACAGTTATTGTGTAATATTGTTGAAATTACTGCACTTTAGAGTTATTTTTTTAATGTAAATGGTAAATAGATTACAGTGCTTTGTATTTATAGTGAACTAACGGAGCTTATTAAACGTTTACATCGAAATAACGAAAGGGTGAGAACAGTTATTTGTCTAATCCATACTAATCCATACTAATATTATAAATGTGAAAGTAACTCTGTCTGTCTGTCTGTCTGTATGTTACCTTTTCACGCCTAAACCGCTGAACCGATCATCATGAAATTTGACAGAGATATAGCCTGGGCTATGGAGACGGACATAGGCTACTTTTTATGAGATAACCGACATCTACGCGGGCGGAGCCGCGGGCAAAAGCTAGTGTTATAATAAATGGAGTATAGTAGTCACTTTGTTAACAAAAATCTGTGATAAAAATCTGTGAAATCTGTAGATGCTATAACTAAGTCTTCTTCTTGGTCGCGTACTTCATTACTGAAGGTTCAGTTCCTGAAAAGCGTTCGTGGCTTTATGAATGATGTTATTCCAATTCGTTTGGTTCTTGGCTTCTCTCACGGCGGTCGTAGCAGAGTCCAGTGAGGTTACTTGTTCTGACCAACTGTTAGATGACCGGCTGCGAGGTTTATTCCCTTCTATCTTGCCCATCACCACTAACCCTAGTAGCATTTTTTGTTGCCATTTAATTGGGCCACTTACAGAGGTAAGTTACCCAACTAAATGCTAACAAAAAATGCTACTAGGGAACTTTTTAAGGATATCTGATTCTCGACAGAAACCGAGAATCCTTTGGTATTTTGTGGTTTTAGGAATTAAACCAAAACCAACGGAATAAAGGACTGGGATGCTTATACAGGATCTACTCGTAGATTATGACACGAAATAGACAATTCATTGAAGCATAATTATATTAAAATCCATACTGTATATAAACCTATTATTACCGGTTCCTATCAAAGCAGAGATGAGAGATGACTTGTAAACAACAAACACGATTTGTACTGTTGCGTTTGAGGAGTATGATACGCCTCGCTTGGCTTAGATAGGGAGCGCTATTTCTTTTCCCATTGTATTTGGTCACTATAATCTTTCGGAAGTCTTTAGCCCTGTTTCCGTTGTCAATCATTGTTTACACAAACAGACTTATTCAATCCATGCTTCGAAGAGCACGTTGAACGGTCCCAAAACCCCAATAACTTTATCTTGGCTCGAACCAGGTTTAGAACCGGGGACCACTTGAGTTCTTGATCTGCAGCTGCTAAGCGACACACTAAACCAACGAGCTGGTACATATCTTTTCGTAAAGAAGTTAAGCTTGTAAAAATGGCATAGCTACCTATTTCTAGTCATGCCCAGTGTATCAAGTCTGTGCAGGTTCGAGCAAATTGCACAAGACTTTGTGCTCCTCGCGTCTGGATCAATTAAACAAAGTACAAACAAGTAATTGTTATATGGCTTAACAAAGCAAAGGAAATATATGGAACAAGAAAAATTAATCACCCTGTTGACTACAATCCATAGGTTTATTTATTCTAACATACCTACAAACTCAGTGCATTATGCAGTAAACATGTTTCCAAATAGAGCACTTCCTTTTGTGACGTAAATCTTAATAAATGACTTGGTGATCTTTAAGGGCAAGCGCTCAGGTAGCCCGCGAAATTCAAATATTCTATGTAGTATAAGTATTGATAATTTTAATGAGTGTAATTCTGTAAATACATACTTGTTACATACTCGTTTACAACTTCGAGTGTAGCGTCTCCGATATTCATGAGAGTGGGTGTTACATGGGCATTTGACATGACCTTTGTCTTGTCCATGTTCATCCTAAGACCCACTCTTTCGGAAGCTCTACTAAGGTCATCGAGCATTGTACTGAGGTCGTCCATAGTCTCAGCCATGACAACGTACCGGAAGACGTAGCGTTGGAAGGCCTCCCACAAGGTGGACGGATGACCTTATGAAAGCCGCAGGAATCCGCTGGATGCGGGAAGCACAGAACCGGTCGAGGTGGCGGAGCTTGGGGGAGGCCTATGTCCAGCAGTGGACGTCTTTCGGCTGAAATGATGACGATGATACTTGTTACAGTCGCAAATCATAGTTTGATCAACATACACTGTAAATTGCAAAAAACTTGAATTTCGCGGGCTAGCCTGGCGCTTTCGCCCCAAGGGAATTTATTTCTAAGTGCAAGTTTCGGGCGCAAGACTTGGTATGAGGCAGTGTCACATTTATTATTTCATTAGTAATCACTAACTCCAAAAAAAAAAAATCACTTCCTCTCTCCTTAAACATCATCATTACTTGAAGTTCTTCTCTCTTGTATCATGTTTATTATTGTATGTATATATATATTGTATTGCATATATATATTTGTATGGATAAATATCTATATGCTTTATGTATGTATGTATTTATTGTATATGTAAATGGTACACCACTGACTACCTGCAGTATTGTCCTACTTTTTGATCCATCCAAAGTTTGTCTGTAAAAGATCGCTTTTAGCGATAAGACCGCCCATTGTGGCACCCTATGTAACAGTTCTACATTTATATCTGTAATTTTTATGGTGTACATAATAAAGAGTATTCTATCTATCTATCTATCCATCTGACAGACATACTGGATCGGTAGTAGGTGGTATCCTATCCAGTATGTGAAAATTAAGCGAAGAACAGTTTAACCCTGACCTGGCTGGACTCCTTCAACATGATACTTGGGTAATACGTTCTTTTTCTTAGTCTAAATATAAGTATAAATAAAAAACACAATACTTTCTGAATATTTTATTACAGCTATAACGATAATGAATCAGAAATTAACTAGTTTATAACGAATACAATACAATAATTACAGTAAAATAAACATAGTCACGCTACAAATATTTCAAAAAAAGTGGTGTCTAATTACTCAATTATTATTTGCCAACACGAATCTATTACATTCAGATAATTATTATTAAAGAACTGAACGCTTGGGTATAAAAAGTGCACGATATATGCGTGACCATAGTTAGAAAACTTGGCTTGCACACTACCGGGCGACTTTTTACAACATCAAACGTGATCCGTAAAACTTGAAAGAGATTTAGGTGCTGGTCACATTCTATTAAACATTGAGAAATTGTGTTACTACTCGTATTAAGATCCATAAAATCGCAAAAACCACAAAAAATAGTTATATAGTTAAAGGCTATTTACATCAGTTATTTACATAAATACACTAACGAAATTGGGACATACAGCAGTCGTTACATTTTATAGAAGATCGCTTTACACACCGATACCAATGAGCACACCGTGTATTTGACGGTTAGATTCAAATTAGACCACATCATGTATGCAATACATTTGCATAATTAGTTGGAAAATACATAACCCTTATGGCCTCGGTGTCTACAGCTTTTAAGTCTTATTTATCTTAAACAACAAGACAGTAAGATAGAAAATTTTAGTGAAGATTTTCTTTATTTGTGAAAGAGATGACTTATTTGATGAAATTAACATAAATAATTACAGCACAACATCAGAGACGACTCTTATTATTATTAAAGATACATGGGAGATCATCCAATATTTAAATTCTTAGAGTATTTGATTTAACTTAGTCATTATTGGCTATGCCACAGTGAAACGCGTTAGACAAAAATGGGATACATTTAAGATACGACCTGACGATACGATGCTGACCTGATGGAAATCACATGATCGTTTTTTTTAGAAGCCCTGACTATTTCAATTATTATTATTGAAGCTAATCTAATAGTCTACTTACACACAAAATTGCACCATAGCCAGTAAGGACACGCAGAAACAGAAATGCAGTGTTTTTCTACTATAAGCGTAGAAAAAACATTTCCAAGCATCAAGACGAAGATTTCAATTAGGTACTATAATTGGATTAAATGTTTATTTCGTGTCTTTGAATAGTATTTACACGGTGAATTCTAAGAATTACATGGGATAACAATGATACTTTAATTTATTACTGGAATAAAAGAAAAATCATTATTTATTACTGACTAATGAATGTGCATAATATGATTTAAAAGTTGATTAAAATACAGAACTACAGATTGCGAGTACCTACGAATTTGTACTATGATGAGTGCGGCTGAAGCGGTGCCGTTGCGGGTGCCGGTATAATGTGCCAGAGTCGTAGATTCGAACCAAGACAGGCGCTTTGCTTTGTGTACATCACATAACATTACATTACATCACCATTGCTCTCAAAACGGTGAAGGAAAACATCTTGAGGAAACTGGCGTATCAGCATAGAACCAAAAATTAGAAGACATGTGACATCTACCAAACCGCGCTAGACACGCGGGGCTCAGTAGACAGATTGAGCCGTCATCTATGACAGCCCTCTCTCTCACCGAGAGGAGACCTGGGGCCTTACTCCCGAAAACGATTCGAGTTTGATTTTGATTCCGATTCGAACTCGCTTCTGGAGCCTTACTCCCGACAGCATCGAGTTCTGAATCAATCGAATTAGGTTCGAATTAAATGCCGATCCATACTCTTGAATCCAAGCAGCTAGCGCACGATCGTGCGGTGGTTCGAAGCGAAACTAACTTCGGTCAGTTTTAAGTTTTAAATCGAGTTCGGATCAGAAGCGAAATCGAATCGGAATCAAAATCAAACTCGAATCGTTTTTGGGAGTAAGGCCCCTGTTCTGTTGTGTGGGATCATTATATAGGCTAATTATGAGTGCGTGAGATTTTTGTTTTAGCATTTTAGAACGAAACCACAATATGGTGACAAAAGATGCCGTTTAATGCTGAGTAAACGGCATTTGATGCTGTTTTTAAGGGCTGTTTATTTAATGTTGAAACATGTCACTTTGTCATGTGCGCTTTTATTTGTGCACCTGTATATGGAACAGTGGCTTTCTCTGTGGCTTCGACCAACAGTGCTATTGATAGTCTACGTGCAGATTATTAATATTATTATATCGCACGAAGAAGAATTTTTGTCACAATTGTAGCACCGAGTCTGTTTAATCAACATGTCTACCCTAAAGACTATAATGTATGAGATTCAATTTTATGTCAGGTATATCAGAATCTTTAGTACTGCCTTGAATTGTAATTCCCGCTGTTTAAGCTGGTTATTCTCCAATCTGTAACAAAAGGTTTAAGATTACCAACTACAACTAAGCAAGCAAATTTTTGCTTTATAATATATAAAGCAAAAATTTCTTTAAATAATTTCTAATATATAAGTTACGTGGCTTCCACCACCGCCACACCATTCATAAGAGCATAGATTGCCAAATTGGATGGGGAAATATTCCAGGTATGTTTCATAGAAACCATCATCCTATATGACGATTCATCGTATGCTTATGTATGTCTCTAAAGATATATGCTCCGATTTTGAACGCATCAGGTTACTCAAAATAGATAGGTATTCAAACTACGCCCAAGGGTAATCCTACTACCAACCCAACTACTTACTTAACTATCAAACCATAAAACTACGTACCGCGGATAGTCTTTCTCGTCATGACTGGTTTCCATCTAGTGTCCTGTTCACTGTAAATAAAAAATATTAATGAATATACTCAGATTAAACAATTTCTTTAGCCAGAGAAGCACAGCAGTGGTTACCATTTCGAATTTCCATAACAAAAACATAATTGGTAAGTATTCAACTTTCCCATTCAACGATTTGTCCCATTTATCCCAGAAAGATACATACGTAAGTCCAGTTGCAAATGTCATCAACGGGGTATGTTACCATCTACCTAGATCGCACTGACAACATCGTATTCAGAGGAATGTTTCGTATTTAATTGTTGTCGCTTCTTCTATTATGGGGTCTGTATTAGTAGATAAATATATACCTTTAATTGTGAGCAAGGGTAAACTCAACTTCCAGCTTCTCTTTGCCAAGATAAAAATGGAATGAATCCAAAGCGTCGTTTGTTTTGCTATGGATGTTTGATTATAATCCACAGGGTTTGAAAAGTACAGCGAGTTTCAACAATAACTTTCGTTTCACATTTTCAGCAGCATTAGGATAAAATATATAACATCGCACAGCAATGACAGGAGACAGTTACTTTTCAATTCGCATAATAATAATGTTGATTGTTTTATAGATAATGCAGTAGTATGCCAGAATGCGGTAGCTAATCCGACGTAGCGTGACGTACAATCAGATTGACTAACACATTGGCCGCAGCTTAGCTTCCTAGTCCATAAAGGTAAAAAATATTATGTTTTTACCACTTGTGAACATGTCGTAAATGATGGCACATCACGCTTTAATTGCCCATTCATTTGTTTTATGGTTTCAGTCACAGAAACAAATGAATGAACAAACAAATGAAGCTCAAGTGACCTGAGTATCATCGGGGGGTTTTAAATGATACATTGTTACCCATGAATCATTCACAAGTGGTGCAATATTTTCTTCTTAATTCTTTACATATCAGTTTACTTGACGTTAGCATTGCGTTGATGTCTTTGCCGAGCATGATATAACTAAACTAATTATGTTACTCACAGTTCTTCCTGTCAGAGATTCGGTTCCTCCTACGTTCCCTTGCGACTGGCTTGCGCTTAGATGTGGCTGATCTCACCAAACTTTCTAATATCTCATCATCCGCTGATAAGTCTCCACTAAAAACAAAATATGAATTATGCAGGGTTAAATACCGTTGATGACAATTTTTTTTTAAATTTTTGGCTTCGAAAATAAAATTCATCAGTCAACGAGCGAAAGTAATAACGTGAAACCAAAGTCAGAGCGAAATTTTTTTCTGTACAGGCAATTATCAGTTTAAACTGGTCTCAAATGATAGCTGAAATATCCAAAAACTAGCCAACCGATAATTCAAAATGATATTTATATCCTGGTTCGATTGTAGAAATGGCCATGTCGTGATCTGCCTGGCCATTTCACGATACGCCGCCATTTCATGATTTGGTCGGTAATATCACGATGCGCCTAATCGAAAGTCGGGTAGAGCGGCGAAAGCGACTTTGTTTATTGATATTCCCATCTGACCTCTGGGCATATGGCAAAGTAGTTGCATTTCACGCCACTAGTGGATCCCCGACCAAATGGGTTAGGTTAGATCTGTGACCAACCGCAGCAGCGGCCAGCGAACGCTACAACCAAGTTGGTCGCAGTTACTTGACTGTTTAGTATTTTTAGGACCCTAAAATAGGAATTATTCAAGTAGGAATAGGTCAAATCGAAAATATTACCCGACTGCGCGGCAGCAAAGACAGGGTTATATTTTTACGCGAATCTGGGGCGATATGCCTCCAAGCATCGCTAGGCAAATCGTCGAACGCTGAACGTTCAACGATGTCGAATGTTTGATGAAAATCATGAAATCGCAAAATTTCTACGATTGGATCACGACAGAAACGAGAGTCCGAGTTAATAAAGGTATCAAGGATGGTTGAATATGAGTTGATAGTGACATTTTAACGTTGACCGTGTAATGTTGTTTAGTATTTGAACTTTCTATTTCCGATGAAATTGTCACTACGGTGACTAAACAAATTCCTCACTTGACTAGAATTCTCCTGCTGTTTGGCTGACTCTTCCTCCTGCCATCCGTGAGGCTATCGGTATCAGGATCAGTCTTCAACAGTTCCTTCAGAGCATTGTCCGCAGTATGGTCACCATTTTTGTGTGAATAGTTGCCCACCTAAAAACAATTAGAACTTCGAATAACCTATATATATAACCCACGATCTTACTACGCTGCTACAAGGATCTTTTGGCACTCGAATGACTTTCACAGGGGGGCGATGTTGGTAAACATTTATGCAAATGTTCTGTAAAATGTATTTAAAAAATAAAAGATAGCGGCATTAATTCCGATTTTGGTTACGCGCCATATTATGATCATTGTACAGATATATCTGTGACTTACGTCTATAATCATTTTGCCTCTAGTCTTATTTCTCTCTCTATGATTGGCTTTCTTCTCCAGTTGTTGCAGCACCCTCTCCCTGGTAGTCCTATACTCCAGAGAAAATTCCGCAATGACCTTCAAGAACTCTGCAGGCTTGGTCTTGTGCATGTCGCAGGGAGGGACTCCCAGGAACAGCAAGAACTTGTTGAATCTGTAACAAGCAAAAGCCTCGTTGTTCTCTCTATCTCGTGTTTAAGTCATTGGGTAATCGGTTCGCTAGGAGTAATTCGCATTGCACTGTACATTTAATTTAATCACAACCGCATAGGCATTTATTGCTATTCATTAATTGTAAGTTGTCAAACAAATCAAGAATCTAGTGTAAAGTCTATGATGGCATTAATTGCATCCTGACTAAAGATTCTTTAAATTTTTCGGAAGTTTCTAGGTTCAAAGTAATTTGCTGCATTATTAAAGCGTACTTATTACCTGCTCATCACCCTCTTTTTAATAAGTGAGAGTAAGATGATCCTCTCGGCTGCATCAGTGAGGAACTCGTTGATCTTCGTCTTGAATATCTGCGAGCCGTCGTGTTTGGCGACGCGTTTCATGTGGTCCCAGGATGCTTTGCAGTCGGACTCTAACTTCTGGAGATTGGCTGAGAGAACATCAAAGTCTACCTTGGAGGCTCGGATGACGGGACCAACCTGAAAGTTAAGAATACTGTTGTTGTAAAACTGGTTTGTCGGACTATCTTCATTCTTATAAATCTAATGTATCGTTATAATATGTATCTGGGTAGTTAGCTAATTATTACTTATATTTGCAGCATATAAAAGTTGGTTTCCACAGTCATTACGACCTTCGAACACATTGGAACTTTCGGTTATTCAAGGGATTGTTCCGCCCACCACCAACAAGAAAAATATACACTTTCAACATACAAACTGTGTACTAACTTCACTGAAAAAGTCGGAGCTATCCGGGAACTTCTCAATGATCATTTCGCAGATATGGTACAACAACGGATGCTTGTGCACGGTGTCTTTGACTTCCACGACCTTGGACAAGTACTCCAGTCGAAATCCTTTAACGTAGTTACCATTCAGGTAGTTTCCAACAGTCCTCAATGTAGAGAGGATTACTTTGAAGGTCCTGTTCACCTTCAACAATTCTATTCCTTGCTTCAGGTCCATCAGTGGTTCGGCGATTTCTTTCTGCAATATTTGAAAAATAACTATTTATATATTTGAGGTTCTTATATTGAGTATTTAAAATTATTCTAGTATCGATGGATCTTACCTCTAAATTGTCAAAATCCAATTTGAATACCCAAAGTTTGAGTCGGGATGAAAGTTCGTTGATAGAAGCCAAGGTGAGTAGGAACTGCTCAGCACTGCCCAAAGGCAGGTCTGGATTGGCGTACTGAAGGCACAAAGATTGAATTAAAATCAGAACATGATTGAGTACATGTAGTATTACTCTTTTCAACAGATGGACTCAAACAGGTGCTCTAAAGATGAGAACCAAAAAAGCCTTGTTTTACTTTGAGACTAAACTTTTCTTTAACGGCTATAATAGTACATACCTGTGCCTCTTGAATTTTAACTTTTTCCTCTTCAGTCGGTAACATAGTCAGCAGTTTTTCAATGCCCTCTCTGCCAATGACAGTAGCATCCATCTTCATTATAGCTGCCTTTATAGTCTGAGGCGTAGGTAGTTTTTTCATTGCTATATTGATAGCATTAGATCTTTTAGCATCTAAAATAAGGTTTCTCTTTGGTTCCATTAGTTTCTGTAAATTGAATACAAGAAAGTTATCAACGTATCATTCACACTCATTTAAAAAATTTGGTAATAGCTATACTCCATTAACTATAGCATTAGACAAATAACGGCTAAATAACGACAGTTATTGTGTAATATTGTTGAAATTACTGCACTTTAGAGTTATTTTTTTAATGTAAATGGTAAATACACTACAGTGCTTTGTATTTATCCTGAAATAATGGAGTTTATTAAACGTTTGAACGGTGAGAACAGTTATTTGTCTAATGTTATAATAAATGGAGTATAGTAGATTATAATATTTTCTTAAAAGATCCAGAATATTATTTAAATAGTACGAAATACAGAATTATGGCAAGGCAATGTACCAAAAAAGCGTGATACTTACTTCCTGAAGATGTCCGAAGTAGTGCATGAAAAAAAAAAGAAAGAAAATCTTATTAGTAAAGAAATATAATACACTTTACAATACAATTCTAACACTTAAAATACCTCAAAGATAATAATTTTAGTCAAGGTAAATCAAAATATTTTGAATTTATACTCAATTGTTTTGTATCGAGAGGAGATGGACTAAAATAATAGATCCAGAACATTGATTAGACCTGTTGGTGATACAATTAATCTCTAAGGCCCAACTTTTATTTCAACATCTTGCCTTAAAGTTATAAACTAAAAATAAAACTTACTTTGATAATCAAGTCATTTGTCCTGGACTCAAACAGGTGCTCTAACATGGCTGTATCTACGCTGACCTCAGGCAGGTCATCCCATATAAAGCCTCCAACCTTCGGCCTTATTGCCACAGGCGTTGGGTTCTCTTGTATCTCCCGCCAGAACAGCTTCACAGTCTTTTTATTCTTCTTTATAGTGGAGCTATCAGAATCATTAGACATTTCTGAAGAAAGAGCTGGTTTTGGTGGAGTAGGTACGTTGTTTTTATTTAACATAGGGAAACAGCCAGGTAAGGGAGGAGGTATTCCCATTGGTGGGAACATTGTTGGAGGCGGCGGTGGTGGACCGCTAGCAGCATTCACTGCAGGCGAAGACATATCATCGTCTGAGTCTTCGCGGAGCTCCGAAAAGTCCAAGTCACATAGATGAAATTCTCTGTGAAGACAGCCCTTTCTTAGTTCTTCCCAATGCAAGTCGTTCTCTGACACTTTTATTTCGTGCACTTTTGGTGATTTCTCTATGGTTGGACTCTTTATAATTTCTGGAATGAAACAAATATTTAAGATTTTTGAAAATAAAACAGCAATCTTTTAAATTATTGATTAAAAGTAAGGAAATTTCATTACCTTTTGATTGAGATTTAGCTAATTCCTCTTTGGCCTTTGACACAATTCCTGCCATATCAGAAACCCTTAAGGGTTTATCCTCAGTAGTAGGGCTGACGGGGCTGGTCAGCCTTTGCGCTAGATCTTTGATGCTGTGCTCTCTATTCAGCAGGATACCCCGATCGTCTTTAACCTCAGGGACGGGATCAGTCTGTTTTTGCCGCATCACGGTTATTGCATCAACAGAATTCACACTATGGCCTAGGGTTCCATTTTGGATCCTCTGTTTCAGACCGGATGTATATCTTTGGTTTCCTGTCAATAGTCAATTCAACATTTAATATTGCATTAACAGCTAAAAATATAAAATTATAAATCACAAAAAGTTCAAGCAAAACAGAAGCAGAACAAAGCGGGTGACAAAATAATTAGTAGTGGGTTAGTTTAGAGCACAAACCATTCTTTAAAACGTCTGCTAAGTTAAAATTCTTCGGTGTCCTATTAATATATTTGTCATCCTCCTCCTGATGTCCATTGACTCCATTCAGTAGGCTTGAACCATTGACGTTGCCATTGACACTCGAATAGCTCTTATTATTTGTGTATGTGCCATTAGTGTAGTTCCCAATCGTAGTAGTGAAACTCCCATTGGTATTTGTGTAACTCCCAATAAGGCTCGGGAAACTCACATTGGTACTTGCAAAGCTCCCATTGGTGCTTGTAAAACTTCCGTTGAGACTTGAGAAGCTGCCGTTCGGGCTGGTGAAACTACCATTAGTACTCGTCAAACTACTATTGGGCGTTGAGAAATTTCCATTAGTACTTGTGATACTTGGGAAACTTCCATTGGTGCTCGTGAAGCTTCCGTTAGGGTTGGGAAATAGTCCATTGTAGATATCACTGGAATGGTTCAACATCTCCTGTTGCTGGATGATATGGTGTGCTTGTCTCGCGTATCTGTCTCGTCGTCTTCTTAAAGCTGAGCTCAGTTCTTTGTTCTCTTTATTATGATCGGCTATTGACGGTAAAAATGATGCGCGATGGTTATTCGTTATTTTCGTTATGCTGTCTGTTTCAGTATGAGTGATGACTGGTTTTGCTGTTATTAGTGAAAAACGGCACAAAATAAAGAAACCAGGATTAAACGAATGTTGTTTAAAAAGCACTTCATCTTAGATTCAGGAAATTCGACAATGTTACTGTCCGCTACTTGCAGAAGATATGAGCTGGGATAAAGTCCGTTAAAATGTGCTTTTTAAACAACAATACTAACAGAAACTTGGCAAACAAAAAACATCAGGCCCAAAAGGAAAACTTTAATTAATAATGTAATAATTGGAATATGATAGAAAATGTCTTAGTATATTTAAGGTATGAACTGCCATACCATGCAGAAAACTATGTAATTACATGAGTAATAATAATTAAGCACACTGAGAAGTCTTAAAACATAATAAAATCTTTGTAACGTACCTTTCTCTTTGCATTGCTGTTTTTTGGATTTTCTTCTGTCGGTACTTAGGTTTATGCTTCGAAGGCGAATTGAACTGATCACCGAGTCGTCTAATTGCCTGAAATCATATTTTTATCGTTTATAAAATAATCAAGATCGCAAAAAGTGAAGGTCCGGCCGTTTTTAAAATTATTTCGGTTTATAGGGCTTAAATGCAGGCTGTAGTGGCAATTCAAGGTCTGGCTATAAAAATATAAATCGTTTAAATGCTCGTAGCAAAACCTGGTTGAAGCACAATAAATGAAACTGATAAGGTACCGAATTAATAGTCATGTTTTTATTTACTCACTTTAGTGCCGTTCCAGTCTCATCACCGTCCTCATACAGCAGAACTGCTTCGAAGATCTGCAGTTGCCTCAACAGATCTAAATCTGTTCCTTGCTTAGACATATACAGCTGGATAATGTCATCTATCCCCTGATCCTGTAGGGCATCTACTTGGTCATAGTAAGTATCTCTATCGGGTACATTGTTCAGACACCTATTTATCAGAGTAGTTGCATAAATCAGGAGTTCAGTATCTGATGCATCGAAGTCTTGCAGGATCTTCATGATGTTATACCAAGGCTGTCGGCCATTGGAACCGTCAACAGAGACAATGGCGTCGATGAGCAGAAGGCAGTTTTTGTCAGTGTATTCGACGAAGACTAGAAGTAGTTTGAGAGCAGTTTTGACTACGTGGCGGAATTTGCTGGCGATGAGAGAGTAGAGCCACTGGACACAGCGTTTGTGGGCCATTACTCCGTGCATGCCGTCGACGTATAGGAGTATCTGAAAGTGGAAGAAGACGGACTTGTTATTAACTAACACTTATACAAAATGTATTTAATACTGACAACGGCAAAAAGTTCGGGTTTAGTATCAACCGGCTGCAATAAGTATGCTGTAGTCTACTACAAAATATTTATTCTTCAATGGGGTTTTGCGTCTAGTTAGTGCTGTATTTGTGTAAGTTCATTCATGATACTTTTATATCTCATCAAAGTCTTAGGAAAACATGACCCAAATCATTGTAGCATTTTATTATACTAGGGTAACGCGAAAGTATTTCGGGATGTTTGTTATTTAATCGTGCCTAAACGCATATTTGGCATAGATAAGTTCATGGATGACCAATTTTTGGATTTAGCACGTTACCCTACTTGAGATCTAGCGTAAAACGGAGTAAGAAGAAAGACTTTAATTAAGTAAAGATCATACGGATAGAATGTTAATTCGATACGAGAAAACTAAAAAAGAAACAAATAAGAGTACACACAAATAAACTAACTTTGTTGTAGTCCCAGATTGCAGAAAAAAAACATTGAATATGAAAGATACTAAGTGTTTTTGACAGTCGGAATCAAATAGCTTTCGAACGTGGCGTCTGATACACGCCACGTTCGAAAGCTATTTGATTCCGACAGAAGATCGCACTATTCGGTGAAGTATAGTTCACGCTGGTACTCTGATGGTATACAGACGTCGTCGCGTAGACTACACCAGATACACGAATAATTCGTAGAAAAAGTAGTGTTATGTACTCGTATGTTGTTAGTAAAGCTTATATTAGCACTTATTACCTGTCCCAGAGCTCGAAGTATGTAATCCAGATAGTTATGGTCCGCCATATTGCCGACTTGCATGAGGCAGTCCAAGCCTTTGTTGGCGACGAACTCGTGCACCAGATCTTTGTCAGATTGCAGGATCTGTTTGAGGGTAAATAGCGCCCTGCGAAGCTCACGGCCTTGAGAGTGGAGTAATCTCTCTGTGGGTATTGAAAAACGACAAATCTTAAACTATTTTGTGGTACAACTTTACCGGCTCTTTTGCGAATGGTTATAAACATGAGAGATAGTTTTGTATGCCGACAGCAACATACTTCGATAAATAGTCCGGATGTCAATCGGTGACTATGGTAACACCCCAGTATTGCCCGTTATCGATACGTTTATTTTTAAGGGAAGTAGGCAATTAGGGAGGCTTAAAAATGTTAAGGTTTGGGCTTTGTATCAAAATATTGTCTGCAATAGATGTTGAAAGGAACTGTTCGATTTTTAAGAATTCATAAGCTGCGGTTGTCACGGTTACTCTAATGATAGCACAGCTCTATTTTTTATTCGCCAAAACAAACACTGAAACCAGATAAAGCTTCAAATAATGGTCGTGGAGTGTGACACTTCTCTGCCAGCGTCTGTGTTCCCTTCCACATATTACCCGTCTGCCTTTAAAGCAACAGTGAACAGGCATCTTCTGGGCAAGCTCGTTCCATCATAGACCTTATCCATCGCTTTCTATCAGGCGAGATCGAGCTCAAGAGCAGGCCCAATCAGTAAAAAATATAAAATAAAAAAAGATACGGGTACTATGTGTGCAAAGTTTGGACAAGTGGTCAAAACACTTGCACACCCACATCTTACATCTATGCTGATAAAATCCCCTCTAAATATTCAGAACCTTTTGATAAGTTATAAGAAGTTTAATTCATTTATTGTCTAACTCACGGGCTCAAAACACCATCTCAGACACTATCTGTGTGGTCCTCATATCCTCTGACCAGGATTATTGCTTGGACTTTAAAAGAGACTGTGACCTCTGAGTTTGTTTCGGTGTTTCTTCTGAGAGTAGTCGGATACGAAATACCAACCTCATCTCGTTTTAATATTGTTTGTTTTTTCTTTATTAAATCCAATTTACAGAAATATATATATATCATTTAGCTTGGTCAAAATTGACGTTATATTGATTGTGTAACCTTATAACTATAACCCTAATAAAAATAAACACGGAATAAAGAGTTGCCGTGTGGTGCCGGACGTAAAGAATAGCACCACCACATTTCCTGCCGTGGGTGTCGTAAAAGGCGACTAAGGGATTTACTAGAGAATGGGCAGCAGCGTTCTCTATGCACTTTTATACCATACTGCGATCGCCAACCCGCCTGCCAAGCGTGGCGATTATGGCAAACCCCCCCAATTGGGGGAGGCTTATGTCCTGCAGAGGACGTCTTTCAGCTGAAATGATGATGATGGTGATGATGAGGTATAAACGACAAATTGTATGGTTATACCGAAGTTATTCCTAGGATAACTTTATTCCGTGTTTATTTGTAAGGCCGTAAGTATTTAAATCCACAATCCTGCGCAATGGTTTTAATTCGAGTCGGCTATGTATTGAAAAGTTAGCCAACAAAGGAAACCTAAACAGTTGAAAATACTCTAGACATTGATATTGATAGGATATTAGGATAACTTACCAATGATGGAGTGTACTCGCACAGACAGCTGGGTGCGGAGGACCAAGGCATTCTTGCGACTGGAACAAAAACATGGAAATATAAACATTTCAGCTATTTGTATATGTAGGACGAAAAAATGAAAAAGAAAGTAGGTATCAAGACTTGTAGCGGATCAGACGAAATGTAAAGAAAATTAACAAATAAAAGACTACGCGCCGTGGGTATGCGATATTTCCCCTAAAAATAACTTACCCAATAAAGCTAGATAATTATGAAAATTATGTCAACTCTTTTCAAAAATTTATTTATTATAGTTCAATCATTATTTACTAAAAAGTGGAAATATGTCGTCGGTCGACATGGCGTCGCTTTTTAGGCCTATGGTCAGCAGTGGATGTGTGTGTGGAAATGCTGATGATGAGATGAAGTGGAAATAATTGCGTATGAGACATTTCAACTTAGCCTCTAGGCATAGCCTTTGCGATGCTTCTGGTATTGCAGATGTTCGTCGCGCAATTCAATATTAAAACATAAAATGTACCTACAGGTTTGTACAAAAGTTTCGGGTTAACAAAGACTTATATTGGGGAGAGAGGAAGAGGAAGGGATGCAAAGGTATCTTTGCATAAGCTTGCGGGCAATAGTAACAGGGATGAAACAAATCTTCTTAGCTTTTCCCAACTATGTTGAGGTTGGCTTTTAGTCTACCGGATGCAGCTAAATACGTGTATTTTGCATGGAGCGACCCAGTTACTTGGGTAACACAATTTAAAAAGATTCCGTTCCTGTGGCTGTTGTTACTGTTGAATTCGAAGTCATGTGACATCTACCAACCCGTACTGGGCCCGTGTGGGCTCACCGAGACCAGGAGACCTGTGTCCAAGCAATGGGAAATCTATAATTTCCCGACGCCTAGGACACAGGGTTCCTGGGCAGTAGGAAAATTATAGGCTGATTATGATTATGATGCATGTGGCTTTAAGAAAAAAGGCAGTTTTAAAGTAGAAGTAGAAGGTAGGTAGGTGGGTGAAGTATTGGAAGTTGTAAGTTAGTGTGTTTTTTTTTTGTTAAAAATTATATGACTAGGGACGAAGTTATCATTTGCAATGACAACTAACAATGTAGGAATAAAGCGTGCTGCGCCCGTCCTAAGGTGGGTAAAGAAGTGGAAGTTGTAAGTTAGTGTGTTTTTTTTTTGTTAAAAATTATATGACTAGGGACGAAGTTATCATTTGAAATGACAACTAACTATGTAGGTAAAGAACGTGTCGTAAAAAGTGACTAAGGCACTTAAATACTAGAGAATAGGCAGCAGATTTCTGTATGCATTTTTAACACCATACTGCGATCGCCAACCCGCCTGCCAAGCGTGGCGATTATGGCACCCCCCCCCCCCAATTGGGGAGGCCTATGTTCAGCAGTGGTCGTCTTTCGGCTGAAATGATGATGTAATCTTCTCACTGCTGGGACGCAGGCCTCTTTGTGTGAGGGAGAAATGCAATGCAATGCAGTGCTTCAAATTTTTGGTTCTAGGACATGCCGGTTACTTCACGATGTTTTCCTTTACCGTTTTGAAGAGTAGTGGTGATGAAACAATTTACACAAAGTAAAGCGCCTGGATACGAACCCACGACCTACAACTCGTAAGTCGCGGCTGTTACCACTGGGCCACCACTGCTTTCTTATGTAATTTTGTCAATTCAAAGTCAAAGTCAAATCATTTATTTCAAATAGGCACATAAAAGGCACTTTTGAACTTCAAAATGTACAAAAATAATTATTAATTGATTCTAGTTGCCCCTTGCAAAAGGTAGTTACGTATGGAGAAGAATGGGCAAGAAACTCTATACTTACTCTTTTAAAATGTTAACAATATTTGTATACAGTAATTATTAATTATATGTGAAGAAAATGCACTTACCTAAAATAAAATGACTATACCATAATAGGTAAAAAGAATGAAAAGTGAAGCAATGACAGACAAATTAATTATGCGTTAGATGCATGGTGCTCACATATTTACAAACATTGTAAAAGTAGATGATTTCCCTAAAATTTTAACATTTAATAATCTATGTCAGTGTGTGAGTATATTAATCACAGAAAATAAAAATAAAAATCATAAAAAATATAAATTATACAATAAAATTAGCAACCAGTTTGATTTTGTCTAATTAAACTAATAATGTCTCCAGCATTTGGTGTTGTTTTATTAACTGGTAAATTATCTACAGCATACAGTTTCATTAATGCCGCTAGCTCTATTATTTTAGGAGTACAACTTAATTTACGCAACCATCTGGCCGAACACTGTCTCTTAAGATACAGGCCTCCTAGTTTATGAGACAGGGTTTATGTATTGTTCATATAGATTTTGTGTAGCCTTTTAACCTGTATAGGTACACGCTGTTATGTATATTTTAGTATATCTGCCACTGTGCTCAAGCCGTGTATTACTTTGGATAAATAAACATTATTATTTTAGTATTATTATTAGTAATTTTAGTTTTTCTTACTGACCCGTATTATTTGTCCGCGAGTGTTATACTGGAATATTTGAAAATATAAGAAAATATACAGGGTGTTTGGTGCATCGTGTGCCAAATTGAAATGGTCGACTGAAGGAGTCATCCGCTAGCCTTTCAGACCCTTTAACACCCCTCATACTCTGTGGATTTTTTTTATCGACTTGTTATTGTTTTCCAAAAAAAAGACTAATACAAAACATAAATATAAAACAATAAAAAGTCGATTAAAAAAAATCCACAGAGCTTAAGGGGTGTTAAGGGGTCTGAAAGGCTAGCGGATGACTCCTTCAGTCGACCATTTCAATTTGGCACACGATGCACCAAACACCCTGTATATGTAAATAAAATAAAATAATCAGAAATAGTTTGTTTAGTTCAAACGCTTGATGTGTTCAAATCAAAGGACATAAAGGTCCCATTCAAAACGACTGTCGATATTACGGGCACATAGATTCCTAACATTTATAAAAACTTATAGATTCGTGTCTGCGTGTTTGAGAAAAATTAATGTTGACTTCTTAGAACTCTTTACAAAACTAAGTTAAAACAAGTTAGGTACGGAAAACTATGTAAAGTTACTTAATTTTTTTGATAAATGAAATTACCTAAATGTCTTAAAGGCACGCCACCCGGCACAAACACACCGCTCGTCGCGCGACACGCGGTGCCTTTGTGTCGGGTCGCATGTCGCGCCTGCTTGTAGGAGCCTTAACGTTGGATAACAAAGGAAAATAATTTCTCAACAAACCATTTTAGAACGGCAGTAGGTAATAAGAAAACAAATACATAGACCAAAGGTTAAAAGATGGCATTATTTTAATATAATAAACATAACGTCACGTCTTGTTTCTCCAACGGGTTGGACAGAGGTGTACCTATAGTCCACCCAGATTTCGCCATCAGACTTAAGACGCAAATATATGCCAGTGACCTTGAGTGGTTAGCTTGTGTGTTCTGTACTGAGCTCACGCAACGTGTCGCACCTAGTAATAGGACTCGTCCATCCAGGAGCGCTGTCCCAAATAAGGCGCATTATTAATTTATTATACGCTAACCTACCTACCTACCTACCTACCCTACCCTACGCTACCCTACCCTACGCTACCCTACCTACCTACCTACCTACCTACCTACCCTACCCTACGCTACCTACCTACCCTACGCTACCCTACCCTACCTACCTACCTACCTACCTACCTACCTACCCTACCCTACCCTACCTACCTACCCTACCCTACCCTACCTACCTACCTACCTACCCTACCCTACCTACCCTACCCTACCCTACCTACCCTACCCTACCCTACCTACCTACCTACCCTACCCTACCCTACCTACCTACCTACCCTACCCTACCCTACCCTATCTACCTACCTACCCTACCCTACCCTACTCTACCCTGCCCTAATAACGTTGCTATAAACCTCACGGAGCCCGAGACCTTTCCAACGAATGCAAAACCGTGGAAATCGGTTCGTGCGTTCTGGAGTTATGGCGTCAGGAAGGAAAACCCGACTTATTTTTATATAGTAGATAAACAAATATCAATAGTAACATTATCTTTAAAAAGGTGAAGGTTTCAGAAAAATACGCTTGATAGGTTTTGCGTGATCTTCAGTTATTTATCCGCGTTAGACATACTTTACAAATTAATTTCACTATGTAATATAAACATAATCTAAAATATTCATATTAAAAAAATATAGTATATAAAATGTTAGTATAATCCTACAAGTCATGATTTCATGAAATAGTTATTCAATAGGATTGTAGGAATTTAGAGAATTGTATTGATGGTTTTTATGATTTTAATTCCCTAAATAAATATTTGATGCGGCTGCGAATCCTATTTAGAACAAACATGCAAATTTCAAGAAAATTTAAAAATCGTAAAAAAAAAAATCGGTGGTTACCCTGACGCTTTCACCTTAAGAAGAACAACGCGGTCACACAGACAGACGAATTCGACAGCGATTTGAATTTATGTGTAGATATGGATGTAAATATCTAGTTTGAAAAAAAAAAAAAAAAATACACCAAATTGTAAGAACAAAGTTGTTTTCGACTCACAATTCTTCGTCAAGGAGGTCTTCATCTTCGTCTTCATCCTCCGACATGTCATAGTCCCAATCCAGGTTAAAATTCACTTTCACAGCACCTTCTTCTTCATCAGCAATGCCAGAATCTAATGACGCTTGCCTGAATTTTCTGCTCGGCACTGATCGCTCGGGATGTGCATTTCCCTCAGCTAAGTCGGATCGTGTGAAGTTTCGCATGTCATCTTCCATTTTTCTCCCACAAATTGTATACAGGCTGTTTTATTTTCAAATTCGTCAACGTTTACAAAGTAAATAAGTGCTTTAAAGACGAATATTGTTAATTGTTCATTACACTTCTTGTAAAAGACTCCGGAAGATTTTCCGGATATTGGGGAAACGAATTAAAAAAAAAAAAAAAAAAATTATTGAACCGCGCGTATTGGTCCACTGAATTTGTTTTTATTCAATCGCGACATTATTTTCATCGAAATATTTATTTTTAATCACAGTATCAAGTTTTTAGGTCAGCATTATGTGGGAGTTGCGTCTCCCATCGCTCCCTGCTGTGGACTGAGGGATACAGCGTGAATGTAATTTTCCTGACAGGCATACATAGGAGACTTCACGGGACACACGGATGCAGTGTCCGGCAATTTTCAATTATTACATGATTCCACTTCAGAATGCTGTTCTGTCTTCCTGCTTTAAGATTATCAGGTTGTCTGATCTTTGATATTTTAGCTGAATTGTGTCTTTTAGACAGCTTTCAAAGCATGATCTTAATTTTCCTTATTGTCGGGCAGTGACCTACTTCTTAAGTGTTCGAAAATAGATTCTACACAAAAGCAAAGATGTATGTCTTCTGTACCCTTAAAAAAGCGAACAGTGCTTAAAGTTAATTTCATTTTCTCCATCTGAAGTTACCGCAGCCTGTGTGTAAGGTTTCGCAGTGTAAGTTCATTGTTAAAACGAAGACTAGGTTTTTGTTAACATTCGACTTCATCGCGATTGAAGCTGAATCGAAAAAACTTGGCTGAACAAAACATGGTCGGTTTCGCTCGCTGCTAATACCCATACTTTCTACCATGACGATATTAAGTGACATGTTGCGATGACGAGAAATTAATCAACGTTAAACATATTATGGTGATATTAATTTGTATCCATTTAACATAATATAGAATATAATTACTTAGATAAAAAAATAACGTGGGCAAGTACAAGTGTGTAAGGATGTCACGATCTGTAAACATAGTTTCTGCTAAAGAGAACAAAAGGTGTGATTAGAGTGCAAGAAAAAAAAAACTAATTATGTTCAATTAATAACTAATTTAGAAAATGAACAAATGTTCAAATTCACGATCTCGTACATATAAAACGGCGAATCGACGCGTTTACCCGGTTACTAGTGTAACAGTAACCCAAATAAATCTACATGTGTCGAATCCGGTACTGATCTATTTTTGATCCCATGGAAAATGGTGCGACGACCTTTGGAAGTCGCTGGATGTGTCCTAGCAGATTTTAAAAACAATTGAAATACAATAGGTACAATTACAAAAGGGCTCAAAACAAAACAAAAAAATACGTTTTTTTTATCAGTGCAATTAGTTGTAACAACAATATCATCATGATTGTAATCAAACACTACTCATTTTTCCAAACTGTGTGTAACAGAGGTATTTACCGATAGTCGTAAAATCAGAATGGACATAATTATGTATTTCGGATCCTGCTGTCCAGTGTACTTATACGAGTAATTTTAAATTCCAATGAAATATATTCAATTGTTAAAATAGTTAAATACATGTTCCAAACTTGAGCGTATTGTGGATCAGTGGTATTTGCTATTTTAATATTATTGATATTTAAGTCTGAAATACTAATTGGAAATGGAGAAGATATTCAGTGTACGTCCAGACCTTTGTAGTCAGGTTGTCAGTGAGCAGTGTGTTATTCAGTTGCATTGTCGAAATAATGTAATATTATGTGCAGGGTCACTTTGTTTTGTTGAAAACTGCGAAAGAAAGTCTGTTCCATACATTTAAGGCTGGAAATTGCACTTTTGTTTGTAACAGACTGTTTTTTTGGGTGTATCCGAGTTGGTCCCTTGAAAGATTGACTTTGAAATCAAAGACGGCCTCTATGTTGCAGTTAATTAAATGAATCCCGATACCACGTTGGCGTATGAACGCCAACGCGGTATACGCCAACGCGGTTGTTAAGAAGTATTTCTTAGCAAAAAATATTACTTCTAGAGTATTATGATCAATTAATTAGTCTTCTGAGAGGAGCTTAATTAATTTCGTCTGAGCCTTTTACAGGTTGCCAGTAGCTACACGAAGAAAGCCGATTATAAGAGCATATTAAAAGCTTAATATTTACAATGTTCATCCATTAAAAAATCACTCATACACCGACGAAAACTTTTCATATTCTGTGCGGTATGAGGCTTTGTACTGCAATAACAAAAGGAATTGTCCAATCAATCAGTTAGTACGCAAAAGGCATTTGATGACTTTTTGCGTCACTATCTGCTGCAAATCATTTGTCATCGTCCATTAGTGTTAGTTAAAGCAGACTCCTGCATTTGCAGTTGCTTTTAATCTTCATGCAGGATATAAGACCCAATCCACTCGCAAAAATACTTTTATTTCTTTTATAAATTTTATACCGTTTTATACCTTAATGCCTCCGTTCAACTTTCGATCCGGGCATCATTATTATATGAATGTGTGATAAAAGTTTATTAGTCAGGCGAGTTTAGGAATACCATTAGGTTGACGTCACCTTCGTAAAGAGGTGCAAACATTTTAATATGCATATATTTGGGGGCCTTTTCAAATTATGCTCAGGAAACAACCTTTACAGAACGGTCTAAGTGGTGTATATTTATGATTATAGTATGATGAATATAAATACGAAAGATTATACTATCAAGTACTTACAAACTTCTTTCTTCTTTATTTATTTACAGCTATAAAAGTTGCACATTACTATAATTTTGTTATGATTGTCTGTTTATTGACATTTATGATTGACAGAAGTCCTTGAGATTATGTGCAGACCTCATGGAATTAGTATGTACTATATAGTACAACAGGACAGAATTCGGATCATCAGGTTGCGTTCCAAAATAGGTATAATGGATATAGGAAAGAAAGCTGCCAGATTCAAATTGGATTGGGCGGGTCACATCAGCCGCATGCACGATGATCGGTTGGAAAATGTATCCACACAATGGGTGTCTTAAGATGGACGGCTCTGCCGAGGCCGGCCCAGAAAGAGGTGGCAGAATGATCTGAACGCGTACCGTGAAGACTGGTTTGAGGTGGCGCGGGAAAACAGTTCCTGGAAGGACTTGGGGGCGTTTGCCAAGCAGTACCGGCTAATTAAAAAAAAAAATACTTTGCTGGCCTAGACAGAATAGTTTTGTCGATCAGTGGTCAAAACAAGTTTCGCGTTAGATTTCGATACTATGACTGATTTGTTGCGGTGTGTGAAACATTACTGTTTTAAAGCTAGCGTGTGTATAGCTTGTGTTTAAAGCGATAGTTTCAAAGTTTTGTCTTTTTTTAACAGACGGACTAAGGTGATAAGTGATGGATATTCAACAAAATCCGAGACAGACAGCTTAGAAGCCAAAATGTAGACTCGTAGAGTGTATGCACTTGTTGGAAACATAAGGATTGTTTCCTAATGGATGCTAGGCTTGGTCCGTATTAAGTCATATGGGAACTGAAGGGGAGTAGTGCCGGAACGAAGCAATAAGTGATGGTTCGAGACCAATGACGCATATTCATTCGGACCCTAAATAATTCATATCGCATAATAATATACTGCTGAGCATTATCAAGTGGCAGTCGCGCAGTTTATTTTATTCAATTTGTTTTAACGACACATAAAACAAATTGTAAGAAAGAAATTATCGTGAGGAGGCCATCAGCATGTCCTAGTAAAAAAATTCGAAGACATGTGACGTCCATCAATCTGCGCTGGATCCGTATGACGGGTCATGGCCATCACTTCCTCTCACAGACCACAGCCTGTGTTCCAGCAGTTTAAGCATATTATGGTTATAGTAGGTATTAATGGGCAAAGTGAATTTGTGCCAGATTACTTTTGTATGAAGAATAATGAAGATACGTGAAAGGGACACCGCGTCTCACGTCCAGGGCTTTAAATACCGGTAAATTTTCATAACGTTACCTTGTATTGACAGAGTTAACGTTATTATTAAAATAACGGTAATCGTTTTAACGTTATTTGTGCCACTATTAATTTTATCGTTATTTTAAACGGGTGAGATGTAAGTAGTGGGGCCTGAGGCGTGCGGCGCGGCTCTCTAATGCCGTGCCGATCAAAACGTTGCCTGAATCTGCCTGATTCTTACCCACAGAACGGCAACGTAGCTAAATTAATGTTAGTTATCGTATTTTTGTTAATGTTAATTAACGTTATATTACTGGTAATGTTATCAAGTAACGTTAAATTTTTGTAACGTTAGTAGGTATAACATTGAAATTTAACGTTACGTAACGGTTATTATTTTGTTATTTGGTAACGTTAACAAGCCCTGCTCACGTCTCTTCTGTATGAGTCGCGCATTTGTACCTGTGGTATCTGTATCTATGCCTGGTTTAGTATTACGGAACGTTTATGTGTATATAATAGTTGCCATTATTACCGTAGTAATTTCAACCAGCGTCAATCTTTAAAAACACTAGACGTAGCTTCCTCCACCTACCAAACCCTACAGAAAGCTGCTATCCTGAACACTTGCAGAATTGCCCGCAAATTTCTGCAGAACGACAATGACGCACAAATATCACACGATCAAACATCATTCACCACTGTAATACAAAGGTAAAACAACATATCATCACGCCAATTATCATCATCATTTATTACTTAGTTCAGTACTCTCGGGGGTAGCACTTGGCTTTGGCCCGCACTTGGCTTTGGCCCTTATAAAACCGCCAGATCAGTGCCGTCCGAAAGGCGTCCACTGCTGAACATAGGCTTCCCCCAATTGGGGGGGTTGCCATAATTGCCACGCTTGGTAGGCGGGTTGGCGATCACAGTATGGTGTTTAAAATGCATAGAGAACGCTGCTGCCCATTCTCTAGTAAGTCCCTTATTCGCCTATTACGACACCCACGGGTGGAAATGGGGTGGTGCTATGCTTTACGTCCGGCATCACATAGTACATTACACACAATAGTGTTTGCACACTATCGCCAAATTAGTAGATTGCACCCGCGAAGCCTATCTACTACCGCGCGAGCTTCCTCTACCAAATGAAAAAATAAATCAGTCCACAAATTGAGAAAATATCGATGAACATAGGTCACACGGCTACACTTCAAGCTAAACATTTCCAGTATAATCTCTCTCGCATTGTATAGGATATCCGTCTAATGAGAGGTCAGTTTATTCTGGAAATGTATAGTTGATATGTACATAAAAAAATACATACGTATGTACAAACGAACATGGAACCTCCTCATTTTTTGAAGCTGGTTAGTAAATAAATAAATAGGTAGGTACCTGTCTTGAAGACCTTCGAGTTCTTCATCCTGCTCGCCGAGTGTTGAGTCCAGATCCAGGTATGGCCCGTAGTCGCCATCTTTGAACACCTGGAGCGTCGCGTCATCCAGCTGTAACAATGAGAAACTCCTTTAATAATATATTTGAGATTTATTTATTTAATTCAGGTCACACATAGGGAATTGTTAAGCAAATAGACACCCTGAGTCAATTAGCCGTGTTATAATTTAAGTTGGTAGTCAATTTGATTAACAATTAATTCCCTGACCTAAGTCTCTGAAGGACTTACTTATAAGGTCATGTTTGGTGACTTAAACATAATTAACATATTGTGTAGAAAGATCAACCTGCGAGGTTAAGTGACTTTAAATCAGTTAAGTTTCGGATGGGGCATCCAGTCCGTGTATCGGAAAACCGTTTCGAGCTAGGTTGGCCGAGGTCAGGTGGTCGGTAGTCGGTATTCTGATATTCAGGCGCGTCTATATCCGTGGCTTGTTGGACTAAAGTTCTGGTAGATACGTATGGCATAAGTGTTCTTACTTGGTGTCTAATTTAACCTTTTGACCGCCACGTCAAAATATCAAAAACGTGCCCTCGGCGCCAAGATGCGAATTCATCCTTTCGAGTTTTTGTCATCGTTAATATAGATGAAATATAAAGAAAAAAGTTCAACTAATATAATAAATACACTAAGGCTAGTTTTATAGGTACATAATTTTCGATATGTGCCATATTATCCACCTCAGCTTATCCGTCCGGAAAATAATGGCATTAGTTTATGATTCATATTTGTATATAAACGCCACCTATGCGGCGTTGTACACATTACTCAAGTTAGAATGTAACTTTCAGTTCATCTAGTTGCTCGTATAGCACATAGATGGCGTTGGCATCTGAGCTGTACTTACGAACCACTAAACTAACAATGTTATCATCAGACCATTCAAAATCTATATTTACAGATAACTTTTTCAAATTAAACCCACTTCATTTTTGTGATTAAAAATTCCATGGTTATTTGCAGTCCACACCTTTAGGTATCAATTTTTTTGTGTTTGTTTGCTGATTTTATTTAATCAAATACCAACCAAAATAAATATCGTTAAACTTATCAACTGTAATTACGTACATTCCACGCTTTATTGGGATTAACAAATGATATTTTAATGAGGAAACAGCTACATACTTTAATTTACTTTTGATAATGAATTGTGTTCCCGCTGCTCTGTAACGATTAGGAAAAACTCGCTGTTTGTTTTATGATAATTAATAGCTCTGTTAAAGTGTGAGAACCATACACTTTCATGTAGATAATTATCTAGTGGTGTATTATGCAAAGAATATACATATATGCCAAAATAATTGGATTTTAGTTTTCACCTACCTATCAAAATAACCTGTTGCAATCGCGGCAGGCCAATTTTGAAGACATCATTAAGGAAACTCAAACTTAAATAATAAAAAACTCTGAAACTTAACTCTTACTTAATTTATTTCAATTAAACCAATTACATCAAACACTTTTAAATTGTCAAGGAGTCGGTCAGTTAGAAAGATGGCGCTATAGTAGCCCATTCCAAAGCGCATTAGGTTCCTATGGAGAAGAACAAGTAACTCCATGGACAAATATTATGGTAAATTAAAATGTGCCGAGATCGCGCGGTTTACGTGAAACTTCTTATTTCTACGTAGCTAAGCTACCTGCCTATGTTTTGGATTCTGAATGGTGTTACTAAGCTCGTCTAAGAATTTGTTAATATCATTTATTTAGAAACGTAATGTTATCCGAAACATACGGCTATGTACCGAACAATACGATTATATAGGTGGTACCATACTCAAACTCTCGTCGATTGGTTAATTGTTATGTTAGTATTTTGGTTAAATATTAATTGAATTATGATAGTTCGTAGGATGCACACAGAAAAACAAAGTTTAGGCCTCTTCTGTCATCTTTGGTTATAATAGAAATAAATATCTATGCTTAGGTGCTGTCATTCGTGGTTCTTTGACAGTCGTTACGAGTCGTCAGAAGCCCGAAAGTCTGACAACCAGCTTTGCCAAGGGGTATCGTATTACCCAGTTACTGGGTTGTGGAGGTCAGATAAAATAAAACTATGTAAAATATTGGTATTCAGCTGCATCTGGTTAGATTGGAAGCCGACCTCAACATATTTGGGAAAAGGCTAGGCAGATTGATTCATGGGCAATTTTTTGTATGGAAGTTTCTTTTTTTATGGGTTTTTTAAAATATAAAACCCATTGGGCACGCGGCTTGTATTTAAGAATCTCGCTTGATCTGAAGTTTAATTGGATTCCAGTTTCAATATTTAATTAATACTGTTTACATCAAGAAGATAGTCAATTAGAGAAATCTGTTGTAATTTAATTATAATATTAATCAATTAATAGTTAATTAGTATATATTATTATTTATTGTAAACACCTATACCTAATGTTTGTATACCGGATGACTTTTTTTACCGTCTCGAAAAAAATTGGGTATACTAGGTGAACGGAGTAGAAGCCTATGGCATAGCAATTTTTTTTTTTCAGAAATAAAACTAAAATAAAAGATAAAAATATTGAAATTTTGGTGCGTATGATTTAAATTTAAATATTATTTATCGTATTTATTTATTGAATTATGTTTTTTGTTAAATTTCTGTGTTTATTGTTATAGTATGATAAGTTTTTGTGGTATTTATCCATAGATCAATTTCTTTCTAGGTTAAAGAAAAAATAATAAAAACTGTGCCATAGGCTTCTACTCCGTTCACCTAGTATACCCAAATTTTTACGAGACGGTAAAAAATGTCATCCGGTATAGACATGAATTTAAGACGAGAAGTTTCCCGAAGAAATATAGTAATACTAATTTATCTTCTTTGAGTTCACAGAAATTTGTTTGTGTGGAGTTGAGACGTGGACAATCCGAGCAAGAGAAAGATAGAGGATAGACGCATTCAAAATGTGGTGCTGGAGGCGGATGCTCCGAATACCATGGACAGCCAAAGGTACAAATGTCCTTTCCCAACTTGACATAACGACCCGATTGTCTACACTTTGCTTACAGCGTATTTTGACCTATTTCGGCCACTTAATACGAAAAAAAAAAAGATCTTTATTTGAAAAAAATAATTTAAACACCTTGCACAATTGATGTAAGTAATAAATAAGCAGTAAATGCAGGTATATTTTTTTTTTTCGTTTATTATGTATCAGTACTTATAATGGTTGCTAAAACGGAACTGATACACTCTGTTCCCCGTACTAGTATAAACTGTACTACGGTGGAACAGTTTTAAGAAAAGGAGATAGCAACGAAAAGCTGGTCATTGTTGGCAATACCGAGGGAAAGAGAGCACGAGGCCGGTCGCCAACACGATGGTCCGGCCAAGTAACAGAAGCTACGTCCTAAAGCAAAAGCAGGTGGTGATCGCAACGTTGGACCGGAGTTGATGGAGGCAGATTGTCCGCTTAAAAGGGGTCCAGTGACCACGATCCTCAGTAATGAGGGACCGATTGAAGAAGAAGTTCATAGAATGTGTAAAACGTTTTTCTGACATTCGAAACGAAATATTGCTGCATTTTAGTGAAGTAGTTCCGGAAAATATTACATACTTACATGTGTGTATTGTGACATTTGTGACACGTCATACATAAATCATAATTATGAAAAATATTATGTTCTTTTGTTGCTCAAAGATTTACAAACTCATCATTATCTGCCTAACCTTTTTCCAACTATATTGGGGTCAGCTTCCAGTCTAACCAGATGCAGCTGAATACCATATACCATATTTTACATGGAGCGACTGCCTATCTGACCTCCACAACCAAGTAACTGGGTAATACGATACCCCTTGGTAAGACTGGTTGTCAAACTTTCGGGTTTCTGACGACCCATAATGACTGTCATAGATCCGCGAATGACAGCCGGGACCAACGGCTTAACGTGCTTTGCGGTGGGGTCATGGTATGTAAAGATGGTCAGTCATCCACGGAGCAACCGCTGCAAGTGTAGTTTAACCTGAACGATCGAACGGTTGTTAGCCACAGGCTCAGATAGCACAAGCAAAGATATACAGACAGACTCCTTGGATAAATATTACTAACTTGAATTTTGCTTAGCAATTACCTAGTTTCAGACGTTTCCTGATTATTATTTATATGAATTTTCTACGATCGTACTAGTCCTAGTTACATGTAGTTACACATACAAGCTAGGTACTTGCAATTTTCAATGTCGATAGTAGAATCTATATTTAACTAATCTAAACTTAGCCTGAAATAAACACAAATTGACATATTAATATCGATTCCTAGATATCGTGTTTACAGACATTTGTATTTCCACGCTGTGTTATTTGGCGATCTTCCAAAACGTACCTACCTGTTGGTAGGTGTCGGGAACCCGAATGGACTGTCGAAATAATCTGAAACGCGATAAAAATGTACTAAACTGCTGCTTGCTATGAACAGCTACGCGGTAACACAATAGGTTTACGGGAAAACGTTTTTAAAGAATAATGTTCTGTTGCGACTTGCGAGTCTGTTAAAAGGTATGATGGGCATGTCAGACATTTTAACTGTGACCCCAAACGTCACCACATCGGGAAGTGTCTTGGGGCTGGACATTTTAATAGACAACTTTGCAGGTCACTACTTATTTATACGTATACCCAAAGTCTCAAATCCAGATAATTTATGTAAACAAAGGGGATAACATAACAAAAAAATATCTTCGTAATGGTAATTCACATAAAATTGCGAAAAATGAGGTTTCATTTTCTTTTAAGTACTGATTTTAAGAAATAATAATAAAAATATAATCATACCATAATTATTTTTATATATTTTCGGTTTAACAAAGTTATTAAAAAAAGGATATTTTCTGCTATAAAATATTTTATGACACTGGTACGAGTAACAACGAGAGTTGAAATCGATTTTGGGAGGCCTACGTCTAGTAGTGGACTTAAAAGGGCTGATTATGACGATCATAGGCCGTGCCTTCGACATACTACACAAAACATTGTTTGGCAACGGTATTTTGTTTTCTGCATAGTTCTTATAATTATTTCACTTTAATTTTATCGATGATTATTTACGAAAAATTTAATGATATTTTTTTTTTGCACCACTGTCCTGTCATTATGACTGACATTTCTTGACATTACTTTGTTTACTTAAATTATCTGAATTAGAGACTTTGGGTAAAGGTGGCGGTAATCAAATAATCTGGGCCTCAAGTCTGCTATTACAATAGTGTCAGAATGGTCTCGCCATTGTGAGTATTTGACAGTTTTTGTATGGCAAATCTGTCAAAAACTCACAATGAAAAGACCATTGCAACGTTTGTACATTAGTAGACTTGGCCCCCTGGTTGGTGGACCATTGTCAGGCAGTCTGTTTGTTAAAACGGATTCTACTGTGGCTTATGATAAAATATGTAGTCGGCATTGTTTCATGTTATGACGAGAAAAAACAATAAGTTCTCCTATTATGTGGCATATATGACGTACCCAAATTAAAAAAAAATTGTATTACGTGATAAATAAAGTTAATTTTCGATAATTTTTCATGAATATTCAGAAAAGTACGGGCGGTCACATGCTCATGAACGGCATTGTCTATGTTTGTCCAAAGGATCGGTAAATATTTACTAGGTAAATTTACCATTTTGTAATTATGGCAAAATCACTTATGAAATCAAATTTGCATTTAGACCGGTTGGACGAAAAAAATGATAAGAGCTATTATACTATCTCACAATCCATAACTAAATATAATGCGCAGTATTATAGAATTAATATTTTATGCAAATTATACATCATACGTAGGTAGGTACACCTATAATGATTACCGAAATCATATTGACGTCAATCCTTAAATGTTAGGTACCTACTTACTTACAAGAGTTGTTGAAACTGATAAGAACTCAAGTACCCATTAAGGATATTGAAAACACTGAGTTGGACTTGCTACCCAATTCCTAAAATACCTACATTCTGGTAATTTGAGATGAGACAAGAAATAAGATCAATTGCCATACCTATAAATCTATAGGTATACAAATAAATAAAATTGAAGTGTCTGTTTTTAATGTTAAAATAACAGTATTTTACTAAATGCTTATGAAAGTATTATCGGTACTAAAAACAAATAAGCTATTTTTTTAATTTTTGTCTGTCTGTCTATCTGTCTGTTTGTTCCGGCTAATCTCCGAAACGGCTGGACCTATTTCGACGGGACTTTCACTGGCAGATAGCTGATGTTGTAAAGAGTAACTTAGGCTACTTTTATTTTAAATATAAATAAAACGGAATAACAGGTTTAAACATATTTCAAAATCGTCTCGAAAGTGTCTCCTCATGTATGGTTTTATAAAAGTTTTCCCGTAGCTACAACGGTTAGCGCATACTGACCGTCGTGCATAGTTTTGAAGAAGATAATCCATATCCCTGTCTGACATAGAATGATCGAGTAGTAAGGAAATTAGTTTATTTTGTCAAGCCACTAGATGATAAATTGATAACACTGGTTAGTCCACGATGAACTTCAATTGACACTGTGACTCAGTTCGCAGAAGCACTATTTTAATTTGGTTTATGAATAAGTGCCTACGCATATTCAAAGCGGTATTCCCCAGAAATTCGGTTGCGGAAAAGAGTAGTTTCGTCTGAAGAAAACGAAGTTCAAAAAGTTGGACTCATATCTCATTGTCTCCTAAAGGTCGTAGCAGGATCGTCACCGTATCGCCTTTCGCCTCGCCGTCAAACAGGCGTCAACCTAACGTAAGCACGTAACCAAAGTGGACCAGCAGCTCCGATACGTCGACTCGGCTACAACTACGCGACGCCACGCTTACGGCTCGCTGACCGCTGCTGGTTGACCTGGCTGGTACTAGATCAGTTTGAATCCGAACGCGGGAGGGGTGAGAGGGACAAGGGTGGACGTAGAGACGCAAGCGCGGCGACGGAGAGGCGTAAGCGCGGGGACGACGAGCCGTAAGCACGGGGACCGCTGGTGGACCACGTGCCACACCGCGGTTCGTGAGCTTGTCCCGAGGCGAATCGTTTACGATTCCGATTAGTGTGCTTTTCAGTAGGGAGTTTCATGCAAAGAATACTAAACGGCTCGAGTTGATACGGTTACGATCCGTTTCCGAGTTGATATGTGTGCTATGACCTTAACTGGTAATCTTCAGCGTTTCAAGTTCAAGTTAAAATATCTTGGGCATTTTCTTACCGACGACCTCAGTGACTATGAAGACATTGAGAGGGAGCGTAGGGCTCTGACGGGCTGATCCACAAATTTAAATTCGCCTAGCGTGCAATGGAGCGGGCTATGTTCAGAGTTTCTTTGAAGGATAATATTAGGAATGAAATTATCCGGGAGAGAACCGGAGTTACCGACATAGCTTGCAGAGTAAGCAAGCTGAAGTGACAGTGGGCTGGCCATGTTTGTCGTAGGACCGATGGCTGGTGGAGCAGACGAGTCCTGGAGTATACCGGGTATCGCCAAGCGTAGTGTGGGATGCCCCCAGCTAGATGATTATGATGAGACTATTTTGTTTTATTTTTTATTTTTTTGTATACCACCTACTCAAGTTAATTATCTTTTTGTATGCACGTGTTTCTGTGACAAATAAACCAATTTTTCTTTCTTTCTTCTTTCTTTCAGATGGACCGATGACCTCAAAAAGGTGGCTGGGACAGACTGGATATGGAAGGTGGAGGACAGGGTGTTGTGGCGCAGCATGGGAGAGGCCTATGTTCAGCAGTGGACTGCGATAGGCTGAGTTGATTGATTGTTGATTGTAGGGCTCTGGCCAGAGATTTTACACCAGTAATATTTGGGTCAAAAAGGTTGCTGGATGCTCTACGCGTCCAATACAATGATGTTTTTAGGATGTTGTTGCGACTGCCTCGCTTTTGCAGTACTTTGGAAATGTTCGCAGTAACCCATATCGATGGATTTCAAGCATCCTGAAGGCTGTGGCGGCAGATATTTCCTCTTCCATAATCAGGCAATTTGTGCGAAGATTTTTACCATAGTTTCCATTTCTATGAATAATGATAATATAATAATTTCTATGTCTAGTTGTTGAGTTGTCTTCTCATTCATTCGTCATTAGTTTAAGTTAATAACAATAGTATTTTAAGGGGTGGACGGGCTTGTATCATAACAGTCGCACGGATTGATCGACCAGGTTAAGCTACGCTTGCCGCGGTTGGTCCGTGGATGGGTGACCATATTTGCATACCAAGACCCATCCGTACCTCGGATAGCACGTTAAGCCGTTGGTCCCAGTTGTCATTTGTAGATCTTTGACAGTTGTTACGGGTCGTCAGAAGCCCGAAAGTCTGACAACCAGTCTTACTTGGTCGCTCCATGTAAAATACTGGTATTCAGCTGTATCCGGTTAGTAATGAAATTAAATGAAGTTTAATGAAATCGTTTATTCTGTAAATAGGATATCGGAATCAATTTTACACGTCATATAAGAAAATGAAATATTAAAAAATAAGCTAGATGGAGTCGACATTCCTTAACTGACTACCCCTGAGAAGAAATAGCGACACAAACTCAGGGGTCAAAGTCTTTTAAAGTACAGACATAATCTTGGTCAGATCATGTGAGGACCATGTAGATCCGTGTCTGAAATGGTCTTCTGAGGAAAGAACCACACAATTTTGAGTGGACCTGACCAGTCAGTGCAAATATTTGTCGGTAATCGTGTAGCTCAACTCAGGATTTAAGGAGCTCAAGAAACTCTATCTCTGGCTAGTCTGGCTGTTCTTTCAAAATGGTTCGCAGCTAATAATCTTTTACTTAATGCGAATAAAACGAAATGTCTTAAGTTCTCATTACCAAATGTACCCCAAGTGGGTCTAAATTTAAAACTTGATGGCAAGAAACTAGATGCTATTACGGAAACTGTATTTCTAGGAATTACTTTAGATTCGAAATTGCAATGGGGCGCCCACATTAGAGCTCTTTAAGGTAGATTAAGTTCAGCTGCATATGCAGTAAGAAAAATAAGGCAGTTAACTGATATAGCCACAGCTATGTTAGTATACTTTGCTTATTTCCACAGTATTATGTCTTATGGCGTTCTGCTGTGGGGATCGGCAGCTGACGTAGATTCTTGTAGAGACTGGAAGCCGACCCCAACGTAATTGGGATAAGGCTAGGCAGATGATGAATAATATTTTAAGTGCAAACCTGTTACTAACAATTTATGGATCTTTTAGTTGTTCGAAATAAAATGATTTTATTTTTATTTAATGTCCGTTTTGGGAACTTTGATGGAGATGAACCTGGTTAGTTAAAAGAACATAGCCAAGTAATTAACGTAGCCGCGGCTCCAAACACACAATGGGGACGTATAGACCATATCAAACCCAGTACGAGTGTGGTTGTCCAGGCCAGAATGTACTCCAGTAATACAGCAGAGGGTTCCATGTTCCCGTAGCTACACCTTTGGTAATCAGTTCCGATGAGTGCCAGTGTTAGGGCTGAGAGTAATAAACAGCCTTTGTATTTTCTGCATGATTTTGTTTGAAAAACGAGCGGAAAGTCCATTGTCCGGAATGTAAGTGGGTGCTGGAGTATGATAGCTTATCAGTTTATATCAAGGTCACCGAACAGTAGCAAAAGCATTAGCGATGCCACCCACGAATTTGGACTAGTCGCTCGGAACTTTGTTCGAATGTTATTCGAAAAATTACTTGGATTTGTAGTCCTGTAATCCTGGGATGAGTCAATGTATGACTGACACTTGGTTCTTAGACACAGATATTTTTATTATTTACAATATTCCTTCACTTATTTTCCTTAAAGTTTTGTCAGATATGCGCTAGAGTGTCGTTTACCTTTTTTAGTTTAGCGCAATCGCCAATGCCACCTACTGTACATCTCGTGATTATTATTAATTAGCATATATTTATCTATAACCTTTTGCCCCAGTCAATAGTCATGATTAATATGATAGCATGATAATAATATATAACTAATATAGGCACCTATAATCCACTTATCACTACATTTCCCCCAGGCCAGGTCATCGTGAAAGAACCGACTTTGATTTATATCAGTTTATTAATACCTACGTTATGAGGTGATAACGTTACACTTATCTGAAATTGCTATCTATTATGGGTTTATTAAAGTTACTAGCTAAACATTATGTTGCTTGTCAGTGTGACCACACAATTTTTTTGCCCTGTTTGATGTCCTTTCTTTATTATTGTTCGTCGAGTCGTTGAGCTCCTTAAGTCCTGCGTTGAGCTACACGATTACTGACTGATGCTTGCACTGACTGGACAGCTCCACTCTTTGTGAGGTTCTTTCCTCAAAGACCATTTCAGATACGGATTTACATGGTCTTCACATGATTTGACAAAGATTATGTCTGGACTTTAAAGGAGAGTTTGACCCCTGAGTTTGTTTCGCAATTTCCTCTTCGGGGTAGTCAGATAGGAGATGTCGACTCCATCAAATCCTATTTACAAAATAAACGATTTCATTTAATTTCGATGAAAATAAATGAGACAAAGAAAGTTGACGGTAATAATAATTTAAGAGTTACCCATTTCACAAACTTTCAACAGAAAAAAAAAAATAAGCATTAAACCAATAATGTAGAAATAAACTGGAAATGATCTGAGCCTACTTGACCCACATTTGACGCATCGTATGTTCGTAGTGCAACATCACACGCACGTTCACAGATCGTTTCCTGGAACACGCAGTCCACATTATTTTTGGCAGATCTAGAAATGCGATGACACACATATTATGTCACAGGCAGAGGAAGTAAGGTCAGAGGGATCAGAGGGACATGACTGAGTGAGTTTGACTTGGACTACTGCGCTACTCTATAATTTTGGGTATTGTGAAAAGTTTATTTCTATATCTGGTTTTCAGAATTACTCCATTTATATAAAAACGATAAAGTGTTTAACATACTGTTTATAAAATTCATGATTTTATTATTAAATTGGCAATAGGAAGCCGTTCTGTTGTTACCTACTGAATATACATATATTATTATATTAAAATAACCTCTGCTTAACCTCTACCTTTCATAACCCAGCACTTCTCCACAGCAATTTACATATTTACACCTTTTTAAATGCAATATGAAAGTAAAATTTTTCAAGGATATTATGGAATCTTTACAATGCTCTTAGCAGAATTTTCTCAGGTAGCGTTTGTGTTCTTATAAACAAAGATTACATCTGGACATGATTAATAAACTTCTGACGAACGCTACAAGGAAAAGAAAGATAAAACTAGTGAGTAATATAGTCATAGAGAGGGATTTATATTACTGTTGTAATTTTTTTTAAACTGTTGATCCATTCAAGACCATCTGTGATTTCCGTAAACTTATCGTGACGTGGCATTTAATTAGAGGGTTAAAATCCTAGAGGTACCTGCTACAATGGTACAGTCGCCAGCACATACGAAACTGACAAATTTCTCCAAACAATTTTAAACTTTATAAAGTTCACAGTTAAGTTCAAAATCGAATGAGAAAATCTGACAGCTTGTGGTAACGAGATCGGATATTCGGATGCATATTCACTTAAAGTTGAGATGTTTGCTATTATGGAAAGCGCTTTTGTATCGAATAAATCCTGCGGTTCCGGTGTTTTATTTTTTATTTTGACTAACACACACCACCCCCACTCTTACACCCTACATACAGAATATTTGCATAGGTGGTTAAAATAATTTTAAATAAATATGCATCTGAATAGTTATGCAATCCAAGAATCCCGGTTTTTTATTTTAAATAAATAATATTTTAGAAGTCGCTTCCATACTATACACCCGACTAGTTATGTATTGCCAGTATTCCTGGCATCATGGGATATTTTCTTACAAAAAATATATTTTAAGATGCTGCTTCCATACTTTCATAGCTAATAATTAACTTTAGGTAAATTTGCATCCGATTATCCGATCTCTCTTATGTAGTATGCACCGACAAAGATCTCGTAAGTATGATACTTTACCGCAAACAAAATAATTATAGTAATTTTAATTGATCAATTTTCTGTGCTCCCGTTCTTTTGACTACACATCCTGTGGCTTACGACAGTCATTATACTTGGTTAGACTGTAATTTTGCTAATCTGTGTAATTGAGAATGCGCTGTGAACGAGTTCGGACAGATGTTATGACAATGGAAACTGGTTCTATACCGGGACTGGGTCTAAAAGTAATGAATGTTTCACTTCAGATTTAAGTGCCAGGTATTATCAGCTAGTTGTGGCTAAGTGGATGTTTCCACTCCCGAGATATATAGACACTTTTTTCTGACATATATTTTTAATATTTTTTTTTATTTTATTTATTATTATATATATTATTTTGCTAATAAGTAGAACGTTTCCATGCGAATCAAAAACTGGGTTTTTAGCTTTTCTGAAGGGGAGCTGAACTGTAGGAAGATTTCAGTAATCTTTTCGCTACAAATAATCTTCTTTTAGGAGAAGAAGATTATTAAACGATGGATAAAAACCACCTAAATAATAAGCCCTTTGCAACTTACTAATCTCGGTAAAAAGTTATACAAAACACGATGAAACAGACTGCAACAACATCGCCATTTTATGGATGGCATACTTCAACGCTTATCAAAGCATGCTGTATAGTCCTCAGAAAATCGGCTCTGCTGTAATTGACGTAAAATATGACTAAGAGATGACATCACACGTCGATGAACTGCAGTGTAGCGTCGTCCTGTCTGCTGAAGCACTAACTAGCTAAGCGTGGTGATTATGGCCATTCCTGGACCAACCATTTACCGAAGCGGTCATTGAAAGTTCCTTCTCAGGAATATATAGATGTGTATGGACTTCAACTACATAAATGAGGATAAGAGCAGTCTATGGTCTCAGACAATTACTCCTAGCTTTATAATCGTAGGTGGTATCTAAGTCACCTCTGACTCAATTCTCAATTCACAGGAATATAATACGGGGTAGTCTATTACTATCCGCGACCTATAGAATGCCGTCGGAACAACTACTGTAATAAGTCACATTATGTCATAGCAACACCTGAGCGAGGTAGCGGGAGAATTTAGAACGTATAATTTTAGCCAAATACCGCGATGAGTAACGTCGGTATTAGTAATAGTGTTTACTCCCATCACATTTATAACGCACTGCACTATAATTAGGCTGGCTCTTTAATGTATTGTGTTATTCTGTGGCATGGACAGTGCTCCCCTATCATTTTGTTTCTGACTGCAGCTAGCCTTAAAACTAATGAATTTTAAAAGATCTTTCGTGTGTCGAACCAATTTCGAATGCTTTAAATATTCCCATAGCTCAGGAAGAAGGATTGGCTTATGCTCAGTAATGATGCACAACATGCTAGTGTACCTATTTTTTCTTTCTGCTACATCGGTCGATGTTGTTTGTTAATAGTTAAGTAGTCGGCGTCGTCAATATCTTGTTACGAATACATTGGACGTTGATGTGTTTTGTGCCTTTAGGAGCACGAAAGGTGCTGCATTTGCTTTATACTTTTTCACGATAAATCAGCTTATATCAATATCGTTAGTGTAAGGGTATATTGGCGGTCTTATCGCTTACTTGATCTATCATCGAACGTCTTACTGATCGAATAGAAATGTATGAATGCAATGATACACAAAGGAGAACAGTTTTTTTTTTTTTTTTTTTGAAAACAAAGGCATCGCATTTTGTCTACTATCAAAATAACAGCATTGTATCATAAATTTTATGACAATTGAATCACTATCATCGTCCTTCGTGATGTCACCTATTTTCTTTTAAATCAGTCATTTAATGATAACAATGCGATTAGCAGTGACTGATTTTATTGTAAATATTTACGTGTCCGCACGGTGCGTGAGCGCGAGCACGTGAAATAATCGGCGATTGTTTTTTTAATTAACGAAGGAGGTCGTACACGCGTAATTTTGCAAGTAATAAAAACTATTTACGGTATTTAAAAAGCAATAAAATTGTTATATAACAGGTAACACTCACCCGGTGTGGGGCCTGAAGTAAGCGGTGTACGGCAGCTATTTGATATGACAGGGGTATGGTGGTGTTGAACGTATGGTACAGTGGCCTCGGAGGCTCCCGTACATTGTACTCCATAAAAGGGTCCAGGTCGTCCAGATACTGAACTCTGCACACGAACGAATCCGTGCCGATATCCCTCATTGTTCCGTTTACCCTGTTGTCATTCACTTTTAGCAGTTCAATCATGTTTTCATGCACTAACTTATAAGATCACAGTTTTAATCACATTTTACACTTAAACGAACCTTTTGTAAAAATATTAATTAATTAAAGTGTCTGAATTTGAACAAAAAATGGTTTGTTGGAGCCGGTGTTTGATTTTAAATGTTTCCGCGGTTTATCTTGTCCACACTGTTAGTAATGGCGAGCGCTCGGCGACTGCACTCCGCGTTGTTTGCCGCTGTGGAGCTCACGCTCGCGTCTGATGGCAGTGCCACGATAAGCGTGCCAGATATTATGATTAAGTTTTTTCAACAGCACGAGTAAGGATGTGGTTTGCTCCGTTTGGTGCAAACGCTAACGAAGTTCATTCTCTTTCTGAAACGCACCGTTATTGCGAAATGATAGGTAAAAAAAACTGAAGTATGTTCCTCCGATGCTAGTGAGTGAATACATTTCCACGTCAAGGTTTCTCGCAATTCTAAACATTATAATGTAAATATAATAAATATGAAAACGGTTTCTATTTTACATCGTTGCTGTTTGAAGTAGTAATGGAATACAAAGAACCTGTACAATTTCATACTTCATAACAATACATGAAAATACAAATAGATTTTCTTTAATTTCTACCAATAATTGCTTACTTGTTGATGACTGATGATGACGTTTATTTTTTTATTAGCTTGATCTTTTAAAGTAATTTTCACCAACTTGAAGACGTCCAATTAACTTTAAAATTTGCGTATCAAGGACTGATGACAATACAATAATTTCATAACTTTGGCCTTATATCCTCACCAGGATCGCAATGTTATCCATTTCTTCAACATGGAAGATAAAATGTCCAATTCTTACTGCGATGTGCGTTATTTTATACCACATTCCTGTTTTCATTGAGTAAAAATAATAAGAGTCTTCCAGTATTTTGAGAAAAAAAAAAAAAAAAAACCAAATGAACAAATTTACTTTTAAAAGAAAAGCTCGTAACCACTACTTAAGTCAGACTAAATAACTCTCAAATAATAGTCTAGTCATAGTAATTATTATTAGGTGGTATTTGTTAAAATATCTATTAGTTTATTTTATTTGTATATGTGTATTAGTATCAATAAAACTATATAAATGCTCGTAATCAAGAAGTTAGTATTTTAGACATTATTTTTGTACCCTATCACTGTTTTTATATTTAACCCAAAGGTTGACTGGTAGAGAATGCCTTATGGCATTAAGTCCACCTATGTACCACTATTGTACATGAAGTTTAAATAAATAAATAAATAAAAAATATTCCTACAACAAAGGCACAAGATCAACCCATTTAAAGTAAAGTTAAAGGCATCTTCTTTGACTAATAATATTATAAATGCGCAACGAATGCTTTCTGTCTGTTACCCTTTCATGCCTTACCTTAAGACATAGGATCTCGTATGTATTGTCCCGGCAGTACGTTCCCGTGGGATAAACTCCGACCTTCACGCGGGCGTAGTCGCAGGCAAAAGCTAGTACGAATATCCTTAAAAATCTGACCGCCAGTGATGCCAAGGCAAGGACAACTTTTCCAATAAATTTTGACAATAGTTTTTCAATGTAAAGTCCTTTTAATAACACCAATATTGGCACGAGGTCATGTTCTCGACTATGACCAGTGGTATACGTACGAACATACATATTGAAACCAATTCAATTCACATTCAACTGATTGCATTGAATATCTGAATGAAACATCCATCTTTATTTAGAAAAGTGGGACCCAAATTATTGGAATTGAATTGTCAATGCTCACTTTTTTGCGACCATGTCTTTTTTTATCAGCTTTAATTACAGTTAGTAGTCATATTCATGAAGTACGAAGATGATAACTTTAGGTTGAATTAAGGAAATTATTCAAGAATTCTTTCTTTAAAATATAAGAACATTATCTAAAGGATATTGATATATAATCAGGTATTTCTATAAGAGAACAGAAGTATAAAAGATAATGCTAATGTTAACGAGGTCTAACAAGATGAGGGACTTTATGAGCTTTCGCGAAATAGAATAATGTATAACTGGTGCACTTCCGAATCTTGATAATGAGGTTTCATTGGCTAATCCCGTTTCCAAGATATAGAATAACCCATGACTTGCTTTAAGCATAAAGTAAGTAACTATTATTATTGACGTCACTTCTCAAGATAAGGAAGAGGAAAGTGTAAGAATACCAATAGAAAGTCTCGTCTTAGATGATGACATCTTCATTATGCTGATGGTGCTAACATTTAAGTACAAAGGAGAAAAGGGAAATTCTATTAGCATAGGATTTTCCTATACGTAACATTTTAATGTTAGACCAGAGACAGTTAAACAGACGTAATGGTTGAGATCTTTAATTGTAATCACACTGTCACTAACTCGAAACATCGGTTTTCAATTAAAACCTGTTATTATCATTCGTAGATATACCTACCGTTAGCAATACGTGCGACATTATTGATCCGTGGGGACAATTATACGACGTTTCGAGTGACGTCATAGTTATATATTTGGGACCTTCATTGGTACAGTGGTCAAAGAAAATATTGCACCGTTTGCAGAAATTGTAACGTTTATTTTCTTCACTTATGATTACATTTTAATGAGTATTCAAATGAAAAAGATCTGCAATGAAATAGTACATATAAAAGCCAGATTTTAGCTGGAATTTTATTTTTTCAGCATCGAGTTTTTTTCCATTATTTGAAACAAGCCATATTCACCGGTGGTGGTGGTAAATATTTCTGATCGGAGGCCACTTGCCCAAAGTTCACTTGTTCCACGAAAAGTTAAAGCGAATCAATTATTTCAATTCGACCATCAAAACTATTGCTCTCTTGGAATTTCTCCCTAAAACATTTGGAGATCAACGTAAGCTACAATCAGGCGATCATCGTCAAAATCAGGGCGTGATCATGACCATGAACGGTCATTGTGCGTACTTCCAGTCTTGTTACGTCACACGATCGTCAGAACTCAACTTTATAAAGGCTGCCAGTTTTATCGGCAGTTTATATTGTATGGCAAACAAAATAGCCAAATTAGCAGCCCCCGGTAAATTGCAAAATGACTTATCCACATCCAATTTACCGGTAATGTGTACCTGCCATTTATTAAAACTCCTAACATTGAGGTGGGTTAAGGAATTTCTCAGTAAATATTGAGGGTTGCAATTAAAACATGTTGAATCCTGCCGTAACTTTCAAGTAGTCATTAAGTCATTAGTCGTTTACAGTTACTATATCACTGGCCTGGATTTTTTTTTTACTTTTAAGACCGAAAATATCTGACTCAAAGTATTGACCGTCAGTCAACTGCTTTACATTATTTCTTAAGAAAAATGCTCTAAGTATCTGTTCCCAAACTTTCTGTTCGGGAAATTGTTTCACGTGAGGTCAACGATCCCGGCGCACGCGCCGCTCGCTCTGTTTCTACGATTCATCACGCCTGTGATTGGGGACTCAAATAAAAAAAAAATATATACTACTGATTCCGGATAGAATCGTTTCGTAATAGTGTGCTGGAAGGCCGAATCTGTTTAGAGTTTTTTATACTGAATTTTGATCATCACAGCTTTTGTATATTCCTGTGCACTGGCTAAATACATCATTACTGTATGAGAATCTCTAACTGAACGATATCTTACATGCATGGAAAGTAATTTAGTAGTAGCTGTAGTAGTATTAGCAGTGTTAAAGTAATGCTCCATATTTTATCGGAAAATATGGAGTAAGCGACTACTAGAGTAGAACATTTGAAATTCTAGGTACCTAAGTTCATTTTAACGCATCCATATTTTTATTAGTATTAATATTTCACTAATATAAAATTCTGGAGGAACTGACAGAAAGAAGGGCTGTGGAGTTCCCTCAGTTTTGAGAACTTGTGAAAGTTGGAGATATCTCTTGGATATTTAGATGTGTCAAAAAACACAGAAATGGTTCACGTTACGTACGTTTTTGAATGAACATTTCTAACGCCATTTAGTCCATCGTAAGTGCGCTCTTTGTTGTCCGACTTAGTTGGACTAGATTGTTTTATTTATAATTGACACAATGTACAATGTGTTAAATACTAAATATTGTCAATCTTATACTAATAAACATAGCCTGTATTACTAACTCACGTAGACGTATAGATGATGCCATTATCTACGTGTAATGGGACACAAGAAGTTTTAATGTTAAGATGTATTTTTAGGAAAAAAGTACCTAACAAATGATTACTTCTTAAAGTCATGGATAAAGTTCGGCTCAGCATAGACGAAGAGTTAATTATATTAAGAGGGAACGGAAAACGGCTCAATCAGCAACCTCGGTAAGTGTGTCTAGAATTTTCTAATACCTTTTATAAAGTTTCATATTGAGATACGAAGCAACAAAATTCGTTTTAATGAAAAGCGGCCACATATCCTCTAGATCGTATTTAATAATATTGTTTTAAAGGAGTGGCGCTAGTGGACCTGTGAGCGCTCTCTTAATAAAATAACTAATAATATTTGAAATTCCTAAAAAGTTCATAAAATGTTGAGAGAATATTTGGAAGAAAAACTCGCATCCCGTCATAACCCCTTAACGCGTGCAAATTCAAGTCATGCAAATATTACTTATTAATATAAAAATATGAACTCAACCGTCCAAGGCTCACGTCGTGTTCCTTTCTCTTTTATTAACCATTTCGTGTTCAATGATACTAATTATAATATTTGTGCGATGCTCAGTGACCATCGGCACTGTCGTGATGGTTTGTGACCTGAACTTACCGGTCGGAGTCGTGATTGGGTTACCACTGTTACCCGGTATTATTTGCTTAAGGCTCTGGCTGTATCTTTGTTTTTTTTTTTATTAAGACGTTTGTGAGACGTTCGTGAATACTTTTATAAAATTTTATTCACTTTTTGATAAAACTAGTAGAAAATCCCCAACTTTCTTACGGTTTTGGATACAAATGGCAAGCAGAATTAGACGATTGATTGTAAATACTCAGTCTATACAAATAAATAATATTGAAGTGTCTGTTTGTAATGTCAAAATAACAGCTTTTTACTAAATGTATATAAAACAAATTTGTGTTTGTTTGTGTGTCTGTCGGTTTGTTCCGGCTAATCTCCGAAACGGCTGGACCGATTTTGACGGGAATTTCTCTTGCAGATAGCTGTGGTTATAAGGAGTACCCACGAAATCGAAGTTGGGGGCAGCAGCTAGCACTCAATATATTTATTGCTTCCACACGTGAATTTAAGTAGTAGGTTTTACAAAGACATGATCATTGTGGACCCTGTTGGGCATAGCAAAATCCCCAGCTTTCTTATTTTTTGTATTCTAATGGCAAGCAGAATTAGTTTATCGATTGTATTGTATATTGCAATAAAAGTAGGAGAAAGAGGGCTTTTATTTGACTGCTTAGTTGTTATACTATATACTATTGTAATTTTTTGACGGCACGGTTGGCGCAGTGGTTAAGCGATTGACTGCTGCGTGTCGCGGGTTCGATTCCCGCACGGAACAAATATTTGTATGACCTATAATTAGTTGTTCCGGGTCTGGCTGTTTATGTATGTGAGTTTAAATGTTTGTAAACGCACCCACGATACAAGAGAAATTCCTAGTGTGGGGCAACGTTTTTTAAAAACGAAACAAATAAACAATTATTTTATAAAACAAAGCATAACATAACGTAATCCCAAAAGGGTAAGGCAGAGATGTACCTCATACCTGTAGTAACACTCACATTTCGCCAGTTTTGTTTAAGTCCCATGAAATAGGGGGCAAGCCTATTGCCAATTATTTAAAAGTAGTAATTTAGATATTCACTGATATTATAATAGTATTTAGATAATATAAATTGTTTTAATTTATTTATGAATGTGTTCAAAAAAAATCTTCTTTAATTATTTCTGGTACTTACCTGACTTCAACAAAAGGAGGACCTGTTCTCAATACGGTTGTATTTTTTTTTAATTATGTATTTTTTTTGACATGACTAGGGTAGGTACTTGTTGAGTGTTTGAAACCCTAAGTCTCAAGTAAATAATATTTACTTGAGACTTAGGGTTTCATACATAAATAACCTTTTGATCCGTGGGCATCAACATATTATGTTGATGCCCACGGATCAAAAGGTTATTTCTACCTTAGATTTTATTTATTTGGACTTTTATTAAGCTATGTAGTCCCCAATCACATAGAAGTTCAGTCTGTAGAAGTCCATTGAAATGTAGCTTTTTGTAAGATTAAAATTGATATATTTTGGTAACCCTAGTCGCTTTGGACTTGTGATCACGACTATAGTTCAGTCGGTAGATAGATTTAGCATTTATTGAGTCGGGGGGCTGGGAAACTCAACGTAAAAAAATAAATAATGGCTTGGTGGCGGAGGTAAAAGTGAAGTAAGATAAAGTAAAAGTTCTTGTTTTGGAACAACAACAAATTGACATAATTAAAATAGATACGATGATAGCAGTTCTTAACTTTTGTAAAGTTAAGAACTGTGTCGCAGCTATCAAAATGGTATAAGTACCTCAATTTTTTTTAGTACATTCGGATTATTTTTTATCAACACAGAAGATCCCATCTTCAACAGCCTAAATTAACCAGAAATAGTTGGCAGTTGCAGGAATACGTTGTCAGCTTATATTAACTGTGGTTTTCCCAGAAAGATGGATATCGCGGAAAACGGAGCCCGTATTTCTATCAAATCGGCATTAAATTGACAGGTTTCGGTTATTTGCAATTTGATAAATATCTCAACCTCAGACCAGGCTGGTCAACCGGTTTAAAAAAAAAAAACAAGGCACTGTTGGTAAACTTTGACGTCAAGTTTACAAACAAACATCAACCCAACACGATCATAAACGTTAACAAATCAATATAAATCATGTTTAGCACCTATTCTTGCATTTAAAAGCTAGATTTGACAGGTGGCATTACTTTGACAAGCGCTACAAGCCGTCATTAGGCGGTATTCTATTTTAATTTCGAAGCAGTTACGTAACAAGCGCGTGGGTAGGGACGAATGTAGGTAACAGTTGAGCAATACGCGAAAATGTGGACACGGGGCCGTCGCGACTGTTATTGTTCTAATGGCTTTATATCATCGGTATCATCTGTCTCCTTTATTCTTTGTTTGCATCCAGGCTAAGTTGTATTGCCGTCTCGCTTTATAGAAGCGAGCAACAAGGAAGAGCTTTTGTGCTTTTATGGAGTGCAATTTTGTCTGCGACTGTCTTGAACAGTATGATGTTTCAAAAACGTCTCAGCTTGAGCATTACCATCTGTGGCCTTATTGGAATCGAAATCTCATTGTTCCACAAAGATTAGCTATCTCTTAATTATAATATTGGCTAATTTCACAACCTTTATACTAAAGAATGCAAGTTGGGATTCTATTTAAGAAAGTGAAAGGTCACCTTTGAGTAAGCGTCTGTAATTATAAAATGAGACCACATTTAATAACGAGGTGTGAACTATTAGGAAGTGCTCGAATTGTGTGTAGCGAGTTATAATTTTAAAGATGAAGGTATTACTGTTTTGTTAGTACAAGAAAGTGTTTCCTGCGAGTTGGGGTCTCACGTCCAATTATTTTCTTGTTGTAAAACTATTCTTACTGCTGACATTATAGTGGCAATTTGAAAGGCTGATAATATTAATAAATTATAACGCAGTAATTTTCAAAATTTCGATGCTCCTCATGAGTTTCAGTGATACTGATCCGATTGGTTGATCCAAACCACAGAGAAGATGACCAAACGAATTTACTTCCGAAAAAGAAATGTAGGTAAACAAACAAACTCTATTCAACATCATTTGAGAAAATCGTGACATTCCTTCTTACGAAATGAACACAACACATCAATCAGTGAGAATCGAAATCACATAAAATTAATATTCAAATTGAAATAACAAAGAAGAGAAATTGGACGTTACTAGATTCGTATAATTAACGAATTCAACAATCGAAGAAGCGTGCTGGATCGTTCAAACTACTACTACAACAACATACTGAATAACTTATTGGATCTGTTTTGCATTTAAAGAAGCTAGTTTATGTCGTAATCGATATCCATTCAATTCAATCCGTCGATGTTGATGCACGGTATACTCGGATTTCCAAATTGTGCTTTTGTGTACGACAAGTCGTATATGGATGATTTTACTTTTGCTATAACCAAACTCCTTCTAAAGAACAAGATACAAAATGCGTGTTAAAGATACTTCCTTGGTCTTCCTACACAAAAGCAGCACGGTTAGTAGGATATTTTGTAACCATATTCTTTTTCTAAACAATATACCTAACAAAATTATGGTTGCTATATAATTTACATAGCATCGTTCAATCACATCAACAGAATCAACTCTTGATAGAAAGTTGTCGACCAAATGAATTCCTTGTATTCTTTATCCGTAAGTACGCGCATATTGCTTATTTTTTTGTATTTGATAAAACGGACGTCTAAAATCTCTTGTCGTACAGGAAAAGTTTTTAACCAGTGCGAATTAAACTTAAACATGTATTATTATACACTATTTCTTATTTTGATATGTCTTAGTACAAAAAAAAATGAAGTTATCGTTAACAAAAGATGTTTATTTTGAAAATAGTATAATGGATACTCGTCGCGCAACGCGCCGGTGGCGCTCAGCTGTACTGTACGATACCTATCAGCTGTGCGCTCGTCCATTGATATTATTACTAATAGATTGTATCCATATTTTGCTGATTTCAAGTGGCCCAAAAAAAAAAATATATAGAACAAATAATGAAAATGTGTTCTATTACCGATACTGAACCACCAAACAAAATTTTCGCACTGGTTAAAAATTTATCCTGTATATTAAATCCTGCATAGCGATTTTCGACTATTTGTATGCAATTCGCGCTATCGACATTCCTATGCCATCCATCGAAAAGGAACTGGCAACCGAATGAATTGTGTATTAGTGAAGTCTTGAAGCTTGGGCAAAGCTTTTGATAAGGACATGGTGCAACAAATTTGGAGGTTTAATTATTTGAGAACAAAGGTTCTATTGAACCGGAATTCTCATATAGAGACTCTTTCATAAATTTTTTGAGTTACCGATATATTAATGAAAATATTAAGGATCATTATTTACCTGATACAACGCGTTTCTGTTAATTTGGCCATCAACTGTATAGCTTTCAAAAAAACTACACGTCCTTATTTCTTGTCAAATGTTGCATAACCAATGCAGTGTAAACATTTATTTTGTCAAATCACATTCACGTTCGGTGCGTATATTGTACGCACGTTATTTTAAAACAGATACTCGATTTCGTACATTATTATTCAACATTGGACGAGAAACGTGCAGTTATTTTCATTTTAATTGTTTACAATAATATAAAATACAAACACGTTTTGTTAAACCAACTTTGTTGTTATATTTTGATAGTAAGATATAAGCGAGTGAAGTTAAAGAATTAGGTTAACCAATATTGAACTGTCAAACTAAAAAACATAATAGGATTGTTTTACTTAGTAGTATGAAATCATCAAAAGTGAACCTGCTCCTGATGGGACAAAATAGGTTAGTATAGGTTAGTGTTAGTAGTGATCGTGAATCGCCAAACGTAGCATGGTCTAGTAGTTAAATGGACCGAAGTCCCTAAACAGGCAGCTGGGATAGGCTGCGTGCTGAAGGCTAAGAGAACTTGGGAGAAGTTCAGCAATGTAGGTATAACCTTACCGAACCAGTCAGTCAAAAACAGATCAGTTGAAACCCAGCATCAGGCACTTTTTGTATGGCATTTTTGCTGAACTAGGCCTTTTTAACGCAGCCGTGAGCTAGTGCAAAATGAAGTGCTACTAACATAGTCTTAAGCGTTTTTATTAACACAAGCTTTATATTAAAATATGTATGTTTAGGTTAAGGTATTTTTCTATGGGCCTGTGTTGCCTGAAATAAATGGTATTATTATACTTACCTGCTAATTTCTTACATCATACTTTACACTTTTTGATCTGTTTTATTTTTTATTTTAAATCTATTTGCTGTATATTATACTAGCTTTTGCATTACGGCGAAAGCGAGGGTACCTCGCGACATTTAATTTTTCTTACTTTTTTTGCAAATAACAAATGAATTACAATTGAATTTACAGGTTAGTATCAGGGCCTCAAGTCTGCTATTACAATAGTGTCAGAATGGTCTATCATTGATTTCATAATTGTTGATTTTGACAAGTTTGGTAATCTACTAATATAATGGCGTCATTATGACTTTCCAATGGTCAGCCACTGACACTCCACTGAAAGAATTGGTAATCTTGTACATAATGACAAATTAAACTTCCTACTAAACTTCCAACTTCCTACTACTTACGATTGCTTTTAACACTAATAAATAATATGTAAATATATATATAAATGAAATCTGGCATGAATAAAAATGTTCAAAATGCCATTGTAATACAATTCTATTACGAGACCATTGACCGACCAATGATCAACCATTATGAATTTAGCAGATTACGAACTTTTTGCAAAATGACAATGGGATCGTGTTGGAGTGACGAATTTATAAAAATACTTGGGCCCCAGATTGTATGTTATTAATCTGAATTCGATTCGCGACCGTAATAAAACTGTATTTTTAGAATTATAATCATTAGAATTATCAATTACCCTAAAATATCTTGACATTTGAGGACTTTATTACTGATTCTAATGATTAAAATTCTGTAAATAAATATTTTTTTATGGCCGTAACAACATACACCCAGATAATGAGTTGCAAATTGCAAAAATTGTCCTAAATCCCTTAGCGCTTCCCCCTAGAAGATAACTTTTTGTATTATTTTAATATTATTAAAAGAATACAAAAAGTGATCTTCCAAGACTCGGATTGTTAATTAGGTTCAATAAAGTCCTTAACTTGCATTGGGACGTACGAGTCGTTTACCATTATCAATAAGGCGGAGAACACACCGGAGTATGTAGGCAAGAAACCTGGTCACTAAGTGATTGCATATTTTATCCTTCTAATCACCTTAGATATACTTAAATTAGCTGGGAATTGAGTTAATTTAAACCTGCTGCTGATGAAATGATAGAATTATCTACAAATTAGTACTTAAACCGCGTTTCTCGCAGTTAGTCCTACAAAGTATATTCACACCGTGTATAAGTGTTGCTATTTCGAATATTAACAGTAGATGATCGTGTGTTCGAACCCTTACGAGAAGTAATTAACACAAAACATGTGAGTCGTCTCGTGAGAACATACCACTTGACAGACAGGTGTAAATTGTATGGCAAACCGGCGTTCTTAGCTGGTATATACCTTGTTAATAAACTCTATGAACGCGAAAATATTTCACGGCACAATAATTATCATGAGTAAACTCTTATTTTCTTTTTGCTTAATTTGTTTACGGGTCCTAAGATAGTTCCCTGGGGAACTCCGGGTTTCGACGCTTGTTTTTTGTTGAACGGTACTATTTATTCTGGAATGCGATTCCATAATAGGCAGTACTAATTATAGTATTTGTGTACACTAAAACGAGTCTAGTATAAATAATGTTATGAACCGTTTTTATTTTCAATTTCTTCCGATGATGTGAACCTGTTTCAGTGGGGAGGTATTCAAACTCAAACTCAAACTCAAAGCATTTATTTCAGTTAAACCATTTACAGGCACTTTTGAATTGTCAAAGAGACGGTCAGTTAGTCAGAGTCGGCAAGTTGAAGCTAGATGCCCATTCCAATACGTAGATCACTATGGAGAAGAACGGACAAGAAACTCCAAGGACACTCTTTTAAATCAAGATATTACATAATCCTGGGTACATTATTGAATGCTTTATTAAAATCCAGCGCTAATACAAATAACTTTCTACTTTGCTAGGTAATAAACCTTCTACAATTGGCACCACCAAACGTCAATAGCGCAATGTTCGCGTGATCAGAATATCTACACGACTTTCTGCTTACAATATACGACAATACTTCCGGTACAGCGCCTATGACGTCACTGGCTATTTTAGGCAGTGATGCAGTTAGCTTCATCCAATGGTTACATCAGAAACTTTATGGAGATGTCATCATTGCTATTAAGTGTTAAGATGTTACTTAATCTATGCAAAAAACATCCAAATATTTTTTTTGCATAACAGTGAATTGCGTTCTTAGTTTATAGACAAACATTCGTTTATCAGCTGTATGTCATGTGTTAATGGCTTGTTCTAGGAAACCATCTGTATTCGAACGTCTTCTGCAGCGGTTTGCAAAGGTCCGCTAAAAGTCGTGCGGCCATTAGCAACTGCATGACCAGTTCCTTCATTGTATATGAAAAGTTTTACATCTACCGCCACTATTATTTAACCACTTTCAACTGTCACATTAGATATAATCAACTAAATAGATACGCAGACCGTTCTAGTTTTTTGCACTGCATTGTAATTTAGGTAATGCAATTTACCACACCGCAGGTGAACGTCAGCTGAAAATACTGAAGCTGAATAAAAAACACAAACAAATCTGATACACATAACTGACACTTTTATTGAGCCAACAAATTATAAGAAAAATTAATATTGTAACAAAAAATATACCGTTTGATTTCATACCGTTGAAAAATAAAGTCCACAATATCATTAAAATTATTGACTGTCATTAATGTTAGTTGAATCGCTTTTAATTTATGAACCAGGCTGTGATGCGTTCTCATTTATAATCTATAGAATTTTGGTATCGTAGGCACAAACAAAACTTTGCGTGAGGGAGCGGCAGTCTGTGCGCCCTCACGCCCCTAGTCGCCGCAGGAGACGCCCTGGGCGGCGGGAATCGGTATCCGATTCCCGGCCACCGTAGGCGAGGGCATGCGGACGGCGAGCTATTGGCAGCTCGCCGTCCGGTTAGGACCAGGCCCGGCTCGACGGCGCGTTGTGTTCCAGGACCGGTGCCTGTCAGGGTTGCGGGTTTGTCCGAAAGAGATACCGCGGCCCTGGCACACAAGCAACTGAAGGAGCATAGGTGGGTTTTAGCCAGTAAAAGTCTGACACGCCCCCCTGCTCCACAGCGGGAGAAGTTATTTGATAATTCCCGATCCAAAAAAAAAAAGAAGGCACAAACAAAAGTTACACCATATTTCGTGTTATTGGTTTGTCCGCCTGCGATACCAAAATTTAAAGCATTTTAGTTTTATTAATTAAATATAAATACTTATATTTGGAATTGTCTCATTACTAGCTTTTATTTGATACCAGTTTGTTGTAATTTATTTTTAAAAACCTTTTTGTATTTACAGATGCAATATATATACATAATATAGCCTACGTCACTCCCACAATTATGACGAATCTAACGACACCTCATATGTTAAAATCTATCAAGCCGGTTAGCCTACAGAGCGTGCCAAATAAATAGACATACATAAATACATACACACTCTCGAAAAACATTACTCTCCTTCTGGGGCAGTCGGGTAACATGGGGTTACCCTTGATCTTTTCACTTCAAAACACTTTAAAACGCAGTCTGCTGCAGCGTTGGTAGTCAAGATGAAAGGAAAAGGATTTGCACTGCTAATCACTTTAGCTCAGAAGTTGCGCATAAACGATGTTCAAGGTTCATGATAATCCTAACATAGTCAGGGTCATCGCTTCCACTCAATATCGGTAAATCTTTGCAGTTTATCGATTACTAATTGGATGGACGTAAAATCGATTCATTATGCGATTTATGCAGACAATTGCACTTCTGGTTGGATTAAACTGATCGTATCGATTCAAGGACTTGTTGTATTCAAGTCGAGGTATAGCTAATTGAACAATACATATGCCTGCGAAAGAAATAATAAAATTAAATAAGGAAAATAATAAGGCAAAGAAGGCTAGATCTGACCAAACATGATAAAAAACTATAGAGAAAATACTTTTTGAAATAAGAACCGTGTCGTTACGACTTCATTATAGACTAGAAAAAATACAAGGCTAACATTAATGAAACTCTGACATTAAAGGTCCTCTCATAGACAGAAATTAATGTAAAAAAAAAAAAAAAAAATTGACTTCGTAACTTTCTCAATTTTTTTACAGTACTATTAGTAAATAAAATAACTAAAATATAATATATTACGATATGGGAGAGATAGTTCACGTGGTATACGGTAAAAGTTAACACAACAAGGAGGATTCTGTTAACGTCACTATTCCACGTGTGCCATGTTCCTTACTAACGAGATTGGCCGTGACTTCGCGCGGGTGTCTGCTCAAGCGATAGGCGATAGCGATTGGTGGTCTTATTGACGCAATGATTCACATATTTTTATTCATAGTTATCTAGGCAGCAGACAGGCGCGACGCGACACTAGTAGAACAATTTCTATAAAAACTTCATGGAATTATTCGACCAAAATCGCGTTTAGTCTGTCTGCGGGAGCCTTATATCCTATAACTCATAGATCTATGATCCTAGATAATTAGGACTGTGTAATATCCCCCATAGACAGTATAAACTGCATGATAAATCACGATGCACTCACTGTATATCTTCACCTGTGTAGTGAAGATCACGGTGATAACTAAATTTGTACCGTGGCAACATTGCAGAATACATTGCAGAGTGGCTGCAATGAATACAATAATATGCTCATTAAAGGACCAATCAATTAGCAGATACAGATTGGCAAGGAGTAGGAGTGGAAGAAACCACCAGTGAAAATCTTCATCATATCGCGATGGTAAATGACTACAGTCTATACAGTGTCAACTAGAAAATAAATTACTACACTATATCTGAATGGTGGACGTTTCATTTTTAATCAGTTGAAACTATCACTCGATGCAGGGTAACATTGTGGTATATCTCTTAAGTTTTCTCCACAAAGACTAGATAAAATTGCATAATAAACAAGATTTGGTTACTTGTAAAATATAATATTTGATTTAAAGTGCAGTACGAGTAGCGTAATCGCTCAAGTTTAATTACTTATTCCACAAACATTACCTAACCAAGGTCGTAGGTCAATGTGTAAGCCGTGCTTAACGCAAAGTATACGAAATGCAAAGCCAGACAAACGGTAATGTTTTGTTGAGAATCGAATGCTCGCAATGATTGGTATCGATTTTTTTTTATATTGATTCTATCTTGATGTCCACATTAAAAAAGTCCTTTTTGCCGATGGATTTTTCCTGAAGGATTTAGTAGGTATTTTAAATAGAACCAAACTAGTGACCCAAGTGGCTGCAATGAATCAAATAATATGCTTATTGAAGGACCAATCAAATTTAGCAGATGCAGATTGGTAAGGAGTAGGAGCGGAAGAAACCACCAGTGAAAATCTTCATCATACCGCGATGGTCACAGCGACTAAAATTGGTGTTAATCTAACAGATGATATTGACTGGACCAAGAAAGGCCCAGCGACTAACTAAGACTCTTAACTTTCCCCGGCATGTAATTAAACATCTACAAAGAGCTAAAAAGGACGAAATAATAAAAGCATTTAAAATAATCTATCATCACAGGATATTGAAATTCAGAGTTCAATCAGAAAAATGTTCATCAACAATCATCTCACTAAAGAAAATCGTATCTTATTTTATGAAGCCAGAACTTGAGATAATAACGCTTGACGGGCAGATTAAGATATTGTGAGCGAGCTCCAGTGTGAAGCACGCGGCACCAAAGAGGGTGTATTACATGTTAATCTCCCGCTTGTAATCACTACATATTATAAAACAAAGTCCTCCGCCGCGTCTGTCTGTCTGTCTGTCTGTTCGCGATAAACTCAAAAACTACTGCACCGATTTTCATGCTGTTTTCACCAATGGATAGCGTGGTTCTCGAGGAAGGTTTTAGTATATAATTTGTTAAGTTTTTGTATATATTTTTGTATACATCAACGATATTTATTGGAGGTGTCGGAAAAAAATAAGCCGTCTGGGAGATTTCATAACTTCGCCTAAAGGGCTAGACCGATTTGGATGAAATTTTGTGTGTATATTTGAGTGGGTCCCTGGATGGTTTGAAAATACAATTGGACCCGGTAGGTGGCGCTGCAATTGGGTTCTAGGATCGTTCAGACAGGACAACGTCTGTCGGGTCTGCTAGTTCTTCATATAACATCTCTAGAGAATTTAATTCTACGGGCTACATTGGAGAAAAGATGCAATGCCTGTGTAATACCCAGAAGATCGATCAGTCGCTGCGGAAACCGTATCGTAATATTTTTATATTGCTCGACTACGGTAAACAGACCGAGTCGCTAAAGCTCCGCCTTGGAGTTTGCCAAATAGTATCTAATGGAACGCAGCAGTCTGGTTGTAAAACTATAAAGACAGGATAAAGTTTGGAACCCCACGCTGCGTTCCAAAACATCCGCATGCACGATGACCGCTGGGCAAAAGTCTCCACCCAAATGGCGCCTGTCTGCCTGAAGATGGATGGCGCCGCCGCGGTCGGCACAGAAAGAGGTGGCGAGTTATTCTATAATCTGAGCTTAGAAGGACTTGAGGCCTTGCCAAGCAATGAAACAGTATAGAATTAACAAAAACAAAACAACTATTCAAACAAACAGTTTGAGCAGTTGATATTTATTTTCGCAGTATAGGTGTTTTATTTTTGATTACTGTCTGTCTATTATTTTATTATTGTCTTCACTGTTAAGTTCAAAGTGTCTAAATAAATTGTTTGGAGAAGAGCTATGCAGTTTCCAATATAGACGCTATATGTACAGCTAGGTCACAAGTCGTTACTTGGCATTTTCCCGTACATTTATGTACGTTTCTAGACATCACAGTCGAAGTCCCGTACAATGACACGTTTTACACGCCGCGACCCCCAGGTTATTCTTCATTTCGCAGAATATGTTAAAAACAACGTCATGCCGGTTTAACTTAGAACAACGGATCATGGGAAATATGAACAATAGTGCAGCAATACGTTAATTACAATTATGTATGATATCATCGTTCGATTTTATTGATTTATTAAATAGTCACTGACAATGTCTTCAGTTTAATCACATTGATGAATGATGAATGCGTGATTAACATTGTTGTATGTTATTTAATCGATCGTTGTTTATAACATTATCTGAAGTTGACTATGCTCAGCAATACCTGTGTCAAAATGATGATCCTACACAATCCTATGGTACCCTTGTACACACTAAAGCGTGCGGAAACATTTACTCAATCGTGATTCTATAATCTTTGTACCGCTATGAGCTTAAAAAAAAGCATTGATCTAATGTGTCAATACTTAATGATTAACTCATTACAAGCCGTAATCTATGGATTATGAATGTATTTAAATTCAAAGCAAAGTGACAGATGTAGTCGTCAGGTGTCACTTCCTACGGTTTTTGTAGCATTGTCTATGAGTCCCGTTAAACTCGAGTTTGTTTTGTTTTTTGTCAATGCTATTTGTCTTTTGTTCTTGTTGTTGTTATTTTCAACACGCTCTGTAATCTAGATGGATCTAGCCATACTTTTTTTTTCATTTTTCCAAACGCCAGCATATTCCAAGTAATATACTTAATAATTGTTATTGAGTTATTTGAGCCTCTTATCACCCACTCTTTTAAGAAAATTGTTTTATAATCTGTGTAAAGCCTAAAATTGATCTAGGTAACGAATTGGTTTGCAAATTGCTTTTCCATCTTAAGGCGATGATAACCGACTTTTAATGATTTTATAATGGAGATCAAAGTCTAAAGGAGTAAAGTTAATTATTAAAAAAAAAAAAAAATAATTAGAGCAATCTTTTATAAAACAATATGTGAATATTTTAGATTATATCTACATTACATAGTGAAATTAATTTGTAAAGTTATGTCTAACGTGGATAAAAAACTGAGAATCACGCAAAATCGATCAAGCATATTTTTCTGAAACCTTCGCCTTTTTAAAGATAATTTAATTATTGATATTTTAGTATACCTACGTGTTTTATTAAAATACCTTTTTATGTGTAATAAATTAATAATGCGTTTTATTTGGGACGGCGCTCTTAGATGGGCGAGTCCTATTACTGGCTGGACGTACGACGCGTTGCTTGAGCTCAGTACAGAACATGCAAGCTAACCACTCAAGGTCACTGGCATATATCTGGGCCTTAAAAGAAACATATTATCGTTTATAATACCAACGTTTCATAACGCTACACGATTATCATACTACGGAATGCCGTAATATATAACAATTTAATAGATAGCTACTTTCTAATTCAAAGGTTCCCAGAAAGATAATCTCAAAAATATTAATAGGGTCATCAAAATTCAGTCAGTGTTTCAAAGATACGCGACATGTGACAATGGTCGCGAATGTATAGTAACGGTAAAATAATAATATAGTGACGTTAATAGCTTACCTAGTGACTCAAGTATTCGGAGACACAAATGCTCGACGTAAACGTAACTTGATTTCGAATGATTTTTAGGGTTCCATACCTAACCGAAAAAAATGGAACCCTTATTTACCCTTATATACTTACGGAGCACTCGTGTGTCTGTCTGACTGTCTGTCCGTCTGTCACAACCAATTTGCTAAAAATCTACTGGGCCGATTAAGTCGAAAATTGAACAATTAACTTTTGTGACCCAAACATGGCAACGAATTGTGAACATTTAGTTCAGAATTAGTTTATGCAACAATTTTTTTTCCTTTTGATTTTTAATATAGGCCTCTTTACAAGAACAAAGTGATATTAAAAAAAAAAAAAACGTTTTAATGAGATGACACTTGCTCTTGTAAAGACGCGAATTATCATAATGTATTGTCATTATATTTGTAAACTATCAATCCGTGTTGTTTTTCCTGCCAGTAGTAGCAGGTCATTTCGCCTCTTTACAAGCTCAACGTGTCATCTCATAAAAACGTTTTTTTTTAAATATCACGTTGTTCTTGTAAAGAGGCGAATCAAGTTTAACGTTTTAACTAAAAAAAAAAAACTGCACCATCCGTTTGCAATATTTTTCTGTTACTTTTTTTATTTCTAGCTTTTTTACTTTTTTTAATAATTTAAGTACAAAATTATACGTTTTAAAGTGGTTGTGATTTTTTAAATTTTTATGACGCTACAAAATGGCGCACGAACCATAGGTAAAATATACTTATAACCATAGTAAGCAATGGGCAATTAAGTGTACCTAAACCGAGACACAGGTTTACCACCTAGTTCGGGTGCAGATGTCCTAAACTTTGTATATTACAAACTTTAAGTCGTTATTTAGTGTATTTGTACGTGTTCTTATTTTAGTGAGTAAAAATTATTATTATTGTGGTGTTTATATGCAAGTACGTGTCGGACGACACATAATCAAGGGTTCCGTTGGTAGTTGGCCGGTTTTTTTAATCGAAAATACAACTATCCTATAACATTTTGATTAAAATTTTTAGCGACAAGCACAATTAGCATCACCCATAAATATGAATAAAATATTATGTGCAAAACGAGTGTTTTCAATTTTAAAATCGTTCGTTGTTTACTAACATAATTATACTTAATTTACGTTGCGTTTACTCCGCGCATTCTTGTTTAGCCCAAAATTACTTCTTTCTATTATTTGCTATGTTATAAATCGGTATTTGAATGACAGCAACACTAAACAGGTTCCGGTTGGACGATTGTGTGTATGAGTTTATTTAAAGTGTAGCCGTCTCGAAAATTGCTGAACCGATTTCGGTCAATTGAATTGCCCTTGAGTTCGATTAGTGTTCCGCGTATTTTGGGATAATGGTTATAGACCAGACGTTGGTTTTGTACGCCCGTGTCATTGATTTAAAAAAATGGTTCCATGTACTTTTTACTTACTTTTTTACAGATTTTTAATAATTATTTAAAACAAATCAGAACTTCAAAGAAAATGAAACCTTTTTTTTTTCAACTTTTTATGTGAATTATCATTTAGGGGACACGGGCGATGGGGAGAGCGGAAATACACCGAATATTTTGAGGGAGACCGTGTCGATGTCATTTTGACATTCTTCGATTTTATTTTTATTATACACATCTATAATATCGAGTCCATTGCATGCATACTAGCCTCGTTATTGTTTCATTTTATTCAGCAGTGTTGCAAATATAAAATTTTGTAATAACTTACTGAACCAAGGAGATAGGTATCTGAAGGTAACGTAAATTCTTTCACGCTACGATTGCAGATGTGCATAATTATTCATTATTACTAAATGTAATTACGGAATTGTGCTGCAAATACGAATATGATTACGTGTTGATTTATTACAGCCTGCTTAATGAATATAGGTCTGTACTGTAATGGTTTTTTATTATTCAATCATTCTAACGAAGATAAGTTAAATATATTTCGATAGACATCCCAAAAAGTAGTGGTTCTAACTATATCATATATTTTTAAAGACCTCCAATTTTGAGAAATATAGTTTTTTATTTTAGTGTGTATTTACTACTACGAAATAACTATATAAAAAAATTGTAAACATGTCAAAATTGATACATGGTACTGTCATTACATTCATTACTCAATCAATATTTGATTTATGAGTAAACTAAACGTTATTAAAATCAGATTATTTGTGTACGTACCGTATAAAATAAGAAATAGGTTGAAATGGGATCACAGATTACTTTTTTATAGATGAATAGAATCATCCGTCAATTAAGACATTGTCAAAGTATGTGGGAGGTTTTATTTGGGTTGCTATCAACGGATAAAATATATGTACTAACAATGAATAGTTTATAATTTTATATTAAACTAAAAGAAAGGTCCATAAATATTATTTCAGTGGTTCCAAGTTCAAATTTTTGTCGCTTTTATTAGGTTGATGCTGGTTAGATTTTTCTCGGAATAAAAAGCCAACGTCCATACAAAAGCGGGCATCTCCTTTGTTGTTCTCCCGACCTATCCGCGTCGCATCGCATCGCCTGCCCGCGCTATTACTTAGTTTGCGCTTAGAGTTTTTTTTTTACATTTTGCTTGGCTCCTAATGGTCCTAGCGTGATGTTAAATAGCCTATAGCCTTCACCAAGAATTGAGCTATCAAACGCAAAAATATTTTTTCAGTTCCGACTTTCCCAGGCGGATTTGAAAAATTCCAATAGTACAGAGATTAGGAAGTTCAAAAAAAAAAAAAAACTTTTCAGCATTATTATTAGTATAAGTATGCAGATTTAAACAATCCATACTAATATAAAAAATTCGAAGGTAACTCCGTCTGTCTCTCTGTTACCTGTTCACGCCTGTTCTGACCCTATATACTTACAAATAAATAAAATTTAAGTATCTGTTTGTAATGTCAAAATAACATTAACATACGGTACTTGTAACAAAAAAAAAAAAAAAAAACATTTTGGAAATGTGTGGTTCTTTCCTCAAAAGACCATTTCAGACACGGATCTACATGGTCCTCATATGATCTGACCAAGATTATGTCTGGACTTTAAAAGAGACTTTGACCGCTGAGTTTGTTTCGCCATTTCTTCTTAGGTTTAGTCAGATAAGAAATGTCTCCATCAAGTTAATTAAAAAATAAAATAAAAATACCTGTAAAAGTGATTCCGATATCCTATTTACAGAATAAACGATTTCGTTTCATTTCATTCTACCTAATCCATCGGGGATTACAGGCCTGATGTTACAAAATTCACTGAACATTTGGAATTCGATTTGACCACACAAGGGAAAGCGGTTAGTAATAAGTATAATCATCAACTCAATGCGCTTTGTCGTTTATTTTTTTTCCCTGTTGGTACTCTCGGGGACATCTGAATCGGCACACTTTCAAAACAAAATCCCGTGCTCACGGATATCCACTTGTGTTTACCGCCACTATCTGCAACGGCCAATAACAAAAATCTTTTGTTTAAATAAATTTCTCAGGCTCTGTTACAATAACTACAGATGTTTGATCACCTCGGCTGGTTTTAAAGACTTTTTTTTCATTTAAAAAAGTTCTGCAAAAGGCTTAGCAAAAATCTGATGTTGCGATGCTATTGGTTGATGAGCGTAGGTAAGCGTTACTATAGCGGCCGAACGTTGCAAGCAAGAATAGTTCTTATGGTGGTCCGATTCGAATGTCCCCGATTGTACATTTCTGTGCTTTGCTGCACCGCACTCGCGCGTTTATCGCGGGCATTTCCCGTGACCATTTCAATTTAAAAAACCGGCCCAGTGCGTGTAGGACCACGCAGTGAAGGGTTCCGTAATTGGGATGAAAATTTACGAATGCACAGTATTGATTCTATCGAGTTATCGACCGTAAAAATAGGTTTCTATTTCATAGTATTTCTCGAAGTTATTTCTGCGGTTGTAACAGAAAATTTCCCTTGCTGGTTTCTTCACGATGGTTTCCTTCTTCGTTTTTTAGCATATATGTATACAATGCACATGAATCCGAAAAGTGACTTGGCAGTCTGACGGTCACACTCCCTAGTAGCATTTTTGTTGGCATTTAGTTGGGCCACTTACCTCTGTAAGTGGCCAAACTAAATGCCAACAAAAAATGCTACTATGGCTGATAGGCTATCATTACAGGCTTATGTGCATTGATTATTTTTTTCTCCCCTCTGTTCCATGTATATCGACGCTTGAAAGGGAATATTGACCAACGACATGTTGGTTGGCAACTTTACACTAGAGCATTTTAAAGAATTTTTTCATATTTTTTTTTTGTGTATATTCTACTATACCCAAAGTCTCAAATTCAGATAATTTATGTAAACAAAGTAATGTCAAGAAATGTCACTGTCAAAATTATAGGACAGTGGTTCAAAACATTTTATCATATTTATTTTTTTGTAAATATTCATCTATAAAATTAAAGTGAATTAATTATAAGAACTATGCAAACAAAATACCGTTGCTAAACAATATTTTGTGTAGTGTGTGGGAGACACGGCCTATGATCGTCATATTCAGCCATTTTAAGTCCACTGCTAGACGTAAACCTCCCAAAATCGATTTCCTCTCGAAAGAGTTTACAGCCGTTTTCATCCAAAATGTGGCTAGATAAGCTACTTACAAAATGAATCTATGAATGAGAGTTGTAATATTAGTGTTGTTGAAGATGTAAAAAAATTGAAAATGTTTGGATCTCCTGCATTGTTACCAGTATCATAAAATATTTTATACCAGAAAATCTCCTTTTTTTAATAACTTTGTTTAAAACCGAAAATGTATAAAAATAATAACGGTATGATTACTTTTTAACTATTATTTCTTAAAATCAGTACTTAATAGAAAACGGAACCTTTTTTTTCGCCATTTTATGTGAATTACCATTACGAAGCTATTTTTTTGATATGTTATCCCCTTTGTTTACATAAATTATCTGAATTTGAGACTTTGGGTATAGAGTATACACTAAAAAAATATAAAATACTCCATTTCAAAGTTTTTTTTTTTTTTTTTTGAAAAAAATACTTTAAGATGCGCTAGTGTAAAGTTGCCAACATGTCGTTTGGTCAATATTGCCTTTCAAGCGTCGATATACGAGTATTTCACTACACCGTTGTGTAATGTTGCACACCTTCTTTCCAATTTGCATCGATATAATGCAAATAGCTTCTGAGTAAAATGGCTGTGACGAATTATAAGGATTCCGTTTTGGCCGTTTGGCTACGGAACCCTAAAACCTTTAGAATGTTGAGACAGTGCCTTGTCAGTAAACCGATTATTACGCATCACAATACTAACCCTCTTTCTTTGAACTTGGAAATTACTTTATCGTCCTTATCGTAAAGGGCTAAAGTTGAAACTTGACTGGCAAGTAACTTTAAGAAATTAACAGGAAAAATGTTCCATTCAGGAATCCATTGACAGGTTGTAATCAGAGGACGGCGTAACGCTACTGTATTTTATGAGTTATTATAGGATTATTAACTTTATTGGTGCCGTCTTAAGTTGAAATTGGTGTGACAAGATAGTTTATTTATTCTGGGCTGGCCTTATTTTGAAAGTGGCCGTCGAAGGTATGAATCTTTTCTAGTCGAGTGATCCAGTTGATGAGATGCTTGGATTTACAACAGTTACTAAAATAAGTAAGATTTGAACCAAAAATTATGGAATATGCTTTTTTGGCGCGACCTTAATTGATGTTTTTTAAGTAGGTACACACGGCTACACATCAAGCTATACATTTCCAGAATAAGCTGACCTCTCACTATACGGAAGTCCTATATAATGCGAGATTAGCTTATACTGGAAATGTATAGCTTGATGTGTAGTCATGTGTACCTACTCACACATCAGTTTTGAAAGTCATCTCTTTATTAGTGGCTTTTTTGGACATGATATTTATTCAGATTTATTACTGTAGTCGTAATGGAAATCAAGTCATTTGGTTTAAATAGGATTACATTGTTATATTATATATATATATATATATATTTTAAGAAAAAAATCTTTCGAATGCTCTAGTGTAAAGTTGCTAACATGTCGTTTGGTAAAAATTGCCTTTCAAGCATTGTTTTTTTTTTTTTATCTTTTCTATTTGGTGAATGTGAGAACGTTGTAGGCCTAGTAGAGTGTAGATTTGTTGGCACTTTTCTATTTTGTTAAGTACAAAAAAGAAAATATTGTAAAAGCCAATTATTTTTAAAAGAGTAACTGTGGAGTTTCTTGCCGGCTCTTCTCCATAGGAAACGACTAATTGGAACCGTGCACCTAGCTTCTGACGTTTCATAAGTGCCCATGTAGGTTTATGTGAATTAAATATTTTGATTTTGATTATGGAAATTGTACGAACGTTGAAGATTACCAACACGAATTAAATTCATTGAAACACATTACACTTTATGTAAGTGTAATGTTGTTATATCATATTTATGTATATATCATATTAATGTGTATGTCATATTTCGTGAAATTGGGTCACGGTATCCCTAAAAATTGTTTGATGGTCAACAATTAGTAAAATCCCTGCCGATCCGTCACTTTGTTGTCCAAATAAAATCCACCAGTCACCGGGTTAATATGTAGGAACTAAAAAACTTGAATAATTAACACGAGGACAAACTTATAATGATGAGTGACAGCCCTGACTATTTTAATTGATATAGCAGTAGCAAAAAATCTGTTGCATTGACTGTTATTATGATGACCATTAATAAAGGGCTTGTTATGTTTTTACAACTGAGCAAGTGTCCGACTGTAAGTGGAGGCGGGGGCGATAGCGGGGTTAAACGATGGTTCTTGCGTAGGATGATCGGTTCACAATAGGTCTACTTATTTATTTATTTAAAACTAGAAAGAAAGGAAGACTTCTTTCTTACTTTATTTATTTAAAACTAGACAGAAAGGAAGACTTCTTTCTTTATTTATTTATTTAAAACTAGCTTCTGCCCGATACTTCTGCGTGTAATTTCTTGATCCCCGTTCCCCATTCAGATTTCGAGATATCATCAAAAAAGCCGTTCCATACAAAATGTATGAGATTTTTTTTCCAACCAACATATCAACGGTCATATAAATCAGTCCAGCCGTTTTCGAGTTATAAATAACGTGACTTTGTTTTATATATTTAGAGATAGATAAGCCAACAGTATATACATTTTACACTAATTAATAAATAAAAGCGATACGTATAAGTTCTGATGTATAAGACCAATTACAGGAATACACGACATTCACATACTTGTTTAATTATAAGTATCATGAAAAAAATATTATATGTATAAAATATGAATTAAAAAACAAAACAAAACAGCTTTGACTAAGGTAAGGTAGGTAAAAGGTCTAAAAAATAAAAAATAAATTGACTATGACACAAATATCAATAATAGAAAATGCGCTTGCTTTGGCTTTGACCATTTAATTTTAAATGATTACATATTATAATTATTGTCTTTTATCTTCATTGTACTGCACTAAAAAAACTATTTTTTGTTTCCACATTCTTGAATGAGACATACTCAAAACAATATCTAACTCACGAAGGTACTTTGGTAATATCTTCATAATTTTTCCGGCATCGATGCCTTTTCAAATTTTTCTGAAGCTAGGGGCTTATATCGCGAACATAGGTTAATTTTAGTGTTTTTTTTTTATAGAATAATGCTGTACGTAGTGTGAAGAGAATGTTAAGTTACTCCGTTAAAATAAAACGCACTCGGTAATTTTCTTGTCGAAACTCGACAAAAAATTAAGGAACATCTTGGTATTTAGAAATAGCTCCAAGCCAGTGTGGATCCAGCAAATATCAAAGAAATACTTGCTAGAAACGTGCTTCCAACATTTTCAAAAACTGTATAATTTCAACAACATAAAAAGGTGTTATGGAGAGGGCTATGCTTGGAGTTTCCCCACGTGATCGAATCAGAAATGAAGAGATCTGCAGGAGAACCAAGGTAACCGATATAGCTCGAAGAATTGCCAAACTTAAGTGGCAATGGGCAGGGCACATTGCGCGCAGAACAGATGGCCGTTGGGGCCGAAACGTTCTGGAGTGGCAACCGCGTACCGGAAGACGTAGCGTTGGAAGGCCTCCCATAAGGTGAACCGATGACCTTATAAAAGCCGCAGGAATCCGCTGAATGCGGGAAGCACAAAACCGGTCGAGGTGGCGGTGCTTGGGGGAGGCCTATGTCCAGCAGTGGACGTCTTTTGGCTGAAATAATGATGATGATGAAAAAGGTGTTGCTTCAGTTTGTCTTAGTAAAACAGCTTGTTATGAAACTGATTCAGTTAATCAATAATGCTATACATGCATCCTTCTCTAGTTCGTTACTGTCGTGAGTGACATTACAAACGCAAATGACACAAAGTTTATTCAGACTGGGAATAAGTATGGCCACCACAGTCTAAGGAGCTGTGGCCATTGCGGCACGGCACGTCAAGGGATTTTTATGCGAAGAAATAGGAATGTAACTTAATAGTATGACAATAAAGTTGAAATTTCAATGATAATCATCGTAGGTATATAAACAAAGACGCGGTATGCTTAGTCATGCGTGTCATTGAAAATTAAATTTTATTGTCAAACCTTTAAGATAAATTCCTATTCGTCACATAAAATCCCTTGCCATGCCATACTGCCAGTGGGCGCAAGCCCTAAGGGTCACGAAAACAGGAGAATATAAAATTCAAGTATTCCTCATTCGTGCCTCTGAGTTGTCTCATAAATCTTTTTCATTAGAATCGTGACCAGAACAAGTCAAAATATATTTCACACTTGATTTTGGATGAAACGAATTTAGTTACTCAAAAAACTGAGCTGTGTACGGAAGTCTTCGAGTTTTTAGGTGTGCTACAAGTGGTAGATGAAAAAGTAGTAAATTGCAATCCGTCGCATATTTGTGATGCGCTTACGTCATTCCTATAAAACTGTAGTAGGTACATACGAGGGGGACAAGATTGTCCAAACGTTTCGGTGCTGTTCACTCATTTTATTTATCGACATTTGTGGAGTAGATTTTTCCCTAGATATGCTCATATCTAGGCACAAATCTGCTGATTATCATTAAAAAATTACTTGTCCCTTCTTCAGAGATCTGCTTGAGAATCTCTAATGTCATAGTAAATAAAATAGCCCTTTGATTCCAAATTGGACGATGGTCCATTTGTTGTTAGAGGATTGAATCATTTCTGACCCCACTTGCTCTATGTTTATCCGAAATTCCTAAATGTGTCAGTAATCTTTCAGAAGATCATAACTGGGGAAGTTTGTGATTTGTGCAAATCCCATGAAATAAAGTTGAACAATGTTAAAACAAATAGCGAGAAGATAGGTCAGTAGTTCCTGACCTACAAAACCACAACCTCATAAATATAATTGCACCCAGTTACAATGCAACTTAGCATTGAATCCTTTATCAATATAGTCTGTCTGTCACAGTCCACTTAACCTAGACCTGGTTGACAGTGTTTTGTGACAACGTCCCACATTCGATCATTGTACGAAGATTGTATGCAATAGACGTAATACATTTGTGATACCACGCTATTGTATACTTATTATTATGTCTGTCTGTCTTCTTGTTCCGCTGTAATGGACTACTGCAATAGATAATGGGAATGTACTTAAAGCTCTTTAATGTTGATTCTTCTTTGTTTCGTACTAGTAGCTATACCGAGTCTCAAATTCAGATAATTTATGTAAACAAAGGGGATAACATATCAAAAAAATATCTTCGTAATGGTAATTCACATAAAATGGCGAAAAAAAAGGACCCATTTTCTTTTAAGTACTGAATTGAAGGAATAATAATTAAAAAATAATCATATCGTAATTATTTTTATAAATTTTCGGTTTTAAACAAAGTTATTTAAAAAAAGGAGATTTTCTGGCATAAAATATTTTATAACAATGCATGAGATCCAAACATTTTCACATTTTTTACATCTTCAACAACACTAATATTACAACTCTCATTCATAGATTCATATTTTATGTAGCATATCTAGCCACATTTTGGATGAAAACGGCTGTAAAAAGTTTCGAGTGTAAATCGATTTTGGGAGGCCTACGTCTAGCAGTGGCTTCGATCAATAATAGCAGTGGACTGAAAAGGGCTGATTATGACGATCATAGGCCGTGTCTCCGACACACTACATAAAACATTGTTTGGCAACGGTATTTTGTTTGCATATTTCTTATATTTAATTTACTTTAATTTCGTAGACGAATAGTTACAAAAAAAAAAAAATATATAAAATGTTTTGCAACACTGTCCTGTCATTTTGCCGGTAACATTTCTTGACATTACTTTGTTTACATAAATTATCTGAATTAAAGACTTTGGGTTATAGTTTGATTATTTAAATTGCAGTTTTCTAACTTTGTTGGTACACCCTCGTTACTTTTTTGATCATTTCTTATTGTCTTTGAATTGGTTTTATGTTCAGGCGTTTCTGACCTTAATTATCGTGTTTAAATTTGTCTTGCTTGGTTTTTTTTTTAACTTTGATCTATTTACCCACATTTCGAAATATATTTTTAAAATTTTCTGCTACAAAAAATATGTTTGTCTGCCTGTGTTAATTCTCGTCTCAATATAGTTAGCACGACGCCCACTGAACTTCGAGTGTTATTTTCCCACGTTTGCCTACATATTTATGCATAGGAATCCGAGAATGTGTTCCTGTCTTTCTTTTGTATATAGTGTGAGAGGGATAGCGAACTCTGTGTATATTTGGGACGTGGCCCGCTCTTGTATGCGTGGTCAATCCCCTAGGACTCACTGCGCATTTTATGACCTGGCGACACCATGTTGGCCACAGTATTGGTGTCGCCATATACCAGTTATGTCAAAACATTGTTCATTCATTCATAAACGATTGTATCGCATATTTTAATTTCCATCTTAAGCTTTATTCATAGACACCTATGTATATTTAGGATAAGTGATCATTATATTACCATAAGTAATCCCTCATATCCTCTATAAATAGATATAGGTATTCTATGGAAAATACACGGATGCTTGAAAACTCTTCCCTACTATCAATCTACATTATTACATACTAGTTTTTGCCCGCGACCGCGTGAATTTTCTTGTTCCCCGTTCCCCAATCCGTTCTCGAGATATTGTCAAAAAGGCGTTCCATACAAAAAGTGTGAGAAAACGATTTTTCTTCATAGTTTGTTTTTCGTGTATTTTTCGCTTGTTTTAATAGTTATTCTGCTATTCGGAGCGGAGACAAATCTAACAAATCAAAGATCATAAAAATCAATCGAGCCGTTCTTGAGTTATAAATGCAGTGTTCCATTTGACCAAAAAAAAATTCCCTCTGCTGTTTATGGTATTTATCGATCAAGGGATGCATTTATAATGCACGAGTAAAACACCCACGTGTCCGTTTCAAATACTTTTTTTTCGGTATTCGGAGGTGATTTTCCGAAAATAAAAACGGGAAAATATGCGCCCAAAGATGCTCTATCAAAATATATTTATATAAAATAAATATTCAGTTACGTTTTCAGAGGTTATTTTTTTTTAAATGAAAACATCACCCAAAGTTCGAGATCAAAAACAAAAAAAAAAGTATTTGAAACGGACACGTGGGTGTTTTACTCGTGCATTATAAATGCATCCCTTGATCGATAAATACCATAAACAGCAGAAGGATTTTTTTTGGTCAAATGGAACACTGTGAAATGGTGTAAATAACCCGACTTTGTTTTATATATTAAGATTACTACTCATACAAACTGCATTGTCCAGCCAGACACATACGTTTGATTTTCTCCAACTACCACAATCGCTCAAACACCATCTGACGACATCACAAAACATTCCTATCGATTATCGACCACTGTCCAGGGAACACAATATCGATAACATTGCAACTACACATTAGTTTACAAAGATCTTAAAAACACGACGGGACTACATGAATAAGAATATGACACACTTTGCGTTCATGAATAATACAGATACTGAGAACCATTGAAATGCAGCAGGGCAATGCCATTTATCGGCTGCTTATCATATAGGTACCGATCCCTACTTACTTGGCAACATTGATCGTGTGAAACTGAACAGGTGCAACTCGATTTTACTCCTGGTAACATTATCCGTAACCTCTCTGCGTTCGATATTCAAATAACTCCCATCATCTACAGTATTCAAGGCAAATTAGAATGAACTAACACGGATCATTTGTTTTTCAGTAATTATTCAAATGGAAGGGTGGTTTAGTAAATCGCTGCAAATTAAATCGATTATAAAGTGCGAATGTTAAACCCGTATGTACCTAGATACAGTGGCCAGCACGTCATGCTACACGAAACTGTAACATTTCTCCAAACGATTTTCAACTTTTAAATGTTGATGGTTACGTTCAGAATCGAACGAGAAAATATGACAGTTTGTACCTTGATGTGCTGGCCATCGTACCTATGTACACATGCTATAGGGCATCGTATCGAGAGGTTTGCCGAAATTCGTGGTCAAAATGGAAAGTATTTACGCCACTGCAGCTTCTTAGTTCCCAGATGATAATAATATAATGACCGATGTTCAATTGAACCTCAAAATATCAGCATATAACTTTCTATAGCCTGATAATTATATGAATTTAGAACCGTAGAAAATGAATTTTCTTCTACGTTTTTAGTTTCCAATTTCTAATGCGCTTACGCAGTGTATTCCCGCTGTCCCCACCGGCCGTGTCCCCATCCATTAATGGTAATTCACATAAAATGGCGAAACTAAAGGTTCCATTTTCTTTTAAGTACTGATTTTAGAAATAATAATTAAACAATCAGCACTTAAAAGAAAATGGAACTTTTTTTTTCGCCATTTGATGTGCAATATAATATGTATACCATTAATGGGGACACGGGCGGTAAGGACAACGGGAATACACCGCTTACGCATCTTAAACTCTGCCTATTTCACAGTCTACAATCTATCTATACGCTCGTAGAGTAAACTATGCAACTTTGTCTTATGTCGCCTCATATTAAAACTTAACATAATAATACGAACGATTCTTAGCAAATCCAATTAAACTCGTCTTGGACTTTGCATAATTATTAGTTAAAGAATTGACGTTATTGCAACATTATTGCCACCAATGTAAAAACAAAATTACCCACGAATTCCTCAAATATTGTGAGAGGATAACCTCATAGAGTTGGCTAGCAATATTTCTAAATATAACCTTATAAGGAAAACAAATAGCTTTCAGGTTACTTGAAAATGCTCAAGAAACGGATAAGTAAACAAGATAAGCGTTTAAGTAAATATAACTGTGACATCATTTGGCAAAACGCAACAAAAAAGTTAGGCTGCTGCTCCATTACGAACGGCAACGGTGCCCGCAATGTTTGAAGACTAATGTCTTCAATAAGTGCGTCCTGCCCGTTATAACATACGATGCCGAAACGTGAACACTGATCGGGGAAGTCGGGCTGGTCCACAAGTTCAAGGTCGCTCAGCGCGGTTCGGAGTTTCTTGGAAGGATAAAATCAGAAATAAAGTTGTCCGGAAAAAAAATGGAGTTACCGACATAGCTTGCAGAGTAGGTACCTAAGCCTAAGTTGAAGTGGCAGTGGGCTGACCATGTTTGTTGAAGGACCGATGGCCGGTGGAGCAAACGAGTCCTGGAGTGGAGACCACGTATCGGCAAGCGTAGTGTGGGATACCCCCAGCTATTGTAGATGAACTGACTGCCTTAAAAAGGAAGGTGGAGGACAGGGTATTGTGGCGTAGCCTAGGACAGGCCTATGTCCAGCAGTGGACTGCGATTTGCTCAGTTGATTTAAAGTGGTCGGATCCAACAAACAACTTGCTTAAAGTTGCATAGACTCTCATGGATGCGCATAATAATAATCATAATACATTTATTTAATCAAGTAACAAGGACTCATTGTGTTCGTAAACTTACGAACTATGTTAGTTTTTTATTATAATTAAAATTTAATTTGTTTCATCCCATGGGTGGTGACACTGCAGTGATTGATATACATGCAATCGAGCCTGCTAGCGATCATTTTCAGGATATTGTTGGAGCTGGCCCGCACTCTGCGCATAGCCGACGCATCAATGGAACATCGTCTTTATTGTAATATTTTTCTTTGATTATCATGTAAACATGTTTTTTTAAACAATTTGTACATATGTAAATTTTGTATCTGGTCGAATGACGCAATATTCACAGCGTTAAGATTTTAGTAACTATCCAGTTTTATATCTTTCTTTTGACTTATTTATTTACAAAACATAATGCCTTTCTTTATAAAATAATCTAAATAATTAGTCATTTGCATGTCTTAACAACCAGTGTCTAAAATAGCTATTGCACAAATATCTCTTTGTCTGCCCACAGTTTGAGCCATTATAATCAACAGTTATTTTTCCAATTTGCATAAAATCTAGAACAAATTTCAGATAGACCGAACTGGATTATTATAGACTACATTAAGTTGATTAATTACATGAGACAAGGTGAATCACCTAATATGTGGCTGCGTAGTTATTATAATGTCACGATTATTTTGAATGATGTTAGCTGAGGAACAAGCGGTTACCTACAAAATAATATCTAACATCATTTATACAAAAAAAAAAAAAAAAAATACAGGATGATTTCTTGCTATAAATTCGCATGTCCTAGTCAATGAGAATAAAGCTTATAACCACAGATAGGACACTCCGCAGTTTAGGTATGAAGTTACAAGTACGCGGCGGGCCCATCTCACTGGGGCAATTCAGTAGGATTGCCGCGCGCCCCCGGCATATGATACAAAGAGATAGAGAGGCAACTTTTTGGTGAATGTAACTGGAGGTAATAAGCGTTAGTGCGACCTGAATTGCACTTTATTGTGTCGTTGCAAGAGTCACTTTTTATTTAAATGATTTTGCGGAGTGTCCCATCTCTATTAATCTGTGTTATAATAACTTCATTGCCGATCGAAAGATCAATAAGGTTATGTTATGTTGACATCACCACGGTTAACACAATATCAACTGATTCTATTTCTATCTCTGAAATCATCGTCAAACTAACCACTGAATGTCACCGATATTATTTAACAACTTCATCTTTTCATATTTGTTTATTATTTAACATCTTCAATTAGTAGGTACTACTCTTTCCGGGTTATATAATTCTTCATTGTATCAAAATCGTTAGATTCAACAGTGTGTTTATCTATAGAAGCATCACCATCGTTGGAGATCCACGGAGATGGTGCTTTAACATTGACATCTACTTCAAATCAAATAGTTTATGAAACAGCATGGGAATTCAATAATTAATTTTAAACAAGATTAACATTTTTGTCTTAAATATTTGCGGGTGACAATCAAGTCTCCCACTTTATCCATTACCAATAAAGCGATTTATAATAGCAGTCATCTCGTTAGTTCATTTCTTAGCAGAACAAGTTTCCTCAAGCTGGCTTACATTTACTTTAATACAGTCTTCTTTGTTAATAATCGCTTCGGTATTTGCCTTAAATGATGTTATATCATAACTCTAATCTTTCTCATTGATTAAGATATGTATCGTTACACAATCGTCGGATTGAGAAGATGTTATTTAGGTGTTGATTTCATTTTAAGGACACCATTTCCACCATTTTTAGATTTTTAGTAATGACTTCAGCAACGGTTCGTAACCGTTTCGTCTTTTGTTTTGATGAGGACGTTAAGCATTCGGCGCCTGCATCTCATATCATCATCAGGCTATTTCGTATATTGAGAGTAAATAAACGATTGAAGACACTGAAAGTATTTGAAAGTCGATATAAATCTTTACGACTCTTCGTTTACATGTCTAGCAATAGAATTAAGTGTTAGAGAAAGCATTCTAGAATATTCAATAATTACTAAGTTGCAATCTGCAGACCAGAATGCTCAGTAGTTCAGTACCCGTGGGATGCAATCTAATCGGTGTAAGTCAAAATATACTTGCTTTGAAAAAAGCTAAGTTAACTCTTAGAAGCTGAAAGGCTAGCAGCAAAAAATATCGATGGAACAGGCTAACAATGTTCACTCGATTCTACTACTGGCGCATCAAGAATCGATATTATTCAATATAAAATTTTAAGTCGCAATATCGCGGGGTCAACGCCTTCTCGTCCGTCTGTCTTGACCATTCCCATCTGAAACTCTATTATATTATACCTACGTATTAAAATGACAAGCTTGGAATTAAAGCGAAAGAAAAACTTAGAATGTATCAGCTGCGGATCTCTGTATGAAAAATCGATTATTGTTTTGATGCCAGTTTGATTGTCGTTGGCGACATACTGGGCATTGGCCAGTATCGTACCTTCGTGTTTATAAAATATTTAGTTTTTCGACTTCCTTACCTCATTTGGGAAGTCTTTTCCCATTTTACATGGAGCAACTGTTACTAGTACGATACCCCTTGGTAAGACGGCTTTTGCGGCTTCTGACTACCTGTAACGACTGTTTAAGATGTACAAATGACAACCGGAACCAACGGCTTAATATGCTTTACGAGGCACGGAGTGGTCTCGGTGTGTAATGGATGGTCACCTATCCACAGACCGAAGTCGGCAAGCGTTGCTTAACCTTGAAGATCAACCCGTGCAGCTGTTTTTATTTGGCCACAAACTCTTCATTTATCGACAACGTAACATGGTATTTAATTAATCTGATTGTATAATTGTTGCATTATCAGCCAATAATGTTCCCATTCCTGGGACATAGGACAGAGCGGGTAGATGTCACATGTTTTCGATTTTTTGGTTCTAGGACATGCTGGTTCCCTCAACGTTTTCCTTCACCGTTTTAAAAGCGCCTGCCTGGTTTCGGAACCACGACCTACAAACCAATAGACCACTACTCTCCGTATAATTGTTGGTACTCATGAATAAGTCAGTCTTTACTAGTGCAGGAGCTCGCCATACATAGCTTTTTAACCAGGACTATGCAAGTGGTTATTTATAGCACTGCAGACCCACCGTACCCCTGGCCGTACCTACGTCTGTGTTTACGAACGCATACAAGCCTTTTGAATTCAAAGTGAGAGTGAACAGGCTTCTTCTAGGTAAGCTCACTCCATCGTCGACTTTGTCTCTGTCACCTCTGACCTAGACTAGAGTCAAGAGCAAACCCATCGCAGAATAAAAAAAAATAAAAAAAATAAAAACTCCGGTGGTACGGTGGGTGTTTTAAAGTTAAAAGGTACCACCAGGTAATTAAGTGTTGTATCACTAGTTAAACCAATTCTGATAACTAATTGAATAATTTTAATCATAAAATATTTAATATAATATTATTATATATTTTATTTATTAAAAAAAAATGTAAGTAATCTATATATTTTTTTTTTATTCCGGTGTGGTGATAGGCTTCAAAATTGAACTAAGCTTGTTTCTGCGGTGAATATTGCCAGGTAAACCAAGAGCCAGATCATTAAATATTAAGTCATAATTCACAATCGTTTGAAAATCAATACTTAAATCATGCTTCTCGAAAGCAATATGTTCATTACAATAGTAGAAGTCGTGGGTAAAAGTTTGTTATAAAATAAGATAATGTTCAGTATATAGCCTTTAGCCTCATAAATCTAACAATCGTTCACTTTCTTTTATACGAGAATAAATTGATATTGATAGAAACTTACATTCATATTCACAAGTGATCAAATCGTAAATTATGTTAGACTTTTTTGTAGTAGATACAAATATTCTTACTCTCAATGAAATCAAAATGTATTATAACCAACTTCAAAAAATGAGGAGGTTCTCAGTTCGTCGGATTTTTTTTTTATCTTTCTCTGATTATTTGAAGACGGCTAGACCGATTTGAAAATTCTTTTTTTTTTAACCGTCTTTAAAAACGGAATTCTTATGTTTTTTTTTTTAATGTATGTTCATCGATGTTTTCATCAATTGTGGACCGATTTTGAAAATTCTTTTTCATTTGATAGAAGAAGCTTGCGCTGTGGTCCTATTATATTTTATTAACTTGAATAGTTTTTGAGTTAGCTTCGATAATACGTATATAATCCACTTTGTGTATCTTGGGGATATTATAATACTTCCTGTCGCTGTTGTTTACATAGCAAGTAGCAATTTGTGTGTGGGGTACATACCAAAACTAAAAACGAAAAAAAAAAAAACATTAAAGTGAAAAATAACTTTAATTTCGGAAGTCGGTGGCAAACAATTTAAAATACAGATCCAAAGACGCCAACTTCCGAAAATAAAAAGAAATATTTCACTTTATACTAATTGCTTTTTTGGAAGACGGTTGGAAAGTATTTTGAAAAAAAAAAAATATATATATATATATATATATGCATCGTTTTCTTTATTTGAAGAATGATTTTATTTTGTTACACCAACAACCTCAGTTATTTCGACCAAACAACTTTGGTGTAAACTCTATAATTAATCAAGATAGTTTCGGCCTTGTTCCTAAAAACTGCGTTTCAACGGCTACTTATTAATTACTCGACTATTAAACGAGTCGACTAAAACTGAGTGATAGTACGTCACTAGTAAGACTGGTTGCACCAATATTTAAAACGCTGTTTGAATTTAAAAAAGAATTAAATTAAACTCGCTCGACTATCTGATCATTCGTCCTTTGTACTTTCCACAGCGGCGAGTGAAACCGTCTTAACCAGGCTTTCTAATCTTTTGTTAATTCTTTAGGAAAGCTCGTGTCATATTTTAATTGCTAAGCGGATTGTTTTAATCGTATGCAGGTACGTACTTTGGTATGGGGATATCATACTAACATTGTGAACAGGGAAGTTGTTATTTAATTTGTTGATAAACATTGGTAATCTGCTGTTCTTTCGGTTTTAATGGAAAAATTACATCTCTTCTTAATCCTCGGTATGCCTGGTAGGGTCTGACAGACCCACCTAGACTCATAAACCGTTGTATTTCTTTCAAATTTGAAGTTTATGCACCAAAACTCTCAGTAGCTGGGCGTTATGAACCACTCGACGCATTTCATAAAATAATTTAGTTGTTGTGGAAGAAAGTTTATTGGATTATGAAATTTGACACCTGACATAACATCAGACCTATATATATTTATTTGCGGAAGGTGTATTGTATTGTTATTTGTGGAGGGTAGGATTAAGAGTGTACTTTAAATATTTGTATTTTATTATTAATCACTTTCAAGGACCATTTCCGGAATCTCTTTTGTTTTGATAAGTATTTAATTTTGTAAGAGAAAAAAAAAAAAAAAAACTATTTATTTGTTAAAAATGTCAGCTCAGATTAATTCCAGAAATAATTATTAAAAGTGGCTAATTTAAAATATTGCTTTATTTCCACCCCTTATATACCCCACCCCTAGTAGTTACCATAACTTACCATAGATAGTTATCATAAATAGTACGACATATAAACATGTAAAAATCCGGGTCTGATAGACCCACCAGGCATACCGTGTAACATTTTACCACCAGGCATGCGGAGAGTTAAGCAATCTTAAATGAATTGAAAACAACAAATCAATAGCCCAATCGATAGCGTTTACTTAAAAAACATCGTAAATATCGGTGTAACGTCCTCTGAACATTGTTCCTAGCAACCGGTTGGTGCGAAACCTGTCCGTTTTGGGCCTGGCCCGGTTCCGGTACAGCTAAAAATGTAAACGTACATAAGTTTTCGACCAGAGATGCACTGAGATGTCATTGGTGAAAATGTTGTGGTTTCAGACATTAGAAGACTTCCATATTACTTTTGAACAGGGAACTACTTAGGTGCATTGGAACTTATTTGTTCATAATAATTCGGAATGGTTCTTGTAGGAATTTAAAACATTTAGGGCAGATGTCACCAATGAAACTGAACGCGATCAGCACATCTAAACTAAGTTCAAGAGCTGTGTGTGTCATTATTGTTGTGGAATATTGACGCTGACAGGTCTTGAACGCCGTTTAGACGAGCTGATCGCGATCAGTTTCATTGGTGAAATTGGCACTTAGTTGCCCGCGCCCGTAATCTGGTCTTTTCTATTTTTGGGCTTGTAAACCAAAACTGGTACTTTGGGATTTTTTATCCACATAAACAAAAAAAACTAGATATGTGGTAGAACATTCAGAGTTAAAAACTGGTCCACTATAAAGCCTCCCACATGAACTAGTCAGGTTAAAAAAAAATAAAAAAAACTATGTTTAATTTACATATTATAGGACTGTCTGTTTTCCACACATCAAAAGAATACCCAGAAATGACTTATTATTTGTTATCAGCATCTAACACCTTTCTTTTTTAAATAAAAGAGTCCAATAGAATTTCCCCTTACTTCCAAATATAACAAGTTATCCTTTGTTCCAAGGTGTAAAAGCAATAAAACTCTTATCGGTCTCGAAGGTCCGGAGTTGACCGGACATCTTAAAAAACCGAATGAATGAAGAATGGTCATCCAGATAAGGGGTATCTGTTTACCTGGGAATTTGGAAACAGGCTAAATTAGCGTATTTTACAATCTTTTATAATAAAAATAAAAAGGTGTTCGGTGATAAGCGTATCACCGGTATCACTTGAGGACGTTAGGAACAAAAAGTGATAAATTACATGATCGCTTTTTTCGAAAAAATTAGTATTACTTTTGAATTGATACTGAAAATATCAACAAATTATAATTTTTTGTACCAAACTTGACATTTTATCTATTTATTACTATCATTTTAACACCGGTTAACAACGGTTCCGTGTGATGCCGGACGTAAAGAATAGCACTACCCCATTTCCTCCCTTGGATGTCGTAAAAGGCGACTGAGGGACTTACTAGGGAATGGGCAACAGCGTTCTCTATGCATTTTTACACCATACTGCGATCGCCAACCCGCCTGCCAAGCGTGGCGATTATGGCAAATCCTCCCCTTTTGAGGGAGGCCTATGTCCAGCAGTGGACGTCTTTCGGCTGAAATGATGATTTTAACATGTTTTCATATGGAAACATGCCAAGGGTCGATAGAAACCAAGGTATAGTGTAGAATAAAATATAAGAAATAAATATATGTGGGAAAATATCGAATAATCACTTTTTGTTCCTAACCTCCTCACTTGAGCACGACTGGGCCAATTTTGCAAATTTATGTTTTGAAATGTTCATAATAGTCCGAATCAAGTTTTTACGGAATGAAATGTGATGAAAATTCGGGAAAACTGTAAGTGTATTTTCTATGAATTACACAGGTCTACAAAAAATCATTTTTGCCTGGGACTTTTTTGCGGGATTGTGTAATTTAATATAACACAATTTAAGATCTAAGTCAATTCTTTTTTAATCCCGATTTCAATTTAATGCCTGAAGTTTGATTGAATTTAGTACCCAGTTGTGTATGTCTGGTGCGTGTCAATGATCAGACTCAAGGAGTATTTGATTGGCTCTTGTTTTTATGTTATTGGAGTATGTGTAGGATATGATTGTATATATTGGGTACCTGTGTTGGGTGATATATGTATGTAGGGGAGATGGAATTCTTTGCCCAGTAGTAGGATAATACAGGCTGGATAGAATTAGATTAGATTTGTATAGGTACCTATGTATTCATAGACCGGCTGTCGCCGGAAACCAGCGCTGGGGCTCTGTATCGCATAGGGTCGCAGCATTATGCTGAGCGATGGCCGTTTGGCGTGGATGTAACGCATATTTCACCCCAACTTGCTTTTTTGTGTGTTCTTTTTTTTGCGTCATTTTTACGGCAAATAAACGTTTTTTCTTTCTTTCTTTATAGAATCACCCCCTTTTAAAGAATGCAAATGACTAAATCGCTACCCTGTAGATAGGTCAACTTTAAGAACTATATTCTTTATACATATAATACAATTCTCCTGTGCGTGTGTATGTGACTGAACTCCTCCTAAACGGCTGAACCAATTTTGATGAAATTATGTGACCTAACTCCTCCTAAACGGCTGGACAAATTTTGATGAAATTTTGTGTGTATATTTGAGTGGGTCCCTGGATGGTTCAGATTCACAATTGGACCTGGTAGGTGGCACTGCGATCGAGTTTATTATAAAATCCTGTCGATATTTTTCAAGATTTCCCCACCATTTAGAAATGCAAGGTCAAAACTACAAGTTATTTATATAAATAATAAATGCATAAGTGCGACCTAACTATGAGTCTCTTACTACTATTATTTTCTCTTACTAAGTAAAGGATGAACCAATGGGTTTTTTGCTTAACATTTTTTCCTTGTTTTAAAAGCGTAATTAAATGCTATAAAATGTGTATTTTCGGACTGCAATATTTGATTACCAATTAGGATTGACAAATACCTAAATGTGAGAAACTTTGGGTTTTGTTTAGGTAGTACCAAAATAATGTAAATGAGAAAGGTATTTTTTTTAAACGGTCAGTCAGGGTCCTTAAATTAGCTTTAGCTCTTCAGACAATTTTATTCCAAAAGATTTTCTAATTAGGGGCACATAACCCTAAAATACCGGGGGTGACGACGAATAGAGAATATGGAAGAAAAAGACATGTTGAGCAGGGCAGTAATGACATAACCCTAAAAACAATATTTCGCCGTTGCGACTTTAAGATCTCTTATGTGTAAAATTCAACTTTATGAGAAAATCGATATTTTAAGCACCAACATTGTATTAGGAAGCATACATTGTAGATCTTGAAATTGGTAAAGAAATGATGATCAAATAGAGCTTCAAAATGTTAAAAAGGCTGGCGTAAAAAAGTGATTTTGCCAAAAGTAACACATAAGAGGTCTTAAAGTCGCAACGACGATTTGCTCTGTACTGTATTATTTACAACTCCACTGTTAGGTGCTCTAAAAGGAATTTCAGCAAAGTAGGTAATTAACTTACGTAAAGTTTTGGTACCTGCTTTAGGTTCATCATTTTCGATTTTTTAAATAATTTATTAATAACGGCGAATACGCATAAATATAGCAACAAAAACATAAACGATGTTTTTAATGTTCCTGACATCAAGATAACCATCAAAATTACGAATTTAAACGAGTTCCACGATTACAATATTGATCCTTTTAAAATAATAAAAAACATGAGGCTATTACTCGTACAGTCAACGTAAAATAACACACATAAACAATAGCAAAATATATTATTACCACGGTGTACAGTAAGAAAGCTCGTGGATAAAAAGGAAAAAAAACAAAAAGTTTCAAAAACCGGCTCCAAGTTCAAAAATTTGCGCGTATTTTTTATGAGAAAATAAATAAGGTCTGAACACTACCTTCGGAGATCAGAAAACAGTATCTGTATCACAATATTCACTGCATTGTTTTGTTTCCAAGTTTTAGGGTGCGAAGGCACTGCCGGCACAGCCGAGTAGATACCAATACCGAGTCATAAGTATTACTGAAGAGCTTGCGAGACAAGTCGCCTCAGGTACAATTTTCACGTCTTTATTAACCGGTTAGTCTGAACAGGTCGGTATTGTAGTAGCGCTGTACGGACGAAGCCACCTACTAGATATGGTAAGGTTGTAGCGAAAAGAACATTGTATCACATCGTCCGGCGTGGAAGAAAGAGATGAAAAGTGAATGACTGAACCTTCGCATAGAATAACTATGTTTACGCGTAGAGGAGCCAAACAGTAATTATATATTAAAGTTAGTTGAATTTTTTTTTGGTTAAAAAAAATTAGAATTTGGTTTAAATAGAGCAATGAGTTGTTCTATAATTTTAGTATTGGTAAAAAAAAATGTGTGTTTGACGTGAAAACCAACACGTTCTTCTTCTTATTCTTCTTCTAGGTGTAATTGGACACTTTTTAGACAGCTGCTTGTTCTTCAAACCTCTTCTAGTAAAGAAGAGTTGTGCTGGTAGGTACTTATCAAGTCAAGGATTTTTATACTATTTTGAATATGGATATTTTTTTGTGATATTGATATTTTTTCTCTTTGTAAGATAGGTAACTAGAATACTGGTGTTAGACTACATATTATTTGGGTCGTTGATTTTATTTAAATATAATTGAATTATTTACTGTCAAACGCTAACTTTCCAGTTTTTTCATTATTTGATTGAAACTGTAAAGTTCAAACTTCTGTGTCAGTCATAATATTAATTTACTGACAATTTATTACCGTAAAAAATTTGGTGTGAAAACGCACTTAATAAAAAATAAAATTATAAAATACATACATTGAAGTAGCCAAAAGCCTCTTATTCAAGCAATAAAAGTTTGACAATTTAGTCCATTGCTTGATGTCAGGACCAGGGACCAAAGACAATTTATATTGTTACACTGTGTTGCGTCACTGACAAAAATGTCAACAAACAAACGATGGCGCAGTCATTGCGGTTTTTTATGTATTATGCAAAGGTACGTATGAAAACTGATCTTGAAAATGTAAACATTATTTATTATTTAATAGGTATGTACCGTTTTTTAAATTGTTTTATTTTTTTCTTTCAGAATCATTATTATAAATGACTAGCTTCTGCCCGCGACTTCGTCCGCGTGAAATTTCGGCCAACCCAACGCGTCGAATCCCGTCGCTCGCCCGCGCTATAACCTCGTTATCGCTTAGCGTTCTTTCTGACTTTTGTTCTTTTCGCTTGGCTCCTAAGGATCATAGCGTGATGTTATATAGCCTATAGGCTTCCTCGATAAATGGGCTATCCAACACAAAAATAATTTTTCTTTTGGAACCAGCATCTAGTTCCTGAGATTAGCGCGTTCAAACAAACAAACAAACACACAAACTCTTCAGCTTTATAATATTAGTATAGATAAATATTTAGGTAGAATAATATAGATAATTTTAAGCACTATTCATTCACACAGCGTCTACGTAATTCCAACTCTTTGACTCTGACGTCATCATTGTAAAATGTCAGCAACGCGCACCATATTGCCGTCTCTTTCTGCCGCCGAGCTCCCATACGGGACCGTTTCAAGGATACAGTGCACTCCTCAGTTCACTGCTCCCGCTGTTGCGTCGAAGCCTTACTCTGCGCATGAGTGTCCGACCGTTTTTTTTTACTTCCCGAACTCGTATAAATATTTTTACTTTGCAATTTTTTTAACAAACTATTTTAAACTTAGATTAATGTTTAGGAAAAGAGAAATACAAATAAAATAGTAAGTAATGACAAAAGTTAATGAATTTGTCATTTTATGTATTTTTAATCATCGCAATAAATTAGTTGAAATTATAAAGAATCGTAATGCTTTATTGAAATTTGGATAGTCAATTTTAAGTACGGTAAGACCTCTCGCTGTCGAGAAGCAAGTCCGTCTCCATTAGACCGGTAACCGACTTTGCTCGGCTCCCACTTTTTTTATTAACTTGGACAAGTTTTTGTACTGCCAGCTGATGTTATTAGCGGCGACCGCAATTTATTTTAATGGCTTGTGTAAATATTTGTCCCTATTCATTTAAAAATAGGAGCGCCCTCTATGAATGAAAGGGCAGTTACTATGAAAATTATACTTTAAAAATTTAAAAATTTATATAAATTAATAAATTTAATAAATAAACAAAGTGTCTGTTTATATGTGAAAATAACAGCTTTTTATATACGGTACTTATAACAAAAAAACATATTTTTTTAAATTTTTGTTTGTGTTTCTGTCTGTTTGTTCCAGCTAATCTCGGAAACGGCTGGACCGTTTTGACGGGACTTTCACTGGCAGATAAACGTATTAGTTTTGCAAGTCCTTAATAAATAAAGAGAAAAAATTAAATACGTATTAGTTTTGATCTGAAACATCATTCACGATTTTTAATTAACACAGAAAAAGATAGCTGCTGGGGTTCTAGTAGTTTTTATATGGAGTAAGTATAATTACTGTATAACATAGGCGATTACTAACCGCAGGGTAGCCTTTGATGTAATAAAACACAATTTGTTGTGGTTTGCAACCAGCAAATTACTTTTTTATGTTGGTACGAGTATAAAAGGCGGGCCGAGAAACCAAAAGAGTGGGAAAATTACAAATAGGTTAAGAAAATAGGTTTTGGTTTAATTATGGTGGGTTGGTTTATGGAAAGATCTTATTGGGGTGCATAGTACTCGCAACCGGCGTACGTGTATGGCCCGTATGAACCTAAACGAAGCGAAAGCGTGGCGTGGCGTGGCGTTCTGTAGTTTCTGCCTATTCCTATGGGAATTAGGCGTGAGGTTATGTGTATGATATTTGACAACTTCAAAAGATACGACAAATATTATACCACGAGCTTCGTAGCCCGTAGGTTCACATCGTAATTTTTAGCTATGGTGGCCCAATCCCGTTTTTAATAAAACTCTTGTTCCTTAAGACATCATCATCATCATCATTTCAGCCGAAAGACGTCCACTACTGGACATAGGCCTCCCCCAAGCACCGCCACTTCGACCGGTTCTATGCTTCCCGCATCCAGCGGATTCCTGCGGCTTTCATAAGGTCATTGGTCCACCTTGTGGGAGGCCTTACAACGCTACGTCTTCCGGTACGCGGTGGCCACTCCAGAACCTTTCGGCCCCAACGGCCATTTGTTCTGCCACTGTTACATATGAGATTTTGTCCCTCTATTTGTAAAAAAACAAAAACCCAGATGCAAGATGGTTATGTATTGAAATACAAGGAAACAATAAACTGTTTGAAATCTATACTTATATAATATTATAAAGCTGAAGAGTTTGTTTGTTTGTTTGAACGCGCTAATCTCAGGAACTACTGGTTGGAATTGTAAAATTATTTTTGTGTTGGATAGCCCATTTATTGAGGAAGGCTACAGGCTATATAACATCACGCTATGATCCTTAGGAGCCAAGCGAAAAGAACAAAAGTCAGAAAGAACGCTAAGAGATACCTAACGAAGTTATAGCGCGGGCGAGCGACGGGATGCGACGCGATGGGTGGGCCGAAATTTCACGCGGATGAAGTCGCGGGCAGAAGCTAGTAATATATATTTATAAAAATATATCTCCTTCATACATCACACGGTAGTCTTTAGGGGTCTACCGCAATAATAAGTTATGACCAGCTTAAACTTCAGCAGAAAGAACTAAGGTCGTGGGGAGTTGGAGATGAAGCCAGTACTGTTCCGAGTAAAAGTTTTAATTAAATATTATATATATTTCATTATTAAAGTATAACCTTACAGTTATTATGGGTGTAATGAATTAATAAATGGGCACCAGGGACTTTGAGAGTCCCGGATCCCGGAGCCGCCGAAGAGGTCCAATATATACGTTGGTCACCACACATGGGCATCTGTTCCTTAAGAGTCTATACAACCTCAGCACCACCTCACTCTGTATCTCGCTCGCACACTATTGCTACCGGTCACGCGAGCAAGCGAGACATCAGGGCGGCAGGGAAAAGGCCCCAAGGCGCCGATAGTTTAGGTAATTTCGTTTTACGGTGAAAATAATGGTCATTTAAAAAAAGTAAATAACATAAGACCTGCTTTATAGTTCAGATAATATGCAAAGTTTCATTATCTAACCTGAAGTATTTTTTGAATACCAGCGGTTTATTGTTCGGTTTGGAGGTAATTTTGGATTTTTTTTTCTATCGAGAAAATTTTATGGAATGGTTTTTTCGGCTAAAGTAGTACTTAACATTAATCCTCAACTTTACTATATATTTATTTCAAAAACAATGCTGCAGTATTTTCGACATAACGGAGGATCATGCTAAGCCATTTGAGGTAGTATAGGCCCTTAATAGATAATAAAGTTAGAGTAGTAAAGTTAGACCTATTGTCCACGTAAACCGCACGTCATGCGCACGCTTTCGTCAATTGACGATTGCAAGACGAATGCTTGCATCTTGCGTAGAAACAATCATAACTGTGCCTCAGCCTCTCGTCATGCGTTCGTCATGCGGTGCGCGTGGCAGCATGTCACTACTCGACCAACTCGAGTACTTTACCGTTTTTTTTTTACTTTTCGAGTACCAGTACTTTCTTCGTCTGTTTCGTCGATTTCTAATAAAGTTGTATGCTATAATCACTTCATCATCATCACTTGAAATTTTCACAAAGAAATGACGTGCTTTCTCGATGCTAGTTGAAAGAAAACTGAGATGTTTTGTAGCGTGATTGACGATTGCATGAAGCAGCGTGGACATAGCAAATATGCAAGGTTGCATGCATTCGTCAAATGACGCGTCCGTGGACAGTTAGCCTTAAAATAATTAAGAAAACCGGCATGTCCTAGAACCAAAAATTCGAAGACATGTGACATCGACCAACCCACTAGGCCTCAGGGTGGTTTACAGCCTCTCTCAGAGAGAATTGAGCAGCAGTGAGAACATTGTTGGCTGATAATGTATGATTTATAATAATACCAGCCTATAACTGTCCCACTGCTGGGCAAAGGCCTCTTCTCATACAGAGAAGGCACGAGCATTGATCACCACGCTTGCTCAAGACGGGTTGGCGATTTCAGACTTATATTAACTATAAGTCCAGGTTTCCTCACGATGTTTTTCCTTCACCGATGTCAGAAATGTCCAAGATAAACTCAGAAAGTACATATGAATTGAAAAAGTCACATTGGTACTTGCCCAGGTTTGAACCCACAACCTCATGCATGAGAGGCGAGGCCTTAACCAACGGGCCATCATGACACTCCAACGGGCCATCATGACACTCAATGTATGATTTGGATCTGCCTATTTTATTACAAAATGCCGTCTTTCTGGTTCTGTATGTCAGTCTGCTTATGACTTTACAACCACTGATTCAATTTACTTTATCGGATTAGATCAGGTTATGTAGGTCGGGTTTCACAGTACGCTTCACATGTTTGTTTTGCTGTAGTTTTATACGTGGGCTAGATTAGATTTTTAGATTTTGTTTTTCTCTTATTTTTAATTTTTGCTTTTAATTGGGTAGCATTAAGAGGGCGTACAACAGTCCACTAGCGCCACTCCTTAATAATAAAAAAAATCGTGACTGAGAAGGAATTATGAAAAACAGCTCAATAAGGAACCTCGGTAAGTGTGTGTAGAATTTTCTATACCCAAAGTCTCAAATTCAGATAATTTATGTAAACAAACATATCAACAAAATATCTTCGTAATGGTAATTCACATAAAATGGCGAAGAAAAAGGAACCATTTTCTTTTAAGTACTGAATTGAAGAAATAATAATTATTTTTATAAATTTTCGGTTTTAAACAAAGTTATTAAAAAAAGGAGATTTTCTGGTATAAAATATTTTATGATACTGGTAACAATGCAAGAGATCCAAACATTTTCACATTTTTACATCTTCAACAACACTAATATTACAACTCTCATTCACATAGATTCATATTGTATGTAGCATAATATCTAGCCACATTTTGGATGAAAACGGCTGTAAACTGTTTCGAGTGGAAATCGATTTTGGGAGGCCTACGTCTAGCTGTGGACTTAAAAGGGCTGATTATGGCGATCATAGGCCGTGTCTCTGACACACTACATAAAACATTGTTTGGTAACGGTATTTTGTTAGCTTCTTATAATTAATTCACTTTAATTTTAGCGATGACTATTTACAAAAATAAATATGATAAAATGTTTTGTACCACTGTCCTGTCATTTTGACAGTGACATTTCTTGACATTACTTTGTTTACATAAATTATCTGAATTAGAGACTTTGGTTATAATACCTTTTATAAAGTTTTATATTGAGACACGAAGGAACAAAATTCGATTTAAAGAAAAGCGGCCACATTCCTCTAGATCGTATTTTCCGACTTTTAATGATTTTATACTGAAGATCACGTCTAAACGAGTAGTGTTAACGATTTGGAAAAGATATATGTTAAATTTGAGAATTTTTTTTAATAACTTATTATATGAATATTTTAGATAATGTTTATATAACATAGTGAAAATAATTTGTAAAGTTATGTGTAAAGCAAAATCTATCAAAGTATTTTTCTGAAACCTTCACCTTTTTCAAGATAATTTAATTATTGATCTTTTAGTATACGTGTTTTATTAAAGCATTTTTTGGTTTATCCATACTAATATTATAAATGTGAAAGTAACTCTGTCTGTCTGTCTGTCTATCTGTCTGTCAATCTGTCTGTCTGTCTGTATGTTACGTTTTCACGCCTAAACCGTTGAACCGATCGTCATGAAATTTGGCAGAGATATAGCCTAGGATATGGAGAAGGACATAGGCTACTTTTTTATTACCAGTATTCAGTGTTTTTATACATTAACATTTTTGATTTTAGCAATATCTTTGTAACCACAAGAACTAGACGTAAGTTTTATACCAGTTTGCAAACCTTAGTAACTGTACAAGTTTGTTAAATAATGGTACACTTCGGTGTAATACAAATTTTTAACAGGAGAATTTATCCAATTCTGGTCTTTTCATCGTAAAAAAAAAACTTTTAATTCAAGATGATTTTCTAAGGCATATAACATGTAATTTAAAAAAAAATGGTAATTTTTATAACATTAGTAAGCTAATCAGAAATGGTTGACAAAAATTTCCATTTAGATGAAAATTTCATATAAAATTGTTATCATTTGCAGCAACAGCATTAAAAACACTGAATGCTGGTAGAGAAAATGGTAAAATCGAAAAAAAATAAAAAAATCTTGGTTACCTTACCGGTTTTTTTAACTGTTCAAATTAGTTGTTGGAAATGAGGTAAGCTACCTACCCATTACATTTGATCCATTATTTACGGGACACCCTGTATACCACCCTGTTTTATTGTACCCAGTGTTATTATCGCTGTCAAACTGTATATTTCGTGCAGCTACAAAAGAAGTACGTATGACATTCTAAATAAGGATTTGGGGCAATTCATGGAGCCGTCAGTTTGATGTAACTTTGAATGCGTGTGTCAGAATAGGTCCCGTTAGGAAGCCCATTAGATAAATAAGGCAGCTATTAACGCAGAACAATAGTCTTAGAAGTTTATGAGCAAACGATCTAGCCTGAGTCATCCGTGTCTAGGTTAAATTCCTGGAATTACATGATTTAAAACCTCTGACTGATGAATTGTTATTAGAGGTTTCATAAGAATAATAATGCTATAATAATAATAATATTACACTTACTTGATCCTCGTCCCGGTAATCGATGATATTGCTTCTGAAAATGAAAAAAATATTTTGTCAGATACCTATTGACCAATTTTTTTTTTTTCAGTACTCGGAGGTCGAGGTTTTCTTTACGTTAAATTTGGGCAGATGTAAGACTACAAGATTTATTCATTAAAATATTAAATTATACATGAATTTTTAAAGGTTTTTGGTAGATAATGCCTATGTAGAAACTTTGAACCATGCTGTGCCTCTAAAGTGCAGTGAATTTAGCAATTTGTTAAAATAAGTAAACTGATAATATAACCATTAAGTTATTAAATAAAGCTAGAATTAATTTAACTGTTTCATGTTGGTCGGGACTAGGTGGTAGTAGTGATAACTGACCCTACATGTGAAAGTGTCTTAAAGCACAGTATTCGTGCGGTACCATTAGCCGGAAAACATGTCTTGGTAAGAATTTATTTGTACTATCCATACTTTATATACTTTTTCCATACTAATATTATAAATGTGAAAGTAACTCTGTCTGTCTGTCTGTATGTTACGTTTTCACGCCTAAACCGCTGAACCGATCGTCCTGAAAATTGGCAGAGATATATAGCCTGGAATACGGAGAAGGACATAGGTTACTTCTTTACGCGATAACCGACATCCACGCGGGCGGAGCCGCAGGTAAAAGCTAGAAATAATATAAATGTGAAAGTAGCTCTGTCTGTCTGTCTGTATGTTACGTTTTCACGCCTAAACCGCTGAACCGATCGTCATGAAATTTGGCAGAGATATAGCTTGGGATATGGAGAAGGACATAGGCTACTTTTTTACGAGCTAACCGACATTTACGCGGGCGGAGCCGCGGGCAAAAGCTAGTAACACATAAATAATAGATAAGCGAAAAGTTAAGTATATCATATTTCTGATCTCCTTACTTTGATTATATCTAGGTAAGTTAAAACTTGTTCCCACAATAACAAACTAATGATCTCCTAAAACAGGGCTTCCTCTCTCCTACCCTTTTGCTGTACCCTAACATCACATCACATCACATCATAGGCCTGGAAACATACGGAAGATATTTACTTATTAATACGTAAGTTTACATTTGGAAATGGGAACTAAATGAAAGATAGTCTATTAAAACAAGTCAAATAACTCAGTCACTTTAGTGAAGATTTCAACGAACTACAAAATAGCATTCACGGATGTGACAAACACTGTCAAATCGTGGTAGTAATTATATTATTGGGTCAAATGAAAATTCGTTTTATGACTTTAGTCATTCATTGACGCAGTAAGGTATTTTAGAGCAATTCTCAACAAAAGTGTTTCCATTTGAAATATGGATGTCCTTCAAACTCAAGTTAAATTTTATGACAAAATCAGATGCAATTATTTACCAAAACATATTTTTTTTTGCATATTAATATTGTTTAATATTAGATTAGTGCTAATAAATACGATCAAAAGGTCAGGAAATAAGATTTTTTTTTTTTTTATTTGAATAATTTCAATATAAACAGTTTCTGGTGTCCTACCCCAAACTACGAGTATATGATTCGAAAACTCATTTTCTCAAAGAGTTTATTTTTCAGAGTGAATATTTTTATGTTAAACAGTTGTGTTGCTGTTTATAAGTTTAATAATGCTTTTGAATAACAATTTTTTTATTTGATTAATTAATATTAATCAATTAAATGTTGTCCTAGATAACGCTCAATTTTGAGTATCAATTTTGCTACCGCGATTTATCCTGATATTATAATTATTAAAGTAAAGTTTAAAAGTCAAAGTTTAAAATCGTTTGGAGAAATTTGTCAGTCTCGTGTAGCTTGTTGTAAAAATATGATTATTCAAAAATAGCTTTCTTACAGTCAGACAGTTTTGTTCATCGGCTCAAAGCCTAAATCGATTTCGAGTAATGAAATTTTCGATACTAGTTTTTTTTATTTTTTATTATTTCACTTTTCTTATAAATAAATATATACACGGGGACGATGAAAAAAATATTCTTTTTACGTACGTGTGTATGTAAAAAGCCGGCTTTTTAATCGTTACCGAGGCCACAGCATAAACATAGTTTTTTCTTCAGAGTACAGAAATAGCGTCATTTAAATGTATTAAAAATGCCTTACCGGGAACGGATCTTCTTAATAACAGGCCGCTGCGCCGTGCTGTCATGGATTCGGACTTGCGTTGGATCTATTTCTTCACACGTGTCGTCGTCAAATGGTAGCTGTCCGGTTCTCCTAGCCAGTATCGAGTCCATAAACGGACTGTATATTTGACCAGATGTACCAAGAATATCGTCAATGTCAGTGTAACGAGAGATGTATTTGTTTACGCCTTTCTGGTAAGAATTTGCTGAAGGTCTCCTAAATTGACGATTATTTTCGTAAGGTGACGTACGGCCTCTGTAGTCTTCGACTTCTTTTGGCGTTTCCAAACCCTCAGGACTTCTTCTAGCTCCTAAAGGTTCATCATCCGGCAAATGTAGAGGGAACGGCGGGATGTGTGTTGGTGGAACGAAAACTTGGACTTCTGAATCAGATGAGTCACTTTCTTCCGGCGGTGGAGGCGTAGGCAACTTTTCAATACCTTCTGGAATGTTCTTGTCGCTTGCCAGCCACCAAGGCCGCTCACCAGATTCTATATGCCGTATTCGCCTCAGTGGGAAGCTGCGTTCTGAACCAGATTTACTAAGCATTAGGCTCTGCTCCGGTTTGCTGCTATTAGTTGAGTTTTCATTACTTGTGACCCACCAATCTTTTTGGTCTCCAGATTCAACGTGGCGTACTTTGAAAAAGTTGAATTTATCACTTTTTTCACTGTCACTGGACGATTTTCTGGGTGGACTAAGCCGTTCTACCCCTTCTGGGATGTTTGCGCAACTGTCTAGCCACCAGGGCTTTTCGTCGTCAGCGAATTTACATTTCTTAATGAGTTTGTTAGAATCAGAATTTTCTGATGTGTTTCCACGTGGCATTTGATTTTCATGTTTACTTCCGCTACTAGATTCAAGCCACCATGCCTTTTCTCCGGATTCAACGTGTCTTATATTTCGAGGAATATTCTTTTCTGAAGGAGACCTTTGATTTTCACTGTTTTGTAAGCTAATTTTTTTCTCGGATTCAGAATCTAACCACCACGCTCTTTCTCCAGATTCTATGGGCCTTATTGCTTTGAGTTTTACTAGATTATCATCGTTGGATGCTATAATATTTGTAGTATCATTTTTACCTTTACTTGATCTATCACTTTCTGTGATAATATTAGAAACGTCTTTGCCTGTTGACTCTGAAGTTGAATTTTCTAACCAACGACTATTTTCACTGCTTTCTTGATGCCTCATTTTAAATAGATTGGTAACAGGTGCCAGCGCTCGTATCAAGAATGATTTAGCCTCTTCAGTACCAGTTTCATTCTTCTGTGGAGATACAGGCGAGGGTTGTTTGCCTGACCGGTCAGTTGGAATTGATAATTCATCAGCAGAAGTTCTAGAAACCACATTTGTTTTCGATTTAGAAATAGTTTCATCTTCGCTAATAGACGACTGTGTCGATAAAGTGATACTCGATTCTGGGCTGGCACTCTCTCGCGACTTGGAATGTTTCAATTTTGAAAATCCATTTTGTAAATTACTACTTGACGAATTCTTTTGTATACTCTTTGGTGGAGATCCTTTTTCACTTATTTCACTTCCTTGATCTGAATCAGTAGAGCTCACTGATTTACTTCTTCTCTTAATTATCTTTTTTTTGGAACCCGAATCTGATGACGAGTCTGTACTTGTTTTCTTCACTTTGATTTTTTTAATCTTGGTAGTACCTTCTGTTTTCGGTGCTTGTGGTGGTAACTGACTATTTGTTATTGTGATCTCAGGTGAAACTAGTTCAGTAGATGTGACTGGACTTTTAGCTCTTTTTAATTTTAGATTGACATTAATTATGATTTCCGATGTATCATCGCCTTTATTTTGTTCGGAACCATAAACCGATAAGATTTCTTGGTCTGCTTCAGCTACATGGTTGGACAAATTGCTATCTATATTATTATGTTCAGACAAGGAGTTGCCACTTGAATTGTCCCTTCGCTCTGGCTCTGAACTTTGACTTCGACCTGTCCTTTCACTAGGGGAATAGGAATTACTACCTGAACCTTCTCTCAAATTTGAATATTGCGTGGAATATCTACCAGCGTATCCTGTATAGCTGCTAGAGTTTGGTGTATAATAAGACCAGTTTGTCACGCTTGTTCTTGCGGTGCTACCAAATCTACTTGATCTTGTTGAATCATCTAATCTATCCGATTGAATTTCCTTATCTATCATTTCAGGCCTTTTTTTAGACCTTGTTATCGATTTTTCTATAGTTTTTGCCATGTCCGCCCTTCTACTTCGAACGTATGCAGATGAACCAGGTGGGGTAGGTGATGTGTGACGCGTTATTATAGTAACTGTTTCAGTCTCATTTTCTTCTAATTGGGATTCATTTAGATTTAAAATTTCGGTACTTTCATGGACTGCTTCATATTGTGGTTTTAATTCTTCTACTATAGCAGATTGTGATACAAATTTATCCGATTCACTCTTAACATGGTCATTGTTATTTACTGGAGATACAGATGCTCTTTTCACAGTGGGAGGACTTCTTAAATAATTTGAGGACAGTCTATTTGCTATAGCGTATCTGTTAACGGTAATTTCTGGTTTAGCTTCTGCTCTAGACGCAGGTCGTGTGTAATTTGAAGTTCGAGGGTATAACTTGTAACTCGACAGGCTGTTATAGCCTGTAGACTTGTCAGTCTTACTTGGAATGTCTTTGTCGTGATCCCCTGGGCTAGGATCTCGGCTTTTATCTTTGTATGTTTTCGTTGTTCTCCTCTCTGGGCTCAAATGCCGAGAAGGTCGGCTCAGACTGTATTTCGATGTCGAAACGGGACTTACGTCTCTACTTTTGTTCGTGGTAATTGATGGTACGGTGAGTTTTGAATAGTCTTTCTTTTCATATTTAGATGTGGGTTTTTCTGTTTTACTTGTACTATATGTATCATATTTTGAGACAGGTTTATCTGCTTTAGTCGTGCTATATGCATCATATTTAGAAATAGGTTTGTCATTTTTACTAGTATTATAGGCATCATATTTCATTGCAGGTTTCTCTGTTTTACTAGTGTTGTAGGCATCATATTTAGTTACAGGTTTTTCCGCCTTACTAATGTTGTAGGAATCATATTTTGTTGCAGGTTTTTCTGTCTTAGTCGTATTATAGGCATCGTATTTCGTGGGAGTTTTCGCATATCTGTTAGCAATGGCTGAGATTGGGGTTTCTTCCTTAGCCGAGCGCTCAGGGCATAAGATAGGAATGCTCGACGACTTGTAAGACGGTGTTGTGTTGAGGTACTTCGCTGTAACTGTTGTCGGCCGTTCCGCGACTGAACTCGTTGAACTCCGACCGGTGGTGTCTCGACTCCGGCCGTACGACGGCGTATCATACTGAAATTATAAACGTTTATGTTAATATCATACTTATTAAGTAGTGCGGGTTGTTCTTGATCATTATCAAAACAAACGAACTGCATTGTATTCGCACAACAAGCGTGGAGCAGTGTGTACATCCTTGTAACAAAACGTAAGATCAATTTTCTTCGTTCAACACTATCATATAAAGCCGTTCCTTTCACCGTTTTATAAATAGCGAAGGGAATGCGTGTATGTGTATACGTGTGAGGATTATATACGGGGAGGGATTTTATTGAGCCCTTCGTTATTCACTATATTTAAGAGCTTGAAACTGATTAATTCATGGGCTAAAGTGCGGAATCTACAGCCGGTTTATTAGTGTGGATTTCGAGAAAATTTCTAAAATGGGTAGGACATTAACCTGTCTAGCTTAGAAATGTGGAATCCACATCCACATTTTTTGGCGTCTGCTCATAATGTGGCTTACCTATCACAAATCTTCTATAAGAAAATACGCCACTATTCTTCCAGCTACTGCAACGGTTTTCAAAGAACTATTTGAGACGCCAGAACTTGCGAAGATTAGGTGTACGCTGTACAAGTTATGCAGTATAGCGATGAAGCAGGCGGTCAGGTCAGCTGCCTGTGGGCAGCTGGCCTGTGCGCCTTTGGAGATATGGTGGTGTGCCACTATATCTCCACCATAACGAAGAATACACAGCTAGCTATAAGATACTTACATAGTTTCTGAAAGACATGTTGCCAAGACATCAGCTCTCTTCCATTAGGCGGGACGTAACACGTATCCAACTGGAGTGAATTCTGCAATGAAATTAATCATTGTTTTAATATTACAACACAATTTATCGTGCTAGCATTACACTGTTTGATGTCATACGGTTCAGATATAAAGTGAATCGTGGCTAAAAATAAAACGTCTCATTTCTTCTCGTGGGTAGGTAGTGTCGACGAAGGGATTATATAAAGTAGATAACCAACAACCCATTGCATTTATTATACCTATATACATAGTAATAAATTAATGTTTTTGAAAAAAATAACTTGATTATGGAACCTACAACAATAAAAATTTAAAACTAACAGTTTAACCCTTAATTTTAATCCAAATATTTTTTTGTTTTCTTTGTTATGTATTTATTTTTTATTGTATTGCTTTCTTTTTAATTCTGATTTTATTTTTGTATTACTTAGCCAATTAATTATTATTCTTTGAACATGTTAAATAAATGTGGTAACACTTCAGTCTACTGACATTTCTAAATAAATAATTCCTGAACGTTGTTATTTCCTTATATTATTAAGAATCAGCAAGTTTGATTTATTCCGTTCTAATACCAAAAACTAATACCACTATGTATGTTTTTCAACAAATTTGATGAAACAAATATCCAGTGGTATTAGTTTTTGGTATTAGAACGGAATAAATCGCAAGTTTGTAGTTGACACTAATCTTTTGTCAATATTCTACATCTCGGTGTTTCTGATGCTTCCTTTTCAATGAATTATTAAAAGAAGAACCATATTTTTCAGGGCAGATGAGAGAGTTCCTCTAGGATTTAAGGGGATCCCTGTTTCGGATTATATTAGACAACTAAATTTATGTTTATAAGCTTTTATTTACTTTTACGACTATTATAGTAGTTTTAGGTTAACTTTAGGTCGAATCCAGCAAGCTATTTTTGCACAACTTCACTGAAAGAAATGTTTAGGAAAAACTTGGTTACTGTTTACACAAAAATTGTGACTTGCGAACTAGATGTTATCTGTTACAAAACCCTGTTTTGCACACTACAAAATCGTTTTGTTTTTAAGCAAAGTTTATTTAAAACCTCCCTCCCTCTCCTTCCTTATAACTAAAGTTGAGTTATTTTTGACGTAACTTAACTAATTAAGTTACGTCAAAATAATTTGCCGAACTAATTCGGCAAATTATTTTTTTCTGTGTTCCTCTTGGCTTGTGCTTATATTTTGTAGAAACACTCGTTAAGTTCTAATGACTACTTATTCATTTAGAGGAGGTGATCTGATGCTGTCGCCAGGAGCATGATTGAGAGAACTCTTTAGAGAATCTAAGCAACAATTAATAGATATTTTTATGAGAATTCATTAAGATAAAGTATCAAAAGTGAACATTAGACTAACATATATTCGTAATTTACAGTTGTGTAGTAACGGTTTCAGTAAATGGAATGTACATAGATGGTGATTCCTTATTCCACAGTAAAGCCATAAGTTTAATTTTACGATTAGTGTTAAGTCGGGTATCTTGCATGTTCAAGTGTGAGTACGTGTGCAAACGAAACCGGGCTTTATACATACTGGATATATCAACCGGAGCATGTATTTCCTAAATAAGTATTCCTACACTAGAATAGTGTTAGATAGATGAATATTCCTTTTACTCGACTGCTTTGCTTGGTCTTAGTTAAATTTATTCTGCTCTTTAAATTCTATATACGAATTGCGCATCGATATCTCCGAACACGGTCATCCGTTATCAATTTATCAGTCTGAACTCCACGCTTCACTATATTAATTATAATTGTTGGATTCGCATTCTAAACACGAGAAAATAAAATAAAATTTTATTCAGAATAAAGATAGGTATTGAATAAATGTTCATACCTTAACACATTGACTGCCACCGCGGTCACCGGTGACCGCCAACAATATTTTTTCTATTGTGTCTGTTGTCTAGCAGTCAAAGCCATAAACTATGTGCATTTTTAGTGAAAAATCCCGTCGCTTAATAGCCGCTAAACTAAAGCTGCTAGAAAAAACCGCATATGTTTTTGAAATCAGCGTGGAAAAACTAATCAGATTAATGAAAAAAAAAAAAATTGTCACTCCAATACGATTCCATTGTCATTTTGCTAAAAGTTCGTAATCTGCTTAATTCATAATGGTCGATCATTGGTCGGTCAATGGTCTCGTAATAGAATTGTATTAAAATGGCATTTTGAACATTTATTCATGCCAGATTTCATTTATATATATTTTTGCATATTATTTATTAGTGTTATAAGCAATCTGTAGTAGTAGGAAGTTGGAAGTTTACTAGGAAGTTTCATTTGTCATTATGTACGAGATTACCAATTCTTTCAATGGAGTGTCAGTGACTGACCATTGGAAAGTCATAATGACGCCATTATAATAATAGATTACCAAACTTGTCAAAATCAACAATTATGATATCAATGATAGACCATTCTGACACTATTGTAATAGCAGACTTGAGGCCCTGTTTTCCTGTGTTATTATTAAGTTGCCTAGAAAGGAGAAAATAGAAAGAAAATACATTTATTTAGCACAGACTAAAAAACACATGACAGAATATAATATACCTACCTACAGTACATAAAATAAAAAATAATCTAATGGAAAGTGTAAAGTGCGATATAAGGAATTAGCAGGAAAGTGTAGCACACGGCTACGTCAAGAAGGCTCAGTTCAGCAAAAATGCTAGACAACTAGTGCCTGATGCTTGTAGATCCTAACATAAATCGATTTAAAAAACGCGTGGTACTAAGTCGGTATAAGGTAGCTAGGTGATTGATACAAAGATATATTTTTAGTTCCAAGTTTTCTATAAATAGTCAACGTCTCTCTTTAGTGAAGACAGAACAAAACGTCATTGGTGAACCCACGCGGCCACGTGTAAACGTCGAAGCAATAAGACCACATTGAGATCCTTTGCGCAAACGCACCGACAACAGGGCCATTCTATACACGACTGCGTAAGAAATACCAGTTTCTTTTTAGTTTCAAAATAGAAACGTTTTTAGTTTCCGGACTGACCTATATCGATTGAGTCAATGAACAAAAGATGGATGGTCAAGTTCCTAGCATTTCGCTTCACTACGATTCTAAACTTTATATTCTTGAGTGAAAGTTTAAAATCGTTTGTGAATGTTTCCTTATTATTCTGGTCCATGTTGCCTCTGGTGTACAAAGATATAGATCGTACTGACAGATGCAACGATTAGACTTGTTTTTATTTATGTTCCTAATTGTCGTGTGTTGCTTTAGAACTGTAAACACGTAAGAATAGTAAAAAATATTCGGATATTCGTCGTGAACTGGTGTAAAATAGATATTTTGTCTTGTTTTTCCTTGAATTGTGTTCTTCTAATTCCTTGGCGACTTGATGTTATTGATTTTGTGTGGAGTTGCTACATATTTAGTACATGTCTTTTCAGAATCTCAATATCTTTATTGCTTTACCATAATGTGTACTTAGGTGGTAACTATATAATTTATTCATTATGGACCCTGTAGGGCCGGCCATATTAGCCGAAGAACCGATGACCGTTGGGGTAGACGTGTTCTTGAGTGGAGACCGCGAATCGGCAAACGTAAGGTAGGACGTCCTTAGGCTAGGTGGAGCGACGATCTCCGCAGGGTGGCTGGTAGCAGCTGGATGAGAGTTACCGAAAATCGAGCTGAATGGCGTGCAATTGGAGAGGCCTATGTCCGGCAGTGGACTGCTATAGGCTGATGATGATGATGATGATGACGTTATGCATTGGGTGTATGTGTAAATAGGTGCTTTATTTAAGTATCAGATTTGTAATTTTATTTATAGATCATGTGATCGTTGCATTAACATTATTATTATTCATCAGCTGAGGCCTATGATGTGATGTGATGTGAGGGTACAGCAAAAGGGTAGGAGAGAGGAAGCCGTTTTAGGAGATCATTAGTTAGTTATTGTGGGAACAAGTTTTAACTTACCTAGATATAATCAAAGTAAGGAGATCATGAATATGATACTAAACGTTTCGCTTTTCTATTATTTATGTGTTATTAGCTTTTGCCCGCGGCTCCGCCCGCGTAGATGTCGGTTATCGCGTAGAAAAGTAGCCTATATCCGTCTCCATATCCCAGGCTATATCTCTGCCAAATTTCATGACGATCGGTTCAGCGGTTTAGGCGTGAAAAGGTAACATACAGACAGACAGACAGACAGAGTTACTTTCACATTTTTAATATTAGTATGGATGTTATCTGCAAATGTACTTATACTCCATTTACTATAGCATTATACAAATAACGGATGAATAACGACAGTTATTGTGTAATATTGTTGAAATTACTACACTTTAGAGTTATTTTTTTAATGTAAATGGTAAATAGATTAAAGTGCTTTGTATTAAACGTTTACATCTTAATAACGAAAGGGTGAGAACAGTTATTTGTATAAATGGAGTATAAATATTTTAGATTATATTTATTGATTGTTTTTTTTTATACTTATTTTTATTCAATCACTCACAGACATTCGTTTTAATCAATTAGCGCCATATTTTTTTATAAAGTCAAAGTCAAATCATTTATTTCAAATAGGCACATAAAAGGCACTTTGGAACGTCAAAATTTACAAAAATAATTAATTAATTGATTCTAGTTGCCCCTTCCAAAAGGTAGTTACGTATGGAGAAGAATGGGCAAGAAACTCCATATAGTATAAGTATAAGTACGATACTGTGAACAATCAACTATTTTCCAAAACATTATAAAATAGTTATCCCTTATTTCTCACAAATCGTTGTGATCCAAATCAAAAGCCTCGAAAAAAAAATTTCAAACCCAAACTCAAACTTAAATCATTTATTTCAATTAAACCATTTACAGGCACTTTTGAATTGTCAAGGAGTCGGTCAGTAAGAAAAATGAAGCTACATTCCCATTCCAAAGCGTAGGTACCTATGGAGAAGAACGGGCAAGAAACTCCATGGACAATCTTTTCAATCCACCACAAACTTGTTACTAAAGTTGTGAAGCAGTAAAGGCGATGCTGTTCCTGACTTTTCTTTGTATTACCGGTACACTTAAAGCTTGTTCACGGTTCAAATTGTAAACATCAGCCATGACTAAGGTCTGCCTACGTAAATATTTTCAGTAGTGTTCAAGTAATTGTTGATTTCACAAGGATATTTCCATCGTTTGTACAAGTTTAAGGCGGAATGTTTTACAATAATACTATGCAGTCCGGCACGGTAATTACGTAACACACAGTAGCAATCGGTTTGATTTTGACGGTTAAACAACATTCATTGCGTTATTCACGTTGTTGATCAGACAAATTTTTCAAACATATGAAGCAATGGTTTAGCAATATACTTCTAAATCGTTCAGATTGTGATGGATAGTATGTTGCGCAATGCTGGATGAAGAAAACTCGTAAAATGTTTGAGAAGCTTCCTTTATTTGTTGTTACTGATTGATTTGTGTCTTTGGGTTTACGATTAAGTTCTTTGGACAAAGTCATTGTTAAAGCATTACGAAGTCGTGAAGGGGGGACGGTCTTATGTAATTTTGACTTTCAAAAAGTGCTGATTCTCAGACAAATTTTAATAAATGAGTTTAATTTTTTACTAGCTTTCACCCTAACCTTAGCTTTAATTAAAAAAAAAAAAAAAAACTTAAGTACTAAAATATCTATCCATACTAATATCGCACATTGATAAGAAGAGTGACACTAACCAAAAAAGCTATTTTTTCAGTAGAAGCGTTTAAAGTTTTACCAAACAGTAATTACGAGTTTTTCACCAGAAAGTATAAAAAATCGATATCATGTTATGATTTTTATTGCAGAGAGCATTAAAGACGACTGCAATGTATTTTTTTTTTTAATTAATGAAAAAGTATTTTTATATAACAGATTTTTTAAACATCATTTTTCGTATAGTGACGGTCTTCTTATCAATGTGCGATATTATAAATGTGAAAGTAACTCTGTCTGTCTGTCTGTCTGTCTGTATGTTACGTTTTCACGCCTAAACCGCTGAACCGATCGTCATGAAATTTGGAAGAGATATAGCCTGGGATATGGAGAAGGACATAGGCTACTTTTTTACGCGATAACCGACATCCACGCGGGCGGAGCCGCGGGCAAGAGCTAGTAATAAATAATTCAATTATGGTTCTAAACACACGTGGCGCTACCTATTATCATACGAACGGTATTGTTGTTTTCCACGGCAATAGTTTTTTTTTCGGGATAAAAGGTACCTTATGTCCGTTTCTGTATACCTGACAACGTATATGAAAAATTTCAGAATGATCGGTTCAGTGGTTTAGGCTTGAAAAGGTAACAAACAAACGAACACACTTACTTTCGCATTTATGATATTACTAGCTTTTGCCCGCGGCTCCACCCGCGTAGATGTCGGTTATCGCGTAAAAAGTAGTTTATATCCTTCTCCATATCCTAGGCTATATCTCTGCCAAATTTCATGACGATCGGTTCAGCGGTTTAGGCGTGAAAACGTAATATACAGAGAGACAGACAGAGTTACTTTCACATTTGTAATATTAGTATGGATTAGTTAGGATTTGAACCTGTATTTTATTAGCCTGACATGAAACTTATGCTAATTACTTCCATCAGTTTTGGCAGCAATTTGTACTAACCCTGAAAGATTTCGAAGAGCCATTGTATAATTTAACCATAACTCACATTATTCTGATTGCATTTTGCTACTTTCGACAACCAATCATAATCATCTCATCATCTTCCTGCCCTTGTCGCATGTCACTTGGGGTCGGCGCAACACGTTTTCTTTTTGCATTCCCCCCTGTCAACCGTCACTCTATCATTCACTCCCTTCTCTTTCATATCATTCTTCACACAATCCATCCATATTTTTTTGGGCCTTCCTCTCCCTCTCCATCCATCCACATTTATCTTCATCACTCTCCTCGTCACATGCGTTTCCTCCCTCCTCATCACATGCCCATAACATGCCAAACGACGTCCTTTCAACTTTTCTGTCACCGGGGCCACATTCAAACTTCCCCTTATATACTCATTTCTGACTTTATCCATTTTGTCAACCAATCACAACAGCGAAATTAATATATTTCACAGTATAAGCTTTGGAAAGACGGAGATGTCGGGATAAGCTGGGCTCCTTTCACAAATATTAGTGCTTGGCAGCTTTGGACAGAGAGAGTTAGAAAGAAAGTAGAGAGGCCTTTGCTCAGCAGTGAGACAATACGCAGTGGGCAAATCAAAGGATTAGCTGTTAATCAATTAGGCATCAACAACAGCGGTAAGTCAGTTAAACTTCTTATGAGGTTAGCATATAGAGGATGGTAGGGGTGACCATGCTTTACATGTCGAGACCCCTCCGGGCCTAGGAAAGCACGTTAAACCGTTAGACCCGGCTGTCATTCGTAGATCTTTGAAAATGGAGTGGAGCCTACCGAGAGCGAAAGCGGGGCGCGAACGAATCTTCTTTATGTGCTCTGAGAACGAGAGATGCTCATCGAGGATCACACCTAGATATTTGGCTCGCTTCTCCCAAGGGATCGGCTTGCCCAACATGGTAATCGGTCAGGCCCGACGGTTAATGTCGGGATGTTGTATATATGTCGCAGAGAAATGAGGATATCAGGGATTTCACGAAATCCCTAGGGATATCACGAAATCCCGGTAGATGTCGAATATTCTTGTTTATTACATCTTCTTACTAAAAGTATCTAGTGTTATGACAAAATACCAATTTATCGTCAGTGATATGTCGGTGTTGTGCCGTGTGGTGCCGGACGTAAAGAATAGCACCACCCCATTTCCTCCCGTGGGTGTCGTAAAAGGCGACTAAGGGACTTACTAGAAAATGGGCAGCAGCGTTCTCTATGCATTTTTAACACTGCATACTGCGATCGCCAACCCGCCTGCCAAGCGTGGCGATTATGGCCAACCCCCCCCCAATTGGGGGAGGCCTATGTCCTGCAGTGGACGTCTTTCGGCTGAAATGATGATGATGAATGATGATATTTCGTTTCACTAAACTAAATCTAGTAAAATGTCAGAAAAGCGGATACGCCGAATAAAAATCGAGCCATGCATTTCTCTCGCTCGCTCTAGTACCCACACGGGCACTAGTGGGAGTGAAACAAATGCGTCGCTCGAGCCATGCATTTCTCTCGCTGGCTCTACCCACACGGGCACTAGCGGGGGTACTTTGTTTTATTACTTTATTCATCAACAGTATTCTTTATTTCACTACATTTAGTTTAGTGAAATGACATATCTCTGACTTTATATTAGTATTTTGTCATATCACTAGATACTTTTAGTAAAAAGATGTAATAAACAAGAATAGTGGACATCTACCGGGATTTCGTGATATTCCTAGGGATTTCGTGAAATCCCTGATATCCTCATTTCCCTGCGACATATATACCAGTCGCGCGGTAAACTTTGATTGCGTGATGCAGGATTTGTGTGACGTCAGGTCTTTAGATGCGTAGTTCGCATGTGGCGTTGTAGATCACACTCACATCACTCCCCTCTGCAGAACAGAGGTCGATAGTGGGCTGAGTCAGTGCACATTGCCAAACCTATTGCCTTCAACCAGGCACGAATTCAGTCTTCAAACTGCTACTGAGAAATTCCTGACGGAAAACCCCATTAAAAATTGACGCTCAGCGGACACGCTTGCGACCGCTAGATCAAAATCATAAACATGAAAAGGAATGGATCGAAAGCAACATGAAGTAATTTTTTGCTCCGTTGATGTAATTGCTGTATGGCTTTTCAGTGGGAGGTTAAATAAATAAAAATAGCGGCCAAGTGCGAGTCGGACTCGCCCATGAAGGGTTCCGTAGCAGCAAGCGCCGTTTACGATTTATGACGTATAAAAAAAAACTTCTTTCTAGATCTCGTTCAAACCAATTTTCGGTGGAAGTTTACATGGTCTTATTTTAGAAGTTACAGGGGGGCGGGGACACACATTTTATCACTTTGGAAGTGTCTCTCGCGCAAACTATTCAGTTTAGAAAAAAATGATATTAGAAACCTCAATATCATTTTTGAAGACCTATCCATAGATACACCACACGTATGGGTTTGACGAAAAAAAAAATGTTGAGTTTCAGTTCTAAGTATGGGGAACCCCCAAAATTTATAGTTTTTTTTTTTCTCTTGTTTTGTGTGAAAATCTTAATGCGGTTCACAGAATACATCTACTTACCAAGTTTCAACAGTATAGTTCTTATAGTTTTGGAAAAAAGTGGCTGTGACATACGGACGGACAGACAGACAGACAGACATGAGACATGACGAATCCATAAGGGTTCCATTTTTTGCCATTTGGCTACGGAACCCTAAAAATAAATAACTGTTGATTCGAAAATAGTCCCTTTATATTTTAGGAAAACGCTCCACAATCTACTCCACGATTTTCGGTTTTAAGTAAACTTTCCGCCGCTTAAAATCAGTATTTATGGTAAGTACATGAGGGAACAAACAGCTCAGCAACTTCTTACATGTATCGAAGATAATACAAATAAAATAGAGCTTGGACAATCGCCATCAGACTTAAAATAAGTACGTAAAATCTTATTTCCGCGTGTTTTCAAGCGATTTACATGACTTTACGTCTGATTACGATGTAGTATGAGATGAGTATGAGAGTATGAGCACATTGGCTTTCATCTATCTTTTTTTAAATCTGTTGTCTCATACCTGTTTAGACCAATAGGTACTGCGCTTCTATTCCAGTTTTTTCACCAGACAGCGGACATCCTTGTTTACGACCAGCATTTTTCATCGCATGGACATGGCTTCAATATCAAATGATGGTGTGTTGTGAAAATAGATTACCGCTGTTTGCGGATTTGCTACGTGCATGTCAGAAATCCGCAACACAGAAACTCATGAATATAGTAAATCATAAATTTATTGTTAACTCACCGAATCCATCGTTTTTACAAGCTTTTATTTAGTTTTTAGTTTCGATATTATAATATAGCACAATACTATTCCAAGCTTCTTATTTTGATTGATTTTTTAAAATATATTTCTGTGGTTTCTTCTTTCGTCCCTCAGAAACAGTCCATTTTCATGCAGTATTACCATGTTAGAGAACTCCAATGAATTAATGTCAAGAAATAATATGGAAACGACAAATGATCTGTAGGAAACTGAGACGTCGGGCGCAACGTCTAGTCACTCCAATGAACTGACTCGTACCTATCCTCGGTTGAATGGAGACTCTTAAGGGCCTGCGCCTACTGGCGCCACGGCACGGCTAAGAATTTGTTTTTGTACCTACGATGATGATATATTTTTCTTTTTTTTTGTCATCCTAATATGTTATATTCCTATTCGTTGCATAAAAATCCCTTGCCGTGCCGTGCTTGCGGCGCAGGCCCTGAGGTCGTTTGTCCACTACCACGTCACCGGGACGTTAACGAAAACGAGATGACGGCGCTGAACTTCGCTGAAGTAACTATATATACATTAACAATCGCCGCGTGTCCACCGCACGTCCGTCAACGGGACGTCACATTTGGTTCGAATAATCTCGATTCTCGTTGACGTCAAGTTGCCGGAGGCGAAACCGTACGAGGCAATCCAATATTATAAAATTGAAGTCGCTTTTCGTGTCTGTCTGTGTGGGCGCGTAATTCTTGTTTATTCTTCTAAACTCCGCAACAGATTTTGATGCGGTTTTCCACATCATTTAGATATTTTATTCTGGAAGGTCTATGTGTATAATACGTTAATATTTAATCAAGATATAATAAAGAAATCTTCATATTTTGTCAGTTCGTAGGTAGGTAACCGTGCGACGCAGGAGCGTATCGCTAGTATTGTATATATAGAAACGTAGTCGTGCTATCGTCATGACGTGCTAACTGTGACAAGGTATGGACTCCATGTTAGGAAGGCTGGAGGTTGTACAAAAACCTGGGTCCAACCAGGTCCAACAGTGTGCATGTTCTTTTGAGTCCAAACATAGGAACGAAATATTCGAGATCGATGTTCGAGTTCGAAAGTGTGTGCACGGCTTTACTGACTGGGAGTTTGTCCGTCAACCCGAGGGGGTGGCGAAAGCATATCTGGAAGATAATACTATCCGGGCAGGTGTACCTGCTACACTTTCATTATTTAGAACAAATAAATACTGGAAGTCCAAAACACGGTCCCTCGTGAAGAGAAAAAAAAAAAAAACCTACTGGAAACAAGCACTTTGCCAAGTCACGCCGACCTACTACCCCCAAAGTTATTTAGAATTTACGAAAAGAAATATAAAAGCGAATTATCGTATGACTGAAAAATTACCGTTGATATTCTTTTCTACGGGAAAATCTTTCATTCTTCTTGAATTTTTCTTCAATCGGCATTGATTCATGTTTACATATAACAACCTTATTGGGAGCTGTTTGTGCCGTTTGGGGTTGGAACACTAGGACCGTGGTCCACGTGCCCACTTAATATTTCGAGACATCGCCAAGCGGTAGGTCGACTCTTCACGTGACTGGGCTGGCCTATTTCTTGCCCGAAGAATCAGCATTGCCGTACAATGTGGCAATGGCAAGTCTTTTGGGCACTTTTCCTGTTGACAGCGATGCGGACAAATTTTTTGATGCCCTTTGATTCTTTCCCGTCCCTTTTTGATATACTTGTACATATTATTATTATTGTTTAAAGAATATTTGCTTTCAAATTATGTAAATATTATCCGATCGACATCATTCATGTTTTGATATAGATATTATGTTTTTGGTTCGTCTTCTACAAAGTATATCGAATGAGTTTATTGCAGAACACATTAATATTTCCGTAAACAATCCTATCACTTATTACGCAAGATACGCCCATATATGTGTCGAATAATTTAATAATATATTATTGTGACTATTTTGTGAGAAATATACCGCTTGTACCTCCAATAAGGGGCAATAAACTCACGAAGATGTCCTAATAACTATGTATGCCTATTAATAAACAAAGTACCCTTCGGTTCTATTTGTCTGTCAGTCTTTGTATCTGTGTCTTGTTGTATGTTTGGTTTGATTTTGTTTTTGTATGAAGACCAGATACCGGTATGAATTCGGACAAGAATATAATGATACCTTTTTGATCGAGTTTGAGTTGATTTTATCAATGAAATTCTAGTAAAGTTGTTGTGTGGCTTTTAGTCTGTGCTGAAGAAAAGTACTTTCTTTCTTTTTCTTTTAAGATACATAAGTATGGTAGTGCCACGTGGTTGACGGACTACGCACAGTGATGGGTTTCGTAGTTGGGATGAATATTATTAATTCATCACAAAAATCATCATTATCATCATTCATTCATTTTTTATTATTATGCATGCATAGTATAGATTAAAGCAACCTCAAAAATAAGTTTGTATTTCATAGTATTTCTCGGTTGTCACCAAAAATATCCCATAGGTACTTATCTCAAAAACTATTGACTTTTTTTATGTACTACTTATAAAATTGTACAAATTCCTGTGTACAGGGTCCACGTCATTTCTGGATCCTTAAGGCTGTAATAACATAAATATTTTATAAAAATAATCTTTTAAAATAAATCACGCTTTTGTCGAAGAAAGAAAATGGGTGTCCTCAAAAATTATCCCAACGAGCTTTTTTGTCATTAGTCAAATAATATCTTTATGAAGGGTTTATCTTTATGACGAAAAAGGTTAATTATCTGTAAAGTACCTTCCAACCGCCAAAAAAACCGTTCATTCGACGCCGACGCATAATATTTGCACGCCATTCTATAGAGTACGTAATAAGAACATGCTGATTAAATAATGCAGAATATGTCTGGCCGGTAATAAAGCCCTAAGTCGGGACAATGGCCATAGATCTTGAACAAATGCTGGCCAGCGGACCGCGACGGTAATTACATAATATTTTAACAGCAATGTGAGGATAGTGCTATTTGTGTCCTTAGAACTTTACGGCGACCTGTTGTCTGCCTGATCTACGTTCGTGAGATCTCAATTGTACTGAGCGAAACATAATAAGTGTTTAGTGTTAGGGCATGTGTCTGTTTCGTTCAGTGTGTTGGTTGAGGTATTTTCGGTCTGTTGTCGGAATCGTCGTGATAGCTCGGAGATTTGTTTGTAGCTTATTTATTTTAAGCGAGATTAAGGTTTAAGTTATGCTAGGTATAAACGTCAAAAAATGTAAGGTTATACCGAAGTTATTCCTAGGATAACTTTATTCCGTATTTATTTGTAAAGCCCTAGCCGCCTTACTAATAAAAGCGGAATAAAGTTTTACTAGGTATAAACGTCATATATGCATACCGAAGTTATTCATGGTATAACTTTATTCCGCGTTGATAAGTAAGGCGGTAGAAGTTTAAGACAAACTTCCTAAGAGTTTAAAAAGTGATAAATATGAGCATTAGGGGTTATTTAATAAGTTGCTAACCGCTCGAAAGGTCTAAAGTTTTAAAATTAATGAACCTGCATTGCTGGACAGGACCGCTAAAGTCTGTGTGGTTCTTTCCTAAAAAAAAACCATTTCAGACAATAATTTACATGGTACCACATGATCTAACCATGTAATATGTCAAGGGACTTTGACCTCTATGTTGGTTTCGGCCTTTCTTCTCACAGTAGTCGTCTAAGAGACGCTGACCTCATCTAGTTTTTTTTAAATATGATTGACGTGTAAGTGTTTGTACAAACCTACTTACAGAAATAAAACGATTTATCATTTGTGCTACTTGTCTCTGATGTCTGAAGTTATAATTGCTGAAATACTTGTCTCTAAATATTTTATGGTGAATATTGGTAGATATAGTATTTATAAGAAAATGTCACGATGCTTAAGTCAAAAGGCGAAAGATTTATGCGTTTTGAAAGTTCGACCCGCCGTCCAAGGCATGCACTGACCTATCCAGACGACCCCACTACTCTCCTCCAGGAGAGTCGTAGGGAAACTAGTACAGTTCGCAAAATAAGAACACACAATACACGATCGTCATTCCGACCTCGCCGCCGAGGCCCCGCGCGAAATCCCCGACTAACGAATAGTCCTCTCCGACCCTTGTCTGTAAGTGAAGCACCGCCAGCACGCGCTTTAGCTGAGCAGCAAGTAATCCAAACTCTCCATGATAATAATCAAAACACTGATTTTATCCAGCCACCGACGCGGACGGTCCCTTGCCACCCTCCCTCCGACGCAGCTGCCCTAAGCCGAGGTTCGCACCCCACAGGGGGTGCCCTTAGCGAGCAGCAGTCGTTTAGTTTATAAGTTTTTACGCCCTGGCTGGAGGCATTAAGTTTCGTTAGGAGCTTAAGGCAGCCACAGGAAAGTCCGGTTAAAGAGTCGGAACCTTAGTGGTTACACAATGAGATGCCCTAGATAAAAAAAAGTAATGCTTAAGTCAATACAAAATGTAAAAAGTGTAGTCAATAAATTAATGGACCAAGTACAAATAGAAATAGAAAATCATACTCCGATATAATTTATAGTTTTTCAATTAATTGACTCTCACGGTAAGATTTCGCTCTGAGAACCACTATAGAACCACATTACGTTCATAAAAAGTGGTAGTGCGTGGTCACTGCAGCAGTCAATTTAATCTGTCACATTACAAACAAAAAACTTGTTGGCAAGCTGTGGAACATGTCTGAAGAACAACGACTAACTTAAATCTTGTCTTATAAAAGAAAAATAAAGAAACATCATGGGAAAATATATCTCTTATGTGATTGTATCGAATAACATCTCATTTTTCAATGACGGCTTCTCCTTTAAAATAAAAATATTTATTAATTTATGTTCAGACTCCTTCGCAAAGTTTTGACACTTTTATGATGCCTTGCCTTTTTTGTTGCTTCAATTGATTCGTCAAATCTAAAGATAAGTCAGATAAAACTAAATTACTATTCGCCTTTTTTATGTACTAATTAACTTTTGTTGAGTAGATGTGTAGTGAAAATAAAATCATTGAACTCATGCATCGCTCACATTCTTTACGTCACCCAAGACAAAAACATTTTGCTGTACAAAATGGAATATTTTACAGAATTAATTGAATGTAAAAGGCGTAATTTATTTAAAAACTAGCGAATACGACTTCGACTGCGTGGATTTTTCGAAATTAAAAGTACTGCTTATGACTTCAGCTATCTGCCAGAGAAAGTCCCGTCAAAATTGGTCCAGTCGTTTCGGGAATTAGCCGGAACAAACAGACAGACAGTCAGACAGACAACAATAAACAAAATGTTTTTTTTTAAGGTCTGTATATCATACCTTAAAATAATAACCATTTAGTAAAAAGTAACCAAGTAACTTTACACAAACTGAACAGTTTAAAATGTGCCATCCAATGGTAAATAAGACTAAATAGAAGAAACAGTTTTGCTTTCCCAGTACTTATTCTTCTATGCAACTTCACGCTATTACTGACGCAGTACATAAACGTATCGTCTATTTAAATTCGCTTTCCAAATGGGAGCTCGAACCAAACAATCGTTATAGGAACTGTTAGATTTATTTCTGTCGAAAGTACATTACGAAAATAAATGGCCCACTCTCAGTAGAAGTGTCAAAGACTTGGGTTCGGTGCGGGTTGTTGCCTCGGCCGAAATGGGGTCGGATCGGCTTCCCGTAGGTATCCGCCAACACCTTGCTGCCAACCGACTTTCTAAGATCGGTTTTTACAGGTACAACCTGGTGCCTGGTACACAAACCTGTGGGATTTAGATGTGCTATATTCTGTCCACTATCCCCAAAGTCTCTAATTCAGATCATTTATGCAAACAAAGTAATGTCACTGTCAAAATGACAGGCCAGAGGTACAAAACATTTTCTCATATTTTTTTTTTTTTGTAAGTTGTCGTCGTTAAAATTAAAGTGAATTATTTATAAGAACTATGCAAACAAAATACCGTTGCCAAACAATGATTTGTGTAGTATGTCGGAAACACGGCATATGTTCGTCATAATCAGCCCATTTAAGTCCAGTGCTAGACGTAGGCCTCCCAAAATCGATTTCCACTTGAAACAGTTTACAGCCGTTTTCATCCAAAATGTAGCTAGATATGCTATTTACAATATGAATCTACGAATGAGAGTTGTAATATTAGTGTTGTTGAATATGTAAAAAAAAAATGTTTGGATCTCCTGCATTGCATAAAATATTTTATACCATAAAATCTCCTTTTTGTTAATAACTTTGTTTAAAATCGAAAATTTATAAAAATAATTATGGTATGATTATTTTTTAATTATTATTTCTTAAAATCAGTACTTAAAAGAAAAAAAAAACTCTTTTTTCGCCATTTTGTGTGAGTTACCATTACGAAGAAATTTTTTTGTTACGCTATCCCCTTTGTTTACCTAAGTTATCTGAATTTGAGACTTTGGGTATAGGTAATTCACTTTTTGACAGCTGCCTTAGAACGTAACACTAGTAACACGTAGTGCTCACCGTGAAAACTCAGGTGCAGTGAGCTGCCATTCCATTGATGCTAGGGACTGACACTGTATATTGATGCTTACTTCAACTATATTTTAAAAAGAAGCTAATGGATTTATATTGCGGTTTTTGTACATCGAAAATTAAACAACCAAATAAAGGCTCCTACAAAAGGCGCGACTCGCGACGCGACACAAAGGCACCGCGTTTCGCGTGAAAAGCGGTGCCTTTGTGTCCTTTGTGAAGTTTATTTTACTGAATTACGCATTTATTATTCGTCATCTTTTAATATCTTATATCATCATAATATCATACAAATTAAAGTGTCAATAATCAAAATGTTACGTTGCTGCAATCACTAACTCCATCAGTCAAAAAGTAGATAACCTAGCGTGGACAGAGTTTAAGAATAAGACATCTCACTCAGTCTCTGTTGTGAAACTGACTGATCTGATGCTCCAGTTGTGTGTTTCTTGTAAATTACACAGTTCCAAGAAACGCTTCCCGGTTTCTGCATTCGACGTTCATGAGTTTTCCGAAACTTTGGGTACTTTGCTGTGCTTCGTTGATAGATACACTGAATTGGTAATTGGTTTTTGTGTGACACCTATTTACGATGTGGTTATTGGCTTCCACCTTATAGATATTTGGCAGGTTTGTGACATTATGACAGCCTACCCCACGCGGGAATTACATTATTGACTTTTGCCTAACAATAGATAGATAGAATTCTCTTTATTGCACACCATACAAATTACAGATTTATACAGGATAAGTTGTCAGTAATAGAACCCATTTCAATTATTTGTACAATACTTTCTTATCCTACTTGAAATCAGCAAAATATGGATACAATCTATTCGTAATAATATCAATAGGCGAGCGCACAGCTGATCGGTACCTACTACTGCGTTCCGCTTCACTGACCGCGCCACCGGCGCGTTGCTCGACGAGTAACCATTAAACCAGTTTCAAAATAAACATCTTTCGTTAACGATAACTTCATTTTTTACTAAGACATATATAAGAAATAGGTGTATAATAAAACACGTTTAAGTTTAATTTGTCAACATTTTCGCACTGATAATTTTTTTTCCTGTATGTAGTTTTACAAGGGGTGACACAATGGGCGGTCTTATCGCTTAAAGCGATCTTAACGGAGAAGGAGAAACATTACTACAGCTAGTTTGTGGTGTATCATTTACATATACAAAACAAATACATAAAACATGTTATACTTATCTATATAAATATAAACAATAATAACCATGAAGCAAGTGCAAAGAAAAAAATAAAAAAGAAATTATGGTTAAGGAGAGAGATAGTGTTTTTTTATCATAATTTGATGAAGCAATCAAACAGAATAATTCAAAAAGAAGATAATCATTAATTGTCACTAATACAGGTACCCTTTAATGCCCTTTATTACTGCACCTTTCATTGAAACTGAACTAATTCAACTGAACCGTGTACCTAATCTTGCTATTACAATTATAGGAAGCAAACAAAGAAACACACACATACACTCGTATACTATGTGTATTGTGAAGCAAGTTGGGCGAATACAATTTTTCCAGCAATTATTTCTGATAGGCTAAGAATAAATGTATACAAACGAGATGCACTGGGTGGGAAAATCACTGTCGTCTCCGTTACGACAGAGGATATTTTGATATCCCACTAATCCTACCTAAACGTAGTAGATTACAAAATTACTAACGTACCAAAATACGTAAATTACTAAATTATAACTCAAATGCACGATGACCTAATTTCAGGCCATCGACGGAAAATAAACCGAAACTTGCCAATAAAACTGGCAATGAATAATTCGTTTTTCTCCAAGATACACTATTTGCATACAAGTTCTTAAAAAATATATCTTGTCTTATAATGTGATCTGACTTCCTTTGTAAATAAATATGTTTTTGTTACGTTTCTGCTGAATTTTTATGAATCTCGTAAAGTCTGATGAGTAATTTTGATTTATTTTTGTGGTGACCTAGGACTAGCGCGAAAGTTAAAGTTTTTTATTCGTTATTTTATCATTTTAGGAGGAAAACATAAAATGTTTTAGCTATCTGGTCGTGTAGGTAACTATCTATGTCTTTGAGACCAGCGCTAGACCAGACACACGACACGTTGTCTACAACAACAAAAATTTAAATAATTGCCCATTATTACATCTAATGCCGTGTGGTGCCGGACGTAAAGAATAGCTCCACCCCATTTCCTCCCGTCATCATCATCATCATCATTTCAGCCGAAAGACGTCCTTTGGATATAGACCTCCCCCAAAAAGGGGGGGAATTTGCCATAATCGCCACACTTGGCAGGCGGGTTGGGGATCACAGTATGGTGTTAAAAATGCATAGAGAACGCTGCTGCTGGAGGCTTATGTCCAGCAGTGGACGTCTTTCGGCTAAAATGATGATGATGATGAAATAAATCTATGACTGTGGGTAAGGTTAGACATTTATCAAAATCATCGCACTCACAATAGCAGACAGGAGGGGTGCATAGAAAATATGGAGGGTTTTATTGAAAACGTGAATACGTCAACCCCGTTATCACCTTGCTGACTGATAGTATTTATTTATTTATTTACTTTTCAATCAACTGAGCTTATCGCAGTCTACTGCTGAACATAGGCCTCTCCCATGCTACACCACAACACCCTGTCTTCCACCTTCCACATCCAGTCTGTCCCAGACACCTTTTTGAGGTCGTCGGTCCATCTAGCTGGGGGGCGTCTCACACTACGCTTGCCGATACGCGGTCTCTACTCAAGGACTCGTATGCTCCACCGGACATCGGTCCTTCGACAAATATGGCCAGCCCACTGCCACTTCAGCTTGCTTACTCTGCAAGCTATGTCGGTAACTCCGGTTCTCTTCCGCATAATTTCATTCCTGATTTTATCCCTCAATGAAACTCCGAGCACAGCCCGCTCCATAGCGTATATTTACTATTATGTACGGCTTACATTTGTGTTAACAGGTAGGAAACCGATAAAACAATGTAGTCACAATTGAGACGTCACCCAAAAACTAATTCAACACCAACAAACATTACATATTTTGAAACTGTCGTATTTTGACAGACAGGGTTCAAATTTATATCTGTCGATTAACTTGAGTGAATTTACAAGTCCCAAGTAACTGAGTACGGGCACAAGTCATACAGACGACAATATGTTGTGTCACCCTCTGGAATATTCTTAGAACGGCATGAGCTCTTCATTCACAAAAGTTTTCTCGCCTAATATGACAAAACTCTTCGAATCCGACCCGCTCCATAATCCATAAAAACATTCGACAGCTACAAACAAATTAACAACAGAGTCACAGTCCACTTTAAAATCATATTAAACACTGACGTATTCTCCTTTTAACTCTTAAGCGGTGAAGCGACCACACACAGATTCCCGGAACGCTAAATAAAACCAATAAATTGTGAAGCATAAACTCACAGGATATATGATCCTTCACGAAAGAGGTTGAAACTCATACGAACTACTTCGTCAGTTTTGGATGGTAGTGGATAGTACTTTTTGTCTCAAAATCAAAGATGGTGGTTACACACAGCCCTGAGGGGCAATTCCCGTATGTTTTAGGAAGTTTCGCATTCTAATCACTATTGCAATCTGCAGAAAATAACCTCTAATTTACCAAATTTTTGACCATTTACTGTCGCTGAGATTCTACGCTACGCTATGATGAAATTGCGAACGTTTTTTAAGGACGAGAATAGGCCTTCTTAAGTCCAATTAAATTGATTTAAGTACTCTTGTCCACAACTTGGAATTTTGATCTTTGTATGGTGAAGAGGCAAAATTAAAGATCAGTTTGTGGAATCTTCAGTGCAAATCGTCATACAAGCAACAATTATATAATACGATCAAATCTAATGATAGTTTTCGTGGGCCACAGACAATAAACTCCATAATTCTATCAAAAGTTAAGTCCAGCTAATTGCCAGCACAAGTAATAGAGTGTGACAAGTATTTTATCGTTTTCCTATCACAATAACCTAATTCCAAAGGCATATTTACATTCGTGAACATAAAGTAATTGCTATCCAAAGTAAGTTCGCAAGACAGGTCTCTCACTAACTTATTTACTCTTCTTGGAATATGCGTATTTGCTTATTTCAAATAATAATAAATAATATAATATTTAAATTATTTATTTAAAACAATGATATAATATTTTAAATAGTAAATTTAATAATAATAAGGATGTGTCCTGGGTAAAAAAAAAAGAAAATCTCCGTCAATTAGACAATAAAAAAATATTAGACACGTATTTTTTGCTTTATGATATTAATAAAAAAATATTTATTTAAAACACATTAAACTTGGGAGTGGGGGCTCGTAACGTCACAACTCAGTATAAAATCTAGTTAGAAGTGACGTCGTGTCACATTTGAACTCAATGTATCGCCGTAATGTTTTGATTACGTAAAAAAATAAAAAATACGTGTCCAATATTTTTTAATAATCTACATGACGGACAAAAAATATTTTTTTAGTCATCATGCCTGTTGGTTTAAAATTTATAATTATAATTCGGCTGCGAATCATATTCAGATCAACATATAACCTGGTACTGACTTGCAAATTAAAAAAAAAAAAACGTAAGAAAATTTGATATTCGCGATCTACCCTGACGGTTTCGCTATAATTACGACCTGATTTTTATGCATACAGTTGGCTAAATTAAAATAGTCTATGCAGCTCCGCCCTAGAGACCAAAATAAACAAATGGCAGAGAAAAATGAGTTGGTACGTAAGAATGGGCGATGATTTGAAGTGATGAAACTGTGCACAGTCACACTTTGGAATCAAGCCACGTGGTGGTTTTTTTTACAAGGTAACCACTGGCTGTTGAGTCATAAGTACATGAGATTTGGTAGGTGTTTTGTTGTAACTTAAAATTTTACTGAATGTGTCCTCAGTTTTGTCAGTCCTCGTTGTAGTAGATTTGGTTTATTGAATGAATATTTCAATTATTTCAGCCAAAAAAGGGGGTTATTTTCGAAACTTCTTTTTGGGGTTCTTTGCCTCAAAAGGAAAAAAACGATCACTCTTGTGTCTGTCTGTCTGTCACAGTCGATTTGATCCGAATCTACTGGACTGATTAAGTTGAAATTTGGCACACATATGAACGTCTGTGACACAAACACGGACGAGTAACGTAAATAAATGAATTTTGAATATTGAGTCACTTTAAATGGGAGCTAATTAGAAAGAAAAAAAAATTTATTTGCAATCTTTACTGTGTGACATATCAAATGAAAAGGCTTAGGTATTGTAAGAATTTCTCATACTTTTTATTTTATAATTTTAAAATAAATACTTTCAAAGTTATGTGCATAACGCACCATTTTGAGTTTTCTCTATGTTTTTCATAATATTTGTCTATTGATTTTTATGACTTTTTTATATAGTTCTTTTATTCTAGCGTATAAGAAAGGAAGTAAAATTACTACCATAAAAAAGCGCCTTTCTTTTAGTAATATAATATAATGGATGGTATTTAAAAGTACTTCAATTTTATTTAAAAGTACTCCCATTTCATTTACCTAATTTTGCCTGTGTTCCACCAAATATACTGAATGTGCACCAAAATATAACCTAACCTAACCTAACCTTTAATATTTGGTGCACGATAAGTATTTTTCGGGGATGAATAAAATTTTTGAAATGCATGTACCTTAAGATTTTTGGTGAACACAAAAATATTATCCTAATATAATACAGTCCATTCGCTCAGTAACAAGTTATTTAAGAAAATATATAAAAATTGACCATTCCGAAACTACTGAGCCTATTTTGGAAAATCTGCAGAAGATAGTTTTTTACTTAAATATTACAGGAATACCTATAAGAAGCCTGTGGTCTCAACAACATGGTAAATCTCCCAAAATTGTGCGTAAAATTTACATTTGCAGTTGGAATGTATGGGAGAACTTGATTTTCAACTACAATGTTAAATTTATTCTTGGATTAAATTCATCCCAACTACGGAACCCTTCATTGTGTGTGGTCCGACTCGCACTTGGCCGGTTTTTTTTTTACTTTTCTTTGCTTGTATGTCATGCAAGTTTTATTAATTGTGTGGTGTTTCTCTTACACAATATTTATGCGTTTCGTTTTGCAAATCCATTAAAATAGTCCCATAAATTGGTGATGTAAAGACAAATAAATAACTGTAACCCATAAACTAGAAGATATAGTAAACATAGACTACAACTAAAATTTTATTGTTAAATGTCACATAATCTGTTGGTCCAATTCATTCATCATCGTTTCAGCCGAAAGACGTCCTCTGCTGGACGTAGGCCTCCCCCAATTGGGGGGGTTTGCCATAATCACCACGCTTGGCAGGCGGGTTGGCGATCGCAGTATGGTGTTAAAAATGCGAAAAAATGTTACTGCCCATTCTCTATTTTATTTTATTTTATTTGGGAAAACAAACGCCCATTAAGTCCCATAGTCGCCTTTTACGACACCCACGGGAGGAAATGGGGTAGTGCTATTCTTTACGTCCGGCACCACACGGTACCAATTGGTCCAATTGCCGTCATAATAATAGTTATTACTTTTTTGTAAACTACCTACGTATTAAATTGTAGTGTGGATGAAAGCCAGTAAATTATTCCAAAAATATATCGTTCTAAAGATAGTGCAGGGCATTATCGTAAGAGCTGATATGTTTTCGAGTGGACGCTCCAGTACCCGACTGGCCTATATAAACACTGAGTCAAAATAATTAAAGGAAAACCTTAATTAAGGCAATTCTTTGAAACCGATCTAAGTTGTCACGGATCATTATAATATGATAACCGTAACAAATCCAATGATTTGGGCTTACACTGTTTCAGACTAGAGCTTTAAAAAAATATAATAGTTTTAGCTTTGACTTTGGCTATTCTGCCTTTGGTTTTTGGCGTTGTATGAAGGAATAAGCAACATTGACAAAAAAAAAACAATCTGCCTAGCCTTTTCCCAACTATGTTGGGGTCGGCTTCTTCTTCAGTCTAACCGGATGCAGCTGAGAGAGAGAATATACAGAATAGATCGGCAGAAGTGAACCTATTCTATGTAAAAAAGTTATAAACTGGGGCCCAAGTCTGCTATTTTTTTATATTCGTCACTCCAACACGATCCCATTGTCATTTTGCTAAAAGTTCGTAATCTGCTAAATTCATAATGGTCGATCATTGGTCGGTCAATGGTCTCGTAATAGAATTGTATTACAATGGCATTTTGAACATTTATTCATGCCAGATTTCATTTATATATATTTTTACATATTATTTATTAGTGTTATAAGCAATCTGAAGTAGTAGGAAGTTTCATTTGTCATTATGTACGAGATTACCAATTCTTTCAATAGAGTGTCAGTGGCTGACCATTGAAAAGTCATAATGACGCCATTGTATTAGTAGATTACCAAACTTGTCAAAATCAACAATTATGAAATCAATGATAGACCATTCTGACACTATTGTAATAGCAGACTTGACGCCCTAGTATCGTTAATACGCTTTAATCACTTTCAAGCGCAAATAGCTACGTTCCCACTTCTTAAGACCTTACTTATGTGCATAAGATCACGCTTAAACAGATACAGAAACAGGATTAACTCTGCCACAATTAGTTCGAAAGCCAAAGCACTAATTGGAAACACGTTTTGGTTAGATACGGTGTGCTAAGATTTGATAAAAATTCATTAGTAGTGCTGGTCTACTGCCACGTCTCTGGTATCAAAACAACACCTCTAGTGGTATCAGTTTTAAGACAGACTACGATAATAGTCTATACAGCGTGTATCAAAAATGTGTGGTCATATTTAAGGGTGTGATACAAACCATCAAGTGAGCAACGTCCATGGGAACGACATCGTATTCGCGAAAAAATAACACTGTTCTACAAATTTTGATTTTAAAAGTATTCTTCAGGCTAAGTAGCTTTTTTAATAATTTTGACATGGTGAACACAAAAATAAAAGTCAAATATGAAAATAATTTTCGTTTTTTGTTTCAAACAGTACAAGTTTTTTTTTTGCAAAAATTCACAGAAATCAACGCTCTTATATTATGCTTCTGTACGTCTCGACAAACAGTCCAGTAATAATCTGCCAGCTTTAAAACGTTCCACTTGCCCTGTCGTTTTTCAATGTTAGCGATCTTTTCCAAATATATGAGTTATCAGGCAGAAATAACAATCATTCGCACGATTTGTCGATTCTCACTGCATTAACACTGCCAAACGAAACGATGTTAATTGCCACTCAGCCAATTTCTCAAACCTGAAGCACACGGATTGCAGCAGAAATGTGGAACCCAGATTTTATCCTGGTTTTTACGTCTGCGTTAAATTAGTAAGTATAGGCTTTTCTACCCGTTGGCGAAATGGAACACCTGTGTTTACTAAATACACTAAACTCTAATGATAGGCTTATTTTTTGGCCTTTTGGGCATTTTTCCTGTTGACAGCGATGCGGACTAATTTTTTGATGCCCTATGATTATTTCGCTTCCTTTTTTATATATTTGTCCATATTATTATTATATTAAGACTATAGAGGTATGAGGAACACGGCGTAAAGTTCACATATCCTCTATTGAAAAGGGAGGATCCCCCGACCCCCCGTCGTGTCTGGTGGGCAACTGCCCGACGGTTGATGTCTGGATGTTGTATATATATGTATATGCTACTCGCGCAGTAAATTCTGATTGCGCGATGTAGGATTTGTGACGTCAGGTCTTTGATGCGTAGTTCGCATGTGGCGTTCGCGTAAATAAGATTTTCATAGAACAAAAGTTGTTGTTTATAATGTTAGTAATACCCGCAAGTCCTGCAAGGTTACCAATAACCCTGTATTAGTTTACGACCTCCTACCCTATGCGTTGGGCTAACGCCACTTCTCATACATACCACTTTTAGGGCGGGTTGTTTCACGTCCACTTAATGCACGCGTATACGTCATAAATGGCGCTAACTATCGTCAAACCAAAAAAAGCGTTGTTACACACCTAGGCGTTCACCAACATTTAAATCAACTGTTTAGATATTTAATCAGTTGTTTACTCAAAATTTCATAGGAAGTTTGACATAAACCAACTGTTTAAATACCTAACCGGTGGTTTGAATGTTGGTGAACACAGCAGGCCTTAACGTTCGTTATTACAGTAACCGGCTGGTTAGCGTCATTTTATTATTTTACATTTGAACTTTGACGATTGGTTTTTTATGCAGTGAAACAACGCTTTGTATTTAACGAACGTTAAACATCATTTATGTTATCGTTAATATTCATAGTACAACTCGTCTAAAGGAAGATCTTCCAAATGTCATATTTCTTTCTTAGGCCGTACATCATCTGTCAGTCAATCAATCTGTCACGGAACATTGATGTGTATGTATTACATACAGGGACTATTAGTTGCCTAACATGGCTCTTGTCAAGAGTAAATAATAGACGTGAGGTTCGATCGATCTTCTACTGCGATCTGTTTTTTTTTTTTTTTTTTTACAAGTGTGGCGATGATGTTATCACATTAAGGCCTGTGTTCACCAACATTCAAACCACCGGTTAGGTATTTAATCAGTTGTTTACTCAAAATTTCATAGGAAATTTGACATAAACCAACTGTTTAAATACCTAACCGGTGGTTTGAATGTTGGTGAACACAGGCCTAAGGGCCGGTTGTTTTAAACGGTTGGTTAACGTTAACCAACCGTTTGAAACAACCAGACCTTAAACGCTAGCTACGATTTCACAGACATTCAATGTAAACAAAACACGATTAATTTTCGTCCCCGTCATTCTTATTTCAACAAAACTTGAAAACCTATAAAAATCACACACTATAAAACAATTCGCAACGCAAACATAACAAAGACTAACATACCCACAGACAGAGCTCGTCAACATAATTTTAACAGTATGTACGACCGTCGCGAGGGTACACTTGACTGCAGCCCAAAATAGCCCACAGCTAACATTTCGTTGCGATGGGATATCCTGACAAATTATTTTTATATATCCCAGTTTGTCTCTATATCCGTTAGGGAAGGTCCCTATTTCTAATTGTTCGTTTAGGGGACTATTTTTGGTTCGATATTGTATTTATGTATTAAAGTGGTGTGAATTGTTTGAATGTTGAGTTCTGTGGTATGAATGAATAGTCCTAGATGATAAAGGATTTGGAAAAGATGTTATGGTGATTTACTTATTAGAAACTTATGTTCTTGTTCTTCACAGGTTCTTGATAAATTTGATATTTATGGAATTTGATGGGTGTGGTATTAATTTGAGGACACTGACGTTATAATATGGCTAGATGAAGTATCTGCAGTGATAACATATTCAATAATCGAAGTGGTTCTAACAGTGGAGGAAGTTATGGCACAAATGCTAAACAAGTTATGTGCGAACGGTTTGTTTTTGATTCGGGACAGGTCTCTCTCGTTATCATCAGCCATATTTTAGACTATTGAAGGCGTACTGTGTATAGTGTTGATTATTGCTCAATAGAAAAACCAAAAAACATCGACAAAATTACTTATGTCAGTCCCCCAAAACGCCCGCCCTTCACCAATTCCTAGTGCTTTAGCTGAAGAATGGCGCAACAAACTCCCCAGCAGCACAGCTGTCTGTTTCAGTTAGAAAAACTTGATTCTATAGAGTAGTGGGTATGCAAAGTAATTAACTTTACGAGACACAGAAGAGTCAATTAAATTATTTGTCATATGTCAGCTATCACACGCTTACCGTGAGGTGAAGCCGCTGATCTCAGTGTCCTAGGACCCTGAGATGGATCGCGTTCCTTTTGGGCAACAGGTTATGGCCCTGTGGGCCCCCCAAAGCAACAGAGTCATCCCAGAGAAAATGTTGGTGAATTTTAAGTTCTGTGTCAAATGAATGTGACAGGTGTCTTATTGTGCTTACAAGGTTTAAAACCAGGGATGGGCAAACGAAGGCCCGTGGGCTAACTTCAGCGCGCAAAGGGTTTTATTCCGGCCCGCCAATATCATTTTGACATACGAGTGTATTGCTCTCAGAAGACATGTTCTGGTGTTCGTGTACGTTTAGGGTCATTGTGAACTTTATTGACTAAACAATAACCACGTTCGAATTACTGTAAAAGAAGATAAATTGCGCTGGTGCGCTTCATGATTATTATCACGGTATGTGTTCTCTCCATCCATGCGTTATGTTCGTGAACGGGCGCCGTCAGTTGGGACTGGTGGACTGGTCATCTCTTAGCTGCCACGGCTTATTTTAATTATTTTGTTTTTGGTTTGTTTTTTTTTGTTTCTATTTGTTGTACCTACTCTGGACGCTTTTAACGTGTACGTTTTTATTTTTTATTTTTACATCTTTCTCACATTTAGTTATTCAACATTATAGATGTAACTAATATTTTTGTAACAATTTAATTTAAAAGAGTGTCCATGGAGTTTCTTGCCCGTTCTTCACCATAGGCACCTACTACGCTTTGAATTTTAGCTTCATTTTTCTTACTGACCCACTCCTTGACAATTCAAAAGTGCGTTGAGTTTGAGTTTGTGAAAACATTTAAGCCTTTGAAGATTCTTACGATAAATTGCAACATAAAACAAAATACTTTTTTTTATTCTGGCCCCTGATTTCCTAAGATTTTCTGGCCCCTGACGAAAAAAGTTTGTTTTAAACCAACGTGATGTTTAAAGCAATCCAAATATTTTTAAATTTACCTTTGGTTCAAACAGCGGCATTTTCAAAAGAAGGATGGTCATAAAGAAACGTAGTATTATGTACGTTCAGAAATGTGCCTTTTTACAACGGTAGCCGGGTCACACGCAGATAACCAAATGTGACTATGATGCCCGCCCACGATGGTACGTGTCTTGATTGAAACTTGAGCCACAAAAATAACTGGCACTTAAGATTTTATAGAAGTTCAAAGTGAGAAAAACAAATTGAATATCTACTGAGAAAAGTGGATATTGTGTGGTAGTAAACATTGTATGAAGAGCAGTGGTGGCCCATTGGCATCGGCTGCGACTTACGAGATGTAGGTCATAGATTCGAACCAAGACAGACGTTTTACTATGTGTAAATTATTTCAGCCCCCAGATCACCACTGCTCTCGAAAATGGTGAAGGAAAACATCATGAGGAAACCGGCATGCCCTAGAACTAAAAAAAATCTAAGACATGTGACATCTACCAACCCGCACTGGGCCCGCGTGGTGGATTATGGCCCACTCCCTCTCATAGAGAGAAGGCCTGTGTCCCAGTGGGAACATTACGGGCTGATTATGCAATATCCGCAATTAGGAAGTGTTAGAAATAAAACATGCCTAAGGGTGAATTTCACCAATGAAACTGAACGCGATCAGCATATACATAAACTCACGCCTTTTTCCCATGGGGGTAGGTAGAAACTATAGAGTGCCACCTGCTACGCTCCTTACATAGGTACTCCTTTTGCTTCGTTTACATCCATACAACTGGTCATACATGCACGCCGTTTGCGAGTGCTACGCACCTGACCTTTCTGAAGAACATCACCAATTAGGTCACTATATGTTCTCCCGGCGTCCCTCCCGGCATTTCCACTAACATCCTGCCTTGTAAATACCTTTTGAAAGTCGCCTTTCATTCATCCTCTTAACATGACCAAACCATCTACGAGTAACCATATCAGCACATAAACCACGTTTAAGAACTGTCAGTGTCATTATTTTCTTTGGAATATTGACACTGACAGCTCTTGAACTCGGTTTAAATGTGATGATCGGGTTCAGTTTCGTTGGTGAAATTCGCACTAACTCGTGGACTTAGAGAAAGATGGAAAATATTTTTACAATAGAAGAAATTCTATTTAATTTCTGAAAAAATAATTCAGTAAAATGAGTTCAGTCAGTAAGCAATGACCGTTTGAGACCTCAAAATTGTTTTTTTTTTTTTTTTTCACTCTTTTGTTAACTTTTCTAACATAAATCCCTTAAACAAAATAATTTGTTCTTCTTGTCTTAGATGCTAAGACACTGCGATCAGTAGGGTTCATATTTTGCCTGATCTTTTAAAAGTGTCTATTATTTGTATTTTAAAGAACAACATGATAATATGTAGATTTATCATGTAAGACCATGAACTAAATAGGTAGTAAATAAAATAAAATAATTAAATATAAATAAAACTGAGATTTCCAGTTTAATTGTTGATATCAATACGCACGGAACTTGAAGAAAATGTATTATTTTCTATTGTTTAAGAAACTTCACGGATATCTGAACCGTTTTTAGGCCATAAAGTTTCGCCATGACCACAGGTCTGTCTGTCTGTCAGCAGCTTAAAGCTGTAATTCACGCCAACAAAGTAGTAAAAAAAATCTTGGCAAAAAATCCTCCCGAACACGTAGTGGGGATGATTTTTTTTTCTCGTCTATCACATAGTGTGGAGTATCGTTGGATAAGCTGTTTAAAAATATTTTGCGTTATATCACAACCATTTTTCGATTCAGGCATCCGTTTCCGTAATATAAAGCTTTAATGTTCTAATTTTTGTTAGATTCAAGTGTTCCCCCCCCCTTCCAGCTAAATGGTTGTAGTTGGATACGTGAAAAAACTCACAGAAGTAGTATGTATAACAAAGTTAAAAGGAAAACTATCACAGCTAAGTAGGCTTTACAAGTTACCGAGTAATAGTCGACCAACTTACGTTTGCAGTTGAAAAACATGCTCACTATACAGAATGTATCGGAGAACATGTTTTTCAGCTACAATGTTAAGTTTGTACTTGGGGTACATTCATCCCACCTACGGAACCCTTTATTGTGCGAGGTCCGACACGCACTTGGCCGGTTTTTTAAATTGAATACTGAAGTTCTTTTTCTACTAATAAATGAACTGTGTTGTGCACAAAAGCTTCCAGAAACTGCAAAATATAGGATAATATTGATCTTATTTTCCAAGAAGAAAAGTTTTCGCGAAACAGATAGTAAATATTATTTATTTTGGTCCATGAGTCCGTGCATTTCAATTTGTATGTTAACACATTCAAAGAGATTGTAGTGTTTATGTGTGCAATTGTGCAGCGTGCATGTGTACAACATATTTGCACGGATAGCAAATGAGTGTAGGATGGTGCTATTGTCGGAGGCGTAAAAAATTTGACACTTTGACTGTTGTGACAGCAGCATTACAAAATTGTATTTATGTTCACTATTATGATGTAATTTTTATTAATTTTCTGAACGACGCCTAACATTGCTAACTAGACTTTTCAGTCAACAAAACAAGACACCGCCCGCTAAGAACAAAAGAAGCGCTTCTTTCCGGAGTTAAAACTTTTAAGTCCGTTAATAACCCCGTATTTTTATTATACAATATTAATAGGCGCCTAAGTTATCACTTATCACCTATTTGGGAGATGTTCTCATTTTTGAAAATGGATAGTTTAGTCATTGCGACTTTGACATAAATTTAAAATACACATCGTCATAGTGCGCTATACTCTACAAGAACGCGGAATAATTGTCTCATTGTTTTTAACCAATAATCGGTCGGTGGTTTTAATCCAACATAAATTTCGTTGTCGATTCCCGTAGTGGACATACAACACCAACTGCGCAATCGTTGCGGCGTTTGGCGACTCGTCATATGGAGACTGGCTCAACGAGGCATGGCCGCCCCCGGAGCAGTCGTTCTGCCGAGAATATCGCTGCTGTGAATGCAAGTGTCCAAGTCGACCCAAAAACATCAACCAGACGACGAACTACGCATAAGTAGACGGTTTTTTTAGCGTGTATTGGTGGATAGATTTAAATATGTTCCGTGAAAAAAATATAAGTTACAGATAAACAATTTAACAATCATCATCATCATCATTTCAGCTGAAAGACGTCTACAGCTGGATATAGGCCTCCCCAAAGGGAGGGGGATTGCTATAATCGCCACGCTTGGCAGGCGGGTTGACGATCGCAGTATGTTGTTAAAAATGCATAGAGAACGCTGCTGCCCATTCTCTAGTAAGTCCCTTAGGCTGACCCCACATTTGGCTTGCGCGATCCACGGGCGTGCGAGTAGCGCGAGCGCCGAGCGCGTTGCGCGCGCGCTGCGTGAGCGTCGGGTGTTACCGCCGTGTGACGTGCGTGCAGCGTGCGCGCGGAGCGCTCGCGACGCTCGAGTCGCGTTCTTACCCCTTCGCCCGCTATCCCCGCCGCAAAAAAAAGTAATACAAAATATAGTAATCACTTTCTTGTGAACAAGAAGACCATAATGTATCTTGCCAGAGGCGTTTAGTCATTTTATTACGTGTCTTATTTCTTTTTAGTAGCAAAGCTAACAGTAGTGTTTCATCGTCTGAGTCCATTTTGTTAGTAATTGTAGAACAGTAACGCAACGACGTGTGCTAACACGGCACTGGCCAAATTGTGACTGATTTGTCTGAAGGGGGTTAAACGCCAAGGCGAGCGCCGCGCGCACGCCTCACACACGTCACACGGCGGCAACACCCGACGCTCACGCAGCGCGCGCGCAACGCGCGCGCGGCGCTCGCGCTACTCGCACGCCCGTGGATCGCGCACGCCAAATGTGGGGTCAGCCTTAGTCGCCTTTTACGACACCCACGGGAGGAAATAGGGTGGTGCTATTCTTTACGTCCGTAATTTCACAATAACCAGAGAGATTTTTCCTATTTCCAGAAAAATATGTAACCTTAGGAAATCTGGTGATTACTTATGCGCCACCTAGTCATTCAAAGAGGTTTCAAAAAGGTTGATCAAAACCGAACCAAAGGAGTTTGTATATGATTCCTAAATCTATAAAAAAGCGGTACGGTAGGTAATCGAGCTTAACCTTGACCGAGTATTTTGGTAACGATGCTTCTGTTGTTCATTTAGTTTACGCGGACATTCGCAAATATTCCGTGTCTATATACCCGAAAACAACCGTGAAAGATACGTTTTTTAAACATGGTCAATGGAAATGAACGGCTCTAATAATCACCATTTCTGGTTAGAGTTTAGTGAGAACAGTTTGTTTAAAAAAAAAAAATTGCTGGATAATTTAATCCCCATAATTAAACGATAATCATCAGTAAACGAAATAGCCCATGCCCACAGTTTGAGGTGCGTACCTACTGCACTCATAATTATGTGGACATATTATAGGTTTGTTCCGTGTGGTGCCGGACGTAAAGAATAGCACCACCCCATTTCCTCCCGTGGGTGTCGTAAAAGGCGACTAAGGGACTTACTAAAGAATGGGCAGCAGAGTTCTCTATGCATTTTTAACACCATACTTCGATCGCCAACCCGCCTGCCAAGCGTGGCGATTATGGCAAAACCTCCTCCAATTGGGGGAGGCCTATGTCCAGTAGTGGACGTCTTCTGGCTGAAATTATGATTATAGGTTTGGTTCCCAATCACAAAATGACGACGCAGAACACAATGTAAGGCCGCGCATTGTCAAGATGTGATACAAAAAGCGTATGAATTTGTTTTTTCATTCATTAAACATACCACATGAAAAACGCAGAAGGAAAAAATAAAAGAATTGATGTAAACACAACAATTGATCAACATGAACAAGTTTACAGCTACAACAGAATGCACCGTATGCACATTTTACATTTCAAAATGTAAACAATATAACTCATTCTGTCTTCATACGTAGATAAGTTCTATGCTCTTACGCATGCATTATCCTAAATATATTGCGTACTTTCGTTTACTAGACTCGGCTAAAACTATTCCTGTTATTAGCCGCTTTACTCGACGTAATTAAAAGCAAAGATTTCTGTAATAAAACACTGTCAACGTGAACTATTTCGCTTGCCCCATTTTGTAATTCTCAATCTTGTTTAGCTGTGATAAGGTTCAAAATTGTTAAAGGTTTGTAATTTTATTCGTAGACTAGCTGTGCCCGTGATCCCGTCAGCATGGATGTCGGAAAACAGTGATCGGAAGCTATAAAGAAGTGTTTTTTGTTCCCGTTGCTCGTCAGGGAAGCAGAGTTGGTTAGGTTGAGAGCAGACAAATCGCACCGGCTCGGGTGGCCGGAGTTAGGGCTAAGTGGTAAAGTGAACAGCCGATGTATTCTGTAACCATCTCACCGTGAAAATTTAGGTAAAGTGAGCGTGAAGTGAACTGTCAACAGTGTGAATCTCAAGCATCAGCCGGTCTATTCTGTAAAAATCTCACCGTGAAAACTTAGGTGAAGTGATCTCAAAGTGAGTTGTCATTCCATTTGATACTAGGAATTAACACTATTGACAGCTCACTTCAAACTCACTTCACAGAATAGATCGGCTGGTGGAATTACGCGTCACTTCAAGCTCACTTCTCCTAAGTTTTCACCGTGAGGGTTTTACAGAATAGACCGGCTGATGCTTGAGATTGACAATGTTGACAGCTCACATCACGCTCACTTCACCTAAGTTTTCACGGTGAGATTTTTACAGAATAGCAATACAGGTGAGGTCCGCAGCGTGACTCCATTTATTTTCGACAAGATTGTACATGCAGCGGCTCTCTTGGCTTCGGAGACGGTTTAATAATTTCCTGATTGACCAATGTCGTTGCTGAGTTGCTGTGAGCTACTACTTAGTCAACAGGGGGGGAGGGTATTTTTTGGGCTGCTGTTTACGATCCGCACCGGGGTTGTCAATAATATAGCAAAATCATGATTCATCATACACTAATTCGTTAAAAGTTATGGATTTCGAAGTCGATTGCTTCTGAAACTGTACTTATTCTGCTTTGATTAGCTAATGATTTCACAGGTATGACTAGGTGTGTAACGCTTATACCTTAATCCTTAACTGACGACGTTGGAACCAGATTGATCTAAGTGACATTTTTGCCAATACTGAGGTTATTACACAATGGCATAGAAAAACCATAATTCTACCATGCCACAGTGATCTAAGCGCTCTTCAGTGCTTTCCTTCTTGAGGGATCACAACATGTCACTATAGAATTGGTACGGTCTGCAAAGTGAAGGCATGCCACACTGATCAAGTATGAGATGCGCTTAGATCACTAATGGTCCCAATTTTACTACTGAGTTCTTAACGTTTATGGAAAACCAAAGTGATCTAAGTGCAATAAAGAAACAATAAATTATCATGACTCATAAATTTCTTACAACAAAGCCTAACAACGCGTTTCCTTATTTTTCTCGAAAACTTACTTTTGTGCCCTAGATCACTCTGGTTCCAACGTCGTCAATTGACCATTCTACCAGATGTAGGTACTTACGGGTTTTTCCTATCTCGTTGTAAATGTTGATTTTTCTGGCATCTTAATGTTATTCAATATAAGTTATCATATCACCAAGCTAAGCTTCCTTTAATATAATAGGGATGATTCCTGGGTAAAAAAAAAAAAAAACTGTTTAGTCCGTCAATCAGATAAAATAAAAAAATATTAGAATTTTTTTGCTTTATCGTATTATTAAAAAATGACTTAGATAAAAAGTGGGGGCTCGTTACGTCACAGCTACGTATAAAATATACTGAGAAGTGACGTCATGCCACATTTGAACTCAATACGCCGTAATGTTTTGATTACGTAAAAAAAGAAAAAATACGTGTCCAATATTTTTTTTATAATCTACATGACGGACAAAAAAGTTTTTTTAGTCACCATCCCTATTATAAATATAAAGTAGTTCTGAAAACATGTAGGTACGCAGAATTGTAGACAAACCGACGGATCAACAAACAGGCAAATATTCAAAAAAATTATAAGCACTATCTTGCTTATCCCACAACTCCCCAACTATTTTCAATAAACAGACACATTGTTTATTTACAGTTAAATTATACCCAAATACATATAGATAGTTATAATACCTATCTATCTAGCTTAAAGAACAATTTCCAGGAAGTTTTCATTTCAATTGTTCTACTAAAGTCACGCTGTCGCGTCACACCTGTCTATGGAAGCCCTAAACGCAATTTTTTTCGAACAATGAGGGGTGAGAGGGCTGTCTCGACGGTATGATAACAGGATGTGTATGTGCAAGCTGTGGCGCAAACTATGTGCCTATCCTGCCCTCTGTGCCCTAAAAATGCAGCCATAGCGACCTCTGCCATGGAACATGCCATGGAAGTGGTGAAGTGCTAGGCCAACACAATTTAATACACGGTCGGGCCATCGAAACGACAAAGATGAAGAAGAGCAATGTTAGACTGGAGATGTTTTCGATAGAATGTGGAAAAATACTAGACGCGTGGGTTCATCTTGTCTGAAAGATAACTATACTTATTGGGATAATAATTACTTATAACTAACTATATTACTACACTTTCCATTGCAACGATTTAAGAACAAAAGTATCTAGGTATTATATTTTGTTTGTTTGTTTGTTTATATCTTTACATACTATGTCTGCCGTCCTTCGGAAAACACGTCAAGCCGTTGGTTCACATTTATTTTCTCAATTTTAAACCAGTTACTAAAATTTGTGGAAAATGATACATTCATTATATTGTTTTGTGTTAACTGTGGTTCTAAGGTGGCCTCCTGTTTTCAGTTAGCCGGGGTATTTAGTCTCGTTACCACCTAACTCACCATTTCATCATTTCAGCCGAAAGACGGCCACTGCTAGACATAGGCCTCCCGAATTGGTGGGGTTTGCCATAATCACCACGCTTGGCGGGCGGGTTGGCGATCGCAGTATGGTGTTAAAAATGCATAGAGAACGCTGCTGCCCATTCTCTAGTAAGTCCCTTAGTCGCCTTTTACGACACTCACGGGAGGAAATAGGGTGGTGCGGCACCACACGGTACATCACCTAACTGCCCGTCTAATATTTTTACCACAGCATCAGGCATGACCTATATTTAGTCTGATACGATGAAATAAGAACGGCTCTGACCATGATGAGTAGGTGAAGACATACACCGAATGTTTGCAATACTGTGTTCTGAGAATGTACTATGCGATCGTGCAGCAATTAATTAATCCTAGCGGCAATGCATCAAAGGCTTGGATAACGCGGAGTAAAGTGAGACTTTCCCCCAGGTGCATTTGAAGCTTTACGTGCGTGTTTTGTTTGCCAATCAAACGGATCGTTTTCTACTAGATACTATTAGTAAAGGCTTATCTTGTCCATCGGTGGAGTTTATGACTATATAAATTAACACAGCAGGGCCATATACCACAAAAATTAACAATTACAATTTACAAGTTACAATATACAAAGTTAATGTTACAAGTGTCTGAACAACAAAACTCTAAGCCACATAATTTTATCGGAAAAACGTAAGAAATATGTAAACTGTATTGACAAGTCTACAATTTACATATTTGTAATTTCTGTGTGACGCTATATTTTGTAAGATTTGACAATTTTCTCACTATCAAACTCAAACTCAAAAAAAATATTTTAATTAAACCATTTACAGGCACTTTTGAATTGTCAAGGAGTGGGTCAGTAAAAAATATGAAGCTAGTTGCCCATTCCCAAGTGAAGAACATTCTAGGTACCCATGGAGAAGAACGTGAAAGAAACTCCATGGACAATCTTTTAAATTAAATTGTTACAAAAATATTCTTAAAAGTTCATCTTTAAAGTTGAATTTATAACTATATGTGACAAATTAAAAAAAAAAACCTACACTGTATAAGCGTCCAGAGTCGGTAGAACAAATAGAAACAAATTAAAAAAGTTATAAGCCGTGGCACCTAAGAGATGACCAGTCCTAACTGACGGCGCCCATTCACGATCATGATACATGGATAAGCAAGCAATTTGACAAAACTCCAGAACGGATTTCGATGAATTTTGGCACACAGATAGTTTAACCTAGATTAACACAGTCATAGAATACTTTATATCCCGATATTCCTACGGAATCGTGTCCTCCGTTCCGTATGCGGGCGAAAGCGGAGCGTCATCATTCATCATCATTTCAGCCGAAAGACGTCCACTGCTGGACATAAGCCTCAACCAATTGGGGGGTCTGCCGTAATCGCCACGCTTGGCGGGCGGGTTGGCAATCGCAATATGGTGTTAAAATTTCATAGAGAACGCTGCAACGGACCGTAGCTAGTAGTCAATATAAGTCAGAAAATGCCATCCAGTCTTGGGCAAGTGAGGTGATCAATGCTCGTGCCTTCTCTGTATGAGAAGAGGTCTTTGTATTTTAGCTATATAATTATAATAATCATGCTTTTTTAGCAGAACTAAACTGTTGCACTGTTACATAATTATAAAGTAGTTAGGTGACTATAACTGTCAATGTAATGCCAGCCAGCTTAAACTTCAGCAGAAAGAACTAAGGTCGTGGGGAGTTGGATATGAAGCCAGTACTGTTCCGAGTAAAAGTTAAAATTAAATATCAATATTAAAGTATAACTTTTAAAGTCCCGGATTCCGGAGCAGAAGAAGATGTCCAATATACTTTCATATAAACGTAGGTGTCGAACCCGGGATCCTTAAAAGTTTTGATATAGATACTTTTATTTTTCACAGTTTGTATTTAGATCATACATAAAACATGCCAAAGTGAGTGTCCCATTTAGTAAACAAGCATGTCTTGGCAACAGGGTTCAGTCGGTCGGTCAATCGCTCCAACAATATTATATTAACAATATTGTATACACTACAAGCCCGAACTAAATTATATTTAGTTACTAGCTGCAGTCCGTAGTTTCACTTGCATTCTTCTATCATAAAGGTATGTTTATTTGTCGAGTCCAGGTGCCGACGACGTTTTAATGCCATCCTATGCAGAACAGATAGGTGTCCGATGGAGGCGAAAGGTTCTGGAGTGGCAACCGCGTATCTGAAGACGTAGCGTTGGAAGGCCTCGTGCAAATTAGACCGATGACCATGTGAAGGCCGTAGGAATCCGCTGGATGCGGGAAGCCCAGAACCGGTCAAAATGGCGGTGCTTGGGGGAGGCCTATGTCTGGAGTAGACATCTTTCGGCTGAAATGATGATGAAGACAGAGATGGAACTATATATGACCGCTAGCACCATACCTTTTTCGGTGAGCAATCATAATGGCACAACTTCATAACACGGCCCTAGCACCTTGTTTAACACACTACAATCACAATTTGAATGATTTTGAAGGATATTGCTAATCCATTGCTTCATATATTCGAAAAGTTTGTCTGCATAACAACGTAAATAACGAAATGAATGTTGTTGAACTGTCAAAATGAAACCCATTGTTACTGTGTGTTACGCTATTACGGATTATACTAACTAAAGTAGTTGTATTACTGATTCTAATGATTATAATTCTGTAAATACACATTTGTTACGGTCGCGAATCATACTTAAACAGCATACACCCAGTCATTGAGATGCAAATTGCAAAAAATCGTAAGAATATTTGAATTTCGCGGGCTACCTTATCGCTTCCCCCTTAAAGCTGGGAGTCATGAATACTGAACTTGATTTGACTAGTTAATGAGAATGGCTTAAAGTGCTGCTTATCTAGACTAAAATAACAAAATTAATTGTTGACAGTATATGGAGCATCTTTCACAACAAGCTACATAATGAAAATTTTACTAAACACAACAATTGAGTAAACTAGCCAGTATAAATAATTCATATCGTTGAAATTTATTGAGTAAGAACGGTAAAACGCTCAAGATCCAACGAAAGATACGTCTCGTAAATTCTATGGGTCGTTGCAAAAAACAGGAACCCGTGGTTAAGTACCAGCCGTATTTTAATAATAAATTAATGTACACGAACTTGACACAGATTGGAGGCAATTTTTTAACGTAACAATGTACGAAAAAAATTGTGAGAGGAACCGGCGATGGTATTTTGTTTATTAACATTAAAATTGACGGTGTTGAGTAATAAATCAGAATTGTGTTATGTTATTAATTTGAGGCTAGTTGCCCGTGACTTTACTTAGATAAAGTATGATAACAAAGCACGGGAAATGTTTGTAACTGAGGAATGGATGAGTATATTCCGTAGCATAATAACTAATATCAATCAAGACTGTCAGATATCACGTATCACCAAAAGGAACAAAAAAAAAAAAAAACGACTAATTAACAAATTCCCACGAAAATTAGACATATTTTATTAATGAATTGCGGTCAAATATCTACTGTAAAGAAAGAAGAATTAAGGAAAACAAACACACAACATATTCTGAAAATAAAAACTACATAAAAAGTGCAAAGTGTGTTATAAGAAATTAGCTGGAATGTGTGCTTTACACCTGTGCTAAATAGTCCCAATTCAGCAAAATTATATGATATATAATTAAATGTGAATAGAACACTATACAATATACTACACAGTATAGTTCTGTATAATTTAGCAGCATTTTTTCAATTTTGTAAATGTGTTTATTATGTTATTATGATTTATGTTGACTTGAGAGAGCATGGCAATTGAGAGTATGTCATGCTCACTTAAATGTCTCACTGATGGTGGCGCGTGTGTTGGATCATTTTACACAATTCTTACGCTATCTCTACTATAAAGCTCTGGAACGCGCTACCTTTTGGCATTAAAAAAGCTGAAAAAATTTACTTTTAAAAGAAAAGTTCGTAACAACTACTTAAGTCAGACTAAATAACTCTCAAATGATAGTCTAGTGATAGTAATTATTATTAGGTGGTATTTGTTAAAATATCTATTAGTTTATTTTATTTGTATATGTGTATTAGTATCAATAAAACTATATAAATTCTCTTAATCAAGAAGTTAGTATTTTTGTCATTATTTTTGTACCCTACCACTGTTTTTATATTTAACCCAAAGGTTGACTGGTAGAGAATGCCTTGTGGCATTAAGTCCGCCTATGTACCACTACTGTACATGAAGTTTAAATAAATAAATAAAAATCATTCTGTTCCCTACAAACTGGTTAAGCTGGATGGGGCTGATCCATGCGTCATGTTCGTGAACGGGTGCCGTCAGATGGGACTGGTCATCTCTTGACTGGCAGTCAAGAGATGACCAGTCCCAACTTATGCTTATTTTAAATTTTATATTTTGAATTGTTTATTAGTTTTTACATTGTCTCACATATAGAAGCAACAAGAATAATGTACCCAGGATTTTGTAACATATTGATTTAAAAGAGTGCCCTTGGAGTTTCTTGCCCGTTCTTCTCCATAGTGATCTACGTATTGGAATGGGCATCTAGCTTCAACTTTCTGATTAACTGATCGTCTCTTTGACAATTCTAAAGTGCCTGTTAATGGTTTAATTGAAATAAATGCTTTGAGTTTGAGTTTAAGTTTGACATATTATGCGAAGAGAACATTGTTTGAATGTTAAGAAGAATGTTAATGCCAGTTAGTTACGCTGAAACCATATGTACCTATTACTGTGCCGTAGTGTTGCAACCACGACTGTGTTTATTTATATAAAAACCCGCTGGCGTTGTCATAGTTCGTCTACTGGCAAGAAAGTTGAGTTCACGATCCATTCCTAAATATAATCAATCAGACTACCTGGTTATAAATAATGCACATATGTTTTTATCTATCTTGTAGCTAGTCAGTGTTTAGAGTAAACACAACGAACTATTTTCAACTAAATTGAATTGAAATAGTTCAAAGTTCACACAGATCATTGTGTCTTTAGCACATTTTATTATGCACTAGCTGCTGACCGCGACTTCGCCCACTTTTTTTCTAAAATAAAAGTACCCTATGTCACTCCTTATACAATGAAATGTCTGTTTGTAATGTCTTGATAACAGCTTTTTACTAAATGCATATGAAAATATACACGGTACTTCTAAAAACAAACGATTTTATTTAAAAAAAAAATGTCTTTTGTCTGTTTGTCTATCTGTTTGTTCCGGCAAATCTCCGAAACAGCTGAACCGATTTGGACGGGACTTTCACTGGAAGATAGCTGATGTTATGATAACTTATGTTACTTTGATTTTAGAAAAAGCAACGCGGGCGAAGCCGCGTGCATCATCTAATCAGTTTTATATTTAAACATTTCTTAGGCAACTGTTTAAATACCACATCGGTGGTTTGAATCTTGGTGAGCAAAGGCCTAGTAAACTAACTTGTTGTTACAAGAAATATCTCAATTTCAGAAAAATATCCTAACTTAACTAAATCAAAAAAAAAAAAAAAATGGCTTCGAAATATTCCTTCGTATCGCTGTCGACTGGTAAAGTACCCAAGAGACTGGCGGCATTGCCACGTTGTATGGCAATGCTTAGCCTCTGGCCATGGTAAAAGCCAGCCCTTGGGTCACGGGAACTGTCAACCAGCCGCTAAATATATATATCGACGCTTGAAAGGCAATATTTACCAAACGACATGTTGACAACTTTACACTAAAGCATTAAAAAATTTATAAAAAAAAAATACTTTTGAAAATAATATTTTATTCTGTCAATGTTGTAGAAGTAAATCGAAAATAAAATGCTCTAGTGTATCTCTCGTCTAGTGCGTATATCGTCTATTCCTTAAGAAGGAATTATTTGACGATAAGTAAATCTTGACATTGAAATTCATAACTATACACAATACACACAAAACCTAAGTACAATTTTGACTTACTCTGTCGTAGGGTCACATGGTAGGTACTCTCTACAGGTTTAGGTGTGAGTCCTATGTACTATAGAGCTACCATTGACCGGGTAATATGTCTTTCATTGACTTGAATGTGCCCTGGCGGTTGAGAGTATGTCATGCTCACTTAAAGGTTTCGCTGATGGTGGCGTGTGTGTTGGATCATTTAGCTCCCTTCAAAATGGTTGAGCTGAATGGTGCTAATCCATGCGTCATGTTCGTGAACGGGCGCCGTCAGTTGGAACTGGTCATCTCTTAGCTGCCACGGGTTATTTTATTTTATTTTGTTTCTATTTGTTGTACCTACGCTTGATGCTTTTAGTGTGTAAGTTTTTATTATTTTTACATCGTTCTCACTTTTAGTTATAAATGCAACATTATAGATGTAACCGAATACTTTTGTAACAATTTAATTTAAAAGAGTGTCCATGGAGTTTCTTGCCCGTTCTTCTCCATAGGTACCTACGCTTTGGAATGGGAATGTAGCTTAATTTTTCTTACTGACCGACTGCTTGACAATTCAAAAGTGCCTGTAAATGGTTTAATTGAAATAAATGATTTGAGTTTTGAGTTTGAGTTAGTTTTGCTACTCGAAAAACCAAATAATACCCATCCTAGAGGGGTTCGAATAGCAACAGGCTGTGAATTTGTACCTTTCCTAACTTCAGACGCAGTGATTAGGTGCCAATTATCTATTCCAATAATGAGCTTAGCTACATCGTAAGACAACTCCTCAACCAAATCTGACAAGTACGAGTAAGTACCTACGCTGTCACGAGTAGCTGATTGCGTTAGTAGTAAGTTTTTGATAGACCTTGCTCCTTTCAGAACTACCTTACCATTTTATGTTATGTTGTTTAATGATTATTGTTGTTATAATAATTTTTGAAGTCAAAACTTCTTTAAGCGCATTGAGCGATTTTCGGTAGGGGAAAAACTTATGGGTTCGCGATCTTCACCGAACGCTTTCCATGAGCTTTATGTATACTGTGTATATATGTGTACTTTTTGGGTGAACATAAATCATGGAACTCGCGTCATCGTCACAGAACGTTTTCAAATTAGCAGCTATATTACAAAGAGGTATTGTGTTACCCAGTAACTGTGTCGTAGAGGTCAGATAAGCAGTCTATCCATGTAAAATGCGTCTGTTTATACTGGAAGTCGACCTCAACAGAGTCGCGAAATGGATAGACAGATGAAATCTTTATTTTAAAGGCGCCGTTGTGGAACAGAAATAAAATGTTTAAACTTGGGCAAAGGCTAAACAGATGAATAAATTATACGAAGTATGGTTGCGCGAATTGTAAAAAAAAAAAAGTTGGAAAATAATTGTTTCGTCCTGTCTTTGCGCAAGAAGACAGCGTAAATAAAGAGTGGTTAAGCGATTGACTGCTGCGCTGCGTGTCTTGGGTTCGATTCCCGCACGTAACAAATATTTGTATGACCTATAAGTATTTGTTCCGGGTCTGGCTGTTAGTGTATGTGACTTTAAATGTTTGTAAACGCACCCACAATACAGGAGAAATTACTAGTAGGGCAACGTTTGAAAAAAAAAAGACAATGACCTAATTAGATTTTGATACCGTTTTTATGGACATCGAGCAACAGTTTAAGTTTATAACAGAGCAATATGTGGGGTTGAACCGTTTGAATCTTATAGAACTCTTATTAAGACATTAGGATTACTAATTCTACTTAGTCTGTAAATTTAGAAGTAGGATTATTTGTTAAAAAACACTCTGAGCAATATAGCCACAGGACATAAAATAAATCCTTTCAAGAGATCCAATCCAACTGGTTGTCACAAGATGCAGAAGCACACTTTGTCAGAACAATATTTTTATAAATATGTCTGTCAAAATCTATAACCGAATACCTAAACAAATCAGAGAGCTGCAATTTATTTATTTCAAAACAAAACTTAAGAAATGGCTCTATAAAAATGTGCTAAACTTTACGTGAGGTCTTGAATTTTATACAAAGTAACTTTCAGCAACTGGTAACTTTACATACCTATACTCCATTTATTATAAAATTAGACAAATAACTGTTCTCACCCTTTCGTTATTTCGATGTTTAATAAACTCCGTTATTTCACGATAAATACAAAGCACTGTAATTTATTTATCATTTACATTTAAAAAATAACTCTAAAATGCAGTAATTTCAACAATATCACACAATAACTGTTGTTATTTAGTCGTTATTTGTCTAATGCTATAGATGGAGTATAACGTATTTAAATGAACACTTATGCACAATGTAATCTCCCTAGTAATATAATAAAGTAATTAAATTTGTAAAGTATATTTTCGTCACAATACTATCTCAGTATCTAGTAATAATATTGTAATTCAATTTTAAGGTTTGTTTTATCAATCTTACAAATAAATAATAAGTGAATTTGTTTACAAAATTTTAAGATATTTTTTGCATGCTGAAATAAGGAATATATGTGGAAAAAATTGTACTATATTTTATGCAAAATAAATATTATAAATATATTCTATTATATAGTTTAACTTTCATAACTCTTCAAAGAAAACCTAATCTCTTATCAGTCATTATGAAGACAAAAAATCGCACACTCATATTGAGTATATTATGTACGGAAACTATAAAAAAAAACAATAAAGAACAGCTGCACAAGGAAAAATAAAGTAGTGCCGAACACCGAAATCCGAGTACCATCCTACCCACGTGACATTTCCCATTTATCAAACAATACCGAATCACTTTATCAGCATTAAATTGTAACGTCAAGTTATTCTTGTGCGTCGCGTGTTTATCTAAAAAGTGTTGCAATGCTTATACAAAATGCCGTTTTGGTTAATTACACATTCAGCCCGGACGACATGCAACGAATATACTTCGGTACTAAAATAAAATTTATGTTGAATGAACACAGATAGTTCAACGAATACCTCAGTGCAGTTTGGGTTGGTTGGTTTTATATAAATGGTTGTATTTTAGTTAAAAATGCAGTTGGTTCTGACCTGTAGTGTTGTGGCGTGGAGTTGCGCGTGCGCTGCTGGGCGGGCGGCCGACGACTGGGCGGGCGGCGTCTGGTGACTCGCTGTCGCGACACGCACCAACTCACACCGTGCGTGACGTGGACGATACGTTTACCAGAATTTTAAGCTAAGCGCACATTTCAGCCTCATCGGGCCGCAGCGCAGTGTATTTCCATACAAAAACGTGTGATGGTCCATACAAAATGTACGAAAGTGATGTTGGGAGATTTTCGCAATCCCAATAAGACTCTTGCACAGCCCAAACCATAATGATAAACATAGAAACCTGAATTTTGCAAAGCAGTTCTAGTTTAAAACGAAAACGAAGGTGTGTACTAAGAAAGGATTTTTTGGTAAATCAACCCTTAAAGGGGTGAAAAGGGGGGAATTAGTTTATATGAAAATCTTATTCCTTGGGCTTATAAACTTGAAACTTGGCATGAATACGTATATTATGAAAGTTTCAAATTTTACTTATGGGACTTATGTATTAAGAATCCAAATAGGACTGCGCTTGGAATCTAAGCGCAGTCCTATTAAATACTTTAACACAGGGGTGTGAAACTTCTGAGCGCTTAAGTGAAGAATCTTAGCGCAATCCGCTTAATTTGAAACTTATAAATTGATAATTATAATCTTTATAAACAAATAAAACATACGAGTTTTTGGATTTTTCGAAATTCAATCCATATTTGAGTGAAAAAGGATAATTTACATTTTAGGGGAGGATTTGAATGCTTTTTTTTCCGAAACATTATATTTTATTAGTAACAAGAGCTTGATCATGTGATCAAGCTCTCGTTAGTAAAATATGTGAACGTATTGACTCTTGAAAATCGCACAGTGTAAATTTTTCCTCAGTATTCTGAAAATCAAGATTTTTTATGGATTTTTTTTTCACCAGCAGTTTTAAGTTATTATAGGATGCGATATGACTTATAACAATGCAATGGGTTTCCGCTGTTTAGCAGGTATTAGCAATTTATTTGCTGATTAAAACAAAAACTGTTTTTATTAATAATCAAAGTAAATTGTAGAACATATACGTGCTTGTTAAGTTCATAGCAGCCATGAGTACCACTTGTATAGAACGAGTTCAAAAAGTTATAATTACAAATGAAACCGTTTCCTTACACAACTTGTTTGACTTCGATACAAAACATAATTTTGCAGATTAAAACAAGGAATGTTTGTTTTGCATATTATTATAAACGGTATGGTTACATAGTTGGTTTCACCATTCATTATCTCCAAAACAAAGCATTGCACGGCTTAGTATGTTTTACCATTAGAAAGAGAATAAAATTTTGAATCTGTGGGTATATTTAATTAACTAAATATCCCAAAAACACCAAGTTAGTTGGTTTTTTAATTAACCCGGCGATATGTGTCATTGTAGCAATTGACATTTTTCTAAAATTGAAATGAATGGCTCGCCAGTATACAGATAAACCCTTGAGAGATTTGCATTGTGTGCCTAAAACACATTGTAAGATAGGCTAGTTAATAGAAAAAAAGAGATATGTTTTTTAATTAGTGTATGTTGTCCCACTGCTGGGAAAAAGTTTCCACCATAGTATCCCAATTTTCTTATAGTTGTGTCTTCTTCAGTCAATCGGTAAGGAACGAGTCCAAATCGTCACGCCAGAGTTTTTTAGCCCTGCCTCGGTTACGTCGCCCCACGAAGTGACAGTCACACTTATGAGGGATACAAACTATAAGTTTGACCCAACCAGTCCCATTTCAGCTTTGCAGACTTATCGCCAACATCAGCGTTGCCTGTCTCTTATCTTATAGTCAATATGGTAGGTGAGCTTAATTTTTTAAATGCTCCGCTCCATTGCTGAGCCTCAGTCAAAGACCAAGTCTGAGTGCCATAGGTTCAGATAGGCAGGATACGAATATCGACGAGTTTCAGTGAGATAGGAAGGTCGCTCATCATTAGCGCCTTCACGGACTAGTAGCTCCTCCGGGAAATTTCGACTCGACGCGACGGTCGATTCTTTGCTCCGTCTGTTGTGGAAGGAAACTGGCTGACTCAGATAGATATTCGTTGAAATAGTGAATTTTCTTCCCATCGACCCTATTTCCCATTTCACGGCTTTGGTCATGACTTGCGTCTTTGACTGGTTTATTGTCAGTCCAACCTCAAGGCTTGTAGTGCTCAGTTCTCGGAGTATTTGTTGCATTTGATCTGCCGTAGAAGCAAAAAGAATGATATCGTCTGCTATCAAAACGCTATCTAAACGAAGATTTGATAGCATTTTATCGCCAATTGGAATGCGCCGGTGCGTTGCTCATGCGTCTGCGAGTTTCTTAACATCTTCTCGAGGTTCTGGTAAATACTTTAGGAGAGAGGGGATCACCCTGTTTTACCCCTTAGTGCATTCAGAATCTAGTTTAACGTTAGCTGTGCATTTAAATATTTTTTGGTTGTTCTATAACTTTTTTTCTCTATATCTTGACTTCGTACTCGTAAGGCTAAAAATATTGCACTGTGTTTAATGCTGTCAAAAGACAAAGCCTTTATAGTCCACGAGAACCAGGTATAGAGGTTTTAGAAATTCTGAGTGTTTTTCTATTCCAGATCTTCTCAAAAGGTCTATTGTTCGCCCTTTGCATAATAAAAATTATACACGGCTCATTGACAATTATCGACCCACAACGCTGTCTCATTTTTTCGAAAGTGTTCGGCAAAGTGATGAATAAATGTCTAAACGATTAATCAAGCTTAAAGTTAATCGAGAAGAACAATTTTATTCTTCTTCGTGGCGGATCTTGGACTTGCTAAGTTGTTTAGTTCACAGAATCTTAGTCGTGTGTAGTATAACAATTATAATTCCATCATCAGAAGATATAGTTCAACATAACATTAGAAAATAAATTCGCGGTCATAAGGACTGCCAACAGAAGTGAAAACACAAAACTTTGGAATAACTGTTCTTTTATACACTGCTCATGCTCATGGAAAGCGTTCGGTGACGCGCGAGTTCCATGATTTTTCTTCACCCAAAAAGTACACATATAGCTCATGAAAAGCGTTCAGTGACGATCGCGAGCCCATAAGTTTGTCCCCTACCAAAATCGCTCAACGCGCCTAAAGAAGTTTTCACTTCAAAAAAAATGTGCCTGAGAGAGACTTCTTGCACACTGGCTAGTATTTTTGCCACTGCATCAGATAGTACGAGTTTCTCCGACATGAAAGATGATGAAACTAAATTTATGAGTGGCGAAAACGCGAGTTCACAGAAATATCCGTCAGAAAATTATTTTGTACTCGTACTAGCTGACCCGACAGACTTCGTTCCGTCAAAAGCTATTTATTTGACTATGGCAGTTTGTCTACGCGCAAAGGAAATATAGTATAAACTCCACTACTCTACCCTAAACTACCTACCCTACCTACCAACATAAACCGTATAAAAAAAAATTTTAATTGATAAAAGCCTATTCTCAGCTACCGAGCTACCAAATGATGACTGACACGTTATGTCAAACGCCATAAAGTTACATTTTAGGATAGTTACATAAGATTACATTAGAAAAGTAAATACCTTAAATTTTCATTTTTTTTTTTAACTTTTTTTTCTTACCTAAGAACCTTCTCCTGACAATAATAAACAAAACAAAAAAATAATTTGCGAAATCGGTCCAGCCGTTCACGCGTGATGCCGTGACCAAGGGAAATAGGTAGGGATTAATTTTTATATGCCTATATAGATATTTGCTACCTATAGTAGCATAAGCACAATCAGCCTTTAAAGTTCAAACTGCTAGGGCACCGGCCTCCTCGGTGAGAGAGAGTGGGTCATAATCGACCACGTGGGCCCGCTGTGGGTCGGTGGATGTCACATCACATGTTTTCACTCACCGAAATCTGTAACACACAGTTCCACCACCATTCCACTTCGGTTCGAAGGGCATGAGGGTGTAACACTTTCTGCCTGCACAAGAGACATTTGAACTTGGTCTCTGGAATTCCACATGTCCATAGGTGTCAGTTATCACTTACCATCTGATGGGTTACAGCGGTCCACTGTTAAACATTAGGTCTCTCCAATCGCACGCCATTCATGTCGATTCTCGGCAACTCTCGTCCAGCTATTATCAGACACCCTACGAAGATCGTCCTATACGTCATATACCTAGCCTGACGTATGCCGATTCGCATTCTCCACTCAAGAACACGTTTGTAATCGGTTCCACGGTTAATATGGCAGGCCCAATGCGACTTCAGCTTGTTTATTCTGTGAGCTACGTGGTCCAGCTGATGCCAGACACCCTACGAAGATCGTCGCTCTGCCTAGCCTAACGTATGCCGATTCGCAGTCTCCACTCAAGAACACGTCTGTTATCCGTTCCACGGTTAATATGGCAGGCCCAATGCGACTTAAGCTTGTTTATTCTGTGAGCTACATGGTCCAGCTGATGCCAGACACCCTACGAAGATCATCGCTCTACCTAGCCCGACATATGCCGATTCGCAGTCTCCATTCAAGAACACATCTGTTATCGGTTCCACGGTTAATATGGCAGGCCCATTGCGACTTCAGCTTGTTTATTCTGTGAGCTACGTGGTCCAGCTGATGCCAGACACCCTACGTAGATCATTGCTCTACCTAGCCTGACGTATGCCGATTCGCAGTCTCCACTCAAGAACACGTCTGTTATCGGTTCCACGGCTCAAAAGGCAGGCCCATTGTGACTTCAGCATGTTTATTCTGTGAGCTACGTCGACAATAGCTGTCGGGTGTCCACATTTCCAAGCAGTACCATAAATAATCAAATACACACATAAAAGTGAGAGAAATGCTTTTGAGAGTAATTAACGTGTCAAACATACCGTTAGCTTGATTCGCCTTATCCAGTGATTAATGTCTACTTTCCAATCAGTGAAAATGTAAATTACGGCTAAAGCTTTCTACTTTGATAAGTTTTACCCGTTGGTGTTTGTGGCATCTTTGAAAACATTCTGTAGACCTGTGTTTACTTAAGCACATTATAACACCTTCAATAAAATATTTACTTAAAGCAAAAGCGCCAGCAGTTTTCTCATTTTTGGGGTTCCGCATCTCAAAAGGAAAAAACTGAATCCTTATAGCATCACTTCGTTGTCCGTCTATCTATCTGTCAAGACCTTTCCTCAGGAACGCGTGGAGGTATCAAGTTGAAATTAATATAAAATATGTAGATCTACGGTCCCATGCAGTCTTGAAAGACTGACAGACAGACAGACGTACAACATAGTAATCCTATAAGGGCTTTGTTTTTCCTTTTGAGGTACGGAACCCTTAATACGAGTTAAAACTTTAATTCCGAGGGCTACCTCACCACATCCCCCTTCATTAGAAAAAAACTATTTTCAAACAGCGCTCACAACCTATGCGTATGCTTATGCATGGCTAAGTACAGTGTTACCCATTGGGGAAATAGCATACATAAACCAACACTCTTCACCCTTCAAAAGAATCCTACAAAAAACATCAAAGTGACAGCTACAAATATCACTTCCAAAATTATAATATTGTTACCCTTCCCAGTGTATCATCATCATCATCATTTCAGCTGAAAGACGTCCACTGCTGGACATAGGCCTCCCCCAAGCACCGCCACCTCGGCCGGTTCTGTGCTTCCCGCATCCAGCGGATTCCTGCGGCTTTCATAAGGTCATCGGTCCACCTTGTGGAAGGCCTTCCAACGCTACGTCTTCTGGTACGCGGTCGCTACTCCAGAACCTTTCAGTCCCAACGGCCATCTGCTCTGCGCGCAATGTGCCCTGCCCATTGCCACTAAAGTTTGGCAATTCTTCCCCAGTGTATACTGTATACATATTATAAACCTGCAAATTTCTTCGCAAGCATCAAGAATTTTATACAAAACACGAAGACATACAGCCATGTTACCCGATCTGAAATAAATCAAGATTAAACATTCCAACTTCCCGGCGTCCCTATGTAATGTCCATAAAAATATATAACAAACTACCTGAATTAATAAAAAAGAAACAAAATTAATATATTTATTAAACAAGCGAGTACAATTTTTAATAAGATTGTGCTATCCTAACTGATATTATAAATACGAAAGTTAGTAAGTTTGTTTTATTGTTACCTTTTCACGCCTAAACCACTGAACCGAACATCCTGAAATTTTGCATACACGTTATCAGGATTATTTTGTATCACGTAGTCACGGACATAGGATACCTTTCATCCCGAAAAAAAAGTACTGTTCCCGAGGAAAACAACAATAACGTTCATATGATAATAGATGGCGCCACGTGTCTTTCAAATCATTATTAAATTATATTATTATAGAAACTTTAGTAGTGTGTTAAGAGTTACAAGCAGAGTACAACCCGAATTGATTTTCAAGTTCTAAATTTACCCGAGCGACAAAATATAAGTGCTAACATATCTAATGAGTGTTAGTATAGTAAACTATGTATTTATGTATTAAATAAATCCTAATTTAATAATATGAGATTTAAATTCAGAAGACTGATAAGCTAATGTTTTCTAAGCTTCCTTTCTCCTACTATTTTGCTGTGACAGACAGGGTTCATAATGGTCACATTATAATTTTAAGTTACCACCTAAGTAGGTACACATTCTGGAATGCGAATAAAGTATTGAGTATGGTATGGAAACATTATTTCGTATACAATTTTTTTTAAATATATTCAATGTGCAGTTTTGTCTTCTTTACCATTTTACTATAATGTATATAGATATAGATAGGTACAAATATCAATTACGTATGAATATCATGTTCATAACATTGTAGTTATTATTAAATACGCTTAAAATAATAATTTTGATATTTTATACTCCAAAAGTACTAGTGAAATCATATCAATTAGCATGTCCCAAATAACCATGTTATTTCCAACAGTGGCCATATAAATAACTCTACGAATACCTGAATCAAAATAATAATATTTTATATTGAAATATTTCCTGCAAAGTATTACGAAGTAACGATAGCTGTAGTGGGATTTCAAATATTCTCAGTTATTTTTTAATTATTATTTATTTATTTAGGACACAAAGGATACACAGACACAATATAAATCACAACAATATGAAAGGTTATTTTCTGTGTGCTCCTTCAATTACAGGAGACCACATCATACACATATAACTATTATAGGTGTTAACAGGATAACAACCATATTCTATATATCGTCGGTTTACTGCAAGAACTCATTAAGTGATATAGTCAAAACTTTGAAATAAGCAATAAATTAGTTTTAGTTGTATTGATTGCCCTATTATCATCTTCATTTCTTATGTTAAAGAAAAATTAAACACAATGAGTTCTTGCATTACCTAATGTATTTTTGTATACACAATTATGTATTGTACTAATTTTTCATGATGTGGTGGAGAAAATAAACGTTTTTATTATTATTTATTATTGATATAAAAATAAATAAATAAAACACACTTATTATAGCAAAGGCGTCTTGACGGTAAAAATTTTACACTCACGTGTAATAAATAACTCGGTCTAAAAATTTTCTTCTATCTAAAAGAAAAGGTCTAGATTTCACATTTCTTCTCAAATTGATCAATAGGGTTGTTGACTGTAGCAAACTTCTTGGAAAGCTGCAGATAAGTGCACCATCTGGCTTGCTGCGCAAATGTCTATAACTATACCCTTTTCTATGCGCCGGGATCCAAAACAAACCTTGGACACTTCGCCGTTTTGCCAAGGCTCTGTAGGCTCGGTAGGTATACCGGAGTATTGAAGTGTAGATGCGATGTTGTGTTGATTGTAGTGTTGTTGTGTGTTTAGTGTGTGTGTGAGGGTGTGTTGATGTATTGTGTTGGAGTGTGTGTGAACATTTAAAAAAAGACTTACAAGTTATAGTACCCAAATCATGAGATTTGTTATTTTTGTCTATTGTCTTTTATGGTTATTATTCTTTTTTTATGTTATTATTATTTGGTACCCTTACTATTTTGCATTTCATTTTGTTTTCCTTTGCATTACAGATTAATACTAATAGATGGGACACTCCGAAAAATCATTTAAATAAAAAGCGACTCTTGCTACGACACAATAAAGTGCAATTCAGGTCGCACAAAGCTTATTCACCTACAAGTTGCCTTTCTTTCTATCGCGTACCTAACTCTTATGCTGCGGAGTGTCCCATCTGTACCTACTTATCTGTGGTAATGTATTTTAATTTATTTTAATATTTTCGTCCTTGTTAAACTTATTGTATAGCTCACAGAACAGATAAATATTAACTGTTCTGTGGTATAGCTATACACTTTACAGTTACGCAAAATTAAAAAGAGTTTTTCTTGTAAAATAAAATTGCTAATTGAAAGAAACTTTTTCATACAATTGTGGTTTCGATAATGCTATGTTCGTAACATCATAAAATTAATATCAATAGTTTAAGAGACAATCGCTTTTGAATCTTGCGTAAGTGTAAGGAATTTATGCTCGTGACTGTACCTAAATTATAAGTGAACGATCGATGTGGTCTCCTATAATTGGAAGCGCACACTTATATTTCTGATTCTTGTCAACTTGTATGCAATTTTGAGCATCAATAGATGCTCAAATAAATAAAAAAATGCTGCAGCCGCCTGGATAAGAAAATGTTGTCAGTATCTACTTAATCTAGTGTATGTCATTGTTTTTAAATTTTTCGTAAATAGACTTAATTTGTGATCGAACTGGCCGAAATAAAAACTCATTTTACTTTTGAAGTTTTATTGCTTTTTTTGTTTCTTTAACATAAATAGCATTTATTTTTAATTAATAAAAGTTACAGTTACAAACGTACAATATGCATTGCACCATTAATAAATAATAATATAAAATAATTCTTTTATTTTAAACTACTGCACCTAAATTACGGTACATAACGACATTGTATTCTAAAGCGCCGGTGACCTTATATAAGAAAAATATTGAAAAAAAAAAAAGCTTAAAGTTTTTGGTTCCTTTATTTGGTTGAATTAGCGTTACATTAAAAACGTCCGTTGGGACGAGCGGTCGGCGTTTGGCCGGAGTAGTGCGGAGACACGGCAACGTTAGGGCGAGCCGTAGCGCCGAGCGCCCGTCCCGACTCGCCGCCAGCTGCGCAGAGGACGCCGGCGAGCACGGGTTACACCCCGCCCGCTGGCGCCCTCTACCGCTTGAACATCACTTAACGAACGACTAGGCTTATTATACCCGACCGGAATTGCGCCCCGATATCGGCTGATGGAGAGAAATGCTGGTGTGGTGGGGCTTTGGGTGGGGCGCTCACATACGCTCAGAGCTGATAGCACGTGACTCCTGCACCAGGTAGACCTGGGAGCCGGGCACGGTGGAGGTGGTGACGAAGGTGCGGTGCTTGGCGCGGATCAAGGACAGATTGCTCTCGGCGCAGTCGGCGCGGTCCTCGGCGGCTTCCAGCTCGCGTTGGAATCGTCGCACCCGTGTCACGTTCTGCTGGGACATACCCTCCTGTTGGAAAAAGTAAGATTTAGTTTTATTTATGTGCTGATCGTATAAGTAGACACGTTGGTGGGAATTATAACATATTACGAATGGGGACGCAATATAATCGTACAGGATTCCTGCAAGGTCAGCATCGTATAGCCGTTCAAGGTATTTAGTTATTAGTAATTGCTTCTCGGGACAAACAGCGATAGTCAATAGACTTCAGAGCGATTACTAATCGTCAACGCCCTCAATTTTTAAGAGAGTCATAACCAAGAGAAGTATTCATTACTTTAAGAAAAATATTTTTATGGAAAGAATCGTACCTGTTCCGTCAGTTGCCTCTTGTAGATGTTGACCTTCTGAGAGGTCTTTTCGAGCGAATCCTGGAGCAGGACGATGTTCTTCTGGTCCTCCTCACACTGGATCATGACCTCCTTCAGGGTACGCTCCTTCTTGCGGAGGATCTTGATGGTCTCAGCGTGCCTCCTCTTCTCTTCATCCATTTCCAGTTCCATGTCCTTGATGCGGGCCTCAAGTTTGCTGATGATACGCTTTCCACCGACAATGGCGTTGGCCTCGACCTCTTCCAGGCGGACAGAGATGTTCTAGAAAGAAAAATACGATCATTAGATTAAATAAAATTATTGGGTTCTGTAAACATTGTGGATCAAGTAAATATTTGTCATATTGAATTCTTAGTTTTCTTAGTATGAACTCTTCTAGGTCATGTGTTAAAGTTGAAACATGATGATCATGATGAATCATGATGATGATAATTTTCAGCAAGCTTGGGGTATTATTGTCAATATTTAGGTTAAAAAACTAAACATGTATTGTGGTAGACGAACCTTGACTTCGATCTCGAGAGACTTCTTGACAGCTTCGATCTTGACGATCCTTTCCTGCTCTTCGTGCAAGTGCTCAACGGTGTGTTTCAGTTCAGTCTGAAAAAGTGAGCACGATATTCAATTATTTTTCCTAAAATTGTAAGTTGGTAGAATAACATGGGCTTCTTCTTAACGCATGTTTTATTTCGGTATTTTTTTTTTTATAATTTCATTTTGTGGGTTAATCTAGGTTATTGTTATTTATGCTTTTGGTACTTTACTAGAATATTTAAACATTTAAACCTGGCGGTTTATTAATATATTACAAATAAACTCGCAGCTTCATTCCTTCAGCTCATGAGAAGGCCAATCCCCGCAATGAAAAACGAAAAACGATCAATCTCATCTCACCGAGAAACAAGGCAAAAACTTAAAAAAAAAGACGTGTGGCACTCGGGGACTGCCGCGGTAAAGCTATTGCATAGCATTTTGTATCAACTTATGCAATTATAATTATTTATTTATTTTATTTATGCAGTATAAGCATAATAACAACTTTAAAATAGACGAAAGTGTTGAACCTAAAGTAATTTTAAATAAAAAAAGAGTGACAAACTGTTTTGACAGCGAAAAAATTCCATGTACATGAGTCATTTCCAACCGTCTAGTCAAGTTTAAAAATTGTTCAACTGGAATGGTATCAACTATTTGGCAAGCTTTAATTAAGTAAGTTAACAGGGGAACTGAATGTACTCGTAATCGACTGGTCGTGAGTTCTAACCCCACTATCAACAATCACTTTTTGTGAAGATCATAATTTTATAAACTAATATTTATAAGAATAAAATACGCAGTACACAGAAAAAGGAACTGCCAGAAATTATTAGATCACTAGAGGGTACTGGTGTAGTAAAATAACCGTCGGAGTGGGGAGCGTGAGGTTTTTTCGTTACGGAATTTCTGGATTCGGTCCCCGCGCTCAAGGCCCGCGATAGAAGCTATGCAATAGCTTAAAAACGTATGTAATTAGATATTTTTGGCAGATTGAAATTAGGATTTGAATACGAATGTTCTTAAAACTTTGCCTCTTAGGCCTAAAATTGTAGCTTCATAATTTTCTTCTAAATGCTTGGAGATCATAAGTAATTTATCAAAACCAACCTGGACGCGCTGGTATCTCTCGTCAGCGATGCGCAGCTCCTTAGTGATCTCGTCATAGTCAGCGGCGACGGCTCCAAGCTCCTGCTCAATCTTAGCCTTGCTGCTGGCCAGGTTGACGTTGATCACGGTCAGCTCATTGATGCGGGTCACCGCCTCCTCATACGACTGCTCGACGGTGCGCTTGGCGCGAAGGGCCTAGATGAATCATAAAGTTTTATAAGAAACTGTTGGCTGGCTGTGAAGTTGGAAGAATTGTGCAAATAGATGAATCAATATTGGCATCTGTTCATTTTTAATGACATAATGGTTCTCAGTAACGTTTACAATGTTGCAAAACTTCATCACGTGGATTCTCGGCAATCTACAGCAATAGGTGCAGCTTATTGCTTGACGTCAGCAATAACTGTCCCAAAGTTACATACATGCGCAGAACAACTGTCTAGCGTGATTCATTTGTGTTGATTTAAATTTTGCCTTCCAATGTATCGGAATATTATATTACTACGAAACATTTTCAGGTTTAGAACGGAGATCATTGATAGTGTTTTGTTTGTATTATAAGGTTTTTGTACTGACCTGCTCGTAGTTGCCACGGATCTCTTCGACCTCGCCGGTGAGGGACTGTATCCTGCGCTGGGCGACGCCGTACTGGTCGAGCGTCACCTGGAGCTGCCTCTGGACCTCATCGTAGTGGGTCTGGATCTCAGTGAGCTGAATATAAGAACATGTCATGTCATTGACGGAAACATAGAAATTGGGTCCGGCGGTTACTTATGATGTTAGTCCATGAGAATTATTGTAGGAGATTCTAAACTTAAATACTCGTAAAGTATTCTAAAGAAGAAATCTTACGTGCCAATACGTAGTTAAACTGCGTATGTACATCTCCGCTAGATATTTTTAACTTGCTATGAATTTTCATCTTCACTACTAATAAGGAAAAAAAAACCACAATCTACTTAGCGTTGAGTCATCATCCTCTTTCTGCCCTTATCCCATGTTACTCTTGCTGCTTAGCCTTGACGGGTATGTTACTAAAATATTGAAGGACGCGTACCTGCAGAGATTGCTTCTTGACGACCTTCTGAAGATCGATGTTGGTCTTGTTGGCGACATCAAGAGAAAGCTCGAGCTCGGTGATATGAATCTGCAGCTTCTTCTTGATGCGGGTGACCTCGGTCTTCAGCTTGGTCTCAGCTTCCACCACGCGAGCGCTCAACTGCTCGATCTCGATGCTGGTCTGCTTGCTGTTGACAATACAATACAAATTCAAACAATGAATTCACTTTTAATACTATCACACTAATAACTACACCACAAAAAAAATCGCCACGTCACCTCGAGTCGATCATTAAGTATGAACTCAGTGCATCAAATTGTTTCATCGTTTTTTTGAGTTCGTTCAAAGGTTGCAAATATGAGTCATCTACGCGGAGGACTTCGGTTGGCATTTCCCTAACCCTTACAATGCACGTAGATGGCGACGTTTCTCGTATAGCTTTATGTATAGTTTCAGTCATCTTTTCTGATATGTGATTTGCCGTTGCACCAGAAATGCTTGATGCTGCCACTGCTTTTGATAAAACGTTCTGGGTTATCTGGGACAAGTTTTTGTCAATAACGCTCCTTTTGCCACGATACTCAATCCTAGTAGGCCTGTCTTCGGTAACAATTCTTCTACTTTGATACTCCGTTCTAGTCGGTCTATCTTCAGCAACATTTCGTCTACTCTCCTCTAAAAGAGTCTGAGCGATTGCTTTAGCCGATTTACCTCTATACAATTTGGCTTTTCCTCTTAGTTCAGCACCTACATTTACTTCCTTTTCGTATAAATCCAGCTCCTTATTTATTTCGTTGATTCTCTTTTTTTGTCTTTCGACCTTATACTTGTCCCTCTCCTCTTTCTTCTTCCTTGTTTTCGAAGTTAAACTTTCGGTTCCAATATGTTTTACTACATTTGCCGCATCGGCAGTAGCGATCACTGAGAAAGGGGATCGTCTCGCAATTTTGAAAGTGTTGAGATCCCGCTTAGCTTGATCTGCGGCCTCATGCGAAAGTCTCGTCACGTCCTCTTCAGAGTAGGTTCGTATCGGCTTATCAAACCTGTATTTTTCTAACCCTCGTTCGTTGTTCCATGGCAGGTGTGGAGGCGGAGTAGCAACACCCTGGTCTTTAGCACTGATGTAGTCGATCATTGGCTGGTAAAAATTGATCCCGTAGCCATAATTATCTTCGTATATTGTGGTGGGTGGTCTGTTCCACTTATTGTAGTTAGGCACTTTAACCGGCGGCATGATGAAAGATAAACGAGTTGCGAAGATTCACTACGATTGAGACGCGGTCACCCCGATGTGCGCCGTCCGGGGCCGAGGTTGCGTAATTGGGGGCGCGAGAAAATGAACATCGTCTTTTGTACATTTTCAGTAGTACTTATTGCCAAAGCTCGTATGTGATCATCGGTAAAAAGCACCAATCAGACGCGTGGGTTATATATATAAACGAAATTCGTGCCAATTATTCAAAATATATTTACTTAATGCATAACTGCATTTGGTTCGAATGAACGGTGTCGGAAGTTAGTTTCATACATTTAGATTGCATTAGTTTTGAATGGTTTAGACCGTAAATTGTAATAATATTTGATAGTAGATAATTTCGGTAAATTATTGGTTTTAGAAGCACTCCATCAAACTTCAATTGGCGTCGATCCACGTTATAATTGTGTCATGGTTGTGATTTGTTGATTGCGTGTTTGGATGACAGTGATGAAACCCATCAGTCAGCGCGGGGAAGTGGTGGGGCATAATCGTTGAAAGATATCGTAAGCTTGTAGTTCCGAGTTGGCGATCGTCGAGTGAGGTGTGTGATGATGCCTCAGTCATACATGGACATCGTCGGTATAAACATTACAACAAATCCTACTATAGGTAAGTGTTTCAGATGTAAATTACATTAGATTGAGTGTAACATTCAAATCTAAACTCATGATAAACTATTTTGAAGTAATTTACACTGTTTTTAATTTTGTAGAGAAAACTGATGTCCATTTTTTTAATGTTTAAAATCCAATTTATTGTTAAAACATAACATCTCGCCTGTATTCCCCGAAGTGTTAAGCAGAGGTGTAACTAACTACCTACAATACACAAATTAATTTATATTGTATAAAAACGAATACTAATTCTGTTTATCAACAGAAGTTTTCCAAATACCAAATTATGGCATACAAAACTATCATTTCTCTGAAACTGTATTATTTTGTTGGTAAAAGCTTTAGTCATATTTTCTAGTAAGTTCACAGATTTATTTTTAAGTTAACTTACCGGATGGATTCGATTTCTTCATCCTTCTCCTGGAGGCGGCGCTCAGCTTCGTGGCGGAACTGGCCCAGTTCGGAGGCCAGTCTCATGGCACGCTGCTCCTCAGCTTTGCGTCCCTGGTACATCAAACACACCATGGTCAAGCGGAAATGTACCATATGAACTGTTGGATCAGGTTCGACCAAATATACAGGTGACTTATGACGTCGTCAATCATCCTAAGTATTCCAGGAAGAAGGTAATTAAATTCTGGATAATTGATTTACGTTTTTGGTGTTGCTGCCAGAAGATAAGGTATTAATACATACACCTACGCTATATGTTTGTTAAAAATAGATTTCGCTGCTACACAAGGTAGTTATAAGATTTTCATTAGATTACTTTTCATCTCTAACCAATATTTCATTGTATTGAAAAATAACGCGAATGTTTTTCTGTGTGCGAATGTACCTATGTGTGAGCGATTTTATTAATTTTATTTAATTGCATCACGAATTGTACCGATTAACTGAATTCCTATCATCATTCTCAAGCGGTCATTAACACCTCGTAAATCTTGATAATTTCAGTGAATAAGTGTAAATAGACTATTGTCCTCGCTGCTAAATATATGTGCACTATTTTTAGCTGTTACGGAACCCTGGCAAGTCTGTTGGTATCGTATTTAATAGCTGATTGGTTGCCAAAGCGTTGCTAACAATCTGTACAAGAATGACCTATTAATTACTGTTGTCAAATGAGCCGTTCAGCTGATTGGTTATGTGGTTATTTTTATGTGAGTTCGGTTTGCGGAAATCTGATATTAACTGTTGAAAGATATTGTTCTTTTGGTTCTGTCCTGTAAATATATTTATGTAATCCTGCAAAAGCTTAGTTAGGATTTTAATTTTGAATTTTCCAGTTAGCACTGTAGTTTCAACAGTTTCAGTTTTCTATTAATATGAATTCAAATGAGCAATTCTGCTAAAGATTGGTTTTTTGACATTTGACACTTCTGGGCTATTGAAAAATATTACTACCCTAATCTTAATCATGGCAGACTGATAATTTATTCAAAGCTTTACGATTATAACATAGTTTAATTTTTGAATTTTCTTTCCCAAATCAAGTTCTTTCAAGCAAAGGGTTATTTCGCATCAAAACGACAGTGAAAACTGAACTTGAAATGCAAAAAGTTTGCTTTAGACCGGTAACTTAATAGGCCTAAAACGCCATTTTTTTTTTCTGTTTTGGATATCTGATGCTACCTACTGATCAGATCAGTGAATATGGTTCAGTTACTCGGTTATTGAAGTGTCTTAATTTCAATATACTTTAAAATAATTAATATAACAGATTTCAATTAACCATCAGTCTTATTTACCTGGGCTATGCTCAACTTCAACACTACACTTTACAAAACAATTCCTCATTAATATTTAGAGGAAAAAGTTGCCTATTTCCTTCTTCGGATCAGCTCCCTAATTAAATTTCAATCACAATCAAAATGATTTTGAAGGATATTATTTATGATAAGGATAGGATATTGCCAATCCATTGCTTCATAATTATGTTCGAAAAATTTATCTGCTCAACAACGTAATTATAACGAAGAATGTTGATGAACTGTCAAAATAAAACCCATTGCTACTGTAAGCCTTGTGTTCACCAACATTTAAATCAACTGATTAAATATTTAATCAGTTCTATATTTTAAATTTCCATAGGAATATTGACATAAAACAAATGTTTAAATACCTAACCGGTGCTGTGAATATTGGTGAACACAGGCCTTAGTGTGTTAATTGCCCCGCGGTTCAGTGGTTTAGTCGCGAGTAGGTATCAAACAGACAGAGTAACTTTCTCATTTAGTGATGGAGAGTGATTCAATTACGACTGATTAAAATTGTGGTAAGTTGTGGGCATACAAGTAGATACACCTAAAATACAGGTGCATCTGGCCTGACATGTCAACCACATGTCAGTGGTAACACTGAATGGGGGCTATCGTTTTTGTGCTCAACAGTTGGCGCCAATGTGGAGTAAAGCCCTGTCAGTACTTTTATTTTATATGTTTTGGATATGTTTAAGTACTCATTACTTCATTAAATGTTTATTTTATTACATTTTAAAATATCAAATGAATATTTACATTATAATGTTGCTAAAATTGGCAAGCATAAAGCAGACAAATAGTATTCTTCCTCCAAGTGCTACAAAGTTAGATCCTAAGTTGTTACTTAAAATCTTAAGCCATAATTAATCAGGAATGGTACAATCATTACAATTATAAATAATTACTAATAATTTGTGATAGAAAATACTGCAAACAGTGAACGTTCAGTTTCACATTTGACATTTCTAGAGACCTCACTCTATACTAGCGCCTCTAGGGGCGAATTTAAGCGCGATGATCCTCATTGCGGAAACTAATGGAATTAATATGATTTATTTTAAGCTCCTTACGGAAACTGCACTGCTACACACACGATTACGGGGCTGTCGCTGTCTGTTAGTAAAAATGTTACAGTCCTTTCATAGTTATTTTACCGCTGATATTGCATCACTGTCAAACTCACAGTGATCTTTATTCTCGTTGCTATAAGGTTGCTGGTGGCATGGGTTGCCAGAGGTAAAATAACGGTGAAAGGACTGTACCATGGATGTGCTGAACCAAAAATGTTAAAAGATACTTACGGCCTCAGCCTCCTTGTAGGCGGCGGTGAGTTCCTCTCGCTCGTTCTCAAGACGGCGCAGCTCGATCTCGAGCTCGTGATAACGGCGGGTCAACTCCGTGAGATTGGCGCGTGCGTCGTGCAGGTCATCTGTTGAGGAGACATTGGTCAGATGGTACTTAACTGGTTTCTTCTGGGCTCTTTCTTTGTCTCATAGACGTGGTAGAGAAGAAGAGGTAAGAGAATACAACGTGACGTTTAAGAAAAAGAATGAAAGTGATCATTATATTGCCGGAAAAAAATAGGTCTGTTGTTCCAAAGCAGCAGAAAAAGTTTTTCTTTAATTATTTAGGTCTATAAATGTTGACAATTATGATAGCGGAGACTTTGGCGTCAAGATAAGCAAAAGTAAACGTGGATCGATTACTATCTTATAATAACGTTTTTATTACTTTGATCTATTCCATTCCAATCCATTACCTAATTTTGCTTACGCCAAGAAAAAATGGAGAAGTCATATAATTAGTGAAAGTGAGATTTTTGCTTTGATAGAAAATACTGTAGTCAATAAAAAATACTTACCACCCAGCTTCTTGTTCTCACGGCCAAGGGCATCCTTCTGCTCACGGGTCTTGTCGAGTTCGTGGGAGATGCGCTGGATCTCAGTGATCTTGACACGCAGGTCACGCTGGGTCTGTTCGTACAGCTGTACGGTCTCTTCCAGGCGCGACTTGATCTCGATGTTGACACGTTCAAGCTGCTCAGTCCTCTTCTGCAGCTCCCGAGCTGTTCCATTGGCCTTCTCCAGGTCGATGATGAGGACCTCAACCTGTGGGGTTTGGTAAATTAGTTCCTATTTTTTCGGCAGACTGATGGAGTTCCGAAAACTTAAGTTTGACGCCTTCGATTTCTGATACTGTTTGCTACTGAATTAGAAAAGGGGCAACTACTAGTTCCTAATTTCGAAAATTACGAATACGTACCTCGCTCTGAAGACGAGACTTCTGCTTCTCAATGCTGTTGATCTTAACGATGAGGGTCTCGATCTGTTCCTCTTGTTCCTGGATGCGGATGGAGTACTTGCGGCGGATCTCCTCAATTTCTTCAGACCTGGCAGCAGCCTCAGCCTCGAACTTGGACTTCCAGTGGCTAACCTCGCCGTTGGACTTGACCAGTTGGCGTTCCAGGTCCAAACGGGCCTCGGATTCCTCCTCAAGCTGGACGCGGACGGACTCCAAGTCGATTTCAACCTGTAGGTGTTGGAAAACGATTTTGATATACATTGATGTTATTGTCACATAAGTGCGACGTGAAATCAGAAGCTGATTCCTTCAATGAAATCTGATATCTATGAACTCTAAATATAAACTATTATATACTTGGGGTTTTAAGCAAATTGCGTTGGTAGAAGACCAAAAATTACCGATACAAAAACTTAAATGATTCTTACCTGGTGAAGGCTAGCCTCAAGCAGAGAGCGCCTCCTCTCCTCATCCTCGAGCCTGCGGCGAGAGTCCTCGAGCTGGCTGGCCAACTGGCTCCTAAGGTACACCACGTTCTCAATGTTCACCTGGAAAGTGTAACCACTTCTATTAGTATCTAGATATACGTAAAAGTTTTTGTAGAAAAAGTTCCAACGTAGTAGTTTTCTGTGATTGGATATAAGTTTTATCACGGGAATAAAATGGTTTTCATAATTCTTCATTTTATCTATCTGATGGGAAAAATATAAGCTCACCTTAAGGTCCTGAACTTCCTTGATGAGCTCAACATTCTCCTGGGACAGGCGCTGCTTGTGGGAGGTGATGTCCACAATGGTGCGGTTCAGCTCCTCGATCTTGATGTGCAGCTCGCTGATGTTGATCTCGAGCCTCTCGCATGTCTTGGAGATAGTGATCTTCTCCTTGGTCGTGTTTTCCACTTGGGCCAACAACTCGTAAACTTCAGCTTGGAATTTGGACTTTTCCTTCTCAGACCTGGTGACAAAGAAAGATATGATGCAATCACGGGAAACGTCAATATTTTTAGTATGATGTAGGTGGACGTTTTGTAGATGATGTATTAATGTAATGTGTAATAGACGCACAGCAATTTTCGCAATAGGTTTCGCATAGCATTATCTTAACTCTAAACATTGAAATCACAGTTTAGTTAGTACAACGATGACTAGATGTATTTAGAGGATAGTCAGTGTGTCCTCACCTGGCTCTGCTTTTGGTAAGCTGGTCGATTTGTTCCTGGAAGTCAACCACGATCTCCTGGTGTTTCCTCTTGAGCAGGTGGGCGGTCTCCTCGGACTCAAGATGGACATCTTCCAGTAGCTTGCGGAGCTTGGTAAGTTCGGTGTCGCGTTTTCTGTTGATCTCGAACTGAAAAATGTATGGTACCATTTCAAAATACGACCCCAAAACATGGAATCTTTGGGGTGGACATTTGAAATATTATTTTTGCACTATGACCTAACCATTTTCTTTGATGGGCTATTTGAACTCAATGAAGGATTTATGCCCACTATACGACTGAATTTGTGAAACGAAATATTGAATAACGTTTAGTTATTATAACATTTGTTGCAAAAAACCAGTTAAACTATAACTTTAACAAGGATAATATTTCTGCAACTTGAAATAAACATTTACCTTTACACTCAGTAATACTCAATACGTAAAATGATCAAATAATGCTTTGTTATTTTTATAAGAACTGATGTAACATCTTACGTGAAAATAAAATGATACTTTATAATTATGTTTAATTCGTTTCACTTTTTTCCTGAAATAGATACAGTTAATAGACATAGAAAATATCGCTAAGCAATAGTTCGCAATGGTGGCTTATAAATAATTTCGCAAAGCTTTTAAAATGATTGTTAAGTTTTCACGAATCTGTTTATTTTATTTTCCTTAGACTATTGTTTTCAGTTTTCTTTGTTCCATTAAAGCTTTCTTCTTGAGTTGTGTTTTCTTTTTAACACTCAGTTATATTATTGTGTTTTTGCGTTGTTTTCATTATCTCTTCACTAAAGTCGGTGTTATTTACTTCTTATGTTTGACTTTTCTAATGTTGGGTTTCCAGTGCCAATTTATCTTTGTTTCCTTCTTCAGTTTCCTCTTGTTGTTGTTTTTCAGTATTTGTGCTTGATCCATTTAAGTCCTTACCGATACTTTGATAGTAGTTGTAATGGCTACCTTTGTCAAAATTAGTAAATATATGTTTGGAATATCTACCTGACTCTCGGCCCCGCCTTCAGCTTCCTCCAGCCTCTCAGAGAGTTGGATAACTTGCACGCTCAAATCTGCCTTCTCCCTCTCGATCTGGAAATTAACAATAGTTGTACAAAGTTGGAAGGTGAACTTTAATATTATTTTGTTATAATTTTAGTTGTACTTGTCGATGATTGTTAAACTTGATAAGTTATGATATTTTACTAAAAAGAGTTACTTCATGATTAGCGAGTTAAGTTAACTGTCGTTATGTTGTCATGTTTACTACTTTCACAACTCTGATTAACTTAGTTTTTGATGTAGTTAATAAAAGTAACTACTTATTGTGCATCATCCCCAATCATAAGTGTTAACTTTCCTAAAAATGTACCTTTTTTCATAAAATAATTTGTTTTCAATCATTATGCAATAACAGGTTTCTGGGTAACTCGTTCTTCACATATTTCAGCATTGTACCCATCTAAAATAAGAAACAGTTTATGTCTCACGGCAGCTCTGACTAACTCGGATATTTTCGCTACTCATACCGCAGTCTATTATTATATTTCAATATTGTGGCATTCTCAACGGGAACGAGCATCATTTGGCCCAGTTTCAAAAGTGAGACCGGAGAGCGAGGAGTTGAGATTTCAGAGAATGCTTTCGCTACAGAGCTAAATATATCGCAGAGTGAGCGAGCGCCGGCAAGCGCGAGTCGGCGGCGCAGCCGGCTTGCAGCACGCATGCGCGTTTGCCATTCTATGACCACGCAACCGCGCAACCAAAATAGAATGCGCGAAGCTTGATCAGATGTCTGTCCTGAACAATCCTCGCGTATTGTGTATGACGTCCCTGTTATCTATGATATTGAACTTTATCACACGGATCTGAACCTATTTGGAAACCTAAGGTCACTTCACAATCCCTTCAAACAACTTTTTTTAATACATTTTTTTTTTTTCACATAACCAAGTAATATTCTAAGAAGTAATCCGTAGCGCAAATATATTTAAAAAAAAGATTAGTTTTCTCAAATGAGAGAGTTAATAAGCGATGAAAAAAATTATGACTTTGAAAAAAGTTAGGACATAAGAATTGCATCATAATTAGGTATCAATGATGAATTTATTACTAAAATGGGGGTAAAAGTATGCACTGATGGGGGTGGAAATGCAGTTAAAGGCATAGGGCGGGCGGTATTAATAGAGGTGTTGCGGAAGGCGCTCGCTCCGCCTACACCTGAGCGGCGCGCGCGCCCTGTATGGCCGCCGCGCACGCCGTATCAAATTTCGCATGCTCGATCAGCTTACCCTCTGACGCAGCTCCCTTTCGGATTCCAGATCATCATGGAGGAGACGGATTTTGTCCTGAAAAATACAACATATTCTATCATGTGTCCGCAAACACTTCACAAGCACTGCACTGTGTCGTCGGGGCCGGTACCTCCAGCCTGGAGAGAGCACTCAGGTCGGCGCTGTACTCGATGTTGACGTCGGTGGTGCCACCGCCGCTGCTGCGGTAGGTGTACTTGGAAGTTTTCGCCACGGCGGACATTGTCGCTGGTTCGTCTCTCGATCGGCAGTCGGCGCTACGTTACCGGTCGGGCACCGTTCGACTAGTGAGAGCGGGTGCGGGCGGCGCGCGCGCACCACGGCAGCCCCGCGCCCCCCGCGCCCTCTCGCGCCCCCTTCCCGGCCCCGCGCGCTCCAGGGCGGCCGGCCGGCTGGAGCTCGCGGATCGTGTTACCACCCCCGCGCACCCCCCTCTCAGCCTTTTATAGACACGCCCGTCTTGACGCCGTCGCGGTTCTCTTTTATTTGTTTTGCCCAAAAATTTGGCGAAACCCTTCACGTCCACTTGTCTTATCATGCAGTAGTGCAGCTAACACAAAGCGCAACGACGCAGCGCGGCTATATCGCCGTAGACAGAGTTGTTGTAAACAGTGGAGTCGTGGACGGAGAGTCGGGTCCAGGCGTTTCCTGGTGGATTCCTGTCGGTCCCTGGCAGGCGCCCGCGCCCCGCTAAATGCCACCAATCGACTGAACTTAACAATGAACTTCTTGTACTCTTTAAATTAACCTCTAACAAGCGATGACTCTGCTCTCTGTTTACAAACATTAATTAAATCTAATTTTATCGGTTGATCTTGAGAATAAGACATGAATTTAATATTAAATCAATTTTAATGGAATCACTTATTGATGGTCCTAGATAGATTCATTTTATCCTTATTTCCACAAGATTTCGTAGAATCCCAAACGTTGTTGTTATTTATGTTTGTTTATGTTAGAGAAACAGATGCATATGAAGCTACATGACCGCTGCATCGCGTTCACAGAGCGTCGCGTCGTAGCACGTCGTAGCAGTTGTCGTAGACCCTACATAGCAACTTAATTCAACGAGCAAGAGTACCAAAACCGTAGCAGATAGGTATTCGGATACCATTTATAATGCTACAACACAATTCACATATATAAAAGAACACTTTAAAACGAAAATGTATAATAAAGAAAGGATTTGCGAAAATTAACCCTTAAGGGAGTGAAAAGGGGGGAATCGTTTATAGCAAAATCTTATTCATTAGGTTTATAAACTTGAATCTTGGTACGAATGCGTACCTAAGTAAATAAAATGTTTGTCTTTATTAGTTTTTCAAAACTACCCCTCCCTCCCCCTCCCTAAAGGGGCTTAAGGGGTTTTAAAGTTTGTGTGGAAGAATCGTTACACGTGGTCCAAGGAATTTGAAATTTACCATTAATTACCCTTATAAAAAAGTTAGAATTACGTGTTTTTGGATTTATCGAAATTCAACCCGTGATTGGGTGAAAAAGGGTCATCAAGTTTTTAGGGGAAGATTTTGCTGCTTGCTTGGACTAACTCGAAAATTACATTTAAATTAACTAACGAACTATAAAAATATAATAACCTAACCTAACTAAAACTATTAACAAAATAACCTCAAATATGGCGTCGACAAATTCCTCCGCGTCGCTGTCAACTGTTAATGTACCCGAGAGACTGGCGGCCTTGCCATGTTGCATGGCAATGCTTAGCCTCTGACCAAGATAAAAGCCAGCCCTTGGGTCACGGCAAGTGTCAACCAGCCTTTTGGAGATTTCATTGAACAAAACATGAGCATTGGGACCTCACGGCGTGAGGGTTTCAACCCCAAACGGCTCGAAAATATAGTACCGATAAGGTTATTATACTTTCGCCGCTTGAGATTTTCAGCAGCCGCAGCAGCAGCGCCAGCACAAAAAATGGTAGAAATAATCGAAAATTGGTAGAAATAATCGTAAAGTCAAATGACCACAGCAAACGATTTTTTTTTTTTAAATCAACCGGCATGAAAAAAGAAAAAATATTTGTTAGTTTTTTCCTTGTGTACATTTATGAAAAGTGCTTATTCTCAGCCTAATTAGAATAAATGACTTTTGATTATGATTTCAATACAATAAAGTTAAAAATTAAAGGCGGTCTCCATAAAAGAAAGATATTTTTTAAAATCTAAAGTATAAAAAAATATATATGGTTAAATATTGTACGGTGGTACGAATCCCTTCGAGTGCGAGTTCTACTCCCACTTCACCGCATTTTTCTTGATGATATTCTGCAACTATAATGTAAGTAAACTCAACCACACATCATGTTTTTCGTTAATCTAAATTAGTTTATACATATGTAAGTCAGTGTGTGTAAGTAACACAGGTATTTTATTCCTTTTTCGGGCACCACTCTCTCAAAAATGTTAAGTTTGTATATTAAATTAAGCACTTCCTGTCTACAACAGCAACTGTGATGAGAAAATAAATACATATTAATAACTACACAACTTTTTTAGCCATTAAAAAAGCATGAAGGCTCTTTCCTGACATAAAAAAAGATCGCAAATCTTTATAATTTATATTTTAATCTGTGGCGCATTTATTCATACGGGATGCAAAGTAAATAGCATGCGTGTTAAGTACACACCATTGCATCCACCAAATGAATGCTCAGTGCATTGTGAATCTAAAAGCGGTACTATAAGAGCCACTTTTCGAGTAAGTGAATTTAAAAAATAAAAACAATATTAGTCGCAAGGACATTATTATTTATTTATTTATTAAAACTTTATGCATAAGTAAAAACTGTACAAAGACGGACTTAATGCCTTGAGCATTTTCTACCAGTCTACCTTAGGGTGATGCAGAGACAATACACAGTAGGTGCAATAATAGAAAACAATTTAGAAGATATTAATAACTAAGATACAAGAATAAATAGATATATACATACATACAACAAAAAAAAAAAGTTATGAGAGTTAAAAGAAAACATACAACAACGTAATTCAAAAAAAAAAAAAAACAATTTCTCTTTAGTCACAGTCTATCCACTTCATAAATACTCAACCCAAATTAATGTAGTTATAGAATAGTGACTGTTGAAAGCTGTATTATTCTAAGTATATAAGCTGAGGAAACTAATCATTGGAAGGCCATCGGTAGGTGAGTAAAATGATAAACTATTCATGGTCAAATGCGATCAATAACAGGCTAATTCTTTTACTACTGTACACATTATAATAAGTACATTATTATCTGAAGGTGCACTTTCATGCGTTTTTATGTTAACAGTGACCGTTTCTAAAACTGATAACCGGAGATCGGAATAGGTAGAGTTTATTTACCTGGACTTCGAGGAAAATACGTAGAGTGGATAATACCTCCTCTAAAATCCTGGACTAATTATAATGAAGTTTAAATCCCGGGATTTATGAACCACGAATTATTTATTGGACTTAATTTATTGATTTACAAATTATTGATTTGATGAATCATATTATATTTAAAAAAAATATATATATATAACTACTAGCTTCTGCCCGCGACTTCGTTCGCGTGGAAGTCGTAAGAAACCACAATATACTAAAATACCAGCCACATTTTAATTTTTTTCCGACACTTCCAACAAATATCGTTAATGTTTACAAATATGTAAACAAAAACTTAACAAATTATATACCAAAACCTTCCCCGAGAACCACGCTATCCATTGGTGAAAACAGCATGAAAATCGGTGCAGTAGTTTTTGGGTTTATCGCGAACAGACAGATAGACAGACAGACAGACAGACGCGGTGGAGAACTTTGTTTTATAATATGTAGTAATTAAATTAAAGAGCTTTGTTTTACATATTAAAGGAAAATAAACTCTTGAAAAGTTGGCTGGTTATTAAGTGAATATTATGTTGCGATAAAAAAGAGTATTAACCACTCTATGTAGTAACATCCTTCCTCGAAGTTTATGTAAATAAACTCTACCTATCCCGATTTACCAATGTTTTGTGAAATGTTTTTGCCACTAAATCAATAGAAAAGCCTTCCAGTGTGACGAAGCTAAACTTTTTCTGGCACATCCTTGAACTATGCATTCAACCTCATCACCAATTTTCCTAAGGGAATACATGCGACTAAACAGAAGTTCTATACAGTGTACAAGATTATATGTTACGTAAATTAAAATAATGGAAGCATCCAGAGACTGAAACCGACCTAAGCATGCATTAAGATTAAACAGAAGTTTACATTTAACTACCCCGTTCTTTAAACAAACATTATTTAAAAATTAACACGTTCCGCTGAATTTAATACGCATTTATCAGCCGGTTCGCGTGATGCATGAGTATATTTCAAAACCGGAGCACCTGCATTCGCTGCGGCATAGTATCGTCAAGAGTGAAATGTCAACGATATTTTCTCATAAGTCCTAATCACCGATATTAATCATGGATTTATTTTGGTTAGTGCACGTACTGTCGTCGAGAAACTATCTCGCAAATATCAAAACAGATGCAATCAAATTAATTAAGAAGTTAATTTTGGTGGTATTCAACTCACACCGCATATTGGTGATTTAACCATGAACTAGTAGCGGAGGCTCAAGCAAGTCTACTGGTAAATCTACTAATAGGCTGAGTAGGCTTGAGCCTAGGGCGACAGGTTTTATGGGTGGCAAATATGGCAACAGATTTTGTCTTGCTATGTCTTGCAGAAAGAAGTGTACATCATTGTGTCATCGTTACGATGGCTTTTCCTTCTTCCCTTTCATTGTACATTCCACGGTACCGCAATCTATATTCTATGGAAAAACATCCAGTTCCCGGCCCCCAACTAGTAATCTCAATCAATCAATCAATATCTTTATTGTGGATTATAGGTAGGTACATATTATAATACAGGTCTTAATTTTTTTTTATTGTGATCAGCTATGTCCCGCTCTTAGGGCATACAATAGAAACACACACCAATTAGGTACATAGAAATTACATTTACATTATTGTTACAAATTATTAAGATTTTACATAGAATATTTAAAAAAATTATAAATAATAATAAAACCGTTCGAATTTAGGTTACACATCAGTGGGACACTAAACGCATCATGACTAAAGGGGACTGTATTGGAGAAGTTATTTGTCTGATAGGAAGTCTTTTAAAGAGTAGTAGCACTTGTCTACTAACAGTTCATGGAGATTTTTTTTTTTTTTTTCATATCCGTAATTATTCTAATAGCTTAATAATAGCCTAGTAATCTGCCTCTACCCACACTTTGTATGAGTGGCAAGAGAGCGAAATTACGGAACAAATACAGGGTGGAACTGACATCGACGCCCAAACTGTAACCATTATTCTAGACCCCGAGAGTAGTTTTTTTTTTTTTTTTTACTGATTGTAAACGCAATAAAATGTATTGAAAGGGGGATTGAGGGGAGGGGGCAGTCCGCCTCGGGCTCCCGGCCGTGGGTGCCCCCCAAATCTTGAGAAAAACTTTTTAAGGTAAGGGGCGTAGCACACGTATCAAATCGGAAAGGGATCGTCACCGTATCAACTCGAGCCGTTCAGTATTATTTGTATGAAACTCCCTAATCGGAATCGTAACGTAATCGCCTCGCCTCGGGACAAGCTCACAACCGCGGTGTGGTGAGTGGTCGACTTGCAGTTCCCGCGCTTACGGTTCTCCGTTGCCTAGCTTACGGCTCTCCGTACCCTAGCTTACGTCTATTCGTCCACGCCCCTCCCGCGGTCTGCGTTTCCGAACGTTTCTCTGAATGTTGTATGCTTCTTTCTTATACATTCTTCTATAGACTGCAGTATGTTATAAAAGAGATATTTTGGCAAATGGAAATAAATATAAAATGTATCTTCATCATCTATCAAATGTTTTATAATAGTCCGAATTCTTCTTCAGTTCTTCTTGCTTTATTCATATTGTGTACCCATATTCTTTTTCTTCGTTTCTTTCTATTTTCTTTTTCCTCTTCATCAAGTGCTATGGCAATGATAACCAACTCACGTATTGTGAACCGAGACATAACCGTGCGCTACACTTAACGTTCGGGTTCAAAATGATTGAACTAGTGCCGCCTAGCCGTCAACCAGCGGTCGGCGAGCCGTAAGCGCGGCGTCGCCTAGCCGTAGCCGAGTCGACGTATCGGAGCTTCTGATCCCGCTTTGGTTACGTGCTTACGTAAGGTTGACGACTGTTTGACGGCGACGCGAAAGGCGATACGGTTACGATCCTTTTCGATTTGATAAATGTGCTACGACCTTTAATCAAATCAATATAAATGTTCAGTAAGAAGCAGTTGGAGGGCCATTACATAAAAGTGCTAAAAATTTAAAAAATTTTCGCTCGCTCTTGTCAGCATTATCTTTTGTCAGGCTTTTCTGCATGTCTAAGTCGACAAGCAACTCCTGTTTCTGCATAAAAAGTCAAAAGTAAACCTAACCTACACAAGCTGGTGTGCAAACATTTTCAAGCTCGCTTCGCTGGCATCCTACATTCTCTTCATTCTCATGTTTTCTTTATAAGTCGATAAAGAAAACCAACTCCTATTTCCGTATGAATCTTCAAAAGAAACCTAACTGAGAATAAAGAGACGGGCTGCAAAAAAAAAATCAATGAAAATGCCCGTAAATAGCATTTTTTTTTTGTCTTTATTCAATTTATGCAAAATGTTACTAGAAATAGAGAAAAAAGAGGAGGGGGAGGCCTCATTTTGCTCTGCCGCCTTATTAGTCGTACATGATTGAACTATTTCTTGTACAATTTCAACCAAATTTTTGGGTTGTAAAAAAAACTAGAAACTGACAATTGTAGAGGGCCGCAAAAATTTTACAGCCTATACTTGGAAAATGTGTAAATCCGCCAATGCCATGAACTAACATAAGATAATAGTATAATCAGCCTATAATGCTCCCCATTGAGATACAAGCCTGCCTCGAATTTTTGGGTCAAACGGTGAAGAAAAACATCGTGACGAAACCAGCATATCCTAGAACTAACATAGTGTGTTATTAAATTCAATCAAAGTACACTTAACATAGTATTTTTTTTATAGTATAAATTTTTCAAATATATAGAAATACGAAGACAACAATAAAAATAATGAATACCCGGGATCAATACTACAGTGTAATGCGTTTTTCTACTACGCCTGCTACATAATTATGCTAGTTTATTCTCGAGATTAAACTAATTATTGTCTTATCATGAATGACGATGACTATTAGCTATTACACCATAATCTATGCACTATGGCGTGACGTCTATTTGTATACTTAGACTGTAAAATGCTAACGCTTAACGGCGGTGTCAGTAAACCGGATAAGCGACGCCGACGTCACTTTCAGTCAATTTATAAACTGTAAGTTTGTAAACAAGTACTTTCATCTTATAAGGCCGAAAAGAACATGAATCGTTCGATGTACGAAGGAGCAGATGCACATACCTATGGAAAACAAAATCAGCCACACCCCAGAATATTTTTGCCGTAGATAAAATTAAGCATAGATTCCCTCATTTCGATATGTGCACATTATAAAGACTCACACCGTATATACTAATACTGTGAATTTTTCACGTATCCAAATACAACCAGCTCACCAGCTTCACCTTTGTACGTATTTTTCTGTTCCTTTCTTGTTGTCTGTTTATATGTGTGTACATAAATTGTTAAATAAATAAATAATAAACCATTTTGCTGGCAGAGGGGGAGAACACTTGACTCTAACAAAAATTAGCACTTTAAAGCTTAATATTACGCAAACGGATCCCTGAATCGAAAAATGTTTTCACAAACCTATAATATTTTTAAACGGCCTATCCTACGGTACTCCATACTATAGGATAGACGAGAAAAAAAAATATCATCCCTACTTAACGTGTAGGGGAGGTACACTATACAAAAATATTTTTTTAGATTTTATTTCTGTACTTTGTCGGCGTAATTAATATGTATACCCATACCAACTTACAGCTTTCTAGTACTAAGAGTCTCTGAGCTAAGCCGCGGACAGCGAGCAAGCGACAGACAGACAGACAGACGGAAATGGCGAAACTATAAAGGTTGTTTAGTACGGAACCCTAAAAAACAAAGTCTTCTATATACGAAAAAGTGATGTCGCTTATGTACACGGCTACGGCTACACATCAAGCTATACATTGTAAGCTGATCTCGCATTGTATAAGATTTCCGTATAGTGAGAGGTCAGCTTATTCTGAAAACGTATAGCTTGTTATGTAGCCGTGTGTACACTTCATAATTCTGAACAAAGTGGGTAAAGAAAATAATGAAAGAAATGACAAAAGTTTCAGAACTGACAGCCATCTGGATAGCTAACTAAACGTGTATTATTTTTATTTGAATTCCAAACCGCTGTTTCTGTTTCTCAAAAAAAGATGCTGCTCAAAAGAGCTGATTATAAATAAACAGCCAAGATAGTCTTGGGTAAAAAAAAAAAACTGTAAGAGCAGTTCCAAGAAGATATTTGATCAAGAGCTGAAAGACAAATGAAAAAATTTAGACCAGGGAAAAATAAGAGGCAGAGCTTGTTGTAGAAGCACAACGCAGTACTTGTTTCAGATAGATTCAAATTTTGAATTTGAATTTGAACTGTTTCGACTCCAGTGCAATGAGGTTTTTAACTATCAAGCTCGCAATTATGGTGCCATCGCCACCTTCCACTGTGTGAGATGCGTTTTGTGTCCATTTTTTGTGGAGCTAACATTATCTGATACCAGTAATTTATGTACTTAAATTGAATACTTAATATAATTTAATATTTTATTGTGTATTGTACGAGTACATAATTTAGACTAGTATTATAAAAGAGGTAAAATTTTATAGTAAGTTTGTATGTATGGGGTAATCTCTAAAACTACTGAACGGATTCTAATAATTCTTTCATCTATATGTAGCTGCTTTATCCCTGATTGAAATAGGTTATAATGTATCCTTATATCCTGCATATTAGGCGTGCTATCACATTTTTTGTCAAGCAAATCGGAAATAAATACTTACTAAAATAAAGCAGAAGAGTTTTTTTTTTATTGTTTGATCGCACATTTCTCTGGAACTAGCAGCCGAATTCAAGCAATTCTTTTTGCATTTAGCATAGCCCAATTCTTGAGGAAGGCTATAGGTTATAATAACATTACGTTATGGGTTATAGCGTATTTTAATGTTATTACTCGTACGACTTTATAGCCTTAGGAAATGACCAAAAAGAAAAAAAAGTCAAAAAGCCCGCTAAGCGTAAACGAAGTAAAAGCGCGGTCGGGCGGGGCGATGCTATGTGATGTGACGGGGGCCGAGGGTGTTTTATAAAAATAAGGCTGTTAATTTAGTATATGATTGTATATCTTACGACTTCGACGCGAACGAAGTCGCGGGCAGAAGCTAGTTGTATATATTTGATATATTGATCAATATTGAGTCAATTGTAACGAATATTAACTATGAATACTAATTTGTGTGTATCATTTTACCCCATAAAATGTTGTCATAAGTAATTTATAATGCCTCCTATGAATATGGGTAGAAAAAAGTACATATCAACTAGTGCTTTAATTTTTACATAAGACGTGACAGATATTGATAATGAGGCACGCTTATCGTCGCGTACCTTTATCTTACTGTTAATAATTACGCCTAAAAAGACTTCGAAATGCTACTGAATTGTACACCGACATTGACCACTCCACTACTATAGCCATTGCGAGCAGATGCAAAGCTGGTGGGTATGTCGGAGTAGTCCGAGCCTGTTAGCAAGGCGGAGACGTTTACCAGTAGGTATGTAAGAAGATATATTATTACCTACATTAAAAAACTGCTGCCATGCGTAGATTTTACCCCACTTTAGGCTCCGACTATTGAAATTAACTCTCAGATTAGATCAACATTGAAAACAATAATAATCTCGCTGGTTAGCTCGCTCTAAAGCTATGTATATAATATTTTGTGTCTAACTACAACGTCAGAGTTGTCAAACTAATAAATTAGATATGAAAATCTGTGCACGACTGTCCTGCGGCCCGATTTTCACCACGCAGCGCACGCACAGGTGGGAAAGTATTCGGTTATATTCGTACCTGCGCGAAGTGGGCCGAGCGCTTTCCGTGTGACCCCTTCCCCCACGCGTCGCATCCCCTTTAGCGAATGACTCAGCCGACTCTGGACACGATGGAAATTATTAATGCCAGCTTTTCCAACCTGTTTATGTGTCGCCCCAACGCTTTTTAACTTTATGTCCCTTCAATATATAATATAGATATTTATCAGAATAGTTGTTAATATTAGTTATTTTGAAACTAATTTATTTGGAATGGGATGACTGCAACTTTTACAGCGGTTTCCCATTTGGCTTAGCTCGAGAAACTGTATGTACGAATCGGTTTCAATCTTTAGTGTGCTGCGATATTCTTTTTTAGTATTGGTATTTTGTTGTTTTGGAGTTATCGTTCTACCTTTCAAACTGAAAATAATTTGCTTTGTCGAAGTGAAGCGATTAAAGTGAAGAAAAATACTGCAACAATCTGTATCTCACGTCTCAAAGAGTATTTGAAACTAATTTATCGGTAACTTTCATATTTCACAGTATATATCTTTTAGCAGCAACGCTAAGAAATGCTCTCAGCAATAATCGTAAATAAGATGCAAAACACATGCATAAACAGATCAATGAACGAAATCTCAAAAATTCCGAATGTCTCTTCGTATCTATTTAGAACGAAAGGGCATTCACATGCAGATATAGTTTCTTGCCAAAACACCTTGTCTAGCAACTCAAGTCACTATGGACTGATACCAATATATCTATTAGGTTAATCGGTCTATCGTGTTTCGCCTAAAAACATTACTACGTTATTTTCAGAGTCCAATTTGTATATATCTAAGTGTCTACAAAATAGAAAAGTGGAATATAAATAGATGGTACAGACGTCACATTTGAAATTCAATGATATTTGAAAGTATGCTTTACCTTATAGTGAACTTGCTTAATAAAGATGTTTTATCTCCAATATTTTGTCATAATGGGCTTTTCAATGTCGGTTTTTTAATACACAAAACCTAATCGTTTGATTTAGAGTCATAGGTCAAAGAAATTGGGACCGTCAAATGCATACCGTATGTCAGCCAAAAAGTGAAAGTATCAAAACAATAGTCTAATCTTAGAACAAATGAATCACTTCGATAAATCGAATCGCTATCTTAATGATGTGCCTAACGTAGTCGAATTGTCCGGAATATTTTGACGAGGCGAGTCCTAAATACATTCAGAATTCGTAAGTCAGCGAGTCATGGAAGTCGTCTTCGCACCCGATAAAGTTTATTTTGATCTTTACGTCCCTAACAGTCATAAAGGAGTAAGCGTCGGTGCCAACAATTCAAGTTATTTACGTGTCGTTTCGAATACCTCTATACTTCATGCCATTATGTGTTTTTATTGCGGTTGGGACAGAAGTAATAATATTTTTGGTGCATACCTATTTAATTGATTTAGTTTTGTTCAACCGAGCTGGGCGCACTTATCAAGCAGTTCAGAAAACTTTCGCTTGGGTATTAAACCTTAGTAGTTTTTATTGTTAATTTATATTATAATCTTATATATAAAATTCTCGTGTCACAGTGTTAGTTACCATAATCCTCCGAAACGGCTTGACCGATTTTTATGAAATTTTATATGCATATTCAATAGGTCTGAGAATCGGCTACTACCAATTTTTTTTTTCAAGTTTTAGCTAGGCAGGTAGGGTAGGGTAGGGTAGGGTAGGGTAGGTAGGTAGGTAGGGTAGTGTAGGGTAGGGTAGGGTAGGTAGGTAGGTAGGGTAGGGCAGGGTAGGTAGTTAAGTAGGTAGGGTAGGGTAGAGTAGTGGAGTTTATACTATAGCTTTTGACAGAACGAAGTCTTGTCGGGTCAGCAAGTAATATTATAAAAAGGAAAGATTTTATTTGTTTGTATCGAATAAGCTACGAAACTACTGGACCGATTTTAACCATTTTTTCACGAATATAAAGCTAAATTATCAGGAAGTAACATAAACTAAACCTTATTTTAAAAATAAATTAGAGATCCTTCAGAAATTTGCAATAATGTAACCCAAAGTAGCAACATTTTGCCTATAAACCATGGAATCGAAACATACGCGGGTGAAACCGCGGGGCGCAGCTAGTTATTTATACACATAGATGTATAAGTTTCACTTTCTAACTGCGGTGATGGAACGGTTTTTTACAAAAGGGTCACACAAGGGTATTTACTTGACGATGACTTCGACTGTTTTTTACAAATCATTGCATGCGTTAATGTAGAACTGAACAATTAGACTAAACTAATGTCCTTGCGTCTGGAAAAAAAACAGTGATGGAAATCAAAGATATTCCAATGGACTTTGACTATATATGTTCTGTTTCAGTAAATCTTGAAATGATTGAAACACCCACTTACAATCCCGATACAGATCGGAAATGTTCGGAAGTGTTGACTCTGTTTACGCATTTCTGGGTGACCTATTCTACAAGTGGTCTGTTATGCATCTATGTACCTACATAGATCTGTTACACTTAAAGCAGGTGGTGCTAGACCTGCGATGACTAATACAAGTATTTATGAAGTATGAATTTATTTCCTGTATAAGCTGACCTCTCATTGTATGGAAATTCTATACAATGCGAGATCAGCCTAAACTGGAAAGTATAGCTTGATTTGTAGCCGTGTGTATACTGATCTAAAAATATTTTGTACATGTTTTAAGAAGTCAGCTATTTGTTTTATGAATCTATTGAAAACTTAATCAAGAGTAGAAATAAAACGTCTCAAGTCTAAGGCTGTAGCGACGTAGATCGAAAATAAGGTATTTTGTGTTTACAGCAGTGTTTGGTTAAAGCCAGCAATAATGAATTCATCGACCACGTCTTACCTTCGCGCCTAAATCAATGCGACAGCCCACAGTACAATCTTCACTGAAAATTGAGTTTGTCATATGTCTATTTTTGCAAATATAGGTTTCTAGTGCTTCAAACGAATAAGCAACCTACGCGTGGACGTTTGAATCACCGGTTCTAATAACATCATTATTGGTTTATTTCTGGCTTCACGCTCATTTAACCTTAGGAGGTAAGTAGAACTCGGCTGCTGGTAAGTCGGTTATTAATCAAAGCTTTAGCGAATGAAAAATGCCAATAGGCTAGGTAGAGCCACGATCTTTATAACATGAATGGTAACGTCAGAAGAAAAGCAGTTAGATCAAGCTAAGTCGAGCAATTGAAAAACTTGTGTAAAGCCGAGGAGTTCTATATAGGTGAAACTTGTACATTCACTCAGGGTGCATTCACTTCGTAGTTACCTAATCCAGTTTTAGTCTGAAATCGATCGACCTGGCCTAATGCCCTAAATTTTTCTAGTGGGCACCTACGGTGTTCACCTCAGACACAGTATAATAAAGTAATAGTATTTCGTCTTTATAGAAAACGGCCGAAACGATGCGCTTTGAAATCTCAGTGTATACCAGAGTGCAACAGTCTTGAGTGCGCCGCAGTTACGCACGGATGCAGAATCTACCGAGCGGTCGTAGGTAATTATTCCAAGGTCACTGCCAAGATGTAATACTGTTACTTATTTATACTGTGCCTCAGACAAATGCTTCGCTGACCATTTTGTTTATCAAAATATTTTCAGGCTTGTACATACATATGTCATGAGTTCATTTCAAATATTTTTAACAATACACTTCGCATAGCTACATTTACCGGCAATTGCTTGTTTTAAAACAACTGCGCAAGAATCCAAAGCCAAAGCATACAAAGAGGTTTACATACAAGTACCAGGGTGCAAAACCTATATATATATATTATATATATGGATGATATACTACACAGCTAACTGTTTTCAGTCTACCTACATTCTGATAGAAGCAGACGGCGCATCTTAAAGAATTGTTTACGTCAAGGCAGTGTTCTGGCTCCCATTTTGTTTAACATCTACGCCAATGATCAACTCAATTCTATGAACACAGAAGGATTCCTCCACGCGGGATGATCTGGCGCTAACTATACTCGTAAGGACGGCAAACTTCAAGGATGACGAAGCAAAACTCGAAATGGCTCTGGCGAATCTCAGTGGATACTACGAAAACAATACACTAAGACCTTATCGGTCTAAACGTTTTAGGTATAAAAGCTCCTACAAACAGGCACGACACGCGACGCGACACAAGGGCACCGCCCGTCGCGCGACACGCCGTGTCTTTGTGTCGCTACTGTTTGTGGAGCCTTAAATCAATAAGGGTTTCGTCGAAACAGAGACTAAATATTTATACTTATACTTTAGATAGAGTTTATTTGCAAAAAGTTGAGAATATTCGTGTCTTGGGTGTCCTAATCGACCGTAAACGTACGTTCATCAATCCCATCGACGCAATCGTCACTAAATCGTCAATAATGTTGGGTTTTGTGAAGAGAACTTGCTCGGAGTTTTCTCCACATCGAACCTTATAGTTGACAACACCTTTGTCAGTTACTGCTGACATTATTAGACTACGCGTTTCCGGTCTGAAATCCCACATACGTGTCCATGTCAATAGGATAAAACGTATACAGGCCTTCATCCGGTTGGTCAGTCGCAGAATGTACCTTTCGCAAGATGCACCCCATACGCAAAACGTACCTACCATTCTCAGAATGCAGCTTTCTCAAAATGCACCTTTTTCAAAATGCGTCCTTACTCTTTAGATGCCGTAGTTGCTCTCAAGATACTAATTATTCCCATGGGCATAATTCATATCAATGTGATATCACTAGAAATATTGATGATAACTTTACAATTCGATTTTCTAAATTTCGCAGAATACTTTAAAAAAAATCTAGCGACCTGATTTGTTGGCATAGTATCCTTCCATTTTAATATTTACGAATTTATTGCACTCGTTAGCACGCGCTAACGTCATTTATCATTTTTATTTTGAATTTTAGCATCTCATTCTTGTTTTAATTTGATTTTTGTATTTCTCTATTCTTGTATCTTTTTAGTAAGTATGTCATGTACCTATGAATCGTAATATGACATCGTATATATAACTATAATTTTAACTATAACTTTTAAGAACAAAACTTGCGTGTACTCCTGTGTACTTCATAAGTGACCAATTCACCAAAATCGTATACGATTATATTAGGCTATATGTTACTAGTGAATAAATCGTCGGAGTACTTTTCAAATAAATAACAAAATGATCGAGAATGCATTCTTTAAGTCGTTAATATTTCATTGTTCAGAATGTACCTAATGGTCAGACGGCCAATATGTTACAGCGATTAAATAAGATAGTAACAGCTACAAATGATGACAACAGTTTATTTGACACTTACTAGTATTGATGATTACAACTGCTGTTGCTGCATATCACATAGAATTATTCTTAGTGAGTTTTTGAACAGGGATTGCTATAGCAGCTATTCCAACTGTAGGTAGAAGACGAATATTTTATGTAAGAAAACCATTTCAAATTTTTCAAGCGTAGGGATTTAACGAAGCGTGAAGTATGGCAGAAAGGAAAGGAGGCATCTATCTATTCAGCAGTTGGTGATCTCGGGCTGCTGAAATGATGAAGATGATAAAGGTTTTGTTTTTACACCTTTTGGGTATTATGAAAAAAACTAAAGTGGAAATGGGCAGGTCATATTGCGAGACTTACAGACCAGAGATGGACCATGAGAACGACACGTGGCCCACAAGGCAAAAGGAATAAAGGGAGACCTTTAACACGCTGGGAAGATGAAATTATAAGAACAGCTGGCCAACTCTGGAGACATGTAGCGCAGGACAGAGATAAATGGAGATCTTTGGAGGAGGCCTTCATCTACCCTGGGGTTCTTGTAGATCAAGATTTTTTTAATAATTACTATTTAACAAAAAAACTTCTACTAATACTTAAATATATTAAATGTAAAGCCAACAGAACTAAAATAGGAATACTAATACTAGAAGTAAGAAACTGAAGTTATAGATAAGAAATTGGTTGTTTGTAAAGTTGGTTTACGGACAATAGTTTAACGTGACAACGTCATAACAAAACATTGATGCGGCGCAAGCGTACAATGAGCGTAACGGGACAATGAGCGTAACGGGACAATGAGTGATCCTTTTTCGTGTATGCAGCCGGCGTTCATCGATTTATTAGACGTTGACACGTCAAAAATAAAAATAAATGTTGAGTACACACCTTATTTATATCGATAAAAAGGCCATACCTACATGTGTACGGTAATGCTATGCTACGCAGGTATGAAAATCACCGCAATACAAAAAAAAAACATGGGTCGGCAATTATTTAAAGAATTGAGGGTGCGCTTTGACCAAAAGTCAAAAAACCTCCTTAAAAAAATGAAAGAATTTCAGGAAGGCATAATTTAACAAATCACCCAAAGATATTTGTGCCATAATAATTTACATCAACAACAAACCGTATTTTTGTGATGTGAAATGAAACATGCGTCCATTCTATTCTTGTACCACGTAATACATTTTGCAAGTTTTAACCGAGTGTTTATTTTTGAAGCGCGTCATCGTTCGCTCGTGTCTTCCCGTTTAATTTTAATACGTACAGGTTAAGTGATCTGGGTTTCTTTGAAGGATGAGATGTGTTACGAAAATAAGTATCTGCAAAAGCCGACTTAGCTTCATGATATTAGCTTGGTCATTAAAAAGACAGCATAAGTTTGATCGCCAAAATGTTGTATGAAATTACACTCTCTCCAAATGGATTTGTAATCTAGACAGTACAACAAAAGCTACCATAGTAAAATAAAAGCTAGCCGGATTTTGGAGCAAGATGTTATTGGTTACAATAACAATAAATGATGACGTGGTAAAAATATGAAAAGAGAACGAAGGTGGTAGACGGACTGACTACACAGGGTACTTACAGGCAGGTATTAAGGCTCGAACAGACTCGCGCGATATCGCGGGCGCGACAGGCAGCGACAAAGAAATTGTGCTACTAGTGTCGGGTTGCGCCAATTATTAAAATTTTTTTTAATTTTTTTTTTTTTGAGGACATCGTGGCTAAGTAATAACAGCCGCACGGGACGATCCGTCAGGTTAAGCTACGCTTGTCGGGGTTGGTCCGTGGATGGGTGACCATCTTTACATACCGAGACTCCTCCGTGCCTCGGAAAGCACGTTAAGCCGTTGGTCCCGGCTGTCATTCGTGGATCTTTGACAGTCGTTACGGGTCGTCAGAAGCCCAAAAGTCTGACAGCCAGTCTTAGCAAGGGGTATCGTGTTACCCAGTTACTGGGTTGTGGAGGTCAGATAGGCAGTCGCTCCATGTAAAATACTGGTATACAGCTGCATCCAGTTAGACTGGAAGCCGACCCCAACATAGTTGGGAAAAGGCTAGGCAGATTGATTGAGTGTCCCGTCGCGCCCGCGATATCGCACTAGTCTGTACGAGCCTTTAAACTTGTGGAGACTTTTTAATGCAACAACCAATTTACTAAATGCTGACTATTACACAAATACTTCATATTTTGAAGATACCAGTAATGTGTAAGTACCAGAAACTAGGCGGAGACACGTTGACGGCTTCAAATAAGTAAGCATAGTCCTATTACACGAACAATGGAATCCATTTTCAATATTAGTTACGTGATGTAACGTATTAAAACTGTTGTCTTCGTTAGGAACGTACTATTTATAAGTATGACGTCAAGACCCGAAGTCCCAAATATTGTTTCGATAAAATTCGATTAATGCAGAAATATTTTGAATTGTTTTCAACTTCTCGCTCACAAAGGTAAACTCGTCTTTTACAAAATATACAGGAATACGACGGTACACAGTTTGGAAAAATATTTTACGTCACACCTGGCCATAATGTGAGTTTTTCCGCACACTACGCGTACAGTAAAACTCGCATTATGGCCAGGTGAAGACGTAAAATTGGGTACTCACCACGGGCACTAAAAAAGAAAGCCCTCTATCGCATATTTACAACCCTCGCCTGCGGCTCGGGTCACAAATACCTACGATTTCGGGCTTTCTTTCTTTTACAGCCCTTGGTAAGTAATGTACTATTTTAGTTTTAAAATTAATAAGCAATAACAGAGGAGGTATATTACGAGTATAATGAATTATGATTAATTGGTTATCCAATAGAGTCCTGAGTCCAAAGATGAAATTGGTACTTGAATACTGGCACTACACTTTGGCGATTTTGTTCAAGTTTATTCATCATTAGGCCATAGCAGTCCACTGCTGGACATAGTTTCGCCGCGACGCCACAGTCCATGCCAGCTCCGACCCTTGCTCGAGTCAGCCCGGTCTGCTGAGCCTCTAGCTTCCCTAGGAGCATTTTCCGTTGGCATTTAGTTGGGCCACCTTCAGAGGTATGTGGTCCAACCAAACGCCAACAAAAATGCTACTAGGGTTTAAATTCGTCAATCAAATCAAATCTTAATTAGATCCAGCCTGTCCCTTGCTGCCCTTCCCCAGTGACGCCCTAAGCCGCGGTCCGTGCCCCACAGGGGGCGCAGGGGGTGCCCTTAGCGTGTAGTTGCTTAATTTTTAAGTTTTATGCCCTGGCTGGAGGCCTTCATTTATTGAGGCATCCACAGGCAAGCCCGGTTAAGCATGAAGTCGGCAACCTCAAAAGCATGTAGTTGAGTTGCGAGAGCCCTGTCGCAACCTTAGAGGTAAAACAAATCACCTTCCGAAAACTTACTTTAATGTAAACGAACTTATTTTCAGTCCTCGACGAGCATAATTTCAAATGTAAGTCTTATTTATCTTATATGGAACCCACGTAATCGCAGTGTCAATAATATCCCGAAATTATTCACGCAAGCAAAAGCGGCACTGGTGTATAGATGATTCATTCTGAAATAAACATTTATATATGAGTCAACGCGGCTGCTTCGTTTCAGAGAAATATGTAGGTAACGTAAGAAAGAAAACTGTGATTATCTCGTGGTTTCAAAGCTTTCAGACGACTTTGACATTCTTTTGGTAATTAAGACAGTGTGTTCTTCGCCGTAATGCGTAAAGGTCGTTATTTTGAACTGATGTGTAAATGGTGTATGTTTTGTATATTTGTAGATAAATATTCCCAATATTTTTTAGGGTGTCGTCGTCAGACTAGGACCCCCTTATAATTTCGCGACGACCGTTTGCCACAAAAAACCTTCAGTTTTCTTTTTACTTGAATTTGGGGGCCACCCGAAAAAATCGTTTTTTTTTTCTGTAGATGGCGTTGGCACGCCATAAATGCCTCATACCTGCCAGGTATATGAAATTTATAATATTTCAGTAAGGCGATTAGCAACCACCATACTGACGCCTCTTTGCCTAGTATCGCTAAGAAAAAGAAGGGTAAACTATTCTTAGTCGGACATCACAGGGCATTAATAAATATACCTATGTTGTGTTGAAACACAAAACCAATGTTTTGTTGCTATAAGAATTTCATGGAAGCCTAACGAAAGAATTCGAGTTTTACGAAACTTTTCAACTTTATTTATAGATTCAAAGTTTAATCAGACTTCTATAAACAGGAACTTATATTTAGGAGCAAAGTATACGGTCGCGGATTTAATTTGTTCATCGGATTTCAAATTCAATTCATATTCACGCGGAATTGTCGAAAGCTATTGGAGCAAGACAAAATTGTGGCTGCAGAATGTTGTTTTAACACTACGTTTAACTAATATTTATTTGGCATAGTGCAAGGTGGCCAGAGTATTTTTCTGACTACCTAGCTGACAAAATATATCTAACCATTGTGTAACAATCAACAATAAATTCCACCAAAACGTTTTTATGTAAATAGCAAAGCCAGCAAACTAAAACACAAACAAATCACTCTAGAACTCAAACAGACAGCTACACATAGATATGATTATTAACAGAATGATTATTCGTGAGATCGGATTAGATTGCCTCACCTCTCAGCCTGTAAGGTGCGAACATTCCGGAGTCAACCGAAATAGTCCCGCGTAGGTGTGCAATCACCTCCATCGTGGTATTTGAAAACTCAAAAGTGATTTCAACAATATTCAGATAATAAAGCGAGTCAAGAAGATTTATTAGAATTTGTTCAAAATAATACTATCTACTGTTTTAAATATTGGTCAACCTTACTATTCTTTGGTATTGGCACAAACTATAAAGTAATGAGAATAGTTCATGATGTGGTAAAAAATCCTATTAGCCAGTAAGTAAAATGCAAGAGGAGCTAACTGCCCAAGGTGCACCGGAAGGATCAACATGAGTGTCGCCAATAGCAGATGCTATTAATGTACATTATTCCCTGTTACGAGTTAATAATAAAACTATTATTCTGTAACTCAATCAGACCTGCCATCTTCATTTTATTCTTGACTACAATAAGACATCAAAAACACGACTAGTTGGGATAGCAACTTGTACCCACATTATGCAATTTTAATCTATTTTAAACTCTCTATATTTATGCCAAAACTAAATGCGGTGCTATTAGTGGTTTGGCTATCCGTAACTCTGCTTACACGGTTAGGGACAAGCGTGATATTATGTAAACTCGGCGCCAGATAATCTTGCCAAGAACGTAACCAAGATATAGGTTTAAGATAAATGGTAATGTCATTAAATTTATTATTGTTCTTCGAAAGACAAATATTTCTTCGGGCTCATACTTCAAACACGAAAATATTTTTACACCATTTTTAGGTTCATGATCTTTAAATATAGGCTTTTGGAAAGTGTTAAGGTATCCAAACCATTAGATTTCATTTTTCATGGGTTCGGAAACGTTAACACATTTCACGTACGCAAACAATTAAACCAGGAACAACTGTTTGTGTTGCACAGCCCACACACATTATGTAAGCCAGCAGCACAGAACATGCGTCATTATCTCCCTCCTCTTTGTAACATTTCTTTTTGTTTCAAAGGAACAGGTAATTCCATCTATACTAATATTATAAAGAGCGAGAGCAAATATGAGTTTGTGTCCACAACTCCTATTTGAAAAAATCTTTCAACATTTGAAAGGTACATTATTCACGATGGACATTTATCTAAATATATACAAAAAGAGGTACTTAATATAGAAAAGAAAAAAGAAATATCTTACATACTTTTTATTTATTTATCTAACAATTTATGTACACACATATAAATAAACAAACAAGAAGAAAGGAACAGAAAAATACGTACAAAGGTGATGCTTATTTCTAATGAAATCTCTTCCAGCATACCTGCGATAGGAAAGTAGATATAGAGATGTAGACAACGTGCGTAAGAGTAAAAGAGAAAAAAAATATATACATAGAATCAAAATAGCTGCACACTAATATAAATACTTATAAACATACAATAAGAGAATATACTTACATACATTCTTCTAAAATAAATATCACTCAAATATATACTTAGAACTATAATGTAGTGGAAAATAATAAATACATAATAATATCCAACAATGACGAAGTGGAAAGATAGTGATCTTTTACTCTTCTTTTAAATGATAAATGATTTTATTTCTGTAAGTAGGTTTTTGCAAACACTTTTACACGTCAATCATATTTAAAACTAGATGAGGTCGGCGTTTCGTAAAGGCTGCAACAGTTTGGCAGTACGTAATGTCAGGTGGCAGTGAATTCCACAACCGAGCCGCGTGCACAGTGAAGGAGTAGGAGTAGAAGTCGAATGAGTGGGGATGGGAGTCTAAGGAGATTTCTAAGATGCGACCTGCAAGGTGCATCCGTAAGAAGATCGTAGGATCATAGGGATTTTTGTTAGGTTACTGCTCAGAACTTGTGCACAACGTGTTGAACAGAATATGTAAATTGCACCCGTGTTAAGGCTCGTACAGACTCGCGCGATATCGCGGGCGCGACAGGCAGTGTCAAAGAAATTGTGCTACTAGTGTCGCGTCGCGCCCGCAATATCGGACTAGTCTGTACGAGCCTCGAAGCCGGGTCGTGATAGAAAAAATATATTACTTTAAAATGATTATATTCAATAAATAACGCAAGTAAATATTTACACTAGGTACTAAATTAAATGACTAACAAACTAAATATACGAAAACAAGAACAAACAAACAAAAAACGAAAGGACACTTAGGCGTCGATGTACTCTCGTCCGCATCGCTCGCATCCGGAAACGTACCCAGAAGACTGGCAGCATTATCACGTTGAATGGCAATGCTAATTCTTTAGCCAAAAAAACGAGCCAGCCCTCTGGTCACGTGAAGTGTCGACCAGTTGGCGAAAAATTTCCTTAAAAAGGAGACTTGCACTCGGGCCCCATGACCCAAGCGTTACGACCCCAAACGGCTCAAAACTGTAGTTACCTATAAAATTACAGTATTTGCGACGCTTGAGAGTCTCAGCAGCCGCTGCAGCGGCGCCAGCACAGCCAGCAGAACTTGAAACATGAAATGGCGCAAGGGGACACCCTTGCACCATCTCATGTTTCATGTACGGCTGGAATGACAGACATTTTGACACAGGTTTCATGCCACACCAGAGGCCTACCCACCTTCCAAGGCAACAAAGTCATGCCGTCTGGTCTCTTGCCATGGTCACGTACCAAGCCGTTTAGTTCTAACACCGCTAGTACGCCGGCGGTGACATGGGCTCGACGAATAATATCGTAGATGCTGGCGTGCCATGCTATGCGACCTTCGTTACTACAGCAATATTCCATGGTGCCCGAGGCTTCACAGCCGTGACACCGATGCGGAGCAACACAAGATGCGCCCAAGCGGAGACACGTAGCGAGACAAAACGATCTTCACGTAGCGAGTCATCCATCATAGTGTCTATGGTGGATGACGGGAGCGCCTGAAGTCACAAACCTGACCCACACCCACAGCCAGCAGAAGCACACACTCAACAATATTAAGTGACGTATTTACCAGAGTATTCCGTATAACACTGCAGAACGGCACGTCCCAGTCCCACCTTCTCTGGGAGGACGGGACGTCGGGCAAATCAGTATTGGGACAAGCCATTTTCCAAGCGTTCAAAGCATCAGTCAAACACGGTACCGCACAATCGCCTAGTGTGGAAGATAAAATGTTCCTGATTAATTTGTCAGTACTGTGGACCGAGGAGACGACGGCCGGAAAACTAAAACACGGAGGACGAAAAAAAAAAAAAAAAAACTTGAAATTTTGCGGAACTTTTTGGTGGAATGAAAAACAATGCATAAAGTTTATTATAATTGTCGCACCTAAGAGTATAAGCCTTGTATAAAACGTGTTTTCACGTTTTTTGTTCTGTTCTATTTTTTAAATCTTTCTTTGTTTTTTATTTTTTTTAAATCTTAACCTTTCGAATGGTCTCTTTCGAATAGTTCAAATCAAGGCTGCAATGAACCATCCTATCCGTCACGAATGCACAAGGAAAGCAGCAGTTTGAGGAGAATGGCTTTGCATAACTAAGCGGATCACACGTCGAGATACCTCATATTGACCACGACCGCACTGTCAAGAGTGTTGCGACTAAGAAGGAGAATCACTAAATGGCAAGTGCCTTCCAACGTATCATCATCATCATCAGCCTATAGCAGTCCACTGCTGGACATAGGCCTCTCCAATTGCACGCCATTCAGCTCGATTCTCGGCAACTCTCATCCAGCTGCTACCGGCCACCCTGCGAAGATCGTCGCTCCACCTAGTCTGAGGGCGTCCTACCTTACGTTGCCGATTCGCGGTTTCCACTCAAGAACACGTCTACCCCAACGGTCATCGGTTCTACGGCTAATATGGCCGGTCCATTGCCACTTCAGCTTGCTTATTCTTCTTCTTCCAACGTATACGTGGCCTTTATCCTGTAGATCTCCTCATTTTTAAATAAGGATAACGAATGCTCACATTTTGACATTCTATCTTTGTTAGGCCTGCATTTAACGTTTACCCAATGTTAAGCGATGATACGGTCGACATATTTAGCTTATTTAGCTAAAAAGGATAAAATAATCCTATTTATTTAGAGATAACTTTAAACCATTATCTCTTATCCTTTGGAAATATCTCTAAATTGTGTCATCTTCACTTAAAACTATGCTAGTCAGTCACCCCAATATAACATGTTTAAAGTTCGAAAGAAAACACTGTGTATTTATCACTCAATTAAAAATATCGCATCAAGAACTATCGTCCAAGTGTTCACTGGTTTTCAGTAGATTATCATAGCACTTAGCCGGTGTATCATAAAGTATATTGGAATTGAATTACCTCTTCTAGGAAAACTTCTAAAGCAATATACATGTAGGAAAATTTGTATCTCATCCGTTTTGAATTATGCGTGCAATAGTCGATTGTGCAACCGTCAAAGTGACATCCTGCTCACTTACATACTCGAATGTACCACAATGGACCTATAAATCTAAAGAGCACAAAAGTATCGGTAGTGAATGACGTAATTATTGCTCGTCTCGAATCGAAAGTCGATGTCATCATTAATTTCGCGTATTAATATTATTCCTTTTGAAATAAGCAGTACTTTTGTGCTCTTCTATCCATACTAATATTATAAATGTGAAAGTAACTCTATCTGTCTGTCTGTTTATCTGTCTATCTGTCTGTCTGTCTGTCTGTCTGTATGTTACGCTTTCACGCCTAAACCGTTGAACCGATCGTCATGAGATTTGGCAGAGATATAGCCTGGGATATGGAGAAGGACATAGGCTACTTTTTTACGCAATAACCGACATCCACGCGAGCGGAATATATTGTCCTGTCAAGTATTTTTTGTGTACATAAATAAATAAATAATAATAAATAAATAATATTAGTATTATTAGGAAATATTATGGTACATACAAACGCGGTTATTTGTATGTTTAAGTATATTGACAAATACAAATACAAATAACCGCGTTTGTATGTACCTTATTGTGTGCGACAAGTTTAAATAAATAAATAAAACCAAAAATTGCAAAAACCGTAAGAAAATTTTAATTTCGCGACCTACCTTAGCACTTCGCCCTTAACACCGTATATTTGTATTTATTCAAGTCAGCACCCTAATTACGAGTACTTTTTGGAATACATTTGCAATATTAACAGCTTATTTTCGGCAGATCTACATTATACATTGTGTTGTTCTAGTTGCCTAACAAACCAATCTTACGAACATTTAATTCACACCTTTTTAGGGTTCCGTACCCAAAGGGTAAAACAGGACCCTATTAATAAGACTCCGCTGTCCGTCGGTCTGTCTGTCTGTCCGTCTGTCACCAGGCTGTATCTCATGAACCGTGTTAGTTAGACTGTTGAAATTTTCCCAAATGATATATTTCTGTTGCTGCTTTAACAACAAATACTAAAAACAGAATAAAATAAATATTTAAAGGGGCTCCAATACAACAGACGTTATTTTCTTTTTTTTTCTTTTTTGCTCGATATTGATAACGGCAACAGGTAAACGGTTGAAATATTCACAGAATATTTAGTTAGGTATATATTCACTTTAAAAATAAATAATTAAAATAAAACAAATATTTAAGGTATAATATTTAAGTTCCCATACATCAAACATGATTTTTTTGCCGTTTTTATAGATAATAGTACGGAACCCTTCGTGCGCGAGTCCGACTCGCACTTGGCCGGTTTTTTATTAATCTAAAATTATTAACACTTCCGTTCCTATATATTTATGAAGTGTGCATAGTTATCTAAAATAAACTTAATCCATTTGAAACCCTATCCATTAAACACAAGCACTTAAGTCACCATCATGTTGATGATGATGATGATATCGGCCTAGCCTTATTATTATTTATTTATTTAACAATTTATGTACACACATATGTATAAACAGACAAGCAGAAAGGAACAGAAAAATACGTACAAAGGTGATGCTTATTTCTAATGAAATCTCTTCCAGCATACCTGCGATAGGAAAGTAGATATAGAGATGTAGACAACATGCGTAAGAGTAGAAGAGAAAAAAAAAAAACATAAGTACATAAAATCAAAATAGCTATACACTAATATAAATACTTATAAACATACAATAAGACAATATACTTACATACATACTTCTAAAATAAATATCACTCAAATATTTACTTAGAACTACAATGTAGCAGAAAATAATAAATAAATAATAATATGCAACTATGACGAAGTGGAAAGATAGTGATCTTTTACTCTTCTTTTAAATTTTAAAGACATTTTTTAAGACATTAATTTTATGATAAGTTTAACTCGTACAGACTTTTTATTTGTAAAAAATTTAGTAAAATCATCTACTCTAACAATATTTGTAAATATGTGAGCACCTTGTATCTAACACATGGTTAATTTATCCGTCAATGTTTAATTTTTTATTGTTATTACCTGTTGTGGTATAGTAATTTTATTCTAGGTACATCGTCTTCACGTGTAATGATATAATTGATGTATACAAACTATTGTAAAACAGTTTAATAGAGTAACGGTGAAGTTTCTTGCCCATTCTTCTCCATGCGAAACTACCTTTTGGAAGGGGCAACTAGAATCAATTTTATTTCCGTGTACATTTTGAGATTCAAAAGTGCCATTTATGTGCCTATTTGAAATAAATGCTTTGACTTTGACCTTATCCCAGCAATTTTGGTGTCGGCCACTCCATATCCGGATGCAGCTGAATATATTCTCTACTCTCTATTCTATTCTCTATTCTCTTACTAACTGGGTAACGCGATACCCCTTGGTAAGACTGGTTGTCAAACTTTCGGCCTTCTAACGACCCGTAATAGAATAGAAGAATAGAATAGAATTTTGTTTTATTGGAGTAACCAAGACTCAACAAGAAATGACTCAAAGATTTACGAAAGACAGCCGGTACCAACAGCTTAACGTGCTTTCTGAGGCACCTTCGTGCCTCGCATCTGTACATCTTTCTGTAAGTTTGAGGGGTCATAACTTTTTTTCTAGCTAACATCTGAATAAAGCAATAATTTCATAAGAATCTGCCAACATTAAAAAAAAAAAAACTAAAGATATTGCCTGTTTTACCCATTTTTAATAAAAATTACACTTTAAAGTGAAGAAAGTGGTGAAACTAAAAGAAAGGAAAAAAAAAATGTTATGTCCAGGGGGCCTTGGCCAAATAAAATAGGGCTGAGTAAGTAGCAGATGACCCCACCTATCCACCATTTTCGTATGTTCCCCCTGTTTTATATTATTATGACTGATTAAATTGCATTTTCAGTTCAAACTGCCTAATACGCCTGCCTTCTCAGACCTTTAACTTAAATGGCAAAACAAGCACCTGTCAAATACAAATCTGAACGTCCTGCTGAATCATACAAAACACCAGTTACAGGTGATTCTGATCAAGATACGAAGGTAGGAAACTGGCAGGCAAACGATGCGCGAGCACGAGACTCGAGTACCTATATTTAGATCGCTCCACATCCGAACGGAGTTTCACAACACCGCCGCAAGCGCCGACATCGGCCTTGCATAGATCAACCGACACCTGGTCGAAAAAAAAAAAGATATTATTTTCTTGCAATATAGCTTCCTATTTTTAATTAGGTAAGAGTTCCATTTATCTGGAAAGAAAGGAACATAGACCTGCCTTTTCTGTATTTCCCATATGAACATATCGTAGGTAACGTAGAAAAGCTGCCCGGGGAAGCGTGACGAATTGCGCAAGTACTCCAACGCCCCGGCCAAAGGCAGTTGAAAACAAACTGTGGTATTAGTCAGTAAGAGTCTGACGGACCCCTCCGCTAGCTAAAATAAAAACGGTCTAACATCGAGTACATAGAATGCTCCATTGACAATAGGGGTGATGACTAAAAAAATATGTTTTGTCCATCATGTAGATTGTTAAAAAATATTGGATACGTATTTTTTCTTTTTTTACGTAATCAAAACATTACGGCGATACATTGAGTTCAAATGTGGCATGACGTCACTTCTCAGTATATTTTATACGTAGCTGTGACGTAATAAGCCCCCACTCCCCAAGTTTAATGTGTTTTATCTAAGTCATTTTTTATTAATATGATAAAGCAAAAAATACGTGTCTAATATTTTTTTATTATCTGATTGACGGACTAAACAGTTTTTCTTTTTTTTTTATTACTGCATCCTGTGCAACCTCTCCAATCGCAACCAACAGTTTTTTTTTAGACTCGGGTTCAGATAATCTCATGATATTGTGATATCGAGTCCAAGGGAAGAAAAAATATGTTGAAAGCCCTAATTTAAATAAACATGATTTCTAGAACTATGCAGTAAGCAAGAGGTATCTCATAAATATATTTTGATTAGTATACGTTTTCAGTAACTACAAAGTAGAAGCCAGCTTGTTTTGTCTTAATCCTTGGCAAAAGGGCCTCCCAAATTCCGTCCACTTCTCAGATGTTCTAATTCTTCTGACCAATTCTTTATGAAAACGTCTGATAATGCACTATATTGTCCATGGACAGCCGTTTCCTAATCACTATACCAATACCACAGACCACTGTTTAGTCGGTATCGGCGTGCAGTTCCATGGCCCCCTACTCACTCCATTTAAAATTTGCCTCCTCTCCTCTCGCTATTACAAGAACTATTGTATAACAGAAAAGAAATGAACAGTGAATAAATTTTTCTCTTTACGCCTATGTGACAGTAACGAAACAGCCAAGCCACATTATTTTGACTAAGGTGTAGAGTTTGTGAAATTAGGGCTTGCAGAGTTAGGGCTTGTAGAGTTAGGGCGTGTAGAGTTATAAGTCATGATCTGATAACTTTTTGACAGTGCAAGCCATATGGTCTCGTCTTGGCAAAATTAAACTTTTATTTATTTATTTTTTGATGGGTTTCTTGTTTTTATTTACCCGCTCTATAGGTATAGCAATCTGAGGCAAATTCCTTAAAAGTAACGCCATCTTCTTCTGGGCCTACTCCTTCTTAAATTTTTGCTATTCGGGATCCTTCGGGATCCACACTGCTTTTGCTTAAAGTTCATCCAGAAGATGGGGCCTGCCCAGATTTATTTTATTTTGGCAGCTCTGTTGCTTATGTATTAATAATACTTTTATGCCTACTTCCTGATTAGCACATCTCTTGAACGTAATCTTTGTCTTCGTTTAGTATTTGGCAATAACTAGGAGAATATTTTGTGACGGCTTTGTTATTTGTTTATTACTTTACTGAGATATTTCTATTGAAGGCCGTTCTTATGGAACACGAGTATTTTCGGCGCCTACATTTCCATAGTTTTGTATCCCGACCGACTCGGTACATGTTCGGAAGCTTTTGGACTTACATCGAACTTTTTTTTTTTATATCGCGGAATGAGAAATTTATGGAGACCCTCGAAGGCGCTATGTAGGCAAGAGACATCTTTTTCTTGTTAGCTTAATATTTTTCTTGAATCTCAATCAAGTTTAGGCTAAAAGATAGCCCGGTAAACTTCTTAAATAGATCTTGGAAAGGCATGCTCAAGCGAGCTCAGCTGTAAGAGAGTATTAGTAGTAAGACGGGTTGGTGTCCGCAAATCTACGACCAAGCACTTATTTTTCGTATGGGTGAGAAAATCGATGATTCGATCCACCCCAGCTCCTCAAGGATGGCCAGCAACGACTTGATGTTACTAATAATCTCACGCGGGCTACCTAGGTGCTAGATCAAGAGATACTGCAGCTCTAAGAAGCCTCGAGCTGCTGTATACCGCTAGAGAGTTGGGGGAACTACCCTGTTTCGCCAGGAGTTCGCGACGCACAACGTTGGCTCGTACTTGAGACGCCTGTGTGTCTAGGAGTTCCACTCTCCCTATGTGCTAAGGACAGTCAAAATGTTGTTTTTCTTAGCATATTTTTATTTTTTACCAATCTACCTACATACACACATCAAAAAAAGTTTGCGATCACTTTGAAAAATCGAAATCTTTTTTGTTAGGTACGGTAGATTATATTATGATTCGGCTCGCCTGACTTAAACCCAATAAAGCACGCATGGGATGCTCTTAAGCGAGCTGTTTGGAACCATCAGCCACGTCCCCAGACAGTGCCAGAGCTCAGGGACGCCGCTATTCAAGAATGGGACAGGTTACCCCATGAAATGCTGGATAACTTGATTCTCAGCATGCCCAGGAGGATCACCGCATGTGTTCGAGCCAGGAGAGGAGTTATATTATATTGAATATAAACCTATTAATAAATTTTTGTTTAAGTTTGGTTAAACAGCCTTTTTCTTTAAGACTGTTTAACCAAATTTAAACAAAAATTTATTTTTGTACTTAAACAAAAGTTTCTTTAAGAAAACACACAACAAATAATTTTTCTTTGAGCAATGAATCATAATGTAATATATTTTTTTCCGCATGCAGCTACGTGCGACGATAACCTTGGGTATTGATAAACGAAGGGGTCAAAAAATGGCTCGCGATAGCAGGAGGAACATACAGGAAGTCGGTTTAATTCCGACATAACCCTCAGCCGAAGGACAGCCGTTAGGTTTTCTAAAAAGAAAGTGTAAGTTAAAAAAGTACATACATAATGATTTGTACTGTTCCATACAACTCAGATAAAATAATCTAAAAGATGTTTCTACTATCTTAGCCCTTGCTTGTACAATAAAATTAACGCGTCCCGTGGAAACTCGCCCTCCGTGCATTCCTCTTGAATAAAACCTACGACGAGACTGAAAAGTACATAATGTCACTGACATGAAAGTAACCCTATTTCCTATTATTAAAATTCACACACACACACACCCTCACACCCTCCCTCACACACTCATAAACACACGCACATGCACTCACTCGGCTCATTACACCAGCACTCTTCATTCTAATTTGTTTTATTTAATTTTAAGAATTTTTACTGTAGTGTTTTGTTTTTTTTTTACAATTAAAAATTAGCTTCAACAGAAATTGAGCTTCAAAAGCATAAAAACATGATTAATGTGATACTAAAATTGGGAGTCGAAACTGTCGCTCCTACACAGTGATGTAGCTAGGAGACACCTGCATGTAATTAAAAATGCATACTTTGTAAGTACTACAAAACCTTTATGTACCTAAATAAATTATTATTATTTTATTCTTTGACAATTCTGGGGACCCTGTGATCTCGGACCTTTGCGCCGTATCCCAGTAGTTCCATTCTCTAGTTCCATTAAGGGACTACTGGGACTTTTTTCTCCAAGTAGTTCCATGGAACTGGCATACAGGCTGTGGCGTAAATAATGGTCCAACGTTTAGGGTTCGATACACCATATATTCAGCTATCACATATCACAATTTCCGAAGCCAATCAATCAATCAATTATTATTATTATTACTTAGACACTCTCATAAGTAACATTCTACTTCTACAAATATAATTGCTACTAAATAACTAAAATTTGCGCCCAACAGTCTACCAAGAGCATTTCACTAGTTATTTTAAAAACCATTATTCTGACGATTGTAACTGATTTCATTAACGTCTGCAGTAATTCGCCAACGAAAAACACAGTTGCATTTGATTGACAGAGGGATACCTGCACTATGTACCTGCAATTACTGTCACCTCGGACATTAAACATCGGCACAGGTGTACGTTGAGTGCCAAACATTTGCTTTAATGATTGACGACTGCATCGCGCGTGGATATATTGATAGTACGATTAATGAAGACTTCATAAAGGTGTTAATGTAATAATCATGTTATCGGTAACTGTCATCTGTCATCCGTCAAGATACTCAAAAATTATTTTAGTGTTTGTTTTCAATGTTCTTAAATTGATAAAACATTGGCCTTACCTGAGGAAATCAACTTTATTTACATTTTATAAGATAAATGGATGATATAAGTGGAAATTACTGTTTTTGACGCGTGTAGCAGAAAAACGCCCAGTCAGATGAGATGAATGGACTTACGATCAAGGTAGGTAATACGGAATTCCCAAATCTGCTTTTACAATGTTTGTAAATATGTGACCACTATGTTTATCTGTCATTACTTCGCTTTTCATTCTTTTTACCTACAAATATATAGTAATTTTATTCTGGGTACATCATCTTCACATATAATTAATGTATAAAGAACATTTTTAACATTTTAAAAGAGTAAGCGTGGAGTTTCTTAGCCATTCTTCTCCATACGCAACTAACTTTTGGAAGGCAAACTGGTATAATTTTTTTTTTGTAAATTTTTACTTTCATTTATACATTTCATGTGCCTATTTGAAATAAATGTTTTGACTTTGACTTTACGGGCTGGTGTCCGCAACTCCACGTCAATGCGAGTATTTTGCGCATGGATCAAGGTAATAACTGGATGAGATTGACCAGACCAGGAAATCTTGACACAAAATGAAGAGAAAACAACGTGAAAGGGTGAGAATTGTAACAATATGAGTATCTAGATAAGAATCTTTAGAAAAATTAAAGTACAGTGGCCAGCACATCAAGCTACACGAAACTGTCAAATTTCTTACCAAACAATTTGAAACATTAAAATGTTGGTGATTAAGTACAAAATCGGACGCGAACATTTTAACAGTTTGTTATAAACTTGATGTGCTGGCCACCGTACCTACTTAAGCATGAAAATAACCGCGTTTGACGTCAGGTGAAACCCTTATTTTGGTTGATATCATTCAGCATTGTATTGTTACGATAAAAAATCTCTTTGCTCCCTTGGCGTATTTTTTTTTTTCTATTTGCTGTACACTTAACGCTTTTAACGTTTACGTTTATGTCTTTTTACGTCATTAACATTAATGATGTTACTAATATTTTGTGATAATATAACTTAAAGTGTAGATTTAAGTTAAAATTTAAAAGAACATTTTAGATTTTCATACCTATAGGTATTGACAGTCCGTCATAATTTTAGGGAGATCGTCGATATAAATCAAGAATAAAAAAACACCCGACAACACTACCTTGCGGAATCGAATTTTTAATGCAAAGCCCATTCGAATGTACTTGGCTGAATTCCTCAGTGTCATGATCCCAATGTTCAATTTTTACGAATTGTTCTCGGTTTTGCAGGTAAGATAAGGAAAACTCATGAGTTATTCCTCTAACGCCGACACCGTGTAATTTATCAAGTAATATATTATACAGCACCTTATCATTACAGACATTATATTAGCAGTCCAAGGAAACTATACCATCCTTGGACAACTAGATGACGCGGCGCTTATTACTGGGGACTGCCTGTGCCTGGTGGCGGGGACCATCACGGGACACTGCTTGCCAAACAAACATTTCCACATAAAAGGTATAAGGGACAGTCCATGGAGACTGAAGAAACTACCGCGCATGTTCTCTTCAAATGCACAGGAGTCACCCAAATTAGAACAGAAACCCTCGGGTCACCCAGATCTTCTGCAGTTGTTCTTAACAGACCAGGAGACCGGAGTTGGTAGGTTGGTATAAGCAACGATAGCCGCCATGGCCCACGTTCACTTGAAGGACTAAGTGCAGAAACACATCCTGATAACATAGACTGCGATGTTAATACTCCATCAATATACAGTCACATCGTCTGCGATCAATGATGACTGTTCTTGATGACGTTGTTGACAAATGCATGCCAAGAAACTCACTGATGAATCATTAGAAATAAATATAAACTAAAACATTATGTTTATGCGGCTCGCCATTTTATGGACGTTATTTATAGAACACGCATGTATTGTTTTATTTTGTAAGTCCGAGGTGAGATATATTCTATTATAAGAACTAAGCCTATGAAGTACTTACTAAGCCCCATGATAACTAACTTTATTAAAAAACGCAAATCTAATGGATTTCACGTAACAAAATGGAAACCAATTATTAATTGAATAATAATATGTTACACGACTATTCATCATATTAAAAGAAAAAAAAAAATACAATAAGGTTCTTGAGTTATAGACGCATTCAAACGAGTTGGGATTAGGAGTTATTGTTACGTCAATAGCAGCCATTGATTTTGTTTAAGTACCTACCAATATAATAAATAAAGGCATTTTTTTTTTTCGAAATAGCTTCTATATTTAATCTAAACTAGAGATCGCCGAAAACGAAAAGAAAATTCGATCATATTTGTACAAAAAAATCTAAAAAAAAAAATTGTTATGGTTTGGTAAAAGTACATAATAATTATAATAAAAGTAAAAGCAATACAGTTTCAATCTTTTTCGTTATCGATAACGGTCTATTTTCGGGTAATCCCTACTTAAGTTTATTATTAATCCAAACTATTATACAAGTAACTTCTTCACGAAACTTTCATTATTTTGTCATTAAAAGAATTCGGCAAAATGTACGGGGAATGTATCGGACGAGTCGTTCCAAAAGGTCAACTAGATGGTGTCGTGCTTTCACGTTCAAATACTAAATCGCGCTATGGTTTCGTTACACAGCGTGGTATAAATATCGCAGATGGATTGTCGAATCCGCTGTTTGACATAACCGCTAGCTGTTTTACAAGACAGCTCCGTTATGTAAAACAGCTGAACGACTTTAAGCCATTTTCCATAATAACTAAAGTTTCACACGCGAAATTGCATTAACGTTGTGCATTTATCAATGCAGCGGATCAATAATTAGAGGTTATGTAAAACAGCGTGAAATAAAACGTCATATTGTTAATTTTATTTATTAAACAAAAAATCCCAGAAAGTCCTATTAAAAATTGATCAAAATAATGGGATTTAGAGACTTTGGAGCTATTTAGTTCCGTGTGGTGCCGAACGTAAAGAATAGCACCACACCATTTCCGCCCGTGGGTGTCGTAAAAGGCGACTAAGGGATTTACTAGAGAATGGGCAACAGCGTTCCCTATGCATTTTTAACACCATACTGCGATCGCCAACTCGCCTGCCAAGCGTGGCGATTATGGCAAACCCCCCAATTGGGGGAGGCCTATGTCCAGCAATGGACGTCTTTCGGCTGAAATTATGAACTATTTAAAGGCAAAAATATACCTACATATATAAGTTAGGTATGAGTGGTAGGTTACGGAATCCTAAATAGGTAAAACAAATGTCTGCATTGACTGCTATTGGATTAACAATTTAATACCTGTGCGATAATAATTGTGATTTCACTTTTGTTATGAAGCCGCCCATCGCTTTGATAATGAGATAGTTTGTGGGGTATAATTATGTATAGGTACACACCTATATTATATTTGTAAAAACAAATAAATAATACAGTAAAACAGTTTTAGGAGACTGTCCTTATTCATTTTTTGACAAATGATCAATTATAGATTTTGAAAATAAATTACAGTCAGAAAGAAAATGGGCAATTTCCACACGACATTTTTGTTATGCCAAACGATTGTTTCGTATAAGCAACTGAGGTTTGAGAACTACAAAAGTTATAAATCGCAAAATTCTTTTCCATAAATTTCGTAGGAAATGAGACTTTTATCATGGATAGGTTGGAAAAAATCTGTGACTGCATATAAAAAATTCTCTTAAGACCGTTTTTCTGTATCTACATCGGTTAAGGTATCTGCCCTAAAAATCCACCTGTAGAATAATTTAAATTAAAAAAAGAAACTCAACTTCTACCAGAATATAAAGATCCTAACTAATAATTTAGTACTTACAGTATTACTGGTCTGTGAGCCAAAAATGCTGCGAACACCCGTAGTCTAGATGACGAAATGTCAAAATGTCTTTGGACTCTTCGCAATGTCTAATTGCTGCTCGCAAAAGGTGACATAAATATCTAACGGTTGAAAGTTTTATGAGGATATAATTGTATTAAATCATCGGGCTTCACTGAAATAATCAGAAAACCCAAATAAAACTCCAACGCAGTTTACAAATAACATGTCAGTTTGTTTTATTTTTACTGGATTTTTCTGGGCAAGTACCAATGTGACCTTTTTCAATTCATACGTAGGTACTCTCTGAGTTTGTCTTGGATATTACTGACATCGGTGAGGGAAAACATCGTGAGGAAACCTGGTCCTCTAAAGTTTTAGTAGGTTAAAAAAATAAAACTGATATTTCCTACCAAAGCGCAATACCTACACGGTCGAAATGTATGTTGACACCATTTTTTTATTTTTTATTTACAACTCAGAGGGGTCCAGAATCATGGACTGAATCCATGGTAACAGGCTTCGCGTCGATTTCCCTGCCACCCTGTTTTTTTTTTTTTGGGTGTGAAGTTTTCAAATTACTTCTCCCGCTCTGGGCGGAGCGGGAGGGCGTCACTTTTACTGACTAAAACCCACCCATGTTCCTTCAGTTGCCTGTGTGCCAGGGCCATGGTATCCCTTTCGGACAAACCCGCAACCCTGGCAGATTCCCTGCCACCCTGTACAAATAAAAATGAAATTGTGTTCGTTGGTAATCGCATCACTTGAAAACGATTGGATTGATTTGGCAATTTTTTGTTCGTATTAGACCGAATTAGGTTTTTATGGAAATTAAAATTGGAAAAGTTTCCCAGAAAGTATTAAAATTTGGGAAAACGTTGACGTCCATTTTTCTATGGGATTTGGACAGTACAACGTCTGTAGGGTCAGCTATAATCATCATTATCATCATTACAGCCGAAAGATGTCCAGAGCTGGACATAGGCTTTGGGGGGGTGGACGGGAGGAAATGGGGTGGTGCTATTCTTTAAGTCTGGCACCACCCGGACCTTGAAATCCAACACCACACGGACTAATATACGCCTGACATCGCCAACCCGTCTTGAGCAAGCGTGGTGATCTCGTACCTTCTCTGTATGTGAAGAGGCTTTTGCCTTGCAGTGGGTCAGTGATAGTCCGGAATTAGTTATTTATTTATATTTACGCCTCTCTTCAAACGATAATACTTACAATCCTTATCCTATAATAACGTAATCCTTAAAAGAAATATCTGGGCAAGTGGGGTATTATTGATTCATCCAACACCCAGTCCGAGTGCTGTGGTCCAGATCAGACTATGTCCCATCTGCTGGAGTGTCCCAAATGTCCGTTCATCAGGGCCTCAAGTCTGCTATTACAATAGTGTCAGAATGGTCTATCATTGATTTCATAATTGTTGATTTTGAAAAGTTTGATAATCTACTAATATAATGGCGTCATTATGACTTTCCAATGGTCAGCCACTGACACTCCATTGAAAGAATTGGTAATCTCGTACATAATGACAAATGAAACTTCCTACTAAACTTCCGTCTTCCTACTACTTCAGATTGCTTATAACACTAATAAATAATATGTAAAAATATATATAAATTTAATCTGGCATGAATAAATGTTCAAAATGCCATTGTAATACAATTCTATTACGAGACCATTGACCGACCAATGATCGACCATTATGAATTTAGCAGATTACAAACTTTTAGCAAAATGACAATGGGATCGTGTTGGAGTGACGAATTTATATAAATAGCAGACTTGGGCCCCTGCACCCTTGTCAATCTCAACGACACCTCTGACGCCGTAATAAACTTGTTCACCTAGTGGGCCCAAACAAAAAAAATAATATAGGTGTACCTCTGATACGAAAAGTAGAAAAAGATGATCTTTAAATATGCTGAAAGCCATCGTTTCAGTCATGAATTCGTTTTACACTTTTGATTCATGCAGAATTGAAAGATGCTGAATGAAAGACATGAATAAACAAAAAGTGCAGCGTCTGATATAGAAAAGAAAGAAAAATGCGGTTATTGGCAATACAGCAAAAAAAAAAAACACCTTTATTATTATTTTTGAAACTGAAAAAAAATATTTATAATGCCAAAAGAACCTCAGCTCAGCATAATGTCAGGTGACATACAACACACACAAACTGACGAGTGAGGGAAACTGACCAGTGATACGCGGACGTGATGTTAACATCCCTAAAAGGAATTTTAAAACAGAAGCGTGCGCAGGCGTTTTAAAGTCTTTGGATTTCGTCGTCGTTGGGCAAACACTGTGTCCACATAATTTTACTTTGATAAAATCAAAGACTCAACAAGCAAGACTAGCAATTCTTCACTAAGATAGGAACGGGAATATCAGCTTAGTACAGTCAGTTACTGCGATTAGTTGCATAAATGTTTGTTTTTTTTTTTAAAATACGAAGCGATAAAATTGTATAATTATTAATTTTATTTAAATACCTATACGAAATCTACCCAAAAGTAGAAAAACCTTTATGATCATGCTGACTAGAAATCAAAACATCTATGCCAAGTATTGCCTAAACCTTATATTGACTAGGAATCACAATGCCTACCTTGCAATATGTCTATACAGTATTTGAACTAAACCTTATTCTGACTATGAACCAAAATGCCTACCTTGCATTATGTCTATGATTTTAGGAGAAGAAAGGGAGTACCGTTTCTGGCGTTGTGTAGTCGCAGTTCTAACCTAACCTAACCTATAGTTCAGAGGCCCTAGTGTGAGTTTATTTTAACCATCTCGACTACTTAGAAATTATTGCATTTTAGGCATTTTGCTTGTTAAACATTTTGATCTCTAGGCGATTTACAGGTTAGGCAATTTGCTGTGTAGACATTTTGATTTTAGGCATTTTGCTTCGTAGACGAATTGAAAGTTAGACACTTTGATCATAAAGTGCAGTACCTAACTGTCTATAGATTGTTATAAAAACGTGTTATTTATGTCGCCATGCGTGTAAACATCTTGTTTATTTGTTTCTTGATTATTGAAAACAATTTCAAAAACAACGGTGGAGCTCTTGGTCTTATTCCTGATGATAAGGCCGAAGATGGAAGCGAGTTTCGCCCGGAATCCTCAACCACAGAGGAACTGTCTATCGTACCTCTAACTGCCAAAACACTGTTGTTTACATTGTTGTTATGGCGATAGACTTAGATAAGATGGTGGTAGCTAGCCAGGCGGACTTAGAACAAGCCCTACCACATGCCTACCACCAACCAAACCGGGTAGAAAATTTTGCCGCCACTGGAAATCGAACCCGACCTCTGGGTCTGAGACAGCTGGTCTTAGTTATGGCTTTATCTACTTTACCTTATTCATAAGTTCCAACAAATTGGAACCTTTAAGCTGAGGAGAAAACGATCCTGGCTACAGCATCCAGTTATCTAAACTAAATTTTAATAATTGTATTGTCATCGAATATTCTGAATGAGCTTACGAAGATTTAATAGGATTGCTGTAGAACTTATTAGCTTAAAACAAAAATTTAATAAGCGCCAGTGGTTTTATACGAGGTACTCATAATGTTAAAGAGGTGACATCTATACGCAACTTTGTTAACTACGTATTCATAAGAGTACACTGTGCGCGGTAATATTACAATCAATGAACTCATTCAATATTTGTTTCCCCATGTGCCCGCCAGATGGTGCATCGTGGCTGTATTAAACTTTTGCTCCATAAACTTTGCCTTTCATACAATAATTCGTTGTAACGATTATATGAAATACTGATGAACAATGAGAAAAACATTTTCACGAAAGCAGTTATAGAAATAATAATACACATATAAGTCTCGTCAGATTGTGAACACCCGTTAGTTTATAATCTATCTATATTTAGCACCGTAAGTACGATTATAAACTGTCGAAAAGTTATGACCTGTTACAATATAACGCATTAATTTTTGCTATTTTTTAAATCTACAATTCTCATATCTTTTTTCAGCTCTACAGTGTTCTGTTCAATCCTACAACCTTAAAGAACGTTTCAAGTTCCTCCATGACACATAATAACACACACACTTATATGTTTCTACGCAGTCATGCGCAAGCGGTGCACATCCCTGGTACGCAGAGTGCGAGGCGGCCGCAACAGTATCCTGAAGGCTTTTGCTGAACGTTTCGACTGTCAGTACGTGAACCACTGCTGCATGGTTCACGTCCTGACTAATGTTAAGCTATTGTTTTAATTTGATTTAATTTTAATTTTGATGTTGATTTTAATTTTGTTTTAATTTTATTTAATTTTGTTATTTTTATTATTTTTTTTATTTTAATTGTAATTATAATATTTATTTGTGATTTTAATTTTAATTGTGATGCTTATTTTAATTGTGTTTATGATTTTATAATTCTGTTTAATTGTACCTATGATCCAAAGTTGTTTGTTCATAATCATACGGTGACATATACGAGTATATATACTTTTTTAGATCCACCGTGAACTTACCAATTATGAATTTGTTTCAAAATGTTAAATAATTCAAAATTTTAAAGCGCCTGTTCACATACATAGAGCAAATTTTCTCATACGAGTACCTTTTCCTTGAAAACGCTTCTTGCAAGAAGGTCAATCAATCTGCCTAGCCTTTTCCAACTATGTCGGGGTCAGCTTCCAGTCTGATCGGTTGCAGCTAATTTATTAGCATATAGCGTATTTACATGGAGCAAGTGCGACCCGTAACGACTGGCAAAGATCCACGAATGACAACCGGGACCAACGGCGTAACGTGCTTTCCGAGGCACGGAGGAGTCTCAGTTTGTAAAGATGGGCACCCATCCACGGACCAATCCCGGCAAGCGTAGCTTAACCTGATGGATCGACCCATGCGGCTGTTATTGCTTAGCCATGGACTCCTCGCATCCCGCCCGAGATTTGTGATATTTAGTATAGGTAAACATTTTAAATTAAACAATAATAAATATCATCATCATCATCACCATTCCACCCGAAAGACGTCTACTGCGGTCCATCAACCGCCACTTCAACCGTTTCTGTGTTTCTTGCATCCAACGGATTCCTGCGGCCTTCACAAAGTCATACTCGTAAGTCCACCATATGGGAGGCCATCTAACGCTACGTCTTCCGGTACGCGGGCGCCACTCCAGAACCTTTCAGCCCCATCGGCCATCAGTTCTGCAATCAATGCCCACTAACACTTATGTTTGGCAATTCTTCGGGCTATGTCGGTTACCTTGGTACTTTTACGGATCTCTTCATTTCTGATCTAAATGTGTAGTTTCCTTTCCGTGATCGAAACATATCCCTTATTTATTATTATAAAGACAATGGAAAGCTATTGCCCTTATCATAATAAATAAAGGATGTTTTATTATATTTTTTAAACTTACAGAACTATTTATTTTGTAAAATGATTATTATATCCAAGCAAGTAATTTGAAAGGTAAACAGTGCAATATAACGATTATTATAAGACGCACAAGTGGGGCGAATGGCTCTGATCTATAGGAAGATAATATTCCCATTCGTCCTACTAAAATGCTGAGTGGGACGAACGGGAATAAATTCATTCCTTACCCATGGTCCCTCCTGTAGTCCCTGGATGGTACCGCAGGTAATTTTATACCCGTGGTCCCTACGAGAAATACAATGCTGCCGAATTAAAATTGTACCTAAGTCAAGTCATAATATACAGTCAAAGGCATTATTCGTAATTAAATAACATAAATAACTTAGAATTTATACTACCTATTAAATAAGACAGAAAAGATGACGCTACAAGGTTTTCGTGGAACAACTTCTTCTAAGTATGTTACAAATATATTCATATTTTTTCATCCTGTGACTCCTTTTTTATATTATTTCGTTATGAATAATGTCTTTGAATGTATTATGACTTGACTTAGGTGTAATTTTAATTCGACAACATTGTATTTCTCGGAGGGATGCGGGCGATGCCTTCCAGGGACTACGGGAGGGACTACCATTTTAATTCGGCAGCATTGTATTACTCGTAGGGACCACGAGTAAAAATATTACCCGTGGTAGCTTCCAGGGAGTAGTCCCCTACCACGGGTAATTTTGTTTTACCCGTTGCTTTACCCGTGGGCCCTTCCGTAGGGAAGGGCCCACGGGTAAAGGCTCGTACAGACTCGTGCGATATCGCGGGCGCGACAGGCACTGGTGCCGATTCCCTTGTTCACAAACTAAACTAAATTTAAGTTCAGTGCATCTTATTCTTTCTATTTCATTAAGAAAAGGACAGAAGATAAATTTTTGTTTAGTCCTGTCAAATTAATCAGCGCCTGTCACTACTCCATACAAGTTTAGACGTGATTAAAAACTTGCCGACTAAAATTACGTCAATTTACGTCAAGCGCTAATTAATTTGACAGGACTAAACTAAAATTTATCTTCTGTCCTTTTCTTAATGAAATAGAAAGAAAAAGATGCACTAACTTAAATTTAGTTTAGTTTGTGAACAAGGGAATCGGCACCACTGACAAAGAAATTGTGCTACTAGTGTCGCGTCTCGCCCGCGATATCGCACTAGTCTGTAAGAGCCTTAACGAACGAGTAAATTTAATATTATCAAATTAAATTCCCGTTCCCGCAAACAGAGAAGTAATACTAGGTAAACCATTAACAAACAGAGAACTAATACTTTCCTAACATTGTTCTGCTACTTATTCTAGGTAAACTTTTAGCAGACAGGGAAGTAATAATTTCCTAAAATTCTCCTGCCACTGTTCTAGGTAAACCTTTAGCAGATAGAGAAGTAATACTGTCCTAGCACGGTCCTGCCACTGTTCCAGGTAAAGGCAATGGGACGAACGGGAATACGCCCTAGACCTGTTTCGGCAAAGTAAACTCTACTGGCAAGACCTAGCGTTCATTGGAGCGTGCATGCCCCACCACGTCGTCAACGTAGAGAATGGAGTTGAGGTTATTATAATTATTATCACTGCTGTCGTGAAAATGTTTTTATTCTCAGTGCTCATTAGTATTTCGACTCACACTCTAATCCAAAAACAATTATTGTAAACAAAGGCTACGTTAATCACATGGCGCACGCAACAGTTTAATACAGCCATGATGCACCATCTGGCGGCCGCATGGGTAAACAAATATCGAATGAGTTCATTGATTGTAATATTAACGCGCGAATTGTGCTGTCATGAGAACGTAGTTAACAAAGTGGACTATAGATGTCGTCTCTGCGACATTCTGAGTAGTAAAAAAAACTCGCGTACCTATACAATTATAATTTTTTTTTTTTTTGTTTTTTTGTTTCAAGCTCTTATTTATGTTTAGTTTCATTGGCTTAAGATGCTGGCTACCTCTTCGGCAATCCTATTACATCGTCGTATACTTACTCTATAGGTAGTGAATTTTTGATAACTCTAAAATTATTAAAACTTGGTTTAGATGACTTAATGCTAACAGCTTGGATCGTTTTCACCTCAGTTTTTAGGTTACAATTTCCTGTCATTTTCTTTGAACTAATTAATTAGGTAAAGTTGTTTTTCATGCTACTGAAATAAGAACATTTTGACATGGTTTGTTATGTTCCTTCCTGTGGAAGAAGTTACGCGATGCCAATGTGCCTAAGAAGTTATGTTCTGTTCTTGAATAGACTAGGCAGTTTAATCATGTAAAATGGGACGGGACTCTCAAATATATCTCTCTATATGTGTATATCTCTCACCCAATACTTAAGGATGCGGGATGAGACAGGTGGCCTATCTTCTCAACTACTTTTCAACCTGTACAAGAATAATCTGATATGTAGATGAACTCAGCAGGAGGCCTGTTGGACGCCTGTGGATGGAGTTTGTATAAATAACATCAGCTATGCAGATGACATGGTGCTGCTGGCCCCATCTTTCAGTGCTCTCATAGAACTGTTGCAGATGTGTGAGACATATGCTGCCAGCCATGGCTTGTAGTATAACGTGAAAAAGAGCGAGTTCTTGCTGCTAGATGCAGGATATTGGATGTATGATGATACAGTGACGGACTCTTTGAACGACGAACGTGATATGGAAAGGGAACGCAGAGCGTTGACAATTAAGGCTAATATGCTGCTTGGGCATCGAAATGGGGGCTGTGTCGCCGCTCGAGCAGTTAGGCTCAAAGAGTTGGCACGCATTATTTATGATACGAGTATGCGCACCTTAATGGGAAGACGCGCGGTCGTGGGAGCGGCCTCACTTGGTGATGGGGCCCGCTAGGTATGGCGGGCTGATGCCAGTCGGGGATGCGGCGAATATACAAGTATTTCCCGGGCCCCCAACTCATATAGTACGTACGTCCCACTATAGTACAATGTAGATCTATTTTGTTTTATATTCCTGCTTACCTACCTACTCGAGTTCATTTTTTTTTTTGTATGCACTTGTTTCTGTGACAAATAAATCTATTTTTCTTTCCTTTTTTCATACTAGAAGGAACGGAGGGTTATGTCGGCGTCCTATCGACTAAAATCGCAATTAGTCGATAGGAGTCCGCCTTATCCTCCGTTCTTCACAGACGGAGGGTAGCTATGAGGATTTCTTCACGGAAAAAAAGAGCAAATTTTAAGATATTGTTATTAAATTCATTTTGTCAGATGTTTTACTTCAGCAGCCTGTGGACAGCATATACGCATAGTCTGTTGCTGAGGCTCCCTCAGTTTTGCAGCGCGTCCGCCATGTTCATGGACGCACGCACATATGGTTTGTGGCAATTTTTAGCAAGAAAGCGGCTTCACTGCTGCAAAGAGTGCGTGTTAGTAGCAACATCACAGCGTACGGGTATGACTGTCCGTTCTTCAAACTTTGTATGCGTTTACAAGTATGTAAATCTACATAGTTTTAAGCACTATTTTTAGTAACAATATGGATCATATAAATGTTGTTTGAATTAATATATTAATAATAACCCACCACCGTATCTCTACGTTGAAGTCATGGTGGGGCTTGCGCGCTCCTTAACTCTAGCCTGTGCCAGTAGAGTTTACTTTGCCGAAACAGGTCTAGGATAACTAGCCAGACCAAGAGAGATACTTCATTTGTTTGCGTGTTACACAATCGAGTATCCAACTTTATTTATTTATTTTATTATTTATGACAGTTAAATACATAGAGATACGATATCATTATAATTTCAGTAGAAAGGTACTGCTTATTTCTTAAGAAATTTCTTCCAGCAGACCTGCGAAAAAATTTAATGCCAAAAAAATTTTTTTGCTTTAATGTCCAAAATTATCTGATGTTATTATTAGAACGAGTGAATTGTTTCCTCGATTCATGGCTAATCACGATACTGAGAAGCTGGAGCAGATTTCTCACAAACATGTCAACTATTCCCAAAAAAATAAAATTGGTATGTAAACAAGTTTATAAGTGTGCATGTTAGGAATCTTGAGACCGTAATCCCGGCGATCGTTTTGAATGGGACCTTTGAGTCCTTTGAACACGTGAGGCCTTTAAGCTCATCCCAGCCGGGACGCAAGTGCATTGAGCGCTACAGCCCTTCCCCCCTCCCCCCTGTGTCCGCGTGCCCCGCCGGGCGGCATGCTGCGCCCGGGAGGCTTACCTGCGCGTACGCCGCTCAGTGATATAGCCTCAGAGAACCGCTACTACGTTAGCACAGATCGTGAAAGCGCAGAATGGACAAACTATTACTTAGACCATGCGCTTTTCTAAAACCAGAGGGAGTTTTAGAAAAGAGTACCTAGATGTCCATCTTATTAGTGATGATGATGAATGTATATCATATATCTTTATGATACATTTTTGTAACAATATCTAATGAAATATGTCAATGGGATAAACCGTTATAAATGTTTCCATACCAAACAGCACAATTAAAAGTTTTGTTTATATAAAACAATCTATATAATGAAAAAACACTAGCGGAAAATGTTTTGAATTGTTGTGACACAAAATGGAAACAACTAAAAGTAAAAAAGGCAGCTTAATTTTAAAGACTAACTTAATTTTTCTAAAAGGCAAATCAAAAAATTTAATAAGTAAGTAAAGTTTGATAAAATAAAATAAGAAACTAAAAATTTCAAAAAGATAATAATAATAATAACAAAGATCTTAATAAAAAAAGATAGGCCGCACTCGCTTCTACCACGAAACGAGTGTCACATCTGCGGCACAATGCAATTTGTCCGTAGGCCAGCAACAGCATTGGTTGCCGGCAGCCCGGCACGGCACCCGGGCACGTCACATAAGGCTGCGCTTCTGAGCGTAGCGGACGTGGCGTACTCGAAGCGTCCCGCCAGCCCTGACACTTGTGACTGCTAGCATGTTCGGTGCCGTGTTTTTGTGAATGTGACTGTGACATTGTGAAACTGTGACCATGTGGAACCTCACATACTTCACATTCATCGCCCTCATCCTGGGTTGTCACGCTGAGCTCCAAGAAAGAGGTAAGTTTTAACTTTTTTAAAGTTACACGTTTTTACCCAACTTGTTCTAAAGTCAAGATGCCGAAGCAGTGCTGATTGCAGAGACCAGTTGCTGTTTTTAATGGTACAAGTTAATCGTCTTACGACTTACGGTAACTTAATGAGAGTAAGTTCAAACTGTTATGTACAACGCTGTTATGTTTCCGTAATACTTTTCCTCTTACTAGAAGTGAAAACAATGCTGTGGAGAGATCTTTTGTGATTGTTTGACAAGTTTGTAGAGTAAACTTTTACACCAGCCTATAATATTTCCAAAACTTAGTTGAAAATGTAGTCGAGCGCACCTTTTAAAACTTGTTGATTAGAGTTGTTAACCTTTGTTGTTAAGATAACAATGTTTAAAGTTTGGGTTAATGAACATTTTAGAGTGTAGGTCTTAATGCCAACTGTAGAGTAAACAAAACTTCAAATCCCCGTAATGTAATCTGTGGTTTAAGGACTTCCTAATGTGAGTTGTTTATGTCAAAAATTTGTGAAATGACTTTTAATGATCCGGATCCGGATCCGGATTTTGGGAAACGTCGTAAGTAATCTACAACATTCGTACGTAAAACCTAAAATCCCTTCTCCATAAAAACATACACAGATGTGTATTTTTTTTCACATGCTAACTGTTATGGTGATCGGTCCAAACGGTGTCGAAGTCGATTTATCTCTAACAGATACAGATAAATAAAGCAACAATTTTTTTTTTTTACATTTATTGCTATGGACTTAGATCTAAGACTTCATCTACCATCATATCTATTGAAAATGTCGATAACCGGTTTCTAGACCTTTGCGGTTGATCTTGCAAGAAAGGGTTTCAGAGACTTGCATCTGTAATCCAAACGATACAAAAATAAAATCTAAGCTGTCACCATTACCTTAAGATACAACACTGAAGAGGAGATGACAAATCTGCTGAAGCCAATAAATGTAGCGAGTGCTCACAAACAAAAATATTGGTGGAAGGCCATGCTCACATTGCTCACGGAAGCGGGTGCTTCCAAGCTCTATTTTACGTATGTAGTTGACTGTGACGGGTATATAAAGACAGCAAGTTCGTGTACCTTGAGACATTGATAACGAGGGCAGCTACCGAACTATAGGGACTGTTTGGTATAGTAAAAAAAACCGCAAATAGGGATAAAGACAAGCTGCTGCACAAACAAGAAAAAAATTGGCGTAACCTTCGCGCCCTTCGAAACAAAATATCTCTCATACTGAAATAAATCATTTGATAACCTAAGTTCTTCAAATCCGTTTAAAACCCACACTGACTTCTTCAAATCCGTATAAAACCCACACTTGTTTCCTGTCAAAAATCATACAGACATGTGATTGCGATCTTTGATGAATAGCGGGCAGGTACAAAAGACTACACGCCGTTGGGGTATATTGTGACGTCACCCTCTAATTCCGCCTTGGAACAAGTGTACCACCTGTTGATATTCAACCTTTGTTAACTCCTACAAGTTTTTAGGTACTGCCATTTCTTTGTTGATAAATACATAAATAAAAACTTTATTCGGTTCAGTAAAACAAAATACTTTTTTTTTTAAATTAATTATAGATTACATAGAAGCCTAGCACTAGATTTGTACAAATTTCCTGGACCCCACACTAGGATTCCCTGTGCCGTGTGGTCCAGTCACTTCCTTAAGAGTTGTTGGATTTCATCATTCTGTCATCTGATGATCAGTAACATCACCATCTGGTATTGTAAACGATGTTAGATTATATTCTTGGGGTGCTTGGGACTGAGGAGTTTGTTGAGCCACGTGTTCCTTCATTAGGAAGTGGTGAATATAATTTTGATGTACAAAAAGTGCTGACTCTCAGCCTATTTCAATAAACGATTTTGATTTTATTTTAAGTCAATTTTCGGACATCAAGGCAGTAGATCGTGCTTAACCTATCCATTTAGGTTTAGTCCCATCTCTTCCCCTACGCGTTTATAGAAGAAATGGGAATTTTTTGTAGTTATAAACGCATAGGGGAAGAGATGGGAAGGGGAAGAGTTAGGATTATACCTCCATTTATAGCGGATAGATACTTTCAGAAAAAACCGATAAAAGTTAATTCCTAGAACAAACAGCTTGTATTACTAATTGAAAACGATTTATTTAAATATTAAACAACGCTATAAATGGATATGGCTGGGAGTTTTACAGGATTCGTGAATAATGGAGTAATAATATAATGATGATGCTAAGTTACTACAAAAGAGGAGATTAAACACAACCAGCTCAAAATAAAGTCGAAATAATAATTGAAAGAAAAATGAAGCCAGCAGTGTAGTAGTATGGTGTAGAATTTGTGCAAAATGCATAGGCTAGAACGAAAAAAGGGTAGGTTTAATTTGTTCCTAAACCTTTTGTTGAACAGTTGTTATAGCAGTCATGTTGTGTTGTATGTATTTTGTGTAGTTTATGATTATGAATACAGTTAATTGCGCATTTAATAGGTATGCATTGTATGAATTACACAGTTCCAAGTCTATTATGATATCAATTACGTGCATATGGTCTGTGCACTTGTGCTGTAGGTCGTGGATCTTGAACTGTGAGTTTCAAAGTTCTTTATTCACTACATTTACTACTTCAAATTCAACTCTTGATTTCTGGCTTTTAGCAATACTGATGTTTATAGATATTTCGTGCTGATACAATACAACAAGAGCAGCAGCATTTAAAAGTGTCAGCAGGCTCGTCACAGTAAAATTATTTACCCTTAGTTACTAAATGCTGATTGACAGTCACTTGAAGAAGTGATTACATCAATTAAAGTGGCGCGGTGCGACAAGTATTTCTTGTGCACTTTGTTGAACAAGAAAAGAGATGTCATTCGACTTAATTTGTATTATTATTATTATTATTTTTTTTTGAGTCTGTTGATCGAATGTTACACACTAGATCAACTCAGGTGTAAGTTTAAACAAGCCGCCCTAATCCTGACCATTATAATAAAAGTCGTGGTCTGATGACAGGCCCGCTAAAAGCCAGGTTCTTTAGACTTGCATCCAACTCCAATAATCTCGCAGTTGGGAAAAGTGCAGTTGAGAAATAGCATTGAATATGATTCCGATTGTAATTAACTCTAAAACTTGCAACACTGGCTTATATCTATCATTCATGTTTCGATTACTTCCTAGCTTGCCAATCTACTGGGTTAATAAAAATTCTTACGCAAGACTTTTTATCCGCCAAGATTTCCCGCGATTTTATAATTATTGTAAAGGACAGTCGATAAAAATCATGAAACATTTACTAATCTTGAGCAACTTTTGTTACGCCACTAATTGTTTTCGAAAGTCCTTGTGCATAAAATCCATTGATTAAACATTTTTTTCCCTCTAGATTACTGAGAAACAAGTTATCGATACTGCTATCGAACGGCCAGTTAAGTAATTATTGGATAATTATCCCTACTATAAGTACATTATCATGATAAAATTGTTATTGTAAACAGAACAAGAGTATAAGATACTGTTAATTCAATGAATATTCTCATTCATAATAACGATATGACTGTCATGGTCTTTAAGTTTATTAGGTTTTGAGAGTGACTGTTATAATAGCCCTATTGTCGCTTTGCTTACAACATACAACAGCGGTCAGCATCGAAGAGTTTTAAAATAGTCGAGAATACAGGTGAATCTAGGATACATTCCTAACAGATGCAAAATATGCGAATCTATTCAGTCGAACTGGTTTGACAACAAAGCTCAATATGATCGCGAATACCAAAACTCGTACTTAAATACACACAGTGCTCATAAGAGAAAAGCAGAGGCAAAACCACAATCCACACGATAAATAAATTCAAAATGTCAAATAACAAAACACTGCGTTTTCATGCAAACTTGGATAATATGATTTGTGTGCAAACGCAGCGTATCATTATAGTTCCTCCGACAATGCGTTTTAGTTCAAATACTGTAATGAAGCCATTACTGACACCAGCTCTTTACGCATGGTGAACGAAACGGAATAGAAGAACAGAGACATTGTCATACATTTTCTATGAATATATCAATGAACTTGTGAACATTTTAGCCACGTTAGATGAAACTTTTAACCAGCCTACTGACCCTTTGAGTTCCTTCTCCATTCAGCATCATCCGATATAAATTAATTTGCAGGAGTCATCGACCGGTCTTCTTTAATATCCGTACATCTATGTCAGCCGTATAATCTTTCAGACAATCCATCTATCGTTTCTTTGGTTTTCGCTACTCCCACTTTCTTGTTTACATTTCCTAGAGTCAGTAATTGAAGTTTGTTCTTAAATATCTAAGAGTCATAGATATTTGACAATGTAAAAGGTAATTCATGTATTTATGTGTATTTATTTGTTCTAATATTTAAATATAATTAGGTATGTCATGTATCTTATTTATAGTTAAGGTATAGGTATATCCTTACAATTAAATCGAATGTATGTATTCCCCAATTTTCGTAATTCCATCTATCACTGTTTGTCTCTGCACCACCCAAAGGTTGACTGGTAGAAAATTCCTATGGCATTAAGTTCGCTTCTGTTCATTTATGTGATAAAGTGTTAAATAAATAAATAATTATAGACATACTAGCGACCTGCCTCTACTATGCTTCGAATTCGCACGTCTTTTACGATTGGACAAAATATCGAGATATCAAAATTATGTAAGTTTAATTATTAAACCTTCCGAAATAAAATTTCTAAATGATGGTGAAAACCGCATCAAAATCTGTTGCGGAGTTTAGAAGAAGTACGCAGTGAGACAGACACGAAAAGCGACTTTTTATAACATATATTTACAGATTTTATTTATATATATATATATATTATATCAATATAATATTTTGTTTATAGTTTTTTTTATTTTACAACAGATTAAATACAAAATAAGTATCTATAAATTAAATTACTTTATAAAGAGCAATAGAGAGGTGGGAGCTCTCTGTTCCTCGTCAGTGTTCCCTCCAGCCGGCCAATAAAGGCAAGCCAGAGGTGAGGAACAAGACTTCTCACGGGAGATAGGGTTCGTAGGGTCGCTACTGCCCAACATCTCGCCACATGCTGCCCTGCGGGTTTAAGTAACTCTCTTGGTCTGTCCCTAGACCTGCATCGGCAAAGTAAACTCTACCAGCACAGACGCAGAGTGCAAGAGCGCGCAAGCCCCACCACAACGTCAACATAGAGATACGGCGGTGGGGTTATTATTATTATAATTAATTGACTCCATCCAATATGCTATTCAATAATATTATTATAGAAAAAAATCGCGAGAGAATCGTACTTAGAGAAGTTATTTAAATACTAGTTTTTGCTTACCTTTGAAGCAAGTGATATAAAAACGAATGCAACTCCGTACTCCCCAGTACGTCGAGCTCTTGATGGCAGCCCGGTAATGTAACCTAAGCTAATACGGCATACGGCCCATCTCTTAGAAAAGCTAGTAATAATCTTAAACTAGCTCCATAATGAGAGGGTAAAAGCTAGGCGCGGCAAACTTAATCGAACCTCAGCGGAAGAGAAATCTTGAAAAACGTGTGTTTAACAAACAAGTCTTGTCGTTCCAGAAACACTAGTGCAACAGTGCTGTTTAATTAAATAAACATGTTCAGCGTATAGTGTATGAAGATGTAATGAAGGTGAAGGGCTCTTCTTCTTTTTTTTTACTATGGTTTTGCTCTTGTCTCTAAGGTCTGGGTGACAGGGACAAAGTCTACGATGGAGTGAGCTTACCCAGAAGAAGCCTGTTCACTCTCACTTTGAATAGATTAGGGTTGTATGCGTTCGGAAACACAGACGCAGGCAGAGAGTTCCACTCCTTTGCTGTGCGCATTATAAAAGACGTTTGAAAACGCTTAGTGCGAGTTGGTGGAATATAAACTAGGTAGGGGTGGTAACTTGCAGTGCGTCTAGATGTCCGATGGTAGAAGGGGGCCGGTGGAATGAGGTCGTGGAGTTCATGGGCACACTCGCCAAAGTACAATATGTAGAAGACCGACAAGCAGGCAACCTTGCAGCGATGAGCCAAGCTGTGAAGCTTGGCATACACCAGTGTTATGTCGCCAATGAGCCTCTTAGCTCTGCGTTCCACCGAGTCAAGCACAGCAAGTTGGTACTTAGCTGAACCATCCCAAAGGTGGCTGCAATACTCCATGCAGGATCGGACTTGTGCTTTGTAAAGATTAAGGTTTGTAAGAGGCTCTAGCACAATTTTATTATACTTTTTGGTTTCCGTTTCTAAACAAGGCAAATACAGGCTAACTGGTTAATATGATCATAGAGCAGGAAATATTTCGATTTCGATACTCGTGCCAAATACATAGGTATGTGAAAAATCCTTTCCACATTTGGCATTTGTTAAACATATTGCTTAGAAATTGCTTACCAACATAATCTATTATACATCCATCGGAAGACGACCACTGCTGGACAAAAGTCACTTCTATTGATACAACAACGACACACGTCGTATTGATACAGTAACTGACACGAGGTTCGTGTCAGTTACCTTTAACCTATACCATCTCCAGCCCCGATCGACTTTCCATTTGGCTGTGGTTAATTCAGAACCTTAAAATTAGCTTCAATAAAAGTTCCTTCAATGAAATTGGCTTTCCTTTTCACAGCTGTCCAACTGTTTCTAACATTGCTTTACGTGCAACTTTAAGTGCCAGTATTTTAAGGCGACACAAAGCTCATCACTTTTGCCAGTGATCCCGAAAAAGAGACTGCATCAATAAAAACATCAAAGGTGGAATCAATAATTCTGGTAATCTGGCAGATTTCAGTGCCAGCCTAATAGATTCGACTTCCACAAATCAACAATAAGCTTTCATAGAACATCCATACTTCATCTGATCTTCATAAAAATATATACTTCGGCTCTTCCAATATTTCAATGAAGCAGAAATCAACTGGACTAGTATTTTGTTTGTGTAAATAATTTCATCACCACTGCTCTCAAAACGGCGAAGGAAAATATCGTGAGGAAACCGGCATGTCCTAGAACCAAAAATTCGAAGACTCGTGACATCTACCAACACACTGGGCCTGCGTGGTAGGTAACAGCCCATTACCTCTCGAAGAGAGGAGGCCTGTGTCCCAGCAGTGGGAATATTACAGGCTGATTATGCTTATGCTATGCTAAACTTAAAAAAGTAATTCTACAGCAGCAACAGCAATATAAGCTGACCTCTCATTGTACGGAAATCCTATACAATATGGAATCACCTTATACTGGAAAAGTATAGTTTGATATGATACTAGCTTTTGCCCGCGGCTCCTCCCGCGTGAATGTCGCTTGTCGCGTAAAAATGTCCTTCTCCATATCCCAGACTATAGCTTTGCCTTTACACTACCTCTTCTAGCTAATCGCGAATGAATATGTTTTGCTAAGATTTTGTTATTAGATTTGATTACTTGTTTAGTCATGTATTTATTTATTTATAAGTACCTATAATAATTATGTATTAGGTATGTTGAAGCTGTTTGTACTCCCCGTCACTTGACAGGTTCATCAGAAAACCAGCGTCCGACAGCTTCTGTCTGGCATTAATGCTGGAATGAACCTTTTTGGCGCAGCCGTGAGGCACACAGCTATTTGTGTATATATTTTTTTTTTTACTTTTTATATTGTTTGTATTTTGTGTTTCACGAACTGTGACTAAATAAACGTTATTCTTTCTTTCTTTGATATGTAGCCGTGTTTACGAGTAGATAAAAACCAAATAATCTTTCGCAGAGTGTGTTTATGGGGAACAAAAAGGGAATGTTTCCTGTAATACCATGAACCTATGGAGAATAGACTTGATCAGGATTTCAATGAATGCTGTTCATAGCCCGAAGATTTAATAGTTTCCTCGACGACTTTTAATATTGATGAAATCGTTGATTCAATAAAGTCAAGTCGTAATTAACAAAATAATAACCCCAGACAATGACAATAAAAACAATGATGAAACCAAACCTAAAGAGGACCTCCTTAATGATGACAATATAAAAATGCCAGCTAAATAAAGAAAGAAGAAATGAGTTTACATAAAGTGCAAGACACAATAAATGCCATTATCAAGATAAATTACAGTAAAAGTAATGAAGAAACTGAATAATTATTCTAAATTAATACTAAATACGCCTTTTATTGACTACACCATTAATTTAATATGATAAAAAAGCCTCTATGCATTCCCGGTGCGACACATCGTGCACAAGTAGCCCATTTTGGTTCCCTGTTCAAGTCGGTACATGCAAGGGTAGTTGAAAGGCCAATTTTTTTAATATCCTCTTCCGGGTGCTCTTCTTTGGTCTAGTCAATCAATGGATTGGCTTGGATATACAAAAGGCGATGGCGTGGGTAAAGATATTATCATAAAAGTAAATAGTACCTACTTATGTCTCGATTATTCTTATTATGGGAGGACATATATAATATGTAATCTCTCCATTAATGAAACATATTGTATTAGAAAAAACTGCACTTGTTCTGACAGCTGAGCATTAAAATATCTATCTTCTATAGCATAATCTTATAGTCAGTCTAAACTCTTACCCCCTTACTAATAAACGCGGAATAAAGTTACAATCAGTCTTACCATACATTTTTCGCATAACTTTGTTTTGTGTTTTTAGTAAGGGGGTTAGACGAAGCTCAAACACTGACTGTCGAGTATAAAATTTGAAAAAAAAAGGCTGGCTTGAGAGCTTCTTTTGTTGACTAAAATCGGATAAAAATCTGTTATCGACTTATTGCTCCTATTTAGAAAATGGAGAAGATATTAAGGCCCGGTAACAGAACGAAACACATGATTAGAATTTGGTTCTTCATACACATCAATGGAGCAATAAATTAGGTATGTAGGCAGGGCTTTAAATACCGCTAAATTTTCGTAACGTTACCTTGTATTGACAGAGTTAACGTTATTATTAAAATAACGGTAATCGATTTAACGTTATTTATGCGACTATTAATTTTATCGTTATGTTAAACGGGTGAGATGTAAGTAGTGAGGCCTGAGGCGTGCGGCGCGGCGCGAGCACGCCCTCGCGCCTTTCTGATGCCGTGCCGATCAAATCGTTGCCCGAATCTGCCTGATTCTTACCCACAGAACGGCAACGTAGCTAAATTAACGATAGTTATCGTATTTTTATTCATATTAATTAACGTTATATTCATGGTAATGTTATCAAATAACGTTAAATTATTGTAACGTTAGTAGGTATAACATTGAAATTTAACGTTACGTAACGGTTATTATTTTGTTATTTGGTAACGTTAACAAGCCCTGTATGTAGGTACATTATTTTTTAACTTATAAACAACGTTTTTAGGAAACAAAAACTGTTTCATATTTTAATGTAAACAACTTTTGGCGGAAAAAACGTGAAAAAGTTAAAAGATTTTACTTTAATTAGGTACCACAATGCTCTACAATGCCCATAAACATATTATGGTCCTTCTATCGGTAATTACAATAAAAATCCATACATTTTTTTTTTTGTTCTTACGAACTCATGTACATATTATTCTTTGTTCTTCATTAAAAAAATACCTACGTTCAAGATTGTTTTTGCAGTTGCCGTCGGTCGCATCAGCACTTCACAACAATTAATAGATCAAAACGTCGTTAATGCTTACTCTGTGTAAACGAAAATGGACTCTGTTGTAATACAAGAGATAGGCTCTATAGTACTGTGAAAGGAGATGTTGTATAGCATTCTGTTGCGATTGAGTGTTGCGCTGATGACTTCACTAATCACAAGTAGATGTAGTATTACACGTCATTCTTATCAGGGTACTGTGCGTTATGTCAATTTAGCTACAGACAAGTATTAACCAGTAACCTGTAGTGCTTACTAGCTTTACCCGGCCCAGCTTCGCTCGGGTAGCACTATCTACCGTCTATCCTACTTAATCAAAATAAAAATATATTATTTCACATAAACCGACATGGGCACTTATGAAACGTCAGAAGCTAGGTGCACGGTTCCAATTAGTCGTTTCCTATGGAGAAGAGCCGGCAAGAAACTCCACGGTTACTACTCCACAATTTTAAAAATAGTTGGTTTTACAATATTATCAAATAACAGTGTTAATAGGTATGGGAGCACAGTGTAGGCCTTTCAACAATTACCAAGTACTTAATAAAATAGAAAAGTGCCAAATCTACACTCTACTAGGCCTAAACTAACACTACCTACCTACCCTACCCTACCCTTCCTACTTACTCTATCTAGCTTACCCTTCCTATCTACCTACCTACCTTACCTACCCTACCCTACCTACCTACCCGACCTAAAACCTTCCCGAGCGCATACAACATTGACATTAAGACTTATGGTCTGTTTTTATTTAACAACTCCTGGCTGAACTGAACGAATAAAAATATATTTAATATATATATATATATGTATATTTAAATATAAAAACCTCGTTCTGACAATAACGAACACAAAAAGAAAAGATCCAATTTAGTGCAGTCGTTCGGAAATTATGCGCGTACATACATTTCGGCGATTCATTTTTATTTATATAGATGAGTAGTTCATCCCAGGTTTTTAATTAATTTGTATCTTAGGTCATTTTAGTTCTCGGAAAACTTGTTGAGGCAAAAACATGGGCACTGAAAATGCATTTGTATTTATTTTTATTTGAATGCTCCAATAACAATGGTATTTTTAATTGTTGCATAACTGAGTGCCCAATTATATTTCAGCAATAAAACTATGTATCTTGCAATTTTCAGTTTCACGGAATTTTAAACGTGACTCTCACACAACATTTCAGATAATTAAAGTTCGTTAATCAAATCAATTTTCAGTTGTTTTAATATTTATTTCAACAGTGAAAATAAATTGAATTTCAATCATTTCTCTGTTCTGTTCTGTTACTACACATTTCTCACAATGTTCGATACTTTTTTTATGGATCTTTTACGATTCTAAGTACCGATCGTTTTGCGAGCGACTATGATTTGCAAACACTGATTGTTTTACCTTATCAATGATATGTGGCGTCGATATTGGAGCGCTATGATTTTTTATTGTGCAGTACGCACCTATTTTTCTGCCATTTAAGGCTCGCGCAGACCGGTGCGATATCGCAGGCGTGACAGGCAGCGCAACCCTTGTCGCACCCGCGATACCGCGCCAGTCTGCGCGAGCGTTTATTCTTAACACAATGGATGCTCGTAGTTTAATTATGCATTGTATTTATAATAAAAAGAACTTTGAATTAGAAAGCCTTGTTTTTTTAAGATAATAAAATCTGCCTAGCCTTTTCCCAACCATGTTGGGGTCGGCTTCCTGTCTAACCGGATCCCTTGTAAAATACTGAATACCAGTATTTTACAAGGAGCGACTGCCTATCTGACCTCCAAAACCCAGTAACGGGGTAACACGATACCCCTTGGTAAGACTGGCTGTCAGACTTTTGGGCTTCTGACGACCCGTAACGACTGTCAAAGATCCACCAATGACAGCCGGGACCAACGGCTTAACGTGCTTTCCGAGGCATGGAGGAGTCTCGGTATGTAAAGATGGTCACCCATCCACGGACCAACCCCGGCAAGCGTAGCTTAACTGCGCTTAGCTTCCTTGTTTTTTTAAGATTTATTTATTCTCAATTGACTACGTAGTTTGAGCTTGACAGAAGAGCCAAACTTAACTTTGAAAATAATGCTCAGAAATGCTTTTAAAACATGATTGTATTTTTCACGACTCCTTTCTTACTATATCAGGTGGCTGTCTACTTTTGAGTCTTACTTCAAAAAATGCCAGTTTAAAATTGTTGACAAAATATTCGCAGTTCACCATTGTTTTCAATGTACTCTGCTTTCAAATCACAGACTGAAGTTCACAATCTTGTCCATTTTTTTATAGATAGTAAATCTAGATACTTTGGCTCATTAAATAAACGAACTTTTTTTTTTTTTTTTTTATTACATTTTTTATTTCACTTTTTATTTTTTTTGTATTTTGTGCTTCACGAACTGTGACCAAATAAACGTTATTCTTTCTTTCTTTCTTTAACTGGAAGTACAGTCATGAGCATTTATATATTACTAGCTTTTGCCCACGGCTCCGCCCGCGTAGATGTCGGTTATCGCGTAAAAAAGTAGCCTATGTCCTTCTCCATATCCCAGGCTATATCTCTGCTAAATTTCATGACAATCGGTTCAGCGGTTTAGGCGTGAAAGCGTAACATACAAACAGACAGACAGACAGACCGACAGACAGAGTTACTTTCACATTTATAATATTAGTATGGATTAGTATTAGGTACTGATTATGGTTTAAGAACTTTATTATTTCTCATTAAGAATTAACAATAATTCACTTACTGAGAAACTAGATTTACATAACATACTTGTGAGCGTACAAAAACAACGTTAAAAAGTAAATTTATAATAATAAATAGGAAGGTAGTGATAAAAAAAAAGTAAACATCAACTCATCACTAACCGCTCAAACACGGATCCAAAGTAAAAGTGGATGTCTTACTAGATGTGGCATACATGGCAGCGTACTAATAAAATAATCGATTTCTCCGTTGATCTCGTGGTCACAAGTATACATTTATAATATTAGTATGGATTAGTATCGATTATTACTATGAACAGCTCGGCAATAAAATCTGATTTTATGATTCATCCATTAATCTTTCGTCAAGGTAACGGTAAATATTTGTGATCATTTGTGGAAGACATAAAATACGCGGCAGCATAAATATGACATCGAAAGAACCCCAAAACAAGCAACGCCAAAATGTAGGATGCTGCATCGGATTCAAAAAGATGTTTCCAAAACCTTCGGTTGACCCGTTGTTAATTAATTAATTAATTATTTTTAAGAAGGCTTACAGACTTATTACAAATAATAGGTAACAACAACAAATTATCAGGTTGCTAATAACAAGCCTCCACAGATATAACATATCGATTACTTATCTATCGCTGAGCAATTAAAGCACAATTGTGTACATAAGTAAGCAGGTTAGATTAGTTTATTTACATAATTTAATCTGCTATAATACATATGAGTTTAAGAACCACTAGCATCATTCGCAAAAAAATATTTGGCTAAGAGCGTCCTTACTGTGCTTATCTTAGTGCAAAATAAGTCAACATCATATTCAGAAGATACATCATTGAAGCTTCGAGCGCCTTTTATAAGAAAAGCATTACGCCTATAATTAGTAGTGGCAGAAGGCACACCTAGAAGCCTAAGGCGATTATCACACGGCACCGCGCACCGCCGCGGAGGACGGTGGCGGTAAAGCGGATTTTGTAGCGGTGCCCCGCGCGGTAAGGCGGTTTACGCGCCTGTCCGCGCGGATGGATTTAACACGGTTTTGACCAGTTTGATCACAGACATCCATTTTTAAATTGCAACACACGATGATCCGCGCTGTTAAGCGGCGCCCCGTGTGTGAGGCACCGTCCCACCGTGCGGACGGCAGCGCGGATGGGCGGTGGCAGTGAGAGCACCGCTCGACCGCGCGGTCGTGCGGTGTACGTGTGTTAGGCATCTACGGATTTATTAGAGGCCAATGCGACATGAGATCCGCTTCACCGCCTACCGCGGCGGCGCGCGGTGCCGTGTGTTAATCGCCTTAGGGGCGGCTTTCCACCAGAGATGTGCTATGCAGCTATGCTGCGCGAATGTAAAAGCTAAGCTACGAAACTATGTTACCGTTTCCACTGATTCTAAGCTAAGTAGCGGAGCGAGTAAGATGTGCTATGAAAATGTCATGTCTACTTTCGGTGACAAACGTGCGCCTACTGTATGTACACTGCTCTGCACATAGCTACATCACTCGTGACCATCCATAGCATGAATCCACACATCCACAGAACGCATACTTCCATATAAAAAACGTAGCTTATTTGAAGCTTATATTTTGCTCACGCAATAGGAGTACTGGCTGGACGTACGACTCGTATACTACCAATGCAGTAACTCGATTTTGGACGATATTGAGTTATATATTCGTTAAGTTATATATTTGGAGTCAGCGAATCGAAATCTATTAAATCTCTCTAAGCAACTTTTTATTGATCCTTCAGGAACTCAGTTTTTCAGTAAGCAAGAATGCAATAACTAAAACTTCATAACAAATTCAATAATCAAAAATACAATTCTCGGAAGCAGCAAAATCCAGTTACTGCATTTTTCGTTAGTGTGGCAGAATAATACTCGCCCATCCCAAATAAGACACATTATTAATTGATTATACATAAAACAAAGGGTATTTTAATAAAACACGTATACTAAAAGATCAATAGTTAAATTATCTTTAAAAAGTTTTAGAAAAATACGCTTGATAGATTATGCGTGATTCTCAGTTTTTATCTGCGTTAATCAAAACGTTACAAATTAATTTCACTATGTATTAAAACATAATCTAAAATATTCATATATTAAGTTATTAAGAAAATGCTCTAATTTAACATATTTTTTTCTAATCATTAACACTACTTGTTTAGACGTGATCTTCAGTATAAAATCATTAAAAGTGGTTATCGTCGCCATATGTAGTTGATTAAATTCAGCAGGGATAAGATGGTGAAGAAGCAGTGATGTAACTGCAGCTTTTCAAGAGTGTCATTGTTTTGTGCCTCAATTTCAGTCGCATAGTAAATATATTTTCTTTATTTCTTTTCTTTTTCTTTCAAGCCTTGCTCGTCACGCGTAGTTGTGTTAGTATATTATAATAGGGTTTGTCTTTCCTGATATTCCTATGTAACTGGTAAGAAACAAATTTTCACCCGCTAACACAAATACTTCCAACAAAACGAATATGTAATATAAAGTTGAATTTTAATAACAATACAAAATATCAGTCCGCCTCCTTCTAGCTACAGAAATGTCAATCACGCGTTTCGCGAATTTTTTGAATTAGTTCATGGAAAATAGCACAAACATCGAAACCGTTAGTTTTTGCTATATATAAAATGAAAATAAGGTCATATTACTATTTGCTTGCATTTCACAGATTGCTGAATCACTCCATGAAAATATGGTCATATTACCATACCGTGATTGACATTCCTATAAGAAGCGGACTGATATTTTATGTACTAGATTCTTATTTTATTTTTAAATAAAGAAAAAGAAAGTACCTATGTTTATTTGCGGTAAACATGAAGCAAAAAAGAACATAAACACAATTAAAAAAAAAAAAACTAATTGGAGGAAAATATGCGTCATATCCACGCAAAACGGACATCGCTCAGCATAATGCTGTGACCCTATGCGAAACAGAGCCCCAGCGCTTGTTTTCAGCGACAGCCGGCGGTGATATGACAACGTTATTTTACAAAAGAGGGCTGTCAGAGCCATTTATAATCTACATCGCCGCGAATCTCTTAGAGAACTATTTAAAACGATTAATATAATTACGGCACCTTGCCAATTCATTTATGAAAATATTATGTATGTAAGAAAAACTCTACATCTTTTAAATAAAATCAGTGATAGGCATAATTTTAATACTAGAAATAAAGATAAAATAGATCAACCATTTTTCAGATTATCTAAGGTACATACATCTTTTATGGGGTACTGTGTTAAATGTTACAATAAAATACCTTCTGATATATTACAATTAAATGAAAGAAAATTTAAAACTCATATAAAAAGAACACTTTGTAAACAAGCATATTACAAATTAGAGGATTATATCCAAGATAAGAATGCTTGGAAACATGCTGGTCCTGCTCCATAGGACAATTTAGAGTTTAGACAAAATCAAACTGGTTGCTAATTTAACTGTATAATTTATAATTTTTATGATATTAATTTTATTTTCTGTGATTAATATTTTAACTCACACACTGACTTATTATATGTTGTTTTTTTTTTTGGGGAATCATATACAATGTTTGTAAATATGTGAGCACCATGTACCTATCGCATTTATTAATTTTTCTGTTATTACTTCACTTTTCATTCTTTTTACCAATTGTGGTAAGTAATTTTGATTAATTTTTTTATATTTTTTATTTTTTTATTCTAGGTACATCGTCTTCACCTATAAATATTAATTAATGTATAGAAACTATTGTTAACATTTTAAAAGAGTAAGTATGGAGTTTCTTGCCCATTCTTCTCCATACATAACTACATTTTGGAAGGCGCAACTAGAATCAATTAACTATTCATGTAATTTTTGACGTTCAAAAGTGCATCTTCGTGCCTATTATGAAATAAATTATTTGACTTTGACTTTGACTTTGACGTCGACCGGTGCAGCTTACAATCAGATAAAATAGATCCATAATATTTAATTTTAAATACTGGTAGCGTTTTGGGGACTTGGGGGATATATTGTGTCTACTACTTACTTTAAGGCTTTAACTAACTCTAGTTTTCCTTTTGCTTCTACTCGACTAATCATCTGAAGTGGGCAAACATTTCTTTTCGACGTGACGACCAAATCTTGGGGATGAGATGCTAGAAGTTTCCGTACGTGATCGAATCAGAAACGAAGAGATCCGCAGGAGAACCAAGGTTACCGACATAGCCCGAAGAATTGCGTAACTTAAGAAGCAGTGGGCAGGGCACATTGCTCGCAGAACAGTGATGTCCGATGGGGTGGAAAGGTTTTGGAGTGGCGACTGCGTACCGGAATACTTAGCGTCGGAAGGCCTCCCACAAGGTGGACCGATGACCTTGTGAAGGCCGCAGGAATCCGCTGGATGCGGAGCACAAAACCGGTCGAAGTGGCGGTGCTTAGGGGAGGTCTATGGTGATGATGATCAAAGATGTCCTGTTGATTTTTAAATAGTCAGCTGACATCTCAGTACAATTTTATTGCGCTTAGGGCATGCTTAGGGTAGGTACGGCCCAGCGAACGGATTGCTATGGATTTCAAACAATATTATGATTAACTTACACTCCAGTATACATTTTCTGCTGTACAGCTACTAACTATATTAACAATTTAAATTAATCATTTGTAAAACTTAAAAATTTGTCACTGACCAATGACATGTTTAACAAATAATATTTTGCCAATTCGTTTAAGCCGATGCGATTGTTTTGATACTTGGATGCGTTACAAATACAAGCTGGCATGAGTAATAATTAGAGATCGGATATTCGTAAGCATATTTACCTAAAGTTAATTTTGCTGTGAAAGTATGGAAGCGGCTTCTTAAAATATTTTTATAGTAAAAAAAAAAAAACAAAAAACCCGTGTTGCCAGGAACAACGGGAATGCATAACTAGTCGAATGTGTAGTAGGTATGTAAGCGACTTCAAAAAACTATTTATTAAAAAAAAAACTCGTTATTCTTAGATTGCATATTTATTTAGAATTGGGATTTTTACCAAAATTTTAAAGTAAGTAAATATACCAGAAACATATATCAGAAAGCTAAACTTGTAGATCCCAGAACCGCGCCATTTTTTCGATACAAAAACGCATTCCATATTAGCCAACATCTCAACTTTATGTGAAAATGCATCCAAATATCAAATCTTTAGTAATAATTAATAAAATATATAAATAATAATATGTAAAGTAAATAAAATAGCTTATTTAAATTTCTTGCATGTCACATGTCATCTCCAATGAAAAATTACGATACTTACGAAGTTTTGTTTTTAACGTCAAACGATTAACCGTACGACCTGTCTAATGATGGTATTACCATTATTTATTACTCCGATAAGCCACATTTCGACTGTAGTGCTATAACATCTGCATTATGGAAGACCTTGGCGAGGCTATCACTAAGGCTGTGGAAGTGGCCGAAATCTGGTCGAAAGTAATTTAAAAAACTTTTTAATAACCAAAAAACATGACTTCCAAAAAAAAAAACTATCAACTGGATAATAGTTTTAATTTCAAAAGTCGGTGTCTTTGGATCTGGTTTTTTGCCACCGACTTCCGAAATTAAAGTTATTTTTCACTTTGTAGTGTTGTTTTTGGAAGTCGTTTTTTTATTTTTTTTATTTCTTGCTTTTTTTCTTTTAGTGGGCCTGTTTATAATTTATCTAAGTTACAATAGCCTCATGTCAACTTGCTCATCGCCTTTTACAAAATATTGCTTTTCCGAAAGGGGTACCGCTGCCTAGGAACATAAAGGGCCAAGGAAGGAACACGGGTGGGTTTTACTCAGTAAGAGTCACACTCCCTTCCGCTCCACCCAGAGCGGGAGGGGTCAATTGATGATTTCCCATCCTCAAAAAAAAAGGGACGTTAATTGTTCTCCTGGTATTTCACCATCAGCTCCATTTCACCATTCGTATTGTGACGAGCATAAATGACTTAGTAACCATATCAAAGTGATCTAATCGCAAACTGTGAAATAATTATTATTGAGTAGTTCCGGTGGCCATCTTTGGTCTTCATCATCAGTTCCACTTCACCAAATGGTGCTTTCCGAGGGCATATGCACGATTTACTATAAAAAATACCCAAACCGCTATAGGTGTGCCTTTAATATATTTTGAAGAGTTCCTTCGATTGCTCCAGGTCATCAGGTCAGGATCTGATGATGGAATCCTGACCTAATCACAATAGGACCACCTGGAAAATATACCCTTTAAAAAAAAAAATCTAATCCGTTTAGCTGTCTTCGAGTAATCGAGGAACATACATAAAGATTCGAACGACGAACTGAGAACCTCAGCCTTTTTGAAGTCGGTTTAAAAAATACAAAAGGAATGTGTGTGTTGGATCATTAAGTTCCCTTCAAAATGGTTGAGCTAAATGGTGCTGATCCATGCGTCATGTTCGTGAACGGGCGCCGTCAGTTGGGACTGGTCATCTCTTAGCTGCCACGGCTTATTTTAATTTTTGAATTGTTTCTATTACGGACGCTTCTAACGTGCACGTCTTTCTACATTGTTCTCACATGTATAACTTGAACAACATGAATGATGTAACCCATATTTTGTAACAATATTTTGTTTTAAAAGAGTGTCCATGGAGTTTCTTGTCCGTTCTTCTCCATAGGAACCTACTACGCTTTGGAATGGGCAACTAGCTTCATCTTTCTGACTGACCGACCCCTTGACAATTCAAAAGTGCCTGTAATTGGTTTATTTGAAATAAATGCTTTGAGTTTGAGTTTGAATGTTCGATACGGCGAAGAAGAAGATTATTTATTCTTCGGGTTTTGGATTTACTATTTGTGGATTCACGGGAAACGACTGCCTGCCCCTATAACCTGCGAGGAAACTTATCATCTCTTAGTAAGTTCGGCTCCACCATCGAGTGCAAAGCTCAAACTGCGGCCAAGAAACTGGGCGTCCTAAATAGGGTGAAGCGATACTTTACGCATGGACAGCTTTTAACCCTTTACAAAGCACAAGTCCGTTCCTGCATGGAGTATTGCAGCCACCTTTGGGATGGCTCAGCAAAGTACCAACTTGCTGCGCTTGACTCGTTGGAACGCAGAGCTAAGATACTCATTGGCGACGTAAAACTGGTGGATGCCAAGGTTCACAGCTTGGCTCATCGCCGCAAGGTTGCCTGCTTGTCGGTCTTCTACAGATTGTACTTCGGCGAGTGTGGCCATGAACTCCACGACCTAATTCCACCGGCCCCCTTCTACCATCGGACATCTAGACGCACTGCAAGTTACCACCCCTACCTAGTTGATATTCCACCAACACTCGCACTAAGCGTTTTCAAGCGTCTTTTATAATGCGCACAGCAAAGGAGTGGAACTCTCTGCCTGCGTCTGTGTTTCCTAACGCATACAACCCAAATCTATTCAAAGTGAGAGTGAAAAGGCATCTTCTGGGTAAGCTCACTCCATCGTAGACTTTGTCTCTGTCACCCAGACCTAGACCAAAATCAAGAGCTAACCCATAGTAAAAAAAGCTAATTACATTTAAGTAACTAAAATAGAACTGTAAAAAACAGACACTTGAGCAATCCAACCTTAAAAATAATCCTTGGATTTGTGATCTCAATAAAGTGTTTTATGCCACAAAATACTCATTGTAAAATATACTATTATTATACGTAGTCTGAAGTGTAGATACATATCTATGAATGTTGGCCTTGTAACTCGTTGGTTAGTGAACAATGTACATATTAAATATTATCTATTAAGTCGTTATTCCGTTGTCGACTTATTTGAATTTAAATAAACATTCAATTTTGTTAACAAAGAAAATTAAGTCTTAGAAGTAGGTATAATCAGGCTTTAATGTTCCCACTGCTGGGACACAGGGCTCCTTTCTAGGGAGTCGGTATCTACCACGCGGGCCTAGTGACTCTTGAAGTAAGGTATACACAAAATAAATAAAAGAACTCACTTCACTGTAATGTTCAGGGGCCTTACTCCCGACAGCATCGAGTTCTGAATCAATCGAATTGGGTTCGAATTAAATGCCAATCCATACTCTTGAATCCAACACTAGCGCACGATCGTGCGGTGGTTCGAAGCGAAACTAAATTCGGTCAGTTTTAAGTTTTAAATCGAGTTAGGCTGAAACGAAATCGAATCGGAATCAAAATCAAACTCGAATCGTTTTCGGGAGTAAGGCCCCAGTTGTTAGTTACCTGGGTGTCAGTGGCGGATTTACCCGAGACTAGGGCGGCAAATTTGGCGAACGACTTTTATTTGCTGTGACGAGTAATTAATTTCGAGCTCGACGCACTCTCTCCTGCATCCCACTTTCTTGCTTTTCGATGAAAATGTCCAAGAGTAGCATTTATTTTTGCCTTTATTCAATTTCAGAAAAAATTTACTAGGAGTACAACTGCCTGCATAGACTCAGAAGACCGGGGAGCCGTCTTATTTTGTTTACCCCGCCTTATCTAAACCAGTATTAGTTTAATTTAATATGTCTATGTATTACTGTTGTTTTGAAGAATACTTTTGAAGAATAATTTTGCCCGGCTAAGAAATACAAACATATATCCAAAAACTATTTCTTGTGCAATTTTAACTAAATTGTAGGATTGTAAAAATAATCTCGATACTGACAATTGTAGTGGCGGCAAATAATTTACAGACTATACTTGGAAAATGTGTAAATACGCCACTGCTGGGTGTTGAAATATTAGTAGTAGTAATTATATAAAGTAGTGTAAACATTCATAGAGTTAGACGATCAAACCATCAAGAAAACGAAATAATAGAACTTCTACTAGATTTCTTTATGCGCTCGTGACCATGCTGTAATCATGGTGTAAAAAAAAAATTAACAGAGACGGCCACATACACACATAAACATAGGGCTACCCCCTTTAAAAACGGAATAAAATTATTTCAGTTAGTAATTGGCAAAGTACGAGTACCTATTTGAAAGGTGGAAAAATAGTAATTGGTACTCGAATGCTGAAATAAATACTTGAATCATCTGCTTTCACAGCCATTCACAACCATTCGATACGCTTCCGTACCGAATCTAACATCAATCAATGTTATCGAAGGAGTCCTCTAAAAGCTGTTCACAAACCCTAAACCCGAAAATGTTGAAAGTTTAAACCATATACACGACCGCTTCTCTTCCGATGGCCAGATGCTGTCGGGTAATAAGCAAATCTGTACCCTAATGGCGTAACACTCAATCAATCGCAATCTGAATGATTTTGAAGCATATTGTTAATCCATTCGAATGGATTAACTTCGAATTTGTCTGCTCAACAACGTAAATAACGCAATGAATGTTTTTGAACTGCCAAAATGAAACCGATTCCAACTGATAGTGTCTTACGTAATTGGGCCTCAGGTAACCGAAAATGTGTCATTTGCGACGCGGACGCCTGTCGAATGGTTGTGAATAGCTATACTGGAATTTTTCAATATTGTTGCTACCTGTATTTGCTAGCTACTGGAAAATAATATACCTACGACCTACGTTCCAAGTATTTCCAGTTACCAACTTTTCGTAGAAGAAGAGAGCCTAAACCCATGGCCGCCTAAACCTGAGTCTCTTGTTTTGTTTGCGCATAGCTTCATGCTCAGTTTCCACAATGAGCAGTGCAGAATGCTTAGCATCAACGCTAATTGCGTACTCGCTACTCCTAAGCTGCGTTGAGCATTATTTGATGGTGTATGGATGGCACTCCAGCTACAAAGTCAAAGTCAAATCATTTATTTCAAATAGGCATTTATAAGACACTTTTGAACGTCAAAATCACAAAATAGTTACTCTTTCCAAAAGGTAGTACATGGAGAAGAATGGGCATGAAACTCCATATTTACCCTTTTAAAATGTTAACAATATTATGTATTCATTAATAAATAAAATCCATACTAATATTATAAATGTGAAAGTAACTCTGAGCTTAAGTCGCCCTCGACTTCTCTCGGTTTACTTTCTATAAAGCTAATAAACATTTGGGTACTCTGGTCTCGTCCGTCTTATGACATGTCCTGCCCATCGAAGAAGTCCTATTTTTATAAGAAAGCGAAAGGAAGAAAAAGTATATTGGGACTCGTACAGGAAGATCACATTTTAAACTAAACATATTAGGAACATTAATAAAAAATAATAAAAAATACAAAAATAAAATGAAAACAGAAAATCCTATACGGGGCCAAAAGGCTCATCTCAGCATGATGCTGCGACATTTAAAAATGAGTGTCGCAGCGCCAGTATTCTGAATTTCTGACAGGTGATGTTTGTGATGTCAGGGCCTCAAGTCTGCTATTACAATAGTGTCAGAATGGTCTCGCCATTGTGAGTATTTGACAGTTTTTGTATGGCAAATCTGTCAAAAACTCACAATGAAGAGACCATTCTGATACTATTGTAATAGCAGACTTGAGGCCCTGGTGTATGGTCTTAGGCCTCATTCACGGAGACGCGGGGCGTCGAACGTCGCGTTGGGCGGCGCGGCCCGCACTAAATTCAAACATATGGCGTTGTATGAGAACGTTTACGGACAAGCGCTTTAACACGCGTTTGCTTGAAATGCAGGCGGAGCCCGTGGATGGCATCGCTACGTCCCACGCGAGGTTTATCGCGGCGGCGCACGCAGCGTTGCGGCCAGCTATTCCTGCAATTTTACGTTCACGGTAAGACGCCGCGACAGCCGCGGCGGGCCACGCGCCGCGTCACGCCCCGCATCTTCATAAACAGCATTTTACATTGCCTTACGTTTGTGTTTGCGCGTGTGATGACGCGGGCCACTGCACGCGCCGCCTGTCTGTAAACTGAAAAAACGTTCGACGCGCCGCGAGACGCAACGGCGCACTCGACGCGCGACGCCGCACTCGACGCGCGACTCCCCGCGTCTCCGTAAACGAGGCTTTCGTAGCATTAGACTCGATCGCCATCAAAACAAAATGCAGTAAATATCAACACAATTTCATCCAAATAGATGCAAAAGTAAAACATAACCATAATAATATATTGTTAGTTGCTATCCACAGACATAATTTTCCTCGGTGCATTCGAATATTGCAAAAATTAAACATAGCGGCTGGGTTAGGCTTTTCTAAAATCGTGCCACACTTTTAATTTTATAAAAATTAAACATTTCCTGGTACTACCACGAATATATAATTCTGACGTCATGTAATAATGTATAAAATGATATATGTAATGTATTTGTATTATTTTCTTCGTTAAATATTGAGATGTGTGTTCGAGAGATGTTGTTATCTGCTCTAATAATAATATCACTTAATAATTGACCAGCATCCAAAGGTTAATCAACGGATTTCCAGACAAGACCTTAGACACAACATCTCATAACGTGCATTATTATTGAACGTAAAAATAATAACAAAGGTTAATCAACGGATTTCCAGACAAGACCTTAGACACAACATCTCATAACGTGCATTATTATTGAACGTAAAAATAATAACAACAACAATAAACCTAAACAACTTACGAGCAATTTGATCGCCTTGTGTGTAAAAATACCTATAATTCTTAGAATTAGGAATCAGGGGAATTCTGTATATCTATATCGATGGCTCTTACCATTTTGCGTATTATCGTATAGAGTAGGTACCTACATAAGTGACTGATTGCATTTTTAGGGCTCCTTACCACAAAAGGAAAAAGGAACCCATATAGGATCACTTTGTTGTCCGTCTGTCTGTCTGTCAAGACCCTTTTTCTCAGGAACGCGTAGTGGTATCTCTCAGCTCTGAAAAACCAACTTGTCAGTCAATCCGATTTTGCGATTTCACAAGGGAATCAAAAACTCCCCGATGACCTAGAAACATAAAAATTTGGCAAAAAGCAATATCTTACAGCTATATCTATATCTATATTATATATAGTTTAATAACAAGAAAAAGTGTACTTATACTTAGATAACTTACCTACAAGTTTGTACGGAACCCTCGGCCTCGGTGCGCGAGTCCAACTCTCTCTTGGCTAGTTTTTTATTTTGTAAATAACATAGTTTCCAACATCACCGTGTTTTTAAAACCTTAACTTGATGATAGAATGTTTCTTTGTAAGTAATAAGAATAAGACTACTTGCAAATTAAAATATCATCATCATCGTCATTGGCAACCATTTTACATTCACTGCTGAGTATAGTTCTCTTCCCTTTTGTGCCATGTTTCCCAGCAGGCTAAGCACGGGCACCGTTTTGTCGACGGAAGAGTAGACAAAAATGACGTTCCGTGTAGACAGTACGACGCGACGGCAGCAAAGTATAAAGTACTGCACTTTTACGAAATTCACTCTTTTACATAATTAGACTCATAATTCTTTGTTTTGTCATAGGATTATTATTTCTGTTTGTATCTCAAGTTTTACTTTATAAAGTAAAGTTTTACGTATATAAAGACAACTACATCAACTTTTCTCAGTGTCGAGGTACCGTATATTGGAACAAAAAAATATTACAGTAATATTGGCCTTAACCATTTCCTTAGTAATGCCCTATTAAATAAATGATTTGAAATAGGAGAAGATAGCTCCGTTCTTCTAATAACTATCACAGTTTTGAGTTCAAAACGCTCTCCTATAAACTCATGATTTTGTAGATAACCGTATATACTTTGCGGCCGTCGAGTAGAAAGTGTTCTATTGTCTTTAGCATGGCGATTACAAAATCAAATTGTCTACACTACCTTAGACAACTGTCAGTTGTCAGTGTGATTTTGACAGTTTGGGATAGAAAACTTTCTTCTGAAATAGTCTACATACATGAACCTAGACAAAGATTGTTAGAAACGAAAGACAAAATGACAGATAGTAAAAGGACTTCTACGGTACGATATCAAAAATTGAGAAACGTAAATGTTACTTTGTATAGAAAGAGCTGTGTCGAAATAGAAAGCTATCCGTGCTGGTCCGTGCGAGTCTCGTCCAGGCCCTCCCCGTGATCTTTTCTAAGGGAATTTTAAATATGCTTTTGGATAATCAAACATTTTCCTCGTCCTTCCACCATATTTAACGTAGTTCTCCGACCTCAAATTCTGCTAAAAAAATAACTAATTACCGAACGACGCCATAAAACAAAACAAACATTATGATCTACCTATCTACTTCCAAGGTATCAGCGGTTGGTTTAAACGACTCTTGCGCAGTTTTCCCATAGACGATAACATCGGCCACAGCTGTTATTAATTGTGGCGCACAATGAGATGCTGCAAGGGCAAAAACAGGACTTGAACAAGTACTATGCAAATATCTTAATCATACCGTTTATATCAAAAGGAACATCATGCAGCTGCATTTCGGGGCAAATTGTTATTATTTGTGTTTTGTTTTTAATTACATTATTATGTAAGTAATAAAAATATAATTAAAAATTTGTAAAATTATTAAATTATACATAATAATGTATATTTTTTTCTGATTCGATCACGTAGGGAAGCTCCAAGCATAGCCCTCTCCATTGCCCTTTGGGTGACTTTTAGCCTTCTATTAAGGCCCATTGTGAGCGACCATGTTTCAGTGCCATAGGTCATCACTGGCAACACGCACTGGTCAAAGACTTTCGTCTTGAGACACTGCGGTATGTGGGACGAGAAGACATTGCGTAGCTTCCCGAACGCTGCCCAGCCGAGTCGGATTCGAATGCAGCGATCCGCAAGTGAACCAAGGTAACCGACATAGCTCGAAGAATTGCCAAATTTAAGTGGCAATGAGCAGGGCACATTGCGCGCAGAACAGATGGCCGTTGGGGCCGAAAGGTTCTGGAGTAGCGACCGCGTACCGGAAGACGTAGCGTTGGAAGGCCTCCCACATGGTGGACCGATGACCTTGTGAAAGCCGCAGCAATCCGCTGGATGCGGGGAGCACAGAACCGGTCGAAGTGACAGTGCTTGGCGGAGGCCTATGTCCAGCAGTGGACGTCTTTCGGCTGAAATGATGATGATGATGATGTGTATTTATTAATTAATAATAATAATAAACCAATATACATTATTATGTAAGTACTGCCTCGTTGGTCTAGTGGTACCGCAAGCGCTACTGCTGTGCATGAGGTCCTGGGTTCGATACCCGGGTCGGGCAGTGTTATTGGGTTTTTGCATCTGGAATTTCTCAGTACTCCCGGAGACTGGATTTTTGTCCTGTTAATGGCAATAGGCTTGCCTCCAATCTTACATGAGACCTAACATAACTGGCGAAATGTGGGTGTACTTAAGAGAGACCTCTGCGGGGCGTCATGTTATGTTATGTTTATTATGTGTTTTCAGTATTTTTTGTTTATCTATATACTCCATTTTAAATAAGATTAGACATTCAAATAAACCTGTTTTACAGTCCGTTCCACCGATTTTGACTTCTACGAGTATTCCGTAAGCATAAGGTTGGCATTAAAAGCAAAAAGTGGTTACAATACCAACTGTTTACTGCAGCTGCCATTTGTCATGCTACCAACGCAATAGAAGTCAAAATCGGTTGAACGGACTGTAAAATAAGTTTATTTAAATGTCTAATCTTATTTCAAACGGAATATAGTGGTCATTCTTTTTTTTATATGATCGATTTTAATGTCGTGTTGTTTTACAGTGAATTTAGAGCTATCAAATGATAAATGATAAAGTAGGTTTGTACAAACACTTACACGTCAATCATATTTTAAAACCTAGATGAGATAGGCCTTTCCTATTGGACTACTCTGAGAAGAAAGGCCGAAACAAACTCAGAGATCACAGTTTTAAAGTCTAGACTACATAATCATATATATACGTCCTCATGACAATTCCAAATAGCGTTCGTTTAACATTTATCCTATGTGTAGCGTGTTCATTGCCATTTCAATTAAATTATTAGTATTACGGGTGTAGTACAGTTTACTCATCCGTAATTAAGTACAGTCGCGAATGAAAATTTATGAAATTCTGTTCCTTTTAGTTGGGACTTTATTTTAGATTCAATTTCTACCTCTACCTTGTAGTGTCTTCTTTGTCAAGCCTGCACGTTAAGCTCTTGAGAGATGTTAAAAAAATTGATTATGCTTTTATTTACAAACAAAAAAGTACAGTTTTTTGACCTATGGACGTTTTAGGTTTCTTTACTACGAGTATACGATTGTTTATCCTGCGAACTCTGCTTCCCTTTTTAGAGATCTACGTCTACATATGGGCAATTGCAGTGAATACTTGAAGTAGCATATACAAATTGAAGGCTATTCAAGTCTTGTCTTCCTCAGTATTAACGATTTAAGTTAACATTAGAGAACTATTAGACTAAATTATGACAAACCACTGCAAAATTACATAAATACGTATATTAGTCTCCGGCCCAACTGAAAACTCTGCTTATTTCGGACTAAATTATGACAAACCACTGCAAAATTACATAAATACGTATATTAGTCTCCGGCCCAACTGAAAACTCTGCTTATTTCGTTTTTTTTTTTTTTTTTCTATTGTTTTGCAGCATATTACACACTTTAATCGTGTAATAATGTATTTTTATGTGAAAATTGAGATTTCTTAGTACTTGATGATGCAACATTTATGGCGCGATATATATGTATATATATATATATATATATATTTTTTTTTCATAACTTCTTTACACGAGAAGAGTGAACATTTTTGACGGATGTTCTATTTTACTGACAGACAGCTATTTTTAACCACATTCCTAATTCCATAAAAGAGGAATAATTAACGACTTTCAAAAAGAAACTAATAGTATTTCTATTAAATAAATTCAAACTAACTCCATATCGCCTAGCTGATAAATTTTAGTTGTGTATCAATGTTCAAATGTTTGACGATGAACTGCATCAATGTTTGCATGCCAAAATGGTAGAATGTACAAGGATTCTTTAATATTATTGTAGCCACCTTATTGTAAATACGAGTACCTACATTCTTAGCAAATAAATGAATATTCTATTCTATTCTATTCTATACAGATTTGACATTACATACCTCTGTTTCTCAATTCTCAATTATTTATTACGTACCATAATGTTTAAAGTTAATAAGTAGGTATATAATATATTATAGTAATATGTATGTATGTCTATTATAAGTTTATAACAATATTTATGTACTTGTGTATCTATTTTGTTTGTTATCTTTTTTAATATTATTATTATTATCTCCTCTTAAATAGAGCACCTGCCATCTTATCTCTTCACTACCCTTGGTTGACTGGTAGAGAATGCCTATGGCATTAATTCCGCCTTTGTACCTTATTGTGTGTGAGAATTTTAAATAAATAAATAAAGAAAGATGGTAGAGAAATAATTATACCTACTAGTTACAATTATGGACCCTGTCGAGCACAGGATAAATCAAGTAGGAGAGAGGAGGATGAACACTGGCTGTTTGATAAATGTTATTATTTGTTAAGTAGTTTGTTAGTTATACTTTTTTATTATTGTTTTATAAATTATATACATTTTATCTCATTAGCTTAGCCCAATGATTACAATGACACAGTTTCCACGATGTAGGATAATCTAATTAGTGGTACGCGTGTCATCGCATGTGAAATGGAACGGTACAGATCCTTTTTTGAAAAGACATAATTAATTTCCTTCGTACTTTTAGTGCAAGGAAAGAGTTTGTATGGAGCAGTTTTGTTACCGATGTAATGAAACCTATGCGGAACCAAAAGACTTATCGAGCTAAGTATTCTTCTCTTGACAGAGCTCGGTCGTGATCGATAAAGTGTGTCCAATCGCAGTGTAGCTAAAGTAACAGATACTAATCAGTTAATTCATCATGATCATTTCAGCCGAAAGACGTCTACTGCTGGACATAGGTCTTCCCCAAGCACCATCACTTCGACCGCTTCTGTGCTTCCCGCATACAGCGAAGAAAAAAAGCCAGTGGGAAGGCCTCCCACAAGTTGGTCCGATGACCTTGTGAAAGCCGCAGGAATCAGATACATACCTCTATGAAATAGCCAAGCCGAACTCAATATATGATTATAGAAATAAGAAGGGGATTTACAAGTCATCTGAAATTTTAGTGACAGAATAATTAAATGATAAATCTAAATAAATAAATGAATACACAATTAATACATATTGACGACATGGTTGGTGCAGTGGTTAAGCGATTGACTACTGCGCTGCGTGTCCCGGGTTCGATTCCAGCACGGAACAAATATTTGTATGACCTACAAGTAGTTGTTCCGGGTCTGGCTGTTGGTTTTATGTTAGATTAAATTTTTGTCAATGCACCCTCAATACTAGAGAAATTCCTGGTGTCGGGAAACGTTTACAAAAAAGATATAATTATAGGTACTTACTTAAACTTACAATTTTGGGCACATCATCGTATAATATTCATGTGAAATTGTAGTCTACATACATTCATTTCATTTCAACATCGGTAGCAGACTACTAGCAAATGAAATGTTGATTAATTATGACATTCCGTGTTCAAAATTAATTACTGAAAATATTTTTATAATTGATATAAATTATATTCGATATAAATAATCCGATTTCATAAATGACATCGGAAAGTGTGCGAGTTTTAATCAAAGCTTTCGATATTGGAATATTTATTGATAATTAATTGGTACTTACGCACATCAGAAAGTTATTTGGGACAAAGGACCAACATTTTGTTTCAGCAGGTATTGAAAGTATATTCGTGCGATACTTTGTCCATCCACAAATAAGTGCTCAAGATACAAGCTCAGATGGTATGTTTAATTATGACTAATGGGTCGATTTCAAATTTGGGGCCAAAAAAATGTGAATTGCATGATATTTGAAAAATGAAAAAATAAATAATGGTTAAATACCTAGGTGCATTCATTAGTTAAAAAAACACGTGCTAATCAAACAAACCTTTAATTTCTTCCAACAACAGGGAAAATACAATTTTTTAAGTGACACGAATGAGCGATATAATTTCTCTAATGATATTTTGTGATTTTCTAATGAGATCTCTGGTTACATTAATGAAAGTATATATTTTTTTTTTTACCTTAATAAATAATCAACATTACATAAAATATTTTTCATTAACATTATTTGTAGTAGGTGCAGTGGCCAGCGCATCAACCTACCCTGAACCTAATGTCAAATTTCTTTAAATGATTTTCAATTTACTGCAACAGTGTAAAAAGTGTCAAGTTCCATTAGGAAACTTTGACGGGGTAGGTTGATGTGCTGACTAGTGCTTCCAAAATTACGGATTTGCTAATTACGTAACTAGTTACGCATTTTGATGCTTCAATTACGTAACTACGTAATTACGTACTTAACTGTTTTGATTTTTTAAAGCACGATAAATTCTGGGCTTATTACGTATTTTAGAAGTAAAAAATCAAACAACTTCAAATGAAAAAAATTATAATATTAAGGAATTAAAAGTAAATTACAGATTAAAATGATAATTTTAAAATTAAACTCAAAATCAAAATCGTCAATCAAATCAAAATGTAATATTTTGATTTGATTGACGATTTTGATTTTGACTAAACTCAATCAACAATTCAAACAAAACATGTACCACGCACAAATGGTTTAAAAGTAAGAAACAATATAAAATATGGTTATTTTTCCAATCTTTGTTCTTGATAATATGATCTCATAAATGATAACGAATGCAATGTTCTGTCACCAAGGGAACTTCTTAGTTTAGAACAAAGATAGCCGGCAGAAGAAAATGCCCGTTCTGCTTCAACACTAGTAGGCATTATACATAGTAAATAATTATAAGCTGCTGTTAGGAAAACTTCACGACCGCCGCCAGTGCTATCGTAGATACACATTTCAACTCTGATGATGGATTCAAGATCTGTGTTTACTCCAGATTTGTTTACTGTAGACATAGTTTTCTGTATTTCTTTTTCTAGTTGCTGTGCAACAGTCAACTCGTCGCCACAACCATCATTAGCATCATTGTCATCTGCTTCGGAATCTAAACTCATTTGTGTACTTGTAGGCGGTGTAAATTTGAGCCTTTCTAATAAGTTTGCAACATATGTTCTAATATAATCCGACGTCGGTTTTGTAAAAGTTTCTGTTTCTTCGGTTTTATAATATTCTTCATTATTATGCAAATACTGCAAGACACCAGACACATTTGTTCGCCTTTCTTTTATTCTTTTTCTAAGGGATACAGCAAGCTTGTCACTGAGCCCATTGGACTGAGCATCAAGCTTATTTAACATAAACTGAAGCGCAGCATCTGCTGCTAACAAATTCGAGTCACGGCGACACAATGCCATCACTGTAGTTTTTATTATATCTAAACTATGATGAATGTTATGTAGATCTTGTATTTCTGTGTCTGTGAAACTTATATTTGATTTTAAGTCTAATAAAGCCTTAAATAAACTTGATTTCAATTTCAGAAATCGTCCAACCATATCTGATAAGCTGTTCCATCGCGTTTTGCAGTCTAGTATAAGATCGAGGCTTTTACCATGCTCTTGTAAAGAATATTTTTGCAACAAATCGGTCTTCAGTGGTGATTTTTTGAATGATTTAACAAGTTTTCTTACTTTTACTATAATATCTTTGTACAGAAACTCTGGTTCTAGAACTCTAGGTACTTCTATGAAAAGTCCGCCATCGTTTTCTTCAATTTCTTCAGTGTCAGTATCTGAAGCTTCATCTTCTAGTTCTGGTTCAGTAGTTGTACTTTTCCGTGTCTTATATAATACGTCCAGCACTGCAAGTTGTATTCCGTGAGCAAAACACAACTGATGGTGACCATCAAAATTTTTGCCCATTTTAACCATAACACTGGCTCCGTCCGTTGTGAATGCAATTATATCTTCAAGTTTCAAATAAAAGTCATTTAGATGATTTTCTAACAGTACAGTTCCAACGTGAGCTGGCATTGAACCCTTTATCCTTACTAGTCCTAAATTTTTATATTTAGCTGGTTCTAGGTCTTTATTATGAATATTTATATTCATATACCTCCGGTTCCGGGTAGAGGTCCATTCATCAAACGTTATAGTAAACCGTTTTTTTTGGGACTTCATATCTTTAAACTGATTTATTAATTGTTTTTTTATGGCACAACTCTGTTCCAGGACAATTTTGGTAATAGTTGAAGGAGATTTCGGTAGATCATAGCCAGATTTTTTGAAAACATACCTTAGATCTTCAGAAGTACAAAATTTGCTTAATGGGATGCCATCCAATGCTGCCATTCTAGTCACTATAACGTCCAAGGAATACTCAGTGGAAAAGTAATCCGTTAGTTTAGTTTTCTTCGATGGAGGTTCTAAACTTTTTCTTGCTTGAAAGCACGATGAAGTACTTGCCCTTTGCGCATCTTGCTCTTGTGACATCTCGCCAATATGTTTAGCACGCATATGTGTATGTAGTGCTCCAGTAGCACCACCAGGAGTCTTCAAAAATTTTTGACAATGTTTACATTGGACACTTTGCCCATTTTCAGCCCTCAAAAAGTGTTCCCATATAGCTGATTGTGTGCGTTTGTTCAAAAACTCCTTATAAATAGTCTTCTTTACTGCAGACCTAAAACAATATATAAATATTTCATAATTTAATAGTTAGGTAATACATATAAATAGCATCTATAGTTAGGCACTACACTTAAAACGGGATACATTTACATACGTACCGTGAACTCATAATCAATGTCTATTTGCACAGACATCTAACAAGCAACAATAAAATAAAATCGCACATATTTTTTTTTTTTTTTTAACCGTCGCACCACACTAGGAATTACTGCTGTATCGTGGGTGCACTCAGAATCATGTAAACTAACATACACAAGACACCCAGACCCGGAACACCTATCTGTAGGTCATACAAATATTTGTTCCGTACGGGAATCGAACCCGTGACCCGCAGCGCAGCAGCCAATCACTCAACTACTGCGCCAACCGTGCCGTCAACAATATAAAATCAACTACTAAATTATATGTATAAACTCTCACACAATACCCTAGAAACAAAGTAAGTAGACAAGTAAAGTAATGTTAAAATAGGTACTTACATTTTCGTTGAAGTATCTCTACTCGTGTATGGTGATATCTACTTAGAAACTTGTAATGAAAAGCTTCTGAAAACCAAGCGTCAAACTTTGCGGCACATACACAAAATCACAAAAGTCAATAAAATAAGCTTAGACCAGGCAGGACAGTATCTCGCAGGTGTACGTAAGACGACTGAGTACCGAGTATTGAGATTGTTTCTAAATTCACGAAAGTAAAGAAAAATGTAGGGAGTTCCCTTAGCTTGCTCAATCCACAATATTAAACTTTATTATCTACGAGGTAGATCAAATACTTGCGAAACACTTATAAACTTTGATTGTGTTACGTACCGAACTATCCACAACCAACGGGGATTCCCTTCGTTTCCCGATTGGTCAACAATGAACTCTATTCTGTACGACTAAGAAATTAAATCTTGCGGACTCAAATTGGAAGTTATAAAATAAACCCCGGGAATTCGGGGGATACCCACAGAAAGGGTTTTGGTGTTGTCATAATGTAAGTCGTAGGTTAACTAAATTAAGGTAAATTGTAAATACACAGATAAACCCATGCCTTTTTCCCATGGAGTAGGCAGAAACTATAGAACTAAATAAATGGGTACCTAAATTAATTAATATTATCCTATAGTTACGTAATTACGGACTGCAGCTCTTCAGTTACGTATTTGTGAGATTTCTAAAATCTGTCCGTAATTACGTAATTGCGTAATTACGTAATTACGTAATGGAAGCCCTAGTGCTGACCACCGTATGACAGATATTAGTTATTTTAAACTTAATTCCAAAACAAAACAAAAACTTAATCAACTAAGCTAATCAATGGTATACATTTCTGATTCAAGTCTTCAAAATTAGTGCTAATCGTTTTTCATTGCGGATATAATAACAATATTCATATTATTAATTATCATCATCTTCACATTTCTTTAAAAAATCAAGGAATTCTTGTTCATGATCTGTCGCTTTTGTATAATTATTTATAAAAGATTTGTTGGTCCAAGAGTGTCGAACACTGCGGAGACTTGAAGTTGATGGCGCGCTGTCATGTAACATTGGGTCGGTATTATTGGCATAGCGAACGGTAACATCACTAAGGACCTTAATTTTTTTAGTTTCCGGGATGACCTTTACATTTTCCATTGTAGATCCAATAGGAGTATTATATATTTAAAAAAAAATCATATGCTTGCCATGTATACAAGCAGCATTGAAACATTCGAAACAGCTCTGTTTTCTAAATTCTAGATAAGCAGAATCGGCAGCCCAGACGACCTGAAAGAAAAACAATATTATTATTACATTTTGTATGATAACATCAGCATATTTTTTTTTTAATAAAAATTACCTGATGAACTGTCATAGTCCCCTTGAAAGTAGCAATATCTTTAGGCAAAATTAATTCCTTTAATTTAATTTCGTGCTCCTGAATGATACCCATTTCTACGTTTTTTATATTTGTTAGAATGATGTTAACAAAGGTATCAAAGTCTCCGACATCCTGATGACACCTTAATTCATAATCCGCAGTCCTCTTGATCACTGCTCCAATGCCATCAGGAGCACCCTTGCCATGCCCAGCTTCTTGGTAATTCCATGTGACAAGTTTTAATTCTGGGAAGTCATTCCTTAATTGGGTTAAAATATAAAATATATATTTATTTCTATACTGGCTAGAGGGACTCTCTGTTAAAATGTGAATGCGATTAATTTGCGATGATCTGTTAAACACAAATTTAATTAAATAATTTAAATGAGCCCACACTGCCGCGGCATCATGACGGGTGCATTCACTGGCTGTGCAAATAGAGAAGGCTTGAGTAGCATTGGAATCGTTCTTTAAATAAACCACTGCTGTATGAAGTGAGACTTGACCACGGCTGCCACCAAAGTGCATGCTTTGCACTTCCTCTGCATATTTATATGAAATATTTTCAGAAAAATCCATATGGATCAAGGCTTCATTAATAGTTAGAGCTTCTTTTAAATATTTAATAGTAGCGTACTGGTTGACAATATTACTCGTGTGTGATAAAAAATTTGGCAGCATATTTTCCAATTCATTTATCAGGTTACGTGGATCAGATCTCTTTGCTTTCTTCTTGATTATTTTTATTTCTTTGTTATTTACTCTCTTTGTATCTCTTTCCCATACCATGTACTGTATTTCTTTATCATTTCGGAATTCTTTATATGGTACTGTTTTATCCTTACAAGAAACGCATTTGCGATTAAGACAATCTAGGCTATATTTATCACAACAGATTGCCTTTGTCAAATTTTGACTATCTTTTACATGAAGAATATCATTCTTATTAAGAGCCGATATTAATAAGTTAAAATTTGTGTGCAACAAGTAGGCACACGTATCACGGTCGTCAGTTGGAAGAGAGACCCAAAATGGTCTGAGTCTTGTAAAAGTCGTGTAACTAATTTTAATGTTAGTATTTTCAGCCAAAAATTTCTTGTGTAAATTTTTCATAGAATCTAAAAGATATCTGACTTGTTTAACGATTCCATTTTTCTTCTTATATTGTTTCTTGCCTGGAGTAATGCGACTGTTAATGTCGTCTTCGTAAAACTTTTCTACTAATTGTTGAACGTTGATGTTATTTCGTGCATTTTTTTTAAATCGTTCTCGGAGTTGAACTTTGCGTAGATCAGTAGCAACCTTAAATTTTTTAAACTTCTCTTTATCAATTAAGTTAGTGGTAACGCGTTTGTCTTTCCTCTTTCCAGTTGTTGCAAATTTTCGTGTTATTTCAGCACTTATAAGTCTATCAAATAATTGTTTCTTGTCTTCATTTTTTGTATTTTCTGATCCGTTACTTATTTCACCTGTTAGTGTAGATATTTTTCTTTTTAAATAATTTACCCTGAACCTGTATCTGTTTAATAACAATATATAATTTCGTTTCTCTTTTTCATGCTGCATTTTCATTGTTTTGATTTTTTTAATTAGGTTTTTTTCACGCACATTTAGTTTCGATTTTATTTCTTGTTTTTCTATATTTAAGGGATCTGTATTCAAGTTAACATTTTCAATATCACAACTTTCTTCAGTTACTGCAACGTTTTCTATCACTCTTTGACTTACTTTCTTTCTATAAAACTTTTTGGCACTCTCTTTCCATTTTCGTCTTTGAATTCTTTGCTCGCGTGGACTCATTTCGTTAATACTTTTAATCTTTTTATTTTCCTTCGCTTTTAAGTAATATTGTCTTTTTTTTTCTTGCTCAGCCGCATATAACTCAGGATTTCTTTTAATAGTTTGATATTTTTCTCGTCTGGCTATTCTACGTCTCTCTAATTCTTGTTCGCTTTTTTGTTTTTTTGGTTTCGCCATTATTTAATACTTAATCTAAAAGTAAAAAAAATATCATTAGTGTGACTTTCAATATAATTCGTGTGACTTGTGAATTGACACAAATGAGAGTGACACGAATGAGATTTTTGGTAGTAATTCGAATTTATTTCGTAAATGGAACGTTCTAGAATATGTACCTACATTAGAAACCAAATATGCTCTCAATTGTTTATTAGGCAGCTAAATCAAAAACAAAAACACATTTAACTAAGCACGATAATGTGACATAACACTAATGATATAAATTTGTTACAAAAGTCAAAATCTTACCTGAAATTTGGAATTTCTCTTAAAATAACGACAAAACACAACTGTGGACCACGCGCGTTCGGTCATGACTGAACACACGGGATGCGCGCGGGGTAAAGGGCAGGGTAAATCAGGGACAAATTCTGTTTACTGGTACATTTTCAAACGGTCACACAAATGATACTTTAAAAACGAACAGTTTTAGAAAGCTAAAAAAACCTATGTTTTTTATAGCCAATATTGGTTTTAATATCTAATTATTCATCTTTAAAGTGTTTACAAAACAGTAATACGATAACATTTTAATTTCCACGACGCGTTTTAGCTTTTTAGATAAATAAAGAAAAAAATATGATTTTGGAGCATTAACACTAATGAGAAATAGGTACTAATTTGAGATCTATCTTTTTAAGTTACAATCATAAAAGATTCGTTCTAACTGGCGTTTGGGCGTCTCATAAGACTACATGATTTAAAATTATTTTGGTTACGATAAATTCTACACCATGAGAAATAAATGAAAATATATGCTTTTGGCCCCAAATTTGAAATCGACCCTAATAATTAATTGGGAGCTCGAGGTGAACGTCGCTGGCTCTAAAATGTGACACGTGGAATACGATATTGGCTCTGCGAAGTCTTCATGCGAAACAAGCCCTCCCTGTAGCCAATGTTCAGAAGAAACCCTTTTGAAGACATTTCTAGAGTCATATTACCTACTTGATCACTGGAAAACGTAAAACTCAAGTACACTTGAGTTTTACTACGAACAAAAGTCACAGTCCCACTTCATTTAAATCTTATGTCACGTTTCGACCTCTTAATAATATTGTAAACAAAAGTCATTCCCGTGTATGACTGAATAGTTAATAGTGGACGCCAACCACATACCACACTTATACTCGTATGGGATCGCAGGGCTCCCATTTTTTAAAACAATGTCAAGCACCAAGGCTTGTTTTTATAACGTCACAGTACAATGATCCACACATTGAAACTTTTGTTATATTATTGCTGTTGAGAACAATGCCCACTAAATAAAAACCTTTAGTAATAATGTTGGACGAATGATTTGAGCCAACTGACAACAGTGTCAGCGTAGTATTATGACCAAAATTATATACGATAAAACGTTCGTCGCCAACAAGCGACAGCCAAATAACTTACTTAGAAAAAGTTAATAGATTTTTTGTACAATAGTTTGTTTCTTGTACGAAGTCGTTTGAAATGAATAATAGCTTTCTTTAAACGCAACCAACTTCTGGAACTAAACATTTGTTTGGACCTATAATTAGATGACTAATCACACGCCGAGCACAGACCAATTACAACAAAATAAAACAATAAAGACCCCGTGATATCATTACACCCATAGATCTCAATAATTAGTTGAGTCACCCAGCGTGCGCGCACCTAAGGAATTGAGATCTGGGAGCCGAAGACCGCCGAACCCAGCCGAAGATTTCCGAAGACGGGGAGAAGGGGGAGTTCGGTAGCCCGTGACGCCTGGCCAGCTGAGCGTGACGTCTCCTACTCGCCAGCCTCGATACCACATGATGCCATCCTGTAATCCCGTACTATATCAATCGTTATGCTAACAGAACATGTTTGCAGCTCCGCCCGCGTCTCGCTGTTATAACTTCACAAGTTGAGTGTGTAAAGGGAGTTGTCATAAATATACTAGTGTCTTTATGCTTGGGTGATTTAAGTAAAGGCCCCTTTAGCCATGATAATAAGCTATTACAGATAAAATAGCGGGCTCTGAAATAAAACGTTTTTGAAAATGTTTCACTCGAACAAAACGAATGTTGTATTTGTTAACCTTCAAGGACGAGGTTTTAGTAATTGATATGAATTGAAAAAACGTTCGTTAGACATTCGCGTGCTGTCACAAATGCGGCTAATGATTTGAGAGAACAAAAAGTGACGCCTCTGTGCCATGACCAACTTTGACACAATGATGATAACGAATAGAAATAATGACATCTAGTAAGAAGGGTAATTATTCCACAAATAATTCCTTAATGGATTATAAAGAGTCGGCTGTTCTGAACTTCAATCTTGTTGTATTCGATACGTTATTATTCAAAGGTGGAATGAATTTGTGCGGGTGCGCACACATTTGTATAAAATGTTATTGAGATTGTATAATTTTATTTATTTATTGTGTGTGGCAGAGTCCTGAACAGCGTACTTAAGAGAATCAAATTGCCATAGTAAGGGACATGGGTACTACGTTTCTGTTCTTATCAGCCACTTAACTAATATCAAGGTATGAATATAAATGAACTAAAGCGTTGAGACGCAACTGTAATGGAATCATGAGATAATCCTCCTGCGTTATTTAGATAAAGTTTATCAAAGAATTTCGCCGGGAAAACATCACCTTTTGAAAGAAAGAAAGAAAAAGTATTTATTGGGACTCATACAGGAAGATCACATTTTAAACACACTCATAGTAACATTAATAAAAAAAATAAAAAAAACAAAATTAAGATGAAAACAAAATCCTGTACGGGGCCAAAAGGCTCCTATCTCAGCATGATGCTGCGACATTTAAAAATAAGTGTCGCAGCGCTGGTATTCTGATATTAGGGCCCCCTTTTCCACCTCAGTCGCATTTTTCTCTATCTTCTCCGGAAGTAAACTGGAAAACAATCATTGTGCGTTTCTACGAGTTTAAAGCAATCAGTGAAAAAAAAAACCTCGATATTCCGGTGCAAGAACAACAGTTATAATACCAACGATTACCAAAACATCTGATTCTCTCGGCCCACTTAATTTAATTATTATAAAATTCCGATATACAAGTTTATTTTTATAAGTTTCTCACCGAGCTTGATTATCGTCGAAATTATATTGCGTTAGAGAAATCGTTTAAATCATAGACAAATTTTTTATTGTATTTATAGATTTAATTTTCATATTTCTTTGAGTTACGGTTAGTGTTGGATTTTGCTTTTTTATCTATCAACTTAATAGTGCACTGTTAATGAATCATGGAATGATTAACCTTATTTTATTGGGTATTTAGAACTGTTTCAACTTTTTCAATGTAGCCATAATACTGAAAATGCGTTTCTCAGTCTTATGCATCTACTTCTCATTTTACACAAGTCTCAATTCAATCTACTGCATCATGATTAACCTTATTTTATTGGGTATTTAGAACTGTTTCAACTTTTTCAATGTAGCCATAATACTGAAAATGCGTTTCTCAATCTTATGCATCTACTTCTCATTTTACACAAGTCTCAATTCAATCTACTGCATCACAGAGAACACTCCCTAATGACAAATAAACAAAAATGCGATGAGCCCTGTATAAGCAAAGTCATCGCCTTCCGTAACGATTTTAAACATAGGTATGAGTGGAATCAGATAGCGTAACGTTAGTACCACTTCGATGATACTTGTATGGAGAGCCATACCGAAAAGTATCGTCATTAGGGTTGCCACCTTATTTTTTGCAAATAAAGTACATGGGTTATTATAGGTAAGAAAAAAAGTATACAGAATCAAAATAAAGTACCTACAATTTATTTTTCTTTATTATTATGTTTAAAAACATATTTTTTTGTTATTTGTTTTTCTGTTTTGTCGAATATATATATATGTGTGTTTTTTTAATTTTACGGTGTAAGTAACATATTCAATATCTATTTGATCCGTTTCACTATCGAAGTTACGTTTTGTAGGTGTATGTGGAGTATTTTTGTCCATGACTACATGATGTGACATGCCATTACTATAGCATAAATCTATAAAACTTTAAATCGTATTCTATTGCACTCAAACGACTTCGCACAAAACAAATAAGAAATTGTGACAATGACTGACACTGACATTATTGACATTTGAGGTTAGGATGCGTTCAGAAATGGTTAAAACGAGTGCTTATATGATGTGGCGCTGGTGAGTCGTGACATCGATTCAGCACCAATCGATATATTTCGTTTAACGAAAAAATCATTGCGACTAAACTTTTCAAATCTCAAAGAAATCAAATCATGCGAAATAAAGTATTTTCGTGTACTTTATTATTCATAAAGTATAGAGTACAATTACCTGAAATAACGTACAATACTTTATTATAAAGTTCGGTTGGCAACCCTAATCGTCATGTACAGTGTACACACTCTATGAACATGGTCCTTCGTAGGATATTTATTACCGACTCCGAGGACCAAAATTATACAACCACACAACGCTACTCTTATTCACTGAAATGATATTGTGTCTGGTTGAAAAATAAAATACACAAGACAATGATAAAGTACAGATGAAATAAGTCAGTAAAACGTTTCATTACCTAGACGAGAAAAACAATAATAAGGTCGAATTCAATGTAATGCTACTTCATTAAAGTTGCGTTTTCCGGTTATAAAGCCCAATGATTAATTATATCGGGGTCGGCTTTGTTACTGCAGAAACAAGAAAACTCAGGAAAACTACCAAACAAGTTAGTTCTTAAACGTACGTCCTTCTTCGCTTGTTCTTTATTATTTTGTAATTTAAGTGGTACTTCTTTTCAACTAATAGTTTATATTTTATTTTATTCTGTTGTCCTGCTGTCTGTCGGTCTGTTTGTATTTTTGGTCTGATTATCTTCGAAACGGCTGACCCGATTTTTATTTTAGAAAAAGCCACGCGGGCGTAGCCGCGGGCATCAGCTACTTTATCACTAAAATACTTAAGCGTGTTTACGCAGAGATGGAAAAGTCTACATAATTGTCTACGTGCAATGTCTTTGCGGTCATTCCTATATCAGTCATAACTTTTAAAGAGAAAAGTACAGTCGCCAGCACATCGCACCCTTAGAGCGACAAAGTCGTAAGAAAAATATACTAACTTTACAGGAGAGCATAAAAACTGTTTGGTCTGGTATATCTATTTAGCATTTGATCTTATGATCCTTTGTTATATACCATTTAACAGTAAAAAAAATATCAAGCTTTCTTTCAAAAATATTTTTCAGATAAGCTCAAATTGTCGTGTATAAAGAATAATTGATATTTCGTCAACTTAGTGGTGAAGAGAGCTAAGCCACACTTTTGACTAAATTGAGTTATGAACACCACCATACTCGTCGTTAAACGGAGATTCTAGTGGTGAAGAGATCTAAGTGATAGCTCAACTAGATGTTTGGCTTTTCATTCAGACGTGAAAGGAGTTAAATGAAACTAGGAACAAAAAATCAAGAGGCGAATTTTTGATTTATCTTTATCTTGGAACCAGTTTAGTGTGGAATAGCTCCCTTCACTACCAAAGCGATGATTTTTTAAGTTTTACACACGTTTATGGACCATTTTGTCTGAAAAAAAAAATTTTACTTATGTGACGCAACAATTGTCTTTTCTGGTATAATGGCTTAATTTTTCGTCAGATCTTTACGGACAAATTGAGCATTGTGTATCTTTATCTGCGCTATACGAAAATGCAATAAAAAAAATGACATATTCTTACTTACGCCTTTATCGCACTGGGAAACTAACCATCAACATTTTGAAGGTTTAAAAGCGTTTGGAGAAATTTGACAGTTTCGTATAACCTGATGTCTCACCGACATCAGGTTATACGAAACTGTCAAATTTCTCCAAACGATTTTAAACCTTCAAAATGTTGACGGTTAGTTCAAAATTGATTGAAAAAATTTGACAATTTTTGGTAACTTGATGTACTGGCGACTCTATCTTATAATTCATCATCATCATCATTTCAGCCGAAAAACGTCCACTTCTGGACATAGCCTCCCCCAAATGGGGGGGTATTGCCATAATCGCCACGCTTGTCAGGCGGGTTGGCAAAAATCTATCTACTTAGTTATCTTATAATTATCAAGTGGTAATTTGGTCTAGTGGTCGCAAGCGCTACAGCTGAGCATAAAGTCCTAGGTTCGATTCCCAGATCGGGCAGTGTTATTGAGTTTTTCCTTTTGGTATTTCTCAGTAGCAGCCCGGAGTCTGGATTTGTGCCCGGTTGATGGCAATAGGCTCGCCCCCTATTACGTGGGACCTAAACGTAACTGGCGAAATGTGGGTGTACTTATTAAGGGCCTATACTACCTCAAATGGCTTAGCATGATCCTCCGTTATGTCGAAAATACTGCAGCATTAATTTTGAAATATATATATGGTAAAGTTGAGGATTAATGTTAAGTACTATGTTAGCCGAAAACCATAAAATTTTCTCTATAGAAAAAAAAAAATCCTAAGCTACCTCCAAACCGAACAATAAACCGCTGGTATTTAAAATATACTTCAAATTAGATAGTGAAACTTTGCATATTAACTGAACTAACTATAAAGCAGGTCTTATGTTATTAACTTTTTTTAAATGACCATTATTTTCACCGTAAAAAGAAATTACCTAAACTATTGGCGCCTCGGAGCCTTTTCCCTGCCGCCCTGTCTCGCGTGCTCGCGTGACCGGTAGCAATAGTATGCGAGCAAGATACAGAGTGAGGTGGCACTGAGGTAGTATAGACTCTTAAGGGACACCTCTGCCTAACCCTCCGAGGATTACATGCGTTATACGAACTTAGAATAGACCAATTAACCGGTTCAGTGGACACAATGCAGATACATTTTATAGTCAACAGTTTTGTTCCGCTTCACGAACGTCTCAGTTTATCTAAAGTTATGTTCACCCTAGTCTTGTGTTCCTTGAACTAAATGGTACGTAGATTGCGTTTGCGACTTATGGAAATGAGACATCACTAACGACAATAATGTAAAAATTATTGTTCCTGACGATCTGTAGCATAATGTGGTCAAAGTAACAACTTAAGACGCAGATATATGCCAGTGACCTTGAGTTAGCTTGCGTGTTCTGTACTGAGCTAACGCAACGCGTCGTACGTCCAGCAAGTAATAGGATTCGCCCATCCAGGGGCGCTGTCCCAAATAAGACGCATCATTAATTCATTGTACATAAAACAAAGGGTATTTTAATAAAACACGTATAATAAAACATCAATAATTAAATTATCTTAAAAAAGGTGTAGGTTTCAGAAAAATACGCTTGATAGATTTTGCATGAATCTCTGTTTTTTAGCTGCGTTAGACATAACTTTACAAATTAATTTCACTATGTAATATAAACATATTCTAAAATATTCATATATTAAGTTATTAAGAAAATGCTCTAATTTTAACACTACCTACTCGTTCAGACGTGATCTTCAGTATAAAATCATTAAAAGACGTTTATCGTCGCCTTAAGTACACGAACTTCAAGTTTAGAAGAGATGTTGCATGTTGACATAATTTATTATTGTATGCCTATTAGGCAGGACATAATGGATCTGTAATTTACCTAACATATCTGTCTGTATAACCTATGCCCACAATAAAATAATTTGATTTGATTTGATTTATGATTTAATTCACTGTTGTACGATCTGCCTAATTCCGTAACACATTAATAGTAGCAATGGGTTTTCTTTTGACAAAAGTCAAAGTCAAATCATTTATTCCAAATAGGCATATAAAAGGCAGTTTTGAACGTCAAACATTACGAAAATAATTAATTGATTCTAGTTGCCCTTTCCAAAAGGCAGAACTACGTATGGCGAAGAATTGGCAAGAAATTCCATAGGTTAAAATATTAACAATAATTTGTATTTTATTAATAAAATATGTGAAGACCTAGAATAAAAAATTAGTATAAGGTGGTACCTTATAGTAATTTTTTAATAAGTAAAAATAATGAAAAGTGAAGTAATGACAGACAAATTAATTATGTGATAGACACATGGTTCTCACATATTTACAAACATTGTAAAAGTAGACGATTTTCCCAAATTTTTTACATAATATATATCCAATAATTTATATTTTTTTATGATATTTATTAATTTTATTTTCTGTGATTAGATAATATACTTTAACTCACACACTGACTGTGTGTGAGTTAAATTATATAAGGTGTTAAAAAATGTACTCTACAAACTTTATGAGGTGGGCTTTTACCATGGGACCAACTTTGAAATCGCGAAAAAAATCAGCTGTTCCATATTAAAGTTCAATACCTACTGCTCTAAACTGTGTGGGACAGCTGTTTATTTTTAACACCTTATATTAATCACAGAAAATAAAACAAATATCATAAAAATTATAAATTATACAATTAAATTAGCAACCAGTTTGATTATATCCAGACTCGTAAGTTGTCCTATGGAGAAGGACCAACATGTTTCCAAGTATTCTTATCCCGGATATAACCTCACCTAATCCTCTAAAGGCGACTAGGGCCTTACTAGAGAATGGGCAGCAGCGTTCTCTATGCATTTTTGACACCATACTGCGATCGCCAACCCGCCTGCCAAGCGTGGCGATTATGGCAACCCAATTGGGGGAGGCTTATGTCCAGCAGGGGATGTCATTCGGCTGAAATGATGATGATGATAGTTGTAGGTTGAATAAAAATCTCAGCCCTAAAATCAGATTTGTAGAAGCACTCAATAGTCTACCATTTCATTCTCATTCAACAAATCTTACGCTATCAAAATCTTTTACGCCATCTGCACAACAGGATTGTTTGTTGACCTTTTGAGCATAACAAACAACACGATGAAATAATATACACATGGTAGGTACTACCACGGTCACGGACATCTGACCACATTGAAAACAAAATTCCGTTCACACGGTGACCACATCTGTTTACCGCCCGTGTTTGCGATGACCAATGAAAAAAAAAAGTTTTGTTTAAAATTATTTCTCAGGCTGTGTGATGTGTCACAATGATCACAGATGTCTGACCACCTCAGATGATTTTTTTTCGCCATTTACTATAACAAGGGGCGCAGAAAAAATCTGATGCCGATGAGCGTAGGTAAGCGTTCTTTAGCAGCTAAGCGCTGCAAGCAGGAATAGTCCTTACGGTGGTCAGATGTTCATGACCGCGATAGTACATGCGCGACACATGATGAGAAAACAGTGTGCTGTACTCAACATACATCTAAACAATGTTATATTAAAAACATTACATGAAACATATTCATAGATTAATTGAAGATTTGAATACAGTTTGAATAAGTTATGATTGCTAGGTTTGTTTTATTTCATCTTCTTTGTCTAGTTCGCGGTTTGAGCCAAAGAATTTCTTGAGACTACTTTAGACTACATTTTCTTTTAATACCTGAGTGCCACCTCACTCTTTATCTCGCTCGCACACTATTGCTCCCGGTCACGCGAACAAGCGAGACAGAGCGGCAGGGAGAAGGCTCCAAGGCGCCGATAGTTTAGGTAATTTCTTAATACCGTGAAAATAATGGTAATTTAAAAAAAAATAACATAAGACCTGCTTTAGGTATAGTTAGTTCAGTTAATATGCAAAGTTTCATTATCTAATTTGAAGATTTTTTTTAATACCAGCTTTTTATTGTTCGGTTTGGAGGTAAAATTTTAAGAACATTATAATCTAAATACAACTTAGTACATAACGTCGCTTAGGTAACAATACCGCGTAAGTCGAAAATTGGCCATGTGACGTTTTTCATCCTCTATTAGATAGATTTTGTCGGCGCGCATCGTATGATGTCCTTTTCTTCAAAATTATTCAATCACAGCGCGTTATTCGAATAGTTCTGGCACCGCGCAAATCCTTTGTTTTGTCGCAACCGCATAAACCGTCAGTACTCCATACCGTGTTTTTATTTTTGTTTATCATAGTTTTATCAGAGATACAGACAGTTCTGATGCACCAAATAGGTAAGCCAATTCCATTATTTATTATGTTGTAGTGTAGTAGAGTGAAATCACTGTTATTTTAGAAATTTATATTATACAAGTCAATACATCGGTGATTTTTCCGTGTAATGTTCATTAACTTAGGCGGTATTATAAACTATTTTGTTTAGACTTACGCTGTGTTCCGTAAACAGATTTTTGCCTCTCCTGAAAACTTATCAAATTTAACTTGCGCGGTATTGTTACCTATGCGAAGATAAGTGCCTAACGTAGTCGGGAGCAGTCACAAAAGCACGTTAGGTAGGTAGTAGAATTTTTGGTACAGCGACCGGTTCCACAGTAATCAGCTAGCGGGCAATTCGCACGCGGCCCCATTGCACGGTCACGCTTGCCTGGCTCCGTACGAGATGGCCTCACGGCTCTTTTTTTGTTACTAATCGACTAACTTGACGTACTTTTCACTATACACCGATTGATTATTTATAGAAAGTGAGTAATTTTTGGGGTTTTCGTAATAAAAACATGTTGGACACCTTGAATCAATGCAGAGTTTGGTTGGTCCTTAGGACCAACCAAACTCTGCATTGATTCAAGTTCAATGACACTAGCAATAAACTGGGATGAATAATACCATTAGAAGTTACCATTTTCGAGGTGTCTTTGGTTTCCTTATGAACCAGTATTACCAAGGGGTATTGTTTTACCTAGTAACTGGGTTGAGGTTAGATAAGTCGCTACCATTCTGATAAGACCAGAAGCCGACCCCAACATTGTTTATAAAAGGCTAGACAGATGATGAGTAGGTACAATATGAAATAACAATTCAGAATAATTTTTATTTTTAAATTACACTAACAACAAATCTGAAATCTTTTAACTACACCGCTTTCTAACCTATCCTCTCGTGAGGGAAACACGTAAGCTGTACACTCGTAACATGTAAACGGATACGCATAATAACACGTTCTTACTAGTTCTAGGTGTTTAAACTGTAAGAATCAGCGCACAGTACAAATTACAGGGATGTGAAGTACACACATCAAAAAAAGTTTGCGATCACTTTGAAAAATCGAAATGTTTTTTGTTAGGTACGTTAGATTATAATATGATTCGGCTCGCCTGACTTAAACCCAATAGTGCACGCGTAGGATGCTCTTAAGCGAGCTGTTTGGAACCGTCAGCCACGTCCCCAGACAGTGCCAGAGCTCAGGGAACCCGCTATTCAAGAATGGGACAGGTTACCTCAAGAAATGCTGGATAACTTTATTCTCAGCATCCCATGATCCTCCTGATCACCGAATGTGTTCGAGCCAGGGGAGGAGTTATATTATATTGAATATAAACCTTTTATTAATAAATTGTTGTTTAAATTTGGTTAAACAGTCTTTTTCTTTCTATCAAATTTCTGTTACAATTACATTTTTTTTTTTTATTCTACTATGAGTTTGCTCTTGACTTTAGTCTAGGTCTGGATGACAGAGACAAGGTCTACAATGGAGTGAGCTTACCCAGAAGAAGCCTGTTCACTTTCACTTTGAATAGATTAGGGTTGTATGCGTTCGGAAACACAGACGCAGGCAGAGAGTTCCACTCCTTTGCTCCTTTACATTATGATTAATTACTCAATTTTTTTTTATAAAAAAAATAAAAAGTAAGTTTTATTTTTTAATTTCTAACAGGGTATTTTTATTTATAGAAAACACACAAAAAAGATTTTTTCTTGATCAAGTTCAATTGAAAAAATTATATCAGCTTATGTTAGTGATCACAAACTTTTTTTGATGTGTGTATGTACATACGCAAACGCGATATCTAATACCACTCAATTGATAGATTCTAACCTGAACTTAATAGACAGTGATTTTTTTAACAACTGAAAGGCGATTCTCGATCATCTCGCATTCGTGATTGTCATTCGATTCGTACTTTACTCTCGTTAAAAACAAGTTGAGCTATTCTCGACATGTCGATTTGAGCATTTCTCGAAGGAAAGCCACGCGACATGCCTTCGTTTACATGCGACAGGCAAAGAGTGGTCGACACCAGTCCACACGTATATGACGTCATGAACTATCGGCAAACAGCTTCTGAGTTGTTCATTATTGTGTCAATTGTAATTGACAGGAATTCATGGTTTATCTTAGAAGATACCGCGATTACCACAAGAAGGAAGCTACGCCTTTGCCAAAATTGTCAGACAACAACTGCATATTGTGCGGCATCGATTGCTGCACCAGCTCCTATATCAGTTAAGGGGACGAAGAGGACGTTTTACTCTTACGTTGAGGACAGGAAGAGTCGGTCGAGATGCAACCGCTACAAACGCGGTACCGCTCCAGCAAGCAAGATTCTCGAGCTGCAGTGATCACCTTGCTCCTGTACATTTCCCGGTACGATCCACAGACATCGAGCGAGAAGGACAGCTTCAGAACTGATGAGACCATAGCGGTCTAATCTAAACCACAATCAAATAATTCTGAGCCAACTCAAGAGCTTCAACGGAACACAAAAATCACTACCGTTTACAATATATTTATTTATTATCTTTTCACAAAATTGTATAGTTTATATTATATCACTCAATAAAATAATAATATAATATAATACATCGTGAACAACGAACAAGTAAAACAAGACAATATTAGGCAGGACATAATGGATCTGTAACTAGTCCTATGCCCACAATAAAATAATTTGATTTGATTTGATATATATATGTATATATATATATATATATATAATATATCGACAACAAGACAATATTTTATTATCAAATTGCAGAGACTGTCTAAAACGAGATCAATACTTACGAGAAAATATCCATAAACCAAATACTAACAAAAAAACAAGCAAATCAAACAAATAAAAAAATTCATTACATAACACGTTAAATCTTGAACAAGCGAACTTCAGATAGGACGCTCGAAAAGTCTGTGCCTCCTATCTGAAATTCGCTGCAAGTTTATGCCTATGCCATAGATCCCGACCCCCAATGATCGGTAACTGGGAACGATTCAACTAGGCAGGACGGATGAAAATGGAGTAGCACACATAAAATGATAAATTGATCACAATGGGTTCCATTTTGACAGTTCGGCCACGTTCATTTCGTTATTTTCGTTGATGAACATGAATTTTTCAAACCTATGTAGCAATGTATTAGCAATATATGGGATGGCTCAGCTAAGTACCAACTTGCTGCGCTTGACTTGGTGGAACGCAGAGCTAAGAGGCTCATTGGCGACGTAAAACTGTTGGATGCCAAGCTTCACAGCTTGGCTCATCGCCGCAAGGTTGCCTGCTTGTCGGTCTTCTACAGATTGTTCTTCGGCGAGTGTGCCCTTGAACTCCACGACCTCATTCCACCGGCCCCTTTCTACCATCGGACGCACTGCAAGTTACCACCCTTACCTAGTTGATATTCCACAAACTCGCACTAAGCGTTTTCAAACGTCTTTTATAATGCGCACAGCAAAGGAGTGGAATTCTCTGCCTGCGTCTGTGTTTCCGAACGCATACAACCCTAATCTATTCAAAGTGAGAGTGAACAGGCTTCTTCTGGGTAAGCTCACTCCATCGTAGAATTTTTCTCTGTCACCCAGACCTAGACTAGAGTCAAGAGCAAACCCATAGGTAATAAAATAAAATTTAAAAAATATATCCTTCAAAACGATCTAACGCTTTAAAAGGAGAGGCTACGGGCAAAGGAACAGAGCTAATCCCATAATCAAGAGCGATACGATATATTTTTAATTGCTCAATAATTATCCCTAAAGATTGACCATGTGAACGCTAAAGCGACTGCGCAACACGTCCGCTAGTCTTAAGAATTAATTGGGATTGCGAGCAGCTTGCGTAACTGCACCGATCACTATGCGATCTCGACACCTCGATTTTGTTTAAGAATCGAATCAGCAAATATAAATCGATACTTACTTATTTATTATACTGAATACTGCATACAGCGTACTGTGTATCTACATTATCTAATATATGCATATTCAGTAGGTCTGAGAATCGGCTACTACAATTTTTTTTAAGTTTTAGGTAGGTAGGTAGGGTAGGGTAGTGTAGGGTAGGTACGGTAGGGTAGGGTAGGGTAGGGTCGGTAGGTAGGTAGGGTAGGAAAGGGTAGGGTAGGGTAGGTAGGTAGGTAGGGTAGGGTAGAGTAGTGGTGTAGTGAGCTCGCAAGCGAGCGGGCATGTGTGTGGATAACGTACCACTACAATACTATAGCTTTTGACAGAACAAAGTCTGTCGGGTCAGCTAGTAATAACATAAATACCTACATCTAACTGAATGACAAGCAGAAATGCATTAAATATCACGTTCAGTCTTTATCCTAGGCAAAAGGACCATTTCCTAAGTCAAATGGCCTTTTTGGTACAGATCAATGAAACTTATTTGTTTTGTAACTGTCTACGGATAAATTCGTCGTACTCAGCGCTTCGCCTCCATAGGGTAAATCCAGGATAGATGCCGCAGTGGGATAGGTGCCTTGATTGCAATTACTCTAGTTTCGCGAATGAAACATAATGTAATTTTATTTATCTATCGAGAGACTGCAACTACAACTAAGTTGACCGTGTTGCATGTCTCTGTGCAATTGCATGGGACGGCTAGGTGCGATTAAAGTTTTTGCGGGATAAATGTCCTCTTTCTCGACGGGGCATCTATCCTAAACGTAATTTACATGGATTCAGAAACTATCCCCTATATGGGATAGTTGTCCCAAAATTTTGAGGTCCGTAAAAATCGCCAATACTCTGGAAATATTAAAGATAATGTTTATTCCTTTCATAAATTTGAATATAATAAACCAAAATAATTACCCGTTTTACAAATTAAGAATCTTGCTTTTTGTACAAAGAGATATAAAGTAGTTTCCAAAAACCATCTATCCTGGATTTACCCTATTTATTATGCGCCCACCCAAAGTGTGGAACTCTCTGCCAGCGTCTGTGTCCCCTCCACATATAACCCGTCTGCCTTCAAAGGAAAGTTGACAGAAGTCTTCTGGGCCCCGTCGTTCCATCATAAACCTCATCCATCGCTTTCCATCAGATCCAGGTCAAGAGCAGGCCCAAATAGTAAATAAAAATAACATTCAGTCGAAAAGATAAATCAATTATTTAATTAGGTCATGCTTATACTAAAATAAAGACTTAGTAAGCATCTAATTGTTCTAAAAACCACGTGGCTACGTTTAGGTATTTATAAATAATATATCACGACTGAACTCACATCACCGGCAAGTATAAATAAGGATTTATGTACTACTTACTGGAATTCAAACCGCAGTGTACAATGTGTAGGTAATACCTAACGTTAATATTATAGTATTGTCAATACAAGTTCTGAACACAATGATTTTCCTTAAAGAGTTCCGCCATTTAAATACTCGTATTAGAAAACTATACTCCATTTGAATTAAGATATGAAATTTAAGTAAAGCTTTTTTATAGTCCGTTCAACCGATTTTGTAAAGTAACCACTTTTTTGCTTTTAAAAGCGCTGTACCGGGTCCACTAACGCCACTCCTTTAAAAAAATATTACGAGTATCTCGTAACTGAGAAGGAATTATGAAAAATGGCTCAATCAGCTGCCTCGGTAAGTGTGTCTAGAATGTTCTAATACATTTTATAAAGTTTAATATTGAGACACGAAGCAACAAAATACGATCTAGAGGAATGTGGCAGTTTTTCTTCAGATCGAATTTTGTTGCTTTTATGTTGAAATACCAATAAGACCTACAAACAATTTTATTTTGAGTTGTGCTTTTGTTATTGGGTTTTTCTATCTGGAATTTCTCAGTAGCAGCCTGAAGTCTGGATATGTACCTGGTCAATGGCAAAAGGCTCGTCCCCAATACGCATAAAGGCCCCTACAAACAGCCGCGACACGCGACGCGACACAAAGAGACCGCTCGTCGCGCGGCACGCGGTGTCTTTGTATCGCGCCTGTTTGCAGGAGCGTTAACTAGGACTTAAACACAACTAGCGGTTGAGTGTTCTATAGGAACACCTCTGCCCTACCCTTCGGGTAAACAAGGCGTGATATTATGTTATAAACAATTTTTATACGATGAAGATTTTGTTGAAAGCTAAGCAATAAATAGTTCATTATCCAAGAATGCAACAATTTTCTGAAACCTGAAAACCACGCGCGTGATCACAACAAGTTAAAGAGTATATTCCCTTTTATTTCTTCAAGTTCTACCCTCTCTTTGTACAAAGAATAATCATAAATTGCTTTGTACAATTCCTTGGATTTCTATTTTGTAATGTTGTGCATGAAAACTTAAATAAATAAATAAATAAACACGACGCAAAGAAAAGATAGAAAAACAAAAAAGAACAAGCTGGGGAAAAATTTGCTTCAAGGCTCATACAGACTCGTGCGATATCGCGGCCGCGACAGGCACCGACAAAGAAATTGTGCTACTAGTGTCGCGTCGCGCCGGCGATATCGCGCGAGTCTATACGAGCCTTCACTCCACGCAAAAAGGCCATCGCTCAACATAATTCTGTGACCCTATGCGAGACAGAGCCACAACGCTGATTTTCAGCGACAGCCGGCGTTGACATGGTCAACCAAAGCCCAAAGCTACAATCATAAAGACACTTGTAACACGAAGCATTGTGAATATTGACACGGAATCCCCCCAACGGCAAACATCATGGTGATTACGTGTCCACCATCTCTTAAATTACAATTAAGAGTACCAAAATGAGTCAATTTAAGTACAGCTGATTTGTACCACCTGCCACATCACGCAGACGAGAATAAAATATTTGTAAACCATCATTTTCCATCTATTTTAAATATTTATCATCATCATTTAAGCCGAAAGACGGCCAATGCTGGACATAGGCTTAGGCGAGACCTATGTCCAACAGTGGACGTCTTTAAAGGGAGGGGTTTGCCATAATCGCCACGCTTGGCAGACGGGATTGTGATCGCAGTATGGTGTATATAATGCATAGAGAACGCTGCTGCCCATTCTCTAGTAAGTCCCTTAGTCGCCTTTTACGACACCCACGGGAGGAATTAGGGTGGTTCTATTCTTTACGTCTGGCACCACACGGCAAGCTTTTTTAAATAGTAGCTTGGTTCTATTAACAGACACAACAAACACGCTCAGGCTGCCGGCATTATTGTAGTGTGGATCATAGTTATGGATAACTATGAGTATATAAGCTTTCAAACACACTGGAAATTTCCCAGATTACCCATTCATTATTGTGATATTGTCTCTCCTTCTACTTTTTGATCCATCCAAAGGTTGTCTGTAAAAGATCGCTTTAAGCGATAAGACCGCCCATTGTGACACCCTATGTAATAGTTCTATATTTATATCTGTAATTTTTATGGTGTACATAATAAAGAGTATTCTAACTATCTATCTATCTATCATTGCCAGATCCTGGCGCCGGTTGGCAGGCAACTGGAATGTTGGAAGGTGGTTTATAAAATCAAATACTTGTGGGATCGAGCGCACTTGGTGGTGCGCCAGTGATACCAGACGGGGGTTGCGGTGATTCTACATATACCTCCCGGGTCATGGTACTAGAAGGAACACTGGGGTTTTAGTCGGTAGAAGTCAGACATATAAATCCTCATGGATACTTTCTGTCTTGGGAGAATGCCCATTCTCCCCAGACAGAAAGTATCCATGAGGATTTCCCTACAGAAAAGTTAAGCACGTAAGCAAGCGTCTAAATACATACAAACAGGCACGACACGCGACGCGACACAAAGACACCGCTCGTTGCACTACACGCGGTGTCTTTGTGTCGCGTCGCGTGTCGCACCTGTTTGTAGGAGCCTTTAAAGGGCGTTATTGACTGTAAAAAATATATGTGTATACATTTGGGTGAACAAAAATCATGGAACTCGCGTCATCGTCACCGAACGCTTTCCATGAGCTATATGTAGGTATAAAAACAGTTATTCCAAAATGTTGTGTTTTGAGTTATGTCGATATTATGACTGAAATTAAATTTAAAAAAAAAATACAAGCTGTGTTTAAGTCTGAACAGACAGAAGTCCAACTCCTAGATAACAAGAACTACGGGCCTAAACAAAGGTAAAGCGTAACTTCAACAAAACGCTATCTCAGAAACGTCACTCGATTGCAGTACAAACGGATATCTTCCGCTCCATATGAAACAAAGAGGCTAACAATAAATTACGATATTTCATTACCAATATACGACATTATGCCAAACGTATAAATAAATAGTCGAACGATGTGTCACGCCTCTCATTGATAGACGCCATCAATTGAACTGATGATTCAAAAACATTGACACATATTGGTCCTGAATCGGTTCTTACTAGTTCAGCAATCACCAATGACTCGTGCATGTAGCGGTTATTAAGTGGCGTAGTAATAAAGACAGCAATGTAAGCTTCCGTTCTGTTTTCAATTATTGTTTTCAGTGTCATTCTGAAGTGTATTATTGACATGTTTTTCTCGTTGTCGAAGGATACAGGCCATTCACGGTAACTCAGTTGTATGTGGTAGGTGCTTGTAACAAAGGACCATACTATATAAGAGATCAGTTAGGCTGCTATATGAATTGAAAAGCTTATTTTAAGCTAACTTTCGATATTATTCACCAGTCCATCATGTGAGATGTTAATAGTGTCAATCCCTAGACTCTGACCAAATAATTTTTATTTAGTCTGAGTTCCTAAAGTTAGCGTTGCCGCACTGAAAAAAATGTTTAACCAAACTTTCGTCAACATGTAACACAAAAAAGTGACCACATAACTTTCTGCAACATGTAACCAAAACCAAAAGGCTGTTTTGTATTTTATAGACAAATCACTTTTATTAAATCAAGTTAACTTTTATAAAGTCTTGTCAAACTTTGATTATTCCTGAAATAGCCGAAGTAGTTAGGCTAAATATTTCTTTCAGTGCGGGCGTCCGGATAAAGTCGGACACAGTCAGGCTTTTTGGTTGCGTGTGCAGCCAAATTAGACGGTGTCCGACATGTCCGGCTTTTGTTAAGCTTGAAATTTGACCTTTTTTTATTTTACATCTGTCATATGTCTTGGTTTCCGCTCCGCCCGACTCACCTGGTATCGCTAGCGCTAAAAGATTTTATGGTAAATGATAAAAATCATAAAAAGCCTTGCTTTACTTCTTAAAAAAAATCGTGTTATACTAAGACTACAAAATTAAGGGCGACCGGCCTTTTTACCCGTATGTCGGCTAAAGTGGCTGGTCTGTCCGGCTTTTCGGTTTTAAGACCTGGCAACCCTACCTAGAGTGATCCCTAGCATTCGATGGAATGACAGCTCACTTCCAGCTCGCTTCACTTAAGTATTCACAATGTGACTTTTACTGAATAGACCGGCAGAATACGATAGAAAAACCGATGAACAAAAGAAGGTCCCTAATCTAAAAGGCTCGAGCCGACAGAAGTAGGCTCGGGAGGTCGCGAGTGGTTGCCTCGCGCATTCGGGAGGTATTTAAACATAGTAATTATTTTAATCATTTTATCAAGATAAACTCAGCGAATTGTGCTAAACAATCTTACTACCTTTTCATTTATATAAAAAATAATAAAAAAACCTGTGTTTTGTAGCTAAGTATAAGATTGATTAAAAATTACGAAAAGGGGTACCGTAGAACGGGGCTATTTGGATTTTCGGGGGTTATTTGGAACAAAGCAATTAATTGTAAGATTTGAGTTGACATACATTCGAATTGTGATCTTCGTACGAAAAATTGTAAAAGTAAACGAGACCAGAAATGTTATAAAAGCTGTATATGGTGTCAACTCAAATAGTACAAATACTTTATGCCAAATAACCCCCGAAAATCCAAATAGCCCCGTTCTACCGGTAGGTAACTTTGGGATTTTTTTTCTATCCAGCAAAGTTAATTTAATCGTGTTATTAAAAGCGATTGCGAGGGGCTCGTGGCTAAGTAATAATAGCCGCACGGCTCGATCCGTCAGGTTAAGCTATGCTTGCCGGAGTTGGTCCGTGGATGGGTGACCATCTTTACATACCAAGACTTCTCCGTGCCTCGGAAAGCACGTTAAGCCGTTGGTCCCGGCTGTCATTCGTGCATCTTTGACAGTCGTTACGGGTCGTCAGAAGCCCAAAAGTCAGACCCAGTAATTGGGTTGTGGAGGTCAGATAGGCAGTCGCTCCATGTAAAATACTGGTATTCAGCTGCATCCGGTTAGACTGGAAGCCGACCCCAACATATTTGGGAAAAGGCTAGGCAGAGAGATTTAAAGCGATTGCATGGCCCTCCAGATCCTTAAATAAAGTACCTATATCTTTTTTACAGAGTTTTTTTCCCACGGATTCAAAAAAGTAAGCGCAGTCTGTCGGATCATACCGTCTTAAGGCTCCTACAAACAGGCGCGACACGCGACGCGACACAAAGAGACCGCTCGTCGCGCTGCACGCGGTATCTTTGAGTCGCGTCGCGTGTCGCGTCTGTTAGTAGGATCCTTTAACAAAAAAACTGCTTTCCTTATAATACGTTATTTAAACGAAATCATTCATAAACAAAATTATAAATCACAACAACTCGCAGTGTCTTTTCCATTTAAAACGTTTTCAAAAGAGCCACTGTATATTTTGATTTTCAGATAAAATTTCACTTCAGTTTACCGTGAAGGTTTGTTGAAATGCTAAAATTAAAAATAAAAAAAACTTTCTTGAAACACCACAAAACAATGTTAACATTCTCGACATTTCTTTAGATCGAAATTTTTTTCGAATTCTGTTTTATTAACAGTGATAAAGTCAAAAGGATAATAATTTTATCTTCTGGGACTTTTACAACGAAGCCAAGAGATAAAGCTGTCATTATCACAAGAGATCGGACGATGCAACCAATTTCCTTTCCTGTCCATAAAATCTATGGATAACATAAAATCTTTCACCGATGATGGCATTTAATTCTATCAATACAAACACGTTTGAAATAAAATACAAGTATTTACATCGAGACGCATGAAAATGGACCGTTACCAACGGCAGCTGCATTGGGTCAATTGGTACTGACCCTACCATTACAATACGACCAATTTAAGACGCTTCGATAGTTGACACGAACATACCCAATAAAACACCATTACAAATCGGCGCGGTTGCATCTTGAAACATTTTGAATGTCTCTTGCGGGCGAAGGAGTATACGACCGAGTTAGAAAGTCATCAGTTACAATCTTACGACTTCAATATTTGCTTGTTTTTCATAATTGTCGTGTTATATCAGACAAGAAACACAGATGCTCGTTATTAAGCTGGCGAGAACATATGCGGGCTAACACGTGTTCCTAGCTAAATGAGCCCCCACTTAAATCGGATCCCTCGAGAAAAAAATGTTTTTAACTAAGAAATCCAAGTCGGGGTTGAAAGGTACTTGAATTTTATATTTTATGCGTTTATGAAATGCTTTCGTTTTAAGTGATTGTGAAAATATTATTTCAAATGCCAACGATGCAACGCAGGATGTTCTAAACAAAATACTTTACGCATTTACACACCGACACAATCTTGAAAATATCTATACAAATGAATAAAATTGAAGTGTCTGTTTGAATGTCAACGTAACAGCTTTATACTAAATGCATATGAAAGTATCTAAGGTATCTATAACAAAAAAAAAAAAAAAACAATTTAAAAAAAATTGTTTTGACGGGACTTATTTTTAATTTAGGAAAAGCCACGCGAACAGCAGGAAATCTTGTATAATATATTATCAGTACTTATTGTTAATTTCTTTCTATTCTCAATTTTCTTAACAGTGACGGACCAAAGTTACAGTTAAAGTAAGCGTAAGAAAATATACTACGTCCTGTTGAATTTTGTACTATAAACTCATTACAACCAGAAGATAAATGGCGATTACATTGTAAGATGTCCGCAGGGAACTAATGAGAGAGAACTGGTTGCCATAACGGTACCGGTTCGATGCCCGGGCTGGCCGGCCTCGAGATACTTCGGACATCACATTAAAAAGTGTCTAGATAGTTTTTGAGATACAACAAAGTGGCATGCTGCAATATTTAATGTATCTTCAAATGGAAGTGAAGGGCGCTTTAGTCGATTATAAATTTGAATTTGCTTTTGAAAATATTAATTCATTTAAGATTATCTTGCAAAATGTTTCTTAGTGATGGTCGTCAGATCATGGATAAATCAATTGTGCACTTGTGCGGTGAGTACTCGTAGGTATTACGAATATTTGATCAATATGCATGAACAGTACAAATTGATTGAATTCTGTTTATTATAACAAAAACGCTGTTTATTGTTTAACCTCAAGACTAGTTTGTTTACATAATTCATTTATGGCATGAGCTTGACACGAATAAGATTGAAAAAAAAAACACGCACTATGGCGGCGAGTTTTCCCGCGTAAACGAGCACATGTGCGCGCGACGCGGGTTCCCATTGCGCATGCGTGGGAAAGAAGCGCGCCATCTTGCGCCGCCGTCGCCTTTTTCAGCAGCACTTGTTTTTGTTCAGTAAAAGTATTAATGAAGACCAGTTCAGTATTTTTGTAAAAAGATTGTAATGCTTTATTAAAATGGCGATTGTTTTTCAATCAGGTCTAAGTTTAAAAATCATTTGAGAATAGGTCTAGGTACCTAGGCTACTACGTATTCGGTTATTTAAATTATAATTATTTAATTCATATTATATATATTATCATAATGCACCCACAATTGACAGTAAATAAATATTAACAATGGAGTCCTCACGGACCATTGTTAGTTAATGCTTATTGCTGTTGATCTAATAACACGGCTAAGCTGCATAATAGATTAACGAACTAATCAAATCATTAATTTGGGGTGCACTGGCGACATTAGCTTGCGTTATTGTACTTCATTAAAGCAAATTCCTGACGAGAATAAGTAGATTGGGTATAGCGCAAAATAGATCGAAATATGAATTACTCCAAATCAGCGCATCATGCGATTACGGTAGCACAAAACTCAAAATTAAGACAGTATGAGATGCAAACCGAAAGTAGCGTACTTACTTGCGAAGTTGCTCAATTTATGTGGCGTTACCTTAAAATGGAATACAAAAACAGACCAAGACGAAGAGGAGGAACGAAATTAAATCCTAACGAAAGTTTACTGTAGCAAAGGATGGAAGATTGTGGAAAATGGAGAGAGACGCCTTCGCCAAGCAGTCAAGTGGGACAGGCTACATACTTAGGTAATAAACAATAAATAAATTATTTATTGGCATAAAAAATGTGTACAAACAAAGTGAAGCCCTGACTCTTGCGTTAGGTAAAACACCTGTGTTACAGGAGCCAGGCAACTTCATAGTACTTAAGAAAAATAATTTAAGGATGATGCAAAAAATACAAATGATTAAGAAGTCACTAATCAACAGAGTTCGGAATAGGTGGAGTTAATTTACCTAAACTTCGAGGAAGGAAGTAACATAGAGTGGATTCCGATGTCTGCTAATCAATATAAAAAATATTTTAATTAACAGTCACCATGTCCAACAAGAACAAAGTTATAACAATTAAGATAATGATCAAGTTAGTAGCACGGACATCCGCCTACGACGGCGTCGATGACTTCCGAACTCCGCAGCCTCAGACGCATTACTGAACGAGTGAAGAACAGTGCACTTTCATTCATGTATCCTCAGTTGAACTAATGCCAACGCACTGTAATCTCGCGAGACGTCGGCCGCTCACGCCGCGCGCCGCGCGCCCGAAGCAAGTACGAGTTTACGACCTTATGACACACTTCGTTTTTTATTGCTAAACACTTTTGTATACGATCTTATTTTTTGTATTGACATATTTGTGTCGTGCTTAATTATGTGTCGAGATACTTTTGTTGAAGGCTGTGCCTACCAGTCATTTCTCCATACAAAATGTGATGATAAAACGATAACTCCTCTTATGTGGCGTGCGCCGCCGTATGTCTTTCCTTCAAATCGAGCAAGATTGGCAAGAGCTCCCGATTCCCATACCAATAATATTTCGATAGGTGTCACACCTAACTTTCATCGTGGAACAAGTCATGAAACCATGCTGGTGATGACTCAAACCTAGGTGTCCTAACTAATATTATAAATGCGAAAGTGAGTTTGTTTGTTTGTTACGCTTTCACACTAAAATGGCTTAACGGATTTGAATGAAATTTGGCATACGATCGAACCATTGCGGCCATGATCTGAAGAAGGCTACTTGACATCCTGGATTGGAAACGAAGTCGCGCAACAGCTAGTAAAAAACAAAATTTAAAAAAAATATGTATACCGTGTCCAAACAGAGACTATGCGATGTACTTAGTTGAAAAATACATGTTGATAATAATTTACCAACAACAAGTAGGTAGGTAGTTACAACAGGTCAGTGTAATGCAATCTAAATTCCTCAACTATCAGGTATAACGTGGATCGAAATTCTAGGAAATCCCTTGTCACCCGTCTCATGTAACCTGTAACATGATGTGACAATAACACAGTATTAATAATACGTCTACATTTATATCTGTAATTTTTTATCGTGTCAATAATAAAGAGTATTCTATCTAATACGGCACTATGCTAGCGACAGTTTCCGGGTGCATTATTGAGTGTGCAAATCAATTCCTGCCATTTTATCGGTTTATACAATAATTATAAAACATTGATCAGGCAGGGGCCAGAGTACTTCTATATAATAGTGCTAGGTAACCAATCCACTTTAGCCACCCAGACCCATAGTCCAATATCTTTGTTTCCATTACCTGCAATAGTCTTACACCAACCGAGGGTAATCCTTAGATGTACGAGTATACGCTTAATGGCGTACAGAGATAATCGTCAGTTCCTCGGTTGGACGTCTAACGGGCCTCTGTAAGTTGGCTTCGGCCCCTCGTATGATCTAAAGGCGAGAAATGTCAGAGATGATAAAATAATTATAAAATTGTCGACAATAGCCTAGCACCGAAGGTTGCTAATATATATTCTAACTGTACCGCTTGTTATGAAAGTAATCTTCTATTTTTATAGTGTAATCATAATCTTCCATAGCAGTAAGCCGAAAAAGGGATGTGTGTTTGTGCATATCGTGCCACTTTCACAGCCGCTCGTCGTCCGGGGCGAACTGCCTGACCGGATGCCCGGACACTCGGACGCTAACATTGTGGGTCTGCATCCTCACCGATTATCATTCAAATTAACCTTTAAGAACGACTGTTTTCTCTTGACGAGTGTATGCTACCGGTAACTATGCTAAGCTTTCCGGCTTTTCAGGAATAATCTCCGGAGAAATCGATTAGCCAGTTTGGTGTGGCATCAGTAGAGAGAGATTGAATGTAGTTACGCGGTATTTTCAGCGTGTCAAACACGGTGCACGAACACAAGTTTGACATCATTCACATACTTTCTTCTTCCTCTTTGTTAGAACCAAATAACTAAGAGGTAAACTGGTAGAAAATGTCTAAGGCATAAGTTCGTCTTTGTACCTACGTCTTCCCCTTTGTAAAAACCAAATAAACCCTAAAGTAAACGGCTTATTCCACAAATCCCCCCCGAAAATCCCCCTTAGGAGGAAAAGTGGAATCTGAAAACAGTCAGAATTCACCCCTGATACTCCCGCTAAGGGGGAAAAACTAGAATTGAAAAAAAATTACTTATTCCAAGATCCCCTGAAAGTGATTTTATTACATTAGGGTTCATTTTTCCCCACTGAGGGGGATTCTCTCAGGGGGGATTAGTGGAATAAGCCAAGTAAACTGGTAGAAAATGTTACAAATTAACACTCCAAAATCGAAATCACTAAGGCCTGTGTTCACCAACATTCAAACCACCGGTTAGGTATTTAATCAGTTCTTTACTTAGGAAATTTGACATAAATCAACTGTTTAAACACCTAACCGGTGGTTTGACTGTTGGTGAACACAGGCCTAAGTAAAGACACTTTACATGATGATGAACAATATTTTTTTTACCTTATACGCGAATGTTTTTATCTGCCAACTTACAAAAATATTTTATATTTTATAAAGGTTTCTTGATTTTTGTTGAATTTTTGAAATAATACAATTCCAGCTATTCGTTTGCAACTATTTTTGGAAAGGCTTCATAATATTCAACTTTTGATTATAAAAATGGTATTCGTAGTAACTCGAAACCATAAAAACCGGCCAAGTGCGTGTCGGACCACGCACAATGAAGGGTTCCGTAGTTGGGATGAATTTATCCCAACAACAAACTTAACATAGTAGTTGAAAAACATGTTCATGTTTTTCAACTGCAAATATAAGTTAGTCAACTTTTACTCGGTAACTTGTAAAGCTTACTTAGCTGTGATAGTTTCCTTTTAACTTCGTTATATATGTATACTACTGCTGTGAATTTTTTCACGTATCCAAATACAACCATTTAGCTAGCAGGCCCCACTTGACTCTAACAAAAATACGCAAACGGATCCCTGAATCGAAAAATGGTTTTGCAAACCCGAAATGTTTTCAAACGGCTTATCCAACGATACCTCACATCATGGGATAGACGAGAATAAAAAATATTATCCTTACTTTACGTGTACCGGAGGTACACTAAATATGGCACGGTTGGCGCAGTTGTTAAGCGATTGACTGCTGCGCTGCGTGTCGCAGGTTGGATTCCCGCACGGAACAAATATTTGTATGATCTACAAGTAGTTGTTCCGGGTCTGGCTGTTTGTGTATGTGAGTTTAAATGTTTGTAAACGCACCCACGATACAGGAGAAATCCTAGGGTGGGGCAACGTTTTAAAAAAAAAAAAAAAATTTTTTTTTTCAAGATTTTATTTTACCACTTTGTCGGCGTGATTAATATGTATACCCATACAAAATTAGCTTTCTAGTACTAAGAGTCTCTGAGCTAAGCCGCGGACAGACAGACAGACGGACATGGCGAAACTATAAGGGTTTCTTGTTTACTACAGAACCCTAAAAAGAACCTTATTTTTGGTGATGCATACAAATTTCTACTAAGTATACATAGACACGTAGTCACGTACACGCTTTTATAATTAATAAACCTTCAGCAAAACTGCATTTAAATAGATTAATAATGTAGACTTAGTGTCAAACGTACCTGCGTTGGTTTTAATGAGTTGCAACCTAGTTTGCATTTTAATGCAGTCCTGGAAGTTGTATTAATTGTGCAGCATTCAATGAATTAGGGATGCCCGATCTTTTGATTTGAATCGATCTTTTGAATCGCATTGGATCGTAAATCTTTGAATCGACACATGATGAGATCGCATGGATTTGAATCGATCTAACAAAGATCGTATCGTAATAAAAAATAAAAAAAAGAATTTGTAACATGATTACAGATTTAATTAATTAAAAATTTTGGTAACCTTTGGGGGTCTAATCTGTGTTGTTCCTATTTATTTTTGTTTTTATCAATAGTTGACATAATTTACATTTTCCACCCGTGTCACTTTTAATAAAAAGGGTCCAAACATTTGATTTTACCAGTGGGGCCATTTTTAAATGTATTGAAAAACACGTCACGTCTCACGCTCTCAAAATTACAGTGCGATATAGAAGTCTAGAAGATCAAACTAAGAAACAAATGAGCGATAAAATAAACGAAAAATTATCACCTACCTTCATATTTCATTTTTAATAGTCTCCATTGAGCATAGCCGCAAAATTGTTTACAGTGCACTTCATGTAATAGGAAACAATAATCTCAATGTACACCCAAACATGTTTATGTTTTGTATATCGTACTACTAGAACTTAACAATAACAATAATTCGATTTATTTCATCTGATCTCCTAGACATGCGATCTGATATGAGCGAAGATCGCATCGAAATGAATCGATTAAATCGTAGATCGTATTGCTAAAGATCGATCTTCTAAAAGATCGATTCAGTTCGGGCATCCCTACAACGAATCCGAAAAATGAATCGGGAATGCCTAATATAGGTCGTAGAACTAAGGTATAGTTTTTGATGATTTAGCTTTTTAGTGATCTAACAAAGCAGAGAATTCAAATCATGTGTTCCAAAAAATATATATTATATAATAATTACATAAATTATAATTATATTTATTGATTCTTGAAGTTTGAATTCTTGAAGTTTGAAACTTGTCTATCAAGCGTGTATAATTTTCGTACAATCAATTATTTTTAGACGAAAACATGACGCACCAACTTTTCTCAGGAGTGATTACAATATTTTGACTGTAACAACAATCTCAATGACACGTTTTACTGGATATTCTCGTGTACCTACAGAATACCATCGTGCTTACAATATGCAAATATCGGTATGCAGTGAACGGAGACCAACCGTCTCAATACCAAATAACTAGAACCCATAAAAACCCTCGTTCACCATTGGCCGATGATGTGGAGTTACTCCTTCATGATTGGCTAGTACATTTCCTATTCTTAAACTGATTGGATATTCATCTTCCGGCTATTTCGTTTGTTTTCCATTTTTTTACAACAAAAGACTTTATTGTTAAGTAAATAAGGTGTATGTTGTGTGCTGATGGTTAATTTGTTTGTTATAAAACGTTCACTGAAAATTGGTGTGGTATTCGAGGCACGCGCGTGATCGCTTGTACTGGATGCCCGTGGAATACTATAATGTCAGGCTAAAGCCCTGTACGTTCTGCATTCAGATTGTTTTAGTTATTTTAGGATCAGCTTAAATGGTGCTCATTGAATGCCGTTTGACTAAGATGGTGGTTCTACTCGCTGGCTCGCTGGTTCTGTGCAATCTAGGAGTCTGTTTATGGAGAGTGCGTTTGCCATCCGGTTAGATTCATCGCAACGATTTTATATTGCGTCTTGTGGTCAGGATTCAAAGCTAACATATGCATACTTCGAGAAAAAGGTATTGTTCTTATGGTAATTGTGGAGTAAAGATAATAATAATAAAGGGTACGTTATGTTCCTTCGAACTCTATACCATACATCAAGCTAGAAGATTGTATTTGTTGTATGGAAATTTTATCAACAATATTGATTTTTAGCTTCATATTGTAGGTGTGTGTATCATAGAATAATTTACGGATGAGGTGATAAATATCTACATAAACGAGTTTATAAGGTTCTACAAAGGTTTTTTTTTTTTCAATTTTTAGAGCCTGTGCTATTCAAGGCGTTATGTAATTTGCTATAGAATAACACTTCATTGTAAAGTCTGGCTTGTAAATTGCAATTGGGTCAAGAATTACAATTGACTCACATAATATTTCCTGGGAGTTAGGAAGAGTTTTATAACATTTTGGTGAGACCCTTCACGACTGAAAGGTAAATGATTACCAAGTAAAACGATACAGCCTTAGATCTATATTGCCAAATGATTCAACAATATTCATTATCAATTGTATCGGTATGTTTTACAATCCGTGAACACAAAAACTAACTAAAGGTGCGATTCCAACAAAATTGTGTTCAGCACATTTTGTGCAGAACTCCAACGGTGCACGTAGGTACTGAGCTGCAAATCCGTTAGTCTCTGTTTCCGCCGGCAAAGCACATTTGTAAATGTTAACGTTTGTGCAGTACAGTGCCGCACACTGATGGAATAGTGCCTTAAGAGGGCCGTCTGTCTATCGTCAACGCGAGCATGATTGAAAAGCTTCTTGTTTCATCCAGCGCAATGTTAATGCTAACAGGCAAGTTACGCTAACATTGAACGAAAAACAGTGTGCGGAAATTTCATAAAACTTGTTCCAGGAAATACGTGTTTTTGAGAAAGCCTTACAAGATTGTGAAATAAATGTGTGTTATTTAGAATCTCCATAACATGTGCGATGTTTCTATGGAGATGTTTTCTTTATTTTTACAATTTATCAGTACATTATGAACGGCCAAAGTTCAGGTAAAATGTGTGCATAAAGCAGATTTTTTTAGGTTTTTATACTGAATTTGTTTCTCCAAATTTTAATTTTTTGCTTTCATAGAAACCTAGATATAGTGCACATGATACCAATTAGTTGAAAATTTTCTATGAAAGATGTGTTCCAAGTTCCAACGCCATAATCATGTACGAGCGTTTGTATGAAAAGTATGACGGGTTGGCTGCTCTTAACTTTTGTAAGAGTACACTGCAGCCAGCACATTTTTTAATGTTTACTTGAGTGAAACCGTTGGTCCCGGCTGTCATTTGTAGATCATTGATAGTTTTTACAGGTCGTCAGAAGCCCAAAAGTCTGACAACCAGTCTTACTAAGGGGTATCGTGATACCCAGTAACTGGGTTATATAGTTATGACTACATCCGGATAGGCAGAATATGATGATGCTAGGGACTGATACAATTGACAGCTCACTTCAAACTTACTTAAGTTTTCACGGTGAATTGTCGTAAAAAAATGTGTTACGGAATTAGGCTATAATTATAATAATATCTTCTCATGCAATATTCTGAGCCGAACTCTTACGTACTTAAGGTTGTAAGTTTCGAGTTCATAGCTCATGTCAACAGGTATGAGTTAAGGTTTATTTTCGAACATAACAAACAGTTTATTTTCCGTCCACCGCACGTTTCTAAGAACCTATGTCTTACATAATAATAGTTTCTCAGTGTCATATTGTTCGTTATTTATAAACAAGTGCCTTTATTGGCCTATTGTACTGGTTGAAGGATCTTCGGAAATCACTGGCAGTTAGGTGAATTGTTTGGTACATAAGAAACGTGATCGACTTGTATTGCTTTCGGTGGAGCATTTCGCATAATATACGGCATTTGTGATTTCTTTCTTTTCACATTTGAATGATATTTTCCGGATTAGAATGCAAGAAAAATACTTACCTACGTATTAATTTTATTAGTACCTACAGTGAGAGCTCGTTCCCACTTGTCGGTTGTTGGGCGCCGTATTTTAATCGGGTGTCGGCGTCTCTGTTCACATAAAGGCTCGTACAGACTAGTACGATATCGCGGGCGCGACGCGACACTAGTAGCAGAATTTCTTTGTCGGTGTCTGTCGCGCCCGCGATATCGCGCGAGTCTGTACGAGCCTTTAGTCGGTTGTCGGACCCGAACGAAGCTGGATGGTGCCATTTTTTGGCAGTCTATGCGAGGCGACTGTACTGTACACGACGGACGTTGACGAAGCTTTTGTAATGATGTATTATTTGAGAAAAAAAAGAAGAGAACATTTTGGGTTCACCCAATCCAGAGACAAAGATTTAGCTTGGGAACATTTCAGAACTTAATAACTGAATTGGGAAATGACGCAGTGAAGTTTTTCAATTATTTTGGAATGTCGATATGTTAGAGCGGGGAGAGGGTTGCCAGGCCCGACATCCGACCTAATGTGAACAGCGCCATCCTTAATTATAGGCGGACGAGATTCGACGCATTTTTTTTACGGACGTAGAGGTCTGGCAAAACACCCAACATTTCTTGTCGGCGCCGACAAAAAACGGTGTTGGTTAAGTTTTCAGAGCAGCTTCATATAAAGGCTCGCACAGACTGGCTCGATATCGTAGGCGCGACTAGGGTCGCGCTGTCTGCCGCGCCCGCGATGTCGCGCCGGTCTGCGCGAGCCTTAAACGTTCTGCCATTAGGGCAGCCGATTTACTCGGGTCCGACACCCGACGGGCTAGGACTGTGAGTATTAAGGGGCCGTGCACGAAATCGACTGATTTTGATCAATTGTGTTCATTGTTTGTGAGAAAGGATAAAATAAGTTAAACAAAATTATTTGTGATTTGAAAAGTCGTATTCTTAGTTTTGCATGCGGCTGAAAGGGATTTTTCAAATAAATTAAGTATTCACGGTAAATCACTAATATCCGCAACAAGTTTTCCGAAAAATGACGCGAGACTGACATTTGATCAACATTAAAAAATATCATCTACATCATTATGTGGTTCACTTGCATGTAGTGGAACTACTTTTTTCAACTTCCATACAAAATATAGCAGAAAAATAATATTGAAAAAACCTTTGTTTTGTTTTAAACCCCGTCAGTAATATATTTTTTTCTATTATTTAGCGAATCATATCAAGAAATTTAAAAATCACAAATTAGTCTTTAGCTATCCTTGAAATATAATCAAAAATTTATTGAATGATTATATAATAAATAAATAAATAAAATAAAATAAATAAAATTCATTTATTTCAGGCAAGTTTTTTACACATACACCCATAGTATTAGAAAAATTAATTGAATGAAAAATGAAATAGATATTAAATTAAATTATATTATATTGAATTAAATTAAACTAAATTATTATTATTGTATTATACATTAATTAATTAATTAGTTTTCTTAAAAATGTCAGGTAGGTTAATAATATCTTCATTAAGTAAATTAACGGCGAAATAAACTATATTTTGGAGAGCACAAAAATGATGAAACTATTATCAGCTGCTGTGACTGACACGAATGGTTTAGCACCATGAACACTGTACTTTTATAGTAACACTGAATTAATGTTTCGATTATTTCAATTTTTCTCACAATTAGATAAGAAATTGACAAAAGAGGATTTTTTTTCGTGCACGGAGCCTTAAAAAGAAAACCACAGCTTAAATGCTTAATGTTTTCAAACTTTTCCTAGTTATTTAATCATAACAAGTAATCGTGAAGATTTTAAACGTATTCGGGTACAGACAGGTACTGATACCCGTAGGAAACGGAATCGACTTTTTTGCAGAACTCGATACTTTTGGGTGTATGTTTGGTGATACATTACTAAGTTAAGGAAACGTGTTATCTTGACATTGGCGACGTCATCGGTAGCGGTGGCAGTAACCTTTTGTGGTAAACCGATACGGTGCAACTTGGATGCCGTTACACCATGTCATACTTCACATGCTCTCGCTCGCTTTTTGTGACGATTTTCAAATTGATTGTCTGTACAGTACCTACATACATACTATCCCACGCGTTCAGTACCGTTGAAAAATCACATGACGTCTCAATCGATTTGATTTATAGTTAAACGAATAAATCGCTGGACACGTGATGCGTCGCAGTTTGCAATGGTCAAATGTCTCAAGGCTCGTACAGACTAGTGCGATATCGCGGGCGCGAAGCGACACTAGTAGCACAATTTCTTTGTCGGTGCCTGTCGCGTCTACGATATCGCGCGAGTCTGTACGAGCCTTAATGCAAGACGTATTTCAGATAAGCGTTAATTGGTAAAAATATGAAGTAATAATGTGCCATGTTTATAAATATATTTCTGTTATGTAATAAGTTGCTATAACCTGTAGCATTTAAAATCTATACAAATAAATTAAATTGAAGTGTCTGTTTCTAATGTCAAAATAACAGCTATTTACTAAATCCGAAAGTATATACAGTACTTATAGCAAGAAAAAAACTATTTTTACCTTTTTTGTCTGTCTAGCGGTCTGTCGTCTGTCTGTATGTCTGTCTGTTTGTTCCGGCTAATCTCCGAAACGGCTGTACCGATTTTGACGGAACTCTCACTGACAGATAGCAGATGTTATAAGGAGTAAGGCTACTTTTATTTTAAAAAAAGCAAAGCCGGTGTAGCCGCGGGCAGCATCTAGTACTACATAAATGTATGGAAACGCTGATATGTATGAGAGTCGTCAAAAGTAAGTAGTCACGAAGTACGTTGTGTATTCACTGCCATTTAACAAGTCGGAGCGGAGACTGTGAATTCGATAACAAAGGCATATCGGAGGTTGCGTAAAGGCCTCTTGTGCCAGTGAAAGTGTCGACGCCAGCCGCTCAGTTCTAGCTTTTGACAAATCATGCGATAAATTCTTTAAGAGCACGAACTATGACGAATGCAAGAAAGCCTTGACCTCATAAAATATTACTCGAAACACGAAATAAAATTCAACTTCTCGACAGCACAATCATCTTTTTCAATTTCATAGAAAGTAAACAGAAACACACCCATTCAAATAATTCAGCAGACCCATTATACGTCTTGCTGACGACTCGGGCACAATATATTCGGACACCAATAAAAAACCTATTTTGTACAGTCAGACTTAGGTTTTTAAGACAATACCATTTCGAAAAATATACTGTTATCCGAGCCCTGCTTAACAGCTCGTACAGACTAGTGCGATATCGCGGGCGCGACGCGACACTATTAGCATAATTTCTTTGTCGCTGCCTGTCGCGCCCGCGATATCTCGCGAGTCTGTATGAGCCTTAAAGCCACCCTAAAATAGTTTGAGTAACGCTTTATTTTCACATATATTTTTTTTAACTTTTTTATCTGACTGTACTAAACAGCTTCAATAATTTGATCATAGAGATATAATTATAAAGAAGTAATTATATCTCTATGAATTTGATGGTGTCCGAATTGTTATTTTGGACACAGTGTGTCCGAATATATTGTGTCCGAGTCGTCAGCAACTCCACTATACATACAACCAATAAAAACTAGCGATAAAGTTAGCTACGTAGAAACCAAGTTGAACTTTATCTAGGTATGAGATAAGAGTGATAAGCTGATAACTGATACGTTGAGTAGGAAGACGTACAAGTCGGCTGTTCTCGCCATAGGAACATAGATGACGGACCGAATAAGGTAGTAGAGGTACCGTTCGGATCACTTAAGATACTTGGACAGGCTCCAGTTTTTTACAGCATAACGGTCCTGGCCGCTAGTCTGTATGTAATTGCAATAAATTGAAGCAGCTAAATACCGTGCGTTTATCAGCAAAAAGCAGTTCTTTACTCTCTCAATGCTCAACTACAGGTACGGTGGCCACATCAAGTAACCACAAACTGTCAAATTTTCTCGTTCGATTTTGAACTTAATCTTCAACACTTTAAAGTTTATAATCGTTTGGAGAAATTTGACAGTTTCGTGTAGCATGACGTGCTGGCCGCTGTACAACGGATACCATCGATAATTATTAATTAATTTCATTGCCTTTTAGATTACGTTTTCCTGTTGAGAATGAAAGTGGATTTTTGGCAAGATCCGGTTATTTTAACATTCTGTTAGCAATAAAGAAATATTCAAGCTTTTTTAAAAAACATTTCATTCGTAATGTATTTAAATAGATACACAATTTTAATTTTTATTATGATAATTTTATATGTAAATTAAGAATATCCACCTTCCTTTCTATCCTCCTTCTTTTTTTCTTTTTTCTTTATTTATTTATTTAACAATTTATGTACACACATATAAACAGACAAGAAGAAAGGAACAGAAAAATACGTACAAAGGTGATGCTTATTTCTAATGAAATCTCTTCCAGCATACCTGCGATAGGAAAGTAGATATAGAGATGTAACAACGTGTGTGAGTGTAGAAGAGAAAAAAAATAAAATAAAAAATATACATATAATCAAAATAGATAAACCCTAATATAAATACTAATAAACATACAATAGGAGAATATACTTACATACTTCCAAAATAAATATCACTCAAATATATACTTAGAACTACAATGTAGTGGAAAATAATAAATACATAATAATAATATTATTATTTGACTACCTTTCCGCTTCGTCATAGTTGCATATTATGCAACTATGACGAAGCGGAAAGGTAGTGATCCTTTACTCTTCTTTTAAAGGCTGCAACAGTTTGGCAGTCCCTAATGTCAGGTGGCAGTGAATTCCACAACCGAGCCGCGTGCACAGTGAATGAGTAGGAGTAGAAGTCGGATGAGTGGGGAGGGAGTCTAAGATTTCTAAGATGCGACCTGCAAGGTGCATCCGAAGTACGATCGTAGGAAAAGCGTTGTCGCTGTGTGTGTATTGTTGTTGTGTTTTTTCCTTTCTTTCTCTTCCTTTCATTATATATTTTTTCTTTCTATTGTTTCTTTCTTCCTTTTTATAATTGTGTGTTTAGTTTGTGATCTTCCTGTGCGAGTCTCAATAAATACTTTTTCTTTTTTTCTTTCTTAACAAAACGGACCGATTTCAAAGGGCACACATTTTTATAATAAGGTTGAGTAAAGCTGTTCTATACTACTACAATCATCAAATCATATATAACGTATATACATACAATATTACCGTAGACCAATTGCAAAACACCTAAATAAACTTGTATCATGCACTTAAAAGTAACAAATACATAACAAACAAATACACACCGCCACTCACACCGTTGCATACATAAGTAACCTTTTAATTCAGTGCCGAACCAAAAGTCCATTACATTTTGCTGGATAAAAAACTAGTGGAACATTGAAATTAAGATTTTTATTGGTGTGACAAATGTGCTAAACAACAAAATATTTAGTACCTGGTGTACATTTAAAATATCGGAAAAGAAAGGTAATAGCAAAAACATAGATTTCAAAGTAAATGGACTATCTTGATATCCAGTCGCCTGACTACTCATAGCTATGCATAAGTATATTATAATAAATAAATATAATAAACAATATCATTTGTTTCAACTTTAAAAAACTCGGTCAAGAGCGAAACGCACTCGCGCACTGAGTGTTTCGGACCATCAAAAATCATCAAAAACATTACATTAGTTCCACTATCGGTCAAGAGATGGCGCTGACCTAAAACTGCAATATTAGAAAAAGTGTGCTATTTAGAGACATCGTTTTATTTTTCCTGTAATCTTTACATAAACTTCTACCATATAGAATAATTTCAGATTTTTCTCTACGCAAACTTCGGAGATAAGGGGAACGGTATTTTTAACCGACTTCAAAAAGGAGGAGGTTATCAATTCGGATGTTTATATTTTTTTTTTTTATGTATGTTCGGGCATAACTCCGTCGTTTATGAACCGATTTGGAAAATTCTCTTTTTGTTTGAAAGGATATACTTCCGGATTGGTCCCATTTTTTTCAAAATTCAGTTCTGATGATGGGATCCATGAGGAATTGAGGGAACTCCTCAAATTTTATAGGCATTTATATAGCGATTTTTATATTTTCATCAACAAATCAAGCATTTGCATTCAGAAAGTATCATTTCGTGAACCGGAACTGATGAAGAAGACCACAGATGGCCACCGGAACTCGTCAATGATACGTATTTCACAGGTAGCGATAAGATATCTCGATTAAGATAGTTAAGCGACTATGATGAAGCAAATTTAAATAAATGCTGATCAAAATGGTACCATCAAACTGATCTGATGATGAAGCCGGAAGGTAGGCAATGGAACTCCGTAATAAAACAATGTATCCTAGCCGTGTTTGGGCTTATTGGATTTGTCATGAGATGCACTCTGGCTATAAATGATGTTTAACCGACTTAAAAAAAAGAGGAGGTTCTCAATTCGTGTATATGTATAAGGTGTTAAAAAATTTACTCTAAAAACTAAGAGGTGCTTTAGACCAATCCAAATGTTAGAGTTGGCTTCCAGTCTAACCGGATGCAGCTGAATACCAGTATTTTACATGGAGCGACTGCCTATCTGACCTCCACAACCCAGTAACTGGGTAACACGATACCCCTGGGCAATGAGCCCCTGGGTAAGACTGGCTGTCAGACTTTTGGGCTTCTGACGACCCGTAACGACTGTCAAAGATCCACGAATAACAGCCGAGACCAACGGCTTAACGTGCTTTCCGAGGCACGGAGGAGTCTCGGTATGTAAAGATGGTCACCCATCCACGGACCAACCCCGGCAAGCGTAGCTTAACCTGACGGATCGACCCGTGCGGCTGTTATTACTTAGCCACGAGCTCCTCAGAGGTGCTTTACACCATCGAACTGAATAACTTTTACTATGGGACCAGTTTGAAATCGCGAAAAAATAAACAGCTGTACCATACAGTTTAGAACACTAGGTAAACATTACTATGGAACAGCTTTTTTATTAATTAATTTAATTTAGCTGGTATTTAATGCACTCGGTATATGTTCATGATGTTATAAGATTTCCTGTCACTATTGTGGTCACTTTTTAGTTGTGGTACCTACCCCACACCAATGTGTGGGGTAGGTACCACAACTAAAAAGTGAAAAATAAAAAACTTTTTACAAAAAAAAAAAAAACCGACTTCAAAAAAAACACAAAAAAATTGAAAAATAACTTAAATTTTGGAAGTCGGTGGCAAAAAACGAAAAACCGGAACCAAAGACACCGACTTCCAAAATTTAAGTTATTTTTCAATTTTTTTGTGTTTTTTTTGAAGTCGGTTTTTTTTTTTTTTGTAAAAAGTTTTTTTTTTACATTTTTCGACAAAAGTAGAAAGCTGCCAAAAATAAAAGAAAAATGTTTGAGAATTTGCAAATAGCGCTCTTTCATATGATACCCCACATGCCCTAGTAGCCTCACTTCGAATTTTAAAGACCTCCGTTCAGTAGGTACCTACCTAACTATTGCAAAAAAAAAGGATATATTTATTTATTTCATATTCGCAAAATAGTTGAGCAAACGTCATCTAAAAGTGAGTATTCTTAGACCCATCGTGTTTTTGTGTTACATAAATTAACCCCGTCAGCTCCAAATCCAAGACTGTAGAATTATCTCGTATGCGGATAGCACTACATTGACATTTATAGGTAACACCTGCGAATAGTTTTTCATGATCATCACATACTCATTCACTCCTATATTCTACTTTACGATAAGTAGGTAATTGATGTTATTAAAAGTTTGTCTACTTAGTTCTAAAATTGTAAATAAGTTTCGGATATTATAGTAAGTTTTGGTGCTACTTTTGCGGTATTGTCATATTAAACTTTTTATGGGGTTCTGGTGTCTTAAAATATTTTTCCTACGTATTTATATGTAAGTATGATATGTCACTAAGGTACGAGTTACGTTTTTTTTTTATTTTGTGAGTATTAAGTTTTAATTTGTTTTTATTTATGAATGGCAACAAAAGTGGCAATTCAAAAGTGCCTGTAACTAATTGGTTTAATTGAATAAATTCTTTGAGTTTGACATAGAACATCATAAACGATATTTACACGCAAAAAAGGCGAGACGAAAATACAACTATGTGAGAGAAGCCTCATGGAAATAAACATTATCAACGAGCATTCGTAACACGACGTTCGAATGCCAAACATGTATAAATAAGGTATCGATAGACGGAACGCGAAACGATTTTCAAAACACGAGCTCATTGTTACCGTCTTATAACAAAGTATAATGTGTGTCAACATTCACAAAGGAACCACTCGCGAACTTTACAACGCACTTTGAATTTGAATAAATATTTTGGTTCTTGATCTACATAACTATTATACAATTTAACCATTAAGACCAGGATGAGTAGTTGGAGAGACGGCACAGCGCTCTTACTTTCCGGCTGACATAGATGATCTCCGGATCTTCGCAAAATGCCTGCGCCGTAAAGGCTGACGCCTGATAATATAAATAAATTATTTCCGCCTTACTTATAAACGCGGCATAAAGTTATACTAGGCATAAACGTCAAAAATGCATGGTTATACCGAAGTTATTCATAGTATAACTTTATTCCGGGTTTATAAGTAAGGCGGTTTGAGTTCCACGCCCGATTTTCAAGAGGAACTGCGGGCTTATACGGAATTACGGACATAAAGTGTGACGGGGTCCTCATGGAGTCGTGTAGGTCACCAGACCGAGGTAGCGTGACGAATCCTTAAGAAAAACCTTGGGAATCAATCAAACAAAATATTTTATCCATGAGGATTAACAACGGCCAAAAAAAGATATAGGTACACTGAAAGTGCGGGCAACATGCATGATGACCAAAATTGCTCCTAAAATCAACTCCATGTGGGCCAAGAAACAAGTCCACTCAAAGCATTACTTCACAACATATTCGTCAATTACACCGAATTAAAATTAAAAACCTTTTTTACCCTGTACAGCTAGATTTTCTTATTATCTTGGTCACAGTCATCTGAGATCTTTAAAAGTGGTACGCGGAACTATGCTACAGATGTGGTTTTCAGAACTCTAAATAGTAATTTATACGACGCCCAAATAAAAAGTCAATATTGTAACGATAAATTCCTACATAATTATGACAAACTTAGAGTCTTGCTTAAGACCTAACGATAATGATGATCACTCTTCTCAGTTTCCAAGAAAAGGATATTACCAGGAAAAGGAACAGGTTCTATGTGCATGTCTAAGTTAAAATGCAATACTACTAATAACTGGTTGCGGGTCAACCCTATTTACTGCTGAGTATATTTTCTAGTAGCTACTTTTATGACTTAAGCGGGAAGACGAGTAGCTAATGATATACAACGTGACCCGAAATTAATGCACACCTCCAAACACCCCAATTACAATATTATGTTGTAATCATAATACGTATACATTGAATTTCTACTGTTACTGTTAGCCTGCATCATCCCACTGCTGGGCAAAGGCCTCTCCCCATGACTTCCAGCTCTTTCGATCCAGGGCTAATGTGGACCACTGGTCGTTTGTTTTCTCCAGCTCGTTCCGCCATCTTCTACGAGGTCTACCGCTACGCCTTCTGACTGTCAGGGCTCCATATAGTGGTAATTATGGCCCACAGCTCCTTGGGCATACGGCAGACGTGGCCAGCCCAGTCCCACTTCAGCTAAGCGGCTTGGTGAGCAACGTCAGTAATCTGTGTTTTGGAGCGCAGTGTGGTGTTGCGAATACGGTCTGTCAATTTGACGCCTAGAATACTGCGCTCCATCGCACGATGGCAAACCCTAAGTTTGGACATTTGAATGTTTATCAAAGACCAAGTCTGGGATCCATAGGAATTTCTACTATACTATGTATAAAACGTTGTTTATTTAAGAAATTAGTTATACTGATTATGGAAGAATGTGGTTATATTAAAAATCTACGCACGCAAACAGTCGCACACGTCTAGTCTAGTGTAGTACGTATTTCGTCCATTTTGGTTAGTTTTGACTGTGTAGCGGACGTGTGACTGTAATTTACTTAGTTTTTATAATTTTTGGGATAAAAAAATGTTAGAAATAGATTCAGTAAACGATTCTGAACAAACTACTTTAATCATGTGCATTAATTCAGTTACACATGAAATAATACATGAAAAAAAAATCTTCTAAAGCATCTGCAAAAAATACGCTACAGGATATTAATAATCTCAGAAGGATTGATACCAAAATAGGTAAAATAGGACTAAAAAAACAAACGTAAGACTGAGCTTTGATCAACTTAGAGCAGAATAAATGAAAACCGACCTAATTTGAATAAACAACTTTCGATTTGGATTCAAAATTCCGCTGTTTTTCCGAGATTAATTGTTCCCTGCCTAGAAGTGTGAAGATAACGATCGAAGTGACGTTTGTGGTAATGTTTACATACATGATAAACAGTGGGCTGGGCTACTCAAAACTCCAGTATATAAGGCTTGAGTTGAGTCATATTACAAACAAAGTAGTACTTATGGCTGAAACACTATTACTATCTACTATTGTTTATAAAAATATCATAATATAATTATGTGCTCCGCTACAATCATTATTATGGCTTTATATTGTGTGGTGTGAATAATGGCTCAATGTTTAAAAATAAATAAACATTTGTTTTTAGCATTCTTTGTGAATTGGCATAAAAAGAATAAACTTTTTATGGAAAGATTTCCCGAATCCGTCAAAAAATTTCAGTAAATTGATATTAGATACCAACGAGGTATAAAAATCTAGCACAATACCTATGTATTTGAGATTTTTCGATAAGTACACAGAAAGCTGGAAAATATTACCTATGGGTCGAACGTTTTCTGAAACTCGAATAAAATTAAATCTCAACTTGAGAATATCGAACAAGGGACAAAAACTATTCAAAATACCAAGTATCAAATTAATTTGAAAATGACAAAAAAAAAAACAACCTAGCAACATACTTTTTCTTCGAACTCATCTGAGTTAGTTCGCAAAATGGCCTTTTTTGCATTCTCTACCAACTGAGGCAGAAAAAAAGTAATCATGTTGAATAGCAACAGATGCCTACATTGCGTTTAATTATGTCGCATATGTACCTAAGTAATTTTATTTTTATTGTGGCGTAGTTAAATTAAACCTAGCTTCTCTTAGCGGGTGGTTAAACAAGATATTATTTTATTGAATACATTGTTACAATAAAGAATTTGTCTTTGTGGTTTCTGCTATTTATAACTAAATACTCACTTTTATTATTAAATCAAATAACATTGTGTTACGAGTCAACTATGAGATCACGTCATCCTCGGGATTAATAATTCAATTCAATTAACATTCTGGTAATCTGACAGGTTTCAGTATCAATTACCACAGCGTAATAGATTCAACTGCCAAAAATCAAGATTCCATAGAACATCCAAACTTCATCTAACATTCACAAAAAACTATCATGTGGCTCTACCTGTATTTCAATGGAGCGGAAGTCACAGGAGTAGTGTGTTGATGGAATAAGTCGTTCACTTCTCGACGTAACAAAGTCAGTCTTCAGTCTGCCCCTAGCAGACTGAAGAGCCGTTACAGTTACTTCAAGTCGACCATCCCGCTAAATAATGGTAGATCTAGTGCGGCACAATTATAACTGTGGCTTCTCAAACATCTGCCTCCAGCTATGTTGAGCCTGCCGAAAAGCTTCCACTGCAGGTACAACTTAATCGGGTAGGGGTACTCCGATGAGCCACAGTGCGACTGGAGAGCCACTTGTCGTGCTCTCTGTGTAATAAAAGCTGCACTAACAAATCAAATCAAAAACTTTATTTCAAGCCAAGACTAAGGGTTAGTAACAATGTTCTTACAACTACGTGTTAGATGATGATGGGGCTCCCTTTTCCGCACTTAGACTCCCATTTGGTCCGTTGTGCGTGGAACTACGTGTTAGTAAACAACACAATACGGTGACACATGTAACTGACAACAGTGAAATATATAAAGACAGTCCACTCTGTCCGCTATCATTTTCAGAACCCTGTTGGGGCTGGCCATGACTCGTGACACCATTGATGCAGCGCGCTTGTGCATTATAGTGTAGAAACAATCCACACGCGCGACTATGGAAGTCCTTTGCGAGGCTAACGATTATGCTTTCGAAGGGTCCGAATTCTGGTCGAAGCTTATTTAAAACTTATGATCAATAATAATCAACGATACGACGAAGAAGAAGAACTAAATAATAGTCAAGTCGAGCCTAACAAATTAGTAACAAAATACAATGACTATAAAAATAATTATGAAACCAAACCCAAAGATGAAAATGCAGATGAAGCAAATAAAGAAAGATGAAATGAGTTTACATTAAGTGCAAGTCGAAATAAATTCCATTCACTAGATATATGACAATAAAAATAGTTAAGAAACGAATATAAAGGTGTCAATCTGAAAGCCATCAAAAGCACAACCATCACTTCGTAGTATAATAATGGTTTTAGGATACTGTTAGGGCTTCCTCGTTTCTGCAGCGCATGGCTAATCTTTGCAGAGGCTCCCGTTGATGATTTCTGTGCCATCATTAGAAAGAGCGGCGTCAATGCTAAGCAGAACACATGGGGGACCAAAGGTATCCTTACGACGAGTAGGTACCCTGCAGCCCAATTATTGCGTAACACACTTTCTTGCACAAATAGAAAATTAAAAGAATGAAATTCCCAATCCACTGCTTCATAATATTTGGAAAATTCGTGTGCTCGTCAACGTCAATAACGCAATGAATGTTTTCGAAGAAGCATAAGGCGAATATTTTATGCCAAATAAAGTATTAATGTCATAATATTTTACTAACATGGATATAAGGATTTTTTTTATCTAGGTCATCTCAGAGTTGATCATTAGAGATCGTGACTCTTTAACCGGTCATTCCTGTGGTTGCCTTAAGCTCCTAAAAACTTAAAGCCTCCAGCCAGGGCGTAAAACTTATAAACTCAACGACTGCACGCTAAGGGCACTCCCTGTGGGGTACGAACCTCGGCTTAGGGCAGAGTCGGAGAGAGGACGGCAAGGGACCGACGGTGGCTGGACAAAATCAGGGTTATGATTATTATCAGGGGAATTTAAAGCTACAGGCTCAGCTACGACGCGGGCTGGCGCTTCGTCGAGCAAGGGTCGGGGAGGAATAAGGAATTGTAATACTAACACTGCTTATACTTTGGATTTCAATTTTATAATATCCGATAATCTCAAAAACTCTTCACATATGGACAACGTTAATCTACTGTCAGTCTGATCTCAATCATCAGCCGAACCTTTTGTGTCAACCAAACACACTTTGCGAAGGCTATGGCCTGTCAGTAAAGCTGGTCTCAGGCTAGACCGACCGATGTTGAGGTTTTGTATCTTTTCTCCACGAATATTTTATAATTTGATGGCATGTATAATGGAGATGAACACTATTTCATATTTTGAGGTATAGAAAAAAGAGTAGAGGAGTAAGGATCAGCTCGAACAGCTAACAGCAGGCGTTAAGATATAAATTAAGTCTAGATTGATTGATGGGAATAGTTATATTTTATGTACTACAGGGTACCATCTGCACTTTATAGATATCTCGTCTAGTCGAACTCAATGTTCTCCTCCACATTTATTATGCGCACAGCCAAAGTGTGGAACTCTCTGCCAGCGTCTGTGTTCCCTTCCACATATAACCCGTCTGGCTTCATAGCAAGAGTGAACAGGCGTCTTCTGGGCACGCTCGTCCCATCATATACCACATCTATCGCTTTCCATCAGACGAGATCGAAGTCAATCCCAATCACCAGTAAAATACTTCTACTATTGATTATTCCATTACAGTACGCAAGTAATATGATAAAAAGTAACACCCTATGCATCCCCTTGCGTTACATCGTGCACAAGTGTCCCTTTTTTGGTGTCGGCACATTTAAGGGTAGTTGAAAGGCTTATGCCTTTTTTTTTTTGATATCCTCTTCCGGGTGCTCTTTGGTCTAGTCAATCAATGAATTGGCTTTGATACACAAAAGGGAACTTAATATGGGAGGATACTAGTAATCTCGTCATGAATGACACGTTATGATGTATTCCTGTTGCATCACCTGCCAAAAAAAACATGATCATTCTTACTCCCGTACTTACTCTGACAGCTGAGCATTAAAATATCTATTTTCGATAACATAATCTTAGTATCAGAAATGATACAGAAAGGAATTCGTGGTTTCTGCTATTTATAACTAAGGCTCCAGTTTTATTATTGAACGAGTCAACTTTTAGACCACGTCATTCATCATTCATTATCAGAGATCGGAATAGTTAGAGTTTATTTACCTAAACTTCGAGGAAGGAAGTAACATAGAGTGGATAATACACTTTTTATCGCAATATAATATACACACAATTTAGTACGGAACCCAATTCTTTTTTTATAATATGATTCTTCTAATCAATAATTTGTAGAATTAGAATTTTAGTTATTTGTAAGAATGTAGTTTCACAATATTCCCACTGCTGGGACACAGGCCCCCTCTAATCCATCAAGCAGGCCCAATGCGGGTTCGTAGATGTCACATGTCTTCGAATTTTTGGTTCTAGGAAATGCCTGTTTCCGATGTATTCCCGCTGTTCCCATCGCCCGTGTCCCCATTAATGGTAATTCACATAAAATTGAGAAACTAAAGGTTTTTTTTTTTCGCCATTTTATGTGAATTACCATTAATGGGGACACGGGCGATGGGGACAGCGCAAATACACCCGTTTTCCTCAAGACGTTCCTTCACCGTTTTGAGAGCAGTGGTGGTGGTTAGTGGTGGTCTCCATCAACGCCTTTTAAATGACAAAAATAATTCCGTTCAAACAAACATCGCCAAATCTATTTCTAATAGAAATAGAAAAACTATAAAATAGTTTATTGTCCTGGTAATAGAGTAAGCAGGTTTGCATGTTAACACCAAGTTGAGACGACATGATTAGCTTAACATATTACCTACCTACGGCTAGGTTCATTCATTAATTTCAGCCGAAAGACGTCCACTCTTGGACATAAGCCTCCCCCAATTGAGGGGGTTTGCCATAATCGCCACGCCTGGCAGGCGGGTTGGCGATCGTAGTATGGTGTTAAAAATGCATAGAGAACGCTGCTGCCCATTCTCTAGTAAGTCCCTTAGTCGCCTTTTACGACACCCACGGGAGGAAATGGGGTGGTGCTATTCTTTACGTCCGTCACCACACGGCACGGCTAGGTTACACAGTATTATTTGCCAATGAGCCCCAAACTTGATAGTTAGTCTTGGGGCTCGACTAGAATAAAATAATATATAATATAATGGTTATGGTAACTATGTAGATCATGAATATTTTACTAATGATTTACCTATTTATCACCACAAATTAAGAACCAAAACTGCTTCTTAGTACACTTCGTTCCCGTACTGTCTTTTGAAAGCTTCAGCAAAAAATACTCATTATCTGCTATCCCTCTCACACTAGTCGTCGATTCGCTATCACCCTCTCTATCACTACCGTTACTAAACTTTAGAATGCATATAAAAAAGGTACGGCTTGTCTGTTCGTTTTCCTTTTGAAAATGGAATAGATGTTATACCTAATGAGATTTTTTTCTATGGTCACATCGAATTTTGTAATAGCAATCTGGGTGTTGACGCTGACTGATATGTTTTGCCTTTTTTTTAAATAATGTTATGTTTTCTGACCCGTGTAAGTTGAACTCCAGTTTAGTCATTCGCAGAACTCAAACTTGGTTTGATACCAGTACGAAACCATTCTAATAATACAATTAAATGTAGGTATTAATTGCGGACAGGCGCCAGTTAATTAAAACATTGCTTTGTTTTTAAATATTAGTTCGTTCATTTTCAATTACGGTATTTGCGGTTGTTTTAAACCTAAATATTTGACATTGAATCATGCAGTAGTCGTAACTAGTACCAATCTAGTGAGAAAAAGAAATTGATTGAAGTGTCGAATATAATAATAAATAATAATATAAAAGTTTATTAGTACAACTTAGGGCTTATTCCACAAATCCCCCCTGAAAAATCCCCCTTAGGAGGAAAAGTGGAATATATAAAAACCAGTCTAGAATTCCCCCCTGCTTATTTCACTAATCCCCCAGAGAATCCCCCTCAGTGGGGAAAACTGAACGCTAATGTAAAAAAATCACTTTCAGGGGGGTCTTGGAATAAGTTTTTTTTTTTTTCAATTCTAGTTTTCCCCCTAAGCGGGATTATCAGGGGTGAATTCTAGACTGTTTTTATAGATTCCACTTTTTCTCCTAAGGGGGATTTTCAGGGGGGATTTGTGGAATAAGCCCAACTTAGCAACGAATGCAGCTGCAAAAGTAAAATACTGTGGCGCGGTTGTCAATGCCCAACACAAAATACATGGATGACATTAGTTCCATACTCTACATCTTTAAGACCGTCTCATCCATATACTTAAATCATAACTGTCTATCTGTCTGTATGTATATCTGTTACGTTTTCACGCCTAAACCGCTAAACCGATCGTCATGAAATATTTCAGAGATATAGCCCGGGATATGGAGAAGAACATAGGCTAAGTTTTTTACGCCATAACCGACATCCACGCGGGCGGAGCCGCAGGCGAAAGCTAGTAAATTGATATTATTTATTAAAGTAAATAATACTATATATTTTGCATGTACTGGTGTCGAGTGGAAGTGAGGGTGAGAGTGTTTGTGTGTGTGTGCGAAAAGTATTATTATTCTTGCTCTCTGGCGAAATAAGCAAACAAAATCCGAAACATCAACGAAAAATATTTCCCCTTTTTTCTCCAATTCAATATTCAGTATTTTATATTTTTTTTAAGAATGCGTTAATGTCCAAGTTGGCAAAACACTTCAAAGAAATATATCTTTTCCATAACTCCACATCACTACAGACTTCTTCAAATAATTCGAAGAAACATAAAAACCTACCAACATCGCCTTGACGACATCAACACTATTGTTACCCAATACTTCTTACTCGTAGAAACAACATAATTTCGTATCTTCATTGAACTATCGAACCTACATTCACAAACGTTTGTGATACTCGCGACGATTTAAGGGTGTAATTCCCGCTGTACCCATCGCCCGTGTCCCTATTAATGGTATGCATATTATATTACACAAAAATTTACAGAGGCAGACTTAAGACTGCGCCGGGCGCGCAGTGGTTATTTCGGTGATTTATTTTATTTTAGAATGAAAATGCAGAAAATAAGCTCGTCAAGTTGTGCTTCACAAGACTATACGTTATTATTACTACAAACAGTAGTTTTAAATTGTTATGTTTTATTGTAATCATTAAAACGGAAAATAGTGGCCACTAAGCTCCGTTTTAATGATTCCAATAAAACATAACAATTTAAAACTACTGTTTGTAGTAATAATAACGTATAGTCTTATGAAGCACAACTTGACGAGCTTATTTTCTGCATTTTCATTCTAAAGTAAAAGAAATCACCGAAATAACGATGAGGGCGCCACTGTGCACTCGGCGCAGTCTTAATCATGCCATAGGTATTTTCTACCAGTCATCCTTTGGGTGATGCAGAGACAAACAGTGGTAGGTGCAATTACGAAAACTGGGGGATTGATTATTTCTTATAAAAAGGCGGAAAAAAAAGCTTCCAGTTTTAACTATTATTTCTAAAATCAGTACTTAAAAGAAAATGGAACCTTTAGTTTCGCCATTTTATGTAAATTACCATTCATTGGGACACGGGCGGTAGGGACAGCTGGAATACGATTTAAGGATTAAAGCTTAAAAAATATATATATTTTAAGCTTTAATCTTAAAATATATATAATATAAATATATATTATATATTAAGGCCTATTCTATTCTATTAGATAAACGATATCGCTTCCAGCGCGACAGCGATCTAGCTTTAAATACACCTGACTTGGCCTTAAATCTTTAGGTCCAGGAAATACGTAACAATATACCGTGTGTTTTTTTTTTAATAATAATATTTAATTCATAACTAGGTAATATTATGTACGTTTTATGGTAAATAATAATCTGTGAACTTAACTATCGCATTAGGGCAACTTGTGATGATAGATTTAGGGTTTTTAAATAAATAATATGGTAACCAGTATTTTTCTACAACTGTGCATATGGAGGCAAATAATAATAAGACAGTGAAAACTGAACACTTCACTTTTTATTCTTTTTATCTATCGTGGTATAGTAATTTTATTCTAGGTAAGTGCATCGTCGTCACATATAATTATTAATTAATGTTTACAAAATATAGTTAACATTTTAAAAGAGTAAGTATGGAGTTTCTTGCCCATTCTTCTCCATACGTAACTACCTTTTGGAAGGGGTAACTAGAATCAATAAATTATAGTTGTACATTTTGACGTTCAGAAGTGCCTTTTATGTGCCTATTTGAAATAAATGAGTTGACTTTGACTTTGACTTTGAACACATTTGTAAAACCAAAGGAGAAATTTCATTATTTTTAGAATTAAGAAAAAGCTCAGCTTGAATGAAACCTGAACATTGTTAAAACGAAACCAGACAACTACAATTAGTTCGTTGGCGGTTGGAGTAATAAAATTCCTCAAGTACAGTCAAACGAATTAACTGTGATAACGTTAGCGTCGCACAGGGATCGCTTTTCAGCATTGTTTTCATTCAGACTTGAAAGACGAGAACTTATTATTATCTGTGCAGTGTCAGGTGCGATAATAGGTGCAGTAAACAGAGACTAATCGTACTTCACGTACACACGGCTAGATATAAAGCTATATATTTCCAGTATAAGCTGACCTCTCATTGTACGGAAATCCTATACAATGCGAGATCAGCTTATACTAGAAATTTATTAGCTTGATATGTAGCTGTGTGTACCAGCATACCAGCATAGCGTATGTGGATTAACTTTCAAATATGTGGCCCACTAACGGTGGGTACCAATTTTTCTACCACTGCGAACAGCAACCAAAATAGGTTTCTATTGTTTTTGTTGTATTAGAATAATTTTGTTATTTCAATTCAGTATTTCATAAAACGCAGTCTAGTTCGGGTTTATTGCGATGTCGTAGGTAATACAAAGGGTAGTAAAATATTTACTACCAACTTATATGTATGAGTTTGGGTCATAGAAGGCGGTGTAAAATTTCAGGGGGCGTTTCAGGCGGGGGCGTTGGCAACGGGTAGATAAGGGTAATTTTCAGAGGCGGAGCGGAATGTCCCATAAAACGTAACAAAGACTCCGGGGGTTAACCCAACCCTCCCAGGCCAGCTTCCTATCTATGTCAAATATGGTAATCAGCTTTTTGGGTTAACTTGAAGGGCGAATATCGACAGAAATTCAAAGGAATCAGACAAACACTCCATTTTTACTGAGATGTATATATACTTAAGTCAAACTTCTCCCAAACGATTTTAAACCTGTTTCAAATGCTGGCTGTTTGTGTATGTGAATTTAAATATTTGTAAACGCACCCACGATACAGGATAAATTCCTAGTGTGAGGCTACGTTAAAAAAAAGCCTTGAAAATGTTTATGATTAAGTTCAAAATCGAACGAGAAAATTTGACAGTTTGTGGTAACTAGATGTGCTGGCCACCGTACTATCGCGGTCTCGGACATGGGACCACCGTAAGTACTATTCCTGTTTGCAGCGTTCGGCCGCTATAGTAACGCTTGCCTACCAATAGCATCGCATCATAAGATTTTTGCTGTGACCCTTGTTTTTGTAAATGAAAAAAAAGGCCGTAAAAACCCAACCGAGATGGTCAGACATCTGTGATCATTGTAACAGAGCCTGAGACATTTATAGAAACAAAAGTATATATTTATATATTTTTTTTTTTCTATAATTTTCTCAAGCTCATCAATGGGCGTTAAACAGATGTGGTTACCGTGTACACGGGATTTTGTTTATAATGTGGTTAGATTTCCGTGACCGCAGTAGTACCTACTGAAAGTACAGCTGTGAAGTCACAATTTACCAATGTTAAGCCGTATCGGAGACTGCCATATATAGGCCGTGTTTATGACAAATTTCAACGGTTGTTAAAAAACAATAAATTTCCACAAAAAGAAAACAAATCATACGAACGAAACGATTTATTTAAAATATCAAAACAATAGGTATAAGCGGCTACTACAATGACCTGAGTAATTTAAAACGTTCACGCTGTTATGTCAGCGGCCTTATAAGGGAGACGTTTACAAATTTTACTACGATTGTTACGATCTCGTGGGAGTGCGTTAGCCGGTGCGGACCCCGCACCCACGTGGGAGGGCATGCCGCGAATTCTTTATACGAACGTCTCTTAACAATGAGCACTATCGCGCTTGAATTCGCCGCTAGAGGCGCTAGTGTAGAGTAAGGTCTCTAGAAATGTTAAGTGTGAAACTGAACGTTCACTGTTTACGGGATTTTCTATCGCAAATTGTTATTAATTATTCATAATTGTAAAGATTGTGCCAGTCCTGATTAATTATGGCTTAAGATTTTAAGTTACAACTTAGGATCTAATTTCGTAGCCCTTGCCAATTTTTGGAACACTATAGTGTAAATATTCATTGGATATTTTAACATGTAATAAAATAAACATTTTATGAAGTAATGAGTACTTAAACATATCCAAAACAAATAACATAAAAGTACTGACAGGACCTTACTCGCCAGTGGCGCCAACTGGTGAGCACAAAAACGATACCATTGATTATCATTGTAGGTTTTTTTTTTCACTTTTTTTTTTGTTGTAAATGGCATCTCTTATTCTCACAGGTCAACCTAAAAGGTTGTCGTCTGCTTAATTAACTGGACTTTCGTCTGGGTACCTCAATAAATAATAATCCTCCAGCCAGGGCAAAAAACTTATAAACTAAGCGACTACACGCTAAGGGCGCCCCCTGTGGAGTACAGACCTCGGCTTAGAGCGTCGCTGGGGGAGGACAGCAAGGGACGGGCTGGATCGGATTATATTGTAGGTAGGTATGTTGTGTCAAAGCAGTTTTTATAGAGATTTCTGAGGTTTAGCTTTAGGCTCTTATGCTGGGAGGTGACTTTTGTAACATTTTGGTTTAATCTAAAGATTTTTGCTCGGAATCTTGATGGAATCTAATGCATAGAGTCCTTTATAAAAATCACGTGTAGTTTCGGAGATTAGCGTGTCCGTACACACGGCCACAAATCAATCTATACATTTCCAGTATAAGCTGAGCTCTCATTGTACGGAAATCCTATACATTGCGAGATCAGCCTAAACTTGAAAAGTATCGCTTGATTTGTGGCCGTGTGTACGAACACGCTAATCTACGAAACCACCCAACCGATTTCAATGAAATTTTGCGAATGTGTCTAGTTGTTGTATAGTTTTGAACCCGATAGCGCTGTTGTCGAGATTTGCGCGGACTAAGTCGCGGACGAAGTGCTAGTTGTTCTAAAATTTCCTGTTGTTGTTTTATTTATTGATTTCTGGCATTTCCTTTCTATGAAAGCTTTTTGCGATGGACAATGTCGCTACACAGAGTTAATTGCCAACAGCAAACAAAATAATCATGATCTCTTTGTGTACGATAGCCAGCACATCAAGTTAAACTGTCAAATTTTCTCGTCCGATTTTGAACTTAATCATCAACATTTTAAAGTTTAAAATCGTTTGGAGAAAATTGACAGGTTCGTATAGCTTGATGTACTGGCCACTGTACCTATCGCCATCTTAAACTGAATTGTTTCAACCCTACGACCCTCGACCTACATAAGTAGGTATAGTTCACGGAGATAATCTCGCGTGCGCAAAGCCGCCTACAATTCATTGAGATCGCTTTTGTTTTCACAGCCAATAGGGATCGCTGAAAGAATACGCCCACTGTTTTCATTTTCTGACTGACTGAAATAATTGCTAGCTAAAGCTGAAATATGTATACTCATTTAGCTTTCAAATCGTATTCCTTGGATTTCTAAACTTGAAACTTGGCTTCAAGTTTAGCCCAAGGAATTCGAAATTCGAATACAGATTAATAAAATCTTTATAATTCTCGTGTCACAATGTTAGTTACCATACTCCTCCAAAACGGCTTGACGGATTTTTATGAAATTTTATATGCACATACAGTAGGTCTGAGAATCGGCTTCTATCTATTTTTTTTAGGTAGGGTAGGGTAGGTCAGGTAGGTAGGTAGGGTAGGGTAGGGTAGGGTAGGGTAGGGTAGGGTAGCGTAGGGCAGGGTAAGGTAGGTAAGTAGGTAGGTAGGTAGGGTACGGTAGGGTAGGGTAAGGTAGGTAGGTAGGGTAGGGTAGGTAGCGTAGGGTAAGGTAGGTAGGTAGGGTAGGGTAGGTAGGGTAGGTAGGGTAGGGTAGGGTAGGGTAGAGTAGAGTAGTGGAGTTTATACTATAGCTTTTGACAGAACGAAGTCTGTCGGTTCAGCTAGTAATCTATAAATTACTCCCTTTCAAAGAACACCGGCCGATATTTTGTAAAAATCTCACCTTGAAAAGTTCAGTGAAGTGAGTTTGAAGTGAGCTGTCATTCGACCTGATGCTAAGGATTGACACTACTGACAGCTTACTGGCTGCTCCTTGACCATTATTTTACGTAGCAATAGAAATAAAGAACGAAAGAAAATACATTTAGTTAGCACAGACTAAAAGGCACACATCGCACCCCCAGTGAGATAAAGGCGTAAGTAAGAATACGTCACTTTTTTTTATTGTAGTTCCGTATAGCGCAGATAAAGATACACAATGCTCAATTTTTCCGTTAAGATCTGAAGAAAAATTAAGCCATTATACCAAAAAAGACATTTGTCGCGTCACATAAGTTTTAAATTTTTTCAGATAAAAAGGTCCATAAACGTGTTTAAAACTTAAAATATAAATTATTCTTTATACACGACAATTTGAGGTATCTGAAATATTGTTGAAAAAAAGCTTGATTTTTTTACTGTTTAATGGTATATAACAAAAGATCATAAGATCAAATGCTAAATAGATATTATACCAGACCAAACAGTTTTTTTGCTCTCCTGCAAAGTTAGTATATTCTTCTTACGCCTTACTGGGGATGCGACATGACGCAATGTATTGCGGGGCCTATCAAAATACCAGCGCTCAAGGCCTATCAGAAAACCAGAGCTACGACACTTATTTTTAAATATCGCAGTATCATGCTGAGATAGGAGCCTTTTGGCCCTATACAGGAATTTCTGTTTTAATTTTACTTCTCACATCTAGTGTTTTTAATTTAAAATGTGATCTTCCTGTATGAAATAAATACTTTTTATAACCACCGACGGCCGCCATGGCCCACACACAATGGTCCATCTTAAGAACTAAGTGCGGCAACCAAACCCTCTAACATAGAACATAGAACAATACTTTTTATTTCTCTCTCTTTCTTTATAATATACAGCAGATAAAATAAAAATCAAGTAAAAAGTGTAAAGTGCAATGTAGGTAAGAAATTAACAGGTTAGTGTGCCTCACGGTTGCGCCAAAAGTGTCCAGTTCAGCAAAAATACAATCTATACTTTGGAATTTGCGAGACATAACTGACGACAACTTTTTCGAGAACTGACCTACCGCCTTCTTGAGAATTAAAAAGTAGTCATACATTGGTTTACTTGTTTTATACTTGGTCATCAATTGTGTAATAACTTTTTTCAATTAATATTTCGTTAAGTGTCCTTTTAAATTGGAACAGTCGTAGTTTTAATCATATTAGGTACTTTATCGTAAATGCGTGGGGCAATACCAAAAAGTATTTTTTGCATTACTGCAGTTTTACATTTCTCTTGAGGAAACTGATTTAATGATCAAAGTGTCTAACTTTCAATTCGTCTACGAAGCAAAATGCCTAAAATTAATGTCTACACAGCAAATTACCTAAGCTCTAAATCACCTAGAGATCAAAATGTTTAACTAGCAAAATGCGTAAAATGCAATAATTTCTAAGTAGTCGCGATGGTTAAAATAAACTCACAATAGGGCCTCTGAACTGTAGGTTAGGTTAGGTTAGAACTGTGACCACACAACGGCAAGAAACGGTACTCCCTTTCTTCTCCTAAAATAATAGACATATTGCAAGGTAGGCATTTTGGTTCATAGTCAGAATAAGGTTTAGTTCAAATACTGAATACACATATTGCAAGGTAGGCATTGTGCTTCCTAGTCAATATAAGGTTTATGCAATACTTGGCATAGACGTTTTGATTTCTAGTCAGCATGATCATAAAGGGTTTATTTGTTTGAGTAATCAATATGGAAGATATCTGAATACTTGATATTTAAATATAAATAAAGAAATATAAACTAAGGTTTACTTTGTCTAAATAATTTCATCACCACTGCTCTCAAAACGATGAAGGAAAACATCATGGAAACCGGCATGGCCTAGAAACAGAAATTGGAAGACATGACATATGACATCTACCAATCCGAACTGGACCCGCGTAGTAGATTACTCGTATAGCCCACTCCGTCTCGAAGGGAGGAGGCCTGTGTCCTAGCAGTGGGAACATTATACTTACCAAGGTTAGAAAAACAATAATAATAAATATATAATAATAAATATATAATAATAAATAGTTGCATCTATAAAATAAACCACAGCGAAATGAAAAATGTGTATGCAGAATGCAGGTGCATGAGTGCAAACTATGATTCTATCTCCTTTAAGGCGACGATAACCGACTTTTAATGATTTTATACTGAAGATCACGTCTAAACGAGTAGTGTTAATGATTTGGAAAAAATATATGTCAAATTAGAGCATTTTCTTAATAACTTAGTATGTGAATATTTTAGATTATGTTTATATAACATAATGAAATTAATTTGTAAAATTATGTCTAACGCGGATAAAAAACTGAGAATCACACAAAATCTATCAAGCTATTTTTCTGGAACCTTCAACTTTTTTTTAAATAATTTAATTATTGATATTTTAGTATACCTACGTGTTTTATTAAAATACCTTTTGTTTTAAATATAATGAATTAATAATGAGTCTTATTTGGGACAGCGCTCCTGGATTGCCGAGTCCTAGTACTGGCTGGACGAACGGCGTGTTGCGTGAGCTCAGTACAGAACACGCAAGCTAACCACTCAAGGTTACTGGCATATATCTGGTCCTTAATCGACAACACTAACGTGACATTCCGACGCAGTTCACACAAATCTATTTGAATTTCTACGCACTACGGACATTCAATGGGACAGGAACGTATCTAAGATCTCATTCATAAAAACGATAGTTCTAAGGCTAGCGAATACTTGCCACTCCCACACAAACACCTTAAGTATGAGATACCTGTCGCTATGCACACATTCATAACAACAGGTTCAAAATGCCATGATGGGGGGGGCTGTGTGAACCGGAGTTCCATGCAACTTGATATACGGTGACAGAACAATTTTGATACTAAAAACGTGTGTTGCATGTGATTTTTTTTTATCATACTTCTTTGACATACTCTTTTCGTTATTTGACAATATATACCTACAAATCTAATTCCAACTCTTTATTAGTGGCTTTTGTGGACACGATATTTATTCAGATTTGTTACTGTTGTCGTAATGGCATTCATGTCATTTGGTTTAAATAGGATTTCATTTTAATCTCTCTATATATCTTTTTTTATATTTTTTATTCATTTCCTATTTGTGAATGTGAGAACGTTATAAGCCTAGTAGACTGTAGATTTGTTGACAATTTTCTATTTAGTACCTGGTTCTTGTTGAAAAGCCTACACTGTCCTATTAACACTGTTATTTATCTAATTGAACAGACAGATGTGCTACTGGGGAGTTTGTTGCGCCACTTCTTCCCAGCCAAAGCCCTAGGAAGTGGTGAAGGGCGGGCGTTTTGGGGAATGTTTTATGTAATTTTGACGTTCGAAAAGTGCTAATTCTCAGCCTAATTTGAATAAATGACTTTTGATTGATTATGATTTGAAAATATTTTAAAAGCCAATTATTTTTAAAAGAGTAACCGTGGAGTTTCTTGCCGGCTCTTCTCCATAGGAAACGACCGATTGGGACCGTGCAGCTAGCTTCTGACGTTTCATAAGTGCTTATGTAGGTTTATGTGTAATAAAATATTTTGATTTTGATATTTTGCACACATAAAAAAAAAAAAACAATTTTAATAATCTTTTTTCTACCTAATGGTTTTGCTGTACCTATAATTATGACAGGAATTATTTCATGTATAATTTAAACAAAAACTAATGATGTTTTCTTTTATTTCAGGTAAGAGTCAAATTATACACTCACCAGATGGCTGTCGAAGGACAAATTTATGAAAAATCGTAAGTAAACTTCAAGACAATTGGGAAAAAATCGATGCCTTATTTGAGGCGTCTAATTGCAAACTCTGCTATAACGTTTATTTTATTTCTATATAAAGTTTTCTCAATTCTGTACTAAGTGACAAACTCCTTTCCGAGCAAATCCCTCTCTAACAGTACTAAATTGAGCCTCCTTATGCTTGGTAACAAAATCCACTATAAATGGCATGGCTAAAATTCAAATTCCTCTACAACGAAAACAACCAATCACAGCGCTTGCTTTTGCACCAAGTGACCTTACGAATAGTATGGCGGACCAATGGAGACTTGTGTAAATGCGTTGTGCAGCAAGGAGTGCGATTACATTTTATTGAATTTAAAACTCATCAATAACTCAATATCCAGAAAAATCGTTTTAGCGGGATTTGCAATTAGACGCCTCATTTATCATAATACAAAGTTTCACAATAAATATATATAAGACATAAGATGAATATGTAAACAGATAATGATCACGAGACAGAATTTCGGCCATGGCGGACTACCTCAGCGGGGACTAGCCATCGACGCGGGAGATATTATAGTGCACAAATGTGTGCGCAGACAGGTCTGGTGCAATAGATATTAGACAGTAGACAATAACATGCCATCACAAAATACAAAGAAACGAACAATACATTTTTCCATGAATTAACATAAAGTTCTGCGATCACATAAAATATTTTGCGATCAGGGACCAAGACCGTTTAGTCGCAGTCCTCATCTCACGTGAGATGCCGCCAGGTCACCCAATATCCCTGACAGATGCTGTACGGGCGGGACGAAACTTAAGTAAGAAAAGGCAACCTTATTTTTTTCTATATACATCTCTCTCTTTTCACAAAAATTCGTAACATTGAACACATGTTGCTTAGTCCTTAAGGATATCCGAAGTTTTTACGGAACACCCACATCCTGAAGTTTACGTAAAAACTGAGAAGGTTTACCAAATGTTTGAAATTAAGTACTGAAATTAAGTGTGGGAATATTACTTCGTTCTGATATACGTAGGCTGTTCCATAAGTGTTGCAATAGAAAGAATTTAACAAGTTTGGACATGTATGACTGAGCGTATGGTTTTCTGCCACTTATTACAAGTCCATGCACGCAGTGTTTGTTGAGCTTGACATCAGTAATCTTTGGTAAATAAATAAAAAAATTGAGAAAATGGCTAGTCTTGGTAACCGCGAGTACAGAGTGATTTTCTTTTACAATTTCAAACGTGGGTTGTCTTACCAGGAGTGCCACGAGGAAATGTTTAATACCTTCGGTAAAGAGAGCCCTTCTCTTTCTACTGTGTTCAGGTGGTATAAGGAATTTCAAAGAGGTTGAAAGGACGACGATTTGCAACTGATGACGAATTAATAAGTGCATGGGATGAGGCCTGTGCCAGTGTCACAAGGGATCAGTGGAAGTTTATGTTTAATACGTGGTTTGAACGCATGCATAAGTGTAATAACAGTGATGGTTCTCATTTTGAATAAGTTTAATAAATAGTTAGATTTTTGCAAGACTTATGGAACATCCTACGTACAATACATATTATATATTTTTAAAGGATATCATATTTTTTTTAAAGAGTGGCACTAGTGGACTCGAGGCGCCTTCTTAACGTGCTTTTCGAGGCACGGAGGGGTCGTGATATGTAAAGGATGGTCACCCATCCACGAACTGACCGCGGCGAGCGTAGCTTAACCTTCGATATACCCGTGCGTCTGTTATTATTTAGCCACGAGCCACTCCATGCACATTATTTTTAACATATTGGTACGAGATCAAAAACCGCATGAAGGCTCCTACAGACTTGTGCGATATCGCGGGCGCGACGCGACACCAGTAGCACAATTTCTTTGTCGGTGCCTGTCGCGCCCGCGATATCGCTCGAGTCTGTACGAGCCTTTACGTTTAATACAACGACACATAAGAAACATATTCCAAGACTTTCTACAAGTCTTAGCAGCATCCGTATCTTCACGTTTCATCTCACTGAGAGGTAAACAGAACGTGTATCACCTCTTGGGATCTTGTAACGTTATTAAGATTACACGATGCAAGTTTCTTACCAGTGGCATACAATAAAATTGAAGCAACAAATGTCTTGCATCTTACTCGTAACACTGTTTAGACGGTGCAACTTTTATTGTTGCGTCAACAAGCATGCTACAGGCAATAGGAATGATGACTAAAAAAAATTTTTTGCCAGTCAAAAAATTTTTAATTTTCATTTTTTTTCGACACGTACCTACTTTTTCTTTTTTTGCTTACTCAAAAAATTACGGTGATATAATGAGTTCAAATGTGGCATGACGTCACTACTCAGTAGATTTTATATATGGTGACAGCTGAAAAACGTTAGTTACTATCGAATAGATTACGTTAGGTTTCTTACCTATCGAGATCTATAGTGCTCATGGTACGCATTTTAATTCTTTCAGTGACCGCTAGGGGCGCTGTACAGTATTTCATACATATTATTTACGGAGACGCTAGCGAGTATTGGCTGTGCAAACTCATGGTAGAGCTACTGAGCTGTGGCGTAACGCTAACGAGCCCCCACTCCCAAGTGTAATGTGTTTTATCTAAGTCATTCTTTATTAATATGATAAAGCAAAAAATACGTGTCTTAATATTTTTTTATTATCTCATTGACAGACTGAACAGTTTTTCTTTTTTTTTACCCAGGACACATCCCTATTAAGGCGACGATAACCGACTCTTAATGATTTTATACTGAAGATCACGTCTAAACGAGTAGTGTTAATGATTTGGAAAAAATATATGTTAAATTAGAGCATTTTCTTAATAACTTAGTATATGAATATTATAGATTATATTTATATTACACAGTGAAATTAATTTGTAAAATTATTTCTAACGCGGATAAAAAAAATGAGAATCACGCAAAATCTACCAAGCGTATTTCCCTGAAACCTTCACCTTTTTAAAGATAATTTAATTATTGATCTTTTAGTATACGTGTTTTATTAAAACACCTTTTGTTTTATGTTTTATTAAACGCATATTTTTATTAGACGCATTATTAATTTATTAATTAATAATGCGTCTTATTTGGGACAGCGTACGACGCGTTGCGTGAGCTCAATACAGAATACGCAAGCTATCCACTCAAGGTCACTAGCATATATCTGCGTCTTAACGTGATTTCCGAGGCACATACTGCCATCCACCAATCTCCGGGCTGTTACTAAGAAATTCCTAATGGAAAAACCCAATAACACTTTGCCTGACATGGGAACTGAACCCAGAACCCCACGCTCAGTAGACGCGCTTGTGACCACGAGATCAACGGAGAAATCAGTAATAATAATCCATACTAATATTATAAATGTGAAAGTAACTCTGTCTGTCTGCCAGTCTGTTACGTTTTCACGCCTAAACCGCTGAACCGATCGTCATGAAATTTGACAGAGATATAGCCTGGGATTTGCAGAAGGACATAGGCAACTTTGTTACGCGATAACTGACATCCACGCGGGCGGAGTCGCGGGCAAAAGCTAGTAATCATAAAATAATTTAATTGAAAAATCTTTTACAAAAAGTTTACAATTTATCAACTGTAGTAAGATTTCTCATACAAATATAGTGTTTCGTTATGTTATGTTTACACATAGAGTGCCTAAAAATTAACTAAACCTAAATTATTTTTATTACAGGTGCATGTAATGATGGTTCTTAATTACAATGTTAGGTAGCGACCGGCGATCTAGGTTAATTCAAACCTGTGTTTACCGTGGCCGTCACTTTATATTTCAATTAAATTGGGACAGTCAAATTGAAAGTTAAACTGTTATAAAATATTCTATTAAAAACTACGAGAAAAAGCATATTGGTACATTAATATCTAAAACGTATGTGAATATACAAAAATAAATACCTACTTACGAGGGAACAAATTATCAATCAATCAGTCTAACCAGATGCAGCTGAATACCAGTATTTTACAAGGAGCGACTGCCTATCTGACCTCCACAACCTAGTAACTGGGTAACACGATACCCCTTTGGTAAGACTGGCTGTCAGACTTTTGGGCTTCTGACGACCCGTAACGACTGTCAAAGAACTACGTATGACAGCCGGGAGCAACGGCTTAACGTGCTTTCCGAGGACGGAGGAGTCTCGGTATGTAAAGATGGTCACCCATCCACGGACCAACCCCGGCAAACGTAGCTTAACCTGACGGATCGACCCGTGCGGCTGTTATTACTTAGCCACGAGCTCCCCTGATGAACAAATTATCATCAAGCCAAAATTTCTAGATGTTTTTCGTTAGCACATATTAAAGACTTGATCTAGCCTAGACTGCCTAAGTATAGCTCTAAAAGTACCAGGAAACCATACGTATCAAGAAGCGAATAAGAATTCACAAATCAGCGAAAAAAAATCTATTGAAATTCGAACTTGAGCAAAACATCAACTTTCCTAGTAAAGCGAACTCTATTAAAATTCTATACGCACATTATTTGCATACGTTTTATTCCTAACATGCGAAATTCCTCAATAAAGTTGTTGTAACAAATATTTATGCTTCGATGTTGTCATCTCTCTCTAACGCAAAGCCTGTCGCATCGTTGCATCTCATACACGCTTCATTGATGTAGTGTTACCATGAGTTTTAAACAAAAGGGATTGATTTAGAAAATCAGTTTGTGTTAACCTCCATACGCACTTTTTAATGGCGTTTATAACGCTGCGTTTTTATCACGCTATGTCGTATTTTCAAAATCAAAATCAGAATCAAACTCATTTATTCAAATTAGGCTGCGAATCAGCACTTTTCGAACATCAAAAATTACATAAGATAGTCCCCCAAAACGCCCGCCCTTTATCACTTCTTAGTGGTTTAGCTGGGAAGAAGTGGCGCAACAAACTCCGCAGCTGCACATCTGTCTGTTCAATTTAGTAGGTATGTAAAGTAATTAACACTACGAGAAACAGAACAGTAAAATAAATTATTTGCCATATGTCAGCTAGCACACGCCAATATACCAGCAAATACAGTGAAAAATATACTCAAGCAAAAAACAAAAAATGCAAACAAAACTAAATAAAAGTCACCTGTTAAAAAAGGCGTGCCCGCTTACATACTCGTATGCGATGCTGGATTATGTAACACAAAATGGTAAACTAGGACCATCGAAGTAAATGAAATAAACAGTTAATTACTAATGACAATAACGAAACCATTTTCAGCAAGAAGTCATCAGAAGTAGCACCCGTTCACAAGCATAACGCAAAGATCAGCGATTACCCCCACCGCCATATTTGAGGGAAGGTGGCAACCCGACCCCCGACGCTACCGCAAGCAGTGACATCGAAGGGAGAATGACGAACTTGCTGCCGGTTGTTCAGAAGAATAATATGATCAATTTGTCGAGATCGTTAGCTAACCAAATATTTCAATACAACTCATCAAAACAAAACTCACAACACAAGAGCACACCCTTTCAACTAAATGTACCAGAAATTCATAAACTTATACCTACATATACAGGTTTTTTTTATAGGGACCGGGTATATTTTAATTGAAATAAAAACACGTGGATTGTTTAAAATTTGATTACGAGTATGTTTTCTGTTTTTGAAGGCATACTTTTTCGCATTATGTATGGAGTATGACCACCTTGGCTTCGTATGGTAGCGTGAATATGAGAGGTCCAATATTCCATCACTTTTTGACATAATGGCTCTACTCGTATCTCATTGATGACGCGTGTGATGTTTACTCTTTTAGTCTTCGACAGTTCTTGGCTTGTTCACTTAGGTACACCAGTGATTTCATATAACCCCACAAAAAATAATAAAGGGGCCTTAAATCACATGATCATGAAGGCCATGATATATTATGTCTTGTCCCCGAATCTTGAGATCAAGAACCTGTTGAATTTCTCTTTCAATAAATTGACAACGCGAAACGTTTGACGAATTGAGATGCCGTTTTGATAATACACTTTAATCATTTCAACGCGCTGTTCAACTGTACAGCTACTCATCTTGATAAATGCCGAACATTTGATGACACTTCAGTCAAAAATTCGCGCCAATAGACAATCTAATATGGCCGCCATCAGCTGTCAAAGATACCTTGTCCTTATTGAAAAACCCTGTTTAAAAGTAGGTACCTCATTCGGCCTTTATATTGTTTTTAATGACTTTTTAATCGACACCGTCGCATTTCTCGTACCTGCGGATATTTTGTAGCATTACAACTTTAATCCTGTGTCGATACGACTTCCAATTTATTGCCACCGTCATCGTTACCTAAAAGCGCCCGTTTTCATAATGCAAGTCGTAAAAATGTTTTTTTTTTTTTTTAGATATTGTGAATTTTTTACAAAATTGACCCTTATGTGTTGCCGATTTAAAATAAGTATATTATTGAAAAAGAAAAAATACTCGTCGTTGAATTTAATTTAAAAGCACAGTTAAAACTAGGCCTCAAGTCCGCTATTACAATAGTGTCAGAATGGTCTCTTCATTGTGAGTTTTTGACAGATTTGCCATACAAACACTGTCAAATACAGTGGCAAAGCGGCAGTGGCAGTGGAATGGCGAGACCATTCTGACACTATTGTAATAGCAGACTTGAGGCCCTGAGCTGATGCAAATACTTAATAGTAATTTACCTAAGCAACATAGTTTCCGAAATTTAGTTTAATGTTCTGTGGTAATGGTGGTTTTTAGTCCACAGAAAATAATAGCATCACGCCTGCATTCCTCAAAGGAGTAGGCAGATGTCTATACAAATAAATAAAATTGAAGTGTCTGTTTATAATGTCTAATTAATAGCATTTTTACTAAATGCATATTATTATGAAAGTATATACGGTACTCATAACATAAAATCTATTAAAAAAAAATATTGTCGGTCTGTCCGTCTGTCTGTCTTTCTGTTTGTTCCGGCTAATCTCCGAAACGGCTGAACCGATTTTGACGGGACTTTCACTGGCAGATAGCTGATCTTATAAGGAGTACTTTATGCTACGGCATCAGCTAGTAATAAATGTAGGAATGGAACGTTATGCTTATGTTGTTCTCTCAAAATGAAGGAAATTGCGATCAATTGTCATTTTATGCAATAACCTCGCAGCCGGTCGATTCTCTAAAAATCTCGCCATAATAAAAATAACGGCGAAGTGAGCGTGAAGTGAACTGTCATCCCTGACCCTAGGGAGTCTAGAGATCGACAGCTCACTTTGAACTCACTTTACCTAAGTTTTCAAGGTGAGATTTTTATTGAATAGCGCAACAGGACCTCGTGGAGTCTATATAAGTGCCAAGTCTAGAGATCGACAGCTCACTTTGAACTCATTTCAGCCGAAAGACGTCCACTGCTAGACATAGGCCTCCCCCAAAAGGGGGGGAATTTGCCATAATCGCCACGCTTGGCAGGCGGATTGGCGATCGCAATATAGTGTTAAAAATGCATAGAGAACGCTGCTGCCCATTCTCTAGTAAGTCCCTTAGTCGCCTTTTACGACACCCACGGGAGGAAATAGGGTGGTGCTATTCTTTACGTCCGGCACCACACGGCACGGTACTTTGAACTCACTTCACCTAAATTTTCACGGTGAGATTTTTATAGAATAGCACTACAGGACCTCGTGGAGTTTCCGTCGTTCGTCTACGACGTAGACCAACTAGACAGGTGCTTAAAAAACCAAAACGAGATTCAACGGTAGATCAATAAGAATATCAAATATTCATACATAAAATAATTTTATAAACAACGTGTAAGTAGGTATAGAATATATTTAAATCGTTTATAAGCATCAGTAATATAAAGACCCACAAAATTAATAACTTCCCGAAAATTGCTTTTAACATATTACCTTGTAGTCTGAACCTTCTTAATTACTCCCACTGCATTCTTTGCCTTTGCATACAAGCCACAAGTGTAGGAACATTAAAAAATACGCGATAAAAAGTGGTGAGGACCGCGGGGGCTGAGTGAACAGGTTTCTGCAAATAAAACAAGTGATCATGATGTCGTGTCCTCTCCTTCGTATCATAACCAACGCATTCATTCATGCTGATATTAAAACGGGTAAAACTTGTACCGGATTCGAGTGAGCTCACTAATTTTAGTGCCGCAAATGTCATTTCTATCTTTATTGCAAAATTTTCGTTTCTTTGTTGTCGCTTAATTGAATTTAAGTTAAAGTCCTCATGAGGAGAAAATACCAACTGCTATACTTACCTAAAAGCAGTAGTAAGACATGGCGCACATATCATACTATGCGAAATGCGGCAGCGACAGCTGAGCGACAAGATGCAATGAAAGGCTGTGGCTGACAATTTTCATGTTATGTTCAAAGCTCCGCAGACTTGGCGTCGAGTTGTTGAGTCGCAACGACAGGCTAGGGGCACATCGCACGCTATCGCAGCGACAATACGCAAATGCAAACGGCATCTCTGCGTCTTGTTGCAGCGACAAGACGCACAGTTTGCGCTGCAACTTAGATAGGTATTTTCTAATTCGAACAGCATCTTGTTTTATCCTTCATTCTTTGACAAACTTTTAGTGCAAACAACCAAAATAAATGAAATAAACTTAGGTTCAAATATATAGAACAATCAGGTGAGAATGTCGCGAATATAATTATTATAAAAGAATATGTGCAGACATAAATTCCATTTTTCCGGGAGGGTAAAAATGTAAGGTCAGAGAAAGAACTACCACCTACCTATCATCAGAATTGGAGGAGTCCTAGCTTAAAATGAAAATAAACAAGTTAAGAGTAAACAATTTTAATAAATAAAAACAATTAAAATTCCCTGGCCTCTTATATCCTTCAGTTAGGACCCTCCAGTACCCATTCGGTAGGGCCTGATAAATCTTTCTCAGAATCAAGCTGACCCTCTCTTCAGTCCACGAATTTCCGAACCTTCAGAGGTTCTCGCTTGGCTTAGCTTGGAGTATGCCACAGTCTTCCTCGATGGGACAAGACACATTCTATAAATCTAAACCACGGAGAACAAGACGTTAAACTGATCGATCACGATCTGAACGACTGATACAACACCAATTTCTACACGAATGTTAAACCAATAAAACTTTGGCTTTGAATTTGGCGTGGCTCAAGTTGGTCCAGCAAGTTGGATTAGGCCGGACATAGTGGACATAACTACCGCATACCGAAAACACAAGCCGAAAATACAGGATCGCAGCCCTGAATCAGTGACCAAGAACAGCGGTAGAGCACGAAGAAGACGGCGAGTCGACTTGTAGCTGTCTTCCATAATAATTGGTAAGAAGTAACGCAGAAATGACCTGGCAAGGCGCAGTTTTGACAGGTGGAGTAAGACTGTGACCGAGTGGCGTCCAAGGACTGAAACACAAAGTGTCGGTCGTCCGGCGACGAGATGGCAGACGAAGACGTCATTATTTATTTAAACTTCTCGCACAAAATAAGGTACAAAGGCGGACTTAATGCCTTACCATCGCGGATAGAACCTGGTTGAGGCTGGTACAGGAACGTGGGGATTGGCACATGAAAAGAGAAGCCTATGTTCAGCAGTGGGTGAAGTCCGCCTGCCGATGATGATGATGATGATGAACGCAGAATCTTGACCGATGGAAAGAATATAGCCTTTACGGGCTAGTAAAAATAAGCGCTTATACAATTCTGTCATCATTTACCGTCAGCTTTGCTTATTGACCATCAACGTGAGTTGTTTCGATAAAATCTGTATTAATATTAAACACCAATGATTTTTAGAATACATTTGAGTCGACATTGATTTTCGTGTCCACGTCCACGCGTCGTGATGAATACTAAATGTGTACTAAACCTTAGACGCCTGAACGTGACAAATGTTATGCTTATATTTTGTATGTACCTACTGTTTTTTGAGGAAAATACGTCATAAATTAAGTTCTAGGGATATAAACAAATATATTAGTAGGTACATATATTATATTAATCATAGGTATTTTAAATCTGGAGTTATTCTTTATGATCGAGACCATGTGATGAAAAAACCTAAGGATGAAACAGACACTCAATTTTTTTTTTAACCAATTTATTACTTAGTAGGTATACGAAAATAGACAAGTTTAGTGTTTTTAGTACTGAAAACTGAAGCCCACATAGATAACTCAACCCATTGATATATTAAAAGGAGGAAGATATGTTACGCGCTAACATCACAATCAGTAAACCTGGGCCTCAAGTCTGCTATTACAATAGTGTCAGAATGATCTCTTCATTGTGAGTTTTTGACAGATTTGCCATACAAACACTGTCAAATACTCACAATGGCGAGAACATTCTGACACTATTGTAATAGCAGACTTGAGGCCCTGGGCTCGGCGCATGACTACATGCACCAAAACTAACACATCTGTGATCAGTGTGATCACAGTCGCAAACCTACAGTTACCGATAGACAAGAACAGATTACTTGACAGTATTATTTTTATGATAAGTTTAACTCACACCTTGTATCTAACACATGGTTAATTTATACGTCAATGCTTAATTTTTTATTGTTATTACCTGTTGTGGTATAGTAATTTTATTCTAGGTACATCGTCTTCACATGTAATGATACTATAACTGATGTATACAAACAATTATGGTCGTCGGTCCAGCTAGATGGACCGACGACCTCAAAAAGGTGGCTGGGATAGACTGGATGCGGAAGGCGGAGGACAGGGTGTTGTGGCGGAGCATGGGAGAGGCCTATGTTCAGCATTGGACTGCGATAGGCTGAGTTGATTGATACAAACAATTGTAAAACAGTTTAAAAGAGTAACGGTGAAGTTTCTTGCCCATTCTTCTCCATGCGAAACTACCTTTTGGAAGGGGCAACTAGAATCAATTTTATTTCCGTGTAAATTTTGACGTTCAAAAGTGCCATTTATGTGCCTATTTGAAATAAATGACGGCGCTATCGTGCGAGCGAAATCGCGTTAGCTGCCGAATGTTGGCCGAATGTTTACGATTATGAATGACATTGCATGTGGCAGTACAAACATGGCGAAGCAAACATTAAATATTATTACAACTTTCAACAAATTAGCATTTGTGGCTGTACTTACGAGTGGTAAGTAATCCCGTGTGTCTTATTTTCTTCCTTGTATTATTAAAACACTGTTTAGCTGCACAAGAAATCATTTTGATGAGTAATTATCACAAAAAAACTGTAATTATGGAGCTGTTTGATCAACGATATCCCGTGCGCGACTGAGTGCCAACTACGGGCCATCACTTAGTTTGATAGGACCAGGCGCTGTTACTAAGTCCCGTATCTACCGCTTTTAATACATCAATGGCTAAAAACGGAACCCTTATGGATTCGTCATGTCTGTCTATCTGTGTATCCGTCCGTATGTCACAGCCACTTTTTTCCGAAACTATACGAACTACACTGTTGAAACTTGGTAAGTAGACGTATTCTGTGAACCGCATTAAAATTTTTACACAAAAATAGAAAAAAAAAGGGGGTTCCCATAATTCGAACTGAAACTCAAAAAAAAATTTTTTCTTCAAACCCATACGTGTGGGGTATCTATGGATAGGTCTTCAAAAATGATATTGAGGTTGCAAATATCATTTTTTTCTAAACTGAATAGTTTGCGCGAGAGACACTTCCAAAGTGGTAAAATGTGTGTCCCTCCCCTGTAACTTCTTAAATAAGAGAATGATAAAAATTTAAAAAAAATATGATGTACATCACCATGTAAAATTCCACCGAAAATTGGTTTGAACGAGATCTAGTAAGTAGTTTTTTTTTTAATACGTCATTATGTTACTTGCTGCTACGGAACCCTTCATGGTCGAGTCCGACTCGCACATGGCCGCTTTTATTTAAATTATGTGTTTTTCTGTGAGAAATCACATTCAGTCAGTCAACCGGTAATGTTCAAAAGGTTTAATGATTCACGTACATATCGACTGTAACTAATATATAATATAAAAAACGGTGACGGAAAACCTCGTGAGAAAACCAGTCAGTCACAAACCACACGAAAAGAAGAAGACTATACCAAAAGTCTAATTCAGATAATTTATGTAAACAAAGTAATGTCAAGAAATGTCACTGTCAAAATGACAGGACAGTGGTGCAAAACATAATACCATATTTCTTTTTTTGTAAATAGTCATCGCTAAAACTAAAATGAATTATTATAAGAACTATGCAAACAAAATACCGTTGCCAAACAATGTTTTGTGTAGTATGTCGGAGTCACGGCCATATGATCGTCATAATCAGCCCTTTTAAGTCCAGTGCTAAACGTAAGCCTCCCAAAATCGATTTCCACTCGAAACAGTTTATAGCCGTTTTCATCCAAAATGCGGCTAGATATGCTACTTACAATATGAATCTATGAATGAGAATTGTAATATTAGTTTCGTTGAAGATGTAAAAAAAATTAAAATGTTTGTATCTCCTGCATTGTTACCAGTAAAATAAAATATTGTATACCAGAAAATCTCGTTTTTTTTATAACTTTGTTTAAAACCGAAAATTTATAAAAATAATTACGGTATGATTATTTTTTGATTATTATTTCTTAAAATCAGTTCTTAAAAGAAAATGAAACCTTTTTATTCGCCATTTTACGTAAATTACCATTACGAAGACATTTTTTTGATATGTTATCCCCGTTGTTTACATAAATTATCTGAATTTGAGACTTTGGGTATAATAGATTCTATTAGTAAATTTTTATTATTGTTTATTAGGTACGCGAATGTTCCCTTGGCACAGTATTGCCTGAGAAATTCTCAAAACAATTGCTTTACAAAATGTAAACATTCGTAATTGGTAACGTTTGAAGCCCTTCCCCCCCCCCTCCCTTTCTACTTGACGTGAAGGGGCCGATAATTAAATGAACAACAGCATACGGGCACAAATGGACTGACCGATTAAATGTTCCCAAGTCCCAATGTGTTTCGACACTTACATTGATAAAATTCTTTGATTAATAACTTTTATGTCCTAAGACTTCGGGTTTCTTCGTGTCAAGACTCTTGACACTGTCTTAGCGATGAGAGCACTGCACCTAGGGTTGCCAGCTCCAGTTTTATGTTTTAGAGGATTTGATAAGAATTTGATAGGAGACAGGATGAAAATAAAGGATATCATATAATTTTTAATAAAATGCTGTTATGGTATCAGTATCGACATTTATTAATTAAAAAACAATGTTAATATTAATACGCAATGTAACGTAATTTGTCTCGAATCGAAGCCAAGTAGGTAGTACGACCTAATTAGACTTTTTGTACCTGGTAGGTATTACTTTTGTATGCTCTAAGAGCTTCTTCGTTTTTTATAATGAAATTATAAAATTGTTTGCATTGCATTGCATGTCGAAATTCGATTTTATTTGCAGTTTTGGTTTTAGTGTCAATATCTAACTTAGGTATTTCATTTTTCACAAAATAATGGACAAAGTATTGTCCTCTATTGAAAATTTCAAATTAGGGGGACAAGATCAATTTTTAAGTCAGGAAAAAGAGGACGTCCCTTAAAATAAAGCACGTCTGGCAACCCTAACTGCACCCCTTTCAACGAAAAATACAGTTTCCAACGAAAGCACAAGGAATCGTAAATCAAGAGATTTAAAAACAATCCAACTGAGTACCTAGGTAGAATTTGACGAATCAGTTCGACCCATCAAATCACCCCGTGTGACTTCGCCGTGTCTAGCAATGTTGTTGGCGCGCTGACTTGGGACATGCACGTCACACAGGCACAGGCACCGTCAACAGCTCGGCTAAAAAAAAAACATTTTCTTCATCATAATTTCAAATGAAATGAAATGAAATCGTTTATTCTGTAAATAGGATATCGGAATCACTTTTACACGTCATATAAAAAAATAAAAATAAGCTACATGAAGTCGACATTGCCTATCTGATTACCCCTGAGAAGAAATGGCGAAACAAACTCAGGGGTCAAAGTCTCTTTAAAGTCCAGACATAATCTTGGTCAGATCATGTGAGGACCATGTAGATCCGTGTCTGAAATGGTCTTTTGAGGAAAGAATCACACAATTTTGAGTGGACCTGTCCAGTCAGTGCAAGCATTTGCCAGTAAACGTGTAGCCCAACTCAGGATTTAAGGAGCTCAACGACTCGACGAACAATACCAAAGAAAGGACATTAGGGTAGGCCGCATAAAGTACCTATTCAGAATACCAGGCCATCATTAAAACTACGTGAGAAAGAGGAAAAAAAGATAATCATAAAGGAAACAAATGACCCACATAGTGCTCACATTCACAATATTTAAAGTAATATATGTAATACTTTTCAAAGTAAATATACATCTCATTTGAAAGATGTCGACTGCTGGACAAAGGCCTCCCTCAAGCGTCGCCACAAAATATTTGTGTTTGTGGCTTTATGTATGTCGAGGTATTTTGGTAGGTAAATCGCCAAGATCTTCGACTAACACCGCCAGCCTGCCGATCAGCCTGTGTGACATCGCCGTGTGCACAATTCAAAATTGAGGGTTAAATATCGTTTTAGGGATAGCGTTCGTTGGGGATAACGTTATTTCGGGCTCACGCTATTCGGGATAGCGTACAGTGGGCAGCAGTGCAGCACATCAAGCTACCCGAAACTGTCAAATTTCTCCAAACGATTTTAAACTTTAAAATGTTGGAAATATTAAACTTTAATTTTTTTGTCTAATGGAAAAAATATTTGTGTCAAAATGTTCATTATTAAATTGTCTATCCATTAGTGTCACTAGCAAAATTAAATAATGTTTACTTTACTATGCATGTTATCAATCACTATTTCTCATTTCTAGGGTTTCGTTGTAAGGAGATTTATCTATTAAAGATATACTCAATAAAAAAATTCATTATGGTATTCATTCAAATCAAGATTATGTAGAAATTTAATGTATTTTTTATTAGTTGATATTTCGTGACCGAAAATTTTCGAAAATCGAAATCGAAATTCAGTTTACTCTGGTTGTGTAAAATATACCTACGTACCTACCTACTTTAATGGTTTTTTTTCCCTTCTAATTTTCATTAGGCTACTAATTACAATGCCACATACATTTAATTTAAAAAAAAAAAAACTACCATGTCACACTCAGCACTTTAAACTGTTTAACGAAATTGCGCTTGGTCAGGTTTCTAATAGAAAGAAAGAAAGAAAACACAAAAAAAAAGAACATTAAAACTAATAAAATCGTGAAGCAATAAAAAAATTATATAAAAAAGGAAACAAATAAAAAAGAAGTAAACAAATCTACCAAGTGGTAACCTACCAAATACATAGTAGGGTACAAAAGGAATATTTTTACTGCAAAACTAATACCAATTAGTTCCTAATCAACCAGAGGCTCACGTCGTCGTGGCGGGGCAACGGCCGGGTCTGTGCCCTGCGCATAATTTCATGCATCACTTGAGAGATATTGGATTACCTACAGACTACAGCCTGTAATAGCTGCGGTAGTTACACAGGCCAGCTCCGACGCCCTACCGCGGAGATTCAGCCGTATGCTATCTATATGTTACGGGTAATGCTAGAAGATGGAGTAAACCTAGGTTTACCCGGGTTGACTTAGTATTACCCAAGCTTTTTGGGTAAAGTCCGAATAATAAGTAAAATTAACTTTAATTCGGCGTTTACCCATACTCACCTAGGTCTACCCAACTCTGGCTGGGTAATGTTAGATGTTGCGTAATTTTCGATCTCGTGGCGCTAATGCGGCTCACCTGGGGAGGTGAGCCGCAAGCGGTGCAGGGGTGCACCGCTTGCACCGAGAGCGTTTTGATACAAAATTTCAAGAGTTATTATCAGCGAAAGCGTTAAATTCTTTTTACTTTAGTAACGAACAGTATTTGGAAATAATAAATTCGGTAAAAAAAAAAAAAGCTTTCTAGAGCTCGCAAATGAACAATCGCTTTCAGGAGGTCAAGGTTATAAAAGGTGTAATTGCAAAACAAAATGTGCTACAAAGAAAAGAAGTGTTCATGCAAAGCTGCAGGAAAATTTTTCAATTCAAAATGTCACAGTAGTTTGTCTTGCTCAAATAAATAATTTTAATTTAAATAACATGGATTGGTAGTAATTTTGTGAACTAATTGTTACACAAACTTTTAATATCTTTGTGCTTTAAAGATATCATGTTTCAGCCCACTATTAGTATATGCTATTAAAACTAGTTTATGCTCTTCATGCGATTACATTCGCCTTTGTATATATATATTTTTTTAATAATAAAAGTTAAAAATGCCCTTGGATTTTCATTTTACTAATTAATTAGACACATTTTTAACATTACCCAGCCAGAGTTGGGTAGACCTAGGTGAGTATGGGTAAACCCCGAATTAAAATTAATTTTACTTATTATTCGGACTTTACCCAAAAAGCTTGGGTAATACTAAGTCAACCCGGGTAAACCTAGGTTTACTCCATCTTCTAGCATTACCCGTAACATATATACAAATAAAGATTACAGCTGGTTTCGCTTTCGACGTCGTTGAATTTAATTTAAAAGCGCTGTCACTGGTCCAGTAGTGCCACTCTTTTAAAAACATATTATCCTGTGTTTTTTTTTTTTTTGTATATCGGTAAGTGTGTCTAGAATTATCTAATACCTTTTATAAAGTTTCATATTGAGACACGAAGCAACAAAATACCAGCCACCGAATTTTGTAACACACAGTAGCAATGACTTTTATTTTGACAGTTCAACCATGTTCATTGCGTTATTTACGTTGCGGAGCACAGGCTGAAATGAGTATATATGGGGAAGTTTGACGGTGACAGAAAAGTTGAAAGGACGTCGTTTGGTATGGTATGGCCATGTGACGAGGAGGGAGGAAACGCATGTGACGAGGAGAGTGATGAATATAAATGTTGATGGATGGAGAGGGAGAGGAAGGCCAAAAGATGGATGGATTGTGTGAAGAATGATATGAAAGAGAAGGGAGTGAACGATATAGTGACGGTTGACAGGGGAGAATGGAAAAAGAAAACGTGTTGCGCCAACCCCAAATAACATGGGACAAGGGCAGGAACATAGAAATATAAAAAACAGGAGAAGTGGCAAGGGGGCGTGTCTGTGTCCGCGCGTAATGATCAAAATGCTCGCAAAATAGGCAAATAGCGGTCTCCGCGAACTAGTACGCTTTGACCGTGATCGTGACAAATTATAAGAATGCCGTGTTGTTCAGTGATTTCTTGTAAAAACCGAAGCCAATACAAAATGTTTGTACATCATGGAATCACTTACCACAAGTTAGTCCAAGTATTTAACTATATTTGTCTTTAAAATCATGAAAAACAACAAATCGTAAAATATTTCTTGCTTTTACTACGTTATTTTTGTTTTCATACATAACAGCGACTGTATTATTTTTGTAATAAATACATAGCTTCTTAACCACTACGTAAGTATGACGTCAAGTGACTGGACAACGCTATGTAAAAATCACAAAACGATACTTTGTGTTTGCGGTTGTGTCGCGTAGTACGGCCGCTGTACCTTGCCGCGAGCTAATGATGTGCTTGTGCAGATCTACTAACGTATCTATCGACAATAATGTCGATTGTCTAATGAATATATTGCTATTTTATTTTCAGGTCTCCCACAAAAGTTTTAATACAATAATAAATGTATGAATCGATAACTTTTCGATTTAGTCAATCATTAGCGTATATGTAAAATAAATGGCTTTTGCACAGCACAATGATAGAGCCCGATGTTTTCGTGTCAGTGAGTTGTACAGTGCATGGTAAATGCGCGTTGTGTTTGATGTGATAAGGTTTATAATTGATTGTGTAGTAAGTTACGATTTATGAATTGCGAGTGTGTACGCGACTTCGTATCTATTGCTTATTTTACTGAACTGCATGTGTAGTTGTGGCGAGTAAAAGGGACAGACTGGAGAAATCGGGTTTCTATACATTATTAGCTGCCTATCTCCTTATTTCTTATATTTATGGGCAGCAAGATGATGATGACGTTGTGGAGCACAGGAACTTTTCAAACCTATGAAGCAATGGATTAGCAATATCCTTCAAAACTCACGGATGCGTAACACATTATATTGATAGTGTGTTATGCATCCGTGAGTACGACAACGTACGTGTGTGCGATTGCGCAATCTGAATGATTTTAATGGACACTGCTAATCCATTGCTTTATATGTTCGATAAAATTGTCATTTCAACAACGTAAATAACGCAATGAATGTTGCTGAACTGTCAAAATAAAAGCCGTTGCTACTCTAAGGCCTGTGTTCACTAACATTTAAATCAACTGTTTAGATATTTAATCAGTTGTTTACTCAAAATTTCTGTAAACAACTGATTAAATTTATTAAATCAATTAAATTTATATTAGTGTATAGCTATTTTGATTTTAAGTTTTTTTTTTTCTTTTTTACTATTACACATGTTGTCTACATGTCTACATATATCTACTTTCCTATCGCAGGTTTGCTGGAAGAGATTTAATTAGAAATAAACATCACCTTTGTACGTATTTTGCTGTTCCTTTCTTCTTGTCTGTTTATATGTGTGTACATAAATTGTTAAATAAATACTCTCCAACGCGCCTGCCAAGCGTAATGATTATAGCAAACCCCCCAGTTAGGGGAGGCCTATATCCAGCAGTGGACGTCTTTCGGCTGAAATGATGATGATGATGACTCAATACTCAAGCATTACTAAAAACTAGATTCAAGCCGTTAGATTGGTTGAAACAATGCTTGAGTCGTTCTGATATCCGTATATCAGAACGTCTCAAGCATTGTTTCCCAGCGTAGTGCAAGTGGGCCTCGGGCCCGTGCCTAAGGCCCACTTGCATCACGCTGGGCTATCATCATTAACTCAGAGTTAGAATTTAGCTCCTGTCAGATTCATATCAGAACTGTCAGATTAACTCTAGATTAAAATTTTGGTGCAACCCCGCCAAGTGTGTACGCAATTAACCCTTCTGATTAGCGCAGAAAGTTAAAAATCCAACAGTGTGTTTACTAGACGCGCTGGGGTGTCCGTTGGATTCTCAATACTCGGTCGAATACCGAGAGTAAAAAATCCAGTAGGTACGCGAAAAAAAAAAAGTCGCGTAAAGAAGTCGCTCGTGCGTACGTGGGATTATTATTGGTCAGTCGAACTCGAACTCTGGTGATTGGTCGACAAACACCAGAACTCGTCAAGGGTTAGATCCCATGCCAATTGAATCTTTTGTACTTATAGGCTCCCGGGAATGTTGCTTTGTAAAGGCTCATACAGACTAGTGCGATATCGCGGGCGCGACGCGACACTAATAGCACAATTTCTTTGTCGGTGCCTGTCGCGCCCGCGATATCGCTCGAGTCTGTACAAGCCTTAAAGTCGTGCGTCGTCGCGATACCCGGGCGAAGTCCTCTCCCTCTCTACGGTTTACGAATCAGTGGAAGATAAAGAATAAGTCCCTCCTGCCTGAATCTTTACGAAAAATAAACCTTGGACCTGAAGTATTGAATATTTATTATATTAAATTTAAATCTGCACTCAAATCTTAATTACCCACTTAAAACTAACAAGTACATATTAACTTCCATATTATATAAATCAGTCAAATAACACACCCGAAATTTCAAATTACGAGTATCATCGTCACTTCCGGATACAAAGTAAAAGCTTACTAAAACTTACTCCTCCGATCAGATACTATTATGATTCCGTATAATACACGCTACGTTTTCCGCATTCTATTGTATAATTTAACTTCTAATGGTGTTGGATATATTGGAAATAAATAAAAGACATGGTACACAAAAGCAACAACAATAATATTTTAATCAACAACACAAATACTACAAACATCCATACTCAACCAACGCCTGCTTACGCCATCTATACAACGACATACGCAACAAGAAGCAACCACGACAAGAATAATGGCGCTGTACAACCTCGTACAGCGCCATGATTCTTTTGAGTAGTTTCAAGCATACCCGATAGATGGCATGAAATTAATTTTTCTTAACTGACTTCAAGCTATGCTCATAGATGGCAGTAGTTACATCATTTAATAAAGATTTAATACCTGTTTTAGAATTTCTTGAGTATCTCGTTTAATACAATAAAATCCAGCCAAATGAAAGGCCTACATACACAATAGTGTTTTGCACAGAACCCAATGCGAATTTCAAGAAAATACGATATTGATTTTGCAACCGCAAGACAAAGTTTATGAACCTTTATTTTGATGTAGAACAAAAACCAAGCAATGTAGGTACCTAATTCAAATTTTCGTCCAATCTACACATTATTAATTATATACATATATTTTTTTTTTTCAGAATTTAAATTTTTAATGTGTTTCAAAAAATCATTGTAGAATAACTAAAAAAAACTAACTGTATAAGATACAGTGCTACTTATACGAGTATATTTTTGCGATCGTGCTTTAATAATCTTTCAGTTGATATAAATAGGTATCACACGATGGGCGTGGGTATTTTCGACTAACTTTACAGATATGAGACTTAGGTCTCATATCTGTAAAGTTCGTTAGTGTGGCTAACAACTATTATTCCATATTATATCAAAAATTGCAATAAATTGTGTACTTATGAATTTATCTACTACAGCAGCAACACTTCAACTAATTTTAGTATACTATAACCTGCATATCATCACTTCATTTATTAATTAAATAGTGATTTTAAAATATTCTTGACATATTATTTCCAATATAATACTAAAGTTAAGAATTTTCTAAATCACTTTTTTTTTAATAATATTGTTAGCTGATTTAAATAACTAAAAAAGAAAATTACACGAAAATATCAATTACTCATGAACTATAACTAATACTACGTACTATAACTGTAAGGTGGTTATACTATTATAACCACCTTACAGTTATAGTACTTAGTAATACTAACTTATTATTAGTATTAGTACTTAGTATTTTTAAATACAGCACTTGGCCGGTTTTAAATAATGAAGCCCATGGGGCTTTTCGTATCGGACCACGAACAATGAAGGGTTCCGTAGATAAGATGAATTATTTATCCCAAGAACAAACTTATCATTGTATTTGACATGTTTTTCAACTGCAAATGTAAGTTGGTCGACTATTACTCGGTAACTTGTAAAGCCTACTTCTCTGTGATAGTTTTCCTTTTAATTTCGTTATATATACTACTGCTGTTAATTTTTTCACATGTCCAAATACCACCATTTAGCTGGCAGGGGGGGACACTTCTCTCCATCAAAAATGAGCACTGTAAAGCTTAATATTACGCAAACGGATCTCTGAATCGAAAAAGGATTTTCACAAACCCACAATATTTTTGAACGGACTATCCAACGATACCCCACACTATGGAATAGAAGAGAGAGAAAAAAACATCCCCACTATACCCTAAAAAAATATATGCCAATATATTTTTCTAGATTTTATTTTACTACTTTGTTTGCGTGATTAATATGTACACCCCTATCAAATTAAAGCTTTCTAGTACTAAGAGTCTCTGAGCTTGGCCGCGGACAGACGGAAATTCGGACAGACAGACAGACGGACATGGCGAAACTATAGGGGTCCTTGTTTACTACGGAACCCTAAAAATGAAGTGGCTGACCATTTTTATGTGTCCTATGACGGTACTTTTATTTTGGTAGTATTAAAATTCTAGGTTTTGTGTGGGTAGGTTACAAATAATAGTATGAATGTAAATTAACGTGGATGGTGGCGCTGCGTGTCAAGGAAGATGTCAATAACCTGCGAAATCCAGTTCCGGGTCCGGATTTCATGTTAGTTCTTATTTTCACCGCATTAAATGATGTAGATCCATATCTGTAACATGAAACGGCAGAATATCGGTAATGTGATCTCTAACAGCTTTATGACATAGACAATAAATTTTATATTATCTATGAATCCATACTTATTATAAATGTGATAGTAACTCTGTCTGTCTGTTACGTTTTCACGCCTAAACCACTGAACCGATCGTCATGAAATTTGGCAGAGATATAGCCTGGGATATGGAGATGGATATAGGCTATTTTTTTACGCGATATCCGACATCTACGCGGGCGGAGCCGCGGGCAAAATCTAGTTATCTATGAATCCATACTTTTAATATAAATGTGAAAGTAACTCTGTCTGTCTGTTACGTTTTCACGCCTAAACCACTGAACCGGTCGTCATGAAATTTGGCAGAGATATAGCCTGGGTAATGGAGAAGGACCTAGGCTACTTTTTTATGCGATTAACGATATCCACGCGAGCGGAGCCGCGGGCAAAAGCTAGTAGTATTAAAAAAAAACTCTGTAGTTAGTGTTCCAGCTCAGGTGTGTGTAGTGTATACTATAATTGCCTTGTATTTAGTAGATTTGTATGCATGTTACTTAAATAATCATTTATGTTTTTATTAGGGTTTAACACTGAAAGAAATGATTAGCCGAACTAATTAAGTTACTTCAAAAATAACTCTAGTTATAAGGAAATAAACTTTGTTTAAATTACCAAAACTGATTTGTAGTGTGCAAAACAGGGTTTTGTAACAGATAACATCTAGTTCGCAAGTCACAATTTTTGTGTAAACAGTAACCAAAACTTGTATTACAGTTATGCAAACATTTCTTTCAGTGAAGGCTCCTACAAACAGGCGCGACACGCGACGCGACACAAAGAGACACGCTGCTGCACAAAAGCATCTTCTCCAAGGCTCCACCTATTTATAATAACTTTCGAATCAAACTATGGAAAACAAATCATAGTATTTTAATTTAAAAAGCAACTGCTACCTTTTGCTACATTATACTCGTATTTCTATCATTCCCTGTATTTCTTAGTCTTGCAATTCAGTAAACTAAACTAAATGTAAATTCAGTGCATATTTTTCTTTCTATTTCATTAAGAAAAGGACAGAAGAGAAATTTTAGTTTAGTCCTGTCAAATTAATCAGCGCCTGTCACTACTCCATATAAGTTTAGACGTGATTATAAAAACTTGCCGACAAAAATTACGTCAATTTACGTCAAACGCTGATTAATTTGACAGGACTAAATAAAAATTTATCTTCCGTCCTTTTCTTAATGAAATAGAAAGAAAAAGATGAACTAACTTAAATTTAGTTTAGTTTGTAAACAAAGGAATCGGCACCAATATTCTATTTTATGATGAACATTATACCTATGACCATGCCTTAGCAATATAAACAGCATTGTGTCGCACGCGCGTGTCTTGTAGAACGGAGCACAAAAGCATCAGGCGCGGATAGACAGACAGAATATTTAAACAAAAAAAAAAAAACTTAAAATTAATATCAAAAAGAGAACCAGGTGAGTTCTATTTTTGATATTATATTTTAACAGTTTTTTTTTAGTTATATTAAACAAATAACAAACCTAAAAAAAAATGTTCAAATATAATATCAAAAATAGAACTCACCTGGTCCCATTTTTGATATTATAAAAGATTTTACGTAATTATCAAACTGGACTAGACTTTAAGACTGATCACTTCCCACACCCTAATAATGTTGATATTTTGGTATATTTATGTCGTAGTTTATTTTATTTTATTTATACTCCATTTATTTATACACATTAGACAAATGACTGTTCTCACCCTTTCGTTATTTCGATATAAACGTTTAATAAACTCCGTTATTTCACGATAAATAGAAAGCACTGTAATCTATTTACCATTTACATTAAAAAAATAACTCTTAAGTGCAGTAATTTCAACAATATTACACAATAACTTAGTTATTGTGTAATATTTTTGAAATTGAAATTGAAAGACAAATAACGGCTAAATAACGATAGTTAGTATAACTATCGTTATTTAGCCGTTATTTGTCTTTTATTAGCCGTTATTTGCTAGACATAAATAACGTAAATATACAGAAATATCAATATTATTGGAGTGTGGGAAGTGATAAGTCTAATCCAGTTCGATAATGACAAAACATCTTTTATACTATTAGCCTACCTACGTACCTATCATAGTGTGTTTTTGGCTCGATGGCCGCTAATTGCCGTATAAGGTATTTTGCGGCGAACTATTTGGATTATTTATTTATAAATACTTTATTGTACACCACAAAAATAGATTTAAAAATCTGATTTAAGTGACCTGATTACAAATTCCGTAAATAAGAAAAAAAAAAACCGTAAAATGACGTCAAAGACCTTAAAAAAATATTTTCGTGTACTTTATTTTTTATGCAAAAGTATAAATAAAGTATATTTATCGAAAATAAAGTAGGATACATTACTAAAAGTATGGTTGGCAACCCTACTCTGCTCTCTTGTCATTGTCACTTTACCGTTTTAGCGTAGGTCGTATCAAATCCCAGGACTCTTAAAAAAATAAAGCTCTGGAACGCGCTACCTTTTGGCATTAAAAAAGCTGAAAACAAATTTACTTTTAAAAGAAAATTTCGTAACCACTACTTAAGTCAGACTGAATTACTCTCAAATAATAGTCTAGTCATAGTAATTATTATTAGGTGGTATTTGTTAAAATATCTATTAGTTTATTTTATTTGTATATGTGTATTAGTATCAATAAAACTATACAAATCCTCGAAATCTAGAAGTTAGTATTTTAGACATTATTTTTGTACCCTATCACTGTTTTTATATTACACTATTGTACATGAAGTTTAAATAAAAAAAAAAATAAAAGAAAAAAAAAATACTTCGTCTGAGAGTTTACTAATAAAAAGTGTTTGCAGGCACGCCCAGGTTGGCCCACGGCTATTCAGAAAAACATTCCAACGGCAATGCTTTAGGTAGGAAAATAACAAGATTTCCCTTAATAATTAATTGCTCCCCTGTTATGGATGAAAAAAAAAGTTTATTTGACACCTCGCTTAATCATAACGTGACGAAGCACTGTAGCATAGCGAACGTTATCTTCATTACCCATAGCCTTTTTCAGCCCGCAGATATCAAAGACATTCAAAATGGGAATATCGAAAGGAACCTTTCAGAATCAGAACTGTATGGTGCCAATTTTATCTAAACTTTCCATCATATCACCGACCATCTTTTTTGGTTTATTCCCATCTCTTCCCCCTTCCCATCTTACCCTATCCATACTAATATTATAAATGTGAAAGTAACTCTCTGTCTGTCTGTATGTTACGTTTTCACGCCTAAACCGCTGAACCGATCGTCATGAAATTTGGCAGAGTTGTAGCCTGGGATATGGAGACGGACATATGCTACTTTTTTACGCGATAACCGACATCTACGCGAGCAGAGCCGCGGGCAAAAGCTAGTGAGTCTATATAAGTGATGGTAATTTTTGTAGTTATAAACGCATAGGGGAAGAAATGGAAAGGGGAAGAGGTAGGACCTAAATCTTTTCAACACCAACGATCATCACAAATTAAAACCTTGTTTTTTTTTTTTTTAATCTATGGTATCTCAGAGTGTAACCACTAAGGTTCCGACTCTTTAACCGGACTTTCCTGTGGCTGCCTTAAGCTCCTAACGAAACTTAATGCCTCCAGCCAGGGCGTAAAAACTATAAACTAAACGACTGCTGCTCGCTAAGGGCACCCCCTGTGGGGTACGAACCTCGGCTTAGGGCAGCCGAGTCGGAGGGAGGGTGGCAAGGTACCGACGGTGGCTGGATAAAATCAGTGTTTTGATTAATATCGTGGGGAGTTTGGATTACATGCTGATCAGCTAAAACGCGTGCTGGCGCTTCACTTACAGTCAAGGGTCGGGGAGGAAATAGTTATTTTGAATACACGATATAGCAAACACCTAAAGCTAAGTGCCCACACCTCTAAAAGCGGATTTTGATATGATACACGTTTCATACCGACAAATCTATGACATCACTTTGCATAGTTGCAAGCTACAAACCATTGGTTGATTGCATATTATTCTTTCGCAAACACACCTGCACACGTTATTCTACCTTATTCTTTTAGTGATAAAGTAGGAATTTAGTTAGGTATTACGTGGAGATACAGATTCTAACTAAATATGGAATTGAGTCTATTCAATATTCATTGAAAGGAAACGAGTGGTCGCGTCATGAGAACAATTGTCCTTATTTGGCGATACGTTGGCCAATATTTGTATTAACGATTTGATTGATTTATCGGTTACGAATCTGATGCATCGGTTCGTTTGTGAGTTATTTGAGGAATCGTAATTTAATTTAATTAACCTTGTAATTTCTTGGAAATGGATAAGTTTCTATCGCTACCATTGAGTTTGGGTCGTTTGAAACAAGTAGGTAGTGCTTTATTTAAATTAATAAAAGTAGGTACATACATACACACAACCAAAAAGCGCTCCACGGTTTTTTTTATTTGTATAGATGATTAATTCAAAAATTAATCATCTATACAAATAAATAAAATGGAAAGTGTCTGTTTGTAATGGGAACACCCAAATACTCCGAAATATTTTATTCCGAATTTCGATGTTCCGATTTTCAAAAGTCCGAATTTCAAAATACTTACCTAAGAATTATAATGTCTATTATTAAAAATCATGAAATATTTTTACCGAAAGTCGAAAATGCTATTTGTTTGTTTTCTGAATTTCATAAGTTCGAAGAATCAAAATGCTCGATGGGTTTTCGGTCCGAAAAACGACATTCCGATTTTCAATACTTCGAATAAACTGCTAAAATTAGGATTCTGATTCATTTAGTATAATATTCAGTTGCGCATATAAATTCAAAATCTATAAGTAACATTTAATGTTATTTAAAAACGTCTACTTTGTTATTAATATTTGTATATTAATATTATTATTTTTTGTGTAAGTATTCTTCTTCTCTTTCTTCTTGCGTCGGGTACCATCTACTGTTATTGAATCCTTTGGGTTAGGTTAGGTTAGAACAGTGGCCATTAACGCCAGATCTACTGTTGGTGAATCACTTGAATTGGGTTCGGTTAGAACTGTGACCATCAAAGACAGATCTCCTCTATTGTTTGTTGTAGTTTTTATTTCGATTTTCTAATTAATCGGTACTTACTTTAATAATCGGAATCCGTATTTTTGATGTTTCGAATTATCATCAAGCCGGACTTTTTGTTATACGATCTATTGACACTCGGTATTTTGAGAATAGTAAGTAATTATAAACGTTAGGAATATTGAAATTTCGGAATTATGAAAATCGGTATGTTGAAATTCGTATTTGTGACTGACGGAATAGTTTTTCGTACTTATGTAGTGTACCCGTTTGTAATGTCAAAATAATAGCTTTTTACTAAATGCATAAGAAAGTATTATATCGTCGACCGTAGGTTCAATTGACGTAAGGGACAAAATACCCAAAATGAGCTAAGTATACAGTTTTGTTCAGAATTTTTCGCTCTTTCGAATGGTGTATATGAAAAAAGTCTAGCTTAAGAAAAATGTCCCTTACCCTACTGATTTTTTGGATCCAAATTTCGAATCAGCCCCATAATAACAATGTATCTGAAAAACTATGCAATATAGCAACTTGAAATGGTGTATTTACCGCCGCCAATCGAATCAAATAAGGTAAGATAAGGTAAGGTAGGTAACGATTTCCAAATTTAAGATATCCGTACGCCAAAAGTGTGTACTTAATTTTCTGTCAACAATCTCTTTACACTGTATTTCTTTTCATAAATTTTTTCAACAAGTGATTTACACTATCTTTTCACAATTTTTCCACAATTTTTGATCCAACATAGAGGTCAATTTAATGTAAGGGACGGGACTACAAGATACTTGATCAGTAAGGGACATTACTAACAAAATACGTTGGTGTAAGGGACATCTATTTTCTTAAATAGATAACTTATTTAAATAAATTTTACACAGGTAGATAGAGCACTAAAATAAAAGATTATGTGCGAAATCAGATCCGAAAAAGGTTAATAACAAAAAAAAGTTATGGGCGATTTAGTCCGAAAAAAAACTTTGTCGGCCTCTCCTGAAAAATCGTATTTTGTCCCTTACCTCAATTGAACCTACGATCGACGATATATACGGTACCTACCTACTTATAACAAAAACGTATTTTTTTTGTCTGTCTGTTCATCCGTTATTTTGCAAACCGGTACATTCTTTATACAAACAAACAGACCAAAATTCAAAAAACTATATTTTCGGCATCAGACTATAATATTCAATGTAAGGTTTGACTTTGCTACTATTTTATTTTACTTCGTCTGCGTAGAGTATAAACTCTTTTGTTCTGGATAATTCGCAATAAACGCATTCTTTCGTATCCTAACTATTCTAATATATATCGATTCTCCCGGAGAAGGGGATGGGGGGGTTCTCCGGGAGAGGGGCCCATGGCTAAATAATAACAGCCGCACAGGTTGATCGATCAGGTTAAGCTACAATTGCCGCGGTTGGTCTGTGGATGGGTGACCGTCATTACATACAGAGACCCGTTCTTGCCTCGGAAAGCACGTTAAGCTGTTGGTCCCGGCTGTCATTCGTGGATCTTTGACAGTCGTTACGTTCCCGTAAGTCAGAAGCCCGAAAGTCTGACAACCATTCTTACCAAGGGGTATCGTATTACCCAGTAACTGCATTGTGGAGGTCAGATAGACAGTCGCTCCATGTAAAATACTGTAAAGTTAGAAACAGTAGACGTGTACTTATATTATATTTTTACTTTAATAGAAAATTTAGTGAATGAACAAAATTTCATCCCCCTTTTCACCCCCTTAAGGGTTGAAATTCTAACATATTCGTTCCGTTAGCTTCCAACCATAATCCTAGATAGTAAATTTAATTTTCAATCGTCAGCTTAAACACAAAATTTGAAGTTCCTACATTCAAAACTAACGGACTTTCATATAATCTTCCATCCCCTATTTTACCCCTTTAGGGATGGAATTCCCAAAAATCCTTTCTTAGTGGATACTTACTTTTCACAAAGAACACACCCTCCAAGTTTCATGTCTCTAGGACCAGCGGTTTTGGCTGTGCGTTGTTATATCAGTCAATCATCAGTCAGGACTTTGAATTGTATATACAGGATGGAAAAAAAAGACCGTGGTTGGAGGAAAAGTTCCCTTAATATTGATAATGGCAAATTTTACTGAAGGGAAACATTCCTTTATTTTCAAAAATAATTAAAACTACATTTAAAGATTTTTGAAAAATCACCTGCTTGAGCTGGAAATAGAACCGGTGCAATGTGAAAAAAAAAAATATCCTGTATTTTATGATACCAACCGAAAGAGTCATTCATAAAGATCAATTCCTTTTAAACAACATAGTATCTTAAATGAAAGACTTACTTCTTAAAAGTTAAGTTTGTTCTTGGAATAAACTCACCCCAACTACAGAACCCTTCATTGTGCGTGGTCCGGTTTTTTCACATTAGTCCGAATTAGTTTTTATGGAAATAAAAATTGGAAATTTTCAAAGACGTGGAAAACTCAACGTCCTTTTTTGTATGGGATTTTCGTACGAACTTTTAGAGGTATGAGGAACAGGGTGTAAAGTTCACTCATACTCTATAGTAAAGGGAGGATCCTCCGACCAGACGGGAGTTGTGTCTGGTGGGCAACTGCCCAACGGTTGATGTCGGGATGTTGTATACATACTCGTATATGCTAGTCGCGCGATAAACTCTGATAGCGTGATGCAGGATTTGTGACGTCAGGTCTTTGATGCGTAGTTCGCATGTGGCGTTGTTGATACCGCCACAAACTATTGAAATTTGGACAGAACAACGTCTGTCAGGTCAGCTACATAGTAAACCAATAAGTGAGAAGTTATTCAACCAGTCCAGGTCTCCCCTACACAGATTCAGTCGAAGTAGTCGTATTTAGGTCAAAACATCTAAACCAGTGTTAACCTTGCTTTAAGCATGTAGATTTTGGGATTTAGACAACGATAACGCTAAGAAATATCTAGGTTTATTTACGTTTTTGAATAAACGGACTACTTATTCATTGAATAGATCTTAGATATATAATACACAGGGTGGAAAAAAAATAAGGGCCCTGTACGGGAACTACCGTAAATCCTTTGCTTAGCTCATTTTACTCAAAAGAAACGTTCCTTTATTTTTTTTAATAAACAAAACTGCATTTAAAGGTCTTCTAAAATTTGCTTGTCTCACCCGGGAATCGAACCAACTGAAAATTAAAAAAGTGAACCCTTGCTATTTTATTATACGAATCGGTAGGATTATTGTTCAGGATAAAATTTGTCTAAAAAAAAAGTGAAAACTAATATTAATTTTATTATATCATCAATACGAAGAACACATAAACATGAAACAATTTTTTTTTTAACGAATTCGGATATTTAGAAGAGAAAAGAATCTTAATAATTTAGCTGATAAGTTGCTCGAAATTACCCCCCTCGTTCCGGTTACACAAAAGTCTACGTTGAAATCATTTCGTGTAGCCTTCTGCAGTGTTGTAGTCTATGCTCCTAATAACATTTTCTACCGCAACCCTTAGTTCTTGTTCAGTATTATAACACGTTTTGTAATTTTAATTTTGTACATGACCCCATAAAAAGTAGTCTAGATGCGTCAGGTAAATTTTTAAAATTTTTGTTGGTTCGATTCCCGGGTGAGACAAGCGAATTTTAGACGATCTTTGAATGCACTATTGTTTCTTAAAAAAAATAAAGGCATGTTTCTTTTCAGTAAAATGAGCTAACTAAAGGATTTAAGGTAGTTCCCTTCCAGGGCCCTTAATTTTTTTCCAACCTGTATATATATCAGTAACACCCATTAGAAGTGATGCTTCTAACTAAATAGTTAAAAAATCATCAATTTATTTTCTAATACCAGAGGGCGTTCACACCTTGTAAGAAACATTAGATGTATGTACTCTAAGGCTAAAATCACATGTAACTTACTATTACGCGCAGGCGCAGCCCGCCGCACAGCCTCCGAAGTGGTGGTGGTAACATCGGAATGCCATAACTCAGGCATACCACCTTAACGGTACGAGAGAGCGAGACGCACACATACGTTAGAGCAACACGCAACATCGACATGGTTGAACGACCGATCAAATAAGTTTGTACGCCGCTATCGTATACCACGTAGGTTTTATTTCTTCTAAACGTGTCGAGGGCGCCTGCACATTATAGTCCAATTTCCAAGATGGTGCGTGCAATTTTCCCTTTGGCATCGAAGGTTAGCACGAAACTTTCTTTGGAAATAATTTTTTAAATTGAGGCCATGAGAGCCAGAGTGGCCTAACTGTAATCTTTCAATTCGTTTTTACTTCTTCAAAAAATGCTTTCGAGGTAATTTTAGAGCAGTTTTTTAGGCCACTCTGGCTCTCATGGCCTCAGAGAGCTAGAGTGACCTAACTGTATTTTTATCAATGCTGATTTTATTTAAAAAAACTGCTTCCGAAGTAAATTTAGAGCAGTTTTATAGGCCACTCTGGCTCTCATGGCCTCAATTAATCCTAAGATTCAACGACATTTTGCGAAGGATTTGTATAGTTATTTTTTAAGTTTCAATAGGAATTTGCAGGAAATTACGCAGGGACTGATGTTATTACTCAAAAACGTCCATGTTTCGACATAATTTTAAGGGTCATCATTAAAGATATGAACAGGTTTCTAATATTGCATATTCCTGCATTTCGTACACATTAATTTGTGTGATTAATTTATGTCGAGAAATAATAATATATTACCTCCTAGTGGCGGACTTAGCGATTGACCAGACTATCCATACTAATATTATAAATGTGAAAGTAACCGCTGAACCGATCGTGATGAAATTTTGCAGAGATATAGCCTGGGATATGGAGAAGGACATAGGCTACTTTTTTACGCGATAACCGACATCCACGCGTGCGGAGCCGCGGGCAAAAGCTAGTTCTTTATAATTTAATTACTTGTAACAATTAAATTAAAAAAGTTTGCGTCATTTCTCTTGAAACAGAGTTTTTGAAGTGGTCCTGTCAAAGACGAGGCAATTTGTGTTCTCAGAGATTTCAAGTAGCTAGGACTTTAAACCGCTACTGAGTCTAGAAACTGAAAACATTTTTATCTCAATGAAGTGTTCTGCAAGGTCAAACTCCTGATTGCTGATACATTAGCAGATAGCTGTGTAGATTAAAAAGTAAAATTAAACCTGCTGGATAACTTTAATGATATCTTCGTTTCTCTCTTGACAACAATTTGATTATAGTAGATACCTACTTATTTAAACATATCACGGTGGTCTTCGGTCTAAAATTCGTAATCACTCTATTTATTTTCCCACAACGAATAATCTAGAAACGTTACTCTAAATCACATTTTCCTGCTCTAAGCCTATAATTTTGTCAAGTCTCTTACGAAATATGTGCCGTTATAGCTTGGTCTTCGGGTCCTCAGTAATTGTGAGTCAAAGTAGTCCAAGATTTCTGGTCTTTTCGACCACACAAGCATTTGTCGTGACAGGCGATGTGTCGTGTCCACTACTAAATAGTTTATCTTAATAGTTACATATGTGGTTATTTTGATTGTAATGATGCCTATTTACTTGATAGTTACCAAGTCCATTTCTATAACCTACTCTGCTTAAAGTTACTTTATTTTTCAACAAGTCATCAAGAAGGTATTTTCTTCTATTATTATATAATTTACTAGCTTTTGCCCGCGGCTCCGCCCGCGTAGATGTCGGTTAAAAAAGTAGCCTATGTCCTTCTCCATATCCCAGGCTATATCTCTGCCAAATTTCATGACGATCGGTTCAGCGGTTTAGGCGTGAAAACGTAACATACAGACACAGACAGAGTTACTTTCACATTTATAATATTAGTTATTATATAATTTACTAGCTTTTGCCCGCGGCTCCGCCCGCGTAGATGTCGGTTATCGCGTAAAAAAGTAGCCTATGTCTTTCTCCATATCCCAGGCTATATATCTGCCAAATTTCATGACGATCGGTTCAGCGGTTTAGGCGTGAAAACGTAACATACAGACAGACAGACAGATAGACAGACAGAAAGACAGACAGAGTTACTTTCACATTTATAATATTAGTATGGAGTATGGATTATTATATCGTATTTTCATTTTTCCGAAAACATTACACGAATTACATGTTACTGATCGGAGCGTTCCTTCTGTGTGTTCTACGATAGAAGCAGTTCAGCAGCAGGTAACTAACATTAACCGTTTTGAAGTACATCTCAGTGCTGTTGTCACGGAACACGTCCAATGCATTTTGCATCGTTTGACGCACGTTCCACTCTCCATACATATTTTAGCAATTTAAAATACCTTTCTGTTAATCGTATGCGTGTTTACTCATGAAACTTTGTGGGCACGCGATATGACCGCGTTAGTGACGGCGGTGTCCACTGCGTGTCAATCACCGAAATGCTAAGCAGTGACCGTTGGATGAATTTAAAAGAGAAGGACGCAAACAAGACGAAAGACGTAATGCATCATACATGTACAGTGCGCAAACGCATCATGTAAGCAATTCGTCGAGACAGATAAATACAATTATTGTAATGTCCGTCTAGGATTTTGGAATACCAATCTTCATTTATTTAGGTAGGTAGATACCTACTTGGATATTATAATTTAACTGAAAATGCCCGTTTGAAAGATCAATATAGCCTTTGTTTGGTCTGAAATACAGTAACGCAACAAAGTAAGGAACTCAAATGAGATATCATGTCAGTTCAGCATTGTGTGGTGTTGCGTGTAAGTATTAAATTATAGGGATAAGAAAGTAAGACGCATAATATGTTACTCTCATAGTGTATAAACCACATCAATTGTGGTTTCAGAGCTGAAGTGGCATTCTAATTGCGTGAAATCACTGGGCTCAGTAAGCGACCATTGTGCACCCGCGAATTGTACAAAGAGTAATGTAAACCACAAACCAGGAAATGTACAGGAGCTTCTAATTTAAGGCTTTATGAGACAGAACTCCATCCACATCTCCCAAATTAAACTCAAGCCACAAACATATTCCAACTAAACTAATTACGAAATAAATTGGTAACCCTACCCATAAAAAAGATGGAACTTTCATCACTGGAGTAATAAAGTGATTTCTAGTCTGAAAGCCGTTGGAACCGTTTCCAAAAAGACTAACATCCAATCATGGGTCGACCTTCGAGTTACATCGAGGTCGATACAAAACGAGTCATATATTAAAAAAGAAAGAAAAAAAGGGCATCGTGCGTGAACACGGCTCGTGTCGGGCCCTTACAAATTTGTACCGCGTTGCTCGTAAAAATAAAAGCCTTCGACTCAGGAGCGCCCGGGGCCTTGCTTCGAAATCGTGCTAAACATAGTTTTGATTTTTATAGGAGTGACTTTACTTGTGAAAAGCATTTTCATTTATCTATTGTTCTGTAAATAAGTGTTTTAAACGAATACTGCAAGTTTTAGGAGCTGTAGGTACACCTTACTTACATTTCGTTATATTCATTATTGATTCCATTTTATTAGCTATCTATACATAGTTTCAGTTTCATAGTATAAAGCAGTTTCTTAGCCATACTAGTATTTCGTTAAAGACTCATGTTATTATTATTTATACCGTGGCTACCACCTTTTCAGTATTCACCGTTCCTGCAAATTGGGGTTTTGAAAGAAAGGACCAATCTATTGGAACTGAGCCCAATGCAGGCCAGCCTTTTTATTCATACAATGGTATTATTTTGGAACAAAAGGAATGCACGAATTTATTTTTCAATGTCAATGATACAGCACCAAAATTATACGTCTACGTACTATTCCTCTTCAATCCTCTGATTCTTTTCTAAAGCATCGATTTGTAATTACAAACGCGGCGCGAACAAAGAATAATACTACATCAAAATACTATTTACGTATCAATAAATAAGAAGCAATAAATTTTAAACCTTAATGCTACGGTATAAGAACTATTAAATCTAACGTAGGCGTAGCTAAGTTTGTAATATCGGACAAAAGGACCGAAATAAACTCCCATGGTGTGTTATTATCAGATGTTTTAAGGACCCTATTATAAAGTTAATAATGGATTCGATTTTTTACAGGAATGTTTGTAACCTTAGAATATGTATCATGTCCTTCGGGCATAGAATTACTAAATCTAGAGTTGCCAGCCACCACAATTATTGAGTTAAGAATTGGGCGCAACAAAGAATTGAAAATTGGTGCCTATCACCAATAATCCTAGGCCTTTTGGGGTGAATAAAGTTTAATTTTATTAAATATTATTATATGTATAGATGTTCATGATCTTTGTTGTGTAACATAGTAACCCACTGTAACTATCCATATTTTATAGACTCGAAATAATGTTGGTATAAACTGACCTAGTAAGCTTTGTTCGACAAGCCTTTTTGGGCTATCTAATATATTTGAATTCATTACCAACACCATCAAACGTGTGCATGCGGTTAAAATATCCTTGCCCTAACAAAAATTGTATTACACGGTGTTTGTTAAACTCACTATGAAAACTTCTAACAAACAACCAAGGCCAGCTTCTTAATAGACACACAAGAATTTACAGTGTCAGCACATAAGAGGAATGCAGGAGAATTTCGAAACACAAAGCTGTGTGTGTCTATAGTTGGAATACGAGCAAAAGTAACACTATAATGGCAAGCGGCGCGTGCGTCGACTAACTAACCCAACACGCTCACGTCAAACGACTAAGGAATTTCACTCGTATATGAGAAACAAAGATGAGGCTTTTTAGAGTATGTTACCTAATTGAACAAGTAATGAGGGACACAGGACGGGTTGAATGCAGATGCCTGAGACAAGAATTTCTTGATAAAAATTCAAAATCACTCCTATTCTTAAAACAGACAAATTTCTACGTTTACGAAATGGTAGCTTGTAGTTAAAATCCACAATCTTCCCTAAGTCTCCTCCACGTGGCATTATGAACAATTAACATGGTTAATCTCAGAAATTCCACTCCAAAAACAATTGGGACCAAAAATATATAACAACAGATCCAGAAAAACCTAATGGTAACAGTCCAAAGTCACATGTTTCCGTTAACTTCCTACATTGTGGCGGAAAAGCATTAAGGAGTGCATCACCTACTTATCATCCTACGCATAGTAGGGTCACCAGTGTGGGGGGTTACGACTTACGAGTCAGTCAACTATGTAGACGAGGTATAGAAAGTTCACTTCATCCACATATTTATGACATCCAAACTTCGACTGAAGAAAGTTGAACGAATCATTGAAAATTTAGAGCAACAAGAAAATGTATATTGGTGCAAAAAAGGTATAAAACTGAGAAACAGTATTAAAACTATTGAAGATGATGAATTAATTTAGTATTTAGGAGATAACTAATATAACTATACTAAAGATGAGAAATGATGAGATTACTCGTATAAAGAGGTAAAATTTATTTGTAAGTTTGTATGTAATCTCAGAAACTACTGAACGGGTTCTAAAAATTATTTTTGTATTGGATTGCCGAATTCCTGGAGAATGTTATAAGCTATTTAACATCACGCTGCGACCCTAAGGAGCCGGGCAAAAATAAAATAGTCAGAAACAACGCTATGTGAAAACGAAGTAATAGCGCGGGTGGGCAACGGGATATGAGGCGGAAGGTCGAGGGCCGAAATTCCACGCGAACGAAGTCGCGGGAAAAAACCTAAGTTAGTTATAATATCTACACTAATATTATAAAGAGGAAAGATTTGTACCTATTTTTGTATGTTTGTATGTTTGTAATGAATAGGCTCAAAAAGTACTGGGCCGATTTAAAAAATTCTTTCACCAATAGAATGCTACATTCTTCCAATTTGACATAGGCTACATTTCATTTTGAAAAAAATTAGGGATCCTTGGTAAAATTTGAACAATGTAACCGAAGGTGTAGAAAAATGAGTCTTAAAATGTCTTTCGTATTGTCTACCCCGTGCGAAGCCGGGACGGGCTGCTAGTATTTTATACAGAGAGACAGCCCCAAGATACAGACTAACTATCTGGGGCCTAAGTCTACTAATTTACAAACGTTGCAATGGTCTTGCCATTGTGAGTATTTGACAGTGTTTGTATGGCAAATCTGTCAAAAACTCACAATGAAGAGACCATTGCAACGTTTGTACATTAGTAGACTTGGCCTCCTGGTTTGGGGATCACTGGCAAATAATACTTTGAAACCTAGCTGTAGGTAATATTTTTAACCGACGAAAAAACGGAGGAGGTTGTCAAGTCGACGCGTATATATTTTTTGATGTATGATCACGCATAACATTTTACAGAGTAGTCCGATTTTGATAATTCTTTTTAAGCTACTCATCTCGTCTCAACACGTACTTACTATATTAGCTCAACAATAAACTATTTTCTATATAATATTATTATCGCCTCTCATGCAGGAGGTTGTGGGTTCAGAATATCCGGAAATGAATGAATGCTGAATGTGCCTTTGCAACGTTCAATCCCGTTATTCTAATAGCTTACAGCTCTTTTACTCAATAAGGTGAAAGGTTGAAGCCTGTTGATGATGTGGTAGATTTACAGGGATCTTTTCTTCGGTATCAGTCTGTGTCTGCTCCTAACCAGAGTTTGATGTACCTACATTATTTGTTTTATTTACCAGTTCATTAACCCATTTACAAGTGTCATAACTTCAAGAGCTGATCAAACCTCCGTCATCGTCAGTCGGCAAGTCAAGCATCGTTTCAAGATTGACTCGATGTGGTCTCTAATCTCCAGAATGCTCTGTTTAGTTTTGTTTTGAGTCGTGAGCGGCGAGAGAGCGAGATGGGCCGATACGGACCGCACGACGACGCTCGGCCACGACCGAAGATATCGCGTCTATCTGACGTCTTGCTTAGTCGTTCTTTTTTTAAATTTTGATATACAGCCTTTATTGTGGTGATGCGTCGATATTTCGAGCAGTTATAGGGTTAGGTTCGGATCGTGAAACTGCCGAAGGAATGTCTTTGGTAACCTAAACAATGTTGGTTTCTTTTAGAAACCTCCAATATTTCGATTAAAAAACAAAAAATAAAATAAAAACAAATGTTATAAGTAGCCCTTATAACTAGGGAATGTAATCTTGATCTCACGAGATCTCGAGCCTTTTTAACCGACTTCAAAAAAGAAGGATTAAATATAATTAAATTAAAAAACGCATTTGAAAAAGTAGGTGAAATCTTGACTCGAAAATCACGACTGATTGCCAGGCTAGATCTCGAATGGCCAATCTCGACACCCAACGATCTCGAATTGCCAATCTCGCCTCGAGGTGGCCTACCCTACCCTACTTATAACATTATAAGGGCGAATCTGACGACAGGCTTTATATACTATGTTGAAGGTTCATTAAATCATTACCTAAGTTCATTACAAAATATAAAATAGTGTCAATTATTATGCAGGTTACATAGATTTTTTTCCTGAAAAATTTAATAAAAGAGAGCATTGCTATTGTACAGACGGCTACATATCAAGCTATAGATTTCCAGTTGAAGCGGATCTCGCATTGTATAGGGTTTCCGTACAGTGAGAGGTCAGCTTATACTGGAAATGTATAGCTTGATATGTAGCCGTGTGTACATGAGAAGTAAAGTATTACATTATATTGCATTAATTATTGTGAATGTGAGCACTATGTGGATCTTTTGATACTTTTTAGTATTTTTTTTTTTTTCACTTTGTATTTTGATGGTCTGGCATTTTGAGTACTTAATGCGGCCTACCCAAATTTCCTTTCTTTGGTATTGTTCGTCGAGTCGTTGAGCTCCTTAAATACTGAGTTGAGCTATACGATTACTGGCAAATGCTTGCACTGACTGGACAGGTCCACTCTTTGTGTAGTTCCTTCCTCAAAAGTTCATTTCAAACACGGATCTTCATGGTCCTCACATGTTCTGACCAAGATTATGTCTGGACTTTAAAAGAGACTTTGACCTCAGTTTGTTTCGCCATTTCTTCTCAGGGGTAATCAGATAGGAAATCTCGACTCCTTTTTTTTATAATACGTGTAAAAGTGATTCCGATATCCTATTTTTACAGAATCGATTTAATTTAATTTCATTTATGTCACACAATTACCCCGCCGAGCTGCATACACTGCTATAAGGATCTTTTGGAGTTCGTATTACTCTTACAGGGGGCGCTGTTGGTAAACATTTGTACAAATGTTTTGTGAAAAAATCGGTCAAGTGCGTGTCGGACTACAAACAATGAAGGGTTCCGTAATTGGGATGGATTTATCCCAAGAACAAACTTAACATTGTAGTTGAAAAAAATGTTCTCCCACACATTCCAACTGGAAATGTAAGTTTGTACGCACAATATTGAGAAATTTACCTTGTTATTTTAAGACTTCTTACAGTTTTCCTGTAATCTATAAGTAAAGAACTATTTTCTGTATTTTTTTTTTTGCAAATTTTTTGGCTCGGTAGTTTCGGAGAAAAGGAGGGGGGTAGAATTGTAAATTTTCATCTATTTATCTTAAATAACATTAAAAGTATTTATTTTAAAATTATAAAATACTAGCCGTGGCCCGCGACTTCGTCTGCGATCCAAGATGAAAAGTAGCCTATGTCCTTCTAATTTAATCCAATCGTAATTCGAAAGACACGTGGTGCTGTCTATTATCATAAGAACGTTTTTGTTATTTTCTTTGGGAACAGTACTTTATTTCGGGATAAAAGGTAACCTATGTCCGTTTCTGTATACACCTGACAACGTATATACAAAATTTCAGGATGATCGGTTCAGTGGTTTAGGCGTGAAAAGGTAACAAACAAACAAACTTACTTTCGTATTTATAATAATAGTTAGGATTATAAATATGAAATCCTTACAATAAGTCCTTTTATTTGATATGTCACACGGTACAGTTCGCAAAAAAAAAAAAAAATATATATTTCTAATTTACCCCCGAAAAGTGACCCCCATACTCAAAATTCATTCATTTACATTACACGTCCGTGTTTGGATCACAGAAGTTCATATGTGTACCTTTCAACCTAATCGGCCCAGTACGGAGCAAATCGTACTGAAAGAAATGTTTGTTTATCTGTAACAAATTTTTGGTTTATTCCGTTCTAATACTCAAATTTGATGAAACAAATATCAGTGGTATAAATTTTTGGTATTAGAACGGAATAAATCAAATTACTGTTTACACAAAAAATGTGACTTGCGAACTAGGTGTTATCTGTTACAAAACCCTGTTTTGCACACTACAAAATCAGTTTTCTTAATGTAGGCAAAGTTTATTTCTCTGTAACTAAAGTTAAGTTATTTTTGAAGTAACTTAATTAGTTCGGCTAATTATTTATTTCAGTGCAGATGTGGCAGACGAACAGACAAATTCACGAGTGATCCTATAAGGGTTCAGTTTTTTCCTTTTGAGTTACAGAACCCTAAAAATAAGATGGCGGCGTTAGTTCCGATTTTGGCCAAATGAACCTTGTAGCGCTAAACCTATTCGCTGATCATTTCTTTTGATTCAATAGCCTCGAACAGTGTAGGATAGAAAGTGAAACATCCAACAGGTTTTCATAGCAGGGCTTGTACGACCGTGAACTTCCTGTGTGTTATTGTGTATATCCGTCATAAACTCGGCTCGCTGTAGGCTACCACCTTCGTAGACTAAAACTGTAACAGCCAAGGGAAATCAGACTGTATTACTGAACCAATAAGGCGGTAATTCGGTATGTAAGGGACGAGAGTATGGGTGATGTAAATGTTACACGTAAGTAACAGCTATTTGTTAGTTTAGTATTTTATTGACATATGTAAGATTTGGATTAAAAAAGCATTCTCTCTCTCCCATACCTATTAACACTGTTATTTTAAAATATTGTAAAAGCCGGGAGTTTCTTGCCGGCTCTGCTCCATAGGAAACGACCAATTGTAACCCTGCATCTAGCTTCTGACGTTTCATAAGTGTCCATGTAGGTTTATGTGAAATAAAATATTTTGATTTTGATTCGTATTTCCAGTTATTATTACTTACTAACAAATTGATTTCGAATAAAGAAAGAAGTTCGGTTCTATCAATCAAAATTTCTTTTTTTAGATAACAAAGATCCATAATGTTAGTAATAGTTTATAACCAATGATAAAATAGTGCCTTTTTTAAATACATTATTTTTCTACGTCTTTGACGTTTGGAAGGCGTACGAGGGGCTGAAGCCAAGTCGCAGAGGCCTGTTAGACGTAGTATCCCTGTTCGCACTATACAATTGCACCCAAAGACAACCCCCGGTTGGTGTAGGACTATTGCAGGATATAGTATAAAAAATATTTATTTATTGAACGGACAACAAGATCCAAATTACAAAAATACTTACAATTCTAGATGTTAGTAACAATTTAACTTATTTGCTATGTTAGTACTTAAACTTACCAACAGGCTGGTTTTAATATGGTGCCTCACTATGGGGCTTTCATGGCCCATCAATAGCTTTCTGGAGACTGTGCTACTGCCCCGCAATCTTGCGAGCAGATATGCATTCTTTTCCCGCACTACAGCTGAGAAGCTACTAGTCTGCTAGTCTACAGCTACTTGTCTACAGCTGAGAAGCTACTAGTCTACACCTGAGAAGCTACTAGTCTACAGCTGAGAAGCTACTAGTCTGCTAGTCTACAGCTACTAGTCTACAGCTGAGAAGCTAGTCTACTCTAGCTCGAGCAAACATATAATTATGGAAAAAATATATTGGGTGGCTAAGTGAACCGGTTATCTAGAACTATGGAAAGACTGGCGCCTGCCTGATTCAAAAACAAAAACATCATTATTATTACCTATTTAAATATATGTACAACTTATTAAACAAAACATACCTACGTAAATCAGAATCTAAAAATACAAGAGGTGACCATTCGAACCAATGTCTCGTTACTGATAGCAAGAAATGTAGATTTATAAAACTATATTTATGCAAATCAAGTGGTTGCGAAGCGGTGTTCCGCGTACCTACCCGACATTTATACACGAGTATAAATATTCAGGTATCACTTAGCCTATGCAAATATGCAGGACCTCGGCGTCTTATGCCCGGCACGTAGCAAATGATATAATATTTCGCTTAACAACAGTTCAAACAACAAGTGACGCATTCCGTATTTAGAGCTGTTCATTTGTATCTTGTTACTCGTCGATTTTGAATAGAAACGAGGATTTTTCGTCCTCTTTTGCATGTCAATGTCTTTCGCGGTTTGGCGCCAAGCTGAAGTCCGCCATTTTTTTTGCAATTTACGTTTTGTTTGTTAGTTAATTAATTCTATACGTGTCTAAACTATTATTATGTAATGATTTCTTACTTACTTCAAGATCCTTAAAATTAAACAATTTAAAACGTATAAAAACATTTTAATTATAATACATTTGATATTACATCGAATAACATTTCCGAAAATATAAATCACTCCTGTTTATTGCTTCGGAGAATGTATTAATTAGTCAAATGATCGTAAAAGATTTTTATTGTTGATATTAATATGTTATATTTATGAATATGTTCTTAAGAAATGAGCTAGAATGAGGAAAAATTATGTTTCTTTTTTTTTAATCTGAGCTTGTTCCCGTTACGATGTCGCCTGTAGTGGTTTGCGAGCTTTTTAGACTGGCGCCTTTATCGAGCGCCTAAATTATTAGAATCGACTTAAAATATGTTATTCACGATAACGCGCGGTGATCGGTCTTATACCGATATGGGATAGATAAGCTACGTTTAAGTCCATCTCTTATCAATGAACAAACACTGCTCCCGTCCATGCTTGTATTGCAAACAGAATCGAGAAATAAACACAAACCAAACGTTAGGTACTGTGTATACAAAAAAATCGATGATTTTATCAGTTAAATATTGAAATCGATGTTTATGCCTACCTATGTGCGGTATATCTATTCTTGGTATAAAGTCGTAAACGGGAATGATTGGTCGAAACGGGGATTCGATGCATGACTGTGAGTAAAATGTCCGTAATATAAACACGTTTGTATTTTAATTTTGCCTTTAACGACGTGATTAGGTGCATCGAGTAAGTCTTAAATAAACTCGAAATAAATTAACTTTTACAAGGTACTAGTACTAACACTAAACCAAAATGTCTTCCTAATTATCATCTTACCAAGTAATTTATTAACCTTAGCCTAAGTATTTATTATAGCCCTTTATAGAGGATTCATTTAATTTCAAGATTGTGGTAGCAACATTTTTCTAATACTTAAGAGTCCTGTGCTTCCCGCATCCAGCGGATTCCTGCGGCCTTCACAAGGTCATCGGTCCACTTTGTGGTAGGCCTTCCAACGCTTATGCTTAAGAGGGCATACTACGGTCCACTAGAGAAACACTCCGCTGAGATTCGAACCTGGGACCTCTGGATCTGAGACAGGTGGTTTTACCACTAGACCACAGAGGCGGCAAGAGGCGGTGTCCTCTATGCGTTCCTGTACCATTGATCAGTTTCTGGTCTATTGAGAAACTTTGGTAGGGTGTTCAGTGGAAGCCCACGACGGTTTCTGGACAAAAAAAAGTCTAAACCCTTTTTTACTTTACGTGGCATTGCAGGCATATATTATCATTATTTATTTATTTATTCATTCAGTAGTTTACATACATTGTATACATTTAAGTTGGTGCCAACATAAACTCATTAGAGTTTCACCGGGCACCAAAACCATCGACTACATAATTTAAATAACATAAGAAGGTACTTGCTCAACAAAACAGATAACAAAAATATAACGAGGGTGTAAGCGAAATAATAACAGTTATCTATTACTAACGAGCGAACTTCGCTGACCAATCTGACCGTCCGGTCCGTCCTTAAAACAGAAGTGGTGGAGGAATGTTTTTGAATTGGTACAGGTTGATCCTAAAAAGTATAAATCTCCATTTGAAATAGACATTTAAAGAAACCTTTTTTACAGTACGTTCAACCGATTAGGACTTCTATTCCGTAGGCATAAGGATAGCATTAAAAGCAAAAAAGTGGTTACAATACCAATTGTTTACTGCAGCTGCCATTCGTCGTGCCGCCAACGCAATAGAATGCAAAATCGGTTGAACGGACTGTAATAGTACATTACTTACCAAGGGCTGTAAAAAAGAAAGCCCTCTATCGCATATTTACAACCCTCGACTGCGGCTCGGGTCACAAATACCTGCGATTTCGGGCTTTCTTTCTTACTGCCCTTGGTAAGTAATGTACTATTACAGTCCGTTCAACCGATTTTGCATTCTATTGCGTTGGCGGCACGACGAATGGCAGCTGCAGTAAACAATTGGTATTGTAACCACTTTTTAGTACACAATTTTACGTCTTCACCTGGCCACAATGCGAGTTTTACTGTACGCGTAGCGTGCGGTAAAACTCACATTATGGCCAAGTGTGACGTAAAAAAGGTTTACCTACTTAAATGTCTAATGTTATTTCAAATGGAGTATAGTAAAACTTTTTACAAAAAAAAAAAACACATATATAAAAAAAATTGAGAAATAACTTTCATTTTCAGGAAGTTGGTGTCTTTGGTTCCGTATTTTCGTTTTTTGCCACCGACTTCCAAAATTAAAGTTTTTTTTTTTTTCATTTTAATGTATTTTTTTTTTGATGTCGGTTGTTTTTTTTTTTTTTGTAAATAGTTTTTAATTTTTCACTTTTTAGTTGTGGTACCTACTCCACACGTTACACTAGTAAAAAGTTATGCGTGCGACATTACAATCAGTGTGTGAACAATCAATCGTGTTGCTGTTTTCCTACCCTTAGGGTTGGATTTTTTTCCAAATTTATATGGGACCAATTTCGGGGTATACCCTTTCCAATAAAAAAATAATTATCAAAATTGGACTACTCTGTAAAAAGTTATGCGTGGTCATACATAAAAAAAATATATGCGTCGACTTGAGAACCTCCTCCGTTTTTTATCGTCGGTTAAAAATCATAAATGAGCATCGACCTAGACTCCGAGCACAAAAGCAACAATCTGTATCACTCTGCACTGCAATTACACCATGTATAAGTCATTAGGCAGTTACGCAAAACATTCCTCTATACGCAAACTAATATGATATTAATAGCGCAAATTAGCCTAACTGGTTCGTATCACCGTCATTAATATTTAGTCAGTGTGAGATAGTATCTGGCAAACGAATCTATTCTATCTATTTTATGGATTTGGAGACACATGGTGTTTGCCTAACTCTCATATGGGATCAGCATTGATAAAATTTCTATTTTCTAGTATTTAAGTACACCCGTGACTGCTGTCGCGAGTTTTGTATCAAGATTTGTGATTCTTGTCTTGTTATAAAAGTCTTTTTTTGAGTTTAAATGTTTGTAAACGCACCCACGATACAGGAGAAATCCTAGTGTGGGGCAACGTTTTTAAAAAGAAAAAGAAAAAAAAAAAAAAAAAAAAGTCCCAAAAAGCTCTGACTGCCAAAGAAACCGGAATATACAATGCCGCCCATGAAAAATTATCGAATATAAACTTTAAAAGCCCCTATTAAAATTAAAGGCTTCACAAAAAAAAAAATGTATAACATGTATAATATTACAGATAGACCCCCCTTTTAAAGTTAATTTTCGATCATCTTTCATGAATATTCAGAAAAACTGAAACGCGGTCGCTCACAATGGGCCTTATTTGAAGGCTGAAGTCACCCAAAGGGCAATGGATGGCTATACTTGGAGTTTCCCTACATGATCGAATCAGAAATGAACGTGGAGAACCAAGGTAACCGCTCATATAATAGCTCGAAGAATTGCCAAACTTAAGTGGCAATGGACAGGGCACATTGCTCGCAGAACAGATGGCCGTTGGGGCCGAAAGGTTCTGGAGTGGCAACCGCGTACCGGAAGACGTAGCGTGGGAAGGCCTCCCACAAGGAGAACCGATAACCTTGTGAAAGTCGCAGGAATCCGCTGGATGCGGGAAACACAGAACCGGTCGAAGTGGCGGTGCTTGGGGAAGCCTTATGTCCAGCAGTGAACGTCTTTCGGCTGAAATGATGATGAATGATGTTATACTGAGCCCCTTTGCCATTAAATCGTATTGAACCAATCTCGATACAGCATAAAGTATTTTGCTACGACTCTAGAGTCGACTATATAAACTGCAATCAATTGAAGTAGCTAGCCTTGCTAGATATGCTGCTTCTAATTATCATCACTTAACATCAGATGAGATAAAATCACTGAGAAACGCAACGAACGTCAGAATTACATAAGCCGGTCCCCCAAAACGTCCGCCCTTCACCACTTCCTAGTGCTTTAGCTGGGATGAAGAAGTGGCGCAACAAACTCCCCAGCTGCACATCTGTCTGTTCAGTTAGAAAAACTTGATTCTATATAATAGTAGGTATGCAAAGTACATCATTACGAGTAAATTATTTCCCTTTATGTCAGCTAGCACATGCCAATATACCAACAAATAAACAAACAAACAAATAGAGGCAGTTGACCAAACTCGAGCCTATCGGTACTTACTTGGTCGATAGCTAGGCAATCAGAGGACTCAGAGTATATCTTAGTTAATACAGTGCTAAATAAGATGAAATGAAGGCTGACTAGTTAAAAGACGTCATCTTCAAATCATAGAATCTGTTTTGCGCTCATTTGCACACGGTTTTGGCCAGACCTCATAAACGTAAACTAATGCGTCATGATGAAACTATGATTATACGAGTATTATCATTAAAGTAAAATAAGAAACATCTAACCATTATCGATGAATGCAACATCTACCTACGATTCCAAAGAGGTTGTCATGTTTAAATATTCCTCCATAGCGTGTCGCAAGTACATGAATATTGAATAGTTCTAAAACCACCATCAAAACGGTCTCGGAAAACAGACTCAAACCGTCTATTTTACATACGAAAGCTATGAGCAGCGTCATCTGAGCGTCGCATGCGCCCGCGCCGCGCGCCGGTTGCACGTTTCATAGAAATACCAGCGCCTAATCACTTCGCGGTATCGGAGAAAACTCGACGGCGTCGTGTTAAAACAATTTTACACGTTCTAAGCATCGGACGGTCCAGAACCCGTTTTATACAGACCCTCTTTATTAGGACCTGTTACTTCGTTTAGGAACTAGAAAAGTCATTTAGTTTTCCGCAAGTAGGCACATTTTTTCCGTCCGGTTTTGCAAATGTTACCGCTAAATCATTCGATGTATATTAATTAACACGCGGTTTATATAAACAAATGTATAACATATTCTATGGTGCTTCAACTTTAAAATGTTCTTAAGTTGTGTATGAACTTAATAGTCAGGCCCGATTTCCTGTAGAGGATGTTTTGGCGATATTTTTAATGAACCAACCTTTTAAATGTGGTCTCTTTTGCTCGTAAATATTTCTTTAACGTGAAAAAAAAATGTGCACAATTATTGAAATAGATTTTGTCCACACAGCTAATATTCATGCACTCTAAGACATATTACATTCCCATAAAATGATAAATAGGTATGCAGACAAAATGTTTGGAATCATAAAAATGTAAGCAGAATACCAAAGAGACGCCTCAAGCTAAGAATCCATATAAACATGAATCCATCGCATGTAGGATCAGTTATAATGCGGATAATGATAGGTGCCCTGAACATTTTGGCACGGGCCTAATTCCAACGGGTTTTATTATAAAAATCTGTAATTTTCCGCACGCAAAACTGGTGTTGCAAATGTGTTGGCCTAATTGACCATGTACGGCGACGATGGTGTTACATGGTAAAGTCCTACACAAATTATGATGAAAGTTCCTCAGTTGTGAAGTTGTATTATTATTTCTACTTATGGAGAGAATTGGTGGCCAACTTATGTTTTACATTCACATTCATCTTTGGGGATAGGTTTTTTTGTTGTTGTAGGGGCAATTGACGCGGAGTTATGAAGGATATGTCTTGAGGAAAGTTTAAAGTAAAGGGGAAGATCAAAGAAACGATGGATGGATTTGTGTGTAATATGGCTGAGATTAGGACTGAGATAGTGTGTGGAAGAAAAAGATGCTGCACTGAACCCACCATGCAGCGGTGCTGTGCCAACTCTTTGTTAGTCTCACAAATTACGAGTATGGATGAAGACAATCAAACGCTTTCCTCGATTCCGTCACTATCTTTAGGAATGCGGCATAATATCACATTACGTAGAACAAAACATTCATAAATGGGTCTGACCAGAATTCTAGGTGTATTCATTAGGTACATTCAATATTACGTAATTCTGAGCTCGTCAGAACAGCCTTTGCCAAGTGTAGAAAACGTAACCGTATTATTTGTGTTTTATGATAATATTCTAATTATTGTGTATACTTGAATTCTTATAAGAACCATTTTCATCCTCTTAACCTTAACCAATTTGTAAGAATTTTGGAGTCGTCGCAGTATGTCCTTTACTTCCCATGTCGGTATCTACAACGCCACATGCGAACTACGCATCAAAGACCTGAAGTCACAAATCCTGCATCACGCAATCAGAGTTTACCACGCGACTAGCATATATATAACATCAATACATCAACCGTCGGGTAGTTGCCCACCAGACACAACACCCGACTGGTCGGAGGATCCTCCCTTTTAAATAGAGGATGACTGAACTTTACACCCTGTTCCTCATACCTCTATACAGTCATTATCTCTGTGATGCACTTCGTTCCTAGCCATACCATCTTCCACTCATTGTTATCCATCTTTTCGCTGATTTCGTCTCTTTCCTTATTGCAGTTCACATTATGTGATTAGTTTCGTTACGCACATTTCTAATTTAATCAATACAATACCATATCTGTGTTTTGAGGAGCTCGTGGCTAAGTAATAACAGACGCACGGGTCGATCCGTCAGGTTAAGCTACGCTTGCCGAGGTTGGTCCGTGGATGGGTGACCATCTTTACATAACGAGACTCCTCCGTGCCTCGGAAAGCACGTTAAGCCGTGGGTCCCGGCTGTCATTCGTGGATCTTTGACAGTCGTTACGGGTCGTCAGAAGCCCAAAAGTCTGACAGCCAGTCTTACCAAGGGGTATCGTGTTACCCAGTTACTGGGTTGTGGAGGTCAGATAGGCAGTCGCTCCATGTAAAATACTGGTATTCAGCTGCATCCGGTTAGACTGGAAGCCGAACCCAACATAGTTGGGAAAAGACTAGGCAGATTGATTGAATACCATATCTGTCTTAAAAAAATAACGATCGTTCGCTTTCTCGAAATACCTGCCGCCTCCTCCAATTTGCGCTATCCGTCGAAGGCATCTCGGTTGACATCGCTTAAACAGTTGGCGATTATAATCAAGACCAAGAAAGGGTCTCGCTTTCCTTAAACGATGTATGGATTACTCATAACCGAAATTTTATGTAAAATTCTTAGTTTTAATTTAAATATTTTGCTACCAAAGAATATGGCTCCCTGGGACATAATGTCAGACCCCCAGACGTCCGTGGGCCCCAGGTTGGGAAACCCTCGAAGATTTGTTTGCTTTTCATCATCATTGTCCAAAAATTTTCCCAAGATTATTTAACCAGATGTTGCTGAAATATATTTGACTCGTAGTTATAACTCGTATGACATAATCGTCCGCCAACGGTCTATAACTAGACAGATTAGCATTGATTAAGTAAGTGCTAATTCATCGCTCATACCTTGGGTACGTAATGAATTAAATACTCGTAAACGATATATATTTGCTCGATATAACTACTTTCGATTACAACAAAAGACATAAGACCTAAGGATTGATACAGTTGAGAATATAACACATCCATAACTCTCAATAATTATAATGTCCTACACATTCCTTGATACATTTTGTTCAGGAATAAGGTTGGAAAGAGCCAAAATCCTGAATGTATACGAGTTAATCCCGTCTTTTTTTTAATTTGCGGCTCGCTGTCTATCTTAGTACATTCGGACATAAAAAATGGCTTTATTAATACTTACAATGAATATATTAAGACGCTCCTTCACCGGAGCATTCGCCTGTAATGTAATATGTTCTCCTCACTCACTGATGTAATGCTTGAATCTGAACTGTTACATTACAGACGAATGCTCCTGGTAAAGGAGCGCAATTAAACATTTCAATACATTCGGCATTAGTGGGATTTGCCGCCAATTTTCTTTACGTCATGAATTTTTATTATCACCGGCGCGTCATGTTTTGTGCAAGTAAACAGCAATGGCCGCTCGCCAAACTACTCTTATGTTTGTGTTTTAAAATTAAACCGTTTATCAGTTTACCCAGTTAGTTATCAGTGTCAACGACACCTTATCTCGGACCGCTATCATTATCTATAGTTACTTATACATTCAATTACTTATATTTTGGGTCATTAAGGACTGTTTGCGTACGATGCATTTGCTATGGACCGGCCGAATCAACTCTCATGGACCAAATATGACGATAGAACGGTAGGTATTTCTTGGCTGAAAAATATTTATTCGGCACCACCCGCGTGGATGTCGGTTATCGCGTCAAAAAGTTACCTATGTCCTTCTCCATATCCCAGGCTTATATCTCTGCCAAATTTCATGACGATCGGTTCAGCGGTTAAGGCGTGAAAACGTAACTTACAAACAGACAGACAGACAGAGTTACTTTCACATTTATAATATTAGTATGGATTAATAGTATGGATTGTATTATTGCAAGAAGTAGGTACATAAACTTGTGTACTGAATATGGATCTCTTGTACTGAAAGAAATGAGTGGTGCGGAAATTGAGTTACTTCATTCCCAGGAGCCCCGATCGGTAGCTTCACAAAACTAGTATGCTTTAGTGGCCGACACTTAAGAGTCTATATTACCTCAGCGCCACCTCACTCTGTTTCTCGCTCGCACACTATTGCTACCGGTCAAGCGAGCAAGCGAGACAGGGCGGCAGAAAAAAGACTCCAAGGCGCGGAAAGTTTAGGTAATTTCGTTTTACGGTGAAAATAATGGTCATTTAAAAAAAGTAAATAACATAAGACCTGCTTTATAGTTAGTTCAGTTAATATGCAAAGTTTCAGTATCTAATTTAAAGTATTTTTTGAATACCAGCGTTTTATTGTTCGGTTTGGAGGTAACTTTGGATTTTTTTTCTATCGAGAAAATTTTATTGAATCGTGTTTGCGGCTAACATAGTACTTAACATTAATCCTCAACTTTACCATAGCGGAGGACCATGCTAAGCCATTTGAGGTAGTATAGGCCCTTAATTGCAATTGGCAAACCATAGCTTGTTTCTTTCCTCTTTATTTTCCCAAGTAAGGAAAAACTTCATTTTAGAATGTAATTTTCTTTAACACATTTAGCTTCCCAACTCTTAAGAGAAATGAAATAAAGTTATAAAGTTGAAGTTACATAGAAAACTAACTTACTACACAAACGATAAGCATCTATCTAGGGACCGCGGAGACTTCCAAGAAAAGGTCCCGGCGGAGGCTGCGCCGCCGCAAGAAAGAGGCAACCACATACATCTCACACACGTGTGAGTGAAACAAAAAGTCAAGTGGATTACCTTCACGACTAGTCTTGTACGTTAATGTTATTTAAGCACTGTAAAGTTTTTTGATTCTGTGTACTATGCACTTTACTAGTGTTTTTGTAATTTGTTTTGAATATTCGTATGTTTTCTTTTAAGATAAATCATTGTTGCTTGCTGGTCTAGACTTGAGTCAATTACTAATGACAATCGACGAGAAACTAATTTCTTAGACTAAAATATAATGAACATAATAAGTATTAATTGAAATATTTAAGGCCCAGATATATGCCAGTGACCTTAAGTGGTTAGCTTGCGTGTTCTGTACTGAACTCACGCAACGCGCCGTACGTCCAGTCAGTAATAGGACTCGCCCATCCCGGAGCGCTGTCCCAAATAAGACGCATTGTTAATTTATCCATAGTTCCATACTAATATTATAAATGTGAAAGTAACTCTGTCTGTCTGTATGTTACGTTTTCACGTCTAAACCGCTGAACCGATCGTCAGGAAATTTGGCAGAGATATAGCCTGGGATATGGAAAAGGACTTAAGCTACTTTTTTACGCGATAACCGACATCTACGCGGGCGGAGCAGCGAGAAAAGCTAGTTATACATAAAACGAACGGTATTTTAATAATACACGTATACTAAAACATCAATAATTAAATTATCTTTAAAAATGTGAATGTTTCAGAAAAATACGCTTGATAGATTTTGCATGATTCTCAGATTTTTATCCGCGTTAAACATAACTTTACAAATTAATTTTACTATGCAAAATAAACATTATCTAAAATATTCATATAATATTAAGTTATTAATAATTTAACAATATTTTTTCCAAATCATTAACACTACTCGTTTAGACGTGATCATCAGCATAAAATAATTAAAAGTCGGTTATCGTCACCTTAACTGTATTAAATACACTAATTGCAATACAAAATATTTAAACGAATAAACAATAATAACATATAATCCATAACAAAAATAAATAAATGGATTGACCTACAAATGTTATATTCAGAGAATAAATAAATGAGTGATAGATAATACTGATAATATATAATATAACTAATAATGTTGAAAAAACACAATATATAGGAAATAATTTTAATATTTAGTCATATGGAAAATTATTAAAGCGCTCTCTCCTACTTATTAAAAAATTTGTTGTGCCCGACATGGTCCATAATTGTTTCTTTTTATTAATAACTAGCTTTTGCCCGCGACTCCGCCCGCGTGCAAGTCGGTTATCGCGTAAATAAGTAGCCTATGTCCTTCTCCATATCCTAGGCTATATCCCTGCCAAATTTCATGACGATCGGTTCAGCGGTTTAGGCGTGAAAACGTAACATACAGACAGACAGACAGACAGACAGAGTTACTTTCACATTTATAATATTTGTATAGATTATACCTGTATGTGTACAGTGGCCAGCACAACAAGCTACACGACACTGGCATTCCAAACAATTTGAAACTTTGAAATGTTCAGGATTAAGTTCAAAATCGAACGAGAAAATTTGGCAGTTTGTGGTAAGCAATAATGATGAATAGAATTGAGTAGATTTACTCATCTGAACTAAGATACAGTTTTTAAGAGTGTGAAAACAAGTTTTCCGTTGTTCCGCACAGGACTCATCCGGAGTTTAAACTCCGGATGAGTCCTGTCGGAGAGATGTGCTATGCAACGTTGCTATGGATACGTTTGATATCCAGCAATCATATTCATTGGTCCACATAGCATAGCATTGGTGGAAACTGATTCAACTAAGCTACGTTTTTTTATATGGAAGGATGCGTCCTGTGGATGCGTGCTTTGGATGCGAGCCATGGATGCGTGCTATGGATGATCGCGAGCTATGTAAGTAGCTATGTGCAGAGTAATGTACCTACAGTAGGCGCGCGTTTGTAACCGAAAGTAGATATGCCATTTTCATAACACATCTTACTCGCTCCGCTACATAGCTTAGCACCAGCGGAAACGGTCACATAGTTCGTAGCTTAGCTTTTACATTCTCGCAGCATAGCTGCATAGCACTGGAGGAAAGGCACCCTAATGGCGGTCGACTTTGATACACAAAGTCTCACGATATAGGTAACACTTTGACCTTGAGTTGGCCTAGCGTAGTACAAGATTTGAATAGAATAAGAGGCCAGCTGATACTGGTTTTGTTACCACCGACTGGAAGCCTAACGAGGCTACCGTACATCCACAAAAGCACATAAGAGAATTACAGTAAGTGAACTTAAAGATGCTACTGTAGGGGCTTGTGGCTGATAACAGTCGCACGGGCCGATCGATCAGGTTAAGCTACGCTTGCCGTGGTTGGTCTGTGGATGGATGATCATCTTAACATACCAAGACCCCTCCATGCCTCGGAAAGCACGTTAAGCCGATGGTCCCAGCTGCCATTTGTAGTCTGACAACCAGTCTTACCAAGGTGTATCGTATTACCCAGTAACTGGGCTGTGGAGGTCAGATAGGCAGTCGCTCCATGTAAAATGCTGGTATTCAGCTACATCCGGTAAGACTGGAAGCCGACCCCAATACAGTTGGGAGAACTGTCATCAACTCAGCCTATCGCAGTCCACTGCTGGACATAGCCTCTCCCAGGCTGCGCCACAACACTGTCCTTCGCCTTTTGCATCCAGTCTGTCCCTTCCAGTCACCTTTTTAAGGTCGTTGGTCCATCTAGCTGGGGGCATCTTAGACTACGCTTGCCGAAGTGAACTGCACATTCGTCAATAGGGATGATGACTAAAAAAATATTTTTTGTCCGTCATGTAGATTATTAAAAAATATTGGACACTTTTTTTTTCTTTTTTTTACGTAATCTTAACATTACGGCGATACATTGAGTTCAAATGTGGCATGACGTCACTCCTCAGTAGATTTTATACATACCTGTGTCGTAACGAGCCTCCACTCCCCAAGTTTTATGTGTTTTATCTAAGTATTTTTTTATTAATATGATAAAGCAAGAGATACGTATCTAATATTTTTTTATTATCTGATTAACGGACTAAACAGATTTTTTTTTTTTTTTGCCCAGGACATATCCCTATTCCAACACATAGGGAATTAGAGACCTAATGAGGAGAGAGAATTACTGTTCTGTTGGCTATTAGAAAAAACTATGAAATTCCTATTAATTTATTTTATCTCGCGTTCATTATTGAGGGAGTTGTTAGTAAGAATCTACGCCATAAGGTACGCTTACTAATAATTAGTATACAATATATTACCAAGTCATTCATATCAAGTTAAGTTAAAGGTAGTTTTATGGTGCTCGTTTCTTATAATGACGTCAGCGTACTTCCCACGTGCCAACGAATTTGCCTTTTGCCCCACACTTGCATACAATTCGCTTGCTGAATAACAAAAAGCAATCGAACTAGAACCTTATTTCTTAAACAATTAGGCATAAAATGCAGCCACGTTGTTCACCAGTAGTAAGTTTCAAGCAGCAAGGCACGCGTCGATTGCGACACCGTGGAGCGACTGACGACGTAATTCCATTATCAAAACGGTACATCAACCTGTATTGATTCATAACAGACCAAGGCAGTATAAAAATAAAGTCGAAATTTGCATGTGAGCTCGAGACGAAAACTAGACGCGATGATCGCCCAGCGACACCGTCGTCAACCTACATGGTATTAGGCAACTGCATCATCAACCTACTGAATACAAGAGGTCCGAATCCAGCAGAATCCGTTTATACTATGTGACTTTTCGACATAGTCTGGTTACCTGACATTGCAACGGTGGACTGTAGGTGTATTTATTCAATATTAAAAGGCTTTTTGACCGAGCGGGGGCGATGGTTTGATAATGCAACTGTGTCAAAGGCTGCTTCTACGGGCTATAAAGATACATCCGGTCTTTAGATTGCCAAACGAGACATTAATGAGTGTTATACAATTTTAACAGGTGTGGATCGGAAGGCCAGGGGCTTCATGTGTAGGCGGACTGCTTTCTGTTAAGTTATTACAGAGTTACTTTGCCCTAATAAGACAATATGGTTTCGGGAATTAGGAGGACGACGAAGTCATTAGCCAGATCCACCGGCAAACGATTAGTTGAATGAATTTGATTTCCCTAACAGATAAGTACAAACTTGTGTGACGCAATATGTCTCCACGTGTGACGGGATCCTAGGAAGTTAGTCCACTTATGTACCTTGCAGACTGGATTATCCTATTGCCATAGTTAGTACTAATAATATAATTCATCATTTATTTCTGAATAAAACATTCCATACATTGTTAGTAATGATTACCATCAGTAGAGATCGTCGAATTGAAAAATGCACGTCCTTTCATTAAAATTTATACACAAACATTTGAAATGTGTATGCAGTGGAGGGGAGTGCAATTTTAAAAGAATAAGACTATACCCAAAGTCTCTAATTCTGATAATTTATTTAAACAAAATAATGTCAAGAAATGTCACTGTCAAAATGACAGGACAGTGGTGCTAAACATTTTATCATTATTATTTTTTTGTAAATAATCATCTATGAAATTAAAGTGAAATAATTATAAGAACTATGCAAACAAAATACCGTTGCCAAACAATGTTTTATGTAGTGTGTCGGAGACACGGCCTATGATCGTCATAATAAGCCCATTTAAGTCCACTGCTAGACGTAGGCCTCCCAAAATCGATTTCCACTCGAAACAGGTTACAGCCGTTTTCATCCAAAATGTGGTTAGATATGCTACATACTCGTATAATATGAATCTATGAATGAGAGTTGTAATATTAGTGTTGTTGAAGATGTAAAACATGTGAAAATGTTTGGATCTCCTGCATTGTTAGTATCATAAAATATTTTATACCAGAAAATCTCCTTTTTTTAATAACTGAATTACCATTACCAAGACATTTTTTTGATATGTTATCCCCTTTGTTTACATAAATGATCTGAATTTGAGACTTTGGGTATAGGAATAAGAATAATGTATTTGTCTAAAAATAAACAGACATTAAAATAATATGGTGATACACTTTATTCTATGATCAGATATTGAACATCTGTGTCTGAACTAGATATAAAATATTTATATTTCAGACATCAGCACTCTTCTTCTGCTGTAGGCAACACTTAGAAATTAAATTTGTTTGTTTTGTGCTATACACATCTTTAGCACATTCGAACAAACAGATAAATTAATAAATAATATTAAAATAAAAGGAAGTGACAAATGTAGGATAACAATCTTAAATTAGTTGTATAGTGATGGCCTCCAGTTAGACGATATCAATATATCATGGTTTTAAAAGTAGAAGAAGAAGGAAATACTATCATAAAATTAAGACTAGCAGGAAAACAGGGTTATATCAAGTAGATAAGTATCTAAAAAACAGAAAAGTACACCAATTCAGGTTGAAGCGTACAACAGTCCACTAGCTTCACTCCTAAAAAAATATTATCTCGTGACTGAGAAGGAATTATGAAAAACGGCTCAATCAGCTGCGTGTGTCTAGAATTTTTCAATACCTTTTATAAATTTTCATATTGAGATACGAAGCAACAAAATTCGATCTTAAGAAAAACGGCCACATTCCTTTAGATCGTATTTTGTTGCTTCGTGCCGTCTTAACAAGAAACCATTGGAAATAAACAAATAAATAACAGCAGTGATAGCCTAGTGATGTGACCGTCGGACTGCCAAGTCATGGGTCACGAGTTCGAACCCAAGGCGCGCACCTCTTTTAGATTTAAGTGCTTATTGTATAATTACCAATTGTTTAAAAAACGGTAAAGGAGAACATCGTGCATGCATCATTTTTGGACTGCATGTGTAGCCAAGTCAGAGGCCCATGCGCGGCATAAAAAATCTGACACCAGGTCAGTCACTAAAAGAAGAAAACGAAAACACGACTATGGTCCTTGATGGTCCTTAGCAATCATCAGCCGCTTATTTATATAAACTTTTTTGATTCTACCTTCCGTATGACACCTTTTGCCCTTTATCAAATTTCTCAGCACACAGATGCCAGACATACATTAGGAGGGCAGAAGTCAAACCCAATGTTTTTGTGGAAATGACTGTCATGGCGAAGGGGATGTCATTAATTACTTAGGAAGGAAGCGATTACTCAAAGTTGTTCTACGTTTATTTTGGATAAAAACTTGTGGCTTCTTCTCAGACTTCGCAAAGGTATTTTATTCGAAATTAGCTAATACAGCCAGTGAAAGAATTTTGGTACCCGACGTGAAATTGCCTTGTTGCAGCCATTTCCGAGGTTGTGGGTCAAATCCGGGCAAGTACCAATGTGACTTTTTCAATTCTTTCCATTCGTTTCATTTGTACTTTCGGACACCGTTCGAGTCACCGGCACAATCTGTATGCGCAACCGTCATCCAAAACTGTCGCCAGAGCTGAATTCTCACAGCTCAACACCCTTCTGACTGCCATCCCTGAATGTAATATATTTGCGGATGAATGGAGTAAAATTATGCGTATATGTATGTCTGGTATTCTATGAGAGAAAGTATGCAAGGGAGTCCAATGTTCCATGTTAGTTTTAATTAAATTATATACAAAAATTGTCAATATTAATCTTTTTGGGGTTTATTTATAAACGTTGCTTAAAGGTAATGGTTAGCGAAAGTTTAAGCATAAATTTTTGACGTTTGAACGTTTAATGTTATTGGTGAACCGTTTTAATTAACGGGTCATTCTCAGGATACTCATTATTTGGTTGACTTCGGTGGCAATTTTTTTTAGACCCTAATTATAAATAAATAAATCTTGGACATTACTGACATCAGTGAAGGAGATCATCGTGAGGAAACCTGGACTAAGTTACTACCTTCTTACTTAGTTAAAATACCTAAGTCTCAAATCACCAACCCGTCTTGAGCAAGCGTACCTAGTGATCATGCTCATGCCTTCTAAGAGCGGGTTGTTTCACGTCCATTTTATGCACGCGTAAAAATTTTTTTTTTTTTTTTTTTTGCTTCAGTTGTTCTGTTTGACAGGGAGAATCACCCCCTTGATGGATACATGTGACTAACTCTCTAGATTTAAACATAAAGAATACTAAAAGCCCAATAAAGTTTACTACGGATGATTATCTAGGCCTGTTTCTATAAATATCATCAGATTCTATGATAATATTTAAATAGCTAATCATAAAAGATTAATAAAACAAAATTAGGTATTTCAAACGGAAATTGACATTGAGATATAAAACATAAAATTATAAAAGGCAATTATAATTTTCCAATTCTCTGAATACAATACGTGTAGACTGTTCATAGAATTATTTTATTCTTTCTGTGATGAAAAAACAAAGGACTAACGATGAACGTAGGTATTTTTATTTTCTTTTAAGTTTCATTCCTATGTTTTAAGAGGGCTGTCTCGGGTCCACTAGCGCCACTCCTTTAAATAAAAGATTATCTCGTGACTGAGAAGGAATTATGAAAAACGGCTTAATCAGCTGCCTCGATAAGTGTGTCTAGAATTTGTATGTGTCTAAAGTTCACGAAAGAACGTATTTTGTTGCTTCGTGTCTCAATATGAAACTTTATAAAAGGTATTAGAAAATTCTAGACACCGAGGCAGCTGATGAAGGGGTTTAAAAAAAAATATTATCTCGTAACTGAGAAGGAATTATGAAAAACGGCTCAATCAGCTGCCTCGGTAAATGTCTAGAATTTTCGAATAACGACCGAATGTCGACCGTATTGTCGGTCATTGAGGGTCATATCCAGCAGTGCAGTCCAATCGTTTCACAGCCATGAAGCCCATAAAACAATTCCTTTTATCATATGAACCTCATAATTTCATTCGCCCCATAAAGACCATTGTAAATCATACCGAAATCCGCCATGTTTTTCCTTCCAAATTCAAACAAAATCCGGTAGTATTGAAGTGTCAACGGTTCAGATGTATGGACCACGATGGGAGGCACACAATAGAGCGTGAATGAGTATAACTAAGTATAAAGTTTTGAGTGTAACGTAGCTGGGCACACTTTCGACCTGCGTAGGCGCGGCGCAAGGTCTCAAGTTAAAGGCGGAAGCGGTTTTAGGTTCTGTTAGAATTTGCGCCTCCCGCAAAATGGACACGAGTGTCATTTTCACCGGATCATTATTTTGTTATATTGACATGAAAAAATAAGAAGTTTTTTTTTTTTGTGGTGTATCGGCCGTCGCCGCTGTGAGGCTTCGATGCAAATAATTGACGGTACGTACTGGTATGAATCTATTTAAATATAAAAGTTTGAGTTGAAGTATTACAAAATTACAAATCTGATCTGCTTGTCTTAGACTGAGAGAAATGACCGACGTCCGCAATGCTATGGCGGGATGACGACTAGGACTGTGACGACCACGAAGCGCGAAGCGTGGTGTTAATAATAATAAAGTTATAAACATATTCCTTCTATAGTTAAAGGTCACCAATCCACTATAGCCACCCAAACCCATAGCCCAATATGTTTTAGTTCCATGTTCTGCAATAGTTCTGCCCCAAATGGGGGTTGTCTTTCGATGCACTTGCATAGTGCATACAGAGATAATCGGCTTATTCCACTAATCCCCCCTGAGAGAATCCCCCTCAATGGGGAAAGCTGAACCCTAATGTATTAAATTACTTTCAGGGGGATCTTGGAATAAGTTTTATTTTTATTTTTCAGACTAGTTTTCCCCCCTAAGCGAGATTATCAGGGGTGAATTCTAGACTGTTTTTATAGATTCCACTTTTCTTCCTAAGGGGGAAATTAAGGGTGGATTTGTAGAATAAGCCAGATGATCGTCGGTTGGTGCCACATTTCATTCAAAACGTCTAATAGGCCTCTGCGAGTTGGCTTCGGCTCCTCGTACGCCTTCCAAAGGTCCAAAGGAATATCAAAGACTAAATAATAATACCTTTTTTTTTAGGCGACACACGCCTATAAATGAATACCTTACCTAAGCATAAATATTTTTATTATATTCATTGTTAGAAGCGGCACTTCACTTTGCACTAACTTGAATTTGTGCAATCCTGTGGAAATGACGGAACACCACGTCCGTCCGTCGTACACACGGCTACAGATCGAGCTATAATTTTCCAGTATAAGCTGATCTCGCATTGTATAGGATTTCCTTACAATGAGAAGTCAACGTAAACTGGAAATGTACAACTTGATGTGTACCCGTGTGTACGATGTGCAAGAGTTGTTAGATAATAAAAACTGTAATTGTATTACTTGGGACCGAAAAAGTATAAAGTTTATACCTCACAACATCTTCTAAATCGTTCTCATCTCGATGTTTGTACCACTCCAAAACATAATCCCTATAAAGAAGGGTCAATGGGGGTCTGGATTATAAATTTTCTAAAGAAAGTATCACGTGGGCTGCGGCGCGTGCCATGTTACGAAATGAACAACAAATGAAGGTTTGACTCCAAAATATAAGAAGAAACATGATAAGTATATTGTTGATTTAATGTTTAATCAATAAGTTGTCGAAGACTTTGTTTTTAAATGTATTGGATGGTAACTAACAACTTTTGATAGATTGAAGTAAAGTTTCGGTACTTTTTAAAGAAAATAAGGCTGAATAGTTAGTTGTAGGTCAATTAATTTAATATATACGGCTGTGAATTTTTTCACATATCCAAGTAAAGCTGGCAGGGGTGGGGACACTTGACTCTAACAAAAATTCGCACTTTAAAGCTTAATATTACGCAAACGGATCCCTGAATCGAAAAATAGGTTGCACATACCCGCAATATTTTTAAACGGCCTATCAAATGATATCCCACACAATGGGATAGACGAGAAAAAATAATATCATCCCCACTTTACGTGTAGGGTACTCAAAAAAACTCAACAACTTTTTCGGCGTGATTAATAATTATGTATATCCATGCCAAATTACAGCTGACTAGTACTAAGGATCTCTGAGCTAAGCTGTGGACAGACAGACAGACAGACATGGCATAACTATAAGGGTTCCCTGTTGACTACAGAACCCTAAAAACATCAATCTGCTGTAGGTACCAGCATTTGGAAATCCCGATAAATTTAACTTCAGACCAAGTTTTAAAACTGCCATTTAGAGCAATGAGGCGACCTATTGTATTTAACGTACGAGTACAAGTCTTATTCTTTCATGTTTGTGGTTCGCAGAAGTCGAATAAATACAACATTCATTGTAATTCGATCGAGCCAAAACTTAGACTTTGTAAGTACTTTGCTCCAACGATAACGTATAAACACAATTTTTCATCGTCCAAAATTGCTTTGTGACAGACTGAAGAGCAACGCTCAGTCTGAACCGCTGATGATAATGATGCTTTTGAGATGAGATGTTCTATGAAACATAATATCCATAAATCAAAAGATCGGGGTGTGGCTGTGTCGTGTACACGGCCCTGTGTTCTACGTGTGTACGTAACTGGGAGACGAGCTCGTGGCTAAGTTTTATCAGCCGCACGGGTTGATCCTCAGGTTAAGCTACGCTTACCGGGGTTGGTCCGTGGATTGGTGATCATCTTTACATGACGAGACTCCTCCGTGCCTCGGAAAGTACGTTAAGCCGTTGGTCCCGGCTGTCATTCTTGGATCTTTGACAGTCGTTACGGGTCGCCAGAAGCCCGAAAGTCTGACAACCAGTATTACCAAGGGATATCGTATAACCCAGATACTGGGTTATGGAGGTCAGATAGGCAGCCGCTCTATGTATACTGGTATTCAGCTACAACCGGTTAGACTAGAAGCTGAACCCAACATAGTTTGGAATAAATAATGCAGTTTGATTTTTTGTGTATGTAACTGTAGTGATAAATTCTTTATAAAAATTTCTTTGATCCTTTAGCTATCGAGTGGTGTAATTACAAACTCAAACTCAAATCATTTATTTTAATTAAACCATTTACAGGCACTTTTGAATTGTCAAGGAGTCGGTCAGTAAGAAAAATGAAGCTACATGCCCATTCCAAAGCGTAGGTACCTATGGAGAAGAACGGGCAAGAAACTCCATGGACACTCTTTTAAATTCACTCTTCTTACATTTTGGATAATCAATTTTCTGAATTGCCTCCCACTCTGGAAGCAAATTTAAAGACGTATTCACGTCAAAACCATGCATAGGTACTTACTCCAAATTATCATTACTCATTAGACCAAGAAAAACCTTTTCTCATTGATATTTATACATATATATATACAGCCTTCTTATTCACAAGGCGAGCTTCTTGGAGACTTGTAAATAAGAAGGAGTATAAAACGTCTATGTGACATTCTATATAAAATAATTGAACGAATATAAAAGCAAATATATTTACGTATTTTATTTAACACTCATAAATCAATCCTTGACTGAAACAGACTATTAAAGTGTCTTTGAGAAAATCTGATTCCCAGCTCAAATCCACACAGACAAAGTCACGGGTAGAAGGTAGTATTATTATAATGTTGTAATCATAATGCAAAAAAAAAAGTCATGTTTATTCTCCTTGGCCCGATAAACGTTGATGTTTCCTAGTGATATCCCGAATATGCTCGATTTATTTACAAAGGCACCCTTGTGTTTATCCTTGAAGATACGCACTGATAGATGACCTTGTGCCGGTATTATTTTGAGGCGAAGTTGGCATTTAACCTCCACGTAATAAAAATATTATAATTATTATGTATAAGTACTTAGTTTTATTACACGTGTTCTTTGATTGGGCCCCTCATTTTAATCCGACACAGCTTGAAAAAAACTTGCGTGGATATTTTTTAATAATATTTTTTTTTGATGATTGCAAGATCTCTTCATCTAAGTTCGTACCTACGATAGATTGATTTATAAAAAAATTACCTGCCTATACCAAATAGGTCAGAAATTAAATTTAAAAATCGAATGCTTCGCCTGAATAGACGCGGATGACAGCTAAATGTTTCGGATAGGCAAAAAATCAATTACAAGCCTTGAACAGCTACAAAAAGCTTTCTTGTTTACGCTTTTACTTTGACAAAGAGTAAGTCAAATCATAAAAAACATTATTTGACATCAAACATTGCAAGTTATTAAGTCCGAAAATAAATACTGTGCTTTTTTCATAAAATTAAACATCTATGGAAAAATAAACATCTTTGTAAACAACATTTAAATATACAGAATTAAGTCTATGAATGATAATAATAAAAAATTACAAAAATGGTGTCTCAACACTTAAATTGTCTAAGGGGCCTCTGCGTCTGCGAATTGGCTTCGGCCCCTCGTACGCCTTCCAAAGGTCTAGGACCCCAGGATCCCGAGATATGACAGAGAAACATAACAAGACAAAAAACTAGTCTAAGCATAAAAAAATAAAAACGATACATAAAAATGTTCGACCGGTAATTGGTGTCTCCACCTCACCGCTATTTAATAGGACACGGGAAACTATGAGGTCACAAACGACTTAAGTAAATATCATATTGACACAGATCTGTGAATTTTTGGAAGTTTGGCTATACAAGTTACCGATATCGAGTCCTTGTATAGCTTTATTAAGCGAATATTACGCAAGCAATACGTTACAAACTTTTAATTAAACTGCGCTGAATTTTTTGTTAATTACGAACGTTATTAATGGATATTATATTCAAACAAAAGCAAGTCTTTGACATTAACTGCCTACGCAAAGAAGTATCTATTGATGGACACTTAATAAGTAATTAAAGTCATAATTAGGTAATTATAAAACGTCTATCAAAGGGTTTCGAATAATAATTACCCTTTTAAACATCTTTTCTGTTCTGTATTGCACACCTGTCTAAGCTTTGACCTACATCGTAAAAACTTTTTCGAATCGTTCCTACGTATAGATGCATCTGTGGCTCTATTTAAATTTCGAATGTTGCGTCAGGGCCAAATTCGCGCCTAGACTCATTTGTTGTTATTTTTTAATGTTTCATGTAGGCTGCGCCCACTTGCCGTTGCCTAGTAGTGTTGAAAAGAAACGTGGGCAAGTTATAAATATCACAAAGCAACTCAAATGACGACCAAATAGAGCCTTATGTCTTGGTGTTAAGGTTTAATTTCACTGTTTATGGTTATAAATAAAATCGACTATAGTTTTAAATATGGCTACCCACACACCCCCTCAGAAACTTTTTATTTCGCAACTAACACGAAGGCTTTCGCTTCGCTATTCGTGGAGTATTTGTAAGAGTTAGCAAATGCGTTTTAATTAGTTTTAGTAACTTTATTTTAACGGACAATGTCAATAACACCATAAACAATATTCAAAAAAGATAAATTTAAAATTAAAAAACCCCCGACACAAACAAAAACTTTAAAAAAGTAGAAAAATAATATGTGTTTAATATAAGTTGTAGGTAATATTTCGGTCCAAGCGTCGTCGCTTTGAGGGACGGCTAATCAATTTAAAAAATTAACAGCAGCTATTCTTTTCACAATAGCATATATTCATTATGAGTTGAGCTCCTTAAATCCTGAGTAGAGCTACACGTTTACTGACAAATGCTTGCACTGACTGTACAAGTCCACTCAAAATTGTGTGGTTCTTTCCTCAAAAGACCATTTCAGACACGGATCTACATGGTCCTCACATGATCTGACCAAGATTATATCTGGACCTTAAAAGAGACTTTGACCCCTGAGTTTGTTTCGCCATTTCTTCTCAGGGGTAGTCAGATAGGAAATGTCGACTTCACCAAGCTTGTTTTTTATTTTTTTTATTGACGTAAAAGTGATTCCGATACCCTATTTACAGAATAAACGATTTCATTTAATTTAGTGCTGGATATAAGCCTTGTCTGTTTGGCCTTTTCATTAGCCGTCCCCCGACACGACGACGCTTGGACCAAAATTCTATTCTAATTATCTATTATAATTCCAACACTCTCGATCAAGTCAGCTTTCAAACAATAAAAAAATAATCAAAATCTGTTCAGCCGTTTGGGAGCTACGATGGCGCAGACAGACACAGATACACCGATACATGCGTTAAACTTATAACACCCCACTGTTTCCGTCGGGGGGTTAGAAATCAAACTTGACATACTACTCTAAAATCTAAAATTACTTTTGACGTGACAACGTCTAATAAATCGATGAACGCCGGCTGCATGCACGAAAAAGGATAACTCATTGTCCCGTTACGCTCTTTGTCCCGTTACGTTCATTGTCCCGTTACGCTCATTGTACGCTTGCGCTGCATCAATGTTTTGTTATGATGTTGTCACGTTAAACTATCGTCCGTAAATCAACTTTACAGACAACCAATTTTTTGGTAAGCAACAAAATTCACCGCCACAGCCTAAAGGCTCGTACAGACTAATGAGATATCGCGGGCGCGACGCGACACTAGTAGCAGAATTTCTTTGTCGGTGCCTGTCGCGCCCGCGATATCGCGCGAGTCTGTAAGAGCCTTCAAGCGAATCAGCGTACGAACAAGTACACGCAGCAAAAGTGTAAAACAACGTGTAGGCACCGCCTCCCGGTTCGAATCTGAGGGAATTTTAACGACCAGTCGAACAAGTTCTGCTTCTTAATGCGTGTGCCCAAAGGCCTAAATGAGCCTCTCAACGGATTCGTATCTTATTAATTGGTACTCGTGACTTTGGACAGAGGAATACTTGCGTAGTTATGTCGATTAACGTTAAGAACGTAAAAAAAATTGTTCTTAGTTCAAGCATGGAGTGTGATTTCTATTATTTTTATGGAGGGAAACGGCACTTTGGGATTTTTATACGAGTACGTGTTTTTTTTTTTACGAATTTGTTTGAACTGTTTCGGTGTAAATAGCTTTTATTTTTATGTGTTATGGTGCTGGATGTTCTCATAATAGGTTATGAGCATACATCGCACATCGGCAACAAGAAAGTCACAACACAAAAATACTAAGTTAACGGGTTAGAAATATATTTAGGTTTTAATTTCCATAAAAATTTTAATAGAGCATTAAATAGTCTTCTTAAATATATTATTATCTTTAGTTCTCCGATATGCTCTCTCAGAAAGTTTAAATGGCAATAAAAAAAAACGTTTTCCCAAAAACTAAATTTATTGCGTTGTGATACTCTCGTTGCCGATGTGCGACATCTATGATGTGTGACACAGTTTTTAAAGGACGCCAGGGCCTCAAGTCTGCTATTACAATAGTGTCAGAATGGTCTCTTCATTGTGAGTTTTTGACAGATTTGCCATACAAACTCTGTCAAATACTCACAACGGCGAGACCATTCTGACACTATTGTAATAGCAGACTTGAGGCCCAGTATTTATGGTTCTCGTCAACTTTAGGCTAGTCTCTCGTCGTAGCCTAATATCTCCACTCACTCCACCGCATAAATCTTTACCAATGATAGATTTGATCATATAATTTTTTCCATTCTTTTACTAGCTGACCCGACAGACGTCGTTCTGTCAAATAGTAGATTGTTATACAAGGGTTGAAAGGGACCGATTTAGGCACGAGACGGTTAATGGTTCGAGTGCCTATGTATATAGGTTCTTTCACCCGAGTTAAACACTCTGCTTTTCATTTCGAATATGAGGAAAGTAATTAAAAACCTGATTAGTTAAACAAAATACGTATCTGAATCTGGTGAAATCATTTTATACAAATATCTGTAGAAAATAGTTAGCACTCGACAAAACAACTGAAGATCGAATTGCCGCTTTCCCGCCTTTTTTATGTTTATTTTTCTGTGGCGTTCTACCAGTCCGTATTTTTATAATTTTTGATCGTAAATATGAAGCTCAAATCTATGTAAATAAAATAATAATTTAGTGAAAAGTAAATTGTAAGTATAGAATCATGTTACAAAATTGTTGATACTAATGTTTTATTACAATTTTACGCCACGATTTAACAGAGTGGCTATATAAAAAGTTGGGACATGGCTTGCAGTATTTTTTTTTTTTGTCCATAGGGAAAATCGTTTCCCAGGGACGAAAAGTAATGTTTTCATCACTCTGATCAGGTAACTTCAAGCGTACTATCCAAGTATGAGAAATTAAAAGCTATTTGACTGTGGCAGTTTGTCTACGCGGAAAGGAATGTGTAACTGTTTTTTTTTAATGGTTATTTATGGCAACGACAGCTGGGAACAGTTTGTATTGGGAAAAGAAAAGAGGGTTTTTTACGTTTTTCCGAAATATTTTTCTATGGTTTCTCTTGATATGAACCTTCCAAGAATTTCATGGAATAATAAAAAAAAAATTGCTAATTTGGTCCAGCCGTTCTCGAGTTTCGCACATCGCATTTAGCGATTTATTTATATTTATATAGATACATAAGTTAACTGTAAAATTGGCCAGCAATATTTAAATAATTCATATGTTGGAGGTTGTACTGAACACTACATATCAGATTACAACATCATTTTGAATTGCACAGGGTGTTTCTATTTTCAGTTCCGCACTAAAGCTCTGACTTTAACTTCTGATTTTAATCTTATGACAACACCTAACTAATTCCTACTTTTCCTTTTACAGGTAAGCCATCGCATCAACCAGAATCGTACGTAGGCAGCTAAGGACGTAGTGAGTGTAATTCATAAGTGTTAGATGTTACTACAACAAAAACAAACAATAATAGGCAATAACTTTATAATATGTTGGGCAATCGGTCGTGGGCAGAACGATCGGTAACAGGCAACGTCAAATAGACACCCACTGTATAACGATTAGTAACTCTGTGTAATGTTATGAGGTCGTATAGAAATCAAAACTGACAAATTAAAGAACTGGTCGTAAGTTGAAGCGACATGCAGGTGGCTGAATCAGCTAGTTTACTTCTGTTACGGCCTGCCATGACATTGCGCGGCGGCGGCAGCGGCAGCGGTTTTCGTAATTCATTGCGTGTGATCCAAACTAGCCACAGTGCGTTGCGCGTCTCGGCTTATTCCACAAATCCCCCCTGAAAATCCCCCTTAGGAGGAAAAGTGGAATCAGAAAACAGTCTAGAATTCACCCCTGATAATCCCGCTAAGGGGGGAAAACAAGAATTGGAAAAACAAACAAAACTTATTCCAAGATCCCCTGAAAGTGATTTTTTTACATTAGGGTTCAGTTTTTTCCACTGAGGGGGATTCTCTCAGGGGGAATTAGTGGAATAAGCCGCGCGTCTCGACCGCGCAATAAACAGAAAAAATGCTTGCCGCGCCGCAATTCGCGCAATGTCGTGGACGGGCCGTTAGATAGATACATACATACATAATCTCACTTGCTTCGTTTACATTCATACATCTGGTCATACATGCACGCCGGTTGCGAGTACTACGCACCTGACCTTTCTGAAGAGCATCACCGATTAGGTCACTAAATGTCCTCCTAGGGCGTCCCCTCCCGGCGTTTCCACTCACATCTGCCTTGTAAATACCTTATTTTAGTCGCCTTTCACTCATCCTCTCAACATGAGTAAACCATCTAAGCATACGCTTTTCAATTTTGATCACTAAATCTTCTTTTAAGCCGCACCGTTGCCTCATCACATCATTTTTCAGCCTACCATTCATAGTCACGCCACACATAGATATCGATGTTTTTAGGCTTCAACTTCGTTGAAAGAAGATTTAACAGTATATTAACAGCTTCAGCCCTGTATTCGGTTAACGTTCCTGCTGCCATTAGTGGAATAAGTCCTACTATAACCATAATAGGCTAGAACAACAACAATAACAATACAAATTAACACCTAACAATTGCAAACACATAAATATCTCGATTCTCAACGAAGCACAAAGTATTGTAACTCAAGTTACAAGTTCAAGATACGTTTGTTTTATCATCACAATCTCGCGTCAAAACCCGGCCGTCGCGTTTTATATAAAAATATCAGGTTTTTCGATGAATATCTCTGATATGCTTCAAAGGTAGAAGAGATACCATCTAAACAAAATATTTAAAACACTTAAAAGCTCGAATAGTTGAAACTTTATACTAACGGGCTGCTTCGTTGGGCTAGTGGTCACAAGCGCTGAGTATGGGTCCTGATGCCATATTATGACGTTTTAATGCCATCATGATTCCAGTGCAACAGAAAAATGGAGCTAAACATGACCGCTAGCACCATCCCTATTTCGTTTTTTTTTTTCTAGGGCATCTCAGATTTAACCATTAGAGGTCGTGACTCTTACCGGTCTTTCCGGTCTTTTCTTTTCTGTAGTTGCCTTAAGCTCCTAAAAACTTAAAGCCTCCAGCCAGGGCGTAAAACTTATAAACTAAACGACTGCACGCTGAGGGCACCCCCTGTGGGGTACGAACCTCGGCTTAGGGCAGAGTCGGAGGGACTTTCCGGTATTTTTTTATTTTATTTGCTAGGGCATCTCAGAGTTAACCTTGAGAGGTTGAGACTCTTTAACCGGACTTTCCTGTGGTTGCTATAAGCTCCTAACGAAACTTAATGCCTCCAGCCAGGGCGTAAAACTTATAAACTAAACGACTGCCGCTAAAGGGCACGCCCTGTGGGGTACGACCCTCGGCTTAGGGCAGAGTCGGAGGGATTTTTCGGTCAGGAATCATAATGGCATTTATACTCGTACTTATCGAATCCCCGATCGGCAAAAGTGTTTTTAGGTTTTTCCTTCTGGAATTGCACAGTAGCAACCCGGAGTTTGGATTTGTGGCCGGCTGATGGCAATAGGCTCGCCCCATAATACGTGGGACTTAAACATCATCATCTACCTAGCCTGTTCCCAACTACATTGGGGTTGGCTTCCAGTCTAACCAGATGCAGCTGAATACTAGTATTTTACATGGAGCGACTGCCTATCTGACCTCCACAAGCCAGTTACTGGGTAATATGATACCCTTTGATAAGACTGGTTGTCAGACTTTCGGGCTTCTGACGAGCCGTAACGACTGTCGAAGATCTACGAATGACAGCCGGGACCAACGGCTTAACGTGCTTTCCGAGGCACGAAGGGCTCTTGGTATGTAAATATGGTCACCCATCCACGGACCAACCGCGGCAAGGGCAGGTTAACCTGATCGATCGATCCGTTACTTAGCCACGAGCTCCTCCCCCTCAGTTACATACACATAACATAATATCCACATAAATCACACGGCCGTGTACAACACGACACAGCCACACCCTGATCTGTTGATTAACGAATATTTTTCATAGAACACCTCATCTCCAAAGCATCATCGTCATCAGCGGTTCAGACTCCGCGTTGGCCTTTAGTCTGTCACAAAACAATTTTAGACGATGAAAATATTTTGTTTATACATTACATTTGGAGCAAAGTACATTACAAACGTCCCATTTACATGGGACTTGAACATAACTGTTGAAATGAAGGTAGATGCACCTCTGCCTAACCTTTTGAGGAATACAGGCGTGATGGTATGTTATGTTTAGACTAATGGTCAGATGTAATGTCCATGCTGGCCATTGCAGTTTTCTTGAAACTTCTTTCTGCTTTTACATCGGTGGATTTTACATAGGCCGCTGCAAACATATTCTAGCGACATGAGGCATTACCACTTCAGATTCACCCAACATCCAGTGCAAGTGCGGTGCTACTGAACAGATTACATCCCATCTGGTAGTGTCCCAATTTTCCGTTCACGCGCCCCTGACGATCTGAACAACGCCTCTGATGTCGCAATAAATGTGGCCACCTACTGGGCCCAAACAGTATAAGCAACATAGATAGTATAATCAGCCTACAATCATCCTACTGCTGGCACATAAGCCCACAATCACAGACACTCTTCGAGAAGGAGGATCTACCACGGAGGCGTCGTGCGGGTTGATAGATGTCCCATCAATCAACTAGGCTGAGTTGATTCGCAGTCCACTGCTGAACATAAGCCTCTCCCATGCTGCACCACAACACCCTGTCCTCCACCTTCCGCATCCAGTCTGTCCCAGCCACCTTTTTGAGGACGTCGGTCCGTCTAGCTGGGGGGCGTCCCACACTACTCTTGCCGATACGCGGTCTTCACTCCAGGACTCGCTTTTCCACCGGCCATCGGTCCTTCGACAAACATGGCCAGCCCACTGCCACTTCAGCTTGCTTACTCTGCAGGCTATGTCGGTAACTCCGGTTCTCTTCCGGAGAATTTCATTATCCGGAAGAGAACCTTTTCGGAGAGGCCTTTGCCCAACAGTGTCAACAGTGGACACTGTGCAAAGGCTTCACCCCGTGACTTCCAGCTCCTTCAATCCAGGGCTAACGTGGACCACTGGTCGTTTGTTTTGTCCAACTCGTCCCGCCATCTTCTACTGGGTCTGCTGCGATGCCTTCTAGCTGTCTGCCCACCCGCTGTCTAGCTGTTCACATGTCTTCGAATTTTTGTTTCTAGGACATGCTGGTTTTCTCACGATGTTTTCCTTTACCGTTTTGACAGCAGTGCTTATGAAATTATTTACACAAAGTAAAGCGCCTGGTTGGGTTCGAACCCACGACGTAAGTCGGGGTGCTTTACTACATACTTTTTTATTTATTTTATTTTTATTCTAGTACATTCTTCATCATAAAAACAATTTTCTTAGACTAATTAATAATGTGAAGCAATTGTTAGAGATTTCTTTAAAAGAAGTGTTTTCGTTCCAGGTTTAAAGCACTTTTAAGAACGCATCTGCATCACCCTAAGGTTGACTGGTAGAAAATGCCTCAGGCATTAAGTTTAGTCCGCGTTTGTAAAGTATTTTTTTACTTGTGCATAAAGTTTTAATAAATAAATAAGCATTGATGTACCGCCGAAACGAAAACAAAAAGATCGGTGAATTCATGTAAAAGATTACCGTTAAATGTATTTGGGAATCAACACGAATACGGTACTAATAAACAATGAGACGCATAAAACCCGTATCTGCAGCTCATGCGTATTGTCACACCTGGAAATTGAAAATATGCATACAATATAAATTAATTTTACAGATTTTAGTTCCGTCGTCCAGTTATCTACTGGCATTTTGTGGTAAAGGAATTTGAGATTTTATTTCGAAAGTATAAAATGTAGTTTTTGTAGATATTTATAATCATATGAAATTTAAAAAGGCATCATATTTAATTCTGGACCCGCGTAATATGATACTTTCGATATGCTCAAGGAACCGCCGTCAATCATTTTACCACCGAGTGAAATATGCATAATTTTACCATACGTTCACATTAATCAGGCTACTTCGTATAAAAATCATTGACGAGTCTATAATTGATTCATTAAAACAGTATGTAGAGGGGCTTCATCATCATTTCAGCCGAAAGACGTCCACTGCTGGACATAGGCGTCCCCCAAGCACGGCCACCTTGACCGGGTATACTAAAAGATCAATAATTAAATTATCTTTAAAACGGTGAAGTTTTCAGAAAAATACGCTTTTTAGATTTTGCCTCGATTTTGCGTGATTCTCAGTTTTTATCCGCGTTAGACATAACTTTACAAATTAATTTCACTATGTAATATAAACATAATCTAAAATATTCATATATTAAGTTATTAAGAAAATGCTCTAATTTAACATATATTTTTCCAAATCATTACTCGTTTAGACATGATTTTCAATATACATAAAATCATATCGTCATTATGCCGTTGGTCCCGGCTGTCAGTCGTTGTTCTTACTTTGACAGTCGTTACGGGTCGTCAGAAGCCCGAAAGTATGACAACCACTCTTACCAAGGGGTATCATATTACGCAGAAACTGGGTTGTGGAAGTCAGATAGGCCGTTATAACAACATAAAATAAAATAAAGTAAAAAATAATACAAAAAACAAGTGTTTTTTTCGATGTTTTCTTTTACTATCGTATGTTATTCTTGCTCACTTGTCTTAGGCATTTTAAAAGCAAATCACATTCCTATATACATTAGTTAGCATAAGCGTTCCGATAAACTAAAAGGCTCTAATGTTTTGTTCCCGACTTTTCAACCAAGATTACAAACAAGAGTGGCCTCGCTTTTAGATAAACGTTAAGAGCTTCGAGACCTTACTAATGTGACCACAGCTTTATTCTTTACTTACCTCGGGATCCTTTTCTGAGTGATTGGATGGGTCTTTATTTTTTATATTTTTTATACATAATATATTACCAACATAATATTAATAAAAAAATGTGATTTGCTTTTAGGTGGGTATCATATTTTTTGTTAGTCGTAAGAATTTAGATAGACCTGTTTAATAATAGTTATAGCACAAATTCTGTGGCATGGTGCTAAAAGGGTCAAAGTACGTTTTTGTGAGAAATGAGATTTGACTGCCAAATTATTGAAAAAGTTATATATTTATGTGTAAAGAAGGGCGGTGTTTGCTTTCATACTGTTACATAATAGCTAGTAATAAGTTTACTTATTTAATTTTATACATAATTTGGAACTAACATAGGATTCTTGTTAGTCCTAAAAAGGCTTAAGTAGCAAATATTTTCAAAAATACCAATTTTATCTTGAATTTTACTTTAATTCATAAATCAACCTACAAAGTATCAAATAAGATATTGTTGACATTATATATTATTATTATTTAATATTATATATTATTATATTAAAGATATTGTTGTCATTCGACAATATAACATGTAAATAATAACGATAAATGCTGGTTTATTGTTTTAATGTTAATTACTGAAAATAAGGATTAAGTATTTATATTGGCCCTTTTAGCACTAGGCGACAGAAATTACTGTTGTATTTCAATTTGTATATGTAATAGTTGACTTTTGTTATTATGAATGCAAACTATCTTTTGCCCGCGGTTTCACCCGCATAAGGGTCGATCCCGTGGGAATATCAGGATAAAAAGTAGCCTATATTTTAATCCAGTGTGTCAGCTACCTCCATACAACATTTTATAAAAATTGGTCCGGCCATTTGAGCGTGAAGAAGAGACAAACATACACACACTCACATCCATACTAATATTATAAATGTGAAAGTAACTCTGTCTGTCTGTCTGTCTGTATGTTACGTTTTCACGCCTAAACCGCTGAACTGTAATATTCATACGTTCCAAACCTAGTCCATTTCTCATAGCAAACTAATCATGGTCATTCTTCACACAGGACAGTAAAAAATGCAGCGACCATCCAGTTGATTTACAACGTTCTCTCGCTCTCCGATTTCACGGTCGGCTCGTAAAGGCATAGTATTCCTATACCGTGCACAGGTAGACATGTCCACTCGCTCTTGTACTACAAACTATCACAATTTAACACAGTGTCAAATGTGTCCATAGCTTTGTGAACGCGAACGTTTCCCTATGAACTCTTCCAATAAATAAGCGCTCAACGAAACTTTGGAATGCACAGATTGGCAGAACAGTCGGCCATTCAATAATATTTGATTATAATTTACATATTATTTATTGCAGTAAGAAATCTTGATAAAATACCAGTATTCTTATAATGTAAAGGTGATTCAAAATCAAAATCCATATTTTTTACCCTGTCATCGGATAAGATTTCTTAAATATATTTACGATTTTCCCTAAGTTCATCTCATGTTATTAATATTAAAATGAGACTATAGGTATTGCGTTTAGGTTACAAATGATTCACGTTTAGTCTCAGTGTAGGTGTCTGTATCAATGAAATACACATAAAATAATGTTAATGTAGGTAGTGTTTTTATTGCAATATAAACAAATAAATTATGTGCTAAGACATTTTAATGTTATATATCATGCTCTGCTAATTATTAAGTATAGGTTTTGTTTCTGTACCTAACTTAATGGGCCTTTTACGAAAAGTTCGTGATATTTACGAGCAGCCCTCAGCACCGGACATGCGTCAAAATACCTGTTCCACTTCGCACACTTGAAGCGTGTGTATAAATTGTATATTTTTAACATTTTAACTCGTCCACATCAAAGCGGTCACGCGTAATTCAAATATAAGACGTTTTAGTGAAACATTTAAGATGTCCTACCATTTTTCGGTTGAACACGGCATACAAGATCGTTTACAACCTGTTTACAAAATGGACTCGACTTTTTTTAATGTTAAAAGCGTTATCTCTTTTTAGAAGTTCCCTCTGACAATTTTAAGAGCCTCGTCGTATGTGAACTCTTGTTTTTTTTATTTATCCCTCTTTTGGGATGTCGCGGCATGGTCACTCTTAATGGGGCATGTAAAATTATTAATAATTGCCATTTATTTCCAGTTTTAGGGTTTCACGTTTGGAATAATTCTCAGGTTTTTTTATGGTATACCGAAGCAGTGAAGCCTACTGAAGCTAAGTAATTTTGCGTAACCAAATTGATATGAAGACGGGCCTTTAAGAAATGACCAGCTCCGGCGCCGACGCGCGACCGAGGTATTCAACACATAATTTTATTTTGATGTTTCTTGGTTACAGAGGGTCGTTAAAGTACTCTTACTTTGATACCGTATTATCGTTTGCGGCTTTTTACGGTTCGCTTCGTAATACGAGTGTATTGATAATTATAATTATCATTTTAATTCGATGCGTTGTTAAATCCTTTTGAGATGCTTATGACCTTCGGTTATTCCACTAGAATATTTATACTAATATTATAAAGCTGAAGAGTTTGTTTCTTTTTTTGTTTGGTTGAACTCGCTAATCTCAGGAACTACTGGTTCGAATAGAAAAATTATTTTAGTGTTGGATAGCCCAATTCTCTATTTAACATCACGCTACGACTCTTAGGAGCCGAGCAAAACGACAAAAAGTCAAAAAGAATGCTAAGCGAAAACGAAGTAATTGCGCGCGCGGTCGATGCGATGCGACGCGACGACGGGTAGTTTGTATAGTATAGCAGAAGCTAGTATTAGATAGAAGAAAAAAAAAGAAGAGAATTAAAGATTATAAACACTGATCAAAACTCAAAATTAGTTTAAACGTGGCTACTTATACAACGTTAGTTTATTTCGGGTGACACCTAACATTTGGCCTGTATTGTTTTGAGAGAATTTACATTTTGTTCCATTCATTACCAGTTACCAAGTGATTGTTTTAGTAAATATATTTTGGGCCCTTTTGTTTTCAACTGCATCAGCTTATTAACCTGCATTGCTGGGCGTGAGCCTTCCACAAATTATCATCAGTTTCATTAGACATCAATACCCATCAGATCTTTGAAGTATCGCTAGCTAATTTGATTTGACCCCGTAGAAATCCACTCCACTGCTAGACAGGGTCTCTCATATTAAACGCTGTTCAACTAGATCTACCACCTCGCGAATATCGCTGCTCCATTTAGCCTGGTGGCTTACTTGACTTTCACCATTATTTCTAATTCCTGGGCACACACTTCGTAACTTTGGCCTGCTACAGTTAATTTACAGACAGAACAAACCATCATTCTGATTATTATATACACATTGACATGGTTTTATTTTATCTAGTTGCCTATTTATGTTAATTTCTTTAAACCTGACTTGGTTTCCGTATGTCTTTTCCGGGTAACCACTGAAAATCAGCGCTGTGCTGTGGGTCCCTCATAGCACAGCATCATGCTGAGTGGGAGCCTTCTTGTCACAGTCATGACGTGCAGCTGCCAACTATTTTATTTTGTGCTCGTGATTGGTTTTTTTTTTTCTGTATACCTACTCAAGTTAATTATCGTTTTTTATGCACGTGTTTCTGTGACAAATAAACCTATTTTTCTTTCTTTATTTCTTTCTTTTTTCACATGTGAAGTATAATGTTATTATTTTAATGATTGTGAATGAGAAGACTATGTGGATCATTGCCTTTTTTTTCTCAGTTTGTTTTTAATCAAGGTATGGCAGTTTGAATAACTTATGGGACCAACCCAAATGACTCCTAAAAAAAAACTAAAATCCTTTCTTTGGTATTGTTTGTCGAATCGTTGAGCTCCTTATGTTCTGAGTTGAGCTGCACGATTACTGACAAATGCGTGCACTGACTGGATAGGTCCACTCAATCTGTGTGGTTCTTTCCTCAAAATACTATTTCAGACACCAATCTACATGGTCGTTCGTGGTCGGAGTTTCGGCCTTCTCTCTCAGAGTAGTCAGATACGAAACCCCGACCTCATCTAGTTTTAAAACATGATCGACGTGTAAAAGTGTTTGCATAAACCTACTTACAGAAACAAAATCATTTATCATTTATCACTGCCCGAACCGAAAATAGAACCCGGCATCACAGCAATCGGACTTGCAACCCTGACTAAGGAGACCAGGAGGCAGTTCTTTCATAATACATAGTTTGTTTTAAAAAATAGCACCACCCCATTTCCTCCCGTGAGTGTCGTAAAATGCGACTAAGGGACTTACTAGAGAATGGGCAGCAGCGTTCTCTATGCATTTTTAACACCATACTGCGATCGCCAACCCGCCTGCCAAGCGTGGCGATTATGGCAAACCCCCCAATTGGGGGAGGCTTATGTCCAGCAGTGGACGTCTTTCGGCTGAAATGATGAAATGAATAATGATACGCCTTAATAGTAACTCTAAAGGCAAATTAAAATCAACATGTAATTCTAAAATGGAGCGTCCATTTAATAGAACAACTCGGTCATAATGCGTGTTTATTTCGATCAGTTAAGCGCCTAATAATACGTCATACCATTTTAAATCAAAGTCGCAGCAAGGTGGTTGAGTCCACATTTATAAAAAGTATTTAAATAAGTCCTATTTATCAAGTCCAGTTTATCTTAATATTATCTTGATAGACTTTTAGGCATAAGGATGTAATACACTACAGACGCGCTACGTTATTGCTAAAACTATTTGGCCTTCGGACTCCACACATCGGTATATTTCCTTCCCATATGAATCACAACGAGCAAGACAAGTTTATTGATGTTTGCCTGTTAGAAATATGCAACAGTTCACACGTGAAACGATTAAAATGAGATCGAGGGCCGAACGCGTGATTTGAACATGCCAATCACCTGTCAGCTCCGCCAACTTTATAAGAACCCTTCTATGTAAACCAACCTTTAAGTTTGCATATTTAAATTCTACACTGCTTTGCCTTTTAAGCAATTTTCCTAAAGACGGGTATTGAGTTTTAATATGTATAAAGTACAACGAAATCGTCACATTTACATTCAGTGACGCTTACTATTTGCTACAAATTTCTGAACAGTCTGTAGGTACGACGGAATTATTCAATTTTATACGCATTTGCACGGTTTTAGGAATCCGATGTGATTCGCATTTGATATTCGGCCGTTTCTCGTGTTTTATGGGAACGTAAATTCCTGTCCATGTTAATTTGTTATTGCACACAAAGCTAAAATAACGAGAATCCTTGTTTTACTGCTAGCTCGTTCGAAAAAGGAAAAAAGTTGTAACTAGAACCCTCTCAAAAGGACACTAAAACACATAATTGCCACATTAAAGCATTTTTTATTTGCGTGTGTATCTGTGACTGTGACGAAGGTACTGCTTCATCGACCGTTTAATACAAGACTAGATTTCAATCGTTATCACTGGATGTAAATTGAAGTCCTTTATTAATTCACGAGGTAGCAATAAGTACCGCCTATAGGGCAGAACCGAGAAAGGTAAAAAAATCACCAATCTTAATAGGCCGGCTTAAAATGTTAGTTGTATGCGAGTCTATTCGATACACACGAGCCTCGTCCGAGCGGCCAAACACTTCGACACCGCGCGATAATTAGTTTTCGGCTGTCTAGCGGTCACGAATCCGAACATTCCAATGTATTGCCGACTCATCTGAAGGCTTATCTATATAGATACAGGTGTTTTTTTGTAGAATCTCTACACAAATCAGTTTGCGAGGCTGGCGGTTGAGAGATGATTTTAAGTTTAACTGTTCCGTTAAGTGCGATGTAGCCAAGTCGTGATAGACAAGAAACACTGAGATACTAACGAACTTTTTTATTGTTTATTTTAACATTTGTTGAATTCAGATCAGTCCAACATCTACAGCAACACGAACAGCGTTCACGAGCCGTATCTTGTGTTCCTCTTGTTTAATTGGAGACAACGGCCAAAGCTCCTCAAGCGGTATGCGATCAAAGCCGGTGTACTTCATTTCACAGGAGTGTAGGGTGTCGCAGCGTTCGTTGGCTAACAAAGGGAACGATGTGACTGATGCTAGTAATCCATAAGAACCATACTTCTTCAGCTCTTCTTTTAACATGTCAAATGAAAAAGCCTTACTTGCATCGATTCCCATGTCTGTCAGATAATACTCCAAAGACTTGTAGTAAATGTCGACAGCCTCCTGAAATTCTTCTTTATTACGACAAAGGTTGCCACACATTAGTATGAAGTAAGCCAAATCGGTGGCGGGAGAAGCACATCTCAATAATTGAAAATCAATAGCGATGGATTTATCTTTGCAGCACAGGAAGTTGGGACACCAAGCATCTCCGTGATCAAACACGGGGTGATCACCTCGACTGTTAGCGATGCGTATCAATTGTCCATAAATATCATCATTAACTACGGTGTTAAATCTTTGATAATAAACGCTTTCCGGATCTTCAAATTCTGCAAGCACTTTTCTATCAATATTTATGGCTTCCTGGAGATAGTTCGCATACCAGTTTCTATTCTTATCATTATAATAAACTTCGTTTAGTCCATTCGCAAGCTTCGCAAAGGTATCAGGTTTTTTAATTCGCAGAGCTAAGGACACAGCGTGGAAATGCGCCAAAGATTTGAGAGTCAAATTCCTTTCGTATAAAGTAATATGTTCAGATATAGACGAACATTCCTTCTCAGACAAGTCTTCCATCAAAATATAATCGTCTTTACCATCGAGATGACATCCGTAGCATTTTGGGAGGTAGTTCTGGATCCTCTCTTTTGCACCAGAAGTCTTCTGGATCTCGCACAAGATGGGTAGAATGGTTGAGAAAAATAAAACTTCTCTTTTAAAGTACGTGTGGCAGTCAAGAGATTTTCGCATTAGAGGATCATTTACTAGTCCTTTAGCGACGAATTTGGCTGTATTATTCTTGCCAGTCACTTGGATCCGGTACACAGCGCTGATGAGGCCCTCCCCTGCTGGCGCAGCTCTTGTAATTTCCACACTTTGGACATTGTCCTCACTTTTCGTCTTTAACTTGAAAACTTTGTCTATAACATCTTCAGTCAGGTGTTTGGAGATAGTAGCTAATGTTAACCGAACCATGATGCTGACGTTACTGACACTTGCCTCTGTGGTTTCAATTATTTAAGTACAAGCTGTGATTAACATGTCAAGTTTTATCATACTTGTTAACATTTGCAATCTGTAATTAATGTAAATATTATATAATCTCGTTTGACGCCAAAATAAATGACAATACTATTTGAACATTGAGGAACAAAGAGCACTCTCTTGATTTTAGCTGATAAAAAAGTAAATTGATTTGTAGAGTGTTTAATATTCTAATCTCCAGCATCATTTATTTCATCATCGTCTATTTATTCGCTCGACCCGAATAATAGAAACTTCTGATGAAATTGAAAGAAAAACACAATGTAACTTCGCTGTAATTCTGTTTTACACCAAACAAGTTACAAAAGTATGAGGAATCATAATTTGGTCACATTAACAGTTCAAAAGTATGAGGAATCATAATTTGGTCACATTAACAGTTCTTATTACTGGTTCATTCAAAAGTGCTATAATTACAGTGTCTTCTGATAAAGTACAGTGGTGCTCGTTGCTTTAGAGCCCTAATTTGGTGCCTCACATCAGGATGATGGACGACAGGCTTACGGCTCGGGGCTCGCTCGTGACGAGGCGTGCAAACGTCTTCACGAAGCGCCGCCGGAGACCCCTACCTGCTACCATTTCTCATGCAGACCTTTATTATGCCTCTTTCTAGTTTATGGATACCACTAATGTTGGGTATTTGTAATTGGTAGACGTTCCTACATGTCTGTTTACGGTTGGTGAAACGTTTTATATTTACTGAGCTTGGTTTAAATCTGAAATAGCTGCTATGAATACAGATATTGAAACCAAGAACACTATTATTACTTTTCTACAGTTGTTATGCCATGCTTATAGTAATCGAAAAGTCCATCAGCCGGGAAAAAAAAAATCATGGGGCCAAAAGTATTTTTGTTTCGTTCGTCTTTACTTTTCTAACGAGTTTCACTAAGTTTAATTCAAGCAACGTTATCATGGTTGCTGTGTGCTTTTTGTAAATTAAACAAAATATTACATAATAGACTGTATTTGTCACCTGTAAACACTGTTTCGTGGTTACCATGTAGTCCTTGGAAATATTCTGTGCCATTGTCAACATCTCAAGATAGTTATTTATTAATAGTAGACACGTAGGTACGTCATTCGTCATATATATTTTTGCTATGAGCATTATTATTTACAATGAACAAATGTTTTTAAAGGACCCATCTTTAAAACCTTGACCAAATGGACCAATTTTTTTCGCAAAACCGCGACTTTTCATTAACAATATCGTCAATATTAAAGGTTGTCTTAATAATGTATTTAAGTATTGGAACACGACGGATAGCCGGCGCCGCCGGCGCCGCGAGGTACATGATAAAACTGCACCGACTTCATGCCGACAAAAATCTTTTGATGTATCTCATTTTGTTTGATGCCTAGTGATGGGCCCTTCCCTTACTTTATTCATCGATAAATAAAAGTCTGTGTTAATCAATTTTATGTACACACGGCTACATATCAAGCTATTCTTTTCCAGAAAAAGCTGACCTCTCATTATAGGGAAATCCTATACAATTCGAGATCAGCTTATACTGGATGAATAAATGTATAGATTGATGTGTAGCCGTGTGTATTTCCCTTTTTCTATGAATTTTAATGTTTTCGCAATTGTAATAGCAATACTAACATGTTTCTTTTTCTTACTATGCGCAAGCAGCTACAGGACAACAATACTTCCATAACCTGAAGGGTAAGTGAAATTACTACTTACTTAAACATACATAATCATAAGATATTATTCAGATACTTGTTCATAAATAAGTACATACGGCCACAAATCATGCTATTAGTTTCCAGTTTAGGCTGACCTCGCATTGTATAGGATTTCCGTACAATGAGAGGTCAGCTTATACTGGAAATTGTAGCCTGATTTGTGGCCGTCTGTACAACCTAGTAATTGAAGTCGGCATAGGCTTCCACAAACGTATAAAGAAGTCTAGTAGGTAAACTCATACGGTATGTATTGCCAATATGGTTGTTATAAATATACTTAAAATTCTCAAAAAATGGAATCGGTAGTTCTTTAATGCCATTACCATTACGAACTACGATATCGATATCACACTATCGAGCCACGCACAACACTAGAACTTGGTAGCTGCACTTACAGTGATTACCCAATGGAAGGGAGCGAACAGTGAAAATAATTTGACATTAACCACTATGTGCACGACCTAGGAGTATTACCATAAATTCTGCTGGCTTTAAAGCCTTACTGAGAGTGAACTGTATTCATGACTAAACTATTTGTTCTTTGGACCGATTGTGGTCTAATCTGGGACTAAAAGAAACCCGGGTGGAACTGACAGCTACAAATTCTGACCTATAAAAATGTGAAAAAGTTTGGGAAGGCCAATGTCCAGCAGTGACCGTTTTCAGCTAGAACGTTGATGGTAGATTAAACTATTAAGTTTAATAGATTTAACTTAGGTCGGAAATGGAATTCGAGATCAAAAGTGTAAACAAAGAAATGTCATTGTCAAAGTGACGTTTCAGGGGTAGTCAACTTTTCCCTAGTCATAAATTTTTTTTTTTCTTTGTTATTAATTATGGTTTTGTATTTTAATATTATTAATTATTTGAATTTATTATATTTCGTGCTTTTGAAATCACGCTGAAACGGCGTCTCAAAATGAAACCAAGTATAGCCTAAGGTCCCGTCGTTAACTAATGAAAATAAAAGATTTTTATTCTTTTGAATAAGTTGCTTATGTTTATTTATTTGATATAATTTACATTTCAATTGTTAACGAACATATTAAAAAATTATATAGTTTTCACCAGATAACATACAAGATTGTCTTGTTTAGATGGAAAAACCTTTTATAAATAGAAAATAATAAATGGCAGTCAAAATGTTTAGAGCTTCTGCCTTATTGCCAGTATAAAAATAAAAATAATTAGCACGATTTTATTTCAAATAGTTATACTTTAAAGCTGATTTTACTTATTTAAGATATGCCTACAATTATATCACTATATTATAGTATTTTTCGACAAACTACACAATTATGGTTATTATTTTAAATTGGCAACACCTTTGTTTACATTTTTGATCTTGAATTCCATTTTTAGGTATAACAAGTATCTATCTACTAACATATTTGTAGATATTTCATGATACTAACCAATACTCACATGTATGTACCTACAGAGGCCAGCACATCAAAATACACGAAACTGTAAATTTTCTCCAAACGATTTAAAACTTTAGAATGTCGGTGATTAAGTTCAAAATGGAACGAAAAATTTGTACAGTCTGTGCAAACGTGATGTGCTGGTCACCGTACCTGTAACTCATTTCGTGCAAGCAGTCCATGAACCTGAATTCTTCCATAACCAAAACGGCAAGAGAAATGAGAATAATTTTAAACCAACTTACACTGAAAGAAATAATTATCCGAACTAATTAAGTTACTTCAAAAATAACTCAACTTTAGTTATAAGGAAATAAACTTTGCTTAAATTACTAAAACTGATTTGTAGTGTGCAAAATAGGGTTTTGTAACAGATAACATCTAGTTCGCAAGTCACAATTTTTGTGTAAACAGTAACCAAAAGTTTTGTTACAGTTATGCAAACATTTCTTTCAGTGTAACTATTTTCTTTTCTGCTTGATTTCTTTATTAAATTCTGATCTCCTTTTATTCTATGTTTCTCACTCTTCTTCAAATTGTACAATCCATTATACTGTATGTTTTGTTATTTTTAGTTTGATCTAAACACACACAGGGCGTGAAATGAGTTTTGGCTGCAGATTTTACCTGATTAGGTATATTTGCAGATCAAGCTTTAACATACCAAGGGGCTGGTCTCCTCGTTTCCCATTTTCTCTGGCTCTGAGCTTTTTGTCCCTACTGATGTAAATTCCAGTTTTATCAACAACAATTTCTCCTGTTGCAACAGGATGTAATTTAATGATGATTTTTAATTCAGAATGCAAAATCCGAATTGAAAAGGCAACGCTTTCTCTAATCGGAATGTTCATGTTTATAACGTAAAACCCGGTCAGGACGATTAAATGTAACCATAATTTATTATAGTAGGCTCTGGTTCTCTGACCCCCAAAATGAAAGGAACATATCACCACCACATTCCACAACCCTTATTTAGGTTGATGTTCCTTGCCTTACAAGGGAATCGGTATCTGTTCCAAATATCCCTGAAATATCCCTGATAGACCTTTGCATTTAATATTCTTGAGTTTAGTTCTACGTGGTTCTTGTTAACAATTACTCATATATTTATGGTTTTGTTTCAAGCATCCACGGAACGAACCCCTTGGATGCAGCAAGGTAGATACATGTCGCACATCGACAACAAGAGAGTCACGGCACATAAAAATTACGTTGTTATAATAATCCAACGAAAAAGGCAATCATAAACTTTATACGAGTATGCTAAAACAAACGTCTTAATTATAGTGCGATTCCTCGCCGAGAGATGGCATTTAATATTCTTTTACCAATTTTTTAAAATTTATTTTTTGTACGTTTGGTGCCTAACGAAAAGAATAGCACCACCCCATTTCTTCCCGTGGGTGTCGTAAAAGGCGACTAAGGGACTTACTAGAGAATGGGCAGCAGCGTTCTCTATGCATTTTTAACATCACACTGCGATAGGCAACCCGCCTGCCAAGCGTGACGATTAAGGCAAACCCCCCCAATTGGGGGAGGTTATGTCCAGCTGTGGACGTCTTTCGGCTGAAATGATGATGAAATGATTATTTTTCATCGAGCCACTTTCCTTCCTCTTGTATCGTAAACAGTGTCACATCAAAGTGTGATTTCTCAAAAATTACATTTATTATGTTGGGACACTCGTTGCTGTTGTGCGATATGGTGACCATTACCATTCATAACGGTGTATTCCCGCTGACCCCATCGCCCATGTCCCCATTAATGGTAATTCACATAAAAACCAAAAAAAAAGTTCCTTTTTACTTTTTTACTGAGTTTTTAATTATTATTTCTAAAATCAGTACTTAAATGAAAATGGAGACTTTTTTAGCCTTTTTCTGTGAATTACCGTTAATGGGAATACGTGCGATGGGAACAGCGGGAATACACCTTCGTAACGTCAACTTATACACTACTTCGTGTCATTCATGTTGCGTGTATCTTCATTTCTATCATCATCACTGTCAGTCCTGTTCCATTCACTACCTTCCTTCTGTGCCATGCTTCTTGTGTCTATCTTGCTATCTGTAAAGTCTTAGCTAGCATTTCATCAGCAGGGATCTTTTCTACGTCCTCCTGCAACCATGAAAAACTTGGGTTACTTTTCTAAGCCAGGAACTATAGTTACTAATCTATCTTCCTTATTGCATCATTAAATTTATAATGTATAGAATATAATTATTGCATTGTAAGTATACATAAAAGGAAACGTGGAAATTAATGAAGAATTGTATGTAATCGAGTTTGCGAACATCTATACATAATAAATAATGTACATTCAATGCGAGCTAACATCCGCATTCATCGGTAATCAATCAGAAAATATTAGCTTAGTCAATCGACGCCATCTTGAATTGAAAGAATACAAACTTAATTATATTTAATATACATGATTTGTAAAAAAAAACTATTTTTAAATCTTGGCTGTGATTCAATTCTCTTCCTATGTTGTTTTACAGACTGGGTTCTGCAATGAAAATACTAAAATATTCCATCATTTTCGGATTAAAAGCGCACCAAACATTAATCCATATGCATGCATTTAAAATATAGTATTGACAGCCGACCCCTACATACTTCAGGAGAAAGCCGGATTTTGGCTCCCAGGTATGTTAAGTTTGGATGTCTGAATTAAGTATCTAAGACATTTTTAATTAGAAATCACACTCGGTTAGTATCTGAATGCGTCTGACTTTCTTAATCTTAGGCTTTCCCAATCATTAGACTTTTATTTATTTAGTAACTCTGCCGCGCTAACGAAGAATGCAATAAATCGATTTTGGACGATTTTGAGTTATATGTTCGTTGAGTTATATATTTGGAGTCAGCGAATCGAAATCTATTAACTCTCTCCCTCTAAGGAACTTTTTATTGATCTTTCAGGAACTCAGTTTTTCAGTAAGCAAAAATGCAATAACTAAAACTTCATAACAAATTCAATAATCATCAAAAATACAATTATTCTCGGAAGCGGCTTCAACCGGCTTTATCTAAAATCAATGCCTAAGCACATCAGCTATCTGCCAGTAAAAGTCCCGTCAATATCGGTCAAGCCGTTTTGGAGATTAGCCGGAAAAAACAGACAGACCGATAGACACAATAATGTTACTTTCATATGCATTTAGTAAAAAGCTGTTATTTTGACATTATAAATAGATACTTCAATTTTATTCATTTGTATGTATATTTATCGGAATGTGTAAATGTGTCTAATGAATCGGAACTATATAGGTGTGCGCGTCCAATTATAGGAGACTAGCTTTTGCCCGCTGCTCCGCCCGCGTAGGTGTCGGTTATCGCGTAAAAAAGTAGCCTATGTCCTTCTCTATATCCCAGGCTATATCTCTGCCAAATTTCATGACGATCGATTCAGCGGTTTAGGCGTGAAAACGTAACATATAGACAGACAGACAGACAGACAGAGTTACTTTCATATTTACAATATTAGTAGGGATTACATCTTTCACTTAAGTTTGGCAATTCTTCGGGCAATGTCGCTTACCTTGGTTCTCCTGCGGATCTTTTCATTTCTAATTCGCTAGCCCTCTCCATTGCCCTTAGAGGTGACTTTTAGTCTTCTAATGAGGCCCATTGTGGGTATTACGCACTGATCAAGACTTTCGTCTTGATTCACTGTGGTATGTGGGACGAGAAGATATTGCGTAGCTTCCCAAACGCTGCCCAGCCGAATTATTATTAAGAGTGGCAGTGAGCAATCCACATTGCTCGCAGAACAGATGGCCGATGGAGCCGAAATGTTCTGGAGTGGCAACTGCGTATATCGGAAGACGTAGTGTTGGAAGGCCTCCCACAAAGTAGATCGATGATTAGAACCGGTTGGTGGCGGTGCTTGGCGCTGCCCTATATCCAGCAGTGGACGTCTTTCGGCTGAAATGATGATGATGGCATCGTTCACTTATCGTATATGTTCAACCGATTTTGACTTCTATTCCGTAAGCATAAGGGTGGCATTAAAAACAAAAAAAGTGGTTACAATAGCAACTGTTTACTGCAGCTACCATTTTTCATGCCACCAACGCAATAGAAGTAAAAATCGGTTGAACAGACTGTAAGACAGTTTGATTTAATTTTCTAACCTTATTTCAATTTGAGTGTATAGGTAGTAGGCCAGGGTTCAGCCCTTTTCAGATTATCAGTATGGATGAATGTTTGTCTATTCTGCAATAAGGCAGATGATAAGCAAGTGTATGAAATAAAAAAGTAGCTTTGAATCGTTTAGTGGGGTCTAGCAAGAAAATATATTTTTTTTTGTTTTTTTTTTTGCGTTTTCTAAGAAAATTTACCATAGTAATGTATATTTTTTTACACCATTGGAAAGTAGAGATTTCAACAAACAAAAACCCACCGACTTTTAAAAATATTTTGACGTGAGAATTTACGATCGAAAATTAGGGTGCTTTTTCCATATTAAGTCAGAAAAATATGAATATTTTAAATTTAAAAAATTGTGTGTTTGGGATATTTAAGTAAACCTTTTTTACAATCCGTTCAACCGATTTTGACTTCTATTGCGTTGGTGGCATGACAAATGGCAGCTGCAGTAAACAGTATTATAACCACTTTTTTGCTTTTAATGCCATCCTTATGCCTACGGAATAGAAGTCAAAATCGGTTGAACGGAATGTAAAAAAAGTTTACTTAAAAGTCGCAATGGAGTGTAAGGGCGTGTTGTTTCACGTCCATTTGACGCACGCGTATACGTCATAAATGGCGCTAACTATCGTCAACCCGTTGTTTCACAAAATTATACCCTTAAAGTTCGTAAAAAAATGACGATTACAGTAACAGGTGTCATACTCACTGGTTAACGTCATTTTATTATTTTACCTTTGAACTTTGACGATCGGTTTTAATGCAGTGAAACAACGCTTTGTATTTAACGAACGTTAAATATCATATGTAATCGTTATTATTTGACGTACGTATGTTACGTTAACGAACTGTTTGCAACAACCGGCCCTAAGTGCCAAATAGACCTTTGTCACAATAAAATAATAAAACTACAATCATGCGTTATTCATTAGAGTATAATCGTGTTTAATCACAGGAAATTGAGAATTACGCGTATAATAAAATAAATGAGATTTTTTACATAGCGACTTTTAAATGAACATAAAAAATGTCGGTAGGTAAATATTATGTTTCCTGTTTGTTACGAGGATGCATTTTTGGTACCTAATGATTAGCTTAGATTATTATCATGAATGGTATGTTAGACGAAGACCCGTTTATCACGCCACCTCCGAACATATTATTAACGAATAGTCTTGTAATAGCTATCTTTCGAACGCGGAGAAAAAGTTAAAGTTAATGTGATAGAATTTAGCCTTAGCTTTATTGTTGGAAATCATGATTAGTTCAATTGGTCTCTTAATACATAAATAGTTATATAATAATAATATTAATACTTAATATATAAATCCAATGTCGGGACAGTAATTGACGACCAGAGTTTACTCACTCAGATTTATTTCCAGGTTTCCAAACAAATTGGTCCTTCTGTCCGGGTTTTTAAATTTAACCACGGTGGACCTCTGCTGACTACTAGTATTGAAGGATGTATTCTATCTGACCATGTAACATTTATTCAATGTTTATTTTTAAATGGGCCAACGAGAGTAAAAGCCGTTCCGTAGCACCCCGAGGCACGGATCCCCAAAAATGCGTTCTGATAATGAATATTTCCTGCTACTGGTGTTTCCCGTTACTTAATTAGTAACCTCGAATCGTAACTACCTCACAAACTACCTAACAAGCCATAAAACATGCGGATTATTGAAAAAGAATAACAATAAAAACGTAAGGCAAAATGGCCGAGTTACCTGCGCGCGCCATCGCTCCTTCGAACGTTTCTTTTTTTTTTTTTCAAATATAAGGAACGGGCACCGGCGTCCAACAGATAAAACCCTGTTGTAGACACGAGTAAGACAAAAGCACGCCGTGTTGTAGTTTTATTTTTGATTTTAATCGTCCATTTTGGTCGTCGAGTGGTGTGGCATAACGCTCGTTTTTACGTCAACGATTTATGACCGTCCGTCAGTCGAGAGCGAATATTTAGCCTTGGTTATGTCACTCTTTACACTTTCTTGTCCTGCTCTATATAGCATTACCTACTTGAATATTATGTTTTAGTTGGTCACAATCATGTCGGAAACGCCTAGTTTTTTTTTTTTTTAATTATCATTAAATACCTACCTTATTTTTACTTGCTATAATTTTCCGGTCCTATTGGCAATATCCGCACGCGAAAAATTTTAGTATTCAATTTCGTTTTAACTTGTAATATTCAAAAAACCAAATTGATTATCTGTTTACCAGAATTAACTAAAATTACAAGTACAACCCAATTCGCTATCAGTAACAGAACTCAGATGGACAAGATAAGAGGATAATACTCTGCACACAACTCTAATAGTTGCTAGCCATTAAAAATCTCGTTAAGGAGTTTACTCAGCTTAAATATGTGCGATAAGAATGTGTAAGATAGGTTAGCTGCATTTTTCTGAGCTGATTTGGCAATGCAGCATAAAGCAATAAACTGATATGGTTCCTAGAGATAATTTTCGACCAGTGTTCGTGATCTCTTGAGTTTTCACAACCAACCCTCGTATAAAAGCCTTGATAAATTTAACTTAAACACTTTACTACCCCATATTTTTAATACGCCTACGCAGAGCTACGTAGTTCGTGGCGCTACGCTTCATTGTTAACTTAAATTATTACTATTTAGATATATTTATGTAAGTATTATTCTATTTCTAAATATAATAACAACGTAAAAATCTAAACCGCGACACATACCATTATAACGGTAAACTCTAATGACTCCAGTCTAAACTGTTCTCACTGCAGTCAATTTGTCAAAAAACCTCATTTTAATTTAATCGTTCTCTCAGAAAATTAAGTGTAAGACACTGGCCACATTTCCAAGTAGCCAATGGGAAAAAAAACTAAAATTTGAAATAAGAAGGCAGGATCCCACAATGTGATTCGCGTTTAGATTCCGTTCGGAGGTTTCTACAAAAAACGTGGTTTTGTGGCGAGCGTGCGAACAGGCCCTTTGTCCGCCTGTATGTCAAAAGTGCATCTGTCGGGCCGTTTATAATTTCAGTAGTGTATTTATCAGAGACACGACATCGTTGCACTTGTTGTGGTGAAGCGATGAGTTGTGATTTTCAAGTCATAAACTTAATGTATGCGCGCTCAGACAGCCTGGACTTGACTTCAGGAGTGCTGAAAAAATAAACACGTATGAATCTGTAATACGCAATTTGATCTTTAGAAGCCTTGTCAACGTTTCTGAAATTCAATAAGCATAATAAACAATTATTTGTAAAAACGGGTAAAAATTGGTGTTTTTACCCGACTGCCCCAGGTGGAGGGTAATGTTTTTCGAGAGTATGTATGTATGTCTATTTCTTTGGCACGCTCTGTAGCCTAAACGGATTGATGGATCTTAACAAATGAGGTGTCGTTAGATTCTTCATAATTGTGGAAGTGACATAGGCTGTATAATATTTATAAATTGCATTTGTACATACAAAAAAAAGGGGAAAGTTAAAAAAAAATTACATTATTACTGTTATCAAATAAAAGCTAGTAATGAGATAATTCCAAATATAAGAATATATAATTAATAATACAAATAATCTTGAAAAAAATTATAATAAATAAATAAAGATAATAAAGATTACAATGCTTGTTTTTCTCTTTTCAGCTGTGTTTTTACAGTAGAGTTTTTTTTTAATTAAATTAAATTATTATTATTATAAATTTTGCATACCTTCCGGCTTTTCCTTCTTCAAAACCGTCTTGGGGACTGAAAGACCATTTGTAGCTAACAAAAGATAAATTCAAACTGTATAGTAATTTAGTCGTATTTTATTTTCCATGTGACTTGTAGAGAACAGGCTTCAGGAACCCAAAACCCGAGGGCGATCATGCCTCGGATGCCACGCATTACCATGAGAATTGCTCAGAGAACACATACAAGCGACTTGATGCATATCTTCTGTACAAATGCATTCTGAACGAACCTTGCATAGCTTTGTGCATCGCTCTTTCTTCTTTGTATAACCTCAAAATAACTAATTTTAAACTACATAATTCTTTTCAACGTTTATCTGCTTATCGGGGCATGTTATCCAAGCTTGCATCGTATGGACTGCTTTGTTGACTCGCTTCAAACAATTTCTAATATTTCTCATTCAGGCGAGTGTGAACCGCCTCAAGCGACCGCCGGATAAATTTATAATTAAGTACCTTAATTTGTGGTTCGCTCACAAATAACAAATCACTGATAAGGATCAACTTTTTGTAAAAACACAAAACTCTATCGTTTGTAATTATAAAACACTCGACTTTCAAATCAAAAGGAACGAATCTGATGGTATCGCTAACGCACGACGTTATGATCGATTGATATCGATAAAAATAAACTTGCAGCCTAACTTATTGATACGATAACGATGAGCATTCGGGGGTGGCAGATGCCTCGCCCTTTGATTTCTTTACATTTCGAAAACTCTTAACTTATTCTTTATTATGAACACCGTATCGTATTTTGTGCACAGTCAACACGTACCCGTTGACTTGGTTCTTATTTTGTAGGGAAGACGGTTCACTTTTGGCTGTCAGACAATTAAGATCGTACATCATAAACTCGAATCTCCAACCCCGTCGCAGTGGGATGCTGGCTGGAATCCAAGAATGCGTTTTTTATTACTACATGTATAATAGGAGGCAATTATTAAGTTTCTACGTTTAGTATTAATGATTTGTAACATAATTTTTAATGTCTTTAGGTGGCGGCCGCGTCTGTTGCCTGCGTCGTTGGCTCGTTTATTTTCCACGCCACACAACCTGAGTTTCGAGAATTGTTATTGTGCCTTAAAATTTGATTGCATCAAGCTATAAGTAATTTTTAACGTACTTAATAGTGCATGGAGGCATAAAAATATATAGAATAATTGTTTATTTGAAATTAATTGATGATTAATGCATATTTAATTGAAACATAAATTTTCGGCGGTTTGACAGAAATGCGACAAAGTTCATTAGGCAACATACAGGTTTCTCTATGGCATTTTTGGCAAGTTTTGACACCAATTTAAATGTAAAAATCTTGTTAGGAATGTTGCTTATTTAATTGTACCTACTTAGAGATGTAAAGCCTTTTTTCCACGAATTTAATACTAATCTATACGATGTCAGGCCACTCGCTAAATGTAGGAAAGTTTGGCGCCAAATGATAAAACGTTGCATTAATTCATTAGTTCGTCTGAATTAATTTGCTCGTGGATCGCCATTGAATAAAATCTCGGAAATGTGATATATCAGGCTAATAGACTCATAAGATTATTTTATATTACAAGGTATTTTTGTAACTTTTTCAATACTACTACGCCATAAATTACGAGTAGCATACTAAAAATCATCATCTGCCTAGTCCCAAGGTAGCCTTTTCCCAACTATGTTGGGGTCAGCTACCAGTCTTACCGGATTCAGCTGAATACCGGTATTTTACATGGAGCGACTGCCTATCTGACCTCCAAAACCCAGTTACTGGCTAAGACTGGTTGTCAGACATTCGTGCTTCTGACGACCCGTAACGACTCACAAAGATCCACGAATGTCGACCGGGACCAACAGCTTACGTACTTTCCGAGGCACTGAGGGGTCTTGGCATGTAAAGATGGTCACCCATCCACGTACTAACCGCGGCAAGCCTAACTTAACTTAATCGAGCGGCTATTATTACTTAGCCACAAGCTTATACATAAGTATTATTGACAAGAGAGATTATTAACAAAGTATTAACTTCATTGTGTTGGATTTCACACAAATTCGACTGCCAGGTTTCCTTAAGGGTCTCAATGTTTGGAGCATTTCCAGTCTGCTAATAACAACAAACTACAATGAAAGAGCTGCCTCCTAGTCTCTTACTTAGCTACAATCCCCTCAAAATAAAATAAAAATCCCCTCAAATTAGAATACTAAAAATAAATCATTTTATTATTCTAAATTCCGTTTTATTTGAATACACGTGTGGATTCTTAAATATATTCACTTCTTCTAAAATTTATGAGAACCCGTTGTTTTGATCTGACTCTCAACAAACTGATGACGATTTACTTCCTTCACGCGATCAAAGACTTACTAATAATATGAGTAGTATAATGATAGTGAATAATAAAAATCGTTGCACATTCAAAAAACGGTTAGGTATTCAGAACAACAGCGCTTTGATCGCCAAAGTATTTAGTAAAAGGACCACCCGTATAAAAAGACCAGTTGACCACGGCCATTTCGGTAGTTCCCCGTCCCACAATCCGCACTGAATACAAACAGCCCATTTTGTTTATTACATACGTGTTAACATAGCAATTTGGGCTTAAGTAATAAAAACAATTAATTAATATGAAACTTGGTTACTTGAGGCACTTCTAAAGAATTTTAAATGTGAGAGTAGTGCGTTAATCAACGTAAACTGACGCATTGATTTATTTAGGAATTTTAATTGTACGTTTGTGTATATTAACAATTTAGATTTTTAAATATTGAGTGAAATTCCAAACAGTAGATTTAACAAGGGCATGACATACGAAAGACACTGCGTTTTTACTGTAAACAGCTCAAGTCTCAAGAAATCGCCGTTTATTGATATCCATACTAATATTACAAATGTGAAAGTAATTCTGTCTGTCTGTCTGTCTGTTGCGTTTTCACGCCTAAACCGATCGTCATGAAATTTGGCAGAGATATAGCCTGGGATATGGAGGAGGACATAGGCTACTTGCTTTTTTTACGCGATAACTGACATCCACGCGGACGGAGCCGCGGGCAAAAGCTAATAATATAATAATAATTATGAACTATTCCAACAAAAGTAGAGGGTGAGGGTGGGGTAGGGGGTAGAGGGTAGAGGGGGAGGGAGGGAGGGAGGGTTTGGTCACCCAAACCCGACTCACCAAGCCAGACTATTATTAGGAAAATCCAAAAGATCTACTACATACAAGTCACATGAGCCAAAGAAATCAGCCAATTTACCATCCCTGTGCCTAGCCTAGCCTGGCCTTTAAAACAGGAGCTAAAACAAACATGTCTGTAACAACGATGCTGAAATGGAATTACCAAGATTGCGGCTCCTCGCTGGTTGTCACCAGGCACGATAAAGCCTGTTACTGAATCGTGGGAAGCAACCTTATAGTGTTCGAGACATCGCCGACAACCTGAAGAAGAGAGATAGTCTAAATCTCTGGACGTACACAGAAAGGGCCGAAATCGTAGATGTCGCATGTCTTCGAATTGGTTCTAGGACATGCTGGTACCGGTAAAGGAAAACACCGTTTCCTCACGATATTTTCGTTCATCGGTTTGAGAGCAATATTGATTGATGATTTAAATAAAACTTCTTTAATAACCGTACAAGCATTTTACTATGTAGTTTCTAGCTGTCTATTTCTGGTCCTTGGAGTCGAACAGAAATCATCGAATGTATATTACATTTCCCTTTCATAACTATGATAACCATATGTTTTTAAATACACTCCCAAATGACGATGCGTGCGTTTGATCTGCCAACTCATGAGCTAAAGCAAAACCATGCAAAGGCTATACTGAAAAACATCTCCCAAAATGCACATCATCCATAGTTCTACCTCTATCTCGAAAAAATGGCAGCTAAAAGTACACTATCTAATTCTTTTATGAGGACGGTACCAACAAAGCCACTCCAACCACTTGACTGTATTGTAACGCCACAATGGCGCTTTGATTTCACTATTGTGCTCAGGCGCAGGTAGAACCCCGCTTTACTTGTAATCCTTAATAATGTTTTGTTTGCTGAGTTTGGAATAAAATGGCGTAGTATTGAAACTCGTGTTGGAGAGTTTCAGTACGTTTTATTAGACAGGTTGAGCTTTGTCTCTGAATGCTTTGATACTCTGTGACACTTGTGGACTTTTGGAGTCGCGAATCGTACACGTGCTGAATGAATATATATATCGCGTATAAATTTGCCGCTAGAGGCGCCAGTGTAGTGTGAGGTCTCCGAAATGTCAAATGTCACTGTTTGTGGGTGGACTACGCGGGTTTATTTCAAAGTAAATTATAAATGATTTTATTTCTGTAGGTAGGTTTTTATAAACACTTTTACACGTCAATCATATTTTAAAACTAGATGAGGTCGGCGTTTCATATCTGACTACTCAGAGAAGAAAGGCCGAAACAAACTCAGAGGTCACAGTCTCTTTTAAAGTCCACACTTAATCTTGGTCAAGTCATGTGAAGACCATGTAGATTGGTGTCTGAAAAGGTCCTTTGAAGAAAGAACCACACAGATTGAGTGGACCTGTCCATTCAGTGCACGAATTTGTCAGTAATCTTGCAGCTCAACTCAGAACATAAGGAGCTCAACGATTCGACGAACAATACTAAAGAAAGGACATTTGGGCAGGCCGCATAAATTACTCAAACTGCCATACCATGATTAGGGAAAAAAATAAACTGAGAAGAAAAAAAAAATAAACAAAAAAGTAATACAAAATTTAATAAAAATAAAAATTAATTAATTAGATTAATATTGTGAATATTTTGCAATACCTGAGATTAAATATAGCAAATGTGAGTTACGGGTCAATGAATGTCCGTGCTTTGAAACAGTTTCATCCTTCGGAAACTTATGTCCTCCTTTTTTCTGAACAAAACGGGCCTACGCAACACTGCGGCATGCTCGATATTTTTACTTAACGGTACGGTTTTAAGGTAATAAATATGAGATAAACATACAATTTTTTGTCACGCCCGTAGTAACAAACATTAGCAGTTACACTTCAGGACCTTCCTCGACAGTGGCGCCAACTGGTGAGCACAAAAACGGTAGCCCTCATTGAGAATCTTTCCAAGTTCATATAAGAAACAAAATAACTTTGCTTTTAACTCTCTAGTCTCCACTCTGGAGTTCGTTCCTCGAACCCCAGGATACATACTGTCTAGTTTGGGGCTCAGTGGTAAATTATATTTTGTAACCTAGCTGTAGGTAATATTTTAAGCTACTCAGGTCGTCTTAAGTTGGTGTTAACCTGTGAACCTACTTACTGTATTACCTAGACAATAAACTATTTTCTATTTCTACTCTTCCTTCATGAATGATGTTGATGGTAAGAAATCTGTCAGATTTCATTAAAGATCAATGATTGAGCATGTTTGTAGTCGTAAAGAAAGTATATACGGTACTTATAACAAAAAAAAAAACAATTTTTAATTTATTTTGTCTGTCTGTCTGTTTGTTTGTTCCAGCTAATCTCCGAAACGGCTGGACCGATTTTGACGGGACGTAACTAACAGATATCTGATGTTATAAAGAGTAACATAGGTTACTTTTATTTAAAAAAAAGCCTCATGGCGTTTGACAAAAATAACACAATTATTATGTATTATTAATACTCTGGACGATACTAGAGTACAGCAGTAGCCGCAATTTAAACAAGACACGCTTCATATGATGTAGTTTAACCGATATTTTATTGGCAGCCTGACGAGGCGAACTAACCTGTAGGCGAAGCATAAGGGCCGCCTAAAGAAACATACACACAACACAAGCAATAATGACCTTTCAGCTTCGGCTATAAGGACGAGGCTGCCAGCACAATTATGTTGGTAATATCTCACTGGGAAGCAGGAACTGAAGTTGTATGGTGAACATACGTTGTCAGTTATTGTATGAGAAATTATGCTAAGATGCCAAGTTGCCTCTACTTTTTTTATTATTTTGTAGATTTATGCATCTTCAAACTCGTGTGTTTCTTAGCTAAAGGAAAACAAGTCTAAGTCACGAAATAAGCAACTTTGGATCTATTTAATGCCAAAATTGGTTTCAATTACCTGCCTTCTGAAAAATACCTCCCCAAAAAAAAACACTATTACTTACTCAGGTTATTTCTTCATACTTATTATGAACCGACTGTGCAACACATAAAAACCTGAACTTCAAGACAATTTGAAAATTCTTGAACACAATTAAAAACATTAATGACAAAAAGACATCTTGCATTTAATGATAAATATCGATAAAAATTCTGAATCGATTCGTTACATTACTATTTTCCGATATATCGATACATCGACACGAACTCGGCATCAGAGAGATTTGTAAGAGCATTCTAGACCGTGAAGGCTCTATAGTTCAGGAATGTGAGGTGAACCCGCTACGACTTAACGACTGACCAAACATTCATTACGCGAATCCGTTATACGCGACAACTTTCAAGTTTCACATATATTGAGTGTTCAGTACGGATGGGTACATGACACGTTCAAATGTGGCCGTCAATGGATGACGAGTGAAACAATATTGTCGAACTATGCGGTTAGTAAGATTCTCGTGGTTAGTGTAAGATCTCGACTTTCGTAAAGAGTTCAACGCGCGCTTGCTATCTGTGTCCACAATATAATCTAAGTTAGTAAATAATGTAATTGATACATTACACTATAAATAGTGTAATGTCCGCTGCTCGTTTATAATGTTTGCGAAGGTATTAGAGACGCGGAGGTTTATTTTTGAATTGGCGCTTAAACCGTATTTTGATGGATTCCACATTATGCTTCTTACAAAGCATAATGTGTAACTGTCAAGAGAAGTAGTTACAGGTAATTGGACGGTCTAATAATATTCACTGATTGCATGTTTCAGTAAAAAGAAAATTTTATTTCCTCTATATCAGTGGATGGCCAATGTTGTAACGGCTGCTAGTTAAAAAAAATGTAAATATGATTATAATAAGTTATTTAAAATTTGTAAAATTCTTCTTATCAGCTTAAAACATAAATACCTACTTCTGGTTAACAGTCATGGCAGCTGGGACCGTCACTCGACAGTTACCCATAACCACGCAACTAGGATGGTATCAGCAGGTAAATTTGATGTACCTAGAATAAGGGATTATTTTGGCGACCGTACGCTTGATAAAAGAGTACCATACCTTCTCAACCAGTTGCTTACTGAAATAAGAAGTCAGGAAACAAAAGGTAAATTTGCTAAATTACTTAAACAGTTCTTTTTCCAGAGTTTATAAGCGATGTTTTTCCCATTCATATTGGTTATAATATTATTGTAAGTTTCATAAGTGCAATAAGTGAAAATTAAGTGTCCGCACTAATAAACATTATTAGATAAAACTATTTCTTCTGTTCCCACAGACAAACCGTGAAAACGGTTTTGCGGGGCATAGTTTTTATTTTAAGATTTCTGTAAGTTTGTTAATAAATACTTAAATAAATAATAATAATAGGGCTCCGGCGCGCCAGAGCCCTAAGTCGCGGCGCACATCTCTGCCGCACTAACCAAGAATGCAATAACTCGATTTTGGACGATTTTAAGTTATATATTCGTTGAGTTATAGAATCGAAATCTATTAACTCTCTCTAAGCAACTTTTTATTGATCCTTCAGGAACTCGGTTTTTCAGTAAGCAAGAATGCAATAACTAAAACTTCATAACAAACTCAATAATCAAAAATAAAAATCTCGGAAGGAGCAAAATCGAGTTATTGCATTTTTCGTTAGTGCGGCAGATCTGGCGAGCCGCAGCGCAGCGCGGTGGTCACTGCCAAATAAATTTCGACTTAGCCTTAATTGAAATAAAGTTGAGAATCAGATCGCGCCCAGGAGGCAAATGCTCCTGGGGTTTAACAAAGTCTGGCGCTGGATGCATCTTAGTGATGATTATGCTAAATTTAATTTATATTACTTCACCAAATATAACTTACGCCGTTAGGCAGTAAACCTGCAAATAACAAGTACTTAACTATTTCGCCAATGATAATAACTATTTATGGGCACACTTAATATTAATTTTAATCGGGTAATATAATTTTATACTGATACATATGAATAGATTTGAAACGTTACATAAAATGAAAAACAGATTTTACTAGCGGTGGGAGTGGGAGTATAATTTTATTTTACAAGAATTCATTTTTTTTTTTTAATATTAATAGTCTAGAAGTCAAACAATTAAATAAACGAGAATTTGTAAAAATGCAGTCGAAATTAAGATAGATTATATTTATTTGTCAAAAACACGTGTAGGTTAACAATCAGTCGGAAAGATTACAAAAAAAAAATTCAACATGTTTTGACTAGCAAGACGTACAAATACAATAATAATATAATTCAAAGCACAAAAAAGTACATCATTCAAATAGTCATCAACATTATAATAGCATTTATTTATTAAAAGTTTTTCATGATTTTATTATGACTATTAATATTAAAATCTGTGTATGCCTTTGGTACATTGTTGTATAATTTTGGGGCCATGCAGAATACACTCTTACGCATGAGAGCTGATTTAACACTATACCGCAAGTCTCTAATTCAGATAATTTATGTAAACAAAGTAATTTCAAGAAATGTCACTGTCAAAATGACAGGACAGTGGTACAAAACATTTTTTTTTTTTTTTTGTTAATTGTGTTCGCTAAAATTAAAGTGAATTAATTATAAGAACTATGCAAACAAAATACCGTTGCCAAACAATGTTTTGTGTAGTATGTCGGAGACACGGCATATGATCATCATAATCAGCCCTTTTAAGTCCAGTGCTAGACAAAGACCTCCCAAAATCGATTTCCACTCGAAACAGTTTACAGCCGTTTTCATCCAAAATGTGGCTAGAGATGCTACTTACAATATGAATCTATGAATGAGAGTTGTAATATTAGTGTTGTTGAAGATGTAAAAAATTTGAAATTTTTTGGATCTCCTGCATTGTTACCAGTATGATACAATATTTTATACCAGAAAATCTCCTTTTTTTAATAACTTTGTTTAAAACCGAAAATTTATAAAAATAATTACTATATGATTATTTTTTAATTATTATTTCTTAAAATCAGTACTTAAAAGAAAATGAAACCTCTTTTTGCGCCATTTTATGTGAATTACCATTACAAAGATATTTTTTGATATGTTATCCCCTTTGTTTACATAAATTATCTGAATTTGAGACTTTGAGTATAGGTAGACGAAGTCTCTGTTTATCACGTGTTGGAACGTTATTGGAATTTCAAAGAGGAATAGAATGTAAAATTATTGTAATTTTTAATACCAAGCTTTATTTTGTTTCACTTGTCAGTAAGAGGTACATGATAGCAAGCTAATTTTGGACCACTTCCTATTGGCATTTGAAGTTGAAAAACATTGTATTTCGGTATACTCTTTTCCTTCGACCGGTCTTAGGGACTAATCACGATTTTGTATGAAGATGCGTACGCATCCGTTCAGCTTTCCGCGTCTATCAAAAGCGTACGCATCTCCGTACAAAATCGTTGCTTTCTATGGACAAAAGCTGAACAGACCTGAATACTGTAAAAATAACATGACATAAATTAACGCCTGCAATCCTCGAAGGGATAGTCAGAGGTGTACATATCGATGGCCCCACCGAGTAAACGTGCAATGCTTCTTACACGATTTTTTATTACATTTTTCGTTTCTTTTGCCTATCCTGCACCCACTTAATTTTTTTTATGATATATAGACTCAAAACACGCCTATTATAATAGTGAATTTTTAAATTATAGGAATAATAGTTTATGTAATTACATGTTTTTTGAGTCGCCAAGAAAGTAAATATACAAGTCTATAGCTTATTTTTTTACCAATAATTCGATTATACATTATTTATACCTATTTACAATGAAATGAGCGTTATTGAAGTTTAAACGATTTTATTTTTTGCTGAAAAGTTGTCATTTTTCTCTTATACATTTATTCGGTGGGGCCATCGATATATACACCCACATATCGCCAGTTATGTTGAGTTCCATGTAATAGGACACTATTGCCATCAACCGGTCACAAATCCAGACTCCGGGCTGCTACTGAGAAATTCCTGATACAAAAACCCAATAACACTTTAGCCTACCTGGGAATGGAACCCAGGACGTCACACTCAGCAGTAGCGCTTGCGCTCACTAGATCAACAAGGTAGTCTGTTCAGTGAGTTCTGTAAAAATCTCACCGTGAAAACTTGCGTCATGATGCTTCGATTAAGACGCAGTCATATGCCAGTGACCTTGAGGGGTTAGCTTGCGTGTTCTGTACTGAACTCACGCAATGCGTTATACGTCCAGCCAGTAATAGGACTCGCCTATCCAGGAGCGCTGTCCCAAATAAGACACATTATTAATTTACTATATATAAAAAAGGTATTTTAATAAGACACATATACTAAAAGATCAATAATTAAATTATCTTTAAAAAGGTGAAGGTTTCAGAAAAATACGCTTGATAGATTTTGCGTGATTCTCAGTTTTTACCCGCGTTAGACATAACTTTAAAAAATAATTTCACTATGTAATAAAAACATAATCTAAAATATTCATATGTTAAGTTATACAGAAAATGCTCTAATTTAACATATATTTTTTCCAAATCATTAACATTACTCGTTTAGACGTGATCTTCAGTATAAAATCATTAAAAGTCGGTTATCGTCGCGTTAAGGGGGAAGCGCTAAGGTAGCCCGCGAAATTCTAATTTTCTTACAATTTCTGCAATTTGCAGCTCATTGTCTGAGTGTATGCTGATTAAAGTATGATTCGCGACCGTAACAAATATTTATTTACAGAATTATAATCATTAGAATCAGTAATACAACTCCTTAAGTTATTATAATTCTAAAATGTCAAGATTTCATGAAATAGTCACTCAATAGTAAGTGCTTGTAGGGATCTTGACCATCTTCCGGGCTCTGGGATTGTTCTGAGAGCCGTGGAATACCTCTCCACTCCTCGAGCACCTCAGGAAATGTTGCCCCCTTGTCGCTACGTCACTATGTACTAGCGACCGTTTTCGGGGGCCCATTATTGAGTGTGCAAGTCACCCCCTGCCATTTTATCCATGTATAATAAAACATTGATCAGGCAGGGGCCATAGTCCTTCCATAGTTTTAGGTAACCAGTCCATTTTAACCACCCAAACCCATAGTCCAATATCTTATAAGAGAGTTGTATTGATGATTTTTATGGTTATAGTTCTATAAATAAATATTTGATCCGGCCGCGAATCATATTTAGATCAACATACAACCTGATACTGACCTGAAATCGCCACAAATGTAAGAAAATTTGAAATTCGCGAGCTACCCTGACGCTTTCGCCTTAAGTAACACCAGTAGCAGTGTTGTCTCCCTACACGCTATAAATTAAATGGGCATTTTACAGACAATAAATTATAGCCCAATCGTAGCCAGGATTCGAGCAATCGCTTGCTTCACACCGCTTAGCTATACACCGTCGAATGATAATAAAAACATTCAACAAATAGGATTGAATAGCAATTTAAGAAAATAATGAATATTTTTATAAAAATAACGTCAGTAATAGTAATAAACCTTGTGATCGGCTATTTAAAATCGCTATTACTTACAGGTATAATAATATAAAAAGCGAAACAAGCTATAAAGAATTATTATATAAAAACAAACTGGTTATTAAAATAAAAGATATAATAATATATTTGTAGGCGAAGTTTGTCGTATGAGAAATGCGAGTAATCATTTCATCAGGTATGTTCAACCTTTTTTCTAGGCGGTATACTTGCTACAATGCTTGTGCTACGCCGACTGAAGATTGAGCACCTCTATTTTAGCTTTTCAAACGCTATGTGGAATTAAGCGGTAGATGTAAAGGACTTGATCATTTAATCAATGAATTATACTTATTAGTAACTTGTGATTACAAGACGTATACTAATGTGGGTATAACTTTATGGTATTATACCATATGCCTGTTGACAGTTTGATTAGTGGGGCTTTTTTTCTTTACTGATTGGTCCTGCTCTTGACCTTGATCTCGCCTGATGAAAAGCAATAGATGAGGACTCAGATGGAACGAGCGTGCCCAGAAGATGCCTGTTCACTCTTGCTTTGAAGGCAGACGGGTTATATTATATGTGGAAGGGTAATACAGACGCTGGTAGAGAGTTCCACACTTTGCCTGTGCACATAATAAATGTGGAGGAGACGCGCTGAGTGCGACTGGACGGGATAAAGTCAAATCATTTATTTCAAATAGGCACGTTAAATGCACTTTAAAACGTCAAAAATTACAAAAATAATTTATTGATTCTATGGAGAAGAATTGGCAAGAAACTCCATACTTACTCTTTTAAAATGTTAATAATAGTTTTTATACATTAATTAATAATTATGGGTGAAGACGATGTACATAGAATAAAAATTAATACCACAATTGGTAAAAAGAATGAAAAGCGAAGTAATGACATGGTGCTCACATATTTACAAACATTGTATATGATTTTCCTAAAAATTTAACATATAATAAGTCAGTGTGTGAGTTTAATTATATTAATCACAGAAAATAAAATAATATCATAAAAATTATAAATTATACAGTTAAATTAGCAACCAGTTTGATTTTGTCTAGACTCTTAATTGTTCTATGGAGCAGGACCAGCATGTTTCCAAGCATTTTTATCTTGGAGCATTTTCATCATTTTTATTTTTATCTTGGATATCAACCAAGTGCAGAAGGTACCCTGCAGTACGTCTGGTAATAGTAATAAAAGAGCAAGTTTTATTCGAAGTGCTTAGATTATACAGTTTCAGCTGGGCAATCAGTGAAAACATAGTGGTGTGACCACCAAGTCATAAGTCTCGAGTTCGAACCTAAGATAGATAGATAGATAGAATACTCTTTATTATGTACACCATAAAAATTACAGATATAAATGTAGAACTAAGGCACTCACCTCTGACTTTTCGGATTCATATACGTATTGTATAATGATCCCTTGCTTAAAACATGGTGAAGGAAAACATCGTGATGAAACTGGGATGCTGAAGAGATATTTCTCGATGGTGTGTGTCAACCGGGCAAGTCAGGGAGGGGCAGGTAAGTCACTAACCACACGAAAAGAAGAAGAAGAAGCTGGGCAAACAAAAGTTATATGCGCAGTCAATAATTTAACATATTCAGCAAACAGTACCTACAGGTACGATTCTGAAGGCACCTAGTGTTCCTGGGTTTCCTAACTCCCAGAGAGATGTCAATTTAGATGGTCATTTTAATCAACTTAGTGATTGATAAGGGATATGTTACCCTTTTTTTTTTGAGGGCAAATCTGCTAAAGTTGGCCGGGCTTTGGGAATAAGACCGGGGAATGTGGGATTTTTACCTCACTAAAACCAACCCAGTGGTCACCATCTGCACATGGAAGGGGCACTGTTACCTGTCAAAAGACCGATCCGAAATCCCCCCTGTGCAACGCCTGTTTAGGCACATCTCTGGGAAGACTAAAGGGGGCTCCCCGAAACCTGAGTATGCAAGTGTGCAAGACAGCACGTGACCACTGTTCGCCGTATTCCCTGAGGTCACTCAGTGGGCGAACAGTCCTTACTCTGAGCACCCGTGACCCTAAATTCCCGCCTGCCTTAATGGATGCAGACGGGGTTTCGGCGTTTTAGGCGTCGAGGCAGTAGCCTCCCCGACGCCTTCTTCTACGAGCCGGATCAGCCCTCTCACGATCCCTCTCGGCAGCCTTCTTGTGAACCATCATGGTCTCACAGAGAATTTCCCTCCAGCTCTCGGACTAGTATAGATATAGCCAGTATAGACCCAACTACTGCTGGCATAAGTGGCAGAGAAAAATCTCGCCCGATCCTGGCGAGCACGACCCACATTTATTTACCTATAGAAATTACGAAATATAGATTGATAGCCGGATTTCGCAGAAGACGATTTATTCTAAAAAGGTTCTATAACAGTCGTTTCAGTTAGGATGCTTTAAGGGTCATGTTTTTTTTTTTTTTTTGTATGGTTGGTTTGATTTATAAAATGACCCCTATTACAGCTAGCTTAATGTTCAAGGAAAGTCAAAGAATCCAGAAAAACTTGATAGATTAAAGCCTGTACCTATAAAGCAGATATAAATAAAGATTGGATAGTAAACGTTGCCTACTTACGTACGTTGGGCAACGGTAACGATTATAGTGCCACAAGAACCTGTAACATTAGTCACTGGCCGAGTTAAGCTAGCTTCAGGGACGTCACTTAGACCAAGCTTAACTGGAATAACGTGAAGGTTTTGTAAGAACTTTGCTAATTATTCAGAAACTTTGTTTACTAATTGACAACCCTGTTTTTTAACTAATTGAACATTGTGGGTATAGGCAAGGAGTAAGACAACTTTTTAAATGTAAACGGCTGTTTTTGAATATAAAATTATAAAAACTTATTCGATAGCTTTAGGGCTATATTTCAAATAACAGAAGTGGAAGCTCTTGTAGCTACAAAAGCTGAACCGAACAATGCTGCGCCTATATTAAACGAATAAAAAATTGTACACATCACATACTTTAATTACTAAATCCGACCAAAAAAGGTGCATGATACGTCCAAAAGCTACATTTTCGTCTGTCCATCAGCACAATTTGTTCGTATCTGTACTAGGTGAGCACAATGCGTTATTAAAAACTTTTGTTACGTGGCTTTTTTTCTACGGCGTGTCGAGTGCGACGCATACCTGCGTCCTTCTCGACGTTTACCTGTGCTCGTGAGAGGGCAGACGTAGACCGTCACAAGTAGTAGATGTGGCTAACGAGACGGAGCCGGGCTCACGGTCTAGTTTTGTGTTCCATATTTTATGGGATTTGTGCTGTGTGTCGGGGTTAATACTGTTGATAGGTAGCAGTTTTTTTTTTTTTTTCATATTCGCGATATTCTTTTTGTGTGTGTGTTCGGAACTAGAGTGCGAAATTGATTTGAAACAAATACTTTTACTTTAAGTTTTAGTGGACTTATAGAAAAGTGGACTTAGACTTCTACAGCCATCAAGACAGGGCTTGTTATTATCAGAAGGTACACCGAAGAATTTAACGCCAAAGTTTTCCCGCCCAAACAAGCCTTCTTGTCGGGTCTGAGGAGGCTTGGGTCTGTGGCTGCGCCCGCGCCGCGCGAGGGTCCACAAACCGGGCGGGCCAGTACACGATGGAAGTTAGTGCCGGCCGGTCGTGTGCGTAGCTTCGCGAGTGATGTCGCAGCATGGTCGCTGCGCGTGCCTTGTTGTGGTGCCTTTGCCTTGTCGCGGTCGGGACCCCGGCCGCCTCCCGCGGACACCGACAACACCACGTCCCCGCACGACACAAACATTCGGAATTCGTTAAAGGAAAGAGTAAGTGCTGTGCCGCCCACGGCGCTTTCAAAGTTTCAAACCTTCATGCCAATGTGTTCTGTGATATAGTTGTAAACGTGATAGAAACCTGTAACCTAAATGTAAACCACACGCAGTGACCGTAAAATAACTCCATAAAACTGTAGAAATAAAGACGCGGTACCAGCTAATCGCTGGAATAAAATAAACAAAGCTTATCTTGAGCCAACAAACGTAGCCTTATATAGCGCGGAAAGCTGCTTGACGGTACACTGAACTGGCCTTAAGAGGCTGCCCGTATGAACAATTAAACTTAGTTTTGTGTGACAAAGTTTTCCGAGAGCCTTGAAAGGGATGCGGACAATATCCTACGGGATGAAAGGCAAGGTGCACGTGTATTGTGAAACGCTTCAACTTTCGAGTTGGTGGTTGCAGCTTTTGTCGCGGAGAGACGGATTGACAAAATTATGTATTGCTTGCCGGCCGAGTGCTCTGAACAAGGACTGTTTTGTTTATATTGTGGAGGCAGATTCAGTGTTAGGATAGTATTGAGTTTATGAATATGGATTGTTGGGAACTACCGGTACGATTTTTAAGGATAAATGCATAAAGTACGGTGCATAGAAAATAATGCTACGTACCCATTATAAATATTTTGACAAGATTTTTATGTTTGGTACTCAAGAAAACTTATATAATATTGAGTACATTTATATTATATGTACTCAGTAATATTCTTCTTAGTTAATAAAATCAATAAAATATATAGATATAATAGAATACTCTTTATAATATTTCTTTGGTTAAAATGTTAAGAAACATTTATTAAAAAAGTGGTTAACTTTAAAAATGTAATGTTTTGGAAATGAGTCTCAAACAGAAGAACTTCTGCTTAACAGCACTAATTCCCTTTCATAATATTATCAAAGTACAGTCGTGTACAAAAAGATTTGTACATTAAACGGCTCGTAATTTTAAACTTGTTTTGACCAATTGTTATAGAAATCCATTGCTTTACCGCGAAGGCTTTCAAAGCTCTATTGTTTTATTATTATGTACCCACTGTACTAGCACATCAAGCTACACGAAATTGTCAAATTTTTCCAAACGATTTTAAACTTTAAAACGTTGATAATTAAGTTCAAAATCGAACGAGAAAATTTGACAGTTTGTGCTATCTTGATGTGCTGGCCACCGTACCTTAATCTGGATAAAAAGCCTTGAAGTTTTAAGCACTCAATTGGTTTTGGGTCATACTTAAATTTATATAACAACTAGCTTTTGCCAGCGGCTCCGCCCGCGTGGATATCGGTTATCGCGTAAAAAAGTAGCCTATGTCCTTCTCCATATCCCAGGCTATATCTCTGCCAAATTTCATGACGATCAGTTCAGCGATTTAGGCGTGAAAACGTGACATACAGACAGACAGACAGACAGAGTTACTTTCACATTTATAATACGATTGACGGATTGGAGACAAAGGATTAACTTATGCTAAATTTTACAAATTGTAGTTACGCACTTACAGATTATATTGAATGTCAAGAATTAATTATTAAAATAATAATGTATACTTATAAAAAAAATACTGTACAAGCAAACTTATATCACCGGTATAATTATTATAAAAATTGTTGTTTTGGCCAATAAGTACATGTTAAATTGAATAGTTATGGTGACACGTTCCGTTCTAATTACTTACACCATTAAACAGACGCGAGAGCCGTTAGAAATGACCCGAACGTGTGTACATTGACCAACAATTCCTAAAGTACCTACAAAACAGGTATAATTAATTTTCAATTTAAAATTGTCATGCTACAAACTTGTCAAATGAATTTCTACTCTATTCTTTCATTAGCTAAATTGACATTCACTTACGTACGACCTTCTGTGAGATATGTTGTCTAATCTAGACACTCCAAAATTCGAATTTTCGAATAATTTCTGTTCTAATAACAAACGCTGGTATCATGTGTGTGTAAAGTCGCAGTTATTAAACACCGCAATTGGTTAATAACCAATAATCCACCAATTCGCCTACTTTCATTTCGGTATGTCGAAATAATCGGTTTTACTTAGAAACCACGCATTTTAAAAGCCGCTGTGACGTATTTGAACGGTACATTATTTGTTCTACTTGTCAAAATGTTACTACGTCTATGGTTCTTTATAACGTCCAATTTGTTCCGTGTAAAGTTTCAGACGCGTCTTTTGTCTTATTTTATTGTTTGTATTATGTTCAAAATCAACTGGAAAGATGCTAAACGTGGATTTTCCCGAGACTGATCTTAGGTGAAAATGTTTTATGTTTGACCTTGAACCAGAGCTTGATTCAATATAGAAAAACAAGCAATGAACGTGGTCAACTTATCATGAAGTCGGTAAAATAAGCTACATCTACATTGAAAATGTATAGCCAATTTTTCCATTAACCTATCGGTAAATACTGCCATCCCTGACACTACTTTTACGACCAAGAAAATGACGGGGTGGTCCTCTCGTGGCCTCTGCTTTTGAATTACAAATATCTGTAGCTGATCTACATATGAAAGAACTTCAACGTTTGAGCGGCGACTTAATGCTTTGTCATATTGTGCAGGAAACTAACTGGTGAAATCAACTGCATCGATCTATTGCATTTAAAAAACATGCAAATATAGGCAAAGATTTAAATCGTTGGATTCGCCCAACCGCGTCAAAAGATGGTAATACTTATACTTGAAGTCTCAAATTCAGATAATTTATGTAAACAAAGGGGATAACATAACAAAAAAATATCTTCGTAATAGTAATTCACATAAAATTGCGAAAAAAGAGGTTCTATTTTCTTTTAAGTACTGATTTTAAGAAATAATAATTAAAAAGTAATCATACCGTCATAATTTTTATAAATTTTCGGTTTTAAACAAAGTTATTAATGAAAGGAGATTTTCTGGTATAAAATATTTTATGATACTGGTAACATTGCAGGAGATCCAAACATTTTAAAATTTTTAACATCTTCAACAACACTAATATTACAACTCTCATAAATAGATTCATATTTAAGTAGCATATCTAGCCACATTTTGGATGAAAACGGCTATAAACTGTTTCGATTGGAAATCGATTTTGGGACGCCTACGTCTAGCACTGGACTTAAAAGGGCTGATTATGACTATCATATACCGTGCCTCCGATACACTACAAAAAACATTGTTTGGCAACGGTATTTTGTTTGCATAGTTCATATAATTAGTTCGCTTAAATTTTATCGATAATTATTTACAAAAACATTTAATGATAAAATGTTTTGCACAGTGACATTTCTTGACATTCCTTTGTTTACATAAATTATCTGAATTAGAGACTTCGGGTATAGTGATGCCGCGAATAGTTGCTATAGCGAATACTCGAAAACCGATTAATCGCCATTCCCTGTGGCGAATAGTCGAATACTCGCCATTATTAGTCGACATAAAAAAGTAATATAAAAAAATTGTTTATTTATTCTCAAATGAAAATATTACACTTGAACTTATTGATTGCTTATTGAACAGAAAAACTAGTTAATCTGCCCCTTTTGGACGTTAAATATGAACTTCCATGACTGATTTTTGGCTATTTTTTTATAATAATGATAATAATACTAAGTGTGTTTTGTTTTTAAAGATTAATAAAAGTTTAATTAGGTATTTTAAAGTCTATAGTTTTTCTGTTCATTAATAGTTTATTTTTAGACAACTATTCGCCGAATGTCGAATAATAGACATTATTATTTGGTATTCGACGAATAACAATTTTTTTTTTTTTTTTTCAAGTAATGACCATTACCGAATATTAGCGAGTATTTGCGGCATCTTTAGTAATGTTTCTCTTCCGTTGAATACAATGACATTTGACTAGTATTGTCTCGCTCATTCATACTGAAAATCTAACGTTCCATGAGGGATGTGTGAGTTCACTCTTCTCAGTGAGAACACTTTTTCGCGTGACCTAAGTACGGTGAGGGCAAATCTAACGATTTAAATCGTTGAATATAAACTATATTCAAAGATTTACTACTTTGTTAGGTAAAATGCTTGAACTGGATGTTGAGTCCTAGATCAGGATAACTTAATAGAGTTGTGCGGAAAGTGTAGATCTAATTTTATTTTCATTTAACGAAGTTTGCTCTACTGAAAACACAGTTATTATTAGTCTATGAATATCCTTACTTTACAAAACAAACCTAGGAAGTAACTTAATATTTTCCTTTTTTGCCGTGAGCCGGTGAGGTACTTACTTATTCACACAAGCGAGACCGTCAGTTGTCACAACCAGCTTTTAAAACAATGAAATAAGAAACGTATATTTAATAAAGCTTTACCCGACAGACGTTTTCATGTCCAAATTTCAATAATTCATACAAAATTCACATCAAAAATTCACTTTCAGTTATCCCTAATTTTCCCGGCAACTTCTAAAATTTTTCTCTATTACGAACATTTTACAACAAAAAATTGCCAAATCGGTCCAGCCATTCTAAAGTGATGCGCTTACCAACGAACAGCATTTCATTTTTAGGGTTCCGCAGTCAACAAAGAACCCTTATAGTTTCGCCATGTCCATCCGTCCGTCCGTCTGTCCGTCCCCAGCTTAGCTCAGAGACTGTTAGTACTAGAAAGCTATAATTTGGCATGGATATACATATTAATCACTCCGACAAAGTAAGAAAATTAAATCATGAAAAAAAGAGTTATTTAGGGTACCTCCTGTACATGTAACGTGGGGAAGATTTTTTTTTTTTCGCCTACCCTTTTTTGTGGGGTATTGTTGGATGGGTCTTTCAAAAATATTGCGGGTTTGTGAAAACAAGTTATCGATTAAGGGATCTGTTTCCGAAATATTAGGCCTTAAAATGCTAATTTTTGTTAGAGTAAGTGTCCCCCCCCTGCCAGCTAAACGGTTAGTTTTGCATAGGTGAAAAAAATCACGATAGTAGTATATATAACGAAGTTAAAAGGAAAATTATCACAGCTAAGTAGGCTTTTCAAGTTTACGAGTAATAGTCGACCAACTTAAATTTGCAGTTGAAAAACATGTTCCCCCATACAATCTGTATAGGAGAGCATGCTTCTCAACTACAATGTTAAGTTTGTTCTTGAGATAAACTCATCCTAACTACGGAACCCTTCATTGTGCGTGGTCCGACACGCACTTGGTCGGTTTTTATTATATTATTTTATAGCCAGTCAAAACTTTGTTACTTTGGGTTACAGTATTGTCATTTTCTTAAGCATCTCTAATTTATTGAAAATAAATTATTGCCTATGTTTCTCCCTGATAATTTAGCTTTCTATTGGTAATTTTTTTTATAAAATCGGTCCAGTAGTTTCGGAGCTTATTCGATAGATTTATTCCTTTCCAATACCAAAAACTAATACCACTATGTATGTTATTCAACAAATTTGATGAAACAAATATCAGTGGTATTAGTTTTTGGTATGAATGGAATAAATCATTCGATATAAACAAACAAACAAAATAATCTTTTTTATAGAATTAGTATAGATAGATAAATACATGGACACAGGCTACTTGATGATAGCTGTAACTCACAGAGCAGTTACAACCTTTTTGCCTATAATTTTCATGTCATCACTAGTTGAAACGCAACTCACTTGCTGATACTCGTGTACCCATCAGACGGACCTTATACTGTCCAGGAAAATAAGTCCATTAAATAAATTAGAGCTTGCCTTCAAAGGAAAACCTGAATTATATGTTATGTCAGTTCACATCCTATATTGTAGCAACTAGCTTGTAAAACCACAGACTACATAACAAAACCAACATTGATTCCAACAGTGATTGGCTCCAATATTTGATGCCTATTGCGTACCTTGAAATTGATCACTATCTCTGTCTTTCGCACGAATTTAGAGAAGGACAGGCAGAAGAAACACAAGATATTAAAACGCGTCACATCCTCCGTGTTGCAAAATTGCTAATGTTTTTATAATAAATGTCAATTAGTTTTATTAGATACTAGTTATTTGCCATGGCCATAACTTCTGTGATTTCTCTGGTTTTATATGACATGTGTTTCCAGGTTTTATTATTTATTAATTGCCTGCAAAATTTATCTCTACAAGAGATGTATCATGTTTTGAAATTAATTCGCTATGGCTTTGGTATTTATTAGTGTAATATTAAAAAATGTTCTAACATGACGTTGCAATACGTTTTAAAAACTTAATCCAACAAAATCTTCGCTGAATAATATAATATATTTTCTTTTAACAATGACGTAAACCTGTAACATTCCAATTTATTACTCTGTGACATCGCGGTCACGCGCAGTGATTATTTGCATTAGGGCTGGGAGAGCAGAGAGAGTTGAGGGAGACACGCATGTCATTAAATTGTATACCCTGCAACTGTGGACGCGTGCTTGATTAATATATCGTACTGACAAGAAGTGCACGAAGAAGGAGAAGTAATTTTCTCACTTTCTTTGGTCTTGACAGTTTATGCAACATAAAAAAAAAAAAAAATACTAGTCATAAAACTTCAGTATTTATTTATTCGTTACCACTATTTTAAATTCGTTGTACTTCCTAGGCACACGCACAAAACAAAATCGATAATCGATAAAAAATATTGATTCCAATAAAATACTTTTAAATATCACCAACAAGGAAAATCCAGTATTGTACGTAGCCGACGATTTTATACCGAGACCTTACAGAAGGAAATAACATGCGCCTACGCACTTCCATGGAATTATGCACGTGTGTGGCAAAAGATATGACAATCATACCACCTGGCTGCGTATTTACACACTTTTTTGTGCTTTAAAACCCACGTGTTATTTTTGTAACCCTTTTATTCGTTGCAAGACATAAATCTAGGTCATTTAAGTTTTAATTACGTTGTTATTTACCGAAAGTGTAAACACAATATGGTTTAAGCGAATAACCCTCTTGCGCGTATATTTACTCGACCAGGCAATATAACACTTTTCCCAACGAAAGATCTCAACGCAAGCGAGAAAGGTATTTTTTTTTGTATTTCAATATTATTTAGTTTAGGAAATTATCTAACCGAACACGTGCTATTAAATAAAAATACTTCACACTGTGTATTATACCGGCACATAATAAATGAACAGAAAAAAAAAGGATATGCATAGGGCACCATTTAATTCTTAAATCTTCTAATACTTACATCTTCTTATCCTCAATCTTACCTTTTGCCATCTAGGTATACTACCTTCGCTTTGCCGATAATATCGTAATAATAGTGGCAGAGACACTGGAACAGTTAGACCAGATGTTTATGCCTCGGCATGAATTTGGACAAGACGAAAGTCAAGTACAATTCTCATGTCCTGCCGAATCCTATATCAAAGGGTCGCTTCTCGAAGTTGTGAAGGAGTATATCTACCTAGAGCAAGTCATCCAGTTCGGTAGTCATAACTTTGAGAAAGAAGCCGACAGGAGGATCCGGTTGGGCTGGGCAGCGTTTGGGAAACTCCGTCAAGTCTTTTCGTTGCCTATTCCGCATTGTTTGAAGTTTTTGTCTTCAAACAGTGCGTCCTGTCCGTTATGACATACGGTGCTGAAATGTGGACACTGATAGTCGGGCTGGTCCACAAATTTAAGGTCGCTCAGCGCGCTATGGAGCGGCCTATGCTCGGAGTTTCTTTGAAGGATAAAATCAGGAATGAGACTATCGGGATAAGAATCGGAGTTACCGACATAGCTTGCAGAGTAATCAAGCTAGGGCTTGGGCTAGCCATGTTAGTCCAAGGACCGATGCCCGGTGGAGCAGATGAGTCCTGGAGTGAAAACCGCATATCGGCAAGCGTAGTGTGGGACACCGCCCAGCTAGATGGACCGACGACATTAAAAAGATGTCTGGGACAGACTGGATGCGAAGGCAGAGGACAGTGTTGTGGCGCAGCCTGGAAGAGGCCTATGTTCAGCAGTGGTTTACGATACGCTGAGTTCGTTAAAGTCTAAATCTAGCCAAATGCTGTTACTTCATTAATTGGTTCTATAAAACAGGTCCGTGTCAAAATTTTCTGAACAAGATAAAATTTAGACATTTTGTGAATCCGCCGTTTAGGCTCTAAAGACGTAAAACAGCGTTATATGTAAAATTATCTAATTAACACCATTAATTAATGAACCGATTTGATATTTCAAGCTGACTGGATTTAATCGAGTTCTAAATGATATGCAGGCAGAGTTTCTTGACCCATCGGCCATCGCTATGTATCGAATATCCGAATAGGTAAGAAACGAAAAGAACCGGAATTAATGAGTCAGATACACTCCTGAACTAAGAGAAACATCTAATTGGTGTAACAACGTGTGAAGGTGGAAATATTATTCCGAATTTAGTTTTCGTATACAGGGTTATTCATTCCGTGCCCGACGTAAAGAATAGCACTAACCCATTTCCTCCCTTGGGTGTCGTAAAAGGCTTAGACTGAGGGACTTACTAGAGAATGGGCAGCATTTTTACACCATACTGCGATCGCCAACCCGCCTGCCAAGCGTGGTGATTATGGCAAATCCCCCCCTTTTGGGGGAGGCCTATGTCCAGCAGTGGACGTCTTTCGGCTGAAATTATGATACAGGGTTATTGGTAAACCACTAACAACCTCTCCGAACTATATTACTTATGTACATCATAAACAACAACTTTTGTTCTATGACTGCTGAGGCTAGGGATATACTATTGGCAGTTCACTTCAAGCCCACTTCACCTAAGTTTTGGCTGTGAGATTTTTACAGAATTGCTTAAAGCGCATTTCATTTGATGCTAGGGATTGACGTAATTGACAGCTCACTTCACTTAAGTTCTCACGGTGAGATTTTTATAGACAGGCAGGTATATTTTTCTTGAGAAAACTTCTATTTTCGGGAAATAAGTTTCACTGCAGAGCGACCCTACACTCCGTTTGAAATAAGATGAGATATTTAAATAAACCTTTTTTACAGTCCGTTCGACTGATTTTGACTTCTATTGCGTTGGTCGCATGACAAAGGGCTAGTCAAAAAAGCATTATCTCGATGGACGGAATGTAGTGTTAAATATCGTATGGCGGTGCGAAACCTTTCTTATGCGAGAGTCCATCTCGCAATTTTGCCACTTTAAACTTTTCACAATATCTGACAATGAAATATGTTTCATAGGCATTAAATATTTATCTTGCATTAATTACGATATTTTCCCTATTGCTATCTTAAGTGTATTCACTAGATAGCCAGGTAAACAAGAAAACGGCTTACGTAATAAAACATTTGCGCAATATCTTGCATCTTGATTAATTCGGCTTTAGACTGCATTTTCCATCTACAACAATGTAACTCTTCAAAAATTGTAATGAATGTTGTTGTATGTTAATTTCTAGATTACGAATATTCACTAAGGGGATAAAGCAGTGTTTTTTGCCACGGGCCCTATATTGAATCCCGAACCTAACGATGGATTCTAGGGCTCCCGAGCGCAATGAGTTAGCTAAGTCAAGCGAGGGAGTTAGACTAGAACCCTGAGCGCAGCGAGGAATTTAAGCTCGAGCTCTTATGAAGTGAAAACCCTTTGGCCAAGGTGTTATTATCTGCGTAGCATTTCCCCAACAATGTTTCTAACTGGATTCACCAGAATACCAGTATTTTACATGAACCGACTGCCTATCTGACCTCCACAACCCAGTTACTGGGTAATATGATACCCCTTGGTAACACTGGTTGTCAGACTTTCGGGCTTCTGACTGCCCGGAAAGTCTAAAGATCCACTAATAATGACAACTGGGACCAACGGCTTAACGTGCTTTCCGAGACATGGAGGGATCTTGATATGTAAAGATGGTCACCCATCCACGGACTCGTGCGGCTGTTATTAGTACTTACTACTTAGCCACAAGCCCCTTTGGCGAATCTATGCTAAATAAAAAAATGGTATAATTTTTCATACAAATCTTTTAGTTGAGGTTCCGAATTCAAATCAGTTGAGGTTCCGAAATCAAATCATAGCACCAGCGGGTCGTTATGACATCCAGTACAAAAGTATTGCCAGGCTAAGGTTTTAATGACTTGCTTTAGGTTAGGTTTTCATAACATAATTTGACATTACCGAGCTGGTGGTATTTAAAATACATTTAGTTCAACAATACCGCTTCATATTCAACACTTGGGTCAAATAAGTTTATTTAGTACGTATATATTTATTATGCACAAAAGGGTCAAGGATATCTACATACATGTGGTAGTTTGTCTCGGACTTCAGCACACTATATGATTATCTACATAAAACCATGTAATAATGAATTATTATAAAGGTTTTTCGTTCGCCATGTCAGAACTTTGTATTATTATGTGCAAACTTTCTGTTCCCTGTGTGCCTGGCACAGCAGGATAAAAGACTTTATTATTATCGCATTTTGTGAACAGATCCGCGCTTTATTCGGTGGGCATTTTAAGTGCTCGTGAGATAAACCCTTATTCATAAAAACTTGTCTTCAATAAACTCTCGGTGAGTCTTTAGAGACTTACCTGTCATTGCCATTTTATGTTCATAAAAGCGAGACGACACTAGTGCATTAGTTGTGTGGCGAACAAAAACGCTACACCAAGATTGACTAGATATTCAAAAAATATTCCTTTGATTAGTCTCAACTTTATACGCAAAGGAACTCCTGTATAAAAGTTATTTCACTTTCGTGGAAATTCAGGTTCGGTTTTCGAACACAATTCGATCTACCCATCGGTCATATCGAAACGCACCACGTCCAATGCCTCGTTTGTTCATAAACATAAAAGGAAACTGCATTCGGGCGCGGCATGGCACACCATACAATAATGGATTGTAGTGAAAGGTCGTGTTACAAGAACGAGATGGCGGGACAAAACTGGTTCCAATGCTTCAGAATGCAAGTAACTGGATAAAAACATTGCCTTAAGACAAACCAGTCGAGGCGAGCACAGCGTTCTGCGTTCCTCTACAACTTGGTCGGCTTGTGCATCGCTATACAACCTAACCGTATTCAGTTGACTAGCTTCTATTTCAACACGTTAAGTTTGGTAAATATAATTAGGTACAGCTAAGTGCATCGACTAAGGAAAACACTCGTTTTCATACAAAGTTTTGTTTGATAAGAAATCAAATCAAATAAAATTATTTACAGACAGGTATAAACAGATGTTACAAAAAAATATAAAGTACTCTGTATCAGTAATAAGTTGTGCAAATATTATATTATTGTTAAGCATATACATTGAGGAATGCAATAAATGATTGAGTATTGAGTATCTAATTAAATAATTATTAAAATCATCATTCATCATCATTTCAGCCGAAAGACGTCCACTGCAGGACATAGGCCTCCCCCAATTGGGTTTGCCATAATCGCCACGCTTGGCAGGCGGGTTGGCGATCGCAGTATGGTGTTAAAAATGCATAGAGAACGCTACTGCCCATTCTCTCCCAGTCCCTTAGTCGCCTACTACGACACCCACGAGAAGAAATAGGGTGGTGCTATTCTTTACGTCCGGCACCACACGGTACCATTAAAATAACATAACAAAATTATTAACTCAAAATAAAATTTAAATTATTAAATGGCAGATGAATTATAATACATGCAAGGGTGTGTGAAACTACGTTATTATGTGAAATAATCGAAACATTAAGTCTGTGTAACTATAAAAGTACAGTTTTCATGGTGCTAAACCATTCGTGTCAGTCACAGCAGCTTTTAATAGCTTCATCATTTTTGTGCTCTCCAAAATATAGTTTATTTCGCCATGGATTTACTTAATGAAGATATTGTATAATCATTAAATAAAGTTTTGATTATATTTGAAGGATAGCTGAAGACTAATTTATGATTTTTAAATTTCTTGATATGATTTGCCAAATAATAGGAAAAAATATATTACTGACGGGGTTTAAAACAAAAAAAAGGTTTTTTCAATATTATTTTTCTGCTATATTTTGTATGGAAGTTGAAAAAAGTGGATCCGCCACATGCAAGAAGAGCATATAATGATGTTAATGATACTTTTTAATGTTCAAAATCAAAAGTAGTTTCTTGTAGAATGCTGATCAAATGTCAGTCTCGCGTCATTTTTCGGAAAACTTGTTGCAAATATTAGTGATTTACCGTGAATACTTAATTTATTTGAAAAATCCCTTTCAGCCACATGCCACATTTCTCACAACCAATGAACAAAATTGTTCAAAATCAGTCGATTTCGTGCACGGCCTCTTAATGTAAAGTGGGTTATATAAGTCTTACCTATCAGATTATCGTTACACATAAGATCGGTACAGACGAGATCAAAATCGGTCGCGATATCGGAAACTGATAGTAGTGTTGTGTCCAAGTTAAACAAAGACCAAGCAAAATAAAGTGACTAAGGCCTGTGTTCACCAACATTCAAACCACCGGTTAGGTATTTAAACAGTTGGTTTATGTCAAATTTCCTATGAAATTTTGAGTAATCAACTGATTAAATATCTAAACAGTTGATTTAAATGTTGGTGAACACAGGCCTTAGTTAACTATCCATTACATAATCACCTTCACATGGATAAATCCATTTGCCTACTTACTATTAAAACGTTGCCTGCTTTTATATGGCAATCGCATCTGCATAACATAGTTAAAATTAACTCAGTAGATCGTTATCAGTGATTACTATGACACTGTGGTCCTGTTGCCATGGTCGTGTCTTCAGTTTAAAATAAAATGTTTAGTATCCATGTCTCGTGCGATAATTATTTAATGAAGCTTCATCATTCGCTAAAAAGACAGAGACGGTTAACATTTTTTTTTTATGTCGTTTGCTTTTCCCGAGTCATTTGATTTATGAACTTCTGCCAATAATTCCATTTTATTTACATTTTACTTTTGTATTGATTTTAAATTATTATTTCTAAAATCAGTACCGTAGAACGGAGCTATTTGGATTTTCGGGGGTTATTTGGAAATAAGCAATTGTAAGATTTGATTTGACATAAATTCGAATTGTGATCTTCGTGCGAATTTTTTTTAAAGTAAACAAAACCAGAAATAAAATTAAAGCTGTCTATGGTGTTTTGGTAGAATTTATGTCAACTCAAATCTTACAATTGCTTAGTTCCAAATAACCCCCGAAAACCCAAAACTCTTGTTGTTGATGTTGTTTTCGATGGTATTTATATTTCGCTAAACTTGATTCACGACAAGTTACATTAAAAACCAGTTAAGTGGGCGCTCAACGGTCCACTATCGCCACCACTTTAAGAAAAAAAAAAATATAGATATATTATCTCGTGACTGAGAAGGAATTATGTAAAACGTCTCAATAAGGAATCTCGGTAAGTGTGTCTAGAATTTTATAATATCTTTTATAAAGTTTCATATTGTGACACGAATCAACAAAATACGATCTATACTCCATTTACTATAGCATTAGACAAATAACGGCTAAATAACAACAGTTATTGTATAATATTGTTGAAATTGCTGCACTTTAGAGTTATTTTTTTTTTAAATGTAAGTGGTAAATAGGTTACAGTGTTTTGTATTTATCGTGAAATAACGGAGTTTATTAAACGTTTACATCAAAATAACGAAAGGGTGAGAACAGTTATTTGTCTAATGTTATAATAAACTAGCTTTTGCCCGCAGCTCCGCCCGCGTGGATGTCGGTTATCGCGTAAAAAAAGTAGCCTATGTTCTTCTCCATATCCCAGGCTATATCTCTGCCAAATTTCATGACGATCGGTTCAGCGGCTTAGACGTGAAAACGTAACATACAGACAGACAGACAGACAGACAGACAGACAGATAGACAGACAGACAGAGTTACTTTCACATTTATAATATTAGTATGGATGGAATAAAGAGGAATATAGTCGCTTTTCTTCAGATCGAATTTTGCTGCTTCGTGTTTCAATATGAAACGTTATAAAAGGTATTAGAAAATTCTAAACACACTTACCGAGGTTCCTTATTGAGCCGTTTTTCATAATTCCTTCTCAGGCATAAGTTTTTTTTTTAAGGAGTAGCTCTTGTGGGCCTTTCATTCATTCATTCATTTCATTTCATTTATTCAATAACAATTTACATTGTGTCTGAATGTTTTACAAAAATACACGAATCCCCCTCCCCGCCCCCTCGCCCTCTTAAGAGTCTGTTGGAAAATAACTGAATTATTTTCCAGGAGGCTGTAGTCTTCTAACAAACCAATCTAAGAGGAATATTTTTTTTACAATAATTCTTAATGAAATCTCTACATAGACTCAACCACAGCCGGTGCAAACAAACTTTCATTTGACAGTTTCAACAGTCCAGTTCGACCCACGCATTATTGTTTGCTCTCAACATTAAATAATGACATTTTTATATCTCTGAATCTGTGCGCACATTTCAATAGTATCGCGTATGTCATCAACAGGTTCAACTAGGTCGACCGGACACTACAACGACGTTCACTACAAAACGTCAAAATGCTAATGTTTAAAACAATATTTAGCATTCCATCGCATTTTTAGAATTAAAAAGCTGTTAATGACGCTGCATACATAGCGCAATGAGGAGCGAGAAGCGGTTTGTTGTTTTGTAATCACAGTTCGAGGTAGCAAGTTTAAACAACCAAATATGAAAGTCATAAATCATGCGCACTCGTCGAACAGTTGGCTACATCTCAAATCATACGTGGGTGGCAACTGGCAACCCATCCGAATTGTATAGGTGTGCAACCGCGAGCAACTCTGGGGCACGAAGCGCTTCATAATTTTGTCGTTTTAACGAATGGTATTTTAGAAAGTATAAATTTAATGTAATGTTTGACTATATTTCCTCCCCGACCCTTGCTTGTAAGTGAAGCGCCGGCACGCGCTATAGCTGAGCCTGTAGCTTTAAATCCCCCGGATAATAATCATAACTCTGATTTTATCCAGCCACCGACGGTCCCTTGCCATCCTCCGACGCTGCCCTAAGCCGAGGTTCGTACCCCACAGGGGGCCTTTAGCGTGTAGTCGTTTAGTTTATAAGTTTTACGCCCTGGCTGGAGGCATTAAGTTTTTAGGAGCTTAAGGCAACCACAGGAAAGTCCGGTTAAAGAGTCTCAACCCCTCGAGGTTAACTCTGAGATGCCCTAGATAAAAAAAAGACTATATTTTGAGTAAGTAAATTGATTCCGTAATTATTTCGACCAGTCTTGAAAGGAAACCCTCTCCGTTTACAACAGCAACATAGCTAAAAAAAACGACCATGTATGTGTCGTACCACACACAATGACGGGTTCTGTAGTTGGGATAAATTCATACCAAGAACAAACTTAACATTGTAGTTGAAAAACAAGTTTTCCCATACATTCCAACTGCAAATGTAAGTTTGTACGCACATATTGAGAGATTAACAATGTTATTTTACGACCATATACTTCTTGTAGGTTATCTTGTAATCTATTTAAAGGTAAAGAACGATTTTCTGTACTTTTTCAAAATTTAGACTCAGTAGTTTCGGAGATAAAGGTAATGGTTAATTTTCATCTATTTTCTTTAATAAATTTAAAACTATTTATTAAAATTATAAAAATATATATCTGAACTCCCTAGAACAAGCCCTTTCATTTGTTATATCACATGGTACGGTTTCATTTTTTTTTCTCCTCCCCCTAAAGTGACCCCCATATACAAAATTCATATATTTTAGTTACACATCCGTGTTTGGGTCTTAGAAGTTCATATGTGTAGCAAATTTCAACTTAATCGGTCCAGTAGATTCGGAGCAAATTGACTGAGACAGACAGACACACGAGTGATGGAATAAGGGTTCCAGTTTTACCTTTTGAGCTAAGGAGGAGCCCTAAAAACGATTAAAGTGGAATGATTATTCTGCCTGAGTCTGAGGTATGTATATTTTATCGTCTAATTGTAATTGAAACTAAGTATGGAGAAAGTTATTTCTGTGCCTACCTCGTTAGAGCTAGTAGCGAAGGAATACGCTTACCTTGAGTAAGTAGGTAACTTGTGTTAGCACTTAATCTAACCGCACTCACTTCGCTGCCACACGATAAATAAGTTGACAGACTCCGTCCACAACAAATACGTCGCACATCGACATCGTCGACATCTTGATTTCTATATTATCGACTAAGATGAAAACAAGTTTTAAAAAAACCGGTCAAGTGCGTATCGGACCACGCACAATGAAGGGTTCCGTAGTTGGGATGAGTTTATTCCAAGAACAAACTTAACATTGAAGTTGAAATACATGTTCTCTCATACATTCTAACTGCAAATGTAAGTTGGTTGACTATTACTCGTTATCTTGTAAAACCTACTTTTCTGTGATAGTCATCCTTTTAACTTTGTTATACAGGGTGTGTCTATTCAATCACGAAATATTTTATGAGATACACCTATAGGTGGTAAAGAAGCCATGGAAAGATTTCTTTTTAAATCTGAGTATATCATTTAAAAAATTAAATAATTTAAAATTATTTGATATGATGATTAATTATCAAAATTCACCGCGCTCGTGCCGCCACCGACGACGCTGCGTCCGGGCGTGTCATTCATAGAATAAGTAAAGGTTTTTTTTTTTTTCAAAATGTCTCAAGCAATTTTATAATTATAATAATTATGTAAAAATATAAAACACTTATATAAAAAAATATTTTCGCTGCTATGGCATTTTTAACACCTATAGATGTTTCTCTTCAAATATTTTGTGTTTGAATAGATACACCTTAGGTAATATATACACTACTGCCGTGAATTTTTTCATCGATCAAGAAAAACAAAAACAAAAACAAAAAATGAATGGTAAAATTTTGATTTTAATGTTTTTTTCAGCCATTTCTTAAAAGATGGTTACCTTTGACTATGAAGTTTTTAGGTACAAAATTAAACTCTTTTTCGGGTCCTTTTTCTTTCGAAAGTATATATTGTGTATTTAAAAAGTTATTGCAATTTTAAAAGTGTGATACCTACTTAGTTTTGCAGGCCAGTGTAGATTAATATTTATGGCGTAGATAATTCACTACCGATATAACACTAGCTACGTCTAATTATGTAAGCACGTGTTTCATATAGACGCACTAAACAAGTAATTGGAAATACATGCTAAAATAAAATTTGTTTCTAAGTTTGTATGTATGGGGTAATCTCTGAAACTACTGCACGGATTCTGAAAATTCTTTTTGTATTTGATAGCCAAATTCCTGGAGAAGGTTATAGGTTATTTAACTTCACGCTGCAACCCTAAGGAGACGGGCAAAAAGAAAAAATGTCAGAAAGAACGCTATGTGAAAATGAAGTAATAGCGCGGGTGGGCAACGGGATGTGACGCGGAGGGTCGGGGGCCGAAATTTCACGCGGGTGAAGTCGCGGGACAGAAACTAGTTATATATGAAAATCAAATCAAACCATTTTTATTTCAGGAATACACCCATATAAATATACACCAGATTACAAAATTTCAAAATTATTATTATTAAAAAAAATATTATTATTACCTATTCATTAATCACAAAAACAAAATATTTTTTTCTTATGTTTTAAAATTCTGTGCTTATCAACAAAATTAGACATTCGTATTCGCTCACTTTTATTATTTGGAGATTTTGATGAACAAAACGAAAAGTCTTGCGGCAAAGGTTGCATGTGGGCGCGGGCGCAGTCGTTAAAGAATACTCATAAATCATGGTACTACCTACCTCTACTTACCTAACTACCATTATCTTATATCAATCAACAGTTGAACATCACGTTGCTAAAGAGTATTCTATATATCTAAAGTTAAAACTCATAAAAAAACTGGCCAAGACGGGATACTTGAACAGGTAATAAAATTAACTCAAGTTAAAAGTCTTGAAAACCTCCGGTCTCTCACTACATTCCGCTCCGAAACGTTCAAATGCCAAAAATATATCGAATGACAGTAACATTATACTCTTGTATACACGGTGGGTAAAAAAACTGACTATTATACAGACGAGCAGGTAAAATTTACCTTGCCTCTTGAATACCTTCATATGTCTATACAATTCTATGACAATAACTATTCTTTGTTGACAAGCTATAGAGCCTCCACAGAACCTGCAAGCAATTTTGGACTTTAGCTACAGGGATTGAAGCTCAAAACTAAACAATTCTCTAACTTGCCTCACAGGTTTTGTGGTTTTAGGTAAAGTTATGCAAGCAGTATTACCTACGTGGACATTTGATCTCTGGGAAATCAAGTGCCATATTCAGAGTTGCAAAACAATTTCTTAACGTTAAAACATACATTTAATACTGCTATGGGTAAAGTGTGACTTCTTTGTTTGTACCTCAAGCAAGAACAATGTTTTATTCTAAGCCAAAGTAATTTCAAAATGTTAATATATTTTTAAACCGAATCTTACATTAAAATTTACTCAGTACATACACAAAAAGTACATAATAAACAACCGAGTATTGTGTAGTGTAAAAATAATCTGTTCAACGGTAAACATGGTGAACGACACTGATTTTACAATATCGCTCAATTCGCTTTACATACGCGGTTTAGTTCCTAATGCTAGTTCCGTTCGCTGAGGCGAAACGGCATTGTAAACAATTTCCATCGATTAATCACAAATAGCGGTTTAACTTGTAGCGTAGTAGAAGAAACTTGCTTTAGAGTCCGCCCACGCGGCAACGCCTCTTCGTTAGACGAGCTCAGTTCCTAACTTGTCGAACGTCGACCCAATACAAATACATTGTTTTTATTATTAATACATGAATAGACAAACGCCCTATTAAGTAACACTTGTGTTTTGATGGCTCGTATGTTTAAAACATTATTTTCTTTTCGTTACAGTATGCATCGGAACAAATGGTCGGATGTCGGTGCCATCGAATCGCGACACCCACTACCGGAATCTTCGCGATCGATTCACAAATTGTACCTACGTCGACGGCAACCTCGAGCTGACATGGCTGCAGAACGAAACTATGGACTTGTCCTTCCTCAAGTACATAAGAGAGGTGACCGGTTACGTGCTGATATCGCAAGTGAATGTGAAAAAAATTGTGTTGCCACAACTGCAAATTATTCGCGGACGGACACTATTCAAGCTAAACGTGAGAGAAGAAGAGTTTGCACTTATGGTCACTATGTCAAATGCGTTTACTCTCGAGTTGCCGGCGCTGCGCGATGTGCTCCGGGGCAGCGTCGGTATTTACAACAACTACAACCTTTGCCACATCAAAACTATCAACTGGGACGAGATTATCACTGGGGTCAACGCTACTTATGTCTATGTGTATGACTTTTCTGCCGCAGAGCGAGACTGTCCGCGCTGTGATAGTAGTTGTGAAGCAGGTTGTTGGGGTGAGGGTCCCGAGAACTGCCAGAAATTTTCCAAAACAATATGCAGTCCACAGTGTGCACAAGGACGTTGCTTCGGACGGAACCCTCGGGACTGCTGCAACGCGTTCTGCGCCGGCGGCTGCACAGGGCCTCTGCCCAGTCAATGCCTCGCCTGTAGGAACTTCTATGACGAAGGCACATGCTCTCAAGAATGCCCGTCGATGCAAATTTACAACCCCACCACTTATTCTTGGGAGCCAAATCCGAATGGAAAATACGCTTATGGTGCGACGTGTGTTCGCAACTGCCCTGAGCATCTGTTGAAGGATAATGGAGCATGTGTGAGAAGCTGTCCCCCCAACAAGACTGCCGTCAACGGAGAATGCATCCCGTGCAATGTTACGTGTCCGAAGACATGTCATGCAGAAAAACCCATTCACTCTGGAAATATCGACAGTTTCAAAGATTGCACAATCATCGACGGATCGATTGAGATTTTAGAAATGACGTTCACTGGATTTCAGCACGTAAACCCTGATTATTCGTTTGGTGAGCGCTATGCGAAGATGGAGCCTCACAAGCTAGAGGTGTTCAGCACGGTGCGCGAGGTGACCGGCTATCTGAACGTACAGGCTCACCACCCGAACTTCACCAGCCTCTCTTACTTCCGCAACCTGGAAGTGATTGGAGGACGCCAGGTCGTCGAGAACCTCTTCGCTTCCCTCTACATAGTCAAGACGTCGCTCAAGTCTCTGGGATTGAAATCATTGAAACGAGTCAACTCCGGTGCTATAGCCATCATGGAAAATAAGTTTTTATGTTTTGCAGACAAAATTGCTTGGAATAAACTCGTGAAGTCGAAAGATCACAAGCAAATAATACAAAACAATGGAGATCCCAGAAATTGTGGTGAGTTAGCTTTGCGACTTAGTTTTTTTCTTGAGGATCCTCATTTTAAAGTTAGATTAGGTTAAGTATTCTAATTTTGCCTATGCGATTCAGTATTAATTTGATATTTTTTATGAAGCGAATTTTTATTTCCTCTTTTGTCCACATACACTCAGACTAACCCATTAACAGCAACTGCCCCAGACCGCTGCGCGATGATGATCTCCCCAAGAGAATCATCTCCTTATGGTGGGAGTTCCTCTGTTTGTACCGCTTTGTTCCTAACTAATGCATTTTCAACAGAAAGAGCAGATTTGGTGTGTGATCCTCAATGTTCCGCGGATGGCTGTTGGGGCCCCGGACCTGATCAATGTCTCTCCTGTAAAAATTACCAGTTTGATGAAATGTGCCTCCAGAACTGCAGTGTTTTGCCTGGGTAGGTATCAACGCAATGAGACAATAATATGCCGATTTTTTATTTTTTATTTTTTTATGCTAATTGCTGCACAGCGATTGTTTTGCCATTTTTTTACGATTTTGAAGATATTTTTTTATTTGATTATTGTCAGTGCTTTTCACAAGTGTCTATTTAATTTTATTAAACTCTTAATATGTTGTCATGCACTGTAACCTTTGGGACCTCATGTAATTGGGACTGCAGATGATGATCCTACGGATTTTGTTCAAGCATTCATGAAGTAATGTTTTCCCATCGGTTCCGTCGATTCTGTCAAAATGCACCTATCAAGTTTCACGGCGGCCATTGTCAATTTTAGCAGTTTTATTAACATAGCAAAGGCGAAGTACGTGTGGGTAGCACAGACAGTTTCGACGTTCGAGCAAAAGCCATTGTCTCTTAGATATACCGACAATTGCTTTTTATTCATGAAGCAAACGACGATGTTTAAAAAAAACTCTATTGACCTAAAATTTTACGGTCGTTTCAGGTTATACAAAGATGGCCCAAAGAGCTGCAAGGAATGTCATCCGGAGTGTAAGGACGGATGCGCTGGACCCACCCGTGCCAACTGCACAAGTTGTCGGCACGTGCGGGACGGCCCATACTGCGTCAGTAAATGTCCTGATTCAAGATACACATCGGATAATGCTACATGCCAGCCATGCCATAAGAACTGCTTCACCGGCTGCACAGGATCAAATAACACGGTCGGTGAAGGTGCCTGCAATTCCTGTAAGAAAGCTATTATCAGCGTCGAAGCAACTGTTGAAAGTTGCCTAAGTGAAAATGAACCATGTCCCGATGGATATTATAATGAATGGGTCGGCAACGTCAAACCACTTGAAGGAAAAGTAAAAGTGGTTTGCCGAAAATGTCATCCTAGATGCAAGAAGTGTGTTGGCTTTGGTATACACACACAGGTCTGTCTAATGTGTAACGGCTACAAGAGAGGAGACCAATGTGAGGACGAATGTCCTGCAGATGACTACACCGATGAAATTAACAAGTCTTGTACGCCTTGTCATCCTGAATGTAAGGGTTGTGTGGGTGCATCTTCAATAAATTGCGTGAAATGCAAAAATTTAAAAATATTTTTAACACCTGATGACCCCGAAAATCAATCGCTTTTTAACTGCACAGATACTTGTCCTGCTCATATGCCCCACAAAATTTATTTTGATGAGCAGTTACAGAATCCAATCGACGAGCCCTATTGTTCCACTCACACAAATGGTAACCCTAACATGGTAGCTGCAAAAATACCAACCGTACTGGTTATCATACTTGTACTTGCATTCCTATTGTTGGTGATTCTTGGAATTATAGGTTATACGTGTCGGCAGAAGGCAAAGGCGAACAAGGAAGCTGTTAAAATGACAATGGTTCTAACTGGCTGTGAAGACAATGAGCCTCTTCGTCCTACCAACGTTAAGCCGAACTTAGCCAAATTAAGAATTGTAAAGGAGGTGGAGTTACGGAGAGGAGGAATGCTTGGTTTTGGCGCATTTGGTAAAGTGTACAAAGGTGTATGGGTACCAGAAGGCGAAAATGTTAAGATACCAGTCGCTATCAAAGTGCTGAAAGACGGAACGGGTGCTAGTACTAGTAAGGAATTTTTAGAAGAGGCTTACATAATGGCCAGTGTTGAGCACCCTAACTTGCTTCAGTTATTAGCTGTCTGCATGACCAACCAAATGATGCTCATCACACAACTGATGCCCCTAGGATGTCTACTCGATTACGTGAGAACACACAAGGAAAAAATTGGCTCAAAGGCCTTTTTGAATTGGTGTACACAGATAGCTCGTGGTATGTCTTACCTAGAAGAAAAGCGACTCGTACACAGAGACTTGGCTGCCCGAAATGTACTTGTGCAAACGCCAAACTGTGTTAAAATAACTGACTTTGGATTAGCAAAATTATTAGAAGTCAATACTGATGAATACAAAGCTGCTGGCGGAAAGATGCCAATCAAATGGCTGGCCCTGGAGTGCATCCAACACAGAATTTTTACTCACAAGAGCGATGTCTGGGCATTCGGCGTTACGATCTGGGAACTGTTGAGCTACGGTGCGCGGCCCTACGAGTCGATTTCTGCTCGAAATGTCCCCGAGCTAATAGAAAACGGGCTGAAACTACCACAGCCTAGCATTTGCACATTAGATATTTATTGTATAATGGTGTCATGTTGGATGCTGGACGCCGATAGTAGACCTACTTTCAAGCAGCTTGCCGATACATTTGCTGAAATGGCAAGAGACCCAGGCAGGTACCTGGTGATACCAGGTGACAAGTTCATGCGGCTGCCGTCCTACTCCACGCAGGTAATACATTAGACATGCTTATATCTTTTTTTTTATAATTTATCGTTCACTTCTGAACGTTAATATTTATTTATCTTTCACTTCTGAACGTCAACCAATTTGGACTGATACAAAAAAGGCCCCAACGGATTACGCAAATACTGAATGTTTCCAGGTCATTGTCAACTAATTACCTTCCCAAAATTAGACGTGTAACTTGTAACAAGTAAATGTGGGTGTACTTTCAACTCTACCTTCCCCTTAACAAATATTGGCGTGATGATAGTAGTGCCTTTTTTTCTTCTTAAACACTTAAATCTAACAAATCCTTTTATACATTCCAGGATGAGAAAGAAATGATTCGTAACCTGTCATCGGCGATGGAAGGTCCGGAGTCCCTGGTTGAAGCCGATGAATATTTGCAGCCCAAGTTCAGATCTGGGCCGAGCACAAACACCACGATCTCTGTCATTGAGATCCACCAGAATGCAATGAAACAACCTGCGTCTTCTTGGCCATCCGGTGTCCCCAACAACGAGTGCGGAACTCCCGATGGGTCAAGTAAGCCTGAGACGTGGGACCACGAGCTCCTTAGATACAATCAAGCCAACCCTTGCGGAGACGCCACCGAGTTACGACACTACTACAACAACGGCGTTTGTGCATCGGATAGCTCAAGCTCACGGTACTGCAGCGATCCGATGAAAGGCCGACCAGATGTCTGCGAAACTAATTTCGATAACATGTCGAAAATCAAAGAAGCGCAGGTTGGAAACCTGAAGTTGAACTTGCCGCTGGACGAGGACGACTACCTGATGCCTTCGCCACAGCATACGCAAAATGCTTCCACCTACATGGACTTGATAGGTGAAGGTGGCGAGAATCAGGAGGGTATGAAGGATTTACGTTTTAGTGGTTTTGTGGGCAAACGGTGCGTAGACAATCCTGAGTACTTGATGTCGGAGGAGAACGTGTTGCCGCAGACTTTGGGCATTCCTACGGAACCGGTCCCGATGGAGTCGCTGTGCACAAGCGAGGGCAGCGGCAGCGAATCGACGCCGCGGCCGAGCACCAGCAAGTACCTGCCGCAGCGTTCGGTGGAGGAGGAGTCCATGTCGGACCACGAGTACTACAACGACCTGCAGCGCGAGCTGCAGCCGCTGCGCCGCAACGAGACCACTGTGTGAACGCACACGCCAACAAACCCACTGATCTCCTCTTGTAATTGTCTATTTTTACTTAATAGTGCCGCGCGCACGACCCGTGCCATTGATTCGATGGCTAGTGTTAGATCGTTGATACAATTTCTGATATGAATTTTATTGTAGTTATAAAAATACAGTTTGTTAATTTTTTACTTAAAATGTAAAGGTACTGTTATTTTTAATTTGTATATTATTATATGACGTGCACGTCGGATGCACTTAACAAAAATATAAGTTATTTATTAATTTACGATAAGGACGGCTATGTTTTAGGTTTTCGAGCGCTTATGTTAAAAGCGTGTTTTATTTTAACGTTATACCTGTGATAATTAGTTATAATTTTTTTTATAATTTGCAACCAGTGTAAGGTAGGTATAGAGTAAGATTCGCATGCATTGTGGATACTGCGAATAAACATTTGCCATTGATGTCTAGTAGTAACTTTACTCGTCGCAGTTCGCTCATTCTTTTTATTGTTTCACTATCGTGAAAGTGATTTTCCTACCAGCATTTATAATTTCTGCCACATTCCCTAAGACAAGAATGTAGTCAATGATAGGCAGCAAACGTAAAGAAAAACATTAAAATACAACCTATTCTTACATGAATATTTAGAACATAATTTAAAATACCTACTATGAAAAAAGACATTTTAAAATAAATGTTTAATCTATTCTAGAAAGAATGTATTTTGTGTACAAAGCTATTTCATACCGTAAGTTATTTCATGTGATCTTGCCATTGTAGTGAACGGTAACGGGGGATGTCAACCAACTCCTTTTAAATTCTGGTTGTTTTATTTGTGTTGGCACCCCTGTGACGAATGGCCGCATCTTGCATTACTTCCCACTCTATGCCTGCAGCTGTTTATGATGTACATAACTATTACATAATTATAAAACAAATATTTAAAAGCCAGGGGCAGTCCCCATTAGCACAAATTAAGCTCAACTTTCAACTAAAATGCAAATTCTTATTACTTTAGATTTATTGTTTCAAATAAGACCAAACTCCTTCGTTTGCCATGTAACATGTAAATAATACGCTATTGTATATATAATATATTTTAATTAATTATTTCCAATTTACGCTTGTATGGTGTGGTAGTAACTACTCACATAAGACAAACCATGTTATTATATTTCGTTCTTTTTTACCTTATATATATCAAAAGTTCTAAATTATTTTGTGCCATTATAATGAAATAGATTTAAAATTCATATAGTTACTTAGATGGTGTTATAGGATGTTTATTGATTATGTACACAGTTTCTATTGCATACTTAATGGAACCTAATAATCGATTATGTTTCGGACGAGTTCTTGTGGACGTAATCAATAGATGTCTACTAGTTGATCAAATGCATATTATCGTAAACAAAAAATTATAAATCGTAATCTTACATGGCTAACAATTATTGTTCAATCAATGTAGATATTGGTATCGTTTAATTGCGGTACAACTGTAGGTACCTACTGGTACCTTTATAAATGAAATTAAAAATAAATTGATTGTTTATTTTTGTGTCGTCCTAAACCACCCTGTAGACAAACATACACCTGAAACAAAATCAAAAGTAATTAATTTATTCAAATAAGGCTGAGAATCAGCACTTTTTGAACGTCAAAATTATATCTTTATTATATTATATATACTTACTAGCTGACCCGACAGATTTCGTTCTGTCAAAAGCAGTCGGAATTTCTGTCGGAATTTCTCCTGTATTGTGGGTGCGTTTACAAACATTTAAACTCACATACAAAAAAAGCCAGACCCGGAACAACTACCTACAATCAAATATTTGTTCCGTGCCGGAATCGAACCCGCGACACGCAGCGCAGCTTAACCTCTGCGCCAACCGTACCGTCGTATGCTATGCTATAGTATGCCTTAAAGTGTAACACACGTCGAGACTATCAAACATTCCAATAATCACGATTCAGTCGCACTTCGTGAACTTCGTCCTCTATTAATTTGATATTTATGGTGAGATACCTACCTACCTATAACCTGGAAACTAAATATAGCAACTTTTTGTATATTTACGTTTTGATGTTTTTTTAATTTTTGCAACAATTACAACAAATTAAGGCCTTTCTTTTGATGCATCATTCGCCTATCTGCGTTATTTAGTTTCTATGTAATCACAGGCGATGACTACGGCAAGTGGCGGTTCTAGCGGCCAACCACAGACCATATAGTATTCGGCCAACTATCTTAGGTCAAAGAGTCTTAATTTTTTTTGCAACAAATTCAGGAAAATAGGTGTGTATAGTAACAAATTACCACTAATTCCTGGCAAAGTTTCATCAAATTGTATGAGTTGACCGCGTGGTTAAAATTGACATGTAAATTAGTAACATTTTTAAGTCTAAAAAAGATGAAACAATAAAAATTTCCATTTTTAACTTTAGTGTCATAAAACTCAATTATGATTTACAAGTATACATATTATTATTTTTTTTAATAATTGGTATTGCCTCCTCTGGCTCTGTTTACAGCTCCGAGTCAATTTGGCATACTGAAATCGAGGTTTCGAAGCCGATGTTGGGGAATATTCTCCAATTCTTCTGTCAGGGCCTGTTTTAGTGCCCTGAGGGTGGTAGGTGGTGGTCTGCGACTTCTGACTAGCCTCCTTAGCTCATCCCAGGCGTTCTCAATCGGGTTGAGATCAAGACTTCTTGATGACCAAGCCATCACGCTGATACCAACGTCCTGAATATACTCTTGCACGACCCGAGCCGTGTGTAACCGGCACAGCATCGATCCATCACCCCTATTGACTAAATACGGCCCTGCATACTCATTGAGAATCTCCTGGGCATATCTTTCCCAGTCAGATTGCCATTTTCTATGGTCACTAACTCTGTGCGACATTCTGAAGATATGCCAGCCCGTACATGTACACTGCCTCCACCGTACTAGATTCTTTCTGAGAAGCAGGCTTGAAGGTATCGCTCACCAGGTCGCCTGTAGACACTTCGGCTTCGATCAGAAGTGTAAAATTAAGGGTATAGGGGCAAAAAAAGAGTTATGAGGTTCAGTAAAATTGATTTTGTTTTTGATTTTGTTCAGTAAAATGAAAAAAAAGTGAGTAAAAGGTAGGTACTGTTTTATTAATGACTAGCAGCCCGTCCCGGCTTCGCACGGGGTAACCCTTCGGTTACATTGTTCAAATATTACCAAGGATCCCTAATTTTTTTCAAAATGTAATGTAGCCTATGTCAAATTGGAAGAATGTAGCATTCTATTGGTGAAAGAATTTTTTAAATCGGCCCAGTACTTTTTGAGCCTATTCATTACAAACATACAAAAATAGGTACAAATCTTTCCTCTTTATAATATTAGTGTAGAAGTGTAGATATCATAGGTAAAATAATTGTGTTACATTAAAACACTATAATTAAGGAATATTAATCATTTCAAAACATATATTTATCGAAAAAAGGTACTTTTTTTTTTTCAAAATTAAAGCAAATGATAAATTTAAACAAAATTGTCTTTGTTGTTGGAAAGTAATTACAAACAGAAAAATATTTTTTTGTTTTTTTTCGGATAAATATATCGCACCCTTAAAGGTAAACCCGATTATCTGTTAGGTTAGGTTCATATCAGATAATCGGTTTTCCCTATAAGGGGACGATATGTTTTGTGCACTGTTTACGTCGTCAAAATCCTGCTATTCCTGTCTCCTTTAAAAATAAGAGAGGTATCATCTGCAAACGTACAACGTCACAGATACCCATTAAAATGTTAAGACATTGATGTACACTAAGAATAAGAATGGAATCAGTATTGAGCCTTGAGGTAACCTAACTGAACTGGTAGCGTGGAAGATTTTACACCATTAACATTTACACATTGGGACCTATTAAGGTAAATAAGTATTTATTATGTTGAGAGCTTCGTTTTGGACCGTAATGACGAAGTTTACGCAAAAGCGTGTCATGGTGAATGCAATCGAAGGCTTTAGATTAGAGAGATCACAGAAAACGCCACTAGCATTTTGTGAGTTCTCCTATGTATTTCAGCAGAGCAACACCCGCATCTGTAGTCGAACGTCTTTTTGTAAAGCCATATTGTTAATCATGAAGGAGGCTATTTAAATTAAAATGTCTTAGCAACTGCTTGAGTATTAACTTTTCAAATATTTTGCTAAATTCAGATAAGATAGAAATAGGCCTGAAATTGTCAACGTCTTTTTTATTACCTGATTTATATAATAGTATGACTTTACTACTCTTCATGAGGTCAGGAAAAGTTCCTAAAACAAAAAAATAAATATAAGTAACAGCTAGATAGGGGGCTACAATGCCTATTATATTACTTAAAAATTTAATGGGGCTGGCTCAGTAATCACCAGTGTTTTTAGACTACACTTGTCTAATAAAAACATTAACTACCTACTTCACAAGGTGTTGCATGTGCGAAGTTCACACTTCTATGCAAAAGGTTTTCAGCTTAACACGGGGAGCAATTTAAGGAGCGAGTCGAACTTTTAAGGATGTTGGCAAAAATCTCATTGAATGCTTCAGCTACGTTAGCTACTTTATTAACTAATTTGTTGTCGTCCATAATCTCAAGTTGTTTTCCTTGTTTAACCGACTTACTGGTATCATTGTTAATAATACCAAGTGGTTTTTAAATGGAATATGGATTGGAGACATTTTTGACATACTCTAGAAAAGGAGTATCAAACCTGTATTTTTTCAAACCATCCCTAGTAGCATTTTTGTTGGCGTTTGGTTGGGCCACATACCTCTGAAGGTGGCCCAACTAAATGCCAACGGAAAATGCTACTAGGGATCACTATAGTCTTGCTCTACTTTTAATAATACCTGGAGTAGCCCATTACTTAGAGCCTACGGAGGTGCCATAAATGTTAATGGTTTAGGTCTTGAAAGTAGTTAGGTACTCTATTTGCACAATATAGACGCAAAAAATGTATGACTCTTTGCTACAATAAACGAACTATAGCCATATTTATTACAACTGTGTTGTTATCTTCAGAGGAGTCGAAGCAAACGGAATATGTAAGGATCGTAGCAGGTGGCGTTCAGTAGTTCTGCTCAACCCCGGCGTGAATTTATTTTTTGTATGTATGTATGAGTCGGAAAATTCATAATTATTTGGATTGTAAAATATCGTATGGCAAATAGTTGGATATATTTAAGATGTTTCGCGAGTGGAAGACACACGGGGTGAAGTATGGTCAAACTTTATTTAGCAAGAACGCTGACGACCGCGTGTGTTAAACTGAACGGGCACTAAAATGCACTCATAAAGTCATAAAACATTCTAACAGAGCATGGTAAAATGACAAATAATATTCTATTTCTGTAAATTGTTGTAAAAAACACTAACGCCTCAAAAGAAATAATATTTTAAAATTAAATGCAGACATTGGTGCCAATTCCCTTGTTCACAAACTAAACTAAATTTAAGTTCAGAGCATCTTTTTCTTTCTATTTCATTAAGAAAAGGACAGAAGATAAATTTTAGTTTAGTCCTTGCAAATTAATCAGCGCTTGACGTAAATTGACGTAATTTAAGTAGGCAAGATTATAATCACGTCTAAACTTATAAGTGACAGGACTAAACTAAAATTTATCTTCTGTCCTTTTCTTGATGAAATAGAAAGAAAAAGATGCACTGAACTTAAATTGAGTTTAGTTTGTGAACAAGAGAATCGGCACCATTGTTTCCTAACCTACTAGTCTGAGAAGAAACAACGAGGATATGGTATGAAGGTGCTTAGCGAATTGTTTAAAGACAAAGTTAAAAGTCACTTCTCGTGTTTGAAAAGCGAGCCTCCGGGCCATCACAACATATCAGCGTCAGAGCATAATCATTCCAACTGCACACAGCGGGACACATCACACAAAATTTGACTGTACTCTCTGAGAGAAAGACCGGGCAGTAATTTACCTCGCGGTGGCAGTGCGGGTTGGTAGATTTCACACGTCATTGAATTTTTGGTTCTACATTTGAGAGCATCGTTTAAGAGCAGGGGTGAAATAAATTAAACAGAGTAAAGTGCCTACCCGGATGCAAAGTATGCGAACCCACGACCTATAATTCGTAAGTCGGGGCCGTTACCACAGGACCATGATTGCTTTCTGAGCATCAGAGCAAGCTTGACCGAAATTAGGGCCGTATGATCGCTTCTCAGCCTCCTGAAATGCACTTGCGCACTGTGACGACCTGCATTGATCGGGAAACCGCAGGTGGAGTAGCACTACCGCGCCCCGGCACTGCGTCATTTGGACGGGAGGCTTCTCAGAGGAGAGACGCGACAGATCCGAGCAGAGGGCACACCAAAGAAGCTAAGATGGACGATGAAGCTGGAGAAGAAGGTTAGTACCACACTAGCTATATGACGTCAGTTTCTTTCCAGTCGAATTTCAATTTTTTTTTTTTTCATACCATATTGTTTGGGCCATGTTCTTTTTTTGTATGACGCCACATGGTATCCTTTGTTCTGTCTTCGTTCCATATAGGCGGGAAAATGATCTCCAGCATAATATTGTGGTGTCGTGGTGTGCATCGTGGAACCTTTGTAACAAAGACAAAGGCGTGGTCCATACTTAGGTTGTCTTTGAATTCGACATTCTTAGGAAACGCCATAATGATCTCGGTGTATTGATAATAGCTTTAGGAAATCTGTTGACCAATTTCATGTTAATTATAAATAACTGTGATTTAAAATTATGAGGGCGGAAGGGGGAACGGTGGGGGATACGCCATGCGGGGAAGGAAAACGCAGCGTGGGGGGGGAGGGGGCGCCGCGCTGGGAGTAGTGATTGATCGCGCCGTACTGAGTCTGCGTAGGTTTTAAATGCCAGAGTACCTAGCATTTATAAATAGGTGTCTACTTACTGGGAAAGCTTTTAGTTAAGCGTATGCTGTTTCTTCCTTCTGTAATTCAGTATTCAAGTCTACTTACTTCGTGCAGCCCTCTCGATCTTGTCACTTAAGCGGCCTGGTTTACAAACTGCTGCTATAATAGGATGCGAGATTTAAAAAAAAATATATATATACTTTTTTTTAAATATATATTTGATTTTAGAAAATATATATACAGGGTCATTCGTAAAACACTAACAGCCTCTCAGGACTATATTACTAACATCATAAACAACAACTTTTGTTCTATGACTTTTAATAATTTATCATATTCTCATACAAAAAAAAAATAACGCTGTAAATGTTACGAACTATGCGTACAAAACAAACTGCCGTGTCTAGTGCAAAGGCAGAGGCGACAGTGCACGGGAGGCGTAGGTAGGTACAACAAATTACAGAATTGAAATGTGTTACATAGAACAACGAAATCTTGAAGGTTATTATTATGATTTGTAAAAAGTCATAGAACAATAACAATCACCAATTAATTAATAACTCAATAACCCTGTATATTGAATAGTTCCAAATATTAACATGTACCCCTTTTAAATTTTCAGGTGTGGAGGAACCAGATAGAACAATACCACCTGCATTAAATGGTGCCAAAATGCGGATATGAACAAATTTAGTCGATAAGCTGTGCTGAATGACCCGAAAGATGCCAGCCTTCCAGCAAGCCAAGAAGCTAGCGTGGATCGCGCGGCACCCTTCCTTGTCGTCATGCTACGCCATGATCTTCAAGCTGTGCTAACAAAAATATTTTCCGTAGTTTGTTTCGATACACAATGTATAATGTGGAGATCGACATAGCGTTTGTTTTTTCTATAACTATTCTCTATTTCTTCTACAATAAAGGGTCATCAGCAATGTGGTTATTGGTTTAATTTCACCCCACTCCTTATACAGGGTGAAATTGAATTCATGGGCATCCTCTTAAGGAATCATTGTATTCATCACTATGAACAATTTTCACTATGGGACCAACCCTAAAACCTACCCAAACCTGAATTCGCGAAAAAAAAAATCAGCTTTTCCCTACATTTTGACGAGCTAGGCGAACATAAATGCAGGGAACGGCTGATTCTTTTTTCGCGTGTTCTGGTTTGGTCCCATAGTGAAACAAGTTCATAATGATGAGTATAATGAACCCTTAAGAGGATGCCCATGAATTCAACTTCACCCTGTAGACTGACAGTACTAAATACCTACATAAATACACCATCACACAGTTACAGTCCACAGCTAGCCATCCTACAGAGGTTACAGAAGGATCTCTGACATATACTTATTACACTACTTACACCAACCCGCCTGCTAAGCGTGGCGATTATGGCAAAGCCTGGGGGGGCTTTGCCATAATCGCCAATCGGCTATGTCGAGCAGTGGACATCTTTCGGCTGAAATGATGATGATGACTACTTACACTCGGGATTAATCAGTTCACATAGAAAAGAGTCGAGGTAGCAGCTAGCAGCTGGACCTGAGCCGGTTAAACTGGTTGGCCTGAGCCAACAGGCCTGAGACGGGTGATATTTATGTATATATGGGAGAGGGAGTTCTTTTAACGATGCACCTGAGTGCATATTTTTTTATTCTACGATGGATTTGCTCATGACTCTAGTCTAGGTCTGAGGTGACAGAGACAAAGTCGTCGATGGAGTGAGTTTACCCAGTAGAAGCCTGTTCACTCTCACTTTGAATTCATTAGGCTTGTATGCGTTCGGAAACACAGACACAGGCAGAGAGTTCCACTCTAAATATTATTATCTTCAAAAAATCTAATAAAATTATAATGAATAAAACTGCTGTTATAAACAATTTATTATATAGCAGAACATCAACTGAAAAACTATGAATGAATATGTCCGTCCTACCTACATATGTATATCTAAACTTTGTCACCGGTAAAGTCCCGTTCTGTCGCTTGTCGGATAGAGGTAACTCCCCGAAAGTATTATGGGGAGTTCCTATATTTAATATACTTATATTTAAGGTAATTCCCCGTTTAAGAACGAACACCAGAATTCACAATTTGGAACTTACAGTGAAGTACAGTACGGTGTATGTAAGTGGTTCATTAACTGTGTTACATTCTTAAATTGATTACAAAAAAAAAGTATGTTCACAGATTAGATACCTAGTTTAATAGTTTGTACTTTTTCGGTCGTTTTGACGAAATGCATGCCGCATTCCAAGTACCTATACTATATAAAATGTATTCACTATTTTTTCCAAAGAGCTGTTGACTATTGAGCGAGCCGAGCCGTCTCTTTCGATGCGCGTGCGGCATGACTCATGATTCAAATGAGCTAACAGTGCGTCTAAAGGCTCCAACAAACAGGCGCTACACGCGACGTGACACAAAAAGACCACTCGTCGCGCGGTGTCTTTGTGTGGCGTCGCGTGCCGCGCCTGAGTCGCTGAGGAGCCTTTAGCGATTGAGTCGCTGAGCTATAAAAGAGCTAGTTAGCTAGAAGAGTGATATAGCTCTTTAGAGTGGAAGAGCTAATCATTCTTTTCCTTTTCAGTGATCTATTTCGCCGATGTCTCCAGTAGATGTGAAACATGGCGGAGAGGGAATGACGGCGGCATAAGAGGACGTCATACCGTTTGCCGCCACGCCACACGAGTCGAAATTACCCCCATGACGCACTTAAATTTTAGATGTAGATGTTAGATCAAACCAACAACGAGATGCAACACTAAACTATATTTCCCAATTTTGTTATCATCAGTTTTGTGAATGACGTATTCACGTCGAAAGTAAATAAAAAAAATAACTAATGTAGTGGATTTCTAGTGGGCTCGGGAAAAGAGATTGGCAGCACTGGCCTTCATTTCTTCCATCAGTGCTGTCTACGCAGTCGTCTACGCATCAGGATAAGTTCTGTGCTCTCAAACAAGTGTCAATGTCAACTACGGATGATTAAATGATAGAACAATACTATAAGGTCTGTCGTAATTTTTGCGAAACTTACCCTTAAGAAATTCTGCACGGAAGACGAGGCGGTATGGTCGAAAGACTATAGCCTGCCCTTATGGGCGAATTTAAAAAATATATATATATGGTCTGTGGATAGAACTATTGTTGTCAATGTCAACTGTAAAGTCACAAGTACTTTATGGTCTGTGGTCACAAGTCAACAGGCTGCTGCTTGTCTCAGCTGTTTTTAATGTTAATAAAAATAAAAACGTATTATTTGAGCCATTACCATGAGTACTAGAGATTTGTTAAAGTTTTTGAAATTTATAGATAGCATAACTGATATGGATTTTGATATTAGACCAAGTTTACCGTCAAATTTGCCTTATAATAATACACCAAAGTTGACTCGCCCTCGAACAGAACATTTTCAAAATTATGATGATGTAGATTTTTTCAAAATATACAGGATGTCAAAGAACACAGTTTTATTCATATTAGATCAAATTAATGAAGAGCTGGAATTCGATAGTGACAGGTAAATCCTTTAATAGATTTGTCTCCAGAGTTGATAGGCCTACACTGTGCTCCTGTCTATTAAAACGATCTAATTTGAAAACATTGTAAAAGCCAAGTTTCTTGCCGGTTCTTCTCCATAAGAAATTAGCAATTGGAACCGTGCACCTAGCAATAGCTAGGTGCACGGTTCCAATTCCGGTCAGTATACTGATGTTTCAGAAGTGCTCATGTTGTTTTTTGTGAAATTAAATATTTTGATTTGAGTTACCAGACAGCATCAGCATTTGCATAGGTTTTCTGTTAAGGAACAGCCTCTCCTCTGGACCATATTATGTGATACTACTTGACTCTCACTAGCCCATAAATGTATAGAAAATAAATCATCGCATGACTAGCCTACAAAAATATAATTATACATTTTGATGCTGTAAAGTACCTTTTATGTGCCTCTTTGAAATAAATGATTTAATTTTGACTTTGAACTCACTTTTGTTCATGATACAGGCAATGTTATCCTTATAAGAATATGTTATAAAAAAGTAACTTATATTTTCTCATCACTTTCCAGAAATGAAAGTGTGGCTCCAGTAGAACAGTTATTAATCGCACTCAGGTTTTATGCTACTGGAACTCATCTTCAGGACATAGCTCAAACTCATGGAGTGAGTGTACCCACTGTTAGTAGAGTGGTGAAGAAGGTGTCAAAAGCTATAGTGAAGCTACACCCAAGATACATTAAAATGCCATCATCACAGGAGGAGATAGACTATTGCCAGAGGGAGTTTTTTAACATTGCAAAGTTTCCATTTGTTGTTGGTTGCATAGATTGCACTCACATTAAAATCCAATCTCCAGGTTGGTACTTTATATTTAAGTATTTGGCTTTTTATAACGGAAACTGTATTCTGTACAGTCAGTAATGTTAGCACTTTGAAAATATATTAACCTTTTAACCGCCCCGGTCGGATTAATACGACAATTTTTTTCGTGCCCGTACCGCCTCAGTCGTATTTATACGACCGAGAACCTATGTTCGTTTTGTGCTTTTTATATCATTGCACGACCATATTTGTCGTAGATATTTATTTGTAGATTTATGAGCCGGGCGCTGGGGGCACGGCAATTGATATAAAACCAAGCGGTCAATAGGTTAAAGCAGTATATTTTATTATCCATTTAAAAAAATAAGTAAAGGAAATATGTACAACAGTAGTTCACTGCTTTACCATCATTATTTCCTTATTATGTCCCTTAAATTGTATGTTTGTGTTGATTAAATAGATTAATGTTTAATATGTTTACAGGTGGAGATAATGCAAAGCTTTTCCGAAACAAGAAAGGATACTTTTCTGTCAATGTACAGACCGTGTCTGATGCAAAACTGAAAGTGAGGAATGTAGTGGCGCACATGCCTGGCTCCACTCCTGACTCAGCAATTTTTAATAATAGTCTATTGTGTCAGGATTTTGAGATGGGAGTTTATGGAAACTCATGTTTGTTGAGTGATAGTGGATACCAACTTAAGGTAGATAAAATCATAATTGTAACATCAATTTGTTTATATTTAATTTTAATATAATACGGGCTTGTTGTAATCCATACTACTCGTAATATTATAAATTTGAAAGTAACTCTGTCTGTCTGTATGTTACGTTTTCACGCCTAAACCGCTGAACCGATCATACTAATATTATATATTTGAAAGTAACTCTGTCTGTATGTTACGTTTTCATGCCTAAACCGCTGAACCGATCATCATGAAATTTGGCAGACATAGCCTGGAATATGGAGAAGGACATAGGCTACTTTTTCACGCGATAACCGTCATCCACGCGGGCGGAGCCGCGGGCAAAAGCTAGTCCACAAATAAAATACAGATTCAGTCAAAATAATACAAACTAAAAAAAAAAATTGTTACATTTTTGACACAGATAGTCTTCAGTAGTCTGAGTCCACTGGTTTCTCATGATCTGTAACAATGTTGTTTTTCTTTGTTATCAGAAGTATTTACTGACACCCTACTTACACCCAAACACAGAACCACAGGAGCAATATAATCATAGCCATTCTACGACAAGGAATACAGTAGAGAGACAGCAGGAAGTGTTGAAACGCCGATTCCCTGCCCTTACTGTTAGCTTGCGAATCAATCTGCAAACAGCAGTCAATGTGATTGTAGCATGTTGTATACTACACAATATCTGCATAGATAAAGGAGAGGATATCCCACCTAATGCAATGGACATCAGTTATACAGATGCTTACATACAAAATGAACAAATTGATCAGGATGATCATGATCAATATAATGGATACGATGACAGAAGAACTGTAATCACAAACAATTTTTTTTCATAAACATTGTAATAAATAAGTGCTTTGTATTTTTTTTTTAAACATCCAAGCATACTTTTGGATTCCCTAACTCCGCCTAGTGTAGCGAGCAACACGACTGAGCAGAGCGCGCTTATTCAGTCAATGAGCTAGCGAAGCGAGCTCACAGACAATACGGCTGAGTAGAGCGCACTTATAACAGCAATGAGTGAACGAAGCAGGCCTATTACCATAAGACAAGCGAATGGAGGAAGACCACTTTCGAGACGAGCGAGCGAAACGAGCCTACCAAAGCCGCAATTGAGCGGAGCGCGATTACTTACCAGCGGAGTAAGCTGGCAGAGCGTAGTTGATGGCGCTTACCAGTGACGAAAGTGTGCTCGCTTCGTTCACGTGTCGTAAACGTAAACTCGCTAAACTAGCTTTTCCTGTGAGGGGAGTTCGCTTCATTTGCTCTTCACACGTGAAAGCGCGCTCCGCTCACTCGTGGGGTAGGTGAACTCACGTAACTCGCTCGTTTTGATAGTGGGCCTGCTCCACGTGCTGGTGTTGTGGGGGGGGGCTCGCTTCTTATTATTACTTGAGTAAGCGAGTTAAAAAGTACTGACTTAGAGCTCAGAGTTCAGTTAGAAAACTAACTGAACTCTGAGCTCTAACTGGTTACTTTTTAATCACTTCTTTGTAATCTCGTAACTGAAAACAGTTACGAGATTTTTTTCAATAAGAACGAAGAGCGATATCAAACTTAATTAAATCCATAGTTGAAAGGTTCCTATAAGGTTTCAGGTTGTTGAGGTTCCAATGACTGCTGTTCTGGCCACAGGGATAGTTACAAGGCCAGGTCATTGGGATGACTATGGTTGTGAGATGGTCACAGGGATGATTATCAGATGCCGCAGGGATGGCTGTAAGACTAAACGAGATTGCTGGATTGAATGAGATGTTGCTATTGAGATAGCTTGTCATGTTTTGAGTTTTGTTAATTCTGGTTAAATTAAGTACTTTTCTTGACTGGCTATTTTAAGTCTGGACTGGAATCTAGACAGACTGATTTATAATGTCAACAAATAACATGATTATGATGACGAAATCACCTAGCTGGACTGATAATTTGGTAATAAGAGAAGAGAGGTTTGTGAGTCTCTCTTAGTTACATGAGTAAAGAAACGGAACAGAGACGAAGCTTCATACAACCACGCTATGATAGGTACACTACTACAAGCATGAGGCGCGTGTGTGCGTACCACTGGCGGCTTCGTCGCGTACGAAGAGAAACCGGTTTATACTAGCTCTGCCAGTTGAATCGCTCAGGACTGCGCGTACGCGTCGTCGTGCGTCGTGTTTGTTTACATTTCACGTTTTTTACTATACCTACTGTGTATATGAACAATACAAACATACTATTTTTTAATTATCCAAAGACTCCACAAGGTAAGTAGTAGATTATTAATTTAAAAAAAAAAAACAAAAAAAAAAATTTAAACCTACCTCTATCTACAAAATAAAGTTCATTGAGTTGTTGGGTTGAGTTTTCTTTCAACAATGTTTTGGTATTGATCGTAATGGTTTAGTGGTGTTTTTAGGGTTCCGTAGCCAAATAGCAAAAAACGGAACCCATATGGATTCGTCATGTCTGTCTGTCTGTCCGTCCTTATCTCACAGCCACTTTTTTCCGAAACTATAAGAACTATACTGTTGAAACTTCGTAAGTAGATGTATTCTGTGAACCGCATTAAGATTTTCACTCAAAAATATATAAAAAAAGCAATAAATTTTGAAGGTTCCCCATACTTAGAACAGAAACTCAATTTTTTTTTTTTCTTAAACCCATACGTGTGGGCTATCTTTGGATAGGTCTTCAAAAATGATATTCAGGTTTCAAATATAATTTTTTTCTAAACTGAATGGTTTGCGCGAGAGACACTTCCAAAGTGGTAAAATGTGTGTAACTTCTAAAATAAGAGAATGATAAAACTAAAAAAAATATATGATGTATATTAAACCACGTAAACTCCCACCGAAAATTGGTTTGAACGAGATCTAGTAAGTTTTTTTTTAATACGTCATAAATCGTAAACCGCGGTTGCTGCTACGGAACCCTTCATGGGCGAATCCGACTCGCACTTTTTACTATTTGGTACGGAATAGATACCTACCTACCTCGGTGCCTTCAAGAGCAAAAATAACGACAATTTGAGTATATTTTTTTTTACAATGAATGCCTTGGTTTAATTATCTGAAGAATTTATGTATAAGTACCTATATTTATTCCTTATCTTACCTATCAATATTCTGTCTTATAGTTAGTATATCGTAGAGAGACTTGAATAATCGTACTGAACTCTATAATTGTACCTAGTTTGAAGTATTTCTTAACTTATTCTTTAAATCTCTGTGCCTACGTTTGCTTAACTCTCTTGGATATCCTCAAAATATCTTGTGGGTCGATATGGTTTTAACCAAGACAATGGCCAAGAATTTAGTTATTGTCTCGAGATGCCTACAATACCTTTTTTAAGACCATGACATTGCTACTTGGGCTGCACTAGAGCATCTCGCAACAAAGTAGAAACAGTCGGCAGTCGCCTCACGCCCGCGTGTGCGCTTGGCCTAATTATTCTATCGGTAGCTAAAATAATAATAAATTCATCTCGTCTGCCTCGAGCAAATATAACATTTTAGGTATACTACGCGTAGGTAGTGCAGATACAGGTGAGTGCTAGGTACCTATAAACTGCACTTGCGCAGACGAGGGCGGGCAGCAATCAATAGATCGCAATTTAAGTCCGGGCGGAGGCTGCAGCGACCTCAGCTAGCCACTGAGTATCGAGGAACAACCTTCAGTGGACGGGAACCCTACTGCTGACGATCTAAACCATCAAGTGATCAAGTGAGTGGTGAACTGTAACGTTGATCGTGTTAAACAATTATTGGAACTGTTGGTATTAATCCTCAATCATGGAAAAATTGCAAGTTTTATTCAATTGAAATTTAAACGGGCTGGTGGGGGTCTGTATGCCCTTATTTAAAGCTAGTGGAGTCGTGTTTCCAATGTTTGAATACCGTGAATCAATGGCTAGGTACAAAATGGAAATTAAGAAAATATCCAGTTTAACGTTAGTGCTCCTGCAATGCATTTTTCACACTGCGCTGCTTTTGTGGCTTAATGCTAACATGGTGCGTGTTCTGCTTACAGCCACTATGTGTAATGAGCCGGGATCGCGTCGTCTCGGCGTCGGCGACACTCTTGTCAAAGAGGTGGCGTCGATGCAACAGCCAACGGACCCAGCGGTGTGGTGCGTGTGTGAGGTCTGCGGCCTCCGTATCCATCCAATATCCCGCAATCGCTCTGGGAACGGCGATGGGAAAACGTCCCTCTTTTAAGTTGGCGTAACACCTGAGGAATCTTCGTAATGCCAATCATATAAAAGTTTTATATAATTTTGTCTACATTCTTCTAAACCTTAGCTTGTCCCAAATGAAGGAATTGTTGTATCAACCTACCTTAGAGATCCTAACTTCAATTAAACCCTTTTAAGTTAAAAACGGTGTTTTATTACTTACTAGCTTTTGCCCGCGGCTCCGCCCACGTGGATGTCGGTTATCGCGTAAAAAAGTAGCCTACGTCCTTCTCCATATACCAGGCTATATCTCTGCCAAATTTCATGACGATCGGTTCAGCGGTTTAGGCGTGAAAACGTAACATACAGACAGACAGAGTTACTTTCACATTTATAACATTAGTATCAAGTATCACAGAAATATAAAAAAAAAACAGGAGACGTGGCAAGGGGGCGTGTCTGTGTCCGCGCGCAATGATCAAAATGCTCGCAAAATAAGCAAATGGCGGTCTCCGCGAACTAGTGCGTTTTCGACCGTGATTGTGACAAATTATATAATAAGAATGCCGTGTTGTTCAGTGATTTCTTGTAAAAACCGAAGCCAAAACAAAATGTTTGTACATCATGGAATCATTTACCATAAAGGCTCGTACAGACTCGCGCGATATCGCGGGCGCGACAGGCACCGACAAAGAAATTGTGCTACTAGTGTCGCGTCGCGCCCGTGATATCGCACTAGTCTGTACGAGCCTTAAGTTAGTAGGTACAAGTATTTAAGTATACATATTTGTCTTTAAAATCATGAAAAACAACAAGTCGTAAAATATTTCTTGCTTTTACTACGTTATTTTTGTTTTCATACATAACAGCGACTGTATTATTTTTGCAGTAAATACATTGCTTCTTAACCACTACGTAAGTATGACGCTAAGTGACTGGACAACGCAATGTAAAAATCACAAAACGATACTATGCGTATGCGGTTGCGTCGCGTAGTACGGCCGCTGTACCTTGCCGCGAGCTATGATGTCACGTGCGCCGAGCCAATGCGAAATCCAAGTGTGTGTATGAACACAAATTATTATTATCAGTTAAATTAGAATTACAATAACTTTGTTTATTACCACCATTTATTGCTTATTGTGACTTAATAATTATGACGTAAAATAGAGCTGCAATTAGCTAAAAACGAAAGAAATTTTGAATTTCGCGGCTATATCGAATGTTCCCCCTTATGTATTTAGGAAGTCCACACTATTCGTTCCCCGTCCCGCCTCCCGAAATTAAAGCGAAAAATTGCAAAACTGAAAGTAACAAAATTAAACAGTAATTTTATCGATACAAATAATCGACATTTTGCTAACTGTAACATGTATGAAAAAAGAATGTGTGTACCTATGTTCGTCAAACGCAGTGTTTGCGTTAGTGTGAGAACCAATGGCAAACTCGCGATTTAAGCGCGTGTAGTTTATTAGTGTGCGTAATGCGCGTACGTATTGGTCTCTTGCTTGTAGCGGAGGTGTTGAGAGTGGGAGACAAGCGGCGACGCGCGTTTTAATACAAATCAGGAACTATTTCCTTTTCTGACCTCTTTTATCTGTTCTGTGCTTTAGGCAACTTGATAAAACATGCCGAGGATCAACAGATAGGTGGCGATTCGAGAGGACATATCATCCAAGTTTGTGGTCCAGCAGTGAACTGATGATTTCGTGATATTGTTTATGTGTAATGGTAATGAATAAAAAATACAGAATATTGACGAGTAATACATTTATTTAATAATTAGACACCATATGATTAATAGAATCTAAGAAAAATCAAAAATACCTAGGTAATTTTACAATAATTCAAATAATACTATAGAAAAAATACAACAGTTCTTTTAAGTACAAAAAAATATAAAATAATAATATTAGTTATTTAAATCATCAAAATGCAGATTGCCTTATACTTAACTATTCATTAAATCGGAATGTTGTAATAACATTATAAATAACTTAATAACAAAACCCATAAGTTAACAAAAATAAATTACAAGAGTTAAGTCAGACAACAGTCTAACTTCATAGAATGATTACCCACTTTAGTCCTATATATAGAATACCAAGCACGAAATAAATTAGCTAAGGTAACAAAAAAAAATTGACTTCATAATGGAAGCATTCAGGATTAGCCATGTTCCATTCAGCAGAAATATATTCGTGCTGACATAGAGTGACAGCCATAAGTGGGATTTTTTCCATCCGACAATAAAATTGTTCTGTAATTGTGCGTTAAGTTTACAGAAGTTTATAAGTCTTTACGGTTTCAAGAATCTTAACTATGTTAATTTACTCCGAAACTGTGTTCCGAAAAATGCTGGACGGCGTCGCGTTATGCTTACCACAATTTTATTAAAATAATTCTTAGGCCATATGCTAACAGTATATTATATTAAATTTTGGTATATTAAATGCATAAAAACAACAACAAAATCAGTTCGTAAAAGGTATATTTTTTCTCGTTTCGAGATTATTTAATTGCTGGGGGGGGAGATAATTAAACTTTAATGGAGGGGAATCTTTGAGGTTAACAACATTGACTTTTTTAATATTTCTATTCATCTACTTTACTACTTCTTCGTACCTACAGTAAACACAGTCAGAGAATGAGTACATTTAAATATATTCTTACCCAGTATAGTATACATTACAGTCAAAGAATGAGTACATTTAAATATATTCTTACCCAGTATAGTAGGTATACATTAAAATATTGCCTTACATTTATGAACCAATCATCAAGAAATTGATTGGTAAAAACGTCTGAGATTCAGATAATATAGATTCAATAAATTAAAGTAAAAGTTCAAAATAAAACAGACTTATCTCAAGGAAGACACATGACTCTGTAGGCCAGATATAGTAACTCGAACACCTATAATATATGTATAATATTATATTATATGTATCCCAGCAAATACTAAGCTCTAGTTGCAGCATTGGGCATCAAATACCAATATAATATAACATGCTCTTCATTGCATAGAACAGTTATCCCTAACAATACAATCGCCTATACATGTGGCTTTTGAAGAAAATAATGTATGATATTTTTGATTGATATTATTGAAGTATACCTCTGCTCAACCCTTCGAGGAATCAGGGCGTGATGTTATGTTATTGATTATGGATACTATTTTGAAAGAAAATTTAACAACAATTGCTGATATTTAAGATGCTATAAAATTTAATACACATTTATTTCTGATAGTAAATCTATAGAATGGTTAGTAAATTAAACTTAAATTCTATGTTAGTGCTAGACTGACATCTGCTACAATTTCTATTTAATTTGCATGGTTACTCTGCCTACCAAAATAATGTATATGGATGGGACAGTTGAGTTGAGATGCAATATATCCAGAGTTTTATACATAATTGTGTATACCTGTAGTAACCTCTCATAAACGAGGGCTTTATTAATATGACATGCATATTAAAACTCATCTAATTTTATGATGTTTTCAGAATTATTAGTGACAAATGAGTAAATGATTCGCAAAAAAAAAAATGCATTTTGATTGTTTTAAAAGGTGACACGTAAACGATTATGTACTTAAATAATTATATGCAATCGAATTTGACAAGGTTTCAGGTTACTGTCGGCGATTATTAGCTTGTATGTTCTTGTTCGTTAAGTATAAGAAATGAACCACTGTTCCGTATGTTGTTATAACTTGGAAACGCCTGAGGGTCGCTAATAGTACTCCGAAGAAGTTGTGCCAGAATTCGCTCATGAAGGCGCCCGGGTCGCCTTCGGCCGTATCCTACAAATCTATTTTCACGGCGGCCGGTTCCGAGTTATCCTTCTTGTTGCGTCGGTGCCTGCGGTGTTTGCTGTTGGACAGGATCTCGTAAGCCTGTTGGATCTCCATGAAGCGTTCCTGCGCAGCTCGGCGCGCCCTCTCGTCCTTCACTTTGTCGGGGTGGTTCTCGCGGGATAGTTTGCGCCAGATTGATGTAATTTCTTGTTGGCTAGCGTCGCGATTCACTCCCAGTACCTGGAATTTTTGTTGAGTGTATTTTAGTACCTATAAATATTATTTATACTGTATATATCTGTTTTTAATGTCAAAATAACAGCTTTTTACTAAAAGGATATGAAATTATATACCTACGGTACTTAAAACAAAAAAAAACTATTTTTTAAATTTTGATTCTGTCTGTCTGACTTGTTCGTTCCGGCTAATATCCGAAACGGCTGGACCGATTTTGACGTGAGTTTCACGTGCAGATAGCTGATGTTATAAGGAGTAACTAAGGTTATTTTTATTTAAGATACTTTTATTTTAGAAAAAGGCACGCGGCCGATTCCGCGGGCAGCAACTATACTCTATTTATTATAACATTAGACAAATAACGGTTATCACCCTTGCGTTATTTCGATATAAATGTATAATAAACTCCGTTATTGTTCGATAAATACAAAGCAATGTAATCTATTTAAAATTTACATTAAAAAAAAAAACTCTATGTGCAATAATTTCAACAATATTACACAATAACTGTCGTTATTTAGCCATTATATGTCTAAACTTATAATACATGGAGTATAGTAATATATAAACGTCACTTTCGTCGCGTATTACTTAAAAAGTGCATTGATAATTTGATACTACTGTGTTTGTAGTCAAATTTTACCTGTAGAAGACTATACATAACGTGCAAAAACAAAAAAACAAAAAACAAACAATTGAATCGAATCAATCAATGGGCCGTCTTAAGATTTAGAACGACAAAAAGCATATAATAGTGCGACACAAAGAACTTACAAGTTAAGGAGGAATTATGATCTAGATACGATTACTATAGTTTTTATACTGACACAAAGTACATCAAGAATTCACATAAATAATAACTGTAAAAAACGGCAGATTTATCGCTAAAAGCATGGCAACCATTGGACGGAAATAAAATGTTAGGAAACTATGAAGGATAGTTTGCAGTGCACTATAAATTTTGCAACCTAAAATCTAAGAACAAAATAATATATTATAGTACAGCATGTTACCATGGCATGTTTGAAAACTGGTGATTCTACGCTTGGTCCTATCACAAATTCCTCGAACCTGCACGGAAATTCCGTATTATTTTATTATTTAATCCGTGGATAACGTTCAGTAACTATAACGTACCCCGTTAAAGAAATGTGCGCTTGCTGGTAACAAACTACTTATACAGGATAAGTTTTTAACCAGAAGGCAATTTTTTTTTTTTTTTTTTGTTGGTGGTTCATTACAAGTAGAACACATTTCCTTTATTTGTTCAATACTTTTTTTTTGGTCCACTTGAAGTCAGCAAAATATGGATATAATCTATTCGTAATAATATCAATAAGCGAGCGCACAACTGATAGGTACCTACTACTGCGTTCCGCTTCACTGACCACGCTTCGCCGGCGCGTTCCGCGACTGGTATCTTTGTACAGTCAAATATACAAAATTAGCTGACCCCCCCTTGCATAAATGGTTGAGATTTTTTTGAATACGGATCGATAGAATTTTATAATTCTTAATTTAATTTAAATACGTATACGAAATCTACCCAAAACTAGAAGAAAAAAAAAAAAAAAATCGTACGATTTGTTAGCAAAAAAATCTAAACCATTTATGCAAGGGGGATCAGCTAATTGTGTATACTGACTGTACCAGTTTCAAAATAAACATCTTTCGTTAACGATAACTTCATTTTTTTTGTACTAAGACATATCAAAACAAGAAATAGGTGTATTATAAATATATTATATATTATATTATTTATTATTATAAACACGATTTAGTTTAATTTGTCAAAATTTGCGCACTGATTAAAAACTTTTCCTGTATAATATTAAAATATGATAAAAACGAATAATATGCACATTTATTACACAGTAGCAAACACATTCATTTATTACACATTTATTACAAGAGCAAGAAAATTTTCATATTTTACCAATAGGCTCAAGTTTGCCGCAAGAGGATTCACAGTCATCTGTAAGACACCACAAGGTTAAGGCTTGAATAAAGTTTAAGCAGTTTGAGTTTTAAAGCTCAATGCATAAGGTTTCCATTTGGACTACAAGCAGACCGCAGTCATCCACCGTTCAATGTTGACTGCACAGTCTGCACAATACCACATACACTGCTATTTTGTTACACAACAAGCTGTCAGTTCAAATGAAGAACATCTGCCTCAGGGTGCGTCCAGACCTTGGTCGATCGACGACTCATGTGTCGATGTGTGTTCAATTGTAATTGAAAATTAATCGACGAAAATTGAGATAGTAAATTTAATTTCAATTGTCTTACGAAAAACAACTTTAAGATGATTTAAAGTTAAAATTACAAATAATCAATTCAAAGCATGGTATTCACAGGTACGTTTTCTGTTTGTTTTTTTTTTTGTTTTGCATTTTATCAGATTCTTTTGGAACAGACTATAATAATAATAAATGTTTATTAGGAACAACTTAGGTATAACTTAACAAAAGACACGAAGGTAGCTGCAAAAGTAAAATACTGTGGCGCAGCTATCAGCGCCCAACACAAAATACATGGAAGACATTTGTTCCAAACTTTCAAATGTTTAAGGAAGTCTTATAATAAATTAAATTATAAATTAAGAAATTACAAAATAAAAAAATACTATAAGTTTGTACCTACTGATGCAGAGTGGAAGTGAGGGTGAGAGTGTTTCTGTCTGAGTGTGTGCGAGTATAAGTGTGTGTAAGATGTGCAATTAGCCTTTTCAATTAACCAACATTTAAATCAACTGTTCAGATATTTAATCAGTTCTATATTCAAAAATTTCTTAGGAAATTTGACATAAACCAACTGTTTAAATACCTTACCGGTGGTTTGAATGTTCGTGAACACAGGCCTTGAGTCTATTATGATGAGAGAACGCTAACATAACATGAATAATAATGTCTCAAAATTCTGTGAAAATGTCGTCGATCAACCGAGGCCATGTGGCACCCTAAAACCTTACAAAAGTATCAAGGATGATTTTACCTTATAAGCGTTCTGTTCTCCGTGAGGGTCCGATAAGTCTACGACTTGTTTCCAAACCTCGTACCATCCGTGATGCTGCGCATATTGGTATGTCTCGGCCATGCATTGTTTCACATCCAACCACCTGGAGGGAATTTTTAGGTTAATAAAAATAAAACAGGTGTTCTGATAACAATAAGAACAAAAGTAGTCTGTTTTCATGCATATCTAAAATCTGATATACCTAACAACTTCATATCAGATTTGTCGAACAAAAATATAAACCCAACATGAACAATAACATCAAATCTATCATCAACATCATCGCACAACATAACAAAAAAAAAGGTAGACCGCCATGCCTCGTTCTACATTATAATGATCAATTATCTGCAATGGTGCCGATTCCCTTGTTCACAAATTAAACTAAATTTAAGTTTAGTGCATCTTTTTCTTTCTATTTCATTATTAAGAAAAGGACAGAAGATAAATTTTAGTTTAGTCCTTTCAAATTAATCAGCGCTTGACGTAAATTAACGTAATTTTAGCAGGCAAGTTTTTAATCACTTCTAAACTTGTATGGAGTAGTGACAGGCGCTGATAAATTTGACAGGACTAAACTAAAATTTCTCTTCTGTCCTTTTCTTAATGAAATAGAAAGAAAAAGAAGCACTGAACTTAAATTTTGTTTAGTTTGTGAACAAAGGAATCGGCACCACTAACATGCATTTAAGCCGATGTTAATCACTGATGACTTATGGCACTGAAACGTGGTCGCTCACAATGGGCCTTATTAAAAGGCTAAAAGTTACTCAAAGGACAATGGTGAGGGCTATGCTTGGAGTGTTCTCTGCAGGAGAACCAAGTTAACCGACATAGCTCGAAGAATTGCTAAACTTAAGTGGCAATGGGCAGAGCACATTGCTCGCAGAACAGATGGCCGATAGGGCCGAAAGGTTCTGGAGTGGCGACCGCGTACCGGAAGACGTAGCGTTGAAAGGCCTCCCACAAGATGGACCTATGACCTTGTCAATACCGCAGGAATCCGCTGGATGCGGGAAGCTCAGAACCGGTCAAAGGGGCGGTGTTTGGGGGAGGGCTATGTGCAGCAGTGGACGTCTTTCGGCTGAAATGATGAAGCCGATGTTCGTGGCTGTCACTCGTAGATCTTTGACAGTCGTTATGGGTAGTAAGAAGCCCGCAAACCAGTCTTACCAAGTTAGAGGTATCGTGTTATCCAGTAATTGGGCTGTAGAAGTTAGATAGACAGTCGCACCATGTAAAATATTGGTATTTAGCTACATCCATTTTGACTGGAAGTCGACCCCAATAGCTAGGAAAACGCTACGCAGATGATTATGGACATGCATTTACACACATATTACATTACAATGTATAGGGTGTATCTATTCAAACACGAAATATTTTAAGAGATACACCTATAGGTGGTAAAGAAGCCACGGAAACGATTTTTTTTTTAATCTATATATATTATTTAAAAAATTAAATAATTTAAAATTACTTGATATGATGATTAATTATCAAAAGGCACCGGGCTCGTGCCGCCACCGTCGGCGTCGCCGCGTCCGGGCGGGTCATTTATAGAATTAAAAAAAAAGTAAGTAAAGGATTTTTTGCTAAATGTCTCAAGCAATTTTAAAATTATAATAATTATGTAAAAATATAAAACACGTAGATAAATTTTCGCTGCTCTGGCTTTTTTACCACCTATAGATGTTTCTCTTAAAATATTTTGTGTATGAATAGATACACCTTATATATATATTTATATTATGAGGTACGTACAGGAGTCCCTTAATGCGGCTTTCGGAATAAAAAACAATTGTTAGATAAGGTACAAATTAAGTACCTAATACAGTATTGCAAAATAACTTAATCAATTAGTCGATCACAAAGTCTCTGTATGTTCTATGTTAATCTATATGTATATTATTAATTGAAATCTTGCCAATTTTAATATTACTGGAAAGGTTTAAATAGGTGGCACTTCAGCTAGTAAATATACCTATATTTTAAATAATTATGGCAAATAGTCAATGTCAGATAAATGATAATGTATCTGAATGAATGAAATGCACCAACCCCAGCGTGGCTTGACCAGATTCGATTACTCGAATGAACCCAAAGATTCACACTAGCCCCTGGAGCCTCATGTTTCATGGTGCTACAGAGACCATTGCATATCAAGAAGTAGACCGGGGGGCGCGATAATGGTAGTTTATCAATTCCACATTTGAATAACTTACCATGGACTGGTGAAGAAATGATGAATAGCTTCGTAGATAGGCACCTCGTCGCCTTCGCTGTCCGTGATTGTACCGTGGAAGTACAAGTAGCTGCACCACAGCGAGATGTACAGGAAACAACAAGCCGATAGTATGATGACACGCCTATCAAACAAACAGAAAAAGTTTTATTGCCGTGTTTTATTTATCACCTTAATAAAATAGGTTGACATTTGTGTCAGGATAAGGAGTAAAGTCAGAAAAGTTGAAAATGCATTAAATGCTGAGGCTCTGAAAATTAATTATATGTTAACAAATAGTAAAAACTTACTTGGCAACGTGGCGCTTCTTCCTAGGAGTCCTTCTCCACTCCTTGCCATACGAGTCAAATACGCATGCCGAGGCCAGCACCATGACGGTAAACCAGATGCTATCATCAAACACGTAGTAGCGAACAGGGTACGCGATGTACGAGCCTATTAGCGCCCACTTCAGGCGGCCTTGCTCGCGTCCTATATTGCCCACAGTCCAAACACCTGGAACAAAGCAATTGCTATAGTAGAGACGCGTAGAGGACCACAGGAAGAGGATCTCAGGGACACTGAGCTTCTTTCAACCCAGGTATATATGCAAACATAAAACATCTACTGCCTTGTAGGTGTAATGGTCTCAAGGTCATGAGGTCCTAGGTTCCAGTCCCAGGTAAGGGCAAAGTGTTATTGAATTTTTCATCAGTAATATCTTAGTAGGAGCCCGGAGTCTAAATTTATTCCTGGTTGATGATAATAGGCTCGCCCGCTATTAAATAGGACAACATAACTGGCGAAATGTGGGTGTACTGTACAGTAGATAAACATAGTGAATAAGGAAAGACGATATCTTAATTTTATAATTTCTTAGCAGTATAAGTTATATTTAAATTACATATTAGCTAATAGGCTAGATTTTAATGTAAATAAGTGTCTGTGATACATTTTATATATAAAAATAAAATTAAAAACTGTAGGTACACCTCTACTGTTATGAAATAAAACAAAAAATTGTGACAATTAAAAAAAAAAAACACCAACTGTCAACTTACCAAGCCCGGTTGCCAAAGGTACAAGGAGGTTCAGGTACTTCAGGTTTATGCCCCAGAAGTCCGGTGGTATCGCGCACATCGTCATCTGCGCCCAGGAGTACCCCACCATCAGCATACCCGTAAACCGATTCATGGAGAATGGTGGCTAAAAACAATGAACAACCTGTACCCCGCATTGACCAAACATAGGGATAATTTCCGCTTGTCAGCACGGATTTGCACAGATCGTCCACTCTAGTGCGTACTGAACTGCATCAGTGTTCAGCACGCATGCTTGCACGCGTGCGCGAATACATCGATGAGATGACGCTGAAGCGTATGTTACGGACAACAACCTGTACAAAATATACAGCTAGTATATGCGCGGCGCTTATCCGTGATGACAAAGGATAGATAACAGATAGATATAGATCGTTTAGATGGCAGATTGGTCATTAAAGATGCTCATTCAATAGCTCTGCACTCTGCTCCACATTGTTCATGTTTTGCAATCTACTAGAAATAATGCATTGGAAATGCAGCATTTTAATGTCGTCTTCTTTTCTTAGCAAAACTAAGATCTGCATTGTTTTAAAACACTGCTAAAATACTAGCAGATTGTATGATTGCTTCCTGCAAATTGGTCCAATTGATGTTAGGCATGCTATAATACGATTAAAAGTGATAAGATTCCAGTTTTCTATTCTGTCTGTACTATAGTCTAATATTTGAGAGATTAATTAGATAAGTAAGGCTACGAGACTTAGTTTTCCATAGCAGCAGTATGTCAAAGTTAGTAGTAGAGGAATTAATAAAATTTTACAGCTAAGCAAAGTTTATATATGTATAACTCGTGAATACTCTCTAGAGAAGTTAATAGCTTTTATGATGATTAAAAAAACGGTGTAATAATAATACGTGCTTATGAAAACTAAGGTTGTTTCCTTGTTTCCCTGTTAGATAATAAAGCATCACAAGATTAGTAAATTAGTAAGTAGGCTCGAAAGCGTTATAAAAAAGGTTCATGTATTTACTGCTGTTAAAAAACAAAGAAAAGGAGAATTTAATATTTACAGATTAACTAAGATTTTTACTACTTCATACTGGTCCAGTAAAATCCATTACTGAACATGAGCTTCCTCTAGAAGGGTGCAGTTAAGCTGCTCATCTCCTGTGTATAATACTCACTACTTTCTCACTGTGTATCATACATACACTCCTGTTTATGATACACAGTGAGAAAGTAGCCTTATCATAGAAAATTTGTCGAAATTCGCACTGTGTCATTGCATGTAAGATAGTAGAGTAATGGGTAAAAAAAACAATGCATAAAACCGTTTATTAGTGCACATAACTGTTGCCTCAGCTAAAGTGTAACTTAGTTATTTTAGTGTGCAATAAAATGATGCAATGAAACAAGTGAAACCTTAATAAAATTCAACAAACTTGCAAGTTTTAATTAAACCATACCGATTAGTTTTATGTTTAAGATTCACAATTTCAAATTATGCACACCGAAGTGGTTTTACATCCTTGACATACTTACTCTTTACATCCAGTATTATTGAAATATAATGTAGTGTTTTGTGTCTAACTTGTATCTACAGAACTAGGAATGCGATAACATGACAATAAGCATTAGGATATGTTTTATTCATCTACTGTTAATAATACTTGTGTGTTATAATGTTTTAATTGTTAATGGTTGCCATTTGTAAGGCAAGAAAGAAAAATATTTATTATACAATAAATATATTGGAACATACTGCAATTAAAATGTCTTTTAGTATGGGGATAATATCCATCATTTTGTAAGGAATAATAATTATTATCTTCATAGGAAGCTTTAAATTAGCATATTTCGTGAGTTAATAAAATAATTAATAAAATATAATAATTAATATAAGTACATAAACAAAATAATTTAAATAAACTCATCATATTAATTAAAATAACTACATAAACCAAATACTGATAATATTATCGAATTATTTGTTTAAAAAACTTGCAATCCAGTATACATACTCACTGGATGCTTGTTTTGTCCAATTTATTACCTATTATGTTGCCAACCCTAACTGGGTTTCATGTTGGAACTTATTTACTTATATGTAACAACTAAATGTTCAGATGAATGCAATAAAGAGTTTGAGTTTGAGTTAATGGAAATCTTTGCAGTATTTGAGCATAGCACAGAAGCGAAGCAAGATTTATTTAAGTGTTAATATAAAAACCCAACACCATACATATACATACTTACAGTATGAAACCAAGGAGTTCGCCCAAAGGTCACCAAGTCAAGTCTTTAAATAGAATACAACCAGAATAATTAGAAAAATATGACATCCATCCCAAATACATGATTAATAATACAATACAATATAATAATAAATAAATATACTTAAATTCAATTATGGACTTAGGATAGTTTATTAATAATATATTATTGAAGAACTTCAATAAATAGCAAATTTTCTTCAGCTTGGTAAAAGAAAGATGTTGAATGAAATTCAGACATATTGAATTGCAGTTATTGAAGACAAGTTAAAAGAAATGTAGCGAGACAACATAATAATACCCTGTTTGGATAAAAGTTAGAAATGGTGTAGCATGGCTTACTTTGAAGCTACTTTCTAGTATGAAAATTAAATCTACCCCCTGAAGGTCTGGAAGCAATAGAATGCTCATTCTGTTGTAAACCAACAAATACATGAAGTGTAATGCATTGCTGAATATCATTATTAGCTATCGTAAGAGACAAGACATAAGGGCGTTGACTTATTTGAGGAGTGGCAACAACCTTTATACTTTACAGAACTATAACAACAATAAGATATGGGTTTGTTTTGCTCACAAGGTTAATTACAAAGAAATCGAAATCGGAATGATGTCCCTTCCTAAACATACATGTGTTAGTACAATCCCTTTATTAATTGCTCAACAATCTTTGAAGACGAGAATAAGCAGTTTTGTTATTTATTTAAGGTTGGAATTGCCATATTTAAGTACAGCTTCCATAGTATTAACCGAGATTATTATGCACAACAACTATTCTACAAAGTCTCAAGTTGATCTAAGTTAAAAGCATATATCAACTTGTACAGTAAAGGAAACAAAGAAGACCTGGGCAATAAAAATCTACACTTTTTCTTCGAACAGGCTCAAATAGGCAGAGCTGAGATCAGAGATGTACAAAAAACATACAAGTTCACTATCATACCTTGTTTGTTTTTCTTATTCTGGCGGCAAGCTCCTCAATGTGCTTCGGATCTTCGTTGGCATCTCTAACGTACCTGGGAATACGAAAGACTTCTCCTAACCATCCGACGAGGAACCCGCCTAAAGTCGTCCACCAAACAAAGGCGTGGCGATCCCGTCCGAGATAGAAATGATGCGCACCGAATATGCCCGCGAACAGCCACAGCAAATAAGACAAAATTACAGACTTTTTACCCGACATACTGCTCATTCTTACCACCCTTTTATCGAAAAACTAAACTGTGTCAATCTATACGCAAGACGAACATCGAGTGAACAATTAGGCCGAATGATGATTATTACTCCAAATAGTTATTGTATAAAATTAACGTTAAATCCCTTTAGTACACGCGGCGGCGTAACTGTAAACGTATTAAAATACTGCAAGATATTTTTGATTATTTGACGCGATTTCAAACTCCCGACATGACGTGGGATCTTTGGAGTTTGACAGTCAGGCAAACAAGAGGGCCGAGGGGTATGTGCGGCAGGGCGGGACGATTCTGAATTATTGATTTAAAAATATTTGTTGCCACTTAAAAAACAAGATTCTTTTGTCTTTCTGTGAATAGTTATTATAATAGAATACGAAGATTGTCATCACAATATTATTTTACTTTTAATATTTACTATCAATATTATTTTACTTTTATTTGCCGATTCACTAAATTGTCAGTTTAATCGGTATGACTTGAATCAACACAAAATTGTACAATATTGCTGAATAACTTTATGTAGCCCAGAGGCTCATAACACCACTAAGACTAAGACTAGTCGCACTAAGTGTTTAATTAAAAGTATATCTGAATCGACCGATAGTTAGATACCACTAAGGTTCCACCTACCCACATTACAATTTTGTTATTTTGCAACAAAACCATCCGGGAATATTAATTAAAAGCTAGCTTTTGACCTATGGGGGCAATTTAAGAATTTTCTTTCATACTTTGACATAGGTATGTTAATACCATCTAAATGTATGCAAGGCTGCAGACGTAACAGTGCATGAGGCAGAAAACAAAGGATGGTCAGCACATCAGATTACCACAAACTGTCAAATTATCTCGATCGATTTTGAACTTAATCTGCATCATGTTAAAGTTCAAAATCGTTTAGAGAAATTTGACAGTTTCGTGTAGCTTGATGTGCTGGCCTGTAATTAAGTTCGTGATTAGTCCACCAGTCTGTTCATAATTATAAAAATATTTCACCATAAAGAGTTCCTTCCCCTGGCTTATTCGACCTAGTATAAAATTAAAACAAAAAACACATTTTCGAGCTAAAGGCGCACTAACGGACAGACAGCCGCTGCATTTTGAAATGTGTAATGAAATAAACCAGGTCGTTGAATTGTATCAGCCAACGACCCTAAGCAATTATTACATAGGAAATAACATTATTCAGCAACTGGTATGTAGGTACTCGTAGTAATAATTCAGTTCACGAAATAATTTGCTGCTGTCGAGTGTCGGTTGTAGTAAGTTGCACAATCTAAGGACGTAATAAAAACCATACAAATCATTAAAAGGTGCGTATTTTCATTCTGTTATTTTCTTAGTTTTATGAAATCAGATTTATGATTAATTATGAATATTATTACCTATAGGTACACAAGGTTTATTAATATTAAAAAAATACTTAATCGTTATGCCATCATTAATCGCCATAAAATTTCCAACTGGAATTGTTATTTCTTCATTTCTTCAGTACTTTTACCTTTTACTTTAACTTATGTTAAATATTTGTTAAGAAATCAGTTGTCCTATTAGTAATTATAAGAACTCATGCCGTCTGTGATACAGGTTTATCCTAGCACAGGCATCATACTTTGTAATCCTACCTACATTATCTCTAAGATTTGTACTGTATTTTTCCAAAAAGATTTTTTTTAATTTATAAATTTTATTATTATTTATTATTATTATTACTGATGTAATCAAAAGTACTGAAGTGCGTATACGGATTTACATCTTGACAGCAGAACTTTTTACTTGTCCCTTCTAGTCATACATCCGGAAACCATGTAGGGCTACCAACCAATAATATTGTCATCGACAACGTCCATCGCCAACTTTTTTTTTTCAACAGTCAGCAAAAAGACCTCAATCAGACGAGACATGGTGTTAACATAAATCTATTTTCATTTCCTACGTATTTACGCAGTCAAAAGACTGTAGAATTTTAGTGCCCTTATTTATTTAAAGAAAAAGAAGTACAATGTGAATACGTGTGTTTGAAATGTAAAATATTGCCTTATGGAGCAGTTTTTTGAAGTCACTCATCGATCGCGTCATCAAATAATATTATCCACTACATAATCATGTTTGAAGAAAATATTAATTAGGCGCCCTTGCGTAGAGGTAGATAAAGTGATTTCGTATTTCATAAATTGACTACAATTTGTTTCCAAAATGTACGAGGATTCTTCGGAGACGATCTATGGGACCCATGAAGACTCCCACGTTGTGATGTCGGAGAAGGTCCAGTCTCTGGCAGGGAGCATATACCAGGAGTTTGAGCGCATGATAGCACGGTACGACGAAGATGTCGTGAAGACGCTGATGCCGCTGCTGGTGAACGTGCTGGAGTGCCTGGACTCCGCGTACCAGACCAACCAGGAGCATGAGGTGGAGCTGGAGCTGCTGCGTGAGGACAACGAGCAGCTCGTCACGCAGTACGAGCGAGAGAAGGCGGCCAGGAAGCACGCAGAGCAGAAGGTGAGCGAACAAAACAATTTGTTAAGAACCTTGACTATCTTCCTTTGTTTTGCATCACAAGGCTGCCTTAGAACGTATTTAGTAGTTTACCAAACTCAGTATTTAATGCACGTATATTGTTGTTATTTATTTTTATTAATGTGGTTCAGAGTTGCTCAAGACTTGTGGTTATTTTTGGTGGAATGTGCCATCCATTCTGTTATCTGAATCCCAAGGTAAACAAGATTATTTGGTATCACGTTTGCATAATAATGGAAACGGGCAACAGGCAATTGTATCAAGGTTCAGGATTGTGTTGGTATTTATCATAATTAATAGTGTGCTGCTTGACCTGTGCTGATTTATGTTATTGTTTACTATTATAATGATGTATTGTTCCACTTGCTAAGAACAATATTGAATGTTTATAATATAAATACTTGTTCTACGTGTCAAATTACTGTTTTACAAAAACTGCTTTGCTCTGTTAAATCTCTAAAATACATTCCATATATTCTTTAGACCACAAATAGTACCTTCTGTTTGAGTTCAATAAGTTTAGAATTAGAATTTTAATTATTTGTTAGAATTTAGTTTTACATAGTATGGTGTTAAGTTCTATGTTTTGTTGAGTTTTAGGAAATATCAGTTGCAATGTTTCTATGCTCGCAGACTTGGTCATATCAGATATTTCATAACACTTTTGTAATCAATGTGCAGGCAAGACATTCTAGAATTGTTGATTTAATTTTAAATATTTTGGTAGTTCCCGAAGCTATTGATAATTTCAAAATCTTCAAAATCTTACAAAAAATAATCACTCTACATTCTACTAGTAGGTACACTCTATATTGTATCATAATAAGGCCATTTCCATCCAAGTAATGAGTTACACATAATGTATGATACATTGTTTTTTTACCGTATGATATCTATGACTGCTTTTCTAAGCAGCATATTTTCAGAAAGCCGTGTAAATTGATTATTATGTACATAATCGCAACAAAGTCTTGTTCTCTTTCATGTAATTCAAATAAATATATCTTTTGTTGAAACACTTACTATGAAGTTAAAGCCAAGTTAGTAGGTATTAGTAAGTAGTAACCTTGAACGATACATGATCATGTGAGATAGTAATTTAATTTAAAAATAGTAATTTAATACAATTTGTGAGAACCATTTTTCTGTAATTGGTTTATAATCAAATTATTCATATACGAAGTGACAAATGTATTCTTACAGTGTTGCTAGATGGTATCCATCCATTGTAATATTGTCAATGCAAAAATAACTCTGTCTGTCAATTAACTTTTAACGCCTAAACCACTGAAGAAATCATTATGAAATTTGACAGATATGTAGCCTTGGATAAGCAGAAGTACATAGGCTATTTTTCATCCTGGATTGTAAACAAAGTTGTGCATGCATTCTATATCTGCTACAATACCTAATAATTACTTTGGCCGTGCAATTTTTTCAGGTTAGGTGCATATTATTTTAGACAAAACATGCTTTTCTTTAATTATGTTCAATAAGTTATCCATTGAATGGCAGTCTTTAGTGTTCACAGCAGGATTTCTTACTGATAGTGAAAATGATTCATTAAAGTGTTTATGAATCCTCATCCTCAGAATGGTTTCTTTGACATTAGTTCATATTTTATAGTTTGTTAGAATCTAAAGTGTCAGCAGTACTACTTTGTAGTAGATGAACATTTTTGGACCTGATTGACTTTTTAGATCCTATATCATCAATCACTTACAAACTATTAATACAGATTTTGAATAAAAAAATTGAAAAACTCATGTTTTAGTGAAGCTAACATAGATAATTTGGTTTTATTTATATATTATATATGTATTGTAAAGGAAATAAGCCGCAAATTTGTTTTCAATTCTAATTATAAGGCGCGAGGCCTCGTTTTCCTGTGTGATATATTCTAAAAATAATTATTTGAATTTTGTGTTCATTGCCTTGTACTAATGCAATTTAAACGAATTGCATTTTATGATATTTTATGTAACATTAAAACTTCATATTGAGATTTTATTGAGTAATACGGTAACACTTAATTTTTTATAAATTAGTTTACAGTTTTTGCCCAACATAATGTACTATTTTCCTCAATCTAAAGTCTAACCAACCCTAATACAAGTAAACACGGAATAAATTTATGTTACGTATCAATCAATAAACAAGGAATAAAGTTATCCTAAGAATAACTTCGGTATAACCATACATTTTTTGACATTTATGCTTGGTATAACTTTATTCCGTGTTTATTTGTATGGCCCTTAAAGTAACACACTAATGTGTTAGTTTGTCAAAAATCTGTTGTCAAAACATTAGGGAAAAGACTTTTTTAATCATTGTTTTAACTGGGTTTAAGAAACCACAAAGGTGAAAGAAAAGATGGCCGGAAAAACATGGATCGCTGAATACAAAAACTTTAAACTATTAGAATTTTCACATTCTTTTTTATGTTTTCTAATCCTGTTGATCCTGTTTCTTATCAGATCAAATGACTATTGGGCCAACTGAGGAAGACAAACAACACATAAGTCATAGTCTCAACAAGTATTATGTATTTATTTAATTGTAAGGGGAACCATACTCTCGAAGCCTACTCTGGATATTTTTATCCAGGGTATTCTTGATTATTATACAAACTCTCTGAAACAACAGCTGCAAATTATGTTTGCAGTATTTTTAACATTATATCTGTAGTACTCACACACGCATGCACGAGTTGATTGATCAGGTTAAGCTACGCTTGCCGCGGTTGGTCCGTGGATGGGTGACCATTTTTACATACCATAACTCTGTCTCGGAAAGCACGTTAAGCCGTTGGTCCCGGCTGTCATTCGTTTATCTTTGACAGTCGTTACGGGTCGTCAGAAGCCCGAAAGTCTTACAACCAGTCTTACAGTCTTTTATTACCCAGTAACTGTGTTGTGGAGGTCAGATAGGCAGTCGATTTATGTAAAATACTGGTATTCATCTACATCCGGCTAGACTGGAAGTGGAACCCAACTAAGTTGGGATATGGCTAGGCAGATGATGGTCTGTAGTACAGTGGCACACTGTGAAATATTGCTTCAATTGCGGTCACCTATATTTTATCCCTTCATCCTATAGATCCAGCGAAGAACTAAAACTTCTGTTTTATGTTTAGTTTTGAAGTTATTTTAAATCTCGAGAAAACTCCATAGAGACCATGGAAATGCATTATTTCGTCTCAAATATATGATTTTGCAATTGTTATAGATGAGGTCTTAAAAACAGTTTTTTGTTGACATCAGCATAACTTTAAATAACTTTAAAACTAAACATAATAAAATCATGGTTCCTTCCCAGAAGTTTTAGTTCTTTGCTGGTTCTATAGGATGAAGGGATAAAATATAGGTGACCGCAATTGAAGCAAAATTTCACAGTGTAAGTGGGCTGCATCAATTGGGTACCCCATTTTTATTAAAATTTGCTTTCAAGGGGGTAACCACATCGTGACGCTGACTGTACCTATTACCACTATTGAAGAGAGAGCATACGAAATAATACTAATAATGAACTGCTTTTACATACCCATTAACAAATTGGTGTACTCCGTTAGTGGTTTCAGAAGTGTTTAATGGACGTTCAGTCAGGTTACTAAGTTTAACAACCAACCTGTAGCTCTGGTGCTGTATTACCATTTATTTTCTGTTTCAATAAACCTTACAAAATCACCTACAATACAACAATGTAAATGATTTTTTCATAAACCGATAGACCCGGAATAACACATTATTAGTAAGTTATACGCGATTAGCACAGCGGAGCAGCCTACCGGCAAATCACTGCTCAACCACGGCGAGGCGGCGCCAAACGTGCTATGCTGTTTATAGACAGCACAGCACGTTAATAAATGCTGGCACTTTATTTGGTGTATTTGTCCATATATTTGCGTTTTTTCGTTTATACAAAATGAACTTTATTTCAATAGATATAGGGTGTGTTATATTTTGGATTAATCGAACAATGCCAAGTGTGGTGCCAGCTTCGGTTACTACTACCAAATAATATTGAACATTGTTGCATGCTACAAACAGTTGTACCTAAGTTTTATACGGAAATCAGTCTTAATTAGCTTTGTTAGTAACGATTTCAGCATTTTCAGCTGGCATCTTTCGAAATGGATCATAATAATTATATCTCGGTTGGAACAATATCTATTATTTTAACTTCAGAGTTATTTCTGTACTCGACCGTAGAAACCTAGTAAATGTTGCAAAACTTCGATCAACTTGCTTTACATAATTTGTTACGAAATGTCAAGTTCAAATATTCAAGTGTAAAAATAAACTTTTACCCTTCCTTCACCTTAATTTCAGGAAAAACTTGTTTGTTTGAAACTGAAGCCATAAAATGTGATTGGCAACAGCTGATTCAGTTTTTAATACTTGTTTGTTTCTTATAAATTGTCGCTGAGTAACAAAGGTACCAAAAAAATAAACAAATATTTGCGCAAGCATTCCACGTATTTTCTTTTTTTATCTTAAGATTTGGATTTATATCAACACAACTCTTAGGTAATTTTAGCAACCGCTTTTCTACGACAACCTCAATAGGCATACTGGCTGGGTATCGTTTGAACCTAGATTCTGTAATAAAAAGGTCTTGAGCTACTTCCTTCTCAGATGTTTACGAGAACACATATTGATGTTCCTTGTTGTAGAAACTATCATAAGTCATATCATAACATAACGTACTTTTACTATTAATTTATCTAATCTAACACATACAATTGTTTTTAACAGTTACTCGAAGCTGAGGACCACTTCGAAGGGGAGAGGAAAGAGCTGACAGGCAGACTGGAGGCCCTGGACAGCATAGTCAGAATGTTGGAGCTCAAGCATAAGAACTCTTTAGATCACGCTAGCAGGCTCGAAGAACGCGAGAATGAATTGAAAAAGGTAAGTCATCGGTAAATTTCTATATTGCTGCCTAGGTTTCGTTTCACACTGTCCTGACGGGCAGTAACTACCAGAGAAAATAAAAAGTGGGACAGAACTGAAAATAAGTCAAATAAGTTGACCGGAAATAAAAGAGGTGATGGAACTCGCTTTAAACTGCAGACTGAGCAGGCTAGTCCAGTTATTACGAAAATCTTCACAGGGATGATTGCCAGATGGCCGGCGGATAGGAAAGTGTGATAATCGAACGAATCTGGAGAAATCGGAAGATTTGGTTGATTTGATGACGAGTGAAAAGTATGTTTGCAAATTATATTGTAGAACTAAAAAAAAGTGTAAAGGTAATTAAAGGAGCAATAGTACAAAGAAGGCCAAAAGCTGCTTCAATCAACGTGTTTTTTTTTTTGGGTGGGATATTATAAAATAACTTCTCCCGTTCTGGGCGGAGCGGGAGTCAGACTTTTACTGACTAAAACCCACCCGTGTACCTTCAGTTGCCTGTGTGCCAGAGTCACGGACAAACCCGCAACCCTGAAAGGCATTGGTTCTAGCGGACCCCGTCAGTTCGTGCTGACATCTCTTTGAGGCGCGCGTGGAACACAATACGCCGTCGACCCGGGCCTGGTCCTTACCGGACGGCAAGCTGCCCATTGCTCGCCGTCCGCAAGGCCGCGCCTACAGTGGCCGGGAATCGGCAATCGATTCCACATTCCTTTTTCTGCCGTCTCCTTTATTGGCATCCACGTTAGTCCAGCCGGCTTTAAAAGATAAAGACTCTCGGCATAGCACCGCCATGTATGTATGTACTCTTTGTACTCGAAGGCTATTATTCCAGCATTCAATAAGCCAATCCGATGTTTGATTTGAATCCTATACATCGCCACCCGCTATTTTTTCTGAGAATTTTTCAAATAAGTTCAATCTGCCAGCGTGAGTAATTGCCAATGTAGATGTACTACTAATATACTATACTAGCTACTGCCTGCAGCTTCACCCGCGTAGCTTTTTCTAAAATAAAAGTAGCATAATTTACTCCTCAAAATCGGTCTAGTCGTTTCCGAGATAATCCGGAACAAACAGACAGACAAAAAATTTAAAGGCGTACTGTGAGGGTATCAAGAAAAAAAAATGTTTTAAAGTTGCTTAAGAAAATTATCTCTGAAACTACTAAGTTTAAATTTTTGAGAAAAAATGCTGAATATTGTTCTGTACTTTATTGCGCGTACAAGCTTACATTTGCATTTGGAATGTATGGGAGATCATGTTTTTCAAATACAACGTCAAGTTTTTTCTTAGGATGAATTTATCCCAACCACGGAACCCTTCATTGTGCGTGGTTTGACACGCACTTGACCGGTTTTTACTAAGACATGCGTATCCAATCCACATTTGAATAATTAAATATGTGAAAAGGTAAACAATAGTTCTTTCAAGTAATGTGAAATTAATTTTTTAGCAGTTTACTGTTCTTCTCTTTTCTGTCTTATTTTTAAGAAGTCTTCTCAATATCTTGAGATACAGCAAGTCTGTCTTATATTTCATGACGCTGCACTTTTAAAATAATACGATACCGCGTTTTTTGTGTCCTCATGTACTTGTGTACGCTGACTCGACGCCGAAACATCGCATTGTTGTAATGATGTAAACTATGTCTGTAAAGTACACCAATCTTGAACCTTTTAAAAAACTGTAGTTGGCAAGCTACAGTTTTTTCCGTCCTTCACTGAACATTTTCTTTTGGGCTTAATTAATTGGGTACTTGCGTCCTTTCGTCGTTGCGACTTTAAGACCTCTGTGTAAAATTCAACTTTATGCGAAAATCGATATTTTAAGCACCAGCATTTTATTAGGAAGCACATTGTAGATCTTGAAATTGGTAAAGAAATGACAATTACATCGTCGTATATACATGAGAGTTTTTGCATTCGATACAGTTTCAAAATGTGAAAAAGGCTGGCATAAAAAAGTGATTTTGTCAAAAGTGACACATAAAAGGTCTTGAAGTCGCAATAACGCTTTGCATTATTTGCTATAAAATAAAACAGGCAGGTGTGGGAAATCCTCATGGACGCCCAGACTGCCTCACTTATGAGCCAGTCTGGGCAGCCGGTAAGAGTCCGGCTCTTACCGGCTAAAACCACACTCCTGCCAAGTGCTCATTCTACCTCTGACGTGATCAGAGCTCTTTTCTTTCATATTGATATTTTTTTTAATATGTATATAATATAATTGTTTTTTTTTTCTCTTTATTATTAGCACTGGGTGATTTGCTCTACAATTGTTTTTTTTTTTTTTTTTTTCATTTACTTATTTACTACTTTTGTTCTTACGATTATCTAAATTATGTTTCTAGTTTTCTACATTAATTACATCAATTTCGAAGAGTTCAATTTCAGTAAGTAGTAAATTTTTTTCAACAAGAGGTAAAATAAGTTTGTTCTTGGGATAAATTCATGCCCGTAGTTGGGATGAATGATGAATGAAATGATGAACAAACTTAGTAATACCTTGTAGTTGAAAAAATATTCTGCCATACATTCGTACGCATAATATTGAAAGATTTGCAATGTTATTTCAAGACCATAGACTTCTTTAATTTCCTGTAATCTTTTCCTGTAATCTATAAGTAAAGAACTATTCCCTGTATTTTTTTTTTTCAAAATTTTAGGCTCAGTAGTTTGGGAGATAATTGTTTAATTTTCCTCAATTTTCTTAAATAACTTTAAAGCCAATTGCTTAAAAATTATTTAAAAAATTGTATCTGAAATCCTTACAATAAGGGCTTTCACACGGTGCAGATTGCAAAAGTTAAAAAAAATTCCCCCTAAAAGTGACCATATTCAATATTCATTTATTTACGTAACACGTCCGTGTTTGGGTGTTTGGTGTACCAAATATCAACTTATTCGGTCCAATAGATTCGGAGCAAATCGGCTGTGACAGACAGGCACACGAGTGATCCTTTATGGATTAGGTTTTTTCCTTTTCGAGGTACGAACCCCTAAAAATAGTTAAATCACGATAATTGGATTTTTTTGTTATTTGTACTAAAAAAACAATAGAAGGTTTTAGTGGTAAAAACTGATAGAAGTACCTACCTATTTAGTTAGTAGAACTTGGAGTAACTGGGCCACGAGAACCAACTTCATTTTTATGATGAACCAAACTGAGTTCTTAAGACATTCAAAGTTGAACATGTTTTTTTTTAAATCAATCAATCAGTTTATTTGTGAAACAGGTGTTTACATAGGTGTATAAATAGGGGGTGCGCTATGTTTTGTCATAATTAAGACACACAAATTTATAAGTGACACATTGGGTGTCATTAGATTATGTGACTTAGAAAAAAACACATACTTTAAATTAATTAAATACATTAACAGAAAAGAAAAAAACCATCACATAAAATAAAATCAATAAATAGTCATAGTACATAGTATCAAAAGTTTTGGTTAAGTTAAAATAAAATGCTTTGAATTTGAACCTCAATACATTCTATAAAATATCACATAAAATAAAGACAAACGCCTGACAAACATTCAATTTAATCCTCTTGTACTAATCCAATAACGTTTTACGTTTAGTACCATTATTTTTTATATTGTAGGATAAACTACACACTGTACAGGTAAAACCAGGTCATTTTTTACAGAGCGTTTCGCGTAGTGCTTGCCCCATTTACGAATCATATTTTAATGAGGCTTGGATTAACTCTTGCTTAAATTATATGAATATTTTTTTAATCATTTATTTCAGGCAACACCGACCCATAGAAAAATACCTTAACCTAAACAGATTTACTATATAAAAACTTGTGTGAGCGACTGTTTAAACCATACATTTTTGACGTTTGAACGTCACTTAATTTTAAGCAACGTTTATGAATAAAGAATTAGTAGCACTTCACTTTGCACTAGCTATACTTTGTGCAGTAGTGCCATTCTGTCAAAATCTCACCGTGAAAGCTTAGCTGATGTGAGCTGTCTTTCCACCTGATGCTATTAACAGCTCACTCCACGCTCACTTCATCTAAGTTTTCACGGTGAGATGGTTACAGAATAGCACTGCTGTTCTGTGGAACTTGTCCGCGGAAGCGACGGAACACCACGTCCTGCAGCCATAAGTCTTCTTCTATGACGATTGGCAGATACAGATTCGGTACACGCACGATGAACGCCTTGAAGTTGACGTTCCGGTGCGATTCCAGTAACTGCAATCTCGGTGTCTACGTTGTCCTTTGGCGCACATACTCCACGATGTCCTCCGCCTTAGTGGTGTAGTGTAGGCGGGAGATGTACACCGGTGTTCAAAATCTGTAGAACTCAGTTTATTAGCATTTAGACCTTTCTTTATATTCTGTAGGATGGCAGACATTGTCAATAAGAGATGAGTTCTCAGTATTTATCAGGATTTAAATCGACCAATCAATCTGCCTAGCTTTTTCTTTGCAACTATGTTGGGTCGCCTCCGTGTCTAACTTGATGTAGCTGAATACCGACTGCCTATCTGACCTCTGCAACCCAGTTACTGGGTAACGATACCCCTTGGTAAGAGTGGTTTTCAGACTCTTAGGCTTCTGACTACCCGTAACGACTGTCAGAAATCTAGGAATGACAGCCGGGACCAACGGCTTAATTTGCTTTCCGAGGCACGGAGGGGTCTCGATATGTAATGGAAGGCAAGGCTGAACCAAGCGTGGCTTAACCTTTGATCGACCCGTGCGTCTGGTATTATTTAGCCACAAGCTCCTTAGGGGGTTTTAATCCATGCTAAATTCCGTTTGAAATAAGATTAGACATTAAATAAACATTATTTTACAGTCCGTTCGATTTTGACTTCTATTGCGTTGGTGCCATGACAAACGGCTGCTGCAGTAAACAGTTGGTATTGTAACCACTTTTTTGCTTTTAATGCCATTCTTATGCCTACGGAATAGAAGTCAGAATCGGTTGAACGGACTGTAAAAAAGGTTTATTTAATGTCTAATATTATTTCAAATGGAGTAAAGAGGATTAATCATTGCCCTATTTTTTGGTGCAAGTAAATACAATAATACGTAGGTACAGTAGTGTCAGCTGCCAGTTTAACCAGCACGACGTCGTTGGCTTATTTATTATAGGTAATTATAATATTAGGTAATTCCCTCGCAATGACAACAGGTGAACTAGAATTTATTGCATTGCACGCTTCATGTCGTATTGACGATCGATTTTACAATTATAGCACATTTCGCACATTTATCGTTCACAAAGAACCTTCGTATGCAGTTCAAACCTGTCTTCAGTTTCTTTAAAATACTTTTATTCTAGCTCTACATACTGAATTTGACCTTGATGGTGCATATAGAATTCATTGAAAGCAGTATTGGCTTCTACCCCTTTCTTCTAAGTAGTGGGTGTCTTAAAAGATGATCGGATACTTCGGTTATCAAACTATTCGTAAAGGCGATTTACTCCGGATCGATGTGTTAAAAATAGTTGATTTTTTATGAAATGTGAGGGGAATCCGATTTTAATACAATTAGGGAAAAACTAAAATTTACGGGTAATTAGGAACAGTCATATAATGATACACGAAAATTACACATACATTATTATTAATTTGTAGAACATCCATCTTTGAATCAAACAGTACCGATCTTATTTCGAAATTCCTTTCACTGTCTTGAAACATCGCTCAACGCTCTCTTGGAGGACAAACCTGAGTGATGCCTTAACCGATGAACGGAAGATCTAGCAGTATTTTTGTGGTAATTGAAGTATCAGTTTTTTTTTTTGTGTTTATCTTGTTTAGGTAACACGTTTGAGGAGATCCGAAAAAAAAAAAAAACTTTTTTATATTGATATTGATGATGATGATGATGAGAAATCTTATTTTTTGTTTTCTTCATGCTTAGATATCGATACACATCAAGTCTGCGGAATATCGTAAGTTAATTTAATTTGAACCTGTGATGTCTAATGACACCATCTTTAACTAATGTAATTGGCTGGTAACCATTGTTTGTTATAGGAACATAAAATAAAGGCTATGCTTGAGAATCTACATATGTAATTACTGCAGTTTGAATGAACTAACGTTTTGTTTGCAGGAGTACTCGAAGCTTCATGAAAGATACAACGAGCTGTTCAAGACTCATGTGGATTACATGGAGCGAACCAAGTTGCTGATGAGCACAGCCAGCGACCGCGGCGAGGTGCGCGGGCGACTTGGCCTCAACCCCATGAGATCTAGTGGTGAGTAACTTTATCTACGTCATCACTACCTGGCCTTTTACCATCTATGTTGAGAACGGCTTCCAGTCTAACCGTATGCAGGTGAATACCAGTATTTTACATGGACCGACAGCCTATTTGACCTCCACAACCTAATTACGGGGCAATTCAATGCTCCTTGGCAAGGCTGTTTGTCAGACTTTCAGGCTACTGACTGCCCGTAACGACTGTCAAGATCTACGAATGACAGCCGGGACCAACTGTTTAACGTGCTTTTCGAGGCACGAAGGGGTATCTGTATGTAAAAGTATTACATATATTACTTTAATTATTGTGAATGTAAGCACTATGTGGGTCTATTGTTTTCTTTAAGATTATCTCTTTTTTTTTCCTCTTTCTCACGTAGTTTTAATGATGGTCTGGTATTTCGAGTACTTTATGCAGCCTACCCAAATGTCCTTTCTTTGGTATTGTTCGTCGAGTTGTTGAGCCCCTTAAATCCTGAGTAGAGCTATACGTTTACTGACAATTGCTTACACTGACTGGACAGGTCCGCTCAAAATTGTGTGGTTCTTTCCTCAAAAGACCATTTCAGACACGGATCTACATGGTCCTCACATGATCTGACCAAGATTATGTCTGGACTTTAAAAGAGACCTTGACCCCTGAGTTTGTTTCGCCATTTCTTCCCAGGGATAGTCAGATAGGAAATGTCGACTTCACCTATACCCAAAGTCTCAAATTCAGATAATTTATGTAAACAAAGGGGATAACATAACAAAAAAATTTCTTCGTAATGGTAATTCACATAAAATGGCGAAAAAAGAGGATTCATTTTCTTTTAAGTACTGATTATAAGAAATAATAATTAAAAAATAATCATACCGTAATATTTTTTATAAATTTTCAGTTTTAAACAAAGTTATTAAAAAAAGGAGATTTTGTGATATAAAATATTTTATGATACTGGTAACAATGCAGGAGGTCTAAAATTTTCAAATTTTTTATATCTTCAACAATACTAATATTACAACTCTCATTCATAGATTCATATTGTAAGTAGCATATCTAGCCACATTTTGGATGAAAGAGGCTGTAAACTGTTTCGATTGGAAATCGATTTTGAGAGGCCTACGTTTAGCACTGGGCTTAAAAGGGCTGATTATGACGATCATATGTATGCCGCGTCTCCGACATACTACACAAAACATTGTTTGGGAACGGTATTTTGTTTGCATAGTTCTTATAATTAATTCACTTTAATTTTAGCTATGACTATTTACAAAAAAAAAAAAATGATAAAATGTTTTGTACCACAGTCCTGTCATTTTGACAGTGACATTTATTGACATTACTTTGTTTACATAAATTATCTGAATTAGAGACTTTGGGTATAGCTTATTTTTATTTTTTTATACGACGTGTAAAGGTGATTCCGATATCCTATTTACAGAATAAACGATTTTATTTCATTTCAATGCATGGTCAAGGTATTTATGGATCGACCTCGGCAAGCTTTGCTTTATCTTGAAGATCGACCTGCACGGCTGTTATTATTTAGCCCGAGCCCTAGCCCGAGATCTTCTTTGAGATCTTATAATAGACAAAAGGCACCTTTGTTACGACATCAATAAAATTACACTGTGCAATAATCAGTGAAATCATTACAGGAACATTATAAATATTGATAACCGTAGTTAAGTCATAAATAATCTTGTCATCGAGTTAGATAACTTATGGGAAGATTAGTGCTGATTCTTTTTTAAGTTTTTCGTTATAGAACTATTCATTCAACTCATAGCATGATAAACTGATCGAATTTGACAAAGAAATCAAAAGTTTCGGTTTAATACTACAGCAGGGTCAAATTTTTCTGGATATGTGAGACTCATTTTATCGTACTGTAAGCTTCATCGTCGTGTTCAATTGTCGATGATTCCAAAACTGCCTAACTGACCCATCAACATTAACAATGTAACAAAACAAGGTGCGGTAAAAAAACGTACTTTGAATGGCGTGATAGAGAATTAGCAGCGTTCTCAATATGAAGGCCGTTGTAGATAACTTACAGATTTTTTAGTAACATAATGACTATGAGTCATCATACAAATATGGGCTAATCATTGCCGGCCTGTCTTAATCTCGAAAGGTGAATTATTTAAGTTTAACGAAGTCGGTATTTTCACGTTGAGAGCTAGTTTCAGCCTTCCAGCCTTTAAACCTGTCATACGAGGGCTGCACTAAAAGTATCGGGAATGGAATATTTCCACTGTTCCTGTCATATTAAAATCTTTTTAATTGAGCCAACAAAAATTTTTCGTTCACGGAGTGTTGCAAAAAAAATGGTGGCCACGTTTGTCTCCAAAACCGGCCATGTTACGACTATTCCTCTTTAGGGACAAAGAACGGTTAATGCAGAATGGTATGCTAGCATTTGTTTGCCACAGGTCGTTTCTGACTCCGTAAAGAGAACTGCAACCGCCGCATCATCCTCCATCACGACAATGCGAGTTCTCACACCGCGCACAGAACAAAAGAGTTTTTAGAGCAAGAAAACATAGAATTATTAGACCATCCGCCGTACAGCCCCGACCTAAGCCCTAATGATTTCTATACTTTCCCTAAAATAAAGAATAAATCGCGTGGACAGAGATTTTCATCACCTGAAGAAGCTGTGGACGCCTACAAAACGGCCATTTTGGCGACCCCAACTTCCGAATGGAATGGTTGCTTCAATGATTGGTTCCATCGTATGGAAAAATGTGTCAAATTTCGCGGGGAATACTTCGAAAAGCAATATATACATTTTTAAATAGTAATGTTGTGTCTCTTCCTTGATTCCCGAAATTTTCAGTGCGGCCCTCGTAATATTTAGTTTTCAGATGTCTATCTTCGGCGTTCTCAATGCAAAACTAGGTTGAGTTTTGTAAATTTGCCGGACATGCTACTTCCTTGCATACTAGTTCTCACACCGACTATACATGCTATACAGACCTGCATACTATAGTATGCTGATCTGTATAGCATGTACAGTTGGTATCTACAGATACGACTATATTATACTTAATAATAATAACCAAAAATTTTCTCTTTTTGTAATGCCTTAGAATAAGCGAACCATGGGTTGGGACTAGTGCCCTTAATACAAGTTATCCTGATAACTTAGCAAAGGTGCTAGTTACGACAGTAATTTCTAGTATGCTTTTATAAATCTAAGTCTTAAGTATGTAATGTTAAATAGTCATTTTTGATGCGAATAAACTTATTATTATTATACTCCAATAAGTCTATACTAGCAGTTTGCGTACATCCGATAACTAGAGAGGCTAGAGAGGCGCCACGGCGTCTTCACCTTCCGCCTGACGCAGGTCCTCACCAGACACGGTTGCTTCGGGAGGTTCCTGTTCAGGATAAGGCGGGAGGAAACGCCCGGGTGTTACCACTGTGTGGATCGCCCGGAGAACACGGTGGAGCATATGGTGGAGGTCTGCCCGGTTTGGGTAGTGCACCGCCGTCTCCTCACGGAGGCGATCAGCGGCGGCGATCTCTCGCGTCCGGCCCTGGTCCAGGTCATTGTACGGAGCAAGAGTGCATGGGAGGCCGTCACGTCCTTCTGCGAAGCAGTAATGCTCGCGAAGGAGGAGGCGAAACGCGTGAGGGAGAGGCAGTCTGTGCGCCCTCACGCCGCTAGTCGCTGCAGGAAAAGCTCTGGGCTGCGGGAATCTTATTGCCGATTCCCGGCTACCGTAGGCGCGGGCTTGCGGACGGCGAGCTATGGGCAGCTCGCCGTCCGCTGGTAAAGACCAGGCCCGGGTCGACGGCGCGTTATGTTCCATGCGGGGTGCGGGTTTGTCCGAAAGGGATACCATGGCCCTGGCACACAGGCAACTGAAGGAACACGTATGAGTTGTATTTAGTAAAAGTCTGACACGCCCTCCCGCTCCGCCCAGAACAGGAGAACTTATTTGATAATTTCCCATCCAGAAAAAAATAAAATAAATAAAGGGGGCGATTCTAGATCGCAGCAACATAGGTCTATGTTGAAGATTATCTCTGATCCGCTGCATCTGTAGAAAAAGGCTCAAAAATATTGACGTCCTACAAAAGTAGCATTCACGCTTTTCATCAAGGGATTATCTCGGAGAGTTTTCTAACGGAAATACGTTGAGTTCCGAAAGTAAGTTTGCAGCAGTTTAAAAAAATACAAGTGTTACAAATATGTACTTGTCGCAGTCAGGGTAAATAGGATTGTAATCAGAACATACTTGATGACATACATAGTGTCAGCATTTACAGTCGTGGGCGCAGAGTTGGGATACGGGTAAACGAGAGAAATAGCTCCTTTAACTTCTATCGTTTATTGTTCCAGAGTCAATTACTAACACTACTGTACTAATTAATACTCTGAACTTAAAAGGAAACGCTGAGCAGTTGGACCACGTCTAAACGGTCACTGTCGCTCCATGGTCCGTATCTAACACCATACTTAATCCTAGAGTCCGCACAACGCTAAACAAAGGCGCTTGTGTCTCATTTTAAGTGCATACTCATGAAAGATCCGACATACTTAATATAAAATGTTAAAGCTACTCACTACCTAATACCTTCAACCTCTATAAACAGGCATGATTTTCTATACCATGTATATTTACTCTTTGGATGAGTTGGTGAGAACTTACGTTTTTTTTACCGCTCGTTGGTTTTCGAGCTTTAGGTGCAGAAAGCGATTTTGGTCAATAGTTTATCGACATTTCAGTAACTTAACAATAATCTCTTACGCGAGGCGTAAACTCAAGCCTTCATAGGGCGGTGGGTAATGGGTTGGTAAGAATTGGTGTATGTCGCAAATGGATTGTCGAATCCGCTGTTTTACAAAACCGTTAGTTGTTTCACAAAACAGTTCCGTTATGTAAAACAGCTGAACAATGTTCAGTTGGATTGCCATTGCGCTACGCTTGACAAAAGTGCTTGCTTGTAGTTTAGACGTTATGCAGAATTGCTTATCTGCAGTCACAATAAGCGTTTGGTGTGACTTCTAATGCCGAATTGGTCGCAGTAACTAAGGGGTCATTCAATTATTACGTAAGCACCAAAGGGGGTGGGGGGTCTATGCTTTGATTATTTTTGATGACACGGGGGATGGGGTTCTGGATGGTAGGATTACGTCAGCAATATTTATTAATTTACTTTTCGGATTCAATTGCAAAATTTAATTGAATTTGATTTGAACAAAGATAGCAACCCAATGTTCAGAGATTCCCCAAAATAATTGATATTGCTTTCTCGCTCTCACGCGATTTTTTATGGTTAGAAAAAACCTAGGGAATGTAGGGAATTTACTTAAATGGGCATTCAATTACTTTTAGTCTGTAATTCCTTATTTCTAGACTCATGAATAACAGTAAAGAAACCTGAACAGATTAAAAAAATACCAATGTTTACGTAAGCAAAGGGAGGGGGGGTATGAGCTTTGTTTACTTTTGCTGACAAGGGGGAGGTGGGGGTTCAAAATTACTAAAATTCTGCTTACGTTATACTTGAATGGCCCCTAAGCTAGGGCACACTAACTTTAGGTTAGGTTAGAACTGTGACCAACCGCGCGCGAGCCAAGCGAGCGTAGCGAGCGATGCCGCGGCAGCGGCTGGCGAACACTACATCCAAGTTAGTCGCAGTTAATTGGCTATTTAGTATTTTTAGGACTGACTATCATAATCTGATAACTTTTTATTAAAATTCTCCTTAAAAAGCAGCTAGTTAAGCAATTCATCTGCGACATTTACACACTCATTTTCTTTTACATATAATTATGTTTGGTTCGATTCAGTTCGGCCGACGACGTACGAGCATAGTTCATCCGATAGGTGTACCTATAACGCGAACTGTAATGCATGAGAATCGTTTGAATTGCCCCCTTTATTACATGCATGACTAGTTTGATGTATGTACGGCGTATGCCATTACCTTATTACACATGCACAGGTAGGTTGCCTAACTCTGGTGGATTGCTACCGCCAATAAGAGCTGTCAATTTGAAGCCGTTTACGAACGTTTCCCGTTAATAGGTAGGTACATTATGGTAATCTATATAGGCACAATGGGTATGTTATTGTTTACTTTTTAGGATTTACACTAGCTTTAGCTCGTGGCTGCACCCACGTGGGGTTATCCAACGGGAACGTGTTTATGCTGCCAAAGTGATTTCAAATATTTATGCTTACAGTGGGATGTCACATATTTTTTCAATATGAGCGGCACTGTTTGCTATGTGGAAGAAAACACAAAATTACGCTGTTAGGTTTTTATACTGCCAAAGTGATGTCAGGTATTTTTTATCACAACGCGGTATCACATACTTCTGAATTTAACTGGTGCTGTTTAGACAGATAGTATTGCTTATCGATCATAGACCAGAATTTAAGAATCTATATATTTTTTATTTTTTATTTTATGCGATTCCTCCTGAGAGAGTCAAGTGAGGATTTCCCAAAAAAAAAAAAAAAAAACCTTCTAGCTCCTAAACTATAAATAATCGCTAAACATACATGTGTTTTGGGAAGTCTTTTGGGAGAGGCTTCGCAACGTTTCACTGAAACATGAAATCTGATATTATTGCCGGGCTGTCCATAGTAATATATTTATGCTCGTAATTGTAATAAATGGGGATGAAAGTGTGGCGGCGGCGTCTACATCGCCACATGCGAACTACTTATCACACTGAAGTCACTCAAAATTTACCGCTCGACTAGGTTATAAACGTGTCCCGTCATCAATCGTCGGGCGGTAGCCAACCGCACATAACACCCGTTTGGTCGGAGTATCCTCCCTTTTATAGGATAAGTGAACTTTACACCCTGTTCCTCATACCTCTATAAAATAATCCTAGGTCCTAACCCAGGTAGTGGTCTTCATGTGTGCCAAAATTTCATCGAATTCCGATTAGCCGTTAAGGCGTGAAAAGGTTACAGACAGACAGATAGAGGTATGTAGGTACTTGGTGTGGATAGCAAACATTTTTAATTTAACGCACGAATTCAATTATGTATTTTCGCATACCAATAAAAGAAGGTTTAAGTGCAATCGACTATTAAAGAAGACTATCAAAGACTAAGAAAAAAAGCGTAATCTGAGCTACTGCAACGATCATATTAATTAGCGTATATTTTTTCAATTACCATTCAATGCATATCCAAGCTTCGCTTTTTATCTATATTGAATACTTCTACCAATCTATCAAAGAACGCGAATGTTCAATTAGGTCTAAGAATCGAGCGGCTATCGAGGCATCTATACGCTGGTACTTTCCCTTAGTTATGGAAGGAATCGCAGCTGCTGCAATTACGATCAGTAGAAATACGCGTTAGTTGATTGGCCTAACTTCCTTATATAGAAGCAAATCGAATTGGATTGTAAATTGGTAACAGGATAAGACTGTGTACACACCAGAGTCAAAACTTTGCGTGCTGTACACACCGAACAGTTTCAGTACATTTTGACATTGACAGTTTTGTTGTGATGCGATTGTCTGCCCTACCACTATTTTCATAAAGCGATTGTCTACGTACAGCCCCGGTCTAAACATGCCTAATTACCTATAAAAACATGAAAAGATTCTCGAAGATATCTTGACGTCTAGACTGTATTCATGTTTAACTAGGCTCAGTCAGTTACTGCAATTAGCTGACCCCTCTTTTCTCAAACGGTTGAGGTTTTGTTTTACTTAGAAAAAAAAAAAACTTTGGATTTCGGTTGTTTTTTTTTTTTTTGTATTTATTTTTCAGTTTTTAGCTGTAGTACCTACCCCACATCATTTCGTATTTCACTACTTGCTATGTAAATGACAGTGACACGAAGTATTATAAAATCTTCAACATACACCGAGTGGATTAAATACGTATTATTGAAGCTAACTTAAAAACTACCCAAGCATAGTTTATAAAATTTATTTGGAATCACCGCGCAAGCTTTCTGTGTCAAATGTATGAATTATAAAAATCTGTTCATAAACAAATTATTATATATATATATATAGATAAAATAGAAACCTCCTTTTAAGGGTTCCGTAGTCAACAAGGAACCCATAATATAGTTTCGCCATGTCCGTCCGTCCGTCCGTCTGTCCGTCCCCAGCTTAGCTCGGAGACTCTTAGTACTAAAAAGCTATAATTTGGCATGGATACATATTAACCACGCCGACAAAGTGGTAAAAAAAAATAGTTATTTAGGGTACCTCCTGTACATGTAAAGTGGGGAAGTTTTTTTTTTTTTTTTTTTCGCCTACGCTTTGGTGGGGTTATTGTTGGATGGGTCTTTCAAAAATATTGCGGATTTGTGAAAACAATTTTTCGATTAAGGGATCCGTGGATAGGTGACCATCGTGTGGATTCATTTATTTATTTATATATATAACAATTGCTTGCTGCACTAACAGTAAACACAAGCGTGCAGCAAGCCAACCACAAACAGTCAACTAAAAAAGTTTGCAAACACTAATCACAAATTCACTGCTAGACAAAAATATATCTAAATTCGGCTCCTGAGCAATTAGGGCGTTCAACAGATTGATCGTCTGGGTTGTGGGAGCTTATCGAGCAGTATGGGTACGCACTGGCGGAGCCGCGAACAGGCACCGCGAGGCACAGGCGCGCGACCGCCGCAGTCGGTCCGGAGCAAACAATGAACAGCGAGCTAGAGTAGTCGCGTCATCGATCTTATTGTTGAGCAATAAGTAATAGTGCATCAACAGCGCACATTTACGTCGCAGTTCCAACGTGAACGCCGTGTGTGTGACGTTTATGGATCTTTGACAGTCGTTACGGGTCGTCAGAAGCCCGAAAGTCTGACAACCAGTCTTACCAAAGGGTATCGTATTATCCAGTTACTGCGTTGTGGGAGGTCAGATAGGCAGTTGCACCATGTAAAATACAGGTATTCAGCTACGGGCGCCCACACAAAACCGCGATGCGATGCGATACGATAATTCTTGCGGAGCATTCGTGCGCGTTTGCACGCAGATATTTGCGATGCGTTGCGAATTCGCAGTTATGTGTGGGAGACCTACATCAGGTTAGATTGGAAGCCGACCGCAAAAGTAGTTCGAAAAAAGGCTAGGCATATAATGATGATGAATATTATCAAACTACGTCATCATTACACAGTTATGTTCTTGCACTGTCATTAAAGAGCGTTGTTTGCTTGTGCTTTATCATTCGATCAGCTGGACAAACATAAAATACATATTTTTATAAAAACCTGACGGGCTTGCGAAATTGAAACTGAATCGAATCACGGTAACTGGATGAAAAGGTAACAATATTCAGTTATAGTCCGACTTTGAATCATGCCATTACTGTGAATGTGGTGTTAGAATAAACCATGAAGTTGCCGACAGAAGTGAAAACCGCCTTTGTGGTCTAGTGTTAAGACCACCTGTCTCAGTCCTGGGTTCGATTCCCAGCGGGGGCAAAATTTTCTGACCAGTTTGGTTGGTTGTAGGACTTGTTCTAAGTCCGCCTGGCTAGCTACCATCATCTTATCTAAATCTGTCGCCAAAACAACAATGTTAACAGCATTTGTTGTGTTTCGGCAATTAGAGGTAAGATAGCCAGTTCCTCTGTGGTTGAAGATTCCGGGCGAAGCTCGCTTCCTTCTTCGGCCTTAACATCACTTACCACGAGCTCAATCGTTGGGAACAAAAAAAAAAATTGTCGCGTGGCGACAACTGAATAAAATCGTTTAAAGACAAAACCCGATATATTTTTCCAAAGTATGTCGTTGATTTCTTGGTAATAATTTTCCCCGACTTTCTCCGCTACTATATGAACGAAGCTACAGATGTTAACTAAGCCAATAGCCGAGGGCATTGAATAAATCGTTATTGCTTTCATTATCATTAGATGCTACAGGCAAGGCCGCAGCTAGGAATGCACTTTGGGTTGTCGAGCTCTGGACCCGAGGTTACAAGCAGCAGCCTAAGTTACTTTTTTTTACCAAAAAATCGGTTCAGCAGTTTCGGAGATTAGCTGGAACAATCAGACAGATCGATAGACACAAAACAAATTGAACATTGTTTTTTTGTTATAAGTACCGTTTATACGTGTCAGGCTATTCCCATGTTTAAATTAAGTGTCACTCTGTATGTGTACTTTCACGTCAAATAAAAATATTATTATTATTATTATTTTTAAATGTCTTTGACTTATCTCGGGACCCAGGGGTCCCGGGCCTATGGAAGGCGTACGAGGGGCCGAAGCCAACTCGCAGAGGCCCGTTAAACGCTTTTAATTAAATGAGGCACCAACCGACGATTATCCCTGTACGCACTATGCAAGTGCATCCAAGGACAACCCCCGGTTTGTGTAGGACTATTGTAGGACATGGAAACAACAATATTGGACTATGGGTTTTGGGTGGTTAAAATGGACTGGTTACCTAAAACCATGGAAGGACTATGGCCCCTGCCTGATCAATGTTTTATTATACACGGATAAAATGGGAGGGGGTGACTTGCACACTCAATAATGGGCCCCCGAAAACGGTCGCTAGCACATAGTGACGTAGCGACAAGGGAGCAACATGTCCTGAGGTGCTCGAGGAGTGGAGAGGTATTCCACGGCTCTCAGAACAATCCCAGAGCCCGGAAGGTGGTCAAGATCCCTACAAGCACTTACTGGAATACTTCCTTCCTCCGAGCACGTTTGCTCTTGCGAATCTCCACTCAAGCCGGCCAATAAAGGCAAGAATGAGGTGGGAGCTCAGTTCCTCGTCAGTGCTCACTCCAGCCGGCCAATAAAGACAAACCAGAGATGAGGAACATGACTTCTCCCAGGAGATAGGGTCCGTGGGGTCGCAACTGCCCAACAGCTCGCCACATGCTGCCCTGCGGGTTTCTGTATCTCTCTTGGTCTGGCTCCTCACCCTAGACCTGTTCCGGGAAAGTAAACTCTACCGGCACAGACCTAGAGTTCGGAGCGCGCAAGCCCCACCACGACGTCAACGTAGAGATACGGCGGTGGGGTTATTATTATTATTTTTATACTTTCATAAGCATTTAGTAAAAAGCTGTTATTTTGACATTACAAACACTTCAGTTTTATTTATTTGTATACAATACTAACTTTTGCCCGCGGCTTCGCCCGCGTGGATGTCGGAAAAAAACCAACGGGAATGTACTACCAGGATTGAAAGTACCCTAATGACCGAGATTAAAAATACTTTTGAGTAATTCAAAAACTTTAAAATAAAAACTTTTGAGTTATTCAAGGCACGCAGTAAAATTCTTCCCTAAAAACTTATTTACCCCTCATTCCCCTAAGCTGTTTGGGATCAATTCTCAAAAACCCCGTATACGGGTAATCCTTTTTTTTTTTCAGTCTAAAGAATGAGCACCTTTTGAAAAACGAATTATGACAAACTTTGTGTCTTATTTAAGAACGTATTTGTGCTGAGTTTCAAGTTTATGAACAAAAAACAATGATTTTTCATACAATCTAAATCCCGCCCACCCAAATTTCACCCCTTTAAAGTCCTTAGAGGACGCCTACAATGTATGGAATGTAAATTTATTCTGAAATAGATCAGTCCGTCAGTTTTTTTTTCCAACCATAAGCCGAAATATTAGTTATTTTAACTTAAAAAATAAAGAATTAAAAACATAATTTCATCCCCCTTTTCACCCCCTTAAGGGTTGAAATTCTAACAAGAGCGATGCGTTAGCTTCCAGCCATAAGCTTAGATAGTAAATTTAGTGATTTTTCGACTTTCCAACTTCATCCCCCTTTTTAACCCTGCGGGGGTGGAATTAACAAAAAGAAAGCTGGAGGAATATCTCGCAAGAAACTATAAATAAATTAATTGCCCGCATGCCAAGATTGGTAAAACAGGTCATAAAATGCAAAGGAGGATATTTTGATGAAAAATCTGTATAAACTCTCTTGTGTGTATTTTCTTTAGAATATTGTATTCGTCAAGACTTCATGTAATTTTGTTAATTTTAAATCTTGTGTAACATGAAAATAAAACCTGTTTTTCATAAAGTTTTAAATATGTTGACTTTTATTTTTTTTATTTTTTTATAGTGGTATCAAACTTTTGACCGGCAGTGTACCTACTTAATGTAGGATCCGATTGGGAATACCAAAACGTATACTCATTTATGTAGGATTTCTCAGTTTGTATGTATCTAGTTTGATGTAAATTAGGAGGACTGGTTGCCCTTGGCTATCTCTGTTGTAATATGGAATTTTAACACTTCTTTATTTCCATAACTGAGACGTTACAAATCGTTGTGAAATACTTTTGTTCAAAGAACTGAGGCAAAATAAAATGTATTGAACTAACTACAGTACAGCCTGTTCTATTTCTACTTCAGATGAATAAGAAAATAAGCAGAAAAAGCCTGGATAAAACTGTTTGTCTTAAAAAATAACATTTTGACGTTCGTAATGCTACCAGGCTTTGTTTTATAGCATTCTATAAAAGTTATTATAAATCAACGGGAGCTCAGTGGACCTGCTGCATACATAGAGGGGCTCGTGGCTAGGTAATAACAGCCGCCGTCGATCGGTCGATCGATCAGGTTAAGCTACGCTTGACACCGCTGGTCCGTAGATGGGTGGGTGACCATCTTTACATACCGATAAGCCTCCATGCCTCGGAAAGCACGTTAAGCTGTTGGTCCCGGCTGTCATTCGTGGATCATTGACAGTCATTATGGGTCGTGAGAAGCCCGAACGTCTGACAACCAGTCTTACCAAGGGGTATTGTGTTACCGTGAGTAAGTCGCTCCATGTTAAATACTTTCAGCAGCATCTGGTTGGGACCCCAACATAGTAGGGAAAAGGCAGACCTGCTGCATAAATCTATATCTATACTATCTATACTAATATTATAAAGAGAAAAGATTTTTGTTTGTTCGTATCGAATAAGCCCCAAAACTACTGGACCGATTTTAACCATGTTTTCACTAATAGAAAGCGAAATTATAAGGAAGTAACATAGGCTATAATTTATTTTCAAGAAATCTTTTTTAGATATCCTTCAGAAAATTGCAATAATGTAACCCAAAGTAGCAAAATTTTGCGTATAATAAACCACGGATTCAAAATTACGCAGGTAGTAAAAGGCCGCAGGGAGCAGCTAGTAATATATATATAAGGTGTATCTATTCATACACGAAATATTTTGGGAGAAACATCTATAGGTGGTAAAAAAGCAATAGCAGCGAATTTTTTTTTTATCTGTTTTATATTTTATACATAACTATTTTAATTTTAAAATTGCTTGAGACATTTTGCAAAAAAAACCTTTAGTTATTCTATGAATGACCCGCCCGGACGTGGCGACGGTGGCGACACGAGCGCGGTGAATTTAGATAATTAATCATCATATCAAGTAATTTTAAATTATTAAAGTTTTTTAATAACATGGCTACTATGGCTACTTTACCACCTTTAGGTGTATCACTTAAAATATTTCGTGTTTGAATAGATACATCTTATATATGCATATTTATATGTACATCAATGTTATGTGTTTGTAAAACACGAAAACATGGCGCATCGGACCTGGCTTTATGAATCTCTATTCTGTATTCTGATTTGGAACGTGATCTCTCCTAATAGGTATATTATCCGTATCACAAACCTATCACAGTCAGATGTTACTAGATTCAACTACAAATTGTAGTTACTACTAAGTACTGTTGTAGTCTACAATAGTACTTAGCCTGTAATTGACAGCAATTGATAGCTCCAATTTGCGATTCTGCACCGTTATCTAAACCATATGTTCATTGAAAATGACTGTCATGCTTGTTATCCTTCAAGGGTAACGGATTATTTAGAAAAGTATGTAAATCTTTCATGGTACTTAAGTCAATGATGGATTGATGAAACTCTTAAATGAGAGTTCCAATCATCGCTTATATTAATGTCGTGCCATAATTTAGTTGCATCGCTAAACTCGATCGATTTCATTCTACAAATATGACATCGTTTACTGACTAACCATCGCAATCTTGTCTCACGACTTCACGAGTTAACAGTCCACATTTCTAGCTTTCAACGTATGCAAGCTTACGAAATAACACACATTGAATTATGTTATCAATTGGCCTGATTGGCTAAATTACACAGAGGCCAATTGGTTCAAAATGTTATTTCTGTATCGCCTCTACTTAATCTAATTACAACCACGCAGTACGAATGACTTGAAATTGTTTACTAAAATTGTTTATAATTATATTTTACTTATTTATACAGCCACGTGGAGGTCGATTTGTAGATGAGGTACATCCATAAATTTTCAGTGCTTGAATTTTTTGACTGATAATATTACGAATCACTGGATGATCCGAAATAATAAAGACTGGCAAAACAAACATATGTCGTTTAGATTTTATTTACATATCTGAATTACATAGGCTATGAACCAATGATTGCAAACATAACTTATACTATACAGTCTCTGTAAATACGATCATCTTTTATTCGTATAATATATATTCTGTCCACTTCTCCAGGTCCCATATCGTTCGGCTTCGCATCGCTGGAGAGCTCGATGCACAATGTAGAGCAGACGGAAAGCATGCCCGGTAGTCCTGTCAGTCTGTCCTCGTCTCCACCATCACCGCCGACCGGCTCCGACTTAGCAGCAGTGAGGACTGTGGAGTGCGCGCATCAGACTGACGCCATCACGCAACAGAGTCAGGTAGGATACCCTGAACTAGTTTTTGTTTGTTACCTGTGTAGTTCTTTCGTTGCACAGTCAACAAGGCTAGACCGTTGACAGACTGGATGTGGAAGGCGGAGACCGGGTGTTGTGGAGCAGTTGGCAGAGGAGTATGTCCAGCTGTAGACTGTGATAGTCTCAGTTGACAGTCAACAAAAGTAAGATGTTCTATTCGCTGCGCTAAACATTTTTTGATGGAAGCAGTGAAACGCTTTAACCGACTCTTTGCCACCATCATTTTTATGCATACTTTAGCCAGACCCCGAACATTGGACGATGACGCGCCAGGCGCGTCATGGGCCTACATCAAGGATGACGCACCTAGAGCGTCATTGGCCCCCTGTGATGTTTTATGCGTATTTCGCCGTCATCTTGCGTCGATCTGCTAAGAGAAAAAGTTCTTTGTGTGCTTCGATTCGTATTCGTTGGTATTCAAAGGAAATATGGCCTCACAAGGTAGGATTTATTTTAGTAAAATGTTACGGTGGTTTCCAACATTTTTGTAAATTTACTTGTATTAAGGTCATTTGTTTGATAATCAACATATTATTTGTAGATAATCAAAAAAAGTAAAATAAATAAAATAGTAAATAGTTAATTTTGAAATCAAAATCGAATATTAGAATTTTGAATAATATTTAATCAACATACAACCTGACACTGACCTGCAAATTGCAAAAAACTTGAAAATTTGAATTTCGCGGTCTTCTACCTTAAAATAATATTACGCCAATATACGGGGTGGTAACCGTTTTCGCGTCGGTGTCCCTTTCACCCCGTATAAGTTTGTAAACTGTTATCAAAGGTTTGCTATACCTGACTTTAAAATATGTATTCTAAATTAATGGCCAAGGGTATTGTCAACTTCAATGTTTAATTTAGGATAAAAAGTGGTAGTTCTCTTTACCTCGATTTTTTAAAATCTGTTTTTATGTAAGTTTGATGTGACGCGCCAGGTGCGTCAATGGCCTCCCGTGATATTTGCTTATGACGCGCCTGGGGCGTCATTGGCCATGAGTCGGTTAACAGGCAAATGAAGCACAATCTCATTGATTGTGAAAACTGTGCTATATTCAAGAACTCATTCATGGTAAAGACAAACATCAAGGTACCTTCGCTACAAAGACGCATTCAATCCCTACGGGCTTTCCTTTGATCGCTGGGAGCTGGCTGCTAATACGGCCGCAATAGCGCTAAAATCCCCAAAGTAGTGAAACGCTTTGAAGCGCATCTTGAATTATATAGGATTAAGAGCTCACAATAGGAGCTAAAACTTGTCTGTTTTACCCGGATACGGTGAGGATGACAGTATTTCCGTAAATGTCGGTGAGATTTCGAAGCCTGCCGTAACCGCTGTCTCTGCTCAGTCGGCTATTGCTGTTTTCGGTGTACTTTTATGATTATACTAGAAATGTACACAATTTGAGGCCTGTGTAAACCAGTCTTAGTACTTACGTAAACAGCTAACGTTATTAATTTATGACTTAGTTCTACATCATGTTTTATCTATACCAATATTATAAAGAGGAAATATTTTTTGTTTGTTTGTTTTTTGTACCGAATAAGCACCGAAACTACTGGACCGATAAAAAAAAAACACCTATAGAAAGCTAAATTATCAGTAAATAACATGGACTATAATATTTGTCAAAAAATCAGAGATTCTTAAGAAAATTGCAATAATGTACCAAAGTAGCAAAATTTTGCCTATATACCACGAAATCTAAACTTACGCGGGTGAAACCGCGGGGAGCAGCTAGTCGTTAATAAATTAATAATATGTAGAATCACTAGCATTATCTTTGATTATTCTTGGGGTAGGTACGTCAAAACCTTGATCTACCTAAAGGCTCCATGATACAATATTACGAAAATCACTACACTCCTGAGGCAGTCGGGTAAATAATATACCTACCTATAGCATTTTTAAAACGATATATTTTTATAAACCGTCATTAATTAAATAAATAAAGTGAATGTGTGTTTGGAATGTTGGTATTTTTCATAGAATTGATTCGAAGATCAATGGAGGAGCTCGTGGCTAAGTAATAACAGCCGCACGGGTCGATCCGTCAGGTTAAGCTACGCTTGCCGGAGTTGGTCAGTGGATGGGTGACCATCTTTACATACCGAGACTCCTCCGTGCCTCGGAAAGCACGTTAAGCCGTTGGTCCCGGCTGTCATTCGCGGATCTTTGACAGTCGTTAAGGGTCGTCAGAAGCCCAAAAAGTCTGACAACCAGTCTTACCAAGGGGTATCGTGTTACCCAGTTACTGGGTTGTAGAGGTCAGATAGGCAGTCGCTCCATGTAAAATACTGGTATTCAGCTGCATCCGGTTAGACTGGAAGCCGACCCCAACATAGTTGGGAAAAGGCTAGGCAGATTGATTTTTTGATTCGAAGATCAATGGCCATTATAATAAGACGATATTGCATTATAAGCAATCGCACAAGCCCTAGGGATAAAAGAGCTACCGGTAGGTATCGGTACTTGTATGCTTTTGTTTAAGGTGTGCTTTATAGGCTTTTCAAACATAAATAATATCTTGGGTGATAGGAGAGTCGTTTTTCGTAAAAAGGATCTAAAATATTAGTGTAAAGGTCATGGCAAACGCAACGGCACCGCTTCAGCCCAGCAATTAACTTGTCATCCAAATTAGAGCATTAAATCGTGTGTCGTATATTTGATAATGTCAATGTGAAAAAGCCAGCGGCGGGCAATCAAAGCGCTTGCCGCTACCATACAACTCGACTCGCAGCCCGCGCGCTGCAAGCGAGCAGACCGCGTGCTTACTGCGCGCCGATTCCGATTCGCAATGTAAACCGAGACATTATGAAAACGTGCAAGTCCTAGGCGTGGTCAATCATAAATGCCATATAAAAATTGTGTTCGCGATGACAGCAAGCTTGTACCTCGCGGCCAGCGTGCGGACTGTGAGCCTGCACCTCGCGGCCGGCGTGCGGATTGCGAGCTTGCACCTCGCGGACGACGCGTATTCAGCGCGCTGGCGGCTAGCCATAGCCTAAATTCGAGGCGACGCCGTGCTGCAGCTGTGCAGTTGCAGGGCCGGTATACTGTTTCATGACCTTAAGTTGTCGGATTGAGTGCTGTATTTTATTTTGTAATTATGAAGCACCATGATTCTAACTTACTCAAATCATTATTTTAGATAAAATTTATTATAACTTCTTACAATCATACATATTTACAAGGACACATGAGTAGCTACTTGATAACCATTGCCAACAGTAGAGCACACACGATAATCTTCCAACAGAGCTTCACATTGGTCGCCGAGTTGCAGCCGTCTGAGTTACATTCGCAGACGTGCGAGTAATGTATGTTGCTGAATTTTGACTGGACACACTTCAGCGGTTCTTCGTACATATAGGCACATTCTCTTACTACGTTCACGTCTTGGCCAGGCAAAAAGTAATTGATCTGAGATAGCGATCGACAAACTGGTGCTCCTAAGTCTTCTTTGCAGTCTTTCAAATGTGCATTGTTCAAGTTATATTTATAACATCCTCGGTTGGTTGTAGACGAGCACTGATAACATTTTATGCATACCACTTCGCACATCACGGACAATAGTATTATAAATGTTAGTATTTTATCTGCTGAAAAACATCGCATTTTATACAAATTAATTTGACGGCTGTCAGTCCGGCCTTTGCGTTGACTTTTCCAAATGTGAAATACGTGAGTGGCCAATACTTTTTTTGAAGTTTTATTGTCATTTCAATGATCATACTTTTTCAAAATGTCAGGTACTTTTGGCGGCAAAAGAGGAATCGTGATTATAACATAAAGATACAATGAGGAATATTAATTAAAAATGCTTTTACGATACATGCATTAGCAATGATTGCGTCGATATAGGTACTTGCGTTAGCAATTAAAACAGCGCGAACGGACAAGGATTTACCACTTTGTCTTACAATTTTAATGATAATAAAAATATTCAGCGCTATACGAACTGTGAAAAGTAACAATTATTAAATAAATTGCTATCTTGGATTACTACAACATTAGTTCATGATCTTAAAGCGGAGTACTAAAAATACATCTTGATATATCAAAGGCTATTTATAATACTGTCCAAAACTACGTATTATTCCCATAATAATGTCTGATAAATTAATTGATTTCAGGCTACATCTCCAGTGGCGCCACCTAACGCTCCTAACACTGGTAAATCGCAAACCAAGAGCGAGAAACGAAGTGGCAACACATTGTACCAAGAGCTTGCCTTCCAAGACGTGGACCCAGGCATCGCTGAAGGCGAAGATGGCGATATCACAGGTAACACTTATGGAAGCTCGATGAAGGAGCGACTAGATTTCGGTCTGTCGACAATTCAGATCGATCCAGTGTGGTGCATGGAAGCCGGATTAAGGTTTCCAATGATAGACTACTGATCAAAGATTTAAATCGTTGGATACGATTTTTAGTATGAGTGTGCGAGACAATACTATTCAAATATTGTCATTGTTAACGAAAGAGAAACGTGACCATCTTTTGACGCGGTCGGATGAATCTCTGCCATCGACTATGTTTTGAGGCGATCAACATCGATTGGTCAACATGGAAAAACCGCAATCTAGTTGGGCCTTTATGAACCGGTATATCGGCTGTCAAATTCTTAATCTCTTTTGATTGATTTACTGAAATAAAATTAACCAATCATAGTGATGATTGGTTAATTTTCAGTTTTTGGTCAGCATGCATACCTACTACTGAGAAGAGAGGAAAAATTTAACAGTTTTTCAGAATTCGGGGTTAAAACTACGTTTTCACTGAAGCGGCGAATATAGAGATTATAGATTAGAGAGGCACTAATCAGATTATTGGAAATCGACATCTCGATCAGGGGCGTAGCTACCGCGGTATCAGCAGTATCAATGATACGAGGCCCCAAAGCAACAGGGCCCCCCATAGGTGTGGCCCAATTCTTAAGCTCTTGCATTCATTTAGTAAAATCACACGGAAATTCTAACTTATCGAAATCAGAGTGTTCCATTTTCAAGCTCATTCCGGATATGCTCATTTCATTTTCTTAGTACAATCGCAATGAAAATTGCCTACACTGCTTTGGAGCTTCGCCGCAGTCGGGTGAAGAGGTCCCCCAACAAAGTTTTAGTATAGGGCCCCTTTAGGACTAGCTACTCCACTGATCTCGCTTCCGCTCAATAATTCGATTAGTCTGTCTGCGTGTCTCGTCTTGCGGAAAATATAGCTTGAGGGGTGCTACACACTTATACAGGTTGGCATGATCGGCACAGCCAAGCGGCAGAATCGAATATAATTATGTAGAAATATGTTCATCGCTTGGTTTCCCTCGAATTGTTCCGCGCCGACCCGAGAATGATTTAGCGAGGATAGATGCGGATGAACACGGCACGAGTTGAATGAAAGCCGAATTAATATAAAATGTATTTCTGAAATACACATTAATATGTAAGGTTCAGAAAAAATAAACGTTCAAGTAAAAAATTAACATTATAGAAAAAAGTGCATCCAAGCGCCTTCCAAACTAGGTTACATAAAAATTAAAATAAATCGAACGTCCTACATAGTGATCTCGTAAAAAGATATAATAAAAAAACAGTCAAAAGTAATTTAAAAATAAATACTATAAACTAAAATCAAGCTACTTTTTTTCTTATGATAATTTTTGAGTGTACGTGCATGAGATTACACGGGTGAGTGATTGTATAAGTGTGAGTGTATACGAGAGTGCATGCGTGAGTGTATGTGTTTAGTCATTGCTTCGGGTGGGCTTTGTTGTTCAACGAATACTGCCGAATCGAATGTGTCGACCCTTGAATTTGTGTACCCATGCATTGTTTGTTTGTGTTTAATTGTATTTAAATGATATAACTGCGTGCTTTCCCTAACAGGTAGTTGGGTCCATCCCGGAGAATACGCATCTTCCGGTAAGTGCTTTGCATATTATGTGTTTATTAATCGTCCATTTAGGCAAACTGTTGGAGATAGCGTAGCATAGAATATAGACATCGGGAAAAACTACTATAAACTTTGTGTCGCTGATCTATATTATTATTATTATAAAGAGAAAGAACAAATTGTTTATGTGGAAGGTAATCTCCGGAACCACAGCTCGTATTTGAAAAATTCATCACCATTTGATAAGTAAATTATTCCAGATGGAAAAAGGTTATATATTCTGTAAATATATACAAAAAGAATTACGTAATAATACTAATGAAATACTATCTTGAATTCATGCAAGCCTAGTACTTTTTATTAGGTTACTGCTCATCACTTATGTATGTACGTGTCGTGAACAGAATACCGTCTTCTCATGTAAATTGCAACCGTGCGAAGCCGAGGCGGGTCGCTAATGTGCTATAAAATGTTACTTTGCTAATATTTACCTCTTCCTAACTGATGAATAAGCTACGTTGACTGCTCAGTTGCAGGAATGAAATAAAATACGTGGACTAGATAACAATTTGGTGTAATACAGGAACACAATAATTTTGAACATTGGACATTGTAAATATGCTACGAAAACCTTCGTAGTATCGATCTGCTGCATAAATGATAATATATAGTTTATTCAAGGTTTTCGAGCAATAGTGGCCCAGTGGTGGTCCAATGGTATCGGCCCCGACTTAAGAATTGTAGGTCGTGGGTCCGAACTCAGACCGGAGCTTTACTTTGTGTAAATAATTTCATCACCACTGCTCTCGAAACGGTGAAGGAAAACATCGTGAGGAAACCAGCATGTCCTAGAACCAAAAGTTCGAAGACATGTGCCTACTACCACCCCGCACTGGGCCCGCATGGTAGATTACGGCCCACTACCTCACGAAGAGTTTATTGTTACAGAGTCAATTACTAACACTACTGTACTAATTAATACTCTGAACTTAAAAGGAAACACTGAGCAGTTCCTAGGCCAGTAGGTGTCCCGATCACGTCTAAACGATCACTGTCGCTCCATGGTCCGTATCGAACACCATACTCAAACCTCAAGTCCGCACAACGCTGAACAAAGGCGCTTGTGTCGTATTCTAAGTGCATACTCATGAAAGATCCGACTTATATAATACTAGCTTTTGGCCGCGGCTGCGCCCGCGTGAGTGTCGGTTATCGCGTAAAAAGTAGCCTATGTCCTTCTCCATATACCAGGCTATATCTCTTGCCAAATTTCATTGCGATCGGTTCAGCGGTTTAGGCGTGAAAACTTGACAGACCGACAGACAGAGTTACTTTCACATTTATAATCTATACTAATATTATAAAGCTGAAGAGTTTGTTTGTTTATTTGTTTGTTTGTTTGAACGCGCTAATCTCAGGAACTACTGGTTGGAATTAAAAAAATCTTTTTGTGTTGGATAGTCCATTTATTGAGGAATATTATAGGCGATATAACATCACGCTACGACCAATAGGAGCAGAGCATACATGAAAAATGTAGCAAAAACGGGAAAAAATATTCTTTTTGAGAGCTTCCTTTGCGTGCGCTGCGTAAACGATTTAAGTTACGCAAATATCATGTATGATGGAATTGTTCCTCTTTAAAAGTTCTAAAAAAAAGTCCACGACAGCATATGTCTATCTTTTAAGATTGACTCACTATACCCTTTTTTATGGGCATCAAATTAGTTCTAAATTAATGGATTATTTGCGAAGGAGTTTTATCAACATAATATTCTAATCCTTATCCAAATAAATGTGTTATTAATCACAAGTATTTAAATGTAAACAAAATTGTCCTTGACATCACTTGATTTCAATCAACATCTTAGGAGATATCATAATTTTAAAATAACTCCGCAAAAAATAATGATCAAGTATCGCGCGCGCATCATGTAGGGGCAGGGCACCGTAGCGGGGTCGGCCGGTAGCTCTGCGAGGTAGTCTACACTAAATCTATACTGTAACTATAAAGCTGAAAAGATTTTTTCTGTTAGTTTGAACGCGCTAATCTCTGTAACTACAAGTTGGATTTGAAAAAATCTTTTTGTGTTTGATAGCACAGTTCTTGAGGAAGGCTATACGCTAAAATCACGCTAGGACCTTTAGGAACCGAGCGAAGAAAATGTCTGAAAGGCTAAGCGAAAACGAAGTAAGAGCGCGAGCAGGCAATGCGAAGCGACGGGGTGGGTCGGGGGAGCCAGAAATTTCACGCGGACGAAGTCGCGGGCAGAAGCTAGTATAATAATATAATGGATAATAATAATATTCTACGTATACTTTGAACAGTTTGTCTACAATGGACTAGCTTTAAATAACAATAGTAGCTTTTATTTACTTGATACTGGCTTTTTAAAACAAAACTGGCTTTTCAAATTTAAAAGAAAATTTCTGATACCACTCTGATTTTGAAACTAGAGTGTTAACAAGCAAATCTTGACTCAGATTGAGCCTAACATACTCTATCATATCAAATGTAAAATTTTAGGTTATATACTCGGTAATGTTACTAACTTTCGTTATTTAAATTCAGTTGCAAATCCATCGGGTGTTTGTTATCAATATTACTATGTAAAATATATATTTTTTATTTCAACAATGGGTTTAAAAAAATTGGTTTAAATGTTTTGGTTCTCTTGTACATAATGCCATCCTATAGCTTGTAATATAATTTACATCTATGATTATAAAATTATTCTCCCGCTGACTACAATAATGATATTCATAATACTGTGCTTAAGTTTATATAAGCTGAGGAGAATACTTTTACCACCAATAACAGAAAAATGAGAAGCAAAGGATAAATGTGTTGGTAAGGATATAATATTTCCTGTGGTAAAAGTATGATGCTTAACTTATGTAAATAAAACCATAATATTATTTTGTACTTTCTTTATGTTCACTTACACACCACGCCACTGTGTTTCTGTGCCTTATTTTTATAAAACTACATGATTTGGCGCCCATTTGTGTTCTTGTGTTGTTCTAAGCAAGCTAAGCACATTTTATTATGTTGCCAAATAAATGACTGCAGTATTATTGCTTTTACTGTAAAAAATCGTGTAACCCTCAGTTTCTAAATAACAATTTTTTTGCGAAATCTTATATCACATTATTGGTTCTTGGTAAGCCAATCAAAAACGAGATATTACAAAATACTGATCTTGGTTGAGCTCCCAGAAACCGAGGGTTAATAATGAAAGGTCGAAAAAAAAAAAAACAAGATTTTTTACGTTTATGCATTTTTCACTCCGGCATTGAACTTTAATAAGTTTAAATTTACACGTATAATGCTTGCATTAACGAATAAAATCGATAGTTGTGCTTGAGAACATAATAAACAGCTGATATGAGCATAGAACCAAATAAAAATATGTAGAATAAAATATGCAATAAACTTTTGCGATTTTTATGTCTACTTAAAGTGGCGTCGTGTGTGAGCATTTTAACTAGTAGTCTAAATTAATAAATTTTCATAAAATACTAATAACTGTACGTTCTTTCCATGCGTTCTAACAAAATGTTGCATCAACGCATGATTGCAGTTAACGACAATTATTTCGGTAAGTAATTTGTAAAATATTGATTGAATTATCACTAACATTATTAAAAGTTTTATTACAATTTCGTAGTAAATCTTTCAACTATTTCATAAAAATATGACCGTCTCACACACTACGTCGCATTACGTTGCAATTATGTAATGCCAACTATAGTCGTATAATTCATTCTTAGTTAATAGTCTTTCATTTTTGTTGACGCGATAAAATTGTTGTTGCTAACGCATGCGGCGAAGTGTGTGACGGGCCTAACGATCGCTTGCGATTTCCAAAGCGCAAGATGCAAGTAAGTAAAAGATTTGTTTATCTATCTGTCTTTACTTGCACTTCGTTCAGAGAATTATATGTATAAAAATATATTAAATAATTGCTCTAGATTTTTTAATTTAAGTGCGCAGCCCAAAAAATATGTCATACATTTTTTGGCATTCAGTGGGGCTGTATAATTTAAATGAATTAAAACTTTTCATACTTACACACATTCAACAAAACATAAATCCCTCCTCTTAATTCAACAGGAATGGGCAAAGAGGTGGAGAATCTTATTCTGGAGAACAACGAATTGTTAGCAACGAAGAACGCGTTGAACGTGGTGAAGGATGATCTGATAGTGAAGGTCGATGAAATGACTGGCGAGCTTGAAATCCTGAGGGAAGAGGTGGCGAACCTCAGTTCAGCGCGGGAGAAGTTACGTGATAGGGTCACCGAGTTAGAAGATGAAGTGAGACATTTGAAGGTAGGCTGGTTTTTAATTGATTGTATTTATGATTGATTGATTTGTTTTACTTTCTGCGGATGTCAAATACGTTATATAGACAAACTCTATTTGAAGAGTAGCCGAAGATGAATATTATTAGGTCTTCAAATGACCCCTTCAATAATGTCAAACTAGAGTCCATGCTGATTCGCTCAAAAACACTAGTTACATTCATTAGAGATGATTTGTAGTTACAGAGCATTTTCCTGTTTGAAATACGACTCAACTACACACAGGAAATACAATGCTGTGGATACCATAAAGGCCATCAGTTCCTTCGTAGATTTTTTCTGTAGTTATTTTCGTGTTTGCAATAAATATGATGTTTAGTTTTTGAGTGGCCATGTGACAGGAGACGGTGAGCACGAACGCGGGCGGCGGCGACAACAACGAGGATGAGGCCGACGTGCCGATGGCACAGCGTCGGCGCTTCACTCGTGTCGAGATGGCACGAGTACTCATGGAACGGAACCAGTATAAGGTAAGCATTTGCTTTTCTTTTTAGTCTGTAACAGAGATTGTGAGAGACGTTGTTAAATGATTGAAGGACACGAAACAAAGTACACTGCTACGAGGATCTTTTGGCGTTCGAATGACGTTGACAGGGGGCGCTGTTGGTAAAAATTTGTTCAATGGTTTAGTGAAATGTGTGGCGGCATCTATAACGCCACAAGCGAACTACACATCAAAGACTTGACGTCACACAAATCCTGCATCACGCAATCAGAATTTGCCGCGCGACTAGCATATATACAACATCCCAACATCAACCGTTGAGCAGTTGGATACCAGACTCAACAACCGTCTGGTCGGAGGATCCGCCCTTTTCTATGGAGTACGAGTGAACTTTACACCCTGTTCCTCATACCCCTATAAAATGTAATGAAAAAACAAGATGGTGGCGTTAGTTCCGATTTTGGGCACGCGTCAAAAGGTCCTCTTTTGATGTGAATCATCTATTGGCGCGCCTTGAGGGTAAGACCAACTCGTATGTCGTGACGGCAAACGGCATGACGCTCTCTTATGTTGATGCACCCCTCCGCCGCCGCTCTTTTTGATTTTACACATCTGCCGGGCGTCCTGTGAGGGCTACATTTTTTTTTTAGTCTGTAAATGAAAATTGTTTGCCAATGTTGAATGAATAGAGGTGAGAGTCATTGTGGCTGTAGTCACGAAATGAAAATAAATAAATTTCCATTCACTAATCATCTTCTTCCTCCCCTTGTACCATGTTATTTGGGGTCAGCGCAACACGATTTTATATTCCGTTCTCCCCTGTCAGCCGTGACTCTACCATTCACTCCTTTTTCTTCCACATCATTCTTAGGTCCAAGAAATTGGTACTTAAGATTTGAATAATATTAAAACCTGATGCAGAAAGAACTTTTGCTACGACAACCAATGATTGTTTGTATCATTTGCTTGTATCTTGTAAATACACGAAGCTTCGTGTCGACAGCCGCAGGCTGCCCTATTATTCTAAGACTTGCCAAATACTTCCCTACAAGATTTGGCAGCAAAGTACTGTTTTCTATCAAACTGCAATCAATTATTTCTTCTTTCATCACGTGAAGCGAGGGGATTGAAGCCACGCCTTATTCCCTTGTTCACGCTTTAACCGTTCGGTTATTGTTTGTACCATTATTGACTTAATGTGTATATTTTTCAGGAGCGTTTCATGGAGCTTCAAGATGCAGTTCGCTGGACGGAGATGGTCCGCGCAAGCCGCGTCGACTCAACCATGGACAAGAAGAACAAACAGAGCATATGGAAGTTTTTTAGTAACCTCTTCAGGTAAATACTGTGGAACGCTATAGACGTCGGTGTACTACGTACGAAGCTGATAAAGAATCGTTTTAAAAGAATCACGTGAGAAATAACTGCAGTAAATAATTACGTTAGAGGCATTGAAACAAAACTACGCATATTAAAGCATGAAAGTGGAGTGAGTGTGAAACGATTTCATACATTAAAGGTAGATTAGATATGGAACGTCAGCTCCTTCTAAATTATGTTGTACAATGGTCATCACATCAAACTACATGAAACTGTCAAATTGCTCCAAACGATTTTCAACTTTAAAATATGATTGATTAAGATTGATTATGATTAATATTTTGACAGTTTGTGATAGCAGACACCGTACATATAAAGACAAAATGATGTGGTATTTTGCTACAAACAAAACTTATAGAAACGTAATCATTTTCGGGAAAGTTAATACTTTTAAAACACGAGTACGTAGTCCATTGATGTCTCTATTAACAGAAATAAGAATATTGACTGCCTCGTTGGTCTAGTGGTCTCAAGCGCTACTGCTGAGCATGAGATCCTGGGTTCGATTCCCGGGTCGGACAAAGTGTTATTGGGTTTTTCTATCTGGAATTTCGCAGTAGCAGCCCGAAGTCTGGATTTGTGCCCGGTTGGACTTCGAAATTATAAGCACGGGGTCTCAACTTGAACAAATTATAATTAATCTTGAAGAAAATTCATAGGTTACAGCATAGGTAACAATTATGAAATTAACAATCACCAAAAATCGTTAAACGACAGATTTTGGCTGAAATAACATTAGTAAAAATCAAAACTTCCATGTTTAATGTTAATTTATCTATTTACGTACTCATAAATCACGTATTTTTAACAAAAAAGACAAATTAAGCCTTTTACTTCAATTCGAACTCATAGAATGATAAAGTCAATCATTTTATTAAGAAATCTTTGCAATAGATGGCGTTTTACACAATTTGTTAAAGATTTCTAGAAGTAGATACAATTTTTTGATACAAAATAGTCAAATGGTTTAACTAGCCCGACTTTGTTAATTATATTTTTAAATATAACAATACAAAAAAAAAAATACATTAAACAATACAATAAAAATAGTAGCCCACCGGCATCGGGGACAAGGGCCAAGCTACTGGCGGTCAGGGCTCCTGAGAGAGGAACCTCTAACAATGCGAGCCGTGTCCAGTAGTACAATTAATGGTATTAATGTTAGCACGGGGCATAGAATTAGTAAGTAGGACCAAATAGTAGTGGTAAAAATGGGGAACTAAGAAATCATAGCTTTTTTAGGCCTTAGTCTATCATCGAAAACGGGGGGTCTTTCGGTGTACATGTACTTGGACATTTGGAATCCATTTCGTCAAGCTTATTTATGTATTTACGCAGCTCAGCGCTTGTATTTTTAATGTATTATTGCGTTTTATTGGCGCTGTATTTTATAGATTTTTCTTTTGTTTAATTTCTTTACTTTTTGCTGTGCTCATTTATTTATATCAAACTAGCGATCCGCCCTTGCTTCGCACGGGTTTTAAGACTTGAAAAACTTTGAGATTTCTTTTATTCAATAATATATGGAGACAATACGACAATAAATAAAAACACTGGCAATAACTAATGCTGTGGTACTAATGAGTATTTTGGAACTATAAAATAAATCCTAGCATCGAAATTTAAAAAGTGTTTTTTTCTTACAAACTAAGTAGTAGAGGTGGGCCATGTGTTTTGTCAATATTTGACTAGCTATAGTGACTAAACTATTGAATATATTTGATTCAATTTTCGTATGCAGACTGGGAATATCATTAGATGTACGCAGTTAAATTTATTGTCGTATTGTCGTCTCCATCTTGTATATAAGGTTAATGGTAATGTATTATGCACATCAACCATCTGAAATAAATTATCTATACTCCCATTTATTATAACATTAGACAAATAACTGTTCTCACCCTTTCGTTATTTCGATGTAAACGTTTAATAAACTCCGTTATTTCACGATAAATACAAAGCACTAATCTATTTACGATTTACATTAAAAAAATAACTCCAAAGTGCAGTAATTTCAACAATATTACACAATAACTATCGTTATTTAGCCGTTATTTGTCTAATGCTAGATGCACAACGCAGTCACAGAGACGGACACTAAAAGCGACTTTAATGTATAAACAATAATAATAATGTGCACTGCATATAATAGAATATTCTTTATTACTTACACTATGCAATTAGTTAAATAGATAGATTCGCGATAGGAATGCAATGAGTTTAGTATATAAATAATGTTTTGTGATTGTTGATATCTGTTGGGTTTGACTCCCGACAAGAAAATACATTTTTATTCCCTTCTATTCTGATTTAAAGTTGGTATAAACTTGTCATAAACAAGTGGGGCTCATGTTTATAGATCAGAAGTTTTGGGACAAAACCGCGGTTGTATGTCATAATGAAGCTGCTTTAAATATTCACTAGACTCTTTAATCAAAGCGCTGCGAATTACGCTTACCGTTTTATTTGATGTTTTGTTTTGTTTACATAACCTGCGCTTGCCATTGACGATATGTTTGAACAATACTTGTGTATGTATCGAATGTTTGTTTTAATATTTGACGTTGCTCAGGCGTATCGAGGATATTGCTATGCTTGCTATGACGTGATGCTGTGACGACAGCGATTTCTCTTCATTTGAATTGTTATGTGTTGCGAATATTTATTTATTTTCCTTGTGTTCGCTACTAGTAACTGTGGTGCTGTGCTTGCTAACTGTTTGAAGTAGTCCCTTTTCTCTTAAGACAATTGGCAAAGGGTCTTTTAATGTGGAACTCTTAAAAAGCGGCAAAATGAAATGGGCTGTTGTCAAAAGTTATGTTTGGAAAAATTGTCTTCTGATCTGGAGCAAACCCTTCCAAGTAGGACTAGGAAACTTGAAGGAGAACTATGATTGTCCAAATCAGTCAATAAGGAGGCTTATGTTTTGAAGTGGATTTTTACATCCACGGGCAGCAAAAATGAAGTAGCATGAGTTAAGATTAAAAAACCAACACTATGATTGATGCACAATCATATTAATTTTAAGCAATTTGTGCAGTGGTCTAGAATTGGTAGCTACTGCGTTTTACTTTGAAAGTAATTAAAATGTTAATGAAAACTTTTTCACTGTGGTGCTAAAGCAACTAAATATATTCCTGCGGTTGCGGTGGTCTGAATATAAAATAAATCCTAGCGAAAGTTGTTTAATCAAATTGATATCTCAAATCTGCAACTAAGCAAGTACACACGGCCACAAATCAAGCTATACATTTCCGGTATAAGCAGACCTCTCATTGTAACGAAATCCTATACAATGCGAGATCAGCTTAAACTGGAAATGTATAGCTTGCAATTATTTGCACGAGCTTATGTTTTGATGCCATTAGTATCTAATCATTATCATTCACTAACGATATTCTTTCTCCGTATTCTCTCATTTGAAGAACCGCGTGACGTGTATTTGATCTAGCTCTTACATTATCTCTTCGATCACAGTATCTAACCAATCCAACCCTACACCAAAGGAATAGGGTATTATTTTTCAACGTCAACTTACACCTCATTGCAGTACCGGCGAGCGTCCACAACGACCGCTATCGACGCCGCATCTCCGCGCAGTTGCCGCTCCGCAGCCCGCATTACGTCACTCAAGGACTCAAGCCGACTTCTTCGAGACCCAACTGACCGACCATCACCATAATAGACGACATGAGAGGAGCGAGCAGTTCCGACAGGTATGTTAAATTTTTTCGGTGAAAGGCCTCACAGTATGGTCGGGTACTCACTAGCGAGCTGTAACTGTAAAGCAGTAGGCTAATTCCCGATATTAAAAGCGTTCAAAATCTAGTCGCAATTTTATCTCATTGTCAAAAACTTGTCAGAAATGTAGGTAAATTAGGGGTATTTTTGACAGATTGAAACTTAGCTGCGGTTACAAAGCTAGCGCCGTGGAGCAGTGGCCGAGCGGGGCGATGGTGGCGGAACAATTTAGTACCCTTGCCATCGCCCGGCTCGGCCACCGCGAGATTAGAATGCGAACACTCTTAAAAATACCGAAATCGCCCCTCTGTTATCAGACGATTCACTTTCTTGAATTTTTGTCTTTCATTCCGCATCTTTCACTCGGAAGTGTCAAATGTCTGAACACAAAATGAATAGGAAATCCTAAAAAAAAAAACATAAGTGAACTGATCCAACAATTTTGCATTTCGGAACTCGGCATCGTTCAGTCGCCTACCGAATGACCGACGAGTGAAATGAAAGATTCAGATGAATGTTCATTACTTAATTTGTTGTTAGGTGTCGTGTGAACGTGGAATGAAACGAATATGAACATTCATGTGATACATTCATGGCGCGTTTACATTAGGTCGGCCACCGTATACGGCGATCGCTTTCGGTTGAACCGGATCGGTTAACCGAATTAGGTTGATTACCTAGTTTGGTTTACCGAATTCGGCGACCGCATTCTAACAAAATAACGGCGTCTCGTCACCCGAATACGGCCAGCCGATTACCTGTTTACACTAGTCGTTGAGCAAATACGGTTGCAGCCGAAAACGACCTAATGTAAACCATCAGTTGAGTGAATCGTCTGATAGCGAACCTAGTGTGTCAGTGTTTGGTTACAGTTATATCTCGCTATCGAGTACCCAGCTTTAGGTATAGCTTTGCCTAGGTGTCAGTACGCGCTCTTTGTCAGGATTATGTTAAATCATAGCTAGCGTAGCGTGCTTCCTCTTCTATTTACGTACAGGCAAAGTTAATATCTTCCTGCGAGAACTGACAGACAGATTCTTGCTTTTTATCACTGTCTGATAAAGTTACTAATAATTCCGAGAAAGCTTCATTACTATATCGTTGATTATATCAATGACCACTTCTATTAAAATGTACTTACTTACTTTTGTTCTGTTACTTAACAGGATTTTCCTGGTTTATTTGTAACTTGTACAGTTAGGATTCTGATCATTTCTTAAGATTTAATGAAATGTTCTTAACCCTATTCGACGAAGCGAAAAACATAAAAGCTAAAAATAAAACCACGACTCTTTTCCGTAAAACCACCACTGTTTAAATTCCGTTTATGATCCGCTTCTTTGAATAGGGTAAGTATGGAATGAAAGCCACTTATCGATGGCACGTCTGAATGGCAGTCCCTGATTGCTGAGTGCGTTATGCGCCTAAACCTGCATCGGCCTGTATACATAAGCAACCAGCAATTATTGATAATGAAAGTCATTTTACAAATATTATACGGCAAGGTCTCTCCGGTGACGAATACCAAATTATTAGTTTTAAGGCGGAAGCTTCAGGGTAGCCCGCCAAATTCAAATTTTCTTATGTTTTTTGTAATTTGCAGGGTAGTATCAGGTTGTATGTTGATCTTAATATGATTCGCGGCCGTATCAAATATGTATTTACAGAATTAGAATCATAAAAATCAGTAATACAACTCCTTAAGTACGTATAATCTGATAGAATGACTATTTCAAAAATAGTTATCCAATCAGATTATATGAACTTAGAACTTACATGATATGAACTTACAAAATCGTAAGAAATTTCGCGGGCTACCCTGAAGCTTCCGCCTTAAAGCCTGGAATACACATCGCTTGCCCCCAAGAATACTGTATTAACTCTAAAAACGTACTTTTTCAGGAGAAGCGATTAAAGCTTTTAGCTACAAATATTGTGATATTTTCTTAAGATAAACAGTCGGTTTCTTCATTGTTATTATGGATTAATCTATACTCTATAATTATCTCTGAAGATATTGTTATTTTTTAACATTATTTCTTAAATTATTTATACCTTTTCTAAGGAGGGTACCACTTGCGACTGTATTCTTTTGAATATTACTTTTATTTATTTTTTGATTTTTCTTTGATTTTTGACCTTATTCAAAAGGTAGAACGTACTTTTTTTAGTCGAACTGTATCATTAAGTCAGTTAGTGCTAAATTTTGACATAATACTGTATTCTTCCGGACAAGCGACATGCTATGTAGTAGCACAAAAGTATGCTTATTTTAAGCAGATGCTACTAAGGGCCGGTTGTTTCAAACGGTTGGTTAACGTAACATACGTACGTCAAATAATAACGATTACATATGATGTTTAACGTTCGTTAAATACAAAGCGTTTTTTCACTGCATAAAAAACCGATCGTCAAACTTCAAATGTAGAAGAATAAAATGTCGTTAACCATGAATTACTGTAATCGTTATTTTTTAACGAACGTTAAGGGCATAATTTTGTGGAACAATGCTTTTTACGGTTTGACGATAGTTAGCGCCATTTATGACGTATACGCGTGCGTCAAGTGAACGTGAAACAACCCGCCCTTAGTAGTACAGAATTAGCATGTGTATACGAAAAGAGTATGATAATTTTTCACACACAGAGAGCATGCTGAAATGAGCATACTACTTACTAGCAAACAAACATGCTTTCTAATAGCATGTGTATTTCTGCCTTTATCAAGCCTGGAATATACATACTATTAAAAAGCATGCTTGTTTGCTAGCAAGTAGCATGCTTATTTATAGCAGTTCTCCGTGTATGTCCAATAGCTTTTGCCCGCGGCTTCGCCCGCGTGGAGGTTTTTGAGGCGCGGCAATTACCCCACGGGCACGTAAACCGGGATAAAAAGTATCTGTGTTAAGCCGAGTTATAAACTATCTGTGTGCTATATTTCATCCAAATCCGTTCAGCAGTTTGGCGTGATTGAGTTACAAATATCCAAACATCTGAACATACAAACTTTCACATCTTAAATTATATAAATCAAATTCGGGTTATTTAAACCATTTATAACTCAAGAACGGCTGGCCCGATTTTTATAATATTTGATTTGTTGGATTTGTCTCCGCCCCGAATATCAGAATAACTATTAAAACATGAGAAGAATTTAAGAAGGTTTTTTTTTTTCTCATACATTTTTAATAGAATGGCTGTTTTGATGATATCTTGAGAACGGATTAGGAAACGGGGGAACCAGAAATTTCTCGCGGACAAAGTCGCGGGCAGAAGCCAGTTTCTAATATTAAAGTACAAGTAAAAATTCAATTATTTTACACACTCATGAAAACATACAACAACATAAACTATTATTAGGTGGATGATCATACTTTTTTCGTAGACACATGCTTATTTTGTGCAAGTATGTAGCATCTGCTCGAAGTTAGCATGCTTTTATGCTACTACATAGCATGTGTATTCCAGGCTTTATTAACAACTTTATGGATTCAAGACAAATGTAGGAATTCAATTTGATTCAAAGATAACAAAATGGACGACAAGGATTTTACTTGGGGCTTATTTATATGGATCTGATGTATGGAGCTTCCTATTTATACCTATCACTGTATGTATCTTGCCCCAGTTTTCTACTTGAAACTCCTATTGGCCTGACAATGTTTATTTCCTGGCTTTTAAGTCGTTCCTTGTATATTTCTTCCTTTATCTACATATTTCCTTCGCTTCACATTTTTTGTTTTTATTATATGTTTAATAAATATAACTATAAACTATTTGCACTATAAATATAACTAGATACGTATTCGCTATACATATGCCACGTTTCTCTCATTCCTACGAAAATCTACCAGATAGTAGTTTTTTATAAGTGCCCGTTTAATTGTTCAAGCTTTTATGTAAATTGATAAAAGTTAAACAATGTTATGCTTAAACTCAGTAAAGATAAGTCAGAAATAGGTACTTTTATTTTGTTCGTGTAATGTTATTTTGTATTCTCGTAAATAAATACACTTAAGTATACAGAATATTGCAAAAATCACTCTACTGCAGCACATTTACACAATATGCATACACTTGTGCAGCTTGGTTTCAGCTGTTTTTGCTACGCATAAATATTTATTACAAGCCAAAAAACGAAACACGCCTAAGTTGAATGAATTCTAATTTAAATAATATGCTCAACTCTATAGCGTGAAATAATCATAATCGATAAAGCCGCCCACAGTATATTTAGTAGTGTTAGATTTTTTTTTAATATGTTTTTGTGGTGTACAATAAAGTATAGATAAATAAATTATTCAAATTACATCAGATACTAAAAAAACTCCGTTTCATTATACAGGATGTTAGGTTAAACGAGGGACATACTTTAAGGGAGTTTGATATAAGAGTAGACATTTAAATAAACCTTTTTTCAGTCCGTTCAACCGATTTTGACTATTCCGTAGGCATAAGGATGGAATTAAAAGCAAAAAAGTGGTTACAATACCACCTGTTTATTGTAGCTGCCATTTGTCATGCCACCAACGCAATAGACGTCAAAATCAGTTGAACGAACTGTAAAAAAATATTTATTTAAATGTTTAAAACAGAGTATAGTACTCATGAAAATAAAGAAGTTTTACTATGGGGCGAACTTGGAAAAAATAAAGTCAGCTCTTCCTTACATTTTGATCGCGTTGGTATTGCACTTTGTAGGGAACAGCTGACCTTTTTTTATATATATCCGAATTTGTTGCATAGAAAACTTCTTCATTTTCATGAGTACTACACTCCCTTAAAATATGTCCCTCGTTTAACCTAACACCCTGTATAGCACATAGCTCGATAAAATTATGCCATAAATGCCACTGACACATTACCTCAACCACAGTAGAACATTCACCCGCGTAGGCTGCAGCTTATCACCAAAGCTTCTGCAACCCGAGATGCTTTCTCAGTTTACCCGTATACATCTTCTACATACATACAACCATGTGTGCTGTCTCGTGTGTGCCATCTGTGTCCAGTGTTCTGTTTGTGTTTTATTTTCATTTCTTCCTCTCCCTGTACCTAATTTCCTTTCCTTTCTTTTGTTTTCAGCTGAATCAATGACGGCACGTATTTCAACTTATTGAACAGTGCTAGTGACATTAAGTGATATTAGTTCTAGGCATGTGTATAGTGTTTTTACGTATTTATAGTTAAATTTAATTTTTTAAATCACTAATTAAATATGTACGTTTATATTTGTGTTTGTTTTACGTGCTTTACCTTGGAATGTTCGTATTTGTTTGGGTAATGTGGTTGGGTTGATATCGTACACATGTGCGTGTGTGCGTCTAGGTGCGGGCGCACGTTCGCAAGGAGGATGGGCGCACGCAGGCGTACGGGTGGAGCCTGCCCAGTAAGACCGGCCAGGGGCCGAAGGGTCCTAGCTCGGTTACGTCGCTGTCTTCGGGAGGAGTACCTGTTCCCGTACCGGTGTTCTGCAGGTCAGTGGTGATGATCTGTACTTTCCTAGAGTTATTCGGAATCCTTGCATCGAACATCAATCAGTAACTATAGCAGTTGAGCAGTGGTGGCCCAGTGGAAACGGTTAAGACTTAAAAATTTTAACACACAGGTAAGTCACACAAAATACCAAGATGGAGTACTAATTCATTGCCGTTACTGGAATGGTTATTTGAAATATTTTCGAATACAAAAATGCTTTGTTTTGTACAGACTGCTGCTGCATCTAATTGTTTATGACTTTGCCCCAGTGCTGGTTTTAGCATTACTGGCGCCATGGGCGAGGTTTCTATGGCGCCCTCTTTCTACTCTACAATTAACACGTGAAAAAAAAAAACTTTTTTAGCTTTTCAATCGTCAAATTCTCTTATAAAGGCATCTGCAATTTCATTTTCGATTGACGAAGGTGCAAAGTTTGTCAATCTCGATTGAGATAATGTCGATCGCAGATAGGTTTTTATCAGCTTAAGCTTAGAAAAAGTCCTTTCCCCACTCGCTACCGTTACAGGTATAGTGGCCAATATTCTCAATGGAAGGACGAGACGGGAAACCAGACATGAAGGAGCGCCTCTTCATACCTGGCGCCCTTGGGTGGTCGCCCAACCGTGCCCTACACTAACACCGCTACTGCCTTGCCTGGTTTCAGTTGAGACAAGATTGTCCATGAGTTTTGCTTAACAGTCCAATAAAAAAACGTATAATTTTCAGACCTATAGCAGAAAACGAGCCTCGTATGACGCTTCTGTGTGCTGCCGCCGTCAATCTGAACGGGGGTCGCACCCCAGATGGTGGGTGCATGGTTGGAGAAAGCGTGTTCTACGCAAACCCGGAGGACAAGACCGAGAACACCATGTCTTTAGGTAAATATATTTTCTAATAGAAAATGTAAGGCTTAGGCTTCTTCACTTGCACTACAAATCACTAAACGTTCAACTAATTTAAAACATTTCTGTTTCTGTCAATCTCGTTTGAAGAGCAATGGAGAGGGCTATGCTTGGAGTTTCCCTACGTGATCGAATCAGAAATGAAGAGATCCGCAGGAGAACCAAGGTAACTGTCATATCCCGAAGAATTGCCAAACTTAAGTGGCAAGGGCAGGGCACATTGCTCGCAGAACAGTTAGCCGTTGGGGCCTAAAGTTTCTGGATTGGCGACCGCGTACTGAAAGACGTAGTGTTGGAAGGCCTCCCACAAGTTGGTCCGATGATCTTGTAAAGGCTTCCGGAATTCGCTGGATGTGGGAAGCACAGAACCCGTCGAAGTGGCGGTGCTTGGGTGAGGCCTATGTATGTTTCGGCTGTAATGATGATGAATCGTTGCAAGATGACATAGAAAAATTTATTATTCTGCACAAATAAAACGCACATTACAAAAATTATACACGGTTATACTAAAGCTAAAGCCCAGTATTCGAAAGAAAAAATAACAAGAAGATTTAAATTTTAATAGGCGTGACATTGGCTAAATACACAAACCGATCCCAAAAGAAAAAATAAATATAATATCGACAAATTGTCTATATCGTCGCCGTAGAGTGAAAACCTCGGGAATGCAATTTTGGTATTTTTTTTTTTAATTACTCAAACTCAAACTCAAATCATTTATTTCAATTAAACCATTTACAGGCACTTTTGAATTGTCAAGGAGTCGGTCAGTAAGAAAAATGAAGCTACATTCCCATTCCAAAGCGTAGGTACCTATGGAGAAGAACGGGCATGAAACTACATGAAAACTCTTATAAATTGTTACAAAAGTATTCGTTACATCTATAATGTTGAATTTATAACTAAAAGTGAGAACGGTGTAAAAATAAAAATAATAAAAACTTACACGTTAAAAGCGTCAAGCGTAGGTACAACAAATAGCAAAAAATAAAATAAAATAACCCGTGGCAGCTAAGAGATGACCGGAACACATACATTTTTGAAAAGAAAACCTAACAGCGCACGTCCTAGTTTCACACAAAAAAAGTTTTGCAACCTGTAACGCCATCTATAACGAGTTTGAATTTTGAACACGAAAAGAAACATTTGAAGAATCTATGGTAGGTAATCAACTTTTACAGGGCGCAGTTTTTTATTCCTCCTTTAAAGTTGCCTTTTTCGCCTATACAAGGTTTTCACTCTAAAGCAACGATATATATATTGTGTATTGTCATACTAATATCCACACTATATCCACAGCGTACGAGATGAGCAAGGCCCAGTCGGTCCACTCCCCGGAAGTTGAACAAATAAACCAACAGCTACAATCCACTCAAAGCGTCGAGTACACTGAAAAAAACTTATCGTCTCTCGTGTGGATATGTTCCAGCAACCAGAATAAGGGAATTGTTATGGTGAGCATTGGTCGATAAAAAAAAAAATTGAAATCTAGCTTTGGTAAACTTGGTGTCCGATGTTCATTATAATGTAGGCTGGTCGCATTGATACAGATGTACTGTTAATTCGCTTCTTTTAACCAGAAGACGATCAATTTATTTTTTTGCAATTATTTTTATATTGTGCTAAAATATGGCTAGCGAATGTATCATAATGAGGGCTGTAAAAGAAAAATCGACATTCCATATTTTTATGTTTTGTTTTTTTTTACACTTCACGGACAGAGTTGAATTTGCTTTAATACCCCTCAGATATAAAAATGAAGAATATGGACATAGTCGATTTTGCTATTACAGCCCTCATATTCACATCAGTTGAAATAGGCTATCCGCAAGAATTGCCATAGCGACTAGTCTTCAATAGATTGTATTGATGCCTAAGCTGCAGCAATCTCGTACAACTAGGTGCAGTGTTCGTACTTACTAGCATTGTAATTGAACGCGTTACTGTTACGAAAAAATTTAGTGTTTGTGGGACTTGTGGCAGCGTAAACCATATCTACATAATTCTCTGGGGTAATTGCCTAACACATAATGGCAATGTCTTTCATTTGGACTGTCAAAAATATTATTCCGTTATCAAAGTTGTTTTTAAGACGAATTTTTCAAACATGAAGCAATGGATAAGCAATATCCTCCAAAATCTTTCAGATTGTGTTTGAAAGTATGTTATGCAATTTAGGGTGCTGGTTTTAGTATTAAAGCTCTTTAGCGAGTTCACGGCCATTCAAAATGAAATTGTAACGCCTACGTCTATTGATAATACAGCTGAGCGTAAATAATAAATACTTGACTTTTAAAACTTCCATTCCAGATTATCGACGCGAACAATCCGGCAGAGGTGATAGAATCGTTTCCGGTGACGGACAAGCACATTCTATGCGTAGCCTCCGTGCCAGGCGCCGTCGCCGAAGACTACCGAGATTATCAAGAAAGAGTCGCCGGGTTGACGGAAAAGCGACACCCTGTATGTATACTATCTATGATTTTGTTATGTTTACCACTAATAAGACAAGTTCAAAAAAGAAGACAAGATAATAAAAAAACTGCGGGCATAATGTTGCAGACAAAGTCTTCCTGGGCTATAATAGTGTAGCGTGTTGATCAATGCTCGTGTCATCTCTGTATGAGAAGAAGTTATGCCCTGCAGTGGAATAAGAATAGGCTGATATTATAATATGGTTTCAGTTACAGCACAGAGTAAAGAGACTGAACAGAGACAAAGCTTCTAAAGAGCGTGCAAAATTGATACCTATTTTAGTAGGGTTGGCACAGGATCATCTTTAACTAAATAAACAACGTTAATCAGCTTACGTGTTTCAATTTATAAACATAATTATTCAATCACTAATAGGTCGGTAGGTATTTCCTACTTATTTTAAATCATAAACACCAATCATCTGGTTTGAATTGTAAAAAAAAGTTCTCAAACACTTATTTTTGTTCTTGAACGTACCGTTTACGAGATAAGTAGGTACCTATTCTGTGCCACTTGCTAAAAAACCACTAAACCATTTGCGATCAACACCAGAACTTTTTTTGAAAAACCGGTTTGATTTTTCTTTCGATTTTGAGGTATGAGGTAATCTATCTACTACAAATTAAAAATAATAATTTAGAATCAAGCACAGTCTTTCAAAAATGATATGTTTTTATTCCTCCTACTAATTGTTCATACACATACACACAGTACAATAAACCATATTAACACTTTTTATATTTGAACACTATTATTCTTTAGTCATGTGCTATTATTAAATTAAAATGTGAAACGTAAACAAACACGACGCGCGACGCGTACACGCAGCCCTGAGCGATTCAACTGACCGAACTGGTATAAATCGGCTTCTCCCCGTACGCGACCAAGCCGCAAGTGGTACGCACACACGCGCCTCATGCTTGTAGTAGTGTACCTATCATAGTGCGGCTGTATGTAGTTTTGTCTCTGTTCCGTTTCTTTACTCATGTAAAGAAACGGAAAATATATAAGCATATTTAGTAATGCCACCAATCATTTGCTAGCCAGACTATAAAGTCTGGCTAGCAAATGATTGGTGGCATTACTAAATATGCTTGATTTTAGTTTAGACTTAGCTGGGTGTCCGCTTTCAACGGACTTATGATTGGGTGGCGTTGAGCACTCCCTGTCTGTTCAAGTGATTGGAAAAACACATTCTGATCATCATATCTGAGCTGATCTATCTCTACCGTCATGCGTATGGAAACATAATTAAACCAGGATTATGTTATAGGAAAGTTGTTTCATATTTGATGGCCTAATAACTAACAATGTTTTTTTTTTACAGTCACTCTTCTGCGGCGCCAGAATAGACTCCGTCGACGTTAATCCAAAGAATAATGGCAGTGAAGAGAATGGCGATAAAGACGCTGTCATAGTTGGCACTACGCGCTTAGTAAGTTTGTCGATTCGTAATTTGTTTTTAAATTTAAATATTAAGTGATTGAGTGTTTCTTGTTGTGTGATTGTGGTGAAAGTGAACCACCATCATTTTAAGGTTTGAAATCGTTTGGAGAGATTTGACGGTTTCATTTGGCCTGATGTGCTGGCCACCGTACCAACCTACCTAATTAATATTTAGTGGCACCGAGTTGCCGTGTCTGGCCATACCGCTGTTAAACCCGCGATGCTTTGTGTGGTATGTTTAAACGTCAACAAATTTATGTAAATAGATTTTTAATTAATAAAAAATAAAAAAATACAATCGAGCTGCGATGACTACTATGAAACCATTTGGCAGCCTTTGTAAAAAAAATTACATTGATAACGCCTTTATTTAGCAGCATTTGAGTAGTTTTCGTAGTTCAAGTGTTAAAATAAAAAAAAAATCTAAATCTAAATACTTTATTTCACATGGGCACTTATGAAACGTCAGAAGCTAGGTGCACGGTTCGAGTTAGTCGTTACTACCTTACTACCGACCTGAGCGGCGTACAATCACCATACCGTTTTTGATTTGTAAGAGAAAACTTCTTTAGGCACGTTGGGCCCTTTTGGGATGGGAAAAAGCACTAAACTCGGGCGACCGTCACGCTCAGATACATATATATAGAGGGGTGTGTAAAAAAAAAAAAACTATCTACTATCTTGTTCAGTAAATAACACCAGATACATTTTGGACCCTTTAGGTAAAAGCCGCCATCTTGACACCGCCAAGCACTCCGGTAAACGAACCAGAGACGGCACCGGAGCCTCAAACCGAAGAGCTGGTGGTGAAGAATGTAGAGGAGGCCGACCCAGTGCATCCCGACAGTCCACCGCTCAGCTCCACGCCTATTAACGGTAAAAATGATTTACTTAAGAGGGTTGTCACCGGTCCACTAGCGCCTCCTTTAAAAACATATTATCTCGTGACTGAGAAGGAATTATGAAAAACGGCTCAATCAACTATGTCGGTAAGTGTGTCTAGAATTTTCTAATACCTTTTTTAAAGCTTCATATTGAGACACGAAGCAACAAAATACGATTTAGAGGAATGTGGCCGTTTTTATTTAGTACGATAGGTAATATAATTAGGTAAATACCTACCTATAAATAATTATACGTATACTTTACGATAATGGTAGGGAAGACGTGCCCATAGGATATGGAAGGATTATTAGAGCCGTACCGGATATGCATCCTTGAGTAGGCAAAGGAATAGTGGAGATACGGGTGATATTTAATTATGGGATCTTTTCACGTCGTCGCATGTTGGCTCCGATCAGGTCGAGCTGCTTCCTCGACTCGTTCTTGTGCTGCTTTTATATTGTGTTACAAGTTACTGTTTCCAATTTCCTCGTCTGAAGTCTCGCTACTATCCGTTTCAGGGTTCTTGTCAGTAATCTGTTGTTCCACTAAGGTCCAGTGATCTGTTGTTCCACTAAGGTGTAAAATGAGTGTGAGGTTCATATTGCGTCGCGAACTCATATATGTTTAATCCTTTGGAAAACTTTCATCCTGTTTATTTTCAAAAAAACCCTTATCTTATCTATGTATGTTTTCAGGTGGACATTTGAGCTCTCCCGAGCCTGGCGTTGAAGCGTTCGCTCAGCAGCAGAAGGCGGAACCACCTCGCCCTGAAACAACGACCAATCAGGAGCGAAAGATGTCAACTGTCATGGCGACCATGTGGCTTGGCACTAAGAGCGGGAACCTTTACATACACTCCGCCGTTGGGAACTATAAGAAGTGCTTAGCTAGGTGAGGATTTTGAGTACTTTATGCGGCCTACCCAAATGTCCTTTGGTATTGTTCGTCGAGTCGTTGAGCTCTTTAAGTCCTGGGTTGAGCTACACGATGACTGATAAATGCTTGTATTGACTGGAACAGGTCCACTTAAATTTGTGTGATTCTTTCCTCAAAAGACCAATTCAGACACGGATCTACTTGGTTCTCACATGATCTGACCAAGATTATGTCTGGACTTTAAAAGAGACACCTGAGTTTTGTGTCGCCGTTTATTCGTAGGGGTAGTCAGATAGGAAATGTCGACTCCATCTAGCTCATTTTTTAATATGACGTGTAAAGTGATTCCGATATCCTATTTACGGAACAAACGATTTCATTTCATTATAAATGTTTATTCGACCAAAAATAGAATGCCGGGTACAGATAAGTTAAACGAAAACACAAATAACGGACTTCTAATTTATGCTATGCAACATGAGTTGTAACACAAATATTATTACTCCATTTGAAATAACATTAGACATTTAAGTAAACCTTTTTTACAGTCCGTTCAACCGATTTTGACTTTTATTACGTTGGTGGCATGATAAATGGCAGCTGCAGTAAACAGTTGGTATTGTAACAACTTTTTTGCTTTTAATGCCATCCTTATGCCTACGGAATAGAAGTCAAAATCGGTTGAACGGACTGTAAAAAAGGTTTGTTTTTCTATCTTTCATTCTTTGTGTTTCTTTGTCTAATCTTATTTCAAATGTAATGTAGGCGAATTTATTTAACCGTGTGTTACATTTCATGTTAAGTTTCACCAATCTACACCCAACTAGCTTCCGCTTTCCAGCGTAGACGCCCGCGTGATATTTTTATAAATTACAGCCCATGCTAATCAGTGATAATATAGCATTCAAGAGGTGAATGATTTTTTTAAATGGGTCTAACAGTTTTTGAGTTTATTCATAACAAACAAAAATACAAAGATACAAATCTTTATAAAAAATAATTACAAAAGTACTTTATAAAAGTAATATACTGTTACGAGCTTGGGATTCGTGACAATAAAAACGGCCGATTTAAAAACCAAAAATGAGAATTTAATTAAACAACACTGATAACAGCTCAAACACACTAAATAAAAAACACAACTTCACTACTGATCACTCTAAAGTCGTACTTGAAGATCGCTTGTATCGTTTGATCGGATAGTCTTTCTCATAATTTTCATTAACAAATTACTGAAAATAAAAACAAGCTCTGCCGTTATGAAACATCTAAAGAAAATTTTTGTTTCTTTGTTCCAGAGTGAAGCTAAACGACGCCATACTGTCGATAGTCGCGTGCGCCTCCAGAAGCATCGTAGCGCTCGCTGACGGCACTGTTGCGATATTCTCGAGGCATGCCGACGGACAGTGGGACTTTGGACAGTACTGGTTGCTGACTCTCGGGGATCCTAAGTGCTCCGGTAAGTTTAACAAAGACATCATAATTATCCTAAAAGATCTATACACCGTGGCATTTTAATATAGATATAATATAGATAGGACACTCCGCAAAATCATTTGAATAAAAAGCGACTTGCTACGACACAATAAAGTGCAATTCAGGTCGCACAACGCTTATTACTTACAGTTATTATATTCACCTACAAATTGCCTCTCTTTCTATCGCGTAACTTATACCGGCGGCGCGCGGCAGTCCTACTGAATTGGCCCAGTGGGATGGGCCCGCCGCGTACTTGTAGCTTTATACCTAAACTATGGAGTGTCCCATCTGTATTAATCTGTGGCAATACGTAGTTTGAAACACCCTGTTACGAGCTCGGTCCGAGCCTTCGTTCCAAGGGCAGCGTGGAATAGAGCGGCGACCTCTTTATCAGAGTTATTCTCCGTAGCGCAAAAATGTGTTTCTTACTATTGCAACTTAATCTCAATCTTCCTTTTTTATCGCGGAATTTTGTGTTTGATAAATTGAGTGGACCACCTTTGTAAGACAAATGTCACGGTCAGTATGGTGATCTACATACATAAACACATGGGGGTAGGCGATGAAAGAAAATAAAAAGAAAGAAAGAATGAATGAAAAATATTTTATTTGGGACACGCACAAGAAATACAAACAGTAAAAAATAAAAAATGAGCATTTAAAACTAACAAAATTTTCATTGTAAACCTGTGCGAGGCCAGAAAGGCCACTATCTCTGCTTAATGCTGCGATATTTAAAAAATAAATACCGCAGAAGGATATGATATGATATGTTAGGGACTTAGGGGATGGTATTGTATTTTATTGCATAGCACAGGTGTGAGTACTATGTACCCATTTACCGGGTAATATATCTTTCATTGACTTGAATGCACTGGCGGCTGAGAGTATGTCATGCTCACATATTTTGGGTATAAATGTCTCGCTGGTGGTGGCGAGTGTGTTGGATCATTTAGGTCCCTTCAAAATGGTTGAACTGAATAGTACTGATCCATGCGTCATGCTCGTGAACGGGCGCCGTCAGTTGGGGCTGGTCATCTCATAGCTGCCACGGCTTCTATACAGGATAAGTTTAAAAGAAGTGCGTATATTTTAGGAGGTAATCAGTCAATCAACGAACATAGGTCAAAATCTTAAAATTGAAAATAGATTTTTCATACAAAGTGACTGGTCACGTGACTTATGTTTGTATGAAAACTTGAATTAGATTTTTTAGATTTCGACCTTTGTTCCTTGGGGAAAGTAGTTCAGTTTTATGTACCTGATTACCAACAAAAACATACGCACTCCTTTTAAACTTATCGTGTATATGTATATATTTTTTTTTTTTCGTTTCTATTTATTATAAAGTATATATATATATTTTTTTCGTTTCTATTTATTATAAAGTATATATATTTTTTTTTTATTAATTTCCCGGGCTACCCTGACGCTTTCGCCTTAAGCGTATACGCTAAGTGAAACGTCTCATCAATGTGACATATTTTGGGTACAATCACGTCTAAGCGACAATAGCATAGGGTATGCATTTACAGAGTATAACGTGTAACGTCAACGAGACGTCAACGCTTACGCTACCGCTGGGCCGATGCTCAGTTCGAAGACAGTGTTACAGTCATGGTATTATGCATTTGAATATCAATAATTAAAATGCTCCTTATTATTCCAGTACGTTGTCTAAGCGCGGTGGGCTGTACGGTTTGGTGCGGTTACCGCAACAAAGTGCATGTGATAGAGCCTCGTTCACGTCTGCTACTGCACTCGCTTGAAGCACATCCGCGGCAGGAAAGTCAAGTGCGACAGATGGCCTGCGACGGTGACGGCGTATGGGTAAGCATAAATTATACTTCCTCTTGAACACTGGGCTCTTTTATAAAGCTGTGATATTTGAAGTCAGCGTAAATATTACAGCGAACAAGAACTTTTCAGAGAGACATTCAATCTTGACGCAGCATACGGCATGATGCTGTATGCGGCCGATGACGCTTATAGGAGGCTTCACCAATATATAGTGCTTCATTCATTCAAGCAATCAACTCGAAATCCACTGCTGGATATAGACCACTCCTATGTTATGCAACAATACCCAGTTCGCCGTCCCCCGTGTCCTAATCGAAAGCGACCGCCGCGCAAGTATGCGATCGACACGAATATTTGTATTTATTATGACGTACAAACGCGATTTCATTGACCGCGCGCGTACGTCATTGGTAAGACGGGCTGGTGTCCGCAACTCCACGTCAAGAGTGTATTTTGCTATGCGCGTATACGCTTTTCGAGGTTTAATCAAATTTCTCTTGTCAATCAATTTCTTTTCTTTTTATTGTCAACAGCGACGATCTGCGATAGAGGAAAATATTGGCTTGTTTAGAAAGTTTCGATTAGCCTTTCAGTTTTTAAATAGCTCCATTTCAAGATTTTATAATTTGGACTTTGAACGAATTCCGTAAATAGCTCTTGAAATCCGACTCACAATTTTAGTGGAAAATACGCACTGAATAGGCATAATGCAGTTAATGATTTTAATTTCCCCGGTTTTTTCTTTTGCCGATATAGAAGAGCATGCTGATGACATACTTGGCACGGCCTCCCATGTCCCATGTATGGCAGGTTCGGACACGACGAGCACTTTCGGTTAGGACACGACCTTTCGCTTCCAGTCTGTCCCAACCGCCTTTTAAAGGCGTCTGGGCATTAATATTTCCGAAGTGCAGACAAACTAGTCCTCTGTGTCGAAACTGTTGGAACAGTTTGGATACAGAGGACTAGTTGTCTTGTCTGCTGCTTTTTTGACCATGCTCCATTTTCCGACGAAAAATTACTTGAGTAAAGTGTCTTCAGAAAATGGAGCATGGGGTGATCATCGGTCCTTCGTCAGACATGGCCACTTGGCCAGCGCAAGACTACTTCAGCGTGCTAATGCAAGCCTATGTATGTCGGTAATTCCAGTTATTTTATGTAATTACTACCGTACGGTGTTGTATTGTATCGGGTTTAATGGTATAATGATTTTTAATTATATTTACACTTGTTGACGGCCTCAAACTGTTCATTCATTTAAATTTAAATCTAGTTAATTTTTAATATAGTTTCAAATAATAAACCACTTGTGAAGTGGGCAACTAGATTATGTATCAGTTTCTCAGGGACCACAAGAAGGTCCTTGAAGATATGTCCCATAGGATCCAGAGTGGATAAGTATTAAATCAATAGTGTAAATAGTTCGAAGCTTACATTTTCTTTACACCATTTACTTTATTTTGCCTCCATTATTGAAGTAAATAATATTACCATACACATTGTACTTTACTAATATATTTATCAACAACAGGTTTCAATCAAAATGGACTCTACTCTTCGTTTGTACCACGCGCACACATACCAACACTTGAAAGACGTCGACATAGAACCTTACGTCAGCAAAATGTTGGGAACTGGCAAGCTTGGCTTCTCATTGGTCAGGATCACGGCTCTGTTGATCAGTTCGGGACGACTGTGGATCGGTACGAGTAATGGCGTTGTGATATCAGTACCGCTCTCTGAAGGGTCCAGTCGGGATTCTGTCGGACCTCAGCCGTCGACTTCAAGGTCGCCTGCGCAACGTGAGTAATCTGTTTTATGAATGTTTTTTTTTTTAAATCCGAGATTAGCTAAATAATGCAAGTCATTGTTTGAATATGAGTCTGTGATCGCCAATCCGCCTTGAGCTAGCGTGGTGATTAATGCACGTGCCTTACATGAGGCTTCTGCCCTGCAGAGGACACACATGCTAGTATTTATAGTTCTACTAGCTTTTGCCCGCGACTCCGCTCGCGTGGATGTTGGTTATCGCGTAAAAAAGTAGCCTATGTCCTTCTCCATATCCCAGGCTATATCTCTGCCAAATTTCAAGACGATCGGTTCAGTGGTTTAGACGTGAAACCGTAACATACAGACAGACAGACAGAGTTACTTTCACATTTATAATTTTAGTATGGATGGTAGATAGGAATCGTGTTTTGTGTCAATATTTTAACCAATAAAATCAAAGCCCAACTTCATAGTCACACCGTCACTGCATCTCACTAGAACATAGCGTCGAATTTAAATCCTTTTTTCGTCCAAACACACAACAATTTTTAAAAGTGTTTTTTTTTTAGAACTCATTTTGTCAGGGGTTTTTACACTGAAAGTCTGTGGCTCTGTAACTTCAAAATTTCGCTGGATGCCCTGTGCAACCAGTATAACAATATCTTTAGGATGATGTTGGGGCGGCCATGTTTCTGTAGTCATCGGGAACGTTCGCGTTTCGCACTGATGGCTTTCATGCCATCATTCGCAAAAGAACGGTATCCCTGATCTACAGAATCCGTGGCAGCCTCAACAAAATCCTGAAGACTGTAGCTGATAGGATCTCATTCCCGCTTTGGAGGTCCTTATGAAGGCAGTCATCAGATTTTAACCTTTTTTTTTTCTCTTTTAATTTTGTTAATATGTATGGATCCAAATATCTGGGTTTTTTTTAATTTTTATTATCTCTTTCCAGCCGCCATAGCCGCCTGTCCCACCGGCAATATCCCTTGGTGTTCGATGGCGCATGCCCAGCTAAGTTTCCACGGCCATCGCGATGCCGTCACATTCTTCGTCGCCGTACCAGGAGTCGCTGGGTCCCCAGCGCGCACGCCCGAATCTCCTCGACGACACTCGCCAACCATGCATCCACCTATGCTGGTCATTTCGGGCGGCGAAGGATATATTGACTTCAGAATAGGTATGTTCCATTTTTGATTTGGAGCTTTATTGTTTGAAGCGGTTTTATTCTCGAGAGCTGTATAGCCGGTGACGTACATAGCAACAATAATTTTGATTCTGAGATGGGATGCTTAACTCCCGCCGAGCTATTCTGAAAATATCTCACCGTAAAATCGTAGGTGAAATGAATATGGTGGAATGACAGCGCACTTCACCTCAGTTTTCACCCAAGAAAACATAAGTGAAGTGAACTGTCATTCCACCTGATGCTAGGGATTGACACTATTGACAGCTCACTTCAAGCTCACTACACCTAAATTTTCACGGTCAGATTTATAAGGAATAGATCTGCTGACAAATGTGTGTTCAAACTTTAAGGCGGTGAATTCTGAAAATTGGCAACATCACAAATACCTGTCAAATATTTTGCTGTAATGATTAATATATCAATATAACTAAATTAAATTATAAAATATAGCTCTATATGGTGCACTAAAATGTTGATTATGAAGCATGAGCATGAGTCATATCGTGTACAATCAAAACAGTGAAATATTTGACAGCTATTTATGATGTTGCCAACATTCAGAATGCGTCTTCATAAACATTATGCTCAAATATGACTTGTAGGGGTTTCGTATATGAAGCTAGGCGCCAGGGTAAGACCAATATGCGGGTCAGTCAATTCAGCCAAATGGTAACAATGTTAGGATATAATTCGGCAGATTGGATGTGTGGATTACGTATTGAGCTGTGGACTGAGTGGCGACTGAATACTCCTACTCGTCAAAATAAAACAGTTTTCTTGGACAATTTATGCATTTGTACAAATTATTGACTCACTGAATTTTGTCGCTAATTTGTGCATTTATTATTGTGATCATGCAAGCTCTAAATTCATTTAAATACGATAATTTTTGCGCCATTAATGTTTAATAAAACTAACTTATCATTCAATAATATAACTTTTAACTATCATTGTTCAATAACACTTGAGTCCATAGCTTCTTTATCAAACGATACATTTACAGGTGCTAGCAGTATTTCCCATTAGATGCCTCAATGTACTAGAAAACAAGAGAATAAATCTTTATTTTATTAACGAAAAGTAAGCAAATGTTATGAATAAATCATGTATTGCTAGACAAGTATTTTGTAATAGAAGCAGTATATAAATATGTTTTCGTCAGAAGCTACACAATATTGAAGTAGTGTTAATCAGTATTAAGTTATTCATGCCAGTATCGTATAGAAGCCAGAAGTTCACCAGCCATACATACAGATAATAAATTAATTCAGACAGTAGTTTCATGGATACAAGCGCGTGATAGTTTTGTGTTGTTAATCTGTGGCAACAGAAAACTTTTCATAAGCACAAATATAAAACACCGTAATATAGAGACAATAGGGATGATTCCTGGGTAAAAAAAAAAGAAAAACTGTTTATTCCGTCAATCAGATAATAAAAAAATATTAGACACGTATTTTTTGCTTTATCATATTAATAAAAAATGACTTAGCTAAAACACATTAAACTTCGGGAGTAGGGACTCGTTACGTCACAGCTACGTATAAAATCTACTGAAAAGTGACGTCATGTCACATTTGAACTCAATGGATCGCCGTAATGTTTTGATTACATAAAAAAAGAAAAAATACGTGTCCAATATTTTTTTATAATCTACATGACGGACAAAAAAAATTTTTTTAGTCGTCATCCCTGTTTTAGCATTTTAGTAATGCTGTAAAGGATGATGCCACGCAATGTATAGAAGCTGGTACCCGCTCCAATAGAAATATATGATACTAGTTTTTGCCCGCGGCTCCGCCCGCGTGGATGTCGGTTATCGCGTAAAAAAGTAGCCTATGTCCTTCTCCATATCCCAGGCTATATCTCTGCCAAATTTCATGACGATCGGTTCAGCGGTCTAGGCGTGAAAACGTAACATAAAGACAGACAGAGTTACTTTCACATTTATAATATTAGTATGGATAGTATGGATACCTGTGGCGGGATATACAACGCCACATGCGAACTACGCATCAAAGACCTGACGTCACAAATCCTGCATCACGCAATCTGCGCGACTAGCATATATACAACATCCCGACATAAACCGTCGGGCAGTTGCCCACCAGACACAACACCCGTTTGGTCAGAGGATCCTCCCTTTACAACCTGTTCCTCATACCTCTATACCATAAAAAAGGTATTAGGATTCAGTACAAGAATTGCAATGGCATTTGTCTTAATTCCTTGTCCGATCGGAGTAATACAGGGTGGAAGTTGAGACGAGGCAGTAAGGGAAGCTACCTACCTTTTAACCGTGGTAGCTACTGGAAAATTTTCTTAGGAGAGTGTCCTTAACCTATTGAGTAATTGCTAATTGTATTCACAGATTTTGGAAAAATGGTACAGTCAGCTAAAAAAATGACGATTCTTATATTTTATTTTTATGATGCTTAACGATGCAGTTTCATAAACTATTTGGACGAATGAGGTCACTTCCCATACCTACTTTTCGTAAGTAGTGATCGATCATCTTATCCACGACCTGTTACGAAATTTGCTACTAATTGATAAAAGAATGGCGTAGTGTAGTGAATTATTATGAAATATCGAACCTTATTTAGGTATTGCTAAAACATGATTGGTACAGTATAACTCTGAACGGATAAAGATTTGGAATGAGGCGCCATGCGTAACTTCTATTCAGTTTAAAAATAGCTCTCCAACGATGTATTACGTATGGCTATTGGATGAGGGTACCAAAATGAGCGTCACCTTTAGTTAGTTAAGATTTAAAATGCACGTCTTCAAAGTTTTATAAGTGAAAAAGTAAATACTAGCAATGACTTGCAGTAAAATTAAATGAGATTATTTTAACTAGTAAGTGTTGTTTAATAAGTCTGTTTTCATCTACTTTTAATAGAAGTACATAGTGTGTACTACAGCAAATATTAAAACCGGCCAAATTGTTTAGCTCTTAAAGGGGATGCACTAACGTAGCCCGCGAAATTAAAATTTTCTTACTTTTTTTTCTTCAATTTGCAAGTCTGTCAGGTTGTATGTTGATTAAAATATGATTACTGATAGTGACTTGCAAATTTCATAAAAACGTCAGAATTTTTATATTTCGGGGACTATCCTGGTGCTTTCGCCTTAAATTCTAACCAAACACTTGTGATCCATGAAACTCAATCATACAAGCTACTCTAAAATGAATAAAAAAACTCAAAACAAGCAATATGCACGTTAGTGTAGTCTAAAACTCATCCCCATTGCGTTTAGTAAGCTTTGCTTAATAATAGTAGACTCTAGTATGACGCTTATACGCTTCTACGCATAGAATTAAGATTCGTTTTATTTGAAAGTAGGAGAACATTGTGATAAGGATTTGTGCCTATTGTTTGATTTGAATTTCAGGTGTTTTCTACTAAAATGTGTTTATTTTTTTGTTTTATCATAATTTTTTCTAACATATAGAGTGGAGGTTTCGTTCACTATATTTTAACAATAAAGTAAATCTTTTAGTAACATTATAGGCTTTTCGAGACTTAATCAATTGTCTCTTGACAATCAATTTCTTTTCTTTTTGTTGACCACAGCGACGATCTGCGATAGAGGAAAATATTGCCTAGTTTACAAAGTTTCGATTAGCCTTTCAGTTTTTAAATAGCTCCATTTCAAGATTTTATAATTTGGACTTTGAACGAATTCCGTAAATAGCTCATGAAATCCGACTCACAATTTTAGTGGAAAATACGCACTGAATAGGCATAATGCAGTTAATGATTTTAATTTCCCCGGTTTTTTCTTTTGCCGATATAGAAGAGCATGCTGATGACATACGTGACACAGCCTCCCACGTCATTGTATGGCAGGTCTTAAGAGAGTCCTGAACGTACCTGAACGTAGCATAATTAATTTATATTTATTACTGGTACGTTGAATTTTAGAATAAAACCAGCATGTGCGCTTGCTGACACATAACACAAGCTAACATGAGCATGTAGATCACGGTTAATTTTCGATAATTAATGGGTCTTAATGAGGTTTTGACAGCCGTGGGTATAATAAATACTTGTGTAAATTCCCTACGCAAGGTCACATAGTTCTCTTCGTCAAAACTCCTTGATGCATTTTTGTTTAGTCATTTTGGTTGACATCAATTAAAGTGTTTAGGCAATCAATCAGCTTAATACTAAATAATCTTAGCTCTTAAGAGCGTTGTCACCGGTCCACTAGCGCCTCCTTTAAAAACATATTATCTCGTGACTGAGAAGGAATTATGAAAAACGGCTCAATCAACTATATCGGTAAGTGTGTCTAGAATTTTCTAATACCTTTTTTAAAGTTTCATATTGAGACACGAAGCAACAAAATACGATTTAGAGGAATGTGGCCGTTTTTATTTAGTACGATAGTTAATATAATTAGGTAAATACCTACCTATAAATAATTATACGTATACTTTATGATAATGGTAGGGAAGACGTGCCCATAGGATATGGAAGGATTATTAGAGCCGTACCGGATATGTACTTGTACATATTATTATTAATATTACTTTAAGACTATGTAGAGGAAAGTGTAAATACGATCTACAGGAATGTGGTCGCCTTTATTTAGATCTAATTTTGTTGCTTCGTGTCTCAATATGAAACTTTAAAAAAGGTATTAGAAAAATCTAGACACACTTACCGATATAGTTGATTGAGCCGTTTTTCATAAAACCTTCTCAGTCACGAGATAATATGTTTTTAAAGGAGCGGTGCTATCGGACTGGTGACAACCCTCTTAAATGAGCCAGGCAAATGCTGGCTATTATCAATATACCATCACCCAATGTCTGACAATACTCTGTCAAAACCTCAAGTTTCATACCATCAGTTCATGCATATTAGACTCATTCTAACATACCACTAAACTCATTACTAACACATTGGTTTTCGGTGTAACACATCCGACGGTAGGTGAGCACGATGTTACATAATTAACTAATTATGTTTCTAATACATTGCTAACGTGTATATTGCTAATAATTACCAGTATATAGACATGTAAATATTAACAGACAGTATCTGTGTTCAATGTACGACAATGTAGTTGTAAGATACTAAATAACAATTCTGAATGTGTTATATCTCTTCGCTTTTACGTCGCTAAAACAAACAAAACGATTCGTGCGTTGATACATATTATGCACTATGACTGTTATATTTTTTGCAATGTTTTAGCTAAAATTTTGGAGAAGCGCCGCAGGAAAGCAGCTCTCATAACAAGTATACCGTTAGTTTATTATTTCAAAGTGGAGATTATTAGATGGCTTCTTCACGTGTTTTCTTTGAGTGTGATAGAGCACGCCCTGCAATACGTATCATAGCAGCCACTGAAGAGAAATAGCTGTACCGTATTTTATTGTGAACATTTCTGTGTTATCAGAACAGCAGCACATCATAAATACGTCATCTTTTAAACTCATTCCCAATAGTGATTTATTATTTGGTTTTTCTATGTTGTCCGTCCATTACATTTCTGGTCACGTTTATTTTGGACTCCAAGAGATTAAATTATTATTTTGGTGTTCTTAATGGTAAATTTTACAGGTACTGAGAATTAACAAAATGAGAATTTGTGGCGGATGAAGCCGTACGTCGACTTATAGTATGAAAAATAATCAATATGACATTTCATTTGCAGCCGACTCAGAAATGGAGGACAGTGTAGTAGTTGCGGAGGATGGGTCGTCAAGCGGACACAGTTCCTTAGCCGATCGAGCTTCCAAGAGCCATTTGATAGTGTGGCAAGTCGCGACCGCCTAACGTAAGGCCAGCCGTGTGCGACTTGACTCCGATTCGGACTATGTGTATGTGTGTACGTCTGCTAAACCTGCGACGCTCATCAACGCGTAAGTTACCACGTCGATGTGTATAGGACGACGGTTCTGGAGATGCATTGAGTAGACTTCCCCTTCTGACAGTTGAACAAAGCGCTATGTGCATGAAGTCCTCTATTGTACAGTATATTTATTTTGTTGTGAACTTAGATTCTGTATTTATATTAGTTTTGTCAGTTACCTTTATTTAAGTGAATGTTTGAGATTATTTTCTTATGATCCTGTAAGTTATTAAGACATCAAGCTATTATGTATACGAAGATCTGGGAGGTCACAAAATTGTTAATAAAGAATGATTTTGAATAACGATCCGCAAGACCTAGTCAATATCACAAATGAGTATATGAAATAGCTTTATGTCAATCTATTTTGTACAATATTCCCTCTGTATTTAATGTTGTAATCTGTTTTATTCTTTGTCACATCTCCAAACCGTCGAATCAAACGGATAAGCGAAGTGTTTGTCGATCAGTATTTTCGGTAACGTTTTATATCTTAAGAGTTCGGTTGCAACCGCAATTAGGAATTGATTTATGTGTTGGTCCTTCGTATCCATTTTTATCCTATTAGCATTACTTATTAATATAGGATATGCGTGTTTGAAATACTGATGATAAAAATGTTCAGGATTGATCTTATGAAACGTCTCTTATAAATGTAATACCTTAATGTGTTCGACTCCTGTCCTTTGTGTGACGAAATCACGTAAATAGTGGTAAATAACACACCGTATTATGCACTTCATACATATCCTAAATTGATGAGAAATGTGTAACTTAATGTGTTGATCATGTCTCACTACACTCATTATACGTCTCCAATCGCGATGTCTCACATGGCATAATATAACACTGTTATATACACTACTACATTGTATCATTCATCAAATAGTTACTATGTGTGCTTAGTATTTGGCTATATTGTTTCTTGGCGCTATAGTCCTTAATATTGCTCATGTCAAGAATCGTTTGGCCGAGGTAGACACATTTTCTTTAAGTTATGTCGACCTCGTCTAAGCTTAATCTCATTAAAATTATGTACAAGATGTAACCACCAAATAATACGTTTTAGTAGTGTTAGTTAAATTAAAAGAATATATTGAACATTTTTACACAGTAGTTATTATAAATCTTCTCAATGAATGTGACCATTTGGGCTGTGGTTGTCATCTGCATCACAATTTTATAACTTTAATTTATTATTAGATTATTTTGTAATGAGTTGAAATTATTATTTTAGACGCGGTGCGGGTACACTTGAGTTCGATTGATTTATATATATATTTTTTTTTAATTTTTTTTTTATTTAAAGAAATTACAATACAGAGGTGTTACTTAATTCTAAACTCTCATTCTAATCAATTAATATGTTGGCGAAAATTATTAAACAGTTGTGCTTACTTGTATGTTATGAATTTCTACGCAAGAGTACCGCTCGCGAGGTAAGTAGGAAAGTTTTACTTTGACTGAATCATCTTACCGTATGCTATAAAATTATTTTTATTATTTATCTTTTTAGTAGATGCTGGTGTTATTTTTATCCAATTAATAATGGTGCATAAATAGATTAGGTATATATTGTTCTATTGTATTCATGTCACATGAGAATGTAACCTTTACCAATATTTACAAGCGTAATACTACTTATAGTCATACACATAGAGCACATGCTACACGAAACGGCAGCGGACCTAGGGCGTCACTCCGTCTGAGTGAATGGATTTCTAATGAAGAAACGTCCATACAATAATGTAACAGTACTTACCTATGTATATTTGGAACCAATACAGCTGCTGGCCCGAAAGCATAAAATGTTTCGTGTAAGCCTTATTATATCCACATTGTAAAGTGACAATTATTTTTGTATATACTTTAACATAAACATTTTTCGCCCGATATATACTCATATTTTATTGGAAATCATGATAAGAGTTTTAATTAGTGCTATACGAAATCATAAAATTAATATATTAAGTTATTAAACAAAAAGATTACAGCGAACGCTGGTTGAGGGTGAAATATTCAGATGAAAACTGCTTTTAGTATTTATACTTTGAAAGTGAAGTTGGCTATGACTTGTAACTGACTGTGGTTTTATTTTGCTGGTAGATTGGTCCCCTTTTAGTTAATTAACTTTGTTAGTTCTTGTAACACATTATATAGTTTACCCCCGCATTCATGTTTTACTGTAGTTTATAACTATTTGTACACCTACTTGTTTAGTCTTGAACGCCTGCTTTCGCACACATTTCTACATTCTAATAATATCGATGGCCGCACCGAATAAACGTGCAATGCTTCCTACACGATTTTTTTTTTTACATTTTTCATTTCGTTTGCCTATCCTGCACCCAATTTTTTTTTTAATGAATTTTAGACTCAAAACACGCCTATTATAATAGTGAATTTCTTTATTCTAGGGAAATAATTAATTTTTAAATTATAGGTATAATAGTTTATGTTATAATTACATGCTTTTTGAGTCGCCAAGAAAGTAAATATACAAGTCTATAGCTTATTTTTTTACCAATAATTCGATTATACATTATTTATACCTATTTACAATGAAATGAGCGTTATTGAAGTTTAAACGTTTCTATTTTTTTGCTGAAAAGTTGTCATTTATCTCTTATACGTTTATTCGGTGGGGCCATCGATATATTGTTCTCATACACACACAATACATTCTTCTTTACAAGATTTTGTATTTATTTATTATTATTTTGAAGTATTGCGAATTATTTCTAATTAAGTATTCGTTTTCACTCGTATCTACACTATGCTAGTCATTAGTAGACAGTGGTACTAATACTAGTAGACAAATTTATCTTTATCCGGGTTCTTACATTAACAATCTTTTAAAGATAAAGTCAGTATAGTGCTACGTTCTTGTGGTGTGCCTAGGATGGAATTTCAAATTAATAGGTCATACATTAAAATAGTAACAAGAAGTTTTATCGATACCAAATTCATTCATGTGCTATCGATAACTAATTCATTCATGTCTAATAGAATTCACCTCAAAAATAAGTACTACATTTCACAGAAATAAAACTCGTCAAACAAACCTAGTATTTTAAGTGTAGATCACGAATTAATCTGTAATCATTAAAGTAAGTGTTTCGTTTCCTTTGGCCAGTTTTGATCCTGAACCATCGTTGACTGTAAGTGCTAGTCAAAATATCGACATAGTGATGTAAATTTATATAGGCTTACATTGTTTTGCTAACGTAGGATAACAATCACGCAGTACTTGCTGTTTGTCGCGTAGACTTGCGGCTTATCAGTCCCGGTAATACGCGGTAAAGTTTGCATCCGTACAATTGTGATAAGATTTTCGTGAAGGAACTTACTGTAGATAGTTTCATGGTGTTTGTTTCACCGCTAAATTCGCGCGGGAACTCTTCTATTAGGCATCTTGTTGCGTTAAACGGAAGATGGTGAATAGGGCGAAGTCAGTATTGTCTGGTTACCAAGTCTGCATTCTCGGGTATGGTTAGCTTTGTCTTCGATAAAGAATTGAAATGAAGTTATATTCATTCTAACTTGCAATCGCAATGTCAAGTAACATAGACAAGGCACTTGCCGGGCAGGGTTGTGGATACTGCCTGTGCGTTTGTATTTATCTTAGCGTTTTTCTAAGCTATTGGCAGGTTTCGCTATGCTTGTAACTAAACTAAAGCCTGATTTACACGATTCAAGTTTTTTTCCTGTAGCTTACAATAAAATTGAAGCAACGAATGACATAATTGCATCGTCTTAACTCTGTTTACACGGTGCAACTTTTTTTGATGCTTCAACTTATGTTATACCACAGACAATAAAATCGCAGCGTGTAAATCAGACTTTATGGTGCGCTCACTCGGTAGACAAGTGCAGTTCAGATTGCGCGCTTATGATAATGAGAGACGACTGCCGTTTTAACTCTAGTTGGGAAAGCTAGACAATGGTGATTCGATAGTATCAGTGTTTAGAAATATCCAATAACTATTCAAATGATGAGGTTTCTTAGCGACCGTTCCGGTACTGTGACGGTCTCTCATAGATGCAAAAGTTACCGCGTGTGCATGGAACTTAACGTATAATATGACTGAAAAGCATAATACGTGTTAGGTATTTGATATTTATATTGTAAATTGGTTGATATTTATTATATTTTGTACTTACTTTGTCATTAGTTTCGTTTTATTTGAACACTTTATAGTGTAAACTATGAATTCTGCAAACATTTTACCTATGTAAATTATGAAAAGCTTATTACTATAATGTATTGAGATGAAAGCGGTTTGTGTGTCATTATTCGATAAACACGGATAGCAATAGTTTGGCCTCCTATCACACAGGACTTTTAAAATGTGCCTCTGCCTATCTCCTTCACTAATCATAGGGCTGTCAGGTCGAGAAAAAACAAATGAATATTTGATCAGAAACAGCTTTCATTTCAATTAATATCTGAAATGTACACGAGTACGTCCGGTTCTCTTGAACACTATTTTAAACAATCTTTAGATTGGCTAGAAAATGTACAAACAAGTCACACATACAATATAAAAATGTTATAGTAACTTACGTTTATTGAATCATTATGTAGAAGTGATAAATACGTCTCGTGTGTTTACAATACAGAGTACTAATACCAAACTAGAGTTAATGAATTTAATATTTAATGTATTATAAAGTTAAATTAATTTCGTATATTCTCCAAGAAAATTATTTTTTATTTGTTTTGAAATTTTTATATTGTATTATTTGGGAGGTTAAATGATCAGTTTTTATATATTTGAGTCATATTAAACGTAAAATGTCATGTAATAATACTATATTGATTACTGATAATTTTTCTGTTTTAATTGCAATTAAAGATGCTGGAAATTATTTCACCGTTTTATTTTCATAGTTGGTATGCTAAAATTATGTAATAACCTTTTTTTCTCCCAAGTTTCCTTTATAAAAATACTCGTCTCTGATTATGTAGCAGTAAATCTGCAGGCTCCAATACGATTACACAGAGAGCAGAAATAAGTCCGTAGACTAAAATCAAGAACGATGAACAAAATTAAGTTTGTTGAACTTATAACATTTTACAGAATATAATTAGTTTCACGATTAGTGGCCGCCCCTAGAAGTCGAGCCCAGAGACTAGTGGCGTCCATTGCTGACCGTTGTATCTCACAAAATAAGTGCCCAGTGATTGTGCGAGTGCGGTTTTTGGCGCAGAACCTATCGGCTACAGCCCTAGTTAGTTGTTGTGAAGGCGTGGAGGCGACGGCTGAACTATAAATCCAGCTAGAGTAGCTAGAAGCGATGTGAAGCCAGAAGGGAGGACTGCGATATTCCTAGCTAGTAGTGCGTACGTGACGAGTCAGCTACATCCCTCACTAGTGTCTTCATCACGTTTGCTCACTTGGATATGGGTAAGCTAACGAATATTTACTTGTACGATCAACCGCACGTCGTGCGCACGTGCACATTTGCACTTGAACTGCAAAACCGCCGTTAAAAAAATAAGTAGGTACGTAAAGTAATAAGTAGGTACGTAAAGTAATAAGTAGGTACGTAATGTAATAAGTAGGTATGTAAACTACTTTGTTTTGAATTGTTACCATGGACGAGCGGTTGAATGTACAATGGCCAGCACATCAATCTACGCAAAACTGTCAAATATCTCCAAACGATTCTAAACTTTAAAATGTTGATTAAGTCGAAAATCGAATGGGAAAATTTGACAGTTTGTGGGTAACTTGATGTAATGGCCACCGTACCTACATATTCCTTTGGTGTTGTCCCATTATTACCTTCGACGTTGATTATTGGATCAAACGTAGACCTTGTTGGTCTACGTCGTACTCGAGTCAAATTATTTAAAGCAACAAATTATGTATGTAAAGGCCACATGTCAGTGGTAACACTTTGACCTTGTGTTGGCCTAGAGTAGTACGGCGTTTCAATAGAATAAGAGGCCAGCTTAAACGCTTATATGCATAGGAGGTAAATTCTGTAAGGGGTGGCAACCACCACAAACAGCTGCCCTCGTGGGGTGGGGCTGGTTGCCTAGCAACGGCGTTGTTTCTTCCCCCTCTGATCAGCTGCTATGCGACCGCTCTGCCATCTGCGGGCGTTTCGGATCGAGCATGGACGCTAAACGACAGCTGATAATACGAGTCTTTAGTAAACAAACAGAAACCACCTATCGCTTATAAATAAACAGTATTAGTGGCAATTGATTATTACCCTGAATATGTAGTTCAAGACGGTAGGACAGTAGCTCTAAAATAACTTTGAAAAATGTCCGAATACCGCAGCTGAGCCGGTGCGCAATTAGAGTTGCCTTCCACTAGGTGTCGCTAGTGGTTCCTGCAGATATACTCGTAAAATTGTTTTAATGATTAGTATTTCAATATCTGTGTCTGTTGATTTTACAAACGCGACAAGAGTTTATAATAAGTTTTCACACTTTCACTACATGTAGTCAAAACACTTGTAATTCGTGCTTCAATCATGTAGATACAGTCACGAGCATAAATACCATGGACAGCTAGGCAATAATACAGTTGTGCTGCCACTTGAAGGTAGGTATATGCTTTCCATAAATGACCATATTTAGTGGCGAAGAGAGCTAAGTCACACTTTTGACCGAATTGAGTTATGAACACCACCATACTCGTAGTAAGACGGAGATTCTAGTGCTGCAGAGATCTAAGTGATAGCTCCACTAGAGGTTTGGTTTTTCGTTCAGACGTGAAAGGAGTTAAATGAAACTAGGAACAATAAATCAAGTGGTGAATTTTTGATTTATCTTTATCGTGGAACCAGTTTAGTATGGAATAGCTCCCTTCACTACTAAGGTGGCGATATATATTTGCCCTCATCTTGACGACAGATATTAATGGATGGATCATGAAATACCTAAGATATTATTGCCGAGCTGTTCATAGTAGATAATATATTTATGCTCGTGACTGTATCTATTTAGATAATTAATTCCTAACCTTTTTGAGGTATAGTTCTTTCTAGCCTACCTATACACTTAATTCTATAAAATTGAGCGATCGATTATTGTCTCTTGGCTACCTTGGCTATCATTGTAATTTTATTTGGTTTTAGTTCTGGGCCATATCACCTATATTTTGTTCCAAAAGTATCTGATTAAAACGTAAACAAATCATGTTCAGATAACACATTCGTCTGTATCTAGAAGGTTTCAACTTTGTATCTTACCACTTTTGCCAACAATTATCGTCTGAAATTGTAATTGAAAAATATTCGACGAAAATTGAGGTTATAAAATTAATCAATTTGAAAACGATAAACGTCTTGATTAAAAATTTGAATTGCGGGGGTAAGTACCTATTCAAATAATTAAATCAAAGCACTAAATTTATAAGTGGCACTACACATTGGCATCCACAGGTACGTTTTCTGATCCATTTGCTTACATTTTCATTAGATCTGATACTTTTGGGATATACTATACTTACCTACTGCAAAATTCGGGCCCAGTTGAATCGCAAGTGTTTCTGCCGCGCGTGAATACTGAAAACAGATCTTTTCATTTTCTTTCCTTGAGCCGAAAGACGTCCACTACTACGAGTATACATTGGCTTCCGACACGTAGATAGGTTTTCAGGTTTGCTCGTCTAGCAAATGCATGAAAATCTCAGAAGTATACAGATTGTATTGTAATGGAGTGAGATTGGCGGTCGCAGTAGGTACCGTAGTAGTATAGTTGTACCGTACCTATTTAGGTACGGTACAACTATTTTCTTAATGTCCCTCGGCAAACTTCGTGTTTCGTCAGTCGTCGGATTTCTATCAGTTGCCCTTTGCATTTGGTGCAGACCGAACGCTCTAAATCGACTTGGAAGTATATAGATTTGTTAATACACTTTTAATTTAACCTTTTGACCGCCACACACACATATATAACAAACCAAAATGTGCCCAGCACGGCACGGTCACGACTACATGACAGATTTTTATACGTAAATCTGTAAATTAAGCTCATAAAACAACATTGTTTTTTTATTTTCTTTGCTAATTATGTTCCTTGACTCATCCAAATTTATATTAGTAGAACTCCTTTATATTTCATCTATAAACATACATCAATACATGATCATCATTCATTATTTACATAAGATGACAAAAACTCGAAAGGATGTATTCGTATCTTGGCGCTCAAGGCTCGTTTTTGCTTTTTTGACGTGGCGGTCATAAGGTTAATGTAATTTACTGATTGAAATCCGACGACTGACGAAATACGAAGTTTGCCGAGGGACATTAAGAAAATTGTTGTACTGTACCTAGGTAATTGCTTACTGAGAGGCTACGTGAACTTGGATAAGTTGATTGTTTCAGTAAACATGATTTAGTTTTCTTATATTGGGTAACTGATAGTCGGATCACACGAATATAATGTCCTGAGCCAGTATCGTAGAACCAGTACTTACCTAAATTATCATTTTAAACAATACTCACTATAGTACTTAATACTATACCTGACTTTCATATTTACGTTTTTTCTTTACTTTGATCTGTAGTAAACATGGAACGGTTGCACTGCGCTCGTAGGGTTCCCTACCTAGCTGATAACAATTTAAGCGGGCGCCCGCGACTAGCATCCGTTGGGCACGTGGGTGGCTTCGGTGTGAACGCGACGGTCCCTGTCGCGGGTACCCATCACAATTAATTACCCGTAGTTCAATTTTAATGGTGTTCGTGTACAGTCGTGTCGATGGAGAAATATAAAAAATAACGCCAGTAGTTCCATTTTCTAGTTCCATTATGGGACTACTGGGATTTTTTCTCCTAGTAGTTCCATGGAACTGGCATACAGGTTGTGGCGTAAATAGTGGTCCAACGTTTAGGGGTCGATACAACATATATTCAGCTATCACGTACCACAATTTAAACAACTCATTTACTAGCTGTAATTTCTAGAAATTACATTTTTTTTGTTTTTTTTTTTTTGTTTGTGTATGTATTGTCTTGTCATGTCATGTATAGAAATTACAGCCAAATTAGTAAAGCAAGCTGTAAATTTTTCAAGAAGTAAAATCGGAGAACTAAGATAAATAGTTCACATTGTGGTATGTGGTAGCTGAATATACGGTGTATCGACCTCATAACGGTGGACCACTATTTACGCCACACCCTGTATGCCAGTTCCATGGAACTACTGGGAGAAAAAAATCCCAGAAGTCCCCTAATATTAATGGGATACGGCGTAGATTTTGTGGTCGGTAGGACATTTAATAAAATCACTCTGTATGCATTAGAATGTATTTTGAGATGCCAAATTGTTACCTACATGGCGATGGTGATTTGTTTATACTAACAGATTACTGCTTGGTAGTTACCTATACTCCATTTATTATAACATTAGACAAATAACTGTTCTCACCCTTTCGTTATTTCGATGTAAACGTTTAATAAACTCCGTTATTTCACGATAAATACAAAGCACTGTAATCTATTTACCATTTACATTAAAAAAAAAATTCTAAAGTGCGGTAATTTCAACAATATTACACAATAACTGTCGTTATTTAGCCGTTATTTGTCTAATGCTATAGTTATGGAGTATAGGTACAGTACGAGCATAAATACGTTTCACTTCTGCAATATTCAAAAGTGTTTTTCTCGTAAAATAAAGATTACAATTTTGAGAAGACCCGTTACATATCTAATACTAGATGTGGTTTCGAGAATACCATGTTCTTAACACTATAAAGTTCCTATCAATGTTTTAGGAGTGATTTGGAGGGGTTTGTGGTGACCATATTTACATACCAAGTCCCCTCCGTGCCTCGGAAAGCACGCTAAGCCGTTGGAACCGGCTATCATTCGTGGATCTTTGATAGTCGTTATGGGTTTTTAGAAGCCCGAAAGTCTGACAACTAGCCTTACTAAGGGGCAAGGGCGTCGCCAGCCGATGGCCCAGAGGCAAGTTGATATAAGGAGGATGGGAAAACTATGAATTGAAGGTACAGTCAGAGCACATGAAGCTGTAGTACGATTCTTACCTCTACGGCGATTGTAATAAGAACGGTACAAAGGCCAATGTGTAAAGCACCTCGAGCTCTTTAACTGTACAATAAATAAAACTTGTACACCAAGTTATTACATTTATTAGAAAAATTTGATAAAGTTACAATATTTTAATAATTAAGTGGTAGTGCGAGAACTTTTTTTTTTTAAGTTAATTAAAACATAATTTTCCATAGTTTTTTTGTAAACTTCTCGACTACTTGATTATGAAAATATTGTGAGTTTTCATAAATAAGTTTTCTGTGTAGATACACTAATCATGGCCAGATCATTGAGGCGATTTTCCCCTATGATGCTTCTTAGTTAAGATTTTGGTTGCTTTGCATTTGGCTACAATTTTTGGAATCTCTAGGAGGGGGTAGCTGCCCCTCCCTGACCCCCTTTGGCGACGCCCTTGCCAAGGGGTATCGTATACCCAGTAACTGGTTGTGGCGGTCAGATAGGCAGTCGCTCCATGTAAAATACTGATATTCGGCTGCATTCGGTTAGACTGGAAGCTAGCTCCAACATAGTTAGGAAAAGCCTGGGCAGATGATGATGCTTTAGGAAAGAATTGCGTTTGAGTCTTGCGTGTGTAAGGTATTTACCTATGCCCGTTCCAATTTGATCACCATGACTGATCAAGAGTGAGTAGACTGATTACTTTGCTGTTCTAGAAGGTACCTATGTAAGACAAGGTGAAATAAAACCACTGCAATACAATTAATTTTTATGTATAGTCAAAATAAATCTGTACATAAAAACACACGATGCACAAAAAATATGTTAAGCGGGTTCACATAATTACGATAAAGTAACAATTTTTGCGTTCGTCATGTCTTGTGTATCTACACCATTACATTTGTGCAGCGATAGCGACAAACGTACCTACCCATTATTTCAAATTATAAGATAATAGAATTTGAACACATCAATAACTTGAACTAGAAAAACTTAACCAAAAAACCATTTTACAGAAAAATAATTAACAAAAGAAAAAACTATCTTCTAATGAAAACTTCAACAATTCAGTTTAGGTAAGTGTTTTTGTATTTTGTTTTTTATTCGAATCGAGTGACGAATGACCTTTTATGCCCTTCGAAATGAAAAGAAAATGAAGGGTAAAAACGTAAAAATACGTATCAGAATTGAAGTGTTTGTTGTATTTTTTTAAATCCAACTATTGTTCATATTGGAAGTTAATTACAATGACGGGAAAGTGTGGAGTTGAGACGATTCAATGTTGACTCAATACAAATCAATACTGATAAATGTATTTTTCTTCCCAAGCAAGTCACTATACCTTTATCTTTAATTAGGCAACATCTACATTATGTTATGACGTAACGCAGTGGACCCTAGGTGCTTAGATTACATTAAATGCGTAATACATAGAAGTTAAATTAACTAAACTGTAAAATCACACAATAATACACATTTTGGAAAATTAGGAACAATTTTAGGCTAATGTCATAATGTCGGTTAAACAAAGGAGATATTCCTAAAAAACAAATCATTTATTGTTAAGTTATGACTATACATGATAATATATTTATTTTATTTACAATATTTGTCTTTTAATTGCTCAAAGTATCTGTAATTGCATAGTTTAATAAGTGGGCAGAGAGAAGCTTCAAGATAATCCTGAACCTATAAAATTGGAATTTACATGGAGGGGGTAATTTTCACTGCACCCGACATTACAACATTACAAACAATAGAAATATAAATGAAATTCGTCGTTTCTCACCAAATACAACACTTGGGATAATTCTTCATACGCTTACTTATTATTACACTATGCTATTATAATAATATTTTTCATGCAATGTTATCAACTATCTCTGTAGGTACTTTTTGGTATATATTAATTGCATAATAGGAAGGAATACGTGAATTAAAAAATTGACATACTACACTTACTGTAACTATATTAAATTTTAAGGTCATAAAATAATAACTACATGGCATGGGTATATTGTTGAGTTATCATTTTAAATCTAGAGCGAAATTAAAAATTATGAAGCCTTAATTATACATAGTCATTGGTCATGTCTAAGTATCACTGCTCACTGGGATATCTCGATCTCTTTAGCTAAGGAAGGCATTATGTTACAGGACTCACAGCTAGACGATCACCAGGTTGTAGGTAGGTACTTGGGTAGGGCGACAAATACGCGTGAACAGTGAATCTTAGTGAGAAAACTACGCAGAAATACAAAAGTGACATTCAATATTTTGGTCGTTATTATTAATTATGAAATTGTTGGAATCAATATTCTAAGAAATAATACGTCATTAGTAACGATCAAACTTGGTATTTTCGTGATCTTATTTTATATTTATTCAAATTGTTGTATAAGTGAGTATGAAGACAAACTACTAAAATTTTAAGTGCTACAAATATTGCAACTTCAACTTTCTTTAACTCACAATTTAGTAGCAGTCGCCAAAATAGGATAACCTTGACGGGAAAAATACTCGAAAACATATTTTATACCTAGCAGATTTCAGATTTGTATGCCCTATTATGAATGATTAGTGGTAATTTGTCAAAATATATCAATTACGTTAGACGTCAAGCTCACTTATACAAAAATTCATAAGGCAAACTCAGTAATAATCATCAATCACTTCAGTGATACTTACTATACTTTCTCACTCTAACATACTACTCTTCCACTCGCTACGATGCATCACATTATGTAATCACCTTTTTTCTACTGCTAAGGTTATTATATCATTTACATTTATATGACTAGAGTACTATAGCCTACACTATGAACTAAACTATACCGACCTAAATTAGGTTTAATGTCTCTTTTTTTTATCAAAAAAGTACTGTTTCTATGGCTCGTTCATATTTTTAAAACAACCTCCATCATTATTTTCAAATCTGACATAATTAGACTAAAACGACTTCAAAAGTGACTACTTTTCACCTACAACATATGAATAATTTAGATATCCTAAATCGCTAGCGATAGTAAATAATTTTGACTCTAATTTCGTTGTGCAAATAAATAACGAATGAAAACGATTCGTTGTCGATATTCGATTTTTAATAATTATCGTTGTCTCAATAATTGTTATTCTCCTTAACTTTAATATTGCTGATAATAATCACTTTAAATTTCATATTGCTTTTCGTTCCTAAATCTTATTCACATATGTATAGGGCCTAAATTGTATTTTTGGACCTACAACAGACGCAATAATCATCGTTGTTAATTCCACTTATAATTTTTAATATAATTATTTTTGAAAGAAAGAAAGAAAGAAAATGTATTTATTGTGAATCGCACAGGAAGATCACAAATTAAACACACAATTATAAAAGTATACAAAATAACATTATATATTGAGAAAATAAAAAATAAAAGAGCCCTGTACGAGGCCAAAAGTCTCCTATCTCAGCATGATGCTGCGACATTTAAAAATAAGTGCCGCAGCGCTGGCATTCTGATAGGAGAAGAAAAAGAAGAAGGAGAAGAGTTCTAAATCTTGTAAAAGAAGTTCTGGAAGTAATTTTTTTAAAGCTGAAACTATTCGTATCGATTACGATCGACAGATGGAAGGTGTCGCGGATCTATAAACAAGACGTAGATATAAGTGAAAAGTTAACAGGAAGAAAAGAATCTAATCATATTTCACATTTCTTCTGTAGATTAGAAATACAGTTTCCAAATATTTTAAGAGTTATTTTGTACCTCATAATTTCCAAAATGATGTCTTCATTACTTGAGTGTATGTTTTAAAGGGCTAAATCCAATACTCGTCTACATTTTTGTCATAAACTTGGTTAGTCGGCGCGTGCATACAAAATAAATTCCTCCGTTTAATATACATAGTTTATAACGCCGCGCGAATCGGACTTAACATTCGTTAACCATCATTTATATTACGTTCTCCGCCAATACTTTAGTACCTACATAACAATAAATCTCGATATTTACGAACCGACGGACTGATTGGAGTTTCAGTAAATATTCTGTATTTATCTTCTCATATACATTTTTAAGCGGTCATATTTTGTACGATATTAAGTCGAACCCTGACCGGGAGTATTTAATTAGGTATAGGTAATTTATAACGAGCTGTGAGTACCTACGCTTCTTTAGAAGCTCCGTTTTTTTTTTTTTTTTTAATAAAGGTATTTAGATTATATTCGGGCTTATTTCAAAAGACGAAAACATCTTTCTCATAATTAGCCGAGTTTCGTAATTAGGTGTACTAAATAAAGTACATTACTGGCGTTTATCACTTTAATATTGCTTTTTGTGATATTAAGATGTTCAAAAAACGCTATATTCGTTCTATAAGACTATTTAAGTATTAGTAGTCGAATAGTTAAAAGTGTATAAGTCATAGTCCTTGAGAGGGTAGTTTGAGTGAAAAAAGGGTCCAAGCGACAGATTAAATTACTAAATTTTTCAAATCAATTCACACATCCCACACAGGCTCGGTTTAGTCAGTATTGCTGTCGAATTAAAAGGATTCATAGTGAAAATACTAAGTTATTTTTTTCGTGTACTATAAGTAGCAATACGTTATCAATTCAGTCTTAATCAATATAATCTGCACTATTTTAATGGAGCTCAAAAATATTATTGCGAGCTGAATATTAAGTTATAATTTATTTTTAAGAAGATATCGCAACAAAGCTGCTACGCCTTTCCTTTCGTGCACAATAACACTTTCTAGTATATTTCCAACCCGTCAATAAAACTGTCGCTTATTCCTTTTTTGCATTTAAATCCACATAAATATATTGACAAAACCGATTTGTAGTTCAATGTATTTTTAAAAGTTGGTATATAAATATCAATTTTCAGTTCGTTCCTAAACTGGTTTTTATCCGTTCAATAAATAGATAAACATTTTTCATAATACTGACGGCAGCATTTTGCTCCGTCACGTCAGCGTAAAATGCATTAAACTATAAAATAGAGCACTCGTAGCGATTTGCTACGGCGTAGTAGCTCTTTCGTAGCTCCTAACGTTTTGCTGAGTAGCGAGACAACTTTTATGCGACTGTCGCTGATACAAACTCGCTTCATCGTCCACATCTCATTGAATATTCTTTTGAATCGATTTCATTAAAAACAATGTTATTCTAAAAATAGTAATTGCCTTAATTTTCTAAAATGAAAACTAAATATTTTTCGTAATTTTTTAACCCTAAGCAATAGAAACAATGTAATTTTATAAAACATCATATCACTTTTGTTTCCAGTCTACTTATTTAGCCGAGTTTAGTTTCCGCATCCCACAACGAAATGTAAAAAAAATGATATTGCTTCATTATTGCTTTTCTTAATAGTAGTCACATTATTGCCATGTACTATCATAGTAATTTTCTAAAATATGGTATACTTTCTGTAAACGATGTTAGGACTTAATTGTAAGTGCTCTGTGTGTCGAGTATTTTCCGATACGGAGGTGAAGCTTAAACAAGATTAGTAGCGCTCCGGCAGATCGTAAGCCAGTGTTCCCGATGGGAGTACATCGTGACCGAGTGATTGGCTCTAAGATGGGTACTAATTGGACGACAGTCTTGTTCCGAAGCGTACAACACGCAGCCATATTGTATGCTCTCTATTGTTTTAATTATATCACTCCTTTTCGTCTCTATTTTTAATGCGCTAAACCGCTAACCACGTTAAAGATTCTGTTTACACTCACGTGCACAAATTAATGTTAATTTCATATGTTGGAGTGGCCTAAAAACACTGCCGCGCTACTGGTGTTGCAAAATAATTATTGGAATTGACGGCAAACGTGTTGCTGAAACATTAAATTTTAAATGGTAAAGCCTATTTTACGCGACCTAAATGTATTTCCTTTTTTAATTAACAGACGCGTACGTATCTTTTGCAAATGGTTCAAAAAAATATATGACATTTACGTGTTCTGCGTGGCTTAGAAATATTTTGTATTCGTCTCTAAATTATATTTTATATGCCTAACTTCGTTTACAGCCTCAAGATTAGCCTAATTAATATTGCTTATCATATTGCTAATTTGGACATATTTTTTTTTTTGTTTTATCACTGAGTTTAATTTAGCTATAGAACTTACTGATCAATTCGAAGTTGTCGACTTATATTCTTTGAATTAATAATGGATACATTTCGTGTGTACCTTGCATTAGTTAAAATAGTTTTTACAATATTATTTTATTTGTATAGTTTCTGTCTACTCGACTAAAGAAAATGGAGCGTTTGGGTAGGTAGAACAGGATTTGTTGTTACGGAGTATTTTTTTTTTTTAAACTAAAATGAGACTTTATCTAGTGCGCAATTTAACAGGTAGATAACATTGGAGTGTAACCTATCAAGTCTAAAGGTGGACTTAGTAGCTACCGTTACGAGATTGCCCCGTCACTATACTATATGTATAATATTATATTATAAAGTTAATTTATTACTACTACTTCTACAAAAATTGTAAAGAAGGGAAATTTGGTACACAGGGACATATTTACATTACAATGTATATTATATATTTTTGTATAGTATAAGTTGGTTTCGTTAATATTAATCGTTAGTTACTTATCTGTATAACCGCTACAATTACAATAACGTTAGTATAAATATTTGAATAAAATATCTTCGTTTTTAATTATTTTAATCATCAAAAGCAATTAATTTGCAATTTCTTCTACTTAAGACCAGAAGGGAGAGCTAAGAAGAATAATATGAAAGAATTCCTCGAAGAAGGGAGTATTATGGGAATACATAGATCAACTAGACTAAGTGTAAGGCTAGAAGTACTAGAAAGAAGTTGAAAGATAATGAAACTCAGTAGGTTCATAGAAAACAGATATTATCAAATTTGTTCAATATATTTTTAGAACTGAAGATTTGATCGCACTTATAAATTACACAATATTCGATGTTAATTTCGTTTCAATTTAGTTCAATATAACTCCAAAGCACCAAAATATCTAATAATCTATTTTTTTTATTAATAACCAATAATTTCTACAGTAATATTGCTTATTGATTTACATTAATATTGCTTTTTACGCGTCACCTTTGTCTGGCGTACCCTATATTTATAAAACTATATAATTTGTAACCGCATGATCGCCGCGTTGGTACAATGTACCCAAATGTACACCGTCTATACTAAATTAATATATTATCAATAGGTATCAGTATTATTCTTCAATATATTAATGATTAAATGTCTTACAGAGACTAATCAGTCGGCGATCAAAGGGTTAATTTATTAAGAAGGGAAGAGAACTATAGTATCTAAGAAAGTAGATATAATGTGGCACTACAGCTACTAGTAGGAGTATGTACTTGGATAAGGAATATAATGACTAGTGTTCAGTTTAGTGCCTCTATAGGCGGTCCTGTCGAGAAAATAGGATACGTACATCATTTTTAATGAACTTGACGATACTGACTAATAAACGAATAAACTCAAACATATTTACTGCAACACTCCTTACAAACGCCACGCTTAAAAGAAATTTTGGGTAATGTGACGACAAAATATTTTATACGCACTTCTAAAATTAATTTGTTTAGTAGGTACAATAGCGTTGTTTTCAAACGCAATCACTGCTTTTATTACAGACATACATAATTCGTCACAGAAGATATTATAACCGTAACAGTTTTTTCACACAACTAAAAGTATTCTAAAAAACTATTGGAAAGTTTTCATAGTGGAATTCCCAAAATGGTTTGTTATAATACAGGAACTCTCAAAGATATTTTAATTGACTGGGTTCAAAGAAACACCAACGACGAATTGACTCGAGGCACTAACTAATAGACTAGGGAAGGCATCGGACCCGCGGACGGTACTCGGACCTGCCAATTATTGAACTCACTACACACTAGCTGCTACATTTCCTACAACTCGCGGTTTATAGCGCATTACTTTCGTACGCACGTCGAAGTAGCGCCCGTGGGGCCGACGATAGGGTCAGCTAACAACTACAGAGCGATATAGGGTTAGATTAGTCTGCTGCGTCTATTTGACAGCGGTGCGCGACTTTATGCCTACATTATTATTGCTTTTCGAATACCCATTTCTGACCGAGCACCTCGTGCTCGCCTTTTTATCCTACGTTAATGCTACCTTACGCTAAGTTAGTTTATTGCCACTTACGTTTGACTTGTCACCTAAAGACACACGCTCGACTAAAGGCTTGCAGGCTGTGGCGCGCGGCCCTGCCCTGTCGCCGCCACAGGGCGACCGCCCCCCGCCCGCGCCCTTCACGCGCCCCCGACACACCGACACATGCTACCAGATTATCATTTAAATTTCACTTTCATTGTATCAAACTATTCATAATTCAGCAGGTACTAAAGTTGACTGGACGAAACGTTGTACTAACATTGTTAAGTTTACGTATGCATAGACAAAGTAACGATTTGTTATAAAAAAAAAAACTCAGTAATTAGGTGTTCAAGTTTTCAGACTGCGTGCAGGTTTACTTTTAATATTGTTATAAATGTGTAAAGAAATGAGGGTGCGTTGCGTGCGTGCAGGGAGGGATGGCGGCGGGGCGAGAGGTAAGGCACTGTCGCGGGCCCGCGCTGCGCTGCGGCGCTGCGGCGGCGTGTGTGCGGAGCTTCGGACGGAAAGTTTTGGCAAGTTCCTCACCGAGACGGAGGAGGCTACCCTCCACCCACGACCTCGGCGCTCGGCTCTCGCATCTCGACGCTAAACTTACACCCTAATACTCTCTAACCTACTTTGCGGTTGTAAAAATCACCTACAAAAGATATTAGTTTCATTCATATTTCAATACATCTATGTATATAAGGGTATATTTTATCGACGACTATATACATATTTAATATTAAGTTAACCGCTATCGGGACGTGTGACGCTACGGCCTGCGGCCGCGTTGGCCGCGGCTCTACGGGGTCGTACGTGATTCGTTGTATGCGAAACGTTGCTCGATTGTGTCGCGGCGCGTCCGGCGAGCGTGCATGCGCCCGCCCGACGCGCTCGCTCCTGTTTCATATTGTAAATTTATATATTACGTTAACAAGCTAAATTCATATTAATACTTTACGTTTACGTGTAAACCATTCGGCGGTGGTTACGGTCCCTAGTTGCGTCGGCTTGTGTCGCCCCTAGCCGGACGCGGAGACGGGCGCGGCCGGCTCGGGCGACGGCGATTCGTCTTCGTCGTCGCGCACGCACGCCGACTCTTGGTGTTTGTTGAGGTAGCTCTTGAGTGCAAACGTCTTGTGACATCGAGTGCACTCGAAGTTTTTGTCCGCTGAGTGCGTCTGCATATGTGCGCGCAAGTTCGATCGATCCGCAAAAGCTTTGCCGCAGTGTGCGCAGCCGTAAGGCTTTTCTCCCGTGTGAGACCGCAGGTGGCCTTGCAACAGCCATGGTCGCGAGAATAACTTCCCGCACACGCCGCACACGTGTGATAGCTGATGTGTGAGCACGTGCATGGCCAGCGCCGGCATGGACACGTACGCCTTGCCGCACTCGCCGCAGCGCTTGGCCGACACCGAGTCCAGGCTGCGGTGCGTCTGCTTGTGCCGCGACAGGTTCGATGAGGTCGCGTACCGCTTGCCACATTCACTGCACGTATACTTTGATTTGGGTTCAGGCGGTGGAACCGCCTCAACCGGCGCATTGGCATAGTTCCTACGTTTAGATCTGCCATCGCTTACGAAGAACGCGTCATATGTGTATGCAATAGTTTCTCGCGGTCTTTCAGTGGTGGAGTCTTGTGCAGGCTGTTCAGGTGGCGATGGCAGCGGTGGCGGTGGTGGTGGTGACGGTGCGGGGGGTGGCGGGGGTGGCTGCGCCTCGGGCAGCGCGGGTGGCGCAGCCGGCGCGGGCGGCGTGGGCGGGGCTGGCTCCACCACGCGCGGCGACAAGAACACATGCTGACTGAGGTCGAGAATCGCATGCGCCGCATTGAGGTCCTCTTCGGGTCGGTTGAGGTGCGCCGCGCGGTCCACAAGGCAGTACGGGCGGTAGATGTCTTTCTTCTTGGGTGGCAGAGAGAGGATGGCGCCGGTGCTGGTGTAGCACATGGAGATGGACTTGCCGCTCGCCGGTGGCGGGGGAGGGGAGGAGACAGGCGAAGACTGGAGCTGAACCTGGAGGAAGGGCGGGTCTGTCGAGTCGGAGGCGGAGAGTTGCAGAAGGGCATAGGATAGAGGCTGAAGCGCCGGCTGAGGAGCGGGGGCGGGGCCGGCGGGGGCCGGGCTCACCTCACTCGGGAGCTGGGCGGTGAACTGCGTGGAAGGTTGCTCCTCGGTGTAACCTGCGAAGGAACAAAACCACGTATTTATACTGTTAACTTATAGGAACATCTTACGAGAGTAATATTGTAATGGGGCTGATTAGAATGTGGAATAGAGCTTAGCTTCGAAATGAACCAAAGTACCCCCAGAATTCTTTACGCAAGATCATACAATGAACTCGGGTGCTTTGTTTGTGCTATACACGTCACTAAAAATAAATTATAACTTTACAGCGTGTTTCAGCTGGCAATTTTTTTTATTAAAACAAATGTATCTATGTATCGGACCTATCGGACCGATGCGATGTGTCGACGTGTCGGTAGTCGTTGTGGCTATGGAAAAACGGGCTATAATCTATTGAAAGCCGAATTCGTGTAAAGAAATTGCATCATCTTGTATATATAGATAGTTGTGACGACGAAGTCTGAACTAAATGGCAGTATGCGGGCATTTCTAGTGCCAAGAATTCTTTACAGCGCTCCATCGAGCATCGCCTGCTCGCCAAAAAAGGGAATTAAGTTGATAGCACTTTATTGCTTCTGTAGAATAAAATTGAATAACGATATTTTTATTCAACTCTTTTAAAAGCTTTTGATAGATTAGTATCGATTCTTTTAAATGGCATTTGCAATTAATGGTAAACTAAAGTCCTTTGTAGCTATTTATAATTGTATTTAGAAACATTTAATTCACGATAAAGAAAAAATAAAACTAAAATGTGAATGACTATATAGGCATACATGAGAAACATATCTGCATTGATACGTTTTGGACACATTTGGTCTATGTGTGATTTTTTAAACTAAATTTTTCAATATTGTGTAGCTTCCTTTTTATGTTTCTATATTACTTAATGTAATAGTTGTTGTACACACGGCTACAAATCAAGCTATAATATATATATTTCCAATTTAGGCTGATCTCGCATTGTATAGGATTTCCGTACAATGAGAGGTCAGCTTATACCGGAATTATAGCTTGATTTGTAGCCGTGCGTAGGTTTTAATTAAAAAAAATATATACATATATTTGTTGCGGGAAAACTTTAGTTTGGTTTCCTTTCAAATAAAAATAAAATATTGGCTTTGAAAACATCGTTTTCAAAGCCAATATTTTATTTTTATTTTAGTATGGGTTTGCTCTTGAATCTAGTCTAGGTCTCGGTGACAGAGACAAAGTCTACGATGGAGTGATCTTACCCAGAAGAAGCCTGTTCGCTCTCACTTTGAATAGATTATGGTTGTATGCGTTCGGAAACACAGACGCATGCAGAGAGTTCCACTCCTTTGCTGTGCGCATTATAAAAGACGTTTGAAAACGCTTGGTGCGAGTTGGTGGAATATCAACTAGGTAGGGGTGGTAACTTGCAGTGCGTCTAGATGTCCGATGGTAGAAGGGGGCCGGTGGAATGAGGTGGAGTTCATGGGCACACTCGCCGAAGTACAATCTGCAGAAGACCGACAAGCAGGCAACCCTGGGGCGTTGAGTCAAGCTGTGAAGCTTGGCATCCACCAGTTTTACGTCGCCAATGAGCCTCTTAGCTAAATACACATGTATTGGCTTTGAAAACATTCCTCACATATTAATTAAAAAAACGAAGGATTTTGTAGTTGGTACGGGGCGAAGGTTTACTGGCACGCTAAGTTCATATAATATTAACATTGCACGCTTTCGTATTTCAAGCTTATTGGCGATTTAATCCATACTTAATATTATAAATGTGAAAGTAACTCTGTCTGTCTGTATGTTACGTTTTCACGCCTAAACCGCTGCACCGAAAATCATGAAATTTGGCAGAGATATAGCCTGGGATATGGAGAAGGACATAGGCTACTTTTTTACGCGATAACCGACATCCATGCGGGCGGAGCCGCGAGCAAAAGCTAGTCCGTTATAAACCTGTGTAGGTGTAGGTTGTTTGGTACTAGCGACCCGGCCCAGCTCCGCACGGGTGCGTTTTTCATGTGTTGTGCACAAGTTCTGACCGTTACCTAACAAAAACTACTAGGCTTGCATGAATGCAAGATAGTATTTTATTAGTATTTCTTAGTACTTTTTTTTGTTAAATTTACATAATATATAGTCTATGTCCATCTGAAATAATATACCTTTCAAATGGTGAAAAAAAAACAGCTCCTATTTGAATATTAATTGTATTTTTTTTTTTCAAATGAATGTAGATTACCCTCGACTTATACACGAACTCACAAAATTCGCTAACTCTCTTTAAAATATTAGTAAAGATCTCAAGTACAAAATACAGAAATGTTAGGTAGGTTGTATCGTTAGTAGGTGTGTATCCTATTGTATTACAAACGACCATTATCCCAGGACTCTCAACAATTACTAGAACAATTTTAAAGCGTAACGCAATCAGATAGGCAATTAAGAAAAATCTTTAAAAGAAAACCGTCCATGTGCGAGTCGGACTCGCGCACGAAGGGTTCCGTACCATCCATACTAATATTATAAATGTGAAAGTAACTCTGTCTATCTGTCTGTATGTTACGTTTTCACGCCTAAACCGCTGAACCGATCATCATAAAATTTGGCAGAGATATAGCCTGGGATATGTAGAAGGACATAGGCTACTTTTTTACGCGGTAACCGACTTTTACGCGGGCGGAGTCGCAGGCAAAAGCTAGTTATCTATAAATATTTATTTTATTCTGTTTTTTAGTATTTGTTGTTATAGCGGCAACTGAAATACATCATCTGTAAAAACTTCAACTGTCTAACTATCACGGTTCATGAGATACAGCCTGGGGGCCAAGTCTACTAATGTACAAACGTTGCAATGGTCTCTTCATTGTGAGTTTTTGACAGATTTGCCATACAAACACTGTCAAATACTCACAATGGCGCGACCATTGCAACGTTTGTAAATTAGTAGACTTAGGCCCCTGGTGACAGACGGACAGACAGACAGGCGGACAGCGGAGTCTTAGTAATAAGGTCGCGTTTTACCCTTTGGGTACGGAACCCTAAAAAACAAGAAATAAAAGCAGTAACGGCCCAGGAGGGTTGCCCAGGAATGGGACTAAATTGTCTAACAAAATAAGCCCTCTCACCAATACCTACTTAATATTTTCTGCTCGAACGAGAGCCGCCATTTGTACTATCTGAAAACCAGTAATTCAAAGCTCCCCTGTAATACGCTGGAGGTCGTACATCACCCCAGTTTGAGGGAGGAGGGGGGTTGCTAAGAGTTATTTTGGGTTGGTTAATAACAGGCAAAAGGCAACCTGTGGCGTGGGCAACCTGTGGCACTACTTGCATTCCTGCTATTTAAGTAAAAGCAGCCTTAGCCCTCGAGGGTAGGTACTTAGTTGTCGCGATGAGCCTCTGAATAATAAACAATCCTTGAGGGAGTGGTCTGCGTTCTTCATACTAGTTTAATATCCAAGTTTTTGGCTTGTTAAGAGTTAGTTGCTATAGGATTTCCATATGTTCGTGGAGTTGAATCAGTCTGGGGAAGTTTTTATGAAGGTTACAACACGTTCATAAAAACTTAACTGACTCGAGCAGACTAGACTTATTGTAGACGGGATATCTACCTATTTATTTATGAACATTGCCTTCAACATGGTGCGTAGTTCCGGAAGTAATTTTTTTGGGTTTGGTCTGAGTCAAAAATATGATTGGATTGCTGTATCCGCTGGATGCGGGAAGCACAAAACCGGTCGAGGTGGCGGTGCTTGGGGGAGGCCTATGTCCAGCAGTGGACGTCTTTCGGCTGAAATGATGATGATGAGGTACGTACTACAGGTACAGCGTAGTATGTACTCCATTTTAAATAAGATTAGATATTTAAGTAAACTTTTTTACGGTCCGTTCAACCGATTTTGAGTTCTATTGCGTTGGTGTCATGATAAATGGCAGCTGCAGTAAACAGTTGGTATTGTAACCACATTTTTGCTTTTAATGCCATCCTTATGCCTACGGAATAGAATACGGGTGAACGGACTGTAAAAAAGGTTTTTTTAAACCAGGACAGCTCTACTCGTATTGCGGAAAAGTATAATCTGTATGGCACCAATTCTTTACAATACATTGCCAAAATATTGGAGGGAATACACAACAGAAAAATTAAGAAGTAGTTTAAAAAACCTTCTGTTAGAGAAAGCCTACTAATGCACTGATGAATTTCTTAACTAATAAATTAACCTGACTTGTGTGAAATATGTAGATTTTATTTATAATTACTTTGACTTATAACTGGATACCTAATTTTATTATACATTTCTATGACGAGTTGATGACACTATTTTGTAGTACATTTGTAATATAATAATTTGATTGATTAAGTTTTAATTTGATATGTTAATTGCTTGGAATAATGCACAAATTTATAATTATTTGATGTTTAGATCCTACTAATAAAAATAACCTACATATTTATATTTGTACGCCGTTAAGGCAAAACATGACTGTAAAATAATTTTACGTCACACCTGGCCATAATGTGAGTTTTACCGCACGCTACGCGTAAAGTAAAACTCTCATTGTGGCCAGGTGAAGGCGTAAAATTGTGTACTCACCACGGGCAGTAAAAAGAAAGCCCTCTATCGCATATTTACAACCCTCGACTGCGGCTCGGGTCACAAATACTTTCTTTCTTTTACAGCCCTTGGTAAGTAATGTACTATAATGTAACATCCTGCATGCCATGTGTGTGTATACTTATGTTTTGGACAAATACATGATCTTATCTTATCTTATCTAGTATAATTACGGGTATAATTGGAAGTAAAAAGTGCCACAAGTGCGACAATAATAGCTAAGCTCAATTTACAAGATGAAGCCATTTTACGATAGGCTTAGAGCGATTGTGCACTGGGTGTTAACCAGTGCAGGCGCTACGTAGACATAGTATAAACCGCACGTAGACGCCGCGTAGACTTCGCGTAAATGCATAATGAGTAATCCGTTAACAACGTAAATTTTAAAATCCATCGCTCCATTTTAATCAATGAAGGCACGGTTGGCGCAGTGGTTAAGCGATTGACTGCTGCACTGCGTGTCGCGGGTTCGATTCCCGCACGGAACAAATATTTGTATGACCTACAATTAGTTGTTCCGGGTCTGGCTGTTTGTGTATGTGAGTTTAAATGTTTGTAAACGCACCCACGATACAGGAGAAAATCCTAGTGTGGGGCAAAGTTTGCTATTAAAAAAAAAAAAAAAAAAAAATGCCTCCAGTTAATTAGGTACTATCCGCTTGTTATCAATTTATATAAAACCAATACTGCAGTAACAATTGCGTGTTTAATATTGAACCAGATGAACACGTAATTTAATTTCCTGCCACTTTAATATACCAAAGCAATGTTTATTAACCTCGTTGTTAACACGATAAACATTCGATGATCGAATCAACGTGTTCAAATAAAACGGTTGGGTTTATTTAAATAAATGCAAAATGTTGATGTGCCGTTCGCAAATATTTTGGAGAGAACGCTATCGCATCGCCGGAGCCTGTCAAATAAACTGATTTATGTAAGCGTTCATGCAGCGACATTATTCTGGATCGGCGAAGCTATGCCGTTTAGATATGTGAATATGTTTACGTATTTTTGCATAATCACGCCGGTTGGCGCAGTGGCTGATCGTTTGACTGTTGCGCTTGATGTGACACCGAGTGGGTCCTATTCCTGCACGGTACTAACCTAAATTATTACGCGAAAATCATGATATTTTTGACATTCGTGCCGATTCCCTTGTTCATAAACTAAACTAAATTTAAGTTCAGTGCATCTTTTTCTTTCTATTTCATTAAGAAAAGGGCAGAGGATAAATTTTATCATATTCATATTCATTTATTTGCATTCCACAAGGTAAAAAGATGTTAACAAAGGGCTTAGAGCTAAGAGCCGTTGTAGACCCTGTAAGGGCACAGCAAAATTATTGTTAATTATAAAAATCATAATAATAAAAAATTCATTAAAATAATACATAAAACTTAGTAACTACATTTGCATAAAAGTCAATAACAATAATATAAAAAATTCTAATAATGGTTTAGTTTAGTCCTGTCAAATTAATCAGCGCTTGACGTAAATTGTCGTAATTTTAGTAGGCAGGTTTTTAATCACGTCTAAACTTGTATGGAGTAGTGACATGCGCTGATTAATTTGACAGGACTAAACTAAAATTTATCTTCTGTCCTTTTCTTAATGTAATAGAAAGAAAAAGATGCACTGAACCTAAATTTAGTTTAGTTTGTGAACAAGGGAATCGGCACGATTATCCCTACATTCTTACACCTATTGTAACATACTGTACACGTTAGTGAGTGGTCCCTCTTTCTTTTGTTTTAGATATTCGTGGCAGTAATCACAGTCGACGTGGCAGTAACATTGCAGTCAGCAGAGCAGCCACTTCAAAGTCAGCTGGGCAGTAACTTCATTGTCAGCGAACCAGTGCTTTCCGCATCATGAAAGTCATTGTGTGAGGGTAAGTCTTCATTTAAAGGAGCCCACGGCCATAGCTAGGAGGAGGACAACGTTCAAACAGAAATCCATAGGGAAAACTGAATGTTAGTCCGTCAGAGCGCAAACTATTTTGAATAACAAATGATGGACTTTCAACTAAGATATGTTTCTCCTAAAATGTTTTTCCGGCTACGGCTTTGTACACTACACGATCAATGTAGTAATTTACCAGGGCCTCAAGTCTGCTATTACAATAATGTCAGAATGGTCTCGCCATTGTGAGTATTTGACAGTGTTTGTATGGCAAATCTGTCAAAAACTCACAATGAAGAGACCATTCTGACACTATTGTAATAGCAGACTTGAGGCCCAGGTTTGCTACGGCACAACCGATAGTAAAAGTGCTGACTTTAATATCTTTTCTTATAAAAATGAAGAATTTGGGAACCAAAACTTAACTGCCACCATTAAACAAACAACAATATATATATATATATATGTGGAGTGACGAGAATGGATAAAGTCAGAAATGAGTATATAAGGGGAAGTTTGAAAGTGGCGCCGGTGACAGAAAAGTTGAAAGGACGTCGTTTGGCATGGTATGAGCATGTGATGAGGAGGGAGGAAACGCATGTGACGAGGAGAGTGATGAAGATAAATGTGGATGGATGGAGAGGGAGAGGAAGGCCCAAAAAAATATGGATGGATTGTGTGAGGAATGATATGAAAGAGAAGGGAGTGAATGATAGAGTGACGGTTGAAAGGGGGGAATGAAAAAAGAAAATGTGTTGCGCCGACCCCAAGTAACATAAGACAAGGGAAGGAAGATGATGATATATATATATGTACATATATATGTACATATATATACATATATATATATATGTGGATTTAAGCCAGTGTTTAAAAGCTGGTTTGTTATTTTTCATTACCTAGACCTACATGATTATCTAATAAGTATCAAAACTTTAAGTTTTGAATTATTTTAAAAGTATTAAACAAGTTGATAAAAACAATTAGTAAAGTTTATTTATTTGCATAGATTTTAGGTAGGCATGACATAATTTAATCAATACTTTTACAATCTACCTTAGATTAGGCATGCAAATATTAATGAATGAAGTCAAAACGGGCACAATTAAATAAGTTGGTATGACGTTAAATGACTACGTTATCATAGCAGTATAAAGATACGGTCCTACCCGACCACAAGTGAAACTGGATGCGTTAAAAGAAGCCCCTCGAAAACCTTTATCAAATATCAACGTTCTTGTTTAATTATATGATACTAGCTTTTTCCCGCGGCTCCGCCCGCGTGGATGTCGGTTATCGCGTAAAAAAGTAGCCTATGTCCTTCTCCATATCCCAGGCTATATTTCTGCCAAATTTCATGACGACCGGTTCAGTGATTTAGGCGTGAAAACGTAAAATACAGACAGACAGACAGTCACTTTCACATTTATAATATTAGTATGGATACCTGACGTCGCGTCCAGAGGATTTACGACACCAAACTTACAGAATTGATTTTAGAACGATTTTGACAGCTGTCAACTTGACGTAACCCCGCGTACTTAGGAGGCGGCCCCCAGCCAAGAAGAGAGATCATGGATGTACATCGATCAATAAGCCGGCCTTAGATAAATGATTGGTCTCGTTGCATTTGACTAGATACCGCGCTATCTAAAAATAATAGCTCCGTGAATGCAGCAACTCTTTATTGTGGTGTGTGTAAGTCATCGTCACTTGACATTTGTCAGTTGACATTGTGTGATACCAGCTGCTCAACTGTTACCCGAGTTAATGGGAAAAATATTTTATGCTGTGGTCTATTAATAGTTAAGTTATAAATGTAGCTCAGAAAATACTTAAAAATGAACAATAAATTAAAAGCGAATGTATAAGTATATTTGTGTATAGTTTAGACGTAGGTTTCTTCTTTAGAAAAATGGAAGGTATGTTTGTATAGGTATCAATAATTAGGCCTCATTTTTAATAGTATTTTTTTTTACATGTAATATTTATTTGACTGACCTCTTTCGTCCTCATTTTGTATGGGAAGACGAAACAATTTTTTCATTTGTCGATCCATGTTCCATGGGGAAAATTGTTTAGTTTCATGGGTAGAATCACCCCTTGGAATAGTGTCAGCTAACATAGATAGTGTAGTGTAGTGTATAAATATTAAATAATTTATAGAACTAGGTTAACCTCCTTACTAATAAACGTTGTATAGCGTCTGTATAGTTACACAACGCTTTGTCTTCTTCTTTCGAAAGTCAAATTACTGACGAGTGAAAGAGAGGAATCGGTGTGTAACTATACAAACGCTATACAACGTTTATTAGTAAGGAGGTTAGTGTATAATAACTAGGTTAGATAAATTAAATAGGTTATACATATAAATTCAGGTTATAAAAATCTCAACCACGGGGATCTTGATTCTTGTATACGCGGCAACACTGAATGGCGATGTTATTTTATGTTAAATTTTCGAAATTATACGATAGTTCCTAATGGTATGTGATGCCAGTGTCCTTCTTATTTCTTGTAGTATTATTTTTACACAGTTTCACTACGCAAACTGGCATTTTACTTCGGATTATGTCCAAAACTTAATAAAACATTTGGCACGCACACGTCACACACAGGTTGCAGTATGACTGGCTCGGGTACGCCGACTTCGGCGTTGTATTTGTTGCCGCATTTGACAAGTACACCGGCGGTATCTAGTCGAGCGCAGCGAGACCAATCATTTATCTAAGAAGCCGGCCATTGATTTATTGAGATTGGGATATTGCTGATCACGGTGGCTACCCTTGCAGTGTAGTTAGTTGATTTATTTGCGCTCGCAATGTTGTTTACATTATTGTGTTCATTCCCTAATATGATCAAAGATGTGTGATTATTCAGAATATTATTGACTTTCATTTACTTACATCTCATCGACCGCATTCCCAGGCACACGTCATAATAAGACTTCTTCTGGTAAAGACAATCTACTTACTGACTTTATGTCTAATTATGCCAAAAAATACATCATAGGGACATTTCGGAACCTACCACCTATAGGTGTATCTCTTAAAATATTTCGTGTTTGAATAGATACACCCTTTATACTTATACTAGCTTTTGCCCACGACTCCGCCCGCGTAGATGTCGGTTATCGCGTAAAAAAGTAGCCTATATCCTTCTCCGTATCCCAGGCTACATCTCTGCCAAATTTTATGACGATCGGTTCAGCGGTTTAAGCGTGAAAACGTAACATGCAGACAGACAGACAGACAGAGTTACTTTCACATTTATAATATTAGTATGGATTAGTATGGATAAATACAACATACCAAGTCAACAGAGATAAAAATACGATAGAGGAGAAAAATTTACTCAACTCTGCGTTGATTCTCCCAACTTTTTGCGAATGTGTTCACGTGCCTTCATTTCACACGCGTTTACACGATACAAGATACAACAGTACGAGTTCATTTGTTTCTATGTACAAACATAGTTTCACCTACAATGTGAAGCAACATATTAGACAAAGCTACGTACATACAACAATACGGGTTGGTGGGGACGTAGCTTCAAGTTACTTAAGTAACTTACCAACTAACTTAGAAACTTATTGTGTGTCACTTCTTACTGTTGAAAAGATTAAATATAAAGGTTTTCGCTTTATCATATAAAGTTTACATTACACTGTTTTATACAATGTCGTTACTGTTTACAAATATAATACTTTGTTAACAAGGAGTCTATGTAGGTATGCTCGTATTACCTATATACAACGTGTTTTTTTTTAATGTTCCATAACTCTAGCGGTATATTCTATAAGTAAAAATAATACAAAAACTTCTAGAATATGTGGTCCAAAATGCATAGTTTCGAAAATATCATCAATCATAATTAATTTAGATAAAAAATGGTCACCCGTATGACGAATCGTTACATTTGTAACGTTGCCAAACTTGATGAAACTGAGACTCTCGATGTATGTAGGTATCTAAGTTTCTTTGATAAATACGAGTAATTCATCATTTATATTTAAAGCTAAGAAAATGCGATGTTATCATATACCACGTAAGGGTGTTTTACATTAATAATCGTGACTTTGTCGAATTATTTTGTATGAAAAAGAAAAAAAAAAGAAAAGATAATTGAAAAATAATTCATATGCCAGTTGATTCTTTGATATGGTCTCTATTCATACCCTAGAGCAGGGATGGGCAAACTTTTTCCTGTGCGTGCCAATATTAAGAAAACAGAATCTATAAGGGGGCCATGTTTTAGACTTTGGCTATAATATATTTCTTTATTGAAATACAAATATATGTATTTTCCGAAATAAAATTATTTATTGACTCGTTTATACAAAATTTAGTGATATGAACTATAGACATTCAAATCAATTACACTATGAAATAGGGACATGATATTTACTGCAGGTAAACTACAAAATGGGAACAAAGATTTACTAATATAAGCAAGTACGCGTCACTGCACTGTACGCGATGATCAATGCGACACTGCACTTCTGTTGCGATTTGTGTTAATATCTACTTTTGGGTTGTTGGTTGCGGGCCGGATTGCATAGTTGTTTGCCCATCACTGCCCTAGAGTTATGGGATATAAAAAAAATACCTTGTATAATATAATAAAACAAATATTCGTATAGCAGATAGATGAAATCAGCTTAGTCAATATACGGGGTTTAGGCTCGATAGCAACTTGGCTTGACGTTCCAGCGTAACTGTGGATGCCTACTATCGATCGTTTGCTCAGTTCTTCAATGTGTGTCATGTGACTGTTCTCAGGGACCTCATACTACAATGATACCATTAATTCAATCTATTTAAAAAGTTAAATCTAATAACCGTGCTACTAACATATTTTTCTACTGGAGTAACGTAAAATATATTTTTCACTACTCTGGTCGAATTTCCGATCGCGCAAATGAGATTTTTCCGATAGTAAAAAGTTATACGGGTTAGGACGGTCGGTCCGATAAATAGTGATTGGTTTGCGCTCTATTTAACTGATCCGTTGGCGATTTTACACCTAAGACCATTGATATACAAAGGGTTTTTTAGTATATCAATGCCTAAGACGGTATTGAATTAAGACAAGTATTACACATAAGCTGGCAAGATGCATTTTGCATTAAAATAATCTCCACAAGAGTCGATGCTTGGGGTGCTAGGATGAATATGCTCGAGACGACTGAAGTTGCCTCGCGCATTTGGTAGGTATTTAAACATAACATAATTAGTTTATCAAGGCAAACTTAGCAAATTGTGCTAAACAATCTTACTAACTTACATTTCTATAAAAAATAAGAAACAAACGTCTGCTTGTAGCTATGAGATTGATTAAACATTACGAAAAGGGGTAACTTTGGGATTTATTTTCTATCCAGAAAACTTAATCTTATCATGTTATTAAAAGCAATTGCATGTCCGCCAGGTCCTTAGATAACATATTTTTAACACTTTTTTTTATATTTCGCGGGGACTAAAAACTAGTAAGCGAGGTCTCTGTTGGATCATACCACTTAAGACTGCGCCGAGTGCACAGTGGCGCCCTCATCGTTATTTCGGTGATTTCTTTTATTTTAGAATGAAAATGCAGAAAATAAGCTGGTCAAGTTGTGCTTCACAAGATTATACGTTATTATTACTACAAACAGTAGTTTTAAATTGTTATGTTTTATTGTAATCATTAAAACGGCAAAATCATTAGTGGCCACTATTTTCCGTTTTAGTGATTACAATAAAACATAACAATTTAAAACTACTGTTTGTAGTAATAATAACGTATAATCTTGTGAAGCACAACTTGACGAGCTTATTTTCTGCATTTTCATTCTAAAATAAAAGAAATCACCGAAAAAACGATAAGGGCGCCACTGTGCGCTCGGTAGCCTCTTAAATGTTCATCCGGCACACTCGTCTTCTGCCCAAGCACCTGAGTAATAATAAAAAAATTGCTCATGACATGTTTAGCATGAAATATTTTCATAATTATAGTTCATGCCAATAAGAGAGAAGAGAATGCAAAGCAATATACTCGAGTAAAATCTCCTTGTATTAATCCCTCCGAAATAATAGATGAACATTTGAGAAAATCCAGTCGTAAGCCTCTCTGCGCAGCTTAGGCACTCAACGAAATGAAACTGAACAAGAAAGACGTTGCAGAAGTCCCATTTGTAATGCTAAGCAAATATAGACGCACGTGAGTCTTAGCTTGTTGAACCTCTGAACTACATATATACAAACTTCTATTCACTCAGTCCACTGTTACGTAAGAGATTAGAGAGATAAGAAGCGACACGGCTCTGCTTCACACAGTTTAATGACTTAATAAAGCACCGAGATTTCTTTATTTTATGTTAGTTTAATATTAAATTATGATACACATAAACCTTCTGGAACAAATTCTATAAATGATTGTGAAAGCCGCATCGAAATCCGTTGCGTAGTTTAGAAGAACAGCGCGGTCACACAGACAGATACGAAAAACGACTTTGATTTATAAGATAGACTAGCTTTTGTCCGCGGTTCCGCCCGCGTGGATGTCGGTTATCACGTAAAAAAGTAGCCTATATCTTTCTCCATATCCCAGGCTATATCTCTGCCAAATTTCATGACGATGGGTTTGCGGTTAAGGCGTGAAAACGTAACAGATAGACAGACATACAGGGTTATTTACACTATTTATAATTCAAGAACGGCTGGACCGATGTTTATGATCTTGGATTTGTTTGATTTGTTTCCGCCCCGAATAGCAGAATAACTATTAAAAGAGGCGACAAATGTTAGTATCTGATTCTCGATCCTGACTTCGATTGTAAGTAAGTTAAAACTTATTCTTAGACCTGAAACAGCAACAACAACTCTCCTACCCTTTTGCTGTGCCCTACAGGGTCCATAATTATCTAAATTATATAGTTACCACCTAAGTACACATTATGGAAAAGCAATAAAGATATTGAGAAGGTATTGAGTATAATACGAGTATTAGTATGGATATCGATGGAGGTAGATTGTGCACGGAGAGTTTTGCACGTCACCTGCGCGGTTCATTTGTTTTCCAGACACGTATTCGTGCGTAGCGTGGCCATGGATCGCAGTGGAGGATTCCCGCCTACATCTTGTTCATACAAAGCGAAGCTAAGTACACGTGCTATCAGTGGACCGCTGTGGCGCGGCGCCTTTTTTCACGTCCCGAACGGAGTATTACGCGTCGGCCTGAGTTTGTTATTGCGCATTGAACCTTCTTTCCCTTGTTTTCTGTACTGTTATAGATTGAAAGCAACAGCGCAACGGGGCTTCGAAAATAAGGGCATCTTAGCGATGCTTGAGCCAAACAAGTTGCAGACTTAACACATTATTCCCGTGGAAATAAAAGTGTTATTATTTTACATCGGTTACTGATTTCTCAGCAGAAAACTTTGATCAATGTAGTGTTAAGTACATTCCTTTCAAATGTAGAAAATAGCTTGAGATTATACTAATAAGAAATTCTCTTTGGTATACTGTTTTGTGCGAATCTTGCTCACTTATTATGTGTAAAAGAAATAAAATAAAGAGAACAAACATTTAAACTCAAACAGAGAAACAATAAAAGTGTGTTTGTAAGCGAATACGATATAAGAAAAACTCAATAGAATACCATCGACTATTTAAAATGTTAATAAACCAACGAAATACATACGCTAACTCACTGTAATTCAATTTACTCTGTGTTGCGTTCATCGAGACTGACCGACCGACCGATGGCCAATAATGGTACAACCTCAGGGCCTTACAAATAAACATGAAATAAAGTTATGCTAGGTATAAAACGTCAAAAAATGGATGGATATACCAAAGTTATTACAAGCATAACTATATTCCGTGTTTATTTGTAAGGCCCTCAGTGTTTATACGGAATTAAGTTCGTTAGGCTCATAGGCGGTTCGCGCTGAATTAGCTCACAATTTTCGTTTTATTGGATCGATCTATGCCCTGCCGTACAACACTATGGTCCCGAAACTTTTACATGGGAGCAAGCTTAAGAGTGGCCGCGACGCCGGTATTAATTTGGTCGGTATATTAGCTCACTCGGGACTTCGACGGTTAATGTTTAGTGTTCAGGTAGTACACTAACTATAGTGTTTGTGTGATGAGTGGTTTCTCGGTGTAAGCCAGCGGATCGCGTGATCTCGGGGTACTTATTAAGAATCAAATGATACCTTGAATCGCCCACCTTCACTGAACACGTCGCTGAAGCCTTTGCAACGGAAGCTGTTACATTGAGGTGGTTTTGTCCACCAAACGATGATTTCTGATGTCAACAAGCAAATCGTAAAAGCTTAAAAAATCAACACTGATGATTGGCTTGGTGACATCAGAATTTCAGATCACGTCGGGGTCACCAATTTAGAGGTATGAGGAACGGGGTGTAAAGTTCACTCATACTCTATAGAAAAGGGATGTTGTATACCGGATGACATTTTTTACCGTCTCGTAAAAATTTGGGTATACTAGGTGAACGGAGTAGAAGCCTATGGCATAGTTTTTATTATTTTTTCTTTAACCTAGAAAGAAATTGATCTATGGATAAATACCACACATTTGAAGTAAACTTATCATACTATAACAATAAACACAGAAATTTAACAAAAAACATAATTCAATAAATAAATACGATAAATAATATTTAAATTTAAATCATACGCACCCAAATTTCAATATTTTTATCTTTTATTTTAGTTTTATTTCTGAAAAAAAAAAAATAATAATTGCTGGGCTTCTACTCCGTTCACCTAGTATACCCAATTTTTTTCGAGACGGTAAAAAAAGTCATCCGGTATATGCTAGTCGCGCGGTAAACTCTGATAGTGCGATGCAGGATTTTGACGTCAGGTCTTTGATGTATAATAGTAGAAGAGATATGATAAACAATTAAACATCAACTGTAACAAATACAAACAAAAGTTTTTCAGAACCAAATTGATGTAAGTGTCGAATAAAAGCACACTGAAAAAATCTTTACTTATACATAACCAAACTTTCGTCAACATGTAACACAAAAAAGTGATCACATAACTTTATGCAACATGTAACCAAATGTGCTGGCTGTTGTGTATCACTTTTATTAAATCAAGTTAACTTTTATAAAGTCTTGTCAAACTTTGATTAATCCTGAAATAGCCGAAATAATATTTAGCCTAACTAGGCTAAATATTAAATGTTTTGACCAAAACATTTTTCAATGGGACGTTTTGTATAGTATGGAGAGCAGTCACGTTGTGTAAACTCGGCTCTAATAGTATACAACCGGTTGATTTTATCAGGAAGTCTTTCTAGCAAAATCCACAGACTTATACTCCATTTGAAATGACATTAGACATTTAAAAAAAAACCTTTTTTACAGTCCGGTCAACGGATTTTGACTTCTATTCCGTAAGCATAAGGATGGCATTAAAAGCAAAAAAGTGGTTACAATACCAACTGTTTATTGCAGCTGCCATTTGTCATGCCACCAACGCATTAGAAGTCAAAATCGGTTGAACGGATTGTAAAAAAGGTTTACTTAAATGTTTAATGATATTTCAAATGGGGTATAGAAATCTACAAAAACGTATTAAACTTTGGCGGATAAAACTTATAATTAAAACGTCAGTTCCATTCCTTTATTCGTGGTTAATAATAACTTGATATTTATGTACGGCCGGGAAACGGCTACATTAGAGGAAACGTTCAAGATTTAGGTGACGTCAAGCTTAACGAGCTAATCTTATTGGGGCTACGAACGTTTGACCGTGACATTTTGTGGCGTCAGAACGGAAATTAAACCAGTTGGTCGTATGATATTTTCTAACTAACCGCTTGATTTTCCCAACACTGTGGGGAGAATTTGAAGCAATATAGTTTTCGCTAGTCTGCCAAGGAATGCAGATTTTATTGATTTGCCGGTCAATGACCTGTGTGTGAATACTATGTAAATTTTTGTCACCCGGAGTAATAGAAACGGATAGGGCACGTACCTGTTAATTACAGTAACGGTTCAGCCACAAGACCTTAGTAATAAAAGTGCAAAAAAGTATAATAGTTACAGAAAGTAATTAAAGACGATGCAGCAAAACAAACTAACGAAATAAATGCAAGGCGCGCCTAATGCTCCGCGGACAATGGCAAAAACAACGCAGGGGAGGTAGGGTACACCGCATTGCACCAGTTGAATCTCACCCCTCCTAGAGGGGGCTATCCCGACCCCCGACCCCCACTGTCCCCCGCGAGGGGTTCTATAGGGTACTTGTTGACGTTGGGGATGTGAACTGCGTAACCAATTGATTTTTGGCGAAGTCAGCCTTTCTGAGATGAATCTCTAGTCTCTAGTGTTCGCTGTATAGGCAATGAGTTTTTGTCTGATTGGTTTTGAATCATAATGCGGTATGAAAACTATTATTGCAAGCCATTGAGATATTTTTGGCGAATATTTTGTCCACGAAGTAAATACTACAAGAACAACGTATTATTTTGAGATTTTGGCAAATTTGTCATAATGATCGATGTCGATTTTCTGGCTCAATTAATTTAAATAAGACTGCCGAAATAGATAATGTGAGTTGAAACAAATATCATAAAACCAAAATTACCTAATTATTATGACTCAATAGTTATTACCTTAAAACTATAGGAGGTTCTATGTAACAATTATGCTTGGATTCAAGATATTACTAGTTGCCGAATAACTATTAACTACGATGGAATTTCCTTTGAAGTGGCTTACGTATCCTATACGATGTCTGTGAGCACTAACTTTGTCTCCAGACGTCATGCCAAGTTCATTTACTGTCGTGGAATCCAGTTTCAATTAATCCGTTGAACTTAATAGTTGATAGAGTTAGTGCGAAGTTAGCAACAATACAGTTCGGTAGTGTTGTCAAGATAGTCCATTGTGTGCATTGCTCTGTTTGGGTATTGGCCACGTCAGTGCAATTCACCCCAAACACAAGCTGCGAGCAATCACGGAACTCACACGCGACTCCTCGCACAATCTAAGTGACTCCATTGTCATCTCCAGACATTGTTTGAGCCGGCCGTCGAGACAAACAGGGCTATATGGCACTTTGGTTAATGCCGCCGTGTCAACGTTGATCAATTTATCATATTTGGAGTATAATACAATATGAAGGCTTGCTTTTAAATTGCCTCTTTCAGCTATAACATTTTACTTAGGAACAGATTTATGACGTGTTTTATAACAAACATGATATTTCATATTTTTGGGTAAACAAGACTAGCTGATCTACATTTCAAACGTTAATCGGGTGTAATTTGTAACGTTTCTTTTCCAATCACAGTACTGCCGAAAAGAGCGAAAACCTTTAAAATGTCGGATGAATTCGCTCCATGGTACCTATTATTGGTTGCGGACTATCGAGAGTTCGTTCCCGTGTTCCGGGACAAAGCTGACGCAGCTGTTCGGCTACCTCTATGTTCCCACTAACGGCACGGGATACAAATGTTAAAAGCACGCAGAAAATGCCGGAGGATTTTCCTGATAGCACAATAGCAAAAGGTCCGGAAAATGGCAGATTTAGAAAAACTAATGTTTGCCGTTTGTCGGTATTCGTAGAGGTAGACAAACATAAGAGGAGCAAGAAAAATAATATTCGTATTCAGTTGCGTTACATTGAAATAGAGCAGCCTGGTTTATTTAATAGCAGAAAACACAATATCTGTACAAATAAATAAAATTGAAGTGTCGATTTTCGAGCAATTTATGAACGGGCCTAGCTTTTGCTTTATTTTTTCGGCTTCGCCCGCGTGGATATTGGAAATGAGCCCACGGTTACGTACTAAAAAGTGTTAATCCAGGTTATAAACTATCTGTGTGCCAAATTTCATCCAAATCCGTGCAGCCGTTTTTACGTGATTGAGAAACAAACATCCAAACTTTCATATTTATAATATTATGATTGGATAGTAGGATGTACATATTTCTGGTATTTTAACTCATATTTATAATATTATGATTGGATAGTACGTAGGATTTACATATTTCTGGTATTTAACCGCACTGTTCAGGTATTATTCGACTGTCATTTTACCTGCTAATGAGACTAATTTGTTCGTACGAGCTGTTAGAATTTCGAGGTGAATTTATTCGGTAATGAATGGTGAGTCGGGCCTCGTTTAGTTAAATCCCTAATGAGCTTTTCCCTTTTTGATGATATTGGAAATGTTGAAATTTACACTGCATAGGAATTCATGCAGCTAGTATGTAAACAGCAACTTTGAGTGTGTTGTTGTCTGCTTGAGAAAACCAGCGAATTATCCAAACGTGTATTCCAAAAATGATCACAGAAAAACGTACGACCTACAAGCGAATTCATGTCTACATAACGCTTTTAGTTTTAGACGACAAACTAACGCCATCAGATGTTTACGGCTATAAATTATGTTATGCGGAAAACCGTCTTCATTGAACACTGTCACTTGCATTTGTCTGTGAGACTGTTCAAAGTAGGGGTGTGTGTATATGAGGGTGGAAGTAGGGGTGTGTTTGTGTGTGGCCTACATCGATGTTATCTGACCTAGAAGAGATACATTACCGTCTCCGCAATTCTTACTCGTAGGCATACTTCCGAATTTTTTGCGCGACCTCTTGTTTTACTGCGGTTCTATTTTAAGATAGGCTATGTATTTTCTTTCTGCTTTTTTCCGCCATATTACTGCGAACGAACTCCTTTTCAAAATCGCTTACATGTTAGTCTTTCTTGGTGAACAAAACGACCCAACTTTAAATAGTTGCCCACGGAGGACGTTTCCCTCGTGTAGTTACCTTACTTTTTAATAATTATAAAGTTCAATTCAAGAGCTTATAGATTGAGATTTAGATTCAAGCTTAAGTTTCGATTGTGATCGGAACTAGGATTCAGAAAGTAAAAAAAAACTTTTTTTGAATCTATTCGTGTGTAGCCACTATTTTAAACCTAACATAAAAGCGTAATCCTTTCCCTATTCAATGTCGGTTAAAAATACCTATTCAGTTATGCCTCATAGTCGAATGAGGCATAACTGAGTATTTTAGATTGACAAGAGGCAATAATTTCCCGTTCACACGAGGGCCAATCATGTCGATAACAGTGAGTCCACATTCGATTATGTCAATGTCAATACGTAGCCAATTAGTCGCGGTTCACCACTGAATTATTGCGGAGCGCAAAATCGATTAATAGTACTTTAGTAGGTAAATATATTCGGAAATCGCTCGCTCTATATCGAGATATCTGGCGGTAATCCATATCTATGCAGTGGTATATCAAATAGAACATTTTTGCATCCCACTGGATAAATTGTATATGTACCTAGACAGAGAACTTTTACTTTGTTGTAATGCAAATTGCCTAAAGACGTGATCTAACTGTGCACCTGATTTTATCAATATCAGTTCAGCCATTCCTGCGTGATTGAAACTCAAAATCAAAGCATTTATTTCAAATAAACCAATTACAGGCACTTTTGAATTGTCAAGGGGTCGGTCAGTTAGAAAGATGAAGCTAGTTGCCCATTCCGAAGCGTAGTAGGTTCCTATGGAGAAGAACGGACTAGAAACTCCACGGACACTCCTTTATTGTATTGTTACAAAATATGGGTTACATCATTCATGTGGAAGTTATACATGTGAGAACAATGTAGAAAGACGTGCACGTTAGAAGCATCCGTAATAAAAACAATTCAAAAATTAAAATAAGCCGTGACAGCTAAGAGATGACCAGTCCCAACTGACTTCGCCCGTTCACGGACATGATGCATGGATCGGCACCATTTAGCTTAACCATTTTGAAGGGAACTTAATGATCCAACACACACGCCATCACCAGCGAGACATTTGAGTGAGCATTACATACTCTCAGCCGCCAGGGCACATTCAAGTCAATAGAAGACATATTACCTGGTAAATGGTAGCTCTACACAGTCAAATTTAATTCGTTTAAATCCTCATATGGAATCATTGTACTCATCATTATGAATAACTTTTACTATGGGACCAAACCGGAAATCGCGAAAAAAATAACAGCTGTTCCCTACACTTATGTTAGCATAACTTGTCAAAATGTAGGGCAGATTTTTTTTTCGCGTACTTAGTACTCACATTTGTGCTATGCAATTATATAATGACTTGACAGGGAGATTCTTTATTATTATGTAAGTTAAAAAATAACGTAGACATAAATCTTTAAATAATGGTGAAAACCGAGTCAAAATCCGTTGCGCGTAGTTCTTCAAGAACAACGCGGCAAGTACAATATGCTAATACGCATAATCAGCCAATAATGTTCCCACAGCTGGGACACAGGCTCTCTTCGAGAGGGAGTGGCCTATAATCTACCTATATTAATTAATTACACCCATAATAATTGGAAGGTTATATGTATTTAATATTAACATTTATAATATTTAATTTAAACTTAAACTCGGAACAGTACTGGCTTTATCTCCAACTCCCAATGACCTTAGTTCTTTCTGCTGAAGTTTAAGCTGGCTGGCATTAATAAGTGACAATTATAGTCACCTACCTTACTTTACATGTTAATTTAAATTGTAACAGTCTTATTACAAAAAACTAAATAAACCTTGGTTTAAACCTGTCCTATCAAGTCCAGGCTTATCTGCAGAACCATGGTCTAAATTTGTCTGTATTACAAATCTTTAAAAAACCGTGGTCTTCTTAGTACCGGCATTTGAACCATCGTCTTTATATCAACCACAGATTAATACAAATATTATTCGTTCACCATGATATCATTCTATTGCAACGTTCCGTATGCTCAGAAAAGAAACCTTTTTGTTGGTAAGCTAATGATTATTATGATGTTTAGGAGTGTTAAAAATATTGAGATTGTTATCTTGCATGGTACAATAGTTATTTCGTCGTTTGCAGTTTTGTTTAGGTTTAAGCACATTAATTAATGTCGTATTAATTACTTACTAATAATACATCTAAGACGTGTAACGAAACGTAACATTCTCGCACGTTGTATGAAACCATAACAATAACAAAACCATCGCAGACGCAAGCACGGCACGCAAACTTAGAACAAAAAATTTAAACCGTATACTCTATGGTTGGAAGAATAGAACATGACAGGTCTCCTCGCCCCCTTCTATCACTTATCTCCCCTCTTACACCCGGTGCTAAAACTATAGACAATTTACAAATGTCACTGACAAATTAAGGCGGTTGTCTATTAAGTTTTCGATTTTTTCGCTACCGCCATACCGTAATGCAGTTTTGTTGTTGATCGAGTGAAGTCTGCGTTGATTAATTACCTAAACCTATCCTCTCAGTGATTTAAACTGTAATATTTTGCATCGGTAGTGCAAGATGTGCAACAAGTGTTATATCGAAAATTGTGGTGCTAAACGAAAGGACGTTAAAATGCATACGTTTCCTTGTAGTGAGATAAGACTCAAAAAGTGGCTTCTGAGCATTAACAGTGATTATTTGCGTAGCTTAAGCGCACAAGAACTTCAAAAACTATGTGTATGCCAGAAACACTTTGAAAAAAGGTTCATCAGTGAGAAGTATCGGCTCAAAGTTGGTTCTTATCCAAAATTGTTTTCGGCTTATAATAAATATGAAATAATTATATTAAAAAATTAAAATTTGAGTAAGTATTTGTTGTGTTTAATTTACATATTTCTTAGTAGTTCCCCAGTAATACCGATGAGCTCATCTAAGAGCTCATTGGTTTTATGCTGCTAATAGCAAAAAAATATTGAAATCTGAATACAGTACCAACGGGGTAATTGAGGCTGTCTGTGAGCCTTTGCCAAAAACTCAATACATAAATTTAAAAAAAAACGAACTGTCATGTTCTAAACTTCCAACTTTTGACAATCTCTACTAACCATTTTTTCTCTATGGGAGTGGGTCGTCTGATACCTAAGTAGTCTGTGGACGCAAGTTAAACAAAGTTCATTTAGCATTGTAATTTTTAATTTATCGAAGTCTCTTTGTTAATAGTATTACCTTCTTTAGTAATTTTAATATTATATTGTGATGGACCAACAAAAGAAAAAACGATCTGAGAATTGGAGTACCGAGGAAAAAGTAAGTAAACATAAATTACTTCCGCGTGGCCTTCCCAACAACTCAGCGGCTTCAATATCCTCAATATCAATTAAATCGACCATGTTAATATCCATTTTCGGGTAAAAACAACACAACACAATGAAAAAGATGCTTTATCATAAAAGTGAAATTTTGACAGATACGATTTAGACCATCGTTTGATTGTTTAAACTAGGGGTCGCTGCGGTTTAGTGTTAGACCATGATATGGTCTATGGTTTTTCGAAAAACCACGATTTGTAATAACATTTTTGTTTAAACCGTAGTTTGCAGAGGTTTAAACATGGGTTTTTTATTAAACCGCTTTTTGTAATAAGACTGTAAGGGTTTAATGTCATAATATATTATTACGGTAGACCCTTAAAGGCTACCGTGTGATGTTGTATGGAGGAGATATATTTGTATAAATATAGGTTATTTCAAACATGTTGTTGTTTCTTGCATTTCAATATCTTGCATCTGGGGTTTTGTTCCTTTACATACAGAGGGACAAAATCAAATATGTAACAGTGGCAGGCCCAGTGCGGGTTGGTAGATATCAATTTCTTCAAAGAAATTGATATCTACCAGGAAACCAGCATGTTTTAAAACATGCTGGTTTCCTCACGATGTTCTCCTTCACCGTTTTGAGAGCAGAAATAAAATATTATATGTTATAGTATACTGATTACTTGCATAAGTAAGTAGGTATAATAATTGTAATATCCAAAATATAACTGACGGAATAAGGGCAGGCATGTAATGGGAGCAAATTCTACGGCATTAGCCACTTCATGAGCGATGTCAGTGACTAAGCAAAACGTGGAGTGGCTATACATCGACCCCAATTACGTGAGTAGCGCTCCAGCGATGGGTCAGCTTTTTATACACTTTTTCTAATTAACAGGGTCTAGAATTGAAAATAAAATAATGACAATTATGTGAATTTAAATAGGCATTAGTCAAAAAATAAAACCTGTCTCAAAAAAACTTTTTATATGTTTTTTAAATATTAAAATGCTCTAATCATTATGATTTTGTTTTGGTATCAAACCGTGGATACCGAATTTTAAGACGAAATTATACACCATTTGAAATAAGATTAGACATTAAAAAAAATAACCTTTTTACAGTCCGTTCAACCGATTTTGACTCCTATTCCGTAGTAGGCATAAGGTTGGCATTAAAAGCAAAAAAGTGGTTACATTACCAACTGTTTAGTGCAGCTGCCATTTGTCATGCCACCAACGCAATAGAAGTCAAAATCGGTTGAACGGATTGTAAAAAAGGCTTACTTAAAAGTCTAATCTTATTTCAAATAGCAACCGTTAAGATTGGCTCCAATGTCAGGTCATCTCTAGCAAATAGGTAAATATACCTACGGAACGACTGTACCTTCATTTCGTTGATTGGATCAGTCAAGAGGAAGCTATTCATTTGCTTGCAACTTCAACCACAAATGTACTAACAAGTGGAATTAAATGAAAGTTGTAAAACTAAAATGGTGTTCGAATATAAAATGAATATTGAATACTAAATTCGGCTTCGGAGCCTGCAAATACCCATATGCTAAAATGAAAATAAAACAAGCTTTCAGTTAAATAATTAATCGAATCTGCAATTTTACTGTGATCAAACAGTGGCTGCCCAGTTTGTTCTGTCAATTAAATGATTTGACTCGCTTTTAGTTTAACGCATAAAATGTTTGATATTTTCATTGGCTATTACTTAATTAAGTGCTAACAAACTACCATGTTATTTACAGTTAACTATTTCATCCTATATCTAGAAAACTCGTATAAACATTGGAGTACTGTATTATCAGTTTCCGACGCTTATTCCAATTTATTAAGAACTAGCTCTTTCGATTTCTGACTTTTCTAGTACTCAAACCTCAGTTGGTCCCATAGAGTTTTTTGATCCTCGTAAGAAACAGGATCGATTGGCATCAAAAACCTTTTTGGTGAAAATTGCCCATTTTCTTGCTGACTGTATTTTTTTTTTAATAATCTGTGAATGCAGATCAATGTCTTCCTAAAAGTTAAGGATAGTCTCTTAAGACCATTTTCTTGTAGCGAACATGGTTAAGGTATATTTGGCCCTTATTGAACCATCTCATTAATGCAATACTGCTCATCCCCCATAGCAAGTAGCGTGATAATTTATACCTAGTAATTTGACCAGACCTATAGGAAATATCTATGTAAAATTTTAACAAAATCTGTCTGTTAGTTTTTGCGTGATGCTGGAACATACATTCAGACAAACAGAAAACTCTAAAAACTATATTTTCGGCATCAGAATCATTCCCAGACCTCGTGGCAATATTTTTTTTTTTTCTCAAAAATATTCAATGTACAGTTTTGACTTCGCTACGATTTTATTATATGTATAGATATAGAAGTGGGCACAGCATGTCTACATGTTTCAATTAGCCGTCATTTACGAAGGGGAGTGACTTTTTTTCCATATTAACCGAATCTTTCCCACAATCCATTCATCATTTTTTAAGCCTCGTATTCATAGTAAACTTTTGTTGAACATTCAGTTCATCAACATTGTTGATGAGCAACGACAAAGTAAATTTGGTGATTGATGTTTATAAACTGTTTGCAAACACGTCCACATACGTCTACAATAAAATTGTTGATAAACAGATGTTGTCGCTCATCGAGTGAGAACTTGTCAACATGCCGTAATCAACTCTGTAACATGTTGATTAAACTTTGTTTATAAACAAATGTTGACCATGAATACGGGGCTTTAAGACTCGTACAGACTAGTGCGATATCGCGGGCGCGACGCGACACTAGTAGCACAATTTCTTTGTCGCTGCCTGTCGCGCCCGCGATATCGCGCGAGTTTGTACGAGCCTTTACTCTTCCCTTATTCTTATAGCCACACTCAAAACTATCAACATGTCCCTGAATCCTCTGCATAACATGACTACAGACAACCGAAAGTTAAAATAAATCCACCCAAGAATTTTTGTGTTAACATTGGTTTACACTTTTAATAACTGGGTTATATGTATAATGCCGCGGCGAGCGTCAAGTTCAAGATAAGAAGATAATGTTAATTAAAGTTTAAAGCGCATTAAGTTAGTCAATTCATTTCGCCGAGAAGATGAGAGATAATAGGCTTGGCTGGTCGCTAATCTTTGTGAAGCTTCCTACACCATATCACTAAACCTTTCTAAGAGGCTTGTAGTCGACGTTACAGAGAATATATTAAGTCCTATGATTATATCTGTGGCTTGGTGCTAAAAGGGCCAAAGTACGTTTTTGTGAGAAATGAGGGTTTACTGCCAAATTATTGAAAAAGTGATATATTTATGTGTGCTAAAAGAGCGTAAGTGTAACGACAATCTATCAAAAGATACTATGTTAAAAAGGCCAATGTGGTGTGTGTTTCCATGCTGTTACATAAAAATTATTAAGTGTTAAAAGGGCTGAAGTAGTACTTAAGCCACTAGAAAATTAAATAAAAACACTACGCTAGTATTAGAGTCGGAACTGAAACGATCAAAGTTAACTTATGCCCTTTTTAATTTTATACATAATTTGGAACTTACATAGTTAGCTTAATTCTTGTTAGTGCTAAAAAGGCTAAAAGTTAAGTAGCAAATATTTTCAAAACTACCAACTTTTTCTTGAATTTGAATTTAATTCTTAAATCAACCTACAAATATGTATCAAATAACAGAAAGAGATTTTTGTCATTCTAAAATATAACATGTAAATAATAACTATCAATGCTGGTTTAATGTTCTAATGCTTATTACTGAAAATAAGGATTATTGATATTGGCCTTTTTAGCACCAGGCCACAGATATTCTTACGGTGTGCTCCAAAAGCTTTTTCTGCTTAATAGGAGAAATATATTTTTATTTATTAAAACTTTATGCACAAGTAAAAAATACTGTAGGTACATACAAAGGCGGACTTTTGCCTGAGGCATTTTCCAGTGCCAGTGAACCTTAGGGTGATGCAGAGACAAATCCTGGCAAGTGTAACTTAAGGGATATATAACTCAAAAAAGCAAAAAATATATACTAATACATAGATGCATATAAACATACATAAACAAAACAAACAGTATCAGGAGAAATAAAGATTAGTAGATGTGAACACGAATCTCCGCTGGGATGATTCTGCCAACTACTTACTAATATGTTCACATGTCTTCACTTTAAATGATAACCGACTGGTTGCCATCCTGATATTCAGAAGGAGCGCATTCCAAAGAAAGAAGAGTGAATGAAACCAGAGCGGTGAGAAGGACATCGTAGAAGACGTCGTTGGTGGAGGAAATGTGAAACCTCTTTGAAACCTCTTTGAAATCATATTGAAACAAACGGTTTCTCTATTCTAATACCAAGCAAATCTGCACTCACTTCACTATAATTTTAACTTGACTAGGAATTAAAAGCCGAATGTAGTGTCACAGAAATGAAAACCGAAATCAAAAAGTATGTAATATGTATTCATTTAAATCCAATAAAGCACCGCACAAAGCCTCGCTCGCTCTATTTTGTTAACTTTTAACAAAAACAAACTGTTTAAAGCTCGCTCCGGTACCGAGGAAGGAACCTACGAAAAACGAAGAAGTCTGATAAAATTACATTTGGACCTATTTCGAAACGTATTTTAATTTCAACATGACGAAGTATCTGTCAATCATTTATACAGGTAAAAATAAAATCTAAACTAGACTGAGGGATTACAAGGATCTCGATTGTTAGGGTTCCGTACCTCAAAAGGAAAAAACGAAACCCTTATACATTTTGTACACATTATGAACTTCTGTGGCCCAAACACGGACGTGTAACGTAAATAAATGAATTTTGATTATTACTTTTGGGGGCCAAATTAGAAAAAAAAAAAATGCGAACTGTACCGTGTGACATATCAAATGAAAGGGCTTATTGTACCTATATCCGATTTTTTTGTTACAATTTTTCAAATAAATAAAGTTATTTAAGAAAATAGATGAACCAACTGATAATTTTTTTTTAAAAAATAATGTTTTTTCTTTACGCAGGAAAACCAAGAAGTCTATGGTCTTATTTTAACATGGTAAATCTCTCAATGTTGTGCGCACAAACTTGCATTTGCAGCTTGAATGTTTGGGAGAACTTGTTTTTCAACTACAATGTTAAGTTTGTTCTTGGGATAAATTCATCTCAACTACGGAACCCTTCATTGCGTGTGGTCCGACACGCATTTGGCCGTTTTTTTTTTTAGACGATGGAACGAGAATTTCTCGTTAAATCTACATTCGATTTTTATTATTTTTCTATACCCTTGAGTCTTGTTACGTGTTACAGTACGGACAACCGTTTCAAATATTTGGCTCTCTACGGGAATGAAAGTGCTTGAGTATTTCGGCCGGATATTCTAATCCGATAAAACGTTTATTGCGTTCACTGAAAAATCAAAAGTTATGAACAATCTTTTATTAAAATTTTGCTAGACCTGGACATCAATATGTTTATCTTTTGCTAAAAGATTCGGCAGTGTTAATAAAATTTTCAAACCAGTAAGTACATATAGCATACTTTCTTACATTATCCTTTAATTTGACAAATATTACACTGCTTCTATAAAGTAAAGTCATGATTCGGAGATATCTACCCATCTCCCAAAAAGCTCATTCCTCTATTATACGTAATTACGAGAAATCTAATTTAATTAATTTCCTCTAGAATGAGATAACAGTGATGAACGAAATACGTTCGTAAGCCGCGTCTGCGGAACGAGCGTGGAGTCGGATTAAAACAATGGGTTTACGCCATTCGGCAAGGATCCCTGATTTTATTGTCTTTTTCGCTTTATCTCATTATCTTCATTTGCTTTAATGAGAACGCTTGAATGGAATCCTCTGGTTTTTGGTAGATATTTATTTTCACTGATATGTATGGTCTCACCTCTTTATTTGTAAAGGCTTTTTTGGCAGACAATTTTATAAAAATCTACGTTAGTTTTTGTTTCACGTTGTAGACATATAGGTCCTATCCAGGTTTAAATATCTTGTTTGTAGTAGTATAAATCATCATTCATCATTATTTCAGCTGAAAGACGTCCACTGCTGGACATAGGCCTCCCGCAAAAGTGGGGAATGTTGCCATAATCGCCACGCTTGGCAGGCGGGTTGGTGATCGCAGTATGGTGTTAAAAATGTATAGAGAACGCTGCTGCCCATTCTCTAGTAAGTCCCTTAGTCGCCTTTTACGACACCCACGGGAGGAAATGGGGTGGTGCTATTCTTTACGCCCGGCAACACACAGTACGGCACGGCATGGTAGTATAAATAGTCATTTAATAAATGTTTAAGTTAGTCATTCCGACCTCGCCGCCGAGGCCCCGCGCGAAATTCCCGACTAAAAAGTCCTCCCCGACCCTTGCCGGTAAGCGAAGCGCCAGCACGCGCTATAGCTGAGCCTGTGGCTTTAAATCTTCCTGATAATAATCATAACCCTGATTTTATCCAGCCACCGACGGTCCCTTGCCATCCTCCCGCCGACGCTGCCCTAAGCCGAGGTTCGTACCCCACAGGGGGTGCCCTTACGCCCTGGCTGGAGACATTAAGGTTCGTTAGGAGCTTAAGGCAACCACAGGATAGTCCGGTTAAAGAGTCTCAACCTCTCATGGTTAACTCTGAGATGGCATAGTTAAATTAAAAAAAAAAAAGTTTAAATTATGAAGCTAAACACGGAAGTGGGGTGCTGACTGCTGGTATAAATAAATTACTAAACTCTATCGTGCAGCCAATGAAAACTTTTAATACCACAAACAAAACGTTTAGGAATGAAATTGATAAGCTGTCAATATTTAACAAGTTTCAAACAGCAGTTTGTACACGTTTCTACAATATGAAGTGAACTTTCCTCTTTCATAATTTATTAAGTATCAATCAAAGTGAGGGCTGCAAAGTTCAGCATTTAGTTTAAAAGTTAAACACTGAAACTCAATGAAAGGTCAGGGTTTCTTTTGAAGTGCACTTTATCTATACTAATATAATAAAGCTGAAAAGTTTTTGTATGTTTGAACGCGCTATTTAATCTCTGGAGAACCAGTTGGATTTTTTTTTTTTTGCACATGATAGCCCTATTCTTGAGGAAGGCAAAAGGCTATAAACGCATACACGTCGATTTTAAAAACTGCAGGATATAATTTAAGAAACTCATAGATAGTTTAGCGTATAGATGAAATAGTGTTAATTTTACATTATGTATAAATGTAAAAAAGAAGCTGCGTCTGCCAACAAACTGAAAAACTTTGCAGTTTGGCACAGGTAAAAAATAATATATATAAAAATAATATCTAATAATAATAATATATAAAAAAATATATAATAAAAATAATAATAATATATAAAAAATATCTATATTATATAAAAATAATATCTATGTAAAAAAATATTAAAAAAATGTAATAAATCAAAACCACCGCTGTCTATGTATATACGTAGTTACTTTAACGATAATTGGTAAATTTGAAAATAATTTTCGTTTTGATTGCAATTTAAGTTAAAATTTAAACGCGAATCTATTAAAAATATAAAAACAGTGGCTATTACAAACGGTGGTCAATTATCGAGATAAATCGGGTTTACAGATGATTTCACACAACATTGTATCACGTTTCTGATTAAATGAGCGTTTCTATCTCCGATGCGGACTTAACTGATGTGATTGAATGGTTGAATTTCATTAACGGTATCTGATTTCTTTAATTTAGAAGCGTAGTGTGGTTATTTTTATGGCTCGCTATGTATTAAAACAAACATAAGCTGGTTAAGTAATATTGAAAGTGTTGGGTTGTTCTAGTTTCCTTTAAAAATATAATATTTGAAAAATAATAGTATATTACTTACCAAGGACTGTAAAAGAAAGAAAGCCCGAAATCGCAGGTATTTGTGACCCGAGTCGAAGCCGAGGGTTGTAAACATGCGATAGAGGGTTTTCTTTTTTACTGCCCGTGGTAAGTACACAATTTTACGTCTTCACCTGGTCATAATGCAAGTTTTACCGTACACGTAGCGAGCGGTAAAATTCACATTATGGCCAGGTGTGACGTAAATTATTATGTTTTAAAACTACATGTGTTCGATGTTGCCTATTATCCGACTAGTCTGAAAAGAAAAACCGAAACAGAGTTGTTTCGGTTTTTCTTCTCAGAGGACTGTGACAGAGACTCTCTGTCATAATCTTGGTCAGACCATATGCATGCAGATTAGTGTTTGAGATGGTCTTTTGATACATGAAACACACAGTTGATTGGACTTGTCCAGTCAGTGCACGCATTTGTCAGTAATCGTGTACTCAGAACTTAAGGAGTTCAACGACTCGACGAAACATACCAAAGAATGGACATTTGGGTCAGCCGCATAAAGTACTTAAACTGCCCAAAAATCGTTAAAAATTAACTGAAAAAATAAATTGAAGTTTTCTGTTAAGTTAGTTATAAGAATTCAGTTTGCAACCGATATTTAGGTATTAAATTAGTAAGCTGTGTGGTTCCAGTTATAGACTTCTTTCCTCAACACGCCTTTTATGGTTTTACTTTATGCAAAACTATACCAAATTCTCATGCTAAAATAGACATAAAACAATGGATAAACCAGTAACTATTTTACAGGTACACTTGCTGTAGATATAAATTACGAAACACTTCATCATTTTAGAGAGCTACCCCTAGTTCCAGTTTTAATAGAAGCGACCTAATTTCTGGAACATCTTAGACTTGGCTTCATTTTTGGGGCGCAAAAGTTGTTGAGACGCTTATGAACTACTTGAAAACTTTGCCTCCGGAACATGTAGTCCAAGTTAAATTAAGCCTGCAAAGCTAAGAGTTCTAGGGAATAGTTCACAGCTATGGAAGTAAGTTACAGACGTTTAACATACGATGTCACAGTGCATCGTCTCGTCGGTGGATCCAACAGAGTAGATTTACATGGGCGCTTTTTTTGGAGTTCTAATGGGAATAAGTTTGGAATACGGCATAGCTTTTGGGTATTTTATAGATTTTATTTTGACGAAAACGTTTGAAAAGACAATTCTATTGTTCAATATTAATATGAGCCATTATAAAAATTAAAAATTCTAAGTCATGATCGAATTATTCGATTAGAAAGTGTAAGTAACAAGACTAATAGGTACTCTTTCCTTCAATGTTTATAATATGTAAATGTCTGATTAATCAGTTACTGGCTGTGCCATTTCAAATGCGAACAAATTATGACGATGCTGTAACAACAATAGACAGATTTTATCCGGAGCGACAAATTTCTAGAATTTACTTGTACCTCGTTATTTTAGTAGGAAGTTGTTACCTTCAAATGGCTTATAAAATAACATACAAGGACGCGAAAATACGAACACCAATAAATCAATCATTGAAGCTAGGAGCTTCGTTAAAATTGAACAATGCTCAAGTGGATTACCGAACACTAATTGGATATATCGGGCTACTACAAAAAGGGGAAAATTCTGACACACACCTGTAGATTATACATATAATATGATAGATATACATATAGTGTTCATATGAATGTGTGTGCTATGTGTAGATATGTAAATATTTAAATATGCAAATTTTGGATTTTATTTATTTATTTTATTATTTATGCACACACAGTTAAATACATAGAGATACGACATAATTATAATTTCTCGAATTTTCTCTTGTTGGATTTTCTCGAATCCCATCGAATTCGGCTATACTCCATTTATTATAACATTAGACAAATAACCGTTCTCACCCTTTCGTTATTTCGATGTAAACGTTTAATAAACTCCGTTATTTCACGACAAATAGAAAGCACTGTAATCTATTTCACGGTTGGCGCAGTGGTTAAGCGATTGACTGCTGCGCTGCGTGTCGCGGGTTCGATCCCCGCACGGAACAAATATTTGTATGATTTACAAGTAGTTGTTCTGGGTCTGGCTGTTTGTGTATGTGAGTTTAAATGTTTGTAAACGCACCCACGATACAGGAGAAATTCCTAGTGTGGGGCAACGATTAAAAAAAAAAAAAAAAAAAACATTAAAAAAATCACTGTAAAGTGTAGTAATTTCAACAATATTACACAATAATTATCGTTATTTAGCCGTTATTTGTCTAATGCTATAGTAAATGGAGTATAGGCTGTATGTGTATAGGTGCTCAAATGCTGCAAAGGGGCTGTGTATCACGTCGCGGAAAGTATTTGTTGAATTACAAGTCAACTTTTATACAATAGGTCTGGTCAAAGATTGTACAAACTTCAAGGGCCAACTTTTTGAATAAAATGTTTGTATGAGGTCGACAACCAAACTACCCAGAATGGTAGCAATTTTTAACTCGTAATCTGTTAGAGAATACATGAAAATAGATACAGGGATAATCTTAAAAAGCAAAACAAACGTGTTGATTAACATCGAACATACTAAACTCGTCGTTTACCAAAAGCATTGTATAACTAGGTATGATGTACGTAGGTGTACGTTCGTGTATAGGTATAAATGTAGCTATACGGTATTAATAATTTGATATAGCCATGCTCGACCGATGCTCGACCGACGTCACCCCTTGCATTTCTGTTAGACTCCATTGCCAAATTAACTATGGTTATTTTAGTAGCGTTCACGCTTGCACACGCTTTGAAACGAGAACCATAATGAGGATCTGCTAATAGCATTGATTTTAAGTGGTTCTAATTTGCTTTGTTGAGTATTTTGTTTGTGTCTCATACGTACGGGGTTGAAATTTTAAACTGATGTGTTTGAACTATTATAACGTTTGCGGAACATAGTTATAATTTCAATCGAGAGTTCTAATCAAAACAAAAAAATATATCGACGGTCCCTACGTACATAAAGACATGTCAAAAATTTATTTTATTTTATTGCACAATTGGGTTTAGATTTTCCATATGCACATACCTGTATAGTTATATTTTTTTAATATTACGTATTTAACGTTATTTACAAATTGTACATACAATTATTTCTAGAGCAGTTTGAACATAAATAACGCTTTCCTAAACCTCGGTTTTTGACATGTCTTTATGTACGTAGGGACCGTCGATATTATCTTCATAAACTATTAAAAAAAAACTCAACATGAAGTATTTTCACATTAATATCCAAATCCAACGTTACTAGAAATATGATAAATTACAGAGCCTCGCATTAACACTTTGCTATATAAATTCAATAGAAACTTTGATACATATAAATAATAATTTCCAATTTTCTGGCGCTTCCATTCCGTTTTAAATGCAAAAAGCAAATTGTCACTCAGGTGCAAATTGCGCATTTACATCGCATGTATCCGCCCGATCATGACCTATGCGAGTCCAGTCTTTGCACACGCAAAACCCTATCTCATCCCCAGATGCAGACCCTCCAAAACCGTTTCCTCCTGAAGATCACGGGAGCCCCCTGGATCGTACGGAACCAAAACCTTCATTTAGGACTAAAAATCCCTACGATAGCCAAATTCATGAAGCGCATTTCAAAGCGCTTCTTCGATTCCGCAGCCACTCATCGCAACACTCTAGTTGTGCAGGCCGCCAAATATACCCCCTCTCGCATCAGTTAGACCCGCCCTCCAAGGCATGCACTGACCGACCCAGACGACCCCACGACTTTCCTCTAGGGAACCGAGTACAGTTCTAAAAATACACAATACACGACCGTCATTCCGATCTCGCCGCCGAGTTCCATCTCGAAATCCCCGAACCCCAACCCTTGCTCGTAAGCGAAGTGCCAGCACGCGCTATAGCTGAGCCTGTAGCTTTAAATCCCCCTGATAATAATCATAACCCTGATTTTATCCAGCCACCGATGGTCCCTTGCCATCCTCTCTCCGACGCTGCCCTAAGCCGAGGTTTGTACCTCACAGGGGGTGCCCTTAGCGCGCAGTCGTTTAGTTTATAATTTTTACGCCCTGGCTGGAGGCATTAAGTTTCGTTAGGAGCTTAAGGCAACCACAGGAAAGACTGGTTAAAGAGTTTCAACCTCTCAAGGTTAACTCTGAGATAGATAGTAAAAAAAAATCCTGGCGCTTCGCATCCGCTTTGCAGCCTTCGGAGTGGTGCAGGCAGCATGGCGTAATGATGGCATTATCTCTGCTCCATCTAATTACAGATAAGGTAATTAGAAGCCGTTGTCAAGGTAATAACGTCGGTAATAGGGTAGGTAAGTAGATAATAACGGGAGGTGGAGTGTGTAATTTATGATTTGATTATGTCACACTTTGTAGGTACGCTTACCTATGTTAATGCAAAAATTCATTACAAAAAGTGAAGTTTTTGAAATCTAGTTACCTACCTAATTGGTTTGAAGTGAAAAATATTTTGATAATATTTCTTTTGAAGAAAACAAAATATTTATTGATTATTTTTGTCGCTATTGGATACCGATTTAAGCTACTGCAACAGCTCCTTCTTCAAAGAGCCATTCCAGACATGGCCCTGTATTGTTATACTCTCATAATATTTTAATAATCCATTGTTTGAACTTTAAAAGAGACCTGAAGTGTTTTTTTAACCTATTATAACGTTGCGAAACGCAATTATAATGTCGATCGAGAGTTCTACTCAAAACTGTTAATTAAATTATCGGAAATAAATTCTCAATTAAAGTGTTTTCCAGTTATATTTATATATCAGCGACCTCTGAGTTTGTCTCGAGATTTCTTCTCAGGCAGTTCGGAAATGCCGGTGCCATCTAGTTCTAATGTATTATCCAAATAATTAATGTGTAAAAGTGTCTTAAAAGATCTACTAACAGGAATAAACCATCATTTTATTTCATTCCATTAATCGCAATAAAATGCCAATGAACAAAATATCCTACAATACATGAACCAGACAATCGGGTCCCGAAGTTAGAATTGTTGAACCCAGAGAACCGTGACTTTGGCGCACTGGCTGAAAGCTGAAATACTGTCGTTCTCGACAGATATTCGACAACCCTTTTGTTACACTGTGGATAACATGGATCGAATCTTGTTCTCATTGTACATGAAATTCTACAATTTATCAGTGAGTATCGAATCTGTCGGTCCAGCCAGTTTCAATTTAAGAGGTGATTTATTTAGTATTTTTTTCAATGAACTACCCTTATTATGTTTTATTTCGCATCAAAATCTAATGAGTAGCTGACCAGGAAGTACCAAAGGAATACACAGCAATCGATTTAAAAAAAAACTATTTAGATATGGAGCTCTCGAGATTTATCTCGTCAAATGGAAAAGCGATGGATGAAGTCAATAAAACGAGCGCACTCAAAATGGGAATATTTTATCAGCATTGGAATCAATCGGAATAAATATTAATGTAGATTAATTATTATATTATTGATTCTGATTTTAAAGTTTAATTTGTGGTTTGTTCAGACATTTGGAAAAATATCTCTTACCTACTTATTTAATTTTAAATCAAATGGCGATACTTCTAGACTATTCAGAGAGTGCAGCGTATCGTATTGACCCTCATTGTGTCCTGTATGTTTCACTGACCCTGTAAGTTTTCTCCATCCCCCTGCTCTGGAAATACCGAATGAAGCTACTCGTTGCTTCATACTACTTAAAACAAAAACATGATCTTCTTTATGGGGCAGTCGGGTTACATAAGCCACGGCAAGCTTCAATAAAACCGCCATGCAGAAAATTGAGGTAGTTACATAGAAGTCATGGATGCAATTTTTCATAGAGTTTTCTTTGAAATCCGTATACTCGTATTAGATGTGTGTTCTGGTAATATTTGCATTGTAACTGCGAAGTTTTAATTTAATGTGTCCTAAGTTATTTTATAAGTCCCTAGACAGACCATAAGTGTGGGTGACATGAAGTATATTATAAACACTTAATGGCTAGCTTAATAATGTACAACTGAAGTAACAACTGAAAGTCAACTTACAAAGTATACTAGTATAATATTAAGAAATTTGTGAGAGAACCATTTATTTTGACATAGATTTTATGAATTATTTTATTTACTGTTGACATTTATAATTTATTATTGTTTGATGATTTCAAGGCAAATTACTGATATTGACTTGACTACATAAATTATATTAAAAATCATAATTATTCATATTTGCACGCCATAATATGTGGTAAAGACGCCTGAACCTGTATTTTTTTAAACAATATCCTTTATGCACGTTTTATTCTTGTATGTACACATAAACAAAGCAAATAAACATATCTTATCTTAATAATGCTTAATTCTGTCTCCCTCAAAATTTATTTCACCCAGGTCTTTGGAAGTTTATCAAAGTATTAGCGATAGTGCATCATGATATTTAATTCATCCATCTAACAGTTTGCTCAAAGGCGGTAATTATTCATTGAATTATGAGAACAATGTGTGCACCCCTTTACCGAACAGCCGTCTGCTAATATTTTAATATTTGTGTACAGTCTGGTGGAGGCTTAGTCACGGCTGACTGGAACCTTGATTGTTTCGGGATTAATAACGGTTTTAACTGGATAAGATCGGCTCGCGAGTTCGATGTTTCTGACACTCAGTCTAGCTTAGATTTTCCAGGACTTTATTTTATTACGTTGCGAACTATGGTGCTTTATTCTGAATTTATTTATTATTTAACTTATTCCCTACAAAATATACTATGGGGCGGCCTTGTCACTTACTGCGATCTCTTCCAGGCAACCTTGAAATGGACGGTGATTTTCGGGACATAAAATGGGGTTGTCATTGGTGCAAATAAAAAGTATACTATAATAGATACATACATGCTTAACTATATAAGCGACGAAAATAAATGAAGACTAGAATCTATAGTATAGATTATTACAGCTAACAACAAGTAATGTTCCTTCACGAGTCTTTTAAACACAGGCAACGATTGCGAGCGTTTGATTGGAACTGGCAATGCATTCCAGAAACGAGCGGCCTGGACAGTAAAGGATTTGTCAAGAAAAGTCGTGGAATGCATTGGCATTCTAGTTATTTCGTTCGTTAACCTCATTGGTGTATACCTATTGTAAGATTTTTTAAATGTGTTTGTCATAATTATTTTGCCCACCACTCTGTTTGTCAGCATTTTATTCAAAAGAAATAACCCAGTTTAACACGAAAGCCAACAAGCGAGCAAGCAGCATAACTCAACAAGTGGTTCACAAATGCAAAGTCAATTACGCCTTCAAAAACTTTTATGAAAGTCTAAAGTCCGCTCGTACCGGCTTTAGACGATTTAAATTATAGTTACAATATTCGTATTTTTGTTTTGTTCAGAAAAATAAACTAAAGTTCAGCGGAAAACTGTATTTAAATCATGGAAAGGTATTGAAATGCAAACGCTATTCGATTTTAATTTTAATCAAGCATATTTAATCGCTTTCGGAAGCGTTGGAAGCTTTTGAAAGAGCTTGAAGCTCTGTATTTGAAGCGAGACTTAAAACAGACCAAGAGTGCTTGGTAACGGAATGTCAAAGCCAGTATTTGGCTCACTAATTCGAATTGTCCGACAATTAATACTTAAGCAATAAGAGTCCGGGGATTATGTTAATTGCACGTATTATTTTATTAATTGAAGTTTATATTTGTTTTTAATTCTTTACCATACTTTTGAGGGCTAAAATATGATAACAGCCGCACCGCTCGAAAGTTAAGCTACGCCTGTCGCGGTCAGTTCATGGATGGGTGACCATACTTTACATATCGAGACTCCTTCATGCCTCTGAAAGCACGATCTTTGACAGTCGTTACGGGTTCTGAGCCCAAAAGTCTGAGAACCGGCAGCGTGAATAGGTATTCTAAAATAATTTGTACAAAGACGGAGATAAACAACAAAAAGTGGCGTCTCTAACTTATAAAGTAAATGTACATTACAAATTGCCTTTATTTTCTGCGCTTCGTTACGAGGCCGCGGTGTGTGTTTCAAACAATTTCCCTGGCAAATTGTAGGTCGCGAGGCATCGGTCAAAGGAGTAATTGCGCCATTTGAACTCGCATGGTTTATTAATTCCACTTCTGCTCTTTTTAATCATAAATAAAACATCTTTACGAGTAAAAAAGATGAAGATCGTTTTACAAACTGCTTTTACAAGTTAACGGCTATAACGTGTCGTGATTTGTGACCGACATTATTTAGATATTAGTCAGTATGGTTTGTTTAAATTGCAAAAGTATTGTTTGACAGTATACAAATTATTTAGTGATCAACTTTCAGCCTATTTTGCCCAACTTGCCTCGTGGTTAGTATAACTACCAAAATCATTACGGACTGTTGCGACAGGACTCCGACGTCACCTAGATGTCCAAATTTCGCCATTGGGATGTTGGACGAGATCGAAATTGTTACATAAATCAACGGGTATATAGCAGATGGTGGGAGCCTCGACCCCCGGATATGACGGCGGCCTTAAAGGTGTAAGTTGATCTCTACCTTGATACCCCTCAGTTAAACCAAGCTTGCGCTCGGTAATCTACTCCCGAAACTGAATGAAGCGCTATAATCACTCAATTCCGCTATTAAGTGATTAAAATAACTACGTAAATAAGCAATTACAAAAATTTATAACATCAAAAATTGAACAAGAGGCAGTTTATCACGGTATAAATTGGTTTAAAACCTCGTCGGCAGCCCGAGCGGCTGTGACAAAATTGCATATTTCAGAAGCGTTGATTCAATCGAGTTGGCAGGGCTTCTCGGTAAAACCTTTTAAGACATTCGTTAGCTATTATTCTTTAAAAATTACCGCCTGTCTTGGAATAGCTTTCGTAATTAAATATGACACTTGCAAGGTACCAACGTTGATGGAGATTACAGATTATGAGAATAAAGTTAATGTTTTAAGACATACTTTTAACGCTGATGTTTTAGGCGACATGTACATACATATATGTATGAACACAGGTTTTGCTGAACATTCTCGTTCAATGTAACTCGGACGAAGCATGTCTGAACGAGAGTTGTGCTAATCCGGAGACACGCTCACCGGACGAAAGATAAAAAGGCAACACAGTTACGATTGGGCTTCGTTTGTTCTGTAGTACGTTTTACAGGAGAAGACTTATAGCTCCCGCGTGATAAGCCCGTTAGGCACGGGTATTTTAATATGATTACTAAGCGAAGGCAAAGGGCTGCATACAAAAATTACGTGGTTTTGCTCTATTTCTTGAGATGTGCCATCAAAGGTAAGGAAATTAAAAAGATAAAAATACAAGTAGGTAAGTATTACATACGCCCGTGCAGTAATACGTTAAACTGTCTGTTACAGCCTTTCATATCGTGTTCCTAGCATGTGGCGGACCTAAAGCAAAATTAAAATGTCTAACACGTAAGAGAATTATTCAAGAAAATATTTTAAATGAAACTTAACTAAGAAATAAAGCGAGATTTATGTGAAAGGTATTACAAAATGTTTTCTCCAAAAGCATAAACTTGTGTTTCATCATAGACTACAGTCAAGAATGCCAGATATATGCAGTGAGGCATTACAGTATCACGTATACAGGTTAACAACTCGTTTAAAAGTGCTTTTTACCCCACTGAGGGTTAAATGGGTAACATTAAAGTAAAGGAGTTTACTACCTACTGGCCGGATGCGCGGCTACAGCGGCGATTAGCCGTATAGCCGTACTACCAACGTTGTTTTTCACGGTTTAGTTTGAGGAGCTTTTTACTTAAAAATATTTAATGTGTAGTAAATGTTCATTTAAAAAGATTTTAAGCCAGCAGGTTTTATATAAAGAGAGCTTTTGTACGTCCGTAAAATGTGTTTCAGAAGCAGCTGGTAGGTATTTTATTTTTCCTTAGAATATCACAGAAACGTTATTTAAATCAGCGCTGCGTCAGTCAGAATAAAACCAGAAAACGTAAACAATTGCAATTCCAATCTTTATAATAGCTCGAGGATGTAAAAACAAAGAGGAATATCGACCATTTAATATATCCGCTACGCAAAATGCAAACAAAGCAAAAGCGATCGCTTTGCAGTTGTTACGAGTATCTGTCAAAGTGAGTACCTACAAATAGAAAAAGAACACAACAATCCACATTCTATCTCGATGGACTAATGCTTTGTGAACTGGATTTGAGTGGGAATGACATTTTATAATCCATTGATGCGGCATGGCGGCGGCCATTTGGCCATATGCAGCCGCGGTTACTGCCACCGGAATCCATTCCGACTTCCCGGGCAGCCGGGCCTCGGCTTTGACCGTCCAAACTTTTCACCGCACACAAAATACTGGGTTGAAGTTTTAAAAGCGTTGAGCACCTTCATACTTCATAATTGGAATTGTCTGTTGTTTTCGAATTGTTACGTCGCAATTCGTATCATGAAAGGTTGGGTTTTTGTTTTCTGTTTTAGAACGGTTTTGAGGTTGTCATTTCGGTTGTGAACTGTGGAAATTCGGATTGACGAGTTTAATCTACGATTTGTTTACTAACATACTCGTAAAAACAATTAAACTATTAAACTTACGTATCGACGTAAGTTTGCGGATAAATAAATTGCCTTGAACGAAGCTTCCGCGGACAGAATCATATAATCATTTGTATAACGTTGGGGTTCGACACCATTTTCGTAAAATGAGAGCCAACACTTATTCAACCTTAGTTGTCATTTAAGTTGTGAATTCAAACAGTTTAACCTAGGAATCTCGTTGGACAAGTTGCATGGTTTCTGTAAACGCTGACTGTGCACACTATGCCGACGCCGGGCGCCTCTAATTCACGTTGGTCAATAGTCCCTAGCTTTAATTGCTTTGCCATTTGTTGAATGCATTTGTCAGCGCTAGAAGCTGTATTACATTTGTAGTAGGATTAAAATACAGAAGCCTAGTATAATGCGTTTGTGAGCGCGAATAATCCGGAAAGCTGCTTTAGGTTCATGGCATTTGTGTCTCGTCGAAAAGCCTAAGAATAACTCGTGAAAAGTATGCATGACTACTTGACTGGCACCGTTTAAACAACATGCACAATTGTTGCACAATGCGGAAAAGTTAGGTAGCGATGCCGTTTAAAACTGGTGTAGGTGTAAACGCACGTACAACAAAATCGAATTCAACTCTACAAGCACGAACAAATGTAACAAGTTAAAATAATCTTAAAAAGACGTTCAATTATGTTTTTATGAAATATTTGGCAGCGCAAATACGGGCAATACTTGAATCAATTCAAACTCAAACTCAAATCATTTATTTAAATTAAACCATTTACAGGCACTTTTGAATTGTCAAGGAGTCGGTCAGTAAGAAAAATGAAGCTACATGCCCATTCCAAAGCGTAGTAGGTACCTATGGAGAAGAACGGGCAAGAAACTCCACACTCTTTTAAATTAAGTTGTTACATAAATAATTATTAGTTGCATCATAATGTTGAATTTATAACGAAATGTGAGAACGATGTAAAAATAAAAAATAAAAACGTAGGTACACGTTAAAAGCGTCCAGAGTAAAAACAAACAATTCAAAAATAAAATAAATAAAAATAAACCGTAGCTGCTAAGAGATGACCAGTCCCAACTGAAGGCGCCCGTTCACGAACATGACGCATGAATTAGCACCATTCAGCTCAACCATTTTGAAGGGAGCTAAATGATCCAATTGTAAAAGGATGTGCAACTCTGTGTTAAGACGAGGCAAAACTTGCATGCAATGATCGCCTTGCCTTGCGTAAGGCGCATAATTTAATGCGAAACTTAAGTAAATAAATAAAAAAGTCGCGAGCAATTTTATTGAACGGCAAAACTTGCATTCAATTATCGTATGCCATTTTATGGAAATCGCACGCGTGTAAACACGCATGCAATTCTTTAATGGTTCAACGATTTAACATGTCATATGCATGCGATTATTCTGCCGTCATAAGGAAAAAGGGCACAACTAATATTTTTTCCGAAATTGAGTTATATACATATTCGGAATCAGAAAAAAAAAGACCCGTCTGCCAATATTTTTTGTACAATTTTAGGAACAAGATAAACAAAAATACCGTAAGCTCAAAAGGCACAACTGAGCCAATTTTTAAGTTATTGTACGTAAAAAGAGCACATCTGACTTATAGTACGTCAAAAGGTCACATAATGCATAAATGCAGCTTTTATTTGTACCACGATAAATATTAGTATTATTTATTTAGTTGAAAACGCATAATTGACCTGCGTTAAATATTAATGGCATAACTACCACAGATGTGCTCTTTGATTTAAAGTTTACCAATTAGAAAATGTTGATTTTTTAATAAATACCGATAAAATAAAAACTTATATTTCAATAATCGTATCGGAATCGTGAAAATGAATTTATTTTCATTCATTTATTTCCGAAAAATTATATTATAGTCGATATTTTTCGCCAAAAACCAATAAAAAAATTAAACTCGATTTTCTCCATATTTATAAAATCTTAGATGTGCCCTTTTTCCTTATGACGGCAGTATTGCTCTTGAATGTTCCAGAAATTTGCACTGTGTAAATGGGCTTTAGGCATACAAAAGTTAAGTGGTACTAATAACATTCACACAGAAATGCAATCGCACACCCTTAAGTCGACACAACAGAAATCATTCGAAATCAGAACAATCCCCTTTACGGAAAAGTGAACGCAAAACTAATTAAAACTGAAAAGTTGCAAAAAACATTGAAAATTCGATTCCACGTCTGTGTTCGCAGAATTCCGTTGACAACACAATAATTGATTTTGCGAACCAATCATGTAATCGGCTCAGATCGAATCAATAGTTCGCCGAAAAACAAACCAATTCAAAACGATTCTAAAATAACTTCGAAATTGAAATCGACAAACCCTAAAAACTAATTACAAGTTTCATCGTCGGCATATTTCATTGATTATTGTATCGAAACTAGGAGTAGGGAACGTAGCGTGTTCGCGTAGACTAAGGGTTAGTTTCCACCAAACGGAAAAATCCTCGCGAATGCTCAAGAACTTTTTAAATTTCACTGTATAAGTAACTGTATCAATATTGACTTAAAGTATAAAATTCGATGCAGACATCAAGCGTTTACTTATGCATGCTCGAGGATGCGCGAGCGCTCATGCGTGGATATCCGCGAGCGCATCCGAAGCAGAGGGCGCGCGAGTGGAGCGCCGCGCCGCCCGCGCCTTCGCCGCGAGTCAGTGTTTCCGGTAATTTCCATGTTCTTTTTTTCTTCTTTCTCTGCTAATAACAACCATATCTATCAAAGAGAATATAAAAAATATATATATATATTTTAATATTTTGATTATTTTAACTCTGCCTAGTATATTCTCTCTATACTTGAAATATGCACTCATAAACACCAAGACTTTAACACTAAACGAGAAGACATAATATAAACAAAATACACACTCCGATACAAAACACGACTAAACTTACCAACATCCCGCTAAAAAATACATTCAACAAGCCCTCTGGTTATGTCTATTAAAATATATAATAAGTTACCCGACTCAGTAAGAAACGAAGAAAAAAAAAGTCCCCCTATCCATACTAATATTATAATACTTAATACTAATATTATAAATGTGAAAGTAACTCTGTCTGTCTGTCTGTCTGTATGTTACGTTTTCACGCCTAAACCGCTGAACCGATGGTCATGAAATTTGGCAGAGATATAGCCTGGAATATGGAGAAGGACATTTTTTACGCGACTTGCTACTTTTTTACGCGATAACCGACATCCACGCGGGCGGAGCCGGGGGCAAAAGCTAGTATACAAATAAATTTAAAAAACGATTGATAAGTAAATTTTGTTACAGTGTTAACGAATATTTAGATGATAAAGCCCATATACTTATTTAAATACACAAGAAATATTTAATTTTTAGAATAAGTTAGATTATAAGATACACGATAAGTCTTCTTCTGTACTTACGAGTACTATGTTTCTTTTGCTGTGATAAATAAATAATAAATTATTTTATTTCTGTAAGTAGATTTATACAAACACTTTTACACGTCTATCATATTTTAAGACTAGATGAGGTCGGCGTTTCGTATCTTACTACTCTGGAGAAGAAAGGCCGAAAAAAACTCAGAGGTCACAGTCTCTTTTAAGTCCAGACATAATCTTGGTCAAATGATGTTAAGACCATGTAGATTGGTGTCTGAAATGGTCTTTTTCTGTGCCCGACATGGGTCCACGATTGTTTCTTATTTTAATGTTTACCTCCTAAGCATATATGTATATACATTGTGGAATGCAATAAAGAATTGAATATGGAGTATTTTATTGAGTATAGTGCAGTTAACAACCATATTCCAGTCTGTATCTTCAAGAATCACGAACGTCACATTTCTGTTAACTACCAGTGCGAACTGAGCAACCCCAGAGAGTTTCAGCGCATAGCCTCGAGTATCCTCGCGCAGAATCGGAAATCCTCGTGTATTCTGTTAATCCTCCGCCTCGCTCCTACGTCCGAAGTGGACTTTTGCTCGTGGTATAAAGAGAGCAGCTAGGAGGATGCCCGAACATGTACGAGGATGTTGTAGGCGCCTTCGCGACGTCAAAGCCTGCGAGACGTCTACGCGGCTAAGGCATGTAGTAGGCGCCTACGCGACGTCAAAGCCTACGAAACGTCTACGCAGCTGCGCGGCATTTAGTAAGCTCTACGCGACGTCAAAACTACGAGACGTCTACGCGGCTACGCGGTATGTAGTAGGCGCCTATGCGACGTGAAAGCCTACGAAACGTATACGCAGCTACGCGGTATGTAGTAGGCGTCTACGCTGACTAAAGACCCAGTCCAAATATATTATTTTATTTTAAGTACATCATACAAAACTTGTTATAAAGCGGTCTTCTTCGCGATAAAAACAGTACCTATCTATAGTTGCTGCCAAAAAAAAAGCCACCTTCCAAGTTGCATAATTAAGTCTTCAAATAAGTGCAACAAGAAATGTTGTCGAGTTTACGACAGCAAGTAAAACTTTGTTGACAAGTTTATCGCAGACTTTAAACTTTTAATCTGTTCATAGGTTTAGTATTTAATTTAACGTAGCTGGACGCATCACCGAGGAGGCGGAGCGTAGGCGGGCCGGGGGCGGAGTCTGTCCGAATGTTGTTTTGCACTGTTCCATGAATCTGCTTTTAAACAAACTTTTCAGTGCAATCAATGTTCATCTAGGGGACTTGTTTATTGACATCCTTTTAGTAAAACTATCCATTGTAAGCAGTGCAAAATGCACTCCAATCAAGTGACTTTTTAGCTTGATTGACGATATCTTGTTTAGATTCATCAAAATCTTAGTTAAGTTGATCATCACAACATGATTGCAGCAATACTAGTTCAAATGATTGAACGCTCAAACAAGTTTCTCGATTACCCTTAACATGACATCATTGTAGAAGAGTTAAAAAAGAGACAAGTTAAAAAAATGTTAACTGTAACAAAGTAAGTTAGTTGTGTCAATCAATCATTGTGATTACTTCAATAAAGATGATGAAACTTTAATCTAATAATCTTGGTTGGAGCAACTATGTTTTGACTTGATTGCTGCAAATAGGTTTTGTGATAACTCCAATCAAGATCCCGTTTCAAATCTAAATCAAATAAAAGTAGTGGCTGTAATCATTATGCTTGATAGGCTCAGATGCAAACAAGTCACTTAGTCAATCTAAACAAAATCTTGATTGTGGCAACGACTTTTTTTTCTGTATAGAAGCTATTTATTAAAATGTCGTACGAGCTCATCATATTTATTTTTATTTGATACTTTAGAAGTATGAGGAACAGGGTGTAGAGTTCACTCATACTCTATGGAAAAAGGAGGATCCTCCGATCAGACGGGTGTTGTGTCTGGTGGGCAACTGCTCAACGGTTGATGTCGGGATGTTGTATATATGCTAGTCGTGCGGTAAACTCTGATAGCGCGATGCAGGATTTGTGTCTTTGATACGTAGTTCGCATGTGGCGTTGTTGATACCGCCACAATACACAAGAAACGATTGTGCTAAACCTACAATTAATATAGTTTTTCTCCTCAGTAGAACAAATACCTAGAAAAATAAAAGCTAACTATAAATTAACCTGACATTAATAAGTGGCAATCTATTCGTCAACCTGACTGACACTCCTTTGATATGGATTGCACATGTCAATAGTACGGGGGAAAATTGACATATGTATACAAATACACATGTCACGATGACATAGGAAACTTGTCCTATGATACGTATACCGACACGTGCCGCTTCTAATTGCAAAATATTGTGTTGAATAATTTATTTGATGTTCGATATAAGGCCACCTTGCACGTGCTATGCTTAAACTCTGCTATTAATTAATTTCTTCAATGAAAAGTCTTTCATTATCCTATTGTTTTGTTGTTTTATTGTTTTTGTTATTTACTTCTATTTTATAGGAAATAACAAATTAAATTAAGCGAAACTAATCGATATAACTGTACCGCGATTAATATTCTGAAGTAATATATCGTATTGTTACTTAAGTCATCATTAGTATATCACAATAGCTCTTAAATGAAGAGGCACAATCAATACTTTTGGAGAAAATGGATACCGAATTTTGCTAAGTGAAAGCGAAAAACAATGTACGTCTTTTTCCACGTCCGTGACGTCAAAACGCTTCGTACTACTGCTCCATTCTTAGCAAATTAATGTCAAGCACTTTCGTTTGAAATAGACCCGACCATTCATGTCGAGTCCCCGTGTAAACAACAGCTGTTTAATGAACGTAGTACGCGACCAATCGTCGCGCGTAGCTTGCTCATACATAATAGAGCAGTGTGCAAGGGCAAAGTGATACGGCCCGTTGTTGCCAGGAACCCGTAACAAGTTACCGAACTTATTACAACTACCGAACGAGGTGATGGTCAGACGTGTTAATTGTGTAACATACTATTGTTAGACCTTTCGCGAACTATTAAACTGTAATTACTCGGTTCGGAGCGAAATGTTGCACGTAGTTTGACTATTAGAACGCGTTATTATGCCGTGGTGTTCATATTTTAATGCAGCGTTTAAGGTGCCTCTCCATAATAGAAGGTAAGAAACACCTATAAAATATGCGCCAGTGAATATACGAGTATGAGCAAATCTTAAAACTAGTACCGGGTAAACAATTTAATGAACTTTACAGCATTTTAGCAAACTTCGTCGCATGTAGGACAGTTACAAGGAACAGAAAGTCCAATGTGATAAATTCTTACAAAAAAAAAAAACAGAAACACAAAAGTTTTTCGCGTTTCATTTCACAAATACGATTCGCAGTTTCAAAAGTAATATTGGATTATCACGACGAAAAACGTTGGAATTTTACGTCGGTTGCGTTTTTCAGCAAACGGGGCGTGTTTGCCCGGGAAACACTTTGTTCCAGGTACACGGATGCTTGTTCGTTCTCTGTTTGCTAACGGGAATTCGAACAAGTTTTGCAATATTGCATTGCTTTCTGAGTTACAGAACTACGTTTTAGGTGAATATAGAGGATTTATTTTTAGTTTTTAATTTTCGTGATAGAAGCATTGAGTTAAATAATTAGTAAAGCAAACCTCATTAAAATGTGTCAAAAAAATGTAACCACTATTTAAACGCATCGCCGTAGCTTTGAAACCACTAAACATTTAAAAGTAATAAGATACTGATTCTTATTCTTATTAAAAAGTTATTATTATTAATATATTATATTTAGGTTCACTTCGGTTGGCGTCACACAGAGCACTGAACTGATGTTAGCTACGCATATGGCTGTGGCCATATGTCCAGTGGCAACGCCTTAGCGCGGTAATTACTAATCTAGTGTAACATTATATATCAATGGGTAGAGTACAGAACCTAAAAAGTGAGAAACGTAATTATTAGGGGCAATAACTCTATTGTAAGTCAAAAGATTAAGAAGGCGAAAAATTGCTAACTTCTGGCAACGTTTCTTACTAGAATTTCATAATTTTATTATCACTACCTATCAGTACAATAACATGTCTTATAAGGTATCGATCGTAATTAGGTATCGACTATATTTTCTACTCCCTATTGTTAGTGAAGTGATTGATGATCCTACTAAAAAGGCCAAAGTTAACTCTAGACATAAAATACTGTAAAGTCATCCTAACTTTTAGCGATGTCATACATGTATAAAATTGTGATGCATACCGAACTAAGTCGAAAGTTAGACAGTTTGCTTAGTCTTAAGATTCAATTTGCTGTGACGTACGTAGGTAACTTGATTTGTTTTAGAATGCAGCTCTCGACTAGCTCTTTACCTTAACACACGTTATTGCGATAAAGATACATCACCACAACTTTAGCTGTTTTGATTTGTTGAACGAAAACCGGCCAAGTGCGGGTAGGACCACGCACAATGAAGCAAACTTGAAATGAGCAAAGAAACTGCAAATGTAAGTTTATACGCACATTATTGAGAGATTAACCATGTTATTTAAATACCTTAAACTTCTTATAAGTTTTCCTGTAATCTATAAGTAACAGTAAACATTTTGTTTTATTTTTTTATTTATTATCAATATTTTTTTCAAAATTTTAGGCTCGTTAATTTCGGAGATTACCCCTTATCTCCGAAACTACTGAGCCTAAAATGGTAAATTTTCATCAAATGTTTTAAATAACTTTAAAAGTATTTATTGTATAATTAATAAATTTAAAAAAATAAAAACTGTAATCCTTACAATAAGCCGTTTGATATGTCACACGGTACAGTTTGCAATTTTACTTTCTAATTTACCCCCCAAAAGTGACCTCCATGTTCAAAATTCATTTATTTACTTTTGGTTATTACAAGCTGCTATGTGGCACTCAGATTTCTTTGCGTTTTTTTTTTGTTTTGTGCAAACTACCTACATGGTTTTCCAGGGGTTTTTCTTTTTTCGGTGGGAGGTACCTTTTCCAAGTAGAGGAATCTGGAGAAGCCCGAGACATCTGATTTGCTGGTTGGATTGGTTGTGATGACATAGACGTCCGTGTAGAGAATTTTCTGTATCAATATTTGACATTCCAAACAGATGTGTAACGAATTCTTCACGAAATTTTAGCAGCCTCATCTTGGAAGTTCGATCTTGTTTACGAAGAAGCCTGTGCGCATTCTGCCAAGGATGAGGAATCTACGTAATTATTGTTATACGTATACGTATTTATACGTTTACTGTCACCCAGGTTGCTTTTTTCTCGCTGATGCCATATACGTATAATTATATCCGTAAATAGACAAATGTATGGTGGCAACCAACTTTGGCCCTATAGACAATTTCGCCATTCAATGGGTTAATGATTGAAAATCGCCATCTTGATCAATAAGACAGGGTCAGGGGAGGGCACTCTCCCCTGCCCCCGTTCTATTAATACTACACTGAAAAACTATTTAGCCTAACTACGTCGGAATAATCAAAGTTTGACAAGACTTTATAAAAGTTAACTTGATTTAATAAAAGTGATACACAACAGCCAGCACAGGTTTTGGTTACATGTTGCATAAAGTTATGTGGTCACTTTTTTGTGTTACATGTTGACGAAAGTTTGTTATTGCAAAGGTGAAAATCCTGCGCGTGTAATAAATACTCTGGAAGCAAAAATACCTACTTTACAGCCATAATGCGACGTTTCTCTCAGCTATCGACACAACGAAAAATATGTGACTGACATGTCATTACTGTGTGAATCGCTGTGTCTGTTACATGCCCATAATTCCTGGGCCAATCTACAGTTTAATAGAGTTCGTGATTGCTTTACTAGATAGTTTATAGTAGGTATATGAAATAAACTTTATAGTGGGTAATTTCTCGTGATTAGGTTCAGGGCTGGAGCGGGCGCTGCATGGACGAGAGTCGCTACGGATAGGGAGAAGTGGAGACTTTTGGAGGAGGCCTTTGTCTACGGGAGACATACAGACGGGGTTTTTCTAAACAAAACAACCAAATAATGTACTAACTTATACCTGTCTAGGGTCGTGTTGGGAATAATTGTTGCATACTTGTTATGACGAGTTGATGACACTATTCTGTATTACATTTGTTATAGTTTGATTGGTTAGATTTTATTTTGATATGTTAATTGCTTTGAATAATGAACAAGTTTATAATTATTTGATGTTTATATCCTACTAGTAAAATTAACCTACGTATTTATATTTGTACGCCGATAAGGCAAAACATGACTGTGATATAATTGAATGTAACATCTTGCATGCCATGTGTGTCAGTGTATACGTCAATGTATACGCTTTTATAATATACTTCCAAGCCACGTTCAAGATCTAAGCATTACCTAATAAATTCAAATCATTCATTAAACGTAAGTTGTGCCAGAAAGCCTTTTATACCATTAAAGATTATATTGAGGACAAAAAGGCTTGGGATTGAGCTGCTCCAAATTTTACATACCTATTGAAACTTTTTTTATTGTGATTGCTTTATACACACTGACATGAATATTTACTTGTGAAGTATAATGTTATTATTTTAATTATTGTGAATGTGAAGACTATGTGGGTCTTTGTTTATTTTTATATATTTTTATTTTTATTTTTCTAATCATGGTATGGCAGTTTGAGTAATTTATGCGGCCTTCCCAAATGTCCTTTCTTTGGTATTGTTCATCGAATCGTTGAGCTCCTTATGTTTTGAGTTGAGCTGCACGATTACTGACAAATGCGTGCACTAAATGGACAAGTCCACTCCATCTGTGTGTCTTTCTTCAAAAGACCATTTCAGACACCAATCTACATGGTCTTCACATGACTTGACCAAGATTATGTCTGGACTTTAAAAGAGACTGACCTCTGAGTTTGTTTCGGCCTTTCTTCTCAGAGTAGTCAGATACGAAACGCCGACCTCATCTAGTTTCAAAATATGATTGATGTGTAAGAGTGTTTGTAAAAACCTACTTACAGAAATAAAATCATTTATCATTTATACTTATATTTTGGCCAAATAAATGATCTTATATCGGGACCTATCAGAATAACTTTTTTTGCTGTTTGTATTTCCTTTGCGTGTCGCAAATAAAATATTTTTCTTTCTTTTCTTTCTTTCTTGTTTAAAGATTTTTGTTTATAATTAAGGTAGAATTTAAGTAGGTTAGTAGTGAGTTTTTAGCAAATGTAAAAGGTACCTAGTTGATTGTTGACCTAGATTTCGATTATTTCTAACTTATATCTATTGGTGATTTACACTTATAAAGAAGTTTAGGATTCGGAACTCTACAGGAAAAACAACTTAAGTACTTACCAATCCTTACAACATACAGTTTGGTAAAGATATTCTCACAATGGATCAGTCTGTTGTAAATTACCGATCCCATGGTTCGTGAATATTTTAATCGTTGCATAGTTTCACTCAGAAAGCCTAACGCCAACAAAAATCTAAAGCCCCATTTAGGTGCAAAATGTAAGTTTCTTGGCTGTGGCATACCTACAATAAGAAAAAACATACAGCAAATGTGGCATACTGTAAATTGAAAGCAACAATTGACTTGAGCAACTTTTACTGTTGATTCATGGAATGCCATAGGCAATTAAATCGCACCGTGTAAATCAGACTTATGATTGCCATGACACAGTATGAACCGTGCCCTAGACTTTCCTATGTCAACACAAAGTTCAAAGGTCACAGTAGCACAGTGGTGAAGTGCCGGGTCCTGTGTGCGGTGTCAAGACTGAGTTCCTCTTCGATCCCTCGGGACAAACACTCGGCTTACTGGAGGTTCATGTTTGCTCCGAGACTCAATGTTTGCTAGGGGCTGTGATGTAAACAATTTAGACTGTAGCAGTAAACTGCTGAAAATATTTATTTTATTAAAACTTTATGCACAAGTAAACAAAAACCGGCCAAGTGCGTGTCGGACCACGCATAATGCACACTGAAAAAAATATTTAGCCTAACTACTTCGGCTATTTCGGGAATAATCAAAGTTTATAATAAAAGTGATACACAACAGCCAGCATAGGTTTTAGTAACATGTTGCATAAAGTTATGTGGTCACTTTTTTGTGTTACATGTTGACGAAAGTTTAGTTATGTATAAGTAAACATTTTTTTCAGTGCAGGGTTTCGTAGTTGGGATGAATTTATCCCAATAAAAAACTTAACATTGTAGTTGAGGAACGTATTTCCAACATGTTTTTCAACTGCAAATGTAAGCTGATCGACTATTACTCTTTATCCTGTAAAGCCTTCTTAGCTGTGATAGTTTTCCTTTTAACTTCGTTATATATACTACTGCTGTGAATTTTTTCACACATCCAAATACAACCATGTAGCTGGCAGGGGGGCGACACTTGACTCTAACTAAAATTAGCACTTTAATGCTTAATATTACGCAAACGGAAACCTGAATCGAAAAATGGTATTCACAAACCCGCAATATTTTTGGACGGCCTATACGATTTGCCACACCGTGGGCTATCCCACGGTGTGTAAAATAAAATCTTGATTTTTTTTTTGGGGTTCTCCTACACTTATTGCGTTCACGCTTTAGGAGTAGGGGTACCCTAAAAAAAACTCAAGATTTTATTTTACCACTTTGTCGGCATGATTAGTAGGTATGTACACCCATGCTAAATTAAAGCTTTCTAGTACTAAGAGTCTCTGAGCTAAGCCGCGGATAGACGGAAAGGCAGACAGTCAGACATGGCGAAACTATAAGGGTTCCTTGTTGACTACGGATCCCTAAAAAGTACTGTAAAAAGGCAGACTTAATGCGTGAGGCATTTTGTAACTGTTAACCTTAGGGGACGCGTTCGCGATTTAGGATAAAGTATACGATATCCTAAAACAGTTTAGTATTTTTTTCAGTTTCCATTTTGTAGCGAAATAAAAAATGAAAATTCACCAAATTCACCACGTATAATAATTAAAAAATATATATAAAAAGTTTAAGTCATAAATAACCCTCCTGGGGCAGTCCGGTAAATATTATCTAATCACAATTGAACCGAGTATTTGGCCTAAATGAAGAGCTTATGAGAAAACTTAAGATATTTCAGATGGTAGGTACATCTTAGCCACGCATTTGGTTTCTCAACCAAGGAACCGATTGCAATCGATCTTAAGTTCGACCGACGAACTTGTGAAGGCCGCAGGAATCCGCTGGATGCGGGAAGCATAGAAACGGTCGAAGTGGCGGTGCTTGGGGGAGGCCTATGTCCAGCTGTGGACGTCTTTCGGCTGAAATGATGATGATTAGGATGATACTCTATCCTAAATCCAAACGCACTGATAGCGTCTCTTTGGTACTACTACTTGACCATAGATGGCGTTAAATTAAGAAAAGGAAAGCAATGACTGAAATTCTTGAGGTAATAAGTTTTCATGTTATCTTGAGTTTATGAGAATTGAATATTTTTTTCTTCGGCTTGCCTGTAATGGAAGTTGTAGCTTTGCTAATGTCACCTATGGCATGCGATCTATGTTAATCAGTACAAAAAAGCATGTTCGGTGCACAAAAATACGCATGTAGTATAAAATCAACATCGCCACGCTAAGCGAAACGACGCTATTTAATTGGTCTCATCCGGTTGTGGTCGGGAATCGATACGAACCTTGACGTGGCCGTGGAAACGTGCGCCGAAACAGAAACTATGACGTAGGCATGCCTAGAGGAGTAACACGGTGAAATGTATCTACATTAATGAACTTTACGTCACACCTGGCCATAATGTGAAGTTTACCGCACGCTACGCGTACAGTAAAACTCGCATTATGGCCAGGTGAAGACGTAAAATTGTATAGTCACCACGCGCAGTAAAAAAGAAAGCCCTCTATCGCATATTTACAACCCTCGTCTGCGGCTCGGGTCGCAAATACCTGCGATTTCGGGCATTCTTTCTTTTACAGGTAAGTAATGTATTCCCTTGGTAAGTAATGTACTATTATTAACTTTATTATGTCTTATAAAAAGTGGAAATACAGTTATAAACCCATTACCTATTGTGTTTACACCCTCTAAGGATGTAATAAAGTCTATGTATCTCCTTTAGTAGAACCGAAATTTAAAGAAAGAAGATTAAAAATATCAAAACAACCTCTCACAATTGCTACATTTTATTCTACTACTAGATGTACCTTTATGCAATACGGTCATGCAAACCGTTTTCCCAGAAAACACGAGTTTACACTAAAAGTACTAAGGGTTAAAACATTTTCAACCTTATAGTACAGAAGTTAAACCACACTATCTCTCGCCCGACTGTCCGAATATATTGGACGTGGTACACAGCTAGATAAATTGTATTGTTCCTAAGCCTTACAGATTTCAGCTGGACATAATAGGTCTAAAAGCTTTTCGGTTGAACAGGCCCGTTCGTCATATATTTGAGCGGACATTCGAGGCCTTTTAAGCACGGCTCGTTGGTTTTATAATAGGCTTAAACCCACCCAGATGTGTGTCTCACTATAGGATGATTCTGGGAATGTATAGGCATTGTCACATTGTGTTGCAATTGACAAATTCAATTTGTAACAGGCGCTATGGCAGCGTGTTGGGAACTATTTGACTTGGATATGTACATCTTTCATTTAATTCACATTGTGCTCCGGGTTCCATTGCAATCATGTTAGCAGTAACCAATTACATTATATAGGCTTTCAGAGAACCGGCCTAAGCTGAGTGCTGTAGTGCTGTAGGTAATATCATTATGAAGATATTATTTATTATATGTTCACCTCAGTCTAATCCTTTGGGGAGAGCAGGCGTGAAATTATGGTGTGTTTAAGTATTATCTATGCAAATAAATAACTGAAGTGTCTGTTTGTCATGTCAAAATAACACTTTTTTTCTTAATGCATATGAAAGTATATTCTGTAATTAAAACATTTTTTTTTGTCTGTCTGTATGTCTGTCTGTCTGTCTCTTTGTTCCGGCTAAACTCCGAAACGGCTAGGCTAATTGGGACGATTTTGACGAACTTTCACTGGCAGATAGCTGATGCTATAGGGAGTAATTTAGGCTACTTTTATTTTAGAGAAAGTCACGCGGGCGAAGTCACGAGCAGCAGCTAGTTCATAAACAAATTGAGAGTCTCCTAAGTAAAAAATTTGACGTCGAACGAATAACTGCTAGTTTTAAGAATTGATTTCACCTTTGCCGTTAAAATTGTGCAGCTTTGAATTTAAAACGCGCTCCCGAACGAAATATGAAAGTACCTTTCAAATATTGAATAATAAAAATAACGGATATTCCCCTTGGGGCGACGTATCAATCAACCGAATGGGAGCTGGGCTTTAAAAGTTTTCAGTGATAAATGGTAGATTCGCGTCTGGCACTTGTCGAACGATAAATTGCTATTCACAGCTTCGACAGCCGTCAAATGGCGTTGGGAAATCCACACGATAATAATATGTAGCATTTTAATACGAATATTTTAAGAGGATTAACGCCGTCCACTAGCGACATTCCTTTTTTTATTTATTTTATTTATTCATCTTTAATTCAGGCACAGTACCCATAATTTGTTAGTTTTACTTAAACTATGTTAGACTAAATTAATTAAGACACAAACATACATACAAACATAAACAAATTATAAACAACCATAACAATACAACACAGCCTAAGGAACATAATATTTATTCTGCCATCTTCCGGAGACACCAGGCAACAGTACATGCACTGCGCACAGGTGCCCCATCAGGTGGCCTTCAGACTTACTGGCAACAATGCTCAGGAGACTGTTGTCACTGTCTCGCATCCGACGCAGTAGTGATGCAGATCCTTTACGCATGATCGCAAAAAAATCATCTGTACGTGCTGCTGCGAACATCCCTGATGCGCTACAGAAACGTGGCAGTGACAACAGTATCCTAAAAGCATTGTTGTATTGCACACGCAGGGCATTATACGTTTTTTGCGTGTATGTGGTCCACAGACTGCAGGTATAAAAAGCCTGGCAATATGCCCTAAATAGTGTTATCTTGACATTATTGTCGCACTTTGCAAATCTGCGGGCCAGCATGTTGCATCGAACGGCCAATGCCCTGCGCTCTCTCTCCATATCACAATTATCAGTGCCATCCTCTGTAACCCAGTGACCAAGGTACTTAAACTGCTTTACTCTGTTAAGAGTTGCACCACATAGCGAGACTGGTGGTACCAATTCATAGGTCTTGTTTTGTGCCATAAAAACTAATAGCTCGCTTTTCTTGGCATTATACCTTAGTCCATGAGCTCCAGCGTAGGACTCACATATATTTAATAGCTTCCTGAGAGCACTGATCGACGGACTCAGCAGCACCATATCGTCAGCATAACTGATGTTGTTAAACGAAACACCATCAACTGTGCATCCGATGCCAGTGCTGCTGAGTTCCTCAATCAGCTTATTCATATAGATATTAAACAACTTGTGTGAGGTCAGACCCCCTTGCCTCACTCCGCACTCTAGCCTGTACATATCCGAGTATGCTCCTGTCCACCTCATTGTGTTATATTGGTTACCGTACCAGAACTTAAACATATTAATTATTTCTGGCGGCAGGTTAGCTTCATTCGACAATTTTTTCCACAGGATGTCATATGAGACAAGGTCAAAAGCCCTGGATAAATCCAGGAAGCATGCATACACAGGTGTCCTCCTCCCAGTGTAATATTGCACTGTGCTCTTTAGGGTCATAATCGCAGTCTCGGTTGATAACCTATTCCTAAAAACAAACTGTCTGTCATTAATGTTTAATTTTTTACCTACATAACTGTCAAGTAAACTATCCTTTAAAAACATATTATCTCGTGACTGAGAAGGAATTATGAAAAACGCGTCAACAAACTATATCGGTAAGTGTGTCTAGAATTTTCTAATACCTTTTTTAAAGTTTCATAATGAGACATGGAGCAACAAAATACGATCTAGAGGAATGTGGCCGTTTTTATTTAGATCGTAGTTTGTTGCTTCGTGTCTCATTATGAAACTTTAAAAAAGGTATTAGAAAATTCTAGACACACTTACCGATATAGTTAGTTGAGGCGTTTTTCATAATTCCTTCTCAGTCACGAGATAATATGTTTTGAAAGGGGTGTCGCTAGTGGACTGGCGTTAATACTCTTAAGGGCTGCTTAATTACACCTTATAACTGTGCAGACAAAAAATAGTTTAAAACCAGATTTGTTGTTTAAGGCGACGATAGCCGACTTTTAATGATTTTATACTGAAGATCACGTCTAAACGAGTAGTGTTAATGATTTGGAAAAAATATATGTCAAATTAGAGCATTTTCTTAATAACTTAGTATGTGAATATTTTAGATTATGTTTATATTACATAATGAAATTAATTTGTAAAATTATGTCTAACGCGGATAAAAAACTGAGAATCACGCATAATCTATCAAGCGTATTTTTCTGAAACCTTTACCTTTTTAAAGATAATTTAATTATTGATCTTTTAATATACGTGTTTTATTAAAATACCTTTTGTTTTATGTATAATAAATTAATAATGCGTCTTATTTGGGACAGCGCTCCTGGATGGGCGAGTCCTATTACTGGCTGGACGTACGACGCGTTGCGTGAGATCAGTACAGAACACGCAAGCTAACCACTCAAGGTCAGTGGCATATATCTGGGCCTGAAGTTTGGTTTGATTTTGCTTTGGGTCGAGACTCTTTGTGCGTACCTATATATATTTTTATGAGCAGTAATCTAACTTAAGATGGCGTACAACGGTCCACCAGCGCCACTCTTATAAAAAAATATTATCTCGAGACTGAGAAGGAAATATGAAAAACGGCTCAATAAGTAAGTAAACAACCTCGGTAAGTGTGTCTAGAATTTTCTAATACATTTTAAAAATTTCATATTGAGACACGTAGCAACAAAATACGTTCTAAAGAAAAAAACCTTAAAACAAAAAAAAAACCTCTTAAGACTGCAAAGCCTATTATTAGCAAAACAAGATAGAATTGGAGCACTCGTAACATAACAAACTATGTACCATGTATTAGTATTTATTATTTTTGAATTATCTATCCCAAATGTTGCACCTGCCATGTTGTGTCTCTGCATCACCCTAATGTTGACTGGTAGAAAATGCCTCAGTCATTAAGTCCGCCTTTGTACAGTATAATTTACTTGTGCATAAGATTTAATTAATAAATAAAACACACAAAAAAAATGACGCAGCTCAGAAACTTTTTCATAAAATGAATAAACCGATCCATGCCAAGTGGTAGTTCGGTAGACGAGCCCCGATCAATTTAATTACTGGTTTACATCACGGTCGTATTTCTCAGAATATATTATGCATTGATCGTCGACTAGTGCACTTCAGTGACAGACTGACAAAACACGGTTAATGAATTATTTGAAATTCTAGTGTTTGTTTCGCTCTGTTATTTTATAGATGCGAAAATTTAATTTATTTGTGAGTTGTTAACGAACGTATTGATTTTTGCTTTCATTTTATTTCGTCTTTGGCTCGGGAACATGTCATCTCAGTATTCAAATCTCATCTTTCGTGTTTTACGTTTCATACAATCATGCGTAAATTAGCATCATCTTCCTGCCCTTGTCCCATGTTACTTGGGGTCGGCGCAACACGTTTTCTTTTTCCATTCCCCCCTGTCAACCGTCACTCTATCATTCACTCCCTTCTCTTTCATATCATTCTTCACACAATCCATCCATCTTTTTTTTGGCCTTCCTCTCCCTCTCCATCCATCCACATTTAAGTTCATCACTCTCCTCGTCACATACGTTTCCTCCCTCCTCACCACATGCCCATACCATGCCAAACGACGTCCTTTCAACTTTTCTGTCACCGGCGCCACTTTCAAACTTCCCCTTATATACTCATTTCTGACTTTCCATTCTCGTCACTCCACACATCCATCTCAACATTCTCATCTCCGCTACGTGCAATCTTGTTTCATCCGTCCTCTTCACGGCCCAGCATTCCGATCCATACAATACGACAGACTTGTAAATTTTCCCATTAAACTTTTAATAAAAGATACTTTTAACTTTCAGTACAGGTATTTAGCGCTGAACAATAATTTTCAGATAACAGAGACACAATGATTCTATAGATATGTTTAGCGTTAAATGAAGGATATCTTATTTCATTTATTTATTTGTTCCGCATAGTCCCCAAAAGTTCGCATACTTGGTGACACATTGTAGAAACAGATCGTTGAGACGTGTCTTGTACGCGTGTTTTCTCGCACATCTGTTGATCTGTCACCCACTTTACCTACCTGTGACAATTTTTGAGACAAAGCTGGATGTCTAATAAGATACCGTTAGTTTCCATTCGACAGTGCATTAGATAGACCCACCCCTTGTTCCTGTTCAGATGGAAACTGCGAACAATATTGTGTAATATTATTGACCAATGTTTTAATTACTCCTTCTACGTCCTATTTACTATGGATTCTGATTGGCTAAGCTGCTGCATGCTGATTGGTGTACTCTTTGCACTGCGCAGATATGATGCGTAGTTAGCCTTTCTTTCAGTTTCATGAACTAGATCAGGCTTTTCAACCTTTTTCATGGCGCGGCCCCCTTAGTATAGAAAAATATTTCGCGACCCCCTCCCTTGAAATTCAAGTCTGTCACTTTAGGTACCTTTTGGTTAAACAGAAAAACAGAATACCCACAATTAACCACAGAAGCTTTGAAGTGTTTCATTCCACTCGGAACCTCCTATTTGTGCGATTTAACGTTTTCGTCGATGGCTCAAATAAAAGGCAAAAAGAGAAATCGCCTAAATTTTGAAAGCGATTAATTCATTATAATCATTAAAAAAAAAAAAATATGTAAAATTGGTTAACGATAAACAGGCGTAACAATCACATTAATTTGAATGAGTACGCTTGGTCCTCGTCACATTAATGATTTATGTGATTTGTAGGTATTTGTTGATTCGTGTTAACCTAAGCCTTTAATTAACTTTTTCTTAATACATGTAACATTTTGAACGGGTATGGTTTTATATTTATGAGCTTTAAATTTTTAAGTAACGGCGACCCCCTTTAAGAGGCTTGGCGACCCCTAAGGGGTGGCGACCTACACGTTGAAAAACACTGAACTAGATAATATATGAAGTAGGTTAGGTTAATTAAGTTTTTTGTTCGCTGTAGCTCGTATGTAACGACCTACAACGAAAAAATAACTTTTGCGGGCACTGCACTACGAGTATCTTAGAAATTTTAAAGAGTGGTTCGTACAAAATAAAACTGTGTAAAACTTGTAGGTATAAATACTTTATGAGCGTCATGTTTTTATTTCTAGAAAGTTATACCCACTTGTAATCGAAATTGTATACCAAATAATCTGTATGAGTCTTGTTACTTGATTATGAATGAATAATAATAATATGTTTAACTATTTACGCCTTATTTGTGGATTCCAAAATAAATACCTACATTCGTGAATAAATCCTGTATCAAGTAGAATTTTTCTTAGTTTTTAACTCAGAACTCAATTGCTTTCCTTTGATAAAACGGAAGACATTTTCAAGGATGTGTTACAGAGTACTCGCTTACTTACAAAATGTTCACGAGCCGGTTTTATTAAAGTGTAGGGGGATGTAGACGCCTGTGAAACTCTTCAATTTTTTTCTCCAAAGCCGTTGTTCTTTTGTCGTCGATTACGAGTATCGTTATAAAAACTGCATTATAAATGCGCATTATTGATGTTGTATCTAAATCTTAAACGGTGTTTTCTTTAGGCTTTCGGTAAATTAATTTACGTTTGGCTTTGGTTATAACATATATCACACTATCCTGCCTGTATTCCTTGAAGGCGTAGCCAGAAATGTACTCCACTAGTGTTTAGTTCAGTCACATTTCGCAAACAATGCTATAACTACGTCACTATAAGGGTGAGCCTGACTGTAGGGAATGTTCATCTCCGATAGTTTATTACTGTTTCAATCACTTTAATTGGAAAAAGGCATAGAACGTCTGTTTAACACTATCTTCCTTTTTTAAATCAAATGATGGTTATCAATTCATACTTTTTTTATGATGTTTGACCAACGGATTGTACTTTTTTTGAACTTTGGCCCAAGGATTTGGTTTATATCAAATAATTTGCGATTGCAAAATGTAAAAAACTAAATGAAGAAGTTCCTCAGGTATTGACACTTCTGATCCCGTATTCATCCATTTTTTTTTTTTTTATAACCATTTCTTTACGTTTGTCAAATATTTTTGAAAGTTGTAGGTACATGAAAATTGGTATTCAGTTAATCTTATTTTCTTTACGTCAGAGTAACTATTACTCTTAGAATTTATAAACTAAACAATAAAATTAAATCTTTTCAAAATTCACTAGGCTAAGTAGAAAATTATACTAAGTACTCGTAGTCAGTAAACCTTGGTAACATTTTAAACTTAGTTGAGTTTAAATCTGAATTTAGACTAGGCCTTTTGCCGAAAATTTGAATATAAGATGGCCTTTGTAGGTCAAGGTCATTGAATAATTTAACAGGGAATTCTCTAGGGCCAATTTTTTTTTGTTATACGGTAGACACCACAACAACGTCGCAGGGTAAAACTCCCTTTGCTTTTAAGAAACTGGATCAATTAATTATGGATCTGGACTGTAAAAAAACAGTTGTTGTTCAATGATATACCTAACAATGTTTTTGTAAAGTATTTGGTTATCTTTAGGAACTAGTATTTCTTAATTGTGTCAGTTAGTGAACACTTTTTTTATTGAATAACGCGTAAAAAGCTAAAGCAACATAGATATATTACGTATCCAACATTACCTTTCATTTAAGAGGGTACCGAGCGCGTAGTGGCGCCCTCATCGTTTGTTTGTTTATTTTATTTTAGACACAAGACTATAAGTACGTTATTATTATTACAAACAGTAGTTTTACATTGTTATGTTTTAATGTAACCCTTAAAACGGAGCTTAGTGGCCACTATTTTCCATTACCAGGATTACAATAAAACTTAACAATTCAAAACTACTGTTTGTAATAATAATAAAGTATAGTATTGTGGATCAGAAAGTTACATGCTTATTTTCTGCATTTTCATTCTAAAATAACGCGCTCGGTAGCTTCTTAAGTATACTTTCATGTTAAAATGGTTTGCACGATGTACTAGAGAAGTAAAACTCACTCTGTTCAAGGCGTTTCGCCAGTCCTTCTACACGTGCAGCCTGTGGGTTAGACATACGCAGAGGGCCTACAACGTTCTTCGCGTGCAATACAATAACGCCTTTAGGGTGCTGTCGCGGTTCTGTAGCGCATCGGGCATATTTGCTGAAGCAGATACAGATAGCTTTCAAGCTATCATGCGAAAAAGAACGGCATCCCTGATGCTAAGGATTCGGGGGAGCACCAACAGTATTTTAAAGGTAATTGTCAGTAAGCCTGATTGCCCGTTCCTGGGGCACTGGACCCGCATGCACAGCTGCAGGTCGGGTGCAGCGGGAAGCGGGCGTAGTTATAGTTATAGATTTTTAAATTGATTAATTTTATATCATGTTTTATTTATGTATTTATTTAAATGAAAAATGTTACTAACATAGTTTTATAAGTGTTACTAACAACAATATGAATCGCTTGTGTTCGAATTAAATGAATAATAATAAAACATGAAAGTATTCTAAGACGAAGTTCTTTCTTTACATGACATTTTTTTTAAACCACGCGCAACAGAAACGTAGTGAACAAAATAAAAGACTCTAAGATATACTTTTTAACCTTTAACTTTCGTGTCCGGTCACCTAGCAACATAAATTTCGTCAACAAGTGTATCTGTATCCACGTGCTACATTGTTAGTTTTACGATCAAAGTCGAAGGGGACCGCCAATAGAAGGCATAGCGTGTGCCTCCCCACTGGTCAGGCGACTTAGCAAGTGTAGGACGCTTCGGCTCGCTTGCACGACAAATATAATATATAATAGTAAATTTAGAGGCCTTGTTCGGGAAACTATTTTGGATATTGCTCCGTAATATTAAACTCTTTCTCTCTCTTCTTTTAAATTGTAAGCGCACTTCGCATTAATTTTATAACATGCACAGCTTTTATAAAATGTGGAAAATGTCGTGGGTACTCACTCTAAAGCTCAAATTTTGTGTAATACTGAAATTTGTAACTGTTTATTTCCCGAAAAAAAATAATAATTAAATAACACATTAACCGCTAAATGTATTGAAAACATCGTTCTGTTTCTGCCAACCGTTTGAAGATGATAGAGAAAGAATTATGTTTTGAATAGGTTTAGCGTAAAATTTATTAAGTGATTGGTGGTGCAAGCGTGCCCTAGTGTTGTTAATTTTTAATACCTACTTTGTTAAAGTAACTTACTTATAAATGTCAGACACAAACACACACTATTGGTTGGATACTAACTGTTCCCCGCGGTTTCAATTACATTCTAGGGAACCTACTTAAAGTATTTTGATAATAGTATCTTATTTAGTAATCCAGAACAAACGTGCGACCAACATCCAAAGCTACTTAGGCGTTTATGTGCGATAACAAATATTTTCACAAACTTTTACTTACACAATATGAGTTAAGATTGTTAAAAAAAGTGTAATGCAAGGGTTGCTTTGACTATTAAGGGGGGTGCGCTAAGATAGTCGTGAAATTCAAATTTTAGCCGACGAAATACCTAAAAAAATACAATACACTAGGAAATCCTTTGGGGAAATAAGAAGAGTGTTTACTTTTACCTTTTTTTACCTTTCACTCCAACCAAAATCAATCTGCCTAGCCTTTTTCTAATTATGTTGGGGTTGGCTTCCAGTCTGACCGGATGCAACTGGATAGATAGATAGAATACTCTTTATTATGTACACCATAAAAATTACAGATTTATATGTAGAAATGTTACATGGTGACACAATGGGCGGTCTTATCGCTAGAAGCGATCTTTTACAGACAACCTTTGGATGAATTAAAAGTAGAAGGACAGACAATACTGCAGGTACGAGGGCGGCACTGAAAATTTCGGGAATCAAGGAAGAGACACAACATTACTATTTAAAAATGTATTAATTGCTTTTCGAAGTATTCTCCGCGAAATTTGACATATTTTTCCATACGATGGAACCAATCATTGAAGCAACCATTCCATTCGGAAGTTGGGGTCTCCAAAATGGCCGTTTTGTAGGCGTCCACAGCTTCTTCAGGTGATGAAAATCTCTGTCCACGCAATTTATTCTTTATTTTAGGGAAAGTTTAGAAATCATTAGGGCTTAGGTCGGGGCTGTACGGCGGATGGTCTAATAATTCTATGTTTTCTTGCTCTAAAAACTCTTTTGTTCTGTGCGCGGTATGAGAACTCGCATTGTCGTGATGGAGGATGATGCGGCGGTTGCAGTTCTCTTTACGGAGTTCAGAAACGACCTGTGGCAAACAAATGCTAGCATACCATTCTGCATTAACAGTTCTTTGTCCCTCAAGAGGAATAGTCGTAACATGGCCGGTTTTGGAGACAAACGTGGCCACCATTTTTTTTGCAACACACCGTGAACGAACAATTTTTGTTGGCTTTAACTCATTTTCGAACACCCAAACTCGTGACTGGTTTTTTGTTTCGGGTTCGTACGCATATATCCAGGATTCGTCACCTGATACGATGTTGTATACAGCATTTGAGGATCCTGCGTGGAATCTTTCGAGAGTTCTGACGCACCAAGTAACGCCAGCCGCTTTTTGCTCTTCACAGAGCGAATGCGGTATCCATCGGGAAAACAACTTTTTTACACCTAATTGTTCATGCAAGATTATTTGTATTTGACTCATGCCAATGTCTAAAGTTGCCTGAATTTCGCGGTATGTCACATGTCGATCTTCCTCAATCAGCTTACGCACAGCATCAACGTTTTCTTGGGTGACTGCAGTTTTTGGACGACCTTGACGGGGATCATCACTGAGCTTGACACGTCCACGTTGAAATTTAGCAAACCAGCGATAAATTGTAAAAAAAAAATCGGAGAAGTAAGAAAAATGGTTCACTCTTAACGTTGGACCACTAATTACGCCACAGCCTGTATATACAACATTATTTTTAGTATATGCAAAACCTGAATATAGTTTGTTCAGAATGAGTAACTGAATCGATGCCAATAGTTTTTACACCATGTTATATTTTTTCCCAAAAATATTTAAAAAAGATTACAAGTTGGACACCGAGCGACACTAAGTACCTATCCGCACTTGACCATTACGACAAAGTCCAAAGCCTGCAAGTGTGATGGAAAATGTTATCATCAGTTAATTACATTACAATCGTCGTACGGTTAGGTACCTACTACCAAATTAATATTATTATTAATGAACGCAAGGCGAGGGCGGCGCGGGTGCGCTGCGTGGTGAGCATGTTTTTGTACGGACAACCAGGTAACATAACAAGCTTATAACTTTGTTATTTTTCATGATACAGTTTTGATATTTTGTACATAAATTCTTTACATAAAAATACTAGGTACGCATAAACTAAAACTAATGTTGTATATATAAAATAATAAACATGAAACTCGAGCAAGGAACTTTAAGTAATGATGATGTTTAAGGAGAGAGGAAGTGTTTTTTTTTTTTACCATAATTTTAAAAGTGGACAAAGATTGAGCACGCCTGTTCGACATGGGCAAGGCATTCCATAGCCAGTATTTATACATGGAGAAATGCCTATATGACCTCCACAACCATTGGGTTGTGGAGTTCAGATAGGTAGTCCAGGCAAGGGGCATGACTTCGGACTCTCTGTAACGACTGTCAAAGATCTATGTATGACTGCCGGGACGAACGAATTAACGTGCTTTTCGAGGCACGAATGGTCACCCATCTATGAACTGACCGCGGCAGGCGTAGCTAAATCTGCGTTGGACCCGTGCCACTGTTATTATTTAGCCACGAGCCCCTTTCACTAGAACTGCAACCATACAGCTAATTTGTAACTTCTTTGTAATTTTAATGAGGCAAACATTTTTCTACGAAAGACAAACGAGGGCATGCAACATGTCTACTACTTATATTTGTATTAGGACTGTCTAATGCTGTTGCGTGAATGAGGTGACCTGCTTTGTACAGACACCATTATCTAACCAAAAGTACGTATGCTTATTATATATATACACAGGGGTATATACAGGGTATCCCAAAAATCGACCGACATAGGTACTGTAGGTGAACATGTTCACTTTTTTTTAAAATCGTCCCTACTGTATAAAAATTAACAAAAAAATATATTTGAAGAAATAAATCAAATAAGAGTGAATTTATGTTGAATTTGTTAGTTTTTATGAAGAACCAAAGGTAATTACGGATAAATTAATAATTTATTTATTTTGATGGAAAAACTTATTAATAAAAAGATTTAGGGTTAGGTTAGGATTTAGGGTCAGGTTCAGGGTTTAGGAATGCATAGAGGACAAACATACAAACGTTTATTTTTGTGTAACCGACCAGTCATATTATGTAGATACATACAAAAGTTAACTATAATTTATTTTGAGCATGTTATCATAAGGTTTACTAGTAAATGTATGAACTAGGAACACTAAGCACCATAATTCCGTGCTATAAAATATAAATTGGATAACGTATAGAAGGAAACTGTATTATTTCATGGTAATGAATTATGAGCGTTACGTTAAGGCTTTAGCAGGTCTTACTATAGAATGAAGCTAGAGTGTTTATGACTAATGTCGAATATACCAATCACCTATAAAATAGGATAAATTTATCAAATATGAGTTTTATGTTACGCGCCATATGGACTTAATGTTAGGTTTTATACGATACAATCCGAAGAGTATTTACGTTATCGTACTTTATGTAGCACCGTACATACTTAGCTGTAGGGTTGATCTAAACGATGACGGATGCATGCATGCCGTCCGTCGGGACAGGTCAACTCAAAGCTGAAATGACTCTTTCTTCATATACACACACACGCCACACACATACACACACACACCAAACACACAACACACCCATTCAAACCAAACACACATCACACTCACATTTCACATACATATATATCATACCATACCTGAAATCACCTCTCTAGTGTCCACTCTGGAATTCGTACCTCAAGCCCCAAGATGCAGACTAACTATCTAGTTTGGGGCTCACTGGAAAATTATATATTGTAACCTAGCTCTAGGTAGTATTTTAAAAAGTAGTTTTTGGAAAAAAGAAGTCAGCTGTTCCCTACAAAGTAAAAACAACGCCCCAACGCTATCAAAATGTAAGGAACAGCAGATTTTTTTTTTTTTTATGTTCGGGGTTTGTCCCATAGTAAAACTTCTTCATTTTCATGAGTATCTACTACACTTTCTTTCATTTTTTGTGCTGTCTTTTGTGTGCACTAAATAAATGTTATACCTATCTACCTATGTATCTATCTCTAAAATAGTTCGACCGACATTCCCAATCTCAAGCTCGCTAGTCCCAATTACTGGATCAATCTGCAAAGAGTGCCGTCGCAGACTGGTCCGCCTTGGGCTTGTCTGATCTTCAATATTCGACCAGCCACTGATTGGACGCCGTTGGGCTGTGCAAAGGGATACCTATTGTTGTCACCAGCCAATTTAATGAGACTGCGTTCATGCCAATTTTGTAGGTTGACTTGTAACTTTGTGGTTTGTACCTGTGTAGGATGATGTGAACAATGTTTATTGTTTGAAGAAGATTCAGACTTTCCTTTGATAGTTAGGGCGCTTTTTATTCATAATTTTGAATAGTGTCTTGGTTAGACAGTTAAAATGCTTTATAATATGATTGATTAACAAATAATGTATTAATTAAATAATTAACAAATAATTAATTAATTAAATAATTAACTAATAATTAATTTATTTAATTACTTAAAATTAATAAAACCATGCATAGAATGAAACGGTACAAAGGTACTTAAGCTGTAGTAGTTAAGTAAATTTGGCTCACAGCTATTTTATGGTACAAAATAGCTCACACAAGAATAATAAATGACTATTAACTCGTTCTTCATCTTCTTAATAAATTGGAAAATTAGAAGGACATGGAATTAAAAAAACATACCAGTGGCTGAACATAAACCTGAACTATTCAAGATACCGTTAGGAAATGTCGCAGTTTCGAATACTCATTCCAGCCATAATTGGTTACAAAATGGGTTAATATTCCGCTGGTGTATCGGAATATTGGTCTGACACAGTGTTTAATTAATCGGACGCGCGTTCTCTCATTCAGTATTCGAACGGGGCAAATTGTGGGACAGTTGGCAGGCAGGCGGGCAGGCAGCTCTCTATTGGGTTTAACTGATCGAAACACGATTTAATCGGCGTTTCGTATCGCACTAGCACTTGCCATTTCTATTGAAATCGTCTCTATTTTGTAGCTACGAATGCTTTTCTGTTCCGAAAAGTGTATTTGCTAGTTTCCTTTAACATGGAGGAATTGAATTATTTGAATCTTTATTAATGTTATAAATTCAGTGAGTCAATTTAGAATCTTCTATTCATTATGAATACTACTCGTACTTACTAAAATTTATTTTGCAATTTTGAGAGAACTGAATAACTAAAATGTTCTAGTTTGTAGAAAATTACGATTTATGGTTATTTTTATTATAACATTTAGAGTCGAAGAAAACTTAAACGACTTATTTTATGTAACTCTTACAATACTTATCATAAAGCAGTTATTGATTTATTTACTGAGTTATTTACTTTTACTTCTACGATTTAGTGATAGTTTTGGACATATTTATTTTTCCATTTGGAATATAAAAATCCTTGCTTTTCCGGCGAAAATATGCAACATGGTTGGGGTATAACGAAAATGGTAAAAAGTCATTTTGACGTAAATCGTCATTTAGTTCTCCACCTACGCTGACGATATGTTACTTCTTTATGTATCTTTTAATTTTGTAGGTTCTGCTTATTCTTTAGTGTAATTTCAGAGTTTAACTATACCTATATTATCTTGACTCTTAACTGTTTTTTAAATTAACATCCGTCCTGTCTAAGAGAGCCGGGTGATCTGTAACTCAGGACCTTCCTACTCATACATCTCTCTCTATTTAAGATTGTGAATTTTATTAACCAGTGCCTATAATATGATGTTGAGGCAAAAAATGAAGATTTATGATTCGTTCATGTTTTTATTCATTTGATGATCACTATGACGATAAAGCTTAAAACATTTACCGTCCATAAAAAATTGAATGCGATAAAAAAAATTGTCCAGTTTATATTACTGAAGTCTAGTTTATATTCGTCCATTCAGGGTTTAGATTAATTAGAAGATTAGATTAATTTATCATAACGAAAAATGTATTTGAAGAGTAGGAAGTCTTAAGTCATCTTTTGCAGTAAACAAAGTTGTGTTAAAAAAAAATGTAGTCGTAAATTAAAATAATTTATTCTATTTTAAAATTAATTGACTGATAAGTGGTTATTAGTCAATTAATTTTAAAATAGAATTAATTATTTTAATTTACGACTACATTTTTAAACTAACTTAAATTGCGGAATTGAAGTTATATGTAACATGTTTGGAAAAGGTCCCTCCGTTATAAATTAATTTCAATTAACTCGTGAGGTCAGCGCGTTTTTATTAATTACTTCGATCGCGGTAACTGGTAAATATATATATTTTTTTTCATTGTATTTATTTTTCTAGCCTTGTAGACAAATATATGACCTGACGGTTGGAAATTAAAAAAAAAAATGTCTCCTTTTTATGTACGATCGGCTGTTTAGCCATAATTAGATGTGGTCTAGGGTTTAAAAAAATTGCATTTCTATTTTCAAGCGTGAAGTGAGCGGTCATTCTACCGGATTGACACTAATGACAGCTGACTTCACTTAAGTTCTCACTGTGAGATTTTAACGAAATAGATCGCCAGTTTATTTGGTTGAGTTCCACTATGTGCCCTCTTTAAAGGCGTTTTATGTTAACCTTTAACTCAGTAATTAGTTGGAAGATTGTGTGAATTGAAAGCTTCAAAATGTACTAGGGGAACTTGGGGCTTATTTATAACGTTGAGTTATATAATATAGTGATGTTGTGATGATTAACGTATGCTTAATCATACATTTATTGACGTTTAAACGTCTCTTAACTTTAAGCAACGTTTAATAAACCCTTAGTTTATTAGTTTAACCCTTCATAACGTAGATCTACGCGAGACATAATGGGTTTTTAATTGTGTCTCTAATTACGACATATGAGAGGTTGAAAGAAGTTATGCTCAATCATACATTTATTGACGTTTAAACGTATCTTAACTTTAAGCAACGTTTAATAAACCCTTAGTTTATTAGTTTAAAAGAAGTTAAAGACAAGGGATTACTTAGTTTTGCAAATATTATATGGTTGAGATAGCGAATACTGAAAAGTAAAATTATTTTCACTATTGCATTAATCTATCACTGTTAATTCTTAGTTCCACTATATAAAACGTTATAATACTTTTTAAATAGCATATGTAGTTGTTAATTCAATAAAGTTAATTTGTCTAATTTCCTTCGATGTCCAATTTTATGCAAAGCGATACAAATCAAACCCCTTGTGAAGTATGCGATCAAATAATAAAGCAACGAAATCGAATTAGAATATATTTCTTTATTTGTGCATGCCAATGCCAATGGGATTACGTTTCAGTAAATGCGGCTTGGCTCGGGAATGCTTCGTCTATCTCTTCGTACTTTATAAAATGTATCCAAACTTAATGCGTGTTAAGACTATTGGGTATACGTTTTTAAATATATTTGTTTATTAAAGTTAAATGGTAGAACCGAATATTACAAAGAACTTTATTTGAAAGTTTGTGAAAACGCAATGGTTTTAAATGGGCATAACAAATACAGCGCCGCTTTGAAAAAGTTTTAAATTTTCAAAAGGCAATTATTTTGTGTCAGAATATGGAAAACAAAATAAATAAACTGGAATTTGAAAAAATAAATAAACACAAACAGAAAGGTGTAAAAACGAGAAACGAATCTACCGTAAAAAGGATAAACGAATATGTTTTTGAACGTAACTGAGTGGAAATATCGGAATAGTTCGCAAATATTGGCGGTTTACTGGTTAGCCGCGAGACTTTAATTGTTTGCAGATCAAATAAAAGCAACCGTTTTATGGCTTTGAGGTATGAAACTCTTATACCTAGAAAAGGTCTGGGATATTTGTTGAATAATGAAAGTATTTTACACGTAGACTGGAAAGTTTGTGCCTTTTAGCTAACTGTAACTGTTGGTGATATATGTATACAATGTTATACCTACTTGGGAATGGGGTCGAGTTTTGGCAACGTTGAAATATAAAAAAGGCAGTTGGAGTGCGTCGCTCATACTTAGTGCTGTTTGGCGCGCTGAAGGCGCCTGCGATGTGGCGCCGTGCCAAGATCCATGAGCTTCTGTGACATCGCTCCGCAACTGTTGCTCAACGCTCAACTGTAGCTACTTCTTGTGCCTACATGCTAACATGAGACTGTTGCGTGCTTCCGAACTTTATCCTATGCTTATGCTTTACTGTGCCTCACAAAAGCAACTAATAAGTACACCAATTAACAATGTTTACATGTTTTGGCTAATTAATAAATAAAAGGTAAAATAAAGTCGCTCGCTAGCTTTAGTTGATAATAATGAATTCGCAAAGGATGAAACAGTCGCAGAAAGCACAAGATAGGAATAAGTTCGTAAGCGAGTAAGGCATAAATCTGTGGTTGTCATGTGGAGTTGTTGACCGTCAGCGTCGCGTGCTGGGGAGCGCGCGTCGCGAGACCTTGGCACTAGTTGCGGCCGCGCGGGCCTTGACACGCGCGACCAGCGCCGACCTGCGGGTCCTTACCGTTGTAGAGGAGCGTTGGCTCGGGGTCTCGGGGCGAAGGCCCCGGCGCGGTCGCGGCGGGCGCGGGGCTGCGGCCGCGCCCCTCGCCGACCACGTCGATCTCCTCGTCGGACTCCTCGGCCAGCTCCGCCGCCGGGGCCACCTTCCACTTCTTGGCCATGAGGCAGCGCGGCATGGCGGCGCCCGCATCGGCCTCAGCGCGGCCGCATCAGCGAGAGACAGACGAACAGAGAAAAAGAGAGAAAAGAGAAAGAGCGGCGCCCCGGGCGAGCGGCTTAGCGGGCGATCGCGCGCGTCCTCTTGCGGTTGTGGGGAGCTGGTGTGAGGGGAGTGCTTTATATAGAGCGCGGGGTGTTGCGCGCGCCGCTACTTCGATCGCTGCGAGCGGAGGGGTGGTCGTACAACGCCGCACAAACTTTGCTCGCCAACTTGGAGCGACACTTGACGGAGCGAGCACCGAACCCCACACGATCAACCAGTGGACTTCGCTCTCCGGGCACACGCGACTTGCCTCGATTACGCGCTACAGATAAGCTTATATCCGAGCGCAAAGAAAATCGCAGCGCTCAACTTAGCCGGCCAATGAATTCTTTTATTTACTTTCCAACAGTTTGTTTGAATAAGCAAAACAAAGCGTAACTCAAAAACTGCATTTTACTAAACTATTGAAACAAGAAGGTTACTGATTGCACACTGTACATTATATTCAAACTATTTTAAAGTTTATTACATTGAAATATTCATAAATAAAGTTTACAAAAGTTTGAACGGCGTCCTTATGCTAGAGGTAAACAAAACTTTTATTAATTACTAGCTTTTGCCCGCGGCTCCGCCCGCGTAGATGTCACTTATCGCGTAAAAAGTAGCCTATGTCCTTCTTCATATCCCAGGCTATATCTCTGCCAAATTTCATGACGATCGGTTCAGCGGTTTAGGCGTGAAAACGTAACATACAGACAGACAGACAGATAGACAGACAGACAGACAGCCAGAGTTTCTTTCACATTTATAATATTAAGTAAGGATGACACCCACAGTGTGTATACAGGATAGGTAGAGAAACAAGGTCAAGTTAATAAAGCTTGACGTGTATTGTGAGATAAAGGCGAGTTAGCCAAGATGAATGTCGAGCCGCCCCGGCTTCCTTCAGCGTCTCTCGGGACTCAGATAAGAGACCCCTATAATACAGTTATTCTTCATCGAGTATACTATTTGATATTTATTGACAACTGCGCCACCAGAAATGAAGCGTTAGGAACAAGGGTTTTCTTTAAACGATGCCAGTGCATATATTTTTATTTATAAAATCTGTAAGACGAGTACGTAGTTAGTGTTTCTAAAATATGAATGGAACTTAAATGACATTTGAACTAAATTAAAAACTTTTTTAAGTTTCAGAATGTTTTTTATTGATTTCAATGGATATTCATAATTGGTAAAACAAATATTTAAGGGTAAAATGACTTGCTTTTTTAAGTGCACTTGCAAAAGTAATTAAGGAACTAAATATCTGTTTGCCAAAGTAACCGACATAACTTAATCAGAAAACGGAGCATGGCAAAAAGACCAGCCCGCAAAAATTAAGACAAGACATCGCACATATAGATAATGCATCTCAATGAAAACGAATCTATGTAATTAAAACGAATACACGTACTTGCCAACATAAATGTTCAAGATAACATACATACAGCCATGCATACATCATGCATGCATACATCATGCATGAATACATCATGAATGCATACATCATGAATGAATACATCATGCATGAATACATCATGCATGCATACATCATGAATGAATACATCATGCATGAATGCATCATGCATGCATACATCATGCATGCATACATCATGCATGAATACATCATGCATGCATACATCATGCATGCATATAGTAAGCCTATAATATTCCCACTGCTGGGACACAGGCGTCCACTCTGTGAGAGGGAATGGGCCATAATTCACCACGCGGGCCCTGTGCAAGTTGGTGGAGTGGTTTGGTTCAGCATAAACTTAATGCTAACTTAAATTGTAAACTGATCAACTTCAGTTGCCCAGTTTGCAACTGTACATAATTCCCCACTACGAGGAAAATAGTAAAATTAACTTACTAGTACTACCCCGCGATCTATGAATGAGATTCACTTATACATCCATTTCAGCAAAACCAATCGGGGTTTCATTCAGTAAAGCCCTGATTTCTAGTTCAGTGTCAGACTATTCCCAGAAAAGTTCAAATATCTCCGGCTTAACTAAGTTTTAGGTATTTTATTTCTGTTTAATTTTATAGAAGTAGTTCTACTGTTGCTGTGGACTGTTGAGGATGCATGCATCTTCTGTGTTTGCGGGCTGAGTTTTTTACAAAGAACCGATGAAGTTTTGATTTTTCCTTAGGGGTATCAAATTGCATTTTGCATTTAGATATTTTAGCTAAAATAAATACAGGGAAACTGTTTGAACTCTTTTGACTATTTTTGATTATTCAATGAACCACTGTTTTTGTTTTTGGAGCCTAAAGGCGTCTTTGCTAACAAAAGGCAGGAAGTTAGAGCAGGTACGAACGTTCATTACCACTCTTGCTCATCACGTAATGTCGATTGCAGACTTGAAGAAGTCCACGGTTTTCTTCACCGTTAGTCAGTAATGTCCAAGATGAACTTGCATTTAGAAAAGTTCTAATAATCTTTAGAAAGTCACAGTACCTACTTGCCAGGTTTGAACTTGCATTCTTGTTTTTAAACTGTCATGGTCACTAACATTATTATTAACATAACCGGGATATTTACCATGTTTATTCATTTTTCTGAGTTCCCGATATTATATATTATATATTAAATATCGGGAACTCAGAAAAATGAATAAACATGGTAAATATCCCGGTTATGTTAATAATAATTGCATTCTTGTGCTTGAGAAGCCCTTAACCTCGAGCTATCACGTCTTAACGACGTACGGTGCAAACAGAAAATTGTCACGAATTTGTGAACAGGCCAGAGGCACTTTAGGTGTTGGCGGACCCTGGCGGAAATGAAACGTGAATGAGTCGCAACTAGTGACGCGACCCGGAATATTCTTTAGCGGACTAGGAATGGAAGTCGACTAGAGATTTTGTAAGAAGCTGTTATAGCTGTTATTATTATTTTTTGTTATAACCGCTCCGTCGCAGTATATGATATTCTCTATACATCATAATACCAAGACATTCTATTCTCATAATAGCACATACGCGAAATAAGATATTAACAAATAATGATATTCGCAAAACATGATAAACGCAAGACATCATATTCTAAGTACAGTCACGCTGAGAATATCATTTTCGGCGACAGATCACAATTCTGTTATTTTTGAGCGTTTTAATAGCAATAAAACCTTTATAACAATTGGTTGTTTACTCATTCAACATAACATCCCAATACACAACATCAACATAACAATTTTAATAACCGACAAAATATTAAAACGCTGCGGGTCCATAATCATGTACTGAATCCACGGTAACCGATTTCAGGTCGATGAAAGCCATCCTGTATATATACCAAATTATATGTGTATATAAGCACAAATAAAAATACGTAAATACACGAATATTCTAAAACAAATAGGTAAGACAAACAATAAGAAAATATTAAAGTTGTGATGATACTGCCAGCTTCTTACGAATGTGCTCGCGAACTTTGACTTTTTTTTACATTACAATTCCACGCGCTGTTTATAACGCACTCAACTCGAATGCGGTAACAACAGGGTTAACTTTCGGGAATCCAATGTAGGTACCTACCTATTGCTTAGTTTTCCTTTAGCATAATCAGCCTATACTTAATTAATGTCCCTAGTGCTGGGACACGGCCCACCTCTCTGTGAGAGGGCTTGGACCCTAATCACCACGCGGGACCAGTGTAGGTGTCACATGTTCTGAATTGTTGATCTAGGACATGTTGGTTTCCTCACGATGTTTTCTTTCAATGTTTCTGAGAGAAATAATGTACACAAAGTGGTGATGAAATAATTTACACAAAGTAAAGCGCCTGTCTAGGTTCGAACCTACAACCAACAACTTGTAAGTCGCGGCCGATACTATGGGTCACCACTGCTCTCAGTTTTCATTTAGTTGTTACCAATTCCTCCCAGTTATAGGCTAAGTGGTTTTACTTGGTTTGAACTGAGAAGGAATTATGAAAAACGGCTCAATCAACTATATCGGTAAGTGTGTCTAGAATTTTCTAATACCTTTTTTAAAGTTTCATATTGAGACACGAAGCAACAAAATACGATCTAGAGGAATGTGGCCGTTTTTATTAAGATCGAATTTTGTTGCTTCGTGTCTCAATCAATCTGCCTAGCCTATTCCCAACTATGTTGGGGTCGGCTTCCAGTCTTAACCGGATGCAGCTGAATACCAGTATTTTACATGGAGCGACTGCCTATCTGACCTCCACAACCCAGTAACTGGGTAACACGATACCCCTTGGAAAGACTGGTTGTCAGTCTTTTTTTTTTGGGCTTCTGACGACCCGTAACGACTATCAAAGTACCACGAATGACAGCCTGGACCAACGGTCGGCCTCGGTTTGTAAAGAAAGTCCACGGACCAACCCCTGCAAGCGTAGCTTAACCTGATGGATCAACCCGTGCGGTTGTTATTACTTAGCCAAAATGAAACTTTAAAAAAGGTATTAGAAAATTCTAGACACACTTACCGATATAGTTGATTGACCCGTTTTTCATAATTCCTTCTCAGTCACGAGATAATATGTTTTTATAGGAGTGGCACTAGTGGACCGGTGACAACCCTCTTAACGAACACAGACAGAGACGTTACAAAATGTAACGATAATCACACAAACACATATTAGCACTTAAAAAAGGTAATTTGTAAAACACGTAACAACTGTGGCCAATAATGTTGAACACAAACACTATTCTTTCATTGGACTAACTCACTGGACAAATTATATGCAGATAGACATTCTTTTAAACCGACTGCAAAGAAGCATATTTTTTTATCTAGTATTTTCTTTTACATAGATATTACCGTGTTTTCTGCTGGTCTGTAATGAAGCTCTCAAGTAAGCTTAGTATTAATCTGGCAAAGAGTTTTTAGAAGACCTGGTAATTGAACACTTGAGCTTAATTAAAAATTCTTACTCACAATTATCCGAGCATAGCCTAACCGCACCATAGCGCCCATCTATCTAATCAGGGAAAGTTCAAAAAGGAAATAAAAGCATAGAAGGTTTATTTATGTTTGAAATATAGTCTTGAGACAGTGGACCAACACAGATTTTTTAAACATATGCGCAAGCAAGCGCTTGATAAAAAAACCGGCCAAGTGCGTATGGGACCACGCATAATAAAGGGTTCCGTAGTTGGGATTAATTTATCCCAAAAACAAACTTAACTTTGTAGTTGGAAAACATGTCCCCAATACGGAATGTATGGGAGAACATGTTTTTAAACTATAAATGTAAGTTGGCCAACTAGGTATTACCCGGTAACTTGTAAAGCCTACTGAGCTATGATAGCTTTCCTTTAAACTTCGTTATATAAACTACTAGTTTTTGCTCGCAGCTTCGCTCGCGTTAATTTCGATTTAAGAAAAAAAACTCTTAACACACTACCAAAGTATCTATCCATACTAATATTATAAATGTGAAAGTAACTCTGTCTGTCTGTCTTTCTGTCTGTCTGTATGTTACGTTTTCACGCCTAAACCGCTGAACCGATCGTCATGAAATTTGGCAGGGATATAGCCTGGGATATGGAGAAGGACATAGGCTACTTTTTTTACGCGATAACCGACATCCACGCGGGCGGAGCCGCGGGCAAAAGCTAGTAATAATATAATTCAAACATGATTCGTAAGACACGTGGCGCCATCTATTATCATAAGAACGTTATTGTTGTTTTCCTCGGGAACAGTACGTTTTTTCGGGATGAAAAGCACCCTGTGTCCGTTTCTGTACACCTGACCACGTATATGCAAAATTTACCTGAGAGTCTCTGGGCTAAGCCGCGGACAGACAGACATACAGACGGACATGGCGAAACTATAAGGGTTCCTTATTGACTACGGAATCCTAACTACGTTCTATTAAAGGACGTATCTGTAAAATTGCTGTAACAGCCATTTGCTTTGATATGCTATAATTATGATCTTTCTTAACAGGAGGACAGTTTTGTTGAAATATGAGGGAGTCATTAGGGGGAATAATTTGTTAAAGATACGTTTTTTTTTTTAATTCAACGATTCAAACTCTATGCTCATGACGCTCTATTGAGATGACAGATTAAACATCCATCCAATACTTAATCTCTCAGATCCAATACTTAATCATCACTTAAAGCGAAACCTAATTTGGCGATTTATTACCTTTTATTAAAGCGACTAGGTCTTAATAATAAATTATTGTGCTGTATACGTCCAACGTTATATTATAATGCAATTATATCTATTGGAGCAAAGTGCAGAATGTACCGTGTAGTGCCGGACGTAAAGAATAGCACCACCCCATTTCCTCCCGTGGGTGTCGTAAAAGGCGACTAAGGGACTTACTAGAGAATGGGCAGCAGCGTTCTCTATACATTTTTTTTTAACACCATTCTGTGATCGCCAATCCGCCTGCCAAGCGTGGCGATTATGGCAAAACCCCCCAATAGGGGGAGGCTTATGTCCAGCAGTGGACGTCTTTCGGCTGAAATGATAATGAAGATGCAGGAAGTAATAAATGTAACCTGTAATTATTGGGCACTATGATAATTATGTAAGACTGACTGGATTCAGAAATCGCAATAGCATCGAACTGAATTAAAACATTTCAACAGTTTTTTAGTTCTACATGGGTTAAACAAGCGACGGTCTATTAACAATATCTAATAATTAACTTTGACTTAAAATAATAATAAGTATAGATAATAGATAATATAACAATAATAATAAATAAATAAGAGGTAATAATTATTAAAAAAAAAAAACAATTTATATATTCATATTCATATTCATTTATTTGCATTCCACAAGGTAAAAAGATGTAAACAAAGGGCTTAGAGCTAAGAGCCGTTGTAGACCCTGTAAGGGCACAGCAAAATTATTGTTAATTATAAAGATCATAATAAAAATTCAATTAAAATAATACATAAAACTTAGTAATTACATTTGCATAAAAGTCAATAACAATAACATAAAAAATTCTAATAATGGTAAGTAGGTAGGATATCAATGAATAAACAGAATTATAATACATATAAACCGGTATATAAAAATAATCTAAAATATTTAGGCACATTTGCAGATAAAATAATACATAAATAATAGATTAGTGAAATGTTAGTATCTTATTCACGATCTCCAAACTTTTTAGGTTAAAACTTGTTCCTATACCTAAAACATGGCTTCCTCTCTCCTACCCTTTTGCTGTGCCCTACAGGGTCCATAATGATCTAAATTATATAGTTACCACCTAAGTACACATTATGGTAAAGCAATAAAGATATTGAGTATTGAGTAAAGTTAATAACGCGCTAAGTACCTAAACCGACGCAGAGAACTACAAAAACTGTCGATATCTAACCAAAAAGGAAAAAAATATCGCTCTTCGCAACAAAATCACTGCTACTGCGTCGATTTGCGAAAAAGTCGAGAGGTGTCGTGGGACATCCAGTTGGAATGAAGTTCCTTTCGCTGTATACAGGGTGGTAAGCACATAAACACGCAACCTGTTACCGTGGGTTCCGTACATGATTCTGAACCCCTACGTTGAAATATTACTTGATATTTTTTGATAACCTACGAAAATGTTCTCCGCTTTGGGGTCTAAAATCATGCTGATATAGTTTTTGCATCGATGTCCCTGCCATCCCTGTATTATATATTAAATAATAGATACAATTAAAAAAAATTAACAACGTTTGAGAGTGCTTAACTATCTTTGAAGAGATTGCGTAATTTTCTACCGACTGCCACCAAGATTGCGCTTATACAATTGCTTCTTCTACCCATCCTTGACTATGATGATAGCAGCTTTCTTGACCCTACCCAAGAACAACTCGTTAAACTTGAGCGGTTTCAAAATACTTGTTTATGGTTCATATTTGGTTTGCATAAATATGACTATGTTTCTGAATTTCTTGTGAAGCTCAAGTGGTTACCATTTTGCCTTCGCCGGAATGCTCATATTCTTTCCCTTTTGTACTATGTGCTCTTTCCTCTTCAACCGCTCTCTATCTGAAAACACGATTTCAGTTTCTGTGCGACTCCCACAGGACATTTTTAAGGTCATCAGCATGATAGCTTGAAGCTTAAAATGCCTATGCATTCCACAACTTTCCTCGACAAATCCTCAACTGTCAAAGCCGCTCGTTTGTGGAATGCATTGCCAGTTGAAATAAAACGCGCACAGTCATTGCTTGTATTTAAAAGACTCGTGAAGGAACATTACTTGTCGTTGTGATCTTGTTCTCGTAACTATAATTATGTATAGTCTTCATTGATTTTCGTTGTTTATACATATGTATGTATGTATTTATGTATATATTATTTAGGATATGTATATATCTGTGTATCTATTTTAGACTATTGTATACTTATTATTTGCACCAACGACAGCCCCATTTTATGTCCAGGCAAATCACTATCTATTCCATGGTTGTCTGGAAGAGATCGCAGAAACCAATAAGGCCGCCTATTGTATATTTTGTTTTGTTTGATTATTTTTTATGTATTTTTGTGGTGTACAATAAAGTATATATAAATAAATAAAATAAATAACTAATTAAATGAAGAAAAAAAAGCATACTATAGCAAAAGTGTCGTGGTCGTGACAGCAAAAATATATATATATATTTTTTTTTTGTTCTAGCTCTCATTCGCCAATTGTGCAGAGGAGGTATAACGTGCGTTAAGGAACTTCGTTCCAAAACCAAAAGTACAATTTCAATTTGAAATATATTAGGCAAATAATGAGATTTCAATCATACCGTAATAGTTAGTCCAATCATGGCTAATTAACAATTGAATCAAGTAAGTCAGTCATAGCTCCGAAATATTTGAAATGTCTTCGTGTGTAATACAGCCACGCAAGTCGTATAAAGCCATAATAGCCCAGTGCGGAGCTGCAATTACCGTAAAATGTTCGGGGAGAACCGAACGCATTCAGAACTGACTATTTGAAATATATGCAGCCTGTAATCCGAATTGATGCAATTAATGTAGGTAATGATGATATTTGAGATCACGAATAATATTTAATTTATGCGATGGTAAATAAACTGAGTTATTGGCTTCTGTATGGCCGACCGGTATCGTTCGACGAGTATTCGTTTGGGCCAATTTAAAAGGATAAAGTATGAATGGCGATAAATAGGATCGTACGATCGAGGGAACGTAGGTCGCTGGCTGTGCGTCGGAACATGCTGGCCCGCAGATTTGCACGATGCACGAAGCCAGTTAAAGTAACGCTTTTCAGGACTTACTGTCAGTCCTTCTACACGTGCAGCCTGTGGGTCAACTTCACTCAGCGGCCATGCACGTGCCTTCGCGTTCAATACATATAATATAATAATGCACTGAGAGTACTGCTGCGGCTGCAGTGGCGCTTTAGTAGGGATGTTTGCAGATAATAATATTGATGATTAGCCGCCATTATTAGAAAAACATGTGTGTCCCTGACGACGCGTGTTCGTGGCACTACCAACAGTATTTTCAGTGTGTTGGCAGATAGGTGAGATTCCCCGATTATGCGGAGGTGGATGCAGCTCCACGCTAAATTTTAATTGTACCTTTGGTAATAAAATTGTTACTAAACCTATGGAGTCTATCTGCAATAGAAGTTTTCTGTTCTATAAGAGTGAAGCCAGACAAGCGTAATTTTTTGAGTTGTGAGTCGCATAATTTCGGTCGCGTAATTTCTGCTCGGCAGAAATTTTGTTGGGCTGCCAGACGAGCGTAATTTATTCAGTTGCTTTTCAATGCTTGTTGGGTGTTTGTGTAGTGCAATGGATACGAGTCACCCCCCTCTCGCCGCAAACTCAATTCGGTCCGAATAATGCGTGTGAGTCGGTAACAACTCATTTTGCGTCGCCGTGTGAATCAAATAGGACTTTTGTATGAAACCGAATGCAGCAGAATTTCTGCGACCGAAATTCTGCGACTCACGACTCACAAAATTACTTTCGTTTGGCCTCGGCTTAAGATACGAAATATACTGTTTCCTATCATTATTATGGCCACTACAAAAGCCAGAAATCGCAAAAAACGTTTCCCACATCAGTCTAAACTATTGAAGGACATTTTTTTCGAATTACGAGTACCGAAATCATAAGCAAGAATCTATCCAAATTCCGTTCTTTAGGTAAATAAAATTATAACTTGTTTTCGTTCGAAGTCCGAAGTATTATTATTATTATTATTATTTTTTTGTTAATTTTAGCCAGTTTTTATTGCAGCGGCCAGTCTATCAATAGTAAGAAAGTAATTTGGGAGTCTTATTTCCTACGAAATGTATGGAAATATTTTTTTGTTATTTCTGACTTTTCTAGTACTCAAACCTCAGGGTCCTATCGATTTTTTTGATCCTTATAAGAAACAGGATCGATTGGCATCAGAATTTTTTTTTTTTGTTTAAAATAGCCCTTTTGCTTGCGGACTGTATTTTTTTTTTTTTTTTGGAAATCTGTGAATCGGGATCAAAATTTCTCGAAAAAATAAGGACAGTCTCTTAAGACCACCGCCGTTTTTTTTTTTTAAACGGTGCCTCACACTTGGAATTTCTCCTGAATCGTGGGTGCGTTTACAAACATTTAAACTCACATACACAAACAGCCAGACCCGGAACAACTACTTGTAACCTTAATAATATATCATATAAATATAATTATTTTCCTAAACTAATCCAATTGATTTACGCTTTGTAATTATCGTCAATTTAACCCTGTAAATTTAAACCTGTTAACTCTAGTACCGTTGCAGACGGTCGATAGCGACCGATAACAAGCTTGCAACATAATTGCCATTTCAATCCTAATTGATCGCGTGTCCAATGCAATGTTTTGACTTGTATTAACGGAAATGACTCTGGAAATGACATGGACTTGCCGTAGCAAAGAAACATATCGATTATATAGTGAGTGGTTATTTTAAAGTAAACAATAGTTTTATTACAAAACTTGAAATAAAAAGTGCATAAAAGCTTTAATTTCGAAAGTCGATGTTTTTGGTTCTGTGCTTTGTGCATCCAGCGGATTCCTGCGGCCTTCACAAGGTCATCGTTTCACCTTGTGGGAGGCCTTCCAACGCTACATCTTCCGATATGCGGGAGCCACTCCAGAACCTTTCGCCCCCTTCGCCCACCTGTTCTGCGAGCAATGTGTCCTGCCCATTGCCACTGAAATTTGGCAATTCTTCGAACTATGTCTGATTTGGTTCTCCTGCGGATCTCTTCAATTACCTGATTCGATCACGTAGTGAAACTCCATGCATAGCCATATTCATATTTTCCTGCTCTTTTCAGTGCCAACATTAAACACCTAGGTCCTAGAGACTGTTCAAACCGAGAACGTGAACACCAAAAAGATTCCGCCAACTTCGCCTGTAGTAATAGATGGTGTCGAGAACTACCAGGCCTTGTTTGTCTTATTGTCGAAGTCTGAGTCTGGTCATAAATTCACTCCTAAAATGTTGAAAAGGAAGTGCGTTAAAATAAATGCAGTGAACGAAGACACATAAAAGTCTATAACAAGATTATTAACTGAAAATAACTTTCTCTGGCAGTCGTACAAAAACAAGCAAAATAACCTATTAGAGTCGTGGTGAAAAACCTTAATTTCACATGCAAGAATAACAAAATGATTGAGGACTTACAAAATAAAGGTTCCAGATTGAAGATGCAGCAAACAAATTGAGATCGAAAAATAAGGAGCCTCTGAACATGTTTATGCTGACTTTCAGAAATAAAAAAGACATAAATAAAATCTATAATAGTATTCAATCAATATTAAGATCTAAAGAAGTTCATCCTTTCCATACTTCGAGGCTAGTAGCTCAATGCAAGAGATGCCAGGCGTACAGATATACTTACACACAAATACTAAGTGTGAAATGTACAATCTAGTGAAATGTGAAACCTGGATGTGTCAAACGTACAGGCAAAGATCTGACTGCTGATGTAAAAACCGGCAGACGAGAAGCCAAAATGGATCCACTGTGGGGAACCGCATCCAGCTAATTATAGAGGATGTATAGTAACATAGCCCGGGAAATGTAAGGCATAAAAAACAAAACTATGAAGAAGCCGCCACCAAAAAACCAGTGCAAAATCAACGAAAAAGTGCAAACTAACTTAAACCTTCGCAAGAATACATACCCACATATTGCAGCCAAACTGTTAACCTTGCGAATATTCGATAGAATGTTAATGATGTATGGAAAGAAAATTGGACAAAATTATTAAATTGATGTCCTCATTTAACGCTGCTCGTTTGGATATACTAGAAAATAGACCGAAAAAATTTATCAACAAGAATCAGAAGTAGGATCACAGAAAACATCGATATACCTTATAACTGAAACTCACTTTACTAAGCAATCATACAAAAGTCTCCGAAGTTATAAAGTGTACCAAGCACGACACCCTGACAATTCTGCCCGAGGTGTTAGCGCGTGCGTAGTCAAAGAGAACCTCTGTCATAAACGAAGAAGTTCAATACGAAAGTCATGAAATTCAAGCTTTGGCGATTTGTAATGTAAATAAAAGATCATAAACTGGTATACTTCATAAATAAAATAAATAAAAAAAAACTTAGAACGCAGGTTTTACAGTGCCGTACTATCCCACGTAGATGCTTGATGGCATCGTCCCAGTCTCGTACGCTTTTCTTGACACCCTGCCATCATACCGCCACCTCGCCGGCGAGTACTATGGGTAGCCCATGCAGCGCTTGCTCGTCCCTGACCCCGGCGCACTCCTTAAACACCTGAAACGCCTCCAAAACCTCGACTTTTCTTATCTCGCCGTCAAAGCGAGCCGAACACGTACTGAAGTTCCTCCATGTGAGGGGTTGGCCCCCAAGCTCGTTGTGGCGCACCCATCGGCAGTTATCGAATTAGTAATCAGTTATCCGAATCTGTATCTGCCCATCGTCATGGAAGAAGACTTTCGGCCGCGATGTGGTGTTCCGTCGCTTCCACGGACAAGTTCCACAGGACAGCATAAAGTACAGCTAGTGCAAAATGAAGTGCTGCTAACTGTCAGTCTTAAGCCTTTTTACTAACACAAGCTTTATAATGTTTAGGTTAAGGTATTTTTCTATGGGCCTGTGTTGCCTGAAATAAATGGTATTATTATTATTATTTTTATATTTATTTTATATTCTCGGCTAGCCGGAAGAGCTGATAAAACGGGCCTAAGCCAAGTGATTATCAGTTGGATTGAGTACGGTCACGTGCAGAAGATTGGCTTATTCCACAAATCCCCCCTGAAAATCCCCCTTAGGAGAAAAAGTGGAATCTGAAAACAGTCTAGAATTCACCCCTGATAATCCCGCTAAGGGGGGAAAACTAGAATTGAAAAAACAAAAATAACTTATTCGAAGATCCCCTGAAAGTGATTTTTTTACATTAGGGTTCAGTTTTTTCCATTGAGGGGGATTCTCTCTGGGGGGATTAGTGGAATAAGCCCAGAAGATTGCACAGAAGATGTTAGCGTATTTGGGTTTGGATGTGGGTTTTCTGATTCACATTGTAGAAACTTTCTCACGAGTCTGCATGTGTTTAGTATCGCCGCCTTTTGCAGCAGATGGTAGGTATTTGGAGATAAGGGAATTAAGGGACTAGTGAAGTTGTGTTGGTATTACTCCTGTTGTAGACAATACTATTGGAATTATTGTAACTTTTTGCAAATGCCAAAGTCGTATTATCGGCGCGTTGAATAAAAGCGTTTCTAAAAGCTTTCTGTTGGCCTCCGTCTGAGACCTGGCGAAGGCTCCCATAAATGCTGTTAGGTCGTTGATTATCTGGAACGGTCCTGCCGCTGGTGGCGGCTGCTGCTGCGTCGGCGCCTCGTCGGGCGATTCGACGCTGGGGACTTCACAGGCCTCGTTGTTCGTGTTGCTCTGCTCCTGGTGATCGGCCTCGCTTGCGGGTCATCTTGAGTGGCATGATGCAGGAGAAGCAGCGTCGCACTCCAACAAAACAATTGGTGATCGTCGTATTTAGAACGAAGAGCTCTTGAAAATGGCGTCTAGCGTGATCGATGATTCGTGGCCCCACGTTGGGCGCCAGTGTAAAAGGATTTTCTTCAATAATACAACGGAAAATATAACAAACACTTTATTTTGTTAGTTGCACACTAAAATCAAACGCCAATCAATCAAACGTCGCCGCCATTCTGACACATCGCCCTCTCTCATACGCATGCGCGTCATCTGCGCATTGCATGCAAGCTTTGAAGCGCTAAGGAGCCCCGGGCTGGTTACAGATAATAAGCCGACTATATTCCATTTACTGAGATAATGCTTTTTTGACACCTATCAGTTTCATTCGAATATGTGTTTTACGAATTTAAAATTTATTAGTGCCAAATCTTGTACAACTGACAGGTGTCAAAAAAGCACTCTCTCGGTGGACGGAATAAAAAACGTAATATCAGTAGTTGAAAACAGAATAGCTTTTTCGCGAGTCAATAACTTTTTGCCATTGAACGGAGCAGAACTTATTAATGCACGTACAATAACCCGAACTTGTACCAACGTGCAATGCATGCAGATACATATTAACTGTTTTCAATGATGTAGAAAATCATTATTAGTCTATTTGGAAACACGTGTTTTTATCGTAAATCATGTATACTTTTAGTGACGTATCATTTGATATTTAAGTGCTCATACATATATTTAAGTACTCATAAGTAGGAGTGGGCGTTCCGACGACGAACCGTTTACGAAAACCGTTTTGTGTTCTGCGACGATGGAACCGTTTTACGTCCTGGGTTCAAACAGTCTTCGTTGCACAAACCAGTCTTCGAATTATTTAGTGCGATTTTTTATTTTATGTCTATGGAAATACAGTCTAGAACACAATGAGTCAACTATCTCGTCCGTCGCGTCGTCGTCCTTAACGTTCCGCGTTCGTTTACAAAACAGTCCTTGCAATAGAAAGTGAACTTTATATCAATGAAATACAGTCGATAATGTATTACCAGTTATCAATGCGTCTCGTTCCGTTCGTTTGTAAAACAGTCCTTACAATAAAAAGTGAACTTTATTTCAATCAAATACTGTCGATAACGTATTACCAGTTGTCAATGCGTCTCGTTCCGTTCGTTTGCAAAACAGTCCTTACAATAGAATGTGAACTTGATGTCAATGAAATACAGTCGATGCTTTCACTCGTGATGCGACGATCAAACCTGTTGATAGTTGTAAGAAACTGCAACTATTTCACTCGACGAAAACACAATTCTATTTCATGTTGGATAAGTATCGTCGTCCGTCGTCCGTCCTCAAACCAGTTGTAAAGACGACCGTTTTTGCAACCGTTTTCATCGTCGGGAAAACGGTTGCGTTACGTCCGTCAAAAATTCGACAACGACCCACTACTACTCATAAGTGCTCTATATAATGTTTTAACTAGTCTGTAAACAATGTTATGAACTATCTACCTACGCTGCCTACGCAGTGAGCTGCGTAGCTGGCTACGCAGTGAGCTGCGTAGCTGCCTACACTACGAGCTTCGTAGCTGCCTACGGTTTACGCTGCGTAGCAGACTATGCTGTGAGCTGTAAATGCCTACGCTGTGGGCTGCGTTGCACGTGTGGAAGTCACGGTTCGACTTGGGACTTGGCTTCGTTGCCACTAGTACCATTAACAGTTCCATGATGGAACTACTTATTTTTAATCACAAGTTCCATTTTAAAAGAATCTGAAAATAACCACGTGTTGATCTCATGAGTACCTACTCGCAGGGGAACTTTCTGACTGGGAAGAAAATGTTCCAACAAATGATACTCATGTAGCTCACGTAGCACGTGAGTACAACCCTAAAATTGTATTTTATGAAATATCTTTCTTTCTACATAAACTCAAAACAAAATCCCTGTCTGTTTGATTGTGCGTTTTTATTTTAATTAATCGGTATATTTTCTGACTAGATTTTAATATTCAGTTAACGCAAGTGGGGTCTGGGGAAGCTGCGTAGGTATCATAAAATAAAAATACAAGATATTAGTGTACTACAAGTATATTTATAGAATTACAGGCTAAGTTGTAACCTACGGCTATAAGCAGAAGTAATGGTTGCTGTCATTGTAACATGGTACAAGTCATTGTAATATGGTACAAGTCATTGTAACATGGTACAAGTCATTGTAATATGGTAAAAGTCATTATAAAATGATACAAGTCATTGTAACATGGTACAAGTAATTGTAATATGGTACAAGTCATTGTAAAATGGTACAAGTAATTGTAACATGGTACAAGTCATTGTAACATAGTGCAAGTCATTATAACATGTTACAAGTCATTGTAACATGGTAAAAGTCATTGTAACATACAAGTCATTGTAACACGGTACAAATTATTGTAACATGGTACAAGTCATTGTAACATGGTGCAAGTCATTGTAACATAAAAGTTATTAAAACATGGTACAAATTATTGGAACATGGTACAAATTATTATAACATAGTACAAGTTATTATAGCATGGTACAAGTAATTGTAACACAGGTACAGCAGTGCTTAGGTGCCTCGTAGTATAATGATAGTGATTTAAATCAAACGATTGGTGATTGGCTGTACGGGGTACTGATGAGGAATTTGGCCGGTATGGCTGTTAAATGCTTGAAACAGTAAACAATTAAATTTGGAAAATTTGACTTTAATAGTTTATTAGTAAACAAGACGCCCGATGGGATTTCCATCGACAAAAATGACGATGATCTCTTCAAAATTTCAATCAATCCTTATATTCACCTTCAATACAACAGTAACTCTTGTGCAAAATTTCAAGCTTTTAAACAAACATATTTACTTAACAAAATCTTAAGTTCATTAAGATTTTTTTAAAGTAAATGTGTTTGTTTAAGAGCTGTTTTTGGCGCAGTTAAGATCGTTATAGAGCTAGCGTGCATACGAGATTTTTGACAAATGTTTGTAATGTATGTATATTTCGTTTTTATTTTGACAGAGCTTTATGAGACAATTAATGTAAAAAACGCTAGTAATTTTGTTTATAAATTGTGTAAGACTTTGATAAAAATGATTTCTCAAACCGATTTTCGTCTGTTCATAAAATGAGCAAGCTTTAAACGTAAAAAACCCGAGCATTCCCAAATTCTGCAAGTTTCAAGTCATAATGAGACTAATCCAATCCGACCAGTTTCCTCATATGTCATCTAATAGCCGTACTTAACCGTGGGCAGGAAAAAAAATAAACATCAAAAAGAAAAAATATATTGTTGTTCAACACTGGACCACTGTGGTCTCAATTGTAGAACACTTGAATATGAACAACAGTAAGGCAAATTATTTCTTATGCAAATTGACATAACGGCCGTTTCATTAATTAATTATCTGTCAAATAATTATGACAATGACAATTTAAGTTAATAGTGAATTTACTTTACAGTTAATATCCCTGACTTAATAAGAAAATGCAAGAAAAAGTAAATGATTAACCCTTGATCACAATTTAAAATCGATACGGTACATAAGATTGTAGAAAATGCAAGAAAATATACAATGTTTCAGTAAAATACTGTTTGTATCACTTAACACGCATTAGTTGCAAATTGCAAACGTAAATGATATCTGATTATTTTTGTATAAAACTTGAAAAATATTAACATCTTCACTGTTTGAAACTTGCATATAAACTGCGTAAAAAGCCTTTTGGCATAATACCTACTTACAATGTTTTAGATAAGGGCCGTTTACATTTTCATAAATTCAAATGCAAAGGATAACTAATTTACAAACATTGTAGAAGTACATTAATTATTTTACTTTGATTGCTTTAACATCCCTATTTTAATTATTTAATTGCTTCATTTTCATTACGCAATTGACATTATAACCAAACTCTTAAAATTAAATTACATGTCATCAACAAAGCACATAAATAATAAATTTGACAAAGCTTTCGAAATAAGATGTACAATTATTCATTTGACAATCATATTATCTTTAGAAATATAAATGGACTTCTGTTAGTACATATCAAAAGTTCTGTAGGTAAATAGTTTTTTAATGATTTCCTTTTAAAATTATAATTAATTTTAAAACGTCCAAATATGTATTACAGAAATCTTAATTTTTAAAATTTGCTTTTTTGTTATAACTATTTTGTTTCTATAAAGGTTTATAATTTTTTATTTATGTTTCATTTATATTTTATGTTAAACAGTCGTTGTAATCTAAATTCGCCGTAATTACTCGGTGTTAAGGTATATTTTATTTATGAATACGATATTAATTTATAATCAAACGTATAGATATTGTTAATTCGTTGTATTTTTAAAGAAAACTTGTGAGTTATTATATAATTTTCCGTCATTAAAATTTTCTTTTGGGGATATTTTAAATACTTTTAGGGCCTTACAAATAAACACGGAATAAAGTTATGCTAGTAATAACTTCGGTATAACCATACATTTTTTGACGTTAATACCTAGCATAACTTTATTCCGTGTTTTTTTGTAAGACCCATAAGTCTTTATTGTTTTAATGTTACTAATTTTTTACATAGTAAAAAGTTTTTGTTTAATGTTTTGAAGTTAGTAAAGTACTTTTTTGCTTGATTGCTTACCGATTAATTAGTTTTAAATTAGGATTATTAAAATAAGTAAAATATCGATAATATTTGAAACACTTGTTGAACATTGTTATTAGGTATAGACAGTCGAAATATTAATCATAAATAGGAAGCATGTATTCACCGAAGTGGCGGAAATGTAAAAGTTTCAAAGAATATTATTTAAGACGCTGAAACGGCTACGTATAAGAAAAGTCTTTAGAATTACACAGAAATCAATATATGTATAGTAGGTACTCAATAGGGCAGAAAAACAAATACTATTATTTTATATTTGAGAGTATTTAAGTTTGTGTATAATATTTTCAAATTTTTCGTATAATTACTATTTTGTTTTGCTCTGACTTATAACTTTAACTTATAAAGTAAATAGATCGTAGAACATCATTTTATATTAAATCTGAGCTAAATGTAATTTTTAGTATTTGGAAATTGTAAACCTACCTCTCCATCATCACAATTTCTATTCCACCCCGAAAACTACTAAGTAGATGCCCATTTGTAAAGGAAGCCACGAAATCATTCCAACTATTGAAACCAAAAGCAGTAGTCAACACAGCTTTTCATAACAAAAGCCGCTTTTTATACTGACGCCGAAACATATCACATTCGGTATTCCAAACGATTAGGTAACAGAGCACAAAACAGGAAGAACAAATGAATTATACAATACAACCACAGTAAGCTATTCAACGCGTGTCACCCGCTCTTTGTAAGTTCTAATTCTCAGATTTCAAATTCTAAACCCAATATCCAATATAAGCGCTCGTCTCATTCACCACACAAAAGAAAATCGCTATTGTGGAATGTGGAGAATGTAAAAACAAGGAATCTATTCCGATATAATCCGCTTTACGAGATTCATATTATCAGATATTTTATTGATAGCTCAGCAAACTCGGGTCCTCGATACAACATTTTTGTATCCACATGCCACAATACTTATATGGTTCACTGAATTTTAAAGTAGTATTCTGGTATTTATCGAACAATGCATTATGTTACGACTAAAAAAGCAATACTGGCACAAAAAATGTTGCAGCTCTAGCGAATCGGTAATTGCAAAAAAAGTTTAAAAAAAAGTGTCCAATTAAAGGGTTTTATTGTGAAGGCCCTTTTATCTGAATCATACAAACGGTCGGGGACACCGTTCGCCGGATGCCGGACGCCGGATGTATTGTGTTTGTATTTGATTTGAAAATCCAGCTCGCGACCCTCCGCGCCTGTACAAAACAGATCTCGGTGCCAATACTCCTTCGCCAACTATTTTTCTCCTAACAATCGAATAGCTGCACTAGGTATAACTAAGTTCAAAGTTTAGTACTTCTCTTTTCGTTTATTCTGACCGTTGATAGCAACTTATGGTAATTATTAGTTTGATCGGCAACTTTGTTTCATAATTACGGTGAAGCTAGCCTTCATCTCACTTGATGGGAAGTGATGATAAGGCCGGCTTATTCCACTAATCCCCCCTGAGAGAATCCCCCTCAGTGGGGAAAATTGGACCCTAATGTAAAAAAAAAAACAGAAAGTCCTCTTTCTATTTGTGATATTCCACTAATCCCAAATAAACCCTAATGTAAAAAAAAAATCTTTTAGGGGGATCTTGAAATTTTTTTTTTTTTTTTTTTTTTCAGTTCTAGTTTTCCGCCCTAAGCGGGGTTTCAGGGGGATTTGTGGAATAAGCCGATAAGGCCGAAGGCGGGAGCGAGCTACACCATCCTCAATCGCAGAGGAACTGGGCCTCAAGTCTGCTATTACAATAGTGTCAGAATGGTCTCTTCATTGTGAGTTTTTGACAGATTTGCCATACAAAAACTGTCAAATACAATGGCGAGACCATTCTGACACTATTGTAATAGCAGACTTGAGGCCCTGGTTATCTTAGCTCTAACTACCGAAACACAAAAAATGCTGTTAACATGCTCAATAAGTAAGTTTACAGATGAGGTTGAGTAATGAAAGATTGTGCGGACTAGCCGTTTTAAGTTTGACGAAGACGCGTACGATTTATTAGGTATAATCTGCTGAATTTATAATTACAATTACTCAGGTAGCTCAGGCAGTAATAGACTTTTCGGCAATAAATATAATATGTGAGCACATAGGAAGTATTATTCAAAAATCTTAAAAAAAATGCTGTGATTATTGTCTTACATGATATGCTTGGTGTTCATTTAAATGGAATACGAAATTTAACGTCCCATTTACTTAATCTTTTTCAAATTGAGGTTCGTTGCTTCATATTTTATTGTAATATTCAAGAATCTAATGAAAGTTTCAAGATAACTATCAATTAATCATACAAATCGTATAAATTAGACCGGTTGCTTGGTGACGATGCTTATTCAGGTGGAGGCAGGAAATTTTAAGCTTTGTTGCTTAAGGCTTATTTTGAATTTCAGTCTAAATTAGCTTGAAGCTCACTGAAAGACTTGCAAGATGAAATATTTTTAATAGACTATGATAAATTGGGATCTTATTCGTAACAACGTACTTGCTAAATATTATATCTATTGTTTTGGCGTTTATTCCTGTTTACTTCTAATAAGGTTAAATATGAAACGTAAACTACCGAAATTTCCTCATAGTTAATATTGCTAATAGTCCTTTAGGTTTTAGGTATATAATTAGACTCGTATAGTTTATATTATGGTAAATATGCATTTTTTTAATTATATTCCTAAATTTTTCGCAATAACTGGATAAAAAGTTTATTGTAAAAAATTTGCCTTACAGAGTAATCTAAGAATTGTACGAATTATATTGCTTTTGCGGTTTTATATTTGTAATTGTTTACTACCTAAGCTATTTGAAAATATGTCATTTATAATTATTATAATATGATTACTTATTGCTAGTATTAAACGAACCTTAAGTAGTAATAGTAAATCTGCCGCAGTCGATACAAATTGAAAGTATCTGTAACTTAGAAATAAAGTATTTATTACATGTTTGTTTGAAACTATAATAACGTCTCAAATATTTCGGAATAGCTAATGCGTTGCAATGCCTTTTTCATTATTTTTTTTAGGAGCCTTTTCCGTCGCGGAACAACAATTCCCCAAAGTTTCATCATAATCGGTTGAGCCATTTTAGAGTTTTTGCGAAACTAACGCACGGCATTTAATTTATATATTTTATTTATATGTATTTTTTTTATCGATCGATGGTCTAGAAGACAGATGTTATAAGTGCAGTTTTGGTAATTTTTTAGGAGAGTAGTTTAAACAAAATTTAACACGCTGCTAATCAAAAATGTTCAGTGATACTGTGTTTATTAATGATGAAGATTGTGTATTGTGTGCCACCAAGTTGAGTGTTATGACCGGAGATATAAGTGGTAGAATATTGTTTGGGGAAAAGTAACAGATTATATATCCATACACAAGGATTGGATTACTATCTAGACTCCATCGTGCTTAAAAGATTCAAGGCTAAACATACTCAGATTATCGTTGAACATAACATCTTTCCGACGAATATTGTAGCAACACAAACAGGATAGCTTTGTCGCTTGCCACATTTAAACCCAGCAGGGTGCAAATAGTCCTGCATAATTGGCAGAAAATAAGGTACGACGTATCGTAACAAAAGTTTCATAGGGTTCCACAATCACACTGTATTTTGGGATGGTTTTATGATAAATATACTCCATAAAACTGGTTTTGGCCAACCTTTGGCCGCTAATTCTGCCGCACTAACGAAAATGCAATAACTCGATTTTGCCGCTTCCGAGAATTGTATTTTTGATTATTGAATTTGTTATGAAGTTTTAGTTTATGCATTCATGCTTACTGAAAAACCGAGTTCCTCAAGTATCAACAAAAAGTTGCTTAGAGAGAGTTAATAGATTTCGATTCGCTGACTCCAAAAATATACCTAACTCAACGAATATATAACTCAAAATCGTCCAAAATTGAGTTATTGCATTCTTCGTTAGCGCGGCAGAATTGCGAACAAAGGATATTAAATTTTCCTCTTAGTCACTGCACTTCCCGTCCAGGGGTCATTATGTTCTTCCAGAGTGATGAAGTGTGCAAGGGGTGGGGGGGAAGGAAGAGGTTCGTTCACAGTTTGTATCTCTCATCCGCTGCTGTGTCTATAGAAGCTGTTTTGACTCTTTAAGCGGGCAAGAGGTAGCTGGTATCCTTACAGACAGTGACAGCTATCTTCGCGGTGGAACGATACCACTCTGAACATACGACACCATTTCCCAGCAGAAGAAGACATAACTATGCTAGTTGAGTGAAGAACCTGAGTCGATGCGGCGAAGTATATTGTTACATTAATTAACTTTTATTGCTTTGTTTTTCAGCAGTAGAATCTATTTGTAAAATACCTTCCCAGATTGATATTTTGTGCAGTGTTCTATGCTACCTTGCTTCAAGTGGCTGTGAGTTCTATTTACTTAACATTTGTAGAGATGGAACACATAGGAATGGAACATATCATTACATTAGCAATGTTCAACGATAATCATCCTACGATTGAAAACAGCAATATTGGCAAATGCCAAGAATAATAAAAGAGTTTAGATTTTTTGGAAGTTACAATAATAAAGAAGAAATGATAACGAAGCTTTTTATCACATTTGGTAGCAAGTAAATCAGTTATTAATGAACTTTAAGTCTTATGTCTAGACCTTGATGTTACTTAATATAATTTTTAAACTGAATAATGGTAGAAGGATATGGAATATTGGTTTCAGTAAACACATTTGGCGGTTTATTTGTTTTTTTTTTTTGAAATCTGCTCTTTTATCATTTTACATCTGTGTTCTAAGACCATCTATATATAGATAGATAGATTATCGTTTGCACTCCAAAAATGTATTGCACTTTAAATTATGGATTAAAAGTTGCATAAGGCTTAGAACACAATTATACTTTACTACTTTGATTGTTAATATCATATAGCTACATTTGAAGCACAAATGGTAAACTATTATAAATTGTGTCCTAAGCCTAAATAACGGTTTGTCTCGACTGCGACTTAGGCCGGCAACGCCATAGAAACATTGCAATGGCTCCAATTACCATAAAACTATCCTATTTGTAACTTCACTGGCTCACAACATAATATTTCACAGCTTTTCGAGCTTACAATAATTGACCAAATAAATAGATTATTAGTTAATGACTAGACCATGTTTGGTACAAAGCATTTATTTGGTAACAGTTACTTTTATTGATACAGCTTTTCAATCTTTATCAAGCGTTTAATCCGATGTACGGTTCAGTGTAGTTTCGAATTTCGAATAACATCTCACGTCATGATTCATTTGATAGGTAACGTATGGGGCAGACAGGCTCCCGGGACCTGCTGCGTCGGCTAGATGAAAGATATTGGCTCATCAGTCCGGACTGAAGGAATTGTAAAACCGGCCAGCCTGATAGCCGTAGTGCGCTTACTATTTTTATATTCTACAGCAGCGGTCGGCAACCTTTTGGCAGGCAAGGGCTTCAAGGTGGCAAAATAAACTAAAGGCGGGCCGCACTCGTGATATTAATCCTAAAAGCCAAATATATCTTTGTATAATTGGTCATACCCCATAGAAAAAGAAAAATGCTATTAAAAATTGACTTTCTTTTTCTGATTCCTCGACAGCCTTTTTTACAATTCGGAAAATAATCACTTTTTTCATCAATATGTTGTATAAAGAGTTATTTTTTTTTTCTTTTTTCTTTTGGATTGCCTTGACGTCTGTGTGCTTATCAGAGATTAGTTTCGGTTTTACCTTGAAGCCTTACATTCAGCGTATTTAATTCACGAGTTACATCTGTCAAAAATCAAAGTCTATTAACCATTGAGTATCTGTTAGCTCTGGAATAGATTTGCCTTTTTCATTCATAAAAGTGTTGATTTCTTAGAGGCGCGCTTATTCATTAATTAATGCATTTATTTCGATATTTATAACTTATTTACAAAACATTCACGGACCGCAAGTAAGACGTCCACGGGCCGCATGCGGCCCGCTGGCCGCGTGTTGCCGACCGCTGTTCTACAGTGATACAGCCACCAACGATAACATCTACTAACATTACATCGCTTACAATGTTATTACAGCTAACATTGAGTTGGTTTTTGTAAAAACGGTGTTGTGTTTAAGTAAAGACGATGTTTTGGCATTGATTAGATTGCTATTCAGGGTGCACCCCAAAGCGCTGTGTGAAAAATTTGGAAGACATCTCCTGACCTGTTGAGATCATGCTCAATTTTAATATAATTAATTACTTATAACAACTTAATCTCACGCTCTTTCTATCAGTCTTATTCTGAACAGTTTCCTTCTGGAACTGGTGACACTTAAAGTAATTCAGCCGCTTTAAATTGTAAGTAGTATGTTTTTTTTTTTTTTTTATTCAGTGAACAACAAGCTTTATCAATGTCTTTCATGAATCTAGACGGCCATGATTTTTGTGCCTTTGATGTTTTAATACATGGCACTAGATTTTGTATGGATTATACTAAGTAACATTCAAATGTATTGCTATTTATTTTTTTCTGTGATCGGCTGCGATGTTTTACAAATTTTAATCAACAAACACTTTCCAAGTTCAGATTATTACTGAAAGAACGAGTGTAGCTTACCATTAAATGATAATTTTTTATTACAAAATTGACGAAAATGTCCGAAATTGACATAAGTGATTTGAAGATGAGTAGTTACAATTATGCAAAACTATCTTTATAACGTGCAATCACTACGTAATGTGATATAAAGAAGTGTTTTAAATACTACAGGGTACTGTCACATACACAATTTTTCCTGTTTTTATTTTTTTTGTGCGACAGTACTTAGGCCTAAAATAGAATCAATGAATTCTACATTTATACATATTATTATTGAGCAAACATAATAATTTTGTGTAATAATTTCCATCCAAAATGCTTAACGTGAATATATTTTTGAATTACTCAAGTTTTTCGTTGAATTATCGTACTTTTGTCATATTATTGTAAATTTTAAATTGTTTTTTCGGGATATGTAGTTCATGAAGCAGAAAGATATCTCAAACAGACGAAAATCTTTGGATCAGTAATTAATATTTGTGAATATCAAACTGCCTCATGTTCCTTTGGTGTTATCCATTATTATTTTAACCTTACATTATACACTTAACATAGTATCAGCTTCCACTCAATTGCTTATCAAAAGACACTCAGCGAACAATTAAATTATTACTTAAATCGAATTTACACAATTGTTTATGAAAGTTTAACTCTGGTAAAAGTTCGGTTGGTTTTTTTTAATGAAGGAAACTTAATAAAAATACCGGCCAAGTGCGTGTCAGACGCACAATGAAGGATTCCGTAGTTGGGATGTATTTATCCCAAGAACAAACTTATCATTGTAGTTGAAAAACATGTTCCCCCATATATTCCAACTGCATTTGTAAGTTTGTACGCACAATATTGAGTGATTTTCCATGTTATTTTAAGACCATAGACTTCTTATAGGTTTTCCTGTAATCTATGAATATATTAGAGCTATTTTCTGTATTTTTTACATCATTTTAGGCTCAGTAGCTTCGGAGATAAGGTATGGTCAATTTTCGTCAATTTTCTTTAATAAATTTAATTACTTAAAAATTATTAAAAAAAAATAATCTCCACAAAAAGTACTTTCATTTGATATATCACACGGTACAGTTTACAATTTTTTTTTTTAATTTTCAATATTTTACCCCAAAACTGAAACCCATGTTCAAAATTCATTTATTTACGTTATACATTCGTGTTTGGGTCACTGAAATTCATGTGTTTTATGTCAAAATAAAATTTTAATTTTATTGGTCTAGTAGATTCGGAGCAAATCGGCTTTGACAGACGGACACACAGACACACGAATGATCCTATACGGGTCCTGTTTTTTTCCTTTCGAGGTACGACGGAACCCTAAAAACTAATAAAAACTGAACATATACCAGAGTTAAACCTGTACAGATTCTGCAATAACTTACATTAAGTAACCTACACATAATTTAGACTTACAAACGAACTTGCTTAATTTAGTAATCAACACAATCATCTCACATGTTTTACTACAATTATAGGAAACTTCATAAATAAAAACAACTGAAAATTTACCTATACAGATTAATGTGTAATAACTTGCATATAAATAACCTACACATATACTTATCATAAAGACACTACTCTAACGAAAGACGTCGTGAAATATCAAATATTCACAATAAAAATGTAACTCTATAAAAATACATCTCTTTTCTCAAATACACGCGTCCATTGCTTTATCATTCTGAGTCTTAACGAACCTTTCGATCCTCAAACTAATAACACTTACCACTAAGAAGATACTTGAAAATTGTGAGAAGAGTAAGTTGGGCTTGTGTCACTTCGCAACTGAGCTGTGAAGTTGTGTGACAATAACTGTAGTACGCTTACTTCCTTTCTGGTGGCTTGAATTGCTACGTTACCAGTTTACTCCCAAACCCTTTTACTGTAAATACATGCCTACTATACAAAAATAATCAGATTTTTTATTTTTTTGCTAGGGCATCTCAAAGTTAACCTTGAGAGGTTGAGACTCTTTAACCGGACTTTCCAGCGGTTGCCTTAAGCTCCTAACGAAACTTAATGCCTCCAGCCAGGACGTAAAAACTTATAAACTAAACGACTACGCGCTAAGGGCACCCCCTGTGGGGTACGAACCTCGGCTTAGGGCACAGTCGGGGGGACGATGGCAAGGGACCGACGGTGGCTGGATAAAATCAGAGCTATGATTATTATTTGGGGGATTTAAAGGTACAGACTCAGCCATAGCGCGGGCTGGCGCTTCGCTTGCGAGCAGGGTCGGGAGGACTATTTAGTCGAGGATTTCGCGCAGGACCTCGGTAGCGAGGTCGGAATGAAATTGTAAAGAATTTATTTTATTGTAAACTAGCTGATCCGACAGACGTTTAGATTTTCCCGAATTTGAAAATTTTTCGGGAAACTTTTAAATTTTTTCTTTCCTTATAAACCTAACTCAGACAACGAATATTTCAAAACAAAACAGCCAAATCGGACCACCGGTTCTCATGTGATGCGGTTACCAACGAACAGTATAATTTTTTTATTATACACCGTGGCATTTTAGTCGTCTTACCAAGACAGCCCACTTCATGTACCCAATGACTACTAATCATTCATGTAATATTTTTTTTTGACATTTGATTTTTTTTAATTTGTTTATTTTTATTAATTATGACGCATGACATAGTTGAAAACACCCTGTTACGAGTACAGTCCGAGCCTTGTGTTACAAGGGCGCCACGAAATGGAGCGGCGACATCTTTATCAGAGTTCATTCACCCTAATGCATAAAAATATGTTTCTAGGACTCAAGGCTCAAGGCTCGGACTGCACTCGTAACAGGGTGTTTTAAACTATGTCATGGGTGAGAATTAATAAAAAATAAAAAACCTAATAAAAAACAAAATTAAAAATTACATGAATGATTAGTAGTCATTGGATACATGAAGTGGGCTGTCTTTGTAAGACGACTAAAATGCCATGGTGTATATTATAGATAGAAGTTATATAATGTCAATACGATTTTGTTTCTAGATCATACAGCAAGAAGATTTTCCCATTATAATTTTATTTAACACTTGTCTTACGATCGCATTCTGAGACCCAACTTACTTTTATCACAAATTAAAAATATTATTAGACTTAGGTATTACGTATAAAATTATTGGAACACGATGGCAGCGGGCACGTGTAATATAACGAAAGTACCTTTAATTGTTTAGGATATATATGTCCCAGGCAGATTGTATGATTCGTCCGTTTACAAACGCTCGCGGTTATGCAAAATACCGAAGGAAAATTGGTAACTCGTTCAATTTTTATAATTTTGACATCCAGGTACCCCTACCAAATCGCTTAGGTTAGGCTAGAACTGTAAACAAACACGCGCGAGCCGAGCGAACGAAGCGAGTGGTGCCGCGGGCATGCGAGCGCCTTAAGAAATAGATTTACATTCAATATTAAATAAAATAAAATGTAAATCTATTTATATTAAATAGATTTATATTTCATAACTGCGAGCATTTTAAACGGACGACGGCGACGCCGTTTATAAAAAGCGGAATCATACAAATTGCCTGCGAGATACAATATTATTGAAAAATGATTTTATATTCCTGAATAATAAATTGTAATTTATTGATATCGTAGAAAAAATAACAATTCCGGTGAAACTCATTAATTCGTTGCATTCCTCATATTTCCTGCGAGTTAGTAGTTAGTAGACTATTATTCAAGCTCACCTTTGTTACCGACTTCTGGGAAAAGCCATCGATATACACTTAGAGCACTACTGCGAAGTTTCATTCACCAAATAATGTTTTCACACGAAAAAGCGAAATGTTTTATAAAAACTATTGTGTATGTTACCTACGTCAAGCCCGAGTGAGGTGGAAGCACCCGCTCCCATCTGTTGCGTGTCCACAGCCTACGGTATTTACAATCTAATGAGAACCCTAGAACTAAACATTAGGTTCATAACAATGACTACTGCATTCATAGCTTGAGTGGTAAAGTGTTTTGATTTAATTTGCTTAATTTTTTCCTAAATAGCTTTTTAGATTCATCTTGAAGCAAGTTACCGCGGACTGTTATTAATGATCAAGTGTAGTGAAACTGTTTTAACCCTGTCGTTAGTCAAGCTAACGACACCGGACACGCTGTCAGTCCGATTGTGGTCGGTCATCTAACGAACAGTACCGAGATAGGTCACGCGCCACCCTCTGATTGGTTTCCTTTGAACTTCACTGTTAATTATCGAGCGACCGTTAAACCGCTTGGTCAACGTTCATTGGAAATACTAACATTGTTTATTATAGCCCGAAAGATATACCAACGCATGAGCAAAATGAACGAGCTTATAGTTCACGTAACATTATTACGTATTTAGAGAGATCCTTACAGTCCCATTAGGTATATCACTTGGTCATGAACTAACACTAGCTATAACAGTTAGTTGTAAAAGATCGCAATAGATCGGTTGTACGGACGTAGTCTCATACTTTGATCACCGCGGTAGGGGTATACTCTGCGCTTGGTACTTTGCAAGGAATGTCAACAAGTAGCATATGAAAACTAATACCTGGTAAACATTTTATTTAGAACGATATAATACATATATCTTTATTAAACACAGCTTCTTTGAAGAATAACATCAATTTAGTAATATAGAAAATTTTCCTTATTCGATATTCACAGTTAATTATATCATGAATCCGAACAGATCGACTAGTTGATTAGATTTAGACATTAAATTAATAGGAATATAAATAACAACACTTAGTAAATCTTGTGGACATCGACGGCGTCACTTAGAATAGTGGTAGTTTTCATGTGGCACTCGTGTCCATCCCGCAAGGGGGCGCGGAGTGCGCCCGTGCCGCGGGACGCTGGCGGCGCCGGCTCCCGAGCAACAGTTTGGTCCTCCCGGGAAGCGCTATGCTACGCTAACCGTCGCACGCTAGTCGTGCGCCTATGCCACTCTACACTCGTTACTTTATTGCTCTCTTTGTACCACAGCTCGACGGTTTCATTAAGTCTCTACGTATCACCGTAACTACATCTAAAGTCGCACACCACACCCGCGACGCTAACTTACTTATCGTTACTATGTAAACATTACCCTACGCTGTAACATTGCAGGCTCTTGCCATAAATTGACACGATTGCTTCCGTCATTGCCGGACTAATAATTGAAAAAATACGTTTTATTTTAATTTCACTTTGCATTAACTTTATCTTCTTCTAAAATTATGGAAAGAGCCATAATGAGATTAGGTACATATTTATTGCTTTAATTCATTCGACGCCGTCGAAACTAGTAGGTATCCTAAAATATCTTCTTTTCAGTAATACAAAGGTGTAAAGAAGTTCATAGAGAAATAGTTCGTTGCATCGTTTGCAGTATGCACGCGGCCGCACGTCACTCGTCCTCGTCGTCCTCCTCGTCGGAGCGAACGCACGCCGCCTCCTGGTGCTTGTTGAGGTAGCTCTTGAGCGCGAACGACTTGCCGCAGCGCGTGCACTCGTACTTCTTGTCGGCCGAGTGCGTCTGCAGGTGTGCGCGCAGGTTGGAGCGGTCGGCGAACGCCTTGCCGCACGACGCGCAGTTGTACGGCTTCTCGCCCGTGTGCGAGCGCAGGTGGCCACGCAGCAGCCACGGCCGCGAGAACTGCTTGCCACACACGCCGCACACGTGCCCCATGCGGTGCGTGAGCACGTGCATTGCCAGCGCCGGCATGGACACGTACGCCTTGCCGCACTCGCCGCAGCGCTTGGCCGACACCGAGTCCAGGCTGCGGTGCGTCTGCTTGTGCCGCGACAGGTTCGATGAGGTCGCGTACCGCTTGCCGCACTGGCCACAGTCGTATCTGGCGGGCTTTTCTTTGGCGGCAGGCAACGACTCGCACTCAGGCGGTTCGGCCAGTGCCGGTTCCGGTTCAGGTTCGGGGATCACCTCTTTGTATTCTATCCGGTACTCGGTAGGCTGCAGCACGGGCGGAGGTGGCGGCACCGGCTGGTACTCGACATAGCTGATCTGCGTGTCGACGAACTCGACCGGCTGCAGCGGCGTGACGGTCTGTACGGTGTGGTACACCGGCTCGGGGGGCTCCTCGGCTAGTATGTAGATATTGGTGGGCTGCAGCGTGTAGGTGTAGACGGGTACCAGTGGCGCGAGGGGCGCGAGAGGCGTGAGGGGTGTGGGCTCGGGCGCCAGCACGGTGACGACGTGTGCAGGTGGCAGCGGCGGCAGGCTGTGCGCGAGCGACAGCAGCTCGTGCGCCGCCTCCGTGTCGGCCGCCGACCGCTCTGACAGCGGCACGCCCAGCTCCGCATATTCGGTGGTACGGGGTTCTGCGAACGAAAATTATGATGCAATTCCAATCTTCATACGCCAAACTAATTCGAGAAACTAAGTGCCAGTGGATGACGTAAAATATGAGATAAGATTTATTTTGAAATGATTAATTGTTTACAAAATTGAACTGCATGCCAGATAATTTGAGAAAACCACAATTGGGGAACCAAATCTAGTGAAAGCATTAAGAAGCGCTATCTCCATCCATCACAAAATAAATTTAAACCACTTCACCAGGCTCGGGAATTGAAACCGGAACCCCACATAAACGTCGCTTACTACTACTAAACTATAAGGATAATAAATATTAAAAGATAATAACTTATAAATAGCTTGGCCATTGCTCTGCGAAGTTCGGCTTTTCATAAAAAGTTTGTTTAGAAACTAATCAAAGTTGACCAAACACTGTTAAACGATGCCACAAATTGATTGGAGATCAACTTGTAATAGATGAACAAGTTTAGTTGAAAATTAATAAAAGTTATAAATCACAATGTAACTATTGGCACGTAATAACAGATGCACGTGAACTGCGATTGATAGAGAACTGTGGAATAATTCCCGCGCCGGGCCGAGCCACGCGCGGCCCCGCCTTCCCTGCGCGCGCCTCTAGCTAACCAGGTGATTACACAAACATACCGGAACTATTGCACACTACATTTATTAAAACTCCGCCCCAAACAAAATAAAAATAAAACTTTTGCTGAAATCTTTCATAACACCCGTTTTTAGGGTTACAACAAGGAACCCTTATAGTTTCGCCATATCCGTCTGTCTGTCCGTGGCTTAGCTCGGAGACTTTAGTGCTAGAAAGCTGTAACTTGGTATGAGTATACATATTAATCACGCCGACAAAGTGGTAAAATAAAATCTTGAAATATATTTTTTTAGGGTACCCCTCCCCTACACGTAAAGTAGGGATGCTATTTTTTCTCGTCGTAAAGTAGGGATGATTTTTTTTTCTCGTCTGTCCCATGTTGTGGGATATCTTAGGATTGGCCGTTCAAAAATAATTTGATTTTGTGAAAACCATTTTTCGATTCAGGGATCCGCTCGCATAATATTAAGCTTAAAAGTGCACATTTTTGTTACAGTCAAGTATAATCCGGGGCCCTGCAAGCTAAATGTTTATATTCAGATTTGTGAAAAAAATCACAGCTATATATCGCACATCCTCTAAAAAACTGTCGTAACACAAAAAATACATTACATTTATTATTTTCATTCATTTCATTTACATTTTAAATTCTGCAAATAGTTTGATAAATCCTTTGTTGATTAAAATAAATCTGTAACCTGAAAGTCACATTAACATTAGTTTCATAGTCTAAATACGTGTCGCTTGGTTACGGTTGCTGACTAGATTTATGTCATTCAATAAAATACTGCTATATCACGAAATATATGCTTTAATTCATATATAATATCTGGCGACGATGCCGTTCGATATAAAGAAAGCAAAACGTTCGCGAGCCATCCTACGCGGTTTGTTAACGAAAACTAATAACGTATTTCAAGATGAACAAAATGTATATACTACACAAGAAGAAATAGAAACAAGATTACTGATACTTCAAAATACTTACCAAGGTCTGCAAAACATACAATTACATAGAGAGCAGGATACCGAAGACGAATACATTGAAGCCGAAACCCATTACAGGTACGAAGTGGACGAAATTTATACAAATTTACGTACAAAAATGATACGACTGATGAACACTTCTTTCAAATCTCCTGAACCGTTACCCAACGCATCATCCACACACCATGCGTGCGAATTCACGAGCGCTCATCAAGAATTACATCCTAGACTCAATTTCCAACCGTTTCAAGCAAACGAATCGTTTAAAAATTTTATAAAAAGACTTTGTTTACATGATGCTCAACAATATTACTGTTCCCACAACGAAGGTCTACACCCTGCTTACCACTTTACCACCTGACATTCATGAAAGAATTTACGACCTGTGTTCACCCGACGATCCAATCATGAAGACCTATGAAGAACTTATCGATATCTTGGACAATTTCATAGATCCAAAACCTAGCATATGGGCCTCACAGGCATACTTTTATATTTATTGGAAAATAATTAAAATTGGCTTTTTCTCAAAACTTGTTTTCGGCGTGTTACGACAATTTTTTAGAGGATGTGCGATATATAACAAAGTTAAACGGAAAACTATCACAGCTAAGTAGGCTTTGAGGGCTTTACAAGTTACCGAGTAATAGTCGACCAACTTAAATTTACAGTTGAAAAACAAGATCTCCCATACAGAATGTAAGCAGGTACTGTAACGAAATTAGCACTTTGCTTACTTATGGATAATTCGCAATTGTTTATACATTAGGTATTAGCTTCTGCCCGCGACTTAGTGCACGTGAATCCAAATATTTTTCAACAACTATATTAAGTTTGTTCGTAGGATAAATTCATCCCAACTACAGAACACTTCATTGTGCGTGGTCTGACACGCACTTGCCCAGGTTTTTCAACTTAACTTAAGCCTCATAGTTAGCGCCTTCTCAGACGTGTAGCTACAACAAAAACTTTATCTTTAAGACTTTCAAAGTTTACAAACTCGTGTTGAGTAGTTACTATGTACGTTATACGTTATATAAATTAGTTCATTATTACACTATGTGGATAGTGTAACAATGAACTAATTTATGGGCATAAAGCATTGAACTGTGCTTGTTTACACAAACATCTGAAGGTCAGAGTGAGTCGATTTTCATTATGAGCAAACATAATTTCAGTATCACAACTTTAGTACAACCTGCAAGACCAAGAAAGCATGAATGTATTCGTTTATGTACCACAAGGGTATTTTATAGTTTCCACATTGTTTATTTGCACATCATTTTAACGATATTTGAAAAAAAAAATGACATTCACCAACCCGCCTTGAGCAAGCGTCAATCAATCAAACAAATAAATGCTCGCGCCTTCTCTGTATGAGAAGATGCCTTGCCCTGCAGTGGGGTAATAAGAGGCTGAATTATTATAATAACGACCACTAATTGTATTCCTAAACTAGCTCCTGAACTTTTACTGTTAAGGAGGAAGCGAAATTCAAATTTTCTTACGTTTTTTGCAATTTGTAGCTCATTGTTTGTGTATACAGCGTGTTACGGAAACATATCAAAGGCACGGATTCTTTTGGTGATAACAAACTACAGGGCAATATTTTTTAATACCTATACCTACATAAATAAAAAGTTAAGAAACATTTAACTAAAAATCAAATGTTTCTATCTAAGTGTTTTATATTTTTACATAATTATTATAATTTTAAAATTGCTTGAGACATTTTGCAAAAAAACCTTTAATTACTTTTTTTTTATTCTATGAATGACCTGCTCGGACGCGGCGACGATGGCGGCACGAACGCGATGCCTATTTATAAATTGATCATCATATCAAGTAATTTTAAATTATTTTTTTTTTTTAATAATATACTTAGATTAAAAAAAATCGTTTCCATGGCTTCTTTATCACCTTAAAATAAAATATTTCGTGTTTTCGTGTTTTCGTGTTTAGATACACCCTATATAACTATTAAAGTATGATTCGCGACCGTAACAAATACATATGTATTTATATAATTATAATCATTAGAATCAGTAATACAACTCCATAAGTTAGTACTCGTATAATCCTAAAAGTCATGATTTCATGACAAAAGTCTTTCAATAGGATTATCTGAACTTTATTCCGTCCACCGAGATAATGCTTTTTTGACAACTGTCAGTTGTACAAGATTTGGAACTTTATAGTTTAAATTCGTAAAACACATTCGTTTGTATGTAACTGACAGGTGTCAAAAAATATTCTCTCAGTGGATGGAATACAACGTGTTTTTTTTTTATATCCCAGAACTCTAGGGTTATATTCTATGAGTAAAAATAATACAAAAAGTCCTAGATTATGTGGTCCAAAAATGCATAGTTTCGAAGATAATTATCATCAATCATATTAATTTAGGTCAAAAATTGTCACCCGTGTGACGAATTGTTACTTTTGCGACGTTGCCAAACTGATGAAACTGTGACCCTCGATGTATGTAGGTATCTAAGTTTCATTGATAAATACGAGTAATTCATTTTCATTCAAATCAATCATTAATATTTAAAGCTAAGAAAATGCGACGTTGTTATATTTCACGTAAGGGTGTTTTACATTAATAATCGTGACTTCGTCGAATTATTTTTTTAGAAAAAAAGAATTGATTTAAAAAATAATTCATATGCCAGTTGATTCTTTGATATTTATTTTATTTTATTTTATTTGAAAGGTACACCAACGACCTATTCACTAAAAACATTAACATAAAAAATAACATAAGCATAAGTTATGGTGAATTAGTCACTTACAGGCGTACACAGCACTTACATAAAAAATAGCTTCTTAAATATATATTTTTTAAATTAATGTTTACTCGTAATGAGGATAGACAAATTATTTAGAAACAATGAAAAAAAAAAATCTGAATCATAAATGAAATTAGAATTAAAAAAATATCAAACCTAATATCCAAATTATCATTAGAATAAAAAATATAATTAACACATTAAGATTAAAATTTAAAAAAGATATGAATAAAAAGTAACATTGACATTCAAAATTCAAAACGGTAGAACGTGATAACGAGTGCAATACAAGACTGCCAAAATTTTCTGCTTTTCCAAAATTGTTAAAGTGGCAGGCACATGTGGCAAAAAACCAAAAAATGAAATAGTAAAAACAAAAAGAAAAAAGTAGGTTATGAAATTATGATTCGTCGCTAATGGTTATAAGTTTTTTGCGAAATTGGGAAAATGAGTCTGTAAATATATAAATATTTTTGCAACTATCTATTTTATTATAATTAGCCATTAATCGATTCAAGGGGGCATTGAGATCAAGGTTAGTTCTTGATGGGGACGGTGTAAAGGTATTTATTTTACGTAGAGATCTAGTTACGGTGCGCCTAGGTACAGCTATATGAATTTTTGATAATAACTCAGGTACATCCGCCAGGTTATGGATGATTTTGTAAAACAAGAACTGATCAGAAGTGCTTCTACGTTGTTCAAGCGGTATAGTCTCATTCCTACCCTAGGGTTATGGAATATAAAAAAAAACATCTTGTATAAAGAGTTATATTTATGATATTTATGATTATAATTCTATAAATATTTGGTACGGCCGTGGATCATATTTAGATCAACATACAAACCTAAATGACCTAACCTGAAAATTGAAAAAAAAAATACCTAAGAAAATTTGAATTTCGCGGGCTACCCTGACACTTTCGCACTGTGTCTTCATCGGGGGTGAAGAAGAACTAAGAAAAGAAGTCGAAAACAGTGGCTAATCTATCTGTTGCTGAAAATCACTAGTCTCTATTCAAAGTACACAACCAAGTATGGGAAACTAGAAAATAACTGCCAAGTATTGCAGTTTCAATAAATAAGAAATTAGGTACTCATTATTTTATAAGGTTCTTATGCTTGTGAGATTTCGCCGAGAGAGAAGGCCGACTCTATTCCAGAGTCGTTTCTACAATTAATAGTTATGATTGTAATAGTTTTAGTTTGAGAACTGTATCTGCATTGCTTCATTGAGCGAAGTTTCACGAGTTATACGGACAAGCCTAACTTTCCCCACTTCGTTTTTAATTACCTTGTTTCAAATTAAAATGATGATATTATATTTCTAGAAGTTATTTAGGTACACAACTTTGTTTTTCTTTTAAAATTGTATTCGTGGCTCATGAGGAAGGGAGATAGGTTCCGAAATAAAACAGGCAACTTTAAAACTTAAGGCGTAAGCGTCAGAGTAGTCCTGATCCTGATTTATAACACCCACTTGTTAAAAAAAAAAGAAAAAAGCTCTATTAGAAAAATGTCTGTATAATAATATCGGAACTGTCACACAATAATAAATGAATAATCTGTGTAGAATGAAATCTAGAATCTTTTGACATTATATTTTAAATTGTTTGACATTATGTATATTAAAAATTGTTTGACATCATATTTAAACCTGTTTGACATTATATTTGGCACTTTTGAATTTCACTTGGAATGTTCTATTAGTCATTAGTATTATATTCGTAGTCAGTATTTGTATGTAAAATTGCATGTTTATTTATTCAACACAATGTAAATTGTTTTATGAATAATATAAATCAAATCACCGAAATTCAAATTTTGCCACATGCAAAACAAAGAACACAACTTTTCAAATCACAAATAGTTTCGCTTAAATTGTTTTTCCCTTTCTCACAAACAATGAACAAAATTGATCTAAATCAGTCGATTTCGTGCACGGCCGCCTTAAGGAGTATTATTACTGATTCTAATGTTTATAATTCTGTAAATACATATTTGTTAGGGTCACGAATCATACTTTCATCAACATACACCCAGAGTTGCAAATTGCAAAAATCTTAAGAAAATTTGAATTTCGCGGGCTTCCTACACACACATACATACCCCCCCCCTTGCAATCAAGGATTATTCTTCAACAATTCGCATTAGACAAGTATCCTAACTAACACAATACTACGAAACACAAGCCAACTCCTGTTTGTTCTAATGTTTTCCTATTTCATACAATTCCGTGGTCAATAAACGTTTTAATTATTATGCCATGCAACAGGCAGTCCAATCAGCATGTAGGGCTTGTTTTCACGTACATAACGTGACGCAACCTCACGATTTAATATTATTGTTTTGTATTGTCGCCCACTTATTTTGAGTGGGTGTAACTCTAATAAAGAACTATAAAACTACAAGGCACTTGAGAAATAAGTAAGTCATTTTATTCTATTTATGCTGTCACTCATTTAAACAGCGTTCCGTTCCTGAGAAAAGCACTCACGGTTCCGGGGGAGTAGCAAAGAGGGAGAAAAGATAGCAAAGGTTAAGCAAAGGCTTTTATTCATTTACCGTTGAATAAAAATGGCAGCTTCTATTTTTCTGTGGTATTTTTAGATCGCTATTATAAATCTTAAACACGTGCCTTCTTGCCGACTATTTTTTTTACCCAGCACTGCAATTTTCAAAGTAATCTACATACATATATTCACACAAATATTTATCTCTCTAAAATGAAAATCTCTGCCAGATAAAAGAAAATATCTGCCAAAAAAAATGGTGTAATATTTGATAAATCTGTCTGTCCCCTAAAGAGATAGACAGAATCATCAAACGTTACACCACTTTTTTTCCGTAGGAAAGCCTCATGGATCATCAGCCAAACTAAATCTTACGGTTCGTTCTTATTCCAAAAGTCGTGAACACGAATGCACGGTACACTCACATAAGCTCCTCACTCAAATATACTACACAAAACATCATCGGTACTTTTCAGCATGATTCTCAAAACAAATGATACATAACGAGATAGCTCAACAATAACAACTTAAGAACTTAAGTGGTTCTCAGTAGATAATGTTGGAACAGAATATTCACGATATTTTTCTAGGATGCTTCAGTTAAAACATTACTGCGTAGGTAGAGAGAGCTTCTTAAGGATTGAATTTCTCTTATTTCCACTTAAACGAATATCAACTTCAACTTTATTGTAGTATAAAATTTTTGTTGATTTCAGAATTACTACTACTGAAAAAGTAATAAAATGTTATAAGTGTAAGTGCAATATACAGTGAAAGTGTATTCCTGAAAGCATTTTTTTTTTTTCGTTTCGTTACGTGATAATGAAAACCATAATGTATCACGAGGTCTTTTATAATGTTGTGGTTGTCTACGGTTGTGTGTGTTGTATAATTCGTCATTTTACAAACGGCCACCGTGCGTTTATAGACGCTTGGATAATGAGTAAAAGCAGATCTAGGCTTGCTTTGACTATAAACCCACAAACCTTATTTTTTTGCACTTTATACACTAAAAACGAAGTAAGGAAAGTTGATAGAAATAGGTTGCAAAAGATGGTGGATCTTTTGCAACTAGTACTAATACGTAATAAGTAATATTTCTTTTCAGCGAAGCATTAGATCTTTGGCATTTATAAGTAGTTTTTTACAGTTATTTTGGTATTTACACATGAAAATTGACAAATTGAGAATTATTTTCTAGCAGTATTACGACGAAATTTTTGTATATACTATAAAGTAAATGTTAAAAATAATTATAAAAAACAAAGATCTAGTGCTTGGCTGAAAAAAAATTAGTACCTACTTTGATTTTGCTTGGTTTTATAATGTTGTAGTACGTAAGAGCAATTAAATATTGAATTTTAAGGGTGTGAGCCTGGAGATCTGTCATACAGGTCCCGAACCCAGTATAGACTTCAGTTCTCATAAAGGATATACTGAAAAATGTAACTTGATGATAAGAATCAAAGTTGTACCTTTTAGAGAGAAAATATTATTATAAATTACTTACTTAATTACTTACTTTATTTAAATATAATAAAATAATCCCGAAAAACCTCTAGAAATACGAAATTGCCAGCCCACGCAAAATGAACACTCTTCAGGTGGTTGCGGTCGCAGTTGGTCGCGCGTTTGTAAACGGACGGCGCCGTTTGTAAAATGACGAGTTATACAATCTGCCTGCAACAGTTATACAGCACAATTTTCTTGCCAATATTGTTAGTTTCCTAAGAGGATTCAATGTATGAGTTTTTATAAAGCTTCGATATAATCAGCGTAGCTGTGTAACTAGCGTCGAGTTCCCCGCAAGTGTACTTTATGAGAACAGAAGTTATTATGTTATGGAATTTAATTACACTCAAGGAAATACAACCTGCAACGGATTAACGTAATAACCTGGTGATTGTACACGGCTACTGTTATAGGACTGGCCCAGTGGTTCGAACCCAGGTAGGCGCTTTACTTTATGTACATACATAATTACATTACCACTGCTCTCAAAACGGTGATGGAAAACATCGTGATGGAAACGGCCTAATGAATGTCCTAGAATCGAAAATTTGAAGACATGTGACATCTACCAAACCGCACAGGGCCCCTGTGGTACCTATACAGCCCACTCCCTCTCGAAGTGAGGTGTGTTCCAGCAGTGGGAAAATTAGAATAGGCTGATTATATGTTTTTTTTTTTAACTAGGGCATCTCAGAGTTACCCTTGAGAGGTTGAGACTTTAACCGGACTTTCCTGCGGTTGCCTTAAGCTCCTAACGAAACTTAATGCCTCCAGCCAGGACGTAAAAACTTATAAACTAAACGACTGCGCGCTAAGGGCACCCCCTGTGGGGTACGAACCTCGGCTTAGGGCAGAGTCGGAGGGAGGATGGCAAGGGACCGACAGTGGCTGAATAAAATCAGGGTTATGATTATAATCGGGGGAATTTAAAGCTACAGGCTCAGCTACAGCGCGTGCTGGCGCTTCGCTTACGGGCAAGGGTCGGGGAGGACTATTTAGTTGGGGATTTCGCGATGGGCCTCGGCGGCGAGGTCGGAATGAGATTATATGGTTATTAATGTAATCTACTTGAACTAATATGATAAAGAGAGAGAGCGAATTTTGTGAGTTTGTGTATATATAGAGGGTAATCTCCGGAACCGCAGCTCCTTTTTGAAAAAATATTTTAACATTTGAAAGGCTATATCATCATCATCATTTCAGCCGAAAGACGTCCACTGCTGGACACAGGCCTCCCCCAAGCACCGTCACCTCGACTGCTTCCGTGCTTCCCGCATCCAACGGATTCCTGCGGCGTTCACAAGGTCATCAGTCCACCTTGTGGGAGGCCTTCCTACGCTACGTCTTCCAGTACGCGGTCGCCACCCAGAACCTTTCGGCCCCAACGGCCATCTGTTCTGTGAGCAAGGTGCCCTGCCCATTCTTCGAGCTATGTCGCTCACAATGGGCCTAATTAGAAGGCTAAAAGTCACCCAAAGGGCAATGGAGAAGGCTGACGGCACGGTTGGTGCAGTGGTTAAGCGATTGACTCGCTGCGTGTCGCGGGTTCGATTCCCGCACGGAACAAGTATTTGTATGACCTACAAGTAGTTATTCCGGGTCTGGCTATTTGCGTATGTGAGTTTAAATGTTTGTAAGCGCACCCATAATACAGGAGAAATACCTAATGTAGGGCAACGTTAAAAAAAAAAAACAATACCAGCCGGTTTTTTGTAAAAAAAAATTCACATCCATACTAATATTATAAATGTGAAAGTAACTCTGTCTGTCTGTCTGTCTGTATGTTACGCTTTCACGCCTTAACCGCTGAACCGATCGTCATGAAATTTGGTAGAGATGTAGCCTGGGATATGAAGACGGACATAGGTTACTTTTTTACGCGATAACCGATATACACGCGGGCGGAGCCGCGAGCAAAAGCTAGTATAGCTATAAATGTTCAAAAAAAAAATGCATGGTCTACCTTTTATTTTAGATGCTATATTATTTAGAAGAAATAAATGTGTATGATTGAGCCATTCAATTGGTACAGTAAATCTACAGGCCTATTTTTTTCACATTTAGCGAGTTCGATTCAGACACACGATTATTTAAAATTCTTTGAATGCAGTTCGAACTGTTTTTAAAATAAAAATGAAGTCTTCATTCAGTAAATATTTCTATTTACAGTAAGCTACTTTCGTTGCATGTCGCAAAGTCGTGGGACGCCGGACGTCCTTTATATATTTATTATAAGTCATTAGAAGCTTCCTATTGAATTAACCTTTAACAAGCCTTGTTCTATAGATGGCTAGATAATTCGATTTTCCAGGGTTGTGCATATTCAGCTGGGAAACACAATTATTTGAAAAGGTTTTAGCAAGAATGTTGACGTCACCAGTCTTAACTAGGGGAATCGTATTACCCAGTAACTGGGTTATTGAAAGTCAGATAGGCAGTCGATCCAGGTAAAATACTGGGATGCAGATTGGAAGCCGACCCTGCATCCCAGTATTTTTGTTTGTAGTTAGGAAAATGTTAGGGAGATGAATAAATGTCATCATCTATTCATTCATTTTTATTTATTCATTGTTTACTGAGATCAACGAATTAGCAATAATCCCCCTCCCCATGGAACTCGTTGAACTGATGATGTTTCCCAAGTTATACAACGGTTTATGGTCATCCAGTCTAAAAAAAATCATTAAAAAGAGAAAAAGAGTAGGTATGTAGTTAAAGTAGACTCACTAATAAACGCCCCAACTAACTTATGTTGGTTACACATTTTCCGTGCTTTTGGTAGCGCCATCTAAAACGCCACAAATGAACTACACATCAAAGACCTGACGTCACAAATCCTGCATCGCGGAATCAGAGTTTACCGCGCGACTAGCATATATACAACATCCCGACATCAACCGTCGGGCAGTTGCCCACCAGACACAACACCCGTCAGGGGCCCAAGTCTGCTATTTTTATAAATTCGTCACTCCAACACGGTGCCATTGTCATTTTGCTAAAAGTTCGTAATCTACTAAATTCATAATGGTCGATCATTGGTAGGTCAATGGTCTCGTAATAGAATTGTATTACAATGGCATTTTGAACATTTATTCATGCCAGATTTCAATTATATATATTTTTACTTATTATTTACTAGCTTTTGCCCGCGGCTTCGCCCGCGTGGATGTCGGTTATCGCATAGAAAAGTACCCTATGTACTTCTCCATATCCCAGGCTATATCTCAAAATTCTAACTTAATATTAATTTTAATGTGATTCACTATGTGAATAGAAACCGAAACAAATGATTTAATATAATAAAAGTACTGATGTTCTGAACGTGAATGAGTCTTTACCTAAAGATAACAAACACAAAATCAAAATACGAAATTCCACTCAAATTCATAAAGCAATCAATTGTACCAAATTACAACACGAAATAAAAGTGCGACACAAATAATAATTTTAAAATAATTCACGTAAGTACCAACAATGTGAAAACAAAACGAAATCCTCCGAAATGTCGCATGATACATAGTATATGCTGATAACACGCTCGAAATATCTAATGAACACCATTGGTGCATAACTTTTCTCAGGGTCACGTTCGCAGTTGGACGAAATATTTGACATTTATTTTGTACTTGCAACACGATCTGGCTGTAGAATTCGATTAATCGACTAATACTTGACCGGTTGACATTTTAGCGGGAACACCACTAAACGATCGAAAAAAAAAAGAAAACAAAATACGTCTGTACTCTGTGGTCGTGTGGCGGTGTGGCGTGGTGCTTAATGTAAACATTCATCAAGGTTATACGTGCGTAAAGTAATGGGTTCAATGAGAAAACGGTTTAATCATAGAAGAATCTTATACAGAATTACTGAGAAATAAGTGTAGATTTCATGTTGAGTGTTAGTTTATCGAAAAGTGATAAATATGTCAGTGAAAAAGTAACGAAAGTTTTGGAATGCACAAATTTTGATCATAAGGCCGCCGTGTTTTGTAATGTTTTTATGATAAATATACTTGTATACTGTTTGAAATACACATAAGTAGCTAGCTTATTTATCTACGAATATAATTTGGCTAATAGCTACTGATATTATAGCGTATTGTTATCGTAATCGTATTTCCAAGAGTAAAATTCGGCAAACAAATACCTACAAAAAGACAATAAAATGGATATAGTATGTTATCCTTAAGAGATAGACATATGCCATCGCGGACTTTTTTGAAGACCTTTATAAGATACATAATTCCACCATACATTATTTTGTTATATCTCAAAGGGTTTAGACAGCGTTTTCGTTGAAAGCTCCCAGACGGCTTATTTTTTTCCGACACCTCCAACAAATATCGTTAATTCATACAAAAATGCATACAAAAACTTAACAAATTATATACTAAAACCTTACTCGAGAACCAAGCTATCCATTGGTGAAAACAGCATGAGAATCGGTGCAGTAGTTTTTCAGTTTATCGCGAACAGACAGACAGACAGACAGACAGACAGACAGACAGACGCGGCGGAGGACTTTGTTTTATAATATGTAGTGATAGTGATAGTGATAGTGATAGTGATTAGTGTTATAAGCAATCTGAAGTAGTAGGAAGTTGGAAGTTTAGTAGGAAGTTTAATTTGTCATTATGTACGAGATTACCAATTCTTTCAATGGAGTGTCAGTGGCTGACCATTGGAAAGTCATAATGACGCCATTATATTAGTAGATTACCAAACTCGTCAAAATCAACAATTATGAAATCAATGATAGACCATTCTGACACTATTGTAATAGCAGACTTGAGGCCCTGGTCGGAGGATCCTCCCTTTTTTATATAGAGTATGAGTGAACTTTACTCCCTGCTCCTCATGCCTCTATACTTTAAACGCTAAACTAATTTAATCTGAATACATTAACGAGTATCTAACTCCCTATAGACTATACTACCTGGCAACAGGTTTGTTGACAGTATAAACTCCTGTTGAAGCTCTAGTCATTATCCTTGTATAATAAAAACACAAAGCCTTTCTGTTCGTCAGCAATTTTTGCGGTGTTTTATTTTTCATTCAGTTTGGATATAATGAGTGTTAAAGAGACGAATACTCGTAGCGGAAGGAAAGTAGGTACCGTAAATATATGAGGCAACTCATGTAGGCATGGGCAAAAGCCTAGATTCAGAACATTCTTATGGATGGCCATGGGTAAAACATCATGATATTTTCTGGCATTGTCGACAATGATGACCATACTTCTTAAGAAAAAAGAGAAGGTCAGTGGAAACTTCCCCTTAAAACTTTCCACTGATAATCTAACCTTAATATCGCTCACCTAGTAATATATTGGCTCATTCACATTTTTCACATTTTACGGAAACGAGGGTCAAAGATTTTTTTTATAAATGTATGGAATTAATACATTAATTAAAATAAATATAAACCTTTGACCTTTATTTATGAAATTCAGTCATCAAAATCAAAACATTTTATTTCACATAAACCTACATGGGCACTTATGAAACGTCAGAAGCTAGGTCCACGGTTCCAATTAGTCGTTTCCGATGGAGAAGAGCCGGCAAGAAACTCCACGGTTACTCTTTTAAAAATAATTGGCTGTACAATATTATCAAATAACAGTGTTAATAGGTATGGGAGGACAGTGTAGGCCTTTCAACAATTACCAGGTACTATACAAATAGAAAAGTGCCAACAAATCTTTCGATAATAATACGTATTTAATCCACTTCGTATATCTTGTGTCAATGTTGTTGGTGCGTTGTAGCAAGTAGTGGTAATCGAACTGTTGTTGGGTAGGTTAGTTAGTACTCGTATAACTAAAAGGGGAAAAATAAAAAATCGTTCACTTTTTAGTGTTTTTAGGCTTCCGTAGCCAAATAGCAAAAAACGGAACCCTTATGGATTTGTCATGTCTGTCTGTCTGTCTGTCCGTATGTCACAGCCACTTTTTTCCGAAACTATAAGAAATATACTAAAAAAAAATGTCGTTTATTACCTTTTAACCGTCGATATGTAATGTAATTTGTGTGATACCGCTTTTTACAAATGGCGTCGTCCGTTTACAAAAGCTCGCGGTTATGCAAAATTCCGGAGGCAAAATGTAAATCAATTTCCTAAGGGTGCACCGAGCTTCTGGCGCTAATTGATGGAAGGGGGATGCGTGGCAGCTCTGGCTAATTTAGGTATTTCCTTCGTATTATTAAAACAAATACAAATTTTGAAAATGTAAAATGTATACGTTAAGGAAAACATGTAGATTTGTTATTCTTACAAAGTCTTCTTAGTCGCTTTACTACGAGTATCTTAATCGAGATATCTTATCGCCACCCGTGAAATACTTATAATTGAAGAGTGCCGGTAGCCATTTCTGGTCTTCTTCATCAGTTCCACTACATAAAATTATACTTTTTGAATGCAAATTCTTGAGTCGTTGAGGAAAATATAAAAATCGGTCTATTGTATGCCTATAATATTTGAGAAGTTCCTTCAATTCCTCACAATTTGCGCGCCGTTTGTAAAATGACGAATCATACAACCTGCCTGCGACATATATATTATATTATTTAAATATATTAAGTAATCTATATATATTTTTTTAATGTATTTTTTCTCTTCTAATCTTACACACGGTGTCTACATCTCTTTTAATCCCCCGTCCTATCGCAGGTACGCTGGAAGAGATTTATTTATAAATAAGCATCACCTTTGTATGTATTTTTCTGATCCTTTCTTCTTGTCTATTTTTTTGTGTGTACATAAATGGTTAAATAAATTATGATTATAGGAATCACCCTTGCAGTTGCAGAACAGAACAGAAACAGACGCTTAGGGATATTATGTAGCTAGGTAGGTACCTTGCCACGCTTGCCTTCATGTTTAGCATAACATGTCAGCTGTTTGACTGGCGTATTCAAATCAGGCTTGAAGCTATACCACTCGACACACTCGACACACTATACACACTGGATTAGCCCTAGTGCATGTCATGTCACTCGTGTATCGAGAACAGCCCATATTTATTAGATATTATGTATGTTACAGTGCCCTATAGGAATCTATAATTAATTTATTTATATATTCTTTATTGTTCACCAGATTATACATTACAAAAATAATAATTATACACTACAAAATATACAATGGGCGGTTTTATCACTTACTGCAACCTTGGAATGGACAGTGATTTTCTGGACACAAAATAGAGTTGTCATTGGTGCAAATAAAATTATATAAGTACAATATACTATAATAGATACATACATACTAACTATATAAACATCGAAAATAACTGAAGACTACAGATTATTACAGCCAAAAATGAGAACAAAATCACAACGACAAGTAATGTTCCTTCACGAGTCTTTTAAACACAGGCAACGATTGCGCGCGTTTTATTGGAACTGGCAATATATTCCACAAACGAGTGGCCTGGACCATAAAGCTATAATATCGATGAAATGAAGATGTACAAACATCAACACAAATACTGATTCTAAAAAGTTCAGAATTTCATTCACAATCAAACATCTATATATCTATACATATAATAAAATAGTAACGAAGAATTTTTGTCCGTTAGTCTGTATGCCCAGATGTATGTTCCGGATTGGCGCAAAAACGGCTGTACGAATTTGGATGAAATTTGGCACACAGATAGTTTACAACCAGGATTAACACATAGGGTACCTACTTTCAATCCCGGTAGAGGTTCCCGTTGGATATTTCCCGACATCCACGCGGACGAAGCCGCGGGCAAAAGCTAGTAACAATAAAAAACAAAGTGAAAATAGAAACTTCTCGAATACAAAAACTACAAAGCTTAGAACATCTTTAGCAAAGCTATAGAATAAACAAAACTAATGAAATTCAAGATTTCTAAATGAACAAAAACATAATGTCATAAGTTCACTGCGCTTCGCAGGCGTAACCCTATATGTCGCAAAATATGAGCTGTTTGTATCTTGAAAATGATACAGAGAGTTGAAGAACGTCTCGAGTAGATGGTACTTGTAAAACGGAAACTTTCCAACTACCTGGAGCGCTGGTTATCGTATCGAGAAGATTTCGAATATAGTTCTCGCGAAAGAATCGCAGCAGACTTCTACCTTAGGTGACTACGTCAAATATTGTGTACTGAGCTTTCATACACAAAAGTGTGTACTTACAGTTTATTCCGTTATAACTTGTATTGCCTACAAAAAAAACCTTTGTTGCCAATAACTTACTCCTTATAACATCAGCTAGCCAGTGAAAGTCCCGTCAAAATCGGCCCAGCCATTTCAGGGATTAGCCGGAACAAACAGACAGACGGACCGACGGCCAGACAAATTTTTTCAAAATAGCGTTTTTGTTATAAGTACCGTATATACTTTCATATAGTAAAAAGTGTTATTTTGACATTATAAACAGACACTCCAATTTTATTTATTTGTATGTATATGTAAGTATGTACAGATGGGAAATTAAATTTTTATCCCCCGATAGCATAACAGCACAATAAATTAACCCTTCTAGGAAAGCGTGCACCATCATCGACTTATCGCTTAATAGATAAGACGGTTAAAAAGAGAGAGATTTTAGACCGCGTACAAAACAGTATGTATATATAAACAAAATATTAATAAACCCGAATATAAACCGCTAAATATTTGTGTGTTTGACCGAATTTGTTCAACCCATAATACGTAATTGAGCAAAAAACAAATTTCCCAGGCTTTCACATTAATAAATATTCGTTGGAAAAAACCTTGATCTACAGGTTAAAGGCAAAACTGTTATAAAACTGAAGTACCGAAGAAGCTTAACGCATTTGCTGCCCAGTTCAAAAATATTTTTTTCTTGTAAGCAATAAATTGTTTGGCAAATTTACATACATACTTAGATTTGGTGTCGCTAGTCGGGTCCTGGGCATGAACAGAAGTCATCTATAGCGACTGCTCGAATACGGGTTGTAGGCACACGAACGAATTATTTTTTTACATAAATATGCTGGGTGCTGGGCAGCGAATGGGAAAAATAAAGTTTCCCGTTTTTCCGCCGAAGAAATTCTTGCTTTATAATTCAAAGAATGTTTAAGATTGAAACTGGATATTATGAAAATTTTATAATTTTTTAAGGTAAGTATTTTATTTTCTTATAATATCTAACATAGAAGTTTTGTCTTCTATAATAATCTATCGAAGCCTTGGATCCTTTCACTGTAATTTCAACTCTGATTTTGCAATACGAGTGATTTTTAGTCTCCTTGCGTTTTGTTTGTGTTTTGTTCAATATTAAATAAACCGATATCTGTATGTTTTATGTTTAAGGCTAATTTGCTTTAGATCATTATTTTTAAAATCTCAATATAACACGTAATTTTGTTTTTTTTTTTTTTTTTTTTTGTTTTTTCTACTTAGATTTTAATTTTATAGTATTATGTTTATGAGGCATACGGTGCTAACCTTTAATAAATTGCTACATTAACCTTAGATTTTAGTCAAACATTATTTTATAATTTAAACAGTGTCAACAATTGTTGGTAGAACATTAAAAAAAAAAATGAAAATTATGGATTGCTGTCGGAGGTAAAATAATAGTACAAGGAAAAAATACCCGTGTAAGGAGGAAATACCTGTTGCTAAAAATGGTATAAAACGCACCAAAAATGTTCTGGCACAAAAAAGCATCGGTGTCGCGTTCCATTTATTCCTTTGACAAAATCCCTATCGTTTTATTTCCGAGTAAAAATCGTGTTACTTTCAAACAACCTGTCGCGTCAAATTGCAGTATTATGTAGAATGCTGCCAAAGCCTATTCAGGTTTCAGCCAACGTCAAGCACAGAATGTGTTTTTTCAATTGACTTGCTTCATATTTACACTTTATTGTCTAGTTTGAAATGTCCTTGTGTCCTTTTATGCATCACAAATATTAGTTCTCTATCTAAGCACAGAAGGAAGACAAAATGTTTAATCGAATCCGAAAATCAAACTTAGTTTGGTGTATTCCCGCTGTGCCCATCGCCAAAAAAACGGTTATTATGTAGGTACTGATTTTAGAAATAATAATTTAAAATTCAGTACTTAAAAGAAAATGGAACCTTTTTTTCGCCATTTTATGTGAATAACCATTATTGGGGACACGGGTGATGGGAACAGCGGGAATGCACCCTTTGTTTTCTTTGTTCGAACGAGAACTACCACTGTGTCTACCATACTGCCGTCATAAGGAAAAAGGGAACATCTAACATTTTATAAATATGGAGAAAATCGAGTTTAATTTTTTTATTGGTTTTTGGCGAAAAATATCGACTATAATATTATTTTTCGGAAGTAAATGAATTAAAATAAATTCATTTTCACGATTCCGATACGATTATTGAAATATAAGTTTTTATTTTATTGGTATTTATTAAATAATCAACATTTTCTAATTGGTAAAATTTAAATCAAAGAGCACATCTGTGGTAGTTATGCCTTTAATATTTAACGTAGTTCAATTATGCGTTTTCAACTAAATAAATAATACTAATACTAATATTTATCGTGGTACAAATAAAAGCCGCTTTTATGCATTATGTGACCTTTTGACGTACTATAAGTCAGATGTGCTTTTTTTACGTACACACTTAAAAATTGGCTCAGTTGTGCCTTTTGAGCTTACGGTATTTTTGTTTATCTTGTTCCTAAAATTGTACAAAAAATATTGGGAGATGGGTCTTTTTTTTCTGATTCCGAATATGTATATAACCCAATTTCGGAAAAAAAATAGTTGTGCCCTTTTTCCTTATGACGGCAGCATAGATATCCGGTGTCTACCTATTAAAGAGTAGTGCTCGCGGCTCCCGCTTGTGTGGACTAATTTACACCAAAACCTAACTAAATTATAACGGATGAATAGTTCTCAAGCGCACTAATGAGCAAAGAAACGTTGCGTTTTCAACATATTCTACTTTCTACTTTTAATATTCTTCAAATTGAATTATTGGTATAGCCAGTTTAGAATGTGTCCTCCTGCTGGGAAGCCAATTCTTTGTAAGAGGGGTGGGCCGTAATCCACGACTCGGGTCCAGTCGGGTTAGTGGATATCACATGTCAATTGTCACATGGATATACGCAAAGCTATCGCAACAGAAATACATTCCAAATGTCACGTAGGTTTATTAAAATACCTTTAAACTTTGAACACTTTTAGTTTAGCTTCCAAAATACGTTATAACATTATTTTAAAGACAGTTGTAAAAGGACATCATTCATTTGGTACCCAAAAATCTAAGAGCCAGCTATAAAATAATAACATCTTATACATTTTTTTAATAGTACGACCCCGCGGCTACTAGGTATTTGATGTTAAAAATACCAAAAATATTATTTTTATTATAAACTAGCTGGTCCCGCGACTTTGTTCGCGTGCATGTCGGTAAATAATAATATGTCGCTTATAGAAGGTGTAGGTAACATTCCTCCATTGAAAAGGAAGAAACTCCCGATCTTGCCTAGTTGGAAGCGCTACCTAGGGTTCTCTACCACAGTATGTTTAATATATTTCGATAGACATCCCAAAAATTTGTGGTTCTAACAATATCACACATTTTTAAAGACCCCCCCAATTTTGAGAAAAAGCCTTTTTTTGTGTGAATTTACTCCTAAAACGAATAAACTTTTCTAAATATCTATAGGTTAATCGTGAACACCGTAAAAAAAAAACTTGTCAAAATTGACACATCGTACTGTCATTACTGTCAATCAATATTTGATATATGAGTAAACAAAACGTTCTTAGAATCGGATTATTTGTCTGTGTACTATCATCACAGATTATTTACTTACGAATAGAATCATCTGTCAATTTAGACATTGTCAAAGTGTGTTCCCGGGAGGTTTTAGTTGGGTTGCCATCAACGAATAAAATGTTTAATGTTTCTCTTAAATGGTTTTAATGGTCTAAAAAAAATATTTCAGTAGTTCCAAGTTCCATATTTTTGTTGTTTTTGTAGTTCCATACTTTGATGCTAGTTAGATTTTTCTCAGAAAACAAAACCAACGTCCATACAAAAAGCGGACATCTCCTTTCACGTGCTCTTTAAGAAAAAGTAAAACAAAATTTCAACTTCCATCGCTAAAACATGACAATGTATGAAAAGTCAAAAAAAAAAAACACAATCTCACCGCGTTTAAAAAATAGTATCACCAAAAAACTGGTTCCAATTTCATTTTAAAACTGATGAAGCTGCATGGCTACCAATAAATGTTATGGTCACCAACTCGCCTTTCCGCGCTATAGCTGAGCCTGTAGCTTTAAATCCCCCTGATAATAATCATAACCCTGATTTTATCCAGCCACCGACGGTCCCTTGCCATCCTCCCTCCGACCCTGCCCTAAGCCGAGGTTCGTACCCCACAGGGGGTGCCCTTAGCGTGCAGTCGTTTAGTTTATAAGTTTTAAGCCCTGGCTGGAGGCTTTAAGTTCTGTTAGGAGCTTAAGGCAATCACAGGAAAGTCTGGTTAAAGAGTCTCAACCCCTCGTGGTTAACTCTGTGCCTTAGTTAAAAAACAAAAACACTCGCCTTTCAACCCTAACGATAATGGTTATGGACCTTTGTACGTTCTTTACGTATATCTCCTACCAGAGACAAAGCTTTGTGCAGAATGCTTTTAAAAAGATCGGATTCGAAAATGTAAATTGATGGGCCATTAAAAAAAATACATAAACCCGGTTGCCGAAATATACGGCGAAATGTTTCTTCAAAAATACATACCTTTCACATTGCAGTTCGGAGTTTAAATACAGTGATTGAATTCTGTTTGCCCACACTGCGCTCGAACTGACGTGAGTATTCACTGGATTTTATCAAAGATATTTGAAAATCATATTGCAAATGCGGCTGTTTTATTGACATTTCTGTGTGCAAATTCGTTTTTAAAATGGTTTTATTCAGTTTACTACCGTGGGACCAAATAATTTATAGTCCAATGGTTAATTACTTTTTAACACGTAATTTGATAGAGTTGAAATCAAAATCAAAATTCTTTTATTAAAATTATGCACAAAAATTAAAATAATTAAAATTATGTATTATTGCAGGTATGCTGGAAGAGATTTCATTAGAAATAACCATCACCTTTGTACGTATTTTGCTGTTCCTTTCTTCTTGTCTGTTTATATGTGTGTACATAAATTGTTAAATAAATACATTAAATTAGGCTGAGTGAGTGAAAAAGTGTTGATTCACTTTTCGAACGTCAAAATCAGTTAAGACTGTCCCCCAAAACCCCCACCCTTCAAAACTTTCTAGTGCTTTAGCTGGGAAGAAGAAGTGGCGCAACAAACTCCCCAGCAGCACATCTGTCTGTTCAGTTAGAAAAACTTGATTCTATACAATAGTAGGTACCTGTGCAAAGTAATTAACATTACGAGACACAACATTAATTTAAATTATTTGCCATAATGTCAAGTAGCACACGCCAATATACCAGTGAATAAAAATTGGTTGTCTGTAAAGTTGGTTTACGGACGATAGTTTAACGTGACAACGTCATAACAAAACATTGATGTGGCGCAAGCGTACAATAAGCGTAACGGGACAATTAGCGTAACGGGACAATGAATCATCCTTTTTCGTGCATGCAGCCGGCGTTCATCGATTTATTAGATGTTGTCACGTCAAATATAGGCAGCATAAGGACTGCCGACAGACGTGAAAACTCAAAACTTTAGAATAATTGTGTTTTTTTGACATGACAACGTCTAATAAATCGATGAACGCCGGCTGCATGGACGAAAATGTCCCGTTACGCTCATTGTACGCTTGCGCCGCATCAATGTTTTTTTATGACGTTGTTTGTCACGTTAAACTATCGCCCGTAAACCAACTTTACCGACAACCAATTTTTGACGTGAGAACGTCTAATAAATCGATGAACGCCGCCTGCATGCACGAAAATGTCCCGTTACGCTCATTGTCCCGTTGCGCTCATTGTACGCTTGCTTCGCATCAATGATTTGTTATGACGTTGTCACGTTAAACTATCGTCCGTAAACCAACTTTACAGACAACCAATTTTTTGACGTGAGAACGTCTAATAAATCGATGAACGCCGGCTGCATGCACAAAAATGTCCCGTTACGCTCATTGTCACGTTGCGCTCATTATCCCATTACGCTCATTGTCCCGTTACGCTCATTGTACGCTTGCGCCGAATCAATGTTTTGTTATGACGTTGTCACGTTAAACTATCGTTCGTAAACTAACTTTACAGACAACCATTTTTTTTTAAGTTTTAAATCGCTACGCGCTACGTGTGTCGCATGGCACGAGCATGTCGCACATTTTCATGACTCGAACCTATAAACTTTTCCCCTTCCAAAACTCGCTCCTTCAAAAAGTTATGTGCTTCCGTGTTGTCTGATGTTTTTAACAAGCATTCCAAAACAATTTACCTATTGCTACAAGCTTACCTACATTAGTACCTACCAAAACTTCTTTTGTTTTATAGACAAGACTGAATAACGGAAAATAAAATCGACCAGAGTTCGCATTCACTCACAGTCCTGCAAATAAAATGAAATTACCTACCAGCACAAATTTTAAACTAATATTGAAAAGAAAATAGCTGGTATCGTCAGGCCGCTAAAATGCCGTGCTCAGTATTCCATAGCGTCGTGAAATACGATTACCAAGTGGTCCCGCAAAATGTTTTCCATGTTCCTCAAAGTCAGATAAACGAGGAAGTTCATTTGATGGGATTTCGGTTAAACAAATCACGGATAAACACAGTCAGCTATGCACTCAATTTGGCAGCACGGTTGGCGCAGTGGTTAAGCGATTGACTGCAGCGCTGCGTGTCGCGGGTTCGATTCCCGCACGGAACAATTATTTGTATGACCTACAAATAGTTGTTCCGGGTCTGGCTGTTTGTGTATGTGAGTTTAAATGTTTGTAAACGCACCCACAATACAGGAGAAATTCCTAGTGTGGGGCAAAGCTTAAAAAAAAAATTGCTCATATTTATTACGTGTGTTTTCATAATAAATAATAATAATGATAATACTGGCCGCTGACCGCGACTTCACCAGCGTTGCATTAAAAAAAAAGTTACCTAAATTACTCCTTATAACATCAGATAAAGGCCAGTGAAAGTCCCGTCAAAATCGGTCCAGCCGATTCGGAGATTAGCCGGAACAAATAGACAGACAGACAGACAAACGGTCAGACAAAAATTTTAAAAATTGCTTTTTGTTTTAAGTACCGTATATACTTTCATATGCATTTAGTAAAAAGCTGTTATCTTGACATTACAAACAGACACAAAAAAAAATTGTATAGATTTATTGAGAACTACAGAGCACAGTTTAAATGTCTCGTATGCCAGTAATTACACCGGTATCCGTTTATTGTAGGTATCTGTAACTTTCCTAAGGCCGAAAGCCACACAAAGAGCAGTAAACGTTTAATAAACCCTGAAAACATAGGAAACCACCAAAAACATAGGCTCTAGCGAACCGAATTTTCGTCAGTCATATTTACATTTTGTCGCTCAGTGTGCGAATTAGTGCTCATCGAATTTTCATTGGCCGCTGCTGCGAGCACAGCCAACACACCGGTGAGTGCCGGCAATCACGAAACGGTCGTGACGGCGTGAATAAATAATGTTTTCATGAACATGGTCTGTGTTTTCTTCCTGACTGCGTTGTTGATTAGTAGAGCTGAGCTTGGTAACGCTTACCCGATAGACATACTAGGGATACCCGAGGACAAGCATAGTTGTTAGTTTTATTTTAAACAAGGGTTTGCCCGCGTGGCTTTTTCTAATATAAAAGTAGCCTGAGTTACTCTTTATAGTCCTAATAAGTCCCGTCAAAATCGATCCCGCCGTTTCCGAGATTTTTGCTCGCTGTATACCTATAACGCAGTGTGCCTAAGTCGCATTATGCCTAGACCAAACGAGATGTCGGCGTATTGTGACTTAGGTCAATTCCGTTTTAGTTCATTAACGAGATAGGCTTAGTGAGACTAAGGTTCATTGAGTTTTAGTTCAATAGCGAGATTGGCTTAGTGAGACTAAGGTTCATTGAGTTTTAGTTCAATAGCGAGATTGGCTTAGTGAGACTAAGGTTCATTGAGTTTTAGTTCAATAGCGAGATTAGCTTAGTGAGACTAAGGTTCATTGAGTTTTAGTACAATAGCGAGATTGGCTTAGTGAGACTAAGGTTCATTGAGTTTTAGTTCAAGAGGGAGATAGGCAAAATAAAACTATTGTAGAAAAGATTCAATTTTTACTTAAAAATATAAACAATTTAAAACAAAATTAACTAAAATATTTTTTTTCCTTTGTTATACAATATTTACCTCTTAAAGGATATTAAAAAAAAAAACTAGTTATTATAAAGATAAGTGACTTCTTTTTTTATTTTGATAATTTTGAGAGAGAATGTGAGATACATTCCAATAGTGACATAGTCGTATCGCGAAATGGCCAATGTGAGATATAGACCAAACGCTTTTTTGAAATGATGTTTAGGCATAACGCAACTTAGGCACACTGCGTTATAAGTATTCAGCGAGCAAAGGGGAGGCAGATCTTTTCCTCATGCTGTCATAAGGAAAAGATGTACCTCCCTACGCACTCGCGTTAGTGGTAGTTCCAACTCTATACTGGGCAAATCCATCAACCCGCGCCTCAGCAAACATTCCTGATGCACTGCAACGCCATGGCAGTCCCAACAGTACCCTGAATACATTGTTGTTTGGGACACGCAGGTCGCTGTATGCCCGCTGCGAATAACTGACACACAGGCTGCAGTTGTAAAAAGACTATCAATCTTTTTTCTTCTATATATATAAAATGGTAAACTGACTGACTGACTGACTGGGTGATATATCAATACACAGCCCAAACCGCTGGTCCTGGATACATGAAACTTGGAGGGTGTGTTCTTTGTGAAGAGTTAAGCATCCACTAAGAAAGGATTTTCGGGAATTCCACTAGAAATTAATTTATACGTTTCTCAGCGTTTTTGATAATTCTACCCCCGAAGGGTTAAAATTTAGTGATTTAACCTCGAAAATTAAGGACTTTTCAACTTCATCCCCCATGAAGTTGAAAAGTCCTTAATTTTCGAGGTTAAATCACTAAATTTACTATCTAGGCTTATGGTTGGAAGCTAACGCAACGGTAGACTATTTAACATGACGCTAAGACTTTTAGAAGCCAAGCAAAAGTAAGAGAGAACTAAGCGAAAACGAAGTAATAGCGCGGGCAGGCGATGCGATGCGACGGGGTGGGCCGGGGGACAAGAAATTTCACGCGAAGTCGCGGGCATAAGCTAGTATGCTTATAAAAGCGTGATCTTAGCCGCATTCGTACACCATTCAATGATGTATGTATGTTTCGTTATGTTTAACTCCCCGTTGTAAGCTCCAAACATTGTTTCAAGTTCGAGGTCGGTAACACTTGAGCTTCATTTTAGAGCTTCGGTCGGCTTATTGTTGCGCTTTATTGTTTTCGTCAAGTAAGCTTTACTGTCGTGGGTTCAATTGTCTATTCTTAATGAAAATGAGATATTTTATATACTGTTCATTTATAAATTGTTCCTAATGCTGATTATAGAGGATTGAACCTATTTTTCCACTGCTGGTTTACTGGACTTTTCCTATTTTCTAGGGGACTGTTCTACGTATAGTAAACGCCGTGAAGCTCGGTAGTAGACTGGTTTAATCAAAGAAAAAAAAAGGTATCAAAAATAAATAACATTCCAAATATAAATAAACACTGTACAAAATACACCAAAAAGTATAAAACTGTAAAATAGGTGCGTCGCGCACACTGATAATCTATATATGTATATAAAAATCAATTGAAAACTCGAGAACGGCTGGGCCGATTTAGCTGATTTTGGTTTTGAAATGTTTGTCGTAGTCCGGGAAAGGTTTAAACGGTGAGAAAATATGGAAAAAAAAAACTATTAGTGAACAGCTGGACCAATTTCGCTAATTATTTTTTTGTGTTTGTTATTATCAGGAGAAGGTTGGACGGTAGGTAGGGTAGGTAGGGTAGGGTAGGGTAGGGTAGGGTAGGGAGGGTAGGTTAGGGTAGGGTAGGGTAGGGTAGGGTAGGGAAGGTTGGTAGGTAGGTAGGTAGTTAGGGTAGGTAGGGTAGGGTAGGGTAGGTAGGTAGGGTAGGGTAGGTAGGTAGGGTAGGGTAGGTAGGTAGGTAGGGTAGGTAGGGTAGGTAGGGTAGGGTAGGGTAGGTAGGTAGGGTAGGGTAGGGTAGGGTAGGGTAGGGTAGGTAGGGTAGGTAGGGTAGGGTAGGTAGGGTAGGGTAGGTAGGTAGGTAGGGTAAGGTAGAGTAGTGAAGTTTATACTATACCTATTTCCTTTGCGCGTAGACAAACTGCCACAGTCAAATAGCTTTTGACAGAACGCAGTCTGTCGGGTCAGCTAGTGAATGATAAATAATAATACTGATGAATGTTTAAACTAAAAACTACAGACAATTGCAAGCCTTAATTTAAGCTATACAATATCTTGACACTTATTTTCGAAGTAGCTATGTTTATAAAGTAAAATCCAAGCCGTTTTGAACGTCTAGCTAATATCATATCATTTTCGCATAAAGCAGTAATAAAGATTAGTGATTTTGATGGCGCACCCAGTTCGGATGTGATTGGTTTTACGAATTCTGCCGATGCCACATCTAAATTGTGTCGTACTGTACCTATGTGAGAAGTAATATTCATTTTATTTGTTCTAATGTCACATAATCACAGCTAATGAAATGAAATGAAATCGTTTATTCTGTAAATAGAATATCGGAATAACTTTTACACGTCAAATAAAAAAAAATATATATAAGCTAGATGGAGTCAACATTTCCTATTTGACTACCCCTGAGAAGAAATAGCGAAACAAACTCAGGGGTCAGTCTTCTTTAACGTTCAGACATAATCTTGGTCAGATCACGTGAGGACCACGTAGATCAGTATCTGAAATGGTCTTTTGAGGAAAGAACCACACAAATTTGAGTGGACCTGTCCAGTCAGTGCAAGCATTTGTCAGTAATCGTGTAGCTCAACTCGTAAGGAGCTCAACGGCTCGACGAGCAATAACAAAGAAAGGACATTTGGGTAGGCCGTATAAAGTACTCAAAATGCCAGACCGTCATTAAAACTAATTGAGAAAGAAAAAAAAGAAATATCTAAAAAGAAACAAATGACCCACATAGTGCTCACATTCACAATAATTAAAGTAATAAAAGTAATAAGCAAGAAATTATATCATCGGATATTATTTTCATTCTTAATAATGTTTTATAGTTTGCTTCCCTCTTGCATGTTTTGGATTTCTAGGATTTTCATACATAAAAGAGAAAAGTTCGCCGTTCGCTGTTACCTAAGAAATACCACAGGTTACTTATTTATGTAATTAACATTGCTTCTAGTGTACCCTCCACATCTAAAGCAAATCGTAATTAATCCAGACATAATTCCCACACTATTAATTAATCAAATTAGTACGATCTCGTCTTGAATGACTTCGATGAACAAGATTTCACTAATCACATAAGGTTTAATCATTTCACGGTATGGTCAGCAACGGAAATCGAATAACACTGTCACTTAAACATAATTATCATCAAAATTGACAACATATTATTATTAATTTACTTTTCCGCATTTCAGGTAGGGTTTGTGTTGGTTAAATTTTTCTTCTATTCCTTTTTTTTTTTATTGTTCTGAAGTGTTCATTGACTTTCGTTGCCGACTGTAGGTACATTTACTTACTTACTTTAGATCAGTTAAGACAAGTTGAGCGAGCGTGTTCTCGACTTGTATTAGTTCTCGCAGCGTGAAAGGATACACACGCTATCAGCAATCTTCGCAAAGTTACCAGCAAGCTAGTACAGTCGCTAGATTCAAAAGCGATTTTCTCCTAAAGTTTTGAGAGCAATTTTATGGTGCTGCGTAAATAGCATTTTCGAAACCATAAAATCATGAAATAGGTCTTTCCTCAAAGTATCAATCGTTATTTCACGTGAAAATCGCTTTTGAATTTTTCGTAAGTCTAAGGTGCTAAAATGTAGTAGGTGTCTAAAATGCTTGTGACTGTACCTACGTGACGACACGGTTTCTTATTCGAGGATACGGACATGAGTTTCTTATGAACAGTTCCTATCTTTAATTAAGAAGTCGTCCAAGTTTATGCTGATATACACTATTATAAGTTTGACCGATAACGTTTTACCGCGCCATAGGCATTTGCGGCGAGGCGGGGCGGGACGCCGTGAGCGTTGTCGAATGAGCGGCCTGCACTGCCTCCCCCCCCCCCCCGGCGCGGTACAGCGGTATCGGTCAAACTATGCAGGTGTCCCAGAAATCGACCGACATACTGTTGGTGGTGATAGCTTTGGTTAAGCCCTCCCAAAATAACAAAACATATGTATGTTCCGCAAAATCTTGTAGTATAAACTCAGTCATTGCAATGACTGACTTAAATCTCAATGCAGATCAAAACGTCTCAAAAAGTTAAGGACAGTCTCCTAAGACCGTTTTCTTGTAGCGACAACGGTTAAGGTTCCTGACCTTACTGCCCTATCTCCATCAAAAAGCCAGCAGTTTTGCAGCCGCCGTGCAGTTGAAATTAACAGACAATCCTTCCGTTTAGATTAGGCCATAAATGAAGTTTCACATACTTACCTATAGGTAAGTATGTGAAACTTCATTTATGGCCGAATCACAGACACTTATGCCGTGGCATAAGTGTCTGTGATTTGTAACTTATCTTTATTTATACTGTCGTCATAGGTAATCCAGGAAAAACAGTTTCAAACGACTGGGCTACGATAGTAAAAGTAGTAAATAAAGGAAAAATGAAAAGAGATCTTCATTCATTAATTTGCAATTATGTACATGATTTTCTCTTTTATATATTAGTTAGCGGTCAACCTTGGGCATTTTACAATTGTGAGCATTTAAAATCTAAATCAACTGTTGCTGACCTGTTGCTGTTGCTGACCTGTTGCTGTTGCTGATGATGTAGTATTCTATTCTATTCTACCCTGTTGCTTCTCTGGTAAAATAGCTTTACAAAGTAGGTTAAAATATAATAATATTCACTGTAAACATAGCTTTCGTGAAAATATATTTTGCTAACTTATGTAGTATTTTTTTAATGTATATCTTCTCGCAGTGCAACCTAGGAGGTTGTCGTCTGCTTGACCGGAGTTTCCTGTGGGTGCCTCAATAAATTAAGGTCTCCAGCCAGGGCTTAAACTTATAAACTAAGCGACTACACGCTAAGGGCACCCCGAGTGGGGTACGGACCTCGGCTTAGGGCGTCACTGTGGGAGGACAGCAAGGGACAGGTTGGATCGGATTATGTATTTTTTACTAACTAGGTAGGTACATATTGCTATCCTGTTGCTCCATTGGCAGGCGAATTTTTCAAGAAGTATACTCCATTTATTATAGCATTAGACAAATAACTATTCTCACCCTTTCGTTATTTCGATGTTAACGTTTAATAAACTCCGTTATTTCACGATAAATACAAAGCACTGTATTTACCATTTACATTAAAAAAATTACTCTAAAGTGCAGTAATTTTGACAATATTACACAATAACTGTCGTAATTTAGCCGTTATTTGTCTAATGCTAAATGGAGTATAGTATTACTGCAACCTGTCGTGAAAATGCATAGGTAGTTCTGTTTTCCCAAGTAGATAATAACGAAAGGAAATAGTGCCTGACTTGTATTAAAACGCGTGTCGTCACTTGTCTCCCACTCTCTAACTCCACTACAAGCAAAAGACCAATACGTACGCGTATTACGCACACAAATAAACCACACACACTTAGATCGCGAGTTTGCTATTGGTTGTCACACTAACGCAAACACTGCGTTTGACGAACACTCACACATACATTAATTTCTCATATATGTTACGGTGAGCAAAATGTCGATTATTTGTATCGATAAAATTACTGTAATTTTGTTACTTTCAGTTTTGCAATTGTTCGCTTTAATTTCGGGAGGGGGATGGGGTACGAATAGTGTGGACTTCCTAAATACATAAAGGGGAACATCTGATATAGCCGCGAAATTCAAATTTTCTTTCGATTTTAGCTAATTGCAGCTGTGTTTTACGTCATAATTATTATGTCACAATAAACAATAAACGGTGGTAATAAACAAAGTTAATTTAAATTTTACTAATAATAATCAGTTGTGTTCATACACACATACTTAATATCGACATTGTTAACAACTTAGTACAACACTGTTGTTACGCATGGATTTCGCAATGGCTCGCCGCACGAGACGTTCGCAGTGAACGCAATACATTGCGCGGTCGCTCACGTAGTACAAGATGGTATCCATTATTGCAAGCAATGTATAATTTTGCATCTGTTTGCGATTGTATCGTTTTTATCTACAAACTACATAATCATCATTATTTTCATAATTTCAGCCGAAAGACGTCCACTGCTGAAGATAGACCTCCCCCAATTGGGGGGGTTTGCCATAATCGTCACGCTTGGCAGGCGGGTTGGTGATCCCAGTATGATGTTATGATGTAAAGAACGCTGCTGCCCATTCTCTAGTAAGTCCCTTAGTCGCCTTTTACACCCACGGGAGGAAATGGCGTGGTGCTATTCTTTACGTCCGGTATCACACGGTACGAACTACATAATACTTTTTGTTGTTTCGTGTCTCAATATGAAACGTTAACCCACATTTTGTCGTTGCGATGTGGTCAGGTTGTGGTACGTGTGTTCGGGCCCTTGACCACGACTTGACTTCGACCACGCCATCGCCATCGCGTTTATTGACGGTAAACTGACAGTGAGAATAAGGATTCTCACTGACGGCAGGGTTTTTAATATCGGTAAATTTTCATAACGTTACCTTTTATTGACAGAGTTAACGTTATTATTAAAATAACGGTAATTGATGTAACGTTATTTATGCGACTATTAATTTTATCGTTATTTTAAACGGGTGAGATGTAAGCAGTGGGGCCTGAGGCGTGCGACGCGGCGGGAGCCCGCCCTCGCGCCTCTCTGATGCCGTGCCAATCAAAACGTTGCCTGAATCTGCCTGATTCTTACCCACAGAACGGCAACGTAGCTAAATCGTTAGTTATCGTATTTTTGTTAATGTTAATTATCGTTATATTACCGGTAATGTTATCAAATAACGTTAAATTTTTGTAACGTTAGTAGGTAAAACATTGAAATTTAACGTTACCTAACGGTTATTATTTTGTTATTTGGTAGCGTTAACAAGCTCTGTTTGTTAGAGTTACCCGTTGATGAGAAAAAAAAAAGAACAGTAGATTATGACTACTGAATGTAGTCAAAGGCTACTTACGGACCAGTTTACGAAAACAAGATAATAATAGGTTTAAAAATGTTCCATCAAACAACACAAGTGATAGAAGATTGTAATATCTTTAATCCCAAAACATACAAACCTGCAATAAAGATTAAGGCAAGCAAGAAAACATGCTTTGATATTAGAAATCTTTTAAGAAAATTGGTATCCTTTGTGCCCACGTAGAGACACATAAAGCTGGCGAACCAAAGAGAAATAGTTGAATGTAGTATTTTATACGAAATTACTCATGAGTACGAAGTATATTACGGTTCTGATATATTTTATACTAGCTGCGCCCCGAGGTTTCACCCGCATAAGAGTCGATCCTGTGGGAATATCGGGATAAAAAGTAGCCTATATGTTAATCCAGGGTGTCAGCTACCTCCGTAAATTTTATCAAAATTGTTCCAGCCGTTTGAGCGTGAAGAAGAGACAAACATACACACACACTCATAAACTTTTACCTTTATAATATTAGTGTGATTATAGTGTGATTACCCAGTTACTGGGCTATGGAGGTCAGATAGTCATTCGCTCCATGTGAAATACTGGTATTCAGCTGGCTCCGGTATGACTGGAAGCTGACCCCAACATAGGGGAAAAGGCTAGGCAGGTGATGACTTGTGCATAGAAATATTGAATGTGTTCCTCTTATCAAGAAATAAGATTAGACATTTAAGTAAACCTTTATTTACAGTCCGTTCAACCGATTTTGACTTATATTGCGTTGGTGCCATGACGAATGGCAACTGCAGTAAACAGTTTGTATTGTAACCTCTTCTTTGCTTGTAATGCTATCCTTATGCCTACGGAATAGAAGTCAAAATCGATTGAAAGGACTTTAAAAAAGCTTTCTTTAACTATCTAATCTTACTTCAAATGGAGTATAGGTGTCTGTACTCTAAATGCTTATTTCAGAACTAGCGTAGCAAAACGTATTCAACAAGGAACTCTTATAGTTTCGCCATCATGTTCGCCTGTCTGTTAGCGGCTTAGCTCAGAGACTCTTAGTACTAGAAAGTACTGTAATTTGGCATGGGTATACATATTAATCACGCCGAGAAAGTGGTAAAATAAAATGTTGAAAAAAATATTTTTTTGTGTTCATTCGTTACACGTAAAGTGGGGATGATATTTTTGTATCCTGTCTATCCCATGGTGTGGGGTATACCGTTCAAAAATATCACGGGTCTGTAAAAACCATTATTCGATTTAGGGATCCGTTTGCGTAATATATTATTTGTTAGACTTCCCCCCCCCCTTTTTTGGGTGGCATATTATTAAATAACTTCTCCTGGAGGACGTGTCAGACTTTTACTGACTAAAACCCACCCGTGTTCCTTCAGTTGCCTGTGTGCCAGGGCCACGTTATCCCTTTCGGACAAACCCGCAACCCTGACAGAAGAGTTCCCCTCCCCGGCCAGCAAAATTGTTGTTTTTGGCCATGTGAAAAAATTCACGACAGTAGCATAAATAACGAAGGAAAACTATCGCACCTAAGTAGGCTTTAAAAGTTATCGATTAATAGGTCGATCAACTTACATTGGCAGTAAGAATGTATGGGAGAACATGTTTTTCAGCTGCAATGTTAAGTTTGTGCTTGGGATAAATTCAGCCCAACTACATAACCCTTCATTGTGCGTGGTCCCACACGAACATGGCCGGTTTTTAAATTAACATGACACTAATGTTGAACGATATTTTAACAATCATCGAAAAATGTACAGTCTTTGTATAGTACTGCTTTACTATATTTAATGAAAGTCCCCCTGTCTGTCTGTACGAGTTCGTATACATTTGACGACACTTTCTATTAGATAATAGAAAGTGTCGTCAAATGGCTACATGCACAAAGAGCTCACGAAGCTCTTTACAAAATGAACAAACTAGGAAACGAACAATAACATACAAGAATTGTTTATACGAACACACTGTCAAGTGTTTCTACGCTCCGATAAAAATATTAAAGGTCTCCCCAAGACATTTTTTGCCTTAATATCATTTTAGTTTAGCCCCCAAGAATTTTACTGAGAAATCCAAAGCCATGTTCCGTGTAGTGCCGGACGTAAAGAATAGCACCACCCCATTTCCTCCCGTTTCGTAAAAGGCGACTGAGGGACTTACTAGGGAATGGGCAGCAGCGTTCTCTATGCGTTTTTAACACCATACTGCGATCGCCAACCCACCTGCCAAGCGTGGCGAATATGGCAAACCCTTCCAATTGGGGGAGGCTTATGTCCAGCAGTGAACGTCTTTCAGCTGAAATGATGATGATAACAAAGCCATAAGGAATAAAATTCGCTGTGTATGCTTAAAGTTATCAGTTTGATCAAGAATTTCACGTAATTGGTTCTCGACACGTATCATCTGCCTAGCCTTTTCTCAACTGTTGGGTTGGCTTCCAGTCTGAACCGAACAGCTGAATACCAGTATTTTACATGGAGCGACTGCCTATCTGACCTCCACAATCCAGTTCCTAGACAATACGATACCCCTTGGTAAGGCTTCTGACGATAGTGATAGTCGTTACGGGTGTAACGACTATCAAGAATCCACGAATGACAGCCAGGGGCTTATCGTGCTTTCCGAGGCACGGAGGAGTCATGGTATGTAAAGATGGTCATCCACGGATTAACCGCGGCAAGCGTAGCTTAACCTGTTCGATCGACCCGTGCGGCTGTTAGTACTGGGCCACAAGCCCCTCTCCTCAAGTTCTCGACACGTATAGTTTACGAAAATTGTATTAGGGTAGATTATCTAGGGTTAACACAATTTTCTATGAGTAGTAATTTTCTTTGAGAGACGACGTGACTTATAATCTGCTTTTGCTACAGGATCGTAGCAAAAGAGGATTATATGTCACGTCTAAGGGCCGGTTGTTTCAAACGGTTGGTTAACGTATGTGTACGTCAAATAATAACGGTTACATATGCTGTTTAACGTTCGTTAAATACAAAGCGTTGTTTCACTGCATAAAAAACCGATCGTCAAAGTTATTAACATGAGTTTTTAATTTTAAAAAAATCGTCATTATTTGTATCATAATCAGATGAACTATCGTCAAATAAAGAGGAATACAATAGAAGAGATTCCATAAAGTTTTACTGTTTGCCCTAATAGCATTTTTGTTGGCGTTTGGTTGGGCCACATACCTCTGAAGGTGGCCTAACTAAATGCCAACGGAAAATGCTACTAGGGTGGCGCAGATACAAATAAATAAAATTGAAGTATCTGTTTGTAATGTCATAATAACAGCTTTTTACTAAATGCATATGATAGGTTATACGAAAAAAAAAAAAAAAAATTGTCTGTCTGTCTATCTGTCTTTCTGTCTGTTTGTTCCGCCTAATCTCCGAAACGGCTGGACCTATTATGACGGGACTTTCACTGTCAGATAGGAAATGTTATAAAGAGTAACTTATAAAAAAAAATTGGCAGTCATAAAGACTACCGACAGAAGTGAAAACACAAAACTTTGGAATAACAATTCAATCAATTCAGTGCGATTCAATTCTTTATTGCATATCACGTGTTTTATAAGATCTGAACTGAGAACTGTTCTTTCATACATATGTCATGGAAAACTTTCGGTGCCGATGATGCGAGTTCCATGATTTTTGTTCACCCAAAAAGTACACATATATACAATGTATATATATCGCTCATGGAAAACGTTCGGTTAAGATCGCGAACCCATAAGTTTTTCTCCTACCAAAAATCGCTCAATGCGCCTAAAGAAGTTTTCACTTCAAAAAACATGCGGGGCAGTCTTTGGGGACTGCCTATAGAAGTGAACACTAAGTAACTAAAGCGTTCGGTGACGATGACGCGAGTTCCATGATTTTTGTTCACCCAAAAAATACACATACATACTCGTACACAGTATACATATAGCTCATGGAAAGCGTTCGGTGACGATGACGCGAGTTCCATGATTTTTGTTCACCCAAAAAATACACATACATACTCGTACACAGTATACATATAGCTCATGGAAAGCGTTCGGTGACGATGACGCGAGTTCCATGATTTTTGTTCACCCAAAAAATACACATACATACTCGTACACAGTATACATATACCTCATGGAAAGCGTTCGGTGACGATGACGCGATTTCCATGATTTAGGTTCACCCAAAAAGTACACATACACAGACATATAGCTCATGGAAAGCGTTCGGTGACGATGACGCGAGTTCCAAGATTTTTGTTCACCCAAAAAGGGCTTAACGCGCCTAAAGAAGTTTTCACTTCAAAAATCTTAACTTACTTTTTTACTACTTAGCCAACTTTTATTTTAGATAACGCCACCAGCTGTAGAATTTAATTCCAATAGCTCCAAATACGATTACTTATTACAATAAAAACCCACGAAGATACTTTACAGGTTAGGGGTCATTCAAGTATTACGTAAGCACCAAGGTTGTATTCTTTGTTTTGCTTATTTTTGATGACATGGGGGACCAGGGGGTCTGGACGGTGATTACGTCAGCAATATTTATTTATTTACTTTATCAGATTTTTCTGCAAAATTTCGTTGATTTTGATTTGAGCAAAGATGGCAACCCCATGTTCAGGGATTCCCCAAAATAATTGATATGGCTTACTGGCTCTCCCGTGGTGTTTTATGGTTAGAAAGAACCGACATAGGAAAATTACTTAAATGGACGTTAAATTACCATAGTCCATAATTCCTTATTATAGGCTCATAATAACAAAAAAGAAACAGTAGATTAAAAACAATGGTTACGTAAGCATAGGAGTCTATTGAAGTTGCCTTTATGGCTTCTAGAGCAGACTCTCTGAGCTGAGCGTAGTACGTCCGAGCTACAGTACAGCTGAATATTTTCTCTCAACAGCCAACAGGTAAGATATAGCTTCAGCGTCAGTAATAATATAGAAAGTTGTCGCGGTGGACGGGCATAGGCGACTGAAGCTGCGGTACAACAGGTTGATCGTGCGGTACTGTCGTAAAATTACAATAGATACTTACTTGGCTACTGACTGTGATGGTAGATGTGCGGGAAAAAAAAAAGAAAAAAAAATACTCAAATTCTGCTTACGTAATACTCGAAACAGTTTGAATTTACCGATTAGTTTTGGTTTGCATTCAGCTTTGAATGCTCTCCCCTCCCGTCTTGTCGTTGTCAAAGTCTTGGTAATGCAGTCAACAAGTTACCAAGCGTTGCATTTGTGACGGTTGATTTCCGCACAAAGGAAGTTTTTTTTTTTTTGAAGGTTTTGCGGTTAAGGTCTTAACCGCAAAACCTTCAAATTCACGTAAATTCACGCAAACTACTCGGTAACGGTACTAGACAAACGGGCAGTACGAAGTCGGATTCCTATTTGGAGCCGAAGTTCGTTCTTGTGTTTGTTCGGCTTTAAGCTGTTAAATTAAGGGGCCATCCATAAAATACGTCACACGTTAAGGGAGTGAATAAAGTGTGACTTCGTGTGGCAAAGGGGGGACAAGTCATAAGCTTGGTGACGTCACTTTTACTATCAAACTTTAGATAATAAATGAAACACGAATTCCATGATTTTTGGAGCCCCACAGTTCGCGTCCACCCCGTCCCCTGTTATGACATCACATATTTTGCTATTTTAAATTAAACCTTCTAGAAATATTGATAGAGTTGGTTTTAAGGTTTTCCGTTAAAGTTTTGACTTTTAATACTTTAGATTCTAAAGTATAATATTTCTAGAAGGCTAAATTTAAAATAGCAAAATATGTGACGTCATAATAGGGGATGGGGTGGATGCGGACTGTGGGGCTCCAAAAATCATGGAATTCGTGTGACGTAATTTATGGATGGCCCCTAAGCTCGGAACGGCGCAATGTCGGCTAGCAATTGCTTAGAGATCGAATCCAGCTTAGTGCAACCGGCAACGTGTCATAAGTGCCGTAACTGTGCTGACGGATCGAGTATGTTCTCTATGGAGCAATTTCCGACCGGTTATGTGAAAGTCTGTAACAGTAAAGTGAGTTTTTCGTAGTGACATTGAAGCTACTTATTTGTAGTGGGGTTTCAGTTTTTAGGGTTCCGTAGTCAACAAGGAACCCCGGGCCCTATCAGAATACCAGCGCTGCGACACTTATTTTTAAATGTCGCAGCACCATGCTGAGATATGAGCCTTTTGGCCCCCGTACAGGTTTTGTTTTCATTTTACTTTTGTTTTTTATTTGTGTTACTATGAGTGTGCTTAGTTTAAAATGTGAACTTCCTGTATGAGTCCCAATAAATACTTTTTCTTTCTTTCTTTCTTTCTTTATATAGCTTCGCCATGTCCGTATGTCTGTCTGTCTGCGAATTAGCTCAGAGATGCTTAGGGCGGGTTGTTTCACGTCCACTTGGCGCACGCGTATACGTCATAAATGGCGCTATCGTCAAACCAAAAAAAGCGTTGTTTCACAATATTATGCCCTTAACGTTCGTTAAAAATAACGATTACAGTAATCCACTGGTGGTTAACGTCATTTTATTCTTCTACATTTGAAGTTTGACGATCGGTTTTTTATGCAGTGAAACAACGCTTTGTATTTAATGAACGTTAAACAACATATGTAATCGTTATTATTTGACGGACGTATGTTACGTTAACCTACCGTTTGAAACAACCGGCCCTTAGTACACGAAAACTATAATTTGGCATTGGTATACATATTTATCATGCCGACAAAATGGTAAAATAAAATCATGAAATATATATTTTTAGGTTACCTCCCCTACACGTAAAGTGGGGATGGATTTTTTGTCTCGTCTATCCCATAATGTGGATAGGCCATTCAAAAATATTGCGAGTTTGTGAAAACCAATTTTCCAATCTGTTTGCGTAATATTAAGCTTTTAAAGCTAAATTTTTGTCAGAGTCAAGTGTCCCCCCTCGAAAACTACAATGTTAAGTTTGTTCTTGGGATAAATCCGTCCCACCTACGGAACCCATCATTGTGTGTGGTCCAACACAAACTTGGCCGGTTTTTCATATGTAGTTGTGTTTGTTCTTTTATGGCAGTTCAGAAAATCATCCAGACAAAAACCCCTGAAAACCCGCAAACCTTGGCTCGCCTCGGTTTGAATTCGGGGTACACTAGAAAGCACACAAATGTATAATTGTCAGCTTATTAATCAACCGACATGACATAACAATATTACTCTTCAGTTCCTCAAGTATAATAATATATTTGATAATTTAATTACTTAAAGCCACACACACTGGCGGGAAATCTAGAGCGCGACAGGCAGCGCGACCCTTGTCGCGCCCGCGATATCGCGCCAGTGTGTGGAAGCCTTAATGGTAATCCATTAATACAATTATAACTTTTATTGTTCAATATCGAATGTATGTACATACCTCAGCTATTCAAACCACGTAATTCATTCAAAAGATTTAATTTCAAATGATAGTTCGTTCTATTAATCGTTTGAAGTTTACAAAGACGGAATGATGAGATTTAACTTGCTTAATGACGACCAAATTATATTCGTATCGAATTTTACGTAAAATTATATTCACCATTTAGCCTCAATTTCTAAATCAGGTGGCGGATACCTGTTACGCAATCGTACGAAAATTATAAGTTCAAACTGAAACACATATTTTTCAAAATGTAATTTGTGCAAAGGACTGTGCATGACGTTTATAAATGATTTCGGATTTCTCATATTGGACCTGGAAACTCATTTATTTCATAACTAGCGACCCGCCCCGGCTTTGCACGGATGCAATTTAAATGTGAAGACAGTATTCTGTGTACAACACGTTGTGTACAAGTTCTGAGCAGTAACCTAACAAAAGGTACTAGGCTTGCATGAATTCAAGATCATATTTCATTAGTATTATTACACTGAAAAAAATGTTTACTTATACATAACTAAACTTTCGTCAACATGTAACACAAAAAAGTGACCGCATAACTTTATGCAACATGTAACCAAAACCTGTGCTGGCTGTTGTGTATCACTTTTATTAAATCAAGTTAACTTTTATAAAGTCTTGTCAAACTTTGATTATTCCTGAAATAGCCGAAGTAGTTAGGTTAAATAGTTTTGTCAGTGTAGGTACTTATTTTTGTTTATATAAAAAAAATTGTTTATATTTACATAATATACAGGGTTATTGGAAAAACATTAACAACCTTGCAGGATTATATTACTAATGTCATAAACAACAACTTTTGTTCTATGACTTTTTACAAAACATAATACATTTACTAAAAACATACCTTTAAGATTTCGTTGTTCTAACTAATACATTTCAATTCTGTATTTTGTTGTACCTATCAACGCCTCCCGTGCACTGTCGTCCCTGCCTTTTGCACTAAATACGGCAGTTTGTTTTGCTACGTATAAAGTTCGTAACATTTAGGGCGTTTTTTTTTTGTATGAAATTATGATAAATTAAAATATAACCCTGTATAGCCTATATCGTCGTATCCTACGAATAGTGCCCTAACAAACATAGGGGCTTTCTTTTTTTATTGCATAATTCAATTCTGCTCATCATACCACATATAACCAGTTCAACAAAACAATTAAAAACGGGATTTAAAGGACAAAATGCGTATAAAATATAAAGATAATTTATTGAAAATAATCCTAGCCGAACCTTAAAATACTAATACACATTATAAGAAATCACCAATACATATTTTTTCATATTTAATTTAATTAATCACAAAAAAGTGTCTCCTGAAAAGTAGCTCTTATGCAGTTACGCCCCTATTCGTAGGATACGACGATATGCATGTGGAATAATGTACCTTACAAATGGTGTAAGAATTTTTCAAATAGGACCTATGGTTCCGGATATTACCCTCCACAAACCTATATAAGGTGTATCTATTCATACACGAAATATTTTAAAAGAAACATCTATAGGCGGTAAAAAAGCCATAGCAGCGAAATTTTCTTTTTATGAAATAATTTTTATTTTTACATAATTATTATAATTTTAAAATTGCTTGAGACATTTTGCAAAAAAACCTTTATTTACTCATTCTATGAATGACCCACCCGGACGCGAGGACGGTGGCGGCGCGATAGCGGTGCCTTTTCATAATTCATCATCATATCAAATAATATTTCGTATAGATACAGATTATGCCTACAAACCCAGGACACAATTTTATACAAACGCAATTCATGACCAGGGGCCTAAGTCTACTAATTTACGAACGTTGCAATGGTCTCGCCATTGTGAGTATTTGACAGTGTTTGTATGGCAAATCTGTCAAAAACTCACAATGAAGAGACCATTGCAACGTTTGTACATTAGTAGACTTGGCCCTCAGAGCAACAGCGCAGATTTTTTTAGCAACTATGGTACGCTGTCTTTTAATAACTAATCTGGAATACTAAAAACTCGTTTGAAATAAACATGATTTTCGTAGAATATATTGTAAAATTAGCGAAGTGAGGTTTCCGTAGTTGGGACGAATTCATCCCAAGAACAAATTTAACATTGTACCTATGTAGTTGAAATACATGTGCTCCCATACATTCAGACTACAAATGTAAGTTGGTTGACTATTACTCGATAACTTGTAAATCCTACGTTTCGGTGATAGTTTTTTTTTATACTATGGCATCTCGGTGTTGACCTTGAGAAGTCGTGACTCCTTAACCAGACTTTCCTGTGGCTGCCTTAAGCTCTTAAAAACTTAAAGCCTCCAGCCAGGGCATAAAACTTATAAACTAAACGACTGCACGCTAAGCGCACCCCTTGTGGGGTACGAACCTCAGCTTAGGGAAGCGTCGGAGAGAGGACAGCAAGGGACAGGTGGTGGCTGGATCAGATCAGGGTTATTATTATAATAAGGGGAATTTAAAGCTACAGACTCAGCTACGGCGCGGGCTGGCGCTTCGTCGAGCAAGGGTCGGGGGTGATATATTTCCACTTCGTTATATACTCGTACTACTGCCGTGAATTTTTTCACACATCCAAGAACAACCATTTAGCTGGCTGGGGGGGAGGACACTTGACTCCAGCAAAAATAGCACTTTAAAGCTTAATATTACACAAACGGATTCCTGAATCGATAAATGGTTTTCAAAAACCCATAAAAAAAATTAATGGCCTATCCAACTATACCCCACACCATGGAATGGACGAGAAAAAAATACTATCCCCACTTTACGTGTTAAAACCCGATTATTATTAAGTTTGTCGGCGTGATTAATATGTACACCCATGCCAAATTTCAGCTTTTTAGTACTAAAGAGTATCTGAGCTAAACCACGGCCAGATGAACATGGCGAAACTATAAAGGCTCCTACAAACAGACGCGACACGCAACGCGACACAAAGACACCGTGTGGCGCGCGACGTTCGGTGCCTTTGCGTCGCGGCGCGTGTCGCGCCTGTTTGTAGGAGCCTTAAAGGATTCTTGTTGACTATGAAAACGTGCAAGAAGAATCTTTGCGACGCAACCTACTCATTCTTTATTGACGTAGAGACTGTTTTCCTCGTTATATCAAGTAAAAACTCATTAGTTGGAACTAATTAAAATTTGGAAAACCAAGCCACAATACTGACACAAAATAATAATAAATATATGAAAACTTTTAAATTTAAACTTGAACTTTTAATTTCAACGACCATTTTGTTCGTAACTAGTTTTCATAACATTTAACGATGTTATATTTTTATGACGTGCCCGAAACATGAAAGTTCTTTTTTTATATTATGAAACTGGTGATAGTCCACAACTCTGTGTGCTTGGATATTAGATACGTGATATTTTTCCAATCCAGCGAGGTATCAATATGAAACATTTTTCTGTATAAAACATGAACACTGTTTTTTTAAGCTTGGCCCATTGTTAGTTTTAGGCTTTGATTGGATTTTACAAAAAGAAACCCCATTTGTACATAGGCGGTACCCCTATCAGTATTCTTTCTATTCAATTTATTCACAATTGAAAATAAATTGGACGTTATCGAGGTCGATGCCAAGGATTACCTACTTTTTTGTTTACCTTCTAACTTCAGTTCAGACGAAGCAACTTCGATTAAAGGAAGTTACAAGTTGCTGAAGACTACATTTTAAGAAATATGTTTAAGGTAGCTACAGAAGGAAGCTTGTCTCAAGATTATTTTTTAGCTTTTAAAAATTAATGAGCGATTGCTTAGCTCTTTATGGGTATTTTGGCACTTATTAGAAGGACTGCTCACCAACTAAAGTGTGAGAAAATACCAGCAATATTGTTCTAATTATTATTTTTTGTTCGTTTGGTATGTATCAGTACTTACTATGGTTACTAAAACGGAACTGATTCACTCTATTCCCCGTACTAGTATAAACTGTACTACGGTGGAACAGTTTTTCTCGTTCTCTGTTTTACTTATAGTAGCAGACTTGTGACAAATTATGAGTGTAGTAGCCTAAAGAATTTTAGTTATAACAGAGCTACGAAGCAAAATACAGCAGAAGTAAATTTAAGGAAGGTAAACATAAAAAAAATAAACATAACATAATGAACTTGATTTTTGTAACTTGTAGGTAGATGTTAAAGTTGACATAAATAATAATAATATAAATAAATAAAGTAAAAGCCTTTTATTTCCAGTTTTACAGATTAGCAATGAATGTTGTATCTACCTTATACTCAGTTTAAAAAAATAGAGAAATTAATAATTATGTAACATATTTTAAGCAGGTAGGCACTAGCATAATTATTGTTCCACTGGAACCCCCCTCAGGAAAACGCCTCCTCCAAAGCTTTGCATTACTCTCGATCTTGGGCTATTTGTTGCCATTGTGAACCCGCAATAAAGTAGACATAGTATATGCAAAGTACAAAATAAAGTAAAAGTAAATCCAAAGTTTGTTTATATAGTGTTTGATTGTACTTTTTATCATATGTATGTTTACTATTAAAACCAGTTGCATATATAAATTAATTATTAATATAAAGAAAATTTTTATCTAAAAGTAGTTCGTAAGTTTACCGATAATCTTATTGAAATCTGTATAAAGTGTACGGTGTATTTTTGTTACAAAAGTAGTTATTTTTTCACTCTACAATCGACTTTTTTATTTTTATTGTTTGTTTTTTGTCAGTTGCCAGTGTCGCAACATAGTGTAATTACGCAATATAAATTGTATTTGGTTCCTGGTCCTGACATCAAGCAATGGACCAAATTGTCAAACTTTTATTGCCTGAATACGAAGCTTTTGACTACTTTACATGTATTTTTTTATTTTTTGTCATATGCGCTGTGTTTGTGCAAAATAATCAATTTTTTCTTTCCTTTCACAAGATATCTTTTTGAAATTGGCCAGCTAATAATGGAGAAATTACGAATTAGAATATGTAATTTCACCATTTTTAATCCCCTAGGATCATCACTCATCCTTATATCCATCACGCAACCTCTGATAACTACTTTTAGTTATTATTTAATGTCTGTGAAACTTAGAAATTATTTCACTAAATAAAAACCTGTTATATTAATATTACTCTTCACTATAGACAGAGTCCTCGACTCTCATTAATAAAATACACATGTTATTTGAACACGTCGGACTAAGTAACTGCAGATTTTAATTGACGTTCCCTGTTGCAAAAATTTCGCTTCTAGCACAAAGCAATTACTTATTTTCATGTTCATCACTGAAACAGTCATAACTCATCACACTGACTCTGTGGCTGAAAAACTAAGTTGAAAGCACTGTTTTGAGTTTTTGAATTACCTCATTCTGAATTTCTGACCATTTTTTTATTTTTTTATCTAGGGCATCTCAGAGTTTAACTACGAGGGGTTGCTACTCTTTAACCGGACTTTCCTGTGGTTGCCTTAAGCTCCTAAAAACTTAATGCTTCCAGCCAGGGCGTAAAAAACTTATAAACTAAACGACTGCTCGCTAAGGGCACCCCCTGTGGGGTACGAACCTCGGCTTAGGGCAGCGTCGGAGGGAGGGTGGCAAGGGACCGTCGGTGGCTGGATAAAATAAGAGTTATGATTATTATCCGGGGGATTTAAAGCTACAGGCTGCTCAGCTAAAGCGCGTGCTGGCACTTCACTTACAAGCAAGGGTCGGGGAGGACTATTTAGTCGGGGATTTCGCGCGGGGCCTCGGCGGCGAGGTCGGATTGACTTCTGACCATAAAGTTGTGTTATCTTATATGTATGTACATAAAATTCTCGTGTCACAATGTTAGTTACCATACTCCTCCGAAACGGCTTGGCTGATTTTTATGAAATTTTATATGCATATTCAGTAGGTCTGAGAATCGGCTACTATCTATTTTTTTTAAGTTTTAGGTAGGGTAGGGTAGGGTAGAGTAGGTAGGTAGGGTAGGGTACGGTAGGGTAGGTAGGTAAGGTAGGGTAGGGTAGGGTAGAGTAGAGAGTAGTGGAGTTTATACTATAGCTTTTGACAGAACGAAGTCTGTCGGGTCAGCTAGTTTAATATAAAATGATTAAAAAACATAAAAAAAAGTTTTGTGGTGTCGACAACATAATATTTACTTTTATACTTTAGTGACAAGAAATTTAAAGCAAAACGTCGTAAATGGTTTTAATTTTGACAATGCAACATTCAATATTTCACCAAAAGCGATGATTTTCGACGCATCTAAGTCATTACAACCATTATGCAATCTTTATTTTAGGTAGGTTCCTTGGAATATTCATTTTTAATTTGGCATAGTAAGTTAAGTATAATGAATAATAAAGGTAGGTAGATACCTATTCCGAACGACAATGACTACACAAAACAAACCAGAGAGAACGTCGAAAACACAAAGCTAATACGCTTCAAAGATAGAAAACAAGATGCAGAGGATGCATGTCGTGTTTAATTCCTGTAAGCAAACTATACAAAGGCGCGGTCATCCACAGATTGTTCAGAACTAAGTCGTCGAATTATTCCGGACTAACTTTGAACTAATTAAAATTAGTCTGTATTAGTCCAACGTCGCTGTATCGCTGATTAAGAGTTTGTCTCGCTAAATGCTATCGTAGATCGGTTTATTTCGCGGGTTCCGTGTGAAAGCTTAGGTATTCATTTAATCTGTTGTAAACGATCTTTTACGATACGAATCGTAGCGGATTACATGCTATGTGACATTTGATTTAGATAGATTCTCGATCAGACTAAGGGTGAGTTTCACGAAACCACAATTAGTTTAACGGAGACTTTAAATTGATGCTGTCACTTTCTTTTTGATACAAAATGTAAGGGATGGCATGAATTTAAAGTCTCCGTTAAACTAATGTTGGTTTCGTGCAACTCAACATAAGTCCCAGTATATTTAACGACTTGACAATTTGCGTTTAACATTAGGTAGGTACCTACATTAGTAGCGGACGAACTATACTCCATTTGAAATAAGATTAGACATTTAAAAAGCCTTGTGGTGCCGTACGTAAAGAATAGCACCATCCTGTTTCCTCCCGTGGGTGTCGTAAAAGGCGACTAAGGGACTTACTAGAGAATGGGCAGCAGCGTCCTCTAAGCATTTTTAACATCATAATGCGATCGCCAACCCGTCTGCCAAGCGTGGCGATTATGGCAAATCCCCCCCTTTTGGGGAGGCCTATGAGGATCCAGCAGTGGACGTCTTTCGGCAGAAATTATGATGAATGATGATTTAAAAAAAAAACATTTTTGCTGTCCGTCCAACCTATTTTGACTTCTATTCCGTAAGCTGGTAACCATACTAATTGTTTACTGCAGCTGCCATTTTTCATGCTACCAATGCAATAGAAGCCAAAATCGGTTGAACGGACTGTAAAAAAAGTTTATTTAAACATCTAATCTTATTTCAAATTGAGTATAAATAGTATATATGTTACGGCTAAAGGTGGGTGTGAACATAAACTTAAGATTAGCCGGCTAAACTTAGGTGTATCTTCGAGAAGCAGCTAAAGTTCGATATCATGTTAGTTTGCGTCGTGATATTCCATCTTTAGCCGGCTAATGTGCACATTAACCGAAACGAAACGGCTAAAAATGTATTCGATGGACGCGCCGGGCCGGCGGAGGGCTTGAGGGGTCGGTGGGGAGACAATGCGTGCACACGTGGCAATGTTTTTATTACCAAATAAAGTATTATAATGCCATATTAGGTTAGGTTAGGTTAAAACTGTGACCTCCTATGCCAGAAACGACTAGATTATTATAGACAAAAAATTAAATAATAGTTTTCGTGTCAAAATAGTAAACATTTTTTCATTTCCTTCTACATTTTTAGCCAAGGGCCTCCAGTTACACTTAAGTTTAGCCGGCTAATCTTAAGTTTATGTTCACACCCACCTTTAGCCGTAACATATATATAGTTAGGATGAACTAATATAATTGAAATTCGGGTTTGGCGCCATACAATACATGTTGGTGTTTCAGTATAATCCTTTCTTTTCAATCGTTCTTATATTTGGCCCCTTGCCAAGTCCCAGTTTACTCATGAGGACGAGGAATGGAGGTCGAGTCTCCATCGTTTGACAAATAGATTTTTTTTTTCTTACTATTTTCGTGCCCAATTTCAGATTTTAAATAAATTGAACAACGCCTGGCTTTATCGTTAAAAAGGTTTATACTTTATTGAGTTTCTTAATATAACTTAACTGAAACCTTACAGGAAAATGTTACTTAATCAGTTACTGCTACACTGAACACGACAATGTATTACAAACAAATCACAGGCGCAATTCCCGTATTTAAAAAGTTCTGCATTGTAATCTCAGTCTCAATCTATCAGTAAAACCTGTACGTAATTAACCTACATTTTGGACAAGTTTTTGATATAGATTGTCGCTGAGATATCAACGATTGCAACTTGAAATTGAACGTTTTTTAAGTGATTTTTACAATGTTTGTAAATATGTGAGCACCATGTAATTATCACATAATTTATATGTCATTACTTCGTTTTTCATTCTTTTTACCTATTGAGGTATAGTAATTATATTCTAGGTGTATCCTCTTTACATAGAATTTAATGTACACAAAATATTGTAACATTTTAAAAGGGTAAGTCTGGGTGGAGTTTCTTGCTCATTTTTCTCCATACGTAACTACCTTTTGGAAGGGCCAACTAGAATCAATTCATATTTTGTAAAGACGTTCTAAAGTGCCTTTTAAGTGCCTATTTGTTTTTTTTTTTTTTACCTTTGTCTTTGAAAATTGGCCTTCAGATTTGCCCTTATTGTGTTTTTTTTTTTTAATTCTAGTAGATAGCAAAATTATAAACAGTATGGAAGAAAAATGATATAAAAAAAAACTTCAATGCGGTGTTCCTGTTTCCTTTTTTAATGCAATTAGCACTTTCTTGCTCGTTTCACGTACGTACACGCACGATGGCTTAAGTGTTTCGCTCCCATTTACCACTTATATACAAATAAATAAAATTGAAGTGTCTGTTTGTAATGTCAAAATAACAGCTTTTTACTAAGGGCATATAAAAGTATTAACGTTACTTATAACGATAAAACGTTTATTTATTTTTTGTCTGTCTGTATTTCTGTTTGTTCCGGCTAATCTCCGAAACGGCTGGACCGATTTTGACGGGACTTTTACTGGCAGATAGCTGATGTTATAAGGAGTAACTTAGGCTGCTACACGCGAGTTCGCCCGCGTGGGTTAAAAAAAGTGTTACATTACAAACAGACCCTTCAAATTTATTTATTTGTATAGAAAAAGCCACACGGGCGAAGCCGCGGGCAGCAACTAGTTATATATATTTTTTTTATTAATACGGCAATTTAAAAAAATGGTTTAATGTTTGGAGCCGCCTTTTAAGCAAACAATGCCGGTGTTAAGAGACTTCTCTTCCATAGTACAGCATAATTACGTCATCTAGTAACAAAATAGTACTTAAATTAATCCATACTAATGTGAAAGTAACTCTGTCCGTCTGTCTGTCTGTCTATCTGTATGTTACGTTTTCACGCCTAAACGGCTGAACCGATCGTCATTAAATTTGGCAGAGATATAAGCCTGGGATATGGAGAAGGACATAGGCTACTTTTTTACGCGATAACCGATATCCACGCGGGCGGAGCCGCGGGCAAAACCTAGTAACATCATAAACAACAACTTTTGTTTTATGACTTTTTATCGTTTTTCATTTTTTCATTTATCAAAAATAAACCTTCAAGATTTCGTTATTTAGAGCGTTGAATTTTTTATTTTTTTGTATGAAAGTCTGATGAATAAAAATTTGATGAATTTAAAAAAGTCATAGAACAAAAGTTGTTGTTTATGATTTTAGTAATATAGTCCTGAGAGGTTGATAGATCCAAGACCAAATAATCTGTATGAGTCTTGTAACTTGATTATGAATAAATAATAATAATTATTAAGCAGCGTTGCCATTATTCCTGTAGTAATTTCAACCACCGGTGTCATTCCCAAACAACTGCATCAATCTTTAAAAACACTAGACGTAGCTCCCTCCACCTACCAAACCCTACAGAAAGCTGCTATCCTGAACACTTGCAGAATTGTCCGAAAATTTCTGCAGAACGACAATAACGCACAAATATCACACACACATCATTCACCACTGCAATACAAAGGCAAAACATAATATCATCACGCCAATCATCATCATCAATTATCACTTAGTTTAATACTCTCAGGGGTAGCACTTGGCTTTGGCCCGTGTTACCCTATAAAACCGGCAGATCAGTGCCGAGATACAAAAATGTATACCAACAAATAATAATAATAGTGTTCTACCAATAATCCTGTATATCTATACATATTAATATAATAAACTGAAGAGTTCGTTTGTTTGTTTGCTTGAACATACTAACCTGAAACTACCAGTCAGAACAGAAAAAATCTTTTGTATTTGATAGTAAGATTTTGAAGAAGGTTATAGTTTATTTAACATCATGCTTCGGCATTTGGGAAGCGAGCAAAAAGAAAGGAAGTTAGAAAGAACTCTAAGCGAAAACAAAGTAATGACGTGGACGGGCGATGCGATGCGACACCGTGGTTCGACGGTCGAGGGAGTTTTATAAAAATATGGCTGTTGTTTTAGTACATTGTGTATCTTACAACTTCCATGCGAACGAAGTCGCGGTCAGAAGCTATCGATATGTATAAATTTTTATAATATTGAATACTAGTTCCCACACCTGTCGATTCTAACGTAATATCTTGACTTTAGATCCGGACTAGGGTATTAAATTCAAAGGGGAAGCTTGTTATAGTTCTATGCCATGTTCAATATTCTCGAATCTCCCTTTTGCCGGCTTTATCCATCCAATCTAAGTGCATGTATATTATTGGTGTACATATCAGCTTAAAGCCACGATCAATATCTCGACCTGGAAATGGATCTGGAAACTGTGTTAATCAAAGGGTAGGTATTGAGTATATACATTACGTCTGTAATCCTAAAAGGGGTGAATAGTTAGTTCATCCATATTTCGTCAGTTATGTTAAATCAATGAGATTATATAATACTAGAGGAACAGCGTCCACTAAAAAATTCAAAAAAATGTTACCACTTACGAGTTTAAAGTCGTAACTACATAAATTATGTCAATCTGTCAAAATAATCTGTTTGTCTCTTTTCTTCTACCGTCAAACTAATTACATTGGAATAAGACAAGACATTGTCATCTGAAAAACGGCCAGAGTTGCCAATGATCAACGTAATTTACCCCAGAATGAATGAAGGTATAATATTAATTGAATCCATTACCTACTATGAAAGATTGTATTATGGAACTTTCAATAGAATAAATTGAAAGATTTGGTACATTTAAGGAGAAAAAAATAAGTGTGTAAACGTAAATATTATATTTCAAAACGAATAAGATTGTGTCAAATAACTATTGTTTAAAATGGAATGATATTATTTCAATGTTTACCAAACAGAATAATAATTTCGATTTACAGGAACATTACATTGTGTTTTATTCCCTATTATGTTATGGGGGCGACCCTACTGCTATAAACTGAGCACAAAGAAATTATAACCCGTTGATTTATCAAAAGAATAATCTTTACTAATAATTGTGACAAATATCAAGTCTGAAATATTAGAAAATTATTTAAGGTTAATTTGCTTCAAGCAAGCGACTACGCAATTGAAATATTTCAGTCGTAACTACGAGTACACTACTTTTACTTCAACTATTCAGTCTTTCATTCAGAGGAATGTGCAATATTCAGCATGCTTGAAATACTGAAAATTCTTTTCATATTCTTGCAGGCCGGCCATATAGCCAACAATGTCTCTGAACCTAAGTACAGTCAGCAAAACATAAGTAACTACAACTCATTATTAAAGCTTATTGTGCGTGTGCTCGGTAGTTAATTAATCTTTAAATATTGTTCGTCTGAGAGAATTGCTAAACTTAAGTGGCAGTGGGCAGAGCAAATTGCTCGCAGAACAGATGGCAGATGGGGCCGAAAGATTCTGGAGTGGTGACCGTGTACCGGACGACGTAGCGCTGGAAGGCCTTTTTTATGCTTGGAGAAATGCGCACGCATACTACACTACCACGGGGAGCCAGTGCAGTTATGTGGGACTCCAACCCACTAAAACTCCACGGTGTCCTCCTCTGCCGCTTATGGCAGGAACACGGGAACTTGAAGTCATCCGCGAACCCGCCGCGGTCATCCGTCACTGGACCCTCCTCTGGGGAGTAACCCCCATCACCGGCGCACCAGAACACACTGCGCGCCATTACCACCCCAGGGACCAAACTAGCACAGGGGCGCCAGACGACCCCGTGTCTAGGCGCCATTGGTCCCCCTGCGACGGGTCAGATTAGTGGCCCTACCGCCTACCACTTTTCAGCCGCAGAGGATAGGGCGAGCGGTCAAGCGTTGGAAGGCCTCCCACAAGGTGGACCGATGACCTTGTGAAGGCCACAGAAATCCGCTGGATGCGGGAAGCACAGAATCGGTCAAAGTGGCGGTACTTGGGGGAGGCCTATAGATAGATAGATAGATAGAATACTCTTTATTGCACACCATAAAAATTACAGATATATATGTAGAAAATTTGACAAGGGGTAACTCAATGGGCCTATGTCCAGCAGTGGACGTTATTCGGCTGAATTGATGATAATGATGAGTGTATGTTAAAACGCACTCAATAATATTAAAAACAACATCTAAATAAAAGCGCTGTTGGATTCTCAACTTTCGGCGCTGAGTCAAGCGCTAAAAATCCAGCGTTAGTGCAAACGGGCATTAACCTACAAAATGTAAGGTAATTTCTGATCTAGTTACGAATCTCTTTGCAAATTAACTTTGTTTCAATGATTCTACGTAAATAGTTCTCACAGAGAGTGAATGCTGAGGGAAGATGCAAGTATTTATTCTATTCCTGTGTGCTTCTCCGCTGATAAAGTATGTCGAATATCTGGGGAGTTCATAGTTGTGTTCGCTCCAGTTGGCATCCAATCTAGGTATGCGGCCTTCAGTCACTGGTTTTATTAGCCAATTGTGGATCTTGTTCGACATCCAACTGAAATCTACCAACGAAAAATGCTGTTGTTTTCCGTATGACGACTCAAATTCTGGTTTGTTGTTGACTTCGTTGTTTTTCGGACAACGATAAATATAATATAATAATAATACCAACCATATTATATTCCCTCTGTAGTGCAAAAGACGCTTCTCATACAGAGAAGGCGCGAGCATTGCACACTTTGTAAACAAGCATATTACAAATTAGAGGATTATATCCAAGATAAGAATGCTTGGAAACATGCTGGTCCTGCTCCATAGGACAATTTAGAGAAGATTTTTTTGTGAAATCACTTTTCTTTATAACCTAAAATTCCATTTAAATTTTTCTTTGAGAGAATATCGGTCATTTAAGAACACTATTTAATGCTCTATTATATTTTTATGGAAATTCAAATCTAAAAATATTTTTGACCCTCAAACTTTATATTTTTTAAATTTATCCTTTTTCGAAATGTTCATAACAGCATGTACCTTAATTATGTCTCACAAACACCATACCAACTTAAAATGAATGAGAATTTACCGTGTTCATTATGACACTTGTAACGACCGATTCAGTTGTAAGTACATATCTTAAAAAACTTTTTCACAAAATAAAGTAAACCGACTTCAAACAAAAACACTACAAAGTGAAAAATAACTTTAATTTCGGAAGTCGGTGTCTTTGGATCTGTAATTAAATTTTTTGCCACCTACTTCCGATTATTTACCCTCCCTTTTTATATACTTGTACATATTATTATTGGTTTAAATTATTATTATTATTGTTTTAAATTATTATTATAAATTATTATTTAATAGGTCGTCAATAATTTGCTCGGCTTTTCTAGAAATTTGTTCGAGGCCATTATGAATTCTGTTATGGTTATGTCCTTCGAATACTAGGTATTTGATTTACCTAGGTAATTTGGACTATACGAGTATAACTATTGTTGGGACGTCATATAGGTTCTATAGTGTGATGAAATTAAATGTTAATTTAATGTTGCACAATGAATTTGATAATAACGGGTACTAACTAAAAACGGTATATAAACAATAACTAAAATTATGGTCATTTACAAAACACGAATGACGTACGCGTAGTGACCGACTGGTCTGTCGTCATAGCAGACGTGCGACGTCATAGGTACTTGAGCTCACTAGTTTGTGTGTGCATGGGTGGGTACATACCACTACTAAACTAATGCGATGCGCTGGACTCCTTCAACAAGAACTGTTCCTCAGCAGCTTTAAATAGAGAGAAGTGGAAAGAGAGCAAGGACGCCTTTGGCCTGCAGTGGGACATAATACTAGACATTTTGCAGAAATGTAATAATGACAAAAAAAACTTACAATTCACGGACATTTTCATCATCATCATCATCATCATTTCAGCCGAAAGACGTCTACTGCTGGACATAGGCCGCCCCCAAGCACCGCCACTTTGACCAGTTCTGTGCTTCTCGCATCCAGCGGATTCCTGCGGCTTTCATAAGGTCATCAGTCCACCTTGTGGCATGCCTTCCCACGCTACGTCTTCCGGTACGCGGTCGCCACTCCAGACCCTTTCGGCACCAACGGCCATCTGTTCTGCGCACAATTTGCCCTGCCCATTGCCACTTGAGTTTGGCATACACAAACACATTTATTACATTTTCATAGAAAAACAAGAATGTGGGATGCAAGAGCGAGAGTGTCGAGCTCGAAATTTTTTACTGCCCATCTCAGTTAAATTTATTTTGAATATTCATACGGAAATAGGAGTTTCTTTGTTGATTTATGCAGAAAAGTTAGAGAATCACAACGAAAATTTAGCACGCCGCGCGCCGGGGCCCATTCACACTGTACACAGGAGTAACTATATCAACTTATAAAGAATTTTTGATTTCTGTAAGAAGGCAAAAAAAAACGGTCACCAAAGCCGCCCCTAAAAATTTGCCGCCCTAGGCTCAAACCTAATCAGCCTAGTGGTAAATTTGCCAATTCAAATTCAATTTTTATTTTGGGACAACTAGATCCAAAGGTATACAGAAACGTAGAAACTATTTTTAGTTCTTAAAATACAATTACAAAGGACAACACTATCATCTAATTCTATATACAGATGCCCCTGTGCTGAGACAACCCGCCCCATCACGATAACCAATAGGGAAGTTAGATACCTCCCTAAAAGATCACCAGACGAACGAAATGCCTCAACACAGGAGCACGCACATCGTCAGCTACAAACTCAAACTCAAAGCATTTATTTCAAATAAACCAATTACAGGCACTTTTGAATTGTCAAGGGATCGGTCAGTCAGAAAGATCTTCATCTTTTTGACTGACACTCTATTAAAACAAAATATGGGTTACATCATTCATGTTGAAGTTATACATGTGAGAACAATGTAGAAAGACGTGCACGTTAGAAGCGTCCGTAATAGAAACAATTCAAAAATTAAAATAAGCCGTGGCAGCTAAGAGATGACCAGTCCCAACTGACGGCGCCCGTTCACGAACATGACGCATGGACAGTTTTCAGGATGCTGTTATGACTCCCCCGCACCCTCCTCATAACTGACACGACTTTTTTAACATACAAACATTACTAAAAGGTAACTTTGAGATTTTTATCTATTCAGCAAAGCTAATCTAACCGTGTTATTAAAAGCGATTACATATCCGCCAAATCCTTGAATAAGATACATATTTTTTTTTCTGAATTTTATAACACTGCTTTTTATGCTGTTCCTTGGCTTAAAAAAAACAAAGAAATTGGCAGTCATAAGGACTGCCGACAGAAGTGAAAACACAAAACTTTGGAATAACTGCTCTTTTATACATATAACACATGGAAAGCGTTTGGTGACGATGACGCGAGTTCCATGATTTTTGTTCACCCAAAAAGTGCTCATCGCGCCTAAAGAAGTTTTCACTTCTAGAACTAGTAAGCGCGTCGGGTCATACCGTCTTAACTAGCGGGAAGCAGCTGCTTTGCACGGGTTGCAGTGCACAGATGTGGTGACATGTCACAACATCGAGATTTCTGAGCTATACCTAAATTAAATATTGATGTATCTAAACCGGCTAAACCGACCAACATCAAAATGATACAGACATTCCAAAATAAGGTACTCAGGAGTATTGTAAATGCGCCCTGGTATATAAGAAATGATGACCTCCATCGTGACCTAAAAATGGAACCAGTCATCATTAAAATTGATCAATTTGCTGAGGCCCATGAACACCGACTCCACCGACATGTGAACGTCGCGGCAATTCAGCTGCTAGACAACACAAATATAGTGCGAAGACTAAAACGACAAAAACCCTTTGAGTTAGTGTAGTGTGAAAAGTATAGAAATAAAAGTGACAATGACACATATATAACACATGAACAAAGTGTTTTTATTATTATAATTATCAGACTCTAAGAAAGTGTAACGGACTTGTGTAAAGTGCAATAAACACTATTCTAAGTTTTATAATACATTACTTACCAAGGGCTGTAAAAGAAAGAAAGCCCGAAATCGCAGGTACTTGTGTGTTGTAAATATGCGATAGAGGGCTTTCTTTTTTACTGCCCGTGGTGAGTACACAATATTACGTCTTCACCTGGCCATAATGCGAGTTTTACTGTACGCGTAGCGTGCGGTAAAACTCACATTATGGCCAGGTGTGACGTAAAAATAATTATCACGTAAAAAGTTAAGTTAGATTATAAATGCTTATTAGTCTTAAACGCTAGATTGTAATTAATTATTAAGAACCTAGTTCTTTTTAATAAAGCATTAAAAAAAACTGATGTATCATACACATAAGCCTTTTAGAACAAATTCTCTATATTATGGTGAAAACTGAAGATCTAAGCGGTCACACCTTTGCGACAAGTAAAGCAACTTTGTTTCATACTAAATAAGTATTAATATATATAATCTAATCGTCTTATTCATAATAAAGTAATCCGCTTCATAAACCAATTTTAGCTATCGAACTGTTTTGTCCCTTTCTGTCAAACTTCATTTTAACTTGACAGAAAGGGCTACAACAGCTCGAAAATCTATATGTCTATATTGATAGATGAAATGATAACTCGTACTCATAATAATATTATTTGTAGTTCACAGCCCATCTCCGGGAAGCAATTTCTGCTCTTTATAAAAGTCCTCACGATAGCCATTTCCCGGTAAAAGTCATATTCGTAGTGCTTCAGACACTACAATTCCTTTAGGGATACCTCTCAGAAGCCACGCAGCTAAGGTTTATATATACGAGACACGATAAGGCTGTGCACAGACCTGAGACTATCTTTAGACAGAGTACCGTTCAGACTGTCTTTGGACAGACTATTATGTAGGTAGCTGAAAACAATGATGGCACTCACTCACAACAAAACTGTTTTCTTTAAAACAGACGAAGTTATTCTGACTCTAAGTAAAAACTACCTTTAATCACACTATCGCTCGGTGAAATCAAAATGATCGCGCGCACACTAGTGACAAAAGTGTTTCATTTTGCCGTTAGTACGTGAGCTTGCGTAGTGTTCACTCTCATCTCAATATAATTAAAGACGTGAACGTCAAGTTTTGGACAGACTATCGCTGAAAACAATGTAAGCACTCACTTGCATCAAAACTGTTTTGTTTAGAACAGACGAAGTTATTCCGACTCTAAGTCAAAACTACCTTTAATCACACTATCGCTCGGTGAAAGCAGAATGATGACGCGCACATAAGTGACAAAAGTGTTTCATTTTGCCGCTAGTGTGCGACCTGCCGTAGTGTTCATTCTTGTATCAATAATAAAAGACATGAACATCAAGTTTTGTAAGAAACGTTCCGCTTTTTGAAAGTCACTGAAAAGGCATTGAATCTTCTCAATTAACTAGATTGAATTTCATTTTACTGTGAACGTTCAAATATATTATTGAGATGAGATGCAATTCAAACCTGACGGGAAGCAGTTACAATTTGTACTAAATCTTATTTGTAGCCGTTCCGCTTCGGGTGTCGCGGAGCTGGCAAGAATCGATTTGTTAGTTAAAACTCGATTTATATCGTTTCCTGATTTGTCATATATCGATTCAATATGCAACTAGTGCTTCATATACCGAGCCCATATCAAACGCATATAAGGTATGTAATAGGAATCTGTTTGTTACTCAAATTGAACTGTAAAATTTCCTATATTAGAGTTCAATTTATAGAAACTCCTCGAGGGACACGCGTGAGCAAAGTTGGTAAGGAAGATTGAAGATTTTTCTCAACATATCGTAGACTCTCGTTGAATAGATATTGGTTATTTTTATTCGTTTAACTTTGAATTTGAAAATGGTATACGTCATTTGACAAAACAAAACAAATCAAGTAAGAAAATTATTTTTAATTTTCAAATTCAATTTTTTTAATTTGGGACAACTAGATCCAAAGGTTAGTATACAAAAACTTGGAAACTATTGTTAGTTCTTAAATACAATTACAACCAACAATTTTTTTTTTTTTATCTAGGGCTTCTCAGAGTTAACCACGAGGGGTTGAGACTCTTTAACCGGATTTTCCTGTGGTTGCTTTAAGCTCCTAAAAACTTAATGCCTCCAGCCAGGGCGTAAAAACTTATAAACTAAACGACTGCACGCTAAGGGCAACCCTTGTGGGGTACGAACCTCGGCTTAGAGCAGCGTCGGAGGGAGGATGGCAAGGAACCGTCGGTGGCTGGATAAAATCAGAGTTATGATTATTATCTGGGGGATTTAAAGCTACAGGCTCAGCTATAGCGCGTGCTGGCGCTTCACTTCCAAGCACCCGGTCACAAACAACAACACTATCATCTAATTCTATATACAAATGGCCCTGTGCTGAGACACCCCGCCCCATCACGATAACCAATAGGGAAGGTAGATTCCTCCCTATTAAACTGCCGACAAACTGTTATGCAGTTTGGCAGACTTTATGTATGTTATTGTTAATACAGATTTTGAATAAATAAATTAAAAAAAAAAAGATCACCATACGAACGAAATGCCTCAACACAGGAGCACGCACATCTTCAGCTACAGTTTTCAGGATGCTGTTGTGACTCCCCCGCACCCTCCTTATGAGTGACACGACATTTTTCCGAATGACGGCATGAAAATCGTCCGTACGAGCCTGCGCGAACATCTCGGAGGCACTGCAGAAACGAGGAAGTCCCAACATCATCCTGAAAATGTATTGGACGCGCTGAGTGTCCGGAGATTTTTTTTATCACTTTAAATTAAAATAGGCAAACTGTGTAAGTTCTGTGCACAACTTTAAGTAATATCCTACATAATATTTTTCTGAATAAGAAATCGTTGTAGTGCCATAATAAATAAATATACATAAAAGTAATTGAAAAAATACTTTATTAAGTAGAAGACCAAATCTTGTTATTAAAATATTGAAAACCAAGTTACCATCTAATCTCATTATTGTAAATGTCAAAAGTTAATAAAAAAATCTATTCCGAACAGAGTTAGTCAAGAGGCTTCAACACTATTATAGGTATATAAACCTATTATCTACGTACTAGCTAGCTATTTTCAGCCCGAGCTCGGCTTGCTTGAGTTGGAAACACCATTTAATGGCTCAAAGTAAATTTACTTTTTATTAAATAATTGTTGCCGCCTCTCGGTTTTTTCAAGCGAGTATGAAAAAAGTAACTTGGACTGTGAACTTTGAATGGATTACTTTATGTTAAATACAGGTACCGACACATACTTTTTGGGTACCGAAATGCAGCTTATTAGGGCGCTAATTAAAATATACTTCTGCAAGTTAGTTATTTTGTGTATGTGTGTTAGTTGCTTGTGTGTATTTTTTATCCGACTTCAAAAAATAAGGAGGTTTCTCAATTCGACCGTATATATATATTTTTAAATATAAATAAACGCCATAGACACTTATTTCTGGATACATCTTTTTAAGGTTCCGTACCCAAAAGGTGCCAACAGGACCCTATTACTAAGTCTCCGCTGTCCGTTCGTCCATCTGTCCGTAGGTCCGTCCGTCTGCCACAGGGCTGTATCTTTTAAACTGTAATAGGTAGACACTTGAAATTTTCACAGAATGTGTACTATTAAGCCCGTTGTAACAAAAAATAATAAAATAAACTAAAAAATGTAAGGGTATACAAGAAACGTATTTTTATACTAAAGTATTTTTATTTTTTATTTGTTTTTTGTGTTTAATATTTTACGTTGGAACCCTTCGTAATCCGGTTCGACTTACATTTGACGAATTTTTATCTCTTTTTGAGTCTTTTTTCTTTTTGTGATAGAGCAATTCAATTGCACTAAGACGGACACTACACCGACATAGCTCGAAGAATTGGCAAACTTAAGTGGTAATGGGCAGGGCACATTGCGCGCAGAACAGATGGCCGTTGGGGCCGAAAGGTTCTGAAGTGGCGACCGCGTACCGGAAGACGTAGCGTTGGAAGGCCTCCCACAAGGTGGACCGATGACCTTGTGAAATCCGCAGGAATCCGCTGGATGCGGGAAGCACAGAACCGGTCGAAGTGGCGGTGTTTGGGGGAGGCCTATGTCCAGCAGTGGACGTCTTTCGGCTAAAATGATGATGGTGATGATGAAGACAGACACCCATACGGACTAAACTCTAAAAATATGTACATATAAGTTAACGGTTTCTAATAAACTAAGGAAGTATCGCTTACACATTATTGGGAGCTCTTGTTTCAATTTTAAGTGACTTCCGAATACCACACTTTAATACATTCTTAAAAGTATTCCTATCGCTGTAATATACCTTCAAATGACAGGGACAGCATGACACAAATTGGGTTGCTTTTTTTTTGGCCATGAATGCCGCACTTCTGCCTGTGCACACCCCCGAGTATAACACGAAACGCTCATCTTATGAATAAGTAAACGGAAATGCTCATCGGAGAGCATTTCACGTTAGGGTGAAGTGCAGTAAAAAGAAAATTTCAACGTTTCTTAGTAGCTGTAAAGTAAGGGCAGACATTTTAAAGATGTAGTATCTTGAAAGGTATAATAATGTTCCACGGTATTATTTTCTTCTTCCTATATCGTGATATTTTTAATTTGTATATACATTTATTTTCAATGTTTGCATGCCTAATTTAAGGTAGCTTGTACTGGGATCCCAAAATTTTGTACACATCTCTATTTATGTACTTAATTTCTAAGCAAATAAACGATTGATTTGATTTGATTCGAGTTTAGTTATACGTTAACTGATGTGATGAAAAGATTAGGTAAATAGTGTATAATTGCAGACTCCACGTACGTAGGATGTTCCATAAGTCTTGCAAAAATCTAATTATTTATTAAACTTTTTCAAAAAGAACCATCACTGTTATTACACTTATGCATGCGTTCAAACCATGTATTAAACATAATCTTCCACTCATCCCTTGTGACACTGGCACAGGCCTCATCCCATGCACTTATTAATTCGTCATCAGTTGCAAATCATCGTCCTTGCAACTTTCAACCTCTTTGAAATTCCTTATACCACCTGAACACAGTAGAAAGAGAAGGCCTCTCTTTACCGAAGGCATTAAACATTTCCTCGTGGCACTCCTGGTGAGACAATTCACGTTTAAAATTATAAAAGAAAATCACTCGGTACTCGCGGTTACCGAGACTAGCCATTTTCACATTTTTTTTAATTTATTTACCAAAGATTACTGATACTTGTAATAAGTGGCAGATAACCATACGCTTAGTCATACATGTCCAAACTTGTTACATTCTTTCTATTGCAACACTTATGGAACTTCCTACGTATGTAAGTAGGTAGATTCGTTGCAATTCACGGACACGCACCATAGGCATAAAAAGGTTTTGATTGCCATGAGAGAGGGGCGCTCGTGACCTGCCATTAGCAAGTTAAGGACCAGATATATGCCAGTGACCTTAAGTGGTTAGCTTGCGTGTTCTGTACTGAGCTCACGCAACGTGTAGTACGTCCAGCCAGTAATAGGGACTCGCCCATCCAGGAGCGCTGTCCCAAATAAGACGGAATATTAATTTATTATATATAAAACCTTATTTTAATAAAACACCTATACTAAAAGATACATAAATAATCACTATCACTATCACTATCACTATCACTATCACTATCACTATCACTATCACTATCACTACATATTATAAAACAAAGTCCTCCGCCGCGTCTGTCTGTCTGTCTGTCTGTCTGTCTGTCTGTCTGTTCGCGATAAACTCAAAAACTACTGCACCGATTCTCATGCTGTTTTCACCAATGGATAGCTTGGTTCTCTAGGAAGGTTTTAGTATATAATTTGTTAAGTTTTTGTATGCATTTTTGTATGAATTAACGATGTTTGTTGGAGGTGTCGGAAAAAAATAAGCCGTCTGGGAGCTTTCAACGAAAACGCTGTCTAAACCCTTTGAGATATAACAAAATAATGTATGGTGGAATTATGTATCTTATAAAGGTCTTCAAAAAAGTCCGCGATGGCATATGTCTATCTCTTAAGGATAACATACTATATCCATTTTATTGTCTTTTTGTAGGTATTTGTTTGCCGAATTTTACTCTTGGAAATACGATTACGATAACAATACGCTATAATATCAGTAGCTTTTAGCCAAATTATGTTCGTAGATAAATAAGCTAGCTACTTATGTGTATTTCAAACAGTATACAAGAATATTTATCATAAAAACATTACTAAACACGGCGGCCTTATGATCAAAATTTGTGCATTCCAAAACTTTCGTTACTTTTTCACTGACATATTTATCACTTTTCGATAAACTAACACTCAATAAGAAATCTACACTTATTTCTCAGTAATTCTGTATAAGATTCTTCTAAGATTAAACCGTTTTCTCATTGAATCCATTACTTTACGCACGTTTAACCTTGATGAATGTTTACATTAAGCACCGCGCCACACCGCCACACGACCACAGACGTATTTAGTTTTCCTTTTTTTTTCGTTCGTTTAGTGGTGTTCCCGCTAAAATGTCAACCGGTCAAAGTATTAGTCGATTAATCGAATTCTACAGCCAGATCGTGTTGCAAGTACAAAATAAATGTCAAATATTTTGTCCAATTGCGAACGTGACCCTGTTATGTTATGTTTATGCTAAAGTTATGCACCAATGGTGTTCATTAGACATTTCGAGCATTTTATCAGCACAAACGGTGTATCATGCGACATTTCGGAGGATTTCATTTTGTTTTCACATTGTTGGTACTTACGTGAATTATTTTAAAATTATTATTTGTGTCGCACTTTTATTTCGTATTGTAATTTGGTAGGTACAATTGATTGCTTTAAGAATTTAAATGAAATTTAGTATTTTGATTTTGTGTTTGTTATCTTTAGGTAGACTCATTCACGTTCAGAAAATAGGTACTTTTATTATATTAAATCATTTGTTTCGGTTTCTATTCACATAGTGAATCACATTAAAATTAATATTAAGTTAGAATTTTGAGATATAGCCTGGGATATGGAGAAGGACATAGGGTAGGTACTTTTTTATGCGATAACCGACATCCACGCGGGCGAAGCCGCGGGCAAAAGCTAGTTATCTATAAAAAGATGAAGATTTTAGAAAAATACATTAAACATATATTTTTTCCAAATCATTAACACTACATTTTTAGACGTAATCTTCAGTATAAAATCATTAATAGTCAGCTATAGTCGACTTAATCCAGCGTGGCCCTACGTGGGCACTATCCTATGCTCGCCACGTTATGACAGTGATGCGAAGCTTATTGCTCCGATAACGTCAATCACGTTGTATAATTACGGGTCAGGATATTACATATGTGCCTGAAGCCATGTCATTGTCTGCCTCGGGCTGGACACGGTACCCTCCCTTGTTTATTTTCTCTGACATTTGGAACGCACATATTCTTGATCAGGGATGGCAGGAAACGGCATCTAATTTAGTAGACACGAAATTGTACAATAATCTTTTTTGCAATAAACGTAAGAAAAATATCTGAATACGAGTTTTACAATCTAATTGAATGACTATTTCATGAAATTATGACTTATAGGATTGTAGTGGTCTACATGCATCAACATCCAATCATGACGGCGCGCGGCCGCGCACTGAGGACCTCCGGACTGTTAGTACGTTGTTCCAACTGTGCGCGTGCATCACCCTCAGCCTCATCAGCAACCTTGACAGCACACTGCACTTTCGGCCGGTCCACAAGCAGAGCCCTTCAACGCTCTCCTGGTCGACGCCAGCAGTCAGCCTCAACCTGACGCTGTACGACGTCCGACTCACTGGATCAAGAAACGCAGCGCCACCTCGACTCACTGGGGAATCACCGCAGACAGTTCCGACTCACCGTGAACTATGCGGCACCCGGTTCCAACTCACTGGAATCACAACTGGCTCTGGCAAGCATCATATGCACTAACTCAGCCCACTATCGACCTCCGGTCTCCGGAGGGGAGTAATGTGGCGATACCTTAGCGCTTCCCCCTTAAAGTTAATACGGACGCACAATTTTTTAACTTTGGCCACCCTTGTTCTAAATATTATGAAGTTATGTATGATTATGTACTGTACGTTAATGAGAGCTACCCTTACCTCTCCCTTACCCTAACCCTAATTGCGTAACACACTATCAATCGCCATCTGCATTAGCTATTCACCAAGATAAGATACGGTTTCGTGCCGTATCGAACGTCAATATTATCGACAGTCCTCTAAACCCTATTCACAAATCCGTAACCGTACAATTTTGACAGATTAAATACGGTATGAAGACATCAATTCTTCCGACAGGTATTTGCTGTCGGAAGTAATATCGACCAACAATTGTTTAAAAACAAACAAATTTAGACACTATCTGAAGTAACTGAAGTAAGTACATACCTATACATACATGATTTTAAAGCAAATTGCTAATCCATAGCATCATATGTTAGTTTTTTTTTTGGTTGTGCTTCTCAGAGTTAACCTTGAGAGGTTGAGAGTCTTTAACCGGACTTTCCTGTGGTTGCATTAAGTTGCCGAAACTTAATGCCTTCAGCCAGGGCGTAAAAACTTATAAACTAAACGACTGCGCGCTAAGGGCACCCCCTGTGGGGTACGAACCTCGGCTTAGGGCAGAGTCGGAGGGAGGATGCCAAGGGACCGACTGTGGCTGGATAAAATCAGGATTATGATTATTATCGGGGAATTTAAAGCTACAGGCTCAGCTATAGCGCGTGCTGGCGCTTCGCTTACGGGCAAGGATGGGGGAGGACTATTTAGTCGAGGATTACGCGCGGGACCAATTGTCAATGTCTATTAACTGCTCCCAAATAACGATGTTTAATTAGAATTTTTAATTATTTTTTTTACATACTTCCTTGACATAATCTTTTCATTATTTGACATTATTTACCTACAAATCGAATTCCAATTCTTTATTAGTGGCTTTTGTGGACATGATATTTATTCAGATATGTTACTGTAGTTGTAATTGCAATCATGTCATTAATATTTTATATACTTAGATTATTTTATATTTTGTGAATGTGAGAACGTTGTAGGGCCTAGTAGAGTGTAGATTTGTTGGCGGTTTTCTATTTTGTTAAGTACCTGGTAATTTTTGAAAGGCCTACACTGTCCTCCCATACCTATTATCACTCTCGTATTTAATAATATTGTAAAGCCAATTATTTTTAAAAGAGTAACCGTGGAGTTTCTTGCCGGCGCTTCTCCATAGGAAACGATTAATTGGAACCGTGCACCTAGCTTCTGACGTTTCATAAGTGCCCATGTAGGTTTATGTGAAATAAAATATTTTGATTTTGATTTTTTGATTTTGACCTCGGCGGCAAAGTCGGAATGAAAAAATTTGTCTGCTCAACAATGTAAATAACTCAAAGAATGTTGTTGAACTGTCAAAATGAAACCCGTTCCTACTGATAGTGTGTTACAAAATTACCCCACTGATATCGTCTGTACGGTTTTAGGTCTCAAAGCATCGCACAGTCGCCGGTCCGATTTGCATTGAATAATAATTATTCCATGCGAGTCCAGTCTATGTATGTGTTTCAACTATTAATTAAGTCGACAGTAAAATGGCCCGTTTATGCCCGCGTTATACACTCTGCTTTTCACTTCACCACAACTTTGATTGCATACCACGGTCTCGTGGCTTCCATTCTGAGATACAGTATAATTTTCTGGGGAAATTCTTGCCTACGGGAACAGGTATTCAAGGCCCAGAAACGTTTGAGGTCGATGTTAAATATGAAAACGACTGATAGCTGTGTTCCAGTTTTTATGTTCCTATAGCTGTTAACATTTCCGACAGTGTATATTTTTTTTTTTTTTCTTTATTTATTAGAACTAACGTTCTTAATAATTTATTACAATCTAGCCTAATAGACTAATAAGCAATTTAACTCTAACTTATTATTTTACGTGAATTTTAGAAATGACAATTTTGTTTAACGAAACATGCATCTTTTTAATACAGTATCACAAAGCCGATTTTCAAAATGACAATGATTTAAATTCATCCTAATGTAAATTTATAATTTAAGAAACCTAGTTATAATATTTTTATGCAATTTAACGTCATACCAACTTATTTAACTGTACCCGTTTTGACTTCATTCATTAATGTTTGCATGCCTAATCTAAGGTAGATTGTACAAGGATCACAATCGTTTTTAAATATCTTATGTCATGTACGAACCTACCTACAATAAATGCGATTAAATAAAATTTACTTTACTTTTCACTTCGATTGCGAGAAAATTAAACAGGCATAACGTATAATAACAGTTTTTTTTTTTTTTTTTTCAAAATGTGTCATTCGTCTTGGGTACTTCATACTGCCAAGTCATAAAAACGTTTCTTTGCGTTTTTAAATAATAAAGTAAAAAAAAATATCTGGTTTTATTAAATTAAGGATAAAAAACACGGAAGTGATATAAATTAATGAAAATTAAATAAAATAACGACTTTAATCTGTGACGTTTTATTGTGCGTGTGGCTGTTAGGCCTGATTATCTTAGTCATAGAAAATAATTATGCACTAGAGCATAAAAAGCGATTTTATGTTGCCTACGCACGCCATAAAGAAGAACTCTTAGAGCATACGAAGTGAAAATATAATTTGAAGGTTTATATATTGTAATTGAAGCAACAGCTTAAGTAGCAGTAGACAGGGCACTTTGCTCGCAGATAAGATGGCCGTTGAGGCCGAAAGGTTCTGGAGTGGCGACCGAAACGTTGGAAGGCCTCCGAGGACAAGGTGGAAAGATGACCTTGTGAAGGCCGTAGGAATCCGCTGGATGCGGTAAGCACAGTACCGGTCGGAGTGGTGGTGCTTGGGGGAGGCCTAACCCAGCAGTGGACGTCTTTCGACTGAAATGATGATGATGATTGTAATTGCAAACCGATGCTTGCTTGAATTAGAATAGAAACGCATCGCTAAGGAAAAAATATAAGTACCGTAAAACGGGGTGAATAGGGATGCAGGGGTGAATCGAGACAAAACTTTAAAAGGGATTTTAACATGGAAATAATGTAGCTTGTTGCCAAAAAGGACTTTAATGTGTTAACTGTATTATAATTAACAATTAAGTGTCCTTGTTGGCAGTAAACTACATTATATCCAGTTAAAATCCCTTTTAAAGTTTTGTCTCGACTCACCCCTGCATCCCTATTCACCCCGTTTTACGGTACTGAATAAATTGATCGTTGAGTTTTGCCTTCGAAAAACTGAACGAAAAATAACATCATTTATTTTGTTACAATGCACAGCTAACTTTTTAATTGAGGTTTTAAAAATTTTGTAGAGTTGAAATTAGTTTGATGAAAATGGTGCGACGTAACACTTTCTAACTAAGAAAATTGTTTGCGAAAATCACTCTTCATTCCGCGTTCACGACTTGTAGTTCGTTTTGTAATAAACGTTTCGTTCCGCATTCGCCTCACCAGGTTCGCCCCGTATTTTATCCCTTTTTCGGCCCGAAATTTTATTTTTCATTTATTTATTTAACAGTTTCTGTACACACATTTAAACAGACAAGAAGAAAGGAACAGAAAAATACGTACAAAGGTAATGCTTATTTCTAAAGAAATCTCTTCCTGCGATAGGAGAGTAGATAAAGAGATGTAGACAACGTGTGTAAGAGTAGAAGAGAAAGAAAAATACATAAAATCAAAAAACTATTCACTAATCCATACTAATATTATAAATGTGAAAGTAACTCTGTCTGTCTGTCTATCTGTCTGTCTGTCTGTCTGTATGTTACGTTTTCACGCCTAAACCGTTGAACCGATCGTCATGAAATTTGGCAGAGATATAGCCTGGGATATGGAGAAGGACATAGGCTACTTTTTTTACGCGATAAACGACATCTACGCGGGCGGAGCCGCGGGCAAAAGCTAGTTTTAATATAAACTTACTAATATACTTTAATACATAGACATATGTACTTCTAAAATAAATATCACAAAAATATATATAAATATAATGTAGTGTATGTGTAGTGTGTTCTTTTAAAAACTGCAACAGTTTCAAAGTCAAAGCATTTATTTCAAATAGGCACATAAATGGCACTTTTGAACGTCAAAATTTACACGGAAATAAAATTGATTCTAGTTGCCCCTTACAAAAGGTATGTAGTTTCGCATGGAGAAGAATGGGCAAGAAACTCCACCGTTACTCTTTTAAAATGTTTTACAATAGTTTGTATACATCAATTATATCATTCCATGTGAAGACGATGTACCCCGAATAAAATTACTATACCACAACAGGTAATAACAATAAAAATTTAGCAATGACGGATAAATTAATGATGTGTTAGATACATGGTGCTTACATATTTACAAATATTGTTAGAGTAGATTTTAAATTTTTAGTAATATACTAAAAATTTATACATATAAAAAGTCATTGTGCGAGTTATACTTATCATAAAATTTATGTCTTAAAATAATACATTATACAATTAAATTAGCAACCTGTTTGATTTTGTCTAGACTCTACATTGTCCTATGGAGCAGGACCAGCATGTTTCCAAGCATTCTTATCTTGGATATAATCCTCTAATTTGTAATAAGCTTGTTTACAAAGTATAGTTTTAATATGAGTTTTAAATTTTCTTTTATTTAATTGCAATACATCACAAGGTATTTTGTTGTGTCATTTAACACAGTACCCCATAAAAGATGTACAAGTACTTAAGATAATCTGAAAAATTGTTTGGCGGAATAATGTCAGGTGGAAGTGAATTCCACAACCGAACCGCGTCCACAGAGAAGGAGTAAGAGTAGAAGAGATGAGGAGAGTTTTTCATTTATTTATTGTTTTAACTCTGTTTTGCTTCATTTTTATTCCCTGTAGATGTTTTAACGCAGACGGGTTGGTCTTAATTGTGTGTATGTGCATCTGTACCCGTTTTTATGTAACAATTAAATAAAAAGATAGAGTCCTGAATAGCTCAGCTTACTGCACCAGTGCCGGATTAACTACGTAGCAAGAGTAGAAAATGCTACGGGCCCCGCGCAAAAGGGGCCCCGCGTATCCAAACCCGGAGATTGTTTTGTTTTATCTAAACAATAATAATTATGCCGCGATGGAAGAAAAACTGACAATTTAGGTATGTCCAACTTTAACCTCGAATAACTTTTGAAAAAATAAACTTATCGAAAAAATATAAGAGACCTTTTTTATAGAACGTTTAATTTACTTTAAAAAATGTATTGCGCTAGGTGGTAAAGTGCTTGTCAGACCAGATATAAAATTCCAAATTTTAAAATAAATTGTCGGGGCAATTTCATCTCTGGCTTTTTGTACTTATCAGAGCCCAACAGGGCCTATAGTAATCTACTGTACTATTAAAAACCAACAAAACTGTAACCTATAGATGGCAAATAAACGTGGCTTGATTTTTTTTTTACCACTTTATTCACTTTATACTTGAGAATTCATAGCAGATCAAGGGCCCCTCGATAGAATTTGCTACGGGCCCCGCGCTTGCTTAATCCGACACTGTACTGCACGTAATTGTAAAAATATGTACCTACTAACACAGCTAATGACGAATCAGAAAAAACTAGATGCAACAGTATCATATGTAACCTTTTGAAAACATGCCAATAAACTACCTGTAGGAAACGCAAAATGTGTGTCCACTTGTTGCGGATCTAGTCAATTCTTTGTACGAGTATTCGGTAAAGGTAAATATTCACTTTTCTTTGAAATTCATTGAATCTAATTGACTTATTTTTCTACTGTTCATCGTTTCTCATTTGTCCTTGGGTCCTGTGTTATGTTCCAACCCTCGTTATGGTAGCTCTAGCTATATCACACTTCTTTTTCCGATCTGTCCCCCTAAGGGAACAAAGCAGGGTGACAGATCGGAATAATTCGATGATGGCGAAAGATTAGAGATAGATTACAGACGATTAGGTGAACAAAGATCATTCGGCGCGTGGCGAAAGTTTGAACTAACGCAGCCGTCTTGATTTTTCAAAAATGTTTACCAACAATGTCGTCCTGTTAATGTCATTCAAAACATAAAATATCCATATAGCATTCTACTCGAGTGTTTTGTATCGTATCTGTGCTTCAAATATGGCTAGCTTGTAGATCAACACATAGTACTAAAGCCAACCTACCTGTGAGGGCAGAATGCTCGGCCGGGCTGTAGCACGGCGGGGCCACGCTCGCCTCTGTGGGACTGCACGGGGGGGGTCCTTCGTGCCGCTGCACACCTTTCTTTACCATGTAGCAGCGCGGCATTGCGGCCAACGCTGGAACAAACAGAAAGGGCTGTTAGGAAATTGAAGTTTAGGAAGGTTGACATTGTAATAATAATAACCCCACCCCCGTATATCTACGTTGACGTCGTAGTGGAGCTTGCGCGCTTCGAACTCTAAGTCTGTGCTTTACCGGAGCAGGTCTAGGGTGAGGCGCCAAACCAAGAGAGATACACTCGGACCCTATCTCCCGGGAGAAGTCTTATTCCTCATCTCTGGCTTGCCTTTTTTGACCGGCTGGAGTGAACACTGACGAGAAACAGGACTCTCACTTCATTCTTGCCTTTATTGGCCAGTCTGAGTGGAGATTCCAGTAAGTGCTGGTAGAGATATTGACCATCTTCCGGGCTCTGAGATTGTTCTGATAGTCGTGGAATACCGCTCCACTCCTCAAGCACCTCAGGATATGTTGCCCTCTTGTCGCTACGTCACTATGTGCTAGCGACCGTTTTCGGGGGCCCATTATTGAGTGTGCAAGTCACCCCTGCCATTTTATCCGTGTATTGTATTTATAAAACATTGATCAGGCAGGGGCCAGTACTTCCATAGTTCTAGGTAACCAGTCCACTTTAGCCACCCAAATCCAGAGTCCAATATCTTTGTATTCATATCCTGCAATAGTCCTACATCAACCGGGGGTTGTCTTTGAGTGCACTTGCATAGTGCGTACAAGGGATAATCGTCGGTTGGTGCCTCATTCCATTTAAAATTGTCTAAGGGGCCTCTGCGAGTTCGTTCGGCCCCTCGTATGCCTTCCAAAGGACCGGGACCCCATGGTCCCGTGATATGTAAACACATGAAAATAATAATAATAACAGGTACTTTATTGATACAAATCCTTACAATATGCTTAATATCTAGCTAAAGTTCACAATAATTAAAGGCGCACATGTTGGAACCATGACTCCTAAACTAGGAATATCTGTGACTTAGGAGTCAGCGTTCTACCGCCACTTGGACACTAAGTGAAAATATTCACACTTCCCTTATGGAAATGAGGTGCTAGTAAGCTGATATTATACAAAAAGTATACAATAATGTAGTGATTTTAAGAAAAACAAAATAAAAGTAAAAAATTAAATAAAGATTAAAAAGTTAAATTACTGTGCGGTTGTTTCTGTGTGAGTGTGTCTGACTGGGAAACGTGTGTATTTTGTGTTGTGTAAGTGTGATATGAGGAGCCTTAGTATGTGGATGAGATGGTGTTGAGTGTGACTGTGTTTGAGTTAGTACGAGCTTGGTGTCTTTACCTTAGGGTTATATTACAATTATTGGCGCGAGATTGTGAAAGGTAACAAGTATAGTCAAATAACTCGTCTCAAATTGGACGAGTTCATACTAAATAGTAAAATAAATTAATAAAATAATATTGATATTCTACTAAGTATTCCTCGCATTTTGAGAAAAGTTATTTTGTTTATAATGTTTTAACATATTTACATAAAATCATAGTAAGTTACAAACAGCTAATTATTTAGATCGACTTTTGACTTTTGTTGGCGGCACTAAACTAATGAATGCATCTTACCGTAAATCAAAGATGAGAATTCATTGTTATGATTCTCATTTTTGCCTGCATATACAAAAAAACAATATTCACAGTGCTCACTGCACATCAAGTTCAAGTCATTTGCGTTAACACACAAAAACACACACACAAGCTACCAAAATCGGAGAAGTTCATTTATAAACGCAGCCACCATATAAAAATCATGTAGGCACCACGTATTCGTGTCGCGATAAGTTTACATAATATTTTTGTAAGGAAAACGTCTAAGAAATTCAGCGATAAAATGTTTTCGAGCCAAGTTCATATTACCGGAGAAAAGCGACGGATCAAATGGAAAATGCGGTCACGCCGTCACGGAATCGTATAGTAGACGCTCTTATTATTCAAATATATTTGAGTAGGATGTATGCTTAAATGTACGAAGAGAAAACACAAATCACGTTAGATATTGTTCATTAAAACCTACTTACATCGTAGAACGCATCTTTTAATGAAATCAGCGTTATGATACGGGCAAACAGGATTGTATCTATTTGTTAAATGAAGTTAGCCTAGTGACATAAAAAATGTAATGTATAGAAAATACCATAAATCTTTTAATAGGTCTAGTCAATGATGTGAATGTCTGCAGTAAAAATCTTTACCCTAATACAAATAAACACGGAATAAAAATTATACTAAGTATAAACGTCAAAAAATTTATGGTTATACCTAAGTTATTCCTAGGATTATTTTATTCCGTGTTTATTTGTACGGCCCTATATCTATATGCATAATAATCAAAATACAAAACAAATAATAGTCATCTTTGTTTAATACTCGTACAAGCAAATAATTGACCAATCTTCTAATGTTTACAGACACAGAAGTTCGCAGGTCAACAATTTTAATCCTACCAGAAATGCTTTACATTCAAGTCCCCATAACATCCCCCAGAAATCAAATCTTCGATATTCAAACCTATAAGCCGTCAGTGAATGTAGCACCGTAGCGATCACATAATTGGTACGAATAGGGTTCGACCAAACACAGTCTAGTGAACTGTAAAGTTAGGTTATTGAGCTTTGTCGTCGATGTGCTCAAGTTAGTTGACTGAATAACTATTGAGCTTTACGTCACCCATGTCCCCCTTTTCCCCCATACGTATGGGACCCCCGGTCGGTCCCTTGTAGTCGAGTACAAAGAGGGACGCGATAATGCGTGTGCCTCCGTTGATCCATAGGTACATAGGTACACAAATTAGAATGCTGTTTGAATTCGATGATGTATGAAAAGACTGTTGCTTTGCGCAGTAGGTGGGTAATGTAAAGAAGGGTAAAATATCATTTATATCGTATATTAAATATCAAATTGTTGTGGTTCTGCCTAATTAGCTTTTACCAGCTTTTTAGGTCATTGTTTATCTTTTACGTTTGATTAATATTATACATAGTACGTCACTTCACACTTCGTCATAATACGCCAGAACCCAAATCGCTGTGTATCAACATAAAACTTCGACGAAGGTAGTCTATAAAATAAAAAGATTCCCATACTAGACTGAATACCTACCTACGAGCCTATGAAAGCGAGTCAAATTACTCGTACGCCAAAGCTTTTGTTCCTGAATTTAAATTCCAAGCAAACACAAGCAGAACTTTTTCGTTCCCCGCTTGTTTAGTTTCTGCATATTAATCCCGGGCTTCACGAAAACACGTTCGCACTAATTAAGAGCATTGAAGCACGTTCCGATTTTAATGTAAACTTTAGCTACGTATAGGTAATGGAAAACAGACCCATTTTTTTAATGACTTGACCAATTAATGTTGGGCAAGAGTCGCCTCACAGAGCGCCTAGAAGAAACTTACGGCGTGCGACTCCGAGACCGGGTCAGAATAAGGTAACAAGATGAACGAGTTGTCATGAGAAAAGTACCTGAAAGCACTTAAGAAAAGTCTCGCCCAGCCAAAATGGAAATATAGTCATAAACACAACGTCATAATAACTGAAATATCGACCTCCAAAGCACTCATATCTATTATCTTGATATGCAAACGTCGGATTTGCAAACCATCGGAAACTGCAAAAAAAAGATCTCTCTCATAAAATTTTTGAAAAACGAAGCCATTAATTAAATTAATGAATGATGCATATTGATGCAACATTTTTTCCATTCACCGCCCCGCTGCCGGCCAATCATCTGACAAATTGTTTGCGAGACTGCAAGGCCATGTTTATGCTGTCCCATAATTGGTATCGATTTCAATGCGACAGTTTTTTATAATGCCGGTCTTAGTTGCAGTTGGTCGGTCGAGTATCTTTGAACTTTTTCTCCTTTGCCAATTAAGCTCAGGGCTGCAAAAACGGAGCTCTTTCCTGCCAGGTTCGTAACATGTAATATCTTGGGTGGAAAGGAACAGAGCTCGTAAGCGCTAGAAGCGGATTTCCTGTGACAAGCTACGTCGGCAAAATGGCATATAATGCACCTTTTTATATGAGCAGTGTGGGTAGGTGACACGTGACAGCGCGGCGCTAGTTTCAAAGCACCTTTATTTTCGTGACTGTTTTCCAAAGAACTGAACTACAATAATGCTTTTACACGACAAGGGAAAATATACAATCAAAATATATATACACTGCGACATAAAAATAGGTTAAACTTACCAAGCTCTGAGCTAAAAATGCACTCAACAAGTACACTAGACATGTCCATTAAAATATATAATAAATTACCAGAAAAAAATAAAGAAGAATAAAAATTTAATACATTCATAATAGTGGATTGTACAGCTAGTGCATAAAAGAAGTCACTTTACTTTGAGACGTATATATTACGACGACGACGTTTTATTGTGCGTCGGGCATGATTATATTAAACTTAAAAAAAAAAACTTAATGCAATAGATCAAAAGCGTAAAGTCGCTTTTGCTCTAGTGCATAAAGTATTTTTTTTTTGTCGCCTACGCACTACATAAAGACGAACTTTTAGAGCATGGGATGTGAAAATAAATTAAAACAATTTCTTTTACCTAAATGCCTATACAATAGCAATAAATATTTAAATGACAAATTTTAAATTATATGTTTTATATAATAATCCATACTAATATTATAAATGTGAAAGTAACTCGGTCTGTCTGTCTGTCTGTATGTTACGTTTTCACGCCTAAACCGCTGAACCGATCGTCATGAAATTTTGCAGAGATATAGCCTGGGATATGGAGACGAACATAGGCTACTTTTTACGCGATAACCGACATCCACGTGGGCGGAGCCTCGGACAAAAGCTAGTTTTGCATAAATAAATAAAGTCCACGTGTAATAAAAACGCTGTTTTAAACTCGGGTGCTATTACGAGTATTAGCACAGGTTTTCCTCTGGATTTAGAACACACGCCGATACGCGCTTTTATAATTTCTAACGAGATAATACTATCGTAGGCGTCCATGTCCACGTTATGGTATCACGATAACAAGTAAAACGTATAGAAATAAAATAAATAATAACAAAATCAAAAGTTATTTATTCTAATTTGGCTGAGAATCAGCACTTTTCGAAAGTTACTCGTAAAATTACATAAAGACTCCTACAAACAGGCGCAATACGCGACACAAAGACACGGCGTGCCGCGCGATAAGCAGTCTCTTTGTGTCACGTCGCGTGTCGCTCCTGTTTGTAGGACCCTTAAGACAGTCCATCAAAACGCCCGCCCTTCACCACTTCCTAGTGGTAGCTGGGAAGAAAAAGCAGCGTAATAATCTCCCCACCAGCACAGCTGTCTGTTCAGTTAGAAAAACTTGATTCTATACAATTGTAGGTATGCAATAGTGCGTTACTTACCAAGGGCTGTAAAAGAAAGAAAGCCCGAAATCGCCGGTATTTGTGACCCGAGCCGCAGGCGAGGGTTGTAAATATGCGATAGAGGGCTTTCTTTTTTACTGCCCGTGGTGAGTACATAATTTTACGTCTTCACCTGGCCAAAATGCGAGTTTTACTGTACGCGTAGCGGTAAAACTCACATTATGGCCAGGTGTGACGTAAAGTAATGAACATTACAAGGCACAGAACAGTAAATTAAATTATTTGCCATGTCAGGTAGCCCACGCCAATATACCAGCAAAAACAATGAAAACTATACTCAAGCAAACAAGAAAACAAAATGTTAACAAAACTTTAAAAATCAATGTTCGTATGTTTGTCCCCTATGCATTTCTAAACCATTGTGATTAAACTTTGGTAGGGTGTTCTGAGGACGCCCGGGAGGGTTGCTAGCCCAAAAAAACGCTCGTCCAAACACTTTTTCACTTTGTAACGTGGCATTGCAACGCATACCACACAAGCATGCATGGTGCAGCTAGTACCTAAATAAAAGTTTTCAGGCATAAAAGCAGGCAGGCTCATTTCATATGATGATCGATTTCAAACTTTGCGATCATCAATAGTTACATTTTAGGTACAAATACAACCTCGTCCGAATAACGTTTCCTTGGATTTGCAAATTCGAAGCGAAGTACGTTTTATTTTCTTTTCAGTTCCTCTTTCAATAGAGTCGAGTTTATCAAACAAACACCTCGTGAGTATTTCTTAGTGGCAGGTAGTATTTATTTGGCGCGAACCCAATCCGCCGACTAGTGAGAGGGTTCGGTATTCGCGCACGGATACTCAATACAATTCGAGCCGTGAATGTGAATGCGAAATTTCATAGCTCCTATTTTATATTTTGAGAAACCTATGAAAAACAGTTATTGATTTTTGGTTTATTGGTGCGCTTCCATAGGGAAGTACCTAGCTACTACGTGTCGTCATACACACACCGGCAAAAAACGTCGAAAAACTAGTTTGTGTAACATTGCTGGCTGGTTGTTAATTCGTTTTATTTTAGAAATAATTATTTTAAATTGAGAAAACAATTGAACGTTACCTTCTATGCGATTGTTCTAATTTTATTCGTACTTACATTATTTCGATCGAATTTCGAATTTTGAAATTTCGTAAAATTGTCATAAAATTCAGCTTCATTTGTTGTAATTTTTTTTTTTTGGACTATAGACTTGAGCGCAACTAAGATAGCTAGAGGGCACTTGAGATTAGGAGAAATGATCAAACCTACAGAGTGATCTCAAGAATTCTTCGCCGACCTGTTTCAACAATTTACCGCAGTGTCCAACGAGTTCAGCGAGAGTAATGATTTTGTGAGAAGACCGGGACAAGGAAGAAAAAGACGTACTTCGAGCAGGGATGAGCGTTTCATTGAGCTTCGCGTACACAGGAACCCACGTCTAAGGGTACGGTATGAAGAAGATACAAAGAAACTGGTTTTAGTTCGTTCGTGCCCGCCAAGGCTCCAAAACTTGAGATACATCATCGTAGAAACAGACTAACTTTTACTCGGGAATATCGACTTTGGCCCACAGACCAAGCGGGAAATTTTTTTTTTCTGATTGATGAGTGCAGAATTCTTTTAAATAAATTTAATGGAAGGCAAAGAATATATTAGACGCAAAGGAGAACGATATAATCAGACACATTTTGAAACTACAGTGGCATATGGCGGAGGATCAATAATGGTTTGGCGGGTTTATGTTTGGGAGCTCGTACGGACCTGGTGGTAATAGATGCAGGAAGTCTGAAGGCAGTTCGTTATATAAGAGAAATTTTAGAAGAAAATGAGGTAGCGTGCCCCTTTATCGGTGATGACTTCGTTTTGATGCAGGATAACGCTCGGCCGCATACTGCTCGTTCAACTGAAGCATATCTTAATAATGTGAATATCACAGTTATGGAGTGACCAACGAGATCAGCCGATATGAATCCGATAGAACACGTCTGGGACCTGCTGAAACGTTCAGTAAAATCCAGAATACCAGTTCCTGTCAGTTGAGGAATAGCAGAGATTATCACAGGAAACAATAGATAACATCATTCTCAGCATGTCTGGACGGGTGGAAATTTTAATAAGAGCACGTGGAGGAAACACGCGATATGAATTTGTATTTTTTTTTTATTGTTTTTTTTTTTTAACTGTTCTTGGTTACTTAAAAAATCAATAAAGTACATTTTTCACATAAAAGTATTTTTCTCGCAAAATTAATATTAAATGTGATCTCATATTTTTTTTTTTTTTTTTGAGAGGTTGTATTACTGGCGACTAACAAAAGGTATTTACAAGGCAGATGTGAGTGGAAACGCCGGGAGGGGACGCCCTAGGAGAACATTATTATAGTGACCTAATTGGTGATGTTCTCCAGAAAGGTCAGGTGCGTAGCACTCGCAACCGGCGTGCGTGTATGACCAGATGTATGAATGTAAACGAAGCAAAAAGAGTATGTAAGGAGCGTAGCAAGTGGCGTTCTATAGTTTCTGTCTACCCCCATGGGAAGAAAGCGTGAGTTTATATTTATGTATTATTGAAAATAAGAAAAGAAGTATAAACATTAGATTTTAAAATTAAACCGTAATTTTTAAAATATTGGGCTTTATTTTTATGTCCCGCTAAAGGTGAGTGTTACTTTGAACTTTTAATTGATTGAAGACTTAGGTACATAATTACGTTTTCCATTAATGGGACAAATGAGATGCAAATTAATTGATAGATACATGTTCAATTTTACTTTCATTGTCAACCAGAGCTAGTGTGTGATCTTCAACAGTTGTACAACTAATACATAGATAAGCTATTTGATTATTCGAATGTTTAGTATGCAACCAGCATCAAGATAAACAGCGAGATGCCTTAAAAATACCATCGCTACATTACTTCAAGACCATAGGCTCCTTAAACCCTCCCTATTAATACGATATTACGGACGACGCCATACAGAGCCACGGTTAACGTCGCGCCGAGCGGGACGGCTCTGTGTGGCGTCGTCGTCCGTAACATCTAGAACATTACAACTTCTCAGCGTCGCGTCGCCATCCCGTCCCGCCGCGCCGCGCCCGCTTTGTGCAGAGACCTTTACTTAATTCACTCTAGTCATTCGTGGATCTTTGACAATCGTTACGGATCGTCAGAAGCCCGAAAGTCTGACAACCATTACAAGTACTAAGGAGTATCGTATGACCTAGTAACTGTGTTGTGGAGGTCAGATAGGCAGTTGCTCCAAGGAAAAATTCTGGTGTTCAGCTGCATCCGGCTAGACTGAAAGCCGACCCTAATACTACCATAGTTAAGAAAAGGCTAGGCAGATGATGATAATGACCTCATCATTTCAGCCGAAAGACGTCCACTGCTGGACATATATAATAGCTTTATTTTATCCCTTAGGTACATTTAGTTTTTTGTGTTGTGTACTTATTTATTTATTTGTTAGTAATGTTAATTTTGTACTAAAGTTAGTATTGTTAGGTGTAAGGGCCGCTTTTTGCGGTGAAAGCCTCCTCCAATGTCCTGTATAGTTTACTTAGTCTTTTCTTGCCTTGTTTTTCTTGTTTTTTAATATGTATTTTTAGTTTTTTTTTTAAGTTTCTATTTTTCTGTTATAATTTCTTTATTTCTTTTTTCATTTGTGTCTTCAGTTTGTTTTTTGTAATACTCGTATTTCAGTCATTTGGTAATGATCTGAGATTGAATGTAGATATATAGTATTTTCTCAAATAAATAAAATGGGAATAAATCAGAGCTCTATGGAAAATTTCCTCACTAAACAAAACGTCCTTCCAACAAAAAAACCTGGAAATGGGGAAATTCTCTATCCTTCAAACGACTCAGATGAATAGCAATTAAGATTGTCACTCCAGAAAAACGAGAACACTGCATCCTCTAAAATAAAAACAAACCGAATATTTAAAGAAAAACACGAAACCTACATATCCTCCCCCAGAATGTCTCGTCACTGCTGGACATAAGCCTCCTCCAATTGGGGGGATTTGCCATAATCGCCACGCTTGGCAGGCGGGTTGGCGATCGCAGTATGGTGTTAAAAATGCATAGAGAACGCTGCTGCCCATTCTCTAGTAAGTCCCTTCGTCGCCTTTTACGACACCCACGGGAGGAAACAGGATGGTGCTATTCTTTACATCCGGCACCACACGGCACGCGCCATTTGACTTGGCCCCGGCTGCGACTTACGCGCCTACTGACTCGACTCTGGCTGCTAATCACGCGTCAAAAACTGCAGGCAATTGAGTTGAATACGTCCGCCCTCCGCGCTGCTTCGATGAACACTGAGCCAATTGCAACTTGCACCAAAATTGCCGCGTTTGCGTTCCGTGTATATATAGTGTATGGTGCACTTCACTCAGTGCACTATATGATAACCTATTACTTAATTAATATTTTCTACTGGTTGCGAGTCGTTTCTTCGAAACAAATATAGTTAGAAGATCTTCTATTGATAGGTAATAATTAGCAAAATCGAACATACCGACTTGAAACCATAAACATTACCCCATTAAAACTGTTACCTCCCAATATCTACACAAGTTCAAAAGCCCCTCCACGATTCACGAAGCAACGTCCACTTGAAATTCCAAAGTAAGTAGCATAGCAAGCACGAAGCACCACAGTTTGTTAAGTAAATAAAAGTATCTTAGAATCATTATGACAAAGTTCGCAATGTCAGGGGAAGGGGGCGCAACAAGTCCGTCTAGCCTCCCCCTTTGACCTTAGGCTGGTTGCACACGATCATGTGCGGATGAACTTGAGAAGTTGAACGGTGTTCCAGACTTACGAGAGCCGCTCATTATACGTTATGCAGGAGTATGAATGGACATGTTTTTATTGAAAATGAATGTTAGGTAGTGGGTTTAATATTAACTTAGATGGAATGGGGTTAAAAACTGAAAGATTGTCATAGGTGGCAGCACAGTGGTCCGTCGACAAACCGCCATTGTTTTGTTTATGTTTACTTTTGTGTCGATCACAAATTATACGAAAACTAGATAAATAAGTATGCGACTTGGAGTGTAGCACTATTAAAAGAAGAACTTAGGACAAGGGATGCGTCTACCACTGGTAAAAAAGCAGCTTTAGTGGAAAAATCAATAAATTATGAACGTATTATAATTTATAGGTTATTTTGTGTTTATTGACTTTAAGTTCTTGAAAACTGAAGGCGTATGCCAGACATAACCTGATCAGAGTTGAAAACCAACTCGAGGATGATCTTCCTGACTGAAACAATTCAGAGATGTTAATTCTAGCACTGATCTAATATGATTATACAAAACACACCACATCTTTGCTATAAGTTACATTATATCACGTCACAAGCACATGTAGATAAAGAAAATAGTCTTAGTTCTCTTCGCATCATCACCTGTATACGAATTTCTCCCATAAGAGTCTTCAGGTTACAAAATAATAGCACAATATAGTCGAAACGAAAAGAAGATCATTCCTTCGGATACGAGTATTAAACGAAATCTCAATTCCAAATACAATTTTAACAGCTATAAATCCATTTCCGCGCAAGACAGGCGGTACGTATTATTTGAATAATGCTCCAGTGAGTACCTACTCAAGTGGCACTTACTCAAGTAACACTCATCTCAAGAGCTCAGTGTGGCCGAGCAGAGCTATCGCCGCCTCCTTGACTATTTATAACATCACTCCTGTATTTCCCGAAGGTTTAAGCAGCGGTGTATCTGTAGTTCACCCACGTTTCGTCAGTTAATTTATTATATTCCTATTGCCGTTGTGGTGGCATCTACAACGCCACATTTGTGAACTACGCATCAAAGACCTGACGTCATACAAATCCTGCATCCCGCAATCAAAGTTTACCGCGCGACTGGCATATATACAACACCCCGACATCAACCGCTGGGCAGTTGCCCACCAGACACATCACCCGTCTGGTCGGAGGATCCTCCCTTTTCAATAGCGGATGAGTGATCTTTACACCCTGTTCTTCATACCTCTATACCACCAACTGGGCACACATCCAGACTCAGGGCTAATGAGCAATTCCAGATGGAAAGCCCAATAACACTGCTGAATCTAACCCAGACTTCATGCTAAGCAGTAGCGTTTGCAACCACTAAACCAACGAGGCAATCTGTTATTCATTTATTAGATTTGCGACCTGACGTTAGTCTCACTATATTTCCCCCATAGAGCTCAAAATACTGACTTAAGGGCCTATACTACCTCAAATGGCTTAGCATGATCGTCCGTTATGTCGAAAATACTGCAGTATTAATTTTGAAATAAATATATGGTAAAGTTGAGGATTAATTTTAAGTACTATGTTTCGTGAAAACACGATTCCATAAAATTTTCTCCATACAAAAAAATTCCAAAGTTACCTCCAATCAGTATTCAAAAAATACTTCAAATTAGTTAATGAAACTTTGCATATTAACTGAACTGACTATAAAACAGGGCCTCAAGTCTGCTATTACAATAGTGTCAGAATGGTCTCGCCATTATGAGTATTTGACAGTGTTTGTATGGCAAATCTGTCAAAAAGTCACAATGAAGAGACCATTCTGACACTATTGTAATAGCAGACTTGAGGCCCAGGGCCTCTAGTCTGCTGGTCTTATGTTATTTTTTTTTAAATGACCATGTTATTCACCGTAAAAAGAAATTACCTAAATTATCGACGCCTTGGAGCCTTTCCCTGCCGCCCTGTCTCGCTTGCTCGCGTGACTGTGCGAACGAGATAAAGAGTGTGGTGGTGCTGAGGTAGTATAGACTCCTAAAGAAGTATTCAGTTTTATTTATCACTAGCTTCTGCCCGCGACTTAGTCCGCGTGAAATTTGTTGTTCCCCCGTTCCTCAATCCGTTCTTGAGATTTCATCAAAAAAGCCTTTTTGTACTAAATGTATGAGAAAGTCATTTTTCAACAAAATTTTTTTTTCCCTAAATAAAAGTGATTTACATAACAAACATCGTTTAATTGAGACTACAAAGCACTTTTATTAAATTTTATTAGATTTTTACCTGAAAGCACTCCAATCAAGTGACTTTTTAGCTTAATTGATTATATCTTGTTTAGATTAATCAAAATCTTAGTTAAGTTGATCATCACGACATGATTGCAGCAATACTAGTTCAAATGATTGAACGCTCAAACAAGTTTCTTGATTACCCTTAACATGATATCATTGTAGAAGAGTTAAAAAAGAGTCAAGTTAAAAAAATGTTAACTGTAACAAAGTAAGTTAGTTGTGTCAATCAAGAATTTTGATTACTTCAATAAAGATCATTGAAACTTTAATCTAATAATCTTGGTTGGAGCAACTATGTTTTGATTTGATTGCTGCAAATAAGTTTTGTTATAACTCCAATCAAGATCCCGTTTTAAATTTCAATCAAATAAAAGTAGTAGCTGTGATCATTGTGCTTGATAGGGTCAGATGCAAACAAGTTACTTAGTCAATCTAAACAAAATCTTGATTGTGACAACAACTTTTTTTTTCAGTGTGATGTCGTCATTGCATTTTTCGGACGAAAACAACCATTAATCGAGTGCTTATAAAATTCTAGGCGATCACTGAAAATTTTTTGAACAGTTTCAATTCACCACTCCCAAGCTAGATTCCCGGAAACCAATGTTTTAGCGGTCCAAGATCCGAGTATTTTACAAAGTGAAGGATTTAATAAAACAAGCCGAGGCTAAACAAAAACGGGAACAAAACAGACCGTAAACGTTTGAATGTTAAATTACTTTTGAAATTGTACCAAACATAGTACGGACAGAATGTTAATAAATATGAGCAGAGAGCTTCCCTTTAATGAATTATGCAGAGAGACATTACGTATTCCTGTTTACGGTACATTAGCTCGTAAAAGGTCATCATGTTGGTAGATTTGTTGCGAAAATATGGAAAAAAATATGGAACGAAGTTCTTTAATGCGGCTTGCGGTAGTAGTTGACTGGTTGATATCGTCACGAAAGGTAAAAGCGTTATTATATTTATATTCATTTATTGCATTCCATATTGTAAAAAAGATGTTACAAAAGGCTTCCCTAGTAGCGTTTTTCGTTGGCATTTAGTTGCAGTTGTTTCACAACTAAATGCCAACAAAAAATATATTGTTAAATATTACAAAAATAAAATTAAACTAGGTTTTTGTATTCATTTAATTCACACTATGGACCCTGTCGGGCACAGCATAATAGGCCTCCTCCATGCGACTTTCTCTCACTCTATTTCTCTGTCTCTTTCTATAAGCAGCATATGCTGTCAGAAACATCCGTCAATTTACTGATGTAGATACCGCGAGGCTAGTCTGTTTCAGTTACTTCCATAGTATAAATGTCTTACGGTATTTTACTTTGGGGACGGGCTGCAGACATCGAGTATATTTTTATTCTGCAGAAAAGAGCCATCAGAGCCATATATAATCTCCGCAGGCGCGATTCTCTAAGGGAACTGTTTAAGGATATTAACATTATGACGGTACCTTGTCAATATATCTACGAAAACATCATGTACGTAAGGAAAAATTTACATCTTTTTAGAATAAGAGGTGAAAGATATAATTATAGTACTAGAAATAGGGACCTATTAGTTCAACCAGGTTTCAGACTGGCTAAAGTAAACTCATCTTTCATGGGGTACCTACTCTTTAAAATGTTACAATAAAATTCCTCCCCACATACTTCAACTGAATGAGACTAAATTTAAATCTTGTATAAAACGCACACTATGCAGGCAGGCATTATAAGTTGGGGGATTACATCGCTGATAAAAATACTTGGCTGAATGCTGGTCCTGCTCCACAACCACAGCTAATTGATTAACATTTGACAATAATGTAGGAGCTGCTGAAGAGTGTAAGACTATCTTTGCATTATATAAACTCAATCTCCTTTGTATTATATAATTGCATAGCACAGGTGTGAGTACTATGTACTATAGAGCTACCATTAACCGGGTAATATGTCTTTCATTGATTTGAATGTGCCCTGGTGGCTGAGAGTATGTCATGCTCACTTGGATGTCTCGCTGATGGTGGCGTGTGTGTTGGATCATTTAGCTCCCTTCAAAATAGTTGAGCTGAATGGTGCTAATCCATGCGTTATGTTCGTGAACGGGCGCTGTCTGTTGGGACTGGTCATCTCTTAGCTGCCTCTGGTTATTTTAATTATTTTATTTTGTTTCTATTTGTTGTACCTACTCTGGACGCTTTTAACGTGTAAGTTTTTTTTTTTTTTTTTTTAAATCTTTTTCACATTTAGTTATAAATTGAACATTATAAATGTAACTAATATTTTTGTGACAATTTAATTTAAAAGTGTCCATGGAGTTTCTTGCCCATTCTTCTCCATAGGTACCTACTACGCTTTAGAATGGGCATGTAGCTTAATTTTTCTTACTGACCGACTCCTTGACAATTCAAAAGTGCCTGTAAATGGTTTAATTTAAATAAATGATTTGAATTTGAGTTTGAATTATATACGAGTAAGTGTGTGCATGCGAGTATCGCGTAAGCAGTACCGTCACAGAATATATATTCTGTGGTTTCGTTCCCGACGGGAGTCCCCCGATTGCACATGTTTTTATCACAGCTTTTTGCAATACAAGAGTAACTCCATCCTTAAACTATGTGAGCATTATTTAAACAAAACACTATATTCGTACCGGCAAAAACCCAAATAAAAATGATAATTCTATCCCTCTTTCATCGAAATCGGAAACTAAATTGCTATAACTAAACGTTCACGCTTAAATTGAAGGGCGATTCTCACAAATTGTTTGATTACGGTCGACTGACATGAACGTGCGAATGAAATTCGAACGCTTTAGTATTTGTGTAAATGCCTAACTTAAATGACAAACAGACAAAACGTGTCCCTCAATATGTATTTGATATAGACGAAACATTCGTTATAGTTTCGATAATGATGTACGCAATTACACGCTATCCCTGAGGCTTCATTTGCACGTAAACATATATTGCACGTCTATAAACATATTATAAACAACGAAACAAATCTAAGATACTTACTAATGAAAACATTTTTGTGCTTCAAGTAATTTAAGCTTTTTCATAACATTAAAGCTTCCAATAATTAATTGCCTTTGTTTTCCGGTGGATTTTGAATTTATCAGATATTGTGGTAGGTATTATTACTAAGAAATTATTTTAAAATCCGAACCATCTCTAAAAGCATTATGTAAATTTCCATTATAAAATGAAAAATAATACAATACTTAATACAATCTTTATAAATTCCAATCCATCAGAAAATTCATCTGTTAAAATGAATAAATCTGAAAATACGTGATTAATTTAAAAAATTCTGATGAGGCAGATTTAAAAATAATAATAATAATAATTTACAAAATTCCAGGATCAACAAAATTCTGTTATCGAGTGCTTTTAAATTCCTATAAATTAATAACTTTGAATAAACGTACAAAACCCCCGCGCGAGGAGGATGGCCGATGAGATAGTCGCCGCGACCAACGCCGGTGACTTATACCAAATTCAGGCAATATACAATGCGTATCCCGAGATCACGCAAGTATTGTCTAGATTCGCGAACAACACCCCTAGACCACTTAATGGATACTAGGTCCCCCGCTAGAAACAAACCCCGATCCCTAATGTTAGGTTATTTTAACGCCAATGGCTTGGACGGCCAAAACTCAGAGATCACCGAATTCCTCGGCGATCATAAGGTAGACGTTTTCCTAATTCAAGAGACCTTTTTAAAACCCAGGCACCGTAACCCGTCAATTGCGAATTATCGTATAATTCGCAACGATAGGTCGCGGTGCCACCTGGGAGGTACTCTTATCTATTATAAATCAGAGCTCTATTGCACGCCCATAGACCCTCCTGTCCTAAAGTCCCTACTAGAAGTCTCGATCTGCCGAATCGGTATGACGGGCCACCCATCTATAACGATAATATCAGCTTATCTGCCCCCTACCACTTCAATTGATCCTATCCAAGATCGACTACTGACCGACGACCTTAGCACCCTCTTGAGCATGAGTGATTCCGTCATCATGGCGGGTGATCTCAATGCCAAGCACCCAGCCTGGAATAGTAGACTCACCTCCCATAGGGGCAAAGCCCTCTTTGACCTCTGCCCCCTCCTAAATTTTGATATCATCGCCCCGATGAATCACACCCACTATCCGCATAATCCTGACCATGCCTCTGACGTGCTCGATGTGGCACTTCTAAAGAACATCAACCTACGGTTGGTCTCTATAGAGGTGCACCACGAGCTTCACTCTGACCACCGACCTGTTCTCGTAGAATTGGCCCCTCGCATAGGTCTCCACGACCCCGATATCCCCCCGCGTACCAAAAGGATAACGGACTGGAAGCGAGTAGGCGAAAGCTTGAAAGCTAACACGTCCCCCCAATTGGATTCGATCCCCGACCAGTTCGACTCTATCGCAGACACGACGACCGCGATCGACTCTCTCACAGAGCACGTACAATCTGTCCTGAACACATGTTCAAGGGAGGTTCCGGCGACGGATAACCGTCGCGGGAAACTGCCGGACGATGTACGTGCACTGATGACGGAGAAGAACGCAGCCGTCCGTGCGTACAGTAGCTTTCCCTGCACGGCTAACAAAATCCACATGCGCTACTTGCAGCGTGCTGTAAGTAAACGCGTGAAGGAATTTCGTGACGCCGACTGGGATAAGCTACTGAACAGCCTAGAGCCGAACCATCTAGCATTCTGGCAACTCCAAAGGAAACTCAATCCCCGAGGAGGTGGCTCAGCCTCAATGCCCCCACTGATCCGCCCAGACGCGTCTCTCGCTTTCGAAGACATCGACAAAGCCGAATGCTTAGCCGACAGTCTAGAGGCCCAGTGCTCGCCCAGCTCTCAACCAGTAGACCAGGCGCACCTCGATGAGGTCGACGCTGAAGTCGAACGTAGAGCCTCCCTCCCGCCCGTCGAAGACCCTGAGTATCCTCTGGCTCCCGTCACACCGGCGGAAGTGCACGAGCTCATAAAGGGTCTGAAACCTCGTAAAGCCCCTGGCTCTGATGGTATCACCAATAGGGTGGTCCAATTGTTCCCCGCCCACCTGATAATGCTCTTGGCCACCATCTTCAATGGAGCCATGAACAATAATGTCTTCCCGCAAGTGTGGAAAGAGGCCACAGTAATCGGTATTGCCAAACCCGGTAAACCCAAGAAGGAGCCCGCGAGCTACCGCCCCATTAGCCTGCTCACAGTCATGGGCAAACTCTACGAGAGGCTTATTTATAAGCGTCTCAGAGACTACGCCGAGACTAAGGGCCTTATTCCCCACGAACAGTTTGGATTCCGTACCAAACATTCGTCGACCCATCAGGTCTACCGTATTGTCGAGGACATAAGCGCCGGCTTTCAACGCGGCCTTATGACAGGAGCTATCTTCTTTGATATAGCGAAAGCGTTCGACAAAGTCTGGCACAACGGCTTGATTTACAAGCTGTACCAACTCGGTGTGCCCGAGCGTCTCGTGCTCATCTTACGAGACTTTTTGTCGAATCGCACCTTTCACTATCGCATAGAGGGAGCCCTCTCCTCCTCCCATCCCATACGCGCAGGAGTCCCTCAGGGCTCTGTGATATCCCCCCTGGCTTTTACGCTTTACACCAGCGACATCCCGAAGTTTAAAAAGGCTCAGTTGGCTCTGTTCGCAGACGATACGGCCGTTTACTACAGAGGGAAGAGTCATAATGTCATCACCAACACTCTCCAGACTGCAGCCGACAAGCTCGGTGCGTGGTTTAGAAAGTGGCGGATCGAAGTCAATCCTGACAAAAGCCAAGCGGTTCTTTTCATAAAACCGAGAAAACTCCCCCCAAAGCCCAAACCTGTCACCATGTTCGGCAAGCCTATCCCTTGGGAGAAGCGAGCCAAATATCTAGGTGTCACTCTCGATCAACGCCTCTCCTTTTCTGAGCATGTAAGTAAGGTGCGTTCGCGCGCCGCCTTCGCTCTCTCTAGGCTTCACTCCCTTGTCCACGAAAATAGCAAATTGTCACTCAAGTGCAAATTGCGATTGTACACCGCGTGCATCCGCCCCATCATGACCTATGCGAGTCCGGTCTTTGCCCAAGCAAAATCACATGTCATCCATAAGATGCAAGCCATTCAAAATCGTTTCCTCCGTAAATGCACGGGAGCCCCCTGGTTCGTTCGGAACACAAACCTCCATGTAGAGCTTAGAATGCCTACAATAGCCCAATTTCTGAAACGCTCTTCCAAGCGATTCTTCGACTCTGCCGCCACCCACCGCAACACTCTCGTTGTGCAGGCCGCCAATTATACCCCCTCCCGCATTAGCGCGATCCGCCGTCCAAGGCACGCACTGACCGACCCAGACGACCCCACCACTCTCATTCAGGAGAGCCGTAGGGAAACTAGTACAGCTCGAAGAGTACACACAACACGAACACGATCACAATTCCGACCTCGCTTTAGAGGTCCCGCGCGAAATCGACGACCCCGATTAATAAGCCCTCCCCGTCCCTTGACGACGCTTAACGATGTGCCAGCATGTGGTTTAGCTGAGCCTGTAATCCAAACTCCCCCGATTAATAATCAGAACCCTGATATTATCCAGCCACCGACGGTCCCTTGCCACCCTCCCTCCGACACTGCCCTAAGCCGAGGTTCGAGCCCCACCTGGGGTGCCCTTAGCGAGCAGTCGTCTAGCATAAGTAGATTTTAGTATAAACCCCCTGGCTGGAGGCGTAAACTTCGTTAGGAGCTTGCGGCACCACAGGAAAGTCCGGTTAAGGAGCAGGAACCCCCAGTGGTTATACCTCCGAGATGCCATTACAAAAAAAAAAAAAAAAAAAAAAAAAAAAAAAAAAAAAAAAAAAAAAAAAAAAAAAAAAAAAACGTACAAAAATTAAGTTATTTACTCGTGAATAAACCTATTTCTTAATTCATTCTGATATTCGATGGATTTTTGACATTCGTGGATCTTTGACAGTCGTTACAGTCAGAAGTCCGAATGTCTGACAACCAGTCTTAATTAATTTGTTTCTGCTGGTTTCGAGTCGTTTCTTCGAAACAAATATAGTAGATAGAAAATCTTCTATTGATAGGTAATAATTAGCAGAATTGACCAAACCAACTTGAATAGTGTTCACATTAAGAGATCAATGGCTCGATCTATCAAGTTAATGTGCCGGTACTACTACTTGCTTGCGTTATGTGACAGACAGTCATATGTCAAAATAATTCGACTTCTATTTCCCTAACTACATAGTAAATACTAATTCCATGGATTTCACATAATACAAGGTGTAATTGCAATAACTGAAATCCCCGTAAAGTCAAAGTCAAATCATTTATTATATACATTCAAGCAGGCACGTAAAATGCACTTTTGAACAACAAAAATTACATAAATAGTTAATTGATTCTAGTTGCCCCTTCCAAAAGGTAGTAATGTATGGAGAAGAATGGACAAGAAACTCCATACTTACTCTTTTAGAATGTTAAAAATAGTTTGTATACATTAATGAATAATTATAGGTGAAGACGATGTACCTAGAATAAAAATTACTTACCACAATTAGTAAAAATAATGAAAAGTGAAGTAATGACAGAAAAATTAATAAATGCGATAGGTACATGGTGCTCACATATTTACAAACATTGTACATGATTTTCCAAAAAAAATAACACATAATAAGTCAGTTTGTGAGTTAAATTATATTAATCACAGAAAATAAAATGAATATCATAAAAATTGTACGCATCATTTCAACAACTTTTAATATATGAAAGAAAAATCTGTTTCCTGTTCATTTATGTTCGCTTAACTCATCAAAGTCACAAACGAGATTGTCACCAAAACTGGAGCTAAAATGGCGTTTCAGGCAAAGTTCGGTAATAAAATGAGCTGTGTTAAAAGTTGGCAGAATGGCACAATAACGCGACAGGTGGCCACTTGTATTTCCCTTCATATTGAGTTGTCTGTTGCAGCTTATAATTAAATTAATCTGAAAGCTAATTCAAGTCTTAATTTTTACACTGAAAAAAATATTTAGCCTAACTACTTCGGCTATTTCAGGAATAATCGAAGTTTGACAAGACTTTATAAAAGTTAACATGATTTAATAAAAGTGATACACAACAGCCAGCACAGGTTTTGGTTACATGTTGCATAAAGTTATGTGGTCATTTTTTTGTGTTACATGTTGATGAAAGTTTGGTTACTTATGTATAAATAAACATTTTTTTCAGTGTAATTAAAATCTTTTCCCAAAAATAAAATTAAAGCAAACAAAACAAAACAATACTAAATTGAACAATTATTTGAGAGCAGTAGTGGCCCAGTAGTAACGGCCGCGAATTAAGGGTCGAAAGTAGTGAGTCGAGTCGAACTAAGGGTCGAGGTTCGAACCCCAGCAGGTGCTTTGCTTTGTGTAAATTATTTCATCACCCACTGCTCTCAAAACGATGAAGGAAAACACCTTGAGGAAACCGGCTTGGAAACAAAAATTCAAAGACATGTGACATCTACTAAACCGCACTGGGCCCGCGTGGTGCATTGCGGACTACTCCCTCTCATCGAGAGGAACCCTGTGTCCCAGTAGTGGGAACATTAACGAGTGTCCTACGGATCAGCTGCACCAAACATGCCATCAATGCGCTGCGCGTCCAATACAATAACGCCTTCAGGGCGCTGATGCGGCTGCCACGTTACTGCAGTGCGTCAGAGATGTTCGCAAAAACCCGAGTCGACTCGACTATTGTACGGAAAAAAGTGCGTCTTTGCTTGCCAGATTGCGTGGCAGTGGCAACAGCCTCCTGAAGGTGTTAGCTTGATGAGAGCTCCATAATGGGACATCTCATAAAAACTGTCTGTCTGTTGTAGTGTATAAGTATTAACAAACTCAAACTCAAATCATTTATTTCAATTAAACCATTTACAGGCACTTTTGAATTGTCAAGGAGTCGGTCAGTAAGAAAAATGAAGCAACATTCCCATTCCAAAAGCGTAGGTACCTATGGAGAAGAACGGGCAAGAAACTCCATGGACACTCTTTTAAATTAAATTGTTACAAAAGTATTCGTTACATCTATAATGTTGAATTTATAACTAAATGTGAGAACGATGTCAAAATAAAAATAATAAAAACTTACACTTTAAAAGCGTCAAGCGTAGGTACAACAAATAGAAACAAAATAAAATAACCCGTGGCAGCTAAGAGGTGACCAGTCCCAACTGACGGCGCCCGTTCACGAACATGATGCATGGATTAGCACCATTCAGCTCAACCATTTTGAAGGGAGCTAAATGATCCAACACACACGCCACCATCAGCGAGATATCTAAGTGAGCATGACATACTCTCAGCCGCCAGGGCACATTCAAGTCAATGAAAGACATAATATATTACCCGGTCAATGGTAGCTATATAGTACATATGACTCACACCTGTGCTATGCATTTATATAATACAAAGGAGATTGAGTTTATACAATGCAAAGAAAGTCTTACACTCTTCAGCAGCTCCAACATTATTGTCAAATGTTAATCAACTAGCTGTGGTTGTGGAGCAGGACCAGCATCCAGCCAAGCATTTTTATCAGCGATGTAATCCCCCAACTTATAATATGCCTGCCTGCATAGTGTGCGTTTTATACAAGATTTAAATTTAGTCTCATTCAGTTGAATTATGTGGGGAGACATAACATGATCATAAGCCACATTGTTACTAGCTTCCTAGTATATAAGTACTAACAGTCAATGTCAGTGGACCTTTGTTGTCTAATAAATAAATTATTATTATTATTGTAGGCTGACTATGCTAAACAATAATTTGGAAAATTTTCATAAAATCACAAAGCAAGATCCCCGTAGTATTATAAAGCATTAGTAGTAGTATTTATATTAATTAATTACGAATAATGCCTTTAACTGTATGTATTATGACTTGACTTAGGTACAATTTTAATTCGGCAACATTGTATTTCTCGGAGGGACGGTGCCTCCCAGGGACTACGGGAGGGACTACCATTTTAATTCGGCAGCATTGTATTTCTCGTAGGGACCACGGGTAAAAAAACAACCCGTGGTTCCTTCCAGGGACTACGGGATACCACGGGTAAGAATTCTTGTCGATTTACCTATACATCCTTTTGAGGCTGACTATACCTATTCTATAATTAATTTGACGTAAATGTTTTTGTTTATTCTGAATTTACTGGGTTTAAGTGCAACACATTAATGGATATTGTATCAATTAATATTCATGCTATACTTAAGAAAGCTTTTGCGGCCTTTTTCAGCTTTTTTGTAGGAGCTCGTCTTTGGCAGTCGTTACGGGTCATCAGAAGCCCGAAACTGACAACCAGTCTTACCAAGGGGTATCATATTACCCAGTAACTGGATTGTGGAAGTCAGATAGGCAGTCTTCAGCTGCACCTGGTTAGATTGGAGGCTGACCCCAACATACTCGTAGTCGGGAAAAGGCCAGGCAGATTGATTTGACCTAAGACAGCTTTTAGCTTTGTTTTGCTGACAGAAAATGTAAAAAAGATTGCTGAAATGTTTGTGAATTTTTTTTATCAAGCTATTTTCTTTCAGTTTAAAGTATAAAATAGAACTGAAATGCAAGGAAATTGTTATTATACAACAGTTTTTATTCGCTAAAACACGGTAGGTACTCAATAAGACTAAAAGATATAGACAACAAGCTGAAAGCAAATTTAATTTTAAAAGAGAAATTCGTGACCACTATATGAGTCAGACTAAATAACTCTCAATTAGTACTATAGTCACAGTAATTATTATTAGGTGGTATTTTTTAAATATCTGTTAGTTTTTTTTTTTTTTTTTGTATATGTGTATTAGTATCAATAAAAGTATATAAATTCTCGTAATCAAGAAGTTAGTACCTATTTTAGACATTATTTTTGTACCCTATCACTGTTTTTATATTTAACCCAAAGGTTGACTGGTAGAGAATGCCTAGTGGCATTAAGTCTGCCTATGTACCAGAATTGTAAATGAAGTTAAAATAAATAAATAACACCATATTTTTCTTCAAAGCAAAAAGTACCATTATTTTCGAGACTTCCTACATACAAACATAAATACCACTTTGAATGCATATAGGTAAACGCCAAAAGTATGAGAACTACGCAGAAAGATTTTCCGACGCGACGTTTAAAGAAGGATTCTCATTCCCCGTCAAAGAAAGTATGTTAAACGTTACAGTAAAAGACTAAAGTTTAACTCAAAATGCTTTGCATAGACGCCAGCGTCACGGCCTTAGATACAAAGCGACGATATTAAATGTACACCAGACGCGGCTGTAGTAACTGCACGGTTACGAGAATTTCCAGGAAATCTAAGCAAATTTCCACGAACACGTCCGGGCTAGTTCTCTAGACATCAATGTATTACTACTCTGAATATTTATTTACAATGGCGTGAATCGAGGAGAGTTTATGAATGATTAAAAAAATGAGTTGCCGGCTACCCGATTGCGTATAACATATTTTTTTTTGGCGTTGTGCAATATAAAATTCTAAATCCAACCGAAATTACATTGATCGATCGAGAAAAAAGTTAAACTGGTAAGCTGTTAAACTTTCACGTAAAGAATAATCCCTATTCCTATATTATCCAACTATTTAGTTCGCGTTAGTAATTTTGTTATTAAATTCTCCGACTAGTATTGTAGAGGTTTCAGATAAACTCTCGCGGATTAATTCAGATAATACAGATTGATTCTAATTGTACTTTTTGTTTCATAAAAGTTGAGCACACAATATCGGTAACCTCCTCGGTTTCTACGTGTTGAGATAAACGCCAAAGTTTCCCTAAGCCTTGCAAATAGTGATGAAAGGAAATATCCTAAAAACGTATTTAAGTTATCTTTGTATTCAAGATATCAGTTCCAAACTCGAGCTCGATTACTGACACTGCAGTAGTCGACTTTTTTTTAAATGGCGTCTCTTATTTCAACCTAGGAGGCTGTCTACTGCTTAACCGGACTTTCCTGTGGGTGCCTTAATAAATAAGGCCTCCAGCCAGGGCATAAAACTTAAAAACTAAGCGACTACACTAAGGGCCTGCGGGGGTACGGACCTCGGCTTAGGGCGTCGCTGCAAGGGACGGGCTGGATCGGATTATGATTATTTAGGGACGAATTTAAAGCTCATTTCAGGCTCAGCGGCACGGGCTAGCTCGAGCAAGTGTCGGGGCGGAGATGGCCAGGAACGACGCGACAAGCCTCGTCGGCGAGGACGATAGGACGGATATCGGGAGATATGCTTTCTAACTGTGCTAGTGGAGGGACTACTCTCCTGGAGGAGAGTGATAGCGTCATCGGGGATGGTGAGAGTATGCCTCGGACGGCGAATCTTACTAATGCGAGAGGGATTGTATCGGGTGGCGGCCGCAATCAGTGGCTTGCGATGCGAGAGGCGTTTCATGAATCTAGTGTATAAGGTGACGAGCATGTGTAAATTTTTTATTAAGCCAAAATACTGAATTTTAAGAAAATTGATCGTATGAGCGTTTTGGATGTCAAATATGTTAGCTCGTAAGACATATTGAATAAATAAATAAATAAACTGCTGAATGGTGAGCATTTTGAGATCTATGTGGAGATCCAATCAGTAGTCAATACAGTCTACGATATTTAACAATGTGTTTACTCAGAAAAAATAACTGCTTTTTATTCAATAATATCATTATAAAATTGCTGAAAATCAATTTAAAAACCGGACCAATCCAATGCATTACTTAAAATTGCCATTAGATAATAATATTATTAAATATATCTATGCAAATATGTTTTTTTTTTTAAAGCAATTTGTATAATGTAATTAATCAACGGTCGACTGCTCGCAAATATATTTAAAAAAAAACACAAATAAGTAAGTATGATTAATTAATTTCCAATTTCTCGTTATATTTATCTAATATTTAAGTTTTTTTTTTAACCTTTGTCTTTTCAGATGAACAAATCCATCATTCTTTCCTCTCAAATAATTCAGAACAAGATTTTTTTATACGGAGTATATTTTGCTATAGATTATGCAGGTCTGAAAAGAAAAGTGTTGAATATTGTAAGGGGATAGTGAATAGTTTGTTCCAATTACGTTAACGTACAAAAAAAACAACTATGTATATTTGTGAGATTTAAAAATCTTATAAAAACACAGGACGTGAAAAAAAATCTTGTAATTCAATAGTTTGCTGTCGGCACTACAATTTAAATAATCAAATCAAATCATTTATTTATTTTCAAACATGGTATAGTATATAGGTGTTTTTATAATAAAGTTCTCCATATTTTACCGTCACATGGGCATGCGAAGGTTTACAATTCCTAATAAAAAAAAACAAAACTAAGTAACAGATCATTGGAATTACAAATTTTATATAAAAATAAGTAGTGCTTCAGTTATCTTTATACAGTGCAACAAATTGTAAGGTAAAAAATGATTGACCATGTTATTTTAAGACAATAGACTTCATATGCGTTTTCCTATAATCTATAAGATAGAACAATTCCGTTTTTTTTTTCCAAATGTTTGGCTCAGCAGTTTCGAAGATAAGGTCAATTACCATTTTTTTTTTTAACTAACTTTAAAAATGATTAAAAAAAAAACAATCCTCATAATAAATCCTTTCATTTGATAAGTCACACGGTACAGTAAGCAAAACTTTTTTTTTTTTTAATTTTCTTATTTTCTCCCCAAAAGTGAACTCCATAATCAAAATTAATTATTAATTTACGTTACACGTTCGTATTTGGGACACAAAAATTCATATCTGTACTAAAATAAATAATAAATCTACAACTTAATCGGTTCAGTAGATTCGGAGCAAATCGGCTGTGACAGATGGACAGACACACGGGTGATCCTATAAGGGTTCCGTTTTTTTTTAATTTTTTTGAGGTCCGTAACCCTAAAAAAAGATAAATTAATTGAAAGCGTGGCTCAGACAGGAAAAGCCAGTATTTGTCCGCGGCAGACGGGCAGCGAACGTGTGAAAGCAAAGCGGATGTGTCTGTCAATGGCTTGCAATACGCCGGGAATCGTGTGTTTGTGCGGCCGACACAGGTTTGTATTCACACAAAAAATATAGAGTTTTCCGGTGGCGAAGGATTTAATAGTGAAATTGTAAAGAATATGTTAGAAAATTATTAAAAGACGACGTAATAACATTACAACAAGCTTTAGAGGCTAAAATCCACATTTCACCAGTTTTGCTCCAAAAAGAGGTCAAGTCTATTGCCATTTATCATTTCAGCCTAAAGACGTCCATTACCGGCCCAGGTCTTTGGGAGTTTATCAATGTGTTAGCGATCATCATTTCAGCCGAAAGACGTCCACTGCTGGACATAGGCCTCCCCCAAGCACCGCCACCTCGACCGGTTCCGTGCTTCCCGCATCCAGCGGATTCCTGCGGCTTTCACAATGTCATCAATCCACCTTGTGGCAGGCCTTCCTATGCTACGTCTTCCGGTACGGGGTCGCCAACCCAGAACCTTTTGCCCCCAACGGCCATCTGTTCTGCGAGCAATGTGCCCTGCCCATTGCTTCTTAAGTTTGGGCAATTGTTCGAGATATGTCGGTTACCTTGGTTCCCCTGCGGATCTCTTCGTTTTTGAGACTCGCTACTGAGAAATATCTGAACGGTAAACCGAAAAATATTTACCCCGACTTGGGTATATAACTCAGTAGCTCTACCATGAGTTTGCACAGCCAATACTCGCTAGCGTCTCCGTAAATAATATGTATGAAATACTATACAGCGCCCCTAGCGGTCACTGAAAGAATTAAAATGCGTACCATGAGCACTATAGATTTCGATAGATAAGAAACCTAACGTAATCTATTCGATAGGCACTAACGTTTTTCAGCTGTCGCCATACAAAACGGCACCCTGAGTCACTAATTTCACAGACGCTATCGAAAAATACGCTTACGATAGTAGTTACGTTACTCACTAGCATTTTGACGAGTGAATCGTAGTTTACAATAAAATTTTAACCGATTTTGAGTCCGATTAAGTAAAAATAATGTCTGGAAGATATTATTTGGCATGGAATATGTTAGCGGCCGCTGAATTAGAAGACCAACGACGTGAATAACGTGAATTTCAAGCCAACATGAGAAAAATAAAATGGAATATCTATTTCATTGAAAATAAATATCAATCAACCCTGGCTACCCTGGCGCTTCCCCCTAATTAATAAAATAAGTAGAAACATACCTTTCCATGAACTCCACCATCAGTTGAAATTGTGCCACAAAGGTCCTCATTGTATTGTTATCTTATAAACTTATTTAACTCTGCGAACCACACAACGTAAACAAACTCGATAATACAACAGTGACGAATACAAATTCAACAACCACTAAATACCTTAAGTAGTTCACTAACTGGCAACCTTTCTATTTAGTCGGATCATTGACTGTGTAGCTAGTACATTTTGAGTATATGCCTTCTCTCTTCTTATTACTTAGAAAGAAAGAAACAAAACTTATGGAGTGAAGTTAGCTAGACGACACGGTCTATCGAGCTTACGTTAGCGCCCGCGTAAGACTCCGTAAAACTCATGGTGCAAGCATTATTGAAATCTGTTCGATCCACGTTAATACGCTAGCGAGTTTAACGATAGCGAGTAAGTTTTCGATAACAACTCATGGTAGGGGTACAGGACCTCATGCTCAGCACTGCCCTAGCGACCTAATCCAACGAGGCAGTCAACAACACAACAACAACACACACAAACACATACACGTACAGAAACACAAACATGGAACATACACGCATTTTGTACAGCTATAAGATAACACACAGGATTTTTTTACAACAGTGTAAAATTCAAACATAATTCAAAATTCCAAACAAACCAAATACCGGGCAATAACCAACATAAATTACTACGAGTGTACGACTAAAACGCGTTGATTTTTTAAACTTTGAAAGCAAAATACAGATTTCATAAATTGTTATTAATTTTATTGCTCTCCGCTTCTACCTGCCACCAATCACTATCGCGTTTCTAACTCAATTTTAGAAAATTCTATTTACTTTTCTATAAAATGGTTTTCGCGATTCGCTTTTCCGAATTCAATTCCGCAAATGTGTCTAGCATGTACTCAACTATTTTTATTCACTCATGGCCGGTTTGGAACAGCTAAAAGCTGATGCATTTGCATTCGTGTTAATTAATTGATATTATTGCAGTAGTAATATAATAATAATAAGAGCCTATCATAACTGCCAATGGCTTAATTGCCAAGAGCCTCGACCAACACCTAAAGAGGCTCTGGTTAGGCAGCTGGATCAAGGGCTTGATTCGGAAAGCGGTACTTTCGGACACGGCTCGCATTGTTAAGAGGTTCCTCTCTCTGGAGCCCTGACCGCCAGTAGCTTCGACCCTGTTCCCGGTACCAGTGGGCTACATTTTTTTTTTTTTTGTAATATTTTTTATATTCTTTAAAAATATAAAATATACAAAAATAATACAACAGATTACACATACTTATAGGCTAGTACATGGGAATGGGAGTATAACAATAAACAATGTATAACATGGGAGCATCTGTAGCCGAACTAGGACGAGTCCTGTATCTCTCATACAGCGCCAGACCCCTCAAAAAGACAAATACATAATATATTAGCCCCCAAAAAACATGCAAAAAGATGCATTAATGAATGATATTAAAGAAGAAAATATGAAACAATACAAAAATGAGTGTGTGTGAGGGTGTGTGTGTGTGTGTGTGTAAGTGATTTTGTGTAAGTTTAGAGTAGTGAAAGATATTGGAGTGTTGATTAGTGTAAATACGTCTTACCGATAAAATTAATTTAATATGGACTGAAATGGCTCAGATTGTAATTATTAAATTATGTCGCAGTGCAATATCTATTTGATTATTATTTTCGACCTTGGTGCGTGGACCTTGGTTAGCCCCAACATCGTACTGGCCATGATTGCGGGAAGGCTGGACTGCCCCTTCATTGTTCCAGGGCCTCAAGTCTGCTATTACAATAGTGTTAGAATGGTCTATCATTAATTTCATAATTGTTGATTTTGACAAGTTCGGTAATCTACTATTATAATGGCGTCATTATGACTTTCCAATGGTCAGCCACTGACACTCCATTGAAATAATTGGTAATCTCGTACATAATGACAAATTAAACTTCCTACTAAACTTCCAACTTCCTACTACTTCAGATTGCTTATAACACTAATAAATAATATGTAAAAATATATACGTATAATTGAAATCTGGCAGGAATAAATGTTCAAAATGCCATTGTAATACAAATCTATTACGAGACCATTGACCGACCAATGATCGACCATTATGATTTTAGCAGATTACGAACTTTTAGCAAAATGACAATGGGATCGTGTTGGAGTGACGAATTTATAAAAATAGCAGACTTGGGCCCCAGCAGACATGTTGCTGTGCCTGTGTCGGAGAGAAGGTATTAATTGTTAATTTTTTATTATATTTAGTAGATTTGATTTAATTTATTTTGATTTTAATGTATTTGTTTTTATTTGATTTGATTTATTTTATATGATTTTAAATGTTTGGCAATGGGTGTTATTTACCTGAAATAAATGAATTTATTATTATTTCATTAATATACATATACATTATATTTTTTAAATATTAGAATATAAAAATATAAAAAATTTAAAAATAAAAAAAATAGTAGCCCACCGGTATCGGGAACAGGGTCCAAGCTACCGGCGGTCAGAGCTCCAGAGAGAGAAACCTAACAATGCGAGCCGTGTCCAGTAGTACCGCCCTCTGAATCAGATCCAGCTGCCCAACGAGAGCCTCCTTAGGTGTTAGTCGAGACTCTTGGCAATTAAGCCATTGGCTGATACGACTATCGGCACAATGATCGCTGAGTCCACAGTTATTATTATTATTATTATTCATATTCAGATCTGAGCGTTGTAGCATGTTACGCATCAAGAAAATGCGGTTTCTACCTCCGTTACAGGATTGTATCTCTCTTGATTTTAGTGGTTACTACGCGGTAATGGCAGCTTACTACAAGACTGCGGCGTAACCGCGTAGCAGCCGCTGCAATCGAAATGCAAATGAATGCCGAGCAAATGAAAACAATAATTATGATTCGTAGCACCATATTACTTGTTAAGCGGTGACAGTCGCTTGGAATAGAAATGTGAGATGGCACTATAATAATGCGATGCCATTTCAATTGGATAAATATTGTTTACCTCTTTTGTGAATGTTGGGTGTGGCATAAGAGTTATGAAAATAGAATAAATGCTGTGGAAATGTGTTCCTTGCGAAGCATGTGTGGTGTAATTAAGAATGATAGGTTGAGGAATGATATGATAAGGCTGCAGTCATGCGAAATTCACTCGCGGCGAATGATTTGCGCAATTTTTTTTTTTTTTTTTTAACAATATTATGAAGTTACATGAAATATTATGAACTATGCTCGAAGTTTCTTTGAAGGATAAAATCAGGAATTAAATTATTCGGAAGAGAACCGGAGTTACCGACATAGCTTGCAGAGTAAGCAAGCTAAAGTGGCAGTGGGCTGGCCATATTTGTCGTAGGACCGATGGCTGGTGGAGCAGACGAGTCCTGGAGTGGAGACCGCGTATCGGCAAGCGTAGTGTGGGTCGCCCCCCAGCTAGATTGACAGACGACCTCAAAAAGGTGGCTGGGATGGACTAGATGTGGAAGGCGGAGGACAGGGTGTTGTGGCGCAGCATAGGAGAGGCCTATGTTCAGCAGTGGACTGCGATAGGCTGAGTTGATTGATTGATTGATGAAATATTAATATTGCACATAAGCATAATATAAGTAATGGCTAGTTTTTTTTTTTTTAAGTTCTTCTAGGTGGATTATGTTAGGTAAATCAAGCGTTAAATACAGCGCTTTCTGCCTTACAACATTTCGAGCTAAGTTTGTTCGCTTGTGATGAGGTACGTTAAATTCTTCCGTCTTCCTTTTATTTTTGATGCCATGTTATTATGAAGACATAAATGTATATGATTAAACCTTTCGATCAGTACAGTAATATTACAGGTTTTTTTATTCCACATTTATCGTGTTAGTTTCCCGGCTCAGACAGGCGATTATTTTAAATTCTTTGAATGCAGTTCGTATTATTTTTTTAATAAAAATGAAGTCTTCGTTCACTATTCTTTTTATCTAAAGCATTTCAGGTACGCCGTGGGACGCCCTGTATATATTATAAAAATAATATTATAAAGCTGAAGAGTTTGTTTGTATGCTTGGTTGAACGCGCTAATCTCAATAACTAGTGTTGGATAGCCCAATTCTTTAGGGCGGTTATAGGCTATAGAACATCACGCTATTTCATATTAATTTAATCGTGCAATCTTTGAGCGTCAATAAGAAGACTTCACAGGGAGGTTCAGGTTACACTGGTCAATAAGTAAAGTAAAGAAAATTAATTGTTTATCAAGTTAACAACCTAACTTAAACTATCCATAATTATATTCAAATTAAAAAAAAATGTCTTTCTTTGACAGTTGTATCAATGGCTATACCAACTCAAATTGTCGTCAATTTGATAAGTAATTACTCCCTGACTGTTCGATTTTGCAAGAGAGCAAAATACCTGTGTTACATAATCTGCTTTGAAAGTTAAGCTGCTTAATAATGCATCGTAACTCAATAAAGCTTGTCAAGAGTGCTCATAACGTAATCCAGTCGGGATCACTTCTGCGCTCTGACATTTTTCCTGCATTTTATTTTCACGCACTTGTTGTGAACGTCGGCACATTGAAAATGTATTTTCGAGTTCCATTGAAATGCGAGGCGAGTGACATATTGAATTACACAAAAGGATTTTGGTAGTATTTGAGAGAGGACCATTTGTGGCGCACTTATTACGTGTATTTATCTGACAAAGGGATTTCTGGTTACTGCAATGTTGTAGGTTTTGTTGGCTCATGTCATGGTTTCATGATATTATGATGACTATGATGACTATACAATATTTTTTCGTATTATTTTATTATTTTGATTATTATTATTTATTTTATTATATTATATTATTTTGATTTTAAAATATTTATACGAAATATTAATATTTTTTAAATATTTTTAAATATTAATACAAGAAATCAATCAATCGATCTCCTTGCTTGGGTCTGCATAGCTGCCAATTCGGTGAAGGTGTCGGCTGCCTCAGACATCATGACCTATCCTGCAGTAGGAGCACAGGCGGGATAGCACGGCACGCAGCATCAATGACATCATCCGTCGTGCTCTTGTCACCAGATGGTGCCAACTGTTTTAGAAACCCAATGGCTTGGCACGCGACGATGGGAAGAGACCGGACGGAATGATCATTGCATATTGCCTTAGAAGTTAGGTCGGCCTTTGGTGTGGGATGCAACATGTGTCGACACCCTTGCGCCATCCCATCTTCCCAGCACGGCGGGCTGTGCTGGGGTGGCTGCTGCAGGTGCGGAAAACCTCAGACTTATATGTTCGAACCGTTTGGGGTTGAAATACTAATGCCATAGTCCGAGTGCCCACTTAGTTTTTTGAGACGTCGCCAAGTGGTTGGTCGACTCTTAACGTGACCAGAGGGCTGGCCTATTTTCGGCGAAATAATCAGCATTGCCATACATCGTGGCAATGTTGTCAGCCTTTTGGGCACTTTTCCTGTTGACAACGATGTGAGCGAATTTTTTTATGACCTTTGATACTTTCCCTCCCTTTTTTATATACTTGTATATATTATTATTATTTTAAGACTATTAGCTTTTAAATTATGTTGATATTATCCAGAAATCAAGAACAACATTGGTTAAATTTAGGTAAATAGGTACTTGACGGACTATCATCTTAATGTGATAATTTTTTTATTTTTTATAAATGGCTTCTCGCAGTTCAACCTAGGAAGTAGTCTTCTGCTTAACCGGACTTTCCTGTGTACCTCAATAAATTAAGACCTCCAGCCAGGGCATAAAACTTAAAAACCAAGCGACTACGCTAAGGGCCTGCGGGGGTACGGACCTCAGCTTAGGGCGTCGCTGGAGGAGGACAGCATAGGACGGGCTGGATCGGATTATGTGATAAGTTATAGGCTATCTGTACATAAGAACCAATTCATATTGTTAGTATCTACTAAATACATGGCCCGTGTGGTGCCGGCTTTAAAGAATAGCACCATCTCATTTCCTCCCGTGGGTGTCGTAAAAGGCGACTAAGGGACTTACTAGAGAATGGGCAGCAGCGTTCTCTAAGCATTTTTTACTGCGATCGCCAACCCGTCTGCCAAGCGTGGCGATTATGGCAAACCCTCCCAAATGGGGGAAGCTTATGTCTTTTGGCTGAAATGAAATACATACCTAACATTCAGTGAATACTAACAATATACCAAAAATCACTCTATTTCTTCCTTGAAGGAGGAAGAAAATGTCATAGACAGCAATTTTGTTCTCCTTTTTTTTTTATATACGAGTATAAGGTAAAGTACAAACAAAGTCGGTCACAGACTTCGTTCCCCAAAAATTGAGTTCCTGGCAGGTAATGCCGTGATTGTTCATGGTTCCTGTTACCTGTTGTTGTGGTATGAAATTTATACCGAACAGGATATGATGTTAAAGATAACGCTACTGTGTGTGACAGCTGCTGAGGCGGATTGAATTTCTAAGATTTTTTCGGATAAAAATATTATGTTCAGATATTTTCCCATATACAGCGAAGGCTTTTATAAAGAGAATGTAGGCTGAAATAATTGAAAGGTAAAATTGCTGATAAACTCTCAGCGTTATTTTTTACCTACCAATACTATATTAGACAAATAACTGTTCTCATCCTTTCGTTATTTCGATGTAAACGTTTAATAAACTCCGTTATTTCACGATAAATACAAAGCACTGTAATCTATTTACCATTTACATTAAAAAAATAATTCCAAAGTGCAGTAATTTCAACAATATTACACAATAACTGTCGTTATTTAGCCGTTGTCTAATGTAAATGGAGTATACCTACATCTCGCCTGTATTTCCGGAAAGGTTGGGCAGACTAGTGGTGTACAGTACACCCACATTATATATACAGTATGGAAACCACATATATGCAATAAATTATACCACATACTTGTTATTGCCCTTTCTGACGATATACAAAAAATTTGCGAAATCGGTCGCGTAAAATATCAGTCTGTTGTTCCCTACATATTGACGAGTTATGCGAACATAAATATAGGGGAAAGCAGATTTTTTTTCGCGACAATATAATAATAACAATAATTATAATATTGTATAATTTATTGCCTAAGTGTGGTTTCCATACTGTATATATCACCAGTTATGTCTTATTCCCATTTAATAGGATCGAGCCTAATGCCATCAACCGGGCACCAGACTCTAGGCTGCTACTGAGAATTGTCTACTGGAAAAACCCAATAACACTTTGCCCGAATTAGGAAATGAACTTAGGACCTCACGCTCAGTAGTCGCTCTTGCGGCCACTATAATAGACCAATTAAGCAGTGTTAGTTTTTTTACCAATTAGACCAAAATTCAATATGTTCGTAAATTCATTAAAACTGCTTTGTAAAATGTTCTTGATATTTACGCAAAGTTCCTTACAATGCATGTCGAAGTAACCCAGTAAGCGAAGTGCCACCAAGCGTTAAATCCGTCCACAAATTCTGCTCACAAACAATACAAAGACAACGCTTGTAAGGAATTCTTCTGGTTGTATGAAGTGGGCGGTTTGCATGCTACTGTCATTTTAATCTACGAATGAATGGGCAAGAATCGTATTTCGGGCAAAAATTGATTAAATTCCTTATTTAATTTTCCTAAGGCTGGCTAGTCTTAACTATTCGCCTTCTGTCATACATATATCCACACAGTAAAAAGTGTATTTTCTTAATAAGACTGCGCTTCATTTTTTCGTAGCCAAATGCCAAGAAATGGAAAATGATGCATTGGCTCATATTGAATCTCTGTAGCACATAACGCACATATTTTGCCAAATGAAATAGTTTAAGACTCCACGATCTGTTCAGTCCTTTAGCGACGTTCGGCTCCGGCTGGTGACATCACTAATACCGGGACTACGAGTATTGACAAAGCTCAGAGCGCTCATGAAATTGAACCCGGGACTAGCGTTGTTTGCGAATTAATTAGGGCTAATATTGACCTAGCATGGACGTGGGAATTTCGAATATTCCTGAGAACTAACGTGGGAGCCGCATTTAAACAAACCTGTTGACGCATCTACTAATTAATAAACATGAAATGAAGTTTAAATTCAACAGTTTGCTCAACGTTATTTGCTTTGCTTTTAACACCGACACCATTTAGTTTTATATGTATACTAGCTTTTGCCCACAGCTCCGTCCGCGTGGATGTCGGTTATCGCGTAAAAAAGTAGCCTATTTCCTTCTCCATATCCCGGCTATATCTGTGCCAAATTTCATGACGATCGGTTTAACGGTTTAGGCGTGAAAACGTAACATACAGACAGACAGACAGACAGAGTTACTTTCACATTTATAATATTAGTATGGATGTGCTGCATAATATTAAAGGACAAAATGTTTGTATTAACATACATGCTTTTGTTTAATTTAATGCTTTACTTTTACACAGTAGTTTTAATTACAATCTAATCACACTTTCTCTCAAGACATAATTAAACAATTTTATTCAGAATCAAAATATTTTATTTCACATAAACCTACATGGGCACTTATGAAACGTCAGAAGCTAGGTGCACGGTTCCAATTAGTCGTTTCCTATGGAGAAGAGCCGGCAAGAAACTCCACGGTTACTCTTTTAAAAATAATTGGCTTTACAATATTATCAAATAACAGTGTTAATAGGTATGGAAGGACAGTGTAGGCCTTTCAACAACTATCAGGTACTTAACAAAATAGAAAAGTGCCAACAAATCTACAGTCTATTAGGCCTACAACGTTCTCACATTCACAAAATAGAAAAGAATTTATAAAAAAGTTAAAAAAGACGATATATAATTATTTATATTAAAATGAAAACCTATTTAAACTACAGTAACAAATCTGAATAATCATGTCCACAAAAGCCACTAATAAAGAATTAGAATTCGATTTGTAGGTTAATAATGAAAAGATTATGTCAAGGAAGTATGTATTTATTTATTTTTTTATCAAAATAAACATCGTCATTTGGGAGCAGTTAAAAGACATTTACATACGTAGTTATGCCGTACAAATCTTGTTATTAGTTTTTTTTTTATCTTTATTAGTATTTGTATATGCTTTATTACTAGCTTTTGGCAGTGACCTCACCGCGTGGAGGTCGGAAAAAAAAACAATAAGAACCTTAAAAAAAAATGTGCATACCTATATATGCCAACTTTCTGGATAAATACCGACATCCATTTTTGATAGACATTATCCTCCCCGAACAGCTCCAATTGAAAATCTAAACCATCCAGGGACCCACTCAAACACACAAAAAATTTCATCAAAATCCGTCCAGCCGTTTAGGAGGAGTTCAGTGACATACAGACGTACAGAAGAATTATATTCAATTCGTAGATGTACAACAAGACGGAGGCATAACAGTTCGGCCCTAATAATGAGATGTAAGAGACATTAAGAGACCTTGAAAATGGTTGAGCTGAATGGTGCTGATCCATGCGTCATGTTCGTGAACGGGCGCCGTCAGTTGGGACTGGTCATCTCTTAGCTGCCATGACTTATTTTAAATTTTTAATAGTTTTTTTTTTTAATAGCTTATCGTTCTCGCTCCGAGGCACGGAGGGGTCTTGGTATGTAAAGATGGTCACCCATCCACGGACCAACTACGGCAAGCGCAGCTTAACCTGGTCGTTCGACCCGTGTGACTGTTATTACTTAGCCATAAGCCTCTCTAGTTGTTATTTTTTTTATCGTTTAAGCTAAATCAACTTTAGCGGAGATGGATAGACAGGAATGGCGGAACGAGTATAGAGGCATGAGGAACAGGGTGTAAAGTTCACTCGTACTCTATAGTAAAGGGGGGATCCTCCGACCAGACGGGTGTCGTGTCTGGTGGGCAACTGCCCGACGGGTGTTTTTTTTATTTTTATCTAGGGCATCTCAGAGTTAACCTTGAGAGGTTGAGACTCTTTAACCGTTCTTTCCTGTGGTTACCTTAAGCTCCTAACGAAACTTAATGCCTCCAGCCAGGGCACCCCCTGTGGGGTACGAACCTCGGCTTAGGGCAGAGTCGGAGAGAGGATGGCAAGGGACCGACGGATTATTAGGGATTTAAAGCTACAGGCTCAGCTATGGCGCGGGCTGGCGCTTCGCTTACGAGCAAGGGACGGGGAGGACTATTTAGTCGGGGATTTCGCGATGGGCCTCGGCGGCGAGGTCGGAATGACGGTCATGTTTTGTGTATTCTTCGAACTGTACTCGTTTCTCTACTACTCTCCTGGAGGAGACTCGTGGGGTCGTCTGGGCCGGTCAGTGCATGCCTTGGACGGCGGGTCTTACTGATGCGAGAGGGGGTATATTTAGCGGCCTGCACAACTAGAGTGTTGCGATGAGTGGCTGCGGAATCGAAGAAACGCTTTGAAATGCGCTTCATGAATTGGGCTATCGTAGGGATTTTTAGTTCTAAATGAAGGTTTTGGTTACGAACAAACCAGGGGGCTCCCGTGATCTTACGGAGGAAACGGTTTTGGAGGGTCTGCGTCTTATAGATGAGATAGGGTTTTGCGTGTGCAAAGACTGGACTCGCATAGGTCATGATCGGGCGGATGACGGTTGATGTCGGAATGTTGTACATATGTATACTAGTCGCGTGGAAAACTCTGATTGCGCGATACAGGATTTGTGACGTCAGGTCTTTGATGTGTAGTTCGCATGTGGCTGTAGATGCCGCCACACGAGCTAATTATATAGCATTTTAATAATACGAAATGCATGACCTTTCAAAACCTTTTAACAATATTGTTCTTCCTGTGTCATTAATTTGCATCCGCTTAGACTAGAAGCCGACCCCAACATAGCAAGGAAAAGGCTAGACAGATTGATTTTGTTCTTCCTGTGTCTATTAAAATTATTAATTACATTGCCTCGATACATCGCTAATTGCCTTGCCGACCTACGTACATCAAAAGGTCAGAAATCTACTTAATATCGTTTACAGCGTGGAGGTCAAGCTCGATGAAGGGTTATTATATTACCCTTATTCACTTACGTCACAGTAAACATATTACAGTCGGTCGTCCAGCAGACTGGCGATCGACTGCTACGTCCCGACAAAAGCGCTTTAATCAAATTCCCTTCGTTTCAACGTTTTTATTTTTAAAGCGCTACAGGGAAGGCAGGGTGGAATATTTTTTAATTGGACTGCCAATGATATTATATAAATAAAGAGGTGGACATGGCACTAACGCGCGCAAATTGTTACAGATAAATTTAATTTAGTCTGCTAATAGCAGCGACCGAAACGAAGCGTCTCTGTGGCGTAACAATAATATATCTAATATGCCAAGCTGTGTGTTAAGAAAGTGAAAAAACTATGGTTCCAAGATAAATAAGTGTAAAGAAATTTCATACCATAATTTGTAATAAAAATTGTAATAACACCGCAACGATATCTGAACGCCGCAAGAGGTACGCTACGTTATATAAGAGATACGCTACGTTATACAAGGGATACGCTACGTTATACAAGAGATACGCTACGTTATACAAGGGATACGCTACGTTATACAAGAGATACGCTACGTTATACATGGGATACGCTACGTTATACAAGAGATACGCTATGTTCATACTGAGCGTCGCGCCACTAAGTATGAACGTAGCGTATCCTTCCTTTATAATATGATTGATTGCTGCCGTATCTATATACTGATTACATCTTGCAATAACATTAAAAGTTGTGTTAGTTCTAGTCTTTTTCATAGATACTTGTATGGTTTGGTAGCAATATTTGTGGAAGGCCTACGTTTTCGTAATTATGTTATGGTACTAACCGTTGGTCCTTTTACTCAGCAAAAAGGATCCGTAACTTTACAAAGAGAAGGTTGTTTTTTTAATGTTGGGAACCAACCCACATGTGGCTGGGTACGTTCCGTTTACCGTTAGGACCTCTTTGGTATATACAACTCATCCCTAACCACAATGTGGGTTGAGTCCTTTCTGCTTAACTACGTCCAATTGACAATGTGCTACGAACTCGTAGCCGTCTGCTACGGCGTAGCAACGGAGTCCAGTGCTTTCACAGTAAGCCAGATTACCTTCATTTTATATTCTCCATATCTTCTGTTGTTCCACTTATGCGGCACTATGCTAGCAGCTTTATGTTTTGTTGATACTTTACTATTAATACTGATATTCCTCTTTTTTTATTGTTTACAACGGTAGTCTTAAAATTTACCAAATTTGTATCACTTCTGTATCCTATCTTTTTGTAATTTTTAACATGTAATTGTTTGTTTTCCCGAATAAATAAAATAAAAAAAATATCTTAGGTTAACTCAATGAAAAACCAGCATATCAAAAATGCCACCTTTTGAAAAACGGCCTGATAAACCGCTGAAACCAAGAACCGATCAACAAGTTCATTATAATAAATGAAAACAAGTACTTTTCGTAAATCAATTTAACATAATTGTAATGAACAAACTGTTTTAATAACATTTACTTTATTAATGTAATTAATAATGTTACGCTTTAAAGCAACGTTGGTGACCCGCGGTGTGGTCAGCCATAATATGATATGAATCTGATTTCCACAAACAGAAACACCACATATTATTATTCTGCCACTGACACTTAGGCTGAGGCTACAGTAGGCAGCGATTTGCGATGCGACTGGAAGAGCGAAACGAGATAAACATAGTATGGCAACATTATAAGCGAAAACCGGCGTATATTCGGCGACAACATGGCTGCAGTACACATTCTACACAACGAATTAGCAAGAGCGATTCATGCGACTACACTATAAAAAGTATAGTGTAGTCGCATGAATCGCTACGCATAATGTAGCCACACGCATATTTATTAGCACTATTGAACTAGTCGTGCAAGCAAGTGAGAAATTTTCTAATAAATTCGCTTAAATTTCGCTGATATATTGATGTAGCCGATGCCGTGATTACAGTAATGTTTGATGAACGGTGTAGCCATAAACGTGAGCATTCATTTATTTGTTTTAATCGCTCACGTGTCGCAGGTCGCGTCGTGGCCTAATGTAGCCTCAGCCTTAAGGCATAGACAAGTAATGAGATTACGTCGGGCACTGACGCGCAGATTAAATTAATATTTTATTTTTTATTTGTTAATATTTTACATGATTATTATCTATTTTATTGATAATAATCATGATTGTATTTCTGTATCTGCCCGTGACATCACAGCGGGCCCTATCAGAATACTAGCTCTGCGGCACTTATTTTTAAATGTCGCAGCATCATGCTGAGATACGAGTAGGGGCCTGCCTTTTGGTCTCATACAGGACTATTTTTATTTTTTATACTTTTATAATTGTGTATTTAGTTTGTGATCTTCCTGTGCGAGTAACAATAAATACTTTTTCTTTCTTTCTTTCTTTATTTCAATTTGAGGGAGGGACCCTTGATGTTATGGTAAACTAGCTGCTGCCCACGACTTCGCTCGCGCGGATTTTTCGAAAATAAAAAGTAGCTGATGTTACTCCTTATACTCGTAATGTTAGCTATCTGACTGTGAAAATCCCGTCAAAATCGGTCCAGTCGTTTCGGTCCGATAAATTAATAACTGATTTCGGTTAAATATTTCAGACTACTTCCATTTATATGGGCAGAGCTCATTGCTCGCAGAACAGATGCCCGATGGGGCCGAAAGGTTCTGGAGTGGCGACCGCGTACCGGAAGACGTAGCGTGGGAAGGCCTCCCACAAGGAGAACCGATAACCTTGTGAAAGTCGCAGGAATCGATGCGGGAAGCACAGAACCAGTCAAAGTGGCGGTGCTTGGGGGAGGCCTATGTCCAGCAGTGGACGTCTTTCAGCTGAAATGATGATGATGATGACGTCCATTTACCTATATAATGATATATTGAATTTATTTTTTATTTCTAATTTAGTTCTATATTTATTTGATTATGTTTACAAAATTGTTTGCACTCGATACAGATACATGTAACGCAGGTAAATACCACATGCATCTTCTAATTGAGGAGGTCGTGGCTAAGTAATAACAGCCACACTGGTCTATCCACCAGGTTAAGCTACGCTTACCGGGGTTGGTTCGTGGATGGATAACCATCTTTACATACCGAGACTCCTCCGTGCCTAAAAAGCACGTTAAGCCGTCGGTCCCGGCTGTCATTCGTGTATCTTTAATAGTCATTACGGGTTGTTAGAAGCCCGAAAGTCTGACAACCAGTCTTACCAAGGGGTATCGTATTACCCAGTAACTGGATTTTGGAGGCCAGATAGGCAGTCGCTCCATGAAAATGGTATTCTGGTGAATCCAGTTAGATTGGAAGCTGACCCCAAAATATTTGGGATAAGGCTAGGCAGATTGATTATGCATCTTCTAATTAATAAAAATCTTAAATTGACTCACTGATAGAAAACGCACCACGCAAGCCTAAACCACTAGGTCTAGAAGCATGAAATTATACACTAATTTCTTTTGTAACGAAAGTGAACAATAAGGAAGGGTTTTTGGAAATATCACCCTTTTTTAATGTTGGGTGGGAAATTATCTATATATTAATTATATATATCTATTATAACTTCTCCCGCTCTGAAATGAATTCTCGACATTCTGGCTTGTCCTTCAGCTATTTAATGCTGGCGTTTAATGAACGGCCTAGGCGTCCAATTAGCTGGCTAATTTAACCAGCTGCACCGAAAAAATTTTTAGCTTAACTACTTCGGCTATTTCAGGAATAATCAAAGTTTGACAAGACTTTATAATCCATACTAATATTATAAATGTGAAAGTAACTCTGTCTGTCTGTCTGTCGTATGTATGTTACGTTTTCACGCCGAAATCGCTGAACCGATCGTCATGAAATTTGGCAGAGATATAGCCTGGGATATGGAGAAGGACATAGGCTACTTTTTTACGTGATAACCGACATCCACGCGGGCGGAGCCGCGGGCAAAAGCTAGTATAATATAATAATATCTTTATTTCCCAAAAATACAGATAACAGATAATTGTACTACAAGTTTACAATTTTTAATTTGAAAATAGGGAACATTTACATAAAACATTTGGATGCTTCAGAAATCTGTACACTATAGATTAAACTCTGTCTCTTAAACTAGGGTATCCTGTATCTTAAGAGACAGTGTTTCGCAATGAGGTTCCAATTGATGTATGTATGAGTGTACTGTGTCTATTTTCCTTCAGAAGGGAAAAAAGTTTAAGTTTACTTTAGTTTTAAATATGTATGAGAATGTGAAAGTGTGGCTGGTAAGGCTGAATGTATCTGATTGTAGGTGTGTACTTTATAAAAGTTAACTCAATTTATTAAAAGTGATACACAACAGCCAGCACAGGTTTTGGCTACATGTTGCATAAAGTTATGTGGTCACTTTTTGTGTTACATGTTGACGAAAGTTTGGTTATGTATAAGTAAACATTTTTTTCAGTGTGGCTGCGGCATATACATCTTTTTAAGACTGACTATACAACTCTTACTTAAGAGTGCATCGAGCGCACAGTGGCGCCCTCATCGTTATTTCGGTGATTTCTTTTATTTTAGAATGAAAATGCAGAAAATAAGCTCGTCAAGTTGTGCTTCACAAGACTATACGTTATTATTACTACAAACAGAAGTTTTAAATTGTTATGTTTTAATGTAATCATTAAAACGGAAAATAGTGGCCACTAAGCTCCGTTTTAATGATTACAATAAAACTTAACAATTTAAAACTACTGTTTGTAGTAATAATAACGTATAGTCTTGTGAAGCACAACTTGACGAGCTTATTTTCTGCATTTTCATTCTAAAATAAAAGAAATCACCGAAATAACGATGAGGGCGCCACTGTGCACTCGGTAGCCTCTTAAGAAGTTGTATTGCTAATTCTAATGATTACAATTCTGTAAAGCCATATTTGTTACGGTCGCGATCGTATTTTAATCCACATACAACCCGACACTGACCAGCAAATTGCAATATACGTAAGAAAATTTGAATTTTGCGGGCTACCTTAGCACATTAAGATAGCTTCATTAATAATATTACACCAACCTAAACTAAAAGGGCATTCAAACCAAAACTGACATCAATGGCTTTCAGGCAAAGCAAGGCAAGCCAGGTCTTTGAACCAACAACTTGTCCGTCGGACGATTTGCAGCCAAACAGATAAACTTTCCAACATTTGGCCAATTGACTGAACTCAGTTAGCTAGTCGTTCATAACCTAAAGCCCCCAACTAATCCCTCGCTTGGGTTAACTACTAATTTATTGCAGATTGTAGAGGAATTTCGTCCTTTTGGTTATTTAGGTTAAGGTGTGCTTTAGATAAACGACATTTCATAAGTATATTCAGTCTGCTTTGGTTAAGGGGCCGTGCACGAAATCGACTGATTTTGATCAATTTTGTTCATTGTTTGTGAGAAGGGGAAAAATAATTTTAACAAAATTATATGTGATTTGAAAAGTCGTGTTCTTTGTTTTGCATGTGGCTGAAAGGGATTTTCCAAGTAAATTTTAGTGATTTATCGTGAATACTTATTCACGATAAATCACTAAAATTCGCAACAAGTTTTCCGAAAAATGACGCGAGACTGACATTTGATCATCATTCTACAAGAAAAACTACTTTTGATTTTGAACATTACAAAATATCATCAACATCATTATATGGTTTACTTGCATGTGGCCAAACCACTGTTTTCAACTTCCATACAAAATATAGCAGAAAAATAATATTGAAAAAACCTTTTTTTTTTTTTGTTTTAAACCCCGTCAGTAATATATTTTTTCCTATTATTTAGCAAATCATATCAAGAAATTTAAAAATCACGAATTAGTTTTCAGCTATCCCTGAAATATAATCAAAAATTTATTTAATGATTTTACAATATCTTCATTAAGTATATCAATGGCGAAATAAACTATATTTTGGAGAGCACAAAAATGATGAAACTATTAACAGCTGCTGTGACTAACGCGAATGGTTTAGCACCATGAAAACTGTACTTTTATAGTTACACAGATTTAATGTTTTGATTATTTTAAGTTTTCTCACAATTAGATAAGAAATTGTCAAAAAGAGTTTTTTTTCGTGCACGGAGCCTTAAACAAATATAATGTTATATTATGATAATGTGTGCTATGACCGCTACGACTGGCTACGACGTAGCGGTTTGACATTAAGGTGTCAAAAAACGCATGGATTTGACGCATATTCTCCCCCAACTTGTTCTTTTCGAGTTTGTGTTCTTTCTTTGCGTCATGATTACCGCAAATAAACGTATTTTCTTTCTTTCTTTCTTTCTTCATTTCTTTGGGAAAACACAGCAACTAACTTTCCTAAATAACGTTTCAGTGACGTCATTCTCAGTAAATTACGCTAGAAACCGTAGCTTTACGGTTGCTAATTATTTCGTAGACGAAACTACGCTGCACTAGCGTAGACTTCTTTAACAATAATATTGAATAGTAACAACAAGGTAACACACAAAAAAACGCGTGACGTAAAGGTAACGTGAATATGAATGATATTTAAACGAAAATACAACTATCCTATGATATTTTGATTTAAATTTTTGCGACAAGCACAAAAAGTATCATCTATATAAATAAAAACGAAATGCTGTTCGTTGATAAGCGCACCATTTGAGAACGGCTGGACTGATTTGGTTATTTTTGTTATAAAATGTTCATAATGTTCATAGGTTTTTATAGAATAGAATAGAATATTTTTATTTGAGACATTTTAATGTCCCAATAACAAAACAACAACAACAAAACAAACAACAACAAACACAACAGCAATAACAACAACAACAATAATAACAACAACAATAACAACAAACAACACAACAACAAACAATAACAAATAACAACACAACAACAAAAAACAACAATAGCAACAATTAGTAACAATTTTACTTAACATCTAGTATTAGTGCAGACACACAAACAAACAATCAAACAAACAATAAAAATACAAATTAATTTAATTTATGGAAACAAAAATTGGAAAAGTGTTCCGGAAAATTGGAAAATTCGGGAAAAACTGAGGGCTTTTTATATGAATTATTGAGATATGGACAGGACAACTTCTGTCGGGTCAGCTAGTATATAATAATACTTTAAGACTATGTAGAGGAAAGTGTAAATACGATCTAGAGGAATGTGGTCGCTTTTCTTTAGATCGAATCTTGTTGCTTCGTGTCTCAATATGAAACTTTAAGGTATTAGAAAATTCTAGACACACTTACCGAGATTGCTGATTGAGCCAATCAATCTGCCTAGCCTTTTCCCAATTATGTTGGGGTCGGCTTCCAGTCTAACCGGATGCAGCTGAATACCAGTATTTTACATGGAGCGACTGCCTATCTAACCTCCACAACCCAGTAACTGGGTAACACGATACCTCTTGGTAAGACTGGTTGTCAGACTTTTTGGGCTTCTGACGACCCTTAACGACTGTCAAAGATCCACGAATGACAGCCGGGACCAACGGCTTAACGTGCTTTCCGAGGCACGGAGGAGTCTCGGTATGTAAAGATGGTCACCCATCCACTGACCAACCCCGGCAAGCGTAGCTTAACCTGACGGATCGACCCGTGCGGCTGTTATTACTTAGCCACGAGCTCCTCCACGAGGTTGCTGATTGAGCCGTTTTATCATAATTCGTTCTCAGTCACGAGATAATATTTTTTTAAAGGAGAGTGGCGCTAGTGGGTCGGTGAGTGCCTTCGTGTACTAATAAACATTTTATTATTATAATTATAATCTAAACCCAGATTTTTTTTTTTCATATCGTTGACGGCACGGTGGTTAAGCAATTGACTGCAGCGCTGCGTGTCGCGGGTTCGATTCCCGCACGGAACAAATATTTGTATGACCTACAAGTAGTTGTTCCGGGTCTGACTGTTTGTGTATGTGAGTTTAAAAATGTTTGTAAACGCACCCACAATACAGGAGAAATTCCTAGTACGGAGGAAAGTTTTAAAAAAAAATGGTTGTCTGTAAAGTTAGTTTATTGACGACAGTTTAACGTGACAACGTCATAACAAAACATTGATGCGGCGCAAGCGTACAATGAGCGTAACGGGACAATGAGTGTAACGGGACAATGAGTCATCCTTTTTCGTGCATGCAGCCGGCGTTCATCGATTTATTATAGACGTTGTCACGTCAAAAAACATCTCCGATAAACTGCTTGTTGCTGTGTAAATTTGTGTCAAGAATCTTAACTACTTCATGTGATATCAACCAATATTCCAATTTCTAAGTCGAATTATTACTTAAGTGCCTTAATATTCATGAAACGGTTAACAGGCTTTCATCTCGGAATGGCAAGCGATGTGTGTCGTCGTGGGTTTGTACACACGGCCACAAATCAATTAATCCTATTCCAGTATAAGCTGACCTCTCAGTCTACGGAAATCCTATACAATGTGAGATCAGCGTAAACTGGAAATTTACAGCTTGATTTGTGGTCGTGTGTATGAACGAGTACCGGTGGCACTATCTAGCGTAGTGCTAATAATTATACGGGGCTCAGTTAAACTGCTCACTGAACACATCACAGCAAAACAAGCAGATAGGTGTGAAAGTCGAGGTTAGAATGTAGTCAACATAACGTAAATATGAACGATTTTAGAATTAAAAATACTCGTTTCGCACATAAATTTAATTAATTTTATGACTTTAATAATATGTACAAGTACATAAAAAGGGAAGGAAAAGAATCATAGGGCATCAAATAATTCATCCGCATCGCTGTCAACAGGAAAAATGTCCAAAAGGCGAGCCTTTTGGGCACTTTCCTGCTCTCGAAGAAATAAGTGGGCACTCGGACCCCAGTTCTAGTGTTTCAACCAAGAACGGCTCGAACATAATAAGTCCCAACAAGATTGGAGTATTTGCGCCGTTTGAGGATTAAATATTGAATATTGTATATGTATAATTTGTAGATGTTATAATTGTGATTTATATAAATAAATAATTAAAATAAATAAATAAATAAAACACCATAATTATTTATGAAGCAATAAGCTAATAACCAGTATAAAATACTGTTAGTTAAAGAGATGCTCGGCTTACTTCGTAACGAAGAATCGTATCAAAGGATAAATACACACGTGTAAGTAAGTATTTAAAGTACACGGAGAACGCAAAGTAAAGTCAGAATATTAGTGTATTACCTACGTTAAAATATTGTGGAAAATCACGTTGACGACAAATTAACGCACCCTGCCGTATTTGAATTGGAATTGCTGCGCATTTAATATCACACTTTTATTGACATTTTAATTCTGTTGTGAGTTTTTGAGTAACTTTGTAAGTATTCAGGAATATTTTTTTCTCATGGTCTAAAAGTTCGTCTTTATGTTGTGCGTAGGCGACATAAAGTCCATTTTTATCTAGTGCATAAAGTTGTTTTTTCCTAAGACTAAGATAATCAGACCCAACAGCCACACAATAAAACGTCGCAGATTAGTCGTTATTTTATTTCATTTGCTTTAATTTATATCACTTCCGTGTTTTCTATCGTTAATTTAGCAAAACCAGATAAAATAGTTGTCTTTATTATTAAAAAAACGCAAAGAAACGTTTTTATGACTTTAACAGTATGAAGTCGAATGACAAAATACACACAAAAACAAAAAACAAAAAAATACTGATGAAATATACCTACTTTATGCTGGTTTCATTTTCCCGCAATCGAAATGAAAAGCAGAGTGTATAACTCGGGCATCGACTCCCCTCGACTTAACTATCCACCCTCACCTATACGTCTCGGCGTAAAATGGCTTTTTTTATGCACTAGCTGTACAATTACATTATTAAATTTACATTGAACCTCAATGCATTATAAAAATTAATGACATTTGTACAATCTACTATTTTGGGAAACAGCTACCTGTTTTCCAAAATAGTAGATTTGGAACCTCAATGCCTGAAAGTCACTAAAATCTTTAATCAACAACGTTACATGTCAAAAACGTACGCAAAGAGTAAATGGTACGTAGGAACTTTTCGCTATTGGTCGACCGACTCGAGCGCCCGCCATGGGCCAAACAAAAGAAAAAAAACCACCTCTAGGTAATGGATTTTCGCTGTGCAGACCGACCGTTCACTCCGAATGCAGAAAATGGAATCAGCACAGGTGTCAGGCCCACCTTTCCGCGGGATTCTTTACTCCCTCTTACCGCTCTTTCGAATGTCTATAGAACCGAACAATAAAATAAATAATAAAACTTCAAAGCACTTTTGAATTTCAACGTTGTGAAGTGCACATTAAAAGCCTTGGAAAGCTAGTGTTTGCAATACTTTAAATGAAAATCAATATTTCTTATTACCTACCCCTCGTTCGCAATATCTATAAGAGACTACTTGGTTATGGATAAGTGAAGGAAGTAGAACAAGGAAGAAAAGCTTTAAACGACATAATTCGATACATCATTCTACGTTTCATATACCTTGGCATCGCTTGTATACTAGTAAGATACACCCTTAGGGTCAATTCCCATTGAAAGAGCAGCGGCCGGCAGCGTCTTTTTGAGGCAAAATATTACAAATAATTTTGGATCTTACCTACGTGATTAAAAAGTTCATAGTCATTTGAAGGCAAAGGAGGGGGGCAGCGTGGCGCCGCGAGGCTGCACGAGCCTTCTAGCGACTAGTCAAAAGAGGCGCCGTGCGGCTGACCGCGGCGCAGCTAACTGACGTGCGGCCGACCGTGGTGTAGCCAACAGACTCACGGCGGCGCGCGTGCGACCCTTTCCTACCCGCTTTCAAAGCTACCATGTGGAGGAGGCCCACTGCGGCGCCTCGGGATGCCGCGTCTGCGCCGCACTGCCCTTTGCAGCGCCGCGCTCAGTTACTTGCCCTTACAGCCGCTGGGCGCCGCTGCTGTTTCAGTGGGGATTGACCCTAACTGTACGAGCCAATAATGCTTATACAGAAAAAGTACGTTTAGCCATATATTACGCGTACTTTTGCGGTATGAGAATTATTGGCTCGTACATGCTCCCGTGGGAAAGATACATCTACGTACTCAGATTACCAAACTTGCGTTACAAGTTAAATAGGTATAAAGTTATAAAACTAATAAAAGCAATCAAAAGAATAAGCAAGAAATCATTCTAAAATAATTAATCATAGTTGGAATCATATTCGAATTTCTGAATGTCCACCTCGTAATTTAGCGTAGGCAGGAATCTCATTTAGTTGTAGACTAGACGTAATCACCTGCACTTGGGTAAAACACAGGGGTTAGAAACACTTAGCTGTATAGACTACAGTTAAGCGTTTTCTTACTTAGGAACCGCCTATTTTCATGGCAACAGCTGAAGGTGATTACGTCTCGTCTTAATAAAGCATAATATCATAACGGTATATCTTACTAGTATGCCAATGAACATTAGAAGTCCACCATAGACGAACTAACTAATCAACGGACGTTCATGGATTCTGTAATTAATAATCTGTTATCGCAATTTTATGTTTCAAAATGTTGTTATCATCATTTTCTGAATAGTTTTACATGCATCAGTGCGTTCGGTTTCCAGGGATCCGTGTGTCATTCAATATAATGATGGAATTCAAATACCTATGCTATACCTATCAATCTGAATACTATTATATTGACTGAGTGAATATTTTATTGCCCATATGGGTTGATCACACACATAAACACCGATTGATATTAATTGTAAAATCAACATAAATGCAGTTATTAACCGACTTCAAAAAAAGGATGTGATTCTCAGTACGTCAGTTTTTTTTATTTATGTTCCCTGGTTATATAATATCCGATTTGGAAAATTATTTTTCACATGGTAGAGAAAGCTTACGCGGTGGTTCCATTTTATTATACTTGGGTAGTTTTTGAGTTAGCTTCAATAATACGTATTTTTCCCACTTAGTATATTTGAATGATGTTATAATAACTTCCTGTCGTTATTTACATATAGTAGGTAGTATTCGAATTTGTGTGGGGTAGGTACCACAACTCAAAAGTGTAAAATAAAAAAGCAACGACCGTCATCAAAAAAAAAAACTAAATATTGAGAGCCTTTATGTTACTCTTTTTAAATGAACTATTACCAGGCGCATGTGTGAGGTATACGAGTACATAGGTCAATATTTCATGCCATGAATTTTTATGGACAAAAACAATGCGTGTAGTATTTTGGTTATTCGTACAACTCAATATTCGCTTGACAAAAAATATTTTGTACAGGTTATAAAAACTAACAGTAAAAATATTGTTTTATTCACACTCGAAGCGGGCTCGCTCTTTTTGCCTGGAGGATTTTATTTAGGTATTAAGTTCAGTTTACGTAATTTTTTTTTATAGTATTCAATGTTTGGGTTGGTATATTCGCGTGTGATAGCTGAGATATGGCAAATTATTTAATTTAATGTTTTGTGTTTCGTATTATTACGAAAGGAAATCGTCGGAAATGGCCTCAGGACCAACAAACATCTGACCTACACAAAATCTGCCTAGCCTTTTCCCAACTAGTTGGGGTCAGCTTCCAGTCTAACCGGATGCAGTTGAATACCAGTATTTTACATGGAGCGACTGCCTATCTGACCTCCACAACCCAGAAACTGGGTAAAAAAAATACATTAAAAACACAATACATATGACCTCACAATAATTATAAATATATTTTATTAGACTAATTGCGAATATCTATATGAAACGGACATTCTGCGTTCAATAATGAACAATTAAAAGAGCGACTATCGACATCACATAAAATATGCCGCCGTCTTTGACAATTAGATTAGACATGACAATTAGTGATGTCCAATCTTTCAATAACATAACTAACATACATGAGGTAAATATGACTTCATAAGTTTAAATTAATAAAATCAAAAATACATTAGGATAAAATCGTTTGCATTGAAGTAAAATAAATAAGTACTTATTTAACTACCTACCTATTTTAATACAAAAACTAAAAGATTTACCAAATACCTAATAGGTACTTGAATGTTTTTTATGATTCTCCAATAGAAATAACAGTGACATGCATTTATTAGCATGTATTTAGAAGTATTGATAGGATTGTTTCTTACTAAATATAACCTCAAAATCGTTGTTTTCTTTTGAAATAAATCCTTTCTGCAAGTTGTCCGTCATTAAACTTTGTCTTCATGGGCATATACTTGTAATTTAGAACACGCAAAGTAACTTTCCTTTGCTGTTTGTTCTGGGGCGAACGCTGTATGGATGCAGAACAATCTCCTTTCGTATTGTTGTTAGTTACTTTGCATATTTTTGTATAGAATCAAGTTCTTCTAAGCTAAAAATAGAAACGAATTTAATATAACGCTAGATTATGCAGAAGTTTTACCTAAATTTAAAAAGAAGTGTTGCGATGATTGGAAGGAGTATTTTGATAAACGTTCATTGGAAAAAGGAATCTGGTATAAAACCATGCAGGGTCAGCCTTTTCGTGTGCCCTGGTTTATGAATAGTAATTTAAGTAGAAAATTGGTTGTTACAGCTCATAGACTCAGATCTGGACACATGCCATGTAATAAGTTTGCGTTCATGATGAGAAAAACTAACTCACCTAATTGTGTGGAGTGTGGAGTTGTGGAAGACCTACATCATTTATTGATGGACTGTGCTCGATATGAGTCTGATAGAAATTATGTGTTTGAGGCCTTGAAGTTGAACCGACTTGACTTAGGTACATTTCATGGCCCCCCCGGTGGGTTCCCGCATTGTCGAGGCGGGGGGGCTCAGTAGCCGTGGCTTGGAGGGCCACGGTGAAGCTAAGAGGAACCCGAGGAGGGGGCCGCTCGTCAGGGCTTTTGCGGCTAAGCCGACGACGTAGCGGCCGTAGGTTGCGGTGCCGCTTTGGCCACATCGCAACTGAGGCGGGCCGCGATGTCGAATGGGCGGCATCGCGGCTGAGTGTGGGAGGCCGCGGCGGGAGAGGAGTGCCGGTATTGCGGTGAGCCGTTCTCCCTACCTTCCGCGGCCTTGACGGGGTCGCCACCGTTGAATGGCGGACGCGGTGGGGCCGCAGAGGAAGAGGAGTGTCGGTATTGCGTTGGCCGCTCTCCCTATCTTCTGCGGCTGAAAAGTGGTAGGCGGCGGGGCCACTAACCTGACCCGTTGCGGGGGGACCAGGGGCGCCTGGACGCGAGATCGTCTGGCGCGAGGTCCCAGGTGGAGGCCAGCAGGCAACGGGTGCGGGGGCACCCTTGCCTGTATTGCACAGGCCTCTACCAGTGTCGGACGGGAATGGCCAGGTGTTCCCGGTCATTCCCATATCGCCCCCAGGCTGAGGGGCATGCGGGGCCCGCCAGTTAGGCGGGCATGCGCCGGGAGGGTTGTGGACGTAAAGGCTGTGCCGGTTTCCCATGACCCTCCCATCAAGGCGATGAGGGAACTCCGCTGAGTTTTTGTGGGTATTCTGCCATTTTGGCAGAGAGTCCCACATACCCCGTCTCGTCCCCCGACGAACGGGCATGCGTAATGCATTTCTCAGCGTAAAAAAAAAAAAAAAAAAAAAAAAAAGGTACATTTCATGGAATTCTTTCTCAACCAAATTGTGATGATGCGAAGAGTTTGTTCGGGTTCATGGCCCAGATGTAATGCAATAGCAACTTATATATATGTTAGTATTATATGTTTAGGGTATGATGGGACTGTCATACGCATTGCGGTTATAAAAGTCCCTAATTAAACAGAATAAAAAAAATAAAAAAAAGTTCTTCTAACTGAACAGACAGCTGTGCTGCTGGGCAGTTTGTTACGCCATTTCTTCTTCCCAGCGAAATCACTAAGAAGTGTTGAAGGGCGGGCGTTTTAGAGGACTGGCTTATGTAATTTTGACGTTCAAAAAGCTCTCTCAGCCTAGTTTGAATAAATCACTTTTGATTTTGATTTTTTTAAACCTACATGAAATAACTATTTTTAGGGTTCCGTACCTCAAAAGGAAAAATGGAACCCTTATAGGATCACTCGTGTGTCTATCTGTCTGTCTGTCTGTTTGTCTGTCTGTCTGTCTGTCCGTCTGTCACAGCCAATTCTCCGAATGTAATGGACCGATTAAGCTGAAATTTGGTATACATATTAATTTGAGTGACCCAAATACGGACGTGAACCGTAAATAAATGAATTTTGAATATTGGGGTCATTTTTGGGGGCAAACAAGAAAATTACAATAAAAAGTTTTGCAAACTGTACCGTGTGACATGTCGAATGAAAGGGCTTACTGTGAGGGTCTCAAATGTGTTTTTTTTTTATAATTTTAAAATAAATTGTTTTGAAGTTATAAGCGAAAATAGACCACTTATAGGTGTATCTCTATCTCAATCAAATCAATAAACTCAGCCTAACGCAGTCCACTGCTGGACATAGGCCTCTCCCAGGGTGCATCACAGGACTCTATCCTCCGCCTTCCGCGTCTAGTATGTCCCAGCCACCTTTTTGAGGTCGTCGGTCCATCTAGCTGGGGCGCATCCCACACTATGCTTGCCGATACGCGGTCTCCACTCCAGGACTACCGCCCACCGGCCATCGGTACATCGACAAACATGGTCAGCCCACTGCCACTTCAGCTTGCTTACTCTGCAACCTATGTCGGTAACTCCGGTTATTTTCCTGATAATTTCATTCTTGATTTTATCCTTCAAAGAAACTTTAGACCTTTGATAGACCTTATTATATGAAGCAAATTAATCAAAACAGCCTTCGATCAATCTATTATTGATCGAAGAAAACAGCAATAGGCAGCTCTTCAAACTACTCGACTGAATACCAAGCAATTACGATCTGTTTTCTTTTACAACTCATTATAACATTTCTTGTACGCGCAGAGCAACAAAATATTCATTCAGCATAAAGTTTCATTCAAACCGAACTGACATAACATTCGTTAGCGTAATGATGTGGCTTGTTACGCGTTGGCAGATGAACACATGTGAGTGCCCCTGGCGATCATCAGGGGCTCGCTATCAATTTCACCCTCAAAACTGATCCGTAATTTTAAGACTACGCCAATTAGTATTAGTGCCACGTACCCCGTTCCAATAGCCCGCAGGAAAATGCTAATTATTATATTCATTCATGTGATAGACGAGGATTTAAGTAAATAACAATCATAAACCAGACGAATGTCGACTACGCATTCTCTTATAAACGTCACAATAAATTCGAATCAACAATTTTAACTAAAAATGAAGCCAACAATTCGAAAACTGTTGTTTTTAATACCAGAAAGATGAATGTTGGAATAATTTCCGATGGACACATAATAAAAACAGTACGTAGTTGTTTTTTTGAAAGAGTGTGTTAGATTGAGTTTCGGGCATCAATCACTTTGAGATCCAAGTGCAAACTACTCGATATCGCTCTGCCGCAGCCGCCTTCAATCAACACTGACATGACAGAATCACAGTTGTACAACACATAAATGCACTCAATGTCGACGCCGCGCGCCGCCGCTTATATTGGATGGACGCTACATAAAGCCTAGCCACCCCTTTGCGAACCCTTTTTTTTACTTTTTGTACAGTTTTAATTTTGCTGAGAGGATAAGTATTCGAGCTACGTTCCTGAATTCATCGGACTCGATCAGTAAAAGGTGGATTATCCGTCCGTTTTTTTAACTTTTTGGATAAAAGAAGCCTTTTGTTGAGAAATTTTTATTTTTATTAAGACTTTTTATTGCCATCTACATCGTAGTGCAGACGCCAGCAGGTCAACCTACCCGAAACTGTGAAATTTTCGCAATCACCCTTGAACCTTATACTGTAGTGATAAAGTTGAAAATCTATTAAAGAAATTTGACAGATTGTAGTAGCTTGATGTGCTGGCGTCTGTACATATAAGTATCTAAGCATAACTAAGCTTGCTTTACTAAGCTTTCTTCTTTACTTACATAAACACTCAATCAACAGTTGTTAAGACGTTGGATCTCGAAATGCGAATCAAAAATGTATGTGGCGCCGCGCCTTTGTACCTCAATAATAGATGGCGCGTCAGTCACGAGCGTCTACAACACTTACATATTTATCAGGTTAGCTTTCGTACCAAACAATGTGATTATATTGTACCTACAGTGCATCATATGACTTTGGAAGAATTAGATTTAGCCGAATCAGAATTGTAACTTACTTGAACGCCGTATTAAGGTCAAACCCCGCCGTTTTTAGGTAAACAGTATTTAGTATTTCCTTTGAAATGATGCTAATGAACGGAAGTAATACGGGAACTCCCTGTCTACATTGAATAGCGGAGTTGCGATGTCAAAATAGACATAATCCTGTCTGGATACTATCAAAGTGTTTGTTAAGGCGACGATAGCCGACTTTTAATGATTTTATACTGAAGATCACGTCTAAACCAGAAGTGTTAAAAATATATGTTAAATTAGAGCATTTTTTTAAACTTAATGTATGAATATTTTAAATTATGTTTATATTACATCGTGAAATTAAATTGTAAAGTTATGACTAACGCGGATAAATAACTGAGAATCACGCAAAATCTATCAAGCGTATTTTTCTGAAAAGTTCGCCTTTTAAAGATAATTTAATTATTGATCTTTTAGTATACGTGTTTTATTAAAATACCTTTGTTTTATGTATAATATATATTTTTTTTTTTTAAACGTTGCCCCACACTAGGAATTTCTCCTGTATCGTGGGTGCGTTTACAAACATTTAAACTCACAAACACAAACAGCCAGACCCGGAACAACTACTTGTAGATCATACAAATATTTGTTCCGTGCGGGAATCGAACCCGCGACACGCAACGCAGTAGTCAATCGCTTAACCACTGCGCCAACCGTGCCGTCGATAATATATTATCTATATATCGATAGTATAATAAATTAATAATGCGTCTTATTTCGGGCAGCGCTACTGGATGGGCGAGTCCTATTACTGGCTGGACGTACGACACGTTGCGTGAGCTCAGTACAGAACACGCAAGCTAACCACTCAAGGTCACTGGCATATATCTGTCTTAAATCAACCTACAAACTCAACTAAGGGCCGGTTGTTTCAAACAGTTCGTTAACGTAACATACGTACGTCAAATAATAACGATTACATTATGATGTTTAACGTTCGTTAAATACAAAGCGTTGTTTCACTGCATAAAAGCCGATCGTCAAAGTTCAAATGTAGAAGAATAAAATGACGTTAACCAGTGGGTATGACACCTGTTACTGTAATCGTTATTTTTTAACGGACTTCAAGGGCATAACTTTGTTTAAAACAACGGTTTGACGTTAGTTAGCGCCATTTATGACGTATACGCGTGCGTCAAGTGGACGTGAAACAGCTCGCCCTAAGCGGCGCTATCTATAAATGATTGCCGTTATACAATCAACTTTTTGTGAACCAATTATTGTTGGGTTTAAATGATAAATGATTTTATTTCTGTAAGTAGGTTTTTACAAACACTTTTACACGTCAATCATATTTTAAAACTAGATGAGGTCGGCGTTTCGTATCTGACTACTCTGAGAAGAAAGGCCGAAACAAACTCCAGTCTCTTTTAATGTCCAGACATAATCTTGGTCAAATCATCTGAAGACCATGTAGATTGGTGTCTGAAATGGTCTTTGTATGAAAGAACCACCCAGACTGAGTGGACCTGTCCATTCAGTGCACGTATTTGTCAGTAATCGTGCAGCTCAACTCAGAAGATAATGAGCTCAACGATTCGACGAACAATACCAAAGAAAAGACATTTGGGCAGGCCGCATAAATTACTCAAACTGCCATACCATGATTAGAAAAAAAAACTGAGAAGAAAAAATATAAATAAACAAAGACCCACATAGTCTTCACATTCACAATAATTAAAATAATAACATTATACTTCACAAGTAAATATTCATGTCAATGTGTATAAAACAATCACAATAAAAAAAGTTTCAATATGTAAAATTTGGAGCAGCTCAATCCCAAGCCTTTTTGTCCTCAATATAATCTTTAATGGTATAAAAGGCTTTCTGGCACAACTTACGTTTAATGAATGATTTGAATTTATACGCTTAGATCTTGAACGTGGCTTGTGCAACCGCCGAAGTGAGACACGTAGGTACGGTGGCCAGCACATCAAGTTACCACAAACTGTCAAATTTTCTCGTTCAATTTTGAACAATCTTCAACATTTTAAAGTATAAAATCGTTTGAAAAAAATTGACAGTTTCGCGTAGCCTGATGTGCTGGCTACTGTACAAATTATTAAAATTTAGCTTTGACAAATGCCATCGCATATTATATTATGCTATTTCTAACGAATATTAACCAGGAGCCACGCTTATCGAGAACACACAGATATTTATCGGATAGCTGTAACTTAAATGCTTGTGGCATAGTTAACTAATCAATAACACCGTGTATTGACTTAGAAATAAACGTTCTAATGGTTTATTGGTGGGAGCAGTGGTGGCCTAGTGTTAATGGCCGAGTTGTAGGTCGCAGGTTCGAATCCTGACAGGCGCTTTACTTTGTGTAAATTACTTAAACTAAACTATTGGACTTACAAAAATTATACACATACCACACATGCATACTAATAAAGAAAATGTTAACAAACAGAAATACACTCACAAATCACCTTCAAACACAAAAGTCACCACTACTACAAGGTTTTCCTTCTTTAATTCTATGCTATCTCTGATGGGATAGCATAGAATTGCCTTCAGGTAGGAGTTTGTACAGAAAAAGAACTATTCAGTTTGAGGGAGCGCAGCTTTATATTAAGTTACCAAAAGATATAATAGATTCTTCTTCAATTAACATTTTTAAGAATAGGTTTAAGTTAAATTTGGCTAACCAAAAATAATCATTACCTACTCACTGTATGTACTCGATAGATCGAACAACAATAATAATGATTACTACTTAAAATATTTTGTTAAGTTTCTCATATTTAAGTGAACATACATGTTCTTTTGAGAAATAAATATCTTTAAACCGAAATTATTTCATCACTGCTGCTCTCAAAACCGTGAAGGAAAACATATTGAGGAAACCGTCATGTCCTAGAACCAAAAACTCGAAGACATGTGACATCTACAAACCCGCACTGGGCCCGCGTTGTGAATTACCGCCCGTTCCCTCTCACAGAGTCCTCTCTGTGTGGCCTGCGTCCCAGCAGTAGGAACATTATAGGCTGAATAAGGATAGAAGGAGATTTAAAGAGACAATAACACCATTCATAACCTTATGGTTATGAATGGTGTTATTGTCTCTTCAAAATAGACCTCACTCTAATTGCAGTGGCATTATCTCTTCAAAATAGACGTCACTCTAATTGCAATGGCATAATCTCTTCAAAATAGATGCCACTCTAATTGCAGTGGCATTATCTCTTCAAAATAGGCGTCACTCTAATTGCAGTGGCATTATCTCTTCAAAATAGACGCCACTCTAATTGCACCTCAGCAGGCAACAACGCACGCTTTTGTGCAACGTTGCCAAACGATCAACAGTAGTAGATCATACTAATTATAATAATAATATGTTTATTTGCCAAAAACAGAGCTTTACATGTCCTTATAATCTACATTAATAGCTAGGTTTACATTTTTTTTAATAAGACGAAAAGGAAGTAGTTTACTTATGAACTCTACACTAGGTCGAGCCTGTCTCGTGGAGTCCTTGGGTGGTATTGCCATATGAAAATGTGCATTACATTAATTGGACATAAAACTTTTCATCCTACAATATATAAGTGTTCTGTGCCACTAATCATGGCCCTTTATGTGCCCGTGCAGATATTATCTAATAGAAACAAGAACGCATTAATCTCTCGTATGTCGTAATTAGAGACACAATTAAAAACCCATTGTGTCTCGCGTAGATCTACGCTCCGACATATGAAGGGTTAATATAATTTAACACCTATGTTCTCGCTTCAATTAGGCTACGTTCGCACTGACCCATTTATTTGCGTCAACAGTGTAATGTCACCACCCACCACCCACCACCTGCCACCTGTTCATTCATTCGTAAAACGAACGCCCAGACTTCCAGTTTCATGCCCAATGACAATATTAACCGCCAACCCGCAAGCAATGACGTCACGTTTTACATCTGTAGGTTTAGCATGACGCTTTCTACTTCTACGAATTATAGATACAGCCCTTTCTATACAAAGTAACATTTCGATTCTCCATTTTTGACATCACGTCACCTTAGAAATCCTTCTACAATCTGTCATTTTGTGTATCGTTTCTATCAATCTTTGCCTAGGTCCTTTTTTATGTAGACTATTTCAGAAGAAAGTTTTCTATTCCAAACTGTCAAAATCACACTGACAACTGACAGTTGTCTAGGTAGTGAAGACAATTTGATTTTGTAATCGCCATGCTAAAGACAGTAGAAATCTTTCTACTCGACGGCCACAAAGTATAATATACGGTTATCTACAAAATCATGATTTTACAGAAGAGCTTTTGAACGCAAAACTGTGATAATTAATAGAAGAACAAAGCTATCTTCCCCTATTTTACATCATTTAGTTAATAGGCGTTATTACCAAGGACATGGTTAATATTATATTACTGTAATATTTTGTGTTCCAAAATACGGTACTTCCACACTTTGAGACAAATTGTTGTAGTTGTCTTATACGTGACATAATAACAGTAAAAATTGAGAATCAAACAGAAAAAAAAAACCCTATGACAAAACAAAGAATTCTGAGTCGAATTATATAAAAGAGTGAATTTCGTAAAAAGTGCAGTTGACACTTTCTACTTTGCTGCCGTCGTACTGTCTACACGGAACGTCATTTTTGTCTACTCTTCCGTCGACAAACCGGTCGGTTGTCTTGCTAGACTTGAACCGCTAAATAAGCACAATTCAGAGCGTACGTAGCCTTCGAGAGTTCAGTTTACGTTGATAATTTATTCGCTGGCAAGACGGTACATTTTAAATGTTAAAGGAAGCTGGCATCAAGTAGTGGTACTATTTGTTATTCGGGCTGCTTCCGAAGACTTAGCCAGCAGCCCGACTGTCTAACATCTGAAGTCACGATAAACGCTTTTTTTGAAAAGCTAGTTCTAATATTCTATTTCTAGTTACGTCACTGTTTTAGGAGAAAAGCCAGTACCTCCAAATAATCCGAGTCCTGAATCATAAATGTGAAATGTTTATTAATAACAGTATAAACTACGGAAACTCAAAGGAACTAAAATGAATTCATAGTCTTGGATGCGATTCACATAAACGGATTTAAATCGCTTCAAAGGTATTTGTGCATTTGAACGTCAGACAATTGGGCAAACATGCAATCAAATATTGTATTCAGTAGCTTCGGGCAATGTCAACGTTGTTCAGGGGTAGTAAATATTAGGTTCAATACCACAAAGGTAATCTGAACCGGAAAGCCTCCGGCGCACTTGAATACGGCTGTCCATGTATGTTATGCACTGCCTTTGAGCAAATTACAAAGGTGTCAATCGTATGCTCTTGTGTCAACACTAACGCCAGTGCCAAATTACTTTGAATGTCCATTTTCCAATGTTTTACACATAAAACGGAACGTTCAGGTACCATGTTTTGATTTTAGTTAGTTTAAAATACATACATTTTTCATTTTTTTTTTGTTCGGTTTTGGAAATAATTAATACAACAGACTTTCTGTACCTATTACAGCGAGACCATGACCTCTGAGTTTATTTCGGCATTTCTTCTCAGGGGTCAGTCAGCCAGGGATGCGCCATCTAGTTTTCTAGTTTTAGTTTTTTGACGACACGGTTGGCGCAGTGGTTAAGCGATTGACTGTTGCGCTGCGTGTCGCGGGTTCGATTCTCGCACGGAACAAATATTTGTATGATCTACAAGTAGTTGTTCCGGGTCTGGCTGTTTGTGTATGTGAGTTTAAATGTTTGTAAACGCACCCACGATACAGGAGAAATTCTTAGTGTGGGGCAAACTTAAAAAAATATATATATATTGACCAAAAATTTTACGTGTCAAATTGTCTTAAAAGATCTACCTACGGAAATAAGCATAATTTCGTTTCACAATATTGTTATTATTATATTTAATTTAATTTCTTATCTCGCCTTGTTTTATTTGTTTTTCCTAGATATTTGCAACATTATCAATTCAGTTGCATACAAGGTTGTAGTGCTATCTATTGTTTATTTGCCTCAGTTTCGTTCTTATAATTCAGATTTTACTTTAAATATAAGTTCAATGAGATATTAAAACGTTAAATCCCAATTAAAATTTATTTTAAACCAAAACTGAAAAGCCGTTCAATCAAACAAAGTGAATTCTTAAACAGTGAATTTCCTTCGCAAACGAAATTGTTAGCGACTCCCGCTTCCTACTGAAACTCGTTCGAGAATTTTACAACAGCGACCAAACGCGCGTTGTTGTGGAAAATTGTTGACGTTCCCCTCTTTTCCATTTTTAATAATTGAGATCGTTAAAACACCTGCAAAATTATGCGGGAACAAAGAGGAACGGAAATTTTGGGAGTTTTAGAGTTAGTTCCCGATGTTGTAGTGAAAAGCTACGTGAACTTTCTTCAAGGGTCTGTGATTGTTTCGGTTAACTATGCGAATATCTTTCTTGGTTGTGCAAATGTTCATTTGTGTGGCTAGTTTCGCAAACCTATTAATTATTGGTAAATCTGGACACATATTCACGTAATGACGCGTGTGACGATCTGCTGGATTTATGCCTTAAGAGCGGCCAACCCATCATATTTTTCATACAAACGCTCGTACGTGATTATGGCGTTGGAACACATCTTTCAATGAAAATTTTGAACTAATTGGTATTATGTGGACTATATCTAGGTTTCTATGCAAGCTAAAAATTAAAATTTGGAGAAATAAATTCAGTATAAGCCTCCAAAAATCTGCTTTTTGCACACATTTTACCTGAACTTTGGCCGTTCATAATGTACTCATATATTGTAAAAATAAAGAAAACATCGCCATAGAAACATCGCAAATGTAATGCAGATTCTAAATAACACACATTTATTTCACAAACTTGTAAAGCTTTCTCAAAAACACGTATTTCCTGGAACAAGTTTTATGAAATTTCCGCACACTATTTTTCGTCCAATGTTATCGTGTTCTCACTTGCCTGTTAGCATTAACATTGCGCTGGATGAAACAACAAGCTTTTCAATCATGCTCGCGTTGACGATAGACAGACCGGGAAGGGCCCTCTTAATTAAATGTAGATAATTAAGGCATAAATCTAACAGATTACGTGTGTACGGATTTTTATTTGTCAAGAGAAACTATAATTCGTCGAAAAAACTGTTTTCGTTGGAATCGCTCGACTCAAGGCTACAATTTCATTTAACATCTCTTGCAGGACGGCTAAGCAGTTCAGCAGCGTATGCTGTCAGAAAATCAGTTTAGACATTTCGCATACACGCGAGCGTTTGTAAGCGGACGGCGCCGTTTGTAAAATGACGAATCATACAATCTGCCTGCCACATAGATACGGACAATTGCATTATTAACGTTTCACAACAAAAATATCACAAATCGGACAAAGAACACCTGCTCCGCGCTCTTGTCTTCTCCATCTTTCTCTATAGAGCAGAAACTTGGACGATCAAAACTACGAACACGCAAAGAATTGACGTTATCGAAATTTGGTGCTGGGGCCGCCTAAATTTTTAGCCATTTTAAGCCCACCGCACAAATGTCTCGATCCTCAAACAACTTAATCTAGAGAAAGCACAAAAATTATCTTCAACCTGCCTGCAACGTGTCCTGAGATACTTCGACCACATTGCCCGCTGAGGTACCAACAACATGGAGCGTCTAATGGTAACAGGGAAGATAGAGGGTAAAAGACCTAGAGGCCGAAGCCCAAAACGGTGGTCGGATCAAATATCTGAGCAACTGGAGGTACCCATCAACGCCGCACTCCACCAGGCCACCGATCGTAACAGATGGCGAAATACCGTTGACAATTTGAAAAGGAGTCACGATTCTCAGCAGTGATAGATCGATTGAGAAGAGAGAATGAAAAAGTAAGAATACTATCTGCGCTTTTATAAATACTAACGTAACGATATCTCGTGGATGTTCACGTCTATGAAAAGTATGGAAACACGTGCACGTATAACGTTATCGTGGACGGAATTTAAAAGCGTTTACATATATTTCCATACATTGAAAAAAATGCCGCCAATCAAGTGACTTTTTAGCTTGATTGACGATATCTTGTTTATATTAATCAAAATCTTAGTTAAGTTGATCATCACGACATGATTGCAGCAATACTAGTTCAAATGATTGAACGCTCAAACAAGTTTCTCGATAACCCTTAACATGACATCATTGTATATGAGTTAAAAAAGAGACAAGTAAAAAAAATGTTAACAGTAACAAAGTAAGTTAGAAGTGTCAATCAAGCATTTTGATTATTTCAATAAAGATCATTGAAACTTTAATCTAATAATCTTGGAGCAACTATGTTTTGACTTGATTGCTGCAAATAGGTTTTGTGATAACTCCAATCAAGATCCCGTTTCAAATCTCAATCAAATAAAAGTAGTAGCTGTGATCATTGTGCTTGATAGGCTCAGATGCAAACAAGTTACTTAGTCAATCTAAACAAAATCTTAATTGTAGCAACAACTTTTTTTTTTTCAGTGTATATGTGTTTTACTTCCCTGTGTTATCATGATGCTGTGACGTGAACGTGGACGTCCACGATAATATCATCTTGTAAGAAATTATAAAAGCGTACAATATGTGACATGTTATTGTTCAGTGAGCCACAAACTAAGCGTCGCTTGAGCCACATGTTACAAGCGACGCTGAGTTTGTGGCTCACCGAACATGTCACATATTGTATTCTTAGGTACTTTTTGAAGAATAATAGTATATTTTATATCGAGGGACTAAACGAAGCCATAATATACCAGAGGTGGTTTGATTCCCGAGCGTGCGAGGGAGTCAATGAAACCGAGGGTATATTAAGTTGGCGTTTAGTCTCAAGGTGCAAACTGTACTTTTCACTTTGAGTGCGAGAAAAATAGTCAAGAACATTTAATCAATATTATTCCTCCAGTCCATAAAACTTTCGTAAGTTCTTAGGTAAATCTGCCGCGATTTTGGCGGCGAAAGATTATCTATTATATCTTACGCTCTTTGCTCGACGTCAAACTCTTCACTGTCACTGGACATTCTTAATAAATTTATTTAAAACCGACAAATTTACACTCGACAAATATTCTGAAATTTTCGCGGTCAGTTTTTTCTTCTAAACCAGTCACAGATTAACAATTTAAAACACATGGCGCCTCCTTTGCGGAAATACCATGGAACTAAAACTCTCAACATTTTCACAATGAAGATTTTTTTTGCTTACCAAACTGTTTTTCTAATGCACTTAGTAGAACTGTCTATATCAATCATCATCTTACCTGAAAAAGAAGAAAAATATCATTAGATATTTTTTTTTACACATTACCTTGTTTAATTATTCCACGACGGTCATAAGATAGCAATTTCTTCTTCGCGCCTGAAATTTGTATTTGTCGAAGACCGCGCCAGGATTTACCTGTAGCCCCTGTTGGTAGGTAATATGGCTACCAACGACTTTCTGCAGGCTTGTTACGCAAATGATGTATTTTTGTGCATTTTCCAAAGTATTTTTTGTGTATTTTTAGCGAGTGTTTTTTTTTAGTCAAAGAAGTCAAAAAAGCGAAGACATCCATAATACGATTCACGTATTCGGATTTTTTAAGGATTAATCGGATGATGCAAAAATATTACATGCACAAGATATAAAAATTCGCCGCTGCTCTGTTCGCAGATGGACGGTGTTGCGACCGTCTATTTGAAAGGTTTTTATTCTTCCTTGTGAACTGATACCGCCCTACTTATAAACGCGGAATAAAGTTATACTAGGAATAACTTTGATATAACCATACATTTTTGACGTTTATACCTAGTATAACTTTATTCCGCGTTTATAAGAAAGGCCTGTGCACACCACGTTTTTAAAACGCGCCGTTGACGTGCGTTTTACAAACGTGCGTCTACGGCGCGCTTTTATCCTACAGAGCAGGTGTAAAGATCCACAAGCTGCGTCTGACTCACATGCGTATCGCGTCTGCATCAAACATACGCGCGTCAGCGGCGCGCTTAAAAAACGTGGTGTGCACAGGCCCTAAGGCGGATAAAATATAGGTACCTATTAAACATATTATTATTTTTATTTAAAAAACAGAACGGTTTAAAATACAAACAACAAAAAGTTATCTGCAAAAATGGAGACAAAAGTTCATAGTCTTATAAAAATATTACAGTAAATGACTCCTTTCACCGTGTCGAATCCGATTAGAGCATTGTCGAAGCGAAAATATTGGTACATTTTTATGTTTTCGCGAGGAGGGCAGTAATTGTAAAATACCTCTGTGAATTTTGTGCGTTTCTCATCCCGCGCAGGCTGTGGAGGCAAGCCCGCGCATATTTTAATAAGTAACTCCGCCACACAATATCCGACGCTGGCTCCGGTTCCATTTGAATCAGTCCACTTGTTGGAAATTGTGTGTTAGGGGTGCTACACACTTGTTCGACTCAGCATGATCGGCACAGCCGGGCACCAAAATCGAATAGATATTTTGCCTCCAGGCTGTGCTGAATCGTGTCGAATCATTATATAATCCAACCGAACGCCTTAGAATTTATATTCGATATTAGATGGAATATATGTGTGAGAATAAAATACATTTTTATATTATTATATCTTCTAAATATATAAAAGAAAGTCGAGTTAGTTACATCATTTATAACTCAAGAACGACTGGACCGATTTATATGATTTTTGAGTTGTTGGATTTGTCTCCGCCCCGAATAACAGAATGACTACACAAAAATATTATATTATCTCATACATTTTGTATGGAACGGCTTTTTTGATATCTCGAGAACGGATTGGGGAACGGGTGAACAAGAAGTTTCACGTGGACTAAGTCGCGGGCAGAAGCTTACATAGATTGTACAATTGCCACGTATAGATATTGGTTGCTCACCGATCTACTAACTAACTCTACTAACACTATATTATTACGGCTGATATTTATATTAACTTTCCAAACACATAGGTTCGGTGGCCAGCACATCTAGTTACCACAAACTGTCAAATATTCTCGTTCGATTTTGAACTTAATCATAAACGTTTTAAAGTGTAAAATCATTTGGAGTAATTTGACAGTTTCATGTAGGTTGATGTGCTGGCCACTGTAAAATAGCTTCATTTTCATTCCATATTTCCCTACTCTAAGAAGAGAGAGAGAGCACACTTTAAAGTGTTGAATTAATTACGTAACAAATTGAACAAGCAGAGAGCAAAAAGAGCCCCATCTCATGAATGAAGCAAACCTACGTATAAGAATTAAAACACAGAACGAACAACAATTCATTACTTTTCCCCAGCGAATGGTAAATGTTTACAATGAAAAGCGGTTCTTTTCTTTGAGACAGACTTCCTAGTTCAAACTTTAACGTTAGTTAGCGGAAATGGCTGCAAGCTAAAATAAAAAGCCAAGTGCGTATTGCGCGCACAATTAAGGGTTCCGCAGTCGGAATAAATTTATCCCAAGAACAAGCTTATCATTGTATGTAGTTGAAAAACATTTTCTACCATACATTTCTACAGCAAATATAAGTTGGACGACCATTACTCGTTAATTTGTAAAGCCAACTTAACTGTGATAGTTTTCCTTTCAACTTCGTTCGTTATATATACTACTGTCGTGATTTTTTTCACGTGTCCAAAAACAACCATTAGCTGGCAGACGAATTGGCAGGCGGGGGGGGACATTTCACAGTGCTAATTAGCAAATTTTTGTTAGAGTGATTTAACAAAAATTGGCACTTCAAAGCTTAATATTACGCAAACGGATCCCTGAATCGAAAAATGGTTTTCACAGACCTGCAATAGTTTTGAACGGCCTATCCAATACCACCCTACACAATGGGATAGACGAGAGAAAAAAAAACTATCCCCACTTTACGTGCTACACCACATTTTTTTTTTTTTTTTGTACTTTTTCAGCGTGAATAATAAGTATGTACAACCATGTCAAATTCCAGCTTACTAAGATTCTCTGAACTAAGCCGCGGATAGACAGACAAATGGATATGGCGAAACTTTATGGGTTCCTTGTTGACTACGGAACCTTAAAAACGCGCTTTAAAAGAGATTCCTTTTTAATTTTTTTACTCAACCTGCGTGAGGTTGAGTAAAAAAATTAAAAAGAGCTAAATCGCTGGCCTTGTTAAAAGCAAAAGGTAAAGCAAGTGTCCCTTGTGTACCTATCCCAGTCGGTGTGTCCCGCGCTTAACTTTCATTAACTTTTTAACTTTCCCCGCCGACAGAAAAATGAAGAGGAATAATTAACGAGGAAATGACAATAGCATGAGAAGCCAACAAAGGAATCTAGCCATCTGCATGAAATGCAATTATGATACTATGCTTTTAATGTGGTTATTAACGTGGTTGCTTTTGACTTGGTTTGAAGCATTCGATTGTGTGGAGGGTTCTGCAATTCAAAATCAAAATTTTATTTCACATAAACCTACATGGGCACTTATGAAACGTCAGAAGCTAGGTGCACGGTTCCAATTTGTCGTTTCCTATGGAGAAGAGCCGGCAAGAAACTCCACGGTTACTCTTTAAAAAAAAAATTTATAAAAATAAAAAAAAATATTCGAATACTAAGAAGAATAAAAAACATTTCTTTGCAGAAAATATAGGTGTTACCAGTTGTAAAAGTTGTTGGTTGTAAAATTCAATATTTTGCCTGCTCAGGGCAAGCAAATAATTTTACTACACATGTTATAGATGCTTATTTAATAAAAAATACAAACACGTTCTCATAAAAATTTTAAATTAAGATTTTATTTTATCTATGGCTTCTCAGAGTTAACCTTGAGAGGTTGAGACTCTTTAACCGGACTTTCCTGTGGTTGCCTTAAGCTCCTAACGAAACTTAATGCCTCCGGCCAGGGCGTAAAATCTTATAAACTAAACGACTGCGCGCTAAGGGCACCCCCTGTGGGGCACGAACCGCGGCTTAAGGCAGAGTCGGAGGGAGGATAGCAAGGGACTGGATAAAATTAGGGTTATGATTATTATCGGGGGAATTTAAAGCTACAGACTCAGCTATCGGGCGGGCAAGGGTCGGGGAGGACTATTTAGTCGGGGATTTCGCGATTGGCCTCGCCGGCGAGGTCGGAATGACGGTCGCGTATTGTGTAATCTCTTTCGAAGTGTACTCGTTTCCCTACTGCTCTCTTGGAGGAGAGTTATGCGGTCGTCTGGATCGGTCAGTGAAATTAAGATTAATTTTATGTTTCAGTCAGTAAATAGAAGTGGTATGTCAAGTTCAACTTCGACTTTGTCGATGCCCAACTATATTCCGTTCGCCGAGAGAATGCTTTTCTGACACCTGTCAGTTTTAGACAAACGAATACGGTGTGTTACGAATTTAAACTTTATTAGTTCTAAATCTTGTACAACTGACGTGTCAGAAACGCATTCTCTCGGTGGACGGAATATAACAATTTAATTAGACCTGTACAGTAATACTAACATTCACCAAGTCGTCAACCAAGTCGTTGAGCTCCTTAAATCCTGAGTTGAGCTACACGTTTACTGACAAATGCTTGCACTGACTGGACAGGTCCACTCAAAATTGTGTGGTTCTATCCTCATAAGACCATTTCGGACACGGATCTACATGGTCCTCACATGATCTGACCAAGATTATGTCAGGACTTTAAAAGAGACTTTGACCCCTAAGTTTGTTTCGCCATTTCTTCTCAGGGGTAGACAGATAGGAAATGTCGACTTCACCAAGCTTGTTTTTATATTTTTTTATATGACGTGTAAATGTGATTCCGATATTTACGGAATAAACGATTTCATTTCAATTCATTTCGTCATATCTTCCTCAAAATCAACAAGAACAATTTTTTAAATATCGAAAACTACACCGTTATAAGGTTCACAATGTAATGTATTGAACGGTAAAGTATTTTGTGTACGTATGATTATCAAATTTATGTTGTGAGGCTACAGTAAAAATATTTATTTCTTTGAATTTTCTCGAAGGGAATCCCTTGGACCTAGGTTGTAAATGGCTCGAACAGCACTTTTCTGTAAAACAAAGATAGTAAATCAAGGCAGGATTGCAGCCCGAGCCGAAGACTTGCATCAAAATGTACTATTATGAACCTACTTACGCACTCGTGACGTGTTAGGTAATCTTGTACGACTCTCCCCCAAATAAATAAAACTTTATCAACAGGTTGCTTGTAAAATTTTGTTACGCATTAATTTACTACAATATTATTTATACATATGTAGGTATTATTATAATAAATAATAATTATTATAATTAGTACCTAAGCAACAAAAAGAAGACATACCTAATTGTGTAAAAACAGATTTTATACAAAAGAAAAAAGTGCCTGAAATTTTTCCAAAATTTAGTAAGAAAAACAGTCAAGAACGAATGATTACGCAGAAACATTTCCTAATTCCAAAATTATACGAACAGAGGCGAACACGTACTCATAAGAGCTTAGCAAACACACTGAGACTGGTTACATACTGGCGACTTGATAGCGAGACTTAGCGACGCAAGTCAAAGCTACTCTCACTAGGTACTATTGTCCTAGCGATTTGCATACTGAGCGCGCGTGACAGTCCCTCCGACGATCTAACCTGAATAACCATCGCTCACGTCAATATGTGTACACACGCCGTTATCACGACAGGTAACTGGCATACGCTGTCCTTTCCACGTAACACGGTGAACGCGTTATGTGTACGTGACAAAACAACTGTATATCATAGTGAACTCGGTTGCGTGAATTGCTCGGTTACACTAGGTACAGCATAGATCTATTATAGGACTAGGTCGAGTAACAGGTTGTTAGCTCAGTCTCAAATTCAGATAATTTATGTAAACAAAGGGGATAACATAACAAAAAAAATTCTTCGTAATGGTAATTCACATAAAATTGCGAAAAAAGAGGTTCCATTTTCTTTTAAGTACTGATTTTTAGAAATAATAATTAAAAAATAATCATACCGTAATTATTTTTATAAATTTTCGGTTTTAAACAAAGTTATTAAAAAAAGGAGATTTTCTGGTAAAAAAAAATTATAATACTGGTAACAATGCAGGAGATCCAAACATTTTCAAATTTTTGACATATAATATTCACATCACTAATATTACAACTCTCGTTCATAGATTCATATTGTAAGTAGCATATCTAGCCACATTTTGGATGAAAACGGCTGTAAACTGTTTCGAGTGGAAATTGATTTTTGGAGGCCTACGTCTATAACTGGGCTTTAAAGGGCTGATTATGACAATCATATGCCGTGTCTCCGACATACTACACAAAACATTGTTTGGAAATGGTATTTTGTTTGCATAGTTCTTATAATTAATTCACTTTAATTTTAGCGATGACTAATTACAAAAAAAATATGATAAAATGTTTTGTACCACTGTTCTGTCATTTTGACAATGACATTTCTTGACATTACTTTGTTTACATAAATTATCTGAATTAGAGACTTTGGGTATAGTCAAGCTTAAATGCTTGACTATACCCAAAGTCTCAAACAATAATAGTGTAATAAAATAATTCATGGAACACGTAGTAGGTGATGTGAGGCCAAGCCCGGAACATCGGAAAAAAAAGTCTGTGTCGCTACAAGAGACAAACAGTGTTGTAACCTTCGTAGAAAAGGTTTTTAAGAGAATTTGAAGAGAAACCTATTTTCATTATCTTTGGAGCAGCCGGATTAAGAAATGATTGCGAAGCTACAATGAAATTACGATGAACTAACTTCCATCCTCAAAGGGGAATTAGAATACTTCTTTAATTTATTTTTAATCTTCAAGTAACCTCACAAAAACTAAACGTGTGCGAAGTATTTTCCCTCCGTTTTCCCCTATAGGCTACATTCACTGCTCAGTTGAGAAAATTCTTGAATAAATAAAATTTAATCAACAGGTGGGCTGTAAAATGTTCCTTATGTTTGTTGCCGAACGCAAGGTTAACTGTCGACAGAGGAGGTCTTGACTAACACCCGCTTTCTGGAACGAAAATCATCGACGCGTCTTCTTGTCTTCTTTGTTTCTGTATGCAATGCATGATACTCGTACGTTGTGTCTAACACACAATACAATACAAACAATATTATAACAATATTTTACGCTGTGTTTTGATTTTCTATTTAATACTACAATTTTTACTGCAATTTTTTTGCAATTTTTTTTTTGTTTGTTATATTTCTAATAACAATACCTATTTTACTTTGTGCCTATTAATTACATTTTAAGTATGTTGAGTTTATGAAGCTTAAAATGTACTTTAAATAATTGAATGAATAATATTGTGTTCATTTGTGTAGAGATTTGCTTATTAAAACTAGCATCTTGTTACTTTAACGTTTGCATGCCAATTTATGGCAAAATGTGTCATCGCAGTAAAAAATTATATACCTACCATCTTTTGTACCACATATACTGCAAATAAATAACTAAAAATGTTGACTTCAATAAAAAAATGTATTACAAGTGATGTAATTGGTTGTTGATAATTAATTTAACGAATCACAAGGGTATAATATATATACGTAATCGCTTGACAATTTGTCATTTATTTTTCGTTTTGATTTACGTTGTTTTTCAATATTTCTGCGAGGGGAACAAAGCTCCTGCGGCCATAAACTATGGATGGGTCGACGTCATTCGCTACTATAGAAATATGTATGACAGTTGTCGGTAGTTTATTCACGAGATTATCGCATTTAACTTGCTACTCTTTTACCACGGGCCATTGTCGAACAACCAAGTCTTGCACTAACGCGTATAATGTTGACAGACAAAGACTACGGCCTGAATTGAGAATTTGAAGTTGAGAACCTATTTGGGTAAAACCGCGAAAAATTGTACATTTGTAATTTTTTGCTTTTCCCGATTTTATTTATTTTATAACATCAACGTTATTAGATCAATGAGATATGTTGTATATTGTACTAAATGGTATCCTTGTGTTGTTTTAGATAATTCCACAAAATTTAAGCTATCTCTTACAAATTGTTTATTTTTCGCAATTTTTTCATTGGTACTCCTTTTAGTTCCATACAAAAACTATTTGTCCAACTACCACCCTTGTAACAAAAACTGCCATTGGTTACGAAATCAAATGGCTATCCCGTATTTTTAAGTTATTTTGAAGTTTTGTTATACATAACCAACGTTTTTATAAAAAGCTTTCAATAAATAACGTAACTAATATTTTTTTATTAATGTTTAAAAAAGTGTCCAAAATTTTACTGAGTGTGTAACATCATGAAAGTAACATCAATTACTGCTACACTATAAAAGTAATCAGGCCACTTCTAGTATTTTCTTGCGTGGCAAAACTATTGAGCATGATACCAACATTAAACAAATAAATACTGTCATTATTTTTCGTGTAAAATGGTGGTAAGTGTCAGCAACGGATTTGTCCCAAAGAAAATTGTGTTTTAAAGTGTTGGATTACAAGGCAAGTATGCATATTCTGTATCACTATCATACGAGTTTATGTAGGTTTACTATTATACAAAAGAATAAAACTACTTCGCAGTCCTTGGCTATCCGCAATTTAAGTTTAATTTCAGTTTTAGTAAATGTCTCACGTCATTTTTGTAATGAATGTAACAGTGTGTAACAAAATATGTAACGTTACAGTCATGACCGATTGTTAAGCTGAGAATACACTATTGATGACTAGTACATTTTTTATTACTTCAAATATTACATGCTCATTTTATTTTTATTTTGTTAGACGCTATGTACCTATCTACTGAAAAACCTGTAGGTACTTAATTTTTTTTTAAACATATAATTTAGAAAAAGTTTTAATATTTAACAGGTCAGCTGATTGATATGTTTTGTATTGTACCTACCTACAATGCGTTTTAAATAAGAAGATAACTGTCAATTGGTATCATCCAGTACGTAATGACAAAAAACTACGAAAATAGTGACGTCGCGATTATTTATTTATTTATTTATTAAAACTTTATGCACAAGTAAAAAAACTGTACAAAGGCGGACTTAATGCCTTTATCTTCTCATTTATAACGTACCTGCGTTATAAAGTATGCATTCACAAAAGTAATTTGTTTGAGTAAAGTGCGTCAGTTCATTTGTTAGGACATAATACATTAATAGTTTATTAACTGCTATCTATACTCCATTTGAAATAAGATTACCTAGACATTTAAATAAACCCTTTTTACAGTCCGTTCAACCGATTTTGATTTCTATTGCGTTGGTGCTATGACACTTTTTTGACTTTTTCACTGAAAATTCCGAGAGTAAAATTGGAGGAAATTTCAAAGATTATAAGACAGTAACAGAAGATGAAGAAAAAATTTGTACCTTATCAGCAGGTAAAAATAAATTCATTATCTTAGTTCTCCATTTATAGAAAGATTTTTACTGGTATTTTACGGGTAATTTTACGTATATTATTATATTAATAATATTTTTTATTGTTTCTTTACAGGGGTAGAAGAAAATATTCAAGAAAGTACCGAAATAAAAATAAATAATGACACCAATGAAAAACTATATTATAATCATAATTATAGTGTAATTGTGAGATATTACGTTAGAAATATTATGTAGGTTTCGTCGAAGAAATTGCTCAAAAGGAGAATGATACATTTTATGCTATAAGGTTTCTAAAAACGATTAATAAACCAACACTTAAATTCATTGCGACTAGAAAAGTAGATCGTGATATTGTACCTGATATTTCTATAGTGACAAAAGTTGAATTAGTGTTTGATTCAAAAGAGTATATTTTGAAAGATGATTGTGAGAACTAAATTTATTTTTAAGATTTTTTGTTTTAGTTTGCCTAATTTTCTATAGTGAAAAAAGTTGATGTAGTGTTTGATTCAATAAGAGTATAATAATATTATGAAAGATGATTGTGAGAACCAAATTTATTTTTAAGCGTTTTTGTTTTATTTTGCCTAATTTACCTTACTGAAAGGTTGTTTTAGTTATTACACTAAATTTTGCAATACAATTTTAATTACTAAACTTTGACTTTTACTTCTATACTGCAATGATGTGAGCTAAGCTTTATATTGGTCATGTACGTAACGTGTGATACGATGTCATGAATGTAACTGTACAATTTTTCGCGGTTTTACCGATTTGACTCTACTTTTCTACATCAATATAGCCCGCGAAATTAAAAATTTGTGTATATAATTTCACGGGATCTATAGTATCTGTTTATTACAGATATGGTTAATATATCACTCTACTTACGTTTTTCTTTCCATTTATCATACTTTTTATTAGTTTTTCATTATTTTACATAATTTTATTCTTGAAAAGACATTTACGTCAAAAGTGTCAAACTGAAGTCTACTTATTTCATAGATTTTCTTACCAGCCTATTCAATAAAGGTTGTATTAGGTTTGTATTTTCTAAAAATCATTTACTTATATAATTTTGGATATTCTAAATCTCTTTTATACTTAAATACGTTGTCTACTAAATAACTAAATTCTAAATTATTATAATTATAAGTTTCTTAAACGCACTCTCAGAATTTGTTCAGGAGGTTTTATACATCATGGGCGACTACACCTGGCTGGTTAGATAACTGGCAGGACAGAGGACAGCAAAAACTTGAAATCGAAAATGGATTTTTCGAAGAGAAAAGAATATTCAAAAAGTCCAGATAATCCTATAAAAGGAGCAAGCCTGGAGAAGCAATTTGATCAGTTTACGTTTACGTCTGGGTTCTGAGTGAACAGAAGGTCTACTGCCTGATTCCTGGAGATCTATCAAGTTGGTACTGTTAAAGTTAACAGTGTTGGGGTCGCCGACGCTCTGACGCGCCCCTACATTTCATCTCTGAAGTATACTTCTCGACACTGCGAACACTGCGCTAAGATTCTTTCTTCGGAGCTGCCCTGCCCACTAGATTGCGGAGCTTTCCTGACGCGGAGCTGGGAGTTACCTTTCAAGTAATATAAATTTACCTCCTTAATGCCTTAGAGTGCGTATTAGGTAGGTTTTTATAATTTTGAAAAGTTTTTTTCTAGTACTCAAACCTCAGTTAGACCGATAGTTTTTTGATCCTTATAAGAAACAAGATCGATTGGCATCAAAAAAAGTTTTTGTAAAAATGGCCCGTTTACTTGCTGACTAGGTTTTTTTTTTTTCTTCAAAATCTGTGAATGTGGATCAAAATTCATCTAAAAAATAAGGACAGTCTCCTAAGACCGATTTCCTGCTTACTGCCCCATCTCAAAAATCCACCCTGTGTATTGATTAGTGAGTATTGATTCAGATTTTCGCCACGCGCCAAATTCTCCTTGTATCTACAGCTATACAACGCTACAAGGCTATTTAGGCGTGGCCAAAGTTGAAACTAACGCCGCCATCTTGTTTTGTCAATACAATTTCCGCAATTTCTGAGACAATAAAAATAAAAAATACCTTCTGTCAATGTCATTCGCGCGCGCTAAATGATCCTTGTAGTACTTTACGTTTAGCGCGTATAATAGTACATTATGGTACAAGTGTGTAATGTTGGTGATTACCGCTGAGGCGCCATTGAGACCCGAGCCGTTAGGTGAGGGTCTTAAGAGAGCCGGGGACGGTAATCATCAATACACACGTGTATCATACGACGTTTTTCAACACACTTGTGAAGAAAATAATAATAAAAAATCATTTTTTCCTTGGAGTTTTCAGGTAGTAAACTTTCCATAACGTTAAGGGCTTCATATAATTTTTTTTTCGCAATGGCGGGAAAAATTAATCAGTTTTCCTATGCGCGCGCATCTAACAATGGCGATCGGCCATAGACTAAAGTAATGAGGTTTCTTTTTATTTTTTGCTTTCCGCGGATAGTGTTTTAGCCACGTACAAAATGGGGAATTTGAAGTTTTCTTTAATCAAAAGTTATATTTGAGTGAAAGTTTTATTTATTAAACACGTACAAGTTGAAATTATCTATTTAAATACGAAGTTGCATGAAATGAGCAAGCAATAGGTACAGACGCCAGCACATCAAGCTACTACAATCTGTCAAATATCTTTAATAGATTTTCAACTTTATCACTACTGTATAAGGTTCAAGGTTGATTGCGAAAATTTTACAGTTTCGGGTAGCTTGACCTGCTGGCGTCTGTACATGAATTTATTTTTCTATTGAACACGATCTTTTTTGTATCGAAACTTTTTTAAGAACAAAGCAACTCAACCAATAAAATAAAATAAATAAAACTCTATAACTCACTTGTGAATTAAATAAAAAAGTCACAGTTTGATTAGAGGTGTCATTATGTGCCTAATTGCGGTGAAATTAGAGCCACTTTATGAGCAAGTGTGTTGAAAAAAACATTATTCTGTCACTGTTATCTTCAAACGATTGACAGTATAGAACGATGTTTTAAATTCGTTTAGCACTTTTTCAGCTATTTATGGTGGAGCCGGGACCAATTTCTTTTTTCTCATCCTGGTATTTCTTGGCCTTCATCCCACCTAATAGTAAGTGATGATAAGGCCGAAGGTGGAAGCGAGCTTCACCCGAGTTCCACTCTCCACGAAGTATCTTCTTGTTCAAGAAACCTCCAAAGTTCTATAACCTCGTACGTTCCAATTTAATTCAGAGATTAGTAGGGAAAAGTTCTTGAATAAATGAAGCTTAATCAACAGGTTGGCTGTAAAATGTAACTTACGTCTGCCGCCTCGTGGGGTAACTGGCGGAACTCTTCTCTTCCGTTCTAATAACTGAGTGTTATCAGATACGTCTCAGTTAGATTTTATTGAATTAGGGGTAGGCAGGAACTATAAAAACATCACGAATTTCGGTTTTAAGTTGATTTATTTTATGCTTAGTTTTTTGGAGTCAATAAAGAAAGAAAAGAAAGAGAGATCACAAGCTAAACACACAATTATAAAAGTATAAAAAATAAAAACTGTCCTGTACGAGACTATCTCAGCTGCGACATTTAAAAATAAGTGTCGCAGTGCAGGGCCTCAAGTCTGCTATTACAATAGTGTCAGAATGGTCTCGCCATTGTGAGTATTTAACAGTTTTTGTATGGCAAATCTGTCAAAAACTCACAATGAAGAGACCATTGCAACGTTGGTACATTAGTAGACTTGGCCGCCTGGTATTCTGATAGGGCCCGCTGTGATTTCACGGGCAGATACAGAAATACATAAATAATCTATCTATATATATAAAAATCAATTGCTGTTCGTAAGTCTCGCTAAAACTCGAGAACGGCTGGGCCGATTTAGCTGATTTTGGTTTTGAAACGTTGTCGTAGTCCAGGGAAGGTTTAAACGGAGAAATATGGAAAAAATGCGAGGAAGATAGTAAAAACAACAATTTCATTTTCCCATAATTATAAACTGTTCTACCTACTTTCCTGTCAAACATTTGACGTTCGTCAATGTAACTTTATGGCGTTTGACATAACGTGTCAGTCATCATTAGGAAGGTCTGAGAATAGTAGGTAGTAGGTAGGGTAGGGTAGGTAGGGTAGGGTAGGTAGGGTGAGGTAGATAGATAGGGTAGGGTAGGTAGGGTAGGATAGGTAGGTAGGGTAGGGTAGGGTAGGTAGGTAGGGTGGGTAGGTAGGGTAGGGTAGGGTAGATAGGTAGGGTAGGTAGGGTAGGGTAGGTAGGTAGGGTAGGGTAGGAAGGTAGGTAGGAAGGCTAGGGTAAGGTAGGGTAAAGTAGTGGAGTTTATACTATATTTCCTTTGCGCGTAGACAAACTGCCACAGTCAAATAGCTTTTGGCAGAACGAAGTCTGTCGGGTTAGCTAGTTATCAATAAAATAGATAATAATCATGTAAAACATTACAAAATAAAAAATTAAATATACATTAAATCCGCGCGTCAGTACCCGACGTAAAATCATTACTTATCAATAAAGGTAATGTAATTTTTTTTTTTTTTTTCAAATAACCTACTAAGTTAGGTAAGGTAGGTACCTAGTTTTCAGATTTAATGTAAGGGTACCTACATTTGTTCAGAATTCAGATATTTAACAAAGCTAAGCTAGCTAATTATTATATAGATATCTAATTTTTTTAAATTAAATTTTTGGCCTTTGTGACTTCCTGATAATTTAGCTTTGTATTGGTGAAAAAATTTTTTAAATCGGTCCCGTAGTTTCGGAGCTTATATTCGATACAAACAAAAAAATATTTCCTCTTTACTATCATCATCATCATCATTTCAGCCGAAAGACGTCCACTGCTAGACATAGGCCTCCCCCAAAAGGGGGGGATTTGCCATAATCGCCACGCTTGGCAGGCGGGTTGGCAATCGCAGTTTGGTGTTAAAAATGCATAGAGAACGCTGCTGCCCATTCTCTAGTAAGTCCCTTAGTCGCCTTTTACGACACCTACGGGAAGAAATAGGATAGTGCTATTCTTTACGTCCGGCACCACATGGACCATTCCTCTTTATAATAATTATTATTATTAGTATGTAATATTTTGTGAAATGAACAATCCTTTACAAAGAATACGTCTGAAATTCCATCCTTTACAAATGCCTTTTCAAATTTCAGTTTCAGTTTCTAACCACAGAAGATTTTCAGCTTAAAATTCCTTTCATACCTTTTCCTCGCTACCAAGTTACGTAGAACAATCCGAAGTCATACAAATGCACGGTGACTTTCGTTGAACAACGAAACAGTTAAGTCAATGAACTCTCAAAGTCTGAAGCGTTGTACTCATTGTAGAATTGAATAACCAAACGAGAATGCGCCAGAAATACGAACTGCTCAATATAGAGTATAAATGCTATTTCTGTTCGACGTGACGTAGTATGTCTCGTCACAGTCAAGGTCGAGAGGTCGACAGCAATGAATGGAGTGCGTCAATACAGTACCGCCACTGAACGTATGAATCTAAAGTACGTTTTGCTTACGTGTTTTCCGATAATCGAGTTTCCGTCGCATTTACATACTAATATATGAATTACTTGCTCCTGCCCGCGGCTTCGCCCGCATAGATTTTTTCTAAAATAAATGTAGCCCAAGTTTCTCCATACAACATCAGATATCTGCCAGTGAAAGTCCCGTCAAAATCGGTCCAGCCGTTTCGGAGATTAGCCGGAAAAAACAAAAATATTTTTTTACATAAATATAGGTACTTTCTTATGCAGTTAGTAAAAAGCTGTTATTTCGACGATTTCGATTTTATTTATTTGTATAGATGTATAGATAATATGCGAATGTAAATTTAAATGTACTCTGTCTGTCTGTCACCTTTTCACGCCTTAGCAACTGAATGGATTTCATGTTTGGCACACAGATAGCCCATGGCCAGGGTTAAGACATAGGATTAAGATCCTATGTCTTAAACTCTTAACCTTGGCTGGATAAAAAGTGGCCTACGTTAAGACGTAGGGCACTACTTTCCGCGGTATAATGTCCGACTACATCGAAACTAGTGAAGTTACAATTCTGTGTAAGGAGTGGGTAAAAGCGCGTAAGTAGGTATAGGTACCTACTGGTCTTCGGCTTCCTAATTGGTACACACACAATCTGAATGATTTTGAAGCATATTGCTAATCCATTGATTCATATTAGGTTGGGGAAAAAGTTCTTTCGTATTTTATATACAAACGAAAGTATTTTTTTTTTTTTTTGTTAGGTTATTTTCATTTGATTATAATATATATGCACCATTTTGTTCGATAACTTGTTGCCATATTTTAGGTAGTGACATAATCCCATTGCTGTAGAAATTTTGGGACTTCTGATCAAAATTATGCGACAAGTAGTTTTGACAGTCCTCTCTTGATGTTAACCTAACGCTACCTAAGGAATTCTGAAGAGACCGAAACAGGTGGAAATCTGAGGGTGCATGGTCAGGGCTATATGGTGAATGCATTAACACTTCCCAACCAAGCTCTCTAAATTTTTCCTGAGTGGCTAAAGATGTCTGTGGTCTGGCGTTATCATGATGAAAAACCACATCCTTTATGTTGATCAATTCGGACCATTTTTTTCAATTTTTTTGCTGGAGTCTCATCAGCTGTTGGCAGTAGAGATCAGAATCGATGGTTTTCCCGGCGGTAAAAACGAATAATGAACGATGCCCTTCCAATTGCAACATACACCCGGCATCACCGTATTGCGAGCTAATCCGGGTTTCGTGAGCTTGATTGCCCTTTGAACATGATCATTTTCACACATTCTTGTCGTAAATGATCCACTTTTCATCACCAGTGATCAATCTTTTGAAAAATGGTTCTGTTTCATTACGTTACAATAGAGAATCGCAAATGAGTACACGATTCATTAGGTTTCTTTCAGTGAGTTCGTGTGGCACTCAAATATGGAGCTTTTTTGTATACCCAGACTTTTTCAAATGGGTCAAAACTGTTTTGAAGTCAACCCCTAACTCTTCAGCTACGTCGTAACTAGTGATATGTCGATATTTCAAAAATAGCATCGACTTTATCCGTAACAGGGCGACCAGAGCGAGCTGCATCTTTGATATCAAAATTCCCGGACTGAAAACGCTTGAACCAATTTTGTGCTACTCTTACTAAAGACTTCTGCACATTGCGTTAAGTCCATAAACGTCACAAATTTAAGTCGCGCCTTTTGTCGCATTTTTCCGTTTTTTGTAATAAAACTTCAAAATGTATAGAATTATTTTCTTCGTTAAATTCACTCATTTTGGCGGACAGAAAAATTATTGGAAAATGGCGGGTAATCGTTTTTACCTTTTATTTTGCTTGTTTAAAATGTCATCTATTTAATGGTAACAAAACCAGCGAGATACACACTACTGACAATATGTTTATTGAAAGAGAGACTCAACGATCTCACAGTTAAACTGCGTAAGCAGTTTTGTGGGGCAATGCATCTAGTTTTAAGAAATTTAAGTGAATAAATCATTCATTCATTCATACAAACAGTACAGCCAAAAAGATTTTACTACAACTTTATAACTATAAAATACGAAAGAACTTTTTCCCCGACCTATTATGTTCGAAAAATTAGTCAACTCAACCGCGTAAATAACGCAATGAATCTTGCTGAACTGTTAAATGTGAACGGTTAAAAGAAGATGTGGTGACAAAATTGAAAAGAGTATACTTAGATGGTTTGGTCATGTTGAGAGGATGAATGAAAGGCGACTAACTAAAGGTATTTACAGGTACAAGGCAGATGTGAGTGGAAACGCCGGGAGGGAATGCCCTTAGAGGACATATAGTGACCTAATTGGTGATGTTCTTCAGAAAGTCACGTGCGTAGTACTCGCAATCTGCGTGCGTGTATGACCGCAAATTGGCAACACTACCCGAGTGACATGTCAAAATTTAGTTCCGTATTTTAAAATTAGTTTTATTTAATTTTTAAGTGTAATTAATTTGTAATAATTTATCTGAATGTAAAATAACTGCTTAAATACTCAGAATTATTGTTTCCCTGCAAAACAAAGTAAAACACAGTGTTTGGTTGCTTAACGTTACCGGTGACCTATGTCGAACAGCTGATGTTCGACCTGCGGATTTAAACGGGGAGTAATGTTTATTTTTATTCTATAATATTAGCACACAATCGTCACTTAGACTGTATTACTCCGTAACACATCCATTGAGTCGTAGTATCACAATTTTTGGTTGATTTAGCAGTCTGCACTCAGTGCCGTATTAACCACGTAGCAAGAGTAGCAATTGCTACGGGCCCCGCGCAAAAAGGGGCCCCGCGTATCCAAATCAGCTCACCTCCACAATCAATAATAATTTTGCCGAAGATGAAAGAAAAATTGACAACTTGTATGTCCAACTTTAATCTCGAATAACTTTTGAAAGAGTGAATTTATCGAAAAATTATATGAGACCTTTTTTGTAGAACGTTCAATTTCCTATAATAGTACATTACTTACCAAGGGCTGTAAAAGAAAGAAAGCCCGAAATCGCAGGTATTTGTGACCCGAGCCGCGGGCGAGGGTTGTAAATATGCGATAGAGGGCTTTCTTTTTTTACTGCCCGTGGTGAGTACACAATTTTACGTCTTCACCTGGCCACAATGCGAGTTTTACTGTACGCGTAACGTGCGGTAAAACTCACATTATGGCCAGGTGTGACGTAAAAACATTTATCGCACTAGGTTGTACAGTGCTTGTGAGACCAGATGTAAAATCCCAAAGACAACAAAAATGCCACAAAAAAAAAAAAATTTTTTTTACCTCTTTTATACTTGAGAACCCGTAGCAGATCAAGGGCCACTCTGATAGTATTTGCAACGGGCCCGCGCTTGCTTAATCCGGCAATGCCTGCACTGGGTCTAAAATCACTTTGTTGTTTGTTTACCTACCGACCTAATGTATAAACGGCACGGTTGGCGCAGTGGTTAAGCGATTGACTACTGCGCTGCGTGTAGCGGGTTTGATTCCCGCACGGAACAAATATTTGTATGATCTACAAGTAGGTGTTCCGGGTCTGGCTGTTTGTGTATGTGAGTTTAAATGTTTGTAAACGCATCCACGATACAGGAAAAATTCCTAGTGTGGGGCAACGTTCCTAAAAAAAAAAAAAATACCTAAACGAAAGCAAAAGTAGTGTGTAAGGAGTATATTATATAGCATGTAGCGTTCTATATGTTCTGCCTACCCCATGGGAAAAAGCCGAAACTTTTTAGGTACTTAGTGAAGGAATGCCTGTAGCACTAACAAATATTAAAAGCTCTGTGTTCATTGAACAGAAAGGGGCTCGTCATGAACGAACAACAAAAAACTAAATACCTACGGCAAACGAAATTTTATGAACCTTTTTTAACAAAATGGTCGCGCAAATGCACTTGTTGTTGAAAAAGCCGTCAATGATCGTGTATTTCTATTGTGCGTTATCCATTGGAGCGTAGTTACAAAGCGGAATGAAAGAGCCCAAAGGACCGGTGCAGTGGAATGTACATTTCGGATGTATCAGACTGATAGCTAGTAACACTGTGAGCTCGTTTGTGGTACACATGGCTACATATCAAGCTATATTTTCCAGTACAAGCTGACCTCTCATTGTACGGAAATCCTATACAATGCGAGATCAGTTTAAACTGGAAAAGGTATGGGATATCGCCGCCCTACAACGAAAACCAATTAAATCATTAAAAGTGCAAACGGAGATATCGCGATTACAAAGTTTATGGGGTTGAAAATACCTTTTGTAGTATTATATTGTTATTATTACTTCATAGAATCAGTACATTTATATTCTATTTAAACATGTCTATTGAGATTTAAGAAAGTTATTGCTTTGTAATGAAATTTTCAATAATTGTCACATAATCTGCTTAATGTTTTGTATTTGAAAACAAACCTTGGAAATGCTTGAAATAATTGATTATCTTATCAGCTAGCAGCGAAACTATAAGACTTAGCGATTAATGGGTTTTCGCAGACGAAGAACACAAAATTTTAAGTGCTTTGGCATTCATAAGTCACTTTCGTAAAAATTTCGATTTAATTTCGAATTTCGTTGTAAGGCGGCGATATGTAGCCGTGTCCACGTAGCCAATAATTTCCCCTCTGACTTCCATTCAGAGGATTGAACAAAGGTCCTCCCCCCTTCCGCACCCTACGAAATATTGTGAGGGCGGAACGTACCCGGTGCCTGTACAGCGCAATAACTAATTAGTGCGAACTCTGAACAATACGTCGTTACACAAATTGGAAGCCTGCGGTGATTATATTTGTATTAAACGAAGCAGCAGTTTTATGTTCGTCGAAGTATATTTTAATAACGAAAGCAAATGCATTTATCAAAAACTAGCTTTTGCCCGCGGCTTCGCCCGCGTGGATGTCGGATATTATCCCATGGGAACGTACTACTGAGATAAAAAGTACCTTATATTTTTTTTTTTTTTTATGTAGTGCATCTCAGAGTTTAACCACAAGGAGTTGCTACTCTTTAACCGGACTTTCCTGTGGTTACCTTAAGCTCCTAAAAACTTAATGCCCCCAGCCAGGGCGTAAAAACTTATAAACTAAACTACTGCACGCTAAGGGCACCCCCTGTGGGGTACGAACCTCGGCTTAGGGCAGCGTCGGAGGGAGGGTGGCAAGGGACCGTCGGTGGCTGGATAAAATCAGAGTTATGATTATTATCCCGGGGATTTAAAGCTACAGGCTGCTCAGCTAAAGCGCGTGCTGGCAATTCACTTACAAGTAAGGGTCGGGGAGGACTATTTAGTCGGGAGTTTCGCGCGAGGCCTCGGCGGCGAGGTCGGAATGACGATCGTGTATTGTGTATTCTCTTACGAACTGTACTAGTTTCCCTACGACTCTCCTGGAGGAGAGTAGTGGGGTCGTCTGGGTCGGTCAGTGCATGCCTTGGACGGCGGGTCCTACTGATTTGTGAGGAGACATAATTTGCGGCCTTCACAACTAGAGCGTTGCGATGAGAGCTGCTGTATCAAAGGAGCGCTTTGAAATGCTTTTCATCAATTGGGCCTATCGTGGGGATTTTGAGTTCTACGTGGAGGTTGGTGTTCCGAACGAACCAGGGGGCTCCCGTGATTTTACGTAAGAATCGGTTCTGAAAGTACCTTATGTGTTAATCCAGGTTAACTATATGTGTGCCAAATTTCATCCAAATCCGTTCTGCCGTTTTATCGTGATAGAATAACAAACATTCAAACTTTCACATGTGTATTATTAGTAGGATAATTACCTAACTTTTAAAGTTTTATATCCGATTATAAGATAACATTTTAATAATAGCGGAAGTAACAAAGAAACTGCATTTTAAGGTTAAAATATAAATCTATTATACAAAATTCTCGTGTCACAGTGTTTGTAACAAAACTCCTCCGAAACGGCTTGATCGATTCTTATGAAATTTCGTATGTATATTCACTAGGTCTGATTGAAATTTTCACACTTCTACCACCAACTCCTATTTTTTAATAGCGATATTAGTACTTTAATAATTAGAAGGAAAGGAAGGAAGGTCCAGGTTCAGGGAAGGTTTAAGGTAGGGTAGTGTAGGCTAGGGTAAGGTAGGGTAGGTAGGTAGGGTAGGTAGGTTAGGTAGGGTAGGGTAGGGTAGGGTAGAGTAGGTAGGTAGGGTAGGGTAGTGTAGGTAGGGTAAGATAGTTAGGTAGATAGGAAGGGTAGGGTAGATAGAGTAGGTAGGGTAAGTAGGGTAAAGTAGGTAGGTAGGTAGGGTAAGTAGGGTAGAGGGTAGATAGTACTACCCGTGCGAAGCCGGGCCGGGTAAAGCTAGTAGGATATAATATAATACCTTCGTAGGTATAATTACTTATTTAATTTTTAACTATTGATTATTTGCGAGGATTATCGTGATCATGTGAACGCGAAGATTAACTTCACAAACAACAAAGATTTATTTAGAACTGCAAATGATGTGAATCCAAGAAATCGTAGAGATCCATTCAGACTCGTACTAAATGACATTCCTAGATCTACAAAATACAATAAGAACTGTTTAGCAATGTGTATACGTATTTTTTATAGTAATTACCAAGCAACTTAAAAACGTTGACTTCTAGAGCATTTAAGCACAAACTATATAAATGGCTAAATATACAAAATATATATTCTATTAAAGAATTTATAGAGACTAAATATGCTCCAACAATTGTATAACAGTATGTGACGTAACGCATACCGACAAGTTTGCATGCGTTGTATTGTATGTATAGCAAAACATGAAAACACATATTTTTTTTAATGTAAATAAAAATGATTTGATTTGATTTGATTTATTAATTGCTGTACGAGTTACGACGGTGACGCGTAACCAATTTTTCCCCTACCGAAATCGCTCAAAGTGCCAAAAGACGTTTCACTACAAAAATAAAAAAGATAAGAGAAAAACGCCACATGAATACGACACATTTTCATACAGCGAGGCGAGGTATTTGAAAACCACAACGACAATGCTGCAAATAGTTTATTTTGTCTAAGTGCACCTTTTGCTGGCTTCCACAAATTGGCTCACAAAGGATCCAAACTAGTTGCATCGTCCTACTTGCAGACGGTGACCACGTGGTGACGTATGTAGCAATCTACAGAGATTGCTATTAGGTGTATCCGCATACGAACCACGTGCCTCTGCCACTGGTGGTCGGCTACGGCAGCGACCGCGACGGTGCGCGGCGCGGTGTTCTCATACGGCGTCCGTTTTCATTGTTAACATTTTAGGAAAATCATCTGCTTTTTAGGTTTCCGTAGTCAACAAGGAACCTTTATAGTTTCGCCATGTCTGTCCGTCTGTCTGTCCGCGGCTTAGCTCAGAGAATTTTAGTACTAGAAGGCTGCAATTTGGTATGGGTATACATATTAATAACGCCGACAAAGTGGTAAAATAAAATCTAGAAATATATTTTTTAGGGTATCTCCCCTACACGTAAAGTGGGGATATTTTTTTTTCTCGTCTATTCCATAGTGTGGGGTATCTTTGGCGAAATAGCGTTAAATAGCTCACCCTGTGCCCGACGTGCTTAATATTTCAAATGATATTAAACAGGATGCTTTATATGCCGATTACTGCTGCCTTAGAGAAACATTTGAACACCTTCCAAAAGACAAGGGCAAACAAATAAGTGTGTACTTCGTTATTTTAATAATAAAAATTTACATTTGGATTTGTAATATTTTTTCCCGACGATAATCCCGAAACCTTTTGTTTGAAACTTTGCCCAGATATTTCAGTCTTCCCATCTTGCAACCCTAATTGTAAAGCTTGTCACACTTGGTAATTATTAGTCTAATGGGCAAACGGTCACAGTCTCTCGCCTCGATTGTCTTTGAATAGCCAATCAAACGACATCTGGCCTAGCCTTAGCTGTCAGCTTGTATGTGTACGGAATACTAAATTAACTACAGAATCACCCATTTCAATTCCGTGCAGAATAACCCATTCAATTACGATTGGTAGTGCATAAAGTTGCAAATTGCGTTACTAATTGCTATACGTCCAAAAAAGTATTTTACTGGTCATATTTAAGCATATACGTCGAATTACCATTAACACTGAAAATCCCTACATTTTCATGATTTACATATTGAGCAATCCACTATAATACAGGGTGACAGGGACATCGACGTGCTACCTGTTAACATGGATTCAGTAGTTGAAAATTATTGTTGGTTATAATAAAAAAAATCTGCTGTTAAAATGTATGGAACAAACTTTTTTTTTATTACTTGCGAAAAATTTCATCGCACTCATAGTCCAGAATCATGTATTTACCAAATACTTGGTAACAGGGACCCAAGTCTGCTATTTTTATAAATTCGTCACTCCAACACGATCCCATTGTCGTTTTGCTAAAAGTTCGTAATCTGCTAAATTCATAATGGTCGATCTTTGGTCGGTCAATGGTCTCGTAAAAGAATTGTATTACAATGGCATTTTGAACATTTATTCATGCCAGATTTCATTATATATATTTTTACATATTATTTATCAGTGTTATAAGCAATCTGAAGTAGTAGGAAGTTGGTAGTTTAGTAGGAAGTTTCATTTGTCATTATGTACGAGATTTCCAATTCTTTCAATGGAGTGTCAGTGGCTGACCATTGGAAAGTCATAATGACGCCATTATATTAGTAGATTACTAAACTTGTCAAAATCAACAATTATGAAATCAATGATAGACCATTCTGACACTATTGTAATAGCAGACTTGAGGCCCTGGTTGCTTGTCGATGTCCCGGATACCCTGTATACTCGTAGTTTTACAATAAACCCACTAACTAAAAAAGTATTTGTTCCAGATAAAACCGGGTACACCTCAGGCGTTGACACCGTGATAAGCTGTAGTTTTTCACCCGACTACGGCGCAGCAAAAGAAGAGTAATATCTTGGGTAGTATGGTACAGATTAGTATTGTTAAGGTGCACCCACACCGAAGTTACTTTTTGAAGACCTTACCTTTTTGTAACATGACAACATTATGTAACTTTCATTTTTTTTAGTAAGTTTACAAAATAACTTGCTGTTCAGTTGTTGCCCACTAACACTCGCAAGCGTTACTTCACAAAAAGTAAAGGTGCTCTTATACGGGCAATATTTTGAGCAATAATTGCTCGACAACACTAATGGATAAATCTGAATCAATTAAGTGGAGCAATCTGGAGCAACAACAATAAAATGCGGCAATTGTTTCGGGAATATTGCTTCTAATTGCTCCATATATAATATTTCACATTTCTCAATGTCGCCGAATATCCAATCGATTTGGAAATTTGTAGTCAATTTTCTTTCTATCTTGTTTGTACTTATAACTACGTCTCGTTTTGCGAGAGGAACCGACCGGCCGGCAGCGGGGACGGCGGGGGGGGTGCGCAACCGCCGCCCCCGCCGCCATTTTTTTTCTTTCTACGTGCAGTGCAGTACAAGTGTGTCGTCGATGTATTGGCTTGTATTGCCTAGTTTTTTAAGTTGCTCCATATTGCCTGGTATTGTGTGGCCGTATCTCTGGCAACAGGTGACTACATGTTGCCATCGCCCTAAATTACTGGATGTAGTCGTGACGTCATATTTGACAAGAATTGACCAGGATTGAGCAATTTTAATTGCCCGTGTAAGCGCACCTTAACTTCGGTGTAGATGTTTCTTAAGATGTTTTGATATGGTACGACTATAGTATGATTTGACTTTCAAAAAAACTGTTGGTTACAGCGTATTTTTTTTTTAAATTAATTGTATTAGGTTAATTAATAGAATAATTAACGTAGCACCCGTCCGTGGGAATACATTTTTCCCAAAACTAAAAATTTGTCGATAATGACAAAACCGGACAGCCTGAACAATAAAAGAACTAAACAAAATGGCTTTTTTAGCCTTTTTGCAATGCTTAGAAAAGGCAATTAGTAGGTACTAAAAACCTATACGTATATTCCAATACAGGGCTAAAGCCACTTCTTAGTAAATCTTTAAGTACGTATATTAGTCTCAGTGTCAATGAGATTTGTTTAGTTTATTTTCACTGTTTACAAACTGAGATTGCAAAGAAAAAGATAGTAAACAAACATATTACTCAATGAAATGTGTAATCATCAAGATAAATATTTTAATGCCTGAGAATCAAAAGAGTGTTAGAAATAAAAGTAAGTTTGATAAAATAACGCAGCGTGACTTTAAATAAATAAAATGTTCTAAAATATCAAAGACTGACACCTATTACACACAACAATCAAACTTTTAAACGACAATAAATTGGTAAAACGAATTAAAGCCGCATCAAAATGTATGAAACTGTTAATCCAGTGCGAGTGACTATTCCTGATCAGACTAATAATAATAAGTGCTGACTAAGACTAATAATAATATACTAATAATTAATAAGTGCTGGAGTGTCCCAATATATGATAAATTATCTTTTGACTTAACACTAGGACCTTTATGAATGTATACTCTCAATTGTTTAAATATATTTTTTTTTTATATTTTTTTTTTTTTTTTTTGACATTGAATTTTACATAATTACCTTCTGATATAAATTTGACATTGTATTTATTTGTTGACATATTTTAAATTAATCTGACTCTTGAACTAACTTTTCACTTCAATTTTAATTAGGCTTTTGAATGTTTTGTCTCTGCATGTGATAATTTTATTTAATATGTAATATTCAACACAATGTTAATTGTTAATGAATAAATAAATGAAATGAAATGTCCATTTTCCTGCACCCTTGAGGTTCTCAGCAACAGCTCTGAGCCTAAATTAGCCTGTTTTTACACCTCGATAATCGTGGCCACCTAGTGGACCCAAATAATATAATAAAGCTGTACAGCTGCGTTATTATGAAACGAAGAATTAAACTATCAAGGTGTAACGTTAAATAAATATAAACGACTAGCTTCTGCCCGCGACTTCATCCGCGTAAAATTTCGGCCCACAACCCACCCCGTCGCATCGCATCGCCCGTCCGAGCAATTACTTCGTTTTCGCTTAGCATTTTTTTCCGACTTTTGTCGTTTTTCTCGGCTCAGGGGCGTAGCGTGATGTTAAATAGCCTATACACTTATTTTGTTGCGAAATTATTTTAAATTATGATATCTCTTAAGATGCTGATTGAAATCAAGTGATGTCAAGGACAATTTTGTTTACATTTAAATACTTGTGATTAAAACATATTTATTTGGATAAGGATTATTATTATGTTGACAAAACTCCTTCGCAAACAATGCATTAATTTCGAACAAATTTGATTACCATAAAAAAAGATTATAGTGAGTTAATCTTAAAAGATAGACATATGCTGTCGCGGACTTTTTATTAGAACTTTTAAAGAGGAACAATTCTATCATAGATGTTAATTGCGTAACTTAAACCGTTTACGCAGCGCACGTAAAGGAAGCTCTCAAAAAAGAATATTTTTTCCCGTTTTTACAACATTTTTCATTTATGCTCCGCTCCTATTAGTCGTAGCGTGATGTTATATAGCGTATAATATTTCTCGATAAATGGACTATCCAACACAAAAATATTTTTTTAATTCCAACCAGTAGTTCCTGAGATTAGGGCGTTCAAACAAACATGAAACTCTTCAGCTTTATGATATTAGTATAGATTTATTTTATTTGACCACTCACTTGTGAATTAAACTCTCTGGCACGTAAAATATCATTTCAATTCCGAAATGAAAATATGAATGAAAAGTGTGACACATAATCCTCTTTACAGTTTTGCAAAGTTAAGCTGTTTATTTACAGGCATCCGATTAACACAATAATAATTAATTCAACCAATATTTTATTGAAATGATTTTAAACATATTTTTGTTAATTAAGTTAATTTAATGTTTTGTTAAGTTAATGTACCATGTTCATTTAATTGTATTGTAGTGTTTTTGTAGTGTTTATATAAATTAACTAGCTTTTGCCCGCGGCTCCGCCCGCGTGGATGTCGGTTATCGCGTAAAAAAGTAGCCTATGTCCTTCTCCATATCTCAGGCTATATCTCTGCCAAATTTCATGACGATCGGTTCAGCGGTTTAGGCGTGAAAACGTAACATACAGACAGACAGACAGACAGACCGACAGACAGAGTTACTTTGACATTTATAATATTAGTATGGATTTACCTTAAACGAGTAAGAAGTTCGAAATAAAAACGTGTGTTATGCGTGCAAAAGAGTTAAATAAACAAAACCAAATAAAGAAAAGCGGCCAAGTGCGAGTCGGACTCGCCCATGAAGGGTTCCGTAGCAGCAATTGCGGTTTACGATTTATGACATATCAAAAAAAAAACTACTTACTAGATCTCGTTCAAACCAATTTTAGGTAGAAGTATACATGGTAATGTACATCATATATTTTTTGTAGTTTTATCATTCTCTTATTTTAGAAGTTACAGGGGGGGGGACACATTTTACCAATTTTAAAGTGTCTCTCGCGCAAACTATTCACTTTAGAAAAAATGATATTAGAAACCTCAATATCATTTTTGAAGACCTATCCATAGAGATCCCACACGTATGGGATTGACGAATTTTTTTTTTGAGTTTCAGTTCTAAGTATGGGGAACCCCCAAAATGTATTGTTTAATTTTTTCTATTTTTGTGTGAAAATCTTAATGCGGTTCACAGAATACATCTACTTACCAAGTTTCAACAGTATAGTTCTTATAGTTTCGGAAAAAAGTGGCTGTAACATACGGACGGACAGACAGACAGACAGACATGACGAATCCATAAGGGTTCCGTTTTTTGCCATTTGGCTACGGAACCCTAAAAAGGAAATGACACCGGTCACGGTCTTTAAAATTTATTATTTCATTTGATTTTCAATTTAGGTAAAACTACACAAAAAAAAAACGCAAGCTAATCAGTAATGTTAGTAGATATAGTATAAACGTCTGATTTTACCTAATTGTTAACCATATTAATAAACATTTAATGTTAACATATCTGTTTCAAAGCATTGCAAAGTTTTCTATCTATAATTTGATTAATTTAAGTAATTACTACATAAGTAGTAATTTAAGTTTTCACACACACACAAGAAGATATTTGAGATGTTGTATAAACACAAAATATAATCACAGTTGCAATTGAATTATAATTCGCCAAACAATTCGCAAAATAAACACAGAAAGAAGAATAAAATATCAGACGAAATAAAGTTTAAGGCACGAGTGTAAGGGGACATCCGTCTTAACGTGTAAAATATTTGCCGGAATGTCATTGATCGTGTTTTATATTGCTATTGCTTGTTGTTAAGGGCATAAGTAACGAGTAAATAGCTCGTTATCTTGTTAAAACAAATTCTGAACATTAAAGCATAACATTTTATCACTTCAGGCTTCACTGTAATACACTCCATTAATCCAACTTTCCGATAAACGCGTTAAAACCACATTCCACCGGCGGGAAACTGGAAAATAAACAATATAAAATGATTGGGTCAGTTGCGAAAGCGCGGGACTTTCAAACTGTTGTTTGCGAGTGCAGTATTATCAAACTTTCGAGAAAAACTCCCAATTTTTCGCTGAGGCCTGAAGCGAAGGAAAGTGTTCCTGATGAACTTACCTGAGTTTCACGGTGCCCCCATGAGTTAACAGGTGGCGTTCGCAACAAGTTCGAGTCCACAGGTCGCGGGCGTGCGACAGCGGCGACGGTCCACAGTCGACACGCGCGCGGCGGATCGCGGGACGCACGCGCGACTGTAGCCCTCCCCCCAATCGATCGGCGATGTACTCTGCCTAAGGCGCGGTATTTACTAATGCAGACAACTGCCGACTGGAGCTCCCCTTCATAACACTTTTCCCTAATTCACAGAAACCAGTGTCCCATACGCCAGAACGCACCGAGAGCGCAAGCCGGAGGGCGCGGCCCACCGCACGCACTGCGCACACTGGCGAGCCACAGACCTGCGCGACCTGCGCAGACCTTAATAATAAAAAAAGAAACGTTCCAAAGTTTTATCATGACACGCTTGTTAGATAAAACAAAAATGAAGTATTCAGGCCACTGTGAAAATGTTAAATTAATATCCAAGTGAAGTTTTTTGGGCGAACCAGAGGCGGGCATACCGCCGGCATCACTGGAATAGGTATAGGTAGGTACGGGTTGGTAGGTACGCCACACGTGCGCCGGATCGATACGGTACGTCGTTAATCCTCATATAAAACAAAAATAAATCAATGTTTACAAAACATATATATAATTAGGTACTTTGTTAAAAGGCCAGTCCATAATACATCTTTTATGTCAATGAAAATAAAGAAGTAGGTTTCAATCAGGATTATACACCCTCTTTAGGAACAGCTACCTGTTTGCGTCACAACAAATATATTCTGTTTTTTTTTTTCTGTAAGCTTTTTTTCGTTTGATATATCACTTACAAAACGCTTATCAATGCCTAATAAAAAATCATGCAAAGTCAATAATAAAATTAATCTAAAAAATTAAATCAACTTGGTTCCTCAGTACAAAAGACATCTACGCGGCGCGTCCGTTTCCCGCCAAACGCTACCCGAACGTCCCAGTATTGTGTAGGGCGACATCTTTCGGAATACTCTAATATCACAGAGGAATAGGTTCAGTCAGGAGCACCAATATGTATACACTCAGCAAAATTCAAAAGCAATTTTCTCGTGAATAACGTTTGTAAGTTTGAGATAACGACCTATTATATAATACTATACACTTTTACTATTTTATAGTAGGTCTGATCTCAAAGTTGCAATCGTCATTCACGAGAAAATTGCTTTTGAATTTTGCTAAGTGTATACATATTGGTGCTCCTGACTGTACAACAACCCCAATTCTTACCATGAATGTCGAATATTTCAAAAATAGTACATTACTCAGCAGCGGCCTGCAAAAGAGGCATTGATCATGGACGAACGTATTTACATAAAACAACCGACTTACAAAAAAAAAATACTAAAAAGTGAAAAGAAACTTTATTTTCGGAAGTCTGTGTCACCGACTTTGTAAAAAAGTTTTGAGTTTTTAGTTATGGTACCTACCCCACACCAATTCATATAGTTATACCACTACTTGCGACGTAAACAACAGTGACAGGAAGTATTATAACATTTTCAAGGATACACAAAGTGGATTAAATACGTATTATTGAAGCTAACTCAACAAAACCCAAGAAAAATTTATAAAATTTATATAGATAACCAAGCAAGCTTCCTCTACCAAAGAAAAAATATTGTTTTAAATCAATCTACAATTCAATAAAATATCGATGAACAAACACAAAAAAAACGAGACACATACGTGAGTCCATCATTGCCTGGTTGCGGCCAAGGCTTATTTAGTACTTTTCTCAAATAATGCGCGGAAATTCAAACTAAGTAAATTAATTATTCATTCCAGATTCAATGACTAAAAACAATCATTTTTCACGAGCCAATATATAATTTTTTTTTTTTTCAGTATCAACATCTTTTTTTGCAAGCCAGTTCGAAATTTAAATAAAATCTTTGATATGTTACCTACTTGGTTGCCATAATTCGAACTAAAAAGTACGTTCCATTTTTTAATTACACGATCGTTAAGAGTTTTACATAGTAATTTATTCGGTCGCTCTACACGACAGATATGAATTTTTCGGCCACTGCTCGCATGTATATATATATATATTATTATTTTTATGACCATTACAGCGTATTCGTTTTATCTCGAAGGAGGTTGTCAAAATAATGTTCGAATTCAAAACCAAGCATTATTGAGAAAAAGGGATTTTCCACCTGGAGAATTTACTATGTTGTTAAGATAGTACCTAGTTAAGGAAAACTACATAAAAACTTAAAACTAACAGAAATTATGAATCGACAAGTTTTATTTTATAAATCAAACCTTAAAACCTAATGTCAAACTATAACGTTACAAATAACCCTATTTATAAGTTATAATAATATAATTATATAAAAGAAAGTAACTTTAAAAAGATTTAGATTATTATTGTATTGATTCGTATTGTTAATCTAAAACAAGATTACTAACCCTTTACCAAAAAAACCGGTAAAGAGCGAGTCGGACAAGCGCACCGAGGTTTCCGTAACAACAAATCACATGCAAAAAAAAATACATTAGTTCCACAATCGGTCAAGAGATGGCGCAGACCTAAAACTGCAATATTAGAAAAGTGTGCTATTTAGAGATATCGTTTTATTATTCCTGTATTCTTTACAAAAACGTCTATCACATACACATTTTTGAGAATTTGCATATAGCGCTCTTTATTATGATACCCTACATGCCCTAGTAGCCCTCACTCCACTTCAAATTTTTAAGAAACTCGTTCAGTCACTGCGGCAAAAAAATTATGTATATTTTTATTTCTTTATTTGCAAAATAGTTGGGCAAATGTCATCTAAAACTATTCCAAATTTCAAGCTGATAGCATTAGTAGTTCTTGAGATATCCAGCTGTGACAGACGGACAGAGAGACTGAGTCGCACCATAAGGGTTCCTTTATACCATTTTGGTACGGAACCCTAAAAATTAAGTTGATATAGTTCCTAAACATTTATTTAACCCTAGTTTAACGTTAATAATATTGTGTTAATATGATTAATAATGTCATGTCTTACAAAAAAACATCCCAAAACTGTAGAATATCATCGAAACTGTTTTTACAGGCGCTGACCGTTTTGCATAGTAAAAGATTTCAACGGGCGCGCTATTCCTGTGCACTTTTCATTCCCGATTTTCGTTACATAAATAATAGTTTTATGATAAAGATGTTGTGGATTACCCTAATAATTGTAAATACACGTATACGCTAAGTAATAAAACATATACTACGTCGTAGCACAGGCCTACGGCGTAGCAAACACCGTAGGCCTGTGGCTACGCCTGTGTTACTCCTTGACATTACACTGATCTAGTCAGTTACTGCAATTAGCTGACCCTTTGCTCAAATGGTTGAGGTTTTTTTACTAAAAAATCGTATGATTTTCATATTTTCTAGTTTTGGGTAGATTTCGTATAGGTATTTAAATAAAATTAAGAATTATAAAATACAATTTATTGATTCTTATTCTAAAAAATCTCAACCGTCTATGCAAGGGGGGTCAGCTAATTGCAGTAACTGACTGTACGAAGACTAAAAAGGGTAAAATCTTTTGAGTTAGTTTAGTGCAGTGTGAGTGAACTTAAACTGCAGAATCAAGTGTTTTCCCCTCATTCATTCATTCATTTCAGCCGAAAGACGTCCACTGCTGGACATAAGCCTCCCCAATTACGGGTTTGCCATAAGCTCCACGCTTGGCAGGCGGGTTGGCGATGGCACTATGGTGTTAAAAACGAATAGAGAACGCTGCTGCCCATTCTCTAGTAAGTCCCTTAGTCGCCTTTTACGACACCCATGGGAGGAAATAGGATGATGCTATTCTTTACGTCCGGCACCACACGGTACATGGTGGTGGTGGTATGGTGTTTTCCCCTAAACGTAGTGAATAAGAAAAACGTAATTGTACGATTTTTAGGGTTCCGTAGTCAACAAGGAACCCTTACAGTTTCGCCATGTCCGTCCGTCTGTCCGTCCCCAGCTTAGCTCAGAGACTCTTAGTACTAGAAAGCTATAATTTGGCATGGATATACATACTAATCACGCCGACAAAGTGGTAAAATAAATACATGAAAAAAATAGTTATTTAGGGTACCTCCTGTACATGTAAAGTGGGGATGTTTTTTTTTTACGCATACTCTTTGGTGTGGGGTATTGTTGGATGGGTCTTTCAAAAATATTTCGCGTTTGTGAAATCAATTTTTCGATTAAGGGATCCGTTCCTGAAATATTTAGCATTCTTTTTTTCTTACTTTCTTTCTTTCTAATTTTTCCCCCAGTAAGTGTCCCCCCCCTGCCAGCTAAATGGTTGTACTTAGATTAGTAAAAAAATCACAGCAATAGTATCTATAACGAAGTTAAAAGAACATCTATCACAGCCAAGTAGGCGTCACAAGTTACCGAGTAATAGTCAACCAATGTTACAATCCTCGCCTGCGGCTCGGGTCACAAATACCTGCGATTTCAGGCTTTCTTTCTTTTACAGCCCTTGGTAAGTAATGTACTATTCTGCGTGCGGGCAGTGAAAGTGTTTATTTATTTGTAAGTATTAAGGATTATCAGTATTACAAACACTGCAAGATTTTTTTTTTTATTTAAACCTTGCCCCACACTAGGAATTTCTCCTGTATTGTGGGTGCGTTTACAAACATTTAATCTCACATACACAAACAGCCAGACCCGGAACAACCACTTGTAGGTCATACAAATATTTGTTCCGTGCGGGAATCGAACCCGCGACACGCAGCGCAGCAGTCAATTGCTTAACCACTGCGCCAACCGTGTCGTAAAATAATTGTTGTAACACTTATTGTACAAATATTTGCCACCCACAATACAGGACAAATTCCTAGTGTGGGGAAACGTATTCAAAAAAATTGTAGACCACAACATTAAAATACAAAAACAACAGCAAAATAAATATGGGTGCGAACACACAGCATAACATTGAAAACGGGTTCTATTTCTGAAGCAATCCTACAAGTAAATCAACCTCGACCGAGCGAGGCGTCCACCGCCGCCATTTCCGCCGGAAACCAATCCAGGTGGGATTGGATCCTGCGGTAAGGCGAACGTAGGTCAAGGTTCAAGGACACAACCTCTGGGGGAGATTAACCAGCTGCAGTGAGTGCGAAGAACAAGTTAAAAAAATACAGAAGTGAAATGTTTGGCTTCACAAAATCGTAAACATTATTACACACATCTGTATATCGTCGCCTTACAGTGAAAACCTCGTATATGCGAAAAAGGCAACTTTACAGGCGGAAGAAAAAACTGCGCCCTGTACTCGTAAAATTTTATTTTCACAGCTCCTTCAAATGTGTCTTTTAGCGTGCAATATTCAAACTCGTCATAGATAGCGATAAAGGTTGCGAAACTTTTTTTGTGTGAAACTAGGTCGTGCCTTGCGAGGTTTACTTTCCAAAAATGTAATAAAATTAAAATGAACAAAATTGCATTCCCGAGGTTTTCACATTAACACGACGATATAAATACATTATAGGTTGGGGAAAAAGTCTTTTCGCATTATAGTATGTAATAAAATCTCTTTGGCTACACTATTTGTATCTGGCTGGTTTTGGTATCATTGAAAGTTTAAATTTTAAAGAACATAATTCCAAATTCAAATTAGGAAAATGTGTGATTTTCATTTGTTTTTCGTACTGTCAAGATGAGTGAATCTAATGAAGAAATTCGATACATTTTTAAATTTTACTACAAAAAAGGTAAAAATGCAACGAAAGCCGCGAACCTCACGAGCTCACTGAAAGAAACCTAATGAACCGTGTACTCATTTGTGATTCTTTATTACGACGTAATGAAACCGAACCGTTTTTGAAGAAGCTGATAACTGGTGATGAAAAGTGGATCATGTACGACAAGAACGTGCGAAAAAGGTCGTGGTCAAAGGCCGGTCAGGCTTCACAGACTGTGGCGAAACCCGGGTTAACTCGCAACAAGGTGATGCTGTGTGTGTGGTGGGATTGGAAGGGCATTATCCATTATGAGCTGTTACCACCAGGCAGGACCATCGATTCTGAACTCTACTGCGAACAACTGATGAGATTAAAGCAGGAAGTTGAGAGAAAGCGGCCGGCATTAATCAACAGAAGGGGTGTGGTTTTTCATCATGATAACGCTAGACCTCACACATCTTTAGCCACTCAGCAAAAATTAAGAGAGTTTGGCTGGGAGGTGTTAATGCATCCGCCGTATAGTCCTGACCTTGCACCTTCAGATTTGCACCTGTTTCGGTCTCACCAGAATTATTTAGGCAGTGGCAGGTTAACATCACGAGAGGACTGCCAAAACCACTTGTCGCGGTATTTTGATCAGAAGTCCCAAAATTTCTATAGCAATGGGATCATGTCCCTACCTACAAGATAACAAAAAGTTATCGAACAAAATGGTACCTACATACTATAGTTAAATGTAAATAAACTATATTAAAAAATGTTTTGAATTTTCTTAAAAAATGCGAAGAAACTTTTTCCCCAACCTATTATGTATCTGAGCGCGACGGTCACGTGAGTTCAGTGCTTTTTCCTGATGCCAAAAGTGCCCAACATCCCTAAAGAAGTTTTCACTTAAAAATAACTTTGATATTCTGGGTAAGCGTTTCCGTTTTAAAACAGCCGTCATCAATCTGTCATTTTCACCAGTATACGTGTCATTAAAGCGTCAACAACGCTCCGTATTTGGACAGCCGTTATTGAGTGACCATTCACCGATTTAGAGTGCGTTCCCACTATGTCGTGACGATTAATTTATCGTAGGACGAATGTCGTCTCTATAGTCGAATTATTAACTCACTGGAGGAAACGAACAGGTGCTAGCTGTCACATTGTTAAATAATAAAGAAATATGTATTGGATTCTAGACTTTTACACTTATACAATACAATACATATATTATACATTTATTTTACACTTTATAAATCAATTAAACTAAACGATCACCATTACAATAAATATGACCATTTTATTACACAAAGTGACAGCTAGCACATATCAGATTACTCCAGTGAATTATTCGACATTAGCTGTTCCCATTATATCGACCGTTTATCGTCACTGTGTCGTCGAAATATTTTATCGTTGAACAACTGTCGTATCCAACTGTTCACATTGGATCGTGACGACATTTTTACTGTTTACGCGCCTTGTTGTTTGCACTTCAGTCGCCTCTACGTTCTTTTGAAGATCGTCGAGATTTTTATCGTGGCTACGATAGATAGTCGCAATGACGACACATGTTTTGCCGTCACGATATGTCATGACGTATTTTTTTTTTTTTTCGTTTTACATCTGTCGTGTTAGCCGTTCCCATTGACTTGACAATCTATCGTCACTGTAAATAAAAGTCATGGACGACAGTTAATCGTGTCGTCCTATACGAGTATGTGAACACCTTCATTTAAATAAAAAAGCCACGACGCTTTAACCGACACGATAATCTGTCGTCACGACATAGTGGGAACGGGGTCTTACACACACTTGTTGGTTTAACAATTTTAAGCTGAAAACGTATCACTAAGTCATAATTATCATTACCTACTTAAAATGACGCCCGCGAAATTCATAATTTATTTTGAAAAAAGTAAGAAAGTTTGGAATTTTGCAGGCTACAAAGAATCACCATAAGTAACGTGAGTTTGAAAATTGTCAAATCAGAAACTAGCCTATGTGTTAGTGTGATGAATGAACTTATTGATTTTAAGTTTAAGAAATAATAGGCTTTAAAGTAAGTGTTAAGGAGGTTTGGCAACGAAATCACGTGTTTTTTCAATAATAATACAGTTTAAAAAAATATGTCACAAACTTTATTTATTTATTTATTTATTTATTTTATTATTTATGTACACTCAGTTAAATACATAGAGATACGACATAATTATAATTTCAGTACAAAGTTTCTTTAAATTTAAAGGATAATCGGTTGGTTGCCATCCTGATTTCCTGGGGGAGCGCATTCCACAAAGAGATAGACTGAACGAAGAAGGAAGAGTGAATAAAGTCAGTGCGGTGAGTGCGACATTGAAGAAGTAGATTGTGTGATGAACGTAGATTTCTATTGTGGTTGGCGCAAATTTACTGAAAATGGGGGGATAGATAACTAGTGGAAGAGGGAGAGTCAAGAAATGAGAATACGGTGTTCAGCGCCCATTGCTCTCTGCGCGGACGTATGGGAAACTTTAGAAGTGACCGATGCGCAGAGACATGATCATATTTACGCAAATTCAAAACGAATCGAATGCAGTTATTGAGAAGACGGTTAAGTTTGACGAGGAGATGTATCTGCATTCAGGTCAAACATTTTTTTTGTCCGTCATGTATAAAAAAATATTGGATACGTATTTTTTCTTTTTTTACGTAATCAAAACATTACGGCGACACATTGAGTTCAAATGTGGCATGACGTCACTTCTCAGTAGATTTTACACGTAGCTGTGACGTAACGAACCCCCACTCCCCAAGTTTAATGTGTTTAATCCAAGTCATTTTTTATTAATATGATAAAGCCAAAAATACGTGTCTAATATTTTTTTTATTATCTGATTGACGGACTAAACAGTTTTCCTTTTTTTTTATCCAGGACACATCCCTATTATAGTGCCTAAAAATATAGCTAAAATATTTTTATTACATGTTGCAAGTACCCGCCCGGTCTAGATTAATTCAAACCTGTGTTTCAGACCTATTAAATAAAAAAACCTACCCACCCGCCTACCTACCATGATATTAAGGTATGTTTATACTTGATATAAGCATAATTAGCCTATAATATTCTTACTCCTGGGTCACAGGCCTCCTCTCGGTGAGAGGGATTAATAATTAATTTTATTTGATTAATTAATGCTTAATTTACTTGCTATTGCCAGCATCAAATTCATGTTCGCGTAAGTACAAACGTACTAAGTATCTACTCACATAACTCAATTTGCACAGCTAATATGTTATTGCCAATCCGCTTTGAGCAATTAATGTTCAGGCATTCTCTGTATCAGAAGAGGCCCTTGTCCTGGGCCGCGTGCCAGCGTGCATGTATAACCAGATGTATGAATGTAAACGAAGGAAAAGGAATATGTAAGAAGCGTAGCAGGTTGCGCTCTATAGTTTCTGCCTACACCCATGGGAAAAAAGCGTGAGTTTATGTATGTATGTATAATAATAATAAATAAATATTCCTTTTTCCTACTTCTTCTAAAACTTCTTTAACCGCAACGTGCCTATTTGAAAACTTCTTTTTTTTTTTTATAAACGTTGCCCCACACTAGGATTTTATCCTGTATCGTGGGTGCGTTTACAAACATTTAAACTCACATACACAAACAGCCAGACCCGGAACAACTACTTGTAGATCATACAAATATTTGTTCCGTGCGGGCATCGAACCCGCGACACGCAGCGCAGCAGTCAATCGCTTAACCACTGCGCCAACCGTGGCGTCTTTAGCCGGGTATAGCAATTTTTGGTAGGGGAAAAAACTTATGGGTTCGTGTCAATGAAATGCGCGACATGCTCGTGTACTGAAAAAAAAAAGTAGTAGCCACAATCAAGATTTTGTTTAGATTGACTAAGTAACTTGTTTAGTTTTAGTTCCATGGTATTTCCGCAAAGGAGGCGCCATGTGTTTTAAATTGTTAATCTGTGACTGGTTTAGAAGAAAAAACTGACCGCGAAAATTTCAGAATATTTGTCGAGTGTAAATTTGTGGGTTTTAAATAAATTTATTAAGAATGTCCAGTGACAGTGAAGAGTTTGACGTCGAGCAAAGAGCGTAAGATATAATAGATAATCTTTTGCCGCCAAAATCGCGGAAGATTTACCTAAAAACTTACGAAAGTTTTATGGACTGGAGGAATAATATTGATTAAATGTTCTTGACTATTTTTCTCGCACTCAAAGTGAAAAGTACAGTTTGCACCTTGAGACTAAACGCCAACTTAATATACCCTCGGTTTCATTGACTCCCTCGCACGCTCGGGAATCAAACCACCTCTGGTATATTATGGATTCGTTTAGTCCCTCGATATAAAATATACTATTATTCATCAAAAAGTACCTAAGAATACAATATGTGACATGTTCGGTGAGCCACAAACTCAGCGTCGCTTGTAACATGTGGCTCAAGCGACGCTTAGTTTGTGGCTCACTGAACAATAACATGTCACATATTGTACGCTTTTATAATTTCTTACAAGATGATATTATCGTGGACGTCCACGTTCACGTCACAGCATCATGATAACACAGGGAAGTAAAATACTTATACAGTGAAAAAAAAAAAGTAGTTGCTAAAGATTTTGTTTAGATTGACTAAGTAACTTGTTTGCATCTGAGCCGATCAAGCACAATGATCACAGCTACTACTTTTATTTGATTGAGATTTGAAATGGGATCTTGATTGGAGTTATCACAAAACCTATTTGCAGCAATCAAGTCAAAACATAGTTGCTCCAACCAAGATTATTAGATTAAAGTTTCAATGATCTTTATTGAAGTAATGAAAATGTTTGATTGACTCAACTAACTTACTTTGTAAACATTTTTTTTTACATGTCTCTTGTTTAACTCTTCTACAATGATGTCATGTTAAGGGTAATCGAGAAACTTGTTGAGCGTTCAATCATTTGAACTAGTATTGCTGCAGAAATGTCGTGATGATCAACTTAACTAAGATTTTGATTAATCTAAACAAGATATCGTCAATCAAGCTAAAAAGTCACTTTATTGGCGAGCATTTTTAACCGACTTTCCAAAAAGGAGGTTTTTTTTATATATTTTTAAAAAAATATATTTGTTACCTCAGAACTCCATCGTTTATGAACCGATTTGGAAAATTCTTTTTTTATTTGAAAAGATATACTTCCAGATTGATCTAATTTTTTTCAAAATCCAGTTCTGATGATGGGATTTATGAGGAATTGAGGAAACTCCTCAAATTTTACAGGCAAACATATAGCGATTTTTGTATTTTCGTCATCAACTCAAGCATTTGCATTCAGTTAGTATCATTTGATGAAGTGGAACTGATGAAGAAGACCACAAATGGCCAACGGAACTCGTCAATGATAAGTATTTCACGGGTGGCGATAAGATATTTCGATTAAGATAGTTAAGCGACTATAAAGCAAATTTAAATAAATAATTGTGATGAAAGTGGTACCATCGAACTGATCTGAAGATGAAGCCGGAAGATGTGCACCGGAACTCCGTGATAAAACAATGTATCCTAGCCGTGTTTAGGCTTATTGGAATTGTCATGAGATGCATTTGGGCTATAAATGGTTATTAATCGATTTTTATTAACTTTGTTTGGGTAGTTTTTGAGTTAGCTTCGATTAATACCTACGTATTTAATCCACTTCGTAAAGGTATCTTGTGTCACTGTTGTTTGTGCGGTATAGCCATTAGTGGTAATCGAATTGTTGTGGGATAGGTATCATAACTAAAAAGTGAAGAATAAAAAACTTTTTAACAAAAAAACAACCGACTTTCAAAAAAAAAACACTAAAAAGTGAAAAATAACTTTAATTTTGGAGTTGGTGGCATAAAACGAAAATACAGAACCAAAGACACCGACTTCCAAAATTAAAGTTATTTTTCACTTTTTAGTGTTTTTTTTCTTTTGCAGTGTGACGTGTTGCCCCAGACTGTCAGCTATTCTAAAGTTTTGAGTTTTTACTTCTGTCGGCAGTCTTTATGACTGCTTATTTATTTTTTTAATCACTTGCGGCTACTTACCTAACCAGCTGAGTAACTTGTGAGCACATTGTTTTTAAATGCAATAAATTATGTGAGTAGAAAAAAGGAATAGGTACCTTATAACTGCGATTAAATCATAAAATAATACCAGCCTGTTACTGTCCCATTGCAAGGACAAACAAAATAAGTAACTTCTTTTCACTTCAAAAGTATAATTATGTTTTTTTTTTTTAAACAATAAAAACAGGATACATTACCTGAATCAAAGCTTGAGTTAGACTGAAGGCTTCTCCTGTTCAGATCGAAAACACCAAAAAAAAATTTTTACTTCAATTTACAAGTTTTTTTGTTTTAAACTTTTCAGCCAGCATTGTTGTTACAGTATTTTAAATTAAGGCTGCTAAAGAAATAATCAAAAGTGCACAACCAATTCTTCCGTTCTGTTGCTACACTTTGTGGCTATAACACTATCACCAGACGCCAAAAATTTAAAAAGCAACTGGTGGCAAGCGCACACCAAACACTCTCGAACAGATGGTACGACGACCGAAAAAGTTTTATGATAGAAGAAAAACGGAGAGATGCATTGTAGCGTTTCGCAGTACGGGCGCTTAAGCCTGATCACGCAAACACTATTTCGAATGTTTCGTAAATAAAGTTAGATACGTGACGATTGCACATGACACTGCGATCGTGCTGTAACGCAACTGAGTCCGCAACTCCGTATGGGTTCATACGTTGCATCACCTTGACCGAGACGCAGCGCGCCTGCGCGACATCACAATATATCTTCACTCACATATAAACCAGAAGTTTCAAAATTTTGCACAAAGTTTTATACTTAAGTAATTTTACAAAAATATATATATACACGTGTAAATTGTTTAACTAGATGCGATGACTGAAATAGGTGAGCATGAAAAGGATTCTCTACGCATTGAAACTCCCCATATAGCCCGGGGAATTTACGCCGTATTTTAGGCTAACTTATCATTAATTTAAAACAATTATTTTATTAATTTAACGTGTAAGGTATGGTTAAAATGTATACTGCGAAAAGTTCAGCCCCGCGTGTATGTCTTTTGTAAGAAAACATCAAATTCAATTTTACATGGTAGAAAAATATATTAAGGCGAAAGCATCAGGGTAGGCCGCGAAATTCAAATTATCTTACGTTTCTTGCAATTTGCAGTTCAGTATCGGGTTCTGTGTTGATCTTAATATGATTCACGACCGTATCAAATATTTATTTATAGAATTACTAGCTGACTCGACAGACTTCGTGCTGACAAAAGCTATAGTATAAACTCCACTACTATACCCTACCCTACCTACCCTACCTACCTAACCTAACCTACCCTACCCTACCCTACCCTACCCTACCTACCCTACCCTACCCTACCCTACCCTACCCTACCCTACCCTACCCTACCCTACCCTACCCTACCCTACCCTACCTACCTACCTACCTAACCTAACCTACCCTACCTACCAACCTACCTACCCTACCCTACCCTACCTACCAACCTAAAACTTAAAAAAAAATAGATAGTAGCATCTATTTCTTTTTAAAGTTTTAGGTACTAAGAGATAATCATAAAAATCATCAATAGAACTTTTTAAGTTCATATAATCTTATTAAATGACTATTTCATGAAATCATGACTTTTAGGATTATACTAACTTAAGGAGTTGTATTACTGATTGTAATTATCATAATTCTGTAAATATATATTTGTTACGGTCGCGAAACATACTTTAATCAACATACACCAAGACAATGAGAGCAGTAAATTGCAATCGTAAAAAATAATAATTTCACGGGCTACCTTAACGCTTCCAACAGATTTGTTTTTATGGAGTATTTGTCAAAGAGATTAGGTATTTACAAGTAGGTCAGTAAATTAAACAATTTCGATGTCACGAAATGTATGGAAGCTGGTATCCGCTCCATATCTACATTAAAAAATCGGGCAAGTACGTGTCGCACCACGCACAATGAAGGGTTCCGTAGTTGAGATGTATCCCAAGAACAAACTTAACTTTGTAGTTGAGAAACATGCCCTCCTATACAGATAGTATGGGGGAACATGTTTTTCAACTGCAAATGTAAGTTGGTCGACTATTACTCGTAAACTTGAAAAGCCTACTTAGCTGTGATAGTTTTCCTTTTAACTTCGTTATATATACTACTTTTTTTCACCAATGCAAAACTAACCGTTTAGCTGGCAGGGGGGGGGACACTTGAATCTAACAAAAATTAGCACTTTAAAGCCTAATATTTCAGAAATGTATCCCTTAATCGAAAAATGGTTTTCACAAACCCGCAATATTTTTTAAAGACCCATCCAACAATACCCCACACGCAAAGGGTAGGCGAAAAAAAAAAACATCCTCACTTTACATGTACAGGAGGTACCCTAAATAACTATTTTTTCATGATTTTATTTTACCACTTGTCGGCGTGATTAATATGTATATCCATACCAAATTATAGCTTTCTAGTACTAAGAGTCTCTGAGCTAAGCTGGGGACGGACAGACGGACAGACGGACGGACATGGCGAAACTGTAAGGGTTCCTTGTTGACTACGGAACCCTAAAAAGTATTAAGATTTAGTACAATAATTCCAATGGCCTTTGTCTTGATTCCTTGTCCGATCGGAGTAAAGGCTCGTACAGACGATATCGACAGCGATATCGCGGGCGTGACGCGACACTAGTAGCACAATTTTTTTGTCGCTGCCTGTCGCGCCCGCGATATCGCGCGAGTCTGTACGAGCCTTAATACAGGGTGGAAGTTGAGAACAGGCAGTAAGGGAAGCTACCTTAACCGTTGCATTGAAACTACATAAAAACGTTCATAGGACGTCCTTGACTTATTAAGTAATATTTAAAGACAGATTTTGGAAAAATGGTACAGTCAGCTAAAAAACGTTAATTCTAACTTTATGTTTATGATGCCAATCGATCAGTTTCGTATAAGGATTCAGACTCTGGACGAACTAGAAGTCACAAAAGAAAAAACTTTTCCCCTTTTCTAAAGTACTGATCGATCATTTTATCCACGATCTTTTACGACGTTTGCTACTATTTATTAAAAGAAAGGCGTAGTGTTGTGAATTATAATAAAATATTTAAAAAACCAAAACCTTATTTGGGTATGGAATTCTTTTAAAACTGACATTTTTAGTACAGTGTAACTCTGAACGGGTAAGGATTTAGAAATAGGCGCCATAGTAACTTCTATTCAGTTTAAAAAGAAATATCCAACGATGGAGGAGGGTACCAAAATGAGCAACAACCTTTCGATAAAAATAAAATTACATAATTTTTTAATTGTACTTTCAGCAAAAATATTAATCGGGGCTTTTTTTACATTAAATTACGTAATTAAACATTTTAATTCGCTATTCAACAAAAAATCTGCCTAGCCTTTTCCCAACTATGTTGGGGTCGGCTTCCAGTCTAACCGGATGCAGCTGAATACCAGAATTTTACATGGAGCGACTGCCTATCTGACCTCCACAACCCAGTAACTGGGTAACACGATACCCCTTGGTAAGACTGGCTGTCAGATTTTGGGCTTCTGACAACCCGTAACAACTGTCAAAGATCCACGAATGACAGCCGGGATCAATGGTTTAACGTGTTTTCCGAGGCACGGAGGAGTCTCGGTATGTAAAGATGGTCACCCATCCACGGGCCAACTCCGGCAAGCGTAGCTTAACCTGACGGATCGACCCGTGCAGCTGTTATTACTTAGCCACGAGCTCCTCAACAAAATTAAACTTATTGTTAAAGCGCAAGAAATTATTAGAAGTTTTTGTGCAATAGCGGTTCAAGCAAAATTGTAACATAGGTAGGTAATAAAAAGGACAGGAATCTGACTTAATTACAGGAAAATTAAACACATTAAAGCAAATGGTAATATGCAATATTTTTTTTTAATATTAGTATAACGATTTGCATTAATGTGTTTCATTTAATTTTTTTTACTAATCGGAATTGTTTAGTATATGACTAAATCGCGAAAGTTGTTTAGTATATGACTAAATCGCTACCCGTGATCGGGTTTATGTATTATATATTCTAAGCAGCGGCGGTACCTTCATAAAAGCCGAAAAGCCCGGCTTGCCCTAATAAAATCTCAATTCACAACAACAAACGTTAGCCTATAAATAAAAAATAAATTAAAAAAAACACCAGTCAATGACAAACCTACTCATTCGATTGTCTAGTAGGCATGCATGAGTATGATAAACTTGGGTAGCTGGTGCCATCAAAATTTGTTTAATCACATGACTAGTGTCGTTCGAATGGCATTTGTAGTTTTGGTAAACCATTTAAAACTAACTATCCTATTATATCTCATCGAGATATCAAAACACAATACCTAATGTTCGTATCGAAGAGATTTATCCTGTGTTTTGAAATGAAGATTAGAGTTGGCTAAGATCATTATGATTACCTAACTATATTATATGTTTTATGGTAATACCTCATATTGACATTTTCAATCGAAATTAAATTCATAAAATAATGCGTACGGCAATAGAACCACAAATCGATAATTTGGAGGCCATCTAGTGACTTTTGAAAAATTTTGCATGTGTCCAGTGATTATTATGAATGAAAGTGAAAAGGTCCGACCAAGCAGTGTGGTTACTCGTATGCGCATTCATTAATTTCGTATTTCCAAGATTTTCTAACCAAAATTATAATTTGGTGTTAGTACTACTAACAACCATGAACAACATAAGAAAATCCTTCAGAAGATAGATTTTTTTTTAATCGTAAAAAATCTGTCGGCTTGCCCTAATTTTGACCGCCAGGCACACCACTGATTCTAAGAACATGTGTGTTGTTTTCATAAATGCTTTTAGGCCCATAAACGCTGCCAGTAACAAAATAAAGTTAATGTGGTGTTTTTGTCCTAATTGACCTCAAGTAATTTCACCCTCTAGTAATTGAAATTACCAGAGGGTGCTTTCGCAGGCTGCACCCCTGCCTGTAAGTAAGGAGTCCGTAAATATTTCCAGTTGGAAGGAGTTATCACGAAATTTGTTCATGTTTTTGTGTTTCCAAGTCTTCTTGTAAAAGAGGGCTTACATACATTTTTGCATCGAAGTTGTCAATTTGACTTCAAGTGCCAAATATTTCTCCCGTTCTAGTCGTTACGTTTTATATACCTACCCATCCACGCTATGGCTGAACTCGCTGCTGTTATCGTACCATTATCGTTTTGTAAAGTTTCGAATCGATACTATAATATTATAAATGTGAAAGTAACTCTGTCTGTCTGTCAAGGCGCTATTCCACCAGGGCCTCAAGTCTGCTATTACAATAGTGTCAGAATGGTCTCGCCATTGTGGGTATTTGACAGTGTTTGTATGGCAAATCTGTCAAAAACACACACACGTCACAATGAAGAGACCATTCTGACACTATTGTAATAGCAGACTTGAGGCCCAGGGTGCCGCACTGTGCGACACTGTGCCGCACAGTGTACGGGCACTATTGTTTCTTTCGGTGGACTCACTCAAGTAAAAATTTACAAATGTGCTACACTGTACGCTTACATAAATTACATACAGTTTTGCCGGTGGAAACGGATCTGCAACTCTGTACGTGCACTGTTGGAGTTCTGCACAAAATGTTTGCGAACAAATGTGCTGAACACGATTTTGGTGGAATCGCGGCTTTACGTTTTCACGCCTAAACCGCTGAACCGATCGTCATGAAATTTGGCAGAGATATGGAGAAGGACATAGGGTCGTTTTTTACGCGATAACCGACATACACGCGGGCGGAGCCGCGAGCAAAAGCTAGTAATATATAAGTACCTACCAGGTGATATTTATGGATTAGCTCTGTTCTTTTAATTTTATCTTGAGACAATTGTAGGTAATAGACTGAGTTGATGAGAAATCCTAAGAATTTGCAAATATGATTTGGTAACTGTATGAACTTTTCTCTTAATGATTAGGTACTAAACCTAATTTTATCAAATGTTTGTATTACTGAATTTACAGAATAAAGTCATAAATCGTAAGTATCTCCTATACAAATGACGTCATCCAAATATGATACTACTCTATGACCGTGGCGTCTCATTGAGTAATTTTGTAAATATCTACTAGTCCCACCAGGCTAGACCACTGAATTCTTACAAAGCTTCATTAAAGGCTCCTACAAACAGGCGCGACACGCGACGCGACACAAAGACACCGCGTGCCGCGCGACGAGCGGTCTCTTTGTGTCGCGTGGCGTGTCACGCCTTTTTGTAGGAGCCTTAAAACGGAATCTCAAATATTTTCTATGCAAATTATGTATAGGCATTAAAAAATTAGATTATTTTAGGTCTATTGTTGCCATGAACGCGTGTTATCCGATATTATTGTTATATTATTAGTTTAGATACAGTATCTATGTATTATCATCCAGTTTGAAATGTCGATTGGTAAGTTAAAGTCAAAGTCAAAGTCAAATAATTTATTTCAAATAGGCACGAAGATGCACTTTCGAACGTCAAAAATTACATGAATAGTTAATTGATTCTAGTTGCGCCTTCCAAAATGTAGTTATGTATGGAGAAGAATGGGCAAGAAACTCCATACTTACTCTTTTAAAATGTTAACAATAGTTTGTATACATTAATTAATATTTATAGGTGAAGACTATGTACCTAGAATAAAAAAAAATATATATAAAAAAATTCATCAAAATTACTTACCACAATTGGTAAAAAGAATGAAGGTAGGAACTTATTACGGGCCTTCAAATGAAGGATAAATCTATAACTGTACATACTCTTAGGCGTTAAGAATACAGTCGATATAAACTATTGTGATGGATCTGAACTTTTAGAAATCGCCCCTAAATCAATAAGTTTAGAGATAGCAGATTCAATTTCTCCATAAAAGTGGTTCAAAACGCTGAACCAAAATACCCAGCAGGTATTTTGGTTCAGGGTTTCTGAACCACTTTCCCTTTAAACGAAATTTTATAATCATTAGCATAACTTACGTAACGTGCGTGGCATAATGCGTATTTTTTTTATATTAGTTAATTTGAGACTGGGTAATATTAGATAGTATGTACCTAGTAGCTTGTAATGTTATTGGATTTTTTTATTTTTTGATAGTTTTATAATTTTAATGAACCGTGATTTTATTTATTTATGATTTCAAACACAATGTGAATTGTTCCTGAATAAAAATTGATAACCGCTTGGGCGCTTGCTATAATATACATATATATATATATATATATATATATATATATATGATACTAGCTGCACCCCGCAGTTTCACCCGTGTAAGTTTCGATTCCGTGGTTTATAGACAAAACTTTGCCTCTTTGGGTTACATTATTGCAGTTTTCTTAAGGACAACTAAATTTTTTGTAAATAAATTATAGATGTTACTTCCTGATAATTTAGTTTTCTATTGGTGAAAAAATGTCCAGTAGTTTCGGATATTATTCGATACAAACAAACAACAAAAATCTTTCCTCTTTTTAATATTACTAGCTCTGTCCGCGACTTGAAATGTCTTGTTCCCCAATCCGTTCTCGTCTCGAGATTTTTTTTCTTTTCTCTAGTTATTTGCATGTTTTAATAGTTATTCTGCTATTCGGGGCGGAGACAAATCCAACAAATCAAAGATGTTAAAAATTGGACCAGCCGTTCTTGAGTTATAAATGGTGTAAAAAACCCGACTTTATTTTTTATATTAAGAAGATTGTATAGACAGTAGCCTACCTAGATACCTAATTGGTTACCAAAGAGTATGAAACAATTAGTAACAACAGTTAAAAAGAAACGTCATATTACACGTCACTCGGTCGGCATTGCAATAGCAAGTGACAAATCAAGAGTTGGGAGTCTTTTTTTTTGCTTTTAAAAAAATAATTTCATAAGTATTTCATAATATTCATTAATTATTTTATGACTATACGCCTAATAAATTAACATAAATTGTGTTACAAGAATGGTTACGAAAAATCACAACCATAAACCCTTCAACTCCACGCTTCCGAGGTTCGGTAAATTCACTGCACATCCCAACTTGGATCCTAGCGGACTCCACATTACAAGGCCCCGAGGTTGTAACCCATGCCTCTACACACCTCAATCTACACAAAGGTTATGTGAATCCACGCACAGGAATAAAATTGATAAAGATCCCTGGAAGTACAAGAATGACTTAGAGGAATGGTCGAAAAACTTGGGTTACAGGAATCAAAAAATCCTAGAAAATCGAAGATGGCTTCGGTCGTTGTTGGGTCCTGCCTGGCATGAGGTTAATAAACCGTCCGAATATGAGCCAGCGTGCATGAACGTTGGATTTGGAAGAACACCTTTATCGAAACCTTCAAAACAAAGGGCACCCGACCCAGGAAGGTATTACACAGCTGTACCTTTCAAGGCTCCGTACGGACCGCACTCAGCCCGACCAACTTTCGAAAGAGAAGAGCCTTGCAGATTCATGGACACCTCACCCAAGTGGTCACTGGCCCCGAATCGCTACTCGGTTCTAGATAAAGATCAAATCGATCAAAAATCTAAGAAGGTTGTTTCTAATCGAGGCCCTTACGATTTGTTTACTGGCAATCGAGACGAAACTACCATCAAAAACCATTTTAGTAATTCTATGAAATGCTCGGCAGCCACATGGCCGATTGCCTTAAAGGGCAGTTTGGAGAAATATAAGACATCCCAATTTGGCAAGTTGAATAAGACCAACAGGAGTAAGCCTTACAGAGGTCGAACTGCACTCGTGGACTTGTCGATGTGTCCACGGAAACCGGAAGACCCTGGTCCTGGTCATTATGAAGTTTGTAAACCGAGAACTTTCGTACAGTATAAGCATGGGTTTAATAGTTCTTGTGACAAAGCACCAGGCTACCAAAGAGTGATTGTATGGCCAGGCGTGGGCAGGTACAAGATGACGACCGGCCGCCCTGCAGCATGCCCTGGAATCCCGGGAAGTGGTCATAAACACGTGTTCCTGAGCAAGCTAGAATGGACGATTGGCGCCATTATAATGCCACCGATGAACACATTCTAGTCGCTCTGGTACGTTAGAAATTTTAGTTAATTAAAAAAAATTTAGTACAGGGTATTTTCCAAAAGCATAAAAACTTTGTACCTACATACAGTGTTCCCGTTATTTAATATCATTAACTACCAGTATATATCAACTGTTCTGCCAGTTCTAATTTCCCATCTTAACACACAAAAAAAACTTTTTATATCCAAAAATAATCTGAATTCCAATCGAAATTACTGATTGCACAGCAAAATACTCAACTCAAAATATAACTAAACTAGCTTCTGCCCGCGACTTCGTCCGCGTTAAATTTCTTGTTCCCCCGACCCAACCCGTCGCAACAGATTGTCTGCCCATGCTATTACTTCATTTTCGCATAATCTTTCATAAAAAAAAAATGGTGTTCTAGTTAATAGGAATGTAATTCTTCCTCAAGAATTGGGCTGTAAAATGCAAAAAGATTTTTCAAATCCAACTCGCAGTTCCAGAGATATTAGCACGTTCAAAAAACAAAAAACCGGCCAAGTGCGAGTCGGACTCGCGCACGAAGGGTTCCGTACCATCCATACAATTCCTTATCCTTACTAATATTATAAATGTGAAAGTAACTCTGTCTGTCTGTCTGTCTGTATGTTACGTTTTCACGTCTAAACCTTTGAAACGATCGTCATGAAATTTGGCAAAGATATAGCCTGGGATATGGAGAAGGACATAGGCTACTTTTTTACGCGATAACCGACATCCATGCGGGCGGAGCCGCGGGCAAAAGCTATCCATACTAATATTATAAATGTGAAAGTAGCTCTGTCTGTCTGCCTGTGTATGTCTGTGTATGTTAAGTTTTCACGCCTAAACCGCTGAACCGATCGACCTGGGATATAGAGAAGGACATAGGCTACTTTTTTACGTCATAACCGACATCCACGCGGGCGGAGCAGAAAAAAAGGCAAAAAAATTATGTCCGTTGTATGGGATTAGGCCCCCCTTAATTTTTTTTTTCTGTTTTTTAGTATTTGTTGTTATAGCGGCAACATAAATACATCATATGTGAAAATTTCAACTGTTTAACTATCACGGTTCATGAGATACAGCCTGGTGACAGACGGACAGACAGACAGACAGACGGACATCGGAGTTTTAGTAATAGGGTCCCATTTTACCCTTTGGGTACGGAACCCTAAAAACTAACGCTTCAGCTTTAGAATAGACTACCTCGCAGAGTTGATCATTATTTTGCTGCGGAGTTATTATAAAACAGTTATATCTCCTAAGATATTCATTGAAATGAAATGATGTAAGGGCAACTTTGTTCAAAATTAAATACTTGTGATGAATAACGTATTTATTTGGATAAGGATTAATACCATGTTTATGAAAACTCCTTCGCAAATAATGCATTAATTTCGAACAAATTTGATTACCATAAAAAGGTTATAGTGAGTCAATCTTAAAAGATAGACATATGCTGTCGCGGACTTTTTTTTTGAAAATTTAAAGAGGAACAATTCCATCATACATGATATTTGCGTAACTTAAACCGTTTACGCAGCGCACGCAACGGAAGCTCTCAAAAAGGAATAATTTTTCCCATTTTTGCAACATTTTTCATTTATGCTCCGCTCCTTTTGGTTGTAGCGAGATGTTATATAGCCTATAATATTTCTCAATAAATGGACTATCCAACACAAAAAGAATTTTTCAATTCCAACCAGTAGTTCCTGAGATTAGCGCGTTCAAACAAACAAACAAACAAACTCTTCAGCTTTATTGTGTGGTTATTTCAGCCCATAGCTCCTCTGGCATGCGATAGATGTGGTCAGCCCAGTCAATATAAGCTTGGCAGCCGTGTGACCTACAACAGTAGGTATTTTGAGTTTTGGAACCGTTTCCGTAAGCGTGCGTCAGTGAGTTTCTCCTGTCTATCTTGTCTTGCCTGGAAGGAGGACTCATGGATATATTCCACACCCCCAATTCCTGTTGTTTTTCTACTTACTACAACACATTTTGATACGAAAAAATGCGAAGGGTCGATTGAAACCAAGGTGTAGGGTAGAATAAAATATTTTAAAAAAAATGGGAAATTATCGAATTAGGTATCACTTTTTGTTCCTAACCTCCTCAAATATTATACTTCCTCCAAGTGCTACGAAATTAGATCTTGGAGAAAATAGATAAAATTTTAAGCGATAATTAATCAGGAATTGCATAATTGTAATCTTTACAATTATGAATAATTAGTAACAATTTGCAGTAGAAAATCCCGCAAAAAGAGAACGTTCAGTTTCACATTTGACATTTCTACGAGACCTCACTACACTAGCGCATAAAGCGGCGAATTGCACGAAGCAAAAAAAATACGATCTATACGCGGCCGCTTTTCTTTAGATCTAATTTTGTTGCTTTGTGTCTCAATTTGAAACTTTATAAAAGGTATTAGAAAATTCTAGACACACTTACCGAGGTTGCTGATTGAGCAGTTTTCCATAATTCCTTCTCAGCCACAAGATAATATTTTTTTAACGGAGTGGCGCCAGTGGACCGGGTAGCGCCCTCTTAAGAGTCGCATTGCCTACGAAATGTATGGGGAAAGTTTTTAGCTTTTTCTGACTTTTCTAGTAGGTACTCAAACCTCAGTTGGTTCGATAGTTTTTTGATCCATCACTACATATTATAAAAGAAAGTCCTCCGCCGCGTCTGTCTGTTGGCGATAAACTCAAAAACTACTGCACCGATTTTCATGCTGTTTTCACCAATGGATAGAGTGGTTCTCGAGGAGGGTTTTAGTAGGTAGGTATATAATTTGTCAATGATAATAATATTTGTTGGAGGTGTCGGTAAAAATAAGCCGTCTGGAACGGATCTGGCTGCAGTGATAGATTATAGCCTGGAATAAGGCTAGTTTTTATCCCTGGAATAGATTCCCATGGGTTGCGGGAACGGGATTAAAATTTCATGATTACTTTTGGTCGCGATCGGGCGAAGCCGCGGGCATCAGCTAGTATAATTATAAAACGGGATCGATTGGCATTAAAGTTTTTGTGAAAAGTGCCAATTTTCTTACTGACCGTACATTTTCTTCAAAATGAGAATGGGGATCCAATTTCTCAAAAAAATAAGGGTAATCTCCTAAGACCGTTTTTCTATAACTTCAACAGACAACAGTTAAAAGCCCATACTACGGTCCACTAGCGCCACTCTTTAAAAATATTATCTCGTGACTGAGAAGGAATTATGAAAATCGGCTCATCAGCGATCTCGGTGTGTCTAGAATTGTCTAATACCTTTTATAAAGTTTCATATTGAGACACGAAGCAACAAAATACGATCTAGAGGAATGTGGCCGCTTTTCGTTAAATCGAATTTTGTTGTGTCGTGTCTCAATATGAAACGTTATAGAAGGTATTAGAAAATTCTAGACACACCGATGTCGCTGATGAGCCGATTTTCATAATTCCTACTCAGTCACGATATAATTATTTTTTTAAAGGAGTGGCTTGTGGACCGTAGTATGCCCTCTAATGGTTACTCCGCCTACGCCCCGTCACAAACATCCACCCAGTATTTTCTCATACATTTTGTTTGGAACGGATACCTATTGTGGTGTCTTACGATTTTCACGCGAACGAAGTCGCGGGCAAGAAGCAAGTATTTTATAAAATAATGCGAAAGTAACTTGTCTGTCTTGTGCCGACTGAAGGGAATTCGATGATTTTGGCACACAGTGAGGCCATGATCTGGGTTGTTAATTTATAACATAGGATATTTTTATCCCGATAGTACGTTCCGGTGGGCTAATTTCAAACCACGGGTGCGAAACCGCAGGCAAAAGCATATATTATGTAATAGGTAGGCTTAGATTGCCCCATTAGTCCCGTGGTCGCAAGTCGCAACCGCTACAGCTGAGTGTGGAAAATGTTATTTTCTATTAGAAATTTCTCAGTAGTAGCCCGGAGCTTGGAAGTTTGCGGTGTGACGCCTCAAAAACCCGTTGGCCCTGGGCCTGTTCTATCGGGCTTTAAGGCCGCGTCCTAGCGCTTCGATCGCTTTTGGTACGGACGCGGAGATGGATGAGGGAAGAGTGAGTGCACCTCTGTTTACACATCACACTATTGTGCACAATGGGGATATTCAAGTATTACGTTAACAGGTTTTTTTTTGTTGTAATTTTGTAGCCCCACCTCCCCCTTGTCAGCAAAAGTAAGCAAAGCTCTTACCCCCTCCTATGCTTACGAAAACAAGTTTTTTTTTTTAAATCTGTTCAGGTTTATTTGTTGTTATTCATGAGTTTAGAAATAAGGAATTTATTGACTAAAAGTAATTGAATGACCATTTTAATAATTAGTTCGGTTCTTTCTAACCATAAAACACCGCATGAGAGCGAGTAAGCAATATCAATTATGATGGGGAATCCCTGATCATGGGGTTGCAATCTTTGTTCAAATCAAAATCAATTAAATTCCGCAGAAACCGTCCCCCATGTCATCAAAAATAATTTAGCAAAGACCCCCTTGATGCTTACGTAACACTCGAATGACCCCTATTATCTCGTATTTGAGTAATCTCCATTGAGATTGGTCGCCGTAGGAAAAAAATATAACGAATAATTTTTTTAATGGTATATTTCATTGAGGAACAAATCTAAAGGTATTTTATAAATACCAAATTATTATTTTTTTCAATCAATTATCAACATTATTACATAATATTCAAAACACTGTCGAGTATACAGTTAGTTTTGCTCCCCAATCATCCATTAAACGTTTATTTGAATATCCACTGAAAGTGATGGTAAATACAGTAGATTATACATTTAATATAAGAATGACTCGTAGTAGGCATTTGGAAACATCGATATTTGTTACAGTGCTAAAAAAATAAGTCATAGTCTTAAAGTTCCAAATGCGACTACACGTCATATTGACATAATTAAGTTTAAAATACAGTGAACAACTGAAATCCAAAGCAAAAGATCGTAGCTGTCACGTCGGAATAATTCTTTCCATTAGTCATAACATTTCACATTAAAAATCATCTTTTAAAATCGATATCAATTCTCAATCCTCGCCTGGTACAATTTTTTGCTCAAGTTGCTGTTACTTTTAAATATACATCTAAACTTATATTAACAAATTAAAAACTATTTCAATGATTATACTGCAACGTCGTCAAGTAGTAACTATCCTGTTATAATTAGTATAATAACATTTTTAGACATGAGTGTAACTTTTGTGATTATTTGAATCAAAGTGTTCTTAATTAAAACTATGGACGAGTTTAAGTATCGCGTTTTGAGTTAAACAATATTTTAAGTAATTACTACATTAAATATAATATTATTACTACAAAATAGACGAGAATATCCGTTTAAAAAAAATTTGGCTTACGCTTCATAAAGACCAGCAAACATAACATAACTTAAAATTAAGAGCTTTACATTTCGCTTATATAAATATAATGAAGTTGGCACTTAAAAGTACATCCGAATAACAAATAATTTTCATTTATACCCTAGACAAAAGTTTGTACATAATCAAATGCGATACTAAACATGTATGTCCGTTTTACGAAATATTATCTTATGTTTTTAGAAGCTACATGGGTCATCGTTACCATAAAGTCGGTGCCTAAAGCTATCAGGCCATTATGACTAATACAGGCATTGACACGTTGTGCTAGTCCCTGTGACAGACTTTATCAAATTCATAACTTAAGTGAACTTACATCTCTAGCCCTTCGTTCAACAACCCAAGCTCTATTTATTACACGCTTTAATATCACACGCTTAACACTTGTGTCAGTGCCTTTACATAGAGTAATTCCATTTACAAGCTACATTTACTTTATTATAATAAATTCTACGGTCACCATTGGGAACCGTAAGTACTACACTTATTATTATAATATGTTATCAATTTTGGTGGTCAAATTGGTATTAGAAAGTCCAGCTTCCTTTTTAGATCTCATTCTATGTTTTCGCCTCAAGGAATGACGTGTTGCTTAGTATAATTACTGATGTCTGGAAATATTATACAACAGAGTAGGAATAGTTTATTCCTTTTACTTAAATAGACTAAATACATTCTAACTTTATGAAGCTAGCATAATTACATAGGCTTCCTTTTTAGATGTGTTACATAAATAATATATTCAAGAAGATATAGTGTCTGGTTATATGTTTACATTAAGGCTATGCGCTTACTACAGAATATAATACCCGACAGTTATCAAATATTCCTCCGAGCTTATAATTATTTACTAGCCTATCAGTAAAATATCAGCAAAAAAGGTTTATAAATTGTTTATGATCAAATGAAATTAAAACTCAATTACATAACATACATACATAATCAGCTTATAATATTCCCACTGCTGGGACACAGGCCCTCTCTGTGAGAAGGAGTGGGCCATAATCCACCACGACGGCCCAGTGCGTGTTGGTAGATGTCACAATGTCTTCGTATTTTTTTTGGTTCTAGGACATGCCGATTTCCTCACGATGTTTTTCTTCACCGTTTTGAGAGCAGTGGTGATGAAATTATTTACGCAAAATAAAGCGCCTGTCGGGGTTTGAACCGACGACCTACAACTCCTAAATCATGGCCGTTACCACTGGGCCACCACTAATCTCTACTAGACTTAACTATAGTATTGTAAAATGATGTGTCATAGTCATAACTTTAAATGATCTCTAAAATCTTGAATGATGTGTCAAATTTTGATTTGATTTACCTAGCCACAGTAAGGGCCTTATCACACTAGCGAGTTGCGAGCGAGTGGAAAGCGGGGCGAGTACGCAGCGAGCTCGCCGCGAGTTCGCAACGTATGCGCGGCGAACACACCGCGAAGACGCCGCGGTGCGCAGCGAGCTCGCGGCGAACGGCGCTGTCGACGCCATTTTATGAATGGCACTGAACATATAACTGGCACTGAATGTACAAAACGCGGATCGTACACACGTTGCGAACTCACGGCGAGCTCGCTGCGCACTCGCCCCGCTTTCCACTCGCTCGCAACTTGCTAGTGTGATAAAGCCCTTAGGGCCGGTTGTTTCAAACAGTTCGTTAACGTAATATACGTAGGTACGTCAAATAATAACGATTACATATATTATGTTTAACGTTCGTTAAATACAAAGCGTTGTTTCACTGCATAAAAACCGATCGTCAAAGTTCAAATGTAAAAGAATAAAATGACGTTACACCTGTTACTGTAATCGTTATTTTTTAACGAACGTCAAGGGCATAATTTTGTGAAACAACGGTTTGACGATAGTTAGCGCCATTTATGACGTATACGCGTGCGTCAAGTGGACGTGAAACAACTCGCCCTAAATGAAGCTAGTAATGTTTGTCAAGCCTGATACATATTATAAATTAAAGTCGTTTTTCGTGTCGACACCCCCTTGCGTTGAATTTATCGGTCGATTATTAAATGACCGCGTAGGTTTTGCAATTTTTTAGGACAGCATTTTTTTTTAAATAACCGACGAAAAATTTCAACGGCCACTGCGGTGAAATCTTTCGTCGGTTATATGAACTGAGTCATGTACTGACTACATTGTTACAGGTTGCGCGTCGATGTCCCTGCCACCCTGTATTGCCAGGAAAAAATGGCCCGTTTAGGAACGCCTTCACGTACCTATGGATTTATTAATAGAACAACAAACACAACACGACAAATATATTTTCTGCTGCTTCGAATTGCAAGCAAACTAATAAAATCGACTAAAAGATCGTACTTGAGCACAATAATTATTTTTTCATAGTAGTCCCTTACATTATCCCTAAAAGTATGTAGACGAATGAGCTATATACTGATTACAAAATACCCATATACTTGTCTGCGTCAGGATGACTGGACCAAGGGAGATTTTGGATGTTTGGGCAATACCACGTTTTAGTACCTATTTGGTACTATTTGGTACCAGACATCAAATAATTGGTACCTCGCTAAAGAGGGAAAACTATTACGAAGAAAGTGGCCAGCCATTCTGACTTCAGAATGGCTGGACCAAGCCGGTTTCATCTAGTTGTAGGCGTTATAACTAGTTCATCTTTTCGTTAAAATTTAGTACCTCATTGGTACCTCAACATATGTTTTTCTTATATTTTTTCGATAAGCCAATAAAAATTTACACCTAGAAGAAATTTTGCATGTAATCTGGAGCACGTTGATTTCACCTAATTGTAGGCGTTATAATTATTTATCTTTTCACAAAAATTTAGTACCTTATTGGAACCTCCACATATGTTTTTCTTAGATTTTTTCGATAAGCCAATAATAAGTTACATGCACCTACAAGAACTTTTGCATAATAGGGTGTATCTATTCAAACACGAAATATTTTAAGAGAAACATCTATAGGTGGTAAAAAAGCCATAGCAGCGAAAACAAAAAAAAATATGTATGTGTTTTATATTTTTACGTAATTATTATAATTTTAAAATTGTTTGGGCCATTTTGCAAAAAAACCTTTACTTACTTATTTTATTTTATTCTATGAATGACCCGCCCGGACGCGGCGATGGTGGCGGCACGAGCGCGGTGTCTTTTTGAAAATTAATCATCATATCAAGTAATTTTCTTTTTTTAATATATTCAGCTAAAAAAAAAAAATACTTTTCCATGGCTTCTTTACCACAAACTTTCTTTACATGAAACACCCTATCTATATAATAATGTTTATTTTTGTACCAAGAAAATTACCGAAAATAATTTAAAATAAATTTATTGGAGCTATATTGTAATAATGATGACAAAGTACGAACTAAAGTTATTGTCATAATTATGAAAACAGGTTTAAATATTTTACGTATACCCACATTTTTTCTAGAAATAATGTCTGACTATGTTTTACTATCCGCATCTTTAACTTACTATAAAGTTGAATGAAAAATGCAAAATAAATGGTCGTATTTAATAATAAATCAATATGTTGAGTATTACTACATAAACAGTAAGATAACAGAAGTTTTGCTTGAAGTAAGGATAAACTAATAAGCAGTAAAGACAGGACTATTTTTAAATCATTAACTAAATCACAGGGTGTTCTACCCTGGGCATGCCACGATTGTGGCGATAAGTCCCCTCTTTGAGCAGTGGCTAGAGAGGCGCCACGGCGTCCTCACCTTCCGCCTGACACAGGTCCTCACCGGACACGGTTGTTTCGGGAGGTTCCTGTTCAGGATAAGGCGGGAGGAAACGCCCGGGTGTTACCACTGTGTGGATCGCCCGGAGGAGACGGTGGAGCATACGGTGGAGGTCTGCCCGGCTTGGGCAGAGCTCCGCCGTGTCCTCACGGAGGCCATCGGCGGCGGCGATCTTGCCTCCGGCCCTGGTCCAGGCCATGGTCCGGAGCGAGAGTGCATGGGAGGCAGTCACCTCCTTCTGCGAAGCAGTAATTCTCGCGAAGGAGGAGGCGGAACGCGTGAGGGAGCGGCAGTCTGTGCGCCCTCACGCCCCTAGTCGCCGCAGGAGACGCCCTGGGCGTAGGCGCGGGCTTGCGGACGGCGAGCTATGGGCAGCTCGCCGTCCGGTAAGGACCAGGCCCGGGTCGACGGCGCGTTTTGTTCCACGCGCGCCTCAAAGAGATGTCAGCACGCACTGACGGGGTCCGCCAGGACCGGTGCCTGCCAGGGTTGCGGGTTTGTCCGAAAGGGATACCGCGGCCCTGATACACAGGCAACTGAAGCAACACGAGTGGATATTAGTCAGTAAAAGTCTGACACCCTTCCGCTCCGCCCACAGCGGGAGAAGTTATTTGATAAATTCCCACCCAAAAAAAAAGGGTGTTCTACCCATGAATATGAACATATTCAGGTACCAACTCTGAAATCACAAAAAAAAAATCTGCTGTTTCTTACATTGTGGTCCAGAAGATATTGAACGTTCATAATATATGTAAAAGCTGTTTTTTTTTATATTTATAGAGACCTATTTATTTATTTTAAACATGTTTAGTTTCGTTATAAAGTACCAACTGGCTTAAAAAAAACCGGGCAAGTGCGAGTTGGACTCGCCCACGAAAGGTTCCGTACCACCGTACAATATTTATTAACACTATGTATTTAAAAAAAAAATACTTGAGTTTATAAACACGATTTTTGTAAGGGGACCCACTTTCATTCTTTACTTTATTTATTTTTATTATTTTTTGATACAGCGGCATCAGAAATACACGATCTGTGAAAATTTCAACTGTTTACTTATTAAGGTTCATGAGATACAGCCCTCTGACAGACAGACGGACAAACAGCGGAGGTTTAGTAATAGGGTTCCGTTTAGTATCCTTCGGTCACGGAACCCTAATAAGATCACTTTTTCAAAGGCCATTAAACATAAATGAGTATTTACCATTCAATTAATATGGATGTATATGTAATATTAAAACTAATGTGTATAAAAAAAAATCGGAAATGTATTTCCTTTGTACAAAAATAAACATTATTATAATACTTACGCAAAAATTCTTGTAGGTGTAATTTATTTTTCGGCTATAGAAAAAATCTAAGAAAAACATATGTGGAGTTTCCAATGAGGTACTAAATTTTCGTGAAAAGATAAACTAATTATAACGCCTACAACTAGGTGAAATCAACTTGCTCCAGATTACATGCGAAATTTCTTCTAGGTATAACTTTTTTTTGGCTTATCGAAAAAAATATAAGAAAAACATATGTTGAGGTACCAATGAGGTACTAAATTTTAACGAAAATATGAACTAGTTATAACGCCTACAACTAGGTGAAACCGGCTTGGTCCAGCCATTCTGAAGTCAGAATGGCTGGCCACTTTCTTCGTAATAGGTTTCCCTCTTTAGCGAGGTACCAATTATTTGATGTCTGGTACCAAATAGTACCAAATAGGTACTAAAACTTGGTATTGCCCAAACATCCAAAATCTCCCTTGGTCCAGTCATCCTGACGCAGACATATACTTTTCTTGTCTAATTTTTTTTTGGCAATTCTATTGTTTTTTGTTTCGCCTGTTGGCGAATTACTTCTGTAAAGTTCCTGGTCAGTCAGTTCCTGTCTGTCTAGAAGCAACTAACAGGCTAGCCGGGTACGTATATTTTGTGCGAGTACGATCCGACTCCTCATAAAGTGAATAGTGTTTTAGAACAGCTTTATTTCCATTTAAATCAAAGGTACCGTTTGAGGTTGTTTTTTTTTTTTAATGAACCTTTACACGGTACCAGGCGAAATTATTGCACTTCTACTTCGCACGGGTGCCATCGCGACATGTCAAAACATTAAGATTTCTGCTACATATAATTTAAATATTAATGTTTCATACGAATACACCTTTTCGAATAATTGCTCTAAATGGTGGAGAAACCTGCATCAAAATCCCTTGCGTAGTTCAGAAGATATAAGCGGTCACACAGCCAGACACGAAAAGCGACTTTATGTTACGTATAACATGATCATAGTGTTAGTCTTCCTAGCAGTTGCAATGTTGATTAATAAAATGTTAATTTGTATAGTAAGAAACAGAATGTCGTGATTCCTACGAGTACAAATTCATTTTGATAATATATCTTGTTAATTATAGAACAAGCTGTGTGCCGCCCGAGGGGATTTAATGAGCGGATATATTCTCATTAGCAAAAATGACAAAATTCCATACAAAATTTCATCTCCTTTTTAATACCTTTAGGGGATGATTTATTTCAATATCCTTTAAATGTACTCGTTATATAAGGATCTCTTGTGCAAAATTTCATGCTTCTAGGCCATGGGCGCCGGGAGAGGGGTGCAAGAGGGTGCATCTGCTGGTGCAGATGCAACCTCTTGCACCCCTCTATTATAATATTTTATTTTAAAGCCAGGGGTGCCTGGCTTTGAAAATAAAATATTGTTACAAAAACATTCAGAAATAACAAAGTTACTCCTACTCCTATTTCTCGATGACTGTTCGACAGAAAATCTAATCTACCCTAGGCGGGATGGTACATTTTCGAGCTCGCTACGCTCGCTATTGCATCATACTCTCTCCTAATTCTTAAGGTTCTTTGTATAAATCGACATAGTCAGTTCTCGTTCTGAATGGATGGACAACGGAAAATCGATCCCATTAGAGGCAAGGCGTAAAAAAAATTGAGCTGGCTTCGCTCGCTCTAGCATCCTACATTCTCTTTATTCTTAAGTTTTTCTGCATAAGTCGACAAAGTTACTCCTCGAACGAAAACCTAACATATCCGAGATGAAGTGCACAAATTATCGAGCTCGCTCCATGGAGCTGAAGATGCAAAAAGAAGCTGAAAAGAATCCTGCCGGTGCCCATAGGTATAGGCTGTGCGTTGTCTGCACAGTCAGTGAGTTAATGATGGAATTTAATAATTTTATCAAACAATGTTGCGTTCTTCTACGTTTTTTAAATAGGTATTCGTTTAGATATATTTTAGTAGATCTGTAGACTTAACATCTTCTAACGTCTGTAGACTAGACTATTTTTCATGCATAATTTAAATTAATAATTAGCTTATTTATTTTGCTTCGGCCGTTGTATACCTTAGATAAGTAAAATTTAGGGCATCATAGTTCTATATTGATACATTCACTTGAATTGAAAATAAATATACTTCATTATTATTATATACTACACATTTGACATTTTGAAAATATATATTTCGTGTTTAAAACAACATGCACCTGTATACATCGATTACACCAGAACCAGAAATGTGCGATTATAATAAAAAAAAGTAATACAATGTTCACGTTCGTTCGTATAACCGTGAATTCACGGTTATACGAACGAACGTATTTTTTTAATTAAATAAACACTATGTCATAAAAATTTACAAAAGTAAATGACTTCTTAATGTACTTACTTAAAACAAAATAGTTTAAAAAACTAAAAAATATTTTTACTGCTTAAATCACAAAGAAAATTTTTCACAATCGGAGCTCTGGCGCAAAAACAATCACAAAGTTTAATGGTATGGCTAACATTGTGCATTATAATAATGATAACAAAGTAAAATACCTCTGGGACCACAGGGCATTTACTTATGGAAAGATAGAGGACAAAGAAGGAAATCCTCCAAAAACATAAAATATAGCTAAGAAAATAAAGAATTTTATATAGTGATGATTTCAACGTCAAAATAGTGTCTTATTATATATTGTCTTACTAAAACCGTCAAATACATTCTTCACATTCACACTTACTTGTCACTAAAAAGATTCCTTTACATTTTTTTGAAATAGCACATAAAAATGTGTGTAAATATCTTTGTTTCTGTTAATTTATTAAACAAAACTACTATAATAGCATACACACTTCATAAAACATACAACAAATCTGGAAATCTGTCAAAAAAAATTACCCAGTTTCAACAAAAGCTTGTGAAATTTGTTTCACATGAAAAGTATCGAAACATCTACATGTGTAATGTTTTCTGGTGCAAACGCATAGTAATGTAAAAAGTAAAGCATAATAATCAGTGAGTCAAAAAAAAAAATGTCATTACATAACTAATTGAAAATTTCAATAATACACAATGCCACACCACCCTAATCTATTACAATTTTACACATGTAACAAAAAAAATATTTGCTACCTTATAATTTAGGTCAACTATTAAGGAGATACCATGACATCCTCGTGGCTTTCACACAGATATATTTGATTTGAGGACACTTACTGGATCCAGTCCATATCGTGCTACAGTCGGTGCAAGTTTCATCGCTGTGGATTTCTACGGACAGCTTTACGAACGCGTCGGACGGCGGGATTGGCGCCACTGCCCATGCTGAACTGAACTTGTGGTGCGCCGGCGGGAGCCCCACCGAAACTGTAGACGCCGGTCTGCTGCGGACTCGCCTGATGCTGCTGGAGCTGCTGTTGCTGCTGCTGCTGCTGCTGCTGCTGAAGATGTTGCTGCTGCATCTGCTGCTGCTGAAGTTGTTGCTGCAAGTTTATACACAAATAAGTAACAGAGTACAAGACATGGACCAGTCAACTAACGATTCATAGTATGCGGGCAAAGCTGCGCGCTCGAATCAAAGACTTCTACTTAAACACTGCGTATGTCACTGATAATTCAACCCGTGTAACCCCAAGCTCACACGTAGCGTAGTGATTGAGTTTACTTCTACGTGATACGCGCATTACGAGTACAACCACGCCTATTGTTTGACTACTCCATGGTAGACTACAATAAATAACACTAACAAGCTGTGAAGTGCTGAATATTGTCCTAAATTCAATAATGACTTTAGATATTTAAATATTTAACTATATAAATATATAATAATATATTATATTATATATAATTGTAGGATGAAAATACTTAGATAATGCATATAAAATTGTAATATTTATAAGATAGCATCAATTAACACATAAGGCGGATTGGGTACGTGAAATGATAAACGCCGGCGCAAATTAACGAATTACAGTTCACAGGAAGATTGTACAATCTTCTGCTAATTTCAGCCATAGCATTCAGAGAAATGCCTAAGAGTTTAACCCAGGAATCCAAATACTTTAAATCAATCTTCATACTATCTATCATATTATTTATTATGCATTTTATTTCTTCGCCTGTATTCATCGAATGACTACCCAAGAGTTCTATACACCCACATTACGGGAGCTTTGGTAAAAGTTATATTAAATAGGGGGGGGGGGGGGGGGGGGCGAACCTACTGCCAAAACGAGTTTAGTTCAACTAGCAAGGGAATCCACATAATAGGATCTACAAGAAAATTTTATATTTACATTAGAATTACATATTATGAAAGTTAATTTTCACATTTGGATTCCAAGATTTTTGTATCATAGACACAAACTACATCTACTAATTTTTCGATAAGCGATGCAAGGAGCAACCCGCCTTAGATACAAAATAAATATTATCATTACAATATAGTCTACATGGCTAAACAGGTGTACATGGCTAAACAGACATCAGGGATTTACGAGAACGCATAAATAAAAGTAAAGAAATCTAAAATCACAAACACAATGACATGCAAGATTTAATATTTAGATGCAGGTTTCACTTAGCATTGTTTAACATTTTATATTTTCAGGCGGATACTACAAGATGGAAAATTAAGGGTAGCTACCTCATCCATTGCACTACAGGAATGTTCTTCGAAGACCATCCCAAATTTTCTAAGTCATTTTACAGATTCTGAATAAATTATACACGGCGAATAAAAAAAAAAACTTTATTTCGTAAGTTTATTTTTATGATGACTCAAACTTAAGATTCACTTCATATCATTCATGAAACAATTTTAACTTGAAAATCTTACCGAACTTCTCATTTTAATCAAAAACTGTAGATGCCAATGGAAATAACTGCAAATATATTAGGAATGACTTAAAAAAAAATGTTATCCAGTATCGTGTAGCATCAACGGTAAAGGGAGTTGCCCTATCTTAATGACCAACCTGTATTCTATTTATATACCCATATAACACTATTCCAATCCATTTCAAAATAAATGTAAAATAACAGGCCATTCACCCAACAAAGACAGTAATTATGATGGTGTAATGTTATTTAAAAAGCAATTTATTACTTCAATCATTCAATTTGAAATAATTGATTGTTTTGTCAATTTTAGTAACCCTCACTTTTTATCCATGTAAGATTACTATAAATTAGAATTTAACAATGATGACATAACAATTTCTTTAGAAAAAGTGTTGCTATTTATGGTCGATATATTCTAAACATGGATAGTGTTAGTAATTGCATTTAGTGAGTAATTGTATAATTACTAGAAGTCAAACTAGCATCCTTATTGCTTAAGAAACCTGTCATTACAAATTTCTTCAGTATGTTTTGCTTTATTCTGGTTGGGAGTTGTTGTCATAACAGATTATTTTTATCAAAACATTGAAGCTATAGATTCTATAGTATTGTCAAATGAGTGTTAAGCAATTAGGGTGCTGGTTTGTTTACATTTCTTTAAAACTGGATGGAATAGAGTTTACAATCTGCATCACTTATAATCATGCTAAAAGACGTGTTTGGTTGGTGGCCCACCATTTGTCTTTCAAGCAAATAATACGATAATTATATTTTCAGTGCTTTTAACTTAGGCACTTGCCGTCAATTGCATATCAAACCGACATTGATTAACATTAACATACATTACGAATTTCTAAATTAATATGCATCTTAATTTAATAATTCACCTTTCTTCGTTGCGTTCCCGTAAGTCTCTCCCGTAAGTTCTCGCCAGTGCAGTTAGTTGAGAAATAAGAAATATATTTACCTGCTGTCCAAACCCGAAAATGCCTGTTGACTGCGGAGCACCGAAGTTGAAGGCTGGTGCTGGCGCCGGGGCCTCAAACGAAGGAATAGATGGGTTTGGCGAGCCGAACGTGGGCGTCGCACCAATGCTTGGCGTGCCGAACATGGGCATCTGAGGCGTGGAGTTGCTTGCTGGTTGCGGCGACCCGAACAAGTTTCCTGTGGGCTGAGTTTGAACAGTATTCGCGAACATAGACGATTGTGTGTTGTTGGTCTGGTTGTTCATCCCGAATATATTTTGAGGAGCCGAGGGGGTCCCAAAAGTTGGCGTGCTGCTTGCAGCGTTGAACGGTGTCGACGAACCGAACGTGAACGTGGGCTTCTGCAGACTACTCGATGTAGAGTTGGAAACAAACGGGTTTGGGGTCGGCGAATTACTGTTGGCCGACCACACGTTCTCCTTCTGGACGGTGTTATTAAATAAGCTAGGTGTAGCCCCTGTTAAACTGTTTCCAGGTTGCATGCTGCTAGCGCCTGACAGCGGGCTTGCAGATAAACCATTGGTACCTCCTAGAGTACCGCCGTTCCCGATCGTTAAAGTATTCGATGATACCGAGTTTCCAGCCATTGAGCCAAGTGAGTTTACTGCCATAGCATTTCCTGTGAGTCCATTAGCTGCAGTCAAACCATTGCTACCTCCTAAAGTGGTGGGTAAGTTGTTGTTGGAACCTAAAGTGGTTCCTGCAGGTAGACTAAAGGTGCTTGTATTAACGTTACTACTTTCGGCCGCCCCGAAAGGAGACTTGAACAAAGCAGGCGGATCCGTTTTCGGAGTTGGACTGTTGCCAAATGTAAACGGAAATTTAGGTTTTTCAGGAGCAGCAGGCAATGTTAATGTTGCTGGTGGAGTAGGGTTACTCGGTCCATTATTTCCAAAACTAAACATCGGCGCTGTGGCGGCATTGTTGGTCGACTCACTGTTTTGGAACATCGGCGCTGGTTTAGCAGTTAAATCAGGCTGCTGGAATAACGACGTCGTAGGCGTGCTCGTCTCAGGCGGCTTAAACAGCGAAAAGGTAGGCGCACTAGTCGTCGGTAGAGTGGTAGTTTGCGTCTGCTGTGTAAATAGATTCATCGAAGTGCTCGTACTCGCCGGAGTTTCAAACAACTTGGTATTCGGCGATACACCAAATGAAAAGGTTGGTTTTGGTTTCTCTGCAGATGACGCTCCCGGTAAATCTACAGAGTTGAGTAGCGTGTCCTTTTTCGCGTCAGTTGCAAGAGGAGGATTAAGTAAAGTTCCAGATGTTAATGTCTTATTTTCATTGTTTATCTGAGTTACCGGAGACATAATAAGTGGTTCGCTCTGCACCGGCGCATTCAAGTCAACTGACGGAACCTCCTGTAGTTTTTCTTCTTCCAAGTCTTTATTGGACTCTAATTTGTTTGTGACCACTGTACTTGCAGGTATTTGTTTTGGAATACCAAATGTGAAATTCATTTTTGGAGCCTCATCTGATTTTCCTTTTGAAACATCAATTTTGTTTTCTACCGTTTTGTTAGGTAAAGTAAATGTAAATGTTGGTGTCTCAGCTAATATATTGTTATTTGTTTCAGATGATGTTTTCAATTTAGAGTCAAGTGTCGAAACTATTTCTGGTTTTTTAATTATGGTAGCCTCTTGTACTTTGGGATCAATCCCGAATTTAAATGAACTATTTGCAGTTTTCCCGAAATTGAATTTTAAATCTGGGATTTTCTTTTTGTTTTCGTTATCTGCTCCGCAACACACACATTTATCTTTTTCAATTTCATTTCGGACTAAACAGCTAGAACATTCCCATTTCCCAGATTTTTGAGGTTTTATAATATTTTTAAATTTGTCGTCACTGGATCCGAAGAACGAGTTCGTGTTAGGCGTTGCGTCGGCGGCACTGGTCTGTTTGGCGCCGGGCCGGGCGCCTCCGCATGCTGCACATTTGTCTACGCTGCTCTTGTTTGAGATCCAACAATCATCACATTTCCAATCTGCATCCACCTTCGCCGTGGCAGGCACTGCCTTCACAGGGACAGGCTTGAAGATAACCGTGGAAGTCTGCGGGGTGATAGTGCTCGTGAGCGAAGTGGCCGTAGCAGTGGCGGGCGCACTGCTCAAATTCCTGGGCCGAGTACCGCCGCAGCAGACGCACTTGGCTGCACTGTCTTCATTGTTGACCCAGCAGGCCTCACACTTCCACTTTGACGGCGAACTGATCCCAGTCGAATTGGCTATAAGTGGGCTGTCTACTTGTGATACAAACATCTTATCACAGTTTGCACATTTATCTTTTTGAGATTGACTATCAGCAAGCTTGCAAACAGAACATTTTTCATTCTGCATTGGCTGTTTGGAGCCACAACAGACACATTTGGTGGCTTCTGGCTTGTTTTTAACCCAGCAGTCCGCACACGCCCAGTCTTTCGACTTGGTGGTGGATGTTTCAGGTTCTTTTTCTATACCTACAACAACAGAACAATCGTCACGTTTGCTTTCAAATTTCTCATCTATGCGGCGCTCGGGACTCTCGAATGTAAATATCGGAGGTGTAGTGCACGCTTGTGGGGTGTCATTTGACACTTTCACAGGATTGGAAAATTTGAAAACACTGTTAGTAACTGTTTCGTGCTTACTTGTAGATACTGCAGTCATTTTTTTATCAGCTGTGGGAAAAGCATTTTTAGGTGTAGAGGTAGCCGGTAGCTTTGAAACCGCTGGAGTACCAAATGAGAAGTGGGGCAGCTTATCCTGATCTAATTGTAGCACGGCTGTCGGTAGTTTCACTGGTGTGGCTGCTTCATATTGATCTACGTTTCCTCGGTTCGTTCTTGTTACCCTTGCTTTTACTTTGGTAGTCATTTTGTGGGGCTGTTCCACCTCCGGTTCTTTCCTAAAAGTGAACAGTATACTGATTAACGTAATATTTAAAAAATCTATCATTTTGTGCGTACAATAACAATGTGAAGGCATTTAGGCTGATTTGTACATCTAAATCTAAATGATCATTAAACAATTGATCATTTGAGTACACTCAGAGATGCCATTTAACGATAAATAATTAATCATAAAGTAAAAGATGCAGCTGGAATGTATGAGCGAACATGTATTTCAACCACAATGTTAAGTTTGTTCTTGGGATAAATTCATCCCAACTACGGAACCCTTCATTGTGCGTAGTCCGACACTCACTTGGCCGGTTTTTATTTTTTATTTCCTATATTAATATGAATTAACTGTTGTAAGGAATGTTTTTTTTCTGAGAAGTGTTGTTATTTAATAACAATAGACATGAGAAAACAACATGATTTAAGTGGTCGCACTAGCCTGTTTTATATTAGTATAGAATAGGTCGCAATTTCTTCAACAAACACGATTTATATCTAGAATACCAAATTAAATGGCTCTGATTTCTATTGTTTATGATAGCTGACACTTTCGAGGTTATCTAGGTTTCCACAAGTGCAAGAACACCAAAAATGTTATGTAATGAGTGAGATATTTAAAAAGTCCAAATTCAAGGGGGATTTTTGTAGATTTAGATAATGTAGATGCTATAATTTATTTCTCATTGTATATTTCAAAATTTTAATTTAATTTATTCAATGTAAAAGTGTTGGAAGTCAATTCCTATAATAGGCTACAAGGTGGTGTCTATGTAATTCCTGCATTCTAAGAACCACTAACCCCCAAAACACAAGCTTGACTTAGTTTGGGAGTTGGTAGATCATCAATTATGTGCTGCTGTACAACTATCAACTTTATTAAATTTTACTGTACATAGATTAAGTTTTGGTTGTACTTTGAGAGAGAAATAAATTATTAAATTTTTTTTTTTTTTTTTTACTCATTTCGATAATTTACACACAAGAGTCAAAGGTCTTCTAATTCTAGTACAATATATTTTGTTGAAATAAAAGTAACAAAAATAGGTACGTATTTCACAGATATTATTTTATGTGAAGTGGCACGGATCCCTTAGTGCGCGACTCCGACTCACACTTGGCAGATTTTTAGGTATTTTTTTTCCATTTGAAAATAACCGCGGTAGTTTTTATTAATACTTAGAATATTCTGCATCAATTGATTTTATTCTATCAGATCGGTTTGTGGCTAAGACGGCAACGACAGTTTTCCTAATAGCTCAGGATTTAAACGAAAATCCTTCATAAGCAGCAAAAAAAAATCATACGTAAATAACAGGTTTTTACTAAATGCATATGAAAGTTTACACGGTACTTATAATAAATAAAAAAAACAATTTCTGATTTTTGTGTCTATTTTTATTTCAGAAAAAGACACGCGGCCGATGGAAGTTAAAATGAAATGGATGGCAGCAGCTATGTAGTTCATAATAATGTCTCGAATAATGTGCCTCCACCGCTTACATCCGGAGATGAAGCCGTCGCCTCCAACCTCTTGTGTTTTAGTGAGTTTATTTAGGCGGCCGTTGGCATCATTTTGGTAATGACGTGTGAACGTATACAACGCCCCCACCATTCCCCGCGACCGTTATTTCGCTTGATAGTGTCTAAGTCATCGTCATCATTTCAGCCGAAAGACGTGCACTGTTGGACATAGACGTCCCCCAAGCGTCGATACATTGACCGGTCCTGTGCTTCTCGCATACAGCGGATTCTTACGACCTTCAAAAGGTCATCGGTCCACCTTGTGGGAGGCCTTTCAACGCTTCGCCTTCCGGTAAGCCGTCGCCACGCGTAAACCTTTCGGTGCCATCAGCCATCGGTTCTGCGAGCAAAGTGCGCCGCCCAATGCCACTTAAGTTTCCCAATTCTTTGGGCTATGTTGATTACCTTGGTTTTCCTGCGGATCTCTTCATTTCTGATTTGATCACTCAGGGAAATTCCAAGCAAAACCCCCTCTCCATCGCCCTTTGGGTGAATTTTAGCCTTCTAATAAGGCCCATTGTGAGCGACCACGGTTCAGTGCCATAGGTCATCACTGGCAACACGCCATCGCAACACCTCTCCATTGCTCTTTGGGTAACTTTCAGACTTCCCATGAGCCTCATGACCTGTACTTACGACCTCATGGCATGAGGTCGTAAGTACAAGCACTGGTCAAATACTTTCGTCTTGCGACACTGCGTTATGTGAGACGAAGATATTGCGTAACTTCCCTAACGCTTTCGAACCGAGTCAGATTCGACGATTACCCTCTTTCTCGTAGTTGGACTTTCCTAACTGGAATGTTAGTCCTAGGTAAACAAAATCTAACAACAACGAGTGTAGTCTACGATCTTCATGAGAGTACTGTTATTTGCGCATTTAACATGACCTTTGTTTTATCTATTTTCAACGTAAGACCCACTCTTTCGGAAGCTCTATTAAACTCATCGAACATTGTACTGAGGTCCTTCATATTTAGACATGACTACTATATCATGACTCATATCTCGCGACAGAAGGATAGGTTTCGAGGTATGGTCCTACATTCGGACTGATATAGTAGCGTTTTCATACACTTCAGCACCTCGATTTACCGACAGACAATCTGGCAACCGTACGTAAAATAAAGTAATTAATAACACTGCGTTACACGATTTTGGAACCCTCGTTAACTGTTAGCTGGAATGAATAGGTAATGAATCAGAGATTAAATGTTCCAAACATATGTGGTATCCATCACTTCTAGTTTTCGAGGCACATGATGTCAATTTTTATTTCTACTACCCTCACTTTAGGCGTAAAAGAAACAGTTACCGTTTTCGTTGTATTGTACTTTTTTATTATTTTGTTTTGTTTAGTAATCGTTTCTATTCGATAACGTCAACATCTTTGTACATATTTATTTGAAAATCCAATATGAACACTGAACGTGGTCGTCGCAACTGCTTAAATGCACCAAATAAGTTTTGTTACGTTTGCGGACAGTATATTGTAAAATCAGAAACAAAAAATGTTTCCGCAAAAGTGAGAAGTGCATACTATATTTACTCTATTTTGGACGTGCTATTAATCAAGATAAACCATGGATACCAAAGTTTTTTTGTGATTCGTGCTTTGCTACTCTAATATCTTGGTTATATGCTTTGAGTATATAACACTGGAAAAGGCATAGGCGCAATATTCTGAACAAAAAAGTCTGTCACTTTTTGCGAGGGACGCGGTAGCTACTACAATAAAAAACAACAATGGCTCGCCCGAAAAGAGAAGTCCGTACCATCGATTTTTTTATCGATATAGATATTCATTCAGAATGTTGCTTGAATCCATGAAATAAAACAACTTATGAATAAAATAGTTAAATTTTAATAACAATTATGGATTAAAATAAAAACATTTTTATACCATAGTACTCACGGCCACAAATCAAGCTATATAATTCCAGTATAAGCTGGCCTCTCACTGTACGGAAATCCTATACAATGCGAGATCAGCCTAAACTGGAAAAGTATAAGCTTGATTTGTGGCCGTGTGTACCAAGAATTAATACATTTCGAAAATCAGTAGGTACATTACACCTACTGATTTTAAAAATTAATAAATTAATAAAAAAATAATAAAAAACAATTGAGGGTCCTTTTTTTATAGCTGGAAAGTATGCGCTGATCTCAAAGTTATAGCTATTTTGCTCGGATTACAGGGTGGATTTACTTAATACTGTTGTTTTCTTTGTATGAGGGACAGCAGAGCCACAGAAAAGCACTATACTACAAAAGTATGGCCAGAAAGGTCAGAGTTTGTTTACGGAAAATCTAATGTGAAATTTCATTGATAGATCCTAAAAATTAAATTGTACAACCACTCCACATAAAACTTGGTTTGATATTTTTTTTTGCCAAGGCTATGAATAAAGAGGGCGACGGCTTTTTATATTTAAATACAGTATTTCCAAAGTTAAGTGATACCAAACTCAAAGAAGGAATATTTGTGGGACCCCAAATACGCACATTGATGAAAGATCCAAATTTTCACAAAAAAACTTACTAACAAAGAACTTGGTGCCTGGTTATCACTGAAAGCAGTTATAAAGGGTTTTTAGGAAACCACAGAGCCGAAAATGCGGAACAGCTAGTTAAAGACATGTTAAAAGCATACGAAAAGTTGGGTTACAGAAAGTCATTAAAAATTTCCTTTTTTCATTCTCATTTTTCTTTCTTTCCAACTAATCTTGGTGCGGTCAGTGATGAGCAGGGTGAGAGGTTCCGCCAGGATGTAAAGAAGCTTGAAGAACGATTTCAAGGCCATTGGCGTTTAAAACGAGAAGAACGTTCAGAGCACAAAAGAAAAAGTTAAAGTTTCACGATATTTTGTGTTAAAATTTTATAAGATGAATTATTTTGAGTTTTTTTTTACCTAAATTATAAAATTAAACTTGATTAATGTAAAAAAATCTGGTTAATTTCTTTAAAATATGTTTTGACCTTTTAATTTTTAATAATTTAATTTTTTTATTTAATTAATTATTTAATTCTTTTTTTTATTTTTTATTTTCTTTATATCTCCATCGGTAATTGACTGGTTTCGAAGTTACCTGTTCGGTCGCCGGCAACGTATTTGCATCGGAGAGACCTCGTCTTCCTGGAGTAATACTTCTGCCGGTGTACCTCAGGGTGGCGTGCTATCTCCTTTACTTTTCGCAGTTTTTATTAACTCAATCTCCGACGAACTAATTTCTTCCTACCATCTTTATGCAGATGATTTACAAATTTACTCACGAGCTCCTCTTGGAAATCTTTCAGAAGCTATCTTAACAATTAATCTTGATCTGGCCCGTATATGTGAATGGAGCAAGAGATATGGACTTATGGTCAACCCCATAAAGACGCAGGTTGTTGTGGTGGGCAGTTCTAGGACGGTATCTAGGATTGACTGGACGACTCTTCCCCAAGTTTCTTTTGACAACTCAGTTATTCCGTTCAGCGACAAAATGAAAAACCTGGGGATTATCATAGACAAGAACTTTTCTTGGACTGCTCAGCTACAGGAGGTTAGCCGCAAGCTGTTTGCTTCCGCTGCGTCTTTGAGGAGACTGCGTAATTTTCTACCGACTGCCACCAAGATTGCGCTTGTACAATCACTTCTTCTACCCATCCTTGATTATGCTGATGCCAGCTTTCTTGACCTTACTCAAAACCAACTCGATAAACTTGAGCGGCTTCAAAATTTCTGTATTAGGTTCATATACGGTTTACGCAAATATGACCATGTTTCCGAATTTCGTATGAAGCTTAAGTGGTTACCAATTCGCCTTCGCCGGAATGCTCATATTCTTTCCCTTTTGTATAATGTGCTCTTTTCCCCTTCCACCCCTCTCTATCTTAAAAAACGTTTCCAGTTTCTTTCCGACTCCCACACGAAATTTTTAAGGTCATCAGATAACTTGAAGCTTAAAATGCCCATGCATTCCACAACTTTCCTTGACAAATCCTTTACTGTCCAGGCCGCTCGTTTGTGGAATGCATTGCCAGATACAATAAAACGCGCGCAATCGCTGCCTATGTTTAAAAGACTCGTGAAGGAACATTACTTGTTGTTGTGATTTTGTTCTCGTTGTTTACTGTAATAATCTAGTCTTCATTTGTTTTATTTGCTTATTTAGTTAGTATGTATGTATCTATGTATCTATTATATATCTGTGTATCTATTATAGGATATTGTACTGTTATACTTTTTATTTTTGCACCAATGACAACCCCATTTTATGTCCATAAATTCACTGTCCATGCCAAGGTTGACTGGTAGAGATCGCAGTATGCGATAAGGCCGCCCATTGTATATTTTATAGTGTATAAGTTTTCTTTTCTTTTGTAATGTGTAATCTGATGTACAATAAAGTATATATAAATAAATAAATAAATAAATAATTTGGCACATTCTTACAGAAGAAAATGAGATGTGAAGAAAAGAAATTTTTCAATACAGTTGTTAAACATGGCGTACTTTCAGAGGCTATAATAAATCGAAAATTAAATCTTTTTCATAGGCATCTTTCTGTTACGCAGTCGTGACTTGTTTACGAGCTCGATCATTATGTTTTGCAGTTGAGTTTTAAATTTATAAGACAATTTAAAAACCGGCCCGCCCGACATTTTATTATTCATTTGTGCACCTGCGGCTAAGGAGTGTTTTGAGTGTTTGTTTTATTCGTATCAACAAAGATATTAGGCTGGCAGGCTGTGTTTTAGTTTAGTTAGTTAACCCTTAATGTTTGTGAAAGTGTTAAATGTATAAAGTTGTGGAGTTTTACGACGATGAGGTTACGGTGGGGAACTCGATGTGGTGCGTGAACAATGGATGACGCCACGGAAGACTCATTGCATGTGTGTTACAAAACGTGTAAAAAATTTCTTGATTTTGTCAATAACCTAATTTACGAATACAATTATTTAATTAACATAATTTGTATTTCATTAAATTTCAGCTAATTAATTGACAGAATGTAGGTTAACGCAGACGACACAACGTCCTCTCATGTAAGTAGGTACTCATCACGTCAAAGTGCAAAAGAGAGACAATACTGTACGGGTGACTTTTGTATGTCGTCGTCTGGGTTGGCCTATAGGGCTGGTTTCAGAGCGACGCCTGCGTCTCACCAGCGCCGGCCGCACGCACATCGCTGCATATGAACCTTATCGGCTTCAAAATAATGTTGGTTTTTCAAAACACATCGCTAAAACCAAGCTTATTTTGAAGCCGATAAGGTTCACGTATAGCGACGCGCGTACGGCTGGTGCTGGCGAGACGCGTCGCTCTGAAACCAGCCATAGAACCAACTAACATACAACCGCTTGCCTAAATGTATTATGTGTCGTTGGGCCTACCCATAACACGGTTTCCTCGGGCCTTCGTAGGGCAATGCACGTTGGCCCAGGCCATCAGTTTTGGGCCCAACCCGCAAACTGCCCGCCAATTGTATACATTTGCCAACTAACCAGAGGCATGTGGCCCAACTAAATGCTAACTAAAAATGCTACTAGGGAAGTTTAGTAGCAAGGAGTTTTCATACATAGAATAAAATGGGATAGATTTTATGCGAGGAAAAATGAATGAGTCCGTACGTCTTAGCATTGAATTTTCAAAAGTATTTTAAATGGTTGTTTAATATATTTTATTACCAGTTTAAATTTAACATTTCGTCGCTTCTCAGGAATAGTGTCGTAACAAAAAAAAAAATCTTTAAAATTATTTTTATACATAAAACCGGCACGTAATTTCGTAAACTTTCTCGTGAGTAGCACATTAAGACCTAGTTCCAAAAATTACCAACGTGGCATGAATAACAAGTTTTTCCAGTTGTACATGTGCGCTCCAAGTAAAACGTCACACTTTCTCGTGAATACCGTAACAAGTCGAAATATATAATTTTACTTCAGTTTATTTTTGGTAAACAGTGTCACATTTTGGATTACAATGGTTTTGCAGGTAAACTATTTTGCGTTATGACGATATTCTTGAAAAACTTTTTAACTATTATGTTGAATTTCTTTTTCAATAGTGACGTGTTTTGTGTTGAGTCTACATTCACGAACAATTATTAAAAACTTTAAGTTTTTCGTCATTAAACAGTGAATAAATAACTAATTTTAATAAGTTAATAAATAAAAAATATGCTTATGATTGTTTTTATTTTTATTTGAGACATTGTTTATGATAATGTTAGATACCAGTATACTAACATCATTATTATTGTTGTTGTAAGCAATAATCCGATAGTATTCTTTAAACTTTGTTACGTAATTGAGGACTTAGTGCATCATTCATTAAAAAATATTATAATATCATTGTTAATTTACCGATATTTTTGTTTACAGATATGAATAATTCGAGAGGCAAGTTGATGTTAAAGCTTTTAGAAATGGATACTCAACAGACGAAAATAAAAAATCTTTAATAATAATAAAATTGCGGATTCTATGGGAAATAATGATTAAAAAAATACCGAGAACGAAACTGCAAAATTAACTCAAATTAAAATACTTAAAATTGAAGCAAATAATGAAACTTTTAGATACTCTACATCATATCAGACACAGAATTTTAAAGAGGTAAAATTAAGTATTAGTAGAAGGAAAAGACAGAGTACAAATAATGGAGATATTATTGATATTCAAAAAGCTTACAAGCAAAAATTTTCTGTACCAGAAAAAAAGTACAAAGGATTGCTGAAATTAATTGAAAAAATATTATTCCAAGATTCTATAGTCCATTTTATACAAACCTTTAAAAATTGGAGAAATGAGGTTAAGCTGCTGATTAAAAAAAAGAAGTTTCAGCAGCTTACTGTTTCTTTCTCGGTATTATGCCTAACTTTGATATATAATATTTTTCATAATTATTCTTTTGTGATTGTTAATTAATAAGACTGATTGTGATTATTAATAGATAAGACTGATTTCATTCTTAATAACTCACTGCGATTCCATCAATTGTAAGTGCCATTAAAAACCAAAACATAGATCTTAGAGTTAATAAGTGCATCTAATAATTATTTTTCTGAACAGTCATTATATCAAAACGTTTTTGAAGTTTTTAAGTTGTTTTTTAGTTTTTTTAAGAAAGAATTTGAGTTTTTGAGTTTTTTCAAGTTTTTGTCTTTAAGTAAATAAGTCTAGGCTCACTTTGAGATTAATGTTGTAATTTGATTACTGAGGATTTAATAAATCTATATTGAAAACATTATTGTTTCTTTCCTATGTAATGAAAAAATAAACCCCACAAATATTTGTTTATTTTTATAAATAGTGTCATAAGTCGAAAGGGTTCCAGTTTTTTATATATTTTTTATTTTTAAATGAATATAATTTAAACAAATTTTTTAACATGCATAGTGAAGGGTATAATATAAATTATATAATTAATATTACCTACTAATTCCATTTTGCTAGGTAGATTATACACAATCTCTTCAGAGTAATCTTCGAAAGGCTTTCCTGTACAATTTACTTATTTTTTACACTATTCCGGAGAAGCGACGATTTTTCAAAAATCGAATAGGCTGTATAGGATGTTTTCGTTGTAAAAAAAAATGTCCAGTTGCAAAAACGCGCCATTTTATGACAATTTTATTCAAGTATAAGTGATGAAATGAAATTAACTCCACCCGATACTTTATTTGCGGCGAAAACTGCGCAAGATGAAATTTTGCCCCCAAAATCTTGAGAAAGATATTATGGCGACTTACGATAATTTTATTTTCTATTTACCTTTGTATGTATGTTAAAATAAACATATTTAATTTTTGATTTGTTTTTTACTATTTCCCACATCTGTATTGAAAAACGTCGTGATACACGGGTGTGTAGGTTAATGCAAACTCGTGTCATGAAAAACCCTCGCCTCCGGCTCGGGCTTGTTAATGACATCTCGTTTACAATAACCTACTTTCCACCCTTGTATCACAATGTACTATTGTATGTATGTTTAATAAACAATATGTATAAATAAGAAAACATGACATTTCAAAGCAGGTATTCAACTTTGTTTTTTTTTTTTTTTTCGTTTATCACAGTGTAGTTAATGTTTCTGTAATTAGATATTTATGTATTTTTACTGTTGTCGTTGAAAGATGTTGCTGCCATTAAAAAAGTTTGAATATGTATATCTAAACAAACATCGAAATTCACCCACCCTAACATCCTATATATACCTCAGGCTGCATTCAATACCACATACAGAATAAAAGGCGCTAAATTCAGCTGGTTAGGACGCATTCGTATCTTCGGCTAATTTTGATCTAATTAACCCTGAACTATATGAAAAAAAGGACAAAAACATATTGTATTCGATACTCAGAGCAATATTAATTATACTTTTGTGACGTAAGTGACAGCCTTTTCTAAACCAAGCATTCGGTTTGAACTAGGAAAACGGGTTCAACTCAAACCGGGATTTCATTATGACAGATATGTATAATTATTAGGCAGGGAATTAATTACAGTATGAAATCGTCACATCAGTGTTGTTTAAATGTGGCTACACAACCACCACGGTAAATAACTTAGCTGCTAAGTTTAGGACTAGAATACATTACCCTTTCGGTTCAGTTGGATACGTCGGAAAGCTGGAAGCACTGCTATGTGAAGCAATAATTTGGCGCGCGGCATTCGTCGTGTCCATGAGACGGGATTTCTTTTTCAACCTTAGTATTGACGCGATGCTTGGCACGTGGAGCTCTTGAGTCTTGTAGGCTAAAACAGACATTTATATCAACTTTTAATACGACTCAGTGGGATTTTATCATACTTTAAAAACAAATGTAAGTTCGACCAGCCAGCCTTATATTCAAGCATCACTGCTAAATTGACAAAAGGACCATAAGAAACTGTATACTTACATAAACTTCTATTTTTGTAGATAGAGGATCTGTCGGAAGGTCTGTTTTTAAACCCGTCGTTCTTTGGCTTAGTGTACAGTGGAATCCTCCTAGCTTCCATGAGTGGGGATGAGTAACTTTCTAATAGATCCATGATCCGTCGTGCAGAACTACTAATGGCAGTGTCATCATTGTTGCTCTTAGACTCATTCACTACCGCCACAGTCTGCTGTTTTATATTAGGCTGGTTTATGTAGGAAGATGCTGCACCACCATACATTGTTCTGCCTGGATAAAATGGAGAACCAAGGAGACTAGGTTTAAAGCTAGGCTGCTTTGGATCACGCATTGTATTTGTCGCTGACTTTGCTGAAATTATACGTTCATAGTAAGTATCTAGTGTAAATGGAAAAACTAATAGTCATTCGTTTTCAAAATAACAGGACACATTAAGAGGTATTATTACAATAATAAGTATTTAAATGAATAGTTACATATTTGTTTTAAATATATTTATAAAAAACGGCTCAATCAGCAACCTCGGTAAGTGTGTCTAGAATTTTCTAATACCTTTTATAAGGTTTCATATTGAGACACGAAGCAATAAAATACGATCTAGAGGAATGTGGCCGTTTTTCTTTCGATCTAATTTTTTTGCTTCGTGTCACAATAGGAAACTTTATAAAAGGTATTTGTGGAGGATGGAAGCCACTAAATTCTAAAACACTAAATAAAATAAAGACTTTAAATGATGATATTATATCTTTACTATACGTTTTTTGCAATAGTTTAAAAAGAAATCTATATATTGACAAAATAAGTAAAAAAGTAAAAAATACATACTGCCAATAAAAAATAAAGTTGGTCGGTCCACAACAGTATTAGAACAAAAAAATTCTAGACACACCGAGGTTGCTGATTGAGCCGTTTTTCATAATTCCTTCTCAGTCACGAGATCATATTTTTTTAAAGGAGTGGCGCTAGTGGACCGGTGAGCGCCCTCTTAACAGGAGTATGTTTAAAATCAAAAACACAATTTATGAACACCTTTTCGTCCAAGAGCAGTGTTATTTCAGTAACAAGTCACTTTCAAAGTCACTTCTGTATCTGCATTGACAATATATTGCCAACACTGCAGCTACCAGAGTGAATTCAACAACATTTTACAGAATAACATTTCAACCTATATGAGCTTTCCGAGATATTCCTGAAATAACTAGAACTAACTATGTAATAATAATTTTCAGCAGTAACACAAAACAGCAATAAGGCAAGATGTCAAGTACTGTGCACTAACATGTGATTTTGAAATCCAACAATCTACTGCCTGACACTCTTGTAACAGTTACATGCACATATATAGCCCTGCACAAAATAATATGCATATTATCATGTGAATATATACACAACACATTCAAACAAAACTAAACAAAGCAACTTAAGATATAGTTTACGGTTTCTATATATGAATCTCATAGTAAATATTGTAATGTAAATACATAATATAAAGACACATTTCATAAAACTTTGTCAAGTGTATACAGATGACATAATAGCCTTTTCTGCAACACTTTTTGCATAAATTGATTGCCTTTATCCTTAAATTTAAAATTATCCAGAAATACCTCTTTGCCATTCAAAACCGAACATGTTTGATTCCGATTATAAGGAAACACAGGTTTAATAATAACCGCGAAAACTGAATAATTTGTAATGAATATTTTAAAAAAACATTTTCCCGTCAGAATCAGTGTTGACATACGCAGCGTTTCCCAAAATCAAACTTCTATTTGAGCCTCAATATGGATACTTTTACTAACAATGTCGCATCAAAAGCAGTTTGGAATATTTTTGGCTACTTTTTTCTTAACATTTATTTCTTTTCTAACGTTAAGAATTAATTAAAATGAAACTTAAAATAAAACAACGTTAATATGAACAATTGAACATGTTTCAAAACTATTAAAAATATTATAATCTGGACTTACCAATTGCTCTTACACACTCCTCTGGGCTGGTTGTGTCGAAAATAGATTTTCTTTTATTGGCAATTGATTGGCCAATGCTGGACACTGAGTGAGGCATCTTGAACATATGTGGTGTGTCTCTGTCCATTGGCTCTGGATCTTCATTCGGAGGCCGCAATGGAGTAGTAAATGTGTTCCGGCTTGGTTGTGCATACTGTGGGCCACTGAAGGGGCTGGCACTGTAAGGTAGTTCCATGATTTCAACATCAGTGGAGCAGCCTGCCTGAAATACACATGAAATATTGTTTACTACCAACCCTATAACACTTTACCTGGCTTTGGAACCAAACCGAGGACCTCGTGAAACAAAAAAATTGATGAAGAAAATCCAAATATATTTTTCAGTGCAGGGCATTTGCATTACAGTAGTCAAATATTGCTAAATAAATGATCGTGCGAGTTAACTGGGACACCTGGCGCTGTGACGTCACTCTTACAATACTGCTCACTAGTCTGGGGCCGCATTCCAGCGAGGTGTCTCTTTAAGTCGCACAGGAGACATATTTACTGTCCAATATGTTGAAAAGTATTTAATATTTTTGGCCAGAAAAAAATCTGAAGTGGCAAAAGGTCAAAAAAACTAACTTTATAAACATAATATTATATAATATAAATAATATCTTACTTCTGCAGGACCATAGTGGCTGTATGTTCCGGGCGAATTGAATCGCATACGTTTTGCTGGCGGCTGGGTTATAACCGGGATGTCTGATGTTTCATCATCTGACGAATCTGAAGCGTCGGCTATCGATGACGAACCATTTGCGTTTGAAGTGCTTGGACTACTGAACCATTTTGTGAGTGTAGATGGCAGTAAGCCCGACACTCTGGATGTTACATTCTTGACAAATGACTGCAAAGAAAACAGTAAGAAAAATTAGTGTTAGTGAGAATAGACTTCATAATACGTGGGTAGATAGAAAAATTCGTGGCCATATTTGTATATCGCTATAATATTATTTAAGTACTATCATTTAAGTCGTCAACTGACAAAGTGTGCGTCGGTATCGTCTGAACAAGAGCGGACGGTTTTCTAGCTTTGTATTGATTCCTATAGAATTGCGTTCACGACATTGGCAATCCCGATGACGTGAGCTACATAATCAAACTCCTAATTTGTCTCCTGGCCTTTAACAGCATGCTGACTCTGACACTCAGTGCACTTGTCGGATGAACTACAAATTGTACCGATAAGATGTTTGACTCTTATCAAAAATATACACAAATTTAAATAAAGAAAAAATAAAACAAACAAAAAAGAAGATTTGTGTCAAATTAATAATAATGGAGGAGTTACACGCTCTTGTCTTGTTCTTCTATCCTTGTCACGCAAAACGATCATTGTGCTGAATGGCGCGAAGTTACTATGGCGTTTTTGTCTTGTGACGTCTAATGGTAGGTAGCAGTGCTGGCTGCGTTTTAAATTCTATCTAGCATAGAATTTAAAATGCTTAGTTTTGGAGATTTTGTAACAATTATTATTCTTTGGCTCTCTTTTTTCTATATTTTAAGAAAACTAGTAAAGAAAGTCCAGAAAATTTAACTTTAAAATCAGTAGCTGACAGTTACCGTAACTGGTAACTGGCAACAGTTACAGTTAACTGGCAGTTTACTTATAACATCATTAACTGTGCTGCGCTGTATAAAGTCGATGCAAAATTAAAATGTAGTGAGACACACCCCCACTGGGAACTCAATCATCAGTAAAGCAACGAACCACAAAGGTGTCTTTGGGCAAAGCTTTGTCTGTGTAGGTACCTTTATGTATTTTGGGTTTTGAACAGAATTCGAGTCTTACTAAAACTATCTCCCTATTTTATCCCATTATCCTATAAATGTTTATTTAATAATTTTGTCTAAGTTCAAAATTACGAGATTCTGTGCAAGCATTCATCTCCTGTAATGTCTCCCTTAGGGAAAGAATAACAAAACATCTTAAAATACGAGTTTCATTGTGTTGCAACTAGGAGGAAAATACAAATTTTCTTGTTTCTGTTTCTTGTTTTCAAAACTTTACGAATTTCCATACAAACTTTCGTCCCCTATTTCGCCCTTTTAAGGATTCCATTTAAGTAAACTTTACTATTGTGATAGAAACAAATTATGCTTTGACAAACTGATTAACATTTCATGCGACTTTTAAAGTGGTTATCTGATTAAAATAATGTTGAGCAGGTTTAGCTTATTAACTAGCTTCTGCCCGCGACTGGCCCACAACCCACCCCGTCGCATCGCATCCCCGACTTTTTGTCGTTTTTCTCGTCTCCTTTGGGGGCGTAAAGTGATATTAAAATAGCCTATGTTTATTTTGTTGCGGAGTTATTTTAAAATTATGATATCTTCTAAGATGTTGATTGAAATCAAGTGATGTCAATGGCAATTTTGTTTACATTTAAATACTTGTGATTATGGGGTTTATTTATAAACGGTGCTTAAAGTTAAGTAATAATTAGCGACTGTTTAACCATACATTTTTGACGTTTGATCGTCACTTAACTTTAAGCAACGTTTATGAATAAACCCCTTATAACATATTTATTTGGATAAGTATTCATATTACGTAGATAAAACTCCTTCGCAAATAATGTATTAATTTCGAACAAATTTGATTGCCATAAAAAAGGTTATAGTGAGTCAATCTTAAAAGATAGACATAATATTTGCGCAACTTAAACCGTTTACGCAGCGCACGCAACGGAAGCTCTCAAAAAGGAATAATTTTTCCCGTTTTTGCAACAATTTTCATTTATGCTCCCCTCCTATTGGTCGTAGCGTGATGTTATATAGCCTATAACCTTCCTCGATAAATGGACTATCCAGTACAAAAATATTTTTTCTATTCCAACCAGTAGTTTCTGAGATTAGCGCGTTCAAACAAACAAACAAACTCTTCAGCTTTATAATATTAGTAGATTAAATTTGGGACTTGGAAATTACAATCATAAACTACATTTTGCTACTGCACACTTGAAAAGTTTTAGATTCTATAAAAACCAGCTAACCGTATTCTGCGAGCATCTGACAACTCAGAGTATACTACTATTTATTAATTATTAGTTTTAACTCCATATTTAACCAGGTTGAGAACTTTTCAATCAGCCCCAGTATTAAGAGGGGCCAACCCCTCTTAATACTTAGCTGCATGCATCCTATTTCATGCTGCTTAAGCAACATCATGTCAAAATAAGCTACATTTTGCATTCATTCAATTTTGTTAACACCTTCACTTATGTTTTGCGAAAATACAACTGTAATAATAAAAAAGCATAGCACCTTATCTACAGAAGACATATTTCGCAGGAAAACTAAGTACTTATGGCCCAGCAAAACACTCCATCTCACTAGTGCAATTATGAATTTGTACAAGCAAGCATGTTATGTTAACACGACAACACGGTTTACCATGCATAAGGTTTCCTATAATGTGGACACCACAATGTTGTTCGCACATGCAAAACCTGCATGTAGCTGCACTTTTATAATGTTACAATCATTGTATACATAGCACAGCTTTCACAAAATGCAAGAACTAATAATAATAAAGTATTTATTTAAAATCTAATATTATAAAATAATTGTGACAAGGCATTTTAGGAAATTCAATTTCTGAGGGTCTCCAAAAGGTGATAAGTTTATAGGGGAAGATTCTCTGTGGGTTTCATCAACTGGAAAGTTAGGTTAGCCTGCCACAACTGTCTGTTTGGAAGAGCTAATCTGGCAAAGTATAGAATGGATTTTTTCAGCAGATTTGATATTGATTTTATTGATTGTGACCTTATAATCTTAGTATGGTAATGAAATATACATAAATAACAACTTATACCTAAAAAAATACCTATAATAACTATAAAATTATGATATCTTAGCTAAAACTAATAGCAAACAAAAATTTGGCATCTTAAAATGTATCTGCATCGCTGTCAACAGGTAATGTACCCAATAGACTGGCGCCTGCATGTTGTATGGCAATGCTTAGCCTCTGGCCAAGGTAAAAGCCAAGTCTTGGGTTACGAGCCAACAACAGTTTGGAGATTCACTTAATTAGACCATAAGCACTCGGACCCCAAACGACTCCAAAATATCATTACCAATAAGGTTATTATATTTCCGCCGCTTGAGGTTTTGCACTGATTTTAAATTAATAATCTGCTCTGGTCAGTGTTTATTGCAAGTTCTTATAGTTTAGAATTAAGCCATCCATACACAATGAAATAATTCACCCTATAAGTGCTTTTTTATGGTGTATTAGCTATGCTGCATTTTAAGTGTCAATGCAATTTGCTAAGGGAAAACCTTTTGGATGTACAAACCAACATAATTGTATCAGACATCCATTATTTAGTGGCAACTAACAAGCAACAAAAAAATAATCAATAAGGCAAGCATCTTAACTGCAGCTGCTCATAAAATATGCATTCGCAGAAGCAGCAAACAAATATTTTTAAGTTATTTAGTACAGAATATTGTACAATACTGAGGCTCTATTGTGCAATGTTAAGAAAAATGAATCATTGCATAAATTCAAGAATTTATTGCTCAATTAATTAGGTTTGTAGTTGACCGCACAAACCCTATGATAACAGACTCAAAGTACAACAACTCTGATGTATGTTTATGATTATAATCTTAGGTTCATTCTGTAAAGGAACTCTCAATATAGATTTGTGAAACATATTCTATTCACAAGTCAAGAAGAAGTAAAAATTTAGTCTTTTCATAATAATGTAGAAAAGGGTAACAGCCAGGGTAATTATCAAAGCATGGACTTTGACAAGGCAAGGTTTTCGCAAAAGCTATAGAGCCGACTACTAATATGATCCCGATTTGAGACTGAAATGAATAGGTAGATATTTCGTAGTCGCTCGCCATGTAAGATGTATAAATACACAACTACGCGTGAGGCCACACATTTCATGAAAAAAACGCAACGACATTGTCGCGAAGAGCGGGAATTTGGTTAATACTTACAGTGTTAGCTTCGTTCGATGGACGCGGGCGCTTTTCCTTGTTCTTCGGGAATACTTGACTCATTGTGGATCTGATTTTTCACTCTGTACGATAACTACACGCAGTGACGCTACTGCAAATTCATATTTTGGCTAAATATATTCACAACTGGCAAAAACGTGACAAACATGGCGTCGGTAAAATGTGTCAAAGAAACGCTTGGTGGGAGGTCAGACCACTATCAATCGTTAAAATTTTTAATCACTTTTCACAGAAAATTTAACGAAACGAAAAATCTAAGTAGTATCAGAACTAGTGATGATAGAATCACCCACAGAATTACCAGTCAACGGTTAAATTAAAAAACTTTATTTCACGTTAGCGCTCAACACACGCAGTTTCGCAGTTTCTCTTAGTAGTCTGTGCGCAAAGTGTTGCTAGCACTAAATAATACTAATTACTAATAAACTTGCTTGCTCGAAGAAATACATTTTAGTACTAACTAGTTCCATGAATATTATTGCTAAAGTTGCTATCCCAATAGCTGAATAGAAAAAGCAAAGCTTTAGGAACATAATCTAGCATTGCTTATGTAAGCGGGCACGCTCTTTATATCTGCACCCTAATTGCGTAACACACTTTGAATCATAATCAGAGAGTTTTTAAGGATATTGCTAATCCATTGCTTCATAAGTTTGAAAATTACGTCTGCTCATCAACGTAAATAACGCAACGAACGTGGGTAAACTGTCAAAATGAAACCCATTGCGTCATTTTATGTGTGTTACGTAATTACCCCGCTGGAGGCTTTTATTTAGGTACACACGGCCACAAATCAAGCTTTATATTTCCAGTTTAGGCTGATCTTGCAATAGGATTTCCGTACAATGAGAGGTCAGCTTATACTGGAAATGTATAGCTTGATTTGTGGTCGTGTGTACTAGCTTCTGCTCGCGACTGCACTAACGGTACGATTACGGTACAGTATCGACAATAGCACTTGTTCGATAACCTTGTTTCTGTACCGAAGGACTGGCAAAACGCTATTCACAGATCCGTGTGGAAAGTACGGTGGCCAGCACATAAAGTTAAAATTATTTAAGGACCACTTTAAATTTTTCAGTAAGTCAGTTTCAGTAGTAGTAGTTGTTCAGTATTTTTTTATCATTATGTAACAATTACTATTTCTTGCTACATTTTCATGTTATAAAACGTAATTGAAAATACATATTTGCATAAAAGAGGGTGATTCGAGCAGCGGCAGAGGCTCATTGCCTTACCTTGCCCAGGGCCGTTTCAGGACCGCATGCAGCCTTCACAAAAAAAAATCTGCTAGACTAACCACGTTAAAATGGAATTACGTCATTAAAACAGAATCACGTAGTCCATCTACCCAAATCTAGAACGAAATTAAGACGTACGAATGGCCCATCTAAATTCAAATTACTACGAATGTAACCACCTAAATGCAAATTCAAAATTAAATCTTTATTGCTTACTAGCTTCTGCCCGCGACTTCGTTCGCGTGGAAGTCGTAACACGACACAATATACTAAAATACCAGCCACATTTTAATAAAACTTCCTTGAATACTACGTTTGTAGTTTTGGCCACAGCAGTCAAAATATACAGAGAGTCAGGACTGGTGACGCGAGAGCAAGCAACGTACAGTTCCATGTTCTATGGTAAAGGGTTTGGTTTCCGCACTTAGTCCTTCAGGTCGACCATTGTACATAGGCCATGGCGGCCATCAGTGGTTATTCCAATCAGCCCACCTCCCTCTAGAAGATAATTACGTCTCCCGGTCTGTTTAGAACATCTGTGAAAGATCTGGGTGCCCTGAGGGTTTCTGTTCTAATCTGGGTGATGCCTGTGCATTCAAAGAGCACATGCACGACGTTTTCCTCAGCCTCCATGCAAGCCCTGCACAGAGGATTGTCCGATATTGTGTGGAAGTGTTGGTTTAGCGAGCAGGTCCCGTGATGGTCCCCGTCACCAGGCGCAGGCCGGTCCTGTCCAGGAGTAATACGTGGAGTACCTCCTGGTTAGCCTACCATACGTGTCTGCAGGTCGGTGTCGAGGTCCACCAGCTCTTTTATAGTGAATTATTGAAGGCCTGTGTTTCTGGATATACACTAATGGCACAACACTGATACCTACATTGAATGTTTCTCATTGTCATTCTTACAGATTATTCCTGGCAAACAGCTATCACTAATATAATATAACAGTACATTGTAATTGTTAACACTTGGGAAGTCAATTATAGGTCCCCTCTTTGAGGAGTGGCTAGAGAGGCGCCACGGCGTCCTCACCTTCCGCCTGACGCAGGTCCTCACCGCCGGTGAGGTACCGGTGAGTCACCGGACACGGTTGTTTCGGGAGGTTCCTGTTTAGGATAAGGCGGGAGGAAACGTCCGGGTTTTATCACTGGGTGGATCGCCCGGAGGACACGGTAGGGCATACGGCATACGGTGGAGGCCTGCCCGGCTTGGGTAGAGCACCGCCGTGTCCTTACGGAGGCGATCGGTGGCGACGATCTCTCGCGTCCGGTCCTGGTCCAGGCCATAGTATGGAGCGAGAGTGCATGGGAGGCCGTCGCCTCCTTCTGCGAAGCAGTAATGCGCGCCAAGGAGGAGGCGGAACGCGTGAGGGAGAGGTGGGAATGGTTTTTTTTTTTTTGTCAAAAGTCGAAAACAATGCGGCCTAAAAAATGTTTGAGAATGTGCAAATAGCGCTCTTTCATACAATACCCCACATGCCCTAGTAGTCCGACTTCCTCCCGTTAAATCTATAATAAAAATTAAAAAAAAAACTTTCTTATTTGCCTAATAGTTGGGCAAACGTCATCTAAAACTATTCCAAATTTCAATTTGATAGCTTTAGTAGTTCTTGAGATATCCAGCTTAGACAGACAGACTGAGTTGCACCATAAGGGTTCCTTTTTACCATTTTGGTACGGAACCCTAAAAAGAAGCACAAAAAATATAAATTCTTTGAAATCGACCTTTTAAGTTTCGATCTTTTAAGTTGACTGAAATAGCGTAATATGTCATAACTGACTGCTTAGATCCATTAGGTAAGATAATCATTTAAAAAATTAGATCTGTAACTATCTGCTCTATTCGTTTCCTATTCAACCCAGCGAAGTAGTATTGGAATAATTCGACTGTTGTCATCTCAGTATCATTCCTACGAACTGTATGGGAAAAGTTTTTTTTCGATTTCTGACTTTTCTAGTACTCAAACCACAGTTGATCCTATAAAGTTTTTTGATCCTCGTAAGAAACAGGATCGATTGCATCAAAAAACTTTTTTGTGAAATTTGCCCATTTTCTTGCTGACTGTACATTTTTTTCAAAATCTGTGAATGCAGATTAATTTTTTTCTAATAGTTAAGGATATTCTCTTAAGACCATTTTCTTGTAGCGACTACAGTTAAGGTATCTGCCCTTATGGACCCATCTCAAAACATAATGCAATACTGCTCATCTCCCATAGCAAATAGCGTGATAATTTATACGTAGTAATTTGACCAGACCTATAAGGAATATCTATACAAAATTTGAACAAAATCTGTCCGGTAGTTTTTGCGTTTAGCTGGAACATACATTCAGACAAACAGACAAACCGACAAACAGACAAAAATTCTAAAAACTATATTTTTGGCACCAAAATCGTTCCCAGACCTCGTGGCAATTACTTTTTTCCAAAACAATTCAATGTACAGTTTTGACTTCGCTACGATTTTATTATATGCATAGAATAGATCACTGTGTTTACAGGGTCTAAATAATAATTATGAAGTTCACATGGACCATGGACCCTGTCGGGCACAACAAATATGCAGCGGTCAAAACTATAATACAACTTATACACACATCAACAGAATCTAGGGATATCCTAAATTATTTACGAATTTATAGTTTAAAATCTTTTTAGTTTCCACAAAAAGTTTATATACAGATTGAAACCTCTTTTATTCTATTTTCAAAATTTAAAAATGTTAATAGAAAAAACAAAACAAACAACAAAATACGGCGGCAAAATTGTTAGTAATTCGTTACGTTATGACTGCATCGAGCGCACAGTGGCGCCCTCATCGTTATTTCAGTGATTTCATTTATTTTAGAATGAAAATGCAGAAAATAAGCTCGTCAAGTTGTGCTTCACAAGACTATACGTCATTATTACTAAAAACAGCAGTTTTAAATTGTTACGTTTTATTGTAATCATTAAAACGGAAAATAGTGGCCACTAAGCTCCGTTTTAATGATTCATGTTTGTTTGTTTGTTAGTTTGTTTAGGCCAAATCTTGCAAGCTGAATTAAAACCACTTCCTCTTATCCTACGGAGTTGACATAGTACATGATCGTTCAATTCTAAATACAATGAATTTTTATGATAAGCATGACCTGATTCTATACCTAGGATTGGCTCCAGACGAAGGAACTCCTCAACCGTCAACAGTGCAGACACGAAATTTTATACACGCTTTAAATATGCTAGTCCGTTCGCGTTCCAAACTCCAACATGATCTGGCTGTTGCACACAGGATTGGCTTCAGACGAGGGAACTATTCAACGGACAACAAATTAGACAAGAAATTTTAAATAGGTACACTTTAATTATGATAGTCCGTTGTAAAATCCACTAAAATATGACCTATACTCAGTCTCAAATTCAGATAATTTATGTAAACAACGGGGATAACACAACAAAAAAAATTCTTCGTAATGGTAATTCACATAAAATTGCAAAAAAAGAGGTTCTATTTTCTTTTAAGTACTGATTTTAAGAAATAATAATTAAAAAATAATCATACCGTAATTATTTTTATAAATTTTCGGTTTTAAACAAAGTTATTAATAAAAGGAGATTTTCTGGTATAAAATATTTTATGATACTGGTAACAATGCAGGAGATCCAAACATTTTCACATTTTTTAATCTTCAACAACACTAATATTACAACTCTCATAATTAGATTCATATTGTAAGTAGCATATCTAGCCACATTTTGGATGAAAACGGCTGTAAACTGTTTCGATTGGAAATCGATTTTGGGACGCCTACGTCTAGCACTGGGCTTAAAAGGGCTGATTATGACTATGATCTATCGTGTCTCCGACACACTATAAAAAACATTGTTTGGCAACGGTATTTTGTTTGCATAGTTCTTATAATTAATTCACTTTAATTTTATCGATGATTATTTACAAAAACATTTAATGATAAAATGTTTTGCACCACTGTCCTGTCATTTTGACAGTGACATTTCTTGACATTACTTTGTTTACATAAATTATCTGAATTAGAGACTTCAGGTTATAGCTGCTGCACATTTAAGGAGGTCAGTGTGCTGCACCCAGGCACAGATAATATAATACTACGTACAGATACCCAATCCCATACAAAGAAATCACACCTCCCTAAGGCTGGCTATTGAGCTGGCTATTTTTCTTCCTCCACTTTTTTAACAGATAGCACTATCAGCGAGTTACTTATTGCCAAAGATTGTAGTTTTTTTAAACTATCTAGGAGACAGACAATGGAAACAGAATTGTCATTAACAGACAGAACCACACAGACCTATTTTTAAATGTGTCGTGCAATCCCTGTTTAGAAAGTTTTAAACAATATATAAATGTACTCTGTGGTTTTAAAGTTATAGGTTCAGTAAAAAAAAGAAGATAATGTACCAAAAACATGTATGTAGGTACGGTGGCCAGCACATCAAGTTACCACAAACTGTCAAATTGTTTCGTTCGATTTTGAACTTAATCATCAACATTTTAAAGTTTAAAATTGTTTGGAGAAATTGGACAGTTTCGTGTAGCTTGATGTGCTGGCCACTGTACTACTAGAATTCATTAAAACAAATTGAACAAAACGCCATAAAATGCCCAAAGAGCTCTAAATACAATGATTTACTTTATCATTCTATGGGTTCGGATTGAAGTAAATAAAAGGCTTCATTTGTTTTTTTTGTTGAAAATACGTGATTAATTAGTGTAAATAGATAAATCAACAGGAAACAACAGCCTAATAAATCTGCCGGTTATCGATTTTTGGTGATTGTTAATTTCATAATTGTTATGTATGCTGCCATCTATGAATTTTCTTCTAGACTAATTATAATTTGTTCGAGTTGAGCCCCAGGATTGGCTCCCTCGACGGTTAACAGTACAAATACCAAATTTTAAATCGCTTTGATTATAATAGTCCGTTCTTACGTCCACCATGACCTGTAACGTTAACGTTAAGAGAAGGGATGTGAGAGGAGCCTTATTATTAATATGTAGCAACACTAATAAGTAGTTGGTTTTGAATCTATGGTCCGCCGGCTCTCTCTGGATCGCGGCACTGGCTTGTAACGTATATCTAAAGACTTACCTTTATAATGTAAAAGACTAATAAATAATATCTACTATTATAAGAAGTGTTTAAATATAAAAACACATTTTACATTTAATATAAGCGGATAATTGGCAAGGGGTTACTTGCACACTCAGTATTGGGCCCCCGGAAACTGTCACTAACACAATTAACACATAGTGACGTAGCGACAAAAGGGCAACATGTCCTGAAGTGCTTGAGGAGTGGAAAGGTATTCCATGGCTATCAGGACAATCCCAGAGCCCGGAAGATGGTCAAAATGCCTACCAGCATCTTACTTGGAATACTTCCTTCCTCCGAGCCCGTTTGTACTTGCGAATCTCCACTCAAGCCGGCCAATAAAGGCAAGAAAGAAGTGGGAGGTCTGTTCCTCATCAGTGTTCACTCCAGCCGGCCAATAAAAGCAAGCCAGAGGTGAGGAATAAGACTTCTCCCGGGAAATAGGGTCCGTGGAGGCACTATACGGCCCAACAGCTCGCCACATGCATGGCGCTCTGCGGGTTTATATAGATATCTCTCTTGGTCTGGCTCCTCACCCTTACTGTACGGCCTGAGTGAAAAGGCGGGGCGTTTTGCGTCGCGTGCAAGCGGCGAAAGATTGTTCGGCGCGCCGCTCGCTGCCACTCGGTACAATCGCGAGGGATTGTACGTGTTTAACATGAATGCCGCACGCGCCGCCCCGCCGCCGGTCGCTCGAGTCGAGCGTGCACTCAGTTCGAACACTTAGCCTGTTTCGGTAAAGTAAACTATACCGGCACAGGAGAAAATACAATATTATGATATGCCCAGACGTCTGGGTCAACGCTATCAAACTTTTCCGTTATCTAACGACAAAATGATCGACAGTAAATTGCATTATCTTCAAAACAATTATTTTGGAGAAAGACACGAATTATCAAATGATCTCGGATTTTAGTCGATCTGAGCGAGGGTGTGCTGGTACGGATGCGTTACTGAGCCCGACCACCATAAATGCTCTAAAACTCGTGGAGTAATGTGGTATTTTTTTTTCTCTATCTAGTACCATAATGGTACATTATCCGTACAGTCTAATGGGCCATAACCATGATCTTGGCAGATCTTGATCGTTGGCCACTGCAACGTAGCACTCCACCGATGTGGCCACGACGTGCTAGGCTGTAAAGTTCGAGTCATTCTCAATAGTACGGGACGGAGGTATGGTACAAACACTATCGCTCAGTATAAAAATACGGGTGTTCTTTTATAGAAGGGACTTTTATAAACCCGTCAACCAAAGCAAGAGTGAACAGGCATCTTCTGGGCTGGATCGTTCCATGCACCTTATCCATCGCTTAGTGCCAGACGAGATCGAGGTTAAGAGCTGGCCTATTTCGCAATAAAAAAAAAGCTTTAAGGTTTTTTTTTTACATCTTTGACATGCTGTAACTTTGGAATCCCCCACTACTGTAGCAGCTGACGCTCAAATCTCTTAAGCACCTGTAATTTTATTTGTATTAAATCGTGTAATTAATCTGTGATTTACTTACCTGTTTCCAGCCAGAAATATAGGAAATAAAAATTTCCAAACTATTATTTTTGTACTTTTATTCTAAGGTGCCAACCCTAGTGGGGCAAAATCCAACAAGATTTTAGAGTAATGGAATCTGCCTCAATAAATCGAATTAGTGGGATATGCAGATTCCACTGCAAAATTTTAGGCATTCCACTGTGCCCCACCAGTGTGGCGGCTTGCTGGGACAAAGTGGAATGATTCATTTTTCAAACTTATGAAGCAATGAATTAGCAATATGCTTCAAAATAATTCAAATTACGATTGATAGTGTGTTACTCAATTAGGGTGCTGACCTCTCATTGTATGGAAAAACTAAACAACATTACATAATTTGACCTCATTTGAACACATTCTATCTTTGTCCTATAGCAGGTAATATGACTCATGTTCATGTTTTCCTTGATGTATCTGGTGCTGCATCCATTATTCACACGTAAATATTTATGTTAATTAACAAATACCTATTTGCATAATACAGCACCTTGATATGAAGGAAGGAAATAAAATAAAATTAAATATAAAACACTGGTTTTATTTATTATATTAAATTAATTAGTCCACTCCATAACCAATTAAAGAAACTTACACAGTGGGATAATTAAATAATTATATTTACATAAATCATTCATATTTGGAATAAGTGATCCAATTCGTATGCTCATGCTGCATTTTGCCATGTTAGTTATTGCACTTCAGTAAAACATTACTTGTACTCTTTTGGTATTGCTCATCAAATAATTTCAAACTAATAGTTTGATGCTTGTACATTTCATTTTATGACAATAATTTGAACTTGACGTCCTAAATCTAGAAATACTAAAATATTTTCATATCCATTTAGACACGTATTGCATGAATGACAAATTTTGTTAACATGACCCCGTGTCCTAACCAAAGAGACTGGGGGCCAAGTCTACTAATGTACAAACGTTGCAATGGTCTCTTAATTGTGAGTTTTTGACAGATTTGCCATACAAAAACTGTCAAATACTCACAATGGCGAGATCATTCTGACACTATTGTAATAGCAGACTTGAGGCCCTGGTCGCACGAATACGCGATCGTAGCGTTCATATCATTGTCACTCATTTGCTCAATAAACCTGAAGGCGCCCTCTGTCGACGCGACCACGCATTCGGGTTCGTCGTGTTCGCGCGACGGTCGCTTTGGTTTAGGACACGGCCTGAGGTGTTCTGAGGATATAAATAGTACAAAGTTACAAAGTAGTACAGTAAATGGAATGATTACGTTTTAACGATGTTACCAACACACGGAAACTCACAATCGTAGCTAAAATCTTCAAAGCGCCTGACATGACGCAGTTCATCTGTACCGACATGTAGTAAAGAGATGTTCCAGTTAGGAACAGCGCATTCTGAAAGAAATGCAGACTGCAGAGCAGAGGATTTTCCGGTGAAATTGATTAATAAAGTTTAACACTTGTGTCATAAAGCGCAAGCGGTGTATGACACCCGAGAAACCATTTGAGGTCTGCGTCAATGATTGTACTGCTTTATGACACTTTAACTAAAGTGTATTGCTGAATGTCATCAGAAGATCCTCTGTTTAGTGGCGACTGCGCGTTCACAACTGCGTTCAAGAGCTGTCAAGTGTCAATATTCCACAACAATGATGACTGTGACAGTGACAGCGCCTGAAAGCGGTTTAGATGTGCTGACCGCATTCAGTTTCATTGGTGAAATTGGACTCTATGCTGGCGCTGTCTATCGCGCCATAGTACCGTAAATTTTCACTCCTATTACTTACCACTCCGTGACAAGGAGTACATTGCTCTCACTGTTGAATGTTAGCTGCCCGTTACGAGAGTCTCATTTGTTTTTACTCGTGACAGTGAGTACATTGCTCTCAGCGGCCGTGCACACGGCGCTTTTCAGTAAGATATTTTACGGTAAAAAGTTGGGATCACACGTAAATATCCCACTGTTTAAAGGGTTAAAAACAAATGTAATATAAAACTGCCAGGTGATCCCAAAATTATACAGTAAAATACTGATCATCGCAATGTGAACGGGGCCTCACGGTTGAGTGTTAGCTGCCCGTTACAAGTCTCATTTGTTTATACTAAAATCCAGTGCAGAGTGCTACAAGGATATTTTGGCGCCTAAACATTGACAAGACGTTTTTGGTAAACAGTTGTGAAATTGACACAAAAATTGTGTTGACAAAACATAATCGCGGGGTTATATTCCGTCCGCTGAGAGAATTCTTTTTGAAACCTGTCAGTTGTACAAGATTTGGGATTAATAAAGTTTAAATTCGTAAAACATTCGTTTGTATGAAACTGACTGGTGTCAAAAAAGCATTCTCTCAGTGGAAGATTATAGTTCCGATTACGGCCGCGCGCCAAATGAACCTTGTAGCGGTGGAAATAAATTGGAGCTTGTCTATTGCTTTTCCGTTTCAAGCTACTCGTAGAACATACGAAGTGCTTTCATTACACAACATAACACTTATTTTAATATACCTTCTAACATTAATTTTTCATTAATTATATACCAAACACAATGGAATAATTTTTGAAAAATTACAAACACATTTCAATAGAATCAGAGAGTTACAAATGGTATTAAAAATGTTATTATATGTATAAAAATTGCAAATTCGATGGAAATCTACACGTTTTACAGAATTTTCAAATGTCGATAATACTAACATCTACAATATCGATTCTTTAAACTGCGTCCCGTCATTCAAATTACTCAATTGTCAATATCACAAAGCAAATTTCGCTGCGTGTCTTGCATGTGATGAAGCTGCGCACAGTTTACATGCAATCAATCTGGAACACTGAGTTTTAAGTTCCGTCTGATTGTAGCGTTTGTATTATATTTAAAAAACTTGTTCATATTACAGTTATTATTGCTTTAAGATTGTAAAAGGCAAAATTTTTCGTTCTTAAAAATAACATACATTCTTGTTCGTGACATCAAAGTATCTAGATTGAGGATAATTTACTTAAATTTACAATAGCTCGGACGACACACTAATCGTCGGAAGTCTACATTACTTCAATAAACACACAATATTTGCTTAAATACGTTGAATAAGGTATATTAACACACTACAGTTCATTTGAGTCTGACTAAAAGAGTACAAAATCTACATTTCGTCATCATTAACATTTAGTTTCAGAGGATTCCCTTGAAAAAGGAATATTCGTTTCGTATGCATCTATTAACGTTACTCTTAATATACAGATTTTGGCAATCGGATTTATTGAAGAAGAAAAAAAAAATGTAAGTATTTAAAGTATTGCTATATAGTACACTAATTATAACAACCACGTTAGCTAAAAAACTAAGTATAATGGAATATTACATACTTTGCTGGAGACTCAAATTATGTAACGCGATATATAATATACACAAAATGGAATTTAACCAACCGACTCGTGAAAATCTCCTTGCGGCAGATTGGGACGAACTATTTAAAGTACATTATTAAGTTAAAATCACTGTTGATATAAGTCGTTGCTTCGCAGGCAAGTATAATGTAAAGAAACGACAAAAACTACACTACTCTACTGCGGCATTAAAATCTAAAATTGTAAAAAAATATATCGATCGAACTTTAAATTGTTATTCTTAAGGGCCACTTTACGTGATGATCGAACTTATTTTATATACAAACTTGAAATTGGACGACGCCAAATAATCGCGGTAATAAAAGTTGGACGACATGGAAAAGAAATTCGAAGCATATTTGTATAAACACCGAATCACCATAAGATGAGGTCACCAAAAGGCAATGAGGTCTAAAATTTACTGGAGCTAGATTCAGTCTCTAAGTTTAACTTGTCGACCAATCGTAGTTAACTGTTACACATCCTTAAACGACGAATATATATTATCATATCAAATGTTTAACAACTTAACCTTAACATACAGTGCGCATATGAATATTTTCCGAAAGATAATTTTCTTTTTTATAAACAACAAACATATCTTTGTACATAAAATTAGAAGTACTTTGTCGCGAGCGTTCATTGGCGGTTGACCATCCTAAATAAAACACAATAAATAAAATAGTTAGTCTACTATGTAACGTTACACAAAAGTATGAAATCTACGTGCTTACTTATCAAAGTCCTTACGCATATAGTAGGTCGTTATAGTGTGTAAACACCGCTCATTATATACAAATTCCAAATATCTTAACGTCCAAGGATTCCAATTTCGGAATAAGTAAGAAAATATGTGCTTTACTGATGTATTAATATTATTTTAAAACTCACTCTGCCATCACTTACTCGAGTCACGCGTAGACCACACTCACACACCACTTAATTGTATCGATAAGTCTAACAAAATGTTAATATAAAATGACATTTGATGTGACGATGCGCGCTTTATAATCTGTATACAAACGTCTCACATAGCTACATCGAAATCTTAGTTTAACAGTTAAAAGAGTTACAGAAGTGCTCGTTTTAGGAAGACGTGTGTCCAAGGCCGTAGCCAGAAAAATATCGGCAGCGATGTTGAAGAATTCATTTATTTTTAATACTTAAGTACATTTTTTTTTTTATTTTGTTAATGTAATATTCATACAAATAGATTTATAATTCACAACCACATGTAAATCACTGTTTTATGCATTAGTCTTACATTGTTTGTTAAGTTTAAGGGTCGATTCAAAGCGACGGACAGTCAAAGCGTATCGGACGCGACAATCAAAGTTTACATAGCCAGCAAATTGACCTCTTAATTCACAATGTAATGAATCTGATGCTTAACAAGGCAACAGAGGCGCGTATTCGCGTGATCTCATACTTATCAAGGCATCAGATGCCGATGACATGACACAGAAGTTGCACGAAAACGCACGCAGACGCGCGTATTCGTGCGACTTCGCTAGTCAAGAATTTGACGGGTCGCTTCGACTCTGCGTCAGTATGAATCAACCTTTAACGGGAGATGACTGGCGCGGGCTGGGCGCTAGAGCTGGCCCACCGACCCTCTTAGCTACGGCCTTGAATGTTCCATTCCATGATATGGGCTGGTGGCTGGCTAACGCATTTTAAGCCTATTCTAGACGAATGTAATCCAGCGTACAAACCAAGGTGACGTTGGTGGGACGCGGATGGAAACAAGTGCCCGTAATCCAAGGACGTTGAAGGTCAAATCAAAATTTATCAAAATTTGGATTACATCCTTCGTCTAGATGGATGGCAACGGGCAAGGTCACCTCTGTCGGGGACGCGGTTGGCAACCGTGTAGCAGACGCTTCATTAGGCTCGTAGACTAACCACGGTTTCATACAACGAGCTGAGTATCGGATCATATTATAGTTTTGGTATAGTGTTTATGTGGAAAAGAGAAGTTACAACAAACTGCATTTAAATATAAATAGTTCCAACGCGGCGGAGGCAGTCGCACTTAAAACTATATGATTACATTAATAAACAAACACAAATAAAACTTATAACAATAGCTGCGATTTAATTCCATATCACAGAAAACATAGTTTACAAAAATAAACGTGCTGCTCTATTTAATTTAATTATGCACAATAAATGAAATCGGAACACTTAACAAAAGTTAAACTTACGTAGTTGGTAACGAAAAAATATCACTACAACTTCAAATCCATATGATAATATTAATTAAATGCTCCTTCAAGATATTATTACACAAATATATTCTAAGAGGTAGGGATCAGGAGTCATGCTCGTGGCTTGAAAATCTAGTCCGTTCACTAACGACGAAAAGTCCAAGTATCAAACCCTTATTTCATCCAGCTCGACATCCCTGAACATTATACAATCATATAAACATACAAATACATAATGTGTACAATCGATTGCGAAGAAAGACAAACTGGATGTGGCAAAATGACATTCATACAAACCTAGGTAGTGTTGAAGCTACCAGCCGCTGTGTTCTATAAAAATTTCACCGTGAAAATTTCGGTGAAGTGAGCTGTCAATAGTGTCAATTCCTAGCATCTGCCGGTTTATTCTGTGATAATCTTCCCGTGAAAACTTAGGTGAAGTGAGCTTGAAGTGAAATGTCATCCCACCCAGATGCTAGAGATTGACGTAAAAATCTCACCGTGAGATTGAGGTGAAATTAGCGGTCAATAGTATCCAATCCCTAGCATCAGGAAGAATGACATTTCACTAAAAGCTCGCTTCATTTAAGTTTTCACGGTGAGATTTAAGATTTAAGGGGGAAGCGTCAGGGTAGCCCGCGAAATTCAAATTTAAATAGAATAGACTAGCAGGTGGAATGACAGCTCACTGCACCCAAGTTTTCACGGTGATCTTTTTTAGTTGCTGGCTGTAGTTTGTCTTCCTTGAAGCGTGAAGTGAGATAGCACGTTATATATTACAAGAATATGAGAGTGAACAGCAATCGATTTCACAAAGCAATCATCTTCGAATCGTGTTCAAACGGCATCTGACGGAAAATTGAACATGAAAGAGCTCAATGAAATAAGGCGCGTACTTCGTTCGGTCGCACTTACAGCTTGATGTAGTCGGGTGTGCCGATGTTGGCAAGTGTCTTCTTGATGCGGAGGGCGGTGAGACGCGCGGCGGGGTTCTGGTACCAGCACTCCTTCATCACCTTTGATATGGAGGACAGCACCTTTCGTCGAGACAATGTTATGTCATTCAAACATTCTACTTAACGCACACTTATCAAGCATAACATTATGGTTTATTCAAAGGAGACACTCCCACAACTACCTAGAAAATAGTGGTGAATAGTTTTAAGAACATCATTCTGTACAACAGTATGTCCCAGCATGTATCCCTTTAGTCTTCTATCTATCTATCTTCTATATAAATAAAAATTAATATTTGTATGTTTGTCCTCTATGCGTTCCTAAACCATTGATCAGATTGTGATGAAACTTTGGTAGAGTGTTCTGAGGACGCCCGGGAGCGTTTCTGGCCCATAAAAAAAAGTTCTACCAAGAACTTTTTAGGGTTCCGTACCCAAAGGGTAAAACGGGACTCTATTACTAAGACTCTGCTGTCCGTCCGTCCGTCCGACACTAGGCTGTATCTCATGAACCGTGATAGTTAGACAGTTGACATTTTCACAGATGATGTATTTCTGTTGCCGTTATAACAACAAATGCTATAAAACAGAATAAAATAAACATTTAAGGGGGCTCCCATACAACAGACATGATTTTTTTTGTCGTTTTTATAGATAATGGTACGGAACCCTTCGTGCGCGAGTCCGACTCGCACTTGGCCGGTTTTTTACTTTACGTGGCATTGCAATGCATGGCAACGCGGGTGCAGCTAGTATATTATAAATTAATGGCGTACGGCACGTGTTGTTTTGATGAAAAGTGCATTAGGTACTAGTGCTCACCACTAGTTACCGATAACATATTGTTGAATATTATGTGTACGTAAATATCTTCGTTGTGTAATAATTTGTTTGTGCGTTATGATAATAATGAGTCAGTGATAACAGTGTTAGATTAAATCAGCTATCGAATCGATTTGTCACATATAAGTCATGATTCGAACTTGAGTCAGCACAGAAATTGGTTGGCATTTGCCGACTTTACAGTAAATTAATGAACAAAACTTAATTTTGCAAGTCTGAAGCAACCAGACTCGACTTTGTAATGTATATTTATTTATAAATAATTTTATATTAAGCGAGTCTGAAAGCACGGGGAAACAAAAGGTGATTTCTCGACATTCTCAGTTCAAAAGAAGTCTTGTAAAAGTGTAGAGGTCCATACATTTTGCGACAGTATCTATATGGATTCCGTTACATCAGAGTATTTACTGATGTTTCAAAACCTACACAATGTTCTGTGACGGACCGAAATTCACTAAAATTCAACAACAGTTAAAAGCACTAAGTATCTACCTGATAAGTAAAAAAAACCGGTCAAGAAGCGAGTCGAACTCGCGCACCGAGGGTTCCGTACCAGCCCAGAAAAACTACAATTGTGCTTCACCCAAAGCACATATAACATAATACTACGTACAGATACCCATTCCTATACAAAGAAATGACATCTCCCTAAGGCTGGCTATTGAGCTGGCTATTTTTTTTCCTCGATTTTTTTACACATGGCAGCATCAGCGACTCACTAATTGCGAGAGGCTGTAGTTTTACAACGCCATCTAGGAGTCGGCCCAGATACAAGGTGTCATTCTCGTGATTTATGAGTGTAAATAGATAAATCAACATTAAACAAGGAAGTTTTGATTTTTACTAATGTTACTTCAGCCAAAATCGGCCCTATAACACTTTTTATTGATTGTTAATTTTATAATTGTTACCTATGCTGCCATCTGTGAATTTTTTTCAAGACTAATTATAATTTGTTCGAGTTGAGACTCCATGCCCAAAGCAACCTGCTAATATGTAGGAAGGAGGACATTTCGGTTGTAAAACGTGAAATGTTTTTAAATTTTCATCACCGAGGAAATAAAGAAAAAATAGAATAAAAAGAAATTAAAAGAGAGAAAAAAACACAGAAATAGAAAAAGAGAGAGAGAGAATTTTAACACTGTGGTGTAGAATATTGTAGTTTTAGGTCATCGCCATCTCTTGACAGATAAAAGAACTGATGTAACTTTTGTTGATTTCTGAAAAAGTGTGCTATTTAGAGACATAGTTTTATTTTTCCTGTAATCTTTACATAAGCTTCTACCTCATAGAATAATTTCAGATTTTTCTCTATGCAAACTTCGGAGATAAGGGGGGGGGGAACGGTATTTTTTTTTAAATTTTTCATCAAAAGTCGAAAACTATGCGGCCTAAAGAACAAATGTTTGAGAATGTACAAACAGCGCTCTTTCAAATGATACCCCACATGCCCTAGAAGCCGCATTTCGAATTTTTAAGACCACCTTTCAGTCCCTGTTGCAAAAAAAATAAAAATAAATATTTCTTTCTTATTTGCGAAATAGGCAAACGTCATCTAAAACTATTCTAAATTTCAAGTCGATAGCATCAGTAGTTCTTCAGATATTCAGCTGTAACAGACAGACAGACAGAGTCACACCATAAGGGTTCCTTTTTACCATTTTGGTACGGAACCCTAAAAAAAGGAACAGCATTTGTATGAAATTATCTACTAATCACGAGTATATCAACTATATTGGCTCAAGAAACCAACTACTAGAGATGCCGCGAATACTCGCTATTATTTATTCGGTATTCGGCATTACTGGACATTATTTTGGTATTCGCCGAATACCGAATAATAGTGTCTATTATTCGACATTCGGCGAATAGTTGTCTAAATAAAAATAAACTATTAATGAACAGAAAAACTATAGACTTTAAAATAATTAAACTTTTATTAATCTTTAAAAACAAAACACACTTAGTATTATTATCATTACTATAAAAAGATAGCCAAAAATCAGTCATAGAAGATAATTAGTTCGGCTTTTTTTACTAATAATTTAATATTTAAAATCCAAAAGGGGCAAATTATGGTGCAGAAAAAATAGTTTTTATGCTCAATAACTCGAACTTATATTTGAGAATAATAATAAACAATTTTTTATATTTATTTTTTTATGTCGAGAAATAACGGCGAGTATTCGACTATTCGCCATGGAACAACAATTAATCGGTATCCGCTTATTCGCTATAACAACTATTCGCGGCATCTCTACCAACGACAATTTGCCATATTTTTTACTATTTTGCTGTGCCAGACAGGGTCCATAATGATCTCATTAAATTTTAAGTGTGTATTGTGGAATGCAATAAATGATTGAGTATTAAAAGTGTCACATACATGGTCCGAATGCCATCTATTCGGTACATTAGGCCTCCGCTTCTCAGTGCATACAACCCGTCGCATGTCTTCGAGCGCAGGGTCGGGGGGTACGCAGTCGTAGTAAGGAGGCTGGTATTCATCGGGCATCACTCCACAGCGCCGGGCCATCTCCCACAGGACCAGCCCGAACGAATACACGTCTGAACGCTTGTACGGGTCAAACTGCCGGGTATCCATTGTCTCATCGAGTACCTATAATTTTTAATTTAGTTACTGTAGGTAGTTTCATATTTTAGATCCATAGCTAACAACCAACCTGATTAAACCAGCGTTCTAAAAAAAACCGCTTTGAAATCGGACCATACTAAGCAAGTTTGGGAGGTAAGATGCCACAGACAGACAAAGATATACAGAACGACAGAGTCGTTCAACTTATAACACCCCTGATCATACGTCGGGGGTTGTAGACAGTAATGAAAACCGTTAATATAAGTCAAGAGTTTATACCTTAGAACTGTTGTTATACCTTATTGATTTTTTTAATTTGTATTCTATTTTGATTGTATCTAATAGTAAATTTCCGCATGTGTCCTATAGGTGAGATGCGTAAAGCACTACTTTCCTGTAACATCCATTGTACGGTGGCCAGCACATCAGTTACCACAAACTGTCAAATTTTCTCGTTCGATTTTGAACTTAATCATTAACATTTAAAGTTTAAAATGGTTTGTAGAAATTTGAAAGTTTCATGTAGCTTGATGTGCTGCACTGTACCATACCTCTGGCGAAATAAATGATTTATGATTTATGGGGTTAAAAAGGATTTCTAATAATGACTGAAAAGGCATTGAAATCAAACTATACTGTGAACTGAGCAAAAATAACATGCACCCTAATTTTGTAACATACTTTTAATTACAATTTGAATGATTTTGAAGATTGCTAATCCATTGCTGCATATGTTCGAAAATGTTGTCTGTTCAACAACGTAAATAACGCAATGAATGTTGTTGAACTATCAAAATGAAAGCCATTGCCACTGTAAGGGTGTTACGCAATTACCACGCGGGTCTGGCTTCTTCAAAAAAAAAAAACAGAAGCCTTAGAAAGTAATCAGACTCGTACGTATTTATAAATTTTGAGAACATGATCTCTTAGTACTGGAGTATAAATCGGGAACTACTCTTAGATTTTGATGACGTCACAAGCTGTGCTTACCTCAGGTGCCATGTAGCGCTTGGTACCAACTCTGTTTGTAGTGGGTACATCGACGGAGTCGCTAGCCACGTTGTGACGGACTGCGAGACCCAAGTCACCAATCACGCAGGTCAAGTTGCTCTTCACTAAAATGTTTTTCGATTTCAGATCCCTGTGGGCTATAGCTGGCTTGCCTGTTGGAGAAATTCGTTAATTAGCCTTTACAGAAATAAATGAATAGAAAGTAAAATATTTAGTTTCGGTTGCGTAGGTACAGGAAATGCAAACAATAGAAAAACCTCCACCATCATCCTATCTTCCTAGGACATTCGGGAGCAGATGTTACATCAAATTCCCAAATCGGCCAAACGGTTAAAATACATTAATTTAAGCCTACGTTTGATAAGGCAGCGGTTTTATGCACAAAGCTTAGGTACTTTAAGAGATTTAAGGCTCGTAAAGACTCACACGATATCGCGAGCGCGACGCGACACTAGTACCAGAATTTCTTTGTCGGTGCCTGTCGCACCCGCGATATCGCGCGAGTCTGTACAAGCCTTTAAGAGGAGTTTCATATCAATACATACCAAGCATTGATAGCAGCATTCTGAAAATAGTGACAGACATTTTCTATTCTCCCATTTTGAGGCATTTTGTGGAGAGCACGACCAGGTGAGAAACTTGTACCTTAATTGGTCATCTTCTGTGCAAAATGCTTCAAACTCAAATAATATTACTTACAACACTATGGATCTTTTTTTGTCTGAATTGAAAGCAAATATCTAACCCGTAAGACGTCCTCGTAACATAAGGTCCAGTTGAAAACCAGCGTCAGGTACTAGTTGTCTGGCATTTAGGCTGAACCGGGGCTATTTGGCGCATCCGTGAGGCACACAATACTGTTTTAAGTATTTTTTTTTTGTGTGTGAATATTGTATGCCTTAACCTCTATCAAATTAATTTATTTTCTTTCTTTCTAATCTATTGTTAACAATATGCCAAAAGTCTCTTTAGTCTTTAAACCATTTCAAATCATCACAATTAATACCTAACTAAAAGAAATGCATGCCGAGAATAACAATACACATCTATATTGCAAACCACTTCCCAATTCAAATTGAGTGGCGTTCAGACAGAAATCGGCCACTCCGCTGAGCAATTGGGTCATCAATCATCATTATCGTGTTAGCTGGTAAACGTTCCCTCGAGTGTGAACCTACATTCTCAGCTGACCAGATGTACTGAAGAAGCATTTATGTACTTCTCGTACTTCAGATACGGGATTGTAACAGCGTCGTAAGATTAATGAGCGTGGATGTAGCACAGTCAAAGTCAAATCATTTATTTCAAAAAGGCAATTAAAAGTCACTTTTGAATGTCAAAAATTACAAAAATAAAAAGTTTTTTAGTTGCACCTTCCGAAAGGTAGTAAAAGAAGTTTGGGCAAGAAACTCCACACTTGCTCCTTTAAAATGTAAATGTATTTTTTTACATTTTAAATTTTAGATTAATTTGACAGGATTAAACTAAAATTTATCTTCTGTCCTTTTCTTAATGAAATAGAAAGAAAACGATGCACTGAACTTAAATTTAGTTTAGTTTGTGAACAAGGGAATCGGCACCAGTGTCTGAGTTAAAGTAATCACAAAATGTAAAATTAATGTCATAAAAATTATAAATTATACAATTAAATTAGCAACTAGTTTGATTTTGTCTCGACTCTAGATTGTCCTATGGAGCAGTACCAGCATGTTTCTATATCTTGGATATAATCCTCTAATTTGTAATATACTTGTTTACAAAGTGTGTTTTTATGAGTTGTTGTGAGTTTAAAATTTTCTTTCATTTAATTGTAATATAGCAGAAGGTATTTTGTTGTACCTTTAACACAGTACCCCATAAAAGATGTATGTACTTTAGATAATCTGAAAAATATATCTATTTCATCTTTATTTCTAGTATTAAAATTGTGCTTATCATTGATTTTATAAAAAAGAGGTACATTTTTTTTCTTACATACATAACATTTTCATAAATGAATTGGCTAGTTACCGTCATAATATTAATCTTTTTAAATAGTTCCATAAGAGATTCGCGGCGACGTAGATTATAATAACTGCGAGTGCTGTGACAGCTCTCTTTTGCAAACCGACCGAGTAAAATGCCATACGACGATAGCAAACGGAGTGTACCGTTCTATAGTTTCTGCCTACTCCCATGGAGTTAGATTATGAAAGGTGTGAGATAATGTACAGTAACCGGCTGATAATATGACACATTGAGGTTTAGAAACGGGTTGTAACAGCACAGCTTTATGTGACGAAGACAAGGCTCTAAAAAGTCAAGCTTTCTCTAAAATGCCATACTGGTAGCCCGGTTTATATTTTTCCTTTCCCACAGTGAGAGCTTCCTTAAACTTTTTAGTAACGCGATTAAGGTTCACAGTCGTTTCTATAATCGGAATTAAAAAATATACAAATAACTGGCCACGGCAAATAGAAGTCTCATAATAACAAAACTCATCACGCAATCGTCTAACTATTAAGCCTGCAATCTTGAACATCAGCACGTATGTTTGACTTGGCGTCTACGAGTGAGGTTGGACTGTTATAACCCCGAACTTATGTTGTATAAAGGAACTAAAATAATTTTGTGATATTCACTCCCGGACTCCTAAATTGAGCCATGGTATACTTTTATGTTTTAGGTATAAGGCCATTATTTTTGTCCAAATGGGGGCTATCGTTTTTGTCGTCACCAGTTTGCGTTATTGGTGTAAGATTTGGAGTAAGGTCCTGTCAGTACTTTTATTTTATGTTTTGGATATGTTTAAGTATCCATTACTTCATCAAATGTTTATTTTATTACATTTTAAAATATTGACATTATAAAGTTCCTAAAATTGGCAAGCATTAAGCAAGCAGACACAATATTCTTGCTCCAAGTGCTACGAGATTAGATCCCAAGTTGATACCTAAAAACTTAAGCCATAATTAATCAGGAATGGCACAATCTTTACAAATATAAATAATTAGTAACAATTTGCGATAGCAACTACCGCGAACAGTGAACGTTCAGTTTTACATTTGACATTTATAGTGACCTCACTCTACACTAGCGCCTCTAGCGGCGAATTCAAGCGCAATAGTCCTCATTAAACTGTTGTTTTTTTTTTTTAATATTCCGATTTCTAATTTGGAACAATGACAAACGGAAATGATAGTGACTTCAAAACAACTTTTTATTTTTCTTGGTTCTACCATTATTTAAAAATATAGAGACCTTTAAACATCAATATGCAGGAGACTCGATTTAGGTGTCCGGGAGTGTATTTGCGTTTATGATGCCATGAAAGAATGAAAGAACTCATACAAATATAGTCTGTCAATAGCTCATTATGATTTGACCTTCGCAATATTAGATCAAAAGAAAATGTGATGGGCATGTTTTCAATAGCCATATTAATTTTCCATCTTATTCGGGTTGTTGCTATGTAATGGAATATTTTACTTAATTTAACCTTTGTTGTTGTCGGATAAAAATCAATTTATTTTTGGTCAACCAATCATAACAGACATATAATATGAAAGCACTTTTATATTGAGACTAATTAGATAGTGCAAGTTAGGCTTCCTCGGTGATAAATATCCAATGTTCAGCAATGGTCTGCGATAGGCGGAGCTGATTAATCGACCTTAATACGAATACTAGCTTCTGCCCGCGACATCATCCGCGTCAAATTTCGGACCCCGACTCGCCGCATCGCATCGCATCGCCCGCCCGCGCTATTACTTCGATTTGGCTTAGCTTTCTTGAATACTTTTTCTTTTTGCTCGGCTCCTAGCGTTGTAGCGTGATGTTATATAGCCTATAGCCTTCCAATGGTTATCTAATGCAAAAAGATTTTTTCATATCCGACTGATAGTTCTAGAGATTCAAACCAACTCTTCAGCATTATTATATTAGTATAGTATAAATGGGAGATATCGTCACATAGTAAACGAAACTTTCAAATTCAAATTTATTTATTGTTTGACACAGGTGAAATATCAGTTCTTATGATTATTTTAGAGGATCGCTGTAACATACCTATTATAAGGTGTACAATATTTAAGTTGGTTCCATATTCATTTAACCTTAAAATCATTATTCGTCCTAAGTCAACGTCCATCATTCATCATGCATTAATATAGTTGTTCATTCACAAAGACATTTAAAAATTAAGTAATAGATACATTGATTTCATGGATAACTTTAATGGATATACTTACGAGAAAATAACTATTAACGCTTCGACAAACAACCAGCGCACCTTTTTTAGCAATGAGAATGTTGGGAGCCAACAAACTAACTGTGAAGAAGCTATTTGATGTTTTCGACACGATGATAGTAATGTGGTACTTGCCTTTAGTGCCCACGATGTCCATGTGCAGGTGGGCGAGGCCAGTGGCGATGGACAGCGACATTTTCACTAGCGTGATCGAGTCTATGGTTCGAGCGCTCAGGAAGTCGAACAGCGATCCATTCTCGTGGTAATCCGTGATCAGCCACAACTGGGTCCAAGTGCCGTTATCTACGACCAAGATTATTAGATTCATTTACATGTTTATGACGTGTACCTAACTGATGTTAGAAATAAAGATCTGACTTCGCTTCTATACAATGTATTAGTTGCAGAATTGCGTAAGACGATGATCTAACGATCTATCAATTGATGCATAAAATAGCAATGGCATGCAACGCAGCCATTACTGTAAATAATGGATAACAATTCATTAATCACTCTGGATTAGAGTCTAGATTGAGACGCATGAGTGGTGCAGTTTAAGCCATATTACTTTGTTTTCATTCTAGGAAAATATCGATATATACGAGCACGGTACGGTCTCCTGTGTTTAGCTGGGCATTAACCTTATACTTTGTATTTAAGTCCTACCAACTTTCCTAGTATGCTTTGGGAGCCTGCTGTACACTAATAGCTTGTCTTTATATGACTGTGATAATAACTGCATCAATGAATTATTAATCCCACCAAAAACATACCGTTACCGTCACATGGGAGTAAGTTGAAAAATGTATTCACTGTTCACTACTTTTCAGTTATACAATAGTTCTTGTATTAGCCTATATAACGTTACCGTTACATGGGCGTAAGGTGGAAATTGTATTCACTGTTCATTACTTGTCTGTTATACAATAGTTCTTGTAGTAGCGAAACTGCCAATCCACATATTTTGACTAAGGTGTAGAGTTTGTAAAACCCATACAAACTTCCATTCCCTAATTTAAAGTATTGGGGTGATTTACAACAAATTCTGGAATATGTATTTTATTATTTATAACAAGGAGTCCCTCTAAAAATATTCAAACCAAAACATCTAAATTGGAGGAAGTCTCATACAAACTTAAATTCTGTAGTTTAAGGGGTTGCGGGTTAAAAGTTTAAATTTCAGATTATTTTTTGTGTTGTTTGTGTATTAATACTAGCTTATAAACCAAATTTCAGCTTTCTAGGACTTCAGGAAGTAAACTACGAATTTTGATGATCATCAGTGAGTCAGTAACGAAACCGGGTTTTTTTTAAGATATCAATAAAATCTAAAGTATAAGAGCTATGCAATTGAAACTTTATGTTTAACTAGCTTCTGCTCGCGACTTCGTCCGCGTGAAACTTCTTGTACCCCCGGCCCACCCCGTCGCATCGCATAGCCTGCCCGCGCTCTTACTTCGTTTTCGCTTAGTGTTCTTTCTTACTTTTTGCTCGGCTCCTAAGAGTCCTAGCGTCATGTTAAATAGGCTTTCTCAAGAATTGGGCTATCAAATGCAAAAATAATTTATCAAATCCAACCAGTAGTTCCTGAGATTAGCGCGTTCAAACAAACAAACAAACTCTTCATCTTTATAATATTATAGTATAGATAAGTCCACTATTGACATCATATCCCGAGAATTTTGTTTATCTGATATAATTCAAACCCATGTTATGAGGGTTAAAAGAAACGACAAGGCGCTTCGAGAAAAAGTAGGTAGTGCCCTTGCGCTTCGCTTGGCTCGTTATGGCGGAAATCGAAAATCAGAAAACAAGTAAACAACCAATCTCGAGTTTAGATATTGAAAAGACATTTGTTTGTTGATTAATCTATAGCAACCCTATAACTACAGGACTATTAATTATTAGATTATTTATTTATTAAATGGAAGCATCGCTTTATATCCAAAAGAACCATATTTAATTGCACAAAAACCGCTTGCATTGCGGATAAAATGTTTATTTAAATTAAAATTCACCTATAACACCATTATGACTACAATAACTGAAGATAAGTGGTTTGTTAAGTTTAGCCTATTAGTCAATCATTATAAATATTATTATCCTGTAAGCACGGTAGCACTGAAGCATGTCATTGTATGGGTTTCGAATTGCGATCACAACGATGGCAACCGTTCTCTTCAATTGTGAGCGTTGGGCGACAGAATCATTTGTAACAACAACAAAAAAACCTTTATATTTGAATGTTAAGGTAAAAAAAGTAGTAATAAATTATAAATAATAAAATAAAAAGGGATAATATTTTTGTGTTCACCAAAAATCTTAAGGTACATCTATGTATGCATTTCTAAAATTTTATTCTTCCTCGAAAAATACTGATCGTGCACCAAATATTAAAGGTTGGGTTAGGTTAGGTTATATTTTGGTGCACATTCAGTATATTTGGTGGAACACAGGCAAAATTAGGTAAATGAAATGGGAGTACTTTTTAATAAAATTGAAGTACTTTTAAATACCATCCAATAAAAAGTAAGAAATTACTGCTGTCTTTTTTTTTTTTTTTTTGTATCGAGTCCCTGCTTTACCTGTTATTTTTTAAAATAACAGGTAAAGCAGGGACTCAATACTTTTCCTACGATTCAAATAACGCGGCACTATCATCTTATGTGTGTAATTTTGCATATACTATGTGAACTTACGCTACTACCTACAAAGAAAAAAAAAAAAACAAGGAAACAACAATTTGAATGTATGAGACATTCTACCCACAGTTTTGCTTTGTGTTATTTGAAAAGTGAGAATATCTAATATTATTTTCTTTATCTATTTTATCTCAAATCGGCTTATTATAATATTGTAAACAGAGAACGAGGAAAGCTGTCCCACCGTTATACAGTTTATAACTAGTACGGGGGTCAGGGTGAATCGGTTCCGTAACAACCTAAATTTATTATTGTGCACTGAGTTACTAATTGGATATCAAATCTTTTAGATTCATAGAAAATAAGTAAGTACTTGTAAAATCTGTTGTAAGGTTGTAATTTTTTTTTTTTTGGCAAAATAAAGATTTATTATTATGTATGTCGCCATGAGTTATCAAAAACTAGTCGTTAGCGGTCCCATGGCGTTGCTATGTCTGTTGAACTCCATGGACGAGATTAGTGTCAAGCAGAAGATATTCAGATTCGCTGACGAACGAGTAAACCTTAGATAACAAGAGATCATAATAATAATAATCATTTCAGGCGAAAGACGTCCACTACTGGACATAGGCCTCCGCCACATCGACCTAATGTTCGGTTCTGATGTTGCCCGCATCCAGCGGAATTCTGCGACCTTCACAAGATTATTCGTCCACCTTGTGGGAGGCCTTCCAACGCTACGTCTTCCGGTACGCGGTCTCACTCTGAACCTTCCGGCCCCATCCGCCATCTGTTATGCGAGCAATGTGCCCTGCCCATTGCCACTTAAGTTTGGTAATTCTTCGAGCTACGTTGGTTGAATTGGTTGTCCTGCCTTCTATAAGTCTCGGTTTCCTCACGATGTTTTCCTTCACCGATGTCAGTAACGTCCAAGATAAACACAGAAAGTACATATGAATTGAAAAAGACACCAATGTGTCAAATCCGGCCAAGTACCAATGTACTTGGCCGGATTTGAAACCAACTTCGTGCATGAGAGGCTAGGCTTTAACCACTGGGTCATCACCACAATAATAATTGAATGCTATATGTACTCACCCTTGTTATCAGCAGCAATGAAGCCCAGAATATTTTCGTGTCGTAACATCACGGTCTGGTATATTTCAGCTTCACGGAACCACGAGGATTCTTCGCGGGAAGAGAATATTTTGACGGCGACGTTCTCGCCGCGCCAGCGACCACGCCAGACTTCTCCGAAGCGACCTTTGCCGATGATATCCACCAACTGGATCTGACGAGCGATTGAACGCTGCACCAGAAGAGGCAACCCTACAGGCAAATACATAATGTAAATTTAATGGCCATGACCTAATCGTTGAATGAATAAATGTGGAATAAATACACGCTTGCTGCAGCAAACTCATGTTTGAAAAGCCGGCGCCAGACAGTTTTAAACACTTGTTTGAAGACTGGAAGACAAGATGGCAAAATTCAAAGTATCATTGTCTTTGCACACATCCGTATTTGCAGATATTTGCGTATTTGAACGTATGTCAAGGTTATTCGAATATGTTGGCAGCTCCGCATAAAAAGATCTAAAGCTATTTTCGTTCCAAAAAGAGAAAGTTGCAGACGGGAAAATAAAAAGAGAGATCCCAGTTCATGCATTTTAGAATCGATCGAAAAAAAGAAAAATTCAATTGAAAACCACGCAAGAACATATTGAAATAATATTTTATATTAAATAGGGTGCAAACAATACTGTCAGTAATATCATGAAAGTGTGGCACTTTGTGTTCTTGACATCCATACATGAGATGTCATCTTTTTTATTGGCTCATTCAATTCATTTGATGCATCAATGCAGATCGATTCGAGGCAACGATCGCTCACTTTGGCACTTAGTGATGTACGCTTTTATGAATTCATTCATGTGTGGCAGAATGTTTATGAAGACTACAATAGCGTACGTGAACCTCGGGCGACGAGCTAGATTGTCGTTTAGAATACTGAACTGGACTCTTCCTCAATTTACAGTGACGATTGTAACAAGATACGAGATTTGTCCTATCTTCATATATTTTCTGAGTAACCAACGGCTTGTTTCACTAATTACTGGATTGTATTTGTATATATCGGTCTCAGTACTATGAGCCGGGGATCGACATCAATTGTGGTCAAGCTATCTGACAGTTTATCCAGAAGTGCTGCTGGTGAATGTAAATTCGAATAAAGAATTGAAAACTTACCGGACCCAGATCCGGAGGTAGTGAGCTCTATCATGTCCCGTATGGTTGTGGTTCTCATCATGGGGTGCCTGGCCTCACAGACGGAATCATCCGCCGGGTATGGCGTTCGAGACGGGACCCTCTTCTTCGGGCCATGCGATCGCTTCGCCCACCAGAAGCTAATCGCAGCGCATACACCGAGAACCATCAACCCCATCACCCATGGCAATACTTTCCATGCCGTCGCTGTAGTGTCCGTCTCTTTATTCAGAATGTGTGCATTAGTATTTATACTCAAAATGGGGGAATTTTGGTAAGGCAATCAAATCTCAAGAAATGAAAATACTAATTGTTATTTTTTTTTTATAAACAAAGACATAAGCAGCATTAAATTTGCTGTATTAATTTTGAATAAAATTTCGATATTACCTTTTGTAAGTATGCTAAAATTGAGAACTAGCACTTTAATTTGATACCCAGTATATTGTGAAAAGCCATACAACATAGAAAATTACCGTGAGACTGGAAAATGGTTATGAAATGCCAACCCGAACACGAAGGTCTTAATGCATGCATGAATACCTAAATACACCACATTTTAAAATCTTATACCATGATGCTCTATCCTTAGGGTTGCCATACGTCCCATATATAAAGGACTGTCACCGTATTTGACCATCGCGTCCCGTATTTGTTCCGTATTTCAATAATTTCGACAAAATTCGGAATTAAAAAAGAAAACAAGATCATTACAAAAGTAAAATGAAGCTCAAAATATGACTGGGCCAGAAAATAAACGTGTTTTATTTGATTTGCTTGAAACGTGCTGAAAGTTAAGTTTAGCCTATCCATCGTATATCGTATTCAGATCATTTCCAAAATGCTAAATATTGTAATAAATAGTACTATCAGATAGGTCGTAGCTTCTTACAATTGCAGCACACGTTTCTACGAGGATATTATCGGTCATAATAATTATGCAACATTCAATGGTCGTCAATTGAGAGGAATGGTACAAAATATTCATAGTACGTTGACCTACATTATCACCAATGAATACGAAAGCTCAACTGGTTTCTTAAACGACTTTTCCTTCATAGAGTAGGGAGTTTCTAAAATGTGAATACGAATAAACTGTGACTTAAATAAGTAGTAAATAACTAGCAGTTGCATTTACCGCGTTTGCGTTTCAGTTTCTGATTCTATTGCAAATTATTCCTGAGGGATTTTTTTTGTGAAACTTAAGTATTTGAGTAAAAATAATTTAAAATACTTACAGCAAGCAATTCTTTCAGAATCTGGAAACGTATAATATTCGGCGAAAGCGTTCGTAAAGAGAAAATGAACACATTACACAAAAACACACATGCAATAAGCGAAACCAATACACATACGTAAATACTTATAGAATATATCTACAAATTGGACTTACATAATAACACAAATTACCACAAAATGAGGTCTAATATAAGTAATCAACTAATCATATAATTTTTTTTGATGATGTTTTGATCAGTTAACTAAATATTAACTGAAATGCACAATGAAAGGCCTTTTGCCTTTCATGAATATTATTAGTGCTTATTACGCCTTATACAGAGTCATTTGTTCGAACATAAAAATATATGGATGAACAAAGGAAACCTAAAAGTTTGTAGGTACGAGTATTCTACATCCATACTAATCCATATCCATATATCCATTCATCCATCCATCCATATCCATCCATATCCATATCCATCCATCCATATCCATATCCATAATCCATCCATCCATAATATTATAAATGTGAAGGTAACTCTGTCTGTCTGTCTATCTGTCTGTCTGTGTCTGTATGTTACGTTTTGACGCCTAAACCGCTGAACCGATCGTCATGAAATTTGGCAGTGATATAGCCTGGGATATGGAGAAGTACATAGGCTACTTTATTACGCGATAACCGACATCCACGCGGGCGGAGCCGCGGGCAAAAGCTAGTAATGTATAAATTAGTAGCCTACACTCTTCTCATTATAATATTTATACTGTGCAGCGGTTAGTTACATTGCCCATAGCCAATTGTCAGTAAAATAAATACTAAGTGCTTAAATGTTGTTAGCGAAAGTAAACAATAACAAAATTATGGTTACTGACATGCTATTAGTATAAAATCATATATCATGCTAAAATCAAGTGAATAAAACCGGCTTATGATCACTTACGGCTTTATTTATCGCCTGTTGTAAAATGACTACACATTCCTCTTTACTTCTGTAATCAAGACATTCAGTGTCGTATAATAATGGCACTACTTCGATGCAACCCTGTCATGCCTTCTGTGCAATGGCACCCCATGTTTAATATATTATGCAAGGCTATATATAATGATGGCCCATTTAATGTTTGAACGATAAATTTCAGTTTAAAGATGAGCATTTCAGAAACAAGATTGTAAACTTGTAAATGTGAAACACGTGGCGACTGAAACAATAAGGACATTGGGAAATGTCCCATTGCCAATAGAATTATGTGCATAATTCGATACATTTGCATGCACGACTGTAACCGAGCAGCTGATATTATTTCAAGTTATATTAATAACCTCGTATGAACGTTACTGTAACATGGTAAGACTCAACAATACATTTGATGTGGACATCACAATGTAAGCTACCCAGACAACGCGCCCCGACGACACATTCCGAATGTATACTGTACCTGCGAATAGATCACGGTTACAGTAGTCCGTGGAGCAGCAAGATATATTGGGGCTTTCGTCCTTGCGGCACCATATAGGCATGTCTCCGGGAGGGAATATGTTTTCTCGGTCCCAACATCTACGTTCATAAATTCTTAGATTAGTACAAAAAGAACGTATAAACCCTAAACGGTGATCAATGCCGGTCTACGGAAAAACACTTGGTTATATTAGAACAAAACGAAGAAAAAATTAAATCTTTAGCCATGCAGTCTCGCACCATACACCAAGGCAGTCGGCGCCCGCTGGAGCATGGGCGCAGGGCGCTTGGCGTGTGGTATGCCGGGCGTCGAGTGTCAGCAGCGGGAAGCTAGAGTGCAGTAGTTAGCAGGGCACATCGAGGGCACTACCTCCACGTCGCTCCTACCTGGCGGCGTCGTTTTCAGGTCCAGGCGCAGGCCTTCATTGCACATGTCATGTGACTTACAACATTTTATCACCACCGATTCATTTTTAGTTTTCGTCGTAGAGCAACTGAAGGGATGCTCGATGGGTATCAGTGATTTGAGCTCGATACAGCTGCGCCGCAAGTGGAACCACCATACATTATGTTTAGTAGGTTAAAGCAAACAACGCACACTCGGAAAATAGAGTTGGTTAAGGAGTACGGCACATCATTCAAATCATACTAATTATTTCTGTCGGCACCTGCGGCCGCTCGTTCTCTTTGCTTAGTAGGTACATATTCAAATCACTAATTCAAAAGCGATTGTTAGAGTATTGGCATCTCAACACAAAACTTATAGGAAATGGCAATGCAATTATATGATTCTAATAGTACATCAAACAAACTCAAAATCTGCATCATCAAAATAGATACATGACACGCCCACAAGTGCGCAGAACAGCTTACCCATAATTGAGGCATGAAGCACTTTGGACAATTTTTCTTGTGTAATCACATCAGAATTGCAGAAATCGGTTTTACAGCAATACATTGTAGAATTTTTGCATTTTACTGGGTTTTCAGGAGGAAATGCAACGTTCAAGTTCATACAGCTTAAGACCACCGCACTACACAGGCCAATCATTTGATAGAAATAGGTTAGAATTATACCTGCGAGCCACAGCATAACAACAGGTTTGTGTTGATTTGAGTTTGCCAATTGTTTTATTACTATAATTGTGAGCCAACATTATATTTTATAGTTGGAGGGAATGAAAATATGTACCTTTTCAGATCAATGATAAGAAAAATAAAATGCCTTTCACAGTGACTTTGGATAAATTTGGAAAAATTACATAAGTAATTATAATTTTGAATAATTTTGAAAATATTATTAAACTTCAATTGACATCATAAATATACTCACTGGTATGTAAACTTCTGCACTTTATTCTCCAGACTCGTAGAGGCGAAACAATAACCGTCCGTCTCACATGTTGAGTTGGGACATCTCTCACTGTTGCAGTAACATTTCAAACCTATAGATAGAAATAGAAAATATTTTATTGCCCAGGTAACACAGTAAGCAGGTTCACAGGATAACACCAAGTTGAGACGACATGAGTAGCTTTAAATATTACCTACAGCTAGGTTACAATATATAATTTACCACTGAGCCCAAAACTAGACAGTGTTAGTCTGCATCTTGGGGTTCGAGGTACGAATTCCAGAGTGGACACTAGAGAGGTAATTTCAGGTATGGTATGGTTTATCTATGTGTAATGTGTGTGTGGCATGTGTGTGTGCCTCGTGTGTAAGTGTGCATGTTTTTTTTATTTGCTATGGATCACTGTAATAAGTTAGAATGGGAATTGAGACACCAAGCATGATGATAATAAATAATAATGTGATGTTTATATGAATTTTTTAATGCCAAAGCAAAGAGCAATATAAAGTATGTAGCTACAAAACGAATAGAAATATCTGATTATGAGCATGAAATGATACGGTAGTGTTACTTGATTTCTATTTGAGTATTTAATACTTTGTAACAAACAAATGTATTATAAGACCCATTGAACACAATAATGTTCATTGTTGTCATTACAATAATAAACCTACGCCTGTTTCTTGTAAAACCATGATTAGTAGAGTATGGGTGAAATAAATCCATCTTTTTAAAGACTGAGTTTTGTTGAATCTCTGGCTCTGAACCCCTTCTCGCAGGGACACACTTAACTACATTATTAAGCTGCTGGTCACTCGATATTATCTAAACAAACACAAAGCTCCATTTACTTCAAATAATTTCAATAGAAAACTTCACATTCTTATAGCACGTTTTGTAATATTTGTCACTATGTTAAGCACCAAAATAGTAAATCCAATGTCTGGCGTATTTTGATGGTTTTTACAGCAATATGTTACTGATTCAAAGTGCTGAGCTCAACTAAGCCAGTACAGTTTAGTACACCAGAAACATATAAACAGAACTGTATTTGTGTTTAGGTACTATAAAATAGTATGCAAATGGACAAGTGTGAAAAGCGAGTGTTGAAAAGCACTCACCATCTACGGTGTCTAACCTCCGGTACACAGTAAAAATCAAAAAAAGAAACCATTTGCGCCATTGAAAACTGTTCATTATCACATTCCTTGATAGAAACATATCAATCTACAGTTCCGGAACAGCAAAACACTTATTATTGACACTCGGGCAGTACGGCCATTGAAGTGTTTCAGAAACATATGACATTTTTATTATACAATTATTGCTTTTATGGGACAGCTATTGTTCTGTTAACTATAGTAATAATCGAATAAAAACTAGTTAAAAATGTTGTACTTAGACGAAATATAAAACTCAGAAATTACAAAAACCTCATCAATGGTACGGGAAGATAAGTAAATAGCTTCGCGTGAGTGAACTATGCACTATGCCACAGACTCAACAAACAGCAACAGATAAAAATAATTAACCTATTTCTACGAAATTATTGATCTATATGTAATGATATTCTCGCAAACTTAACAAATTAAAAAACAAAACTCTTAAGGTCAGAGCAGACTGCAGCGTACCGATTATTTGGCATTAGTAGGTGTCAAAATAAAAGATTTCCAAATTTTTATAATTTATTTATTATTTCCACTAAATCTTTGAATACAAAAAAAAAAGACTATAAGGGTGGCCATACACCGGCAGCTTGAGCAGTTAAACATAACTGGCAAAATTAGGTTGTACCTTTCATCACCTCTGCCTTTCTCTTCATACATACATAATCAGCTTTGAGCCTATAATGTTTAAATGTTCTCTCTGCTGGGACACAGGCCTCCTCTCGGTGAGGATTGGGCCGTAATCCACTACGCGGGCCCAGTGCGGATTGGTAGATGTCACATGTCTTCGAATTTTTGGTTCTAGGACATGCTGGTTTCCTCCCCTAGTAGCATTTTTTGCTGGCATTTAGTTGGGCCACTTACCTCTGTAAATGGCCCAACTAAATGCCAACAAAAATGCTACTAGGGTCACTATGTTTTCCTTCACCGTTTTGAGAGCAGTGGTGATGAAATAATTTACACAAAGTTAAACGCTTGTCTTGTGGTGCCGGACGTACAGAATAGCACCACCCCATTTCCTCCCGTGGGTGTCGTAAAAGGCGACTAAGGGACTTACTAGAGAATGGGCAGCAGCGTTCTCTATGTATTTTTAACACCATACTGCGATCGCCCTGCTAAGCGTGGCGATCATGGCAACCCCCCCCCCAAGGGGGAGGCTTATGTCCAGCAGTGGACGTCTTTCGGCTGCACTGAATGATGAAGCGTTTGTCTAGTTTCGAACCTACGACCTTCAACTCGTAAGTCGCGGCCGATACCAGTGGGCCACCACTGCTACTATCCCTTCGGGAGGATGTTATGACATAAAATAGTGTAAATACATAAAATAAGTAAGTTGATACTTAGCAAGCATAAAAGTAAATGCAAAGTGAATGTATATTCCTATTATTTATTCTGTATTTCTTATACATACATACATTTCGAGATTATTCTGCATACATACATAAAATCACGCATTTTCTATAGGGTAGGCAGAACCCAACCTGATACGATCCAACATATACTTAAATTTATTATAATATTATATAACTAGCTTTAGCCGCGGTTCCGCCCGCGTGGATGTGGGTTATCGCGTAAAAAAGTAGCCTATGTCCTTCTCTATATCCCAGGCTATATATCTGCTAAATTTCATGACGATCGGTTCAGCGCTTTAGGCGTGAAAACGTAACAGACAGACAGAGTTACTTTCACAATTATAATATTAGTACAATATGTAACAGAATGAATGCACATTATGAAAGTAGTATGTTCAGAATCGTTTACTGAATTGATTTCTGTCATTTTAAATATAGGTAATTTTATCCCCAGATATAATTAAAACTACGTAAATTATAGTCACATTTCTGCTGTACTGTCAAAATAAACCAAAATGGACGAATAACTTACTACGTTATAACGTTATACGTGTACGACTGTGTGCGTGAGTATATTTTGTAATGTGACCAAAATTTTCTCCTACAATCAGTATAAATAATTTAATTAATAAACAATGTTTTATACATAACAGTAAAAATTCAGTGTATATGTATTATGGTCACAACATAATATTCTAATTGGGGTGTTTGGTGGTATGCTTTAATTCCGGAACATGTTGTATATATATATATATATATATTATATATGTATATATATATAAATATTTTAAATAAGCCTGTAAAGCGAGTGTGCACTGATCAACGATCCAGGATTGAATTTTATTTCGGTAACTATTTATTGACTAATCTAAAAGTTACCGAAATTCGAATTGTCTTAGGTTTTTAGGGCTCCGTACGCAAAGAGTGCCAACGGGACCCTATCACTAAGGCTCCGCCGTCCGCACCTCTTTCACACAGCTGTATCTTTTGAACCGTAATAATAGAGACTTGAAATATTCAGAGTGTGTACTACTATGGCCGCTTTCACAACAAATGACAAGAAACAGTGTTTTTTATTACGTTAGTTTAAAAAAAATTGTGGTCGTAGTGTTAAATATTCTACGTAGGTACGGAACCCTTCGTGTGCGAGTCCGACTCGCACTTGGCCCCTATTTTTTTCGAACTGCAGCGCTGTGTAACGTTGTATGTGGACGTGGCAATACTGCCCGCTTTTTCGGCACTTTTCCCAGTGCGATGCGGGCGTATTTTTTGACGCAATATGTGCTTTCCCTCTTTTTTGTACATACTACATAAATAAATTATTACACTTAGATTTTGGGACCCTGAATTTAACGAACCCAACGAACAACCGAGACATTTTGGACACACTTAAACTATCTGCAATAAAAAAAAAAATATGCAGCACCTGTTTTCATTATGGATTATGTTCCTGACTCAGGAGTCTTAACCACCGGCAGTTAGGGTCCTTATCAGATAATTACATTTATATAAGAATATTAGATAACCCGGTGAACTTCGTACCACGTGAGAAAAAATTTAGATTTATACCCAAAGTCTCTAATTCAGATCATTTATGTAAACAAAGTAATGTCAAGAAATGTCACTGTCAAAATGACAGGACAGTGGTGCAAAACATTTTATCATATTCTTTTTTTGTAAATAGTCATCGTTAAAATTAAAGTGAATTAATTATAAGAACTATGCAAACAAAATACCGCTGCCAAACAATGTATTGTGTAGTATGTCGGAGACACGGCATATGATCGTCATAATCAGCCCTTTTAAGTCCAGTGCTAGACGTAGGCCTCCCAAAATCGATTTCCACTCGAAACAGTTTACTGCCGTTTTCATCCAAAATGTGGCTAGATATGCTACTTACAATATGAATCTATAAATGAGAGTTGTAATATTAGTGTTGTTGAAGATGTAAAATATTTGAAAATGTTTGAGTCTCCTGCATTGTTACCAGTATCATAAAATATTTTGTACCAGAAAATCTCCTTTTTTAATAACTTTGTTTAAAACCGGAAATTTATAAAAATTATTACGGTATAATTATTTGTTAATTATTAGTTCTTAAAATCAGTACTTAAAAGAAAATGTAGCCACTTTTTTCACCATTTTATGTGAATTACCATTACGAAGATATTTTTTTGTTATGTTATCCCCTTTGTTTACATAAATTTGAGACTTTGGGTTATAGATTTTTCGACTGGTCGTTTGGGTTTTTCCTAAATGACTTCAGCAATGAGGCGAACAAAACAAAAAAAAAAATATTGGTCGAGCCATTTTCGAGTTTTTGCGAGACTAACGAACTCACTCCCGTTACAAACTGATACAACATTTAGATTTTTTCTACAATAGTATAATTACTACAATACAAATTCTCATAAAATTGTGCGCATTCTGCGATTTCAAATCATTTGATAAATACTTTAAACACTTAAATACTATAAAAACATTACGTACAGTAACATGTTTTAACAACAGGTGATTAACCTGTACCAGATATTATGCTAACACATCGATAAAAAGTTAAAGTCGGCTATATATGTGATTAATATTGTAATGTCAAAAATGTTAGGAAATTTATGTTGATCTAAGGCCTGAAACTGCGTTAAGCGTTCGCACGCGCGGTTCCCTACAAAATTGCTTCACCGCGGGGCCCCGCGCGGCCGTCTGTCGCGGGGAGCTGGGATCTGCGCCCGCGCAACAGGGGCGACCTCCGTGCGACGCGCGTCCGTATTTGCTTATCTTTGTTTTCCTACGTAATAATAAATTAAGTTCTCCATCGACACGACCGTACATGAACACCGTTAAAATTGAACTACGGGTTTAATAGCGATGGGCAGGTACCCGCGACGGAGACCGTCGTGTTTCTACGGAGCCAACCCGCGTGTCCAACGGGTGACCGTCGCGGGCGCCAAAAAAAACAACGGCCGGTAAGTTGGCGGTGGCGGTCCCCTCGCGTGCCCCGGCGACGATTTCGTCGCACCGAAGCGGGCGCTCCCCGTGAGAGATGCCCGCGCTTGTCCCTCGCGACGGAGCACTTTTAAAAGGAACCGCGCGGGCGTCCGCTTAACGCAGTTTCAGGCCTAAAGAAGAAATCGATGCTTACTTACGATAAACATCGATATTTTCTCTGTACATTTAAAAAATATCGTTAACATTCATCAATAATAACAGTTTTAATTCCAAACTTGGGAATTTAATATACTAAAATCTGTCACTTCATTTAATTACTCTCCTGTTTATTTTGCTGCCTACGCGACTACATGCGCGTTTATCTCATAGTTTATAATGTTGTTTCCTGTTTACTTACTAGAATATCAGTCTTAGTAAGCTCATATTATGCATTCTTTAGTTTCCCTGACCACATGCCATGGCATGAACATGACCCTTGGAATTGAAAGGCTGCTTGTTCAACAAGCACTAACATTTGTGTGCAAACTGGGGAACTGATAATAGTTGAAATATATTTGGGCTTTAAGGCCGAGGCTATTACCATTTTTGTATGGCTGGTAGGTAAGCTTATTATCAGGATGAAATCACTTATAAGGGTCATGTATGCATTCACTCTCATTTCTCTTAGGCACTCACTTTACTACTAAAAAAGTTACGGGCTTGAAGTTTCCTAGGTTTTACAAGAATTGTATAATTATAGATCATTGGAATTAAACTAAATCATGCAATAAAAAGCATGACTTCTCAATGTAAAATTCATAATGTTTGGCTAGGATGGTAACACCTACCGAATAACTTCCGTCCAGTCCCGTTTCTTCAAGCACCGTCATCACATCAATTTTCTACGGAGTTTATTAGCTGCCTATAATTGCACCCTAATAAGTTGACATTTCGAATTTATAGCAGTCTTTGAACCCTTGACTGCTAAAGTACACAGTATAGCTGTAACAGATCATTCATCATTCGAGCATGTTTACAATAATAATAATGTTAGATAAAATAATTTGATTTGATTTTTTAAATATAATGTAGATACTTAGTAGAAATAAAAATTTGATTTTGCTTCTCTAATACGCCTTCGTCAGGTTTTTGGTTAGGTTAGTAGTTATTTTACTAGTTGATTTATTTGCTGTTGATAAAGGATATATGAACCATCAGCGATGACAGCTCTAGTTCCTCAGAGTAGGCGTTAGTCAGTGGCACGCTTCTGTAGCCGGAGCGCAGGCAAGTGAGCGGGAACACGGCTTGGCCGAGGAAGTTCCTGTCTCCGAACATGTCTTCATCTTGGACCAGGAAGCGGATGAGAGCCAGGTCGGGGCACGCCACCTCAAATTCGCAAATGTCATTCCAGATCGGGTTTAGTCCGTTATCAGCTGGAAAATTAAAAAAAAATTGTAAGATTTGTTAACAAATGGTTACACTTGAAAGAAGAAAATAATAAATAGTTTTGGAACACACCAACTGTCTTAGTGACGAGCTTAGTGCCAGTGTCATAATCAGCTCCAATAATCTCGACTTCCACCGACGGGCTGGTCGTCCCGCGGCCCATCTTGATGAGGTGCCGGGCCCCGATCAAACGCAGCATCACTATTATCGGCTTCACTTTTTTCTCGACGCTCTTCTTAACATATGGATTGTATGCCTCGTCAAACATATAGTCAGGCTTCAACACGTAACCACACCCGCCATTTTCCTTGAACTTGCCCATGTTAACCTGCATTGGCTTATCCGGAGTCTGGTAGTTCAGAGCAACCATCTGAGAACCGGCGTTCCAGAAAGGAACCGGGTTGTAGTTGGAAGAATCGATCCTCTGTCCCTTTGGGTAAATGCGACTCAGTTGCTTAGTGTGGTACTTCATGAAGAAGGGAGTCTCTTGTTGGCACATCAATCTCTCGGCTTTAGTTTCTGGGAAGGAGGACATTTCGTTGTATATGAAACCCTTGTTCCGGATTCGTTCTTGGTTGAAGGTGACGGAGCGGCAGTATACTATTAAGTCGGACATTTCTTTGGCGATTCTCCATGTGCGTTCCATTTTTCTGTGTTGCAGAGAGCGGGCGCTAGCGCTGTAGGCTGCTTCTTTGATGGCGGAGAGCCACTCGAGCGCGATCTCGCGTGTGGGCGCGGCCATGTCGAAGGTCTGGCACATGGTGGGGCTCTGTATGCGCACGAGCCATCGGGCCGCACCGCCCTCCTCTCCAACGACGAGTTCCACCACAGCGCCCAACACGTCAATACAGCCTTTCTGCAATGCGCCCAAAGCTGCGGATTCGTTCTCGAGGCCCTATGACAAAAAACTTATCAATTATTATTCCAAGCATGAAAGTAAAACATACAGAAGAAACAATAATGTTAAAGGTTACCTCAAAGTAACACAGTTATTATAAAAGATCGCAAAACAAAATAGATATAATAAAAATTATCCATCAAAATAGCTCCCGGTTGCGAACTGCAGTGGCGTATTTGGAAAGCTTTGAATCGACTGCGTACTCAATTAGGCCACTGCAAACATAACCTAGCGAAGTAAGTGGTGCATGTTCGATTTCCCTAACATTCAATGCGAGGGCGGTGCTCCTGAACAGACTATGTCCCATCTGCTAGAGTCACAATTGCCCGAAATACAAAAAAAAAAAATCTCTCTGAAATTATTTAGAATGGTCAAATAAATGTCATACGGTACAGTTAGCAATTTTTTTTTATTCCTTATTTTCCCTGAAAAGTGAACCTCATATTCAAAATTCATTTATTTACATTAAACGTTCGTGATTGGGTCCCAGAAATTCATATGTGTACCAAATTTTAACTTAATCGGTCCCGTAATCGGCTGTGACAGACGGACAGATAGACACACGAGTGATCCTATAAGGGTTCTGTTTTTTTTTCTTTTTGAGCTACGGAGCCCTAAAATATATTAAAAAAACAAGCATACTAACAGGGACGTCAGATATGTGCGGAACCTCAATTTCCTGAACATAGTTAGCTGGGAACCAGTGGTGTTTCTTGCCGCCGTAGTCGCCGCGCCACCATCCTTCGTCGGGCTTGTCTACGTTAGTGATGATGGCTTGTTTGCAGAACGAGAGCTCGTCCTCCTGCCGCGCGCGGTAGTCATACAGTGCCTTTACAGTCACCTGCAGAAATCATATCATTTGAGTTACCAGTTCTGTCTTCACAAGAGGCATCGATTTAAATAAAAAAAGTTGGCTGTCACGTTACGGCCGGCAGATGTGAAACGTCTATGTTAATATTAGAATTCATAATTAATAAGAACCTATAACGAAAAATGGAGTAAAATAAAGAAATATACCCGCGCGTACGCACAAGGGAGTATGAGAGTAGTGGTGTAGAGGGGGCATCACGGCATGACGGCGTCATGCCGTTTGCCGTCACGGCATACGAGTCGGTTTTACTGCCAAGGCGCGCCAATAGATGTTTCACATCAAAAAAACTTCAATGATCATGACTAAAGCTAAGCAATGCTACCAATCAACCAAAAAAGAAGTTTACGAATAGAAAATTAACAGGAAAACAATCGTCTAAACCAAAACTAAATACATAACATTTTTGTTCAAAATGATGTAGTGTAGGTACTTCTAAACTTCTACTAAAACATATAGATTATAAATAATATCAAGAAAATGCAAATAATGTAAATATAATAATAATAGTCCTCCAGACCGAGTTTCGGCCACGGCAGCTAATCTCAGCAGAGACTATAAGCTAACTACGCGGGAGATATAATAAAGCACAACAAAAATAAAAATAAAGCACAAGTGTGCAGACACAGGTGCACTCACTCTTCCCTCTCACTCATAATCCGACACGACCAGAGAAACATCAGGCACAGGACCAAAAGCTTAACGTCCTTCCCGAGGCACGGGGGTATCACACCGCAAACTTCCTAAATCCGGGCTGTTACAGAGAAATTCCAGGAAAAACCCAATAACACTTTGCCCGACCTGGGAATCGAACCCGGGACCCCACGCTCAGCAGTCGCGCTTGCGATCACGACACCAATGGGGCAGTTAATGTAAATATAACTACATAATATTAACTACACATCAACTAAAAACGAACACGCACGGATTAATAACCTGTTCACCGATCCACAATCCTTGCCACCTCCTGAATCTATGTAAGGAAAATTCAAAGCATAGAGTAAACACCAAGGAAGAAAAAAGGATGCCAAAATAACGTAGGAGTTTATTAACATGCAGATTGCAGAGTATTATAAAGTTTCACACAAAAAGCCAGAAGTTCTTCTTTAAGAAAACATAATTAATTATTAAAAAAAAAAACACTAATAATATTGAACAAGCAGTAAGTACAAGTTTCTTAAATTCTAATCAGAGAATGACATGGCATATTATCGTCACGGGACACCCAGCAGACGTAAAACATGGCGGAGAGAGGGTGTGACGGCATAAGAGACCGTCATGCCGAGTCATGGACGGTCTTACCCCCAAGGCGAGCAAATAGATATTTCATATAAAAAAATCTTAGGCAGCTGAAAGTGCTACATAAGCACCCCAAATGCGTACCACGCTTTCTATCACAAACCGAAAGTTTTTGAAGTAAATTTAAAATTAATTGCTTCTCACGTTTGAAACATTTGTCAGCTCGACAATGTTGTTGAAATGGCATTGCCATTCTAACTGTGTTACGAAATTACACCGCAGTTCGCTAAACACCATAAACAAAATGCTGTTAATTACAAACGTTGCACTTTATTTAAATACTATAATAACCTAATGATTAGAAACAGTGGCGTAGCTAGTCATAAAGGGGCCCCGTATCGAAAAGTAAAAAAGGTCCCCCTTGTTTGCAAATTGAAGTGTAAAGTCAAAATAACAGTTTTTTAATAAATGCATATGAAAGCATATACGATACATAAAACAAAGAAACAATTTATACAATGTTTGTCTGTCTGTCTGTCTGTTTGTTCCGGTTATTCTCCGAAACGGCTGTACCGATTTTTTTCTACAGGACTTTCACTAGCAGATAACTGACGTTATAAGGTGTAACATAGGCTACTTACGTACGGCTACGTACTTTTTTTTTGTTTATGGCCACGCGGGCGAAGCTGCGGGTTGCAGCTTGTAGAAATATAAAGATATTTCAAGCGAGAGAATAAAACGTTGAATCTCAAGGCATTCAATATAATACAGAGAACGCAACAAAGGGGATTGATATTGTTAACTATTTTTACGTATTCGAATATTTACCATGTCTAAAGCACTACTCCCTTGGGAATTAAAGCGTGACTCATGCCATTTCATCAAAAAAAGTAGGTAGGATTCCTATAACTCAGTCATAGTATAAATAAGTAACAGTATTACATCTCGGCATTAACCTTGAAATAATTACCTACGGCCGCTCGGTAGCTAAACCTTCCGCGTCGGTGCGTAACTGCCGTGCACACAAAGCTGTTGCTTATTGGTATACACTGAGATTTCGAAGCGCGTCGTTTCGGCTGTTTTCTATGAACACATAATACTGTTATTTTATTATACTGAGACTCCGTGCTGTTCTACGTTGTATGGAGTGTAAATAAGTTACCTTTTGATTATGCAACCTGTAGGTTCAATTAAGCGTTAAGATTATTATATTATTCTTTAACCGCCTTACAAATAAACGCGAAATAAGGTTATGCTAGGTATAAACGTCAAAAATGTATGGTTATAACGAAGTTATTCCAAGTATACCTTTATTCTGTGTTTATTTGTAAGACCCTTTTTTTGGGTGGGAAATTATCAAATAACTTATGACGTGTCAGACTTTTAATGACTAAAACACACCTGTGTTCTTTCAATTGGCTGTGTGCCAGGGCCACGGTACAACACTCTAAATAAAATATTTTCCAAAATACATCACCACCAAAATAAGCATCGCCTTTTTACGTATTTTTCTGTTTCTTTCTTTTTGTCTGTTCATATGTGTGCCATAAATGGGTAAATAAATAAATACAGTAAAGGCCTGAGCAACCAAAAAGTGTGTAGACCATTTTGTTTTGTTGCCCAGTCTATTGATATTGCAGAGATTTGGACGACTGATTGAGTATCTCATTGCTAAAATCAGTTCAGACGAACGGACAATGAATACATATTTAGAAAATATATCATGATATTAAAAAAATCACAGAAATATAAGTAATATCGGAAATGGAATTCGAGATCAAAAATGTAAACAAAGAAATGTCATTGTCAAAGTGACGTTTCAGGGGTAGTCAACATTTCCCTAGTCATTCTAATTATTTGACTTTATTATATTTCGTGCTTTTGAAAGCACGCTGAATCGCCGTGTCAAAATGAAACCAATTATAGCCTAAAAGGTCTCGTCGTAAACTAATGAAAATAAAAGATTTCTATTCTTTTGAACAAGTTGCTATTTTTATTTATTTTATATAATTTACATTTCAATGAATAACGAACATGTTTAAAAATTAAAGAGTTTTCACCAGATAACATTACAAGATTCTCTTGTTTAGAAGGAAAAACCTTCAATAAATAGAAAATAATAAATGGAAGTCAAAATGTTTAGAGCTTCTGCCTTATCGCCAGTATAATAAAAATAATTTGCACGATTTTATTTCAAACAGTTATATTTTATTCTTGGGATCGTAATTTACGTCATTTTAAAACTGAAAACTTTGTGCATATTTTACCTGTTTAAGATACGCCTACAATTTGAACACTATATTGTAGTACTTTTCGACAAACTACACAATTGTGGTTACTCTTTTAAATTGGCAACACCTTTGTTTACATTTTTGATCTCGATTTTCATTCTTAGGTATAGTGGACGAAGTAAAAAGATTATTATGGGATTGTTATACGACCTCCTCTAAAGTGTCTGCTTAGGAGGCGTGATTAATATGCGTGTTAGTTATTTAACAAGTCCCACAAAGTACAGTTTTGTGATTATGTATGTATCGTACCTTGGAAGTGAAAGCCGTTGGGTCCATGTAACCAGGAGTCCCGTACACTGAGTTGTCATCCGGTTCCTGAATAAATAATAAAAGTTACTTAGCAGTATTTTTATAATTATACAGCGTGTTACGGAAAGGGTATATACATATCAAAGGCACGGATTCTTTTGGTGATAACAAACTACAGGGCAATATTTTTTAATACCTATACCTACATAAATAAAAAGTTAAGAAACATTTAACTAAAAATCAATTGTTTCCAATTGAATTCTACACATCACTAGACCAAGTCAGCTGATCGGTGTCAATAAACTACACACAAAGAAACGGCGGTAACAGGTTTGTTATGATTTAAATTTAATAAACTATCGAAATAAAAAAAATATTAAGCATTTTCTAGTTAGTGCTTTTAAGCTGAAATTTTGTACAGAGATTCTGAACCAGATACACTCTTCACCCCGTTTGTATGGATATACCCTTTCCATAACACGCTGTATAGGCTATAATACTACCTATACTCCTATTACCTACTATGTAAGCAATGTTTGTACACCTTGCAAGGCAGCACATAGTAACACATATTTTATTTTTTTAATATCATAACACTAGCTGCTGTCTGCGTCTCCGTCCGCGTGGTTTTTTCTAAAAAAAAAGAAGGCTAAGTTACTCCTCATAACATACCAGCTACAGTAATGTCAAAATAACAGCTTTTTACTAAATGCATATGAAAATATATACGGTACTTATAACAAAAAAAAAAACAATTTTTAATTTTTTTGTCTCTCTTGAGGTCGGTCTGTCTGTCTGTTTGTTCCGGCTAATCTCCGAAACGGTTAGACCAATTTTCACTGGCAGATAGCTGATATTAGGTTTTGCGTCGCGTGCAAGCGGCGAAAGATTGTTCGGCGCGCCGCTCGCCGCCACTCAGGACACTCGCGTCGAGCGTGCACTCAGTTCTTAGGCTGCTTTTATTTTGGAAAAAGCCATACGAGCGAAGCCGCAGGCAGCAGCTAGTATATATTAAAGCTGTTCCCGATAGGCTGACAAAGCACATATAGGCTGGCCGAACCAGTTTTGTAATGGAATACGATGCGCTGCGGCTGTAATATGGGCATACTTCTATGCGAGGTAATACTTCATCTTTTTTTCGTGAAGTCGGTACTTTGATTGAATATTATTATATTGTTTGAGTAAGTGGCTCAGTGGCTCCGTGTGGTGCCGGACGTAAAGAATAGCACCATCCCATTTCCTCCCGTGGGTGTCGTAAAAGGCGAATAAGGGTCTTACTAGAGAATGGGCAGCAGCGTTCTCTATGCATTTTTAACAACATGTCATACTGCGCTCGCCAACCCGCCTGCCAAGCGTGGCGATTATGGCTACTCCCCCCAATTGGGGGAGGCGTATGTGCAGCAGTGGACGTCTTTTAGCTGAAATGATGAGGTGGCTCAGTCCTTTCAAAATTTAAACTCATTAGGCTAACAGCACTTTTTGAACGTCAAACTATCGCAGCGATGGTACACTCAAACGGCTCTCTTAAGAGCCATGACCAACGGCCCTTCTCAAGGCCAAATAATAATAACAACTTTTCCAAGGGAATACTTACAGCAATGATACGCCTCACAATATCTTCGCTGATGGGGAACCACAGTTTGACCTTTTTGTACAAAGGATTCTTCTCGTAGTAGCTGACCAGCTCTACTAGGCTCTCGAAACGAACCGTGCCGATCGTGTAAAGTCTGCCTTCGAGCTTGATTCTGCAATGCTTGATCTCCCTCTCTGTCCTGTAATATTATTAGATGAAACATAAGACCGTAACCATCAGAATTGTGAAAGATTAGACATAATTTAAAAGAAATTTGAATGAAATTTCGCTTGAGAAACATAATAATTACAGTAAAATTATGATACTTATGAGCAGAGCTAGTACCCTAGTAGGATTTTCCGTTGGCATTTAGTTGGGCCAACTTCAGAGGTATGTGGCCCAACCAAACGCCAACAAAAATGCTACTAAGGTATAATCCTACTTAATATTATAAATGTGAAAGTTTTTGAGTATGGATGGATGTTTGTTACTCAATCACGAAAAAACGGCAGAACAGAATTGGATGAAATTTGGCACACAGATAGTTTATAACCTGGATTAACACATAGGATACTTTTTATTCCGATATTCGCACGGAATCGAGACTTATGCGGATGAAACCCCGGGGCGCAGCTAGTAGAAGTTTTAAACTTAATTATTAATAATAGCTGCTTTCACTAAAGGCTAAATTACATTTGTATTATTAATTAAGCGAGTTGAATCCCTTGACATGACACATCACAGTGAAATAATTATCACTTTTGGAACGAACTCTGGCTACTTGAACTTAATTCACCACTTAACTAATGCAAATGCAAATCAGCCATAAGTGACAAACACACAACGTACAATAACATCTAAAGGTAACATTATAACTTAGCGTACTCAGCAATAACAATATTCAAAAGACGTACAATCAACCGTACATCTGTGGTAACAGTGGCACTACGATAATGGCCCTAACTGCTACGACATAAAAGGCACTGTCAATGTCAAATTTGTTACTACGGACGTACGGTCTAATGGGCACATCGATATTAGAAAAAGTTCAGCTTTGTAGAGCGTCGTCTCTGTCTATCATAAGTGTGACTTGAGAGATGGTCTCTGTCTGTCATAAGTGTGACTCGTGAGACGGTCTCTGTCTATCATAAGTGTGACTCGTGAGACGGTCTCTGTCTATCATAAGTGTGACTCGTGAGACGGTCTCTGTCTATCATAAGTGTGACTCGTGAGACGGTCTCTGTCTATCATAAGTGTGACTCGTGAGACGGTCTCTGTCTATCATAAGTGTGACTCGTGAGACGGTCTCTGTCTATCATAAGTGTGACTCGTGAAACGGTCTCTGTCTATCATAAGTGTGACTCGTGAGACGGTCTCTGTCTATCATAAGTGAGACTTGTGAGACGGTCTCTTTCTGAATCTCGATGTCCCAGGCCTCCTATCTGTCAAATTTCATGACGATCGGTTCAGTTCTTAGGCGTGAGAAGGTAACAGACAGACCAGAGTCTCTTTCGCATTTATAATATAAGTATGGATAACGAAATACATATATTGATTGCAATATAAAACGATATTGCGTAATAAATTTCCATTCCTGGTTCCTATGATACGAGTACACTTGAAAAATATATACCTAATCCTTAACATCTCATCGGGATGCGTAAGTTATTTTATTAGAGAATAATATTATTCAGAAACGTAGGCTGCAATGACATGATTGGAAAGAGTTAAATTATTGGGATAACAATTACTAATAAAAACTTTGGGAACTTATTAATACAGTTTTTAGAAAAGCAATTAATTAAAATACAATCTGTAGGTAGTTTGTATCTATATTGAAAACTAGCTGATGCCCGCGGCTTTACACGCGTTATTCTAAAATTAAAGTAACCTAAGTTACTCCTTATAAAATCAGTTATCTGCCAGTGAAAGTCCCGTCACAATCGGTCCAGCCTTTTCGGAGATTAGTCGGAACAAACAGACAACAGACGGACATTTTTTTTATTACCTTAGGTATATACTTTCTTACGCATTAAGTAAAAAACTATTATTTTGACATTACACACTGACACTTATTTTATTTTTATTTGTATGGATTGTAATACAAAATTAAATAAATAAATCAGTTATCCTGATCGACGTCTAATACGTTGCTTTTGCAGCAAGCGATTTTATGGAACTGACAATTTTAGACCTTAGGGTGGTAAACATTTTTAATTCGCGACTGTACGCGTGAACAGTCAGATCGTGTGGCTAATGCACATAATTATAGATTTATAGAAACGATGCAAAACTACAGTAAATATCGGTGACCTTTAGATCAGTACAACATGCAACGAGCACACTTGCCATCTGGAGAAAAGAATTGGAATAGTGATCGCAAAACTTGACATAGCCAAGTCAATAACTAAAAACTCTTTTGTAAACTTCGAGTTTCTGTTTTTTTTTCCTATGATTTTATAAGTTTTCTAAAATATAAACCGAAATTGCTTTTAAACATTAAATCACATAACGAATTTAACTGACGCAATAGATTTGGCCGAATGAATTCTCTACATCAGAGTTTGTAGGAAAAATAAAATCGTGACGACTCTCTCTAAATCTTCTAGATAAATATACTTATTCGTAGACTTGCCCATTGCTTGTCACAACGCGCGTAAGTTGCACAAACACGCGAACCCGCTCGATAACAACAGATGCAAGTATGCAGTTACGTCTACGAGGGCCAAGATAATCAAATAAATAACATGATAGATGCACTAGATAACAGCAATTTAAACGCATTTTTCAATTCAATCACATCAATTTTCCTATTTGTTCTAGCTACTTGATAGCCGCCGAGGGGCCGGAACGCAAAATATTTGATTATAGTGATTGTACAGAGCCCGGTCGATGGTTCGTGCTATGTGCCATCCGTGTGTACTTCTGCACTTCTTAAACCTTGTGAATGGCCTACAACGTTCTAAAGCGGCCCATAGAAACCAGGAAAGGATTTAATAACAAGTTTAGTCGCTTTGAAAATACATGATGTATATAGCTGTAATCGTCGACACAAGTTCATTTTGTCATGCAGTCATGCTGATAATATTCACATATTCACTTATAATATTCACTTATGAAAATAATATTCACAAAAAATACACAGTAAGGTAACATGGTGTGTGTGCTGGGCATTGGCCACGTTTGCTGCTCAAACGTGTCCAGATCGTCACACCACCTTCGCCGCGGTCGACTTCGACGGCGATGTCTTACACCGACCTCAGGCATCCAGTGTGTGAAAATCCTGGCCCACCTGTTCCTGTTATACGCGCGTCGTAGCCAGCCACCTCAAACTTCAGCCTGTCTGTTTTTTCTCCAACATGCAAGTTGACTCAAATACAAAGAAGGATAGTTCAGTCAGTTTCATCTCTATGTTATGTCAACCAAACATAATTCTTTTCATTTAATAATACCTATAAACCGTCGTCGACCTATAAAAATACCGTTGATAGCTTTACATAAAAAGTTCATATTACCTGAAACTTATAGCAAATGAAGAGTGATCTTTGTCGCTGGGTCGCACCAGGAAGGCGCCGTCGGTGTTGGCTTTACGCAGCAACTCTTCAGCCTGAACGCGAGTGCAGAAGGGGTGGAACCACTCCTTGTCCTCATGTTTGTTCGGCTGGGGTACCGGTTCTCTCAGTGTTATCAGAAATTCCTAATAAAAAAAATGCTTTGTTATAACTAGATTGTAAATAACTTGATAATCACGTGAAATGTATTAAGTTCAAAGGTCCCTCACCTGACTCCGCAATGGATGCTGCCTATAATGTGTAATCAGGCTATAAAGACTATCAAAGCATACTGTGTCAATCAGATAATATTTGACGACGCCCCTCTCTTGCTTTAACTTGATGCGGCAGTGGTTCACCTTTCCCTGCCTCCAAAATGACAAACAGTAATCGCCCACGAAGGTGACGCTTTCTCGTACCAGAAAAGTACCATCACCGAGATGCGCGTGATTCTTTAGAAGCTCTTCAGCTTCCTGCCGGTTCCCCGCGAGCTTGCCGTGGAACCAACACTCGCCGAAGTGCAACTCGTCCTGAGGAACCACAGGCGCCTCAGTCTCGGCCTCCCCATCGCTCTCAGCGTCGTTCTCTGTCTGCGAGCTGTAATGCTCCGTGTAATAAAGCTTACTCTCCGTCAGCACAAAGGCGTGGGGATTCCAGTCCTTATCTACAGGATCCTCAAGTAATAGAATCCCGTTTTTGATAGACGTACGTAAATCAAGATCCTTGCCTTCTTCTTGTAAAACTGCGAATGAACTATCCTCAACTCCATCTGGCAGCTTCTTGTGTTTCAGTATGATTTTTCTGCGCAGATTTTCTGGCGACGGTAAACATGTCTCGCTTTTATCAAATGGCTGAACCAGCAGCATCTCTCCGAAAACTTCTTGGAAAGCGGTCGCCATGCGCCGTTGCTGCGGTAATGTGCAGTTATCCTCAATAGAGAGTATCAGAGGATAGTCAGAGGTAACGAAAGCATGCTCTTTTATTGTGCGCAGAACATCCATGAATTTAATTTTGGTGGTCAGTGTGTGACCGTGGTAGATAAAAGGAGATCCATCCGGGCCGTCCCAGCAGTCCAGCTCAATGCAACGACAGCCTACCCTCAGACAGCGAACGTAGGCTTCCAGAGATGACTCGCTCGAGAACTGATCGCCAGTTAGATACCTAAAAGTAATCCCGTAGTTGTTATATTTGTAAGAATTGAAAATGCTGCAGAGTAATTTGAAAGGTACTTACGTATTATGCGAAGACGATATCCAGTAATGGGACAGTGGTCTAGTCATATCCTGGGTCACGGTGTCACTTTTACTATCCCAGATAGTATTTTGTTTTGAGAACAACATCTCGACGAACTGCAAGAGAAGTATTGTAGCAGCTTGTTTTCATATTTTCCCATATCTTTGGTTAAGCAGATAATTATCAGACGCTTCACTTTTTGTTAATTTTTGTCTTTCATTAGGAACTAAAACGTCTGGACACAAAATGAATCAAATCAATCAATAAGTGAACCAAACCAATGATGTTGGATATATCGGCACTCGGTATCTTTCTCTCGCCTGATCGCCATACAGAATGATTGCAAAATTAAATGAATTTTGTCGGTGTCGTGTGAACGTGGAATTAAACAAAAATAATCATCATCTGATAGAGAAATAATAATAATAAAAGTTTATTACGAAGCAATAACACAAGACTAAGTACAACAAGTAGAACGATGATAGCCGCAAAAGCATAAACTGTAACGCAGCTAACAGCACCCATCTCCACATACAGAATGAAATGACTTTCCATGCGAAATAGGTAATTAATTTAGATTTAGTTAATTAATTATAAAAACAAAAAATATATATAAATAAACAGTACAGGACATAGGTATATGATTTTTTTAGGCTCCGCTAAATAACTTAAATTTGGAGGTAAGTGATAGTAGATTACTAAAACTACTCAGCAAGAAAACCTAACCAACTTTAAAATCATTGAAGTGACAAAAGCAAAAGTAGAGTTCGTACCTCGTGCAAGGTAAAATATGGCTCATAAGTATCCCTCTGTGGATCGCGCAGGTAATCCCTGATGAACTGCGAGGCGACGGCCTCGTCATCACCCAGCCTGTCATGTTGTTCCACACGCAGGAAACTTTGGAACTCCCGCAATGTGATAGTTGATCCGTTCTTGCAGTACAGAGAGTACTTGTCGAAGATGTCGTGGACATTCTGCACAAAGCATTAAAATGACTGTAAGTAGATCTTTTGATACACTTATTTTTTTTATTTTTTTTTACATTAAAACTAGATGGCGCCCATTTTCTAGCTTACTGATCCCTGTGAAGAAATGCCGAAACGAGTTCATGGGCTGTTTTAAAGTCCAAACATTGTATTTTTAATATATTATGTCAGTCTAACAATGCACGGTCATGTCATTGTATGAGTAAATAGTTGCTAGAAAATGTGTAGAAAGTTGCTTAAAAATTCTATAGAAGTTATTTTAGCAAAAGGTTGCTTGCCTCATACTTATATTTTTAACAGTCTGCTACTGTATTGGGTAATTACTCGTAGTTCCACTGCGCTCCAGGAACGCATTCCACTGCGCTCCAAGTTTTTATTAGCTCTATTATTGAAAAAATTATAAGCACCAAAATGGTTCCACAGCACTCCAAAATAAAAATAAGTAGAGTCAGCAGAAAAGGCAAACCATGTTTGTTATACACAAATAGAAATATTGGTAGTATTTTTTTACAGTGGATTCAGCTCGTTTGTCAAAAATGCTCAAAGCCATTTCGCACTTTATAGCGCTCGTGCCGCATGATATAGCGAAAGAAATAAAAAAATCCTTTCGAAGTCAAAAATGCTGCATAACAGAAAGTTTTTTAAGAACTTCAGCCAGGGACATGTTATTGTAATTGTCCAAAATAGTTTTCAATTATTTGTCCTAGGCTATAGATCAACGTGTTCTCAACTTTAGTGGTATATTAAATCTGAAATTCTTCAATTCCCAATATATATTATATGTTCAGCCTCATTTTTATGTGTATCAATAAACTGAAGCATTTTAAGTTTTCTTTTACCTATCTTGATGTTCATACGTTTATGCCATGTACAGTGGCCAGCACATCAAGCTACACGAAACTGTCAAATTTCTCCAAACGATTTTAAACTTTCAAATGTTGATGATAAAGTTTCAAATCGAACGAGAAAATTTGACAGTTTGTGGTAACTTGATGTGCTGGCCACAGTACACTCGTGCACATTTTATGGATGTTGGAATAGTAATAACAACAGTTTAATATCTTCAATGTCTTGTATGGGCCAATGCAGCACATATGGCTAAGTGTCTCTTCTCTTTGATGTCATTAAATTGTAAGGCATGAGCTTTTTTGGCCAGTGCTTGTTTTAAGTACAAAAGTACCTATTATACTCAATTATCGCATAGGTAAATGCAATTTAATTCAAACGATAAATGATCTTAAAAATAAAAATTTAACAATGTTATAATATTTTATTACGTTGTGTTGTGATTTGTATTCTAGTTTATAAAAAAACTTTCTAATCTGAAGCTGTGATTTTTATTTGTTTATTTACTTTAATTATAAGAAAAACTTATAATTTTGTCGTAACATCGTATTACTTACGTTGGTATTTGTGTTGTAGTTTTAAGAAAATTTCTAATCTGAAGCCGTGATTTTTTTCTTTGTTCTTTACTTTACTTTTAAGAATAACGTATTGTTAGATGTGACGTTGTGATTATGACTGAATCGATAAACGATAAAAAAAAAAATCCATTTAGAATATGTTGTGATTTGTATTCTAGATTTAAGAAACTTTTCTAACCTGAAGCTATAATTTTTTTGTTTGGTTTTACTTTGTTTTTAATAAAAAATTGAAAGACTGAATAAACATATTTGATATGCATTTTTTTTGTGACATTTCATGCTTAATTAATTTTTTGCTAACTCTACTCAAAATTTCTTTGAACTAAAATATAGAAATATTTTATTGCTAAAAATTCTTGGAGCGCAGTGGAATCAATGTATGAACATTAAAATTATAAGAACAATGGGTTTTGGAGTGTACTGAAACTACCCCTGTATTCCTCCTGAACTATTTATCGTTATTTTTGTACGGTAAGTTTTTGGAGCTTGAATCTAGTGATGTGAGTTTTCGAATTGAATCAACTCATCACGAAAGAACTTAAAAAAAAATTAAACCATCATAAAATTATTCAACTTCTATAAGGTACGAGTAAGTAAAAGTAAAAAGTTTTTATTCAGAATAAGTATTAGATTATGTTCCAGTTTAAAGCTGTAACATATATTGACTTATTACCCACATGTGTTGACTGTTGACCAAGTCTACTTGGCGACTTGACTGAGAAAGACTTGAGCCAATTTTTTATGTTCTACACTTACTAATACAGTTTCTTAGTTTTACAGGTTGTCTCGGGATGGACCAGCAAAAGAATTTGTGGGACACCTTTGCCCAGCAGTGCAAAAGTACCTATCGATTATATTAAAAAAAATATAAAGATAAATGTTGACTTACGTTTTCATCAAAGATTAGTTTCTGGTACAGACATGAGAAGTCATCATAGCCTATTTCTCCTCTCTTGTCTGTGTCCACTTCTTGAAATAAATCTCTCAGCTTGTTCGTTGATATCTTGCAGTTTATCTTAGGCAGAAACCCCTTCACTTCCTTCAAGGTGATACTAGAGCAACAAAACCTTTTTAGTCAGATTTTTCTATTGAGAAAGAACACTGAACAATTTAAACATAAATATTACAGGTACTTCATAAATTTTACAGAACATTAATTTGTCTGAAATGAAATAAGATGAATAACTATTAGATAATATTCTGTGTGCTTTTTAGGGTTCCGTAGTAAACAAGGAACGCTTATAGTTTCGCCATGTCCGAACTAATGTCTCAACTACAATGTTAAAACTACAATGTTTGTTTTTGGGATAAATTCATCCCACGTACGGATTCCCTTCATTGTGCGTGGTCCGACCCGCACGTGGCCGGTTTTTTTTTATTGATTGGCGAACAAGCTGGCGATAGCTGGCTAATACCTTTAGACATCTGCACTAACAGGCGCATCACTGGTGCGTTGCCATCCCAGGCAAAAACCTGAAATGTCTAATATGCCTGTAATTTCATTGGTACTCATAGCCTAAAACCGAACACAGATATGCTTCCCAAACAAACTCCTTAACAAAGAACTCCAATGTAACAACAGTGGCCTGCACCACAGTTACAGCATAAAATTCACATGAATCAGTTACTGCTATCTGCAACACCTTTATTACGACTCTACAATGAACATATTGCTGAGTACTCAAAACAAAAGAAATCCAGCAATACTACGGATGTGTACTGCTAGACGTACTGCACTGTTCCTCACATTACAGTGACACAAGTCTCAATTCTACAGGCTTACCAGTTGCTGTCTAAGTTTGTTCGGGGATGACTGTAGTATACAATGAAAAAGCAGTATTCTTATAAGATTTACCTGTACACATACTGTATAAACTATACATTGTTGCCAATAATATGTTTTAGCAACATTTGTCTAGCGGCACATAAACAGGTTCAAATTTTGTTGACCATGAATTTAAAGCTTTACTAGCCAAATAGGCAAACCAAGATTTGTCCAAACTAAGATTAAACCAAACTAAGCTTTGGCCAAACTAAGATTTGGATAAATACATAAAAAAACTTCTCTTCAGGTACACGAATTACCAACCATATGATGCTAGTGAAACTACAGCAATAGAAAGTTGTCTAAATATCTATGTAATGACAAAGCAAAATTAATTTACCACAATTTTATTTAACCTGAGTTAACAACAACTCAGGTTAAATAAAATAACTTACTTCTTCATTTTTAATTACAACAGATACAATCATTGCATAAATATTATAAAGTTGTGATAAGAAAATTTTGTTAAAAAGTTTTATGAATCAATTGATAGAAATATGTATTTTTTTATTATGAACAAGCCTTAAGCTATACTCCATTTACTATAGCATTAGACAAATAATGGCTGAATAACGACAGTTATTTTGTAATATTGTTGAAATTACTGCACTTTAGAGTAATTTTTTTAATGTAAATGGTAAATAGATTACAGTGCTTTGTATCTATCGTGAAATAACGGAGTTTATTAAATGTTTACATTGAAATAACGAAAGGGTGAGACCAGTTATTTGTCTAATGTTATAATAAATGGACTATAGATAAAAAAAAAAAAATATTAAAACAGAATTGTAACTTATATCTAATGCCAACAGAAAAAGGATATATTTTATTATTCAATATTCACTGACAATGGAAGTTTCACCTACTGAAGGTTAGGAATATTTTAATAAACATTTTATAAAATAAACAAGACTTCCACTTACTTCTCGTTTGCATTTTCTATGGCGTAGAACTCTTTCCGCAGCCATCTCTCTATTTGTAAAGGATATGACGCATTGAGGGCCTCTTCTATAAGAAACCTGATTCCCTTTACCCAGGCTTCACAGTCTTTATCAGTTTGAGCTAGAAATGGTTAATTTTGCACAATGACTCAAATTCAAGAACATGTACAAATAGCTAAATGAAATTGTGTTTAGGCAGGAATCATAACAATAACTTGGCATTGGAAGTTCCATGAAATTCTCACAGCCAACCAGCAACGTAACGATTTGGTGGCCTCGGTATAATTAGACATGTTTACAAACTGTTACCTGCTAGTGAAGCTGCGCGTAGTTTGAATTCAGTTCCATAGTATATGGTGAAACATTTGGTGTTGTCCAGCCTCTTCACCTCTTCTGGCCATCGCTCAAAATGTTTGGATGCCTTGCCGACCCTCACTTCCTTTATGTCTCTTATGTCCAGAGCGCCTTCGTATGCATTTTTCTGCGAAACGCCTGTCCTACTCCAGATTATTTGGTGGGTTTCTCTTCTTACGGAGAGGGAACGACGCTCAGGTCGTTTTCTTGGATAAAACTTAAGGATAGTGGAGCCACGTTCTATATAAGATATGAGCTGGTCAGCCTCATGTATGAGTCTATCGTGGGCCCCCCCATTATAGCAGACCGGATTCATGGCACTACCGCTGTCACCCCCGGGTGTAACGAAACTGGCAGCGCCACAAACTACATGGGGTAAAATACTTATCAGATGCACGTATGTATGAGCCAGTAAGTATTCTCAAGTGTTTAAAATAAACCCGTGTGGCCGTGTATCACACACACACTATGCGATATTTTGTTTATTTCACTATCACCCCATTCGTCCAAACGTGAATGTGAAAGACAGACTGACTGACTGAGAATGAAATAGTGAATGACTGATCGATGACCACAGAATACTAATACCATAGGGGGTCGATGACTGTCGGAAGGACTTCGAATACGGTTGCGTTCAGATTGAAACGTTTTCAGTTTTTCAATTTTCAAGGCTGGCAATTACGACATAAAAGCTCGCGATATACAAAAAAAAAAAAGGTTAATTACAATGGTTTCGGTGGTATATTGCCACAAACATATGGGACCCGGTGCCGAAAATAGTACCACTGGGTCCCACAAGTTTAGGCAAAAGAATGTAATGCTAACAAGGTAGATGTTAAGCTGTAAAGCAGTTTTAAGTTCCACAAAAGCCTGTTTGACCCCGTGGCATCTATGTAAAGTCCACCAACTGAATTTTTACCACCACACGATTTGGTTTATACTATAGACCATATAATACCGCTGACGCTAAGTTGCAGTAGTAGATATTTTTATATCTGTCTAATAAATAATGAATAACAAAATTGTTTCGTTTGTGCAATATCCACCAGCACAGTTAATTTCTTGGCAAAATCTACCACGGATCGCGCGGATAAAAATTCCACCTTCAGAGTTGCAAAAGTTGTTTCAAACTCAGTTGGTGGATTTTGTAGGCAAAGTCTACTATAGGAGTTCAACGACCAATCAGTTCATAGTGTTTCGTTACATTCGTTAGTTCCACTTTTAACCATGCACTTGCACATCTATTCGTCAGGGTAGCCCGCGAAATTAAAATTTACCGTTACCATCAGTCTTTTAAAATTAAACATCGTTTAATCTTGACATATTTTAACCCAAACAAATAATAAATTTATTCAAAATATGAACGTAAAACTAACTTCGGTCATTACGCCGCACAGTGGAACGAATGTATGGGAGCGGTTGGACGTAGACATGTCCGAAAAATAAGAGTAAAATTATGACAAACTAATGATGCCATCTTATTCGATTACTTAATGCCTTCATAAATTGTGGTGATGAATTTCTTCATAACTCCCATATTTCGGGAGTAATTTGAGAAAATGTGAAATTTTACTATGAAAATGAGTGTATCGAGCTCTCTCCCTCCTGATTCCGGGCTTGTTTCAAGTAGCGGTCTCTAATATCGTAATGCTATTACTAAGAGCTATATTTAATACTAAGACACATAGTGCGCCAAATGTGCACTTTCTGGGATAAAAGGAAATGAAAATTAAAAAAAAAAAACGTTTTTTCCCCATTTGTATTTACTTTAAACCGCAGACAGACTTATTAAGGGGTCTATAAATATATTATATATATACAGAAATATATATTAACAAAAATATTCACAAGAACTGATGAGAGTATGACTTTTAAGTAAGTTGATAATAAATTACCTAGTTTCATTAAAAGTACAATAAATAATTAAGATGTAAGCTCTAATTTACTAAGTTACACATTTTAAAACAATAACATCATTTAATTATCTTCGTCATCATCATCATCATCAATTAATTCAAATTCAGAATCGATGTCCGCTAAATCATTTATGTTAACAAATTCGATATCACTTTTCTCAGAATCCGTAAGCTCATAAAATTCCTTAAAAGAAGATTTTTTTACAAACTTATTTCCTTTTGGACGGATACTTGTAACAAGTGGATCAGAAGACAGTAAAAGATTGTGCATAATATCTTCATTGCATGAGATACTGCTATGCTTTCGAGAATGCCCCTCTCTATATTTTCTAAAATCTTTATTTCTAGCCTCAGATGCCTCTTCGGATAGAAAACCAATGGGCACAATTGACATGTTCTGAACTATGTCTGGCCCATGCATTAAAATTTTATGAAGTGAAGAAGGCATATAATACCATGGGTATAACTCCACGTAAAGCTTAGCAGTATCAAAGCAGAACTCTCGGAATTTAGTTACGTTGATCTTCTCTCCTGATGAAATACACTGCAAGATCACACAGATTTTTCTTAAAAGCATAGCATCTATTCCGGTCAGTTCAGCAGATTTAGTGTAGTTTTCAAAAAATCTCCTTGCCGAGTTGCCATTGTTGGTGGATCCACTGCCTTGTTTCACAACATCGAGAAGTAAGCCCGTTTCTCTTCTTACAGCCTCTTGAACTCTTTTCTTCCTGTCATCAACTTGCCTTTTTGCTATATCACCCCTTACTTGCCATGATTTTATGTCTAATTTGTAGGAAATGTGTAATAAGCATTCCATTGAGCGAATCCAAGCGTGAAGGGTGCTTAAGCTATATTTATACATGTCCTCGTTTGCGTGTTTATCTTTGATTAACTCTAAATTATTCATTTCTTTAGAACAAGCCTTGCATATGTCACACACTGAAGCTGCTGTATTGGATATAATGGAATGAATTTTACCATCAATCATTGTCAACAGCAGTTGGTGTTTGACACTAATTCCATCAGTGATGGTGGATGGAGTTAAGGCTTCAATCTCTGCTTCGATTTCAGCCATCTCTCTCTGCACATTTTCTTTGGTTTCCTTTATAAACTTAAACAATATTGGCCGGCAAAATGAAGTGGAAGATGGTCGCTCGTTTTCCCAAATTGTTACACCTTTTGAGACGAGCCGCAGTGGTACAAGACTAATCATAAAATTACTAGCAAGATCGATTTGCTCATCTTCACTCGTCCTTTGATGATAAATGCTTTGGCTAGATGATCCGTCAAAACCCCATTTGCTGGTCAATACGAGCTGTTGATTGGGATCAACAGGGGTTTCTAACGACCTAATAAGTCTTCTTGAGGTTAAATCCATCAAGGCTTGTAATTTGATTTTTGCAGAGCTCTCTGTAACTGTGAGATCTTCTTTGGCCGGATAGCACTTAATTTTTTCTTTAACCAACATGTAGTAACTCGGGTATTGAAGAGCTCCTTCTTGAGTGTTGAAATCCCGAAGAGTGTTATAGCGCCATTTCGATAAGTTCATCGATACATAAAGAGCCAATGCCTTCAAAGGGGATATTTCCCGTACCTGAATTGATTTACCTTCAATGAAGGCTTTGATTTTTGAGGCCTCTTCTGGATTCTCCGTCAAGTATTTCATAACATAAGCTGTATCGCTTTGTCCTGCCTTTTGAAGCGCCCTTTCGGCCGAAAACATAATTTCAGCGCTGCTACTGCTGCATGAAAGACTATCTTCAGTGCGTCTTCTTTTTTGCCGGTTACTAAGGTCCTCAAAAGATTTACGAGGACTAGGATGTGTACAAGTTGAAGCATCAGATTTAGCAGGAGAAATTATGGGCTCGATGACGTCACTTATATTTTCTGTAGAAGGTTCCATATTTTCATTCTGTAATTCCGGCCATTGAATTGCAGCCTGTAGCCAAATCTCATGTTTCTTCCGAAACTTATCTGTGCTTCTTCCAGACTGTGTCCATTTTGCATAAATGCGGTAGCAAAATCGACGACACCAGTCTTTTAAACTTGTTTCAGCACTTTCACATAACTGAACACAACTGTTATCTTTTAAAACACTGAACAAATAGTTAAAGTCGCGTAAATCTTTATGTGCGCGTGCGCATAAAGCAACGTGAATATCAAGATTTGTATTAAAATTTGGAAAATACATTGCGAGATTAGCTTGGATACAACGAGGTGTAAATCAACACTGATTTTAAAGTTACTAATAGTGACCTATTTATATAAAATCCAGGTATCCCAGGTATCCTTTGTTAAATATTGCAAGGTAATTAGTTATTGTGATAATTAGTAAATGATGCATGCTAAATTAGTGTATTAAGAGCCATTTAGTAATTAAATAATAGCAATGTTCTTATCAGTAATTATTAGTGCATCAGTTTTATATGTAAACCTTAAGTCCCTAATTATATATCCTAATTAGCTTATATCTTCTCTAATTGGCTGCTCAGAAATGTTATTGTAATAAGGTAAACCTTTAGAAAAACGGTTTTAATCAACAAAATAAACAAAAAATAAAAAAATTGTGTTATAAAATAAACATCACTCTTTATCCCAGAAAGTGCACATTTGGCGCACTATGTGTCTTAGTATTAAATATAGCTCTTAGTATTAGCATTATGATATTAGAGACCGCTACTTGAAACAAGCCCGGAATCAGGAGGGAGAGAGCTCGATACACTCATTTTCATAGTAAAATTTCACATTTTCTCAAATTACTCCCGAAATATGGGAGTTATGAAGAAATTCATCACCACAAGTTATGAAGGCATTAAGTAATCGAATAAGATGGCATCATTAGTTTGGCATAATTTTACTCTTTTTTTTCGGACATGTCTACGTCCAACCGCTCCCATACATTCGTTCCACTGTGCGCCGCTGCGGATTTGAATTTAGACATCTGCGATAATCATGTTTGGCGAAAGTGTCAGGGTAGCGTTATGTTGATCTCAATCATCTCAATATGATTCGCGGACGTATCAAATATTTATTATAGAATTATTATCAACATACACCCAGACAATGAGCTGCAATTGCAAAAATCGTAAGAAAAATTGAATTTCGCGGGCTACCTTTGCATTTCCCCCTTAGAGGGCGCTCATCGGTCCACTAGAACCACTCCTTTAAAAAAATATTATTTCATGACTGAGAAGGAATTATGAAATACGGCTCAATCAGGAACCTCGGTAAGTGTGTCTAGAATTTTCTAATACCTTTTATAAAGTTTTATATTGAGACACGAAGCAATAAAATTCGATCTAAAGAAAAGCGGCCATATTCCTCTAGAACGTATTTTTAAACCCCGACTCAAAAAGAGGGGTGTTATAAGTTAACGCATGTCTGAGTGCCCTCGAAAACCATGGAAACGAAACCCATGACAAAAAAAAAAAAAAATATGGTGGCGCAAAAAAATTTGGTGGTAGAAAAATTTGGTGGTGATCTTGATTCAAACTTTGATTAGGACGGCGTTATCGTTGTCAGCAACCTCGAAAACCATAAAACCACACCCACGATGGAGTCTGAAAATTTTCACAGACTTCACTTTCGGCTCTAGCACCCTCAAAAACCATGAAAACGACACCCATGAAAAAATTTGTAAATTTTAATTACCGCTAGTTTGGATTTTCATTTTGACCTCACTATCGGCTCTACTCTAGCACCCTCAAGAACGATGAAAACGACACCTATGACGAAATTTTTTTAAATTTCCGCGTCCGCTATCTTGAATTTTAATTTTGTCCTCACTATCGGCTTTAGCACCCTCAACATCCATGAAAACGACACCCATGATGACAATTTTCGCAGCCGTCATCTTGGATTTTCATTTCGACCTCACTATCGGCTCTAACACCCTAGAAAACCGTCACATCAGGTTTGAACTTATGTAGGTAGGTCCTAGGATCCAGTGACGGATTTACCAGTAGGCAGAGTTGGCTTCAACCTAGGGCGGAAACTAGTTACAAGACATCTTTCCGATGACTTTTCCTCTTCCCTGTCATTGTACATTTGAATGTACAATGAAAGGGATGAGGTACCGCAAATTTATATCTAACTAGCTTCTGCTCGCGACTTCGTCCGCGTGAAATTTCGGCCCCCGAATCATCGCGGCGCATCCCGTCGCTCGCCCGCGCTATAACTTCGTTTTTTCTTAGCGTTCTTTTCTTTCAGACTATTATTATTTTTGTTCGGCCTCTAAGGGTCGTAGCGTGATATGTTATATAGCCTATTCTTCCTCGATAAATATACAACACTAAAGTAATTTTTAAATTCGACGAACCAGTCATCATTCATCATCATTTCAGCCGAAAGACGTCCACTGCTGGACATAGGCCTCCCCCAAGCACCGCCACCTCGACCGGTTCCGTGCTTCCCGCATCCAGCGGATTCCCGCGGCTTTCACAAGGTCATCAGTCCACCTTGTGGGAGGCCTTCCCACGCTACGTCTTCCGATGCGCGGTCGTCACTCCAGAACCCTTCGGCCCCAACGGCCATCTGTTCTGCGAGCAATGTGCCCTGCCCATTGCCACTTAAATTTGGCAATTCTTCGCGTTTAACCAAACAAACTCTTTAGCTTGGATGTAGGTTATCACGTAAAAAGTAGCCTAGGTATGTCCTTCTTCATATCCCAGGCTATGTCTCTGCTAAATTTCATGACGATTGGTTCAGCGGTTTAGGCGTTAAAACGTAACAGACAGACGGACATTAGACATATGTAGTTACTTTCACATAAAATTTCACATTTATGATATAAAATGTTGCGGAGTTATTTTAAAATTATGATATCTCCTAAGATATTGATGGAAATCAAGTGTTGTCAAGGACAATTTTGTTAACATTTAAATACTTGTGATTAATAACACATTTATTTGGATAAGGATTAATATTATGTTGATAAAACTCCTTCGCAAATAATGCATTAATTCGAACTAATTTGATTACTATAAAAAAAAAGGTTCTTGTGAGTCAATCATAAAAGATAGACATAATTATGCTATCGCGGACTTTTTTTTAGAACTTTTAAAGAGGAACAATTCCATCATACATGATATTTGCGTAACTTAATTCCCGTAGCAGGCAGCGTGGATCGATTTACTTGTCGGTGTTACGTGTTCCGATATAAAATATAGGCGCCAGCTTTAGTTCCACCCAGACGTACCTAAATGTGTGTTTAACTTGTTGTCAGGACTTTCATCATAGATGTTAGAGTTGCATTTTATTGTCCATGCAACCAGCTTTAAAAATTCAAATTTTTCAAACATACATATAATCGGCATTATTTTAATTTTTCTTGTAAAAAGTGATGAAGAAGTACCTAAGCGATAATAAAAGCTGCCCGCCCATGACTCCACCTCCTGCGGTACCCGATGCGGACCACAACCCAGACGACGACGACAATGTTCCGGAGGTGACCGAGGTTGATCTAACAGTGGCGGTACGTAGGCTGAATGCCAAAAATACCGCCCCAGGACCCGACGGCTTACATGGGAAAGCCTGGGTTCTGGCCCTGGACGCTTTAGGGCCTCGACTAAGAGGGCTCCTAAGCGCATGCTTGGAGAGGGGCCAGTTTCCACTTCGCTGGAAGACGGGGAAACTGGTCCTCATTAAGAAGCAGGGGCGCCCGGCGGACTCTCCGTCCGCTTACCGGCCCATCGTGCTGCTCGACGAGGTGGGCAAGCTCTTTGAAAGAGTCATTGCAGACCGCCTTGTCGGGCAGCTCGTGCGGGTGGGGCCAGATTTGGCGGAGCCAGTTTACGTTTCCGCAGGGGGCGCTCCACGGTGGATGCCATCATGCGCGTGCGAGCCCTTACGACGAGGGATGCTGTGGTCCGGGGTGGGGTCGTCTTGGCGGTGTCGCTTGACATCGCCAATGCCTTCAATACCCTGCCTTGCAGTTGTATCAGGGAGGCACTCCGGTATCACCGGATGCCGACCTATCTCTGTCGAGTGATCGAGGCCTATTTGAAGGACAGGGCTGTCATATACCCCGGTCACCAGGGAGAGTTGAACCGGCGAGAGATGTCGTGCGGTGTCCCACAGGGATCGGTCCTAGGGCCGCATTTGTGGGACATCGGTTACGACTGGGTGCTGCGCGCTGACCTGCCTAGCGGCGTCAGCGTAGTTTGCTACGCTGACGACACGCTGGTCCTGGCGCAGGGTAGGTTGCACCAGGTGGCGGCCGAATTAGCGACACGTTGGGTTGCGACAATCGTCGAGAGGATCCGGGAACTGGGACTCGTGGTGGCCTTATACAAGTCCGAGGCCATGTGTTTTCATGGTCCTCGGAATGCGCCACCGACGGGTTCCGAAGTAACGGTAGGAGGGGTTCACATCGGAGTTGAGTCGACGATGAAGTACCTGGGTCTCTTCTTCGACAGCCGGTGGAACTTCGTGGAGCATTTCAGACGTTTGGCTCCCAGACTGGAGCGGGCCGGGGCTGCCTTGAAGCGGTTTCTGCCCAATCTAGGGGGTTCAAACGCCTCTTGCCGGAGGCTCTATGCTGGGGTCGTGCGGTCCATGGCCCTTTACGGGGCACCGGTGTGGGCGCGTTCCTTGAGGCGGCGACCTGCCCGTCGGTTGAACGCGTCCCAAAGGGTCATGGCCATCAGATTGGTACGGGGATACCGCACGGTCTCCGGTGAGGCGGCGAGCCTCCTTGCCGGATTGCCGCCATGGGATCTGGGACCACTTATGGGAGTGGCGCGAGGAGGTGAAACGCCGGGGCGTAACTCCGCTGCCGTGAGAAATCACGGCACAGCAGACAGAGCTCCGGCGTGATCTCATGGCGACATGGAGGGTGCGATTGTCGCAACCCAGCGCTGGGCACGCCACAGTTGTGGCGATAAGTCCCCTCTTTGAGGAGTGGCTAGAGAGGCGCCACGGCGTCCTCACCTTTCGCCTGACACAGGTCCTCACCGGACACGGTTGTTTCGGGAGGTTCCTGTTTCGGATTAGGCGGGAGGAAACGCCCGGGTGTTACCACTGTGTGGATCGCCCGGAGGACACGGTGGAGCATACGGTGGAGGTCCGCCCGGCTTGGGCAGAGCACCGCCGTGTCCTCACGGAGGCGATTGGCGGCGGCGATCTCTCGCGTCCGGCCCTGGTCCAGGCCATGGTCCGCAGCGAGAGTGCATGGGAAGCAGTCACCTCCTTCTGCGAAGTAGTAATGCTCGCGAAGGAGGAGGTGGAACGCGTGAGGGAGCGGCAGTCTGTGCGCCCTCACGCCCCTAGTCCCCGCCGGAGACGCCCTGGGCGGTGAGAATCGGTAGCCGATTCCCGGCCACCGTAGGCGCGGGCTTGCGGACGGCGCGCTAAGGGCAGTTCTCCATCCGGTAAGGATCAGGCCCGGGTCGACGGCGCGTTGTGTTCCACGCACGCCTCAAAGAAATGTCAGCACGCACTGACGAGGTCCGCTAGGACCGGTGCCTGCCAGGGTTGCAGGTTTGTCCGAAAGGGATACCGTGGCCCTGGCACACAGGCAACTGAAGGAACACGGGTGGGTTTTAGTCAGTAAAAGTCTGACACGCCCTCCCGCTCCACCCAGAGCGGGAGAAGTTATTTGATAATTACCAACCCAAAAAAATCTATCACGTAACTGTTATACCGGCGGCGCGTGGTAGTCCTACGAAATTGGCCCAGAAGTCTGTGACATAGCGCAGGTGGCGATACAACATGCACAGAGGCCCTAGTGTGAGTTTCTTTTAACAATCTCGATTTTACGCATCGAGCGCGTTCGGCGTTCAGATTGGCCTCCGATTGGCCCTTCATCAATTGGAGTGCTGAACGCGCTCGATGCGTAAATTCGAGATGGTTAAAATAAACTCACACTAGGGCCTCTGTACAGTACCAGTGTCTATACGTGCGTAGAAGCGAGCGATTTGCGGGTTGCCCTAGGACCGAGGTCATGGACAACTGTCAGTTGTAATTATTTTTAAATTGTTTTTGTTTATTATTCACTTGTTCCAGCGATTCATGCTTCACAAAAAGCACAATAACAACGCACCTTTTAAGATCTTTCGATCAGTATTAACACAGTGAGAATCTTCTACTTTTTACTATTATTTCGATTTTTGCGAACAGAAACAAAGATGTTGCTTTGATAATGGCTGGCGCGAAAATAATAATAATTAATTACATAATTCCAGATAGTCAGGAATAGGTCATAGGATAAAAAAACACACACAGTAATTTAAACATTTTATTTGTTAGAAAAAAATATACACTTATAGTTATCTCAAAATATTTTTATTCTCAGAGTGTTCATCTCTACATAGATCGGAATTTGCAAATTCAACCATGGGATTTCTACGGTACACTTTTATTAAAAAATATCAGAACATAACACATAGGTAGCTAGGTTCAGCTAATTTAATAACCAATTGCATTCTTTTTTAAATGAATTAAAGTTTATGTTGACATTTAAACTGCAAAAAAAAACTGCACAATCTATTGCAAAACTTCTTCAATAAAAAAATCAATACAATTCATTATAAAAACTGGTTCTTTAGAATGAAAACAATCTTTAATAAAGTAGTAAAATAAAAAGCTTACCCTGAATTAACATGGGAGTCTAGGATATCCGCAGACAAATAATACATCATTCCAAAAATACGTGTTTCCTATTCTTTATTAACTTTATGGGTGATCACAATAATAGGATGGACGAATTGAGCGTGATATACCTACTTAATGGCACAGTGCTTCGCAACATAATTTTAAACGTTAAAAGTTAGCCAAAGCTCTGTTCATTTACCCTGCTTAACATCTATATAATTAGCGCTGACTAAATTTTAAATAATTTACCATTTTTGATCGATAGAAATAATGTATTTACATAAATTCAATTAGACTGATGCAATGTGTCTGCGGAGTCCAACAACAAAACAAAAAACGTGCTCTTATAATGCCTGTAGAGAAGTGACATTGACACGGTAAGGAGAAACGGTAGCTGGCAAGAAAATGTAATGTAGAAAAAAACTGCAACGACGCGATATACATGAGGGTAGGGCAGACACTGCGCGTCGTCCGCGGCCATATAAAAAGGTATTTATTGCCATAGATTTATTATTGAGATCTCTTCGACCTTGCTAATATTAACAGACCCGGCCGTCGCACCGCCCCGCCCTCAGCACATACAAATTCAGATCTACGTGACGTAACAGCAACTATACTAACAACGTGTACGCACGTGCTTTCAGATAATTAGACACATCAAGGCGGCATGCTTTAAACATTAACTTGTTCTGTTCTGGATGAATAGAACAGAATAAGAGTACTCACTAAAACAAAAATCACCGGATGAAATCACCGTTACAAAGACAAATGTGTATTTAATTACAGGAAGCACGTGTGTATGGCTGTTTCTCGATACATTAATGCAAGTTGCAGACCAAGAGTTAAACTAAGTTAGTTTAGCTTAGCTCACATACCTGAGGTAATTTTTCATACTTGTGTGCAGACTGCAAACTATGATCACAAGTATGAAAAACTACGTCACCTGTGCAAGCTAAGCTAAACTAACTTAGCTTAGCTCTAGATCTGCAACCCGCATAAAAGGCGACACAGCAGCGAGCCTCGCCGCGCCGCCCCGCACAGTACCAACTGCTCAATTCTGAATTTAATAAAAACAGTCGTTTGATAGCTCTCACCATTTGTTGTTGTTAGTTTGGAATGTTTGTGGCGTTTGTTCAGGCGGCTGATCGTAACGGTACATCGATAAGGCCCTATACAAAACTATATTCAGACACAAAGTTTTATTTGGGCGTGATAGTGCTATTAGAAATTACATTGCAATTTCATTTTCTCAGCTAATAAAAAAAAAAAAAACTCTTCTAAGTGATTTAGATATCCATGTTACGGATATTTTTTTTAGATAAATAATCATAACAACCCACAATTGTATAAAAATATCGAATCCTTTGATACGTGGCGCAGTTATTGAGAAGCGTTCTAGGGGTCGAGACCGCTTCCGAAATGAGATCGCGTTACAACCCAGAGTTAGGGAATCATCCTTGTAAAGCAATTTTACTCTGACTGCTCTGTTGTGTCATACTAAACTAGACGAGAGAGCTGGTGAAGGATAGAGAAAAGAGCGACAGGCGCCTTGTTCACTAAGAGTTTGCCATTTTTGGTAATCCCACTGATGTATTGGGCCCCAATAGGGGAAAAGTAACAATTTGATATCGCCACTAGTCCAATAACTGCCATCAAAATATATAAGTTGTACGAAACCAGCACAAAAATCGCGATGCACCTACAAAAATATTTTATTCGCGGATGACAGAATTGAACACGAACCGACACGGCGGCTCCACATTACAATTGTATTAACATTTATAAGTCCTGTACCGGACTAGTAACATCGTCAAAAAATGCACATGTAACGCATACTAACTTATAAGACGGATATCCTCCACATGCGACAGACTAAAAAGAGTCCATATTGAATACCATTATTACTTTTTCTCAGTTCAAAGTTAACGTTATTCGCTTAGTGGAGGCATGTTAAGAACACCGGTACTGACCAAATCGATGAAGGCAGCCCATAGGACATTATTACTTGATTTATTGCAATGTGTAGCCGTTTGGCGTCGCAGTCAGTGGCTACGGCCCGGCGGCGGCCGCCTGCATGACCTCATCGAACGCCTGCTCGAGGCAATGCTTCAGTTCGGCGTAGGACACAACCAGCACGCTTTGTTCGTCGCGAGACATCAGCTCCACCTGAATGAAGTAACAGTGATGAATATGATGACAGTGGCGTAGCTAGTCATAAAGGGGCCCTGTATCGAAAAGTAAAACGGGTGTTGCGGGCCTTATTTGCATATTTTTTTTTTATATTCTATGTAAAAGAAAAATGTTCGAACAACTGAAGCTTATTTCAACTGAACAGGTCCTCAAGTCTGCTATTACAATAGTGTCAGAATGGTCTCTTCATTGTGAGTTTTTGACAGATTTGCCATACAAACACTGTCAAATACTCACAATGGCGAGACCATTCTGACACTATTGTAATAGCAGACTTGAGGCCCAGAATGCGTGATCGTTGGAAATAAAGCTCAGAAGTTCGAATTTTTTTCTCTAAATCAAAAAAAAAATTGCACAAGCCTTTGAAAAAGTCAAGATACGTCAAGATTACGGCAAAACTCCAAAGGAAGGGATTTTTGTTTACAAAATAGAGAACTGCCATGTTTGCATTATAATTTTACTAAAAGAATTCAAGGCTGAGCGAGGTGAGCTAGAAAATTTGAGTACTCTGACTCGGATACTAGGTTGAGCTGTCGTGATTCTACAAAGAAAATGCAAGAACGAGCGAAGCGAGCTCGAAAGTTGGAGCATTGAGACTGGGATGCTACATAAAGCTGCCATTGTGATTTTAACAAAAGAATACGGGGGGCCCCTGTAGCTTGGGGGCCCCGTATCATTGATACGTCGGTAGCTACGCCCCTGAATGAAGAGCGCCTTTAGATGATATTTATTGGTACAGATGCTTTCATTATTAGTAAAGAGTAGTGAGTAGATTATAAAACAGGGAATCAAGGCAAGACTCAATAATTATACAAGGATATCAAATCTCTCCCTTTACAGACAGAAGTTTTATTTCAGTCATAACTTTAAATTATTAAATAACTAAAATATTAATCCTACGGCACGATTGCGCAATGGTTGTATGGTTTATAACTGACTAGCTGCTGCCCGCGGTTTCGCCCGCGTTGGTTTTTCTAAAATAAAAGTATCAGGTATCTGCCAGTGATAATCTCGTCAAAATCGGTTCAGCCGTTTCGGAGATAACCCGGAAAAAACAGACAATTTTTTTTTTTTTGTTATAAGTACCGTATACAGAATGGATTTTTGAGATGGGGCAGTAAGAGCGCGAGTTTTTATTGTAGCGGCCAGTCTATCCATCATAAAAAAGTAAGTTGGAGTCTCATTTTATACGAAATGTATGGGAAGTATTTGCGATTTATGACTTTTCTATTACTCAAAATTGACCTATGGCTATAACTCATCGTCATACCTTAGCAGTGGTGCCACCGTCAAGTTGGTTGAGGCAGTGTGCCAAATGCGCCTGGTCGAGCCAAGGTCTTCCATCGTCAGACACCGAGTGGAACAAGTAGTCCCGGAACAGCTTCAGCATGTACCGGTCCCCAGTCTCCGACCAAGACGCGTCTAGATTCAACCTAAAAATTGTCGGGAATGTATTACTTAACACTAATTTATTTATTTATTTATATGGTCGGCATCAATAGAAAGAAAAAAAAAAAGATAAAAATAAGTTTATTTGCATTAAACATGACGCAAAGAAAGAACACAAAAAAGAGCAAGTTTGGGGAAAACATGCGGCGCATCCACGCAAAACGGCCATCGCTCAGCAACACTCAGCATAATACTGCGAACCTATGCGAGATAGAGCTCCAGCGCTGGTCTATACATATCCTAGTAAGGGGTGACTAACGAGATGACTTAAGTGAATGGACGAAACTGACACGTTGGGCTGACCTCAAATAAATTAGGATAATGGGCAAGAGAATAGTGACATAGTCCTTTCAGAGAATGTTTCATATTCATTATTGATCAATCAATATTCATACTGAAACCAAATTCAGACAATCTATTAAGATTATGCCCATATGATATATGGGTCCACTAGTGCAACTCCTTTAAAAATATATTATTTCGTGACTGAAAAGGAATTATGAAAATCGGCTCAATCAGCGACCTCGGTAAGTGTGTCTAGAATTTGCTAATACCTTTTATAAAGTTTCATATTGAGACACGAAGCAACAAAATACGATCGAGAGGAATGTGACAGTTTTTCTTTAGAATGAATTTTGTTGCTTCGTATTTCAATATGAAACTTTGGGAGGGGAGGAGGGAGTGGGCCCAGTGCGGGTTGGTTTATGTCACATCACGTTCCTCACGAAGTTTTCCATCAACGTTTTGAGAGCAGAGGTAGTGAAATAATTTACGCAGACAAAGGTATAGAAATTTAGCTGTACGTTGAAGGGTGATGAACTAATTGGTTGGGTCCAAAAAACCGTGGTGGGGCAGAAAATCGCTTAGTCCTAAGTTTTTAGAGGAGGTCATTTTTGCTGGGTACTATTATGAAAAATCCTGTTGTTTTCTTGAACATAGGCAGTTTATAGCCCAGTCCAGTGCGTCAGACTAGACTGACTGTCACTCACTCGGGCCTCTCGTTAACAACTCCTAATTTGATGAGTATGCGTAGCAGTCTTCCATTGTCAATCTCGCGAGCCAGTTGGTCCTCGAAAACATCCGCGCGTCGCTCCAAGGCCTCCACCTACAATCACATTAGTATTATTCTACTGCCTTAATTTATTAACTAAATTAATTTTCTTCCTCCTTTAACTTGTGTGTACTACAAATGTTTAGTTTTACCTCAAGTAATCCTGCCCGCAATATCTCATCCTTCGATTGTGAAGACAGGAATTTAATACTAATAATGACACAAACTCGACTAGCTACAACCAAAATAACAGAGGTTGCAACATAAAATATGTCAAACGATACGTAACTAAATACGACATGAATAAAAGCAGGTACGTGCTCATTTACACTTATATTTCAGTCAGCATGGGAATGAACGACTGCAGTAACAACATAAAAATGCATTATTATCAAGAGTAGTAATATTACCTGTGGCTAAAAAATCTACTTTCACAGAGAAAATGTGAAACGTACAGTAATATGAACATATAAATTTACCTGTGTGTAAAACCTTGCACCTATCATCGGCATGAGATCAGTGACGGAGCGGCGAGCGGTCGACGACGATAATAAATACCTAAACGGAATTTAACATAATACAGAAACAACAATCTTATGTGTTGCAGTCACAGTACGCACAGTTATGATGTCACATATACACAGAAAGGTGTCGGTGTAACAAAAAGGTGTGGTTAAATTTGAGGATCATGAAGAGAATCTAATAAATTATTAAGCAAGGTCTGAAATCAAAATATATATGTTTTTACGGCAATATAGATTTTTCTTTTCAATAGACAAACACGATCGATTTATAGTGTAGTCGATGCTACGAACAACCCTAAAACCAAACAGATCAGAAGGTTGAACTCTAAACACTCATTCTGTCTCGCTCACTGCATCTATCTTTCCTTTTTTCGGGAACGCCCACTTCAATGGTCTCGCTTCTTCAAACTCCACCTCTTAATTTAAGGGTTCCGTACTAAAAATAAAATACTTTTAATCAGGATAAATGCCAAAGGAAATTTTAAATTTTAGTTTTAAAAAGCGCAAAGGAATCGTAAAACTGCCCCCGACGACGCCGTGGAAGTGTCGTGTCAGTGACAGCGACATGAAGACGATTGTCTTATAATTCACAACCACCGACGATAGTGATGTAAAATCAGTGCCAATTATTATTAATCAGTTTGAAAAAAAAAAAAATAACACTTTCTGTGTGTCCGTGTGTGTTGTAACTTTAAAGTGTTGTACGTCATACCTAATTATTAAAATAATGTGGACAAGGTTCCTACTATGTCGTGATTTAAGAATCATTTATCGGTAACTCGTAGTGAAAAACTGGTGTTAACTGTAAATATACATACATAAATACACATACATAAACTCACACATTCTCCCCATGGGGGGTAGGCAGAAACTATAGAACGCCAACGGCTACGCTCCTGACATACTCCTTTTACTTCGTTTACGTAAACATAAATACGTTCTGTAAATATAAATCAAACTAATAGCTCCTACCAGGGCTTTAAATACCGGTAAATTTTCATAACGTTACCTTGTATTGGCAGAGTTAACGATATTATTAAAATAACGGTAATCGATTTAACGTTATTTATGCGACTATTAATTTTATCGTTATTTTAAACGGGTGAGATGTAAGTAGTGGGGCCTGAGGCGTGCGGCGCGGCGGCAGCCCGCCCTCGCGTCTCTCTGATGCCGTGCCGATCAAAACGTTGCCTGAATCTGCCTGATTCTTACCCACAGAACGGCAACGTAGCTAAATTAACGTTAGTTATCGTATTTTTGTTAATGTTAATTAACGTTATATTACTGGTAATGTTATCAAGTAACGTTAAATTTTTGTAACGTTAGTAGGTATAAACATTGAAATTTAACTTTACGTAACGGTTATTATTTTGTGGTTTGGTAACGTTAACAAGCCCTGGCTCCTACCTACCAAAATGAGTAAACTTTATGATGTGAGAGCGTTCGTACCTTTCGGCTGGCCGCGAGGATCATACCAGGCGCACAGCAATTTCGAGGAGGTAAAAATTGGTACTTATTCGCCCTTCGTTGGTACAATTATTTACGTGGGCGAGTGCATACGTACCTTCTGCCGGCTGGTGGCAGGGATCTTACCAGGTGCGCAGCAGGTCCTTGCAATGTTAGTGATGTTACACATTTGTTTTAATCTTATAATATTATCGATATGAAGTATGACGCAAAGCAACAAAAAAATGTTGATGTGAATATAATATTACATACTAAACATAATCCTTTAATTTGATCACACCTTTCTGGTACACCCTGTAGAGGGGACGCATACAGGTCACATATGAGGTTGAAACATAGAAAGCTTAAGCTGTACCTATCATATTCACGAATAAAGTATTCAACACCGACGACTAGCGGATAAATAAATAATGATCTACATCCATTCAGTATAAGACATATTAAATCAGAAAGGTTACTCAAGGACATACGTTTAAGGGCCCGTTCACACGTAGGTACCACAGCCACACCACAACGACAATACGTGGTGGGACGCTAATTTGTATGAAAATGAATAGTTTATTCACACGGACCAAATTTTGCCGTCAAAGCAACCGTGTCGGCGATACCGACCACATCGCAGCCACAACGCAACTACAACGATGAGCAGTGGTGGCCTAGATAACAGCTGCAACTTACGAGTTGTAGGTCGTAGGTTCGAACCCAGACAGGCGTTTTACTTTGTGTACACTCACCTGCAAAATTGCATGGATACCTTAGTGTCTATTTTCCAGTGAACGTTTGAGTTCAAATTTTCGAAAATAGAACTAGCTTTCGCTTTTCACTTCACACGATTTTGTTTCTGTACTGTCCATGAATTTTTGCAGTCGACCGTACATTATTACATCACCACTGCTCTCAAACGGTGAAGGAAAACATCGTGAAAAAACGGCATGTCCTAGAACCAAAAATTCGAAGACGTCAAATCTACCAAACCGCACTGGGCCCGCGTGGCCGATAACGACCCACTCCCTCTCATCGAGAGGAGGCCTGTGTCCCAGCAGTGGAAATATTATAGGCTGATTAAGCTATGTGGTGTGGTTGTGGTACGTGTAAAAGGGCCCTTAGTGTTCTGTGTGAGGTGACTGAATGCAAAGATCTTTGTAATGAGAGTAATAGGTAGTTCTTCTTCAGCATGAGCTCGAGTCGATTTCCTAAGGTAGCTACTAGAACTATGAAATCAGTTCTGGCAGACTTCGGGGCGATTTTAGTCCGACACGGTGACTGATCAGGTTTCTGATATTAACCCTGCCAATGCCAAATGATAATAACCTTTCTTTTTGCGTCATACGAAAACACGACAAGTTAAAAGAAGTGTGGTTGTTGACTGTTGCCCAAATTATAAGCAAATGTATTGGAAGTTAAATAGGTCTTGTTGGGTAGGTTGCTAATTAAGTAACAAGGGGGGCAATAATATGGTTGCTGTAACATTTTCCTTTTTTATAACACCCAATAAGACTTAAGTAACGCGTCACATGCCACAGACGGCTAAAATCTCCGATTTTGTTGAAATTTCGCGAAGTTTTAGTACCCAAATTGTTCTATTTAGTACCTCCAATGAAAACAATTAAAACAATTTGGGTACTATCAACTTACGAAATTTCAACAAAATCGGAGATTTTTGCCGTCTGTGGCGTGTGACGCTAAGTAACTGGTCAATCCGATAGTAGTGAACAAAAGAAATGCTTTAGAATGAGTGATGTAAGATGTTATTAAACAGCTATTTTTAAACATTCTTTGCCATCGAATTTATTTTAAGGCTCGCTCACGACATTTCACTTACTTCATTCGACTAAAATTAGAAGAGAAGTCAGACAAATTATAAGTCATGGTGGCAAAAGAGTTGCCACTACCTTATAAAGGGTTAAAACACTAAGGCCCGTATTACCGCACCTCACTCAAGACCAGTGGCTAAGTTCAGATCAGAGGCCCTGGTGCAAACTGGATATTGGGGCCCCGTCACCCATCTCCCCGGTGTTTTTTTTTTAAACGCAATTTTCAACCTTTGTTGTTTTCTTCGGATAATATTTATAATTAAATGTTTTTTTTTACATGAAATCATCAATTGATAATCGGGTAACAATAGTGCCGCCGCTGCCGTATGTGGCGGGAGGTTCCTTTTTCGTTGCTGGCGCTGGTTGCCATGTGTTAAAGCAAGCGAAGCATGCTCGAAAATTGTAGTAACCTGCCTCGGATAGGTTAGATTATTTTTCGACCATTCATACATAATATATAGATGTTACTTTGTCGCCTTATTCGGAACATTTTAAGAAGTGAGACAACCTAGGGCGTAAGAGCGAGCGCAGCGAGGTCGAAAATTTTAGCACCCTGTTTCGGATTGGTTAGATTTTCTTTCGACCATTCATACATAAATAGGAGTTACTTTGCCGCCATAAGCAGAACAGTTTAAGAATTAAGACAACTTCAAATTCGTTAGATTCTTTTGACCATTCATATAATGAATTGGGGGGACCAAGCCTTATTGGATTACGGTGCTCTTATTCTTAGCTTAGTACGTTAAACTAAACCCCTTTCGATGACTGCCAGGGCCTTGTTGACTTAGCTGACCTCTCGGCCCGGACACTGAATACCGCGGGCCCTGGTGCCCCGCACCATTTTGCACCTTAGTAGTTACGCCACTGCTTAACACATTGACTGCCACCGCGGTCACCGGTGACCGCTAATAATAGTTTTTCTATTGTGTCTGTTGTCTGGCAGTCAAAGCCTTAAGACTGCGCAAGAAAGCATAACTTTGACTGTTTCCTCTGACGTTCTCGCGAGCTGTCATGTTAATGAGCCCTCCGGTTATTTTATTCTAAAATTGTAGTAAAAAGTGCAGATTATAAAAGTCCCACAAAACAGTGCGTAAACTATACCAGAACTCAAACTATTACTCGAGTTATCAACAAAAACCTTTTAAAATTTTCCGTAAACTGTGCGATAGGGCGTCGTGATCTTCATATACAAAGAACTGAGTCATTAACGGTCATTAGCATTTAAAGATACTGGATTTCTTAGCAAGCAAATATAATTTTTGGCCAGTAAAGTCGTCAGAGGACTACAGCTTGATGTTTTCAAAACTTACCTGACCGATAGACTGCTAATGGTGAAAATTGGTGACCATTTTAGCACTATACTCGGCCCTACGCTGTTTCTTTTTAAATGACCTCTGCAATCTCATAAACATAAATACAAAAAAATATGTGTTTTATATTTTAAACTTCAAAAGCATAAAACCATAATTATTGTAATACTCAAATAGGGAGTCGAAACTGTCTCACCAAAATACAGATTTCTCAAAGATAACCACGAAGGCTAGGAGAACCACGCTTCACCCAACAATACGTGTGTACACCATGTAATGAATAATGCATACTTTGTTAGTCCATCATGTACTTCTTCAAAACCTTTGAGTGCCTTAATAAATTATTGTTCTTGTTTCAACCAATCAAATAGCTTTAAACTAGTTTTAAGTAATGCTTGATTTTCGGGTGAGGTTCTGTAATACGGGCCTTAGTATTTTCAAACATCACCGCGTTTTAATTGTTTGAAGTAGACAGACCGAGAATGATGTTTTCAACATATTAAGCGCTACATGATATTAGTGAAATGTCTTGTAAGTGGGCCTCATTAAGAGCGTTCGTCCCGCGCAGGCTTAGCTGAAAAAAAAAGTACTTTAATTTAAATGTAATAAAATAATCACGAAAAACTTCCAGAAATGCGAATTTGCCAGCCTGCGTGGGATGAACGCTATTAATAAAGAAAGAAATAGAAGTAAATATTTTTTAGATCAAGTTTCAAGGAAAACTGTTCGAGATTATTTCGCAATTTTTCTGACTTACAATTTTGTATGTACGAGGTGTGAGTTTGTAAAGTTGTATGTGAGTGTTATTGTTGGCGGATCAAAAAAGCATTTAGAATACAACCAAATGCGAAATATAATCTCCTTAAATCATGATCAGTCAAGGGAGGTTTGGCACGTAAGCTTAGATGATAATGTAGTGGTAACGATTTTGTCATACAGTATAAGGTTCTTTAGGTCGGCGGAGTATGTTCGCGCGACGAGCTCCATGGAGGCGGCGAGGTTGTCGCAGTGGATGGTGCGGCATGCTATCGCTAAGGCGAGCCTACCCAACGCCGTCAGGTCGTCTTGTTGAGCCTGTCACATAAATATATATAACATAACATCACGTCTGCATTCACCGAAGGGTTAGGCAGGTACACCACAAATTATTATATTACACCTATATAGGTCTATGAGGAACAGGGTGTAAAGTTCACTCATTCCCTATAGAAAAGTGAGTATCCTCCGACCGAACGGGTGTTGTCTGGTGGGCAACTGCCCGACGGTTGATTTCCGAATGTTGTATATATGCCAGTCGCGCGGTAAACTATGATTGCGCGATGCAGGAGTTGTGTGACTTCAGGTTTTTAGTGCATAGTTCGCATGTGGCGTTGTAAATGCCGCAATTCGGCCAGTTATGTTTAAGTTCCATGTGTAAGTGGCGAACCTATTGCCATCAACCGGGCACAAATCCTGACTCCGGGCTTTTACTGAGAAATAGGGTTTTGTCTTGACTACAAAGTGATCCTAATAAGGTTTCAGTTTTTCCTTTTGAGGTAAGATACCCTTAAAATGGTGTTAACAGTATAAAGGAGTATCGTAAGAAAGATGGTTGATAGTTTCTTGTTCGTTCTTCTCCGTAGTAGTTTCCTATTATACTAATAACTATAAAGCTTTGGAATGGGCAACTAACTTCATCTTTCTGACTGACTTGACAATTCAAGAGTGCAGTTTTTCAGGCATTGAAATAAATGCATAGAGTTTGTTTTTTTCCCTATTTTGATCCGCTATCAGTCGGTTAACTATGAGCAGACGTGGAGTAAGTGGGGCTTTGCAGAATAATTTCTTAGTTCTATTTATTTGCATTCGACTTGTAAGGCATAGTCTAGTCCTTCCTAATAGGTCTGTAATTGCAAGCATTTTGAGTCTTCGTTTGTGGTCAAACTTGGTTACTGTAACTGCTAGTGGGTTTGGATGGATCTCAAGTCTTGTCTTATAGCGTGCAGCAATAGACTTGATCTCCTGTTGCAGTGTTAATATTTAGAATGTCTTATAACTGAGTTTCTAATAAACCATGGAGCATATGTTATGGCTTTTAGAATGCTGTTTAGTGCTTTTTTTGCCCTTTGGTGTATCATTAAGCTTGAGACACTTGCCGTTTCCCAAAGCTGGATCCCATATGTCCAAATTGGCTGTAGTATGGCATTGTACAGGAGCAGCTTGTTATCTATGCTGTGTGGAGTTTCTACCTAGGAGCCACTGTAGACTTCACGTTAGTTGATCTTTCTTAGCTTTATGAACCATGTGAGTTTTCAAACTTTATGCCTAGATATTTTACAACGTCGTATTGTGGTATTTCCCGGTCGGTTCCTTAGAGAGTGAATGTTACAATTTACTGGCACTGGATTTGCTTCTCCATTTTTTTTTTTGCTATTTATCCACATGATTAAGCCCTTCTTGGAGAATTTCAGCGACAATTTCAGGATTCTTGTGACTGGTGAGGATAGCTGTATCGCCAGCGTAAGTTGCAACGGTCACATGGGAATTTTGAGGAAGATTTGCTGTATATAATGTGTAGATCACAGGGCCCAACACTGACCCTTGGGCAATCATCTTACCGTACTTGAAATATCCTGTCTGAAAGATACGAGCTTATAATTTCAAAATATGCATGTGCCAGACTTTATAAAAGGCCTGGTCCAGAAAGACGGAGAAAAATATTCTTTACCTCCAGTGATTTTCTGACTCAGCTTCAAACTCTATGATGTACATACCTGTTCTACTGTGCCATGCTCTTGTCGGAACCCAAACTGGTGGTCTGGTATATTTTTCCTGTAGGATAGGTAGCATTCTGTGCAGCAGTAGTTTTCCGTTAACAGCTTTGGCTGATAGGTCGGTATGATTTAGCTGCCTGACTTCTTTGTGAATCATGACAATCTGCGATACTTTCCATAAGCTTGGGTAGTGTCTCGTCCTGAGGATACCATTGGACAATGATGTTATGTACATAGTTCTATGAGGACCTCTTTAGTAATCAAATCGATAACCTTTTTGCTATCAAGACTTTTCATTTCCTTAACCACTTTTTTGGGGTAAAAGGTCTGATTGGTAGATCCAATTGAAAGTCCTCATTCAATACCAGAACTATTTCAGTTTCTTCAGCATTCGGTTCCGCCGTGTTTGGTGTGAATACTTTTGCAAGATGGTCTGCAAATAGTTCAGCCGTTTGTTTCCTTGTTCTTGCCCATGTTCCACTGTCAAGCTTGATGAGAGGCTTTGTATTTTGAGGTTGGTCCATTCCACGTGTTGCTTTCCAAAGGGAGTATTTTGTAGCTTTGGTTGCGTAAGAGTTTCTTTATGTTTGTATTGTCGCATTCCAAGCATTTTTAGAGCTTCTTTTACTTCCAGAATAGCCTCTCTACTCGTCTCCCACACACGACGTTGAGAGTTTTTCATGAATATTTCACGTGCTTGCCAGAAAATGGTGGATCTTCAGTTTACTGTTGGTTTTTCTTGAGTACATTGCTAGCATACAACTTGAATAGAGGTAGTTAATTTTTTAGTTGCGTTTTCAACATCATCAGCTGTTTTCAAGCCTACTTTTAGAAAGAGGAAGGAGGTTGAGAGATTTACGATAATTGTTCAAAATTCTTACCTGCGCGACGTCGTTAGTGTTGGCATGAAGGGCGTCCGTGGCGCCAGACCACGATATACGAACGCGGCAGCCATTCATCACCACCTTCGTAGGTTCGAGGCTAAGGGAAAAGGGGTCCTATTAGATGTTTCTATAAAACAAGATTCATACATACATAAACTACCACCTTTTTCCTCCTACAATTCTTACATACTTCTTTTGCTTCGTTTACATTTATACTTCAGTAAAACAAGATGTAGTTTTCAATAAGATTTTTTTTAATGACGTTCACTAGGTGGCAGCACTGAGACGTCAGGTCCGGGCCCCTGCCAAAAGTGTCAAAGCGCTTATATTTTCTATAGTCGTGACTGAATGATGAACGAATGAATGAAATGAATGATGAACGTATCATATATTTTATATTAATTGTCGAAATGGAAGACCTCTTGTCAAAGTGGCGCCAACTGGCGGCGTGAATTTTCAAGAAAACCTTCATTCAACTCTTAAAGTTACGGCTCCATCGATGAATGTTCGATGTTTATGCCAGGGTTTGAGTTGGATTGGTCGGTTTTCAATTCAGAATTTTTTTAATTATCATACAATCATTGATCAGTGTTTGTAGTAATGACAAGATATAGTTTTAATTAGATGTACCTACTTTAACAAGGTATTCGGTCAAGAGTGCATGTCGAAGTGGCCTGTGATTGCCATAAGAGAGGATGTTATTATTACGGCGACCACGGCTAGAATTCAGACAGGAATAGTTTCTTGTTTAGTGCTTAGGTTTTTTCTCTGTAGGCTTTTTGCTCACGTGTTTCGTTCTGGTTTACCAGACTAGTTTCATTCAACAATATTCAGGAAAGACTGACCAGTTCTCGACTTCAAATTCTCAATTAAGAAACCGGGTGTAAACCTGAAAAGGGTACTTATCTCAAAAATATTATATATTTAGGTAGAGAAGAAAATATACGTACTTGAAAGTGTCAGTAGTTATAAAGCTGGTGTATAACGTCGGGTATTGTACCTGCACGCAAGTCCGGCGGTGTGTACAGCTCTTAAGGCCGAAGTAAGCTGTACTAGGTGACTCCACAACACGGCTTCGGGCAGCAAAGCACCGCTCGCCACCGCACGGAGCATCGCGTTTTTCTGTTTGTGTTGAATCATTTTTAAAGAGGTTTGAAACTATGGTCTCTTCCAAAAGTATCTGACGAAAGTAAGTGTAAACCAACCTTTTTCAGATTAAATTCTAACGCAATCGCTCACTAAAGGGAACTAGTAACACATAAATCTGTATTTAGAAGGTCTCAACTTTAGATCTGACCACTTTTTCCAACAATTGTTGTTTGAACAACTTTTCATTAGCGAAAAATTAGGTTATAAAATTAGCCGCAATGTGGGCTAACTTGTGCTCACCAGTTGGAGCCACTGGCGAGTAAGATCCTGTACTTTATACGTTTTCGATTTTTTTAAGTACCCATTACATCATATAATGTTTATTTTATTACGTTTTAAAACATCAAATGGATATTTACATTATAATGTTCCTAAAATTGGTAAGCATGAAGCAGAAAAATATTATTCTTCGTCCAAGTGCTACCAAATTAGATCCCAAGTTGTTACTTATAATCTTAAGCCATAATTAATAAGGAATGGCACAATCTTTACAATTATGCATAATTAGTAAAAATTTGCTATAGAAAATCCCGCAAACAGTGATCGTTTAGTTTCACATTTGACATTTCTAGAGACCTCACTCTACACTAGCGCCTCTAGCGGTGAATTCAAGCGCGATAATTTCATTGTCAAATGAAATCCTCTTAAAGATGATTTGATAGAATGTTGGGTTTAATTTTCCAATAATCAAATTAAAGCACTCAATTTGTAAGTGGCGTAGTGCCGTAATTTGCTATCCTCAGGTACGTTTAACGATCTATTCGTTTACATTTTCAGAAGATACTTTTGGAATAGATTGTAGTTAAGAAAGTTAAGATTGTGTCTTATGACTGAGATTGTGTTTATGCTTTTGTATATGTATAACTCGCTGTTCGTAAGCAGCTATCGTATGTTTTATTGAATACGTCCACTTGCATAATTATGCTGACGGGTTAGGTGAAGGTTTCAGCGCATTAAATAAGCGGTTCTTTTGGCATAAATTGTTTCGTCGCCGTACTTACTTGGCAGTCAGCCAACACAAAAACTTGTTAAAATGCGCACTTTTTTAACTTTGAGTGCAAAAGGCTCATCAACATATTTGTTAAACAGTGAAAGAGCTCCTTCGCAGGTAATCTTATCGAGGTTAAAATACGTTATTTTGCTTTACAATCTGTTGACTACAATATGGCATGAATATTTACTTTAAAAAGTATTACTTATATTACTTAATTATTGTGAATGCGAGCACTATGTGGGTCATTTGTGTGTTTTTTTTTTCTCACTTCGTTTTAATGATGGTCTGGCATTTTGAGTACTTTATGCGGCCTACCCAAATGTCCTTTGTTTGGTATTGTTCGTCGAGTCGTTAAGCTCCTTAAATCCTGAGTTAAGCTACAAAATTACTAACAAGTGCTTGCACGGACTGGACAGGTGCACTCAAATTTGTGTGGTTTTTTGCATTGCAGACACGAATCTACATGGTCCTCACATGATCTGACCAAGATTATGTTTGGACTTTAAAAGAGACTGACCCCTGAGTTTGTTTTGCCATTTCTTCGCAGAGTTAGCCAGATTGGAAATGTCGACCCCATCTAGATTTAGTTAAGTTCTATTTTTATATGACGTGTAAAAGTGATTTCGATACCCTGTTTATAGAATAAACGATTTCATTTCATTTCACTACAATAGTGTTCTCAAATGTAGTCGAATCAATTCTCAGGTCGTGGTTATTATTAGGTCAAAGCCAACGAAAAGGACTTTAAAATCTCGTATACCAGTTATTACAGAAACAATTAAAAAACCATTGTCTCACGTGGATCTACGTTTTAAACGAAGGGTTAATGCGGTCATGGGGGTCATGTTGGATATTCTCACTTCTTCTATGGTGAACATAAGGTCAATAAATAAATTCTGTTAAGAGCCGACACACACAAAAGCGTTGCGATAAAAATCGGCGACTACACACTCTCTTAAGCCCGAAGTTTTTGCGTCGCAACGCTTTTATGTGGAGCTGCACTAGCAATGAACGAAGATCTACAAACCTGATGAGTATATGGACGGGGTGCATCCGGGTCGGAAGAGAACGGGTCGTGGAAGGCGCCATTAGCGTCGTTGCTCGAGTTGCCGGCACCACCGGACAAGTACTTGTTCATCAGTGTCGTGCACGCGGGGTGGTAGGTATAAACTAACACCATCGCTGTCGTACGAAAAAATATATTTAGAAAACTGAAAAGTTCAAACTATGAATGCACAGAAACACCCATATTTTGACAGTTATGTTTTAGCCCCATGTACCTAATAGGCCCGAGTCAATTGAAATAAGCCGGGTACAAACCTCCTACTGAAATCATTTTCTAAGGGAAAAACTCTATAGTTCTGGACCCAGGACACCCCACACACACCAGTCGCACTTGCGACGGCTAGAGCATGTAGGCAGTCAAAGCAATTAGTTAGTCGAGTTTAGATAATAATGATTGCCTCTTAAAACAAAACTACAGTCCTTTCACAGGTGAGAATAAAGACTATTGTGATTTAGACAGTGATGCAAAATCAGAGTCTGTGTTTGTAAAATAACTGTGAATGAACTGTAAACGTTTGAATTTCATGAGCTTACATCTCTTTTAAGCCCACGCTAAATATAAAGCAAATTGTTTTATGTATGTGGACTATAAGGCTCTCTATATTCATACACAATATCAAGGCCCATGTAAATCAGATGAACAAATCAATTTTGTGCATCGTTTTTTTCCAGAATGTTCAATCATGTCATTCTGCATGACACGATTGCATATTGATAACAATTTGAAATTGTAATGGCCCCAAATTATACATTTGTATTTCCGTCGCCTCGCGTATTGTGTTCTGTAAATAAGCTTACTTTTTGTGGTGTAAGTAATCATAATCATAAAGTTTATTTGTGAAGCATAGGTATACAAATAGGTTATACATTTAAAATAGCACGCTATGTTTTGTCTTAAGACATACAAATATGTAAGTACAATTAAAAAAAATATTCTGGGTTCATCGTGTAGAGCGAGATATAAAAACTGCCTGCTCCACGCGGACTCACTGTTCTGTAGTCTTCGACTACAACCAGCTTTGATCAAAAGCTAGCGTTCAAGGCGGCGGTTGATAGTGTATTTCTTTAACGTCTATCGTCAAACGTTTCTTCGTAGTCATTTGGGCACGCCTTCAGGGCAAAACCACAGTTTCGTGGTACTCGGTGGATACCTTACGGTGCCAACAAAGCAGAGGGGGTGTTGATCCAATTACACCCGCCGAGCCCCTTCAGGGTGAGGAAGTCATTAGACATCGGGACCTAGAAATTCGGCCTTGGGGGATCTCCTAATCGAATCTAGTCTCTGACTTCCTTCAGAGCTACACGTGATACACTAGTGTGTCGCTGGGAAGGAGGTTTGGTGTGTCTACATCCTTCGCACAATAAGACTGGCGACGTGTTACAAGCTTAGGGCTCACCTTATTCTCGGAGTAAACTTCCCTCTCCAATCATCTGGTCGCTATTATCATAGCGTTCGTCAAAGAGGACAAAATATAAAAAAAGTTTCGTCTCAGTGATCGAATCGACTCCACGCCGGTAAGTTGTTGTCGCGATGATAAGGGGTGGCCGGGCGGTACGCGCGCGCGTATATACCACGGTTTCGTGGTCTGCACATCAGTACGTGCATAGACTAATATATACAGGATGGATTTTTGCGATCGGGCAGTAAGGGCAGGTACATTAACCGTAGTAGCTACAGGAAAACGATCTTAGGAGACTGTCCTAATATTTTTGATTTTTTTTGACTCCTTTCAAAATTTTGAAAAAAAAAAATATACAGCAATAAAATTGGCCATTTTCACAAAAACTTTTTTTGATGCCTTTCGATCCTGTTTCTTATTAGGATCAAAAAACTCTGGGAACAACTGAGGTTTGAGTACTAGACAAGCCTGAAATCGTAAAAAAAAATCCCATACATTTCGTAGGAAATGAGACTCCCAACTGTCTTTTTTACTATGGATACCACCTTATCCTGCATCATCAGCCTATAGCAATCCAATGCTGAACATAGGCCTCCCCTATCGCACATCATTTGACTCTGTTGTCGGCTATTCTTATTCAGCTGCTACCAGCTACACTGCGAAGATCTTCGCTCTACTTAGCCTAAGGGCAATGCTGCGTTCTAAACGGCTAAATATTATTGACCTACGTTTTTAGCTTATCTTGGGGTCAGTTTCCAAAACTATGAGTAGATGAGTTGTAGTACGATCTGGCAGGGAAGAGTTATTCCTCATTAGGAGCATCTCTCTTATTGGTCAAGCAGCTCTCTATAGGTTATCTAATTGTAGAACGTTGCGTGATTTGAGTCTGCTGACACAATCAGTTATTGTGAGTTTAGCGGCCAATTGATTAGGGTGTCTCCAGTCTGGACATGTATTTTTGCGAACAGGCACTTATTTCTTCCTTGAGTATTTTCATGTTCAGGTGTTCGTGAATTTCAGCGTTCCAGATACACCACAGTGCATTTAATATCTGTTTTAAGATGTTTTTCTGAGTTCTCTGTAAGTCTGTATCATGTTTAGATTGGAGTTACATGCGGAGCCCCGCAGTTGAATCCCGTAAGTCCGGATGGGTTTTAATATTGACCAAGATTTTATTGTATAGGGACAGCTTGGAATTCTACCCAGGAGCCAGTACATGCTTTTATACCTAATATCGAGCTCTTTTCATTTCGTTTCTATGTTTCCTCCAAGTCAGTCGCTGCTCCAGATGCATGCCAAGGTATTAGACACAGTCGCTTTGTGGGAGTTGATTACGACCAAGTTTCAACGGTGGACATTGCTGGTGTCTAAGTGCAAAGATGACATGGATCGATTTCGATGTGTTGGCTCGTATCCTCTATTTGACAAGCCAATTGTGTATTTCGTCTAGACTTTCCTTTAGGTTTTCCGACGCTCTGTTGGGGCAATTGCTACATGCCAGGACTGCGGTCTCATCTGCGTCGGTAGCAATCGTCACTCCAGGGTTTTGCGGTAGGTCTGCCGTGAAGATAGTGTACACTGGTCCAAGAACAGAGCCCTGAGGTACTCCTGGTAGTATTTTATGGAAACTAGAGGTGCTATCGTCTTCCTGCCTTGACCTGAAATAATCTATCAGAAAATATGATTTCAGGACGTTGCAGCAGCAGTGTGGCAAGTGTGATTTCAATTTACTTAATAGTCCCTTATGCCATACTCTGTCGAAAGCCTGTTGTACGTCAAGGAAGACTGAGGAACAATATTGCTTGGTTTCTAGAATATTTCTGATGACGCGACACACACACACTAAACAATGCGAATACGAATTTGTCCAAAGCCAAATTGATGATCGGGAATTATTGACGTGTGTGCACTTCCAACATGCCTCTTCAATTGTTCTGGTGAAATCTATTAGTGCATTGTCAATGTCATCAACATTTTTGAACGGTAGTTTTAGGTTGAGTGACATGTCAATGATGCTGCGGTACTCTGTCCAGTCTGTTGTGCTGTTGTATAGTCCGGGACTTTTTTGTCGATTGAGAACAGTAGCGCCAATTGTTGGAATAACTGGTATATGATTAACGACTCATCCAAACAAGATTGGATGTTATAAAAAGTGTGCCGAGTCCTTTCATAATGAAGAAATCCAAATTGTCAGGCAGTTTGTTGGGGTCTGTCGGCCTGTGGGTTCACTCAGATGTGGCAATTGTGATTTTTTCGTATCAATACACAATTTTAGCTCTCTCCCTCTCGTCGTGTTTAGTTGCGAGCCCTAATGAACATGTTTAGCGTTCCAGTCTCCTCCTGATATAAATGAGGTCCAAGACTCTTCACATAGACTGTAAGTAGCTCTTCTTGTAAATTGTGAAAAAAAAAAAATGTTTTATTGTGAGTAAAATATACAGAAGACAAGGGATATCTCCATTACTGCCATGGACAGCTATTGAGGTTGCCTGTATATGCTCCGTGCTGAACTGGAGTAGTTCGTAATGTTTGATGGATTCCCATATTATAACAGCTGTTAAACCGTGTACAGTACCATCAGGGTGATTTGTAGTTTAAATGTTGTAGTTTTTTATTTTGATGTGGCTGTTACATGTGAAATGTGTTTTAGATATAAGTAGGACATCCAGACCATGTAAGTTATTCAGGGTGTCAACTTCGCTTTTGTTGGGAAATAGTCCGTTGATGTTCAGGTGACTAATTTGATCGTATTGATCATTTTGTCATTTTATTGATAAGTGTAGTTATGACTCCTACGAGGGTGCCGAACTGTTGTAAGATAACGTCAATCTTTTCACTTTGTTTAAGGAACATCTCTTCCAGTTTGCTGGTGGTTTGTTCGTCGGTTGTTTCGAGTTGCGGTCCTTTCATGCGGTATTCTCTTAACTATATCTTCGTAATGTTTACTGTCATTTCTAGGTTCATTATTTTTGGCCTGAGTTATGTTCTTAATTGTTATTGCTGACCTGTGTGTTTTGCTTCTAGTGAAGTTTGGCTTACAAGTTTTTCAGGCCAGCATCTCTTTATAGACCTCACATCTGTTGTATTTTGCTGGATATGGGCCAAGGCGTAAGGCACAGTGGCTGGGGAATCACGATCAGTCTTAGGGCATTCCTTGGTGCTGTGTGATTCCGCGCATTTTAGACAGCGGTAGGATCTCATGCAGTATTTTTTTGAACTTCCGTATTGTTGACATCTTTGGCATTGTACGGGGGCTGTCCTTTTCTTGAGATCTTCTATTGCAACTACCTGGTAATCAATAACTTGCACCTGTTTTGCTGCGTTGTTGTTTGGTCCTGATTACAAATTAACGAAAAAGGTTGATGTGGGTACTTTATCAGGTCCATACCTAGAGTTTATGATTTCGCCTAATACTAAATTTCCGGTATTTTCGAATGCCTCCTTAATAGCTTGATGTGGGGTTGTGTGGTGTGGGTTTTTGATAACCTGTCTAAGGTTTTTTCCATCTTTTCTATTGAAAGTGTGACTTATCAGATTCTGTTCTCTGATCATACTCATGCGTTGTTTATAGATATGAATGTTGTACGAGCTATTCATGCTCATACAGCAAAAGTACGTTTAGTCTTTATGCGTACCTAATTAATATTAACATAAATTCAGTCGTAAATAAGACTTCGTTACGCGCTTAGTTTGATTTTGTTGTGTTCCTAGTAGTTGGGACTCTTTGCCAATCGGGAAGAAAAGTGCTGTGTTATTTTTACAATTCAGTTAAGTTAAAATTTTCCTTGTCTTGGCTAGATTTCAGGCCGGATTCTCCACAGATCTTTGGGTACTGTTTCCTACGGAGGAGCTCCTAGAACGCGATATAAACAGGTTTGGGTGAAAAGCTTGTTGAACGAACATTATGCTGCTGATATTAAGACGCATTTGCTATCACAGGGGCCTGGTCGCCTACCCCTGTGGAGTCAACGATAACAAATTTCAAACCCACAAGCCCGGGTACCAGCGAGCGTCGGGTGTTAGCCAGATTGCCAGACATCGTATTCTCATATTTTTCCATATTCATAAAAATGGGGGGTGGGGCGGTCGGAAGGTACACTTGGCGCTTTTCCAAGGTGCATGCACATAAACTTTAAAATAACACAGCACAGTAAGAACAAATGCCAGGTTATGTTAATAATTTGTTTGGTCTTCAATTAGCAACAACCGTTTGCATTGTGGCGTGCTTGGCTACACAGCAGTGTAATTAAGAATAAACTAGGAAGATAATGGCATGCAATTGACTGAATTATCACAGAGCAATTATGTGTAATTGATATTGTGCAGTCTGCTATGATGTCTCTTGATTACTAACTTTGATTCTATTTATTTTTCTGCGGGAAAATTTAATTTTAATCAATTCAAGTTTTATTGGTTTTCGCATATCTCGGGACTATGGAATCCCAGACATTTGATAGGCACACGAGGAGCCGAAGGCAACTCGCAGAGACTTGAATTATTAAACCATCATAAGCTGAAGGGATGAGGAGCCCAGAAATTGCGGCCGTAGTCTGCGTTCAGGACCTATCTTATAGTCGAATTATTAATTAACTGACAGGTCCTAACGCTGGGTATAGTGTTACCCAGAAACTGGGTTGCACGAGTTGAGACAGGCAGTCGCTCCATGTAAACTACTGGTAATCAACTACAATTTCGTAGACTGGAAGCCGATCCCAATAAAATTGGCAAAAGGCTAGGTCGGTTAGGCAGATGATGGATGGTGTTTGGAATCCGGGAATCCGCTAGATGCGGACAGCGTAAGGCTGGTCGTTGAAACAATCCTTGTTAAGGGCGAAGTGCTAAGGTAGCCCGCGAAATATTTATTTATAGAATTATAATCATAAAAATCAGTAATACAACTCCATAAGTTCGTTTAATCTCATTGTTTGACTATTTCAAAAATAGTCATCCAATCAAATTATATGAATTTTAGAGAGTTGTATTACTGATTTTTTATAAGCATATTATTATACTCGTAAGGATATTTTTCTTAAGGATACTGATGCTGAACAATGTATAACAATTGGAAACTAAGAAAGATTTTCGTCTGTCTGTTTAGGACGATTGAATTCTAAGAGTCAATTTATAACATCGTCCTTTCCAAAAATCATAGTATTTTCGCCAAAATAAAGCGACTTTTTCAATTATTCTGTGACATATGCATGCATACTCACAATGGTCTCCAAACGCCTTAGTAGTGAACCAATCGTGTAGCTTAACAACGTTGGGATGGTCGATCTGTTTCCACATCTCCAGGCGCTTAGTGACGGAGGTGGAGTAGGAGTGTAGGCGCCGCAGAGCGTAATGTTCACCAGTCTGCCTGTGGGTCGCGCGGTATGACGTAGCGATGGCGTGTGGCGCTGCACTCTCCAGTGGAGTCAGTTCCGAGTACATCTCCACGTTTTCGGGTAAATCTGGACAGAAAGAGGAACAATTGGTGCAAAAAGATACACATTATAAGTATGTGAAAGAAAAACGACGTTTGATTTCGATGATATTTCGCACCCCCAGTGCGATAAAGGCGTAAATAAGAATACGTCACTTTTTTTATTGCAGTTTCGTATAGCGCAGATAAAGATACACAATGCTCCATTCGTCCGTTAAGATCTGACGAAAAATTAAGCCAATATACCAAAAAAGACATTTGTCGCGTCGCATAAGTTTTACATTTTTTCAGATAAAAAGGTCCATAAACGTGTGTAAAACTCAAAATATTAATTATTCTTTATACACGACAATTTGAGGTATCTAAAATATTGTTAAAAAAAAGCTTGATTTTTTTACTGTTTAATGGTATATAAAGATCATAAGATCAAATGCTGAATAGATATACCAGACCAAACAGTTTTTTTGCTCTCCTGTAAAGTTAGTATATTCTTCTTACGCCTTTGTCGCACTGGGGCTGTGATTTATACTAAGCGTTATTATATAAAATTCAAGAATAAGGTGAAACAAGTAGCACACTCGAGTACCTATGCAGCTGGAACTGGTCTATAATGCAAAAATCTCATCGTGAAAAAACGAGCTTGAAGTGAACTATCATTCCATCGTATGCAATAGATTGACACTACTGACACTCACTTAAGTTTTTACGGTGAGATTTTTAAAGAATAGATCGGGCTGATTTGAGACTAACTTATGTTATGAACCTGCTTGATTCTACTTGAGCTAAGCTAAAGTCCACATACCTGGATACTGGCGTAGATCAGTCTGCAGGAACACATCGTCATTTCTCTCGTAAATCTCGGAACGGATCGTCTCGGGCATGTAGAACGATGCGGCGAGACCTTCACACAACAGAGAAAACAGTTATATACACATTTTTTAAATTATACTATTAAAGGGAAAATTCGTCATGGAATACTGGGATTTTTGTGACTTAAAAACATATAAAGTGTAGAAGCAAGGAATAAAGTAGGTGATAATGAAAGATAGGTGAGAGTGGGTTTACCACAGAAGCAGAATGTTCAGGACCTAAATATGTTAGTATTAACATACACCATAATACAGCTCGTTAAGCTTAAAGGTGCGATTGGGCGGCATTGTGGTTGCTTTCAGAAGAGCACCTTAAGGCGCTCCGAAACGGTCCATATTTTCCCGCCTATCGCCTATGTGTGGCTGCAACACATTGTCAGCATGTTTCCAGTGTGGATCTATGATACTTAAAATATTGCTGCAATACTCGGTAATATTTGTGCGGAAAACTTCGGCAACGATTGCAAGTATTTCTGCAACCCTTTTGAACTATTTCACACAAAAAATTACCGGACCACACTCGAAGATGTTGCAGCTACATATTGCAGTTAAAGTTTTGCCCGAGCGCCTTTAAATAGTCATTTGCCTTGTGCAAAAGTTTAATATCTAACAGGAAGCACAACGGTCGCTTTTGGCAATATAGGCAAGTATACTCAATACTTTTATTGCATTCCACATATAGCATATAGCTTAGATGGTAAACTTATTTAGATCATTATGGACCCAGTCAGGCACAGCAAAATAAGTGAGTTAGGTTCTCTCCTAACTCACTTATTTTGCTGTGACTGAGGAAATGCTTCCCATCGGAAGCATTTGTTTATTTATAACATTACTTAGCAGTACTACAATAATATAATAATGATAAAGGTATTTTCTGAGATAAGCTGTAATATAAAATATACTTAAACAAGTATCTATTGAGAGATGTAATAATAATAATTCATAAATCAATTAAAATTTAGTCTCGAGTACTTAAGTTATGACTTTATAAGTCTAACACTTAGATATTCGTTTACCGAGTAGTAGCTTTTATTTAGTTGAAAGTGCAGCACAGCTATCCAGGTGCAGACATATTTTATGATAGTATCAATATCTACTTAATAAAAATCTTAAATTCATTCATAGACAGATAACGCACAGCCTAAACCGCTTGGTCTAGAATAGTCAGGATGCATGAAATTTTGGACAAGAGTTGCTTATGTACTGAAAGAGAGCACTAAGGTAACGTTTTTGAATATTCATCCCCTAAAGGAATTAAATAAGGGATGAAAGTTTGTTTAGAAGTTCCGCATTTTTCCCGAGGAGGCATTGAGGCCCACAGCTTGTCTTCTACTGAATACGATTTTAAGATTTTTATAAATAAAAATTAATTCATTCACTGATACGCACAGCCTAAACCGCTGGATCTAGAAGCATGAAATGTTGCACAACAGTAATTATTTTTATAACAAAGGTGAGCGAGCATTAAGCAAGGATTTTTGGAAATTAATCCCGTAAAGGGGTTAAATGGGGCTACGATTTTATCGTGTCGTTTTTTTATCGTGTTCATACACTGTTAGCTTGTTTTGTATTTTAAATAAATAAATAAATAAATAAAGAAACAAAAAAAAAATGGTTACGAAATGAGAATAAATGAACATATTCGCACTAGCATACAGCAAAAATGTTGCAAAAGAAATTACACCGTATAAGCTGCCTTATTTAGAACACTGTTTTAAAATTATTTTATATAAAGTCGCTTTTCATATCTGGTGTGTGACCGCTCATAGTTCTTCTAAACTACACAATCAATTTTAATGTGGTTATCACTATCATTTAGAGATATTTTTTTTCCCGAAGTTTTGTGTGTATAATACATTAATATTTAAGTTAGACAGAGCACAGACATCTCACTGTTTTGACATGTCGCCAGTCGCCACATCAGTAGATTGCACCCGCGGGAAGCATGGGCGGGTTCGATAAAGTAAAAAGTAGTGGCTCACTCAGCACAATAGCAATTGTATGACTCGCATTTCAAGGTAAACACTGAACAAGTGCAATACATCGAGGCGACAGTCTTACTTTGGTACTTAAATAATTATTACTCAAAATAACGAATAAGCCCGCTAAGCATTTTGCTTTTGTTAAAAAAAGGAATTATTTCTTGGCATCAAGAATGTTTTTTGAAAAACGCACGCAATGTCGGTGGGTAAAAAACCGAAAATGAATTAATAATCTATAGCAGAGCCAGCATGAAAACTCGAAATCTTGGCTTTCAAGATCAACATTTTCCTGTGGAAAATAATCGACGCTGTGGAAGCTTTCATTCACCTCATTTGACTCGAATACATTGTATTAATTTTTATTTTATAAATTCAGAAATAATAGTATAAGAATAGTAAAATTATTTAAATCTTTTATAACTACTTTAATTTTATAATTCTGCTCAGCTGATGAACGTTACTGTCATGAAATTCTTAAAGATATAGTGAATATGAGCCCCTCAATAGCCCGCAATAAGGGACGCTGTCTTGATCTCGAAGAAACATACTCCTACTCATGCTCTTGACTGAATTCCGCATAACAATAATCAATGTTGGCCCTCTTTAAAATTCTGCACCCACTACGAAACAATATCGTAAAAGTTTGGCAAAATTTAGGGGATTCCCCGTTTCAAAATCGCAACTGCATAATATTAGATTCTTAATTTTTGCACCATAGTTTTAAACTTATTATCCTTAATGGCTTTAGCTACTACGAATATGCAATAAACTTGTTGCAATCATACATACATTCGGTAGTAAATTCTAAAAAAAACCATTGATAAAAGTATCGATCCCATAAAGTTCGCAGTAAGCAATAAAAACCATGACCTACCACAATTTAACATGACGTAAGCCTAGACTGCCATATGATAATGATACTCGTTACTATGTGATTTTCAATCGCGACCGCTAGAATAGCAAATCGCGACATTGAATTTATATGTTTTTAAATCAGGGAAACTCGCATTTGCTATACATATGCGCATTGGAACGTGTTTCTAGAAACGTCAGGGCCAGACGGCTGATACCAGCTTTGTTCTTTCTAAATTGCCCTAATCTTTGTAAGGTATTGAGACAGCTGATCTGATGGAAGATCGTCGCCTCTTACCGTGGAGTATGAGAATATACTATCTGCACATTCGTCAGTCATATTTCTGCAAATATCGTATTCCTCTAATAATAACTGATAACGGCTTCCTGATGCGAAGTGCAACGTGCCTCGTAGATTGATTCGAAAAATCCAGAATAAATGCGCTTGTTGCATGAGTGCAGCACTCAACTGCTCTCATGGCTCGATTACCAACACGAGGCACAGCGGAAGGGGACTCCTTCAGATTCTGACACGTTAATGAATACATGTCACCGGTTCACAAGACCACCACGACAATTTGCATTTGATTCGCAGCCGCCGTAATGGCGGCTATCAAGAGCAATTTTCCAATTTCCGTCGGTGGAAATAACAAGCTACACTGCGCTTGATTTCCTTTATAGGGTGACTGCTATCAGTTATAAGCGCATCACTTGTTATGTAATCAAGTGTTCGGATAATTAATCTAAATTACTTGTTTACTTAAAGCCAAGGTGACAATGTATTTTTATACTATCATCGGCGATCATACCGCCACTATGGCCTTTACTAACCCTTAAGTTTTGTAGAAATATAGGCAATATTCTCTTGTAAATCAATATAAATTGAATCATTTGCTGTATGTTTTATATAAATCTAATTCAGTTTCACTATTGGTCATTTCTAGCTCCTAGGTATGTTCAACGTTTGTATTTAAATTTGTGCGCACAAATTGCAATACAAACGTTACCCTGGCAAATAACTTATATTTATAACAGGAAATACCCACTAAGTAATTCTCTTATAGAAAATCAACGTTTTAAATATGCAAAGCATTGTCGCAGGTGGACGCATACTTGAGCACGCGCGCCAGACAGACTAATACTATTTATTCCTTGTATTCATTTTAATATAATCTAGCGCAGTATAATGCAAAATGCATAAGCGACTGCGACATATTGTAATAATAGGAGAAAAAGTAGGAACCACAGATATAAAATATAATTATGCATTCAAGTTTACAGTGCAAGCGACCATTAAACATTGTGATTAGATTGACGATTGTTCGTTCTGCATATGTGTTATTGACCTGCCGCACAGCGATATTTATTTAAATTGTGCCAGTTATATTGAGAAGCCAATGTAAGTGATGAGACAAGAATCTCTAAGGTCAATTTTGCTAGCTTGGAAAAACATCTCGCTAATTGACAATGTAGCTACGCTGTTTATTTGCAAGACGACATAATAGAAATGATAATTTGTAACATCCTTTTATTTCGGAATTCGCTGTTTGTTGAAGCATGCTTATTTTGCTGTAGCTATGCACAGCTGTCCGCCTTTTACTTAACTTTTTTTAAGTCGACCAGTTACTCAACTGGGTTTTATTATTATCGTTTTATTTAACAGCCAGCGTGATTAAAATTTACGCATTCCAAGTATTTTAAATTAACCTAAGGCGCCGTTTCAAATGTCACAAATAAACACGAAATTATGTTTTTATCTTGATAAAATGTGATGTATCATGTACAAATGCATTTATGGTGCATTGGTGCATATAGGAGTATTTTGGTAGGAGCTTATGCATATCAATGACTAAAGAACTCATTAGCAGGTAATGTGATTTTAATGATATATCGACGCGTGAGAGAGTGAAGGATTAGTACGAGAATGTTTAAAAATTATTCACGTGGAAGAGCAGTTAGATAAAAAATATGTTTTTCCGCCACATTATACTTTGCAAAAGATTTTGGTGCTGCCCCAGTTCGAGATACACAACATAGGGTCAACAATAAACTTACAAGACTTTACTAAATATCTGAAAATAATATTAACTGTAGTAACTACATAAATCATCCATTACCTGATTTCGAAGTCATGGGGCCGATGTGGGTCGGAGTTCCAGAGTAGATCTGTGTGGCGTACGGCGACGCAGCGCCGGCGCCCACGGCTCCGCTCAGGCATGACTCTGGAGCTCCTGAAACAATAACACCAAATAACTTCCATTATTAAAAAGACAAAGACAATTATTTACCAGATTACTGATGTCACTAAACGCCAAAAGTCGCGGCAGTGGCGGTCTTAAATCGTGCGAGGAGGACATTGAATTAAATATTCAACGTTTTCTAGATTTCTAAACCTTTATGATGGTTATCACGGGTCCACTAGCCCTACTCCTTTAAAAACATATTATCTCGTGACCGAGAAGGTACGAGATAATATATTTTTAAAGGAGTGGCACTAGTGGACCGATGACAACGCTCTTAAGGGCCTATACTACCTCAAATGGCTTAGCATGATCCTCCGTTATGTCGAAAATACTGCAGCATTCATTTTGAAATAAATATATGGTAAAGTTGAGGATTAATGTTAAGTACTATGTTAGCCGAAAACATGATTCCATAAAATTTTCTCGATAGAAAAAAATTCCAAAGTTACCTCCAAACCGAACAATAAACCGCTGGTATTCAAAAAATACTTCAAATTAGATAATGAAACTTTGCATATTAACTGAACTAACTATAAAGCAGGTCTTATGTTATTTTTTTTTTTAAATGACCATTATTTTCACCGTAAAACGAAATCACCTAAACTATCAGCGCCTTGGAGCCTTTTCCCTGCCGCCCTGTCTCGCTTACTCGCGTGACCGGTAGCAATAGTGTACGAGCGAGATACAGAGTGAGGTAGCGCTGAGGTTGTATAGACTCTTAATACAGAGCCTCGTGACGTCTCGCTCCGAAGCTTTGTGACCGAGCTTGGCAAGAACGTTGAAGCTTAGTGATTCTATTATTTCGCCAACACTTATAGCTTCATACCGCAATCAACCCCTACGGATTTATTTCAATTTGCGGTTCAGGGATTCATCGTGGTTATCGATTAGATACTTTATGAAGAAAAGAAAAATACTTTTTTTTTTATTCCCTCTTCTAATCTTAACTGTCACTCGTTTTGTCGACTATCCTAATAATCTCTAGCAAACTGTTATCTGTTTATGGTTAAAAGCAGTACCGTAAAAAAGGCCATTTCCTGACGTGGTTATCTGAGGAAAACTTTCGTCGTCAGAAACCGTTAGGTCAATGTCGGGCATTAGACATAGTGGTAAATTGTTTGATAATTCACGGCCTATGCATTTCGAAGTTACAACTATTGTTTTACGCACCACTTTGTTGAGTTGACAGCGAAGAAAATCCTTAATTATAAATTCGATATGAAATTACTGCAGATTTTGAAGATTGCTTTCTCTTTCTAAATCAGATAAATGCTACATTCTGCTAAGTTCGTAGGTGTTTCCCGAACTAGTTTATATAGTACTAGCTTTTGCCCGCGACTTCGCCCGCATGGACGTAGGAAATTATCCCATGGAAACAAAGTACCAGAATAAAAGTATCCTATGTCATAACCTAGGTCATGGTCTATCCATATGCCAAATTTCATCCAAATATCCGTAATATCCGTATAGGAGTGAAAAGGTAACAGACAGTGACAGTTACTTTCGCATTTATAGTGTACAGCTTTTGCCCGCGGCTCCGCCCGCGTGGATGTCGGTTATCGCGTAAAAAAGTTGACTATGTCCTTCTTCATATCCCAGGCTATATCTCTGCCAAATTTCATGACGATCGGTTCAGCGGTTTAGGCGTGAAAACGTAACATACAGACAGACAGAGTTACTTTCACATTTATAATATTAATTAGTACGGACTACCTTTTGCCCGCGGCTCAGCCCGCGTGGATGTCGGTTATCACGTAAAAAGTAGCCTATGTCCTTCTCAAATTTCATGACGATCGGTTCAGCGGTTTAGGCGTGAAAACGTAACATACAGACAGAGTTACTTTCACATTTATAATATTAGTACGGACTAGCTTTTGCCCGCGGCTCAGCCAGCGTGGATGTCGGTTATCACGTAAAAAGTAGCCTGTGTCCTTCTCAAATTTCATGACGATCGGTCCAGCGGTTTAGGCGTGAAAGCGTAACAGACAGACAGATAGATAGACCGACAGACAGAGTTACTTTTGCATTTATAATATTAGTAGGGATAGGGAATAGCTTTTGCCCACGGCTCCGCCCGTGTGGATGTCGGTTATAGTGTAAAAAAGTAGCCTATGTTCTTTTCCATATCCCAGGCGACGATCGGTTCAGCGGTTTAATCGTGAAAACGTAACAGACAGAGTTACTTCCACATTTATGATACTAGTATGGATGGATTTTTTTATACAACTATATTAGGGATAAATGATAAAATATTTTATTTCTGTAAGTAGGTTTGTAGAAACGCTTTTAAACGTCAATCATATCATAAAAATAAAAACTAGATGAGGTCGGCGTTTCCTTACTACTCTGAGAAGAAAGGCCGAAAAAAGACTCAGGGGTCACAGTCTCTATTAAAATCCAGACATAATCTTGGTCAGATCATGTGAAGACCATGTAGATTGGTACCTGTCCAGTCAGTGCACGCATTTGAAAGTAATCGTGCAACTCAACTCAGAACTTAAGGAGTTCAACGATTCGACGAACAATACCAAAAAAAGGACATTAGGGTAGGCCGCATAAAATACTCAAACTGCTAAACCATGACTAAAACTGAGAAAAAAATAATACTCGCAACGCAAAAATAGGGGGAGGGGTATGTTTACAAGTTTGAAGTCTTTGATAATATATTATCTTTGGTGGCGATGCCCTGTTTTATCTAAATGAGAAATTTATCGACATGATCATTGCAGTCACATTACGTGACTCAAGTTGAAAGTCTTAACGCAGTAAACGCAGTAATATCAAGATTTGTGAACTGATAAGAAGTGTGAGATAAGCAGACAAGCATTGCTTGCCGTATTTTTTTTTTTTTTACGTACTACGGGGAAGCTCTCGGCCTTCATCTCACCTGATGGTAAGTGATGATAAGGCCGAAGATGGAAGCGAGCTTCACCCGGAATCCTCAACCACAGAGGAACTGGCTATCTTACCTCTAACTGCCGAAACACAACAAATGCTGTTAATATTGTCGTTAACAGCATCGTATACACTGAAATTGTCAGAGCTATTGGGAAAGTCTATATTCACTCGTACGTCGACGACGTATTGTTAACATTACTACAGTATCGGAGGATATATTTGGGCAAAACCTGCCGAGATTCATTCAAATGGCACAAAGTATTCTTGAAAGAGGTCTGTTATTATAAACGTTGTCATGTTTATAATAAAATTATTATAATTGTTATAATTATTAGTATCTATTCAATTCTTTGTGATTCTGCTTACAGGTCATTTAATTTTTTGTGCTTCTGTGTAGACATTATTACTTATAACATCGCATTGGATTATTCTGTAAAGGTGTTATAATTGTGATTAAAATAAATAAATATTAAATAAATATTCCCTTGCTATATTTTATAGCTTGGTGAAAGTTCAAATTTTTCAGTAAGACTAGTAACTTGATAACTGAATCTGTTCAGCAGTTTAAAAGTGCTTCATGCAAAAAGACAAACAAACAGGTTTTTTGCAAAATATTGGCAGGTGGCATCCACTTATCACACAATTTTTTTGTTTACCCTATGTGACTAATTATGCGTTTAAGTTCAAGTCTGATAAAGAAAATAGTACTTCCTTTTACCATGGTAAAGTACAAATTTTTACCGTATCTAAAACATTGGTAGGTTTAAAGATAAGAAATTTGTATTGGAAAATTACTGATAACTGACCATAGTTAATGTAAACTACAGTAACTATTGCTCAGACTGTGTAATTATTTGTCTTGTTTTGTTCCTATAGCTTTATGGCAGTTTTTTTCTACTTACCAATTGAAGCTGAGGAATTCAATGCTCCAGATGTGTTCAGGCTGTCGGAGTTTGTGGAGTAAAAATAAGTTGTCCCTCCTACATTCTCCTGAAACAAAAAGAAAAGGAAATATATATTAAGATTGTCTTAATCTACAATGAACTTCACAACCTCATAAACATCGAGTAATATTGGGCAGAAATTGAATTATAAAGCAAACTTAAATTTTTATTTAAGATTGTAAATGAGGTTAAACTAAGGATTATTGATCAATTGCCTCTGGTCAATTATTTATATTAAAATAATGTGGTATGGCATAATTCTGTTGTTTTATTCTAAGAGAACCAGCAAGGTGTATTAAGATTCAGATCCAGTTTTGAAAGTTGGTCATGGATAACTGGTTGTACACATTAAAGCTGTACTTAAAAGTTATGGATATTGAACCTTTACAGTAATGCTGCTGATAACAACTATGTTTTAATACCACAATTGCTACTGATGAACTTCCATGTCCTGCTTACTGAATGTCTCATTACCATGATCATAAATTGCTCACTCTGTTTAAATACGTCTTTTGCATAACTTCTTTAAATGTTTTTGAATGTTTGAATAACACAACAGTCTCATTAAACTTGCAGATACAAGACAGTTTCTGGTCTTACAAAAGTACTTATTTTCTATTGTTATTGGTTTATTTATATCTGAAAGTAATTAATTAGATAAGTAAATTCTTAGTTAAGTTTACCTGGTGCACTTGGGATGTGTTGGGAACACCTGCCATCGTAGAGGGTGATGAACTCTCTGGTGAGTCTGGCTGCATGATGCTTGGTTGAGTGAAGTAGTTCATTGGAACAAACTCTGTAATCACCACCTAGTACAACAGAGACCACAACAAAATGAGTCCTACAACACTCTGTGAAAGTAATACTTCAAATTGTTTATTAACATCATAAAAAAATTATCACCTTCTTGATGGCAGTGGGTGAAGACTCCAGACTAAGTTTCCCAAGTGCCTGGTTTAGGGATCTTGTCGGGGTCGAAGTGGAGCGGTTCTGAAACAGCCAAACATGAGCATCACTGATCACAAAGGCACACATCAACACAAAAGTATGAAAATTATCTCACCATGTAGGTCGCCAATTTCGACTCCTGTGGCAACCCATTCGGAGGGGAGGGCGAATATTGTAAAAAGATCGAGGGATCCATAGTTTCCAGCTCACGGTGCAGCCAACTCATGATGAATAACGAAAAATGTTTGTGTAAATAAAGCGAACCGATTGCAGGTATCCGTAGCACGACTTGACGTTTTGGTGAAGCTACGCGATCTGAACTTCGCTCATCTGGCTGATCATCAACAACCCATCTTTCTCATCTGTTACACTTATCTTACTGATCTCAAACATCACAACGGCTGACCGTAATCTCGGACATTTTCGTTTTTTCTATTTTTCTATGTTCTTGATACACTATTTAACACCCGTGACAGAAGATCAAGCCATACACAAATAATATGTGATTGTGATTACTAAGCTCATTGTCACAAGGATTGTGTGTAAAACAGTCGGTAATCAATCGATCAATTCATGCGGGATTAAAGACTTTTCAACAAGTTTATTACATTTAAAATTTCTAAATAAAAAAAAACAGAGCATAGGGACACGAAGACAAAATACACATAAAATTACGCTACAGCTACACATACATACGTATACAAGTTCGTGTAAACGTAGGTAGCAAAGAGTATAATATTAAGGGAGGTAGATAGTCTATTCTGAAGAACGTAGGATAGCAGTGGTCATAGACTTCAGGTGTTATCCTACTAAATCAAATTGCTTCTACATTTCGGAAAACACAGGGACGATTTATTGTTGTTCCATTTAGCAAGATAGCAATTGTCTATGAAAATACTTTTTAGCTAGAACAGTTTGAATGTGTCTTTATAGTTTTTTTATACTTCAAGCGTCCCTGTCCCTTGCATAGGTCCTATGCATGGAGGATCAGGATAGTATTACGCGATAACGGGACTACGGGTAATCCTATGGACGCCAGCCGGATGACCTAACTTGACCACCGACTAAAATCATGCGTTGTACAGTGGCCAGCACATCAAGCTAAACGAAACTGTCAAATTTCTCCAAACGATTTTAAACATTAAGGTTGAACATTTAAGTTCAAAATGGAACGAGAAAATTTGACAGTTTGTGGTAACTTGATGTGCTGGCAACGGTACGGTGCACCGTCCGTTCCGTTTGTCTGTACACAGACAGAGTTGGTGGAGGTTGGCGGACAGTTTGTCAGTAGATCAAATGAACGAGAGGGTAAGTAAATAATTATGTTACCTGACATTTTGTCAGATAAAATTATACACCGTACAATATTATGTACGGTGTATACTGTCAATGATTTGTCCACCACCGCCACCATCTAAGTCTTAACAACGCATCCAAACTCAGTATTCAACTATTTTATGTCAATTTAATTGAACTCATCTGATACTTCTGTCGGGCAGTGCATAGTAGCTTTATTAGTAGTAAAGCATCCTGTGTTGACAAGAAAATTGTGGCCAGCCAGAATGAATAGGCCAGTGGTTATAATTTAGTCGATTTGTGCTGCTATTGAATCGTGTGCACTTAGCTTAAATGACTAATGAATGACAGGTGCACGTATGTAAAAAAATATGCAGAATTGTCTGGACTGACTTGACTGCTGCTGTACGTTGAGTTTTCTATTACGATTTATTGTGTAGTCTCTTCGAAAAAAGATCAGAAGGTCTCGTGTTTTATTATTGTTTGGTATACTTTTTACTCTTGTTTATTTCTCTCAAAGTTCTATGCTTTGTACTAATAGAAAAAAGCAGAATAACGCTTGAACTATTGTATTTTGTGATAGGAAAAACAACGCACGTCACAATTTTATAATTTCTTATTAGTGTAACTCGATTAGTGGTACGTCTCGAAGCAAAATAATCTTTCTGTTGATAGTATGCTTAAAGGGTTGACTTGCCGCGGGTGTTGACTAAAGTATCAATATTGTAGGTACCAAAGTCAGGATGGATTCCTCATACCAGGGAGGTGTGACCTACGAAGACAACAGTAGTAACTTCCAGCAGCTATCACAAACTATCGCCAGCAATATAAAGAAGATATCACAAAATGGTAAGTACTTCTATTGTTTTCATTATCAACTTTTTATCAGTGTTATTATCTTTTGTGCTTTTTATTTGTTTATTCTTAGTCATGCATGTATTTTTGTGTTTTTGAGGCATAGAATTCACAGACTAAGTGGAGATGCTAATGCATATTATTTCTTTTAGTGTCATTGTGTTTTTGCACTTGATGATTTAACTTTACGATAGAGCATTATGTTTGTTACTGAGATATTATTATGTAAACAGTTCAAAAATGAAAGAACACATATTTATATAGAATTTCCTTTGTACATTATTGTACAGTTCTTTATATCATTCTGTACATGTGTGCGCCAGTTTGAATAATGCAGTTTTAGCAAGTGGTATTTCAGATAGCAATAAATATTCAAAACATAGCTTGTTTTTATGGCAAATAATATTGTTTCTTTGTCTTATCTCCTCTTTTTATAATGTGCTGCTTCTTGCTCTAGTTTTTTTTTCTTGATTCATCTCTAGATTCCTGCCCACACCAGGCACTACCAAAGCTATGATTTTTTTATGCATAACTTTATCTCTTGAAATAATGCCTGCAAATGTTGTTTTGTTGCAAGATAATGTAACAGCAAAACCTTGTATGGTAACATACTATGATTCTACTAGCAGGCACCTGCTTACTACCTACAAGAATAGACCTATGAAATGACAGCCAAGAAAGGACTCATCAATTTCTTTCATATTTTCATTTTGTTTCATTGACACATATTTAGCACTACATGCACAAATACGATTAATGCTGAACAAATATAAAACATTTTTCGTCATCTTGAAACAATTGAAAGAAACAGAACAAAGATTTAAATATGTTTAGCTCTAAATGCATTTAATTTTGTGGTGCTTATTTTTGAGCTGTGTCTGTGTGGTATAAGATATAACAAAGACCTGTTTTTAAAATAAAGCATTTTATTTGTATATGTGTATTAGTATCAATAAAACTATATAAATTCTCTTAATCAAGAAGTTAGTATTTTTGTCATTATTTTTGTACCCTACCACTGTTTTTATATTTAACCCAAAGGTTGACTGGTAGAGAATGCCTTGTGACATTAAGTCCGCCTATGTACCACTATTGTACATGAAGTTTAAATAAATAAATAAATAAAAAATCTTTATTGTTGTAGGCATATGATGTCAAATAAAAGTAAAAGGAGGTATTGTTGTGTCATAATTTAATATGAATCATAATAATGTAAGCAGAGCAGACAGACAAATACATACTCAACTTTTTTTTATTTACTTCTTTCATCTTCTTTTTTTACTTTAATATTTAAGTGATATGTTTTTATCATGGTTATCTGCAATAACTATGGGTTTCTGTTGGTAGTATCTTCCATGTCGAAGATGGTCAACCAGCTGCATACACCGCTAGACTCGCAAGAGCTTCGGAACCAACTGTGAGTGTATTCATGGTCAATTTACAATTTAACATTAGGATTTACACGGCATACATAACACTGCCTATAGTGCATAACTTTTCACTTAAGGTTTAAACCAAGTTACATGTCTTAAGGTACAAAGTTATTATAAATTTACACTGTTTTAAACTGTTTTGTCCCTTTCTGTCAAACTTCATTTTAACATGATAGAAAGACACAAAAAAGTTTTATAGCTAAAAAAGGCTTATGAAGTGGATATTATGGTTATCGGTATGCACAATTATTCAAACAATTGCATACCTGATATTATACAAATCAATCAGGACACTAAAAAAACTTTATTTTGTAGGCGTCAAATACAAAACTACACGCAGAAACTGGCTAAGGACACATCGTCACTCATAATGGAGTTGGTGAAGCTTCCAACAGACCAGCCTGCCAACAAACTGACGAAAGAGCGCCTCAGTGATGAATACATGATCACACTCAACTCCTTCCAGGTTTGTCCTTTTCATATTCGTCTTGCTGCTAATAATATTCTTGATGACTGAACCCACTAGCTCGGTAGCTCTAAGTCAGTGGTATCAGGCTACCTCTCAGACCAGTTTCATCAAAATCTTAAAATGGATTGACTAAATTACTGTTTGTTGGTAAGCGCATCACTTGAGAACGACTTTACTAATCCTAGTTCTTTGTTTGAATAGTCCGAATCTGGTTTTAATGGAATTAGGAAAATATTCCCGGATAATTTTCAAAGTCGGGAAAAACTCCTGTCCTTTTTCTATGGGCTTTTTGAATGAACTTTTGAAATCTGGTCGTCTGTTGGGTCAGCTAGTAAATACATAAAAAAAAATGAAGTGTTTGTAATGTCAAAAAAATTGCTTTTACTAAATGAATATGAAAGTGTATACGGTATTTAGGTATAACAAAAACAATATTTGAATTTTTTGTCAGTCTGTTTGTTCCGGCTATTCTCCGAAACGGCTGGACTACTTTCGGGCAGCAGCTAGTTTAAAATGTGATTGTAAACAGAAGTGTGCCTTGTTCGATAAACCAGAACTTTAAACCAAAGGCAAATAAGTTGTTCCAAAACCATTCGATTGATGATGTCAATGCTAGAAGTCCATTGAATATTTTGTGTTCTTTTCTGATACACTATAATAAGGTACCTATGATGTTTATTTTCATTCATCGTTATGACCCATACAGTACTGTAGCTACTATCATTGTAGTAGTTTCAAAAGTAACTGAACAATGGGTGGTGTATATTATTTGTCAGTAGATTAATAGCAGTTGATCATACACTAAGCACCGGTCGAGCTGTTGTAGTACTTCCGCTATTATAATTCCATGTAGACTAACGTACAGAATCACTAGGTTGTCCATTGTGGCGCTTTGTCTGTTCATATACCCCAACAGTTATATAAAACCTCTTCTCGTTACGCTAGAGGTCAACTGAAGTCAATAAGCATAACTGTATGAGACGCCGCGGCTTGCAGGGTGTCCATTTGTACGAAATAATTATTGCATCTTTCCAAAATCTATAAATCTCCTAAAGCTTGATTTTTTGTAGAAGTGAATCATTACAAAACAATGCAAAAGTATAAAAAATGTTAAAGAGAACTTGAAAACAACACACAATATACATATTATAGTAAACGTTGGGTAAAGCAATTATTATTATATACTTCATTTGGACGACCTTCACATACCCTTTTAATGTAGATATGTGTAAAAGGCAAGCTTTAAGTCATTAAAACTGCCCAAAAACCTGTTTTTAATAAAAAAGGTACCCAAATATAATGTTTTTATAGAAATACTAGCTTTTTTCGGCGGCTCCGCCCGCTTGGATGTCGGTTACCGCGTAAAAAAAGTAGCCTATGTCCTTTTCCATATCCCAGGCTATATCTCTGCCAAATTTCATGACGATCGGTTCAGCGGTGTTTAGGCGTGAAAACGTAACATACAGACAGACACAGAGTTACTTTCACATTTATAATATTAGTAGGAATGACCTGCTTCCTGCTTCAAAGACTGAATTTCGTGACAAAACCGAATTGATCAGTGAAACTAGGTCAAGTACAGCAAATGTCTAAAATTAGAGAAAGAAGGTTCTGAAGAGTTTCGATCAACTCATGGATGTTAAGCACTGACTGCTGTGTTGATTATTATATGTCATTATATATTTTCATTGGTTTAATATCCTAATTACATTAAAAACAATATTTTTATAAAAGCCTGACTAATTATCAATCATCAATTAATTTTAGAATCCAAAATTCAATGAAACTTTAATATAGGTATTCTGTGACCTGATGACGTAGGATTAGTCATCGTGCATTGTATTGAGAGGTAAATTTGTAAATAACTACAGAAATGCGAATGTTTGATAGAGGATTCACGAGAACAGAGACTGTTCCCAAGAAAGTTTGCGTATTTACGAATTACCGTCACTATTAGTATTGCCTCGCAGCCATTAACAACGTCAAGCCATAATAAATATTGATTAGGTACTAGAGAAACATTAAAGTATTCAGAAAATATTGTCCTATTAACAATAAACCAATGGTTTACCTTGTTTGACTCCAAAGTAATTCCAACTTATGTGTAGCAACTACATAAACGCACTAATTCAGTGCGTAGGTATTGCAAGTAGATACCTATGAAAGAAACTTAAGGTAAAAGCGTCAGGGTAGCCTGCAAAATTCAAATTTTCTTAGGTTTTTTGGAATTTCAGGTTCGTTTTTTTGCAGGTCAGTGTCCGGTTGTATGTTGATCTAAATATGACTCGCGGCCGTATTAAATATAATATTTATTTATAGAATTACAATAATAAAAAGCAACAAAATTCATTCTAAAGAAAAACGGCCACATTCCTCTAGATCGTATTTTGTTGCTTCGTGTCTCAATATGTAACTTTATAAAAGGTATTAGAACATTCTAGACACACTTACCGAGGTCGCTGTTGAGCCGTTTTTCATAATTCCTTCTCGGACATGAGATAATATTTTTTTAAAGGAGTGGACCCTTAAACGCCCTCTTCACGTAAAATAAATTGCAACCCATGATATATTTGATCTAGTATCTTATAGTGGGTATATTATTAGGCAAAAATAAATAACGAAAAAAAAAAGTACGGATTTTGACAGTTGTTTTTTTTTTATTAAATGTTGAATCTAGAATTACCCAATATTACTACACTGGGGTCTACATTATAAAATAACGCCTGTAATCCCCAAAGGATTAGGCAGAGGTGTACCTACCTATAGTACAGTCAGCTGCAGAGAAATCTCACCCCCTAGCAATTAATAAAAACATTGCTAGGGGGTGAGATTTCTCTGCAGCTGACCGTAACCGCACATTTCGCCAGTTATGTTAAAGTTCCATATAATAGGCAGCGAGCCTATTGTCATCAACCGAGCACAAATCGAAACTCTGGGCTGGGGTTTACTATGTGAGCGATATTACGATATTCTTAATGTTGCTAACCCTCAGAGTAAAAATCCTGGCTGACCATGACAACAAAAGTTAGGAAAAAGCCAAAATAACCATTTCAGTTCATTTAATTTAATGTTAATAATGTTTGTTTATTTGCCAAAAACAGTGCTATTCATTTCCTTATAATCTACATTAACACATTGACTGCCACCGCGGTCACCGGTGACCGCTAACAATAGTTTTTCTATTGTGTCTGTTGTCTGGCAGTCAAAGCCTTAATAATTAGGTTTACACTTTTTTAATCACCACCGCCAGAGCAGAAACGCATCGGCGACCCTCCCACGCCAAGCCACAAATACAGCGCAAATACTTACAAAAAAATAGGGCTTCCAAAATCTTATCGATAACCAATTAATCATTGCTTTTCGTCCCTTATTTTTTAAATAAAATTTTACTCGTAACATCATTCTTTTATTTAATTTGACCCTATTTCTTCTTTTTTCTTGTCGACATTAGCCGACGGTGGCGTGTAGGACACCTTTTCAGTTGTCGACCGTGCCGGTCAAAAGGTTAATAAGACGCAAAGGAAGTACTTATGAACTCCACACTAGGTCGAACCTGTCTCGAGTCCTTGGGCAACCTGTATATAGTTCCAAAGTGCTAAATAGTCTCACTGGTACTCTAACCTAACTCTGGAGCCAGGGTCTCAGATTTTTCTGTAACCTGTATAAGGCAATAAAAGAATTTATTTAATTATTTATAGTTTGCTTGCCGAGCAGTAGTGGTCCAATGGTAACTGCCGCGACTTAAGACGCAGATATATGCCAGTGACCTTGAGTGGTTAGCTTACGTGTTCTGTACTGAGCTCACGCAACGCGTCGTCCGTCCAGCAAGGAATAGGGCCCTCGCCCATCCAGGAGCTCTGTCCCAAATAAGACGCATTATTATATTATACACGAGCTTTTGCCCGCGGCTCCGCTCGCGTAGATGTCGTCGGTTATCGCGTAAAAAAGTAGCCTATGTCCTCCATACCCCAGGATATATCTCTGCCAAATTTCATGACGATCGGTTTATAATATTAGTATGGATAACACAAAAGGTATTTTAATAAAACATGTATACTAAAAGATCAATAGTTAAATTATCTTTAAAAAGGTGGTTTCAGAAAAACACGCTTCTTAGTTTTTGCGTGATTTTCATTTTATGCGCGTTAGTTATAAACTTTACAGATTAATTACATTACACTATGTAATATAAACATAATATAAAATATTCATATATTAAGTTATTAAGAAAATGCTCTAATTTAATAAAAAAAAATCCAAATCATTAACACTATTCATTGAGACGTGATCTTCAGTATAAAATCATTAAACGTTTGAAATCAGTGGCAATATTTGTAGTGTTGGTGGTAATATTTATAACGAATCAATGTAATTATTTGTCGATAACAGCATTTGATAAAACTTTGTTCAAAGATAAAATATGTTGCGTTACTGTTGCTTGTGGTACAATTATTTAAACAAAAATTGCTACGTCGGTTGTTTATTTAGTAGGCACTAGTTGCTACCCGTGAAAAATCGGTCCAGCCGTTTCGGTAATTAGCCGGAACAAACAGACAGACAGACAAACAAAAATTTAAAAATTGTTTAAAAATAAAATTGAAAAGAAAATATCCGGCTAATATCGAAAACGGCAGGGGCCCTATTATGAACTCTTATTTCCAGGCAGTTTACAGCGTAAACAGAACTGCCTTGCAATTTCGTATTATGAACTCGTTAAACAAGCCAGTCAGCGGTCACGTGACACCCTGGCCGACTTCTGCCCGAATATTGCCTGGCAATACCGTATTACGAACGTTCGTTTGACATTTCTTTTCATATAACAACTTGTCAAAATGTAACCTCACAATCCATTCTGTTTACGCTACTTCAGAGGAGCTTTTATTGAATTGTTTTGGGTTTATTTGCCGAAGTTACTCGAGTAATAAATAAACAGCAAAAGAAAATATTATGTGCGACGAATATGAACTGTTTGAGTTCCTGGAAAGTGACTTTTCTGATCAAAATAACGAATCAAGGAACAAAAGGAGACTACTTCGTGATCAAACTAAAGGCTCCTACAAAACAGGCGCGACACGCGACGCGACACAAAGGCACCGCTCGTCGCGCGACACGCGGTTCTTTTGTATCACGTCGCATGTCGCGCCTGTACGTAAGAGCCTTAATGCGTTCGACATGGATGATGTGCAATTCATTGAACAATATCAACTTAATCAAACGAGGAGTTGGAGACGACTTCGTGATCAAATTAAAGGCTCCTACAAACAGGGCGCGACACGCGACGCGACACAAAGGCACCGCTCGTCGCGCGACACGCGGTTCCTTTGTGTCGCGTCGCGTGTCGCGCCTGTATGTAAGAGCCTTAATGCGTTCGACATGGATGATGTGCAATTCATTGAACAATATCAACTTAATCAAGTGAGGAGTTGGAGACGACTTCGTGATCAAATTAAAGGCTCCTACAAACAGGGCGCGACACGCGACGCGACACAAAGGCACGGCTCGTCGGGCGACACGCGGTTTCTTTGTGTCGCGTCGCGAGTCGCCTGTATGTAAGAGCCTTAATGCGTTCGACATGGATGATGTGCCATTCATTGAACGATATCAACTTAATCAAGTGAGGAGTTGAGACATGTCAGGGACTGTCATACAAAATTCACGGATTTACCGGATACAACTTTAAAATATCATATCTAAGAACTTTCTTACACTGAATAGGAAAATACTCAATAACGAGCTTACGCCATATTTTTGTTTATACCCCGAAAATTCTTACGAATGGAAGTATTAAACAAACAATAAGATAGTGTTCATATTAGTTTGTGAAACAATGAAACAATACTCTTCCATGTGGTCGAATTCCCCGCTGACCTTCAAGTGGAGTTCGTTCGGAAACCTAATCTCGCGTGACAATTTACAAACTCAAAAAATTATAATATGAATGAATTATACATATAGGTAGCATAATGTACAGTGCGTTCGTATTTTCACCTAATTTTATACTAAAGTAACTAGATTAATATAAATTGCTTATTTTTACCACAAAATATGTGATTAAATAAAACCGTAACTTACCGATAAATATTTAATTGTGTTTCTGAACGTTACGGCAGAGAATTACAAGCCGGCCATAGACAAACTACCCAGCGTGAAGTCGGTTAGAATTAGGAATGTCGTAATACGAAATTTAACCAGCCAGTGAAATGAATTGCCTGGAACTTGCCTGGTTTTTTTAAAGTTCGTAATAGGCCCCCTGGACCGATTTCGACGGGACTTTCCCTGGCAGATAGCTGATGATAAAGGGAGTAACTTAGGCTACTTTTATTTTACAAAAAGCCACGCGGGCGAAACCGCGGGCGCAGCTAGTCCATACTAATATTATAAACTAGCTTACCCGACAGACTTCGTTCTGTCAAAAGCTATAGTATAAACTCCACTACTCTACCCTACCCTACCCTACCTACCCTACCTACCCTACCTACCTACCTACCTGCCTACCTACCTACCTACCTACCTACCTACCTACCTACCTACCTACCTACCTACCCTACCTACCTACCTACCTACCTACCTACCTACCTACCTACCTACCTACCTACCTACCTACCTACCTAACTACCTACCTACCTACCTACCTACCTAACTACCTACCCTACCCTACCCTACCCTACCTACCTACCCTACCCTACGCTACCCTACCTACCTACCTACCTACCTACCTACCTACCTACCTACCTACCTACCTACCTACCTACCTACCTACCTACTTAACTACCTACCCTACCCTACCCTACCCTACCCTACCCTACCCTACCTACCTACCCTACCCTACGCTACCCTACCTACCTACCTACCCTACCCTACCCTACCCTACCCTACCTACCTACCCTACCCTACCCTACCCTACCTACCTACCTACCTACCTACCTACCCTACCCTACCCTACCCTACTCTACCCTCCCCTAATTTTTCGTAAAAACCATCCTTGGACTTCAACGAACATTAAAAAAAAAGAATTGGTTAAATTGGTCCAGGCGATTCATTTTTATATTATAGATGTGAAAGTAACTCTGTCTGTCTGTCTGTCTGTATGTTACGTTTTCACGCCTAAACCGCTGAACCGATCGTCATGAAATTTGGTAGAGATATAGCCTGGGATATGGAGAAGGACATAGTCTACTTTTTTACGCGATAACCGACATCCACGCGGGCGGAGCCGCGGGCCAAAGCTAGTAATATACACCATGGCATTTTAGTCGTCTTACAAAGACAGCCTACTTCATGTATCCATTGACTACTAATCATTCATGTAAAAAAAAATATTTTTTTAACATTACACACAAGAAACGTTCAAAATTTTTTTTTTTACATGAATGATTAGTAGTCATTGGATACATGAAGTGGGCTGTCTTTGTAAGACGACTAAAATTCCACGGTGTATATAAATGAAATAATCGGAACTAGGTCAGTATTAACCCAGAAGGGCTTCTACCATCCTGCCATCCGATCTTATCGAAAGAGTATGACGTTTATACAACTTGATGACGCAAATGCGGGTTCTCAGAATGAAGGGAATTACATTTAACCAAGTGAATAACGGTGGAACGTAGGTACAAACAAATAAATAAATTACTCCCTTATTTGGCTGGCCTAAAAACCATACGCAATTACTTCAGAGGTTTCATTCAATCGTAAAACCAATTATTTTTTAATTATGGTTCACTTTTGTGTTGTGTTGTACGTACCTACTCATATAAAATAGGTTTTTGTATTTATTCGTTAAAAAGTAATTTCCAAGACGAAAATTTGTTTGATAAACTTGTACTGTTTCTATAAAAATTGAGGATTTTTGTTGAAACTTGTCCGTAATCGATGGTGTTTGCAGTATTATGGTATGTATCCATACTTAATATTGTAAATGTGAAAGTAGCTCTGTTTTTCTGTATTTATGTTACGTTTTCACGCCTAAGCCGATCTGAACCGATCGTCATGAAATTCGGCAGAGATGTAGCCTGGGATATGGAGAAGGACATAGGCTACTTTTTTACGCGATAACCGATATCCACGAGGGCGGAGCCGCGGGCAAAAGCTAGTCATATATATAATCTATCATACGAAATACATTATTGAAATTGGCAAATAATATTTTCACTTCTCATACTTTAAAAGTTCGTCTTTATGTTGTGTGTAGGCGACATAAAGTCGTTTTTGCTCTAGTGCATAAAGTATTTTTTTTAAGTTTAAGATAACCATGCCCAACAGCCACACGCACAATAAAACGTCGCAGATTAAAGTCATTTTTTATTTCATTTACAATTTGTTATTCCTTGCAGGTGTCGCTATATATTATTGGAATGTATGGTGCGCGATATTGTTGTGCCATGAGCTATATATTATACTTTAAGCTATTATACTATAGCGTAGTCTGAAAGCAGCTTTACTATATCCATATGAAAGTATATACGGTACTTAGGGGCCATTATGCAGAAATTTCGTAATTTTGAACCCCCCCTCCTCCTTTTCAGCAAAAGTAAGCAAAACTCATACCCTCCTCCTATGCTTACGTAAACATTGGTATTGTTTTTTAATCTGTTCAGTTTTCTTTACTGTTATTCATGAGTCTAGAAATAAGGAATTTATAGACTACTAGTTTCTGCTTGCGACTTCGTTCGCGTGGAAGTCGAAAAAAACCACAATATACTAAAATACCAGCCACATTTTAATAAAACTTCGCTGAACACTACGTTTGTAGTTTTGGTCACAGCAGTCAAAATATACAGAGAGTCAGGACTGGTGACACGGGAGCAAGCGGCGTACAGTTCTATGTTCTATGGTAAAGGGTTTGGTTTCCGCACTTAGTCCTTCAGGTGGACCATTGTACATGGGCCATGGCGGCCATCAGTGGCTATTCCAACCAGACCACCTCCCTCCAGAAGTGAATTACGTCTGCCGGTCTGTTTAGAACATCTGTGAAAGATCTGGGTGCTCTGAGGGTTTCTGCTTTAAACTGGGTGACGTCTGCGCATTCAAAGCGCACATGCGCTACGATATCCTCAGCCCCCATGCAAGCCCTGCACAGAGGATTGTCCGTAGTGCCAATAGTGTGGGTGTTACAAAAAAAAAAAAAAAAACATGGGATTTCTTATTAACAGTCACCTAACCATAGATATTTATTTTTATCATAACCTTGTACGACAGAAGAAGTCTAACTTAATTACCCTCCCGGACACCTGAATCAAGTCACCCTGCATATTTTTGTTGAGAGATCTTTATCTTTTAATTTTTTGTCTGTTTGTCTTTTTGTTCCGGCTAATCTCCAAAACGGCTCGACCGATTTTGATGGGACTTTCACTGGCATGTAGCTGATGTCAAAAGGACTGACTTAAGCTACTTTTATTTTAGAAAAAGCTACGCGTGCTACTCCGCGGGCAGCAACTAGTATATCCATAATATCCTCGTAAGGCTCAATGTCATGCCGGCCAAAACATTTTGTCTGTTATGTATCCCTAAACGTTCAGCGATGCACAGGAAACTTTTATAAAATGTTAGTGTTTAGACCGAAACTGTTTGAGTCGCCATTATTTTTTGGTTGGGCCATACAGGATTAAATCTGTAATCTAAATTAAGGCTTTTTGGTTTCACTAGTTCAGTAAAGATGAAGGAGATAAAAATGTTTATTCGCCAGGCGACACAAAGGCTGGCTGCGCAGATAACCAAAGAAGATGTGAAGAAGTCGAAAGCGCAGTCCGTGAACATCGGTGATCCCTTCGCTATGGGTAGTAAGTACTTTCATACCTTGCTTTTTATTTGTTTTAAACTAAGCATCAACCATAGGTAAGACCTGAATGAGACTAGCAAAGACCAGAAGCCTTATTATTAAGAATATGATGTTGCTATTCGTCCTGAATAGCTCCATCTCAATGATAGTTTTGACGTATACGGACCAGGAACAAGTGGCATTGTTTCTGGTCTGGTAGGGTGCTCCTTATTTTTTTACTTTTGAATTATCACCACGGCACTTCGTCATTCGATTAAACACATCTAAATATGAAACAGGGGCCCTACTCCCGAAAACGATTCGAGTTTGATTTTGTTTCCGATTCGAACTAGTTTCTGATCCGAACTCTATTTAAAACCTTACTCCCGAACCAATTCGAATCGTAAACCAAGATCGACATAGGTTCGAGTATTATCGGCGTTGTTATGCGTATCCGGCGGATTACGTCATCGTCAAGTGGTCTATGTCTTTGGTTAGTAACTTTTAGGTAGTTAAATGTTTTCACTTTCCCATTTAAAAAACGATACCTTAGTGCTTTTTTCTTTCTTTCTTTCTAAAATCTCACTCGATCTGAATAAAGTAGCTTCTTTGATATCGTGTAATGTTGATCCAACAACTCGATATCTATCTGTCAGATGGCGTGTGGAGTACGAACTTTTCGATCCTAACGAATCTTTTGATCGAAGTTAAGTTCGCTTTGAACCACCGCACGATCGTGCGCTAGTGTCGGATTCAAGAGTATGGATCGGCATTTATTTCGACTCCAATTCGATTGATGCTGTCGGGAGTAAGGCCCCAGATTGGGATTTTTATGTTTCGATGTAGAGGTTCCTACCAGTTTTTAACAAAAAGTATTGTATAGCTTTAAATGGAAGAATACAATAAATAAATTACAACCAATGAAGAACAAAAGCAATATTTGCTTCTGTTGGTGAAAGAGTATAGGAAAAAGTACCCTAATACTAACAAGTCATAGTCAACCCTTGTATCTTAAAAATAAATGATTGAAATATTTATATAATATCTTAATTTATAACAACAACAATTATTTTGAATTTTTCATGTCCTGACTTAGATTAAAAGAATCCAACAAATGTAGAGATTTTGAGTTTTTATTTAAAATTCAAACCTTGGTAGCAACCCTTAAATGTCATATATTTTTTATTACTGAAATAGTTCCTTATGATATGTAATCAATTATGTAAGTGCTCGGTGAAATTAAAGAAAAAATATATTTTTCTTAGGAATAAGGAGCACTAATACTCCGCAGTGGGTAAAACAAGGCTGTGATAATATAGAAAGCATCGACATAGAGAACAAAATACACGCATCAAACCTCATTTCAATTAAGACTGCATCAGCGCACAGTGGCGCCCTCATCGTTATTTCGGTGATTTCTTTTATTTTAGAATGAAAATGCAGAAAATAAGCTCGTCAAGTTGTGCTTCACAAGACTATACGTTATTATTACTACAAACAGAAGTTTTAAATTGTTATGTTTTATTGTAATCATTAAAACGGAAAATAGTGGCCACTAAGCTCATTTAACATTAGACTGCCTCGTTGGTCTGATGATCGCAAGCGCTTCTGCTGAGCACGAGGTCCGGGGTTCGATTCCCAGGTCGGGGAAAGTGTTATTGGATTTCTCCACCAGGAATTTCTCAGTAGGAGCCCGGAGTCTGGAATTGTGCCCATTTGATGGAAATAGGCTCGCCTCCTTTTACATGGAACTTAACCATAACTGGCGAAATGTGGATGTTCCTACTATGGGTACACCTCTGCCTAACCTTTCGGCGAAACAAGGCGTGTTGTTATGTTATGTTATAACATTTAATGGAAAGTGTGTCTATTTAGCACGGTTTGTTTTTTAGTATTTTCTATTTATAACTAACGTGTCATCGCACTAGGAGGCTTCGTTATCCTGTGATGACATAACGCTCGATTATGTACGAGTAGGTATGTGCACCTAGTCCAATCAGTGTAGTCATGCCACCGCGGTTGAGGATAGAGACGAAAAAAAAAATGGTTTCAAAATTTATAAATGTAGCCGTATCGTTTATTGTTAGCCAAAGAATGGCATGCTAACTTGGTATGTATGCTCTTTCCTTTACATGTTGTAATTTTGGGTTTTGATTCTGTTTTTCCTTGATTAGTGCTGATGTCAACAATTCCGCCAATGGCAGATGTGCTATGGAAATTCCTCTAAAAAGAAAACATAAAAGCAAGAATGGAATATGGAAGAAAACTTGGTAGACAATGTTGTTATTGTCTACTAGCTTTTGCCCGCGGCTCCGCCCGCGTAGATGTCGTTTATCGCGTAAAAAAGTAGCCTATGTCCTTCTCCATATCCCAGGCTATATCTCTGCCAAATTTCATGACGATCGGTTCAGTGGTTTAAGTGTGAAAACGTAACATACCGACAGACAGACAGGCAGACTTACTTTCACATTTATGATATTAGTATGGATTTGGTATTTTTGTATCAACAACACACCCTTACAGTGAGAGAGACAGCATGACTAATTGTCCGTTTTTTCAGCAAATATGAGCCAGAACAAAGAGCTGATGGAGATGGGGGAGCCAAACCTTCGCAAACAGGAACAGATCACGTTGCAGGACGAGCGAGCACTCGTCGAGTTGGAGGAGCGAGAGAGCGACATTCGGCAACTCGAGGTACGAGCCGTTCATCGAGAATCCTTGAAATTAGATTACTTCTAAACGTGCACCATCGCCGTTAGATGGTGGTCCAACGCAAGGCTGTCTAACGAAGGCCCATAAACCTGATATCAGACGCTTCACTTTCCGTTCATTTTTGCCTTTCATTCGAAAGTGAAAAGTCTGAACACATTTATTTGTGAATTGATCTAACAATGTTGGATTTCGGCACTCTGCATCTTTCACTCGCCTACAGAATAATACAGAAATTAAATGTAAGTCGGATGAACCGTTCATTCCTATGTAATTTTGGGCTTATTCCACAAATCCCCCCTGAAAAATCCCCCTTAGGAGGAAAAGTGGAATATATAGTCTCAGTCTAGAATTCACCCCTGATAATCCGGCTTATTTCACTAATCCCCCCAGAGAATCCCCCTCAGTGGAATGTAAAAAAAAAAATCACTTTCAGGGGTCTTGGAATAAGTTTTTTTTTTCAATTCAAGTTTTCCCCCCTAAGCGGGATTATCAGGGGTGAATTCTAGACTGTTTTTTATAGATTCCACTTTTCCTCCTAAGGGGGATTTGTGGAATAAGCCGTAATTTTGAACATGGAATGAAACAAAAATATAGCGTCTGGTATCGGCTTCAGCCGACCTATTCTGCAACAAAAATCACTGTAAAAACTTGGGTGAAGTGAGTTTGAAGTGAGCTATCAATAATGTCAATTCTTAGTATCAGATGGAATGACAACTCACTTTGAGATCACTTCACCTTAGTTTTCACTGTGAGATTTTTACAGAATGGACGCTCAGGTGAGATGGTGGCCAAGCGCATGACTGTCTAATAAAAAGGTCACCAAATACCACGCTAGTCAGTCAGCTGTTGAATTCTTGGCCGAAACAGTGCCTTCAACCGATTTTGACTTCTATTGCGTTGGTGGCATAACAAATGGCAGCTGCAATAAACAATTGGTATTGTAACCACTTTTATGCTTATAATGCCATCCTTATATCTACGGAATAGAAGTCAAAATCGGTTTAACGGATTGTAAAAAAGGTTTTTTTAATGTCTTAATCTTATTTCAAATGGAGCATAGACACAGAGAAACCAAGCTGGTTATATTATGCGAGACTCACAAGTAATATCAATAGTTCCCATCAAGTCTGTTACTATGGTTCAGAAACATGCAAATGTTAATGAAAAATAATTCTATCCCAAAAAAAATCTTGTTTTAAAAATCGAATACAATGCTTATCGAAGAATGAATTAGCAACACGAGGAATCGATAAGATCTAACAGTTCAACTATAATGGTATATAGGTACACCACTTGTTGAACTATATATAACGTTATACCTAAAGTTAAAACGATATACAATATCTGTTGCGTAATTATCCTCAAACGCAATTAGTTCATTTTAATTAACATCTGTTTGCGATAAAATCTCTGAATAGAGAAAATACATTTGTATGCTTTCATGTTAAATATTTTTATGCTAAATTATATCAATTATGACTAGAGATCGGATATACGGATGCATATTTACCTAAAGTTAATTTTTGGCTATGAAATTATGGAAGTGGCTTCATAAATATTTTTTTGTTAATATAAATCCTGGAATGCACCACTAACCGGATACTTGGTATGGAAACGACTTCTTAAATATGTGGTATTATTTATCATTACGCCCTATCCTAGCATGTGATTCTATAGTCAAAAAGTTGTTAATTTATTAAATTCCGGAATTGCGAGATTTATACGATCGATACAAAATTGCACTCCATATTAGCCAACACCTGAATGTAAGTAAATATACTTACATTCGGTTCTATAATCAGAACTCTAAATTCGTCGATCCCGGAATCGCGGGATTTTTTCGATACAAAAGTGCATTCCATAATAACCAACAACTCAACTTTAGGTAAATACGCATCCGATTGTCCGATCTGTAATTAAATCATTCTGCCTAGCCTTTTCCCAACTATGTTGGCGTCAGCTTCCAGTCTAACCGGATGCAGCTGAATACCAGTATTTTACATGGAGCGACTGCCTATCTGACCTCCACAACCCAGTAACTGGGTAACACGATACCCCTTGGAAAGACTGGTTGTCAGACTTTTTGGGCTTCTGACGACCCGTAAAGACTGTCAAAGATCCACGAATGACAGCCGGGACCAACGGCTTAACGTGCTTTCCGAGGCACGGAGGAGTCTCGGTATGTAAAGATGGTCACCCATCCACGGATCAACCCCGGCAAGCGTAGCTTAACCTGACGGATCGACCCGTGAGGCTGCTATTACTTAGCCACGAGCTCCTCCTCTTAGATTATCCGATCTGTAATTATGACTCATAAATAACTTCTTGTCTAAGCAAAATATGATGTTGTTCTAGAACAAATTATTTGAATCTAATCAGTTGATAGGTATAGGTGTACCAAGTTGAGAAATAAATGGAGTTTAGAAACATGTTAAAATCATATTATAATTGCGAAACATTAGTATGTGAAATTAGCACGATTCTCCTTCCAAACGACCTCGGAAACCTAGGCACATAATATAACAAGATTTCTATTAAGTTGAATGGATGTATTCATCCATGAATGGTTTCATAACAGTAACTAATAAAGCATAATATTTTGATCAGAATCGCATCTTTATTTTGCCTTTCTAATACTCGTATCAAAACATTGCTTTATGTATCTTACTAAAAACGTACAGTACTGTCGAACAATGTATTTTTGTATAAAATACTGTGGGACATTTTGATAGGCTTTTACTTCAAGCTGGAGTTTTTAAATACATTTGCTTAGTTTCATTATCTATGTATTGTATATGTATACTAATAATAAAGCTGAAACTACCAGTCGGATTTGAAAAATATTTTTTGCATTTGATAGCCCAATTCTTGAGGAACATTGCTATTTAACATCATGCAACGACGAAGGAGGAGGACAAAATGAGGGTATACCACGAAATGCTACAGATATTATATTTACTGCTATTATATATCTGTCCAGTGTACTTCCTAACTTTACTTCATTATATCTTTTGATGCTTGCTTAATTCCAGAGTGACATAATGGATGTGAACCAAATCTTCAAGGAGCTTGGCACTATGATACACTCGCAGGGCGAAGTAGTGAACTCCATTGAGACCAGCGTGGAATATGCCTCCGTGAATGTAGAGAGTGGCACGCAGGAACTCAGGGAGGCAGCCAATTACAAGGTAAAACAACATAGTTTTTGAATCGCTTTTTAGATCGTTTTTGGGAAGTACGGAAGACCAACCCGCACCGGGTCCGCGTTTGCAGAGATGAGGCCTGTTTCCTAGCAGTAGGAACTTTACAGGCTGATATGCTACGGTAAACAAAAGAGGCAAAAATATTCCCACTAAGCCAATATGAATAAGGATGATGACTAAAAATATATTTTTAGTCCGTCATGTAAATTATGAAAAAAATTTGGACACGTATTTTTTATTTTTCTACGTAATCAAAACATTACGGCGATACATTGAGTTCAAATGTGGCATGACGGCACTTCTCAGTAGATTTTATACGTAGCTGTGACGTAACGAGCCCCCACTCCCCAAGTTCAGTGTGTTTTTATCTAAGTCATTTTTTATTAATATGATAAAGCAAAAAATACGTGTCTAATATTTTTTTATTATCTAATTGACGAACTAAACAGTTTTTCTTTTTTTTACCCAGGACATTTGTCCTGGGTTACTCCGACAATTAGAATAGGGATGTCCCTAGGTATTAATATTATAAAGCTGAAGAGTTTGTTTATTTGAACGCGCTAATCTCAGGAACTACTGGTTGGAATAGAAAAAATACTTTAGTTTTGGATAGCCCATTTATCAAGGAAGGCTATAGGCTATATAACATCACGCTATGATCCTTAGGAGCCAAGCGAAAAGAGCAAAAGTCAGAAAGAACGCTAAGCGATAACGAAGTTATAGCGCGGGCGAGCGACGGGATGCGACGCGATGGGTGGGCCGTAATTTCACGCGGATGAAGTCGCGGGCAGAACCTAGTTTGTGATAACGCCCGTCCGAATCTGGGCTTAGTTGGGCCGCCTGCTTGTCTAGTCATATGTTAAACTTTGCACGAAACATACTAGTCAAAGATGCAATAATAGCTTTGTTTTATGTATTTATGAGATTATTATTTTTCAGAATAAGCTGAGGAAGAAGAAGGTATACCTGTTCCTCGCACTGATCATCATAATTTCGATCATACTTATCATCGTATTCCGCAACTGAACGCGCCCATGTTCACCCTAATATTACTTTACGTACATTTTACGAAAAGGTAGAGGAACTTAGTAACTCACAAAATATATTTGTATTATTGCTTGTTAGTAGTATTATTGGTTCTAAGTTCCCCTAAAAATGTTAAGATGACGTCTGCTATCTAGCAATTGTATATAAAATCATATAATATCATGTATAAATAAAAGGCGACTCGGCATCGGTTTGAAGACACATCCTGCAGAAGCAGCAGAAATGATATTTATATATTGTATCTTCAATCTGTTGCCAATATATATTATGGATAGAGATAATAATATATAATTGTACCACTATACTGTTTTTGGTAGCGAATTTAGATATCTAATCTTAGCAGGCGACTGTATTTCTCCAGCATGTATTTAATCGAGAAAACCTCGCGGAACGAAAGTATCACGCACTATGTATATTAATATTATAATTGACAGTAGAATTTGATTCATAATGTGGGAATTGGAAAGTGTTTATCCTTTTCGTTTCGCGAGTGTATATCATATATTATTATTAATTTCAAATTGATACTTTAACTTCTTTCAATGTAAGCCTACCTTTTGTGTTAAAGAAATCGCGGGTCATCATGGTATGTTTTATTTTAGCTAGCGTATGCCTATTGGCTATTTTGCAACAGCGACAAGAAAATGTTATATAATATAAACTGTGTTTAGATTTAATACTATGGTCACGATTGCTCAGAGCTACTCGTGTGTTTGCTACATGCGTATAATGAGGATATACGTCTGCGTCATGATTACTAAAATTGTAGTGGGACGCAATATTGTGTGAAAGAAGTGAAATTACATAGGTATACCTACATGCTAATGTTTATTTGTACCACTATATTATACAACCTTTATATTCGTGTAACCACTTAGTAGGGCCCGTAAGGAAACGTTTAACCTTTTGACCGGCCACGTCAAAAAAGGAAAAACGTGCCCTCGGCGGTATGCTACGAATTCATCTTTTAATATCTACAAAATAGTAGTTCGGAATTATATCGATAAAGCACATGTAAAACTATTTACTTGTTAACATATAGGTTTTTAATAAAATTTCATGATTTCTCAATCATAAAACTTCAATATCAAAAGTTTAATTTATTTATTGCAGAATTTAAATTCACGTAGGTTACCGTCGAGGTTGATATTCTTGTTATATTCATTGCTACCTACATCGCTACGTGTCATGATATGGTGACTGTGGCGATGAGGGCACTATGTTTTTTGAACTTAATAATTGTCATTTGTTTTTGTCATCTTAAGTTAATTAGTAGATGAAATATAAAGAAAGAAGTTCTACTAATATAAATTAGGATGAGTAAATAACAACGTTGTTTTATGAGTTTTATGTACGTATAAAAGTCTTCGTGACCGTAGCGTGCTGGGCTCATTTTGTTTTGTCATCTATACATGTCTGTGGCGGTCAAAAGGTTAAAAGGCGTAAAACGCTAAAATAATATGTGTATGTAACTATTGTATCCAGGTACATATTCAAACGCAATAATAAGAAAAAAATATCTAATGCTTCCCTCTGGCGTTTAAAGAAAAACGCAACAGATCCTACCTCCTAAAAATAACCTTATACGTATAGTATAACACGTTATTTAAAAATGCATATTGTAATCATATTGGTAGTGCTAGTTCGGGGTGGTCGTCACAATTAATGGATAGAATATCTTGCAATAGATCATGATTCTAAATAGATGTTAATTCAGTAATATACACTCGAGAGCAATGAATTAGGGTCACATAAAGATACCTGAAAGTCTCGGAAACTAAGGCCTGTATTTCAGAACGTCATTCAATATTCCAGCATTACTAAAAACTAGATTCAAGCCATTTGATTGGTTGAATCTAGTTTTAAGTAATGCTTGAGTATTGAATGACGTTCTATACGGGCCTAAGAATGCTAGCTCAATGCAATAAATTATGTTTAATAGACAATCAAATGTTCCCTAAATGAAAGTAATAAAATGTATGTGTCACTTTATATTATGCTAGCTTTTGCACGCGGCTCCGCCCGCGTAGATGTCGATTATCGCGTAAAAAAGTAGCCTATGTTCTTCTCCATATCCCAGGCTATATCTCTGCCAAATTTAATGACGATCGGTTCAGCGGTTTAGGCGTGAAAACGTAACATACAGACAGACAGAGTTACTTTCATATTTATAATAGGTATTAGTATGGATTCATAAAAAACACCAAAGCAAAAAAAAAAAATACTAATCTCATCTTATAAGAATAATAGTAAACCGATTTTTTTTTTCTACCACTTAAGTATACTTAAGTTTTAGTACATTGTATTCCCCTACGTGCTGTCATCACTGCGGTTATGCGGTTTGACATGCTGTACACCAAGTTTCTTATGCGATGTTGGGGAATATTCTCCCATTCCTCTGCGAGCGCAACTGAGTTCTTGAAGCGTGATATGGGAAGGGTTTCGGTGTCTCGCACATCTTCCGAGCTCGTCCCAAGCATGCTCGATTGGGTGGAGGTCCGGGCTTCGTGCTGGCCACTCCATACAGTTAATGTTCACCTCTTGAAGGTAGTCATTCACAATTTCACCAATATGAGGCCGGGCATTGTCATGCATAAAGATCGCTCAGGCATTGTCCGCTCCCAAATGACCATAAATGGACGAACGTATTCGTTTAGGATTTCTTCCACGTATCTTTCGCTAGTTATAGTGCCGTTTTCTATAACTACCAGCTCTGTGCGACTCTGCAGAAATTCCGACCTATACAAGTACGGATCCGCCGCCATAGACCACTTTCTCTTTAATGCATGCTTGCTTGTCAATCACCCCCTGGTTTTCTATACACTCTTGTTCTTCCGTCGTTCTTATAGAGCATAAATCTTGATTCATCTGAGAACATAACTCTTGACTAATCTTCAATACTCCAATTTAAGTGGTTCCGGGCATATGTTAATCTCGAAATACGATACCCACGCTCCAATTTAGAGCCGTTTGCATGTCTTAATGGTCTTATTTGCCTCCGAGGCGTCGGAACTGATATGAAAGTGCAGTTCCTGTGAAAAGCGGTTTCGAAGTATTGTGTTGACCAAGTGTCGATTTTCTCGTGCTGTGGTACACCTGCCCCTGCCTGATCCTTGTCTGCGTAGGTTAGAGCCGGTTACCTCGTAACGTCAGAGAACTTGTACAGTTCATTATAACAGCTGCAATAATGAATATTGAATATCGGAAACGCTGTTTAGATATCTTTTTAGGGTTCCGTAGCCAAATGGCAAAAAACGGAACCCTTATGGATTCGTCATGTCTGTCTGTCCGCAATTGCTGCTACGGATCCCTTCATGGACGAGTCCGACTCGCACTTGGTCGGTTTTATATGACAGAATAAAAACAAAAGCAAAAACAGATGCAGAAAATTCGTAGTTCCATTTACAAAAGTACCATTTTTTTTTCATTTTTCTTTTTTGATAGCATAACTTTACAGTAACTAAGAAGTTTTATTACTTTCATTTAAGGAGCATTTAATTGTCTATGAAACACAATTTATGTGACCCTAATTCATTGCTCTCGAGTGTATGTGTTGTACATGTTACATTGCCTTCTAAAGACCATTATATTTATATTATAACCTTTCGGCTTAAATGAATGTATTGTTTTTAAAGTTAGGAACAATGTGCTATTATTATTTGAGATTATTTCCAGAAAAGTTTGAATTTACGTTTTGCTATAAAGTCGAGTCATAGCAAGTAACATTTTGAGACATATTCAATTACCATAATAACTGATGGGGTTTTCCGGCGATTGTGTGGACCCGCATCCACATAATCGCCTACGTAAAAAGACTACTTAACTCTATTTGCTTGACAATATTACTGATAATGGTGTGTTTTACAAGTATATTTAATTATTCTCATATTTTATTTAACGTGAACATGTCTGCGTTAGGAATAGTAATACCAATGTGTATAAAACTATTGGCACTTTATTCCATGCCATTATAACTTAACTTGATTATTATTATTATTAATAAATCCGTCGTTTTGTTATTTGCTTAAGATATTGTGCTTAACTATAAGTATTCATTGTATAGATAGTTTAAAATTTTCAATGTATTATATTCTAAATGTAAAGTTGTCCATGTTTTATATTAAACATAATTTGTTGATATCTTTTACTTTAAAATATATAATATAAAGTATTTATTGTTATTTTATTTGTTTACTAGTTTTGGCCCGCGGCTCCGCCCGCGTGGATGTCTGTTATCGCGTAAAAAAGTAGCCTATGTCCTTCTCCATATCCCAGGTTATATATCTCTGCCAAATTTCATGACGATCGGTTCAGCGGTTTAGGCGTGAAAACGTAACATACAGACAGATAGACAGACAGACAGAGTTACTTTCACATTTATGATATTAGTATGGATGTTGTGTATTGTTCACCTCAACATACTATTCAGAATACTTTAAGACCTCTTTCACATATAGGCGACTTTAACAGCGCGACAGGCTCGCGACGTGTGACTGACACTGACACGGCCACCATAAGGGATTTTAATTTTAATAGCGCAAATTAGTCGAATTTTGTCGCCAAATATCAGAATTTGTCGGTCATTGGTTCAAAGAAGATGTGCATCTGGATTGAGGGCCCATTTTTTGAACCCTTGCGAAACGAAATAAGACAAAGAAAAAAAAGCGAAGGGAAGAAGTAGAAAAGGGAGAGAAAAGTCTCCATGATACAATTAAAGTGTTGAAGGAGGAGACCGACCTGGACGACGTGCCGACTTTCGTGGCGAAGGATTTACGCAAGCTGCCCCCCGTCACATTCGACCACGTCGACGTCACCAGGCTGCCGCGGGACATCAGAACCCTAAGATCAAGCCTGGTCGAGATGCAGTTGAAGTAGAAAGCATCGCAACATCAACGTCACTACACTTCACAGCGCATTCAATACATCACAACTGAGTTTCGAGTCAGCAAAATTTTACTCGTCGTCGGCTACCGTCACTGCAAGCGATACACAACTGCGACCAGCCCTCCCCGCCTCCCCCATCGTTGGGACGCCGACCAATATTAGCACGTCAACACCGGGACGTGCTTACTCGGCTGCCGTTATTAAAATTCCCGAAAATCATCAGCGGCAACCTAATAATACGAGGGGTTTAACGCAACGCAATTTTTAAGCGAGTAAAGAAATAAGCAATAAAAAACATAATTAAATAAATTAATAGCCAACCTGCATAATTATAAAATATTTCTAACAGAAAACAAGGAAATTAATAAAGCGCTCTTCCTCTCACTACTTATTTAAAAATTTGCTGTGCCCGTCGGGGTCCATAATTGTTTCTGTTATTATTTCATTATTTACCACCTGTAATTGTACATTATGGATTGCAATAAACGATTTTGATTTGATTTGATTTAAACCCTTTCATGTGACTCCATAAATCAAACGTTATTACTGTCACAAATTGCGTCACTAAATGTTAGTAAAGGAATCATATTCGAAAACGTTATAGAGATTCGGAAGTGCCAGCCAAAGTTTTATACGTAAATTCAAGCTGCTTGAATTTTACTAAACCGCTGTACGTATCACAAAACTTTTAGCTCGATGCCTGTCACAAATTTATGTGACGCCCGTTGATATGCAAAAAGTCGTCATAATCACTTCCGTTACCGAGATTGAGACCAGCGAAAAGTGTTTTTTCAAGCTGGCTGGACACGTTTTCGATCGATTATCTAGAATTCTGTAGTCACAAATTCTGAAATAAGGGTGTTTAGCCGTCACATAAAGTGCCCTATTGACCTAGTTAAATGCGAGCTTCTTTGAAGGTTTGTCCAGCCATCCTGAGTCACATCCTATTTTGACTGACAGGGGCCAAATTTATACCTGTCGATTAACGTGGATATTAATTAACAAGTCCCAAGTAACGACTCTGAGTACCGGCTTAATTTTTACAGAGGACAATACTGTCTCATAGTGGTCCTTGTATATGTTAGGTGTGTGCAGGAATTTTAAGGTTCGTGTAGTGAATAAAACAACAAAATTCTTTATAAAAACACTTTTAATAGACCCATAATAAATTCACACAAATATCATGGTGAACAAAAATGATCAGAACATCTTCTACACTTGAAACCAAAACAATAGTAGAATGTTGAATTCTATGAACTAAATAATGAATAGATTGTACGTCTACAAAGCTTAGAGGCGAGGTCGAGTGTGACGTATGACGCGTGTCTCTGCTCTGCGTGCCTCTATGTGCGCGCCATACCGTGGACGTGGAACAAACAGATCTACTGAGATTCCGCTACTGATCAAGATTCTAACTATTATGAGAAATCTTTCAACATTATAAACACTGATTCGAAAAATCTATACACATGGCCGTCCTCCTTCCAATCAATCAACACAACCGGTTGGTAATTACTTTCGAGTACTCCTAGCTAATCAGACAATCATTCACTAATATTCAAATAGAAGTAGCCGGCCAAAAGATTAGTAAAATATCTACCGGCGTGTAAGTCATCTATGATTCACGCGTTATGATTTACGATAAATTCGAAGTGTATATGATACGCGCTTGGTATATCTTCACATTATATGATAACTTCACGCCACAATCGTAATCCCTCCGGTTTAAAACTAAGCACAATTCTTTCCTCTAATATACTCGTAAAGTTACAATTATTTAATACTAAAAATAAATACTTAATACAAAGGAAAATACTTATAAGCTGTTGCACGATTATTAACTTTATTGTTCTCTAACATTATTTAGGTCAACTACTAGAAGCGGTGATAAATACCTACTTATTAATTATTATTATAATAAAAAGAAATGATTGTACAACTAGAAAAACATAAAAATAATACTGATTATTAAACATGATCAACAATTTAATAAATTAATATTATTTAAATAATATTAAAAACAGACTGCCTCTTTGGTCGCAATCGCAACTGGCAGGACACATTAGGCCTTATATAAAAACAGAAAAAGATCACATATTTACGCAACATTGCTAAACAAAGCTAAAATTGTTCCAAAACGCCTGTCATTAAATGATCAAGTTCAAAATCTATCTTGGTCTTAGCATAGCACCCAGCGACGTGTTAGCGCGCGCGCGGCGCCGCCATCGGCTCACTCAGCGCGCCCACTAGCTGAGACATTAACTCTTCTCTCACAATACCCAAATAACACCTTAGATCCCTCCTTAAATCTCATCCTCATAAAACTATAGTCTTTTTGAAGGATTAGACATTTAAAAAAACCTTTTTTACAGTCTGTTCAACCGATTTTGATTGCTATTCTTATTGCTTCTTGGTCCATGCTATACGATTGTGGAAGTCACTTCCACCTAGCATTCGCGTAAAATATCGAGTAAAAGAGCTTTACCTTTCCTCTCATCTGTATTTTATGTATTTAGTTATTGGATGTCGGTTATCGCGTAAAAAAGTAGCATTTATGTCCTTCTCCATATCCCAGGCTATATCTCTGCCAAATTTCATGACGATCGGTTCAGCGGTTTAGGCGTGAAAACATACAGGTAGTCAGACAGACAGACAGTTACTTTCGCATTTATAATATTAGTATGGATAGTATAGATTATAGCGTAATGTATTTATTTAAATAGGTATATGATAAATTTAATATTTTCGTTTAAGACTTCGCATAATCATAATTTTCGGTTCTTGTTATCTACATTTCTTTTTAATTTTTCCTTTCTCAAGTCTGCTGGAAGATTTTTTTAAGAAATATGCAGTAACTTTGTACTCAAATTGTAATTATGTCGTATCTCTATGTATTTTACTGTGTGTACATAAATAAATACAATCGATATAGACGGATCCCCAATATCGAACGACTTGTAGCACGCAATTTCAAATACCTTATTTGGAAAGATCTTTAACAATAATGATATTTGAGAGTTCAAATTGGGTACTGTGAGTGAGGACTCCATGTCTAAACAATCAGTGGCGAACTATGCATCGCCGACCCGGCGCCGCTCTCACAGCAGCCCTCGTGTTCAATTTATTACTAAATTACAAAATAACCACGCTAACTCCCTTACACAGTCGCAGAAATAAATACGTATAGATACGTGTGACGTTAGCCTAACTAAATGATATAACGCTCGATAGTGGTACATTTAATTATGTATATTATCAGTGGGTTCTAATAAAATTCTCCTTAAATGATAAATGATATAACTTCAACAGTGCGACTCACAAGATGCGAGGAACTTAGCTAGATGTTACCGTTCCCGGCCAGCTCGAGCACGCGGCCCCACGTATCATGGTACAAAAGACGTTAGCCAAGTGATGGTAAAATTGGGAAGTAACATTCGAATGTGTAGGCATTACTATAAGTACACGTCGCAATCTTGTTTTGAACTCTCTGCCTGCGTCTGTTTCCGAACGCATAAAACAACCCTAATCTATTCAAAGTGAGAGTGAACAGGCTTCTTCTAGGTAAGCTCACTCCATCGTCGACTTTGTCTCTGTCACCTTTGACCTAGAGTCAGGAGCAAACCCATCGTAATTTTTTTTTTTGAAATTTCACGAATGTAGGAAAACAAGGGGCCAATCAACAAAAAAAAAAAAAAAAAAAACCTTCAGAGATAATGGCTAAATAAATATTCAACATTTAATTATTCTGTCAAAAATTTGCGTTTGTATTTATTTACTGTAATTTTAATTATATATATCTATTATCTAGTGCCTGTAATTATTGGTATATTATCTAGATTATCTATTATTATTATTTGAGTTGCAATGGGATCCTTTTAGTCGTTTGTATAGGCTATTTAATAATAGGCTCTTTTTATAATGTTCTGAATAAACCAATGAAAGGCCCGCTTATAACGAATCGAATGGCATAGTTAGTTAGATTTTATGAAAAATGTCGATGAGCCCCTTCTTTTCCTGTACCCTTCAAATGTTTACAAACAACCCCCTGACAATGTCATTTAGGCGCCAAAAGATCCTGGTAGCACTGTACACACACGAATATTACTTCTAGTTGTAAAAAATAGAATCACTGGTTGTTAGAATTTTTACAAGCTTCTTGGTTGTGTTGGTCTGACATTCGTGGGGTTATCTCAGTGCGAGCGAGGCTATGGGTGGTTGTTTAGCAGACGACCGCCTCCGAGATGGGGTTCTCGGTGATGCGGATGACGGGCGAGTGGCGGCACGGGCGGCGGCGCCCGGCGTCTGACAGTCGCCGGAATGCCGTGATCTTGGTCGGCGACAGTGGCGCCACTGGAACATACAAGCAAATTCAGATATGTAACTTGTAAACGAATAAGGGAAAATCGATCGCGATCTGTGATCTATTCCAAGCAAATTGTGTCTGGAAAATATTGCAGAAGGCGATAAGGCCGCACATTGTATGTTTTGTTGTTTTTGTCTGGTGTGAAATGAAAATATAAGTAAGGTGGTTATTTCCATGATGTTGATTTACGTAGATTTTTCTCACATACATAATATAACATCGGGCAGTAATTACCACACTGCAAGGAAAATGCCTCAGTTCACATAGAGAAGGAACGAGAATTAATTAGCACGCTTGCTCCCTGAGTTGTTTTTTGTATATAGGTTCCTGTCAAGCATACTTCGAAACAAATGCAACACACCATTTTGACTAACCATCATTATGAGTATTTATTTACATATTAACAATTGTTTTTTTTATTTTTATTCTAAAATACCTTACATCAATGTTTTTTAAATACAGACGCCAGCACATCAAGCTACTACAATCTGTCAAATTTCTTTAGTAGATTTTCAACTTTATCACTACAGTATAAGGCTCAAGGTTGATTGCGAAAATTTGACAGTTTCGGGTAGCTTGACCTGCTGGCGTCTGTACCTACCACAGAGATGCCATATTTTAATTATTATTACATTTTATACCTAAATAGATGTACAAAAATGAGTCTAACACTGAAGGAGCATAGCGAACTAATATTTTTTATTAAAATCTGTGCAATATACTATACGATAATATAATATACAGAGTATTTCTAAACACATAAATTATAATAATTATTACATTAGAAAGGACTATCACACAGAGAATAATATTATTGAGGTTTAAAATCATCTATACAAATAAATAAAAAATTAAAGTGTCTGTTTGTAAAGTCAATTTTTTTTTTGTTAATCTCTTCTCGCTGAGCAACCTATGTCGTTGTCTTCTGCTTAACCGGACTTTTCTGTGAGTGCCTCAATAAATTAAGGCCTCCAGCCAGGGCGACTACACGCTAAGGGCATCCCCCTGCGGGGATACAGACCTCGGCTTAGGGCGTCGCTCGAGGGGGACAGCAAGGAACGGGCTGGATCGGATTGTGATTAATTGGGGACGAATTTCAAGCTACAGGCTCAGCGGCACGGGCTGGCTCGAGCAAGGGTCGGGGCGGGGATGGACAGGGACGTCGCGTCGGGCCTCGTCGGGGAGGACAGAAGGACGGAACTGTCAAAATAACAGCTTTGTACTAAATGTATATAAGGTACTTATGAGTTTTTTTTTTTTTTAGTATTTTGTCTGTCTGCCTGCCTGTTTGTTCCGGCTAATCTCCGAAACGGCTAGACCGACTTTAACTGACAGACAGCTGATGTTATAAACAGTAATTTAAGCTACTTTTAATTTAGAAAAAGCCACGCGGGCGAAGCCGCTGGCAGCAGCTAGTGCTAAATATACAGCAATGTAGAGACCTTCAAACAGACGTGTTTTGTGTGATAGTCCTTATAATGATTTACAAAAGGACCGGAAGCTATCAAAATTGACTGATAGTATGATTAGTTAAGGCCTTGGTTTAATATTATACGGGTGGGCCCCGGGTCATAAATTCTTGCAAGTTTTCTTTTTTTAATTATTATAATAATTTATAATAATAATTTAATTCTTCAAGTACATTATTGCAAAGGCCGGGAAATAGGCAATTGCCATTTCTGCCGAGGCATTTATAGCGCTTTTCTCAAAAAAAAAAAGAAATGCAGTGAAATAAGACATACTTTCATGTATTTTTCTTTTGACGCTGGAAGCAGGTTTTCCATTGCCAATTTGGCTTCTGATCTTAAATCTGGTGGAGTACAATCAATCTCCATTTCACTCTCTGAACAGTAGGAATTCATTTTAATTAAATTTATGTTTATTAAGTATGTCAATAACAAATCAAGACTAATTTTCAGCTTTGCCGCCAATATTCCTATTTGTCATCTGTGCCGAAAGGCAAACGCATTTATGGCTATACAGCCACGTGAGCGCAATTTGTGCTAAGCAAAGAGACTTACTTTGGTATGCCAAAAATGATAAGAGATCCAATCAAAGAGTATTTATTAACCCCAGCACGCCGTTTCATACAACATTGCTGGAGCGTTGTAATGTTCCAAATTCAAAAAACGCTCCTGCAATGGATTTGATTATCTTTGTCCGTAAATTTGATACTTCGCGTGTTCTTTGGTCGAAAATAATGTCAATATTTCCATGCATGTTTGAGAAAATTACAATTTTATGGTAAAGTCGAGAAATTGTATGACAGTGTAGCTTAGTTTCTTTAGGGGTACAATCTGATCTGAGAAGGGCCGGCAAAGCCTGCATAATCATTTAAAAAATTTGGCCGTAACTCGAGAATATAATTATCAGATGTTAACTCCACATCTACTTAGATTTAGATAGCTTCCGCGTCCATATGTGAATGCTTTAAGAATGAACACTTACTTTGTCTACGAAAGCTGGGTTTTATGCAACTGGCAAACTGATGTTTATGCTCGACGATGGTGACGAACTAACATGCCGGATTGTTTTGTTCAGTGCTAACACAGCTACGAGTGTGGAGAAATAAAAATAATTTAAAAAATAAATATTTTCACGAACATTGTTTACGGCATCGCTGTATGCTGCGTCTATTTGTTTTAGAAACCAAGGGTTTCTCATTTGTGTTCATAGATACAGATACACGTGGCTACATATTACAAGCTGTACATTTCCAGTATAAGCTGACATCTCACTGTTCGGAAATCCTATACAATGCGATATCAGCTTATACTGGATAAAATAGCTTGATATGTAGCCGTGTGTATTTATGTAAGTGAGAAATGATATTATCAATTATCTCATTTGTACCAAATGGCAAGACAAAGCAAGCCTCTCCGTTTCTAAGATCTTAAATGTACCATTTACAAACCAAACAAAAAAGCTGGTCTGTGTTTTTAATGTGAGCTAAACAGCGGACATGGTATTGGAAATAAATAGCGCAAGATACAACGAGCTAAATAAACAAGTCTCAATCTACAAAATAAATTACAAATCTAAGACAATATAAAAAATAAGAGATGTTTTGCAATTCTTAGTAATTTTTTTCTTTCAAAAGTCTATGGTCTAATTGAAACAAACGATTTGAAGTTGATGGAGTAGGTACTGTACATATTGCAAACATCTCATATTGTACTAAAAATATGTTTCGTCATGCACATTTAATACATGGTTATGATCAGAGATCGGAATAGGTAGAGTTTATTTACCTTAACTTCAAGGAAGGAAGTAACATAGAGTGGATAATACCTCCTCTAAAATCCCGGAATAATTATAATGACGTTTAATTCCCGGAATTTAAAAACCATGAATTATTTATTGGACTTTATTTATAGTTACAACCAGACCTAATTTTATTTTACCAATATAAAAGAAAACACTTGAATTTCACTTGAATTTTTCCATAAAAAATGTTATATATGATTATATATATATTCATATAAATATTATATATATTCTGTGATAAATAATTCGTGATTTTTAAATCCCGGTATTTAAACGTCATTATAATTATTCCGGGATTTTAGAGGAGATATTATCCACTCTATGTTACTTCCTTTCTCTAAGTTTAGGTAAATAAACTCTACCTATTCCGAGATCTCTGGTTATGATATAGATAGATATACGTTCGATTATTTTTCCAAAGACCCATACTATTTTATTTAAAATGATAAAAAATTAAAACAAAAGCTTTGTCAAAAAATTGTCTAAAAACATCGCGAATATTCGAATCGGTAAGTATAAGCAACTGTTTGCATTCAAATGTACTATGTTGTATAGTTTTCGTCAATGAAATACAGTACCTAAAAAAATTACTCGCTTTAGACACTAATATTATAAACTGCTTACTAGACTGGTTTGAATCTCAGATGATTACAAATTATATATATATATTTTTTTACGTACAACGGTGAAGCTCTTGGTTTACATCTCACCTGATGGTAAGTGATGATAAAACCGAAGATGGAAGCGAGCTTCACCCGGAATCCTCAACCACAGAGGAACTGGCTATCTTACCTCTAACTGCCGAAACACAACAAATGCTGTTAACATTGTTGTTTTGGCGAAAGACTTAGATAAGATGGTAGTAGCTAGCCAGGCGGACTTAAAACCAGCCCTACCACCAATCAAACCGAGCAGAAAATTTTGCCCCCGCTGGGAATCGAACCCGGGACCTCTGCATCTGAGACAGGTGGTTTTACCACTAGACCACAGAGGCAGTTAAAATGTTATTATTATCTTGTTTAGGACTCATTATGCCAGAATCGTATAGAACGGAAAACTACAAATGTATTTGCTAGCAACACCAAAATACTAATCAATCACAATGTGTTAGGTTAAATTAAAAGTAATGATAATATAGTCTCACGAACTACGTAAATTATGAAAGTAATCAAGGGACTATCTACAGACGTTACCACAATAGTACCACAGGACTCAAAGCTCATCTAGCTCTACAGGAGGAAAGCTCCCTCAGTACATACCAATTGTTAGGGACTGCATAACGCTATCGCATATCCAGGCTCAAACATAAACAGGACAATAAAAATAAAACTTTCAGGCTTCAGACGTACAAAATATAAGTTAGCTTACCATTATCATTAGTAAAGCGTATAATCATATTCATATCATATTTTTACATTATTATACAATTAGAAGGGGCGGCAGTTGGTCAAATAGAAAGTAGGGTATTATATACTAGGGATCTTGCGAAGTAAACGTTTTTCAATAAAATAAACGTATCTAAAAGTAAAATATGCAATTAACTATCAATATTTAATATTATTTGGTCAATATTTATTGTTTAGAATGAGTAACATTAATCATATCAAACATATTTACATAAGCTGCAGAATAGATGCAATATGAGGTCGGAATGTTACATAACTTTGCCTTAGAAGCTTAATTCCTAGACGTATTTTATATTTATAGTGTCGAGCAGTTATGATTTGTATTTATAAATATATTTGGATGAAAAACATCTCACTATAAAGAAAAGGTGTTTGCTGTAAGCAAATCGTGGTATTAATTAATAATTATAGCGCTATTGCATCTATTGAGCGTGGCGTGTTGAGTGCAAAATTTGTCAAACATTCGAACTGCAATGCAAAGCTAAGCTTGCATCGGTACGTCTACGTATGTAGTTCGTCGATGGTGTGACGTGGTTCACTTACCGTAGCCCTCGCCTTGCAAGAACAGGCGGAAGGCCTCGGATATCTTAGCTGGTTGCTCCTCCAGCACCATTCCCGAATCCGAGATCTGGAATCATCGTTTTGGAAACATTAATATGATTATTAGCTTTAGTCCGATGGAAATATAACATTAGTCCAACCCCAAAACTTCGAGCCAGTGATTTTATTTTTAATACGTTCAGAGCACAGTAAAGATTTGAATACAAAATTGAAATCTTATACTTGGGTTTGACGTCAGTTTTAGTAATTAGAACTTTAATTTAATCGCTATAAGGTCTAAATTCAAATATAGGTCAACGCGGCAACGGTTCAAACCAGAGACCAAAGATAAATCTTGTTTTGTAATAAGGCCGAATATTACATTTATTTTTAAACTAGCTTCTGCCCGCGGCTCCGTCTGCGTGGATGTCGGTTATTGCGTAAAAAAAGTAGCCTATGTCCTTCTCCATATCCCAGGCTATATCTCTGCCAAATTTCATGACGATCGACAGTGTGTAATTTCGGCCCGGCTGCGGCCACGCGCAGTTTGTGTTTATTCGAAAGAGCTTGATATGGCAAACAATTAATAAAAATTCCTATAGTTAATTTCTGTATACTTTTAAAGAAATGTTTTTTTTTTTGTGAAAGGTAAATGACCTTAAGGAAATCTTAATATTTTTTTTACTCCTAAAATATAATTGCTTGTGTTTTTGTTAGTATCTTAAGTAACGTAAAATTGCATAATGTATTAATATAAAAAAAAAAATGGAATTGTAGCTGTAATATTATAAGACATATTTAAGATTTTCTTATTTTCCCTTTTTATTGATTTTTAATTTAATCCTGTATCGGTCGCATTTTATTCTTCATTTCAAATATGAACAATATAGTTATTTATTGTGTCCTAAAAAAATTCACATGACAACAGAAGGGGTAGAGAGATTAGCGTTTCTAAGTACTTTAGTTTCTATGGAAATAGGGTTGTCCAAACATAACCATAAAAATAAATTATAAATAAATTAGAAACACTGTTTTGCAAACGAACGGAACAAGACGCATTGACAACTGGTAATACATTATCGACTGTATTTCATTGATATAAAGTTCACTTTCTATTGCAAGGACTGTTTTGTAAGCGATCGAACGACGACGCGACGGCCGAGATAGTTGACTCATTGCGTTCTAGACTGTATTCTCATAGACGTAAAATAAAAAATCGCACTAAATAATTCTAAGACTGGTTTGTACAACGAAGACTGTTTGAACCCAGGACGTAAAACGGTTTCATCGTCGCAGAACACAAAACGGTCTTTGAAAACGGTTCGTCATCGCAACGCTCACTCCTAGCTGATGATGCTTATGCTATGTGTGTTGTCTAAACAGGACGGGATTTTAAGTCTGAACAATCGAATATATGTCTGCTTGAATGATTTTCGATCAGTATTTAGCCGTCCAGGCGTTACGGACAGCTGTTCAGGTGTTACAGACCTCTTTTAAATGGCAGCAGGTTGCAAGGTTGCAGGTTTCGTTTCCGCACTCTAGCGAATTTCTTTGAAGATCACAACTATTAATTGAGCAAGTCTCATAACGTTGGTTACACAAACTACACAATTTATAAAATTCAGATTTCATATTTTGTGCAGTAAGTAATTAAATTCTCAGATATGAAAGCAGGCGAGATTTAAGCCAAGCTTAATTCTTGTTAAAGAATTAAGCTTGGCTTAAATCTCGCCTGCTTCAGCTAATAAAATTAATAAGCTTCAGAATATGGGTCATGGTCATTGTCACAACTTTATTCGAACACAATAGAGAGTATTTAGTATTATTTATACCACCGCCACAGGATACCCTTTGAAACTACTCTCGGACGCTGTATTCATAAAGTGTTCGAGGTTAAATTATAACCCACTTGTTTGTTTACCTTTACGTAATAAATTGAATAGAAACTTTAGATGAGTAGGTAATATTATTAGCTATTATTGTGTTTTGAAGACTAGTTCTAGTTATCTTTAACCGTAGGGCTATCCCTACGGCTATAGATAACTGGAACTAGTCTTAAAATAAATTAAGTATAAATCTGAATATAAAATGACGGTAATGTTTCTGAATGCAACCCACAGATGGCGTCAGGAACTCCATTCATTGCAAACTGTACGGCCTCTGCGTTTCGTCGTAAAAGCTTACAAACGATTTTCACTCTCCATTTTATAGTTCGTCATAGAAGAAATATTTCATTTTGAAATATCGTTTTAAAATCGTTACTAGGATTTATGAAAGGGAAAAGTTTTGCCTTAGCATAATTATGAGTTATTGTTAGTGTCGCACGTAGAGCGACCGAGTCTTCTAATGAGCTTAGTTTTCCGTCGTGATTATTTTGAATGAATCGTAAGACAATGTTTTTGTTCTGAGTTCAGGTCTTCCTTTGATAGTAGAAAACAAAGACAATGAATTCATTAAGCTAGAATATTTATACTTACAAACCATAAATACGTACTTTACGAATACTGAAAAATCCATCATAACAGCGATAGACAAGTCATCCTAACCAAATCGACCGTCGCGCGAGCACTCATCGTTGCGTTCATTTTGTTTAAATACCAGTCAACTTAATATGTATACATAGTATAAGAATGTAATTTGTGGAGTTAAATAAACACAATTTTAATTTAATTTTAATTTAGTTGGGCGAACTCGAACGCGTCGTCACGCCGACAGAAGGCGCCTTCTGGTTGTCCGAACAAATCGCACTCTAATTTCCTTAACGTCACTAAACAAAATATTTACATTTTCAGTACAAGCGTTTAAAGTTTTGATTATTTTGGAAAGGGTATAAATAAAAGTAGAGTAATTATGTCGGTCATATCTTTTGTTATTCTAGTGTATTAAAGCCAGTGTTTTTGGAAAAAATAGGGAATAGTTCATAGTATAGATGGCGTTACTTAGCTCAAAATTGATAATTTTTGTTTAATGACGTTAAGGAAATTAATGTGCGAAATGAGTGACAAGTACGCCACGATCGCGTATTCGCGCGACCTGCCAGTTTGGTTAGGACTCGGGGGTATTGTGAAGAGTTAATGAGCAAAGCTAACCTTCATCCATGTAGAGTTGTTAGGGTTCAGACGTCCATTGAAGGTGACGGTATCGTCCACATGCGGGGACAGCGCCCCGGTGATGTTCAGCACAGGCACCTTAATGGTCTCGTTCTCCCGCGCGATGCCCAGGTCGGTGCGGCGCACGTACGAGTCGATGAACAGCGACAGATTGGTCGGGTTCACGTTACGAGTGAAGTACATGCGGTACATCTGGGTCAGGTCGTGGTTCCGCTCCTCCGGGAACTGCAGCAAATGACCATTATTCATTTAAACTTCGAACGTAGCGCGTAGGTTCGAATTTTAATGCGGTTATGAATGGGAAGAGAACAATGGTTTAGGAAGTACGAGATCGGCGATGTGAATTGTGTGGTTCTCTTTTCTTTTCAATTTCGCTGTGATTAATAGGTACAATGATTATGTCCTAAAAACGTCATGCCTATTCTCATGAAGCTCATAAAGACAACTGAATCTGAGACGGATCGATTGATCAATAGACGGCGACGCAGTTTTTAAGAAATTGTATCTCATTCAACGAGGTCACAATAGTCACATAAAAATCACACATTTTCCAAGAAATAAAAGGATAAAAATGTGTACTCTGTCCAAGCATTTATCGTTTTGTAGTGTACAAGATAAATTCTGCTTTGTAACCGAAGAGATGGAGTTTAGTTTCGTATATAAGGTTGATAGTTACATGATAATTGATCCGTTTTGCGTTCATAAGGGGTAAGGGCACAGAGCATCGTAAAGGAATCGGTCACGGTCACAGTAATATCTGAATAAAATATAAAATGTCGGTATCGCGTTTGCACGCAGCACATAAAGTTCGCCACGCGATCGCAAGCGCATAGCAAGCAACTTATACACTAGAATGATTTGATAAATAAATGTCTGACTTTTATGAGGATGGTTGATGTATGTATGATCGTATTTCTATACATGGTTATGTTTAAAAATTTGACTGGAGTTCTAGAAAAATTATGAGTATTAAGTTTACATCAGCTGGTTACATTATTAATGTGTCCCAAGGATGTTCCTGTAAATTTTAAAAGGCAGTTAGCCTGTTTTACCATCGCGTAGCCAATTGGTTATTTATGCTTTATACATAATTATCATCCACAACAGACTCAATATTTTTTTTTTTTCGCATTAGCAAGCACGGCAGAATTTAGAAAACAAGCAATCCCTCCGTTTTCACACGATTTATTTACAATATTGTTAGAAAATATGAAATCGGATCCGTAAAGAAGCACTTGCCGTCTTCCTGAAAATAACCACACAAGTACACAACATAAATGACTACGTGGTCGTTAAAATGGCACATCGAGTTTAAGAAAAATTGCGGCTTTGAAGAGCGTGGTCTCTGTCACAAAGCTCGATGCACCATATTAACTTCCAAATCTAAGTGTAAAGCATACCCGTCCGAAATGATGCCACATCAGGTAGTCCAACACGCCCTGGGTCATGCCGCGATTCTTCAGGGAGCGGGAGTTCATCTTCTGGTAAGCCCACTCGATCCAGCCTGCCTGGTTTGAAGTGCAGTTGATGAGGGCCAAGGCATCCACCTAGAATTTATTGGGGGAAGTATTTAACAGATCGTCTTAAAACTTGTTGATCTTCTAATGGTGATCGCCTTTTTTTGATCCTCTTTACACTTAGTTGGTCGTGGTTATTAGGCTAGGGCACATCACAAAAAGACTATCGAATATATTAGCGTATCGATTAGTATTTTCAGAAAATCAAAATGGGTATATTATTTGGGGGTCACAAAAAGACGCTCACTTATTATATTACATTTGAACGACAATCAAATGTAGTACATAGTAAAACAGTTTCCAGTGGTTCTTAAGCCACACGAAGGTACAAAGCTAGTGTGGAACCCAGGATACCAGTTTAAGTGGCAATCTTTGTATGTAAAGCACAGTATACAACATGTCACTCGATTTTTAGAATTAAGTAATTGATTTCATGATAAAAAAAAAAAATATAATAATAATACCAACTTTATTAGGAAATACCTGTTTCAACCGCTAATATCGACGGTCGATACGTACATATAGACATGTCAAAAACCGAGGTTTACAGGAAAGCGTTATTTATGTTCAAACTGCTCTAGAAATAATTCTATGTACAGACGCCAGCAGGTCAAGCTACCCGAAACTGTCACATTTTCGCAATCAACCTTGAACCTTATAGTGATAAAGTTGAAAATCTATTAAAGACATTTGACAGATTGTAGTAGCTAGATGTGCTGGCGTCTGTATAATTTGTAAATGACGTTAAATACGTAATATTAAAAAATATAACTATACAGGTATGTGCATGGAAAATCTAAACCCAATAGTACAATACAAAAAATGACATTTTTGACATGTCTTTATGTACGTAGGGACCATTGATATTCTATTCTAATTATAATATTGTGTAGGTGACACACCGTTTTCAGAATCCCTGCTTTAATGTGGTTAGTAGGTACGTAAAAAAATTGGAATCCTTGAATAGAAGGTTTGTAAACCCATATGAAAAGTCGCCAGAAATCTACATTATACCCACGACGGGTATAGTTTATTGTTCATTTGTTCATAATGGTATACTAGCACGCATAAATTAGCTGACGCGTAATTTCTATACACTTTGTATTTAGTGGTATGAATGGGGTTATTTTTTTTTAAGTAGGTAGGTACCTAAATTTAGCAATTAACGATTTTTTTTTTCTCTAAAATTTACCATTTCTTTGAAAAGTTCGGACAAAAGATCAAAAATTCGGACATGTCCGGACAAATCCAGATGGAGGGTAACCCTAGGTACAATTGAATTGTACCGCCTACGCCTGTGCGTTCCCACGTCGTGCCCAATTCGTCCATATTCATCGACAATTAATTATTATGAGCAGACTGAACCAATTTATGCGTCAATGTGTACAAAGTGCGTCTAGATTTGCATAATCCATGTTGATTTAGGCCACCATACAGGTAATCACACAATTGCGTCTGCGTCGTCACATAAGTAGGTAAGGCTAATCCCAATAGCTACTGTCTACGTACCATAATTTTCAAGAACAAATAAGTTATGAACGTTTCTCATATATTTCCTAGAAAATAATGTCGAAGGACAAATGAAACTTAATGCTGGATTATTAGAATGCAACGTCATTTCCAAGTTCATTAATAATTATAGCGCATTATATTGATCGAAGTAATCGATACTAGTTGACTGTTGTCACCTTGATACCCCGCTCCATACAACCTTGGAATTGGTGGCCTTCATTATTGTATTGTGTATTTTCATATACATACTTTTACTGCAAGTTAGAGACTGTTGGTAGCTGATGAATTACAGGTAACATAAATAATGTTATTGCCAACCGGGATAAACATATCAGATCGAATTTTATGTGAAATTTTTGTTTGTAAGTCAGTATGTTTGTTACTCAATCACGGTTTAGCAGCTGAACGAATTTAGATGGAATTTGGCACATAGGGAGACTTATGAGCTAGGTAAACATACAGCCATAATGTTTATCCGCGTACAGTAGTTTCCCTAGAATTTGAGTAAAACCGCGTGAAACAGCTAGTAGGTATATGATAATTGCAAATCATTCTGCAAAGGAACTAACATTCAAATAACTGGGCCTCAAGTCTGCTATTACAATAGTGTCAGAATGGTCTCTTCATTGTGAGTTTTTGACAGATTTGCCATACAAACACTGTCAAATACTTACAATGGCGAGACCATTCTGACACCATCGTAATAGCAGACTTGAGGCCCTGGTTAGCGGTTTAAGTGTCAGCTGTTAATTATTGCAATTTGGCTCCCAGGCTGCCGTATATTCATACTAGATCCTAGCTAGAGCTTTTTCTGTGATACCAAGCGCGAAAAAGATTTTATTTTCCTACGGATTATACGTTAATCTATAATAAACTCTATTTTATTGCATACAACGGGACATATTAAGGCGAAAGCGTCAGGGTAGCCCGCGAAACTAAAAAGTTTCTTTCGGTTTATGCAATTTGTAGGTCAATATCAGGTTATATGTTGATCTAAATATGATTCGCGGCCGTATCAAATATTTATTTGTAGCATTATAATCATAAAAATCGTGATCAATACTTAGACCAAATAAAAAACCAAGACAGCGCTGCGAACAATACAGTGAAGCATGCCAAAACTACACCTCCGCGCTGTGCGTACATGCTGGCACACATTTTCAACCATTTAGAATCAAACTACGCCTCACTAAGTGCACACATGTTTACGAAACCGGCCTCACGTCACTGTTGACAGCGCTCTCTTGGGTGTCTTGGCTTTTTAATTTTGTCTGAGGATCAATACAACTCTTTAAGTTCATATTACCCTATTGAATGACTATTTTATGAAATCATGGAAAATTGAGGCCAATTCTAACTGCAGAAGTTGTATTGCTAATTCTAATGATTATAATTCTGAAAAGCCATATTTGTTACGGTCGTGAATCATATTTTAATCAACATACAACCTGACTCTGGACCTGCAAATTACAAAAAACTTAGGATTTTTTTTATTTTACGGGCTACCATAGGGCATCCCCCTTAAGCTGTTACATGAGGCGAAATATACCTAGAACTCCTAATATTATATGCATGGACTGAGCACATAACTTATTAGATGTGATTAATCACGTTTCAGATGTCTCGTCTAACTACCGTTATATTTACTTGTGTGTCGTAACTCGTAAGACATGTCACATCGAATTCAGAACAATTCCTGCGGTAGGTACTGTCAGGATCAATAAACTCCTAATGAGGACTCAAACAGTCCGCATGTCGAAAATAAATAAGAACATAATGTGTCGTTCGAGCATTGATAATATCTGTATTTTCTGTATGTAAAACGCCACTTGTTCATTTGGCAACGACAGCCCTCGATATTTAATTTTGGTATAATTATGATTAAGCCTAAATACTTAATTTTCATGAGAATGAATTGCGAGGAACGTCGATAACAATACCAAATCAGATAAAGTTAAATCAATACTCAGAGAAACTAAGATTTTAATTGACGAATTCGATCCTTATCGACATTCAAATCGGAAATTCATTGGAATAATATCTAACAATCAATTAGAGACGCTGAAAATATGAAAAGTTGTCGTAAAAGTTTGATGAAGGATCGGATAAAGCTGTTACTGTCAACCTGAGACATTTGGCTATCGCTACAGAGAGGGACAAACGCTTCCCCACCTTGTATCGATAGTCTTTAGGATTTAGGATTAACTCGGATAAATAATTCAAGTAAGAGAAGAGATTATACCAATTTATTTATAAGCATGGCTTGTTTTGTTTACAAAACATCTGCACTTACAATCCCAATCCGAGGGATTATGAAGGAAATTGATTGGTTCATTCGTTTGAAAAGTTCGTCTGCTCGTTGACTAAATAGCGTAATGAATATTATTAAATTGTCAAAATAAAAGGCATTGCCATTGCCTAAATGTATACCGAATCAGGCTGCAAAGAAACAATACAAAAATAGAAACACTATTTGGGTGGAAGGAAATGATGGATTACAAGTTAAAATAAAAGTAAGTGTTTACAAAGCGGATTGGTTGGATTTCTTAAACGGGAATGTGTTTGTATCCCAGTGCACACTGTGGAACGGTGGAACAGAAATGCACCTTAGAAGAGTAGGGTAAACAAAGGCGGATTTGTGCCTGCAATTCTTTTATACCGGACGTGTTCCGTACGCGACCTATTTCTGTCTGTGTGATTAGTGATCACTCACCGCCTGTATTCGTCTCAACGAGTATCACCTTGGAGGCCGTATAATCCACAACACTATGTGTAAGGCCACGTTTGTTACCGCGCGGATTTGTTTCTCACCTATTTTAATATCTTCTACAACATATTATATATAATTTTAAGAGTGAAAAGTACTAAGCGCAGGTTTTAGTAGATAACTGTTTACACGAGAGTGGAATACGCGGTCTTTCTTTTTGATTACAAAAAAAAGTAAAAGTTTTTAATAAAATTATGCATACAGAAGGATGCTATCATTCCTAGTCTTGAAATAATCCCTCCGTCGAATTTAACGAACATTTTACACTGAAGGAAACGGATAAAGTACGACTTTTCTGGGAAAAGCAAGACTGCGAAATGTTTAGTGCTTAACAAATTAACTTTTTCTGGCGTTTGGGCATTTTTCAGCGGTCACGAGCTCGGTAAACACTGTTAACGAAAAATTATAACTTGCGATTCAAACCTTTTTAATGCTGGATCGGCTGATTTAACAATTTCGGGAGTTTCAGCCCAATTGGTTGAAGTAAACACAGTCAGCGGATCAACACAAAATACCTACCCATGGCACAACTCGTATGTTTCCAATGTCAGTCGAGCGCGCGTCCATGCATGCAGCATTGCCTGTATTCAAATGTGCTAGGAGTATAGGAATTGAAAGCCTTGCGTTTGAATGGCGACGCGTGACATATCTGGAGTCACGGTAGTGGCCCCACCAAGACGAGTCAAAAACAAAAAGCAGACAAATGTATGGCTTGGTCGTTCCATTGAACTATTGCATGACACAACATTTAAGACCAAAGACTTAATTTCTTACCATAAACCCATACGAGTCTGTGCGACGGCCGAGAACCAGCTAATCTGTACATTTCGACTAAGATGTAAAGTATGTAGACTTGTAGAGTAAGGTCTTTTAGAGTTAGGGCCTTGGCTCTACATTATCTACACTAATATTATAAAGAGGAAAGATTTGTACCTATTTTTGTATGTTTGTAATGAATAGGCTCAAAAAGCCGATTTAAAAAATTCTTTCACCAATAGAATGCTACATTCTTCCAATTTGACATAGGCTACATATCATTTTGAAAAAAAATTGGGATCCTTGGTAAAATTTGAACAATGTAACCGAAGGTGTAGAAAAATGAGTCTTAAAATGATAATTGTCTACCCCGTGCGAAGCCGGGACGGGCTGCTAGTATCTGATAACTTTATTGACAGTGAAATATGTAAGTTTTGGCAACCTATTTGACATTAAATGTTTTTGGTGGGATTACTTTCTACAACTTCAGCTCATACTTGGCTCATACATTCAAAGAGCTTAGTACCTCAACAATTTTTCCTTTGCGTCTATCAGAAATAATTTAAAAGAGAAATGCGAAGTTTTTGCTTGTATTTCAGAAAGTATAAAATGATTTTAAAACCGTTGCAAATAATGTACACAATAGTAAGTGTCGTGTAAACCACTCCGGTTCACCGCCGCGCGCCGGCCCGCGTGCCGTGTTACCGCTTTCTGTATCAGCTCCTCAATCCAATTACCGAGAGAGAGCTTCTTAAGATGTTGATTGAAGTTCTTCGCACCGTTTACTATCGCGATTACCGGAACATCGTGGAAAACATGTTACAAATAATGGCTGCTTTGTTAATCTTCAACTTTATAGTGGAACTAAGTTGAATAAAAAGCAGGCGATGAGTGCTCTGACTCTGAATCGCAGCTGGAAATAATCAAGTGCGACTTCCGACGAAGTTAAGTGGCAAGTTTCCACTGAAGTTAGAAGCGAGGGTTTTCAGATTTTCGCACACCATTAACTTCCCACTGGAACCTAAATCTTACTACCAACGATGCATTGGGTTGGGCACTTTGGGAGTAGCGGTGATAACTTTCCTTATGTCAGTGCAACGGCAGCTGCCGTACAAATCCAATTATCTTTGAGCAGATCCATATGCAGCATCCAGCATCTTACTAAATGCCGAATTATTTATTTATTTAATACTTTAAGCACAAACAAAATGTACAGAGGCGGTCTTAATGCCATAGGCATTTTCTACCAGTCAACCTTTGGGTGATGCAGACTAATGAGGAATAAATATTCATTTAAATATAAAGATATACATAAACCTAATACAAACTATAAATTAGTAATCTGTCTACATCTGCCTATATCATACCTTCCGAGGGTGCACTAGAGAGAATCTAGCGAGGATGTTAGCGCCGGCGCCGACCCCGAACCCGATGAACGACTTGATCCCGAAGTGTCCGAGCACGTAGTTCAGCTGGTTGGCCAACTCATCCATGGTTGGGTACAGGTAGCTGCAACAAATGAGACATCGTTAACATTTCAATCATTCTTCAGACCTCCTACAAATGTCCTGAGTGTCAATTATAACGTTGCGCTTAGAAATAGTACCTTGAAAGCTAGAACCAATGCGCTGCACTGACGGCTTTGTTTAATTACGGCTATCAGTATTTATATATACAATATTCAATAGATGTACAGTCATATGACATTTAAAAGTAAAAGCATGTAAATATCATAATGCAATAGCATTCTACTTTTAATACTAATTATGTTTGATGGATCACTTTCGCATACCTCGTCCATATTAGTTTTCCGTGTATGAGTATAAATTCAAAATTTTTGGTCGTTATTGTGTCCAAAATATGAAATTATGAGGAGTAGGGTGTAATATATGTGGACAGAGACGGTGGAACCAATATTTCATGAAACCTAAAGCCTGAACCTGCCAACGAGCACATCCAACGCTGCAATAATAATATTTAGGAATGTTTCCTTTGAATTTTTACTGTGACAAAAAGTTACAAAACGAAGTATGAAACAGTATGGTGGTGACGGCCGTGGTCAGTATTACATAACACTGCGGCGGTAAATGAATGAATTATGTACAGACTGCAATTAGGCCCGGGGGACCAGCCCCCCGCCGACAAACGAATCGATAAAATTTAAAAATAAATGCCACGAGCTTCAAAGCGCACCACTGATGTCATTGTAAATGTATCTTCTACATTATACCTAAACACATATTCCCAAAATGTCACCGAGATAACCACAATACTATTAAAGATATCTCCGAAGTTTAAGAGCCACTATGAGACAACCACGTTGCTCAAACCACTCCTAAGAAAGTTAAGCGGTCTCCACTCTGTAGTGTTTGCAAAACGTAATCTAGGACTTGCAGACTGCGGCTCCGTGAAATAATACCCACTTTGCTAACCAGCATAACATTTTCAAAAGTGGAACCGCGTGTCTAACAGAGATTGATGAGATCATATTGTGACGAATGTAGAATACCCGCCATATGCGCCAGCCGTGAGGTGAATTGCTACCAGTTCACCGCTATTAGCTCTGCAGAATTTTAACTGTCACTGTGTTTGTTGTCGATCAGCTGCTGACTTTAGCTCAGCTTGATAGCTCTTCTGAGTACTCCTGATACTTGACTTCGATGATTTTATTGGCTAGCGTTACTCTATACAGCAACCTGGAATTCGAATGTTTTTTTTTTTGGTTCATTTTCTAAAGAAATCGTTGACGGCTTTTAGAAAGGATGCTTTTGTGAATCAAACGTCACTTCTTCTACAATTTTTATCAATATGCAAGCCCGTGTAAAGGCTCCTTCAAACAGGTGGGACACGCGATATAATCGCGCGCGACACAAAGGCATCGCGTGTCGCGCGATGAGTGGTGCCTTTGTGTCGTATCGGGTGTCGCGCCTGTTTGTAGAAGCCTTAAAAAACAATGATAATACAGCCAGTTAGCTGTTCTTCACGAGCATACTCAAAGGAAAAGTTAGTAACACATAGAATACATTCATGTTTGAAAGGACAAAGAGTGTCGTACACAAGTGCGCCAAGAAAAGGCAGTTATAATTCTTTGTCGTTCGAAACAATATTGACAATATTGAGAATCGAGTTCGACTTGGAATAAATTGTCAATATATCAATATGAAAGAAACATAAATTATTACAAAGATTCTAACATCAAAGAGCAAGGTGTTGTCTGGCATTTTGGTTCTTCTAAAAAACGAAAAATACCGAGGTGCCTTTAGTATACCTAATATTGCTGTACAAAGTTTGTGATCCAAAGTATGGCGTCACTCTGTAAATGATTTTAAACCAGTGTAACGGATAAAATCGCTGCGCATGCAACACAAGAATTAAACGCTAATGGATATTAACATTGAAAATTCCATGACGCCAGCCGAGGGACGTTAACAACGTAACAGAAACATAAAGGACTGGTTTAAAGCTTTAATCCAATGCTGTAAATCAGAAATTAGGTGGAATGTAGGGCAGTTAGAGGGAATAATATGGGGGAGCGGGCCCGCGCATAAAATGCCTAAATGTCGTGGCGATACAATTTTCCAGTGAGTGATTTCTTAAAGTCCCGGAGGATAACAACCGGCATGACCAGACGTCAGCCGGTAGCCATCGCGCCGCCGTCATGTAGTAGGTACAGTCTATATCGAGCGGCAGTCTGTTACATAACACTGCGGTACGAGACCCACCGATTCCGTGCCGATGCCGATTCTATTCCGCCTTACAAATAACCGAACCTTATTTGAATTATATCATGTGCCTACTCATGTGTAACATTACATACGTACTTTACTAACTTTTAAGCTCATTCAGAACTGTATACATAGTTTCATTCACAAAGCTGTTTTCAACGAAAAGCTAGAACTTAAGAATAATGAAAATGAATCTTATTTGAATGGCCAACATATTTTCAAGATGAACTTCTGAATTAAATAATTAGTAAGCGTAGTTTTCTTAGTGGCAAACAATGTCACTGTAATGACTATTGTAACTGTATTTCCTTTTAGTGTAGAAAAATTTATTGTTATCGAAAGCGCAAGGCAATTAAGATTGACTATATAGAAGCAATAGAACGGAAACTAATTAGTGCTGAAGCCAAAAGATGTTGAGTATCATGATTTTAGTAGAGAGTTAAGACCCACGTCGGGCTCCAAGCAAGAGCTACTTGGCGCCCAACGTGAGACAAAGAAATACATTTTTAGGTAATGCGCAACTTATTCTCTTCATACAAACCATTTGTTTGGGAGCAGATGTACTACTATGTATACATTTGTTACGCGCGGAGTTGGCGCCGATGTGTCGCGACGCCCCATTAATGCAGTTTATTCACCTACCCTCCACGGGGAAGACTGTTCATTGTCATTTCATTACTCATTCCTGTCCCTCATACCGGTTGCTGTCACTGTTAATCTAGTTCAGTGATTTACCTCAGGTTATCATGCAAGCTGCGTTAGGTAATGATTACGCAAGATATTTAAATTAAGTAGTGAAGTAAAGATTCAAGTTTTTTTAAGAACTTTCTTAGCATTATTAAAATTTAATTTTGTAGAGTACGAGTATATGAATCCTATAGGGTTGAAACTGCGTTTGAAAAAATGTAGCAGAACTTTTAAGAAAAACATTTATTTCATAGTATCTGAACAAGATGCTAATAAATTCTATAATTCCAATATTAACAACAACTTACCGGCGTCTACTAGTCTAGCGCTCCGATTGGGTTATTATACGTCATACTTTTACAGACTGCGAAAGCCCTCGTAAGAAACAATGAATCTATACTCCATTTACTATAGCATTAGAAAAAAGAGGCTCGTAGAAGCAGGAGTGCGAAACATTTTATTCAAAGTTAAAAGTTTAAACAATTAAACTAAAAATGTTTTAACATAACTTTGATAAATAGGTCGTAATAACATCTTCATCACACATTACTTACAACAAAACGAATGAATGAAACAAACGATGACGTCGTGATGATTTAAATTTAATTAAGATTAAAGGAAATAAAAGTCTTTTTTTTACAATATTTTATTTAAAACAACAACTTTCAACACACAATAGTTTGTGTAACTTCTTCGTCTTCATCATATAATTTAGTCACTATCATCAGAGAATAAAGATGAAGAAGTTTCACCGACGTTACCTAATAATAAATCTTTCTACCACATCATCCATTATGCTTTAACCTTTTCTCTTCTTTAATTGCATGAGCAACGCAAGACTGCCATCGTTCTAGCATAATACTATCCAGATCTTGCGGGAGTAATTGTTTCTCCTTGTCTAATTTGAACGTTTTGTTATGTTGAGCCACGACCCCATCATTTGAGCCCATATTAATTATATAGGGTTGAACTCGCAGTGGTAGGGTGGGAGGCGCAATACTGAAATACCCTTCTCTCTAGCCATCTCATCTACAACAAACTTTTGGTATAAATGTGTTTGTATTTTTGCTTTTTCTAATAAAGTTGCCCTAAGATCTTTTTCCTCAAAAGGAATATTTTTGCTTTTAAACTATTCCTGTATATCTGCCTTTCGTGTAGCTGTGGTTGGCAGCTTCTCCAATGTCCTTGAGTGGTATAGCGCATTGTCCATAACAATTACAGCGCCACTCTCAATTTTTGACAAAATTAACTTGAACCATTTTCACTTTTGTCTATCGCGCTTCTATAACATATTCCCTGTAAATTGAGAGGTCTGGCTCTTATGAAACAGGAAATCCTAGAACAAGAGTCAGGGCTACACAGATGATTGTGTCTTGAAGTGTAAATAAATAAATTATTATTATTATTAAAGTTGAAGGCGTCCATTTCGAAATGGTCATTTTCATCACCTTTCTTTGCATCAAATATTAATGCAGCATCCATTAAAAACCCTTCACAAACCCTGTGAAATAAAATTAATACAAGTCAATTATTCCGTACCCCCTATATAATTTCACTGCTGGAAATAGTTCATAGATAAATACTATAACAAAATTTATAACTTTGAAAGTTCGCTTTGCATGCGTTAATTCATAATACAATATAATATGTATTACTTAATGAATAGTCAATAACAATGGGGTGTTAATTTTTTTATGGCGAGGACAGTCCATAAAATACATACCAGTACGACCGATTATAAGTTTGATTTTTTAAACCAGCAGATAGACCTTCCCAATATGCTTCTTTTGAAGACTTATTATTAGTGTCATGCCATATTAGGCTTATCGTGTGACCTGTTTGTATGATAAAAGGTTATTAATATAAATACCATTCATTTCACGAACCAATTTTATGAAATTATGTTTAACTGTATAATTAATTATAATGTTATTGAATGCAAGAGGTCATACACTGCTTAGTGCATAAATAGCTGTTAAGAAATTTAGAAGCACTGTACCTTCATTTAGCCAAGTGTCATCTAAATAATAATATATTTTCCTTCCTTTATTCCTTAGCCTTTTTATTTCATGAAGATATTTTACTCTCCAAAGGACGATCTCCTGCTTGTCTATGACTTCTATGAGTGCACTTTTTCTGCTCCGTTTGATTTATGTGAACTTTAATGTTTATTTAATTATTTTACACAGACTGTTTTTTTTTAAATCTGGCAGAGACTCGTCACTGTTAACTGCTTCCAGCATCTTGTCCAAGGTGGGCAACTCATTATTAAAGAAGAAGGAATGAATTTTCCTGCATATTCCACTAAATGTGATGTCATGAAAATCATCACGTTTCATGTGCTTCTGTTGGGGAGGGGGAGATTGCAGGCGACTTTTTATGTTGTACTCTTTGAGAATATTGGATAGAGTAGCCCGAGATACGCCTGTAAATAATAAAATCATGTGCGGAGTTTCTAAAATATAATACATTTTATCACAATGCATGTTAGTTTCAAATATTTTTATAGTAATAATTTTATGAATCATCCTTACCGGCAACTTCTGCGATTTTGTTTATCATCTCAGTCCTATAATGAGGAGTATCTGCAGGCCAGGACTCCAATTGCTTAAAAATATTTATCACAGGTTGTTTTTCTACAGCACGCAGCGTTCTCTTTTTTTTGGGAGACATTATTATTTCGTCGGAGTCAACTTTTGGACCACGTTTTTTTCGCCGTTGGCTTTGGTCAGACTCAGCACTTATATGTTGTAAGCCACTCGGTCCCGCACCGGGATCACTCATAGCTCAAAAAAAAAGTTACGTTTTGTACAAACAACCCAATGACAACACTGATAACAATACAATAATAAAGAAATAACTAAATATTATTTATTATTTTAATAAATAACAACAAAATCACGAAAATTAAACAATAACAAACAAAGTATTCACAAGTAAATGACATACATGACAATCTTAGAACATTGTCAAGTCAATTTCACAGACGACATAAACCAGTAAAATTAGAAATCCCCGGCTGTCACAGCTTATGAAGGGATTAAGTAACATTTTAGATTTGGTAGGATTATAGTGAAACAAAAAGCGTTGCAGTATTGTTGACTCCTGCTTCTTTTAGGTTTTTAGCATAGGCACTGTAATTTTAAATTGGAATGAAATAATATATCTAAATGAAAGCTACTTAATTTCATATGGTTGTTTTTTTAAATGATTACAATTAAGTGTGATAGCTGATATATAAATTCATTTTAATCGATTTGGCGTCAATCGTAACTATAACAAGTTTATTGTACTTTTGTTATAAAGTGTGCATCAAAAATAACCTTTTTTAACTTCTGTCTAATGCTATTATAAATGGAGTATAAGTATTTTTCGTTTTTTCTTTAAAAGCATGAAAGAAAAATTGAGTTAGGGAATGTACATCATAAAAGCATAAACTATCTTTCCAAAGTTGGATCCAGACTGAACATTCTTAATTCTTTAAATGAATAAATGTAGAAAAGTACGAAAATTCTGTCTCGTGAGGAATCTACTATCAGATACATAGCTCTCGCAAAAATTCTTACTGCATTATTTATTATACGGTTTTCTGGATCCCTTTTACGAATAAGCACCTAAGTAAGACTTATTGACGTAAGAGCGTTTATATATTGAGAGCTGTTGACGGATCTCCTAGAATTCACGTCGATACTAAGCTTACATATACTGTTTTATTAGCTGTCAATATACTCGTATGTAGCAACGATGTGACATTAATGATTGAGGTTTACGAGATACAGCTATCCAAAAATAAGATGCGGTCACGTAAAATTGCTAACAATTAATTTAATGGTTATGCTCGCATTGAATATGACTAGTTGTGGTTAGTTTCAAACTTGATTCCGAATGGAATTGTAAAGGGGAATCAGCGGCCTGAAGTTTCGTACCCGTCAACAGAATTTATACAATAGGCCTGTTATAGTTTAGCTTATAATAACCAAAGATAAAATCAAATCTTGTATCATTCAAGACATTCTATTTAAGATTAAATACAGTATTGAACAAGATGACGATCCCTGATACAAAGACGCCCGCTGTTTTGTAACTCGTACTAATGTCGTCCCGACCTTTTAAAAGGGTGAACGATCTTTTCGTCAGATATCGACGTTGCTTGGTTGTCCCTTTAGGAAGATCTTTGATCGGTGTCAAGCATCGCCACAACTAAATTGGCTCGAGACTGATTATCTAACCATAACAAGCAATCGGCCTCATTCAGAACGATACTTTCTCGAATTTATTCCATTAGGTACTATTCCAGGTTTAGACGCCCTAGTGACCTGCTCCACTAATTTATTATAAACTTAGTTGGACGTAGGTACAATGAACGGCAGTCGTATTGCAGCTTGATAAAAATACAATAATGAGTACACTGTCCTTTAGTTTCCTAGCAACGTCGAAGTACACAAACCGCAAGTTATGTACATTCATACAGTTTTCGCGATTTTGCGCTATAGCTTTCTAACGCAAACTTCGACAAGTTGTTAACAATATAGTATATTCAGTGGTACAATATTTATTGTAAGTAAAACACAATACGAACAGATGTCGGAAAACGAATCGGAAGACATCTTTGTTTTCCGATCAAAGCGCCCCGACCTTTGTCTATGTACCTATATTTTGCATTTTTATAACGTCCTTTCAATGTCAAAATATTAACTGAAGGTATGTATCCTGGTGGCTTTGATGTCATGAATTTTAATGCTAGTCTGTAGTAGATCATAGGTTTATGTTTAAAAATTACGGAGAATACTTTAGATTTTTTTTAAGCATAACTTACGAGTATATTCAAGGTTCTTTCTGAAAGCGAAATTAAATTTAACAAGGCCCATTTAACATGACATTGAGAACGGCTGCAGTAGTTTGGAAAACTTAAACGAAGAGTTTCTCAACAGCAGCGGCTGGTACACAAGTATTCGCGTTGACCTCGAAACTTGCTCGAAGACAGCATTGAAATACGTAGGTACTAATACCGTTTGTGAAGGTACTCTTCTGTGATTGCGTCACGATCCCAAAGGAAATCAAAATCTATCACTAAATTAGTCTTTGCTTTTAGTTATCAATTTAATGGTGTTTTTAAAGTATCTGCTTCATCCTCAATGCAGATTGAAACCGGGCGATAAAATATTTGAGTCAGAATGTAAGTATATTTTTCAGAAATAATATGTCAATAAAACTACGTCAAGTAGATAAACTAAACTAAACACTGGAAACAGAGGTTATTCAGGTATAAAATGTCGGAGAGAATGAGCCGTTAAACATCCGCAGTTCATGGCTGGAATATGCAAGCTCTTTTAACAATTTTCCTTTTTTCCTAATATCTTACAGGACGGAGCAAATGGTACGAGTACTCGTATTTGTTACATTTAATGTTGAATTAGTAGAGTAATTTTGAGTTTATGTAGGTGTTGCTGGATCTACATGATCCATACGTGACCCAAACTTATTTATGCATATGAATGGTGGTTCAAAAAACGTTATTGGACTATCGGCGATTGCCAATACCTACCAGGAAAAGTGGGCAAAGGAAAAAGAAAATACTTTAAAGGTAATTTGGTGCAATTTACTGTAGCGTACGTAAGTCGGTCAAAGTAGGTAATTGACATAGGGTAGGGTGAGTTAAAAATGGTATGCAAATACTTGTTTAATATATTGCATTAATATGTAGGCACGCTTTATACTTTTTTTAAGTTTAGGGAATAAAATACGATGGTGTCAATAGTTTCCTCAATGCCCTTCAATTTTATGTCAGAAAAAGGCCGTAGGATCTTATAATATATAAATATATATATATATAATATAATAAAATAATAATATATCTTATCTTATCTATATTGTTCTTATCTTCGTGCATTATACTAACGTAGACCTAGATGTATGTTTGTACCTGTAGGTGGTTGTTCACTTCCTTCAAATCTACTGGATTGTAAGGAATGGAACCAGAATAAGATTTTATTAATTAATATCTGTATAAGAAGAGACCGAAATTACCACAAAAGGTTTATGGTTGTGGATTGTACAAAGGGCTAACCTGTGTCAGTGTGTTAGTTTAAAGGCCGCAATAGCTCTGAAAGTAGCAGGCAGTTTTTACAGAACATTGTGGCGTGCTTAATTGTAATTTAAACTTGCCTGCGAATTTTAAACTATTCTCCGCATTCACGTTTTCTTTCGGGATATATGAAAACTCTAGTTCAGTTTTCAACAAATGTGGGGAAATAATAAAATGCGGAGTTATGAATCGTTGCAGTGAAGAACAGAAACGAGCAAGCAACGAAGCTCGGCCACTAGTACCTGTTGAGATTTCATCGAGGCCGGATGTCCCGGCGGCTGCGACTTAATGACTACTCCGCCAAGCTTCGCAGATAATAAGTCCATTTTAGCGCTCGTGTAAACTCTAATAGGGTCGCGATTTGTGGGTAATCATTTCCTCAATTTATGTGAACGACACGTCATTTTTCTAAGTGGGATCCATTACAAACGATGTGTATGAAAAAGCATGTGTGTAAAAAGCTGCATGACTTTTACGTAACAACACATAAGAAGTAGTAGCGATACAATGAAGTTCCATTTGCCTCAATGAATTATCCTCATTTCAGCTGGGGCTGGCTCCTAAATATGTACATTCTATCTATTCAATCTACAATAACACTTGATGCGCTCTATTATGGTCTTTTCTGGACTCTGATTTGTTCAGCCGTATATTTTTTATACTTTATGCCCTGTGGAATACAACTTTTACGGTCAATTGAATTGCAAAATCGTTATTACATTATTCGCAATTACTATTGCGAGCAATAATGTTGATTGTTTTAAATATTTTAAGTACGAGACACGAAATTGGCGAAACGTTAACAAATAGCGCGACCAAAATAATTCACATAATTGAAATTCTAACTGTATGAGTCACTTTTTATACAAAATGATGCCTACATTGCGTGCAGCATATCCGTTACTAACGAATGGAATTAAAGTAAAACGTGTCTTGATTAACGAAAGCTTTATTTTACAAACTTTATAGGGAAAGCCGAGGTAATGCTAATTTCGACTCGGAAAACGAGTGTGATCTGAAATCTGGTAGGGTATTAGTAGGTATTACTGGTTGCAGAATCGAGCAAATTTGCTCGTTTGGCGTGAAGTGCTTACTATACCTACAGATATACCGTGCTAGCGAAAGCGGTTGCCCTTTCGTTTGTCTTGTAGGTTTATTGGACGCCAACTTAATTAAGCAATAGTCCTGGAGGTGAATCGACACCGAAGTATTTGCAATTCAGACGACAGGAAACCGTCGATCAAAACATTGATCAAACCCGAAAGAATATATCGCTGATTAAAGAGGCCAAGCACAAAACAGCATACAGTATAATTGCCGAACTTTGCTCCTTACCTTGGACTGCATCTGAGCCAAACTTTAAAAGGACAATTGCTCCTAAGTAGAGCTCGATTGGCAGCATCACTTACGAACGTTAAAGTGACCCGAATTCGTCAATTAGGCAGGTACTCTAAACATTTGCGCGGGAGGACCACGCAATTTATACGCAACGTATTTCTTCAACATCCGAACATTTTAACTAAACATGGGCTGGAAAAGTAAATAAATTTTATAGCAGCCTTTGGTTGTAGGAGCAGCACTTATGTGAATATTGCTCAGGATCCCTCTGTTACTAATAGATGGGTCATTACGAGCTCAAGGATGCCAGGCGTCAAGTTACGTCATACGGTCACAGTGTTACATAAAAATCTAGTCAAAGTAAAATGGCAGGACGCGGTACGGAACATATTTTAAAGGTTTTTTCACGTAGGAACCGTAATGGATGTTTGTTTTACGCCTTGTAAACAGGCAGTTTCGTAACAAGTCGTGATGTTTCGAGAATTGAGTGCAAACTTGTTCTATAAATGTTTATTGATCATCCCGTGCCATAATATCCTCAATCGTCAAGGTGTATTCACTACGAACCAATATTTATGTGTTCGGCGTTATGTTCCTTTGAAAATTTGTCTAGTGAGATACTAACAAAAAAAAAAAAAAACGTTTTTTTACGAGCCGGCATCGATAGCTAAAGTAAACTGAAAGAATCGCAAACATTCCAAACCAATAAAAGGCATCTGTATTCTGAATTCTGTTTCAGGTATACAACATAACGTGATATTTTTTCAGTTACAATTTTCAATGTTTTTCGGTTTTCGTACTGGAAGTCCAAATCCGTCTCGAAAATCGAGGACCGGTATCGAAACAATCTCCTATTGTGAAGTCTCGGTCTTTGTGGAAAGGGTACTACAGATTGGTATCAAGATACAAGAGTGTGCATCCTTTCTCTAATTAAAACTGTAGTGTACACACAGCGCCATAAGCCGATTGCACTGCACTATCGGTTGATTGGATAATCAACAATGTAACTGATTCAGTCGCTGTTGTCTCTGATGTCCGATGTCTACAAGTATTTTTAATTAAGGTAGGTACCGTCTGTACAAAACAGTTCTCAAGTACAATGTAGGTGTGAATCATGAGCAGTGCGTACTTGCGTGGCAGTGAGCGGAAGTGCCAGCGAGACGAGTCTGTTTTACTTTTGTCGGTCTATACGCTTTCATGGCGCTCTTTTAACAGCTCTACCCACCAGGGGCGTAGTCTTCATACAATTCAATACCTATCGGCTGCCCTTCGGAACAACTTTAGTGTCTACTATTGCCAAATGATATGGTACACCTGTGCATGTAACTATGTGTCACATGATGACGTATCCGCATGGATCTGTGAATGGCGTTTTGCCAGACCTTCAGTTCAGAAATCAGGTTATCGAACAAGTGCCATTGTCGATATGGTAGCGAATCGTCCCTTTGTGAATAGCTAAGGCGCCATCTCCACGGGCGAGAAAATCGCGGCGATAGTCTCGCCGTGCCATCAAATTCAATAGAAGCTCTATGAATCAATCTCCACACGGCGTTATCATCGCGGCGATTATTTGAAGGCCCAGCGTGAATATCGCCGCGATTCTCTCGCCCGTGGAGATGGCACCTTAGGTGATAAATTTTTGCTTCGGCTTCCTTGTAACGTTAATAGTAGCTGCGCTACTGCTACCCACTACGCAGTGAATGCTCACGGCAGTCACAGCACGAGTGTAAGGGAAATATTCTATGCGTATGTACATAGGTACCGTATGCGGGAAATTTATTTGAAAACGGCTCGTAACTTCCTAATGAGTTTTTTTTTTTGAGTTATTTCCTTATATTAGAACTACTTGACATAATGAGATACTTACCCTGAAATAAAAATAAAAATTCGAACGTTACTTTAACCTACTACACAAGCTAAGAGAATTTGTCCTAATTCCAGCCGCCTATTTTGCCCGAAAATGTAAACATAATTATGTAGGTGGTAGGTATTTGTGGACCAGATTTTTAAAATAACTTTATTAACTATCCGGAGCACAGATTTTAAATTCCACTTTACTATACCTAATGTATAGGTTTAGGTTGTTTGAAATTTTAAAGCCGGTAATTGATAACATTTTCCAACTTCTTTTATCTACCTGAGTATGTTAAATCTATACAAATAAATAAAATTTAGTGTCTGTTTGTAATGTCAAAATAAACTTTTTACTAAATGCATATGTATGTAAGTATATACGGGTAGGTACTTATATTTTTTAAATGTTGTCTGTCTGTCTGTCTGTTTGTTCCGGCTCATCTCCAAAATGGCTGAACCGCTTTCACTGGCGGATAGCTGATGTTATACTTAAACTATTATTTTAGAAAAACCCACGCGGGTTCTGCCGCGGGCAGCAGATAGTATCCATACTAATATTATAAATGTGAAAGTAACTCTGTCTGTCTGTCTGTCTATCTGTCTGTCTATCTGTCTATCTGTATGTTACGTTTTCACGCCTAAACCGCTGAACCGATCGTCATGAAATTTGGCAGAGATATAGCCTGGGATATGGAGAAGGACATAGGCTACTTTTTTACGCGATAAACGACATCCACGCGGGCGGAGCTGCGGGCAAAAGCTAGTATTATATAAATGAATCTTTGAATCTACTATAATAGCTTACAATCTCAAGCTATGTATGATGCTATTTATGATATAATCACTTGGGATTTGGGTTATGTTTATATAGGCATCTCCTCCAGCGTCCTGCCAGTATAGGTGTGTGTTTACTTTAAACGTTGTAAGTTATTCGTAGTATGCCGCAGGGTCGCTGCCAAAATGTTTGACTGTTATGGCGCTAATTAGTACAATAAACTTGGCTAACATAAAGCTGACAAGGCGCGGAGCAACCGCCACTAACTTGAACTAAGTTGCGAATTGATCATGTCAGGAATGTCCCCGCTTCACAAGATTCATAACATACATAGAGCATTCGAGTAGGACTTTGTTTGCAAACTAGAAAGTATTAGCGTTTCACTGTCCAGTAAACTCATTATTATACAAAACGACTATTCGGGCCATGCTAAAGTAGTTTGCAAGATTATTTTATAAAAATGTTCATTAAAACTTTGAGAACGTTGTCGTATTGTATGACACGAGCACTCATGATCTAAATGTAGGTGTCAATTTCTGAGAGGGGTGCGATTGTACTCGTATCACACGATTTATAAATCCATATAATATAGTATCTCTTATTTTACCCATTATGTCGTATCTACCTACTCCCACAAAATAAATAATAATAAATACACATAAATAGGAATTTGTATAAAATATGTTGTGCTTTAGACATCTTTGTGGAAATGCTAATTTCTACCAGCGTGTCGAATACTAATGTAACGCCCCATATCGATTGCGAAGAGTGAACTTGTATTAGAGATCCTGAGGCAGGGTTTCTTGGAAGATTTTATACTGATCTTGAACAAGCATTTTCCGAAGCGACATTAAAATTGAGGACCATCGGTTTACGAGAAATCCTTGCGATTTAACACTTAATTTCTTGCTAGCAAGACGTAAAACCTACTGATGTCGGATATAATAAAAATAGACTTTATGAACATCGCAGTAGTGATTTGGATTGTAGGTAGTTATACATACACACATCCAGGGAAGGGTGGGCTGGAGATTCCGTGCTACCCAGAAATCAAGTTCAGGGATTACTGAAGGATCACGAAGGTTATAATTCCTACAGCCTATGATATGTGAAAATGAAAAAGACTGATAGCGGGACAAGAAGGCATTATTCAAATAGTATTACTTGGACGTAGTCGGTGGCGCGTGCCGATCAAAAAAATCAATACAACCCGCACGCCCTGACTCGCTCGCGCTCGCAAGGACACCGAATAAACGGTTAACTAATTATATGGTACTACAACTTACGTCACTAAATTCATTTTATTGAGTGCAGACTTGCACATCCCTGTGTTTGATCAAATCGCGGTGGTCTCTTTCTGGAACTAAAATTAACGAGCGACCGCTCATCGACGTTGAATTTATACGTTACGGGTACGTAATGAAGTCCATAACAGCTCGTGTGCTTCCATTGTTGAATGTTATTGTTCCCCGAAGGCCCGTACAATGAACTTGGGATTAGTACCTACTACAAGGATGATTGGGGATGTTACTACGTTTGGTAGGTGTGTTTGTGATTGTACTGTATTATCATTCGATAGGTACTAAAAGCAGCACGGTCCGGGAGGAGGCACTTTCGTAAACACATCTAGCAACAGTAGGGATCGAAAGGGTTGCCGAACATTCGTCAAGGACGTACTATTCTTATGTAATAGCGAATATTGAAATCCAACAAAATCAAATAAGAACTAGTTCACGTCTGGGAGATAAATTTTAATCCGAAGTTTACGACGCCCACGTGGCTGAAAACTGCAGATACCGATTCGGATACATTTTCGTGTTACTATGAAGAAACTTTTCCTTTTCAACCAGACTACCTACGACAATATGACGGGAAAATATGAATTTCATATTAGGAGAGTCATGATAGTCGTTTATCTAGCGTAGCGGACGGAAGGGATATCGGCTGAGGGATGTAGACGGTATCCATTACCAGACGTAATACCGCACTTGCTATCGGTGAAGCTACGAGTTTGTAATGCTGAGCTATATTACAGCGTGGTATTAAGTTGTTTGTGTCTCGCCGCGGGTGTCGGTAATACTTTGATCAGAAATGGCTTTCCCGACACGGACGCTTTGGACGTATAAATTCTTCGCAATGATTGATTGAAATAAACTAATATTACGTGATGCTGTTTCGAAATTACTGTCCTAAATAAAGTATAATATTGGCGGGATATTCGTTACTTCGAAATTTATTCGAAGTAACGAATATCCCACCAATATGGACCTGACATATTTTTGCAATGGTGTGTGTGTAAAAGAAAAATTTACTGGAAACAAACGCAAAACCAAATAAATTCCGTATATTTCAGATAGCAAATCGTTCCCACAAAAGAAACTCACTGATTCTCAATACAAAGGTTTGAATTTTGAGCGGCAAATAGTGACCGACTCACCTCATGCGTATTCCAGGTCCAGGGTTGATGATTCTTTTTTGTTTTACTCTGCTCACCTAAACCCGAAACTCCGTGAAACGACGAGAAATTGCAGTTCTTGAAAACTACGAAGTTTATTAAACTTTTGCACTGGGTATTTCTACTTTGAAAAATCAATCGTTATCTTGGTACATTGGAAAATATGAACAAAACATTATATTGTTCCAAGAATCTTTTGCAGAGTTCTCTGTGCATCTTGCGATTGTCGAAAATGTTTTTTCTAAAAGGTTTTTTAAACTCTTTTTGCCAGGTTAGAACTCAATTTCAAATAAACCAATCACAGACACTTTTGATTGTCAAGGGGGTCAGAAAGATGAAGCTAGTTGCCCATTCCAAAGCGTAGTAAGTTCCTATGGAGAAGAACGGGCAAAGAAATTCCACGGATGCTCTTTTAAAACATAATTTATGTTGAAATTATACGTGTGAAAATAATGTAGAAAGACGTGCACGTTAAAAGCGTCCGCAATAAAAAGATAAAATAAAAAACAATTAAAAAATTCAAATAAATTTAAATAAGCCGTGGCAGCTAAGAGATGACCTACTGACGGGGCCCGTTTACGAATATGACGCATAGATCAACACTATTCAGTACAACCATTTTGATGATACAACACCTCTATTCCCATTAAATAGGCATCATATACCGTCGCTCCTTATAAATCTGGATCGAATTATGTGAGCACTCAAGTAGGTCAACTGCTCGGTATCGATTCAATTTATAGATCTATTCTAGATGTTCTATTTACAAACATGTTATTCCGAGATGAACCGATAAAACTATGACTGGATTAGGGTTAGATGCTCAGGATACTCTTATTAAATTATGTCGAAAAGTTTTAAAGAACGGTTTAGTCCTCTCTCTTCCCCTTCCCATCTCTTCCCCTATGTGTTTATAACTACAAAAATTTCCCATCTCTTCTATAAACGCATAGGGGAAAAGATGGGACTAAACCCAAACATCCCATACATTGTCTTATTTGAAATTAAATTGTCTTTAAATGAAGAATATCTTTTAAAGTCGTCATTTTCTCAGCTACTTTGCAAGATTTTTTGTTAGAGAAGGCGGATATTACGAGTATTAGATATTCAGTGTTGAACTTTTGAACAACACAGGTTATAGAGCAAGCTTCTGGTCAAGAGTTGTAAACAGTCAACGGTTGTCAATGCCAAGTTATATGTATTAAGACTTTGAATACTTTTCTTTTTAGTTCAGAATTGCCATAACATTTGATATTTTTCCTACTTCACTGCAAAATTCTTTTCTAAGGAAGAACACAGAATAAACTTAGATATGCAACAAAATAAATGTGTTATTTATTCATTTACTCCATGTAAATCTATATATATAAAAATGAATCCCTATTTCCCTTGGTCACGGCATCACGCGTGAACGGCTGGACCGATTTCGCTAATTATTTTTTTGTTGTGTTTGTTATTGTCAGGAGAAGGTTCTTATGTAAGAAAAAATTAAGAAAGTTAAAAACAAAAAAAAAAAATATAAGAAAACGACCATGTTAACATTTATAATGTAATATTAAGTAGGTAACTCTATCTTCTAATGTAACTTTATGGCGACATAACGTGTCAGTCATCATTTGGTAGGTCTGAGAATAGATTTTATAAAAAAAAAAAAATATTGAAGGTTTTAGTTAGGTAGGGTAGGGTAGGTAGGTAGGTAGGGTAGGTAGGGTTGGTAGGGTAGGGTAGGGTAGGTAGGTGGGTAGGGTAGGGTAGGTAGGTGGGTAGGGTAGGGTAGGGTAGAGGTAGGGTAGGTAGATAGGGTAGGGTAGGGTAGATAGGTAGGTAGGGTAGGGTAGGATAGGATAGGGTAAGGTAGGGTAGGGTAGGGTAGGGTAGGTAGGTAGGTAGGGTAGGGTAGGTTGGTAGGTAAGTACGGTAGGGTAGGGTAGGTGGGTAGGTACATAGGTAGGTAGAGTAGTGGAGTTTATACTATATTTCCTTTGCGCGTAGACAAACTGCCACAGTCAAATAGCTTTTGACAGAACGAAGTCTGTCGGGTCAGCTAGTGTAAATATAATAACACACAAAAAATGATAACAACACCATGACAATTATGCTGTACCTACTATTTAGGAAAATAAATATAAAATGGCAATACTAAACACTTTTTTTCATTCATATTTTTTTTTCTTGACCTTAACTAGATAATACATATGATAGTTTAAAAAAATGAAGACAATTAATTGAATTTCTTTCGTACAGGTTAGTTTAGTTAGTAAGTTTGTTCTTTTACACGTCCTTTATTTCAAATAAGAAATCGCCATTGTTTTTGCTGTTCTTTAAAATTGTGGTTTGTGTTGGGGTTTAGTAACTATCTATAACTTTTATAAAAGGGGTGAAATACAGAAAAAAGAACGGTGTAAGTGTTATTGAGTTATTTTGTCTGAAATGTATTAGTAGTAGCATGGAGTCTGGATTTGTGCCCGGTTAATGGAAATAGGCTGGCCCCCTATTACATGCGACTTGGCGAAATGTGGGTCTACTATAGGTACACCTGTTCCCCACCTCTTCAGGGAAAAAAAGGCGTAATGTTATATTTAAACGACTTCAATTACCATTTGGAAAGTAAACATATATTGAAAAAAAAAATAAAAAAAAAATACTGATCTCTTGTTTACGGTCGTAGGTAGGTACAGACCTCACAAACTTCATCTATGACTAGTGAAAAGAGGAGGTTGGCATAATCACCACGCTTGGATTGTAGACCAGTGTGTTTCTGTTTCAGTATAGTAGCTGTTAAAATGCTGTCATTCATTCATTTATTATACTATTCATCAACTATAATTTTTTTACATGATGCATTAACTTATCCTGACGGTATTATGTATTCCAATCTTAAATTTGGTCGCCTTTTTACTTACTTAAGAGGCTACCGAGCGCACAGTGGCGCCCTCATCGTTATTTCGGTGATTTCTTTTATTTTAGAATGAAAATGCAGAAAATAAGCAATAAAACATAACAATTTAAAACTACTGTTTGTAGTAATAATTACGTATAATCTTGTGAAGCACAACTTAACGAGCTTATTTTCTGCATTTTCATTCTAAAATAAAAGAAATCACCGAAATAACGATGAGGGCGCCACTGTGCGCTCGGCGTAGTCTTAAGAGGTCCTATCTAATAACTAATAAAATCATCAACATATTATAACGGTGATCACAGTAATAAAATTAAACACTTCAAACGGCTACGTTTATTTTGATTCAGATATGAAGAGCAAAAGAAACACAAAGCATTGTTTCGTCAATTTTCCAAATGCATGGTTTGTTTGCCATTCCCCGCGTGTTACCGCCTAGTTTGCTTAACGAAATTTGCGTGGAAACGAGAATTCCTGCGGTGGATCCGTGACAAAACAGCACCCGTTTAACACGACGGCACGGTTGGAGCAATGGTTAAGCGAATGACTGCTGCGCTGCGTGTCGCTGGTTCGATTCCCGCACGGAAAAATATTTGTATGGCCTACAAGTAGTTGTTCCGGGTCTGGCTGTTTGTGTATGTGATTTTAAATGTTTGTAAACGCACCCACAATACAGGGAAATTACTAGTGAGGGGCAAAGGTAAAAAAAAAACGGAGTCAGTGTTCTACTGCCACTTGCACATTATAAACCCTTATGGAGATTAAGAGCTAGTAAGCTGATATTATACAAAAATAATATATTATAATGTAGCGATTTTAAGTTTTTTTATTTATTTTTTATTAAGTTTAGGTTTATATATAAAATGACTGTGTGGTTGATTCTGCATGTGTGACTGGGAATCGTGTGTTTTGTTTGCGATGTGTGAGTGTGAATGAATGTTGTTGAACTGTCAATTGAGATCCATTGCTACTAGTAGTGTGTGACGAAATTACTCCGCAGAACTGTGTGGCGATGGCTTTAGTAAAATAAACTTTGTTTGCTTTTGACCGGTTAACAACTTGCATGCGGGCTGAGTTGTGGCTTGTCTGGCCGCATCTATTTATATTAGTTGTCAATCAAAACTAAAACCCTAATTAAAAAGTCAGTGATTTTAAACTAAGTAGGTAAATATAAATAAAGCAGTTTACACCTGTAATATTTACTGCTTTTAAATACTGGTCCAACACCTTTCGTAATAAAATGCAGATTAACTACATACAAAATATTGTAAAAAAAAAACATCTATAACAGATTAATAGATAGATACTAGTGCTTATCCGAAACTGAAACAAACCCCAACTTCAAGATATAGACATCAATATACAATTTTGTTGCGCACTTTGGCATCGATTTGCATTTTGCTACAGATGTTTTGTGTATAAAGTTCCGTTCGCATCATACTATCTTTTGGTGTCGCACGGCTGTTGTCCCGACGCCGACGCTCCTACACGTTACCTACTCGTACTTCATACAGTTCGTATCAGATATACATAGGTTTCCCCGTGTTACGCTTAAATGTAATTGACAGCTAAATAAGGATTGATGGCATCTTCGGCAGGAATCTTTCCACTGCTATTGACAGTAATAGTTAATGTGGATGGAACTATTACCATTATCTGAGAAGAAATCTTGTAAGAGGAACATCGCTTTGTACTCCTTCTCGTTAATTAAGATTGATATTTCTATCTTGCTACAGCGGTCGGTGCACTAATTTCTTAACTTATGCTGAAACAGCTGCGAGTTTTTAGCGTAGCTGAATATTTACTTACGTAAGCAATAACTTTTATTTCAGTTTAATTTTTATTAAATTCCTATTCATAAGGTAGATATGCGCCGAAAGCTACACAGATAACAGCTGCTGTTGCTTTTCAGGTTGTTTTAAATCCATACTAATATTATAAATGTGAAAGTAACTCTGTCTGTCTGTCTTTCTGTCTGTCTGTCTGTATGTTACGTTTTCACGCCTAAACCGCTAAACCTATGGTCATGAAATTTGGCAGAAATATAGCTTGGGATATGGGGGACATAGGCTACTTTTAATGCGATAACCGACATCCACGCGGGCTGAGCCGCGAGCATAAACTTGTCAAGTTTTACTGGCTTCTTTCAAATAATTTTTCTGGTAGCTGCTTGACTGAGGGGAGTTTTACTCTGATTTAGTGGTGGGTCGTTGTCGAATTTTTGACGGACGAAACGCAACCGTTTCCCCGACGAAACGAAAACGGTCGTCGTTGCAACTGGTTTGAAGACGGCTTAAAGGACGAAACTTATCCAACAGGAAATAGAATTGCGTTTTCGTCCAGTGAAATAGTTCCAGTTTCTTACAACTTTAAACGGGTTTGATCGTCGCATCACGAACGACAGCATTGACAACTGGTAGGTAAGGTAAGTTAATACATTATCGACTGTATTTCATTGACATAAAGTTCACTTTCTATTGTAAGGACTGTTTTGTAAACGAACGCGGAACGACGACGCGACGGACGAGATAGTTGACTTATTGCGTTCTGGACTGTATTTTCATAGATGTAAAATAAAAATCGCACTAAAGAATTCGAAGACTGGTTTGTGCAACGAAGACTGCTTGAACCCAGGACGAAAACACACACAAAATGCTTTGAAAACGGTTCGTCGTCGCAACGCCCACTCCTATTCTAATTAGCTAGTAAGTAATTTGTTGACGATTTATAATGTAGATACTCGTGCATTAACTTACTTTCCTTCGTTTATTAATTGTTCTTCGTATAAAACAATTGCACAACACGTGACAAAAGGTTGATGAATGAAATAAAAAAGCAAGCTGAAATAGAATTCAAAAGCCATAGGGAAAACATACTAGTTTTATATGTATTTCAAAGGTCACGGTTCCCTCCCCGCAGATGAATAGCGTTTGCGTAAACCAAGTAATTAAAAAGGAAGTCCCGGGGTAGAGTGGTGCACAAATAGAGTTGGTTCGAATTACATATTCATGTTTAGACTATATTTTATATGTGATTCTCGTTTGTCATTTTATTATAAACAGTTCCGCGCGGTGTGATTAATAAAAGAGTAAAGATTAACGATACTTACTCAAATGAAACGGAGCCTACATAGAATTGAATAAAATAAATAAAATATATTACACAGTAAACATAGCAACAAGTTGAGAATTCTATTTCCCGCCAAACGAGACAAACGCTAGACAGGTATACGCTGCAACTCTTCATTGAGCGTTAGGGCTGTGTAGCTCTTACAATGGGGTACTATAGTCAGGTGTCAAGAATGCCCTGGATTCCCGACCTGTTTAAAGTTATTGCGTTCCAGGGCGCTCATTATGACGACGTTCTCCAGGCCACTGCACGGCGCCTCTGCCAACGAAAATACAAAAAAGAAAGCACTCCTAAAACCGCGCCGGGGGCGTAACTTGACCTATTCCGTTTTACAACACTTTTTAAAGTCGCATTTCATTTCCATCTTTTATTATTTCAATTAAGTTGAGTCAAAGTGGATTGTTATAAGGATTATGAATTTAGCGTAATCCAATCTACAGGTAGGTCGAGGTTAATTTTATTTCACTTTGTGACCAAGTTCAGAGGTTTTGTTAATTCTGGCGGACATACCAACCAAAAAATTCCAATTGGCGTAACCAATATGCTATATATTCCCAAACTATCATTTGCGATGGTGGAGGATGGAACATTAAAATTTGATTTGGCCATATTTTTGTAAAACTCACGAGTCAGCTTCAACCATTTTCATGGACCAGTAGCCGCTGGTCTCCTCCAAGCGTTTACGGTACGCCTTATAATTTATATTGTCGAGACTGGTAAGAGGCTTGCTGGCCCGAGTTTTTTTTTGGCAATTGAACAAAAAATTCTGCCTTATTCATCTCGTTCAAAATCTGTTTCAGAAACTGAAGGCAAGGAATTGAGCTTTGTGTTCCAAGAACTAAACTTATCTGACAAGAATTATAATTAGAGAGATACGTTACGTAATTTCAGTGTTAGTATCGGCAACACCCAAATAGTTTGGAAGTCTGTCTACATTCATTAATCATGAAGGTGATGGATGCCAACACAAAACTATTGGAAGCTAACTGACCACGCAAACTCAGAGAGTAATGTTAGTTCGAAACGGTATTAAAAATCATTAGGGTTATCTTTCAAAGGCTTCGAGGCAAAATTGCAGAAATGGTTCAGCTCTATGTTTTATTATTGTAATAATTTTGTTAGTTTTCTCATTACGAGAAAATGAATGTTTTGTATTGTTGTGCGTAATTTCAGACAGTCAGTGTAGTTGCTGTTTGTCGTTATTTGGCAACCGAGATGGGAGTCCGGAGCGACTTGTTGTTTAGAAACCTTATACTGGTACCGATTCCCTTGTTCACAAACTAAATTAAATTTAAGTTCAGTGCATCTTTTCTTTCTATTTCATTAAGAAAAGGACAGAAGATAAATTTTAGTTTAGTCCTGTCAAATTAATCACAACTTAATAATTTGACTTGGGCCGGTTTTTTGATCGCTAGTTAAGTCGACCAATGGTTAGAAATTGCAATAAATGGTTGAAATCCTGCAAATTCTGTTTTTTGATCCCTTGTTAACACGACAAGTGGTTAAATATGTAACCATTGGTCAAAATATTTAACCACGGCTCCATCAAGGGTTTAGCAAGATGGCGGATAGTTAGCTCTGTCGCGACCGGCTGTTTCGTGTGATTTTGTTTTATTTGAATATGTGTTTGTTTCCAGTTTTATTATGGATTAAAACATACCTATCAATATACTTTGATATGTCGGAGACTTCATCTGATGATGAAATTGTCACAAAATATATTTTGATAATAATATAATACTTTTCATCATTGCTAAGCTCAAATGAGTAAAATAAATAGATACTATATATGTTGTATATTATACATCAATTTAAATATAGTACGTAGATGTCAAATAATGTAAATAAAAAAATATGCTTTTATTTCTAGTTTTTTTTTTTCTAAGATCAATTCATGAAACTTTTTCTTAAATTGAATTTCTAGGGTATGGAGTTCTCTCTGCTGTTTCATAATTATTGAAAATATATTTTTCGTCCCTTATAGACATATTTTTCAAGTGCATCTCCGTTTTTTCTTTTATTCTTTAAAATTTTGAATGTGCTCTTGTTTACTGCATATTCCAATTTTTCTACTCGAGCTTTTTTTTTATAAAAAAAAAGAAATTAAAGTGATCAAAGTCAGAAAAAAAAAATATAATAATAATTGTCAGCCAAAATAATTAGCTTAAACCAATAATTAACTAATTAGCTTTTGGTTAAAACTTGTCTCGTGAGATTTTAATCAAATTTGTAATAATTTAAAACATCGAAACACATCAGACATGTAAAATAAAATAAAATATTTTAAAAACATAGTTCATTTTAAATGTGTTACTTATTTAATAGATTCTGTACTGTTTAATTCCATAATTTTAATTTATAGTCGTTTTTATTTATGTATGAGCGTATGAGCAAGAGATAATAACAAATTGCACGAAATCTATCAACAAACTATCATTTGACGACTTTGACATTAGATATGCCCCATAGAAATCAAAATGCATGCGTATTACCATATCAAAATAATGACTCCCAACTCTTCAATCGGTAAATTAGTATACATTGCAATGGCAACATTGTTAACAAAAGTTAATTCTAACCATCGTTCAAATGGGGATCAAAAAACGTAAACCTGAGTAAACAATTGGTTACAGTCTTAACTATGGTCAGTTTAATAAATGGTTAGTTTGACTAATTACTAGGGATCAAAAAACCGGCTCCAATCCTGTATTTGAGCGACGAATAGATGGATAAGCTTTGAACAATGAGTTGCAATGAATATTGTCTCTTCTATTATTGTAGACGAGGTTTTCTATTTTAGTGGAAAAAAGTTAATGTTATAAGGTTAGGATACTGCTAAAACGACTGTTAATCAATTTATTTTATACGATATGAATAATGTCCTCGATAGTCCTTATTAACTTTTATATTCTACAGTAAAAAACTTGATTGCGAAATTAAATAAACGCTCCTAAAAAAAGGCGCAAAAACGCAACGCGATACAAAGGCACCGCGTGTCGCGCGACGATCGGTGCGTTTGTGTCGCGTCGCGTGTCGCGCTTGTTTAAATAATAATAATAAAATTTATTGAAAAATAAAGGCTTAGGAGCCTTTTACCATGTTGAGGAACGTAATTACAATATCCTAATATGTTGGGGTCAGCTTGCAGTCTAGCCGGGTGCAACTGTATCTGAATTTTGCTTTCATTTTACTTTTGTTTTTTATTTTATTACACATATCTCGGGACCCTGGGGTCCCGGACCTTTGGAAGGCGTACGAGGGGCCGAAGCCAACTCGCAGAGGCCCGTTAGACGCTTTTTAATTAATTGAGTCACCAACTTACAATTATCCCTGTACGCACTATGCAAGTGCACCCAAGGACTACCCCCGGTTGGTGTAGGACTATTGCAGGTTATGGAAACAAAGATATTGGAGTATGGGTTTTGGTGGTTAAAATGGACTGGTTACCTAAAACCATGGAAGGACTATGGCCCCTACCTGATCAATGTTTTATTATACACGGATAAAATGGCAGGGGGTGACTTGCACACTCAATAATGGGCCCCCGAAAACGGTCGCTAGCACATAGTGACGTAGCGACAAGGGGGCAACATATCCTGAGGTGCTCGAGGAGTGCAGAGGTATTCTACGGCTCTCAGAACAATCCCAGAGCCCGGAAGATGGTCAAGATCCCTACAAGCACTTACCGGAATACTTCCTTCCTCCAAGCACGTTTGTTTTTTTTTTTTTAGCTTTACTATGAGTGTGTTAAGTTTAAAATGTGATCTTCCTGTATGAGTCCTAATAAATACTTTTTCTTTCTTTCTAATACCAGTTATTTTACATGGAGCGACTGCCTATCTGACCTCCATAATCCAGTTACTATGTAACTCGTTAGGATACCTGTTGGTAAGACTGCTTGTCAGACTTTCGTGCTTCTAATTACCCGTAACGGCTGTCAAAGATCTACGAAAGACAGCCTAGATCGAGGCAAGCGAGGCGAGCTAATTAATTTTAATGATATGAAACTAAACATCAGTGATGCACTGCTAATTGAAACTGCAGGAATTAGAGCCTGAACCAGACCAGACCCTGTGTATGCCCGTAATTATCGCCTCCGGCGGTATAACATGATTTGCAACAATCACATAAACAAAGGAAGCCCTGACAATAGACCATCGCGTTCCATCGCAATATCGATAGAGAACGGTCATGAAAGCGCTTAGATCGAGTTACCTTCTGAGCTTTAACGATGTAATTAAAACAAGAAATTCCAGTGTTCAATATTCCTTTTTCAGCAGAAAATATTTAAAGAAGATACTTTATTTTATATTTCAATTCTTGTATATTTTGAAGTCTAACTTCCTTACTTATAAACGCGGAATAAAGTTATACTAGGTATAAACGTCAAAAATTTATGGTTATACCGAAGTTTAGTATAACTTTATTCCGCGTTTATAAGTAAGGCGGTATATTTTCTTCCATGTAGGTAATGTATAAACTGGTGTACAATAAAATATATACCTATATAAATGAATAAAATTGAAGTATCTGTTTATAATGTCAAAATAACAGCTATTTACTAAATGCATATGGAAGCATAAACTGTACTTATAAAAAAAAAACAATTTCTTAATTTTTTTGTCTGTCTGTTTGTCGGTCTGTCTGTCAGTTCTGGCAAATCTCAGAAACGGCTGGACCGATTTTCGCGGGACTTTGACTGGCAGATAGCCGATGTTATAAGTACGAGTAGTATTTCAGGCTACTTTTATTATAGAAAATGCATCGCGGATGAAGCCACGGGCAACAGCTAGTAAATAAATAAAATATGAATACTGAAATCATCATCTGCCCAGCCTTTTCCCAACTATATTGGGGTCAGCTTCCAGTCTAACCGGATGAAGCTGAATACCAGTATTTTACATGGAGCGACTCCCTATCTATATTCATACAGAAATAAGATAATAATAATAAGAACATGGAGCATTTTATTTTTAGAAGATCTCATAGAAAGTTTGTTTAGAATTATCTACATAATTGTATAACTTTAGTTGACTCAGGCTAGTCTAGTGTCGTGATGGCCCGTTGGTTAAGAGCGCATACTACGGTCCACTAGCACCACACCTTTAAAAAAATATTATCTCGTGATTGAGAAGGAATTATGAAAAACGGCTCAATCAGCGACCACGGTAATTATGTTTAGAATTTTCTAATACCTTTTATGAAGTTTCATATTGAGACACGAAGCAACAAAATACGATCTAGGAAGCGTGATCGAGGAATGTGGCCGCTTTTCTTTAGATCGAATTTTCTTACTACGTGTCTCAATATGAAACGTTATAAAAGGTATTAGAAAATTCTAGACACACTTACCGAGGTCGCTGATTGAGCCGTTTTCCATAATTCCGTATAAGTCACGAGATTTTTTTTTTTAAGTAGTGGCGTTTGTGGACCGTAGTATGCCCTCTTAAGGCCTCGCCTCTCATGGTTGCGAGTTCAAATCCGAGCAAGTACCAATGTGACTTTTTCAATTCATATGTACTTTCTGAGTTTATCTTGAACATTACTGACAGCGGTGAAGGAAAAACACCGTGAGGAAACTTGGACTTAAAGTTAATATAAGTCTGAAATCGCCAACCCTTGAGCAAGCATGGTGATCAATGCTCGTGCCTTCTCTGTATGAAAAGAGGCCTTTGCCCCGCAGTGGGACAGTTATAGACTGGTTGGTAGTTGAATCAGGTAACCCGAGATTTTTCATAGGAGTTGAGCGGAATACCTTCATCATTTCAGCCGAAAGACGTCCACTGCTGGACATAAGCCTCCTCCAATTGGGGGGTTTGCCATAATCGCCACGCTTGGCAGGCGGGTTGGCGATCGCAGTATGGTGTTAAAAATGCATAGAGAACGCTGCTGCCCATTCTCTAGTAAGTCCCTTAGTCGCCTTTTACGACACCCACGGTAAGAAAAAGGGTGGTGCTATTCTTTACGTCCGGCACCACACGGCACCATAACACGAATAACTTATGCCTAAGTTAAATACTAGATAGGTACTTTTAAATTAATATTGCGTTGAATGCCTATAATATTTCCAATGCTGGGATACAGGCCTCTCTGTGAGAGGGAATTGCATTGAATACTGTATAAAAATATTTTCTGACTTTTTAATCAAACCATGATGTCAAAGTAGATAAAAACAATAAATTAAAGTATTATAATAATGAAAGCATGTGGTTCCTAGAGCCCGCACTCGGTTTTGTGGCACTAATACTTCCGGATAGAAACTGCATCGCAAAAAATGGTATAGCGTGTGTTATATCTGCAAATAGCCTCGTTTGATGAAGGCACGTCCTTAGCTCCCAACTCCTTACAGGAGTCTGATATTACCACTTAAAATAGTTTATGAAACTTTGGTGTTTGCGCCGACGGCTGCAACCAGAATAAGTAATCAAATATACCTCTTCGCAAGTTAGGTAAGTCTTGCATCTCCATGGAGTATAGTTTAAATTGTATTAGTATCTATATCTACATAATGTGCTAAATGCGCGACTTGTACCCGTATGTGTTAAATGGTGTTAATCGCACGTTTTATATTTACTTGTTTGAGTAAATGCCTGAAATGTAAACGCAACACCAGTCACAAAAAGTTGAGTTTCGTTAAAGCATAAAATGGCAAATGCAAACGCCAAAATATTCGTTAACATCGAAATATCCAGACAGGCCATTCAATTTAATTGCACAGTCGGTAATAGTAGGGGTGGGGGGAAAAATTTCGATTCCAACTTTATCAGTTTTTGCATTATGTTTATATTTTCATATTGAGATATCAGTAATAGACATTACATTATTGAGTATTTTTTATTTTTTTATAATAATTAATTATTATTGAAACACTAGGATCGTGGGGTCCGAGTACGCATCGAGTATTTCGGGACATCGCCAAGCGGATGCTAGACTTTACGTGACCAGAGGGCTGACCTATTTTTAAGCCAAAGAATCATCATTGCCATCCAACGTGGCAACGCTGCCATCCTTTTGGGCATTTTTCCCACTGACAGCGATGCGGACGAATTTTTTGATGCTTAATGAGGTCTGCCCCTTTTTTTTGTGTAAGTAAATAATATAAATATTTTAGTGTTAGATTGTATATTGCATAATTATTTATTTTTATTAATGATTAATAGAATAAAAAGCAACTAGACTTCTCAATAATTAAAAAAAAAAAAACCGGCCAAGTGCGTGTTGGTCCACGCACAATGAAGGGTTCCGTAGTTGGGATGGATTTATCCCAAGAACAAACTTAACATTGTAGTTGCAAATATAGGTGAGTCGACTATTACTCGGTAACTTGTAAAGTCTACTTAGCTGTGATAGCTTTTCTTTCAACTTCGTTATATATATACTGCTGTGATTTTTTTCACATATCCAAATACGATCATTTAACTGAAAAAACACTTCGACTTGGGGGGCGGACTCTTGACTCTTACCGAAATCAGCATCTTAATGCTTAATATTACGGAAACAGATCGCTTAATCGAAAAATGGTTTTTATTTTTGAAAGGCCTATCCAACGATACCCCACGCCATGGGACAGACGAGAAAAAACAATATCATCCGCACTTTAAAAGTAGCGGTACCCTAAAACATATACTTCTCAAGATTTTATTTTACCACTTTGTCGGCGTGATTAATATGTATACCCATACCAAATTACAGCTTTCTAGTAATAAGAGTCTCTGAGCTAAGCCCCGGATAGACAGACTTAGTTTATATGGTGTGACTGAGATCGAGTCAGACATAAACTGGGGTTTTATTGTTTAATTTGTACTAATGCACGGTTCACAATAAATCGTTCAAATAAGCTTCTTGAGACAAATACATACGAGAACGCAATGAATTTCACTCAACCACAATTAAATCTGAAGATTCAGGATTGGAGAAGACGCTGGTGCGAAGGAATGGCAATATTATGTGAATTACAAAGTAGTGTGCATTGTGTGGCACATTCCGATGCGGGGTAAACTGTATAAACGCAATAGAATTAATGCGATGACGCCCGTAGGACGTAGGTGTATGTATACACAGTTACTCGTGTCGACTGGTGTTTGTGCATTTCATTTGCTGTAGTGTCTCTGTCTATGTACTAAGTGTTCGAACTGAGTGCTTGCTCGACTCGAGTATACGGCGGGGCGGCGCGTGCGGCGTTCGTGTTAAACACATGCAATCCCTCGCGAGTGTCCTGAGTGGCGACCGAGCGGCGCGGCGCGGGGAGCGTGCTTGTTTGCGGTGAGCGGAGCGGCGCGGCGCGGGGAGCGTGCTTGTTTGCGGTGAGCGGAGCGTCGAGCGTGGCGTCGCGTGCAGTTCAAACCAGTTTGCGTTTGCGTTTCTTCTAAATACATATCAATAATATGGTACGATCCCCTACGCCATGATGAAAAATGTGACCGGCTCACACGAACGATAAGCGTGCACTAAAGCCACTCGGCGAACGCTTTTTCGCCGCTTGCACGCAACGCGGAACGCTCCGCCGGACGCCTTTTCACTCAGGCTGTACACTAAGTGTTAAACTGTGAAACTGGTGATGAAATATCGAGATCAAAAATACACCCTGTACCCAATTTGAACACGTAGTCATGCCTAGTTAATATTTTAAAATTAATTGTCTCAACATTTGTAGTGTAATCTAAGTACCCAGACAGTAAAAAAGGAACGTATTTTTTTTTTGTGGATGGCGTAAATTACTTCGTCATAATCAAAGTGAAATTGTGATATTTTAGGAGAACTGTCATTGTAGATAGGTGTATCGATCCCTGTGTTGTGGGTTGGGCCACTTAATCGCGCTGAATAGACATCAATAAAGTAAACTACCGTAGGAACAGTTCTCTAGGTCTTTATACTTATGGCAGTCTATTTAAAAGTTACACAAGCGTACAATTGTAAAATTAAGGTATCCGTACAATAACATGTAAACACACACAAACGGTTTGCTTTTCAACGAAATGTGACATTGCTTTACTCCATTTACTATAGCATTATACAAATAACGGCTAAATAACGACAGTTATTGTGTAATATTGTTGAAATTACAGCACTTTAGTTTTTTTTTTAAAAGGGTGAGAACAGTTATTTGTCTAATGTTATAATAAATGGAGCATAAGTGCAGTGGTGGCCAAGTGGTACCGGCCGCGACTTACGAGTTAGTGTTCGAACTGAGTGCACGCTCGACTCGAGCATCCAGCGGGGCGGCGCGTGCGGCGTTCATGTTAGACACATACAATCTCTCGCGAGTGTCCTGAGTGGCGGCGAGCGGCGCGGCGCGGCGAACAATCTTTCACCGCTAGCACGCGACGCAAAACGCCCCGCCACACGCCTTTTCACTCAGGCCGTACACTTATAGGTACGAACCCGGACAGGCGCTTTACTTTGTGTAAACTATTTCATCACCACTGCTCTTAAAACGGTGAAGGAAACTTCGTGAGGAAACCGGCATGTCCTAGAACCAAAAGTTCGAAGACATCTACCAACCCGCACTGGGCCCGTGTGGTGGTTGACGACCCAATCCCTCTCATCGAGAGGAGGCCCGTGTCCCAGCAGTGAGCACACTATAGACTGATTATGGTAACAAATAAAACATTCAATGACACAAATAAAGTCTTGAACTTCTTCCCAGAAAGCCATAGTTGTATTCTTATGAAACTATGCTGCTTTCCCTACATAGTCTAAGGTTAAGTACTCACTCTTCAGGTAGACTCGGGGCCCCGTCCTCTTGTCCCGGGGCATTCACGTGGTACACGCAGAAGTTTTCCAAAAGGGCCCTCATATCCACGAAGTTGAAGAACGGTTGGAAGCAAACATCTGTGGACACACAAAACAAATTAGACTTTAAATCAAAGTCACAAGACACAAAGTTACGTGAGCATCGCTACCGAATGTTTTGCATTGCTTGATTAATTAATAGGACTTTTATTTTTGACACACGTTGGGGAATTGGTAATGAATATAGCAACATTGTATGGGAGATACGTTTACCGCTCTGAATAGAAAGCACAAATACATATATATATAGGTAACACTTTGCTAAACGTTAAAAGCTCGCTCGTATGTATCTCATCAAGGAGTTTTGTGAGCATTGAGATAACTTTTGTTATTTATCAAATAGAGGTTTCACAAAAACAAATGTTTGCTTGTATTATTTGTGTAGCGTTTATACTTTATGTATAATTTAAATTAAATTGCATTCGCTCAATGATTATAACCAATTTGATAGTTTGAGCTTATTGTTACGAAATCGCAATGCAGCATTCGTGAACTCGCCTTGTATTACAATGGTACGTATGTTCGCGATGCAGGTCGCAAGCGTGCTTTTAGCGGCATTTTCGAGTGGCATACTTCTATCACAATACGGCACAAATGCCATTGTTTCTGTTGCTATCGCCATACTTCACATGCAAGTGTGGAACGATAGATTCTGGACATTCAAACAACTATATAAGAACATCTGATCCTTTTGTCTATTTTTCCCCTAATCATGTTGTAAATGAAAAACCCTTTATTACCCTATTACTTTGTAGGAGTCAGTTTTTTTAAATATAAATAACTATACCCAAAGTCTCAAATTCAGATAATTTATGTAAACAAAGGGGATAACATATCAAAAAAATATCTTCGTAATGGTAATTCACATAAAATGGCGAAAAAAGGTTCCATTTTCTTTTAAGTACTGAAATTAAGACATAATAATTAAAAAATAATCATACCGTAATTACTTTTATAAATTTTCGGTTTTAAACAAAGTTATTAAAAAAGGAGATTTTATGGTATAAAATATTTTATGATACTGGTAACAATGCAGGGGATCCAAACATTTTCACATTTTTTACATCTTCAACAACACTAATATTACAACTCTCATTCATACATTCATATTGTATGTAGCATATCTAGCCCCATTTTGGATGAAAACGACTGTAAACTGTTTCGAGTGGAAGTCGATTTTGGGAGGCCTACGTCTAGCAGTAGACTTAAAAGGGCTGATTATGACGATATTAGGCCGTGTCTCCGACACACTACATAAAACATTGTTTGGCAACGGTGTTTTGTTTGTATAGTTCTTATAATTAATTCACTTTAATTTCATAGATGATTATTTACAAAAAAAAAAAAAATTGATAAAATATTTTGCACCACTGTCCTGTCATTTTGACAGTGACATTTCTTGACATTACTTTGTTTACATAAATTATCTGAACGAACACGATATGTGAAATCAAAATAATATCACCCAGTCTCTAAACTTTGGGTATAGCTTCTGCCCGCAACTTCGTCCGCGTGAAATTTCTTGTTCCCCGACCCATGATATTATTTTGATTTCACATATCGTTTTTCTAACTTTTCCATTTTACTCGTCTCCTAAGGGTCACAGCGTGATGTTAAATACCTTCCTCAAGAATTGGGTTATCAAATGCAAAAATATTTTTTCAAATCCGACTGGTAGTTCCAGAGATTACCCGCTACATTCAAACTTAGATACAAACTTTTACCTCTTTTCTTCTTATTAGAATATATAGATAGATAGTATAGATGTAGGAAAAAAAATTGCCGATACTTATCATTGCGAAATTAGACAATCCAGCGACTAAAAGAGGATTACAAAGAGTCAACATAACATTGTGGTCAAAGCTCTAGTGGGCGCCAAAATAAGGCCGAGATTTCATTAGTAATGTAACTATTTTCGTTGAATGTAACAGTGACTTGACTGTTTTAAAAATAAAAAGAACAATTCACAAGTCCTAACATAACCATTTGAACCATTGAAACGTTTTGAACCATTAAATAAGTAATTAATTGATAACGATGTCATGGGAAATTAAACACGTCCGCGTTGTGACAGTTTCTACGTTCATCAATTACTTTCCTTTATAAAAGTTTTTCAATTGCTTTTGAATCCCATAGCAGTTTAACATGGAGCGTGCAAAACTGTAAAAGATTAAAAACCATAAGCCTTTTTTTCATGAGTGTCAAGGGAAAATGCCCACAATTTTATTATTACAATTTTGATTACTAACTTTCAATTTTATTTAGGTAACTATAGGTAGGTATATGTATCATAGGTAGATTCGTTTTCTTGAAAATTGGTATTTATTTCTTACTAGCTTTTGCCCGCAGCTCCGTCCGCGTGGATGTCGATTATCGCGTAAAAAAAGTAGCCTATGTCCTTTATCTCAGGCTATATCTCTGCCAAATTTCATGACGATCGGTTCAGCGGTATAGGCGTGAAAACGTAACATACAGACAGACAGACAGAGTTACTTTTACATTTATAATATTAGTATGGATAGTACGGATTGCAACAGCCAAACCCAATTTTCTAATATCGAATCATAGAAATAAATAGAACCAGTTAGGTTCATTTATATCGTACTTCAAGAACAAGCAATTCCACTTATGATATATATTGTCTCTTGTCTCTAATACCAGCATTGGAATTAGTAATTGTAAAATTGTGCATTGAAGTTTATTACTAACATTGCGAATCGAAATGGACTCGATCAACAACTTAAGTTTTCTATTGTTTGGCACGTGGTTAATGTGTTATTAGTTCCATAAGCCTGAACAGTCAATTTTAGCTGGGGAAAGAGTTCTTCAGGGATATTTGCCGGAAGTACTTGCCTGAATAAATAATAAGTGTAAAAGCGATTCAACATCTCATCATCTGCCAAGCATTTTCAAAATTACGTTGAGGTCAGTTAGAAGCCGGACGAGTCGTAAGCTTCGTGACGTCACATGTATAAATCTAAAGTATTCGAAGTCTAAGATTCAACTCTGATGAATAACTTAAAAATAAGGACAATGGTATGCATTTATGGTATGTCTTTATGTTGCATCATCTGCCTAGCCTTTTTCCACCATGTTGGGGTCGGCTTCCAGTCTTACCGGGTGCAGCTGAATACTATTTGCCACGTCAAAGTCAAAGTTAAATAATTTATTTCAAATAGGCACTGTTGAACGTCAAAAATTACAAAAATAATTAATTGATTCTAGTTGATTCCAAAAGGTAGTTACGTATGGAGAAGAATGGAGTGACTGCCTATCTGACTTCCACAACCCAGTTACTGGGTAATACGATACCCCTTAGTAAGACTTTTGGTCTTCTCACCGACCCGTTTTAACTGTCACAGATCTACGAATGACAGATCTAAAAATGCTTTCCGAGGCACGGAGGGGTCTTGGTATGTAAAGATGGTCACCCATCCACAGAACAACCGCGGCAAGCGTAGCTTAACCTGATCGATCGACCCATGCGGATGTTATTACTTAGCCACAAACTCCTACAATAGTGTAAAAGTGATTAAATGACAAAAAATGCTTACTTATAATATCGACACTTTCCGATACAAAGGGCGTAACTCCAAATCCCATACTTTTGGAAATGAGCGAAAACAAAAGAAAATAATACATTTTGTTTTAAGAAAGTATTATTTTCTTTTAAGAAAGTATTATTTTCTTTCGTTTTGCTTTAATTTTATAAGTATAAAAAATGAGTTATTTATAATTCTATTGTTTTTATACTAATCAAATTGAGTTCTGGGAAGGACTTCGATTTGGAGTTACGCCCTTTGTAGCGGAAAGCGTCGATATAAAACATTGATATAAATGTTACACTAGATTAGTAATTACCGAGCTAAGGCGTTGCCACTTGACATATGGCCACAGCCATATGCGTAGCTATCGTCAGTTCAGTGCTCTGTGTGACGCCAACCGAAGTGAACCTAAATATATTAATAATAATAACTTAATAATAACTTTTTAATAAGAATAAGAATCAGTATCTTATTACTTTTAAATGTTTATACTCCATTTGCTATTATAGCATTAGACAAATAACGGCTAAATAACGACAGTTATTGTGTAATATCGTTGAAATTACTGCACTTTACAGTTATTTTTTTAATGTAAAAGGTAAATAGATTACAGTGCTTTGTATTTATCGTGAAATAACGGAGTTTATTAAACGTTTACATCGAAATAACGAAAGGGTGACAACAGTTATTTGTCTAATGTTATAATAAATGAAGTATAGTGGTTTCAAAGCTACGTCGCGCGTCGTCGCGTTTAAATAGTGGTTATACTTTTTTAACACATTTTAATGAGGTTTGCTTCTCTAGTTATTGAACTCAATAATATAAAATAACACAATCTCGACGCTCATGTCCCGCGGGCATCACACTATCATCCTCGTTTCAGAGCTTTGTAAATATTTTCCAGCTAGGCATTAAATCCACATTATTTAACGTATAGGTACACATATTTTAAATTAAAGTCGCTTTTCATGACTGTCTGTGTGACCGCATTGTTCTTCTCAACTCCGTAACGAATTGTGATGTGGTTTTCAGCATCATTTAGATAATAATTTATTTTTCAACACACTTGCTCGTAAAGTGACTCTTATTGAACCGCTTTTAAAACGCGTGCTTTTTACTTTACGTTACCATACGAGTGCTGTAACGCCACAGATAACTGTTTACTATTCCAAAACTTGCGCTTTTTTTTTTAATCTCGTCGGAGAAACTTCATGCCAAAAGGAATCCGCGCGTTCACTTTGTTTTTAAATAGTCTGAATTGTCTTTGGTCCCAAAATTAACTAAAATTTATTTATCTTAAATCAGGAGTGGGTTGTAACAGGTAAAATCCCATATCTGTTCCGCCTGTTTCTGTTCCACGTAATTAACAGTTCCAAAAACATGTTACAAAATAGCAGGCTGTTATTTCATACTACAGGAACAAACTATTGTGTGTTCTCTGTTACCACAGCTGCACAGTTATAATACACGGAGGTACTTCTCTTTCTATGGTGTTACACCTATGCAAGAAAAGGAAAGAGCTTGTGACGGACGATGTAACAGGGTGTCACAGTGTAACAGTAACATTTATTATCTATATTCTAACTAAGGTAACTGTCATAAGCATGAATAGACAAAAGACTGGATGGATTCTGTTATCTCGTCGTGGAACAAAAGCTTTTTTTTTTTAGTTTATTTCTCCAGTTACAGTCTGGTATCTTGTGATACCTATTGTATTTAGCTGTTACGATATATACGCCTCACTCCTACCTTAAATTGTCCGTGGTCCCTCCCGGAACCAAACGGAAAAGATCCTGACTGACGTTCTATTATTGCGGATTCTCACTGAACTAATGTATATTTCACTATGCCAATAGTACTTTCTAATTCCATACTAACTAAACTACGATCAGACTAAACTTTTTTTTTTTTGTAAAGGCTGTTTAGCGGTTTTCCAGTGCCTCTATTTACACCTGCGCGCGCATAACAAGGGGGGCGCGCGGAAAAAAAAAATACAAAACCAGCGCGCCATTTTCCATAAATATTTGTTTTGTTAACGTTTTCGTTGTGTTGTTATAAGTTACTATCAAAAATACGAAATCTAAAGTATTGTCACCAACCGACGCTGAACAGTTGTTAAAAAAAACGTCCGGATAGTCAGTACCTGGCAACAAAGGTCAGTTGAACTTTATAAATCTAAATGTATCATCTCTATAATTACGTTATTGTAGCATAAGTTTTTACAACAAGTCTGGTTTTTTCCTCGCAAGTGTGTTGAAAAACGTCGTATGGAACGCGTGTGCATTGATCATTACCCAGCACATTTGTATCATAATGTACTATTAGAAGTGTGGTCACCGGTGTCCGACCCGTTAAGGCGCAGCAATATGATAAATTTTATGGACTATTCCACTATAAGGCATAATTTTTTTGTTTATATCTTACGCATCTAAATAGTAAAAAAGATATGTTTTGTCTAGTTTTTTTTTTCCTTTATTATTAAGAACTAACGTTCTTAATAATTTATTACAATCTAGCCTAATAGACTAATAAGCAATTTAACTCTAACTTATTATTTTACGTGATAGATTACATAACTAAGAATAATGTGTCGTGTGTAGTTTTTTATTTGAAAACATTTAAAAAGTAAAAAAAAAATAAGCAAATTTTTTCACACTCAATTCAATACTCAATTCCAAGTACTTAGGTATTTTTTAAGGTTTTAATGGGAGTTTTTGATAATCCTTTTAGTGTCACTTTTGTGCCTATAGGACTTATATCGGTAAATATTGCAAAATAAATGAACCCACCCAAAGTCAGTAAAAAAATGGTCGCATTTTCAAAAAGTAGGGTCAAAATGCCTTATTAGACGGTCACCGGTGACCAGACACACTATAATTCATGAGTATGCAAGTTCGGGTCGCTAGTTTGATATACCGAATATGATCCAGATGGGAGAAAGGTATTAAGGAAAACGGAAACGCTATATTAAAATTAAAAAATAAATAAAACCGGGCAAGTGCTTGTCGGACTACGTACAATGAAGGGTTCCGTAGTTAGAACGAATTTATCCCAAGTACAAACTTAACATTGTAGTTGAAATACATGTCATGTTCTCCTATAAATATGTGAGAAAGACGAGAGAAAAAAATATCCCTACTACGGGTAGGCGAGGTACCCTAAAAAAAAGATTATATTTTATCACTTTGTCGGCGTGATTAATATGTACGGATACTAAGAGTCTCTGAGCTAAGCCGCGGACAGACAGACATACAAACAGTCGGAAGTGGCGAAACTATAAAGGCTCGTACAGACTCGCGCGATATCGCGGGCGCGACAGGCAGCGACAAAGAAATTGTGCTAGTAGTGTCGCGTCGCGCCCGCGATATCGCACTAGTCTGTAGGAGCCTTAAGGGTTTCTTGTTGAGTACGGAACCCTAAAAAGAACTTGCGTATTGTATTTTATTAACTTACCGAAGGCCGCAGACTTTTTAAATTCGTTATTCAGAGAGCCGGATAATTAAGAACAGCCGGAGGCAGTTGCAGGCTGATGTATTCATAAAATAAGAACTTTATTTTTCTAGGAAAACGCCGCTAGCTTGAGCAGTATTCAAGGATCGTTTGTTTGAACGGTTACACATGCCGAACTCAGACCTCGTTATTTCCCCTCAAAGGCAGTGCTTGCTATTTTTATTACTTTGAACAGGTACCTACCTCTTCTACGGTTTGATTTTGTTATTGGATAATAGCAACCTATTCTTTGTTTCTCAATAAATAACGAATTATTTAAGTTAAGAGGTTAAGAGGTAGCGTCAGGGTGGCCCGCGAAATATAAATTTTCTTACGTTTTTTTTTTTTTAATTTTCAGTTTTTATGTTGATCTAAATATGATACGCGACCGTAACAAATATTACAGAATTATAATAATTAGAATTAGTAATACAACTCCTTAGTATAATCCTAAGTGTTCGAACTGAGCGCATGCTCGACTTCAGCGTCCGGCGGGGCGGCGCGTGCGGCGTTCATGTTAAACACATACAATCTCTCGGGAGTGTCCTGAGTGGCGGCGAGCGGCGCGGCGAACCAACTTTCGCCGCTTGCACGCGACGCAAAACGCCCCGCCGGACGCCTTTTCACGCAGGTCGTACAGCCAGTACATCAAGCTACTACAATCTGTCAAATTTCTTTAATCGATTTTCAACTTTATCACTACATTATAAGGTTCAAGGTTGATTGCGAAAATTTGACAGTTTCGGGTAGCTTGAACTGCTGGCGTCTGTACATTAAAAGTCATGATTTCATGAAATAGTCATTCAATCAGATTATAGTAACTTAAGAAGTTGTATTACTGATTCTAATGATTATAATTCTGTAAATACATATTTAATACGGTCGCGTATCATATTTAGATCACGTATACTAAAAGATGAATAATTAAATTATCTTTAAAAAGTTGAAGGTTCCTGGAAAATACGCTTGATAATTTTTGCGTGATTCTCAGTTTTTTAATCCGTGTTAGACATAACTTTACAAATTAATTTCACTATCTATATAAATAAAAATCAATGTTTGTATGGTTGTCCTCTATGTGTTCCTAAACCACTGATCAAATTGTGATGAAACTTTGGTAGGGTGTTCTGAGGACGACCGAGAGTTTTTGCCAAAAAAAAAAGACCAATAACTTTTTTTTACGTGGCATTGCAATTGCAACGCATGCAGTAAACACAAACAATAAATAAAAATATATTATTTATTGTTTGTGTTTACTGCATGCATATATGCAATATATTAACACCATAATATAACAATGAGTTAAACATATAACAATGAGTTTAGTTCAATCGACATTCTTTTTCTTAGTAAAATTGCATTTAAGAAGCAAATCCAAGCAACCCTAAAGGACCAGCAAAGTAATGTATAATGACGTACCTAATGATTAATATTGTACGAACACAAATTTACTTTTTCTTTTGTTTTTTTCTTTCATAAATTTATAAATCCAGTTATGAGTTCTGGAATAATATTTGTTGTATTGGTATTGTATCTGTGTTACTAGCTAGTTTTTAAATACTTTAAATAGTAATCTGTGGAGAACGTAGTGGGTAGCATAATTGTTTAAATTGTAATATTTAAGATATTATGACTGTTTCTTATTGTGCTACTGTTTGTTTTTCCTTAAATAAATAAATAATATATTCATATATTAAGTTATTAAGAAAATGCTCTAATTTAACATATATTTTTCCAAATCATTAACACTACTCGTTTAGACGTGATCTTCAGTATAAAATCATTAAAAGTCGGTTATCGTCGCCTTAATTGTAACCTAAATGGAAGAAGTCTCTAGCTCCTGAAATACAGGTACTAGCTCTGCAAAACAGGTACTAGGTAACTAGCTCTGGAGCCAAGGGTCTCAGATTTTTCTGTAATCCGTTTATGGCAGTAAAATAATTTATTTAATTAGGCAGGAACACGCAAGTCTGTTTCACGAATTTGTCAGCTATAACAGAGAGTGCCGCTGAAACTGGCGACGTTACGTCTGCGACCTATTTGCGGTGAAAGTGCAGAAATGTAAGTTGAAACTTGAGCAATAATGATTACGTATGTAAAACAGGAAGAAATGAATTTGTCAAAACACCGAGCTTATATGTTATGTGAAATGTGAGTAACTGATAAACAACACCTTTTTCTTTCCTATGTGAAATTTAATTACCCGACTGCACGACAGCAAATATAGGGTTATGCTTTTTAGGGTTCTATACCTAACTGCTGCCAATAGGATCCTATTACTAAGGCTCCGCTGTCCGTCCGTCCATCTGTCTGTCACAGGGCTGTATCTTTTGAAACATAATAGTAGACACATGAAATTTTCACAGAGTGTGTACTACTATGGCTGATATAGCAAAAAAAATAGCTAGATTTTTTAAAGGGGTGGATAATTATATAATATAATGTTACTGTTCGCCGCAATTTCTATGACTCCGCTTTTTACAAACTATACTCCATTTATTATAACATTAGACAAATAACTGTTCTCACCCTTTCGTTATTTCGATGTAAACGTTTAATAAACTCCGTTATTTCACGATAAATATAAAGCACTGTAATCTATTTACCATTTACATTAAAAAAATTACTCTAAAGTGCAGTAATTTCGACAATATTACACAATAACTGTCGTTATTTAGCCGTTATTTGTCTAATGCTATAGTAAATGGAGTATAGGTACTCAAAGTTATGAAATATGCCGAAGCCAAATGTAAATCTGGCGCTCGGCGCGGCGGCCACTACCCCGGCACCGCTCGCGTCGCTCGCTCGGTTCGCGCGCGGTTGGTTACAGTTTTAACCTAACCCATTTAGTTGGGTTGCCTGGATGTCGAAATTATAAAAATTGAACGAGTTGCCAATTTACCTTCGCCGTATTTGATAGCCGCGAGCGTTTGTAAGCGGATGGCGCCATTTTTAAAATGACGAATCATACAATCTGCCTGCAACATAATCTACAATGAAAAATAATTATACTCGATTTCATTAAGACGAAATAATATCATGTTTTGTATGTAAGTACCGTATTTATTTTTAGACTGTAATACATATAAAAGCGTGTATCAATTTGTTGACGGTCGATGTGTAATGTGAAGTGTGTCGAGGCGAAGTAAGGTGAAAATGTATATCACTACAAATCAATATGCATATATACGAGTGAAATTGTAAACATGACAGAGCTCGCCCATTTTGTAAGACAGTTTACGTCCCATTCTTTTTCGTTACGGCGACACGTTTTTATTAGGAAGAGCGTCGTGATCTTTAACCACATAAACCAAACACACATATATATTATAACCATTGTTTTCCGCACAATTTTCGTGACTAGAACCGAATTGTTCAATCTCAGCATTGACTATTGACATAATCAAGTAATAATGACGAATTAATTTACTAATTTAATTTAATTTATTAAATGTAATTATCTAATAGTAATTTCTAATAATGATTTGTAATTTGTAACTCCTAAAATACCTACTTAACATAACTTAATAATAATAATAGTACCTATGTACCTAATGTTTATTTATCTAAGACATGTAGTCACTATGGGTGAAATGTATTTGTATTTCTGTGTACCTACTTATGCAATGCCTGAAATAAAAATGATTTGTTTTTTTTTTGTTTTTTTCTTTTACCATCTTCGATATGTATTCACAAAAACATATAGATGTATATATAAGGTGTATCTATTCATACACGAAATATTTTAAGAGAAGCATCTATATAGGTGGTAAACAAGCCAAAGCAGCAATTTTTTTTTTATCTGTTTGTTTTCTATTTTTACATAATTATTATAATTTTAAAATTGCTTGAGACATTTAGCAAAAAAACCTTTACTTACTTATTTTTTTAATTCTATGAATGACCCGCCCGGACGCGGCGACGCTGGCGGCACGAGCGCGGTGCCTTTTGATAATTAATCATCTTACCAAGTTTTTTTTTTTTTTTTTTTAATAATACGAACAGATTAAAAAAAAATCGTTTCCATGGCTTCTTTACCACCTATAGGTGTACCTCTTAAAATATTTCGTGTTTGAATAGATACAACCTATATAATACCTACGTTTTAAGGTCTATAAATGTACATGAATTCAAAAGTCATTAGTTCATTACTCATAAGCCCTGGACGCGTTATGGTGCAGACAAACGAATCACAGAGTGAACCCAAGTTCAAAAAACTGCACTACTCAACTAATTCTAGGGAACAAGGTAGTCACAGAAATTATTATAATTTTAAACTTTTTATGGAACGTTTTTAATATCAATAGCACCGTAATTTAATACAAGTTTCAATTGTTTGATTAAATAAAAGGGTTTTTTAATAAAATATTTTTTTGTTGTTGAATATCTAAATTCGTAGACACTTACTTGTAGGGGTGTTATTGTCAGGGTGTGTGTTGGGTCTTGTGAAATCAATTCGGACGCACGTTTAACAGTAGAAATGTATATTTCAAAAACAGTTTAAAGGGCACAAACAGGGAAATACTAAAACAATGGAAACTTGCGAGCGGGACGCGAGCGTGGTGTACTGACTCGCACCCCGGCCAACGGACCAAAAAGGAAAAAAAAAAACTCATTTTTGTAGATAAATAAAAACTAAGGCCCAATTAACATGAAATAAAATAAAAAATCTATCCCAGCAACTTTTTAATAAACTGTTGGTTCTCTCAAGGCGTTAGCGACGGCTCTACATCGACGTGGCATGTTGATCGGTCCATACTTTGGAAAGATATGCAAAAAGTTCTTCTTCCGTGTTCATATTTTGTTTTGGGGAAGGTCACTGAACGCTCTTCTCCTGACTAAATCCCACGCATGCTCTATTATGGACAGAAATAAACCGACTATGGACAGTTCATCATCATAATCATTTCAGCCGAAAGACGTCCACTGCTGGACATAGGCCTTCCTCAGTTGGGGGGGGGGGGGGGGGGTTTGCCATAATCGCCACGCTTGGCGATCGCAGTATGGTGTTAAAAATGCATAGATAACGCTGATGCCCATTCTCTAGTAAGACAGTATGGACAGTTATCTCTAAATTATTACGTTTCGAAATGCCGTACGCTGCGATCAAGTGAAGTTTTCCCTCCTTATTCCAAAATGCATTTGTTGGCGTCAAAGAGGAAGATCAGAATTCGATCCTAAAAACCTTGCCACTTGCTATTTAAACAATAAATAATTATTGAGTTGAGCAAACTGAAAACATCGATTTATCATTAAAATGAAGTCGGGACCCTGGGCCATGCTCCCGATAGCAATGCAATCAAATTACGTAAACGGATACTATGTACACAGTATGGGCAGCCGCGGACGTATAGCTACCTAGGTACATAGTAAGGGCATTATGGCCAGTTTACGTCAACGCGTTTAATTAACTGTTTGTAGATTGAATAATTGCCTCCACAATGTACAAAGATAGTTAAAGTAGTATAAACATTCCTACTTTAATTAAAAATCCACGCGGTATTTATTGTTCTTAATTTAAAGTATTTTCATTCAGACCATTCAGATTTCTTACAGTACCTTTGTAATTTGTTCCGGGCTCTCTGTTCCACATTCTTGTTGCTGCAAAGTTTTATTACAAACAGGTAAGGTATCCAGACTAGTTTTTTTAAATGCATTTTTGCATCTGTCTTTTTGATATGGAAGCTGATCTATCCACGCCAGGACGTGGAAGGAGATGCTGCTCAGCAGGATCCCCTGTATTAACGTAACGCTGCCAAAGACGACAAATTACGCTCCTATTGACACCACCATGCCGAGATACCTGGGACTGATTTCTTCCCACTTGTAGCATTCCTAACAGCTCTCTGCATTTCATCTGCAGTCAAATGGCACTCCATGACATAAAAAATTACTCACCAGTATTTTTTCTTTAAACTGTGTATCTCAAAATGATATAAAAAACTTTCAGGACATCAATTTTTTTTTTAACTGTGTATCTCAAAATGATATAAAAACTTTTTAACAAAAACACAACCGACTTCGAAGTCGGTGTCCTTGGTTCTGTATTTTAAATTTTTTGCTACCGACTTTCGAAATTAAAGTTATTTTTCACTTTTTAGTTATGGTACCTACCACAACAATTCGATTACCACTACTTGCTACACCGCACAAACAACAGTGACACAAGATATACGAAGTGGATTCAAAGTCAAAGTCAAATCATTTATTTCAAATAGGCACATTAAAGGGCACTTTTCAACGTCAAAATTTACAAAAATAATTAATTGTTTCTAGTTGTCACGTCCAAAAGGTAGTTTCGTATTATCGAAGCTAACTCAAAAACTACCCAATCAAAGTTTATCGGTTAATAACCATTTATAGCCCAAATACATCTCATGACAATTCCAATAAGCCCAAACTCGGCTAGGATACATTGTTTTATTACGGAGTTCCGGTGCAAACCTTCCGGCTTCATCTTCAGATCAGTTCGATGGTACCATTTTCAGCAGAATTATCTATTTAAAATTGCATAAAAAAGAAAAAAAAAGAAAGAAAGAAAAATTGTTTATTTTGCATAAACAAAACGCACTTAATATTTTTTTTTTAATATAAAATACATACATTGAAGTAGCCAAAAGCCTCTTATTCCAGCAATAAAAGTTTGACAATTTATTCCATTGCTTGATGTCAGGACCAGGGACCAAAGACAATTTACAATGACAAAGTTTCATATGACTAGCGCATTATTTTAAGCAAATACTTGTCGTTTCAAAAACCTTGATATGAGTATAGTTTTGTGACAAGATAACTAAATTGGAATACCTAACTTGGAATTGTCATGAGATAGAATCTGGCTATCACTATCACTACATATTATAAAACAAAGTCCTCCGCCGCGTCTGTCTGTCTGTCTGTCTGTCTGTCTGTTCGCGATAAACTCAAATACTACTGCACCGATTCTCATGCTGTTTTCACCACTGGATAGCTTGGTTCTCTAGGAAGGTTTTAGTATATAATTTGTTATGTTTTTGTATGCATTTTTGTATGAATTAACTATATTTGTTGGAGGTGTCGGAAAAAAATAAGCCGTCTGGGAGCTTTCAACGAAAACGCTGTCTAAACCCTTTGAGATATAACAAAATAATGTATGGTGGAATTGTGTATCATAAAAAGGTCTTCAAAAAAGTCCGCGATGGCATATGTCTATCTCTTAAGGATAACATACTATATCCATTTTATTGATTTTTTGTAGGTATTTGTTTGCCGAATTTTACTCTTGGAAATACGATTACGATAACAATACGCTATAATATCAGTAGCTATTAGCCAAATTATGTTCGTAGATAAATAAGCTAGCTACTTACGTGTATTTCAAACAGTATACAAGAATATTTATCATAAAAACATTACTAAACACGGCGGCCTTATGATCAAAATTTGTGCATTCCAAAACTTTCGTTACTTTTTCACTGACATATTTATCACTTTTCGATAAACTAACACTCAATACGAAATCTACACTTATTTCTCAGTAATTCTGTATAAGATTCTTCTAAGATTAAACCGTTTTCTCATTGAATCCATTACATTACGCACGTATAACCTTGATGAATGTTTACATTAAGCATCGCGTCACACCGCCACACGACCACAGAGTATAGACGTATTTTGTTTTCTTTTTTCGTTCGTTTAGTGGTGTTCCCGCTAAAATGTCAACCGGTCAATTATTAGTCGATTAATCGAATTCTACATCCAGATCGTGTTGCAAGTACAAAATAAATGTCTAATATTTCGTCCAATTGCGAACGTGACCCTGAGAAAAGTTAGTACTTACGTGAATTATTCTAAAATTATTATTTGTGTCGCAATTTTATTTCGTGTTGTATTTGGTACAATTGATTGCTTTAAGAATTTGAGTGAAATTTCGTATTTTGATTTTGTGTTTGTTATCTTTAGGTAAAGACTCATTCACGTTCAGAACATAAGTACTTTTACTATATTAAATCATTTGTTTCGGTTTCTATTCACATAGTGTTCATGAAGAAACCATAAAACCATAGTTATTATTGTGAAATGTTAAAAGTTTGATGTCAAGCTCGATAGATGGCGTTGACGTCGAAATAGATCTCGCTATGGTTTCGTTACCGCGATTTGGTTGGGGTCTCGCAATTTTAATTAAATATACCAGCTTAGATCAGTACACAATTGTGGTTTTATTTTCAACCCTATTAGTGTGCACATTAGTTCGATAGTTCAACTCATTACCAGCTCGGTAATAAACACATAGTGAGTCACATTAAAATTAATATTAAGTTAGAATTTTGAGATTATAGCCTGGGATATGGAGAGGGTAGTACATAGGGTACTTTTTTATGCGATAACCGACATCCACGCGGGCGAAGCCGCGGGCAAAAGCTAGTATAAATGATGAGAATGAGGAAGTCGGTGGCAAAAAATCAAAATATGGAACCAAAGACACCGACTTCCAAAATGAAAGTTTTTATAGTAATATTTTTTTTTTTGGAAGTCGATACAATTTTAGACAGCAAGGGACGGGCTGGATCAGATTATGATTAGTAGGGGACGAATTTTACGCTACAGACGCAGTGGCGCGGGCTGGCTCGAGCAAGGGTCGGAGAAAGTATGGACGGGGTCGTCGCGGTGGGCCTCGTCGTCGAAGACGGAAGGACGGTCGGTGTTTCCTAACTGTGCTAGTTAAGGGACGTCATCGGGAATGGAGAGTATGTCTCGGTCGGCGAATCCTACTAATGTATCGGCCGGCCGCCGCAATCAGGGGATTGGGGTGCTTTATAATAGCAGTCGAAGAAATGCTATGAGAGGTGTATCATGAACTGCTGGATGGTGGGCATTTTGGGATCTATTTGTAGACCCAAATTGCGAACATCTGCAATCTGGTGCACCTGTGCACCTGTAACCTTTCAAAGGAAACGGTTCTGGAGGGTCTGCATCCTATGGAGATGTCGTGGCTTAGTGTGTGCGAAGACGACGCAAGCGTAGGTCATGATGGGAACCAATCTCAAAATGAGCAAGCCGATAAACTAATGAGAATTTGAATAAGGAATGATAAATTAAATAATGCTTTGGGTATTATACATTTATAACGTACTAATGTGAACGTTGGATTACTTAACTAATAAAGAATCCAGAAAGTCTCAGTGGAGGAAAGTTTTATGAACGGAGAAACGAACATAAAGAAAGGTTATACTTCATAAACTGCAGGGACACGGCAATTTAGTACAAAGCTGGAAACAAAAAGCCTCCACTCCAATAACGATAAAAAACATTTTCAGTAACAAACCAATTCTGCGTAGTGACCCAAAAACCGAGCGAAGGAGGAGCATTCAGTATTCTCAACGCGTTTTTAAACTCATATAAACTTGTCACAGAGTCCTTTAACAACTATTCTTTGAAGCTCTTCGGAATGTGTTGAAGACGTGAATGAGTGAAAAGAGCTCATTCACAGCCAGAGGTGTGGGTGTCCCATAAAAGCTCGCCATTTCAATATCACACGCTAATAATAACATGTTATTCCTTCCTTAAAAATATTCAACGAATCTGTATACAGTCATGCACACAATGATATTCAAAACGCGTACACAATTCCGTAAAGAAAACTACGCGAGCTATTTTTGCTAAAGAAACATTGTTTATCCCAGGATGCACAATACTTCTGGAGCAAAAATAACTAACGCCGGGTTTCAAAGACTACTTTAAACTGCCTTGTTATCTCCGGATTTATCTGTATACGGTATGTTTAAATCAGGTTACGTCATCAGGAGCGAAACGGTAAGCTTGAAGCTTGGATTTTATTGATTTCTGATTCATAGATCAAAGTAGATATCTAACTAATCTAGACACATTTATAACATTGTAATATCAGTTAGTGAATCACATTACACACCGAATCTCAGAAAAAAAATAAAAAAAACCTACAACATTGAACAAGTCAAACTAAAATAGTGGCTCTCGTCACTTCGCCAACTAGCAAAGCCGTGTCCAATTATTAGTTACTAACTCAGATGCACAGGCCCTCATTTACGAATGTTTCACAGATACCAATACCAACTAAGATAGGCCATCATTAATTCCGCATAGTAGAACAAATTAGTGAAGAGGCCGTGGCCACCTCTAGTTAATGGCAAAATGCAAGCAATCAACCGGTGTGTCAGCTTGATTACTTCGGCCGAGACCATCCGCTATCTGGATACAAAGGCACGCAAGAGGCAAACTTACATCCATACGCGGTCGCTATCAGTAATTACTTGATTCAGTGGAGCGCGCTTTGCATGTAATAACCTGATCAACATAAAATGATTCATTACATTATGCGCGTATGATATCCATTTTGAAACTCCCAATTACGGCTTTCAGCAAGATTTTATTAACCTTTTCCATGTTACGAAAAATATTATTATTACATAGAAAGGCCAAAACGTATAATTCAAAATCAATTGGTTATGGATACCCAATTCACAAAACTTATGTTTACTTTTAACACGATTTGTACATCCCGTGATTTTCGTGAAAATCCTAAAATAATCATGATTCTAGATTTACTTATTAAATTATTTAGGTATCTCGCAAACATTTCCTTTGTGAATTTCATGAATCAGACCAATTTACTTTGAAATAAACTTGAGCACGCATCGCTGAAGGTTTTGTTCTTTTTGCACTATTACTGCTTCGTATAAAAGCAGCTCGTACATACCTATATGTATAAAAAAAACATGTGACCAAGTTTAGAGTAGCAGGCTGTAGTAGCGGCGAGACCGAGGTCGCAGTAAAGGAAACTTACGTAACTCGACATCGGAATTCCGAATGAAATTGAAACTCGAATGGAAAATGTGGCTTTTACTGATTTTCACCCGTATTTCCTAAATAGGAGAAAATTGATTGGTGTATGAACAAGAAGTTAGTTTTTCCGAATCATATAATTAACTACGACTTAAATGCAAGTTTACGCTTCTATTGTTAGGTAATATGTTACGTAACCGAAGTACTCGGTCCGGTACAAAACGTGCAGAGCTTTGTCAGTTGAGTAACACTTACCTATATTGTATTATATATCATCTATAATATGTCACCGTAAGATTGTGAGTACCCTTAGATTATAATATACCTACAGAGATATTAAACTACCGAAAGTGAAATAAAATAAATAAAAATAAAAAAGCCTTATAATTCCATTAGCTATTAAAAAATTACATAACAATATAACATTTAATCATAAACATTCTACAAAAATACTTTTTTTTAATGAAATAAAGATTATAAATTACTAGCTTAAACCCGCGGCTCCGCCCGCGTGAGTGTCGGTTATCGCGTAAAAAAGTAACCTATGTCCTTCTTCATATGCCAGGCTATACATATATCTGCTTTCATGACGATCGATTCAGCGATTTTGGCGTGAAACGGTAACAGACAGAGAAGAGTTACATTCACATTTATAAAATTAAAAGTTTGGATAATTGATCAATGTCAAATTGTCAAATTGTGAACGAACCTGCACTTATCGACAGGGTTCTTAATCTGTTCGATTTAATCACCCGCAAAATTGTGAACCATCTCTGATTGGTAGGTCTTGGCGGTAGCCGAGAAATAAATTAATAGAAACGGCTATAACTTTTGTTTTAATAATTGAATCAGTTATTATTATACTATTATGGAATCTGCATTAATTGTATAATGTTTTAAAATAATGGGCACCGACAATGTAGTTGGTACATTTGTTTACACTTTACACCATTCGCACCCTAAGGCACATAATTTTCTAGAGATTCGAGTTAAATTTAGAAATATACACTTTTTTTGTGCCTTTAAAATAATATTTGCATGTGATAGCACATTTATTCCACTGTATTTTTTTTTTTAAATTAATGTCATTTATAGAAATTACAGCCAAATTAGTAAAGCAAGGTGCCAATTTTTCAAAAAAGAATCCATACTAATGTAAAAGTAACTGTCTAGACAGACAGAGTTACTTTTACATTAGTATGGATTACGTAACACAGACAGACGTCTGTGTTACGTTTTCACGCCTAAACCGCTGAACCGATCGTCATGAAATTTGGCAGAGATATAGCCTGGGATATGGAGAAGGACATAGGCTACTTTTTTACGCGATAACCGACATGTACGCGGGCGGAGCCGCGGGCAAAAGCTAGTAAAGAATATTTTAATGTGAGACCTATGGAAAAACATGGTTCAAATTATGGTATGTGATAGCTGAATATACGGTGTATCGACCCCTTAATGTTGGACCACTATTTACACCACACACTGTATAATAAAAATGAAATGCTGTTTGTTGGTAAGCGCATCATTACAGAACGGCTAGACTGACGTTTGGCAAATTATTGTTTTAGTATGTTCGTAATAGTCTAAATTGGTTTTTATGGAAAGAAAACTTGAAAAAGTTTCCCGGAAAATTCGGGAAAAACTGGACGTCCTTTTTAGGGTTCCGTAGTCAACAAGGAACCCTCATAATTTCGCCATGTCCGTCTGTCTGTCTATCCGGCTTAGCTAAGACTCTTAGTACTAGACAGCCTTAAATTAGCATGGGTATACATACATATTAATCACGCCGACAAAGTGATAAAATAAGGTACCTCCCCTTCACGAAAAGTTGGGATGGTATTTTTTTTCTCGTCTATCCCATGGTGAGGGATAGGCGAGAAAAATCAATATCATTGGATAGGCCGTTCAAAAATATTGTTTGGTGAAAACTATTTTTCAATTCAGGGATCCGTTTGCGTAATATTAAGCTTTAAAGTGCTAATTTTTGTTAAAGTCAAGTGTGCCAGCTAAATGGTTGTTCTTGGATATGTGAAAAAATTCACGGCTGCAGTATATTTAACAAAGTTAAAAGGAAAACTATCACAGCTAAGTAGACTTTACAGGATAAAGAGTCATAGTCAACCAACTTACATTTGCAGTTGGAATGTATGGGAGAACATCTATTTTAACTACAATGTTAAGTTTGTTCCGCGGATAAATTCGTCCCAACTACGGAACCCTTCATTGTGCGTGATCCGACATGCACTTGGCCGGTTTTTCTTTGTGATTTTTGTATGATTTATTTAAATTTGAACAGGACAACGTCCGTTGGTCAGCTAGTATTCCAATAAAAATCAGGTAATAATCTCGGCTCGATGACCAATGACGCGCAAATTACATTTATATTATGAGAATGAGAGCAAGATAAAGCTGGCGAGGTATCAAACGTACCGTGGCACGTAGTTTGGACACTTTGCCAGATTGTGAAGAGTGTTTGTTAAACTTGTTTGAAATGTATAATCACGTCCCTGTGCCACTTATTTGACTCATTATTACAAAGAATTGATTATTTGTAATAATGAGTCAAATAATGTACACAAAACAATGAACTTCGGGATTTAAACATAGTTTTTACTAATAGTACATTATTGCTAAGGCCGGGAAATAGGCAATTGCAGGTCGAGTTAATATGAAGGCCGAACCGAAGGCGAGGACTTCACTAATACGAGACAGGCAATTGCCATTTCCGCCGATCCATATATAGTGCTTTTCTCAAAAAAAGGGAAATAAGACATACTTTCATGTATTTTTCTTTTGACTTCGCTGAAAACAGGTTTTCCATTGCCAATTTGGCTTCTGATCTTAAATCTGGTGGAGTACAATCAATCTCCATTTCACTCTCTGAACCGTGGGAATTCATTTTAATTAAATTTATATTTATTATGTATGTAAATAACAAGACGAATTTTCAGCTTTGCCGCCAATTTTCTATTTGTCATCTGTGCCGAAAGGCAAACGCATTTATGGCTATACAGCCACGTGAACGCAATTTGTGCTAAGCAAAGAGACGTACTTTGGTATGCCAAGAATGATAAGAGATCCAATCAAAGAGTATTTATTAACCCCAGCACGCCATTTCATACAACATTTCCGGAGCGTTGTAATGTTCCAAATTCAAAAAACGCTTCTGCAATGGATTTGATTTTCTTTGTCCGTAAATTCGAGACTTTGCGTGTTCTTTTTTCGAAAATAGTGGCAATATTTCCATGCATGTTTGAGAAAAGGATATTTACAAGCATGCCGATAAGTCATTGGATCAAACTTACGGAGTTTCTTGTCTTCTCTAGACTTATAACTAAGCTCGTCTCTTTGGTTGAAACCTATGGTTAGGCCTCTCTTAAGCCTATAAAATACTTTTTCTGTTTTATCGTTAACTTTGTTTCTTCATCCGTTGCTCATTTCGCGACGGGGTAATAATTTATACATAACTGAAGTTCTTCTCTTAAAAAGTTCCTTTTAATTTTTGATCGGTCTCGGAGGAGCTAGCAACAAGAAGGCTTCACAATGCCTACCTACAATAATGGAGTTTTTGACTCTTACTTCAGAAACAAGGTTTAGGTACCTATTGTGTATACAGGGTGTTCGTTACATGGACCGACACAACTTTTTCAGGGATTTTGCGGGTCATTAGCTAGCTTCTACCCATACACGTTAAGTCCCAATTGTCACGGTTTTTAAATTTTTTATTTTTAATTACTTATTACTTATAATCATTCCTTTAATTCAAAATAACTTTTTCTTTCCGGGTGTAATAACACAAAATAAATTGTGTTGTATTCTCCAATGTAATTAAGTACATTGGAGAATACAATAAAATTTATTTTCGTGTATTGATTATATTTGATGTATTCATCGGTCCACAAAATTCTTTTCAAAAAGTCGCCATCGTCTGTATGCAATATAAATCGGCCGTGGTATAGTAGTATCCCTTATTTTTACAACATAATGACAGATTTCAATGACATGTAGCATACCGTTAGAAAGAGCATAAGCTAAATAACTCTTTAAAATAAAACTAAGTTCAAAATGTCTTTTAGTTTTTTATAATGAATTTAGAAGTTGTAATTTTTCATACATTTCATATTTTTTGAGAACTTGGAAGCCCATAAGTTTTCTTGAAACAAGTTGTATTGATTTAATGATTTATTTAGATGACAAAAACATTGGAGAATACAACAAAAAATATTTTGTGCTATTACACCCTGAAACGAAAAAGTTATTTCGGATTAAAGGAAATATTTTGGGTAATAAAAAATAAAAAACATTTGAATAACCGTGACACTACGGACACAGGGTGTATAGGTAGAACTTAGCTAATGACCCCCCAAATCCCTAAAATAATTGTTTCCGTCCATGCACCAAACAACCTGTATATACCTACCATGTTTGTTGTCGAGAATTTTCTTTTAAATTTCAACGAAAGTTCAATTAAATGCCAAAGTAAAGTGTACCTTCAAACGAAAACCATTTTACAGTCATTTGTTTCCTGGTATTGGATAGATGTGTCGCAGAACCTTCGTTAGCAAAGTGCTTCTGAATTATTAAACGCGTACCTATTAACAACTTGAGAGGTGATATTAATGTTGACTTTATGATAATTTAGTCACTTGATTAGATTTACATTATTCCTTTTCAGACGTATTAACCGTCTTTACGTGATTGTAACTACACGCTATTACTAACTTAGAGAAAGTATTGTTCTGCTCTCTCCAGAAACAACTTTAATCAGGAAGAAAAGAGAAATAAAACCTCAACTGTACAGTCTACTGTCTGAGATCCCTGATTGTATAAGCCAACAACTAAATGAGAGCATTTATTTTTAAGCGAGCTGCTCCCCTTTTCATTGAAGTCATATTCTGCAGGGGTGCTTATTTTTTTCAAATATTTATTTAAATAAATAAAGTTGAAGTGTCTGTTTGTAATGCAAAAATAGCAGCTTTTTACAAAATGCATAAGAAAGTATACTCGGTACTTCAAACAAAACAATTTTTAAAGTTTTTGTCTGCCTGTCTGTCTGTTTGCTCCGGCTTATCTCCGAAACGGCTTGATCGATTTTGACGGGACTTGCACTGGCAGATAGCTGATGTTATAAAGAGTAAGGCTCTTATTTTAGAAAGATCAAAAGTGTCACTGCAGTCTGGCAATAGGCAGATTTCAGAATTTACCAGAGGATTAGTAAAAGAAAAGCTCTACATGTTGTTGTATGCTAAGTAACCAACAGATTAAGTAACTAACCTCGTTAGTACGGAGTTACGGACTTTAATCTGGGTCCGCGCCCACTCGACCCGCTTAGACTCGACCCGAAGTATAATACCTGGATATTTCTGTTTTGATAGGCGTAAAAACGTCGATGTATAGTCAGACAGAAAAGTGTCGAATTAACGCTTGCGTGGTGTAAGCGTTAATTTGACACTTTTCTGTACTGACTGTACAAATGCCACTGAATTGGTAGTAAAACATCGGATATTATTCTTCGGGTCGAGTCAAAGCGGGTCGAGTGGGCACGGACCCTTTAATCTTAGGCCCTGTTTAAAATTAATAATGAAAATGATTCGACTTCGACGTTTCGTCCAAATGATTATTTTAGTCCGAAAAATGTTTTAATAATGGTTAGTACCTACACTGTCCCTTCAGTTTTAATAAAAGCATATTATCCTGGTTTTCGATGTCAATCTTATTACCTACAGCATTGGAACCCTCTGAGGCCCGTATTACAGAACCTCATTCAAACGTCAAGCATTACTTAAAACTCGTTTAAAGACATTTGATTGGTTGAAACTAGTTTTAAGTAATGCTTGAGTCTTGAGTAAGGTTCTGTAATCGGGCCTAAGACTTAAAGGGAAGTTAGAGTCTAAGTTGATTGCGGCTCATTCAAGTAATAGAATTTCCGTCAAGCAATCTTTTGCGCGTCCCATCTAAACAAAGTTAACTTCTATTTTGAGACTAACAAACACTAGATACCTAGTCTTTAAATATCCCATGAAACTGCGGGGTAATTGCATAACACATTATTAGTAGCAATGTTTTCAAATTGACAGGTTAACAACATTCATTGCGTTATTTTCATTGTTGTGCATACAAATTTTTCGAACATATGAAGCAATGGATTATCAATATCCTTCAAATGTTACGCAATTAGGGTGCTGTTTGAAAAGAAAATATATAGGGTGTCTATTCAAACACGAAATATTTTAAGAGATATTTTAAGAGGTGGTAAAGAAGCCATGGAAACGATTTTTTTTTTATCTGAGTATCTTATTTAAAAACTTAAATAATTTAATATTACTTGATGATTAATTATCAAAATTCACCGCGCTCGTGCCGCCACCGTCGTCGGGCGGTCATTCATAGAATAAGTAACATTTCGGAAATTGCAACTCCTTTGCAAAGTGTCTCAAGCAATTTTAAAATTATAATAATTATGTAAAAATTTAAACACTTAGATTAAAAAAAAAAATCGCTGCTATGGCTTTTTTACCACCTATAGATGGTCCTCTTAAAATATTTCGTGTATGAATAGATACATCTTATATACTACTCGCTTTTGCCGGCGGCGGAGTTAACGTAACGGGGATAAAAAGTATCCTATGTCCTAACCAAGATCATGGTCATCCGTTAAGTTAACAGACAGAGTTACTTTCGCATTTATAATATCAGTACGGACATTTCGGCATCAATTGACCCCCGTCTAGTATCAAAGCTGTCTATTCAAGCGTGCTCGGAATGTGTAATTTTATCTTTGTATCTAACTGTCCGCAGTTTCCTAAATGTCTATTTCCGCCAAGCTTGTAGGCTTTCAGCACCCGAATTACGTAAAACACTATCAAACAAATCTGAAAGATTTTGCAATCTATTGCTAATCCATTGTTTCATATGTTCGAAAAATTTGTCTGTACAACGACGTAAATAATGCAGTGAATGTTGTTGAACTGTCAAAATGAAACCCATTGCTACAGGTGTTACGGAATTACCCCAAATATTTCCAATGACTGCGATTTTAGACACTACTGCTTGGTTGTAACTAATGGCCCCAAATAACTTATTTACGTTGTAAAAGTAGCGTTGAGTTGGCGTGAAAAGACACTTTTGAGTTAGAAATGCCTAAAAGAACAACAAAAAAAAATCAAAATACGATCTAGAGGAATGTGGCCGCTTTTCTTTAGATCGAATTTTGTTGTTTCGCGTCTCAATATTAACCGTTATAAAAGGTATTAGAAAATTCTAGACACACCGAGGTCGCTGATTGAGCCGTTTTTCATAATTCCTTCTCAGTTGCGAGATAATATTTATAAAGTAGTGGCGCTAGTGAACCGTATTATGCCCTCTTAAAAAGTTTGAGATTTCCACGTGTAAATTATGTGCCGTGGCCCTAATTAAAAATGGCGCTACCTACAGCTGCAGGTGGGCCATAAGCCTCCACACGAAGTTATAATCACGTTCAATCTATCGGTGGGTGTCGAAGAAGGCCATTAAAGGATTACTTTTATCATATTTTTCTGATGACTCGATTAATCAATTGGTAGTATGTATTTACAGACTTATAATCATTAAAATCATCAATACACCTGTCTAAGACCAAGTAACCGTATTGAACGATTACTTCATAAAATCCTTACATTTGACTGCAATTCTAACTTAAGGAGTTGTATTGCTGGTTCTAATGATTATAATTCTGTAAATACATACTTGTTACGGTCGCAAATCCTATTTTGATCAACATAGAACCTGCTACTGATCTGCAAATTGCAAAAAACGTAAGAATATTTGGATTTCTTGGGCTACTTTAGCGCTTCCCCTTTAAGTAACTAATAAATTCACTGACGTAGCTTCGTATTGACATTATTGTAATCGATTTGCAAGTGCAATTTCATATCGATATTATTTTATTTTGGTATTGGCAACATTTCTAATTGAAATTGTCTGTTGTGTCAGTTGTGTGAGCTATGAAATGTGTTGATGAATTGAATAACTATTTAAAATTACTTTTCAACGGTGTGCTTCTACAGATTTTATTTATATTATATAATTCTTACTGTTTTCTATTATGAATTATCATTATTATAGAAAGTCTGTCGGACGTTACAAATGATTCGAGCCGAGACTTGGCATTCTCCTTTTTGATAATTTGGTTCGACTTTACCATGACTGTAAGCCGCAGCAATGTACAAAGATGTGGGTATCGTAATTCCGTATTCTGTATATTTCAATTTCCTGTACGAAATCAATTTTTTCCACCGGAAACGTTGAAATTAGTGGACCTTCGAAGTTTAGAGACGAAGATCTCCTTTTTACGAAATTGAAAAGTGATGGTGCCAAAGTGTTTTCGTTCATGTTGTTGCCATTCTTTGTGGGTCAGGGTCTGATTGAATCACTTATCTTATTCCCGGAATTCAGAAAGTTCGCCTATTTTTCATCAGCTTCAAATAACCTCGCTGGGATTTTGTTCAGGATTAAACTGTATAAGAGCAATATTTCATTATTATTTCAAATGGTATTTCCAAGTAGTTAATAATATTGCTTTAAATAACAAAACCTTCGCAAAATATCTCTATTTTGATTGAGCCCAGAACGGGATCCAAGGCGCAAAGGATAGCTAAGTACTTGTACAAGGAATAGGTTAAAAGATATATAATCTGTGTTCAACGAACACCGACTAGATGACAAGGAAAATTTGTAAGAATTTACACATATCCTTTCATTTTGGTGAACTTGGTCGCAGCAAGTTGAGGCGAATAGTCTTCATCTTAAGCTTTATGTTTGTTGAATTTGTTTGAATGTGACCTAACCCGACCGACCGAATCAATCGAGTTATTTATTGTATTGACCAATAACTTCCTACAAAACCTATTTTTCGAAAGCCAAATTGAGTAGTGCAAAAAATAACGAGTGCAAAATATTAATTAATATCGTGGTGGACGAGGCGGAAGGCGGCAACAGGCTGTACTGTGGAGGATAAGCCGCGAAGCTGCAACTTTTACAAGCTTTAGATACGCTCTAGCAAGCGTTGAAGATTTATCGATATTCTGTAATTCACCGTTCAGGTTCTAGGAGCGTCACGGTCTACTGGACACCGGGCGCTCTAACACTAAAATATCAAGACGAGGGTTAAGCGTGTGCTTCCCGAAGCGTTGGTAAATAAATTAGCGTCTGGTGGCGCAATGAAGCGCAGTGACATCAGCGCCGTCTCCGCGGAGGGTGCGCGAACAGCTGTTTACGTAACGCTAGGGTACGTTGCCTTCTGACGTCATCCGAATACACCGGTACGCACGCGAACAAAAAAATGTTGGGCCGAAAAGATCTGCGATTTATTTCACCGAAAATGTTGAATGTGAATTGTGTTTCCAATCAAAACCTTAAACCTTGGGGTGGTTCTTTTTAACAAAGCGGGGTGTTGCTTTGTGTTTGTCGAGGGACAGGCGGGATGTTGCCAGAGTAGGAACTCGTGTCGTGTCACAAAGTGAAACCGAAAAGGCTGTCGTTCAAATAAGACGAATCGGCTGGTTACTGTGAAGCGTAAATATTACATTCATTAGAGTAAGAGGATGCTGAGTTAGCACTAGCATTCCATATTACTAAGTATTTTCTTTATCTAAGTAGTGGTAAAACGATTTACTTGTTGATTGGGTTCGTTATTAACGTTAATGCCTAGTGGTTAATGCTCTTTTTGTTCCGCAGTTTCACAATATTCTGTCAAAAAGGAATCTATAATAATATCGAAAAAGTACAATCAACTCGGGCTTTCGTGTCAATAGTTAAATGATAATGATAACTGATGGACAACGGATATTGTGAACCAAAGCTTTGTAGAAGTTGATTGATTATATCGATTTGATGAATTTCCTTTCATAATTTAGTATCACAACCATTTTACTTTTTCTGTAGGAATCGGGAACGTAATTTCCTCCGCCATATTAAAACTTTCACATTATAATTATTATTCCTACACATATTTTGTTAAGCGTAGGTAAGTTTTTAATATTCATGATTTTCCGTACCTAAGCCGAAGCTTAAGTAGGTTAACTACGCGGAAATTTTAACAAAAACACCTTCATTGTTTTCTCAAAAACATTAAGTTAGTAATAAAACTTGGTTATAATCTGCCGTTAATAGGCACCTGATACCGGCGGCAGCTTACGAGAGGAACTTACTCGATAATGTTATATTAAGTATCATTAAGTGTCACTAGCGCAGCCTGATATTTCGTACCTGTAATGTATTGCCGGGAACACCCGCCTGCAACAGCACGTCTTTTACACTGTGGGCACGAAGTACCGACCCGAATTACAGCTACGAATTACTACTATAGCGTTGGCACACGCAGTGACTAGGTATCCTAATACTAGTACCTACTAGGTACCTACGAGTATGTATATCAATGAACTTTGATGATAATAGGTTGGGGAAAAAGTTTCTTCGCATTTTTTAAGAAAATTCAGAACATTTTTTAATATAGTTTATTTACATTTAACTATAGTATGTAGGTACCATTTTGTTCGATAACTTTTTGCCATCTTGTAGGTAGGGACATGATCCCATTGCTATAGAAATTTTGGGACTTCTGATCAAAATACCGCGACAAGTGGTTTTGGCAGTCCTCTCGTGATGTTAACCTGTCACTGCCTAAAGAATTCTGAAGAGACCGAAACAGGTGGAAATCTGAAGGTGCAAGGTCAGGACTATACGGAGGATGCATGTTAATGCATAATGAGAGAGTTTGGCTGGGAGGTGTTAACCTCCCAGCCAAACTCTCTTAATTTTTGCTGAGTGGCTAAAGACATGTGAGGTCTAGCGTTATCATGATGAAAAACCACACCGCTTCTGTTGATTAATTCCGGCCGCTTTCTCTTAACTTCTTGCTTTGATCTCATCAGTTGCTCGCAAGTAGAGATCAGAATCGATGGTCCTGCCTAGTGGTAACAGTTCATAATGAATAATGCCCTTCCAATCCCACCACACACACAGCATCACCTTGTTGCGAGTTAACCCGGGTTTCGCCACAGTCTGTGAAGCCTGACCGGCCTTTGACCACGACCTTTTTCGCACGTTCTTGTCGTACGTGATCCACTTTTCATCACCAGTTATCAGCTTCTTCAAAAATGGTTCAGTTTCATTACGTCGTAATAAAGAATCACAAATGAGTACACGGTTATAGGTTTCTTTCAGTGAGCTCGTGAGGTACCCAAATATCGAGCTATTTTGTGTACCCAGTTTTTTCAAATGTGCCAAAACTGTTTTGTGGTCAATTCCCAGTTCTTCAGCTACGTCGTAACTACTGATATGCCGATCTTGCTCCACTGTTTTAAAAATGGCATCCATTTTATCCGTAATAGGGCGACCAGAACGACGTGCATCTTTGACATCATAATTTCCGGATTGAAAACGCTTAAACCAAATTTGTGCTACTCTCACAGACACTGCACTAGGTCCATAAACATCGCAAAAAAAATTCGCGGCTTGCGTTGCATTTTTACCTTTTTTGTAGTGAAATTTTAAAATGTATTGAATTTCTTCATTAGATTCACTCATCTTGACAGTACGAAAAACAAATGAAAATCATACATTTTCCTAATTTAAATTTGGAATTATGTTCTTTAAAATTTAAACTTTCAATGATACCAAAACCAGCCAGATACAAATAGTATAGCCAAAGAGATTTTATTACAAGTTCATACATACTATAATGCGAAAAGACTTTCCCCAACCTAATAGAATTGTATTTATTGTCTTAATGGGGAATACGTGAAAACATATAACATTATGAATATAACGCTGAAAAAATAAAACAATTACTTACAAAATAATGTCAATTTCTTTAAGAGCAGACAAAAATAAATAAACTTTTGAGCTCAGTTTATCTTATGCTGTAAAACAATAATAAACTCCCCACACTAATTGAGAAAGACTGCCATTAAATAAGGAATTAAAAATAAAGTGCTATTTTTAACAATTTTCACCGAAATCCCTTAATGGCGTCGCTTTCAGTTCCAAATATCATTATAACTTTTAAACTACTGAATGGATTTTAACAAAATCGGAATGGCTGCCGTGCCAAAATCGCAAAAGAGTTACTGACGCCTAATGAAGTGTCTTAGATCATAGAAAGGTAGGTTACATAAGGAAAATCATATTATTCTATAATTTCGTGAATCGTGTATTTCAGGAACCCGAGAGTAACATACAGAGTTTTAGAAAGGTACTTAATGATAAAGGCAGTCAGCTAAATAGAAAAAAATAGAAAATAATCTTCACTGTCTATTTTTAAGCTATTGCATAGCTTCTATCGCGGGCCTTGAGCGCGGGGACCTAATCCAGAAATTCCGTAACGAAAAAACCTCACGCTATCGCTGTCTCGCTTTAACATCTATTCGACTCTATCGCACTACGCTACTCAGCCGCCATAGCTACCGGCCGCCATATTCTTGTCTTGTTTGTTGTCAAGAACTTTGTCAACAAAGCGCTGTTTTTCCTACACCAGTACCCTCTCCTCTAGTGATCTAATAATTTCTGGCAGTTCCTTTTTTCTGTGTACTGCGTATTTTATTCTTATAAATATTAGTTTATTAAATTATGATCTTCACAAAAAGTGATTGTTGATAGTGGGGTTTGAACTCACGAGCAGTCGATTACGAGTACATTCAGTTCCCCTGTTGCACCGCAAGGCTACAATGACTTAATTAAAGCTTGCCAAATAGTTGATACCATTCCAGTTGAACCATTTTTAAACTTGACTAGACGGTTGGAAATGACTCATGTACATGGAATTTTTTCGCTGTCAAAACAGTTTGTCACTCTTTTTTTATTAATTTTTTTTTTTTTTTTTTTTATTTAAAATTACTTTAGGTTCAACACTTTCGTCTATTTTAAAGTTGTTATTATGCTTATATTTGAATAGTATTTGACTTTGTTTACGTAGTTATACACTTTTACGACGTTCAGCACTTATTTATTTTGTTTTTAAGCTATTGCATAGCTTCTATCGCGGGCCTTGAGCGCGGGGACCGAATCCAGAAATTCCGTAACGAAAAAAAAAAAAAAATAATATCAAAGAAAAAGAAATACTGCATAAATAAAATAAATAAATAATTATAATTGCATAAGTTGATACAAAATGCTATGCAATAGCTTTACCGCGGCAGTCCCCGAGTGCCACACGTCTTTTTTAAACAAGATAACAACATACAATTTTTTTTAATACTCTTGTGTTAGGGCAGTCGCATTATTTGTATTGTTCTGAACGAGTCTAGTAGGTGCTCTAGAATAAAGCTACATCGATGTTTCCACAGAAATGTGTTAATCAATAACTCATGAATTCATGATATTTCCAGTAGACCCGAGTACAATTCCGAATATTGTGGTTCTAGGAATGTACCGTTAGCACATCGATCGATTAGGTACCTATTTCAGATTCATAAACACGGTCTTTTGGCTTGTGAGTTGTGGAAAGCGTAATGACAATAACAAACCGTCATAACATTGATAAGGATACAGGGGCAATTGTCATACTGAACTTAATTACCTAATGCGTTGCGGAGGTCTAAGCGACAATGACCATTCAACGAGGTTAACAGATTTGTAGCAATGCAATAGATTTATAAGTAATAGCAATATGAAGTAGCTACTATACCCGAATCGCTTTAGCGTGAAAATAGCTATCATTGACCCAACTACATTTTCTAGAATTGCATATAAAATACAATCATATTTCACGAGTTCATACAGTGATATAATTATGCGCAGGATTTATTTATGATAATCATTTGTCATACTCATAATTAGAGGTGAAAATTGATATGACTTAATTGGCGGACAGAATAGTATAGTGATCGATGGACAAGTAATTAATGAAATGATAGGTTGGGTGCTGCATCCGCGTTTTAATTTGCGCCAACATCTGTGACAAACTGGCTCTTTGAATATAATGAAAACTGCGGTTGGAAATAGTTTCGGTGATATCAGACCAATTAATTGGTTTAACTCAACAACCGCAGTAATTAATTGCCCAATTATATTATCGCCCTGAGTGTAGGTTGTGATAAAAAGTCACGTAAATTATGAAATACAGGATTTTATACGTTTTATGATTAAGTGAGTCATTTTGTTCGCAAACTTTCTATTTAACGAATTTATTAGTTTTATACCTACTTCATTTACCTATTTTCCGAAACCAGTATTTAATAGGCTTCATAGCCGGCGAACTACAGCCGGCCCAGGTGGTGACCGTGACTTGCGTCTTTTGTTATCTTCCTATTGTTCTCGTTCAACAAATGGCGAGTCCAGGGAATCGCTATTGTAAGCAATTACAATCTTTCATTGTACGAGAAATAACAAAAACATATTGAAGGTTCGATAACTGATACGAGCCGAATGAAATAAAGTGCTAATCAATGAAGTGTTTATTCATTTTCTAACGAACTTTGGAAGTTTAAAAAGCATTATGAACTTGTGAATTGTTTCGTCCTAACGTCTATTTTACTTGTTTTTCAGTAAGTAACTTCCAGTTGATTTCGAAACGTTTTTTGAGGTCGAAAATTGTTGATTTCATTGACGTCGTCGGCGGTTATTGCAGAAGTCATAAAGGCTTACTTGTTATTTACTATATTGCAGCGTCTATTGTACTTGTGCTTTATTGCGGAAGCGAAACAACCAGCAAATAGACAAGATGGCTAGCAGCTTACACAATATTACCGAGAAATGTTTCTGATAACAACTAAAACCGACTTGAAATATCAGGAGATATTTTATTGTCACTTATAAATGTATAGTGATACTATGAGGCAAGCACGTAAACTACTACAAATATACATAAGTTACGATAAAAATGCATTCCGTTCATTGTAATTATTGTAAAAGTTTCTCGGAATACAGACATCCGACAATACAACGTGTTTTTTTCATATCCCATAACTCTAGGGTTATATTCTATGAGTAATAATAATACAAAATGTCCTAGATTATGTGGTCCAAAAATGCATAGTTTCGAAGATAATTATCACCAATCATATCAATTTAGGTCAAAAATTGTCACCCGTATGACGAATTGTTACTTTTGCGACGTTGCCAAACTGATGAAACTGTGACCCTCGATGTTTGTAGGTATCTAAGTTTCATTGATAAATACGAGTAATTCATTTTCATTCAAACCAATAATTAATATTTAAAGCTAAGAAAATGCGACGTTGTCATATTTCACGTAAGGGTGTTTTACATTAATAATCGTGATTTTGTCGAATCATTAAAAAAAAAAAATATATATATATATTACTAGCTTTTGCCCGCGGCTCCGCCCGCGTGGATGTCGGTTATCGCGTAAAAAGTAGCCTATGTCCTTCTCCATATCCCAGGCTATATCTCAGCCAAATTTCATGACGATCGGTTCAGCGGCTTAGGCGTGAAAACGTAACATACAGACAGACAGACAGACAAATAGACAGACAGACAGAGTTACTTTCACATTTATAATATTAGCATGGATAGTACTTATTAAAAAATAATTCATATGCCGCCAGTTGATTCTTTGATATGGTCTCATTCCTACCTAGAGTTATGGGATATAAAAAAAAAAACACCTTGTATACTCGTAATTATAGGACAGTAAAATGATATTCAACTACGGATACATTCGAGGTACTTATAGTAGCTAATACGAATTGTGAGTTCTAAGTTACTTCTGAAAATAAGTAAGCAGGAGGTAGGAAACGTGTATAATGGGATTATCATTTAATGCATATTCAAAATAAGGGCAACGCCTACGCAGCCAGTCGGTAGGAGGCGACTTTGTAAGTACTTAATACTTATTATTTTCGAACACAATGTGAATTGTTACTGAAATAAAATGAAAAAAAAAAAAAAAAAATGCGGACAGGAACTCTATGAACGTAACAGACTTCCTTTTTCGACTCTACATCGTTGAATATTGCAAAAATATAAAATCGCATATTAATTGGACAATCAATATAGGATAGTACCTAAATGGTAGGTTACTGCCGTTTACGCCGTTATAAAAATTGGCTTCAGTTTACTTATTAAAGGCTCGCGACGCGACACAAAGACACCGCGTGCCGCACGACAAGCGGTCTCTTTGTGTCGCATCGCGTGTCGCACTTGTTTGTAGGAGCTTTAACGTGTCTCGTTAACTTTATTACACCGTACGAGGTATCCTTGCAGCATGAGCAGTTAATAAATTAATTCGAAAAGCTAAAGGGTATGTGGAAAAAGTTCTCTTTTTTCTATGACGTAGGTAATCGGTCAAAAGAATGGAAAAGGAAGAAATAATATATTTTTTTATAAAGCAAAACTCCCGATCGGGTGTCCTCTCTTTTCTATGACACTCCTTCCCGAACGTGTTCAAAATCGAGTTATTACCCGACGCCCTACAATTTTGGCTCGTATGATAGCTGGATTTTAACTGCCACCTACACTCAGCCCACGTTCACACGGACGTAAAAATATCGCGGCGGAATTTTATCGCGCACTGGTTTCTCAACTCTCGGTGTTGAGCCGAGCATTGAGAATCCAACAAAGTGCATCCCAGTGCATCGATAAAACACACTGTTGGATTTTCAACTCTCGGCGCTAAGCAGAGCGTTGAAAGTCTAGTGCGCGTAAACAAATCGCCGCAGGAAAAATCGCTCGTGCGAACCTGGGCTAACTGGTTGACCATATCATATGCTTCGAATGCATTCAAAATCTCGTTACTAGCCATAAATTCGGCAGTACGATGCTCACTGTTTAGATTATATAATTTCTATGCCTTCAGCTATTATTTTGCAAAGATAGCACACTTATATAATGTGACTGGCGACCCGCCCCTGCTTCGCACGCTTTTAACGACTTGACATAAGATCGAGATTTCTTTATTAAATGTAAGGTTAGTAAAAATGTATCATACACATAAACCTTCCGAATTTGAATTCAAAATATTTTATTTCACATAAACCTACATGGGCACTTATGAAACGTCAGAAGCTAGGTGCACGGTTCCAATTAGTCGTTTCCTATGGAGAAGAGCCTGCAAGAAACTCCACGGTTACTCTTTTAAAAATAATTGGCTTTTACAATATTTTCAAATACGAGTAACAGTGTTAATAGGTATGGGAGGACAGTGTAGGCCTTTCAAAAACTATCACTGATAGTTTTTGAAAGGCCTTTTCTATTTTATTAAGTACCTGATAGTGTGTACAATCTACAGCTGAATTAGCAGCAGCTTTCGATGTTAGCACCAAAACAATATTGGTCCATTTGTGTCTAATTGGCAAGGTAAAAAAGCTTGACAAATGGGTGCCCCACGAATTGAATGATCGCCAGCGCGAAGAACGCGTCGAGTTGAGCCTTGTACTGCTGAACAGGCACATAAACGAAGACATTATTGAATCGCATTGTAACTTGCGACGAAAAATGGATTCTATGGACAATCGCAAGCGCTCAGCAGCTCGCAAGCGATCCTGGTTCAGCACCTAAACAATGCCCCAAACGAAAACTGACCCTTAAAAAAGTAATGGTCACTGTTTGGTGGTCTAGCACCGGTGTCATACAGCTTCTTACGAAACGGGATGAGCATTACGAGGGCGGCACTGAAAATTTCGGGAATCAAGGAAGAGACACAACATTACTATTTAAAAATGTATTTATTGCTTTTCGAAGTATTCTCCGCGAAATTTGACACATTTTTCCATACGATGGAACCAATCATTGAAGCAACCATTCCATTCGGAAGTTGGAGTTTCCAAAATGGCCGTTTTGTAGGCGTCCACAGCTTCTTCAGGTGATGAAAATCTCTGTCCACGCAATTTATTCTTTATTTTAGGGAAATTATAGAAATCATTAGGGCTTAGGTCGGGGCTGTACGGCGGATGGTCTAATAATTCTATATTTTCTTGCTCTAAAAACTCTTTTGTTCTGTGCGCGGTGTGAGAACTCGCATTGTCGTGATGGAGGATGATGCGGCGGTTGCAGTTCTCTTTACGGAGTTCAGAAACGACCTGTGGCAAACAAATGCTAGCATAACATTCTGCATTAACCGTTCTTTGTCCCTCAAGAGGAATAGTCGTAACATGGCCGGTTTTGGAGACAAACGTGGCCACCATTTTTTTTGCAACACTCCGTGAACGAACAATTTTTGTTGGCTTTAACTCATTTTCGAACACCCAAACTCGTGACTGGTTTTTTGTTTCGGGTTCGTACGCATATATCCAGGATTCGTCACCTGATACGATGTTGTATACAGCATTTGAGGATCCTGCGTGGAATCTTTCGAGAGTTCTGACGCACCAAGTAACGCGAGCCGCTTTTTGCTCTTCACAGAACGAATGCGGTATCCATCGGGAAAACAACTTTTTTACACCTAATTGTTCATGCAAGATTATTTGTATTTGACTCATGCCAATGTCTAAAGTTGTCTGAATTTCGCGGTATGTCACATGTCGATCTTCCTCAATCAGCTTACGCACAGCATCAACGTTTTCTTGGGTGACTGCAGTTTTTGGACGACCTTGACGGGGATCATCACTGAGCTTGACACGTCCACGTTGAAATTCAGCAAACCAGCGATAAATTGTGGTTTTGGATGGGGCTTCATCACCAAATGCAGAAATCATCCGGTCAACACACTGTTTTTGTGTTAAACCACTTCGAAAGTCATAATAAATCATCGCTCTTGAATTTTCTCGAGTCAATTCCATTTTCTCAACGACTAAACAAGTTTGACAAAACCTTGTGACAAAACCGAGAATCTTTTTTTAAATAAATAAATGGTATTCGATTTTTAAAACCAAGGAGATTTTAATTAAAAAGATTTTAATATGACAGGAACAGTGGAAATATTCCATTCCCGATACTTTTAGTGCAGCCCTCGTACTGCAGATGTGTACTGTGAAGAACTGAACTGAACTGAGAAGCTCGCACATCTCTAACCAGCTTTGGTCAATCGTGCGGCTCCGCTGCTCCTGCACGACAACGCGCGACCTCATACTGCACAGCAGACGGTCTCCAAGTTACAAGAGCTGGGGTTGGAAGTTCTCCGTCATCCACCGTCCTCACCAGACCTTGCCCCTACAGACTTCTACTTTTTCCAGAATTTGGATAACTTCTTGGCGGGGAAAAAATTCAAAAATTCAAAGAGGCAGTTCAAATTGCATTTGAAGAATTTGTTGCCTCCCGTCCAGCAGACTTTTTCAAAAAGGGCATCAATAAGCTACCACTTCGTTGGCAAAAATGCATTGATTGCATGGATAATTACTTTGATTAATAAATATAATATACAGGGTGTTTGGCAGAACGTTGAACATACGAAAATGGTGGATAGGTGGGGTGATCTGCTACTTACTCAGGCCTAATTTATTTGGCCCTGGCCCCCTGGATATTAAAAAAAAAAATTTTTTGCTTTCTTCTAGTTTCACCACTTTCTTAACTTTAAAGTGTAATTTGTATTAAAAATGGGTAAAACAGGCAATATTTTTATTTATTACATCTTTCTGTAAGTTTGAGGAGTCATAACTTTTTTCTAGCTAACATCTCAATAAAGCAATAATTTTATAAGAATCTGCCAATATTAAAGATAAAAAAATAAACTAAAATATTGCCTGTTTTACCCATTTTTAATAAAAAAATACACTTTAAAGTTAAGAAAGTGGTGAAACTAAAAGAAAGCAAACAAATTTTTTTTTATATTCAGGGGGCCAGGGCCAAATAAATTAGGGCTGAGTAAGTAGCAGATGACCCCACCTATCCACCATTTTCGTATGTTCAACGTTCTGCCAAACACCCTGTATATCGGAGACAGTAAGTCCTTTCATTTGATATGATATGTATGACACACGGTAAAGTTTGCAAAACTTTTGTTTTTTCTTTTTTGCGTCCAGATCTCTGATAAACATATGAATTGCTGTCTGCGACAGACATTCATATGTGTATCAAATTTCAACATAATCAGTCCGTTAAAGTCTGAGCAAATTGGCTGCTGTGACAGACGGACAGACAGACACAAGAGTAAACCTATAAGGGTTCCGTTTTTTCATTCGGACGTACGGAACCCTAATGATAGTGAAAACCGCATCAAAATCTGTTGCGTAGTTTTGGCCATCAACGCGGTCACACAGAAAAACACGAAAAGAGACTTTATAATAAGTATAGATATGTACAGGATGTATTTCTGAGATGGGGCAGTAAAAACAGGCTACATGAAAACGGTCTTAGGAGTGTCCTTCGATCCTGTTTCTTGTAAGGATAAAAAAAACTCAGCACTTTTATTTACTTTAAGAACAAAATTTAGAAAGAAAGAAAGAAAAAACGTTTATTAGCGGTAAACATGATGCAATAAAGAACATAAACACAAAAAAAATTGAAAACAATGGGGAAAAATGCGTCACATCCACGCAAAACGGCTATCGCTCAGCATTATGCTACGACCCTATGCAAGACAGAGCCCCAGCGCTGGTTTTCAGCGACAGCCGGCGTTGACGTAATGACGTCGTCCGGTGCAGCAAACAATTATTAAGACGCAGTACCAGTTTGAAAGTAGAAAGTTTGTTGCTTTTGAAAAAACTTATACCTACCATACAATTTTTTTTGCGGTTTCTGATTTTTGTAGCGGACAGTCTTTTTAAACGTTTCCCATACAAGTCTGAAAGTTCAAAATGATTTGAGGTCAATTTTATTATTCTCAGAACGTCGGAAAAAGCAAGCAGCAAACATATCCTGTTCTTAAAGTAAATCAAATTATAACCCAATATAATAATAAAATAAATATAATTAATAATAATTTCTAAAATTGCCCTATTATTTCTTTCGAAGTTTATATTTTTTGTTTCGTTTCGGCTAGTTTGTCCATCGTAAAAAAGTAAGTTAGAATTTCGTTCCAACCAAAAGTATGGAAAAAGGTTTTTGTGATTTCTGACTCTTCTAGTACTCAAACCTCAGTTGGTCCAATAGTTTTATTGATCCCTATATCCCTATACGCATCAAAAAACGTTTTTGTGAAAACTGCCGATTTTCTTGCTGACTGCAATTTTTTTTCCAAAATCAGTAATTGCAGATCAAAAAATCGCAAAAAGTTAAGGACAGTCTCCTAAGACCGTTTTCCTGTAGCTACAACGGATAAGATAGGGTGGATTTTTGAGACGGGGCAAGTAAGGGTGGGCCCTTACTGCCCCGTCTCAAAAATCCACCCTGTAGATGGACAACAAAAGCTCCTGATGTTTAGACCTTTTATTATACAACAATTACGAGTTTCAAGTTGAGTTCACTTTGATCGCTGACCTTAACGCTGAAGTACATAATCTCCACTGTATTATAATTTGAAGTGCTTTATACATCATTTATTTGTACATACACGAGGAGGATATTTAAAATGATGTAGGTAACGAAATGCTTTAAAAAAAAAGGTAAAAATTTCTATAACTTTTTTATATTGAACCTCTTTTTCTTTAAGTTATCGAGAATATCAACGACAGTTGAAAAACTGGCTAAGTGCGTATCGGACCAATCACAATGAAGGGTTCCGTAGTTGGGTTGAATTTATCCCAAAAACAAACTTAACATTGTAGTTGAAAAACATGTTCTTCCATACAGAATGTATCGGATAACATATTTTTCAACTGCAAATGAAATTGGTTGAGTATATTACTCGGTAACTTGTAAAGCCTACTTAAAATTAAAATTAATTTATTTCAGGTCCAGGTCAGTTTCTTTCAGGCCCATATAAAAAAATAAAAAGGAATTTTACAAATAGGCATGGCTATTTGTAAAATTACACTATAAATGTTACGGACTATTTACTTACAAATTAATAGACATACAAAATAATTACAGAAATTGAAAATGAATTTAGAATTATAAGTAAAATATACAAAAATTTCAAAAAAAAAAAAACTTACTTAGCTGTGATAGTTTTCCTTTAAATATACACATTTAGCTGGCAGGGGGGGGGGGACACTTGACTCTAACAAAATTCAGCACTTTAAAGCTTGAACGGCCTATCCAACGATACCCCACACCATGGGATAGACGAGGAAAAAAAATATCATCCCTAGTTTACGTGTAGGGGAGGTACCCTAATTTTTTTATTTTTTTTAGATTTTATTTTACCACTTTGTCGGCGTGATTAATATACCCATACCAAATTACAGCTTCCTAGAATTAAGAGTTGCTGAGCTAAACCATGGACAGACAGACAGACAGACAGACGGACATGGCGAAACTATAAGGGTTCCTTGTTGACTACGGAACCCTAAAAATATAATACTGAAGAAGAATAATTATTGTTAAATCGATTGGTCGTATCGTATCCTAGATATAGGAGCACCAGTGCTATTTATTGTACCAACATAATTATCTCTTTATGTTCGATAATTTTATTTCCTTTATAATAGGGATGATTCCTGGGTAAAAAAAAAAAACTGTTTAGTCCGTCAATTAGATAATAAAAAAATATTAGAAACGTATTTTTGCTTTATCATATTAATAAAAAATGACTTAGATATAACACATTAAACTTGGGGAGTGGGGGCTCGTTACGTCACAGCTCAGTATAAAATCTACTGAGAAGTGACGTCATGCCACATTTGAACTCAATGTATCGCCGTGATGTTTTGATTACGTAAAAAAAGAAAAAATACGTGTCCAATATTTTTTAATAATCTACATGACGGACAAAAAAAAAATTTTAGTCATCATCCCTATTCAATGAGAATCTCTGATATTCCGTGAACGATTTGCACTCTGGCAACCAATTAACAGCTTCAATAGAAGATGTGGGCGTGTAATAGGAAAAGATTTTTTTTTTGTTCAGAAAGCATGGAACATGAAGACTCGGAACAGTCGGAACGCTCTACTGGTTCCCTACGTAATCAATCAAACTATGCCACCACTTCCGATATTAAGGTATAATAAGGCTAAACATGATTCCTGTAAAATACCTCCCGACATACTCAAATTGAACGAAACAAAATTTAAAACTTGTATAAAACGAACACTATGCAGCCAAGCATATTATAAGTTGGGGGATTATATCACTGACAAAAATGCTTGGCTCAATGCTGGTCCTGCTCCATAAGTGCGCATAAACTAAATGATTAGCATTTGAAAATATTATTGGAGCTGCTGAAGATTGTAAGACTATCTTTGCATTGTATAAACTCAATCTCCTTGAATTATATAATTGCATAGCACAGGTGTGAGTACTATGTACTATAGAGCTACCATTTACCGGGTAATATGTCTTTTATTGACTTGAATGTGCCCTGGCGGCTGAGAGTATGTCATGCTCACTCAAATGTCTCGCTGGTGGTGGCGTGTGTGTTGGATCATTAAGTTTCCTTCAAAATGGTTGAGCTAAATGGTGCTGATCCATGCGTCATGTTCGTGAACGGGCGCCGTCAGTTGGGACTGGTCATCTCTTAGCTGCCACGACTTATTTTAATTTTTGAATTGTTTTTATGTTTTTATTACGGACGCTACTAACGAGCACGTCTTACTACATGGTTCTCACATGTATAACTTCAACATGAATGATGTAACCCATATTCTGTAACAATATTTGGTTTTAAAAGAGTGTCCGTGGAGTTTCTTGCCTGTTCTTCTCCATAGGAACCTACTACGCTTTGGAATGGGCAACTAGCTTCATCTTTCTGACTGACCGACCTCTTGACAATATTCAAAAGTGCCTGTAATTGGTTTATTTGAAATAAATGCTTTGAGTTTGAGTTTGAGGAACATTTTGTTCTATACCCAGCAATGAAAATGTACTCCACCTGAAAGCGCTGTCTTACTTTCAAGCAGCACGCAAGTTACGTAACGAAACTTACGTAATCAATAAGAACCTTATTACAATGAGTATCTAGATTCACGTTCTGATGATTTAGCATTGCATGTATTCCTACTACTGTTTTATGTATTTCAATTACTCATCCATGAACATGACGACAACGTTGTAAAGTCGCCATAAAACTCCTACGAATAGAAATCCTTGAATATGATTTTAGATGTATCGGTCGATGTAAACATAACTGGAGTGGAGACCGCGTATCGGTAAGTGTAGTGTGGGACGCCCCCCAACTAGATGGACCGACGACCTCAAAATGGTGGATGGGACAGACTGGATGCGGAAGGCGGAGGACAGTGTTGTGGGGCAGTCTGGGAGAGGCCTATGTTCAGCAGTGGACTGCAATAAGCTGAGTTGAATTTAACATAACTGGTGCAATGTGAGTATGCTCAGAGACACCTCTGCCCAACCCTTCGGGGAATATAAGCGTGATGTTATGGTCGATGTAACAAAATGTTCACGTCTTTTCCATCGACATCTTGTTTAAGAAAATATTTATACACTGAATGAGTGAAATATGAATGATGTTATCACAAAATACGTTCTCGCCTTGGCGTAAATCTATTTACAGAACGAATCTGAAAAACTCGCGGCTGCCGTAAAATTGTATCTCATTTTCCGAACGACCTACCTTTTGTGAGGACGTAGCCGACGTATAATAAAATCAAGTATTTACAATTTTCGTCGCGAAAGAATAATAACTACCTACAAATTGTTAAAATCATCAATTACCTATACCTATTTAAAGTTAACTTTATACTCACAATATACTTGGTGAATTTTTGACTGTTGGGTGCAAAAAACCAATATGATTTTTCTTACTTAAATATAATAGTTATAAAACTATTTTAGGCGCGAAATGGAGATATTTTCATCGACATTTGGTAAAACGAATGAACTGACAAATTCATAACGCTAACGACGCGATGGGAAATTATTGTCAGCTCGTAAAATAAATATATTTTCACCCCTATGACAAAAGCTTATGTTTTAAATGAAGAATTCTCGGCTGCCAAGATGAGATTGTATCGCGTTTAACGCGAGAAAACCTCATTTCATCATAATACTAAGTAAACCTAGGAATTTGATCAAAACCTTAGGTTATGATGAGTCTAGTAGGTATGTCGTGTCAGGGTTTTTTTTTTTTAATAACAAACTCATGGAAGATCAGTTTTATAGTTATTCAATAAAACGTTAAAGAAAGTCGCTGATGATGGGTTACTTGCATAAAAACACTTTAAAACATTAATAGTTTTACTATACAAAATTCAACGCAAGATGGTATTATTAAGATAGTACACTTGTACAGGGTTATTGGTAAAACACCACTGATATAATATATGTTACACTAGATTAGTAATTACCGCGCTAAGGCGTTGCCACTGGACATATGGCCACAGCCATATGCGTAGCTAACGTCAGTTCAGTGCTCTGTGTGACGCCAACCGAAGTGAACCTAAATATATTATTAATAATAACTTAATAACTTTAATAATAACTTTTTAATAAGAATAAGAATCAGTATATTACTTTTAAATGATTAAATCAAATCAAATCAAATTATTTTATTGTGGGCATAGGTTATACAGACAGATGTTAGGTAAACTACAGATCCATTATGTCCTGCCTAATAGGCATACAATAATAAATTATGTCAACATGCAACATATCAAAAATTTCATCGTTCATCACATTAAAGCAAATCTTACAAAATAAGAATAAGGTGTATGGTGACAGATTATAGTAGGTACTAATTATTAAGAAAATCTTGGATCGTATAGTAAGCTTTGTCAATTAAAAAAATTACGCAATTTATATTTGAATAGTGGGAGTTCCTTGGTGTTTAAAATGTCCACAGGTATTTTATTGTAAATTTTAGATGCCATTCCAAAAAAAATTTTGCCCAGAAGAGCAGTTTTATGTGGTATACTAGATATTTTAAGTGCATATCTTTTTGATTTTAGTTCACCAAATAGATTTTTATTTGTTTTAACGAATACTGCAACTTCATAAATATAGGCTGATGGAAAGGTCAAAATTTTAAACTTTTTAAAATATGGTTCGCATGATTCAGGAACATAGATACCAGCAATTGCGCGAACGCATCTTTTTTGCGCTTTAAACACAGATTCTTTATGTTTGGCGTTGCCCCAGAATATGATAGCGTATTTTAGGGTTGATGATACGTAGGCATGATAGGCTAATAGGTTTCAAAGCTAATTCGTCGCGTTTAAATAGTGGTTACACTTTTTTGACACATATTAATGAGGTTTGCTTCTCTAGTTATTTAACTCAATGTAAAACACTAACAACATCTCGGGACTATATAACTAACATCATAAATGACAACTTTTGTTCTATGACTTTTAATAATTCATCAGATTTTCATACAAAAATAAAAATACCTACAACGAAATCATGAAGGTTTGTTTTTGGTAAATGTATCATGTTTTGTATAAAGTCATAGAACAAAATATGTTGTTTATGATGTTAGCAATACAGTCCTGCAAGGTTGTTAGTGTTTTAGCAATCACCCTGTATAATATAATCGAACTAGATTTGAAAGTGGGCAGAAGATGGAAAATGTCAATCTTAAAATTGCATCACCGCTCAATTGCCCTCGACGTTTATATGGGCAATTTTGTCATTTCCTATAACATAAAACGGCTAGCTATCCTGCTCTTTTATTATTGCAGTTACTAGGTGCGGAATACATCGGCATTTGCAGGTGTTAGAGACTGCTTTAATTAACCATTAAAGAGGTGTTCCTTCCGGAATAAACGTGGAAGTGGAAAAAATAAGTGATATTTGTTAAAGAGCAATGGGATTAAGTATAAAGTACTCTTATAATATACCTATTTAAAGAACTAGATTAGTACTTTTGCATGGTTGCAGAAGTTTCGAGAAAAGAACCCGACACGTAAGTATCATACACGAACAGGCATGAACATGAACAGGCACGTATCCTCCAGATCCTGTACAAACGGTGTTCAGGCGCGGGGCGCTAGCGGCAAATTTTCTCTTCACGCCAATAAATAGGTACCTACCTATCGCTCACAAGGCTTCCTGCACAAAATATGTTTATCAGATTGCAATGTAGGCTAAATTGAGGATTTACATATGCACTGAATACATTACGTGCAAGGCCATATTTATTGTAAAAAATTGCGCTTCTTTTTGTGATTTTGACTCTGTTTTGGTAGAAAAATAGTCATGGGTTAAAAAATTATAGACACCAATGTGAAACGAGGATGAATTAAAAGCCTAACGGCCAAATGAAATGTCTACTGTTTGTCCTGTACAACAAACTAAAACGCCAAGAAAACTACATCACGTCTTTCTGTCATATCTTGGACCAACCGCGCCATTCGCACATGTTGGATAGACTACAGCTAGAAAGCGGACCCTGGCACGAAGCCAAGACAGCGCCAGCAAGAGAGGATAAATTGTAAAGATAGGTACTTACAGTTGAGCCCAAGATCGTGGTACGTGATGATGGCAGGCTTGGAGCGGTCGCCCTGCACGGCGACGACGATGTCGCCGCGGTCAGTGCGCACACGCACTTCTGCGCAGCCCGCTTCGCCGCTGAACCGAAGAGCACTCGGGAACTGCAGCTGGATGTTCTTTAGCTCTATGTCGTCCATGCTGTGGAAAAAAATAGCTGTAGTATGTGTATGAGCTTTGCTTATAAGTTTAACTAGCGTTTTAGGGTGTAGCGGGGCTACTATTCATATACAGTCAGGGGAATTAATTGTTAAGCAAAATGACTATAACAAGGCCAATTATTGAGGTAGGGTGTCAATTTTCCCTGCCTGTCCAATAAACATGGAACAACGATAAAGTATAGCGTTAGCTAATGTGTTTTGTATGTATTTATTCCTTTACCATTGCAGGTAATGAAGGTATTATTCATATTTTGAAACATGAACAGTTCTGTCGTAAACTAAACACAAGAAGTAATTTAAAAAACCGGCCAAGTGCGTGTCGGACCACGCACAATGAAGTAGTTGAAATACATGTTCTCCCATACATCGATATACGTGGCGGTCAATTCTCCAACTGCAAATGTAAGTTGACTATTACTCGTTATCTTGTAAAGCCTACTTTTCTGTAATAGTTTTCCTTTTGACTTCGTTATATATACTCGTACACCTGTCGTGAATTTTTTCACATATCCAAAATCAACCATCTAGTTGGCAGGGGGGAGGCACTTGACTCTTAAGAAAAATGATCACTTTAAAGCTTAATATTTCGCAAACAGATCCCTGAATCGAAAAATGGTTTTCACACTATGGAAAAGACGAGAAAAAATATCATCCCCACTTTACGTGAACAGGAGGTAGGTACCCTAAAAAAAAAAACTATATTTTATTAGATTTTTGTCGGCGTGATTAATATGTATACCCATGCCAAATGACAGCTTTCTAGTACTAAGATTCTCTGAGCTTAGCCGCGGACAGACAGACTGACGGACATGGCGAAACTACGCAGTGGAATTAAATTATGTAGTCAAAAACAGAGACAGCCGCTATGGGCATATAGACTTAATCCTATTTCTAAAGATAAACTTGTTTAAAAAAAATATTCAACACTTTATGGGAAAATAATAAAATTAACGCAGAAAGCCCAAAATAACCATTTTATAAGTGTTTCACAAAACAAATCAAAAGCAGCCTGGCAAGTAATTAACAAGTCAAAACTTTGTTTGCCCCATGAACCAATATTATCTATAACAAAACATAATATAATTTTAACGCACCCCATGGACAAAGCTGATGAATTTATTAATCTCTATCTACAAACAAATTGTACGTCGACAAAAAAAACTGGTTAGTGAAAATGTGACGTCGCAGACTCGCAGTCATTATTTAACTGTTGCAGATGATAACATAATTAATATAATTAACAGCCTTAAGAATACGAATACTGTTGGATACGATGGCATATTAACCAAAGTAATAAAATATGTCAAGGAAGTTATAGTGCCACCACTATCACATGTAATCAATCTCTGTATTGCTGATGGTATATTGCCAAATAGTTTAAAAACAGTAATAATTAAGCCTCTTTTTAAAAGAAATGACAGAACTGTTAGAAATTATAGAAAATTGCAAAAATTCCGTATTTTCAAAAATAGTTGAGAGAATTGTTTATAATTCAATATATCGTACACCGAGTGCAATAACGTCATAAATAACAAATGACGTTTTTTTCAGGGGATCGATTTAAAAGGTATTTTTTTTATTAAAGTGAAATGTATTTAAAATCCTATAATATATCGATTACCAAAATATTGGCTATACTCTATACTCTACACTCTAGGTGGCAATTTTTTATTGTTTTTCATCACGATACTTACATTTATGACTACGTAGAACTTGTTTGTGCAATAACATCATAAGGGCCGAATTAAAGAAAAAATCTATACTCTAAATGTATAAAATAGCACTTACATAAACTTTTACAATGGGTAACAATAATCAACATTGTTATTAAAATAAATGGCATAAAAATCTAACAAAAATATGATATAATCAGATTTTTAGGAGTAACTAACAGGCTAGAAATAAAATTTGTTGACTTGTGTTTTATTACCATAACATGTAAATAGTACATAACTGTACTAGTTTATAATTAATCTAGCATTCTTAATGTTTTTGGCATGGTACTGAGTACCTAATTACTCTTACATTTAACAATACTATTATTGCCTCAAATTGTATGAAATATTTGTCATAATTACCTTTGTGACGTTGTTGCTCCTACAATCGGATTTAGACGCATGTTTGTCATTATTTTGTGATCAAAAATTCATTTTACCAATTTTAGCATTTATGACGTTATTGCACCGGGTGTGCGATATGCTTAATACGAAAAAAAAAAAAATGTTTTGCAATGAACAAAAGGGTTCATAAAAAATGTTAATATTAATATGGCTCTATTTTACCTGATACCTAGTGTTATTACATCGGTCGATAAAAAAAAATATGTTTGTGTGATGTATACAGACATGACGAAGGCGTTCGATTTTGTGGATCATAAAATTTTACAGCAAAAATTACATGGATATGTTTAGAATCATACCTAAGTGATAGATTACAATGCACGGGAATCTCCAGAATATGTCCTATAACTTAATTAGAAACCACATATATAATATCTCTGGAGCAAGAAACATAAAATATGGCGTGCCTCAAGGTAGCGTTTTAGGTCCGCCGCTTTTCTTAATATATCTTTATGACCTCCCAAAATCCAAAGGACAAAAAATGATACTCTTTGCAAACGATAGCACGGCTAATAAAGAATGTAATAATCTAAATAATTATCAAATTGACATAAATAATTCTCTATATAAAATAATAAATTGGCTTAATCATAATAATCTTTTAATTAATTAGGTACTCTAATACTTATATAATAATATTGTAATAAATCGTTTTTAGTAATATTAATCATTTGTATGTCAATATTGGTAAAACATAGTGCACTATCAAATTTTTAAGACTTTTGTATGTAATCAATCACCTGTTTCACAAATAAACTATTCTATTCTATAAGGGTTCCTTGTTGACTACGGTACACTAAAAACATACCTACATTTATTGACAATGTTTTTTTATCAAAGCAAATGTGTTTGTGTACGTCCATGGAAAAGGTTTGGGTTTTAATCAACGCAGCGAGCAAAAACTTTTAATCTTTCGGGTTGTATATTTCTTTAAATTTTCTTATTATGTCGTACCTAAGATTTATTTCTTTTATGTTCGCAGAAATATCTTTTTATACAAACGTTATAATAATAAAAAATAATGTTAGATTAAAGAAGTGCAAAGTATTGTATAAGACTACTTACTCGATTTGAACCTTTATTAATAACGAGTTCGTATAATCACCGAGTAGCGCTTCAATAAATGGAAAATAGAATTTTATATTCGCTCTACAAGAAGATTCCAAGCACTTAAATCTAATATTTATCGATGTTGTGTTCAGTAAAATCTCCAATCCGTCTTGGGTAATCTTGCCGCAAAAGTTTCAAGTTAAACTGAAAGAACTTGACCACAGGATTTTAAACTTAAGGGGGATACGCTGAGATAAGATAACCCACGAAATTCAAATTTTCTTAAGTTTTTATTTAAGGCTTTGACAGACAACAGACACAATAGAAAAACTATTGTTAGCGGTCACCGGTGACCGCGGTGGCAGTCAATGTGTTAAGAGAGTTGTATCGATGAGTTTGATGATTTTAATTCTGTAAATACATATTTCTTACGCTTGCAAATTATATTTTGATCAACATACATACTGATTTTTTTTTTTGGGTTTGAAATTACCAAATAACTTTTCCCGCTCTAGGCGGAGCGGGAGAAACTTTTACTGACTAAAACCCACCCGTGTTCCTTAGTGCTTAAATTCAAATTTTCTTACGTTTTTTGTTTGCAGGTCAGAATCAAGTTGTATGGTTATAACGTATGTACTTTATATTTACCAGAGTAAAAAACGACGTACGTGTCTCAAGCCGAAAGTCTTTGACCAGTGCGTGTTGCCATTTATGACCTATGGCACTGAACCGTGGTCACTCACAATGGTCCATATTAGAAGGCTAAAAGTCACCCAAAGAGAAATGGAGAGGGCTATGCTTGGAGTTTCCCTACGTGATCGAATCAGAAATGAAGAGATCCGCAGGAAAACCAAGGTAACCGACATAGCTCGAAGAATTGCCAAACTTAAGTGGCAATGGGCAGGGCACATTGCTCGCAGAACAGTCGGCCGTTGGGTCCCAAAAGGTTCTGGAGTGGCGATCGCGTACCGGAAGACGTGGCGTGGGAAGGCCTCCCACAAGGTGGGAAGATGACCTTGTGAATGCCGCAGGAATCCGCTGGATGCGGGAAGCACAGAACCGGTCGAAGTGGCAGTGTTTGGGGGAGGCCTATGTCCAGCAGTGGACGTCTTTCGGCTGAAATGATGATGATGATTTACCAGAGTAACTCTGTAAAAGTACAAATTGCCCGATTGAATGACCATTTCATGAAAACATGACATTTTAGGCCAATTCTAACTTGGGAGTTGTATGGATGATTCTTATGATTATAATTCCAGCAAAACATTATTTGTTACGGGCGCGTCTAACTTTTTTATTACCATACAACCTTATACGTGCAAGTTGCAAAAAACGTTGGGAAATTCGAATTTCGCGGGCTACTTCATCGCATCCCCTATATGGATTTTCCAAAGAACTTTTATAAAGTGTCTTCATTTTAATCTTCCCTCGCACATTCCTAGATAATCCTTTTTCTATTGCTCCTTTGAGTATAAAAGAGGGGACACAGAATATATTAATATTGAAGCTCATATTATACATAAAAAACCCAGCAAAGTGCGTGTTGGACCACACACAACGAAGGGTTCGGTAGTTGGGATGAATTTGTCCCAAGAACAAACTAAACTTTGTAGTTGAAAGAATGTTCTCCTATACATCGATATACGTCACGGTCAATTCTCCAACTGCAAATCTAAGTAATCGCTTTTTTTTTTAATGTGATAAAACTACAAATTAACGATTTTCGGAATTTTTCCTTTACTTGTACTGTGAAACTTTGCTTCTTACCAGATTTAATGATTGTACGTCAACAGGAAGTACCCTATAGCTTTTGATTTAATTGCGAGTATCAAAATATGTCGCATAAATGGTCGTATACTTTTATTGAAGTGATTTAAAAGCTTGATTTTTAGATGCCTCCGCGTTCATGAGAAAAACGGTCTTGACAGACTGACAGACTGGCGGACGGACGGTCAACGAAGTGATCCTATAAGGGTTCCGTTTTCCATTTGAGGTACGGTACCCTAAAAAGATGTTATTTATTAGACATTGTGTTACTTTTAGCAAAATAGATGGTTAAATGAATATTGATTCACAATTTTCTGGATAATACAGTAAGTATTTTTTTTTTCCTGATTCCTTTGTAGGTAGCTTGTACATAAATAGTCATAAGAAAAATACTTCATAGAGTTCACTACAAAAAAAAGGTTAGAGCCACAAATTGTTAATCATTGCCTTGCACACTAATTAAACATTGACATTAGAATTCTTTTTTCACTGTTCTATTTACAGGTCTAATCAAATAAAAAAACAGTTCTAAATAAATAATTTCAAATAAACATAATATATAGTTTGTCCTTCAAAGCTTCAAGATGTTCTATCGTTTCAGTTCTCTAATCAGATTCAAATTTTTTATAAGTGCTTTATGTACCTATGTTATCAACCCTTTGGAAGATGCTCTCATTTTTTAAAATGGAATCTATACTAATATTATAAAGCTAAAGAGTTTGTTTGTTTGGTTGAACGCGCTAATCTCCGGAACTCCTGGTTCGAATTGTTTTTTTTTTTTTTCGGGTTATTATTTTTCAAAATTTATTTTTTTGGATAGCCCAATTCTTTAGGAAGGTTATAGGCTATTTAACATCACGCTATGACCCTTAGAAGTCGAGAAAAATGTCAAAAACTCGGAAGAACGGTAGACGAAAACGAAGTTATTGCGCGAGCGGGCGGTGCGATGTGACGGGGTGGGTTGTGGGCCGAAATTTTACGCGGACGAAGTCGCAGGCAGAAGCTAGTGTTTAATAATTGCGACTTTGACATTTGTGAAGTACACAAATGTAAAATACACATCGTAAAATCATGGTGCGCTATACTCTACAAGAACGCGGAATAATTGTCTCAATGCTTTCAACCAATAATCGGTCAGTGTTAACCCAACGTGAATTTCGTCGTCAATTCCCTGGTCGTGCAACACCAACTGCGCAAACATTGCGGCGTTTGGCCTCTCGTCTTATGGAGACTGGGTCAACATGGAATAGTTTTAGGCACGGCTGCACTCGGAGCAGTCGTTCAACCGAGAATATCGCTGCTGTGGATGCAAGTGTCCATGTCGACTTAAAACATTAACCAGAAACGTGTTACGCAATTGGGCATCAGTAGACGGTCATTACAGCGTATATTGGTATAAACATTGAAGATGTTCCCAAAAAAAATGCAAAAAGAGCAGCAGCTATTGCGTGAAGACCACATATCGCCTTTAAATTACTGCCAAGCTATCCTAAACATTGACGATTTTCGAAGGAAAATCGTCCTCTTCGCGGTCAATGTTGCTGCGTGTCGCGGGTTCGATTCCCGCACAGAACAAATATTTGTATGACCTACCAGTAGTTGTTCCGAGTCTGGCTGTTTGTGTATGTGAGTTTAAATGTTTGTAAAAACACCCACCAAGTGTGGGGAAAAGTAAAAAAAACTTTCAAACTATTATGCGAAAAAGAAAAGCATCCCTGATGCGAAGGATTCGGGAGAGCACCAACAGCATTTTAAAGGAAATAGTGAATAAGCCTGATTGCGCGTTCCTGGGGCACTGGACCCGTATGCACAGCTGTAGGTTTGATGCAGCGTGACGCGGGCATAGTTATAGCTTTATTTTGGTTTTATTATGTTTTATTTATTTTAATGAGAAATGTTACTAACATACATAAGTGTTACTAACATAGATAAGTGTTACTAACAACAATATGAATCATTTGTGTTTAATTTAAATAAATAATAAGGATAATAAAAGAACGCAATAAATTAAAAAAAAAAACCGTCTCTAAATTGCCTCTGCAAAAAGAAAATACGTAACAAAACAATACTCTATTGATGAAAAAATACACAAATTATTATTTGTATACCTACCACGGAGGAGTTATAGACTACCCACGCGAATGCATCTTGGGAAATACCTAGATTGCTTTTAACGTGATGACTAGATAGAAGAGGGGACGTGTTCTAGTCAAGTGCATAGAATAACTTTAGCGTGGCGGCTCTGGCTAATTCAGGTATTTCCTTCGTATTATTAAAACAAATACGCATTTGAAAATGTAAAATGTATACTGTGGAGGATGGAAGCCACTAGATTCTAAAGCACTAAATAAAATAAAGACTTTAAATTATAATATTTTATCTTTACTATACGTTTTAGTATTACATGTTTTTCCTAACAAGAAAAAAATCTGCCAATAAAAAATAAGGTTGGTCGGTCCACACGTTATGGAAAAGATGCAGTTTTTTTATTATAAAAAAACTGATGAACTTCCGCGAAGTATTTACGCCGAACTAAGGGTAATAAGGGTTTATTTTTGTTTTAGAGATTACTTTGGTGTTTTTTACTAACTACAAGTAATCGTGTTTCTAAAGTAAACGATTTATAGAGTGAATCCGAAAAAAATTATCTAAATTAAAACGGCCACATTCTCTAGATCGAATTTTGTTGCTTCGTGTCTCAATATGAAACTTTATAAAAGGTATTATAAAATTCTAGACACACTTACCGAGGTCGCTGATTGAGCCGATTTTCATAATTCCTTTTTAGTCACGAAATAATATATTTTTAAAGGAGTTGCACTAGTGGACCGTAGTATGCGCTCTTAAAGGTTCCTAAAAACAGTCTCAACTCGCAACGCGAATCGCGCGCAACACAAATGCACCGCTCGTCGCTGCTTTTATGTCGCGTCGCGTGTCGCGCCTGTTTATCTTGAGCCTTTAAGCCTTGCATACGTTTACTTGTTATGGCTAACACGAGCACAAGCATCATATCGGTTACGGTAAAATTACACTTTAGCCAAGCCAACCAACGTTAAAGGTTGGAATAGGATTATGGTTAAATAGCTAGAAGCTCTTTTGTTTCATGGAGGCAAGTTTGCAGAGAGCTTTAGATTTAATGCTAACAAGGATGGAGCATCGTTTTAACTGAAGGGTGTCGGGAAGCGGTCGGGAAGTGTCAATTTTTGTGAGAGAGAAGCCGAAGGGAAGCCGGTTTTAACTTACTTATTAATAAAGTAAAAAAAAAATGTTTTAACTTAAAAATAAGTCTTTCTTTTACTGAATTTAACACCATCTATCGTCATGTAAGGAGAACCAAAATGACGCTATCACTACACATAAAACTTTTAATGTTTTACAGTGATAAGCGCGGAGTTATTTCAGTTTTTTTGTTGTTGTTGTAGTTCAAAGCTAAAAATAGGCGATTTTCTTGTTTAAATGTGAATTGAATACCCGAAGTGTTGGTAATGTAGCATTTTGTTTTTTGGAATAACTTGACACTTCTGTGCCATTTTTCATTAACGGTAAATGAGAAACTCCGAAAGGAAGCCGGCAGGAATCGTGTTGAATGGTGCTTTCGCCACTGGTGTCGGGTGTTATACCGATCACTCGTTAGATTAGCTTTAGTAATGGACAGCTTTGATATTCTAGCCAACAGGTGGACGGCAGTCTAATCCAAGGTTTTCAATCCATGTCGTTACTTATGTGATACACTAGCTTTTTCCAGCAGCTTCGCCCGCATGTATGTCAGAAATTATCCAACGGGAACGTACTACCGGGATAAAAAGTATCCAGAGTTAATCCAGGGTTATAAACTATCTGTGTGCTAAATTTCATCCAAATACTTGCATTTTGGTAAAAAGAGATCTTGAATGCAAACCTATAAAATAATTTAATTGAGCCTAAATAGTTCTATTTTGAATACTGCGGAATTGAAATAACCCCTTAAAACTTCATATAATAATATACATTTACCGTACACCTAATTCAAATATGACATTGTTCTCAGCAAACTTAAACATTCTTTTAAGAAACGTATTAAAGAAAAATAATAAAACCGTTATACAGGCTGTTTGGCAGAACGTTGAACATACGAAAATGGTGGATAGGTGGAACAACAACTAAATAATTTTTAAAAATAAAATATCTCCAGGAGGCCAGGGCCAAATAAATTAGGGCTGAGTAAGTAGCAGATGACTATCCACCATTTTCGTGTGTTCAACGTTCTGCCAAACACCCTGTATTATGTGAAGATGGAATTTAGACGTTATAAAAGCGGACAAGCATTTTAAAGAATTAGAATCTATTCTAAAGAACTACAATATAATTACCCACATTACCAAGCCAACAAGACAACTCTCCTGTATCAACTTAATTGCGAGCAATAAACCAAAAGTTAAGCCCCAAATACACTATCTTGCATTATCTGACCATGAAACTGTACAAACTATATAATAGGTTGGGGAAAAAGTTTCTTCGCATTTTTTAAGAAAATTCAAAACATTTTTTAATATAGTTTATTTACATTTAACTATAGTATGTAGGTACCATTTTGTTCGATAACTTTTTGCCATCTTGTAGGTAGGGACATGATCCCATTGCTATAGAAATTTTGGGACTTCTGATCAAACTACCGCGACAAGTGGTTTTGGCAGTCCTCTCGTGATGTTAACCTGACACTGCCTAAAGAATTCTGAAGAGACCGAAACAGGTGGAAATCTGAAGGTGCAAGGTGAGGACTATACGGCGGATGCATTAACTCCTCCCAGCCAAACTCTCTTAATTTTTGCTGAGTGGCTAAAGATGTGTGAGCTCTAGCGTTATCATGATGAAAAACCACACCCCTTCTGTTGATTAATTCCGGCTGGTTTCTCTCAATTTCTTGCTTTAATCTCATCAGTTGTTCGCAATAGAGTTCAGAATCGATAGTCCTGCCTGGTGGTAACAGCTCATAATGAATAATGCCCTTCCAATCCCACCACACACACAGCATCACCTTGTTGCAAGTTAACCCGGGTTTCGCCACAGTCTGTGAAGCCTGACCGGCCTTTGACCAAGACCTTTTTCGCACGTTCTTGTCGTACGTAATCCACTTTTCATCACCAGTTATCAGCTTCTTCAAAAATGGTTCGGTTTCATTACGTCGTAATAAAGAATCACAAATGAGTACACGGTACATTAGGTTTCTTTCAGTGAGCTCGTGAGGTACCCAAATATCGAGTTTTTTTGTGTACCCAGTTTTTTTCAAATGTGCCAAAACTGTTTTGTGGTCAATTTCCAGTTCTTCAGCTACGTCGTAACTACTGATATGCCGATCTTGCTCCAGTTTTTCAAAAATGGCATCCATTTTATCCGTAATAGGGCGACCAGAGCGACGTGCATCTTTGACATCAAAATTTTCGGATTGAAAACGCTTAAACCAAATTTGTGCTACTCTCACAGACACTGCACTAGGTCCATAAACATTGCAAATTTTTTTCGCGGCTTGCGTTGCATTTTTACCTTTTTTGTAGTAAAATTTTAAAATGTATCGAATTTCTTCATTAGATTCACTCATCTTGACAGTACGAAAAACAAATGAAAATCACACATTTTCCTAATTTCGAATTATGTTCTTTAAAATTTAAACTTTCAATGATACCAAAACCGCCAGATGCAAATAGTATAGCCAAAGAGATTTTATTACAAGTTCATACATACTATAATGCGAAAAGACTTTTTCCCCAACCTAATATTTGATGTAAAGATAGACACAACAAATAAGAAAAAATCATTTTAGTTTGAAAAAGACGCGACTTAACAAAATATCAAAAAGTTTGTAAACTGCCTCTCATCATTGTCCTTTTCAGAAATATATGAAATGGAAGACACGGCTGCGTTTAATTACTATCATGACATTTTTACTTTATTTTATAATATGTGCTTCCCTTTAAGAAAAGTTAAAATAACTATTATACCCCTAAAACATAAATGGATGACTAAAGCCATAAAAAAATGTTATGCAAACAGGCGCCGTCTATACCTAAAAGCTAGATCTATACTAGTATTATAAAGCTGAAGAAGAGTTTGTTTGTTTGAACGCGCTAATCTCAGGAACTAGTGGTTGGAATTGAAAAATTATTTTTGTGTTGGATAGTCCATTTATCGAGGAATATTATAGGCTATATAACATCACGCTACGACTAATAGGAGCGGAGCATAAATGAAAAATGTTGCCAAAACGGGAAAAAATATTCGTTTTTGAGAGCTTCCGTTGCGTGCGCTGCGTAAACGGTTTAAGTTACAAATATCATGTATGATGGAATTGTTCCTCTTTAAAAGTTCTAAAAAAAGTCCGACAGACATGACAGCATGTCTATCTTTTAAGATTGACTCACTATAATCTTTTTAAATGGTAATCAAATTTGTTAGAAATTAATGCATTATTTGCGAAGGAGTTTTATCAAAAAAAGATTAATCCTTATCCAAATAAATATGTTATTGATCAGAAAATTGTCCTTGACGTCACTTGATTTCAATCAACATCTTAGGAGATATCATAATTTTAAAAAGCTAAAGAGTTTGTTTGGTTGAACGCGCTACTCTCAGGAACTACTGGTTCGAATTGAAAAATTCTTTCAGTGTTGGATAGCACAATTATTTAGGAAGGTTATAGGCTATTTAAAATCACGCTACAACCTTAAGGAGCCGAACAAACGACCAATAGTCGGAAAGATCGCTAAGCGAAATCGGAGTAATTGCGCGGGCGGGCAATGCGATGCGACGGAGCTGAATTTTACGCGGACGAAGTCGCGGGCAAAAGCTAGTATAAATATAATAGTAGGATTTAGAAGGCATACATCATCTTTTGTAGGTGAATATGAAAACAATGCGATTCCACTGATTTATTACGCTCTTTAGTGTTCAATTCAATAATATCGGTTACTGATTTAACGAGTACAAAGTGCAAACACAATCAGAAACTGCACTTTAGGAAAATCTTTTTGGGCGTAAATTTTAATGAAACGCTATATGTACAAATAAAAAGTTCGGCACATACCATAACAAATAAATTGGGAATTAACGACATTGTGCGGACAATGAAATGGTCCAATTGAGTACAAAATGTAGCCTCTTTAAGTAGTTAATAGTGCCGATTCCCTTGTTCTAAACTAAATTTAAGTTCAGTGCATCTTTTTCTTTCTATTTAATAAAATAAATAATCATCTACCCTTTGACATCAATAATATTTTCTGCTTTTTTAATGTATCTAATAATTATAATTATAATAATATTGCTACTCAATTTTAATTTTAGTTGAATTATAACTGTGAGTATAATTACTTAAACCCAAATGTTTGCATGTCACAGTATTATGACTAAGTGTTATGGATCTGTATTTATTTATGTTAAGACCGAAATTGTACCAAGACTTATGGCAAATAAATTCATTTGATTTGATTTCATTAAGAAAAGGACAGAAGATAAATTTTAGTTTAGTCCTGTCTAATTAATCAGTGCTTGTCGTAAATTGACGTAATTTTAGTAGGCAAGTTTTTAATCACGTCTAAACTTATAGGGAGTAGTGACAGGTGCTGATTAATTTGACAGGACTAAACTAAAATTTATCTTCTGTCCTTTTCTTAATGAAATAGAAAGAAAAAGATGCACTGAACTTAAATCTAGTTTAGTTTGTGAACAAGGGAATCGGCACCAATGTAACGTTTTATTAAACTAAAAGCGGACCGTGCCGAGGGGCTAGACACACTTCCGTCTGTCAAAGTCAGAATCGGCAACAAATTCGGGAATCGTGGATTGGAAAGTATGGAATATAAACACACTGGATTTTCTGTCTAGTTCGTTCGGAATTTCGACTTTGACCAAATATACCTGAATATTGTTATTATTATCCTTCACAGATATATCAGATATTCGGGCTGACTTTGCTCCCAAAAACAAGCAATAAATATCACCACGGCACAGTCACGAAATTTTACAGGTTTCTGAATAATGTTTGAAAACTTTTCAAAGTGAATAGCTTTTTTTGACAAATGATGTTCGTGACTGTACCTGTACCGAGGGGTGTTCCTAGGAAATAAACCAGTGTCGCAAAAAACGAGTCAAAGCCAAGCTTCAATAAACGACTAGAAAAAAAGAAAACGTTTAATACTTATGATGAAATGTTTATTAAAACGGTACTTACTGAGAAGTATAAGGTTTATATTGATTTACTAGCTGACACGACAGACTTCGTTCTGTCAAAAGCTATTTGACTGTGGCAGTTTGTCTACGCGCAAAGGGAATATAGTATAAACTTCACTACTCTACCCTACCCTACCTACCTACTTACCCTACCCTACCTACTTACCTACCCTACCCTACCCTACCTACCTACCCTACCCTACCTACCTACCCTACCCTACCTACCTACCCTACCCTACCTACCTACCTACCTACCCTACCCTACCTACCTACCCTACCCTACCCTACCTACCCTACCTACCGTCCAACCTTCTACTGACAATAACAAACTCAACAAAAAAATAATTAGCGAAATCGGTCCAGCCGTTCACTAATTGTTTTTTTTTTCCATATTTTCTCACCGTTTAAACCTTCTCTGGACTACGACAAACATTTCAAAACCAAAATCAGCCCAGCCGTTTTCGAGTTTTAGCAAGACAAACGAACAGCAATTGATTTTTATTTATATAGATAGATAGATAGGTGTTCCGAGGAGAGACTCACAAGTAATCACGAAAAACAGAACAAAAAACAAGGTGCGAAGTTATAGTTTATTGTTATTAACTTTTGTGATATTGTCTTTTCAGATATAGCTAATTTGATATATCTACGTTACCTACCTACTTTGCAATATTATGAATCCAAATGAAAATAAATCTTGAGTGTCTATGTTTCTTGAACATGCTCATGAGAAAGAATCATGAAAAGCTATGATAGATTTTACTGTCTTGGAACTTATTTGCAAAAATATCGTAGTTCCTTTTCCCCCTAAAATCCAGTCTTATTCAATGACGAATACTTGAAGTTTCCACAATCATTAGAAGTATAGAAACAGTGACCCTAGTTTCTATTGTTATCATACTTGAACTCTCAACAAAACCCGCTTAGTGAATGCAGTGCGTTGGAATTGGATTCATAATTAGATCTGCACAGCTATTCACAACCATTCGATACGCTTCTATGCCGAACCGAATATCAATCAATGTTATCGAGACGAGTCATATAAACACTGTTTACAAACCTGAAACTGGAAATTCTTGACAGTTTATACCAAATAAACGTCCGCTTTTCTTCCGACAGCTATAATTATGCGGTCGGGGACTAGTCCCCGACCGCATAATTATAGCTGTTACCTGATTTACCTAGGTAAATCAGGTAACCGAAAATGTGTAATCGACACGGAAGCCTGTTGAATGGTTGTGAATAGCTATGCTGGACAATCAGCGGAGAATTACGCGCTAAGACGACCGAAGTGGCAAGCAATTATGTTCTGTAACGAGATATTGATGGCGGTAACTCCAGTGAGTCCGGATTAGTGCGAGTGGTGATCGATTCCGATCCACTATGCAATCCGACCCTGACGAGCCCCGTTGAGACATTTCGATTTGGAACATATTGTTCTACGATGGCAATCTGACTGATCCTTCTTGATAATCCCAACATATTATATGTATGTAGTTTTAAGTTTTATACATAACTAGCTGCGCCCGGCGTGCATGCATTGCAATGCCACGTAAATTAAAAAAGTTTGGTCGAACTTTTTTTTAATGATATAATCAATGGTTTAGGAATGCATAGAAGACAAACATACAAACATTGATTTTTATTTATATAGATAGATGTTAGATCCCTTTAATTCCCTAATATTAAATCCTAGCTTCTGCCCGCGACTTCGACCGTGTGAAATTTCTTGTACCCCCGGCCCCCACCCCGTCGCATCGTATCGCCTTCCCGCGCTATTACTGCGTTTTCGCTTAGTGTTCTTTCTTACTTTTTGCCCGGCTCCTAAGAGTCCTAGCATCATGTTAAATAGCCTAAAGCCTTTCTTGAGAATTGGACTATCAAAAGCAAAAAGAATTTTTCAAATCCGACTGGTAGTTCCTGAGATTAGCGCGTTCATACAAACAAATAAAAAACAAACTTCAGTTTAATTACATTATTATTATTTGGATATGGATTAATATTATGTTGATGAAACTCCTTCGCAAATAATGCATTAATATCGAACAAAGATTACCATAAAAAAGGTTATAGTGAGTCAATCTTAAAAGATAGACATATCGCGGACTTTTTTTTAGAACTTTTAAAGAGGAACATCTCCATCATACAAGATAGTTGCGAAACTTAAACCGTTTACGCAGCGCACGCAACGGAAGCTTTCATAAGGGAATATTTTTTCCCATTTTTGCAACATTTTTCATTTATGCTCCGCTCATATTGGTTGTAGCGTGATGTTATATAGGCTGTAATCTTCCTCGATAAATGTACTATCCAACCCAAAAATAATTTTTCAATTCCAACCACTAGTTCCTGAGATTATCACGTTCAAACAAACAAACTCTTCAGCTTTATAATATAAGTATAGATTAAATTAAATATTAGGGAATTTTGTTTCTGATAATTTAAAACTGTCAAGGCCTTTTTATAGCAACTTCGGGCCTCAGACTGAAAGCCTTCTCAGCATTCTTAGTTATTGAATTTACCAATTTAAAGACGCCAAATTATTAATCAACCTAGCGGAATCAACAGTTGATTCCGCTAGGTTGATTAATAATTTGGCATTTTAGAACAATTCCCCCAATTTAGTTATCAGTCTCTTTTAATTCGATTCAAGTAAAACAGATACCTAAGGTATAGCAGCAATATCTTTAGTCTTTCTTTGTTTAGAACCGAGCAACCGAAATAAATTTTGTACCTATAGCGCAAAACAGCTCGATATAACTATCTCGCGTAATCTGTAGCTACACACGTCCCATGGTCGTGTATTTCACGAGTTTTCCGTCAACTGAAACTATCGCAGACCTCAGCTGGAGCTGGAGACAGGCCGCACTTCACCAGTTTCTCCTGCTTTCGCATCAATTCTATTCTTGCCACCTACGCTGCCTTGCAGATCATTTAGCCGGAGGCGATTCGTGGACCGGTACATACGGTTATATAGGTACAATCTTCACTGAAGGAGTCGTCTTGCTTAAATTCAAGTCAAGAACTTATTTTGGCGGTGCAGCACTATGTCTCAGCGACCTCACTATTATGACGTGTCATTGAACAAAGCGAAGATCCTGACTACCCTCAAAATCAGGTTGTTCTTACAAACAATGGTTTTGACAACCTTTTTTAAACACGAGCGAGCACCAATCCTGCTCTCTTGTTAAAAAAATGCTTAACTAATCTACGATACGAAATACATTTTTGGTTGATTGTTTATGTACTATACATAAACAATCAACCAAAAATTTATTTCGTATCTTAGATTAAAAGCACTCAGGTATTACTGAAGCCACATGACATTCAACAAGGCGGGTGCAAGATGTCATAGTGTAAAATCTTGTTTGACGAAGAGCCATATTTGAGAAGTTTGTTTATTATTGTAAGTATTTATTTAAAACGATTATGTAATCGTTTGATGTGTGTTCGTAATGATACTCGAACCGCTGGTGTTACGCACCGCCGGCGAGTTTTGGACGCGACGTCCTCGTCTATCTCTGAGTATCTGACCCTTCAGAACTTTGAAAATGTGTTATTAAAACTACTAAAACCTACGTACAAGTTATAATGTAGTAGTACGAGGTTCAAATAACATGCCAGGGAATGGTAAATCTTCAGTAAAATCGCGAATTTGTTCGCGCGGGGGTTGTTCCATATTATAGCTTTCAGTACTGTAGTACCTACGTAACTATGTTATGTTCCGAGACCTTCGTCAGGGTTTAAAGCCACATTAAAAGCGAAAGTAAGAAACATCCGTTTGGAAATAAGGTCGAGACATAGGATTCGGTTGGTGCCTTACCCAGGCGATGCCCTCGCCCCGCGCGAGGGGGCACCGAATCGACCCGGCTTCTTGGCAAGGGGCCAGGACGAGAGGTCGGGGACAACAGCGCCAGTTTCAATTTGAGAACGACTACACCAGGCACGACCAATGCGACTCACCTTATCGCTTTTTCGCTAATTATGTAGCAAAGCCGTAAATCATGACTTAAACATTCAGCGGCATCCACAATAATGTGCGTAAGCAAAATTAACGGCGAAGTTTACCGATCGATCTTCTACTGTTATTTTATCCCCTCTTACTAAAGACTCGTATAAACCAGTATATAACTAGAGCAATTACGGTTGGACCCGTATTAATTTTTTTCTGAGGACAGCTATAAACGTATGCGCGAGTTTTATTAAGGATTAGTTACTTTTTTTTAGGCTAGCGGCTTTGCCCGCGTGACTTTTCCTAGATTAAAAGTAGCCTAAGTAACTCCTTATAACATCAGCTATCTGTTAGTGAAAGTCTCGTCAAAACCAGTCCAGCCGTTTCGGAGATTAATCGGAACAAACAGACAGACAGACAACTTTTTTTTTTTTTTTTGTTGTAATTACCGTATACACTTTAATTTAATATGCATTTAGTAAAGAGTTGTTATTTTGACATTACAAACAGACACTTCAATTTTATTTATTTGTAGGTAATGTAAAAAAGAAGTAGCAGTTCATATTGCAAATAAAATAAAATAAAACAAGCTTGTTCAGGCTTCGCGTGACCGTTTCAAATTGGTTCTGGATGAAAGGGCACTGATGTATGTATAATGCAGTGCACGGTCATAAAAACACATCGTCGATTTCTTAGAATTTAAGACGTATGAGGAACAGGGTGTAAAGTTCACTCATACTCTATAGTAAAGGGAGGATCCTCCGACCAGACGGGTGTTGTGTCTGGTGGGCAACTGCCCAACGGTTGATGTCGGGATGTTGTATATATGCTAGTCGCGCGGTAAACTCTGATAGCGCGATGCAGGATTTGTGACGTCAGGTCTTTGATGCGTATTTCGCATGTGGCGTTTTTGATACCGCCACAGAATCAACATTTGCATTCAAGCATTCTACCTGATAAATTTATGATCATCCAATTTGTTTAATTAATGATCATCCAAGTTTAACTGTGATGGTTGTTTGTTTTAAGGCTTCAAAAGAAATGGTCACTATGAAAACGTATGGACATCAAAAGGGCGATTTCATTTCGTTGCAAATTAAATAGGTATAAGTTGCGGCTTGAGTTTTCTTTTTCAAACTTTTGGGATAAACTTCAAAATGATCATCATGAACCCTAGTTAGTGAGCACAGTTAGATCGGTAGCGCAATGCATCCGATCCGAGAAATGACGGTCGGACGGATGGCATTCGAATCTAGTGCCCAACCCCTCATCATATACTTAGTTGCACAAGGATCTTTTGGTCCGTGATCATAATCGAAACTTACGCCGCCATCTTGTTTGTTTTTCAACACAATTTCACAAATGTTTACCAACATCGCCCTGTCAATGTCATGTAAGCGCCAAAAGATCCTTTGTCACTGTACAAATAGGACAAAACGGAGGTACAAAACTGTACAAATAGGGTAGTTTCTCGGATTCGGATCGAATGAAAAAGGTAGCCGGAGCATGAAAAGTTAAACACTATGATTGCCTTATTTAATTTCGAAGATTGGATCATTTTTGGAAATTCAACGGATAAGCATTTTTGAGACATTTAATTGATGATGAATGTCTGTCAAATTTTTCACCAATGATAAAGTTCTACCTGCGTTATGTTATTTATTTATTTATTGTACATTAAGAAAGCTTTTAAAATTTTATTAATTACGAGTTTCCACATGTATATGTATATCTTACACATTAACATTAACAGGAAATATAATATGGTGACGGGAAACGTGTAAATAGAAGCAAGACACAGGTTATGGCTTTTGAAAGAAAAGAAGACCCTAGGACCCTATATATAATTATATGTATGTAACGGGAAGAAAGAAGATAAAACTGTTGTAGTGGAGATTTATTTTGTGAATGTTAAGGCATCTCAGGTCAATCTGGTACAGTTCAGCCTGGGCGTTTATTCCAGAAAATCACGCCTGTTTTATTATGTAAATTTACGATTCGTGTTTTTCTCTGTAAGTCAATTACTAGAAAGTGACATCTTCATTTCCTCAATTAAGATGGGAACTTCAGTTTAAATCTGTATCCATACTTTACTATAATACTAATATTATAAATGTGCAAGTAACTCTGTCTGTTCGTCTGTATGTTACGTTTTCACGCCTTAACCGCTGAACCGATCGTTATGAAATTTGGCAGAGATATGGAGGACATAGGTTACTTTTTACGCGATAACCGACATCCACGCGGGCGGAGCCGTGGACAAAAGCTAGTAATGTAATAAAATTAGATAACTAAGTATTTAACGCAATATTGCAGCCCGTAACAAGTTGCAGTACGCGCGGCCTATGCTAACAAATTCGAGTGCACTAAGTAACCCGAGAATATCTTGCGGCAACATGCCACGCCGGAAATTGTGGCTCGTGCCCGTCTCATCAAAATATTTGCCAACCTATGGTATTTCTAGGTGAGGCAAGAATACCCAAATAGTGATTAAATTGCCAACAACGGCATGTCTGCGGTGTTACGAAACTACTCGGTGTCGTCCAGGAAATTCTGGATGTTGAGCGTTTGTGTATCGATTTATAAATTATTTTGCCATTTTCTACATCTCCCCAGATCAGTTCAGATCATGTGGGGAATAAAATTTCATCAAGAGGTGATCTTGCTTTTTAGAATATAAAACGTATCCAGCTTCCGCTCCCTAGGGACTAGACATGGTAGAAATAGCTCATCATCATCATCATTTCAGCCGAAAGACGTTCACTGCTAGACATAGGCCTCCCCCAAGCACCGCCACTTCGACCGGTTCTGTGCTTCCCGCATCCAGCGGATTCCTGCGGCTTACACAATGTCATAGAAAAAAAAATGAAATAGCTCACTGATTAGAAAACTTGTGATTAGCTCTTTCACTCTAAAGAGCTATATCACTCCTTTAGCTCACTAGCTCTTCTACAGCTCAGTGACTCAGTCGCTCAAACGCAGACTGTTAGCTCATTTGACTCACACAGTACGCGTGTCTAATGAAAGTCTCGGCTCGCTCAATAATCAGTAGCTCTTTGGAAAACAGTACAGTAAATACACTATAGGTACTTTGCATGCATGCTATTTCATCATAACAACCGAAAAAGTACTAAATACTACTGTTTTTTTTTTTTAATTTACTTGACATAGGTCGTATGATAAGTTTACAATGACGTATTGTGCCGGAGAGCTATTGTTGGAAGAGCGAAAGATGCGATCCGAATGAGCCGTTCGGTCGGTGACTTCGGTTCCTCGCTCGGTGAGACGTCTGCCGAGACCGACTGAAGTACTGACTTACTGAGATAGCGAGTCTGATTGAGCTATTTAGCGAGTGAGTGACGTTAATCCAAAAGAGCTAGCTCTTTTCTATCACTAGCTCATGAGCTACCCAAGTCTACTAGGGATGAGTCCGTGTTGAAAGCAGAATCATTTCGTAGGATATCCATGTGCCTACAATCGTTTAGGTACAGCTGTTAGGACTTATAGAAGTCTGACCTGTAGACCTCTATATACCCAGGAATAAAGGCTCCTACAAACAGGCGCGACACGCGACGCGACACAAACGCACCGTGTGTCGCGTCGCGTTTCGCGCCTGTTTGTAGGAGCCTTAATGGGTATGAATGTAGTAAAAAAAAAATGGAAATACGTCAAAGTTAACAGTTCAATAAGATGAGACATCTGAATCATTTTCGACGTGGGACGACACCGCATAATATCTGGGGGCCAAGTTACTAATGTACCAACGTTGCAATGGTCTCTTCATTGTGAGTTTTTGACAGATTCGCCATACAAACACTGTCAAATACTCACAATGGCGAGACCATTGCAACGTCTGTGAATTAGTAGGCCCCTGTACATAATAATGTTTCGTTTCCGAGATTTTCACAAGAAAAATATGTGTATGATAATGTCACAAGTAAAATACTCACACGGTGGTATTCCTTTGAGACGAAACCTTCAAGTTTCTTTCACTTCACACGTGAGGAAATTCCTGCTATCAGTTAATTGAATACTCATACTGAGCTTTATCTACTTATCGGTTTATTAAAATAACAACTTTTGAAAACCAACTTTAACGCCAATTTTAGTACGCAGTCGATGTCACTTCGTGCTATTTTTCTTAACTAAATAAATCTAAGCCTTTACTTTGTGTTTATGTTATACTAGCACTTTGCCCGTGACTTCGTCCGCGTGGATTTCGTGTTTTCTCCTACAAAACGGTTTATCCTCCTCCGCTTCTCTTAACCGGTAATTTTGGAAAATTAATGATTAAGGTCCTTTTACTTATTAATAAGTTATTGTTTAATTTATTGATCACAATCCCCCCTTTTTATTCTCTTAAAGGACTCATTTTCAAAAACCCCTTCTTAGTACTCTCCTACATTATAAAAGGAAGCCGTGTGCAAAATGTCACGTTCCTAGACCCAGTAGTTTCGGCTGTGCGTTGATGTCACCAAGTCAGTCAGTTTTCCTTTTATATATACTGTGTGAGTCTTTATAATGTGCACATATCGAAATGAGGGAATCTTAATTTTATCTACAGAAAAAATAAACTAAATTTATTTTTTATTTTTATGGAATTTTTTATTTCAAAATTTCTTAATAACACGCCCCCTTATTGAGAAATTTTACAATTATTGTAAAAAATGATGAAAAAAAAAAACTGGTTTTTGCTAAAAAAACATGTTTATTTTCAATTGAGGGTAGTTTTTTCCCCAATTTTTGGACGCCTAATTACTTGCAATCATTATGGAGTTTGTTTCATCGTGATAGATCATTAAGTTTAAAAGTTACACCGTTTTGTTTACACTGGGAACAATTTTTTTTTAAATTCCATAAAAAATAAAATAAAATATTTAGATTTTTTTAATATTTATTGAGATTCCCTCAATTCGTTATGTGCACATTATATAGACTCACACTGTATAGATAGATTTTTATTCGAATACGTTACATGCGCACGCGTCGCCTATGACTAACGCTTGAACTGTCAAAACCTGGTAATTAAAACTAAGAATAACGTTCGGAATGCAAATAGCCTCGCCATTTTTTTATTGACTATTGCTTTTCGGCAATGGTGCCGATGTCGACAATGAGGCCTATCGCGCTTGAATTCGCCGCTAGAGGCGCTAGTGTGAGTGTAGAGTGTGAGTGTGAGTGTAGAGTGAGGTCTCTAGAAATGTCAAATATGAAACTGAACTTTCACTGTTTGCGGGATTTTCTTTCGCAAATTGTTACAATAAACATTTTATGAAGTAATGAATCCTTAAACATGTCCAAAACATATAAAATAAACGTACTGACAGGGCCTTACTCAAAAGTGGCGCCAACTGGTGACCACAAAAACGATAGCCCCCATTCTGCCAAAGTCAGATGGATGTGTAAAGCAGAAGATAGACAACTCCAAGCGAACTTAATTGTCCGTCAAAAGTCAAACGAAGTTATTGCAAGAAATGTGTCAAGCAAAGTGTACATGAGCGCCTATGAATAGGGCTATGAATTTGAGCGCCAAAGACTCGATCGCAATTTCTTCGTTGCCCCTAAAAAGATATTTTCAGTAAAGTGATGGGCTACATTTCAGACAGTCCGACGACCGTTAAATTACGAAGAATGGCCTGAATTATTTGTATTCCATTGGGAATCTTATCCGATGTTTTATCGCGTATTTCATCTATTGTGAAAAGTTATTACTGTAAAATAAGTCCAAACTATTTTTAATAGTGACAGTAATAGAATACCTGAATCCATAGGTGAATTATATTAATTGCGTCACCGAGATTAACTAAAGGAATTCTCCATTATGGGCAAGGAACAAAGAGCTGCGTGGTTGGATGCTGGGACCATTGTTAGGTTCACTTTATACCCTTAATTCTCATTAAGGCAAAACTTGGTAATATTTTCCGAAAAGCTGTTATTTTTTTAAAATAAAAGGTATCTAGTTTTGAGTTGAGCAACGTGTTAGGATAGTTTGTCTGAACTTTGCGCAGAATGGCTCTACTAGTGTGATTTGTGTAATAAAAACGAGAGAAATATTGTCCTTTACCTAATTAGGTACACACGGTTACATTTATCAAGCTATATATTAGTTCAGTGTAAGCTGATCTCGCATTGTATAGGATTTTCATATAATGCGAGGTCAGCTTATAATAGAAATGTATGCTTGATATGTAGCCGTGTGTAACCAATTTTTTTCGATATTTTGCTGATCAGAAAGAAGTATACATGCTCATGAGTTCACGAAATAATACACCTTTCTGTAAAAATGTAACATCAGGAAAACTGGGAGAACGCGCGCATTATTATCCTCCAAATTATTCTGTTCGAAAGTATTAGTATTTTATTTAAACGTTTCGTCGGTTAGTTTTTCTTGTTTGAGGCAAGCGGTGTAGCCCTTAAGACATATCCAGTCGGCTGTTGGAATTGTTTTGATGAAGTCGTGTGACCGTATCCCCCCCCCTCCCGCCTAAGTAAAGTCTACATAAACAAAAACTTAGAAACAGTCATCTATACAAATAAATAAAAAGTGTCTGTTGGTAATGTCAAATAACAGCATTTAAAAAAAAGCAAATGACAGTTTATACGATACTTACAACAAAAAACAATATGTTAATTTTCTGTCTCTCTGTCTGACTGTTTGTTCTGGCTAATCTCCGAAACGGCTGGACCGATTTTGACTGGACTTTCACTGGCAGATAGCAGATATTATAAGGAGTAACTTATGATACTGTTATTATAGAAAAACCATCGCGGGCGAAGCCGCTGGCAGAAGTAAGTATTTACCGAATATTGTTTGAAAGTTATTAAGTTTGAATTCAATTAATTTTGTTAAAAGGGCTATAGAAGCATGTAATAAACAGGTGTAATTAAAATTGCTTTATTTCAATTATACATACATGCTGTGTTTAACTGACTTTTTTACAAAAAGAAGGAGGTACTCAATTCGGTTGTATTTTTTTTAATGTTTGTTAAATAAGAACACCGTCGTTTTGAAAAAAAAATAAATAATGGTTTTAAAGGATACGGCTTGACGATTGGTCGCATTTTTATCAACGTCCGGTTCTGATGGTGGGATCCATAAGGAATTGAGGGAACTCCTCAAATTTTATAGACATACATATAGCGATTTTTGTATTTTCATCAACAAGTCTAGCATTTGCATTCAGAAAATATCATTTGGTGAAGTGGAACTGATGAAGAAGACCACAGATGCCCACCGGAACTTCTGAATGATAAGTAATTCACGGATGGCGATAAGATATCTTGATTAAGATAGTTAATCGACTATGACGAAGTAAATTTAAATAAATGGTTCTGATGAAAATAGTACCATCAAACTGATTGAAGCCGAAAGCCCTCCGGAGCGACTGGACAGAGTATAGTCGTGTGAAAAAATTAGTTTATGAACTATGAAACATAGGTATTAAACACAAAGGCACGACAATAGAATTAGAATCTGAATCTGTTGTATTGAGAATTTGTTATAAGGTATCTTTATATATAAAACAAAGTCGGGTTATTTACACTATTTATAACTCAAGAACGGCTGGACCAATTTTTATGATCTTTGATTTGTTGGGTTTGTTTCCGCCCCGAATAGCAGAATAATTATTAAAATTTGGAAAAAACACACGAAATGAGCTGTGTAAAATCCTGTCTGTATATATACATATATATGTACTCATTAATAAACACATTCACCATTTTCAAATAACGTAGTGTTGCATACGAGCATGCATAATGTTAGCGAACTTCTAATACGATTAGCGACTTATGTACCTACTGTTCAACATGCCGTTTCGCAGAGTTCATTACAACCAGTCAATATGTGTATTTAAAGCGTTATTTCAAAAGCGGTCGGGTTTTCGCACAACGCAATTTGCGTTGTAACTAGACAGATGGGAAGAAAACTTTGTTTCAAATTGAACTGTAATCGCTACACAACAAAACTGTAAGTTGAGTAAATGCAACGTGATACGTGGACAGACTAGCGTTGTTAGAATCGGCTTTTAAGGTAAGTATAAAATGTGTTGGACTATTTTACAAAGGCAGTATTGCATTACCTAATTTAATTAAGAAGTTCCTCTTTTAAAGAGTGTTAGACATTTATGTGTATTTATTAATTTTATATAATGTCGGATGCATTGAACGGTGATTGGTCTGTAATAGAGATGGGCCGAATGTGGTTTGAACCGAATCCGAACTTCGGCCGAACATTCGGTTAAAATGAAAAGTTCGGCCGAACTTCGGTTCAATTTCGCGCGCTTTCTCGAAAGCGACATGTCGTGATTTTTTTACGCATTTACTTCAATTACTTATTGCTAGATGTACCCCGCCCGCACATCGCGCTCCCGGTTGCTCAGTTGGAAGCTCGGTATATTCTTTGAGCGACTTTTTTCAGAGGCAGGAAACGTATACGAAAAAAAACGTAACAAACTTCTGCCAGATAAGGCTTTGGTGTTTTTGCACCATAACCTGCCTCTAGTAAATTTTAAATATGAGTGAGTAGATAAGAAAAGTTTAATTTGATTGTTGAAAAAAAAAAAACCCTTTAATTGTGATAAAAAATACTTGATTTTAATTCATGTTTAGTTTGTGAACCGAAAAAGTGATTTTTTTATTCAATTTACGAATATTATAATCCAGATGTTTGTTAGAAGAATACTAAGTTTACCTATTTCATTTTTGTAATAGTATGTCTATTGTTTATGTCTAATTAATTCAAGAAATTTTCAAGACTAATAAGAAGAAATGATTTAATTTGAGGTTTACAGAAGTTAGAAATTACGGAAGTTACGCAAGCCTGTTGGTCCTCCGTTTTATATCTAGCAATGTCGATGGAACTTCCGCAATACGCATTGTGTGTGTGTAGGTGTGTGTGCGGGAAAGATATGATTTCCAAAATAATGTCAAGATCTAAAACCAATAAAATAAAATAAGATCTGTTTTCTGCGAAAAGGTTAAAAAGGACTAACACTTAAAGCACGGTTTTAAATATTTATCCTTTGTATTTTTATGCTCATGTTTTAATGGACAAATAATTACATTGTGGACACTACATAAGTGAGTCATTGTTATCATAGGTAATACTTATAAAAGGAAAGACAATACAATTTTTTTTTTCTATACATATTTGATGTTTTCTTAATACTTATTATAACGATTTCTCTACATTTTAATGTTATGAATAATGAGTGATTTTTACTTACCCGAGAAGGGAAGTCTCTTCAGCACTGATGGGCATCTTCATTAGCGGCGTTGCTCGTCCTTCAAAGTTTTCTCTGAAATAGTGCAGGGTATGTACTGTACATGGTCCATGAAGTGTTTTTGTTTGGTACAGACACATATCAAGATAAATAAGTTAAAAAAACCACTGTCAAACATAATTATATTATGAAGAAGGGTAGGTTTCATTGTGGTTTTCTATTATTTGTTGACTAGCTCAATTAAATTTTATCCTAGGACACGACTTGAAAACCAATTATGTAATTACAATTTGTGATTAAAATTTTAAGGTAATAGGTGATTTCAGAAATTACTAATAACACAATTAGCTTTAATTTTATGCCATTTAACGTAATCAATTTCGTACAAATAATGTTTCGATAGTAATTTAACTGCCGAATGCAGATTTTAAGCCGGCTGTTCGCGTTTAGCGTAGCATTCGATAAAATCCAATGCGGTACGCTATGTTATTTGAACATTACGCTATGTTATTGGAACATATTTGTCAATAAGTACTTAGTAGGTATATAGTTTGGTTTAAGCCGACTAATTAATGCTGCGGGAACTCTGCACTCGGCCGCTCTGCAGGTCCGCATGTATAGCTCCTATCAAAAGCGGCACCGATCAAGCAGGGAGTGAGATACGGCAAAACCATTTCACTGAAAATTTTCACAACAGTCCTAGTAGACATCGTGAAAAGGAAAGAAAAAAAAAATACTACAGTTTTTGTAGACAGATCTAAACTTGTTAAGTGGTACACCGTGTAAGAAACCGACTTACACGGTGTACCACTTAACAAGTTTAGATCTGTCTCTGATTTACGGGAGTGCATATTATATACTAACCCATATTTTTATTTTATTTTGGAAATTCTTGTTCATCTTAAATCTTAGATATCATTATAACACACCCTTTTACACCTTCCACATTTCGTTATATCATTTAAATAATTTTATTTAGTATAATACAAATATCCCCATATTTAAATGTTGTTTTCTAATTGCATTTTATATCTTCATTATTATTATTTTTAGGTAATTAATAATTAATATGTTGTTTTGTGGTGAACGCTGTGTAGATATATAATAGGCATACATATGAGTACTTTTATTATTATTTCGTTTTAATCTTTTGTATTTAGGTACTGCTGATGGTGTACCAAATAAATAAAGAAGATTATTGCGGCGCTATCATCAATGGCGTTTGTCGCTGAAAACTTATTTTAAAGTAGGTAGGACTTAGAGCGAATGTTTAACGAAGATTATGGTAAACATCAATTCAAATCTTTGTCACTATCGGAAATTAAAAGTTGGAGATAGTTAACCTGCATGCCTAACTTGGCCATATTCTTTCATTGGACAAAGAGAATCAACAAACAATATCAAGATGAATAAAGCTTGGGTTTCAGAAATGGGCTGAAATTCCACAACGTCTTAAGTGACCAGTGTGTTCTGCCCACCATGACGTACGGTGCTAAGACGTGCTGGACGCTTCCGCACAACTGTGTACAGGCTGAGAGTTGCACAGAGTGCAGTGGAGAGTTAGCAGAAGCTAGTAACGAGCTCCAAACGTTGAAATCCGAAGTCTCTAAGGTCTTTTATTATGGAGATCGAGTTATGGAACTCAAATGCAATTGGGCAGGAAACCTAGAGTGGCGCGGTGATGATAGGGGGAGTATGGCTGTGACCGAGTGGCGTCCAAAGACAGAAGAATAGTTGGTCGTCCGGTAGCAAGATGGATAGACGACATTGTTACCATCGCGGGTAAAACCTAGATGCGGCTGGCACAGAAGCGCAAGCAAAGAGAGGCCTACCCAACAGTGGGTGAAGACTATGATGATGATGAATGTATGCTTTAATTATATAATATTTTAAAGAGGTATTCATATTAAGAATTAGGCTTTAATATATAAAGAAAGAAGGAAAGAAAATAGATTTGTTTGGCACAGACTAAAAGGTACACATGACACAATACGAGTATAATATACAGCAGATAAAAAATATCAAATAAAAAACTGTAAAGTACGAGTATATCGGTCAGACTCATACTTCAGAAACTTATTTGTACGGTTCGGCGTCGTTCTAATTATCAAGTCAAGAAGTCCATTTTAAAGAGGAAAAATCGAAAGTAGTAACCAATGTAACAGGAAGGTCTCAGATAATCGCCGGCGGGGTCCGCCGCCGACCCACTCGCTGGTACCCAAGGTCGCCGGTAGACTTGATGACGTAAAACGGTAACTATACGCGGCAACGATGTGACTTCTAAAGAATTACTGTATTATGTTTTTGCAAAAAGAATAATAAACTGTTTTAAACATTTTTATTTAGACATTTATGTTGCGCATTATATTTTGAGGTATTTGTATCTAGCAAACTTGTATTGAATGTTGAATTATTTATTGAAGGGACAATGAAATTTAATTGAAATCTAGAAAATTCACTTGTAACATATTCAGTCTTAAATCCACAAAATGTAATTATGTCTTTGTTTTGTAATTTATAACAATTACCTACTAAACCTGGACTATATTAATTGATTGAAAAAAAAAAAAAAACCATTTTGCATTAATCCAAATTTGTAGCACAGATTTAATCATTGTTTTTCTCCAAGTAGGTAAGTATCCACCAATTTTTTTTTTTTATTGCTATGGGTTGGCATCATTCTAATTCAAATCAAATCATATATTTCTTGGGTAAATTTATACATAGGTGTTGTCATAAAGTTCTCCATGTTCTGTAGTCAATGGGCATGCAAATCATAATCAATTAATATCATTTTAAATAACATTAGGAATATCATTATAACCCCATTTTTCAAATTTTACTTATTATGTAATTCTCATGATCACCATCATTCTAATTATTTTTGAATAACTTTCTTTTTCTAGATATGTGCCTGTTTTTATGTGGTTATGATGAATGTTTAGTGAATCTAGAATTCTAAATTTGTTCCTACTAATATTAATATAACGGTACTACTAACTTGGCAATTGGAAACTTTTCTACTAGTATACATTATTTCTTGAAATAAGAAATAATTACCTACCTGTATAATTAACTAAAGATGTAAATGTGCATGGAAGAAACAATAAAACTAGATATTTTAAACATGCAAGTGTAAGAAGCACATGCAAAGGGCAAAGTACTCACTTCGGCAACGCATTAGTTAATTGAGGTACACACTTTTCAAAACATTTAGTTAATCTCTTCTTAGATCCCCTTCTATGGTGCATGGTTTTCAAATAATTTTTCTTTTTTACAGGGAGCTGTTGTGAATACCGGATCACTAGATCTTGGCACATGTAAGAACCACCACTCAGCAAGCCCCGTTGTTGATGCATGCCAACTTAACACCAAGAAAAAATAAATTAAGAAAGTTTTAACAAAGCAAAAAATAATATCATGCCTGTAAAAGCTTTCTGCCAGTGACAAAATGCAAATAAGAATAATTTAAACAGTTGCACTTTCGTTAATTCGAAACTTAATAGTTTGCTGCAAACTTTATTGCCTAGTTACGTGAACAGCTGAGTTGCGAAAAGTAAGTAGTGGCTTGACAATAAACGATTAAAATAAGTATTAACCCTCGCGTTAACTTACCTTTTGAAAATAGTACTTGTTTATCTGATAATTTATGGGATCTCGAGTAGTGGCCGTCAAGCAGGTAAATCACGCACCGGTCACACTGAACAACGCTGTAGCAAAATGCCGACAGCTGAATAGTTGCCGTCTGGCTGGAACCTTCTCGCACTTAGTAGCAGACGTAGCTCACTTCGGGGCGTACTGGAAGCGCATGCGTATGTAAATACGTCAATTATTCAATTTATAGCCCGGGAAATTACAATACTTTCTGCAGAATATTCGAAAATTAGTCATTTTACACCTTAAGTAAGTACCTACCTTCCTGTTTAATGTTCTCCAATGAGTGACGGATTTTATGACCGCGCTCCTCTTATATTCATTGTAAGTATTCAACACAAAACAAAGGAAGTTAATAAACATTCAGAGTTTTTCATAATTCAAACAAACAAAGCAAATAAATATCGATCGAACTGTTGAAATGAATTTTAAATAACAACAAATGAAATGACAACAAAGTTTAAGAACTTTCTAGTCAAATATTACCTCTGGATCAGTCTGGATCATAGTCTTTTGAGACTAAGAAGAGATTTTGATAAAAACAATTTATTATTCCTAACAACTTTAGAAATAACCTTTAATTTAAACTGATATTAAAAAATCAAAACAAAAAAATAATAATTGATTTTTATGTTTTTTTTCCTGAATGATCTCGAGAAATAATTATATAATCAATCTGCATTCTTTTTAACCACTTTAATGAAACTGAAAATTCTTTTGAAAGATTGGTGATTGCAAAGTTCCATGTTGCTGCAGCCATGTTCCACCGACATTTCAGTAATAGAGCAAATATTTAGCACTCTCTCTCTATTCAATACAAATTCCTTGCCCGATTGGTACTGTCATTTACCGCCATCTATATTGAATCCGTAAACACGGCGCTACGGTAGCGTACTGCCACTTGCTTTGCTTTACATTTCTATAAAATAATCGAGATAGTGGATAGATGTCGAACATTGAATAAGAAAAAATACCGAACGTGTAACGAGTGTTTTGAATGTGAAATTGATGTTTATTGATTTATTAAATTTGATATTTTCAAAATCAGTATTATACAACGAATGTCAACAGTGGTCACCTATCGATTTTTGGATATTTCTTCCGATATGACTGTCCTACCGAAAAACCGAAATCTATCATTTTTTCACGATTTTCGACTACAGTGGCCAGCACATTAAGCTACACTAGCTAATTTTCCAATTTCCCAAAGTTTGTCTTTTTTAAAATAAATGCTTAGGTATATTTTTATATCTTTGTAAAATCTGTTTTGCAATCAGCACCTTACGCCACTGTCACTTGACAGATTGTCAAACAAAATAGTGAGATGTAATTTACTTCGATCCCAAGCAATAAATAGCAAATATGCTTCACCGTATTTCTTGATTATTATAATTAACTTTTAATTGGTTATTGGTGCCGATTCCCTTGTACATAAACTAAACTAACTATATTTAAGTTCAGTGCATCTTTTTCTTCCTATTTCATTAAGAAAAGGACAGAAGATAAATTTTAGTTTAGTCCTGTCAAATTAATCAGCGCTTGACGTAAATTGACATAATTTTAGTCGGCAAGTTTTTAATCACGTCTAAACTTGTATAGAGTAGTGACAGGCGCTGATTAATTTGGCGGGACTAAACTAAAATTTATCTTTTGTCCTTTTCTTAATGAAATAGAAAGAAAAAGATGCACTGAACTAAAATTTAGTTTAGTTTGTGAACAAGAGAATCGGCACCAATTTTAACTTACGAGTCCTAATGAATGTATGTACAGTGGCCAGCACATCCAGCTACACGAAACGATTTTAAACTTTAAAATATTGACGATTCAGTTAAAAAACGAACGTGAAAATTTAACAGTTTATAGTAACTTGATGTGCTGGCCACCGTACCATTATCATAACTATTCAAAAATAACAGTTTCTTACGACACAGCACAAAATTATAAATTACTCGGTTTAGATGTTTTGTGACTGAAGCGCCTTTACTTTTATACCCCTTAAGATGATTTACAGATGGACAGAGACGTATTGCTGGGGTGTTTGCAGGACCATTTCTTCCCAGCTCATACACTAGGAAGTGGTCAAGGACGGACTTCTTGGGTTTTTTTTCTATTTTTCTTAATTCGCGTGTCGACGCGCACACATCTTATAACGCGCAGTTTATCTTTATGTAAGTATCTACCTAAACCTTTGTTAGACCTATTGAAAAATCCTACTGAATGAAATCTGTTTTCAAGTGATTGTTGTTATTTCGAACTGTAGTTTAAAAAAATCTATCACAGCAGCATAAGATTTAACTGCGTGTTAAACTTATCGAAAGTTGACTACCTAGCGACTAATGAGACTCAATTTTGCGAAAGAGTCTTGCTCTTATGTCCCCGTCGCATCGCTTTGGAAATTAATTTCGACATTTCACTAATCGGATGTTAAGTTGTCTTTTAACATAGCTTTGTGTTTACTCACAAACCATATGCAGGTATGACGCTGCCACAATACCCGCTGCAGGGACGCAGCTGGTCGTCGGTCCCGCGTCCACTCCTGTACACGGCCACACAACTCGCCTCATCTTCTGTTCTCACGTCTCTTGTTACCGCTAAACTCTCATCCACCACGAAACCTTTATTGTCCATTTTTCGACAGGGTTATGTTTAAACAAAACACCGTGTGTTAACCTTTTCAGTCTGATCCCCTTCAAAATGATTTAGTCTAAGCACTGCGAAATGTAGTCCCGTATTCGTGCATGACAGCGAACGCGTATGTAAGTGACTGAATAGTGGGTATTGACAAACATGCGCTTTATAGGCTTGCATTGTTAATCCAGCATTTGGCAGTCATGTGGAAAATACTGGCCGTTCTCGATAATGCCTATTATACGCCTTAACAATATAATATTGACGTCAAGCTAAATTACGAAATACCTACCAAGTTTTCGCTGACGCTTTGATACATTAGTATAGGCTCGGTATTTTGTTTGTGCAAGATTGTTATCTTGCATTTTGTAATACCTATAATAGGTTTACTTTAGTATTAGGATAAAAATGAATTAGGAACCTAAAAATAAAAAATTAAAAAAGAAACGTTGCTCGCTACATTCGTTTTTCTTGTGATAAATCTCGCTTCGATAGCTCTTGTCATGCATGTGTAATCGCGCTGCTGGGCTCATTCGTGTCGAAGACTCGAAGATGGGCTCACTTCACTCGCTGGTCATCGAGTGATTAAGCGCGCTCTGTTCATTACAGTACAGAACGATTGTGGATGTTACAGTTCCAATCAAAAACATTTAATTAGAAGGTTGGAAGGTCGAAAGACACGACGCCGCCGATTGGCGATTTTCGATGTTTTTTTTTCTTCTGTAATAGCTAGATTTTTTTGGCAAATTGTGACCTATGATAAACATTCTTAGATTGTCGTTTTTTTTTTACAATTCCGGGTAGATTTACCTACAGCTGACATGAATCGTAATCCATACTAATTTATTATAAATGTGAAAGTAACTCTGTCTGTCTGTCTGTCCGTCTGTCTGTCTGCCTGTCTGTATGTTACGTTTTCACGCCTAAACCGCTGAACCGATCGTCATGAAATTTGGCAGGGATATAGCCTGGGATATGGAGAAGGACATAGGCTACTTTTTACGCGATAACCGACATCCACGCGGGCGGAGCCGCGGGCAAAAGTTAGTCTTTTATATTTAATTAGGCATTTGATGGCTACGGCAGTATCGAAAATCTTACGGTTTCCGATACTACCGTAGCCATTGTATTTGCTCGACACTGAACCATTTCATTCCATAATACGTACCTACTTATGAAACTTTCTCTTAGGAACGGTAGCCTGTGATATTTTTTAATTCAGAGCAGATATGTTTGATGAGACGACATCATAACATAACTAACTTTTTTGCTATTTGCCGCAAATTTAATTTCGGTTTCTGATACTGCTATAACTAATGTTTTTTGTCGCTGCTCATGTATACGCGCAAATAAAAGATTGCTAACGCCATCTATACAACGATCTACGCAACACGAGGCCACCACGACCCATAAATGGAGTTCGTATCGTACTGTGTCATGATTCATTGAAGTAGTTTCAGATATGCCCGATAGATAGCACTACTGGTATCGTTTTTAGACCTGTTTTAGAATTTACTAAATATCTCGTTTAATCCCCAATAAAAATCAGCCAAATGGAAGGCCTACATACACAATAGTGTTCTGTACAAAAAGCAATACGAATTTCAAGGAAATACGACATTGATTTTCCAACCGCAAGACAAAGTTTGTAAACCTTAATTTTAATGTAGAGCAAAAACCAAGCAATGTTATGCAATTCTGATATTATTTGTGCAATCTACACCTTATTGTTTACATTCTTGAGTTTTTTCAGAATTTTTAATTTTAATAACATAATTAAACCCTAATAATTAATTTAAAAAAACAACGCAGATACCTATATAAAAACAGTGCTATATATTTTTGAGCGCGCTTTATCTAGCTTTCATTTGATAATATAGGTACCTCACGATGGGGTTTTTCTGTGCAGGTAACTACTTTCTCTTCAGGAAAACATCATGACGAGTTATAAACCATTATCGTCTGCCTAGCGTTTTCCCTATTATGTTGGGGTCTGCTTCCAGTCGAGTCTAACCTGATGAATCGGACTTATATAATACTAGCTTTTGCCCGCGGCTCTGCCCGCGTGGAGGTCGGTAATTATTCCACGGGAACCCCAGTAGTTCCCGTGGAATTACCGACCTCTAAAAAGTATCCAATGTGTTAATCCAGGATATAAACTATGTATATGTGTCCCAAATTTAATCCAAATCCGTTCAGCTTTTTTTGCAAACTTTCACATTTATGATGATAGTTAGGATGAGTACTGTATAAGTGATTCTGAAGTCTCCATTCCACCTTGAGCATGCTCGTTCGTGCCTTGTCTGCATGCCCTATGCTGTGGGAAGAAACCGGCTGTAATTAAGTACACTTTTATTTATTTTTATCCTCTCCGACCTTTACAGATCTTAGAACTAGCTAATTCGGTAGTGTGGATATCAACTACTATCAGGAATCTAGTACCCGCTCCAATCGGAATAAATGATACCATTAGAAAAATTTTCTATATTTTAAATGTTCAACCATTGAAAGGCGCGATACGCAACGCGATACGCGACGCGATACAAAGAGACCGCTCGTCGCGCGGCACGCGATGTCATGTGTCGCGTCGCGTGTGCACTTTTTGTAGGAGCCTTAACATGTTATGGTCGGTCACCGAGCGAAAAGACGTTTTCTCGTCAAAAGTGGAATGTAGCTGCAAAAGCTAATACTCGTAGGAAACTATAGATAGAATAAAAACTGGCCAAGTGCGTGATGGACCACGCACAATAAAGGAATCCGTAGTTGGGATGAATTTATCCCATGAACAAACTTAACATTGTAATTGAAAAACATGTTCTCCCATACATTCCAAATGCAAATGTAAGTTTGTTCGCACAATATTAAAAGATTTACCATTTAATTGATCGCTGACTGTTCACACTGCCGGCGAAAACTCTTTCTACACTAGTTTGTCGTACCGGCAACGGGGTGCGATAAAGGCGTATTATAAGTAAGAATACGTCACCTTTTTTATTGCAGTTTCGTATAGCGCAGATAAAGATACACATTGCTCAATTTTTCCGTTAAGATCTGACGAAAAATTAAGCCATTATACCAAAAAAGACATTTGTCGCGACACAAGTTTTATTTCAGATAAAAAGGTCCATAAACGTGTGTAAAACTTAAAATATCAATTATTCTTTATACACAATTTGAGGTATCTGAAATATTGTTGAAAAAAAGCTTGATTTTTTTACTGTTTAATGGTATATAATATAACAAAAGATCATAAGATCAAATGCTAAATAACTACACCAAACCAGACCAAACAGTTTCTTTGCTCTCCTGTAAAGGTAGTATAATTATAATTCTTACGCCTTTGTCGCACTGGGGGTGCGACAAGAGCTACCAAAGAAAATACTCGCTCAGCGACACTCGCTTGGTGGGCAGAACACTCACTGAAAGACTCGCTTGGTAAATCCGCATACCCGCACAAGTGACTGAGCAGTCATTCTACTACTCGTCGCGCACGCGTACTCATAGCCCAGCGACAAAATTACCCGAACTATACACTCGCTGCTCTACTCGCTTTTCAACCAACTTTCCAAAAAGGAGGAGGTTCTTTTTTTATGTTTGTTATCTCAGAACTCCGTTGTTTATGAACCGATGTGGAAAATTCATTTTTTATTTGAAAGGATATACTTTCAGATTGGTCCCATTTTTTCAAAATCGAGTTCTGTTGAGGGGATCCTTGAGGAATTGAGGGAACTCTAAATTTTATAGGCAATTTCAAGCATTTGCATTCAGAAAGATCATTTTATGAAGTGAAACTGATGAAGAAGACCACAAATGGCCACCGGAACTCCTCAATGATAAGTATTTCACGGGTGGCAATAAGATATCTCGATTAAGATAGTTAAGCGACTATGAAGCAAATTTAAATAAATAATTCTGATGAAAATGGTACCATCGAACTGATCTGAAGATGAAGCCGGAAGGTATGCACCGGAACTCCGTAATAAAACAATATATCCTAGCCGTGTTTGGGATTATTGGAATTGTCATGAGATGCACTCGGGCTATAAATGGTTATTAACCGATTTTATTAACTTTGCTTGGGTAGTTTTTGAGTTAGCTTCGATAATACGTATTTAATCCCAAAGTCTTGTGTCACTGTTGTTTGTTCGGTGTAGCAAGTAGTGGTAATCGAATTATTGTGGGGCTGGTACCATAACTAAAACGTGAAAAATAAAAAAACTTTTTATCAAAAAAACAACCAATCAATCTGCCTAGCCTTTTCCCAACTATGTTGGGGTCGGCTTCCAGTCTAACCGGATGCAGCTGAATACCAGTATTTTACATGGAGCGACTGCCTATCTGACCTCCACAACCCAGTAACTGGGTAACACGATACCCCTTGGTAAGACTGGCTGTCAGACTTTTGGGCTTCTGACGACCCGTAACGACTGTCAAAGATCCACGAATGACAGTCGGGACCGACGGCTTAACGTGCTTTCCGAGGCACGGAGGAGTCTTGGTATGTAAAGATGGTCACCCATTCACGGAACAACCCCGGCAAGCGTAGCTTAACCTGTCGGATCGACCCGTGCGGCTGTTATTGCTTAGCCACGAGCTCCTCAAAAAAACAACCGACTTCCAAAAAAAATAATACGGTAAAATGTGAAAAATAACTTTAATTTCGGAAGTCGGTGTCCTTGGTTCTGTATTTTCGTTTTTGCCACCGACTTCCGAAATTAAAGTTATTTTTAATTTTTTTGTGTTTTTTTGTGGAAGTCTGTTGTATTTTTTGCTAAAAAGTTTTCGCTAATCTACAGCGGTGGCAGAAGGAGGGGCGGTTTTTCTTGCTCGTCAGACTGGTTATCGCGGCAGTAGACACAGGAAATAAGATTATTTGTGTGAACGGACTGATGTCTAAAAACAGTAACGGATGAAATTTTCTAGTCTAGAATTGAATAAACTGACTGCAAAGCTTAGTTGTACTGTTTATTTTAAAGATTTGTTTTATTAATTTATGGAGCGTGAACGGAAACAATTTGTATCTATAGACAAGACCGATAGATGGGTCATTTTCAGAACACTATTTGGTTGACTTCATGTTAGTTATGCTTAAATGTAAAAAAAAAATTGCCACCGAAGTCAACCAAATAATGAGTGTCCTGAGAATGACCCAGATATTTGTTCTAGTCTTCGGAAACTTAGCAAACGTCTTATAGAATGTCGAATACTGCTTCCACTTGAAAGTTATGGAAAGTAACAAATTAAATCGCTGCCAAGCTGGGAACAAGGGAACCGACAACAACTTTTTATTAATATATTTAATCTATAATGTTACACAGTTTTACTTTAATATAACTCTGCCAAACTGCAAAGCAATTTGTCGGCATTAGGATCTCGTGGATTTTCCACAAATCTTTTGCTATAAAATTAAATGTAGTTATACCTAATTAAGACTATGGTTCTGTAGGCAATGACTCCTTATGTGGATACAGAGTAGTTACCCACATATTACACAACCATAGATTCTACAACCACAGCTACTGAAAGAAGAAAGAAAAAAAACGTTTATTTGCGGTAAAAATGACGAAAAAAAGAACACAACACAAAAAAAAAAATTGATTGGGGCCGTTTTGCGTGGATGTGACGCATATTTAATGCGTCACATCCACACAAAACGGCCATCGCTCAGCATAATGCTGCGACCCTATGCGAGACAGAGCCCCAACGCTGGTTTTCAGCGACAGCCGGCGTTGACGTGATGACGTCGACCAGTGCCCGGTGCAGCATACAATGAGATAAAAAATAACAAATACACAACACAATTATTACTAATAGTTTTTATAAAAAATAATATTTTAACATTAAAAAAATGGCAACATTCCATTCCGTCGGCAGCGGCACACACACTCACTCAGCGGCATCAAGCCTACGAATATCACGAGATCATCCCATAGTATCTACTCAGGGTAAGGCAAGTAAGCTGAGACCCACGCTTCTAACAGACCGTGGCCACCGATCAACCACAGCAACTATTGACATATCGACAGGTAATGTTTCCTTAGGACTTTTTTTTTGGTGTTTTTAGGGTTCCGTACCTCAAAAGGAAAAAACGGAACCGTTATGTCTGTCTGTCTGTCAAGCACACCCTTTTAATCAGGAACGCGTGGAGATATCACGTTGAAATTAATATCACATACGAAGGTTTATGCTCTCTTGGAGCTCTGAAAAAAATCAAGCTTCTGAGTCAACGCAATAAAAAGATGCAGCCATTTATGCGATATTCGCAAGTAAATCAAAACCTATAGGGTACTTCCCGTTGACCTAGAATCATGTAAACTTAGCAAGAAGCAAAGTCTCACAGCACAAGTAAAGGAACAACTCCGAAAATTGTTATTTGTGGTTTTATCACATAAAAAAATCGTTTTTGCGTTTACAAACTTATATTTGTAGAACTACGGAACCCGGTTTTTTACTTTTGACACGATCCATTACTCCCATAGGTAATTTATTTTCAGGTGTAATTCATCGTCTTTTACGCTTACCACAACAATTATTATTTACATTTGGCACATGTATAGAACTGCTTATTCTTTGTATCTACCTATGTACCTACGTTGTCAACATCACCGGTATTAAAAACGTATTTGACATTAGTAGTCTTAAGAACTATTCATTGGGTCGATTGGGGTCCCTGATCACGTGCTGGAGAAGCATTTCGTTACACCTCTGCGCCGAGGCTGGCTGCTGGGGCAAAGTGATTGAAGTTGGCCCACCGACGCCTTCGATATCTCCCGTGGGAATTCGATAGAAGCGGGAGCGTTTTAAGACCATGAAGAAATACAAGAGATCTAGGATAGAGGTCACTTTAGACTTGGACAATCGATCTATTTAGGTACCTATCTCAACTTATTAGTACAAGAGGTCTTTGACATAACTTCATTATTTATGTAAGTAAAATGTGTTGAGTGGTTGATAGTTAAGTTTATTGGGTTTATTTTAATAATTTAACCAAATAACTAACTACCTACTTATTATTCAAGCTGTGAAGACAAGAACTTTTAAACTACTAAGACTAAAATTTTGAAAAAATACAGAGAACAGTTCTATACTTATATATTACAGGAAAACCTTTAAGAAGTATATGGTCTGAAAATAACATGGTTAATCACTCAATATTGTGCGTACAAACTTACATTTTTAGTTGGAATGTATGGGATAACGTGTTTTTAAACTACAATATAAATTTTGTTCTTGGGATAAATTCATCCCAACTACGGAACCGTTTATTGTGCGTGGTCCGGTACGCACTTTAAAAAAATGCATTTCACAAAAAAATTACACTAATGTTTACTAATAGCGCGCCCCTGTCAATATCATTTGAGCGCCAAAACATCCTTGTAGCCGAGTACATAAGTACCTACCTGGCCAGTTAATAAAAATAAAACCAATAAATAAATATAGAGAAAATGGAAATATATTTTTCTGACATAATGGGGCATGACGCACACGGCATACGAGTCGGTTTTACTCCCAAGGCGCGCCTATAAATATTTCACGTCAGAAGTAATCGTCTAATTGTGACAATGAGACTATACTCCATTTACTATTAGACAAATAACGGCTAAATAACGACAGTTATTGTGTAATATTGTTGAAATTACTGCACTTTAGAGTAATTTTTTTAATGTAAATGGTAAATAGATTACAGTGCTTTGTATTTATCGTGAAATAACGGAGTTTATTAAACGTTTACATCGAAATAATGAAAGGGTGAGAACAGTTATTTGTCTAACGTTACAATAAATGGAGTATATACTCCATTTATTATAACATTTATTATAACACGATCAATACAAAGCACTGTAATCTATTTACCATTTACATTAAAAAAGTAACTCTAAAGTGCAGTAATTTCAACAATATTACACAATAACTGTCGTTATTTAGCCGTTATTTGTCTAATGCTATAGTAAATGGAGTATAGTTATGTTCAACATACCCGCTGTATCGCCTCTGCTCGCCTCTTGCGCCGCTCGCCCACCGCCGCCACTTCATCCGGCCCTTGGAGTCGTTTGATCCATTTCATAAATTCGCTTTATAACTTTTCTCGTTGCCTATTTACTGAATACGTTATACTGAAATATTGTTTACAACACTAGTTTTGAATCTATCACACATGTTGTTTACATATTTATGTAACATAATACCTACACCGTGGTCCCTCCCCTGCGGAGTAAACAGATGCCTATTAGGTGGACAGCAGCTTGGTAAATGCTAGTCCAACGTAGCGTAATAAATATCTGGTGTAAGTATAATTTCTGGTTTCTGTGTTTTGGTTTTTAGAGGTAGGTTGTAATGAGAAGTTTTATTACAGGTAGATTTGGTAACCTTCACCTCGTTGGTACGATATTTATTAAAGGTTTTACTTTATATTACGAATTTGCCAGTTTAAAAGTTATCGCTGTCTGTTATCTTAAGGCGAAGATAACCGACTTTTAATGATTTTATACTGAAGATCACGCTTAAACGAGTAGTGTTAATGATTTGGAAAAACATATGTTAAATTAGAGCATTTTCTTAATAACTTAATATGTGAATATTTTATATTATGTTTCTATTACATAGTGAAATTAATTTGTAAAAGTTATGTTTAACTCGGATAAAAAACTGAGAATCACGCAAAACATATCAAGCGTATTTTTTAATTATTTTGATAATTTAATTATTGATCTATTAGTATACGTATTTTATTAAAATACCTTTCGTTTTATGTATAATAAATTAATAATGCGTCTTATTTGGGACAGCGCTCCTATATAGATGGGCGAGTCCTATTACTGGCTGGACGTACGACGCGTTGCGTGAGCTTAGTACAGAACACGCAAGCTAACCACTCAAGGTCGCTGGCATATATCTGGGCCTACAAAAATCGTTCAAAGTATCTAAACAGTAGAAGCAGTCCATCAGTATGGCTAAGTAGATATACTCCAGCATTGGCAACAAATAATTACTGTCAAGGGAAAATTAAAGAATTTATAATTATATAGGTAATCTTTAAATTATTTATATAGACTATACCTACTCCCTCACCTAATGCTGTGTACTGTGTAGGCAATACCTATTTGCACGCCTTTCAAGGCAGTACATAGAGACACAATATTTTTTATTTTATATCATCATGTACCACAACACCTACCTGATCTAAAGAAATCAAAAATTTGTACATCATAACTAAAACAAGTTCCAAATCTAAAATCTAAAAAAGCGCCATCTAGTGGCGAGTAGCGAGTTTAACACATTCAACAAACAAATGAATGTTTTGTAAAATGCGATGGATTAATATATTACCCGTTTCGGAGTTCTAGTTTTGGATTTATCCTAAACTAATATAAAATATTGTCGTGCTTAATGCGTTAAGTGGGCGCTCGCAGGTCCACTAGCACCACTCCCTCAAAAAAATATTATCTCGTGACTGAGAAGGAATTATGATAAACGGCTCAATCAGCAACCTCGGTGTGTCTAAAATTTTCTAATACCTTATAAAAAGTTTCATATTGAGACACGAAGCAACAAAATACGATCTAGAGGAATGTGGCCGTTTTTCTTTATAATATAACCAAGTAGCCTAAAAGCAGTTACATAAAAATGTTCAATGATGCCTTCAAGTGCAGACAAACACCGCTCCGACCTCTTCAGTCTGAGCTGTGATACTTTATTCATACACCATGTCCACCGATCGCGCCATGTGCATACTGTATCGTAATAAATGCAAAACGACACGTGCCGACCGTAGACTCCGTGTTCGGCACAACACTAGCTCGTGTCACCCGTGCTGGGCAAATGGACTATGGATTTACGGATTTACCGTCCGTAGAAGTGTGATCATTTAAAACAAGTTTTAAATTGGGCAGTGCCTCTGATTATTTGGTCGCAGGGGCTGGCTGTTCATGCAACTGTCGGTGCCGGTATTCGAACTAGCTACCAGCATTAGCGTATCTAGCGCTATTTTCCTGGACCCTGAGATGCGATGGCCGATGAAGCGCCCAATGTATAGTGGCCAGCACATCAAGCTGAAACTGTCAAATTTCTCTAAAAGATTTTAAACTTTAAAATGTTCATGATTGATGATGTGGCAAGTTGATGTGTTGGCCACCGTACAATCAGTGAGCACGATTAGTATCATAAAGGCTCGTACAGGCTAGTGCGATACCGCGAGCGCGACGCGACACTAGTAGCAGAATTTCTTTGTCGGTGCTTGTCGCGCCCGCGATATCGCGCGAGTCTGTACGAGCCTTAATTCTTAACTAGCTTTACACTCCTATGTATTTGGCGCTGTAAGGGCCTGTGCACACCACGTTTTATAAACGCGCCGTTGAAGCGCGTTTTAGAAACGTGCGTCGACGGCGCGCTTTTGAGTGTCTTGAGTGGCGGCAAGCGGTGCGGCGAACAATCTTTCGCCGCTTGCACGCGACGCAAAACGCCCCGCCGCACGCCTTTTCATCCAGGCCGTACACTAACTCGCGTGCGTATATTGTTCGCCGCACCGCTCGCCGCCACTCAGGACACTCGCGAGGGATTGTATGTGTTTAACATGAACGCCGCACGCACCGCCCCGCCGGACGCTCTAGTCGAGCGTGCACTCAGTTCGAACATTTAGGCGCCGTTGACGCGCGTTTGTAGCGATACAGACGCGATCGTCTGTATTGCTACAAACGCGCCGTTCACACGCAACGTAACTTGTGACAGTTCACAAATGACATTACCTTAGGGCCTCCTAACGTAACGTCATTTTTACGTAAGTTACGTACCTCTATTTTTTTATTCAGCATTTTCACTGTGTCCTCTTAAAGGAAGTCCTTGGCGTACCAGATACAGTATGTCTATAATTTTCTACTACTACTAGTTTATTTCTCGGTAGAATATTATTTATTTGATTGAACTTGGTTTTGTGTGAAGTTATTTAAGTGTCCAGCCTATAGGATTTCGAATAGGTAACCAAACATCCTGGGATCGGCACCAGACCATTCTGGGCTGAGCATGGCACACCCGTCCCCCCTACATATCAGTGAAAGTTTAAATAAAAATATCGTGATTATAAATAGAGTAAAAGTACCTTATACACCGTGACATTTTAATCGTCAAACATCGACAGCCCACTTCATGTATCCATTGACTACTAATAATAAAAAATTATAAAAATAAAACAATATTTATGAACATTTGAATACTATTTTATTTATTATTTTTGTTAAATGCATCACAATGTATGACGTAGTTTGAAATACCCTGTTACGAGCGCTGTCCGAGCCTTGTGTTTCAAGGACGGCGCGGAATGGAGCGGCGACATCTTTATCATACTTCATTTAGCATTTAGTTTTTTTTTATGTGTCTCAATCTTTCTTTTTTTTATCGCGCTTAGAGGCATTTATCTCAAAAACATTGAGTGGACCACCTTTGTAAGATGACTAAAATGTCACGGTGTACGGTTACTGTAGCTAACTTGGAATAGATGTCGGAGTCAAATTGTAGATTTATGCGACCGTTTTCCGGCCGAGCATGGCTGCTCACACTTCTAACATAACCCAACCCATTTGGACGGGTTGTAAAAATCCAGAGACTAGTTTCGTTGTAGCGCCGTCTGCTTACTTAGCTATCAGTCTAGTAGCTGCAGTAGCAGAGCAGTACCTATGTTATTATTTTCTTTCTTCCTTTCTTTCCTTCTTTCTTGCAGTCAAAATCCACTACTAGACTTGGCGCGGAGTAAGTTTACGCTAAGCATGGACTCTTTTTAGGCTCAAATACCGAAAACGCTTGTGCAAAAAAAAAATAGGCCGCAACGCGTTCTGGCGCCTTTTTAATGCAGCAACAACAAGACGGAGAGGTTGCCGTTGTTTAATTTAAAGTTTTAACTTAAAATTGCATTCAATCTATACTAATAAATCTAAAAGTAACTCTCTCTGTATGTCTGTTTGTTACGTTTTCACGCCTAAACCGCTGAACCGATCGTCATGAAATTTGGCAGAGATATAGCCTGGGATATGGAGAAGGACATAGGCTACTTGTTTACGCGGTAACCGACATCCACGAGGGCGGAGCCGCGGTCAAAAGCTAGTGTCATAATAAGATTAAAAATAAAACGTTTTCTGGAAACTTTAAATATAATGAAGCAGCGAGGCTTTTGCTATCAGGTTCCATTTTGATCCCACTTCAGCACGAAATTCAAATTATTATTATTCAACCCGACGTCACAAAATCGGATTAAAAACTCCCTTGTGTTGCACCATTGTGTTACGTTCGGTTCGGTTATGTTTGACATTTTGAGTACCTATTTATGTTCGCAGAATTAATTTTGCACCAAAAAAGCAAAAACCGTAACTAAGGAGTGGAGTTAATTAATAGTTCATTTATGTATAAATTGTGGTGTGGCCGCGCTTTCATTTAATTAAATTGTAAATAGGTTTAACTTTATAAAAATAATTTCAAATTATTTGAAGTTTAATTAATACACGAGAAATCCACACATGTAAATAATGTTTCAAAAGTTTGCAACGTGACCCCGACCAAATATTTCATTAGTCCGAAGCGTCGTGGATGCGTAGCATCTCTACGCATTGTCTACGCTTGTCGCTACGGCATTTCGTAGACGCCTACGAAAGGGTAGCTCCAGTTCCACGCTACAGGAAAGCTATGTGTGCTACGGTTTATTGCCTGGGTGTAGCAAGTGTGATGAAAATCGTTCTGTATAATTAGGCTCACTTTATTACTTTGCGCCGTCAGAAATAAGAAAAAAAAAAAACATGGATTTTTTAATCGTATTCTAGATGGCTCAATTACTACACGATTTAAGTAAGTACAGATAGATACTAAATTGATTTTTCTCAAACATGCATAGAAATGTTGTCATTATTTTCGAAGAAGAACACGCGAAGTATCGAAATTATGGACAAAGAAAATCAAATCCATTGCAGGAGCGTTTTTTGAATTTGGAACATTACAACGCTCCAGCTATGTTGTATGTAACGGCGCGCTGGGTTATTAAATACTTTTTGATTGGATCTCTTTTATTATTCTTGGCATACCAAAGCAAGTCTCTTTGCTAAGCACAAATTGCATTCACGTGGCTATAAAGCCATAAATGCGTTTGCCTTTTGGCACAGATGATAAATAGAAAATTGGCGGCAAAGCTGAAAATTCGTCTTGATTTGTTATTTACATACTTAATTAATGTATAATATAAAAGTATGTTTTATTTCCCTGCATTCTTTTAAGAAAAGCACTATATATGCCTCGGCGGAAATGCCAATTGCCTGTCTCGTATTAGTAAAGTCTTCGCCTACGGCTCGGCCTTCAAACTCATATTCGACCTATAATTGCCTATTTCACGGCCTTTGCAATAATGTACTATTAAAGGTTTAGTAAGCGTGTTACCAAATAAATCAAAAAGCCAACCAAATCAATCACATTATATGCGACACTAAACATCCATCTTTGATAACAGTTTATTGTACCTTCAAATAACAGCTACCAAAAATGTAAAATGGCTATAAGTTTTCCAGTGCAGTAATGAAAGTGTATCACGCGTGATAGTCACGGCAGCAGGTACTATGGGATCTAAATCGTTCATTGTCCGGTGTTAATAAAAGAAAGAAAATAATCGAAAGCGCGGACATGGAATCCTTTGAATGGAGACACCTGCGAAGCAGTCGGACAGCTGATATCAATGGCGTTTCATAGTTTCAGGCATCCTGTCGCCCCGTCCCTCGCTATCAAACAAAGAGACTTTATCTATAGGCGACAGGGGCCAAAGTGCTTTTGTTATGTCTATTTTTAATGTGAGGCGTCTACACTATAAATAGTCGATTTTGCCTGGTTGTGCAGATTAATGTCGACTCGAACAAGCGTGTAACACGCCTGATACTCTAACACCCTGGAACGAAAATCAGCGACGTGTCAAAATTAAAGGCATTTCAAGTGATCCAATTGTCCGTTGATAATTCAGTCAGCCAATCACGCGTGATATTTTTCAGCAAATTTTGGTGATGATATTCGTTCCACGCCTCGGGCGCTTATTACATCTGTCTCATTACCACTTTTGAAACCGTAGGTTAATAACTAAACTTGTGTTAATTAATAATATTACTGTTTCTCTGCTAATTATAACTGATTGATTTAACTTATACTAATCCAAGTAAAAAGAAGCAGTAGACTCAAAAGCAGAGACGGGTGTGCTCGCAACAGTCGATTCTAAGTCACGGGCAGAACAAGAAGGATGAAATCCGAATAATGTTTTTTTATCTTCGTTCGGACTCACAATGCTTGCGGGTCACCATGCGGGTGAATACTGAATACTATGCCGTAAGTTTGGACTATGTGACATTGTGTTACGAAAGAAGGGATTAATTTGGTCCTTTGATACTTGGTTCCATTATTAGATTACTATCATATCTACTGCAGTTTCTGTACAACCTCGTCAAGGCGCGACTTTTGAATATGATCCGAGATTTTCGTTTGTTCGATTAATTAGTTCGATCGACGAAAAAATGAATCCAAGTACTGTAAAAAAAAAAAAATCGTAGTAATAATAAGGCTAAAAAATAACCATGAAGGGGATGGCGGGGTCTTTGTGTCCGAGTCGGGATGCCCCAAGTCCCGAGCTCGCTTCGCTCGCTCGTTTATCCTAAGTAATATTTAACTAGTTCGACGATCTAACTTAATGAAGCGAACTAGTGAGATTTTATGGAGGTATGTTTTTGTGTGAAACCAATAGAATATAATTATTTTTTCTTGCATTGTGCCGTTCAAGTGAAGTTGGCTCTCGTTTATGCAGAAAGTGTACCGGAAATAGCGCGCTTTGTTGCTATTGTTAGCTCGGTCCTGACTACTGGTAACATATTACTATCAGATTGTATTTGTAGCGGCATTTGTTGTGGACGGTCACCGTATGTTAGTTGTAATACTTGATCTACGAAGACCGAAACTGCTAACAGATGAAAACGCTGTCAAAGCCAAATTTAACCATGGATAAGCAGTTTGTCTGTACCTACATAAAATGTGGATGATTTTATTTACACTTAGGTAATAGGTAACATGGGCTTGTGTCCGTTGCCAGAGTGAGATCTATGACTGTACGGCTTCGCTTGATTACGAATGTTGATTGGGAGCCAGTGTTTATTAGGGATAGGATAGTCGAGAATAAGTAGTCCACCAAAGCCTTACCCCTCTCGTTTTGCGTGTCCATACCCCACAGTTGGTGGTGAACTGCATTCGTCGTGCGGAGGTGGCGCCTCCACCTCGAACTCAGTTAACACTTACCAGAAATCAGTTAAGAGCTGTGTTTTAAGGTTACCTGCAGCCACAGATATAGAATTTGATCGCGGCGGGGCAAAAACTGCCGTCTGTTGCCCTCGATATGAAGCCTATTTTTGTTTAGCCTAGTTTTTTTTGTTTATTATTTTTGATATAAATGGACATGTCGGATATTTATTAGCATATCAGAATTACCTCTTAGAACCTTTCGGTTGACTTATGCAGAAAAGCTTAACACTAATTAACATGGGACGGGCAGGACGCCCGACGCCCCGCTACGCGAAGTTAAACTTCAGAAATAATGGATTTTTCATTAAATTTTTAACCTTAGAGGCGCACACCGAGTTCCTGGCAGAACGTTTGACAACCTGTGCCTTTGCTAATCTGTGATTTCCTCTGTGTTTTACCCGCAGGTAAGTGCTGCGCGTCATTTATTGCAAGGTTGCGGTGTGCTGGGTGCCGCACTTGTCTGCCACGCTTTAATTTGCCTCCCCCTGAAGTTGGCGCACGGAGCACGGGCCCTGGTTTGGTCCCCTTTAGATCCGGGGCTGGTTACCTGTGACATAGATGCACGATCTGGAGTGGTCGTGGCCTGTGGATCCACTAGTTTATATACACTTTTACCCACCAGTCTTGTAAAAGACTCGTCAAAACATGTCGTGTATAAAACATGTATCGTATTGACGAGCAGTGGTAGCCCAGTGGTAATGGCCCCGATTTACGAGTTGCAGGTCGTAGGTTCGAACCCAGGCAGGTGTTATACTTTGTGTAAATAATTCCATCACCGCTGTTCTTAAAATGGTGAAGGAAAACATGGGAGACATCTACAGCCCACTCCCTCTCGGAGAGAGGAGGCCTGTGGCTCAGCAGTGGTAACATTATATGTATAGATGTTTCCGACCTGTATTGTTATAGAACATTACTTGCCAAGGGCTGTAAAAGAAAGAAAGCCCGAAATCGCAGGTATTTAAATGTATATGTGTGTAAATGTGTATGTATATGTAAATATGCGATAGAGTGCTTTCTTTTTTACTGCCCGTGGTGAGTACATAATTTTACGTCTTCACCTGGCCACAATGCGAATTTTACTGTACGCGTAGCGTGCGGTAAAACTCACATTACGGCCAGGTGTGACGTAAATATTATTATTATATATTTACATATCTCCAGCCAGGTGTGACGTAAACTATTTTACTCAGCTTTTTGAAATCTTTGACAAGTTTTGTACACAACTAGTCTTAACAACTTGTTTCAGTTGTAAAAGATAAACGAAACTAGTAGACTCAATGTGTTGTACATGTTTTATACATCGGAGTAAACGCGGGGTTATAGAATAAAATGATGATTTAATATACTAATAAAATTTATGAAAAAACCTTTTTTAAAACAAGCGTGCTCTATGTTTACGTAAGGTTTATGAACTAAAAAGTACTAAACTTTTTAGTTCATGAAAAGCTTGTTTTTTAAAAGGTTTTTACTTAAATTTAGAATTTGTTTATATACAGGGTGTTTGGCAGAACGTTGAACATACGAAAATGGTGGATAGGTGGGGTCATCTGCTACTTACTCAGCCCTAATTTATTTGGCCTTGCCCCCCCTGGATATTTAAAAAAAAAAAATTTGCTTTCTTCTAGTTTCACCACTTTCTTAACTTTACAGTGTAATTTGTATTAAAAATGGGTAAAACAGGCAATATTTATATATATATTTTTTTTTTTTAGTATCCTTTGGGCCAGGGCCAAATAAATTAGGGCTGAGTAAGTAGCAGATGACCCCACCTATCCACCATTTTCGTATGTTCAACGTTCTGCCAAACACCCTGTATACGGAGCTTAGTGGCCACTATTTTCCGTTTTAATGATTACAATAAAACATAACAATTTAAAATTACTGTTTGTAGTAATAATAACGTATAGTCTTGTGAAGCACAACTTGACGAGCTTATTTTCTGCATTTTCATTCTAAAATAAAAGAAATCACCGAAATAACGATGAGGGCGCCACTGTGCGCTCGGAGTAGTCTTAAGGAGGTGGGTTTACTTATATACCCATTTAAATTCTTACGGGGTTACGAAGCTATTCCTATAAATATAGTATTTCCTAAATTTTATAATAACTCGCGAGTACCCGGCCTACGTACCCGTCTGTCTGTCTCAAGACGAATTAGGGTCATCTCTAGCTCCCCAAACATCAGCTGTCACTCATCTCAATTCCGCTTTGTAATATGATTATCACTGTATTTTTTCACCTTCCACATTTTTTCTTTGGTTTTCTTTGCACTGATCACGAATTTTTCTGTATATGGAATCAGGCACCGTGATCTCGACAATTAACGTAATATAGGTGTTTATTGCCATCACTTTCTCTCAATAATTAGTTTGTCAATCATCATCGTCATTTGACTAGCCTTTTCCCAACTAAGTATGTTATGACTAGAGATCGGATTTTCGGTTGCATATTCACCTAAAGTTGAGATGTTGGCTAATATGGAGTGTGCTTTTGTATCGAAAAAATCCCGCGGTTCCGGGATCGACAAATTTAGTTTTCTGATTATAGAATCAGATGTATATTTCAAATACACCAATGCACTTTTGTATCGATCGTAAAAATTCCACGATTCCGAAATAGACATATTATTTAGTGTTTTTTTTCTGAGTATATATTCGGATGCATATCTACATACCTAAGTAGCCGAGGTAATATTTACGCCCAATCAGGATATGGTACAAAATAAACCATAAATTAAAATATATTTTAATTTATAGTTTATTTTGTTTTACCTAAAACATACCATACCTGATCTTACATCCTCCATAAACATATTTGCATCGGGGGTTAAACATTAATTTTAAATAAATGTGCATCTGAATAGTTATGCAATCCAAGAATCCCGGGGTTATATATGGTATATTTTAAGAAGCCGCTTCCATACTTTCATAGCAAAAATTAACTTTAGGTAACTTACTTTAGGTACTTACACTTACAACAAATTAAAACTACTAAAAATTTACTTGAGGTACTTTACATCCGACTTGTTATGCATTCCCGGTGCTCCTGGTATCCCGGTTTTTTTTTTTACCAAAAATATATTTTCAGAAGCCGCTTCCATACTTTTAAAGCAAAAATTAACTTTAGGTAACTTACTTTAGGTACTTCCAACAAATTAAAACTACAAAAAATTTACATAAGACAACTACCTTTTGAACTTTCACAGCCCGGTAATGCGTAATTAAGTCATTTTATCAATTTGTCTATACAGGAAAAGCTTTTAATCAGTGCGCAAATTTTGACAAATTAAACTTAAACGTATTTTATTATACACCTATTTCTTATTTTGATATGTAAGACATATCAAAATACAAAAAAATGAAGTTATCGTTAACGAAAGATGTTTATTTTGAAACTGTTATAATGGATACTAGTCGCGCAACGCTCCGACGGCGGCGGCGCGATCAGTGAAGCGGAACGCAGTAATAGGTACCTATCAGATGTGCGCTCGCCCATTGATATTATTACGAATAGATTGTATCCATATTTTGCTGATTTCAAGTAGGGCCAAAAAAAAAGTTTTGACCAAATAATTGAAATGTGTTCTATTACTGATACTGAACCACCGCGCACTGGTTAAAAACTTATCCTGTATATACATATAGTACCTACATTATTAACGATATATAAACCTTAATTATGCTAAGCAGCCTTCCACAATTGAAAGTATTTTCCAAAAAAGATTTCATATATCGTAACGAGCCGGCCGGTTCGTGTAGCCAGCCGCCGCCGGCTCCGGCACCGGCGCTCCGGCGCTCGTACATCACACGAAACAGTTTCTGCACACTGTCGCCGCAATGAAGGAAGTTTCCACAAAATTTAGGTGTCCTAGCGCCCGGAGACGTTCGAGACTGCTAACACAACCCACTTCTAAACAATTTACGATTCCATAAAAGTTCTGTTATAAGTGGGGGAGGCGTTAGTGGCTGTAATTTCATGGACGGGCTTTCAGAATGGGTGCAGGGTGGCGCTCTGTGCTGGAGGCAGCGATTAACTGGTCATAAACTGTAAGTGATAATATTTAGGTTCGAGAAATCCATGCATTAAATAGTAACTTGTAGGTTACACTCCATCCATACCTATTTGGATTTGGTACCTATTTATTGATAAAACAACGACGGCTGCATGCATGCTATAATTAAATTCTGTTCAGTATACAAGTTGACGTTAAGCTCAGGTATATCGAAGGGTTTGGAATCCCACATCAATTAGACAGTTAATATAATTAGACGTGCCGCCTAAATGTATCCTCCCTGAAGCCGCCCTGTAACTACAATGGCATCGTGTTGATGTATGAAAGCGATAGATGTATGTTACTTAATAAGACATAGGTACTTACTAACTGTTCCGCCTAGACCACTTATGGTTTATGTCGGTGCTTTCATGGAAAAAATCAACGACATCTATAATACTCGTATACAAATAAATAAAATTGAAGTGTCTGTTTGTAATGTCGAAATCGAAATGCAAATGAAAGTTTATACAATACTTACGTAGTAAGCGCGCCTACAGTCTCCTGATGACCATTGCGGACAGGACTGATGGCCTTATATGGAGCACTGGACGAGGACGAAAGTGTTGCCGTCAAACCGTGCCCAGAAGTAATGTGTGTAGTGTGATTGTTAATGAATATGATGAATTATTATAATTATCGTACCTGACATGTTTTTTGAGTTTATTATTTTAATTTAGTAATTGACAGAAGTTTAAGTACTAACACTAGTTTATTTCCCTACTAACAATATTGGATTATTTATTTATTTATTTAAATATACTTTATAGTACATCATATTACACATTACAAAAGAAAAGGAAAACTTATACACTATAAAATATACAATGGGCAAATAATAGTATATGACTTACCAAGGGCTTTAAAAGAAAGAAAGCCCGAACTCGCAGGAATTTGTGACCCGAGCCGCAGACGAGGGTTGTAAATATGCGATAGAGGGCTTTTTTTTACTGCCCGTGGTGAGTATATAATTTTACGTCTTCACCTGGCCACAATGCGAGTTTTACTGTACGCGTATCGTGCGGTAAAACTCACATTACGGCCAGGTGTGACGTAAATATTATTATTATATATTTACATATCTCGGGACCCTGGGGTCCCGGACCTTTGGAAGGCGTACGAGGGGCCGAAGCCAACTCGCAGAGGCCCGTTAGACGCTTCTAATGAAATGAGGCACCAGCCGCCGATTATCCCTGTACGCACTATGCAAGTGCACCTAAGGACAACCCCTGGTTGGTGTAGGACTATTATTGCAGGATATGGAACCAAAGATATTGGACTATGGGTTTGGGTGGTTAAAATGGACTGGTTACCTAAAACTATGGAAGGACTATGGCCCCTGCCGGATCAATGTTTTATTATACACTGATAAAATGGCAGGGGGTGACTTGCACACTCAATAATGGGCCCCCGAAAACTCGTCGCTAGCCCATAGTGACGTAGCGACAAGGGGGCAACATGTCCTGAGGTGCTCGAGGAGTGGAGAGGTATTCCACGGCTCTCAGAACAATCCCAGAGCTCGGAAGATGGTCAAGATCCCTACAAGCACTTACTGGAATACTTCCTTCCTCCGAGCACATTTACTCATGCGAATCTCTACTCAAGCCGGCCAATAAAGACAAGAATGAGGTGCGAGCTCAGTTCCTCGTCAGTGTTCACTCCAGCCGGCCAATAAAGGCAAGCCAGAGATGAGGAACATGACTTCTCCCGGGAGATAAGGTCCGTGGGGTCGCAACTGCCCAACAGCTCGCCACATGCTGCCCTGCGGGTTTCTATATCTCTCTTGGTCTGGCTCCTCACCCTAGACATGTTCCGGCAAAGTAAACTCTGCCGGCACGGACCTACAGTTCGGAGCGCGCAAACCCCACTACGACGTCAACGAGTAGAGATACAGCGGTGGAGTTATTATTACAACAAAAAAAAACATTTTTTAAATTGTTTGTTCGTGTGTCTATCTGTCTAAGTTCCGGCTAATCTCCGAAACGGCTGGGCCGATTTTGACAGAACTTTCACTGGCAGATAGCTGATGTTACGAGGAGAAACGAAGGCTACTTTTGTTGTAAAAAAGCCAAACGGGCGAAGCCGCGGGCAGCAGCTAGATTTTATATACTTACCTATACCTACTAAAATTCTAAAAAGCAAGTGCTCACCACAACTTCCAACTTTTTGGTAGCAAGAGTTTACGTCAACAAAAATAGACTCACTTTTTATTCAAAGCACGAATTGAGTGTTTTTCACTGTTTCACAATTTTGCCAATTAGGCTAGCAGTGGGTACTTTACTGAAGGTTAATGTGGATACAGTATTTTTCGAAGCGAAAATGTGCGTGAATTCCGCTCGTCCGTCACCGAGTTCCACCCTGAGACGGTGCAAGTGGCGAGCATCTAAGCGGACACGGTGGTTCCTCTATTATTCAAATATTAGTCTTCGGGCTCCGCTTCATTTTATATAACGAACGCTTTCATCAGTAGCTAGGTCTCCCCCTTCTGCTAAAACAATGGGAGTTTTTATGTGTTCGTTTCCTTATTATGTTTATTTACCCTGTTCCAGCTAACTGTTATTTGAACCACTGTTGTTAGCGGATGTTGTTGTATAACCATTGGGGTGTTTAGGTAACTGAAGTTCGTTTCAAAGCCTTTCAATGGAAGGTTCCACATTCAAACTAGGGGAAAGGGTTTGCATTGTACGTTTGGCACAAAATTAGAACGGATTGTACAGTTTTGTTATATAATGACCAAATCGTCATAATCGTAGAACAGTGACGGATCTGAAATTTATGTTGAATGTTCAACATAAATTTCAGATCCGTCACTGTTCTACGATTATGATGAAATGTTCAATGAATTATATCTATATTGAAAAACGTTTAGGTGTGCAGTGCACAAATAAAAAGATTTCTTTTGAATAGATAATGGATCAAATCAAATAATTTTTATTGGTTTGCAAACATGGGTAATTAGTACACCGATGTTTTATCATAAATAGTCCTCCATGTTCTACCGTCACATGGGCATGCAAATTTTATTATTATTCAATTCACTCAAAATTGAAGATATTGTAATTTTAAATAACAATTTTGAAAATTAAATACAAAATACAAATAGTTTGAAACACATTAAAAATGTCATAAAAATATAAAATATCAAATGCCAACAACGTTACAGTAATTAAAAAAAATAGTTGTCTGTGATGTTGGTTTACGGACGATAGTTTAACGTGACCACGTTATAACAAAACATTGATGCGGCGCAAGCGTACAATGAGCGTAACGGGACAATGACCGTAAAGGGACAAGAGTCATCCTTTTTCGTGCATGCAGCCGGCGTTCATCGATTTATTAGACGTTGTCACGTCAAAATGTCAAATGTGAAAAAGGTTACAGTAATAAAAAATAAAAATAAATGTCAAATGGGATAATAGCATGTCAATCAGTCAGTGATTCATACAATACAATATTATATATTTGCATAGAAATTAAGTACAGAAGAAAAATATTAAAAAACCCAAGATCCTACATTCTACCTTAAATTAGGCATGCAAAAATTTTGCACAAGTGCTTAATAGTCTAAAATACTGTCAAAATGAAAATTCTTATAATGTGACCAGATAAATAAAAAATTAAAAAGGAATTAAAAATGTCAGGATTAATTCGGATCGTCTTTTACTTTTATTTTATGCATGACTAGCTTCTGCCCGTGACTCTGTCGCGTGAAATTTCTTGGTCCCCCTTCTCCAATACGTTCTCGAGATACCATCAAAAAAGCCGTTCCATACAAATGAGAAAATGACTTTTCTTCGTAAATTTTTCGCATGTTTTAATAGTTATTCTGCTATTCGGGGCGGAGAAAAATCCAAAAATCAAAGATCATAAATTCGGTCTAGCCGTTCTTGAGTTATAAATGGTGTAACTAACCAGACTATGTTTTATATATTTAGTATAATTTTTGTTAATTAACATGAATATTACTCTTGAATGCACTTTCAATTGTTCAGATAACAACAACAACAACGCAACAACAATACAACAACAATATAACAACTTATTGGCTCTGAACAGAACACAATATCCAGTTAAGTGTACAATATTATTCTAATTTGTGATATTTTATGTTGACACAAATGTTTAAACTACAAAAATTATTTACCTGGATACCTACTTAAGTAGGTGCATAAATAGGACTTTTAAGTAAGTCATCATTTCAGCCGAAAGACGTCCACTGCTGGACATAGGCCTCCCCCAAGCATCGCCTCCTCGACCAGTTCTGTGCTTCCCGCATCCAGCGGATTCCTGCGGCTTTCATAAGGTCATCGCTCCACCTTGTGGGAGGCCTTCCAACGCTACGTCTTCCGCTAAGCGGTCGCCACTCCAGAACCTTTCGGCCCCAACGGCCATCTGTTCTGCGCGCAATGTGCCCTGCCCATTGCCACTTAAGTTTGGCAATTCTTCGAGCTATGTCGGTTACCTTGGTTCTCCTGCGGATCTCTTCATTTCTGATTCGATCACGTAGGGAAACTCCAAGCATAGCCCTCTCCATTGCTCTTTGGGTGACTAATAGCTTTCTAATAAGGCCCATTGTGAGCGACCACGTTTCAGTGCCACATGTCATCACTGGCACAGGCAACACGCACTGGTCAAAGACTTTCGTCTTGAGACACTGCGGTATGTGTGACGAGAAGATATTGCGTAGCTTCCCGAAAGCGTTCGGGAAGCTACGCTCAATCAAGGAGGAGGAGAGGGGGGGGGAGGTCAATCGTCGAATCCGACTCGGCTGGGCAGCGGCCCAGCCGAGTCGGATTCGACGATTGACCTCTTTCTCGAAGTTGGACCTACCTAACTGGACAGTTTGTCCTAGGTAAACATACTCGTCCACAACTTCGAGTGTAGCGTCTCCGAGCGTCTCTTAAGTAAGTAACTAATAATATTTGATTGCTCTAATTACGTACCCAAATAGCGTTTGTCTATAAATACCTGAAACTTGTCAGCGTTTGGTCGCAGTTGGCTGTGAAGGAAATCTATTGGGATCACTCTGACGCAGGGGCGTAGCTACCGCTGTATCAGCCGTATCAATGAATACGGGGCCCCCAAGCTACAGGGGCCCTCGTATTCTTATATTAAAATCACAATGACAGCTTTACGTAGTATCCCAGTCTCAATGCTCCAACTTTCGAGCTCATCTCGCTCGTCCTTGCATTCTTTTAGTAAAATTACAATGGAAACATGAGAGTTCCGAAAACTTTTGCACTTCTGGTCTTTACAAATAACACCTCATATTAGGACCCTATAGTTATAATGTGTCGACTTTACAATGAAATTTCAAAAGACAATAACAGTATTGACATCTTCGATTCTCGTGTAGGGCTTGCACTACCCGGGTAATACGGATATGAATATTTTACTATCCGGATTATCCGGATAATGCGGATAATACGGATACGGATTTTTTATTATAAATAAAACTAATAAGCTTTTGTAACACGTTTTAGCCAGTCACTCAAGCAAAACGACAAAGAAATAATAAATTATACCAATATTTCAATTAACAATCACATAAAAATAATAATTCACTTTCTAAACTTATACAATAAAACACCGATACCGCACAAATAATTTATATCTATTCTTCTCAAATTAAAATCAATTCTAATTTAAAAGTGATCTTACATTTATCAAAAATCACAACATCCCAATCAAATCAACCTATTTAAAACATATAATTAAATATAACTATAACTTTCCCTGGCAAAACAGCTCAATTATTAAACAAAAATAGTATAAAACAAATATAATAAAACAAAAATGAACAAAATATGTCAAATTAATCAAAAAACCCTTTATAATATAATATTACGTAAAACATAAATATATTTTTTATGGAAATTCTGGTAATATGATCTTAAAAAGCTGCGATACAATTAGGGCTTGCACTCCGGATATCCGGATATCCGTATTATCTGGATATCGCCGATTTTCAAATCCGGATTTTAGTTGCGTCACCATCCGGATTTTTTTAATTTTACGGATAGTTTTATTTCTCTTTTAAATATTAAATAAAAAGCTGTCATCTGTAAAGTACATAATATATTTTTTTGATTTAGAGATTTCTTTTTCGAACTACAGAACCTTATTTCTAACGATCACGCAGTCTGTTCACTTGAAAATAAGCTTCAGTTGTTCGAAAAAATTCCCTCAATAAATAAAATATTGCAAAATGGTCTGCAACATGGGGTCCCTTTTTACTTTTCGATACAGGGCCCCTTTATGACTAGCTACGCCACTGCTCTGACGTCCGCCCGATGTCACCGTCGACAATCCCGGATATAACCAACGCTATCTCCGTGGACACGTTTGCTTAAGTTTAGAACTTACTCTTTATCAAAAATGCAGCATATACGTATACAAAAAAGGCTTGAAGACAGAAGAAGTCACAGACTTGGGATAGCAGTTTATCTTTTACCTAAGCACCAACCTGACCCAGTTCGCTTAGAGTACTAACAGACTAACTCTAGTTCCGTGCAGAAAGTTGGAACTGCACTTTAGGTACGTACTTTTACATCGCGTTAAGGGACATCGGCGAAATGAACAGAATATACTAGAACAACTGGAAGTTAAGCAATAGGATTCAAGGTACAACGATTAGGTTCCTAATAGGTCTTCGCACTACGCATTATAACGTAGGCGTGCAGAAATCGCGGCGGTGTTACGCGCACGCTAAGTTTAGTTTCAATAGAATTGAATTTTTATTAAAGAGGCTTCCTACCTTTCCTACACAGAAAAACTATGAAAGGATTTTTTATATTAACTACTGACGAGAAATTAAGAGCTATTCATAGTTTTCTATGGAATAACTAGGTTGTGATATTTTTTAAAGTTAAGAAGGCTATTCTGGTTTTTTAATTTCCAATAATTTCATATTAAAGATTCTATCACCTTACGCGAGAAAACCTATAGTTACCTAACTATCTTAGGCATTTACGCAGCATCAACGCTAAGATGAACCAACAAAAAATGTGTAGCCTTATGTCCTATATCGCTATTCAAAGAAAAACGAGTTTAGTGAGCCTATCTTTAGACACTTGCATTTTTACCTCGCCTATACTGTCCTACTGCTGGGCAAGTGCCTCCCCCAAATCCTTCCAGGAACTCTTCCCGCGCCACCTAGAGCCAGGCCTCACGGTACGCGACCAGGTCATCCCAATAAATAAGAAAAAAAAAAAGAAATGTTGATTCTGCACAAACAAAACGCACATTACAAAAAAATCAAACCCGGCCAAGTGCGTGTCGGACCCCGCACAATGAAGGGATCCGTACTTGGGATGAATATTTATCCCAAGGACAAACTTAACATTATACTTGAAAAACATGTTCTCTGATACAGAATGTATGGGAGAATGTTTTTCAACTGCAAATGTAAGTTGGTCGACTATTATTCCGTAACTTGTAAAGCCTACTTAGCTGTGATAATTTTCCTTTTAATTTCGTTATATGTACTACCGCTGTGAATTTTTTGATATATCCAAATACAACCATTTAGCTGACAGCGGGGGAGGGGGGCACCTCAACAAAACTTTCACAAACCCGCAATATTTTTGAACGGCCTATCCAACGATACACCACACTATGGGAGAGACGAGAAAAAAAAAATTTGGGAAAGTGCTCAAAAAAATTTAATTTAATTTTTTATTTTACCACTTTGTCGGCGTGATTAATATGTATACCTATGCCAAATTACAGCTTTCTAGTACTAAAGGGTCTCTGAGCTAAGCCGCGGACAGACAGACAGACGGTCATGGCAAAACTATAAGGGTTCCTTGTTGACTACGGAATCCTAAAAACATACATACAAATTATCTAAAAGCCTCGCATTCAAGCAATAAAAGTTTGACAATTTTGTCCATTGCTTTATGTCAAAACCACCACCAACTCTTTCTGGGCCGGCCTCGGCGGCGCCGTCCATCTTCAGGTCCCTTTGTGTGGGACTTCTGCCCAGAGGTAATAAAACCTGTAGAATAATAATGCACACATTGAAAAGGAAATATTATAAAAACCTACCGCAGTTTAAATTATCGCTGCACCTACTTATAACCGTACACTCATAAAATCAGAATGAAATATCGATAAGGCTGGAGCAAATTAAATTATGATGGACGGCCGCTTCAATCTGCTGCCAAGCATTACTCACTTCAAATTAATTGAATTACCTAAGTCTTCAATGCAAACCATGATCGTTTTATAGAAATATTGCTAAACAAAAGAGGTAGAATCATAAACTAAAACTCAAACTCAAATCATTTATTTCAATTAAACCATTTACAGGCACTTTTGAATTGTCAAGGAGTCGGTCAGTAAGAAAAATGAAGCTACATGCCCATTCCAAAGCGTAGGTACCATGGAGAAGAACGGGCAAGAAACTCCATGAACACTCTTTTAAATTAAATTTTTACAAAAGTATTCGTTACATCTATAATGTTGAATTTATAACTAAATGTGAGAACAATTTAAAAATAAAAATAATAAAAACTTACACGTTAAAAGCGTCCAGATTTATTTTATTATGTTAAGAACCAAAAAAAAAAAAAATAACCCGTGGCATAATTTGAAGCTTGAAGTTACGAAATCCTTACTAATATTATAAATGCGAAAGTAAGTTTGTTTGTTACCTTTTCACACCTAAACCACTGAACCGATCATCTTGAAATTTTGCATATTTATGTTGTCAGGTGTACAGAAACGGACATAAGGTACCTTTCATAAGGAAAAAATTACTGTTCCCGAGGAAAACAACAATAACGTTCTTATGATAATAGATGGCGCCACGTATCTTTCGAATCATCATCATCATCATCATTTCAGCCGAAAGACGTATACTGCTGGACATAAGCCTCCCAATTAGGGGGGTTTGCAATAATCGCCATGCTTGGCAGGCGGGTTGGTGATCGCAGTATGGTGTTAAAACTGCATAGAGAAAGCTGCTGCCCATTCTCTAGTAAGTCCGTGGGTTGAAATAGGATGGTGCTATTCTTAACGTCCGGCACCACACGGTACCTTTCGAATCATGATTGAATTATATTATTATAGAAACTTTAGTAGTGTGTTAAGAGTAAAATTCTAAATAAACGCGAGCGAAGCTGCGGGCAAAAGCTAATAGGAAACTAAAGTTATAATAAAAACCGGCCAAGTGCGTGTTGGACTATGCATAATAAAGGGTTCCGTAGTTGGTATGAATTTATCCCAAGATCAAACTTGACATTGTAGTTGAAAATCATGTTCTTCAATACGGAATGTATGGGAGAACATGTTTTTCAACTGTAAATGTAAGTTGGTCAACTATTACTCGGTAACTTGTAAAGCCTTCTTAGCTGTGATAGTTTTCCTTTTAACTTCGTTATATATATTACTGCTGTGAATTTTTTCACATGTCCAAGTACAACCAAAGCTGCTTCCCAATTTTTTTGAACGGCCTGTCCAAATGTACCCCACACCATAAGATAGACGATAAAAAAAAACTTATCCCCACTTTACGGGAAGATGGGGCACTTTAAGACTTTATTGTACAACTTTGTCGGCGTGATTAATATGTATACCCATGCCAAATTACAGCTTTCTAGTACTAGGTAAGGCTCCCTGAGCTCAGCCGCGAACATACAGATAGACAGACAGACGGACATGGCGAAACTGTAAGGGTTCCTTGTTGACTACGGAACCCTAATAATCCAACCGCTTCGTTGGTCTAGTGGTCGCAAGCGCTACTGCTGAGCATGAGGTCTTGGGTTCGATTCCCCGTTTGGGCAAAGTGATATTGGGCTTTTCCATTTGGAATTTCTCAGTAGCAGCCCAGTCTGGAATATGTGCCCGATGGATGGTGGCAAAAGGCTCGCCCCCTATAACATGGGACTTAAACATATCTGGCGAAATGTGAGTGTACTATGGGTACAGCTAGGGTTTTCAACCCTCCCGGATTGCCCGAGAGACTCCGGTAATAATGGTTAACCTTCCGACCTCCCGGCATGCAATAATTTCTCAGATTTTTCATTGAGAGTAAGAGTGAGATGCAACCTCATCTCGTTGAAGAAAATCAAGACAGAAATCCCTGTCTTGAATTGAAAAAACTTGTCACGTTTGTTCTTTCCATTCCTGTCTCTAATGCTTCTTGCGAGCGCGTAATCAGCATGATGGAACAAGTATGGAGCAGGGAAAGGAACCGAATGAATATTTATTTAGTAAAAGCATAGTTAGAAATACTAACAAACATCGATTTAACATGTCAAAACTTTTATGATTTTGTGTTAAAAAACCGTCAAATATTAGATGCTGCTCGAAAGCAAATAAATATTTTAATTAATAAATGATTGAGATTTTCTTTCAACTCGATACTCGATTGAATGTGTGCCCATGAAATCCACGACCTCATTCCACCGGCCCCCTTCTACCATCGTACATCTAGACGCACTACAAGTTGATATTCCACCAACTCGCACTAAGCGTTTTCAAACGTCTTTTATAATGCGCACAGCAAAGGAGTGGAACTCTCTGCCTGCGTCTGTGTTTCCGAACGCATACAACCCTAATCTATTCAAAGTGAGAGTGAACAGGCTTCTTCTGAGTAAGCTCACTCCATCGTCGACTTTGTCTTTGTCCTATTTAAAACATATAATTAAATATAACTATAACTTTCCCTGGCAAAACAGCTCAATTATTAAACAAAAATAGTATAAAACAAATATAATAAAACAAAAATGAACAAAATATGTCAAATTAATCAAAAAACCCTTTATAATATAATATTACGTAAAACATAAATATATTTTTTATGGAAATTCTGGTAATATGATCTTAAAAAGCTGCGATACAATTAGGGCTTGCACTCCGGATATCCGGATATCCGTATTATCTGGATATCGCCGATTTTCAAATCCGGATTTTAGTTGCGTCACCATCCGGATTTTTTTAATTTTACGGATAGTTTTATTTCTCTTTTAAATATTAAATAAAAAGCTGTCATCTGTAAAGTACATAATATATTTTTTTGATTTAGAGATTTCTTTTTCGAACTACAGAACCTTATTTCTAACGATCACGCAGTCTGTTCACTTGAAAATAAGCTTCAGTTGTTCGAAAAAATTCCCTAAATAAATAAAATATTGCAAAATGGTCTGCAACATGGGGTCCCTTTTTACTTTTCGATACAGGGCCCCTTTATGACTAGCTACGCCACTGCTCTGACGTCCGCCCGATGTCACCGTCGACAATCCCGGATATAACCAACGCTATCTCCGTGGACACGTTTGCTTAAGTTTAGAACTTACTCTTTATCAAAAATGCAGCATATACGTATACAAAAAAGGCTTGAAGACAGAAGAAGTCACAGACTTGGGATAGCAGTTTATCTTTTACCTAAGCACCAACCTGACCCAGTTCGCTTAGAGTACTAACAGACTAACTCTAGTTCCGTGCAGAAAGTTGGAACTGCACTTTAGGTACGTACTTTTACATCGCGTTAAGGGACATCGGCGAAATGAACAGAATATACTAGAACAACTGGAAGTTAAGCAATAGGATTCAAGGTACAACGATTAGGTTCCTAATAGGTCTTCGCACTACGCATTATAACGTAGGCGTGCAGAAATCGCGGCGGTGTTACGCGCACGCTAAGTTTAGTTTCAATAGAATTGAATTTTTATTAAAGAGGCTTCCTACCTTTCCTACACAGAAAAACTATGAAAGGATTTTTTATATTAACTACTGACGAGAAATTAAGAGCTATTCATAGTTTTCTATGGAATAACTAGGTTGTGATATTTTTTAAAGTTAAGAAGGCTATTCTGGTTTTTTAATTTCCAATAATTTCATATTAAAGATTCTATCACCTTACGCGAGAAAACCTATAGTTACCTAACTATCTTAGGCATTTACGCAGCATCAACGCTAAGATGAACCAACAAAAAATGTGTAGCCTTATGTCCTATATCGCTATTCAAAGAAAAACGAGTTTAGTGAGCCTATCTTTAGACACTTGCATTTTTACCTCGCCTATACTGTCCTACTGCTGGGCAAGTGCCTCCCCCAAATCCTTCCAGGAACTCTTCCCGCGCCACCTAGAGCCAGGCCTCACGGTACGCGACCAGGTCATCCCAATAAATAAGAAAAAAAAAAAGAAATGTTGATTCTGCACAAACAAAACGCACATTACAAAAAAATCAAACCCGGCCAAGTGCGTGTCGGACCCCGCACAATGAAGGGATCCGTACTTGGGATGAATATTTATCCCAAGGACAAACTTAACATTATACTTGAAAAACATGTTCTCTGATACAGAATGTATGGGAGAATGTTTTTCAACTGCAAATGTAAGTTGGTCGACTATTATTCCGTAACTTGTAAAGCCTACTTAGCTGTGATAATTTTCCTTTTAATTTCGTTATATGTACTACCGCTGTGAATTTTTTGATATATCCAAATACAACCATTTAGCTGACAGCGGGGGAGGGGGGCACCTCAACAAAACTTTCACAAACCCGCAATATTTTTGAACGGCCTATCCAACGATACACCACACTATGGGAGAGACGAGAAAAAAAAAATTTGGGAAAGTGCTCAAAAAAATTTAATTTAATTTTTTATTTTACCACTTTGTCGGCGTGATTAATATGTATACCTATGCCAAATTACAGCTTTCTAGTACTAAAGGGTCTCTGAGCTAAGCCGCGGACAGACAGACAGACGGTCATGGCAAAACTATAAGGGTTCCTTGTTGACTACGGAATCCTAAAAACATACATACAAATTATCTAAAAGCCTCGCATTCAAGCAATAAAAGTTTGACAATTTTGTCCATTGCTTTATGTCAAAACCACCACCAACTCTTTCTGGGCCGGCCTCGGCGGCGCCGTCCATCTTCAGGTCCCTTTGTGTGGGACTTCTGCCCAGAGGTAATAAAACCTGTAGAATAATAATGCACACATTGAAAAGGAAATATTATAAAAACCTACCGCAGTTTAAATTATCGCTGCACCTACTTATAACCGTACACTCATAAAATCAGAATGAAATATCGATAAGGCTGGAGCAAATTAAATTATGATGGACGGCCGCTTCAATCTGCTGCCAAGCATTACTCACTTCAAATTAATTGAATTACCTAAGTCTTCAATGCAAACCATGATCGTTTTATAGAAATATTGCTAAACAAAAGAGGTAGAATCATAAACTAAAACTCAAACTCAAATCATTTATTTCAATTAAACCATTTACAGGCACTTTTGAATTGTCAAGGAGTCGGTCAGTAAGAAAAATGAAGCTACATGCCCATTCCAAAGCGTAGGTACCATGGAGAAGAACGGGCAAGAAACTCCATGAACACTCTTTTAAATTAAATTTTTACAAAAGTATTCGTTACATCTATAATGTTGAATTTATAACTAAATGTGAGAACAATTTAAAAATAAAAATAATAAAAACTTACACGTTAAAAGCGTCCAGATTTATTTTATTATGTTAAGAACCAAAAAAAAAAAAAATAACCCGTGGCATAATTTGAAGCTTGAAGTTACGAAATCCTTACTAATATTATAAATGCGAAAGTAAGTTTGTTTGTTACCTTTTCACACCTAAACCACTGAACCGATCATCTTGAAATTTTGCATATTTATGTTGTCAGGTGTACAGAAACGGACATAAGGTACCTTTCATAAGGAAAAAATTACTGTTCCCGAGGAAAACAACAATAACGTTCTTATGATAATAGATGGCGCCACGTATCTTTCGAATCATCATCATCATCATCATTTCAGCCGAAAGACGTATACTGCTGGACATAAGCCTCCCAATTAGGGGGGTTTGCAATAATCGCCATGCTTGGCAGGCGGGTTGGTGATCGCAGTATGGTGTTAAAACTGCATAGAGAAAGCTGCTGCCCATTCTCTAGTAAGTCCGTGGGTTGAAATAGGATGGTGCTATTCTTAACGTCCGGCACCACACGGTACCTTTCGAATCATGATTGAATTATATTATTATAGAAACTTTAGTAGTGTGTTAAGAGTAAAATTCTAAATAAACGCGAGCGAAGCTGCGGGCAAAAGCTAATAGGAAACTAAAGTTATAATAAAAACCGGCCAAGTGCGTGTTGGACTATGCATAATAAAGGGTTCCGTAGTTGGTATGAATTTATCCCAAGATCAAACTTGACATTGTAGTTGAAAATCATGTTCTTCAATACGGAATGTATGGGAGAACATGTTTTTCAACTGTAAATGTAAGTTGGTCAACTATTACTCGGTAACTTGTAAAGCCTTCTTAGCTGTGATAGTTTTCCTTTTAACTTCGTTATATATATTACTGCTGTGAATTTTTTCACATGTCCAAGTACAACCAAAGCTGCTTCCCAATTTTTTTGAACGGCCTGTCCAAATGTACCCCACACCATAAGATAGACGATAAAAAAAAACTTATCCCCACTTTACGGGAAGATGGGGCACTTTAAGACTTTATTGTACAACTTTGTCGGCGTGATTAATATGTATACCCATGCCAAATTACAGCTTTCTAGTACTAGGTAAGGCTCCCTGAGCTCAGCCGCGAACATACAGATAGACAGACAGACGGACATGGCGAAACTGTAAGGGTTCCTTGTTGACTACGGAACCCTAATAATCCAACCGCTTCGTTGGTCTAGTGGTCGCAAGCGCTACTGCTGAGCATGAGGTCTTGGGTTCGATTCCCCGTTTGGGCAAAGTGATATTGGGCTTTTCCATTTGGAATTTCTCAGTAGCAGCCCAGTCTGGAATATGTGCCCGATGGATGGTGGCAAAAGGCTCGCCCCCTATAACATGGGACTTAAACATATCTGGCGAAATGTGAGTGTACTATGGGTACAGCTAGGGTTTTCAACCCTCCCGGATTGCCCGAGAGACTCCGGTAATAATGGTTAACCTTCCGACCTCCCGGCATGCAATAATTTCTCAGATTTTTCATTGAGAGTAAGAGTGAGATGCAACCTCATCTCGTTGAAGAAAATCAAGACAGAAATCCCTGTCTTGAATTGAAAAAACTTGTCACGTTTGTTCTTTCCATTCCTGTCTCTAATGCTTCTTGCGAGCGCGTAATCAGCATGATGGAACAAGTATGGAGCAGGGAAAGGAACCGAATGAATATTTATTTAGTAAAAGCATAGTTAGAAATACTAACAAACATCGATTTAACATGTCAAAACTTTTATGATTTTGTGTTAAAAAACCGTCAAATATTAGATGCTGCTCGAAAGCAAATAAATATTTTAATTAATAAATGATTGAGATTTTCTTTCAACTCGATACTCGATTGAATGTGTGCCCATGAAATCCACGACCTCATTCCACCGGCCCCCTTCTACCATCGTACATCTAGACGCACTACAAGTTGATATTCCACCAACTCGCACTAAGCGTTTTCAAACGTCTTTTATAATGCGCACAGCAAAGGAGTGGAACTCTCTGCCTGCGTCTGTGTTTCCGAACGCATACAACCCTAATCTATTCAAAGTGAGAGTGAACAGGCTTCTTCTGAGTAAGCTCACTCCATCGTCGACTTTGTCTTTGTCACCTCTGACCTAGACTAGAGTCAAGAGGAAAATATAAAAAAACAGCCGGGACCTGCAACGGCTTAACGTGCTTTCTGAAGCACGGAGGTAACACTCGGTATGTAAAGTTCACCCATCCACGGACCAACCCCGGCAAGCGTAGTTTAACCTAATGGATCGACCCGTGAAGCTGTTATTACTTAGCCACGAGCTCCTCTGAGAAAGTGGAACTATAATTATAAGTAGTCAGTAAGAGTGTAATGAAATCATTTGGACACAACATGAAACTAAATACAGTCTCATGTTGGAACGTAAATAAATTCATAAGTTATCTGTAAATGAGACTTTATGGAAGATATCCTTACTATCCATTAATGTACCCAACCTTGTTTGTTCTCGGCATGGTTGGGTACAGCACAAGTTAGAATTAAGAAGGGATATGACTCTCTCCATTAATATTTATAAATTTATCAATGGTAATATAGAGGAACAGGGTGTAAAGTTCACTCATCCTCCATAGAAAAGGGAGGATCCTCCGACCAGACGGGTGTCGTGCCTGGTGGGCAACAGCCAGACGGTTGATGTCGGGATGTTGTATAATGCTAGTCGCGCGATAAACTCTGATTGCGCGATGTAGGATTTGTGATGTCAGGTCTTTGATGCGTAGTTCACATGTGGCGTGGTAGATACCGCTACAGTAAAATTAAAAATCAGGGGGGTATTAAAGGAGATGAATCTGTGCGTGCCCGACAACTACGTGCTGAAGCGGAAACGGCCGCAGCTATCGCCTTGCTTCTAAAAGCGCTAGTTACTCGCGCCTTACGTACTCTCAATGAAGTCGCCGAAAGGACTGACATTTTTTGCTGTTCATTGAATGAATTCGCAAGAACAATTGCATATCATTTGTGTTACAATTTGTAAAATAAGTATAAGCTAAGAACAACCCTATCCATCCTGTAATAAAAGAAGTGTTGTGTAAATAAATTAATATTAATACAGTCAAAACTGTTTATAACGACTTCGCTTAAAACGGCGTACCGGTTATAACGACGAAATTTTGAGGTCCCAGCATTTTTGTTTACATAACATAGTGTTTGGTTATAACGACTATCGGCTATAACAATTGTAATCCGACGGTCCCTTCGAAGTCGTTTTAAACGGTTTTGACTGTATATTTATTTTATAAACCCGTATGTTTTTATGTGGAATAAGAAGTTTTAAAAACAAAATAATCCACCAATTTACGTTTGGTCAGGTGAAAAACCTTAAGACACGAAGCAACAAAATACGATCTAGCTATACTCCATTTATTATAACATTAGACAAATTTTAATTAATTTAATTTTCTTATTTTTGTTCTCACCCTTTCGTTATTTCGATGTAAACGTTTAATAAACTCCGTTGTTTCACGATAAATACAAAGCACTGTAATCTATTTACCATTTACATTAAAAAAATAACTCTAAAGTGCAGTAATTCCAACAATATTACACAATAACTGTCGTTATTTAGCCGTTATTTGTCTAATGCTATAGTAAATGGAGTATAGAGGAATATGGCCGATTTTCTGTACATCGAATTTTTTTGCTTCATGTCTCAACATGAAACTTTATAAAAGGTATTATAAAATTCTAGACACACTTACCGAGGTTCCTGATTGAGCTGTTTTTCATAAGTCCTTCTCAGTCACGAGATGATGTTTTTTTTAAGGAGTGGCGCTAGTGGACCGGTGGGTGCCCTCTTAACATAACATAACATCACGCCTGTATTACCCGAAGGGTAAGGCAGAGGTATACCTGTAGTACATCTACATTTCGCCATCATTTATGATAAATCTCGTGAAATAAGTTCAGGCTGCTACTCAGAAATTCCTGAAGCTAAAACCCAATAATACTTTGCCCGACCTGGGAGTCGAACCTAGTACCTCATTCACAAAATATTTCGCTGCAATTAAAATAAAATACGGTAGAAGTGTCAAAGGGCTTATAAAACAATAAAAATTATAATATTCATTTAAATCAGATAAATAAATCCATACAGTCCGATTTAAATTCAAACTAAATATTAAAATAAAATACAATCAAATCACCCGCATAACAAAGGATCTCCATAACGGAGAAGAGATCCTATCTGCTACAGTCTTCAGATTTAAATTCCGTTGCAGCTGCCACGCATTCTGCAGATCATGGATACAGTTTTATTGCGGATGACGGCAAAAAAAAAAAAAAACACAAAAAAAAAATACAGAAACACATTTATTTCATTTATTACAAGTTGCCAAATCTGTACAAAATGTATATAACCCTGTCTCTTCGATTAGGATAGCCTGTATTCTAAGAGACATGCATGAAAGCCATCAGTGCGATACAGTAAAGCATACTTTGTAAACAAGCATATTACAAATTAGAGGATTATATCCAAGATAAGAATGCTTGGAAACATACTGGTCCTGCTCCATAGGACAATTAAGAGTCTAGACAAAATCAAACTGGTTGCTAATTTAACTGTATAATTTATAATTTTTATGATATTAATTTTATTTTCAGTGATTAATATAAATTTAACTCACACACTGACTTATTACATGTTTAATTTTTTTTTGGAAAATCATATGCAATGTTTATAAATATGTGAGCACCATGTACCTATAGCATTTATTAATTTTTCTGTCATTACTTTACTTTTCATTCTTTTTACCAATTGTGGTAAGTATTTTTTTTTTTTTAATTCTAGGTACATCGTCTTCACCTATAATTATTAATTAATGTATACAAACTATTGTTAACATTTTAAAAGAGTAAGTATGGAGTTTCTTGCCCATTCTTCTCCATACATAACTACCTTTTGGAAGGCGCAACTAGAATCAATTAACTATTCATGTAATTTTTGACGTTCAAAAGTGCATCTTCGTGCCTATTTGAAATATAAATAAATGATTTGACTTTGAGTTTGACTTTGAGTATAAACATCCCCGATGCACTACAGAAGCGAGGCAGCCTCAACTTCATCCTGAAGATGTTATTATACGGAACATAACTTATGACTATCACGCAATATTTTGCGTGGCACAGGCACTGTAGTCTGTACCACTGATAAGAGGGCACTCACCGGTCCACTAGCGCCACTGCGCCCCACCACACAAAATACGATATAAAGGAATGTGGCCGTTTTTCTTTAGATCGAATTTTGTTGTTTCGTATCCCAATATTAAACTTTATAAAAGGTATTAAAAAATTCTAGACACACAAGGTTGCTGATTGAGCTGTTTTTCAAAATTCCTTCTCAGTCACGAGATAACATTTTTGAAGTCTTTTTGGGTGAACAATAATCATGGAACTCGCGTCATCGTCATCGAACGCTTTCCATGAGCTATATGTATACTGTGTATATATGTGTACTTTTTGGGTGAACAAAAACCATGGAAATTAAGGTTTAAGAGAGAAATAAAATATTGAGCGGTTAGCAACTCATTAAATAAGCCTCTAGTTATTTAATGAGTTGCTAACCGCTCAATAAACAAAAAATTATCTAGATATAAGTAAGCAAGTAATCTCCCTATCTTTTGCACTAGCCGTGATAACAAATCAAACTAAGATTAAAAACAAAGCAGATATAAAACCACACTTTAAAATCTCGCGTCATCGTCACCGAACGCTATCAAGTATTTTTTTTTTTCAAGTTACTTATGTTTCACTTCAATCGGCAGTCCCCATAGACTGCCCCGTTTTTTAAAGGAGTGGCGCTAGTGGACCGGTGAGCGCCCACTTACACGAAAATGGCATACAATTGTCTTCGAACATTGCTGAGCTGAAATAAAAAACCTCTTTTTTCTGCAACCCAATGGCGTAAAACACTTACAATCACTATCCGAAGATTTCGTGCGTGGATTCGCCAAAGATCTACCGAACTCCATAACAACAGATGGTCACGGGTAACAGACTGTAGACAGTCAAAATTGGCTTTACCAATGGTACACCCGCGATTAACCAAAAAACTCCTCAGCTTAAGTAGAAATAACCTTAGAATAATAATAAGCACAATTACGGGCCATAATCTCCTTAACAAACATCTCTTTAACATAGGCGCCACAGACAGCCCCCTTTGCAGGGGTTGCCTTGACGCTGAGGAATCAGCCGCCGACGTCATCCTGGAATGCGAGGCCGTGGCTCCACAACGTGAAGAAATCCTCGGAACAGTGAGGTCGCTCCGTGAAGCCTGTGAAGCTCCCAGGAAGCTTCTGTGCTTTTGAGCGGAGCTAGGCTGGCTCTGTTAGCCAGAATCCCCACGCACAACGGACCAAATGGGAGTTTATGTGCGGAAAAGGGAGCCCCATCATCATCATCATCATATATCCAAAGAATTTCGAAGAAAATTCATATCAAGAGCTTCATATGTTTGAAAAACTCGTCAGTTTGACAACGTACGCAATGAAATATGAATATTGGTGAATTGTTATTGTCAGAACGAATTACCATTACTCGGCTCCTGCTGCCTAATTGCGTACTCGACTTATAGTCGACTTACAGTCGAGTACACAATTAGGCAACAGGAAACCTTAAAAATATCTAAGTTATATAAAGAAACGTGTGCGACTTAAGGCGACGATGACCGACTTTAAATGATTTCATACTAAAAATCACGTCTAATCACGAGCAGTGTAAATGATTTGGAAAAAAAGAAATATGTTAAATTAGAGCATTTTCTTAAACTCAAACTCAAACTCAAATCATTTATTTCAATTAAACCATTTACAGGCACTTTTGAATTGTCAAGCAGTCGGTCAGTAAGAAAAATTAAGCTACAATTCCCATTCCAAAGCGTAGGTACCTATGGAGAAGAACGGGCAAGAAACTCCATGGACACTCTTTTAAATTAAATTGTTACAAAAGTATTCGTTACATCTATAATGTTGCATTTATAACTAAAAGTGAGAATGATGTAAAAATAAAAATAATAAAAACTTACACGTTAAAAGCGTCAAGCGTAGGTAAAACAAATAGAAACAAAATAAAATAAAATAACCCGTGGCAGCTAAGAGATGACCAGTCCCAACTGACGGCGCCCGTTCACGAACATGACGCATGGATTAGCACCATTCAGCTCAACCATTTTGAAGGGAGCTAAATGATCCAACACACACGCCACCATCAGCGAGACCATGTAACTTAATAACTTAAAGTATGAATATTTTAGATTATGTTTATATTACATAGTGAAATTAATTTGTAAAATTATGTCTAACGCGGATAAAAAACTGAGGATCACGCAAAACCTATCAAGCGTATTTTTCTAAAAGCCTCACATTTAAAAAAATAAATTAACTATATTTGATCTTTTAGTATACGTGTTTTATTTTAATACATTTTGTTTTATGTATAATAAATTAATAATGCGTCTTATTTGGGACAGCACTCCTGAATGGGCGAGTCGTATTACTGGCTGGACATAGGTACGACACGTTGCGTGTGCTCAGTACAGAACACGCAACCTAACCACTCAAGGTCATCGGCATATATTTGCGTCTTAAGTAATGAAGGTTTTTTTGCCGATGCAGCGTTGTGAAATACTATCGGGTGCACGGCTTGTATAGTAGTATTTCGCTTCGTTATGTAATTAGTCCTATAACCAAACATAACACTAACATAAAACTTTTAGTTTAATGTTTCGTGATAATATTCAATAAAGAATGTTAATTACTGTTACTAATTACTTAGTACGACCACTACTCGCATGGCTACCTTTAGTACATCTACTCTACTAAAAAACTCCCGCTTGTAAGTAGTCGCCAGCACATCCAGTTACCACGAACTTTCATATTTTCTCATTCGATTTTGAACTTAAGGCTCCGTGCACGAAAAAAACACTCTTTTGTTAATTTCTTATCTAATTGTAAGAAAACTTAAAATAATCGAAATATTAAGTCTGTGTAACTATACAAGTACAGTTTTCATGGTGCTAAACCATTCGTGTCAGTCACAGCAGCTGTTAATAGTTTCATAATTTTTGTGCTCTCCAAAATATAGTTCTTTTCGCAGTTGATTTACTTAATGAAGGCATTGTATAATCATTAAATAAAATTTTGATTATATTTTAAGAATAGCTGAAGACTAAATTGTGATTTTTAAATTTCTTGATATGATTTGCTAAATAATAGGAAAAAAAATATTACTGACGGGGTTTAAAACAAAATAAAGATTTTTTCAATATTATTTTTCTGCTATATTTTGTATGGAAATTGAAAAAAGTGGTTCCGCCACATGCAAGTAGACCATAAAATGAGGTTGATGATATTTTTTAATGTTCAAAATCCAAAGTAGTTTCTTGTAGAATGATGATCAAATGTCAGTCTCGCGTCATTTTTCGGAAAACTTGTTGCGCATATTAGTGATTTACCGAGAATACTTAATTTATTTGAAAAATCCCTTTCAGTCACATGCAAAACAAAGAACACAACTTTTCAAATCACAAATAAGTTTGTTTAACGACTTGTCTGTCGTAATTAGAGACACAATTAAAAACCCATTGTGTCTCGCGTAGATCTACGTTCCGACAGACGAGAGGTTAAATTATTTTTGCCTTTCTCACAAACAGTGAACAAAATTGATCAAAATCAGTCGATTTCGTGCACGGACCCTTAACCCAAAACCACTGTTACATAAAAGATTTTGGCCATCTGGTTGTAAAGGAACAAAACCCAAATGCAAGATTGTTAATATGTATCGAAATGCAAGAAAACAACATACAACCTATATTTAAAATAACCTCCATACAACATCACACGGTAACCTTTAAGGGTCTACCGCAATAATAAGTTATGACATCAAACCATTACAATTTAATTTAACATGTAAAGTAGTTAAGTGACTATAATTGTCACTTATTAATGCCAGCCAGCTTAAACTTCAGCAGAAAGAACTAAGGTCGTGGGGAGTTGGAGATGAAGCCAGTACTGTTCCGAGTAAAAGTTTAAATTATAAATTACTAGCTTTTGCCCGCGGCTCCGCCCGCGTGGATGTCGGTTATCGCGTAAAAAAGTAACCTATATCCTTTTCCATATCTCAGGCTATATCTCTGCCAAATTTTATGACGATCGGTTCAGCGGTTTAGGCGTGAAAACGTAACATACAGACAGACAGACAGAGTTACTTTCACATTTATAATATTAGTATGGATAAATTTCATTATTAAAGTATAACCTTCCAATTATTATGGGTGCAATGAATTAATTAATAGGCGCCAGGGACTTTGGAAAGTCCCGGATCCCAGAGCCGACGAAGATGTCCAGTATACTTCCAGATAAACGTAGGTGTCGAACCCGGGGTTCTTTATTTAAGTTTTGTTATAGACCGGTTTCCAATTTTGAAAACCGGACTAAGGTATTAAACATGTTAAGTTTTAAAATCGTTTGGAGAAATTTGATAGATTCGTGTAGCCTGATGTGCTGGTGACTGTACTTACTCATCATCTAGGCGATGAGTCGACGAGACGACTCTAGATGATGAGAGTCTTTTCAAAACTATGTTCAGTAACTAAAAACTGAAACTGCTGGAACTGGAAAACTGCTTCCAGTCTAACCGAATACCAATATTTTACATAGAGCGACTGCCTCTGTGTCCTCCACAATCCAGTTAATGGGTAACACGATACACCATGGTAAAACTGGTCAGACTTGGGGCTTCTGAATAACGGCTGTCAAAGTTCTACATATAACAGCAGAACCAACGGCTTAACGTCCTTTCTGAGGCACAGAGGCGTCTCGGTACGTAATGGATGGTCACCCATCCACGTACCCACCTCGGCAAGCGTAGCTTACCCTTCCATCGACCCGTGCGGCAGTTATTACTTAGCCACGAGCCATACTATACGTAGATATCACAATCTAACTATATTGCTTAAGTAAAAACTGAAAAGCTTACAATAGCCTCTCGGAAATTAAAAATCGAAATAAACAGACGGCTCAACTCGGCCGCGATCTAGAATATTTATTTTCGTTTGGTAGTTGACAACAGCGACCCGACACCGATTGCATTGACTCTGACACCTCTGAACCCAAAATGTTCCTATTATCACGACTGACATTCAAATTCTCCCCAATTCTTTTTAATGAACTACCTACTTGCTGATAAAAATTGTATCTATCATGACTTTGTAACTGTTCATAATGCAATTTGTTGTGTATATTGCACTGACCTTTGTTAATTTTAACTGTTCTGAGACGATTATTTATTATTAAGATAACGTGAATACTTTGTTTCCGAAGTATTTAGGTATAATATTTATATATCATGACATAACATCCAGGGCGGATCCAGGGGTGGGGCACAAGGACACGTGTCCTGCCCCAACGGTTTAAGGGGAAGCGATAAGGTAGCCCGCGAAATTAAAATTTTCTTACGATTTTTGCAATTTACAGCTCATTGTCTGGGTGTATGTTGATTAAAGTATGATTCGCGACCGTAACAAATATGTATTTACAGAATTATAATCATAAGAATCAGTAATACAACTCCTTAACCTTTACTCACTATGCAAAGTTCTCACGGTTAGGCAGCTTTTCGTGCTACAGGCTGTACTCAAAAAGCACATGCTCGTACCCTTCGACCCAACCTATAGTACTGCGAAACGACTCTCCGACAGAGTCTGTAAAATTGTGCCCTGTAGAGCAGCTGTGGCGAGAAGAGACTTCAGGTTCTTGAGCTCCAAGGTCTACAATAAAGTCAATAAGATCTTAAGAGTAAAGTTGACCGACTGGTTGAAATCTCTATCATATGATGCAACTGAAAAAATTGTGGAAACTTAAAACTTAACTACTCCAAACACTCACACACATCCTCACTCACACACACCCTCACTCACACACACCCACACTTACACATACCCACACTCACACTCCCACTCCACTCTGCACCACACCTACCAAGATACAAAGCTTGCATGGCTTTTGTTTCTTTATTTCTTCTTGCATTTTTTATTTTTACCTTATTCCATAGCTAGCTAAATTGTACCCATGTCACAGTTAAGTCTGGAACAATGTGTTTCTTATGTTTAGACGGGCGTTGATAGCTGCGACACAGTTTTAACTTTAGTAGCTATCACCGTTTTTATTGTAATTATGTCAATTTGTTGTTGTTTCAAAATAAAAACTTTTACTTTATTAAAAAACTTTTACTTAAGTTAGTATAATCCTAAAAGTCATGATTTCATCAAATAATAATTCAATAGGATTACATGAACTTAGAGAGTTGTATTGATGATTTTTATGATTATAATTCTATAAATAAATAATATTTGATACGGCCGCGAATCGTATTCAGATCAACATACAACCTGATACTGACCTGCAAATTGCAAAAAATGTAAGAAAATTTGAATTAATACCCTGACGCTTTCGCCTTAAGAGCGTTGTCACTAGCGCCACGACTTTAAAAACATATTATCTCGTGACTGAGAAGGAATTATGAAAAAGGGCTCAATCAACATCGGTAAGTGTGTCTAGAATTTTCTAATACCTTTTTAAAGCTTCACATTGAGACACGAAGCAACAAAATTCGATCTAAATAAAAACGGCCACATTCCTCTAGTTCGTTTCATCAGGTTCACCTATCAAAAGAGTTCAGTCAATGGGTAGGTACACCTCCTTTTTTACACGCTACTTTTTCATTAAAGCCCAAGAGAACAGGCGGCAAACAAAAGAAAGTTCGGATAATATCAATTTAGATACCCTAACTAAAACCTTAAAAAATATATATATACGAATATATAACCTATTCTCAGACCTACCAAATGATTACTGACACGTTATATCAAACGCCATAAAGTTACATTAGAAGATAGAGTTACCTAAGATTACATTAGAAAGGTTAATATGGTTGTTTTCTGTATTTTTTTTTTTTTAAATTTTTTAATTTTTACTTACATAAGAACCTTCTCCTGACTAATAACAAACTCAACAAAAAAATTATTAGCGAAATCGGTCCAGCCGTTCACGCGTGATGCCGTGACCAAGGGAAATAGGGATTCTTTTTTATATATATAGTATGGATTTACATAATTTATAACCTTATAATGTAATCTTATGTGCGGTTTAAAAGAAGATGTAGTGACAAAAATTTAAAAGATTATGCTTAGATAGTTTGGTCATGTTGAGAGGATGAATGAAAGGCGACTTACAAAAGGTATTTAGAAGGCAGATGTGAGTGGAAACGCCGGGAGGGGACGCCCTAGGAGAACATTTAGTGACATAATTGGTGATGTTCTTCAGAAAGGTCAGGTGCGTAGCACTCGCAACCGGCGTGCATGTATGACCAGATGTATGAATGTAAACGAAGCAAAATGAGTATGTAAGGAGCGTAGCAGGTGGCGCTCTATAGTTTCTGCCTACCCCCATTGGAAAAAGGCGTGAGTTTAAGTATGTTATAATGTACAGTCACCAGCACATCAGGATATACGAAACTGTCTTTCACCAAATGATTTCAAACCTTAAAAAATGTAGAAGATTAAGTTGAAAATCCCATTTCCCCTTTCTTCCCGCGGGTGTCGTAAAAGCCGACTAAGAAAGAAAGAAAGAAAGAAAATACGTTTATTTGCGGCAAACATGACGCAGAGAATGAACACAAACACGAAAATAGCAAGTTGGGGGAAAATATGCGCTACATCCACGCAAAACGGCCATCGCTCAGCATAATGCTGCGACCCTATGCGAGACAGAGCCTCAGCACTGGTTTTCACCGACAGCCGGCGCTGACGTGATGACGTTACCCGGTGCAGCATAAATAATGAGACAAAAATAACTAAATAAAATAAATACAATACTTCTAAAAGTTTAAATAAATATAGCATTGAAAATGGGACTAGAGAATGAGCAGCAGCGTTTTCTATGCATTTTTAACACCATACTGCGATCGCCAACCCGCCTGCCAAGCGTGGCGATTATGGCAAACCCTCCCCAAATATGACAAGCACAAATAAAAAATGGTGCTTGGGGGAGGCCTATGTCCAGCAGTGAACGTCTTTTGGCTGAAATTATGATGATGATGATGATGAAGTTGAAAATCAAATGAGAACACTTTAAAGTTTGTGGTTTGTGTTGATGTGCTGGCGTCTCGACTGTACAAAGAGCAGTGATCAGTGGTGGCCCAGTGGTAACGGCCTCGACTAACTAGTTGTAGGTCGTGGGTTCGAAAGGCGAGTTACTTTGTGTTCTTTGTTTAATTTATTTTATCACTCACCACTGCTCTCAAAACGGTGAAGGAAAATATCGTGAGGAAACGTGGTTTTTGGTTCTAGGAAACGATGTCCTAGAACCAAAAATTCGAAGACATGTCACATCTACCAACCCGCACTGGGCGTGGTAGATTGATCACTCCCTCTTGCCGAGAGGAGGCCTGTGTCCCAACAGTGGGAAAATTATAGGCTGATTATTTTATTTTATTATTTAGGAGAAGTTATGTTATCTATCTATCTTCTTTTATATATATAAAAATCAATTGCTGTTCGTTAGTCTCGCTAAAACTCGAGAACGGCTGGGCCGATTTTGTTTTTGAAATGTTTGTCGTAGTCCAGGGAAGGTTTAAAGGGTGAGAAAATATGAAAAAAAAAAAAAAAAAAAAATTGTGAACTGCTGGACCGATTTCGCTAATAATTATTTTAGGTAGGTAGGTCGGGTAGGTTAGAGTAGGGTAAGTAGGGTAGGTAGGGTAGGGTAGGGTAGGGTAGGTAGGTAGGGTAGGTAGGGTAGGTAGGGTAGGGTCGGGTAGGGTAGGTAGGGTAGGGTAGGATAGGGTAGGGTAGGTAGGTAGGTAGGGTAGGGTAGAGTAGGTAGGTTGGGTACGTAGGGTAGGGTAGGGTAGGATAGGTAGGTAGGGTAGGGTAGAGTAGTGGAGTTTATATTATATTTCCTTTGCGCGTAGACGAACTGCCACAGTCAAATGGCTTTTGACAGAACGAAGTCTGTCGGGTCAGCTAGTGTTAATATAAAAATGGAAGAGGAAAGAATCTGTCAACAGGAAAACTGCCGCGCTAACGATGAATGCAATAACTCGATTTTGGACGATTTTGAGTTATATATTCGTTGAGTTATATTATATAATATTTGGAGTCACAGCTAATCGAAATCTATTAACTCTCTCTAAGCAACTTTTTATTGATCCTTCAGGAACTCGGTTTCAGTAAGCAAGAATGCAATAACTAAAACTTCATAACAAATTCAATAATCAAAAATACAATTCTCGGAAGCGGCAAAATCGAGTTATTGCATTTTTTGTTAGTGCGGCAGAAAAGTGCCCCAAAAGGCTGGCAGCATTGCCACGTCTTATGGCAATGCTGATTCTTTGGCCAAGAAATAAGCCGCTGGTCACGTGAAGAGTCGATCAACCGCTTGGCGATGTCTCGAAAAAACTTATAACTTATTTGTGTATTTTTTTTTTCAACATTTCCCAATTTTTTTATTTTTTTATTATTATTATTATTTTTTATTTTTTATTTATACAATTGCAGCATAAAAACATCAGTGGGACATTCGCTTTCCAGAAAAATCTTTCAGTTATAACTAAATAGAGTTCTATCATATTATTGTTGTTCAATTTAATATGATTGTAACAATTTTCGTGATGCAAGTGAGGTGACGCAGTGCTGATGTTTCCTTAGGCCGGACATTCTCATCAATCAACATTACCTACCTACTTGTTTCAGTGTATTATGTTATGATTATAAATAAATTGTCTCGTTATAGTAGCCGACTAGGTACACAGTAATATCTTAGAACATTGAGTTAAATAATATAGGAGAAATATTTTGAAATACGCACAAAAATCATAGTCTAGCTAGGAAGTATCCCAAAATGATTAATTTATTAATATGGCAACATTTCAGTAAAATAAATCAACAGTAACTATCTAAAACCTGTTGGTATTTAGGGACCAAACAAACAACAACTCAAATCTGTTTAAAAAATCATCCCGTTTTGCGTCATTTTAATATAATAATTTATTAAAAATGTTTTCACAAGTTGGCAAGTTTTCGGTAAAAGTGGTACACTGCGCGAATGACGATCACGTCATCGCTAGCGTGGCAAGCACGATGAGGCGCCGCGTCATCTAGCCCGAGGCCTGATAAAACAACATCTATCTCGTTTTATTGCTCCGCGTGTTCTACGGTAAAACGAGACGGCGAACGACTCACTCCGATGTAGCGGTAAACAGCAAACTTTATCAAAATTCCAAGTTGCCGGATCCCGCTCAGTTGTACTCCGGCCGCAGACGATAACGCACGCGTTTGCTCTCTTGAAACTGATATAACTTTTCGTAAGTTCGCCATGACGTTGCCATGCGTATTCGCGGTTCTGGCTCTGGTCGGGGCTACCTTCGCGGGCCCTGAGGTCACCGAACTCAAGGTCGACGTGGTCAGCGTCCCTGAAGAATGCGCCGTAAAGTCCAAACACGGCGACATGCTCACCATGCACTACACCGGCACGTTGGACGACGGTCACAAGTTCGACTCCAGGTACGTGAATATTTGAATATTTGAACGCGAGCATTTTAGGCTGAATAGAAAACCAAACTAATAACATTATAAGCAGTAAGTAAGCAAAACGGTAGTTCCACGACCCTGACATTTGTATTTGAGTAGCGGGTAAGTTGAGCTTGTTGCTTTATCCTTAACTTGCGGCTTGTATTATTCTTTAGGCAGCCAACTTTATTTAAAGTAAGAAACATTTGATAATGTGTTAGTTATAGTAAGTATGTACCGATTAACATTATCGCGCGTCGGTTCCGTTTAGTTTCTGCTATGAACGGCTGTCGAACGTCATCGGAGCGATGACCCGTTTAAAGTGTAAAAAACTATGATGTAAATAGCGCGTCACTAGTCCGGTAATGTTAATTTTAGCGCCGTAAAGCCGCTATTCGCTATTATCATGAAAATTTTACGGTTATTTGTTACCAAGTTTTGAAAATTTCTACATAAAAAAGGGAGATAACGACTTGTGAACAAAGAGTATTAAAACGCACTGTTAATAAAAATCACATATTTTATTATCACTACAGTTGTCACCTGCAAGAAATTAAAAGTACCCACGTACAGGACATGATGGCTTAATTTAATTTAAATGTTCGTTTAGGTGTAACTTTCTTATTAATTTTAATAAAATCTAATTAGGTACAACGTTTCTTTTTAATAAAATTTCAAGTTCTTCATAGGATGGAAAGGATTGGTTTCATATGATTAAAGTTCTTCATAGGACAAAATTGATTACCATGTATTCCTTTAAATGAGGCTATACTCGTATTTCAGTTTTTTATATTATTTTTTTGGTACACTTTATTAGCTATCCATCGTAAAAGTTTATGCTATTTAAATCTCCCGTCTGAATCACTTCAAATACTCAAGTATAGCTGATGGTCATTTCTCAAAAAAAAAAAAAGAAAGGATACAAATATATTTACTTGTAAATAATACGAATAAAGAAAAAAGAAAGAAAGAAAAATTGTTTATTCTGCACAAACAAAACGCAATTAATAAAAAATTAAATTGTAAAATACATACATTGAAGTAGCCAAAAGCCTCCCATTCAAGCAACAAAAGTTTGACAATTTGTTCCATTGCTCGATGTCAGGACCAGGGACCAAAGACAATTTACATTGTTACACCGGGTTGTGGAATGTACTTTAGATAGCTTATATTTGGGGGCAAACAGGGGTTTTAGCATACTCAATAGCTAAATTAAGCTAAGTCCAAAATGTTCATTGACAAGCTGTGCTAAACCAAACCTACTTTCATTCGACATTCAATTACCACCGCTGGATAGCAAGTTATGTCAATATTTGCGAAGCACACTTTCCAATATATTTAAATTCTTGCACAGGTGTATCGAATTGATTCATAGTGCTTTTATGTTGATTAATCCTGCCACACCATAAAAAGCAAATACAATCTACCTCAGTGCGTTTTGGGCAACATATTGACGCTTTATTAATTACGAATATCCCGTAACATGCTTTAACTTTAATAGAAGACTCGTCACCCGAAACTGATATAACTTGATCTGACACAATTATATCAAAACGTGATCGATCACGTCATCCGAATTTACCCACCGCTGCGTTTGATCAGACATTAATTAACGTAACCTCTTTGTTGTCACCCACCAGTTTACCACACATAAACTGTTATTTAATGTCGGGTTGCTTTCATTCCCACGCCTTGTCTCAGTCAGTATCATCGTCACTTCACCTGTCATTAACTTTGCTGCACTATGCAAGTGTGCTCCCTATTTTCATGGAAAACCCACTATCGGATCTCCATTGCCTCCGAACCTTTGTTCGCCTTTGTAGCTAGAGGTTTCGATATGGATACGGTCTTGTTAATTAATTCAGAAGACTGAAATTCTTCGTTCATACGTCTAGCTAAGATACCACAAAGATAATAATGCAGTCGCCTAGAAATTGTTTGCCTGAAGACGACGTACATAATTATGCACTGTAGGTTATTGGCGAATTAATGAAAATTCAGAACTTTTGAGAGTAAATAAGTAGGTTTGACATATGCACGTATTTAAAAGTGATAAAGATACAATTTGAGGATGAACAAATACGATGAACTGATCGCAGGAAAAGGTAGATTATAGTGATAGAACCCTACTATTAGTATAATTGGCAATATTGCGCTTCTGCTTGTTTGAACATTTTATTAAAAACATTCTGCTATAATTTTTGTTAGGGAAATAACTTAAACTTCATACTTGAGGTTGACTCTATTATTTATTTAAATACTACGCTAGAAATAAATATTTTAACAAAACATGCTTGCCATTCATGTTGTCTTATGGAGATTGTAGCGAGTAATTCGTGGCTGCACAGAGAAACCTTAATAAACAGAATAGAGTTAATAGAAATATGGTAATCAGCTCGTCCAACTTTCTTAAATCTGGGTCTCTTGCGCTTCTCGTGAGCTCTTACAACGTTATACAAATTAGAAATCTTGTTAGTGACATGACTTGACTTGAATGGGATGTTTAGCAAAAATATTACTTGTCTCCTGTCTCGCTGCAGACATCTCACAGCAGTAGCCATTAAATCTTCAATGCTTCCCAAATCCTAATTTTCTGCAGGGATCAAGAGCATTAATTCGCCGACGCAATAGTATTCCGCAGTCTTTCCAAGTGTGCGGTGGCTACGAGGAAGCTGGATATTGTTCGAGCTTACAGAACATCCTCAGATACTTCGTACAAATGCGAATTTCAGGCGTGCGATGTGATTAACTAACAAAACTTGGGCTTGTTTCATAAACCGGGTAAAACTTTTGTTATTACCGTATATGGGTGTGCGTGTAAAATTTACCGTTTAATTATATACAATCTTAACTTATTCGCGTTTCATGTAGAGATTTTACTTATTTCAATTATACTCAGTGGAAAGTAACGCTCCTTCCTACGGAAATGCCTGCGGTTTTCCGTTGCCGGTACCAGTTTCTGGCATTCATGTTGAAATCGATATTTAGTTTCACTTCTAAGCATTGTAAAAAATACATTCATTCTACTCGTACACATAACCTTCTATGTCAGTGTTTGAGATTTTCGTAAGAGGCACATTACCCTAGCTTTATCAGGCTTCGTTGCTCGCTTGAAGCGTAATGAAGGAATCTTGTATGCGATTAGGATTGTTTTAACTATGCACGTATTTGTAGCGTTTTTTCCTGTTACGGACGATTTTGTGACACTTTCGAGATACATTTATACTTTTATTATAAAATCTTCGAAGCTTGACGACTTTCAGTTTTATAGTGTAATCTAATCAAGAAATTCTAGTGAGCGACTCCGTAATTTATTTCAGTACAGGAGCTAAGTTTAGTAAAAAGTTGGACTATCTCTCAGATTATCATACAATATGGAGGAGAGTGTTCTGGTGCGTCCGAGAGTGTCGACCGCTAACTTTTTTAATCGTCTCCGTGGAACATACCACAGAGGAGGGCTAACTAACGCTAATCTGTGTGCTGTTTTTACCGCACTAGCTACCTAACCTAGTTTCCCAGATTTACAAAATCTTACGGCTATTACGTGCGTACATGCAAATATAAAATGATTGTAAGTCTACGTAGCTTCTACTTGACACCGTTGCAAGAGAAAGCGCATCTGATTTTCTAAAACAATGGTGTAATAGCGCGCATACAGCATAAATCTCGATCTTGTAGTACGCAGTACATGAACAAAAAACCGCTATTGTGCTGTGTTTACAAAAAACCCTCTAAATAAACAGTAATATTCGATTCCGTACGATACGTTATTCGGAAATGTTTTAACAGATGCATTGATGAAATATGTGTTGTGATTCTCGTATAATGTGACAAAGATTCTTTATACAGTGTTTATTAAGGGGCCGTGCACGAAATCGACGATTAATTTAGATAAATTGTTTTCATCGTTTGTGAGAAAGGGAAAAATAATTTAAACAATGTTATTTGTGATTTAAAAAGTAGTGTTCTTTGTTTTGCATGTGGCTCAAAGGGATTTATCAAATAAATTAAGTATTCACGGAAAATCACTAATATTCGCAACAAGTTTTCTGAAAAATGACGCGAGACTGACGTTTGATTATCTTCGTACAAGAAACTACTTTTGATTTTGAACATTAATAAATATCATCAACATAATTATATGGTCTTCTTGCATGTGGCTGAATCACTTTTTTCAACTTCCATACAAAATATAGCAGAAAAATAATATTGAATAACCTTCTTTTTTTTGTTAAACTCTGTCGGTAATATATTTTTTCCTATTATTTAGCTACCTAATCATATCAAGAAATTTTAAAATCACACATTTGTCTTCAGCTACCCTTGAAATATAAACCACATTTTATTTAATGATTATACAATATCTTCATTAAGTAAATCTACGGCGAAATAAACCATATTTTTAAGAGTGCAAAAATGATGAAACTATTAACAGGTGCTGTGACTGACACGAATGGTTTAGCACCACGAAAACTGTACTTTTATAGTCACATAGATATACCGCCTTACTTATAAACGCGGACTAAAGATATACTATGAATAACTTCGGTATAACCATAAATTTTTGACGTTTATAACTAGTTAACTTTATTCCGCGTTTATAATTAAGTAAGGCGGAATGTTTCGATTATTTCAAGCGTTCTCACAGTTAGATAAGAAATTGACAAAAGAGAGTTTTTTCGTGCACGGAGCCTTAAATAGGAAACTGTCGTGTCTTTAAACAATACAAGATTTATCATGTAGTTAAAGACTATTGACCGGTGACCGTTTGTTTTATAATATCTTGACTTCAGTCCCTGTTACCGCAGACTAACTAATCCTCGCTGTGCTTAGACAATCAGTGGTAATAGCGTGAAATCCATGTCTATTATCGCGTCATATCATTACCTCAGTACGTAACTATGTGGCGCTACAATTTAAGTTGGCCACCATCGGAGTTCATCCATCGCGTGTAACGAGGCGCCATTCCAAGTGTCCCCAACTACGTTACGGTTAATAATAGGGGATTATGACGAGCCTCTCGCCCTCTTGACGAACTTTGAAGTTCATGAGGATATGCATAGGCATACTCATCTTTCACCCAGAATAATTTAGAGAACATTTTTGTTTATAGGTTTTTTTTTCCTTAAAATAACGCATCTGTCAGATCAAAGGATTTAGCCATTAGTTACTTAAAACTGTCGGATTTGTTCTTTTTACCCGAATGTCCCAGAAGTAGGGTATTATTTTTCGAGTGTATGTATGTCTATTTCTTTGGCACGCTCTGTAGCCTAAACGGCTTGATGGATTTTAACATATGAGGTGTCGTTAGATTCGTCGTAATTGTGGGAATGACATAGGCTATATAATATTTATATATTGCATTTGCAAATACAAAAAAACAGGGAGGGGAAGGTTTTTTTTAAATTAAATTACAGCAATACTGGTATCAATTAAAAGCTAGTAATGAGACAATTCCAAGTATAAGTATATATATTATATACTAGCTTTTGCTCGCGGCTCCGCTCGCGTATATGTCGGTTATCGCGTAAAAAAGTAGCCTATGTCCTTCTCCATATCCCAGGCTATATCTCTGCCAAATTTCATAACGATCGGTTCAGCGGTTTAGGCTTGAAAACGTAACATACAGACAGACAGACAGATAGACAGAGTTACTTTCAAATTTATAATATTAGTATGGATAATTAATAAAACTAAAAAGCTTGAAAAAAAGCAAACTATTTAATAAAACAAAAACCCGACTGCAGAAACAGATAACTGAAAAGAGAAAAACAAGCATTATAATCTATAGAATTTTGGTATCGCAGGCGGGGACAACCCAATTACCTGAAATATGGTGTAACTTTTGTGTACCGTGAACCTAATTTTGGACAGCCAACAGACCAACCAATCCTTATCATAAAGCTGAACCGATGAACACATTTGAATGGTTTTTCCTTTCTGGGTACCACTTAAGTTACGACCTTCAAAGCTCCGGCTGTTATTGAAACAGAAAGTTGAATAAAGGCTCGTGCAGACTGGCGCGATATCGCAGGCGCGACAGGCAGCGCGAATCTTGTCGTGCCCGCGAAATCGCACCAGTGTGTGGGGGCCTTAAACCGTTGTTGGTCCCGGCTGTTATTTGTAGAGCCTTGACAGTCGTCGGCATCGCCCGAGTGGCTTAATCTAAAGAAGGAGTAGCCTATATTACTCCTTATAATATCAGCTATCTGCCAGTGAAAGTCCCGTCAAAATCGACCAAACCGTTTCGGAGTTTAGCCGGAACAAACAGACAGACAGACAAAAATTTAAAAATTGTTTATTTGTTATAAGTACTGTATATACTTTCAAAAGCATTTATTAAAAAAACTGTTAAGTTAACATTACAAACAGACACTTCAATTTTGTTTTATTTGTATTATTGTGGATGTGTAAGTTAATTGCTTCAGCTTGAGAAGGCAAACGCAAGTTAAGAGGCTACCGAGCGCACAGTGGCGCTCTCATCGTTATTTCGGTGATTTCTTTTATTTTAGAATGAAAATGCAGAAAATAAGCTCGTCAAGTTGTGCTTCACAAGACTATACGTTATTATTACTACAAACAGTAGTTTTAAATTGTTATGTTTTATTGTAATCATTAAAACGGAAAATAGTGGCCACTATGATTACAATAAAACATAACAATTTAAAACTACTGTTTGTAGTAATAATAACGTATAGTCTTGTGAAGCACAACTTGACGAGCTTATTTTCTGCATTTTCATTCTAAAATAAAAGAAATCACCGAAATAACGATGAGGGCGCCACTGTGCGCTCGGCGTAGTCTTAAGGTATTCGAGTCATGAAATTGCAGCATGAAAATACGGCAAAATAGCAGACCTTTTAAATTACTCACTACATTATTTTGTCATTAGGATTATTACTCCTCGTCCGGAGACAAACTTAAAATATCAAATTAAAAATAAAAGCAACAGAAATTGTATGAACATATCTGCCATGAATTCAGAGTAACTTTTACAGAGGTGATGAATAAGGCCCTAACTCTTCAATAGATGAGAAAGTTGTTGATCACTTCAAGAGTTCATATCAGAAAACAAATTAATCAGCTTAATTAGATTACTAGGTGACTGAAGATCTAAACAATAGTCGCAAATGCTGCACAGCCGTGTCCCAACCATTTTGTTCTCAAGCGGTTTCATTAACAATTTGATTACTTTGTATTTGTGTTGACCGATCGCCGGCGCATCGATAGGAATTTAAATGGAAACTTCCAATCGCCTAAAAGAAAATTAAGTTCCCGAATGTGGAGGGATTGTCGGAAACCGTCCAAGTAATTAATTGGGTAAACACGAATAGACATCCCGACTAAATCCCTCTTACGAGAAATGGAAATTTTGCATTCGTTTATATTTCACGGAATTCGTTGGAAACTGAAACAGTGTTCGTTCGTTATTAAATATAGGATGTGGCCTTTTATTGACACTGGAACTATTTGCTCGACATTCAATTCAAAGTTTTTTTACTTATTCGGCCTGCTTTTGATCTTCAGCTACCTTTGGGATTTGTTGTCGGTTCTCATGGCCTTCAACAACACCCATCAGGCAGGTCTTGGCTCTTGCTTGCATAGTAGCTATCACCGACTACTGTCGTGTCAAATTGTTTCTGGCAAGCTCTTATTCTCGAATCATATTATTAGTCAAGTATCCATTTCTATCTCGCTACTCTTACACAAGCACCGCAACATCTTAATTCCGGCGATCACCTTTGGTTTCGTGTGTGTTCGTGCAATTCCATCGCATTGCGAGTTAGAGCTAATTGCGGTGGTTACAGGCGACGCCGCAACGCCGCAGCGCCTGCACTGGTCTGCAACGATCTCGCATTAAATGCGGTCCAGTGTTCGCTTCCAACATATTTCTGTCACAATTGCCTCAACTTGTCGCACAAAGCCAGCCGGTCAGTTTTGACAATGATAACGCTAAATACCGAGAGTTATTTCAAATGAATGGTAGAGTGTACACTAAAAATAAAGTTCATAGAAATTGCAGTTTAACAAGCTTTTTCAATTCAGTCATCTAAATATGTTCCTAATGGATCAGAAAACGGGATGCTGAACTGAACTAAGACAACCATATTGTACATTTCATTAAGTTGTCCTTTTATTGCCGGAATCGTAAAAACGAGCAGATATCAACTTTAACATTAAGTTATATGTAAGAATTAATGATGCGGTTTGTTTCGTTGAATACATTCATTATGTTTACGTGTGAAGCACATTTCGGCCTTTATTTAAAATGTATTCGGGTGCATTGTGCGGTGGATATATTGCGTCCATACCATTGTTGGCAAGTGAAACAAAAGCCAGTGTTCTCTCAAGGTTTTTGATAAGTGCAATTATGATTCTGCAAATTCATATTTATCTGATCCGAAACACCGTTCACCGCATTGTTGTAACAACGTACTAACGAGTTGACTATGTATATAATATTACTGATTGGCATCTGTTTGTTTTGCACGTCTACGGTCCGTCCGAAATCTCTAAGTATTCTCTAACCATCTCAAATATTTCGAATGGAATTGGACTGCAAGTTATTTGAAAGGTTATATTCAGGTCAGGTATCGTATTTGCGTAGAAAAGCCTTATGGACATCTTCTTTGATTTCATAACGGTATTTTGTAGGATACGCTTCTGAAAGTGTGACCTAGCGACCGACTATTTATAATAAAATATAAACTCACAGGTAGACAGAAAGTAGGTACCTAGGTATCAAGAAAAAGTCTTCTGATAAATAACGAATTTACCAAACAAGCTAATAACGGATATTCCATATGCATTCGGATTTTCTTATTTGGCACAGTCAAGTGCCGTCAGTTTTTTGATAATGCACAAACGTGGGCTCAGGTAACATCTTTATAAGGAAGTCCAATTGGTTGTGATCTCATACTTCGAGACTCGAGTCATTAAACACTAAATGTTAAGTAGATATACACCACTCACAAACGATAAACAAAAACTGTATAAGTTATAAGACTATACAAGTTATAACTGGTATAACAAGCCCTGCAACGGAAAATACTCAGATTAGCGATAAATAACGAACAAAGTAGTACTGTTCTCAACGTATTGTCAAAACCAGTCGTTGAGACAGAGGCGGCTAGGAAATAATGCTTTATGTATCGACCACCAAGTTCTACGTTTACGCCTTTGATAAAAAAAGAACATTGAAGGCATAGCTGTTTAAAAACAACTTTGCAGGGTTTAACGGTATTTTCGTATTGCAGATATATTTTCATCCTCTATAATTATAATTCTGTTTTGAAAATTTTTTGACACAAGTTGCTCTCACGCCGACGCGACAGCTAAATTAAATTTCGCAATGTTAGTAGATGAAGCTGCATTGGATGACATGTGTTGACAGACAGATCCCAGAATCATGTGTCCAATATTACTCGTCGGGATGTTTAATAGAGAAGGACACATTGCTAGTTCAGCTGCTGGGGCACAAAGTACTTGACAATGTCTATTTTTAAAATGCATATGTTAATGTGGTCATATCGTGGAATTGATCATATCATGATGTGGTCGCCCATTTCATGAAATGGCCAACTCAAACTGACATTATCGTTTAAACATCAACGTTTGATGATACGGCCATTTACGTTTGGTCATATCATTAATGAAGGGTCTCCAATATTAATATTGTATTGTATAATACAAATATTATTACAAAAACATGAGATCAGAAAAGATGGGCTTGGAAAAATGGCACAAATCACAAAAGCTTTATTAAGAGTTCACATATGAAAACCTTAGGTAACATTTGAAAATTATAAAAAAATAATGAATCGTAGTAGTCAGATGCGTTTGTTCTCACTAATCCGATTCATTCGTTCGATCGTTGAACGAATGAATCGAAGCGATGTACTTCAATTTATTTCCTAGCAATAATAAGGCTTGTCGACGGAGCCCCGCCAAGGGGTCTCCTACTTCTGGATGGTTTAAAATAAATAGTGCCCTAAGTCCCGAGCTCGCTTCGCTCGCTCTTACGTAAAATCTCACTAGTTCGACGATCGAACTAATGAATCGAACTAGTGAGAACATGCCGTCAGACGGGTTCCTTCTTTTATTTCTTGTATAACCGAAAAACAAAAATACGATAATTAGTTAAGGTGGATAATGTAACTATTTCACGATATGATTACTAATGTTTGACCACATGATGAAATAGTTATGCGTAGCTATTCATATCATCAATCGCTGATCGTTCATTGATCTGGCCAGGCTATTTGATGATATCTTCAGTTTGAGTTGGGCGACCACATAATGATATGATCAATTATACGATATGCCCACGACATTAAAGGCTCGTACAGACTAGTGCGATATCGCGGGCGCGACGCGACACTAGTAGCACAATTTCTTTGTCGGTGCCTGTCACGCCCGCGATATCGCGCGAGTCTGTACGAGCCTTAACACGGAGGTCTATAGTGTTTGTTTGCCAATAATAATTCTGCTTCATTTATAGTACTTCGAGGTAATAAATTCATAACTTAGTTCCTTATACTTACCACCCACATGTTTGGATACCTATGGAAAAGTAGAAACGTGTTTCTAGATAACGCCATATTTATTGTTAATATAGAACTCTCGAGCGTGTAAATTATCTAGTCCATCTCTTCTCACCTTGTTACGTGCAACCATTTCACTACATAAACGAGTGTGTCCCTTACACTCGTAACTTTCACAATTCACAATCGTAAACGCGTTGGATCCGTACCTCATGACTCATGACCCCAAGAGAAAGTACCATTATATGTGGGTGTAAAGAGTTTATACGTATGAACAATTGAACCTTTAACAAGATGTCTCGATCGCCTGAGCCAATTGATTTTACTCTGTGCTCGGTGACGGACTGCTAGAAGCGCAGTAAAACTGTTCTTGTTACGAGTGTTTATTCCTAGCATACGAACATATGAAGGAGAAAACGGTCCACTTATGGAATCCGTCTTTGAAGTGTTTTGTAGAAAGCATCAACTGAAAGCGCGCATGAAAAATAGCAGACAATTTCCGCGTAATAAAATTGTAAAGAACTATAAATATGTTTGTCCTTTGAGAATTTTAAAGTCAGTAAAAGCTGGTCTCTGATTCCATACAAATTAATAAAATTGCACGTAGGATGCGCACGCTTCAGACTTCTATTTAAAGTTGTCGTATGAAAGACGGTGTTCTTTATTGTCTTCCGTTCTCTGAATAAGATCTCTTGACTAGAACAGTACTTGGAAGATGGAGAAATAAACGACAGCTGCCGCTATTCAAGTTGTCAGAGCAAAGGAAGGTATTTTAAATTTACTATATCCGAGTAAACCTTTTCTGAAACAATGTTATAAGTAAATCAATTAAACGGAGTGCAATCGCACCTAAGTTTTCTAAGTAGCATGGTAGTTACCAGGCCATAAATCTTGTTTGTATAACATAGGCTATAATGAAAGGAATAGTGTAGCAGTCCCATAGCATTGATTCGCCGCAGGCGCATACGTTACGCATACGGTACACCGTGACGGAAGTATAGATTAAAACTGGCCGAGTGCGTGTCCGACTACAATGAAATATTCCGTAGTTGAGATGAATTTATCCCAAGAACAAACTTATAATTGCCGTTGAAACACGTGTTCTCCCATACAATTCAACTGCAAATGTAAGTTGGGTTGACTATTACTCGTTATACTGTAAAGCCTACTTTTTTGTAATAGTTTTCCTTTTAACTTTGTAATATATACAACTGCCGTGATTTTTTTCACATATCCAAATACAACCATTTAAATGGCAGGGGGGGCAATGACACTTGGCTCTAACAAAAATTAGCACTTCAAAGCTGAACGGCCTATCCAACGATACCATGGGATAAACGAGAAAAAAAAAAAATATCAGAAAAAAAAAACATCCCTACTTTATGTATAGGCCTAAAAATATATTTTATCACTTTGTTGGCGTAATTAATATGTATACCCATGCCAAACTACAGCTTTCTAGTACTAAGAGTCTCTGAGCCAAGCCGCGGACAGACGGACTGACGGACATGGCGAAACTATATGGGTTCCTTGTTGACTACCGAAACGTGGTCGTGGCTACTGTCATAAAATACTCCAATGTCATCTTCCATCAATAATAGCACATTATTGATCGAAGAATGTCATTATTAGGTAGATATAATGTTACTTAGTGTAGTGGAAAGTGATTCGTAACATTGATTTCTCGCGGATAAGTGAACTTTACCGTAGAAATTTATTTATTTATTTATTTATTTAGGCAACCAACAGCGATACATATATAGTATATTACAAAGTATGTATAATTACAGATTGTATGGCTAATAATAGGTTTCCCTGTTTAACTAGGATAAGTAATAAAACATGCGAACGGACTACTGAGATATTTAAATTCAATAGCTTAATTTTTTAGGTGTATTACAAATACTTAAGTTTAAATTTTAAAGAGAAAAAAAAAAGGTTAATTATTAAGATAAATAAAATTTTTAATATTAAGAGCTTGGTAGTCTGTCACTTGCCTTCGTTTATGGTTTTTACAATTTGTTTTTTGAATGTAGGTTTATTACAGTTAAATATATCCACTTGAGAGAAATCTGTGTTATAAATTCACATGATTCACAAATATTGACATTGACATCAATACGAATTCTATTGTGAAAGAACACAGTCTTGTTACGTATGCTGCAATGTATAATTTAGTTATCAGGTGTCTTGATTTGTTCCTACTTAAGTTCCTAACGTACGACAAGGACAATTTCCCAGACATTCGACACGCCTACCTCGCAATAAAAGTGCTGTTGTGGGGGGTTTAGAATGCTATTTTCATTGCAGGTGTCTTATTACGAAGACATGAATAATACTTTGCAACAAAGTTTTATTATATTTTTTTCTTTTACTACAAGGTTGCTCCCTTCTTTTGTTTCTGTTCATTCCTTTATAGCCGCTGTACTCTTCGTAGGTGTCAGGTTTGTATTGCTATCAATTATAAACGTTATTATTATATCTTTACCTACTGAATATTAAGTAAGTTGTGTGGTTTTTTTTATCAGTCGATAATAAATGACTAATGAGTAACATTTTCCCCGAGTCCACGTCTGTTGTTAACGAATGCTGACGTGGTCGAAGACAATGATGTAAAACAGTCGAGAATGTTTCATGTGTTCATGTTCATAATTAAGTAGGTAATCACTTTTATAGGTACTTCTATTTATTCCTGAATTACCAAGTAGGAAGTCCAACGCATTATATGGCATAATGCAAAAGACATTTTTAAGACTGTATACTTAAGTATACAGTTTTCATATGAATAGAATATTTTTATTGCCTATTGTATTTATTTTCAACATTTAAGCTAAGATTTAAGTTAAAAAAACCAAAAATTTATCCATAGGTGTAACGTATATAGTTTTAGGAAAATATTCAGTGTTGCATTAGTGTTGAATTCTTGCTAATAATTGTCCAAAATTTCCAATACTCTTTCTTAAATCCAACTTCCTCTTATTCCAATGAGCTGAATAGCAAAAGCAGGTAAAACTCGCAGAAAATAAAATGAAAAGACTGAATCGATTTTGCAATATGCTGTGGGATTCACTAAAAATCTTTTATATTGCCCATATTTTTACTCAATCACGCTTCCACGGCTGAACCGATTTGGTTGTGGACACAGGTCGACTATGATGTAGGATTAACATATTATACTTGTACTATTTATGGTATTACTTTTTTTAATAATATCTATATAATATATAAAATTCTCGTGTCACAGTGTAAAAAAACTCCTCCTCCGTCCCGTCAAAATCGGTCCAGCCGTTTCGGAGATTATCTGGAACAAACACTGACAAAAAATATATAATTACCGTATATATTTTCATATGCATTAAGTAAAAAAGCTGTTATTTAGATATTACAAACAGAGACTTCAATTTTATTCATTTGTCTAAACTGTCAGTACATTTTTTATTGAGCATATGTTTAAATGACTAGGTATACTCGTAAAGAACTATCGTGTTACCAAGTTCTCTAACGACATAACCGGGCGATAATAATGGAGCACTCTGCAGTGCGTGGCGGTGACGGGCTCCTCTGATACTATTATCTAGAAAGGAGGTTTAATTAGTATTGTGTAAATTATTATTATAACAAGCTGCTGCTCGCGGCTTCGCCTGCATCGCCTTTTCTAAAATAAAAGTATCCTAAGTTACACCTTATAACATCAGATATCTGACAGTGAAAGTTCCGTCAAAATTGTCCAGCCGTTTCGGAGATTAGCCGGAACAAACAGACAGAAAAAATTAAAAAAAAAAAAGTTTTTTTTTTTAATCTGTCATTTTGCTATTACAAACAAACACTTAAATTTTATTTATTTGTATAGATAATACAATTAATTAGATCAGTCTCTTAAATGCACATGCATAAGTACACATGCACCCGTGGCAACTAATTGATTAAACACAATTTTGTTTCATAGATCCAATGGTTTATTTTAACTGTTTACCGCAAATTACCTTATCTTATTTTAACATTAATAATGGTTTAGAACTCTCACACACAAAGTTTTGGAGTATTCCCGTTTGAGCACCAAAGGTATTCCCATTTGAGAATACCTTTGGTGCTCAATGCATAGGTGCTCAAAAATACTTAAACTTTTTGGCATATCGTCGCCTTGGAGGGTAATGGAACTATGCCATGCCACAGAACTACATTTCTGAGTTATAGACGTTTAAAAAATAAATGACGCGCGTAACAACCGTTGTTTTAAAATAAATCAGCGTCTACAACACAATATTATAATGTCATTACAGTTATGACATCTGTCAAATTTATTGACTAATATAAACTATGGCTCTTTCTCAACACGTGAATGTACGGTGGCCAGCACATCAAGTTACCACAAACTGTAAAATTGGCTTACTCCACAAATTCGCTTTGAAAAATCCCCCTTAGGAGGAAAAGTGGAATATATAAAAACCAGTCTAGAATTCACCCCTGATAATCCGGCTGATTTCACTAATCCCCCAGAGAATCCCCCTCAGTGGGGAAAACTGAACCCTAATGTAAAAAAAAATCACTTTCAGGGGGGTCTTGGATTTTTTTTTTTTTTTTTTCAATTCTAGTTTTTCCCCCTAAGCGGGATTATCAGTGGTGAATTCTAGACTGTTTTTTATAGATTCCACTTTTCCTCCTAAGAGGGATTTTCAGGGGGGATTTGTGGAAAAAGCCGTCAAATTTTTAACAAATAACAATGGTTACATTAAATTAATAATATGCAGGCACACTTGACTTATGCTAGTTAACAATACAGGTAGGTGTTGCAACCAGCACCCTTACTAAGTTATATAATAACTTGTATTAAGGGCAGTGGTACATACAGCCCATACATATCTCAGTTTCTCAAAAAAAAAATCTTATAAACTTGTTACATTGTCCACGGAATGAAATAAGTGCATAATTATATACCTAAAATGTATTAAACTACTAGACTATTAAACTGTTTATCGCAGCGAGTGTTACCAAGTCGTTTCCGCTACTGACCACGTTAACTAGAGAAGTAGAGAAACAAATGGCGGTTACACGCTACAAGTGCAATTGTGTTGTTTGGGCATCGGATCGACTCGATACGGTGCAACCTCTCAAGCTCATGCAAGAGGACATCTAAATAGATTAAATTCAGACAAGGTGCTAAGGTCCACATCACAATAGGTCCACATAACTACCGTAGATAAAATTGTATCTGTTGACTATGCGACGAGAATAACCGTGTACAATATTCTTGAAGAATATTCTCGTCGCTTTTCCATCAGATGCAATTTTTATAATCTCGCTCTAATTGGCCGTATCGAAATAACATTTTTGTTTATATAAACTTTCGTTACGATAACGATATTGCGCCCTTATCGCGAATTGGCTCTGTGAGAATGAGAGCAAGTTTACGTGGCTTTATACGAATGGGTGTAGCAAAAGCAATATCTTTTTCTAGTTAATATTGGTGACTTCTGCGACTCGCAGCACTTCGATAACTTGTTATAGGTGATGCGCAAGAGCTGTGTTTATCCGTGTTTGCTCCAATTGCATGATCGAGTATGTCCCAACAAGGGAGGGAGAGTTTATCGTGTTTGATATTATGTCTGACAAAAATAATTAGGCGTGCGTGGGCTCCTAAAACCGTAATGTCCGATCCTCCGGCGAGCTTATAAGGCTTTGAGCACAATAACATACTTTTACATAAATCTATTCGAAACATTTAATAACTGGGCCTCAAGTCTGCTATTACAATAATGTCAGAATGGTCTCGCCATTGTGAGTATTGGACAGTGTTTGTATGGCAAATCTGTCAAAAACTCACAATGAAGACACCATTCTGACACTATTGTAATAGCAGACTTGAGGCCCTGCTTGGCTGTAGCGTTCATTGGTGTTGAAATAAAACATCTAATGTGAAAAGAATCGTTATTTAAATCCTATTTTACATGTTAGATTCGATATACAGACAATCTTAGGGGTGTATCAACTTGGCGGTATTTAAACAAACTGTATAGGCCTTTGGTAGGATATTAGTATCGCTCTTCGACAGCGCAGCGTACGAATATATCGGTGTCCGAAACGAGTCCAATTCCGCGAGATAAGCGTTGATAAGTACCTACTTAGGTACAATAGGTACGTATATTTATCGGTTGTCGGCGTAGTTGTTGTCAACTTTGTGCCTCTGACGTGTCTCAAAACGACAGGCTATTTTTTTATCATACATAATCGATTCGGAATGCGAGCAGAAGCATTATTATACAATTATAAATAAAATTATCCATGTAAGCATAACGGACACCTATTGAGTTATCTTTTTACTGATAATAAAAAAGCTTAGGTGCCTTACCAATACCTTCTGGGAAAATTAAACAACTAATGTGGGGTCAGAGGATTGCAAAACAATAAAAATATAGACTGCAGAAAATCGAAACTTTAATAAACATACTCCTATAAAAAAAAGATTATTAAGTATTATCTCAATCACAACACGTTTCGATAAATTCGCCAAGAACCGATAAGGATTTTTTTTAATATTTTTTTGATAACATGGAGGTTGATTGCTGATAAACTATTGATCTTGAATAAATAATGATGCAGAATTAAGATTTATAAAGTAGGTAATGGAGTCAAGTTCGATATCAATATTGCGTTGAATAATCCATACTAATATTATAAATGTGAAAGTAACTCTGTCTGTCTGTATGTTACGTTTTCACGTCTAAACCGCTGTACTGATCGTCATGAAATTTGGCAGAGATATAGCCCGGGATATGGAAAAAGACATAGGCTACTTTTTTACGCTATAACCGACATCCACGCGGGCGGAGCCGCGGGCAAAAGCTAGTGAGTTATAATTAGACGAAGCTGAGTAATTCCGAAGTTTTTCTATATGCGAAGGCAAACGTAGTGGATATCCGCCGGCTATTCTGAGCTATATATTTAATATTAGCTTCGCTGAAAATATGGAAAGTTGTTGTTATAAATAAACTTCTAAGCCATTGTAATTGCGAAGTATTGACGCAACCTAGTTTGAAAGTGACGCACTTAAACCTATACTCCATTTACTATAGCATTAGAAAAAAGAGGCTCGTAGAAGCAGGAGTGCGAAACATTTTATTCAAAGTTAAAAGTTTAAACAATTAAACTAAAAATGTTTTAACATAACTTTGATAAATAGGTCGTAATAACATCTTCATCACACATTACTTACAACAAAACGAGTGAATGAAACAAACGATTACGTCGTGATGATTTAAATTTAATTAAGATTAAAGGAAATAAGTCTTTTTTTTTACAATATTTTATTTAAAACAACAACTTTCAACACACAATAGTTGGTGTAACTTCTTCGTCTTCATCATACAATTTAGTCACTATCATCAGAGAATAAAGATGAAGAAGTTTCACCGACGTTACCTAATAATAAATCTTTCTACCACATCATCCATTATGCTTTAACTTTTCCTCTTCTTTAATTGCATGAGCAACGCAAGACTGCCATCGTTCTAGCGTAATACTATCCAGATCTTGTGGGAGTAATTGTTTCTCCTTGTCTAATTTGAACGTTTTGTTATGTTGAGCCACATACCCCATCATTTGAGCCCATATTAATTCTATAGGGTTGAACTCGCAGTGGTAGGGTGGGAGGCGCAATACTTTTCAGTATTGCGCCTCCCACCCTACCACTGCGAGTACCCTTCTCTCTAGCCATCTCATCTACAACAAACTTTTGGTATAAATGTCTTTGTATTTTTGCTTTTTCTAATAAAGTTGCCCTAAGATCTTTTTCCTCAAAAGGAATATTTTTGCTTTTAAATCATTCCTGTATATCTGCCTTTCGTGTAGCTGTGGTTGGCAGCTTCTCCAATGTCCTTGAGTGGTATAGCGCATTGTCCATAACAATTACAGCGCCACTCTCAATTTTTGACAAAATTAACTTGAACCATTTTCACTTTTGTCTATCGCGCTTCTATAACATATTCCCTGTAAATTGAGAGGTCTGGCTCTTATGAAACAGGAAATCCTAGTACAAGAGTCAGGGCTACACAGATGATTGTGTCTTGAAGTGTAAATAAATAAATAATTATTATTATTAAAGTTGAAGGCGTCCATTTCGGAGTGGTCATCTTCATCACCTTTCTTTGCATCAAATATTAATGCAGCATCCATTAAAAACCCTTCACAAACCCTGTGTAATAAAATTAATACAAGTCAATTATTCCGTACCCCCTATATAATTTCACTGCCGGAAATAGGTCATAGATAAATACTATAACAAAATTTATAACTTTAAAAGTTCGCTTTGCATGCGTTAATTCATAATACAATATAATATGTATTACTTATTTAATAGTCAATAACAATGGGGTGTTCATTTTTTTATGGCGAGGACAGTCTATAAAATAAATACCAGTATGACCGATTATAAGTTGGATTTTTTAAACCAGCAGATAGACCTTCCCAATGTGCTTCTTTTGAAGACTTATTATTAGTGTCATGCCATATTAGGCTTTTCGTGTGACCTGTTTGTATGATAAAAGGTTATTAATATAAATGCCATTCATTTCACGAACCAATTTTATGAAATTATGTTTAACTGTATAATTAATTATAATGTTATTGAATGCAAGAGGTCATACACTGCTTAGTGCATAAATAGCTGTTAAGAAATTTAGAAGCACTGTACCTTCATTTAGCCAAGTGTCATCTAAATAATAATATATTTTCCTTCCTTTATTCCTTAGCCTTTTTATTTCATGAAGATATTTTAGTCTCCAAAGGACGATCTCCTGCTTGTCTATGACTTCTATGAGTGCACTTTTCGTGCTCCATTTGATTTATGTGAACTTTAATGTTTATTTAATTATTTTATACAGACTGCTTTTTTTAAAATCTGGCAGAGACTCGTCACTGTTAACTGCTTCCAGCATCTTGTCCAAGGTGGGCAACTCATTAATAAAGAAGAAGGAATGAATTTTCCTGCATATTCCACTAAATGTGATGTCATCAAAATCATCACGTTTCATGTGCTTCTGTTGGGGAGGGGGAGATTACAGGCGACTTTTTATGTTGTACTCTTTGAGAATATTGGACAGAGTAGCCCGAGATACGCATGTAAATAATAAAATCATGTGCGGAGTTTCTAAAATATAATACATTTTATCACAATGCATGTTAGTTTCAAATATTTTTATAGTAATAATTTTATGAATCATCCTTACCGGCAACTTCTGCGATTTTGTTTATCATCTCAGTCTTATAATGAGGAGTATCTGCAGACCAGGACTCCAATTGCTTAAAAATATTTATCACAGGTTGTTTTTCTACAGCACGCAGCGTTCTCTTTTTTTTGGGAGACATTATTATTTCGTCGGAGTCAACTTTTGGACCACGTTTTTTTCGCCGTTGGCTTTGGTCAGAATCAGCACTTATATGTTGTAAGCCACTCGGTCCCGCACCGGGATCACTCATAGCTCAAAAAAAAAGTAACGTTTTGTACAAACAACCCAATGACAACACTGATAACAATACAATAACAAAGAAATAACTAAATATTATTCATTATTTTAATAAATAACAACAAAATCACGAAAATTAAACAATAACAAACAAAGTATTCACAAGTAAATGACATACATGAAAATCTTAAAACATTGTCAAGTCAATTTCACAGACGACATAAACCAGTAAAATTAGAAATCCCCGGCTGTCACAGCTTATGAAGGGATTAAGTAACATTTTAGATTTGGTAGGATTATAGTGAAACAAAAAGCGTTGTAGTATTGTTGACTCCTGCTTCTTTTAGGTTTTTAGCATAGGCACTATAATTTTAAATTGGAATGAAATAATACATCTAAATGAAAGCCACTTAATTTCATATGGTTGTTTTTTTAAATGATTACAATTAAGTGTGATAGCTGATATATAAATTCATTTTAATCGATTTGGCGTCAATCGTAACTATAACAAGTTTATTGTACTTTTGTTATAAAGTGTGCATCAAAAATAACCTTTTTTAACTTCTGTCTAATGCTATTATAAATGGAGTATAGTCCCCATCGAAATCAAGGAGTTTCAAGTAAGTATAGATTCAAAATTTTTGACTTTTTGTGATATGAGTTTATGACGTTACTTATGTTTTATTTTTAAGCTTTGCGATTTCATTTTTATTTTTTATTTATATAATAATAAGATATTAATCCGCGTTAAGCGTCGAATGCACCGTAGTCTGTACTCAATTCTTTTTATTTTAATTAATTCCGTGCCATTCTACCAAAAAGCATACACAACGCTGCCTCTGCGAAAGGCTGCTATTGCGATGTGAATGGCTGTGCGTTTTGATGTAAAATAAAAATTCAGATGTATGCTTTTTGTTAGATGGCGTCTGGTTGGTGCCGGCGGGCCGAGGGCACGTTAAGCCCAGGTACGTGTTTATTAACAGACTTGAAAATATTCGCTAGCGTTAATTATTTTTTCTAAGACCTAGCGTGCTCTGCCAAGCGCGTTTCTCTACTCCGTTTAACCTGGTCACCAAAACTAAGTGCAGACAAATTAAACTTGAAATCCAAGCAGTTATTAAACAAAGATACAAAGCATTAGAAATTTTGCATGACGAGGTTCACCTTCTCTGGCAGGCGACACATAATATATCCATATCCAATAATAAATTCACGTTACATATAATTAATTATTTTTTAAGTAATAATAATATGTACAACTATATAAAAGAAAGGAGGTTAGTTTTTCACTAAGTTTTTCGAGACATCGCCAAGCGGTTGTTGGTCGACTCTTCACGTGCACAGAGGGCTGGCCTATTTCTTGGCCAAAGAATCAGTATTGCTATACAACGTGGCAATGCTGCCAGCCTTTTGGGCTCTTTTCCTGTTGACAGCAATGCGGACGAATTTTTGGATGCCCTTTGATTCTTTCCTCTCCTTTTTTTTATAAATTCACTGGATTTAAAGCGGTTTTACTAAACAATTGAAGAATCCTAAAAAGTATAGTTAGATTTGCTTGAAGCTTTTGTGCCAAGCCAATGTAAGATCTTACTCGTAGTATAAAATAATGAGCTCGTTTTTTGCAAACGATTGTAGTTCAACTGATCAAGTGTATTTTTATTCTTATTTGATATAGTAATTTTACTACTATTTTATTAATAATGAATTAATATAATAATACTAACATTATACGAATATAATAATTGATTAATATAATAGTAGTATGTTTACTTATTATTTATTTATTCATTTTGATATATTAATTCATAACCAGGACCCAATTATTGATCTCTTTTTACGAGTTGTTATTTGAAATGCCTACTTTGTACTTATTGTGTTGTCTCTTCATTAGAATCACAAACTCGCATGACAGGTCAGGCTGTGATTGAGTCTCCCGGACTGGCCTCTCGGATGTATGAAACACAACATATTGGCCCGATTTACGTTGGTTGTTCGCGGATATGAGGTGAATCTACGACGCGACGGTGTAGGCTGTACAACTACGTAACGTTTGCCCGCGTAGATACGAGTCTTTCTGCGAATTGCACACATTCAAGTATGTAGGAAATGGGCGCCGAAATGTATTGCCTGTTCGCCGCGCTAGGGATGTTACTGCATTGTTCCACGCCGATTCTTAATTTTTTCCTGATTTCATTTCCATATTCATGAAGCGTTTCATTTTAATTAAATGCTTTGCATCGAGTCAAGTGGTCATTTTATTCCTCTCTGTTATCAGCTAATTGTTACGAAGCATACCGTTTATCGATTGTAACGCAGTTGCCTCAACGAATTTATTTTTATGGCGCATTCCAAAAATGTGATTAACCGATGTTAATGTGTATTTCCCGTTTGGAAGACCTAGTATCGATATATTATTGACTCCTTGAACCCAGCACTAGCCAATAAAATAAGATTGTCGGTTGCGGGTAGATGCGAAGGCCCAGGTGATACATAGGGGCCAAACTTTATAGCTCGGGCGAGGTTTGCCGCCCTTTAATATTTAATATTGAAAAAAAAAAAACATACAAGCTATCCATCGCGGTCTCGAATCGAAACTTGTTTATTGCTGTACGTAGCCGCGTCCGAAGTAACGGCCCGAAATAAAGACGCCGTACACAAACCCAAGTTGCGAGAAGTAACGCGCTCATAAAGGCTTGTACAGACTGTGCGAATCGCGGACGCGACGCGACACTAGTAGCACAATTTCTTTGTCGCTGCCTATCGCGCCCGCGATATCGTGCGAGTCTGTACGAGCCTTAAGACCGGAAAATATGTTGTAACTTCGCCTAGGTCTATTCTCGCCGGAGTTGGTATTATGGTATTATTATTATTTATTTATTTATTTCAGACATAATTCTAGTCCGTAGGCACACACTCATACATTTAAATTATAAACTATTTTAAGTTTGAAATAGATAAAAACCCAAAATAAAATTGTGTTTTTTTTTTTTCTTTAAACGTTGCCCCACACCAGTAATTTTTCCTGTATTGTGGGTGCGTTTACAAACATTTAAACTCACATACACAAACAGCCAGATCCGGAACAACTACTTGTAGGTCATACAAATATTTGTTCCGTGCGGGAGTCGGACCCGCGACACGCAGCGCAGCAGTCAATCGCTTAACCACTGCGCTAACCGTGCCATCAATTAAATTTCAATATTCAACAACTCATTAGGAATAATTATTAAAATGGTCAAAAAATAATGAAAATGTCAGAATCGTATAAAAAAAATGAAATGTAAAATAATAAATTGTCATATTGTAAATTGAATAATTGTAAAGTGAATTGATTAATTGTATGTTACTAGCTGCTGCCCACGGCTTCGACCGCGTGGCTTTTTCTTAAATAAAAGTATCCTAAATTATTCCTGATCCTTAAGAAAATTGCAATAATGTAACCCAATGTAGCAAAATTTTGCCTATAAACCACGCGTAATCGAAACTTACGCGGGTGAAACTTCGGGGAGCAGCTAGTATAATATGTAACGAATAAAAAAATACTGTAAAAATAGAAAATATGGAAAAAACTTCCTAAATGTTTTTCATTAATAGAAAATTTTCAGCGTCAAGTTACACAGGGGAGAAACTGTATCTGTAACAAAGGATAAACTTGATTTGCTATATTCGCATATTTATTTTATTAAAAACATCGCAGAGCGACTTCAACTCCAAGCGCTATAGTTAAAAAAGGCAGCGCTGTTTATTGCATACAAAATTTTTTTGTTCCACAAAGGTATTTCGTTTATAAAAACATTATTTTGGAAAAAGGAGTCCAGAGTTTTATAACTATGCATAGGAAGAAAGGCAAGCATAGAAATATAGCTGATCTTTCTGTATGTCAGTTATTCTATTGAACTGACCCATAAATGGAACCACCAAATTTGTACCACTCGTCCCATCAACTAAAATCAGTTGAAACTGTGGCACAGTGAGAGTGTTTCAAAACTCCAGTCTTAACTCCATTTTTCCTTCAGCATCCATCAGTTTATCGAGAACCCAACAAGCGTATCAAATGGCCCATCCTAGCGTCCTAGGTACAGGAGCCACTACATCTAAATTTAGCTCAGCAAAGTGGATACACAGAGTAAAACGGTCCCTCTTTACCGAGTGAACAGAAAACGCGTTAGGTAATCGACGTGTTTCACGTGCGATCTGGTGCTGTACTCTGTAGTGCAGAAGTTGCGAGCAACAGTCGTAAACCGTGCCGTATACACTCGGCGACCGCACCACTACCACAACACCAAACTAGAAGAGTCAGGCTAAAGTGCCGTTGACTTCGGACTCGGCAATGATCTTTGGACGTCAAAAGCTTAGCCATCCTGCTCCCTATAAGTACGTACTTGCTTGTAAATAATTATGTCAAAATGATAAAAGAGAACAAATGAATAAAGATCCTATTTATGACAACATGATTGACTAATACAGGAAAAAGTATGTGATCTCTTTTGACGTACTTAATATGCTGTTAATATGGATTTGTATTTTTATCGGTAGATTCAGAAGTCCAGGAAACAATCCCTACTGCCATGGAACCACGGGTACTAAAAATTACCCATTGGCCCAGTAATGGGTCGACCCACCGGGACTAAGGGTAACGAGTGCATGTATATCGATCCAAGTTTCTAGAATCCATTTCCTCGACGACGCTCTTTGTAAGCAATATTATATAGCAGCCATTAAAAGCGCATAAGAAACTTTATATTTTAAAATTAGATCTATTGCAGTCATGTTTTATAACACAATAAAAAATTCATTTCACGGTAAGCACATCGATTAGGTATGAACTTTTAGTTTTACGTATTCAATAGAAATCGAATAAAACCTGGTTGTAAATGCAGTAGTTAGGTGTGATTTCGATAACACTATGAGCCTGTGCCACATAAGGTACTGAAGCTAAAATAAAAATAAAACACGGCCGTCACGGGACGCCCGGCAGAACTGAAACATCGAAATTGATGGTTATTGAAAGAATTTATAATTAAAGAAAACCAATAAATAAATATGGAGAAAAATACTTTTTTTTTTTCTTATATTCTTATTAGAATGATACAGAATATAAATAAAAAATAAATATTTTTATATTTTTTATATTGGTAGCACAAGATTTTTTTTATATAAGAGAGCGTCATGCCGTATACAAGTCACGTCATGTCATACGGTCACGGCTTATGAGTCGGCTTTAGTCCCAAGGCGCGTCAATAGATGTTTCACATCAGAAATATATTTCTAACTAGTCCAGGTAAACAATTCCTAAAAGCGAAAGCATGAAAAACAAAGCTATTACGATTGCCAGTGATGCAAACCTGCACTGTATTGTTAAATGATCGTCAAAGTAAATACTCCGAAATGTGTGGGTTGCTGTACCTTTCCAGCGCTCCTACATCTGCGGGAACCGTAACCTCCTGGCGTACCAGTAACGATGCGGTCTCTCCCACCACTCCCTGAATTATTAACACGTGCCATCCAAGAAGTTGAATCGACAGAATTAAAACTTACCGACCTCTTTCATATTTCACCTACTTACGTTGTTTTCCAGCTTTGCCAGTATTCGCAACCTACCGAAGTCGGGTCCACATTCAAACGGCATTTAACGGCACACTATCGATACTGTGACAAGACACTGCGTACTAAATGTCAACGTTACTTTGCTAACCTTGACTCCACATTAATTATGACCGCCTCGTACCGTTCGGTTAATAATGAATTCGTTAGCTATAGTTATGGACACACAAAAAGTTTGCTGTGGCATCCTTAGGGACAGTAAACTTAAGTAGAAGGACAACGGTTTTAATGAGCTATTTGGTTTTACATGTAGTCACAATTGCAAAGGTATCGAACTAACTTAGATAGTTGCTTCTTGCTATTTTACGAAATAAAACTCGTCCCACTGGAGCCGTAAATAAAAAAAATTGCATATGTATAGACCTTATTTCTGAATGCGTAAGGCGTAATATCTTACACTTCGATATCTTAAATGCAGGATGTTTTACGTGCTTCACATTATTCACCTATGTTCGCTTCCAAGATCGCACTTACCTAAATCTGCGAAATACTTGGGTAATATCGCAGCTCAATGTCCATAAACTCGAGTATTTTATAAAGAAATAAACATGGTGTTTTACATATTGCTACACTAATGCAAAAGCCAAAAACATAGTTCCGCGGTCGGTGGATTGTCAGTGGACACATGTGGCCGCCTCCACCCTCGCTGAATAATACACGAACGTTGTTTGAGGCTGCGATCTTCGCCTGTTTTATTGCGGACGATTGGCTACAGAATTTCGGGTCCTTTTGGCACCCGTGTCTCTGTGGACCTTGATTTAAAAAAATTACGGTCTGTAAAAATAAAAGTTAGGGTAAAGTGGAAATGCAAAGGTATCTTTGAGGAGGCGTCGTTTACTGCTGGCTTGCGACGTTATCCGGTTTGGTGAGTTGCGGCGCGTTTACTAAGTGCGGTGGCTGCGTAAATAATTAAGAACACTTTTCCACGCCGGTGCGGGCTCGGCGAACGTCGCGGTACGCCGCACGGGGTTCCTTGCTCCACAAACACAACCGCGGCCGAGCAGACGACTATACCAGACTTTTTAACAGGAGCAAACATAAATAGTTACACGCCAACGCCATATACGCAATAATTAGGGCCTCCTTGCCAATTAATACAAGATTACGAAATAGTAACGCAACGCGAAAATCATTTAAAGACGAAGACATGCGGTTTTTTTTTTTTTGTCTGTACTTAACTCATTAGACAGACCAATCCACTGGATTGCCTTATTAAAAGAAGACTGCAATTAAAGCCAGCGTGAAGTTTATCGCATTCCGATCCTCCAGTACAATACTACTATAGGATAGTGTTAAAGGCACTCAGAGATTCCCGATCGCTGGAAGGGTTGACGCTCGGTGGATTTTCCACTTTAACAAATATAAACGTCTCGTGTTTTCTCGAGCCGCAATAAAAAAGTATGCATATTCTTAAGTAAATATCTCAACGTACACGTAAGGTTAGGACGACATTTTTTCAACGTTACGCGTTTCCCTAGCCCTACTAAGTTAACATAAGCCTCTCTTGACAAATGTTTAAGATGAACGGTTATTTTGCACACTGTTTATGTTGTGCATATTTTTTTAAGAAAAGGAATGTTCTCTGTTATACGTTGTGCTTCAAGAAAGATGTATAGCGTTAGCGTAGAGACAGAAGCTGTTTCTGTAATGAGAACCGATTTGTCATCCGTTACCTGGTTTTATTACCATGCTTGTTTGTACAGACTGTTGAGTATACGTAGCACCGCCGCGGTCGTGCGTTGTGTCTCATTCATTGATGAAGTTGAATTTAAAACACTCATTGTCATCGTTATTAATCGAATTCCTGTCTGCACAGTGTGTACAATTATAAATTAATAATATCAATAGGATATTAGAAATGTATGCATTAAACACTTTTCAAACAAACATAAGATACGAGTATATTGTCACTCCGTAGCGGTTTTCTGAGAAAACCGACAAAGTAGGAGTATACGTTTTTAGCCTAGTTAATAGTCTAACGACATGGCGGTAGGTATCGATGCGTAAAACCAAGCTCAGCCAAGCTCAACCAAGCCCCGACACTTGTAGACTATAAATTATTTGGTTACATACCACCTCTAATGTTGGGTCAGACTTTAGTACACCATGACCAAAATAAAATTATTATAATACCTACCCTATATAGGACTGAAGCTATCATCACCGTCATAATTATGCAACCACCAAAATCTAAAAAACCTTTTCCTGATAATAAAGCCTTAAAATCTTTGTAAACTTTCATCCATGCTCCGTACAACAAAGCACCATTTCGTAACGCCGCATCTGCTGCTGCTACGAGTATTTTAACTAGCTACTTATAGTTTAAATACATTCAGCATCCGATCCATATAGCTCTCATTTATATTTCACGAGCGTAGACCACATAGCGAACTTTAAAAATTAATATTTGATAACTAGAACGTATCTAGATAAGTTTTGCGCCTTTCAGTTCTTCGGTTGATTGATCGGGCACCCTTCTGTCCAATAAATATTAAATAAAGTAGTGAGCAATTTGTCTGTCTTACTTAGTTACGACGAAATGATATATTAACACCGGAGGAAGATGCATCGCTCCTCAAGTTATAGCCCGGTCGTACGTGTTGATGTCGCACTGAAGATAGCCACACCGACCGCTGAAGTCTAGACTTTTCACGATACTCTCTTCAACGCCAATGTTAAAGTTGAATCATGTATGAATATGCAGTGTAAGCGAAACGTATTCACTCGTTTTCTGACAATGACTGACCTTACCTAATAAGTGTCAAGCCAAACATACGATCCTCCCACAAAGTAAAACTTTCCCACAAAAAGAGTTGGCCCCAACTCACAAACTCATAACGATTTCACTGTGTTCAATACAACAATTTTGGAATTCTCAATTCTGTTTTGTTCGGCAAGTTTTATAATATCAACGGAGATATTTTCTAGTTGTCGTGCAAATGCATCTATTGGAACAGTGCACCGGCTGCTGCCGTCCCGGATGTCCTTTGCATAATACCTTGCATCTCCTGATACTTCTGCCAGTTTGCAAAATGTATTTGCTAATAAAATTTGTAGAGATACTCACGGGTGTGATATGTCGCTTATTTTTATTTGTGTAGCACGACAAGGCAAAGTTGAAGTTGACAAAAGTGATTTTCTTCTCCACTGAATTTAAAAAAAGTAAATTATACGAATTCAAAGTTATTATCTGCAGCCAGTGACATGAGCTAGTAACAGTAGTAGTTATTTACTTTTCACCTTCTGTCATGTGTAGAAATGCAGCTATGTTATTTCTCCATTTTGCTTCCGGAACATAAGAAGGTTTAACTTTTCCTTTGTTATTATTGCTGGTGAGGTTTCTCAACAAAATATAACATTGCTATAACTTGCCCGGAACAGCAACCTGCCTTTGAATCTAGTGGCAGATAATCCTATCTACGCCGTGTAGTGGCCGTAGTGGAATAACAATCTTTCCAAAACGAATTCATGTAAAAGACTTTATTAGGTTCTCCTCAATGTTTAATAAACTTCATCAAAATATGGACAAGTTATATAAAATATTAATATCATGCACATATTGAGCCGTTGCGTTGTCGCAAAATATTTTATAAGCGCAAACTGGAACTTGTTTTATTTCTGCGGGGCCGGCTGACCGTCTATTGACTGTCTTATGAAGTCTTTTGACGTCGCCGTAATGCTGTTAGTGGCTAAAGGCGGTCACACACGGACGATGAGATATCGCCGGGATGCTCGGCCGCGCCGGCTACACTGCCACATTGTTTTAAGTTATAAGCTCTCGCGAAACTTGGTGGCGTCGCGTCGTGTGCATTCATTAGCTCCTACGGACTAGCCATTCGCCTCGGAAAATATTTTGTACCACTATGAATTCTAGCAACACTTTAAATGTGTGGGACCCGTTTTGTTCTTTAATTTTTAATCCGCTTCGTTTTACCGTACGTTGTATTGTGGCATTTGCGGATTATGCCACGTTAATTTTTATTTTAGAATTTACCTTGTAAGAAGATGTGGAAATTAAAGTAGGTATTAGGTCGGATTGGTATTTGCGAATTATTCCGATCTGTCACACTGCTTTGTCCGGGGACAGATCGGAAAAAATTCTGTCCCCCTGTTATCAACGAGGGGACAGTTTTTTTTCGATCTGTCCCCCTAAGGGGACAAAGCATGGTGACAGATCGGAATAATTCGTATTTGCTAAGCCGCTAAGGAAAGATACTTATAATTCAAGACAATTTGGTTACTTCTCATTAGTTTGTAATGATGGTGTGGTATTTTGATTACTTTATGCGGCCTACCCAAATGTCCTTTCTTTGATATTGTTCGTCGAGTCATTGAGCTCCTGAGTTGAGCTACATGTTTACTGACAAATGCTTGCGTCAACTCAAAATTGTGTGGTTTCTCAAAAGACCATTGCAGACACACTGAAAAAAATATTTAGCCTAACTACTTCGGCTATTTCAGGAATAATCAAAGTTTGACAAGACTTTATAAAAGTTAACTTGATTTAATAAAAGTGATACACAACAGCCAGCACAGGTTTTGGTCACATGTTGCATAAAGTTATGCGGTCACTTTTTTGTGTTACATGTTGACGAAAGTTTGGTTATGTATAAGTAAACATTTTTTTCAGTGCATCTACATAGTCCTCACATGATCTGACCAAGATTATGTCTGGACTTTAAAAGAGACTTTAACCCCTGTGTTTGTTTCGCCATTTCTTCTCAGGGGTGGGTAGTCAGATAAAAAATGTCGACTTCGTCTAGCTTATTTTTATATGACGTGTAAAAGTGATTCCGATATCCTATTTTCCATGGGTACATGTCCCAAAGCCTTCGTGAAACAAGTTTTTCTTCTAAATTAGCATAAACATAAGACGATAACGTGGCAAGCTAGACGCTGGCAGTCTAGCACATCCTCATTGTTCCTCAAATTGCTATCGGGGAACTGACTTAAATTTTCCAACGATGTGTTCATTTCACGGCTATTTGCTATCTCTTCGAAATATTGCACACACTCTGGCGTGATGATTCAGTTCCTGCGTCAGCTTTAGCCTCAGCTCCTCGGCAAGTATTAAGAGTTTTGACAGTAATAGTATTACCCAACTAATAAAGGCAGTTTTAATTAGAAGGAAGAAGGTCAAAAGTCAAAACCTTGTGAGAATTAAAACAAGGAAATGGGCACGGTAAACTGCTGGCAGCTAAAATATAGTTCGAGACGCACCGAGCGGTGAATAGCTCCATATGTTAAAGAATTCAATTACAAGTGGCGTAGCGGTCGGCGTAGCTGTCAAACGGAGACGTCGCCAGGAAAATTGTTGCCCAATGCTGCAATGTCTCATAACGTGGCAAAAACAAGGTGTGTTGCCGACTATAAATATTAAATTTTCCGTATTCTACGAGTTTGTCGGATACCACATCTGGTTCACTAACCGTGCTTTTAAAAATTCAACGTTATCGTCGTCTCAGGCTTTGTCTTCAAACCGATCGGTGCAAGTTCTTGATCATTCTAATGTTCATGCTTTCTTGTTCGAGATATCAGTAAAGAATGTCTCAACATTCGCATTGTTTAAACAAATGTGCCCGTTTCAACTACCACCAATTTATCGTGAAAAGATAGTCCAATTCTCTTTGTTACGCTCAAATCCAGAACGTGTGAAATCCATTCAGTCAGCTCAAACTCCTCGTGTGTTATTGCATTCCAGTCCATTAAAAACTTGTATGGATAAATACTAGATGCAAGTTAAAATGGAATTTTAGTCGACAGAATTTTGTAAAATTTTCTAGCAAAACGTTCCGAGTTTCATTAACATATGAATACCGAGTTATTTTAACGAAAATTATTTAATAGCGACGTATGATCTAGATTTAACGTGAAAACCAGTGTAATTGTGCCTACGTACATAATGATGTAGACACATAATGTACACTAATAATGGTAGGCACATTATCGCCTTTACATTAACTCTATTGTTGTACGTTATATCATTATTGTGAGGGTAATTTAATAGTACAAGGTTGATACATCGTGTTTGCTATAACAATGTGAAACTTTCAGAGTCCGTTATCTCGGTGTTGATAGGAAACTAACGGGTTACGTAAAGTTACAATGTTGCATTCGGCATTCGGTTTGGATCTTTTTGACACATAATCATGTACAGCTTGATATCACCGTAAACGGATTTGATGACATTTTTAAAAACCTCTCTTTATTGAAAACAACTCTATAGAATAGGGATGTGTCCCGGGTAAAAAAAAAAATACTGTTTAGTTTGTCAATCAGATAATAAAAAAATATTAGACACGTACTTTTTGCTTTATCATATTAATAAAAAATGACTTCGATAAAACACATTAAACTTGGGGACTGGGGGCTCGTTACGTCACAGCCCCGTTTAAAATATACTGAGAAGTGAAGTCATGCCACATTTGAACTCAATGTATCGCCGTAATGTTTTGATTACGTAAAAAAAGAAAAAATACGTGTCCAATATTTTTTAATAATCTACATGACGGACATGAAATATTTTTTTGTCATCAACCCTATTCAGCACTCCCATCATATTCGAAAATTTATATCTACCTTCATCGCAAAGTTCACTGCTTCCAAACTATATACCTAATATTCAAACACATTCGAGTTATGTATATAGTGAAGTTAGAACAAATACTCGAGTACCGTTGGCAACAGCAAGTTTGGAGCACTTGGCATTATATTAATATACTGGGCAGTGTCACGGACGACTTTCCACACTATCCGTGTTTAGTCGTGAACTTTCTACCAATAGTAACCTAGATTATTCATATTGGATACGCATTGGCCTTGTTGTGTGCGAATTAATCGGTTTTTGTTGGACGTGTAACTATTGAAGGCAAACACTTTCGTTGATAGATGGTTCTTGTATTTCAATTAAGTTATTGTTAGACATATAAGGTGGTTCATCACGAAATTCATCAGGTTCATCACGAAATATTTTAAAATTAACATCTATAGGTGGTAAACAAGCCATATAAGCGAAAAAAAAAAAAAAATTATGTAAGAGTTTTTATTTTTACATAATAATTATAATTTTAAAATTGCTTGAGACATTTTGCAAAAAATCTTTTACTTATTTATTCTATGAATGACTCGCCTGGACGCGGCGACGGTGGCGGCACGAGTGCGCCGCGCCTTTTGTTTAATTAATCATCATAATCAAGTAATTTTAAAATATATATATTTTTTAAATAATATTAAAAAAAGTTTAAAAAAAATATCGTTTCCATGACTTCTGTACCACCTACAACAAATTTATCTCTTAAAATATTTCGTGTTTGAATAGATACACCTTATAACGGGCGTAAAAAGACACTTAACGAAGCCGAGAGTCACTTGTTCTTCCCGACATTGTGATCATTTTTTTGTGATGAACCATGCCTGGGAACCTTCTGGTTACGGAGATATTGAAGGTTAAAGTTCCAACTTTTTTTGAAGGTTTTTTACGAAAACAAGTTTTAAATATTATAAATAAACTTTAAATACTCCCACGACTCCTGTATCGTTGCATGCACTCATAAGTGCAACGTTTTGCGTGCGTTACATTGCGCACTACTCGTAACGTAAACAGCAAATTTTCACACCAAAAATAAAAGTAGTTTCCCAGCAATTATTTTTGCACAAAGTTACTTAGTTTGATGTACAGAATGCGTATGTGACGGCCAGGGCTGGGCAAAATACATGCTTTGCTTTAATTAAAATACAAATTACAAAATATTTTCTCGTATGTATTTAAAATACGAAATACAAAATATCTTCAGGTCGTGTATTTGAAATGTAAAATCCAAAATACAGTATTTTAACTCTTTTTATTGAAACTACAAAATACAAATAACAAAATACATTCAGAGCCTTTTAATATTATAATAAATTGTCGTAAGTGCCCTAATGTAAGAATGACTTCAACTCGCACGAAGTATCATATTGCTCATGTAATTTTGGACTAAGGTACAAGTATCTACTAGGTACAGAGCCCTGTTTTAGTTTATGTATAAGTTAGCTTATTTTTCATTTTCATTAATAAGATCACTAAATTTATTTATGTTAAAATGTATTTTGAAGGCATAAGTATTTGAAATACTGATTACAAAAATACCTCAGCGTTGGGTTTTTGAAATACCAATTACAAATTACATTTTTAGGAAGTAATTGAAATACAAATACCAAATACGTATTTGTATTTCAAATACGTATTTAAATTACAAGTAGATGAAATACTGCCCAACCCTGGTGATGGCTTTGTGATGGGTCTTTTTAAACCCTGTATATGAGTCTTTGTAGATATTTGTTTAATTTACAGTTGCACTGACGTTGCCTGTTTGTAACATTTTAGATCTATTAGATACTATTATAGGTTACTGAATAGTTTAAAAATCATGTCCTTATTTCAAGTTTTGTGTTTGGAATTTCACTTTCGTCCGTTTTGAAAGAATTCACAATTCCCAAGAACAATACTACAAATTGAATTCATGTCTCCAATCAGAGCCACTCCTAGTACACATTGTCGGTTATCAGTTTAATATACCTAAATCAAATTTCTCGTTATATCAGCCCATTAATGTCCAGTGCATAACAATATCCTCCTATGGAGTCTATGCAATGTACACGATTAACGATCCCATGGGAACGGGCATGTTTAGCTAGGTGGATTTGTATTATATTATAATATATACTTATTATAGAATTAGTGTATAAATATCTTGTTAACCTGCAAAATCTTCCTGTTTCAGTATCTTTTAGCGTATTTAATAAGTTCATAGGCCTGCATAAATTGGTCCACCTTTGCTATTACATTTGTGAGGGATAACCAATGAATAAATATGTCGGTCTGTATGTACAAGTCAAAGTTATCTATAAAAATAAATAACATTGAAGTGTCTGTTTGTAATTTCAAAATAACGGCGTTTTACTAAATGCATGTGAATGTAAATACGGTAGTTATAACAAAAAGGCATTTTTTTTATTTTTTTTGTCTGTCTGTCTGTTTGTTCCGGCTAATTCAATGTTCCCAGAGTCACCAATTACTTTGGTGACAGAACTCTAAAGAAACGTATACCATTCTTATTAAATAGTCTACCGGCAGACATAAGGAGTGAAACAAATAAAAATAGATTTAAAAGTAAGTTAAAAGAATATTGTTTGGATATGTGTGATTAAGTATTATTGTCTAGAGACTCACTGACCCCACAGTCAAACCATTGCAATGGTTTTGTGGGGCTAAGTTTATAAGTTAGGTACTTACCATGTTAAATTAATTAATAAAAAATAAAAAATCTCCGAAACTGCTGGACCGATTTTAACGGGACTTTCACTGGCAGATAGTAACTAATGCTACTTTTATTATAGAAAAAGTCACGTGGGCGAAGCCGCGGGAAGCAGCTAGTAATAAACAAACTACCTCCAGCGGGGTTCGCAAGCTTGGCATTTGAAATTACCAACATGGAAATTGTTGCATTTCACTACAGTTTTGATTATACAGAGTATTTAATCTGCACTAATTATAATTTTAATTCATCAATGTTAAGTCTGAAATTATCTAATCTCAAATCATAGTCGGAGCTAGTATTATGAGCTCTTTTTACAATTTGCGGTGAACTGTAGAAGAATACGAACATAATGCAATACTACTCATCCCTCATAGCAAATAGCGTGATAATTTATAGGTACCACCTGACTAGACCTACATTTATAATGTATTTAAAAAAAATGCAGAATTAAAGAAAAAAACTGTCCGATGGTTTTTGCGTGATACTAGAGCATACATTTAGACAAACAGACAAAAATTCAAAAAACTGTATTTTTGGCTTCAGAATCGTTCCCAGACCTCGTAGCAATTACTTTTTTCAAAAATATTCAATGTACAGTTTTGACTTCGCTACGATCAGTTTTGACTTCGCTATGATTTTATTATATGTAGGTAGGATGTTAAATTATCAATTTGGTGTGAAGACCACATACCAACAATTCTTTTGCGTTAACATGCATAAATCATGGGCATAATACAGATTGACATTTATGAGTTTGTCGTGATAAGCATACGATCAATAATTTTAGAACACTGCACAATTGTATGAAAATATAAAACACGATATTGCGTTAAGGCGAGGTTCTTCTAGTTAACCTCTAGGGAATGTAATTTTAATGTCATTTTATTTAGAAACGGTGATGATTAAACACGTGAAAAAATCATGTAAAGCTTTTGAGACCTTTCTGTAGGTACGTCGGGTACTCGTTACATAATTGGATAAAGTTCACTCGATAGAAAAAAAAAATCCAAAGATACCCTTATTTTGTAGATTAAAATCATTTTATTTCAATATTATATCACATTATGTATTGAAAATCACATCAAAATAAACGTCTATGATAATATTATTATTAACATAACCGGGATATTTACTATGTTTATTCATTTTTTTTTTTTTTTTTTTTTTTTATCCCGGTTATGTTAATAATAATGTTAGTGACCATGACAGTTTAAAAACTTATGTCTATGATGATGTAATATCCGTCGGGTTTAACATTGTTAATATCCTAAAACATTTAATTTTCAACCCAAAATTAACGAAATTCACCGCACAATTTACTCGCGCCCAGCTGCCATCTCAAGAACAAAAATGCACGCTCGAAGAACCTCGCCTTAAATACAAGTGGTCGGAACAAAAACTGAAACGAGAGATACTTTGATAGGTTTTGCATTATTGTTTAAGAACTTAGTCTAATTCTTGTTAGTGGCTGAATAAATTTCTCATAAGTTTTTTGTTCTGTGGCCAGCACATCAAGTTACCACTAACTGTCAAATTTTCTCGTTCGATTTTGAACTTAACCATCAACATTTTGAAGTTTAAACTCGTTTGGAGAAATTTGACAGTGTGGTGGCCACTGCTCATTTTACGAGGTCGTCAGACACAAACAACCCGATTATATTCGGTTCGCAGCCCGACAAACAGATGTTTTACGCGAATAATCACGGTAAATCCGTGTCCCAGTATCGGCTGTAGTTAACTTTGTTTGCGAATCAAGTGCTCCGCCCCACAACACGGCAAGCAGCTTGCTGTAGAATACTGTAGATGGCATATTAACCTCGATTTTGAAATGAGAAGTTTAGATGCAGCATCGATATCAGAAAACTAAAATAGGGACTTATTTAATCTGAATAGGCAATAGAGGTGGTTAATGGATAACGTAAAAGCTTTATGATGACCATTTGAATACTAGGACTCCAAATAATCGTTAGGTATGTATATTTTGTTTACAGAAAACCATTTTATCTATTTCAGCGTTCGTGATGTTCCTACACATAATATATATCTTTATATACAAGGTGTTTTTTTTTATATCCCATAACTCTAGGGTAGTATTGAGATCATATCAAAGAATGAGTAGGCATTTGAATTATTTTTTTATTCAATTTAAAAAAAAAAAAATTAATCAACGAAGTCACGATTATTAATGTAAATCACCCTTACGTGAAATATATAAACTTCGCATTTTCTTAACTTTAACTATTAATGATTGGTTTGAATGAAAATGAATTACTCGTATTTATCAATGAAACTTAGATACCTACAAACATCGAGGGTCACAGTTTCATCAGTTTGGCAACGTCGCAAAAGTAACAATTCGTCACACGGGTGACAATTTTTGACCTAAATTAATATGATTGAAGATAATTATCTTCGAAACTATGCATTTTTGGACCACATAATCTAGAACTTTTTGTATTATTTTTACTCATAGAATATAACCTTAGAGTTATGGGATATGAAAAAATAAAAAACACGTATATATTTCTTCTGTATGTGTGTTTGTCACCTAACTCCTCCTAAACGGCTGGACCGATTTAGATTAAAATTTTGTGTGTATATTTCAATGGATTCCTGGATAGTTTGAAAACACAATTGGACCCGGCTGGAAGGTGGCGCTGCAATCGGGTTCTAGGATCGTTCAGACAGGACAACGTCTGTCAGGTCCGCTAGTAATATATAATCTTCGCTATACTGTTTAATACTTATTATCTATAATAAGAACTAAGGGAAGTTGACTTACACTGGTTTTAATAAACACTCGAGCGTTTCATCAGGTTCACCTATCAAAGAGTTCAGTCAATGGGTAGGTACACCTCCTTTTTTACACGCTACTTTTTCATTGAACCCCATGAGAACAGGCGGCAAACAAAGGAAAGTTCGGATAATATCAATTTAGTTACGCTCGTCTGCCGTTATCGCGCTCGCCAATATTATTTTTCTTGTGGCTAGCAGATCTCCTTTTATTTTTAGTCATTGTGTAACTTTTTTTTTACCTTTTCTGATAAACGCATGTACACACTTACTTGTAATCCATACTAATATTATAAATGTGAAAGTAAAAGGTCTGTCTGTGAACCGATCGTCATGAAATTTGGCTTCTCCTGGGATATGGAGAAGGACATATGCTACTTTTTTTAATTCCGTTTCGGGGAGCTCTTGGCCCCCCAAGAGCCTGCCTTACTATCACCTTACCTTGTGGCCTTATTATCACTCACCTGATGGTAAGTGATGATAAGGCCGAAGATGGAAGCGAGATTCGCCCGGAATCCTCAACCTTAGAGGAACTAGGTATCATACCTCTAACTGCCCAAACACAACAATGCTATTAACATTTTTGTTATGGCGACAGACTTGGATTAGATGTTTTACGCGGGCAGAGCCGTGGGCAAAAGCTAGTTATTCCATAAATTAGAACCATGTGGTAAAAGAAAAGTTTCATTAATAACCCCCGTAAAGTTGTTTGTAATTTACGGATGCCGCTCGGTTGTGCACTGGTCGCATCGGTTGGCATTGTGAAAATTATCATTTTGCTTTCCTCCACATCTTCACAACGTGCAGAAATATTAAATATTAGCTTTTGCCCGCGGTTCTGCCCGCGTGGATGTTGGTTATCGCGTAAAAAAATAGCCTATGTCCTTCTCCATATCCCAGGCTATATCTCTGCCAAATTTCATGACGATCGGTTCAGCGGTTTAGGCGTGAAAACGTAATAGATTTGAAAGTGAAAGGCTGCAGGCATTCCAAAATATTCATCTTAAAATGTCAGACAATAATAATCCTCTAATAAATCCCACTGCATTTGTACAAAACTGGTTTATAATGCTAAGATCTACAGTTACCTACAAATATGACCCGTACGCCAAAACTTTCGATTCACGAATCACGTTATTGTCATAAAAAAATGGCTAAACGATTAATGTCTGCCAAAAAACATGATTCATTCCAAATTACAGCTATGTAACCATTTACTAAACAGTTAACTTATTGGTTCTAGTTATAAAAAAATTGTGTCGATTTCTATTTGATGATTAAGTGTTTATAAGACTTGCTGACGACTTGAACACAATATATTCGGTCAGTGTCCGAATTGACACATTTTAATTTCATTATTATTTAACTGACAATTCGGACACCATCAAATTATTGTAACTGTTTAGTATAATCAAATAAAAAAGTGAGTTTGTAATGTTATTTATTAACAAAAAACTTTTTAAACAAAAAAACAAAAGGATTTGCAAAAAAAAAAAACACTAAAAAGTGAAAAATAACTTTAATTTCGAAGTCGGTGGCAAAAAACGAATAAAAAGAACCAAAGACACCGACTTCCGAAATTAAAGTTATTTTTCACTTTTTAGTGTTTTTTTTTATTTTTCACTTTTTAGTTATGATACCTACACAACAATTAGATTACCACTACTTGCGACAGCGCTAAAACAACAGTGACACAAGATACACGAAGTGGATTAAATACAATTATCGAAGCTAACTCAAAAACTACCCTAGTAAAGTTAATAAAAATCGGTTAAAAACCATTTATAGCCCGAATGCATCTCATGACAATTCCAATAAATAAGCCCAAACACGGCTAGGATACATTGTTTTATTACGGAGTTCCGGTGCATGCCTTCCGGCTTCATCTTCTAATCAGGTCGATAGTATCATTTTCATCAGAATTATTTATTTAAATTTGCTTCATAGTCGCTTAACTATTTTAATCGAGATTATTATCTTATCGCCACCTATGAAATACTTATCATTGAGGAGTTCCGGTGGCCATCTGTGGTATCTTCCATCAGTTCCACTTCACCAAATGATACTTTCTGAATGCAAATGCTTGAGTTGTTGATGAAAATACAAAAATCGCTTTAAGTATGCCTATAATGTTTGAGGATATTTTTCCTTCAATTCCTTATGGACCCCAACATCAGAACTTGATTCTGATAAAAATGGGACCAATCTGGAAATATATCCTTTCAAACAAAAATAAAGATTTTTTTTAAAATCGGTTTATAAACGTCGGAGTGATGAGTAGACAAACATTTAAAAAAAATACAACCGAATTGAGAACCTCCTCCTTTTTGGAAAATCGGTTAAAAACGGCTCCTTTTGTAAAAATCCGGTAAAAAACTGTTTTTTTAACAACTTCAGTCTGGGCGGAGGACGGATTTCTACAATTAAGGTATCGTTGGAAGTTTTTTATCTGACTGTACAAAATGGCTTTTTTTATTGGTGTTCGAATCAACTCTGAAAAAAAAAATCTGATTCGGACACTGTGTCCGAATATGCGTCCGAGTCGTCAGCAAGTCGTTAATAAAGATTGGTTCAACAACAATTTGTTAAGAATTAAATAGCGAGAAGGAGTAAAGTTTCCATTTTTGAGATGTGACGAAGTCTACCCTGATAATATTTTATTAAGTGCGGGGTGACGCCACGTTGGGGTGGCGAGGGGGTGTGAAAAATTCAACATCGCCAGCCGCGTTTCGGATGCTCTCGTGTAGGACGTGGTATAGGCTTTTTAATATGTATTTTTATGACTCGACCTACTCAATATATTTAGGGATTCGTTACATTCCGTCAACTTGCCTGAGTGTTTGTAATAAGAGCATTGAATAAAAGAAACAACTCCAACAATCGCTTATTGTGGATCAGTTATAGGGAACAGGATTTCCTGGTTGAAGCCCAAAATAGACCTCTTTACGAATTCGTATATTTAATTGACATGGCGACATCGCGTCAATTTTGGTTAGCATGAGGCGATACGCATGGCTGCTGTTCAATAGAACCGAACCGTCCTTTCCATAAGGGCTTACGAAATCAAATTAAGTATGGATCTACTATATAGCAATTTGCAGCTGTGTTTGCGAGCGTTCTGTTAATGAAGTGCCTAAGGTGAAATAGGAATTAAATTAAATATGCTTTAGATGCTGATAATATTTATCCCGCAAAACTACATTTTCGTTACATTTCTTTATGTCAAAGAAAATACCATACAAAAAATATTACTTCATTTAGGTTCCGTTGAAATTAAAGCGTCCGATTGCATTTAAGTCATTTTTGTGGCGATAGGAATTTCTATGAATAAAATCGCGTCTTGAACTCGGGACAATCTTTGGGGAATACAAAATGGTGCGTAACAGAAACTGGGTATAATTGGCAATTTGAAAAAGGAATGCATCGATTAAAACTGACTTGGGAAATGTTGCCAGTTCTTTTTCTTTTAAATAGAATTTATCGTAATATCGAATGGAGGAGGATATACTTCGGAAGGTAGTAATGACATTAAAGTGTAAGTGGAGGCACAGGTTACGGTATGTGGCGTCATCAGGTACCCGTTAGTCTAGACGAGTCACTTTCACCAGAGTAACATGTAGTTACGGAACTGCGCGATTTAACGCACAACGCGTACGAAGGGTTAATAAACGCAGACCTCGGCGTAACTAAGGTTTTCTTTCCTCTACGCGTGTAATAAAGGTTTTAATTTCATCAACGTTTAAAGCTACTAGGTACTCATAACAAAAAAAAAACTAATTAACAACATGCATTTATTACAAAAATATGACCCAGCATGAGTCAGCAGAACTATCGGATAGCTGCACTTTTTTGCAGAATTATACAACAGCAAACATACTTTATCGAAAAATACTGATGGCGTGACTTGAGTTTGGTAAGTCGTAAGATGGGCTTAAAGTTCTTGAAGCTCTTGTTAACCCCGATACCTACCTCAATATCAATTTCTCAATAACCCAATCATAACATTCGTAATAAAAAAACAACGCATAACTTAATTGCTTTAAAAGTTTAAACGTTGAACTCTCACGGGTTCCGCAACAGTTATTATCAAGCAAAATACATCAAATTACAACGATGACACATATTTCTGTGTATGCAAGCGCAATCCAAGAATGTATGTTAATTATTTATTTACGTTACATAATCTAGCTGCACGTTAGTTGCATAATATTGACTGTTCATGTCAAGTAGCGTAGGTAGATAGGTGTATAGATCCATAGTCAAAGGATCGCGTGCACGTCCCGCATAGACAGCAACAATTCTGTTCACGCAATTATGTTCATGTAAAGGAGAACGCTACAGGTGTGGAGTATTCAACATTTTCATGTAAATTGATAGACAGGGTGAAGTTTAATGAAGTTCGATATGAGTGTGATAATTTTTATATTTAATATTAATGTCATAGTCTAGACATGTACCCCGTGTATCGTGATCAAGGTAATCAAATGCAACTTACCGGTAAGCGACCACACAACCCTTTGTCGTCATTTGGGTGTCACACGGTTTAAAAGCGTCATAAAATATTACTCAAGCAAGAGACTTCATGTTACAAAGTTAAAAGTGCTAAACTTTGCGGCAGCCGTGTATTCCCACAAATTAGGTGGGATCAAGAGGATCAAGACTATTTTCATCGATCAGGCAGTTTACGATTCGAGTGCAGCCTTAAATAAATTAATGATGAAGGTGCCCTTAGCATTCGTTCTTTCTTTAGTGAATCCATTACAAAAACAAGAATTCCAAGTGTTTTGTCCAAAGGCTTCAACTGTCATGTTACTGCGTTTCTTTATTTCTACGATTGTTTGTTTCAGATTTCACTGTGTATTTCAGTTTCCTAAAATTAATTAACAAATGGGTTGCCTAGAGGATTCTGAGAGTTTGTTGCAGTAGTCATGTAGACCTGGCTCAGTTAATTAAACTCGGGATTGTTTGTTTGAAGTTAATTATTACTAGAAACAGATCTAATTAATTTTATTCTAATAAGAAAATGTAGGTCTAAGGAACTTCCCAAAATTGCTGGAAAACTTAACACTAATGGAGTAAGGGCCATAAGAACTACTGTAGTTCACATAATAATCTTATTACGTAATTATTAGCTAATTATAGGACGTTAGAAAAAGTGAGAATAAATAAATGGGTCCTATAGGAAATTATATTGTTACATTACATTTAGTGGGCGAAATTATAGCATTTATTCAGCCGTGTGAAAGGAAACGTGGCTGTTATTTATAGATCAAAGGAACTGGCTTTATCATAAATTAAACGCACGTATCTGTGTATCTGTGCGTCTGTCTGCGCCATCGTAGCTCACAAACGACTAAACCGATTTTTTTTTGTTTTGTTTGAAAAGTGACTTGATCGAGAGTATTCTTAGCTATGATTGAAAAAATCAGTTCACCCATTTGAAGATTATCAGCTCTATTCTAGTTGATGAATGGGTGTGAGCATCTTCTACAAGTCTGATCGAGTCGAAATTTGGTATTTTGGTATCCCAATGATATTAGAACATGGAAACCTTGAACTGATGCTACAGCATCATCTGGAATTCGCGTATTGAACTGACACACCAACTTATAGTTTAGGTATCGTGTTTGGGCTCATTGGAATGTTCTCAATGAATAGGTTATAGATAGATGGTGATGATCAAGGTCTAATGACTGAGTTGTAATGAGAAATGAGGATAAATGAGTAAATAAAAAATAAATGATAACTAGCTTCACTGCAGGAAAAATACATATTAAAGCTGAGCAGATTTCGGCGAGGCCCATGTCTATCGTAGCATGTTGACTAGTAATATAATAGAGTTTAACAAACAGGAAATAACAGTAAAATTTAAAAAAATCTCCGACACCAAGAAAAACCGCTAAAAAGTAAAAAATATATATTTATTGGCCCTTTAAGTTTCATATAAGTTGTAGGTTTTATTTTGGTACAAGCGTCGTCGCGGTACGTATACATACATACGATGCATTGTTATTATGAAACAAACCGTTTATTATGAGATAAAAACAGAGAATTAAACAGAGAAAAAAATTTAACTAAGTAGCTATTACTTAATAGAATTTTTGAATGACTCATGGTGATTAGTATAAACAAATAAATAAGTATAACTAAGATTAGGTATAGTAGCTATGGTCAGGTAGTAGTGAAGAACTTAAATATACCTTTATTATAAGTAAGTGAATGTCTATAAAAAGTGATATAAATCGTTATTGTGATAAATTGTAATCTCTGGACAAGGAAAATAATTAATAAATAATTGGATAATGTAAATATAAGAATAATAATATAACATGTATAAGTGTAATAGTTAAAAATCTTTAATTTATTATTAATAATTGTACAAATATATTTGCACGCCATGAGAAATGGCAGACATGTCAGGAGCCACTCTTATTTCAAGATCTTGCATGCACGTACATATTTATTTTAATTCTGTATGTATACACATGTTCGAGCAAATAAAATTTCTTTCTTTCTTATATTATGTTTATTTATGTGCAATCAAAATATTTCATGGTATTTTGTTATTATTTTGTTTAAAAAAATACAAAGTGGCTCAAATAATTCGCCGCGAATGAATTTTGCAAGACTGCCGCCTTAGCCGAAGCCTTAGCCGAAGTACCTAATGCAAATCGTTGTTTTTTCTATACCTACGAGATTTAAGACAGTCTCTTTTTCCTATGCATATTAAATGTATGAGTGACGTCATTGCATGAAATGTCTCAAATCTTTCCCGGTTGAAGTGACTTCCCTCCCTCCAATCGTATAAATACGTTAACCACTTTACGTAATATGGGTGCAAACAGACAATACGCAAACAGGCGATGGATTTCTTTCGTACAACCATTTGCATATAATAGCAATCATTATAATGTTTTAATGGTTTGATATAATCTTCCTCGTGACTTTCGAGGTAATTTCATAATGACTTTTTAAACTTTCTTGACTGGTACGTTTGGTAGTGTTCTTAGTTACGACTTTCTAAACTAGTGTGTATAGAAAATTATTAATTTATCTAACACTAGCTATTGCTCGCGGCGCCGCCCGCGTGGATGTCGGTTATCGCGTAAAAAACTAACTTAGGCCCTTCTCGATATGTAGGCTAGGCTATATCTCTACCAAAATTCAGCGGTTTAGGCGTGAAATCATAACAGCCAGACAGACAAAGTTGCTTTCACATTGGATTATTTATTGTAACGAACTGTTAGGACCTCTTTAGTATGTACAACTCATCTCTGACCACAATGTGGGCTGAGTCCTTTCTGTTTAACTACGTCCAATTTAGATACGTGCGAGATCTATTATTATGACAAAGACTTTGGGTTAATGCTGTGTATGTCTATAAATCTTAATTTATAAAACAAATACGGGTTATTTACACTAATTAGAACTCAAGAACGGCTGGACCGATTTTTATGATCTTGAATTTGTTGGATTTTTCGCCACTCCGAATAGCAGAACAACTATTAAAACTTGCATAAAATTTCCGAAAAATAAAAAAAAATACGAAAAAGAATCTTTCTCAAATACATTTTGTATGGAATGGCTTTTTTTGATGATATTTCGAGAACGGAATGGGGAACGGGGAACAAGAAATTTCACGCGGACAAAGTCGCGGGCAAGAAGCTAGTAAATAAATAAATGCAAAAGTTGTATTTATTTAATCAGTGAGTTCTGGATAAAAATTGGAAATGAGAGGACCTATTTGCTTTTATTTCGGAATTCATGCAATCATCATGCAACTGAAATAAAGGCATGTATTAAAAGCTTTTATTTGCGAATATCTGCAATTAACCGGTGAAAGGCATGTAATCAATTCCCGTATTTGTCATCAGGCAAAATACTTGCCCGGGATACTTCATGCCTGTACAGCTTCATAATGAATACCACGAAACGAGCTGTTTTAAACTTTATACAAAGGACTGCGAAACTCAACGTAATTTTTTCGGCTATAATAGCTATATATTATGCTATATATTATGTTTGGGCACTGAAATGAAATGCAATCGTTTAAATTTTGTAAATAGGATATCGGAATAACATTTACACGTCATATAAAAAAATAAGCTAGATGGAGTCGACATTTCCTATCTGACTAAATGCTCCCGAGAAGAAATGGCGAAACAAACTCAGGGGTCAAAGTCTCTTAAAGTCCAGACATAAGCTTGGTCAGATCTTGTGAGTAATATGTATCCGTGTCTAAAATGGTCTTTTGAGGAAAGAACCACACAAAGAGTGGACCTGTCCAGTCAGTGCAAGCATTTATCAGTAATCCTGTTACTCAAATACCTACTCAAGTCATTATTAAAAGTTCGCATTTCGCGAATTCATTGATTCAATTTTACTGATTACTGGAAATAATTATACGGCTTTCTACGGAATTTGTTTTGACATCCAGAATATTTCGTCGTATTAAATATGGAACCATCACAGTTGTCAGTATCTTGTCAAATCAAATACTGGACCAGTTGCATCATAATGTATTATTTCTTCATGAGGAAGCATAGGCGTAGGGGGAGGGGGTGTCGGGTGGACCTTGCCCAGCCCAGAATGGTCTGGTGCCCACCCCCAGGATATTTGGTTACCGATTCGAAATTCTACGCTAAACACTTAATAACTTCACACAAAAACGAGTTCAATCAAATAAATAATCAGCAACCAAGAAATAAGCTAGTTGTAGTAGAAAATTCTAGACATCATTCTGTATCTGGTACGCCAAGGATTGCCTTTAAGGGGCCACCGTGCAAATACTGAATCAAAAACTAGAGGTAAATTATTAGAAATGATCAGTGTTCACTAAATACGATTAAACATTTTCCAAACATTTCGAAAAACATGTTGATGTTACATGTTTTTCGAAATTATATTGGGTGTCGACTCGGCTTCACCAGCCATCGCATGGAAATTAGCGCTAGATATGCCAATGGCTCAGGAAGGTTTAGGTGTATAATTCATTAAGGCTTTGTGTAAATTGGCTGAAAAATGACGATGTAAAATGCTCCAAGTAGTAGAATATCAGTTCCATTTTAACCTAACCCACATGGTCGACGCAGCATTCTAATACGACACTACGACAAAAAAAAATGTAGGTTATATGCTCTGCAACCCGTGCGATGCCGGGGCGGGTTGCTAGTCAATATCCATACTAATATTATAAATGTGAAAGTACCTCTGTCTGTCTATCTGTCTGTCTGTCTGTATGTTACGTTTTCACGCCTAAACCGCTGAACCGATCGTCATGAAATTTGGCAGAGATATAGCCTGGGATATGTAGACGGACATAGGCTACTTTTTTACGCGATAACCGACATCCACGCGGGCGGAGCCGCGGGAAAAAGCTAGTACTCTATAAATAAGTAAATATCCTATATAATTAAACGTGCCCGTTTTATATTTCCAATAGCGATTCCAGCGCCGCCATGATGGCTTGGGGCATAGTTCTCGGCGATATCTCATTATAAATCCAATGACATCAAGTTCTAAGAAGACGTACTGTTCATTGTAGGAACCCAAAGAAAACTAGACAACTGCTAGTCTTGTAAAATAAAACTGTCCTTTTTTCAAGACTTACAGCCACTTAGTTCTTTTTTCGGGGTTGCATTTGTTAAGTTTGGGATGTAGTAGTTTAAGTCTATCTTTATTTTAACAGCCACAAAACCTTATTCAGCCATATCCACAATTTATTCGAATTTCAAAATAATCGCAACAGTGTTGCTAGTTAATGTAAACTAAAAATCAGTTTCCAAGTTGTGTCATGCTGGGGCCATATTAATCCTCGCGCACACGGTTCCCGCCGTGTATGAGCCACCGAGTGTTTCCATTATCGCTAAATGCACCGGTACCCCATTTGTTAAAATCAGCTTAGCTGTTTAGGATTTGGGTAGTTAGTGATGTGGGCTCATAATACCTGCCTGTATATTGTTATGATTTTTTGAATATATGCATTATAATGAAGCACAAATCGAAATTACTCAAATGATTACTTTTAAATGAGTGCCTTATGTGAGATTAGTTTGTTTGCGCTTACAAAATATTGTTTTTTTTCTAGAATTATAGCTACGAATATTGGCCTAAAGAAATAATATGGAAACGTTAAAAAAAACTACAGGTGAGAACGATTACCCTCCTTTTGATTTGCCTGCTGTCTGTACTTACGATTTCTATTTTACTCCTGCATGCTTTCGTCCGTTAGAATACGCACGGGCTGAAACTGCACACTCACATTTGAATGTAGAACGCCGACTGGCTTTTGTTTTCAACGGACATCGGTGGCCAGACAACCAAGTCAGAAAAGCAATGGCACTTTAGCCAAAGAGCTGCTTTAAAAAAATTGTTTGATTCGACAAGAAAGAGTGTTTATTAAAATGAATTGTAGAAATAAATCCTATGGAAACTCGGGCTTATGTTCCCTGGTGGGTTACATAAATATGTGGGAAACTACGGCGATGTGGATTAAAAGTTATAAAAGTTCCAGTGAATAGTGACAGTTACAGACAGTTTGCCACTTTACCCGTCGGCTAACCGTGTATACAGAGGCGGAAAAAACTTACACTTGCATGAAACTACGTTAAGTATACTCGATCGCAGATATTTGATTTTATAGCGCCCAGGATAGAAAAGCATCTAAACATAAATGAAACAAAGTATTGGTGGAAAATATCCATTAAAGTTATTAATTTTAGTATGTTAAAAATACTATTCCGCTGCCTTAAATTTTCTGGTGTTTAACGAAAGCTATCGAGGGCGTAAGTAGGTACCTACTTTAATTGTCATGTGAAACCTATATACTTACTTTCACAAATCATTGTGATTCATATAAAATAACGTGGGAATGCGTAAATACCTGTACTTAATGTTTCCAGTTAAGTTGGATGCGACGCAAACGATTTCACTAACAAGTCAATGACGCAACGTAGTACGTTATTTGTGTACAGTAGGTATCTAAGATATGAATCACGAGACTCTTCTTGTGATATAACTGGTAAAAAAATAATATCCATAACTTTTATTGAGTAGTGAGGTCAACATCAAGACTGCAGAATTTGGAAACATGGCCCCAAGGAACGATCCGTACAGAATGTGGTTTTAATTTTTACGTATCGATGAACGCATATATTTTCGATAGGAAATTTTAAGTGGCCAACACATTAAGCTACACGAAACTGTCAAATTTCTTCAAACGATTTTAAACTTAAAAATGTTGATGATTAAGTTCTAAATCGAACGAGAAACTTTGACAGATTGTGGTAACTTGATGTGCTGGCCACTGTACCTACTACCTACGCCATCCGCTTGTCAAAAAACCCCTTTCCAGAACACATCAAGTTTCATATTTCGTTGCATTATTACCTAATGTAGTCTAGGATTTTGTCTGCAGGCTTGATTAGTTTTTTCAAGTAGGTGAGGGGTCAGCCACTGATGTCAAGTGTCTACGTAATAGCTGTTAGCTCATCACATATCGCATCTCATAGCTGCCTACATAGTCTGACTTTATTCAACTATATTTTCTACCAAAAACTATAGCTTAATATTAGTTGATGAAAATTGATCTTGAATTTTTGGAACGAAGTTCTTTAGCGCGACTTGCGATACGAGTTGACTGGTAGAAATCGTCACATAACGAAAAATCGTTATGAAATATAAATCCTTCGGCTACATATTAAATTTGTGGTATCTACACTGCATACTTATTAATGTTTAAACTCATCATTGGTTACGTAACTACAGGACATGTGTTATTGAGTGAAAGTGCAACTGGAGGTTGCCGCTTGAGAACGTGTCTTCGGTAACGTATACATCTATGACTATATAACTTATACTAAGTCTCTTCAATTCTATGAAATAGAGAACAAGTAAAAAAGAAACGGAATAAAATGCAAAACATATTTTTATAAAGTTAAAGTCAAATCGTTTATTCCAAATATGCACATTTCTAATATGCTTGTTAATATAGAATGCTTTTAATTATATTCTACAACATTTCTCTTTTCTCTGTTTCTCAAAGAAATAAGTAATTATACGGAAAGTCATTGTAGCTTTTCCCTGAATCCAGACAGTAGCAGCATTCCAGGTATGGATATACCTGGAATGCTACTACTGTCTGGAATTCCAACAGCAACCATCTGCAATATGAAAGGAGATGAACAGCTAAATCATATTAACTGGCTGTGTCTCAGATATTCTTATTGTTCTCCGTGAAACATCAGGAGTACCTTTCTACGTACAGCTTTATTACAAACAACGAGCTGGGATTTTATCAGATACTTAAACGAAAACCTGTAAGAAATATTAGACACCTATAGTGCGTATCCCCGCCCTCCCCCTTGGTGATAATTGGTGAGGTTTAAGACTAACCCCCCCCCCCACCCAAAATCACGGGTATTTTTAGTACCTACAAAGAATCTTAAACATTTTAGACTAATATCTTTAAATACAGGTACTCGTATAAAGTATAATCTAACTTTATTCTGAAATTAAGGACCATGACAAAAAATAAAAATGTCTAGACGGAAAGGGGTTGTTTTTGACTGGCATAAAATAATATTAAAGGAATTGTGTAATCATGCGAAAAACATGCGAGTCCCGGTTACACGCCGCTTTTCGGATTGAAAAAAGGGCGTTTGACAAAAAAATAAATACCCGTGATATCTTACTACACCCCCCTTCCCCCTTGTGATATTTCGTGATTTTTGCCAAACCCCCTGCCCCCCTTTCGAGCCTCACATGCTTAATGGACTGCCCCTTCATACATAAGTACGTAATACCTACCTGTTTATAACTATTTATAAACACATAGAGCTTTAGCTTGCGAAGTCGAACGAACTTTAATTGATTCTACAGCAATAGCTATTGGAAAGTTCCACATAAAAAAGTTTAGCTTCATAAACTAGATGCCAAGTCTCAAATAAAGTGTTTGGTGGTAAAAACTGAATTAAAAACTACGCATCGCTTGAGGAATACCTACCGATACGTCCATTAACGCAATCATTAATGTTTAATAACATTGAAGAATCAAGCACCTTGAGAACCAAAACATTCATGCGAGTATTGTCCGATACGTTTACTATCCGTAAACATATTCTATTGTATACTTGCTCAGTACATCACCAATAAACAACAAGCTAGAATATATTTTAAAGGTTACTCAAATAAAATTGTCTCTCATCAGTCACTCAATCGTTATTTGAAATTCAGTTATAATGTAAAAACGGTTTTATAAAATAATATAATTAAATACATATTATAATAAACATAATTAAGTGGGATATGCTTGCAGGTGGATTATCAAATCTGATCGTCTACAAAGTAGTCCAAAAGCTCAGACGTATGTAGATAATTCAAAACGGATATAGTTAGTATTTATTCCGTAGTGCTAAATTACATGCTAAGCGACGACATCTGATCACGTTGGTAATTTTAAACGTAGCAGAAATGCATCAAGGGTGTATTAGCAAGTACTTTAGTGATCTCTATTCAAAGCGAATCAATCTCTTCAGGGTTCATGATTAAAATGACGCTCACAGCCGGGCAGCCCTGCTAATGAGCCTTTGTGAAACTCGCGTGCATCATTTTAATTACCTGATAATGGAAAATATGATAACTTACTTGAAAATATAAAGTTTTTTGTGTAATAAGAAAACTTGCACTTTCGTAAATAGTTGCAAAATACATGCATAGAATATACCGCGTAGGCGAAGTCATTCGTGAAATATGTAGTATTGAACTATCACTCGAAGGCGGAAGGGGGTCAAGCGGTGCTAAGAGTTAGTCATTGACCGCAAAAATATTTATGTAAAAGGGGGGTAAGTGCTGTGGTGGTATTATGACTTAGAAGAGTATGGTAGAGCTAACCTCAATGGAATTTAGGAAAACCGTCAAACTATGACTTTGCAAAATCACTATACTCCATTTTTTTTACATTAGACAAATAACCGTTCACACCCTTTCGTTATTTCGATGTAAACGTTTAATAAACTCCGTTATTACACGATAAATACAAAGCACTGTAATCTATTTACAATTTACATTAAAAAAATCAATCTAAAGTGCAGTAATTTCAACAATATTACACGATAACTGTCGTTATTTAGCCGTTATTTGTCTAAAGCTATAGTAAATAGAGTATAGTTAGGTTGAAATTTTTGTTTATACATAGATCATTTTCTAATTTTATGGACTTTAGGGCTGTATAGGGTGTGTCTATTCAAACACGAAATATTTTAAGAGATACACCTATAGGTGGTAAAGAAGCCATGGGAATGTTTTTTTTTTTTATAAATCAGTGTATATTCTTAAAAAAATTAAAATTCCTTGATATGATGATTAATTATCAAAATTCACCGCGCTCGTGCCACCACCGACGTCGCAGCGTCCGGGCGGTTCATTCATAGAATAAAGGCTTTTTTTGTAAAATGTCTCAAGCAATTTTAAAATTATGTAAAAATATAAAACACAGCGATTTTTTTTTTTGTTGATATGGCCTTTTTACCAAGTATAGACATTTCTCTTAATATATTTCGTGTATGAATAAATACACCACACACAAGAAGCGACTAAATAAAGCTGCTAACAGAGTGCAAAATGCCACTGTATCGACGACATTACAGACGCCGCATTACTATTGGCCAGTTAGACAATCCAACCACTGATAAACAATCGGTTTAGCCGTTTAGCCTTTGCGATGGCACATTCACGTGCAACTACAACGAGCCCCCTTTTAGGTGTATAATAGGATAACGAATTCCCAAATAGCGTTTTGTTAGAGCAGGCTGAAAATGGAATGCCATAAGATAACAGAAACAGATTGCCTTTCCGTCGGCACCGGACGACATATTACATGCATGCTCATGAGGCTCTAACACTACAAATAAAACGGAAGCAAGCATAATAATTTTGCAAGGAAATTAGTAGATTTGCTGTTCCGAAACTGTCATGGCAAAATGATTAAATAATAATTAAATAATCTTTCAGTTTCTAAGATTTTACTCAAAAGAAGCAGGAAGAATGAATAAACAAATTACTACGCATATGCTCATAAATAATAATAATAACTTTATTATACCAATTCATTGAAAACTTATAGACGAATGAAACATTCAAAATTAATTAAAACTGACGTAGTACTTAAAGAGAGAATGGATGTCACATTTTCAATATCGAATATTATAGCATTTATGTCTGTTTGTCTGCCACAAATTCTATTTAAGATTTCCTTACAAATTGTTGAAAATGTAAGATGAGGGGTTTAGTTCAATGAATAGGCGCCGGTCAATCATTTGTTTATCAAAACTATACAATAAATTCGTATCTATCTTTCGTTACCAAGCAGAGGTGAATACTGTAGCAGCAAGTAAATGGCACATATAAAAGTAATATTCCAACAAAATTAATGGAGTCTGAATTTCTCATAAAAACTCCAATAATACACGTCTGAAATTGTACATTTCGAGAAGCGTTTGTAGCAATAAATCGCTGTTAAGCCGATACTCCACTCAAATTCATTCGCATACGTCCTAGTAAAAACTATTGAAATTTTCACTGCAAAAGAATTTATACTGAAATATTTTCAATTTACCAAAATGTTTTTTTTTTTTTTTTTTGTTCTTTCATATATCACGGTTGGTGATACTTTATTCACATTGCAATCTAGCCTATTCGCCAATAAGTAATTTAAATATATGTAACTTAAACTGCTAAGTAAATATAAAATTAAGAAATCATCCAATAACGTCTTTCTTAGCCTTGAGTTCACCAATATTTTAATCAACTGATTAAATATTTAATCAGTTCTATATTTAAAATTTCCTTAGGAAATTTGACATAAAACAAATGTTTAAATATACCTAACCGGTGCTGTGAATGTTGGTGAACACAGGCCTTAATCACTTGTATGTTAACAGGAAGACACATAATTCACGTGTTCTTTGTCAGCACTTGCACTGCAGTTTAAGTTCACTCATACATATGTACTGGTCATACATTATAAATAATAATAATACAAATAAATGCTTTGGTAAGTAGGTAATTTGTGAAGGCTGCTTGCTGGATGAATTTATTGGAAATTTATTTTTTGTTCGATCTAGTTTCGACGCTACGCCCACAAACTTCACCTTTACATGTGGGCAAATATATGTATAGCTAGATGAGTTTTTAAAATAAATATCAAAACTGGTTTACTCGAGTATTAGTACCTGTTTTTATTAGGGTTCCGTAGTCAACAAGGAACCCTTATAGTTTCGCCATGTCCGGCTGTCTGTGAATATTTTTTTTTAAAGTTTTGGCTTGATATTTCGCAAACAGATCCCTGATGAAAATGATTTTCACAAACTCGCAATATTTTTAAGGGAGGTATAGTATTGCGAGTTTGTGAAAACCATTTTTACAAAACAAAAAGCCATTTTTTGTTTGTGAAACATTAAGCTATAAAGTGATAATTTTTGTTAGAGTCAAGTGTCCGCCCCCTGTCAGCTAAATGTTTTTAAATATGTGAAAAATTTCATGGCAGTAGTGTATCCAACGAAAGTTAAAAGGAAAACTATCATTAGCTAAGTGGGGGCTTTACAAGTTTACGAGTAATGGTCGACCAACTTATATTTACAGTTGAAATGTATGGGAGAAGATTTATTTCAACTACAACTTAAGTTTGTTCTTGGCATAAACCCGTCCCACACACGGAACCCTTCTTTATTTCTTGAACAACATAATCATTTTCACCAATCGCGCTTTAAGCTTGTTATAAGCCGTCTGCTAGTGCCTCCCCATAATCATGCTCACGCGTTTAGAATCGTTTCACCACTCAATTTAACTTCAGTATCCAGCCTTTTAGGTGATGCAAATGAAATCTCCCCACGATGGGTATTGGGAATAGACGAGTTTAATATTGTGTTAGCCGCAACCCGTTCATTAAACTGAAATTTAATCTGTAGTAAGATCAATATTTATCTAAATATTGGTTTCATACGTACATATACTGGCCACAGTCATGGTGGTTGCAGATTTTGGTCTTGTATTTTCAAATAAGTTTACGTCTACTTTTTACCGGGAAATGGACCTGTCAAAGGGAAACGAAAATTCCAATAAAAAATACCTTCACAAAAAATCCTGATTAAGTTCACAGACACGCAGAGTCGAAGTTAGTTACCTATTCGTTTTCAGACATAGCTTCGGTATATTCACTAATTAAAATTTAGTTTGTAATGCCGATCGGTGCATGATTTTGCTTTGCTTTGCCTATATACCATGATAAACCGTAATGGATACACCAAACTGGACTTGCGAACAAAGGCCTATGGAATAGTGTTATTCTACCTACGGGCCGATTTATCTGATACCCCGGTCACATTGGCCAAATATATGGACAATTCGCCTCGACAACGTTAAATATAATACGTGTAGTGTGTACCTAGATAGACTGTTGTCTTGTACGTATGTACAAATTGCTAGACTGCTGGTCAATAATTAATATTTATTCTGTATTAAAATTGGTCATAAAATCTTAGAAATCATTTACAAAGGTATTATAATGTTAGCCGTCTGTACTAGGCGGCATGAGCTCAAATTGTGTGGTAATTGTAGGACAATAGAATTATTAATAACATAAATAGCATTGGAAGTCTTGATAACATTTAATAAATTAATAAATTTATACCTAGTTTACTTAAATACTATTTACCTAAAAGATAATTAAAAAAATTGCCTTATATATACGTAATTTTAAAACACATGTGATGTGATTTTGCGTCAGCAGAATTGCTAAGTGGGTTAAAGTCAATGTTGCACAAAATTAAATCATGTTCGAGGTTATGTGTATATTAGATTTTTGCTGCGGGCGACTAATGCGTAGACATCAACAAAATCGAGGGTGTGTAGGCCAGGTCTGGCCTTGAGTATGACGCTTTAGGCGCCCTTGTAGTCGATAGAGTTGATGTACACTCACCTGCAAAATTGCATGGATACCTTAGTGTCTATTTTCCAGTGAACGTTTGAGTTCAAATTTTCGAAAATAGAACTAGCTTTCGCTTTTCGCTTCACACAATTTTGTTTCTGTACTGTCCATGGATTTTTGCAGTCGACCGTACCTGTATTCTGTTATTTTCCGAGCGAGGCACTTAGCATCTCCTGTATTGTGGTTATTGGGCTTTTTAAAGCGTGAGCAAGTTGCACATTTCGGTGTGTCAGCTTTCTTCGCGCACTCTGAAATAGAGCGTCCTTCTTTACCGCAGTGACCACATGTAGATTTCGGCTCTCTGCATGTTTTTGCTGCATGACCATATTGTTGGCATTTGTAGAATCTGGTAACCGGGAGAAGTCCCTGACAGGACAGGACGTCCAATTTATTAAAAAATGCTTTGATTGGGATAATAGGGCTTTACGTACGAGTATATTGGCTGTAACTTCAGTGACGTAGATACAGGTCGACACATCTTTCATCCCAGACTTATGGCTTAATTTAACCAAGCTCAAAAAGGCCTCCATAGGTATTGCTGAAAACTTGTCAGCTACATTCTGTTCGTAAATGCACCTGAGGAGTTCCATTTCAGCCACACCTACAACCACGATCTGAGGTTTGCACTTGTTGGGTTAGCCGGCGGTAAGTTTGGATGTAAAGAGCTGCACTGCGTGCTTGAGTTTATCACCGACATGTTTCGTCTCTGTACTAACACGCCTCCAACTTTGGTCTTGCGGAATAACGCCTCCATCTTTGGTTATTTGATCAGGGCGAATGATTTTTTGTACGAGGTCTTTTGTTTCGTCATTCGACTTAAATTTATTATTGGGATAAATAGCTACAGAGCTTAAATTCTTCGGTGAATGAAATCATTTGCTCCCTTCTTCACCATATCGGCAAACGAAACATTTCCCGCACAACCAGAGTCTTAATCGTCAGGTTGCACTTTTCTTGAAGGGCATCAACCGCGTTATACGCGTAAATAACTTTCTGCTTGAGCGACTGATATAGGACTCCCATTTGTGACATTCCAGATTTTTTTTTAATTTTACTATGTGTTTTCTCTTGACTCTAGTCTAGGTCAGAGATGACAGAGACAAAGTCGACGATGTAGTGAGTTTACCTAGAAGAAGCCTATTCACTCTCACTTTGAATTGATTATGCTTGTATGCGATCCTACTTTACGGGTAGAAATTGTTATTTTCTGCTCCGAGTTGAGTTTTACCATCCGCGGCAATACAGCAAACTTCATGTAAGTGCTGTTCGATGGCTAACATCGATTATTGAATCTAGAGCGTTGAAACAACATTAACCGTTACCGAATCAAGGGCTGGGTTTTGTGTCGTCGTTTGCGCCGGCGAGGCGGACAGGTGCACTGGCCCCCTTGGATTAAAGGGGCTTTTTCCTCTCTTTTCCATTATTCACTGAAACTGCACACTAAACAAAATTACAGTTGCATTATGTGAGTATAAGACACTAAAGGAGGTCACTATTATTAAAGTAATTATTATTGCTAACGAACACGTCTGTGAACGGCGAATGAACACAGTTCAGTCCAGAATAATACATGTTTTTTGAAGATCTTTAGCTATCTAGAGGCAAATCCTGTTTAGTTTGATACTGTTTAGCCGCTAGGTCTTTAGTGAGTTTGAGCATCTGCTGATTAATTAAAAGACCATCTGCGATTACAGGTATCACGAGCGGAAGGAATATCCGAGCCATATCGGATATATAAGGTGTATCTATTCATACACTAAATATTTTAAAAGAAACATCTATATGTGGTAAAAAAGCCATATCAGCGAAAAAAATGTTTATCTAAGTATTTTTATTTTTACATAATTATTATAATTTTAAAATTGCTTGACACATTTTGCAAAAAATCCTTTCCTTATTTATTCTATGAATGACCCGCCCGGACGCAACGACGGTGGCGGCACCATCATATCAAGTAATTTAAATTAGTTATTTTATTAAATAATATTTTCAGTTTTAAAAAAAAATCGTTTCCATGACTTCTTTACCACCTACAGGTGTATCTCTTAAAATATTTCGTGTTTGAATAGATACAACTTATATATAGGGATACCAGATTAGGATTACATTAGCCACCGTCGCGAACTATAACATGTCTATAATCCATTTATTATAACATTAGACAAATAACTGTTCTCACCCTTTCGTTATTTCGATGTAAACGTTTAATAAACTCCGTTATTTCACGATAAATACAAAGCACTGTAATCTATTTACCGTTTACATTAAAAAAATAACTCTAAAGTGCAGTAATTTCAACAATATTACACAATAGCTGTCGTTATTTAACCGTTATTTGTCTAATGCTATAAGTAAATGGAGTATATTAATACGAGGAGACACCAGTTATTCATCCTACCAGCAACTTAATTGCATGTGTGGCGGTATTATTGACATATGTACTGCTTTGTGACATGCAGCTTTAGAGCATGCATGATCATGTATAAAGAAAGAAAGAAAAAGTATTTATTGCGACTCATACAGTAAGACAATCATCTGATAGCTTTTTTATAATCTCTCCGCGTCGTACAATATACTCATACTTACCAAACTACCTACCTACTTACCTACTATACTACCCCACTCTAATAGGACAACACGACCATAATTGTATTTTCGATTCCATATTCCATAATTGATTCAACTTTGAATTAGTATTAAAAGTTTTGTTACCTTCTGATATATTACAATTAAATGAAAGAAAAAAACTCATATAAAAAGCACACTTTGTAAACAAGCATATTACAAATTAGAGGATTATATCCAAGATAAGAATGCTTGGAAACATGCTGGTCCTGCTCCATAGGACAATTAAGAGTCTGGACAAAATCAAACTGGTTGCTAATTTAACTGTATAATTTATATTTTTTGTGATATTAATTTTATTTTCGGAGATTAATATAAATTTAACTCACACACTGACTTATTATATGTTTTTTTTTTTTTTGGAAAATCATATACAATGTTTGTAAATATGTGAGCACCATGTACCTATCGCATTTATTAATTTTTCTGTCATTACTTCACTTTTCATCCTTTTTATTAATTGTGGTAAGTATTTTTTTATTTTTATTCTAGGTACATCGTCTTCACCTATAATTATTAATTAATGTATACAAACTATTGTTAACATTTTAAAAGAGTAAGTATGGAGTTTCTTTCCCATTCTTCTCCATACATAACTACCTTTTGGAAGGCGCAACTAGAATCAATTAACTATTCATGTAATTTTTGACGTTCAAAAGTGCATCTTCGTGCCTATTTGAAATAAATGATTTGACTTTGTTAAAATTGTGTCAATATTGAACACGTTACCAAATTTTATTTGGTCGTACAAACAGCGCCATCTAGCGTTGGATAGCGGAACTTGTATGTTCACACCAAGTTCCGCTACGCAACGACAGAGGTAACTGTCCACGTATTCGACTATTTAAAAAAAAAAATATGTAGTTAGTCATTCGACTTATTATTTATAAGACAAGTGCAACCTCTTAACTGTTAGTTAATGCTGAAAGTTTATAATAGTCATTTTGCGAATCTTGTCATTGTTAAGCGCTTAGTCAGCATGTCGGTGTCTAAGCTATGACTACAGTAAATATGTGACCTATTAGATGTTTGAAAAAACCTTTTGCGTGTGACACTAGTTTCGTATCCACATTTCTAACAGTAGATGTAGTGTGCTACGAAACGCTACGAACCGCTACGAATCGCTTCGCAGCGTAGTCGAATGACCTCTAATGGTTTTATCAGACTGGTCTGCTTCAGTGCGTTGATGCTAACCTTCAGTTCTTAACGGACTGATGGCATTTACATACATACCTAAACTATAAACCACTCAGGAGCTTAGAATTTTCCACACTACATTTTATGGCCAGGACATCAAGCTACACGAAACTGTCAAATTTCTCCAAACGATTTTAAACTTTAAAATGTTGATGATTAAGTTCAAAATCGAACGAGAAAATTTTAAAGTTTGTGGTAACTTGATGTGCTGGCCACCATACTTTACATTCTAAAATCAAAAGTTTTTTTTTAATGTTATCTGACAAGGAGCTTTCTGTTTATCAACCCTTAATCTGTTAGTTATTATGTGCTACACCCAAACGCATAGAAATTAAATGAACTAACCACAAAGTTATAAAGAACAAAGGCGAACTCCCGAACAAATTTTTGTTGACATATTTTTTTTGCGTTTGGTTATGAAAAATATTTAACAGTGTAGATTTTAAATTCCTGAACAGTTTTGTCTTCAGTTATACTTTTATAGGAAGTCAGGAATTAAAGATATTCCAGTTTGAAGTTCTAGATGTTAGGTATGTCTTGTCAACCAACAACAAACTAATCTAAAAAGAAATACCTACTTACCACTTAAAATATCATTGATAGAAATGCATTTTTACGACAAAATAAGATACGGAGTACGTATTCAGAAAGTTATATATATATTATATGGTAAATTATATGGTAGAGGTAGGTCACGGGTACTTATAGAAAAAATGAAAACAAAACTTTTTTTAATATTTATTCCTCATCTTCTCTTATTACAATGTCATCACGAAAACCTGCAGGTGCTGAGATATTTTGTTGATGCCTAGCCCATCCTAGATACCACACTACAGTCATTGTATGTGCGCAACATCCAACAGTTCATTATTTTTTTATTTCACAGTATTTTTCCCGGTATCGGCGCATTTTATTGACACACATGATGCGTGTAGGCTTAACACGGTTACCCATCGTGATAAACAAATCGATGCATACTACAAAATCCAAGGTATCAGCCAGAATCGGAATCCAGAGTCACAGAAAAATGTCGTCGTATAGGCAAACAATCAGAATTCTTAGGCAAGCACTAGTCACACAGGGAACAGTAAATCTCAGAGTATGGTAAGCAGAAGCAATTGATGAAGTAGAAAATCACGGAAAATCGATGGAAAACTAAATAACGAGACGCACGCGTAAACAACCAGTTGTCAGTAAGGTACATGTCAATATGCGGCGTTGACAACTTAAATGTTATATTTCTTTTTTTGCGATGTTGCCATACTCGAATAAATTGCACTACGAGGTCATAATTGTATGTATTAAATTAAACAGTTATGACCGCTATATTCTTAGCACAAACAATTATTTTTATTTTCACATTTATTTTCTGTTGCAAAAATGTATTTCATAAGTATATTAATGCAATACGAAAAGCAAAGCATTTTATGTAACTTGACCAAGATTTATATTGCATGGCAACATTAACGTTCAGCTTAGCCAAAAGTCATGAAGTTAAGCCAGAAAAAAGTAACGAAGCCATGATTATTTATCATCATCATTAATCTAGTCAATTCAGTTTTCAATTATGACGACTTTTTTTTCCAGGCTTTAATAGATCATAAGCTTGATTTGATAAAACTTAGTGAATTATTTCGTCGGTACCTATCACGGTGATATATGTAGACGCTTAATAATTTCATCAACAATTTTCTCGCCATTGTTCTTTCAAACCAACAAACCTTATAATGAAATGCATAAAAACTAATAGAAAGTTATTGTTTGTTCCAGCTATGATCGCGATCAGCCCTTCACCTTCCAGATCGGCGTCGGCCAGGTGATCAAGGGATGGGACCAGGGCCTCCTCGACATGTGTGTTGGTGAGTACCTGACAGTTAACACAGGGTACCATAGGTACAACGTGTTTATTTTGCGCTATCAAAATAAAAATGCTACGGACTCCATGAACCAGCGAATAATGAATCCGTGCGGGAGCCGAGACTTTGTATAAACGATGTATCGTCTGCGACTCTAACTCTAATTCGCAAAATTAGCGTACGTCGGTAACGTACGCTGCACTTCTCTCTACAGCAGCCATAGCACAAGCACCGTTTTGTTGACGGAATAGTAGACAAAATGACGTACCGTGTAGACAGTACGACGGCGGCAAAGTAGAAAGAGTCAACTGCACTTCAGGTGCAAAAACAGTACTGTATCTTTTTTTGTTCTTTTCTTTTGCTTTATATCTCGAAAATGGTGTGTGCTATCGCAAAAATAATGAAAATTTCGACCCCCTTTATAAAACACATAAACCCCTAAAACTCAACATGTAGGTAATGACTTTTCATATTTTTCATTCAAAAAGTGAAAAATCCCATATAAAACACGTCGAGGCTGCCCCCCAAATGCGCGCCTCCGGCTCTAAAAAAATTCACGGGGTAGGGCAAATAAGTAACACGATGCGAAGCCAAAAAAAAAACATGCTTTTGTAGATAACCGTATAGTACTTTGCGGCCATCGAGTATAAAGTGATCGTAGACAAAATGACAGATTGTAGAAGATTTCTACAGCGCGATGTCAAAAATAGAGAAACGAAATGTCACTTTGTATAGACAGAGCTGTCCACAGAACACTATGACAAGTATTAAAAACTGAATCAGCTGTTGCCAATCACGTTTTATGGCTTCAGTTTCAAACAAACAAGTTTTTCCTGAAATTAAGGTGAAGGAAGGGTAAAAGTTCATTTTTACACTTGAATATTTGAACTGTCTCTTGTCTTCGTAGACATAGAAAGCTTCATGCTAAGCCTGCAGCACGCCCTAGCATGTGAAGAAATCATACACCTCAAGTTCTATATTAATAATGTTTATTCACTATATTTCAACATAATCAGGTTAATAACAATCACTCATTAATTAACAACGATATAACAAAAATAACACGGACTCGTAAGATATGCTTACGGTTCAACGCCTTGAAATAGACTGCCATGTCCAAACAAATCAGTTGCCAACTGAATGTTCCCCACTTCAAACGGAAGTGAACATTCAGCCGGCTATGCGACCAATCAGAGCAAAGTAAACAATACATACAATCAATTGAGTAACTAAAATACATTAGGGCTTATGATTAAATATAAATAAACTGTTTCAATTTAAACAATAATGATTCCTTAATTATACAAAACAAATATACTTTAATACCGATATTTTACAAATGAATACCTAAAACGAATGTATAAAGTTCGTGCAACCACTAGCGCTATCTGTTGTTTGTGTAAAAAGTCTTATTCTTAATTATTATTTTACAAAATCATTACATTCGGCCATCCGACATCGTGCGATCTCCTGACGCACGATTTTACAATTCTAATGACAGTAAAATTAAAATGAGCCTTAGGCATATACACAATCATTACATTCGGCTGTTCATTTAATTATTTAATCATATTCCATCAATTTTAAGGTTGACAAAAATACTATACACGGGCGTAACTGCGAAGTAACCAAAACCCTTGATTAATTATTTAATTATTTATGTACACAGTAAAATTAATAGAGACACGACATAATTTACGTCAAATTCACGCATAAGACTACACTCACTGCCAAAGTCTATCTACATATTCATTTAAAAGTTGGTGGTTAACCTCGACTTGTTTGAAGAACTTTTTATTTCGATTACTGTATGCAGAAACTGTTAGTTTTACATTCTATGTTACTTTGTCTTCGACTCGTGGAATTAGCAGTGCAAGTGTGCAATTTTCGTTATTATGCCCTACCCTGTGACACTTTAGACACTTGACAAGAGGTTTGGGACATTTGAAGTAAGGGAGTCCTTTACTTTGACAGTTAAAACAAGTTATTGAGCTATCATTTGAGTTTGATGTTGACGCAAAGTCACGACGCTCTTTATTTGTAGAAACAGTTTCTGATAAAGCACCTTGTGAACTGAGAAAACGTAACAAATCTTCCGGTTCACTACCATTTAATGCTTGAGCTCCATTTCTAATGGATTTATCATAAATACCGTGAGTTATACAATCTACGGCTCTTTTACCACTAATATGACATCTGTGTATAAGCATTAATTTGTCGTAAAAATATTCACATAAGTTTTCATTACTACGACTCGTACGAGCTAACATTTCTTCCAGAAGCCGACCATAGTTTTGCTGACTTGGAAAAGCCTTTGTAAGTTTGACTTGCCACTCAGCCCAACTAAATACTACACTAGGTAGGGTTTCGAACCATTTTTTGGCAAGCCCAGCAAGTTTTTGTAGAGCAAAATGTATGGTCTGCTTCTCGTCCCATTCGTATATTAGAGCACATTCATTCACCTTCCTAACCCAACTTCCAATACTCTGAGTTTTACTAGAAGGATCGAACTCCGGTATTACATTATCCAAATGATTCTTTTTTAAGCTACTAGACGTTTTAATAGTTCCTTCTTGAAAAATATTCAAAAGATTCAGTACCTCCTTTTCTGACCAACTTGAATTCGAAGTAGACCTCCTGCGCTTCCTTTTAGATTGCTTCTTCGTACGTTTCGTCCTTGTCTCTGCCTTGTTCGAGACAGGGGTAACCCGTTTGCCTTTTGATCTTCCGCCCAGCTGAACTGGCGGCTCTTCTTCTGGAGTTTTGGCACCATCGGATTTCATGGCCTCAAAAATATAATAATACTCTGATTAGAATAGTTACACAATTTGGGAACTTGTCACATTAGTCATTTTTATAATAACAAACAAGTCAGTTCAGAGCATAGTGTCATCACAATAATAATTATGTTTTAAACTCATTTTATAATATATCCATAAAGTTTAGTACATTAAAGGAATGTCGAATTAAAAGCAACTCCTTAAATAAACAAGTAAAATGTCTAGGGAGAGAGAGAAAAATAGGTAACTAAATCAAAACTGAATATAGGTAATGTCAACAGCAAATTAAAAACATGAAATAAACTATGTATTAATTATTATGATTGAATGTTGAAACGGGAAATATTTAACTAACCCTCTTAAAAAAAAACTCATTTATTTATTTAACATAAAACGGCCAAGGCCAATTACATTAGTTAGCAAAGACACCTAAACTCATACTTTCCAATGACGTACTTTTTTTATTTTTATTATTATTGCTTCCTCTTTTTATCTTTCTGGCCTTTTCTCACAGTTAGTCAGTCGCAGTTACTTGGCTATTTAGTATTTTTAGGACACCAAAATAGAAATTATTTGAGGTTTACAAAATAGGCGCAATCATTAGAGTTCTTTAATAATATTTTTAGGAAATCAAAATGGGAATTATTCAAGGTTTGATTAAATACATAGCTTTTGCACACATGGCCAAATATTATTTTGAAGTCTGACGTACTTAGTCACACTATAGGTTAATCGATACATTTATGCGTTACTTACGTGTTTGAGAATAACTTTGTTCGTATTGGGCACACTTGGCCCTAGTCTTTATTGGCTCACTTGGCCAAACAAAAACTTATTAAAGCACACTTGGCTTTATCATTAGCACACTTGGCTGTATCATTAGCACACTTGGCTGTATCATTAGCACACTTGGCTGTATCATTAGCACACTTGGCTGTATCAATAGCACACTTGGCTGTATCAATAGCACACTTGGCTGTATCAATAGCACACTTGGCTTTATCAATAGCACACTTGGCTTTATCAATAGCACACTTGGCTAGGTCTGAAGCACACTTGGCTAGGTCTGAAGCACACTTGGGTAGGTCTGAAGCACACTTGGGTAGGTCTGAAGCACACTTGGGTAGGTCTGAAGCACAATTGGCTTTATCTGAAACACACTTGGCTTTATCTGAAACACACTTAACTTTATCTGTAGCACACTTGGCTTTATCATTAGCACTCTTGGCTTTATCTGAAGCACATTTGGCTTTATCTAAAACATACTTGTCTTTACTATAAATCAAATCAAATAATTTATTGGTTTGCAAACATGGGTAATTAGCACATAGATGTTTGATTATAATAGTCCTCCGTGTTTTACCGACACATGGATATGCAAATCATATTATTATTTAACATACTCAAATTTTAAGATATTATAATTTTAAATAACAATTTAGAAATATTAAATAATATAAAATACAAATATGTAGTTAGAAATACATTTAAAATGTCATAACAATACAAAATGTCAAATATTAACAACGTTAAAGTAATAAAAAAAAAGAATTAAAAATTTAAAATATTGAAAAAGATTACAGTAATAAAAATTAAAAAATGGCAATGGAATAATAGCATATCATGTTCAGGCACACAACCTAACATTTTATAAATCACTATTATTGTAGGCTTTTTGTAGGCAAATCCCACTTCTGAAATGTGAAGAAATCATACACCTCAAGTTCTATATTAATAATGTTTATTCACTATATTTCAACATAATCAGGTTAATAACAATCACTCATTAATTAACAACGATATAACAAAAATAACACGGACTCGTAAGATATGCTTACGGTTCAACGCCTTGAAATAGACTGCCATGTCCAAACAAATCAGTTGCCAACTGAATGTTCCCCACTTCAAACGGAAGTGAACATTCAGCCGGCTATGCGACCAATCAGAGCAAAGTAAACAATACATACAATCAATTGAGTAACTAAAATACATTAGGGCTTATGATTAAATATAAATAAACTGTTTCAATTTAAACAATAATGATTCCTTAATTATACAAAACAAATATACTTTAATACCGATATTTTACAAATGAATACCTAAAACGAATGTATAAAGTTCGTGCAACCACTAGCGCTATCTGTTGTTTGTGTAAAAAGTCTTATTCTTAATTATTATTTTACAAAATCATTACAAGCATATCTCAGGAGAACAAGGCTGAAGGTGGCGCCGCTTCTTGGCATTTAGTTCCTCCACAATTTTCCCGCCCACCAATTTCATACGAGGCCCACCGTATTTTGGGTGTGGAAGACGCAAGCCTGCGCAGTAGTCACATTGGAGGTATGAGAGGGGTCAAGGGCTCGGGGGTACGTGTGCGCGGGTCGACAACCCCGCGCAGCACCGAGTGCGGACCGCGCAGTAGTCTTGCTGGGATCGGTCACCTTCGATGCATGCGTAATAAACGTTACAGCTAAATTCTAGTAAAATCTGGACTGCTACTTAATTTCACATATTTTATCCCATGAAACATTCAGACCTGATGTATCATTAGTGCAGTGAAGTGCATTTGTGCTGTGAATAATAATGTAGTTGTGAACAGTGTTGTTTGTTTTGGTTTCATATCATTACCCTGCTAGACACGTTTTCGTTTACATATAATGGCGGCATCCAAAATAAATAGTATAGACTATTTCGGAGATAAAGATATTAACGATGCTATTTTATCAGATATGAAAATTGCTTATTATACGAAACTTCCAAAAACATATAAATCAGAGCATTGCCAAGGATTCATGTGCAACATGGCGAGTCAGGATTTTATAAATATTGTGATGCAAAGGATAAAAAAAGATGGCGCTGAATTTGAGGCACATCAGACCGACCAAATGGCATTAAAAATCGATCTTGACGATTTTAAAATAGCCGTTATAAATGGCAAAGAACAGTTAATAAAGACGATTTGTGGAAAAGATAAAATAATTGTACCTTGGGAGGATTCATTTGAGATTGTTTGGGAAGGTCATAAAGAGCATTGCCATCCTGAACCACCGAGGCTCATGGAAATTATGCAAAAAAAGTACTTAGTAAACCGAAATACAATAGAATGCTTGAGCGAAATTTGTCCTGTTTGTATAGGAGAAAACCGGCCAAATATTAAATTTAGTCTAGATTTTGTACCCATGAATTTAAACCCAGATTTCACATTCAATAACATATTGGCTTACGAGGACACGTTCACTAAGTTTCTCCATTTAAAACCAATAAACAAGGGTTTCACAATAAAAGAGCTTTCAAAGGAGCTAATCAAAATTTTTATGGATTTTGGGCCACCAAGAAAAATACTCATTAGTCATCCCGTTCTTTTAACAACCTTCAATGATTTCAAAGAATTTAAACACGTTTTCGATTTCGACGTAATTGTTAAAAGAGTCGAAGTAGACTCGTATAAAATAAATTTCATAAGATCAGCTATTAATAAATGGATGAAGGAAAACGAGAGCTTAGATTGGGGATACAATATTCATAATATTGAGTGGGTTTTAAACAACAACGTCTGCATCAAAGACAAGAAGTCTGCGAACGTCAGAGTATTCACAGCTAATGAAAAAGCTGCCGCTAATTTACAATATATGACAAATGAAAATGTTACGTTACCTAATCTCTGTAGCACAAATGATCCAATTCTTTCCACTATTACTGATGACCCTGATGAAAACATATTACCCTCTTCCATAGAGCAAAATTTGATAGGTTTATCACAGGATTCGATTATAGATGACAAGGACCAAATTGAATTTGATGAAAACATATTTGAGAATGTTTTGGAAGAAAATGAGTTTTTAGACTACGACAAATTTAAGACTACTGAATTTGAAGAGGGGCCATCCCGACAGATATTGGATTCACAAAGTTTACAGTCACAATACTCAGAAGTAGTATACACCGAAGATGCACCAATTGTTACTAATGCAGAACCATCAAGCCAGGGATTGGAAGAATATACGATTAATACTCCCATGGAGGCAGACAGTCAACGAACAATATTATTTATATGCGAATCACCATTCGCGCAAGTGTTCCCTGAGGGATCTGAGCATTTTTGATCAAATAGCAATGATGACTGTATAGCCATCAATGAAGAAGCGGCCAATATTTCAGAAGGTGATCAGGATCACACAGAAATGATCATGGCCTGTGATAATAATGGTTTCAAGAGTGAAAACAGTGAGGGGTGTGGCAATTTTGTTCCATTGAAGTGGAACGAGGATTTAGTTGTCGAACAAATGACAGTTGACTGTAAGCATATTCAAGAAGCACTACGTTATTCTTCAGATTTTCGTTACGCATTCACTTGGAACATTTAACGTAAACAATCGCCAGCTTTGCGGTACCTATCGATTCTAGGATACTTTAAATGAGGGAAATTTAGGTAGACTTTTGCACTCTCCTCGCAACGTGTGCATTGGCGTATCTAGCGCTATTTTCCAGGGGGGAGGGGGGGCCTGGCCCCTGAGATGCGATGGCCAATGAAGCCGAGTCGACGCCCAATATATTTTCAAAAACATATTACATGTTTTTAGAAATTATATTGGGCGTCGACTCGGTAGCTGCCAGTGAGTCATGAGAATTATGAAATTATCTTTATCTGAAACTGTTGTTCTTAACAAAAACTAAGTAATTAGTTACTTATTTATCGCTGTTGGAAGATAATGTTTATTGGAGTTGGATTGCTTTGCATTCTTATTATAAGTTTACTTAATTTCAAAACATTAAAAATAGGAACGTCACACGGAGAAAAGAATCATTTAAAAAAATCGAATGTTCATCTAATGTCTAAATCGAATGTCACACATGTTGTAAAAAAATCAACTGTTCACTACTTATGTAAGTATAGTAAGTATAGGTACCTAATTTAAACAAATACCTAAGTGATTGATAGCAATAAAATACTTATCTAATTTACACGACAAAATATTTAAAAAAAACAATATCTTCGTAAATGATGACAAGCTCACTGACGTTTATAGATATATTTCGTGGTACCGGAATGCTATGAGAGGGTTGCAAATTAGTCCCTGCCTTTTGTACTGACGAGCTCATCTACCTGTATTACAAGTAGAGACATACCTACAAATGCTTGCTTGTACCTATTACCTATAGTCTGTGCATCCTGTGGTGTGAATGCTCCAAATATTTGCTATGATAAAAAGCATAACTTTGATTTTAAACGTAACATACTCTTAAAATTAAAATTTCTTAATACCAAAAAAAATTCACTGGGAAATAAAACGCAACCACTATCACAACTTCTTAATTGTTCTACACATTGCTCATGATCACCTTGTATAATTCCAGGTGAGAAACGAAAACTTACCATCCCATCCTCTCTGGGCTACGGAGAGCGAGGGGCCGGAAACGTGATCCCACCCCACGCCACCCTTCACTTTGATGTGGAGCTCATCAACATCGGCGACTCGCCCCCGACCACCAACGTCTTCAAAGAAATCGATGCTGACGCCGACAACATGCTCTCCCGCGAAGAAGTGAGTATAGAGTTAGCGTTCCAGGCGATGGATACCGACGGGGACAAAGAACTGTCGCGCGAGGAGGTCAGTGCCATGGCTTCAGGTGACGGTGGGCTGGAGGAGGTCTTAACACAGTCCCGTTTTAACTTGTCGTTGCCGTATCCGTTGCACATTAACCAAATATCTGTGTAGAAGTAGTTGTATCCTATAACTTAATGCCTTCTTCTTTAGTATCTTACTTTGTAATACCGAGCTACCAGCACTTGCTTCCCTAACTATTAAAATTCACGTATCAGCATATTCATAGGAATCTTCATATTTCGTAACTATAAGCACATAGGTATGTACTATACACAAACACAGCTTACCGAAATGTACATAGTTTCGAAAATCCCTAGTCTTAATTAGGTACCTTTCTATTTATGTAGGTATAGGTAGATATATAATATAGATAGTTCATCGTATGATTATGAACATCGTTTGTTTGTGATCTATTTAGCGAGATTATAAAGTATCGAAAAATTGTGAAATGGTCAACTTGCATGCGACAAACGCACCTTGCGCTATACAAAATAGCCAAGTACGAGTAACTGCGACCAACTTGGAAGAAGCGCTCGCTTCCGCTGCCGCGGCACCGCTCGCTTCACTCGCTCGGCTCGCGCGCGGTTGGTCACAGTTCTAACCTAACATAACCAATATGGTCTTTGTGCCCTGGCTTAGTTACTGCGATCAATTCGGCTACCGCCAAGACATACCAATAAGAGACGGTTCACAATTTTATGCGTGATAAAATCGGACAAATTATGAACCCAGTCGATAAGTAAGGTTCGTTCACGATTTGACGATTTGATATTGATAGATTAAAAACTACCGAAAATGAATGCGTTGTAATGTAATAGTTTTAAATTTTTCGATAGTTTGTAATCTCGCTAAATCCATACTAATATTATAAATGTGAAAGTAACTCTGTCTGTCTGTCTGTATGTTACGTTTTCACGCTTAAACCGCTGAACCGATCGTCATGAAATTTGGCAGAGAGTCTGGGATATGGAGAAGGACATAGGCTACTTTTTTACGCGATAACCAACATCTACGCGGGCGAAGCCGCGGGCAAAAGCAAGTTTATTATAAACTAACGGTGCTCACAATCTAACGGTTACAGATTCAGTAAACTCACAGCAAAATTTTGCGAGTACAGTAGTAGCAATAAATTATATCTTAGTACCTAACAATATTCGGTTGTTATAACTAATTTTGGTATCTAAGATTATGAAAAAGAACTTTCCATCAAAGACTCTACATATCAATCTATATATAAACAATATTCTATAGAAATATTGTTTTTGCATTTGATAGCCCAATTCTCGAGGAAGGTTATAGGCTATTTAACATCACACTGTGACCCTTAGGAGCCGAGTAAAAAGACAAAATCTGAAAAACGCGAAGTGAAAACAAAATAATATCGCGGGCGGGCTATGGGTCGGGGGAACAAGAAATTACACGCGGACGGAGTCGCCAGCAAAAGCTAGTTATGTAGTAAATATTGTACTTAACAGCATGCTCTGTAGTATCTAATATGGTAATCTGTTCAAGAATGGTTTCATTTCTGTTTCTCTTAACATGCATGGCCACCCTTGGTTGACTGGTAGAGAATGCCTAAGGCAGCCCGCTTTTGTACTATATTGTGCGCAAGAAGTTCAAATAAATACATAAAAGCATGCAACTTTCATAGAACCAACCTATTTGTGGAAACTATTAATGAAACTTTCCTAGTTTTCCTTTGTTACAGCAGACAGTCTGTAAAACTAGTGAGTAGAAATTTTAGATATCTAGGTGCAAACCAACAAATAATAAATAGTAAAACATCATTTAATTAAATAAAAATTAATTTAAAACCATTATAATTATCGGTGTGGTAAGGCAGACGGAAATTATTCCAGCGACGAAAAATTAGATAACTTCGTAGCCCATAAATAAAAGGTAGTAGGACTTGTAAATATACTTTACGTCACACCTGGCCATAATGTGAGTTTTACCGCACGCTACGCGTACGGTATAACTCGCATTATGGCCAGGTGAAGACGTAAAATTGTGTACTCACCACGGGCAGTAAAAAAGAAAGTCCTCTATCGCATATTTACAACCCTCGTCTGCGGCTCGGGTCACAAATACCCGCGATTTCGGGCTTTCTTTCTTTTACAGCCCTTGGTAAGTAATGTACTATAATTTGTTATTTGTCGTGCAGGTCAGCGAGTACTTGAAAAAGCAGATGGTGCCCTCGGACGGCGCCGAGATGAGCGAAGACATCAAACAAATGCTTGAAAGCCATGATAAACTCGTGGAGGAAATCTTCCAACACGAAGATAAGGACAAGAACGGATTTATTAGCCATGAAGAATTCTCAGGCCCCAAACACGATGAACTTTAAATGATTATTGTGTAAAAAACTCGCTCCCGAATCATTAATGATTTCTTATCTAGCACAAAACTTGGGAGACGAGTCGTAAGACTTATGTGCGTCTGTTCTAGTAGGTATGTCAGTATGTCATACCTACACCTAACCACAGTACACTAAACTTTTGTAAAGTGCACTGTGACCTAACAAAACCCGCATTGTAACGAAGTCTATCTATATGTTTAGATTTAGTAAGAGTTTAGGTACAGTCATTTAAATTTTTGTTGAGTCTTTTGTACTTAGTTTATTTACTTATGTTGTTGGTGTAATGGAGTTTTGTTATTTAGATTATGATTAGTAATATATAATTTCCTTATGTATGACATATTTTAGCATAATACTTGATGTCTATGTCTGTTTTGCATGTAACGTATCTATCAATTAATGGTCAACATAATATTACTTAAACTTAATAAATGTCGTAGAATCAACTTATTATCAATGTTTAAATATTTGACAGTGTAGCTATTTCCGATTAAATGTCTAAGTACCTAATTTATAAGAAATATACTTACTCTAGTACAGTCGAGGAATCTCCTGTATTTAATTAGTCATTCAGATATAACATGTTGGATCCAAGACTACAGCAAGCACATCTCCTATAGTATATTTATGTTGACTATCCGAACTGAACCCAATCAAATATCTATCCACTTGATCTTTTAGAAAATGCATTTTATTACCTAGACATCTGACTACGAAGCTAAATGTTGTGTAAGAATATTCTGCAGTACATGATATTATCTAACTTAATTGATGCATTGTGATTAATTTATACTTCTCTTTCTCTTCTTTATAACTTAAATGAGTTAATTATATACCCTAATATAAGTTACATGTAAATAATACGTCGTATAAGACAACGATTACCTGTTTTCGACAACCATTCCGCTGCTGAGGTTTAAAATAAAACGTATTTATACCATTATTATTGTTTTATTTAGTTACCCTATTATGTCAAGAATACCTAGAGCTCGAGTTTACAAACGGGCACCCTAATTGCGCAATCAATTGCAATCTGCATGATTTTGAAGCATACTGCTAATCCATTGCTTCATATGTTTGAAAAGTTTGTCTGCTCAACAATGTAAATAACGCAATGGATGTTGTTGAACTGTCAAAATGAAACCCATTCCTACTAATAGTGTGTAACGCAACTACCCCGCACCCTAATTTCGTAACACACTATCAAACACAATCTGAATGATTTCTGCGCCTGTGCGGAGCGTGGGCAGGCCATCCAATTTGGGGGAGGGGCAACGCCTCATATCGGAGGCTGTTCGTTGGGATCTTGTGGACCATGGCTACGGAAAGTCCGTGTGGGCGGACCGACACCCTGACAGCCCGCAACTACGCAATATTGCGAAGACCGCAGAGAGTGATTGCTGTTAGTGATAAGGGGCTACCGTACGATCTCCTACTAGGCAGCAACTCTCGTGGCCAGATTAATGCCCTAAGATCGATCGATATCGCTAGCGGAAGGTGGAGCTAGTGCGTGATCAGCGTCCAGTTTCCCGGGAATTCGAGGCACGAAGGACCAAGCTCCGTCAGATCCTATTGGTTGAATGGGGAAGCGACTTGCACGAATCAAGTGGGTGCTCGCCACAATAGTGGCGGTAAGGCCTGTAATGGAGGAATGGCCGGAGAGGCAGCATGGCACCATCACTTTCGGGAAATACCTGCGTCGCATAAGTCAGGAGCGAATGCCCACGTCTCATCACTGTGTGGACTGTCCCGAGGACACAGCGCATCATACGCTGAAAGAGTACTCAGCTTGGGCTCTGCGCTGTGCCCTCGTCGAGACACTTCGTAAGGGTGATCTCTCGCTTCCGGCCGTGGTTGAGTCCATGGTCGGAAGCGCGAAACGCGAAAACGCGTGGGATGCTGTTGCCTCTTATTGCGAGGAGGTGGTACATGCAAAGGAGGCGGTGGAGAGAGAAAAGGAGCATACGTCACATTCCACCCGCACCAGAAGAGCAGCCGAGCTTCGAAGGGTGCTTAACGATCTCCGGCCACCATAAGGAGGGGCCTGCGGGCGGTGAAATTGGGGAAAAGAAAGAAGGAAGAACAGGGCCGCCGACTCGGTACTAGAAGGAACTGTGGGGTTTTAGTCGGTCTCCGTTCTTCCCATGCAGACGGAGGGTATCCATGAGCACATACCCACCAAAAAAAAAAGGCGCGTCGACGACCCGGTCTAAGTAGCAGGCAAGAGTTGGCAGCAAGGTTAGGAAGGGCCCAAGACTGGGTAAAGTGGCGTGGCGTGCAATGGATGTGCCCTCGACCCGCGTCCTGCGCCCCCACTCGCTCCCCCCAGAGCCGAGAGACTCGACCGTTTCGATTTTTTTGTTACAAAAAACTATACTTCTTAACAATACTTCTTATTGTTCAAAAAATCCGGATTCTATTTACAAATCCGGATTTGAAAGTCTAGTAAAAATATACGAATGTTGAACCACAAAACTAAACACATGTTGCGCCGCAACCAAAATTAATTGGTAGGTATAAGGGCAGGAGAATGATGATAATAATTATTAAAAATTAACCACTTATTATCATTTAAACAGGCATGCTTGTAAGTTAACGACGGATTAATTTGCGAAATATTTTACAGTTGAATGAACATATTATAAAAATTTAAATAGTAGATTGTACATCGAGTGCATAAAACGCGCCTTTTCACGCGAGACATTTATCCATCCGAGCGAGGATGGATATAGAGTGTAAAATGGGTTTTATGGACGAGTTGTACCTACACTCTACTTTTCACTTCGATTGCGAGGAAATGAAACAGCAACATGTAAATATCATAAATTTAATTAAAATTTAAAAATAATTATGGTTCCCGCCAATTAACATTTTTTTTTCAGTATGAACGTGACGTAACACCTGACTTAGGTCGTTACATACTGCTCAGAAAACATTTTGTTTTTATATCTATGGTAACCTTATGGTAACTTAGTTATAGTTTAAATATATTGATTAACTAATATAAAAAACTCTAATTTAAAAAATAAAATATAATAATAAATTGACGAAATAAAAAGTATAAGTTTATTTCATGAAGTTTTATTATGTACTTTGGCTGTTAGTATCCTTGCCTTGTTCTTAGAATACTAACGAAATGAATTAAGGCGATATGATCCGACAGAGACCACGATTACTAGTTTTTAGAATCCATGGGAAACCAAAAAAACAGTGGTATAAAATTCTGAAAAAAATATATGGGTTATTTAAGGATCTGGCGGAGATCTTTTAATAACACGATTAGATTAACTTTTCTCGATAGAAAAAAATCACAAAGTTACCCCTTTTCGTAATGCTAAATCAATCTCATGGCTACAAAACAGACCCTTTTTTCTAGACTGCCATTCGCTGAGTATGTCTTGATAAAATGATTAAAATGGTTACTATGCTTAAATACTTAACAAATGCGCAAAGCAACCACTCGCAACTTCACGGCGAGTTTATTTCAGTCGCGTGTTGGCGGTCTTAGATGACTGACCCATGTCAGTGTTTTACGCGCGATCACGTGACCGTACGTGAAAATATTATTGAACAACAATGGGTAATAAACGAAAAAACTTTTTTATTGTTTTTGTAATTTTAATACAAATAAAAAATTACTAAAATACCATATTTTATTTTAAATTATCTACCTTAGTGATAGTTTTTTTTAAAGACTATTTTATCGTTGGAGTCTCGAGACTCCAGGAAGGTAGTTACGTGACTTAAATAGGGGGTGGGTATTGATGAAAATTGACCATTCCCTTGTCACCCAAACCCATATCTCCGTAACTAAGACTAAACTTTTGACAAAATTATCTATATCTATACATATAATAAAATCGTAGCGAAGTCAAAACTACACATTGATTATTTTTGAAAAAAAGTAATTGCTACGAGTTCTGGGAACGATTCTGATGCCGAAAATATATTTTTTAGAATTTTTGTCTGTGCTAGAGGAAATTTGAGAACAGATTGAAAAAAAAAAAAAGATTGCATGTAGCGGAGATGAGAATGTTGAGATAGATGTGTGGAGTGACGAGAATCATACGAGAATGGATAAAGTCAGAAATGAGTATATAAGGGGAAGTTTGAAAGTGGCGCCGGTGACAGAAAAGTTGAAAGGACGTCGTTTGGCATGGTATGGGCATGTGATGAGGAGGGAGGAAATGCATGTGACGAGGAAAGTGATGAAGATAAATGTGGATGGATGGAGAGGGAGAGGAAGGCCCAAAAAAATATGGATGGATTGTGTGAAGAATGATATGAAAGAGAAGGGAGTGAATGATAGAGTGACGGTTGACAGGGGGGAATGGAAAAAGAAAACGTGTTGCGCCGACCCCAAGTAACATGGGAAAAGGGCAGGAAGAAGAAGAAGAAGAAGCTAGAGGAAATTTGAGAAAAAAAAAATACAGAAACAAGATCTTTGAACACACGTAAAAGAACTTCTTATTTTAAAATATCAGCATAGACAAACGTGGGGCAGCACTATGGTCATCCAACAGTCTGTCTGTTGGACAGTTGTTCCAGGTAAACGCAAAAACTACCGGACCGATTTTGTACAAATTTTGCATAGATATTCCCTATAGGTCTGGTCAAATTACTACGTATAAATTATCACGCTATTTGCTATGGGGGATGAGCAGTATTGCATTATGTTTTGAGATGGGTCCATATGGGCAGGTACCTTAACCGTGGTCTTAAAATGGTCTTAAGAGACTATCTTTAACATTTAGAAAAAAAATTGATCTGCATTCACAGATTTTGAAAAAAATGTACAGTCAGCAAGAAAATGGGCAAATTTCACAAAAAAGTTTTTTGATGCCAATCGATCCTGTTTCTTACGAGGATCAAAAAACTACGGGACCAACTGAGGTTTGAGTACTAGAAAAGTCAAAAATCGAAAAAAAGTTTTCCCATACAGGTCGTAGGTGAGACTGAGACACAGAACACTATACTCCTTAGCGGAGAACGAGATGAGAACGAACACAATGTATCAGTGTATAACAACAGTCGAATTATTCCATTACTACCTACTTCGCTGTGTTGAATAGGAAACGAATTTATCAGATAGTTACAGATTTAATCTTTTAAATGATTATCATACCTTATGGATAAGTTAATAAGTCCTAAGCAGTCAATTATAACCTTATTATGCTGAAAGTTGTATATTTTATTGAAAGTTGACTGAAATAAGTCAACTTTCAACAAAGCAATGCAAATCTGATTTCGATTCTAAAGAATTGATATTTATGTGCTTCATTTTAGGGATCCGTACCAAATTGGTAAAAAAGAACGCTTATGGTGCGACTCAGTCTGTCTGTCCGTCTGTCTGTCACAGCTAGATATTTCAAGAACTACTAATGCTATCAACTTGAAATTCGGAATAATTTTAGATGACGTTTGCCCAACTATGGTGCAAATAAAAAAGTTTTTTTTTTTTTTGTAACTGTGACTTAACTGGGTGTCTTAAAAAATCGAAGTGGGACTACTAGGGTATGTGGGGGGTATCGTATGAAAGAGTGCTATTTGCACATACTCATAAATGTTTTTAGGCCCCATTTTTTCGACTTTTGACAACAAAAAAAAAAACTATTCCCTCCCCTTATCTCCGTTGTTGGCATAGAAAAAATCTGAAATTATTTTATGTGATAGTAGTTTATGTAAAGATTACAGGAAAAATAAAACGATTTCTTAACTCACTTTTTCAGATGATTAATGACCTCGCCGATGAAAATGTAAAAACATTTCACGGTTCACAACCAAAATGTCCTCCTTCCTACCTACTCGCAGGTTGCTTTGGGTTAAGTACAGTTGTAGTTTTTTCTAGGCACATAACTATTTAGGTACTACGAGTAATACGAATAAAGCTATACAATTATGTTGGTACGGAACCCTCGGTGCGTGAGTCCGACTCGCCCTTGACCGGTTTTTTTACATTTTGTTACTGTAATTGTGATAGTTCGAAGAACTTTATAGGACTTTTTTTTTGGGTGGGAAATTATCAAATTACTTCTCCCGCTCTGGGGGGAGCGGGAGGGCGTGTCAGACTTTTACTGACTAAGACCCACCAGTGTTACTTCAGTTGCCTTTGTGCCAGGGCCACGGTATCCCGAAAAACCCGCAACCCTGGCAGGCATTGGTCCTAGCGGACTCCGTCACAGTTCGTGCTGACATCTCTTTGTGGCACGCGTAGAACACAACGCGCCGTCAACCTGGGCCTGGTCCTTACCAGACGGCGAGCTGCCCATTGCTCGCCGTCCGCAAGCCCGCGCCTACGGTGGCCGGGAATCGCCAATTGATTCCCGCCGCCAAGGGCGTCTTCTGCGGCGACTAGGGGCGTAAGGGCACACAGACTACCTCTCCCTCACGCGTTCCGCCTTCTCTTTCGCAAGCATTACTGCTTCGCAGAAGGAGGGGACGGCCTCCCATGCACTCTAGCTCCGTACCATGGATCATTACGGGACACTGCACGCTAAACAAACAATTTCACACAATAGACATATCGGATAATCCTCTGTGCAGAGCTTGCATGGAGGCTGAGGAAACCGTCGCGCATGCGCTCTTTGAATGCACAGGCGTCACCCAGATTAGAACAGAGACCCTCGGGGCACCCTGATCTTTCACAGATGTTCTAAACATACCGGGAGACGTAATTAACTTCTGGAGGGAGGTGGGCTGGTTGGAATAACCACTGATGGCCGCCATGGCCTATGTACTGGTATTTTAGTATATTATGGTGTTTTACGACTTTCACGCGAATGAAGTCGCGGGCAGAAGCTAGTAGCAAATAATAGATTACAAGAAAACCTATAAAAAGTCGATGACTTAATGGTCTGAAAAATCTCTCATTATTGTGCATACCTTCATTTTCAGACGGAATGTATGGTGCCGCACTGACGGAAAATGCAATAACCCGATTTTGCCGCTTCCGAGAATTGTATTTTTGATTATTGAATTTGTTATGAAGTTTTAGTTACTGCATTCTTGCTTACTGAAAAACCGAGTTCCTGAAGGATCAATAAAAAAAGTTGCTTGGAGAGAGTTAATAGATTTCGATTCGCTGACTCCAAATATATAACTCAACGAATATATAACTCAAAACAGTCCATAATCGAGTTATTGCATTCTTCGTTAGCGCGGCAGTATGGGCGACCTTATTTTTCAACTACAATGTTAAGTTTGTTTTTGGGATAAATTGATCCCAATTACGGAACCCTTCATTGTGCGTAGTCCATCACGCACTTGGCTGGTTTTTTACAATGTGATGTCATTTAGAAGTCCGTGCGTAGGCTTCTCGCTAAAACATCGTGTCTTGCCATATGGAAAATTAGTTTTGGATTGTCTGTCAAGCAACTGTCAGTCCGCTGACAGACGTCAGTTAGCGAGTGTTGATATGCCGTCTGTTTATTATAGCTGAATAAGCTGAAACGGTTGGACTGATTCTACAAGCCGTGTGAGTGATATTCTGAAATTTTCATGTCAATAATGTTTATGTGATATTCACAAAATGCTGTCCAACAAAAGTCTGGTGGCTGCCTGTGCCATAGCGTTCTGCTGCAACGTGGCCTTAATGGTGTTATTTGTGAAGTACAACTCTGGCGAGAAATGTTACATTACAATTGAAGAGAATCAGGTGGTAACTACGATGATACCAGATGATTTCCTAAGTATGGGTATTGACACTTCTGAAATTGAGCACTATAATAGAATAGAGTTTGGCAAGCCGAAACTGCGACAACTTGCTGCAGCGTTAGCGCCGGCGCGGCTGCGGCTGGGCGGCACCATGTCTGACCGACTCATATTTAGCGAGAATGACATCGTCGCATCGTGCGAGCACTGCCCCAAAGACCACTCCAACCACACTAAGTCAGTCTGCCCTGCTGTTAGAAAGCTGTGCAAACATAAATTTTTGCCTTTCTTTATAATGACTGGTAAGAAATGGTCAGAAATTAATGAATTTTGCAAAGCCACAAAAACGAAACTGTTATTTGCTTTTAATGTGTTGCTCCGTGATGATCATGGTTGGAGTGAACTAAATGCCAGGGATCTGTTGGAATACAGTAAAAGTAAACATTTCGATGTGGACTGGCAGCTTGGTAATGAGCCTAACTCTTTTGAACATGTGTTCAATATGAGTATTACCCCAGAAATGTTGGCTCATGATTTCCAGAAACTTCGTAAACTTCTCAATCATTCTGGTTACAAACATTCCCTATTAGTTGGTCCAGACACGACAAGACCACAGTCAAAGCGACCTTATTGCCTGGAGTACATGAGAGAGTTTTTGGGAAATAGTTCAAAGACTGTCAGTGTAGCGTCCTGGCATCAATATTATTTAAACAGCAGAACTGCCACACTTGAAGATTTCTGGGACCCTAACACATTTGATTTGTTGAAAGAGCAAATAGAAACTATGAGAAATCACACTAAGAAATACAGGCATATGCCCATGTGGTTGACAGAGACAAGCAGCTCATATGGAGGAGGCGCACCTGGACTATCTAATTCTTTTGCTGGAAGTCCTCTATGGCTAGACAAGCTTGGCCTTGCAGCAAAATACAACATCACCACTGTGGTGAGACAAAGTTTTGTTGGTGGAAATTACAGTATGGTTGATAAAAACTTAGAACCTTTACCAGATTGGTGGCTGAGTGTACTGTATAAAAAGCTTGTAGGAAACAAAGTATTACATGTTAACTGTAAATGCTCTCGCTTGCAAAGAATGTATGTGCACTGTGCAAATAGAAAATATACTAACGATACTTCAGCTATCACTGTTTATGCTATCAATTTAGAGATGGCCAAAGCAAGGTTTTTGTTAAATGGCACTGCATTCCATGGAGATAATTTGGTTATTGATGAGTACATACTGAGTGCTCCGTCTAATAACAGGAGATCAAAGACATTGCTGTTGAATGGTTGGCCACTATATTATGAGTCTTCATTACCAGGTCTGGAACCAATACGTTTAAAATATGGCAATCATATTTCTATGCCTCCATACTCTATGGCATTCTGGGTAATAAAAAATACCTCCATAAAAGCTTGCATTTAAATGTATTCTTTTGAAAAATTATAATTCATTTTGTACTTAACATTCCAATGATACGAATATTGCTAACCACCAACACAGATCTATTTAATTAAACCATAGGTATACGTTTCAAATAACTGTTTAAATCTTACAAATCAAATTAAGTTTAAAGTCAAAATCAAATAATATTGATTAAAAAGAATATTACAGCAATATACTATACATCTTTATATTTTGTAAAAAGATCTGTCCTAAAATCAGTTTGTATTTATTATGTTGTATAGACAATGTCAAACAATATTCCTCTAGTCCTCTAAGCGGTGGGTAGCGATAGAATGTTTTGTTACACCTGCATAACAGTGATCAATTCACCCATTTCTGTAAAGATTGAGTGTAATTTATATAAGCCAATGATCTTATATTCTTATGATTTTTGTAGCCTTTAAAACAAATATAAACTCGAATAGTTTCTTACATTTTATGTAAAAATTTATAACTCTGCCTTTAAAAAACAGGTGAGGTACTTAAAAGAAACAATTTAGTAATAAGACAACAACAAATACCTATTAAAATATTACACTTAATAACAAAGTAATTGTAACTCTTTTGTTACAATATCTTTGCTTGCCTTGAAAAATATGTCCAAGCTATTGACTCATTTTAATATCTCAATTTCCATTTTGCATCATATTTACAATAATTATCTTTAAGTGTTTACAATACCCAGCCTTGTCCACCAGTCAAGGAGAATTGTTCTTCATTTGACATTGAACTACTGTCACCATTTGATAAGACTTCGTCTGAATGCATAAAGCTATGCCTAAATAGTTTTATATCATTGTAGCCTACAAAGATACATTTTGTGTACCTATCTTTTTTTATCTATCAATTAGTGTTGGCAATTTGCTTTAGTCATGTGACATAGAATGTAGTATTTCTTAGATCTCTTCATAATTATGCTAAACAAGCTTGATCATCATTAAAAAAAATGATGTAATTTTCTACAACTGTTATCTATTATTATAATAACTACAAATAATGTATCTTTATTAAAATATAATGTATGAACCCTTGATTTGTACAATATATCATAGTCCTACCTTTCTATTTTAAAGAGTGTATGTGTACCTGTTGTACAGGTATTTTTAATTATAATAATATTTCTTTTTCATTGTTGTGACTTGTATTTACGGTGTATAATCCTAGTGCCATGCCTATGAAGTGCTATTACTACTATTATAGAGGTGCTTAATTATATACCTACCTATACATAAAGTAGTTCTTAATAATCTCTATGAAGTTGAATGCCTTTACAGCACATTTTCAATATATTATAATGTAAAATGCTTTGCATATGATATTATTTAATACTTTGCATGACTTGTGTCCAAAATGAAATATTATGTCAAATTGATTATTAAGCGGTACCTACCCAATAATGTCCATAACGAGTTTTGTCCAGTCCAATTATAATTATTGTTACCTAAACAATAAAAATGATTAAATTCATACTAATATTATAAATGTGAAAGTAACTCTGTCTGTCTGTCTGTATTTATGTTACGTTTTCACGCCTAAACCACTGAACCGAACGTCATGAAAATTGGCAGAGATATAGCCTGGGATATGGAGAAGGACATAGGCTACTTTGTTACGCTATAACCGACATCCACGAGGGCGGAGCCGCGGGCAAAAGCTAGTAAAATATATGGGCATACCATTAATGATATTTATCTCATACTAGCTTCTGCCCGCGGCTTTGCCCGGGTAGCTTTTTCTAAAATAAAAGTAGCATAGCAGGATACACAATTCCACTATACATTATTTTGTTATATCTCAGGGTTTAGACAGCGTTTTCCTTGAAAGCTCCCAGAAGGCTTATTTTTTTCTGACACCTCCAACAAATTGCGTTAATGTATACAAAAACTTAACAAATTATATACTAAAACCTTCCTCGAGAACCACGCTATCCATTGGTGAAAACAGCATGAAAATCGGTGCAGTAGTTTTCGAGTTTATCGCGAACAGACAGACAGACGTGGCGAAGGACTTTGTTTTATAATATGTAGTGACTTCGATTTCCGACAAGTAATATCGAGGTTGTTCACATTATTATATAATTAATAATAAGAGTACATAGCTTTCTTCTGTTTCATTTGAAAGAAGCTAAAAATTGCTGCTCCAATCCAATTCAATTCTATTTGAAACTGGACTCTCTCATCTTGGTCATGGTATTAATCAAATATAGACCATGTTGTCGACTAATTCTAATGACTTCTCGAAACAATAACCAAATATCAATAAGGTTTTCTTTCTCCAAGTATTGTAAAATTTTACATACATTTGTTTGTGAAGTCTCACGAGTATTTGCGGATCGTAAAACATACACCCAGGCAGGGTACACATGGTTAAAAAAAAATTGCTTTTGCCTGCGGCTTCGTCCGCGTGGATGTCGGAAAATATCCCACGGGAAAATACTTCCGGGATTAAAAGTACCGTATGTGTTAATCCAGATTATAAACTATCTGTGTGCCAAATTTCATCCAAATCTGTTCAGCCATTTTTATGCCAATCCGGAACATATATCCAAACAATCGGACAAACATTATAAAAACCATATTTTTGGCATCAGACACGTTCCCACAACTTTTAGCAATTACTTATTTTTTTAAATATTCAATTTATGGTTTTCATTCGTTAACATTTTATTTTATAGGGTTATTTTAAATTGGCTAGCTAAACTCCGCAGACCAATGTAGTCCGTAGACCGAGTATCGTTATCTAAAAAACTGAAAATATGTTTATTTATTGTTGAGTCTTCGAGCGCAGTTATGATAAATATACAGTCGCTTTGCACTCTGAGTTCTTTTTCATTTGACTGTATCACATTAGAGTAGTCGCATAGATTAAAAAGTATTTTTTTATTCTACTATATAATCTCACTAGCTTTTGCCCGCGGCTCCGCCCGCGTAGATGTCGGTTATCGTGTAAAAAAGTAGCCTATGTCTGTCTCCATATCCCAGGCTATATCACTGCCAAATTTCATGACGATCGGTTCAGCGGTTTAGGCGTGAAAACGTAACATACAGACAGACAGAGTTACTTTCACATTTATAATATTAGTATGGATATTTAACTTTGGTTCTATATCCACGGTAGTCAAGAAATCTATCAGAGATAATTGTATAGGTAAGTGGTATTTTTCCACGTCCATACTACACAAGGATATGTTATTGCTTCATACGTTTTGTTTGAATGAGTTTTCACGGGTTCTCTCAGTTCGGATATTTATCGGTTTTATTTAAATTTTTCATTGGTTCCTACTTTTTAAATTATACCTACCTATTGGAAAAATGTAATTGGACAAAGGTCGTGCAATGTTATTTACTTAAATATATAGTGAGATATGATTATATCTAGTAAACATGAGGGGTTTATTCATAAACGATGCTTTAAGTTAAGTGACGTTCAAACGTCAAAAATGTATGGTTAAACAGTCGCTAATCATTACTTAACTTTAAGCAGCGTTTATAAATAAACCCCACAATATTTATTTATCTATTTTATATTTATTTTGGTGATGTTTTGATTATTAAGAGTAAGTGAGTGAATGAGTGTTTTATGTTAGGTATCTAACTAAAGTGAGTTTTTTAAATTAAACTTATATTTATCCGTAGACTTAACCGTCTATGGATGAATGTTGAAGGCTCCCATCACTCAGCCAAAAATAATATTATGTCCCTATTTTTTTCTTTTTTTGTGGGAGATTATCAAATAAGTGCTCCCGCTCTGGGCGGAACGGGAGGGTGTGTCAGACTTTTACTGAATAAAACACACTTGTGTTCCTTCAATTTCCTGTGTGCCAGGGCCACGGTATCCCTTTCGGACAAACCCGTAACCCTGGCAGGAATATTATGTCCCTGTGTCTCCCTTTTAGTGCCACACAATCCGTGTAATCGTTGTTTCAAGATCTCCAGTAACATAGCCATCATTTTTCAGCTTATTGAAGTCGTCAAATTAAAGGGATAATTCTGTACGGGATCAAATAGATACCAATGTTGCAATTGTGAATACAATAATTATGATGATTAATATTTTAATAGTTACATTATCCCATTAATTACAAAATATTTAAGAAGTACATAAAGAATAATCTGAACAAAAATTGTATCTAAATAATTGTTAAGATTACTTCATTGTCTAATTTACCGTTCTTATGAATATGAAAGTATTGCTATAATAAACATGCTGCATATTGAACAATGTTTTTGGCAAAGTTTAATGCAGATAAATATAGGTACTACTTATGCAAATTATTATTCTATGTTGTGAATATGCGGTGCCTAAGTGTAAGACTGATTAGTGTTACAATAGTATTTATTTTCCAAATGGGCCTGTTTGTTATTGCAAATGACAATGAGCGATTCCTTGAGCATGACAGTTTCTTGTACTACCAATCGGAAATAATTGCAATGGTAGGCTAGACGCTAGTCTGTCTTGCGCGTTTAATTTGGATGCACTACTTCCGAAGACGTGTGTGGGACACCTAGTAAGCACAAATCAAGGGTGTATTCCTACTGTCCCAATCGCCCGAGTCCCCATTAATGGTATGCATATAATATTTCACATAAAATGGCGAAAGAAAAGGTTCCATTTTAAGTACAGAATTTTCAATTATTGGTGCCGATAACCTTGTTCACAAACTAAAACTAAATTTAAGTTCAGTGCATCTTTTTCTTTCTATTTCATTAAGAAAGGACAGAAGATACATTTTAGTTTAGTCCTGTCAAATTAATCAGCGCTTGACGTAGGTAAATTGATGTAATTTTAGGCGGCAAGTTTTTAATCACGTCTAAACTTGTATGGAGTAGTGACAGGTGCTGATTAATTTGACAGGACTAAACTAAAATTTATCTTCTGTCCTTTTCTTAATGAAATAGAAAGAAAAAGATGCACTGAACTTAAATTTAGTTTAGTTTTTGAACAAGGGAATCGGCACCAATACTTCTAAAATCAGTACTTAAAAGAAAATGGAACCTTTAGTTTCGCCATTTTATGTGAATTACCATTAATTGGGACACGGGCGATGGGGACAGCGGGAATACACCAAATCAAGCACGTTTTCTGTATGCCAACTATCTCATTTAATCAGTTTTAATTTATATACCTACTCTTTCCACCAAACGGCTCGCATCACATCGGATCGGAAAGGATACAAACGGATGTGGCGACAGCCGAAAGCGTCCGGCAGGATGTCGACGCATACGTTCGGCTCCGTACCGTCGCTTGGGAACGTATCCCTTTCTGCGCCTAGTTTCAGATTAATCTGTGGCCTAGTCAAATAGTTTCATTCCTACTGTGTTGGCGTGTGACGACAGTCGAAAGGATCCGATCGGATACGACGACAGGCGAACGGAGCCGATCGCGCGTCGCAGCATAATATGATACACATGCATACCTACATACTTTTGGCTACGATCGCGTGTCGCGGAAGGCCCGCGGTCAAGCTGCTGTGCGCGGCTTGGTAACTTAGACTTTAAATACTGTGTAGGTACACGATTTAATATCGTTTAAAGATTGTAAAATCTGTTCCTATCCGACGCGATGCGACCCGTTTGGTGAAAATCATCCTTTAACTAGGTATTTGAAGGATGATTTCCACCAAACGGCTTACGTCATATTGTACGTTAGGCACAATAGGCAAAACTTTAGTTCATTGACGGCCTTTTCAAATCTGACTTGAGCATTGCGGCATGCGTCCGGTACCTACTCCAGTACGTAGCTAGGTACAGTCGAACAAGCTATTTGTTGTACAGGCAGCTAACTTGCAACTACCTCCTTTTAAACAATGCTGTGTTGTGAGTGTGCTGAGTAGATAGTACAGACGCCAGCACATCAAGCTACTACAATCTGTCAAATTTATTTAATAGATTTTCAACTTTATCTCTACAGTATAAGGTTCAAGGTTGATGCGAAAATTTGACAGTTTCGGGTAGCTTGACCTGCTGGCGTCTGTACATTCTTTTAAATCGGTCTCTTAAATATGCCATAAGGTTAAGTTATTATTTATTACATACACAAATTAACACGTTGACTGCCAGACTAAAAACCATGTTTAGCCCAGTGGGCCGTGGCGGACCCCTCGTGACCGCCAGTATATCGGGTCCAGGGAGCCGCGTCGGACACCATGTGTCCGCATGCCCTCGATCACTTCAGAAGCCTCTAGGCGGCCGACGGACAGCGTTTCGACTGTTTATATTGGTGCGGCTCCGGGGGAAAGTATGCTGTCGGACACATGGTGTCCGTCATGGCAGTCAACGTGTTAAAATAAATGTTAGCAGTGCAGGTAATGGAACGATAAGTTTTTCTGCATGTATACAAAATGGCTTGTTTGACGCAGTACGCAATTACGCATGCATCGCGAACAGCGTGCATCTCAAAGAGGATAGTAATAGTGTTTATACCGCATCAGTGTGATTAAATCTATCGGACTTGTTGAAAATGTCATCCTTCCTTATAAAAATATAAATAAATTACTACCTAACGATACCTATCCAGCTGTTTTTGTTGTCATTGCATAGTGTCACATCGTAATTCATATTAAATATTGTTTAATTTTTTATACTGTTTACCTATTTTAGGTATGATACGTTAGTGCCTATCTACTTATGATATAAATAACTCCTTTCATGCATTCGTGTTTTGTGCCTTGTTTAGTAACGAAGTACGTTCACTATGCAATGATTGCTGTGCCTAATAATTTGTTGTGACGTAATTAGGTATAAGGATAGGTAATGCGCGTGATTTAGACTTAAAGACGTATCTTCAGTTATACAGACATACGGTGATGTCATCAGAATCTTTATGCAAACGATGCGTTCAGTCTTTCGCCGTATCCCAGTAGTTCCATTGTGGGACTATTGGGATTTTTTTCTCCCAGTAGTTCCGTGGATCTGCCATACAGGGTGTGGCGTAAATAGTGGTCCGCCGTTAAGAGGTCGATACACCGTATATTCAGCTATCACATACTACAATGTGAACTATTTATCTTAGTTCTCCGCTTTTTTTTTTCTTGTAAAATTTACAGCTTGCTTTACTAATTTGGCTGTAATTTATTTACATGATATTAAAGTATTAAATTAGTATTAGTTAATTGTGGTATGTGATAGCTGAATATACGGTGTATCGACCTCTTAACGGCGGACCACTATTTACGCCACACCCTATATGCCAGTTCCATGGAACTACTGGGACAAAAAAATCCCAGTAGTCCCGTAATGGAACTAGAGAATGGAACTACTGGGATACGGCGCAGTCTTTTACCTACTAACTTTATCAGACTCCTGAACATCCCAATCTTTGTTAATCGCTTCCAACACGTGCCCTCCAATTCAACAGCCTGACCATTAGTCAATTAGGTATTTACTCATTTTGTATTGTTGTGTTTTTTGTAGTAAGTATTCAAGTTTTTTTACTGTATGCATTGATGTATAAAAAGAAGAAGATAAGGTACCGCTCTAATCTCACGTAAACATTATTAGACTAGAAACAATTACATGTAAACACACCCACACAACTACATTTCCCGATGTCGTATGTCATGCATCAACAACCGAAAAAGCGAGAGATATGACGAGGGCTGTAGCGAGAACGAGATAGTAATAATTGTTACTGTTACGTACCCATCAACTCAGAAACAATGGCGAGCTAGAAAGCAATATTATTCAGGAGAATTTAAAAAAAAAAGTTTTGTTGTACTTACGAGTGGACAGTAATCCCGTGGAACTTGTTTTTGGTTTGTGAATTATTTGTGCACATTTTGAAAACACAGGAAGGCATTGTTGCTGCTTATTTAGACGATTACGGTAATTTTACTTAACGTGCTGCACATGTGCTACACAAACGCCAGTTCGATTGTGACTAAATAAAGGCTCCTACAAACAGGCGCGGCACAAAGGCACCGCTCGTCGCGCGACACGCGGTGCCTTCGTGTCGCGCCTGTCTTTAGGAGCCTTTAGGTAACTTGTGCCGGTCGGCATAGGTTATGCGGTCCACGTCGAGGAGCGCGTACCTAATCTTCCTTTTTATACATCAATGACTGTAGTTAGTTCAGAGAGTCGGCATAATTATATGTGTAGGTAAACATACCTAACCGATCATACCATCCGTAACCAAGTCCGAGTAATAACTTAAAAAAATGGATGACATAACGAATAGAACCAGGAATAATTCTAATGTATCCAAATATGACTAACTCAGTGTGAATTAATAATTTAATTCGAGTATTACATTGAGTTATTCTTAAAGTTACCTTCCCTGTCATTACATTGAGTTATTCTTAAAGTTACCTTCCCTGTCAGTGCTTTATTACATTAATAACTATTGCCGAATGAAAAACAACTTGTCATCGATAGTGTTCGATTTGAGTTTCTTAGTATTTTTTTATTTGTGATTTGTAAGTTAATTTCTTAAAGACATTGACGACAGTTGGATACCACTATCTTTATTATATTATTAGGTATGCTCAGATGGGAAATACATGAGCAAACTTATTCATAAGTTAAGAGCAGTACCTAGATCTGTAGATACAATAGCGGCCCGGACCGCGGCAGTCGTTTACCTACTTGCTATTGAGATAAACAAGAGAGAGAGATGAAAGCTGTAAAAGGCTAAACTTGAAACAGTTTCAATTATCACGACCTTGCTTATGAACTAATCTGACCCTCGGGCCTGACATTCTTTATCCTTCCTTGTTTACTCGCACTCGCCAGTTAGGTATGGACAGCTGTTAAAATGTGTCAATTTTATCCGTAAATAATATGCAAATAATAAATTAGGCAATAAGAAAATATTTAGTAGTGTCCGAGCGAAACACGATTTTCAGCCGAAACCAAAACCGGAACCGAACCTTCGGCTCCTCTTCTAGTTTCGGCCGAAACATAAGAAGTAGAGAAAAAATTAGTTAATTAAATAACATTATTTTCTGAGACCCGTCACGGTCGTTTTTCGTAGTCTTGTTATAAATAATTGGATTCAACCCTTAATATAAAAAAATATATATTTTCGCCTTAAGTCGTTCGTATTCTATCAAAACCAACGAACCCCTCGAACACCATACGCCAATTTTGGTCAGGCTTCTGCCACTTTTTGGCCGAAACGAGTACGTAACCGAACCTTCGGTCGGACACTAATATTTAGCATGAATTAAAAAGCTGCAAAACGTCTGTTTTTAACAAACAATCTTGGGACCTGATTGGTGTCAATTGTTAAAGGTTGCTGTCTTTGCGTTCCTTAATGGGTGCCAATAAAAAAACCCAGTCTGGTCGATACACAACAAATTTTTAATGTCTGATAGGTAAAGAAGGTCAATCAATATTTTTTGGGGAGACCGCGATGTCTGGAAATTAGTATGTTATAATTATAACAATTTTTTTGTTAATTCATCTAATTAGGTATTCTATTCGTAGATGACATAAGCTAGCACCGAATTTGAACGTGTCGCACAATTTTTAAGATCATGATTTCAGAACTGTCTTCTGAATTAGGATTATATTATTTTGTACCGACCATTATATTGTCTGTGGTACCTAATACTTTCTTCGACTTTGTTGTTACTTGGATGATGCAGCAATCTAATTTACAGTAAATGTTAAGTTTGTTGAATAAACATAACATTTAGGTACCTAGGTTTAGATATCCGTTCATTCTGAATAATGTAAGGCTTTTTTGAGCATGGCAGTCACGCCTACCTTCCTGCGGCGGTATTTATTATGCTAAAGCTCGCTTTTATATTCTTGTATTTTGATCAAACGACTTTTGGAACAATAATAAACTACCTACTTTATGAAACAAATTAATTAAATATGTACCTAAATAATGTCTAGCGATATGGTGCTTCAGATTATGTATCTTCTACGTACAAAATTGCATTTAATTATGTAATTTATACTTAATTAAAATTCTGTATGTTATTGACACTTGAGAATTGTTTTCTTTTACCTTTCCTTTTATGCCTCCGTGCCTCGGAAAACACTCTTTCTCATCCGTAAAAAGAACCGCTCCATTGACGTTGAGTCCAATGCAACAGGGGGCCAAGTCTACTAATCAAGCTATACATTTCCAATATAAGCTGATCTCTCATTATACGGAAATCCTAAACAATGCAAGACCAGCGTAAACTAGTTTTGTATAGCTTGATATGTAGCCGTGTGTACAAACGTTGCAATGGTCTCTTCATTATGAGTTTTTAACAGATTTGCCATACAAACACTGTCAAATACTCACAATGGCGAGACCATTGCAACGTTTGTAAATTAGTATACTTAGGCCCCTGTTCGCGTGCAAACTATTGGCGCGCCATTCTGTGAGCACGAGTCAGTTTGGGGTCATTTTCTGGCATAGGAGGGTTCTGCGAGTTTCCTAACAGTTCGACCGCTAACATTCAGCCCATGAAAATCTCGAAGCTGTTCTTGAACCTGTACTGAGGTCAGGTGACGTTAACGCAGGCTGGTGGTAAAGATAATCCGATCTGCCGTGCTGTAGTCATGTAGTGACCCGGTTTTGTGGTCCTCCTGGACGGCCACGAAGCCGCCAGTCTCCTGGTATCGATAGTAAATTCTTTGAACGGCTAACATGACGTTGTGCATTACGTTTCGCTTACTAAGCCCAGACTGAAGAAGTTCCACAGCAGCCTACTTCAGGTACAGTATCCACAATTTGAACATCAGAATGGATTTAAAAAATAAGGAAATAACAAATTTCGATACTCTATTGAAGCAAAACTTATAGATGTGATTTAAATCGACGTGTGATATAGATACGGAGCCCACTACAGCATCCTGCATAAATCTAACCGACTAGAGCCCTCGCCAATAGAACGCCAGTTTACTGGACGGAAGACACGAGAAAAGATTGACCTTGACATTCAATTGATGCTCTAAAGAGACCTAAGTGATTACCTAACTAGAATAAAATGCTAGCAAAGCTGATTTCATGCACTGGCACATAGTGAACAAAGTTACACACAGCGATATGCTTGTTTTAAAAACAAACCTTTAGGTACTATGTATATATTCTGGTACCTACAGTACCTAATGTATATCGAATCTTTTATGCTACGATAGCTTCCAAGGTTTCGTATGGCGCGAATAGCTACAGTATGCCACTAATCTCGAGCTAAGTGCCATCCATCTCCATGTCAGTCCATCATGAGATTCATGATCCATTACTTCGTTCGGGAGTTCGTCGTCGATGTTTCTTAGTCCAGTGTTGCCAACCCTACCGAGTACCGGTATCTTTTTTTATTTATTTCAAGTTCCAATGGAATAGTTAGTTATTAGGTATCTACCTACTCTGAGACTTGCTTGCTTCATTTGCCTATAGTGTTATTCAAGTTGTGTTGGTACCTACCTACCATATTATAGGCAAATTAATTTAACTAAATTGCTTTTTTGATAGCGAGCGGGCCAACTATTGATGAGATACCTACAAGATGTGTCTAGTGCATTCTTCTGGAAATACAAAACCCCTGGAAAGATTACCTATATCAGTGGCCTGCACATCAAGCTACACGGAACTGTCAAACTCCAAACGATTTTAAACTTAAAATCAATTAAGTTCAAAATCGAACGAGAAAATTTGGCAGTTTGTGGTAACTTGATGTACTGGCCACTGAGCGAAGGTAGTGTTATACTCTAACGCTGGCCACCGTACGTAGACGTACTTAATACCGTATGAGACGGAAGTAAATTATGTAATCTGCCCTCAACTTAAGGCCAGGGAGACTCACAGTACATTCGTATTATATGGGTACCTGGGTACCTATATCAATAGCAAACGTTTATAGCTAAAAATCGTATTTATCGTACCTACTACTTACTTGTTCTGTTTAAAACTCCTATTTGCCGGTGCCGTTTGTGGTGGCGGTTAACTTCCATACTTTATGTACGGTGGCCAACACATCAAGTTACCACATACTGTCAAATTTTCTCGTTCGATTTTGAACTTCATCATTAACATTTTAAAGTTTAAAATCGTTTGCTGATATTTGACAGTTGCGTGCAATGAGGTTATATTATACTAGAGGCGCAATGTCCTACAAAAATATTCCGAAAAACGTAACCACTTACGAGTTAAAGACGTAGCTTTGAAACGGATACATAAATTATGTCAAAATGTCAAAATAATCTGTTTGTCTCATTTCTTCTTCCGTCAAACTAATTACGTTGGAACGAGACAAGACATTGTCATCGGAAAAACAGCCAGAGTTGCCAACGATCAACGTAATTACCCCAGAATGAATAAAGAAAATTTTTATTGAATCAATTACCTACTATGAAAGATTGTATTATGGAACTTTCAATAGATTAAAGATTGAAAGAAATTGAAGAATTTGGTACAAGAAAAAAAAATGTGCGTAAACGTAAATATTATATTTCAAAACTATTAAGATTGTGTCAAATAACTATTGTTTAAAATGGAATGATATTATTTCAATGTTTATGACAATCATTTATCCATACTAATATTATAAATGTGAAAGTAACGCTGAACCGATCGTCATGAAATTTGGCAGAGATATAGCCTGGGATGGAGAGGGACATAGGTTACCTTTTACGCGATAACCGACATCCACGTGGGCGGAGCCGCAAATGATAAATGATTTTATTTCTGTAAGTAGTAGTTTGTAATAAGTTTGTACAAACACTTTTACACGTCAATCATATTTTTATAACTAGATGAGGTCGGCGTTTCCTATCTGACTACTCTGAGAAGAAAGGCCGAAACAAACTCAGCGGTCACAGTCTCTTTCAAAGTCCAGACATAATCTTGGTCAGATCATGCGAAGACCATGTAGATTGGTGTCTGAAATGGGCTTTTGATGAAAAAACCACACAGATTGAGTGGACCTGTCCAGTCAGTGCACAACACTATTTAACACAATGTGATCATAAAAAGTCTAGAATTTTTCGTTTAAAAATATAACCTCACTTTACGTCTAAGATTATTCGTTGCTAATAAAATTATTATTCTTTGTAAAAAGTGGTGATTTATTAAATGTTTGGGTACTGCACAGTATGTTTAAACCAAACAGACTATATTAATAATTTAGGCTTACAGGAACATACATTCGTCATTCACTAAACTCCCAACAGTCTGGCAAAATCAAAATCGTTTTTACTGGTAACCCTGATGGCAATAAAATGTTTGATAAATGTAATTCGTCTTTTAATGTTTTTTTGGATAATCTGAAGAAAATTTAGCAAACTTTCTTGTGAAATGTAACACCACTTGCTTTATTAATCTTTTCAGACCGTAACATGCAAATTTTAACCGCACATTTCACCATTTTGATATTTTTTATCCTTAAGCTATCGTTCACTTGACGTTAAGTTGACAACTGAAGTCAGATATGCCTGTGGACATATACGACATAGTAATGCGTTGGTGCCGCACATTGCTGATCTAGTCCTATATAAGATCATTGGTTGCGTGTAGCTTGATGTGCTGGCCACTGTACATACGTTGCAGTAACAACAACGTCTTGGGTGGACACTTAAGTTTGACATTTCCATGATTTCAAAATTTGAAGTATTGCAACACTTGTACGTTAAGCTGGCGCGATAGAGTCCGTTTTATTTAGCAAGGATTTTTCAAGTTCATGAACAAAATAGATTTAAAACCCAGATTACAGAAGAATAACATTAATCAGTGGCTACCTTATTGCTGGACGATAAAATACTGTGAAGCGTAAACTTGATTCTGATAATGTTTTTGCCTTTATTGATATTATTGTTTACTCCGTGGGGCTTTTGTGAAGACGACGAAAATGTGACCTATCCGCAAGGTAATAAGTAATTAAATATTGTGTTGTTGTGTACTGATTAACCGTTTTGTTTGTATTTATAATGCTATTCTACTACACTTCTTTTATTAACCTTCTACCTGGTAATAGTAACTTGGTTATTTTGTTTTTTTTTTTTAACTTGTTGGTCTTTGGTGTATAGTTTTTAGTTTACTCTGCGGAAGATAACTAGAACGAGATCATCAATGATGATGATAAATTCCCTTTTTTCAGATGATTTCAAGTGTTCGCTGCCGGATGTACAGAGTTTGGATGCTAATCTGGATATCACAAGATTTAGATCGGACTTTTCTAAAATTTCTGAGGTATAACATCTGACACCGCACCACACTATACTATACAACACCACACTACACCACACTGCGCCACACTACACCACACTGCACCACACTACACCACACTACACCACACCACACCACACCACACTACACCACACCACACCACACCACACCACACTGCATCAATTTTCAATATTATTTTTAAAATTTGTATCCTTGTCTTTCTTTATTTGTTTATAGTGTGTTCTCATACCAAAGGTTAAAATATTTTTTTATTAATAATATCTTTAAGATTTAATATTCAAACACTGTTTTTGAGAGGGGGCTGGGAATCTGTGTGAAAGTTTTTCCTAATGCAGGTACCAGTCTCCCACAAAGGATTTATTAAACATTGGGGTTTATTTATAAATGCTGCTTAAAATTAAGTAATAATAAGTGACTGTTTAACCATATATTTTCGTTGACGTTTGAACGTTACTTAACTTTAAGCAACGTTTATGAATAAACCCCTTGATGTTATAATGTTCATTACATTTAAGGCACTTTTGTGAAACAGAAATTAAATGTTTATTTATGTTTGTTTATTAGCTAAATATAACTATAAGTGATAAACTGCTTCAATAGTCAGTGACCAGGCTCAGTTAAACCATTATTTTATACAACCAACATAGTCATGCCTCTATGCTAGTCTAATCAACTAGCAATATCATAATTTTATTGTTATTGTTATAAATAAATAAGTTTGTTTTTAGGTGAAATTTCCCGGCCTGATTGGACCTTTAAATGAGAGGCTTATATGCAAGATTAAATGTATTGATGGCAACTGGGTGGGGCCGCTTTGCTCCAGCACTCCAGGTATGAAAAGCTCTATTCACACAGTCCAGGTCAAGGTTTTGGGCCCTGGGCCCTGGGTTCAGTGTCCATACATTAGAGCATATTACAGAACACTGAGGGTTTGGAGACAGGCTATTGTTTTCCTCAGCGAAGGAGCACTGAGCCAGACAGCCCGAAACCTGGTAGACTCTTACTCTGATGTGTGTGAACATATCTTAATAGATATCCAATATTGATAAATTATTATGCCATAAATAATTATGATTTTAAATACTGTCTTATTTCTTCATCATGAGGAAATAAAATTGATCTTATCTAATCTTATCATAATTCATTTAAATAACAACATCCGGTTAATTTGATTATGTTTGTTGTAATTGATCATTAATTAATTAGTAAACCAGCCAATGAATGGGCTGGTTTACTAATCAACAAGCATTAACTACTTTAATTTCTATATTAATTTCAAGTAAGTATACATACTGTCAATCTGTAAATTTCAGATGGGAGATTCCAACCAATACTAAGAGAATGTCTATATCGGAATGAACATCCACTCCTGGCCATATCATTTAAGAATTCATCTATAAATGTGAGTTTAAATAAATATTAAGGAATTGGCAGGAATGATTTCTGACAAGACTGTGTGTATGTTTTAAGGAAAACTATTTACAAATGTACAATAACAATAACATACATTGCGGCTAAATGATTAATGAGAATAATTAGTCACCAATATTGCACTGAGGATTACCATTAACTTGGCTAATTTGAGTTTTCCTTACATATACCAGACCAGACCAAACGGATTGTCACCTAAACATTTTCTATCAAACAAATATGGCGATCTGTATGCCTGCCGCTTATAGGTAATAGTTAATTCGGGCTGGTGTCCTCATCTCTACGTCAATGCGCGTATTTTGCGTACGGATGGGTATATCGATTATTTGATCCACCCCAGCTCCTCAAGGAAGGCCAGCAACGCCTTGGTGTTACTGACAATCTCACGTAGGGTACCTGGGTTACCGAAGTACTTTGCCCTGTATGTGGCGACCACCAGGCAGTTTAGTAGCACATGAGCTGCTGTCTCGTCATCCTCCATGCAGGCCCTGAGCAGCGGACTGTCTGTGACTCTTATGACAAAGAGGTGTTTATTAAATGACCCAAGGCCAGTTATAGCTGCTGTAACTGTACGCAGCTGTTGTTTCGTTAGTGGGAGCATGTTTCGTGAGCCGGCCATCAATTGTAGGGAGAGCTACTTTAGTCTGCATTCACGCGAGTCATGCTCTGCCGCAGGCACCTTGGTCCGACCAAAGTTTGTGATGTTGGTTTCTGGTGTGTTTCCTTACCAGAATGCGTGCCACTTAGCAGAATGCAAGGTTGTTATTAAAAATAATACCAGCCTGTAACTGTCTCACTGCAGGGCAAAAGCTTCTTCTCATACAGAGATGGCCCGAGCATTGATCACCATGCTTGTTCAATACGGGTTGGTAACTTCGGACTTATATTAATTACTAGCTTCTGCCCGCGACTTCGTCCGCGTAAAATTTCGGCCCCCGATGGATGGATCGGGGGCCGAAATCGCGTTGCCTGTCCACGCTATTACTTCGTTTTCGCTAGGCATTCTTTCTGACTTTTTTTTCTTTTTGCTCGGCCCCTAAGATACTTAGCGTGATGTTATATATATTAGACTTCCTCGATAAATGGGCTATCCAACACTAAAATAATTTTTCAATTCAAATTCTGAGTTCCTGAGATTAACGCGTTTAACCAAATAAACAAACAAACTCTTCAGCTTTATGTATAATATACTAGCTTTTGCCCGCGGCTCCGCCCGCGTGGATGTCGGTTATCGCGTAAAAAGTAGCCTATGTCCTTCTCCATATCCCAGGCTATATCTCTGCCAAATTTCATGACGATCGGTTCAGCGGCTTAGGCGTGAAAACATAACAGACAGACAGTTACTTTCACATCCATACTAATAATATAAATGTGAAAGTAACTCTGTCTGTCTGTATGTATGTTACGGTTTCACGTCTAAACCGCTGAACCGATTGTCATGAAATTTCGCAGAGATATAGCCTGGGATATGGAGAAGGACATAGACTCCTTTTTTACGCGATAACCGACTTCTACGCGGGCGGTGCCGCGGGCAAATGCTAGTTTATAATATTAGTATGGATTAGATAGAAGACATAAAAAGGCACAGATTTTCCTTGCAGTTGACAGAATCCATTTACCATCGTTACAACACTCATAATTTTATTATGCTGTCGCCTATACTTTGCTGGGTACCACACAGTAAAGCATATTCCACGTACGGAATATCTAGCTTGAAGTATTATTCAGTACCTACTTTAAAATTAAATAACATTTTACAGAAAGACACACATTTCCCCCATGGCTCTGTATTGCTGTCTCGTTGCAAGCACTTTGGATTGTACAAGTTGAAGGGAGACAACATGCTACACTGTGAGAACGGAGAATGGACACCTAAGCTGCCTGAGTGCGTACCCACCAGTGTTGTAACCAACTTTACAGGTAATGCTATAAATAAATGTATTCGAAAAGCAAAGTTAGAAGGTACTTATAACATCAAGTTTATAGGACCAATTGTGAAGAAATAGTTACTTAAGTATTTGTAAGTGAAAATTATAAAACTATTACACGTCATAAAAACAATGTGTTTTTTATACAGCATACTTATAGAGGCTAACAACACAACTAAATGTTGTGTACGCATTTTTTTTTGCTAACTACTATACGACGGTTTTTTAAGAGAATGTTATACGACTGAATTTAGTAATATAAAATTATTTTCCTGATACCATTATAAGACTGTTATATAAAACAGTCATGTAGATGTTTACTTGACCTAATAATATAACATGTTTTCTAAGAGAATCTACTACGGACTACATTAAGTTTTTTTTTTTTTTTGAGTTTGATTAATGATTTTCCTGTTACCATTACAAGACTGTCATATTAAACAGTTTTATAGGCATGTACTCAACTTAAATTTTTATAACTTATATTACCGTTATAATACGCCTATTCGACTTAGAGTTGTATAATGTCTTGATTGTATGACTAATTTGCTAGTTGGGGATGACCTTGTGAAGGCCGCAGGAATCCGCGATGTTGAATCACAGAACCGGTCGATGTGGCGATGTTTAGGAAAGGCCTATGTCCAGCAGTGGACGTCATTCAGCTAAAATGATAATGATGACGCCAAGGTCTAACTGATCCGTAACATTGTAATGTGCAGGTGACGCGCCGCCCACGATTCAGTACACGATCGTGAGCGGCTCGGCGGTGGTGGAGCACTCGGGCGAGCTGTTTGTGTTCCCGGATAGCACCGTGAGGTTGGACTGTGTGTCCCGCCGCGCGCTTGGTGACCCAGAGTGGAGCTGGACGCAGGCCGTCGGACAGCATAGCTCTGGTAATACTTTCAAATAGTCAAACTCATAGAATTTATTTCAATTAAACCATTTACAGACACTTTTGAATAGTCAAGGAGTCGGTCTGTCAGAAACATGAAGCTATTTAAACGTTCCAAAGCTTAGTAGATGCCTATGGAGAAGAACAGGCAAGAATCTTCATGGACACTCTTTTAAATCAAAATATTGGTTACATCAGCAATGTTGAAATAATAGGAACTTATTGTAGAACATATTGTAAGAACAATGTAGAAAGACGTGCTTGTTAAAAGCGTCCAGAGCGAAAAGTATTACAATAGATTTATTAATTATTGTTGTTAGAAGTTTAAAATATAAAGATGGTTAAAAGTAAAAAGTATCACTGTGACATACCAAAAGGTTAGTTGACACTAACAAAAATACCATTATGAATTTTGTGTTGTAGAATGATCTAAAAATATTAATAATCATATTGTACTCCTTGATACAACATTGTACAACATTGATTTTATACTAAACGTCAAGACTCGCTAAGCGACAGCATATCCATAGGATGCGGGTTCTCCAGAATATTTTTTGTGAAAAGTTGTGGGATGCCTTTTGTGTTCGCTATGAAAATTCCCCATCATGTCACAGTTAATGAAACTGGTTGTGACAGCTGCCCGATACACTTCCTCCCGCATCAGTAAGATTCGCCGACCAGGGCATAATCTCGTCACTCTCGATGACGCTATAACCCTGTTCCAGGAGAGTAGTAGCACTCCTACCTCCTAGCACCGTTTCTAAATACAAACACAGACCGTCCTCCATCCGCCCTCGCTGCCGAGCCCCGCCGCGATGTCCTCGTCCAAGTCTGCCCTGACCCTTGCTCGAGTCAGCCCGTGCCGCTGAGCCTGTGGTTTTAAATTAGTCCCAAAATAATCTAAACCTGATCTAGTCTCTCCCACCTCCTCAACTACTCCCTAAGCTAAGTTCGCTTAGTAGAACTAAGTTTTATGCCCTGTCTGGTAACCTTAATTTATTTAGGCACCAAAGGATAGCCCAATTAAGCAGCCGTCAACCTCCTAGGTTTATCTGTGAGATGCTATACAGAAAAACAACTCGCGGCAGTCGCAGTCGTAAAATGTGCGAGTGAATTCTATACTGTGCCTCGTGTCACTCACGTAACTTCTGCGTAAAAATAAAAAGATGGCTTCTAATTTAATTTAGGTACAGTGGCCAGCACATCAAGCTACAAGAAACTGTCAAATTTCTCCAAACGATTTTAAACTTTAATATGTTGATGATTAAGTTCAAAATCTAACGAGAAAATTTTACAGTTTGTGGTAAATTGATGTGCTGGCCACCGTACATAGTTGAAAGGCTGGAGACTGTGCGTGCTCGGTACTAATGTTAAGTATGTAACTGTTCGAACCATAATCGTACTTATGTATACGACATAATATGGTTTATGGCATGCAATCATCCAACGACAAGTTTCTTCTCTACTGCGAGTTTGTATTATTCGAACTATGCTCAACAACTGGTTGAGATCAGCAAATAGCGCTTAGGGGGTGGATAACACCTCAGTTCACATTGTGGAATGCAATACGTAATGAATCCCTAATAAGTACAAATCTATGTTATCTTGCAAATGTTCAATGTGCTTGCTTGCCGTCAGTGCGCTTGCTTGCCGTCAGTGTGCTTGCTTGCCGTCAATGAGCTTTAGACCTCACACACCTGTATTACAAGGATCTTTTAAAGCCTAAATGACATTGACAGGGACCCCCCTGTCATTGTCATTTAGGAATTTGGCCAAGCGCCAAAAGATCCTTGTACAGTCAGTTACCACAATTAGCTGACCCCCCTTTGCTCAAATGGTTGAGGTTTTTTTACTAATAAATCGTAGGATTTTAATTTTTTTTCTAGTTTTGTCTAGATTTCATATAGGTATTTAAATTAAATTAAGAATTATAAAATACTATCGATCCGTATTCTAAAAAATCTCAACCATTTATGCATGGGGGGGTCAGCTAATTGTGGTATTTGACTGTACCTAAGTTATGCTGCCATTGTTTTTCGTTTAGTATACCTACTATGTCTTGCAGTTGCGAAGATAAGGTTTTTGACATTGAAGTTAAAATTAAACACAGGATGTGACAAAAATGTGGTTATCTTAAAAACCAGTTGTAAATCAGGTCAGTGATTTCTTTATCTGCTTCCTGCGCTTCATTGTATAATACGTAACGTAGGTTGCAGAAAGCCCGTCTAGTGCGATTTTCTTCCATTTCAAGATTTAAAGCGAGCATTTAGGTACTTGCATTTTTTTTGCATAAGTTTTTTCTTTTTGTTAATTGCCTGCAAATTCCATTCATTTAAAATGTAATAAAGCGGCATAAGCTTAGGCGTGCGATGCGAGGTGGTGATTATTGTGTGTCGCCTTGCCGCTTGCGACCTGCTCGTCCCAATATATCCCATTGTGCTGATGTTATCTTGTCTACACAAACGACAGTTACTCGACCATCGAGTACGGTGTAAAAGTTAACTTGTGTGATTGTGTGAACATTACGTTCAAACGTCCTTCCGATTACCACTTGTTTGAGACAAGAAACTCCTTGTGTAACTGTCCAATAATAATTTCTCAAGCGAACTTGTGTATTTACGGTGTGATGCGCTATCGCTTTGGCTATTGGATATTCCCTTCTCAACACTTATTTATTCTTATAAATAAGCGACCAAATCAAATATGAATATATTATCGTGATTATACTCTTAAACCTTCCGGAATAAACTCTCTAAATTATGGTTTAAAATCCGTTGGTTAGTTTAGAAGAGAGCTCGGGACATACACAAACACGTAAAGCGACGCTATCTATAGATTTCTCTTTCACGGTGAAATGCGCTATAGCTATGTTATATGTCCTCTTTTCGCAACGTGAAAGGATTCTTCAGGTTCTCTTTTATACACTAACTAGCGACCCGCCCGAACATCGAGATTTCTGTATTAAGTATTTGTAAGTTTAATCTTAATTCACATAAACCTTCCGGAGTAAATCATTATAAATGATAAAATACAGGGTTATTGGTAAACGCTAAAAGATTTGTTTATTATATCTAAGTTAAATATTAAAGTATTATACAACTTAACCTACCGGAATAAATTCTCTAAATTATGGTAAAAACCGCCTCAAAATCCGTTGCGTTGTTTAGAAAACTACACCGGCAGACACGAAATGCGACTTTAATTATAATATGTAAATATTTCTCTAGCGAATTAGTCTTTTTACGGTGAAATGCAGTGATATTTGTCCGCTTTTCGCAATTATACACGTTTGATCTGATTGTGAGCGTATTGTTTACAGCGTGGTCGACTGAAGAGGGCGAAAAGGAGTCGCACTACCGGCTGACGCTGAGCAAGATGTCGGCGCGGCACAGCGACCAGTACACGTGCACGTCGCCTGGCGGACACACCAACACAGTGCTCATTAAAGTTGTTAGTGAGTCGTGTTGCTGATCACGTAAATGTAGGGCTACATATCTGACAAACAAGAAATAAGTGTAAAGGCGCCGCTCGACTGCAACTCACGAATACGGGTTTGACAAACAAATGAACCGCTCAGCTAACGTGGCTCTCCACATCCTAATGGCAGTGGACGGCCGACTTAAAAAGTAGGGTTGGGTTGAACATGGTTTTCACCGAATAAAAATGTTCGGCCGAATGTTTAGTAAAACATTTACCGAACCGAATATTCGGCATAATTGATTGCCTTACGTGAACAGTATACAGGTCTAAACTTGTTCACGTAAAGCGCGCGGATTGGCGCCGGACCCTCCCGCCCGCTTCCCCCGCTGTACCAGATGTTGTTATTGCATCATCTAGTAAGGAGTAAAACTTCGCCCGAAACGGCTGCATACTTATATTTTTAATAACCATCTTTTTTATCTACTGTTATTGGAAATAAAGCTACAGTGTCGACAAAAACATAGAGCTGCACTTTGAATTACTTACCTAATAAAAATAACACATTCAACTCATGATAAATCATACACGGCTCATACAGTAAAAACTTTGAGTACCACTTTGCCGAAAATTCGGCGATATAGCCGAATATTCGGCCGAATGCGAATATTCGGTAAATCTGCCGAATATGCCGAATACTGCATATAAAACGAATATTCGGCCCATCCCTATTAAAAAGCCTAAATTACATAATCAGCCAAAAACACTGCTGGGACACACGCCTCCTTTCTTCAATAGGGCTGTAATCTACCATGCGGATCCAGTGCGGGTTGGTAGATGTCACATGTCTTAGAATTTTTGGTTCTAGGACATGCCGGTTTCCTCACGATATTTTCCTTCACCGTTTTAAGAGCAGTGGTGATGAAATAATTGACACAATGTAAAGCGCCTGTCTTAGTTCGAACCTACGACCTACAAATCGTAATTCGCGGTCGTTATCACGGGACCAACCACTCCCTAAAACGCCTGATTTACACTGTACGAATTAGCAAAGACAGTTTTCAGACGATGCAACTTATTTGTTGCTTCAATTTTATTGTATGCCACAGGCATTTTGTAAATGGGGCTTTAATGTGGGACTGCCTCGTTGGTCTAATGGCCATAATTGTGACTGCTCAGCATGGGGCATAGGCCCCTAGGTAAGATGTCTAGGTCAGATATTGTTATTTGGCTTTGCTATTAGGAACTTCTCTGTCACCCGGCCTGGTAGCAGCTGGATGAGACTGACCTATGTTCAGCTGTGGACTGCTGTATGCTGATGATGATGATGGACAGAACTGACGAAAAGGTGGATTACAGGTTGAGTATCATCTGGCACTAATTTCAAACACAAAAAGGCGGGAGGCTGAAAATCGGATGTAGTGGCGCTACTTGAAAGAAGCCTATTTTCAGCAGTGGATTGCGATAGTGAAAGTTGATTGAAACACGTTTCCTTCTGGCTTAGCCCTCCTTTAGTTTCACACATTAATAGGGATGATGACTTAAGTAAATTTTGACCGTGATGTAGATTATTAATATTGGACATGTATTTTTTCTTTTTTTACGTAATTAATTTATTACGGCGATACATTGAGTTCAAATGTGGCATGACGTCACTGCTCGCTAGAATTTATACGTAGCTGTGACGCAACTAGCCCGCACTCCCCAAGTTTAATATGTTTTATCTAAGTGGTTTTTTATTAATATGATAAAGCACGAAATATGTGTCTAATATTTTTTTTATTATCTGATCGACGGACTAAACAAATTTTTTTTTTTTACCCAGGAAGTATCCCTATTGTGTCTGACTTCGCCCTAAGTATTTCTGAAACTCAAACTCAGAGCATTTATTTCAAATAAACCAATTATATTATTATATTATTTTGAATTGTCAAGGGGTCGGTCAGTCAGAAATATGAAGCTATTTGCCCAGTCTAAAGCGTAGTAGTTACCTATGGAGAAGAACGGGCAAGAAACTCCACGGACTTTCTTTTAAATCAAAGTGTGGTTACATAACTCAATAAAATTTGACCTGGTTTTCCACAGACGTAGTGTGTCCACCGGTAGTTGTGTCGTCGCACCGCATCCGTCAGTTCACGCAGGGCACGAGACTTGGCAACTCGGCACACTTCAGCTGCCAGCCCGGGTTCCACCTCAACGGATCTTCGATACTCACCTGCATGGGCAACGGTAAACATCATGCGTTGTTCAGGCAGAGACAGCCAACGTCGATGTTGTTTAAGTAATTGTCCGATTTACAAGACTTCTGTCCAAGATGACCCCGATATACTTGGACAACTTAAGTTCTGTGTTGAATAGTTTTGGTAGGCGAACGGGGGCCTAGTGTTCGTTTTTGGGTGAACATGACTAATTCAGTTTCAATGGGGTTCACTGACAACTCAAATTCCCTTCGTGTTATTGGATTTTTCCAATACGAGGATTCCTCAGCAACTGCCTGGAGTCTGGATATGTTGTTAATGGAAATAGCCTCGCCCCTATGAGAGTTAAATTGGCGAAATATGCATCTCTGCCCTGCTAGTCTCTGTAAACAATTTTGTATTTATTTATATTTATTTAATTTTAAAGAAAGTTTACAGACTAATAACAACATTGAATATCCTGATTATGTTTTGAAATTTGCTAATTCTGGATTTGCTGGTCATACACGCACGCCGGTTGCGAGTACTACGCACTTGACCTTTCTGCAGAACATAACCAATTAGGTCACTATATGGCTTCCTAGGGCGTCCCCTCCTGACGTTTCCACTCACATCTGCCCTGGGGGCCAAGTCTACTAATGTACAAACGTTGCAATGGTCTCTTCATTGTGAGTTTTTGACAGATTTGCCATACAAACAATGTCAAATACTCACAATGGCGAGACCATTGCAACGTTTGTAAATTAGTAGACTTAGGCCCCTGTACACGTAATAACTTTTTTTTTAGGGCCGGTTGTTTCAAACGGTTGGTTAACGTAACATACGTACGTCAAATAATAACGTTCGTTAAATACAAAGCGTTGTTTCACTGCATAAAAAACCGATCGTCAAAGTTATTAACATGAGTTTTAAATTATTATTTTGCGTCACTATTTATGTCGTAATCGGATGAACTACCGTCGAATAAAGACGAAAACAAAAAAAAAAGAGAGTCCATAAAGTTTTAATATTTGGCGCAGATGTTTAATATAAGGTATTAAAAAGATACTTTCTAGATTTCAGTGCGATCTAGATAGTGTCTATCACAAAAATAAAAATATAAATTGTAAGGTCTCCAGCGCATCAGGTTAGCGCAGACGGTCGAGTTTTCTCATTCGATTTTGATCTTAACCACCATCATTTTAAGGTTTGAAATCGTTTGGAGAGATTAGACGGTTTCGTGTGGCCTGCTGTGCTGGCCACCGTACTAACCTACCTACCTACTTGTTAATTAATTTATAATTAATATTTAGTGGCACCGAGTTGCCGTGTCTGGCCATAGCGCTGTTAAACCCGCGATGGTTTGTGTGGTATGTTTAAACCTCAACAAATGTTTGTAAAAAGAATTTTTGATTAATTAAAAAAAAAAATATATATATAATAAAATGACGTTAACAGTGGGTATGACATGGGTTACTGAAATCGTTATTTTTAAACGAACGTTAAGGGCATAATTTTGTGAAACAATGCTCTTTTTGGTTTGACGATAGTTAGCGCCATTTATGACGTATACGCGTGCGTTAAGTGGACGTGAAACACCCCGCCCTTAATCGCCTTTCATTTATCCTCTCAATATGACCAAAGCATCTATATAAGAATACTCTTTTGAATTTTAGTCACTACATTTTCTTTAAAAACCACACTGTTGCCTTATCACATCATTTGTCAGCTTATCATTCATAGTCACGCCACACATGCTTCGCAAGGAACGCATTTTCACAACAATTATTATTATTATTATTATTTTTTAACTTTGCCCCACACTAGGAATTTTTCCTGTATCGTGGGTGCGTTTACAAACATTTAAACTCACATACACAAACAGCCAGACCCGGAACAAATACTTGCAGGTAATACAAATATTTGTTCCGTGCGGTATTATACTTTCACACTTCTTTTGCCACACCCAAAATTCCCTTCCATAAATAAGCGTAGCAAGCAGCATTGTGTACAGTCAGAACACCATTTATTATAATTATGTAAGTTTAATATTAATTTATTCTAAGTACATATAAACCTTCCGGAATAAATACTCTGAATAAATAAGGAAGGGCAAAGCGGACAGACACGAAAAGTGACTTTAATTTATATTATGTATTGATTATTTTCTTTTTTCACTCGATATACATATGTATAAATTAGATTTTTATATCAAATATATAAAAATCTAATTTATACATATGTATATTGAGTGAACACAAATATATTTAGAAATATAAAAACTATTATTATTATTACTAAGGTCGTTGGTCATCGTTGCCGCCGACGTGCGAGGAGACGTTCTGTCCTGTGCTGAAGACGTTGGGCCCGCAGCTCAGCCTGGTGGAGTACAACTCATCGTTCGGCGGGCGCGCCGTGTTCACGTGCAGCTGGGCGTACCGGCTCGTAGGTGCGCCCGGCCTGGAGTGCGAGATGGACGGCACGTGGTCCGGGGAGGTGCCGCATTGCATCCGTGAGTTCCGTGAACTCCGTGGCTTATAAGTTCCACATGGTCGATATTCGTTCTTTTAGAAATGCTTTTCACCATATTACTATTAATTTTTCTTCTTTTCATCACCTTTCCAAAGTTGGAAGCGGTCAAATATTTATTCAGAGGTCTAGCCACTCCCTCTTGTTAAACTAGAACACATCAATTCTATTGTAATGTGAATATTTTTAACACCTTCGGCGCAAAGCATGATTTCCAAAATCAAACTTTTTTTGTTTGTTTTTATGATTTTATTTAATGTATTAATGTGTTTTAAGCTTTCATCTTCCTTTTCCCATCTTTTTTCAGGTTTTTCAGAGTGTATATCATAAATGATACACTGGCCTACCAAATAGTTTTGTTTGTTCTCATAATCTCCAGGGCCATGTGTATCATTTTTGATACACATTGTATTAACAAGTGTGTGCAAAAATGATACACTGGCGCTGAAGGTGTTAAGTATTGTAGTAAACTACTTTATGAAATAAATTCAGGAATAATACTTTCACCTAAAACATAAAAACGATATTACTTTCAAAGTACTTTAGATATTTTCATTTTATTTTTGTATGAACTGACTTTTTTATTATCTATACTTATCAGAGATCCCCATTTCCTCCCGTGGATGTCGTTAAAGGCGACTAAGGCACTAACTAGAGAATGGGCAGCAGCGTTCTCTATGCATTTTTAACACCGTACATACTGCGATCGCCAACCCGCCTGCCAAGCGTGGCGATTATGGCAAACCACTCCCAATTGGGGGAGGCTTATGTCCAGCAGTGGACATCTTTCGGCTGAAATGATGATGATAATGATCAGAGATCGGAATAGGTAGAGTTAATTTACCTAAACTTCGAGGAAGGAAGTAACGAGTGGATACATAATACCCTCTTCTTAAATCCCGGAATAATTATAATGACTTTTAAATCTCGGGATTTATAAACCACGAATTATTTATTGGACTTTTATTTACAAATGATTGATTTAAAAAATCATATAACATTTTTTAGGGTTCCGTACTAAAACTATTAAAATTAAAGAGCTTATTTTTAGCAATTTCCATGCATTTCTATGGACTGTTTGAATCCTGTAGCGATAATAATGAATTCCATAGCGGATGAAGATCCATTATAATTATTGAAGCCCTCGATGTTATTTCACCACTTTGTTTAGATTTTCCGCTCTGGCACAAATTATTATACAACATTCGTTTTAGTTTATGCGAAACCCGAAACACGTGTCTAGTATTTTATGTAAAGAATTTATGTACAAAATTTCAAAACTGTATCATGAAAAATAACAAAGTTATAAGCTTGTTATGTTCCCTGGTTGTCCGTACTAAAAACATGCTCACCACGCGGCGCACCCGCGCCGCCCGCGCCTTTCGTTCATTAATAATAATATTAATTTGGCAGTAGTTATCTAACCGTACGATGATTGTATTGTAATTAACTGGTGATAACATTTTCCATCACACTTGCAGGCTTTGAACTTTTTCGTAATGGTCAAGTACTTAGTGTCGCTCGGTGTCCAACTTGTAACCTTTTTTAAATATTTTTGGGAAAAAATATAACATGGTGTAAAAACTATTGGAATCGATTCTGTTACTTATTCTGAACAAACTATATTCCGGTTTTGCATATACTAAAAATAATGTTGTATAGTATTTGTTTTTTACTACCATGAAAAGAACTTTACGAAAACGTCTACTTGTCATTGTCGCAGCGCTAGATAGTGCAGCATAGTTGGTTCTGTATGAGCGTTTAGGCCAACAAACATCTAAGTAAACGTCCTTTGTCAACTTTCCTTCTTCGATTCACGCTACTTTCTCTCGTTTCCCTGCTTTCCTCATCTTTTCCCATGACGTCCTATATACTTCTTCTTGTAAAATGTTATAACTGTGTTCTGCTAAAAAATCATTGAATCATTCAATTCAATTTGTTTCAATCAATCAATCAATCTTTATTTGTGAACATTAGTATTACAATAAAGGTCTTATGTACATTTTAGTTGAGCTCTATGTCCTACCAATGAAATTGGTGTACAAATATATTAGTTTTTTAGTAATAGGTCTGAATCTATACAATACAAAGTCACGTTTGAGTAAATAACGGCAATTAAATGTATTGTACATAAATAATTAACCAATTATAATTTATTTAGACAATTTTTAGACTTTCAATTGAGCGTTACCACACCCAGCTGCCATCATCCTGGCTACCACCATTCGATTCTGAGTTGAGTTCTGTACTTTGAATTTTTTTGACACACATAGAACGGGGAAATGTGAGCACAGATATACGACCACACACTTTTTCTGATTCATATTTAATAGGGATGATGACGTAACAAAAAAAAAAAAATATATTTATCTATATTTATAAACATATAATTTATTTACCTTTCCCTTGTTAGTTGTATAATTATTAAAGCTGGTATGTAAATTACATTAGCTTCTGCGCTTATTTACATCGTTTAAATCATTCCATCGATAAATGAAGATAAGATATAAATCGTTAAATGAACCTTTATTTTGTTTAAACAATAAAAATCGTGCATACTTACTCTTTTTTTTTAAACGGAAACAGTAAATTAATTCGATAGTAATTATCTCGATGTTTTACTTTATTAATTTTAGTTATACTTATGTAAGTAATGATCCGAAACCCGGGACATTAGTCCCGAAAAATTTTTATGTCGTAAGGCGTCTCCACTTTGTCTCTGTTCTTGTTCGAACTTTAGGTACCTATTTTAGCTCACCTATTTCCGATCACTGCTCACTATCACTGTTTAATAATAATGCGCCTTGCAATGCGCAATACATCATCATTTTAAAATAAAGGTCTTTCCCGATTTTTGACACTATAAATCAATCAAATCAAAATATTTTATTTCACATAAACCTACATGGGCACTTATGATACGTCAGAAGCTAGGTGCACGGTTCCAATTAGTCGTTTCCTATGGAGAAGAGCCGGCAAGAATCTCCACGGTTACTCTTTTAAAAATAATTGGCTTTACAATATTATCAAATAACAGTGTTAATAGGTATGGGAGGACAGTGTCGGCCTTTCAACAATTACCAGGTACTTAACAAAATAGAATAGTGCCAACAAATCTACACTCTACTAGGCCTACAACGTTCTCACATTCACAAAATAGAAAACAATCTATATAAAAGATTAATGACATGATTGCAATTACAACTACAGTAACAAATCTGAATAAATATCATGTCCACAAAAGCCACTAATAAAGAATTGGAATTCGATTTGTAGGTAAATAGTGGTGCCGATTCCCTTGTTCACAAACTAAACTAATTTTAAGTTCAGAGCATCTTTTTCTTTCTACTCATATTTCATTAAGAAAAGGACAGAAGATAAATTTTAGTTTAGTCCTGTCAAATTAATCAGCGCCTGTCACTACTCCATACAAGTTTAGACGTGATTAAAAACTTAACTACTAAAATTACGTCAATTTACGTCAAGCGCTGATTAATTTGACAGGACTAAACTAAAATTTATCTTCTGTCCTTTTCTTAATCAAATTCAGAAAAAGATGGACTGAACTTAAATTTAGTTTGTGAACAAGGGAATCGGCACCAATATCAAATAATGAAAAGATTATATCAAGGAAGTATGTAAAAAAAAACTCAATAAACAGCATTATTTGGGAGCAGTTAATAGACATTTACATAGTTATGTTGTTTATATCAGGGAAGCCACTTGTGCCGGATTAATTGCCAAACTTCCTAGTCTTCAACATAGTCTTTTATCTTATAATATGCTTTTTTGATAAGGCCACGTTTGATGTGGGTTTTGAACTTTCCATCGCTAAGTTCTGCAAACCATCACATGTTTGATTTTCTTTCGCTGTATAACGTATCTTTATTTAAATCTGCATTGGCACGACTAATTCTAACATTCGTGCCTTACTAATTAATACACCTACTCTCCCGGGCCAATTTTGAATTTTTAGGCGTAATGCCCAAATCATGATTTCTAAACAAATGTAAAACTAAGTTTTTTCTTTCCAGCAATTTATTGTCCCGACCCTTTGGTGCCGGCGAATGGTCGCTTGTTAACGGAGCCTTCAGTGAAGCACGGCAAGTACCCAGTGGGAGACTTGATGATATACTCTTGCGACGACGGCTACGAAATCGTCGGCGAGTCCTCCATAGTGTGCACAGAAAACGGCTTTTGGTCCCACCCCCCTCCATTTTGTCTACCGCCCTCTGAGATTCGCAAAACCGACACTATTTATGTAGAAAACACCACAATGATTCATATAGAAGACTAATTGTATGTTATAAGTTAAATTATGTTTGTATTCACAGGTTAGTTTTTAAGCATTAGAAAGAAAAAACGAAAAAACGTTTATTGGCGGTAAACATGACGCAAAAAAGAACACAAACACAAAAAAAAAAAACAAGTTGGGGGTAAATATGCGTCACATGGCAGTTACCATGCAAAACGGCCATCGCTCAGCATAATGCTGCGACCCTATGCGAGACAGAGCCCCAGCGCTGGTTTTCAGCGACAGCCGGCGGGTTATCAATTTAAGTCTATTGACAGACTGTCCTTGCAACGACAATGAGCGTGGCGTTTGTGTGAGTGGGTGACGCAAGCAGTACAACTGTGATTTAAATATTCAAATTACTGTTATTATAATTCTGTTATTAATTTATTTTTTATTATTGATTTCAACTTTATTTTCATTTTAATTTATTTTTAATTATTGATTTGGACTTTTTGTTACCGAATGCATTTGTTAATCGCATCATGACTAACATAGTTTTAAAATGATTTAATTTAATGTAGGTAATACTAATAAAATATGTAAAAAATTCGTCTGAATAAAATGAAATTTATTTTTATTATTTTATTTTATTAATCGCTACGCATGCGCGAGTAATATGATGGTAAGAGCCTGCCGTAAAACTGCTAACCGTTATCGAAAGCCGTTATTTTAAAAATGACGGTAAGTTTGTCAAATAGAGGTATCTGGACGTAGACCACAGAACACACTCCTAACGGAGACAGACACTAGACAGAGAAAACTATAGACAACTATACTATGGACCGGTAACATGAATTTACTGTTATTTCTGTTTTATGATGATAATACAAGATCTTGTATTTGCCAACCATACCAAGCCAAAAAACAGCAAATAATATGAAATTAACTAAAAAATACAAAAACAAACAATAGAAAACAGATAGTAATTTCAGAACAGTCTAGCGTTATAGAATAAAAAACATGCACATACTTTTGTTGTTTAAAAAAAAACAGGAACATTGGTGCTGATTCCCTTGTTTACAAACTAAACTAAATTTAAGTTCAGTGCATCTTTTTCTTTCTATTTCATTAAGAAAAGGACAGAAGTTATATTTTAGTTTAGTCCTGTCAAATTAATGTTTAAAATCCTGCCGACTAAAATTACGTCAATTTACGTCAAGCGCTGAATAATTTGACAGGACTAAACTAAAATTTATTTTCTGTCCTTTTCTTAATGAAATAGAAAGAAAAAGATGCACTAAACTTAAATTTAGTTTAGTTTGTGAACAATGGAATCGGTACCAATGTACGGTTGTAGTAATTACTAAGTACCTAGTTAGACATTTATTTTCGTTACTTTTGGGTTAACCTTTTCACCGCCCACGTACACAGAACGCGATGCCTCGCCAGCGCCAAGCTATAAATGTATAACGAAATATATAGTAAACAGTAGTGATGAGGGTATCATCATATCGATGAATGAGATTTATACGCGTTAAGGGTCAATTCATACTAGAGCAGAGTCGAAGCGCATCGAAGCGTCAATCTGAAACTTAACATAGCAAATTCACCCTTACCTCCACAACATAATACACATATTTCATTTAAGATAGAAAAAAGACGCGCGAATTGGCGCGCATTCGACAGAATTCGAGCGTCGGAGCGCAACCAACGCTGATTGGTGCGTGCGCGTTACGTTGTCGAGATAAGGGTGAATTTGCTGTGTTATCCTTTAGACTGACGCTTCGCTGCGCTTCGACTCTGCGCTAGTATAAATTGACCCTAAGATAAGTTTTATTTATAATTTTACGGATATAAATAAAAACTGATTTAATATTTCCATTTTTGTTTCATTTCACATTATCATTAGTAAGAAAAACTAGTATAAATTATAAGTATTAAGGAAACAAATGCTTAACTCAATTAGAGCTATAAGAAATGTGGTACATCTCTATTTGTTTCATGACATCTTCCGTCGACTTCATTTCAAGTCCTTGGCGCTCAGAGCACGGTAAATTCAATTATTGTTAGGGATGTCGTTTAAGGTCTTTCTTTCTTCTATTTTTGTTTATTCCGTTTTTTTTTTAACGTAAATACAATTTTTCACTGTTTTTCGAAATGGAAAGTATGTATTTTAATTATAACACACTTGTAGCAGTATTCCTAAGCTATCACAGCACTGTTTTATAAAGCTTTGTCTCTGTCCTTTTATTTACTCATGTAACGGTAGTGTAACGTTTACCCGTCAGGCAGGGCATTTTTAAGCCGCGGTCCCACGACCCGATAACTGAAAGGCCGCGCCAGGTCGTACCGAGCATTATTATTTATTTATTTTAACTTCTCACACACATGGTACAAAAGCGGACTTAATGCCATAGGCATTCTCTACCAGTCAACCAAGGGTAGTGAAGAGATAAGATGGCAGGTGCTCTATTTAAGAGGAGATAATTATAATAATAAAAATATTAAAAAGATAACAAATAAAAATAAATACACAAGTACATAAATATGATCATGTAGCATTCCCACGGATCATCCCATATATTATAAAATTGAATAGCGTCACATTTTGTAATCTATTACAAACGAAGTCGGAAAAAAGATGCGTGCGCGCTCACCCGTTCATTCCTGCACTATGCCAAAGTGACCTTGACAGCCTTACGCTTATGACGCCACAGAACGACTAATATAGAAGTCCGTGGCGCTCGGGGCACTGACAACCAACTGTTTTGTAGAGATGGGAATATAATGATCGACGAGGATTGCTAAACAATAACAACAACGATTTAATTCCGGGTCGGCACCCAACTGAATATCTTATTCATCTATTTTGCCTTTGTTATAAAGTAGTCGACTATGTTCATATTTTACTGACCTCAAATTGTTTTCGATAGTAATATTTATAAATATTTCAAACAAAGTGATAACTTCCGCGTCCCATCACTAGCCGACTTGATATGTAGTTCTTGGCGTTCTGGGGACATGAACACATTCGGAGTTTTTGGTTTTTGCCGATTTTAAGACAAATAAGGGCTTATTTTGTGTAGAAAAATTAAAAATAGGGTATTAGACAGAGCTTTATTAAATAATAAAAGAAAACAAAACCTTAAAATAAAGTAAATTTGTTTTTATAAGATAGTTAAAATGAAGAACTTTATATGAAGTCGTGGCGCTGGTGGCACGAAAATCTGGAACTTCTATTAAAGTCCGTGGCGGTGAAAAGGTTAAACAACAGAATCAGTAGACGGTAGACCTTGTCTAGATCCACACGAAAAGCAAATAACAAGCATTTTGGATTTTTTGCTTCAGATGGCTCCTTAAGTACAGTAGAAACAGAAAACAGGGCTGCCATTGAAAAAACAGCAGATTTACTGTTACAACAGTAGGATTGGCAACACTGGTAGCTGTAGTGACACTGACAGCGACCGCACTGTGGACGCACGTTACAAAATGTATTGTTCCGCCAGAGAAAGATTTTAATTTATTTGATTCGGAATGATTTGAATTGATTTTGAGCATATCGTTTGATTGCAAATTTGCAACTCGCTTGTTGTATTGTAGGTGAATATAGTGAGTTAAAAGTTCAAGCTATTTAAAATGGGATTGTTTATGTTAGCACTGCTGGTGAACATTTATTGCGCTAATTTGTATTCATGTTATGGTGAGGATATCAAAAATGTTACTTACAAAATGCCGACAGTTGGAATATCGGTGCTTGTACGAAATAAAGCCCATACTTTACCATATTTTTTAACTTGCATTCGGAACTTAGATTATCCTAAGAAACGCTTGTACTTATGGTAAGTATTTTTATAATTTTTTTGTTACTTCTTAACTCTAAGGCCAGTTATAGTACTTCACCGACCGTCGGTGCGTACGTCGGTCGATTTCCACTTTTATTATAAGTAAATTCATTAAACATTAGTCCGGTTACAGTGCCTAACTGACCGTCAGTCTGTAGCATTCAGACTGACAAACAGTGCGAACTGTTGCTGTGCTTACAGTCGGCGCAGTGTGCTACACGGAACGCGCGCCTAAACTCAAACTCAAAGCATTTATTTCAAATAAACCAATTACAGGCACTTTTGAATTATCAAGGGGTCGGTCAGTCAGAAAGATGAAGCTAGTTACAGCATACGCTCGCTCCTAGTTGTAAATACACTATGTTCTATGTTAGAGGGTTTGGTTTCCTAAAGGTGGAAACCAAACCCTCTAACATAGAACATAGTGTGTCCTTCAGTTGGACCATTGTGCGTGGACCATGGTGGCCTTCAGTTGTTATTCCAACCAGCCCACCTCCCTTCAGAAGTTGATCACATCTGATTGGTCTGTTATAACATCTTTGAAAGATCTGGGTGCCCGAGGGTTTCTGTACTAATCTGGGTGACGCCTGGGCATTCAAATAATTGTTTCTGCAAGCCCTGCACAGAGGACTGTCTGTCATGCCTATTGTGTGGAAGTGTTTCCCCGTCACCGGTGCAAGCTGGTCCTGTCCAGGCGTAATAAACGCCTGGTTAGCCCACTATCTACGGATGGAAAATACTCCCTGGACTGCCTGCAGCCCGGTGTCGAAGTCCACCAGCTCTCCGCTTGTGTGTGGGTGAACCCCCGTAGCCACTTGTGTAGCTAGTTGAAGGGGATGGGTACAATTGTTTTGGGTCCACAGACTGACGTGTTGGATCCTCTCCTAGCTAATTCGTCAGCTGCATCGTTACCTAGTGATACGCTGTGTCCTTTTATCCATTACAGTGTCACTGTGTTGTGGTTAGATACTGTACGGCTACACTTTGTGTACTCTAGTATGACTACCACATCTTGGTAGGAGCTTAATCTGGGGCTAAGATTACTGCCAATACTGAATCACAGTAAATTGTACATTCTAACTTTAAACCATACTTCTCAGACTGACAGCTAGAGGAATAAATAATATCATGTACAGGTTATTAAAAAAAAAATTGAATAATAAAAATACCTTATTAAGATTTATGATTATATGATGATTATATGACCTTTTATGATTTACTGTGTAACAAACATCTTGTTTTTATGTTTAAGGATTCATAGTGATTTCAATGAAGATAAAAGCATAGAAATAATAGAGAAATGGGCTGACAAGTATGCATCACTATACAATGGAGTGTATATCACAACAAATAGTTCCAGTGGACGCCTACATAGAGATGAAAAGAGCTCGATACATTGGAGTCCTGAACACTTCAAACATGTTATTCGGTTGAGGGAAAATGCTCTGGAGTTTGCTAGAAAAATGTGGGCAGATTATCTCTTCGTAAGTACTAAGTTATTTCAAAAGAGTTGTTTGATTTATCTTTGAGTTGGTAACTTATACATATATAGGTACTACTTATCTCCATGATGTAAATTACAGTGCAATCTGGAACTATGTCATGAATCACTTATCATATCCAAAATGAGTAGCTAGGCTGGTAATAATATGAAATAGACGTTATCAGTTTATTTAAGAAGTAAGTCATTTTGTTGATAACTGATTTTAATTAATATTATTAAAAACAGTTTTGTAATGTAATTAAGTTCACATAAGCATACATTTTCATGCAGTTTGAGTGAACTGGCAAAAGTTCTATTAAAAGTAGTAAGTTATGTTACGTAAATATGTCAAGAATATTTTAATGATCATACCTAATATTAAATTAATATAAAAGAGAGAGAGCTCTTTATGTTTATAAGTTATTATGTTTGTTCGACTGATGTACCTATTTTCTTATAAATATATCTAATATTAGGTGACTACCTGCAACCTGCGATTTCGACTTTTTCATTTCATATAAATAAAATTGAAGTGTCTGTTTGTAGTTAAACTTTTTTTTTATTAACTCGTGTTAACCCTCGGGCAGCACCTAACCTAAAATAAAAATAGCCTTAGTTACTCCTTATAAGATTAGTCGGAACAAACAGACAGATTTTTTTTTTTTTCTTGGTAAAATAGATAATCAAATAAGCATAGTTATATCAGCCTATAATTTTCCCACTGCTGGGGCACTGTCCTCATCTCGGTGAGAAGGAGTACAATTCAACAGAATTAGAATTTTTGAAAATGTGTGTTCTTTTTCTGTATAACCCGAAGACACAAAATCAATGCTAAATAGCAGCTTAGTATTGGAGAGTAGCTTTTCCCACAATAAAGGCCGTATGCTTTTTGGAAACAATAAATCGGATTTTCCCCCACAAAACACACCCACTGCACAAAATTTTAAAGATTTTTTAAAAATTACCCGTGACCATTTGTGGCTGTTGTTGATTTGAGTCATGACTCATGAGACCATCCTGTAATGTGATTAAGTCATAATGCTGTAAGAGCAATTACATAATGTGCACTGGAATTTGTACAGTTTGTACTTGTATATTATTATATATACTAGCTATTGCCCACGGCTTCGCCCGCGTTGCGGTCGGAAATTTTCCCATTGAAACCGCGTGCTACCGACATAAAATTATCGTATGTGTTAGTCCAGATTATAAACAATATTGCGTACAAAATTTCATCAAAATCCTATTAGTAGCTTAATATTTCTCGATAGTATTTCAATAATTTTTGAATTCATGCAAGCCTAGTTCTTTTTGTTAGGTTACTGCTCGGAAATTGTGCACGTGTCAAAATCAAAATATTTTATTTCACACTAGCTTTTGCGCGGCTTCGCCCGCCTGAAGGTTGAATCTAATGAGTGGGGCTAAAGCAGGCCATACACGTTAGGGTGTACCTGACAGGTATGCCTGTACAATTTAACTGTACTGGTAAACCGGAGCGTGTATGTTGCACAACTGTGCAGGTTTCCACAACTGTACAGGCAACGCGAAAAAAAAAAATTGCCTGTGGGTGTACCTGTTCAAGTAAAACTGAGCGTGTGTGGCGGTCACCTGCGCAGGCGTCACTTGTTGCTAGATTTTCAATTCTTTTAATAAGTTGACATGAGAGTACTGCTTTCGTTGCAGTAACCATGCTTTCCACCACTTTTCACGGTATCTTCGTTTAAATTTCTTGTTCATCAATAAAACAAACAATAAATCTACTAACGCTACTGTCTGTAGATCGAGCGCTGCTGCCGGGGCCATGATTACAACTGAGAGTTTATACGGGTTTACCGCTACGTGTATGTCCTCTACTCAGCTCAAGTTTACCTGACAGGTATACCTGTACAGGCATACCTGTCAGGTACACCCTAGCGTGTATGGCCTGCTTTACGTGATGCGCGCACGAACTAACAAACATTACGATTTTATTATGTGTATAGATTTTATTAGTAGCAAGTATGATAGCCACTAATTTTACTAGACATACATACCTACATAAACTCGCGCCTTTTTCCGATAAGGGTAGGCAGAAACTATAGAACGGCACTTCCTACGATCCTTACCTACGTACTTTCCCCTTTGGGGCTTATCACACTATCAGTATTATCACTCGATACTCGACATCGTGATCCAGTATTGATGAAATATTGATGGTATTGATGTCAAATTATGATTACTGCATCGATAATTTTACTGATGATAATATCACGAAATCCAGGATCATGATAATACTGATAGTGTAATTGGGGCCTTTGGCTTCGTTTACTAGATATCTCATATATATTTTAGTTAAAATGATTTGTTTCAAATTGTCTTCTCAAATTACTTATACATAATTATGTTTTTATTTATGTTTTGTTTGTTTTTTACTTTACAGATGATAGATGCTGATGTGTTTCTCACAAATCCATCTACTCTAAAAGAACTTGTGTCTAAAGGTCATCCTATAGCCGCTCCGATGCTCGTATCAGATGGATTGTATTCAAACTTCTGGTTAGCTACGGTTTGTCAAGCTAATGCATGACAAAGCATGTGCAGTGTTTTACAAGGTGCTTTTCTAATGCTTATTTTTGTTTTGCAAATTATTAATGCAGTTTCATTAACTCCATTTATTATAACATTAGACAAATAACTGTTCTCACCATTTCGTTATTTCGATGTAAACGTTTAATAAACTCCGTTATTTCACGATAAATACAAAGCACTGTAATCTATTTACTATTTACATAAAAAAAATAACTCTAAAGTGCAGTAATTTCAACAATATTACACAATAACTGTCGTTATTTAACCGTTATTTGTCTAATGCTAAATGTAAATGGAGTATAAATAATGAATATATTGGTACATCTACTTTTTTCACATTTTTCAGAAACGAGGATCAAAGATTTTATAAATGTTTCAATAATAATTATTTCAAACATTTATAAAATATTTGATCCTCGTTAAACGTCGCCAATACTAGGTGAGCGATATCATGACCGCTTTTAACTAAGCTCTGCATTTTTCGCGTGGTATGACCATCCACAAAGCTTATCATAATTAGCTATCATTAATTCCCAATGTCATTCCTCACTGGCAACTCTTAATGTCACGTTAGGTTTCGTCAGTACTAAAACAGTAGCCAACTATTTGCCTTGATGTTGTTTTTTCATAATTATGCATGTGGCCGAACCGCTATGCCAGAATAAACCATTACATCCAGTGCATTATAAAAGCCGCACACTGTTCACTCAGCAGTGTCTGTGCATGCATACAGTGTGACTTATTGTGTTAATGCAAGCTATTATTGAATACTAGCACGGCCGCGCCCACGGCCGCGCTCCACGTGGATGTCGGTTATCGCGTAAAAAGTAGCCTATGTCCTTCTCCATATCCCAGGCTATAATCTGTGCCATGGCAAATTTCATGACGATCTTTTCAGCGGTTTAGGCGTGAAAACGTAACAGACAGACAGACAGAGTTATTTTCATATTTATAATATTAGTATGGTATTCTTGATTTACTGTGACCCCCAAATAAAAGGAGGATTTGGCATATAGCTGTAGGAAGGAAATAATAAAACGCGTTATGAATTATGAACAAATACTGCTACCATCTGCTATGCTATTTTCATAAACTTTTTTGTTCATGTACAAATAAAAATACAATTTTATTTGCGTTATGTATTCCGTTGCTGCATTATGAAAATTCCTCAAAATAATGTCTTAAAAAAAACCCCATTGATGTATAAAAAAAGGAAGATAGGGCACCGCTCTAATGTCACGTAAACATTATTAGACTAGAAACAATTAAATGTAATGTAAACACACCCACTCAACTGCATTTCCCGATGTCGTATGTCAAGCATCAACAACCGAAAAAGCGAGAGATATGACGCGGGCTGTAGCGTGAACGAGATAGCAATAATTACCCTTATCAACTCAGAAACAAATGGCGCCGTAGAAAGAAATATTATTCAGGAGAATTTTAAAGAAAATAAGTTTCGATGTACTTACTTACTTAAAGTAATCCAGTGGATTTTTTTTTTTGGTTTGTGAGTTATTTGTGCACATTTTGAAAACATAGGAAGGCATTGTTACTGCTTATTTAGACGTTTACGGTAATTTTACTTAACGTGCTACACAAAAGCGAGTTCGATTGTGACTTAGGTCAGTTGTGCCAGTCGGCATAGGTTATTCGGTTCGGACCACGTCGAGGAGCGCGTACCTTAATCTTCCTTTTTTATACATCAATGAAAATGCCTAATAATTTATACCTTCAAGGTGTGGTATGACGGACAACTACTATTACAAGAGAACTGATGATTATAAGCCTATACAGAGGATGGAAAAGCAGGGTTGCTTTGAGGTTCCAATGGTGCATACAGCTGTTTTAGTACACCTAAGGACGCGTATCTCTAACCAACTGACTTATAATCCAGAAAACATTCGTTACTATGATGGCCCTCAAGATGACATCATAGCGTTTGCAGTGAATGCTAAAAAACATGGTAAATATAATTGACATTATGAATATATTGAAAGGCTTTCAATTTTATCTATCGTACTGTAACTCTAAACACTATTATTTTAACAGGTATAACTCTACACGTATGCAACGATGATCTGTATGGGTTTGCTCCAGTTCCATTAGAAGACAATCACGATCCGAAGAGTGATCTCGAGCAGCTGTTGAACATAAAAACTGAAGCAATCGGCCGCGGCAGTCCTTTACCTCTCGACGAATACATGCAGGACTATGTGACATACCCTGAGCTCTGGAAGTTTGGCTGTAATGAAATCTACATGATAAACCTAGAGAGACGGAACGAAAGGAGGGAACTAATGGAGCTGAGCTTCAAAGAGTTGGGCATGGATGTTAAGCATTTCAAAGCTGTTGATGGAAGGTAAATTATTTATTTTTAGATGTCTTTGGCTTGATTTTTCGAAGATACTTCTCTTCTACTCAACACGTTTGGCAGAAAATTTCATAAAAAATTTGCTCCTTTTGCGAATTTATTAAATACATATTTGCTACCTGGACACTGACAGTTAGAAGATTCTTCCGATTGATTCTATAGAGGTTTTAGAAGTTCACTCATACTCTATAGTAAAGGGAGGATCCTCCGACCAGACAGGTGTTGTGTCTGGTGGGCAACTGCCCGACGGTTGATGTCGGGATGTTGTATACACCGTGAAATTTAAATGGTTGTTTTCCCGCAGCGAAATGGTTTTGTCTTGGTAATACAATCGTTTTATAAACAAATTAAATGTTAGAAACAAAAAATGGCAGATTAACCATTGTGAAAAATCACCACGTGCGAGAGTTTATTTTGCTTTGAACATTTATGAATCGCTGTTCCCTTTGTTGGCGGCGCGTGCGCTTCGAGTAGTACCTACAAGTTACCTCTAGTGTTACTATTGATTCTCACGTTTTCGAGTTGATGCATATTTTTTAAATTATTTTTAAAACAAAAACATCTTTATTTTTTTACTTTCACTCTATATTCCGAAAGTACTCCTTATGGCAAGTTGTTCTGCTGCGGGAAAACAACCACTAAAATTTCTCGGTGTATATGCTAGTCGCGCGGTAAACTCTGATTGCGCGATGCAGGATTTGTGACGTCAGGTCTTGATGCGTAGTTCGCATGTGGCGTTGTAGATACCGCCGCAATTCCAACATTAGAAATTCATGCCTTTCCTCACGATGCGTGAAAAAGCTGACCAAACTTTGATCTCATATTTAAAAGAATTTTGGGCTTTTTGTGCTTATGTATTACTTTTCATCATTCCTAACCCTATTTTACATTACACTATTTCTCAAAATAATGTTACCTTCGCTAAGGCGTGGTACACACCTGTTCGGTTCATGTTACGACTTACGACACAACCGAACGGCAAATCGAATGTAACGGGTGTAAAAATACCCTTACCGAAGCCGAAAGTTCTTCCCATCATTGTGATCGCTTTTTTGTACTGGACCATACTTGGGAACCTTCTGGTTATGGAGATATTGAAGGTCAAACTTCCAACTTTTTCTGTATTTTTTTTTTTTACGAAAAAAAGTTTTTGTGTTGTCATCTGACATTATGCTAGCTGAGGCCCTTTTGGCATTATAATCATTGTTTTTTTTTTTTTTAATAGTTTTAAGGTGTATTTTTGCTGTAATGCCAATAAACGCATTTTTTTTTCTTATGTCCGCTCTGCTTTGCCTGGCATTGCTACATGTAATGTAACACTAATAAGTCGCCCTAATTTATGCAATGCCATATGAAATGTAACACAACAGCTAGGCGAATTTATTTCAACTTGTGTTACATTTCCGAACATGAATCAGCGAGGGTAGATGCCGAACCGGGTTTGCCGATCGGCACGAACCGAATGAAAGCCAAATTTGTGTAGTAGTTACTTCGGATCGTTTTTGTCGATCAACAAATACTGCCAAATCGAATGTGCCGACTCGAACAAGTGTGTAGCACCCTAAAAATTTAAATTAACTAAAATTTCTTTTCAGAAACTTGGATATGAACAACTTGAAAGATTTAGCCATTACATTAATGCCAAACTACGAAGATCCTTATCATAAAAGGTAGATTTTATTTATTACTCATTATTTTACTGTATAACTAGCTTTTGCCCGCGTGGATATTGGATAATATCCCACGGGATACTACCGGAATTAAAAGTGCCCTATGTGTTAATCCAGGCTATGAACTATCTGTGTGCCAAAATTTTATCCAAATCCGTTCAACCGTTTTTGCGCCAATCCGGAACATAAACTAAGACAAACGGACAAAAATTCTAAAAACTATTTTCGACATCAGACTTGTTCCTACACCTCGTAGCAATTCCTTTTTTTGTTTTTTAAAAAATATTCTGTTACAGTTTTGACTTCGTGAATATATTCTTATATGTATGGATATAGATATCAGCCGATGGTATCTATTATTTGATTTTGAAACATCAGACATGACACATGGGAACATTTTAAACCAAATTTTCTTTATTTCCAGACCTATGAAGGCAGGCGAAGTGGGGTGCTTTTTGAGTCATTATTATATATGGCAAGAGGTGGGTTATTGTTATATTATAATTCTCATAATAATCTGTCTATTACTGTTTTGTTCAAAATCGTTTTGACGACGAACTTGTTCCTATTTTTTATTTAAGAGGCCTATTACATTTTGACCGTGATTTTTGCGTTAAATGGCCAACTTTGGCGTTCTTATTCTTAGAAACTGAAAGACTTCGACAATTTTTACTTATTAAGTGGAGGAGCATAGTTATTAGTATAGTTTCTAGCGGTTTTCCTTTACCCAATTTTTTCTTATTTATTTATATAAAGCCAAAATTCCGAAGCATGTATTTCATAAATTGCACGACGTCACTTTTTCGAGCTCGTGAATTGAACTAATTTACATAAGTAAACGAAATAAAATATATATAATAATATCTCTTAAATAGTGGTTTAGTTCATAGTGGCCTCAGCATTTTGAAATATGTATGGAATATCCATATAAAAATCCCATTCAAAACTAACTCACCCGCTCAGAATTAACTGTTAATATCTCCTTACTACAATCAATATCGTTACGTAAAATTTATCCCAGACAAACCGTTAGTTCATAAGAATTTAAATTTCATACGCAATTTTGTGATAGGCCTCTTAAGAGAAAACACACTCGTCTTCAGGACCCAAGAAATCGTAACTTTGGAGGCTAGCGCTGATCGAGACACAATATAAGTTTGTTATGACATCTGTGGGCGTTTAGTGTCCCGGAAATGGGCTACTTTTGTCTGCTTATTGTACCTACTATAGAATCAGTATTAAGTTTAAATAAAGATTTTAGGTTGATGTCAACTCAACATTGGCCAAGGTGTAAGGTGAATGCTATTTTGATCTTTGTTATCAAGTTATTAAATATAGTTTTGTATACAATAGTCTACTTAGTGCCATAGCTATAAAAGATTTTATGGGTCTTGAATTGATAAAGGAAATAATTTGAAAACTGCCGAAGATGTAAAAGACTGTACGGTGTAACATGTACCAAGCATAATCCCGCTGTGGCAGGTCGTAGAGAAGCACCTTGCGGTCACACTGGTGCTGGAGGACGACATCCACTTCGTGCCCTACTTCCGCAACCGGTTCCTGCGTCTGATGCGTGAGATCGAAAAACTCGACTGGGACTTAGTGTAAGTTATGGATTTCTCATATCTTATTTCAGCTCTACAGTATTCTGTTCAATCCTAAAACCCCCTCTTATCTTAAAGAGCGTTACACGTTCCTTCATGACACACATAATAGATATCTAAGGTCATCAGAAAACTTGAGACTAGAGATGCCAATGCATTCCACTATTTTTTATGACAAGTCTTTTATAGTTCAAGCAGTACGGTTATGGAATGCCTTGTCCGTCTCGATAAGGCGTGCTCAATCTTTGTTCACTTTTAAAATTCTGGTTAAAAATCACTACCTCTCTCCTTAAACATCATCATTACTTAAAGTCCCTTGCTCTTGTATCATGTTTATTATTGTATGTATATATATAGATAAGTATCTATATGCTTTAGGTATGTATGTATGTATTTATTGTATATGTAAATGGTACACCACTTGATCCATCCAAAGATTGTCTGTAAAAGATCGCTTTTAGCGATAAGACCGCCCATTGTGACATCCTGTGTAACAGTTCTACATTTATATCTGTAATTTTTATGGTGTACATAATAAACAGTATTTATTTATTTATAAGGTAGCTTCACAGCTGACAGTAAATATAACATAATTATTATTCTAAACATTACGCCAATTACATAGTACACAGAAAAGTAAAAAATACAGAGTGACATAGTAATAAGTGTGTGAGGGTGTGTATCTGTGCGGTGTAGGTGCTGTAAATGTGTGTGATATTGTGTGTATATTTGTGTATGTATGACTACACTGGCATTACTCATTATTCTATCCATCTATCTATCTTTCTATGGAGTATTTAAGTACAAACTAAAAAAAAAAATTGTAACTGAATTAATGCACATATAATAGTAGAATTTTCGGAATCGTTTACTAATCGGGGCACGGCCCCGACCGACGAGGTTATAGGTCGTGGGTTCGAGCCCAGGCGGGCGCTTTACTTGGTGTAAATAATTTAATCATCACTGCTCTCAAAACGGTGAAGGAAAACATCGTGATCAAACCGGCACGTCCTAGATCGAAAATTTGAAGACATGTGACATCTACCAACCCGCAATGGGCCCGCGTGGTAGATTACAGCCCATTCCCTCTCGAAGAGAGGAGGCCTGTGTCTCAGCAGTGGGAACATTTCACGCTGATTATGCTATTAAACTATGTTGTTTACTTTCATGAGTAGTTACTACACTACCTGAAAGTATGTCCCTCGTTTAACCACACACACACACACCCTCACATACACACCCTCTCACACACACCACACACACCTGTATTACGTACACTGCTGCCGCGCTAATGAAGATTGCTATAACTCGATTTTGGACGATTTTGATTTATATTATATTACTAGCTTCTGCCCGCGACTTCGTCCGCGTGAAATTTCGGCCCACCCATCGCGTCGTATCCCGTCGCTCGCCCGCGCTGTAACTTTGTTATCGCTTAGCGTTCTTTCTGACTTTTGTTCTTTTCGCTTGGCTCCTAAGGATCATAGCGTGATGTTATATATAGCCTTCCTCGATAAATGGGCTATCCAACACTAAAATAATTTTTCTATTCGAACCAGTATAGTTTCTGAGATTACCAAACAAACAAACTCTTCAGCTTTATAATATTAGTATAGATTATTATAAGAAACTTTTTATTGATCCTTCAGGAACTCGGTTTTTCAGTAAGCAAGAATGCAATAACTAAAACTTCATAACAAATTTAATAATCAAAAATACAATTCTCGGAAGCGGCAAAATCGAGTTATTGCATTTTATGTTAGTGCGGCAGTGCAGTGTACCTAATTTAATCTTATGTAACAATGAACTTGAGTGTGGTACGTTGTAATCTATACTTCTATACTAATATTATAAAGAGAAAAGATTTTTTGTTTTTTTTGTATCGAATAAGCTCCGAAACTACTGGACCTTTAACCATTTTTTCACCGATAGAAAGCTAAATTATCAGGAAGTAACATAGGCAATAATTTATTTTCAAAAAAATTAAAGATCATTTAGTAATAAAATTTTGCCTATAAACCACGGAATCGAAACATACGCGGGTGAAACCGCGGGGAGCAGCTAGTAATATGTAAGGATGGAGTTATGGTAGTTTATGATAAGCTGTGCCCTCGACTCTTACCAAAAGAACTGTGCAAAAAATTGTTTATAGTAATTTTTTTTAGGCAGTAATATTAAAATTTTGTCAGAATAATATATTTTTAAGTAATTTTTTTTTTTTTTTTTTTTTAATCTTTGCCCCACACTAGGAATTTCTCCTGTATCGTGGGTGCGTTTACAAACATTTAAACTCACATACACAAACAGCCAGACCCGGAACAACTACTTGTAGATCATACAAATATTTGTTCCGTGCGGGGATCGAACCCGCAACACGCAGCGCAGCAGTCAATCGCTTTTAACCACTGCGCCAACCGTGCCGTCAATTGCGGTAATTGTAATGAAATTAGTACCTACATCTTGTTTCATAATTATAATTAAATTAGTTGCTATTATTAAATTACAATAGGAGGAGCGCTGTCCGAAATAAGACGCATTATTACTTTATTATACATAAAACAAAAGATATTTTAATAAAACACGTATACTAAAAGATCAATAATTAAATTATCTTTAAAAAGGTTAAAAAAAAAATACATATGAAAGATTTTGCGTGATTCTCAGTTTTTTATCCGCATTAGACATAACTTTACAAATTAATTTCAGTAATATAAAAATAATCTAAAATATTCATATATTAAGTTATTAAGAAACTGCTCTAATTTAAAATATTTTTTTCCCAAATCATTAACACTACTCGTTTAGACGTGATCAGTATAAAAACATTCAAAAGTCGGTTATCTTCGCCTTAAATTGTGGCATAGTTAACTTTTTATATCATCTGTTGTGAATCAATGATGACCATAAGCAAAGAATATTTTTTTTGATCTCTCGGACCCCTCGGACCGGATGATGTCGCCCCGCTGCCGGAAATGCGGTAACAAGTTCTAATAGCTTACTTGTGTTGCGATAGGGGGATATGCACACGTGAACTGTATCAATTGTGTTTCTGATGGTCACGGCAAGATAACAGTCTATTTCATTAAAAAAACCGGCCAAGTACGTATCGGACCAGACACAATGAAGGGTTCCGTAGTTGGGATGAATTGATCCCAAGAACAAACTTAACATTGTAGTTAAAATACATGTTCCACATACATTCCAACTGCAAATGTAAGTTTGTACGCACAATATTGAGAGATTTACCATGTTATTTTAAGAGCATAGACTTCTATATAAGTTTTCCTGTAATCTATGAGTAAATAAATATTTTCTGTATTTTTTTTTTTTTATTTCAATCTCAGGCTCAGTAGTTTCTGAGATAGGGGAGATAGAGTCTTCAAATAAAATAGTAAAACGTTTTAATGGATATTATCCGTTTATGTACCCTTCGAACTTTCTTTTAGGTTGTTTAGGGTACAATTCTCTCCAGGTTAGAAGAAAAAACGACCGAATTATTAATATGTGCAAGATCCTTCACGGAAAAATAGATGCTCCTGAACTACACGACGAACTGTCCCATCTTTTTGCTCCAATAAACTATAGCCGTAATAGGAGGCACGGATTGTTCGCCGTGCCTTGCGAGTCGACCCGTCGCTCGAGCCCAGTCTCCTGTCCCTCGCACACTGTCTGCGCTCAACGCTCTCTTGGACGCTAAGCCTGACTGTGATGTGCTCGCGGATGGATGGAAGAAGATCTTGTCAGTATGTCTGGAGTATTGTGAGATGAGCGTATGACTGTCGAGTAGTTGTATACTTTGTTATTATCCTTAAATAATGTGTTTAAGTGTCTTTGTTAACTAATGTAATTGGCCTTGGCCGTAACATGTAAAAAAAAAATCGCTACTACGGAACCTTTCATTGTGCGTGTCGGTTTTTTACACTTCTACCTAAAACGTCATCAAATTAGGCCCGTACTTCGCGAAGGGGTCTTTGCGAAATACAGGCGTAACGTGGTGACGTTTCTAGTGGTTCTGTACATACCTCAGAAACCAGGCATAGCTCTCGAGTTCGAACCCAAGGCACGCACTTCTGACTTGTCGGATTCCCGTGCGTGTTTTTTTAAGCTTAAAAAAAAGCGGTGAAGGAACATATCGTGAGGAAACATATCTGAGAGATATTTGTCGACGGCATATGAGGCCAAGTAAGAGGCCCATTGGGCGGCATAAAAATTCTGACACTCGGTTAGCCACTAACCACACGAAAAGAAGAAGACCATCTGCCCGTCATAACCGTTCTGGTTGGTGGTGGATGCAACCCTTAGGCTGTCTCCGCTAGTGAAGGATCACCGTCCTTTGAACTATGAGATTGAGGGAAGTGAGAGTGCACCTGTGCTTGAGTACATAGTTGTGCACTATAATAGCTCCGTAGTTACTACGATACGGTACGACTGCCCGTGGTAGCCGAAATTCGGTTGTGAGGATATTAATTATCGATATCCTCCGGACTGAATTTCGGTTACCGCGGTGGTATCTCCTGCGTGCTCAGGCAGAAGATTATAGTGATAGTATACAGGATATGTTCTAACCAGTGGGTATTTTTTTTTTTTGGTGGATCAGTATCTGTAATAGAATACATTTCCATTAATTGTTATATACTTTCGATTAATTACCTGCTTAAATACCTACATCGGCGAATTGCACGGGCACACAGCTGATAGGTACCTACAACTGCGTTGCGATTCACTGGACGCGCCGTCGCGCGGCGTGTATCCAATAAACTAGTTTCAAAATAAACATCTTTCGTTAACGTACAGTCGGTCAATATACAGGAAAAGTTTTTAACCAGTGCGCAAATTTTGACAAATTAAACTAAAACGAGTTTTATTAACCGCCTATTTCTTATTTTGATACGTCTTAGTACAAAAAAATGGCTTATTCCACAAATCCGCCCTGAAAAATCCCCCTTAGGAGGAAAAGTGGAATATATAAAAACCTGTCTAGAATTCACCCCTGCTTATTTCACCAATCCCACAGAGAATCCCCCTCAGTGGGGATAACTGGGGTCTTGGAATAAGTTTTTTTTTTCAATTCTAAATTCCTCCCTAAGCGGGATTATCAGGAATGAATTCTAGACTGTTTTTTATAGATTCCACTTTTCCTCCTAAGGGGCATATTCAGGGGGGATTTGTGGAATAAGCCATTTTTTTGTACTAAGACGTATCAAAATAAGAAATAGGCGGTTAATAAAACTCGTTTTAGTTTAATTTGTCAAAATTTGCGCACTGGTTAAAAACTTTTCCTGTATATTGACCGACTGTGCGTTTTCTGAAGAATAAATTAATAAATGCTAATAGCAGCAACTACCCACAACCACAACTCTCATAACTCCGATGGAACGGCAATCCGATACTGCCGTGGACAGATCAGACCAACGGCTTCACGTACTTTCTGAGACACGGGGGTGTCACACCAAATGATGAACTCCGGGCTTCTACTAATAAATCTTTGTTTATCTCAACATCATATTACAGGCGATTTGGGCAGGAAGATTTTTCAATGTGTTGCGTTACGGCGCGGCCCGCTTAAATGTGCGCGAACCTCATTGCACTTTAGTTGAAACAGTTCGAAATTTGAATCTGTCTGAAACAATTATTGCGTGCTTTGGCGCATTTTTGCAATGCGGCGCGCTGCGGCTCGCCGTGGCTATAATGAGCGCTTAGCTTTTTAATGGAGAAATATAGATAGAATACTCTATATTATGTACACCATAAAAAATTACAAATACAAGTGTAGAAAATATAGGGTGAAAGGTGTCTGAGGTAGGACGGCCCTGAGTTACTGATCACTCGGCTCTCTTTGAAAGGATATGATAATTTACAAAACGGTCGCAATTAGGTAAAAGTAGAAACTACAAAAAAAATATAATTAAACATTATTTTAACATGAACCTGGGGTAAATTGCAGATTATATTGGCTTATATCTAATTTGACTGATACATAAATTATAATGATGATATAAATAATTGTTGCAGCTACATCGGTCGTAAGATCCTGCTGGATGACGAGGAACAGTACGCGACACAACACACGACGCGGCCGCTGTACTCGTACTGGACGCTCGGCTATCTGGTGAGCGAGAAAGGCGCGCGCAAGCTGCTCAGTGCGCGCCCGCTCGAGCGCATGCTGCCCGTCGACGAGTTCCTGCCTATCATGTTCAATCAACACCCCAAGTATGTACTGTTCATTAATATTTCCTCACTAACCCGACCCTCGCCTCTGTACTCGCCCAATTGTACTCGGCCACTGTAAGTGTGAAGTTTCGCCGTGGGTCCCGGGTGTCGTCATATTAAAGTTCTTGAGTGGCGCCGTGGTTCCCGGGTGTCGTCATATTAAAATTCTTGAGTGGCGCCGTGGTTCCCGGGTGTTGTCATATTATTTTTTCACAAAACTCAAAGCATTTATTTCAAATAAACCAATTATAGGCACTTTTGAATTGTAAAGGGGTCTGTCAGTCAGAAAAATGAAGCTAGTTGCCTATTCCAAAGCGTAGTAGGTTCCTATGGAGAAGAACGGGCAAGAAACTCCACGGACACTCTTTTAAAACAAAATATTGTTACAAAATATGGGTTACATCATTCATGTTGAAGTTATACATGTGAGAACAATGTAGAAAGACGTGCACGTTAGAAGCGTCCGTATTCAAAACAATTTAAAAATTAAAATAAGCCGTGGCAGCTAAGAGAAGACCAGTCCCAACTGACGGCGCCCGTTCACGAACATAACGCATGGATCAGCACCATGTAGCTCAATCATTTTGAAGGGAACTTAATGATCCAACACACGCCACCACCACGCCGTCACAACAATCGTAACGATTTCTCGCCTAAAGTAAGCTAGTCCGTTAGCCAACTTCTGTCTTGCTCTGTATACATTTCTGATTGGATAAATTTGTAATGTAATTTATGACGTTTACTATTATTTTCCTATTGACAGTGAGACATGGAAGGCGCATTTCCAAACGCGCAACATCGAGGCGTACTCGGCCGCGCCTCTGCTAGTGCACCCGACGCACTACACTGGCCAGGAGGGCTACATCAGCGACACTGAAGACTCCGACCTCGTCACCGGCGCGCCTTTCCACTATAAGAATGAACTGTAGACGTAAACACGCCATCTCGTGAGTTACTACTCTAATATAATAGTCAAATTGTTTGCCAAAGCTATGTTTGTGAGTTCTGTGTTTGAGCTGGAATTCTTGTTTAGGCGACGTCTTTTTACAATATAGAGAGGTTTACCTGCCTGCGCGCCTATTGTTAAAGAACCCAATAACACTGCTCTTCCTGGGAATCGAACCCAGGACCTCGTGCTCTGCAGTAGCCTTGCGACTACTACACCAACGAGGCAATTTTTTTTAAATATCGACCTATTTATAGTGAACTAGCTGACCGGACAGTCATTGCCCTGTTTGCTAGAACTCGATCGCCGCGCCACCTATCGAGTCCAATTGTGAATCTAAACCATCCAGGGACCCACTCAAATATGCACTCAAAATTTCATCAAAATTGGTCCAGCCGTTTAGGAGGAGTTCTGTCACATACACATGCACAGAAGAATTTTACATATAAAGATATGGAGTCACAATGTTCTTAAATAAATGTATTGGCCCACTTTTTATTACGGCTTGTTTTGGATAATGGTCAACGCACTTGAAACTTTCTTTGTAAATTTCATTGACGCTACTTTTGTGGTTTTTCTGCTCTTATAAAGTTGTGTCGTGAAGTCATGATCATTCATAAACGGTGCCATATGGCCATGTTGGGTTCTTGCGTCATAGTGTTATGAAATAACTATTTTTATACGTACCGTACAAACGTCAGCATAGCGGGGATTCCAGTCTCAAAGTTCACACAATAGTTAATAATATAATATTCCTAGTAACATAGAGGCTATGTATGCCATTGTAGTGTTTAAGTTATCTACCGTGATCCAGTTGCTATATTAATGTCTTTAAGATCAATTTCTGCGGTATACCAGTGCGTTTTCAATTTATCATATAGATGCTATTTAAATATAGGGGAATAAATTAGTGAGAAATGATATACGGTCTAAAAACGCTCAGTTTGCAGCGCTTATTGTCAATTCAAAGATCTTGTATTAACGCCTGCTTCATTAGGTAAGCAAATAAATACACAAAAGGTTCCATTGCATACATTCCAAAGAGCTACCTACATTTCCTTGCAGAGCAGGTTATATTTAAAAGCGACGGTTCGTCCACTTCCACATTATCGCGTATGAATGTTAAGTTTTTGCAGTATAAGGCAAAGTCAGATGGTATCTTCCGGTGGAAGCGCAGGCAGACATTCATTAACGTGGAAAGTGTGTCCTTAACGGCTCGGTACCGCGTCGATCTCGGCTATTAATTCATTTATAACATAGCGGGCAGCTGCCGCACGCACTGCACTATCACGCACCCATCAATACATTACGAATTCATACATCTGATTGCCAGATTTCTAGCACATTTCGTTGTAATGGCATTTGGTAATTGATGTGTGTCATTCTCTTAGTAAATAATTATACTTGGCTATGAGTTTCGACTGAAAGTATTTTATGACGAGAAATTTTTGCTATTGTTTCAACACTTGGTATTCGTATGATGTGAGGACATCCATTTGTGCCAGAGAGCTGTTTTTTTCCGACATGAAGTTATATCACTAACTGTTTTAATAAGCGGACGAGGCTGTAGTCGTGATTAATGAAGAACATAAATTTAATGTTTTTTTTTGGGTCAATTGAAGCGTAATAATAATATGTTAACTTTTAAATATTGGTACTGTATGTAACTCGTAAGTAGCCTCGTGCATGCCAGAGCATCTTTCTAGAATACTTTCTGTATTCTAGAAAGATGCTCTGGCATGCATCTCGATTACTCGATTTTAGTATCGATTAGCAGGAAATCTGTCATTGTCATACCTTATTTCAATCGAGATTCAGGCTTGATAACAGTACAGTACTTATATTTATACTCAGAAATAATTATAGCTAACCTATATTGCTTGTGTATTAATAATATATGAACAATCTAATGTAACTGGGTACCGCTGAACGATTTACGGGTTAGCCTTTTATTTTTGGCTTGCATCACCATTTGATTTGAAGTGGACGTCGCCATATATTATGTAGTAAACTGCATACCTCAGCCTGTATTATGCTGCAGTACCTTTTTATTTTAGATAAGCAAACAATGTTACTAATTGTTAATTGTGACATAATATTAGCAAGTTGTCAAACGTACAGTTTTGTACAATTTATTGTGCAATACACTTCATGTCAGAAAATTAATAATAAGGTACTTTTTGTGAACAACTACAGCTCTGTATTTGCGTTTTAATATTTTGATATAAACTACGTATGAATTGACATAAAAAATATTATCTAATGTGTGTCTAATCTGGACATTTTGCCAGGCTTATTGTATCAAGCTGCTAAGTCCTAAGCGAAATGCTCAAGTTTGGAGTCACTAATAAAATAGGAACAATTAATTTATACTTTTAAGACTCAAACGCATTTATTACGTACCTAGATGTAAGTTTTATAATGTTTTCCTGAAAACAAAACATAAACTTGGATAATATCCTGATACTATCCGAAATTGTTTAAGAAAATGGTCGGTCAATAATGAATAATTATTACATATTAGTGATACTAAATAACATATCGTGCAGCGAGAATAGTTAGGTTTTATTATACTGCATAGTTAACACTCATTTAGCCACTAAAAGCATAATATATTAATATAAAAGTTTTAATACAATTATTTAAAGAGATTTATGTTTTTTTTTAGTTTAAGTATCTGTATAGATTTTTAAATCCAATAATATATTTTTATTATGTGCCATAAAATGTTCCTAAATATTTTTATTAAACATTTAATTAATAAACGAGCATAACCAACACACACGTTTTATTTCAACAGTCTCATGAAACCATAGTGATTTGTGAACAATATTATGATTCCGTCATCAGGATATTTATTTTCTTTATTTTTTCGCCAAATTAGCAATTTTCAACTGTTATTTAATTGTCGTTGTCATGAAGGGGATAATAAAGTTTATCTTTCCGCGAAAGTACGTCGGCGAGCGTTTGGTTCGGGTGTTGATGATGATCTCGTGCGGGAGACTGTTGAGAGAGTGAGAGAGAATTATAAGGAGCTGGGCGAGTGTTGCGTAGCGCTGCAGCGGATGATGGAAGCGCTGAGCTGTGAGCTCGGCCGGCCGGCGGCGCCTTGTGGAGAGTTGCGTCGCGCACTCCAGGACTGCTACACGTCTCACGTGCACCAGCCGCTCAAATGCGACCACCTCGTGACGGCATTCATGCAATGCGCCCGCCAGCACGCGCTAACTGCGCATTCATAATGCACCTTCATACATATACATCACCGCATAACAAATGTAATAATTACGATAGATAACCACACTTACGTGTTCCTCTTTCTACACGCTCGTGACCGATTTCTGTTACTTGTTTACATACATTTTGTCAATACAGAATAAAACTATCAAATGTTAAAGGGTTTATTATTTTCCAAATATACTAAAAATCAAAATCTTATGAACGAGTGACTACACAGAATGTTATCTATAAGCGAATAATACTTGTATTATAATTTAGACTCTGCTATCATTTGGTGTAAAAGCTCTATGACTGTCCTTGTGGGCCTGCCGGTCATGCCGCGTGCCAGGTACGGGAAGTCGCATCCTTTGGAGTAGGCCACGCCGTAGGTGTCGAGGTGCACCCACTGACTGTCGTGCACGAACTGCTTCAGGAAGGCTGCACAGTTCGCCGAGTCGCCGTAGCGCTCGCGTCCCGTGTTCGCGACGTCTGCAACTCCACAATTCTTCACCCGATTTTCGTAGAACTTCCAAAGAGGCATCCTCCAGACTCGGTCACCTGTTTGACAGCTTGCCAGCTCAAGGTAATGGTATAGCTCGTCTGAATTGGTGTAACAAGCACAGGCTGCTCCGCCGAGGAAGTGTATCAATTCTTTTGACATTGTGCCTATGTCGATTATAAATTTGGGCCAGTAGTTACGTGCATATATTAAACTATCTGCGATGAGCAGTCGTCCCTCGCGTGATGGCATCCTTATTTGAATAGATTTATTGTTTGCACAGGAAATAACATCCCCGAATTTAGGACTATTTCCGTTGGGCATCAGTTCGCACAGCGGCAGAATACCTCTGATATTGACGGGGAGTTTAAGTCTCGCCGCTGCTCTTGTGATAGCTATTACACATGCCGCCCCGGCCATGTCGCCTTTCATATATTTTAAGTCATTGCACGATTTCAAGTCTAAGCTTCCACTATCAAACGTGACTCCTTTACCGATCATGACTATAGGGCGGGTGCATTCGTCTGCTCCGTAATAACTTATTTCTACGTAAAGTGGTGGCTGTACCGAGGACTTTCCAACCGACACGAATCCACCCATTTCATGATTAGCTGCCCAACCCTTTGTTTTCACCTCTACATTTATATCTAACTCGCATAAAAGATCCACAGCTACTTTGGCGAACTTAGTGGGATTTAAAATATTGGCTGGCATTTCTTGTAAATACCTTGCTAAATTTTGAGCTTCTGCTTTTAATGTGCCTATTTTCCAACCTTCCTCGTCACAATCATCGTATAGATGGAGATTTGGTTTGGGAATTACTGGTTTGTTTGATCTACTTTTATATTCGTTAAATTCCCAGCATGCGAGGTTTGCTCCTTCAGCAGCTGCTTCTGCGTTTCCGAACGACTCCACATCAATTATTTTAGGATTTAACGGACGAAGTGCTTTTGCACCAGCACCTGCTGCTATTCTTATTGCTTCCTTATTTTCGTCTAATTTCTCGATTCCATTGTATGTATAACATTCGGTGCCAAGTCCAGCGACTGCGACATAAGCATACTTTGGGTCCAAGTCATAAAACACTCTAGTTTCGCCAAGTTTCGGTATAGGAGCTAGATTTAACAGTGACCATAATCTTCCACATAATTGCTCATCATATTTCCTACCGCTGGCGGTGAGGATCGCCGGATCAGTCACTATGTTTTCATTGAAATATACGCCTAGAACAAGTCCTGTGTTTTTGCGAGTGCATGCTTTGGTGTCCTGCACTTTACGAGGCGGTATGTAAGGAACACAGTCTGAGACTGGCAGCTTGAACTGAGATATGAGACGCACACGTTTGGGAAGTGATATAGTACTGTGGCGTATAAAAAACATTTTAATTTTGTAAGCAATTTTTTTGAATTTGTTTTTGTAAATGTGAAGTCTTTGCCAACTGGTTTTAGTTATCTTACTTTTTAGTATGAGTTCGTATTATAATTTAATTATATATTAGACATAATGTGTAAGTTTAATTATTAATAAAACAAATATGTTCACAAAATCACACATCATACATTGCTCACAATTCAGATTATCGCACAACATGTCTTTTGGGAGAGGTCAAGAAGTTTTCTTCTTGAGCCAACTGGGAGTATAAAGTTCATACCACTCGGGAATATTCAGCAGCAGAGTTTCTTGTAACTGTCGATATATGATCAGTATGAGAAAGGGAATGGCGAGCCTCTCGTCTTTAAAGAAATATACCCAAAAAGCTAAAATAAGGAGGCAAACGTCTACTGTATAGTCGATGGCAGACCTCACATTCATCTTAGCTTTCTCTTCAAGTTCTTGATAGTTGATAGGTATGACGATAGTAGCTCGCTCTGCTTTCCTCAGAACTACCTGTTGATTACACTTCTTTGGCGTATTGTTTCGGATTTCTGGAAAACTAGGAACCGTTGCTTTACCTTTCTTTTCTAATTGATTTTTCTCGGTACTGGTTTGTTGCTTGGGTTTAACTGATTTATGAATAGAATTTGCAGTTTTTCCTTTCGCAGATGTCGCCTTACTGTTATTTGTCTTGTTTATTGTTTTCTTTGGTTTTGTTGTTTTGTTTTCCTCGACATTTTCAGGCTTCGCCTCAAGTTGCTGCTTTTCAGCAACTGCTTTTAAGTCTTCTGTTTTAAGGTACATAGGTGCAGTCGGTTTCTTCTGGCTGCCATATTCTTTTACTATACTACCGTAATAATCAATCACTGTTCTCCCTTCTTCACTGACCTTATCTTGTAGTTTGTCAGTTTTATTATGTGTTTTAAGATTATCGTTGGGTAAGTTTTCTTCTTTGGGTTTTTCAGGTTCCTTTTTGTGAAGCAATTTCGGAAACTTCGTGTTGGTGATTTTCTTAAATATAGTAATCTTTTCCTCTTTCTTTGGTTTTTCTGGTGCTGTAGGTTTTTCTGTAGCTTTAGGTTTTTCTATACTTTTAGGTTTACTTATAGTCTTCAGTTTTTCTGTGATTTTCGGTTTTTCTATGGTTTTAGGTTTTTCTTCTATTTTTGGTAGTTCATATTCAGCAACTGGTTTTGTTTCTATCATATCTGATTCTCTTCTCTTCAATATGGGTTTTGGAACAAAATTTGGATCGGGTAGTGGCAAAGGCTTGAGAGGTTCGTTTTCCGACAGTTCTTCTTCTTCTTCCTCAATAAAATCTTTGAGAGGCGAAGGACGAGCCATTTTGTCTCTTGGGTTGTATGTTTCATCTTCGTTTGAATACTGACTTCCTCTATCAATATCTCCATCAAGACTTCCATCATCCGTGTATTCCCCATCAGAGGAAACAGTGCTAGCAGTGTAGTCTTCATCAAAAGACATATGTTGCCATTTGTGATCAGGTGCTTCAGAATCCATTGACACTTGGCGCGGACCGAACTTGTGCTGTGTGCTGTCAACAGAGTCTGGTTTGGGTAATATTTCTGGGTTGTTGGGCTTTACTTCAGAGAAGTCTTCGTGCAGTTTGGGCATATCTCGATCAATATTTACGCTGTCGCGATCAAAGCTAGTACTATACGGAATGTCAGTTTTGTGATTAGGGGGTCTATCGTCTTTGTTTTTGGTTTGTTCTTCTTTCATAGCCACAGCTTTGTGAACGCGTGCCATTGCTAGTTCATGCAGGAGCTGCGATGAGCTGACGGCGTTGCGCAGTGGTTTGAATGGCATCATACAACGCGAGCTCAGCTCCGGCGCAGAGAACGAGAGGGGAGGCGGCGTCAGAGAGTCCAGGTCCAGTTGAATGGATTGTCTCTTTTCTGAAATTAAAAATATTTTTTGTAGTCGTAAGATTGTATTTAGCAATATTCGAACACAAAGCTTCGCTATCTATGCTTACAAACTAGAAATATAAATTTGCCGTTGCATTGAATACACGCATAACTTTACTGTTCAGATTCAAAGGTAAAACAAATTTATTAATAGTTACAAAACTTCGTTTAGTCTGGAAATAGATTTGATTTCGCAAATGTTCTGTTTTGTTAATTTCGCAGAAGCTGGGATGCGTTCAGCATCTCGCGTTTATGTTTGTTTGGAATTATGTAAGCGCGTTAATAAGTAGGTACCGTTGTGTTAAACTTGTAGCTGACTTTGGCGGACGCCTATATATAGACGCACCATGCGTCGAATCATTGCCCATCCATGTCTTCACTTGAAATGCATGCATCTTACTATGGTCTTAATCAAGTTACGGAAACTCATATGTGAGATTAATTCCCCGACGCGAAGGTACCTAGTAAATCCATTACCATGTTGGGTATAGCTTTAAATTAATAAAACAGTCGCAATATTAAAATAAACATGAAGTAGGTATTAGGTAGGGTGCATGTGATCAACGAGTGCATATTTCCTCCTGTGTAAATGTACAACAGCGACATTACATAAGAGAAAAAAAAGCAGAACAATCCATCTTTACAGGTAGCTACCTATAGCCACAGATACCAGTTCCTAGTGATTACTAATAAATAAATAACTAAAAAGGCAAACAGGAATTATACTTTCTGTCAATATCTATGCAAAATCATGTCCTTTAAAACCAGAAAACGACTGGTGTATTTTTTCTGGTCTATGGGCGAGGACAATATTTTACGATAATTTTTTTTTGTGATTTTTTTTGCCTCTTATTGGCACTTTTGCACTCATTAGCACTTCCGCTACTTAAAACGATGGAGGGACATCACACGGAACTAACAAAATATTTTATAAAGTTAAACATGATGAAATGTGTTGTTAAAATCAATTCGCAAATAGCAGAATGTCCGCATAATATTCCTAATAGGTATGAAAAAATAGATACTTATCCACTTATCAAATAATAAGGTACTGTAGAACTGTAAAATGAAAACCGCATACTTTTTTTCGGTTTTGTCATACCTATTACAGGTATTAATAAATGTTGGATTAGACTTCCTCTCAGGATCTCTTCTAATAATAATAGCAGAAATAAACAAATACCTAATTGACTGATTAGGTATTTGTTCATTTCTGCTATTGAATTTGATAACTCAAGCTGTGAAGTTCATAAGCTTCTTAACATTGTTAAGCTGAATAGCTAGAATAAGGGATACTATAAATATTATAATAATATAAGTTTAGCGTGATGGAATGCATGTTTTCTGGAATGAATCCATCCAATTCAGGATAGTCTGATTACTGTCTGCTGGACACATTGTAAAGAACTAGGTACTCTAAAAAAATCCTAGTTTTTGCACCATAGGATGACGATAGATAGAGCCAATGTTTAGTTTACCATCGCCAATACATAAACAAAAGCCTCAACACGTCTTAAATTAAACAGCTAATTAAAATTTAAGAAAATATGCTTACCGGATTTTTCCATTTGTTTCTGCGAATCTGGGTAGAGCACCAGCATGAACTCGTTGCTGCCGGACTGGTCCCTCACCGGCGAGCGCCGGCGAGGCTGGCGCGGCGGCGGCGGCGCCTCGGCCGGCGCGGTCTGCGCACGCTTGCGGCGCGGTGCCGGGGACACGCGCGCCTCGCTGCCGTCCTCCTTAGTGAGCACTTCGTTTATTATCTTCGACTCCACCGCCAAAAATTCCATATCCACCGGTCGGCCCGGTATCCTCACCGGTGCCGACTCCACACTCGGCGCGCTCATTCCATAAGGACTCTCTGCTTTTACACGGAAGCGATACTCGCTCCCTTCGATGAGATCGAACAGAGTAACGTTCGTCTTGCGGCTGGTAGTCGCCTTGAGCCACACGTTCCAGCCGTTCCGGTAGTACTCTACCACATAGTTGCCGATGCGACAGCCGCCGTCGTCGTCCGGCGGCTCCCAGTCCAGCGTGACGGACTTGTCCACCTGGCGCGCCACGCAAACGCGTTGCGGAGGGTCCGGCGGCGCCGTGATGGTCACCAGAAAGGCGGCCGTGTCCTCACCGATCCGGTTTCTTGCGTGAATCTGATATTCCCCACGGTCACTTCTTCGTGCTGAGTGTATTTTGAGCATCGAGAACTTTGAGGTGTTCGAGATCTCCACTCGATCGTCTACCACTATGGGTTGGCCGTCGTGTCGCCATTCTACTGTCGGTGTCGGTTTCCCGACTATAGTCGTTTTCAGGAAAACGGTTTCGTTAATTTCGTATAACAAGCCGTCCTCGTATTGTCGCGGGTAGCGTAACTTCGGTGCGGCTTCGAGTGACAATCGAGCTTTGGTGACCGCATGTCCACTACGATTAGTTGCCGTGCATTTTATTTCTCCTTCGTCACTTGGTAATGTTTGGTGGAAGACAAGAACACTAGTGGACTCGCTCGTAGTAATCGCCGTTCTTCGGCTGCTGAAAATTTCATAATCATCCTTGAACCACGCTATCGTAGGTGGCGGGATACCAGAGAAAGCGACCCGAAATTCTGTTTTATCGTTTTCAAGAGCCGTCAGATCATCTAAATGTTGAAGAAATAGGGGCGGTTCATGGGGGAGGCGGTCTGAGCTGACCGTGAGCACGTCGGACAGGTCGCTGTAATCGGAGCGACCCACAGCGTTGAGCGCGGCGACCCGGAACTGGTAGCGATAGGGAGGCTCTAGCCCCGTGAGCACGAGCTCCGGCCGCAGCACCACGGGCGGCGCCGTGCGGATCCAGTCCGGCGCGCCGAGCCGGTTGCACTCCACCTGGTAGCCCAGCAGCGGCGCGCCCCCGTCGTGTGCTGCCGGCGCCCATCGCAGCGTGATCGAGTTCGGCTCCTCGTCCGATAGTATCGGTATGATATCCGGCTTTCCTGGCGTTGCAGGCCGACCTGGAAATCGAGACGACGCTGGGCGTTACTCAATGCATTTGGATGATTTAAGTTAAAATTAAATATGTCTAGTCGGGCGTTAACCTTTGTTCGGTAACGACGGTGCTGCCGGTATAAGCCATTTGGCATAAAACTCCTTTCAAAATTAGACGCGTGATAATCGTTACATGAACACGGACGGTCTTACGATTTGTTTTGTTGTGCCACGCTTTAGGAATCGCAGCGCGCAGTCTTTTTAAAAATAGAAATACAGGCAGGGGGCTCAGGCGTGCTGCACACGCGTGAGGGGTTGGTTGCAGTGGTAGCGGCTCGAATGGTGCGGGGGTTGGGATTACCTGCGGTTTTCCAGCGCACGTTCTTGCTGGGCTTGTGGACGTAGTGTGAGGCGGAATGCTGGTTGCCCATGGCGGCGGCGGCGCGCGCCGACACACTGAGCGCGGCGCCCGCTCGCCCCGCGCCCCCCGCCCCGCACCCCGACCGCGCCCGCGCCGCGCTCTGGGAATAACTTTGCGCAAAGCCGCGCCCGTGCGCCTGCGCGCCCGGATGCGATCTTGATCTGTTTGATCGATAGCTTTTCATTAACGATCTACAGGCCACGACCTTTGGCGCAACTATTGATGATGTTCATCCATTTCAATCATTTGACGGCATTGCCAATTAGTAGGTACCTACACAAATGTGGGTAATCAACATGAACCTGATGTTTGAGCGCCTTTGTAAACACAAAAAGTAGGTACCAACCATACACCACTTTAAACACTATAAATCCAGAAGACCTTAATTAATTGGTTGTAATAAATTGCTATGCTTGTTCCTGAAACAATTTGTTATTGTGAGGACATCTTGTGCCACAAGTCGGCATTACGTAGGGAGAGTGTCACCGAAAGTTACAGGTTCTTGTGTTTAGTCACCATTCACCCGTATCTAGTCCCCACACTCCACCTGTTGGACAATCTTCGAACAAATCAGTGGGCAAGCTGGACGGACGAGGGTGTGAGACATAAATAAAATTTGTCAGATGTGTGTGAACGTTACTTCGTGTCGCCAGTACAGATGGCAGCGTCGTTCCAAAATGTTGATGAAAAGTGAGAAAATCTCAAATGTAAAGTTTCTGGCTTCTTGCTTATGGCTCGTTTAACTGACTTCTGGTAGTTTCAGTTTTCTGGTACTTATATAATTTCATAAATTTTTGTTCCTGTTAATTATGATTTTATCTGGTACCCATTAGGCATAATTATCATGTTTTTTTTTTATTCTATTGCCACGTTAAAGGCTCGTATAAACAGGCGCGACATAAAGACACCGCGTGCCGCGTGACGAGCGGTCTCTTTGTGTCGCGCCTGTTTGTAGGAGCCTTAACCTTTTGACCGCCAGAGCGTAAACGAATCTGTGGCATGATTCAGCGCAAATACCTACAAAAAAAAAAAAATGGGATCCAATATCGATAACCAAGTCATTGCTTTTCATCCCCTGTTTCTCGTAAAATCACTATTTAATATAATTTGACTCTATTCTTCTTTTCTTTGCCGATGGTGGCTTGTTAGACAGGTTTTCATTTGTCGGCTATACCCGACCATGGCGGTCAAAAGGTTAATAAACATTTCTAAGTAAACAATTTTTAACTCGGTTTTTGCAAAGTAGATACAATAAAACAGATATTATGATTGTTAGTGCGATGGTATTTGTTTTATTTGTTCCCTGTAACCGCTGGTGGGTAGATCTCGTAGTCTGTGTTTCAGCGAGCGCCTACGCATATCCCCGTTACATACTTTTCAGCACTTGAACATAAGAATATATTTTAGGAAACTGTTTCAACAAAACTGTAATCTTATCTGCATCTGGAGCTGAAATAATTACACGATAACTTTTTTTAGCCTCCACTACTCGGTGTGAGATAATTAGGTTACATGAATCAGCCCAGAATAAATTCGTCAGAACAGATTAACAGGGCGTCATAAAAAGAGAAAAACGAATAAAAGACCACAGTTAAAGACTAATTAATGGCTGTCCAAAGAGCAAAATTATGTTAGCATCAGCATCGAAGCTGTAATTGAGAACAAAAAAAAAAAAATGCGACGGATGTCTATTCTAAAATTAAGCTCCTAGGTATATTACCCATAATAATTGACTCTATTGATTTACAGACCATCTTCCATACATATTTAGGCAGTGTCTTATATATTATATACTTATGATGATAATGTACGGAGGACTAATGCCTTAGGTCTTATCCGTATCTGTCCTTTGACTCCTGGCTTGTCGATAATAAACTCAATGCTATTAAGTGATTGGTGCTACCGAGATGGACTACCTACATTGACAGATAAGGCCCCAAAGGCTTTGTTTAGACGGAGCGGTAATCACTCTAAGATAATAGTTAGCCAGTAGCCACTGTCTTAGTGCAACATTGGAAGATCTAATCGCTAAAGTGGTTTGACGGACTAGACTGCGCTTACCGTAAGAGAGACTTCTCAGTCAGGTATGCACGTAAGTACAGGCTGGGTACTGACTATTGATATAGGAAAAAGAGGTATATAAAGGGCCCTGCGTAACAATAGTCATAACTCATAGGCAATAATAATCTTGTAAAATTTTCAACCGTTGGCTTGTTATGTAAGCAGGAAGGTTAGAAAGCAAATAATCCTGTAAAAACATTGATAATAATTAGTCGTAGAAAGGATGATGCAAATATTGGTACTATAAGTCAAATATAGTTATATGGGTGTATCTATTCAAACACGAAATATTTTAACCATACACCTATGGTTTCGGTAAAAAAGCCATGGAAATGTTTTTTTTTTTAATCTGAGTATATTATTATTATTATAATTTTTTAAATTACTTGTATGATGATTATTTGGACCCTGTTATGCAGAAAAGATCCAACCAACGTGTTAATAAACGTTGGTTGGATCTTTTCTGCATAACAGGGTCCAATTATCAAAATTCACAGCGCTCGTGCCGCCACCGTCGCGGCGTCGCCGCGTCCGGTCGTGTCATTCATAGAATATGTAAATTAAGTTTTTTTTTTTGCAAAATGTCTCAAGCAATTTTAAAATTATAATAATTATGTAAAAATATAAAACAGATTTAAAAAAATTCGCTGCTATGGCTTTTTTCCAGCTATAGATGTTTCTCTTAAAATATTTCGTGTATGAGTAGATACACCTTATATATTTCATAATTCACTGCCGTCTTGAGCATCACAAGGAATGAGCCGACGTCATACGCTACCCAGTAACCGAACATGGGTTCACTCCGTCCCCCTTTCTATCGATAAGCGGTGTCGTGAAAAAAGCTTTCAACATTTCAGGGCCTCAAGTCTGCTATTACAATAGTGTCAGAATGGTCTCTTCATTGTGAGTTTTTGACAGATTTGCCATATAAACACTGTCAAATACTCACAATGGCGAGACCATTCTGACACTATTGTATAATAGCAGACTTGAGGCCCAGCTCGGCACTAAATCTGCATCGCTATGAAACTTCATTCATACTGCATGGTTGACGGCGTGTCAATGAGGTGAGGCCTTAATGGAAGCAAAATAACGACTGTCTGGTAAATTCTAAATTTTCACCAATGATATGAGATTATTGCTTATAAAAGAATTAAAAAAAAAATAGGAAAAAAGAAGTGACTGGATCGTTTGAATCGTGTGTGACTGCGCTCCATTTCATACATTCTGCGACTGTTTAGGTATTCGCACTGTGGACTCCGATTACAGTTTTTCTGGTTACTCCGGCTATCTCATGAATTTAGTTAGGTACCTACCTGTTTCGTGTAAATAGTAGATTAGAATTTTCCGAGCTATAACACAGAACAAGTTATCTATTTGGGGACATACTAAATGAAACTGGCAAGGCCTTTCTGCAGCGAACATAAACACAACGAAGAAACCAAAGAAGGCCAATAGAAGTCTAAAGAGAAAATTCACTGGAGGATTTACCAGATTACCGACGGCGTTTTAGAGAAGATTGGCCCTTCCGTGGTGCGACCACGGAAGGGCCAATCTTCCAGTCACGACATGTAAAAGCTAGAAAGTACTTAAGTAGTATATTACTACTTCTTTATGAATAATTATAACAATAATACATAGGTACATGGTTAACCGGAAGACGCACTGTAGGTTCCTATTATATATTCATATAATATCATATTTTGTTTGGTGCGTAGGGTACGCCAGGCAGCGGGATTTACAGCCTCTCCTGCATTATTTCTGAAAAATTTCATAGTGGACGATCTATGAAAAATTCACTTCGGGAGGTTAGGGTAGCCAACTTTTTAGAATAAATAAAGTAGGTATTTATGATTTCAGAGGGTAAATAAATAGCACAGATTTATAAAAAAAAGAGTACTTATAATTTTTTGTTATTTGTAAACCATTATCAAAAACAGGGACATATTTAACTTTTAAGGCCACTTTGGGATAATGTAGCCGCTATGAAGAATATAGGATACAAGAGCGAGCGAAACGAGCTCGAAATTTTTAGCACCCTGCTTCTAATAAGTTAGGTTTTCTTTGACCGGTCATCTTCGATCAATAATAGCATTGATCGAAGCCGGTCATAGAGAAATAGACGAAACTTTATCAATTTATGCAGAAAAAATTGAGAATTAAAAGAATGTAGAATGAAAATTTTAGCACCCACCCTGGGATAGGATAGTCTAGTCTTTCTCAGAGAATTCTGAAGTTGTAGGAATCAATTCAACTGAAAGTTAGAGTCAATAAAAATATAGTATTTATTCGTACTCTTTTGTTTTTGTAGATTATAAAGTACGACTACTCCTACGCGAATTAGAGTACAATGCCCTAGAGTACGGAGAACCTTAGAGGGGGTTGAGCTCGTGCCGTACCTAATAGGTATTCGAATAATACATACATATACAACATGTCCCTGAATGATGATGTCGCACACCAATTAGAATATTATGTTACACTGAATTTTGACTATAATGTATAAAACATTGTTTATTTATTAAATTAACTAGCTTCTGCCCGCGACTTCGTCCGCGTTAAATTTCTTGTTCCCCCGACCCACCCCGTCGCAACACATTGCCTGCCCGTGATTTTACTTCATTTTCGCAAAAACTTTCATTAAAAAAAAAATGTCCTTGTTAATAAGAATGTTATTCTTCCTCAAGAATTGGGCTGTAAAATGCAAAAAGATTTTTTCAATTCCAACTCGCAGTTCCAGAGATTAGCGCGTTCAAAAAACAAAAAACCGACCAAGTGCGAGTCGGACTCGCGCACGCAGGGTTCCATACCATCCATACAAATCCTTTCTAATATTATAAATGTGAAAGTAACTCTGTCTGTCTGTCTGTCTATCTGTCTGTCTGTCGGTCTCTCTGTCTATCTATCTGTCTGTCTGTCTGTCTGTCTGTCTGTTGTATGTTACGTTTTCACGCCTAAACCGCTGAACCGATCGACATGAAATTTGGCAGGAATATAGCTTGGGATATAGAGAAGGATATAGGCTATTTTTTTACGCGATAACAGACATCCACGCGGGCGGAAAAAAAAACGGCAAAAAAAATCATGTCCATTGTATGGGAGCCCCCCTTAAATATATTTTTTTTTTTCTGTTTTTTAGTATTTGTTGTTATAGCGGCAACAGCAATACATCATCTATGAAAATTTCAACTGTATAACTATCACGGTTCATGAGATACAGCCTGGTGATAGACGGACAGACAGACAGACGGACAGACTGACGGACAGCGGAGTTTTAATAATAGGGTCCCATTTTACCCTTTGGGTACGGAACCCTAAAAACTGACTCTTCAGCTTTAAATAGACTTCCTCGCAGAGTTGATCATTATTTTGCTACGGAGTTATTATAAAACAGTTATATCTCCTAAGATATTCATTGAAATTAAATGATGTAAGGGCAACTTTGTTTAAAATTAAATACATGTGATGAATAACGTATTTATTTGGATAAGGATTAATACCATGTTTATGAAAACTCCTTCGCAAATAATGCATTAATTGCGAACAAATTTGAGTACAAAAACAACAAAAAAGGTTATAGTGAGTCAATCTTAAAAGATAGACATATGCTGTCGCGGACTTTTTTTTAGGAAATTTAAAGAGGAACAATTCCATCATACATGATATTCGCGTAACTTAAACCGTTTACGCAGCGCACGCAACGGAAGCTCAAAAAAAGGAATATTTTTTCCCGTTTTTGCAACATTTTTCATTTATGCTCCGCTCCTATTGGTCGTAGCGTGATGTTATATAGCCTATAATATTCCTCAATGAATGGACTATCCAACACAAAAGGAATTTTTCAATTCCAACCAGTAGTTCCTGAGATTAGCGCGTTCAAACAAACAAACAAACAAACAAACTCTTCAGCTTTATATATTAGTAGTATAGATTATACTGATTGTGGGCACAAAACAAATCTACGGACGCACGCAGTCGCACACGTCTAAGGGTCTAGCGTAGTATACTTCGTCAATTTTGGTTTGTTTTGACTGTACAGCGGAAGTGTGACTGTAATTTTGGTAGTTTTTAATTATTTTTGGGACAGAAAATTACATTAGACACTTAGCAACAAAATACGATCTAGAGGAATGTGGCCACTTTTTTTAGATCGAATTTTGTTACTTCGTGTCTCAATATGAAACGTTATAAAAGGTATTAGAAATTTCTAGACACACTTACCGAGGTTTCTCATTGAGCCCTTTTTCATAATTCCTTCTCAGTCACGATATAATAATTTTCTAAAGGAGTGCTAGTGGACCGTTGTACGCCCTCTAATTCGAAATTTGAATAAATTAGGCAACCGACGAGGGTGATCATCACAATTAAAGCGCATGACAACGATCTCTGGATTGAGATTTGAAGGCAATCGGCCCCATATAAAATACTGACATTCAAATGCACCCAGTGATGATTAATGAATATATTACATAACATCACGCCTTTCTTTAAATAATTAATAGCATACGTTTTAAAAGGTCGTGGAAAAGATGAGATAGATCGCTACGAAATGTAGGTATGGAATAAGTTTTTTGATATGTAGATAGATTGGCATCATAAAAATAAAATATCGTTTTTCTACCTGACTGTGCCATTTTTCCAAAATCTGTGAATGCAGTTAGCAATGAGTCAAGAAGTTAAGGACAGTCTCTTCAGAAGGTTTTACTGTAGCTACAACGGTAAAGCAGCTTCCATTAATGCCTGACCCTGTGTTCCCGAACCTTTAGAAGGCGTACGAGGGCCCGAAGCCAACTCGCAGAGACTCGTTAGAGTTAGACGCTTTAAATGAGGCACCGACCGACGATTATCCCTGTACGCACTATGCATGTGCACCCAAGGACAACCCCCGTTGGTGTAGGACTATTGGAGGATATGGAAATTAAGATATTGGATTATGGGTTTGGGTGGTTAAAATGGACTGATTACCTAAAACTAATGAAGGACTATGGCCCCTGCCTTATCAATGTTTGACTGTACACGGATAAAATGGCAGAGGGTGACTTGCACACTCAATAATGGGCCCCCGGAAACGGTCGCTAGCACTTTGTGCCGTAGCAACAAGGAGGCAACATATCCTGAGGTGCTTGAGGACTGGAGAATAATCCACGGCTATCAGAACAATCCCAGAGCCCGGAAGATGGTCAAGATCCCTACTAGCACTTACTGGAATACTTCCTTCCTCCAAGCACGTTTGCTATTGCAAATCTCCACTCAAGCCGACCAATAAAGGCAAGAATGAAGTGGAAGCTCTGTTCCTCGTCAGTGTTCACTCTGGCCGGTCAATAAAGGCAAGCCAGAGATGAGGAACAAAACCTCTCCCGGGAGATAGGGTCCGGGGGGGTCACCACATGCTGCCCTGCGGGTTTTTGTATCTCTCTTGGTCTGGCTCTTCACCCTAGACCTGTTTTGGAAAAGTAAACTCTACCGGCACAGATCTAGAGTTCGGAGCGCGCAAGCCCCACCACGATGTCAACGTAGAGATACTGCGGTGGGGTTATCATTATGATGTACTAATTGCGGTCAGCATTTTAACGACTTTGCCGACGACAAATTTTTCATACTGTCTGCGGTAACTTAAATGATGTTATTCAATAAACAAACAAATTATATGTCCACCTAGAGGTAGTCGTCGCATCGCGTCGAACTGAAGCTGTCTCGGAGAAACCGGAAACTGTCTTAGCTTTCCATTTCCCTCGCTATGTTAAATCGACATAAGGTTCAAACCGAATCAAATGCCATCATTGGTGGGTAAAAGTTAAAACTGATTATTGCAACTGCTATCGTAAAAGTGTTACCAGGACCGGAACTTCCTTGCCAATGCAAGGAGGCTTCGAGATAAGTTCTCAAGAGTTACCCATTCATATCAATGCATGCAAATTAAAAGTAGCTACAGTGAGAAAACAACGAGCCTGAGCCTGGGTAATAACCCTCACATAACAAGAACTTCCGCTGTGCAATACAGTAAATATTTATAATAAGTTTGACAGTAGAATTGCATCGTATGACAGCCAACTCATTGCATTGAGTTTCCGTCGGCTTGCATGGAGTAGTGTCCTAGATGCGTCGTTCGCCATAACACATCCCGTGCATTGTGCCTGTTCCGACGGAACTGCGAGCGGAACTAACGCGAGATAGGATATTATGCCACAAACGCGCCATTGTTTGTGAGAACATGCACTAATCAATTTCTGTGTTCGCCTTAATTAACTGTAGGCACGTAGGCACGCGGCAGACGGTGATACCGGCGGATTAGCTGTATTGTCAAATACAGGGCGTTTATTTATTATTTATATATGTATACTTTATTATACACCACAAAATACATAACAAAAATAAATCAAACAATACAAAATATAGGTACAATAGGTGGCCTTATCGCTTGTGGGCGCTTGTGTTCGGGCAACCCTTTGTGTGGTATGCAGCGCTTGAATAGTTGGATCTATTACATAATCACAGCTCTGCTCCTCTGTTGTTTCAGTGTCGAAACTGATAGCTATTCACTGAATGTCCGTTTCAGAGCTATGTCTGAGTTGATTCCACGAGGGTGCCTGTAACCGAAGAATGGTATTAAATGCTTTGATGGTAGATAGAGTAGGTACCTATCTAGGTAGGTGGATATTGCCTCAGTAGCTGTCTTAGATTTTTAGAGATAACATTTAAATTTAGAGAGACATTAGAGAATGCATGAGATTGTAATTTCCACATTATTAATGAAAGCGCGATTCTTCTTCTTAACGTATCGATGACAATCTAAATGGACTCTACCCAAAATTAGACTACGTGTTTGGCGCCATCACTAGTGTCCATCAGCCCCTGTAATGTGCCTACGATAGGACTAGCAGGACAAAATACCCACCGTCCCAGCGTTTCTTGGATAGAACCACATTTGCACTCCAAAGCGGAGTCGTCTATGGATCTCCATCTGAACGGGTTTTCCGTGCTTCGGTCAGGCCGGCCGGCCGGAGTCTGACTTCCAGGTTACCCAAGGCAACTCGTGTCCAGGTGGGAGATCCTCAGCAGGTAGAACAAATGGTATGGGTAAGGAACCACTGTCTCGCCACAGCTTTAGTCTTTCCTTTGATCATTCGCCAGTGAGTGGGATACACTTTAAAAAGCTGTTTCGGCTTTTCAGCCTTTGTGGCACAAGGATGTTGTCTTGCAAAGGGTGTCGTGTGTCGGAGACCATTTTGGTTCTTTCGCTGGAACTTGCCACCGCTCTGCGAATTTTTTGTGGAGCTATTCCAGATTCCTGCTACTCCAATTAGCGGTACAATTGCTGTATAGCAATTGTACATACATAAATATCACGAAAAAAAAAATGTTTGTACAATAATCATGTTCTCATACATTTTGTATGGAAAGCCCTTTTTGATGATAACTCGAGAACGGATTGGGGAACAGGGGAACAAGAAATTTCACACGGACGAAGTCGCGGGCAGAAGCTAGTTATACATATTTCACACTTCGATCTAGATATTTCTGCCGTGCGATAACTACACGATTACTTGCACTTGCATCCAATTAAATCCCAAAGACAAGTCTAAATTATGATCTAATTATTGTTTCATTTGAGTTATATTAGGCTGTAAATAATAAAATTTATACCATAATAAAGGTCGCAAAAAATGTGAGATAAACCTGTCGACATAATGTGAAATATGAAAATACACATACCACTAATTCCAAAATCAAGTGTTTTCATCTTTCATGCGCTCGCCCCGCGCGTCCTTTAGTCCCGAAAGGAACGTATTGGAAGGTCGAACGTGTGACGATTTTTGAGCGCTCGCCTGCGGCTCGTGCGAATAATACCGCCACGAGTTTAATGACCAACATAGCACACTTGTATCATAATGTACTATTATGTAACATGATTGACGTATAATAATATTTTACCGAATCAATATGAAAAATGTGAATATAATAAAAATAGAGACATGCTTTCAGTATTTTATGTAGGGTTTTAGTCGGGATTCCTCTGGATTGTCCCAACATTTCATATGGTGTCCTGACAAAATACAAAACGTCCCGACAAACAGCTTCTTGTAAAAAATTAGACATTTAAAATTGCCGCGCGTTAAAAACTCTCCCTGTCGCCCGACGTTCTTAATATTTTAAATGATATTGAACAGGACGCTTTATATACCGATGACTGCTTCCTTAGAGCAACATTTGAACACTTTCCAAAAGACAAGGGCGTACTTTATTATTTTAATAATAAAAATTATCATTTTGATTTGTACTGTTTATTTGTCCCGACAATAATCCCAAAATCCCGGGTCTTTGAAACTTAGCCCAAATATTTTAGTCTTCCCATCTGGCAACCCTAATTATAAGAGATGTGTTTATTTACCCTCTTTGACTATTGCATTTTCAAAGACAATCGTAATAAGGAGTAAACTCCAGTCGTACGTCAGACACACACACACTTTTTTGTGGCTTAGGGACTTTACTAGAACGGCGTGTAGGATTACCGTTAACAAGCAGTTGGTGGGCTATCTGGATAGCGGTGACTTGGCTTGGCGGGGCGGGTTGAGGGGACTCGCTGGTTCGCTTCCTTATAGTGCTCTCAGCCTTTTTACTGTTAATAGCCAAGTCGATGTTAGTAACAATGTTATTCTACCTCTCCCGTCTAATTTCGCCAAATTTTGATAGCAGCACTTCTCCAGCCAGCGTGGCTTCCTCCGAAAAAGGGTCGGTGTGATACAGTTATTCGTATGAGCTCAGTATTTCACTGGATTCTGTCGACAGCCCTCGTATGTAGGAAGTCTTCCTTGTCTTCTATCCTTGGGATGTGTCTTCAGGAAGTAGTTGACACAATCTCAACAAATTGGTCGTAATTTTGCGGGGATGGCAAATCAATCAAGAGGGCGTCATCAATCGACCGCGTGAACGACTCCCAGTCGGCCTTGGTGTAGTTAAATCGGCGCTTAAAGGGGTAATTTATAGGTCACACCAGGGTTCGATGCAGCACATAAATGAACACATATCCAAATACCTATACGCTTACATAATTGCACCGACTATGGCGACGACCAAACAGCCATTATTGCCAAATTGCCAATATTAACGTGCATCTGCGTAATGGTAGTGCGTAAGTATTTATATTTGTGTTAACAAATTGCCTTGTAATGTTGATCTCGGCTGAAAATAACATTGAAGTGTTTATTTTAAGGTAAATAAAAGTGAAGCTTTATTTTTAGGATAATTTAGCGGACAGCTGTTTACGACATTTTCTTGTTGTTTGAATTAAAAGCAGAAACGCTTGGGTTCATATTACTGCATAATTTGCTGACGGGGGTGGACTTACGAAGCAAAGTATCTTAATGGGAATAAGGCTATCATGACAGTGCATAAGGCACGTTCACTCTAAAATGCCCTGTAAATGTAAGTAGGTACCATTATTTATTGGTATCCGAGTCTTCATCAAATCACCACAGGACAAGTCTGTTCCACGCGCGGCAGAATGCAGAAACTATGATAATGGCCTCCGGTCGTTCCTTCTGTTCATATACCCGCCCTCCTGCCTGTTTTGCATCTTTTTTAACCGACTTTTTAAAAAGGAGGAGGTTCTCAATTCGGTTGAATTTTTTTTGTTTGTAATATACTTCCAGATTGGTTCCATTTTTATCAGAATGAAGTTCTGATGATGGGATCCATGAGGAATTGAGGGAACTCCTCAAATATTATAGACATACATAATATAGTGATTTTTGTATTTTCATCAACAACTCAAGCATTTTCATTCAGAAAGTATCATTTGATGAAATGTAACTGATGAAGAAGACCAAACATGGCCTACGGAACTACTCAATAATAAGTAAGTGGCTATAAGATAATATCTCGATTAGGATAGTTAAGCGACTATGAAGCTTTAAATAAATAATTCTGATGAAAATGGTACCATCGAACTGATCTGAAGATGAAGGCGGAAGGTATGCACCGGAACTCCGTAAAAAAACAATGTATCCTAGCCGTGTTTGGGCTTATTGGAATTGTCATGAGATGCACTCGGGCTATAAATGGTTAATAACCGTGCGGTGTGCAAGCAAGTAGTGGTAATCGAATTGTTGTGGGGTAGGTACCATAACTAAAAAGTGAAAAATAAAAATATATATAACAAAAAAAAAAAATAACAAAAAAACAACCAATTCCAAAAAAAATAAACCCACTAAAAAGTGAAAAATTACTTTATTTTCGGAAGTCCTTGGTTCTGTATTTTCGTTTTTTGCCACCAACTTAAAAGATTTTTTAAGTGTCTGAAAGATGTAGGTACATAAGTAAGCCTACGGTTGTTTGTAACTTAAAGATGTTAGTCTACGGTAGTCTGTAACTAACGATGAAAGTCTACGGTAGTCTTTAACTTCAAGATGCAAGTGTACGGTATTTATTAGCTTAGTACTTACTTAGTTGTGCCAGAATATAAGCAATTTATTATTGTACGGAGAAGCAGGATCTTGCGAATCCTCAAAAACTCAATCAGCACGTAGGAACTATGAAGATGTTCTTAAAATTCCCTCTGTATCTATAAAACACCTAAAGAGACAGCAGATGAGACTTCTTAACGGCGACAAACAAAATGATTCAACCTAATAAAAAATAAGTTAGTTTACAACATATTTATGTATTTGTGTATCTATTTTATTTGTTATCTTTTTAATATTTTTATTATTATTATTATTGTTATATCCTCTTCTCCCTATTAAATAGAGCACCTGCCATCTTATCTTTTCACTACTCTTGGTTGACTGGCAGAGAATGTCTATGGCATTAAGTCCGCCTTTGTACCTTATTGTGTGTGAGAAGTTTAAATAAATAAATAAGTAAGCAGCGTACGACGGCGAAGCTCTGAAGTCATGTTATTCACGAATGTAGCCCCGAAAAACTGAAAACATCTAGTTATATCCAGCTATTTTGGTTATTGGGGCATTTGCTAATAAATGGGTCAATTTTTTTAAATGCTAGATTTGTTTTCAAATTCTTCGCAGAAACAAAATAATGCCAAAGAAAATCCTTGGGTTCATAAATCCTACTAATGTAGGTAAGTAGATACGTACACAGCTGACTGTCGACTGTAAACTAATAATAATAATACAAGATATAGCTCATAATAGTCATGATAATCATCAATAACTTGATCAACGTGACTGAATTTAAATCTATAATACGTCTATAATTATACTTGCTTCTGCCTGCGACTTCGCGTGAAATTTCTTGATTCCCCAACCTACCGCATCGCATCGCATCGCCCGACGGCGCTAATACCTACTTCGTTTTCGCTCAGCCTTCTTTCAGACTTTTTTTCTTTTAGCCCGGCTCCTAAGGATTGTAGCGTGATATTAAATATAGTGAAAAAATAAAAATGAATATAGTCTATACCTTCCTCAAAAATTGGGCTATCAAACTTGCACAAAGAATTTTTTTAATCTGACTGGAAGTTCCAGAGATTAGGGCGTTAAAACTAACTAACAAACTCTTCAGCTTTATTATTACCTATTAGTATATTAGTTTAGATAGATAAAGATTATACAATATAATACTCGACCAATATCCTCCGTAATTGCTCGATTATTATAATTAAGTGAGGTGTCATAAATGAAGTTGTTGTCCCGGCGGTACGCTGCATGATCAATTGATAATAGTCATTGATGAGATAGCCGACAGAGATCAAGCTTAATCAAGCTTCAATTAGCCTGCGCTAGCTAAATGACTGCCGGCACAGCTTTGTGTGCTTGGTGATCGTACAAATGTTGACTCGATACACGGTGAGTTGGTTTGTCCACTTGCAACAGGTCCAGAATTAACTGTTTGGGTACCCCTCATTACCCCTCAGCTATTGAAGTAATTAAGAGAAGACGGTAACAAATTAGTGCAGGCGTCCAAACCACAAGAATAAAACACCGAGCAGAAGGAAAGCTTCCTTGTTAGGAAACTTTCCTTCTGCTTGTCAAAAAGTAGATAAGAATTTTGCACTCTGTTGAGTGCAAAATTCTTATCTACTTTCATAGGGCTGTCACTCGGTTATCGAAAATAAAAAACCGGGCAAGTGCGAGTCGCGATTTGGTAAATAAGCACGGACGGACGGACGGACGGACAGACTGACGGACGGACGGACGAACAAGCGGACAGACGGACGGACGGAGGTGGTCCCATAAGGTTTCCGTTTTACAATTTTGGTACGGAACATTATAAATGGTGTAACTTACTAGCTTCGGAATTATGTAAAGTACAATCAACACTATTCTAAGTTTTAAAATAATTAGCACGTAAAAATTATGTTAGATTAAAATTCCTTATTAGTCTTGTAGGCTAGATTTTAATTAATTATTATGAACCTGGTTCTTTTTAATAAAGGATAAAGAAAAACAATTAATTATCTATTGTACACGCTGCTTTTTTATTAGGGGACCAAGTCTGGAACTGCGAATAAAAAAATCTGCTGTTCCCTACATTTTGACGAGTTATGCCAACATAAATGCAGATTTTTTCTTTCTGTTTTTTCTGTTAATAATGGCGGCAATTTTTGTCAAATTTGACCCTGAATCTATAATTGGGGATCCTCCGGACCCTCAGCTATCGGTTTTGATGTGTCCGCACATAATGCAGCACATACCTATAATTAATTGGCAGCAAAATCAATTTTAGAGCAGCCCAATATGACATTAATTGCGTATCAATTTTGTTCCAACTAACTATAATATTAACCAAAGATATTTGCCGACAAAATATTTTTTTGTGTAGTTATTAATGGATCTTGTCAGGTAATTATATTTCTACCTATACCAGGTAGAAATATAATTACCTGACAAGATCCTTTGGATATATAAAAAAAGAACTCTCCTTGGTTTTCCTACCATTATTTCTACACAGAGTACAATAGTTTGGCATCTTCAAAAACAATATAAGAATAGCTAAACGTCCGCGTCGTCGTATCGTTGCCATCCCTTAACTTTGCCCGCACACTGAGCTTGCTCAAACCGGTTTTTACCTGAGCGGGCGCCGGCACTTGCCCCCCGCTCCTTGTTGATGACAGGTCACGCACAGATAGCTGAGCGTGTAATAGTGCTCCCGCGCACGACGTTAGTATGAAGCTTTCTATCTGCTCGGCTTTTTTATAATGTGTCCATACTCTCAAAGTCAAATCATTTATTTCAAATAGGCACATAAAAGGCACTTTTGAACGTCAAAATTTACAACACTAATTAATTGATTCTAGTTGCCCCTTCCAAAAGGTAGTTACGTATGGAGAAGAATGGGCAATAAACTCCATACTTACTCTTTTAAAATGTTAAAAATATTTTGTATACATTTATTATTAATTATATGTGAAGACGATGCACTTACCTAGAATAAAATTACTATACCACAATAGGTAAAAATAATAAAAAGTGAAGCAATGACAAACAAATTAACTATGCGTTAGATACATGGTGCTCACATATTTACAAACATTGTAAAAATAGATGATTTCCCAAAAAAATTAACATTTAATAACCTATGATGTGTGTGAGTATTAATATACTCACACACTGACAGAGATTATTAAATATCACAGAAAATAAAATGAATCTCATAAAAAAATTAAATTATAGAATTAAATTTGCAACCAGTTTCATTTTGTCTAGACTCTAAATAAATTGTCCTATTGAGCAGGACCAGCATGTTTCCAAGCATTCTTATCTTGGATATTAATCCTCTAATTTGTAATATGCTAGTTTACAAAGTGTGCTTTTAAAATAAGTTTTAAACTTTCATTTAATTGTAATATATCAGAAGGTATTTTATTGTAACATTTAACACAGTACCCCATAAAAAATGTACGTACTTTAGATAATCTGAATAATGGTTGATCTATTTTATTATGTCTATCACTGATTTTATTAAAACGAGGTAGATTTTCTCTCTCCTGCACTTTGTGAAAGCGTCTGTGTCTACCTGTGGTTGGGTCTCTGTTTGGTGTCTACTCATGGTAGTTTGCTCTCATGTTGTGTGTAAGTGGTACATAGACATACATGTATAATAAGGCTGTGCTACTCGTATCAGACGCAGATTACCTACCTCACACCTGCCGTGAGTGGTTGCTGCACGCCAAGCCCTTTACAGCCTATATTTATTTTGGCACAGTAACGTAAAGTGCTGTTTCCAGTAGGTACAACTTCGTAAATCCTCCACGATGAAAGCATATGGCGCCCTAACAATGATCTTGTTTCGTTACATCAAACCATTTATCTAAGCCAGACTTGGTTCTATTCAATTCACGACTTGTAGACTGAACACTTCAAGGACAAACTGCACTTTTGAATATTTTTTTAACAAGCTTGTCATTTAAAAGTCGAGCTTTTTATAAAATTAGCCCTTAACCTTAATAAATTACTTGCATCATGGGTCATCGCACAGTAGTGTCGTCCTGGCACTCCCAGTGATTTCACAATGCACCTCAAAGATTATACTTTAGCACTTTACTTTACTTTAGTTTAGGCTGCTGCATCTGGAGGATGCGTCGCTGCTCTCTTGAGCCGTGACCCCAAGTAATTACGCAAGTAATGACTTAACTTTTTTGAGCAAGTTCAGTTACTCATATTTAGTTGTTTTTTTTTTTTCAGAGAATTTGACTATCATTTTATAGTATTTTCATATTTTTGTATGAATTAATTATTTTATTTACTTTTTACATACCTCAGAAGGCATTTATGCAAAATTTACTCATTTACGGAGGAACTTATACATATCTCGTGTTGTAAAATGATTTTTGGAAGTTTTTGTTGAAGAACATTATGTTGGAGGTTCAGATTCGGAGTTTGAAGAGGAGGAGGGAATCCAAAATGATCACTACACTAAAACTGGAAAAGTTATAGAAGGTATCATATTCGGCCGAGTGTATGGGGTGATATGTTATATTATGTTTTAATGTCCGAGAAAGAACGACCGAAAAGTGTTGACAAAAAGCAGTAAATGCTCAAATTTGTATGTACTAAATTAATAATATTTTAACCTTTGGTTTCATAATGTCCCATAAAAGTGCCTTAAATTAGAAGTTTTTTTTTGCTTATCGGGTCCAGAAATATTTCATTATTTCCATTTACTTCGTAAAAGTAATTTAATTGGTTCCCGTAAACAACATTGTGAGTCAGCAGTCTAAAAGGAACCTACATAATCCTGTGTAACATAATTACCGTGTCTACAGTTGGATTACCTACCTGAACAAACATATAAAAGGCTACCTGGAATTCAGCGCGTGTTACATAAGTTTATTTTCATCCCAAGTTTATTTTCATTCTTCTGTAGTAATTGCCCGTGAATCTGCCGGTGTTAAAAGATTCCACAAACAATGACGTACTTAGCTGGCCAGCAATAGACATGTACAGTGGTTTTTCCAACTGTTGTGAATTCATCAAAAGTTTAACAATGGATACAGAGGCTATTTCAATGAAGAACGAATATATCTGATATACAATAATAATAATAATATAATAATAATTTTATTGACACAAAAAAGTACCTATTTTAGACATTATTTTGTACCCAATGGTGCCGATTCCCTTGTTCACAAACTAAACTAAATTTAAGTTCAGTGCATCTTTTTCTTTCTATTTCATTAAGAAAAGGACAAAAGATAAATTTTGGTTTAGTCCTGTCAAATTAATCAGCGCTTGACGTAAATTGACGTAGTTTTAGTCGGCAAGTTTTTAATCACGTCTAAACTTGTATGGAGTAGTGACAGGCACTGATTAATTTGACAGGACTAAACTAAAATTTATCTTCTGTCCTTTTCTTAATGAAATAGAAAGAAAAAGATGCACTGAACTTAAATTTAGTTTAGTTTGTGAACAAGGGAATCGGCACCAATGACTATGTTTTATATTTAACCCAAAGGTTGACTGGTAGAGAATCACCGCAACCCGTTGGTTGTTCAGGCCGCCAATTATACCCCCTCTACTATTAGCAGGACCTGCCGCCCACGGCATGCACTGACCGACCCAGACGACCCCATCACTCTCCTCCAGGAGAGTCATAGGTCTACTAGTACAGTTCGCAAAAGAGTACACACTACAAGATCATCATTCCGACCTCGGCGCCGAGGCCCAACGCGAAATCCTCGACTAATCAGTCCTCCCCGACCCTTGCTTTCAAACGAAGCGCCAGCACGCGCTTTAGCTGAGCAGCATGTAGCTTTAAATCCCCCTGATAATAATCAAAACCTTGATTTTATCCAGCCACCGACGGTCCTTTGTTACCCTCCCCCCTCCTCCGACTCTGCCCTAAGCCAAGGTTCGTACCCCGCAGGGGGTGCCCTTAGCGAGCAGACGGAAATTATTTAGCTTTAAGTATGCCCCTGGCTGGAGGCCTTAAAATCCGTTAGGAGCTTAAGGCACCACAGGATAGACCGGTTAAAGAGTCCGAGCCCCTCGTGGTTACACTCTGAGTTGCCATATCAAAAAAAAAAAAAAAAGGTAGAGAATGCCTTGTGGCATTAAGTCCGCCTATGTACTTACCACTATTGTACATGAAGTTTAAATAAATAAATAAAAATATTAACATTACAATAACCATATTGCTTAAATGCGAAAATTGTAGGCTATAATGATAAAAATCTAATAATACATACATGGGAGCATCTGCAATGCAACAGAACTAGGTGAAAAACCTGTATCTCGGCATACAGATAGAGTATAGAGTCAACAGCAAACCCATCGTAAAAAAAAAAAAAAAAAAACTGTAAAAGTACAAGTTTATTTTTATTTTTAATGGTACACCTGTTAAGTTATTACTGTCAGATGAACATAAGTACCTTTTTTTTTTTCATTGGGAAATTATCAAATAACTTCTCTCGCTCTGGGCGGAGCGGAGGGCGTGTCAGACTTTTTTGACTAAAACCCACCCGTGTTCCTTCAGTTGCCTGTGTGCCAGGGCCACTGTATCCCTTTCGGACAAACCCGCAACCCTGGCAGGATATAGATAGATAAGTACCTAATAGAAGAAAAATAACGACTTTCCCAACTACGTATGTTTACTACAAATATATTTAAGGAGGTCAGGATTATCAGGGGTTATTTAACCTCTCGTATAATTACAGACACAATAAAAAAACATTGTGTATATGAAGGGTTTTTTTACCTTTGTCTTTTTTTTTTTTTTTTCAGAAATAGTGAAAAACATAATGCATGCCCTGTTTAAAATATTGGAAATATTTTTATTTCTATGATTTATTTTATCTCCAAATGAATTTTAATGGGTCTCTTTCTTTTAGGGTGAAACTCAAGAAGATAAGAACTATTGATTTTCTTAGTCGACGTTTATACCGACTACAGAAGAGAAATAAATGTCAGCTATTCTTGGAAATCATGAGGTAACAATCATAATCTAGCATATATTGTTGACTACAAAATTCAACCAAATCCAAAATTAACATTTGAAAATGCAGGTGTTGGGTACCGAATACATAGCGAATGAGTAAGTATTCTCTATGAATCAGACTGTTTTCAACTAAATCAATACAAGTTAGTCGTAAGTCTGCCATGAAACCCATTTTGAAATTACAATTCTATTCCATAGATCATATTGTTTAAAATGTATGTTTGCGATATGAATATCATTGTGAGCAGAGCGCACGCGCAAGCGACCTACATCTCCTGGATCGGCGCCAGAGCATAAATACCTAGTGAGACCACCACTCGTCGTCAAGGTGACATTGTACATACGCCAAAAGATTTACAGAACTTGTCGAAATGTTTATAGCGTTGTATACATTATTGTTATTGCCATAAGAGCTATAGTTGCATGCCTATTTTAAGTGTATGGTACATCTTATGGAGCGACTGCACATGAAAATTAAGAAATTATTGCATTTTTGTATAGTAATTTATACTTATTTTAATTATGTTCGTAGTAATTTGATCGTCATCGTTGTGATGGATGGGAGTACTGGCAGGTTAATGAACATCAATCGGAGTTCAACAGACTGGCAATAATAAAGTGAATCAATAATACTGCAGAATGGTCATCTTCTCCGTCAGTTGCGCTAATTCGTCCAATGTACTGTACCTAGATGGTACATTACACTATTTTTAAGCTATTTTCAAAAAGCTTATGAGCTTACCTATATAATTTAAACTTATATTTTGTACTTATAATTAGAAAAAATCTTTGTAAAAATATGTTAACCTCGTCACAGTCATTAACCTCTGAAGACGATTAGTCTGTTAAAAAAATGGTTCAGACTTAGCTAAATATTTTTAGCTTGCAGACAGATTTAAAGAGAACTATTATTTTTGCTCTCACTCGACATTGGCACCTTAAATATCTCTAATGAGTAAGTAGTGAAGATATCACTACTACCACTAGTTTATTAATCTTTTTTTGTAGGTAAGTACTTTAAATTAGACCTTTCTAATAGTCCTTTTTCAAAGAAAACAAAATCCGGCCAAGTGCGTGTCGGACCACGCACAATAAAGGGTTCCGTAGTTGGGATGAATTTATCCCAAGAACAAATTTAACATTGTAGTTGAAAAAATGTTCTCCCATACATTCCAAATGCAAATGTAAGTTTGTACGCATAATATAGAAAATACTTATAGACTACAGGAAAACCTATACTTCTACTAAGTTCTATTTTAGTTACTGTTTTAGGAACATAGAACTTCGTAGAAGTATAGGTTTTCTTGTCGTGTATAAGTATTTTTTGTATTTTTTTTTTAAGGCTGATTAGTTTCGGAGATAAGAGGGGGGGTGGTGGTAAATTTTTATCTGTTCGCTTAAAACTTTTTTTAAATCTTCTTATTTCTCTCCCAAAAGTAACCCATACCCATATTCAAAATTCATTTATTTACGTAATACGTCCGTGTTTGGGTCACAGAAATTGAAATATGTACCAAACAACTTAATCGAACGACTCGGTGCAACTTGGTTGTGAAAGACGGACAGACAGACAAACACACGAGTGAGGCTATAAGGGTTTCGTTTTATCCTTTTGAGGTACGGAACCCTCAAAACAGTAAAAATGGTGTTCAATCATAAATGTTAGCTATTCTTCTCTTTTTGTTAGTCGTCCCACTACCATCTTTACAAACTGGCTAAATCAACTTAGTTAATTAAAATACCAACAATAAATGAGATAAGTGGACAAATATATCAAAGGCTATCAGTACCTAATCGTGGTTAAATCAAAATTATACGTTAGTCAGTGTCAATGTTAAACAAAAGTCATTCAGTCAGTCAATGCGGTTGTTGAAGTATGTTCCATTATAGCGTGTATATTTTGTTAAGGTATATCCAGGACAGTTAGGAACTGGCATTGTGCCATTTGATCCTCTCAATTATACATAACTGAAGTGCCTAAAATTATAAATACACGTTGTGAAATGAAATATCTGAGATCAAAATATTGTCTATGTTATGTCCTGTCGCAGTAAATGTACAGTTTTAAAATAGTGCCGATAAAAATTATTTGTGGACTATATTTTTATGAAAATAGCATCACAAATCAAGGTGAATGACATCAGTAACATATGGGTTATTCGGAATAATCTCTTTTATTTTTACTTATGAAGTATTAACAGAAAAATATATCTGGAGTCTTTCCAGAAATGTACTTTACCTAAGCCAATCGTTAAAATGTTGTGAAATAATTAAAGACTACCTACATGATTATTTAATCTAAAGGTATGTTGAGACAACAAAGTTGAAAGTAATAAATAGAGCGCATACTATGGTCCACTAGCGGTCCTGGTCCTTTAAAAAAATATTATCTCGTGACTGAGAAGGAATTATGAAAAACGGCTCAATCAGGAACTTCGGTAAGTGTGTCTAGAATTTTTTATACCTTTTATAAAGTTTCATATTGAGACACGAAGCAACAAAATACGATCTAGAGGAATGTGGCCGCTTTTCTTAGATCGAATTTTGTTGTATCGTGTGATAATATTTTTTTAGAAGTGGCGCTAGTGGACCGTAATATGCCCTCTTAATGGTTAGATGCCTATTTCTAAGGGCCACCATATCACAAGGTGGATATATAGACCATTCTGTGAATTAGTAATTTTTTTTTGTATCTCATATAGTAATTACAAGATAAAAGAACATAAGTTCTACATATCTATTCCTGTTTGTCATAGCGGTCTTTTCATTCTGTATAAATCTCACCATGAATCCTTCGGTGAAGTGAGCTGTAATTCCACCTTGTGCTAGGGATGACACTATTAACGACACACTTTACTTCAGTTTTCACGGTGATATTTTTACAGAATAGCATTGCAGAACACATTCCGACGTTTCAAATGCTGGATCATTATCTAGATTCCTTAAGTCAAACACAAATGATAAATATGATCATAAATTAACAAAATCCATAAATGTCTCGGGCATTAATTTATTTTTCAAATCTTCCGTTTTAAAAATAGAAATTATTATTAAAATGCTTGTTGTAGGAGAATTAATTGATGCGTCTTAAAAGATGAATAGAATATTTTTTGCCCACTTATTGTTCTGTGTTATTAAGAAACGTATGTTGGTATAAGTGTACAAGACAGATTAGCTAATGTTCTGCTACTGCCAAGTAACTAGCCAAAAGCTCGTTAGCCGCCCGTGACGAACAGCAGCTGCAACATGCAGACAGACAAACATGCATGCATTGAATCGCACAAACCGGTGCATTGCACACTTGCAGTTCTTCGTCTTTTGCCAAAATTACATGCATTTTTAGCAGGTATTTCGTTGTAGACTAATAATTATAAGCGTTTATTAGTTTCAGTTGTTTGTTAATCTATACTTCTATACATTAATATTAAAAAGAGGAAAGATTTGATTTATTTATTTATTTATATATGCTTTATTGTAAAAGGAAAACAGAAACACTATAAAATATACAATGGGCGGCCTTATCGCATACTGCGATCTCTTCCAGGCAACCTTGGCATGGATAGTGAATTTGTGGACATAAAATGGGGTTGTATTGAATAGGCTCCGAAATTACTGGACCGATTTAAAAAAATCTTTCACCGTTGGGAAGATACACTATCCCCGGGTGACATAGGCTATATGTTCAATAAAATTAGCGATCCTTACTAAAACTCCAATAATGTAAACCGAGGTGTAAAAAATTTACCTAAAAAAATCCTTACGATTCCCTGCGTGCACTGCGAAAACTATTGATTATAGAACAAAATAATGTACTACGACTTTGCAGAACACATAATTATCTACAAAAAGTGTCGCGACATAATATATAAAATAGATTCTAAAAAAAGCAAATTTTGGACGTCGGGTAAGAAACAAGTTTAGTAGGTACTCAAGTTTATAGGCTCTCAGCCTATTTGTTACTTTGAACACTTGTTCCGTTCCGATGACATTAAGTACCTACCATTATTCCCAGGAGCTCCAAATCTATTGTTCTCCAAACCATTTTTCTCCATACATTGATTTCCAAAAGCTTCATAATTTTTACTAGTTAAATAATAAAATACAAAAATTGTTTATATTGCTTTTTTAATTTGAAGCCGCTGGGATTTAAACTATGGAGCACCTGGGAATAAGCCATTTATTTGATAGAGATGACCTGATGCTGCACCAAAGATTGTCTCTGCATGAGGGAATCTCTGGTTACTGGTATCGTCTAGTATGCACGTTGAGGACGACTAGCAAAACGTAATCATAATGATGACCAGCAGCATCATAATAGCTTCTAGTTTTTCAAAGCTTTCATTACACTTGGGGTTTTTTTTGGCTTCGCAGCCTCGCAAGTCGAATCAGTGTATGTACACAGTACATTACTATGTTCAATTTCATTATTGTAACATACCCTTAGATGAAATTTGCTGCAGTTTGCTTTCTTACGGCGTCCTCGGAAAATACTAACCCAGATTGTATTAGCTTTCCTTGGCCGGGCACTTGAGACTTGCACTTTATATTAAAGGTAAAATTGAGCACTTGTTTATTCTCTGTGATGAAAAGGTTCCAGAAAAATTATAACCTTTTAAGTTGTATTTATTTATTTTATTATTTATATACGCACAGTAAAATACATAAGATACGACATAGTTATAATTTTGAGTATTTAGGACATTTCTTCCAGTAGAGAATGGAGAAATGAAAAAGAAATGTAGACAATGTTGTGTGAGAACAAGAAGAGAAAAAGATACGAAATATTTTTTTTTTTTTTTTAATATAACATACAAATACATCAAGATAAAATGTATATAAATACATATTATATATACATAAAATACTCAGTTGAGAGGAAAGGTAATGCTCTTTTAGGTACTCGATATTTGAACAGAGACACAGTTTTTAAATACCGAATGCTTGGCGGAAGTAAGTTCCACAATCTTGCCACATGGACAGAAAAAATAAGAATAGTAGCTAGTTTTATGAGGATGAGATTTAAGGAGGGATCTAAGGTGTGATCTCCACCGCGGTGCGTCGCTAGAGCGAGCCAGTGCCGTAGTGTGGCGGGGGCAGAGTGAGTCATGGCCCCAGGTGGCGCAGATATAGGGGCGGCGGCGGCGTCAGGTCATCATCAGATCAGATAACTGTATTGTCATCGGGACTACATAGGTACTTACTTACGAAAAATTTCAAGACAAGTGGTAGTTGCTCAAAAATAGAATTGCTGTATACTATACGTTCCATTTAATATATTATACTCGTATTATGTGAAGTTAAATAAGTTTGTAAATATTTCCCTGCCTGCAAAAATATTATTATTACGCGACGATGACGACGAATGCAACCTCCACCAAGCTCCTCAAGATATTGACTGAGAAGAGTTTAAGATTGAGTGCGCGCGTCTAAGGGTTTTCGTAGGTACAGTGGCTAGCACACAAGCTACACGAAACTGTCAAATTTCTCCAACGATTTTAAACTTTAAAATGTTGTTGATTAAGTTCAAAATCCAACGAGAAGATTTGACAGTTTGTGGTTACTAGATGTGCTAGCCACCGTACAACATACTGCAAAAGAGCTTATTGATTCGGGTCCATTGGGTATATTGAAGTTTATTTCTAAATTCAGAGTTTTAAGTTGAATGTCCTAACCTAGGTTAGGACTTTGTAATAATGCTTAGTTGCGAAAATAAAGTGGGAGAGGCGACTTTTGTTTTTATTTGTGTTACTATGAGTGTGTTTAGTTTAAAATGTGAACTTCCTGTATGAGTCCCAATAAATACTTTTGCTTTCTTTCTTTCTTTCTTTCAAATTTTGGGTTGGCCCCGGGTGGCAGAAATATACGCTACGCCACTGGGGTGAGCGTAGGATAAACGCTCACGCAGGTAGAAAGGATAAGACGGGTTGTGTAAGAGGTATGGTACGGTATGTTGAAGAGGAGACATAACATCCGAATGTTCTTGCGAAGGCGGACTAGGAGCCACTTGAGTTCTATGCGAAGGTTAGAAACATGGTCATACTTTCGAAGACCGAAACAAAGCGAATGCACAAGTTTTGCAAACGTTAGTTGCAAGTACCATTCTAGGTAGCAAGCGTCAGCATAATCTATAATCGGCTGAATAAGTGTTTGTGCCAAAGTAATTTTAGTCTTCCAGGGCAGGAGACTTTGAAGGCTTTTCAGCGAATGAAAGGAGAAATGTACCTTTCGATTGACTTCATTGACCTGAGCACGTCACGAAAGATTGGAGTCAATAATTATACCCAGATCTTTAACGGTTTCGGTATAGTCAATGTTGTTGTTGTATTTACTGTTCAGAATCAAAAATAGTTTCTCAGAATCAAAAAATGTTGCGTTCAACCTAGGTGATGGCTTAGACTGGCCACAAAAGCTTCCACTAGCCAGAACAAGATTGAAACACTCGGTTCTCCTACCTCAATCCTGTCCTAGGTTTTTAATCCGAGGATTTGTTGCATAATGTAGATGATTGGTATTAATCTTTGGTATTAATAGATTTGTTCCTATTATATTCTTCCTTCTGTTCACTTCTTCCTCTCTTATGGGGAGAAGCCGACCTAAAGACTAATTTTAATTTAATTAGGAAAAACGAAAATTTCATCGGCATAGGGTAATACAGGAATTGTCGCATTTTAGTCATCGGTACGAACGAATACCTATAAGATTCATGCCATAGTAAAATATCAGCTAGTCTGATAGGTAGCAGCCGGGCTGACTGCCATAGGGCCGGTTGTTTCAAACGGTTGGTTTGACGTAACATACGTAAGTCAAATAATAACGATTATACGTGATGTTTAACGTTCGTTAAATACGAAGCGTTGTTTCACTGCATAAAAAACCGATCGTCAAAGTTCAAATGTAAAAGAATAAAATGACGTTAACTAGTGGGTATGACACCGGTTACTGTAATCGTTATTTTTTAACGAACGTTAAGGGCATAATTTTGAGAAACAACGCTATTTTTAGTTTGACGATAGTTAGCGCCATTTATGACGTATACACGTGCGTCAAGTGGACGTGAAACAACCCGCCCTTAGAACCGTTTGACATCACCAAATTCAACTGCTGCTTGAAGGTTACAGCCAGCGAGATCCTATATCGTGGCCTTTTCTTTCAGGATTTTTTCTATGTGGCCAGGGAGTATCACACGTAATCAAAAAACATCCTAAGCCGTACGATAATGTTCAATCCCTAACAAAGAACTCGGACTATTTTAGGAGCACTAAATGTCATCAATATTAGGCGTTGGAGCGTGTGATTATTCTGACGGCGAGACATGGAATGTAGAATTTGATGACGTTACAGTAACCGCGCCGAGATGGTGTATTAAATCGACGAGATTAAGGCCTGCCACGAAATAGATTGATGTAACTGTGTAGGTACTTTAAGTAATAGATAGATTTTTGGTTGTCGGTGTAGATACAGATGATGCAGTTTTCAACATCAAGGAAGAGAGTTTAGGACTATCTACATTAATAAAAGTAAAAATTTAAATTTAAAAAATCTACGAGATAAATTAAGAGACTCAAAAAAAAAATAACATTGGCCCTTGTAGTTTAATATAAGTTGTAGGTCTTATTTTGGTCCAAGACTCGTCGCGTCGCCGCTTTGGGGAACGGCTTATCAAAATAAGAAGTTAACAGCAGCTACCCTTACACAGCACATACATTCATTATTGTTAGGTATAAGCCTTGTCTGTTTGATTTTTTCATTAGCTTAGCGTCACCCGATACGCGACGCGACGTTGCTTGGGAAATATTACCTAGGTACAACTTAAATTAATCTTAAAGGTCCAATTATTATTTTTATTTTTTTTACTTTTTAGAGATAGTTAATTTGTGTGGGGGGTTTTAAAAATTTAAGATGTTACTTTTATTTCCTGCTTTTAAACTCTTACTAGTGAACACGATACGTATGACATGGGCCTCGCCGAAATCTGCGCAATTGTACGTATTTTTCCCACAGTGAAGCTAGTTACTCATTTATCCTCATCTCTCTTTGCTCTCCATCATTAGACCTTGATCATCATCATCTATAACCTTATCATTGAGACCATTCCAATGAAAAACACACAAAAAAATCAAAAACATGATACCTCTGCCGTAAGTTGGTATGTCAAGTTCATTATCCTGCAAATTCCCGATGAAGCTGCAGCATCAGTTCAAGATTTCTCTGTTCTAATATTATTGCAGTACCAGAATACCAAATTTCAACTCGATTAGACCAGTAAAAGATGCTCACATCCATTCATCAACTAGATAAGAGCTGATAATCTTAAAACGACTAAACTGATTTTCTTCAATCATAGCTAAAACACTCTCGAACAAGTCACATTAAAAAAAAAAAAGGTTCAGTCGTTTGTGAGCTACGATGGCGCAGACAGACCTAAGATATACAGATACATGTGTTAAACTTATAACACCCCTCTTTTTCTGTCGTGGGTTAAAAAATAATGATTTGGTCATCCGAGCGAGGTATGTTTTTGATGTGCCTTCCTACTTTTATTGATTTTGGCGATGAAGGTCAGATTCCAACGAGGTCAGATTCCAACTAAGTCAGATTTTGAGTTGGTAATGTACAATACAGTCAGTACCATAATTTACCGTCATGAAATTAAGCTATGTAAATAAGAAATAAAATATTTCTATTCGTAGTAAGTTTTCATAATTATATTACGAAACCAAAAAAAAAAAAAACATTTTCCGTCTGGAAACATTCTTATTCGGCGATGGAGCCCGTGCCACCAAAGAATTCTCGCAGATGTGGTGCGATGAATATAATGTAAGTGTACCAGAAACCATTACTAACTCAAAATCTGACCTAGTTGGAAAATGTCCTAGCTGGAAAATGACGTATATGGAATCTGACCTACTTGGAATCTGACGTCCATTACCGCTTTCCTTTTATTTAGGTAGATACCCAAAGGTCTAATGAAGGTCTAATGTGTGATTGTCGTGTACGACCAGCCGATCTATTCTGTAAAATCACATCGTGAAAACTCGAAGGTGAAGTGAGCTTGAAAAGTGCTGTCATTCTATCATTCTATTATAATTATGTTAGGGATTGGCATTATTGCATCTCACTTCACCTAATTTCACAATGAGATTTGTACAGAATAGATCGGCTGAAGTTTGTACCTTAGCAGAAAACAACACCCAGCGGCCATCCACAGGCAAACTCCATATTCAATCAATTACTATGTAGTCAGTTCCATTATAATAAACATGTAGTGATTATATTGTAAACAGCAACCCCCTTTTTTAAGTGCGCGTCGCATAATACAGGAATCTAGTGGGATATAGGGGATATAAATGATTACCGTGTACCCAAGCAAGAGAGTTCATTGAATGTAATTAATATTGGCGTTATGTTACTTAGATGTTGTGAGGCATTTACATTTTACCAGCTAATGAGGATGTTTGATGCGACATGAAGAAAACTTGGTAGGAAGGACGGATTCAGGTGATACCGCGGGTTTGGCAAATTCACAATTTGTGAGGTAAGGTCCAGGAGTTTGGTAGTTGAACTTCTTTCAGGCAGGGTGAATTTCAGAAGATAATCTGATAATGAATCGTGTGTTTTTAAAGAACTGGTTGAAAACTCTGATCTGTGGGTCCGAAAATCAAAACCAATCCAAGTAATATATCTCTATGGCAAGATATATTGGGTTTTCAGGTTTTTAAATATTTTGCTTAATAATGACATTAAAATAATGAATTGTTAGTAGATTAACGTGAAAGTGACAATACCATTGTTAGTTTTATTGGACAAATTGGTCACTTTTGTTGTGACAAATTAGTCACTTCACATTAAATCTTTGCAAATCTACGCAAAACCATTCGTTATAAAGAAATACAAAATGTACAATACATTGCGCTTTTCTCAAGAAACGATTTTTTTATTTTGATCTATTTCATGTCTATGGAACTACTCCATTTTACCGCTAAGAAGTGTTCGTGACAAACATTAAAATAATTTTAGAGGAACGTCTCATCGGTACATCGCAAAATAGCTTGAACGAATGCCAAGGAAACGGGCAATTTTCCAATGTGCTGCGATTTTAATATAGGGTGGAAGGCTCGTATTGCAGGAAACGGATGCTCAGCTAGTCAAGTTTATAGTCAATTAGCCTATTGTTCGTTCGACAGATTGCCAAGGACATTATTCCCATGAATAAACGAAAATAGCATGAGTAAAATATGTAGGTTAGGTACTCTTACAAAATATTTCATCATCGTTACATACCAAAAGCCACACATTCGGTTGCATGTATTTTTAGCTTGTTTTGAAAAATAACGCTTGTGTTATGTGAGGTATCAACAAAGCTAACTAACTGCTGGTCTCTGAAATCAGATATTGGTTTTTCATGTTCGAGTTAGGTTTTAAAAAATAGAGTCTGGAATGTTTTGTTTTGTTCGTAGAATCTGTGAGATTTAATGATGAAGCTTTTATAGCTAGTAAATGTTCAATGCTGGCTGCTGGAATTTGGCCTCTTCCCGCCTCCACATTACTCCAATTACAACTTAGGTATAACTCAGATGAGGTGCAATATAAAGCCTCCACCTATAAAGGCTCCTACAAACAGGCGCGACACGCGACGCGATACAAAGACACCGTTTTAGTTGGCGACGAGCAGTGCCTTTGTGTCGTGTCGCGTGTTGCGCCTGTTTGTAGGAGCCGTTATAGGTAATCGTAATGCTTATAATGTTATTAGTGTAAATTATGCAGATGTTGCTGTTCTATCTTCAGGTATATTAAATAAATTATATCCGGCCGAGGAATATAAGTAGTTACTTTATTTTAAATATTATAAGGATCGATACTTGAGGCTTCACGTTACTCCTCATGATTATAATGTAATAATTGTAGAATCTCCGAAATGTTTGTTCATCTAGCCTTGTTTTCAAAAGAGCTTAGAAGAATTGTAATATTCCATTGCATCATAACGCGCCACAACTTGGAAGCAGCTCAGATCGCGTTTCTAGGCAACGTCAAGGATATTCTTATTCTATCGTCATAAACAACTTCACGCGAATGCATTATTATTTCAGTGGTGGTGAATAAAATCGCCGAGGTCACGCCGCGGCGTCCGCCCCCGGACTTCTGCTTCATACAGCTTACCTATAAGTACCATATATTTATATGACATGTCATATTATTGATTTCTTTATTCAAGCACGGATACAGTTTACATACATTTTCAAACACCGAAACGAGGTTACAAGAATGCTTGGAAATTGCTATTATCATCTGGCTATAAGTAGGTATAATATTGTTCGATGGGTCAACCTCGAACACTAGAAACTGCACAGGTATCTGCATCAAAATAAGATGTATGAATTCAGCTGTTTTTATAGCATGTGGGTATCTTGTATAATAATTTTGTGTTGTTCGAGTTGATAAACAGCGTAAGCCTTGGCCTAATAATTATGGAGTACGTTACAAAAAGCAATGACTGCCCATAGTGCACCGGTATTAACAAACGATCCTGATTGGATAATTCTATAATCACGACCTTCTGGTGTTCTGTACAAGACCCTAATGTGGAGTATTCGTGTCCATTTCGAGTCAAGATAACTGGCTTCCCTGATCTGCGAGATGACTTCCGTGGCTGCATTGACACGCACTCTCGCGTAACGGAGCATTCGATGCAGTTACGTGTTGTCTATTAGACAATCGTCTCGATTCTAGGTCTCAGTGATCGAAACTGACGATAGGTAGATATTATTCGATTTATGGAATACTAGCTTCCACCCGCGGCTTCGCCCGCGAGGTATGTCGATAAAAACGTCTATAAAATGTCCTTGACCGGGATGCAATCTATCTTTCTGCCAAATTTTATCGAAATCCGTTCAGTGGTTTAGGCGTGAACAGGTAACATACAGGCAGAACGACAGAGTTACTTTCGAAAAAAAAAAATGTGTATAATAATAATTTAAAAATATAATAATTATAATTTAGATAAATTTTAGTTTAGTTCTGTCAAAATAATCAGCGCTTGACGTAAATTGACATAACTTTAGTAGGCAAGTTTTTAATCACGTCTAAACTTGTATGGAGTAGTGACAGGTGCTGATTAATTTGACAGGACTAAACTAAAATATATCTTCTGTTCTTTTCTTAATGAAATAGAAAGAAAAAGATGCACTGAACTTAAATTTAGTTTAGTTTGTGAACAAGGGAATCGGCACCATTGTCGGTCCTAACAGGTACCTACGATTAAAAAGTTTGTTCTGCACAATGTGTTTTGTTGCCTGGCGTAGGTCACCTTACCGGTTTTCACTTTTACATAATAAGCGAGGTGGTACCCAACTATTTACATTCCTCCGTTGGGCCAAAACAATGTTTCCATGAACTACCTAAGTATTTCCTTGCGAACACGTGAGATTAGTGTAAAAACATTGGCTCCAGTAGTCAACAACCAGCCAAAGAAAGACCTTGGTCGATTAGGTATGGGATTTCAGAAGAAACTGCCACTGGAAAAGCCGGTTATCGTGGCTCTCAATCAAGCCGCAGACTGTAACAGAGTACCATTTTTTTTTTTTGTAAATTATAAGTTAGTCAAAATCAAAATATTTTATTACACATAAACCTACATGGGCACTTATGAAACGTCAGAAGCTAGGTGCACGGTTCCAATTAGTCGTTTCCTATGGAGAAGAGCCGGCAAGAAACTCCACGGTTACTCTTTTAAAAATAATTGGCTTTACAATATTATTAAATAACAGTGATAATAGGTATGGGAGGACAGTGTAGGCCTTTCAACAATTACCAGGTACTTAACAAAATAGAAAACCGCCAACAAATCTACACTCTACTAGGCCGACAACGTTCTCACATTCACAAAATATAAAATAATCTAAGTCTATAAAATATTAAAGACATGATTGCAATTACAACTACAGTAACATGTCTGAATAAATATCATGTCCACAAAAGCCACTAATAAAGAATTGGAATTCGATTTGTAGGTAAATAATGTCAAATAATGAAAAGATTATGTCAAGGAAGTATCTAAAAATAATTAAAAATTCTAAATAAACATCGTTATTTGGGAGCAGTTAATAGACATTGACATAGTTATGTTGTTTATGAGGTACCAGGGAAGCCACATGTGCAGAAGGAATTATTGCCAAACTTCCTTGTCTTCAACGTAGTCTTTTATCTTATAATATGCTTTTTTGATAAGGACACGTTTGATGTGGGTTTTGAATTTTCCGTCGCTAAGTTCTGTAACCGACTTTGGCAACTTGTTATAAAAGCGGATACTGTTTATAAGAAATGACTTGCTAGTTTTAGTTAATCTGAATTTGGGTATCACAATTTCATGTTTACTACGTGTATTTATATTATGGAAATCGCTTCTTATTTTGAAAAGTCCTAAGTTTTTGCGAACATACAAAATACTTTCTAAGATATAAAGAGAAGGCAAAGTTAGTATATCAATTACTTTGAATTTATTTCTAAGGGACTCACGAGGACCTATTTTATAGATCGCGCGGATTGCTCTCTTTTGTAGAATGAAAATGGAATCTACGTCAGCTGCCGACCCCCACAGCAGAACGCCATAAGACATAATACTGTGGAAATAAGCAAAGTATACTAACCTAGCTGTGGCTAATATCAGTTAACTGCCTTATTTTTCTTACTGCATATGCAGCTGAACTTAATCTACCTGAAAGAGCTCTAATGTGGGCGCTCCATTGCAATTTCGAATCTAAAGTAATTCCTAGAAATACAGTTTCCATAATAGCATCTAGTTTCTTGCCATCAAGTTTTAAATTCAGACCCACTTGGGGTACATTTGGTAATGAGAACTTAAGACATTTCGTTTTATTCGCATTAAGTAAAAGATTATTAACTGCGAACCATTTTGAAAGAACAGCGAGACTATCGTTGACATGTAAGACATCCGTGTCTTTTCTATCTATTTTAAAAATTAGAGATGTGTCAACAGCAAATAGAATTATATCCGATAAGTTAGCCATCATGTAAGGAAGGTCATTAATATAAACTAGAAATAGAAAAGGGCCAAGAATTGAACCTTGAGGCACGCCCATCTTAACTAGAGACCCAGAGGAAGTCGCCCCGTTAACGTGTACTTTTTGCTGCCTATTTGATAGATAGAAAAGAACAAGATCAGCAGCTTGTCCACGAATTCCGTAGTGGCGTAATTTACAGATCAGTGTGTTGTGGTCGCTAGGTACTAAGCAAAATATGGGTTGGATATGAAACTCAAATGAAAACTCAAAGCATTTATTTCAATTAAACCATTTACAGGCACTTTTTAATTGTCAAAGAGACGGTCAGTTAGTCAGAAAGTTGAAGCTAGTTGTCCATTCCAAAACGTAGATGTCTATGGAGAAGAACGGGCAAGAAACTCCAGGGACACGCTTTTAAATCAACATATTACAAAATCGTGGGTACATTATTCTTGTTGCTTCTTCTTTATAAATGAGACATTGGTGCCGATTCGCTTGTTCACAAACTAAACTAAATTTAAGTTCAGTACATCTTTTTCTTTCTATTTCATTAAGAAAAGGCCAGAAGATAAATTTTAGTTTAGTATTGTCAAATTAAGTTTAAGTAAACTAAATTCAAAAAATAAATAGTTCAAACTAAACTAAATTTAAGTTCAGTGCATCTTTTTCTTTCTATTTCAGTAAGAAAAGGACAGAAGAAAAATTCTAGTTTAGTCCTGTCAAATTAATCAGCGCTTGACGTAAATTGACGTAATTTTTGTCAGCAAGTTTTTAATCACGTCTAAACTTGCACTTGGTGGAGTCGCGGGCAAATTCAAAGTCAAATAATTTATTTCAAACTAGCTTTTGCCCGTGGCTCCGCCCACGTGGATGTCGGTTATCACGTAAAAAAGTAGCCTATGTCCTTCTCCATATCCCAGGCTATATCTCTGCCAAATTTCATGTCGATCGGTTCAGCGGTTTAGGCGTGAAAACGTAACATACAGACAGACATAGTTACTTTCACATTTATAATATTATCATTATGGATATATATATATATTTTAATAAAACTAAAAAGCTTGAAAAAGCAAAATCGACTGCGAAAACATACCTAACTGAAAAGAGAAAAACAAGCATTTTAATCTATAGAATTTTGGTATTACAGGCTGAAATATGGTGTAACTTTTGTTTGTACACGCCTGCAATACCAACATTCTATAGATTATAATGTTTTTTTTTTCACATTTCAGTTATGTTTTGTGATTTTTTATTTATTTATTTATTTATTTAACAATTTATGTACACACATATAAACAGACAAGAAGAAAGGAACAGAAAAATACGTACAAAGGTGATGCTTATTTCTAATGAAATCTCTTCTAGCATACCTGCGATAGGAAAGTAGATATAGAGATGTAGACAACTTGTGTGAGTGTAGAAGAGAAAAAAAAAATATACATAAAATCAAAATAGCTATACCCTAATATAAATACTAATAAACATACAATCCAAAATAAATATCACTCAAATATATACTTAGAATTACAATGCAGTGGAAAATAATAAATACATAATAATATGCAACTATGACGAAGCGGAAAGGTAGTCATCCTTATAATATTTTTTTTCTTTTTTTTTTCTTCCTTTTTGTCGGTGACCTCAGTTGGTATTATAAACCATAGCTATTCTCAACAACTGCTCACTGTGTTATAACTCTTTCTTTATGACCCAAACCAAAGTCATAACGGTCCATAAAACTGGCCGGCCAAAAGGGCGGTGTAATGTAACCATTATTGTAAGTATTGTGGCCAACACATCAAGTTACCACAAACTATCAATATTTCTCTTTCGATTTTGAACTTAATTTCTTATATCTTAAAAGTTCAAAATCGTTTGGAGAAAGACAGTTTCATGTAGCTTGATGTTCTGCCCACTGTACGTAGTTAAATCACGTTCGACTCAAACGTCTGTGTCGTATTAATTACTATTGACTGTTGTTTACTCATCAGTGAGTCTCGCTTGTCCCAAGGCCCGAGCACGTCACACGTCATCCCAATAATTATCTGTGACAGACATTGCGGTCAGGATCGAAAGAATTTCTGGCAAGTAACGTCCCATCGATGATTTCGATCGATGCGTTTCTCTATGCTCGTGTTTATGCCGTAGTTTCACTGTTTGGTTGGTCGTCTCTTTCCTTTTGTGTGTAGAACTGTGGTAGCACCATATTTTAAGGTTAGGTTCACACGTCTTAAGATAAGATAATTTTTTATTTGTCCAAAACATGAGTATACACAGCACACATAGCATGCAAGATGTTACATCAAATTATAATTATGGCAGTCATGTTTTGCCTGAACGGCGTACAAATATAAGATGTCGGACGCTACACAGCATCAATTGATTTTAAAAATTCGTATATTATAGCACATTAAATAATATAGCAATTAACAATCCAATTTAGACCATACATGACTTAATGGTACAACAAAAATACAATCAAATAGTGTCATAAACTCATAAATAATACAAATAAAAAAAACATACGCACGTTTATTACAATATTCGATTATTGGAACAGCGGGCTGCTTGCACGATACAATTTTCTCCGTGTAAAAACGAATAGCCAGATTTATGGTGTAAATTATGCGCTACTGCAGACCGAATACGTTTTTTATTTATTTTTATTGAGATTAATAGCAACCAGTTACATTATTAGGACTTACAACTAGTTTTAAAAAAAAGCAATTTGGTTATAAAGTAACCCACAACGCTGTCCACAAGTAGGCATAGAAGTTTAAGAAAAAAGAGCTAATCGCTAGGAACATTAATAGCAGTACGAGTGCCAAATACTCAATTAAAAGTTAAGTGATAATAAAATTAATAAAGACTATTAGGAAAAAAAATAAGAAATATATAAAAAAATAAGAATAATTTGTTCAAAAATAAAGTAAAAAGATAAAAAAAAATATACAATATTTTTGTTGTGATATCTAATAGGGAATGGCGAATAAGGTTTAAAGTTCATTCGGTTTGCTTGACAAGTCCGGTGGGTATTCGATAAACATAATATATAACAAATTTCTATGTACTTGTACAGTGGCCAGCTCATCGAACTACACGAAACTGTCAAATTTCTCCAAACGATTTTAAACTTTAAAATGTTGATGATTATGTTCAAAATCGAATGAGAAAATTTGACAGTTTGTGGCAGGGTTCGCCGATATATATCAGTTTATAAAATTTTGGAGATTAATGTTTACCCTGGCAACACGCAGCGCAAAACTACAATTCAGAATAATTTACTTTTAACTTTTTAATGATTACAAATTATTATTAAAATTAGTTGATTTATCTCACAAACAAATGAAGATTATTATAATACTAGGTACTTGTTTTTTCAAGTGTTCATTAAAAATACCTTTCTCAAAAAAACACTAATTCTTTTGTTACTTTTTTAAGTAAAAAATGTGGTAATTTGACACTTATATTATTTTACTAATTCCTTTCACATTTTTAAGAGTTTAATCCCCTTACAGAATGAAATTCGCTTCTTTTTCTTGGCCTGGATATATATCCGATATATATTAAAAAATCGGATTTTTGATATTTATTATAAAAATGGGATTTTTTCGAACCCTGGTTTGTGGTAACTTGATGTGCTGTCTACCGTATGTTTTTTTCAGTACAAACGTGTGAACGGGTCTAAAATTAAACTTAGGGCACAAAAACATAAATCATTTGTAGTTCAATTTGACGTATAGGACAGAAAAGTAATACTTCCCAAGGAAAATTAACGTATCAGTTATTATAATTTAAACCATTACCTAACATATAATTTGTTGTTTTCCGGCTAATATAAAGCTTATTTGTTGTAAATAAATCACTGGAATGTAATATAGTTGATCAATCCAATATTTTACAAAGAATATACTTATTTATTACACTTGAGCGCAATTGCAGTAATTTCAAGTAATGTAAAACTTAAATTAGCGTAAGGCACAAAAAGAAGAAAAAAAATTGTAAATTGACGTATGGGACAGAGAAGTAATATCTCCCGGTAGAAACTTAATGTATCAGCCATTAGTAGAAATAAAGTTAAAGTTTGACACACACTTTGCCCATAGGTAATTACCATAGAGTTGAATTTGTATAGATAATACATCCTTTTGTATCCTGCACGTTATAGCATGACTATGGTTACGCTAACGAAGGAAGACTTCACGACAAGGCCATAATTAAAATGATCTGATACGTCTATTGAAGTTCTAAAATTCTGTTTAGGTGAAGCAAAAACCTGAGACGTATGCGACATTTTTTGAACGATAAAACTATTTCAATTATACCAACAAAAAGAGCAGAAAATTCTGAAACCAACTGTATTTTTAAGTCATTTCGAGCAAAATGTCCCTTACGTCAATTCTTATTACAGGTATCGATATATCCTGCAAAAAAACGTGCAGTACAATGCCGTGTGTCATCATCATTCATCATTTCAGCCGAAAAACGTCCACTGCTGGACATAGGCCTCCCGGATTGCGGTTGTGCCATAATCGCCACGCTTGGCAGGCGGGTTGGCCATTCCCGTAGCCCCCCAGCCTGGGGGGCATGCGGGGCCCGCCAGCTAGGCGGGCATGCGCCGGGAGGGTTGTGGATGTAAAGTCTGTGCCGGTTTACCATGACCCTCCCATCAAGGCGATGAGGGAACACCGCTGAGTTTTAGTGGGTACTCGTATACTGCCATTCTGGCAAGGAGTCCCACATACCCCATCACGTCCCATTTCTCAGGGTCAAAAAAAAAAAGGCGGATTGGCGATCGCAGTATGGTGTGTTAAAAATGCAACTACCATGTGTACCTAGCCCTAAAGCTTTATCATATTATCGTCATATAGTAATCCACTGTATTTTCCACACACGGTCTTTCAATGCTTATGATGAAAAATCCATCAAAAAGATGTACTTATTAATTACTACTCAAGACCACAATTACAAGGGGTTGTGTACTTGGATCATTTTGTTTACATTTTCGGATAGTTTTGTTTTCACAGTTGCAAAAATGTCATCATTCTGACTTCAGGTGACACAATATTAGCAAAAACAGTTTCAGTGGTTTACGATAACAAATACAAAAATAAATCAGTTGATTTTGGCAAAAGCGCAGGACTTTTACATAGATTAATATAATCTAACTCACAGACTTATTATAATTACGTATTTTTTTTTTTTTTTTTTGGAAAATCATCCATCGGTTATAATATTATAAATGTGAAAGTAACTCTGTCTGTCTGTCTGTCTGTATGTTACGTTTTCACGCCTAAACCGCTGAACCGATCGTCATGAAATACAGCCTGGAATATGGAGAAGGACATAATTATGCTACTTTTTTACGCGATAACCTACTTCCACGCGGGCGGAGCCGCGGGCTAAAGCTAGTATACAATATTTGTAAATATGTGAGCACAATGTACCTATCGCATTTATTATTTTTTTGTCATTACTTCACTTTTCATTCTTTTTACCAATTGTGGTAAGTAATTTTTATTCTAGGTACATCGTCTTCACCTATAATTATTAATTAACTAGCTTTTGCCCGCGGCTCCGCCCGCGTATATGTCGATTATCGCGTAAAAAAATTTGCCTATGTCCATCTCCATATCCCAGGGCCTCAAGTCTGCTATTACAATAGTGTCAGAATGGTCTCTTCATTGTGAGTTTTTGACAGATTTGCCATACAAACACTGTCAAATACTCACAATGGCGAGATCATTCTGACACTATTGTAATAGCAGACTTGAGGCCCAGGCTATATGTCTGCCAAATTTCATGACGATCGGTTCAGCGGTTTAGGCGTGAAAAGGTAACATACAGACAGACAGACAGAGTCACTTTCACATTTATAATATTAGTATGGATGTATACAAACTATTTTTAACATTTTAACCGAGTAAGTATGGAGTTTCTTGCCCATTCTTCTCCATACATAACTACCTTTTGGAAGGGGCAACTAGAATCAATTAACTATTTAGGTATGTAATTTTTGACGTTCAAAAGTCCATTTTACGTGCTTATTTGAAATAAATGATTTGACTTTGACTTTGATACAAGGTGATGAAGCTTCATAAAACTGAAATAAAAAGCATCACATTGAATAGTGAGATGAGGTCGACTAATTCATCTTTACAATGTAAAATTAAAGGTGTGTGTGATAATTGGAAATATCAGGTGTATGAGTGCGTTGTTTGGCAGCTTTCGTTAGTAGGTGGTCGATATTCTGGTCTAAAAACAAAAAAAAACAGCGTCGGGTCGCCCACGAGCGCGCTCTCGCTGCTGACTACAGCCTGATGGCATTCAATGAGTAACCCTTTGCGCAATACAGGTGACCTTATTTTAAACTCTTGGAATGCGTATTCCAGAACGTCTGGTACATTTTAAATTGTATCGGTATTCTAAAGCGATGTCTGTAAGGGAGATATTGCTGACAACGTATGCCAACAATTTGCCAGATTAACAAGAAAACGCGGACAGATTTGTAAATATAGACTGTAATGTTGTGCAGTCCACCTTGATGCAAAACAGCGATACTGCACGTAGATTAAAAAAAAATATACAAATACAAATAATATTTTCTTTAACAAGCTTTGTACAACAAAGCTACATAGCTATTCTAGCTAGTGATAAAAATGTCCCTTTAAGCAAATAAATGTCTGTATTAGGATACAAATACTGGTCACCGTTCCTTCGTCTCTGTTGATGAATGCACAGATTGAGATTGATTTTGATTGATTTTTCCACAAAACACACATAACTGAACGCATAAAAAAGAAATGGAAAAATAAAAAGAACATTTGCATAAAAAAAAAACACGAGTGAAATACGATGCGATCTCGTGAATCCGAAGTGGGTTTAATATAGCCGTGCTCTTATTAATACCCGGCTCACCTAGAAGCAGGCGGCATCGCATAATTCCCGTGTCTACCTGTGCAACCCGAGAGCTCACTCCGAAATAGCGCGCTCAAACGAAAAACATTTCCAGTGACCCGCTATTGTGATTTGATCACTCATTTTTTTGCATACGTTGGCAGCTCTCATCCCAGCCAAGTCATTGTTAGTAGTTTTATGACAATATAAATCTAAACATAGAACAATGATCATCGTTATATATGCTGAAACATAAGGCACTGGGTTCTAGCCAAGTGTCTAGTCATAAATTAGCGAATAGCTAATCTAGTTGTATTCGAATCGATTACGGGTAGTCTGTCTACGTAGCAATGATGATACGATGCACGATGATTCGATCAAGCGGCTTGTAAACAAACCCGAACATGAGTCGCATCAAGTCGCATGTGCATTCATCTCTTACTTATTTTAGATATGCGCTTGTCACGCAATTGACAAATATTGAATGTGTACATGAGGGTTTAAAAACCTATAACCAAAATTAATCTACCTAGCCTTTTCCCAACTATGTTGGGGTCGGCTTCCAGTCTAACCGGATGCAGCTGAATACCAGTATTTTACATGGAGCGACTGCCTATCTGACCTCCACAACCCAGTAACTGGGTAACACGATACCCCTTGGTAAGACTGGCTGTCAGATTTTTGGGCTTCTGACGACCCGTAACGACTGTCAAAGATCCACGAATGACAGCCGGGACCAACGGTTTATCATGCTTTCCGAGGCACGGAGGAGTCTCTGTATGTAAAGGTGGTCACCCATCCACTGACCAACCCCGGCAAGCGTAGCTTAACCTGACGGATCGACCCGTGCGGCTGTTATTACTTAGTCACGAGCTCCTCCTCCTCCTTAAAAACATATAACCATAGATAGATATACATAAATCTAATTAGGTAGGTATAAATCCCCTAGAAACTATAAAAAAAATCAGAAATCCACTCCAGAAATTCACTATCCATGCCAAGGTTGCCTGAAAGAGATCGCAGTATGCGATAAGGCCGCTTATTGTATATTTTATAGTGTATAAGTTTTCCTTTTCTTTTGTAATGTGTAATCTGATGTACAATAAAGCATATATAAATAAATAATCAATATTCTGTGGTTCCGTGTGATGCCGGACGTAAAGAATAGCACCACCCCATTTCCTCCCATGGGTGTCGTAAAAGGCGACTAAGGGACTTACTAGAGAATGGGCAGCAGCGTTCTCTATGCATTTTTAACACCATACTGCGATCGCCAACCCGCCTGCCATGCGTGGCGATTATGGCAAACCCCCCCAATTGAGAAAGAAAGAAAAATGTTTTATTTGGGACACGCACAAGAAATACAAAAAGTAAAAAAATAAAACATGAGCATTTAAAACTAACAAAATTTACATTGTAAACCTTTGCGAGGCCAAAAAGGCCACTATCTCAGCATAATGCTGCGATATTTAAAAAATAAATACCGCAGCGCTGGTATTCTGATAGGGCCCGCAGTAATGCCACTTGCCACCAATTGGGGGAGGCCTATGTCCAGCAGTGGACGTATTTCGGCTGAAATGATGATGATGAAATCCAATATTTAGTTAAATATCCATTAGAATCTCGGTATACCAACATTCTCATCATTCTCTTGCCCTTTTCTCAATGTATTTGGGGTGGGATCAATATTTTATTTATTTACCTACTATTACCATTTAAATATTTTTTTACAGGTGGGAAACCAATATAACGATGTAGTCACAATTTCCACACATAGAGACGTCGCCCAAAAACCAATTATACAAAACAAAAATCAAATGTTTTTAGACTGTCCTGTTTTTACTGACTGGGTCCAAATTAATTTCCGTCGATTAACGTGGATATTGAATACTAGCTTGTGCCCGCGATGAAATTTCTTGCTCTCCCGATCACCCGCCCAAGATATTATTTTGTTTTCACTTAGCGTTTTTTCTTTTTACTCGATAGCCTATACTTTCTTCAAGAATTGGGCTATCAAATGCAAAAAAAAAAAACAAATCCGACTGGCAATTCCAGAGATTAATTACCCCGTCCATACAACTTACAAAAACCTCTATACAATATAAGTATAGATATATTCTTCCTCCATACGTTGTCATAAATATTGGTTGGTGGTATAGGCTCACTGATCGGTTTTAATGACGGATTCCTACGGAATTTACAGTGCAAAATTTGAGGGGTCTAATTAGTCCTCTCATTCTGCCAAACAGATTCCTACATTGCTTCTTGTTTCTTATCTCGATTTTATGCCTATATCCCATCGTTTTTTTAAGTCGGTTATGACACCTTGGCACAGCAGCAAAAATGTTTGAAGTTTTGCATGTTAGTAATCAAGTACATAGCGACAAAGTTTAATATACAGGTGAGTCTTTATAATGTGCACATATCGAAATGAGAGAATCTATGCCTAATTTTATCCACGGAAAAAGACAAAACAAAAAAAATATGGAATTTTTATTTCAAAATTTCTCAATAAGACGCCCCTCTTATTGAGAAAATTTACAAGTATTGTAAAAAAATTATGAAAAAAAAAACCTGATTTTTGCTAAAAAAAAAACATGGTTTTTTTTTCGATTGAGGGTTGTTTTTTCCCCAATTTTTGGACGCCTAATTACTTCCAGTCATTATGGAGTTTGTTTAATCGTGATAGATCATTAAAAGTTACACCGTTTTGTTTACACTGGGAACAATTTTTTTTTTTAATTCCATAAAAAGTAAAATAAAATATTTAGATTTTTTTTTATATTTTTCCTTAGATAAAATTAAGCATAGATTCCCTCATTTCGATATGTGCACATTATAAAGACTCACACTGTATGTGTATGCGTATTGAATTAACAGGTCCGCAAGAAGTTATAGTGTTCGTTCGAGCCAGTAATAACAGCACACCCCCTTCCCCGCTCTGTTCATGCCCTCTCCCCCCCACGGTCGCCCGACAGCTGACTCCTGCATTTCAGACCGAAATAAACCCGTAAATATGCGTCAGAGCATGACTGATCTCGCGATTACTTATGAGAATAACTCGGTGCACTTACAGCGACATTCTGTCCGATGAATCAATTTAAGTAGATTTCAACGCACATTTCTTTTTTCCATGACACATTATGTTATTTATATTGGTGACAATTGTGTGCATTTGCATGATTTGCACATTCATAAATAGAATCGTTATGTAGTTTAGATGTGAATAAGCTCACCGAAATGGAATTGTGTGGTACTTGGGCTCTGTGAGTGCAACCCTTTGACTATTAAAGGTTAGCAAGGAAAACGTTTACAGAAAATTACATGAACCTTCATTGTACAACTAAATGATGGTGTTAACGCACAAAATGAGTTTCTAAGTGGCTACTGCTTTTTTTTTTTCGAGTGAAAACTTCTTTAGTCGCGTTGAGCACTTTTTGGGTGAATAAAAACATGGAACACTCATCATCGTCACCGAACGCTTTCCATGAGCTATATGTATACTGTATATATATGTGTACCTACTTTTTGGGTGAACAAAAATCATGGAACTCGCGTCATCGTCACCGAACGCTTTAGTTAGTTTTCACTTCTATCGGCAGTACCAAAGACTACCCTGCATGTATTTTTTTTTGGTAATGGCTACTTGCGGTTTAACTTAGGAGGTTGTCTACTGCTTAACCGGACTTTTCTGTGGGTACCACAATAAATTAAGGCCTCCAGCTAGAGCAAAAAACTTAAAAACTAAGCGACTACAGGCTAAGGGCACCCCCTGCGGGGGTACGGACCTCGGCTTAGGGCGTCGCTGCGGGAGGACAGCAAGGGACGGGCTAGATCGGATTGTAAATTGGCTCCTGCCTGCAGGTTCTTCCTTATATAGAGGTTCACAATTAGATTCGCATTGATAACCGGCTCATCACGAAACTATATTGCGTTAAACTTGCTTCCAGCCTGAATGTGTTGCTTTAGAGCTGCATTTATTTTCAGAACTGCGTTCAAATGCTGTTCGAGTACCAACGCTTGAGATTATTGCGTTTAGATAATAATCTCTGACCTGAGAGCGGAGAATGTTGGATGATTTAAGGAGTAGGTAAATAGAAAAGACAAGTACCTAGTATCCAACTGTTTAGTGTCTACCTAGTAAGAAGTTACTTAGTCGTGAAATGAATTAAAACTACAAACTTCAGTAATTATTAAACAGTTCTAAGCAATAAGATATAGTTTGTTGACCATTCATACATTATTACAAGCTTATTAGACTACTTCACAGATCGCTACCGTAAACAGACGTCAAAATATAACCACTAGCACTACGTAGGTAGGTACTTTGCAAACCGATAGATCTCATTCACATAGTTTAAAAACGATTGTTGTTATTTTCTTTTCTATGTTTTTCGTCAAATAAAGCATCAGCATAGTTCAAATTCCTTTCCCCGGGTATTTGTTTATCATTCAATTTTACTGAAACATTTTTATTTTAGGAATTTTAGCTTTAGATTGTAAAAATAGTTCATCGATGCTGCCGTATATTTCTTTGTGAAAGTAGCACATCGCCCCAGATGGGGTTGATGCTTACAATTAATTAATTTAACTGCCCCCGCACAGCCTTTAAATATCTCAATGCTGGCACACGTTTTCGCCATTAATAAAAATAAACAATAATACATGTGTCATCTGTCTCAGAAATAAAAGCTAGGTTAAACACTGTTGCACATCCGTCTCTGTCAGTACAGACCAGTACAAACTCTTTTATTGGGTGATATTGACCACACAAGAGGACTACGAACGAATGGTAGCTGACAGTTTTGTGGGTTTACTTTGTGCTCCAAGGCCCTAGCACAACGGAAATACGACTATCCTATAGCATTTCGGTGACAAGCACAATTAGTATCACCCATAATATGAATAAAGTCCTTAAACTAAGTGAATACCTAATAGGGATGATTCCTGGGTAAAAAAAAAAAAACTGTTTAGTCCGTCAATCAGATAATAAAAAAATATTAGACACGTATTTTTTGCTTTATCATATTAATAAAAAATGACTTAGATAAAACACATTAAACTTGGGGAGTGGGGGCTCGTAACGTTCACAGCTACGTATAAAATCTACTGAGAAGTGACGTCATGCCACATTTGAACTCAATGTATCGCCGTAATGTTTTGATTAAGTAAAAAAAGAAAAAATACGTGTCCAATAATTTTTAATATTCTACATGACGGACACAAAAATAATATGTTTTGTCATTATCCCTATTATGTGCGAAACGAGTGTTCTCAATGAATTATAAAATGGTTTGAAGTCACGTAATAAATAGGTAACTACTTGTTCTAGAATTCAAAGTAACAGTACCTGGGACACTGAATTAAATCTCCAAAGATTTTGTTATGATACAAATGAAAAGAATTTCATTTTGAATGTTCGTTATATTCCGAATAAGGTTTTCAGCGAAAGAAAAATTGGAAAAATTGTCCGGAAAATTGGAAAATTCAAGAAAAACTGAACATTGTTTTTTATGGGATTTTTGTATGAATGGAACGGGTCAGCTAGTCATACAAAAAAAGGGTTTATATTGTAGAAAACATGTAATTCTGTCCAACTGCCCGATTATAGAAAATAGGGAAATTACATACATAGACATTGTTTTTTTTTTTTTTGGCGTTTTGGATCGTGGTCTATAACTACGATGAGAGTATTAACTAATGTCTATATTCAGATAATTGATCGTCGACATCGATATCACATAAGACTACACACCATCAAAACTAGCCCTGGAGTTGTCGTTGAGATCTTTTGTATAAGGTAACAGCAACATTACCAAAGCTGAGTCATAACTTAAGGAAACATGAACTCGTCTACCTAACGAAATAACCTAGGGGTACTCTTCGATACATCCCTATCTTTCCGCGATCATATAGATAGTATCGTAGCTAAGGCTAAAAGAATGCTTGGCTTTATAATCCGTATGTCGAAACCATTTCGTAATTGTAGTAGCATTATTTTACTTTACAACGCACTAGTAAGGAGCTCCTTGGAATATTGTTCCACTATTTGGTCTCCCTATTATTCAACTTATACTAATAATGTTGAATCTGTTCAGTCCCGTTTTGTTAGGTATTTATGTATCAAGAATGGGATCCGTAAAGCTATACCTGATTACAATGAGAGGTTGAGGCACTTTAAATTGATTACCTTAAAAGAAAGACGTAACCATTCTGACTTACTGATACGTCATAAGATTATAAACGGTTCTATAGATGCACAATTGATTAACTATTTTAACTTTAGGTATTGCCAACGTAGTAAGCGTCATCATCGTATTTTTGAATTGCCTACATCCACCTTAAATTCCACATTTAATAGCCCCTTAACACGTATGGCCAGGCAATATAATGAAAGGTCCAACTTGACAGATTACCCTATTGATATTTTCTCCATGAGTTTCGCTTCATATAGACGCTCCCTATATGAATAGCACGACGAGCGCACTTCTTTGTAGCTCAGATGGTTTTGGTTTGTAGTGTTCTAGATTCTAGTTTTAGGTCTAATATAAACACTTTTTATTGTTCTTTTTTGTCTCTAATATTCATATACTAATGTCATGCATACCTGTTATTTGCATGGTTACTAAAACGACAATTTAAGATGTTATTTTTATTTGAATTGTAAGTGACTGTACTGTTGGTGTGCTTATTATAAATAAATAAATAAATAACGTATACAGGCTGCAACGTGATTAGAGACAGGAGGCGGGGTGATAGTAACCTCATACGAGTGCGCCAGCCTGTATATAAACGACCTAGTTATGGCGTCTCAGAAGCACAGACGTAGGGTAGGTACTATGACAATAATGTTACTTGCAGACTCGCAGTTACGTATTAACAATGTTAGTTATGCAAGCAGACGACGGAACTGCGTCTTTAAGACATTGGGGGACAAGGCATTATGTGGTAGCTAGATTTCTTATAGGTACTATATACGAGTATGTTTGTTTCGCATCACGTCTTGCTATAGTTTGACCGATACCGCTTTAAGATTTTACTTTCACTTTGACAACATAAGTTAATGTAAGCTGACATTAGTGAAATATCTTAAACTTTATCCAGTAGATTGATGAGTAAATGAGTGCTTATTTGAAGTAGGTGGTATGGTGTGGCAATATTTTTTACGTCACACCTGGCCATACATCACACCTGGCCTGTTCCGTGTGGTGCCGGACGTAAAGAATAGCACTACCCCATTTCCTCCCTTGGGTGTCGTAAAAGGCGACTGAGGGACTTACTAGAGAATGGGCAGCAGCGTTCTCTATGCATTTTTACACCATACTGCGATCGCCAACCCGCCTGCCAAGCGTGGCGATTATGGCAAATCTCCCCTTTTGGGGGGAGGCCTATGTCCAGCAGTGGACGTCTTTCGGCTGAAATGATGATGATGATGATGACCTGGCCATAATGTAAGTTTTACCGCACGCTAAGCGTACAATAAAACTCGCATTATGATCAGATGAAGACGTAAAATTGTGTACTCACCACGGGCAGTAAAAAAGAAAGCCCTCTTTCGCATATTTACAACCCTCGTCTGCGGCTCGGGTCACAAATACCTGCGATTTCGGGCTTTCTTTCTTTTACACCCCTTGGTAAGTAATGTACTATTACACTCCTTTTTCAGGTGTGATAGCAAATATTACCTACTTAAGGTACTTGGCATACCTATTACATAGCAATGTGTTTAGAAACGCAGAATATGTGTACTGTTATCTACTATATAAAAATAAGTCGGGTTTTCCTTCCTGACGCTATAACTCCAGAACGCACGAACCGATTTCCACGGTTTTGCATTCGTTGGAAAGGTCTCGGGCTCCGTGAGGTTTATAGCAACGTTTTTTTTTTTTTTGAATGGTTTTTACGAAAAAATTAGGGTAGGGTAGGTAGGTAGGTAGATAGGGTAGGGTAGGGTAGGTAGGTAGGGTGGGTAGGGTAGGTAGGTAGGTAGGATAGGGTAGGGTAGGGTAGGGTAGGGTAGGGTAGGTAGGTAGGTAGGTAGGTAGGTAGGTAGGGTAGGGTAGGGTAGGTAGATAGGGTAGGGTAGGGTAGGGTAGGTAGGTAGGTAGGGTAGGGTAGCGTAGGGTAGGGTAGGTAGGTAGGTAGGTAGGTAGGTAGGGTAGGTAGGTAGGTAGGTAGGTAGGTAGGTAGGTAGATAGGTAGGTAGGTAGGTAGGGTAGGTAGGGTAGAGTAGTGAAGTTTATACTATAGGTTTTGACAGAACGAAGTCTGTCGGGTCAGCTAGTACTTTTTATTTGCACCAATGACAACTCCATTTTATATCCCTAAATTCACTATCCATGCCGAGGTTGCCTGGAAGAGATCGCAGTATGCGATAAGGCCGCCCATTTTATATTTAGTAGTGTATAAGTTTTTTTTTTCTTTTGTTATGTGTAATCTTGTGTACAATAAAGTATATATAAATAAGTAAATTATTACATTACATAACTGTACGCCTTGTTTCTCCGACGGGTTGGGCAGAGGTGTACCTACAATACACCCACATTTCGCCAGTTATATAATAAGGGGCGAGCCTATTGCCATCAACTGGGCACAAATCCAGACTCCAGGCTGAGAAATTTTAGATGGAAAATCGGCCAAGTGCGTGTCGGAACACGCACAATGAAGGGTTCCGTATTTGGTATGAATTTATCCCAAGAACAAACCACATTGTAGTTGAAAAACATGTTCTTCCATACGGAATGTATGGGAGAACATGTTTTTCAACTGTAAATGTAAGTTTTTTTTTCTTCTAGGAATTACTCCTGTATTGTGGGTGCGTTTACAAACATTTAAACTCACATACACAAACAGCCAGACCCGGAACAACTACTTGTAGGTCATACAAATATTTTTTCCGTGCGAATCGAACTCGCAACGTGTAGCGCATAGTCAATCACTTAACCACTGCGACAACCGTGCCGTCAAGTGCCGTGATAGTTTTCTTTTTAACTTCGTTATATATACTACTCCTGTGATTTTTTTTCACATATGCAAGTACAACCATTTACCTGGCAGGGGCAGGGGGACACACTTGACTCTAACAAACAAAAATTTGCACTTCAAAGCAATATCGGATCCCTGAATCGAAAAATGGCTTTCACAAACCCGCAATATTTTTGAACGGCCTATCGAACGATACCCCTCACTATGGGACAGACGAAAAAAAAATATCATCTCCACTTTTCGTGTAGGGGAGGAACCCTAAAAAAAATATTTCTAGATGTTATATTATCACTTTATCGGCGTAATTAATATGTATACTCATGCCAAATTACAGCTTTCTGGTACTAAAGCTCTGAGCTAAGCCGCGGATAGACAGATAGACAGACAGACGGACGGACATCGCGAATCTATAAGGGTTCCTTGTTGACTACGGAACCCTAAAAACCCAATAACACTTTGCCCGATCCGAGAATCGAACCTAGGACCGCTACCCAGCAGTAGCGCTTGCGATCATTAGACCAACGAGGCAGAATAATTATTATGTTTTAAAATATCTGACTAAAGTGGACTAGGTTACCGCCGCACCGAAATTACATCAGATAAACAGTAAAATATTCCAATTTAAATTACAAAGTCAGGCATTTTCATTACAGCCTGTGAAAATGGCCACGGCTACATGACAACCGCAGGGTTAAAGTAGCGATGCGACGGATTTATGCGCTTTCCGAGGTCAGGGAATGAAAACAGCGCTGTGTGGCGCTGCAGCGACAGCGGTTACAGCACGAGGGTTGACCGTGCCACAATGTTTGCATTGCGCCGTTGATCGATCGACTTGTCGCTACCGTATACAAACCAGGGCCGGATTAGCCACGTAGCAGGTGTAGTAAATGCTACAGGCCCCGCACTCTGGGGGCCCCGCTCTTGAACAGAAGGTCCAATGAAATATTATGTAAGAATGGTCAAAAGAAATCAAACCTCTCCGAGACGGCATGCTAAAACTTTCGAGCTTGCTACGCTCGCCCTCGTTTCCCAGTTTATTTTAATGCTTCAACTTTTCTGCATATGTCGACAAAGTAACTCCTATTTCAGTATACAGTAAGTTCAATAGTAAGCCTAGCCTATCCGAGGTGCTAACAATAGTCAAGGCTACCTTCGCTCTCTCTTGCAACAGCTGTTTTTAAAATGAACCATAAATCTTTTCAAAAAGTACCTACTACAGTCAGCATTGTTTGAAAAAATATATTTGGTTGAAGTACCTACTAGATCAGAACGTATTTATTTAGAAACATTGATTTGAATAGTGCTTTATCGTAAAAAATGCTGTTGTAAGTGCTGTTTCATTTTTTTCTCCTAAGCTTTAAAACTTAAAACATACCAAATTGTATCATAGGAGGCAGGTAGGCAGGGCTAGCTAGGTAGGCAGGCTAGGTAGAATTTGCTACAGGCCCCGCGCTGACATAATCCGGCACTGATACAAACTATGTTATATGTAAGTAAGTATAGACGATAGCCATTTAATTAACTTTGCCCAAGGGATTTCTCCCTTAGGCGCAGTTAATTAAATACCTATCGTATGGCACATATTATACTCTACATAATATTCCAACCTATCGATCGTCATTAAGTATTTAATGAAGTGGTCAGGTTACAGTGGCTTTGAGACAGTTTTAAAACTCAAACCGAAAGTCCACATTTTGTACCAAATGAAGAATTATAAAAATCGGTTTATGAACAAATAAGCTATGCCCGAACGTATATTATATGATATACTAGCTGACCCGACAGACTCCCTTCTGTCAAAAGCTATAGTATAAACTCCACTACTCTACCCTACCCTACCCTACTTACCTGCCTACCTACCTACCCTACCCTACCCTACTCTACCCTACACTAGCCTACCTTTTACCTACCTACTCTACCGTACTCTACCTACCTACCTAAAACATAAAAAAAAAATAGATAGTAGCCGATTCTCAGACCTACTGAATATGCATATAAAATTTCATAAAAATCGGTCAAGCCGTTTCGGAGGAGTATGGTAACTAACATTGTGACACGAGAATTTTATATATAAGAATTGACAAACACCTCCTTTTTTTGAAGTCGGTCAAAAATAATTTATAGCCGAGAGTGCATCTCATGACAATTCCAATAAATCTAAACACGGTTAGGATATATTGTTTTATTACGAATTTCCGATGCCTACCTGCCGTCTTCGTCATCAGATCATTTTGATCAGAATCATTTATTTAAATTTGTTTAGTTATAGTCGCTTAACTATCTTAATCGAGATATCTTATTGCCACCCGTTAAATACTTATCATTGAGGAGTTCCCGAGGCCATCTCTCATTTTCTTCATCAGTTCCACTTCATCTAATGATATTTTTTGAATGCAAATGCTTAACTTGTCGATGGAAATACAAAAAACACTATATGTAGGTATGCCTAAAATATTTGAGGAGTTCCCTCAATTCCTCATGGATCCCACCATCAGAACTGGATTTTGATAGAAATAAGACTAACCTAAAAGTATGTTCTTTCAATTAAAAAATGATTTTCCAAACCGGTTTAAAAACGACGGAGCACTGAGGTAACAAAACCTATAAAAAGAAACAACCGAATTGATAACCTTCTCCTTTTTGTGAAGTCTGTTAAAGGATAGGATTTGAAAAAAAATTGCTTTTCTTATATATACACTTATATTTTTTCAAATCCTTTTGGGACCACATATTCAAAATCGAACATTATGTTAACAAAGTGGATTTTACAAAAAAAATAAATAATAATAATCTCGTCCCTTCTTGTTGCTGGCCGCCAAGCGAATTACATTAAAATTAATGCCATCATTGTTTAGCAGTCATATTTTTTACGATTGGCCTTGTGTATAGACTATATAACCTACCTCAACTGGGAGATGCGCTGTTGTCTAAGAAAATTTCTAAAATTTCTAAAAGTAACCCTTTCACGCATGGCATAAGAGTTGATGTCTACTCATAGAATGAAAGAAACCTATAGGTAAAATCCAGTTTACTACCTCAACTACAAAATATAAACACCATAAACACGACGTTAATACTGAAACTTCCAATATTGCGTTTACTAGATAACTTGTTTACTAAAGCTTCGCAGTTGAGTGGATTCTATCGAAATCACATTTCATCGAAATTGCTGCAGTGCATGCAGCGGCCGCGGCCGGCAGACGCTCACACCGCCAGTCTATTAGGGCTTAACTGTATTAGCTTACCTGCAGAAACTACACCGATAATTGAGCACTAGACCGGAGGATCCCGGCCCTGTCAATAAGATTAGAGACGAGAATCGCCCCGTCCAGCAAGATGTTTACATGGAAGGAAAATTTACTTTATAACAGCCACACTGTAACGTCTAAGAGGTATTTGAAAATTCGGAATAATTTTTAGAAATTATTTATATAGGGACTGAAAATTACTGTCACTGAGTCCCAGATATTGTAAGTGTGAATTAAATATAATGTAAATATAGCACAAAACAAAACACAACGGATGGAAAGTGTTCACGTAGAATTTTCAACATCTCTGTTGCAGCAAGTCAAAATAGAGGAGATTTATCTTACAGCGCGGAATTCAATGTTTTCAAAATGTTAAAACAATAAATTTTGGGGATATTAAAATAACTGCCATACCGAACAGTTTCGCCAGGCAAAGCATAACACATGTTGTTTTCAAGAATTGTGTTTGTTGACTTTTATCTCAAATTAGTTTTGCAGAAAAAGATCGCAAACATTTAGCACTGAATTAAAACGCGCATATATAATCTTTCCACGTACACACACGACATTAATACGTGAGTCAAACTCCCACTTGACCCATTTTTGAACGGGTGATCTCAATGAATGCCCCGTTTTCAACATAAACATGTTGCGAAAGCCTACACCAACCCAACCATCTATTTATGGATGTATTTTTAAAAGACGACAAGTTTTCCCGTACTTTAATATTAGGATAGATATCTTAAAGTGCGTGCGAAGTTTTGACAGACTTTTGGGCGAACAGCGTATATTTGATCAATTATGCATATGCGGATGATCTCCGTCATGTAAGCACTCGATTTAGGTTAAAATGAAAACTCAGAAAATCTAAGAAAATACAGCAAAAGAAACCATGAGGCAAAGCAAAGAATGGGCATAAAACTACACCAACTGGAATCCAAGTTAAACAAGAAGACACATTTCCAATTTCCTTGAATCGTAAAAATTTCAATATTGATCTTGAAGAAACGATATTTAATTCTTATGGTACCGGCTTGCAAGGCCATTGTGAATTTCTTCTTGCTTTATCGCAGATTCGCAGTCAGTCAAAGATGAGTGAATTTTCTTGATCGTTTCTTGATACTTCATTTACTCGTAAATAGGAACTTCTTAAATAAACCTATATACTTAAAAATAGAATATACCTAGACATTGTATTCCTCAACGGTCTTGCAATAGTCTTTATTTTTTAGAACTAGTAAGTGACCAAGTTCGTGCTCATCCGACATGGTATGTTATAATGCATTTTCAACGAATACCTGAATGTTGGTATCGCTTTGAGCGAGTATGGCTTTGATACGTTAACCAGTTCTGGAGAATATCGCTGACGTGTCGTTACTTTGATGTTTTTATTTTCTATTCCAATTTATTTGGGGTTTCTTTCTTCCATGTATTTTTTTTTATCCATTCCAGATACTAGAAGCCGTCATCTCAGAATTTACTCAATAGTTTATTTACAGACCACAATGTGTACTTAGGTGGTAACTTAAAATTGTATGTGATCATTGTGGACCCTGACACAATACAGCAAAATAGTACGAACGATGAAGGTCTTACTAAACTCTAGCTTATCAAAATATCAGTCTTCTGAACTAAATCTAATATTATATCGTTTTTTTTTTAATATATGTAGTAGTAGTTTAGTGAACTAATACACACTTATATTTTATATTTTGTTTAAATATTCGTTTACACTATTATTTGCATTTTCTTATTAAAAATTGTTTTCGCGTTTTTATAAAAATATTAATTTTTCTTAATTTTTTATTAATTCTGGATGGTTTTTATATGTTTTTATGGACATTAACATATGGACTTTTAGATTGTATTTTTAGCCGAGAAGCTGAAATGTTTTATCTTGATTTATATCGGAGTGTGTAACGTAGTGTTTTCGCGTTTTGTATAAAATTCTTGATGCTTACGAACTAAATAGCACACATGCACCAACCAAAATATTAAATTTTTTATCTAAGTTTGTTGTACGTGTGTTTTCTAGTCTATATCTGTGTCCAAGTAAGGTACAAATAATTCATTAACATTTTCTAGTTTTGAGTCATTAAAAGTAAAATCTATATTTAAAAGTGCTTTTTGAATAAAATTTATGTTATTTAAAGGTGTTTTTAGTTTATTTCGAAATTGTGTGCGTTCATTCAAGTAATGGTTTCGGTGATTATTGGATTTAGAACAAAATCCATCATTTAAATGTAATTTGTTTTGATAGGAGACTAGTAAAGAAATGTCATCCGCGAATAAAGCACCATATTGTGTTTTCCCGTTTTGGTTTTCAGTAAGTCATTTATATATACTCGTATAAAAAAAAAAGACATCCTAGAGGTATTGAAGCGCTAATTGATTTGCTATTGGATCGTACTTTTTCTACTGTTTGTTCTCTGTTCTTTAGGTAGGATACAAACCATTCATGAGCTTTTCCGCGAATACATATTCCGTATAATTTATTATGCGATATATTAATAAATTGTACTTTGCGTTGGCTTTGGTCATGTCTAGTAAAAAATACGCAGTAAACTACTGCATATTTTTTTATTATTAATTATATTAAGTGCTTCTTAAATATATTTAGAGACTGCCAAAATTGTTGAACGGTTTTTGCGCAAACCGTTTTGGCTTTCGTCAAATATTTTATAGTTTCCGCAATATTTCTACATCCACATGGCTTTTTTTAAAGATTTTTGAGACTGAAGGCAATAGAGCTATTGCGAGGTAATCTGTTTAATCTGTTTTTGATTTTTTCTTGTGTATCGGTTTAATTTGTGATTTTTTAAATAGTTCAGGAAAGACACCTTCTTGTAATGATTTACTTACTGTTTAGCCATAATATCATCTTTCACACTATCCATCTCTTCTTTCATTGCTCTACCTATTTAGTCATAGCCATCCACTAGTGATCACTCTCATGCACAAAAACTAGCAGAAACCTGAAACAGCTACCTATTTTATATATTCCGTGCAAGAATCCTGAAAACCTGCGACACGCGTGGAAATCTATCGCTCAGCTATTGTACTAGTTAAATGTAAATGTCCGGAAGCGCATCGAGCTAATGTCCGAGGCTCGAGGTGGCTTCAGTGTGTAACATCTAGGAACTTCCAGTAACTTCTGATGTTTCCTACTGTAGTTGTTGGGTTCAAATACGTTGCAGATTTGGTAATGTAGATGAGGAGCAAGGGCATCAATAATCTCTCATTATTAACCACGTTATTTTCATCGCGTTCAGTGACCGTCAAAATGAAAAAATATTAATCTTGGGTAACACCTATGCGAGTATGAAAAAGTGACTCGTACAATCCTAATTGCAAATAATCAACAAGAAGCAGTATTTGCCCCGAAGCAACAACTATCGCACTGAACTTTGACATCTGGACGGTCTGGACGGCATTGCCCTGTCGCAACATGATATTCTAGGCTGTAACTTTCTTAGTTATTGTTATGTTGTGTGTTGTTAGGAGAGTGCAATGTTTTGTAAGGTTGTTTAGCAATGCAAAATGTGCGGGTGTGAGGGGTCCCGGCGGCGGTGGCGGCATGCGCGGGAGTGGGGCGCGTGGAGGAGGCATGCGGGAGTGCGCTCGGCTCAAAATAACCCGTCGTATTTCGGTCGCACGCCCCCCGCGCCGCCCTCGCAGCGCCGCCGGCGCAGCGCGCGCTTCTCGCACTCCGCACTATCCGCTAACTATTCGCAATCGACCGACGTCTTGGTTGTTGGACTTGGGTTATAATGACTTGACTTCTGCTAAATGAACCCGTGTACTAGTATAAGTTTTTCGCAGTGGCGTATTTATTTCTTAATACACGAGCGCCGAAACGAGGATTGTTTTACGATAAGGACTAGAAGCGTCGAGTGAGAGTTTTTTGTGCATTGTGCTGCAGTGGCGGCAAAATGGAGAAGCAGTCGAGGTGGTCGGAGCAGCGCTCCGAGCAGCGCTCCGAACAGCGCTCCGAGCAGCGCTCCGAACGGCGCGAGCAGGTGGTGCAGCAGCGCACCGAGCAGCACCACTACACGCGCCAGATGCTCTCTCAGCAAGGTAGGTCAACTGTGCTACCTACCCATGTCACTCAATATCTGTGTACACACAATACCATACGGAGCACTGTACTTAGCTTAAACAAATCTAACCAATTTATAATAATAATAATCACTGCTAATGCGAATATTATTTTGATGTATCATGATCCTGAAATTCATCACATAATTGCTTGTACCGCGGAGTGGCGGCGGGCGCGAGGCTGCGCGCGCGGCGCCCACGCGCGCGCCCCAGAATAGCCGCACTATCTCGCTCGCGGTGGAAAAGCGCTATGCACAAATAAAGTTACGCACCAGGAAGAAACTAAAGACACTCGCAATCGGGTCGCCTCGCGCGACGCGTTGCCGGTCGGGGCCTCGGCGCCCCGACATGACCCATATATGCATTGTATGTCCGAAAAAACTACCATCTGTAAAATGATTTTCCTACGTCAGCCCTGTGTGCAATGAAAATGCTGCGAATTGCCTATAATATAAACATGAAGGATGACAAGTGAACTCACAGCTGTTAAGTCGTAATTTGGTCGCTGCTACGACCCCCAAAGCTATTCTTTTATGCAATACTTAAATCTCAAATGGGCACCAGATCGTTGTAATCGCGACGTGAGTTCGCTCGTCCCTCCATTAAGGTTGCACCGCGAACTTGTTATAGCATTAAGAACTTGTTTACTTATAAGGCGCAAAGACTTATCCTTTTATGGAATCTGAACAAATATGTTTCCATTCAAGGATTATTTTTTACCCAACTAGAATGCTTCAACGTCTGACTTAAGTTAAACAAATGTTTTCACATGAAGTAACCACTCACATACCTACTTTACTAAACCTCAGCAATCAAACATTATTGATTGACTCTAACATTATATTTCTATAATGAAGTTTGCATGGTAGACTGTAAGATAATCCCGATATATTTGTTTTTATAAAGATGTTTAATTAGATTGAGTGACGCAAAAGCTGAGGGATGTTAAAGTTGCATAATATTTCGAGATTTCCAGAAATAAAATGAAAACAGCTCATCTTGAAATTTGATTACCGCCTTACAGCTTAACATTTTTTTATCGCGCGATATATCGGCAGTTCTTTGTATGTTTGCTTCGAGATTTGGCATCCTTACAAGAATTCAATTTTTTTCTTGTTCGGGGAATTTGAGCAGATTTTAATAATCAGTTTAAATACAAAGTCGAAAACATGCTTTTTTATTAAAAATATTGTTGTAAGGAATACGAGTTAATCGTAATTGAAGTAGTAATGAGGAGACACATCATCGGCAGTTGTTCAAACTGAACGCCGCGTTTAGTATTAAATTATGTAAAACTGTAACAGTGGTATACACACGCCATCACCGAGACACTTGCGTGACTCACAGGCTCGCAGGTGAAATACCTCATGAATACCACGTTGTATAATATCACTACAATCAATCGATCAACATGCACTGCTTGCACTAATTGGTCGCACCGCTGCACCGTGATAAATAGCTCAAAAGCTTTCCAAAAGTATATAATTATAAATCAACGCGTAGTGATAGTAGAGCGGTACACATCTAGCCAGCAATCGCATTTTCAAACTCATACCCACAATGTAAACAAAATATTCACGTGAAAAGAAACCTTACATTAAAATATGAGGTTTAAGATAACTTTGTTCTCAAGAATACATTCATTTACTTACAATATCGATAAAATATATATATATTGATAATAGGGTAAATCCAGGATAGATGCCCCACTTTTTGAAATTACTATATATCTCTTTGTACAAAAAGCAAGATTCTTTATTTTGTAAAACGGGTAGGTACTTTGGTTTATTATCTTCAAATTTATGAAAGGAATAAACGTTATCTTTGATATTTCCAGAGTATTGGCGATTTTTGCGGATCTATAAATTTTGGGACAACTATCCCATATAGGGTTAATCTAATCCATGTAAATTACTTTTAGGATAGATGCCCCGTCGAGAAAGAGGACATTTATCCCGCAATTTTTTTTATCGCACCTAGCCGTCCCATGCAATCGCAAAAAGACTTGCAACACGGTCAACCTTAGTTGTAGTGGCAGAGTTTCTCGATAGATATAACATGTGTTTCATTCGCGAAACTAGAGTAATTGCAATCAAGGCACCTATCCCACTGCGGCATCTATCCTGGATTTACCCTATGAATGTGAGCAATATAATTCAAACTCGTGGTAACAAATCAATAAAAAGTGAAGTAGGTAATCGAGTCTCCTCGACCCATAATAAGTAAGTCCATACTAAGTACCTATATGAGTGCAGCAGACGTAACAGGGCGTGGCATTGCAAGTTTTTGCTCCGATCGCATTAATTATCGGTTTTCTATTTCGACGTACGACTGAGAACTGTAGAATAATAGCGTCATTAGAGTATGACGTGAAAAACGCCGGTAAAATGCCATCAAGCAACGTTTTCACTCTTTCTTCGCGATCGACGTTCAATAGAAACGGCTTATAATACCTACCTATCTGTTCGTGAATCACATTCACTTTTTACAATTGAACAAGCGGCAGTATGAATGCGATGGCTGAATGGATGCAATTGATTATTTCATTAAAAAGTATGTTAACATGATGTATCAATGTGACGATGCTTTGACGAGAATAAAATGTAACGGGTATACGTTATAGACGTAGTGCGGTACATCCTAGTGAACTACATGGAATTATAAAAGAGCGCGTCTCGGCCAACGGTCGGCGCCACAGCTAGATGATCATCTCGATGTGTTGGTGTGTTCCGTCTAGCGCGTAGCTAGAACGTGCTCACCAGCCATTATAACGTAACATGTTAACTGTAGCGCGTCGCGGTGCCTGGCGATGCCGGCTGCTCACTGCTAACCACTCCACGAGAAAATAATATATACGGAACTAAAACAATTAACTTCACTAAGCACACCATTTTGTTGATAATTTGTTGAGAAATTCCAAAGATAACAACTACATTATTTATAAAAACAAAAACAAAAATACCCCCCCCCCCCCCTTTTTGAAGTCGGATAGTAAAAGATTAGAAATAAATTACACATACTTTCTTCCATAGCTATCAATCTAAGAATGACGTTAAATGCAACCATATTTACATACCATATTTAGAAATTATTTAGATAACATACCTAGACTACATATATCAAGAGAAAAATTTCCAACGTTAATGAGAAAATAATATTCGCATGGATTGATGTCTTCAATTTCCATCCCGCGAGCGGTATAGTGATTTAAATTTCACAACGAAAGCGTAAGTTAAAACTTTCGTCCACGCCGACTCTCAGAGCTGGGAACAAAAGTCGATAAGAAATTATTCACGACGAACACTTCTTTGAACAGCTGATTCACTAACAAAGCATTAGAAAACACTTCTTGCTCAAATGGTCATTGTTTAATACAATGCGATCACTTCATAGTATGATATGCCGTGAATTTTCTTACTAACGATTATATAGGCACGGACGTTAGCTGACACGCAGATAAGTCACGAATCGTAAATTATTCGAAAGCTCTGGAGTCACACACAAACCACAACTCGCATTGGAGATAATGAAATCATGGTCTGTGTCGAGTTCAGCCTTCGCAAATAATATGTAACATTAAAACGGGCGAGACAACACTTACTGCTCGGAGCGCGCTGACTTTTACCGCTCTTATCTCCAAATTTATTATCTGAGTGAACAGTTAAAAACTTTGCAGTCGAGTCTACTTTCGCTCTGAGCCATAACGATTTGCTTATATAGAATCACTCGATGCGTTAAGTTTCTTATCATTATAATTATAATAATTTGTCGGTGGTTCAAATTACCATGGGATACTAACATGGTTCCCTATTTACTTAAAACATAAATAAAATACAAGTCCGAAATGGTCATATTAAGAACTTATTAACTTTCAGAAACGCATGTACCTACCAACTGATTTAATACATTTTTAGAATGTTATTATTAGGTATTTACTAATCACTCTGAAATTGTCAATCATTTTCTATTTCATTCAAATGTTATGGCCGATCACTCAATTACATTTAACGAGGGCAGCAAATCCATTTGCTTTTCTGTGAAATCTTAACTATTTGATTGAAGTATTATTTATTTAACTTGCAGTAGAGCGTGTGATGTATAGACGGGTATCATACTGACTATTATTAATTAATACGAACAAAAAGACATCTATTTCAGTATTCATCTTCACACGTACCTATTAACTGTTACGTTACCTGAAACTGAAAGAATAAAGTTTCAAAAGCAGTGTCATACTGAAACTTAGGTGATCAATCATGGTCTAACGATCAAAAGGTACCGATAAAAGCTTTTAATAACTACTGTACCTAGACGATAAGACAGTCAATTTCTTCACAGGTTTATTAATAGATGACCTTTGTGGAATTTTCTCTTCATTCTATAGCGTTAATTGCGACTGTCAATGTGAATTACGGTTCTTATTAACGTACAAGTAGTAGATTTTCAAACATTCTATATTATTAGGTATAGAAGTAGGAAACATATTGCAAATGTAAAAAAAAGACAATAGTTCTAATACGATTATGTCTCCTAAATAAATAATAATTTCATATATATCCCCTAGCTGTATAGTCGTGCACAAAGACAGAGTTAGCTTTCTCCTTTTAAAGATGAATTATGATTGTACCACTAACACTCTTTAAACTAACTTGAATATTGCATTAGCCATAGCCATAGAGAACAGTATAATGCAAAGGTTTGTATTCTTTGAGCCGCGTAACATTGCATAAATTTCCTCCGAGCTTTCGACGTTTAAGAATATAAATTGCATGGAAAAATGAAGAGAGAGAACATCTTTAATAGAGGAAAGAAAATAAGACTGCAGGTAAAAAGTAATACAGTTTATGCAGAGTTAAAAGGGATAATCCTTTGATGCCAAGACCACAAATTAATTTTATACTTTGAATATTAAGTAGTTTGTATACCTTTAAACACAAAGCTTGTTACAATTTAAATAACGGTTTTATTCTAAGAATTGAATTAGAGGATTAAATTGGAGGGGTTTGACTTCAAAACATTCATAAATAAACTATCTCTGCCAAATTTCATGACGATCGGTTCAGCGGTTTAGGCGTGAAAACGTAACATACAGACAGACAGACAGAGTTATTTTCATATTTATAATATTTATATGGATATTAGTATGGATTAAAACAATTTCTATTATCTAAATGCTATTACAATAAAAATGAATACTTAAATGACAAATTTGAAATAACATATTATAAATGAAAATAATCACAATATTATTATATATTATTATTATTAATACAAATATTATTATAACAACTAAGTATTCAAATAAAAGCTCTCTTCCTCTCCTACTTTTGTTATGCCCGACAGGGTCCACAATGATCATATTTTTGTAAAACCTACCACCTATGTTCACATGTGGAAGCAATAAATATTTGAGTATTGAGTATTGAGGTAATTCTTTTGTTCGAAAAAGCAAGCGTGTTCCAAGTTCCAATACATTTTTTGTGCTATGCACGTCATGTAAGTTTAGGCGTGACTTGGCTTGCGGACCGGGGTCACCACGATCCCGGTTATTCCGTCTCGTTAAGCACATAGAATACGGAACCGACCGCAGCGCCGGCGCCGGCCGCTGTGTTGGTAAACTTAGCGATCATAACGCTACAAATGATAACAATGAACTCACACCATTCTTGACGTAGGGACATTTCATTTTCTATGACTTTTCTATCGAATGTTGCCTCTTCTTCGGCACGCCACTATATAAGATACTTGTTATCGAACAGTCCAAGCCATCATCGTCAAGATTTAATTAACATAAGGCTGGCGGTGCAGATTCCCTTGTTCACAAACTAAACTAAATTTAAGTTCAGTGCATCTTTTTCTTTCTATTTGATTAAGAAAAGGACAGAAGATAAATTTTTGTTTAGTCCTGTCAAATTAATCAGGGCTTGACGTAAATTGACGTAATTTTAGTAGGCAAGTTTTTAATCACATCTAAACTTGTATTGAGTAGTGACAGGCGCTGATTAATTTGACAGAACTAAACTAAAATTTATCTTCTGTCCTTTTCATAGTGAAATATAAAGAAAAAATGCACTGAACTTAAATTTAGCTTAGTTTGTGAACAAGGGAATCGCCACCACTGTCAAATAAATCCTAACATTTAAATTAAAAAGCGTTGTTTTTTCTTACAAACTTAAAATAGCAGTGATGGGCTCATCACTACTCGCTAAACCTACCAAGGACCTGCCTCGGTCTGCACCTGTCACTACTCCATTTAAGTTTCTACGTGATTGAAAACTTGCCGACTAAAATTACGTCAATTTACGTCAATCGCTGATTAATTTGACAGGACTAAACTAAAATTTATCTTCTGTCCTTTTATTAATGAAAAATAGAAAAAAATGCACTGAACTTAAATTTAGTTTAGTTTGTGAACAAGGGAATCGGCACTAATATTAGTTATTATTAAAATCAGTATAATATTACGTAACACACTTACAGTAACAATGAGTTTCATTTTGATACTTCAACCACATTAATTGCGTTATTTACGTGGTTGAACAGACAAATTTTCTCGAACATATAGCAATTACGCAATAAGGTCCTGATTTTAATAACAACTGTATTAATTATCTGTATACAACACATTTCGCATATTTAAATAACATTTAAATTCCCAGCTATAGTTGAATAGGTACAGCGGCCAGTACATCAAGTTACCACAAACCGTCAAATATTCTCGTTCGATTCTGAACTTAATCGTCAACATTTTAAAGTTTAAAATCGTTTGGATAAATTTGACAGTTTCGTGTAGCTTAATGTGCTGCCCACTGTATATTAACTTAATTACGATTGATAATGAATTGGAATGTCACGATTCGCAAGCTCAAACAATATAATTATTGATTGCCCAGTGAAGCTGCCCCAAATTGTTTCCATAATTTATAATATGTATGTAAAATTATTAAATTCTTTAATTTATTTAAAAATCACGTTTTCCATTGGAAGCAACATAAAATATTGTTGTATAATGTTATATTTTCCGTAATTCCATTGTTTAGTTTCGGCAATTAGTGTTATGGACGTGAAAACAAATCTTGAATGTGTTTGTGTTTGTCGTGATAAAAATCCATAATAAGTACCTATAAGAATTATCATCGATACTTAAGTAGGTAGGTATTATATTTAAGTCAATAAAGGGTTAATATTTATTGCTTTCTTAAGCTCATTATCTTTCTGAAGCTAATAATGATTTAAGTATACTCAACTAGATTTTGCCCGTGTGGTTGTAGGTTATCGCGTAAAAAAGTAGCCTATGTCCTTCTCCATATCCCAGGCTATATATAATCTCTGCCAAATTTCATGACGATTGGTATAGCGGTTTAGGCGTGAAAACGTAACAGACAGACAAAGTTACTTTCACATTTATAATATTAATTAGTATGGATGGATTTATGAAAAACAAAGTTAGGTACCTACTTACAGCTTCTTCGACGGTCTGTCCATGACTTTGATTCGCTAAGAATAGGTACCTGAAAAGTCAATCAACGTACAAATTAGCTAACAGACTGTCAAACTCATGTTGTTGTGATTGGCTGACTGAAACATTAACAACCAATCAAATCACTTGACATGAGTTTGATTATGACATATGCTTGATTGTGATATGGTGCTTGATTATGACATGTGGTTGATTAGGTTAGCTCATTGGTAGTTTATTGATTATTTATACTAAACATACTTACCAAGGCACAAAGGCTATATACGCACTTTAATAAGAAAAACCCTCATTTTAATAAATTATAGTCGACCGTACAAACGATCGTTAAAACAGAGCGTTTAAAAAGGCCACTTACAAGGCAAGCAAGAAGTATAAATAAAAATGATTAAATTAATTGGTATTAAGAAGCGGTTCGCAATTTCTTTTACGTGTGGCAAGTAGCGGGGCTGGCAATTATATCGACCATAATAACTTTGATCGTTGCCCGAGATAGCAATAAGAAAAACATGAAATTTAAAAAAGGTTGAATTATTAATACACGTAAAAAAATGGTAGCGGAGATGGTCTAGTATTAATAGACAAGATATGAGGAGAAACAATTTGTTCATAAGTAAAGCATATGCAAAGTCGTTTGTGTAAAGTGAATACGTAGGTAAGTATTTACACGGAAAATTGAAAGTGATTTTCTTGCAGATAAACTATCAAGCATAACTGTGAAATATTTACCTCCAAATCATAACCTTATATGTTAAATCTTATTATTTCTATAACACATACAATTAGGAGACTACATTCAACTACACTCCATTTATATAACATTAGAAAAATAACGGTTATCACCCTTTCTTTTTTCGATATAACGTATAATAAAATCGGCTATTTATCGATAAATACAAAGCAATGTAGATATACTATTTACCATTTACATTAAAAAAATAAAACTTACACAATAACTGTCGTTATTTTGTCGTGTTTTTTCTAATGCTAATGGAGTTTATGTGAAAAATTTACAAATCTGTTTTTAAAGTTCGAGCATACTTTTTAGGGTTCCGTTCCAAAGTGGTAAAAAGGAACCCTCATGGTGGTCTCAGTCTGTCTGTCCGTCTGTTAAAGCTGGATGTCTCAAGAACTACTAATGTGAAATATGGAATGTCAACTTGAAATATGGAATGGTTTTAGATGACGTTTGCCCAACTATTCTGCAAATAAGATTTATTTTTTGCAACAGGGACTGAACGGGGTCTTAAAAATTCGAGGTGGTGTTAGGGCATATGTGGGGTATTATATGAAGGAGCGCTATTTGCACATTCTTATACGTTTTTCTTTATTTTTTTAGGCCGCATAGTTGTCTACTTTTGATGAAAAATAAAACGATGTCTCTAAATAGCAAACTTTTTCTAATAATGTAGTTTTTAGGTCAGCGCCATCTCTTGACCGATAGTCGAAATAATGTTTTTTTTATTGATAATGTTTGTTGCTACGGAACCCTCGGTGCTCTTGACCGGTTTTTTTTAATACTGGTGGAGCTTACAAATCTCAGGCTTTATAAATTTCCGTTAATTATTGTTTATTATATCTGTCTTAAATCATCGAAGAAATATCAACTCAAATAAATAAATTACATTGATTATTCAAAAATATGTCGTTAAACGGATCTCATTTAAGTACATAGGTACCTCATACAAATTGGTGGCTAAAAGGTCGAAAATGCATTTCAACTTGCGCCATGGACCCATAGTTCATCACTGGCACCCATGCCGATGTCTATTTCTGTTTCTAGGTAACCCGAAAATTTATTCGAAACATTGCGTTTAATGTTTTTTTTTCTCTTTCAGTTCCTTGCATTAGATCGGGGACTATTACAATAAATTTAACTGCCTATACCTAATGACGTTCCCAGTCTCCATACAAAAATTCAATCAAATATGTCCAGTAGAAAAGAACAGAAGATAAATTTTAGTTGAGTCCTGTCAAATTAATCAGCGCTTGACGTCACGTCTACACTTGTATGGAGTAGTGACAGGCGCTGTTTAATTTGACAGGACTAAACTAAAATCTATCTTCTGTCCTTTTCTTAATGAATAGAAAGAAAAAGATGCACTGAAATTAAATTTAGTTTAGTTTGTGAACAAGGGAATCGGCACCAATGCCTAAATACTCATATACCTATTGTCATCTTGCCATCTTCTACATATAATTACAACCAATAGTTTAGTAGAGAGGCGCTTGTAAGTTTTAAACCAAATTAAAATCATACGTTTCGTGCGAGTATTATAGCTCGAGTCTATGATTCATAATGAGGGCCAGTGACCATATGGCGCGGACTGGGTCAGGTTTGGCTGTGGTCCGACTGCGGGCGGGCTTGCGCCGGGGCGCCGCTTTCGGTCGTGTCGATGTAACAACACGAAATCCGTGAAATGCTCATTCAAACAACTGCTATAACTTTGGGTATAGGTACAGTCAGTGAAATAATTTATTAAGCAAATTGACACCCTACGTCTATTTGCCGTGTTCTAGCCATTGCATACAACTGTCAAAGAACGCCAGTCGTGATTTGAATACAAAACAACATGGATTTTACGGTGAAGGAAAACGAACGGTAAAAGAAAACTTCGAAGAACTTCGAGATGTCCTAGAACGAAAAATTCGAAGACATGTGATATCCACCAGTCTGCAATGGGCCTCCTTAGTGGATTACAGTCCAGTCCCTCTCACAGAAAGAGGAGGCCTATGTCCCAGCAGCGGGAACATTATAGCTTTGCTTTTATATATGCTATTATGCTACATTTTTGGTAAACATTTATGAACTTGTATTGAAAAACAAGATGGTGGCTTTAGTTCAGATTTCGGCTGTGCGCCAAAAAATCCGTGTAGGTACAACTTTACTGACAATTTAAATTGGAATTCAATTTGCTTAGCAATTAATTTCCCCGACTTAACTTCTTTTTTTTCGACTGCTTTAAGATTGAATTTGATTGGAGTAGTCCACTGTCTAAAAGTGTATTCTGTTAATTTTTGAGTAGACAGGCAACAGCCGGAGCGAGGAGATTTTGCACAAATCCATGCAAGAAACTAGTGTTCGATATCATTATGGCCTTAGGAACAATTCTTACAAAGCCTGATAGTTTGTTCTGTTTCTAATAATAAAATCTAGGTCTGCACCCTAATTCCGATCAATCTGAATCTGAATGATTTGAAGGATATTGCTAATCCATTGCTTCATAATATATGATCGAAAAATTTGTCTGCAAAAAAACATAAATCACGCAATGAATGTTGTTGAACTATCAAAATGAAAGTAATTGCTACTGGAGGTGTGTTACGCAAATACCCCGCCGAAGACAATCTTTAGATCGTTATACCTGCCTAGTTTCTTTCTCGGTCTTAGAGCAAAACTAAGCTCGGTTGTATTGTGAAAGCTGTGTATGCCTGTTGCCTGCATTTGATTAATAATAAGTAATATAATAATATGTTATGCTTCATTCGTTCATAAATACTTTATATTATTTACTAACTGCTACCCGCGGCCAGGGCTTTAAATACCGGTAAATTTTCATAACGTTACCTTTTATTGACAGAGTTAACGTTATTATTAAAATAACGGTAATCGATTTAGCATTATTTATGCGACTATTAACTTTATCGTTATTTTAAACGGGTGAGATGTAAGTAGTAGGGCGTGAGGCGTGCGGCGCGGCGGGAGGCCGCCCTCGCGCCCCTCTGATGCCGTGCCGATCAAAACGTTGCCTGAATCTGCCTGATTCTTACCCACAGAACGGCGACGTAGCTAAATTAACGTTCGTTATCGTATTTTTGTTAATGTTGATTAACGTTATATTACTGTTAATGTTATCAAGTAACGTTAAATTTTTGTAACGTTAGTAAGGTATACATTGAAATTTAACGTTACGTAACGGTTATTATTTTGTTATTTGGTAACGTTAAGAAGCCCTGCCCGCGGCTTTGCCTGCGCGGTTTTTTCTAAAACAAAAGTAGCCTATACTCCATTTACTATATATATTTATATAGCATTAGACAAATAGCGGCTAAATAACGATAGTTGTTGTTGTAATATGGTTGAAATTACTGCACTTTAGAGTTATTTTTTTTAATGTAAATGGTAAATAGATTACAGTGCTTTGTATTTATCGTGAAATAACGGAGTTTATTAAACGTTTACATCGAAATAACGAAAGGGTGAGAACAGTTATTTGTCTAATGTTATAATAAATGGAGTATAGTATAAAGCTGTTATTTTGACATTACAAACATACACTTAAATTTTATTTAATGGAAATATATAATTTATTAATTATAGGTTGAGATAATATTCCTTAATGTTGTTTTAATATACTAATTTGTATTAAACGGATATTAAGAATAGAAGTGAATGACATGAAAAAATACCTATTAATTATTCACATTGGAATTCCTTCACTGCTACAGTACATACTACATACCTCTTCTATGTTATAGCATAGTAAATAGCCTTGGCCTCCACATTTCGTTCAAATATTTTCCAAATCAGGAAAATTATTGTTAAGGAAATTGATTTCACCAAGATACAGGCACCGCCTAGTTTGGGAGCACCGCATATAGCAAAATGCATGTCGCTAACAGTAACAGTTAAACTTATTTTAAGGTAATAATTGTAACAATGTTTAAATAAATTTTGTTAAATTTAAAAATAAAACTTTGGCTGCTGTTTAAAATGGCAAATTGACTTAGGGTGTCAATTTGCTTATGAATTAATTTTCGTGACTGTAACTACCAACAATTTTCTCTTTCCGCAATGTGTTCATAGCGTGTCTGTGGATACAGAAACTGTTACGCACGTGAGAGCCAACGAATGCAACCAATATGTTCAGTGTGGTCCGGTACGCTCTGCGGTTTTACACCTATGCGCTCAATTTCGTAGGGTTGAGCTAAGATCGCTTTAATTTGGAAAAACGTTGCGGCTATTTTTTTAAAATTAAATATGCTAGGTACATACCTCTAATTTATTTTTCTATAATGTTGTTAAAGTAATAATAATTATGTATATAATTATGTAGCTGAAAATCGATTAACGCGATATACGCGCTATGACGTGGTGTTGCGGACACCAGCCCGGAGTAACCCCGTTTGAGAACCAAATTTTTTTACATCGAAGTTATTCCCATTTGAGAATAACTTTGGTGCTCAATGCATAGGTGCTCAAAAAATAGATGCTCAAACGGGAATACTTCACCAATAATATTAAATAATTAATATTACCTACCTAAGTCAATAAATTTAAGGATAAACGAAAAAATGCAACTTATTGTCTACTATGTCGGCATGTATGTATACCTGCTTATATAACTGAAAATAACATATGGTTTTAAAGATTGCACAGCTGCGAACATTGAATGCGAGCGATTTATAACTTTATTTCATAACTATTAGGCTTCGGCGCGATGCTGTCGTATTTGGTGGATTTCCAATGCGGGCCTGAGCAAGAAAATTATTATCTAAATACGAAAACATACACCTACACAATAATGTTGGTGGAAAGTTCGTGGAAAACAGACAATGAAAAATTGATCAACATATTTTTCTTGTATGCCCCTAATATGAGGCGATGAAGAACAACACACGTATCACATTGTATTTTTGAATTCTTCAAGCGAATTTATAATGTTAAGGTACCATATGACCTTGACCTAAAAAGCAAACCTTGAATGTTTGCCATGTGTAAACAATGTCATTATAAACATATGGGTGCCACCTTTTTACTATAAGATCGTTTTAAGGTAGGTTCTCGTAGGTATTATGTCAATTAAAATACTTTTATTTGCACTTTGGCATGTCATTTAAAACCTGAGACGGTTGGTACATTCCTAGATAGGATAGGATTCTCGTATTGTGGTTTAAAGTAGGTTCACATATATGTGCCTACGTACCTACATAAAGTGCGAACAAGTTTTGGGATCGATGCCTGCTTGACATAACTCCAGCAGAACCGGTCCTTGGTCCCGTGACTTCATCGGACCACTCTCCATTCCTAACTGTTCTTTTGTGAGCACACGTCTGTAAACAAATATGCAGCTAATGTAGTGCATTTTTAAATAACACATATTACATTTCAAATCCACACAAGCGTAAGATTTATTTTTGATTTAAACGATCTTTGGAATATGTAGGAAAGCGAAAGAGTCCACCAAAATGGCGATCGTAACAAGATCCGAGTGGTGGATACTAAAATAGACGCGCGAAAAGAGCTCGCCCGCCTCGTCACTCTCGTGACTCATGCGCATCCAATCCGAACAGAGCTGGAATACCGACGCAGGCACGTTCCAGGAACTTTTGATATTTATCATACGACTATTTACGAACATGGACAATTTTTTTAAGTCTAAAATAGTGCACCATATAGGTATTAGGACAAATAATAAATACCTATAAGGCATTGGTCTCTGAGATACAGGCTAACTATACCTAGTTCAGGAGGCAGAGCTTTCTTATGTAAAAAAAATCAATCTGCCTAGCCTTTTTCCAACTATGTGTTGGTCGGCTTCCAGGCTAACCGGATGCAGCTGAATACCAGTATTTTACATGGAGCGACTGCCTATCTGACCTCCACAACCCAGTAACTGGGTAACACGATACCCCTTGGACTGGCTGTCAGACTTTTTGGGCTTCTGACGAGCCGTAACGACTGTCAAAGATCCATGACTCTTGTTTGCAAATAAACGAATTTATCATTATTATTAGTAGACTTTTACAAGACACCAGATTATTTCATCTCAATACGGTTTCGGAATAAAAAATACTTAAAGCCTATCGTAAAACGAAAACAAAATAATTTTCTTTATAAAACAACTTAAGAAAAACGATATATTGAGGAAACCGTAGTAGCTTGCTACTGCGTAAAAAACATTATCTGCATTATTGTACCTACTTAATAAATTAATGGATAACCGATATATCCATCATACATACAACAGAAATCAGCTGCTTATATATTGTTTTATTTTATTTTTAATAAATTGCTTCTGCTCTTTGCGTTACGTAAATTTGAATATTTAATTCAGTTAGCTCTGCGGAAGAACTGTGTGGAATATAAACTCCAGGGTCCGAATCCCAGTTCACACATAGATAAAAAAGAAACATTAGCTGAGCGAATTTCGACGTCGTCCAATCGCGCCCCGTAAATTGCAGTAGTTGGGCTCGTCAAATTATCGAACAACATCGGTCATTGGCGAATGATGGTGTGTGCAATATTGCGCCTCTGCTAACACAAGCCTAGCGCATACTTATCTATGTCTATACTAATTTTACATTATATTCCTTCAATAAAAAAAATACTGCTTCTTCATAATTATCTAGTCGAACACTAAATTCCCAGCTACATACTCGTAATAACATTTCATTTCCTAACTCGAGGATTATGGTGTTTATCGTATATTTTTATTTTGTTGCAGTTGAATCTGCTGGCGACCGCTTGCCTGTAACTTCAGGCAGGCCCGGCGAACCTTCCCCCCCTATCTTTGAGCAAATCTTTAAAAATGCGAGGTTTGCGCAAGGTGGAAATGCAAAATTTGAAGGAAAACTTAGAGGCAATCCTACCCCCGTTGTATCGTGGACAAGAAAGAAAGCCCCACTAGTAGAGTGCAACAAGTACAGTATGAGCTACAATGAACAAACTGGTGACGTGTCCTTATTAATTAAGCAGATTGGCCCGGGCGATGAGGGCGAATACACATGCACGGCCCGTAATCAATATGGCGAGGCCATTTGCTCCGTGTATATCCAGCCGGAAGGCGTCCCGGTGCCTGCGCAGCAATCCTCGCAGCAACAAAGCTATCGACACGTCAGCGAGAGCGTGGAGCACAAATCCTATGGTACGCAGGGGTACTCCACAGAACAGTCCAGACAAACACAAAAAGTCGCATACACCAACGGCACCGACCATTCATCCACAGAAGATTTCAAAGTAGACACCTTTGAGTACAGACTTTTGCGAGAAGTTTCATTCAGGGAAACCATTACTAAGAGATATGTCAATGAAAGTGACATTCATATCAGTACTGAGATTGACAAATCGCTTGGACCTGTGACACCACCCAAAATTGCACAAAAGCCAAGGAATTCCAAGCTACAGGAAGGCGCTGATGCTCAGTTTCAGGTACAGCTATCTGGTAACCCGCGGCCGAGAGTGACTTGGTTCAAGAACGGTCAGCGGCTTGTAAATACCAGTAAAAATGAAATTGTTACTACGCATAATCAAACTACTCTTAGGGTAAGAAACACGCAAAAGTCTGACTCTGGCCACTACACTTTATTGGCTGAAAATCCCAATGGATGCATTGTTACATCTGCATACCTCGCCGTTGAATCTCCACAAGAGACTTATGTGCAAGATCAACGATCACAGTATATCATGGACACTCAACAAACAGGAATTGAAGAAAGAGTAGAAATAAGTGAGAAAGCTCTCGCTCCGCAATTTGTAAGAGTCTGCCAAGACCGCGATGTCACGGAGGGCAAAATGACGCGATTCGATTGCCGCGTCACTGGCAGACCTTACCCAGAAGTCACGTGGTTCATTAACGATAGACAAATTCGAGACGATTATAATCATAAGATATTAGTAAACGAATCAGGTAATCATGCACTTATGATTACAAACGTCGAACTTAGTGACAGTGGTGTAGTCACATGTGTTGCTCGCAACAAGACTGGTGAAACATCTTTCCAGTGCAGACTTAACGTCATCGAAAAGGAACAAGTAGTTGCTCCAAAGTTTGTTGAACGGTTCAGTACTCTAAGCGTACGTGAAGGGGAACCTGTTATTTTAAATGCACGCGCAGTTGGCACACCTACACCACGGATCACATGGCAGAAGGACGGCGTTCCGATAATACCCAATCCAGAGTTACGAATTAATACCGATGGTGGGGCCTCGACGCTGGACATTCCGCGAGCCAAGGCGTCGGATGCGGCATGGTATCAGTGCACAGCCCAGAACGTCGCAGGCTCCACCGCTACTCGGGCAAGGCTCTACGTCGAAGTACCAAAAGAGCCTCCGCCTGAGCAAAAGCGTCTGCACTTGCCCCGGCCTACAAAGATTATCGAGCCAGAGTAAGTAATAACATTATCACTAAACTTCTTACGTTCCTTTAATGTGTGCGTGAAGTATGTGTTTATTTTTATATATTATTTTATAGACCTGCTCCTGGACCAGAAATCATATACTTAAGGCACGTGGAAAGGGCAAGACCTTACATTCCTCCAGGTGAGGAAGATCGAGTTTATCCTCCACCGCAGTTTATTGTGCCACTCAAGAGTATTTCACAGATGGAGGGTGGCAAAATTCACTTTGAAACGAGGATAGAACCAGTTGGTGACCCAACGATGAAAATTGAATGGTTGAGAAACGGACAAAGTATCGAAGCCAGTAAGTAACTGAAAAATTAAATGCCTGTGGTTTTATTTTCATTTAAGTAAGTTAAATTAATTTATATGTTAATTTTGCAGGTTCTAGGTTTACATCTATCTTCCGCTTTGGATATATTTCTCTCGATATGCTCAGTCTTAATATTCAAGACAGTGGAGAATACACGTGCCGAGCTATAAGTGCGACAGGTGTTGCAGAAACTAAGGCTATTTTGCAAGTTACTCCAAGAGCAACAATCGAAAGATCGAGCAAACATCCAGAGAGTTTGCAGTATATTCAACAGTTGGAGGATTATTCAAGATATCAACACCAAGAGTCAATAGAAGAACAGATTTCACAGAGGCCTCAATTCATAAGGCCACTGCAAGAGCTTGGTGAGTTACAAGAAGGCAGGAATGCTCATTTCGAAGCTCAACTTACTCCGGTCAGTGATCCTACGATGAGAGTAGAGTGGTACAAAGATGGAAGAGCGATTACAGCTAGCTCGCGAATCACGTCAATCTTCAACTTCGGTTACGTCTCCCTTAACATCATGCACCTACGGGCTGAAGATGCAGGTTCGTACACAGTGAGAGCTGTAAATAAATTAGGCGAAGCCATTAGTACCGCTTCGATCAGAGTAGCTGCCCGGAGTACAGTTACTGCAGATCTTGGCATACCAGAACAACGACGATACATTGAAAAGACTGAGCAATTGGAAGCATATCAGCAACAGCAACATCAAAAGTATTATCAGGAGGCCCCTGAAAGTACCCAGAGGCCGGAGTTCAAAACACCAATTAAAGATCAAATAAATATTAAGGAAGGTGGGTTCGCCCATTTCGAAGCTCGCCTCGAACCAGTAGGCGATTCAACTCTAAGAGTTGAATGGTTAAAAGACGGACGTCCTGTTGAAGCTAGTTCAAGAATTACTACATTCTTTAATTTTGGATACGTCGCATTAACAATAAAATCCGTGACTGTACACGATGCTGGTCACTATACTTGTCGAGCTTATAATGCTCTGGGTCAGGCAGCTACTAGTGCTAACCTAAGCATTGTGACAAAGAAAGATATAATCGCGGAATCTCAACATCCAGGTGGATACGAGAAAATTCAGCATCTCGAAGATTCCAGTAGATATTCAAGACGAGCAGAAGAGGAAGTGAAGATTACACAAAAGCCTCGATTTTTGGGACCATTAAAGGGTACAAATAAAATAGTAGAAGGGCAAGGCGCTCACTTTGAAGCGAGAGTAGAGCCACAAAGTGATTTGACCATGTCAGTAGAATGGTATTTCAATGGAAAGCAAATTACGAGTGCTAATCGTATTCAGACATACCATGATTTTGGCTACGTAGCATTAGATATTGCCAGTGTCCGCGCAGAAGATTCCGGAGTATATACAGTTGTAGCGCGCAATGCAGCTGGAGAAGCCCAACTGAGTGCTTCTATGACAGTCGAAAGTAAGTATTCATTAAAAAACGTTCGTTTGATATTACACAACTGGGTGGTGTGAATGCAGCAGGCACTTAGATGGGTCCAGTAATAAATCTGAAAAAATTATATCTACAATATCAGTCACTTATAATATATAAAATACTTTGCATTTTGACTGAGTTGTACTTTGCTTGTGATCATGCAGCTTGTGATATTGTAACTTTACAGAAATACAAGTAAAGAGGCAAAGATTTTTATTATGTTTATTAATCTGTATTCTATTTTTTATTCTAGCGCGATCAAGCATTGATACGTCAAGTATTCACCGTGGTTTATATGAAAAAACAAGGCATATTGAAGAATCAAAGTTTGTGGAACCTATGTATGAAATTGAAGAAATATCCAAGTCTAAACCAGTATTTGTTCAGCCATTATCTGATCCTCCTCCAGTATCAGAAGGTAAAAATATTCACTTAGAATGCAGGTTGGAACCCATGGGTGACCCGACCATGCGTGTCGAGTGGTTCCATAACGGTAGAGCTGTAACAGTTGGCTCAAGATTTAGGACTTATTATGACTTTGGATTTGTTGCACTTGATATAATTCACGCAACATCTTCTGATTCTGGGGAATATACCGTGAGGGCCGTAAACCACTTAGGTTCCGCTCACACTTCTGCAATGGTTCGTGTTATTGAACGATCAGATATTGTAACTGACACACAGAATGAGCAAGCTGTAGAGCAAATACAAATGCTAGAAGATGCTGCGCGTAGATCCAGACAAGTACACGAAGATATAACTGTGAGGCAGGCACCTCAATTTTCAAGAGCTCTACATAATATTGAGACTGTAGAAGGAACCAATGTGCATTTGGAATGTAGATTACAACCAGTCGGGGATCCAGCCATGAGAGTAGAATGGTTCTGTAATGGAAGACCGATAAAGACAGGTCACAGATTCAGACCCGCTTACGAATTTGATTACGTTGCACTGGACCTTTTGAGTGTATATCCAGAGGATTCGGGTGTTTACACATGCCAAGCTACAAACCAACTTGGCGAAGCGGTAACATCGTGTGCTTTGCGAGTTATTGCTAAAAAAGATCTTATATTTGAGTCGCAGCATCCATCAGGACTAGAGAAAATTCAATATTTAGAAGATGCGTCACGTTACAAGAAGAGCGAGGTGGTCGATGAATCTATTAATATAAAACCACGCTTTATTACAAAACCAAAGTCTATTGATAATGTCGTGGAAGGTCACCATGTTCATTTTGAGTGCAAACTTGAACCAGTTACAGATTCTAATCTTAAAGTTGAATGGTTCAAAAATGGGCACCCTGTTACTATTGGACACAGATTCCGACCCATTCATGATTTTGGTTATGTCGCCCTTGACATTATTGATTTGATTGCTGAAGATACTGGTGTTTATACATGCCGAGCTGTCAACCATGTTGGCACCGATGAAGTCAGCTGTAGGTTGACTTGCCGCAGCACAACAGACATAATTAGAGCCACACAAAATGAGGCTGGACTAAACCAAATTCAAGTATTGGAAGACAGATCTAAACACCATAGGACCGATTTTGTTGATGAAATTACAACACAAGCCCCAATATTTACGACTTCATTGAAAAATATTGAAATCAAAGAAGGTCAAAGAGCTCATTTCGAGTGCAGGCTTATACCTGTTTCTGATCCTACGATGAAAGTGGAATGGTATCATAACAACAAGCCGTTGAAGAGTGGTTCAAGATTCACGGAAACCAACAATTTTGGTTTCGTTGCTCTTGATATTATGTCTTGTTTACCAGAGGATTCCGGAACATACACATGCCGAGCTATCAATGCTCTTGGCGAAGCAGTCACTTCTGGAATTGCCATTGTACATTCTCGAAAATCCATATACTTGGAATCGCAGCACGAAGGAGCTCTTCCAAGACTTAATCAATTAGAAGATACTTCTAGATATCAGAGACACAGTGCACAAGATGAATCTATAACACAAGCACCAGTATTTACCATGCCTATGAAGGATATACGAGTTGCTGAAAACCAAGCAGCTCACTTTGAAGCCAGGCTTATTCCTGTTGGAGATCCCAAACTTCGTGTGGAATGGTTACGTAATGGCGTACCTATTGAAGCTTGTAAGTATCCTAAACTTCAATAACTGTAGAAAGGTAAAATTGTTTAGAAACTTGTGTATAACTATCGATTATTAAACACATTTTATTTTTAGCAAATCGCTTGACAACAATGCATGACTTCGGTTATGTCGCCTTAAATATGAAATACGTTAATCCTGAGGATTCGGGCACGTATACATGCCGTGCCATAAATGAACTAGGAGAAGCTGTAACATCATCTACTCTGTTTGTTCAATGTAAGTAAACATAACAAGGTGGAATCAATCTGTAACTAAGAGTACGCATTTTTTGCTAATAATTTATTATTTTTATAGCTAAGGCATCGCTTCAGCTAGAGTCACAGCACGAAAGTGCTTTAGAGAAAATACAACAGTTGGAAGACTCTTCGCGCTACCAACGTAGAGAAGACGTTGAGGTGGCAGTCAACCAAGCTCCAAGATTCATTACGCAACTGAATGGTCCTTCGAAACTTGTAGAGGGCCAGAGCGCTCATTATGAATGCCGAATTGAGCCCTACCCCGATCCAAATATGCGAGTGGAATGGTACTTCAATGGAAAGGTCCTACAAAGCGGCCACCGTTATCGTACAGCGTACGATTTCGGTTTTGCTGCCCTAGATATACTAACGGTGTACGGGGAAGACTCCGGTGAATACACTTGCAAGGTTATCAATAACTTAGGACAAGCAACGTCTTCAATTAAACTGAACGTTCAATGTGAGTATTAAATTATTGCATATCTTACTGTAAACCTTCAGTTGCTTATCCTTCACAGACAAAATACTTACAACTTTTTATTATATTGCAGCCAAGGAGTCTATCATAAGAGACACACAACATGAAAGTGCCCTAGAAAAGATACAGTATCTCGAAGATGATAGTAGATACAAACGTGTAGTCCGTGACGAAAGTTTTGTAGCTGAGAAACCTCAATTCGGAAAACCGTTGAAAAACGCTGAAGTATCTGAAGGCAAACCAGTACACCTGGAAGCTACCCTCACGCCTGTTAACGATCCTACTATGCGTGTTGAATGGTACTGCAATGGTAGACCTGTTCAACAAGGACATCGGTTCAAGACTACGTACGATTTCGGTTATGTAGCGTTAGATATCCTTTATGCTTACTCTGAAGACAGCGGCACTTACATGTGCAAAGCTACTAATGCTGTTGGTGAAGCGGTCACCACAAGCTCTGTGAAAGTAGACGGTAAGTAATTACAGGTTTTTACTTTTTCTACAAATACCAGGTTATAAATAAATCAAAAGCAGTACTAACAAAATCTTATTATTTTAGCCAAAGCGGGACTTTACTTGGACACTTTAGACGAACAACGTCTTAGGAAGATTCAAGAATTAGAAAATTATGAGAGACCTAAGCCAGTGCAAGAAGAGCAGCCAGGTCAGAGACCAGTCTTCTTGACAGCTCTAACAAGCCTAGAAAATTTGAAGGAAGGAGACCATGCTCACTTTGAGTGTAGAGTAGAGCCAATCAACGACCCAGATCTAAAGATTGAATGGTTCCTCAACGGGCAAAAGATAAGAGCGGGTCACAGGTATAGAACCACACATGATTTCGGTTATGTTGCAATGGATATTCTGTACACTTACTCTGAAGATTCTGGAACGTACATGTGTAAGGCCACTAACAAACTTGGCGAAGCAGTCAACACATGCACGATGAAGGTTGCAGGTAAATATACACTTATTTATGATGCAAAACCACCAGAACTAAATAAAATATAAATAAATTAAAAACTATTTTTAATATTACAGGGCACAGAAGCATTATCTTAGACACTCAACATCCAAATGGCTTAGAAAAAATCAGACAACTAGAAGCACAGGGTCATAGTACTAGGATGGAAGTTGAAGAACCCAAGATAAGTCCACCTAGGATTGTCACAGAATTGCGTGGCACGACTCACGTCTTCGAGGGTCAGCCAGCACACTTTGAATGCCAGGTGGAGCCTGTACATGATCCTAACTTGAGAATCGAATTCTATCATAACGGCAAGGCCCTGCAATCTGCTGCAAGGTTCCATATCACTTTTGATTTTGGTTATGTGTCATTAGATATTCAGCATTGTGTTCCTGAAGACGCTGGTGAATACTCAGTGAAGGCAATCAATGCTCTAGGACAATGTGTATCTGCAATATCCATGACAGTAACCGCAAAAGGAAGCATTATATCGGAATCTCAACGTCCTGAAGGCTTAGAAAAGATCCGAGAGCTAGAATCTGCAGAACCTTTCAAACGTCCAGAAATACCGGAACCAGTAACACGCCAACGACCTGTATTCACGCAACCACTTCAAAACATCGACAACATTCAAGAGGGTCAAACAGCGCACTTTGACTGTAGACTTATTCCAGTTGGTGACCCTACTCTGAAAGTGGAATGGTTCAGAAACGAGAAACTTATTGAGGACAGTTCCAGAATTACAAAAACTCACGACTTTGGTTATGTCTCGATGACAATCACCCATGTTCGTGATGAAGATGAAGGCGTCTACATGTGTAGAGCTTCGAATCTATTGGGAGAAGCTGTAACGACCGCTGCCATGAGAATAAAAAGTAACTATTTTATTGAATTTAAACATCAGTACTTATTAATTTTACAATATTATTATGCACCTAATCGTCAATATTACATCATACACATTCATAAACTTTATTATTTAATCTATTACTTTTACTTTTAGCTAAAGCAGCCATCCAAATGGACACACAACATCCAGAAGGCATGAAGAAAATTCAGAAACTTGAACAACCACAGCAAAGTAGGCCAGACGAGCCTGAACGCGAGTTTGAAAAGCCTATCTTTACTCAGGTGCTTACTGGACCCTCAGAACTATGGGAGGGACAACATGCTCATTATGAAGCACGTGTGGTACCAGTCGGTGACCCGAGCTTACGATTTGAATGGTACATTAATGGAGTAGAGCTCAAAATGGGTAAGCAAATCATAAATATTGTTATAGTATACCTACATAATTCGCACCTTTAAAAAAAAAGTTAGTATACGAAATTTTTCAAGAATTGAGTTACTAATGCCATCTTTCATAAAATTAACTTTTCTGAATTTTATGTTATAGTGTAAATAAATAATATTTATCATTATGACCTCAAAAGATGGCTCAAAGCACCTGATATTAAATTCTATTGCGAATAATGCGTGAATTTTTTTAAATTTAAGCTCCTGTGTAAAATTTTATATTTTCGTTTAGTAACGCTTTATCTTTAAAGGTGCGATATGATCTATGTATATATCCAATGGTCATGTTTGGTAACAAGCTAATCAAAATATATCATTTATTTTTACAGGTTCAAGATTCCGCACAACTCATGATTTCGGATTTGTGACGTTAGACATCAATTCGGTGGTGGCAAATGACGCGGGTCTTTACATGTGCAAAGCGATAAACAGAGCTGGAAGCACGGTATCCTCAGCCGCACTGAAAGTTAAGACTAAGTCTACCATTGTAGATCATACAATGAGACCTGAAGCGTGGGAACAAATTCAACTGAAGGAAGCGGCCATGAACAAAGTGCCAGAAATGTTTGTGGATTCAGGAGTTCAACAGGCACCCATTTTCACCACACATCTGAAGAGCTACGACAAACTCGTTGAAGGACAACATGTGTTCTTGGAAGCTCAAGTAGAACCGCGAACTGACTCTAACCTAAGAATTGAATGGTTCAAAAATGGCATGTCGCTTACAACTGGATCAAGATTAAAAAGCACTTTTGATTTTGGTTTGGTAACTCTTTCCATTAACAGTATAAGGATTGATGATTCTGGCATTTATACATGCAAAGCAACTAATCTTATCGGAGAAGCCGTTTCAACCGCTTCCATAAAAATTGAGGATCGTCACTGGTTACTAGGTGATACACTTCATCCTGAATCATTAGATAGAATTGGCGCCCTGGAACAGCCGAAAGCAGAAAAACCTGAAGCACCTGAACCTGTCTACGAAATACCTGTATTTATTTCGCACTTGAACAATATCCTGTGCAAAGAAGGTGAAAATATACATTTCGAATGCAACGTGGAGCCATCTAGGGATCCTACCCTTAAGATTGAATGGTTCTTCAACAATAAACCGTTGCCATCTGGTTCAAGATACAAGAGTACGCACGATTTCAGCTATGTATCTCTTGATATTACTCACACGTACGAAGAAGATTCTGGTATTTATACATGCAAGGCTACCAACAGCAAGGGATCAGCAACAACATCAGGTTCACTTAGATGTACTGGAGATAAACACATTTATTTGGACACTCAGCATCCGCAAGGAAAAGCTGGATTAGAAGCTGTAGAACAGGCTGAAGAGGCAAGATTGTCTAAATCCAGAAGAACGTCTGTACCGGATGTTGATTATCCTAAGCCTGAATGGGTGGTACCAGTATCAGCGGAAAATCAATTGATTGAAGGCCAAGCCCTTCACCTGGAAGGGCAGGTTGAACCTAAAAACGATCCGAACCTCAGGATTGAATGGTACTTCAATGGAAAAGTCCTGGAGCAAGGTTCAAGATTTAAGCTTACAAGTGATTTTGGCTTCGTGACATTAGATTTGACAGATGTGTACGAAAGAGATAGTGGAATATACACTTGCAAGGCTTATAATAAGAAAGGTGAAGCCTTTACCTCATCAACTGTCTTTTGTACTAGTAAGGAAAATCTTATTGAAAGAACGCAACATCCTAAAGGCACCGAGGGATTGGAAAAGATTCAAAATCTTGAGGAATCTCTTCGTAGAGAGCCAGGCCAGAAGCCTGATGACGACACCGGAAGGGCTCCAGAATTCACAACAGTCTTCCAAGATATCGTTGACATTAGCGAGGGACAGATAGCTCATTATGAAGCATCTCTTATACCTACTGGCGACCAAAGTATGGTTATCGAGTGGTTCTACAACGGAAAATCCATCGAAGCCAGTCATCGCATCCGTACAGTCTATGCATTCGGCATGGTTGTACTTGAAATACTTGGAACTAAAACCACCGATTCAGGTGTCTATTCTTGTCGAGCTACTAACAGATGGGGTCAGGCTGAAATTAGTGTGAAATTAGAATGTGTAGACAAAAGCAAAGGACAAAAACCAAGATTTACAACACATATTCAAAAAATTGAAGGTCTGAAAGACGGACAGTCTGCTCACTTTGAATGCACTGTTGTACCCGTCGATGACCCTGATTTGAAAATCGAATGGTACCACAATGGTCAGCCACTTCGTCATTCTACCAGAATCAAAACGGTTTCGGACTTTGGTTTTGTTGTCCTTGATATAGCCTACACTCAGAACCATGATACTGGCGAATACGTGTGCCGCGCATATAATAAATACGGCGAAGACTTTACTAAAGCGACTATCACTTGCTTCGGAAGAGGTGGAGTTTATTTAGACAGTTTGCAACCCGATTCGCTGGCCAAGATCAGGGAATTAGAAAGCTTACAAGGAATTCAACAGCAAGCGCCTGCTCCTGCTTCGGCTGTACCACCAAAGTTCATTACTCAAATACAAGACGTAACTAAATTAGTTGAAGGCCAAAGTGCACACTTCGAGGCTAGACTGGTACCAGTTGACGACCCGGATCTTAAAGTCGAATGGTTCTACAATGGAAAGAAGTTGCCGCATGGCCACAGGTACAGGACTTTCCACGACTTTGGCATTGTTATTTTGGATATTCTATACTGTTATGAAGAAAATTCTGGTGAATATGAATGTGTGGCTACTAATAAGTTGGGCCGTGATTCTACTAAGGCTACGTTAAAATGTACTTCAAAGGAGAATTTAATCTTGGACTCGCAACTACCGCGGGTAAGTACCTATAAAATTAAGAGAAGTATTTATACAAGATGTTTGTTTAATTTCATAAAACATTACTTTTGATTCGTTTTTAATACGAATTTCAATTTTAGGGCATGGAAGGTGGGTTGGAAAAACTTCAAACTCTTGAGGACTCAATGATACGCAGAAAGGATGTCAAGGAAGAGGAAGAAAGGGGTAAAGCTCCAGTTTTCACTGTACCACTATCAAATATTGATAACCTTCGGGAAGGAGAGAATTCACACTTTGAAGCTAGGTTGACACCGACTGACGATCCTAACTTAAAGGCAAGTATTATTTAAGCATGTAATAAAATTGTATTCAATGAGATATTAGCGATATCATACACAATGTACATAAATATGTAACTTGTTGCTTCTATTAACCTATCAAACTAATAAGAAATAAAAAAATACTTATTGTTACGATACTCCGCGGGGCCACGCGGATCATAAAGTTAAAAAACACTGAAAGTAAACTGTCTGTCTAATATTATAAAATAATTAAAATATCAATAGCTACAAGTTGTGTGTATTGTTTCAGGTGGAGTGGTACTGGAACGGTAAATCTCTCAAAGCTGGCTCCAGATTCAGAACATTTTGCGACTTTGGTTTTGTTATTCTTGAGATATCTCCGACATACCCCGAAGATTCCGGTGAATATCTATGCAGAGCATACAATAACTATGGAGAGGCTGTTACAACAGCAACAATGAAAGTCCAAGGAAAACGAAATATCATCCTGGAGTCCCAACTACCTAAAGGTATGGAAGGAACTATCGATAAAATAGCCGCTCTTGAAGGCTACACAGGCACTGTAGATTCCATGACTCCGGAAGCCGAGACCGGTAATCCACCAGAATTCACCACTACACCCTCAGATCTTATTTTGTCAGAAAATTCATCGGCTCACTTTGAATGTCGTCTCATTCCTGTTAATGATTCAAGTATGAGAGTTGAATGGTTCCATAATGGAAAGCCTCTTTTGACTGGGTCTAGAGTAAAGACCATAAACGACTTTGGATTTGTTATTTTGGAAATTGGTGGAGTTTACCAACGAGATGCAGGTCTTTATACGTGCAAAGCCACCAACCGACATGGAGAAGCGACAGTTTCATGTAAACTGCAAGTCAAAGGAAGGCAAGGTATTATTTTGGAACCACAGTTACCATCTCACTTCAAGTCCGGTACTGAAAGCATCCAAAAACTGGAAGAGACGCTGCACAAGCGCGAAGAAATTGCAATTGAAGATGAAAAGCCCAACCCACCGAAGTTCACGGTGGAAATTAAAGACAATCTTGATGTCCCTGAAGGCGGACCCACTCACTTCGACTGCCGGGTAGAACCAGTAGGTGATCCTACGATGAGAATTGATTGGTTCTACAATGGCAGACCGTTTGCTACCGGATCCCGAGTCCATATGCTCAATGATTTCGGATTTATTGCGTTGGACATTGACTACATATATGCTCGTGACGCTGGAGAGTATACTTGCCGCGCTACGAACAGGTGGGGTTCCGCAACAACTACTGCAAAGATCACATGCAGTGCTAAACGTGATATCGTATTGGAATCTCAGCTGCCACAGGGAATGAGTGGAGAGAAGATCAAGGAGCTTGAAAGAGGACGTGTTAGTGAAGCGCCAAAGGAAGAGCCGGTTATAAGCAGCCCACCTAAGTTTATTACTCAGATTCAGTCACACACTGTTGAAGAATCCGAAAGCATTCGGTTTGAATGTCGTGTGTTACCTAAAGAAGACCCGAAACTGCGCATCGAGTGGTACCGTAATGGAAAACTGTTGCCCTCTGGTCATAGATACCGAACTGTTTACGATATGGGTTTCGTTTCACTTGACATTTTGTATGTTTACGCTGAAGATTCAGGTGAATACGTATGCCGTGCAGTTAACGACATTGGCGAAGATTTTACTAGGGCGACAGTATCTTGCAAACGTAAGTATACACAAATATAATAAACAAAATAGTTAATGTTGTGTTTACTGACTTAACATTATCTTAGATTTACCTACTTATAAACTTTGTAATAACAATTATTTTTTTATAGAACTGCCAGATATTATTCTACAAAATCAAGTACCACGAGGCATGAAGAAATCCGAAGCACTGACGCAGATGGAAGCTACTATCAAGAAGTACACTTCAGAAATCTTTTTGACTGAAGATGACTTATACGACGCTGATAAGAAACAACCACCACGCTTCGTAACACAAATTGAAAGTCAAACCACCTTAGTAGAAATGGAGTCAACGAAGTTTGAGTGTCAGCTGGCACCTGTCGGTGATCCTAACATGAAAGTAGAATGGTTCTTCAATGGCAAACCTTTATTGCACAGTAAGTCGAATAGTTTAGCACATCATGAAGTTATACTGAACAATTGATTGTTTTGATTTGGTACAACATATTTATTTTTACAGAGAACCGATTCACGCCCATCTATGACTTTGGTTACGTGGCGATGAACTTTGGCTGGGTGTACCCTGAAGACAGTGGCGAATACGTTTGCCGCGCTACTAACCTGTACGGTATGGATGAAACCCGAGCGGTTATCAAGACAGCCGGCAAACCCGGTATTGTTTACGATTCTCAATTACCTAAACATATGAAGAGTATTGAGAAGATAAGAGAGATGGAAGCTGCCTGGCAAACGTAAGTATTTTTCATGTTATTTCAGAACGTAAAAGTTTACTTACATCGATCTTTTCACCGCCACATATTCGTTTTTGGAAAACAACGCAGCCAACAAGTTCTATAACTGATAGTCCCAATTATTGAGTGGAAACATTGCCACTGTTCGGTTTTTTTTTCAGTCGAGAGAAGTCATAGGCACTCAGGTAATCCCTTATCATAGATAGGTGGATTAGTCAATAAAAACGTTATAGTGTACAGTTCAATCATTTCAAACTAGAATTTTAAATCATTGTAGCATCACAAATCACGTGGAAAATTTTCAACTAAGTTTTGGAGGGCACTGTACATGTCGTGATTTTTAACGTCAGGAATGTTAATTTAATGCGCAACAACATGCGGATTTACAGCCTTTAAAATAAAACTTTAGCATCATCATCTGTCAAATCTTACCCCAAATATGCTGAGGTTGGCTTTCAGTCTACCCCGGATGCAGCTGAAAAAGTAAGAAAAAAAAAACAATCTAACCGAAACATTTTTTTACCGTAGGGTACCAGAACAAGCGATAGAAGAGGCGAAGGCACGATCGCCACCAGTGTTCGTGAGCCGTCCAGAGCCGGTGACCGTCGAAGAAGGCGAGTGGGCTCGGTTCTGCTGTCGCGTCACCGGACATCCCAAACCTCGAGTGATGTGGCTCATCAACGGCAATACTGTTGTTAATGTAACTATCGAACGATTTAACTTTGTTCTAAAATTATCATATGTAAACCACACTGCTAGTGAAAAATTCGATATTTATTTCAGGGTTCCAGATACAAACTGACCTACGATGGAATGTATCACTTCGATATACCTAAGACCAGACAATACGACACTGGCAAAATTGAAGTGATTGCCAGAAGCTCAGCGGGTGAAGCGGTAGCTTCGACCGAACTTAAAGTGATACCGAGACACGACGACTACAGAGGAGTTTTGAAGAATGCTCCACGACGTAAGTTTTACATACATCTGGGTGAAAACATGACGCTTATTTTGCAGTTAACAATATCCATAAATATAAAATAGTTTAAGAATGTATACCTACATACCTATCAAAAACAGCTTCCATACTGCTCTAACATACATTACCAAACCACGCACACTACAACAAACCGCTTACGCACAAAAAGTACCCCCCAGCTTCCCGTTACCTTCCCTCTCTTTTTCCAAAAGGAGTGCAGCTAAATCAATTGCTTCTGCCAGCTTTGCCAACGGATTCTGGGAGAGGTATGTCTTGAAAATGTTTTAAATATATTTTGTAGAAATTATATTAATATATTATTTGGTTAATACACAGCATGGTATGATGAAACAACGCAGTATCAGCGCTCTGAAACTGAATTAGAAAAAACATTTGAGGAAAGGCAAGTCTTACAACGCCAGGGAGTTATTGATCACAGGCCTGAACTAAAACCCAAACTTATAAGGGAGCCTGAAACAGAATGGCAACAAACAGTAAAGAAGAAGAAGAGTGAAGAGTATTACAATAAACTTCAGGAACTGGAAAATGAACAGGTTATTAAGGAAAGTCGGTTCAGGGAAACCACTCACCAATATGCTATACCTGGAGACAAAATCGCGAGTAGTTCTCTTGCCAAAGGCATGGCTCAGAGATATGAGGACACCTTGTAAGTCACCGTTTTGTAATAAGTTTAAGTAATGTATTTTAATAAAAAAATCGTTTACCACTAATATAATGTAACTATTCTACTATTTTAATAATTATTTTTTATTTGACGTAAAGTAAATTCAAGCGATGTACCTACATTGCATAAAATCCAAAACCTACTGATTGGGAGAAGACACTGGCTCCTGTAACACAGGTGTTTTACCTAGCGCAGGAGTCAGGGCTTCCTTTGCTTGTACAATTTTTTTATGCCAATACATAATTATTTATTAATTTATATATTTTTTATTACAGAGACCAAACTGAAGTTACCACTGAACAAGTGCAGAAGAAGTCAGTCCCAAAACCTAGAATTCCAGGCCCCTCTGAATCTACTGTCCATGGAAAAGAAGTACATGTTGCTAAACAAAAACAAATCCAAAAAGAAGTTGTTGGAGATACTGAAATAACTCGTAAAATAACTTCCACTGAAACTACTGAAATGGAACATAAAGCGCAAACTCAAGAGAGAGTTGTGGAAGGACCTGTAAAGCCTAGCAAACCTCCAGTCTTTACTAAAAAAATGCAACCTTGCCGAGTGTTTGAACATGAACAAGCCAGATTTGAAGTTGAGTTTGATGGCGACCCACTACCAACAATCAAGTGGTACAGGGAGAACTTCCCCATCAAAAATTCTGCAGACTTCCAGATCCACACATTTAGCACCAAGTCTATTCTGATTATCAGGCAAGTTTTTGTTGAGGACTCTGCAGTATTTGCTGCTGTGGCTGAAAACCGTGGTGGAACTGCTAAATGTAGCGCTAACTTGGTGGTAGAGGAGCGCAGGCGACAGGGACGAGGAGGAGTTGCTCCGCCAAGTTTCACATTAACTGCCCAAAATGTTAATGTGACAGCTGGTCAACTGGTTAGGTTTGACACAAAGGTGACCGGAACAAAGCCTATTGATGTTTATTGGCTGAAAAATGGCAAAAAAGTGCAACCAGACATCAGAAATAAAATCCTAGAAGAAGATGGTACATATACTCTTCTTATTCTTGAAGCTTATCCCCAAGATTCGGGTAAATATGAGTGTGTTGCTATAAATACCGCTGGGGAAGCACGATGTGATGCCGAGTGTTCAGTTAATGCTCCTGTTACCAAAGAAAAACCAAAACCTCAAACTAAAGCCGCTAACGCGCCACCTGAAATCATCGAGCCTTTGAAAGACAAGGTTGTTGCGGAAGGCCAAGCGATTGAATTCAGTTGCAAGATTGTTGGTAAGCCGGCACCTACGGTCCAGTGGTACAAGGGCGAAAAATTAATCAAGCCATCCAAGTATTTCCAAATGTCTCGTACAGCGGATGAGTATACCCTGCGCATATCTGAAGCTTTCCCTGAAGACGAGGGTGATTACAAGTGTGTCGCTTACAATTCGGCTGGCCGAGTGACTGTTGCCGCAAAACTTAAAGTAACCCAGCCCGATCAGGCAGACAACTTGCCAACCTTAACATCCCTCCGAGATCTTGTTGTCTATGAAGGGCAACCAGCGCAATTCAAAACCCAAATAACCAGTAAATTAAGCAAGCCGACGATTCAGTGGCTTCGAGAAGGTGCTCTTATTCCTGAAACACCAGACTTCCAGGTAATTAATACATAAACGCTCGGTTTCTTCATATAGTTTCTAGTTCGCCAACTGATGCCAACTTTAAATTACTGAAGATCTAGCTAAACATAAATATCTTAAACTAAAGAACTGCCGTTATGTGAACGCTTAGTATCACTTGCGAACATTCAAACTATGACAAACTGACACCCGACATTAGCCTATTTTATCCACTCCTAGATAAATGCCTTTTCAGCCCTAATAGTGTAATAACCTCCTTTTTATTTGAAGTTATAAGGACTTGTTTTTTCGAATTCCAGATGATCCACGAAGGGAACAACGCCGTGTTGCTGATCGGTAACACCTACGAGGAGGACACCGGAACCTTCACTTGCCGGGCCACCACCGCTGCCGGCCAAGTCGAGACTTCGGCAAAACTAGTCGTCAAAAGTAAGACATAGATACAGGCAGCGAGCTCGCGTCGCGCACTTTTAATCCATTAATGTAGTGTTTCTTTGTTTCATCTTTATATCACTTTGAGATCGGGTGAAAACTACTACATAGAGTAAAACTCTGAAAGTTGACATGCGAGTAAAGTATTAAATCAAATGGCTTTAAAATCGTAGCGGTTACCGCAATAACGACTTACGTCCGCTTATAAGACACACCCCATGATCACCATCTTGACAATATGACACAAACCACCGCGAGTGCAGGTTTCTACTTCGATCTACCTAGTGTTGAACGACCTAGCCCCTTCGGAACGTAGGCAATTGGATAGTCCGCGTGATGTTACTGTCACTACGCGCACATAACGTGCGTTGCTGTGCCGTAGTACCACAGTGGTGAACAGATTAAGCTATGGTATTCAAGAAATGTACACATTTGTACGCAAAAACACCTTGATTTGACATAAAGACAAATTGGTACGTGTGGTACCGCAAAAAAGCACGATAAATGAGGTACCTTCCACCTAAAAAAAAACTGTCAAACAACAAAAATATCGAAAAGCACTTGTCTTAACAAAAATCCGCCAAGAAAAACTTGTTCATTCTAAACTGTACCAACCATCCACAGAACATCCTACAGTCCATAGAATGAACAATTCTAGAAAATTGGATGAAACACAAACAGTGCTCCCAAGATACACCTGTTTCCTCAGAAAAGAGTGAGGCACTGCTAGAGATAAATATAAATGAAACCATAAAATGCTTAAAATGTTTTTGCGTACAGTTATGTACAGAATATTATGTACCTTTCTTTCATACCAGACATGCTCATCGCTGTGTTACCACAACAGAGCAACACACCGCAAACCCTAACATTATTTGCAAATCGACTCGATTGTAAATTTAACTTGTAGTACTATTTGGGCGAATTTCCGCATCTAACATCGCTGTATATTTAAGCTTTTTGTGTAAATAGTCCTAGTCTTACCACGAGGCGACGACAAGTGAAGAGCAGCGAGCGGCGAGAGGAGCTTCCCTATAGTTGGACACACGTAACTGTGATTAACATGAACACGAGACATTTTACGACTGTTTTGTTTTGCTTTACCGCTACGATGTTTACTAAATGTAAATGTATTCTTTGAACGATTATACTGTATATTAGAACAAATTGCGTTACAAAACAACGACGCGTCCTTCGACAAAACATCAAATGTATTTTTCACCCAATACTCATTTATAATAATTATAAGCCTGCTAAAGTTAATGAATTATTTATTTGGCCTTATTAACCATAATTATTAGTATTTAAAAGGTTTTACGCTTTTTGTGTTGAGATCTGTTCAGCTATTCTGCATAAACTCAGTATCGAGCTCACTTCTGCATCCGCAGTAAAATGAAACTGGACATTGACCCTGACAACTGTCGCTGCGGATCCCTAAGTCAATTCAATAGTGAGTTTTTACAAAATAGCCTGGCTGACCTGTGAATCTAATGGAAATGATCTCAGTGATGTCCAACGTTTACAAAGGTCATTTCATTTGAAGTGCAGTTAATCAGATAGTCATTGAAACTGGGACTTGTGACAGCTTTTATGGTGTAGGGCAAAGTCGAATGCCTATATGTACAGAAAAGACCGCAAAGTTAAGAAAAGTCCCCGTTTCGACTTTAACCTTGTCTAAGCATGAATCAATGTTTGTATTGTCCGATTTAGATTTGGCACTATGTTTAAGATCAGTCACACCTAACCACGCTGCACGAGGGCGCGGAGCCCGCGCCCCTGATGTTACCTAACAGCTACGACTAACTTTGTCAGTGTCACGTATTTACCGTAATGTCGATGTCAAGGTTTGCGATGGGTTTAGCGGGCGCTGGGAGGTCGTTCTCGCGGAGCACAAAGTTAATCGTGGTTGTATCTCGCCATGCCTCTAGTTCCGCTGTCAACTCTTCTATGACAAAGAAACATCAAATTAGTGTACTAAGTCGCTCACCCTTGCGGCTCACCACTCAAACGACTTAAAGTACGCACGCATTACTTGCCTTGCCAGTTTCTATGTTTTGACAACACTGCCGATGTTGATGACCTAATTTTTTTTTTGCAAGTACAAATCCAAATTGAATGAGATTTTATAGTTTAACGTTACAGTGATCTTTAACTTAGTTTGTTTTAAGTGCACGATATTGTTAAAATTAAAATGTGTTGTATGTTTCACCTAATTGTATTAAGGTATTAGGCGTGGCAGTATTTTATGACTAAATGAATTCTTAGAATATTTAATAATAATATATTTATGACTTAAAATTTTGTATGTTACCTTTATGTGAAATCTGTTTAATAAATGCTATAAATTAATAATAATTTCGCATTATTCTATACACAACAAAACAATCTTCAAAACTTTCAAGTGTGAAATGCTCGTTAAAGCCGTAGGTAGAGTAGTTACAATCATCTTACATTAAACAAGACGCACTCACACTTAGTGCCTGCTATCCATCAGACATGTTGAAACTTTAAATTATTTAAAACAAAGAGCGTGTATGCTGTCATGAAGAGCATATTCCCTTGATGGATAGCGAGGTCACTTCGGTTGCTTTCCTTCATCCAACTGGCACAACTCTGTCTAAACTTCTATTTTCCTTCTTCATGCCATCCAAAGCTCAGTTGTGATTTAATTAGTCACATGGTTTTTTTTGTTACTGTTGTAACTAAACAGTTGATTAACTATAACTCTTAGAGATTCTATTTTTAATAACGCCAGTTAATTGATGCCTTGATAGAAATCTTTTACCTAAAGCAAACATAAGCAATATTTTAAAGCTTTATATTTAATGAAATTACAGTGTTGGAGTAAGTTTTGCATTTATGCCTTGATATATTTTCTGAAAGCTATTTTAACGATATAATTTTCTACAACTACATAAACAAAGACACTACATTTACACACCACAAAATACATAATATGGTTTAGTCTTATATAGAATCTAATAGATTTGCCATCATTTGACAAAGTACGAGAACAGTCGTTCAGTTCAGTTCGTAACATTTCGTTACGTTGATCTGATATAAAAAAACACATGAAGAATTTCAGAAGAAAAGCGCACTGGATATAAGGTGAGTGGAATGGTAAGTAACGAATCGTAGCGGTGTGCGCAGTGCAAGAAAACAAAGAAACATACAAAATTTATACAGCAATATCAGCCAAAAAAAAAAACCGTTTACTAAATTGTACCTCAGCAACAAGAGAAGGATTCATCGTCAAGAGGGATCCTGAAAAACAAAAATTAATTAAAATACACCGACTTAGGCATGGCCCTGTAGGTACTTATAAATTTTTATTTGGGATGTGAATAATTTTCTAGAGAAAGACCAGCCCAGAGTCTGAATGTCTGGTTGATGGCAATATCTATATATCAATATCAATATCTAAATACCAATATCTATATAGCAATATATATATGAGAAGAATACAATAGCGACTCTAACGCGAATACAAAAATGACGGAAGTTGTAGTTGTATGTAATGTTTTATGACAACATTTACAATTGTATGTACAATTTTGAGAGAATTTATTCCACTTATCTCAAATTTTGAACGCGACGTCACACAAATAAAAGTTTAGTTTGATTCCGATGATTCATAGGTTTAAAAAAGTTGCGCAACTATTTAATTTAAAGATTAATTAATATCACTCTGTATTTTTATGCCACCACCTACAGTTAATTAAAATATATTTATAAAAATAAAAATTTATTTATAAAAAAGGACGGTTGACCAAATGCAAAAAAAATTACGCGAAAATGATGCGCAAAATTTTTGTATCAAGCCGCTTGTGTATTTTTGACATATATTACTCAAGTATAACAAGACAGAACAGACACCCTGGATTTACCCACCCTGTTCAGTTCTATCTAGGTCCACTCTGACACTACTATAGGTTAGGTAGCACATAGCTGACCGTAAACCGTTCGCTCTCGATCTTCGGGAATGAGGCTATACATCCAGTAGAAGAAGAAATTAAATCTAAGCTTGATTGCAGTGGATAAAAATCTTCATTGGCCCGATGTCGATTGACTCGCGTGTCCGTATGGATAGCTTCTTTGCCGTTTCGGGGTAACCGAAGATTTTCTCTGTGAAATCACTGATTCCAGATGAGGTTATGATGACGAATTGCTACCGCAAATATTATGACGGACTCGAAGTTGACCATTTTACCGTTCGGATAAATCAGTCAGGCGCATATTATTTCTGGCAATTGTTCTGGCCAGTAACTAGTTTTGAAGTTCCTTTAGTATTGGGATAGATCTATCATCACAGACAAGACTATTGTCAATAATAAGCCTGATATACCAGCGATGATAAATCGATTAGCCGGCCCGCACAAGATACCATCGCCATGGCGAGTACATAGATCTTTATTTAGCGCTCAAAGTGGTCGATAACTAAATATGGATCCGGCTATCATCGTGCCGATTGTTGCAACGGCTAATGGTCAAATAACCAAGCGACTTTGCCAAAATATCATGAAATTTGGGTACCTGAATTAGGGACATGATACAGAAAAAAGAGTCGACAACTCAAAATGGCTAGCATTGTTTCCCTTTTTTGTGGATCATGAATTATTGTTTTTTTTTTTATTCCCTTGAATAATAATACAGATTGAATTCAAGTAAATGTATATACAGGATAGTTTTTAACCAGTGCGCAAATTTTTTTTGGTGGTTCGGTATCAGTAATAGAACATATTTCCATTATTTGTTCAATACTACTACAATCTATTCGTAATAATATCAATCGGCGAGCGCACAGCTGATAGGTACGGTCGACTGCAAAAATCCATGGACAGTACAGAAACAAAATCGTGTGAAGCGAAAAGCGAAAGCTAGTTCTATTTTCGAAAATTTGAACTTAAACTTTCACTGGAAAATAGACACTAAGGTATCCATGCAATTTTGCAGGTGAGTGTACCTATTACTGCGTTCCGCTTCACTGACAGCGCCGCCGCGCCGGCGCGTTGCGCGACGAGTATCCATTATACCAGTTTCAAAATAAACATCTTTCGTTAAGGCTGCAGTCTTGCAAAATTCACTCGCGGTGAGTTATTTGCGCAACTTTGTATTTTTTTTTTTAAACAAATTAAAGAAATAACATGAAATATTATTATTGCACAGAAATAAACATAATATAAGTAATAGCTAGTAATTTTTTTTTTTTTAGTACTTCGAGTTGTATTATGTTAGGTAAATCAAGCGCTGAATACAGCTCTTTCTGTCCAACAACATTTCGAGGTATGTTTGTGCTCCTACTTTAGGGTAATTATGAATTATTTTCAAAATCTGTTAAGCGCATAATTAGCTGAACATTCTCGTCTTCAAAATGCGTTGATTAGTTTTTTCTAATTATCTTTCATTTTCTTATTTTGGAGGTCACAAAGACATCAAAATTCTCTGTTTTTATATCTTAATAAACGGTTTGTTTCTTATATAAAACGAATCGTATGTATGTAATAATTAAATTATTTGAATTCCAAGAGTAAAACAAAACAAATACTAAAAAAAATTGCACCTAAATCACCTTATTCTAACAATAATAACAATCTCAAAATACCCAAAAAGATGCTCGGCGCGTGGATGCACGCGATTCTTACATTGCGCACTAGAAGATTTTTAGGTCTTTTGAGATTACCATTATTGTCAGAGTAAGGTGATATTGGTGTTTTTTTTTTATATTTGTTTATTGAACCTTTGGCATCAAAATAATCTAATTATTACATACATACGATGCATTGTTATTATGAAAAAAATCGTTTATTAAGAGATAAAAACAGAGAATTTTGATGACTTTGTGACCTCCAACATAAGAAAATGAAAGATAATTAGAAAAAAATAATCAACGCATTTGGCAGACGAGAATGTTCAGATAATTATGCGCCGAACAGATTTTGAAAATAGTTCTTAATTACCCTAAAGTAGGAGCACAAACATACCTCGAAATGTTGTTGGGCAGAAAGAGATATTATTATTGCATATAAATAAACATAATATAAGTAATAGCTAGTATTTTTTTTTGTACATCGAGGTGGGTTATGTTAGGTAAATCAAGAGTTGAATCTGTATTCAACTCTTTCATGTTATTTCTTTAATTTGTTTAAAAAAAAAAAATACAAAGTTGCGCAAATAACTCACCGCGAGTGAATTTTGCAAGACTGCAGCCTTAACGATAACTTATTTTTATTTGTACTAAGACGTATCAAAATAAGAAATAGGTGGTTAATAAAACCCGTTTAAGTTTCATTTGTCAAAATTTTCGCACTAGTTAAAAACTTTTCCTGTATATAAGAACGTAAATAAACGAAATAGTCATTTCTTTCGCGTCATCTAACGCTCCACCATCTTGTCATCATTCCACAAATCTAGCACAAAGATTTTATTTAAAAAAATTGACGTAAGTACCTAGGTTGGTAGTTTGATGTATTTCTTGACGAATATGCTTCTTAAGTTGGAGTACCAATTTTTGTTGATTTATTTACGTAATCGATGGTTTTCCCTACCCCAAATCTTCCTGTATGCGGCATACAAACAGTATGCCCGTTTAGGTGAAAATTGTCTTCATTCTATACGTAAATGTTGTTGATGTAGAAAACCGTTCGAACACTTTATCGATGAATGTTATTCTTTATTATAAATCTTATGGTAATTGTATTTATTACCGCTGCAGTTTTAATCCAATTTCATTATTAACCGTAAAGGTGGCTTTGCTGAAGAATCTGAAAGCTTGAGCATCGTCAAGCTCTTATCGTCTCGTGCAGAAGCGTGAACTTCCGCAACGATCTCTTCGCTCAAACAAAGCATTTATTTTAATTAAACCTATTATAGGCACTTTTGAAATGTCAAGGAGCCAGTCAGTCAGAAAGATGAAGCTCAAGATTCCAAAGCTCAGTAGGTTCCTATGGAACAGAAAACGCAAGATATCTACTCCATGGACACTTTTAAATCAGAATATTGTGACAAAGTATTGGTTTCATCATTCATATTGAAATTATAAATATATGTGAGACCGATGTAGAAAGACGTGCACATTAAAAGAGTCCAAATTAAAGAAATACGTCCTCAGTGGTGCCCTGTTTGTTTTTGGTGCATAAAAACCTTGGTGTTTGGTTGTTTTTTGGACCAAAAAGCCAGGTGTTTGTATTCCGGGACCGATTCCCAACTTAGCGATTTTAAAAGTGCTGAAAATGTTGACATTCGACGGTTCTCTTTGCTCTAGTGATGCACGAATGTTGAGCGTGAGGTTCTCGCTACAATCCCCAAGTCGGATAAACCAATGGGATTTGCTGTTAGGAAATGTTTAGTAGCAGTCTGGATAAGGGCCTGGCTTAGCCTATTACATGGGATATTGCGACTTAACTGGTAAAGTCTGGGTTTACTATACATGTCAATCTGCACGCAACTCGGTTCAATTATAATTGCAAGGTTCAAAAGTCCTGTAAAACAAATAGGTACGTCGCCAGCTTGAATGATTGGGGTCGGGGGGAGGATTAACAGTATTTACAAAAATTAAAGTTTTCTATCAGAAATTTTGATTATAAATTCAAAATGCGTTTAACAAATAGAGATTTATCTGGGGACCAATTTAATTGCATATCAAGTCAGTTCGACCCAAGAGATTCTTAATTTCGGTTTCCGATGCATCCAACCGGTCCTGTCGGTAAGCTTAGGTAACTTAACTCCACTTACACTTACACCTCCTTCCCAACTCAAAATATATATGATATACAAAACGGTACTAATATTATGCAGCCTAGTCCAACACCTTTTTGACAATAAGTTAAATAAATTAAGAGGCGAGGTAAGTACGCCTAGTGCTGCTCCTACAACAGAATAAATAAGGCATGTATTTAATCGAACCTCTACCTAATAATTCCTATATTTCGCCCCAAAAAATATTATTGAACACTTTAATATAATAATTGCGCATCGTTTAGTGAACCTCATTTATATTTTGGGGTCCTAAAAATACTAAATGGCCAAGTTACTGCAACCAACTTGGATGTAGCGCTCGCCGGTCGCTGCTGCGGCACCGCTCGGGCGCTCGCTGCGTTCGCTCGACTCGCGCTTGGCTGATCACACTTCTACCCTTTTTTTTTTTCCGCTGGGAAAAATGCATTACGCATACCCTCCCGTCGGGGGACGGGAGGGGTATGTGGGACTCCCCGGTAGCACCGGTATACCCACTAAAAAACCCAGCGGTGTTCCCTCATCGAAAACCGGCACAGCCTTTACATCCACGACCCTCCCGGCGCGAGCCCGCCTAGCTGGCGGGCCCCGCATGCCCCCCGAGCTGGGGGGCTACGGGAATGGCCGGGAACACCTGGCCATTCCCGTCCGGCACTGGTGGAAGCCCGTGCAATGCAAGCGAGGGTGCCCCCGCACCCGTTGCCTGCTGGCTTCATCACACTTCTACCCTCACCTAACCCGGTCGGGGTGTCCTAGCTTAGTTACTGAGCCCTAGTAGCATTTTCCGTTGGCATTTAGTTGGGCCACCTTCAGAGGTATGTAGCCCAAACAAACGCCAGCATAAATGCTACTAGGGAGACCAGTTCGGCTCGCGTGTGACTGGTCACAGTTTCAACCTAACCTAATCTGTTTGGGCGGGGTACCCTAGCTTAGTTACTGCGATCAACAGTGAGAAAGTGACAAGTTAAAAATAGGCTCAAATATTTAAAAAACTGTGCATCATTAATAGCGCAAAAAATGTTAAGAGGTTAATGCAAAAAGCGACCATCATTAGAAGGTCAATACCATTTTAGAGGATCAGTTAAATATCTCCCAATAAATAATAAGTTGCAGCTGTGCCGTGCTATGATTAGCAAACCAAGGAAGAAGTATCAAATTGTTCACGGTAGGCTGATACGAAACCGTAGGAAGTAAGGAATAAAAAAAAAAATTGGTTTTATATTTTTTAAATTACGCAAATGTAAAAATATAATGTAATATTGTTCTATGACTTTATGTTTTACCCATTATTTTCAATGCTATAAATACCTAAAGTTTTTTTTTGTATGAACAAAAACATAAGTTATCTCAAAAACGAATTGGAGATTTGAATAGGACAAATTATTAACCTATTTTTGCATCTAATCTGGTACTGCGATATCTTACGATATTGGAGAATTTTTTTTTTCTTTTCCATCTCAAGCACTAACAACAAGGAAGAACTAGGCGCGTTTTTAGAGTTCTGTATCTCAAAAAGAAAAACGGAACCCTTATAAGATCACTCGTCTGTGTCTGTCTGTCTGTCCATCTGTAACAGCAGATTTGCTCCGAATCTATAAATGATATAGGTAAATAACCTGACTTTGTTTTATATATTTAGATTAAATATTAAATAAATAAAAATGTATGAGAAAATAAATTTCCTTCATATTTTTTTTTTCGTAATTTTTCTCATATTATGTTAATAGTTATTCTGCTATTCGGGGCGGATACAAATCCAACAAATCAAAGATCATAAAAATCGGTCCAGTCGTTCTTGAGTTATAAATGGTGTAAATAACCCGACTTTGTTTTATATATTAAGACTTGCTTCTGCCCGCGACTTCGTCCGCGTGAAATTTCGGCCCACCCATCGCGTCGCATCCCGTCGCTCACCCGCGCTATAACTTCGTTATCGCTTAGCGTTCTTTCTGACTTTCGTTATTTTCGCTTGGCTCCTAAGGATCGTAGCATGATGTTATATAGCCTATAGCCTTCCTCGATAAATGGGCTATCCAACACTAAAATAATTTTTCTATTCAAACCAGTATCTAGTTCCTGAGATTAGCGCGTTCAACCAAATACGCAAACTCTTCAGCTTTATAATAAAGCTGACCTGCGCAACTTCGTGTGAAAGAGTGGTTTTAGTAATGAATTTTCTAATTATTTTGTTACGGAGTTATTTTATAATTATGATATCTCCTAAGATGTTGATTGAAATCAAGTGATGTCAAGGACAATTTTGTTTACATTTAAATACTTGTGATTAATAAAATATTTATTTGGATAAGGATTAATATAATGTTGATAAAACTCCTTCGCAAATAATGCATTAATTTCGATCAAATTTGATTCCCATAAAAAGTGGCTATATTGAGTCAATCTTAAAATATAGACATATGCTGTCGCAGACTTTTTTTTAGAACTTTAAAGAGGAACAATTTCATCATACATGATATTTGCGTAACTTAAACTGTTTACGCAGCGTACGCAACGGAAGCTCTCAAAAAGGAATATTTTTTCCCGTTTTTGCAAAAAAAATCATTTATGCTCCGCTCCTATTGGTTGTAGCGTAATGTTATATAGCCTATAATATTTCTCGATAAATGAACAATCAAACACAAAAATATTTTTTCAATTCCAACCAGTAGTTCCTGAGATTAGCGCGTTCAAACAAACAAACTCTTCAGCTTTATAATATTAGTATAGATCAAAACTACCTATAGCTTTGAAAGTAATGGGTTTATGAAAAAAATCGGCCAAGTGTGTGTCAGACCACGCACAATGAGGGTTCCGTAGTTGGTATGAATTTATCCCAAGAACAAATTTAACATCGTAGTTAAAAAACATGTTCTTCCATCATACGGAATGTATGGGAAAACATGTTTTTCAACTGTAAATGTAAGTTGGTTGACTATTACTCGGTAACTTGTGACGCTTACTTGGCTGTGATAGTTTTCCTTTTAACTTCGTTATATAAACTACTGCTGTGATTTTTTCTGCCCCCCCCCCCCCCCCCCCGCCAGCTAAATGAAACACATTAAACCAATAAAAATTAGCACTTTAAAGCTTAATATTTCAGAAATGGATCCCTTAATCGAAAAATTATTTCCACAAACCCGCAATATTTTTGAAAGACCCATCCAACAATACCCCACACCATAGGGTAGGCGGAAAAAAAAAAAACATCCTCACTTTACATGTACAGGAGGCTACGAGTTTTTTTCATGATTTTATTTTACCACTTTGTCGGCGTGATTAATAGTATATCCATGCCAAATTATAGCTTTCTAATACTAAGAGTCTCTGAGCTAAGCTGGGGACGGACAGACGGACGGACATGGCGAAACTATAAGGGTTCCTTGTTGACTATGGAACCCTAAAAATTACATGACATAAAAAAAAATTGGATGACTGTAAAGTTGGTTTACGGACGACAGTTTAACGTGACAACGTCATAACAAAACATTGATGCGGCGCAAGCGTACAATGAGCGTAACGGGACAATGAGCGTAACTGTAAAATGAGTCATCCTTATTCGTGCATGCAGCCGGCATTCATCGATTTATTAGACGTCACGTCAATATTGTATTAGTATGTAGATTCCAAAAATGTACACACAGATCCTTAAGTCCGTACTTCACGATTTCATGTCCACTGTAGCGTCGCGTCGGTGCGTCGGACTGTTGTTTCCTTAGTTTTGTTTTATTTTTCGATTTCGCGAACAAGCTGTCAGCAGTTTGAGAGTATTAAAAAGATTAAATTGTAATGATTAACGTCTGCATTAACCGTACGTTTCTTGACGTTTGAACCGTTTATATATAAATAAACCCCATTATGCTTTTTATTTCCACATACAATATACTCACCACGTCTGTATAAAACTGGCCTATTTCACTATTTTCGCGATCATTCAATCTGCAGAGAAATCACAGAAGTTTGTCCAATGTTTGGGCCATTCACCATTGCGCTAAATGTTATTATTGCACATTATATGCCCTTGTAGCAAGACTTGCATTGGCACTCATAGACTTCATACTTTTGTAAAAAAGAAAAAAATATCCTGTACGGTTTGTACATTTTTATCCAACTAAACGCCGATAATGTGTTACAGGTATTCGTAGGACAAACGGCCACTTGAATCAATCTGCTGTCCTTGTTACTGACGTGTTATTACGTATTTCAAAAAGGTCACTGAGCGGGAGTAGCTTAACCGAGCAGATTGTCGTTGTTGCTTGGCTAACCCGAAGCGCCAGCGCGCCTAAAACAGACATAAAACACAAATATAAGTATATAATATCGCTAAATTTATATGCTACTAGCTTTTGCTCGCGGCTTCGCCCGCGTGGATGTCGGTTATCGCATAAAAAAGTACCCTATGTCCTTCTCCATATCCCAGACTATACCTCAAAATTCTAACTTAATATTAATTTTAATGTGATTCACTATGTGAATAGAAACCGAAACAAATAATTTAATATAATAAAAGTACCTAAGTTCTGAACGTGAATGAGTCTTTACCTAAAGATAACAAACACAAAATGAAAATACGAAATTTCATTCAAATTCTTAAAGCAATCAATTGTACCAAATTGCAACACGAAATAAAAGTGCGACACAAATTAAATTTTAAAATAATTCACGTAAGTACCAACAATGTGAAAACAAAACGAAATCCTCCGAAATGAATGTCGCATGATACACCGTTTGTGCTGATAAAACGCTTGAAATATCTAATGAACACCATTGGTGCATAACTTTTCTCAGGGTCACGTTACGGACGAAATATTTGACATTTATTTTGTACTTGCAACACGATCTGGCTGTAGAATTCGATTAATCGACTAATACTTGACCGGTTGACATTTTAGCGGGAACACCACTAAACGAACGAAAAAAAGGAAAACAAAATACGTCTGTACTCTGTGGTCGTGTAACGGTGTGGCGTGGTGCTTAATGTAAACATTCATCAAGGTTATACGTGCGTAAAGTAATGGATTCAATGAGAAAACGGTTTAATCTTAGAAGAATCACTCAATACTAAATCTACACTTATTTCTCAGTAATTCTGTATTACTGAGAAATAAGTGTAGATTTAGTATTGAGTGTTAGTTTATCGAAAAGTGATAAATATGTCAGTGAAAAAGTAACGAAAGTTTTGGAATGCACAAATTTTGATCATAAGGCCGCCGTGTTTAGTAATGTTTTTATGATAAATATTCTTGTATACTGTTTGAAATACACGTAAGTAGCTAGATTATTTATCTACGAACATAATTTGGCTAATAGCTACTGATATTATAGCGTATTGTTATCGTAATTGTATTTCCAAGAGTAAAATTCGGCAAACAAATACCTACAAAAAGACAATAAAATGGATATAGTATGTTATCCTTAAGAGATAGACATATGCCACCGCGGACTTTTTTTGAAGACCTTTATAAGATACACAATGCCACCATACACTATTTTGTTATATCTCAAAGGGTTTAGACAGCGTTTTCGTTGAAAGCTCCCAGACGGCTTTTTTTTCCGACACCTCCAACAAATATCGTTAATTCATACAAAAATGCATACAAACACTTAACAAATTATATATTAAAACCTTCCTCGAGAACCAAGCTATCCATTGGTGAAAACAGCATGAGAATCGGTGCAGCAGTTTTTGAGTTTATCGCGAACAGACAGACAGCGGCGGAGGACTTTGTTTTATAATATGTAGTGATAGTGATGTATCACTAAAAAATCATACCAAAAGGGGAAGTCAGTGAATCATCTGATAATGACTGAGGGGTAAAGAAGAGGTTTTCTCAGTGAGGGTCAGGTTAGATAAAGTGAACTTTATACAATTTCGCCACAAAACTAAAAAAATAAGACGCAAGCCTAAAACAGCGGTTAAGCTCACTGCGGTTTAAAGGCTCGTACAGACTAGTGCGATATAGCGGGTGCGACGCGACACTAGTAGCAGAATTTCTTTGTCGCTGCCTCTCGCGCCCGCGATATCGCGCGAGTCTGTACGAGCCTTAACTCGTCGCTCGTTTCTCCTGATAGGTATATGAACCAAACAGTTATTCTTTATAATACCCGTAGTCCAATGCGCTTCGCGCTGAACTCCAAATAAAATGTTGACGAGAACCTGGTTCATCAGCTCAGAATAACGCGGTCTTATGATGTTCCATTCGCTAGCTTTACCGAAGATTTTTTATTGTGAGACCAGAAGGTTATGTCGGACTCCTACCGACTAAAACTCCACGGTTCTTACCACTACTTGAGTCGAAGCCCGGCCACGTTTAGTGGGCACCAGCACCACGTGCGGCTTATGCAAACTAACTACATGCTAACTACGGGCGGCCTGTATCTTGAGACAAATTATTCGGCTAAGATTACAAGTATTAGGTAAATCTTAGCCAAATACTGCCCTAATTTGAGAGGCAGGGTTCAGCTTTTTGAAATCTACGTTTCAAAATGAGCTATGTATTAACCAACCTTGTAAACGATCTCTTTTACAACAAAATACAATTACTTCAACTTCTCTATCTGTAAAATTTTTGGTCAATTAATATATTATTTATATTTTATCCCACGACCACACATCCTCCCGTAAAGACACGCGTGGGATTCTGCGTGCCTTGAGTGATACCTCTGCCCTAAGATCGCAGGCTCCACCTTATGGTGGCCGGAGTTCGTTAAGCGCCCTTTGACGCTCGACTTCTCTTTTGGTGCGGGTGGAATGAGAGGCATGCTCGTTCCCTCTCCGCTGCCTCCTCTGCATGCATCACCTTCTCGCATAAAGAGGCGACGATCCTACGCGTTCTTGCCCCTGATTTTGGCTTTCGGCCGTGGTTCATGGCCGAAAGTATGAGAGGTCCCGCACGAAGTGCCGCGCTTAGTACAGCGCTGCGCACTCATCCAGCGTATGCTTCGTCATGACCTCGGGGCAATCCATACAGTAATGACAAGCAAGTGCTACCAACTAATATGATGCGGGTACTTCCCGATATATCCGTGTCCAGTAAGCACCTGCGTCAGCCGGAAACTGATGGCGCCTTTCATAACAGGCCTTACCGCCACTATTGTGGCATGCTCCCAACTGAGCTACGAAAGTCGTCCTTCCATTCATTGGAATCTGTAATCGGCCTCTGACCACGCGCAAGGTCTACCTACCCCACCCCACTACAAATTGACCCGAATATGCAGTGAGATATGTCATCTTTTAAGGCTTAATTTCCGTGAAACGGAAGCGTTAATTACGCCTTGTTGCGCGAGAATCCTAGCCACTACTAGATGTTCAGTAGTTTAGTATATAGTAGCCAGACGCCAGATGCCGCCGGGCGCCGACGGTAACTGCGGGAATTTCCAAGAATGCGCCAGAATTCTCTAGAAGACGTGCGACCTGTTGTTTTGCTCGTATCTAGTTTAAAGGCTCCTAGAAACAGGCGCGACACGCAACGCCACACAAAGGCACCGGCCTCGTCGCGCGATACGCGGTTCCTTTGTGTCGCGTCCCGTGTCGGGCCTGTTTGTAGGAGCTTTTAAAGTTACACAATTTACATATATTATGTAAAGTTCAAAAATTAACTTTCATCATTTTGTTTCGCGATAATATAAATTATTGCGAATTTAATGAAATTGTCTTCTGCTAAAATAACAATTTGCTAAACAATTTAAGACAATGTTTTACAACCAAGAACTACCTGAAATAATAAAGTGGTTAGTTCCATTTTCATAATTAAATTTAGTACCTAGGCCTAGGTAGGCCTAGCTAGTTAGTTTTCACATATTTTTTTCCAAAACCCATTACTAAATGCGCACACTCCTCTATGTACTTATGTGAACAAAAGCAGATACCGTATACCGTTTTATATTGCAATTTTTTATGTGCCTTTCCGCCTTGTCTCTTAAACAAGAGGCCACCCACACCAGCCTTGCCAATTATTTTTCTTGTCCCTCGTCGTAGACATAAATCGTTCAGCCAAAAATGCGCAGCAAGAAGCAGGCGGGCACCAACGAAAACAAGGATATGGCAAGCAACGGGTTTATTTGCGTTCATCACGAGTCGGCGTACGACGCCACCATATCCTTGGTTAATTGAACATGGGAGGCGCATAATAAATACGGATCACACTGGCACACGTTACTTACGCGCAGTTTTTTTCTACCTACTTACTTGCACAGCGCCGGCTCTAGGGTAGAGTGCGAGGAGCGGTCGCTCTAGGCGCCAGATGGCAAGAGGAGCCAAAAAGCCAAATCCGAAATCAACTTCTAACGCAAAATAACATTTTGATAGCGCCTTTTGAGAGGCACGGGGTGTGGCCAAATCTGATTTTAAAATATTAAAGAAGCAGAAGTATATTTATTAGAGCTACTTAATTTAATTGAAATTCGTTGTAAAGTGTCGATATCTCTTAAGGCTGCAGTCTTGCAAAATTCACTCGCGATGAGTTATTTGCGCAACTTCGTATTTTTTTTTTTTTTTACCAATTAGAGAAATAACATGAAATATTATTATTACACAAAAATAAACATAATATAAGTAATAGATAGTAATTATTTTTTTTGTACATCGAGGTGGATTATGTTAGGTAAATCAAACGTTGAATACAGCTCTTTCTGCCCAACAACATTTCGAGGTATGTTTGTGCTCCTACTTTGGGGTACTTAAGAATTATTTTCAAAATCTGTTCAGCGCATAATTAGCTGAACATTCTCTCGCAATTTTTTTTTTTTTTGAATTTGTTTCGTTGTCCTCTTGGCATTAAAATAATTTAATTATTACATACATACGATTCATTTTATTTATGAAACAAACCATTTATTAAGAGATTTTGATGACTTTGTGACCTGCAAAATAAGAAAATGAAAGATAATTAGAAAAAACTAATCAGCGCATTTTGAAATCGAAAATGTTCAGCTAATTATGCGCTGAACAGATTTTGAAAATAATTCTTAATTACCCTAAAGTAGGAGCACAAACATACCTCTAAATGTTGTTGGACAGAAAGAGCTGTATTCAACGCTTGATTTACCTAACATAATCCACCTCGATGTACAAAAAAAAAAAAAAAATACTCTCTATTACTTATATTATATTATGTTTATTTCTGTGCAATAATAATATTTCATGTTATTTCTTTAATTTGTTTTAAAAAAATACAAAGTTGCGCAAATAACCCACCACGAGTGAATTTTGCAAAACTGCAGCCTTAATATATAAAACAAAGTCGGGTTATTTACACCATTTATAACTCAAGAACGGCTGGACCGATTTTTATGATCTTTGATTTTTTGGATTTGTCTTCGCCCCGAATAGCAGAATAACTATTAAAAAATGAGAACACAACGAATAAAAAATTATGAAGGAAATTAATTTTGTCATAATTTTTTAATGGAACAGTTTTTTGATAAAATCTCGAGAACGGGTTGGGAAACGGAGGAACAAGAAATTTCATGCGGATAAAGTTGCGGGCAGAAGGAAGTTTTCAATAAATTGATTTTTGAAAATTGGGGTACTATTATTTATTTAACATAAAACCGAAGTAGAATTAACGTGAAGTGAAAGCGTCGCGGTCGACCAAAGGGCGCTGAAAGACAATCTCGCACTACCCTGATCAAAGGTTTGGGCCGGCGCTGTACTTAGTTTGCATACAACGCTCGAAACCAAAACCACGCGATTTGTCGCGTGGCGCGTTGTTGTATTGGTCTACCATTGATAAAAATCCAAGATAGGTACACAATTCCTTCAAAATATAGAATTGAAAAATCTGTCTCTTCGATGCTCAAAATAAAAGCCAAACATCACAAACTTAAACTTTAAACCAACATAAATATAAAGCGGTTATTAGAACATCGAAAATAGAAATGAAGGCGTAGGGAGCTCTTGTTTACAAGCTTTATATTGTATGACTTAACATTATAAATATTATGCCTATCATACAATATTTATTAGAGAGAATCAAATAAAAATTCAAAATGTTTTATTTCACATAAACATAATATATAATAATTATAAATAAATTATGAAATAAAAAAATATATACTCGTATTATTAAATAGTAATTATTATATATATTATAATATATAATATATGAATATTTTGTTTTTTTTTTTTCATGTGGACTTAAGAATCGTCGGAAGCACGGTTCCAATATGTCTTTTCTAGAGAAGAGCCGGCAAGAAATTACACGGTTTTTTCTTTTTCCATTTAACCTATGTAGGTATGTTGTACTACTGGCAGGCAAAGGTCACGCGGTTACTCTTTTAAAAATAGGACAGTATAGGCCTGTCAGGTACGCACCAGGTGTAACAAAATAGGAAATGGTCAACAAATCGAAGCATCTATGAGTCTACAATTCTTACGATTAAATCTCTAAGATTGACTTTATTGATTGGTGGCATAAAATACAGGTTATTTATCCGCGTTTGTGGCAGTTCACGACTCAACAGTCTCAAAAAGCTGTCATGGTCATTTAATGTAGGCATTATACATGGTGTGATTGATATACTGAAAACCGGAAAACGGGGTCATTGTACATAATTAAAAGAGACTTTTACTAAGAAATCACAAAATTAAATCTGCTGTGAAATTAATCTCACCCCCTAACAATGAATAAATACATTGCTAGGGGGTGAGATTGCTCTGCAGCTGACTGTACAATGACTTATTTTCTGGCTTTCAGTTATTTCACTTTATAAAACACGACAAATACAATATTTATATAGTGAAAAAATCAATCGGCCTAGCCTTTTCCCATCTATGTTGGGGTTGGTTTCCAGTCTAACCGGACCTAGCTAAATACCATTATTTTACATGGAGCAGTTACTGGGTTGTGGAGGTCAGATTGGCACCAGTTCGTGGATTGTGGAGGTCAGATTAGCACCAGTTACTGGATTGTGAAGGTCACATAGACACCATTTATTGGATTGTGGAGATCAGATAGGCACCATTTACTGGATTGTGGAGGTCAGATTGGCACCAGTTACTTGATTGTGGAGGTCAGATAGGCACCAGTTACTGGGTTGTGGAGATCAGATAGGTTCTAGTTACTGGGTTGTGGGGGTCAGATAGGCACCAGTTACTGGGTTGATTAGGTCAGAATTAGGCACTCACCTATCTGTCCTCCAAAAACCAGTAACTGGGTAATGCGATACACCTTGGTAAGACTGGTTGTCAGGCTATTGGGCTTCTCACGACCCGTAACGATTGTCAAAGATCCACTAATGACAGCCGGAACCAACGACTTAACGTGCTTTCAGAGGCAAGGAGGGGTTTCGATATGTAATGGATGGTCACCCATCCACGAAATGACCGCGGCAACCGTAACTTAACGTTCGATCGACCCCTATGGCAGTTATCATTTAGCCCCTACAAACCCATAGTGACATAACCATTAAATATATTATATTTGGTTTCATAATAAACTTAAATATGTACATTATAATGTAGGTACTTACCAACTTTTCCTCCACTGATGAGTAATCGGTAACGATTAATTTGCATCTGTAAGGAAATTGAATACAACTGCAACTGCCTACAAATTTAGGATATGTAGGTCTGAATACAAAAGCTGACTCGACAATAATAATTCTAATAAAATAAAATAACAGTAAACACACACTGCTTGTTTCTATACTTTATAATCAATGAATGATGCTTTCTAAATAAATATTTCTTATGTTATGAATTAATACAATCGTCCACCAATTTTATTCTATGAGTACATGATTTTACCTTCGCATTCAAAAACATCTATTAACACTATACGGCTACGCTTCTTGCCATCTCAATTATATACATGGAATTGAAAGACGTTTGAGAGTGCGGGAGTATAGTATTAATGATATTTTTGCGATAATTTGTATTTATTAAAATCTCTTCCTTTTTTTTTCAGAATCTCGTAAAACTGTTCGGAAGACGTTCCAAGACAAGACTGATATTACAATTTCGAGTTCTGACGATATTGATATAACCCAAGTGAGTAAGTCATCATATCAATCTACAGAAGAAAGTAATTTACTGAAAATTCAAAATTTGCAAGATGTAGAGACAAAAAAACTAGCTTCAAACATACCCTGGCGTAAACAATCACAGATAGATACTACGCAAGAAACAAAAGAAGAAAGTCTTGAAGTTAAGCATTGGAGAAAACAAAAACCAGCAACAAAACCTTCATATGCGGAGAAATTGTCGGAAACGGAAGATACTTCCCTTTTGAGAGTACAAGATGACACTGAAATTAGCACAACTAACGAAGTCCAAAACTTGGAAACCAAATCTTGGAGAAAACCCCGACGTGAAGACAAAACAGTAGAAACTTTGTCCACTACGGAGGATGTAACAATACTACAAACTGACCAAGATGAAGAAGAGGACCAAAGGAAAGGACCTCAATGGAGAAAGCCTCGTGTCGAAGATAAGAAACCTACTATTAGAGAGGAAAGAAAAGATTCGATTCCTTGGACGCAAGAAAGTATCAAACTGCGTCCGACGAAGGTTGAAAAGACTGCAGTGGTAAAAGAAAGAATAGAAGATGTGACTTTAAAGCAAGTAAGAAAGGGATCTATTAAAAAAATTGACACTGAAGAAGCTGAAGAAATTTTGACATACGAAGAAGACACTGCTATATTGAAAATAAAAAAAGAGGAAGAACAAAAACTAAAAACAAAAGACGATGATTTACCATCATGGAGACGTAAATCTATAGAAAAACCCGTGGAACAGGCTCAACCAGAGGAGCCCAAATGGCCCTCAGGCAGAAGGCGCCTAAAGGAAGAGGAACCTAAAGAAGAAGTTGTCCTCAAGCCAATTCCAGTGCAAAAAGCTCCCGAAGAGGAAAAACCAGAAGAAGTACAACTAAAGCCAATCAAAAAGGAAAAAGTAGTGGAAGAAGCTCAGCCTGAGGAGCCCAAGTGGCCAACCGGCAGAAGGCGCCCGAAGGAAGAGGAACCTAAAGAAGAAGTTGTCCTTAAGCCAATTCCACGGCAAAAAGCACCCGAAGCTGAAAAACCAGAAGAAGTACAACTAAAGCCTATCAAAAAGGAAAAGGTAGTAGAAGAAGCTAAGCCCGAGGAGCCCAAGTGGCCAACCGGCAGAAGGCGCCCAAAAGAAGAGGAACCTAAAGAAGAAGTTGTACTCAAGCCAATTCCAAGGCAAAAAGCACCTGAAGAAGAAAAACCAGAAGAAGTTCAACTAAAGCCTATCAAAAAAGAGAAACCATTAGAGGAGGCTAAGCCCGAGGAGCCCAAGTGGCCAACTGGCAAAAGGCGCCCGAAGGAAGAGGAACCTAAAGAAGAAGTCGTCCTCAAGCCAATTCCAAAGCAAAAGGCACCAGAAGAGGAAAAACCTGAAGAAGTACAACTAAAGCCTATCAAAAAGGAAAAGGTAGTGGAAGAAGCTAAGCCCGAGGAGCCCAAGTGGCCAACCGGCAGAAGGCGCCCGAAGGAAGAGGAACCTAAAGAAGAAGTCGTCCTCAAGCCAATTCCTAAGCAAAAAGCACCCGAAGAGGAAAAACCTGAAGAAGTACAACTAAAACCTATCAAAAAGGAAAAGGTAGTGGAAGAAGCTAAGCCCGAGGAGCCCAAGTGGCCAACCGGCAGAAGGCGCCCGAAGGAAGAGGAACCTAAAGAAGAAGTCGTCCTCAAGCCAATTCCTAAGCAAAAAGCACCCGAAGAGGAAAAACCTGAAGAAGTACAACTAAAACCTATCAAAAAGGAAAAGGTAGTGGAAGAAGCTAAGCCCGAGGAGCCCAAGTGGCCAACCGGCAGAAGGCGCCCGAAGGAAGAGGAACCTAAAGAAGAAGTCGTCCTCAAGCCAATTCCAAAGCAAAAAGCACCCGAAGAGGAAAAACCTGAAGAAGTACAACTAAAGCCAATTAAAAAGGAAAAGATAGTGGAAGAAGCTAAGCCCGAGGAGCTCAAGTGGCCAACCGGCAGAAGGCGCCCGAAGGAAGAAGAACCTAAAGAAGAAGTCGTCCTCAAGCCAGTTCCTAAGCAAAAAGCACCCGAAGAGGAAAAACCTGAAGAAGTGCAACTAAAGCCTATCAAAAAGGAAAAGGTAGTAGAAGAAGCTAAGCTCGAGGAGCCCAAGTGGCCAACCGGCAGAAGACGTCCAAAGGAAGAGGAAACTAAAGAAGAAGTTGTCCTTAAGCCAATTCCAAAGCAAAAAGCACTCGAGGAGGAAAAACCAGATGAAGTGCAACTAAAGCCAACCAAAAAGGAAAAGGTAGTGGAAGAAGCTAAGCCCGAGGAGCCCAAGTGGCCAACTGGCAGAAGGCGCCCGAAGGAAGAAGAACCTAAAGAAGAAGTCGTCCTCAAGCCAATTCCTAAGCAAAAAGCACCCGAAGAGGAAAAACCTGAAGAAGTACAACTAAAATCTATCAAAAAGGAAAAGGTAGTGGAAGAAGCTAAGCCCGAGGAGCCCAAGTGGCCAACCGGCAGAAGGCGCCCGAAGGAAGAGGAACCTAAAGAAGAAGTCGTCCTCAAGCCAATTCCAAAGCAAAAAGCACCCGAAGAGGAAAAACCGGAAGAAGTACAACTAAAGCCAATCAAAAAGGAAAAAGTAGTGGAAGAAGCTAAGCCCGAGGAGCCCAAGTGGCCAACCGGCAGAAGGCGCCCGAAGGAAGAAGAACCTAAAGAAGAAGTCGTCCTCAAGCCAATTCCTAAGCAAAAAGCACCCGAAGAGGAAGAACCTGAAGAAGTACAACTAAAGCCTATCAAACAGGAAAAGGTAGTGGAAGAAGCTAAGCCCGAGGAGCCCAAGTGGCCAACCGGCAGAAGGCGCCCGAAGGAAGAAGAACCTAAAGAAGAAGTCGTCCTCAAGCCAATTCCAAAGCAAAAAGCACCCGAAGAGGAAAAACCAGAAGAAGTACAACTAAAGCCAATCAAAAAGGAAAAGGTAGTGGAACAAGCTAAGCCCGAGGAGCCCAAGTGGCCAACCGGCAGAAGACGTCCAAAGGAAGAGGAACCTAAAGAAGAAGTTGTCCTCAAGCCAATTCCAAAGCAAAAAGCATCCGAAGAGGAAAAACCAGAAGAAGTACAACTAAAGCCAATCAAAAAGGAAAAAGTAGTGGAAGAAGCTAAGCCCGAGGAGCCCAAGTGGCCAACCGGCAGAAGACGTCCAAAGGAAGAGGAACCTAAAGAAGAAGTTGTCCTCAAGCCAATTCCAAAGCAAAAAGCACCCGAAGAGGAAAAACCAGAAGAAGTACAACTAAAGCCAATCAAAAAAGAAAAGGTAGTAGTGGAAGAAGCTAAGCCCGAGGAGCACAAGTGGCCAACCGGCAGAAGACGTCCAAAGGAAGAGGAACCTAAAGAAGAAGTTGTCCTTAAGCCAATTCCAAAGCAAAAAGCACCCGAAGAGGAAAAACCAGAAGAAGTACAACTAAAGCCCATCAAAAAGGAAAAGGTAGTGGAAGAAGCTAAGCCCGAAGAGCCCAAGTGGCCAACTGGCAGAAGGCGCCCAAAGGAAGAGGAACCTAAAGAAGAAGTTGTTCTCAAGCCAATTCCAAAGCAAAAAGCACCCGAAGAGGAAAAACCGGAAGAAGTACAACTAAAGCCAATCAAAAAGGAAAAGGTAGTAGAGGAAGAATCTAAGCCCGAGGAGCTCAAATGGCCAACCGGTAAAAGACGCCCAAAGGAAGAGGAACCTAAAGAAGAAGTCGTCCTCAAGCCGATTCCAAAACAAAAAGTACCCGAAGAGGAAAAACCGGAAGAAGTACAACTAAAGCCAATCAAAAAGGAAAAGGTAGTAGTGGAAGAAGCTAAGCCCGAGGAGCTCAAATGGCCAACCGGCAAAAGACGCCCAAAGGAAGAGGAACCTAAAGAAGAAGTCGTTCTCAAGCCAATTCCAAAGCAAAAAGCACCCGAAGAGGAAAAACCGGAAGAAGTACAACTAAAGCCAATCAAAAAGGAAAAGGTAGTATTGGAAGAAGCTAAGCCCGAGGAGCCCAAATGGCCAACCGGGAAAAGGCGCCCGAAGGAAGAGGAACCTAAAGAAGAAGTTGTCCTCAAGCCAATTCCAAAGCAAAAAGCACCCGAAGAGGAAAAACCGGAAGAAGTACAACTAAAGCCAATCAAAAAGGAAAAGGTAGTATTGGAAGAAGCTAAGCCCGAGGAGCCCAAATGGCCAACCGGTAAAAGGCGCCCGAAGGAAGAGGAACCTAAAGAAGAAGTTGTCCTCAAGCCAATTCCAAAGCAAAAAGCACCCGAAGAGGAAAAACCGGAAGAAGTACAACTAAAGCCAATCAAAAAGGAAAAGGTAGTATTGGAAGAAGCTAAGCCCGAGGAGCCCAAATGGCCAACCGGTAAAAGGCGCCCGAAGGAAGAGGAACCTAAAGAAGAAGTTGTCCTCAAGCCGATTCCAAAGCAAAAAGCACCCGAAGAGGAAAAACCGGAAGAAGTACAACTAAAGCCAATTAAAAAAGAAATGGTAGTAGTGGAAGAAGCTAAGGAAACGGTTCTCAAACCAATTCTAAAGCAAAAAGCTCCTGAAATAGAAAAATCTGAAGAAGTTCAGCATGAAACCATCATAACTGAAAAAGTAACTGTTGATGTAAAGACAGAAGAAAAGAAAAAGAAAAAGATTAAAAAAGAGAAGTCCGTTGAAGAGACTATCGTTCAGGAAACGACGGTAGTTAAAGTAGATGAGCCAGTTGAAGAAATTGAGGAAGAAACAACAACCGTTGTTAAACGGAAGCAAATCAAGAAACAGATTCAGAAGGATAAAAAGAAAGGTACGAGTTTATTAAGTAGTTAAAATTATATGAATTCAATATGACGATACGTTAGGTCATCATAGGGTATTTAAATAAAATGTGTCCTTTAAATTGTCTATTACAAACAGATGCATGGTTACGTTCATAATTTGTATCTAACAAACGCGATGTAAATATCAAAATATTGATTAAATTCTGAGAACAGTACACCAAACGTTTTCATAAAAGACATTAGAAAATATTATGTTATAAATTCTTAAATGTAATAATCAGCATAAAGCAGACACGCTTCTTAATAATTTGTCAAAGAAAGTTAAAATAAAACTTTAAGAAATATTTCTAATGCCTTCTGTTACTTCTAGATTAACTCGTGTTATACAAAGGAATATCACTCTATTAATAATACTTATTATTCTATCCCCTAAGCAACGGCAAAAAAATTGGTATTGGTAAATCAGTTTTTTTTTTTTTCGCATCATATTGCTTTATGGGATGGGAATCATAAGGAAGCATTTATAATTTATTTAGTTTTGCTAAAGTCATGTTATAACAAACTTACTTGCAAAACGTCACAATAGTTGGTGCCCTTTATTTTGTTAGGTTGCATGTGACGTCATGGTGTTTAAAATACTTAGATTAACTAGTACACTATTTTACAGAGGTGGAACCATTGATTATTAAGCCAATTAAGGCTTTGAACATATTGGAAAATAGCACATTAGAATTGACTGTTGTGTATGAGCCTGCGGATGCTAACATTGTGAAGTGGTACCGCAACAATCAACTCCTAGAACAAAGTGATGACTGTGTTATTCATACTGAAAATGGGATTTCAACAATAAAAGTACAAAAAGTTGACAAAAAGAAAGTAGGAAAATATGAAGTGATTGTTGAAATAAATAACTTGGTTGCAAAATCAGGAAGTTCCATTAAACTACTAAAATCATTCGATGAAGACCAAATTTTGCCACCTGTTTTCATAAAACCTTTACGACCAAAAACGGTTATTTTAGGAGATATTGTATTACTAGAGGTTGAAGTTACATCAAGTCCAACTGCTTCCTTCCAATGGTTCATAGACACAAGAGAAGTAACCACATATGCTAAACAAAACAAATTAACTAACATATATGTAACAGACAGGGAAAACGTGTCGTGTCTATGTATTGAAAATATAAGCAAAGATTTCTTAGGAGTCATTACATGTAGAGCAGAAAACTTTGCAGGATCTGTTTCATGTTCTGCTTCACTGCTAGAACAACAAGATAAAGAATTTATTGGGCAAGCGCCAATAATTATTACTCCCTTAGACTCTGTTATAATAATGGATGGGGAACCAATAAAACTTTCTTGTAAAATCAAGGGTCAACCCTGGCCGCGAATAGATTGGTATCATGGTGATACACCTGTTCAAAGAGCTAGAGATATAACAGTGGCTCGACAAGAATCAGGCCTAAGTGAATTATGCATAAAAGAAGCTTTCCCCGAAATGTCAGGAATATACCGTTGTGTAGCTACAAACGACTTTGGCAGTTGTAGCTGCGAATGTACTGTTGAGATTGAAGGTAGCGATGTAAATTCTACTTTCATCATTGCATGGAAAATAGTTTGCATGTTTATTTAAATATACGGAGTGTATGATTTTTTCATATTAATTCACCTCAGGCACCTAATAACATTGACCACATTTACCATGCATCTGTAGAACAATTTGAAGTTTGGAGTTTAATCGACACTGCAGTGTTGAGAATGATTATTTTCAAAGCTTAAATTAAAACAAAATGTAACAATGAGTTCAAATCTTAAAATTAAGAAGCGTAGTGATACATAATTATAATTATTGTTACAAGTTACCGATCATTCGTTTATAAGAACAGTAAAACCATATGATGCATTAAGATAGAAAATTAAGTTGAAATATATGGAATCAAAATGCTTGTGTTATGAGAGCTTCATGAATGTTAACTGCGACGCATCCTGTTGTTGTGGGTGTATAATTTCCTTTATTGGGTTGTGAAAAGCGACCTTAGACGGGTATTTTTAACACATTAACGGCCGAAGTATGACACTTGAATATTGCACAGGAATTAAACACTGATGAATAATGTTATTTATAAGACAGAGTCTTCATTCTTACTATATTGTTGTTTTATTTTCTAGCATACGAATATGTGCCAAGTGCCTCAGAGGAAGATATACTAAGTGATGAGGTAAGATAATACATAATAGTTCTACAATTTTGTAGAACCTACATAGGTGACCCTAATTGTGAGTTTTGTATCCATTCCCTGTCGCAGTTGAGAATTCAGAAAATGTATAGTCTGTAGTTATCTCTGAATGTATTTTTTCGGATATTGGTCGAAAAAAAGGAATCAAATTAACATCGATTCGATATTTTGTATAAGTTTTCTCTTTAATTTAGCATCTGAAATACTTTTAAATTACATGCTCATGTTCAATTCAGTGTATTAAATGGAAGCATAGCGTACCTTAAAAAAATTACATTAGATGAATTATCTACTAGATATGAAACTAATTTTTACCCAAAACTCCGCCTGAAATGTAGCATTATTTGCGCGTCAAAGCCATGACCTAGCGCCTTAAATGAAAAAAAGTCTAATACTTTGACCACTTTATTTCACAGAAAACGAGTGACATTGAGGAATTTGCTCCGCGCATTGTAAAAGCATTACCAACTGTTGTTGCTACTACAGAAGGAGAACTAACCAGGTCTGGCATGCATTTCTTATTCGCCAATACCAATTATTGCAACCACTAGACTAGATCATTATTTTTAGATCACTATTAGTTTATCCCATAGTTGATCCCAATCTATTTTTTAAAGTTAATCCATACCTACTGAATTTGTTCCTAACACTTTCGTATTCCAGTCGTTGAATAGAAGTAGGTATGGCATATGAAGCTTTTTTTTTTAAATCAATAGTACTTTTTATATAATTGGTCTGAGCTGGTGCTGGTGGCCATCAGTGGAGTTTATTATTTTAGATCTTTAAAATGCAGGGTGGAATTGGCCTCGTTCAAGTGGGCAAGCGTAGAGGACTCACATTAGGTGTTGGTTGCATCTGGCATCTAGCCATTTTGCCAATATGTTTTTTTGCAGTAGTCTGGGGTGCACAGTCAATTAAGTGATTTCCATATACCTCTGCCACTGCATTTCGCGTCAGGGTGGCTTGTATCTAGAGTGCCACGTACCTAGTCAGATAGTACTGTACTCTGCCAACAACTTGCTTCTCAAAATGTTTGGTTTTGGATGCCCTATGTACAGCATAGAAAGCTCTTCCGACTTTAAGGGTACCCCGAATTGTTGTGTAATCGAAGAATAAAGCGGGTATGAGATTCTTGGTTTTGTTCATAAGAAATTACTAATACTTTTTAGGTTCGAAGCGAAGGCTATAGGTATTCCCAAGCCTCAAGTAAGATGGCTCAAACAAGGCGTGGAGATAATTCAGTCGCAAGAATATCAAATAGAGGAAATGGAAGATGGCACTTCCATATTAATTATACCTGAAGTGTATCAAGACGACACTGGGGAAATAGTATTTGAAGCATTTAATCCCCTTGGAGTAACTTCGACAATTGCAGCACTTTCTGTTGAAAGTAAGCATTATTAACTTATTTTTTCCTAGAATATACCTACATATTTTAAAGTTATATATTAATTCAAACTTTATGCTTACAGTTGCAGCAGTTTTCAGTGTCTTGATTTTATCATATATAAATGATGTATGAATCATGTTATGTACCTACCCATGCTTCCTTTTCCTTCGAGCCCATACTTACGTACATAATACTGTTTACACTAAACACCTATAGTACGATATAAAACAGAACAGAGCAGTCACTCTCAACTTTTTAAAATAATATTTTGATAGGTTGGATAAGCTGCAACGACCAACATTGTACGTACAGCAACAGATGTGTGTTGTGCGAGTTGAATCAGGCTTTGGAAACCGTCATTTGCAATTTGATTTTAAGTTTAAATACCATACTTTTTGCGTATGTGTTGTTTACGGTACTCGGATTAGTTTGATCATTTTTTTGTGCTTTATTTTATCTTCTTAGTTACTCAATCGTTTTTATAATACGGCATCAACAACTACCTACTATTGACATTCTGTAGGTAAATAAAAAAATATTTAAACATGTTCTTGTATTATCTTAAAGGTATAATTGGAACCAAGGAATACCGAAAGCCAGAATGGGTTACACACATGGAGGAATTACAAGCGGCGTTAAAAGGTAAAATATATTAATTTTGACAACCGTACTTAATTCTCAGTCAGCCATTCTAAAGCATGGACGTCGGAAAATTACTTAGGTACCTACATACTCGAGGCATTATAAAACTGTTCTTAAAGTCGTTTCTTAAAAAATACTTATTTGTGATAACAATGAAAGTTACTGAATGCTTAAATAAATAAACCTTTCAATTACAAAGTTATATATGCCTACTTACGACCTACTTTTTGGTTACAGCAACTCAAGCAGTACCTACGTTTGTGAAAGACATACTAGGAGAACGAGTTGACGAAGAAGAAACCGTTACTTTCGAAGCTGTATACAGTGGAAATCCTACCCCAGGTATATTATGATGGCAATGCACTTCATAATTCACATTTCTCAAAACTTGGTCGTTACTGGTTTTCACTTGATAATTCTTTTAGTTACTTCTATTCTAAAGAATATACCAAAACTGCACCTTTTTTAAGATAGTAAAACATAAAAAGTCAGCGTGTTTTTATCTATAAGGCGCCATTACAGAAGAGAAATTAATTCAAATTTTTATTTTACTATTATTTCAGAAATTCTTTGGTACAAAGACGACAAAGTTATAAGAACAGATGAACGTTATACAATCGAAAATAAAGATAATCGTACCACATGTACGGTTAAAAAGTGTGTAAAAGCTTCAGAAGGAACATACATGTGTAAAGCCGTTAGTGACATAGGTATGGCTATTACTAAAGCTAAACTGACGGTATATGATAGTGCAGACAAGATTCGAAAAGCAAAACATCTTAAACAGAAAGATAAAAAAGAAAAAGTCACTAAGCGTGAAGAAGAAATAGTTAAGGAAGAAACTGCTACTAGCGTTACAGAAGATGTAATCGATTCTGCAGTTATTACAGAAGAAGTCCAGGTTATGGAAAAACCCAAAACAGTGAAAAAAGTTGATAAACACAAAGCAAAAACAGTTGTTACTGAAGCTGATTATGTTGAAACCGTGGATGTTGCAACTTATAAAAAAACTGATAAAAAAGAGAGATCAGAACCAAGGGAAGAAAAAGCAGAGCCAATCGTTACTCCACAAGAATATTTAATATCGACGCAACCAGAAAAGGAAGAAACGGTACAGCCGTTTGAAGACTCATATGAAACCCAAAAAGGCATTATCAGAATGGTAGAGGGTGATTCACGAGTTGTTGCAGAGATTAATGAACTATTAGAAGTAATTAACGCTAAAGAGTTTGGTCCCGGTGAATCACCATTAAGAGAGTTAGCTAAAATAGGTTTTATGATGAGAAACGGCCTCACGACAGAACAAATAGAGAGTCTGTATGATTCTCAATATTTCCCAGCATTAAGAGTTCCACAATCTCAGTCAGCTTTAGTTCGTTTAGTAGAAAGACAAGGTCATGGCGCTCTTATTACCGAAGTACTTACGGAAGAAACCACTCAGGATGAAGATGTAATCGCAGCCAAAGTTGGATTCCGTGCTTTCTTGAAAATGGTGGAGTTAAAACATTCGTCAGTCGAAGAAGTGATTGCGCATTTCTATCCAGAAGATTTTAAACCACGTTCCTGGGAACAAAAAGAAGCGCAAGAGGTACAAAAACTGTATATTTATTTAAATTTCTAACCATAATCAGATAGTTAATAAAAATATATGTGCTGACATATAAAAAAATAAAAAAAAACATCACTAGCATTCGAATAATTTTGACTGTTTCCGTAGCAGAGCATTTCGAGTCGTCACTAACTTATTAAGCTGCAAAATAAATTTGTTTCGACGGAGCAAACCAAAGCGAGGCCAAATTGTTCTTGGCTGGATTAAACTCAATTCTAAATCTCAAATCTTGTAACTTGCTATTTTACAGGTAATAGTGGAATCATCAGCTGAACAGACGGCAGAGATACATACAGCTACAGTTATAAAAGGTAACATTGCTATACCAGCAACCGAAAATTGTATTTTATACATACTTAATGTATGTGTCATCTACAAACCCACATTGGGCCCGCGTGGTGTATTATGGCCCAATCCCTCTCACATAGAGGCGGCCTGCCTGTGCCCCAATAGTGGGAACATTATATACTGTATATGTTGTTAGAAAGAAGTACAATATGGGTTGATAATATTACTGGACACAGTAACAAATTATTATGCATTATAAAAAATATGTTACGAAGTATCTTTTTTCGGAAAAACCGTGACCAGCGAGTGACCGTCAATGATATTATATAAATAAAGAGAGACATATCGCACTAGCGCGCAAAAATTGTTGCAGTCAAATTCAAACAATTGTTGTAATTTGATTTAGTCGGCTAATAACAGCGAGCGAAACGAAGCGTGTCCGTGGCGTAACAATAATATATCTAAAATGCCAAGTTGTGTGTTAAGAAAGTGTAAAAACTATGGTTCCAAAATAAATAAGTGTGAAGGAATTTCATACCATAATTTAACAACGCAACAATATTCTAAACGCCGCACAGTATGAACGTAGCGTATCTTTCCTTTATAATATCATTGCCGTAAGTCATGTTAAAATCTTAAAAGCTGCTCCGCGACTTGTGACTTGGTCATGATGAACTAAGTGCCGTGTGATGGATTGTTGGGAGGTTAGAAAGTAGTGGGAATAAGCCAGTTAATTCATTCGATTATCTTCTTTTTTTTTTAACCATTTGCAAATTCGACTTTTGCCAGCATTCACTGGCACCACATTTTTTTTTTTTTTTTTTACTTTCGTACTTTGTTGTATAGCTGAATAAATGAAGATGTCTTACCCGTAACTATTACTATTTAATTATTATTATTATTCCGCTTAGTGCCATAGGAATTTATTGTGATAATTGATGTAAAAGTTCATATACTCGTATGTACATAGATGATTTTTGAAAATATATACAAATAAACTAGCTGACCCGACAGACTTCGTTCTGTCAAAAGCTATATTATAAACTCAACTACTCTACCCTATCCTACCCTACCCTACCCTACCCTACCTACCCTACCTACCTACCTACCTACCTACCTACCCTACCTATCTACCTACCCTACCCCACCTACCTTCCCTACCCTACCCTACCCTACCCTACCCTACCTACCCTACCTACCTACCTACCCTACCCTACCCTACCTACCTACCTAAAACTTAAAAAAAAATAGATAGAAGCAGATTCTTAAACCTACTGAATATGCATATAAAATTTCATAAAAATCGGTCAAGCCATTTCGGAGGAGTATGGTAACTAACATTGTGACACGAGAATTTTATATATAATATTATAAGATAAAATTTAAGTGTCTGTTTGTAATGTCAGAACAACAGCTTTTTAAATGCTTATGTAAGAGGTATACGGTACTTACGTAGAAAAAAAAAAAATATTATTGTTGTCCGTCTGTCTGTTTGTGGCTACTCTCCGTAACGGCTGGAACGATTTTGACGGGACTTTAACTGGCAGATACCTGATATTATAAGGAGTAGCTAAGGCTACTTTTATTTCAGAAAAAGCTACGCTGGCGAAGCCGCAGGCAGCAGCTAGTGGTTAATAAACTTCTTCCTTTAACTGTTCGAAGTTTTTGTAAATTTGGTTACACAAAAAGGTTTATTAAAGTATTAGGTAGCCAATACCTAATACTTTAACAAAAGTATTAGGTATTGGGTACCTAATACTTTAACAAACCTTATGGTGTAACCAAATAGAATAGCAATGATGGCCATTCAATTTGAATTTAGACAAAAGTAATATTTTTGACAAATTCTGGGACATAAAAAATGGGTTTTCCCGAATCCCATGAATTTTCGCCTAGGCTTTATGGGATGCTTAATTTATTTTTAATTTCAAATTTCAAATGGGTCACAGTATCACGTCCTGGAAGGAATACGTCAAATTACAAGTCATACATTTGTGTACAGTGTATGTCAAAATGTATAACCATGTTGAACAGTGTATAACATGGTTATACATTTTGTCAACATTATGTGTAGTGTACAGTCAACCGCACGTCCATAGCAACAATTTGACATTTTTATTTTTAAACATGAACGATGTAAGCATTATTGTGTAACACCATTGTTTTTATTTAAAAGAATATTCATGGAGTTTCTTGCCCGTTTTTCTCCATAGGAACCTACTACGCTTTAGCATGGGCAACTAGCTTCATCACCTTTCTGACTGACCAACTCTTTGATAATATTCAAACGTGTATAATTGAAATAAATGCTTTGAGTTTGAGTTTGTCGTTGAATCGTAGCGGTAAAGATGATTTTCGTAGTGCAGGTGCTACCACGATATGCGGTTGACTGTACTTGCAAGTCACTTTTGACTGCACACAATGATGACTGATGAATAGAGATCGGATATTCGGATGCATATTCACCTAAAGTTGAGATGTTGGCTAATATGGAATGCGCTTTTGTATCGAAAAAATCCCGCGGTTCCGGGATTTACAAGTTTAGGTTTCTGATATATGTTTCTGGTATATTTACTTACTTTAAAATGTTGGTAAAAATCCCAATTCTAAATAAATATGCATCAGAATAGTTATGCAATCCAAGAATCCCGGGGTCTTTTTTTCATAAATATTTTAGTAGTCGCTTACATACTACACACTCGACTAGTTATGCATTCCCGTTGTTCCTGACTTAACGGGGTTTTTTTTTTTACAATTAAAATATTTTAAGAAGCCGCTTCCATACTTTCATAGCCAAAAATTAACTTTAGGTAAATATGCATCCGAATATCCGATCTCTTCTGATGAATGATAAACAAGGAACATTTTTATATTGATTAAATATTATTTGTTATAGATACTACCAAAATATCGGAAGTTGTTCAAGGTGAGTTTATTTAAATACTAATATATTACGGCAGTTTTTTACAACTCACGCTTTAAATGTTTTACGCTAAAATGCGATGGAATGGAGTGTACTCTTCTGCTTTAATATTAAATTAGGCAACAATTGAACAAACTATGAGTAAAAAATTAGTTTTGGTAGGTTAAGGGTGAGTTTCACGAAACCACCATTAGTTTAACGGAGACTTTAAATTGATGCTGTCACTTTCTTTTTGATACAAAATGTAAGGGATGGCATGAATTTAAAGTCTCCGTTAAACTAATGTTGGTTTCGTGCAACTCAACATAAGTCAGAGAAATTAAATGTTAAGCTAATTGACAACCTATGTCAATTTTCCGTGTTATGTATAGCCATTTCAAACAACTGTCAAAGAGTGACAGTTGGGTATACGTTCAGTTTTAGTTGATAGTCAATTTGCTTACCTAAATATTAATTGCTCTGACGGACGAAAAATTAAAACAGAGTGTGCTGATGTTATCTTTGTACCATCGCTTGTTCGCTTTAAAAATTGAGGATGTATTTTTAAAGATTTCTTGCGCATTTAATGGAAATGAGGTTTTTGGACAGAAAAAGATCTTAAAAAGTCTCTTCCATGCAAAAAGACTAGGAAAAGTTTTTACGCAGCATCTGACAGCAAAAAATATGATTCAGCACTAAACAGAAAAAACAAACGCACATTTGATGTTTTTAATCATCACAGAACATATTTAAACAACTCGAAAATACCTTACCGCCTTTGTACGGTATTTTTATTTTTACTTTTGCTTAAAGTATTTTTAATAATAATAAAATAACATAAAGCTTTTATCTTAAGAGGCGCTTGATACTAATTCGTGAGTTCGTGACACATAAGAATTATACCAATAATTTTATTAATTATTCATAATAGCCTCCTAGTAGCATGTGATGTTATATAATTATGTGAAAACACACAGATATATTTTGATGGTACTTAGCATTAAAAAAATCTGATAACGGCTTTACAATCGACGAATTTTACACTTTCTACAGTTAATTTATCGCTTATACAGTGTGGAAAAATAAAACGCATATAAAATTTAAAAAAATTGGCAGTCATAAGGACTGCCGACAGAAGTGAAAACTTTGTTCTTTTTTTATTGTTTAATGGCTACTCGCTACGCGTCGCCAGTCTGACGCAACATGTAACGAGCATGTCGCGAATTTCGGTGACGCCCATAAGTTTATCCCCTACCAAAAATCACTCAACGCGGCTAAAGAAGTTTTTACTTCAAAAAAGGTGTCTAAATGCATAGACAATGCGTGAAGAAATTAGGTGTTTACTCTCCAAGTTAGTACCTACAATTTTCCACTCTGCATAAGATTTCAGTGTTGTGTAGGACGATGTCTATTGAAATTGATCTCCCTTATAATTAAGCGTTACCTACTATTTATTACCTAGACACTGGCGACTATTTATTGACTATTAATTGACAACATTTCATATTTTCAAAATAACTAATATAATCTTATATTAAATGAAATTACATATAAAAATGAGATATCCGTAGTTTTTATTTCATTCCTGTTGTTTTCGTTTTAAAGAACATCTTTGAAATTCGTTCTATTCTAAACAGACGTAAACGCCAATATGGCGCCAGTATGCTCATTTTTGTATGTAATTTCATTGTATAATTAACGTAAGTCATTCCGATGACTTACGCCATTATTACTACGAGTGAGATATCTATTATGTTGTCCATAAAGCCATTCCAGTGACGTCATCGCTCATTTAAGGTTATTAAGATTTTACACCAAAAAACAGATTAAAAAAAAAACGGAAGGTATATTCGAACTTAGAATAGAAAAAAAAACAAGTTTTTCATTTTTGTTAATTATACGTAATTGCGTAAAAAGAAACAGCAAAAATAAAAATAAATCGTATCCGAACTTCCGTACCGACTTGGAGAACGAGGTTTTGGGGATTATTTTGGCAGTTGCGCTAATACGAGATGGAAAGACGATGCTAAAAATCTATCGGAACATTTTAAATCGTGGAACTGAATGACATAACTGAATTTCAGAACGGATTGTGGTATTTATTTAATGTTTTGTATTTAATGCATTTTTTTTTAAATATACCTCATTTTTATCCACTGCAATGTAATTCCTAATGGGGTCTCCATTAGGAGACTCCATTTCATTGGATAAAAATTAAGTCTGAAAAAGTTTTTGTCTCTTTATATTAACAACGGCAACGAGTGATGCTGGGTTGTTCTATAAGGTACACTCAACCGCACATCAGGTAACACTTGCACTATAATACTAGTCTTTACACCAAGGACATAAAGGCGCTGTCAATTTGAACCAGTGATGTTCGGACGATTGTACCTACAGAACACACGATAAACTTTGAGGTCCCGATCATCTTGTAAAGTCACGTGTTGTCGTCATCTGCAACTTTAAGTGCTAGGTGGTAGTTTCATAGCAGTGACAGCCTGGTGGTGTGACCGTCGGACTACCAAGTCATATGTCTCAATTTCGAACCCCAGGCACGCACGTCTGACTTTTCGGATTCATGTGCGTATTATATAATCATCAAATGCTTAAAAAACGGTGAAGGAATTCATCGTGAGGAAACCGGCATGCCTGGGAGATATTTCTCGACGGCATGTGAACTCAAGTCAGAGGCCCATGAGTGGTATAAAAACTCTAACATCAGGTCAGTCACTAAACACGCGAAAAAGAAAGAAAGAAAGAAGTTCGTAGTTCGTATGTCGACGGTATCGCTACAATTCTAAATGGATTTCTGGCATCATTGGCCCATCTTTAATAGTTTACATATCTGCAATGAATGATGATCTCTGTTAAAAAACGACCAGAATAAAGGTCTGTTTAATATTGTCTTAATACTCCACTTTTCCCCATCAACGATAGAAATCGTCCTACATAACACCATATGTCATCTGACAGTTTTCTCCTATTATTATTTAATTATTAGATACTTCAGTGAAATGCAAAGTGTTGAATTTGTTTTCGCATATAAAACCTGCTTAATCGTGTGTCATTTTATTCTATACAGCATTTAAATACTTCGTTTGGCTTCGAGAATGTGCTTCATTTTCAATAATAATTACTTTATTTTAATGACGTGTGACTCAAGCAGAAGTTAAAGTAAGTATTAACATTCAATAATCATGTATATAATTTAACATAAATTTAACATATAATACAATATACCTACTATACGTCAGCTTAAATAAAGACACATGCCAATTTTTTAACATTATGATTTACTTATTATGTTCTAATTAAAATTCACCTCAAACACTATACTATAATTTCACAGATATCAAAGAAAGAGAACAAGTCAAACGCAAAAAACACACTAAACAGAAAATATCTATTGAAGAACAGCAATTGGAAGATTCATCAACAAAAGAACAATTAGTTACCCTAAAAACCATGCAATCAAAGGAAAAACAAGAACATTACATTGAGGACGAAACCGGTGTACTTGAAAAAGATGAAATACCGTACCTTACTACAATTGCTACGGATATTTCTGAAAACAAGGTTGAGATAGTACCTGCTAGCCAGGTGACCCATATTCTTTCTGATAAGACAATTACCGATGTTACAGCGAACCTGAAATTTGATACAAATTATTCTTTAATCGCCGATGTACAAGAAGTCCATGAAAAGGAATCACAGCTGCAAATTAAAGAAAATGCTAAATTAACAATAAAACCATCAGTAAATGAAATTGAGCCTTTAGTAGTAACTGAAGTCGAAATAAGTAGTTCTGTAGATGACTACCAAATAAGCAAAAGCACAATTGAAAATATTGCAAATAAAGGTATTGTACCGGCAGAATCATTTGTAACTACAGAAATCCATGCCAACATGTCTACATCAGACTTTAAAAAAGAGGAAAAGCATACAGAAAATGCGAAAACTACTATGATTTTAAAAGACGCACTTAACATATCCGAGGAAATGATATCTATGAACGAGTCACCACTTCATGAGTCACCAACGAAAAAATCGAATGCTACTGTTGCATTTTCACCTTTGGTGGGTCTAAACGTTCTTGAGATTAATGAAGAAATGAAAGAAAGTGATGTAGAAACTGTTCATGTTGAAAAAGCAGCAACGTCTAAACTTAATTTCAATTTATTGGAATCAATACAAGTTGGTGAAGTGTTTGTTGAAGATAAGTCTGGAAAATATTATCCTGAGTTGATTGTGCCCACCGAAATGGCACGTAAAGATGTTCTCGTTTCAAATCAAGTTGTAACAGAAGTTCACAATGTTCAAGAAAGGGAAGGCATTCTATCATCACTTAAATTGCCACCAGCGCAGGAAGCAAATATAGACATTGCATCGAAAGATAGTTTAGTTATATCCATCGAAGAACTACACGAAAAAGAAGGAGAATTTTCAGCAAAAGAAATGCCTGCTCAAGTTTCAGTTAGTAACGACATAATGTTGCATACTGGCCTGCATAACACAGTCACAACATCGCATATAAAGGAATCAGAATTTCTAGCTGATACCGTAGTTCTTAAAAATGCCAGTGTCGGTATCAATGAACTTCAACATACATTTAATTTAGAAACAAGTGTTCACGATTCGGAGACAACGTTGGAAGAAACAAGATCCACCCTTGGTTCTCACGCTGACATTGCAATATCAGCTTTAGATAAAAATGTTGTACATGAAGTCAATGTTCATGAAAGTGAAAAAGATCTCGTTCTAAAAGATGATAAAGTAACAGCTAAAGCTGATTTAGATTTTAAGGCATTTGAGCCTCTTATAACATCCGAGACATTAGGAATGACTTCTACTGATGATATCAAAACATCAGAAAAGCCTATAGAGGACTCTGCAACAGAAACTGTTATAACTTCTAGTGCTAAAATTGTCACTTATCCTTTTATACACGACAAAGAATCTACTGAAGAATATAGATCAAGAAAACCCGAGGTCGTACTTTCATCACTAATTCCGAATTTATCAATATCTGTTTCTGAAACTGAATCTTCGGAATGTGAAAATAGGTTAACATTAAATAAAATACCTGAGACTGTGCAAGCTCAGACAGCATCTAGCCATCCTTTGAAGACTCCGTTATCTGAAGAAGTAAATACAGCTGATCAGATTGATTTTATGGCCGAACAACCAAATTTGTCTGAAAATGCATCGGAGACAAGGGATTTACAAAAAGAAATAACAGTTCTTCAAACAAATGTAGAGGACCAGCTTCTACAGCTGCAAGAAAGTACATTTTTGCAGAGTGCAGCCGAAGCTGTATTTATTGGCAAAGAAAGTTTAAATATTACTGAAGTGATTACAAGCTTAAGTGAACAAAATCTCGATGCCGATAAACCAAAGCCAACTACATTTGCAAAAATGGACATAGACTCAGATCGTAAAATTGCAGTAGTTTCGGAAGTAAACTCACGCGATACTCTTTCGAATCTTGATACGCTGACTCCGAATTATGAAGAAGCACAAATCATTTCTAATAATTTGATTCCTTTGCAAATATCTCAAAATGAAACTTTAGACAGTCAATCCGTTTTGCAAAATAATGTACAACCTGATTTTAAGTATCTAAATCCCGAGATAGTTCCAACTGAAGAAAGTCTTAAGGTTACAGAGATATTGCAGCATGAAAAAGAAAGTGATTATAATATTACAACACTACCACAAACATTTACAGCGTCTACAGACATTACTGGGCGGCCGGTTGCCGTATTATCGGAAGTCACAGTAGATTCAAGTGTTGGATATACGGATGATATTGTTAAAGATGCACCAAAAAAAGCCAATATTCAAAACATTGCTCACAACGAATTAATTGTTAGCACGACCAATTACAACGAAAAAGAAAATGAACTAGATACTAATCTCAAAACGAATACAGTTTTGGCTTCGTTTAACATTGATTCTAATCAGGCTATTTTAATTGAAGAGAATAGAACTGAAATTGCACCGGAAGTTATAGAAAGTATTAATAATTTATCATGGGCTAATGCTAAACAAGGAGCTACAGTAACAGAAGCTATATGTCAAGAAGAAATTATGGTTCATTCTTCGGAAGAAAAATTTGTTAAGGAAGAGATGGATAATTTGACGAAACCCGTAATATCTCTGTCAACATTACAAGCACCTCAGTATGATGAAAAACAAGCTATAGAACAGGAAAATGTATTATCAGCAAAAAATATACCTGATAACCAACAAGCGGAGGTCTCTATAATTTGCCAACAAAGCTTAGAAACTTCAGAAGTTATTTCACATTCTGATAATATTGAAGATACCAATAGGTTAAAAATGGATTACAAAAAGGCATTGCCCAAAATTGATGAAATATATGGAAAAACTGCTCATACTGAAGAAGTTATTACAAGTGAAATACCTGAAGAGTTTAAAGATGAGAAAATTATATTACAAAACTCAAATATAACTCCTATATTCAAAAATACATTCGAACAAATGGAAATAATACTAGGTGAAAGTGAATCTTTGATACATGAACAACCACTGACTACATCCACTATTAGTGGAGACATTACTGAAACTGAAGCTGTCATAACAAGTTATACCGAAACTATTGACAAAGAAAGGGAGTTTGACGCACAAGTATTACAACCAAAACACGACGCTTCAATTGGCTATGTTCCATATAGTAGTTCAATTGATACTGAAGTAATAGTCTCTAGTAATGTTGAGAGCTTTGAGGATACTACTGTCAAAACATCAAAGGCTTCATTGACTCGTGATGACCTACAGAAACACATACATAGGACAGAAGTATTAGTCGGTGAAAAAGAGACGAGTTTAATAGATACTAAAACAGATTCACACAAAGCGACCAAAAATATAATTGAAAGTACAGCTAAAGAAATCACAGAAATACAAACAGTTGAAAAAGAAAATGCGCTAAGTGAACTACCGGAACCTTTCTCTACAACCGCTCATTCTTCAATTAGTGAAAAACAGTCTATACTGAGTACAGAAGTGCTAACCAGTCAAGACGTTGAAGATTTCCATACATCTAAAAATACTCTTACAAGTGCGATAACAACACATGGAGTGCAAGAAGCTATCGAAGAATTACAACCATTTGTTTGCGAAGTCGAGGATGCTTATGAAAAAGATGTGGTTACTAAACGAAAATCTACAGGTATTATTGAAGAGCAAAAATCGGTTGATATTACGGAAACAATTGTTACAGAATCAGAAAAATCATTAGAAACAATGGCTCCGATAAAAGGTGAGACTGTCAATTTAAGTTTTCAAGCTAAAAATTACGTTAATATAACTCAAATTACATCTTCTGATAAAGAAGAAGTTTTCCAAACAAAAGGGTTAATACCGGAGACTAGAACAATAAAACCTACGGTTGATATGCCATTACATGCGAGCATTGGTGTTAACGAAACGGTTTCGAGTGAAAAAGAGGTTATTTTAGAGTCTCTTAGTGAAATGAAATCAGTTCAAGTCGGTGTAAGTGTAGAGCCAAGGGATTGCTTAAAAATATCAGAAAATATTTTAGCAGAAAAAGAAGAGGCGTTAAAAGAAACTAAAATACCAAAGGCCGTAACAAACGATGTAAGCTTAACTACACATAAACACATAAATATTGAATTATTAGAAGTATCAGAAATAGGGGAAAACATGGATTTGATTAGCAATAAAAAAATAGAAATTGGCGATATTACTATAGAAGCTGTGAAACCACTTCATATACAGGAGACAAACTACGAAGAAAGACCAACAGAATTAAAGGCTATTGAAAAAGTAAAAGAACTTGTTCCTTCAGTTAACTTAGAACTAGGTCAACATCTTACAGTAACGGAAGTTGAAACAACGGAGACAGAAAATCTGATAGACACCAAAGAAATAAGTTCACTCAAGCAAGTTGAAGAAACATATATCACTAATTTACCTATACAAATAGAGGAAATAACATTAAAAGAATCGGAAGTTACTTTATCTCAAGAGAAAGCACCACAGCATGAAGTATCTGGAATTGTAATCGAACCTAAACAACATATTACTATAACAGATACCGTTGGAGAAGAGAAAGAACAAGACATGCCACATGAAATCACTCTAATAAGTGGAAAACAAAAAGTGGATATAAGACCTATCAACCACATCACCACAACAGAAACTATACCTATGGAAGAATTCGAAATTTTAAAAGATAAAATTACTAAAGATGAGAAAGCTTCGCAGAAGCAAGATACTCTTACAGAACTTATTAATATTCAACCTCATCCAATCGAGAGCTTAAAAAGTATTGATGTCAACTTTGAACCTACAGAAAGTGAAATTCGATACGAACTCGAACTACACAAAAGTTATACTACTTCTGAAAATGTGGTGCAAGAAATTTCTGATGAAATATTGAGCCGTGAAGAAAACTATAAAACTGCTGAAAAAGCGTTAACAGAAATGAAATCAATTCAGCAATTTGAAATTATAGCAGGAGAAAAACCAGAATCTTTTGATAAGCCAAATGAGCAAAAAGTGGAAAATGCAGATGAAAGTCATATTCCCCATCAAGAAATATCTAACATTAAACCAGATGTTGTCGAAAAAATTGAAGATTTACCTAGTTTCCTTAAACCAGATATTAATACAGCGTCTTTAGACGTTGAAGCACACAAGTCCTACATTGTAACTGAAAATGTCACGGAAGAAACGCCATGGAACATGGTTGTCATTAAAGAACCAACCAAAGAAGTAACGGAACAATTGTTAGAAATGAAACCGATTGAACAAACTGAAATTGTTGTCAGTGAGAATATTTCATCGTTAAAATCTTTAGATCGTGAAGAAATAAACGTTAGTGGAAAACACATTGAAATGCGACCTATTAGCCAAAGTTCTGTAGTTGTACATGAAAGTGAAATAAGTTCAAATTTTGAACAAGTAGCACCTCTGGAAAAAGCATCAGTATCTTTAAATACCACAGAAAGTATAACTGTTGACGAAATTACACAAGAAGATTCACAAGACACTTTCAGAACAGACCAAATAAAATCTGCTAAGGCTGAAAAGTCTATAACATTATTAACACACGTACAATGCACTGAAAACGTTGCAGAAACTCAAGTTAAAGATTTAATAACACCAAAAACACAGACTGAAACCACAAAAATTACAACAACTAGTGTAACGCCACTAATAATTACAGACAGTGGAAGTTTTCAACATGAAACTGAATTACATTTACCAGAAACGAAATCACAAAAAATAAGAAAGAGTTTTACAGTCGCCAATGAAGTTGAGGTTTCTACAGAATTTGTCGATGAGCAAGCAGTGCCGTACTCAGAAAAGAAGCCAAAGTTATTAGAGAGTAAAATTAGCACGACTGATGAGGACCATCATGGAATTTTAATTACAGAACAAGAATCCCAAATTCATGGTAAGTTTAACAAAAAAGCATTTTTTTTAAGTCGATTTTTTGGTGGTCTTATCACATGCCTGCGGAGACTGTACGGCCTGTTTTATGTAGATAGCTATTTAAAAAAAAAACTATGATAACAAAACCGTTATTCTGGACTACATCTTGGCGAAAACGAATGGTGGACCATTGACATCAAAATGCCTTAGTTACAAAAGGCAAAAAGGCCATAATCGCGTAGTAAATCTTATAACAGTGACATTATAGGTAAACCAACCCTTAAACCATTGTCAAGTTTGTGACGCGAGTCTGCCACCAAACCCAAAGGTTTCAGTGGCACATAATTTGTATCCAAAAACGGCACCGATAAAACAGTCTACGTAGTGCTTACGGAACTGGGATAAGTAAATGTATAGTATTTTGAAATAGTATTTAAGGTTTTAGAGATTTTAAACCATTTAATAAATAATATACCTGTAGGCCGTTGATAAGACGTAAGACCACTTAAAACTCGTGTCAGCGTGTATGTGTCGCAAATGTACTGTCGGATCCACTGTTTTACAAAACAGCTCCGTTGTGTAAAACACCATTGCCATTGCGCTACGTTTAAAAAAACTGCTACCCACGTTTAGACGTTACGTAATGCAGATTGGCTTATCTGCAGTCGCAGTAACTAAGCTGAGCTGCAGAGCTTTTTTTAAAACAGCTAGCTGTTATGTAAAACAGCGGATTCGACAATCCATTTGCAACATATACATCTGAACCTGTTATTTCTAAAATTTTATTGGCTACACAGTTAGTTTTTCTTTTTTTAGTTTAACTAATCTTTAATACCAACTGGCTTGCCTAAGGCTCGTACTTCATAAATATTATATAATCGTCGGTGTAATTAGTTAGATTATTATTATTATTATTTAGTTACAACGAAACATCACTAATCAAGATCACTTCTTGTTGGTCTGTCTGACACAGAAGTTATTCTCAAAAACTTTGCAGGTAACATGAGAAACTTATAATTCGGCATAATATTCGGTGTCGATGACGTGCACATACAACAGATCGCCAACCAAAGTTCAGAATCGTGGGATTCTAAAGATAATTGTTTTTTATTTTAATTTATATCTAAAAGCATAGCAAAAAAAATATCATCACCAACGATTTATTTCTTACATTATTCGGAATAAAATTCTGATTTAAAATAGTAGATTTTGTAGACATTGAGCCACAGATTACCGGAAAATTTTAAGCTTGCGACAGTGTAACAATCTACTGAAAAAAGAAATATTTCGAACAAAGCAGGTAAATTACGAAGGTCTTTTGAACTGTGATGCATTTCAAATAAAAAAACATAATCTAGCTAATCAAATCGTTAAGGGCCACATTAATGCAAAAAAAAAACCTTTTGCAAAGTAAACCTACCTGATGACTGGACTTAAATGTTTCCTTTCATTGCAACTTGACAAAATGACGTTACGAGATAAAGTCAAAAATATCGAATTGAACAGAATTTACTGATAGGTGAGTGAAAAACCTTCATTCACATCTTTTTTAATTTTCAATACCTTACGTCATCGTCATACCGAGTAAGAAACATGACATATCAAGAGGCTAAGTCTAATAACAAACGTTGCAATGGTCTCGCCATTGTGAGTTTTTGGCAGATTTGCCTTAGTAAATCTGTCAAAACTCACAACGACGAGACTATTGTAAGGCTTAAAATTAGTCTATTTAGTCCCCAGAAGACCTGTGCCACGGTAATGATCGCCGACTCGTCTTCCATTAAAAGCCTGAACGTCAGGCCAGAAACGCGTCACCTCTCAGAGTTCTCAATAAAAAAATTCAAAAGCGGTCTAAACCTCCTTTATTACAAAACATGGTTTATCTTCTTATCAGGTGTCCAGTTTGATCTTCAATCAGTCAATCACAATTTAAGTGAAGAATCAATATATACTCAGCTGAATCGACACTCAAATCGAGCTTCAAGCAGACAACTTCGAACTTCCTAAAATTTAAACTTGACTCAAAACAAGTTTTAAACTGAGATCCATGCTTGAATTTCCTTCCCTAATACGGACCTAAATCTTCTAATTCAGTTTTGTATAAAGAACCTCACCTAAGAATAAAGTTAGACTTTAAAGTTAAATAAACTTGGTCTAAAGATAAGCTTCGTTTTGTAATAAGGCAAAAAACTGTTGTTTTTTTTAAGTCATCGTACTATTAACTAAACCCGTATGAGTTATTCAATATAAACGTACACAAGGATCGCACGCGCCGTGGTTAATGGATGCACCTATTAACCAATCCACCAAAACCTTTGTGAAATGTAATCAATGGGACATCAAATAAAACCGTTCAACTATTGTTACGTGAAAAAGTACATTCATCAGTTGTGATTTTACTATCTTTACCTGTAACACAGTTGCATTCGACATGTCGGACAGCACGCCACTCTCTATAAACAAAAGATAGGAACACATTATGAACACGACAAAAACTACCTTTTCTGAAACAACTAAAACAAAAATCATTATACATAATCGGATATTCGGATGCATATTCACCTAAAGTTGAGATTTTTGCTATTATGGAAAGCGCTTTTGTATCGAATAAATCCCGCGGTTCCGGTGTTTTATTTTTTATTTTAACTAAGGGCTTTATCACACTAGCGAGTTGCGAGCGAGTGGAAAGCGGGGCGAGTACGCAGCGAACTCGCTGCGAGTTCGCAACGTGTGCGCAGCGAACACGCCGCGGGTGCGCAGCGAGCTCGTCGCGGGTGGGCAGCGAGTTCGCGGTGTACGATCCGCGTTTTGTACATTCATTGCCAGAATGGATTGAAAACAAAATGAACGCGAATGTATAAAATGGCAAATGGACAGCGCCGTTCGCCGCGAGCTCGCTGCGCACCCGTCTTCTTAGCGGTGTGTTCGCCGTGCACACGTTGCGAACTCGCGGTGAGCTTACTGCGTACTCGCCCCGCTTTCCACTCGCTCGCAACTCGCTAGTGTGATAAAGCCCTTACACACACCACCCCTACTCTTACACCCTACATACACATATTTGCATAGGGGGTGGTGGGGTTACAATAATTTTAAATAAATATGCATCTGAATAGTTATGCAATCCAAGAATCTCGGGTATCTTTTTTTTATTTTTATAAATAATATTTTTGATGTCGCATCCATTCTATACACCCGACTTGTTATGCATTGCCGGTATTCCTGGCATCACGGGATATTTTCTTACAAAAAAAAATATTTTAAGAAGCTGCTTCCATACTTTCATAGCTAAAAATTAACTTTAGGTAAATATGCATCCGATTATCCGATCTCTATATATAACACATTCTTAAAACTAGTTTTTTTTTTAAATCTCTTCGTTTAATCATCCATGCATTTCAACACTTTTTGAAATACTTATTTTAAACACAATGAAAAAATAATATTACTATTCTATTTTTAATACTATTGAAATTGCGTTTCCACAAAAAAACTAAACACAAAAACAACTATTTTCAGAGGTAACACAAACTTCACCAAAATCATCAGATATAGAAGAAAGTGAAGAAATTATTACAAAGTTTGTACAAGCACCTGGAAATTCAGAACCAATCCAAATTAAAACCAAACGAACAATACTGAGAAAGAAAAAGAGAACAAGACATGATGAATCTGAACAGGGAGATATAGTAATCGAAGAAACGTTAGAAGATGAAGATACTAAGAAACTGATGACGGACATTAGCAATGATTTAAATATTGTAGAATATGAAGGAGATGAAGCATCCGAAACTGACGTCACCGAGAAAAGTACTATTGAAATGCCAGATGAGTTTTTACATATACCCAAAATGCAAGCACAGGTCCAAATTGAAGAGTTACTTGACGAAGAAAAGTCAACTGTTATTTTCGAACTTTTAGAAGACTCCGGAGATGATATAATAGAATCAAAGCTAAAACAACAGCAAAAGAAAATAAAGAAAACAAAAGTAAAAGACATTTTCTTGAACAAAGACATTGTAATAAGCGAAAAAGGCGACGAAGCTCCGATCACTACTATTACCGTCACCGAAGAAAAGTCACCTGAAGTAATAGAGGACATCAAGCCAGTAGAAATCGTTGAACTCCCCGAGGAAACTACTGTCGAGGAATCTACGGCACCAGATGGTAAGCCCAAACATAAGAAAATCACAAAGAGAATTATCAAAAAGAAGGTAGGTCCAAAGATCGAAACTACAGAAATCACAACTGAACAAACGGACGACACACAACCCATTGTTACGGTACACAAAACAGAGGAAATCGTTGACGACACCACCACACCTCTCGAAGAATTACACAAACCAGACAAAGCTAAACCAGTCGAGGAAACACCCGAGACAATACAAGTTACACAAGTACGCACCGAAACCGGGGACATTAAGACCATCAAAACTACGAAACGTGTCATTAAGAAGAAGAGAGGACCGAAACAAGAAGTTACGGAGATCACAACCATCGAAAAAGATGACGAAGCTCCAATCACAACTGTTACCGTCACCGATGAAAAGTTGCCTGAAGAACTAGAGGACATAAAGCCAGTTGAAATTGTCGAACTACCAGAAGAGACCACTGTCGAGGAATCTACGGCACCCGATGGTAAGACAAAACACAAAAAAATTACAAAGAGAATCATCAAAAAGAAGGTAGGTCCAAAGGTCGAGACTACAGAAATCACCACTGAACAAACAGATGATACAAAACCCATTATCACAGTACACAAAACAGAGGAAATTGTTGACGACACTACTACACCTCTCGAAGACTTACACAAACCTGACAAAGCTAAACCAGTCGAGGAAGCGCCCGAGACGATACAAGTTACACAAGTACGCACCGAAACCGGAGACATCAAGACCATCAAAACTACGAAACGTGTCATTAAGAAGAAGAGAGGATCGAAAAAAGAAGTTACGGAGATCACAACCATCGAAAAAGATGACGAAGCTCCGATCACAACTGTTACCGTCACCGAAGAAAAGTTGCCTGAAGAACTAGAGGATATAAAGCCAGTCGAAATCGTTGAACTACCCGAAGAGACCACTGTCGAGGAATCTACAGCACCAGACGGTAAGACTAAACACAAGAAAATTACAAAGAGAATCATTAAAAAGAAGGTAGGTCCAAAGGTTGAAACTACAGAAATTACAACTGAACAAACAGATGATACACAACCCATTGTCACTGTACACAAAACAGAAGAAATTGTTGACGATACCACCACACCTCTCGAAGACATTCACAAACCAGACAAAGCTAAACCTGTCGAGGAAGCACCCGAGACGGTCCAAGTTACACAAGTGCGTACCGAAACTGGGGACATAAAATCCGTCAAAACAACAAAACGTGTCATCAAAAAGAAGAGAGGACCAAAACAAGAAGTTACGGAGATCACAACCATCGAAAAAGATAATGAAGCTCCAATCACAACTGTTACCGTCACGGAAGAAAAGTCACCTGATGAAATAGAAGACACCAAGCCAGTTGAAATCGTTGAACTACCCGAGGAGACCACATTCGAGGAATCTAGAGCGCCAGATGGTAAGACAAAACACAAGAAAATCACAAAGAGAATCATCAAAAAGAAGGTAGGTCCAAAGGTCGAAACGACAGAAATTACCACTGAACAAACAGACGATACACAACCCATTGTCACAGTACACAAAATCGAAGAAATTGTTGACGACACCACCACACCTCTTGAAGACTTACACAAACCAGACAAAGCTAAACCTGTCGAGGAAGCACCCGAGACGGTCCAAATTACACAAGTACGCACTGAAACCGGGGACATTAAGTCCATCAAAACCACAAAACGTGTTATCAAGAAGAAGAGAGGATCAAAACAAGAAGTTACGGAGATCACAACCATCGAAAAAGATGATGACGCCCCGATCACAACTGTAACCGTCACGGAAGAAAAGTCACCTGATGAAATAGAAGACATCAAGCCAGTTGATATCGTTGAACTACCCGAGGAGACCACATTTGAGGAATCTACAGCGCCAGATGGTAAGACTAAACACAAGAAAATCACTAAGAGAATCATCAAAAAGAAGCTGGGTCCAAAGGTCGAGACTACAGAAATCACCACTGAACAGACAGACGATACACAACCCATTGTTACTGTACACAAAACAGAGGAATTCATTGACGACACCACCACACCTCTTGAAGACTTACACAAACCAGACAAAGCCAAACCCGTTGAGGAAACACCCGAGACGGTAAAAGTAACACAAGTGCGCACTGCAACTGGGGACATACAGACCGTCAAAACAACGAAACGTGTCATTAAGAAGAAGAGAGGACCAAAACAAGAAGTTACGGAGATCACAACTATCGAAAAAGATGATGAAGCTCCGATCACAACTGTAACCGTCACGGAAGAAAGGTCACCTGATGAAATAGAAGACATCAAGCCAGTTGAAATCGTTGAACTACCCGAAGAGACTACTGTCGAGGAATCTACAGCACCAGACGGTAAGACTAAACACAAGAAAATTACAAAGAGAATCATCAAAAAAAAGGTAGGTCCAAAGGTTGAAACTACAGAAATTACAACTGAACAAACAGATGATACACAACCCATTGTCACTGTACACAAAGCAGAAGAAATTGTTGACGATGCCACCACACCTCTCAAAGACATTCATAAACCAGAGAAAGCTAAACCTGTCGAGGAAGCACCCGAGACGGTCCAAGTTACACAAGTGCGCACCGAAACCGGAGACATTAAATCCGTCAAAACAACAAAACGTGTCATCAAGAAGAAGAGAGGACCAAAACAAGAAGTTACGGAGATCACAACCATCGAAAAAGATGATGAAGCTCCAATCACAACTGTTACCGTCACGGAAGAAAAGTCACCTGATGAAATAGAAGACATCAAGCCAGTTGAAATCGTTGAACTACCTGAAGAGACCACTGTCGAAGAATCAACAGCACCAGACGGTAAGACAAAACACAAAAAAATTACAAAGAGAATCATCAAAAAGAAGGTAGGTCCAAAGGTCGAGACTACAGAAATCACAACTGAACAAACAGACGATACACAGCCTATTGTCACGGTACACAAAACAGAAGAAATTGTTGACGATACCACCACACCTCTTGAAGACTTACACAAACCTGACAAAGCTAAGCCCGTCGACGAAGCACCCGAGACAGTACAAGTTACACAAATGCGCACTGAAACTGGGGACCTTCAGACCATCAAAACTACAAAACGTGTCATAAAGAAAAAGAGAGGACCAAAACAAGAAGTTACGGAGATCACAACCATCGAAAAAGGTGATGAGGCTCCGATCACAACTGTTACCGTCACCGAAGAAAAATCGCCTGAAGACGTAGAGGACATCAAACCAGTTGAAGTTGTTGAACTACCAGAGGAGACCACTGTCGAGGAGTCTACAGCACCAGACGGTAAGATAACACAAAAGAAAGTGACAAAACGCATCATCAAAAAGAAGGTAGGTCCTAAAGTTGAAACAACACACATCACAACTGAACACATAGATGACACACAACCTATTGTCAGTGTACACAAAACAGAAGAAATTGTTGACGACACCACCACACCTCTCGAAGACATTCACAAACCAGACAAAGCTAAACCCGTTGAGGAAATACCCGAGACGGTACAAGTAACACAAGTGCGCACTGAAACCGGGGACATACAGTCCGTCAAAACAACGAAACGTGTCATCAAGAAGAAGAGAGGACCAAAACAAGAAGTTACGGAGATCACAACCATCGAAAAAGATGATGACGCCCCGATCACAACTGTTACCGTCACGGAAGAAAAGTCACCTGATGAAATAGAAGACATCAAGCCAGTTGAAATCATTGAACTACCCGAAGAGACCACTATTGAGAAATCTACAGCGCCAGATGGTAAGACAAAACATAAGAAAATCACAAAGAGAATCATCAAAAAGAAGATAGGTCCAAAGGTCGAAACTACAGAAATCACTACTGAACAGACAGACGATAAACAACCCATTGTCACTGTACACAAAACAGAGGAAATCGTTGACGACACCACCATACCTCTCGAAGACTTACAGAAACCAGACAAAGCTAAAACTGTCGAAGAAGCACCCGAGACGGTACACGTTACACAAGTGCGAACTGAAACCGGGGACATTAAGACCATCAAAACAACAAAACGTGTCATCAAGAAGAAGAGAGGACCAAAACAAGAAGTTACGGAGATCACAACCATCGAAAAAGATGATGACGCCCCGATTACAACTGTTACCGTCACGGAAGAAAAGTCACCTGATGAAATAGAAGACATCAAGCCAGTTGAAATCATTGAACTACCCGAGGAGACTACTGTTGAAGAGTCTACGGCACCAGATGGTAAGACAAAACACAAGACAATCACAAAGAGAATCATCAAAAAGAAGGTAGGTCCAAAGGTCGAAACTACAGAAATCACAACTGAACAGACAGACGATACACAACCCATTGTCACTGTACACAAAACGGAGGAAATCGTTGACGACACCACCACACCTCTAGAAGACTTACACAAACCTGACAAAGCTAAAGCTGTCGAAGAAGCAACCGAGACGGTCCAAGTTACACAAATGCGAACTGAAACAGGGGACATTAAGTCCGTCAAAACAACAAAACGTGTCATCAAGAAGAAGAGAGGACCAAAACAAGAAGTTACGGAGATCACAACCATCGAAAAAGATGATGACGCCCCGATCACAACTGTTACCGTCACGGAAGAAAAGTCATCTGATGAAATAGAAGACATCAAGCCAGCTGAAATCATTGAACTACCCGAAGAGACCACTGTTGAAGAGTCTACGGCACCAGATGGTAAGACAAAACACAAGAAAATCACAAAGAGAATCATCAAAAAGAAGGTAGGTCCAAAGGTCGAAACTACAGAAATCACAACTGAACAGACAGACGGTACACAACCCATTGTCACTGTACACAAAACAGAAGAAATTGTTGAAGATACCACCACACCTCTCGAAGACATTCACAAACCAGAAAAAGCTAAACCTGTCGAGGAAGCACCCGAGACGGTCCAAGTTACACAGGTGCGTACCGAAACTGGGGAAATAAAATCCGTCAAAACGACAAAACGTGTCATCAAAAAGAAGAGAGGACCAAAACAAGAAGTTACGGAGATCACAACCATCGAAAAAGATAATGAAGCTCCAATCACAACTGTTACCGTCACGGAAGAAAAGTCACCTGATGAAATAGAAGACACCAAGCCAGTTGAAACCGTTGAACTACCCGAGGAGACCACATTCGAGGAATCCAGAGCGCCAGATGGTAAGACTAAACACAAGAAAATCACAAAGAGAATCATCAAAAAGAAGGTAGGTCCAAAGGTCGAAACGACAGAAATTACCACTGAACAAACAGACGATACAGAACCCATTGTCACAGTACACAAAATCGAAGAAATTGTTGACGAAACCACCACACCTCTTGAAGACTTACACAAACCAGACAAAGCTAAACCTGTCGAGGAAGCACCCGAGACGGTCCAAGTTACACAAGTACGCACTGAAACCGGGGACATTCAGTCCATCAAAACCACAAAACGTGTTATCAAGAAGAAAAGAGGACCAAAACAAGAAGTTACGGAGATCACAACCATCGAAAAAGATGATGAGGCTCCGATCACAACTGTTACCGTCACCGAAGAAATTTCGCCTGAAGACGTAGAGGACATCAAACCAGTTGAAGTTGTTGAACTACCAGAGGAGACCACTGTCGAGGAATCTACAGCGCCAGACGGTAAGATAACACAAAAGAAAATTACAAAACGCATAATCAAAAAGAAGGTAGGTCCTAAAGTTGAAACAACACACATTACAACTGAACACACAGATGACACGCAACCCATTGTCACAGTACACAAAACAGAGGAAATCGTTGACGACACCACCACACCACTTGAAGACTTACACAAACCTGACAAAGCTAAAGCTGTCGAAGAAGCACGCGAGACGGTCCAAGTTACGCATGTGCGCACCGAAACCGGGGACATTCAATCCATCAAAACAACAAAACGTGTCATCAAGAAGAAGAGAGGACCAAAACAAGAAGTTACGGAGATCACAACCATCGAAAAAGATGATGAGGCTCCGATCACAACTGTTACTGTCACCGAAGAAAAATCGCCTGAAGGCCAAGAGGACATCAAGCCTGTTGAAATTGTTGAATTACCCGAGGAGACCACTGTTGAAGAGTCTACGGCGCCAGATGGTAAGACAAAATACAAGAAAATCACAAAGAGAATCATCAAAAAGAAGGTAGGTCCAAAGGTCGAAACTACAGAAATCACAACTGAACAGACAGACGATACACAACCCATTGTTACTGTACACAAAACAGAGGAAATCATTGACGACACCACTACACTTCTCGAAGACTTACACAAGCCAGACAAAGCTAAAGCTGTCGAAGAAGCACCCGAGACGGTACAAGTCACACAAGTACGAACTAAAACCGGGGACATTAAGTCCGTCAAAACGACAAAACGTGTCATCAAGAAAAAGAAAGGACCAAAACAAGAAGTTACGGAGATCACAACCATCGAAAAAGATGATGAGGCTCCGATCACAACTGTTACCGTCACCGAAGAAATTTCGCCTGAAGACGTAGAGGACATCAAACCAGTTGAAATTGTTGAACTACCAGAAGAGACCACTGTCGAGGAATCTACAGCGCCAGACGGTAAGATAACACAAAAGAAAATTACAAAACGCATAATCAAAAAGAAGGTAGGGCCTAAGGTTGAAACAACACACATTACAACTGAACACACAGATGACACGCAACCCATTGTCACAGTACACAAAACAGAGGAAATCGTTGACGACACCACCACACCACTTGAAGACTTACACAAACCTGACAAAGCTAAAGCTGTCGAAGAAGCACCCGAGACGGTACAAGTTACACAAGTGCGCACCGAAACCGGAGACATTAAATCCGTCAAAACAACAAAACGTGTCATCAAGAAAAAGAGAGGACCAAAACAAGAAGTTACGGAGATCACAACCATCGAAAAAGATGATGAGGCTCCTACCACAACTGTAACCGTCACCGAAGAAGATTCGCCTGAAGACGTAGAGGACATCAAACCAGTTGAAGTTGTGGAACTACCAGAGGAGACCACTGTCGAGGAATCTTCGGCGCCAGACGGTAAGATAACACAAAAGAAAATTACAAAACGCATAATCAAAAAGAAGGTAGGTCCTAAAGTTGAAACAACACACATTACAACTGAACACACAGATGATACACAACCTATTGTCACAGTACACAAAACAGAGGAAATCGTTGACGACACCACTACACCTCTCGAAGATATTCACAAACCAGACAAAGCTAAACCCGTTGAGGAAACACCCGAGACGGTACAAGTGACACAAGTGCGCACTGAAACCGGGGACATACAGTCCGTCAAAACAACGAAACGTGTCATCAAGAAGAAGAGAGGACCAAAACAAGAAGTTACGGAGATTACAACCATCCAAAAAGATGACGAAGCTCCGATCACAACTGTTACCGTCACGGAAGAAAGGTCACCTGATGAAATAGAAGACATCAAGCCAGTTGAAATCGTTGAACTACCCGAAGAGACCACTTTCGAGGAATCTACAGCACCAGACGGTAAGACTAAACACAAGAAAATTACAAAGAGAATCATCAAAAAGAAGGTAGGTCCAAAGGTTGAAACTACAGAAATCACAACTGAACAAACAGATGATACACAACCCATTGTCACAGTACACAAAACAGAGGAAATCGTTGACGACACCACCACACCTCTCGAAAACTTACACAAACCGGAAAAAGCTAAACCCGTCGAGGAAGCACCCGAAACGGTACAAGTTACACAAGTACGCACCGAAACCGGGGACATTCAATCCATCAAAACAACAAAACGTGTCATCAAGAAGAAGAGAGGACCAAAACAAGAAGTTACTGAGATCACAACCATCGAAAAAGATGATGAGGCTCCGATCACAACTGTTACTGTCACCGAAGAAAAGTCACCCGGAGATCTAGCGGACATCAAGCCAGTTGAAATTGTTGAACTACCCGAAGAGACCACTGTCGAGGAATCTACAGCGCCAGACGGTAAGATAACAAAAAAGAAAATTACGAAACGCATAATCAAAAAGAAGGTAGGTCCTAAAGTTGAAACGACACACATTACAACTGAACACACAGATGACACACAACCCATTGTCACAGTACACAAAACAGAGGAAATCGTTGACGACACCACCACACCTCTCGAAGACTTACACAAACCAGAAAAAGCTAAACCCGTCGAGGAAGCACCCGAAACAGTACAAGTTACACAAGTACGCACCGAAACCGGGGATATTCAATCCGTCAAAACAACAAAACGTGTCATCAAGAAGAAGAGAGGACCAAAACAAGAAGTTACGGAGATCACAACCATCGAAAAAGATGATGAAGCTCCAATCACAACTGTTACAGTCACGGAAGAAAGGTCACCTGATGAAATAGAAGACATCAAGCTAGTTGAAATCGTTGAACTACCTGAAGAGACCACTGTCGAGGAATCTACAGCGCCAGACGGTAAGACAAAACACAAAAAAATTACAAAGAGAATCATAAAAAAAAAGGTAGGTCCAAAGGTCGAGACTACAAAAATCACAACTGAACAAACAGACGATACACAGCCCATTGTCACAGTACACAAAACAGAAGAAATTGTTGACGATACCACCACACCTCTTGAAGACCTTCACAAACCAGACAAAGCTAAGCCCGTCGAGGAAGCACCCGAGACAGTACAAGTTACACAAGTGCGCACTGAAACTGGGGACCTTCAGACCATCAAAACTACAAAACGTGTCATAAAGAAAAAGAGAGGACCAAAACAAGAAGTTACGGAGATCACAACCATCGAAAAAGATGATGAGGCTCCGATCACAACTGTTACCGTCACCGAAGAAAAATCGCCTGAAGACGTAGAGGACATCAAACCAGTTGAAGTTGTTGAACTACCAGAGGAGACCACTGTCGAGGAGTCTACAGCACCAGACGGTAAGATAACACAAAAGAAAATTACAAAACGCATAATCAAAAAGAAGGTGGGTCCTAAAGTTGAAACAACACACATCACAACTGAGCACACAGATGACACACAACCCATTGTCACAGTACACAAAACAGAGGAAATCGTTGACGACACCACCACACCTCTCGAAGACTTACACAAACCAGAAAAAGCTAAACCCGTCGAGGAAGCACCCGAAACGGTACAAGTTACACAAGTACGCACCGAAACCGGGGACATTAAATCCATCAAAACAACTAAACGTGTCATCAAGAAGAAGAGAGGACCAAAACAAGAAGTTACGGAGATCACAACCATCGAAAAAGATGATGAGGCTCCGATCACAACTGTTACTGTCACCGAAGAAAAATCGCCTGAAGGCCAAGAGGACATCAAGCCTGTTGAAATTGTTGAATTACCCGAGGAGACCACTGTCGAGGAATCTACAGCGCCAGACGGTAAGATAACACAAAAGAAAATTACAAAACGCATAATCAAAAAGAAGGTAGGTCCTAAAGTTGAAACAACACACATCACAACTGAACACACAGATGACACACAACCCATTGTCACAGTACACAAAACAGAGGAAATCGTTGACGACACCACCACACCTCTCGAAGACTTACACAAACCAGAAAAAGCTAAACCCGTCGAGGAAGCACCCGAAACGGTACAAGTTACACAAGTACGCACCGAAACCGGGGACATTCAATCCATCAAAACAACAAAACGTGTCATCAAGAAGAAGAGAGGACCAAAACAAGAAGTAACTGAGATCACAACCATCGAAAAAGATGATGAGGCTCCGATCACAACTGTTACTGTCACCGAAGAAAAATCACCCGGAGATCTAGCGGACATCAAGCCAGTTGAAATTGTTGAATTACCCGAAGAGACCATTGTCGAGGAATCTACAGCGCCAGACGGTAAGATAACACAAAAGAAAATTACAAAACGCATAATCAAAAAGAAGGTGGGTCCTAAAGTTGAAACAACACACATCACAACTGAACACACAGATGACACACAACCCATTGTCACAGTACACAAAACAGAGGAAATCGTTGACGACACCACCACACCTCTCGAAGACTTACACAAACCAGAAAAAGCTAAACCCGTCGAGGAAGCACCCGAAACGGTACAAGTTACACAAGTACGCACCGAAACCGGGGACATTAAATCCATCAAAACAACTAAACGTGTCATCAAGAAGAAGAGAGGACCAAAACAAGAAGTTACGGAGATCACAACCATCGAAAAAGATGATGAGGCTCCGATCACAACTGTTACTGTCACCGAAGAAAAATCGCCTGAAGGCCAAGAGGACATCAAGCCTGTTGAAATTGTTGAATTACCCGAGGAGACCACTGTCGAGGAATCTACAGCGCCAGACGGTAAGATAACACAAAAGAAAATTACAAAACGCATAATCAAAAAGAAGGTAGGTCCTAAAGTTGAAACAACACACATCACAACTGAACACACAGATGACACACAACCCATTGTCACAGTACACAAAACAGAGGAAATCGTTGACGACACCACCACACCTCTCGAAGACTTACACAAACCAGAAAAAGCTAAACCCGTCGAGGAAGCACCCGAAACGGTACAAGTTACACAAGTACGCACCGAAACCGGGGACATTCAATCCATCAAAACAACAAAACGTGTCATCAAGAAGAAGAGAGGACCAAAACAAGAAGTAACTGAGATCACAACCATCGAAAAAGATGATGAGGCTCCGGTCACAACTGTTACTGTCACCGAAGAAAAATCACCCGGAGATCTAGCGGACATCAAGCCAGTTGAAATTGTTGAATTACCCGAAGAGACCATTGTCGAGGAATCTACAGCGCCAGACGGTAAGATAACACAAAAGAAAATTACAAAACGCATAATCAAAAAGAAGGTAGGTCCTAAAGTTGAAACAACACACATCACAACTGAACACACAGATGACACACAACCCATTGTCACAGTACACAAAACAGAGGAAATCGTTGACGACACCACCACACCTCTCGAAGACTTACACAAACCAGAAAAAGCAAAACCCGTCGAGGAAGCACCCGAAACGGTACAAGTTACACAAGTACGTACCGAAACCGGGGACATTCAATCCATCAAAACAACAAAACGTGTCATCAAGAAGAAGAGAGGACCAAAACAAGAAGTAACTGAGATCACAACCATCGAAAAAGATGATGAGGCTCCGATCACAACTGTTACTGTCACCGAAGAAAAATCACCCGGAGATCTAGCGGACATCAAGCCAGTTGAAATTGTTGAATTACCCGAAGAGACCATTGTCGAGGAATCTACAGCGCCAGACGGTAAGACAAAACACAAAAAAATTACAAAAAGAATCATCAAAAAGAAGGTAGGTCCAAAGCTCGAGACTACAGAAATCACAACTGAACAAACAGACGATACACAGCCCATTGTCACAGTACACAAAACAGAAGAAATTGTTGACGATACCACCACACCTCTTGCAGACTTACACAAACCAGACAAAGCTAAGCCCGTCGAGGAAGCACCCGAGACAGTACAAGTTACACAAGTGCGCACTGAAACTGGGGACCTTCAGACGATCAAAACTACAAAACGTGTCATCAAGAAAAAGAGAGGACCAAAACAAGTAGTAACGGAGATCACAACCATCGAAAAAGATGATCAGACTCCGATCACAACTGTTACCGTCACCGAAGAAAAATTGCCTGAAGACGCAGAGGACATCAAACCAGTTGAAGTTGTTGAACTACCAGAGGAGACCACTGTCGAGGAGTCTACAGCACCAGACGGTAAGATAACACAAAAGAAAATTACAAAACGCATAATCAAAAAGAAGGTAGGTCCTAAAGTTGAAACAACACACATTACAACTGAACACACAGATGACACACAACCCATTGTCACAGTACACAAAACAGAGGAAATCTTTGACGATACCACCAAACCTCTCGAAGACTTACACAAACCAGAAAAAGCTAAACCCGTCGAGGAAGCACCCGAAACGGTACAAGTTACACAAGTACGCACCGAAACCGGAGACATTCAATCCATCAAAACAACTAAACGTGTCATCAAGAAGAAGAAAGGACCAAAACAAGAAGTAACGGAGATCACAACCATCGAAAAAGATGATGAAGCTCCGATCACAACTGTTACCGTCACCGAAGAAAAGTTACCCGGAGACCTAGAGGATATCAAGCTGTTTGAAATTGTTGAACTACCCGAAGAGACCACTGTCGAGGAATCTACAGCGCCAGACGGTAAGATAACACAAAAGAAAATTACAAAACGCATAATCAAAAAGAAGGTAGGTCCTAAAGTTGAAACAACACACATCACAACTGAGCACACAGATGACACACAACCCATTATCACAGTACACAAAACAGAGGAAATTGTTGACGACACCACCACACCTCTCGAAGACTTACACAAACCAGAAAAAGCTAAACCCGTCGAGGAAGCACCCGAAACGGTACAAGTTACACAAGTACGCACCGAAACCGGGGACATTCAATCCATCAAAACAACAAAACGTGTCATTAAGAAAAAAAGAGGACCAAAACAAGAGGTTACGGAGATCACAACCATTGAAAAAGATGACGAAGCTCCGATCACAACTGTTACCGTCACCGAAGAAACGTCACCTGAAGACATAGAGGACATCAAGCCAGTTGAAATTGTTGAACTACCCGAAGAGACCACTGTCGAGGAATCTACAGCGCCAGACGGTAAGATAACACAAAAGAAAATTACAAAACGCATAATCAAAAAGAAGGTAGGTCCTAAAGTTGAAACAACTCACATTACAACTGAACACACAGATGACACACAACCCATTGTCACAGTACACAAAACAGAGGAAATCGTTGACGACACCACCACACCTCTCGAAGACTTACACAAACCAGAAAAAGCTAAACCCGTCGAGGAAGCACCCGAAACGGTACAAGTTACACAAGTACGCACCGAAACCGGGGACATTCAATCCATCAAAACTACTAAACGTGTCATAAAGAAGAAGAGAGGACCAAAACAAGAAGTTACGGAGATCACAATCATCGAAAAAGATGACGAAGCTCCGATCACAACTGTTACCGTCACCGAAGAAAAGTCACCCGAAGATCTAGAGGACATCAAGCCAGTTGAAATTGTTGAACTACCCGAAGAGACCACTGTCGAGGAATCTACAGCGCCAGACGGTAAGATAACACAAAAGAAAATTACAAAACGCATAATCAAAAAGAAGGTAGGTCCTAAAGTTGAAACAACACACATCACAACTGAACACACAGATGACACACAACCCATTGTCACAGTACACAAAACAGAGGAAATCGTTGACGACACCACCACACCTCTCGAAGACTTACACAAACCAGAAAAAGCTAAACCCGTCGAGGAAGCACCCGAAACGGTACAAGTTACACAAGTACGCACCGAAACCGGGGACATTCAATCCATCAAAACTACTAAACGTGTGATCAAGAAGAAGAGAGGACCAAAACAAGAAGTTACGGAGATCACAATCATCGAAAAAGATGACGAAGCTCCGATCACAACTGTTACCGTCACCGAAGAAAAGTCACCCGAAGATCTAGAGGACATCAAGCCAGTTGAAATTGTTGAACTACCCGAAGAGACCACTGTCGAGGAATCTACAGCGCCAGACGGTAAGATAACACAAAAGAAAATTACAAAACGCATAATCAAAAAGAAGGTAGGTCCTAAAGTTGAAACAACACACATCACAACTGAACACACAGATGACACACAACCCATTGTCACAGTACACAAAACAGAGGAAATCGTTGACGACACCACCACACCTCTCGAAGACTTACACAAACCAGAAAAAGCTAAACCCGTCGAGGAAGCACCCGAAACGGTACAAGTTACACAAGTACGCACCGAAACCGGGGACATTCAATCCATCAAAACTACTAAACGTGTCATCAAGAAGAAGAGAGGACCAAAACAAGAAGTTACGGAGATCACAATCATCGAAAAAGATGACGAAGCTCCGATCACAACTGTTACCGTCACCGAAGAAAAGTCACCCGAAGATCTAGAGGACATCAAGCCAGTTGAAATTGTTGAACTACCCGAAGAGACCACTGTCGAGGAATCTACAGCGCCAGACGGTAAGATAACACAAAAGAAAATTACAAAACGCATAATCAAAAAGAAGGTAGGTCCTAAAGTTGAAACAACACACATCACAACTGAACACACAGATGACACACAACCCATTGTCACAGTACACAAAACAGAGGAAATCATTGACGACACCACCACACCTCTCGAAGACTTACACAAACCAGAAAAAGCTAAACCCGTCGAGGAAGCACCCGAAACGGTACAAGTTACACAAGTACGCACCGAAACCGGGGACATTGAATCCATCAAAACTACTAAACGTGTCATCAAGAAGAAGAGAGGACCAAAACAAGAAGTTACGGAGATCACAATCATCGAAAAAGATGACGAAGCTCCGATCACAACTGTTACCGTCACCGAAGAAAAGTCACCCGAAGATCTAGAGGACATCAAGCCAGTTGAAATTGTTGAACTACCCGAAGAGACTACTGTCGAGGAATCTACAGCGCCAGACGGTAAGATAACACAAAAGAAAATTACAAAACGCATAATCAAAAAGAAGGTAGGTCCTAAAGTTGAAACAACACACATCACAACTGAACACACAGATGACACACAACCCATTGTCACAGTACACAAAACAGAGGAAATCTTTGACGATACCACTACACCTTTCGAACACTCACACACACCAGACACAGCAAAAATCATTGAAGAAGCACCGGAGACGGTACAAGTTACACAAGTGCGCACTGAAACAGGTGACGTTAAGACTGTCAAGACTACCAAACGAGTCATTAAGAAAAAAAGAGGACCAAAACAAGAAGTTACGGAGATCACAACCATTGAAAAAGATGACGAAATTCCGATCACAACTGTTATCGTCACCGAAGAAAAGTCACCTGAAGACATAGAGGACATCAAGCCAGTTGAAATTGTAGAACTACCCGAAGAGACCACAGTTGAAGAATCTACAGCGCCAGACGGTAAGATGACACAAAAGAAAATTACAAAACGCATAATCAAAAAGAAGGTAGGTCCTAAAGTTGAAACAACACACATCACAACTGAACACACAGATGACACACAACCCATTGTCACGGTACACAAAACAGAGGAAATCATAGAAGACACCACCATACCTCTCGAAGACTTACACAAACCAGACAATGCTAAACCCGTCGAGGAAGCACCCGAAACGGTACAAGTTACACAAGTACGCACCGAAACCGGAGACATTAAATCCGTCAAAACAACAAAACGTGTCATCAAGAAGAAGAAAGGACCAAAACAAGAAGTAACGGAGATCACAACCATCGAAAAAGATGACGAAGCTCCGATCACAACTGTTACCGTCACCGAAGAAAAGTCACCCGGAGACCTAGAGGACATCAAGCTGTTTGAAATTGTTGAACTACCCGAAGAGACCACTGTCGAGGAATCTACAGCGCCAGACGGTAAGATAACACAAAAGAAAATTACAAAACGCATAATCAAAAAGAAGGTAGGTCCTAAAGTTGAAACAACACACATCACAACTGAGCACACAGATGACACACAACCCATTATCACAGTACACAAAACAGAGGAAATTGTTGACGACACCTTCACACCTCTCGAAGACTTACACAAACCAGAAAAAGCTAAACCCGTCGAGGAAGCACCCGAAACGGTACAAGTTACACAAGTACGCACCGAAACCGGGGACATTCAATCCATCAAAACAACAAAACGTGTCATTAAGAAAAAAAGAGGACCAAAACAAGAGGTTACGGAGATCACAACCATTGAAAAAGATGACGAAGCTCCGATCACAACTGTTACCGTCACCGAAGAAAAGTCACCTGAAGACATAGAGGACATCAAGCCAGTTGAAATTGTTGAACTACCCGAAGAGACCACTGTCGAGGAATCTGCAGCGCCAGACGGTAAGATAACACAAAAGAAAATTACAAAACGCATAATCAAAAAGAAGGTAGGTCCTAAAGTTGAAACAACACACATCACAACTGAACACACAGATGACACACAACCCATTGTCACAGTACACAAAACAGAGGAAATCGTTGACGACATCACCACACCTCTCGAAGACTTACACAAACCAGAAAAAGCTAAACCCGTCGAGGAAGCACCCGAAACGGTACAAGTTACACAAGTACGCACCGAAACCGGGGACATTCAATCCATCAAAACAACAAAACGTGTCATTAAGAAAAAAAGAGGACCGAAGCAAGAGGTTACGGAGATCATAACCATTGAAAAAGATGACGAAGCTCCGATCACAACTGTTACCGTCACCGAAGAAAAGTCACCCGGAGATCTAGAGGACATCAAGCCAGTTGAAATTGTTGAACTACCCGAAGAGACCACTGTCGAGGAATCTACAGCGCCAGACGGTAAAATAACACAAAAGAAAATTACAAAACGCATAATCAAAAAGAAGGTAGGTCCTAAAGTTGAAACAACACACATCACATCTGAACACACAGATGACTCACAACCCATTGTCACAGTACACAAAACAGAGGAAATCGTTGACGACACCACCACACCTCTCGAAGACTTACACAAACCAGAAAAAGCTAAACCCGTCGAGGAAGCACCCGAAACGGTACAAGTTACACAAGTACGCACTGAAACCGGGGACATTCAATCCATCAAAACAACAAAACGTGTCATTAAGAAAAAAAAAGGACCAAAACAAGAGGTTACGGAGATCACAACCATTGAAAAAGATGACGAAGCTCCGATCACAACTGTTACCGTCACCGAAGAAAAGTCACCTGAAGACATAGAGGACATCAAGCCAGTTGAAATTGTTGAACTACCCGAAGAGACCACTGTCGAGGAATCTACAGCGCCAGACGGTAAGATAACACAAAAGAAAATTACAAAACGCATAATCAAAAAGAAGGTAGGTCCTAAAGTTGAAACAACACACATCACAACTGAACACACAGATGACACACAACCCATTGTCACAGTACACAAAACAGAGGAAATCGTTGACGACACCACCACACCTCTCGAAGACTTACACAAACTAGAAAAAGCTAAACCCGTCGAGGAAGCACCCGAAACGGTACAAGTTACACAAGTACGCACCGAAACCGGGGACATTCAATCCATCAAAACAACAAAACGTGTCATTAAGAAAAAAAGAGGACCAAAACAAGAGGTTACGGAGATCACAACCATTGAAAAAGATGACGAAGCTCCGATCACAACTGTTACCGTCACCGAAGAAAAGTCACCTGAAGACCTAGAGGACATCAAGCCAGTTGAAATTATTGAACTACCCGAAGAGACCATTGTCGAGGAATCTATAGCGCCAGATGGTAAGATAACACAAAATAAAATTACAAAACGCATAATCAAAAAGAAGGTAGGTCCTAAAGTTGAAACAACACACATCACAACTGAACACACAGATGACACACAACCCATTGTCACAGTACACAAAACAGAGGAAATCTTTGACGATACCACTACACCTTTCGAACACTCACACACACCAGACACAGCAAAAATCGTTGAAGAAGCACCGGAGACGGTACAAGTTACACAAGTGCGCACTGAAACAGGTGACGTTAAGACTGTCAATACTACCAAACGAGTCATCAAGAAGAAGAGAGGACCAAAACAAGAAGTTACGGAGATCACAACCATTGAAAAAGATGACGAAGCTCCGATCACAACTGTTACCGTCATCGAAGAAAAGTCACCTGAAGACATAGAGGACATCAAGCCAGTGGGAATTGTTGAACTACCCGAAGAGACCACAGTTGAAGAATCTACAGCGCCAGACGGTAAGATGACACAAAAGAAAATTACAAAACGCATTATCAAAAAGAAGGTAGGTCCTAAAGTTGAAACAACACACATCACAACTGAACACACAGATGACACACAACCCATTGTCACAGTACACAAAACAGAGGAAATCTTTAACGATACCACTACACCTTTCGAACACTCACACACACCAGACACAGCAAAAATCGTTGAAGAAGCACCGGAGACGGTACAAGTTACACAAGTGCGCACTGAATTAGGTGACGTTAAGACTGTCAAGACTACCAAACGAGTCATTAAGAAAAAAAGAGGACCAAAACAAGAAGTTACGGAGATCACAACCATTGAAAAAGATGACGAAGCTCCGATCACAACTGTTACCGTCACCGAAGAAAAGTCACCTGAAGACATAGAGGACATCAAGCCAGTTGAAATTGTTGAACTACCCGAAGAGACCACAGTTGAAGAATCTACAGCGCCAGACGGTAAGATGACACAAAAGAAAATTACAAAACGCATAATCAAAAAGAAGGTAGGTCCTAAAGTTGAAACAACACACATCACAACTGAACACACAGATGACACACAACCCATTGTCACAGTACATAAAACAGAGGAAATCATAGAAGACACCACCATACCTCTCGAAGACTTACACAAACCAGACAATGCTAAACCTGTCGAGGAAGCACCCGAAACGGTACAAGTTACACAAGTACGCACCGAAACCGGAGACATTAAATCTGTCAAAACAACAAAACGTGTCATCAAGAAGAAGAAAGGACCAAAACAAGAAGTTACGGAGATCACAATCATCGAAAAAGATGACGAAGCTCCGATCACAACTGTTACCGTCACCGAAGAAAAGTCACCTGAAGACCTAGAGGACATCAAGCCAGTTGAAATTATTGAACTACCCGAAGAGACCATTGTCGAGGAATCTATAGCGCCAGATGGTAAAATAACACAAAATAAAATTACAAAACGCATAATAAAAAAGAAGGTAGGTCCAAAAGTTGAAACCACACACATCACAACTGAACACACAGATGACACACAACCCATTGTCACAGTACACAAAACAGAGGAAATCTTTGACGATACCACTACACCTTTCGAACACTCACACACACCAGGCATAGCAAGAATCGTTGAAGAAGCACCGGAGACGGTACAAGTTACACAAGTGCGCACTGAAACAGGTGACGTTCAGACTGTCAAGACTACCAAACGAGTCATCAAGAAGAAGAGAGGACCAAAACAAGAAGTTACGGAGATCACAACCATCGAAAAAGATGATGAAGCTCCAATCACAACTGTTACCGTGACCGAAGAAAGACTTCCTGAAGAAATAGAGGAAATCAAGCCAGTTGAAATCGTTGAACTACCCGAGGAGACCACTGTCGAGGAATCCACAGCGCCAGATGGTAAGATAACACAAAAGAGAGTTATTAAACGCACTATTAAAAAGAAGGTAGGTCCTAAAGTAGAAACTACACAAATTACAACTGAACACACAGATGATACACAACCCATCATCACAGTACACAAAACAGAGGAAATCTTTGACGATACCACTACACCTTTCGAACACTCACACACACCAGACACAGCAAAAATCGTTGAAGAAGTACCGGAGACGGTACAAGTTACACAAGTGCGCACTGAAACAGGTGACGTTAAGACTGTCAAGACTACTAAACGAGTCATTAAGAAAAAAAGAGGACCAAAACAAGAGGTTACGGAGATCACAACCATTGAAAAAGATGACGAAGCTCCGTTCACAACTGTTACCGTCACCGAAGAAAAGTCACCCGAAGACATAGAGGACATCAAGCCAGTTGAAATTGTTGAACTACCCGAAGAGACCACAGTTGAAGAATCTACAGCGCCAGACGGTAAGATGACACAAAAGAAAATTACAAAACGCATAATAAAAAAGAAGGTAGGTCCAAAAGTTGAAACCACACACATCACAACTGAACACACAGATGACACACAACCCATTGTCACAGTACACAAAACAGAGGAAATCTTTGACGATACCACTACACCTTTCGAACACCCACACACACCAGACACAGCAAAAATCGTTGAAGAAGCACCGGAGACGGTACAAGTTACACAAGTGCGCACTGAAACAGGTGACGTTAAGACTGTCAAGACTACCAAACGAGTCATCAAGAAGAAGAGAGGACCAAAACAAGAAGTTACGGAGATCACAACCATCGAAAAAGATGATGAAGCTCCAATCACAACCGTTACCGTGACCGAAGAAAGACTTCCAGAAGAAATAGAGGAAATCAAGCCAGTTGAAATCGTTGAACTACCCGAGGAGACCACTGTCGAGGAATCCACAGCGCCAGATGGTAAGATAACACAAAATAAAATTACAAAACGCATAATAAAAAAGAAGGTAGGTCCAAAAGTTGAAACCACACACATCACAACTGAACACACAGATGACACACAACCCATTGTCACAGTACACAAAACAGAGGAAATCTTTGACGATACCACTACACCTTTCGAACACCCACACACACCAGACACAGCAAAAATCGTTGAAGAAGCACCGGAGACGGTACAAGTTACACAAGTGCGCACTGAAACAGGTGACGTTAAGACTGTCAAGACTACCAAACGAGTCATCAAGAAGAAGAGAGGACCAAAACAAGAAGTTACGGAGATCACAACCATCGAAAAAGATGATGAAGCTCCAGTCACAACCGTTACCTCGACCGAAGAAAGACTTCCTGAAGAAATAGAGGAAATCAAGCCAGTTGAAATCGTTGAAATACCTGAGGAGACCACTGTCGAGGAATCCACAGCGCCAGATGGTAAGATAACACAAAAGAGAGTTATTAAACGCACTATTAAAAAGAAGGTAGGTCCTAAAGTAGAAACTACACAAATTACAACTGAACACACAGATGATACACAACCCATTATCACAGTACACAAAACAGAGGAAATCTTTGACGATACCACTACACCTTTCGAACACTCACACACACCAGACACAGCAAAAATCGTTGAAGAAGTACCGGAGACTGTACAAGTTACACAAGTGCGCACTGAAACAGGTGACGTTAAGACTGTCAAGACTACCAAACGAGTCATTAAGAAAAAAAGAGGACCAAAACAAGAGGTTACGGAGATCACAACCATTGAAAAAGATGACGAAGCTCCGATCACAACTGTTACCGTCACCGAAGAAAAGTCACCTGAAGACATAGAGGACATCAAGCCAGTTGAAATTGTTGAACTACCCGAAGAGACCACAGTTGAAGAATCTACAGCGCCAGACGGTAAGATGACACAAAAGAAAATTACAAAACGCATAATCAAAAAGAAGGTAGGTCCTAAAGTTGAAACAACACACATCACAACTGAACACACAGATGACACACAACCCATTGTCACAGTACACAAAACAGAGGAAATCATAGAAGACACCACCACACCTCTCGAAGACTTACACAAACCAGATAAAGCTAAACCCGTCGAGGAAGCACCCGAAACGGTTCAAGTAACACAAGTACGCACCGAAACTGGGGACATTAAGACCATCAAAACTACAAAACGTGTCATTAAAAAGAAGAGAGGACCAAAACAAGAAGTAACAGAGCTAACAACTATCGAAAAAGATGACGAAGCTCCGATCACAACTGTTACCGTCACCGAAGAAAAGTCACCTGAAGACCTAGAGGACATGAAGCCAATTGAAATCATTGAACTACCCGAAGAGACCATTGTCGAGGAATCTATAGCGCCAGATGGTAAGATAACACAAAATAAAATTACAAAACGTATAATAAAAAAGAAAGTAGGTCCAAAAGTTGAAACAACACACATCACAACTGAACACAGAGATGACACACAACCCATTGTCACAGTACACAAAACAGAGGAAATCTTTGACGATACCACTACACCTTTCGAACACTCACACACACCAGACACAGCAAAAATCGTTGAAGAAGCACCGGAGACGGTACAAGTTACACAAGTGCGCACTGAAACAGGTGACGTTAAGACTGTCAAGACTACCAAACGAGTCATTAAGAAAAAAAGAGGACCAAAACAAGAAGTTACGGAGATCACAACCATTGAAAAAGATGACGAAGCTCCGATCACAACTGTTACCGTCACCGAAGAAAAGTCACCTGAAGACATAGAGGACATCAAGCCAGTTGAAATCGTTGAACTACCCGAGGAGACCACTGTCGAGGAATCCACAGCGCCAGATGGTAAGATAACACAAAAGAGAGTTATTAAACGCACTATCAAAAAGAAGGTAGGTCCTAAAGTAGAAACTACACAAATTACAATTGAACACACAGATGATACACAACCCATCATCACAGTACACAAAACAGAGGAAATCTTTGACGATACCACTACACCTTTCGAACACTCACACATACCAGACACAGCGAAAATCGTTGAAGAAGCACCGGAGACGGTACAAGTTACACAAGTGCGCACTAAAACAGGTGACGTTAAGACTGTTAAGACAACCAAACGGGTGATCAAGAAGAAAAAAGGACCCAAACAAGAAGTCACGGAAATAACCACCATCGAAAATGATGATGAAGCTCCGATCACAACTTTTACCGTGACCGAAGAAAGACTTCCTGAAAAAATAGAAAAAATCAAGCCAGTTGAAATCGTTGAACTACCCGAGGAGACCACCGTCGAGGAATCTATAGCGCCAGACGGTAAGATAACACAAAAGAGAGTTATTAAACGCATTATCAAAAAGAAGGTAGGTCCTAAAGTAGAAACTACACAAATTATAACTGAACACACAGATGACACACAACCCATTGTCACAGTACACAAAACAGAGGAAATCTTTGATGACACCACTACACCTTTCGAACACACACACACACCAGATACAGCAAAAATCGTTGAAGAAGCACCGGAGACGGTACAAGTTACACAAGTGCGCACTGAAACAGGTGACGTTAAGACGGTCAAAACTACCAAACGAGTCATCAAAAAGAAAACGGGACCGAAACAAGAAGTCACGGAAATAACCACCATTGAAAAAGATAACGAAACACCGATCACAACCGTGACTGTCACCGAAGAAAAGTCGCCAGAAGAAATAGAGGACATTAAACCCGTGGAAATCTTCGAACTCCCAGAGGAGATCACTTTCGAGGAATCTATAGCGCCAGACGGTAAGATAACACACAAGAAAGTTACTAAACGTATTATCAAAAAGAAGGTAGGTCCTAAGGTTGAAACCACACACATTACAACTGAACACACAGATGATACACAACCCATTATCACATTACACAAAACAGAGGATTTCTTTTACGACACTACTACACCTTTCGAACACTCACACACACCAGACACAACAAAAATAATTAAGGAAACACCCGATACGGTACAAGTTACTAAAGTGCGCACCGAAATCGGAGATATTAAGACCATCAAAACTACAAAACGATTCATCAAAAAGAAAAATGGACCTAAACAAGAAGTCACTGAAATAACAACTACTGAAAAAGATGACGAAGCTCCCATAACAACTGCGACCGTATTTGAGGAGAAATCTGAAGACGTTGAAGAAGTCGAGCCCGTTGAAATCGTTGAATTACCCGAGGAAACTACTGTCGAGGAGTTCATAGCGCCAGATGGTAAGAAAACTCAAAAGAAAGTCACTAAACGTACAATCAAAAAGAAGGTAGGTCCTAGGGTTGAAACTACATACATCACAACTGAACACACAGATGACACAATACCTATTATCACTATACACAAAACAGACGAACTCACACATGACACTACCACACCACTCACGTCCTTACCCACACCAGTAAACGCCAAAGTAGTCGAGGAAGAACCTGAATCGGTTCAAATTAATCAGGTGCGTACCGCAACAGGTGAAATCAACACCATCAAGACAGCAAAACGGGTCATCAAAATGAAGAAGGGTCCTAAACAAGAAGTCACAGAAATAACAACTATCGAAAAAGATGACGAAGCTCCTATAACTACTGTGACCGTAACTGAGGAGAAATCTGAAGATGTTGAAGAAACCGAACCCGTTGAACTTGTTGAATTATCCAGAGAGACTATTGTCGAAGAGTCCGTAGCTCCAGACGGTAAGAAAACTCAAAAGAAAGTCACTAATAACAGAATCAAAAAGAAGGTAGGGCCTAAGCTTGAAACTACACACATCACCTCTAAGCATATAGATGACACAAAACCCACAGTCACGGTACACAAAACAGATGATATTATAGACACCACTACCACACCACTCGAAGACTTATACAAACCAGACAAGGCTAGAGTAGTCGAGGAAACTCCAGATACGGTAGAAGTTACACTAGTAAGCACTGGAACAGGGGAAGACAAGACTATCAAGACGACTAAGCAGCTCATCAAAAAGAAGAAGGGACCCAGACAAGAACCCACGGAAATAATAACTATCAAAAAGGATGACGAAGTTCCCATAACAACTGTGACCGTAACTGAGGAGAAATCTGAAAACGATGGAGAAACTGAACCCATTGAAGTCATTGAATTTCCCGAGGAGACTACTGTTGTGGAGGTCATAACGCTAGACGGTAAGAAAACTCAAAAGAAAGTCCCTAAACCCACAATCAAAAATAAGGTAGGTCCTAGGGTTGAATCTACACTCATTACAACTGAACACATAGATGACACAATATCTATTATCACTGTACACAAAACAAACGAATTCACGCATGACTCTACCACACCATACAAATTCTTACTGACTTAAGTGCTGAAATACCCAAGGAGGAGACCGCAACGGTTTTAAATTTTATGCGTTACAGGTAAAGACAATTTAATTCCTTCAAGTCGGCAAAGGTAAATAAAAATAAACTACACAATTAATTTTACTTCGTGAAATAATCCATCATTTTATATGTTGGGGAACATATAAAATTATGGATTATTTCACGAAGTAAAATTTGCTTATCATCCGAGTAAGGAACATTTTATTTATTTTGACTTTCTTTCAATCTTACAGGAATCTCTTACTTTAGTTCATTGTTCGAACAGTAGCTGGCTGCCTCAAAACTTAATGCCTAACGAAATTCTAAACCTTTCCTATAATTTTTTTATCATCTGGATTTAAAATGTTACGATCAGATAATAGAATGGTTTGTATAGTGGTAAGAAAACCTAAATGGTGCACAAGCACTGTAATAAAATAGAAATCATTGACACTACGAACACTTCTTTAAAAAAATACTTTTGGTTATCAAAACTGCCTCGTTAGTCTACTGGTCGCAAAGTCTAGTGCTTAGCGTGAGGTCCGTGATAAAATTCGCAAGTCGGGCAAAGAGTTATTAGGTTTTTCATCAGGAATTTCGCAGTAGCAGCCCGGTGTCTGAATGTGTGCCCTATTGATGACAATAAATTCGCTCCCTATTACATGGAACTTAAATAACAGGTGATATCTGGATGTACTATGGGTACACCTAACCTAACCCGTCGGGGAAAACGGGCATCATGTTATGTTATTTATAATAAAATGTCATTGGACATTGATAAATATATTTTTTTTTTTACTAAAGCATCGCCTCTTCCCTTAGGTTTAGACTAGCAGTGACTAGGTACAATATTTTTTTTTATTTGTTCTCGACTCAATGCTTTTATTATATCATTTAAACGTTGAAAAACAATGACTCTACTCTATGAGAAGTTCTTTCATATACATAATTATATTAATAGGCTACCGAGCGCACAGTGGCGCCCTCATCGTTATTTCGGTGATTTCTTTTATTTTAGAATGAAAATGCAGAAAATAAGCTCGTCAAGTTGTGCTTCACAAGACTATACTATATTGTAGTAATAATAACGTATAGTCTTGTGAAGCACAACTTGACGAGCTTATTTTCTGCATTTTCATTCTAAAATAAAAGAAATCACCGAAATAACGATGAGGGCGCCACTGTGCGCTCGGTGCAGTCTTAATTCATTGTCTAAAATGTTTTCTTTAACTTCCATGTTTAGAAATAAAAATTAGCAGAAAAACCAATATTGCATGGCATTTTAAAACCATTATTTTTTTAAATGTGTAAAAGCAAGGTACGGCAGTATTAAAGAAAATAATTTTAAATTTATATATTTGCAGATACCGACAAAAGAGCTGAAAAAAAGAAAACACAGAAAATCAAACCTCTTATCAAAAAAGAAACAGAAGATAAACCTCAAGATCATGTCCAAGAAAACGAAAACAAAAAACCTATCAAAAAATTGAAACCAGTACCCATGCAAATCGAAGAAGTTAAAGTGACTGAAGCACAACATGCTCAAGAAATTCAGGGTCCGCAGTTTACGAAACTTAAACTGAAAAAACCAGCTCAGAAACCCAAACAAGAATTAAAAACAGTTTCTTTACCCAAAGTCCAACTCAAAAGTCGAATCAGGTATAATAAAGAATGGCCTCCTGCAGAATTGAAACCTGCTATAACATTTTTGGGTAGTGTGAGACAAAACGGTCAACTTTCGAGAAATATTAAGGAAGCAGCTAAGTTGAAAAAGAAACCTGCTAAAATTATCGATATTCCAGATTTGGATAAAGTAGAACTAGAAAAACCCGAAGAATTTGATTTCACCGTAGAAAAACTACCAGCTCCCGAAAGAGAAAAACTTAGCGAGGATGAGGAAACCAAAGTCGATCACCCTGATTTTGTCGAACCAGAATCAAACAAGAAGTTGCAAAAACTACCAGAAAAAGTAAAAGAAAAGGAAATTAAACCGAAACAAGTTCCAAATGAAAGTGTAGTAGATAAACCTGAAAATCTTGAAATCAAGCAACCTGAAACTATCGCACAAAATTATATTGAAGAGCCCGAAAATGAGGCAACGAGACCAGATAAAATTGAAATACCAAAGAAAGACATCATTAAGACGGAGACTAAAAGCCAAATAATCGAACAAAAACAGCCGGCTGATGAACAAAAAGATGAGCAACCTACTGAGGAAAAACCAAAAAAGAAAAAGAGTAAAGCAAGTGTTAAAGTTGAAGAACCTCAAGATTTTGACGAACATACTGAACAGTCAATTCCTGATGAACAAGATTTAAAACAACCGGATGATGTTCTTTATCCCGAAACTAATGATAAACTTGCCATTGAAAAGAAACCAAAAACAAAAAAGAAACAAAAAGCCATTACACCTTTGGTTCAAGACGAGTTTCCAAAAGAACAGCCCGAACCTGTTCAACCAACAGAAATATCTGAAATTCCTGTGGAAATAGAAACACAACCAATCATTCCCACTGAAATAGACACCGAAGTTTCATTAACAGACAAAAAACCTAAGAAGACAAAGAAACCCAAACCAAAAGACAGCCCTCAAGAATCTTTTGAAGAAATGCCAGCAAAGGAAAATTTGGTGGAAGTTGTAGACAAAATTATCGAACAACCAACAAAAATTAAGCTAACTCCTATTAAGATAGAAAGAAAAGAAGTTGAAGTAAGTAAACCACAGCATGCAGAAAGTATAGAAGGTCCTCAATTTACCAAACTTAAATTAAAGAAACCAACAGCAAAACCAAAACAAGATACACCATTAGTGACGCTTCCCAAATTCCAGCTGAAAAGCCGAATAAAATACGTAAAAGATTGGCCTCCAGCAGTAATAAAGCCTGGTGTAACATTTTTAGGTAGCGTCCGTCAAAATGGAATTTTATCAAGAAATGTTAAAGAGGCAGAAAAGATAAAGAAGAAAGTATATAAGCAGCCCAAATTACCTGAAATAGAAAAAACCGAGTTAGAAAAACCAATGTTTGGCTATGAAGATATAGTTGAAGCTAAAAATCAAAGTGAAATTTCAGAAAAAGATGAACCACTTGATGTTGAAATATCTGAAGTGAAAGAAGATGAACCTGAACAATTCACTATTAAACCTAAACGGCCAAGTATTAAGAAGACTGAAGAAATTGAAGATGAAGTTACAATTAAAAAGAAGTTGAAGGCTGTAAGAAAGCCTTCAGTCACACTGCCTGAGATCACTGAACCAGAAAATGTAACTTTCAGGCCTAAATCCACAAAAACAAAAGAAGACGTTGAGCAAGAATTTAACATACAGTTAGATTCATATGCTGAGGAAGAAATATCAATGTCAAGTAAAGTAAAACTTAAACCACTTAGACGACCCACTTTTAGTGAAGAAGCTAATGAAACTTCCATCAAATTTTATGAAGAGAATGAAGAAGCACCAGATGTGATTGAAATTTTCGAAAGTGATGAAGAGAAATCAGAAGAAACAGCTAATGTGATGATGACTCTGAAAAAAAATAAAGATTTAAAAGAGGAGTCACTCGAAGAAATTTCTTCGTCTATTACGGTTTCTAAACCAAAGGAAAAGGAGAAAGAGTCTGTAGTTTCTCAAGACATAAGCATTAAGTTAGAAAGAAAGCCAAAATACACAGTCGATGAACAAGAAGAAGTATCTTTTGACGTAAAGCCACAAGTCGAACAATATACGCAAGAAGAACTATCACTTTCAAGTAAAATTAAATTAAAACCAAAAAAGAAAATTACTATATCAGAAGCAGCAGATGAAACTTCAATCCAACTCAAACAGGAAGTAGAGGATGATAGTCAGGTGGAAGAAGTTATATTAAGCGAAGGCGAAACTGATGAAAATATTGAAATGATTATCAAACGTAAGCCTAAAAAACCTGCATATGAAGTCAGCGAAGTAGAAGAATTAAGTGTTGAGTTTAAACCTAAAAGAGTTAATGAAGACGCATATGAAGAGGAACAAATCACCATTTCAACTAAGAGAAAACCTAGAAAACCCTCAAAACTGCAAGGTATTGAATTTGACGTAACAGCATTGACCGATGTGGACCGCTTCAAAGGCTTAGCAGTGCGATAAGCAGCTTTATAATATTATTTGCAATAATGCAGGAATGCTGCTCACGCATGTTTATATTTAATACGCTTATAATAAATAAAAAATGGTCTGTAGTTTCTTTATTAGCAAATGCGATAAATTTATATGATGTGTTTGAGACGTTATACATAACTTAGTGCACTTATTCAGATTGAGCTCTCTACTTCAGATAGTGTGCTGAGACTTTACATTACTAAATAAGTTTACTAATACGGACCCGTATTACTAAACTTATTTTAATACTTAGAAGAATCAATATAATACTGAAACAATTAAGCTGTCAAAATAATATTTTGAACTGACTTACAGCCTCTCCCAGGCACGATACTCAGAGTTGGATTACTCGTATTAATACGGGTCTTATTTACTCTTAGCTACGCTCAGAAAAGATAATACTTATTATGATTAGATAACATATTTATGGTCTAACGTTTACTAAAAATATAATCTAAAAAATAAAAAAATAAATATTTGTAAATTAAAACTGAATTGTAATATTATAATTAAATAATAATACAGTGTAAAAAAATAGACAAATGCTTTTAATAATTATTTTACGGATTCCGAAAGCAAAGCATGATTTTAAGAACGCTTTAAAAATAACTACTTACTGACTTTAAATGCTACCAATAACTATCGGAATAATTCAATTGCAGAAGCAGATGCATCGATGAGCATTGCCAGAGAACAAGAATTTCCTGGTAAGTAATATTACTGTGTCAAATAATTTTCGGTAGAAATGTTTAGTTTAACTGTTAAAAGAAAACCGAGTAAATACATTAAATAATTAAATATTTATATAAAAAAATTATACTGAAACAAGACTGAAACCATAGCACAACTTGCATGGCTGATTAATAAAGTAGCAGGCTAGCTTGTGGGGGTATACGACAATAAACAAGTTATAAAATGCAGAACAAGCTATTGAGTATACATAAATTTAAAAATTATTGTTAATATTGTTGTGTAAATTATAATTATTGTTCCATGTTTAAAAACGGGCATTAACCTAGATGATTTTGATTATAGTCGCTATTATACATATAGGAGGCAATGGTGAATTAATCTTGATTTAATTGATATATTATTTGATATACCAGTAGGTATTATACATTTGAAGTAGGTACCTACCTTACTTGATACTTAGTAGGTATGTAATCTTACCATCGATATCAAATCCCACTACAGGTGCAAGTAACTACAAGGTTTTCTTAAATACCTACATCTCAATTACGAATAATATCATTACGAGTATCTCACTTCAATACCACGAACTACCAACTGGGTTCAAATATTAGCGAAAGTAACTGTTATATATTTTTTTTTAGTTTTACAATTATATTTTAATATGCCACTATTGGGTCTATTTCGATTGCTTCAACATATTTGGTCAAATCAAATAGACATAAAGACCAAAACCTAGATCTTTGTATTCTATTTAAACAAAGTTGTTCATATGGAGCCTCATGCAAATATGTACAAAACAACTTGGCTGATAATTATTATTTCCTCAAAAGTGGAAACTGAATAAAATCTGCCCTATTTTGAGACCCCCAGACTCAAGCTGGCTCCCTTATTAGTCGTATGAGACAAACGCTACTAGGTTTTTTTTTTTTTTCAGAAACTCCTGTTGACGTACGCAGTGGTGATACAGTATTTGCTGTGTATTCTTACGTTGCGGAGACAGACGAGGCTATTAATTTGGTGGAAGGCGAACGGTTATACATATTAGGTAATAAACTTATTTATCAATGATATTACGAGTAATAAGAGGTAGATAGGTTACCTACCCAACATTCGATATTCAAAAATGGCGCGTTGTCAAACTATTAGATGAAACGTGGAAGTAGGAGTATGTCGTAATTATCGGGGACAAAAAAGAGACAAGACGATACGTAACCTGGGTAATTAGCCAAGTTTTTACTTGCCACTTGCGGAGCGTTTATTACCTATCTGCCTCTTTTTACTTATAATATATCATTACATCTAATACAATTTCTCTATAGCCGACGCCAGACATAGCTTTAAAGATTTGAACACTCGTTGCAAGACTTTGCAAGGCAGGATCGTAAAGTGTAAAATGTGTTCAAACTTTGCACACCATGGTGAAATACCACTGCAACATATTACGTATTCCTATTAAAAGCTATGTCCGGCTGAGCTTAATGAGTATGAAATAAATGCTTAAGATATGAATGGGTATTTTATGTTCCTTTTCGTTTTAGAAACAACAAACCAGGATTGGTGGTTTGTGCGTAAACACCTCACAGAAGAAAAAGGATGGGTACCTGCACAATATTTAATGGATGAAGCAAATTACACACTGTATTTGCAAAAGAAACTTAATGAGAAGATTGATAAGCTTCCAGTATTTGAAAGTGAGTGCGATACTATCTACTGAAAAATAATTACTTCAGTTGCATCAGTTTACTACAATTTGTGCCTATTTATTACAAGATTTAAATGTTGTATTTAAACACCCAGATAGTGTCACCTAAATACATACAAAAATTACATTTTGTAAAATCACCCAGATACTTAATGAACGCCCTACGTACAGACTTACATAATAAATTGTTCTGAAATTTTAACCGAAAGTGCGTGGTTGTGCCCTGCCTGGTCCTCCTAGTACCTATAATTTTTCGTTTTGTAATATAATTATCACGTCATGTTTGTTGTATATACATTTGTTGCATGTTTGACGAATCATCACATTATACATTACAGAACCAACACCAGAAGAGCAAGCAATTGCACCAATATTCATTGAAAAGTTACGTCCTAAACACACGCCTGATGGATCTACGGTACAATTTGAATGTCAAGTTGAAGGATATCCTAGACCACAGATTACTTGGTTTAGACAAACTGCCATCATTAAGCCATCACAAGACTTCCAAATATACTACGATGATGATAATGTAGCTACTTTGGTCATTAGAGAAGTGTTCCCAGAAGATGCGGGTACATTTACTTGTGTAGCTAAAAACGCAGCTGGATTTGCATCAAGCACAACGGAGCTAACAGTTGAAGCTCCACTCTCTGATCACGGATCGGAAATGACCATTCTTTCCAGAAAGAGTCTTTCTCGAGAATCTTCTTTAGCAGATATTCTGGAAGGCATCCCACCAACCTTTTCAAAGAGACCAAAGGCTCAATATGTTGATGAAGGATCTCAAATATTTTTGGAATGTAGATTGGTAGCAATTCCAGAGCCAGATATAGCTTGGTTATTTAAAGGCGAAGAAATAATTCCTAATGAAAACATTTCTATAGCTACCGAGTCGGACATGCATATGTATTGCAGTGTATTAAAAATTTCCGATGTAAAGAAATTCCAAGAGGGCACCTATACAGTACTAGCAGTTAACAGAGAAGGTGAAGCCAGCTTACCCATTGTATTGAAGATAAAAACAGGCCAAAAGGAAAAACCACAAGTTATTGAACCACTCAAGAGTATGACTATAAGAGAAGGAGAAAGTGTGGTTCTATCAACTCAAGTTGTCGGTAATCCACAACCAACGGTAACCTGGTACAAAAATAATAAACCTGTTAAATCACTCACAACAAAATCTGATGGAGATACTCATACCGTCACAATTATCAAACCGAAAAAAGGTAAAGATGACGGAGTTTACACATTGAAAGCGATTAATTCAGAAGGTTCTACAGAAACTACTGCAGTCATAACAATAGAAGGTAAGGCCGAATACTTTTTTTAAATATATTCTTAGTTAAATATTACTTTGCAATAGGTAGCAAAAGTAAACAGATATGACGGGTGTATAGATCAGAGAAGTAAATAAACGTTTGTTTAGTAACTTATCTTTCTAAATATGGAAAAACTTAGTGTAAAATACTTATTACATCATGATTATATAGAACCCCGGATAGAACCCATCACTCCTGCGAATTTTCGAGAATTTATAACGGAAGTGTTAGTTAATACTTGTAAGAATTTTCTGTCTATTTTTTTCAAACCATTCTTGTTTTTATTACACTCAATTTTTACGACATTTGTTTTAGAACCAACCGAAGAAAATGCTGAACCTCCGCTATTTATTAATAGATTCCAAGAAATAACAGTAAAAGAAAATGGAGTTATCAAATTAGTAGCAAAGGTAACCGGCAATCCTGTGCCTTCCATCACTTGGTACAGAAATAATCAAATAATCACTCCATCTGAGACCGTCACTCAAAATTTCGATGGGGAAAATATTGAATTAATAATATCAAATGTTGATTCCGAGATTGATTCTGGTGACTATAAATGTGTTGCATCAAATAGTGCAGGAAAAGCTTCGCATGGCGCACGAGTAACAATTGATGTCGATAAAGTGACATTTGTGAAGAATTTGAGGAGTACTTATGAAATAGAAGAAGGTAAGACTGTCATTCTCGAATGTCAGACATCTCACACTGTTTCCACCAAATGGTATCATAATAACAAAGAAGTTAGTGGAATGGATCATAGAGAAATAATACAAGAGGGTCGGATACATAAACTTAGAATTAAAAAGACTAAGTTAACAGATATTGGTGTAATTAAATGTGTAGTGAAAGATCAAGAGACCACTACCAAATTAAAGGTTCACGAAACCATACCTGAATTTATTAGACGCCTTCAAGACTTTGAAGTAAAAGAAAGAGATATCGCTATTTTAGAAGTCGAAATCAATTCTGAAACTGCTGACGTGTTTTGGGAGAAGGATGGCGAAAGAATCAAGGCTAAGAAAAATAAATATGAACTCGAAAAACGAGGAAACGTACGAAAGTTATTTATTAGAAACACTTCAGTTCACGACGAAGGCGAATACACATGTAAACTACGTGATGATGCTTGCACGGCAGAAGTGACAGTGGTAGAACTGCCACCTGAGATTATATCACGTCTACAAGACCAGAAAGTAAATAAGGGAAATAAAGCAACTTTCGATATCGAATTAACAAAGGGTGACGCTTTAGTGCAATGGTTCAAAGATGGATCAGAAATTCAATTTTCGAATCATATTCAACTAACCATTGACGGTAAAAAGCAGAAACTTAAAATCTATGACAGTGAATTTTCCGACGCTGGAATTTACACTTGTGAAGTTGGAAATGACAAATGTTCAGCAAGATTGACCGTGGAACAGCCTTCCATTGACTTTGTTCTACGACTACCTGAAATCATTGTAGTTCCAGCTAATACCGATGCCTATTTGACAGTTGAAATACCAGATGAAACTATGGATGTTACCTGGTACAAAAAGAAAACTTTAGTAGAAGATAGCGAAAAATTCACTCTTATATCGGATGTTACGAAACGCACTTTAATTATAAGAAAATGTACTGAAGAAGATCAGTGTGAATATTCTTGTGTATTGTTTGATGCCAAATGTTCAACAAAATTGATAGTAGAAGGTATGAATTTAATTTATTACATTTTCATCTAGGTATGGATTCTTTAAATAATGGAGATTCCTGAGCACATGACACTCTATAATAATCTTTAGTAGCAATCCACACAATGTGTATATACGAGTTCATTTAAATAATAACATAACACCTAAATGTCCGGGTTTTACCCTTTATTGTTAATTATCCTGCTACTTATTTCATGTGACAGCAATGAGCACAATACTAACTATTTCTTCCAATTAAGTAACTTAGATAACCGGTACCTTTCAAGAGAAAAAATACTAATAAGTAGAACAGTACTCTATATAATAAAGATTATAAAATTAATAATTCTCAGTTGTAGAATTCCCGCCGAAGATTCTCGAGTACGATAGCGAATACAGGATAAGGCGAGGTGGAGATATAACTCTGCATGTCCAATATGAAGCTGTTCCTCAACCCAATGATGAATGGGTGGTAAACTCTAAAATTATTAAGAAATCCAAACATACCAAACCTTCAATAGACGCCAAGTCCGCAAGTCTTACTATTAAAAAAGTGGAAAATACCGATGCTGGAATTTATAAACTCCGTCTGGAAAATAACTGTGGAGAAGCAAACATAGAAATCAACTTAGTCGTCATAGGTGAGTAATTAACTTAATATGACTGGAATCGTAAAACAAAATGTCTTAAATACCTAGTTCATTTATGAATTCTTTTCAAAAATCAAAATTTAATCAATGTTTTTGATATTTACAGATATATCTTCACCGCCTGGAAAACCAACTATTCTAGAAATAACAAACAATTCAATTAACTTATGTTGGGATGAGCCCGACAATAAAGGAAACTCGGAAATAGATTGTTACATTCTTGAATATCAAGAAATTAATACTACAGAGTAAGTACTCAGATTATTATTATATTAATACTTACATCAGCACTCTAATTGCGTAACACACATTCAATAACATTCCAAAGGGTTTTGCACAAAATTGCTAAACCACTGCTTCAAAAGTTTGAAACGTTCATCTGCTCATCAACGTAAATGACGCAATGAATGTTGTCGAATTGTCAAAATAAAAGGCATTGCCGTTGTAAGTGTGTTACACAATTAATCCGTTGGACTTTTTTTTAGTATGATGGTATAAATTGGTTCTAACATCAATAAACCTATGTCATCAACGTACCTAAATTAATAAACTGATTTCCAAAAGAACACAAATCAACCATCAACTGTTTAATCTAGAATAGCTGTGTTAGCTGCTGGTCAAATTAGAAACTAATTAATTAATACTTTCAGATGGATATCGTTCGAGAACATCAAAAAGACACAGTTCTCCGTAGAGAACTTAAAAACCAAGTCATCATATAGGTTCAGAGTGTTTGCTGTCAATGAAGTAGGTGTAAGTGAATCATCCGAAATAACTGAATATATTCTTGTACAAGAAATCGTAAAGGGCCAAGCTCCAACTGTAGAAAAACCACTTAAAGATTTAGTCAGTGAACCAAATGAAGATTTAGAACTGACGTGCATATTTGGAGGTGTTCCGGAACCGAAGGTAACATGGCTCAAAGACAACAAGAAATTAAAGACCGCTAGAGCAACTTACATCAATAGGGTCGCCACCCTGGTCGTAACGGCTACAGAAAGTTCGGAAGGAAAATATAGTTGCATTGCTACTAACGAACATGGTGAAATAGAGACATCGTGTACCGTTGAAGTTCAACAGAAACCTATAATCAAAGTATCTGACGATAAGGTAAATCAGAAGCACAGAGTTGGAGAACAGTGGTCTGTTGAGGCTTTAATTAATGGTATTCCTAAACCTGCAACTAATTGGTACATCAATGGTACTAAGATTGAAGAATCGGAAGATATTCAAATAATAACGATAGATAATGTCAGTACTATTACGATAACCCAATTGACTCGTTCACACTCTGGCAAATACACAATTGAAGCCCATAACAAAGCTGGAAGTACTTCCTTCGACCTTTCACTTAAAGTTTACGGTAAGTTACGATAGAGTTTATATAAATTTTATGAATTCCGGAGCCCTATAGCAATAACCTTTATGATTACTATTTCATTTTTGTCGCTTTTTAATTTGTTATTTATTGCAAGTTTGATCACCATATAGTTTGTTTATCAATCTGTTCGACATTATGGTAATTTATTTCAATAACATTTCAGACAAGCCTAGCAAGCCTGAAGGTCCAGTTGTGATGCGAGAAATAAGCAGAGAATCGGTAACAATCGAGTGGAAACCGCCTCTCGATGATGGTGGTTTAGAATTGACTAAATACGCAATAGAAAAACATGAACCCGATACTAACAAATGGGTTAAGGTTGCAGATGTAGATAAAGACGTAGACACCTATTGCATACAAAGACTGAATGAGAATTGTGAATACATGTTCCGCGTTATGGCCCAAAATCCCATAGGGTTCTCTGAAGCCTTAGAAAGTGAACCTATAGTCATTAAGACAGCGCTCGGTAATAATCATTATTTTTCTTTGTAATAAAATGAGAACTTAAATTTAATTAGCCACGAACATTTTTACAATTATTACTGTTTTTTCTAATTTATACATGAATGTTTCAGATGTGCCATCTCCGCCATTAGGCCCACTGGGCTTGTTTGGTATTAACAGTGACTCTCTTACCATAACATGGTATCCATCTGAGAAAAATGGAGGATCACCGATCATCGATTACAGCGTTGAAATTAAACAAGAAGGGAAAAAATGGAAACATGTTATGACAGTTACCAAGACTAGCGCTAAAATAGAGAAGTTGACTGTAAACACTACTTACCAATTTAGGATATGTGCAAGAAATGAAATCGGAACAAGTCTGCCTTACATATCAGACGAAAAAATTACGATAGGAAAGACACTGTGTAAGTTCTGTTCCATTTTCATAAGGATGTCTATTACAATTCAGTGACTGTTGAATTTTTATGAAAATTTTGATGATTTATTTTAGCACCCCCATCGCAGCCGCTAAACTTTGCTGTAAGAGAAACTACTTCAAGATCAGTTACTTTGCAATGGGCTGCGCCAGAGAGTGACGGAGGAAGTGTTGTGACAAGTACGTTTATTTGATGGCTTTGATGTTCAAGTATTCGGTATACTAAAATTGTTGTCGGACTAAAAGAATACCTTAATGTACCTAGTCGTGACTGTCGTAGAAACGTACCCATATATTTTATGTCCGGTCCCTGATTCTTGCAATATACAGTGGAACCTCGATATAACAAAGCTGAAGGGAATTAGAAAACATTAGTTATACCAAGTAATTTTTTTACAATGAGGTTGGTTATATAGAGGTTAGGTTGGTCTAAGATTCGTTTTAACAAGGTAAGAAAACTGGTTTATTAACCTCAACATTGCGAACTCATCTGATTACCTTGATAGAGCGAACGATTTCCACTAATATTGTGGAATTGTGTATGATTGATTGTTAGGATACGTTATAAAGGTTCTAAAGGAATGTTATAAAGGTTATAAGTTTACGTTATAAAGGTATATACGTTATCAAGGTTGTAAGTATACAAACATCCTTAAATAAAGGTAAATTATTCGTTCTATTCATATTCTGCAATGATTTAAAATTCGTTATAATATAGAGGTTTTTGACAAAAAGTATTCGTAATGCAAAATATAGGTACCTAATGTACAGTGATCACCACATCAAGCTACACTAAACTGTCAAATTTCACCAAACGATTTTAAACTTTATAAATGTTGTGGATTAAGTTCAAAATCGAACGAGAAAATTTTACAGTAACTTGATGTGCTGGCCACCGTACCTAATAGGGGATTTCGAATATTTGTAAAATCAAGGAAATCGTTATATTGAGGCTCGTTTATTAAGGTTACACTGAAAAACTGATTAAATTACGTCTTTGCGTATTCATGTGGACTAGGAAGACAAGATCAGACAAGACATTAACGCTGAAAAATTTATTTTAGATTACATCATTGAATACAAGACTGCTAAAGCCAAATCATGGACCAAAGTAATTACTGTTAATGGAACAGTTTACGAACACTGTATTGAAAATATTAAGGAGAAAGAAGAACTAGTCTTCAGGATATCCGCCGAGAACGCCATAGGCGTCAGTTTGCCAGCAGAGTCCCAAGGAGTGAGACTAGAGAAACATGCGAGTGAGTAGTCATTGCTTGACAGAACATATTTCATAAAACGTTTAACTTTTTCCAACCCAATTTGAGAAAACTATGTAGGTTTTATTGCAATTACTGTCCTCCAATTTAATTACAGAATAAAATTCTCAGTAAACGTCAGTCTCAAGAAAATCATGACCATATTTCTTAAGGTGAATTAATGTTAACCTATTTTTGTTTTCAAATTGTAGCTGTACCATCGCCGCCAACAGCTCCACTTGAAATACGAACAGTGGGTAGCAACATCGTCATGACTTCATGGGGAACTCCTGAATGGGACGGTGGGGCACCACTGTTGGGTTACAACATTGCCATTCGTGACGTCACTAAAACAATGTGGATGGAAGTTGGAAAAGTGGATGCACATACACTTAAATTCAATATCAAGGATTTAAATGACAACCATACTTACATGATAAGAATATACGCTCGCAACGAAATAGGAATCAGTGAGCCTTTGGAGTCGGATGAACCCTTCAAGGTTATCCCCGGAGAAGGTAAGCCTTATTTAAAACGTAGATGTATTAAATACAAATATTTATGAAAAGATGTAAGAAATATTGTAGTACAGCTCGTGCCGAAACGATAAAAAAGAATTTAATGGTATTTCAACCGCGTCTCTATCGTATTAGTTTTGACATCTTTTGGGTAAACGATTACACAGCAAATGAGATTAAAGCTTTAAATTGGCTTAATTATGTTTACAAGTCGCCTAAGATCACCGTCTGATATTGCTAAGCAAACAGGAACATAACTATTTACAATGATTCCAGACTCGCACGCGGACGAGGAGATTGGTGAGCAGACCGAGATGACGGAGCCGACGTCGTTCAGCACGCAGACCACCACGTCCTGGATGCGCGAACACAACATGGACGCCGACATCCGATCGTACGCGCGAGGCTCGCTCCTCCGGCGCGACGAGTACTTCTTCAGAATATGGCACTACGCTAAACAACTCTTCAAGTGATGCGACAACACGTCCGCGCATTCAGAAACCTGTGATATTTAACGACAAAAATATTTAAAGTTCATAGTTGGCGGATAGTAATGTAAAAAAATACTTTACTTCAACTAGACAGTGAATCCACCCACGAACTCTGTCATTTTTTAATTTTATATTAATGTTTTTTTTTTTTGTATCAGCATGTAATACTTTAATATTTATTTTAGATAAGGATCAACTATTTATTTATCTAATTTTTCATTATGAAAAAATATGTCTGGTGACACCGTTTGAGTCTCATTCAATACTTTTAAGGGAGACGTTTTAAATATAGGTGCAAAATATTTATTCGATAAATTGAGTGAGGCTCAAATTCATCATCAGGCAAATTTATTAAAAGATTTAATATAGCAATTGTAAAAATTGTGCAGTGTTTTTATTGCCTTGCCTAATCCAATAAACAACCCAGTTTTACTTCACATTCAAAAATTTAAGTAGATACTCATATTATGTAGACTTAAAAGTTGATACCGAAAAAGCGCGACAAGATTTAAAAAAAAACTGGCCTGAGTATAGAAGGAATTCATTTTGACACTGCAAAATATAATTTTATGCTATGGGATTATTTTTAAAGTGTCAGATTAATTTTATTTTATTAAATAGATTTGGTATACGACATATTGTTTCTTAAAAGCTGCCAAGCTACCACGTTCACGCCTCGCAGAAGTTACTTAAATGACGATTGAAAAATCAGCCGTAAATAAAAAACATTTATTTTTTTAAACAATACGTAGATTCACTAAAACAAAAATTTTACCACACAATTAGGCAAAGATATAAGTATAGGTATCTCACAGAGACGTAGCGCGCTAACAACTCGATTCCTACCGGCTTCCCTTTAGACGAGCGGGAGAGCAACTTCATCTACCGCCATTAAAAAATGGGTAGTAATAATAAAAAGTACGAAAAAAATATTAAAATATGAGCATACTTAAAATATGAAATACCAACTTTCCGACAGCTTATAAGCGAATACAAATAAAGAAACGACCGAATAAAATACTGAAAATTCCGAAAAATTAATACAATATTTGCTGACGTAATATTTTTCCACCAGCTTAGCGTTCGCCGGCCGCTGCCGCGGCACCACTCGCTATGCTCGCTTGGCTTACGCGCGGTTGGTCACAGTTGTAACAGTTTTTTTTTTGACGCTTAGAAATGCATTATGCATGCCCGCTCGTCGGGGGACGAGACGGGGTATGTGGGACTCCCTGCCAAAATGGCAGTATACCTACTAAAACTCAGCGGAGTTCCCTCATCGCCTTGATGGGAGGGTCATGGGAAACCGGCACAGCCTTTACGTCCACAACCCTCCCGGCGCATGCCCGCCTAGCTGGTGGGCCCCGCATGCCTCTCCGCCTGGGGGGGTATATGGGAATGACCGGGAACACCTGGCCATTCCCGTCCGACACTGGTGGAGGCCTGTGAAATACAGGCAAGGGTGCCCCCGCACCCTTGCCTGCTGGCCTCCACCTGGGACCCCGCGCCAGACTATCTTGCGTCCAGGCACCCCTGGTCCCCCGCGACGGGTCAGGTCAGTGGCCCCGCCGCGTACCACTTTTCGGCCGCAGAGGATAGGGAGAGCGGCCAACGCAATACCGACACTCCTCTTCCTCTGCGGCCCCACTGCGTCCGCCATTCAACGGTGGCGACCCCGTCAAGGCCGCGGAAGGTAGGGAGAACGGCTCACCGCAATACCGGCACTCCTCTCCCGCCACGGCCTCCCACACTCAGCCGCGATGCCGCCCATTCGACATCGCGGCCCGCCTCAGTTGCGATGTCGCCAAAACGGCACCGCAACCTACGGCCGCTACGTCGTCGGCTTAGCCGCAAAAGCCGTGACGAGCGGCCCCCTCCTCGGGTTCCTCTTAGCTTCACCGTGGCCCTCCAAGCCACGGCTACTGAGCCCCCCCGCCTCGACAATGCCGGAACCCACCGGGGGGGTCACAGTTCTAACCTAACCTAACCTATTTCACCCAGTTGAAAATGATGAATCATACCTACAATCTGCCGCAGAAACGTGAGCCGACCGAGCGAAGCGAGCGGTGAACATAATTATGTTTCCGGAAACTTAGTATTTTTTTCGGAAGTTCAGTACCTTTACACTGCTTAGTATTACAGTCATTCACAGATCGCTGGAATATAATTTGAACATTCAGTAATGTCTACGATTGACAAAAATGCCTAGGTATTAGAGAATATAAGCTGGTGTCCGCAACTCCACATCAATGCGCGTATTTTGCGTACGGTTGAGAATATTGATTATTCCATCCACCCCAGCTCCTCAAGGAAGGCCAGCAACGCCATGGTGTTACTGACAATCTCACGTAAGTACCTGGGTTACCGAAATACTTTGCCCTGTATGTGGTGACTACCGGGCAGTTTAGTAGGAAATGAGCTGCTGTCTAGTCGTCCTCTATGCAGGCCCTGCACAGCGGACTGTCTGTGACTTCTATGACAAGAGATGTTTATTAAATGACTTGTGGCCAGTTATAGCTTCTGTAACTGTATGCAGCTGTTGTTTTGCTAGCCGTAGAACCTGTTTCGTGAGGCGGCTTTCATTGTAGGGAGTGCTTCCTTAACCTGCCTGCACTCACCTTGGTCCGACCATAGTTCGTGATGTTTGTGAAACCTGACAAATTGAAATATACGAGTGAAACCGAAGGGAACAGCTACTTATGTATATTAAATTACAAATGCATATTAACTTCTGAATATTATTTCATGACCTTTTTAAAATTATGTCCATTTTCTCTATTTTCATAATTCTGGTTTAATTCCTATAGCGGGGATCGGCGCCAGTGGCGGTCTTCTACAAAATTGACTTATAGGTAGCCGTCAATCTCGTTTAAACCTCTCAGACGAAAGCGCCAGGGTAACCTGCGAAATTTAAAATTTCTTACGTTTTTAGCAATTTGCAGGTCAGTATAAGCTGAATAAGGTTGTATGCTGATCTAAATATGATTCGCGGCCGTATCAAATATTAATTCATCCATACTTAATATTATAAATGTGAAAGTAACTCTGTCTGTCTGTCTGTATATTACGATTTCATGCCTAAACCGCCGAACCGATCGTCATGAAATTTGGCAGAGATATAGCCTGGGATATGTAGAAGGACATAGGCTACTTTTTTACGCGATAACCGACATCCACGCGGGTGGAGCCGCGAGCAAAAGCTAGTAGAATTATAATCATAAAAATCATCAAAACAACCCTCTAAGTTCTTATAATCTGATTGGCTATTTTTTAAATAATCATTCAATCGGATATTAAATCGACCCTTGACGATCGGTTTAGCTGTTTAGACGTGAAAACGTAACAGACAGACAGACAGAGTTACTTTCATATGTATTTATAATATTAGTATGGATATTAGTGACAAATGTAATTCAAAATTTCAATTCATAATGTCTGTTGCACTCACTTGACGCACCGGGTACATGCACATATACATGTACCCAATGCGCCAAAATGACGCAACATGGCTTATCACTGATGACTTTCAGAATGCCGTTGACACTCCGACACTACCACCCACTCTGCGCATCATGGACGCAATCCTTTCTCGCAGGTTGCTATTGAAGCCATCAGTAAGTGACCACCATCAGCATGTGCTTCGGCAAACATTCCTGATGCACTAACGTGGAAGCTCCAACAACATTCTGAAGGTGGTATAATACTGAACTCTGAGGCACGTATATCGAACCCGCAGAGCGCACGTGTACAAAGATGGACAAAAAGCCTTAAAAAGAGTTACTTTCACGTCTGGTGTACACCGTGCAAAACTGCGGGCCAACATAATAATGTAGCGTTTAGTTTATTTTCTTGCCCTGAGATGTTAAGGGGCCGTGCACGAAATCGACTGATTTTGATCAATTTTGTTCATTGTTTGTGAGAAAGGGAAAAATAATTTAAACAAAATTATTTGAGATTTGAAAAGTCTTATTCTTTGTTTTGCATGTGGCTGAAAGGGATTTTTCAAATAAACTAAGTATTCACGGTAAATCACTAACATTTGCAACAAGTTTTCCGAAAAATACCGCGAGACTGACATTTGATCATCATTCTACAAGAAACTGCTTTTGATTTTGAACATTAAAAAATATCATCAACATCATTATATGGTCTACTTGCATGTGGCGGAACCACTTTTTTCAAATTCCATACAAAATATAGCAGAAAAATAATATTGAAAAAACCTTTTTTTTTGTTTTAAACCTCGTCAGTAATATATTTTTTCCTATTATTTAGCAAATCATATCAAGAAATTTAAAAATCACAAATTAGTCTTCAGCTATCCTTGAAATATAATAAAAAAATATTTAATGATTATACAATATCTTCATTGAGTAAATCAATGGCGAAATAAACTATATTTTGGAGAGCACAAAAATGGTGAAACTGCTAAAAGCTGCTGTGACTGACACGAATGGTTTAGCACCATGAAAACTGTACTTTTATAGTTACACAGACTTAATGTTTCGATTATTTCAATTTTTCTCACAATTAGATAAGAAATTGTCAAAAAAGAGTTTTTTTCGTGCACGGAACCTTAACAACGATTACTATCTTAATAAAATGTAGGAATGAATATAATAAAAAGTTGAAACGTGAAACGATGAACGAAACTAATTATCCTTAAAATTGACAACGATTTGCTAGTACCTACCTATCTAAATATGAAAAAATCTAAACATCCGTTCCCGCTTCAACATCTGTCGACAGGCATTATGGCAATTTTATCCACATCCGTTACAACTCCGATGCAGCCGTCTGCAATCGGCCTCCACATCCGCATCAGCGCTCAGCGATTCAATCAGCGTGTGCTGCGATCAGTGGTCTCGAACCTACCGATTTTTCGGTATTTCTTCCGATATGGGGACTGTCCTACCAAAATACCGAAATCAAACAATTTTTTACGATTTCCGAGTACAATCAAATACTTCCTATCTCTTTTAGGATTATATATTTCTGAACTGACAAACCATTTTATTTCGTCTATGTATCACGGGTATTCCCCATCTTTGATAGAAGTAGTTATTTTCGGGAGAATATCCTTTTATCCTAATTTTAGGGTATGCCCCAAGTTGATTCACTTGCCTATATATATAACTGTGAATCATTCAAAATAATTTCTGATGTCATGCCAAATGTCAGATTACTAAAACGTGGCGTGTTTATCATTTTATCACTGCCCCATTTGTCAATGTAGAGTGCATGATATTCTCACATATTAATCTAATGAAAACAAAACAGCAAAATAAGCTATCTACTGAATCTATCACAGGTTTGTTACATACAAAACGATTAATGAATGACGCTAATTGTTATGATTTTGAAATTAGTTCTAAGATGAATGCTACTCTGACAAAAGAATTTTGTTAATATCCCAAGGTTTGAAATTGATTTAAGTGTGATTACGCACCAAACTTTATTTATGTTGTTGTCTGTCGAATGTGTTGTATTGCCTATTTACCTTCATAATAATATTTTAAATGTTCCATAGGAACTGGAACTTCATACATTCCTAATAATTAACAAAAATAATGTTACTTATAAAAAATAATTTAATTTAGTTGAATACCATTTTTTTTTTTGTTACCTTCCGATTTTGGGTAAAAATTTACCGATACTTGTGGGCAGCCCTACCGATTCCGCAGTTTGACGTTCGAGACCACTGGCTGCGAAGCTTTGCGAATAGGATGTAAATCAAGCCTAGAGTAGATTATATCCGGGGTGTAGAAATTCTTTTCGCCTGATTGTGTTTTTATTGTAGATAGCCGCTGCCCGGGCTTCACCGGCGTGGATTGTCTTTTATTTTAGAAAAGACACGCGGGTGAAGCCGTGGACAGTAGCTTGTCTAAAGTATAGTTACTTCTTACAACATCAGCTATCTGCCAGTGAACGTCCCGTCAAAATCGGTCCATCTGTTTCGGAGATTACCCGGAACAGACAGACAGACAAAACCTTTTTTTTTTTTATTTGTACCGTTCAAATAAAAAAATATATATATATATATATATAATTTTCGATAAATAATAACTAGTAAAAAAATGTTATTTTGACATGACAAACAGACACTGCAAATTTATTTATTTGTATACATATAGATAGGTATCGTTACAAAAATATCGATAGTTTGTTATAGCTTATGTGTATGGTCTATGTAGTATCGATTATTTAATTAACAAAATATTGTCCGTATTTATAAATCCTCAATAAAAGGATAGCTTATGTCTAATAGCCCATTTACATGAAGAGAGTTCCTGACCCGTTTTATAGCGACAAACGCCTGATCAGAAGCTCTAATTACTTGTGCACATGCATAGAGCTACTCGGCGTCGTCAGGCGATTATAGAGAGGTTCGATTTTCGATGCGAGAACTACGTGTGCACTGTGGTTACAGGGATTGTATTTGTAGTTGCAGATAATTATATCGATAACAATTTGGAAAACAAAAGATGCCACTCGAGTGCCGCTGCTGATAAATTATCGCGTAAAGGTCAAAAGTAAAATATATCCTATTTATAACAATCTTACAGAAGTACAGTAATTCCAAGTAACTTTGGACCACATAAAAAAATAAAAAAATAAAATTTATTCTACTATGAGTTTGCTCTTGACTTTAGTCTAGGTCTGGATGACAGAGACAAAGTCTACGATGGAGTGAGCTTACCCAGAAGAAGCCTGTTCACTCTCACTTTGAATAGATTAGGGTTGTATGCGTTCGGAAACACAGACGCAGGCAGAGAGTTCCACTCCTTTGCTGTGCGCATTATAAAAGACGTTTGAAAACGCTTAGTGCGAGTTGGTGGAATATCAACTAGGTAGGGTGGTAATTTGCAGTGCGTCTAGATGTCCGATGGTAGAAGGGGGCCGGTGGAATGAGGTCGTGGAGTTCATGGGCACACTCTCCAGAGGTACAATCTGTAGAAGACCGACAAGCAGGCAACCTTGCGGCGATGAGCCAAGCTGTGAAGCTTGTTCCATTTCCGATAGTTAGTCAATAAAATGTAGTATATGTAATTTACTACTCAGTAATTGTGATATCAATTACGTTAAAAAGTTTACAAATTATGCGCGAATCCTGGGCCACAAGTCTGCTATTACAACAGTGTTAGAATGGTCTCGCCATTGTGAGTATTTGACAGTGTTTGTATGGCAAATCTGTCAAAATCTCACAATGAAGAGACCCTTCTGACACTATTGTAATAGCAGACTTGAGGCCCTGAGATAGAGACAGGAATTGTCGTGGTCCACAGTTATATTGATTTTGGGGTAACGTTGGACCACATTTTTCTCACCTTAAAAACCCATTTTGTCGCATTTTTACACACACACTTTTGTACATTCTGGGTAACATTGATGATGTTAAATGCTCATACGATCATCAAGTTGACATTTCGAGCGAATTATTTGTTCACGCTGTGGTCCAAAGTTATATCGCTGGTCCAATTTTACCCCGAATGACTTTACCATTCGATATTGTTTTAGGATCACTAGTTACTAAAGCTAAATCAAGGCTTCGCTTTGTGTAATATGTTTGTTCATATTTCGTTTCCCGCTACGTCCTCTATCTACATCTCCTTACCTTATTGTAACTCGTAGCTTAGGTATTTCTCGATGAACTCGGTCGCGGTGTATCTATGTATGTATTCCCTTTATCATAAAACTAGCATGAAGTCTTGGGTTCGATTACCAGGTCGGGTAAAGTGTTATTGGATTTTTATATCAGGAATTTCTCAGTAGCAGCCCAGAGTCTGGATTTGTGCGTGGTTATTGGTGGCAATAGGCTTGTTAGGGACCTAATTAAGGGCAGAATTAAAGGCTTTGGACTATAATTTAAATAAGTATAGGTAATCCAAATAGGTACAAATAATTTCGATGTTGTTAAACGTAGGGAATGCGCGAGCGTGCCGTTGTCGGTTGCGAACATCGCCGTCAAGCGATGCACGGAGACAGTACGTGGAACTTACGGCTTATTCCACAAACCCCCCCTGAAAATCCCCCTTAGGAGTAAAAGTGGAATCTATAAAAAACAGTCTAGAATTCAACCCTGATAATCCGGCTTATTCCACTAATCCCCTCTGAGAGAATCCACCTCAGTGGGGAAAACTGAACCCTAATGTAAAAAAAATCTTGGTTTTTTTTATTTTTTTCAATTCTAGTTTTCCCCCCTAAGCGAGATTATTAGGGGTGAATTCTAGATTGTTTTTTATAGATTCCATTTTTCCTCCTAAGGGGGTTTCAGGAAGGATTTGTGGAATAAGCAGAAATTACTAATGGCATCGTATACACAAATATTGTGTCTCTGTACTCAAGCTAAATTTCAGTACAGGCTTGAGTATAGAGACACATATTTATCACTAATTCATAATAGTAGTTACATATTAGGTGCCATTGTACCGTGAGGAGGTACCGTGTGGTGCCGAACGTAAAGAATAGCACCACCCCATTTCCTCCCGTGGGTGTCGTAAAAGGCGAATAAGGGACTTACTAGAGAATGGGCAGCAGCGTTCTCTATGCATTTTTAACACCATACTGCGAACACCAAACTGGCTGTCAAGCGTGGCGATTATGGCAAGCCCCTCCAATTGGGGGAGGCTTATGTCCAGCAGTGGACGTCTTTCGGCTGAAATGATGATGATGATGAGGTGCCATTAGTAAGTTTCACTACCTCCGTGCGTCGCTTGACGGCGATGTTCGCTACAGATCTCTGAAGGCTCCTACAAACAGGCACGACACAAAGCTACCGCTCGTCGCGCGACACGCGGTGCATCGCATGTCGCACATGTTTGTAGGAGCCTTGACGACGGCACGCGCGCGCGTACGCCATATGTTTACCAACATCATTATTGTACCTATATTTGGATTACATTTAATTTAAATTACAGTCCATCCTTAGTTAAGTCCCTAACAGGCTCGCCCCCTATTACATGAGAAACATAATTAGCGAAATGTGGGTGATCTATGGTACACCTTTAGCTGCCAAACCCGTCGGGGAAACAAGGCGTGCCGTTTTTTTATTATTTAGACTTATTCCTTACAGCAGAGGTGGTCGTTTAACTACCCACCCATCTCTACCGTGTCCGAGGCTTCTGTTGGATTTATAATCACCTTTTCACTTGTACGAATGAACTGTTAAGCCATTCTCGCCCCAACCCCCCCCCCCCCCATATACGCTTATGGTTTTAAGTAGGGATGCCTCGATACGCCTTTTTGCCGATACGATACCGTTACCGATGCTCTTATAAAAATATCGGCGATACCGACACTGATACGCTTATTGAATTCAAAAATGAAGGTAAAATAAATGAAACACAAATCAGGTTATTTTTTTAATTACCTAATATAAAAAGAACAAATAACAGGACAAACTAAATAAAACCGTTTAAAACTATAGATAGGTTAGTTATAGGAAATTAGTTAATAGTTTTAGTCATTAAAATTAACACTGATGAGATTTTTGTGTAAAAAACAAAGTATTCTTAAGTTTTACGGAGAAAGGCGATTTCGCAAATATGTTTGAATAAGACCTGCGGTGGAAAATAGTCTCTCAGATGCGACAGAACTCATTTGGAAACTAAAGTACCTACTTCTGCGCCATTCTTTTCAAGTTTGGGTATAAGACGTCATTGCGCCAGAAAACAAACGGATCTGCGCCTCCTGATATATTTGGAGACCTTAGGTATCTCTTGACTTCTTCTTTGATAAAATTACAGCTCAGAGTAGACAAGAGCTTATCTTCCTCGGACTCTCTAATAATATTTTTACAAACGCTCCAAAGCCCGCCCGCCACTCGTAGGCATCTCTGAACTTGCAGTTACAGGTGAAAAGTATCGTTGAATCAGCCATAAAAATATCGCCGATGCCGATATATCGGCAAACTTCGAGTATCGCCGATATATCGGCATCGGTATCGGTATCGGATGCATCCCTAGTTTTAAGCCCTTAAATCTGACAGAAACCTAGTTTGTGAAAGTCTTTACCACGTGGGCTTTTCATATCTCTTTTACATCATGGGAACCTCTGACATGATAGGTATTTACCATGACCATAGATAATAACTATATTATCATAATTGATATACCTACGTATAACTGAATCATGCACATTACTTATTAAAGTAGTTTGTTCATAATCGCTTACTGAATCGATTTCTCATTTTTGATATAGGTAATTTTTCATCCCAGAAATTATTAAAACTACGTAAATTACAATCACACTTCGTACAGTCAAAACAAACTTTATCAAACCATAATAGACGAAGTACCTACTATAACGTTAGATCCATAACGTATGCGTGTGAATGCTTAGATTTATAATGACACCACCATTTTATCCCACAATCAGTACCTATAACTAATTTAATTATTATACAATGTTTCATACGTAATAGTAAAAAATTCAGTGTAATGATTATAACATCATATTCGAATCGAGGTATTTGGTAGTGGACATGTATATTATTGATAATCATTGCTCAGACTGGGTTACAAGTACTCTTAACATACTATAATGCTATGTTTTGATTGTTTCGGCAAAGAAAAGTTAAACGCTTCCATCAAATAAAGCGTAATAAGTTTCAGGTTTTGCGTTATATTTCCATTTCATGTTGTGTGTTATTCAGCACTTCAGCAATCTCAAAAACACTTAGGTACATGTACCTAGAGGGAATAGGGACATTTCATTGGTAACACAAAATAAACAACCGCCTTATTTAAGTACTTAGTTATTTATTTATTTATCTTAACATTAAAGAATTATTTTGATTTACCAGCATTAATAAAAGGAATATGTACTACTTAACATTATCTAGGGTTCATACAATTCAATATTAAGAGATAAATTGTACTCATGTACTGTGTATGTTGTAGCTAATTATAGTAGGTAATGAATGTTTGTAAGAAACGATTTAAAAGTGTTCACTATTTTGGCACTATTACATAAACAGATGCACCAAGATCAATGCAATAAGAAAGTTCAATCATAATTCAATGGACATTAAATCTTATTGACGATTTCGGCGACCTGTAAAAGAAAAATATATGAAAACATTGTTTGGAAAGCTTCAAGTGCGTCCCACATAGAAGATATCCCGTACCTACTTCAAAAACGTAGGAAGAAGAAAAGGACAATCGCTTCACGTCAATGCTGCTCGGTAGCTACCCAATACATTACCACAGGTATAGTAGTCAATATCGAGGATGTACTACCGCAATAGGCAGTAAATACATTCGGCGCTGGAATGTCACAGTTGGACGCATGCCAAAACAAAGACAATACCCGAAAGGCAATACGGTGACGACAAACAGTTAATTAAACACCGGTTAGAATACGAACTGGTATTTGTCACTGAAATACCTACCTGGTATATTAGAGGATTCGTAGAATGACGTGACGGCACGTATAAGTAAATCGGGTACCTATTAGTGTTAGTCAATAATAATGAGAGGGGGGTAACAAACCTTTCTTACCCTTGTCTTTGGAGGTCTTGACCTGCTTGTTCTTGTTGCATTTCTTAGTAATGCGCCTACTTTGGTCGCAACTAGAGTCGCTATTAGTCTTCAGCATATCAGTCCGGGACATCTCGCCGTTGGGGCTGCATTCACTCCAAGAAGATTTCTCGTAGCGGCAAGCTATACAAATACATGGAGTTTAGTACCTTTATTTAGCCTTTTGGCGAATAAACTTTTCCTTTTTTTGGCGTTGTTAGTGAGTAAAGCAAATGCCCTACCAGAATACCAGCGCTGCGACACTTATTTTTAAATGTCGCAGCATCATGCTGAGATAGGAGCCTTTTGGCCCCGTACAGGTTTTGTTTTCATTTTACTTTTGTTTTTATTTGTGTTACTGTGAGTGTGTTTAGTTTAAAATGTGAACTTCCTGTATGAGTCCCAATAAATACTTTTTCTTTCTTTCTTTCTAAAGCAAGAACACGCAATATTTAGGTCATGATCTTTAACTTTTTGACGGCACGGTTGATGCAGTGGTTAAGCTATTAACTGCATGGCGCTGCGTGTCGCGGATTCCGATACCCGCACGGAACAAATATTTGTATGACCTACAAGTAGTTGTTCCGGATCTGCACTGAAAAAAAAAGTAGTTGCCACAATCAAGATTTGCTTTAGATTTACTAAGTAACTTGTTTGCATCTGAGCCTATCAAGCACAATGATCACAGCTGCAACTTTTATTTGATTGAGATTTTTAATGGGCTCTTGATTGGAGTTATCACAATACCTATTTTTATAGCAATCAAGTCAAAACATAGTTGCTCCAAACAAGATTATTAGATTAAAGTTTCAATGATCTTTATTGAAGTAATCAAAATGATTGATTGACACAACTAACTTACTTTGTTACAGTTAATTTTTTTTTAACTTGTCTCTTTTTTAACTCTTCTACAATGATGTTATGTTAAGGGTAATCAAGAAACTTGTTTGAGCGTTCAATCATTTGAACTAGTATTGCTGCAATCATGTCGTGATGATCAACATAACTAAGATTTTGATTAATCTAAACAAGATATCGTCAATCAAGCTAAAAAGTCACTTGATTGGAGTGCATTTTTTTTCAGTGTGGCTGTTGGTGTATGTGAGTTCAAATGTTTGTAAACGCACCCACAATACAGGAGAAATTCCTATTGTGGGGCAAAGTTTAAAAATAAAAATAACCATTCTGCAATATCCCTCATTTTCTTATCGTGGTAACAGCACATTGTACCTATTAAGCTTTTTGTTATGTATACATGTCCTACAAAAGGCATTATGATTTAAGATATGCCTTTTTTGAATTAACAAGGCATTGTTTAATAGATAAATAAAATACTAGACAGATAATGCGTGCAGGTATTCCAATATTCTCGAATAATATCTGGCATGAAGGCCAAATAAATGTCATGGAATTTGTACCGCAGTCTGAAAGATGAAACGTTTTGCATTTCAGCCGTCTTTTCGCTTGTATACTCGCTTTTCGCTCTTTGGAAAAACTTGAACATGTTGACAGTTCAATGAAACTTGTTTTCAGTTTTAAGCTGCTCTTAAAAATGTTTCACTAGAGATAGTGAATTCATATGTGGCTATAGCGAAATCGAAAATGAGAAGATTGTTGTTTCTTCTTGGTGTAATCATATTCAATTATTATACAGGGCTATTATTGATAAAACACTAACAACCAACCTCTCAGGACTATATGACTAACATCATAAACAACGATTTTCGTTCTATGACTTTTAATAATTCATCAGACTTTCATACAAAAATAAAAATATTTAAACTCAACGCTTTAAATGTCAAAGAAATCTTGAATAAACTCAACACTCTTAAATGTATAGATCAACGAAATCTTGAAGGTTTATTTTTGGTAAATGTATTAACTATTATTTATTAATTAATTATTATTCATGTGAACCATATTTCAAAGATTTTAAAATATTTACCTTTCCTGCAATTTACGTTTGTGAAGTAGCCGTATTTATAAAAACAAATGAAAATCTATTTGACAAACTCAAATTGAAAATTGATAATGTTAAAAATTTCTAATGTACGCGTACACCACATAAAACGGCTCTATTTAACAAAAGCTTCTTTGGCATTGCATCAAAAATATACAACAAAATACCTATTGACATTCAGAGCACTAAGGAACTTCCAGTATTTAAAAAATAAATTACGAAACTTTTTTATTGATAAAGCATAACTACACGATCCAAGATTTCTTGAATTATTAATTGATTTGTTGACCATATGTTAATATCACTGTATTTTGATATTTTGACATTTATAATAACTAAATTTGACATAATTATCTTATGCCTATTAGGCATAACAAACATATTATGCTCACAATAAAGATATTTTGAATTTGAATTATGTGTTGTACAAAGTCGTAGAACAAAAGTTGTCGTTTATACTCGTATGATGATAGTAGTATACATTAGTGTTAGTGTAACCCTGTATATAGAAATTACGATTTGGACTCCAACCTAAAGGATTGGCCAGACATTGAAAAATACCAAGAAAACCGAAGGCATTCCTTTGCCCAGCAGAAGGAAATAAAGACTCATAATTAAACATTAAATGGGAAGAGGGAACTATATGTATTAATAAGAAAACGGTTAGTCCTGAACTCCTCCTGTAAAGATTCACGTACCTTTCTTGCATTTCTTCTGGATAGTCTTGATGCTCTCGCAGCTGGCTGGGTCTCCTTTCTTCAGGGTTAGCTTCCTTGAGCGCATGTTGGTTTTGGCGTCACATTCGCTCCAAGCGCCGCGAATGTAGCGGCAAGTCTCTGTGTTCATGAAATTTCGTCATTTAAGGCCTGACATAGCTAATAAATTTTAAAGTTTCCATCGGATTTTCTTGGTATTTTGAAAAGTTTATAATTCTTACATATCCATACTATCCACACGAATATTATAAATGTGAAAGTAACTCTGTCTGTCTGTCTGTATGTTACGTTTTCACGCCTAAGCCGCTGAACCGATCGTCATGAAATTTGGCAGAGATATAGCCTGGGATATGGAGGAGGACATAGGCTACTTTTTTACGCGACAACCGACATCCACGCGGGCGGAGCCGCAGGCAAAAGCTATCCATACTAATATTATAAATGTGAAAGTAACTCTGTCTGTCTGTATGTTACGTTTTCATGCCTAAACCGCTGAACCGATAGTCATGAAATTTGGCAGAGATATGGAGAAGGACATAGGCTACATTTTTACGCGATAACCGACATCCACGCGGGTGAAGCCGCGGGCAAAAGCTAGTTTAATTATAAGTTACTAAGTTGCGGTTTAATTAAGATCCCTAAACATTAAGTACTAGACGGCCTAAAGTGACTAGAACTGTCAAAATATGTTTACGCGTCTAATTGTTAGTTATACCTATACATATATTCAGAACTTCGCGCGTCGTGTAAAATAAATCGCATAAATCTGCCTAGACTTTTTCTAACTATGTTGAGGTCGGCTTCCAGTCTTAGAAAGAAAGAAAGAAAATACGTTTATTTGCGTTTTTTGTCTTACCGGTTGCAGTTGAATACCAGTATTTTACATGGAGCGATTGCCTATCTAACCACCACAACCCAGTAACTGGGTAATACGATACTGCTTGGTAAGACTAGTTGTCAGACTTTCGGGCTTCTGACGAACCGTAACGACTTAAAGATCCACGAATGACAGCCGAGACCAACGGCTTAAGGTGCATTCCGAGGCACGGAGGTGTCTGGGTATGTAAAAATGGTCACCCATCTAACCGCTGCAAGCGTAGCTTAACCTGATGCAACGACCCGTGCTTTTGTTATTACTTAGCCACGAGCACGTCGTCTACCTATTCACATAAATTTATTCAATTTACGACATGTTCCATTTTGCAAGAAACTGAACCTACTGATTTACAAAAACAATTTAACCCTCTTTTAGGCCTGTGTTCACCAACATTCAAACCATAGGTTAGGTAATTAAACAGTTGGTGTATGTCAAACTTCCTAAGAAACTGATTAAATATCTAAACAGTTGATTTAAATGTTGGTGAACGCAATGCCTAATAATCTATATTAATACAATTCATTTAAAACGGATTGTACATCACAGACCCTTCTATCTCAATGACCAAACTTTCTGTTTTTGTTGTAAAAAAAGAAGGCTGAGTTTTGAATGTATCCCAACATGTGCAGCTGGGCTACAGACAGCGACCCGAGGGATTTATTTTGAGCTGTCTGGAAGTAGGGTAGCAACACAATAAGAAAACAAAAGGACCTCGATAAATATACGCCGACTTCGCGTCGTTAACTTGTACCTAAATAGTTTAGACACAATAAACAGCTATACACATTTTACCAGCATGTTTCTATATAGCTACTGAGAATTTTGTAAGATATTTGAAAATACAAAGAACTTCCTTGGCGTTTATTCTTCAAAGGAACGAGAATTTAGATGCGCAGAAATAGACATTCCTTTCAAAAGTTCCTGTTAAATCCTTTTACGAATAAACACAATTGAATTGAGTGCAAATTCTGAAAACCCCACCATGCAGCGAGAATGCAGTGATGTTGAAAAATACCACGAGTCAAAACGTTTGTTTAACAAACGAAACATTGGTTCATTCAAAAGCATTCCAATTAACTGAAGTGGAGAATTTAATTTATTTGTTTTACATGAAACCCAATTTGTATCTGTAATTTAGAGTATCCGATCCGAATGGTTTCCTAGTTAATTGGTTTAACAAGAATTACTGAAATATAATGCATCGGCATCGGAAGCGTGGTTAGTTTCGTGCGCTCTAAATACTAACCTCTATTTTTAGCGCCCCTCTCGCTCCGTATGAGGACCTCGTGCTCACTCTCCTCCCATACTTCACCTTCTGCGGAGACCACAACTGCCGACAGCAGGATCAGCCCTGCCACCAGGCGCCATACATACTTGGCCTACAATCAATACAACGATCACTATCTTCGTCAGGAGAAAAATGCAGACGGATCTGAATGTCGCCGCGGCTTCCACCAAAATAAACTAAACCATCGCGCGCGCAGCATTTTGTAAGTAAAAAAACAACACAAACAAGAACAAATGTACAAAACCTGCAATGCATCCTATCGATGTCGTGAAGCTAGAGTTCACGCGTAAAAATTTATAAGAACAAAGACTAATAGCAATAGATAGATAGCTGCGATAACTGGCAGTGCTCAGTCAATGACTTTAATTGTAACTCAGGCATGGCGCCCGCTAAAATTAACTGGATGTCTCAGAGGTCACTACCCAGTGCCATATCGATAGTCCAGCCGTTATACAGTTTGAATCATTTGTTATGCCTACTGTTGACAATCATTCCTTAAGTTATTGGCCTCTATTTACCGCGTCTATAAATAGCAGGCCAAACAATCAGTAAACAGAAATAACAGCTGTGACTTGCTATTATTAACCATCACCATTAGTATTGTATGCATTAAGTTATGGAGATGTTTGTAAATAATTTGAAAAGTAATGGTAGGAGTAGGTTCATTCGTGAATATTATTGTCATAGTCATAAGGCACGAACAGAGGACACGAATACACGATATCACTGTCGACTTCCCGGAGTTAACGCACACAAACAAATTTATACCCACCCCCACCGTCCCTGCCTGATTGTAGCGGGATGCTGCGCACTCATTTATGTTATGTAACGAATTTAAATATTCCCTCACAATTTTTTAACAGAAATAATGTTTCCAGGAAATTTAGTCACGATTCGATCAAAATAAATACCTATGATCACTTTAAAAAAAACATTATAATTAAAAAATAATAATTTTAAAATATAATTAATTACAAAACCAGCATACAACGTACACAATTCAATTTATCCGCATAGCTTTGCACTTCTGTATTATTTTCTGTTGCACAAAGAAATGCCTACCTATTTCTGGAGAAATATTTTTTCCACTTTCGCTAATTAAAATTAATGTAAATAATTAGTTATGTTACAGGATAGCGGCGCGCGGGATGCACAACAAGTGAAATAGATTTTATAAAAGTTTAGATGATATTAATTGCTGGTGTTGGGCAAGCTTACCTCCATGTCTGGTAGTCTGGTATCGCGGATCGGAGCGCGGCGTCGGTCGCGGACGTAGCTCGGGGGCGACTGGCGAGCAGCGAGTGGCGCGGCGCGGGCGGGACCGGGGACACGCAGGACGCCTGCCTATTGATCTGCCTCTTGGGCTCTTGCACCCGGGAGCACCTATACACTCGCTAGTCAGTCCTGTACGCATATTCACACCCCCTCCCCTCGAGCCGATCTCTCTATCTGCGGCTAGGCAAGATTTATTGCTTTTTCCGGGAATAGCCGGATTTCCTCCGGTATGATACGGCGTCAGATTTTTTGCGTCGGGATGCAGATTAGCCTTTGTATTAATCTAAAATTCTCTACTTAGTTTCAGTAAATATTTATGAATTGTGGAATCACGGACTTACTTATATACCAACATACTATTTTTATTTTTACCAAGATCAACAATACCCAAGTACGTTCTGAGAACTTGCTACTTTCGATAAATTTGGTCCGATTCATTTATTTGAGAGCTATTGAGGAAGTGAAAAGTTATTTTTGCTTTTCCCTTACATTTTTAATGGTCTTCTAAGACAGTAGCCGGCCATGGCAGCCGTCAACACACTTACAGTAGTAATGGCTTTCATTTTGACAGTTCAACAACATTCATTCGTTATTTACGTTGATGAGCAAATTTTTTTTCGATCATAGGTATTTTTAATAAATTATTTTTTACTTTATTGATAAGTAAGTATGTTAAAACCGCCTTCGCTTAGGCTTCTCTGTTACAAAAATGGACACCTCGCCGCTGCTATAATAATGTCACAACTCCGACCGCCAAGATACAGGCAAATGCCTCCAAACTATCCGTCCAAACTTGCTGTCTGATAAAATTATTAACAAATAAATAAATGGGTTGCGATTATGATTGAAATATTATATTTAGCAGATTTCGATTGATGACCTTAAAAGCTATAAAAGAATAAAGGCTTCTATCACAAAATCTGCCCCTTACAATATTGATCTCATATTTGTGCTAACAAATTCATTAAAAAGGATTCATTTTAAAATTCAATCAGGCAAAAGTTCATCGTAATAGTATATTTAAGTTAAGCCTCATGCAATATTGGATGCAAAATTCTCATCATCCATTTTACTTTGACGGGATTATATTGGGGCATTAAATATATTATCGTTTGCATCCATGCCTTGCTAATGGCTCCTCTTCATAAGTCGATAACTCGGTCGATATACAGTATGCGGGGATTCCCCGCAGGCGGGGTAATGACTAATGAAATTCATCGGTCGAAATGAAAATGAGGCTTCAAAGCAACTATATCTATCTATACTACCTACTAACTATACTGCGGTGCAGCACCCTAATATCAAAAAAAAAAAAAAAGATTAAAATTGAGTTGATAGTGTGTTACGCAATTAAGGCTCCTACAAACGGGCGCGACACGCGACGCGACACAAAGGCACAGCGTGACGCGCGACGAGCGGTGTCTTTGTGTCGCGTCGCGTGTCGTGCCTGTTTTTTTTTAAGCATATTGCTAATCCATTGCTTCATATGTTCGAAAAATGTTGTTGAACTGTCAAAATGAAACCCATTCCTACTGATAGTGTGGTTGGCAATCACCCAGCAGGTTCTCCGTATACCACAATCGTTCCCTATCGACTAATGAAAACGGTTCCCCGAATACGGGCCCTATGGCATGCTTTACATAAATCTCCAGCACCCCAACGAGCCCTATAGACCAATGAAAATAAGCCTTTAAGGATTGTCTTTTGTTTAAGTATTATTTTGTATCCAAATAGTAGCGTTGTAGCATGGCAATAGCGGTCATTGACCCACCTACATTTCCTAGAATTTTTTATTTCATAAACTGATACGTGGGGCACACTAAAAATTTCTGGAATGACAGAAAAAAATACTATAAATGGTCAAAAATGAATTTATTGTTTCTCAAAATATTCTCCGTTAGCGTAAATGCACTTTTTCATACGAATAAACCAATTTTGAAAACATTTATGCCACTCTTCCGTGGTGACCTCGGAAACATGTTTTTCATACTCTTCGATAGCATCTTCTGGTGATGAAAGTCGTTGACCGCGTAATTGTTTCATAATTTTTGCAAACAAAAAAAAATCACAAGGTGCCAGGTCGGGACTGTATGCAGGGTGGGTCATAAGTTCTATGTTTTTCACCTTCAAAAATTCGTTTGTCTGTTTGGCCGTGTGAGAACTGGCATTGTCGTGATGCAAGATGATACGGCGTTTATGGTTATTTTTACGGAGTTCGTCAATGACTTCCGGCAAACAAATGGTCGTGTACCAATCACTATTCACAGTACGACGATTCTCCAAAGCAACAGTAGCCACGTGTCCAGTTTTATTAAAAAAAGAAGCAATCATTCGCTTAGAGGCACTTCGCTCGCGCGCCACTTTGGTTGGTTTCGGCTCATCTCGAAAGACCCATACGGTCGATTGCTGCTTTGTTTGTAGCAATAAATCCATGTTTCGTCACCTGTTACTATGTCCCATACCAAATTTGACGCCCCTTCCTTGAATCTAGTAAGCATGGCATTGCACCAAGTGACGCGGTCCGTTTTTTGACCCTCAGTCAAATCGTGTGGGATCCACCGCGAGCACAGCTTTTTCATACCCAAATGTTTGTGTATGATTGACTGTATTTGACTCATGCCTATGCCTAAAGATGCCCGAATCTCATGGTAGGTCACATGCCTGTCTGTTTCGACTATACGGCGCACAGCATCGATATTTTTATTGTTCACAGCAGTGGGCGGACGACCATCACGAAATTCGTCACTGAGATTGACACGACCGCGCTTGAATTCGGCAAACCAGCTATAAATAGTCGTCTTGCATGGTGCTTCTTCGCCAAAAGCAGTTTGAAGCCGAGCGAGGCTCTGCTGAGCTGACAAATTAAACTTACAATCGTAGAAAATCATACTACGAAAATTTTCACGCGTTAAATTCATGATGATGAAGACAAGCAATTTTTAAAATGACGTCACAATTTAAAAACATTTGACAGTTAGATGAAACAAACTGTATTCTACAACCAAAGAGTTCCATTTTCAAATTTTGTAATTACCACAAAACATTTTCAAATTTTGTAATTACTACAACAATATTTAAAAAGTAATTACAAAATTTGAAAATGGAACATTTTCAAATTATGTAATTACTTTTTAAATATTGTTGGTTTAAAGTGGCCAGTTCCGGAAACTTACAGTGCGCCCTACGTATAAAGCCCGTATAAAAAGAGTTAATGTGTCCTGAATAAATATCTGTCGTGATCTTCAACTTGTTTCAATAACGAAATCCCATACATAGTTTATTGTTTGTTTTCCTACGGAGAGATATTAGGGAAAGGGCAATGACCGCTATTGCGATGCTAATACGCAACAACTATAGTAATTCACTAGCTTCTGCCCGCGACTTCCTCCGCATGAAATTTAAGCCCACCCATCGCGTCGCATCCCGTCGCTCGCCCGCGTTATAACTTCGTTATCGTTTAGCGTTCTTTCTGACGGCAACAGAAATACATCATCTGTGAAAATTTCAACTGTCTATCTATCACGGTTCATGAGATACAGCCTGGTGACAGACGGACAGACAGACGGACAGACAGACAGACGGACAGCGGAGTTGTAGTAATAGGGTCCCATTTTACCCATTGGGTACGGAACCCTAAAAACTAACTCTTCAGCTTTAGAATAGTCTACCTCGCAGAGTTGATCATTATTTTGCTGCGGAGTTATTATAAAACAGATAGATCTCCTAAGATATTCATTGAAATTAAATGATGTAAGGGCAACTTTGTTCAAAATTAAATACTTGTGAGGAATAACGTATTTATTTGGATAAGGATTAATACCATGTTTATGAAAACTCCTTCGCAAATAATGCATTAATTTCTAACAAATTTGATTACCATAAAAAAGGTTATAGTGAGTCAATCTTAAAAGATAGATGCTATGCTGTCGCGGACTTTTTTTTAGAACATTTAAAGCGGAACAATTCCATCATACATGATATTTGCGTAACTTAAACCGTTTATGCAGCGCACGCAACGAAAGCTCTCAAAAAGGATAATTTTTCCCGTTTTTGCAACATTTTTCATTTATGCTCCGCTCCTTTTGGTTGTAGCGTGATGTTATATAGCCTATAAGTTTTCTCAATAAATGGACTATCCAACACAAAAAGAATTTTTCAATTCCAACCAGTAGTTCCTGAGATTAGCGCGTGTAAACAAAAAGATTTTTTTAATTCTAACCATTAGTTCCTGAACAAACAAACACTTCAGCTTTATAATATTAGTACAGATATAAATAAATAATGCTGAGTCGCCAGCAGATTCCAACGTGCAATGTGCACTCAAAAACTCTTAAAGTGACGAACACATTTTGGTTGTGACTGTCTCTAGTAGTTGTAATTTGCCCTAAGGCACACTCATTTAGATTACACTATCTTTACCTAGATATCTACCTACATAAACGTATTGATGAATTCGCGAGTAAATTAATGTTGTAGTATCGATGAATCGGGCGTCTCGCGAGGCCTTGGGCTAGTTTCTTGCAGCGAGAAGTATGTGTGGCTAAAGGTTTCCGATAACGGAATATCAACGTTAAGGGTCCGTGCACGAAATCGACTGATTTTGATCAATTTTGTTCACTGTTTGTGAGAAAGGGAAAAATAATTTAAACAAACTTATATGTGATTTGAAAAGTTGTGTTCTTTGTTTTGCATGAGGCTGAAAGGGATTTTGCAAATAAATTAAGTATTCACGGTAAATCACTAATATGCGCAACAAGTTTTCCGAAAAATGACGCGAGACTGACATTTGATCATCATTCTACAAGAAACTACTTTGAATTTTGAACATTAAAAAATATCATCAACCTCATTTTATGGTCTACTTGCATGTGGCAAAACCACTTTTTTCAACTTCCATACAAAATATAGCAGAAAAATAATATTAAAAAAATCTTTATTTTGTTTTAAACCCCGTCAGTAATATATTTTTTCCTATTATTTAGCAAATCATATCAAGAAATTTAAAAATCACAAATTTATTTATTTATTTATTTATTTGGTTCACCAACAATTGTTTACACTAACATCTTGATAAAAGGTAACGTCTTAATAACTTTGAACAGTGTAACAATTACTTAAAGGTAAACACCACATGAACTAAAATATGCTAATTTGTAAGCCTAGGTACATGTATAGTTCACAAGCCAACTTAAAACTAAAGAAAAAATATGTAGCCTAAATAAAGACTTAGTTTTAAATAAGTTATGTAATGTAAACAATAAAATAATGAAAAAATTATGAATGCTTTGCCTACAACAACTCTGACAAACAACTCAAGATTTTTGACTTCTGCTTAGTCAGAGAATCAAAGTGGAAATCTATTAGATCGCTGCAACTATTCAAAACCATACAGAACCTAGCGCATGGAGAGTTAGATCCCAACACCGTTCTTCTCTGTGGAGGACGAAATGGAGTTATGGGTTTACGTGGAATTCTTGAAGGAGCACGAAAGTTTATAAGTGTGAGCAGCGGCGGTGAGTCAATATTTCCTTTCAAGATTTTGCAGCCAAACATTGCGTCGTTTAAACGCCTTCGCTCTTCTAAGGTGTGTATGTTGAAGATTTTTAATCTGTCTTTGTAAGAAGGCGTTTTTTTAGCTATACCAACAGAAAAAGCTAAATGCCAAGCAAAGCGTTTTTGGACGCGTTCTAGACGCAAACTGTGAGTAGCATAGTGCGGCCGCCACACCACACTACAGTATTCTAATATGCTACGTACCAAACTATAATAAAGCAAAATTTTTGTTTTACTTTGTCGAAAACCTTTACACTGTCTTATGACAAACCCCAACATTTTTGACGCTTTCTTAACAACATGATCTAAGTGTGGCACAAAGGTTAATTTTTGGTCAAACAAAACTCCAAGGTCACGTATAGTGTTCACTTCACTAACCCAGTCCTCATTAATGTAATATACTGTCTCTATAATATTATTTTTTCTTGTATACTTCACATGGTAACATTTCTTTGAGTTCAAATGCATTTTATTATTTTTGCACCATCGGATGAGACTATTAAGGTCCATCTGTAAAAGCGAAGAGTCTCTATCAGACTTAATTATTCTAAGAAACTTTAGGTCATCCGCATACATAAAAATCTCGGAGTACCGCAAACAACGGGGAATGTCATTAATAAAGTAGATAAACAATATAGGCCCTAGATGTGAACCTTGCGGGACTCCAGAGGAGATTTTATACACACTAGATTGGTAACCGTTTACCACAACAAAGAAAGATCTATCTGCCAGATACGAAATTGCCCATTTAAGCAAGCTGCCAGTGATACCATACTCATGTAACTTATGAGATAGAATTTTATGGGAAACTTTATCAAAGGCTTTGCTAAAATCAGTGTAAATGACGTCTACCTGGTGACCAGAATCAACAGCCCCAATTAAATTCTCTGTGAATGCAACTAGATTAGTGCTCGTGGATCGTGATCCAACAAATCCATGCTGATGATCGCTTATGAATAGCTTGAGATGGTTCTGAAAATGCGGAGAGAGTAGCGATTCAAACACTTTGGCAAATGTTGAGAGAATTGAGATGGGCCTATAGTTAGCTATGTTGTCATTGCTATCCGATTTATGAACAGGCACCACTTTTGCCATTTTCCATTTCGTAGGGAATACACCAGAAATCAAAGATTTGCTGTATATGGCCATGAGTGGATGCACCAACTCCTCCGCACAAGCCGAAATAAATAAATAAATACAAATTAGTCTTCAGCTATTCTTAAAATATAATCAAAATTTTATTTAATGATTATACAATGCCTTCATTAAGTAAATCAACTGCGAAAAGAACTATATTTTGGAGAGCACAAAAATTATGAAACTATTAACAGCTGCTGTGACTGACACGAATGGTTTAGCACCATGAAAACTGTACTTGTATAGTTACACAGACTTAATATTTCAATTATTTTAAGTTTTCTTACAATTAGATAAGAAATTAACAAAAGAGTGTTTTTTTCGTGCACGGAGCCTTAACCTTAACATCTTTTATGGTGTCGATAGATGGTCAAAATTGAAAAACAAGCATTTACGTGCTCGACAAGCACGCTTGACGTGGCTTGACGCAATGTCAAGCACCCGCGTTAATTTTATATCAAGCATTGCATCTGTAACAAAATCTCAACTGTTTCTGATGAATTTCCAAACATAGTTTAATTTTTCGTATTTTAGTCTGTACCTTAATTGCTCAATTTCTTTCAAATGTTAGTCTGTACACTAATTGCGTAGGTAACACAGAACCAATCGCAATCTGAATGATTTTTAAACAAATTGCTAATGCATTGCTTCATATATTCGAAAAATTTGTCTTATCCACTTAAATAACGCATGAATGTTGTTGAACTGTCAAAATAAAACCGTATCCTACCGATAGTGTGTAACGCAATTAGGCTTCTGTTTCATCATCATCATCATCATTTCAGCCGAAAGACGTCCACTGCAGGACATAGGCATCCCCCAATTGGGGGGGGTTTGCCATAATCGCCACGCTTGGCAGGCGGGTTAATTGGCGATCGCATTATGGTGTTAAAAGTGCATAGAGAACGCTGCTACATTAATTTACGTCATCATTCTTTTATTTTACTGAATGTAACATCATCTGTCGTCAAGTAGCAGAACCAAAGAGACGCTATCAATACTCAAAAAATAATGTTTTAAAGAAATAAAAAAAACTTCTAATTTTACTTTGGTTTGAAATTATAATTGGAACATAATGAATAAAAAAAATGCAAATAAACACGTGAAAATTAAATAAAATGCGTAATATTTTTCCATCTCGTTCTCGTCAACGCATATTTCTATATCTGTCTCACTCATAACCAGAGATCGGAATAGGTAGAGTAAATTTACCTAAACTTCGAGGAAAGAAGTAACATAGAGTGGATAATACCTCCTCTAAAATCACGGAATAATTATAATGATGTTTAAATCCCGGGATTTAAAAACCACGAATTATTTATTGTACTTTATTTGATTTGAAAAATCATATAAAACTTTTTAGGGTTCCGTACTAAAACGATTAAATTAAAGAGCATTTTTGCATTTTTAGTACGTAACCCTAAATAATTTATGACTCTTTAAATCAATAATTTCAAAAAAGTCCAATAAATAATTTCTGATTTTAGAGGAGGTATTATCCACTCTATGTTACTGTTTCCTCGAAGTTAAGGTAAATTAACTCAACCTATTCCGATCTCTGACCATAACCCGATACGTATAGCCAGTTACTGTCGTCCATATCAATCCAGACCACGTGACCCTGTCATGAGAGGATCGCTATTGTATGAATTTTTAGTTCGTGATTATCGGCTTCTTTACAACAATATGGAATAATAGGTGAAGTTGCCCTCACGATCGTCTGAAGGGAAGCCGGTAGAAATAGAGTTGTTACCGCGCTACGCCTCTGTAAAGCAATAAGTATTTTGTAATAAATTCAGAGCTAGCTTGTGATGAATTCGTAGCACACCATTATCTTTATTTTGATGGCAAATTTAACAACCGTTTCTCCATTTTAATCAAAGCCTGGTCAATGTTTATTTCAGTTTCAATGTTCAAGTCCTCTGTAGCATGATTAAATTAAGAATACTGTTCTTGATTGGTAGTTTGAAACCTTTTATTATAATAATTATTATATTGCTATATTTCCTGGTTTAATCGTGTTGTTGCTTTTTATAGGTGCTTGCTTTCTGAAATGCAAAGGGAGAGAGCCATTTAAGCCAGCCCATGGATCTGTTAATTTTCTTGTAAGTTTTGTCTCACCAGTCTCCGTACATCATATCCAAAATCACTAAGTAGGTATTAGATTCATTAAAAGTTATACGCTGCGCTGCCGTTCGCTACGTGCGTTTTGCCACGGTAACGTTACATTGCGTGTGAGGTAATAAAATAAATCAGGTTTATTGGATTCCCATAACGTTCCTGAAATAATTTCATGTACCGGTCATCTTAGTATGATAATTATACTGAATTCACCCCATCAATCTGCGGAAGGGTGTCCCTTACACTCTGTATGTTACATCTTTTAAAATATTTTGGGAAATTACTCTTCTTGCATTCATCAACAACTATTGAAGTGATAGATACCAGTCCCCAATTCCATATTAAAATATATTTAGTTAAAGTAATCACCACATTCCTTAATCAAGAGTCCCCGTATCACTTGTCGAGTTCCTGCACTCGGCAGTTTATTTAATTAGCCAGTTTCGTTTATCAGTCAGTTTCGCTGATTGGTCAGTTTTGCGGAATAGACAGTTGCGTCAACTCGCCAGTTTCTAGTGTCCGCAAGTTTCGATGATTGTCTAATCCGCAAAACTGACCAATCAAAATTAGCCATAGAACCGATGACCGTTGGGGTAGACGTGTTCTTGAGTGGAGACCGCGAATCGGCAAACGTAAGGTAGGACGTCCTCAGGCTAGGTGGAGCGACGATCTCCGCAGGGTGGCTGGTAGCAGCTGGATGAGAGTTGCCGAGAATCGAGCTGAATGGCGTGCAATTGGAGAGGCCTATGTCCAGCAGTGGACTGCTATAGGCTGATGATGATGATGACCAATCAAAGAAACTGACTAAACAACGAAACTGGTGCGAAAATGACCAGTGATATGCGGACTCTTTAACATCGCTTAATACAGGTGTATTTCCCGTCCCGGTACCGAGGACTATGCGTCGGTACCCTAGTGTCCCGGATGGCTGTGATAACGGCGGCCGTGTGCGTCACCAACCCTAGGAAAGACGTGACAGACACGCGACCTATCAACGTCGTGGTCGGCACCACGTACAGGCACCCGCGCCGAGGCATTAGAGTGCAGGTCACTAAGCTACTCATACCTAACAGTAAGTACCTATTGGGATTATAGGAGCACTGACTCGGACTCTGACTAACACTCGACTTTTCTACAACGATTCCTTATCTGTCGGCAGATAATGGTCATTACCTACCGGTATACAATAAAATATATCTATACTAGCTTTTGCCCGCGCCTCCGCCCGCGCGGTGGTGGTGGTGGTTATCGCGTAAAAAAGTAGCCTATGTCCTTCTCCATATTCCAGGCTATATATCTGCCAAATTTCATGACGATCGGTTCAGCGGTTTAGGCGTGAAACCGTAACATACAGACAGACGGACAGACAGAGTTACTTTCACATTTATAATATTAAGTAAGTATGGAAGTATGGATAACGATGTCATTTCAAAAGATATTAATTATTTAAAAACAAACTATTTCACTCACACGGTCACTCTTTTTAAACAAAATATTGTTACAAAATATGGGTTACATCATTCACGTTGAAGTTATACATGTGAGAACAATGTAGAAAGACGTGCACATTAGAAGCGTCCGTAATAAAAACAATTCGAAAATTAAAATAGCCTTGGCAGCTAAGAGATGACCAGTCCCAACTGCCGGCGCCCATTCACGAACATGACGCATGGATCAGCACCATTTAGCTCAACCATTTTGAAGGGAACTGAATGATCCAACACATACGCCACCACCAGCGAGACATTTGAGTGAGCATGACATAGTCTCAGCCGCCACATTCAATTTTATTAGCCACGATCTCCTCCAAAAGTAGTCGCTCTATGTAAAATACTGGTATTCAGCTGCATCCGGTCAGACTGGAAGCCAACCCCAACATAGTTCAGAAACTGCTAGGCAGATTGATTGAGTTTACAATTTAACAATAGATAAAACTTGAATATATTCATCCATTAGAGTCATGAAAAGCTTTAGCGAAGCCAAACTTAATTAATTTAATAACATTTTGTATGATGTTTGGACCGGCCGACCGTCCGCCATGTTGCATTTGTTATCAAAATATTATACAGGGTTATTGGTACAACCTCTCAGGATTTTATAACTAATATCGTAAACAACATCTTTTTTTCTATGACTTTTAATAATTCATCAGACACAATAGTAGATTAAACAACAAGTGAATAAAAAGGGAATTTAATTCAAGGGACGAAGTTGGATCCCGAGAACAGCGAAGGATTCTAGAGTAGAATCCCGAGCGTAGCGAGGGATCCTAGATTAGAATCCTGAGCGAAGCGAGGGATATAAGGACCGAGATAAAAAAAAACACGTGTTGTGTAGGTACCCTACTTTTTACCATTGACTATGAGAAAATAAATAGGAGCATGGTATTTATATTTATCACATTTTTTATTATATAATCAGTAATAAAACAACATAAGAATTTAAATTTAGGATTAAATAAGAACATTAAAATCATCTACATTTTTTTTTTTTTACTGCTTCTTTAGAACGAATTGATTCCGGAGTCAGTCTCTCATTTTCGTCATCGGAAGAACTTATTTTATTATAATTTATGTTAATATATAGTTTCCAATAAGACAAAACAACCACGATAACAGACAGAAAAGAACTAAATTGGCGGGTTATCTTTTATTTTTATTTGAATGGAATAGCTCCATTCGGCCACCCAGTACGCACATTCAACACGTTTTTTTTTTTGTTTTTTTTTTGTGTACTTTATTTGTGTTTGTTCCAAATTCAAAATGTCTTTATTCACTCAGTGAGTAAAAGAGCATTTTATTCACTGTTATCGATGAATAAAATGCCCTTTTTCGAGTGGCAATGGTAAAAAAAACATAGTTCTAACCGCCTTACATATAAACGCGGAATAAAGTTATACTAGGTATAAACGTCAAAAATGTATGGTTATACCGAAGTTATTCATAGTATAACTTTTATCTAGCGTTTATAAGGCGGTTAATGTACAAAAGGACGAAATCTTGAAGGTTTGTTTTTGGTAAATGTATCATGTTTTGTAAAAAGTCATAGAGAAAAAGATGTTGTTTATGATGTTAGTAATACAGCCCTACAAGGTTGTTAGTGTTTTACCAATAACTCTGTATAGTACTAGCTGATGCCCGCGGTTTCTCCCGCCTGGTTTTTTCTTAAATAAAAGTAGCCTAAAGTACTCCTTATGTACATTAGCTAGATAGCTAATGTACATAAGGAGTACCTTAGGCTAGTTTACGGCTGGGCCGATTTTGGCGGGACTTTCACTGGCTTCTGCCAGTGAAAGTCCCGCCAAAATCGGCCCAGCCGTTTCGGGGATTAGCCGGAACAAACAAACAGACATTTTTGATTGATTTGATTTTTTTCATTGTGCATATAAGTGATGTATTTACAAAGTACTGAAGACTTGTAATTACCTATTATTACTATCCTTGTAAATATGTCGTTGGTGTGCCTTGCTCAATAAATAAATAAATAAACAGACAGATAGACAGACAATTTTATTTTATTTTTTTATGTTATAAGTACCGTATGCATTTAGTAAAAAGTTGTTATTTTGACATTACAAACAGACACTTCAATTTTATTTATTTGTATTAATTAATATTAGGTAGTAAGTACATTTTGTTTTCGTTCATATATCATGACACTTTACACAATTGATAAATCAAATACATTATTATGTAAATAAAATATTTTCTTCGCCGTCGACGTAGTAAATCAAAACCTAATAAGCCCTGGTAAGCCCGTGAAGAAAACTACTTATTTGTTATCAAAATGTGTATCTACCTAAGAAAACACACTGTTTTATGCATACATAGAATTTGGGGAAAAGATTAATTGATTACACGAAGTTCGTTAATTCGCTAAACACTTTAAATTCTATTATTTATTGTTACATTCTTGATTTTATTAAGATAGTATGTTTTATTAACAATAATCAGTAAGTACACGACTAATCCATTTCCTCCCGTGAGAGAATGGGCAGCAGCGTTCTCTATGCACTTTTAACACCATACTGCGATCGCCAACCCGCATGGCAACCCCCCCCCCCCCCCCAATTGGGGGAGGCTTATGTCCAGCTGTGGACGTCTTTCGGCTGAAATGATGATGATGATAACACAACTAAATGTCCATTTTAAATTTTTCCCGACGCCTCGCCTACCCATCCATCGGTTGTTCGGTAGATTACCTACCTATAACTAGAACTAATCATAAATCCCAACATTTTAACTCCACCCTTTTTTTTAATTTATAAATATTTTTTTCGTGCTCTTATTATTGTCAAAACACAATAACAATAATTAAGCATTTTGGGACAATTTTTTTTTTTTGTTTTTTTTCTGCTGTCATTTCAGGTGTATCTAGGTATCCAATGCGTAAGTCCAGTCCGGTCATTTTACAAATCTATACTTCTTTTAGGCCTGTGTTCACCAACAGTCAAACCACCGGTTAGGTATTTAAACAGTTGATTTATGTCAAATTTCCTAAGTAAAGAACTGATTAAATATCTAAACAGTTGATTTAAATGTTGGTGAACACAGGCCTTAGCGTGTTTAGTGACTAAAGCAATTTATTGAACATAAAAATTGAAAATTTGTGAAATAATAATAGTAACAACATTAAAAAAAAAAAATTGTGAATAAAATGCATGGAAATTTTATATAAGAATAATACTAATCTAATAAGAATTTCTGTAAACTTGATAACAATTTGCACGCTTGCTTGCAGGCAGAATACAATGACACCTAGGTTATAAGATCTTACCTTTACCAAAACAATGTATTTCTAGCAAATAAACGTTTGATTTGATTAAAATCTAATCAAAATCAAATCAAATCATTTTTATTTCAGGCATTGTATAAGTAGGTACACACAAATACAAATACATTTCACCCATAGTGACTACATGTCATAGATAAGTAAACATTAGGTAGGTATTATTATGACGTTTATTTAATTTTTTATCCATATAAAATGCATTTTTTTAATATTTCTTAAAACAAAATATAAAAAACACTTAAAAATATACAAAATAGTGGTCCGCCGGTGTCGGGAGCAGGGTCCAAGCTAGCGGTGGTTAGGGCTGCAGAGACAGGAATCTCTGCAAGCCGTATCAAGGAGTACTGCCTTCTGAATCAGGCCCTTGATCCAACCGCCTAACAAAAGCCTCGAGAGATGTTGATCGAGGATTTCGGCCATCAGGCCATTGGCCGTCACGACAATCGGTACAATGATAGCTGAGCTCACATTCCACATGTCAACAACCTCGTGTGTATTATTATAATTGTTAAGTTATGTTAAGTAGATATTTTAGGTACCTAATACAAATTATAAATCATTATTAGAAATTACTATTAGATAATTTGTGGTGTTAGACTTTTTATGCCGCCCATGGGCGACAATTACTGACAATAACTAGACAATGACTTGGCTACACATGCCGTCGAGAAATGTCTCTCAGGCATCGTTTCCTCACGATGCTTTCCTTCACCGTTTCTTAAGCAAGTGATAATAATACAATACGCAAATGAATCTGAAAAGTCTGAGGTGCGTGCCCTGGGTTCGAACTGTTCGAACTCGAGGTCTATGACTATCCACTAGGCTATCACTGCTATAAATCTATACTTACCTACCTACCTATTACCTTACCTTACCTACTTACCTACCTATTTATAATTTAAATATAATAATAAGGGACCAAGACAACTTTCTAAAAAGTAATAGGAACTTTAGCACAATAACATACTATCTACATTAATCTATATTATAATATCATAACATTACATATAAAAACTACAGATAAAAATGAATTAGTTTCCGCAGAGCAGGAGGCGGCCCGGCGGGCGCGGCGGGTGAATGAGGCGATGCGCCATCGACCGCTCATTACCTATGTATGCAGTGTGTTTGGCGAGCCATAATTATCCTAACAGACAGGTGTTCACTTGTCAATTAGTACTGGAGTGGCTGGATACAATGTGAATTGTGAAGTTTAGACTTAACTATTAGATAGACAGTAGAGTTACATACAAAGGAGTCCTAACATACATTATTGTGAAGTTTAGACTTAGGCTATTAGATAGACAGTAGAGTTACATACAAAGGAGTCCTAACATACATTATTGTGAAGTTTAGACTTAGCCTATTAGATAGACAGTAGAGTTACTAACAATGGAGTCCCAACATACATTGGTGCCGATTACCTTGTTCACAAACAAAACTAAATTTAAGTTCAGTGCATCTTTTTCTTTCTAATTCATTAAGAAAAGGACAGAAGATAAATTCTAGTTTAGTCCTGTCAAATTAATCAGCGCCTGTCACTACTCCATACAAGTTTAGACGTGATTAAAAACTGGCCGACTAAAATTACGTCAAAATACGCCAAACGCTGACTAATTTGACAGGAGTAAACTAAAATTTATCTTCTGTCCTTTTCTTAATGAAATAGAAAGAAAAAGATGCACTGTACTTAAATTTAGTTTAGTTTGTGAACAAGGGAATCTGCACCAGTATTGTGAAGTTTAGACTAGACTATTATAGATAGACAATAGAGTTACAATGGAGTCCTAACATACATTATATATATTCAGAAAAATTTGGTTCAGTGAATAGGTACTACGTTTGCCAAGTTACGTTATCAGGCACTAGCTAGCTTAAGCAATTTTCAGGTTTGTAGCAATAAATGGCAAGAAGTACATCAGGAATTCAAAATGCAGTAGATAACCAACTAAAGACCAATGACCATATTCAAATACAAGATAATTTCCAGTACCTACTATTCTTGTTTGCAGTGTCCAAGTTCGCCTCGAGTAACCGAGGTTATTTGATGTCCAAGTCCGCAGCAATTATGCTGCTTAAGCGAAAAGTTCCTGATATTCTAACGGAAATACCTTTGAGAGCCATCGATATAGATTGGAAAGGCCAAGAAAACGTAGCTCTGCAAGAGGAATGTCTAATCACCGGTTGGCATTTCTTCTATAGAGGGGTAAAGTAACAAGGATATTCGTATACCTACCTACATTATTAAAATACTTAAATAACAACAATATTTGTATTTCGATCTCAAAATGGCGACTCAACTTTTTCAAAAACCCAGCAAAGTAGCTTGGATGTTCCTAAAATATAAAACTAATGAAATCCGTAATCTACCTTGAAGGCTTGTACAGACTCGCGCGATATCGCGGGCGCGACAGGCACCGACAAAGAAATTGTGCTAATAATGTCGCGTCGCGCCCGCGATATCGCACTAGTCTGTAAGAGCCTTAACGCTATATGAAAGTTACGTTTTTCATAATCCTTCATCCTCCTTGCTAATTCAAAAGCCAAACCCAAACCAACATGTAATGGTAACAAACCAACTTGTAATGGTAACAAACCAACCTGTAATGACACAAATTCACGACATAATTTAGATGCAGCTCTATTATGGGCTAGGATTATTGATTTACCAACTGCAAGTAGCATTCGACGTATCTTTTTCGAAAAAGTTTACTAATTAGTTTAAAAAAAAAAATACAAAAAAAGCATTGGCGAAGCTTAATAAACGGTACATTTCAACCATCAACTTCCCCATACCAACTGGATGCACATGTTTTAATTTAACATTTGCCGCGCACATGTGATGTTTCTTTTTATTTTCTCCGTAAAGAGAAGGACAAAATATGTGTGGAGTCCATGTGTGATCTCTCGTGCCCTATTAACGGAGTTATGCTCAAAGCTTTTAACAACAGTCGCCGTTGTATAGAGTTCGGTCGAAGTTCGAATGATGTCAAGTTTCCTCTTTGAGTTCGCCGTGCACAATATAAAACTGCGACAAGTTTTTGCTGCAGACATTCCAACTTCCTGTATCCAAGTTTGTGCTTATTTGAATGAAAATAAAGAAGTTGTAAATGTTGCAAATTCACAATGTTTCACAACCGAACTTTTCAGTTGGTTCAGTAACTTTACTTCAGGAAATATCGATGGCCCCACCGAATAAACGTATAAGAGAAAAATGACAACTTTTCAGCAAAAAATAAAAACGTTTAAACTTTCATTGTAAATAGGTATAAATAATGTATAATCGAATTATTGGTAAAAAAATAATCTATAGACTTGTATATTTACTTTCTTGGCGACTCAAAAAGCATGTAATTATAACATAAACTATTATTCCTATAATTTTAAAATTAATTATTTCCTTAGAATAAAGAAATTCGCTATTATAATAGGCGTGTTTTGAGTCTAAAATTCATTAAAAAAAATTTTGTGGGTGCAGGATAGGCAAAAGAAACGTAAAATGTACAAAAAAAATCGTGTAAGAAGCATTGCACGTTTATTCGGTGGGGCCATCGATATGATCTGTATGTACCAGTATGCTATATCTTTACAGGCTCGTCTAGGGTACCTATTGGTCCCCACATTCTTTGTTTTATAGCGAACAAAAAATTAGATGTTAGATGCTAGTAAATGATAAGGTGATTGATTACAAACAAAAGATGGGGGCGGTGGGGTTAGGTAGATGTAAGGGTGATTGCTGGTTCTAGTGGTCTAATAAATGTTCATCATTTCAGGATAGAGTTTACCCTGTGGACAAGTTCCTCCTTCAACGAAACTTAAGAGTCCAGTTCGTGGATGTAGTGAAGAAGAACCTGTGGTGTGAAGCTTTGACCATTAAATTTCAGAAAGCACTGACTAACCTGGGATTTAATGGAATGGTCGAAAAAGATGCCAATATCTGCATCAGAGACGTAAGAATCTAATTTTTGGTCAGTTGGACGTAATCCTGCCTTAAGCTGCTTTCAGACTACGCTATAATATAATAGCATATAGTACAACAAGCACAACAATAGCTCATAGCACAACAATATAGCGCACCATACATTGTTATGGACACGTGCACACTGTACTGTACTATATATTATTGGAATGTATGGTGCGCGATATTGTTGTGCTATGAGCTATATACTATATGCTATTATATTATAGCGTAGTCTGAAAGCAGCTTTAATGTATAGGTACCAAATCCACAACACCATGTTTTCGAGAAAACGACGTTTTAAGTTTGAAATTGCGAATGCTTTGTTTCCAATTATAAATTTTACAGGTGTGAATGAAAAACACGTAGGTAACTCTAACTTCTTTCCGCGCGAAAAAATTCTTCCATACAAACTCTAACACCCCTTAACCCGCATAAAGGCTCCTACAAACAGGCGCGACACGCGACGCGACACAATTAGACCGCTCGTCGCGCGGCACGCGGTGTCTTTGTGTGGCGTCGCGAGTCGCGCATGTTTGTAAGAGCCTTTATTGGGGCAGTTTTGAAAAACTAATAAATAAAAACAAGAAAAAAAATTGCGAATCGGCAAATAGCGCTCTTTCATATAAATGCCCCATAGTATATTATTAGTATATTTTTCGCCTTTTTTTTTTCACTTCGATTTTTTAAGAAACCCGTTCAGTGTGTTGAAAAAAAAAAACATCCTTAATTGCAAAATAGTTGGGCAAACTTCATCTAAAACTATTCAAATTTCAAGTTGATGGCATTAGTAGTTCTTGAGATAATCAGCTGTAACAGACAGACGGACAGACCGAGTCGCAACATAACGGTTCCTTTTTACCATTTTGGTACGGAACCCTTAAAACAGATTACTTACTTTAACTCCTATAAAAAGCGGTAAAAACAGAGTAAACATTTAAGTACCTAACTAACAGTAGAGTAATATAAATATTTTGTATGCAATATCTACTTCCTCAATCCTCATGTAACTTCCTCGAGAATCTCATTTAAAAACATAATCATCTACTTACTCATACTTTATCTTACAGCCTGACAAAACAGCTCAGCCGTGTCACGTAAGTTATCTGTGCAAATAATAAATGATTTAAGTATACTCAAATTATTATAACATCAGACAAATAACTGTTCTCACCCTTTCGTTATTTCGATGTAAACGTCGTTATTTCTATGTAAACTCCGTTATTTCACGATAAATAGAAAGCACTGTAATCTATTTACCATTTACATTAAAAAAATAACTCTAAAGTTAAATAATTTCAACAATATTACACAATAACTGTCGTTACTAAGCTCGTCAAATGGTACCTATTAGTTAAACACCTAATAACTTCGTTGCTTTACAACTAATTAAGTAGCCGTTTTTGGAAAGGCTACCGACAACCTTCTCGCGTTTCTCCTAGAGGCGAATTTCTCCTTGTATGCACCTTGACAAGTATTTAATCTAAGCTTGCAGCATTGTTCTCAAACTAAAACCAGGGTCTGTCTTAGTTGGCTTAATATTCTTTGCCGTTTTTTTTTTTTTTTTTGTATCCAGGGCATGTATGGCGCACCGCTAATCTGCCGTGGCAGAGCTATAGGAATGATGATGGCTCCAGATGGTCAGTGGTCCAACTGTACAGGCTATAGTAACCTGATTCACCTTTTTGCAAGTGATTTTCTCAGCACCTTCATGACATGCGTCAGCAGGTAAGTCGTTATAGTTATAGTTCGCCTTTTGGTTCTTAACAAAACAAACAGTAGACACTAAGCCCGAGATCAACAACATGTTACGGAATTAACGCACACCACCAAACCCCAATTAGAATATTAAATATGTTATAATCATAATACATACACTAAATTTTTACTATCCATACTAATATTATAAATGTGAATATAACTCTGTCTGTTTGTCTGTTACGTTTTCACGCCTAAATCGCTGAACCGATCGTCATGAAATTTGGCAGAGATATTTACAGACTGTGTTGGGATCCCAACACTAAAAGTTACTAGATGATGCGACATCACTAGCGCACGCGCTTGGTAGCCATCTTTATTAGAATGTCTCGTTCACTTTTCCTCACGATCGGTCCGCGACAGGTCGCAACAACGTGCTCCTGCCTACCTAGTTTGGTGAGAAAGAATATAAATCTCATTATTAGAACTGGCTGTTTTCCTTCACAAGATCCACTAATACATAAACTACACAGCCTGGGATATGGAGAAGGACATAGGCTACTTTTTTACGCGATAACTGACATCCACGCGGGCCGAGCCGCGGGCAAAAGCTAGTATACAATATTTACGTAATCCATCGATATCGGTCAGACTGCAGTCTGAAACCCCTACGGACCTACAATACCTATGAAGTACAGCGGGGTAATTGCGTAAAACTCATAGAATGACAATTGATCGCAATGGGTTTCGTTTTGATAGTTCAACCCCGTTCATTGCGTTATTTGTGTTTTTGAGCAAACGAATTTTTCAAACCTATGCTATGAAGGAATGGATTAGCAATAGATATCCTTCAAAACTCTCGGATTGTGTCTGAAAGTGTGCATTAGGATGATACACAGACGCATTTTTATTTATTCCTCTCACGGTTTGAAAAACGTGACTCTGTTTAATAAAATATTTCGTTATTTAGTTCTGATTTCACCTGTCGGATGTCGGAATAAAAGCTTCCCTTGAAAATTGTCTTTCCTTAGCATTGCTATTATTATTTTGAGAAGAGATGATCTGTTAGAGAGATCCTATATACTTCAAACTAAAAAACGTTTGTAAACACACCCACAATACAGGAGAAATTCCTAAAGTGGGCCACGATAAAAAAATAAAAAAAATCAAATAGGCACATAAAAGGCACTTTTGATTGAACATCAAAAATTACAAAAATAATTAATTGTGCAAACGCCTACGCCGGTGGCCTCTTAAAGGCAATCCTTGTCGTACCAGATACAGTATGTCTATAATTAGGGTTCCGTACCAAAGTGGTAAAAAGGAACCTTAATGGTGCGACTCAGTCTGTCTGTCCGTTTGTCAAAGCTGGATATCTCAAGAACTACTAATGCTATCAACTTGAAAGGAATAGTTTTAGATGACGTTTGCCCAACAATTGCGCAATTTTTTTTTTTGCAACCGGTTCTAAACAATAAAAAATTCGAAGTGGGGCTACTAGGACACGTGGGGTAATACCTAAAAGAGCGCTATTTGCACTGTATAGTATATCGTCGACCGTAGGTTCAATTGAGGTAAGGGACAAAATACGATTTTTCAGGAGAGGCCGACAAAGCTTTTTTTCGGACTTAATCGCCCATAACTTTTTTTGTTATTAACCTTTTTCGGATCTGATTTCGCACATAATCTTTTATTTTAGTGCTCTATCTACCTGTGTATCTACTTATTTAAAATTTATTTAAATAAGTTATCTATTTAAGAAAATAGATGTCCCTTACACCAACGTATTTTGTTAGTAATGTCCCTTACTGATCAAGTATCTTGTAGTCCCGTCCCTTACATTAAATTGACCTCTACGTTGGATCAAAAATTGTGGAAAAATTGTGAAAAGATAGTGTAAATCACTTGTTTAAAAAATTTATGAAAAGAAATACAGTGTAAAGAGATTGTTGACAGAAAATTAAGTACACACTTTTGACGTACGGATATCTTAAATTTGGAAATCGTTACCTACCTTACCTTATCTTACCTTATTTGATTCGATTGGCGGCGGTAAATACACCATTTCAAGTTGCTATATTGCATAGTTTTTCAGATTGCATTGTTATTATGGGGCTGATTCGAAATTTGGATCCAAAAAATCAGTAGGGTAAGGGACATTTTTCTTAAGTTAGAATTTTTTCATATAAACCATTCGAAAGAGCGAAAAATTCTGAACAAAACTGTATTTTTAGCTCATTTTGGGTATTTTGTCCCTTACGTCAATTGAACCTACGGTCGACGATATGTATATCATACCTGTATACGCCTATTATGTGTACTACTAGGGCACGTAGGGTATCATATACCTAAAAGAGCGCTTTTTGCACTTTAAGTATATGTATATCATACTGTCCCTTACACCCTGTATACACCTTATATTTGTTAGTGCACACCTGTGTGTTTAATACATTCCCTAGAATGTACAAAACACACAGCTGTGCACTAGTCGGTTGGTTTTTCAAGTTAGAATAAATAATAAATGACTCAATGTTAGTCTAAGTAGCGAGCGGTAAACTCCACATAGTATATATGGCACTAACGATATTTTTTAAAGAAAATTATCGAAATCTGGGTTTCTGGATCCATCTCTCTCTGGTTTAAGTAACTTGAAAGCACACCGTTATAGATAAATGCTTTTTACCTTTTAAGCCTATTTGAAGCGGAAGAGAAGAAACCTTGGACGACACTGAAAAAGTCAATGTATGAAGATTTCAAAGCGGACACTTACGACTACGTTCCCGAGTTTTACGACAAAATTACTAGTTCCAGTGCATCTTCAGAAGATAGTGGTTAACTAATAAACAAAATGTACAGTCGCCAGCACATCAGGTTTTACGAAACTGTCAAATTTCTTATGTTAACGGTCAAAATCGAATGAGAAAATTTGACAGTTTGAGGTAACTGTATGTGCTAGCGACTGTACCTACTTATTTCTATAAACTTACCAGCCGTTTTATTTTCCAATATTTGATCACAATTTTCATTTGGCGAAGGCGTGCATACAATGATTTTAATGTGAGTACGCCTTAGTTTTACCTACTTATTCCCCTACGTGATTTCCCTACGTGATCGAATCAGAAATGAAGAGATCCGCAAGAGACCAAGGTAACCGACATAGCTCGAAGAATTGCCAATTTTAAGTGGCCATGGGCAGGGCACATTGCGCGCAGAACAGATAGCCGTTGGGGCCGAAAGTTTCTGGAGTGACGACCGCGTACCGGAAGACGTAGCGTTGGAAGGCCTCCCACAATGTGGACCGATGACCTTGTGAAATCCGCAGGAATCCGCTGGATGCGGGAAGCACAGAACCGGTCGAAGTGGCGGTGCTTGGGGGAGGCCTATGTCCAGCAATGGACGTCTTTCGGCTGAAATGATGATGATTATATCGGCTCTGTAACACCCTTGAGTATTTTTCGAATTAGGTAATCCACGTTCTTAGCATCCTGTAGGTAAGTGATTCCAACTTTCACAATTCCTTGGGAATGTTCACTAAATCCTAAGCACATTTTCAAAGAATTTTAACAAAGTGGCCCTCAGACCACACGCACATGGTATATCGTTATAGCGCGTGACCTGTAGATACAATATAAACAAGGGTCTCCTGAAAATGGTAGTTGTCTCAATATTGGATTATTAGTAAACTATTTCTAATTCGTGCAAAAACATAGATAAAATCGTTCATTTTCTATAATCACAGGTTTTTGGACGAGGATAAGAGAACTCATTCCGCCTACGCTAGGCACAGGCAGTAGGTAGGGCACAAGGCTACATATCAAGCTAAAATATTCCATTATAAACTGATCTCTCATTGTACAGAAATCCTATACAATGCGAGATCAACATAAACTGGAAATGTATAGCTTGTTATGTAGCCGTGTATACAAATGTTTTTATTCTAAATCAAGAAGGACTCTGTTTCAAGCCAGGGCTAGAACCATCTATTAACCATTTCTGGAAATACCGTACCGCGTTGGAGTGCCTGGTGCGAGTAGGTAAAGGTAGTATCAGTGACTTGTTTGTAGTTCCAATTTTATTGTACAGATGGAGTTAAGCTACATACGACACACCATTTATTGGCAAGGACACTACTAGCCACACAGCAAAGTTCAGAAATATAATTATTTATTTATTACCAAGTCAATCAAGAAATTAAAGAAACAGCAAACTTCAGAAATGTAACGCGACTTCGTTCGCTTGCATGTCGTAAACCAATACCTAATTTGCAAAAAAAAAAACAACGCAATTCCACCATTCGTCAAAATTGATTCGCTATTATCAGCTTCCTACATTCTTGCTTTCTTATAGGTTTAATTTAATTTTGTGGAATAGGGGGTCCAAAACTTTTGTGTTGACTGTACAATTTAATCCAAAATAGGCTTGACCCAAGTCTGCTATTTTTATAAATTCGTCACTCCAACACGATCCCATTGTCATTTTGCTAAAAGTTCGTAATCTGCTAAAATTCATAAGGTCGATCATTGGTCGGTCAATGGTCTCGTAATAGAATTGTATTACCATGGCATTTTGAACATTTATTCATGCCAGATTTCATTGATATATATTATTATACATATTTTATATACATATTGTTATTAGTGTTATAAGCAACCTGAAGTAGTAAGAAGTTGGAAGTTTAGTAGGAAGTTTCATTTGTCATTATGTACGAGATTACCAATTCTTTCAATGGAGTGTCAGTGGCTGACCATTGGAAAGTCATAATGACGCCATTATATAAGTAGATTACCAAACTTGTCAAAATCAACAATTATGAAATCAATTATAGACCATTCTGACACTATTGTAATAGCAGACTTGAGGCCCTGGTAGTGTCCTTGCCAAAACATGCGACACACACTGGTACCGTTTCCCTTGTTCACAAACTAAACTAAATTTAAGTTCAGTGCATCTTTTTCTTTCTATTTCATTAAGAAAAGGATAGAAGATAAATTTTTGTTTAGTCCTGTTAGCGCCTGTCACTACTCACTCAAGTTTAGACGTGATTCAAAACTTGCCTACTAAAATTACTTTAATTTACGTCAAGCGCTGATTAATTTGACAGGACTAAACTAAAATTTATCTTCTGTCCTTTTCTTAATGAAATAGAACGAAAAAGATACACTAAACTTATATTTAGTTTAGTTTGTGAACAAGGGAATCGGCACCAATATGGTGTATTTAGAAATAGTAATTAAAAAGTCAGTACTTATAATAAAAAAATCAGTACTTATAATTAAAAAGAATCAGTACTTAAAATTTGAATATCTATAGTTAAAGGAAAATTGAACCTTTTTTTTCACCATTAAACTACTTACTAGCATTTGCCCACTGTTCCGCCGACGTGGTGTTGGTTATCGCTTAAAAAAGTAGCCTATGTCCTCCATATCCCAGGCTATATCTCTGCCAAATTTCATGACGATCGGTTCAGCGGTTTAGGCGTGAAAATGTGACAGACAGACATACAGAGTTACTTTCACATTTATAATATTAGTATGGATTGGACTGCCTTGTTGATCCACTGGTTTTTTTTTTGTTGGTAAGCGCTACTGCTGAGATTGGAATATTAGGTCCTAATTGGGCAGTGTTATTGAGTATTTCCAATCAGGAATTTCTCAGTCGCGTTAGCAGTTTGGATTTCTGCTCGGTTGATGGCAATACGCTCGCCCCCTTACTTACATGGGACTTGAAACATAACTGCCAGATGTAGGTATTCCTACTATAGGTACACGCCTGCCTAACCCCTCGGGCCTAATAGCCGTGTTGTTGTTATGTTAAACTATCGATATTGTGGGTTTATTCCTGCTGTCTCCACCGCCCGCCCGTGTCCCCATTAATTCCGCCAAATCTCATTTCCAGAATCAGGTAAAGATGGAGCAGTAGGTAGGTACTTCGTAGGTTTGAAAAATTAGTCTGTTCAACAACGTGACTAACGCATACAACACCGGTGTTATCCACCACTAGTTTTCACTCATACTTGTGCTAGTGCATCTTCCACAGCGGGGTTGACTGCAGCATCTGAGTATCCAGCCTGTCCCTTGCTGTTCTACCCCAGCGAGGCCCCTACGCCGAGGTCCGTACCCCATAGGGGGTGCCCTTAGCGTGTAGTCGCTTAGTAATTAGTTCCGATATTGGCATCGCGCCATACGATCTCTGTACAGCTATACTTTGGTCTTCCTATAAAACAGCAATGATACGCCGAGACGTGGTCCTTAGTCCGATCCAGCCTGTCCCTTGCTGTCCTACCCCAGCGACGCCCTACGCCGAGGTCCGTACCTCATAGTAGGTGCCCTTAGCGTGTAGTCGCTTAGTTTATACGTCTATGCCCTAGCTGGAGGCCTTTAGCTCAATGCAAGGCAGGTGGGTAAACAAATAAAAACCACAAGAATACAAATGTTTTCTTTTTATTTTATGATATATTAAACATAAACATAACAATATCTAGATTAAGGTACATGGGAAGCAACTGTAAACAATAGAAATGTGATTCATTATATACTTCGTGTTCATACTTAAATAAAACTATTGAGACTGAGGTCACCTCGTTGCTTTTTTTTTAAGAACGTCAGCAGAAGATATTTTGCTAACAAATGGGTACCTAAACAGCCATAGTACGGCATAATATTTTCTACTTAACTCCCGAAAAAACTTAACAGACATAATCCGAGAGGTATCAATATAAAAGCAATAAGAGCATAATAAATATTTTATACAATCATAATTTGACGAAACTAGGTAGGTACTGGAATATCCATCACACCTGTGATGTCAAATCTATAAAATAAATAAAAAAAAAAAAAAAATTCTCTCTGTTTGTCGGTCTGTCTGTCTGTCTGTTTGTTGCCGGGACTACCACTGACAAATAGCTGATGTTACAAGGAGTAAAAAGTTATTCTACTTTTATTTTAGAAAAAGCCGCGCGCAACAGTTAGTATTAAATAATAAGGCCATATACAAATAAATAAGTACAGGTATCTACAAGTATAGAGAACTTAATTCTATAAATTCAATATCTAATATATGGTGTAGGTATACCCAGTCGACTTCGTAATATTGTTTACCACTTTTGACAAAAACTCCCAGTTTAATGAAACTTCAAAAAAACTATTTCAATGTTAAAAAAAACTTTCGCTTTTTTCAATGCGAATGTAAATCAGCCATGGGTGAAGCCAGACGAGCGTAATTTTTTGAGTTGTGGGTCGCGTAATTTCTGCTCGGCAGAAATTCTGTTGGGCTGCCAGACGATCGTAATTTATTCAGTTGCTTTTCAACGCTTGTATTGGGTGTTTGTGTAGTGCAATAGATACGAGTCGCCCCCCTCTCGCCGCAAACTCAATTCGGTCCGAATAATGCGTGAGTCGGCAGACAAGTCATTTTGCGTCGCCGTGTGAATCAAATAGGACTTTTGTATGAAACCGAATGCAGCAGGATTTCTGCGACCGAAATTCTGCGACTCGCGACTCACAAAATTACTTTCATTTGGCCTCATAAGAGTCGAAACTATCACATAAACCTTTACGTTTTATGACGTGCAAGTGACATTTGGACGTAGATTAGCAGAAAGCACTCAACCAACATTATGGCCAAAAATGAGTTGTGTATACCAAAGAGATCCTAACGGTTAACGCAAGGTAGTACCCACCGTCATGTGGGTTGGTTCCCATCATTACAAAATCAACCTTATCTTTGTAATGTCACGGATCTTTTTTGCTGAGTGAAAGAACCAACCGTTCGGACTTCTTTGGTATATACAACTCATTTTAGACCACAATGTGGGTTGAGTCTTTTCTGCTAAACTACGTCCATTTAACCTTAGGCGCCTGTTACACGTAAAGTATTTACTGCGATTCGTCAATTCAGTATTTCTTGATAGATGTCTGTATTTATTGATGGATTAATACACCAGACACACGTTCAATATTTATAACGTCAGTATTTAGTCCGGTTTCTTGCTGAATACACGTTAAAATGGACATACAGCTAAAAATTAAAGCTTGTGTGGCTATTATTTCAACGATTGGTTTAAAAAAAAAAGTTAAAAGAACACGGTGGTCAAAAAACTGGTACCTACAAAAAGAAAGGTACACCCATTTGATTTAATGGCCGAAATGAAACTACATGGCGAAATGGATGATTACGAGAATTATTTTCGAATGCCCGATATTTACTTTGAAGAACTATGGTAACACCATTTTTAACGAAGCAAGATACAGTGATGAGAAAAGCTATTACCCCAAGAGAAAAATTAGCATTAACTATGCATTACTTATCAACAGTACACTACTGACGTGATAAATACTGACGCGAGATTAGACGTTCAATATTTATCACATTCCGAAGGATCGTCAATACGGAATCAAGAAATCTAGAAATCCATTATTAAATATTGTCATTCATCAGTACGCTAGTTACACGTTCAATAAATACCACGATACATTAGTATTTATTGGCGGAACACTGTAAATACTTTACGTGTAACAGGCGCCTTAGGGTGGTAAACAATTACGTGGCCGACCATACAATACTTACCTATACTCGTACATATAGTGCCAATTTCACAAATGAAACTCAACGTGTTCAGCACATCTAAACTGCGTTCAAGAGCTGTCAGTGTCAATATTCCAAAGAAAATAAGTTTGAAGCTCAACGCGTTCAGTTTCATTCTGCCCAATTCAATTCAATTTATCAAACCACGCCAGTGTCAAAACATACTCGTAAATACATTGCGAGATATGGAAGGCAGTATGGAAGTCATGTAAATTTCTTTTTTATTTGTACTTAACCACATATATTAATTAGTCACCGTGTAGGTCAATAATATTTAACATAGAATTAAATAAATCCTGTTTGCTGCATTTAAAGCTATGCTGTGAAATGGAATGTAAAAAAATTTCATCAGGAATTTCAAGATTTAACGAAATCACGAAAGTTATCGAATATTCCATTTTCGTTCTGAGATAAGTTTGATAGAGTATTACTACAAGTAATAAACTATTTCTGAGTAGATAAATGATCAAAAGTATACCAAAATACCCTGTTTTGGTATCCTTTTGATTATTTATTTAAGTAAGGTATATAAGTAATCAAATAAAACAGGTTATCTTCCTTGATTTCGTGTTTCGGTCGGTGATCACCAAATCTTTGATGGCCTCATCATCGTCACAGTATGATATTTAAATTTTGTTTCAAATGAGTATTGGTACTTACGGATTTAATAAAATGTCAATAATTTATTACAGTTAGTTAGTTAGTAAACTTATTAAACTATTGTTCTTGGCAAGGCCGGATTTAGGGCAGGGCAACAAGGGCTCTGGCCCCGAGCCTCTACAAAGAAGGGGCCTCCACAATTTGTTTTTTTTTTTTAGTTAAGAAAAAAATTACATTCTTTGGGTCCATCAAAGAAAAAAGTTCACATTAACAAGGTTTTTTCCATCTGATCCAAAAAAAAAATTACGGGGCCTCTTCTTCTTAGTTGCCCCAGGGCCTCCACACTTATAAATCCGGCCCTGGTTCTTGGCAGTCTACAAAGCAACACGGTCAATATATATCATCGCATCCATACAATACATACACAGCTCAAATTAACAACTAACAAAGTATAGGCTTCAACCATAATATTATAATGTTATATCCATCCTACATAATTTTATTTAATGTACTTAATAAAATATAATTTTACAAATGATCTTTATTCTTCATGACATGTGAATGTGATGGTCGCTATTCAATACTATTATGGAATCACTGGTTTTGTTTTTATTAGAATTGTAACAAAATTGTCGTGTGAAAAACTAACTCAATAAAAAAATAATTGTTATTATTATCAAATCGGCGCCAAGTACTGGTGACGAATATACATAATTCATACTTACCTGGCACCGCCCTAATTGTGTAATAGTATATTACTTACCAAGGGCTGTAAAAGAAAAAAGCCCGAAACCGCAGGCATTTGTGACCCGAGCCGCAAGCGAGGGTTGTAAATATGCGATAGAGGGCTTTCTTTTTTACTCCCCATGGTGAGTACACAATTTTACGTCTTCACCTGGCCATAATGCGAGTTTTACCGTATGCGTAGCGTGCGGTAAAACTCACATTATGGCCAGGTATAACGTAAAAGACTATTACTCTACAGCAAAATAAAATCCTTAACCAATGGATTTTATTGAAGTGTTTCAAATATTGGCAGTGTTGTTTTAACTAGTAGTTACACTTTGATATTGGTCTGTTCGACAGCGCAATGGGACACAGGTAGGCTTGCCAACCGTCCCGCGAGAACCGGGACGTCCCGTTTCTAGAGCTTTCGAGGATGCTTCCCGCGAAAGACGTGTGCGGGACGCCAATTGTCCCGTTTTATCGTACCTACTACGGCTAAACCTTCGGGTACAAGTTATAGTGAATACTATTATGTTTTATTGCCACCGCTCCACCAGCACCTATGGCGGTGAGAACCGTGCCACGTGGCCACTACAGCCACCACCTACCGCCCCACTACTTGCACCGAAGGCGGCGAGCATCGTCTGCTCCCTGCTTACATTGCCTCTGCGGTGCCAGCCGGACGGTCCAGTCCAGGACAGTACTTTCCTCTTCTAATCTCAGCCAGTGAAAGAACTCTGAAGCCTACGAACCTACATCCTGAATCTGTGAACCTAACTAATAAACGTGATAATAAGTGGTATCTGACTATTATTTCTTACCACTAAATCCACAACGCCACAGTTGTTTTTATTATTCCTTATTTTTCAACTTGTAAGTCTTGTACTTGTATATCAAAGTAAAACATTCAATAAAACCATTTAAAATGATTTCTAATTTATTTTTCGCCTCCCTATACTTTGACAGCAGAGTCCCGCTTTTTTTGCAAAGTCGCGCACTTTGATTGCCAAAGTCCCGGTAAATTCATGCATTAAGGTTGGTAAGCCAAGACACAGGCCTCCTCTCGGTGAGAGGGAGTGGGCCGTAATCCACCAAAGGCCAGTGCGGGTTGGTAGATGTCACATGTCTTCGAATTTATGGTTTTAAGTCATGTGGGTGTCCTCACGGTGTTTTCCTTCACCGTTTTGAGAGCAGTGGTGATGAAATTATTTACCCAAAGTAAAGCGCAATGTTATAAGGATGTATTGATTAAATGAATGCGATTCTCATTATGAGTAAGTTAGCTAATTAGGCTGCTGGAAGGTTACCGACTACCTAAAAGGCTTTCACTTTAGTGCAAACTACCGGCCTATTCTGTTAAAATCTCACCGTGAAAACTGAGGTGAAGAGAGTTTGAAGTGAGCTGTCATTCCACCTGAAGTTAGGAATTAACACTATTCAGGTTAATTGTTAAAACACTAAAGGTGTGACCAAACATAAAGCGGCAATCGTGCGCGGCTGCCGCGCGCGGCTGGCCGCGCTATGATTGGACGACTGCCGCGCGGCAGCCGCGAGCTACCTGCCGCGCATGGCGAACGCCGCGAACGGTGTAGTGTTGGTTCGCCAGTGGTTGTGTGTGGACGGACGTATTTTATCAAGTAAAATGGATAACGAAACAGCAATTCGTCTTGTTGAAATATATGGCTCCCATTGTCCATTATGGGTTACTAGGGAGCTACAACACACGCAGCCGGTTTCATTGTGGTTTGAATACGAAATAAAGAGCGCGGCGTGTCTCGGACATGCCGTGCAGCACTGCCGCGCAGTAGGTATGAACTAGTCGCGCGGCAAATTTGTGTCTTGCGAACGCCGCGCGTAGCTACCGCGCACCTTGCACGCCGTGTTTGGACACACCTTAACAATTTTATTACAAAATATTTGTTTTATGAGTTTTAATCATTTATCAGATTTTAATTCATTATACCTATTTTCATTAAAAAAAAATAACGCTCTAAATGTTACGAACCCTATGCATAGCGAAACAAATTGCCGCATGCCGTGTCTATTGCAATCACAGGGGAGGCGAAGTAGTTACGCATGGCTACAAATCAAGATAGATACATTTCCAGTATAAGCTGACCTCTCATTATACAAAAATCCCATACAATGCGAGATCAGCTTATAATAGAAATGTATAGCTTGATGTGTAGCCGTGTGTACAACAAAATACAGAATTGAACTGTGATAGAAAAACGAAATCTTAAAGGTTTGTTTTTGGAATGTATTATGTCATGCAAAAAGTCATGGAAAAAAGTTTTTGTTTATGATGTTAATAATACAGTCTTGCAAGGTTGTTAGGGCGGGTTATTTCACGTCCACTTTACGCACGCGTATACGTCATAAATGGCGCTAACTATCGTCAAACCGTTGTTTCAGAAAATTATGCCCTTGACGTTCGTTAAAAAATAACGATTACAGTAACAGGTGTAACGTCATTTTATTCTTTTACATTGTCAAGTCTACTTATTCCTAACAAAATAAAAGATAACAAAGTAGACTGAACAATTTAACTCTAAAATTAAAAGAGGATAAATTAGTAAAGAGGGAGTTTAATCCTATCAAGAACCTAATATTCAAATAAAAAAGAGTCTAAGCCAAATAAGTGAGTCAAAAAAAATAGGTACGACAATGGTAATTTTTAGAATTTTGAAAAATAATTTAGCAGAACTAATTTACGTTGGGCGCCAAACTGTCAAGTCTACTTATTCCTAACAAAATAAAAGATAACAAAGTAGACTGAACAATTTAATGACAAGGTAAAAAAATACAATATTTAGAATTATGAATATAAAAACCTACCTATTATGCACTCTCAAGGCAAGAAAGGAGGTAAAATTAAATTACTTGAGGTAACTCCCGGCTCCACGTCAGGACGTCTTGAGGGCAGGCAGCTCCCAGGAACAAAAATCGTAAGTGCAGACTCCGCAGTGTCGAGACGAATTGTAGGGGCGCGTCAGAGTGTCGGCGACCCCAACTTTAGTAGTACAAACACGAGATATGATATATGTGATAAATCTCCAGGAATCAGGCAGTACTTTCTGCAGTGAAGATAGTTCACTCAGAACCGAGACGTAAACGTAAACTGAACTGATTGCATCTCCAGGCCCCTTTTATAGGAAAATCTGGACGTTCTTGAATATTCTGTTCGCTTCGAAAAATCCATTTTCGATTTCAAGTTTATGCTGTCCTCTGTCCTGCCAGTTATCTAACCAGACAGGTGTAGTAGGCCAAGATGTATAAAACCTCCTGATCAAATTCTGAGAGTGCGTTTAAGAAACTTATAATTATAATAATTTAGAATTTAGTTATTTAGTAGACAACGTATTTAAGTATAAAAGAAATTTAGAATATCCAAAATTATATAAGTAAATGATTTTTAGAAAATACAAACTTAGTGCAACCTTCATTGAATAGGCTGGTAAGAAAATCTATGAAATAAGTAGACTTCAGTTTGACACTTTTGACGTAAATGTCGTTTAAAGAATAAAATTGTGTAATATGATGAAAAACTAATAAAAAGTAAGATGAATGGAATGAAAAACGTAAGTAGAGTGATATATTAATCATATCTGTAATAAACAGATACTATAACATTTGAACTTTGACGATCGGTTTTTATGCAGTGAAACAACGCTTTGTATTTAACGAACGATAAAACATCATATGTAAACGTTATTATTTGACGTACTACGTATGTTACGTTAACGAACTGTTTGAAACAACCGGCTCTAGTATTTTACCAATAAGTAACCCTGTTTTAACAGGTCACGTCAAGCTCACTTAACCTAAGTTTTCACGATGCGATTTTTACATACTAAATAAGTGTATGTATATGACACAGTCACATAAATAAGGTTAGTAAGTTTATTCAGTAATTTCAAAGTGAAACCTTGTCAACATACATAAAGATGAAGAAAGTTAGGCCAACGGAAAATAAATAAAGTAACATCGACAAGTCAGTTACAATCCTAATAGATAATATCTACATTAGTGATACTGATAGGATAGATTGTAAAGTATTTACTAAGACGTTATCATACAAGAATATATCACTTAGCTACGAACATGATTTAACATTTACACAAACAAAACGATCTGGTACATTCTTCAAATTATAACAAATAGTATTAATATTATCATAAGAAGGCCTACCAGGATTCCTATTGCCAGCCATTGACGTCGATCTGAAACAATGCATAAAATCAATAAATTATTAATTACGCCTGGAATATAGTGCCTTAAGAGCGTTGTCACCGGTCCACTAGAACCACTCCTTTAAAAAAAATAATATCTCGTGACTGAGAAGGAATTATAAAAAACAGCTCAATAAGGAATCTCAGTCAATGTCTTTAGAATGTTTACTTTATATTTATATTACATTATATATTTTTATATATATTATATATATATATATAATGGAATATATATATTATATTATATATATTAATAATACCTTTTATAAAGTTTCTTATTGAGACACGAAGCAACAAAATACGATCTAGAGAAATGTGGCCGCTTTTTTTTAGATCGAATATCGTTAATTCAACACACCCTCACACACTCTCACCCTCACACACTATTATACTCACACACACATACACACACTCAAAATTACACACTACACAGAGCTGCTAATTACTTTATAAGTCATTTTTACTCTTTTTTTTTAATTTTTTCTGTTATATAAATGTCTCAAGATTGTAAACGCTCAATTAAAGGAAGGAGCGAGACAACCCCAACACAAGTATTATTAATTACTTACTGGGGCTGTTTCATTCACATGTGTAAATGTAACCGTTTGAGACACAATAAACAATTTCATTTTTATATTTTTTATATGAAACTTTATAAAAGGAATTAGAAAATTCTAGACTCACTGACCGAGGTTTTTTTTTTTTGAGCCGTTTTTCATAATTCCTTCTCAGTCACGAGATATTTTTTTAAAGGAGTGGCGCTAGTGGACCTATGTACAGGGGGCCAAGTCTACTAATGTGCAAACGTTGCAATGGTCTCTTCATTGTGAGTTTTTGACAGATTTGCCATACAAAAACTGTCAAATACTCACAATCGCGAGACCATTGCAACGTTTGTAAATTAGTAGACTTAGGCCCCTGATAACACCGATGACCGATGCACATCAAGCTACTACAATCTGTCAAATTTCTTTAATAGATTTTCAACTTTATCACTACAGTATAAGGTTCAAGGTTGATTGCGAAAATTTGACAGTTTCGGGTAGCTTGACCTGCTGGCGTCTGTACCTCCTCTTAAACTTGGAAAATTATAAGGACAAAGAAGTAAGATCGCTATAACTCATAACCGCAAACCGCATGGATGTGGTAGAGTTTCATTACATCGCTACAATGTTCAAAAACCGGCCAAGTACGTGTCGGACCACACACAATGAAGGGTCCCGTAGTTAGAATGAATTTATCTCAAAAACAAACTTAACATTGTAGTAAACGCATTTTTCTTTCTTTCTTTCTTTTAGTTGAAAAACAAGTTAACAACAACAACATTCATTCTAACTGCAAATGTATGTATGTATGTATGTACGCACAATATTGAGAGATTTACCATGTTATTTTTTAAGACCATAGACTTCTTATAGGTTTCCCTGTAATCTATAAGTAAAGAACAATTTTCTGACTTAGGCTCAGTAGTTTCGGAGATAAGGTGGGGGGGAATAGTAAATTTTCATCTATTTTCTTAAATAACTTCAAAAATATTTATTTATAAAAAAATACACCTGACATCTGTACAATAAGCCCTTTCATTTGATATGACACGGTACAGTATGCAAAACTTTATTTTTACATATGAAATTTTGCCCCAAAAGTTATAAGTATTCAGAATTCACTTATTTTCGTTACACGTCCGTGTTTGGATGAAGTTAATATGTGTATCAAATTTCAACTTAATCGGCCCAGTAGATTCGGAGCAAATTGGCTGTGACAGACAGACAGATAGACACAAGTGATCCTATAAGGGTTCGGTTTTTCTTTTTGACGTAAGGGACCCTAAAAATGCGGAAACATACCTATCTATTACAAAATTAGGTCTATATAGTTTACAAATTAATAATGCATAGCTTGCACCGTAAAGGCAACGGCACACTAATAAGTTGTACATACTCACCGTTATTCATATGGAGCACCTTAGCCACTTTCTTTAATGTGGAGTCTAGCTTAGAATCGGCATTCTCGAGTTCTGTGTTCAGGTCATCTAACATCCTGGAACAAAGAAAAAAATTCGTTTATTTATATTGCTAGATAAAGTCGACCTAAACTACCACATTTTTTTTTTTTTTTTGAGAATGGGAAATTATCAATTGACCCCTCCCGCTCTGGGTGGAGCGGAAGGGAGTGTCAGACTGTTACTGACTAAAACCCACCCGTGTTCCTTCCTTGGCCCTTTATGTTCCGGGGCAGCGGTACCCCTTTCGGACAATCCCGCTGACCCGACAGGCTTGGGCCCTAATGGGCCCCCTCGTCGTTGCTGACATCTCTTTGAGGCGCGCGTGGAACACGTACGCGCCGTCCGGCACGGGCCTGGTCCTGATAGGACGGTGAGCTAAACTACCACCCTAAGTCATAAAACAAGGTCTATGTCACAGCAGGTATGTACCTCCTGGGATTGCGCAAACTCGGATTACACGCATTTAGGACCAAATGAATGTATTAAAACCTTGAATGAATGTATTGGTACCTTTGCATGTTGATCGTAAACAGCAAGACTTAATAAACCTACACAAAATCCTACATTCCACGCTGGACTCTTCAGTTCTGCTGTCCCTCATAAACATCAATACTAGGTATAACACCCGAATACCGAAAACTTTTGAAGTTCTGGTCTTTACAAATAACATCTCATATTGCAACCCTATCGTTAGAATGTGTCGACTTTACAATTAAATTTCAAAAGCCAATAACAGTATTGACATCTTCGATTCTCGTGACACTGCTTTCAAAAGACATGTATGTACTCTTTCCTTTTAATTTTGTAACGCATTAAATATTGTTTTCTTTGATTTAAAATGAGATTATGTATTTTATCTCGCGTGTGTGGTCTCCTACACATTCCTTGCCTACATGAGCTGGAAGTGTGTCGGAGAGCAGACGCACAGACCTTGTAGCTGTAATTTTGTGAACTACGCTTTTTACTCTAGCTATCATCGTTATTATTTTTGTTGCTAGTCATGTTGTGCGATTACGCTTTGGGTGATAATCAAGTCGAAACCTATAATGTAATCCTACTGATATACTGTGATTGTTACCTGTTGTAGTTGCCTTGTGAATAAATAAAATAAAATAAAAACGATTTCCAGCTTACTGCTTACTTAAATTAATTCCTCAAAACACTTTTTATGGATTTAATTTGTTTTATTTTTTATTCTACTATGAGTTTGCTCTTGACTTTAGTCTAGGTCTGGATGACAGAGACAAAGTCTACGATGGAGTGAGCTTACCCAGAAGAAGCCTGTTCACTCTCACTTTGAATAGATTAGGGTTGTATGCGTTCGGAAACACAGACGCAGGCAGAGTTCCACTCCTTTGCTGTGCGCATTATAAAAGACGTTTGAAAACGCTTAGTGCGAGTTGGTGGAATATCAACTAGGTAGGGGTGGTAACTTGCAGTGCGTCTAGATGTCCGATGGTAGAAGGGGGCCTGTGGAATGAGGTCGTGTAGTTCATGGGCACACTCTCCGAAGTACAATCTGTAGAAGACCGACAAGCAGGCAACCTTGTGGCGATGAGCCAAGCTGTGAAGCTTGGCATCCACCAGTTTTACGTCGCCAATGAGCCTCTTAGCTGTGCGTTCCACCGAGTCAAGCGCAGCAAGTTGGTACTTTGCTGAGCCGTCCCAAAGGTGGCTGCAATACTCCATGCAGGAACGGACTTGTGCTTTGTAAAGGGTTAAAAGCTGTCCAGGCGTAAAGTATCGCTTCACCCTATTTAGGACGCCCAGTTTCTTGGCCGCAGTTTGAGCTTTGCACTCGATGGTGGAGCCGAAGTTGAGACCAGATGTCAACTCCATGCCTAGGAGCTCGAGCCGATCAGTTACTCGTACAGGAACAGATGTACCCCGAAAAGTAGGAGTTTGATCAAACGACTGATTGGCCTATATGTGTAGCAATATTTTATTTTAAGCTACTCTTGAGGGCGCATAATTAATAGTGTTTAAATCTATTATGCTCTACAAGTGAGTTTGTAATCCTTTTGAGAAAAACAAATATATTTAACCGTAAAACGAATAAAGAGGTACTTACACGGCCTGCTCGTCCAGTTCTATTCCAATTTGTTTGGAAACCGTCTTCAGTGAGCCGACCGAGTGGCTGATCACCTGCAGCTGGTCGTTCTGACTGGTCAACATCTTCTCTTGCATTGACATGATATCGCTGTCGTAGCCGAATCCGTCGAATCTATTGGGGCTGTCGGTCTGGTTGGCAAGTTTCGAGTACTTGGTATATTTCGGCGTGGCAGTCCAAACGTTGCTCAGATGCATGGGGCTCTCTTCGCCCAGTAGAGGTTCCCGCGCCGTCCCATCGTTATCGCGGTTCCTGTTGAGGCTCATTTTGCTCTTCATCACCTTAAACAGAAACATCTGTAAGTCTCTGGCAACTACTTTCAGACTCGAACATAAATGAAAGTCAAAATGTCTTTTAATGACAACTGACTCAGCAAGATAACGGCGCGTGTATGAAGGAGAATGAAAACAAGTCAAAGAGCATTACCTCTATTCTATACAGTAATATTCCACATACAATATATATGTATGTATATTATAGGTAATATTTATATGTGTATGTAATTGTATGTATGTTTATTTTATATAGTTATAGTTTTGTTTTAATTTAAATTTTCTTGTTTAACTTTTCTACACACTGTGTCTACATTTCTTATCCAACTTTCCGCTTGCTGGAAGAAATTTCTTTTGAAATAAGCAGTACCTACCTTTGTGCTCTTCTATGTTAATATATTGTCCTGTCAAGTATTTTGTGTGCACATAAATAACTAATAAATAAAATAATGATTTTACAAAATTTAAAGACAATTTCAAAATATCTTACCTTCACTTCTTGCTTTGTGGCTTCAATAAAACTTCGTCGTTCGGAAATTTCTTTATTGTCAATTTTAAATTTCGAAGAATTCTTCTCCACGATACGTGAAAACATGTTCAGGAAATTATACGATTAACCTAAAAATCTAATGGTGGTAACACATTGATGATAATTGACAATTAAGTAATAAAATGTTTTGTCTCAGTATCACCCAAAGGTGGTGAAGAAAAAGCCTCAGCCCTTGTAAAGTATTTTTTTTACTTTTGCATACAATTTTAATATTTTAATAAATAAATAAAATCATTTACGTCACACCTGGCCATAATGTGAGTTTTACCGCACGCTACACGTACGGTAAAACTCGCATTATGGCCAGGTGAAGACGTAAAATTATGTACTCACCACGGGCAATAAAAAAGAAAGCCCTCTATCGCATATTTACAACCCTCGGCTGCGGCTCGGGTCACAAATACCTGCGATTTCGGGCTTTCTTTCCTTTACAGCCCTTGGTAAGTAATGTACTGTTAACGTATGGCAGCACGGCCGCGGGGGTTTAATTTGTCACATTCACATCACAATTAAAAAGAAGCACCATTTTCCGGTCTTGTGCATAATTTTCCGGTGGCAAATGTGTGGGCCTAAAAACAACATCTAAAATCTACGTTATATTTAAAAGGATATTAATAGTATCTTCTAAATCCTCCAAGTCCCATTCGATGCTACGGAGTGCGTTCCTCAGCTCCGTAGAAGTCCATTCCACTTCAGGACTATTGGGTACAGAGGGCGCCTTGGAGATCTCCTGCCACCTCAGGTAAAGCCCGCGAGTCTTGTTCAATGCTTTGAACACCTCACTGCGCGGTAAAAATATAGAAATTAGGTATTATAAAAGCCTTCAAAAAATTATCGTACCATCATTTTTGTCGCTAGCACGCAAGAATTTTTAACGTTAAAATTACCCAGTTCTGTATAATTCACCTCGGTCATTTTGCGAGCATGACAAAGCAGCACCAATTCTATGCGTACTACATACGTTACAGACGTACCTCATTGTTAAGGTACGTCTGTAACGTATGTAGTACGCATAGAATTTGTCTACCTTCATCTAGGCTTCTGCCGTGTGACCTCTAATAACACTACATCTCTCAATACACAAGTATTGAGAGATGTAGTGTTATTAGAGGTCAAACAAAGTTATAATTTCTAAGTGTCGCCTATAACAGGGGAAGAGCGCTGATGTCTGAAATACAGATATTTTATATCTAGTTCGGACACAGATGTTCAATTTCTGATCATAGAATAAAGTGTTTTATTAGTGTATCACCTTATTATTTAAATGTCTAGATATTTTTAACAAATAACTTATTATTAATTAGTGTTCCTTTATTAGGTGATACACCGTGGTATTTTAAAGTTCCAAATAATGTTTAATAACCTTATCCCACAAATATTGATAGCTCCACATTCACTTTGTGGTGTTAGGCTTCTACTTTTCGTGTCGATACTCTTACTTTTCTTCGATAACATTTCAAACATTTGCACGCCACACTTGTTAGAATGACTAATACCATACCATTGACTAATTAATCTTCAGACTATTTATGTATAATCCTACTAATATTATAAATGTGAAAGTTTGTATGTCTGTTACTCAATCACGTAAAAATGGCAGCAAGGTTATGGATGAAAGGCGCACAGATAGTTTATAACCTGGATTAACACAAAAGATACTTTTTATCCTGGTAGTACGATCCCGGGGAATAATTTCTGACCTAAACGCGGGCGAAGCCACGGGCTTAGCTAGTGTGCTAAATTCTGACAAATAAATGATTATGATTCTGATGTTTTTATATTGATTGAGCCCAGTAGGTGGCCACATTGATCGTGGCATCAATGGCATTCTTTAGATCATTTGAGGTGCAGGTGAACGGGCACTTAGGACACTCCAGCAAAACACAAATAGATATTTCTGTGCAACGCCTATCTAGGTCAAATGTACATAGATATTGCAGCACTATTTAGGTCAATCAAGCACATTTGTGCCTGCACGAGATATAACTTCTTAAAACAACTGTATTTAATTACTAGCTGTGCCCGCGTCTTCGCTCACGTTATCACATGGTTGTGAATTATTTTGGTATTAAACATTTATGGGAACTTGAATTCATAAATGTTGATAGAACCGTCAACAACAGAGTTAGGAACACAAGCAAAAATATTTATTTTTGTACTAAGTACATAACATCACGCCTGTTTTTCCCGAAGCCAGCAAAGGTAATTAACCTATATATAAAGTGACCAATTATTTTTTTACTCCAAACAGGACATCGGTTTTTCTATCTCAATTAGTAGGGCCGATTCATAAAGGAAACTCAATTTTCCGAATACCAGCCTAGGTTCTCAATGGAAAAAGAGAAACATTTATTTTTATTTTTATATTTTCAGTCATTTTTATAGTTGCTAGCAGAACAAATTTGTTTTAATACAACTGGTGAGCATTTAAGTAAGAATAAATCTTGGCACGTTTTTTTTAATATATATATTTTTTTTTTTTAAATATTTGGCCCACCAATTATCGCGCGGTTTCTGAAAACGGGACAATTTTGCGTCCCCAGGTTTTTTACGGGGACACCGGGACGAAGAACTGAAAAAAGGGACAGTCCCATTCAAAACGGAACGTATGGTCACTTTAGGTATATAGTACACGCGAAACGCATATTTTCTAGTGTAAAGCTGGGTACTGACTGGCGTTACGGGGCTCTGTTCTTGTCTATTGGTAACTGTAGGTTTGCGACTTTAACACTGATCACACTGATTACAGATGTGTGAGTTTTGGTGCATGTAGTCGTGCGCCGAGCCCAGATTTACTGACTGCGATGTTAGCGCGTAACATATCTTCCTCCTTTTAATATATCAATGCTGACACATGACATTTCCCTCATTCCTCCGCACCACATACCCATACCATGACAACCTATTTCCACACAACTTTTCAGTCACCGGTGTCACTTTTAGACTTCCTCATATTTATTCTATCCATTCGCGTAACACGACACATCCCATCCACATTTAAGCATTCTCATCTCAAATGCATACAATTGTCATTCATTCATCCCTTCTGTGCTCCAATATTCTGATCCATATAAGACAGCATTGTTATTGTTTTATAAATCTTCCCCTATGTTTAAGGAGAATGCGGGTGCTTGTACATCATGTAAGGTAAACATAGTAATTTTCATGCTTCAGGGCTAAGGTAGGCAGGGGAATGGTAGGTTCAAGCTCAAAGCAAATATATCTAAAAGAGATAGAAATAAAATCGCCATTGCATGTTTTGCGCACAACTCAATTTACAGTTAGCTTGTTTCAAAGCATGACCTACCACATTTTTGTGAAAATTCTAGATAGAAGGTAGCACTCACAGCAATAGACTGGTCACCCAGAATAGAATTACCGGTTCCCAATGTGTTTATGCAAAATTTCTTTTTAAAGAAAATTTCTCGCCGACTGGTTGTTGCTTCACGTGACCAGAGAGCTTGCTCTTTGGCCAAAGTATTAACATTGCCATTTAACGTGGCAATGCTGCCAGTCTTGTGGGCATGTTTCAGGATTACAGCAATGCAGATTAGACAGTACAATGCCTAAGTGTCCTGTTGCTTTTGTATCAATTTGTATAGTTAGTCATTTAATTTAGTATCTAGTGTAAATAGTTAAGTAAAATTGTCAAAGGAGGAAATTATAGATACAACATTACCATGTTACCTCTACAGCTCACTTATATGCTGAACAATACATATCAGTTACTAATAATATATAAAGCAGTTGACAGACTACTGCACTTGATGATAACATTCATAAAACGCTTACAGTTTGAATCAAATATTACACTTTTATGTTTGGTTGTTGTTCGTTTGATCAACCAATGTTAACAGTATGTTGTTATGTCAATTTATTACACTGAGCTCAAATCTCAATGTAAAAACTACAAAGAGCAGTACTCAATCAAGGTTTAAGTGGAATATAATTGGATAAAATTTACTCAGTTATGGAACTTTTCAAAGATAAGACAACACTATTAGTTATGAATGGAAAGCAACAAGTATATTATAATATAAATAAATGTAATAAAAATTCAATGTGTCTGAGGATTTATTATTCATTCATGATTCTTTATTTCCTGTTTCTGGTTCATATGGAGCTAAGGAACTGAATCTACTGATGATGTTTTGGACTAGGCCATGTTCTGTTTACAAGTGAACCACGGAGACTTCTCTCACACACACACTTCTCTAACACACGGACGGATCTCAAGAATGCTGCTGATGCCATTCTATACCAAAGTTCATATGGCCACCTACTATATAAACAATACTTATTGACATGAAGTATTTGCATACATGCAGTTTCTTGTAGGATAAGCAATTCATTTTCAATAGTTATAATGCATACAAAATAATTAATTAATGGCATAAGTGCAGTAATTAATAAAATGTGTATATTACAGTAAGTTGTTTTATGTTAATTTATTATGATATTGGTTCTATATTATAAGCTCAACCACAATTATTAAAGCAATTGTTGCAGCTATCCAAATATAGTGAACATTTTAATAATAGTTAAAAGCATGTCGGAAATTTTTAAAGTCGAGTCTCTGATTTCATAATTCAAAATAATAAGGCAAAGTACAAAAACATAAAACTAAAGAGTCTGGTAAAGATTTATTGAAAAAATCACACATATATTACTTGGCCATGGGCCATTTTTGTTTGAAAAGACCATCGTTCATCTTGTATCTACCTTAAAACACAGTGAAGCTATTCAGAAAAATTCATTAAAGTGACCAAGAGAAGTGGTACATTCGCCAGGCTGTGAAAACATAATTAATTACTGTATTATACTAAGTACTTACTCTTTGACGACGTAAAATGGATCTTCTAAAGTCATGTCAAACAAGAATAACAACGTTCAAGCACAAGCTGATTCATGTGACGGACAAACTAGGCACGAAAACTTGCAAATAAAATTCACGCAAACAGATAAACACACAGGTGTATCCAGACGATCCTTCGCCTATCCCACAAAATATCGACAACATGATACGTACCTACTCTGTATATAAGTCGCTCGATGAGAACAGTATTCTCCGTCCCTTGCTAACTTATGTAAAACAGGGAGAGCCCGAGCTGCGTAACAAGTCAATGTTGCAATGCGCAATCGCACCACGGTAGCCGCGAGCAGTGGAGACGACTAGATGCGACATCACCCCCTCACTCCCTCAATATTATCACAGTACGTACGCACTTTCCTCCTCTTTTTCCACCCAAAACTCTCCCTGAAACCCCAACCCTCAATATCTCCCTCTTATTTATTTGCGTCAAACACATAATGTCATTCTTGACATTGACAATATGAAAAATACATTTTTAAGGCTAGCTACGAAAAATACGATTCTGTCCGGGTACTTTAGGAATTATTGCATTTTTTGAAAAACGAAATAGTAAAATGAAATTTACTGCATACTGCACAGCTATTCACAAACGTTCGATTCACTATTCGATTCTATTGTTAAGGTTCGTTCAATGGGAAAGGTACAAAATGGTAGTAATGGTAGATTTATTAAGGAAGTGAACAAATAATAATTATTAAGTATTTCAAAGTATAAACTTAAGTGTAACTATTAAATATACATTAAGGACATTATGTGGTTTATTAAAAAGTAAACCGTTCGTAAAGTTTTTATAAAAAAATCAATTGAGATTTTCTTCTTATAAACTTTCTTCGAAAACGTCAGAGAACTAAACCATGGAATTTGTAAGTACTATTTTAAGACAACTCAATCTGAATCTAAGTTCTGAAGAGATTTTATTTATTTTAATAGTTATTATTTAATTATTGAAAAACATCATTGTTTTATTTAGTATAAACATTACGCGACTTTCACATATCACCTAAAACTTGGCTGTAGGCAGCGGTCAAAACATTATTATAACTGAAATGAAAGAGACAAGCTGTCTACCATCCATGCTTAAAATATAGAATACTATTAGGAAGTGGAATGTGGATAACAACTGCCACTTGCTGACCTCAGATGTCGCTTCTCACTAGTATAAGAATTTGACAGCTAGCTTTCACGATCCAGACTCACGAATCTCGTAATTGCCGAAATTAGGGATGCGATTCTTAATACAAACAACGATTTTTGAATCGATTCAAGTTAAAATCTAAAGAATCGATTTAGAAAAAAAATAGAGTTTTAAAAACGGTCTTTCGTCGATTTTATCTTTATTAAATTAAAAAAGAATCCTTTTTTATAATAAAAGTGAAAGTGAAGATTTATATTTAACTAGCTGCTAGCCGTGGCTTCCCCCGTGTGGTTATTTCCATAAAAATAAATAAAACTGAAGTGTCTGTTTGTAATGTCAAAAAACAGCTGGCAAAAACTTTGATTTTAGAAAGAGCCATGCGGACGATACCGCATGCAGCAGATAGTCTAAAATAAAAGTAGTTTAAGTTACTCCTTATAACATTAGCTATCTGCCAGTGAAAGTCCCGGCAAAATCGGTCAAGCCGTTTTGGAGACTAGCCAGAACAAACAGACAGACAAACCGACCGACAGACAGACAAACTGACAGACAGACAGACCGACAGACAGACAGACAAAAATGAAAAAATACTTTCTTGTTAAGTACCGTAGATACTTTGTAATAGTAAAACGCTATTAGTTAGACATTACAAACAGAAACTTCAATTTTATTTATTTGTATAGTAATAATCTATATTTTATTAGATCGAAATCATTACAATTCCCAATGTTGTATATTGGTGCCGATTCGCTTGTTCACAAACTAAACTAAATTTAAGTTAGTGCATCTTTTTCTTTATATTTAATTAAGAAAAGGACAGAAGATAAATTTTAGTTTAGTCCTGTCAAATTAATTAGCGCTTGACGTAAATTGACGTAATTTTAGTCGGCAAGTTTTTAATCACGTCTAAACTTGTATGGAGTAGTGACAGGCGCTGATTAATTTGACAGGACTAAACTAAAATTTATCTTCTGTCCTTTTCTTAATGAAATAGAAAGAAAAAGATGCACTGAATTTAAATTTAGTTTAGTTTGTGAACAAGGGAATCGGCACCAATGTCCAGACTTTTGAGAAACAAGTCTGGCCAGTCTACCGGGATCCAATCGATTCCATTCATCAGTTGCGATATTGCCGGAGATCAATTAAAACTGCTTACATGGTACAGACGCCAGCAGGTCAAGCTACCCGAAACTGTCAAATTTTCGCAATCAACCTTAAACCTTATACTGTAGTGATAAAGTTGAAAATCTATTCAAGAAGTTTGACAGATTGTAGTAGCTTGATGTGCTGGCGTCTGTACATGTACAGATGATTCTAAAATGCACATGTGTTTCAAGAACTCAATTTATTAACCTATTTACTAAACAGGAGTAAATAGGTTAATAAATAGAGTTTTTGTTTTTGCCAGAAAAGTTTAAGATCACATTTCAGGTGCCTGCGAAAAATGTTGTTTAAATTTATTTTTCGAATATATTTTGATAAATCGATTCGACCCGTTGATTAAATAATCGTTTTTTGTGACCAATAAAACCGATTCCTTGATTAATCGATTTCAGATCAGCAACACTACTTAGTCTACTTAGTCTGTGGCATTCGTAGTCGAAATAACCTGGGTCCGTCTTCGTCATAGTCATTTTTAATTTAATCTATGTTGCTCCCCTTGCTTTCACAGCTCATGGTAGTTTACACGAAATATTATTTTATTACTTTTAACAACAATAATTTAGTATAAATTCAGTAAGATGAATTCTGTTCTAAATCCTGAGGCTCCAGAATTTTACCCACACTTGACGTCTTTTACACAGGTACGTGATTCAGCGAGTTCCTTGACTCAATGACAACAAGCATGCTGTTTCTTTTATTATTTGCGTCCCTAAATTATGCGTAGTTTTTATTATTTACGTTAAGAGATTTTTAAGAATTATGAATTTTGTGGAGATTTATTTGAACGAATGATCATAAGCTGACAGTATTGTCATCAGTTTATTGTAAATTTGTGATATTTAACCAAAAGTATTGTGTAAGTTTAACTTCGTAAAATTTTGTGCAAATGTGTCTTGAACACAATGTTCTTCATCACAAACATGCTACCTAATATTTAAAAACATGTGATGATCTTAATAAGTGATGGAATGCATGGTTAGATTAGGTATTGGAGTAAATGAAAGGTCCAACTACAAAGTTCAAATTATTTATTTTTATTGTAAGATCAAATTTGTCATACATAACCAAAGAGTTTAAAAATAAATTAAATAATAGGTTTCAAAATCCTGTTGGTTGCCTATTACAAAATTATTTGTAACACTTGTATTGTGCAACTGGTTTTGTAATTCAAAAGTCTGTGAATACATATTACTTCATTTAAAATAACATTAGACATTTAAGTAAAACTTTTTTACAGTCCGTTCAACCGATTTTGACTTCTATTGTGTTGTTGGCATGACAAATGGCAGCTGCAGTAAACAGTTAGCATTGTAACCACTTTTTTTGCTTTTAATACCATCCTTATGCCTACGGAATAGAAGACGAAATCGGTTGAACGGACTGTAAAAAGGTTTGTTTAAATGTCTAATCTTATTACAAACGGAGATTAGTGAAATATATAGAGAGTATTATTATTATTTTTAATACCTCGTTGTTCTGGGTAAAATTCCTAGGTCAAGCAAAGGGTTTATGGAATTTTGCCATCTGGAATATCTCAGTAGCAGCCGGAGTCTGGATTCGGGCCTGGTTGGTGGCAATAGGCTCGCCCCCTATTACATGGGGCTTAACTGGCAAAATGTGGGTGTACTGTAGGTAATCCGGTGCCTAACCCTTTGAGGAATACAGACGTGATGTTTGTATTATAATTTTTGAAAGCACAACCCTCATAGATGGATAAACGGAATATTTAACTTGGTAGTACAATCAAAACTGTTTGTAACGACTTCGCTTAAAACGATGTACCGTTATAATGATGAAATTTTGAGGTCCCAGCATTTTTGTTCATGGTGTTTGGTTATAAGGACTATTGACTATAACAACTGTAATCCGACAGTCCCTTCCAAGTCGTTATAAATCTGGGGCAGTCTCCCATTCAAATCAGGAGTGAACAGCAGATTCATATTGGCAAGATATAAAAATGCTGATAAATATGTTTGTAACAAATTTTGTTTTCAAATGATGTTGTTATGCAACACAACTCACTATCATTATGTTATACTTTCACACGTAATTGACCTTAATATTTACAACTTGTGCTAAGACATAAATACTTTTAAGATTTTACTGTGTGTTACTGAAAACTTTTCAGTAAAGTTTGTCCAAAATCTTTATAATCATGAACAATGTTTTAATGAATAACAAACATTTTAGAATTATTTCAAGGCTTTTTTTGATGTATTTACCTTGAACATGTATCATTTTCTCAATCAGGTACGGTGGCCAGCACATCAAGTTACCACAAACTGTCAAATTTTCTCGTTCGATTTTGAACTTAATCGTCCGTTTGAAAGTTTAAAATCGTTTGGAGAAATTTGGTAGTTTCATGTAGCTTGATGTGCTGGCCACTGTACATGTTTCAGTTAACTTGTTTTATTTAATTCTGTTTCAATAAATATTTTTTTTCTTTTTTAAAGACATTGCCAGACGATAGGATATCCCGTGTATCATGGGTGGGTTTGCATACACAAAAACCTAGACAGGGAACAATTATTTGTGTGCCATATAAATTATTGTTCTGTCTGATGATTGAAACCAAGCAAGCCAATCGGGTCGTATTTTGCTGTTGTATGCATGCATCAGTCATATCTCATTCTACTGTCAGATCTTAAATTCTTACTTCAATCTCTTGACCTAATAATACGCTTGACTCAAAAATAATAAGTAGTAACAATTTTTCATTTTCCTTGAAAGAATGCAGTCATAAAACCATGTTGAGAATATTGCAGTCTGTAACATTATAATTACAACGTGTTCAATGCTTGCAGGGTGGTTATGTTAAAGTAAATAAATCAATCAAATCCTCCAATACCTTGCCTGCTGGAACCTCATATGGCCTCTTCAAAACTTTTACTGATTTCAACATTATATCAAGCCAGTTAAGCGAAAATGTAGTTCTACAATCGAACCAAATAATTTCAACCGAGCTACCAGCTGTGAAGCTAAAATGGTAAGTCAAATATAACAAAGAATTAATACCTAATCTGTAAATACTTTGTTAATGTTATGCTACATTACAAAAGAGTAAATTTCAATGTGTTTGTGTACAGACTACAGATAAGATTAATCAGATTATTTATCAACAACTCTTAAGCAAGTATTTCATTTGCCAGGCAATAAAAGCCACAGCCTGTGTCATTTGCAACATTGCGTGAATACGCTGTTTGTCAGGACGATGAGCGATGCTACATTTCAAATCTTTTCCTGGTCGCGCGATGTTGCAGGTGACGTCGCGGGACGTTTTTGGCCTTGTGAATTTATGCTAACAATGGTGCCGATTCCCTTGTTCACAAACTAAACTAAATTTAAGTTCAGTGCATCTTTTTCTTTCTATTTCATTAAGAAAAGGACAGAAGATAAATTTTAGTTTAGTCCTGTCAAATTAATCAGCGCCTGTCACTACTCCATAAAAATTTAGACGTGACTAAAAACTTGCCAACTAAAATTACGTCAATTTACGTCAAGCACTGATTAATTTGACAGGACTAAACTAAAATTGATCTTCTGTCCTTTTCTTAATGAAATAGAAAGAAAAAGATGCACTGAACTTAAATTTAGTTTAGTTTGTGAACAAGGGAATCGGTACCAAAGTTTTTTTTTTTTTTTATAGCCATTATGACAACAAAAAAAATGTTTGTCCTGCATGTAGATTATTAAAAAATATTGGACACATATTTTTTCTTTTTTTACGTACCTAATCAAAACATTACGGCGATACATTGAGTTCAAATGTGGCATGACGTCACTTCTCAGTAGATTTTATACGTAGCTGTGACGTAACGAGCCCCTCTCCCCAAGTTTAATGTAATGTAAATGTTTTATCTAATTCATTTTTTATTAATATGATAAAGCAAAAAATACGTGTCTAATATTTTTTTTATTATATGATTGACGGACTAAACAGTTTTTCTTTTTCGGGGAAGCGCTAACGTAAATTACCCAGCGAAATTAAAGTTTTCTAAATTTTTTTGCAATTTGTAGCTCATTGTCTGGGTATATGTTGATTAATGTTATCACATATGATACGCGACCGTCTAATAACCATTAGAATCAGTAATACTGTAAATGTAATCATAGCCCCATTTCCTCCCGTGGGTGTCGTAAAAGGCGACTATGGGATTTACTAGAGAATGGGCAGCAACGATCTCTATGCATTTTTAACACCATACTGCGATCACCAACCCGCCTGCCAAGCGTGGCGATTATGGCAAATTTCCCCTTTTTGGGGGAGGCCTATGTCCAGCAGTGGACGTCTTTCGGCTGAAATGATGATGAATCCTAAAACTCATGATTTTATGAAATAGATTATACGAACTTAAGGAGTTGTATTACTAATTCTAATGATAATAAAATTCTGTAAATACATATTTGAGACGGCCGCGAGTCATATTTAGATCAACATACAACCTGATACTGACCCGCAAAATGCGAAAAACGTAAGAAAATGTTGATTTCACGGGCTTCCCTGACGCTTCCCCCTCCCTTAACGTGCTTACCGAAATAATGTTCAAAGCAGCCGCATTACAAACACACCTTTGACAAAAAAATCTCCTTTACACGTAAATAAATCTCATAAATGCACCGCAATTTACAACAATTTTTCAGTGACTAGTATTTTTACTGATAGTGTAATCTTTATTTGTTTATTCGTTTTCTTTATTTGCATCACTTATCACTATCCTGATTCCTTACACGCTACAGAACTTTGTAAATGCTTTACAACAATAACAACAATACCTTTACTTTTGCATCTTCAGTAATATTTTTATTTATCGGGTGTAAAAAGATGCATTAAAACGATCCCGAGAGTCACTACTCCTGTCATTTTGATCGTTTTTTTTTGTACTAGACTGTACCCGAACCTTCTGGTCACGGAGATATTCAAAGATCAAAGTTCCAAGTGTTATTTCCTTTTATTCACGAGAACAAGTTTTAAATGTTATCAACTTATGACTTAACTTAAAATACCACACAATGTTTTGCGTGCGTTGCATTGCGCGCTGCCGTAAACAGCGATTTTTCACAGCAAAAATAAAAGTCGTAGCAATAATTTTTACTCAATGTTACTTAGTTTGATGTGAATAATAAGTAGATAACGGATAATTGTTGGGTCTTTTTACACACTGTATAAAGATAGTGACTTTCATGTCCACATGAAGTTGTAATAATATAAATCTTGATCAATTTCATCTAGAAGTAAGTCTTGTGCCTACAATAGAAGCAATTCACTTTTCAATGGTTTCACATGCTGTTTGCACCTATAACTGCGAATCTCATAAATATTTGAACATGCGCTACTCGCCCTGGCAAAAGGACATGAATAACAAATCTATACAACATTCTTGAAATACCTATTTGCAATCTGTATTTTAGTGTTTTCACAAAGATAATCGCATATCTATGTGAGACATGCTTGTAGAAATAATGTTTATCGTATCAAAATGGAATACACAGAAACAGCTATCTTTGCCTCTCCTTTATTTGTTTTCTACTTTCATCAAGCTGCCGCCGTTGAGTACTATTTGTTTTAAAATATATTTGGAAAATAATTTTTCCCTGCTGTGTGTCATACGATTTTGCTGGCGTTTTGTAAACCGCGCTAAGCTCGCAAAGTGCTTTTCTACATTTTCACAATATGCATTTGCGAACCTAAAATAGAAAATAATACAAATATTGCTGCCATTTATAAAAAAAAAAAAAAGTTCTAAGACGTTCTAATCAAATATTATTATATTTTAGCGATGAACACGAATCAAACACTGAGAAAATAGCTGACGTAAACGACAGTATCCTCGACAGGATCAACATAAACATTGACACCGCAAGTGGTGTAAACAAATCAAGTGACACGTTTATAAATGGAGTAAAGACAACACCCAATGTGGCTCAGTGGAATTCCTCTCCTGTCATTGCAAAAATACAGGTTCGTATGATTTGATTATCGATTTCAGCCTTCCAATTCTGTACTAACTCAACAGAGAAGGATCTGGAGGTACCTCTACATAAAATAGCGCAAACATCCTCAAAGATAAAGCTAATATCATCAGAATATCCACTACTTTGAGCAGCTTATTGCATGCCTTTTTATTCAACTTCAAAGGATGTTACGTATTCAAAGAGTATATTTTTCTTGTGTGTTCATGTATATAGCGATTTCTTCGTGATAAACCATATATATTTAATTACCTTTGTTTGGGTAGTTTTAGAGTTAGATTCAATAATACGTACTTATTCCGATTTGTGTATGCTGATGATGTTATTAAATGTCACTGAATTGTAAGTAGGTAGGTTCTACAAATAAAAAATGCCAAAAAATTAAAATACAAAACCAAAGACACCGACTTCTCTAATAAAGGTTATAATTTTTCACTGGGTAGTTTTTTTTTTTTTGGGAAGGCGGTTGTTGTTTTTGTAAGATTTTCATTTAGGTGCAGTCTCAGTAACGCAGTGCACCACTTCTGCAGCCGTATAGCCGTTGCGATACCAAAGTAACCGCCTCAACACCTCGCGTTCATCTGTCCGACCTTCCTAGAAAATCGCTCGCAAGATAGCCATGCGTACAAATGACGTAATAATAACCCATATCGCATTCGCGTATCAATCATAAATCGCATTAAATTATAGCAATCTACTGTACGCTTGTTTATTAGTAGACTCCCACGCTTACGTACGCTAAGTAATATAAAATAAGGCCGTACTCGCAGTCGCACCAAGTACATATCTCCGGTCACCGGTCAGCAAGCTCAGAATAAGATATAGGTAGATGGTGTAACCCGCAGCGAAAACAGTAACAATCACTTCGCGTTTAAGAAGAAAAAACGTTATCTCATGTCTTAGAAATTATCTTTTTCGGAGATGACTCAACCAACTCAGTCGATTTAACTCATTGTTCGCGAAATTAATGTATGTATAGAAAAATGCTCGAGCATAATGCCGCGTCGTCCCCAGTCACCTTGCTTTACATTACATTTTGAACACGTGCTATAGATAGTTGGTGCATTAAAGTCGCAAATGAGGTCGAGCCGTCGAGACCTTGAGCGCCAGGACGTACGGATGCGGCCTCGGCCGCGGCGTTGATAAAGACATTGATAGTACAGACACACGTCATTACACCGCCTTTGATACCATCCTTATCCTCCAATTTGCTGCGTTGATTGGCTGTTAAGTATGTAATTCAAGTCTTAACTTTTCCTGCTCGGAAAATCGACGGCTCTCATACATTGTTGAAGTTGAAAAGGTCAAATAACACTTTTCAATTCCTCGAAATTTTAATCGCAATTTTGTGACTTATTTATTTCACCTATCTAAACTGAAGGTTTTGCTTTTAAGAACAAAATCCGAATGATATGCGTATGATAAGAAAACGCCAAAATAAACATAAGATTACCTTCTTAGTTTTAAAAGGAAAGTTTTTCCCTATTCACTTCACTCTAGGATGGTTTTCATGACACAAGCAAAAATATTAATTTAGAGATGATAAAATCAATCGTAGGTAGGTACTGTACTTATTATCGATAATAATTGGTTGATTGATAGATTGTCGCTCGACGTGTTTCTCCAATCTGCGATCATCCACTGCAACTGAGAGATTTCTACCTGAACGCCGCGCGACGTTGATCACAGCATACGAGTACTATCTTGTGGGTGTAGTAGGTGTAATAACATCCCAACTATGTTTTATTGTGGACAGTAGATTGCGCAAAATATATGATCAGGCAGGTTTATCTTCAGCTCCACGAAGCGAGCTCGATAATGTTTGCACTTCTATAAAAAAAAAGTTTAGTATAACGAGTAGAATCACCCCCCTAAAGGATGGACGTGTCTAAATTGGCACCCTGTATGTAAAGATTGTGTAGGTATATTCGGCGTTTTCGGATATTTTTTTATTTCGTACCAATATTTTATAGCCAGGGGGTTGCAAGTGCACCCTCTTGCACCCTCTTGCACCCCCCGGCGGCCATGATTACTGATAAAAATTAATGGACGCGTAAATGTAGAGTATATTACCATCTCATCTCACTGCTATCACTTTTCCGTGCAATTCACCACAAAGGTAAATTATATTGTTCTTCTACTATTATCGAATCAAAATTATTATACGCACAGCGATTTATACTATTTTCGAAAGCATCGTTACTTTGTGTGTCCTTTAAACCTTTGACTCCGTGGTTTGTTCTTAATGTTGTTTAATATTTCAGGTGGGCTCAACAACATTTATTGGCGCTAAAAATATTACTCGACCTCAAATCAACTTCAAAGATACGATCGACAATTCAGACAGCTTGTGGGTGCCAAAAATATCGGACAAACCAAACAATATCAAGCCTCTGGCTTTGAATATTTTGTACAGCGACGAGGGCGAGGCAGTTGGGTGAGTTGTTACACGTGTATCTGTCGTAATGGGTGGTAAATTGGCAATAAAATCGATTAAATTGAATAATACCGCGGCTGGCATGCACGTTGCCGCATACCGGAAGAGACTGCATCCAGGCACAGCGTCGCAATTCATCTCTAACGCTGTAACAACGTAATCACCCCTTATCTTCTCGTTACTGCTGCCATATATAGCACCTGTATAGAATTGCATACAACTTAAACGGTCAATTCTATAGGCAATCAAAGACATTGTTGTGTAAGAGATGTTCTTCTATTCAATCATAGTTCCTGGACACGTTTACTACTTGTACTTTGGACATAAATCACGTTCTGACTACATGCGTTGTCGTAACATACCTACTTGAGAAAATAAGAAGTGTTTGTACATGGACAGACATTTTAAACGAAGGTTTCCTGGAGAAAAAGCGCTTTGTAACCGCTCATTGTTTATGTCCATCGACAACATGAAAAAAACTCAATATATTCTATTAAACTTGTCACTTCTGCTATAAGTAGTTGCTTTTTCTTGTTGACCCATTGACCGCTCCACTAAGCGCAATAAATTGCCACCATGACGCCTAGCTATAAATTGACTCGCTCAATTTTAGTCATTTAAGTCTGTTAGATACATAATATGGAGGTTAACAAATCATTCCAGTGCTTATATAATTTGGGTTCGACGATCATTTACAAAGTTTTCACAAATGGAGAATAAAGCATTAAATTAGATTCATCTCTGAATTAATTCTGAAGATTTCATTTAAATACATGTCTACTGAAAAGTAATATAATAGATAGATAGAATACTCTTTGTTATGTACACCATAAAAATTACAGATTATAGAGAATTATACAATGGGTGGACTTAACGCTAAAAGCGATCTTTTACAGACAACCTTTGGTTGGATCAAAAAGTAGAAGGAGAGACAATACTCATAGATATAATATCGTCGGACAAACACGAGAAGATAAACAACGTTACTAAAAGCTATCAAGATATGGTAAATCCAATATTAAAATCCGTAACAATGCTTTCAGATATGAACACCCATATCAAATTGAGTTGGATCAATATCATCCGCCCTCGCAGTTCATCGACCCCATGGAGCCGCTACCGTTTCCTGCACCTCTAGAGGAAACCATGTTCACGTACGTGGACACTGAAGCGAAGCTGGACGCTCTTGTGGAACACTTGAACACCGTGACTGAACTGGCTATTGACTTGGAACATCATTCCTATAGGACTTATCAAGGTCATATTACTTTCTTTAATACTGAACTTGATGATAACCTGCTGTACTGAACAAACATTGATAACTGCGCTAGCTTGCTGCATGTTGCCGATGTTTTGCTTCGCCGTAAATTGATGTGGTTTTGAAGTGGATTTAGAAAGTAAACAATCGTCAACTTACTTATGGGAATCCACTTCTTAGTCGTATAGATGATTGCAGATTGTATAAGTGATGGCATCCACTGTTATATGGCTCACCACCTACACGCCATTGTGCTAGATCCTCAGCAACTCTAGTCCAGCAATTGTCAGCAATGGTACTAATAAGTTTACTTAATATTAGCATTACTGCCCTTGTGTTGTGTCCAGGAGCATGACGACTGGCACAGTCAGAGAGAGGCCTATCAATAGGAAGTGAGATGAAGTCGAGATGGATGACGATGACATATTAGTACTTGCCAGGTAAGACGGCCCTGCAAGTACCAGGTCCTCTTGTGGTATGTAATACTAAACTTATCAATTTATTTTGTAGGTATAACCTGTCTGATCCAGGTGACGACTACTGAGGGCGGCGATTTTATAATTGACGCGTTGGCCATTCGGGAGCATATACACAAACTGAACCTGGCCTTCACTGATCCTAAGAAGATCAAAGTAAGTGTCTTTTACAACTCTCTTAGATAGAAAGTTCTGGTGACATCTTGTACTGAAGCTACTTTTAACTGAAGGCTATTTTTGTCAATAATTTAATAAGTAGACATAATAGTCTACAGTAGTCTACTAGTATTATTTGTTTTTAGGGTTCCGTAGTGAACAAGGAACCCCTATAGTTTCGCCATGTTTGTCTGTCTGTCTGCGGCTTAGCTCAGAGACTTAGTACTAGAAAGCTGTAATTTGGCATGGTTATATATGTATATTAATAACTTTTATATTAATAACTTGAAAAGTACTATAACACTTACCTCCTTACTAATAAACGTTGTATAGCGTCTGTATAGTTATACACCGATTTTTCTCTTTCACTCGTCAGTAATTTGACTTTCGATAGAAGAAGACAAAGCGTTGTGTAACTATACAGACGCTATACAACGTTTATTAGTAAGGGGGTTAATGTATTTAAAGTGTAGGCATATCTTAAACAGGTAAAATATAATATTGCACATAGTTTTCAGATTTAGAATGACGTAAACTCCGATCCAAGAATAAAATATAACTGTTTGAAATAAAATCGTGTTAATTATTTTAAAGGCAGAGAAGCTCTAAACATTTGGATTTTCATTTATTATTTTCTATTTATAAATTGTTTTTCCTTCTTAGCAAGAGAATCGTTACAAAAAATCGTTAATAATATTGCGTTATCTTACTAATCGATTCAAGTTTGTCGTGATTGAATGTAACCCTCTGAGTTTTAATGTGTTGATAAGTTTTTCTTTGTTATTTTTTACGTTTTGTTTATTTTATACTCAATTCTTTATTGCATTCCATATGTCCATGATATACCATCTATGTATTATAGATGGTATAACAGAGTAAAAGATCATTATTATTGTCGCGTAAAGTCGTGGTCACACGTAATTAAATAGATGTACCTACCTACTATGGATGCTCAGCCACGGCCGTCGACCAAAAAGGATAACTTATCACGAAAAAAAAACTATAGCAAATAATTAGAATGACTAGGAAAATGTTGACTACTCCTGAAACGTCACTTTGACAATGACATTTCTTTGTTTATCTATTTGATCTCGAATTTCATTTCAGAGTGTTATGTTAATATTCATTTTGTTTTTTAGGTTTTCCACGGTGCGGAACACGACGTAATATGGCTACAACGTGATTTCGGCGTGTACCTAGTGGGAATGTTCGACACGCATCAGGCAGCTATGGTGCTCAACCTGTCCGGCCTCTCACTCAAATACCTCCTCCTGAGGTATTGCCAAGTGAGCGCCGATAAAAAGTGAGAGAACTATCTAATAGTAGCTTGAACGTAACATTATGAAAAGACAATGACCAAAATGTACGGAGCCAAGGCGCTTTTTTTTCTTGGTGGCCTTTAATGTATACAAAGTATTGTTAACATTTTAAGACAGCATACTACGGTCCACTAGCGCGACTCCTTAAAAAAAATATTATCTCGTGACTGAGAAGGAATTATGAAAAACGGCTCAGTCAGCGACCTCGGTAAGTGTGTCGAGAATTTTCTAATACCTTTTATAACGTTTCATATTGAGACACGAAACAACCAAATTCGATCTAAAGAAAGCGGCCACATTCCTCTAGATCGTATTTTGTTGCTTCGTGTCTCAATATGAAACTTTATAAAAGGTATTGGTAAATTCTAGACACATTTACCGAGGTTCCTTATTTAGCCGTTTTTCATAATTCCTTCTCAGTCACGAGATAATATTTTATACATAGTGGCGCTAGTGGACCGTAATATGCCCTTTAAGTACGGCGTTCCTTGTCTATTCTTCTCTATACGTAACTACCTTTTGGAGTTAATTCATTATTACGCCTGTTTCAAACAAACGATTTGACTTTGATATGTTAATATTGTGTAGGTATCAGCTAGCGGACTGGCGCATGCGTCCCTTGCCCGCGGAGCTGATAGAGTACGCGCGCATGGACACCCACTACTTGCTGTACATCTGGCGCCAGATGAAGGCCGAGCTCTCGAAGGACGAGCAGACGCACCACCTGCTCAACGTGTTCGAGACCAGTCGACAGATCTGTGGCGCTGTAAGTTAACTTTTGCCGAAATACGTAGAGGAAAATGTCGTGAGGTTAGTTTTGAGTGTGATTGTGGATGGATATAAGAGAGGAAGACCAAAGAAACGTTGCATGGAGTGTGTGAAATATGATATGGGTAGAAAGGGAGTCAATACCGAGATGGAGGGAGCGACTGTCAAAGATCCAGGCACGGAGGAGTCTCGGTATGAAAAAAACCGGCCGAGTGCGTGTCGGACCACGCATAATGAAGGGTTCCGTACTTGGAAAGAATTTATCCTAAGAAGAAACTTAACATTGTAGTTGGTAAACATAATCTCCCATACATTCCAATTGCAAATGTAAGTTTGTACGTACAATATCGAGAGATTTACCATGTTATTTTAAGACCATAGACTTCTTATAGATTTTCCTGTAATCTATAAGTATAGAACTATTTTCTATAATTTTTTCAGAATTTTAGGTTCAGTAGTTTCGGAGATAAGGGGGGGGAATGGTCAATTTTCGTCTATTTTCACTTATAACTTTAAAACAATTTATTTTAAAATTATAAAAAATATATATATTTGAGACCCTCATAGTAAGCCCTTTCATTTGATATGTCACGCGGTACAGTTGCAAAACTTTTTAATTTTTTTTTTTTTTTTCAATTTTCTTGTTTGCTCCCCAAAACTGACCTCAATATTCTAAATTCATTTATTTACGGTTCACGTCCGTGTTTGGGTCACTCAAATTGGTATGTATACCAAATTTCAACTTATTCGGTCCATTACATAGATAAGGGGGGAATGGTAAATTTTCGTCTATTTTCACTAATAACTTAAAAAAAAAAATATATAAAAAAAATATATTTGAGACCCTCACAGTAAACCCTTTTATTTGATATGTCACACGGTACAGTCTGCAAAACTTTTTTTTTTTAATTTTCTTATTTGCCCCCCAAAACTGACCCCAATATTCTAAATTAATTTATTTACGGTTCACGTCCGTGTTTGGGTCACTCAAATTGATATGTATACCAAATTTGAACTTAATCGGTCCATTACATTCGGAGTAAATTGGCTGTGACTGAGGGACAGATAGACACACGAGTGATCATATAAGGGTTCCGTTTTTTCCTTTTGAGGTACGGAACCCTAAAAATGGTCACCCATCCACGAACCAACCGCGGCAAGCGTAGCTTAATCTGATGGATCGTGTGGCTGTTCTTACTTAGCCACAAACTCCTCAACGTAGGCGTCTAATAGAGAAGTATTGAATAAAAATACATGTTGCACCAACCCTAAATAAATTGGGATATGGGCAAGAGAATTATAATGACGTCCACTGCTGGACATAGGCCTGCCCCAAGCTTCGCCACATCGGCTAATGCTGCTCTCTGTAAGTTATGCTAATGAAGAATTTGACTCCGGATCAGCGATGTGTGATTTTGTAACACAGGAAGAGTGGGCCATATGCGCTTGAAATAATATTTCCTTTGCTTTCGACGTGGATTGCATTAATCCATTCACAAACATCTGGACAAACAACGTCGTCAACTATATATATGTGACGTTTGTTTTGGCTTGGTCGCGGCCGACGTCAACATTCATAATTCTGTATGTAGCTTCCAAATGGCACCGATGACGGCTGACGATGGACCGAACACCCCGCATCCCCTTGTCGCCGTTTATGACAATCGTGCGGAAATCCGTGAATTGTATCACTGTCAGTAGATCATTTAGTTTATGAAACCGACAAATTCCACCTCATAATGAAAGTTTGCTAGGCTAGAGTGGGATTGGGCGGGCCATGCATGGGCATAGATGGGCCAGAAACGCAGTAGGGGCCAGAAGTCGTCGCCGAAGAGAAAGGTCTAAGAAACGCTGGCGGAATGACCTTGAAGCGTTTATGGGAGATTGGCCGGATAAAGAAGTGTATTGAGAGTCTTTGGGGGAGACCTTTACTCAGTGGGACAATATAAATTGTTTTTTTTTTTTTAATAAGTATCCATACTAATATAAATGTCTGTATGTTACGTTTTCACGCCTAAACCGCTGAAACGATCGTCATGAAATTTGGCAGAGATATAGCCTGGGATATGGAGAAGGACATAGGCTAATTTTTTACGCGATAACCGATATCAACGCGGGTGGAGCCGCGGGCAAAATCTAGTGATAATATATACGACAGGCTGTGAAAAGACCCATCACATAACCGTCGTCCACGAATTCTGTATATCAAAATAAGTAACTTTGTATAAAAATTATTGCTGGAAAACGACTTTTATTTTTGGTGTGTAAAATCGCGAAGTACAGCCACGGACTTTAATTAATGAGCCACTTTCAGTACTATATTTGAAAAAAATATATATACATATATACAGGGTGTAAGGGACAGCCCTCCGCAGACTGATAGGGTGAATTCAGTATATCATACTAAGAAGACCGGTACATGAAATTATTACAGGAATGTTGAACAGGAATGGTGAACCTCATTTGTTTTATTACCTCACACGCAATGTATCGTTACCGTGGCAAAACGCACGTAGCGAACGGCAGCGCAGCGAATGAGTTCGATGAACTCTGTAGCTAGGCAGAAAGTGAACAGCTAATTTCGCGCGTCGTTTGTTAGAGTATTTCAACATCCATTGCTTGTTTTTTATTTTAGTTGTTTTATTTACATAAATGGAGTGCTTCGTACAGAAAATGTAATTGTACATTAAAATAAAGTAACCGTTACTGAAAAAAACGATAAAGAAAATGAAAATTTTCTTGAGAAAATTTCCAGTGGAATATGATTCAAAATAAGGAGCTTTATGCACCCTGTTAGTTTGCGGAGGGCTGTCCCTTACACCCTGTATATATATTATTATTTTTATTTAATTTTTACTTTTTTACAGGGGTAGTAGGGGTATTTAAAGTTGAGTTATAGCATTTAAAACTTGTATTCGTAAAAATACAAAATAAGTTGGAACTTTGACCGTCAATATTTCCGTACCCAGAAGATTCACAGGTATAGTCTAGTACAAAAAAATTACCACAATGATGGGAAGGACGCTCGGCTTCCCTATATACTAATTATATTATTGGAACTCTTTCAGACGTACAACAAGGAGGTAGTGACGGACACGAGCCACATCCCGCTGTACGTGCGCTCCAAGAAGTCGTTCAACTCGCAGCAGATGGCGGCGCTTAAGATGCTGTTCAAATGGCGAGACGCGCAGGCGCGCGCGCTCGATGAAAGTACCACGTAAGTTACTAGCACAGACAATGAGGTTATATTATACTAGAGGCGCAACGTCCTACTAAAAGTTTCCGAAAAACGTAACCACTTACGAGTTAAAGACGTAGCTTTGAAACGGATACATAAATGATGTCAATATGTCAAAATAATCTGTTTGTCTCATTTCTCCTTCCGTCAAACTAATTACGTTGGAACGAGACAAGACATTGTCATCGGAAAATCAGGCAGAGTTGCCAACGATCAACGTAATTACCCCAGAATGAATAAAGATATTTTTTATTGAATCAGTTACCTACTATGAAAGATTGTATTATGGAACTTTCAATAGATTGAAGATTGAAAGAAATTGAAGAATTTGATACATATAGGAAGAAAAAAAAATGTGCGTAAACGTCAATATTATATTTCAAAACTATAAAGATTGTCTCAAATAACTATTGTTTAAAATGGAATGATATTATTTCAATGTTTATGATAATCATTTATCCATACTAATTGTGGAGGATGGAAGCCACTAGATCCTAAATTACCAAATAAAATAAAGACTTTAATGATAATATTATATCTTTACTATACGGTTTACATAGTTTAACAAGTCATGGTTTAAAAAAAATTCTTTATATTGACAAAAAAAAAAGTAAAAAATACATACTGCCAATACTAATATAATGAGGTTGGTCGGTCAACAACACTAATATTATAAATGTGAAAGTAACTCTGTCTGCAGTCTGTCTGTCTGTATGTTACGTTTTCACGCTTAAACCGCTGAACCGATCGTCATGAAATTTGACAGAGATATAGCCTTAGATGGAGAAGGACATAGGCTACCTTTTACGTGATAACCGACATCCACGCGGGCGGAGCCGCAAATGATAAATGATTTTATTTCTGTAAGTAGTAGTTTGTAGTAAGTTTGTACAAACACTTTTACATGTCAATCTTATTTTTTAAACTAGATAAGGTCGGCGTTTCCTATCTGACTACTCTTGAAAATAAAGGCCGAAACAAACTCACCGGTCACAGTCTCTTTTAAAGTCCAGACATAATCTTGGTCAGATCATGCGAAGATTGGTGTCTGAAATGGGCTTTATCACAATGTGATTATAAACAATCTAGAATTTTTCATTTAAAAATATAACCTCACTTTACGTCTAAGATTATTTATGGCTATTAAAATGATTGCTGGTGTAAGAAGTGGTGATACATTAAGTTAAAACCTTCGAAATACACGTGAATGTGTTACTTTTCTATTTAGTAAGTGTTGCGCACTGCACAGTATGTTTAAACCAAACGGACTATAATAATAATTTTGTCTTACAGGAACATACATTCGTCATTCACTAAACTCCCAACAGTCTGGTAAAATCAAAATAGTTTTTACTGGTAACACTGATGGAACAAAAATGTTTGATAAATGTAATTCGTCTTCTAATGTTTTTTTTTGATAATCTGAAGAAAATTTAGCAAACTTACTTGTGAAATGTAACACCACTTGCTTTATTAATCTTTTTAGACCGTGACATGCAAATTTTAATCGCACATTTCACCATTTTGATATTTTTTATCCTTAAGCTATCGCTCACTTGCCGTCAAGTTGACAACTGAGTCAGATATGCCTGTGGACATATACGACGTAGTAGTGCGTCGTCGCCGTACATTGCTGATCTAGTCCTATATTACATAAATGAGCACAGAAGTCACTTGGCGCGTCATTACAACAGCACACATCTTAGCATCAAATAATGGAAACATACCAAACGGTTTTGCCAAAAAACAAATCCGGTTGGGGTGAAAACCTTCGATTTAGAAACTTGAAACTTGGAACAAATACTTATCTAGGTAAATAATAAAGATGGTAAAAATTAATTTTCTAAAACTAAAAACTAAACTTTTAATGGGGTGTTGAAGTTCCAAGGGGAAGTACGAAACCCGCGCGGACGAACATCACGCGGGCGAAGCCGCTGGCGCAAGCTAGTATAATATAATAGGGATGACGACAAACAAAAATTTGTTTGTCCGTCATGTGGCATGACGTCACTTCTCACTAGATTTTATACTGAGCTGTGACGTAACGAGCCCCCCACTCCCCAAGTTTAATGTATTTTATCTAAGTCATTTTTATTAATATGATAAAGCAAAAAATACGTGTCAATTTTTTTTTTATTATCTGATTGACGGGCTAAACAGTTTTTCTTTTTTTTTTATCCAGGCATCATCCCTATTATGTAATGACATATTTTGTCTAGCTCAATATCGACTGGTCCCTTAACCTCTCGTCTGTCGGAACGTAGATCTACGCGAGACACAATGGGTTTTTAATTGTGTCTCTAATTACGACAGACAAGTCGTTAAGCTAAGCGCACAGAATGATGGCATGATGCTCTAATATTCAAAACAGCATAATCATGTCTATAATATTCCCAAAGCGGGGACCCTGACTGAACGCCTCTCTGTGAGAGGGAACGAGCCATAATTTACCACGCGGATCCAGTGCGGTGAAATCCTTTATTTTAAAATAAATCAAATGACCGCCGTTTAAACTAGGGATGCCTCGATACGCCTTTTTACCGATATGATACCGATACCGTTGCTCTTATAAAAATATCGGCCATACCGATACCGATACGCTTATTGAATTCAAAAATGAAGGTAAAATAAATAAAAGACAAGTTAGTTTATTTTTTATTTTTATTAATATAAAAAGAACAAATAACAAGACAAACTAAATAACACCGTTTAAAACTATAGACAGGTTGAGATTAGTTAATAGTTTTAGTAATTAAAATTAACATTGATGAGAAAAGTATCGTTGAATCGGCCATAAAAAAAATATCGCCGAAGCCGATATATCGGCAAACTTCGAGTATCGCCGATATATCGGCATCGGTATTGGTTGCATCCCTGGTTTAAACCATCTTAAATTATTTAAAAATTAAGAAAATTTGTCCATGCACTAATTTAACTGAATAAATTACTTTCAGCTATGTGTACGTATGGATAATTATCGTAAATATTTTAAGTAACTACAACTGGTAGTTAACACCCAGAATTCGCATTTCAGAACCCGCTTTCAGCAACCGCAGTTGTAATTGAAATTGTTTGTTGCATTAATTTATTTATTTACATAAATCGTTGCCTTGGAGGGCAATGGAGCTAAGTCACAATTTTTGCGAAATGCAGTTAAGTACTTGTTGAAAAAGAGCCATAGTTTATATTCGCCAATTAATCTCTATGTAAACAGGTGTTTTTTTAATAATTTGTCAATAAATTCTAGTTTAGTTTCAATGAGAGACAAAAATTGTGATTGTAATCACAAAGAAAGTAATTATTCAGTGGTCAATAGTTGTAAGAGCTCATAAAACGCTTGACCACCAAAATTATGACATCATAATATTGTGTTATGACGCTGATTTATGTTAAAATAACTGTTCTCACATGCATCATTTATTTTTTAATCGTCTATAACTTAGTTCTGTCGAAAAGCATATATATAATGTTAGACCGCCATCGACGATAACTATGAAATGTTTGTCTGCAACAGATATCTTCTCCCCAACCACATGCTGCTAGCGCTCGCCGAGTCATTGCCGCGCGAGGTGCAGGGCGTAACTGCGGTATGCCAGCCCATGCCGCCCTTCGTCAAGCAGAACCTCATCACCATACACAGAATGCTCCTCTCGGTGAGTCGCAAGAATCGCGCTTTTAATATTGTCCCACTGAATTATCCGACAAGATACGCTCAAAAAACAAACATAACAACACAATGGGGGCTATCGTTTTTGTTCTCACCAGTTGGCGCCACTGGCGAGTAAGGTCCTGTCAGTACTTTTATAAATATGTTTTGGTTATTTTTAAGTACTCATTACTTGAAATAAATATTTATTTTATTACATTTTAAAATATCAAATGAATAGTTACATTATTACGTTCCTAAAATTGGCAAATTTTGCTTTCATAGAAACCTAGATATAGTGCACATGATACCAATTAGTTCAAAATTATCATTGAAAGATGTGTTCCAAGGCCATAATCACGTACGAGCGTTTGTAGGAAAAGTATGACGGGTCGTCCGCTCTTAAAATCATAAGCCATAAGTCAGGAATGTCACAATCTTTACAATTATGAATAATTTGTAACAATTTTCGATAGAAAATCGCGCAATCAGTGAACGTTCAGTTTCACATTTGACATTTCTAGGGACCTCACTCTACACTAGCGCCTCTAGCGGCTAATTCAAGCGCGATAGTCGTTATTGACGAGGATCCCTTCGGGGATTACGGGCGCGATGTTATGTGAAGATGCGCTCCTGTCAAAATGACAGTTAAATTCTGTATTGCCATATTAACTAATACGTGTCTTTTTTAGGAATAGGCCCTGTACTTAAATAGTTAGAAATAAAATAGGATTAGATGATTTTTGTCTGTGCATGAAAATACGAAGCTTCAAATCATGACAGCACAAAATTCGGTGATAACGATACTGTCATGGAATCAGGGGCCTTACTCCCGACAGCATTGAGTTCTGTATCAATCGAATTGGAGTCGAAATAAATGCTAATCCATACTCTTGAATCCGACACTAGCGTACGATCGTGCGGTGGTTCAAAGCGAAACTAACTTCGATCGAAAGATTCGTTAGGATCGAAAAGTTCTTACTCACACGCCATCTGACCGATAGATATCGAGTTGTTGGATCAAAATTACACGATATCAAAGAAGCTACTTTATTCAGATCGAGTGAGATTTTAGAAAGAAAGAAAAAAGCACTAGGGTATCGTTTTTTACATGAGAAAGTGAAAACATTCAACTACCTAAAAGTTACTAACCAAAGACATAGAGCGCTTGACGATGACGTAATCCGCCAGATACGCATAACAACGCCGATAATACTCGAACCTATGTCAATCTTGGTTTACGATTCGAATTGGTTCGGGAGTAAGGTTTTAAATCGAGTTCGGATCAGAAACTAGTTCGAATCGGAAACAAAATCAAACTAGAATCGTTTTCGGGAGTAAAGCCCCTGATTAGTTTGTGCTCACAAAACGCGGCCATTTGTAAATGATAATGCACTTAATTTAAATATCAAATTGATATAGACGTTACTGTGAGTTCTTTCGGCATAATCATCATCAATTTCAGTCGAAAGACGTCCACTACTGGACATAAGCCTCTTTCGGCAAACCTTAGGGCAATAGAAATAGTTAGATTCTAGTTGTAATGATACGATTGCATGTCAAACTGCATTTAGCACCGAAACTTGCACTATTATAGGCCGGGAATAGACGGACAGCTTGTTTGTTGCATCAGCGAACAATACACGATGCGCTCAAACACTTGAGCACTTGGCTTTAAAGGAGACTAACCAGAGTAACGAAGTTGAAGTGAACTGACGAGAGTGACGACGCTCAGTGTACTGCTTGCAATTATGCAAACCAACACGCATGTTGTAAAGAAAATCTTAACATCAACAAATTATAATAGTAGATAATTATATTATTTTCTTTAGATTATTATTTTTACTGACAAAAACCGGCCAAGTGCGCACAATGAAGGGTACGGGAATTAGAATCAATTTGGGATGAATTTATCCCAAGAACAAACTTAACATTTTAGTTGAAATTCATGTTCCCATACAATCTAACCGCAAATGTAAGTTTATACGCCGAATATGGAGAGATTGACCATAGACTTCTTACAGGTTTTCTGTAATCTATAAACAAAGATTTAAAAAAAAATATTATTCTTGTTTTCATAATTTTAGGCGCAGTAGTTTCGAAGATTAATGATCAATATTCTTTTTTTTTTTTAAATAGTATTTATTTTAAAATTATAACAAAAGATATCTTAAATCCGTACAATAAGTCCTTTCAATTGATATGTAATTTTTTTTATGTTCTTATTTGCGCCACAAAAGTGATTAACTGATCCCCATATTAGAAATTCATTTATTTACGTTATACGTCACATCCGTGTTTGGGTCACAGAAATTCATATGTGTACCAAACAAACATCGGTCCAGTAGATTCAGAGCAAATTGGCTGTGACAGACGAACAGACACACACAAGTGATCCTATAAGGGTTCCGTTTTTTCCTTTTGAGGTACGGAACCCAATTTTTTTTATTAAAGGAGAGTTTATTCATCAATCCCACCCACATACTTGATAATTTCATCGTTTAAAAATAACGTTGCAGTCAACCATGCTTGATCTTCTTGTGCCTTGGAAAAGCATGCTTGTGCTTTGCGGCATGCAGTAAAGAGATGTGCTCAGATAAAAACGCTACTAAATATGAGCATTATTGCATCAAAGTTCTGCTGATTATGATGATTTCTGTAAGCTCTGTATCACACATTTTGGCATTCAGTAAAGAAATGCTCACTCGTTAACAGGCTTAGGTTTCATCAAGCATTCATACGGATACTAGTTATTACTACACAGTAACTTCTGCCCACTGCTTGCTAAACAGAATAATGTTTCTTCAAAGTCAAAGAACGGAGTTCTTTAACTTCTGTTCTGCTATTCTGTCAGCCTATTCCCAGCCTTAAAAGCGCCTGAAAATTTCAGTCGACTAGAACAAATGCATGTAGTCGTCTGTAGCCGAACTAAACAGCCACACACGACAAATAGGTGCAGTTCGCTGTATTCAAGTGCTGTGTATGCTCGCTGTTGTTTGCAGTCAGTCTTTCGACAGTCTGCTACTGCTATCTCTGACGACGTATTTAGCATAGGAGCACAACTTTTCCTTTTACGTTGTCATTGGATTAAAGGACAACCGATATGGACACGAATGATTGTGAGTAATTTTATCTAATTGAGACGTTACTTCCTCTGTTTCTATACAATGTCAACCGCTGTCTCTCTGCTCACATTACGTTTTTCCGTGAAATGAAATCGTTTATTCTGTAAATATGATATCGAAATAACTTTTACACGTCATATTATAAAATAAAGCTAGATGGAGTCGACCTTACTTATTTGACTATCCCTGAGAAGAAATGGCGAAACAAACTCAGGGGTCAAAGTGTCTTTTAAAGTCCAGACATAATCTTGGTCAGATCGTGTGAGGACCATGTAGATCCGTGTCTAAAATGTTCTTTTGAAGAAGAACCACACAAATTTGAGTGGACCTGTCTAGTAAGCATTTTTTAGTAATCGTGTAGCTCAACTCAGGATTTAAAGAGCTCAACGACTCGATGAACAATACCAATACCAATAATGATGATAGGACATTTGAGTGATTACAGCGTGGACCCTCCTCATGGTCTCTAAAGCCGCGTTCCTATGACAAAACTGACCTGCATTTAAAATACGCGTGTTTAGTTATCCTTCTATTTAGTCATACATGGAACGCGCATCAACGCACGCTCTATTGAACGAGCCACAGTTTTCCGTGTCAGGAGTGTCATGCTAATAGGGCGCGAAATAACCGCGTAAGTCGTCATATCGTCGCATTAGTGATGAAGAGAGCTAAGCCACACTTTTGACCGAATTGAGTTATGAACACCACCATACTCGTCGTTTTTTCTGGTGGTGAAGAGATCTATGTGATAGCGCAACTAGAGGTTTGGTTTTACATTCAGAACTGAAATGAGTTAAATGAACAAAAACGCAAGTGGTGAATTTTTGATTTATCTTTATCTTGGAACCAGTTTAGTGTGGAATAGCTCCCTTCACTACTACTCGTAAGGCGACGATATAAGTTTGGCCGTAACTTTAGTTGTGTTCTGTAAAATTATTTTCAGACGATATACATTACATTACAATTACAAAGCCTTTCGTTTTAGTACTCCCTTTTATACGGAAGAGGCAGATAAATAAAGTGAAGATGCGTGGTAAAGTGCTGCTGTTTGTGTACAAAACCAGCACTAGTACACTTTTACAGTCGAAAACCGAGCATACCAACTTTCTCATACACCATCATACTTACTTTGCTTTAGTACTATTTCAAACTCTGTTTTACTCATACTTAGCCAAATGTTATTTATGAGCATGAATTATTAAACCTCTAATTTTACACACTGCTAGATGGCGCCACACGCCTTATCGCTAACTGTATGTAATGAGAAATGTTACTAAAAAGCACAAACTGAGACAACTGAATTGAAAATGATTGGCTTGTACAGTGTTTTCTTTTTATACCTAATATTTTAATGCACAATATATCACAAAAATGTTTGACGTTTGTTTAAATTCTGATTCAGTATTGATTTAAAAATCGATATTGACAATCGCTGGTGGCGCCAACTAGTGACTAGCAATAGCTCTGTCTAAAGTGATCTTGTCCTGTCCAGTGTCGCGAGTTGCCGAATGAGCCGCAACTGTACCAGATGCCGACAAGTATCAGGAACATTATGAATGCTACGCTGCAACCGTTGAACGCGTACAGCATGCATGACTTTGCGCATTACTCGGACTTCAGGTAAACTTGATTTGAAAACAATCGACCTCCGGTTCCTATAAATCTATTCAAGTTTGTCATATCTAGTGATTTGATTCGAATTTTATTCCACCCACCATTGTAAAAACAACTTGGATCAGAATTTTAGAAACAGGATCTTTTATTTTATCTCCTGAAAAAAGAATAATGTACTGAAAAAAAAAGTTGTTGCCACAATCAAGATTTTGTTTAGATTGACTAACTTGAGTAACTTGTTTGCATCTGAGCCTATCAAGCACAATGATCACAGCTACTACTTTTATTTGATTGAGATTTGAAACGGGATCTTGATTAGAGTTATCACAAAACCTATTTGCAGCAATCAAGTCAAAACATAGTTGTCTCTTTTTATCACTTCTACAATGATGTCATGTTAAGGGTTATCGAGAAACTTGTTTGAGCGTTCAATCATTTGAACTAGTATTGCTGCAATCATATCGTGATAATCAACTTAACTAAGATTTTGATTAATCTAAACAAGATATCGTCAATCAAGCTAAAAGTCACTTGATTGGAGTGCATTTTTTTTTTTCAGTGTGTTTATTAATAAAATCACTTGGGTCTTTCAAGCCTCTATACGAAGGTCAAAATACGTCGTATGGAATTGCCTTCCTCCTAGATCACATACAAAAATATAAAACACTTCCGTTCTGTTGACTTCTCCAAATGTTTACACTGCAAAAACGAACGTTATTAGAATCTAGAACAACTAAACATGCATGTATACATAACGGAAAGTTACAAAACATTCTAGCCATGCGCGCGCTACGCAGGCGTTTACAGTCACGTCTGCCGTATCATTTGAACTACGATAACCGCCCTTACTGCGACGACATAAAGTCGCTGGCAAGTCAACTGTTACGCTGTGTGTAAGGTTGTCTGTACCACGGTACGACTACACAAGAAGTGCACATGTAATGCTAAAGCGCAGGCTACACAACGTATTTATTAATATTTAAATACTCGTTGTAACGCGTGCCTTATGTGTAGCCAATGTTTAATCGGTCAGGTCAGCGCGTTACGATTGTTCATGAATAACGCTACTCTAAGTTAGCTTACCTTGCGGTGTGTCCTACGCATAAAATCATACTGTCGCAATTATGAATCCAGGGCCTCAAGTCTGCTATTACAATAGTGTCAGAATGGTCTCGCCATTGTGAGTATTTGAGTGTTTGTATGGCAAATCTGTCAAAAACTCACAATGAAGGGACCATTCTGACACTATTGTAATAGCAGACTTGAGGCCCAGAGCCCATGACATTGGCCGCGTTTAAGAGCGCTGTCACCGGTCCACTAGCACCACTCCTATAAAAACATATTATCTCGTGACTGAGAAGGAATTATGAAAAGCGAATTCTCTAATACGAGGGCGGCACTGAAAATTTCGGGAATCAAGGAAGAGACAACATTACTATTTAAAAATGTATTTATTGCTTTTCGAAGTATTCTCCGCGAAATTTGACACATTTTTCCATACGATGGAACCAATCATTGAAGCAACCATTCCATTCGAAAGTTAGGGTCTCCAAAATGGCCGTTTTGTAGGCGTCCACAGCTTCTTCAGGTGATGAAAATCTCTGTCCACGCAATTTATTCTTTATTTTAGGGAAAGTATAGAAATCATTAGGGCTTAGGTCGGGGCTGTACGGCGGATGGTCTAATAATTCTATGTTTTCTTGCTCTAAAAACTCTTTTGTTCTGTGCGCGGTGTGAGAACTCGCATTGTCGTGATGGAGGATGATGCGGCGGTTGCAGTTCTCTTTACGGAGTTCAGAAACGACCTGTGGCAAACAAATGCTAGCATACCATTCTGCATTAACCGTTCTTTGTCCCTCAAGAGGAATAGTCGTAACATGGCCGGTTTTGGAGACAAACGTGGCCACCATTTTTTTTGCAACACTCCGTGAACGAACAATTTTTGTTGGCTTTAACTCATTTTCGAACACCCAAACTCGTGACTGGTTTTTTGTTTCGGGTTCGTACGCATATATCCAGGATTCGTCACCTGATACGATGTTGTATACAGCATTTGAGGATCCTGCGTGGAATCTTTCGAGAGTTCTGACGCACCAAGTAACGCGAGCCGCTTTTTGCTCTTCACAGAGCAAATGCGGTATCCATCGGGAAAACAACTTTTTTACACCTAATTGTTCATGCAAGATTAATTGTATTTGACTCATGCCAATGTCTAAAGTTGCCTGAATTTCGCGGTATGTCACATGTCGATCTTCCTCAATCAGCTTACGCACAGCATCAACGTTTTCTTGGGTGACTGCAGTTTTTGGACGACCTTGACGGGGATCATCACTGAGCTTGACACGTCCACGTTGAAATTCAGCAAACCAGCGATAAATTGTGGTTTTGGATGGGGCTTCATTACCAAATGCAGAAATCATCCGGTCAACACACTGTTTTTGTGTTAAACCACTTCGAAAGTCATAATAAATCATCGCTCTTGAATTTTCTCGAGTCAATTCCATTTTCTCAACGACTAAACAAGTTTGACAAAACCTTGTGACAATCCCGAGAATCTTTTTTTAAATAAATAAATGGTATTCGATTTTTAAAACCAAGGAGTTTTCAATTAAAAAGATTTTAATATGACAGGAACAGTGGAAATATTCCATTCCCGATACTTTTAGTGCAGCCCTCGTACCTTTTATAAAGTTTCATATTGAGACACGAAGCAACAAAATTCGATCTAAATAAAAACGGCTTATTCCACAAATCCCCCCTGAAAATCCCCCCTCGCTTTTCCATAGAGTATGAGTGAACTTTACACCCTGTTCCTCATACTCCTCTATAACTGCGTACAAGTTCTGAGTGCTTTCTACATAAAAAGCCTAGCTTCTTAACATGAACAAAGAAACAGATTTCAATACGCACACACAAACATATGTATAGGTTATATAAAATTAGAGTTAAATAATAGTTTATTCACAGTGAAGCGAACATGATCAATCTGGAGACTGCCGCTGATTTACTAGAGGAGGACTATAACGACCTAGAGCCTGAGATTGACGCCTTCTTGCCGTCAAACATGATATCGTATGGAACAGTTGTGAGTTACTTTGATTTTCGACATGATATATGTTTGCCGGTTACATGTAAAAGTTGTCATGCGAATGAAATCTTTATAATTATTTGTATAACCAACTAAATAAGTTATTGGTCTCAAGGACCAAGTTTAAACATTGCTCAGGCCCAAGTTTTCTGTAGCGTTCCCTCTTAAAATAAAAAAAAATCTAAATTCGTAAACAGTAATATTGTGTACTTTGTTTCAGATTTCGGATTTGAATGCTGAGGCCAAACTATTTTTTCCACCATACTTTAGATACAGAAAGTATCGATCCATGGCCCAGGTACAGTTATTTCTGATAATTAGAGTGTATGTCACAGCCAACTGAAATATTTTACGGTTTCTTTCAATCAGTCAACGACTATTAGCTTATTTTAGATAACTGGCACCAAGCTATATAAAACATCTCAATTGAGGGATATTTGACTGATGATTGGACGGCACCAATACTTGTAATAACTAATAATAACCTAAATATGAATTGGATAGTTTAAGGAGAAGCTGGCGAGACATACTGATCCACTCAGTTGTGACATAATTATTTTCTCTTCTGTAACATTGCTCTTGCCACTAATGAATTTAAACTTCGTATTAGGTTCGGTATCTGACTAAAATCACGGGGTTTCTCAAAAACTGTGAGCTCATAGCTCCATGACTACCTATCTATAATACCCTCATAGTCTCAGTTTTCGTTCTGACGCCATATGACCCTGTATGGTGTTAATAAAATCATAAATTGTTACAGCAACACGAAATTGAGGAATTCAAAGAGAAGGCAGCAAAAATAACGGCTATCAGTAAAGGCAACGAATTGATCAAAACAGAAGTCCTTGTTAAAATACAGCAAGCGCAAACACAGATCGAAAACGAAGAAAAGAAACATAAAGTTGAAGAAAATCATGATACACAAAAGAAAACGCAACAACGCAAAAGGAAAATATCTGCTGAAAAAGTGGATCATAAAGCGTCCACCGATATAGTTACTGATAATAATGTTATAATTAAAGAAGAATTAACAGAAAATAGCACAAAAAAAATTGAAATTAACGTGAAACCCTTCGCATATAAATCTGCGGACTACAAAAAGTTTTTCAACCATTCTAACAAAGATCACAAACAGAAACAGCCCAAACAAAAATTTAAAAAATATAAAAAATAGTGGAATATTTATAAGCGAAACTATACATTAATATATATAGTTCGTTTTATTTAACTCTAGTTTTATTTATAGCCCGAGCCTAAATATCTGAATAAATGAAACGCTGACAACAATCTTTCTAAAGACATACTTTAATTTTATCAAATTGCAAGGTTAAATATTGTACAAAATATTGTCTGTAGTTCTTGGCACTAGTCGAATGATTTGCCCTCGACGTGAGTGTCAAGAACTGTGCGACCCAGACGAGGAACCCTATTCAGAAACATCTTCAGAGATGTCTTCTCTCACCTTTATTTTGTTCTTACCTACTCTTCGATTTGTGTAAGCACCGGAGTCGTTCCTTTCCTTGATGATCCCTTTACCCTCGACCTTACTTTTATTTTTGGTGCGGAATTTCTTAACAGATCTGGGAGAATCTTCCTCGCGATTTGCCTTCTTGTTACTTCTGTGTGCGACGCGTGGTTGAGGAACCTCCGTGATCACCGTGGTAGGCTTGTCTTCTTCTGCTGGCACCTCACGTTTCAACACGCTCTTAAATGTCTGACCGCGTGTCGGTTCGTGAAGGGAGAAGGTGATGCGATCATGGTGTATCTGTTGGTGTGGGATAACGGGTCAGTGTTAAAATAACCAAAAGTGGAAACGTTAAGTTTTATAGATTACAATAAAACATAATAATGCAAAACTACTGTTTGTAATAATAATAACTTATTATAGTCTTGTGCAGTGCAGCACAACATAACGCTTATTTTCTGCATTTTCATTCTAAAATAAAAGAAATCACCAAACAAACGATGAGGGCGCCACTGCGCGCAGGTCCTTTATACAATTTAGTGCTTACCCTATATTCTATAGTAATGAAGCATTCTTCTTCGTCTTCACATATAAGTGAATTGACGTCAGCCGGCTTGGCTGCGTTGTGAGGCCGGCGTCCCACACGAACGAAGCGCCACAAGGAGCGAATGCGAGGACCACATGCACGGACCATTTCAACCACCTGCCAGTCAATATTGCGATTAATTTATAGTTAGGTATATTTTCTTGTATAATGTACATTCATTGCCACATTCTGAACTACATTAGCGTTATGTATTCTATGTTTGATTGAGTGTCCATAATTTTTTTTTTTTTGTTGTAATACTTGCAATGGAATACAAATAGTAGTCTACATTTTTTTTTTTGTTAATTTTCTGAGATTTTGAATGAAGTTTAGCAGTCGATGAAACACGACAGATATAAAGCGGAGTACGTACTTTCATCTGTTCAGCGCCGTCACAAATGCGGCCTTTATGGGGTTCCACGCCGAAGCTGTTAATGCATGCGCGGTCATCTGGTAGTAGGGAGTCGATCTGGAACGCACACTTTGGCAGGGCGTCCGTTCGTTCCTGTGCAGAAATGTTTTAATAAATACATATAATTATATCCATACTAATATAATAAAGCGGATAGATAGATAGAATACTCTTTATTATGTACACCATAAAAATTACAGATATAAATGTAGAACTGTTACATAGGGTGTCACAATGGGCGGTCTTATCGCTAAAAGCGATCTTTTACAGACAACCTTTGGATGGATCAAAAAGTAGAAGGAGAGACAATAAAGAGGCGGAAGAGTTTGAACGGGCTAATCTCTGTAACTGGGTCATTTTCACAAAAAGTACATTCGTGTTTCGGGTGTGTCCCACAACTTTTTTATTTTTTTTAAAGAATAATATCTACGTTTAATAAAAACAACAAAAAATTTGGATCTTTGGTCAGTTTTTAACAATATTGTATAATGTTGCTGCTTATAGTCATATTACCTTAATTTAAAAAAAAGGTGTCTGTATCTATCATAGCGCTGTCCTACTGCCATTTTCAGTAAAATAACGTAACCTTTAAAGTATGTTGTTGACTTATATATCTATAATAATGTGTTCGATATTTTGGAAAGTATAGTTATGCACGATTTTTTATATTCAATTAAAGTAATAATCTAATGTCGCAGAAAATATTTAAATAACTTAATCTTTGTGAGGACATAAACTAGTTAAAATGGAAAATCCCCTTTCGAAACCGCAATTTTTGCGAGAAGATGCAATCAAAACTACCATTTATGCGTATTTTATTACGATAGGCAACATTTTAATGCTGTCAACATTCATGTATTTCGGCCACTATGACGGCGGCTGGCGGACGAATAACATGCACCTCAGTAAGGGGCCAGTTTAAATTTTCAAGAGCCGCAATTAATTAATTTGATAAATAGGTATAAGTAGTAAAAAAAAATGCTGAAGATTGTCTTACCCAGCCTATGTCGTCACAACGTTTGGGCTCATCGTAGCATATGTAGTAGTTGATTGCTTTCGAACCATCAGTTCTTTTCTCAATAGACCAAGTATACCAATTCTCACCGAATTTAAACATACTGTTGACGTGGTTCTGGCGGTAAATTAACGGAAAAATCAATTCGTTTGGGTGTTGTTGTTTCGGTTTTTTAGTAGTTGTGGTCTTTTCTTCTTCGAAGTCGATTTGTTTCTCATCGCGGTGTTTGTGCGACTTGATGAAAGGCATCATTGTCGGGTCGGGCCGCTTCTTTTGTTCAGGCCAGGAGGCCTCAGTGTGCGCGGCCTCCTCGTCCTCCATCTTGGAGTCCTCCTGGTCGGAGTGCATCACCACCTTAACTTTGACCGCGAGCGCGGCGTGCAGCAGACACGCGCTATACACCAGGTAACTTACACGTCCCATCTTCAAGTGTACCATTACTTCGATCTCCGATTTAGTATTGCTCTGCTTCAATTGTTTTATCCTGCATAAAGGAAGTTTGTTTTTGGTGGCCGACCGATAAGGAAAGTGTTTGTAAACATTCACATAGACCAGCCATTCAGGAAGCAAAAGAAGGAATAGAATCTTTGTTTTAGATTCTGAGGTTGCTCGCAACATGTGCGATATGTTAAGTAGGACGGAATCAAAAACAGACTCATTAGATTATTGCTTTTATTTGGGTACAAAGATGTAGAGTATAAAATAAAAATACTGCATTTGGTATCAACCTTTTTCATAAAACTTTGATTATTATGAAAATTAAGCATTTCGACAAATACATATTATACATCTATAAAATTAAATTAAAGCATAAGTTGTATTTCTAGACTAATTTTTATCATTATTTCTTTATCTATATAGAAATTGTATAATCGTATAGTACAAATAAAAAAGCGAGTGAAGTTTGGACCATTGTTAGGAATTAAAGTTTTCCATAGTGCTCGATATATTACATCAGCCATAAGAATTCGTATTTACAAGATACATTATAATTTCGTTCTAACTTGATATTTCGTTCATAGCATTAGGGTAAGAATAGCATCACTAAGGCAGAGAGGGTGTTTTATTGTACATTATTATTATTAGTGCCTAACGTAACTAACTATCGATACATTAGCACGAGGGAATGAGACTTCGTTACAAAACTACTCTTTCTCTCATCTATATACTATCAGCTAGACAATAATAATTAACGAACAAATTAAGGCCAGATCGAAAGAAAACGTATTCTTAGTGTAAAGAGTTGCCCTACTTAAAAATAATTAGACCTCTATGTGTTCGATTAGCCTAGTTAACATTGGTTCCGTGTACGTCACAGTCACAGCGTAGAGGACACTCCAAACACGCCGCTCACATTCACAGTTAAGTATGAAGGCGAGTTGTTGACACTGTGCTCTTAGAATGTGCTCTATCAACACTTATGTATATCGTCCTAAAACTTATTCTCACTTATTCTTAGCAAATTTTTATAATATAAAAAATATCACGTCTTAAGTTTAATTTGTTTTTATGTTTGCTTGTATCTAGATAACTCAACCAGTAGTTTTATTTCGAACGTCTCGATACATTTTTAAAGTATTATGCCAATTACAATAGCCTAAATAAATATGATATACTAAACAGCCTCACAGTAGTTCTCACCAACAATATCATAGAGTAATAAATCAAATGTTTCTTGGCAACAAATCATTTAGTCGTTTTGAATCGAGATATAAGATAATTATCTTAATAACAATAATATTATCTGCTATCGTAATTAAAAATGTAAGTACATATATTCGAATATTGCTTTTCATAAGTTACGCGAAATAAATAAATTCATAGAAGAATATTCTTAAGATTTTTATAATTTTGTTATTTGTGCGTAATATAGTACTCCAAAAAATATAACATTGGGTGTCCTCTACACTGCGATAAATTGTGATTAAAACTTGACTAAGTTGCAACCTAAATATCGCTCGCTTACATCTAATAAGTGCTTATTCTATTAGGCTCATAACAGTAAGCCGTATCGGTCCACGAGAGGGGTACGTGCGTACGTAAGAGCTAGTGATAACACTATAAAGCTTACGTTCGGATACACGCATCGACAACAACTCTACAAAAATAGGCTTTTACAAATGAAATATATATAAATAGTCATTCTTCACCTAAGATAAACTTGTATAACAATAGGATTTACAAGAAGTTATTCTAATAAATAAAGATGTAAATATAAAGAGTAAAATGAGAATAAATAAAGTTTACAATATAAAACGAATCTCATAGTTTCGGTGGAGTCATCGCATGTATCTAAACGCCACAGAGGTGGGCTGGTGTCCTCACCCTGATATATTGTCAGAACTACTGCTCAATCTAACTTCAACACAGCAAACTACGGAAAATAGACAAATCTCAACAGCTATATATTTAATTATTTCTAATAGAGTTTATTTTATTCGATTCAGATGCAACTATAACTATCAACTTACTATTACAATAATTATGCCCTAGTTTACTGTTTATACTGAATTGTGTTTATGAAAATAAATGACTATTAAATTTGGTAACTTTACCTTTTAGGTTCCACTAATTATGTACCATGTCGTGTTCTATGCGGAAGAGTGTGAAATGTTCTTGAACATTATTATCTTTATAGTATAAAAACCGGCTAAGTTCGTGTCGGACCACGCACAATGAAGGGTTCCGTAGTTGGTATGAATTTATCCCAAGAACAAACTTAACACTGTAGTTGAAAAACATGTTTTTCTACGGAATGTATGGGAGAACATGTTTTTGCAACTGTAATTGTAAGTTGGTCGACTATTACTCGGTAACTTATGAAGCTACGCTGTGATAGTTTTCCGTTTAACTTCGTTATATATAATACTGCTGTGAATTTTTTCACATATCCAAGTACAACCATTTAGCTGGCAGGGGGGAGACACTTGACTCTAACAAAACTTAGCACTTTAAAGCTTAATATTACGCAAACGGATCCCTGAATCGAAAAATGGTTTTCACAAACCCACAATATTTTTGAACGGCCTATCCTAAGATACCCCACAGACAGACGAGAAAAAAAAATATCATGCCCACTTTACATGTAGGGGACCCTCTAACAAAAATTTATTTCAAGTATTTATTTTACCACTTGTCGGCGTGATTAATATGTATACTAATACCAAATTACAACTTTCTAGCACTAATAGTCTCTGAGCTAAGCCGCGGACAAACAGACGGACATGGCGAATCTATAAGGGTTCCTTGTTTACTAAAAAACCCTAAAAAGCGTACAGTGACTTGTAAAAAAAAGTCTAAACAACGATACTGCATGGTCAGAAGTAGAAGGCGGAATCTCGCTAAACGTACAGGAGGAGGTGTGAAGGAAGATCGGTCGCTTATGTCTATTATACGTAGCTCACTCGTAAAGTTATGCAGTATAGATAAAATCTATAATCTATTCACCGGTATGACTAAGATCGGCGTAAGTCCATGAGCTGCCAAATGAATCACATCACGATGAACTGATTATACTAAGGCCCGTGATCTCTCGCAGCGGGTAATGTTTCTGTCTGGCACGGCCCATCTACTGTTACAAACCAGAGCGTTCGACAAAGCCGTGCACAAAGCCGATCGGACGTGTGAAGCCGCCTAACAAGAATTTCTATTAAGTACAAAAACCACGCGCGCCAGAAAGAAGCATTCTTCTGCAATCACAAGGGAACGAACATTCGGAGCAAATGATGAGATCCGCGCAAATCTTCACCGAACAGAGATCTCTTTATTGCACTGTATTGTCGACAAGTTATTACTACTCGTTCCTACTTTGATTGAATAAGACTAATAAATATATAATAGAGATAGATTTAGAGAGAATACTTATGAAGAGATCTCTGTTGGATAGGTACACACCCGTTCAAAACCTAGTGGTCATTTCGCCACTGTCGCGTGCGTTGAGGCATGTACGACCGTGTCTCAGTTCCACTCAACTTTTGCTCCGTGTTGTTCGTTAGTAGCTCATGCCCGTTATGTTGGGGCATGTGACGTGCCAGGATCACGTGGTCGCGTAGCTGAGGGCCTTGCGCTGGAGGAAGAGGTGGATGTCTGCGAAGGCGGGCCGGTCGCGATGGTCGCGCCGCCAGCACTCGCACATGAGCTCGTACACGTCGCGCGGACAGCCGGCCGCTCGTGGCACGCACTCGAACACGCCGTCGTCGGCTTCCAGGTGCGACAGGCTTGATAGCACCTGTGGTATTAACAAGCTGTTAATATACGATAATTTTATGTAAATACTAGCTTTTGCCCGCGACTCCGCCCGCGTGGATGTCGGTTATCGCGCCTAAATAAAATAAAAAGTAGCCTATGTCCTTCTCCATATCCCAGGCCATATCTCTGCCAAATTTCATGACGATCGGTTCAGCGGTTGAGGCGTGAAAACTTAACATACAGAGTTACGGAGTTTGGCCCATAGTAAAACTTTATCATTTAGAAATGAAATGAAATCGTTTATTCTGTAAATAGGATATCGGAATCACTTTTACACGTCATATTAAAAAAAAAAAAAAAAAAACAAATAAGCTAAAGTCGAATATTACATATTAATTCACTGGGGGAAACTGACAGATGCTAGCTGTCACATTATAAAATAATAAGAAAGAAATAAAGAAGATCACAAACTAAACACACAATTATAAAAGTACCAAAAATAAAAACACAGTCCTGTACGAGGCCAAAAGGCTCCCATCTCAGCATGATGCTGCGACCTTTAAATATGAATGCCGCAGCGCTGGTATTCTGATAGGGCCCGAAATAAAAAGGCCCGAAGGAAATATGTTTTGTATTCTAGACTTTTACACTTATACAATAAGAGGTCTAGAGGTCGTAAGCCTGCTGATCATGAGGTCCTGGATCCGATTCCTAAGTCGGGCAGTTTTATTGGGTATTTCCATCAAGAATTTCTCAGTAGCAGCGCGGATTCTGGATTTGTGCCCGATTGATGGCAATAGACTCGACTCGATTACAATAACTGGCGTAATCTGGGTGTACTAGAGGTAGAAACACCTCTGCCCAATCCTTCAGGGAAAACAGCCGTGATGTTATTGAAGTATGTTATAAATTACTCCCCCTGTTTCGCACGGTTTTTACGACTCGACCAAAACAGCAGCCATCCCCTTGTATACCGAGACGTAACGAGTCGGATCAACTCAAGCTGGATAAAATGGCGATAAATCACAGGAACAACTTCATCATCATCATCATCATTTCAGCCGAAAGACGTCCACTGCTGGACATAGGCCTCTCCCAAAGGGGGAGTTTGCCATAATCGCCACGCTTGGCAGGCGGGTTGGCGATCGCAGGAACAACTTGTGACCCACGAATGCCCCTCAAGTTAAAAGCGAAAATTTACAAGTCAGTAACCCAGGCCCAGCATTCCGATACATACAGTACGACAGGCCTTGTACTGTATGGATCGGAATGCTGGACCGTTAAGAAGACGGATGAAGAAATATTGGAAGCAGCGGAGTTGAGAATATTGAGATGGATGTGTGGAATGACGGAAATGGATACAGTACCCTAGAAGCATTTTCCATTGGCATTTAGTTGGGCCAACTTCAGAGGTATGTGGCCCAACCGAACGCCAACAAAAATGCTACTAGGGCAATGAGTAGGTATAAGGGAAGTTTGGAAATAGCGCCAATGACAGAAAAGTTGAAAGGAAATCGTTTGGCTTGATATGGGTAGGTGATGAGGAGGGAGGAAACGCATGTAACTAAAAGAGTGATAAATATAAATGTTAATGGATGGAGAGGGAAAGGAAGGCCAAAGAAAAGATGGATGAATTGTGTGAGAATGATATGGAAGAGATGGGAGTGAATGATAGCGTGATGGTTGATAGAGGAGAATGGAAAGATAAAAAGTGTTGCACCGACTCCAAGTAATATGGGACAAGGGCTGGAAGATGAAGAAGTGCATGTACACTTAAATGAATTACTAAACATACCTCATTATCAGTCAAATGTTCGTAAGGCCTACGCCTGCAGAGGGTGAAGATCTCGTGCAGGGTCACAGCGAAGGCCCACACATCGCTCTTAGTAGTATACTTTGCCCTGAGCACTGACTCCCACGCGGCCCACCGCAACGGCAAGGGAATGCGCCCGTCAACTTTGTAGTAATCACACGCATAAGCCTCGTTGTCCGTACCGAAGTCACTGATCTTCACTTGGTAATTCTTCCCTATTAAGCAGTTCCTGGAATTTAAGTTTTAAAGTTAGGGGAATAAAGTTGATTTATTGATGTGTGATTTTTGTGTCAGGATGAATAATGTTAGTTTTGCAATGTGGTGTGGAGGATTGCAGGATTTGTTAGTTACTGAAGTTTTGATTATTCATATCGTCGCCTTAGAGTGAAACCCTCGGGAATGCGATTTTGGTCATTTTTATTTTATTAAATTTTTGGAATGAAAACATCGCAACGCACGTCCTAACTTCACACAAGAAAAGTTTTAAAGCTATAACGTCATCTATGACGAGTTTGAATATTGCACACTAAAAGACACTTTGAAGAAGCTGTGGTAATAAAATTTTACAGGGCTCAGTTCTTTCTCCCACTTGTAAGTTGTGTTTTTCGCATATACGAGGTTCTCACTCTAAGGCGACGATATCTACTATATATGTAAGGAATGGAGAAGTGCCTCTAATTTGTTTAGAAATAAGGATGCAATATGAATTATTTAGTATTTATCTCCACCCACATTCACAGACGAATCTCCCCACCAACACTATTCAAACTAAAATTGATAGACCAACAAACCTGGCAGCCAAATCTCTATGCACGAAATTGAGCGATTCCAAATACTGCATTCCGGTCGCTATTTGCGTGGCGAGATGCAGCAATAGATGCGCGGCGGGTGGCACCGCTGCTCTTAGGAAGGCGCAGAGGTCGCCTAGTTCAAGGTATTCCAGTACTACGGCCAAAGGGGGCGACCGACACGCGCCCAGTACTCTGGCCAAGTGTGGGGATGATAATGCGGCTAGGATTCGCACGTCGCGCTCAAACTCATCCCTGAAAGGTGTAGCTTAATCAGCCTAAAATGTTCCCATTGAAATTCATTTGAACCCTCAGAATTAAAAATCTGACATTTTAAATTCTGAGCGTTCAAATGAATTTCATATAATAAAATAAAAGAATTGTATATATTAATTTTCTTGCCAATTATAATATTTTAGCAGATTTTTTTTTATAGCCTTTCAAATGCGTACGTCGCGCTTGAATTCGTCCCTGAAAAGTGTTGTAGCATAAACAGTCTAAAAGGTTCCCGTTCAATTTCATTTGACCCCCCAGAATTTAATCAAACACTCAAAATGAATTTCAATTCTTGTCAATTATTCAATTTTAGCAGATTTGTTTATACTCTCAAGATTTTGAGCATTGCGATAATCAAGTTTTTTTTTTTTTTTTTGAGGTTTCAAGGATCTTTTGGCTCTTGAATGACAATTGACATTTGGTGAACATTTGTTATTTATTTTTGATAAATAAAGCATATTACAATATATCTGAATATTTGCAGGATAAACTATATGATTTATTTTTATCCTTGCTTTTTAAACTAGTTTTATTGATCTCCATTCTTAATTTTATTCTGCTTAGTTTCCTAATACGTTGTGTTTTATTTAGGTAAATTATGGTGATACCAAGACTGTGATAAACAATGATTACGTGACTGTAAATCATCTGCACATTGTTTACGCATATTTGCAAATAAATCATTTTGAATTCAGAATCTGTCTGAAATATTATTGACAAAAAAAGATGGCGGCGTTAGTTCTCATTTTGGCCACGCTAGTAGCTTTGTATTTATATCTTTCTCTATTTAAATATCAAGTAACATTTCGACTTAGTTTAGCAGAAAGGACTCAACTCACGTTATTGTCAAAAATTTGTTGTATAATATACCAAAGAGTTAACGGAAGGTACCCACCTTCATGAGGGTTGGTTCTCATCATTAAAAAATCAACCTTATCTTTGTAGTGTCACGGATCTTTTTTGCGAGGTTAAAGAATCAACCGTTTGGACCTCTTTGGCATATACAACTTATTTTTACCCATAATGTGAGTTGAGCCCTTTCTGCTAGATTAAGTCCATTTGAAACAGGACAATATCTCATCACAACAGTTTTAGAAGAATTTATTTTAAAAGTAAGGAAAGAAAGACAAACACAGAAGGTAATGACGTCACAGAAGTAAGACAAGAAACAAGCGACATGTAACAAACATGTATAATCTAATGCTCATACATGATATACCTCTCCTTAACGGTGGCGTCGTGGCAAAGGAACTTTACAGCAACCAGGCGCTTCTCCGAGGTGATTGTGCCATTGTACTCTGGCACACCGTCCGCCTCTGCTACGTATACCTTCAAAAGAAAACGATGCTTACTAAACGACCAGAGATGTACCTATCTTAGTACCAAAAAATACCGGCCAAGTGATGAAGTTCCTATTTTTTTAAACATTATTATTTTGTGCACACTACAGCATCCACCATCTACAATTTTCTTCCTATATGAATCTTTGTTAAAGCATAGGCTAAGTACTATTTTATTATGCAAATTGGAACGAAATCGCGTGATCTCTTAGGTAAAATATTTAAAAAAAATGCTTTATGCGGTATAAAGATTGGTAGTTCCTTAGTTTCCTCTTGATATAATACTTTCGTCGCTTTGGCAAAACCAGTGAGAATAATTTTACGTAAAGAAACATTGTTTGGCAAAAACCATGGAGGTAGTGTATACAAGCCAAAAAACCATGGAGAGTATATAAAAGCCAAAAAACCGGCTAGGTGCGTGTCGGGCCACGCACAATGAAGGGTTCCGTAGTTGGGACGAATTTATCCCAAGAACTAACTTAACACTGTCGTTGAAATACATACTCTCCCATACATTCCAACTGCAAATGTAAGTTGGTTGACTATTACTCGTTAAGCCTACTTTCGTGAGATAGTTTTCCTTTACTACTGCCGTGAATTTTGTCACATATCCAAAAGCAACCGGGGGGGAGGGGGTGGCACTTGACTCTAACAAAAATTTGCACTTTAAAGCTTAATATTTACGCAAACGAATCCCTGAATCGAAAAATGATTTTCACAGACCCGCAATATTTTAGAACGGCCTATCCAACGATTTCCCACACCACGGGATCAGTGTTGCCAACTTTATTTTCCAGTAGATAAAAATAGTAAGCATTGAAATTCCAATAACACTAAAAAATTGTAAATGATGAAATGTGTTATAATATTATAACTTAAAATCAATATTTACATTTAATATTTGGTATTTACAAAGGAACAAGGAGTGATTTTCTGGATCTTGGTTACCAGAATCGGGACACTATTTGCTAACAAAATTCAACTAAGAAGAGTTTATATTTGCCATAGGTCATTGCACAGTGCCATCTGTTTTTTTTTTTTTTTTGTAGAATCTGACTGCGCACGGACAAACTGACAGACGGACATGGCGAAACTATAAGGGTTCCTTGTTGACTACGGAACCCTCAAAAGGAAAAAGGGTACACGTTTTTTTACGCCCGCTTAACGCAACGGCAAGTAGTGCTGATTTTTACCCGACTGCGCGAGCGCGACAGCACAGACAGGGCTTATGTTCTGGTTTGGGGAGCAAGTCTACACGTAAAATACTTTATCTTCGGGATGGCAACTAGGGCTTTTATCCCGGGAATCTCGGTCTCGAAAGTTTCGAGTTTCACTCGACGATTTATTGGTATTTTCGAGACTCGAGGTCGAGACTGATATTTTCGGTCTCGGGAATAACGAGATTTATAACTACTTGAACCATTGTTACAATTAGTTAATATCTATCTCCCCACTAGCGTAAAGCAGAGAGAGAGAGCTTTTTCTAACGCGGGTTGCTTTTATTAAAAACAAATAAAATTAAGAAATTAAAAAAAAAAATAACATTAATAAAATTAATATTAATTAATTCTTAAATTCAGGTCTTCGCTGTCTGTAACTACATTAATGCCCTTTGTTTCTTACGTGCCCACTATAAAAATGGAAAAAATCTCATAAATAATTTCAGATTTTATAATTTGAGTTGGTATCGTTTTGCATGTTTACTAAAGTACTTGATTGAAATATCTTGTTTTGACTGCCTAGAAGCCTAGCCTATAAGTATGAAACCTACTTTCTCGAAATAGTCTCGAAAGTCTCTTTTTTCCCGGGAATTTCGAAACCGTATCGAGTCTCGATTTTTTTCCCGGAGCAATGCAGCGAGATTGAAAGCCCTAATGGCAAAGCATCAGCGATGCTTTTGGTATTGCAAATGTCCAACTTTCAAAGATCTGTACCAACAAGGGGTCGGGGTCTTGTTTGCCATTAAATAACATTTCAAAAATTACATACCGTGCCAAATGCACCTTCTGCTAACTTGGAGATCATTCTCAGTCTATGCCTCGGGAACTCGATCACGTTGGTCGTCTCGAGGCGTCGTTTTAGATCTATGAACACTTCCTGCTGACTCGGCGACTGAAAAAAAATCATATTATGTTTCTTAGAACTTGATTAGTTTTTTTGTTTGTTTGTTTTAGTGTTTTTTTTTTCTTTGTGCTATTTATTTCTCAACACTAAAAAAAATGAAGAAAAATTTCATGAGAAAACTGGCATAACCAAGGACATGTGACATTAATCAACACGCATGTACCTGCTTGCTGGTTAAAGTTAAGCGCACATTACAGCCGCAACGAGCATCAACGGAACGCATTTCTATACAAAAAAAAGTGCGGCGAGTTTTTTTTACATTGGTCCTAGGATTCCGTTCCTCAAAACGAAACAACGGAAACCTTCTAGTTTATAACGGTTCCGTTTTCACCATGGATGTGCAAACTACGGCCCGCGGGCCAGCTCCGGCACGCAAAGGATTGAAATCCGACCCGCCAACGTTATTTTGACATAAGAGTGCATTGCTCTCAGAAATTATGGTCTGACGTTAGTGTACGTTTAGGGTTATAGTGAAATATATTAACTAAACATAACCACATTCGAACTACGGCAAGATAAAAAAATTGCGCTGGCGCTCCGCATGATAAATTGCAGCTTACTTAAATCAAAATGCATTTTTTTTTATTTGGTCTCCTGATTTCTCTACACTTTTCTAGCTTCTGATGAAAAAAATTGTCCACCCTGGTTTAGACAGACAGACGGACAACAAAGTGATCCGTCAAGCCCCGTTTCTCTTTGAAGTTTGTCAGGATATAGTTACCCGTGTGCTATGCTTGGAGCGTATGGACCCCGCACCGGACCTCCTTGTGTCCATGTCCATCTTGTCTTCCACGATGTCTGTGGTTCGTTCAGACAAGGAATCCAGTCGCCGCTTCGTCAATAACGGTGCCGAACTCAACTCGGGCACCGCATAGTCGTAGTTTGAACTATCTGTTGGCCATAATATGTTGGGTTAGTTATTGATACATCTATGTAGGGGAATAAGGAATCAATATTTTGTTGTTTAGTAACAGATTTCTTGATGATTTTATAAAATGGAGTTTTGCAGCATATTCATAAATTACTGCTTATGGTATTTGGTCCACTTTTCATATCGCTTCAATTTACTATTTAACAACACAGAAAGGGGAAAAAATTAAACATCATAATTACCTGAAAGTGCCGTGTTCGAGTCTTTGACAAAGTCTTTCATTTCCAACAATACAGTACTATAGCTAAAATACGGAGCACACTTGAGCGCTTGATAAGGCTCCTGGTACTCATCCGACTTAACATCTAAGGCGCAGTCTATGATCATCTTGTTATCCGGAAGCATAGAGGTTCCACACCCGCTGTAATTGTCTATGGTCCGCTTCTGGGACACTGTTGACTTGGCCAGGGGCGATGCGAAGCATTTTCTATGCCTATGTCTATGGACTATGAGGAAGATGGCTACCGCGAGTAGGATCACTAGGGCGGTTAAAACGCCCACTACTATGGCAACGTATAGGGGATCTTCTTGGTGCGCGGTCGATATGGGCACCTCTTTGGTGAGGGTTGTCAACTTTTTGTCTTTGCCCACAGCTGGTTTCTGGCTTTCTGGTGTGTAGTTTCCTTGTGCTACGTCTGAAATTAAAGTGTTTTTGTGTTATTACTAGTTTTTGGTGAAAATAAAATTTCAGTATTCAAGCGTAAACGTGACATACACCGACCTGTAGAAAGAAACGGCCACACAGATGGAGGAGACGCTATGCAAAGCCGAACTTTTTCTTAATCTCGATGTGCCATATTAAGTCTGTAGGTTAGTGTAAATACTAACCGGAGTCGAAAACAACTTCGCTGATAAGTATCCATCGCGCAGAGAAGCGCAGTTCAATGCGCACCCACTTGCCGATGCGATGGTGCAGTTTGATGCTCACGTTGCGCGAGTTCTCGAAGATGTTGTCTTCCACGTACGTGTAACGGATCGGCTCGTCTTGGAAGTGACGCCCGCCGATCGAAAATGATATTATTGCTTCGGAGAACACCTGGCACAAGTAAATATTTATTTTAATCTAGCTGACCCGACAGACGTTGTCCTGTCCATCATACAAAAAACCCATAGAAAATGTTCAGTTTTTTTCGGAAATCTTTTCAAATTGTTCTTTCCATAAATACCTAAATTACGAACATTTTAAAACAAAAAAATAACCAACTCAGTCCAGCCGTTCTCAAGTGATGCGCTCATCAACGAACATCATTTCATTTTCATTCTATAGTAGATATTGCTGCATATCAAAAAGATTAAATACAAGTGTTTCTAATAGATTATCATTTAACCAGAATTCTCTTCATAATACATTATTTATCCGCTGGTGTGGATGTCCAAATCTGCCAATTAAAATCCTCGTAATACAATACTCAGACACTCGACATTCTTACAAGCATTATTTATTCAGCCATTCATAGCGGATTTCCAATTATGCGATAGTTTTCAATGAACGTGAATATTTTAACAGTTTCTGTCGACTATTCCAAGTTTTAATAGTCCGTTTGTTGCCAACAAAAGTTTAGCAAGCGCTACGAATAGTTCTAATTAGGTTGATCCCGTATTAATTCACCAGCGTCGCTACCCTAATCAGTCTGCTGAAATACTAAAATTAACCTGAAAGTAGTGGTTTGAAATGTCGCGACAGTTCGTTAAAATATTCAGGAGCTTTGAAAGTTTGTAAAGCGGGTACTAACGTACGATTGCAAAATGGTGTGCGTACCTGAACATCGCGCATGAATTTATTATTGCAATACAAGTGGACAGCGCTGAACTCTCGCACTTTGTCGAACTCGAAGGTGATGACGGGTGTGTTCGGGCGGGAGTCGTTGCGCCAGCCGACCCAAGCGGAGTTTTTCGCGGCTTCTCGGATCTCGTCACCGCCGAACTTGCCGTCGACGAGCTGGCCCAGGCCCCCACGCAGCTCTTCGCCCCATTGGCCATCGTACACCATGTCCGTGAGCTCCACACCATTGCTACGCTTGTCGCCTTTTGGCATCGAGTACGCGACAATTCCCACTGTAATAGAAAATATTGTTTGTAAGTAAGTAGGTAGGGAGTAAGTTATTTTATGTCTGTCTCGTAGTGAAGTGCTAATCAGAACAGGAGAATAATCTCTACCATAAAGTGTACTTATTCGCCATACTTAGCAAATGCCGCTTTAGCAAGTAGGTTGGTAATACATGACAGACAGCCTAACATACTCTTTTCTGATGATCGCTTCGCATATAATTGCTATCATGATCACACTTAACACATCGTTTGGTAAACTCAGTATATTTCATCCTCTTGACATAATAATAACGTCGCTTTTGCGAAATCAGTGAGAAACATTGTACGTTGAGAAACATTCTTTGGCAAAAACCATGGAGGTAGTGTATACAAGCCAAAAACCATGGAGACAGGGTAGAAAAGCCAAAAATCATAAAGACAGTTTATAAAAGCCAAAAAATCATGGAGACAATGTATAAAACTTTAAAAAACCATGAAGATAGTGTATAAAAGCCAAAAAATCATGAAGACAGTGTATAAAAGCCAAAAAATCATGGAGACAGAGTATAAAAGTAAAAAAAAAAATTAAGACAGTGTATACAAGTCAAAACAACTTGAAGACAGTGTGTAAAAGTCAAAACACACACAATGAAGGGTTTCGTAGATAGGATGAATAACAAAAATATGTCTAAAATCCTTACTACAAGCCCTTTCATTTGATATGTCACTGTTAATTTTCTCATTTGCCCCCCATAAGAGACCCAGTATTCAAACTTTATTTATTTCGTTACATGTCCGTGTTTGTGTCACAGAACTTCATAGGTATGTGTACCAAATTTCAACTTAATCAGTCCAGTGGATTCAGAGCAAATTGGCTGTGACGGACAGACAAACAGACAGACACACGAGTGATCCTATAAGGGTTTTTCTGTATATTGAAGACATGTTAGTTTCAAATTCCGCAATAATACAAAGGCCTTAAGCAGTGACAGGTTGTTAACCCGCCGCCTGTAGCGCTGGATCGTTTCCTTCATTTGACTCATACAACGTGCGCCGTATAATAAGCACTTGCGACAATTGTTTCTAGATCATTCTAAAATCTAACAGACTATCAACGTCGATCTTTAACATGAATTGAAAGCGATAGAATAACAAAATTCACGAATCACTAACACTATTTAAAGTCCGAGCTCTCGACTTGACTAATTATGCCCGTTTTCACTAACACTAGGCGACATCTTAATGCAATGAATGCGTAGATGTTAAACAGTTACTTAGCGCGAATAAACATTTGACCAGCGACTAGGATCACTAGTTACTATAACGACACCGATTCACTGATGCGTACCTAATGCTTAGACACTAACAATATTGATTGATGGACTCGACCTTAGATCATATATAAATAATCTGAGGACTCGACCTTAGATCTATCTATATATATAAAAATGAATCCCTATTTCCCTTGGTCACGGCATCACGCGTGAACGGCTGGACCGATTTCGCTAATTATTTTTTTGTTGTGTTTGTTATTGCCAGGAGAAGGTTCTTATGTAAGAAAAATTTAAGAAAGTAAAAAAAAATAATTGTAAGAAAACGACCATATTTACATTTTTATTGTAATAATAAGTAGGTAACTCTATCTTCTAATGTAACTTTATGGCGTTTGACATAACGTGTCAGTCATCATTTGGTAGGTCTGAGAATAGATTAAAAAAAAACAAAAAAAAAAATTGAAGGTTTTAGTTAGGTAGGGTAGGGTAGGTAGGGTTGGTAGGGTAGGGTAGGGTAGGGTAGGGTAGGTAGGTGGGTAGGGTAGGGTAGGGTAGAATAGGGTAGGGTAGGTAGGTAGGGTAGGGTAGGGTAGATAGGTAGGTAGGGTAGGGTAGGATAGGGTAAGGTAGGGTAGGTAGGTAGTTTCCTTTGCGCGTAGACAAACTGCCACAGTCAAATAGCTTTTGACAGAACGAAGTCTGTCGGGTCAGCTAGTCATATATAAATAATCTAAGGACTCGACATTATTCACTAACCTCCACGTTGAACTCAAAAGCCCCACGATAGCCCAATTCATGAAGCGCGCTTCTTCGATTCAGCAGCCACTCATCGCAACGCTCTAGTTGTGAAGGCCGCAAGTTATGTCCCCTCAAAAATTAATTCGACCCGCCGTCCAAGGCATGCACTGACCGACCCAGACGACCCCACTACTCTCCTCCAGGAGAGTCGTAGGGAAACTAGTACAGTTCGCAAAATAAGAGCACACAATACACGATCGTCATTCCGACCTCGCCGCCCCGCGCGAAACCCCCGACTAACGAATAGACCCTTGAATGCAAGTGAAGCGCCAGCACGCGTTTTAGCTGAGCAGCATGTAATCCAAACTCCCCACGATAATAATCAAAACACTGATTTTATCCAGCCACCGTCGGTCCCTTGCCACCCTCCCTCCGACTCAGCTGCCCTAAGCCGTGGTTCGTACCCCACAGGGGGTGCCCTTAGCGAGCAGCAGTCGTTTAGTTTATAGTTTTTACGCCCTGGCTGGAGGCATTAAGTTTCGTTAGGAGCTTAAGGCAGCCACAGGAAAGTCCGGTTAAAGAGTCGGAACCTTAGTGGTTACACTCTGAGATGCCCTAGATAAAAAAAAAAAAAACGACGTTATTATGAAAAACCACAGGCAAGAGTTGCCTGTTGAGAAATGAATGTCGAAACAAGGAGTGGTAGCTTAGGGATCTACTTACTTTGATACTTGACGTTAGTGAAAACGGGCAAAAAGGATTAAATTGCAAACCTACATAGGAGTTCAAAGTTTCAAACATAGCAAATGTCACCGGGATTAATCCGAACTAGTATCCCGTTCCCCGAAGCCAGAAATAATTACGCTAAATTCCCGTTTCATGTGACGAACTTATTTAACAGAGGCCCTTTGAGCTGCTCCTTGTTCAAAGCAAAAGTATAAAAGCGTTCAGTCATATAGTGATTGTACTTATGACATTTTGCACTTAATAAATGGCATTCCAATTAACGTCGCAAATGCGCCATGAGACGACCAGTGTCGTTCGCATCGGATATCGTACCTATTTGCGCATAAACTCCAATAATTATTGCACTTTGCGAGCATGGGACATTCTATTGCACGATCGCCATATTAGAATAGTAAAGACAGGAATTTCAATCAAGAGAGATGAAACAGAAATTGAAAATGAAAAGCTGATACAATAAAACAAAACTTTCACATAATTTAATTAGTAATTTTATTACAAACCTCTGTCTCAAACACAACACTGAAACAGTTTTAGTTTTCAAAACATTTGTAGAGAACATGAAACACACTAACTCACGCCATTTCAATTAAATAAGCTTTAATGGAGAGCACTTAAACAAACCACTTTGTACCGATCGATCATTTACTCGAGCGATTTCTCCGAATGTGAGAAACATCACAATATTGTGTTTACGGTATTATCGGGTAGAGAAATTGAGAGAAGCAGAAAATATAATTTTTGTTTTAAGGCGAAAGCGAAGTTTTTTGCAATTTGCGGGTCAGTATTAGATCGTATGTTGATCTATATATGATTCGCGGCCGTATCAAATATTTATTTATAGAATTATAATCATAAAATTAATCAATACAACTCTCTATACCCAAAGTCTCATATTCAGATAATTTATGTAAATAAAGGGGATAACATAACAAAAAATTCTAAGTAATGGTAATTCACATAAAATGGCGAAAAGAGAGGTTCTATTTTCTTTAAAGTTTTGTTTTAAAGAAATAATAATTAAAAAATAATCATACCGTAATTATTTTTATAAATTTTCGGTTATAAACAAAGTTATTAAAAAAAGGAGATTTTCTGGTATAAAATATTTTATGATACTGGTTACAATGCAGGAGATCCAAACATTTTCAAATTTTTTACATCTTCAACAACACTAATATTACAACTCTCATTCATAGATTCACACTGTAAGTAGCAAATCTAGCCACATTTTGGATGAAAACGGTTGTAAACTGTTTCAGAGTGGATTTAAAAGGGCTGATTATGACGATCATAATTATGCCGTATCTCCGACACACTACACAAAACATTGTTTGGCAACGGTATTTTATTTGAACAGTTTTTATTTATTTATTTATTAAAACTTCATGCACAAGTAAAAAAATACTGTACAAAGGCGGACTTAATGCCTGAGGCATTTTCTACCAGTCAACCTTAATAATATAAGTTTTTATAATTAAATCACTTTAATTTTATCGATGATTAATTGATTATTTACAAAAAAAATAATGATAAAATGTTTTGTACCACTCAAACCATTTATTTCAATTAAACCATTTACAGGCACTTTTGAATTGTCAAGGAGTCAGTCAGTAAGAAAAATGAAGCTACATTCCCATTCCAAGCGTACCTATGGAGAAGCACGGGCAAGAAACTCCATGGACACTTTTAAATTAAATTGTTACAAAAATATTAGTTACACATGTAATGTTGAATTTATAACATAATGTGAGAACGATGTAAAAATAAAAAATAAAAACGTACACGTTAAAAGCGTCCAGAGTAGGTACACCAAATAGAAAATAAATAAAAAAAACAAACAATTCAAAAATAAAACAATTAAAATAAGCCATGGCAGCTAATAGATGACCTGTCCTGTCATTTTGACATTGACATTTCTTGACATTACTTTGTTTAAATAAGTTATCTGAATTAGAGACTGGGTATAAGTTCATATAATCCTATTGAAGGACTGTTTCCTGAAATCGCGACTTCTAGAAATATACTAACTTAAGGAGTTTTATTACTGATTCTAATGATTATAATTCTGCAAATACATTCTTTACGGTGGCGAATCATACTTTAATCAACATACACCCAGATAATGATCCCGCGAAATTCGAATTTTCTAATGATTTTTGCAATTTGCGCAAAAATCATTAGAAAATTCGAATTTCGCGGGGTATCCTTAGCGCTTCCCCCTTAAAGATGAATGATAAGGGTGTGAAATTGTGAATATGATCCATAAAAAAATGTTATAGTTAGTATATTTATTCCAAAATTACGTCATGCCCTCCATCTGTTCATTCGTCACAGTAACCCAATATAACTGTATAAGTCTGTCCCGTTCAAATGTATTTGATGAGTGATGATGATTACTGCAGTCAGACGCAATTTGATGAGCCAAAAACAGAAACAAAATGACTTTACGCATAATAAAACACGCTTTAAATAACCAATGAAACTTCCATCAACGGTAAATATAAATACGATAAATTCGAAGAACCATAGTACCTACTTTTAAAGACAGGATCTAACCAAGTCGTTTCCCAAGAAAAAGGTCTGTAAATCAGCACGACGCGGTGGCTACGTATGTGACGAGGCTCCTAATGTAGCTCTATGTATCACTGATTTATTTGTCGGCGAATTTCACAAAAACATGCACTTACTTGAAAATGCAGCGTTCGTGTGCCGCCGGGATAAAAAATACCGTCAGAGGAATAACAACTGCATTTATTTATATTATATAAGGTGTGAATCAAATACAATGTGTTTTGTTTATATTCTCGTCGACGCATTAAGTGACCGACACCTGGCTAGTTCTTGCACAAGAGGGCAAGTGTTATGGTTTATAGAAGCTTGTTTATATAACCTTCATCTAGCTAATTTTCTTTGTTAAAGGAAATTGTGTAATTGTGTAACGAGCGACACGGCGACACGTCACCACACTAAGCCTGTAACGAGTAACAAAGCTCTGCAATAATCTGCGATTGAGCGCACGTACGTTGAATATCCTGTTTGAAAGCTAATCATTTCCCTTATCTATAAACAGTTCTGATATTCACACGAATATTGAAATTAAAACTGGTTTTACAAATTAGCTCGCGGTTTGAGGCCGAGCGCTGCGAGTGCGAAGTGCTTGCCACTCAGGCGCTCCGGCACAAGCTCTACAAGCATTGGTAAAATTATTTTAATTCACGATGAAACAACATGTTTCTGTTATAATAGCGTCCTGTCGTTCAAAGCAACGTCAACAATCAACAAACAAGCACAATTACTAAACCCTTTGAAGGGGCTTAAAATTAAGCCTGTAGATAAAATATGTAAGGTCCTTTTGAATTATTACCGAGACCTTACGGCGAGGTTAGTGTATACAAACATTCCATGAACAGGAATGTGTACATAGTCGCAGTCGCAGGTAATGATAGCGAGGTATCAATGGCGTGCCAGCCCAACGGCAAATGAAAGCAGTTTAAAAATGCAGACGTATGATTAACTCTAGTAATTTGCCACTTTTTACTTAATGACGCTTTGCATGCGGTCCCCGGTGCACGTTCGATAACAAAATTCCTAGAATTCACTATTAAGGCCTTCAACAACACCGTTGTAGTAACCATATTAAAACCATGAACACGGCGCATTATAATTTCTGTGATACGCTCCATAATTAACGTTATTTTAATGAACTTTGTACACGACCCGCACATTATTTTGATTATTTTATGACCTATGGGAATGTAGACGCGTGTAATTACTTTTAGAAACCCTTTAAATATTAATATGAACACAGAAGGAATGTGACAAAATAATGAAGGTTTTGTCTCGAGTGTACAATGTAGCAATTACGGAAATTAGCCGTTAGTGTACAAAAATACTAGCTATTTTTTTCCACTTCTGCCAAGGTACTGCCGTCTTTTTAATTAACAGTTAAAAGAAATTGTTGTATTACTATTATTCAGTGTAATAGCAAGGCCACTTTGTATAGTGGCGCCCGTCAGGTTAAGACTCGACGTTTGTATTATTAGGTGTACACGGATGTGCATTAAAAGGCTTTCACAAACATGGAATTTAATCGTCGTTAGACGTCGACGGGGATATTGTGAAGAGACAATAATAGAATCAATAAACCTGTGTATTAAATGCGGTGAAATTGCGCGAAGGATATCAACTGGTGGTGCATTATGAATCGAACTGTCAAACGTTCACCACAGCTGACATTCGATTAAGCGCTCAGCTTACCTCCCAAGGAGACGAAGCGTAGGTAAAACGTGAATCTGCTTCTGAACTATTGTGACTTAGGAAATAAGCTCACGGTTTATTGCTAATGTTGGCGACGTTCACTTCCTATTGCCGTGTTGATTGTTCTGTGATATTGACTTATAATGTACTTTATTTAAAAAAAAAAACACACCTCATTGCTTTTTGAAGATTGTTTTTAGTCTCTTAACATCGTGTGTAAAAATGCTATGTTTAGGTAAGAAGCTCTAACAAGGCTAATTTGATTTTTATTTAAGGTCTTATATGCGGATCTGTAACTTAGCTAAATACCACAAAAGCGAAATTACCTAAAATTAGTAATAGACGTTACTCACCGCTCCAATAGCAGCCGTAAAGCTCGACCCTCATGCAGACGGTGCGGCGATGCGAACTGTAGGGAATGAAGCGGATCTTGGATGCCCAAATCGGCGGCTCCAGGTGGTTTTTCTTCTCCAAGTAAGTGTTCGTGTTACCCTGCAGAATCTGTAACAATTGTTTATTTCATTATAAATATATAGCGCTACAAGATTCTTTAGGCGCGTGGCCAAAATCTGAACTAACGCCACTTTTATCTTGTTTTATTTTTTCAAAATTTATAATCAAATTCAAAATACGAATCGTCAGATATGTGGCCCTTCAGAATGCAGTTCAAAATGAGATCCTCCTCCGTTCTAAAGGCGAAAATCAACAGTTCGGGGGCGTTAACATTTCCGTCTAGGGAATACGTAGCTTGATAGGATAAAGTTGCGAGTTGACTGGAGATCAAACTGTCGCAGCTTCACACAGAAAGCCGTGTGGACTAGGGGGCTGTCTGAAGCCGAACAGTCAAACTGGATTTTCTACAGTACCGTTTTTTACTCTATTCCTGAAACATAAAATACCACGTCGATACCATTTAGGTAACTTGGTCCTTTTATAAATTGGTAAATGAGGCTGTTTTCTACGAACAAGAAAATCGATTTGGCCCAATCTTTTGAACCTAAACAACAGCTGTTTATGATACATCGCATACTTAGTTCTATTCTGGGCTTTATTTTGAAGTCGTCTCATATTTAATTCGCACCACGGTTCTTAGTAAGTGTTCGGAAGCTCCAGAAACACCAGGCTCGTAAACCCAAATTAGGACTACAAAATAATGTCTTCGTTGTCGTGTTACATACACCGTTGAAAATTAACCGATAAGTTGAAAAGTTGAAGATTTTAACATAGCTTATCCATGATGCAGCTGCAATCCCCAGTTTCCCCGGCGCTGTATTAGCAGCTTATAATATCACGAAGCTTTATGTTGCAAAAATAATCTAGAACGGAATTGAAATGCGCCTCAGAGATCTGTCCCGCCTCATCGATGAGTATTATTTTAAATCCGAGACCGGCGCACAATAGCGCTTACGTGAATGCACAATCAGAATCGATGTTTAGAATATTAAATCGAATACACGAAGTGTAATTAGGGATCGACACTTGATACTTTTGCTTTAAGCTAATGTCAGCGAATGCTAATGAGAAGGCTATTTAGACACTATGAGATTAAACGTAGTATCGAATGGGAACAGCTCGGTTCAGGCGAATGCGCTCGAAGCTAAGTGGGTAGATGATCGGTATCTTTCGAGGCTGATTTAATTAGCGGGCTTCACATTGAAAGCTCTATTAGCTTGTGTGTAAATGTATGCGCCGATATTGTGAACCTTATAGCAAATGCTTTCATCCCGTCTTTGGCTAGACTGAGTTTTAAATGGGGAAGTAACACCGCCGTTCAAACATTGCGCGGCGGAAAAAGCCTGAGAGAAGAGTCAAACACAGTTCATTTTGCTACACAAATTATTAACTTTTCTAGATTCTAGACTTCCGTATACTAAGTATGCATAATATGAAGTCCTAGACATACTATGATTGATGTTCAGAGTATCGATCAATAACAGTATAAGATAGAGCCATTGATGGACGTTCAAAACATCATTACAACTACAATTCGACAATCACGCTGAGCACATAAGTCGCCGTCGTCGTATGATATCTTTGAATTTGTAACTGGAGGCCCTTTTGTCAGCAAATTGATGGTATATTTTACCTAATGGCTACTTTATGAAAAAGTCGTATAGCATCAAGTGATCGTCCAACCCTCCTTGTTTCGAAGGGAGTTTAAAAAGTACGACGTAATTACAAGTTAGCACAAGGCCCGTGCAAATGTCGTGCATTTGTAAGTAGGACGATAGTGAACAAGGTGACTAAGCGACGTCTTTTACCTTCTTGTCAGCCCCTCTATTGCACATTTAATAATTAAGTGCGAAATTTGTTTATAAATAATACACAGCAGTTACAAAGAAAAAAACGGGGCAGTCTTTGGGAACTGCCAATAGAAGTGAAAACTAAGTAACTTGTGAATTGTATCGTCGAGCTATTAGATTATTAATTTCGAGCGTTCGGTGACGATGACGCGAGTTTCATAATTTTTCTTCACCCAAAAAGTACACATACATACACAGTATAATAGCTCATGGAAAGCGTTCGGTGACGATGACGCTAGTTCCATGATTTTTGTTCACACAAAAAGTACACTTATATACACAGTATACATATAACTAACTCATGGAAAGCGTTCGGTGACGATGACGCGAGTTCCATAATTTTTGTTCACCCAAAAAGTACACATACATACACAGTATAATAGCTCATGGAAAGCGTTCGGTGACGATGACGCGAGTTCCATGATTTAGGTTCACCCAAAAAGTACACATACATACACAGTATACATATAACTCATGGAAAGCGTTCGGTGACTACGACGCGAGTTCCATGATTTTTGTTCATCCAAAAAGTACACATACATACACAGTATACATATAACTCATGGAAAGCGGTCGGTGACGATGACGCGAGTTCCATGATTTAGGTTCACCCAAAAAGTACACATACATACACAGTATAATAGCTCATGGAAAGCGTTCGGTGACGATGACGCGAGTTCCACGATTTTTGTTCACCCAAAAAGTATTTAACGCACCTAAATAAGTTTTCACTTCAAAAATGCATTTCTTTTTGCAAAGCCATAAGGGTACATCAGGCACACGTAAAACTTGCACGTTTTAAAATGCGAACAGACAACAGAAAAACTTAGTTCAGATTTCAGAATAATAATTAAATTCATTGCAAAAGCATGTTCGTTCCCAAATCGATTGTTTTTTTAGTGAGTTTTTACAACAACTAATTTTTATATTGAAAACTGCAGCTAAAGTTGTTTGTGAACACTCAATTCACGTCCGTTCTGTAAATACGGTGGGCATGCCGACTATGCTGGCATTCCGGTCTTTATATCATAGTCAACAATCAGAAGCAGAGTTGTATAATGCAATTATCATAAATAATATACTTCAAATTAATCTTGTTTGTCTTGTTTGGGTAATTGGGTATATGAAACACAACGCTCAATTAACGACAAAACACACTAAAGAACTACATGTAAATGTGTTGTGTTGTATGATCTCGGGCTGAATAATTCCTTGTTTTCCGTTTACCTAGTATTTTTTTTTTAATTAGCATTTCATAGGTTTGCAAAGTCTTAAAGCTCTGCGCCTTAATCTAAAAGAAGAAAACTTAAAAAAAAAAAAACTGTACCTACTAAGTGAAAAATAACTTTTAATTTCGGAACTCGGTGTCTCATTAAACGCGAAAGTAACTCTGTCTGTCTATCTGTATGCTACGTTTTCACGCCTAAACCGCTAAACCGATCGTCATGAAAATTGGCAGAGATATAGCCTGGGATATTGAGAAGGACATAGGCCACTTTTTTACGCGATAAACTACATCCACGCGGGCGGAGCCGCGGGCAAAAGCTAGTAAACTAATAATGCGTCTTATTTGGACCGCGCTCCTGGATGGGCGAGTCCTATTACTGGCTGGACGTTCAACGTGGACGTGAACACGGAAGCTAACCATTCAAGATCACTGGCATATGTCTGGGCCTTAATCTCATGACCGAGATATAATTGAGTATACTGAAATAATGTATATCACTGAGAACAACCGTGGGAAATCAATTAAATTAACTATGAGACACAGTTGTGGTTGACAATAAAATCTCCAACTATACGAGTATAACGTGTTCTCTAGATGTAGGTATACGTCTATGTGATTGGTGCGACTTCAGGAGATACTCTCGACAAATTAATGTTGATCTTGATTTGATAAGCAACTAGCTTGAATCTCGGAAAACGGCATAATTATGATTAAGCATTTTTCAATTAACAGGCGTATAAAACCGAGATTGTATAATAGATATAATAATTAATAACGATAAGTACAAGTTGACATACTTAGCAGTTAATTGAACATTTGAACAAGACCACAAGTAGTTCTAAACGTCGCCGCAACGATTATTCATATGTTTAATTAACTGTTAGAGCAAACATTTAATTAAGTGGGAGCAAATACAGAATGACACTTTGCTAATGGGAGAAATCCTTTGTCACAATATAGAACAAAGCTCCTTCCTGCACACTGCATATCTTTGTGAACTTGATTTAACTTTACACAATAATAATAACAGAGATATTATTCTACTATTTCAACACAGTTACGCTCAACTGACTTTTAATAAAGGAATAATTATCATCTATTTTGGAATGATGACGCATTGAACTAAGTATCAAATACATGTCGACGCTTGAAAGGCAATATTGACCAAATGACATGTTGGCAACTTTATACTAGAGCATCTTAAAGCATTTTTTGTTTTCAAAAAAAAAAACAAAGAAAACTTCATATTAAAGGTTTCAAAAAAAAAAAAAACTTTAAAATGCTCTAGTGTCCGGAGTATCTTTAAACATGTCGTTTGGTCAATATTGCCTTTCAAGCGTCGATATAGATAAATTGGTGCTTATTACAAAGTAAAAAAAAACCGGCCAAGTGCGTGTCGGACCACAAACATTGAAGAGTTCTTGTGGAATGAATTTATCCCAAGAACAAACTTAATATTGTAGTTGAAAAACAAGTTCTCCCATACATTCCAACTGCAAATGTAAGTTTGTACGCACAATATTGAGACATTTAACATGTTATTATAAGACATCATATAGGTTTTCTTGTATTATATAAGTAAAGAACTATTTAATGTATTTTTTTTAATTTTTTTTTTTCTAAATTATGTACATAGTTTCGGAAATAGGCAATGGTCAATTTTCATCTATTTTCTTAAATAACATTAAAAGTATATATTTTTTAAATTATAAAAAAATATGTCTCAAATCCTTTCATTTCATATGTGACACGCGAGTGATCCAATAAGGGTTTCGTTTTTTCCTTTTGAAGTACGGAACCCTACTAGCTCATTTCGTAAAAAGCAAAAAGAGCTAACAATTCTTGGAGCAAACACAATGGGCGATTCCCGATAGTGTTAATAATAACGTATATATAATACACAGGAGAATGGAGCTACCTATCTTCCTGGAAATAATTCGCAGTCAATACTAGTCTCGTAGGAATTCTTAAAGCGGTAATATTCAAAGCTGACATCAGACGGCAAATATAAGGCTTATAATTAATGAGCTTAAACTAAGTATTTATCATCGTCAAAAGGTCAGATCTGCAGGGTAACATCTAGCTTGGTACAATATACAATTTTAGTTCAATTAGGTTTTATTGGCAACTTAAACAATCAATCAATCAATCTTTATTTGTAAATGTAATTTTTATAATTTTTGCGAGGTCTGTATAATATACTAGCTTCGGCCCGCGACTTCGTTCGTTTGGAAGTCGTAAGACACCACAATATTAAAACAACAGCCACATTTCCCGGCCGCGCTATTACTTCGTTTTAGCTTTGCGTTCTTTCTGACTTTTTAAATTTTTGCTCAGCTCCTAAGGGTCGTAGCGTGATGTTTAATACATTCCTCAAGAATTAAACTAGCTAATGCAAAAATATATTGTCAAATCCGACTGGTAGTACCAGAGATTAGTGCGTTCAAACAAACGAACAAATTCTTCATCATCATCATCATTTCATCTGAAAGACGTCCACTGCTGATCCTCATAGGCCTCCCCCAAGCACAGCCAGTTCGACCGGTTCTGTGCTTCCCGCATCCAGCGGATTCCTGTGGCCTTCACAAGGTCATCGGTCCACCTTGTGAGAGGTCTTCCAACGCTACGGCTTCCGGTACGCGCTCGACACTCCAGAACCTTCCGCACCCATCGGCCATCTGTTCTGCGAGCAAAGTGCCCTGCCCATTGCCGCTTAAGTTTGGCAATTCTACGAGCTTTGTCGATCCTTTTGTCGACCTTGGTCCTCCTGCGGATCTCTTCATTTCTGATTCGATCACGTAGGGAAACTCCAAGCATAGACCTCTCCGTTGCTCTTTTTTACTATATTAGTACAGAACAGTTGTGACATTGGACTTAAAAACTATCTATTCAATTATATTACACTAACTGCTGCCCGCGGCATTGCCCGCGTGGCTTTTTTTAAATAACCTAAGTTACTCCTTATAACATCAGCTATCGCCAGTGTAAGTCTCGTCAAAATCGGTCCAGCCGTTTTGGAGATTAACCGGAACAAACAGACAGACATTCTTTTTTTGTTGTGATTAGTACCGTTTATACTTTCATGTGCATTTAGTAAAAAGCAGTTATTTTGACATTACAAACACACTTAAATTTTATTTATTTGTATAGAATGTAGATGACATTTTTAGATTTTTGGCGGCTATTATACTCGTAGCTCCTACACAAATATAAAATTTGCCTAATTTGATTTCCAATATTTTAATTTATAGATAAAAAAGAGATGTAATGTGCATCCTTAACTATTTTCCTTGCCTTTGTTACGTCAATGTAAGTACATTTAGGGAATTTCATTGACCATTATCAACATAAGAACCCTTAAACCCATGCAGTTTACACAAAGGGCTTTCCAGACACGTACAGAAAAGATCGCATGAGTGACAACCCTATGCCTGAGAGCTTTGAGGGTCTGTCTGCGTACTTGTTTCACCGCCAATTGTTCAGTCAAACTCTTTGGCGTTCGATGACACTGCACTTTTCAATGCCATTGCAGACTCGGCGAAAATATCAACAAGTTGTACCAAACATCGGTTGACTATCTGAGCTGTTACGTTTACGTATAAACCTTCGGACGAGAATTATTTATTTTCTTTTAGTTACGGCATGATCTTATCGTACCACCCCACATGTCACTTTATACCATCGTGCCTTTATAAATTGCGTGTCAAATATGCGGCGACACTCCTCTCTAAATAATGCTGTCTTATTTTAAACAGATCCCATGGCTGAACACTGACCCCCAATATACAGGCCTAGGCCTAGTTTGGGAGTTAGGATCAGATCTTTTGTAATACATAAATTGTAAGATTGTGACTTTAGTGTCTGCCATATTATTATGTTTTTTTTTTTTTTTTTTTTTGTGACTTGTTCACTGAATAACCCAAGTGGAAACATTGAAAAACATTGGACTCTGAAACCTCGAAATAATAATAATTCCGGGCTCTGGGATTGTTCTGATAGTCGTGGAATACCTCTCCAGTCCTCAAGCACTTCAGGATATGTTGCCCCCTTGTAGCTACGATACTAAGTGCGAGGGATAATCGTCGGTTAGTGCCTCATTTCATTGAAAGTGTCTAACGGGCCTCTGCGAGTTGGCTTCGGCCCCTCGCATGCCTTCCAAAGGCCCGGGACCCCAGGGTCCCTAGATTTGTCAGAGAGAAAAAAAAAATAACCCCACCGCCGTATCTCTACGTTGACGTCGTGGTGGGGCTTGCACGCTCCGAACTCTGGGTTTGTGCCGATAGAGTTTACTTTGCCGAAACAGCGCAGGTCTAGGGTGAGGAGCAAGACCAAGAGAAATACAGAAACCCGCAGGGCAGCATGTGGCGAGTTGATGGGCAGTAGCGACCCCACGGTCCCTATCTCCCGGGAGAAGTCATGTTCCTCATCTCTGGCTTGCCTTTATTGGCCGGCTGGAGTGAACAATGACGAGGAACTGAGCTCCCACGTCATTCTTGCCTTTATTGGCTGGCTTGAGTGGAAATTCGCAAGAGCAAACATGCTCGGAGGAAGAAAGTATTCCAATAAGTGCTGGTAGGGATGTTGACCATCTTCCGGGCTCTGGGATTGTTCTTATAGTCGTGGAATACCTCTCCAGTCCTCAAGCACCTCAGGATATGTTGCCCCCTTGTAGCTACGACACTAAGTGCGAGCGACCGTTTCCGGGGGCCCATTAATGAGTGTGCAAGTCACCCCTGCCTCTTTATCCGTGTACAATAAAACATTTATCAGGCAGGGGCCATAGTCCTTCCATAGTTTTAGGTAACCAGTCCATTTTAACCACCCAAAACCTAAAGTCCAATATCATTGTTTCCATATCTTGCAATAGTCCTACACCGACCGGGGGTTGTCCTTGGGTGCACTTGCATAGGCGTACAGGGATAATCGTCGGTTAGTGTCTCCTTTATTTTTTAAATTAAACGTTCATTTTTATTAAAAGCGTCTAACGGGCCTCTGCGAGTTGGCTTCGGCTCCTCGTACGCTTTCCAAAGGCCCGGAACCCCAGGATCCCGAGATATGTCAGAGAGAAAAATAATAATAATAATTAGCACTTTCGACAACTGTGCTCAGTGATCAAGGGATGTAGATGAAAATCATAGTCAGTCCATACAGAGCGCAACTTGGGAGAGGCCTCCAATTCAGCCCTTTACTGTGATGTGCCTATCATTGGATCAATTGGATTATAAACAATACCTTCTCCAATGACATTTAAATACACAACGGTCTCTGATCTGCACCCTAATTGCGTAACACACTATCAATCACAATCTGAATGATTTTGAAGGATATTGCTAAACCATTGCTTTTTGTGTTCGAAAAATGTATTTGCTCAACAACGTAAATAACGCAATGAATGTTGTTAAACTGTCAAAATGAAATTGCTACTGAAGTGTGTTACGCAATTACCCCGCAGATCTGTGAAGCAGAAATTCTAAAAAGAGACACTGCGTCATTAGGAGAAGTTAGTTCGGAGTAATATTATGGATATACTGGCTATGGTACCTAATTATTTTTTATTTTTTTAAGAGGAGTTCGTGGCTAAGTAATAACAGTCGCACGGGTCGATCCGTCAGGTTAAGCTACGCTTGCCGGGGTTGGTCCGTGGATGGGTGACCATCTTTACGTACCGAGACTCCTCCGTGCCTCAGAAAGCACGTTAACCCGTTGGTCCCGGCTGTCATTCGTGCATCTTCAACAGTCGTTACGTCAGAAGCCCAAAAGCCTGACAGCCAGTCTTACCAAGGGGTATCGTGTTACCCAGTAACTGGGTTGTGGAGGTCAGATAAGCAGTCGCTCCATGTAAAATACTGGTATTCAGCAGCATGTAAAATACTGGTATTCAGCAGCAGCGGTTAGACTGGAAGCCGACCCCAACATAGTTGAGAAAAGGCTAGGCAGAGAGAGGTAGCTCATTATTTACAGCTCATTTATAGCTCATTATTTAAAAGTAGCATCACAATTTGTATGGAAATCGGTTGCTATGGCATGGGTATGTGATGCGGAGGAATGAGGAAAATGTTGTGAGGAAAGTTTTGAGTATAATTAATGTAGATGGCTATAAGAGTAGGGGAAGACCAAAGAAACGGATGGAATGTGCGAAGGATGATATGGCTAGAAAGAGGGTGGGTATGGAAGAAAAAGAAATTTTGCGCCCAGTAGCGCAGTTACAATTATCGTTACAGAGAAGCCGAAGAAAAAGTTGATCGGCATAGATATTCACGAAGGTACGATTCGTTACTGATGGCACTTGTTCGATAACCTGATTTCTGAACCGAATGACTGGCAAAACGCTATTCATAGATCCATACGGATGCGTCATCATTGATACACGGTTACATACACGAGTGTTCCATATTATTTGGCAATAAGTAGTAGACACTATGAAAAGTGGTTGTTCCGAAGGGACGATACGAATCGGGTTGTATGAAGGCTGCGCCCCTGATTGCGCCAACCCCAAATAAATTACGATAAGGGCAAGAAAATGATGGCAGCTCATTACTTATTTTCGAAAACTTGAAATACACACAAATAATATAAAAAGTGAACACATGGAGCCCTTACCTCTTGTCCTTCCCCGGTCCGATACCGCACCCACTTGCCCAGCTTCGGCCGCCAGTACTCGACGACGTAGGCTTCCGCGTACTCCTGCCCTTGGCCATTTCCGAACCGGCCTTGCGTGCCGGTCCCGGTTATCACATGCACCGAATGCAGGTCGATCTCCAGCCATTCTGTCGATTCAGTCACGATCTGCGACCGCGGACACCAGGCACCACCCTTTATGTCCTGGTTAAGCCTGTTGGAGCACCGAAACTACCATTATTAGGAGCTAGGTTACAAAAAAAAAATCACTAGCTTCTTAGGGCATTATCAAACTGGTGATTTGCGAGCGAGTTCAAAGCAAGGCGAGGTTCGCCTCGGGTGTGGAACGAGGTAGCCGCGACTACGCGACTTGATCTCCGCGTTTTTACAATATTATACACTCGCTTATCTCACTCTCACTTGTACAGTCACGTCAATCGCTCTCGTACCGTAAACGCGGCGACGACGTTGCGTACACGTGGCGTGTTCGCGACATGATAAAAACTTGCTTGCATCAGAAGTTTGAACGCTTGGAGCTGTTTTACACAAGCTAATTTAATTTTGTAAAATGTTTTCTCTAAATATTTCGGCCTTTGTGAAATTGGGGATGACGAACAATGGTGATGCGGAAACGGAGCATAACAAAGGAGTTATTGCGCTATTAGAATAGATCTAAAGATATAGTACTGCTCATCATATTTTCTTTAAATTCATCGTTATACGAAGCTAACTATGAATATTACATTTATGAGTAGTCTCCCTCGCTTATTACGGCTTTGTATTAAATGCGTGACCCGTGGAAATGTAGGATGTTGAGTGTCTGTTTAGTATGTAATCTGTGCTAGAGCCTCGTTTAACTAATAACTGCACAACTCCCGCCCACGCGTTCCGGCATGCCCCTAGTCTTACTTATCTTTCTAGTACCAGGGAACGTGCATGGCCGCCCTTGGGTGACAATAGTCCACTACTTCACTCATTAAGTAACATCATGTTTTTGCAGTAAGGCCTTTACACAGTAATGTTGTTATTGAGCTATCACTTGCAAAGGCCGCATACTCATCAACATCACAAACGCGACGGGCCGCACTCCGCTCTGCGGCTCGATATAACGAGTCTCTCGTCAAAGGAAATTGACAGCCTTGTGTTATATAGATCTTGGTACATCTGTTCAAACAGATCGTCAAAGCAATTTTAACATTATAAGCAAAATAAAATTAGTTTCCGAAATGAGATTTTTGAAAAGTTTGTCTTGAAAGACATTTCCTTAATCAAAGTTGATATAAACTTGGTTGTATGTGTATCATATATCTAGCTACTTACAGATTTATTTATATCAAACAGATGGTCACAATGAGATGAGTACGGTCTGTCCATATTACAATTTATGTATTCATAATCCCTTGTTAATTTGTTATAAAATGATACTGTTAGCCATTAGGCCATTATTGTCCCTGTGACATTGACAAACAGAAAAATATGAAGTTAATATCCAGATAACGGATTTTTTTTTTTATATTTAGGTAATGGATACAGTAGGAACGTTGCAACAAACACTACTGGGGGTACACACCCCACCACCACCCACCACCTTGTTATAAAATTTCATCGATAAAGTGTAATTAGCAGCAAATAAAAAGTTTTTAAAAGTCCGTACTGTGTCATACATAAGTTCATAACACTCGATAAGTTCGCCCGCTACGAAGTGTATAAGCCGTGAATGTACAAAGCTAATCGCTTCAATACGCTGGAAGCACAAAAACTAAGACGCATTGTTATTTCACAACGATCCAAGATTCCTCCTATAATATATCAATCAAAGCTAATAATAGTGGTGTTGTTATTAGCGCATTCACTTATCATGTGTCACTGAGGCAGTGTAATCGTTCGCACCAATCAAATTCCGAGATGGCCAGTCATTAAGCTCATTGACGCGCCACCGAGCGCTCCCGATATCAATGAGGCGTGAACCAACTTTCATAATTTATCACTTAGCATATGCGCCGGCGATAAGTTTTGATACTATTTCAACACCGACACCAGAAATGTTGAACACTTCCTTTTGTCTAGCTCTAGTGTGGTAATTAATACAAATAGTACTGCATAAATCATTGATGATATAACATAAACAACGCGCTGGGTGTTCGATAATAAAGAAAATAAACATGTCGCATATGAACTTTTATAATTAATGGCTTGTAATAAACAGGCAGCAACCATTGGTTCACGACCAGCGCTTGCGCTCTAAACAAATTAACATTTCCATGGACTAACACTCACGAGTTCACGACTTCGACTGTCAATACAATTTGGGGTTTTATTACTGATCAGCAATTTCAAGTTTAGGTTACATACAGGAACCAGTTAGGGCGATAAATTGATGAGGAGTATACCTACTTGTCATACATTATTTTATTTGAGAACAACAACAATATTTATAAGACAGCGTATGATATAAACAACGTGAAAGTGGACTCTAAAGCGCTTTCAAAGTTGTATAAAATGTATTTTAAAGTGATTCGAATAATTTCATGAGTTGACAACTGCTTTAAACAAATCTTCTGGAAAAAAAAAGTTAATTCCTACACGTCGATATTGCAGCACTATGATTATGTTCCCGTTATACGTCTATTCCAAAGCCAGTTACTGCAGTAATAATAACTTTGATTAATTACATCTTTCTATCAGATGAAGCTCCAGACGGTACCGGCAGGTTGTTAGTAAATAATGGTATTAAATAAGTGATACGGTACGAACCTTCCATTCTGCGGGGCCACATTGCCGTCGTTGTAACAGGAGCTAGCGCTGATATCCCTGTCGGGAATCAAACCGCTCTCCATTCCGAGCGGCGCGATACATTGAGCTGTAAACAGACACAGTATATAGCGGCATACATATTATGTGTTGTATCAATATGCACACCCGGTTTATGCAGCACATCCGACCCGCCGACTACGGCCAACTTAGATGACATTTAGATGCTTGTCTTGCCTCTAGTCAAGATGCACGTAAATCATTCAAGACTCACAGAGGTGACGTAAGTTACATTGTACACCATTAGAAAGCTTTTCGCTGTTAGCATTGCCAAGCATTGCAGTGTTAAATTAATCGCTATTTACGTACAAATACTGAAAGCAGGTTACCACAAAACAAAACACAAAAATAGAACAACATAATAAAGGAAAAATTAAAGATAATTGAGCCACAATAAAAAAGTAATAACCGCAATAATCACGGCAAAGTCAATTTAAAAGTTTGTGTAGACGTGTCAAAAGTTTTGATGAACTGAAATCGATGGAGACTTCTAAGAACCGGCTGATATGCGGCGGCAGGTCATCGCGTGTGTTATATTTTTTTGAAACACAATGAAACCTTCATTCTGCCTCCACCCTTACCCTGGCCAGCATAAGTAACGAGCAAATTAATTATTTTCGAAACATCCGCACAGCATGTTTCCACTTAACATTAGCAAGCTTACGTAGACAGTGGTATTAATTAATAAAATGTAAAAGAGCACTAAATTAAATAAACATGAGACAAGTTGTCAGGCGAATTTCTCATTGGGCTCGTACAGTATAATTCTCAACGGGGTCGCTTATTAGTCAATCTATCAAAGGGTTCTCGCGTGCGGTAGGTATTAGACACAACAAACAAACTGATACAGTACATAGTGGTAGATATGTGATATATGTTGAATCATTTAATTAGCTGCCAATGACTGATAACGCATGTGGAGGCTACGCATCACTGACGAGCGGGCACGGGGCGCGGGCGCTCGCTCTATTGTAATGTCCAAATTATCTTATTTCATTGTTCAGCTCCTTAACGATTTATAAATGATTTATTGTTGGTATACCTTGTGATGTCGATACGATCAAAATGATTGGAATGTAACATGAAAAGATTTTGAGTTTTAATTCGCCAAATCGCTCGCGCTTGTTGTTTTCACCATCCTTAGATGTACAATAGCCATCAATCATTCCATTCAAGTACCACTCGTAGCGTGGCCCTCATTAGACGAAAATTTAATTTTGTACTGTTTCACAATCACACAATATCTCTCGTACAAAATGAGAGCACACGGCGTGAAATATGTAACGACGATACGGCTATCACTAGGTAAACATTGCCGCTGGGGGCCCCACATGTACAAAGTTAACTTAAAAATATGTATTCATTTAATAAGTCTATTCTTATTTTATAGTGAAGTCATTAACCCAAATGTGAATAGAAATTGTTGATAGTGAATTCAATCCACTATAAAGAGATGGCTATACAAGTGAAGTACTTGCGTCACGCTCTCGGAGCGGAACAGGAATGGATTTAATCAGCCATACAGTAGGTTCTTGACGTCTGCTCAACAGCCTTAATTTATATTCACACAGCAACGGCGCTTACACACATAATGGAACCGAACATTAATATCGATGACAGCTCGCACAGCCAATGAACGTTGTATAACCTAGTGTCAGTCTAGACCGACCACGTGCTTCTCATATTGTATAGCACCATGCAAACCTAGCGTAGATGTCCTTACCTATCTGCAAAATTGGAGTGCATTGTTGTGTCCGCGCTAAGTTTTCCCCTCCACCAAACAAAAGACAAGCTCTTATAGGTCAAATGCAAATAGAATTCGCTTGTTGCGTGTCTCGTTATTTAAGCAGGCCTCTTGTTGCTCAGCGCTTGAGAACAAATTGCAAACGTCATAAAGCCAGTTTTGAATATTAATAAACACGAATAAATGATCTCGGTTTAAGCAAAAGCATTTACTTGGGCCAGCGGTTCACAAAGTGAGCGTGCTTCTGACGTCCGGCAAATTGGATATACTTTTTTCACATCGTCCAGTTTAGCTGCCCCCTTACAATTCCGTAGAGTATAGTTTTGTTTTGAATTTCATTGTAACAAAACACTTTCAGCGCACGGGTGAGTTAAAGGCGAATGGTAAAATTTAAAGTGGGGAAAGTTTCAGAAGCACTGAGCTTGTGCGTGCTTATGCTATTGCGTGACATGTAGTCGTCTAATGAATAATAAACAGCGCAGTGGCGACTCGCTACTCATTCATATCCATCCACGAAAGGCAATATTCTTTTTACATAAAACGATCGAATGTCAGCTTAAACCGCCTACTATATTGGCTTGAACTCGTATAAATTTGTGAGCAACAGCGGCTACTCCTCTCCGTTACCTAGATACGCGTGCGTTCTCAGCCATTATACACGCCAACTTACAATGTCACATGCTTTTCTTTTACGACTTGAACCACTTTGCGTGATATCGTTGGACTATTATTTTAATTACTTTCATTGTACAAGGGGTCGTTAGCATTTTGTTTTTTTTTTTTTTTCGTGTTCAGTAGCTTTCACGACGAATGTGTACGGATCGTATAGCTGACAGCGATAACGGTCCGGCGAGGTAATGACTTTCTAAACTATCAACATGCCGCGACGACGACGTACGTATAAATGTACAGCAAGTAATAATTACACAGTCATTGATGGCAGATCGATAGAAGCAGGCCAACGGCACATTAATAAAATACACCTTCAAAATTTGCTCCGGGCTGTTTGAGACCAGGAACATTTTAAAGGGCGGCCATTTGCGTTTCTTGTAATCGATACCAGACGAATTAAACAACACAACGGGATGTGCGAAGTGTAGGTAATACATGTTTTAGTCAAGGGTTACGTGGATAAAATAAAGGGTGCCGCAGGGTGAATACGTGTGGATCCTGCGTGGGCACTAAGTACTCTTTGGTGTTTTAATTAAAATAAGCATAACGTACTCACTTTGTCCCTGTATATTTTTCTGTATCCACGTGAATTTCTCTTGTTTTTACTTGTTATAAACGCTTTAATGTCTAGACTAACTGATATAAAATTTCTTTTCTACCAAAAAATATATCACACCTTTCAATCAATCAAATATTTATAGCACATTTTATGGAGCCGCTATGTGGTAAATTAAACAGAGTGCCTTTTGCCGTGTAATCGGATACATTAAGCTTGTTTATTAAAACCAACGAATAATTCCGTAAGCTTTAAAGCTCCATACAACGGAAATAAATTGTACTTTCACAAAACGCTCTATTAACTTTTCCTACTACGTATGCTCCTAATTTCATATGCGAGGGAAGTGAAATAAACTCTTTTACTTATAGCGACTTATTTTAATAAAATATTGAATCTCTCTTTATAGCACATTTTACATTTACACAACAGATTTTGAGTTAAATGTCTGTTGTGTCAGTGTGAGCACTGTATTATAATAAAACTAGCTTCTGCCCGCGACTTCGTCCGCATGAAATTATCTATATAACAATATCATATATAACAACGTTTTCGCTTAGCGTTCTTTCTGGCATTTTTTCTATTGGCTCGGCTCCTAAGAGACATAGCATGATGCCTGATAGATTCCTCAAGAAATAGGTTATCAAATGCAAGATTTTTGCTAATCCGACTGCTAGTTTCAGAGATAAGCACGTTCAAAAAAAAAAAAAAAACAACTCTTCAGCTTTACTAACAATTTTGTTTACATTTAAATACTTGACATATTTATTTGGATACCTTAGCAAATAATGTCGAACAAATTTTATTACCATAAAAAAAGGTTATAGTGAGTCAATCTTAAAAGATAGACATAAGCTGTCGCAGACTTTTTTTTAGAACCTTTAAAGAGGAAAACTTCCACCATACATGATATTTGCGTAACTGAAACCATTTACGCAGCGCACGCAACGGAAGCTCTCAAAAAGGAATAATTTTTCCGTTTTTGCAACATTTTTCATTTGTGCTCCGCTCCTATTGGTCTTGGCGTGATGTTATATAGCCTATAACCTTCCTCGATAAATGGACTATCCAACACAAAAATATTTTTTCAATTCCAACCAGTAGTTCCTGAGATTAGCGCGTTCAAACAAACAAACAATCTCTTCAGCTTTACAATGTTATATTAGTATATAGAGTATTGATGTAGGCTTATTTGGTATGAGATCACAGCATTCCCTGTTGGTATAGTTACGTCCTGAGATGCGTCCGTTTTGATTCTTTAAAATCACAGGGCATGACGTTATTCGCCATTGTCGCAGACACCGGTCGTATCTACGTGGACTGATTACCAACGCGTCGGCGGTATCGTGAGCATTCGTCACAAATAGTGAATGTCGCAGGACTTGTATGTATGCTTAGCAACAAGCTCTTTATAGCCTCTAGCTAGATAAACTTAAATAGCTTCCCTGCACATATATTTAAATGCTGTCGAACACTGATTGGTCTACCTCAGATAGGCTGGTGAAGCTACATTTTATAAACCAACACCTACATACATTGTAGCTTCTTGTCAGCAAACGGGAATTGCATATTAAGAATTCAGGATATCGCGTGAATAGGATCCGATATTCGATCGGTGTAATTTAGTAATTACCGTAACTATCCACATGTATAATTTTGTATGTACATAGTGTAATTACATAACATTTATTATAGCATAATTATTTAAATTAGTCCGTAATAGGAAATAATTCCATAATTGCGGTGTATCGACATCCAATACGTGGAATATGTAGAAATATTTAAACGCACCCATGTTTAAACTGAAGTCGATTAGTTGAAGTAATTATTTTTAAGTGCAACAATGCAAGGAGCATTGCTGAATTAAAAAAAACTAAAATATACCTTTTAAAAGTAGGCCAACCAACAATGCCTATGTAAACATTTTTACGTTCAGTTAATGTCTTAGTAAAAACATCACATATAATAATGAAATCGGCCAAGTGCAGTGTCTTTTGTGTTCTCTTATACCAATGGTAAAGTTTGTTATAGACCGTTCTTTTATAATTGTTGGAGCTACATGTATAGACAGGCGCGTGGGATAAAGACAACAGTCAATTAACACTTAGCAAAACGAATCTAATTTAATACACTGTTTAAAATACGCAATTTGTAGAAATCTTTGGACAGCCTTGACTCATAGATGTTACTGTTCGCAATATGAATCGTCACACGTAGTCGCTTCACTATCACAACTCGGGATGCGTCGGATTTCAAGAAACTCTTTTTATTGTGGGGCAGCGCCATAGAGCAATCAAGTGATAGTCTTAAAACAAAATTCTTTCTTTAACTACGGAATCCTAAAACCCGACAAAAAGTTAAAATATCAAAAGCTCTAGTAAAACGACCGCTTCCGTTTTATATTGAAAGGAATTCTTGCAATTGTCGAAAGTTCTGTAGTTCTTCGCCGTTAACTAACTGGATGCAGGAGACCTCTCTCAAATATTAGTGTTTTGAATAAAGTCCTTAATATAATTAGTGTTTCCATTAACGATCCCTCATAGAAGTTTTAGTTCAATTGAAATTTTGAAATATAACAACGCTAAAAGCGACTGGTGGAATTTATAATTCTTCGTACAAGTTCACCGAGGCACGGCGTCCCCGATGCTCTGGGAGCAGAGAACTTTCTAATTAAATATTAAGGCGGTCCATGCACAGACATCGACGGGGGACTTGCCACTATACCTTTTTATAGTTGTGTGATATGGTCATAATGTGCATTGGACCAAATGGACTGATACTAAAACCTCGTTGCTTTGTAAACTATTTTGTTTGCACAGATAAACTGTTTTGTTTGCACAGATAAAGAATACCAAGTAGCAGAAAGAAGTGGGTTTATTTATCTGCTATTTCAAGCACGCATTTTTTGTCAGTATGTTCCAACTTTATTTTGTTGAGTGTATTAAAACTTGACCAAAAAAACGCACGAAGACTCTTTATAGTGTCCATCTTCAGCAGTGAATTTCAATCTTTCTTCCGATCTCATTTTGAAAAGGATATAAAAGAATAAAGACAGCGTTGTCAATGGGTTCAGAGATGAGTAGGCGGATAAGCACTGTTCCATTCAATCAACAGTAAAGACGAAGGCGCTTTGTTAAAAAAAAAAATGTCGTTGCAGATATAAAAGCACAGCGAAATCCCAATTATATTTGCTATTCAACTTTCAGACTTTTTCATGGCCGTAATAGCGCAAACATAACTACAAGAAGCAGTGACGGATTAACCCTTAATCAAATTAAGCAATTGCCTAGGGCATCACGTCTGGGGGGGCACCAGAAGAAGCACAAACTCACGCACAGTTGTATAAAACATGATGATAAAATTGAATCAGCTTTCCCTAATGTATATTTTCTAACGTATATTTTTATCGCTTATGATTACAAATTGCTCAGCGGAACGTTCTTTATAAAATTAAAAAAAAAGGACAGAGATGGTACAAGATTTAATTTATCGATATTATAAATAGAGTCCGATATGTTAAAAACGTTAGACGTTAATACTCGTACTATCTTGCGTGAATTTAATGCCCGAAATGGCGCATTTCAATATATAAATAAATTATGCTTTGGTTTTTATTGTTAACCTGCCCACCTACTCCACTTCTAAGGTACGTTAACATCTCATTATCTTATTTTACAAAAAAACGAATGGTTTTAGGCGGTAAAGGTTTAAAGACCGATTCTAGTTGACATACAAATAGGGTGGCCCACAGGCGTGGATTGCTTAGGGCATCAAGTAATCTTAATCCGTCACTGACAAGAAGCATTATAAAGCAGCTGAAATTTCCCGTTGAGTGGTGACTAAGTGAAAACTATTGTTAGTACTCTCCCAGTTTGCTAGTTATTGTGCCGACCTCAGTACCGGCTAGGTATTACTTAAATGGTAATTACCAGGACTTAGCCGCGTCGATTTCAATTTTTCATGATGAACAAAGAAATCTAAGTGCTGCGGAGTTATAATAATAAATTGGAACCATTTTTTCGTCGGTTGGTTTACAATTTGAGTTTTTATTTTACTTATTTTGTTTGCTGAATGGATTTCCCGACATCTTAAGAAATCCACTTAGCTGCTAATACTACCAGTTTACCGATTTTTATTCAGCGTCTTAGATTCTAAACAATATTAATTATACAATGGTTATAACAGGTTTGGCACCATGTTTCCTATCATAATAATATTCTATAGTTATATAAATTCAAACATAAGCATAACATAACACCACGCCTACTACTCGCATAGTTCCTCAGATAGCTCTATTTTTTATACAAAATAATTAAATCTTGTATCATGTTTATTATTGTATGTATGTATATATATATTGTATTGCATATATATTTGTATGGATAAATATCTATATGCTTTAGGTATGTATGTATTTATTGTATATGTAAATGGTACACCACTGACTACCTGCATTATTGTCCTTCTACTTTTTGATCCATCCAAAGGTTGTCTGTAAAAGATCGCATTTAGCGATAAGACCGCCCATTGTGACACCCTATGTAACAGTTCTACATTTATATCTGTAATTTTTATGGTGTACATAACAAAGAGTATTCTATCTATCTATCTAATTAAAGTTCTTATAACTACTTGAGTCATTATTAAAAATACAAAGTTTTTTTCTGTTCAACATGTGGCTTGCACATTATTGTAATGACTACTAGAGCCTAGAGTCCAATATTAATATATTTTGATGTTTATTTTGGCACTTTATCAGTCTTGGTATGTGGCCTTGAAAGTTCCAGTAAAATGTCTGCCTCAACTATTTGTAACTGTTAAATCGATATCTTCATTGTTTCAACGATATGTTTCGTACTCTGGTACACCCAGTTAATTCGAAGCTCTCCATGTTTTCAAAAAGTTTCAGCGAAGGCTTCTTGTATTTCGAAAGGAATCTAGCTTAAGTTACGTACTGGGTGATAATGTCCACGACAGTATTTATAAATGTTTCCAGTTTAAAGCTGATACTGAGACTAAAACCTGAATTTATTAAACATGAAAGAGAGGGAGAAAGAGAACGTTTGAATATGAATTTAATTAATGTAATGCAGGAAGGACACTATCCTGATTTCTTTTAAATAACAAACAAACTAAATCCTTGAATGAGTTATGAATTTAACTTTTACTATAGGTACTCCATTTATTATAACATTAGACAAATAACTGTTCTCACCCTTTCGTTATTTCGATGTGAACGTTTAATAAACTCCGTTATTTCACGATATATACAAAGCACTGTAATCTATTAACATTTACACTTAAAAAAATCTCTAAAGTGCAGTAATTTCAACAATATTACACAATAACTGTCGTTATTTAGCCGTTATTTGTCTAATGCATAGTAGATGGAGTATACACACTCAAACATTTCAAACAACCTCTCTAACAAACTGCGACGGATCTTGTAATTAAGGCAATGTTGTATAATTAGCTGGAAATACAGGTTTTTGCCAGATACATAATAATATATTATTACAGGTAATGTTGAATGCACTGTGAACTATGTGAGCTATCTCGGAAATTACCTGTCCCTTACACATGCTGCCTTTGTATCTCGTCCATCCAATCTATCGATCTGGGGCTCTCAATAAACGGAGGCATGTTGACTACATGTTTCAGGAAGGCTGTTCTCGCCGACAAAGTGGAATATTCAAAACTATTTAAAATTTGTAAAATTCTACCTATCACTTACAAACATAAATATCTTTTAGCGGTAAACCATCATGGTACCCAAGAGTATAGCTTATATCACGTATTCAACAACCATAACATCTATTGCTGCTGACAGATTCAATGTACCCAGAGTCACCAATTACTTTGGTGACAGAACCCTAAAGAAACGAATACCATACCTATCGAATAGTCTACCGGCAGACATAAGGAGTGAAACAAATAAAAATAGATTTAGAAGTAAATTTAAAAAATATTATTTGGATATGTAAATGTGATTAAGTGACCCCACAGTCAAACCATTGCAATGGTTTTGTGGGGCTAAGTTTATAAGTTAGGTACTTACCATGTTAAATAAATAAATAAATAATTCAAAGTCAATGTTAAAGGGGTACACGGTCAAACCAACCTACGCTAAAAGTGCTTGATCTCGACTAAAGGCTCGTACAGACTAATGCGATATCGCGGGCGCGACGCGACACTAGTAGCACAATTTCTTTGTCGCTGCCTGTCGCGTCCGCGATATCGCGCGAGTCTGTACGAACCTTTAAGTGCGGCATAGTTACATGCTTGAACAGGGGCCTAAGTCTACTAATTTACAAACGTTGCAATGGTCTCGCCATTGTGAGTATTTGACAGTGTTTGTATGGCAAATCTGTCAAAAACTCACAATGAAGAGACCATTGCAACGTTTGTACATTAGTAGACTTGGCCCCCTGAATAGTGTCGTTAGGTACTGTTGACAGGCAACTTTAAAAAGAAGACACATACATAAACTCACACCGTATTCCCATAGGGGTAGGCAGAAACTCAGAACGCCACCTGCTACGATCCATTCATACTCCTTTTGTTATAGAGACGCGACGCGTCCATGCGACCTATTTTTCAATTTAAGTACTTTATCCATACCATAAGTTATGTTTCGTTGTACGATAGATACCAATAGAAGCATAACTAACATTCTTTAGTAGCAACGTAAAATATCTGCAATATCATATTTAATCAGGTGCAACGTGCATTCTCCCTTAAAATACCGATATTCTTAGCATAGCTTTGACATACATATAGCCGTGTTCGGTAAACATATCAAGTACATACCTATTTTTGGTCGTTAGATGCCTGTTTTTGTAGTTTTATTTATACTAAGAATAATGCTGAAGTTTTTGTGTGTTTGTTTGAACGCGCTAATATCTCTGGCACTACCAATTGGATTTGAAAATATATTTTTGTATTTGATAGCCCAATTCTTGAGAAAGGCTATTTAACGTCACGCTACCTTTAGGAGCCGAACAAGAAAAAAGCCTGAAAGAACGCTAAGCGAAAACGAAGTACTAGCGCGGGCGGGCGATAATTTCACGCGGACGAAGTCGAGGGTAGAGGCTAGTTAGTTATATTAGCTTTAAGTACAATGCCGTTTTGTATAATTACATCATAGCGCGACACGAATGCTTTTTGTCTAGCTCTGCACGTCATTTTCGGTCAAGGCGAGTGAAAAGGTCGACATTACCCTTTTATAATGTGGACTTACATATTATACATACCGACATTAATGTTATATAGCATTAACATGTTATGTCATCCGCTAATTTTACGATCAGGAAGGTGTGGTGTTTATAATTTTTGGGTTGGCTAGTAATTGGGGTAGATTCTTTTAAACGGTTTATTAAGACTGCGCCGAGTGCACAGTGGCGCCCTCATCGTTATTTCGGTGATTTATTTTATTTTAGAATGAAAATGCAGAAAATAAGCTCGTCAAGTTGTGCTTCACAAGACTATACGTTATTATTACTACAAACAGTAGTTTTAAATTGTTATGTTTTATTGTAATCATTAAAACGGAAAATAGTGGCCACTAAGCTCCGCTTTAATGATTACAATAAAACAGAACAATTTAAAACTACTGTTTGTAGTAATAATAACGTATAGTCTTGTGAAGCACAACTTGACGAACTTATTTTCTGCATTTTCATTCTAAAATAAAATAAATCACCGAAATAACGATGAGGGCGCCACTGTGCGCTCGGTGCAATCTTAATATTGAATGGCTGATTAAAGAATAAACTATTGATAAAAAAAAAACAAAAGAATACATCAAAGGTATAATCGCAGCGCTGTCAGAGATGATGTGCAGAGGTAGGTACTCACATATGTCGAGAGCGTGCAGCGGTGCGGCCCCGCCTAGCATCAGCAGAGCTACCACACACAGCACCATCGCGCCGCACTCACTTCACCATTCTACCGACACCTCAAATCTGCAACAAAACAAACAATCATTACATTAAAACACCCCATAGTACCGCGTGTTGTGCTCCTAAAATCAAACGGAACAAATGAAGTCCTGCAATAGCAGTCGTAAAATGCAAATAAGAGCACATCTTAAGATATTACGAGACTCAATTTCGAGACCTTTACATAGTGGGGAAACCCCGATTTAACAGTCAATTAGGATGGAAATAGAACTATCAGTTATCATTGCTAAGTTAAGCTTTCAGTGGAGACAGTGGCCGGAAGGTTCCATTTGAAGTTAAAGATAACGAGAAAAATACTAGAGCTTTCTATCTTTAGGTAGATTTTCCTTTCAGACAAAGCTTCAATTCTTACATGTTAGACACTCGTCTATGAGGCCCCTTCAGCTTCGAAACAAAAGAATGTCTGGGGCTGTCTAACAATAGCGAATGTCATTTAGATGTAGCGTCGTGTGTCAAGGTCTGTAGTGTCGCTAAGGGCAATGCACATTCTGAAGTAGCCATCAAAACGTGATAGTCGCATCTGCATGTATAAAATATGTTTATGGTTATAATAAATATCGATAAATACTTAGGTGGAGTGGCGTCGGAACGTAGGGACGGAGTACGGGAGAGTCGGGACGCGGCGAGCGGCGCCGGTAGCGACGAAGGAAATGATTCCAAAATGTAAGGAGATAAACGACGGAGAGCACCGCAAGTACTTGGTCTGGTACCTTCTTCGACGTCTGATGGATTTCTCGACTTCAGTATTGAAAAGGAAATTTATTTGCGAACCCACCGATTTTCATTAAATAACGAACGTCTAGTATGCAGAATATTTTTCCTGAGTTTAGTGGTCTGGTTTCGTTGTTTTTTTCTGAATAGTAACTTTTACTACAGTATCCATCAACAAGACAAGTAAGAACTACTAAAACTACGAACTTGTATACAGGATGTAGAGAAACCTTAAAATCGAGCAAACATAATTGCTTTTAAGTACTTACATTTTTCTTACAAAAAACCGCTTAAAACAGTAGCGCGCGAAACGTAACCCATGCAAAAGACTATGCTTATTGTCATAATATATGTGTTTATGTCACCGTAAGGTTGAGCACCGTTAGTTTATAATTTATAATCTATCCGAGATTATAAACTATCTAAAAATTGTGAACTGTTACAATATATAACGCATTCATTTTCGGTAGTTTATTTATAATCTACCAATGTCAAATCGTCAAATTGTGGAAGAACTTGCATTTATCGACAGGGTTCATAATCTGATCGATTTATCACACGTAAAATTACAATTAAAATACTTGGCGGTAGCCGAATTGGTCGCAGTAACTAATCCAACGCACCCCGACCAAATTGGGTTAGGTTAGGTTAGAACTGTGACTAAGCGCGCTTTTTCCAAGTTGTTCGCAGTTACTTGACTATTTAGTGTCAGCGCAAGTTCTTGGTGCGTTCGTCGAATGTAAGTTTGATACCAGTTCACAATTTGTCGGTTTGCCATGGATAGATTAGTAAAATTGTAGGTAGTGTATAAAGTTGACAATCTCGCTACTTAGATTATAAACTAACGATGTTGTAGAACGGGACAGACCGGGAGACGGAGTGGGGTATTCAAACTTATAGCAATAAACGCGATTTAGGAATAAAAACAAAAAATTGACAATTCAATATCTCCTTAACCAGTCGGTTCCCAGATTATTTAATTACATAAGGACGTAAATGTTATCAAGTTACATTATAATAAAAGAAAGAAGAAATAAAGCTTTAAGTAGGTACGTAATTGTTATTACATGCAAAGAGAGAAATAAAAACAATAAGATTTATGTCAACTTTCAGACTTTATGTAAATTCAGTTTATTACCGACCATGAAGTAAACACGCAGGTTATGCTGCTTAATAAGGTTATTTTGCAAGGATAATATTAAATAGTTTGTACGGAACAAATATGAATAATACCATAGCTTACAATAGTGTCCTCTCTACATTCAAGTAACATATAATTACTTTAAAAAAATATACTTATCTAATAGAAATAAACAATTTCTGGCAACCTTCAGTAAACAAACATGCAAACATACAAAGTGCTAAAAGTTAGGCTGTATTCGTGAAACCACCATAAATACAGGCTATTGTCCAAAACAGCGCGATTAGAGAAATAAAATATTAATGGAGTTTGTTGCTAGTAAACCTAATATCGAATCCATGCAGTGTGTGTCGGTCACTTATATAATAATAAACAACACCTCGAACACGATTAACTAAAGAAGTTCCAGCTTTTTCACAGGCCATTTACATTCAAACAAACCAATATAAAATACAACAGCGAAAAGCAAAAAGCACCGACGCGACGTACCATTTATTTTAAAGCAGGTATCACACGATGTGCAGCTGGACGCAGTAGCCAATTCAACGGCCGAGACCCGACTGCCTAGCCAATCAGACTTACAGGACAGCGCGGGACGCTAGATAACTTCCTACTGCCTAGCGCATTTTCTACCTTAAAGCACAACTCTGGTAATGCTAAGTGACACGTAGTCGTTGCGTAAAGCAAAACAATAAGTGACCGATATGTTCGGAGCTTAATTACAAATACGTTACTTATTCTAAACATTTCAATTACGATTATGGCCCTGAAGTGTTTACTGTTGATGCATGAGACACATGAATACAGTTACTTACACAATAAACACGAATGCAGTTTTTCTTAACATTAATATCGAAGAAAAACTTCTTCGATATTAAAGTTAAGAAAAAAAAAAATCTCAATGAATCACCCTGTATGTATAATTGATATCAAAATAAAAAATAGATGTTTATTTGAATACCTACTTGAAGTTCAGCGGACTTAATATTTAGTGACTGGAATTTTATAACCTCAGGCAATTTTTTTATTTGAAACTCTCAGAACAACTGCTCAGAGGATTCTTCTCTTACATCAATAAATTAACTGAAAGTGCTAATAAGGTCAACAAATCACAAAATTCGTTTGCTCAGTGAACGAGGTAATGGCCGACTATTACCTCATTTGCCGGGCAAACTAATTTCGTTTAAGAAGCCTTCGGGCGAGCGTTTCGCGAAAAAGTTTGCGCAGGATAGTTACACCGTTTATTTTGATATCACGCAGTTTCAAATCGTGCAACAATTTACTTGTGGAAGTCTAAATTTTTTTTGACAAGGACAAAGGCTAATTGCATTTAATTTTGTGCTAATACTGAAGCTATAACAACATAATTTTAACTACATTAAAAAAGAGACCGAGATAGACTATTCAAGCAGTTGAAATGTGGGGTTGACGTTGAATGGAAAGTGTCTTGGTCAAAAATAACGAAAGGGGGATATAATATTAAATAGGAGAAGATAATAATATTATTACCACCATTATTCAAGGTGTAATTGAAGCAACTTAAAACAGGTCATTGTAAGTACTCATCATTATCAACAACTTTTACCATGTGAACAAACCAGAAATCGTAAAAATAAATTGGCTGCTTTTCAGTTTTCAATATACCTTGTAGAGGCAAAGAGGAAAATCAAGGAAAAAGTACATAATATATCATCTGAAGGCAAGAAACAGGTAATACCAATAAGAGGTGAGAGGAGGTTGCTACACCAACAATTGCCCAGCACCTACGGTTTGTATGGATGGTAGTTCGTTTGATCTTCGGGCAGAGATTACCTACTGTATGAAGCATGCTTTTGATAAATGATGTCAGGATAGGCTAGACCAAATTAAGATGAACATTCTAACCACACACCTTTCAAAACACGATTTTCGTGGTTTTTGGAAAAGCACGAATAAGTTGTTTGTTGACTCTCTACGAGAGTCGGCGACGTAAGTGAACGTGACGAGATTTCCAACCTCTTTAAGGAGCACTTTTTTGTGAAGTCTCCACTAGGATCGTTTCAGTCGGTGCTGAATGTTGAGCCTAGCAAGGAACTAAGTTTAAATTGCAAGTAGAAAGAGATTAGGCAAATAGTAAAATCTATGTCGCGTGGCAAATCTCCTGGACATGACGGGCTCAGCATTGAGCACCTTAAATATGCTGGTCCTCATCTACCCAGAGTTCTGGCCAAGTTGTTTGTTCTATTCTGCAATGTCCATCTTAATTTGGTCTTACCAATCCTATCCTAGTTTTTGCGTGGCAAATAGTTATATGCCTGGGGTGATGACTCGGACTGTGGTAGTGCCCATAACGAAAATTATGTCTGGCGATCTTGCTGATAGAAATAACTATAGGCCTATCTAAGGCAACTGTTATACCTAAGGTATTTGACAGCGTGCTTAATAGACAACTAAATAAGTATATACCACCTCATGATAACCAGTTCGGGTTCAGAGCTAGAATCAACGGAAAGCGCTGTGTTGTCTTTTAAGCATGCTGTCACATACTACACCGACCGCAGAACTCCTATTTACGCCTGCTTCCTGGACCTGTCCAAAGCATTTGACCTGGTTTCTTATGATATCCTATGGGATAAACTTGAAATAGCTCTTGTTCCACCTGTAATAATCAAAATCATTAAATTTTGGTATAGAAACCAGGTCAACAATGTTCGATGGGCAGGGGCTTTGTCTTATCCGTATGGGTTGGAGTGCGGGTTGAGACAGGGGGTTCTGAGCTCACCAACGCTCTTTGACTTATATGTCGACGGGTTGATTGGCAGGCACAGCAGCATCAAGATCGTTTTTCATATATAATAGATGGAGTCTGCGTTAATAATATCAGCTACGCAGACAACACGGTGCTGCTGAGTGCGTCAGTCTGTGGCCTCAGAAAGCTTGTGGCCATTTGTATGGAGTAGAAAAAAGTCCATTCATGGTCTTTGGGGCCGCGGGTAGGTATCCTGTTTATGTACCACCAGTTTACGTTAATGGTTTGCCATAAGAGAGGGCATACAAGCAACGCCGGCCCTAGCCTTTGATCAGAGTAGAGTGAGATTGTCTTTCGGCGTCCTTTGGTCGACGCTTTCACTTCACGTAAATTCTACTTCGGTTTATGTTAAACTAGCTTATGCCAGCGACTTCGTCCGCGTGAAATTTCTTGTTCCCCCGTTCCCCAATCCATTCTCGAGATATAATCAAAAAAGCTGTTCTGTACAAAATGTATGAGAAAGTGAATTTGCTACCAATTTTTTTTTTCTTGAAGTTTTCGCATTTTTTAATATTTATTTTGCTATTCTGGGCGGAGACAAATCCAACAAATCCAAGATCATAAAAATCTTTCCAGCCGTTCTTGAGTTATAAATGGTATAAATAACCCGACTTTGTTCTATATAGGATGTATCAGATCTATTCAAACACGAAATATTTTAAGAGATACACCTATAGGTGATAAAGAAGCCATGGAAACGGTTTGTTTTTTAAATCTGAGGATATTGTTTAAAAAATTAAATAATTTAAAATTACTTGATAATTATGATGATTAATTATCAAAATTCACCGCGCTTAGGCCGGCCGCCACCGTGTCGCGGCGTCGCCGCGTCCGGGCGGGTCAATCATAAAATAAGGAAGTAAAGGTTCTTTTGCAAAATGACTCAAGCATTTTTAAATTTATAATAATTATGTAAAAATATAAAACACTTAAATACATTTTTTTTTTCGCTGTTATGGCTTTTTTACCACATACTTATAGATGTTTCTCTTAAAATATTTCGTGTATAAATAGATACAGCTTATATATTAAGATAAATAATAATTCCTAAATGTTCAAAAATCTACTTTTATTGAAAATAAAAAACATATATATAATAATAATATATAATACCTAATTTAATTTAAATTTAAATTAAGTAGCTCTGATTAGTATAAGTACTCCTGCTTCTTTAACATTAAAAAATCTAATCTGGCAGCACAGCTCCTGCGCCGCTCAAAAGGCGCCATCACAATTTTATTTTGCGCTGGAAATTGTTTTTCGCATTTGGCTCTTTGGCGCCCCTTGCCATCTGGCGCCTAGAACGACCGCTCCTCTCGCTCTATACCAGGGCCTCAAGTCTGCTATTACAATAGTGTCAGAATGGTCTCTTCATTGTGAGTTTTTGACAGATCTGCCATACAAACACTGTCAAATACTCACAATGGCGAGACCATTCTGACACTGTTGTAATAGCAGACTTGAGGCCCAGGGCCGGCGCTGCATACAAGTTTAAATACATATCTTGGCCACATATCTACCCCTGATCTCAGGGACGATGACGACATTGAACGGGCGCGAAGGGTCTTGTCGGTTAGAACGAACATGCTGGCTCGCAGGTTTGCTCGTTGTTCAGTAAGCGTTAAAATTACTCTTTTCAGAGCGTACTGCACTACGTTTTACACAAGCAGCCTGTGGGCTAGATATACTCAGAAATCGTACAGTGCACTCCGCGTGCATTACAATACAACAACTCGTTCAGGGTGCTATTGAGGCTGCCTCGCTACTGCAGCGAATCAGGAATGTTCGCGGACGCACATGTGGATTGGTTCTTTGCCACAATGAGTAAGCGCTGTGCGTCCCTGGTGCGGTGGGTGCGGGACAGCAACAACAGTATCCTGACTAATTTTTGTTTTTTTTTGTTTCGACACTCCGTACCTGAATCGCTGCGGTGAAGCGTCGGACAGTACTGCCGCTGTGTATATTGTACAGGAATTAGTTTAAGATGTATAAAAAAAAACTTAATTAATAATAATATTACTTAAGATAAGTTACTAACAAATGAGTCATGGTTACTTGAATGAATAATTTGAATTAATTGTCAACTTTCATTCTTTATTGCATTCCGTATTACAGTTGTTGATATGTAGTATTCAAGTTGTATCAACAAAGGAACCTGTCGAGCAAAGCAATTCTTTCATTGCACTTTATTAAGGTTTGTTTTACCCTACACTATAGGAAAAATAAATACCAGCTTAAATGCTCCCGGTGACCGGTCCAATACAGTAACTACCAATCATAAATAGAAATAGGATTGAGAAAACCATTATTTTTCAAGTTTCCTCTGTTGGGCCATTATTGATATTAAACTTGTCTCAAGTAGTCGAGTGGTACATACCTATCTGAAACGTCCCTAAGGTCCCTCTTTAGAAACGAGTATGCTATTCAAATAATAAGATATTTATTGTAGTTCCGGTTGAGAACTCTTTTCAATTTATATTTGCAGACTTTAAAATAACAAGCAGCATCTTTAAAGAGCCGTTGTATGTGCGATTACTGTGCACATGAAATACAGATAAAGCCAAGCAACCACGCGATTTCTGTCGACCTCGTGTCGATGTCCATCTAGTTCAATGAAGTCGAAGAAATCACCCGAATTGCGTATAAGTGATTGATTGATTATTAATTGCTATCAATCACAATCTGAGGCCCTTTTTATTTTTTTTGGGCCTGGTCCTGATCGGACGGTGAGCTACCCATTACTCACCGCCCGCAGGCCCGCGCCTACGGTGGCCGGGAGTCGTCACGCGGCTCCCGAAGCCCGGAGCGTCTATCGCGGCGGCTGGGATGGGAGGCTCTCTCCGCTCTCTCCCTCTCCCATCCCGCCACCTCCTTCGCTAGCATGACTGCTTCGCAAAAGAAGGTGATTGCCTCCCATTCCCTCTCGCCCCGGACCATGGCTTGAACCACGGCCGGGCGCGAGAGGTCGCCGCCGCTGCCGATCGCCTCTACGAGGACACGACGGTGCTCCGCCCAAGCAGGGCAAACCGCCACTGTATACTCCACCATGTCCTCGGGGCGATCATCGCAGTGGTGACACCCGGGCGTTTCTTCCCGCCCGATAATGTGCAGGAACCTCCCAAAACATCCGTGTCCGGAGAGGACCTGCGTCAGGCGGTAGGTGAGGACGCCGTGACGCCTCCCTAGCCACTCCTCAAAGAGGGGTCTTACCGCCGCTATCGTGGCGTGCCCTGCGTTGGGTGCGACAGTCGCTCAGTCACTCGATCTTTCCATGCTGCCATGAGATCGCGCCGGAGGTCTGTTCGCTCCGCGGCAATTTACCGCGGAAGCGAAGTTTCCCCCCGGCAGTGTGAGTTTATTTTAACAATTTTGACCTTACGCATCGACCGCGTTCAGCACTCCGATTGGTGAAGAGCTTATCGGAGCGCCGAACGCGGTCGATGCGTAGTCGAGATGTTTAAAAGAAACTCACACTAGGGCCTCTGAATAGGCGGCGATCTTTCGCGTCCGGCCCTGGTCCAGGCCATGCATGGGAGGCAGTCACCTCCTTCTGAGAAGCAGTAATGCTCGCGAAGGAGGAGGCGGTACGCGTGAGGGAGAGGCAGTCTGTGTGCCCTCACGCTCCCCTAGTCGCCGCAGGAGACGCTCTGGGCGGCGGAAATCTATAGCCGATTCCCGGCCGACGTAGGCGCGGGCTTGCAGACGGCGAGCTATGGGCAGCTCGCGGTCCGGTAAGGACCAGCAGCACACACTGACGGGGTCCGCCAGGACCAATGCCTGCTAGGGTTAAGGGTTTGTCCGAAAGGGATACCGTACCGAAAATGTCCTACTCTAAAAAAAGGGCCTCTGAATGATTTTGAAGGATACTGCTAATCCATCCATACTAATATTATAAATATGAAATTAACTCTGTCTGTCTGTGTTACGTTTTCACGCCTAAGCCGATCGTCATGAAATTTGGCAGAGATATAGCCTGGGATATGGAGAAGGACAATAGACTACTTTTTTACGCGATAACCAACATCCATGCGGGCGGAGCCGCGGGCAAAGACTAGTTGCTTTATATTTTCGAAAAATTTGTGTGCTTAACAACGCAATGAATGTTGTGGAATTTTCAAAATGATACCCATTGCTACTGATAGTATGGTACGCAATTACCCTGACGTTTATTAGCAGGTTGATCGGCTTTGCACTGTTCCGTCAAACGACAATATTAATCCTCAATCGAGCTAATTAGATAGCAACATAAAAATAAAGCCGTTTTATATGCTAGCTATTCCTTATTATAAGCCAGTATGCAGACGTTACCACATATTCACTTTGATACAGTTTGAGAGCATGCAGCTATATCATTCAAAGACCTCTATTGTGCATACAGCGACAGAATCACAGAACTTCGTCTACAAGTACTCCAGTAATCTTTTATCACATGTGACATGACTCATGCGATTCCTGTAACTTGTGTATGTTTCATTTGATTGTTCTATTGAAGCGTTGCATTATTTGCAAGGCTTTTTTGTGCTCCTGTGACTTTAATGAGTAAATAGAGGTTTCATTAAAAAAGCGTAAAATAAAAATCCCACGATTTTATTAACATAGAAGCTCAAAGGGAACAGTCGTACGGATTTAATAAACAGGACAAGCCAAAAAGGGAGCACATACCCTTTTGTTTTTCTTTTGGTCTGCTTTGACTTTGACGTCTCAGTGAGGTATAATTTGTAGCGAAAAATTGCCACCGAAATTCGAGTTTCAGATGGCGAGTTTTTCCAATAAGCTTTGACAACGAAATATAGTAGATTTTTCCAAAGAATTCTTAAATAAGGTCCGGCTTACACATCAACAAGTACCTACATCTTCTTTGATTTCATTTCATCATCATCACCGATCGCTTCATGGCAAGAACAACGTTTGTAATTTAAAACATCCGATTTTTAGTGGTTATCCAAAATAATATTCAGAATTTTACTTTAACTAATGCTGCTAGCTGGATCGTATCAATTAAAACCTACCGCAAAAAAAATGAAAAAACTTAAGAACATTAAACGAAAAGAAAATTAATTGTTCTACAGCGGAATCTATCTTAATTACTTCTTGCCTGGCTGACTGGCTTAATTCCGGCTTTCCCAATCAACGATATCGGAAATTTAAAATCAATTGGTTGTCTAGCTGAGTACAGTTTTGTTTAAATACTTTTAAAGGCTTTTATAAAACCTCAGGTACCATTTGGAAGTTACGGAGCCTCTACTTTGTAACTCCGGTAGAGAGTATTTGCGCAACAATTCAAGTACACTTATCAATGGAATTTCCGTACAGTCTTATATAAAAAGTACCTTAAATATAAATTCAAGTGTGTTAGGGAAAACTAGCCCATATTATACTCACCTATTTACTTTTTGGTATGTTCCACAATATAGCAAACGGAGCATTATAAATTGACCGAAATAATCACATGAGGCTTGTTTACGTCAAAAATCTAAATATAAACAAAGAAAGATAGATGAAGATTAAAGATGGTCGAATCGGATTAGAGTAGATTTAACGAAAGTTAGCAACTTTTAACGAAGTTGTATAAAGTATTAGAAAGATAGACGAGCTTTCATGAGACATGCGCTTGCCGGCCGTCGTTCGTCTATATCTACACATATAATAAAATCGTAGCGAGTCAAAACTGCCGAGCGTGCAATAACAGCAGTAAGTATAATTTTTGACCAAATTGAGTCAAACATAGATTCGGAATCAGCGCAATGTGCCGATTCCGAATATTGATACGGAATCGGCACATTGCGCTGATTCCAAAATGGACAAAAACCACACTTACTGCTGTTATTGCACGCGCGGCAGAAAACTGTACATTGAATATTTAAAAAAAAAAAAAGTTATTGCCACGAGGTTTGGAAACGAATACGATGCCGAAAATATAGTTTTTAAAATTTTTGTCTGAATGTATGCTTCAGCATCACGCAAAAACTACTGGATAGATTTTGTTCAAATTTTGCATAGATATTCTCTATAGGTCTGGTCAAACTTTAGGGTATAAATTATCACGCTGTTTGCTATGGGGGGTGAGCAGTATTGCATTATGTTTTGAGATGGGTCAATAAGGGCAGGGACCTTAACCGTGATCGCTACAAGAAAACGATCTTAAGAGACTATCTTTAACTTTAGAGAAAAAAATTGATCTTCATTAGCAGATTTTTAAAAATATATATAAAGTCAGCAAGAATATGGGCAATTTTCACAAAGTTTTTGATGCAATATAAATGTTTGAGAATGTGCAAACACCGCTCTTTCATACGACACCCCACATGCTCTAGTAGCCTTAGCATAGCCCCAAAATTACAGGTATTCACCTGTAATTTTGGAAGCATGGGACAAGCATTCCAGGACACGTCATAGTGGCATTAGTTGAGGTTTAAGGCCATGCCAAACCGCATGACGGGAGTTGTAAATATTCTTGGAGGTTACTAAATAGACGTTTACTCTATGTATATCACTGTTTTCTTAAAAAAAATCAACGCTAATTTTTCGCCTGAGAAACGCGAAAATACGGCTTATTGCAATTAAACAGTTTTTTTTTAATGGTTTTCTGATTTCAAATTTGGAACAATTGCAAACGGAAATGATAGTGAGTAACTGATTTCAAAAACACTTTATTTTATTATTACTACCATTATTCAAAAAGATAGAGAGATCTTTCAACAAAAATAGGCAGGATGGCTCGATTCAGGCGTCCGGGAGTGTAGTTAAGTTAGACAAACCTCTTCTGTCGTCTATGGTTATGATAAAAATAAATATCTATGGTTGGTGGTGACTGTTAGTGAGAAATCCCGTGTGTTTACAATTACAATGTACTGCTATACTAATTAGTGATAGGTGTTCGTCACGAACAATCTGTAAGAATGACAATGAATCAGTGTTGTGCCATTAGTGTATATGCAGGACCGCAGGCTTTCAATGATTCACTAGAAAACAGCTGGTGTACCTCGACACCGGGCTGCGGACAGTCCAGGGAGGCTATGCCATTCTTAGAGGTTTATTCCTTTCTACTCGTAATACCAAAAACTAATACCACTATGTATTTTTTTTTTTTCAACAGATTTGATGAAACAAATATCAGTGGTATTCGTTTTTGGTATTAGAACGAAATAAATCTTGTTAGATGGTAGGCTAACCAGGCGTTTATTACCCCTGGACAGGCCCGAATAGTTCACTAGAAAAGAGCTGGTGGACCTCGACACGGGACTTACAGACAGACCAGGGAGGCTATGCCATTCTTCGATGGTAGCCTAACCAGGCGTTTATTACCCCTGCACAGGACTGGCCTGTGCCTGGTGACGGGGACCATCACAGGACACTGCTCGCTAAACAAACACTTCCACACCACAATAGGCATAACGGACAATCCTCTGGGCAGGGCTTGCAAGGAGGCTGAGGGAACCGTCGCGCAAGTGCTCTTTGAATGCACAGGCGTCACCCAGATTAGAACAGAAACCCTCGGGGCACCCAGATCTTTCACAGACGTTCTAAACAGTCCGAGATACGTAATTAACTTCTGGAGGGAGGTGGGCTGGTTGGAATAACCACTGCTGGCCGCCATGGCCCATGTACAATGGTCCACCTGAAGGTCTTAATGCGGAAACCAAACCCTTTACCATAGAACATAGAACTATACGTCGCTTGCACCCGCGTCACCAGTCCTGACTCTCTGTTTATTTTGACTGCTGTGACCAAAACTACAAAACAGGGAAGTTTTATTAAAATGTGGCTGTTATTTTAGCATATTTTGGTGTCTTACAACTTCCATGCGAACGAAGGCGCGGGCAGAAGCTAGTAATAATAATATAATGTTTATTTGCCAAAAACAGTGCATTACATTTCCTTATAATCTAAAGTTAATAGCTATAATGGGTTTACATATTTTAATAAAACGCAAAGGAAGTACTTAACTTATGAACTCCATACCAGGTCTTACCTAGCTCGTGGAGTATGTTGAGTAGCTTGAAGAAAGGTAAGACCAATAGGATTTATTTGAATAATATAAACTTCCATACTTATGTTAAAGAAGTAAAGTTGCCTGCTTGAATAAAGGTGGAAATTTTAATACTAATCCGATTACGAAAATTCAATAGCTGAGGCTACATTTTACTTCGAAAAAATGCGCGATTCCTGTGGAATAGACCACGGAAGCAAAGATGAGAGTCTTATAATACAGTCAGTCACTGGTAATCAAACCAAATTATTACTAAATAATTACTGATTTTGTCATGCTTATCAGATACTGACACGGTGTACGGTACATTGAAATGTTACAAATGTGGACGCTCCTCACAATTAGTAACTTATTGAAAACAAACTAACTTTGAATGTGACTAACTAAGTAGAGCGCTCTAACAGGGCCCAACCACTAGCATTGAAAATTAATTCTAGAACCAGTTAACTCCAGTTCTCTGTAAACTTCGTACACTATTTTAACTCTCGACCTTCATTACTCACAAATGTATTAGCCTAATGTCGAAAAGTAATCATTGGTGCCGATTCCCTTGTTCACAAACTAACCTAAATTGAAGTTCAGTGCATCTTTTTCTTTCTATTTCATTAAGAAAAGGACACAAGATAAATTTTAGTTTAGTCCTGTCAAATTAATCAGCGCTTGACGTAAATTGATGTAATTTTAGTCGGCAAGTTTTTAATCACGTCTAAACTTGTATAGAGTAGTGACAGGCGCTGATTAATTTGACAGGACTAAACTAAAATTTATCTTCTGTCCTTTTCTTAATGAAATAGAAAGAAAAAGATGCACTAAACTTAAATTTAGTTTAGTTTGTGAACAAGGGAATCGGCACCATTATCCATTAAAATTTACAGGGTTCGGTGCAATTGTATTCAATTGCGTCTTGGATCCCTACAAACCCTGTATTAGGACGTCAGTATGAGCATTAAGACATCAAATACGATAAAAACTTAAGAACATAGTGGGAGATTGAAGTCTGAAATCGAAATATCTGACGCTCTGGCACAGTCGATTGAACACTTATAGGCAGAGACGAGATCTCGAAAAAAGCATTGGTCTCTATTAATTCCAACATTGTATATCGCTGCCAATCCAATACTAATCAAATCGGACCGGGAAGATACTAAAGGCTCGTACAGACTCGCGCGATATCGCGGGCGCGACGCGACACTAGTAGCACAATTTCTTTGTCGGTGCCTGTCGCGGCCGCGATATCGCGCGAGTCTGTACGAGCCTTTACCATAAGATACTTACTATAAGATATTATAAGATATTGTGTTTCTATTGTATGCCCTAAGGGTGGGACATAGCTGAACACAATTAAATTTTTTAAGACCTGTATTATGTACCTACCTATGATCCACAATAAAGATATTTGATTGATTGAAGATGCTGGTAGTTCACTAAATTCAAATCGTCTTACGTTTTTCCCGGAATACTTTAGAGAACTTGCCTTAATAGACTATGGCAGATGGCAGACTATTTATACTAGATCAACTATCCTTTTTCCTAGTAAGTTAAATATTTAGCCCAGCAAACCCGGCTTTTTATCCTTATCATCCCTATTCATTGCTCCTGGTCAGAAGAGTACTTGTTTGTAAGAGCATTGAGAGCAGCAGTATAATGAATGAAAATCTAAATGATCGGGGAATAAGTGGCGTCACTCGACTTTTTAAGGTTCCGTAGTAAACAAGGAACCCTTATTTATAGATTCGCCGTCTGTCTGTGGCTTAGCTCAGACTCTTAGTACTAGAAAGCTGTAATTTGATATCATATTAATCACGCCAACAAGGTGGTAAAATAAAATCATGAAAAAATAATAATTGTGTAACGTAAACGTAAAGTGGGGATGATATTTTTTTTTCTCGTCTATCCCATGGTAGGTGGGGTATCGTTGGATAGGCCGTTTCAAAATATTGCGGGTTTGTGAAAACCATTTTTCGATTCAGAAAGCCGTTTGCGTAATATTAAGCTTTAAAGTGCTAATTTTTGTTAGAGTCAGGGCTGAACGTAAAAAATGCTTTGCAATATTTATAATGCCAACATCAATACATTATAGTTTACCGTAATCGTTGCTATCACTACATATTATAAAACAAAGTCCTCCGCCGCGTCTGTCTGTCTGTCTGTCTGTCTGTCTGTTCGCGATAAACTCAAAAACTACTGCACCGATTCTCATGTTGTTTTCACCAATGGATAGCTTGGTTCTCGAGGAAGGTTTTAGTATATAATTTGTTAAGTTTTTGTATGCATTTTTGTATGAATTAACGATATTTGTTGGAGGTGTCGGAAAAAAATAAGCTGTCTGGGAGCTTTCAACGAAAACGCTGTCTAAATCCTTTGAGATATAACAAAATAATGTATGGTGGAATTATGTATCTTACAAAGGTCTTCAAAAAAGTCCGCGATGGCATATGTCAATCTCTTAAGAATAACATACTATATCCATTTTATTGTCTTTTTGTAGGTATTTGTTTGCCGAATTTTACTCTTGGAAATACGATTACGATAACAATACGCTATAATATCAGTAGCTATTAGCCAAATTATGTTCGTAGATAAATAAGCTAGCTACTTATGTGTATTTCAAATAGTATACAAGAATATTTATCATAAAAACATTACTAAACACGGCGGCCTTATGATCAAAATTTGTGCATTCCAAAACTTTCGTAATTTTTCACTAACATATTTATCACTTTTCGATAAAGTAACACTCAATACGAAATCTGCACTTATTTCTCAATAATTCTGTATAAGATCATTCTAAGATTAAACCGTTTTCTCATTGAATCCATTACTTTACGCACGTATAACCTTGATGAATGTTTACATTAAGCACCGCGCCACACCGCCACACGACCACAGAGTACAGACGTATTTTGTTTTTTTTTTCGTTCGTTTAGTGGTGTTCCCGCTAAAATGTCAACCGGTCAAGTATTAGTCGATTAATCGAATTCTATAGCCAGATCGTGTTGCAAGTACAAAATAAATGTCAAATATTTCGTCCAATTGTGAACGTGACCCTAAGAAAAGTTATGCACCAATGGTGTTCATTAGATATTTCAAGCGTTTTATCAGCACAAACGGTGTATCATGCGGCATTTCGGAGGATTTCATTTTGTTTTTACATTGTTGGTACTTACGTGAATTATTTTAAAATTATTATTTGTGTCGCACCTTTATTTCGTGTTGTAATTTGGTAGGTACAATTGATTGCTTTAAGTATTTGAGTGAAATTTCGTATTTTGATTTTATGTTTGTTATCTTTAGGTAAAGATTCATTCAAGTTCAGAACAAAAGTACTTTTACTATATTAAATCATTTGTTTCGGTTTCTATTCGAATAGTGAATCACATTAAAATTAACATTAAGTTAGAATTTTGAGATATAGCCTGGGATATGGAGAAGGACATAGGGTACTTTTTATGCGATAACCGACATCCACGCGGGCGAAGCCGCGGGCAAAAGCTAGTAAGTTCATAAATAGAAGTAGAAGGGAATAAAATAGAGAGTCCGGGTTCGAGCGAGTATTGACATAGCGAACCGAGCGGATTCGAAACCGGGAAAACACAAAAAAGATTTACAATTAATAATTATCCATTCTCTTCTTAGAATTAACAACATAGTGTAGTTTCTTATTGAGGCTCTTTTATATGAGGAAAAAAAGTTTGTTCTACAATGAATGGAAGATATTTGTGGTTAGTTGTGTGTATAGAAATTATTGACAAGCATCTGCTCAGATATTAATGAAGTAATGAATGTTCAGATATTAATGGTAACTTGTAGTGTATGGAACTTATTGATATTTTAAATTGTTCAGAAGTATTTGGTCACCTTGTCTGCTACAATATATCTGACGGCGACTGTACTTCATTCACGGTCCGTAACTGCGGGGTTTATTAACTAGTTTATGATTGGTCGCGTCGCGTACGAACTCCGTACGCGACGCGACCAATCACAAACTAGTTAATAACGTAAGTAATTCCGTGTGTTCCGTGTGGTGCCGAACGTGAAAGAATAGCACTAACCCATTTCCTCCCTTGGGTGTCGTAAAAGGCGACTGAGGGACTCACTAGAGAATGGGCAGCAGCGTTCTCTATGCATTTTTACACCATACTGCGATCGCCAACCCGCCTGCCAAGCGTGGCGATTATGGCAAATCCCCCCCTTTTGGGGGAGGCCTATGTCCAGCATCGTCAGCGTCTTTCGGCTGAAATGATGATGAATGATGAAGTAATTCGCACCGACGCACCATAAACGAACGGGCTAAGGCCGTTTGTCCACCGCACCGTCAACGAGAAACAAGATGACGGTGCCGCAGTAGCAATACATACATTTACTATGGCCGCTGGTCAGAAACGAAGAGATCCAAGGTAACCGACATAGCTCGAAGAATTGCTAAACTTAAGCGGCAATGAGCAGGGCACATTGCTCGCAGAACACATGGCGATGGGGCCGAAAAGTTCTAGAGTGGCGTTGGAAGGCCTCCCACAAGATGGACCGATAACTTTGGGAAGGCCGCAGGAATCCGCTGGACGCGGGAAGGACAGAACCGGTCGAAGTGGCGGTGTTTGGGGGAGACCTATGTCCAGCAGTAGACGCCTTTCGGCTGAAATGATGACTATGGTCGCGTGTCCACCACACACCACCAACGGGCCGTCACGTTCGGTTTGAATAATCTCGTATCTCGTTGACGTCCCGTTCATGTTGTGCGGTGGACAAAACAGAGTAACGCTACGTAATTAGCGTCGCTTAAAGCCTTCTACAAACAGGCGCGACAGGCAACGCGACACAAAGAGACCGCTCGTCGCGCGGCACGCGGTATCTTTGTGTCGCGTCGCGTGTCGCGCCTGTTTGTAGGAGCCTTAAAATTAATCTTGAATTCGTCGAAGTCGACTTTATTTATTACAAGTGTGACGAAAACGGCAATCTTGGATAGAATGCGTTACGTACCATTACTCACTTTAAGCAGCGTTATTTACCCTAGGGTTACGATCGTCTCTTTTCTCTTTGTAATCTTAGCTAACCTTAACATAAAATGGAAAGTTAGGTTTGAATCTTGCCTCATAAACATTACAAACTATTTTGACCCCTTAAAACTTTGAGTAAGGTCTTTTACCCTGCAGTGGGAATGATATTAGTACAGACAACGACATTTCCCGTATATACTTCGCATTTCATAGAAGGAGCAAAAAGAGCATAGGTAGCCCAGAATTATCGGCCCCGACTTATGAGTTGTAGGCCGTGGGGTGCGAACCCAAGCGGGTGCAATTTACTTTTTGTAATTCATTTCACTCTCAAAACAGTGAAGGAAAACATCGTGACCGGGGCACATCCCAGAACTAAAAATACGAAGACATTGTGACATCCACCAACCCGCACTGAGCCCGCCTGGTGGACTTTGGCACACTGTCATAGAGTGGAGGCCTGTGTCTCAGCAGTGGAAACATAGGCTGAATAATGCTTAGGCATAAGCATGCATTGTATACTCTTTCGGTACCATGAGAGCTGATATTGGAAATGTATAGCTTGATATGTCGTCTTAGCCAACTTTAAAGACTATTGGTACAGTTAGCTGGCTATTTATACATCAAGACTTTCATCTTTTCTCGCACAGGAAGTTAAGCTTTCAGTACCAGTTCATTCAAATATCTATGGCAATCAGCATCAACATCAAATTCGAAAACATTTCCAATTGGGCATGGTTGTAAGCTTCTACACAAGGTGGCCTTAGAAATAATTGAGCATATATAGTATGTAAATATTAATTGCAAGTATTTTTTTGTACATGCTCGTTTACTATGAATTATTATTAGATGCAAATAAATGTTATTGATGAACAATAAGTTTAGGGGTTCATGGCTAATATGATAACAGCCGAACGGGTCGATTGCGGCGGCGGCAGTCGGTTCTTGGATGGTGACCATCAATGGATGGTCACCATCAACATACGCCACATATTGGGACCCCTTCATGCCTCGGAAAGCACGTTAAGCTATTGGTCCCGGCAGTCATTCGCAGATCTTTGATAGTAATTACGAGTAGTCAGAAGCTCGAAAGTCTGACAACCAGTCTTACCAAGGGGTATCGTGTTTCCCAATAACTGAGTTGTGGAGGTCAGATAGGTAGTTCCTCCATGTAAAATACTGGTATTCAGCTGCATCTCGTTAGACTGGAATCAGATCCCAAAATAGTTAAGAAAAAGCTAAAGCTAGGCAGAGATTGATTGATTGAATAAGTTTCACTGTGTATAAGGTTGTTTACTGACAATAGTTTTATGAGCTAGGTTACACTATTGTCAGTAAACAACCTTCTCCAAAGTATCTGTGTAATGTTTTCACAACACCAATGTACAGTTTGTCTACTTTCACAGTTTGTCTACTTTCAACTAGAAATAACTGAAGATGTAGCCTGTCCTAGGAACAACAATCTATACTAATATTGTAAAGAGAGAGAGCGAATTTTGTAAGTTTGTGTATATGTAGAAGGTAATCTCCAGAAACACATCTCATATTTAAAAAAATCTTTTACCATTTGAAAGGTACCTACATCATTCTAGATGGTTATAAGATACATGGTATGTATTTTTAAAAAATGACAACAGTGTGAAGCACTAGTTTTTCATAAACAAGGGAACGGGGCCCTGAAATTCTTTATGATAAATTGCAAAGTTTTATGCACCAAGCTATGCTACTAGTTAAGGATTTTCATAAAAAACTCAAAGTTATCTATCAGCCATGTCCTGTATCATAAAAACATGCCAGATATGCCTATAGTCCCCTGCACAATCTACGGAAAAGGTGAGCTCTTCCATAGATTGTGCTTAGTTTTGTGAGAATCTCATTATGAAATTAAATTAGACCTACTCCTTTTTTTTTTTTGAGATGTTTAAAAAAGAGCAATAATGAGCGTGTTTTCATATTAATATATGTTTTCATGTTATTATTTTAACAAAAGCCACTTGAAGAAAACAGTGTCAGTGTATCAGAGACCATTATAATATCAGTGTATAAACAATGTGATGGCTGAGCCTGCCACCTCAGATAGCCATCTGTCAGCCACTGTCCTGCAAACATTGTGGCAGGTGATGGCTTTCAGCCTAACATCTGACTTTATTGTATCATAAAGGCTCCTACAAACAAGCGCGACACAGACAACCCGTGTCGCGCGACGAGCGTTGCCTTTGTCGCGTCGCGTGTCTCGCCTGTTTGTAGGAGCCATAATGATATGGATTTAATATTTTGTGAGAATGATACTATCATTTCAGCATTTTTGTATTTTTTAGATTGAATATTTGAGTTTTGTGCCAGCAAGTATAATGGCAACTGCATTTATTACTGTTTTAATTAGCAATGAAAAAATCGTTTTTCACTGTTTTAGATAAGAGCTTATATTACCATTTTATTTAAATCTATCCTAATGTTATTAACTTATTAGATAAGTTTAGCATTACACAGAATTTGAAAATTATTGTGATGATAGCCAGTAGGTTGTTTTTAAAAAAATATGTTCAACTCTGGGCTATTTAGAATTATTTATTTACAGAATATTTGAAATTATTTATCATGCAGTCAGTAAAATAATTACCCGACTATTAAATTAATGGTATTCATAATAAAATATTACTGCTTCATTCATTAAGTACCATAAGGATAATGACCCCAATAAGTAGTTTACGAAAACATAAAAATACGTGTGCCCTACATGTAAAACAAAATTAATGTCAGCACCTAAAAATCAACAGTTTCAGAATTCTATATTTACAGATCGTTTAAAGCTACATATAGGGCAGCATATCAATCAACGAGTATAAAGGAGAATGTATTCGTGTACAAGGAGGGCCCTTCATAGCCCTTAACGCAAGTTATTTATGTTAGCGCAAGTGTTGAATGAAACAAAGGCCATAAGTATTCGCATTCTAACAGAAATGCTTCAAGATTTAAATTCCATAATAAACTAAATTTAACAAATATTGTATAAACATCATGCAACGCACCTTCAAGTGCCAGGTACATAGGTGAAACCCGGTGACATGGGGAGTAAATTAACATAACTTCGTCCTTACACTGTTTAAAACACTGGCCATAACTTGATAATGTTAACACAGAAAGCTCATTCACGACTGAAAACGTTCGACAGGCACCATTCTACATTCACGTTTAGTTATAATACTACGGATATCAATTTCACTCAACGAAATAAAATAATATAACACCTCCAATTAATCGACCATAGCTGGTACCTAAAGCCCTTTGAAGTGCGTTTATAAAGACCGATGAAAGCATAGTCCACACTCCACAGGCACAGTCTATGCCCAATTTTCAGGCGAATGAACATCGAACCAAAATAAAACAACCATAGATTGAGACTGAGTGAGAAACAATGAATGAGTGTTGCTCCTCAAAGCGGAAGTAAACAAGAAGATGAAATAGTCAAAATATCTACTAGAGATTACATTAAAAAAATCTAATCACTCCTGATAGCTGCACATAAATATAATAATTCAAAAGAGATTTCATTACTCTACAAAAATAATAAAATATAGTTCACAATATAAACTGTGGCACTAAGGCTCAGCGCAGACAGAGCAGCAAAAGAAAGCGCCTTTTTTGTATAAATCAAACAAAGCAAAAAAATTAAGCATATAATTATGCATTTTGCATTCATTCACATATAAATGCAAAATGGATAATTATACGCTTAATTTTTTTTAAACTACAAAATACTGTAAACACTACTTTTCTACCAAAGATTGGCAGCATAGACATAGAAAAAACTATAGACCACTGCTTGGCGTGTCGCTGTAAGGGACAGAAAATCAAGGTACTTGAAACTTTAGGGTTACCCACTTTAAAGTGATTTTACCCCGAATGTTCTTCAATGTTAAGATGTTTTTCAATCTCTATTATCTAGTTTGTACAAACGCACAGGGTTTATAAATAGAAACAAAACATCTATACCCTGTCTGAAATTCAGATCATATATGTAAACAAAAGGGATAACATATCAAAACAAAAAAACTTCGTAATGGTTATTCATATAAAATGGCGAAAAAAAAAGGTGCCATTTTCTTTTAAGTACTGATTTTAAGAAATAATAACTATAAAATAATCATACCGTAATTATTTTTATAAATTTATTAACAAAGTTATTAAAAAAAGGAGATTTTCTGGTATAAAATATTTTATGGTACTGGTAACAATGCAGGCGATCCAAACATTTTCAAATTTTTTACATCCTCAACAACACTAATAGTACAACTCTCATTCATAGATTCATATCGTAAGTAGCATATCTTGCCACATTTTGGATGAAAACTGTTTTGAGTGGAAATCGATTTTGGGAGGCCTACGTCTAGCAGTGGACTTAAAAGGGCTGATTATGGTGCCGATCCCCTTGTTCACAAACTAAATTTAAGTTCAGTGCATCTTTTTCTTTCTATTTCATTAAGAAAAGGACAGAAGATAAATTTTAGTTTAGTCCTGTCAAATTAATCAGCTCTTGACGTAAATTGACGTAATTTTAGTCGGCAAGATTAATCACGTCTAAACTTGTATGGAGTAGTGACAGGCGCTGATTAATTTCACAGGACTAAACTAAAATTTATCTTCTGTCCTTTTCTTAATGAAATAGAAAGAAAAAGATGCACTGAATTTAGTTTAGTTTGTGTCTCCGACAAACTACACAAAACATTGTTTGGCAACAGTATTTTGTTTGCATAGTTCTAAAAATTATTTCATTTTAATTTTATAGATGATTATTTACAAAAATTAAAAAAAAAATGATAGAATATTTTGCACCACTGTCCTGTCATTTTGGCAGTGACATTTCTTGACATTACTTTGTTTACATAAATTATCTGAATTAGAGACTTTGGGTATAAGTCAAAATAGTTTATTAGGATAGGAGTTCTTTCACCTGCGGGAAAAAGAACATTTAAAGAAAACCTAAGATACAGCATAAAAAATATTTTTATCTCTACTTTCATTCATATTTCCCGTGATTTTGGTTTGGCGGGAAATCTGAAAGTTTTTAACACTTTAATACCTACTACAAATACAATATTTTAAACTATAAATAGATACTAAAAGGTAAAGATGTAATATTACGTCCAGTGAAAAGTGGAACAAATTTGCTGCCAGCGCTATACATACACTCTAATAAAGCATTCATCTAAAATGATTGATGAAGGTAATTTATGTTATTGGCGTACAATTTTCCCCTGAAATGGGGAAGTATCCGAGTAAAAAGTAGGCAGCACTGAGCTTGGAGGTTATGTAAAGAATAATAAATAATAAAAACATAATTCAGCTCTCATTTTATCTTGAAACAGCTGTATATTTATTTTAATAGTTTAAAAACCATATTAGTTGAAAACTTCCACTGTATTTCACCGAATAAACTAAAATATTTAGCTACTTACGAATGAAAGGACAATCCGGCAATTTTCTTCTCACTATCGCTTTTGCCACCAAAAACACTGCACCTTACCATTTTGCAGCAATAGCTAAAGTCAATCCTCAACACAAAAGAGTTAGTATTTTTCGAAATAACAAATTAAATAATTTAAAATTTCGTCGCAACCACTTTTCGAACGCGTATCAAACGTCAAACTTTGTTTAGCAACTGAAGTGCTGTCCTTGAAAAACGCGACACGCGATAAGGGACAGAAAATGTTAGGCTCTGTCTCTTTTCTTTACAAGCATTTTGTATATATTTTTCTTTTTCTTGTGTAAGTGAGATAGAAGATGACCAGCGGTCTATCGTTTTCTCAGTCTACGATTGGCAGGCTGAAAATGTGGTACAATACTTTAATTATATCTGGCAACACTAAATAGGTATCTGCCAATCTGCCATATTCTGCCTGCCTGCCTGTCTGCCTGCTTTCAATATTGGTACTCGGTTCTAAGTCTATTCGAATAAAATTACCTTATTTAAATTTGTAATAATGGCAAACATAGCAGCAAAACGCATAAAAAGGGAGTTCAAGGAGGTCATGAAAAGTGAAGAGGTGAGTAAACAATAATGTCTTAAACGTGTTTGGTTAAAAACAGATCGACGGTAGCAGTTACTTGCACTTTTGTTAGATGTCATATTTTTAAGAGAACATCGATCTGTGCGAGTACAAAGTGCGTTTGAAAGTAATAATATTCCGCTCAATTTTAATTTACAATATTGTTGTGATTGGCTGTGTTTGTTTAATGTTGTGGTGTGAATGATTCAGCATGTTTTATAGATAGTAGTGATGTGTTTATCTCTACATCACCAATCCAACGTTGGCATATTCTTTTTCTTGAATTTCGAAAATGGCATATTGATACGAAAAATTAGAGACATATATTATGTAATAATACCTAGTTAATATGCTTTGCTGTATTCTGAGTACCCACTAAAGCTGTTTTATGACCTATATATACATACTGTGTTGCTATTGCGATTTAGAGATTATAAGTAAAACAGTATGATACTGAACATTACTGTAGTGTAAAATAGTTAGTTTTTAAAGATACATTACTTTAGTAAAACCTGATTCTATTTGAATCTAATTAGCACTGCTTATCTTCCAGACCTACTTATACATTTTTTGACATAATTGGTTTTAATAGTGTTTTAATAACATGATAATCCAGCGGATACCTGCAGCCTTTAAAAAGGTCAATGGCCAACATTGTGGGTGGCCTTCCAAGGCTACACCCTCCGATATGCGGTCACAACTCCAGAACATTTTGGCCCCATCAACCATCCTTTCTGCAAGCAATGTGCAATTTACTAGTGTAAAATAAAAAATAAAATTAATAAGAGTTTAACCAGATTTCACGTCAATCTAAGATTGGGTCTAAACTTTCATTCTACTCTGTCAACATCTCAATGTCTTGAAAATCTAATAAAACATATTTTCTCAGAACAGTAAATACACTTGAAGTCATCATGACCATGTTTATTCATTATATTAATAAAATATGGCCGAGTCAGGTTTTTTGGCACACAACATACAGCTTCTACTTGAGTTCTTTGTTTTTAAAGAATCAGTATTAGGTGCATGACTCCAAATATAGAACAGTTTTTCAAATAAATATACTTATAAGAACGGTATATTGAAAAAGTATTTTATCATTGAGCTATAAATTTACCACAATTTGTAGCCTTGACCGAGAGTGAGCAAATGAATACAATAACTCTTTATTGGCTGTGCATCACTGTATGAATTGTGTTTTTATTATACAAGTCCTATTCATGTCTTCTTTATTGTTGCATTTGCATGCTTTCGAGAAATCAAATTGGTTGTCGTTATTTTGTTTAAGAGCGCTATCGCGGGGCCACTAGCGCCACTCCTTTAAAAAAAGATTATCTCGTGACTAAGAAGGAATAATGAGAAACGGCTCTATCAGCTGCCTCAGTAAGTGTGTCTAGAATTTTCTAATACCTTTATAAAGTTTCATATTGAGACACGAAGCAACAAAATACGATCTAGAGGAATGTGGCCGTTTTTCTTAAAAGTGAATTTTATTGTTTCGTGTCGCAATATGAAACTTTATAAAAGGTATTAGAAAATTCTAGACACACTTACCGAGGCAGCTGATACAGCCGGTTTTCATAATTCCTTCTCAGTCACGAGATAATCCTTTTTTGTAAAGGAGTTGCGCTAGTGGACCCGAGATAGCGCTCTTAACCAAATTGAACAATCCGAACATCTTTGACTTTAAGTGGCATTAAATTGATTAGATACTTAATTTGGTGTTTAGGAACAAAGGCAAAAAAAAAAAATACAAGTTCAAATGAAAGTAGCTGGCGAAACTTAACAGACGTTAAATGGAAAACTGGGAATTGAAATCTAATCTTGATTTAGAAAATATATTTTTTAAACTCATAATTTCAAGTAACTACAGGTTATTAGAGCAGTGGTCACCCAGTGGAAAAGGCCGCGACTTACGAGTTGTAGGTTCGAACCCTGAAAGGCGCTTTACTTTGCGTGAATTATTTCGTCATCACTGCTCTCAAAACGCTGAAGGAAAACATAGTGAGGAAACCAGCATGACCTAGAAACAAAAACGGACATTTGGCTTCTCCAAACCGCACTGGGCCCGCGTTGTGGATTCCAGCCCACTTCCTCTCACAGAGAGGAAGGAAGCCTGTGTCCCAGCAATAGGAACATTATACTTATTATGCAGCTTATTACGCTGTCAATAGCCGCGCTGTAGAGTTTTAGTAAGTTTTTTTTTGTTTAAAGTTTTATTGTGTTACTCTTAACACGATAAAACTTAAAACAACAAAAAAAAATAGAATAAAATAGAATTTTCTAATACCTTTTATATAGTTTCATATTGAGACACGAAGCAACAAAATTCGATCTAAATAAAAACGGCCACATTCCTCTAGATCGTATTTTGTTGCTTCGTGTCTCAATATGAAACTTTATAAAAGGTATTAGAAAATTCTAGGCACACCGAGGCAGCTGATTGAGCCGTTTTTCATTATTCCTTCTCAGTCACGAGATAATATGTTTTAAAGAAGTGGCGCTAGTGGACCTGTGACAGCGCTCTTAAGATATAGACACTCATCACGTCTGTGAAATGTTACCAACTTGTTTAATTTGACCTTGTATAGCTAAGGCATACTTTTTGTTTTGGCCTTTGTGTGTCAAGGACAAGCTACAAAGAGAAGTGCTGTGCATTATTTATATTTTTAATTTTGATGTTTTGTACTTTTAGTTAATTGAATTGAAGTTTAAACATAATGCTTAACTATTACCATAGTTTGATTAAGTTATTTGTCAAATACGATCTAGAGGAATGTGGCCGCCTTTCTTTAGATCGAATTTTGTTGCTTCGTGTCTCAATATGAAACTTTATAAAAGGTATTAGAAAATTCTAGACACACTTACCGAGGTCTCTGATTGAGCCGTTTTTCATAATTCCTTCTCAGTCACGAGATAATATTTTTTTAAAGGAGTGGCGCTAGTTGTCAGGTGAGCGCCCTCTTAAGAATGCACACGAAAGAACATAATCCAAACTGCGACCGACTTGCGTTGTGTACAGGTGCCATTGCAAATTACCATTTATTATCTACACTAATAGTATAAAGATTTGTATTTTTGTATGTTTTTATGTTATGAATAAACTCAAAAACTACTGGACTGATTTTAAAAATTCTTTCACTAGTAGAATGCTTTAGTATAACTGAGCATAGGTTATCTATATATATAAAAATCAATTGCTGTTCGTTAGTCTCGCTAAAACTCGAAAACGGTTGGGCCGATTTAGCTGATTTTGGTTTTGAAATGTTTGTCGTAGTCCAGGGAAGGTTTATACGGTGAGAAAATAAGGAAAAAAAAACTATTAGTGAACGGCAGGACCGATTACGCTAATTATTTTTTTGTCGTGTTTGTTATTATCAGGAGAAGGTTGGACGGTAGGTAGGGTAGGTAGGGTAGGTAGGGTAGGGTAGGGTAGGTAGGTAGGGTAAGGTAGGTAGGGTAGGGTAGGTAGGGTAGGTAGGTAGGATAGGGTAGGGTAGGTAGGTAGGGTAGGGTAGAGTAGTGAAGTTTATACTATATTTCCTTTGCGCGTAGACAAACTGCCACAGTCAAATAGCTTTTGAAAGAACGAACGTCGGGTCAGCTAGTAATTTATAAAGATATCACGCGGGTAAAGCCGCTGGCGGAAGCTAGTTAATAATATGAGGTTATCGGGTAACCACTGAAAATCAGCGCTGTGCTGTGGGCCCCTCATAGCAAAGCATCATGCTGAGTGGAAGCCTTCTTGTCACAGTCATGACGTGCAGCTGCCGACTATTTCGGTTTTGTGCTCGTGATTATAATGTAAATCTATTTTGTTCTATTTTTCTGTTAACCTACCTATTCGAGTTAATTATCTTTTTGTATGCACGTGTTTCTGTGGCAAATAAACCTATTTTTCATGTTTGATTTAAATATTAATTAGTTCTGCCTCACAAGTGCATTTGCATTTTAGAATATTCGACCACATTTTTGGGCGAGTGTACCTACGTATTTATCAGACCATTTCCCACTTTACACCCAGTTTAAAAGCACTTCGTTGTTACAGGTCGCAGGCGGTAGCATTAAACTGGAGTTGGTCAACAACAGCTGGACAGAACTTCAGGGCGAGATAGCCGGGCCACCAGACACACCGTACGAAGGTGGAACATTCCTTCTAGAGATAAAAGTACCAGAGACTTACCCATTCAATCCGCCGAAGGTAATTATTGACTTACAAATTTGACTAAAACTCTAAACTAAAATTGCGCGCCCCTCCACAAAACTGTATTTTACTTGCATCACATTTCTCAATTTTCCACGTTTCTCCCTGGTGACTGAAAGACCAATGATGGCAAACTGATTTGAAATCATTGTTTCCAGATTCGCTTTATGACAAAGATTTGGCATCCTAATGTATCATCGGTAACTGGTGCCATATGTCTAGACATACTCAAAGATCAGTGGGCAGCTGCCCTTACCCTCCGCACAGTCTTGCTGTCTATACAAGCACTGTTGTCAGCAGCTGAGCCGAACGACCCACAGGATGCCGTGGTAGCAAAACAGTACAGAGAAGACATACAACTATTCAACTTGACTGCCAGACACTGGACAAACTCATACGCTGGAGGTCCAACCGTCATTTGGGAGTTCAATCAGAAAGTTCAAGTTTTACTAGATATGGGCGTTGGCGAAGATCAAGCAAGAGTTGCGCTGTCTACGTTTGACTGGGAACTGGAGAGGGCAACAGAACATCTCTTTAGTTAGGATTATTTTAGATAACTTTAAACAGTTAGCATTAATGCCAATAATGCTACTGTAATGTAACTAAAATACGAACTTGCGATGAATGTTTCTCCGATACGTCGCCTGCACTTACATATTGGAATGGTGTGGTTAGTAATTTGAGATGGAGCATCAAACTTAACCAATTGAAGCATTGTAGTAAAAGAAAAGCTTTCTGAGAAGTCTTCAGAAAACATAACGTTACACAAACAAATATAATACTAATGAATATAATACAGGGGAAGGATACAGTATTTGTTACTGGGATCCGACCTCCTTTTCCCTGAGGGTCTCAGGGCGGGAGTAACGAAAAAAAAACACTGGGGAGATAACACGAGTAGAAAAACAAAACAAAAAAACATTAGATTTTATGAAATTCCTATTTTATTACTTTTGCATTAATTGAAAAGTAAGTGGTGTACTCTCAAAAATTTTGTTCTGTAGAAGCAATGGTCAAGGGTGATGCGCTAAAGTAGGCCTCGAAATTAAAAAATTCTTAATTTAATTTTTTCTTACATTTTTGACGAGCATATAACCTACTTACCTGAAAATTGCAAAAAACGTAAGAAAGTTTTAATTTCCCGGGCTGCCCTAGCTTTTTCGCCTTAAGATAGCTTAGCCGCCCGCCTCATCTCAAATTACGATCCTGTGTAATAAGTAAAAATATCTGGACACATTGCAGGTACCTACATTTTATCAAGATTAACATATCGCATCCCCGGTGCAACAGTCACATGCAAAAAGTATTTTTTTCAGGAAAAGTATGTTAAACTTTAGTATCCTATAAGTTGATGACACTTCCTGATTTAGGGAAGATAGATAGGTTATATCCTGACGTGTTTATATTAAACAAAATAATTGTTACCAAATAATTAAAATTAATACACTTATGAAAAAGTAACTTTTTGCATAAGTGTCAGTGTTGCACCGGGGGTGCGATATCGTCTTTGCTCTTGCCAAAACCTCTGTGTTTTTAGTCAAGTTTTCAGGGGAGACAATAAACTATTTCGTTTAATGATTGATGGATTGGATTGACTTATCAATAAATTAAAAATGCAGAGTACCGTGAAAATAAGTACCTTTAATGTACTGTTCATCCACAATAAAAAAAATTGACATTTTGATGCACATATCAGAATTTTATTGTCTTGCAAACACCATTTCTTACAAGTGAAAAATGTACTTACACATGGCAGATTTGTTAAGGAACTTAATTGGATTAATTTAATTCTACTAAGTACATAACAAAAAGGAATTAAACTTAAAACAAATAATTATTCATTCAACCTTAATTTAATGGATAACACTGATAGGGTGGAAAAGGTTTATCCTCATCCCCTCAAAATAAGTACCTTTGAAATAAATAAAATGCGAAGTAAATAAGTATTGCAATAAACTTTACCAAGGCACACAGGCAGCAAAAACTTAATATTATAATCTAGGTAAAATAACGGTTTTTGAGCTTTAACAATTCTCCCAAAGTTTTTCTTTAAAAGTATGCTTAAAATTAATTGAATTTGAAACAGTCTCCTTTAGCCATTAATACTGGTCTTGATGAAAGAACAAATTATATAATAATAATAATAATAAAGGTACGATATCACATGTTCTACCGTATAGGTATATTAGTAAATAACATTTTCACTTCTCATGCTCTAAAAGTACGCCAATATAGCCCTACGAAGCAGGACTAAAGTGACCACTTTAGTCTCTAGGGAGTGAAAGTAATTAGTTTTTTTAATTTCCTTCATATGACATAGACAAACTCAAACAGCCAGTAAATATACTATTATCTGTGGAGTGTGGACCATCTTCATTGCGAAAATGTTGAGAGTTTTAGTTCCATGGTTTTTCCGCAAAGAAGGTGGCGCCATGTGTTTTAAATTGTTAATCTGTGACTGTTTTAGAAGAAAAACTGACCGCGACCGATTGAGTGTAAATTTGTTCGGTTTTAAATAAATTTATTAAGAATGTCCAGTGACAGTGAAGAGTTTGAAGTCGAGCAAAGAGCAAGACATAATAGATAATCTTTTGCCGCCAAAATCGCGGAAGATTTACCTTCAAACTTACGAAAATTTATGGACTGGAGGAATAATATTTATTAAATGTTTTTGTACTAAATTGACTATTTTTCTCGCACTCAAAGTGAAAAGTACAGTTTGCACCTCGAGACTAAACGCCAACTTAATATACCCTCGGTTTCATTGACTCCCGAGCGATATAAAATATACTATTTATAAATCAAACAATTTTTGAAAGTTTTTTTTTTTATTAATTTTTTTCTATTTCGAAATCAGTCTTCAGATATGAAAAACTTTTAAGCAGTCTTATTTTGTCTTGCCTATTTATCTTGGTGTGTTGTAAAGAACAGTGAGGTTTGGGATTGCTCGCATTCTTCATTGAGGTATAATACCCCTTATTATAAAACAGTTGCATAAATAACTATTTCATTGCCAAAAATAAAAAATAGGTGCACTTATAGGTGTGCTTTTTATCTGATTTTGTCAAAACGATAAACAAAAAAATGCACATAACGGTTTTGGCAGGCGCACCGACGATATGCATAATTATTGTGTTTTAATGAAAATAATATAATATTTCTTAAATTATTAATTAATTGCGTTATACAGGCGTTTATATTAACCTTTTCATGTTTTATGTCGCATAGAGCTGCCCAATCTCAAATAAGTAAAAATATCTGGACACTTTGCAGGTACCTACATTTTTATCAAGATTGACATATATTATGCATAATTGTTTAAATGAAAATAATATAATATTTCCTAAATTATTAATTAATTGCAGACGTTTAACCTTTTTATGTCGCATGTAAGCCAGGTAACAACCGTATATATTTAGGTTAATTTACTGAATTTGTACTTCAAGTTAGTTTAGGTACGACATGCGTCGTAGATTGACAAGATGCGAGGGTTCCAAAGACAACGTCGGACTTGAAACCAGGATTTTTGCGGACAACCTCGCATTATGGCAACCTTATAAGCGTTTTCTTCCAGAGCTTATCGTACGAAGAGTTTGATACATATTTTTATACATAAATTTTTATTTCTACTTCCTTTCTCTGAAGCCAATATGAAACCTCTAATCATTTAAATAATGTGCTATAAGTATTTTAATTTTCACATCAATATTAATAATTTTCATTTAGCAATAATTATAATATTTTAACTTTATTTTCGATGTCTATGATTGTCTTCTGAAAATATTAAATATAATGTAATAGTTTAGGTTCTAGATTATAATGATTCAATTTTTCACTAAAGTGATGTAATTATATTGCCTCCAGTAAAATTAAACGAACGAACGGTAAAATTTCAGAGTGAACATTAAGACCGTAGAAGGGAAGATAGATAAATATACGATGTCTGATCATCTGATGACGCCTGACTGTTGATTTTATTATATCTGTTGCAATAAAGCAATTGATAAAACTTCCCATTATCATTTTTGTTGAATAATGAAAACTTCTTTCCTGGGCTCGTGATGAAGCGAACACTGTGTTATCTATTTCTTTAAGAAGAACACCAAAATAAATTGCATACAATTTGTCATGTCTTATGGCCAGGCTACGCGCTCCTTACTTGCGCAAATTATTTGCCGTTTCTGCTAAGGTTGGACATCACAGTCAATAGTCATGTTGTATGCGCATGAAACCTGCTGCAAGCAGCCCGCGGGCCCCTAGTATTGTTAATCTCACACGCTTAATAAAGTATAGAACAAACAATTTTTACACGTCTTGCCGAACGTATAAAATTCTGCTCCAGCAAATTTTAAATTAGAAGGGTCGCTATGTTATGTTGACATCGAGATACACGTCGACTAGGGTTGTCAACCGTAGTATTGTACTCTATTTCGCGTTGGTGACTTAGCAATTGAGTACGCCAAATAAAATACTCTATTTGTATTGACTCTGATTTTGAATTGAATGAATTCCTGCTACTTCAGCATTCACTGAGTCTTTTCGGCCATGGCAGCCATTTCCATAGGCCACTCTGAGCAAATGCCCTGGGCCCAGCGACCCATGGAGTCCTCTAGTGCCTGCCAGAATAGTAGTTTGAGGCTGTCAAACGATGCTGTCAAAAGAAAACCAAACTTATCCCAGGCAGGGTGTGTCAGTCAAAGTGGGGGAAAAGAGACAGGGCTTCATTGAAATTAATAATAACTGAGCACAACCGTACAATTATTAAAAAAACGGAGATATTGTTATTTTCCGCAAAAAATATAAAAACATGCCGTTTTATAAATAATACTAGCTTATGGCCGCGGCTCCGCCCGCGTGGATATCGGTTTTCGTGTAAATAAGTAGCCTATGTCCTCCATATCCCAGACTATATCTCTGCCAAATTTCATGACGATCGGTTCAGCGGTTTAGGCGTGAAAACGTAACAGACAGACGGGAGTATAAAGTAATACTCTGCCCGTACTCTTTATTTACCCTCATAAATCAGTTTTTTTTTTATTGGCAGCCCTATCCTCGACTTTGGGTGGGGGCGAACACTTCCAAATAAATAATCGTGCGATGTTGTCAGATCGATTTATATTTTGTATGGCCTATGGAATTGGAGACGAGATATTTTGCGTACTTTATAGGACCATTCAACGCCACAAACCAGCAGTTCCACTGTTTCGTTTTAGGTATGCTTATGAGGCCTAACTGTATAGGTAAGCTGTAGAGTACGTGGTTAATTCATGCGATAAATGGGGAATTCGAATCTCACCCTAACGTGTGCAGATAATGCATATTTTGTGTAATATTGAGACGTCTTCAGGAACGAAAATAAAACAGGTACTCGATTCTTGCTAAATAGATAATACAACAATAATGTGACCAAAATTAAGCCCTGTCTTCCTAACCTTCACTTTAGCGAAATATAAAATATTCCTAGTTTTTACATAGGTATTAGCTATGTGTAGGTAGGCAGCTATAATAGGTGGAGTGGAACCAGTAGGTGAGGATTTAATGTCGTAACAACAATACATGTAAGAAATTCTATGTGAATCTGTCTTTTATTGTTTATTTCCCATTGATTTTGATTTTTCTGGTGATAAGGACTTCATCGCAATAAAGTTCGCTTAAGAGGGCTGTCACGGGTCCACTAGCGCCAATTCTTTAAAAAAATATTAAGTATCTCGTGACTGAGAAGGAATTATGAAAAACGGCTCAATCAGCTGCCTCGGTAGGTAAGTGTGTCTAGAATTTTCTAATACCTTTTAGAAAGTTTCTTGTAAAGACACGAAGAAAATTCAATCTAGATTGGGTTTTGTTGCTTCGTGTCTCAATATAACCGAGCCGTTTTTCATAATTCCTTCTCAGTCACGAGATAATATTTTTTTAAAGGATTGGCGCTAGTGGACTCGAGACAGCGCTCTTAAGTACCTAACAGAGCAGACCGCGAATCTGTAAACATAAGTTACGACGTGGTGGCTGCCGTAGTACCGCAGCTGGCAGCAGCTGGATAAGAGATCCGCCGACGATCGCTGGAGATTGGAGAGAACCATGTCCAGCAGTAGGTACATATACATTACAAAAGCGTTTATGTTCACGTGTTATCATTCTTTAGGAGAATCAGTTCAGTTAAGTCTGGAAAACCAAAATATTTGTACGACAAGCTTAGTTGGATGGCTAGTAGACGAGATTGCGCGCCCAGGCAATGTGCACAACAACTTTCAACACAGTCTCATAGGACAGCAGCTTTCAGAGGCACCTTCCGATACGCTGCATCTAAGATATGGAATAATATTCCACCACCGTTAAGGGTTCTGGGTACTATCCACTATCCACACGTTCAGAATACGTTTACGGCAGTATTTGATAGATTCGCAACGGAAACTGGATATGGTCGCCCTAAATGTTTCACTTATATGATACTTACTAGCTTTTGCCCGCGGCTCCGCCCGCGTAAATGTCGCCTATTGCGTAAAAAAGTAGCCTATGTCCTTCTCCATAGCCCAGACTATATCTTTGCCATATTTACAGAGACTTTATTGCTTTCACTATTTTTTTGTTATTAGATTTGATTACTTGTTTAGTTATGTACCTATTTATTTATTTATAAGTATAAAAATTATGTGTTAGATATGTTAAATTGAAACTGTACTCCCCCGTCACTTGTCCCTACAGGTTCATTAGAAAACCAGCGTCAGACAGCATCTGTCTGGCATTCATGCTGAAATGAACCTTTTTGGCCCAGCCAGGCACACAGCTATTTTTTTATAACATTTTTTATGTATCGCTTTCAATGTTTTATATTTGACTTCTGCTTATTTTTAATGACTAGAGATTACGTAAAAGACATGTCTTGTATGATGCTCATAAGTTCTATCAGCAGAATAACTGATTATTCACCGCTCTTTTTAGGGTTCCGTACCAAAATGGTAAAAAGGAACCCTTATGGTGCGACTGTCTGTCTGTCCGTCTGTGTCACAGCTGGATATCTCAAGAACTACTAATGCTATCAACTTGAAATTTATTTTAAATGACGTTTGCCCAAACATTTTGCAAATAAGAAAGAAATAAAAATAAAAAAGCTTTTTTGCAAGAGAGACTGAACGGGGAGTCTTAAAAATTTGATGTTTATTCGATTAGGGCATGTCATAATATGAAAGAGCGCTATTTGCACATTTTCAAACATTTTTTTTAGGCCGCGTCATTTTCGACATTTAATGAAAAATAAATAAATACCGTTCGTACGAGTACCCCTTATCTCTGAAGTTTGCATAGATAAAAATCTGAAATTATTATATGTGATAGAAGTTTATGTAAAGATTACAGGAAAAATAACGACGTCTAAATAGCACACTTTTTCTAAAATCATAAACAAAAACTACATTAGTTCCACAAAATGATCTCCTTCCTACTCGCAGGTTGCTTTGGGTGAAGCACAGTTGTAGTTTTTTCTAGGCACAGAGCTATTTAGATACCTATACGAATGAAGCTATATATGATGGTACGGAACCCTCGGTGCGCGAGTCCGACTCGCTCTTGACCGGTTTTTTTAGAGTCGTTATTGTAGGCACGGATTCTTAAAGTACTTAGGTCCCTAGATTATTTAAGACGGTACCAGGGACCCACCTAATAGTCTTGCGAAGTTGCGATCACCACCCAAATTGGTGAAGATGGTGACTAAGGGCACTTATCTTGGTAACTATGTAGCAGTGGCGAATGTACGGTAGGTATAACACGATTCATTCCCTTCGGAAATTCGGAACAAAACTACTCTATCGTCATTGCAAAATGGCACAGTCATTAGTGTTTAATAATGCCAAATAATATAATCACACTGTAGGTATTTAATACACCATAAAATTAAAACATTACAAAACGCGCCTACAATACATTTTTGTCTTTATATCCCAACAACAAAACATTTTGCTCTAAATAAGCCGCAGGCGCGTTCGGCCTGTCATGCTCGTGAATTAATTTTATAAACAAACTCGTCATGACGTCACTTCAGGTCACGTGACATTCCGATTTTTTTTGCAGCCAAAGCCGATGGCGATCGAGTTACGATAAGTGGTGGATTTACACATTTGCCGCCAGTAGGCTATTCAAAATTTGCCACCCCTATTGACCTCTACAATTCGATACCCTAGTTCACAATCATATAATATTTATTAAAAAAAAATTGTCAATGAAATTGCAACTTTATGATTTCTGCAGTATCGTCCTTCTGACATTAGCTTTTTCCCGATAGTAGTATGATTGCCCTAGTAGCATTTTTTGTTGGCATTTAGTTGGGCCACTTACCTCTGGTTAGTTGGCAAATGCATACAATTGGCGGGCAGTTTGCGGGTTTGGCCAACAACTGATGGCCTACGTGGATTTTTCTGCGCAGGCCCAACCTGCGATGGGGCCAACGTACATTACCCTACGAAGGCCCGACGAAAACGTGTTATGGGTAGGCCCAACGACTCATAAAACATTTAGGCAAGCGGTTGTATGTTGGTTAGTTCTATGGCTGGTTTCAGAGCGACGCGTCTCGCCAGCGCCTGCCGTACGCGCGTCGCTATACATGAACCTTATCGGCTTCAAAGTAAGGTTGGTTTTACCGATTTGTTTTGAAAAACCAACCTTATTTTGAAGCCGATAAGGTTCATGTGCAGTGACGATTTTTACACGTTTTGTAACACACATGCAATGAGTCTTCCGTGGCGTCATCCGTTCTTCATGCACCACACCGAGTTCACCACCGTAACCATCATCGTCGTAAAATTCCACAACTTTATACATTTAACATTTTCACAAACACTAAGGGTTAACTAACTAAACTAAAACACAGGCTGCCAGCCTGATATCAGGCTAATATCTTTGTTGATGCGAACAAAACAAACACTCCGCAGCCGCAGGTGCACAAATGAATAACAAAATGGCGGGCGGGCCGGGCGACGCATCGCGCCGCCGCTTGCTCCCCGCGTACCCCGCTACCACCCCGTTGGAGTAGCAGTAATTGGCCCTACAAAAATCTCCCAACAGTAGGAATAGAAACAGTAGGCCCGCGTTAGTTGGCCCAATGTTGTCATTATACCTTAAATCCCTACAAAAATCACCAAACAGTAGAAATAGAAGCAGTAGGCCCGCGTTAGTTGGCCCTATGTTGTCATTATACCTTAATTCCCTACAAAAATCACCCAACAGTAGGAATAGTAACAGCAGGCCCGTCGTTGGCTATCCGTTGGGCAAATAGTGCATGTTTATGACAATGGGCCTATTTTAAGTTTAGGTTGGCGGAATAACTTACCGTCTGCCAATACATTCCCAACTGTTGGCGTATGGATGCCAACGGCAAATGCTACTGGTGGGTGTGTTGTGAACAAGGTGATGGATGTGTCAGTTCCTAGATTATTTTTACGATTAGTGAAGATTACACAAGAAATAGTTTTTGGGTATATTTCTGAGCTAAGAAAAGCTCAATCATGTACTAGTTTAAGCTGATCTCGCATTATAAAGGATTTCCGTACAATGAGAGGCTAGCTTATCCTGGAAATGTATAGCTTGATTTGTAGCCGTGCGTACTACTCAATATGGCAGGCTAAAAAGGATCGGATTCCGCTAACAGTTCCAAAATCATACAATAATTTCCCTTATGCGGATCACCGAACTTTTAATTTTTTCCTCTGAAAGCGAGGCCTCTAAAAATATTTTGAGCCAAATTTGCCGCCCCCTAAAATCTGCCGCCCTAGGCTCCAGCCTACTCAGCCTGGTGGTAAATCTGCCACTGGTTACGGGGTACTGGTGAACGACATGGAGTATCGCCATGGGTGGTTTTGTTCAATTTCGTAATGCGTTCGTCGGAGTTCATAATTAAAGGCTCGTACAGACCAGTGCGATATCGCGGGCGCGACGCGACACTAGTAGCACAATTTCTTTGTCGCTGCCTGTCGCGCCCGCGATATCGCGCGAGTCTGTACGAACCTTAAAACGATTGACATAATTTATTTTGTTGACTATTTGACGTAATCTCATTGAAATCTTTTATTTTGATGTGAAACATCTTTAGGCACGGCGGCAAAGTAAGTAGTAAAACCGACTCGTAAGCCGTGACGGCAAACGGCATGGCGCTCTCATAGCCCGCCATTTTTATGTGTGGCATGCAAAAATTAAGTTTTACCACCTACAGATTATAATCCAAGAAGGCTGCGAAAATTTCCACATTTTCCATCATGGGTTTCATTTTCATGGTTTTCGAGGGTTCTAGAGCCCCTAATGAGGTCAAAATAAAAATCCAAGATGGCGACTGCCAAAATCTATAACTATAACTATAAATATAACAAAATTGTAGCGAAGTCAAAACTGTACATTGAATATTTTTGAAAAAAAGTAATTGCCACGAGGTCTGGGAACGATTGTGATGCAGAAAATATCGTTTTTAGAATTTTTGTCCGTTTGTCTGAATGTATGTTCCAGGTAAACGCAAAAACTACTGGACCGATTTTGTTCCAATTTTGCATAGATATTCCATAAAGGTCTCGTCAAATTACTACATAAAAATTATCACGCTATTTGCTATGGGGGATGAGCAGTATTGCATTATGTTTTGAGATGGGTCCATAAGGGCAGGTACCTTAACCGTGGTCGCTACAAGAAAATGGTGTCAAAAGACTATCTTTAACTTTTAGAAATAAATTGATCTGAATTATGTGGTTTCGAAACCAGTCACTTACTATTATTTCCGTTTGTCATTGTTCCAAATTTGAAATCGGAATACTAACAAAAAACAGTTCAATTGCATTAAAGGCTCCTACAAACAAGCGCCACACGCGCCGCGAGTCCGCGTCACAAAGATACCGCTCGTCGTGCGACATGCGGTGCCTTTGTGTCGCGCCTGTTTGTAGGAGCCTTAAGTCGTCTGTTTGCGTTATCCAGGGGCAAAATTAGCGTGGAATTTTTGAAGAAAATAATAAGTAAACGTTTATTTAGTAACTTGTGTTACCACCAAGAGCATTTACGACGGCCGTCATGCGGTTCAGTATGAAATTAATTAATGCCATTATGGAATATTGTTTCATGCTTTCAAGATAGCAGTTTTCAGCTCCTATAAAGTTTGTGGAGCTGCTTGCTTAAGTCGTACACGCCTCTTCAGCTCATCCCATATGTGCTCTATTGGATTCATATCGGCTTCTTACTGGGCATTCCATTACTGCGATACTACGGAACTTCTGTTCCATTACTGCGTCATGCAGGTATTCTCGAATAATTCTTGCAGTGTGCGCCATTACATTATCATGCATAAATATTAAATCCTGGCCCGAAAAACTCAGCATAGGGCATCACTTAAGCCTCTAGACATTGTGTTGAGTGTAATGTATCGGCCGATCGGTCGCTATTAAGTTGTGGCAACCGCAACCGTGGTCTCGTGAAGTCCCATCACAACCTCAAGGCCAGATTTTCCTTCGGTGGAAATTCCGCCCCAGACTGTCCATGACCCATCGCCATAACTGACCTTTTCTTCTAGGCAACTTTGCTGAAAACGCTCTCCCTGTCTTTCCTACGTCCATCATTGCCACAGCATAATCTTGATTTTATCCGTAAAAAGAACCTGGCTCCATTGACGTTGAGCCCAATGCCAATGTTCGCGTGCAAACTGTAGGCGCGCCATTCTGTGTGCTCGTGTCAGTTTGGGATCATGGCAGCATTGACTGGCTTATGAGGTTTCAGGGCACGTTCGAGTCTCCTTATAAAAGTTCGAGCGCAAACAGTCGGTCCATGAAAGTCTCGCTATTCTTGACCTGTACTGAGGTTAGGTGACGATTGCGCAGGCCGGTGATAAAGACAAACCGATATTGTCGTGCTGTAATGACCGAATGAATTCTTGGTCCTCCTGGACGACGCACGAAGCCGCCAGTCGGGGTATCATTGGTAAATTCTTTGATTTGCGGAACGACTAACATGAAGTTGTGCACTTAGGTTTCGCTGGCTAAGTCCAGTCTGAAGAAGTGCCACAGCTTGCTTGGCTACTTCAGGTGCAGTGTACATAATTTGAACTTCTGAATGGATTACAAATAACGAAAACCAATTTCGATGCTTTTTTATGATCATACGAGTATAACTATTGATTTATAGATGCTTTTATTATAGCTTGTTATTTCTTTAAGAGCGACCAAACTCCGATTTCCCTATGGTTTTCAAATTCGTGAATATATGGTGATACCGAAATGATGGTAGTATGTCACCTTAAAACTGCATAAAAAGTTTTTCTCAGGCATAAGTAGGTACCTATAACATAATTTTGATAAACATAAAATTGTAGATACACTTCCGGACTCCTAAATCGAGCCAACGCAACGTGGGCTCGATTTAAGGCTCGTACAGACTAGTGCGATACCGCGGGCGCGACACGATAGTAGTAGCACAATTTCTTTGTCGCTGCCTGTCGCGCCCGCGATATCGCGCCAGTGTGTAGGAGTCTTTAAAGGTCAGGTAGGTTGGTGTAGGTACAATTTTCACGCAGAGGGAATCGAACCTTAAAAAACGTCTAGTAAAAGAAAAAATGTAAGTAAACAGTTTTTTCCTTTTATACGTTGACAGTTCGTACCATGCGCCGCCGGTGTTTAGGTGCTAAAACAAATACCTGTTTTCGGCCATTTTGAATACATTTATTGAGCCTGTTGCGGCTGTTGCCAACAATAAGTTATCGAGATTGTTAGTTTCATTGCATTGTCGTCATTCGGTCGGACAAAAGACTAAAGTGCAATGTCGTTAAATGTATCAACTTGATTGGTACGTAATGGAAATCCAGTGATTTTAAACAAACCCTTTTATGGAGATACAAAATAACTTTGCCTTCCACTAAAATTAATGGTATGCAAAAGTTGCATTCACTCTCGTTGAGCTCAAAGGCTGTATTAAATTACTTGCAACGCCATCTAGCGGCGCATGCGATGACGTGATGCAAGGCTGCTAAAGAACCTGCGAGAGGGGCTGCGACCGCGCAGCCGCGCCGCGTTTATCACGCATGAGCAAACAACGAGCAGCGAGCGAGTAACTTGAACAACATGCCAAGCAAGGTATCATTCATCAGTCACAGTTGACGCTACTCTGTGGACGGTGCTCTCGCGCGCCCCTCCTATATGCTTTGCAACAGTACGGGGAAGGCAGAGCGCTTATCACATCACCAGAATGTGACATTATAAGTGCACTATTTAGATAATACTTCCCTTCGCCTTCCCTAGTTACTAACGCCACAAACTTTTTATTACTTTCTAAAACGTATTTAATTTTCCGCGTGTGTCTCGTTCCAAGCTCGCGCCAACAAACGTGTGTGTGTATAAATAAATATTAATTTTATAGTGTGTTAAGCTGTACCAAACATGACTATATCATACGCCGGTGAAGTACCTAATGGCAGCAGTTTCGGATGTTTCTGGAGGATCCTTTGCAAGTAAGTTGGAATCTTATTAGTGCAGTGTGAGGCTTTGACGGCGGGGCCGTTCTCTGTGGCCCCGGAGCCCGCAGGCACACAGGTCGCTTGAAACAGCTGTTCGGAACGGAGCGCCTCGCTCCTTCATGACGAAATCACACACCGATGGTCCGTAACCACACAATATACAGTAACAATAGCAAGTCTCTTGCCGTCCGTCTATTGTGACGCCCCACTTGTATATGTTCAATTTAGAAAATAACTTTGTTCTCACCGTGGCATGTTTACGTCGAAAAGTAATGAAAGTTTGTTATTAAGTGCCATATCTAATGAGAGAGCGAGGATCACGACGACGCGGATCGCGGACGCTAGAGTCGACCTCGACAGGCGCGGTGATGAATGCTACTTGTTGAACGCGAACTAGTATCGATTCAATGTCTGATACTCTGATCGCAGCTCGCTTGGCCCTGACAACGAAAGGCGGCGAAAGTAACCATGACGCGTGCACCAATCGATTAAAACTTTATTCAATCATGCTTATGATCACTTGATTTCCGTTAGTATAATTCGAGTTGAATTCCACTTCAAATTACATTGCACAAGCACTTCAATGATTACAATTAGTTTGAACTTTTTCATTTTACTCCATTAGGTAAGGAGAGTTATTAATAAATATTAAATAAGCTAACAATTAGGTAGCAGGTACCTTAATAACCCGGTAGTTTTCCACCTATTAGTTAGGTACTACACAGATTTAATTACGCGTTATTAATTAATTATTATCATCGACAATCATAACCATAAAAGCTCAAAAAATCCCTAGCTAAGTAATGAGACCTGGGCCTCAAGTCTGCTATTACAATAGTGTCAGAATGGTCTCTTCATTGTGACTTTTTGACAGATTTACCATACAAACACTGTCAAATACTCACAATGGCGAGACCATTCTGACACTATTGTAAGAGCAGACTTGAGGCCCTGATCTATTGGGTGATTCTATAAAACATGTCTCAGACAGGGCTAAGTAAGCTAATGATTATGGGGTTTATTTATAAACGCTGCTTAAAGTTAAGTATATGATTAGCGACTGTTTAACCATACATGTTTGACGTTTGAACGTCACTTAACTTTAAGCAACGTTTATGAATAAACCCCTAAATGCTTATCACCTATGCTATTTGTGTACATAAGGAATAAATACCCACAAAATAAATCAACATCTAAAACTTATCTAGTTATGTACTACAGTTATTGCAACTTAAAAGGTACAAAATAACAATAATCACGTATGGCACTAGGTATTAATTATTAGTCGGACGGCTAGAAACCCAATTGGTTGTAACATGTAGATAGAATACCGCTACGACTAAACTATGTCTATTTATTTTATTTTTCAAATGGGTAACTGAACGGTAAACGCAATAAGTCACAATGAAAATAAAGTTTGCTGTTAATGCGTACTATATAACGAAACCCGTCTGAGTCAGGTTACGGTATACCTATTTACACGAAAGTACTAACTATCACATTCATAAACGTGTTTGTGACATTAGAAGAATCTTCGTATTGTTAAGTCATTGCTACGTTTAAGGTAGATAAATTAGATAAATTTTGCTATGTCAACTTTCATCGAATGTATTAAGCAACGTAGGTACCTAGTCGTTGTTTTCCGGTAGGCAATTAAAATCGCGAACGAAAACACGAAAAACAATTCATGTTAATACAACAAAAAGTACTGTATCCTGTACCCTATTTGCGTAACACATATCAATTGCAATCTGAATGATTTAGAAGCATATTCATTGCTTCTTATGTTGCTAAAATTAGTCTGATCAACAACGTAAATAACGCAATGAATGTTGTTGAACTGTCAAAATGAAACCTATTCCTACTGATAGTGTATTACACAATTACCCCGCAGGGACTGTTTCGTGCGTGAAAATCAAATCTTATCACGAATGTCATCCAATCCAATTATTGTTTTCTATTATTTTTCCAATTCAAGCACATTGTAAAAAAGAAACTTCACCCGCTGCCCCCCCTCCCGCCCCTCTGTACACGCGCCTGATATCACACGAATCTGCAAACGGTAGGTTGAAGTTGCAGTTCCGATGTTTAAGCACCCTGCGACGTAACTACAAGGTTAAGACAATTATTCAACCTGTATTAAAGAAACAACTTATTGTATGTATAGCGATTATAACACCTCATAAGAATCCAGTTGGAATCCAGTGTGCAAATAAATTGAGAAGTAGGTACCTACAAGATCGATTCAGGCAATGGTCCACAGTCTCTTTGATCTCCATAATAACTTTATGGGTAAACTAGCTTTTGCCCGCGGCTCCGCCCGCGTGGATATCGGTTATCGCGTAAAAAGTAGCCTATGTCCTTCTCCATATCCCAGGCTATATCTCTGCCAAATTTCATGACGATCGGGTCAGCGATTTAGACGTGAAAACGTAACATACAGACAGACAGGCAGACCGACCGACAGACAGACAGTTACTTTCACATTTATAATGTTAGTATGGATGTTTATTATAATGACTAATGTATAGGATTAATTTACAACCTCACGAATAATAATTACTTATGAATTTAGGGTGTAGCTTTAACAGTGAAATGTATGTATGTACCTTTAAATAAGCTACCGCATCCTATTTATCGAAGGTAAGTAGTTCAATACTACAGTTCTAGCCCAATGCCTCTAGCTTGTTGGAAACGAGAAATTCAGTCTTCATAATTCCAGACAACGATCAAACGAAGACGATCGTACTCGGGAAGAAAATAACACAGTAGATACCAAGATACCGACGCGACGCTGTAAACACACCAAACGTAGAATAATGTTCCTTACAGACGTAGTATAATTATTTGACGCTTAACCCAGTATTAAAGATTCATAATCCGAGATCGATTAAGCAATAGATTTTTTGCTCTTAAGTACAGATTCCGAAGGTCAGTCGACACTGATATTACTTATATAGATCATATTCGGGAAGAAAATAACACAGTAGATACCAATATACCGACGCGACGCTGTAAACACACCAAACGTAGAATTATGTTCCATACAGACGTAGAATTATGTTCCATACAGACGTAGTATAATTATTTGACGCTTAACCCAGTATTAAAGATTCATAATCCGAGATCGATTAAGCAATAGATTTTTTGCTCTTAAGTACAGATTCCGAAGGTCAGTCGACACTGATATAAGTAATTAGTAAGCGGTGTTCACTAGCAGTTCGACCATGGCAACTTATTACAAGGTTAAAGAATTTGGACGATATCTGACTTAGTATGCCGCAGGTACAGGTGCTGTGCAACTTGGCAGTTTCTCAGATCATTCAAAAACTCATTTCATGGCCACGGAAAAGGGACAATTCCGCAATTTCCACTATTAGTATTCAGATCGTAAAATGCATCATAAGTACTATTTTCGTAAGATACAGTTCTGTCAGCCAAAAGTTACACTGAAACTTTCCTGTTGTTTTCTTCTAAAAAGTTTCTTCACGCCCTTTGAAGGCAGTATAAAAAGATATAGTTGGTGGAATCTTCTTGAAATCAAACTAAGCTGCAGCTGTGATCAAACGCCAAACTTGAGCTTGTTATGAGTTCGCGCGATATTGTTACTCATACCGGTTTCACCGTAAAATCTTATAAACGTAAATTGGTCGGTAGTATTTTTTGATTCATCATCATTATCAGCTCACTCTTGAACTGGGAAGGTAACAAAAAATCTCTCATGGCAAATAAACAAAACCACTGCCGAGTTCCTAAGATTTTTTACGTAATGGGTATCTAATTAAGCCTCAAACATATGCCTCTCCTCTATCTTTATTTTTAAATCCTTATGTTGGAATCCAGGAAAAGCACAACATTTTCATCCTTAGACGTCCGAATTCGTTTGATCCCAAACTGGTGTCGACTAATCACAATAGAATAATTAGTTTTATCTTTTATGAAGAGTAGGAAATAGTGTTTCGGTCCTTTGCTATGCAGCTCATTCATTAAAATAAGCTATTGGTAAATATATATCAAGACTGTCAAACATAATAATGTGTTCCTCTTCCTAACGAGGACCCCCTAAGCACTTTCGAAGAATTTTGCCTTGATTCGAAAGTGGAAATCACATAGACTATGACATTCCTTAGGTTATGAGAATACTATTAACAGAGAAAGTTTCGAAACCCATTGAATAGAATATCGAAACAGTCTCAAACAGTGTCATTCTGCGTCGTATCCATACAGGGCAATTCGAGTAATGTTAACGTCGAAATTGTTAGAAACTACCTGACCCGACAGACGCTGTTCTGTCAAAATTTCAATAGTTCATACAAAAAAAAAAAAAGGATCTTCAGTTAGACCCCAATTTGAAAAAATTCCCGGAAAATTTTCAAATCTTTCTTTGCGTAAGAAATGATTCGAACTTATTACGAACATTTTAAAACAAAAATTTGCCATATCGGTCTAGCCGTTATGGAGTTATGCGCTTACCAACGAACAGCTTTTGATTTTTGTTATACAGATATAATATCTACTTATTATTAAAAATTACCGCTTTTAAACCACAATAGCCTAATTCATTTCCGCGGCAGGAACTTGCTAAAACGCCAACAAGCCTTCCTCCTTAATTTTAGATTATGAATAAGTAGCTGTACATAACGTACTCCTTTACATTACTATAAGAGGTATATTGTATGCTTTTCTCAGCCTATAAACTTCTATCCACTTCTTGTTTCTTACTTGAAGAACCTTCTCCTGAAAAGCTGGCACCCACTTAGGAGATAAGCGAGCCACTGATGCACTATTCAGTGTCCACTAAATAGTGCGGCATACTGTGAGGGGCGATAGCTTGGGTCAGTCACTCAGTCACTCATAAGTCATAACAAGTCGGTGAAAAATCAGATGCAAGGTAGAGCGTTCGATATTTTAGATAATTTTGTTTATCTTGAAAACCTTAACTTTTCGTGGAACATAATATACAGGGTGTAAGGGATAGCCCTCCGCAAACTAACAGAGTGCGTTCAGCTCCTTATTTTGATTCATATTCCACCGGAAATGTTCTCAGGATTTTTTTAAAATATTTTTTTCATTCACTATTCCTTTATATAAATGTAAAATAACATTCTCTATACGCAGCACTCCATGTATTTAAATAAGTTCATTAAACTTCCCGCGCCCCGTGGCCGAAGGCTCGCTGCGCTGCCGTTCGTTACGTGCGTTTTGCTACGGTAACAATACATTGCGTGTTTATTGGATTCCCATAACGTTCCTGAAATAATTCCATGTACCGGTCATCTTAGTATGATATATTGAATTCACCTCATCAGTCTGTGGAGGGCTGTCCCTTACACCCTGTATTGTGCTCTTTTGGTGGGTACTGTTACTGCCCGAATTTAAGCTACATATCTATAGCTATAGCTTGGAGCCCTCGCAGTATGTCGCAATTTATTTACTGGTCACCCTGTATAATCATCGTCATCATTGGCAGCCTTGTTCCACCCGCTGCTAAGTATAGGCCTTTTGCCTTGTGTGCCATACTTCCTTAGTCCGTGCGAGTCTCATTTGCGTAACACACAATCAATCACAATCTGAATGATTTTGAAGGATATTGCTAATCATTTGGTTCATTTGTTAGAAAAAATTATCCGCTCAACAACTTTATTTTAATTTTACTATGGGTTTGCTCTTGACTCTAGTCTAGGTCTGGGTGACAGAGACAAAGTCTACGATGGAGTGAGCTTACCCAGAAGGAGCCTGTTCACTCTCACTTTGAATAGATTAGGGTTGTATGCGTTCGGAAACACAGACGCAGGCAGAGAGTTCCACTCCGTTGCTGTGCGCATTATAAAATACGTTTGAAAACGCTTAGTGCGAGTTCTCATTGAATACCAAATTATTTACAGTAAACCAATTATGGACCATAAGCATGGCGTTATTTACGTCGTCAAGCTCCTGTGCATGTCGGTTTACTTTAAAAATCAGTGAAGTATCATCAGCAAATAACACCATTTGGGGTCGGTTTAGATACAAAAAAAAGAGGAACGGACCTAGTATTGAGCCCTGCGGTACATCCATTTTGACTTGTAAACCCAATGAATTAACACCGTTTATTTGAACTTGCTGCAGTATATTATTCAAATATGATTTTACTAAGCTAAGCGCAAGTTTACCCAGTCCGTAATGCTCAAGTTTTAAGAGCAGGGTTTCGTGATTCACGCAATCAAATGCCTTGGACAGGTCGCAAAAGAAGCCTATTGCATCTAGTGCATCTTTTCATGCCTTAAAGATATGTTTTTATAAGGTGACACCGGCATAGGTTGTGCAATGTCCTTTGGTCAAACCATACTGTTGATCGTGTAGGATGTTATTACGATTAAAGAGATTGAGCATTTGATTTAAGCAAGCTCCTCTAAGGCCTGTGTTCACCAACATTTAAATCAACTGTTTAGATATTTAATCAGTTGTTTACTCAAAATTTCATAGGAAATTTGACATAAACCAACTGTTTAAATACCTAACCGGTGGTTTGAACGTTGGTGAACACAGGCCTAAAGCTACTAATAGTGTGTTACGCAATCAGTCAATTACCGCGAAGCTCTTCCCTGCGATCTTCTGTATACATTGTTTATAGCTAATGAATTTGACAGCATCGTCGTTCTAACATCTTGAGAGTCCTTGTAATGGATATTTACAGCACATATTACATATTTACAGTATTAATAGATAGGTAAAGTTTGACCAATAATTGTTTACAACAAAAAAAAAAAAATACGATTTCGTGTTTTTTGGATGTAGGGTTTTTTTTGTGTTAAATAAAAAATTATGTCCCGCTTTTTAGTGGGTCTGATCCAATCCACACAAAGCCCTTTTAGAGACATTGACGTTTTGAAGATATAACATAATTATTTTATATTTCTGTGCATGTGCTGGTTCTGAGGTTGATCAAAATGATAAACTGTTGTTTTTTGCTTGGATCTATTTTACTCGCCGATAGTATCGATATTTAGATTCAGTTTGGTACACTTGACTCATTTTTGACCAGGATGTGGATTGGATCCTTTGCGTTTAACTACGTCAAATTGTTTCCAACTTCTCAAGAAGAGAGAGTTTGCTGCTAGAAAATATTCTTCACAGATTTCAGTCCACTCTCGCACGTTACACGTATCACCAAACATATTAAGTAGGTACAGAAATAGGTAAAAAAATAATAATTTTAACGTTGGAAATCCACATTATTTTTGTAATCAGCCAGGACGGACTCAAAATCTAGACACTATTGCAATATATCCAGTATAAGTTGACCTGTCAATGTACGGAAATCCTATGCAATGCGAGATCAGCTTAAACTGGAAATTTTTAGCTTGATTTGTGGCCGTGTGTACAAGGGGCTGAATGAGCAAAAAAAAAAGGCAGCAAAAAACGCCGACACAAAGTGCCAGGTTAGCAAGCTGTATCGACTAAAAAGACGAAGTAAAAACTTAGACATTCGTGGCACGTTCATGTAGCAGACCTTAAAAGACGTAGAGGTTGATAATACAGTATACGTAATATTATACACTAATTCGACAGCCTTTACTTCCGACAAGAACAGGGTGTCATGTGTTAATTTACTCTCCTAATTCGTAGTTGCGTACGTTTACGGCAAGTCGACCGCTGCGTCCAAATAAGGATTCTGATTCTATTTCTATATGTATTGGCCCCAACATCTGAGGCAAGGGCACTTTTAATTGGCGACTAGAGTGGGCGTGTTCTATCAAACTTTCCTGATCTAAGTGCAACTAATTCGAGCAAAATAATGAATAATTTTTAATTGGGTCGTCAAGACAAAGTTGGTTTTTCACACTTCTGTCTGCTCTAGGTCATATGTAGGCGTAATATTTTTTTGTCCACTATATCATACACTCCATTTAGGGTTCCGAAGCCCAATGGGCAGAAACGAAACCCTTATAATTTCGTCCTGTCCGTTCGTCCTTCCGTATGTCAGACAGCCATTTTACTTTGAGACTATTCGGCACTACAGAACAGGGCCTCATGTCTACTATTACAATAGTGTCAGAATGGTCTCGCCATTGTGAGTATTTGACAGTGTTTGTATGGCAAATCTGTCAAAAACTCACAATGAAGAGACCATTCTGACACTATTGTAATAGCAGACTTGAGGCCCAGATATGTGATTGGCACTGCATCGATGAAAAATCAATGACCAAAATTTGTGCCTTTTTTTCGGCGGCCATTATCGAAAATGTTGCGAATAACATAAGAAAACGAAATTATATGAAATAACGAACTGTAATAGCAAAGCAACTTGTTGAAGTCAATAATAAATTGTAACACATACATAGACATAAGACAAGGTATACGTAATTTGATTGGTGTTGTGTCATGGCAGTTGCGTGTAAAATGGAAGCGTATCACGAGTTCAGGAGGCTAAAGCACTCGACAGAGGAATGTAGGCCGATGATCCGACAATTGGCCAACAATTCAATTGAACTCATCCTACGATTGATTGTAATTTGTAACCCATCGATCCATTGTCTGCTGAATTAATAGGCAGTGAGTGCGCGAGTATAAGAACAATGTGTTTTGTCAACTTTTTGATACCAGGGGGCCAAGTCTACTAATGTACAAACGTTGCAATGGTCTCTTCATTGTGAGTTTTTGACAGATTTGCCATACAAACACTGTCAAATACTCACAATGGCGAGACCATTGCAACGTTTGTAAATTAGTAGACTTAGGCCTGTGTTCACCAACATTTTAATCAACTGTTTAGATATTTAATCAGTTGTTTACTCAAAATTTCATAGGAAATTTGACATAAACCAACTGTTTAAATACCTAACCGGTGGTTTGAATGTTGGTGAACACAGGCCTTAGGCCCCTGGACGAGGACATTTTTGCCTTTGAAATATGTACAAGAATGATTCTGAAATTCTGACAAGTGACAATTACATCAAAATCAGGTCTAGAAATTGGAATATCCAGTTCTTATTTTATTATTTTATTTATTTATTTATGTACACACAAAATAGTTGACAGGACAATCCGCCGTCTAACAAAAATAGTGTCAAATATTTAATTTAAAGTGGTGGTGTGGTGGATAGATAGAACCGGTGATTATGAACAACTTTAGCTACTTTAGTTGCTACAATATTGTTTCCTCTCTTGTCACGTTCCTAGAATCATCAGGCTCACAGTTAGCGATTAGACATGCAATTATACTCAAATTTTTTGTCTGACACCCTGATGCTGAACAAGTTTTTAGAAGCCCACATCGCTCGTATCACGTCACGGCCAACCAATTCGTTTTTTTTTTTTCTGATAATAAAATGGTTATGATTTGAATAACAAATCCGCGCATATCTGCTGTATTTTGTTCTTAGATGTGCTTATAGGCGAGTTCTCTTAAAAAAAAAATTGTTTATTTGTAGCATTTGTTTTTAATTGGTTGTATAATATTACGCATTTCCTCTCTAATCATGGTTTAAGTTCAAAGCCATGTAGGTATGTATATTATCGGATAACTCTTCTGCTATATATGTCGCAGGGAAATGAGGATATCAGTGATTTCACGAAATCCCTAGGGATATCCCGAAATCCCGGTAAATGTCGAATATTCTTGTTTATTACGTCTTTTTACTAAAAGTATCTAGTGATATGACGAAATACTAATATAAAGTCAGAGATATGTCATTTCACTAAACTAAATGTAGTGAAATAAAGAATACTGTATGAATAAAGTAATAAAACAAAGTATCCCCACTAGTGTGGGTATAGCCAGCGAGAGAAATGCATGGCTCGATTTTTATTCGGCGTATCCGCTTTTCTGACATTTTACTAGATTTAGTTTAGTGAAACGACATATCACTGACGATAAATTGGTATTTTGTCATATCACTAGATACTTTCAGTAAGAAGACGTAATAAACAAGAACATTCGACATCTACCGGGATTTCGTGATATCCCTAGGGATTTCGTGAAATCCCTGATATCCTCATTTCCGTGCGAATACAACTGAAATTAAAACTTGAACTCGTGTGTCCCGTATGTTGACAAGGTCGGCTGTGGGCAGTCCGTGCCAGTGCTCGGTCGCCGGTCGGCAAGAGCGCCGTTACGCAAACCTGACAGCTTTCTTCCTTGCTTTGTTATGAGTTTATATAGAGCTATAGCTTTATTTTCGCTTGCAGATGGAGAGGCAGCGTGTACAAGCTAGTGTGGCGGGAGTTACTAGCATATCTCACACTCTACTACACCATCAATTTATTGTATCGATTTGCGCTTACAGAGCAGCAACAGAGGTGAGTTAAAACTAATACTTATAATGGGTCACATTCAGCAGACAACCTGCTAAATTCACATATCATACATTATTATTAATTATATTTTTTTTTATTATTCATATTATACCTTACGATGGCGTATTGACAGTCAAAACACTTGTTCTGAGGCAGGCGACCCCTAAAATATTCATCACCAATAAAATAAATATATGTAAGTGGCACACATCTTTTCGTTAAGACTGCGCCGAGCGCACAGTGGCGCACCCATCGTTATTTCGGTGATTTCTTTTATTTTAGAATGAAAATGAAAAAATAATCTCGTCAAGTTGTGCAATCATTAAAACGGAAAATAGTGGCCACTAAGCTCCGTTTTAATGATTACAATAAAACATAACAATTTAAAACTACTGTTTGTAGTAATAATAACGTATAGTTTTGTGAAGCACAACTTGACGAGCTTATTTGCTGCATTTTCATTCTAAAATAAAATAAATTACCGAAATAACGATGAGGGCGCCACTGTGCACTCGGCACAGTCTTAAGAAAAAACTAGAAAAAACTTGCCGGTTTTAAAAGTCATATTGGACACATTTTAACCTATCTACTAAAACAAGCAAGGTCAAAACTGCATGAATTAAAACTGTTTTACTTGGGAAACAATTGTTATGAGCTCAATTTACATTACTTAGCTCAGGTACATTTGGGACAAAAAAACATTATAATTATTTAGGTGCCTTTGTAATTAAATTATGTTTAGCCATTTAGTACGAAGCCTTCATCGATATGTAGGTACTTTATCAGTGATAAATAATTATTTATTTATAACGTGAGGTGCAAAAACTGTAATTGTTAGCTTCACCTTATGAACAATGCTTAGTGTGAACTTTGTTTTTTGGCTTACTCAAGCAATACTCAAATAAAAAACCGGCCAACTGCGTGTCGGACCACGCACAATGAAGGGTTCCGTAGTTGGGATGAATTTATCCCAAGAACAAACTTAACATTGTAATTGAGAAACATGCTCTCTTATACAAATTATATAGGGAACATGTTTTTCAACTGCAATTTTAAGTTGGTCGACTATTAGTTGTAAACTTGAAAAGCCTACGTAGCTGTGTTAGTTTTCCTTTTAACTTTGTTAGGTATAATATACTGCTATAGTAAATTTTTTCACCTATGCAAAACTAACCGTTTAGCTGGCAGGGGGGGGCACTTGACTCTTACAAAAATTTGCATTTTAAAGCCTAATATTTCAGAAACGGATCCTTCTTCTTCCATCGCTGGTCCCGTTATTTGGGGTCGGCTCTCCTCACTTTCCTGCGCCAAGACGTCTTGGGTTGTCGCATCGGGCAATTGGGCTTTCTTGAGGTCTCTCGCGAGTCTCCTCACTTTCCTGCGCCAAGACGAACGGTCTTGGGTTGTCGCATCGGGCAATTGGGCTTTCTTGAGGTCTCTCGCGAGTCTCCTCACTTTCCTGTGCCAAGACGAACGGTCTTGGGTTGTCGCATCGGGCAATAGGGCTTTCTTGAGGTCCCTCCCGAGTCTCCTCACTTTCCTGCGCCAAGACGAACGGTCTTGGGTTGTCGCATCGGGCAATTGGGCTTTCTTGAGGTCTCTCGCAAGAAACGGATCCCTTAATCGAAAAATTGTTTTCATAAACCCGCAATATTTTTGAAAGACCCATCCAACAATACCCCCCACAACAAAGGGTAGGTAAAAAAAAAAACATCCCCACTTTACATGTACAGGAGGTACTCTAAATAACTATTTTGTTCATGGTTTTATTTTACCACTTTGTCTGCTTGATTAATATGTATATCCATGCCAAATTATAGCTTTTTAGTACTAAGAGACTCTGAGGTAATCTGGGGGCGGACAGACGGACGGACGGACGGACATGGCGAAACTATAAGGGTTCCTTGTTTACTACGGAACCCTAAAAAGCAGGATCACGATCCAATAAATATTTAATTTAAACACGACTGTAAACAGGGTTATTGGTAATATACTAACAACCTTGCAGGAGTGTATTAATAACATCATAAACAACCACTTTTTTTCTATGACCTTTTACAAAACATTACCAAAACAAACCTTCAAGATTTCATTGTTCTATCTATACCCAAAGTCTCAAATTCAGATAATTTATGTAAACAAAGGGGATAACATATCGCCTCTTTACAAGAACAACGTGATATTAAAAAAAAGACGTTTTTATGAGATGACACGTTGCACTTGTAAAGAGGCGAATTATCATAATGTATTGTCATTATATTTGTAAACTATCAATCCGTGTTGTTTTTCCAGCCAGTAGCAGCAGGTCATTTCGCCTGTTTACAAGTGCAAATTGTCATCTCATAAAAACGTTTTTTTTTTTTTTAAATATCACGTTGTTCTTGTAAAGAGGCGATATCAAAAAAATATCTTCGTAATGGTAATTCACATAAAATGGCGAAAAAAGAGGTAAAATTTTCTTTTAAGTACTGATTTTAAGAAATAATAATTAACAAATAATCATACCGTAATTATTTTTATTTTCCAGCTTTAAACAAAGTTATTAATAAAAGGAGATTTTCTGGTATAAAATATTTTATGTTACTGGTAACAATGCAGGAGATCTAAACATTTTCAAATGTTTTACATCTTCAACAACACTAATATTACAAGTCTCATTCATAGATTCATATTGTAAGTAGCATATCTAGCCACATTTTGGATGAAAACGGCAGTAAACTGTTTCAAGTGGAAATCGATTTTGGGAGGCCTACGTCTAGCACTGGACTTAAAAGGGCTATTTATGACGAACATGTCTCCGACATACTACACAATACATTGTTTAGCAACGGTATTTTGTTTGCATAGTTCTTATAATTAATTCACTTTAATTTTAGCGTTGACTATTTACAAAAAAAGAATATGATAAAATGTTTTGCACCACTGTCCTGTCATTTTGACAGTGGCATTTCTTGACATTACTTTGTTTACATAAATTATCTGAATTAGAGACTTTGGGTATAACATATTTCAATTCTGTATTTTGTTGTACTTACCTACGCCTCCCGTGCACTGTCACTCGTAAGCTGCTTTCAGACTACACTATAATATAATAGCTTATATAGTATACTAGCTTTTGCCCGCGGCTTCGCCCGCGTGGATGTCGAAAACTATCCGACGGGAACGTACTACCGGGATTAAAAAATAACCTATAGATTAATCCAGGTTAATTTCATCCCCCTTTTTAACCCCCTTAAGGGTTGAGATTCTACCAAAACCGTTGCGTTAGCTTCCAACCATAGCCTAGATAGTAAATTTAGTGATTTTTCTTCGAAAATTAAGGGTTTTTCAACTTCATCCGTCTTTTTAACCCTTCAGGGTGGAACTATCAAAACGCTGAAATACGTATAAATCAATTTTCAATCGTCAGCCTAAATACAAAATTTGAAGATCCTAACTTCAAAACTGACGGACTTTCATATAAACTTCCATCCTCTATTTTACCCTTTTAGGGGCGGAATTCTCAAAAATCCTTTCTTAGTGGATACTTACTTTTCACAAAGAACACACCCTCCAAGTTTCATGTCTCTCGGACCACCGGTTTGGGCTGTGTGTTGATATATCACCCAGCCAGTCAGTTTAGCATAGTTTACCATTAATACCATTATCCATTATATATATAGATAGCTCATAGCACAACAATATCGCGCACCATACATTGTTATTATGGACACGTTCACACTGTACTATATATTATTGGAATGCATGGTGCGCGATATTGTTGTGCTATGAGCTATATACTATATGGTATTATATTATAGCGTAGTCTGAAAGCAGGGCCTCAAGTCTGCTATTACAATAGTGTCAGAATGGTCTCGCCATTGTGAGTATTTGACAGTGTTTGTATGGCAAATCTGTCAAAAACTCACAATGAAGAGACCATTCTGACACTATTGTAATAGCAGACTTGAGGCCCAGCTTTAAGAGCCATTTCACAAAATTTTAACGCTCGAGTTTAGGTAAAAGACGGCAGCGCTGTGTATGTGAGCGTAACTATCCACACATACACAATTTAAGCAGTGTAACGCGAGTGTCGAGACGGACTAAATAATCTTGAGCCATTGGTGCCGATTCTCTTGTCACAAAATTCTCTAAACTAAACTAAAAATCACCAAAATTTAGTTTATTCCTGTCGAATGACCATTTCCTATTCTGAAATTGACTAAATTGACACAACTTAACTATATTTTAGTTTGACAGCTCTAAGATGGTACTGAGTTTTTAATTTAGTGAAAATGGCAATTTTGCTATTCTGAATTTGACGTTTTTAAACTAAAATTTAGATTTTCTAACTAAATCTGACTATTTTTAATCGCGATTAAAAAGGTGTGGAATAAAATTAGTTTTCATGAACTAATTTTATTATTCACACCAATCACCTCGACTTCTGGTGCAAAACCAGTACTGTATATAAGGTGTATCTATTCATACATGAAATATTTTAAGAGAAACATCTTTAGGTCGTAAAAAATCCACAGCTGCGAATTTTTTTTTTATCTAAGTGTTTTATATTTTTACATAATTATTATAATTTTAAAATGACCCGTCTCGACGCGGTGACGCTGAACGGTGCGGTGGGATGGCGGCACGAGCGCGGTGAATTTTGATAATTAATCATCATATCAAGTAATTTTTTTTTTTTTTTTTAATAATATACTCAGATTTAAAAAAAAATCATTTCCATGGCTTTTTTACCACCACTTAAAATATTAATAATAAAAATAAATAATAATAATAATATATTCTTTATCACTTAAAATATTTCGTGTTTATCCCTATATTTTTTTTTCTTTTCTTTTGCTTATAACTCGAAAATGGTGCGTCCTATCGCAAAAATAATGAAAATTTTGACCCCCTTTTAGAAACCCTTGAACCGCTAATACTCTACATGTAGGTAATCTTTTTTTTAATTTTCCACACAAAAAGTGAAAAATTCCATAAAAAACAGGTCGCGGTTGCCCGCCCATGCGCGCCTCCGGCTCTGAAAAAAATCATAGGCAAACAAGTACGTTGTGAAGCCAAAAGAAAAAAAAAATACCACGTCACGATTGTCAAATTCGATTTAGTTGTATCAAACTTATTTTTAAATTTAGAGAATTTTGTTTGCAGAATAGCTTTAAGATTCTCATAGCCAAAAGTAAGGAATTTTAGTGATAGTTTAGTTAGTTTAGTTCGGTGTACAAGAGAATCGGCACCATTATAATAATAATGCGGTATTTAGAGATTGATTAAAAAAGTTATTTTATTTATTCAGTCTACTAAAGCTTTCTAGACTAATAAAAAAATACAAATATATGTTTTGAAAGTATATAATAAAAATGAACAGGAAAACAATCACATCGTACAAAACATAAGTGTTGGTCATTATTATTTGACAATAATGTCAAGTAATAATGACTATCACTTACGTTAAATAAATATTTGTCGTAAAGGCATTGATCTTGCTTTTCTAGGGTCCATAATTTCCGGCAATACGCAATCTTCGTAAAAACGAGTCAATTTGGGAAGCATCAAAATGTTGTGGTCGTAGTATAATATCACGGTTACGATATGAGCACTCGACAATTGAGATGCGGGAAAAAGTAGCACAGGTCCTTCCTCGATGGGCGCTCGCGCTGTACTAAACGGTGCCCACTTGTGCATCGCAATTTATTCTTTTTTAGAGTGTTTAAAAAAAGGATATTGTGGCTAATTAAATGAAGGGATTTTAATCAAACTTGAGAATTCGATTTGTTAAAGAACATAGTTCATTTTGAGATGATTTTTAAAATGTAATTACGCTTTATTCAAACAAAAAAATCGCAATATAATTGCGAATAAATCGTAAAAATTGTCCTAAGTCTTTATTTTTTTTACCTATTAATGTTATTAATAATCGAAATTCTAGTACGTCATTTGTCGACAAAACTATATGTCTGATGCTTTGTGTATTTTTTTCAGTCAAATTTATAAATATTAATTATAGAAATAGGAGTCTGAAATTGCCTCTGCGCTGATTTTTCAGTAAACTAGTTCTGGGAGATTAATAACTACAAAGTACACAAATAAGTTTTTGTAAATGTGTTACATGAAGTGTCAATACGAAAGAATCATCTATTATTTACATATATTCACCAATACCAGAGAATTAACTAAGATGGTAAATTAGGCGACTAAAATCTTAGATATTCGCGCGAAAACGTAAAATGGCTCTTAAGAGACGATAGTTTGTTTTGCTACGCGTAGAGTTCGTAACATTTAGAGAGTTGAATTTAAATATTTTTAATATAGACTTAGAGGCATCACGGTATAAGAGAGCGTCATGCCGTTTGCCGTCACGGAATAGGAGTTAACTCCCAAGGCGCGCCTATAGAAGATACACATTTAAAAAAAAAACTGCGAACTGTTAAGCAGAAAAACTGTGCGCAAACAATATTTTTGGACCGAATCATATTCGAGTGCCTCGTAACTAGAGGTCAGAAGTTCAGAACACCAATTATATAGCCATTAACCGTGTGAGAAGTTGTGTGGTCTCCGAAGTAGAAAATTTCCACACGTTGTCTTTTAAATGGGCCAGGAGGAAGGGTAATAGAGGATGTTAAGTTATAAAGGATTTACAGAATTTTGCTTTCCTCGACGAAAACCGAAAAATAAAAAATAAAAACGAGGAGAACACAGATAGTATATATGTGTATATATATATATTTATATGTATTTATATTTTTTAGCTTCATTTAAGTATAATTATATGTTATATTTTAGTTTAAGACTGCATATTCATATTTTCCTCTTCTAGTTCTCACACACTATTGTCTACATTTCTCCTTTCGCAGATCTGCTGGAAGAAATTTCTTAAGAAATAAGCAGTACCTTTGTACTGAAATTATAATGATGTCGTATCTCTTTGTATTGAACTGTGTGTACATAAATAATAAAATAAATTAAATTAAATAAATAGTAACAATTAACTACAATATAATATTATATATATAAAGCTAGCTGCGCCCCGCGGTGTTACCCGCGAACACTACATTCTTTCGGGATAAAATTTCGGGATTTACCCTATGTGTAAATCCAGGGTGTCAGCTACGTCCATACCAAATTTTATCAAAATTGGTCCAGCCGTTTGAGCGTGAAGAAGAGACAAACATACACACACACTCACAAACTTTCGCCTTTATAATATTAGTGTGATAGGTACTACCCTCGTGATTTTCCTACTTTCCCCATGGAACTTGAACGCTTCCTGCATCCCTTTTAAAGGGTAGTTTTGGAAAAATAATCATTAAAATGTTTATTATTTCCCTAGATTAGTATTTGTGCCAAGTTTCAAGTTTCTAAACCAAAGGAATGAGACTTCATACGTACTGTATTGTTTCCCCCATTTCAACCCCTTCAATCAATCAACTCAGCTTATCGAAGTGCACTGCTGGACATCGGCGTCTCTCAGATTGCGCCGCATCCAAGACCGTCTCGAAATAATTGTCGAAATTCAGAATGACTCTCATCCCATGCAGCCCTTTTTTAGATCGTTGATCCATCTAGCTGGCATCCCACACTGCGCTTACCGATACGCGGTCTCCACTCCCTGGAGTGGAAAATGCGTATGGGCGGGCTGTGCGGTTGCGGTGGAGGTCATCGGGCCTTAAACAATCATGGTCAGCCCACTGTTACTCCAGTTTTCTTACTCTGCAAGCTATGTCGGTGTCACCTCGGTGGAATTTCCAAAAATCACAAAAGAAAACTACTGACCAAATTTCGAATATCTATCCTAAGAGGCTGGAACCAGGCGATGATGTGTCAGTCGACACTTGCCTTGTATAAAACTTGCTAGTTTTCTACGCCCATGCTATAAATCCTCTATAAAAGTTTCTGAAACAGTTAGCTTATTGCCAACATTTTTTTTTTTTTTTTTTTTAAACTTTGCTCCACACTAGGAATTTCTCCTGTGTCGTGGGTGCGTTTACAAACATTTAAACTCACATACACAAACAGCCAGACCCGGAACAACTAACTGTAGGTCATACAAATATTTGTTCCGTGCGGGAATCGAACCCGCGACACGCAACGCAGCAGTCAATCGCTTAACCACTGCGCCAACCGTGCCGTAAGATTTTGGCCAACATTAAAACTCCCAGTGTCATAGTAACCATAATAGCATCCAAACGGGAGTTATAATGTTGTACTGAATTTCATAATGCAAATCCTTTGCTTTTACGAGGATGATGATCCCTTCCTTACTCATCTGTTTGATGAGTAAGGAAGGGATCATCATCCTCCCTTCCATTCTCACAACTCAATTCGTGGTATCTTTATGAATTTCAAAAAAAGAACATTGTCAGTTGTCTCGCACGCTCGTTTCACTATACTATGCCATAGCGTCGTATCCCGCCATTTTTGTTCGATATTAGTATTGCAAAAACTGTTTCAGAACCTTTTATAGAGGATTCATGTCATGGGTGTAGATAAAGTCTTGTATGCAACTGTAATAATTATACTCAAAGTCTCAAATTCAGATAATATAGGTAAACAACGGGGATAATACAACAAAAAAATATCTTCGGAATGAAAAAAATCACATAAAATTGCAAAAAAAGAGGTTCTATTTTCTTTTAAGTACTGATTTTAAGAAATAATCATACCGTAATTATTTTTATAAATTTTCGGTTTTAAGCAAAGTTATTAATAAAAGGAGATTTTCTGGTATAAAATATTTTATGATACTGGTAACAATGCAGGAGATCCAAACATTTTCACATTTTTTAATCTTCAACAACACTAATATTACAATTCACCTAAATAGATTCATATTGTAAGTAGCATATCTAGCCACATTTTGGATGAAAACGGCTATAAACTGTTTCGATTCGAAATCGATTTTGGGACGCCTACGTCTAGCACTGGGCTTAAAAGGGCTGATTATGACTATCATATACCGTGTCTACGACACACTACAAAAAACATTGTTTGGCAACGGTATTTTGTTTGCATAGTTCTTATAATTAATTCAGTCTAATTTTATCGATGATTATATACAAAAACATTTAATGATAAAATGTTTTGCACCACTGTCCTGTCATTTTGACAGTGACATTTTTTGACATTACTTTGTTTACATAAATTATCTGAATTAGAGACTTCAGGTATAGGTATTAAAACACTCATGTGATAAACCCACATTCGTGTTTTAATACCCCTTATTATACAACAGTTGCATAAATAACTATTAAATATGGATAAAAATAAAATAAAATGATAATAAATTGGTTTAGAATTAGTTTAGTTCTTTTGTGTCGAATCAAAGATCACATCTACTTGAGCCGACTAAAAAAATCTCACCCAGCTCCAGGGCGATGTTGACAGTGTTATTTATAACCTTATAGGTAACCACTATATTTAGACAATTCTTCCGCCCATATCATGACCGTCTGCCAGGCAAAAGCCTCAATTCCGTCCTCCACATTTCACGGTTGTTTGCAGTGATTTTTCTCAGGAAGCAATCTAGATCGTCTCGTCATCCTCGCCTGAGTCTTCCACGGGCTTCGCTTCCTTTTAAGCAAACATGCAGACGTTATTATAAATTGCCTAATTCCTGTGTCAAGAAATGTGGATGGCTATAACAAACGAGGAACCAAAGAAAATATGGATGGATTGAGAAAAAAGAAAAACGATCGGGCGATGTATTGTATAAAATCTCACCGTGAAAACTAAGCTGAAGTGTTGGAAGGCGAAAGTAATTTATAAATAGTTTGTAATAATCGTGATATTGCGACATTGTGTATAACCATTATCGGAAAATCAGTACGATAAATAAGTCTCATTCAAAGAATTTGCAAATGCTAATCTGTATTTTTCCAATGATGAAAAGCAACTAGAAATTATACGGGCTTATTGTGCCTCGTTATGAATAATTTACGTGGAATACCTATGCATATAACGTGCTTTTCAAATAGTACTTTCCAAAGGACAGACCTGAAGCCGTCGGTTTGTATTCGAATGTCCTATATCAATGGACGCAGAAAGGGGGGTGCAAGAGGGTGGCGATTTAGTCACATGCATCTTTTAAGGGGGTGATTCTACTCGACATACCAAACAGCTTTAGCTATAAAAATCACATCAGATTTGTGAAACAAAAAAAAAACAACAAATTCCTATACAACAGTAGACAGACTATTTCGATGAATGTATGTTTTTTTTTATTTTATTTACAATCAAAACCTGACCGAGGTGAAGGAGAAAAACCGTTCATTTGCGTGAAGCTTGACATAATTCAAAAAGAGCAATCAAACTCAAAGCATTTATTTCAAATAAACCAATTACAGGCACTTTTGAATTGTCAAGGGGTCGGTCAGACAGAAAGATGAAGCTAGTTGCCAACTCCAAAGCGTAGTAGGTTCCTATGGAGAAGAATAGGCAAGAAACTCCACGGACACTTAAATCAAAATATTGTTACAAAATATGGGTTACATCATTCATGTTGAAGTTATACATGTGAGAACAATGTAGAAAGACGTGGACGTTAGAAGCGTCCGTAATAGAAACAATTAAAAATGTAAATAAAGCCGAAGCAGCTAAGAGATGACCAGTCCCAAGTGACGGCGTCCGTTCACGAACATGACGCATGGATCAGCACCATTTAGCTCAATCATTTTGAAGGGAACATAATGATCCAGCACACATGCGAGACATTTGAGTGAGCATGACATACTTTCAGCCGCCAGGGCACATTCAAGTCAATAAAAGACATATTACCCGGTAAATGGTAGCTCTATAGTACATAGTACTCACACCTGTGCTATGCAATTTATAATTCAAGGAGATTAAGTTTATACAATGCAAAGATAGTCTTACAATCTTCAGCAGCTCCAATAATATTTTCAAATGCTAATCAGTTAGTTTATGCGCATGCGCCCTTATGGAGCAGGACCAGCATTGAGCGAAGCATTTTTGTCAGCAATGTAATGTCAGAAACTGCAAATGTAAGTTTGTTCACACAATATTGAGAGATTTACCATGTTATTTTAAGTCAGTAAACTTCTTATAGGTTTTCCTGTAATCTATAAGTTAAGAACTGTATTCTGTTTTTCAAAATTTTCGGCCCAGTTGTTTCGGAGATAAGGGCCGAATGGTCAATTCACATCAATTTTCTTAAATAACTTATTTATTTTAAAATTATAAATAAAATATAAAGAATATCCTTACAATAATTTCATTTGTATGTCACACGGTACAGTTTGCAAACTTTTTTTTAAATTTCTAATTCGCCCCTCAAAAGTGGCCTCCATATTCAAAATTCATTTATTTACGTTACCTACACCTCCGAGTTTGGGTCACAGAAATTCATATGTGTGTGTACCTTTCAACTTAATGGGTCCAATAGATTCGTAGAAAATTGGCTGTGACAGGACAGACCTACACGAGTGATCACAGTCAAAGTCAAAGCATTTATTTCAAATAGGCACATAAATGGCACTTATGAACGTCAAAATTTACATGGAAATAAAATTGATTCTAGTTGCTCCTTGATATTTTCGGTTCGATCCTCGGTTTCGATCATAAAAGGGTTCAGTTTTTTCCTTTTGAGCTACGGAACCCTAATAACACAGACTTGATCATAATCCTTCACCTGAAGTAACACACGGGGTGACTTATTACCACGAAGCTATTTTTATAAACGAATTCAAAGCTAAGCGCTTGATAAAAAGTGCGGAAGTAGACAACAATATCTCGGTGAGTGGCTGCGAACATTTTGTGACTAACGAGTTTTACGCAATATTATATTTTCGGAAGAAATAACAAGGTTATGACGTGTGCAGGTAAAGTGTCAGTGTATATTCGGACGCTGTGATTCCCCGAAGCACGCTCTCTACAATCACAAAATCAAATAACTAACATTTTTTGCGGGATTTCCTATTCAAAACGTAGGTTTTGTTGGGAAAATCTGTAAGCATATATGTATAGGGTGTAGGTATCTATTCAATTTTGTTTTTAATGTGAGAATATTATTTAAATAATTAAATATTACATGATATGATGATCAATTAACAAAGGGCACCGCGCTCGTGCCGCCACCGTTGCCGCGTCCGGGCGGGTCATTCATAGAATTAAAAAAAAGTAAGTGAAGGTTTTTTTGCAAAATGTCTCAAGCAATTTTAAAATTATAATAATTATGTAAAAATATAAAACACTTAGATATTTTTTTTTTCGCTAATGTAGCTTTTTACCACCTATAGATGTTTGTCTTAAAATATTTCGTGTATGAATAGATACACCTTATTATACCAGACACAATTCTTGATGTGGAGGTTACTTAACTTCACTTAGTAAATATATACCTACTCTTCAGTCATGTTTGTTATGAAGGAGAATTCAAAATAATCGTGATGTAGATTGTTATCGATTATTTAAGTAGTTAAAGCTCTTTATACAATTTTTATATTCAATAAAATAAAAATATAAGTTTATTCTTTGACTCGTGCGTCACTAGCTCTCATTGATAGCCGTGTTGATTGGCTAATTCGTTCAAATTGATATCCCTCCGATCTCTTATTAGCGACTGGCGCTGTTTGGTTGTTTTACCACAAAATTGGACATCTGACGACGAAACTTGCAAATATTTTTTATAACCAATCTACCTGCAGCCCGCGGCTTCGCCCGCATGGCCTTTCTCTAAAATAAAAATAGCCTTAGTCACTCCTTACAACATAAGCTATCTGCCAGTGAAAGTTCCTTCAAAATCGGTTCAGTCATTTCGGAGATTGGCTGGAAAAACAGACTGACAAAAAATTTAAATATTGTTTTTTTTTTATTAGTACCTACTATATGTATACTTTCATATCATTATGCATTTAATGGTAAAACGTTATTTTGACATTAAAAATAGACACTTAATTTTTATTTATTTGTATAGATGTACACACGGCTACATATCAAGCTATACATGTCCAGTATAAGCTGATCTCTCATTATATGGAAATCCTATACAATGCGAGACCATCGTAAACTAGATTTGTATAGCTTGATATGTAGCCGTGTGTACCAAACACTCTATATAAAAATTAAATAAAACTTTATAACTTTATGTGCTTTGTAGCACATTAGCACATTCAGATCTTTATAATGACCTTTATGATGATTCCCGATGCGCATAGGTATGGGGCCATTCAAGTATTACTAAACTAAAGTGACCATACATAGTACGTCCCGTTTTGAACGGGACCGTGCCATTTTTCAGTTCTTCGTCTAATAAATATCGTGCCAATATTTATTCTTACTTAAAATGATCACAGCTGTATTAAAACAATTTATTTCTGTTGACAACTATTAAAATGACTGAAAATTTATCTTCCTTTTTGTAATATATTTTTTGATGAATATAAAAATAATAACAAGTAAACGTTTATTTTTTTTCCATTGAGAACCTAGGCTGGTATTCTGAAAATTGAGTTTCCTTTATGAATCGGCCCTAATTGAGATAGAAAAATCGATGTCACGTTTTGAGTAATAAATTAAATGGTCACTTTAAGTATTACGAGTACGTAAGCAGAATTTAAGTAAATTTGAACCGGTGGAGGTTCAAATTTACTGAAATCCCCTTGTCAGCAAAAGTAAGCAAAGCTCATTCCCTCCTAAGCTTACGTAAACATTGTTTTTAATCTGTCCAGGGTTTCTTTATCTCTAGGCTCATTCATGAGCCTAGAAATAAGGAATTTATGGACTAGATAGATTTCCCTACTTCAGTTCTTTCTAACCATAAAACACCGCGTGAGAGCTAGTCATTTTGGGGAATCCCTGAACATGGGGTTGCCATCTTTGTTCAAATCAAAATCAACTAAATTTTGCAGAAAAATCTGTAAAAGTAAATAAATAAATATTGCTGACGTAATCACTATCAAGACCCCCCCGGTCTCCCATGTTATCAAAAATAATCAAAGCAAAGACCCCCCCACCCCTTTGGTGCTTACGTAATACTTGAATGACCCATATGCACCTCGGGAATCATCATCGCTGCGGCACTTATTTTAAATGTCGCAGCATCATGCTGAGATAGGAGCCTTTTGGCCTCGTACAGGACTCTGTTTTTATTTTTTTTATACTTTTGTGATTGTGTGTTTATTAGTTTGTGATCTTCCTGTGCGAGTCACAATAAATACTTTTTCTTTCTTTCTTTTCTATCATCTTTATTCGAAAACATAATTCGCGAGATCTAATGTAGAGCTGTTACAACCGTGAAAGCAAGTGCTTTCATGGTTGTAACACCTCTATATTAGATCTCGCGAATCAAAATATAAAAATAATACAAAATAGGCAAGTGCCTATTTTGTATTACTTACTATCATTGTAAAATTGTAGATTTAACAACTATGCATTTCCAAAAAAAACTCGAAAAAATTGTTGGGTGATAAACAGTGATCGGAAATAGGTGAGCTAATGTAAGTATCTAATTTTCAAAGAACAGTGACAAAAAAAGTGGAGACTTCCTTTCGACAAAAATATTTTTTCGAGACTAATATCGGGGTTTCGGGACATCACTTAAGTACGATTGTTCGATTAGCTTATCAAATATTCGTGCAGGTTGGTTGGGAAAGCAATCCAAGCAGTACCTATACGGTACCTAAGAACAGGGCCTCAAGTCTGCTATTACAATAGTGTCAGAATGGTCTCTTCATTGTGAGTTTTTGACAGATTTGCCATACAAACACTGTCAAATACTCACAATGGCGAGACCATTCTGACACTATTGTAATAGCAGACTTGAGGCCCAGCTTTTAAATTTTGTATTGAAACAGCAGGTATAAAAAAAAATTAAGTCAAACATTGTATTCTCCAATTTAATAGAATGAGTCCTTTGAATGGACCGACCACATGTACAATATGTGCATCAGTGGCGAGGATCGACATTCCGTAGGAGGGAAGCCGAATTAGAAATTGTTCAGTTCGTGACTAAGGCGATTAACACACTGCCACGCACCAGGCAGCGTAGCGCGTGAATGCATGTTTTAACGTTGCGTTTTAACGCGCGTGGATGCATTTTCTGTGGGTTGGACTGTGCGTGTTTTCTATACAAACGGAGATACTCACAAGCAACGTTAAAACACGCATTCACGCGCTACGCTGCGTGGTGCGTGGCAGTGTGTTAATCGCCTAAGTGATGTCATGATGGGATCGCTATTGTATAAATTTTTGTTCGCGATAGTCATGTCGCCGAGCCGGCTTAAGGCTCATACAGACTCGCGCGATATCGCGTGCGCGACAGACACCGACAAAGAAATTGTGCTACTATTGTCGCGTCGCGCCCGCGATATCGCACTAGTCTGTACGAGCCTTTATTTGGAACAATTTCTGTTGTTGTTGGAATAGGCGTTTTTTTTTTGTTTAGTGTATTAAATACCTGTAGTATATGTATTATTTTGCAATTTACGCCATTTTAAATAAGATTAGACATTTAAATAAACCTTTTTTACAGTCCGTTCAAGCGATTTTGACTACTATTCCGTATGCATAAGGATGGCATTGACGTTTACTGCGGCGGCCATTTGTCATGTCACTGACGCAATAGATGTCGAAATCATTTGAACGGACTGCAAAAATGGTTTGTTTAAATGTTTAATCTTATTTCAAACGGAGTAAGCGTAAGTATAAGTGAAGTTGTTCTTGCGATCGTCCGAAGGGAAGCCGGTAGGAATGGTGTTTTTAGCGCGCTACGCCTCTGATGTGCATACATTATAATAATAACAGCCGGCGTATCATCATCATTGTCGAATACACGTACAGAGGACAATGGACTTAGTTCGCCTCGTTCCTACATCTGCAGCCACAAACGGCTATATACTATTAATCTGTGATACTGGTTTCAAATACATACCAGCTTACTCATAGTCTCCGAATGAAATGCCGAATGAATAGTTACTCATCGCTATCCTTCCGAAGACTATCAAAATGAGAACAAATAAAATGTTGCGATTTTTGAAAATTGCAAATTAGTGTTTAGAACCACAACCGTTTCGTAACACCTATACTTACCAACAAATATTTTCTCTCAAGTCTTTGTTCATAAGTAATTGTAAGTTTTCCTGACTTATTCAGGGTTTTCGTTGTCCGACATCAACTCGTGCCCTCGTGGAACAACCAACTCACGACTAGAACAAAAAAAATTAAAACAAATAAATGTATAAAAATACTACGAATTGAGTCGAAGTTTTTTGAAGCTTTTGTCCACGGCTTCGCCCGCGTGGATGTTGGAAGTTATCCCACCGAGAATGTACTACCGAGATGAAAAGTATCCTGTCCTAACCCAGGTTATCGTCTACCCATGTGCCAAAATTCAATCATATTCGTTCAACTGTTTTTGCTTGAAAACATAACACACAACCAAACTGACTTTCGCATCTATAATATTGGTTAGGATTGTATTATTTGACCTAAGAAAGAGGTACCTTCTTAAGAGACGAAAATTGATCAGCAGACATAAGCCAATGAGAAAATGATGATGATGTCAATGAGGAAATGTTCCTTTTGTATACAAGAAAAGAAACGAATTTCAACTTAATGATTTTCACTCGAATAACAGCAGGCTGCTAGTCAAATATTTATTACTAATTAGTACGAACCCCTCTAGTCGCACTCAACTATTTTATTGATTGAAAACACATTAATTACGGCTCCTTCAAACACACGACACGCGACGCGACACAAAGACACCGCGTGCCGCGCGAAGAGCAGTCTCTGTGTCGCGTCGCGTGTTGTGCCTGTTTGTAGGAGCCTTAAACGGAGAACTTAATCTAAAATTACATTATTGCAAAAACATAGTTGACAATCACACTTTAAATTATACAGTATATATTATTAGTTTATATTATAACTATAAATATTATAATTATACAGGGCGTCCAACGACTTTGCCACATGGACAGTAGGTACCTTAAATACTGCAGATAGAACAATTTACTGAATGAAGACTTAATTTTTATTTTAAAAACAATACGAACTGCATTCAAAGAGTTTTAAATAATCGCCTGTCTGAACCGGGAATCGAACCTGCTAAATAAGAAAAAAAAAGTGTATTAATTTTGTATTATAATAAGTTTCTACATTCACAATTTCTATTTTATACAAAAGTTTGTGTTTATTTTGCAATAAAAGCGTTTTAATATTTTTTTTTTGTGATACATTAATAAAAATATACCTTAACGCATATAGGGACATACATGTCCCCTTCTCAAAAACACTAAAAACTACACAAATTCTGTCATACATATATTACTTTTATGTTAAATTAGACCAAAATGATTATATATAAATAAACAAACCCATTTTTACTATCTTGGAATAGTTATAAGCGTGTAAGGGTTAAGCTATCGCTCACTTGACGTCAAGTTGATAACTGAAGTCAGATATGCCTGTGGACATATACGACGTAGTAACGCGTCGGTGCCGTACATTGCTGATCTAGTCCTTTATAAGATCATTGCTGTTTACCAACTATATAGGTGATATATTATGTTGTAGTTTTGGTATGTGCCTCTAAAGTTTTGGTATGTGCCTCCGAGTTGCTATGAAATAGTTGCTTATCACCTTGACCTTGACCTTTGACTGCCAACTACTTATATATTATCCATACTATACAGGCTGGATTTTTTAGACGGGCCGCTAGGGTACCTTATTCGTTGTAGTTACAGAAAAACGGTTTCAGGAGATTCCATAATTTTTTTAATAAATTTTTATCACCCTTTCACATTTTGAAAAAAATTGCCGTCAGCAAGAAAATGGCCCGTTTTCACAAAAACTTTTTTGATGACAATCGATCCTGTTTCTTATAAGAAATAAAATATTATACTAGACCAACTGAGGTTTGAGTAATAGAAAAGTTGGAAATCGCAAAAAAAACCCCCTACATTTCGTAGAAAATAAGAATCCAACTTACTTTTTTATGATGGATAGACTGGCTACTACAAAAGCCAGAAATCGCAAAAAACTTTTCCAAGCTTCATTGATATATTAAAAAGAGGAAGATAATTATGTTACGCGCTAACATCGCAATCAGTAAACCTGGGCTCAGCGCACGACTACATGCACCAAAACTCACACATCTGTGATCAGTGTGATCACAGTCGCAAACCTACAGTTACCGATAGACAAGAACGGAGTTATGAGACGTCGCTGTCGTGCGAGCGAAATCGCGTTAGCTGCCGAATGTTGGCCGAATGTTTACGATTATGAATGACATTGCATGTGGCAGAACAAACATGGCGAAGCAAACGAATATTATTTTATCTTTCAACAAATTAGCATTTTTGGCTGTACTTACGAGTGGTAAGTAATCCCGTGTGTCTGATTTTTTATTCTTGTGTTATTAAAACACAGTTTAGCTGCACAAGAAGTCATTTTATGCGTATTTATCACAAAAAAAATACTTAATTATGGAGCTGTTTAATCAACGATATCCCGTGCGCGACTGAGTGCCAACTAGGGGCAATCTCTCACTTTGATAGGACCAGGCGCTGTTACTAAGTCCCGTATCTACGCTTTTAATACATCAATGCCTAGCTTTTATTATTTTTGGGATATTAAAAATGACATATCGATTCAGCAGGCTTAGCAAGACGTTTTCTATTTCTACGAAGACTAGACACAGCTCTTTCTATACAAAGTGTCATTACGTTTATCCATTTTTGACATCGCACCGTAGAAATCCTTCTACAATCTGTCATTTTGTCTTTCGTTTCTAACGATCTTTGTCTAGGTCCTTTGATATGTAGACTATTTCAGAAGAAAGTTTTCTAACCCAAACTGTCCAAATCACACTGACAACTGACAGTTGTTTAAGGTAATTTGATTTTGAAATCGTCATGCTAAAGACGGTAGAAAACTTTCTACTCGACGGCCACAAAGTATATACGGTTATTTTCTGATTTTATTTCTATATAATCTGATTTTACAGGAGAGCGTTTTGACCGCAGAACTGTGATAATTAATAGAAGAACAAAGCTATCTTCTCCTATTTTACATAATTTAGGTAATATATATTACCAAGGAAATATTAAGGCCAGTATTACTGTAATATTAAGTTAAGCCTGCAGTAAACAACTCTGAACAAACTACTTTTGTAGTAATGTGCATTCATTCAGCTACTCATTGTATAACCCATATCCAAAGTCCCAAATTCAGATAATTTATGTAAACGTGTGTGATCCCCTTTGGATCACATAACAAAAAAATATCTTCGTAATTCATATACAATGGCGAAAAAAGGGGTTTTATTTTCTTTTAAGTACTGATTTTAAGAAATAATTATTTTTATAAATTTTCGGTTTTAAAACAAAATAAAATTTAATTTACCTATATATAAATTTTTTTTTATTAAAAAAAGGAGATTGTCTGGTATAAAATATTTTATGATACTGGTAACAATGCAGGAGATCCAAACATTTTCATATTTTTTACATCTTCAACAACACTAATATTACAACTCTCATTCATATATTCATATTGTAAGTAGCATATCTAGGCACATTATGGATGAAAACAGCTGTAAACGGTTTCGACTGGAAATCGATTTTGGGAGGCCTACGTCTAGCATTGGACTTAAAAGGGCTAATTATGACGATCATGTGCCGTGTCTCCGACATACTACACAAAACATTGTTTGCCAACGGTATTTTGTTTAAATAGTTCTTATAATTAATTCACTTTAATTTTAGCGTTGACTATTTACAAAAAAAAAAAAATATGTTAAAATGTTTTGTACCACTGTCCTGTAGTTTTGACAGTGACATTTCTTGACATTACTTTGTTTACATAAATTATCTGAATTAGAGACTTTGGGTATACATACTTGTACATATTTATAAATTGCTTCCTATGTACAGTGGCCAGCACATCAAGCTACACGAAACTGTCAAAATTCTCCAAACGATTTTAAACTTAAAAATGTCGACGATTAAGATCAAAATCGAACGAGAAAATTTGGCAGTTTGTGGTAACTTGATGTGCTGGCCACCGTACATAATTATAGCACGTACCTATTTTACCTTATAAAACGTGTTCGACTGTGTTCTACAATGCCGATATATTAGGAAATTTTCTTTAAATTGTGGCAAAGCAAACCTGTTTCCAATGCCAATGTATGCACACAACAAAGATCTAATGTTTTTCTACAAATTCTTAATAGATATTATAATTGAAACGAGTTTTTCATTCCGATATTAAATCATTGACGTTTATGACTAAGTAAAAAATAACATCATTGAGGAAAACGATATGTTAAAATGAATTTAACATGAGCATCTTGATTGACTGTGAAGTATGTCCATAATCCTTAAAACATTAACAGTATGTATTCGTCACTTATTTTTCATGCGGTGGTCCCGGACTCCCGGCTGTCCGTAGATCTTTGACAATCGTTACGGGTAGTCAGAAGCCCGAAAGTATGACAACCAGTCTTACCAAGGGGTATCGTGTTATCCAGTAGCTAGGTTGTGAAGGTCGCTCCGTGTCAAATACTGGAAGCCACTTCATATAAATACATACCAGTAGCCGACTGCATGTAGTCGCTGCACACAGTTGCAGTGGCATCTCGGTTATAGTACCTTTATACTGTAAAGGTGCTATTTGGAACCGAGTTGCCAACTGCAGCACGTGCAGCGCTTGGAAGCCATTTCAAATAAATACATACAAACCTGTAGTGCAGCTGTGGCAGTCGTTGCACGTGCAGTCGGCTGTTGCAATCGGTTCCAAATAGTACCTATAGACTGTAAAGGTACTATTTGGAACCGAGCTGCCAACTGCACCACGTGCAGCGCTTGGAAGCCATTTCAAATAAATACATACAAACCAGTAGTGCAGCTGCGGCAGTCGCTGCACGTGCTGTTGGCAGCTCGGTTCCAAATAGTACCTTTAGGCGACCGCAACATAATTAGGAAATGGCTAGGCAGGCAGACTTGATGTAAGTCTTTGGGGAATACTGTCAAAAATATATACAAAAGGCACTATTATACACCCTCTGTAGGGCGCTTTTAGATGTGCTTTTTCAGTTGTTTTTCATGCAACCACTATAGCGTCCGTCCGTAGCAGATTTTCGTAAAGGCTATAAAGACGCGACAAAAAGACACCGCGTGCCGGGCGACGATTGGTCTCTTTGTATCGCGTCGCCTGTCGCGCCTGTTTGGAGGAGCCTTAAATCAGTTGGGGAATATTTCCAAAACTAGTACGCATACAACCATAATCTATTCAAAGTGAGAGTGAACAGGCTTCTTCTGGGTAAGCTCACTCCATCGTCGACTTTGTCTATGTCACCTCTGAACTAGAGTCAAGAGCAAACGCAACGTAAATAAAAATTTAAAAAAATAAAAGTACGAAAGTAACTTGCACCCTCTGTAGGGAATAAAAGGAGGTGCCTCTTTTGTTTCCGAATCCAGAACCTACTCAATGTTTTTAAATAGAGCGGGACGTAAGCAGTTACGTAGATTCTGAAATTGGAACAAAACAGGTACATCTAAGTTTAGGGCGGAGGGTGGAAGTACCATTTGTACTAATTTGGATAAAATCTCCGAATCACTACATATTAAACAAAGTCCTCCGCCGCGTCTGTCTGTCTGTCTGTTCGCAATAAACTCAAAAACTGCTGCACCGATTTTAATGCTGTTTTCACAAATCGATAGCGTGGTCCTCGAGGAAGGTTTTAGTATATAATTTGTTAAGTTTTTGTATACATTTTTGCATACATTAACGATATTTGTTGGAGGTGTCGGAAAAAAATTAAAATGTGGATGGTATTTTAGTATATTGTGGTTTTTTACAACTTCCACGCGAACGAAGTCGCGGGCAGAAGCTAGTAGTAAATAATCTTTATGCAAGTCTGTTTATTAGGTTCAGGAAAAACAAGTGAATCAGTCGATTTCTTTTAAACTAATTTAAGCAGAATTTTTCATGATTTGGGAAACCTCACTTTTTCATACATTTTTGTCGTTATTTTAAGTAACTACTACAATAGGTACTTATAATTTCCGCTATGCAACTTAAACCAAGGTTGTGTTGATGACTTATTGTGTTTGTAATTTAACATGTTGTACTTATTAATATTAAGAATTATATTATCATTTTAGTCTTCATATTTTTGCCGGCTCCTTTTTTATTTATTTCATGTTTTTAGAATTAAACAATAGTTTTTTTTCTTATAGTTATTTATGCAACTGTTTTAATACCTAATTATTACAGTTGCATACAAGACTTTATCTACACTCATGACATGAATCCTCTATAAAAGGTTCTGAAACAGTTTTTGCAATACTATATAATATCGAACAAAAATGGCGGGATACGACGCTATGGTATACTCGTAGTATAGTGAAACGCGCGTGCGTGACAATGTTCTTTTTTTGAAATTCATAAAGATACCACGAATTGAGTAGTGAGAATGGAAGGGAGGATGATGATCCCTTCCTTACTCATCAAAGAGATGAGTAAGGAAGGGATCATCATCCTCGTAAAAGCAAAAGAGTTGCATTATTAAATTCAGTACAACATTATAACTCCCGTTTGGATGCTATTATGGTTACTATGACACTGGGAGTTGGCAATAAGCTGTTTCAGAAACTTTTATAGAGGATTTATAGCATGGGCGTAGATAAAAGAATATAATAATATGGAATTTGAGGTGCAATTTTATACACCTTTGCTAACTGTTACCTGCCAAAACCACTATGATCTAAACTTCATAGTCGGGGATCGTTCTTACCTGTAGCTATTGAGGACAAACACAGATAAACTTTCAGCTTTTATAAAATAACGAAGGTCTGATCGTTGCGGGCTCTTGCTCCAACCTACCTGCATTCAAATATCTACCATAATGTACTATACAGTATTCGATAGTCCGCGGTCGTATTGCCAATGGACAATATAACTTTGGTAATGAATCATAATGTTTATTGCTGCTGCATGACACAGTCAGCATTGTTGTAGTGTGCCTTAGATCTCGTCATTGGATAAAACTTTACTTCAAAGTCACGAATAGTGTATGAAATATTTTACTAAAGGCCACTTAAGGTTACCCTAGTCTCTTCCATGTTGTATGGAGTTTACTCCACTGTTTGACAGTGGTGCCGGTTCCCTTGTTCATAAACTAAACTAAATTTAAGTTCAGTGCATCTTTTTCTTTCTATTTCATTAAGAAAAGGACAGAAGATAAATTTTAGTTTAGTCCTGTCAAATTAATCAGCGCCGTACTTACATACATCTCACCCGTTTAAAATAACGATACAATTAATAGTCGCTTAAATAACGTTTAATCAATTACCGTTATTTTAATAATAACGTTGACTCTGTCAATACAAGGTAACGTTATGAAAATTTACCGGTATTTAAAGCCCTGATTTTAACCATCACGAATTTACGCATCGAGCGCGTTCAGCACTCCGATTGGTGAAGGGCCAATCGGAACGCCGAACGCGCTCGATGCGTAAAATCGAGATGGTTAAAAGAAACTCACACTAGGGCCTCTGATGAAGCTGTCATATTATTTGCCTAAGCTATATTTACTTTCGCACACGAATCATATTGAAATATTAATATCAAAGCAGTCTGACTGGTTCTCAAGGGTGATATGTTAAAGGCTCTTTAGCAACTTTAGAATGCTAACTATATTCTAATCGAGTAATACTCGATTAGAATATAGTATTATTGTCTTCTAATGAAGTCAATAATACTATAATGTTCCCAGTGCTGGGTCATAGGCCTGCTCTCTTCGAGAGGGAGTGGGCCGTCATCTACCACGCGGGCCCCGTGTGGGTTGGTAGATGTGACCTTGTCTTCGAATATTTGGTTCTAGGACATGCCGATTTTCTCACAATGTTTTCCTTCACCGTTTTGAGAGCAGTGGTGATGAAATGAAAATAACAAACAAACAAAAAAAACCCGGCCAAGTGCGAGTCGGAATCGCGCGCGAAGGGTTCCGTATCTATAATGAAAGAAAGTTAATTGCGGTTTACGATTTATGACGTATTAAAAAAAAACAACTTACTAGATCTCGTTCAAACGAATATTCGGTGGAAGTTTACATGGTAATGTACATCATATTTTTTTTTTTTCAGTTTTAACATTCTCTTAGTTTAGAAGTTACAGGGGGGGGACTCACATTTTACCACTTTGGAAATGTCTCTCGCGCAAACTATTCAGTTTAGAAAAAAATTCTATTAGAAACCTCAATATCATTTATGAAGACCTATCCATAGATACCCCACACGTATGGGTTTGATGAAAAAAAATTATTTCGAGTTTCAGTTCTAAGTATGGGGAACCCCCAAAATTTATTGTTTTTTATTTTTTTCTATTTTTGTCTGAAAATCTTAATGCCGTTCACAGAATAAATCTACTTACCAAGTTTCAACGGTATAGTTCTTATAGTTTCGGAAAAAAGTGGCTGTGACATACGGACGGACATACAGACATGACGAATCCATAAGGGTTTCGTTTTTTGCCATTTGGCTACGGAACCCTAAAAATACACAAAGTAAACACCTGATTTACACAAAGTAAAGCGCCTGTCTGGGTTCGAACCCACGACCTACTCGTAACTCAGGGCTGTTAACACTGGCCCACTGGGTTACACTGACATAAAATGTTGTCCTCAATATTGATAATTTTTCATACGTCTATACATATTTATATCATTCGTAAAATGGAATCCTATAATTGTATGACAAGACGTGCCATCTTGCAATGCATTCGTAATTGTTTGTTAACTAGACTTATGTAAATGTTACGTCTATTTAGTTAGGTACACACGGCAACAAATCAAGCTATACATTTCCAGTTATAGTCTCGCATTGTATAGGATTTCCGTACAATGAGAGGTCAGCTTATACTGGAAACTAATAGCTTGATTTGTGACCGTGTGTACTTGCCGGATAAGATGTTAATTAAATGGCAAATAATGAATACACCTACGTTAGTCATCTAATTTTCCTGCAAGCCTAGGGCTTCCTACAAACAGGCGCGACACAAAGGCACCGCGTGTCGCGCCTGTGTGAAGGAGCCTTAATTGTCTGGGTTAAGATTATAAGGAAATAACGTGAAGTATTTTTTTATTTAAAGTTCATAAATCATAAGGAACACTTTTAAATTAGCAGAAATCATACAATGTACAATCAGTTGAATGCATTATTCAAGAAAATTGGCAAGATGGTACAATTATAATAAAAACATCATTCAAATCATAATAATGTAGGTACTAGGGTCTGCCTACTTAGTTTTTATATTCTTGTTTTACTTACATTGTCATTAAGAATGCTTGAGAAAACTTTACACGTATATCTATATACAGTAGAATCTCAGTAATCCGGCACTTCATTACACCGACACGTCCAGTAATCCGGCACAGTATTACTTCTCATTTTTTGTATTGCTAGGTCAGTTTCCTTGGCGATAACGCGAGTGTGCACCAAAACCGTAAACACGAGATTGATTTAAGATTGATTTTCGCTGATAGTTTAATACACTCGTAGTTCTCAGATATCTACGTCAAAAGGTGGGCAAAAATCGAAAGGTTATAATGGATTATTTCAAGAAACATTAGTTTCTTGTTTCTGAAATAAGAAATATACACACATGTCCCAATATTTGGCATTATTTTCCCATATTCCACTAATCCGGCACCCTTGTGTCTGAATTAGTGCCGAATTACCGAGATTGTACTGTAATATTATACTAGCTGTTCCTGTTGCCCGTGGCTCCGCCCGCGTGGCTTTTTCTTAAATAAAAGTAGCATAATTATGTTACTCCTTAAAACTTTAAATATCTGCCAGTGAAAGTCCTGTCAAAATCGGTCCAGCCGTTTCGGAGATTCGCCGGAACAAACGGACAGACAGTTTTTTGAAAATATTTTTTAATTGTTATAAGTATCGTATATATACTTTCACTAGCTTTTGCACGCGGCTCCGCCCGCGTGGATGTCGGTTATCGCATAAAAAAGTAGCCTATGTCCTTCTCCATATCCCAGGCTATATCTCTGCCAAATTTCATGACGATCGGTTCAGCGGTTTAGGCGTGAAAACGTAACATACAGACAGACAGACAGAGTTACTTTCACATTTATAATATTACGAGTAGTATAATGCTTATGCTAAAGAGCTGTTATTTTGACTTAACGACACTTCAATTTTATTTATTTGTTCAGATACTATAAGTAATTGGAATCTATAAAATAAAAAAGAATTTAGTCTGTTTCTTGTTATGTGTTTTCTTTTTATCAAATGCACATTATGCACATGAAGTCCATATGAAAGTGTATAATATGCGGTACTAATAACAAAAAAACATTTATTTTTATTTTTTTCTGTTGGTCTGTCTGTTTGTTCCAGCTAATCTCCGTAACAGCTGAACCGATTCTGACGGGACTTACATTGCCAGATAGCTGATGTTATACGGAGTTACATAGGAAAAGACACACAGGCGAAGCCGCGAACAGCAGCTAGTTATGAAACTATAGTAGAACAAAAAAAAAAGTTTGACCGATAGCGTGAGACTTGTAGACAGAGAATTAGTATAATTTGACACAACTAACTAACTAACTTTAGTGGTAATGGGCAGGGCACATTGCTCGAAGAACAGATGGCCGTTGGGGCCGAAAGGTTCTGGAGTGGCGATCGCGTACCGGAAGACGTAGCGTAGGAAGGCCTCCCACAAGGTAGACTGATGGCCTTGTGAAAGCCGCAGGAATCCGCTGGATGCGGGAAGCACGGAACCGGTCGAAGTGGCGGTGCTTATGGGAGGCCTATGTCCAGCAGTGGACGTCTTTCGGCTGAAATGATGATGATGATGATGACCCAACTAATATAGTATTTTACAGTTTGAAAGTATCAGCATCCTTATAAGTGGTATTCTTTTATAAAATCTACTTTGAAGACTTTATTAGAAGAAGAATATATCGACGGTTAAAAGGTAATGCCATCCTACTTAAAATAAGACAACGACCATGGTCGTTGAAATAAGACTTTAAGGCCTGTGTTCACCAACATTTAAATCAACTGTTTAGTTATTTAATCAGTTGTTTACTCAAAATTTCTTAGGAAATTTAACATAAACCAACAAGGTGACTTGACGTCTTCCTTGAGCTTTGGCTAAAAGTAGCTCAGAATACTGACCGATGGAAATAATGTAGGCAGGCCTTTGGTCAGGGACAGTACCTACGGGCTAATAATATCGACGGTTAAAAAAGGTAATAACTTTTTTTTTTTTTTTTCGAAAATGTATCATGAATGCCGTCCTACTTAGGCCTGTGTTCACCAACATTTAAATCAACTGTTTAGATATTTAGGCCTGTGTTCACCAACAGTTTAATCCACTGTTTAGATATTTAATCAGTTGTTTACTCAAAATTTCATAGGAAATTTGACATAAACCAACTGTTTAAATACCTAACCGGTGGTTTGAATGTTGGTGAACACAGGCCTTAATCAGTTCTTTACTTAGGCCTGTGTTCACCAACGTTCAAACCACCGGTTAGGTATTTAAACAGTTGGTTTATGTCAAATTTCCTATGAAATTTTGAGTAAACAACTGATTAAATATCTAAACAGTTGATTTAAATGTTGGTGAACACAGGCCTTAGGAAATTTGACATAAATCAACTGTTTAAATACCTAACCGGTGGTTTGAATGTTGGTGACCACAGGCCTAAGTAGGATGCAGGCATTCAAGAAACATTTTCGAAAAAATAAAAAAAAAAACGTTTATTACCTTTTTTAACCGTCGATATTATTAGCCCGTAGGTACTGTCCCTGACCAAAGGCCTGCCTACATTATTTCCATCGGTCAGTATTCTGAGCTACTTTTAGCCAAAGCTCAAAGAAGACGTCAAGTCACCATGTCGACCCGCTATCTCCTTCGTGGTCTTCTGCAGACCTTCACGCTATTTCAGGGCACCAATCCTGTGATGTAGGACCCACAGCTCGTTCGGCATGTTGCAGATATGTCCATAGCATAATCAGACTATAATGTTGCCAACTTTTTGCCAAAGCTCAAGGAAGACGTCAAGTCACCATGTCGACCCACTATCTCCTTCGTGGTCTTCCGCGGACCCACACGCTATTTCAGGGCACCAATCCTGTATGGACCCATAGCTCGTTCGGCATATTGCAGATATGATTCCTTAAAATTAGTCTTCTTTCATAAAATCTACTCAGAAGACTTTATTAGAAGAAGAATATATTATTAGTCCGTAGGTACTATCCCTGACTGTAGTATACTGTGCTAAGGCCTCCCTCCATTATTTCCATCGGTCAGTATTCTGAGCTACTTTTAGCCAAAGCTCAAAGAAGACGTCAAGTTACCATGTCGACCCGCTATCTCATTCGTGGTCTTCCGCGGACCCTCACGCCATTTCAGGGCACCAATCCTGTGATGTAGGACCCACAGCTCGTTCGGCATGTTGCAGATATGTCCATAGCATAATCAGACTATAATGTTCCCACTGCTGAGACACAGGCCTTCTCTCTTCGAGAAGGAGTGGTCTGTTATCTACTACGCGGGCCCGAGCGAGTTGGTAGATGTCACATATCTTCGATTTTTTTGGTTCTAGGACATGCCGGTTTCCTCACGATGTTTTCCTTCACCGTTTTGAGAGCAGTGGTGATTAAATTATTAAAGCAAAGTAAAGCACCTGGGTTCGAAGCCACGAACCTCATAAGACGAGGCCGTTACCGCTGGGCTACCACTGCTCCCAGACATGTCCAGCTTTGTACCATTTAAGGCGATGATAACCGACTTTTAATGATTTTATACTGAAGATCACGTCTCAACGAGTAGTGTTAATGATTTGGAAAAAATATATGTTAAATTAGAGCATTTTCTTAATAACTTAATATATGAATATATTTTAGATTCGTTTTATATTCCATAGTGAAATTAATTTGTAAAGTTATGTCTAACGCGGATAAAAAACTGAGAATCACGCAGAATCTATCAAGCGTTTTTTTCTGAAACCTTCACCTTTTTAAAGATAATTTAATTGTTGATATTTTAGTATACGTGTTTTATTAAAATACATTTTTTTCTATGTATAATAAATTAATAATGCGTCTTATTTGGAACGGCGCTCCAGGATGGGCGAGTTCTATTACTGGCTGGACGTACGACGCGTTGCATGAGTCCAGTATAGAACACGCCACTCAAGGTCACTGGCATACATCTGCGTCTTAAGCTGGGTAGCGGGCTCCTTTATACGTGGTGGTCACTTTCTCGGTATTACACAAAGTTGCCACTAAACTTGTCAATTACATTACAATGCTAATTTTAGTCTGCTGAACTTTGATCTAAAATAATGTCTGCCAAACAATCATTCTCAAACCTTGCTTATTGCTTTATGAAATTATGATTCATAAATAATTATAACGGTCGATATCTAAATTAAAATGCTACACGTCCCCAACACGATTGTTCTTGTCTATTACAACGTGCTATCGCTTATTTGTTGCAAGGAAAATCATTTTCCTTAAGACTTACCGGGTTCTCAGTGCGCAATTCTTAATACCTACTCTGTTGCACAAATATGATTGACGTGTGCCTTTAGAAAAGGGAAATCGCGAACTAAAAATCACGGACACGACACGCACTTATCACATCAAGGTTTTTAAATTATTGATTTTGTCTGCGAAAAATACCTTGGATTCTACATATTCTGATTAAATTTTTTGTACATCTCCACCCTTCCATAATGTTTAATTGGTTTACAAAACATTGAATTGAATACGTACCGATGTTTTTTGCAAACGGATAATCTTTCATGAAGTCTTCATTTCCGTCTATTAATTGTTTGTCAACCTTCACTCAAACTTATTAAATCCGCATACTATCATCAAAGCCTCGAAGGTTTTTCGCCAAACGTGACGGGGTCACTGCGCCGCGCGCCGTTTAAACTCGACGATTACTAGCTATTATAATTGTTCCCATCAAGATTTCTATGATAGTAGCCTTAACTAAGGTACTTCATTAAAGTTATTTATTTAATATATATTTCAATCGGTACGTCACTATATGATAATTTTGTCAAGACTGTAGTGGTCGTCTGCCCGTTTCACTACATTGCTAGGCGCTAAATAATATTCGAAAATGTTGAAAAAAAGTTGACAGTCAGCAAGCTGGTAATGTGGCTGACTGTACATGAAGCGGCGAGCGTAGGTACATTCTTTGCCAGCCGTGCACAGCTGCTTCTGTTAGCCAACTCTAATGTGGTGCAGAGACACACGGTGCCTACCTGACACAGTGTCTATCAGACACACTGTGTCTACCTGACACACAGTGCCTACCAGACACAAGGTGCCTACCAGACACACGGTGCCTACCTGACACACTGTGCCTACCTGACACACAGTGCCTACCAGACACATGTTGCCTACCAGACATACGGTGCCTACCTGATACACGGTGCCTACCTGACACACAGTGCCTTCCAGACACACGGTACCTACCGGTTTTAACTTCTAATCAATATGTGTTTCGCCAACAGGGTATTCGAGAAGGTCCGTCAGTATTTCGGTGCACAAAGCGAATCGATCCCCATGTCGTTCGTGCTGGGCTTCTACGTGAGTCTCGTGGTGAAGAGGTGGTGGGAACAGTACAAACTCCTGCCCTGGCCGGACACGCTGGCCCTCTTCATATCGGCGGGAATACCTGGAGCGGTTAGTAAAGTAAAGACAAGTATTCAATTTATTTAACTATCTATTCTTTTCACTCTTCGAAACGTCTTTCGTCATCATCACTATTTTTGCCTCAGCGAAATCAACATTTCCTACCTACATTATGCGATTGAGAGTTGCAATAAAAGCGAATTTCTGTATACGTGTTTGTGTTTACGTAACTATAATTTGATAACGTGCATGAATTGGTTTCGTTACTGTTGGGAGAACGAATGGTAGATTTTCTGTTGTAAATAATGTCTGTATCACCCTTCTTATGAACGCAAGCGCTTCTTGTCATATTAGATTTTTCGGCAGTAACGATTTTAACATTGTGCGTTTTTTGTTCAGGCATATTATCAGTTTTTTGATGCAAATGTACATTTAAATTAGGTAGGTATTAGATATATTATTTAACAGCGATATTATAGGTGACGAAAGTATACTGCATTAAGATATCGCGGGCGCGACAAGGGTCGCGCTGCCTGTCGCGTCTGCGATATTGCGCCAGTGTGTGGGAGCCTTTATTATGTACATCTGGCCGTAATTGTGTAATTGCGCTATTTATTTAGTTGTAAATAGGTACTAATTTCCCATTAAATGTATTATATATCTATAAATAGGTATAATAAGTACAATCGTTTTGCATTCATTGTTTTACTAGGTACCGAACAACCTTAATATGTACAGAAGCGTGGGCTTTCATTATAATGATTCCATTAACTCCATCAGCATGTTTTTCATACAATAATTGCGCACCCGTGCCACGAAACTCACCAATCTGAGTCAGTCGTTTCCTCATACAATTTGCTATGTTGAAACATTGATTAAGTACAGTTTCGCGAGCTCCGTAACCACCGACTATGACTAGCATGATAACAGTTTCGTTTCTTCGTAAAATTTAAACCCTTTTACTTACTATTCAATTTTATGCGATTTTACTACCTTTTTTCTGTGGATAATAAATTAACAACTCAATGTTTTGTTGTGCTCAGTATAAAGCCTTGCGAATTCCACAATGAGAACTGTTTAAAGTCTTCCAGTTGATATTTTAGGTGTCTCTACATTGAGCAGATTTTCCCAGCAATTGAAAACAATCGGGAAGCAACTACAAGGTAATGTATGTTAATGATGGAGTTAATTAAAAGTTTTTTATTGTGTTGTTGTAATGTTATTATTGTAGCAATGAATGAAGTTTGTTTAGCATCGGTAGTGTCTGACTCACGCTTGTGCTCAACTATTGTCGCTTTATGTTTAGCCATCAGTTTTCTGCAACAATAAATAACCCATGAATGCTGTGCTTGCTAGTCGTTTATTACTTTTTAGAAATCTTGTAGCTCCATGATACTGTGATATTCCCGCATCGTTATTCATAGAAAATCATAACAACACACATAACAAAACCCTAGTCATGATGGTTCTCGTCGATATGGAAAACATATCCTTTTATAGAGGTCAAACCCATATAACCTCAATTGATTGCAGTCAGTCACTAGCTAGATTAATCAAAATATCAACAGCTCAGCTATAAATCAATCTATAATAGTTGTAGATTCATATTGTGCGCGTTGACAGTCATCAGGTTGTAGTCAATAGTCATCCTCGTTACCTGCTTATTAATTTGCGATTGTTCCTATTTATCAACGAAGCATTTTAATTGGATACTTAGCGCCGAAGGTTCGTGTCTATATATTTTTATTCGCTAATGTTTTAACCTTGACCACAATGCTACTTTGCACTGTTAGGCTTCGTACACATGTAGCTGATAGTTTTTCGTATTTTATTTGTTCAGTGTGGATGCGGGCTTGGCTGCTTCTCAAAAAGACATCACAATTTTTTTGTTCATTGAGGCGTCCCGCGTGTATTACCAGTCTTTATAGCTCTTTATTATTTTATGGAAACAAAAAACCATATAACCTAATGTGTATTGTGTTTAAAACAAAAAGATACTTGTCAGGCGAGGACGTTTCATACAAAACGTGCCATTTTGCTTCACGGCATATTTTTTCTGTTAGTTAATTTACCAGAAACAACTCATCGAAACAATGTGTTTTTCTTGTAAATTCAACATTTGTTTTCCATATTATCTGGTACAACAACAGTGAGATTTGGAATGAACCATGTATTGTCAAGGTGCGTTTCTGATTGTTATTTATTGTTAATTTGATAACATGGTAGGTAGGTATTTACATTCTCAAAAAAAAAAAAAAAACTTTTATAAATACCACCTGACAGGACGATCCTTCAAGCTGACAGTGCTAAGCTACCCAGTCAGGTCGTCAGGTCGTTGTCTGGGCACTAGAGTTAGTGTTACAGTTTTATTTTTAATAGTGGCCACTAAGCTCCGTTTTAATGATTAGAATAAAACATAACAATTTAAAACTACTGTTTGTAGTAATAATAACGTATAGTCTTGTGAAGCACAACTTGACGAGCTTATTTTCTGCATTTTCATTCTAAAATAAAAGAAATCACCGAAATAACGATGAGGGCGCCACTGTGCGGTCGGTAGCCTCTTAAGATTAAACAATGTTTTTGCCTGAGGAACTGAGAACCTCCTTCGTCTACTGTAAGAGTAGATAGATAGATAGATAGATAAAATACTCTTTATTATGTACTCAATAAAAATTACAGATATAAGATTTAGGGGCGAATTATGTCATTATGTAAAACGAGACGAAGAGCTATAGAAAAAATCGGTTCATTTGAATAACCTTATAGGGTTGATGGTATACAACTTAATGCATTTTTGTCCAGAGTAGGTACACACGGCCACAAATCAAGTAATACATTTCCAATGTAAGCTGATCTCGCATTATATAAGATTTCACAATGAGAGTTCACAATGAGAGTTCAGCTTATACTGGAAATTATAGCTTGATTTGTGGCCGTGTGTACATATCGGTCAATCTGGGACCTAGTCCATACTAATATTATAAATGTGAAAGTAACTCTGTCTGTCTGTCTGGCTGTATGTTACGTTTTCACGTCTAAATCGTTGAACCGATCGTCATGAAATTTGGCAGAGATATAGCCTGGGATATGGAGAAGGACATAGGCTACTTTTTTACGCGATATAACATCCACGCGGGCGGAGCCGCGAGCAAAAGCGAGTCTTTGATATATTCCATTCTACTCTGTACTGATTTACATGATTATCGCATTTTTTTCCATTTCATTTCCTATGGCTTCCTTTTCCTTATTAAGTTTCACCTGTCTCATACATATTCATGAAATTCCTAAACATTTATGTTAATATAACAAACGTATAGTTTTTACGTCATAAACTCGATTACCTTTCGTTTTGAGAACAGTGTTAACGTCACATGTGCAGCCTTACTTATCATTAAAATGCAGGCGAAGCTTGCATGTGTAATGTAATTCATAAAATAATCTAGTTTATTCTCGACCACGTGTGAGAAAATTAATGTACTGTGTAGTCGTGGAGGAAAATACAAAGGCATTTTATATCATTTAAAAGAAGATGTATTTACAGACGTCATTTTTGTTTTCGGCATTTTGGCGGGACTAAGTATATTTGGGTGTCTTGTCTACGTGTTGGTAAGAAGTACCTAGCATAGAATCGTGACCTTTCGAAAGAATGGATGGAATGCCTTTTCCCAGCCATGGGACAGTAGTTCATCATTTTCATCATTCCAGCCGAAAGACTTCCACTGCTGGACATAGGCCTCCCCCAATTGGAGGGGTTCGACATAATCGCCACGCTTGGCAGGCGGGTTGGCGATCGCAATATGGTGTTCAAAATGCATAGAGAACGCCGCTGATGCCCATTCTCTAGGAAGTCCCTTAGTCGCCTTTTACGAACACCCATGGGAAGAAATAGGGTGGTGTTATTCTTTATGTCCGGTACCACACGCCCACACGGCACACACACACAAGTAGTTAGACGCTTGTAACAAAGTAACATTTATTTTGTTCAATTCTTGCCATGCGTCTTCTGCAGGTCCATTCAAGGATAATAGTGTGAAAAGTAGTACTTATGTAAAAACCGTGCTAATCCGTAATACCATGGTGAGTCTGTTCTGTACCTATTTCATTATTTGATCACAATCTTTTGCTATTGTTTCTTAATCATCTTAATAAGGCCGGGCGACCCACAGTTATTTGTGTCGTTAGGATTTTCCGTGATGCTTTGGAATTAAGTTTTTGTTTCGTAACGTACTTCTTTCATATTTCTGAACATAAAAGCAGTTTTACAGCTTCGTATCGCTTTAATAAAGTTTTTTAGTACTTATGTACTTTAGTGCGGTGGCTATTATGATCGATTTGACACATAGCCACACTAGGAGCTCAAGGAAGCTCGAAATAGAGAACTTATCTAACAGGAAATCTTTCCAACAGTTCGGGATTAAATATATTGCTGCTTTTTCATTTTCCCCTTGCTGGTTGCAAGGATTGAGTTGCACTTGGTTGCACGCTCTGGGGCCAAAGTCAAATTTTTATAAATTCGTCATTCCAACACGATCCCATTGTCATTTTGGTAAAAGTTCGTAATCTGCAAAATTCATAATGGTCGATCATTGGTCGGTCAATGGTCTCGTAATAGAATTGTATTATAATGGCATTTTGAACATTTATTCATGCCAGATTTCATTTAAGGCTCGTACAGACTCGCGCGATATCGCAGGCGCGACAGACAAAGATTATGCTACTAGTGTCGCGTCGCGCCCGCGATATTGCACTAGTCTGTACGAGCCTTTATATATAATTTTACATATTATTTATTAGTGTTATAAACAATCTGAAGTAGTAGGAAGTTGGAAGTTTAGTAGGAAGTTTCATTTGTCATTATGTACGAGATTATCAATTCTTTCAATGGTGTGTCAGTGGCTGACCATTGGAGAGTCATAATGACGCCATTATATTATTAAACTTGTCAAAATCAACAATTATGAAATCAGTGATAGACCATTCTGACACTATTTTAATAGCAGACTTGAGGCCCTGGGGGCCAAGTCTACTAATGTACAAACGTTGCAATGGTCTCTTCATTGTGAGTTTTTGACAGATTTGCCATACAAACACTGTCAAATACTCACAATGGCGAGACCATTGCAACGTTTATAAATTAGTAGACTTAGGCCCCTGATTGTTTGTCAAATGCTTTCGATATTTTCAACACAAAATGTTGTGTCAATGTTTTTCTTATGCATAAGGAAAATAATTCATATTAAAAACCGACATCTACTTATGAGTATATAGATATAACTATTGACGTGATCTTATATACAGACAGCTCTTAAAGGTGCAAGTTATGTAATACTAGCTTTTGCCCGCAGCTCCGCACGCGTGGATGTCGATTGTCGCGTAAAAAAGTAGCCTATGTTCTTCTCCATATCCTAGGCTATATCTCAACCAAATTTCAAGACGATCGATTTAGCGGTTTAGGCGTGAAAACGTAACAGACAGACAGACAAGAGTTACTTTCACATTTATATTATTAGTAGGGATTTGTTACTAACTCGTCAATCGCCACGTTTTAACGTTATTTTATTAATTGACTAGCTTTTGCCCGCGGCTCCGCCCGCGTGGATGTCGGATAGCGCGTAAAAAGTAGCCTATGTCCTCCATATCCGTGGCTATATCTCTGCCGAATTTCATGACTATCGGTTCTGCGGATTAGGCGTGAAAACGAATAGACAGACAGACAAAGTTACTTTCACATTTATAATATTAGTATGGATGTTAGCCGAGGAAGTGGCACGAAGTTTATGTCATTATGCCGCAAAGTTGATAAATATCTGCGGTATTTTCACGGCGCGAAAAGAAACAATGAATCTCGGGTATCAAACATCCGTATACGACGCAGGGTGGCCAACTTTGGAACCATTCGCGAAGCTGCTGCCGTACTGCACCTACTTAAAGGCGACGATAACCGACTTTTAATGATTTTATACTGAAGATCACGTCTAAACGAGTAGTGTTAATAATTTGGAGAAAATATATGTTAAATTAGAGCATTTTTTAATAACTTAATATATGAATATTTCAGATTATGTTTATATTACATAGTGAAAATAATTTGTAAAGTTATGTCTACGCACTAAAGCTAACTACTCAAGGTCACTGGCATATATCTGCGTCTTAATCGTTGTATTTCCGATGACGACACAGCGAATTTATAGTACAGTCATTTTTGCACCCAGTAGCAGTTTTGTTGTGTGTTTACCGTAGTGAATTTACGTTTCATTTCCGGGATTAGACGTCGAAAACCAATGTTCTAACACCGACAATTTAACAAGCGCGTTTCATTGTGTTGTTAGTTGTTACATCGCCATCGCGTGGCATAATATGTGGGCTGCGATGAAATAAGCAATAATTTGGCTGTAGGCACCTGTGGCTTTATAACGGGTGGCCAATTCAGATGTATACAACTTTTTTTAGCCCCCATTTCGATTTAAAGCCAAATTTTGCAGTTTTTTGATGTCTATTACTTATTTAGTTAAAATGCGGCAATTTCATTAAGCACAATCTATAAGACCATAACCACCGGAATACTTTCAGTAATTGTATCCTGAAGTTCTTTTACGGACTTAAAAATTATACAAATTTTCTAACAAATCATTAAGAGTAACGAATACAATTTTGATCATTGAGGATTTCGCGACACGTCCTGACATTTGTCTGTGGGGTTATCTAAAGGGACGTGTCGTAGTCAATATTGAATACGAAAAGCAGAATATTTCGACACCTCCTAAGTACAACTAAGTAACTGACAAATGCAAATTTTATAGGAGAGCGAATTGAAGATTTAGATTTTTTTAAATCGCCGTAGCCTAAGCCCCTATATACGTTTGAAAAAAAAGTATGTTGGGTTAATTGAAAAAAATAAATTAACTTGTATGTGGTTAATATAGGTATACAGCGTGTTACGGAAAGGGTATATCCATACAAACGGGGTGAAGAGTGTATCTGGTTCAGAATCTCTGTACAAAATTTCAGCTCAAAAGCACTAACTAGAAAATGCTTAATATTTTTTTTATTTCGATAGTTTTTTAAATTAAAATCATAAAAAAAGTGTTACCGCCATTTCTTTGTGTGTAGTTTATTGACACCGATCAGCTGACTTGGTCTAGTGATGTGTAGAATTCAATTGGAAACATTTGATTTTTAGTTAAATGTTTCTTAACTTTTTATTTATGTAGGTATAGGTATTAAAAAATATTGCCCTGTAGTTTGTTATCACCAAAAGAATCCGTGCCTTTGATATGTATATACCCTTTCCGTAACACGCTGTATAGATGCCAAAAATGCAATAAAAACCGTTTCGTGTATCTGGCAGATAGATACGTATACTTAGCGGATGTCGATTTGTAACTTTGTTAATGGGATATCTAATAAAGTAGGTGAAAATTTAATGAAAAACATGAAGAAAAGCGATCGCGTTTTTATGTATAAAAACTATAAAAAGAGGAGGAGATTAGGCCGATTTTAATTACTATATAAAATTGCCAAGCTTGATTAAAATAATTATAGATAAATATCTTGTAATTTTCGTTTATAATAAAAATAATCTTAATTTAAAGTTGTATACGTCCGAATTGGCCACCCTGTATTATAATTTCATATTATTTATATACCTTCATAATTATGACTTATTCTTTGGATCTCAATGAATGAAAATTCTTTTGAGCCCCTAACGTTAGTGGTAATGGTAGCGTTTGTAAAGAACGTGAATCATTGCTGCGGCTTTACCTAGTTTCTTAGCTAAATTCTTTTAAATATTTGCTGGCTGTCGTAATGCCACATAAATCACGATTTTCTTGGTTTTGTTGTGCACAGCATCATGCTGAGTGGAAGCCACAGTCACAGTCACGACGTGCATTTGGCAGATGCTGACTATTTCTATTTTGTGCTCGTGATTATAATAAGTAGATCTTTTTTGTTTTATTTTTCTGTTTACCTACTCGAGATAATTATCTTTTTGTATGCACGGGTTTCTGTGACAAATAAACCAATTTTTCTTTCTTTTCTTTGAATCTGTTTACGTACTTAATTGTTGACTAAGAGATAAGTAATAATCCATACTAATATTATAAATGTGAAAGTAACTGTATGTTACGTTTTCACGCCTAAACCGCTGAACCGATCGTCATGAAATTTGGCAGAGATATAGTCTGGGATATGGAGAAGGACATAGGCTATTTTTTATGCGATAACCGACATCCACGCTGGCGGCGACGCGGGCAAAAGCTAGTTAAATATAAAGGCGTATTTTCATTGTATTCCAAAGTCAATGCCTTAGTTACAAGCCTGTTTAAACACAAGAGGTATACACATGCGTGTCAGATAGCGCGTAACACATTTATTTCCGTGCTTCAGGCTGTACAATCAACCGTGCGTCTATGGAAACGCTTCCACAGTGCAGCGACTTTATTTAGTAGTGACGGACGTAGTGAGCAGCATTCGCTATTTTCATAGTTCAAACTACTGTCGGTATGACGGTTGACCGTACGAGAGGTCGGTCCGCATGTTTTATTGTTTTTAACGTGTGATCACGTTCGACAATGTTTTGAAATGTATTTCTAAACATTATCGAACGTGATAATTATACTATTATAGAAACATAACCCCCATTTAACGCTGGCGGGTAATCGATAAAACTTTGTTCTGTTCAACGGTTCCTGGGGCCTTACTCCCGAAACGATTCGAGTTTGATTTTGTTTCCGATTCGAACTAGTTTCTGATCCGAACTCTATTTAAAACCTTACTCCCGAACCAATTCGAATGGTAAACCAAGATCGACATAGGTTCGAGTAATATCAGCGTCGTTTTAAAGCTCGTACAGACTAGTGCGATATCGCGGGCGCGACGCGACACTAGTAGCACAATTTCTTTGTCGGTGCCTGTCGCGCCTGCGATATCGCGCGAGTCTGTACGAGCCTTTAAGCGTATCCGGTTTCTGAAATACTGACCATTCCCAATGACGCTACCACTCTTCTCCAGGAGAGTAATCCCTCCCCTAGCACTGTTAGAAAGCACATCATCCGACATCCGTCCGTCCCTCTATCCCCCTTCGTCTATCCCCACCCCGACCCTTGCTCGGCCAGCCCGCGCCGCTGAGCCTGTAGCTTGAAATTCGTCCCCAATTAATCACAGTCCGATTCAGCCCGTCCCTTGCTGTTCTCACCCAGCGGCGAGGTCTGTACCCCCGCAGGGGGTAGCCCTTAGCGTGTAGTCGCTTAGTTTTAAGTTTTATGCCCTGGTGGAGGCCTTAATTTATTGAGGCAGTGCTCACAGGAAAGTCCGGTTAAGCAGACGACAACCTCCTAGGTTGAAATGCGAGAAGCCATTCCCAAAAACAAAAAAAAAGCGAGGTAACAAACTGTTGACCTAATGTTGACTAACTGATATAACAAAATGGAATCCATCCAATATCGATAGGGATTTAATGCATTCGGGCTTTTGATGCTTAGTTTTGGTTTTGATGCATCGGTAAAACATGCCATCGGGATGTGTGTCCGGGCCTATGACAAAATGGTACAGTCCGACCGAAAATTGTGTTTTTTAGGCGGAATACTAAAACGAATTTCGGCCTGATTTTCCAACTTTTTTGTTTAAGTATATGTTAGGTTACGATAGGTATTTGTCTGGATTTAACCGTTTATACTTAATCACACGAACGTTTACTTAATACTTAGGTATTTTTTCCTTTTCTCAAAGTCAAAATTATTATTAACGATCTGATATTACCTATCGAAAAATAAAGCAATTTTGATGTGATAGCGTCTTATAAATCGATGAACGCCTGCTGCACGCACGAAAAAGCATGACTCATTGTCACGTTCCGCCTGAGCCGAGTGTGCAAGCGAGAGCGCGGAACAAGCGATAGAGGCACGATCGGACTTAAGCGTTCGGCTTGTGTTACGTTATCACGTAAAATTATCGTCCGTAAACCGATTTTACAAATTCAAATTTCAAATTTATAAATTTATTAATCTTATAAAAGAGCAGATTGGACGGTGACCCCCAAACTAGGCATACTTACAGATAACCAATTTTTTCTGCATTTTCTCTGTTACTGTGAGAGTGTGAGGTAGAGTGCTATTATTTGTCTTTGTGCTATTACTTTCTCTGAAAAAATATTTGTATTGATTTGCTGGAACTTGATTTATTGCGCCTACTGCTGTAACTGTTTTTATCGGTCGTCAACGAAAATGGCTGTAAATGGATATTTCCCACGAAATTTGCCGAAAACCGAAAACGAAATTCGGTCGGACTCTACATATGGTAATGACTCAAATAATGCAGACTTAATTATCAGTTGATTGGCAGAGTAAATATAAGCAGAACCTTTAGTTCAATTGTATGTATTTAGGTATTTAGGAATTGTCACAATAAAGGAATTAAGGCGATAACCGACTTTTAATGATTTTATACTGAAAAGCGCGTCTAAACGAGTAGTGATTTAGAAAAATATATGTTAAATTAGAGCATTTTCTTAATAACTTAATATATGAATATTTTATATTATGGTGAAATTAATTTGTAAAGTTATGACTAACTTGGATAAAAAAAACTGAAACCCCCGCAAAATCTATCAAGCGTATTTTTCTGAAACCTTTTTAAAATCTTTTGATGTACGTATTTTATTAAAATACCTTTTGTTTTATGTATAATAAATTAATAATAATAATAATAATACCAGCCTATAACTGTCCCACTGCTGGGCAAAGGCCTCTTGGATCACCACGCTTGCTCAAGACGGGTTGGCGATTTCAGACTTATATTAACTATAAGTCCAGGTTTCCTCACGATGTTTTTCCTTCACCGATGTCAGTAATGTCCAAGATAAACTCAGAAAGTGCATATGAATTGAAAAAGTCACATTGGTACTTGCCCAGATTTGAACCCACAACCTCATGCATGAAAGGCGAGGCCTTAACCAACGGGCCATCATGACACAATAAATTAATAATGCGTCTTATTTGGGACAGCGTTACTAGATGGGCGAGTCCCATTACTGGCTGGACGTACGACGCGTTGCAAGAGCTCAGTACAGAACACGCAAGCTAACCACTCAAGGTCACTGGCATATATCTGGGCCTTAATGATACAATGTTGTTTGTATCGATGAATGTCGCCCGCTGGCATGGATCGATAGGCTGCGTGCGCGCATGCCATGCAATGCCGCAACGAATGTATGATGAACGATAAAGCATTATAGAAAGGATTTGTTATGCCTCCGCTGCACACATACAAAGAAAATTATTGATTGTAGCGCTTGAGTTTTTGCCATTTGCGCTCAATTTAATATTCATTGTATGAAACAAACGAGCGGTTTTTATGTACCGAACGTGATTTTATGGATCGTGTACTGCGTTGGTGTACTTCGTTCATAAATAGGAATAAGTACAGTAGGTACCTTCATTAACAATCTGGAAAAGTATGGCGATTTTTAATTGAACCAATTTATAGTAATAATATACAGGGTAGATTTTTTAGACGGGGTAGTAAGGGTAGGCCTTATCCGTTGTAGTTATAGAAAACGGTTTCAGGAGACCCATAATTTTTGGAGAGTTTTTAATCCTCATTCACAGATTTTGAAACAAATATACAGTCAGCAAGAAAATGGGCCATTTTCAGAAAAACCTTTTTTGATGCCAATCGATTCTGTTTCTTATAAGAAACAAAATATTCTATGGGACCGACTGAGGTTTGAGTACTAGAAAAGTCAGAAATCGCCAAAGACTTTTCCCGTACATTTCGTAGGAAATGAGACACCCAGCTTCGTTTTTAACTATGGATAGACCGCTACAATAGAAACTGGCCGAAAATAAACAAAAATAAAATAAACTTCGATTTTCGAAAGAAAACACGTTATAATTTATTAGGTACTAGCTTTTCCCCGCTACTTCGCTAGCGTTAATTTAGAATTTGACAATCAATTCGGGTTGTACTCTGCTTGTTGTTTGGCCGTTGCACGAAAGACACGTGGCGCCATCTAATATCATAAGAACGTTAATGTTGTTTTCCTCGGGAACCCTACACCTGACAACATATATTATATCGATGGTCATACGTTGACAACTGGTAACCCACATTTTTTGCGCACTACGAGTTATCAATAGGAAGATTTGGCGCTTAATTAAAAAACAATAATTATGTACTTATCCCATTTTGCGAAAAAATGTGGGTTACGAGTTGTCAACGTATGACCATCGATATGCAAAATTACAGGATGATCGTTTTAGGCGTGGTAAATACTAACAAACCGATGCAGGTAATTCGCCTGTGCAGTCCTCAGCATAACCCTTAGTAATCATGTTCTGAATATTGAGCCGGTAACGCTCGGCGTACCCAGGATCCCTTGTCATTTTCAATTCAAGGTTTTTAAACCTGGAAAATGCCAAAGGATAACTGTTGGGTACCTCGAGGTCGTTCACCAACAGTCAAACCACCGGTTAGGTATTTAAACAGTTGATTTATGTCAAATTTCCTAAGTAAAGAACTGATTAAATATCTAAACAGTTGATTAAAATGTTGGTGAACACAGGCCTTAGTGGATTAGGCGTGAAAAGATAACAAACAAACAAACTTACTTTAGCATTTATAATATTAGTTAGGATTCCACTATCAAAGGATACTAAAAGGACACTAAAAGCAGAATATTTGTCACTTTGGGGCCTATCACACTATCAATATTATCATGATTGACAGCTGCGCTGCGTGTCGCGGGTTCGATTCCCGCACGGAACAAATATTTTTATGATCTACAAGTAGTTGTTCCGGGTCTGGCTGTTTGTGTATGTGAGCGCACCCACGATACAGGAGAAATTACTAGTGAGGGCCAATGTATTATTTAAAAAAAAAAAGGCTTTAAGCAGAGCGAGCAGTTCAATCCCAAGCTTTTTTGTCTTCTAAGTAAAGCTTTTCAGTCACAGTAAGATGTCAAAGAGGTTTACCTCGAGATCTATGCGACGCGGACGTAGGAATTTGATTTTTGGTATGATGTTGTTTCGTTGACACGCACACAGATCGCTAGTCAAATACCATTTTTTTCTTATATGTATTTAGTTACTTATAGGTATGGGTTCGATTCTTTTAGTTCGATCTTAAGAAGAAGCAAAACTTTTGATTAAGTTACCGTGTTCGGTATCATTTAAGAGCTTTCTTTATGGATTGTAACAATAGATTATTCATTAAGGGAATAAAGCAGTGTATTTTGACATGAGCGCTATCTCATCTATTTGTAACTTTCTAGAGTACCTAAGCAAATTACTCTTTTTAACCGACTTTCCTAAAAGGAAGAGGTTCTTAATTCGGTTGTACTTTTTTTTATTAATGTTTTTGACGACTGCTGAGCGTGCGATCTTGAATTCAATCCAAGAATTAGGCAATATTAGGTATATTGCGATTTTCTCACATGAGAAAATTCTCAGTAGCAGCCAAGTTTTCGGAAAATACAGGCAAGATGTAATGTTAGTGTAAAACAATACAAGCTTCCTGTTTAATTTGATCGTATTAACGGATAGATTTTTCCTTTATCTCATGAAGCAACGCGCGCTTTACTTGTGGTTACCAAGTGTACAATCACGCTGTGAATGTGTGTTTACACACACCGACCGAGACAATGGCGAAGTCAGAAGTGTGTTTGCGTGTGTGTGTTATGTGCTGACGCTACTCGTCTTCACGCACACATTCACAGCGTGTTTGCATACTTGATTACCATTACTAAAGCGCGCGTCGCTTTATGAGATCATAAAAATACTAGGGATGCCTCGATACGCTTTTTTCCCGATACGATACCGATGCTCTTATAAAAATATCGGCGATACCGATACGCTTATTGAATTCAATAATGAAGGTAAAATAAATAAAACACAAGTCAGGTTATTTTTTTTTTATTAATGTAAAAAGAACAAATATCATGACAAACTAAATAAAACCGTTTAAAACTATAGTCAGGTTGAGATTAGTTAATAGTTTTAGTAATTATAATTAACATTGATGAGATTTTTGTTTAAAAAACAAAGTATTCTTAAGTTTTGCGGAGAAAGGCGATTTCACAAATCTGTTTGAATAAGATCGGCGGTGGAAAATAGTCTCTCAGATGCGACAGAACTCATTTGGAAACTATAGTACTCCTCCGCCATTTTTTTTTTCAAGTTTTGATATAAGACGTCATTGCGCCAGAAAACGAACGGATCTGCGCCTCTCGATATATTAGGAGACCTTAGGTATCTCTCGACTTCTTCTTTGAGAGAATTACAGCTCAGAGTAGACAGGGGCTCATCTTCCTCCGACTCTAATACATTTTTAAAGCGCCTAATTTGAAAAGTATCGTTGAATCGGCCATAAAAATATCACCGATGTCAATATATCGGCATCGGTATCGGTATCGGATGCATCCCTAAAAAATATTGTACAGTAATGAAAACTGCAAGAATGGGATTTTGTTATATTTCACAATACCTACTCAAATAGGTAGGTCTTGTATCAAAGTCAGAGTTCTCTGATGCTATCTTCCAAAAGTCACGTAGTTATCAACACATGGCGACTTCAGAATGATATTATTACTTATTAGTGATCTATCTATGTGTAACTTGTCCTTGGGTCACATTGTTTCAGCTGAGCATGCTTTGCGTAGGCACGTAGGTACCTATAAGCATCGCTGTGCGTTGTAATACTTTTTAATGCAATCTCACAGAAAATGCAGGCTTTTAATAATATTATAAATATTAATGCGAGATAATTGTCGCATTAAGTCCGCCTTAGGGCTCCTACAAACAGGCGCGGCACGCGACGCGACACAAACGCACGGCGAGTCGCGCAACGAGCGGTGCTTTTGTGTCGCGTCGTGTGTCGCGCGTGTCTGTGTGCCTTTATGTGGATAAAAAATACCTAATTTATGATTTTATTGAAACAATTTTCACTTCCATTCTACACACACCGGTAGATTTAGCGAAACATAACAAAGATAGCTACCAAACCTTACCTTTTTCCTTACCTTTGTACTGAAATTATAATTATGTCGTATCTCTATGTATTTAACAGTGTGAACAAAAATAATAAAATAAATAAATACCTACATAAATAGTAAATTTTTATTTTTACTCGGTTAAATATTAAAATAAGACAATAATGAATGTTAGTGAACCAGTCTTTAGTCTTTGGTTTATTGAAAAATTGTACGCCTCGTCAGGCAAAACAAGTACGAACATTTCACACAAAAAAAAAAAATATAATAATTTAATATTAAACAAATAATAATAATATTAATTATATTAAAAAAAAATGTTTTTATTTATTTAATTAAATTATCTATTACCATTTGTTTATCTTAAAAAATAAAAAACATCTACAAAAAAATTTATCACATTTACTTAGTTTAAATATACAGGGTGGTAATTTAGACACCTGCATTCTTTAAGGGGGTGATTTTATTCGTTATACTAAACAACTTTCGTTGTGAAAATCATTTGCCGCCCACCCGTAACTGCGTAAGATATACTCGAGTTCAGCGAGCGGTATGTGGCCGAGCATTATCCTGTATTAAAACGAAATAGTCACCAATAAAGGGGCAAATGGTACCACATCATCATTTGTCTAGCCGTTTCCCGACTATGTTGGGGTTGGCTTCCAGTCTAACCGAATGCAGCTGAATACCAGATGCTTTGCTTTAATTAAAATACAAATTACAAAATACTTTCACGTATGTATTTAAAATACGAAATACAAAATATCTTCAGGTCGTGTATTTAAAATATAAAATACAAAATACTGTATTGATCGAAGGTATTATAGGTAATTCTTTTTATTTAAAATACAAAATACAAATGATAAAATACATTCAGAGCCTTTTAATATAGTAAATTGTCGTAAGTGCCCTAATGTAACAATTTCTTCAACTCGCACACTTGAAAGTATCTATTGCTCATGTAATTTTGGAATATGGTACAAGTACCTACTAGGTACAGAGCCCTGTTTTAGTTTATGTACATAATCAAAAAACATTGTTTGGCAACGGTATTTTGTTTGCATAGTTCTTATAATTAATTCACTTTAATTTTATCGATGATTATTTACAAAAACATTTAATGATAAAATGTTTTGCACCACTTTCCTGTCATTTTGACAGTGACATTTCTTGACATTAGTTTGTTTACATAAATTATCTGAATTAGAGACTTTGGGTATAAACGAAATTCGATGATGATGTAAGTACGAATAAAATTAAAACAATCGCGTGACGTTCAATTGTTTTCACAATTTGGAACAACTCAAATCAAAATATTTTATTTCACGTAAACCTACATGGGCACTTATGAAACGTCAGAAGCTAGGTGCACGGTTCCAATTAGTCGTTACTTAGGGAGAAGAGCCAGTAAGCAACTCCACGGTTACTCTTTTGAACCCTACCATACAATGTTATTTTTTATGTTCTGCTAAAACCGGTGTGTGTAAAAAGCCTATCATTAAGTTTTCTGATCTGAGTTGAGCTGCTGCAACCTTTACTTAAATTGTATGATATACACAGATGTTACAATGCCCCGCTCTTTGTTACAGGACGAGACAGGTCGTCTCATGAGAAGAAATATTGTGAGATATGCCATCTTAGCTTACGTGATCACGCTCCAGAGGGTTTCTCTAAGAGTAAAGCGACGGTTTCCAACATGGCAACATGTCGTGGACTCCGGTAAGTGCAAAGGAGACTTTGAGATCCAATTAATCTTTTATAATTCCGTAATTAATGTGTTTATCCCTTTCAGGTCTTATGTTGGAGAGCGAGAGGAAAGTTTTCGAAAAGATGGATGGAAAAAGCCCGATGTCAAAATATTGGATGCCACTCGTTTGGGCAACCAACATAATAAATAGGGCAAGAAAAGAGGGCTTGATAACTAGTGACCACATTGTCCAGACGCTGCTGGTCGAGTTGTCGGACATCAGGCGGAGGCTGGGAGCGCTCATAGGATATGATACCGTGTGTGTTCCTCTCGTGTATACTCAGGTTAGTACAATACGGTGTCCCACAAGAATCTTAACAATATTCAGTGTTTACAGACAGTCGTTTGTTTCGGACGCTATTGTTACTGCAAACGTGTCATTTTTAGAACACCGAGCTAATGTGGCGCAAGCTCGTTATAATTACACTAGCTTTTGCCCGCGGCTCCGCCCGAGTGGATGTCGGTTATCGCGTAAAAAAAGCCTGTGTCCTTCTCCATATCCTAGGCTATATCTCTGCCAAATTTCACGACGATCGGTTCAGCGGTTTAGGCGTGAAAACGTAACAGACAGACAGAGTTACTTTCACATTTATAATAATAATAATACCATTTATTTCAGGCAACATAGGCCCATAGAAATATACCTTAACCTAAACATACATATTTTAATATAAAACTTAGTACTTCACTTAGCACTAGCTGCACTTTGTACTGTCCTGTGGAACTTGTCCGCGGAAGCGACGGAACACCACGTCCTGCGGCCAAAAGTCTTCTTCCATCACGACGGGCAGATACAGATTCGGAACACGCACGATGAACGCCTTGAAGTTGACGTTCCGGTGCGATTCCAGTAACTGCACCCTCGGCATGTACGTTGTCCTTTGGCGCACGTACTAACTCGTCAATCGCCACGTTTTAACGTTTTTAATTAATTAACTAGCTTTTGTCCGCGGCTCCGCCCGCGTGGATGTCGGTTATCGCGTAAAAAAATAGCATATGTCCTTCTCCATATCCCAGGCTATATCTCTGCCAAATTTCATGACGATCGGTTTAGCGGTTTAGGCGTGAAAACGTATAATATGTATTAGTATGGATAGGTAGCGTTATATTTATTCTGAAAATTATTACGGTTTATCCCATAAACCGACAGATTCTACGGATTTCAATACCACATTAGTCGGAAAAACAAGTTTTAGAGGCGCTGATGATGAACTGATGATGCATAAAGTAACAAGTATTCTAGGTAAGTAGGTAGTCACAAGCGCATTTACCAGCCATTACGTATCATCTTAGAGGACAGGTCGTCTTGAAACATTATATGTGAGATGCAAGCGTCACTCAACAGAGAATAAATGTTTAAATACTTGTAGAAAAACAAGATGTGACGACCGATATGATCTCCCATGTGTGATGTGTCCAAGCTAATTCGTTCCGATGATAAAACATAGCATAATAATTATCTGTGCATGCGGGCGAGGTCTCACGCTCTGACATCGTTATATGTGAGGTTTTGTATTACTCGTCGATGCTAGACATGTTATTACTGAGGGACGAACTTCATTAAAGGCGATTTCAGATGGTTCACTCCAGTGAATGGATAGTTAATTGTTGGTTTCCATATTAACACCAAAGCGACAAAGATTTAAAGGAATGAACATTCATAAGCTCCTTTTATTTCATTTTTCGATCATTCGGATAGTAAACCGATCCAACGAAGTTGGATCGGTTCACTAACTTTATTTAAAAAACTACATGCAAAAGTTATTTCAATATCCAATTTACAGAATAAATAATTTCATTTCAGTGACACGCGCATCCATACTATCCATACTAATATTATAAATGTGAAAGTAACTCTGTCTGTCTGTGTCGTTTTCACGCCTTAACCGCTGAACCGATCGTCATGAAATCTGGCAGGGATATAGCCTGGAATATGGAGAAGGACATAGGCTACTTTTTCACGCGATAACCGACATCCACGCGGGCGGAGCCGCGGGCAAAAGCTACTTTTCAATAATTTCATAAACCACGGCGATGCGCATTTTGAAACGTCCGCGTTTGTTTGTAGAGTAATTCGACAAGCGAAGCGAAATCCATGTCGCGAATTTACAGGTCATCTGAAAAAACGTGATCAAGGTCGCAGGTGCAAATAACTTAGTTAACGAATACCTACCGCTTGTGTTATAAGTTTAGGCGTCCTTTTGTTCCACATCGTTCAGGGCAAAAAATATTCTAAAATTTTAAATTCTAAAATATTCTATATTAGCTTCTGCCCGCGAGTTCGTTCGCGTGGAAGTCGTAAGAAACTACAATATACTAAAATACCAGCCACATTTAATTTTTTTTTCGAGACTTCCAACAAATATCGTTAATGTATACAAACATTTATACAGACTTAACAAATTATATACTAAAACCTTCCTCGAGAACCACGCTATCCATTGGTGAAAACAGCATGAAAATCGGAGCAGGAGTTTTTGAGTTTATCGCGAACAAACAGACAGACAGACAGACGCGGCGGACGACTTTGTTTTATAATATGTAGTGATTTTTGTTGCCACCAACAAGCAAGTCAAAATTGGTCAGTGGTCAACTGGTCATACCTACCCCAGTGATTTTTTTAACCTATTCTTGGATTCATCAAAGTGATCAGAGTGATGAGGTTTATGAAATGTCTAATCTTATTTCAAACGGATTTTGTAGCGTGATAGAAAATAATAAAAATCACAACCACTTTAAAACGTATAATTTTTTAAGTAAAATTATTAAACCTCAAACATGTTAAATATAAAAAGTAAAAAAGACAGAAATAAGAAAAGGAAATGAAAAAGTATTGCAGACAGATGGTGCTGAGTTTTTTTTTAGTTTAAACCTGATAATATAAAAAAAATCAAAGGAAAAAAAATTGCTTTGTGCACGCAATCAGTATACCGTTTGAAATCAGATTGATTAGACATTTAATAAACCTTTTTACAGTCCGTTCTGATTTTGACTTCTATTGCGTTAATAGCATGACAAATGGCAGCTGCAGTAAACAGTTGGTATTTTAACCACTTTTTGCTTTTAATGCCATCCTTGTGCTTATGTCTAATCTTATTTCAAAAGGAGTATAGTATTGGATGGTTTTTTTTTTCGTGGGTATATTTCGTTTATCTAATCCATCTGGGGAGAACTGAAGGTTTTTCGTTCTCCAACCGACTAAAACCTCATGGTGACTCATGACGACTAACCCCCTTCCGACTCATGGTAGGAGACCATGAGTCGGATCTTGCGACTGCACGGAACACAACTTGAGGGGTGCGCTCGGAACACTGCGCACCGTCTCGGACGCGATTCTAATCAATCGACAAAGTGCCCCAATGTGTCATCCGCATCCCACCATTACGAGGATCGTAATTCATAAAGCGCTTTTGGCGCACTACTGCCCTTTTGAAGTTTGATCTTTCTTCCACTCCACCGCCCCCAAAGTTCACCGTATCCTTGCAAAAAGAGGTCGGCAGAGTGAGGACGCTTGCGGTGCCGGCGGCGTGCGGCATCGCAAGCGTCCTCACTCCCTCCCGACAATGAAAGGAACCATGACTAGAAGCAAAACCAGCTGACGTCTTGACATTATAGTAACCGTACGTCCGTGCCTACTTTCAAGCTAGTAAATCATGCCTAAATGATGACGTAGAGTAATTAACCTTGGCCCGAACGTTTACTTCATTGTCTGACTGATAAATGATTCAAGAAAAAACAGAGAAAAATTATATTATCAATTTTTAATTTTCCTTACCTACCTTTGTACCATTTTAACGCTGTAGGTACTATCTCTACCGAGTTAGCAACGTTACTAGATGCAATAGAAGCAATTTCAACACACACGCCACTACCATCATCCAGGGCCTCAAGTCTGCTATTACAATAGTGTCAGAATGGTCTCGCCATTGTGAGTATTTGACAGTGTTTGTATGGCAAATCTGTCAAAAACTCACAATGAAGAGACCATTCTGACACTATTGTAATAGCAGACTTGAGGCCCTGGGCAGATTCAAGTCAATGAAAGCCGTACCAGTAAAGAGTAGCTTTATATAGTAGGTACATTAACTGCTTACACAATGACATGTGCTATGCAATTATACCATAATAAGACATTGAATTTATACAATGCAAAGATATATAGAGGTATGAGGAACAGGGTGTAAAGTTCACTTATCCTTCATAGAAAAGGGAAGATCCTCCGACCAGACGGGTGTCGTGTCTGGTGGGCTACTGCCCGACGGTTGATGTCGGGATGTTGTTTATATGCTAGTCGTGCGGTAAACTCTGATTGCGCGATGCAGGATTTGTGACGTCAGGTCTTTGATGCGTAGTTCACATGTGGCGTTGTATATATACCACCGATACTGTTTTTCAATCTTCAGCAGTTCCAACAATATTTTCGAATGATAATAATTAGTTCATGCGCCATTGTGGAGCAGGACCAGCGTTGAGCCAAGCATTTTTGTTAGCGATGTAATCCCCCAACTTATAATTATGCTTAGCTGCATAGTGTGCGTTTTATACAAGATTAAAATTTCGTTTCATTCAGTTGGAGTATGTGGAGAGGTATTTTATTGTAACATTTAAAACGGTAGCTCATGAAGGCAGCGCCGGCCCTGGGGTAGAGCGAGAGGAGCGGTCGCTCTAGGCGCCAGATGGCTAGGGGCGTCAAAAATCCAAATGCGAAAAACAATTTCCAACGCTAAATAAAATTGTGATGGCCTTTTGAGAGGCGCGGGAGCAGTGTTGCCAGATTAGATTTTTGATCCTATACTAATTAGAAATACTTAATTTAATTTAAATTCAATAAGTGTTGATATTTGCAGTAAAAGTTGATTTTTGAACATTTGGGAATTATTATTTATCTTAATATATAAAACAAAGTCGGGTTATTTACACCATTTATAACTCAAGAACGGCTGGAAAGATTTTAATGATCTTGGATTTGTTGGATTTGTCTCCGCCCAGAATAACAGAAAAAATATAAAATTATGAGAAAAATTAAAGAGAAAAAAAAAAGTTGCTAATTCACTTTCTTATACATTTTGTACAGAACGGCTTAATGATGATATTTCGAGAACGGATTGGGGAATGGAGGAACAAGAAATTTCACGCGGACGAAGCTGCGGGCAGAAGCTAGTTTAACATAAAACCGAAGTAGAATTTACGTGAAGTGAAAGCGTCGACCAAAGGGCGCCGAAAGACAATCTCGCTCTACCCTGATCAAAGGCTAGGGCCGGCACTGCTTGAAGGCTTAGTCTACTTTAGCCAGTCTGAAATATGGTTCAAATTGGTCCCTACTTATTTCTAGTCGTATAATTGTGTCTTTCACCTCTTTTTTTTTACATTCAACGGGTAAGCTCTTGGCCTTCATCTCACCTGATGGTAAGTGATGATAAGGCCGAAGATGGAAGCTAGCTTCACCCGGAATCCTCAACCACAGAGGAACTGGCTATCTTACCTCTAACTGCCGAAACACAACAAATGCTGTTAACATTGTTGTTTTGGCGACAGACTTAGATAAGATGGTGGTAGCTAGCCAGGCGGACTTAGGACAAGCCCTACCACCAACCAAACCAAGCAGAAATTTTTGCCCCCGCTGGGGATCGAACCCGGGACCTCTGGATCTGAGACAGGGTGGTTTTACCAGTAGACCAAGAGGTGGTTAAATTGGCTCTTTTATTTACTGAAAAGATTTAGATTTTTCCTTACGTACGTATGATGTTTTCATAGATATACTCGTATTAACAAGGTGCCGTCATGATGTTAATGTCTTACAGTTCCCTAACAGAATCGCGCCTGCGGAGACCATATATGGCTTTGATGACTCTTTTCTGCAGAATAAAAATAGACTCGATATCTGCAGCCTATCCCCATAGTAAAATACCGTAAGACTAAGTATAACGAAGTAAATGAACTGACTAGCCTCGCGGATAGTAAATTGGCGGATTTTTCTCACAGCATATGCTTCTGAACTTAGCCGTCCTGCAAGAGATGTTAAATGAGGACCTTGAGTCGAGCGTGATCCCCAGGAAAACAGTTTTATCGACGAATTCTAGTCTCTCCGTATTCAATAATATGTCACAATCACTATTTTTAACATTCGGTAAAGCAAATCTTATGCATTTCGTTTTTGTTCCATTTAATACGAAATTATTAGCATGTGAACCTATTTTGGACTTGCAGTAGGGCGTTATTTACGTCGTCGATTTGATGCATGCGTATATATCTTAAAAATTTGAGTGTAGAACGACGCACCTTGTACAAATGCTTTCTCTAGGATTTTAAGATAAAATATGTTACTAAAGCCTGACTCTGTCGGAAATGCACATAAGTTTAGATACGGTAATTTAAATTAATCAGCGCTTGACGTAAATTGACGTAATTTTAGTCGGCAAGTTTTTAGTCACGTCTAAACTTCTATGGAGTAGTGAACTAAACTAAAATTTATCTTCTGTCCTTTTCTTAATGAAATAGAAAGAAAAAGATGCACTGAACTTAAATTTAGTTTAATTTGTGAACAAGTGAATCGGCACCACTGTCAAATTGAAACTGTTATTATGGACGTGCGGACCTTGCGCTGCACCGTGGACCACCTTCTAAGATAAAAATGATTTAATTTCCAGGTTGTAACGCTGGCACTCTACACATACTTCGTGGCTGCCTTGATGGGTCGTCAGTTGGTGCCACCTGCCCCCGGGAGCACCTCCAAATACGAGCCCGACGTATACTTCCCTCTGTTCACTGCACTACAGGTACGAATGTGTATAATAGTATGGTGTTTTGTAACTGTACCTAACAAACAAGATAGAAAAAAAAAAAATTGGTGGATCTTCTCTCGTATCTGCACGATTGTATATTTATACAATCGTGCAGATGCGAGAGAAGCTACTCAGGGGCGTATTTACCCTAGGGCCAAAAGGGCCATGGCCCGGGGCGGCAGGCTGCAAGGGGCGGCTCAAGCCTCACCTCACTCAGCTTTTTTGACTTATTATGCCTGAAGAAATTAAAAAAAAAGCCTACCTAATTAAAAAAAACTACAACTCATTTGGTTGTAAGTTTAAATAAATAATAATAAAAAGTTTATTACGGAACAATAACACAAGACAAGTACAACAAGTAGAACGATGATAGCCGCAAAAGTATAAACTGTGGCGCAGCTATCAACCAAATATAGGTCACTATAATATTATTATAGTGATGTAATTTGGTGATGTTTTTCAACTTCTGAAGAAATTAGGTCTCTATAATTCTAAAGGTGCGATATGTATCTTTGCATATCACGTTAATTCACTTTATTCACTTGTGACCTATTGTAGCTCAGGCACAGTTCAATGGCTCTGTTACTAAAATGGATTTATTATTATGTTCCAGTTCTGCTTCTACGTCGGCTGGTTGAAAGTTGCAGAGGTGCTAATAAATCCTTTCGGCGAAGACGATGACGACATCGAGTTGAATTGGCTTATAGACAGACACATAAAGGTATGTCGAACTCATTGTAGGATCATTCAGGTTGTTCAGAAAGCGCAAAACGCGCTAAAGAAGTAGCGCACTGGAAAGTGGTTACAAAATCTGGTAACTTACTTTTTATACCAAATTCATACCGCTACCCAAAGGTGTCCAGAACTTAGGTGAAGTGAGCTGTCAATAGTGTCAATCCCTAGCATTAGCCGATCTATTCTGTAAATATCGCACCGTGAAAAGTGCCTACTGCTGAGATTTTTTTTTATATATCCAAGTACAACCACCGTAGGCGCGGGCTTGCGGACGGCGAGCTATGGGCAGTTCGCCGTCCGGTAAGGACCAGGCCCGGGTCGACGGCGCGTTGTGTTCCACGCGCGCCTCAAAGAGATGTCAGCACACACTTACGGGGTCCGCTAGGACCAGTGCCTGCCAGGGTTGCGGGTTTGTCCGAAAGGGATACCGTGGCTCTGGCACACAGGCAACTGAAGGAACACGGGTGGGTTTTAGTCAGTAAAAGTCTGACACGCCCTCCCGCTCCACCCAGAGCGGGAGAAGTAATATGATAATTTCCCACCCAAAAAAAAAAGGTACAACCATTTAGCTGGCAGAGGGGGGACACTTAACTCCTGTGATTAACTCTAACAACAATGAGCACTCTAAAGCCTAATATTTCAGAAACAGATCCCTTAATCGAAAAATTGTTTTCACAAACCCGCAATATTTTTGAAAAACCCATCCAACAATACCACACACCATAGTGTAGGCGAAAAAAAAAATACATCCCCTCTTTACATGTACAGGATGGTGTGTGTCTAAATAACTATTTTTTCATGATTTTATTTTACCTCTTTGTTGGTGATTAACATGTACATATATCCAGGCCAAATTATAGTTTCCTAGTACCAAGAGTCAAGGACATGGCGAAACTATAAGGGTTCCTTGTTGACTACGGAACTCTAAAAACTACTTGTAATGACACAATTTGTAAAACCTTACAGGCTGCCTACATGATAGTCGACGAGATGCATGAGGAGCATCCGGAACTTTTGAAAGACCAATACTGGGAGGAGGTGGTCCCAAAGGACTTGCCGTATACTGTGGCATCAGAGCATTATCGCAGACATGAACCGGCCTGTTCTGCCGACCACTATAAAGTGAAGGCTGAAGATGCGGTCTACGCGAACGTGCAGGCCCCAAGAAAAAGTCACGACGAGACTTACGCTGATTATGTGAGTCCATACTAGTTTGACACGATTTCTTATAGGAGATACAATCTATAAACTTTTTCAACACATTGGTCGTACAGTGGCTCTTAATGAACCGCTTTTAGGTCCATAATGCAGTGTATTGAAAACGCGTGCTTTTTACTTTATGTTACCGTAATAGTGCTGAACGCCACAGATAACTGTTTACTAGTCGGAAAATTGCGCTTTTTTTTTAAATCTCATCAAGTGACTTCATGCCAAAAGGAATCCGTGCGTTCACTTTTTTTTTTAAATAGTCTGAATTGTTTTTGGTCCCAAAATGAACTAAAATTTATTTATCTTAAATCCGGAGTGGGTTATAACAGGTAAAATCGCATTTCTGTTCCACGTAATGAACAGTTCCAAAAACCTGTTACAAAATAACAGGCTGTTATTTCATACTATGTGGGAACAAACTATTGTGTGTTCTCTGTTACCACAGCTGCACAGTTATAATATACGGAGGTACTTCTCTTTCTAACTAAGGTGTCACACCTATGCGAGAAAAGGAAAGAACTTGTGACGGACGATTTAACAGGTTGTCACAGTGTAACAGTAACATTTTTTATCTATATTTATCTAAGGTAACTGTCATAAGCATGAATAGTCAAAAGCTTGTGACTGGATGAATTCTGCTATCTCGTCGTGGAACAGAAGCTGTTTTTCAGTTTATTTGTCACAGTTACTGTCTGTTTTCGTGTGATACCTGTTGTATTTAGCTGTAACGATATATACGCCTCATTCCTACCTTAAATGGTCCTTGGTCCCTCCCGGAACCAAACGGAAAAGATCCTGACTGACGTTCTATTATTGTGGATTCTCACTGAACTGTATATTTCTCTATGCCAAAAGTACCTTCTAATTACATACTGACTAAACTACGATCAGTCAATTTTTTTTTTTATAAATGCTGTTTAGCGGTTTTGCCAGTGCCTTTATTTACACCCGCGCGCGCATTGCTAGCGGGGCGCGCGAAAAAAAAACAATACAAAACCAGCGCGCCATTTTACATAAATATTTGTTAACGTTTTCGTTGTGTTGATAATTACTATCAAAAATACGAAATCTAAAGTATTGTCACCAACCGACGTTGAACAGTTTTTAAAAAACCGTCCGGATAGTCAGTACCTGGCAACAAAGGTCAGTTGAACTTTATAAATCGAAATGTATCATCTCTATGATTACGTAATTGTAGCATAAGTTTTTACAAGTCTGTTTTTTTCTCTCAAGTGTATTGAAAAACGTCGTATGAAACGCGTGTGCATTGATCATTACGCACTCGGCTCCCTTAACGCCTAATCCTATCCTATAAAATAATACCGCCTCGAGTGTAATGACCAACACAGCACACTTGTATCATAATGTACTATTATGTTGATTAGTGCAGTAAGTAGGTACTTACTGACGGCATAATTGCTATAGAACAACGTGTTCCGGGGATTTCAGTTCTTATTTGTTTATGACTATTTACTTGTTGGCAGTTTTTACCTGACGATATGCGTGTTCTTGTTTCAAAATAAAAAATCTAAAGTCATTTATTCAAACTAGGCTGAGAATCAGGTCTTTTCGAACGTCAAAATTACATGACAGTCCCCCAAAACGCCCGCCCTTCATCATTTCCTAAGTGCTTTAGGTGGGAAGAAGTGGCGCAACAAACTCCCTATCCGGTTTGACTTCGGAACCCTAAAATGGAACAAAAAGCGATCAAGATGTTTTAATAGTCTTATCTATTTCCAGGAAAGCGTTGATACGCCATTAGTGGAAAGAAGGAAAAATTGGTTCCAAAGACAAATATCAAGAATGGGGTCGGTAAGGTCTGCTTCGACCGCATACTCCTCAGGTGGATTGTTTGGCCGGAATAGGCATAACTCGGTGGTGTACTCAAGTCCCGAGGCCGGGCAGCCGGTGATGCCTCCGCAGCCTCATCATAAGATGTCATTGTATGAACGCCTGGTGGGCCGCAAGTCCGGACGCGGACAGCACAGACCGAGTTCTAGACATGGTAAATATTCATTTCTGGTTTTAGTTACGTTGATGCGTCAGTGGGAAAGCGGCTAGGCTTTTCTTTAATTTAGAAACATGGTACGTTACGTTTACGTTTATTGCAGTCGGTGGACTGCAATGTAGTTGGGTTATTTTTTTTAAACGTGTATACCGATTGTTTTTATTTATTTTTTATTTATAGATTTATTCATCGGTGTATGTATTATGATTATAACATAATATTCTAATTGCGGTGTTTGGTGGTGTGCGTTAATTCAGAGACATGTTGTATAATATACAATACTAGCTGACCGGATAGACGTTGTCCTGTTTCCTAGAACTCATTCGCAGCGCCACCTATTGGGTTCAATTGTGAGTCTAAACCATTCTCGAATCCCCTTGAACACACATAAAAAATTTCATCAAAGTTGGTCTGGCTGTTTGAGATTTTAGTCACATAACTCACATACACGCACAGTTTTTAACCAGTGAGCAAATTTTTGTTGTTCAGTATCAGTAATAGAATACATTTCCATTATTTGTTCAATACTTATTTTGGTCCACTTGAAATCAGCAAAATATGGGTACAATCTATTCGTAATAATATCAATGGGCAAGCGCACAGCTAATAGGTACCTACTACTGCGTTCCGCTTACTACTGACCGCGCCTCCCCAGTGCATTGCGCGACGAGTATCCATTATACCAGTTTCAAAATAAACATCTTTCGTTAACGATAACTTAATTTTTTTGTACTAAGACATATCAAAATAAGAAATGGGTGTATAATAAACCACGTTTAAGTTTAATTTAAACAGTGATTTTTCACACCAAAAATAAGCCGTTTCCCAGAAATGTTTGTGCAATGTTGCTTAGTTTCTGTAGTTGACGGCTATATGATGGATCTTATTACACCCTGTATACAAATGAAACACAACAAGAGTTTAAATCTTTATTATTTTCATTTTCAGGACAAAAAAGCAATGGGTCCGCAGTTCCAATAACATTACGAAACAGGCCTCGCATACCAACACCGGACGTCACAAAAGAGGTTATGGATCGCGAAAACAGAATTGCCATGGGGATGCAAAACATGGGCGTTATCATGGCACACCAGGGTTACCAGAACGAAGTACCCGTTCTTGGTGCTCTCGTCCTGTCACCCATTCAAGAACTGGATAGTGGATCAGTTAACAACACATTGCACGCGGGTCAGCCCGGAACGACGGCGTTGGCACAAGCGGTGTTGTCTCCTTCGTTGGGTGGGGGCGGCATGCAACCGATGATAGCTGCGGCGCCTATGACTCTGGGCGTGTCGCAGCTTACCAGTTTAGTGAGCTCGGCGCCGTCCACCCCGAGGGCCGAGCGGGGCGCCGCCGACGGCTCGGGGGGCTCGCCGCACTCCCCGCGAGCCACCGTGACGGAGCTGCCTCCATCGGACCGCGACAGCGAGCACAGCAACGCTAGCACCGGCACACCACCAGAATTTGCTCGAAAACGCAGTGGCTCCAAAAGAGGAGAAGTCTACGTATAAATTATATCCGCCCGTAACGCGTGGTGCTTATAAAATTGTGATCGATAAAGTTTTATTAGTCGAGTTTTTCGGCTGATAATGATACTAAGTACATGTACTTATATTGTACTCATCATGGTTGAAATGAGAGAAATCATTTTTATAAATAATGTAAGTCGATTGCCATTGCAAAAATGGAAAGAATTGAGTTTTACACACAGACAGGGATTGAATTGTATTTTTATTATAGTTTTTCATTTAATAACTTTGTTTTTTTTCATAGCAAGGCTGTTATCACCCGATTATAAGTAAATAACCTAATTTAACGTCAAAAAATCCTAACTAAAAAGTGTAAAATAAAATAAGTAAATTTAAAAAATTAAAAACTGTCTGCGTAAAAAGTAAACTTTATAAAAGATGGAATCTAGATTTTCATAATACTGTTAACAATCAAATTTAAGAAGATGCCTCCGACTCTCATGGAGTCTCTTCTTAAATTTAACAATAAAGACCTATTCCTTCCGATTGCATGAGATTGATAATTGGTAATCTCCGAAACAACACATCCCATTTAAAAAAAATCTTTCACCAATATTCTCCCACGTTCCCACATAATAAAATCGCGGCGAATTTAAATCGCATAGTGCGATTTGTTCCGGCCTTTACAGAGTGTGCCATACTAGGTTATTTTCGTACTAGCTAGTACGAGTATCGAAAAATACTTAGCCCAAATATCTGTTCCGAGTACCTATGAAGTATTTATTGAAATTCAGAAAGACTCGCGTACGGTGGCATGTATAGTATCGTATGGTCCTTTACTCCGTACCTACATGGTATAGTCTTCCATCGCGTTTCGATTGCGAGACATGAAGTCTCTTTCATACATATAAATATTTTGTGTGCAATTAAACTATACCTTGTGATAAATATACATTTTTGTACCACACACAACTAAGATATTTTCAACTAAATAAAACAGGAAGTCTAAGATCAATCAAATCGTCAAGAAGTATTCTTCCATTTAAAATTACATGATTTTTACATGATATGTAAGACTGGAATAGGTATATACTCAATATTCTATAGCCGTACGCTATGAACTTACTTCGCCAAATACTTCATTACGGACTCAATAAATTGCGTTGCGTACGCGACCCATTGAGTCCGTATTCGGTAAAATATTAAATCAGGACAGTTTTTTGTAAAGCCGGATATTTTCAATTCCAATATTAGTTACCACATCATACACAACATAGTTAAAACATCGGTGGTATTCTAAAACAAACCAAAGGGCAAATATTAGAAATCATTCTATGTAAATAAAACAAAGGTTTTAATAACTTATTATTATCTTGTTTCGTATTCGAATCCCTGGACATAAAATAGGTAGGTAATTTTTTTATGGCCCAGACGGAGATGGCGGGATGAGTTGGACTCCTCCAACAATAACTGGTCCTTAGCAGCTAGCTTTAAGCAGAGGGAAGTAGAAATAGAGTAGAGGCCTTTTCCCTGCAATGTTTATATTAACTTAAAAACTCAAGCTTCTTGGGAGGAATTTTTCATCTTCTCGAATACAAGAATATGTCATCGGCCAAACTACTTCGTCGGTCGAACTCGACTAATCGAACGAAAAGTTAGTAATAAAAGAAAGTGAGTGCGTATTGCGTACTTACGCTTTCGTCTATCGTCCAATGACGTCCAATAACTAACTTCAAATAAATTACTTTAATTAACGACTGATGACTACAGGAACTCGCAGGAACCAGTAGAAGCAGCATGCGTTGCATTGCGGCACGGTTGGCGGAGTGGTTAAGGCGCGGGCCCACCGCGGTGCACGGAGAGGCTACGCACGTGTATTAAGCTTCGTTTTGTATGGAAATGTATGTGGTTGTGTCTACTGCAACCCACGGAGAGGCTACGCATGAATTGACGTCATTGATACATGATGCGTGGCTTGCTCGAATAGGCGGTTACATACATAGCTCAACGCTGTCGACGTGGGTCTACGTTTCCACTGGAGTACACGAATATGACCCACGAGTATGTACAGCTCACTTATCGCACACCTCCCCACACCTCCCGCAGTGAAGCCCGTGTCCGTGGATTGCAGTGGCACGTGCGTAGCCTCTCCGTGCGCCGTGCCACGCTATACATAGTCGTGGGACATTTTCGTGTACTCCAGTGGAAACGTAGACCTACGTTAATTGTCAAACAAATTAATACACACACGCAGCTAAAATGCGCCGCGTGCCCGTGCACAGCATGTGCCGCGGTAACCCTGCGCCTAAGCGATTGACTGCTGCCCTGCGTGTCAGGGGTTCGATTCCCGCACGGAACAAATATTTGTATGACCTGTAAGTAGTTGTTCCGGGTCTGGCTGTTTGTGTATGGGATTTAATGTTTTTTAACGCACCCACAATACAGGAGAAATCCCTAGTGTGTGGCAAAGTTAAAAAAAGTGTGAAAAAAGTGTTCATGCTGGTAGATTGCGCCACTATGTTAGCTACTGGCAACCAATAATAACCAGATCCCTATTGGATCTTTGGTTATTGCTTGCTAGTAGTTAGCGTCTACGTTTCGTTGATACTAAATGAATCAGTAAATTGTTTCATGACAATTTATAGATCTACAGGAAGCATATTTTTAGTGCCCGTTCACAATTCTAGAAAAACTTATCTGCGATTTAGATTTTAAGGTTCTACTTTTGTATTTCAGTGTCATCCTTTTTAGGGTTCCGTACCAAAATGGTAAAAAAAATTAACCCTTATAGTGCGACTCGAGTCTGCCTGTCTGTCTGTCACAGCTGGATATCTCAAGAACTACTAATGCTATCAATTTGAAATTTGGAATAGTTTTAGATGACGATTAACCAACTATTTTGGAAATAAGAAAGAAAATATATTTTTTGGCTAAAGGGACTGAACGGTGCCACAGTTGGCATGTGGGGTATCATATGAAAGAGCGCTATTTGCACATTCCCAAACATTTTTTTAGGCCTCATAATTTTCGACTTTTGACGAAAACTAAAAAAAAAATACCCCACATGTTCCCCCCCCCCTTATCTCCGAAGTTTCTTCGGATGTAATGTCTCTTATAGAAATGGTCGAACATCACCTAAGGTAAGTAAATTAGGTATATACAGAGATTTTACTTTTAAAAGTATATTGCAAAGTAGTCAATTATCAAAAGAAAAAATGTGTTTACATAGTAATAAAAACACATTTTGCAAACAATTCCAGAAGGTAAACTTCTGCCGGTATAATCTGTAAAAAGCTCACAATTGACGTAATTTTAGTCGGCAAGTTTTTAATCACGTCTAAACTTGTATGGAGTAGTGACAGGCGCTGATTAATTTGACAGGACTAAACCAAAATTTATCTTCTGTCCTTTTCATAATGAAATAGAAAGAAAAAGATGCACTGAACTTAAATTAGTTTAGTTTGTGAACAAGGGAATCGGCACCATTAAGTTTCGTTATGAGCTTAGGCAACCACAGGAATGTCCGGTTAAAGAGTCTCAACCTCACATGGTTAAAACCGAGATGCCCAAGTAAAAAAAAAAAACTGGCTGGCGATAATTCATAACAGTGCGATTTTTAAATTTCTTAATTGTTTGTTTTCGTCACGAAACAGAAGGAATAGCTAGAAACGCTAATTGTCCAAACATGTTCAAAATCGTCACCAGTGTAGCCACCTTGGTTTTTGAAAAGGGGCAGTCGGACAAGCTAGAAAGCTAGCTAGTTTAATACCTCCTACAAATACAATATTTTATACTATAAATTGGTACTAAAAGGTAAAGATGTAATATTACGTCGAGTGAAAAGTGAAACAAATTTGCTGCCAGCGCTATACATACACTCTAATAAAGCATTCATCTGAAATGATTGATGGATATAATTTATTTTATTGGCGTACTATTTTCCCCTGAAATGGGGAAGTATCAGAGTAGAAAGTAGGCAGCACTGAGCTTGGAGGTTATCTAAAGAAAAATAATTAATAATAAAAACATAATTCAGCACTCATTTTATCTTGAAATAGCTGTATATTTATTTTAAGAGTTTAAAAACCATATTAGTTGAAAACTTCCACTGTCTTTCACCGAATAAACTAAAATATTTAGCTACTTACGAATGAAAGGACAAATCGGCAATTTTCTTCTCACTATCGGTTTTGCAACCAAGAACACTGCACCTTACCATTTTGCAGCAATAGCTAAAGTTAATCCTCAACAAAAAACACAAAATAGTTAGTATTTTACGAAATAACAAATTAAATAATTTAAAACTTCGTCCCAACTACTTTCGAACGCGTATCAAATGTCAAACTTTGTTTAGCAAATGAAGTGCTGTCCTTGAAAAACGTGACACGCGATAAGGGACAGAAAATGTTAGGCTCTGTCTCTTTTCTTTACAAGCATCTAGTATATATGTTTCTTTTTCTTGTGTAAGATAGAAGATGACCAGCGGTCTATAGTTTTCTCTATCTACGCTAACCATGGATAAACAAAAAACATCGTTGACAATTTGTGCACTTTGTGCTTCTAGCCGCACTGGTCTATATTAGTATAAAATAAAATTATGATTCATTGTCATTTGCTATCATTTATTATCCACCAAGTATATTCAAGACCCTTAGCAGTTGGTCAAACAAAAATAATCGATAAAATCAGAAACTTTTTTATTTTATTATTTCCGAATGTGATAATTTTGTCGTCATAGCGATAGTTTCGACGTGGAAATTCGATAATTTGAACTTTTTGAGTTGGCAACACTGATTAGCCATGAGTGAGCCAGCCGCCATCTTGTGTTATTATTGTTCATCCATCAAACAAAGTTCATTTTTATTGATTTGTTGACTTGAATAGGTCGTCGCTCGTTACTCGGTATCGCGGAGATAATTATTTAAGCACCATAACAGGCGTGAAAAATAACATTAGTTCAACGTGTGGGTTTTAATGTGTGTTTATTCAACAAATAAAATATTAGACCCACGTATGATTTAAACGGAAAGGAAATGCAGGGTGTTACTGTAGACGAAGGTAAGTCTATATCTTTTCAAAACCCTCTTTTGTTTTTGTTATATGATAATGGAAGTTTATTAGATTGATTGTTATTTTTGAAAATAACAAAGTAAAAGAAAATGCTTATCATTGCAAGTAGTCGAAATCGAAGGAATAGGATAATTCGGTACTTACCCACATTATATTATTGTTTCTCTCTTTTCACCTGAGCTTTTCACTAATAGCAAAACAAGCTGTAGGTATTACCAGTTTCGACCTCTTTGAACAAAATGTTTAAAAACCTAAAATTGCAATATTTCTTTACTTAAATCTAACTTAATCATAACTTCGTTAATGGTTCTGTAAACCCATCCCGAAAATGTGTCCTCAACCCTCTATATTGCAGCTATCAAGCAAAAATACCACATGTACCAAAAAAATAAAATGTCATCTAAATTCTTAACTTTTCAAGTGAGAGAGAACCATACAACTTTATTTTTGAAATTTAATATCTTGTTCAAAATAAGTTCAATTTTAAAAGCCATGTGTCTTTTTGTAAAGTTATTCATGTTATAATACTACATAAAATGCTATGCTTTCCATATTAACCCTAGAATACTAATCTTAATTTATCATCGCTAAATACTAATGATCGCCCGGGAGGCTATGTTATAAATAAATCGACATTTAGTATTACATTTTTTTAAGAATCTTTAAATGAAATGACAGGCTAGAGAAACTCTAATTAGTCCATAAATTAATCTAAATATACCCTCCTACCTTCTGACACAGTTCCACTACTAGAGTTCACTAGACCAATGAAGCAGACAAAAAAATATAGATAATAATATGTTTAATAATAAAACATTCAATTTGCAGACTGTCATGTGCTGAGCTGTTTAATCATTTTTGTTAAAGTTCAATAAAAGGTTAATTTAGTTAACAATAATGAATTATGTTTGATGTCTATTATGTTCAATAAAACACTAATTAGGTAATTAACTGTTTTATTTTGTGGATAGCGTAAGCACTAGGTAGCCCTAAACTAATGTGTTATTTTCACACATGTGGGGTACTCGTACAAATCTTATTTTTCAAAAAGATTGTATCTACATTAAAGATTCATATCATTCTCAAAATGTGTAAACACCTGCTAAAGTGGTTTTAATGTCAAAAACAACTGCCAATGCATTATGCAATCATTTCTCAATCAATCTCATCCAAAGTAATATTATAAATGTGAAAGTAACTCTGTCTGTTACGTTTTCATGCCTAAACTGTTGAACCGATCATCATGAAATTTGGCAGAGATATAGCCTGGGATATGGAGAAGGATATAGGCTACTTTTTTACGCGATAACCAACATCCACGCGGGTGTAGCCGCGGGTAAAAGCTAGTGTTAAAAAAACCAGCCAAGTGCATCTTGAACCACGCAAACTGAAGGGTTCTGGAAGAGTTGGGATGAATTAATCCCAAGAACAAACTTCATCGGACCATATAAAATTTTCATATAAATATTAATATACTTATACTTATTTAATAATTTTCAGAAAATCCACCGAAATCTCGCCATGATGATGAGTTCATGAATTTGAGGCCCTCACCTAACTTCAAGCATAAGAAGTACTTGAGATCAAAATTTGAAGAAGCTATGATGATTGAAGCCAATTCATGTTCGTTGGGACACAACAAACGAGAGAAAGTCAATAACACACTGGTGGCAAGTGCAGCAGCACAGCCGCCTCTGCCACCTAATCCGCCACCGCCGGATACGCCACCCATGATAATGAATTTAAAGCAAGAGATTGAAGATGATGAATATACATCTAGTACTGTCGAAACTTTACCTGACTTCAACCAGCCAGATGAAGTAAGGGCCGCAACTGCAACAATTAAAACTGACCAATCAGAGAATGTCACGATGTGCCGAAACTTTGCACGTGGTACTTGCCGAAAGGGCGCAGCATGTATATTTGCGCATGAATTAATATTGTCACAGCTACCAGGGGTTTACACATTTTGTCGGAACTTCCAGAATTCAGTGTGTTCTTTTCCTAAGTGCAAATTCGTACATGCAACTGTATTTGAAAAGGAACATTTCTTTAGAACAGGGTTTTTACCACCCCATACACTAGCTCATCTTAAAGAAGCTAGTGTACTGCAACCGCCTCCTCCCCCACCACAGTCTGAAGGTAAGAAACTTTCATGCATTAAATGTGGGCTGTTTATAAAACATTTATTTATTCAACAAGCTGATATAACTTGAGTTAGTATCTACAGCAACATAAGTAGGTTTTTATGCAGGCCACAAATATATAAAAGCCATTAAGCCATACATGTATTTTAAATATGGGTTTTTTCTTTCAGAAGCATCAGTAGAACAGCCTCCAGGTAAGAAACTTTCTTGCACTCAATGTGGCCTGTTTACAAATTATATTTATTTATTCAACAAGCTGATATAACTTATTGGTAAAGTTAGCAACTATTTAAAAGCCATTCGTGTGTTTTAAATAGGGGTTTTTTCTTTCAGAAGCACCAGTAGAACAGCCTCCAATTTATTCTAATGCCCCACCACCTTCCTCAATATCATGGTAAGGCTTTCTTCTTATATAAAGGCTACAATGAATTTATATACCTACTACTAGCGATTTGTTGTGTTCTCGCACATTGTGGCAATGTTAATTATATATTCATCAATTAATAGTATTTAGTCATATTTTGGGACATAAAAAGTTAGGTAAAAATCGTCTACCTACGACTGTAACAGTAAACTTTAGAACAAGATGGAATGGTGCAAGGGTGTCGACACATGTTGCATCCCACATCAAAGGCCGATCTAACTTCTATTATGGTCATTCCGTCCGGTCTCTTCCCATCGTCGCATGCCAAGCCATTGGGTTCTAAAACAGCTGGCACCCTGGCGGTGACAAGAGCACGACGGACAATGTCATTGATGCTGGCGTGCCGTGCAATCCGCCCTGCGCTCCTACTGCAGGATAGGCCATGATGTCCGAGGCAGTTGACAACTTCACTGCATTGGCAACGATGCAGAGCCACGAATTTTTGAAGTAATAAATAAACTGTGTGCGAGCAACACTGTTATGCCCCATCCAGACTCTCCACGAGGCTACACGAGGGAACGCGAGTACGAGAGTGTGGACGGTGTGCTCGTGTCCTCTTGTCTTCCCTCGCCTCGCCTCGCTGTCGCTCCGTTTTGTGTCGGTTTTTCGGACGCGAGTCAAAGGACGCGAGAGGTGAGGCGAGGGAATCAACCACACTCTCGCGCTCGCTAATTTTTTTATTAACTGCTGCAGAGTAAGGACGCGCGCGTTTTTTTATAATGACGTAGTGGAGTAACGATGTGTGATCCCTTTTTATGGAAGTTTATCAAATGACAAAGAAAGTAATATTTTAAGACAATAAAAAACATGGTGCATGTTGTGTCGGTCTAGGACACAATATGCACCAGTTTTGTTGTGGTCTAAAATAACATACTTACAGCATGAACATTTATTTATTTTATTTAGATTGCTGGCTACTTAGAAAAACAATATACAATAATAAATTCATTAAAAAATCATCAAATACATATTATGTACATCGTCCTGTTGCGGTGTATTGACGTCATCCACCACCTTCTCCGTTTTGACTTTCTTTTTTTATTTAGGTGATATAGACGCAAGACATTATTATATCGGTAGGCACATAAAGTAGCTAACGCAGTCACTTCTATCACATCCATCTTGTAGTAGACGTAGCGGGCAACTGAATAAATCGAGAGTGTGGATGGCTAGCACTCCTGCAGTCTCCACTCACCAAGACTCGTGCCGAGAGCCTCTAGGAGGTGCCTCGCGAGAGTCTGGATGGGGCATTAAATAAACTCGCAGATTTGACAGAATGAAAGTATTGCTATTGAACTTAATCCACCGAAACACCGAGCCGCCATGGCAGAATGCACCAAAGGTGTGTCTCTTAAAATATTTCGTGTATGAATAGATACACCTTATAATTATGTATTAGATTAGACGTCGGCGTCGGTTTGATCCTCGTCATTTTTAAATGGTTTACCGAATTTTATCATGGAAGTGGGTCTCACTGGTCTGAATATTCCCTTTTTAGTACCGAGAACGTGGTTCGATACAACGCGGAAGCCGGAGTAGAGCGAAATGATGCAAACATCTTCAGCGCCGTACAGTCAGTCATAAGCGCTTCATCTCCGAAACGCGACTGGAGCGAGGTTGACGACGACGGTACGTACTTTAACACAATATTTTTCTTTGCTACTGAAGCGATTGTGGTCTTTATTATCTCTCTCGTCTTTAAACTAACTAAGCGATCCAATTAGCAGTTTTATTGGTATGTCATAAACAGTCGTTACGTATATGGAATCTAAAATTATTAGAAAAATATATTATTCTGACAATCTAAATATACATGGTTATTGGTAAAATACTAACAAACTTGCAAGACTGTAATACAGTCCTGCAAGTACTGCACTGTCACAGTCCTGTGCAGGACTGTTACAATCCTGCAAAATAAAGGAAGGGTGGGAGCACTACGACTTGCTATAAAATCCTAATTTGTTACACCATTGTAGACCTTTGCCGAGCAGTGGGACCGTACCAGTTAATTAAAAAATGACCTTGTCCAGGACTATCTTTTGCTAATTGCTTCTTTGTTTTATTTTGTTACTTTTTTAGAGTTCCGTATCTTAAAAGGAAAAAACGGAACCCCTATAGGATCACTCGTGTGTCTGTCTGTCACAACGAATTTGCTCCGAATCTTTTGGTATACATATGAACTTCTGTGACCCAAACACGGACGTATAACGTAAATAATTGAGAAAAAAAATTAAGTTTTGTAAACTGTACCGTGTGTATAGTTGTAAATAAACCGTTTTTAATTTGCCCTCCCCCCTGTTATTTCCGAAAATACAGAGCCTAAAATTTTGAAAAATCTATAGAAGATAGTTCTTTACTTAAAGATTACAGGAAAACCTATAAGAAGTCTATGGTCTTAAAATAACAAGGTAAATCTCTCAATATTGTGCGTACAAACTTACATTTGCAGTTGGAATGTATGGGAGAACTTGTTTTTCAACTACAATGTTAAGTTTGTTCTTGGGACAAATTCATCCCAACTACGAAACCCTTCATTGTGTGTGATCTCAAATCTTTCTATGGCGAAGCGAACAGAATTAGTTTTGTCTAAATGTTTTCATATTCAATTTTTTGGCAGTTCGAAATATTAGCAATCCATATTTCTTGCTTACTTATGCATCCTGAATAAACTGAATGTGTACACTGCATGCGCCGCGATTGTAATTATTTGTTGGTTTTATCTCCAGCCAGCAGCTCTTCGCGCGACTTCGACTCCGGTGAACCACTGGCAAGGAAATGCAAAAATTGTCCTCGTACTGAGATCAGGTATCATTTTGCATCTCTTAGCTGCAGCTGTTGAGATCATGGGGTCAAGTATGTCCTTACTGCGGGGTAATTGCGTAATACATTAACAGTAGCAATGGATTTCATTTTAAATGTTCAACAACATTAATTGCGCTATTTACGTTGTTGACCAGACACAATTTTCGAACGTATGAAGCAATGGATTACCAATATCCTTCAAAATCATTCAGATTGTGATCGATAGTGTTTTACGCAATTAGAGTTCTGATCACCTTAATATTCATCAGTGTTTATTATATCTAATAATATTAACGCATGCGTACATGATGTGCTCAAATCTGCTGTTACGCATTATTTGTATAATTAATATTGAAATGCGAGAAACTTTATATTTATCATGTGTTTTAAGAGGACGTTCAACGGTCCACTAGCGAAACTCGGAAATATGAAAAACGGCTCAATAAGGAACTTCGGTAAGTGTGTCTAGAATTTTCTAATACCTTTTATAATGTTTCATTTTGAGACACGAAGCAACAAAATACGATCTAGAGGAATGTGGCTGCTTCTATTTAGATCGAATTTTGTTGCTTCGTGTCTCAATATGAAACATTATAAAAGGTATTAGAAAATTCTAGACACACCGAGTTCCTTATTGATCCGTTTTTCATAATTCCTCAGTAACGTGATAATATTTTTTTAAAGAAGATTCACTAGTGGACCGTTGTACGTCGTCTTATATTTACAAAATTAATTGACTTCACCGCGGGTTTCAAACAGCTGGTTGGTTAGACTTCTTTGTCTACTAGAATATGGCATGAACTTGCCATTGCCATGCCACGTTTCTCCTTCCCCTTATTCCATCCAAAGGTTGTCTTTAAAAGATCGCTTTTAGCGATAAGACCGCCCATTGTGTCACCCCTTGTCAAATTTTCTACATATAAATCTGTAATTTTTATGGTGTGCAATAAAGAGTATTCTATCTATCTAACTATTGTACCTACCGCAGAACTGTTTTTACTAAGTATGTGATTTTTGGTCTTCGCGTAACGTTGCGTTTTGGTATTTCTTAAGACTGCGCCGAGTGCACAGTGGCGCCCTCATCGTTATTTCGGTGATTTCTTTTATTTTAGAATGAAAATGCAGAAAATAAGCTCGTCAAGTTGTGCTTCACAAGACTAAACGTTATTATTACTACAAACAGTAGTTTTAAATTGTTATGTTTTATTGTAATCATTAAAACGGAGCTTAGTGGCCACTATTTTCCGTTTTAATGATTACAATAAAACATAACATTTTAAAACTACTGTTTGTAGTAATAATAACGTATAATCTTGTGAAGCACAACCTGACGAGCTTATTTTCTGCATTTTCATTCTAAAATAAAATAAATCACCGAAATAACGATGAGGGCGCCACTGTGCGCTCGACGCAGTCTTAAAGTTAAATCGAGTATTTAATACGCTCTACAACATAAATTACTCTAACACAATAATTATGATGAGAAAATGCGAAATAAACCTAAGAATGGCAGCAAAATTCATAGCAATTTCTTTTATTATGTGTAATGCTATTTTTCGACATTTAACATGTTGATAATATTATGGAGTTCGCTCAACATTTACTGACATGCTTGTATTTCTCAGGGAGCAGTTAATGAAGAATAAAGTTGAAAAGCGTGCTCGTGCTAACAAGAAGATGAGCCAGAAGATAGCGCGGCTCGACAAGAGCAATGCCATAGTTGCTGCAGTGCTGGGAGCTTTTTTTAAGTCGGTATGTAACAATGCTCAACGTCTAAAATTATTACGAAGTGAAACCGTTTTGAAAATTGAACGTCCAATCATATTTAATAATAAAAATAAAAAAACTTTACGAAAAAAAAAAACAGCTAAATAAAACACTACAGTACAAAATAACTTTAGTAACGGAAGTCGGTGGTTTAGGCTGTTGGTTTTTTTGCCTCCTGCTTCGGAACTAGTGATTTAGCACGCTGTACTGTTTTGTTTTTTAATTTATTTTTGGTTATGGTATCCCACACAAACTCTTGCTATGTATAAAGATACATAGCAAGAGTTTGAGTGGAAGTGTATCATTGCAAGTTGTGGTATTATGAAAGGTATATCTATATCAAAAACTGTTCATCAGAACTAGACCAAAGTTATATGGGAGTACCCCTGAAAAAAGAACCCCCCCCTCCCCCCCCCAATAAAAAGGAATCGTCCAAATCGGTCGGGTTTCTTGCCCATTCTTCTCCATACATAACTACCTTTTGGAAGGCGCAACTAGAATCAATTAACTATTCATGTAATTTTTGACGTTCAAAAGTGCATCTTCGTGCCTATTTGAAATAAATGATTTGACTTTGACTTTGGTCGACGTGGTAAAGAATGATCGCTGAACATAAAAAAAAAAAACTCCAACGAATTTAGAAATTCCTCCCTTTTTAGAAGTGGGTTAAAAACTGTAACCTCTGTTTTAATAGAAATATTATTTTATAATTACTTGTTAGTTATTTTATAAATGGTTACATTACGTTTTTTGTTTTCTTTGTTTTAGAACCAGTTAAGTGGTGCCACTGGATTCAACATGTCCCCAGAAAAAGATATTATGGTAAGATATGAAAATTGCTAAGCGAAATAAAAAGAGATTAAAACCAGTAATAAACTAATACTGATTCTATTTGGTGGGTGGTATTAGCAAGAAAAACATTAACATTTGCCCGCGACTTCGTCCGCGTGGACTGCGTACTTTCTCCTACTAACTTAAAGCTCCCATCGCCCCTTTAAAGGGCAGTTTTGGAAAATTGACCATTACGATCTTAATTACCTAAAGAAGTATTTGTGCCATATTTCAAGTTTCTAAACCGAAGGAATAAGATCGGTCTTACAAACTTTATTCCCTCTTTTTATTTACAGTTTTAGAGTAAATCGAAGCAAGCAGGTAAAATCTTCCCCTTAATACTTTATTACAACTTTTCATCCAGTAAGATTCGTCTATACAAACTTTAACACTAATTGGAGGGTCGTTTTGAAAAACTAATCATGTTTAACGTTTTTATTTATTTTTGGTACGTTTTTATTGTTCGTGCCAAGTTTCCAGTTTATAAACCCAAGGAATAAGATTTTTTTAAACCGAACTCTCCCTTTCTAAGAGTTGATTTTCGCAAAATCCTTAGTACATAGTTTCGTTTTAAACTACAACTACTGTCCAAAAATACAAGTTTCTTCTATCATTATACCCAAAGTCTCAAATTCAGATAATTTATGTAAACAAAGGCGATAACATATCAAAAAAATATCTTCGTAATGGTAATTCACACAAAATGGCGAAAAAAAGGTTCCATTTTCTTTTAAGTATTGAATTTAAGAAATAATAATTAAAAAATAATCATACCATAATTATTTTTATGAATTTACGGTTTTAAACAAAGTTATTAAAAACAGGAGATTTTCTGGTATATTTTATGATACTGGTAACAATGCAGGAGATCCATACATTTTCACATTTTTTACAACTTCAACAACATTAATATTACAACTCTCATTCATAGCATATCTAGCCACATTTTGGATGAAAACGGCTGTAAACTGTTTCGAGTGGAATTCGATTTTGTGAGGCCTACGTCTAGCAGTGGACTTAAAAGGGCTGATTATGACGATTGGCCGTGTCTCCGACACACTCCATAAAACATTGTTTGGCAACGGTATTTTGTTTGAATAGATGTTATAATTAATTCAATTTAATTTCATAGATGATTATTTACAAAAAAAAAAAAAAATGGTATAAAATGTTTCGCACCACTGTCCTGTCATTTTGACAGTGACATTTCTTGACATTACTTTGTTTACATAAATTATTTGAATTAGAGACTTTGGGTATAGTGATTTGGGCTGTGCATGACTTTTACGGACATACCCTGTTATTATATATGCAGGGTGACTGTTAATTGGGTGCATTCTTTGATATGGGTGATACTAGAGCAAATTTGCAACATTTGACCCCGATAATTTGGGATCTACAATTTTATCCTTGTTAAAATAATACCAAATGGTTAAAAACATGCACATATATATTTTAAACAGCTTTGTTCATGTGATATTGACCTAGTTTATAATACCTACCTACACTGTTAAAAGTAACTAATAAGAATATTTTTAATTGGTTTTCGAACGATTCATTCGATCGAGATAGAGAGTTAGCCATCGAGCAGCACCTAAATGAAGTTTGTTTATTTCCGCGGATGGAAGCAGAAAATGAAAATTTCTACCCTATGTCGTAAAGAAGTAGGTTCTGGTACCTCACAGATGTCAGTCCTATATATATATATCAGTCGCTCAAGCAGAAAGTCATTCATGCGTATACCATGGTTGATGCCCTCCAAGAAAAACGCGACCTGACGAAACATATTTCGGAGCTCAAGCAGAGAATATGGCCATGCAGCAAAAACTTTCCGAGTGACCTACGTGTGGTCACTGTGGTGACACATGCCATTCGGTGTCCGAATGCGCGAAGAAAGCCGACATTCCGAAATGGGCAATTTGCTCGCGCTTTAAAAAGCCCAGTGATCACAAAACGGGAGACGCTGAATGCTAGGAAAATAGTAGAATACAGGTCTATTAACTCAATCGATTATAACGGTACCTATGAGGGGGAGAGGCACCTAGTGCGTCATACTCAAGGCCAGGCTTCCGTATTGCTTGTGGCTGATTCAACAATATACCTGACCACTGCGGTGTCCCATTTGCCGTCGATTTGTCGCTGTCTAAGTACATTAGCCGACCGCATCAAAAATCAAATGTAGCCTTGAAGGTGATTTATGTAATATTTGTTTCAACCTAGTGATTAATATTGCAGACGCAATGATAATCGTATAACTAAGTGCTAACAACTTTTTACTAGTTTTTGCCTGCGGCTCCACCCGCGTGGATGTCGGTTATTGCGTAATAAAGTAGCCTGGGTCCTTCTCCATATCCCAGCCTCCATATCTCTGCCAAATTTCATGACAATCGGTTCAGCGGTTTAGGCGTGAAAACGTAACAGACAGAGCATCTATAATATCATTATGGATTTTTATTTTTTTATTTATTTTAATATTTTTACTATCGGAAAAGGATCACTTTAAAGTGCAAAGAGGAGTAGATTTCTCACAATTAGCTGTGTATGGTCGACGGTTGGAATTTTGTAAATTAGCTCTCAGCCCCAACCCACTTACCAATCATTCTGTATTTAGAAGATTAAATGAGCTGAACTATGTCACAGACTACCTGCAGTATTGTCTCTCCTTCCCCCTTAATCTATCCAAAGGTTGTCTTTAAAATATCGCTTTTAGCAATAAGACCACCCGTTGTGTCACCCCTTCTAAAATTTCTAAATTGGTGTGCAATAAAGAGTATTATATATTATGTATCTAACTATGATGTTAAATTTCAGAGTTTGTTGCCCAACAACAAATTGACAACCGTTCTGGCGAAATTGCTGCTGAATGTGGAGATGCCGCGCCCCGACGCTTCGTGATATAGAAAGGAACGCGGCTGAACAAACTACAACGGTACAAGGATCTTTTGGCGCCTGGTCAGAGTCGGAACTAACGCCGCCATCTTGTTTTCTCAATGCTCATCTTTGATAGTTTCACAAACGTTTGCCAACAACACCCCCCTGTCAATGTCATTCAGGCGCCAAAAGATCCTTGTAGCACTCTATTTATAGTTGTAAAGTCACGAGAAGCTATAAATTTTGTAAATTAATAACTTCTACTAAATTACGTAGCGACAATTCAATTAACAACTAATAATCCCAAATTCAATCAACAAAACGAAACTAACGTAAGTTTCACTTGGTCGGGTTATATTTTAGCGATTTACAGTGCTGTCGTCTAGTTATGTGGTACTGGAACGCGTCTGACTCATGAAACGTAAACATTGAAAAAGAAAATTGATGAAAGGATAGATAGCACGGTAGACAGTTTTGTTATCCTATAACTGATTCTGAAACAGAATACTCGGAATCGTCTGACGACAGTAATTAGATACGTGTATGTTAACATAATTATATAAAAAAAAAAAAATATTAATAAACTTTTTATTTGATCCAAAGGTTGCTAACCCCTGAATGTGTGTTTACATTTATAGCTTCTCGTGACGGGGAATTAAGAATGATTGTTACAAAAACTATGGAACCACTGTACTTTACGACACCCGTCGCTTTTTTATACTAGATATATTTTTTTTGGTAGATTATACCTTTTTTTGTGTATTTTTGAACTTACTTGTTGCTTTTTGTGTGCGTATTGTGTACTTTGGGGCACCTATGTGCCGAGAAAATAATCGTCAGTTACTTTCGGGATTGATGGGATCGTGGTAGTATTAAGGGTCGGGAAGATTATGTGGCGGATCTAAATTGGTTTCCAAGCAATAATAATAAGGCGTGATCTTCTGAATGGTTAAAAATAAATAACCACGAAAGGGATAGCGGGGTCTTTGTTCACTCGCTCACTAGACCCCGCCATCCCCTTCGGATCTAACCTGTCCGAGTCGGGGTGCACCAAATCCCGAGCTCGCTTCGCTCGCTCTTGCATCCTAAGTTCTCTTAGTAGTAACATTGCCTTTTGTACATACCATGAGTGAGAACTGTCAAAAGTTAGCGTCACGGTCACTTACATTCGATAACGTTACATTACCCACGCTAATTTAGAGTATAAAATAATAAAACTTTATAATTTTTAATTGCATTAATCATATTATTCGCTTCATAATTGAGATTATTGCAGTAGCAACTATTTAAAAATGAATTAAGGTTAAAAATTTACAATATTTATACTAACAAAAACCATTAAAACTCGCTGTCACTTTGAACGTAAAACGGAACAACCTAAGAGTGAAATTCAAACAGTGGCCAGCACATCAAGCTACACGAAACTAAAATTTACCTTCAAACAATATTAAACTTTAAAATATTGAAGATTAAGTTCAAAATCGAACGAGAAAATTTGACAGTTTGTTATACCTACCTTGATGTGCTGGGTAAAATGTGTGTGTAAAATGTTTAATCGTAATTATGAAGAAATTTTTGATACTATAAGATATTTTTTCTCGAAAACTAGGCATTTGCGCAGTGCACATACTACAATATAGGTAGTATATGGCGCAATGTAAGATTTTGAAAAAACTTTCTACATGAAGACATCTATACGCTATAAAATTGTGAAGCTTCACACGCGCGGGTGCTAAACTACAGTGGAGCCAAAACTATTCAGAGCTGACAAATGTTGAAATCCTAATCATTCTTACAATCATCATTTTAATCTGACCATGAGCTCTGTTACTGATTATAAGTATGTGTTTTCATGAAACGATTTCCTATAGCACTGATGTGTGCTTATTATGAACCACATCTCGATTGGTTTTCTAGACTACTTCTCAAACAACTTTGGTTTGTATCCTATCGTTCGCATTCGCTTAATATTTTGTTCAAAACAGTGTAAGTTGTATCACATAGTTTCATTAAAAATATAGTTTTAACCAAAAATCGAGATTATTTATTTAGCCATTGCAACAAAATAACGCCACCTATATGTGTATTACTATATGTTCGCAATAAACTTCATGATTCCTTCAAATATGAGTAATGAGTTTGGAGTCATGAAATACGGTGGAACTGACGAGCCACCGGGTCTCATTTCTCTTGAAGAACCATACACACACTAACACACGAGTCATTCAATATGGTGGAACTGACAAGCCACCGGGTCTCATTTCTCCTGAAGAACCACACACGTGTGTGAAAGAAGCGTAAATTCGACCGCGCAAGCTACTCATGGTACGCTTTGGGTAACGCTAATGCTGGCGGTAATTGTTTTCTGAAATTTCCAGAACACATACCAATCAAAAAATTGATTTAATATTTTGTTTAAAAAAAATTGAATACAACAGTAATTTAATATTAATACAATTTTTTTTTATTCTGGGATTGTGACCGTATGGATTGAGCAGCCAATGGTGCCGATTCCCTTGTTCACAAACTAAACTAAATTTAAGTTCAGTGCATCTTTTTCTTTCTGTTTCATTAAGAAAAGGGCAGAAGATAAATTTTAGTTTAGTCCAGTCAAATTAATCAGCGCTTGACGTAAATTTACGTAATTTTAGTAGGCAAGATTTTAATCACGTCTAAACTTGTATGGAGTAGTGACAGGCTCTGATTAATTTTACAGGACTAAACTAAAATTTATCTTCTGTTCTTTTCTTAATGAAATAGAAAGAAAAAGATGCACTGAACTTAAATTTAGTTTATTTTGTGAACAAGGGAATCGGCACCAATGTAAGACTAAGACTATTATAAATTAGACTATTATCATTATTGACTATTATTATTATTGACTATTATTTTAGACTATTATTCTATTATTTAGACTATTATTATTATTAATACTATTATTATTATTTTCATATGTTTACATATCTCAGGACCCTGGGGTTCCGGACCTTTGGAAGGCGTATGAGGGGCCGAAGCCAACTCGCAGAGGCCCGTTAGACGCTTTTTAATTAAATGAGGCACCAACCGACGATTATCCCTGTACGCACTATGCAAGTGCACCCAAGGACAACCCCCGGTTGGTGTAGGACTATTGCAGGATATGGAAACAAAGATATTGGACTATGGGTTTGGGTGGTTAAAATGGACTGGTTACCTAAAACTATGGAAGGACTATGGCCCCTGCCTGATCAATGTTTTATTATACACGGATAAAATGGCAGGGGGTGACTTGCACACTCAATAATGGGCCCCCGAAAACGGTCGCTAGCACATAGTGACGTAGCGACAAGGGGGCAACATATCCTGAGGTGCTCGAGGAGTGGAGAGGTATTCCACGGCTCTCAGAACAATCCCAGAGCCCGGAAGATGGTCAAGATCCCTACAAGCACTTACTGGAATAATTCCTTCCTCCGAGCACGTTTGCTCTTGCGAAACTCCACTCAAGCCGGCCAATAAAGGCAAGAATGAGGTGGGAGCTCAGTTCCTCGTCAGTGTTCACTCCAGCCGGCCAATAAAGGCAACCCAGAGATGAGGAACATGACTTCTCCCGGGAGATGAGGTCCGTGGGGTCGCAACTGCCCAACAGCTCGCCACATACTGCCCTGCGGGTTTCTGTATCTCTCTTGGTCTGGCTCCTCACCCTAGATATGTTCCGGTAAAGTAAACTCTACCGGCACAGACCTAGAGTTCGGAGCGCGCAAGCCCCACCACGACGTCAACGTAGAGATACGGCGGTGGGGCTATTATTATTATTAATAGAATATTACTTTTTATGTAGGACTCGAAAATTCAAGTTATTTGCAACACTAGCCATGTCTCATATTTAGACGCTTTAGTAAATTAGCCGATTTTGTAGGCCTGATCTTGGATTTTCTAGTTCTTAATGTTACAAATTGTTCATATTATTACTTAGATGATGGAATAAGTTGTTATATTCAGAGGAGACAAAAGTTAAAAACGAAAATATAACTAATGAAGGAGTCATGAAGTCCATTTTTGCGAACATATTCTAGTACCTGCACACGCAAATATTCACAAAAATAGAAGAAATCGCCTGATGACAGAAAAAGCGGCATAAAATTAATTTAACATTTTTAAAATATAATTGGAATATTAACAACAAAATCTAAGGTGTGCGTTACCCCATCAAAATAATGTCGAAATAGTCATTTAAATCTTATAGATTTGTTAAACTGTCAAATCTCGTTCGATTTTGAACTTAATCTTCAACATTATAAAGTTTAAAATAGTTTGGGCGAAATATAAAAGTTTCGTGTAGCTTGATGTGCTGGCCACTGTACAAAAGGCAATGTTAATACTGGTATTAAGAGAACTTAGGATGCAATAGAGAGCGAAGCGAGCTCGGGACTTAGGGCACCCCGACTCGGACAGGTTAGGTTCGAAGGGGATGGCGATGCTGGCTCCTCAATTCAGACGTCTGAATTGAGTAGCCACCCTAAACGTCCTGTAACTTTTTAAGGGTTTTACTACAAATCCCAGGCCGATCCTGGAATCTGTAGTAAAATCCTTAAAAAGTCCTGCCTACAAAATCGGCTAATTTACTACTAAATATTGGTAGTACTTACTACCAATATTTAGAAGTAAATTAGCCATGTCTCATATTTAAACGCGAGTAAGTTGTACTCGCGTTTAAATATGAAACATGGCTCCTCAATCCATACGGACACCTAGGATTATTCAAGTATTATGTAATATATGATCATTTAATTCATCATATAATTTTAATATTGACAACACAAAAACACGATTTCGGTATGAAATCCGCATTCCAAGATTATTTTCAATATTGACGATAAGAAAAACATCAAACGTTTAATCCAGATACTACAGGATTTTTTTTACGTACTTATTTCCAATTATTTTATCTAATAAACAAAAATACGATTTTTAGGTCTCTTCAAATCTTTCTACAAATAACATTAAATACAAAAGTTGTGCATGTTCAATCAGGTATCTATAAAGTAGCTGTAAATACGAGTAGGTTGATTTTACATAAATATTTTTGTATCTTATGAATGTGTAGTGAAGCCACAATTAATTTAGTGAAGATTGTTTATAAAATGACACTAGCACACACACACACTGCAGTTCTAGGTACTACCTACTACTCTACAGTGTAAAATAGGCTAAGATTTCTTAGAAAAAATAAATAAATAATACATATAAGTTAAAAAGTGCGTGGGAGCTCAGCCCCCCCTGCTTCACCCCGCACTCCAACTCCTATGGTTTCGACAGAGAACCCGCCCATTTAACGCTATTGATCTGGTCTCCATATCAACATTTAAACAAGGTAATAAGTTCTATGGTTAAACCTGTCCTCGCAACTTTATCCATAGAATGCCATGAAATACAGGTGAAGTGAGCTGTCACTCTATTGATTCTAGGGATTGACACTGTGTATTGATGCTCACTTCACCTGACTTTTCACGGAGAGTTTTTTACAGAATAGATCGTCAGATCAAAAGAGGACTGTCTATACGTTAGACACTGCAGCGACTTGCACGTCACCTACAATCGTTCTGTTGTATCTTAATGTTGATAGTGCGGTGGTTTTTGTTTTGTATTATATTGTAACGTTAATGTATTGTCTGTGTAATGTTTTAAATATTGTGTATGAGTCATGTTACTTGAATGAATAAACGAATAATAATAATAATAACCCCACCGCTGTATCTCTACGTTGACGTCGTGGTGGGGCTTGCGCGCTCCGAACTTTAGGTATGTGCCGGTAGAGTTTACTTTCCCGGAACATGTCTAGGGTGAGGAGCCAGACCAAGAGAGATACAGAAACCCGCAGGGCAGCATGTGGCGAGCTGTTGGGCAGTTGCGACCCCACGGACCCTATCTCCCGGGAGAAGTCATGTTCCTCATCTCTGGCTTGCCTTTATTGGCCGGCTGGAGTGAACACTGACGAGGAACTGAGCTCCCACCTCATTCTTGCCTTTATTGGCTGGCTTGAGTGGAGATTCGCAAGAGCAAACGTGCTCGGAGGAAGGAAGTATTCCAGTAAGTGCTTGTAGGGATCTTGACCATCTTCCGGGCTCTGGGATTGTTCTGAGAGCCGTGGAATACCTCTCCCCTCCTCGAGCACCTCAGGACATGTTGCCCCCTTGTTGCTACGTCACTATGTGCTAGCGACCTTTTTCGGGGGCCCATTATTGAGTGTGCAAGTCACCCCCTGCCATTTTATCCGTGTATAATAAAACATTGATCAGGCAGGGGCCATAGCCCTTCCATAGTTTTAGGTAACCAGTCCATTTTAACCACCCAAACCCATAGTCCAATATCTTTGTTTCCATATCCTGCAATAGTCCTACACCAACCGGGGGTTGTCCTTGGGTGCACTTGCATAGTGCGTACAGGGATAATCGTCGGTTGGTGCTTCATACTCATTTAATTAAAAAGCATCTAACGGGCCTCTGCGAGTTGGCTTCGGCCCCTCGTACGCCTTCCAAAGGTCCGGGACCCCAGGGTCCCGAGATATATAAACACATATAACAAATAATAATAATAACAAATTATATTTTTATTACATTATTAAACCCTAACCGCCTTACTTATAAACGCGGAATAAAGTTATAAAACGTCAAAAAGTGTATGGTTATACTATACCAAAGTTATTCCTAGCATACCTTTTTTCTGTGTTTATTTGTAAGGCCCTAACTGATCATTTTGATTGCAATAAAACCTTTAATAGAAAAGTATTACGACGTCAACAAGCCGTTAGTTTAAAAGGTATTTTACCTATTATTTAGTTTTAGTAGGTAATTGCGGTGTTCAATCTTTGCCAGCTTTATCAAACAATTGACGGGCACCTCAGAATATTTATTTAAATGTTGGAAGCTCGTTAGTTAGCCCATAAAATATGATGAGAATGTTTTTCAAACAATTTTTTTGCTTTGTGACAGTAATTTTTGTTGTTCTATTATAAGATTTTTTAATTTTTTATTAGTTGGTTAGTATTATAAATGTTGGAACGCCGACGTCTCCCCTCTTGGAGGTGGGCGCTAAGGGCTTTATCACACTAGCGAGTTTCGAGCGAGTGGATAGCGGGGCGAGTACGCAGCGAGCTCGCCGCGAGGTCGCAACGTGTGCGCGGCGAACACACCGCGAAGACGCCGCGGTGCGCAGCGAGCTCGCGGCGAACGGCGCTGTCGACGCCATTTTATGAATGGCACTGAACGTACCACTGGCACTGAATGTACAAAAATCGGATCGTACACCGCGAACTCGCTGCCCACCCGCGGCGAGCTCGCTGCGCACCCGCGGCGTGTTCGCCGCGCACACTTTGCGAACTCGCGGCGAGCTCGCTGCGCACTCGCCTCGCTTTCTACTCGCTCGCAACTCGCTAGTGTGCTAAAGCCCTAATGGCTGCAACACAGTTTTTTAAACGAATGTTTCTGTTAACGAACACTTACAATTTGTGTATCTATATTTTTAGTTACAAATAAAATAAATAAATGATATGAGCAACGCAGGGGATTGGCATCATCTCACCTTATTAGCTCGTCGCCAACCAGGCGTCAACCGCTAAACACCTCCGAGGCGTCGCGGCGTCGCGCGTCGCCTCGCGTACCTACGACGCGCGACGGGCCGTCCACACGCACCCGCTGACCGGCTGGCCGCATCGCCGAGGTAGGCGGGGCGACCTCGACGGCACGCGCTAAGCGGGTGGTCGGCCCTCCGTAAGCGGTGCATGCAGTTTACTAGCTGATCCCGAGCCGAGGCGATACCGTTACGATGCTTTAAGGTTCGTTTTAGTAGGGTTTCATAGAAAGAATCCTGAACGGCTCAAGTTGAGGCGATGCTTATACGTCTGCATTGACCTATAGATACGTACTCTACTTATGTACGTAGATACCATGTCTAACACAAATAGTGAAGTTAATAAATACCTAGATGCTGTTAATGTCCAGTTAATAGTACCTACTATTACGTAATAAGTAGATACTAAAGATCAGCCAAATTATTTTTTATTTCGTACTCGATGTAAAATATCGAATCGTTCCTTCACGACATTTCCAAAATGTAGCATTTTCTTTCCGGTGGCCTTGTTTTGATATCGATTTCATCAGGGCTAAGTATTTATAAATATAGCTAAATACGTGAAGTTGCACCTTACTACTGGGCTAGTAACACTTAGATTGGTTCGAATTAGACTTTATTATACTTAGGATGATTTTATGTGTCGTTAAATATCAAAAACCGGTACATACCGGTTATTGATGTTTAACTACCTATATTAATAAGTGAAAAGTAAGATGTATTTATCGCTCTAGATTATTAAGTTATAGAAAAGAAAGAAAGAAATAAAAAACGTTTATTTGCGGTAAACATGACGCAAAAAAGAACACAAACACAAAAAATAACAAGTTGGGGGTAAATATGCGTCACATCCACGCAAAACGGCCATCGCTCAGCATAATGCTACGACCCTATGCGAGACAGAGCCCCAGCGCTGGTTTTCAGCGACAGCTGGCGTTGACGTGATGACGTCGACCGGTGCAGCATACAATGAGATAAAAAATAACATAAATACACAATACATAATTACTCGTATTATTAGGTTTTTTATTCAACGACTACTTGTGTAAGAGATTGTGTTTATTAGAATATAAATGAAAATTAATATATAAAAAACGGATTATGTTAAAAAATCAGGTTAAAGTATGGACATAAATATATAAAAAAACTGATTAAGGTAAAAAACAGGTTAAAGTATGGACATACCGTTGTTTGCTATAAACTAGCAAAACCTATCGGAGTTTGAAAAAATCACGTTGTTCTTGCCGACGTCACTACCGATAACTCATGGAGACTTCATACTTTACACTGATTCGTCGTCGCGGACGAGTTTAACTTTGATAAACACATGGTAATGGACATACCGGGGTATGAAATAAATGATAGATTTTAACCCTTATTTTAGTAGGTAGTGTAAAGTGTCTTGTGGTGTCGGACGTAAAGAATAGCCTACTAGAGAATGGGTAGCAGCGTTCTCTATTAATTTGTAACACCATACTGCGATCGCCAACCCGCCTGCCAAGCGTGGCGATTATGGAAAATCCCCCCCCCCTCCCCCCTTTGGGAGAGGCCTATGTCCAGCAGTGGACGTCCTTCGGCTGAAATGATGACGATGATTTAGAGTGACTTACCTTGATTTACACAGCCGCACTTTCTCAACGTGCCATTATTATCGGCCGCGTAGGTATTTACTGTTTACTCATGTTATGATAATTATATACAGGTGCACAGGGCCTCAAGTTTTTTATTACAATAGTGTCAGAATGGTCTCGCCATTGTGAGTATTTGACAGTGTTTGTATGGCAAATCTGTCAAAAACTCACAATGAAGAGACCATTCTGACACTATTGTAATAGCAGACTTGAGGCCCTGGTTATTGTTCTATTTCTTCTTAAGGGTGCTACCGCGGCCCATCTTCGACTGTCACCTTTGTCACCTCGCACATGATATCGTCGTTGCGACTTTAAGACCTCATATGTGTCACTTTTTGCAAAATCATTTTTTTACGGCAGCCTTTTTCATATTTTGAAGCTCTATCAAATGCCAAAACTCTCATGTGTACTCGTATACGACGATTTAATCGTCATTTCTTTACCAATTTCAAGATCTATAATATTGTGCTTCCTAATAAAATATTAAAATATCTATTTTCTCATAAAGTTGTTTTTTTTTTAAATATATTTTTTTTATTTTTATTGGTTTGCTCTTGACTCTAGTCTAGGTCAGAGGTGACAGAGACAAAGTCGACGATGGAGTGAGCCAGAAGAAGCCTGTTCACTTTCACTTTGAATAGATTAGGGTTGTATGCGTTCGGAAACACTGAGAGTTCCACTCCTTTGCTTTGCGCATTATAAAAGAAAATTAATTAAAAAATAAATATATAAAATAATTTTACACATAAGAGGTCTTAAAGTCGCAACGACGATATACAAGTCGTAATTAAATTAACTGTAAACCTGAAAATGGGTCATTGTACAGTCAAGCGTTTATATATTCGACAATTTTCAAATTCTTTCCTTTATCAGGACACAATACCTTCTGAAACTTCGGCACTGAGCAGACTTATCGACATCATCCGCTCAGTCTTTTCTAAACTTTGCTGGGATCGGCTTCCAATCTAACTAGATGCAGCTGAATTTGTATTTTACATGGAGCGACTGCCTATCTGACCTCTACAACCTAGTTATTGGGTAACACGATACCCCTTGGTAAGACTGGTTGTCAGACCTTCGGGCTTCTGACTACCCATAACAACTGTCAAAGATCTATGAATGACAACCGAGACCAACGGCTTAACGCACTGACCAGACTATTGCATAGATAAATTTAAAAAAAAAACCGTCTAAAGTAAAAAACAAGCAATATAATCTATAGAATTTTAGTATTGCAGCCCACAAACAAAAGTAACGCCATACATTTTATGTTATTGGTTTGTCAGGGGCCTGCGATACCAAAATTCTATAGATTACTAGCTGACCCGACATACTTCATTCTGTCAAAAGCTATAGTATAAACTAAGAAATGGCCCGGTCATTGATTGTCCAAAATCATGCGTGTGTTACGCAGTTAGGCTTCAGGGACCTATGTTGCTCGTATCTCTAAATAAATATGACACGGTTTTGCAAAACTAGCTGATCTAGCTGGCCACGACTTTCACGACAAGGAAGGATGCCGCCTTCATCCTATAAGTCAAAAATATCAAAATTTACAAGAGGAGAAAAATGTTTATTTGTGCACCTAATCATTACATTCGGTATCATCATGGTGTTGATACTTACATACTTTGTGCACTTATGTGTTGTGAATCACACACGGAATGACGTATTCAAAATATACAGGCGAACATATGAACAGAGTAAGTAGCTGCACTTTCTATTTAGACTGAACGCAATTGTGACTTATGAGTTGAAGCTTAAGTATGCAGCAAGACGTATTCTAGTTCCGAAATCAGTTCCACTATTCATAACAGCTCAGTAAAGAACTGAATCTTTTACGAGTAATTGGCAAATTAACATATACGAGTATCATTTTTATCCAGACAAACTACAATTAACATCTATAAATCAACGAACAAACATGAGATAGACAATTGGTGCCGATTCTCTTGGTTAATCAGCGCTTGACGTAAATTGACGTAATTTTAGTAGGCAAGATTTTAATCACGTCTAAACTTGAATGGAGTTAAATTAAAATTACGTCAATTTACGTCAAGCGCTGATTAATTTGACAGGACTAAACTAAAATTTTTCTTCTGTCCTTTTCTTAATGAAATAGAACGAAAAAGATGCACTGAACTTAAATTTAGTTTAGTTTGTGAAAAAGGGAATCGGCACCAATGGAAGAATTCGTTCTTCTAAAATAAATCTATTCTCATAGTTCCGTTCCGATTAATGCTACGCTACGCTCAATGCTACGCCGTAGCAATGTGCTACGATTTCGTAGTCACTCACATTCGATTTGCTCTTTGTGTGAAAACTAAATCCCTACAAATTAGTGATCGATTAAAGAAAATACGTCACTATTCTTGTCCTAAATGGTTTTCTTTAAGGGGCATTCGTAAAGGGGCCATCATGAAAAAGGGGTTGTTATAAAACGGACATCACGTTTTACAATAAGGTAGCTATAAAATTAATTTTATATGACAAGCAATCGTCTCGAGTGTCATGCATGACACATGTTTTGTTCAAATAAGCATTAAACATTTTGTAATTCATAAAAGTATACTGAAAAAACATAGTAAATTACATAAATATTTTTTTTAGTTGTCCGGAAAAAGAAAGTCCAGTTAATCTCATTTTTTTTTTTTAAATAGTTTTAGTAGGACATGAATACATATGTAAGTAGTGTAGTGAACTGCTATCAGATGGAATACACTGCACAGTGTGCTCCCAAGAGCTGTACTTCCACTGTGCAGGAATAATAGAAGCTGGATTCCGTAAACTTGGTGACTGAAAACTTACATTGCGATTCATAAAGTGTACCTGAACCCCGTCGGCCACTATGGCAACTGAGTTTCGCAACTAGTTGTCAACAAAGAAATAACTTTCGTTCTATGCAACCAGTTGCCAAAGGACAACTTAATTTCTTATTTAGCAAACAGTAGCCACTATCGCAGATTTTGCACAACCAGTTACCCAAAAAAAATATCTACATTTACTGATTAAAAAAAAAAACTATTAAAAAACCTTTTTGGAAGGATTTAAGATTTTTAAACTAGCTTATAAGTTCTTGTCTGTAGTTGTCAAAGTTAACATATCGATGGTCATACGTTGACAACTCGTAACCCACATTTTTTGTGCATTGCGAATTATCAATGGGAACATATTGACTGCCACCGCGGTCACCGGTGACCGCTAACAATAGTTTTTCTATTGTGTCTGTTGTCTAGCAGTCAAAGCCTTAAAAAAAAAAAATATATGTAAGTATCGACCATCGATATACCAAATTGATCTGCTCAATGGATTTGCTCGAATGCAGTTAAGTGTAATAAACGTAAGTTTTCGCTTGGAATAAGTAGAATACTTGTGTAATTTCCAATTGCGTGCTGTGGCGGTGATGATTTTTTCACCAATCATGTCTACTTCATCGCTGATTGAAACCTAGGTAGAGTCAGAATTACTTATATTAAAATAGAACAGGTCACTTTCTGCAAAACTAGCCCCTCGTAGATAATTATCGCCCTATTTCGAAATTATGCCTATTGTCCAAACTGCTCGAGGGCGTACTTCGCAGTTTAATGTGTGTGACTTTGGTGATGAGCAGCATGGTTTTCCTAGTAAGCGATCTGCTACTACTAACCTTATTCCTTCCAATGAATTTATTTGTGTAGGTAGGAGCAACTTGTACAAGTTGATGTAATTTATACGGATTACAATAAATGTTTTGACTGCATTGACCACAGGATACTTTTACGTAAACGTTGTTTAGCTGGAAATTACGGCGATTTATATGGATGGTTTTTCTCCTACATTGAAAACAAATCACAAGCAGTAGAACCACAGGGTTTCACCTCCAATTGGAATGTGGAACCATCTGGACTTCCTCACGGATCCATTATAGGGCCTCTTCTATTTAATTTATTTATAGCAGATATTATTCATCTGTCACTATTCCAAGAGGATCTCAATAAGTTTGTAGATTACTGTAGACTAAACAAACTTCAACTAAAGGTATCCAAATGCTTCCATATGACTTATACACGGAAAAAGAAGACAATTGGTTCAGGTTACGTATCAATAACCAAACAATCACTAAGTTGAACAGTACGAGTATAAGGGACTTTATCCGGGTATTATCCAGAACAGTAAACTCATATTCAAAATGCCTATTGTCGTACAGAAAGCGCAGGTCTAACGCGCGGTATAACTTCGCTGTTCATCTCCTACTGATGCTGTAATGGAGCAAGAGCGTAGCTGTAGCTCATTACTAGAGATCGGATATATTCGGATGCATATTCACCTAAAGTTGAGATGTTGGTTAATATGGAATGCGCTTTTGTATCGAAAAAATCCCGCGGTTCTCGGATCTACAAGTTTAGGTTTCTGATATATGTTTCTGGTATATTTACTTACTTTCAAATGTTGGTAAAAATCCCAATTTTAAATAAATATGCTTCAGATTAGTTATGCAATCCAAGAATCCCGGGATTTTTTTTGAATAAAATTTTTTTTAGTAGTCACATACTATATACACACTCGACTAGTTATTCATTCCCGTTGTTACTGGCGACACGGGATTTTTTTTTTACAATAAAATATTTTAGGGAGCCGCTTCTATACTTTCATAGCTCAAAATTAAGTTTAGGTAAATATGCATCCGAATATCCGATCTCTACTCATCACACAACACATCTTAATATTAAAATGCAGCTTGTTGGATTTACTCCATTGGACTACATTATCAATGTCAGACTGGAGCCAATTACTAGATACTATTTTAAGCCATCTGCAAACAGTAGACATTAAAGATATACCTATTCACAAGACATCACTTACATTCAAGGTAGCCAGTAGACGTCCGTTTTCTTCATGGGCAACGAACCGTTTTGTCACATTTGTATGTGCTATCGAGGATATCCGAATCGGCACACTTTCAAAATAAAATTTAAACAAATATTTGTATAACCTACAAGTAGTTGTTCCGGGTCTGGCTGTTTGTGAATGTGAGTTTAAATGTTTGTTAACGCACCCACAATACGGGAGAAATTCCTAGTTTGGGGCAACGTTATTAAAAAAAAGTCCCTTTTGCGACGACCTATTAAAAAAAAAAATTGTTTAAATTTTCTCAGACTCTGTTACAATGATCACAGATGTCTCGGCTGGTTTTTCACGGTCTTTTTTTTTTTCATTTTCGAAAGCAAAGGGGATGATGAGCGTAGGTAAGAGTTACTATAGCGGCCGAGCGCTGCAAACAAGAATAGTCGATAATAAGAGTAGAATGGTGGTAATAAGTAAGTAAGTAATAGTCGATAATAATAATAAGTAATAGTAAGTAATAGTCGATAATAATAATAAGTAATAGTAAGTAATAGTCGATAATAAGAGTAGAATGGTGGTCATTCGAATGTCCGTGATAGTGTATGTATCTACATACTTCCATGATCCATCGGGCTTATTCTACTAATCCCTCCTGAGAGAATCCCGCTCAGTGGGGAAAACTGAACCCTAATGTAAAAAAAATCTCTTTCAGGGGGATCTTGGAAAATATTTTTTTTTTTCTCAATTCTAGTTTTCCCTCCTTAAAGCGCGATTATCAGGGGTGAATTCTAGACTGGTTTTTATAGATTCCACTTTTCCTCCTAAGGGGGATTTGTGGAATAAGCCGATCCATCTTAACCTAAACGTCACCACAACTCCGGTGAAAATCACGGTCCGTTATCCGGTACAGTCACGAGCACCAATATATATACACTTAGCAAAATTCAAAAGCAATTTTCTTGTGAATAACGATTGCAAGTTTGAAATAAGATCTATTATATAATAATATAAGCATACATTGTTATATAATAAGTCTTATCTCGAAGTTGGAATCGTTATTCACCATGAAAATTGCTTTTGAATTATGCTAAGTGTATACATATTGGTGCTCGTGACTATACAAGCTAAAGATTCTTCGTTTGTGCAGGTTTTTCCGGTTTGTCACTTTCGGATTACCAATCTGTCGGCGTAATATTCCTGAACGTAACGCCGCCGACAATAGTATGTGTCACGTTATTGCTAGGACAAAGGTGGTCCTTAGCCCCCGCACAGTGCACATCAATGAGAGACGATCCCGACATGTCCGAGTATCTACTCCAGTGGAAAATTAAGTATAAACTTGATGGTAAACATATACGTAAGTAAATATTTCCAGGGCACACTTTTTATAACTAAAAAGTATTAACAATGGGTTAAATAACTCAAATAATAACAATAAATGCTGAGTCATATTGAAATTAATGCTAAAAGATAAAAACAAAATTACCCTAAAATTAACATTTTTTTTTTTGTATAACAAAGTTTTTACATTATTCACCCCACCTTTTTTTATCTACTCGTCTAACAGATAGTAAAACCTAAATAATGATATCAAAAATACTTTTCAGTCATTAAAAGTATTTTTTGGGCTTTAAATTTCAAAGTTACAGTACTTTTTGTATGCACGCTTCATAAAAATCGATAAAAAACAAAAATGGCTGCCATTCAGCGGGGGTTGGGTTCCGACCTCACATGTAGAGTAATTTTATTGGTAAAATAGAGCAAACTAACCCTTTAAGTTTGTACAGTATGAAACCGGACATATTGTATAACTATGAGCTGCAATAAAAAAGAAAACACTGTGTGGAGTTTCTGAAAATTGGAAAAGCGAATATGAAATGAGTTTAGTGTTCTGTGGTCTGTCTGCTCCACATTATGCAAAAGCTACCGTTTTGATCAGATTATAACATTACTATATGCTTTATGTATGTATGTATTTATTGTATACGAAAATGGTACACCACTTTGTTACCTGCAGTATTGTCTCTCCAAAGGTTGTCTGTAAAAGATCGCTTTTAGCGATAAGACCGCCCATTGTGACACCGTATGTTCTACATTTATATCTGTAATTTTTATCTTCTATACTAATATATAAAGCTGAAGAGTTTGTTTGTTTGTTTGTTTGTTTGAACGCGCTAATCTCAGGAACTACTGGTTGGAATTGAAAAATTCTTTTTGTGTTGGATAGTCCATTTATTGAGGAATGTCATAGGCTATATAACATCACGCTACGACCAATAGGAGCGGAGCATAAATGAAAAATGTTGCAAAAACGGGAAAAAATATTCCTTTTTGAGAGCTTCCGTTGCGTGCGCTGCGTAAACGGTTTAAGTTACGCAAATATCATGTATGATGGAATTGTTCCTCTTTAAATGTTCTAAAAAAAAGTCCGCGACAGCATATGTCTATCTTTTAAGATTAACTCGCTATAACCTTTTTTATGGTAATCAAATTTGTTCGAAATTAATGCATTATTTGCGAAGGAGTTTTCATAAACATGGTATTAATCCTTATCCAAATAAATACGTTATTCATCACAAGTATTTAATTTTGAACAAAGTTGCCCTTACATCATTTAAGTTCAATGAATATCTTAGGAGATATAACTGTTTTATAATAACTCCGCAGCAAAATAATGATCAACTCTGCGAGGTAGTCTATTCTAAAGTTGAAGAGTTAGTTTTAGGGTTCCGTACCCAAAGGGTAAAATGGGACCCTATTACTAAAACTCCGCTGTCCGTCTGTCTGTCTGTCTGTCTGTCCGTCTGTCACCAGGCTGTATCTCATGAACCGTGATAGTTAGACAGTTGAAATTTTCACAGATGATGTATTTATGTTGCCGCTATAACAACAAATACTAAAAAACAGAAAAAAAAAAAATATTTAAGGGGGGCTCCCATACAACGGACATGATTTTTTTTGCCGTTTTTTTTGCCCCGCCCGCGTGGATGTCGGTTATCGCGTAAAAAAGTAGCCTATGTCCTTCTCTATATCCCAGGCGGTCTATCGGCGGTATCTCAGCGGTTTAGGCGTGAAAACGTTACATACAGACAGACAGACAGAGTTACTTTCACATTTATAATATTAGTAAGGATTTGTATGGATGGTACGGAACCCTTCGTGCGCGAGTCCGACTCGCACTTGGCCGGTTTTTTGTTTTTTGAACGCGCTAATCTCTAGAACTGCGAGTTGGATTTGAAAAAATCTTTTTGCATTTTACAGCCCAATTCTTGAGGAAGAATAACATTCCTATTAACTAGGACACAATTTTTTTTAAATTAAAGTTTATGCGAAAATGAAGTAAAATCACGGGCAGGCAATGTGTTGCGACGGGGTGGGTCGGGGGAACAAGAAATTTAACGCGGACGAAGTCGCGGGCAGAAGCTAGTGGTGTATATAATAAAGAGTATTCTAGCTATCTATCTATTACCTCCAGATTCGCTAGTTTTTAATAGGGATGAGGACAAAAAAATCCGTCATGTAGGTTATTAACAAATAATGGACACGTATTTTTTCTTTTTTTACGTTATCAAAATATTACGGCGATACATTGAGATCAAATGTGGCATGACGTCACTTCTCAGTAGATTTTATACGTAGCTGTAACGTAACTAGCCCCCTCTCCCCAAGTTTAATGTGTTTTATCTAAGTCAATTTTTATTATTTCTAAAATAAACGGGATATTTACCATGTTTATTAATTGTTTTGCCGAAATATCGGGAACTCAAAACAATTAATAAACATGGTAAATATCCCGTTTATTTTAATAATAATATTAGTGACCATGACAGTTTAAAAACTTAGTCAATTTTTATTAATATGATAAAGCAAAAAATACGTGTCAATTTTTTTTTTTATTATCTGTTTGATGGGTACTAAACAGTTTTTGTTTTTTTTTTATCCAGGACACATCCCTATTCCATGATATAACAGTAGCGCCCTTCGTTATGAACTGGACACAAATCCACAGGAAAATAAATCAATCTTGCCTAGCCTTTCCCAAAAATGTTCGGGTCGGCTTCCAGTCTTGGCCAGTAGTCAGTCAAAATTCAAAGGGATTTCACGGGCCGGGCACAACTTCGGCTTGTGGTACAGACAAATCTAACCCAACAGTCATTCCGGTTTCTAATCCCAACTATACGTAGGCAGATCCAATTTTTATTGGATCTACCTACGTAAACCATGTGTCAATCTTGTCGTGATGTGTTGTCTATTCAAATCATCTGTCCTCACCTTTGACCCAAAGTATTGGTCAAAGGTTTATCAAAACAATCGCGACTCGATTCGTTTTTGTGAAGTCGAATCAGACAGGCTCGTGGGTGTAAGTACGTATATTTGTAGGTATTTTTATTTTATTTCATATATTGAAAACAAACAGTAATATATTTAAAATAAACAGAAAACATTTAACTAAACAAATAAACTACCCATTACTTACATTTTCCACAGATTATAACTTAATTATTTAAAAATTGATGGCAAATTTTAACTGTCACAATCGTTCATCATTTCAGCCGAAAGACGTCCACAGCTGGACATAGGTCTCCCCCAAAGGGGGGAATGGGGGATTTTCCATAATCGCCACGCTTGGCAGGCGGGTTGGCGATCGCAGTATGATGTTACAAATTAATAGAGAACGCTGCTACCTATTCTCTAGCGGACGTCTTATGTGATAGCTGAATATATGGTGTATCGACCTCTTAACGGCGGACCACTATTTACGCCACACCCTGTATGCCAGTTCCATGGAACTACTGGGAGAAAAAAATCCCAGTAGTCCCATACCTAATGGAACTTATAGAGAATGGAACTACTGGGATACGGCGGGTAATATGATACGCCTTGGACCCTTGGTCTATGGTCATACTAAATGTCTCAATCATATGATGTTTTTACTGATTTTATAGATTTTATTATTTACTTAACGAAGGTCTATCACGTCTCCAGCTTTATTATCTACTATATAAAAATAAGTCGGGTTTTCCTTCCTGACGCTATAACTCCAGAACGCACGAACCGATTTAACCAATTCTTTTTTTTTAATGTTCGTTGAAGTCCAAGGATGGTTGGTAGGTAGGTAGGTAGGTAGGGTAGGGTAGCGTAGGGTAGGGTAGGTAGGTAGGTAGGTAGGTAGGTAGGGTAGGTAGGTAGGTAGGTAGGAAGGTAGGGTAGGTAGGGTAGGGAAGGGTAGAGTAGTGGAGTTTATACTATAGCTTTTGACAGAACGAAGTCTGTCGGATCAGCTAGTACTGGTATAGATAATAAGTAAACAAAAAAGTATTATAAAATAATATGGTATTTCTTCGTACAGATTCCGACATCAAACGGACTTTAACGCATTCTCATTTCAACAGAGGCGATTACCACAATAATATTGGACTATTCGAGCATGCGGAGCCGATATTAAAAAAAGAGTATTATGTTGGTAAGTTGACATCCACATTACAAGGGTAGTTCTTCAAAAAGTATTCTCCGCGTAACTTTCATGGCGAATTTTTCTTTTGGAATAATCTACATATAAATGTACACACATTTAAAACGATGTAAAAATAATACATATTTTTTTTATTTTATGTAAATCGGTGCATAAATTACAGAGATATTCTGTTTTTAAATTTCTGTGCCCACGAAAGTTACGAAACACGGCACGAAAGTTACAGACGTATTTTCTACAGGCAAAATATAGTTTCATATCCTTATTTTTTCTCAAATTTCCAATTTATAAAATAAAAGACTTATTATTTATGAATCAACTTTTATTTGAGATCAACAATTATAGTGTTAACTGTTTTCGGTATTTATTATTTAATATTTTATTTTGAAAAAAATTGAAACACATGCATAAACACTTATACAAATACATGACCCCCTTTTTTGAGCTTCGCAATAATCGAGTAAATGCATCTGCAGCGTCACAAGTAATCTAAAGTTATCATTCAATGGAGATATGTAACTTTCGTGGACAAATAACCACGAAAGTTGTGCCACGAAAGTTACGAAAATTTCATATTTTTGAGAATTACGATTAAACTTATAGGTAAATAAACAAACAAAGTACTTGGGAATAATCTCGAAGATCTATCTTATTCCTTAATCCAAAATGAGTTGGAAAATTATAAGCATTACCCTTCAAAATATGCGCATGAAAGTTTTTAGACCAAGGCTACTTGAAAATATTCAAAGAATAACTAGCCTCGTATTTTTTTGTTTAGAAGCGATGAACGTACGTGTCTCCCCCTCTGAAGCCGGGATACTACTGAGCGTCCGCGCAGCTAAAACGTGTAGCGACATGTTGGCGCTTTTGGAAGATAGGTGCAGTTTTGTTGCGCGCTCTCGAAACTAACAAAATCGTGTGACAGAGACATAATGCCTATTAACTATTGTAACTTAAGATATAAAATTAATGTTATTGGATAATTATGATGCATAGTTAAATACGATTAATTTGATGTATTACATTATATGCTTATGAATTGAATACAAAAGTTATCAAAGTTTGCCGTGAGCGCGAACAGAGTGTGACGCGCGAAGAACACCGATTTTGCTCCCGTTTTCGACATTAGATATTTTTTTTTATAAACATTATAAATAATTTTAGATGTTTAATGTTTAAATTATGTACACATATCAATAAAGATTAATCTGTATTTGGTCCTAAGACTGAATATTTAATACGTTACGAATTAAGACCGTGTGACCGCGTTTTGAGGGACCTCGAAGAACTACCCACAACTGTAAATCTGTTAATATTAAATAGGAATGAAATATTTGAAACTCCTTTATAAACATACCTGTAAAATGATTGAATAGCAAAGTCCTGCTCATATGTCGCACTAGCGATGTGAATTCAATTTAGATCCAAAATGCAAATTATTCACTCGCAAAATATGGCAATATTGGCACGGTGAATGTAAATAACATAAATGCTACTATCCGGTTATTGAAAACTGCTGGTACCCACTAGAGGTGTGCGTCGATCGGCGTGGCGTGGATATGTAAAAAAAAAAAAAAAACAAAGGGGCGTCCCACGACTTTGCCACAGAGGGCAAGAAAAATTTACTAAATGAAGACTTCATTTTTATTTTAAAAACAATACGAATGGCGTTCAAAGAATTTTAAATAATCGCCTGTCTGAACCGGGACTCGAACCAGCTAAATCTGAAAAAAAAAACCAAAAAACCTGTCATTTTACTGTACCGATCGAAAGGCTCAATCATATACATTTATTTCTTATTTATTTATTTATTTATTTATATATACTTTATTGTACATCAGATTACACATTACAAAAGAAAAGAAAACTTATACACTATAAAATATACAATGGGCGGCCTTATCGCATACTGCGATCTCTTCCAGGCAACCTTGGCATGGACAGTGAATTTATGGACATAAAATGGGGTTGTCATTGGTGCAAAAATAAAAAGTATAACAGTACAATATCCTATAATAGATACACAGATATATAATAGATACATAGATACATACATACTAACTAAATAAGCAAATAAAACAAATGAAGACTAGATTATTACAGTAAACAACGAGAACAAAATCACAACAACAAGTAATGTTCCTTCACGAGTCTTTTAAACATAGGCAGCGATTGCGCGCGTTTTATTGTATCCGGCAATGCATTCCACAAACGAGCGGCCTGGACAGTAAAGGATTTGTCAAGGAAAGTTGTGGAATGCATGGGCATTTTAAGCTTCAAGTTATCTGATGACCTTAAAAATTTCGTGTGGGAGTCGGAAAGAAACTGGAAACGTTTTTTAAGATAGAGAGGGGTGGAAGGGGAAAAGAGCACATTATACAAAAGGGAAAGAATATGAGCATTCCGGCGAAGGCGAATTGGTAACCACTTAAGCTTCATACGAAATTCGGAAACATGGTCATATTTGCGTAAACCGTATATGAACCTAATACAGAAATTTTGAAGCCGCTCAAGTTTATCGAGTTGGTTTTGAGTAATGTCAAGAAAGCTGGCATCAGCATAATCAAGGATGGGTAGAAGAAGTGATTGTGCAAGCGCAATCTTGGTGGCAGTCGGTAGAAAATTACGCAGTCTCCTCAAAGACGCAGCGGAAGCAAACAGCTTGCGGCTAACCTCCTGTAGCTGAGCAGTCCAAGAAAAGTTCTTGTCTATGATAATCCCCAGGTTTTTCACTTTGTCGCTGAACGGAATAACTGAGTTGTCAAAAGAAACTTGGGGAAGAGTCGTCCAGTCAATCCTAGATAACATAGCATCCATACTTATATTATAAATGTGAAAGTAACTCTGTCTGTCTGTCTTTCTGTCTGTCCGTCTGTCTGTATGTTACGTTTTCACGCCTAAACCGCTGAACTGATCGTCATGAAATTTGGCAGAGATATAGCCCGGGATATGGAGAAGGACATAGGCTACTTTTTTACGCGATAACCGACATCCACGCGGGCGGAGCCGCGGGCAAAAGCTAGTCTAAAATAAATGGAAGATCATGAAATTTAATATTTATTTCCTATTACCCTACCGTGTCGCATAGTAAGATTATACAAGATAAAGTCCGATATAAACTACTCTGATTTAGCTCAGGTGAAAGATGATAAAAGAAATACCTATAAAAAGGAACCCACAAAGCTAAACATCTTTACTAAAAACTTCAATATACGTCAGTCACCAGGGCCTCAAGTCTGCTATTACAATAGTGTCAGAATGGTCTCTTCATTGTGAGTTTTTGACAGATTTGCCATACAAACGCTGTCAAATACTCACAATGGCGAGACCATTCTGACACTATTGTAATAGCAGACTTGAGGCCCAGGGCCTCAAGTCTGCTATTACAATAGTGTCAGAATGGTCTATCATTGATTTCATAATTGTTGATTTTGACAAGTTTAGTACTAATATAATGGCGTCATTATGACTTTCCAATGGTCAGCCACTGACACTCCATTGAATGAATTGGTAATCTCGTACATAATGACAAATTAAACTTCCTACTAAACTTCCAACTGCCTACTACTTCAGATTGCTTATAACACTAATAAATAATATGTAAAAATATATATACATAAATGAAATCTGGCATGAATAAATGTTCAAAATGCCATTGTAATACAATTCTATTACGAGACCATTGACCGACCAATGATCGACCATTATGAATTTAGCAGATTACGTACTTTTAGCAAAATGACAATGGGATCGTGTTGGAGTGATGAATTTATAAAAATAGCAGACTTGGGCCCCAGTTCTTAAACACCTTAAAGCCCATCTTATTTCTACGTATTTTGTTTCTTATACGCTGATTAAATTAAGTCATTATCGCTTAAAAATAAATAACTAGATTAAAAAACATACATATATGAACTGATACGATTCTGTGATGTCCTGTGTACCGGTTATCTGCGTATTTGCTATCACTAGAATGCAACAGTCCATTTCCGACCTGGTAGAGAACGGACGTGCGCATTAACAATAAATTGCATCCGCGATACTAACTCAACTCACATCTCGGTCTACACAACTGACAGAAACTTTATTAAAGCTACCTCCTGCTCTTGCTGACCAGAGAATCATCAGCGATGTGGTTTCCAGGGAGTTCCGCGCATAGGAATTCCGTAAGTTTTTATTTCTTAATTACGAGTTATGTTACCTCATTTTGTTTCAGCACCTAAAAACTTTGTGGTTAATGATGAAAGTTTAGAAAAATATGAAAATCAAATGGCTATCATTGATTGGGAACTAAGTTTTTCCCAGAAAGGTCTGTATTTGATGTCGTAATGATTTAATTACGGCTATTTTGAGTACTTATTGTTTTTTTGAATTTCTTAGGACTCTTTAAATTTCCTTTTGTTTCTTTGTGAGTAAATTGGCTTGGATTGTGTTTGATTGATTGAGTGGACCAATGTTTCACTGATTTATGGACTTCATTAAATGAATTAACAATATTATACAGCATTGCTTCTTCTTACGATATCAATCCATTGGATTAAAAGACAACAGATATACATTTCCGACTAAACTCTGCACCTGTTGATTGTTAAAAAGCTGAGAGCAAACTTTCTTTTGTTTGTTTAAGGTGACGTTTCAGATTCCCTCGCCAATACAGTTCGACCGATTTTTTCTGACAAATGTTCGATTTATGCTAATTCCATAGTCGAGCAGTTACGACCATATGAGTTTTGTGTGAATTTTAAACAAAGCGGACCTAATGCGGGTTAGTGTTGAAATGTAAATTAGTTAAAAGCTTTTGCCAGCGGCTTCGCCCGCGTGGAGGTCGGATAGTATCCCACGGGAAAGTACTATCGGGATAAAAAAGTATCCTATGAGTTACTCCAGATTGCAAACTATGTGCCAAATTTCATTAAAATCCGTTCAGCCCTTAGCGTTATTAAGTAAAAAAGCGGCCAAGTGCGAGTCGGACTCGCCCATGAAGGGTTCCGTAGCAGCAATTGCGGTTTACGATTTATGACGTATAAAAAAAAAAATCTTACTAGATCTCGTCCAAACCAATTTTCAGTGGAAGTTTACATGGTAATGTACATCATATATTTTTTTTTGTTTTATCATTCTCTTATTTTAGAAGTTACAGGGGGCATGCAAAATATATAATGCAGGGCGGCCTTATCGCTTACTGCGATATCTTCCAAGCAACCTTGACATGGACAGTGATTTTCTAGACATAAAATGGGGTTGTCATTGGTGCACATTTTTTTTTTACCATCTGTAGATGTTTCTCTTAAATTATTTCGTGTTTGAATAGATACACCTTATATAGATAAAGGATCTTTAACTTCAATGGAATGAAATATAAATATATCTTCACTGGATCAGGACTATCTCCCAAACGTTCGGTTTTGTAGGGATGCAGATGGAGCTTACACGCATAGAGACAATCCGTAGCATGCGCTACGCCGTAGGCCCGTAGCACGCGCTACGCCCATAATACAATAGCGCGGCGCATAGCAAACAGAGACGTCACGATACAATTATGTAAAATATTTAAATAAAGTGAAGTTAAAGGGCGCTACACACGGCTAAGATATTATAGTATTTTATCTTAAGAGTTTATACTACCTCAGCGCCACCTTACTCTGTATCTCGCTCGCACACTATTGCTACCGGTCACGCGGTTTTGTAATTGCTTTATTGAACCTTTGGCATCAAAATAATTTAATTATTACATACATACGATGCATTGTTATTATGAAACAAACCGTTTATTAAGACATAAAAACAGAGAATTTTGATGACTTTGTGACCTCCAAAATAAGAAAATGAAAGATAATTAGAAAAAACTAATCAGCGCATTTTGAAGACGAGAATGTTCAGCTAATTATGCGCTGAACAGATTTTGAAAATAATTCTTAATTACTCTAAAGTAGAGCACAAACATACCTCGAAATGTTGTTGGGCAGAAAGAGCTGTATTCAACGCTTGATTTACCTAACATAATCCACCTCGATGTACTAAAAAAAAATTACTATCTATTACTTATATTATGTTTATTTCTGTGCAATAATAATATTTCATGTTATTTCTTTAATTTGTTTAAAAAAAAATTACAAAGTTGCGCAAATAACTCACCGCGAGTGAATTCTGCGAGACTGCAGCCTTAAGATACAATATCGCTCGCCATACAATTCAATGGACCATTACACACGACGAAGATAATATTTATTTCATATTTTCGTATCGTAAGATAGAGAGCGATATGAGAATTTATCTTAACATAACATAACATCTTAAGTTATTAAATCACTCTCTAGATTGGTTCAACACAGGACGCGTGCGGTCGCGACGAAAGCTTACAATATATTATCGTATCTTCGATCTCTGTGATGGCCTAATATATTTTAATTTAAAACCTTAAGATAAAATATTATAGTATCTTAGCCGTGTGTAGCGCCCTTTACTTAGCTCGCGGTGTGGCATGCTCTTGAAGAAGGAAGGCGGCTCACGGCTTGGGTGTGGGTTCAATATGTTTTTTCGTAAATGATTTTTACATTGCGTCGAAATGTCTTACACTGAAATAAAATTGACTAAAATAAAACATGTGCGCATTCGCTTTGGGGGATTAGATACCATAACCTTGTCTAGTGGATACGGACGGATCTGATTCTTCTTTTCAATATTTTAGATCACGGCGCCATGCTTGTGTTGAACTCGAAGATCATTGGATTCTTCTCCTGGGGCGACATTAGAGGAAGAGGCGTGCCTTTAATTATTTTAAACATTTTACATTTTAAAGAATGGTTTGAAAGTATAGTTTACTTATGAAGTATTTCCGTTAGTTCATATTTTCTACAGCACTTTCAGCTTCATGTTAAATAAATTCCTTTGGTCGTTACTCAGGAAGATTTTTTTTTTACAGATATTTCATTTCATTTAATTGTTGGTAAAACTCTCGATTCTGTTATAAGTAGGATCGGATAATCGGATGCATATTTAACTAAAGTTAATTATTAGCTATGAAAGTATGGAAGCAACTTCGTAAAATATATTTTTTGTAAGAAAATATCCCGTGATGCCAGAAATACCGGCAATGCATAACTAGTCGGGTGTATAGTATGGAAGCGACTTCTAAAATATTCTTTATTAAAAAAAAAAAAACCCGGGATTCTTGGATTGCATAACTATTCAGATGCATATTTATTTAAAATTATTTTAACCCCCTATGCTTATTATGTGTACATATGTAGGGTGTAAGAGTAGGGGTGGTGTGTGTTAGTTAAAATAAAAAAATAAAACACCGGAACCGCGGGATTTATTCGATACAAAAGCGCTTTCCATAATAGCAAACATCTCAACTTTAGGTGAATATGCATCCGAATATCCAATCTCTAGTTATAAGTTACTTTATACAAAATTATAAGTCGAACTATAATCGTGTACTTTCTCGATAAGTTTATCAATAAGTAGTAGTAGCCCCTAGTAGCATTTTTGTTGGCGTTTGGTTGGGCCACATACCTCTGAAGGTGGCCCAACGAAATGCCAACGGAAAATGCTACTAGGGACCATAGGTACTCACCTGCAAAATTGCATGGATACCTTAGTGCCTATTTTCCAGTGAACATTTGAGTTCAAATTTTCGAAAATAAAACTAGCTTTCGCTTTTCGCTTCACACGATTTTGTTTCTGTACTGTCCATGGATTTTTGCAGTCGACCGTACGAGTATTTGACATAAAATATAAAAAATCTGTATACCTAATGTTTCCAGGAAAGTTCAACTGAGTATATCGCAGTCCACTGCTGGACATAGGCCTATCCCAGGCTGCGCCACAACACTGTTTTCCGCGTTCCACATCCAGTTTGTCCCAGCCACCTTTTGGAGGTCGTCGGTCCATCTAGCTGGGGGGCGTCCCACACTACGCTTGCCGATACGCGGTCTCCACTCCAGGGCCTCAAGTCTGCTATTACAATAGTGTCAGAATGATCTCTTCATTGTGAGTTTTTGACAGATTTGCCATACAAACACTGTCAAATACAATGGCGAGACCATTCTGACACTATTGTAATAGCAGACTTGAGGCCCAGGACTCGACAAACATAGCCAGCCCACTGCCACTTCAGCTTGCTTACTCTGCAAGTTATGTCGGTAACTCCGGTTCTCTTCCGGATCATTTCATTCCTGATTTTATCCTTCAAAGAAAGTCCGAGCACAAAAAGTTCCAGGAAAGTTAATCTATTATAAATGATATAATAGATTAACTTTCCTGGTTATATTGAGTATTATGTTGAATTCCACGCGAACGAAGTCGCGGGCAGAAATTAGTTTTGAATAAGACCACTAATGTTTGCTTAGCGAATAATGATTAACATCTAATTAGTTTTTATCAATATCATTGTTTTGCAAGTATTGCACCTGCCATGTTATGTCATATGTTAACACTAGAGTTCGGATATTGCTCTGAAATTATGGAAGCGTCAAGCGACTTCTTAAATATTTTTTTCTTAATATCAACAAATATAATTAAATAAAGTCCAAGAGAAAACTCAGAAAGTACAATTCATATGTACTTTCTGAGTTTATCTTGGACATTACTGACATCGGTGAAGGAAAAACATCGTGAGGAAACCTGGACTTATCTATATACTTATACTTATACTTAATATATAAAGCTGAAGAGTTTGTTTGTTTGTTTGAACGCGCTAATCTCAGGAAATGCTGGTTGGAATTGAAAAATTATTTTTGTGTTGGATAGTCCATTTATTGAGGAATATTATAGGCTATATAACATCACGCTACGACCAATAGGAGCGGAGCATAAATGAAAAATGTTGCAAAAACGGTTTTTTTTTTCCTTTTTGAGAGCTTCCGTTGCGTGCGCTGCATAAACGGTTTAAGTTACGCAAATATCATGTATGATGGAATTGTCCCTCTTTAAAAGTTCTAAAAAAAAATCCGCGACAGCATATGTCTATCTTTTAAGATTGACTCACTATAACCTTTTTTTTGGTAATCAATTTTTTTCGAAATTAGTTCATTATCTGCGAAGGAGTTTTATAAACATAATATTAATCCTTATCCAAATAAATATGTTATTAATCACAATTATTTAAATGAAAAACCAAATTGTCCTTGACATCACTTGATTTCAATCAATATCTTAGGAGATATCTTAATTTTAAAATAACTCCCCAACAAAATAAGTAGAAAATTCATTATTTAAACCACTTTCTCTCTTACGAGTAGGTGACGCAGTCGAAGTTGCGCGGGTCAGCTATATAATTTACTAGCTTTTGCCCGCGGCTCCGCCCGCGTGGATGTCGGTAATCGCGTGAAAAAGTAGCCTATTTATTTATTTATTTATTTAAACTTCTTACACACAATAAGGTACAAAGGCGGACTTAATGCCATAGGCATTCTCTACCAGTTAACCAAGGGTAGTGAAGAGATAAGATGGCAGGTGCTATATTTAAGAGTAGATAATAATAATAATAAAAATATTAAAGATAAAAAATAAAATAGATACACAAGTATGTCCTATGTCCTATGTCCTTCTCCATATCCCAGGTTAATGAATTTCTCTGCCAAATTGTATGACGATCGGTTCAGCGGTTTAGGCGTGAAAACGTAACATAACAACAGTCCGACATGCAGACAGACAGGCAGACAGAGTTACTTTCACATTTATAATATTAGTATGGATAAAGCTGAAGAGTTTGTTTGTTTGGTTGAACGCGCCAATCTCAGGAACCACTGGTTCGAATTGAAAAAATATTTTAGTGTTAGATAGCCCATTTATCGAGGAAGGCTATAGGCTATCTACGCTACGATCCTTAGAAGCCAAGCGAAAAGAACAAAAGTCAGAAAGAACGCTAAGCTATAACGAAGTTTTAGCGCGGGCGAGCGACGGGATGTGACGCGATGGGTGGGCCGAAATTCCACGCGGACGAAGTTGCGGGCAGAAGCTAGTAGTTAATATAAGTCTGAAATCGCCAATCCGTCTTGAGCAAGCGTGGTGATCAATGCTCGTGCCTTCTCTGTATGAGAAGAGGCCTTAGCCCAGCAGTGGGACAGTTATAGGCTGGTATTATAATTAAAAATTTTTTTCTTTATATTTTTTTTTCTTTTAATTTTGGGTTTTTATTTGTTTTAAATAGTATAATTATAATTTTAATGTACGTGTGTGTCTATGGACTGTGAATGTCTGAATTAAATAAATTATTATTATTATTTATTATAAATCCCGGGATAAAATTCGGGAATGCAAAACTAATCGAAAACATGATATGGAAACTTCTTAAATATGTGGCATTATTTAACTTTACACCATTAGCTAGCATTCGATTCTATAGTCAAATTCCGGAACCGCGAGATTTTTACGATCGATACAATCGATCGATGCATTCCATAATTAGCCAACACTTGAAAGTAAATATAAATTCGATTCACTAAATTTGTTGAACCCGTAATCGCGGAATTTTTTCGATACAAAAGTGCATTTCATACTAGCCAACACCACAACGCATCCGATTACCCGATCTGTAGTTATTGCCCTGATTTTGACCCAGTTAACTTGCAGTAAATGCCTGTAGCATTGAATCCGCCTACTTCAATACTTACAATTGTCTAATGGTTTATAGTATAAGTAGTTGATTAACGGTCAAGTTTATTAAAGCGAGGAGACAACTTCAACTGTAGTTTTTACTATGAGATATTGCCTTGGCAGCGACAGGCAAATCTATAACTGTTATCTTTATACATAATATAAAACAAAATCGTTTTTCGCGCCATTCTGTGTGATCGCATAGTTCTTCTAAAACAGTGTTTTTCAACCTTTTTCATAGTGTGGCCCCCTTAGTATGGAAACATATTTCGCGACCCCCTACCCTCCGCGGTTTCTAACTTGGAATTCAAGTCTGTCACTTAGGTTACTTTTGGGTTAAGCAGAAAAACAGAATACCCACAATTAACCACAAAAGCTTCGAAGTATTTGATTCCATTTGGAACCTCCTACTTGTGCGAGATAACGGTTTACATCGATGGTTCAATTAAAAGGCAAACAGAGAAATCACCGAAATTTAGAGAACGAAGTAACCGAATGTGTAAAAAAAAATGGTTAATGGGAAACAGGCGCAACAATCACAATAATTTGTGTGTACCGTATGTTCAACTTTACATTAATAATTCATGTGACTACTAGGTATTTGAAGATTTGTGTTAACCTAAACCTTTAATATATTTTTTTTTGTTAACAAATATAACATTTTGAACTAATATGATTTTATATTTATAAGCTTGCTTTTTTTAAAGAGGCTTGGCGACCCCCTATGACTTGGCGACCCCACATGTTGAAAAACACTGTTCTAAAATACACAGTACACAATGAATGTTGATGCGGTTTTCATCATAATTTATTCCGGAAGGTTTATACATTGTGTACCTACAATACATATTTGACTTAGATGTCACCACATCAGTACATTGCACCCGTGCGAAGTAGGGGCGGCGCCGGCGCTAATAGTAATTATTACCTACTAAAAATAGGTAAGCAGGTACTTAAAATAGTATAAGTTGCGTTGAAATTACTTTCATAAACCGGTATGATACCAAAAACCGGTCAAGAGCGAGTCAGACTCAAGCACCGAGGGTTACGTACAATAAAAAATCATCAAAAGCAATGGCGCTGACCTAAAACTGCAATATTAGAAAATGTGTGCTATTTAGAGACATCGGTTTATTTTTCCTGTAATCTTTACATAAACTTCTATCATATAGAATAATTTCAGATTTTTCTCTATGCAAGGTTCGGAAATAAGGGGGGCACGGTATTTTTTTTTTCGTCAAAATTCGAATACTATGCGGACAGAAACCCGTTCAGTCCCTGTTACAAAAAAAATCCTTCTTATTTACAAAATAGTTGGGCAAACGTCATCTAAAACTGTTTCAAATTTCAAGTTGAGCATTAGTAGGTTTTTTTTTTTTTTTTTTTTTTTTTTTTAATCTTTATTTATTTAAGGGATTTTTGTACACATATGCGACGATGTCAATCCCATCGTGCTTTTACAAATACTAACTTACTTCTAAACTTAATTAACAAATCTAAGTCACACAAGCATTAGTAGGTAGTTCTTGAGATATCCGGCTGTGACAGACACAGATATCCGGCTATGCACCTAGCTTCTGACGTTTCATAAGTGCCCATGTAGGTTTATGTGAAATAAAATATTTTGATTTGATTTGATTTGAGACGGGCAGAATGATTCGCACCTTAAGGGTTCCTTTTTTACCATTTTGGTACGCAACCCTAAAAAAAGGAAAATAATTTACTGAAAATACATAAAACAACCTGAGCTTATACTTATAATGATTTTTTAACAGCTTAATTGCAATGTCAAAGGATGCCTTTGTGAGAAAATGTCAATGCACATACATATTCTGTAGATAACTAGGAAGCTAGGAACCTCATTAAAATGTTTCCACTCAAGTAAATCATATTTCTATTTAAATAGCAATGCGTTTAATCTGCTTGTATTTCATAGGGTGTAATTTTATGTTTATTAATTTAAATGATACAATATTATTCAGAAAGTTCGTTAGTGCTATGTTTGCTAGTAACTGTAAAGTAGGTGAGAGAGAATTAAATCTTATACTCGTATATAAAATTCTCGTGTCAAAATGTTAGTTACCATACTCCTCCGACACGGCTTGACCGATTTTTATGAAATTTGATATGCATATTCAGTAGGTCTGAGAATCGGCTACTATCTATTTTTTTTTTTAAGTTTTTGGTGGGTAGGTAGGGTAGGGTAGGGTAGGGTAGATAGGTAGGTAGGTAGGTAGGGTAGGGTAGGTAGATAGGTAGGTAGGTAGGGTAGGGTAGTGTAGTGTAGGGTAGGGTAGGGTTGGGTAGGTAGGTAGGTAGGTAGGGTAGGGTAGGGTAGGTAGGTAGGGTAGGTAGGGTAGGGTAGGGTAGGGTAGGGTAGAGTAGAGTAGAGTAGAGTAGTGGAGTTTATACTATAGCTTTTGACAGAACGAAGTCTGTCGGGTCAGCTAGTCTTCTTATATTGTATAAAATTCTCGTGTCACAATGTTAGTTACCATACCCCTCCGAAACGGCTGGACCGATTTTTATGAAATTTTATATGCATATTCAGTAGGTCTGAGAATCGGCTACTTTCTATTTTATTAAGTTTTAGGTAGGTAGGTAGGTAGTGTAGGGTAGGGAAGGTAGGTAGGTAGGGTAGGGTAGGGTAGGTAGGTAGGTAGGGTAGGTAGGGTAGGTAGGGTAGGGTAGGGTCGGGTAGAGTAGAGTAGTGAAGTTTATAATAAAGCTTTTGACAGAACGAGATCTGTCGGGTCAGCTAGTATTTAAATAAAAGTTTACTGGCGAGAGAATAGTCCATACTATAACCCAAAGTCTCTAATTCAGATAATTTATGTAAACAAAGTAATGTCAAGAAATTTCACTGTTAAAATGACAGGACAGTGGTGCAAAACAATTTAACATATTCTTTTTTTGTAAATAGTCATCAATTAATTATAAGAACTATGCAAACAAAATACCGTTGCTAAACAATGTATTGTGTAGTATGTCGGAGACACGGCATATGATCGTCATAATTAGCCCTTTTAAGTCCAGTGCTAGACGTAGGCCTCCTAAAATCTATTTCCACTCGAAACAGTTTACTGCCGTTTTCATCCAAAATGTGGCTAGATATGCTACTTAAATTATGAATCTATGAATGAGAGTTGTAATATTAGTGTTGTTGAAGATGTAAAACATTTGAAAATGTTTAGATCTTCTGCATTGTAACCAGTATCATAAAATATTTTATACCAGAAAATCTCCTTTTTTTAATAACTTTGTTTAAAACCAGAAATTTATAAAAATAATTACGGTATGATTATTTGTTAATTATTATTTCTTAAAATCAGTAGGTACTGAAAAGAAAATGTAACCTCTTTTTTCGCCATTTTATGTGAATTACCATTACGAAGATATTTTTTTGATATGTTATCCCCTTTGTTTACATAAATTATCTGAATTTGAGACTTTGGGTATAGCTAGCACATATTCGTAATTCTACATCCGTCACCGGTAATTACCTAATTTATTTGTTTATTTATTGATATGGCACTTCAACGACTTAATTATTCACTAAAACATACACAAATAAAGATTACATACAGTTTTAATTATAGGGGTGATTTTTTGTCAAGTTATTAAAATAAATCTATTAAATCAAGATAATCCTTCAATAACATTTGGGAATCAAAAATGAAAGGGGGTTCTTCCTATTTGATATTGTAAATACGTCACTTACAGAAGTGCACAGCACTAGCATTATAGGACTTGAAGGTTAAAGGACGTGTAAGATACCGGTAGTTGAATTCGTTACAAAATAAAGCGAAAATAAGCTATGTTCACAAATACATTACAAAGTACAGAAATATTTAACAAAATAACAAAAAATATAACAAAAAGAAAAACGCCGAAAAAGAAGGAAATGAAAGTGGGTACAAATATTATTATATATATTTATTTTTATTTTTATTGTTGACCATAATGAAGGATGGAGGATTACGAATATTTATATGCTAGCTAGTATGGACTATTCTCTCGCCAGTAAACTTTTGTAATTGAATACAGTTGAAGATCGACCAATTGGGGAGGAATAATCATTAAACTTGCACACGTCTACCTATAGGTAGCCATATCTAATGCAGACCGGTGCAGCCATGTCACCTCAGTGTGAAAATGCTGACGGTCGCAAACTTATCTACAGAGATAAACTCTAAACATAACTTGGAGGTGCATCTACGCTAAACGAGCCGAGCACGAGCGGAGCTACACTGCGTTTCGTCGTTCGCGGCGTCAAGTGTGAACTTTGGACAAAATCAAAACGCTAGTTTTGATTTACAAGACCCCAATATAAACTACCGTATATAATTTTTTTCAGTATCCCAAGAATTTAAAAAAAAGTTACAGTCAATATTAAACCGAAATTGAATGAATGGGATACGAGTACTGCTGGCATTAGAAAAAGCAGATATATTTTATACAATTTGTGCCACAAGAAATCATTGACTTCTGATCAAGCCCTTCATAATTATGTCGCAAACTATTCTCAGATATTCAAAAGAGTCTGTGCTCAAGCTAAATCTAAATTAATAAGTTTAAAAATTTAAAACATAACTTTTTTAACATAACTTTTAAACAAAACTTTAAAAATTCCTATTGAAACATTTTGAGATAAGTTAAAGGTTGCTTAGGCACTAGAAAATTTATTTACCAACATCCCAATAGAGGTTACGAAATCTCTACTGCTGTGAATTTTTTCACATATCAAAATACAACCATTTAGCTGGCAGGGGAAGCTTTAGGGTGTTACCATACCACAACTCGATCGATGGTATTGATCGACATTGGTCGACGTTGATCGATTTTAGTGTGGTAGCTTTGGCTGATCGACGGATACCGGGCGATAAACAATTGATCGACCGCCAATCGATACCATCGATCGACATTGATCGATCGGAGTGATAGCTTTGGCTGATCGATGGATACTGGCCGGCTATATTCCAAAATGTATTCAGAAGAGGACGTGTTGTTGTTGGCCAGTACGATGATTTTACTCGTACTATATATAACGGAGACGCAAACGCAGAAGATTGGATGCGACCGACGCTCGATTGGTGTAGTAGAAACTGTTGATCGACGTCGACTAATCCATTCTACCATCGATCGATGGCCTCGATGGACGATCGATCGATTGGTGTAGTAGAAAATATCGATCGACGTCGACTAATCCATTCTACCATCGATCGATGGCATAGATCGACGATCGATCGATTGGTGTGGTAACACCCTAATATTACGCAAACGGATTCCAGAATCGAATAATGGTTTTCACAAACCCGCAATATTTTTGAACGGCATATCCAACGATACCCCACACCATGGGATAAACGAGAAAAATATCTCCACTTTACGTGTAGGCGAGGTACCCTAAAAAAATATATTTCAAGATTTTATTTTACAACTTTGTCAGCGTGATTTATATGTAGTACAGTGGCCAGCACATCAAACTACACGAAACTGTCAAATTTCTCCAAACGATTTTAAACTTTAAAATGTTTTTGATTAAGTTCAAAATCGAACGAGAAAATTTGACAGATTGTGGTAACTTGATGTGCTGGGGCTGGCCACCGTACCTATACCCATGCCAATTCACAGCTTTCTAGTACTAAGAGTCTCTGAGCTAAGCCGTAGACAGACAGACAGACAGACGGACATGGCGAAACTATAAGGGTTCCTTGTTGACTCCGGCACCCTAAAATGAAATGCTGTTCGTTAGTAAGCGCATCTCTTCAGAACGGCTGGACCGATTTGTTATATTTTTGTAACCCTTTTTGTGTACAGGAACAATAAATGCTTTCTTTCATTCACTTGGGAAAGTGCCTTATTTTAAAGAGAGATTAAAAATAATACTAATTGGAGGTGCTAAAGACAGCGCAATTCTTCCATAATACTGGAGGCATGCCATCACAACCAGGACCAATATCGACGCTTAAAAGCGTTGAATGACTTCTGCACGGTTAACGACGTATTATAAAGGCTCGTACAGAATCGCGTGATATCGCGGGCGCGACAGGCACCGACAAATAAATTGTGCTACTAGTGTCGCGTCGCGCCCGCGATATCGCACTAGTCTGTACGAGCCTTTAGTTGGATATGATGTCAGAACAATTATGTTTTTCGCCCTCATTTAATGAACTAATAGGCCACAGTCAGAAGGTTCTCCAAAAACTGGAAGAAGTCATTGAAATCCTCGCTTTCCTGTCCTTTCGAGTATTTAAGGCCGTATACCCTGACCAAATAACCTTGAGCATTCGTTCCCTCTTTGCCGCACCACACCTCTAGCTACTATACTTCGTAAAAATTACTAGCGTCATCTGGCGAACAACTTACGATCTATGCCACTACACTGCGACTAGTAAAAATCACAGATCTTGCGGACTAGCCAATGAATTAAAAAAAAAAAAAACTATGAATGAAAGAAACGGCGTGCCTAAATATTTTTTATCACGAATTCAGTGACTATACTTACGTCCATGAATATTACTTTTTCATCATTTCAGCCGAAAGACGTCCACTGCTGGACATAAGCCTCCCCCAAATGAGGGGTTTGCCATAATCGCCACGCTTGGCAGGCGAGTTGGCAATCGCAGTATATTATGGTGTTAAAAATGCATAGAGAACGCTGCTGCCCATTCTCTAGTAAATGCCTTAGTCGCCTTTTACGACACCCACGGGAGGAAATGGGCTAGTGCTATTCTTTACGTCCGGCACCACACAGTACAACTATTACTTTCTAATTCTTTCTAATTTTTAGAACGAAAAAGCGTTATGCGACTCCACGAGACTTTATCTCTAACAAAAGTTGCCGATAACTAAAATGTAGTCAAAATCAAAATTCAAGATGGAGCCACCATAATTTTTTAATTTTTTTCCGTCGTTGGAGTTGTTTTCATAGTTCGAGGATGTTGACAACGAATAGGGGGCCAAAATCAAAATTCAAAATGGCGCCTCCAATTTGCTAATTTTTCTTTATGGGTGTCGTCTTCTTAGTTCTCGAGGGTGCTAAAGCTGATCATCATCATCATTCATCATTTCAGCCGAAAGACGTCCACTGCTGGACATAGGCCTCCCCCAACCACCGCCACACCGGGAGGGGGGAGGGGTTGCCATAATCGCCACGCTTGGCTTAAATAGTTTTTATCACGAATTCAGTGACTATACTTACGTCCATGAATATTACTTTCTCATCATTTCAGCCGAAAGACGTCCACTGCTGGACATAAGCCTCCCCAATTGGGGGTTTGCCATAATCGCTACGCTTGACAGGCGAGTTGGCAATCTCAGTATGGTGTTAAAAATGCATCGAGAACGCTGCTGCCCATTCTCTAGTAAGTCCCTTAGTCACCTTTTACGACACCCGCGGGATGAAATGGGGAAAGCTGATACTGAGGTCAAAATGTAAATCCAAGATGGCGGCTGCGAAATTTTTAAAATTTTACATCATGGGTGTCGTTTTCATAGTTTTCAAGGGTGCTAAAGCTGATACTGAGGTTGTTGAGAGATAACATTACAGAACCTCCACGCATGGTCTAGGTAGGTCCAATTTTTTTTTGTGGCACGGTTGCCGTCTTCCTAAAGTCATCCTATAAATTAGGGGTTCGTGAGTTCCTACAGTCTGCATAAAAATAAAATAAACAACAGTGAAAAGCCTGATAAAGCAGTAGGTACACACGGCTACATATCAAGCTATACGTTTCCAGAATAAACTGACCACTCAGTATACTGAAATCCTATACAATGCGAGATCAGCTTATACTGGAAATGTATAGCTTGATGTGTAGCCGTGTGTACGTATACACAACCTAATGTGCCGTAATTATGATTGTGTGCAATAAAAATTAAGTAACTACCTACCTACCTATTTACCTATTGTTAATTTGAGTAGGTATCTAAATTGTACGCGTTTGGTAGTTAATTAGGTATGGTGGCCAGCACATCAAGTTACCACAAACTATCAATATTTCTAATTCGATTTTGAATTTAATTATCAACATTTTAAAGTTTAAAATCGTTTGGAGAAATTTGACAGTTTCGTGTAGCTTGATGTGCTGGCCACTGTAGATACTTATCAATCTGGTATCCCGCCGTCTTCGCTTTTCACATTCTATGGACGCGTAGCCATCGCATAAATATAAGTAGGTACTGGGCATGCTCAGGTATTCAATAAATACAAAAAAATACGAGCCCACAATATTAGGTAAGTACTAATAAGAAACAGCGAAATTAATAGCCGTTCAATGTTTGTTTTGTGACAAGTGGTTACTACTTCATTACATAATAGAAGTTTTCCTACAGTGTGCCCAGTGTATCTTATCAGGTGACTGTATGGATAAAATCCGTGGATTGGATACCTATATTGTTAGATATCACAGCAATAATTAATTTGCATGATTTCTTTGATTTCACAATTATTTTTATTAATTCAATCACAATATAAAATTAATTGAGAATATGGCACCATGACGCGCTAAGTTTACATGCAGGCCAAAATCGAAACTAACGTTGCCATCTTGTTTTTTCAATACAATTTCTTACTTCTTTACATTAAAGATCTATTTCACATTATTGTTTACTCGTGTATCAATCAGTTTACGTTATTTGGGAAGTCCATTATTACTCGCATCTTTTTTAACTAGTGTTTCGATAGCTACTATATCAATGGATCCGAACGATCTTTTTAAAAGTGGAATTAGTGTTTATTGCGTCACTTTCATAATAATAAAAAATATAATAATATATTAAAAAAAAAAAATCGGTTCTTCTGCCGGTTTTTTCAATGCGATAGTGTACACTGCACTTTCGAAACCTAGGTACGTTCGAAAAGTACCTATCACGAACTAAAATGACATTTAAATAGCAATGTTGCAAATTAATAGTATCACTACTAGTGTAGTAATTTATAGTAACAAAATGAATAAAACAAAAAAAAGTTACGGAAACAGTAAATCTAGTTTTTATAAACTAATGTGAAATTAGCTTTATTTAGGAAAATATTACTCATTTTTTAAATTTAATAAAGTACTAGGTAAAAGGTAAATTAACAGTATTCGTCTTAAAATTTTTAGTTAAATAAAAATAACGTTTCTTGAATTAAATTGTAAAGTTATATAATTTGGTAAATATATCTGTGTACGAAGAATTTAATATGTGTATTTATCAGTTTTTAAATTTTGTAACAGCAGTAACTACGGCCATCAAACTTTTTGGTGGCCATAAAATAGAGAAAAATCAAATCCATATGATAGATTTTCGCCTTTAGCCAAAAAAATAAACACAAAATTTCAAAAAATCATAATTTATAGTATTTATATTCTGTTAGCATTATCAAATATTTATATGGTTATTTATTTCTAACAAAAAATCTAGTTTGTAGGGCTGGATCAAAGTCGTGATAAATGTTGACATTCAATATGGCGGTATGTCGTCAGTGCTATGCTGTGTCGTGGTGAGATTTGATTATTTTATGGTTTTGTATTTATTTGCTTTCAAATACAGTCGATTATCTTCGGTTAAACTGTTAACAATCGCGTTGTTATTATGTGATATACGATTTGCCCTAACGGAAGTAGTTATAAGAGCCAAGTCTTGTCTCACGGCGTTATAATTTTTACCCATCGTTATATCGGACGGCCGATGCCTACCTACAATAGATAGTAATATTAAAATATAGCGATGTTTCAACGCTACGCTTTTGTTGTAATGCGGCGACATTGTAACCATTTTGATTTGTTTTTTTATAATTTTATAATTTATAATACAGAGGCTAACAAAAGTGTCTATTGCAGCTAGTGAACATCGAGTTAAACACATATAGATAGCAACAGAGTTAAACGAATCTACTTACATCTAAGTTAATGCACCACGAGCTCCGACTCAGCAAGCATTGAAGACATCTGAGGATTTTGCATAACATAATCATAAGTAGTTTTATTTTGCAACATTAGTGGTCTTGGTGTATAAATTGTGACTTTTGCGTTAAAGACTATAGTGTTCATAAGAACACAAAAGACTAAAAGAAAATGTGATTTGATGTAAAAATTTGTAACCTCTACTGAAAACTTAACACCACACAATATTCTGTGATATTAATAAATACAGTACCCTAGGTACTGCACTTTTCGACGTTTATACTACGCCACCAGCCAACTATGTCCAGTAATCCTCAGTGGAAGATGTTCCAGCCGCCAGATTCCCATTCATCACCCTTACAAGATATATTAGATCTCCAGCATTCGAATATGCAGCCCAAAGCATCATACCGTAATGGTGAGTGCGTTTCATATTCATCTCTTGCTTGTTGTTGACATTGACATTTGTATCAATTGATGCCACAGGAACTGCTGGTATTTTTATCTTTTTTTATTCACTTGTATGCTTTGTATTACATTGTTAAAGTAACTGGGGAATCCGTGATAAGTGCAAGAATATTTATTTTGATTTGGAAGTTAGTTTTGTTCTAATCTTTATTAACTGTTCAATTCAAATTTCACTACATAGTTATAAAATTATGTACATTTACAATCTGAATGTTTTATGGCCTTTTAAAAGTTTGTAGATTTTGTTTATGCCGTATCTTTTTTACCTTATTTGTTGCCTAACTTCCATAGTATGGGTTGCTGCCACAGTAATCCAATTTGCCTTTTCAACAACAATATCTTCATAGGCTCAAAAATAATTAAAATCTTGGAGCTGATCTTATAATATAGTCTCCAGAAGTGGTGGTTCTTAATGTAATTACAGCAGCAAATTTGCTCACTGGCTAATATTTTATCAATGCAGGAACTCTTCTCTTATAGTTAGTGCATGAAAAAATTATTACAACTGAATGTGTGCATTTAAATTTTTTATTATTTTTATTTTTATATAACATAGTTATTATTTAATTAATGGTGTATAAGTATAGTTGTGGAACTCCTTGATGCTTGTTGATCACCCATTGATCAGCTTAACAAATTCTGCTCACAAGTGATTAAGTCCAATCAATGAGGGTAGGTCAGTTAAGTTTCCCACCAGATGGCTACACAGGACTGAAGCACAGAACATGGTAGTGAGAACCAGTTCATATTCTGTATGATAACCTGGATTGATTACAGTAGAAACAGCAGGAGCGTGCCTTCTCCTCGCCTTAATCTGTACCTGTATGCACTCTTAACAGCCATAAAAGAAATATTTCGCTTTCTTTTTCTATATTATCTCAAATCTATCATTTCTTATATATACTTTACCAGCCATTTCAATGTATTGTTTCTAACAATAACAAGTAAGAAAGGCATGTTTTTACATCCTGTAGGTTTCATAAATGCTTGACGGGCTTCTACAAATAATTGTATTTGAACATGAACTTTTTTATGTTGTTTATCAAACTTTTCTACAGCTAACTTTTCCTGTTAACATTATTTAATTATTTTTATAATTATGTCATTGCTTTCTGATGGCTATTAAAGCAAAAGTTTTCACCCAGTCATTTTTAATTATTAGTTGCTGATTTTTATATTCTACTGTTTTATGGTTGTTGTAGTTCTGTTCTGTAGTGAGTCAAACAAATGTTTTGGTCTATATTAAGTTTACATCTGCAATTTGACTAAATAGAAATTTAATAATTCTACTCTTATTCTCATTTACACGCGGTGTAAAGTAAAGTAAAATTTAAATTAATTGTAAATGGTGCCGATTCCCTTGTTCATAAACTAAACAAAATTTAAGTTCAGTGCATCTTTTTGATGAAAAGATGCACTGAACTTAAATTTAGTTTAATTTGTGAACAAGGGAATCGGCACCACTGTCTACTTTTCATCCTGAATACCTATTTTTATGAAATATATAATACATGCAGACAAAGTCACGGGCAACAGCTATTGTTACATACATTTATTCACTGTGATTTTGTTTTGTTTGAAGGTGAGTACCCGAGTTCACCGAGGGATAGTTACAACAGTCAGTCTAAGTCTGGTGGTGGTGGTGGAAACCGCTTCTCTCTTGGTTACAATATAGATGGCTGTCCAATGGGGGACTCAGTTTATTCTTCTTCTGGCTCTACTAATAATACTTCATCTCAGAATTACGATTCAATGAACCACCCACCTATTAGAGAGACAGGCATTATTGAGAAACTTCTTCACTCATATGGATTTATTCAATGCTGTGAGAGGCAGGCACGCCTGTTTTTTCACTTCAGCCAGTTTAGTGGCAATACTGAACATCTCAAGATAGGAGACCCTGTAGAATTTGAGATGACCTACGACCGTCGTACTGGAAAGCCGATTGCGTCGACGGTTACCAAGATTGCGCCCGAAGTGGTAATATATGTTAACATGTTTTTGATTCTGTCATTAATCCGAAGAAAGGTTTTGATTGTTATGTTAACATTTATTTAAGGTGCTGAGTGAAGCACGTGTAACTGGAACTGTGACAACTGAAGTCAAGGGGGAAGGCTCTGGGGATAATACTGGAAGAATTTCTTATGAGAATCGTGGCGAATGTTTCTTTTTACCTTATACTAAAGACGATGTTGAGGGTAACGTCACCTTGCGTACGGGCGATGCTGTGAGCTTCCAGATAGCAACAAATCAGCGGTGAGTTCCTATCAATTATGTTATTTCACTTTATCTAAGATGTATCTAATAATAATAATATTCTAGAGGTACTTTGGGAGCATGCCATGTCCGCTTTGAAAATCCCGTGCACCCTGTCAAATATCACGGCGTGGTATGTTCAATGAAGGAAAACTTTGGATTCATCGAGCGCGCAGATGTGGTGAAAGAGATATTCTTTCACTATTCGGAAGCTAAAACTGAAGAAGAGTTGGTTTTGGGAGATGATGTCGAGTTCATCATTCAAACTAGAAACGTAAGCTTGCATTTTGTGAAAAAATTAAATAAGGTTCGTTGAATATTTCTGTAATGTTTATAATTATTGTGTAGGGGAAGGAAGTGGCTTGCCACATTACGAAGTTGCCAAGCGGTTCCGTGGTGTTCGAAGATGTGAGTCCGGAGATAATGCGCGGACAAGTGTTGAAGCCCCTGGAGCGCGGCTCTTTGGTCCGCGTGGCGCAGAACGACCCGCTGCCGGGCCGCATCCGATACCGTGCTGCTGACCACTCTGAAGTTGAGGTAACATACAATATTATTTAAGTATGTTAAACTGCGTTTCAATCAACATAAGCTGCAAGCCATGCTCGTATCAACAATATACCTACACTGAATATATTTCATCTGTAATTTTAACGTTTTTGGAAATAGTAAATTGAAAACTGTTCTCGGAAATAGCGTCGGAACTCTCTATCAGGTGGGGCTTTAACGTAAAATAATTTTCAGATGGTTTTATGTTAAATATTCAGAGCTACATTTAACTGAATATGAATTCCTTAAATATTTAAAGCTGTATTCAGTCTATACGTAAAATAACGCACAATAAAATAATTATAGTTAATATAAATATATATAGATGCCTTCTTGTTAGTGTTTATGGCGAATTGGGACGAAAGGAATGGGTTTCTGAATAGAAAATCGTGGCCTAAATGAAGTTAGAAATATTTCTAAAAATATTGAATGTAGGTATCAATATCTTAAACATTGGAAATAATATAAAGATCGGGCAAATATTAACACGATGTCCGTACATTTTATTTGCACACATGAAGAACTCTCATGTTACAGTATACCGATTCCGAATACGTCAACTGCATTTAATTCAGAAGGATTCTTAAACCCAATACCTATGTTCGTTTGTAGGTCGGTCGCCGAATGAGTCGACAGTAATGGCAACCGTATGTGTTTCCACAAGCTACCAATAACTAATTGCAGGTCAATACAAACGCACTTTTCTTAGTTACCTGGTAAAGCTCAAACCAAATCGGTGCGTTAGCGAAATGGGAGCGTCTAAAACGCGAAACCTAAAGTGCACACCTGCGTGACTGAAGCAACCACGCGATACATAATAATATAATTAATCTGTGACTTATTAAACGCCTACGTCCCGCTCTTTCGCCGCGTAGGTGTGCGTGGCTATATTTAAAAACAAGGTTGGCGTCTGCCATGTGTCTGACGCTCCCGCTTCGCGGTCGCTATGATCGCCTACTTACTGAAGCTTAATGCCAGCTTTCTGGAGGAGCTGCTTACGATAATATATTACTGATAACTAGCTTTTGCCCGCGGCTCCGCCAGCGTGGATGTTGGTTATCGCGTAAAAAAGTAGCCTATGTCATTCTCCATATCCCAGGTTATAACTCTGCCAAATTTCATGACGATCGGTTCAGCGGTTTAGGCGTGAAAACGTAACATACAGACAGACAGAGTCACTTTCACATTTACAATATTAGTATGGATAATATTTTACATATCACTAACTTGGTGGATTTAAGACTGGAGTCGCTATCGATAACATCAGTCGTCGGCGTAAAATTCACAAAGTATTTTCTAAACTGCGCTGAACCATTCAAAAAGGCGGCAAGACGCTCGCGCTGTGACTGCTGGACTTGTGGCTAACTTTAAAGAAACTATTCTGTCCGCCTAGGTGCCTTTCGGTGACAAGGATCAGTGTGGCGAGTTCACCTTGCGCCATGGGGACTGGGTACAGTTCCAAGTAGCTACAGACCGTCGGGACCAGCTGAAACGGGCCACGAACATCTCATTGTTGGACGAGTCATTCAACGTGTCTGGCGAACGGTAAGATAACGGCTGCTGTATCTAAACATTGCTATACTTGTGTATTTAATATATTGTTATTAATATTCCATCCTGAGCTACCTGATAACATTTACCTATGAAAGCGATTCCGCCGTCACATGTAAATGTTTCTTTCTCGTTGAGTACTAAACAACGAAACATCGCTTCTCTCAAAAACAGTTACAGTTAGTTCTGATATGTATTTATGCGTACGTTAATCCTAAACACAAGTACTTAGCTATGAATCGATCGTCCCCATACTTCCGTATAGTTTTCTTGGCGCATGTATGCTCTTATGAAATTCCGTTCAGTACAGAGTAGATCTTTACAGTCGTGCGAACAATTTCCCGTTTCCGCACATTTATCTGAAAAGTTTGAGTTACTGAAGCGCGTTTCGTCTTCAGGTACTTATTAATTGGCTTTGGTTGCATGTTTGATGTAAATCGCTATTCAATCCCTATATTTATAAACACTGAAGTAATAGTAATAAACGAAACTTATTTTGTAGCTGTTACAGCTTTTACAGATGACGTTGCACGAGTGTTACAATACTTTACATCGAGATTGTTTGAAATTTGTAGAATGCGAAGAAAATATTGTGTAGAGATAGTATGGTGTCGTAGTTTTAGATGAAATTTTGTAAAATGAGATATTTAATGTATCTAAATGATGTATGTATGTGGAAACAGACGGGAGCAAGGAATCGTATGCTCTCTGAGGGACGGATTCGGATTTATCCGCTGTGTTGAGAGGGAACAAACAATGTTCTTCCATTTCGCCGAAGTACTTCGTCTAGGACAAGAACTCAGCGTAGGCGATGAGGTTAGTGCCATCAAACCGTCGGGTTTTTGTTTTTTACCGTCGATTCTTTCAACAAAATAACAATGATGACTATTGAATCCTGCAATTCATATTTAGTTTGATGTTTAGGTTTATATTTTCTGGAGTCCAACCAACATACAATACTAATTATGTACGTACACACAGCAAAAAAAGGATGTAAATATACAGGAAATAAAATGTGTTTGCCAGGTGGAGTTTACTGTGGACCCAGTGAGCACTTTCTCAAACATGAACAATCGCCAGTCTGGGATCCGTATCAAGCACCTAGTGCCCGGTACTGTTAAGTTCGAGACTCTGATCGAACAGGGAGCTCGTGGTATTATAACCAAGGAGGCTCAGATGTACCCGTCTTCCACTTCTAGCCCGACAAGACCCCCGCAGTCGGTAAGTACACAGCACAATTCATAACAGTATCACAGTATAAATATTAGTATCAAACATATTATATTTAATTACCTGTCATATGTAGTAGGCCTCACACTCACTTTCATAAATCACAAATTGACCGTATTACTCCATTCCCTATTGAAGGCGTTCCACGAGACCCCACTTCATTGCTTTTTACCCCATACTTTTCATCTTTAGCTAAATTCCTCTTTAGTTTAGCAGGCACATTCAACCTGATGTGCAGAGTAGTTTCTAACCTTAATAGTTAGTTTAAAACCGTAGAATACTGCGCTTCATGGCTTGACAAAAATTTTGTTTAGATTTGTACGAGTGATTGTAAGGACCAATTTTCACTCACTAAAGAAACACACACGTCTATGAGTCTGCATTTAAAATTGTGGTCAACTACCTAACTCTATCCTACTTTTTTCATGGTTTGTTACAAGCTTGATGGAATAAATATGGAAAGATATTCACAAAGATTCTGTTAAGTACTAAAGAAGCATCCTGTTTTAACCCTTTATGTTTAAATTGGGTTTCGTAAACTGCTGCTTCATAGTGAAGGTGCTAGCATATTTGTTTATGGGAAGAATTCTGCAAATGCCAAGAACTGGCTCTGAAAATTCTTTCGCTGTTAGGAAGCCATATTAAGCATGAATTCTGACAAGATTATTGAAGAACACTATAAGTTACAGTCTTAAAAAGTTCTTCAGAAAAGTCTACGATAGTATATTATATCTATCTATTTTTATGGATAAGCTATAGTATAATATTTATAGATTTATTATTTATAAATTGTAATATTTGTAAATAAATAAAGTAATTTTTTTAATTATATGCATAAAGAAACTATAAGAGTTGTTGATAAATCGCCTCTTATTATCACATGCAATAAAAAAAAAAAAAAAAAAAAAAGATTGTTTTAAAAGTAACGTAGATATGCGCACATTTTGTAGATAACGTTTTATACATTGTGATCCCGCGTAGGGAGCAGAAACGTTCTAATGGCGCTTTAAAATAGTCTAAATCTCAGTTAAATTATTTATTTTCTCCCGTATTAAGTCGGGACGAGTAGTTAGTTATCATTATACTTGGTTCTATTCGTTGTCTGAATGTTCCAAAGCTGCGACAATGGTCCAAGAAGCCGCAGGTGCTAACGCCTTTGCATATGCTTCGCAGGCTTTGCAAACTGGTAAGTTCCAAAATAATCTTGGTATACTTTTTGATTAAAAAACCTACGTGTTAAGGCCTTTTGTGTTGAGTGACTGGAGTTATGTCTTTGATGTCGATGACCGTGATGTATTAGAGCCTTATTGGTCTATAGGGATTGATGGTTGGAGAGACTCGAGACGAGAACTCGCGACATAAATGTTACAATGGCATAGTGGAAATGTACTTATTATATAAAAGAACATATAATAAGTCTTACTATATATAACCTAAAGCTTATTAGAACTTATTTAGCAGAACTTATTATATATAACTTATTCCTTAGCAGAACTTATTATATATAACCTAAAGCTTACCTTACACGGAGAGTTAAAACTTTAAAATTGGATAGACCGTGACAGTGTGGGTGGGGTAGAGTATCCATGCGCTTACAAAATATCGGGTTTTGTTAAGTTTAAAAGATTTTGCCGTTGTAGGCAATCGACCTTGAGGCTGTAACAGAACCAGAACTAAAATCCTTACCATATACCACACGGAACGAATTTTGGTTCTGATCAGACGGTTATGAAGGTAGAACTGACCGTGTATGTGGCTTTAGATTTAGAATGACTTCTTAAATATGATTCTAATTGTGTGACAAGTTGCTTCTGCCATTATAATTTTAACCATTTTCTTTTATTCTAAACAGGGATATAATGGTGTGATCGGTTGGCAAGTAAACCAACAAACAAAGAAATCGGTCCCATTCTCTTCCAAATCATGTGAATCTAAGATGCTGCCCCGTACTGGTGACGTTGTTACTTTCGACGTGTTCCAGGTTTGTAGCTTTGGTTTAGTAATGTTATTTCCACATTTTAATTTAAAGATAAGATTTCCCAGGAAAGTTAGATTACTACAGTAGTTAATAGTGTAGCTATTTATTTACTAACTTGAATATACTTATACCTGAAGTCTCTAATTCAGATAATTTATGTAAACAAAGTAATGTCAAGAAATGTCACTGTCAAAATGACAGGACAGTGGTGCAAAACATTTTATCATTAAATGTTTTTGTAAATAATCATCGATAAAATTAAAGTGAATTAATTATAAGAACTATGCAAACACAATACCGTTGCCAAACAATGTTTTTTGTAGTGTGTCGGAGACAGGGTATATGATAGTCATAATCAGCCCTTTTAAGCCCAGTGCTAGACGTAGGCGTCCCAAAATCGATTTCAAATCGAAACAGTTTCCAGCCGTTTTCATCCAAAATATGCTACTTACAATATATGTATTTATGAGAGTTGTAATATTAGTGTTGTTAAAGAAGTAAAAAATTTGAAAATATTTGGATCTCCTGCATTGTTACCAGTATCATAAAATATTTTGTACCAGAAAATCTCCTTTTATTAATAACTTTGTTTAAAACCGAAAATTTATAAAAATAATTACGGTATGATTCTTTTTTAATTATTTTTTCTTAAAATCAGTACTTAAAAGAAAATAGAAGCTCTTTTTTTGCAATTTTATGTGAATTACCATTACGAAGATATTTTTTGTTGTGTTATCCCCGTTGTTTACATAAATTATCTGAATTTGAGACTTTGAGTATACAATATATTCAATTGTCTTTTTAACCGACTACGCGACAGCAAAGACAGGGTTATGTTTTTAGATGGAGGAAGATTTTGTATGTATCATAAACACCATAGGTTTTGAGTTGAGCTGCACGATTACTGATAAATGCGGGCACTGACTGGACAGGTCCACTTAATTTGTGTGGTTCTTTCCTCAAAAGACCAGGGCCTCAAGTCTGCTATTACAATAGTGTCAGAATGGTCTCGCCATTGTGAGTATTTGACAGTGTTTGTATGGCAAATCTGTCAAAAACTCACAATGAAGAGACCATTCTGACACTATTGTAATAGCAGACTTGAGGCCCTGTTCAGACACCAATCTACATGATCTTCACATGATCTGGCCAAGTTTAAGTCAGTCTCTTTTAAAGTGCACTTTAAAAGAGACTGTGACCTCTGAGTTTCAGCCTTTCTTCTCAGAGTAGTCAGATAGGAAACTCCGTCCTCATCTAGTATTAAAAATATGATTGACGTTAAAGTGTTTGTGCAAACCTACTTAAAGAAATAAAATAATTTATTTTGACGACACGGTTGGCGCAGTGGTTAAGCGATTGACTGCTGCGCTGCGTGTCGCGAGTTCGATTCTCGCACGGACCAAATATTTGTATGACCTACAAGTAGTTGTTCCGGGTCTGGCTGTTTGTGTATGTGAGTTCAAATGTTTGTAAACGCACCCACATTATAGGAGAAATTCCTAGTAGGCAAGGATATAAAATTAAAAAAACACATGCCAGTGGCGTGGCTTGTCATTTTGTAGGAGGAAACCCGAAGTAGAAATTGTTCAGTTCTATAAATAGTCCTGCAATTACGTCAAAATTAATTTATCTACGCAGAAATAGAAATCATTCCTTTACTTTACTGAACTTAATACCATCTGTCGTCAAGTAGCAGAACCAAAGAGACGCTATCAATATACAAACCGAACATTCAATGTTTTACAGAAATAATCTCAACTTATAATTTTACTAAGAAATTTAATATTATTATTTGATTATAACGAATTCAAACCTAAGAATAGGCGTTTTTGTTTTTAAAATTATGGAAAATACCTGTAGTATATCTATATTATTTGGCAATCGTAGTCACTACTGAATTTGCTATTTTTCAATGATGGTAGGTGAAGTTTGCTCCGATCGTCCGAAGGGAAGCCGGTAGGAATGGAGTTGTTGGCGCTCTACGCCTCTGATACATGCCTTTATAACCTGTCCGGTTCTTCCACAGGTGAAACGGACAAAAGAGTTGGTAGCTAAGTCAGTCCAAGTACAACATAGTCTTACTAACGGGAACAGCAGTAATGGCGCCGGCAGCCGGCCCATCATGCAGGGATTTATAGCTGCTCTCAAGGACGGATTCGGGTTTATAGAAACTTCGGATCACTCTAAAGAAGTGTTCTTTCATTTTAGGTAAGTGTATTTCCTGCTTTGAGTGTACTCTTACTAATTGATCGCTTTAAGAAGTAAGCAAATTTGTATCTAGAAGGATGTTAGAAATACACACATCAAAAAAGTTTGTGATCACTAGCTTAATGCGATATAATTTTTTAAATTGAACTTTATCAAGAAAAATTCTATGTTGTGTGTTTTCTTATAGAAATACCTTGTTTGAAATTAAAAAATAAAACAATTTTTTATAAAAAAAAAAAAAAAATTGTGTAATTAATCATAATGTAATTGTAACAGAAATTTGATAGAAAGAAAAAGACTGTTTAACCAAACTTAAACAACAATTTATTAACAAAAGGTTTGTATTCAATATAATATAACTCCTCCCCTGGCTCGAACACATGCGGTGATCCTCCTGGGCATGCTGAGAATCAAGTTATCCAGCATTTCTTGGGGTAACCTGTTCCATTCTTGAATAGCGGCTTCCCCGAGCTCTGGAACTGTCTGGGGACGTGGCTGACGGTTCCAAACAGCTCGCTTAAGAGCATCCCACGCGTGCTCTATTGGGTTTAAGTCAGGCGAGCCGAATCATAATATAATCTAACCTACCTAACAAAAAAGATTTCGATTTTTCAAAGTGATCTCAAACCTTTTTTGAAGTGTGTATGTTTAAAATTGTACAAAAAAATTGACATATCATGTTTGGTATCGTTTAAAAGAGCTTTCTTTAAGGATTCTAAATATTTTAGGTAATGTTTATTTTGCAAAATTTGCAAGAAACGACTATTGCCTCTCCTAGGGTTCATAAGCTTGAAATTGAAAAAATTGAATTGAATTGAATTGAAAATTTTACAGGAAAATTACAGTGGTTATATATATTTATAAGTCGCAACTTATAATTGCTCAAAAAATACCAAAAATATGCGTTTATTTACAAAGACCTTTTGACCTATGCAGTACCTGTTCAAAGCTTTATCAAATAAAAGAAAATATTTAGTTAAATCGTATAATGCAGATAATTTTTTTCCTTGACTCTGTCATTTAGTTGTAGTTTAGGAGCTAGCGCAGCTTTGTTCACTACGGCACACCAGCGATCGTTCCACAGACTACTCAGTGTAGTTTGGTTCGGAACCTTAATTGGGTGACCCCGCTTCGCTCTTGGCCAGTTTTCTATTTTGGTTTGTAGAATCTATATACAAGCCCCAGCGACATACTTCGAAATTATGAGTTTTGTTATGCTACTTGCTATGCGACAACTTTGAAAATGCTATTTCGACGTATGAAAGTAATACGAGCTCGCTGCGTCGCGTTACTTACATCGGAAATCTATTGTTGAAATATTACTGCACGTAAGCTTCTGTTTATTCAATTGTAATCCAATTGCTACTGCAAGTTCTATAAATATTCGATTACTAAGCCCAGTAAAAATTAAGATCTATAAATACAATTTAAATTCTACTTGTCGATACATTTTTGGGCTAAAAATCAATGATCCCCTTTCTTATCTTCCTCTCCAGATAGCCATACTTTTATTCTTTGATTATTTCTTCTTTGCTTATTTTGTTTGGTTGCTGTAAATATAGCGATTGTTTATTTTTTGCTACTATTTGCGACTGTAATATAATTAGCTGATGACTATGGCTTCGCTATAGAATAACTTTTTTGATTTAAAGTCCAATCGAACAACCTTTTGAAAAGATTTCTATAGAAAGAAGAATGCGGCATTCACGAGTTAGTAACTCGTGATTATGACAATTTTAATGGCCCATAATAAAAGATTATAAATTGGTTATCAAATATAGCATGTTTACTTCCGAAAGTTTTAATTGTATTCGGCATGAGTCTTAAGATATTTTGATTATTTCGGTAATTAATGCACTTGCGTATTGCGATGTGAAAAGGTATCAGGTATAGGATCTCTAGTCTCTTAGGCTCAAATCAGCTATGCGAAGGCGTGAAGTAATGTGTATACAACACAAAATAATAAACAAATGGTTGGTCAGAAGTCACAATATTGTAGTCTCGACCTATTAAGCCTTGTGTTAAAGTAAAAATAATGACTGCATCTCGACCTCATAGAGTAGGAGTCGCCTTTCCATCGACCTTTTGAATTAAACGTACAATTAAAACCAAACTTCAAGCAAATAGGTCGCATTTCAAAGTCAAAGGACATAAATGCATAAAGACATCTTGGCAATGCGAAGATTCATATCTTTGAGAAAAGCCGTGTTTTCTCAAGCGGCGTTCAAATGCACTGCTTTTATTAAATTCGTGGTAGTCGTTTTGCTTTGCGCTTCACAAGAAATTCTTTTAATTTGTAAGTCGCTGATTTGACGACATTATAATCATCACTTATTTAATTTATGTTGACAATGCCCATAGCGACGCTTAATACTTTATTTTTGCTGTTCCGATGAATATTTATTTTTGTGGCGAAGGTTTAGTTCGTGTCAAGTTAACCACTCTGATTTAATTCAATCTTGTTATAATTACCTACTATCTACACTATCCTATATTTTTATTTTATATTCGCATCGTGCGTTCTAAGGCTAGAACTACTACTAGAACGAATGAAAGTAAAGAAGAAAACATGTTAACACTGTATCATGTTAATTCCAGTAATTTGGAAGGCAATCCAGATGGTTTGGAGCTGGGCGGCGAGGTGGAGTATACATTGGGGCGTGTGAATGGGTCAGGGGGAGGGCGTGTGAACGGGTCGGGGGGCGGATGCGCGAGTGCGGAGTACGTGCGAGTGCTTCCGCGCGGCTCCGTCTCTGTCGCCAAGCCGCTGGACTCCACAATCAATGGAACGGTTACCAGGACCCTGCGGGCTCTCAATCCCGACCAGGCCCAATATTGCGGTATGTACAGTACGGTTCAAACAACTTGATTGACTTTTTATACCAGAAAACTATTAATATATTCATTGTATCTGAGTGGTTGGCGCGCCTAACCTTAAAGGTATCTACAGAACTAGGCATCCAATTCAGCAGTTACATTTTACAGAAGTCCATATTGCCTCGCGCGATGTTTTTAGTAAGAGAACTCTAACAATGATTGTTATTAGAGATTAGACACATCCTTATCTCTTAATAGCTTACTTCATTGATAGGGTTGTGTACAGTTTTCTGGGAACATCGAACACGGCTAAAATGTGTGCCACGGCTTATAGTATCACTTGTCTAATCACATTCCCCCACAACAACTGACGTACAGAATTGGATAATTGGACTAGCTCTCTGGGCCATTTTCTAAGCGTCTAAATGGATGCCTGCATTGTGGCCGAATGCAGGTATATCCGCTTAGACTCGGGCAAAGCTAGGTTATAGTTTATTTCGAGAATATGGGCACTAGTTGTAACAGGTTTTTGTAAAAGGATGTCTGTGATTACTGCTCGCAAACGAGCAAGCAGTGTTGACTGTGTATGGTATGTTACTGTAAAAGCGCGTATATTGGTAAATCTTAGGTTTTATTAGTAAATTTTAGGATTTACGCATATGAGTTGGTAAATGTAAGTATTTGATAAAAAAGAGAAAAATTCTCGGGCCTAGTATTACCATTAAATATTAGTATATGCTAGGTTTTACCAATGACGGTTGGTAAATGTTGGATTTTTTTGGAATAAAACAATGAATTAATTATAACTCTCATTTTGGTGTGGTTAACGACGAACCTGGTGTCAGAGTTTTTATGCCGCCAATGGGCCTTTGACTTGGCATCACATGCCATCGAGAAATATCTCTCAGGCATGACGGTTTCCTCACGATGTTTTCATTCACTGTTTTTTAAGCAAGTAATAATTATACAATACGCACATGAATCCGAAAAGTCAATGGTTCGTGCCTTGGGTTCGAACTCGAGACCTATGACTTGGCAGTCCGACGGTAACACCACTAGGCTATCACTAATTATTAATAATATATTAACTTAATCATTTACCTATCAAAACTTTACATACTTTTAATTATCATTATGATACATTTTTATTTATCACTATTTTTATTTATCATATCCATAGGGGCCATTCAAGTATTACGTAAGCAGAATTTTAGTAATTTTGAACCCCCACCTCCCCCTTGTCAGCAAAAGTAAACAAAGCTCTTACCCCCCCTCCCTTTGCTTACGTAAACATTGTCTTTTTTTTATAAATCTGTTCAGGTTTCTTTACTGTTATTCATGAGTCTAGAAATAAGGAATTTATAGAATAAAAGTAATTGAATGCCCAATTAGGTAAATTCTCTACTTCGGCTTTTTCTGACCATAAAAAATCGCGTGAGAGCGAGAAAGCAATATCAATTATTTTGGGGAAACTCTGAACATTGGGTTGCTATCTTTGTTCAAATCAAATTCAATTAAATTTTTCAATTGAATCTGAAAAGTAAATTAATAAATATTGCTGACGTAATCCTACCATCCAGACCCCCATCCCCCATGTCATCACAAATAATCAAAGCAAAGACCCCCCACCCCCCCTTTGGTGCTTACGTAATAATTGAATGACCCCATACTATTATTATAAATGTGAAAGTAACTGACTGTCTGTCTGTCTTCATGTTACGTTTTCACGCCTAAACCGCTGAACCGATCGTCATGAAATTTGGCAGAGATAGCCTGGGATATGGAGAAGGACATAGGTTACTTTTTTACGCGATAACCGACATCCACGCGGGCTGAGCCTGGGGCAAAATCTAGTTATTGTATAAGTAAGGAAAATATTGGACATCAAGCTAGGAAGACTATTGTCATATCATCACGTCTGTATACTCTGTAAGTGTAGGTAGAGATGTACTGAGTTTAAATATCACCAGTTATCCACTCCCGTCCCGTGGATGAAACTGAGGACCACGCTCAGCTGTCCTGCCCCCAACCAACAAGACATATTATAATGTTAGTCCCATATTTTTGTACAGGTCTAATTCAAGTGGAAGGCGGCACGTCATACGAGTTCGGTATAATGGGGCTGGCGTGCAAGCGTGAAATACTACAGGTCGGCGACCCCGTCACTTTTCAGGCCGACGTTGAGGGCCGTGCCACTAATATTGTGCCAATCAGGAAGAAAAGACGTGCCGCAGTCGATGCTATAAAAGGTAAATTTAATCCTTTTCCTCTTTGGTCGACAGTACTCATTTAGACGCAGATATATGCCAGTGACCTTGAGTGGTTAGCTTGCGTGTTCTTTGCTGAGCTCACGCAACGCGTCGTACGTCCAGCCAGCAATCGCCATCCAGGAGCGCTGTCCAAAACAAGGCGCATTATTAATTTATTATACATAAAACAAAAGGTATTTTAATAAAACACGTATATAAAAGATCAATAATTAAATTATCTTTAAAAAGATGAAGGTTTCAGAAAAATACGTTTGATAGATTTTGCGTGGTTCTCAGATTTTTATCCGCGTTAGACAACTTTACAAATTAATTTCGCTATGTAATATAAACATAATCTAAAATATTCATATATTAAGTTTTCAAGAAAATGCTCTAATTTAACATTTAACATAATATATTTTTTTTCCAAATCATTAACACTACTGGAGTAGACGTGATCTTCAGTATAAAATCATTAAAAGTCAGTTATCGTTGCCTTAATAGAGGCATCAGTGGATTTTGAGATCTTCTAAAGAGCTGGTTGGTGTACGCACAGCGCATAACATTCAGTATTTGATACATGGTCTGTTCCAAAAAGTCCAACCGATACACCATACTTGCATTAGGTGTGGGACTTGGTAGTCTATGATGCAGTATGACTCAATTTAACAAATTATGTTTGCATCAGTCAGAAAACGTCATATCGAGAAAAATAGAAGGAAACTCCAGAAGGCCTTTGACCAAAATACCTAAAAATAAACTTGGAATGCACAATGTTCCGTACTGGCTTGATTTTTTCTATAGTCGCAGTTTCACTGGCCTATGACATTAGTTGGGACAAATACGCCATAGAACAGGAATTCAAAATAGCTCTGTGACTGACAGCTATTGTTATCAAAATAATGCGGTTAAACTCAGCACTATTGTTACGGCTACAAAGATGAATCCGTCAAAAGTTACGTGCAATCTAATCAAAATCTTATATGATCTAAATATTCTGAATTACACGCGACTTTGACCTAAAAACCCGCTTTGTGCATCTAAACTAGATTATTGTGCTATATATTGCGCTGATTTCAAACTAAGTACAAATATCAGTACAAGCTGCTGTTTTCAGTATTATTATGTTATACTTTATTTATTTATTTTAAGGGAAAACAAACTGTAGTATATTACAAATAAACAGAAATAACAATAAACTTAACAAATATGCTACCCACTACATTTTACACAGATTACAACTTATATATTTACAAACTGAAGACAAACGTAACTGTTGTCAGGGAAAAATTTATTATACAACAAGAAACTAAAAATAACAAAACAAAACTCTTGTTTGTGTACGTACTACGGGTCTTATAAAAATAAAAATTCGCCAAGCATACGATCTACTGCTGATCCTTTAGAATTTCGCTACATTACTTTTAAAAAGTATTTCGGTTTGAAATGGTATGTCGATATGACTAAATAGTAACATACATGCACAGGCGTCTCTAGCCCATGTAGCGCCCGTGTGCAATCAATACCTTTGCGCCCTCTAGTAGGCGCGCAGTCAAAGTGGATTGCTTACATGAATATCCAGCGCCGACTCTAGCCTATGTAGCCCCCGTGTGCAATCAATACTTTTGCGCCCTCTAGTAGGCGCGCAGTCAAAATGGAATGCTTACATGAATATCCAGCGCCGACTCTAGCCTATGTAGCGCCCGGATGCAATCAATACCCTGGCGCCCTCTAGTTGGCGCGCGATCAAAATGGAATACTTACATTATCCGTAGTGATCGGAAATTTGGTTTGAAAATGGTGCAATTAGAAATGATGTTGGGAAGCAATAGTCCATTCTCTTCGTTTCTCTTCGTTTGCGGTACGCCCCTGAGGACCCGCGGGTAGACAGGTAGACTCGAGGGTAAAAATATTTTTCTTTGAGAAAGGGGGGCTTAAGTACAAGAATAAAAGGGCCCACACGGCCACAGCGGCACACTTTGTCGTTAATTCAAAAATATTTAATTGCGGCCGATGCTCGGCGCCCCCTGAGACCCTGCGCCCGTGTGCGCCGCACACCCTGCACCATATGTAAAGCCGGCCCTGCATACATGCACCTTTTTGAGAGAAATAGGTACTATCGGGGACATCCGAATCGGCACACTTAAAATTCCGTGCTCCCGTGTCCACATCCGTCTACCGACCCTTTAAAAAAAAAAAACTTTTGTTTAAATTAATTTCTCAGGCTCTGTTACAATGATCACATATGTCTGGTGATGGTTAATTTACGGTCTGTTATTTTTTTATTTACAAAAGCATGGGGCTTAGCAAAAATCTGATGCTATAGCGGCGGAGTACTGCAAGCATGAATAGTCTTTATGGTGGTCCGATTCGGATATAGTATTCTCACTACTGAATCTCAGGCTTCCTCTCTCACTATAGAAGGGAGTGGGTCCCAGGACACCATGCCATAGCGCCGGTTGATGAGAGAAATAAGACATAAATATTTTGTTGTAAATATGACTTGTATTTTTCAGGTGGTTTTGGTTTTCTATCATCTCTGGAGGCTGAGGACAACCGCCGTCTATTTTTCCACATGTCTGAGGTGCGTGGTAACCACGCGGAGTTACAACCCGGCGATGTCGTCGAGTTCGTCATACTGACCAACCCTAGGAATGGCAAGTCTTCTGCTTGCAATATTGTAAAAATTGGGTAAGTGTACTATTCTTTCTTTGTTTGAATTGTTTATTCTAGGCCCTAGGTAGTAGGTAATAGGTAATACGGGCTGGTGTCCGCAACTCCACGTCAATGCGCATATTTTGCGTACGGGTGGGAACGATTATTCGATCCACCCCAACTCCTCAAGGAAGGCCAGCAACGCCTTGGTGTTACTGACAATCTCACGTAGGGTACCTGGGTTACCGAAGTACTTTGCCCTGTATGTGGCGACCACCGGGCAGTTTAGTAGCACATGAGCTGCTGTCTCGTCATCCTCCATGCAGGCCCTGAGCAGCGGACTGTCTGTGACTCTTATGACAAAGAGGTGTTTATTAAATGACCCATGGCCAGTTATAGCTGCTGTACGCAGCTGTTGTTTAGTTCGTCGGAGAACCTGTTTCGTGAGGTGGCCATCAATTGTAGGGAGTGCCTTAGCCTGTTCTGGGCCTTAGTAATTAATAAAAAATGTCATCATGTGTAAGCCAAAAAGCACCTTATTTTTATGTTATTGGATGGCAAGCAAAATGCCGAGAGATTGCTGAGAGCAGTGGTGGCCCAGTTGTAACGGATCCGACTTACGAGTTGTAGGTCGTGGGTTCGAACCCAGGCAGGCGCTTTACTTTGTGTAAATAATTTCACCACTGCTTTCGCCACTGTTACATAATTATGAAATTTTGTCCCTCTTGTTGTAAAGGAACAAAAGCCCAGATGCAAGGTGGTTATGTATCGAAATACAAGGAAACAATAAACTGTTTGAAATAACATATATTTATAAAAATATTTCTCCTCCATACAACATCACACGGTAGCCTATATGTGTCTACCGTAATAATAAGTTATTACATGAAACCCTTACAATTTATGTTAACATAATTATAAAGTAGTTAGGTGACTATAACTGTCACTTATTAATGCCAGCCAGCTTAAACTTCAGCAGAAATGAAAAGCAAATAAAGAGCAAGGAAAACATTGTGAGGAAACATTAATGTTAATATTCTAGAACCAACAATTCCACAACATGTGACATCTAACAACCCGCACTGGGCCCGAGTGGTAGTTTATGGTCCACCATTGGGAATATTATAGAGTGATTATGCTTAAACAAACTGACGGGCCCAAGTATGAAGTGATCACCGTCCCCTATGGCAATCTTAGACACAAAGCTGAAACGTCTCATGTGACCTGTAATTATATCAGAAAGGGACCCAAACCCTACAAACTGGGCCTCAAGTCTGCTATTACAATAGTGTCAGAATGGTCTATCATTGATTTCATAATTGTTGATTTTGACAAGTTTGGTAATTATTGATATAATGGCGTCATTATGACTTTCTATTTCTCAGCCACTGACACTCCATTGAAAGAATTGGTAATCTCGTACATAATGACAAATGAAACTTCCTACTAAACTTCCAACTATTTCAGATTGCTTAAAACACTAATAAATAATATGTAAAAATATATATAAATGAAATCTGGCATGAATAAATGTTCAAAATGCCATTGTAATACAATTCTATTACGAGACCATTGATCGACCATTATGAATTTAGCAGATGACGAACTTTTAGCAAAATGGCAATGGGATCGGGTTGGAGTGACGAATTTATAAAATAGCAGACTTGGGCCCCTGGAACCTACCTACCTATGCCCATGCTCTATATTTGAGGCGGTCTGCACCACAGATAGATAGACCTAGATAACGCAAGTATCACGATCTGTATAAAAACCAAGCGTGCCATTTTTTTACTACCTACTATGACGTCACAAGCACTATTTAGTGATTGGAAAGTTGGTATACTGTACGAATACTATTTATTGAGTAATTGCGTACATTAAAGAATTATTAAGAATCGTTTAAATCGATTAATTAATCGATTTTGTGACAGAGTAACTTATGATTTTTGTACGTAAGCTACTATATCTGTGGTCTGCACCATCCTCTCTAATGATGACAACTTTCAAGGAAAACGATTTCACAGTTTACCAATATTATTATTATCCTACTCGCTACTGCGAGTTGGTTTGGTCAAAACCAATGCTTTAATGTCCAGGGGTGGGTATTGAGCTACTGAAATTAGTCATTAAACAATAATAAACAGCAATAATTCGTTCCATGAGAGGCCTATTCCTACAGCAGATCTTGAAGAGTTACTAATTATAAAATTTTAACACATATTAATGAGATATGTTTCACCAACATATATGTGGCTTACCAAGGGGTGTCGTTATGCCCAGGAACTGGGTTGTGGAGGTCCGATAGGCAGGCGCTCCATGTAAAAACTGTATGCAGTTGCGTCCGGTTAGACTAAAAGCTGACCCCAACATAGTTGGGAAAAGGCAAGGCAGAAATTTTATACAAATTTACAGTAGACTGACGCTGTTTGACCGACCTCAACATATTATAATTAAGAGCGACCAAGCCGTCATACTTTTCATACAAACGCTCGTACGTGATTATGGCGCTGTAACACATCATTCTTTGAAAATTTTGAATTAACTGGTATCATGTGCACTATATCTAGGTTACTATGAAAGCAAAAAAATTGAATTTGGAAAAATAAATTCAGTATAAGCCTCCAAAAATCTGCTATTTTGCACAAATTTTACCTTAACTTTGGTCGTTCATAATGTACTCATAAATTTAAAAAATAAAGAAAACATCGTCATAGGAACCTCACACATGTAATGGAGATTCTAAATGTCACACATTTATTTCACAAACTTGTAAGGCTTTCTCATAAACACGTATTTACTGGAACAAGTTTTATGAAAACGCACACAATTTTTCGTCCAATGTTATCGCGTTCTCACTTGCCTGTTAGCATTAACATTGCGCTGAATGAAACAAAAAGCTTTTCAAACATGCTTGCGTCGACGATAGACGGACCGGGTAGGGCCCTCTTAAAGATATTTTCCACAAACATATTGTGTAAATTAGCTGCGGTAACAAATTGTTTTTAATAAATACGGATGCTGATTATGTAAATTCCTGTTTGTCATGACGTAATTCTCAACATCCCGTTGAGTCAGCTGATATGTCACATGTCAAAATCTTGTCGAGCAGAGTGGTTAATTAGATAATTATGTTTGTAACTTGCAGTGGTAAAGGTTCTGGGGCCAAAGCCCGGAGCGAGCGGCCGGAACGCTTGCTGGCGCGGCTCCGTACGGCGTCGCTGGAAGAGTCCAGCGGACCGCGGGTGGTCGTAGCCCGCGCGCCTCGCGGACCGGACGGCACGCGCGGATTCCGCCCTCGTCGCACCGTCGCCGGTAATTATCGAATTACTTTAAATCCTTTTGCTTTTTCTATCATCTGAGGCACTAAACCGCGCTAAAGCAGTACAGTGGGGATCGTTTTGGGGATCAAAAAGTGTTGATTTTCAGCCTGAATTGAAACAACGCTTTTTTATTTTTTATCAATCGACATTAAACGCAGGCTATCGTAGTCCACGTTTCGTGTGGCGCCGGATGTAAAGAATAGCACCACCCTATTTCCTCCCGTGGGTGTCGTAAAAGCCGTCTAAGGGACGTGCTACGACAACTAGAGAATGGGCAGCAGCATTCTTTATGCATTTTTAACACCATACTGCGATCGCCAACCCGTCTGCCAAGCGTGGCAATTATGGCAAAACCCCCAGTTGGGGGAGGTCTATGTCCAGTAGTGGACGTCTTTCGGCTGAAATGATGATGATCGCAGTCCACTGCTGGAACTAAGCCTCTCCAAAGTTGCACCACAATATTCGGTAGTCCACCTACCGCATCCAGTTTGTCCCATCTGTCTGTAATGCATCGGTCTGGCAGTGGGCCGGCCGGCCAGAGGTCTGATAGCCGTTGAAGCAAACTCCTGGAGTAGTGGTTGTAAGCTAGACGATGAGTCGGATCATTATCATCATCATCATCCACAGCCAGACTTCACCCACACCTGAGCCTTTCTTTTCTTGTGTCAATCCCCACGCTCCTGTGCTAGCCTCATCAAGGTTCTAACTGCGATAGTAACAATGTTGTTCGCCCATCTCGCCGTCGGACGACCGGCATTTCGTCTTCCTGTCATCAGGGTCTTATTCCCCTTCCCCTTCCCCTTCCCTTCTGACCTCTGTGAAGTACAGACGTGTATCTTGCAAACTGTATTTAATTTAAAGTGTAAAATAATAATTAAGTAACAATAAAAGCTAGCAGAAAAATAGAACTGCATAAAGTGTAGGAGGTGTTTGGATCTTCGTTCATCGTCAAACTCACACAGAGAAGCCACAGTCCGTGAGTAACTGATAAATTCATCACACACTTACCCTGGACGAGACAGTAAGATTGCACTATTAGTATAACAGCGGGTGCAAAAGAGATAACATATAAAGCGACAGTCTCCACAAACGCCCGTCGGAGGTCTACTTACACTGGACGGAAAACAATTTTGTTCTGTTTCGTCGATACGGACCACTCCAGCTTGACCCCCATATGTATAAGTTATAGAAAACATTTTTATACTCTTGGCAATTGCTGCTTGCCTGGTACTGACAAAACATCATGCCCGTTAACCGCTCCCCCCCCGTCTCTCCACTCCTGCCACCTATGATACCGGTCACCGCGATAGACGACGATATCATTACACCCGTACGCTTCGCATCGAGTGAAGCTTCGCTGCACCAAAGCGCTTCGGCACCTGACTTGTCACCTAAGTTGAATGCTACGAAAAAGAGGAAGTTTGACGGGGTTGACGCATCTGCCTCTGCGGAGCTAACCAGGGCCATTTTTGCTACTTACTCGAATAAGCAGGAAAGTCAGTACGAAGACTTAATGTTTAAGATAAACAGTATAATAGAGCAAAATATTGAGCTTAAGAAGAGTGTCGAGGTCATGTCGGACAGATACGACGAATTTCTAAATCGTTTATCTATTCTGGAAGCTGAGAAGAAGGAAGATAAAAGGATGATTCGGCTACTTGAAGACAAAATTGAATTCCTGGAGCGTACCACACGGGCTACAGGAATAGAAATCCGAAACGTCCCAAAAACAGAAGGTGAGACAAAAGATGATCTATGTGATTTAGTCTCGAATTTGGGGCTGACCCTTAACATCAAAATTAACCAGTCTGATCTGAAAGATGTGCATAGATTTAAAACTAAAGAAAATTCGTATCCAATTGTCGTGAACTTCAACTCCGTCATACTAAAGGACAAAGTTCTTAAAGGAGTTAAAAACTTAAATAAGACCAAGGAAAAAGGTGAAAAGCTCAACACTACACATTTGAAGCTTAAACAGGCTAAGCAACCGGTCTATGTATCTGAGTGTCTAACTTATAAAACACAGAGATTGTATTATCTAGCAAGAACTCAGCATAAGGAATATGGTTATAACTTCTGCTGGACATCGCATGGCGTAGTTTATCTTCGCAAAAAAAGTGAAGATCCCCAAATTCGAGTAAGTTCGGAAGCTGACTTCGAAAAGCTTAAATACACAAATTCTACATGACTAATGTCGGGCAATGACAGTTCCTATGGTCTTCGTCTTTTTTGCATGCATGTAATTATAAATTATCTGTTATTACTATGTTTCCACATCATCAGATTGAATATTCTAATCGACACTAACATTTACAAAAAACACGACGACTGCTATACAATATCACACTATCAACAAAACACACAAACCTTATCAGACTTCGCTATAATTTTACATATACCACAAAATTGCCTGTATTTTCGCTACCTCACTTTCTCTGTTATTCTTACAGAATACATTCGTCTCATGCTAAAAATCGCTATCGTTATCGTTACCTTCAATTATTGGTCACAAATTAATATTTACATTTATAAATGGCTTCATTAAACTATATATTTCAGGATCTTGATAACATTGCGGTGGCAAAGTCCTACAAGTGCGATGCGGAAACATGTAGCAAATTAATAAACCATAATAACACTAAATCTTTAATTGTTATTTCCCAAAATATTCGCAGCATCCACAAAAATATAAATAATTTTATTGCACAATTATCTAGGCTTTCGTTTGAGCCTGACATTATCATTTTGACTGAATGTTGGCTGTCTAAGGATAAGCCACCGCCTGCTATGGAAAATTATTCATGCTATTTCTCTAAGAAAACCCTCAACCAAAACGATGGCATCGTTATTTATGTCAAGCGTGGGATTAAATGTGTGATAGAGGAACCAGACCCGGTTGGTGCAAACTTTTTACTAATATCAATAGGCGCTGATATTGTTATCTTGGCCGTGTACAGATCTCCGTCTGTTCATTGTATTGAGGATTTTTTGAACTCTGTTGACGGCTTGCTTCGACCTTGTAAAAGTAAAAATATTGTCCTAATTGGAGACATTAATATAGATATTAAGCACAATAGCATCGATCGAAACAGCTCATCATACTTAAATCTCTCCGCCGAATTAGGGCTCCTTCCAGGTCATACATTCCCGACTCGAATAAATAACTGCCTAGACCATATTATGATTAAAACTTCTTTAGCGGCGGTGGTGACTGTGATTGAGTCAACAGTAACAGATCATGATTCGGTTCTTCTTAGCCTATCCTATAAACGGGAAAAAATGAAGTTCAATCAAATGGTTAAAACTGATTATGTGGCGACGGTGAAGCAGCTAGAATCAACAGATTTTTCTTTCATCTGTCCTACGGCTGATGCTGAACAGGCTGCAACGCTTTTTATCGAAGCGTTGTCAGGAGCATTAAAATCAAACGCTATAACTGTTACTGTTCCTGGGCGTAAAAAAATACTAAAGCCATGGATAACACCTGGACTATTGCGGTGTATCCGTCACCGTGATAAATTACATCAAAATCTGAAGAAAGATCCTAATAATCAAATTCTCGAGGTATCCTATAAACGTTATAGAAATTTCTGTAACGCATTACTGAGGAAGCTTAAGAGAAGTCATGAAAAGTCAATCTTAAAGAACGCAAGAACCAATAAAGAGACTTGGTCGGCTATTAAGTCCATTACAGGTACTAAAAAACAGAAGACTTCTGCTGATTGTCTGCTGAATATTCGGGATAGCCCAACTGATGCTGTTGAGGAGGTCAATCAATATTTTGCAAATGTTGGAAAGTTACTAGCAGACAATATTTCACAATCCTTTACAACCACCCGATCTGGTAATTGCATTATGACTCGAACCATAAATTCGATGGCTCTGCTCCCGCCGGATGAAAGTGAGATAGAAGCCATAATCATGAATATGAGAAACGACAGTGCGATTGGCTGGGACTGTATGTCGAATAAGTTCCTTAAAATGGCAAAACATATCATAGTTCCGCTTTTCACCGTCATTGTTAAATTGTGCTTTGAGCAGGGTGTTTTCCCCAAAGTATTCAAACGAGCTCTCATTTCACCTGTCCACAAGGGTGGGGCACGAGACGGTGTCACCAATTACAGACCAATTTCTGTGCTGCCAGCTCTTTCCAAAGTGCTAGAAAAACTACTGAACAAACAACTTGTACATTTTCTGGAGCATAATAACATTCTTTCAGACTCACAATTCGGTTTCAGGTCAGGCAAAAGCACAGATGGAGCCGTCAGCTCTTTGGTGGAATATGTTACGGCACGTCTTGATCACAAACAAAAGTGCATAGGAGTCTTTATTGACTTAGCTAAGGCATTTGACACCGTGTCGATCTCTATTCTCGTTGATAAGTTGGAAAGATGCGGCATACGGGGAATGGTGCTTAGGATTTTTACAGATTTTCTCTCGGGTCGTCAGCAAAAGGTTAAAATAGATCAGTATATTAGTTCAGATGCAACTGTAACCTGTGGTGTCCCACAGGGCAGTATTCTCGGTCCCAGTCTCTTTCTTGTATATATAAACGACCTGTGCCAAATGTCACTCCATAAAGGTAAAATTTTTACATATGCCGATGACACAGCTTTCGTGTTTCAAGGAGAAACTTGGGACGAGGCGCGACAAAATGCGGAAAAGGCGCTACATAAGGCTCATTTGTGGCTGAAACATAATTTACTGACCTTAAACGTGTCCAAAACTTCATTTGTTCAGTTCACCAACTCTCGCCTAAAACATCAGAAAGTAGAGATTCGTTTTCACACGTGTGAGTTCTTAACAACCCAACACCAACATTGCTCATGTCAAACTATTGTTAATGCCCCGACAGTAAAGTATCTTGGAGTATTTCTAGACGAGAAATTAACCTGGCAGCCCCATTTGGACATGATTTCGGCACGAGTTAGAAAACTAATATGGGTTTTTAAAAATCTTAGGCATGTGGCTGACCTGGAACTTCTTCGCACAGTTTATTATGCACTGGTTCAATCGGTCATTGGTTACTGTATTGGTGTATGGGGCGGCGCTTGTAAAACAAGCATCATTAAATTGGAGAGAGCCCAACGATCCTTGCTCAAAACCATGTCATTTAAACCTTATAGATTTCCCACTAGAACGCTTTACGAACTGTGTCGGGTTCTAACGGTACGGCAGCTATTTATTTATCATGTCATCACCAAGCAACATGTCTCCATCCGTTACGATCCAAATAAAATACTTAACAAACGCAAAATCCCCAATGTTATTGATTCCGTAAGTTGTCGTACTGCACTTGCAAGACGTCAGAAGTGTTTTCTTTCTGTACACCTCTACAATAAACTTAACAAAATTTTAAAGTTTTATCCAGTCTCGTTTCACGAATGCCAATCGATGGTCAGAAATTATCTTCTGACGCTACACTACGAGGAAACCGAAAAAGTACTTCAGTAGGTGGCGAATAAGATTAATACAGACAACTAAACATACTTAAATGAACATACCATACCATCACACACACGCACACACCCTCGCACACACACCCTCACACATTACAATACACATCACGCACTCTCACATCCTACTCACACACGCCCACCCATTCATTTTCACCCTACCTTAGCTAAATATTAAGAATTCAAGAATTCTTTTTTTTTTTATTTAATTTTTTTTTTGTATTTTTGCATGCTCTCATCCTTAATCATAGTTTTTCTTTTATTTTTCTTTATTTGAGAGTCAATCTTAAAATGTATTTTTGGCATAAAAATTTATGTAATGGAAATGGGAGAAGGCGCTGATTCCTGACATACAGGTTTTTACCTAGTTTGGGATTCAGAGGCTTCATATAACTCTGTAACTCATATTATGTCAATAAAGATTATTATTATTATTATTTTAAAATGTTTACATATCTCGGGACCCTGGGGTCCCGGACCTTTGGAAGGCGTACGAGGGGCCGAAGCCAACTCGCAGAGGCCCGTTAGACGCTTTTTAATTAAATGAGGCACCAACCGACGATTATCCCTGTACGCACTACGCAAGTGCACCCAAGGACAACCCCCGGTTGGTGTAGGACTATTGCAAGATATGGAAACAAAGATATTGGACTATGGGTTTGGGTGGTTAAAATGGACTGGTTACCTAAAACTATGGAAGGACTATGGCCCCTGCCTGATCAATGTTTTTTTACACACGGATAAAATGGCAGGGGGTGACTTGCACACTCAATAATGGGCCCCCGAAAACGGTCGCTAGCACATAGTGACGTAGCGACAAGGGGGCAACATGTCCTGAGGTGCTCGAGGAGTGGAGAGGTATTCCACGGCTCTCAGAACAATCCCAGAGCCCGGAAGATGGTCAAGATCCCTACAAGCACTTACTGGAATACTTCCTTCCTCCGAGCACGTTTGCTCTTGCGAATCTCCACTCAAGCCGGCCAATAAAGGCAAGAATGAGGTGGGAGCTCAGTTCCTCGTCAGTGTTCACTCCAGCCGGCCAATAAAGGCAAGCCAGAGATGAGGAACATGACTTCTCCCGGGAGATAGGGTCCGTGGGGTCGCAACTGCCCAACAGCTCGCCACATGCTGCCCTGCGGGTTTCTGTATCTCTCTTGGTCTGGCTCCTCACCCTAGACCTGTTCCGGGAAAGTAAACTCTACCGGCACAGACCTAGAGTTCGGAGCACGCAAGCCCCACCACGACGTCAACGTAGAGATACGACGGTGGGGTTATTATTATTATTATTATTTTATTTTTATGTGTTTACATATCTCGAGACCCTGGGGTCCCGGACCTTTGGAAGGCGTACTAGGGGCCGAAGCCAACTCGCAGAGGCCCGTTAGAAGCTTTTTAATTAAATGAGGCACCAACCGACGATTATCCCTGTACGCACTATGCAAGTGCACCCAAGGACAACCCCCGGTTGGTGTAGGACTATTACAGGATATGGAAATAAAGATATTGGACTATGGGTTTGGGTGGTTAAAATGGACTGGTTACCTAAAACTATGGAAGGACTATGGCCCCTGCCTGATCAATGTTTTATTATACACGGATAAAATGGCAGGGGGTGACTTGCACACTCATTAATGGGCCCCCGAAAACGGTCGCTAGCACATAGTGACGTAGCAACAAGGGGGCAACATGTCCTGAGGTGCTCGAGGAGTGGAGAGGTATTCCAAGGCTCTCAGAACAATCCCAGAGCCCGGAAGATGGTCAAGATCCCTACAAGCACTTACTGGAATACTTCCTTCCTCCGAGCACGTTTGCTCTTGCGAATCTCCACTCAAGCCGGCCAATAAAGGCAAGAATGAGGTGGGAGCTCAGTTCCTCGTCAGTGTTCACTCCAGCCGGCCAATAAAGGTAAGCCAGAGATGAGGAACAAGACTTCTCCCGGGAGATAGGGTCCGTGGGGTCGCAACTGCCCAACAGCTCGCCACATGCTGCCCTGCAGGTTTCTGTATCTCTCTTGGTCTGGCTCCTCACCCTAGACCTGTTCCGGCAAAGTAAACTCTACCGGCACAGACCTAGAGTTCGGAGCGCGCAAGCCCCACCACGACGTCAACGTAGAGATACGGCGGTGGGGTTATTATTATTATTATTATTCGTGGGCGCTGCATGCAAATTCAGTAGATTTCTGCTATTGTAACTTATATGAGCTACTAGCTGACCCGACAGACGTTCTGTTCAAAAGTTCATTCAAAAATCCGGCCTATTTCTCAAATCCCCCCTGAAATTCCCCCTTAGTTGGAAAAGTGGAATCTATAAAAAACAGTCTAGAATTCACCCCTGATAATCCAGCTTAAGGGGGGAAAACTAGAATTGAAAAAAAAAAAATAATAATAAACTTATTCCAGGATCCCCCTGAAAGTGATTTTTGTTACATTAGCGTTCAGTTTTCTCTCAGGGGGGATTAGTGGAATAAGCCATAGAAAACAGAAATTACAAAAAAAAAAAAAACTTTACCTAAAAACCTTGTTCAAAATAATACGAACATTAAAAAAAAGTGCCCAAGCAATGAAGAGCATTACATTTTTATTTATATAGATAACTAGGTTTTGCCCGCGGCTCCGCCCGCGTAGATGTCGGTTATCGCGTAAAAAAGTAGCCTATGTCCTTCTCCATATCCCAGGCTATATCTCTGCCAAATTTCATGACGATTGGTTCAGCGGTTTAAGCGTCATAACGTAGCATACATACAGACAGACAGACAGAGTTACTTTCACATTTGTAATATTAGTATGGATACTGTATCCATTGCTTGAGATTGAACTCCTACATCAGAAAATGGCTCTTTTCAGAATTTTTCTTTAAATGTTTTATGTTATGCTCTATGTATTAAATGTGTATATTTTAATAGACCTTTAAGCTATCAGCATCTATAATAACATTGTAGATTTTTTGGTTTCAGATCAATTAGCCGAGTAAGAGATCAAGACATCAGCACCAAGGCCTCGACCATGTAAAACACCTTAATGGTTTGATTTTCCACTTCAAATTATTTCATTGTATTCATGAGAGACTGACTTATCCTCTTTTCTTTAGCAGCATTTAGGAAATTGTTTTGTTATTTTTACTAATTCTAGGTGAAAACAATAAATTATTGTCAGCTGTCATTAATACAGATCAAATACACGTTAACATGTATAACATCAATAAGCAAGGTACATATCAATTAATCAAACCAATTTGCGTTGCTTATATACAGTTTATTTATATAAGAGGTTCTTTTTCGCATAGAGACGTTGTTCAAAATTCCGTTTGCACCATTCCTTGGCCTGTTATGGTTTGCCAAGTTCAATATGTATTTGTCTGCGCTGTCGCGACACATGGCAAATGAACGCGAAGTGATCACACCGAACAGTTAAGCATCTGTTTCCAATATGTTCGCTGTATCGGGATTGGCATTCGAAAACAATGTAAATATTTTATAGAAGCTAGGTATAATGTGTATAAAATGCTCATAATCAAACAACCCGGCTAGTGTGTGAATCTATTGTCAATGAATATCATGGTTATTATATCAAATGTTGCATTCACTGTCTCTCAGATGGAAATAGATTTTTCGTCGAAGATTATAAGAGTAGTGTGTCAAGAAATCTGTGTTTTCGCGCGCGCTTGACGTCTATAGACGTCATAACAATAAAACTTGTGTTGTGTCTCGTTTACCGCCCGCGAATCGATTAAGTGTATTCCGTCCACCGAGAAAATGCTTTTTTGACACCTGACAGTTGTACAATATTTGGAACTAATAAAGTTTAAATTCGTAAATCACATATTCGTTTGTATGAAACTGACAGGTGTCAAAAAAGCATTCTCGCAGTGGACGGAATTTATGGTGCGTGATGAAGTAATGTAATAAATTGATGGACATTTGATACACGTTGTTGCGGTTGTTGTTACGTTTAGTAGATCTCTTTATGCGAAACATACTGTGATCAATGAAAATTTGTTGTGCAATAAAAAGATAAGATGTTGTCCTCATAGGGCAGTGCTAGTCTCTTAGTATTATGCGATCCCGCTTGTCACACGCGCGCTTCATCTGACATGTGTCGTCGTAGTGTTCTATTGTGATGATGGCTACCTTTAATAACGAACAAAATATTCATTGTTAATCGGAAAAGCATTTATGCAATGAACTGGAATGGAACCAAAGACTGACTTAAAATATTTATAACAGTAATACTTATTGGTATTAGATTATTTTGATCGGCTAAATGATGTGAACCGTCATGGTGTTCATTGTGGCCATAGATTTGTAACAAATTAATGATTTCAGAAGAAATGTATTTGATTTAAAATTTAGTTATTCTTTAAATTATAAAATCAAAGATATCTCAGTCTGCAATCTATTTTCAATATATAATGTAACAACGTATTAGCATAAGTAAGACCTAAACAGCTTACACGTATTGATTATTATTATTATTTAAAATGCCAAATAAGGCGGCAATAAAATTTTCAAATCTTTTGTACTATTACTACCTCTTTTATCTAAAGAAAGGTGGAGAATTGTATATACACTAATGTATAAAGGTAATCGGCATCCTATGGCGTTACTCTCACGTAATGAAATAACTTTTCTTTTCTTGACAATATCCTACCTTCAGTCTGCTCGCAGTGAGCAGTGTAATATATTATCGGATTGTCCGCATAAAAGTTATAGCGATCGTGCGTGGTATGCAACTGGTGTGCGCAACTTTCGAAAGGTTTCAAGTTTAAAATCCACAACAACTTAACTATTAGCTATTTATTTATTAGAATCTATAAAACAAGAACTGGTAGCTCTCCAGCATATGAGTAAGCGATCCTCACTCCGTCACCGAAATATTAACTTAATCAAGGAATTAATAAACGAATATTAAAATATGATTGTATTATTTGTAGCGATTATGAGGAAAAGGGAATCTATATATATTTTACACAGCATTATATATTGAATTTGTTTGCAGCTTAACATTTGACTATGCCGAACTTATTTTGTAGATAATACTCATTGTGAAAAATCAGTTTCAAGTAAATATTATATTTTGAATTACTCAACAAAACGCGGGTAAAACTGTGATTAATGATAGGGATCTCATTGGATCGATCTATTAATTTTATTTATGTTGCCATTACCATAATTAAGACTTTAAAAGGAAATGAAACTGCCATTGAATCTGTTTTTGCTAGCCTTGTTGGCGTAATTATTAACCCATAATCTAAATAATACCAACAACTGTTACATAACTATTCATTTCACACGAGAAAAGTCTCCTTCTGACGTTCTTTCGGAAAGCTATAATAGTTTTCTATGTGAGCAGTGTGAGGTTTGCACATTGTCGAATGTTGCAAGAAACTGTAATGCTTGCTTATTATGCACCAAGCAGCCAAGCCAGACGAGACTTACGTCATGCTGTAACGAGCCATTGATTATACTAGTATTTAATTCTTTACCTTTTATTGTTTATAAGAATTTTTACGAAATTCTTTGTTCAATGCGGAATACTTATTCCAAATTGAACTTGTACTGTCTTGTCGTTACTTTTGTTTGAGTGACGGTTATATTGTTAATCTTATTAGTTACTTTTTTGTTACTACTATTATACCACTTTCATTTTATGTCCCACGTTATTGTCTCAATAAAAATAGCTTTATACTTTCTTTACATTTATGTTGAACAAGTATCCACTGCCATCCCTATCATTGTTAGTTTCGTCGGCGATATATTATATCTAGTTAGTTTGAGCGCATACGGGACTTGCAACCATCGATTTGGCGACGTAAGTTGGGCTTTATTTTATATTAGGGCTCCCATACATAACTGCGAGTTCGCAACGCATCACAAATATCTGCGTGCGAGCTCGCACGAATGCACCGCAAGAATTATCGTATCGCATCGCATCGCGGTTTTGTGTGGGCGCCCTACAATCTTGTTTGGTGTTCTAGCGAGTTCTAAACATCATATAGAATTTAATGCAACTTATGAAACATCTGCGCGTCGTGTTGTAAGTCGTGTCATGCACTTATTATGATTTTTTTCGTAATGTGCCTAAGCACGCACTATACCCTGTTAAGCTGTTTCCATCTTAATATGTGTGATAGGTTTGGGAAACAAACTATTAACTATTTCGCCTGACTTAACGCACATAACCATTAAAACTATGATACATAGTTTTACCTCGTGATTATTGTTAGATATGTCTCCCTTAAGGACTTATGACCCTGTGATAGCTGTAACAATCAACTGATATATTAAAATAGAGATGATTACATTTTTAAGATGCCTTATATAATTGAAATATTTAAGCATTCATCTTGTTTTAGCAGGTTCAGAATAAGTTGTTTGTTACATGATACATTTTGAAATTGCACTCAATATTTAACTGCACAAAAAGCGATACTGAATCTGCTACCGGCGCGGGCGCCTGTGTCAGCTGTGTGATGCCCGCTAGGTTCGTAGCAAGGCCTGCCAAGCTTTTTCATTGTCGTTAGAAATATGGTAAGTTAGCTTAGGGTGTGAGGCGACCTCTTATTTATTTATTACTTTTTCAAAGATCAGCGTGTCGCCTGTTGCCCGTGAAATGTAGCAATCCCTTTGGGCGGTCAAAGATATAGGTTCAGTGTCGCCAAGATAGACCTTGTAGTACTGCAAAAACTAAGTACTAAAAGCAAATTCACGAGAACGTAAATTATTGTTTAAATAATATATTAAATTTTTTAGTTTAAGTACAATTTTTCAAAATTTCCTTTCCGTTAAGTTTGGATCATCGTTCTTAGATTTGATATTGGCAGATATTGAATTAGTTGACGGGTCAGCGAGAAGTCGGTTCAAATAAAATAGTTTGAGGTTTATAGAAGATATGGGCTTTCCTTTCAAAGTGATGACTTTGGATGTGAGGTTGAATGCGGCTATTGTTACGTGTGTATATAAAAAAATATTCTCAACGCAATAACTTACGGTTGTTTGCGACTTATACGGTCGAATTTTTGTACCCCGCTACGGCGGCTCTGTCGTAAGCATGGTGACTGCGCCAAGTTCGAACACTAAAGTCAATTAAACAATTTCTAATGTATTTCACAGTTTTTGTCGTCATCCTAGGGTTTAATTTCATAATATTTTTATTGTAAGGAAGCATCAGTCATGAATTGACGTGACCATACGTTCCGTTGTGAACGGGACCGTCCTTTTTTCGTCCCGGAGTCCCCGAAAAAAACCTGGGGACGCACTATTGTCCCATTTTCAGAAAACGCCCGATAATTGGCGGACCGGATATAAAAAAAATATATATTATGTTAAAAAAAAAAGAAATACGTGTAAAGAGTTTTAATTTTACGTAAAATCATAACCAGCTATGTTAAAACGTTCTGCTGGCAAATATAAAAATGACTGAAAATTTATCTTGCTTAACTTTTTTTTTTAATATTTTTTATAAATAGTTAAATATATTTTAAAAAAATATGTTTTTTTTTTCATTTAGATTCTCAAAATGGGCTGATTCATAAAAGGAACTAACTCACTTTTATGAGATAAAAAATCGATGTCCCGTTTTGAGTAAAAAAAAAATGGTCACGTTAGTCATGATCAACACAAGTCTTCCAACAGTCTACCATGTTACGTGTAAAAATCAATCTTCGACTACCTTTTAATTTTTTTTTAGGTACCTATCCTATGAAATCTTCCAACGAGTGTGTACCGTTTTATATACATCCATAGGTATTTAGTATTTATCTACCGTCAAATCTATGAACGACTTATTTATCGTACCAAATATGAGCATTTTTCATTTCTTGTAATAGAAAGCACTTTTGTGGACTGACATTCGATTAAGCAATAAAATAATGTGTTCACATGTGTTAATACGAAGCGCAAATCGGCTTTCGTGGATATAGTTCACATTAGTTACATGTTACGGTTTGATGTTCACAGCAGGATAGTCTGTTATCATTCGCAAGGTGTAAAACTACTGCAGCCGAACATTATTACAATTTGTTAAATAACTTGTTCTTATTATCATTGTATTTTATTGTTTAAAAATAATAATTGGGTAATTATTTATAAACTGACAACCTATGTATGCAAACCGAAACTGTAGCATTTGAAAGTACCATGTGAGAGTTACCATCTTAGGTCGAAGCCCTAAGGTAGCTCGTGCAATTCAAATTATCTTACGATTTTTGCAGTTTGCGCCTCATTGTCTGGGTGTATGTTGATTTAAGTATGATACGCGACCGTAACAATTATTGTACCTACAGAATTATAATCATTAGAATCAGTAATACAACTCCTTAAGTTAGTATAATCCTAAAAGTCATGATTTCATGAAATAGTCATTCAATCAGGGGCCCAAGTCTGCTATTTTTATAAATTCTTCACTCCAACATGATCTCATTGTCATTTTGCTAAAAGTTCGTAATCTGCTAAATTCATAATGGTCGATCATTGGTCGGTTAATGGTCTCGTAATAGAATTGTATTACAATGGCATTGTCGTATTGCCATTATTATAAAACCCGTTAGTAGAAACGATTTTCGAAAAATTACTACTAAATTTGAACATTTATTCATGCCAGATTTCATTTATATATTTTTTTACATATTATTTATTAGTGTTATAAGCAATCCGAAGTAGTAGGAAGTTGGAAGTTTTGTAGGAAGTTTCATTTGTCATTATGTACGAGATTACCAATTCTTTCAATGGAGTGTCAGTGGCTGACCATGGAAAGTCATAATGACGCCATTATATTAGTAGATTACCAAACTTGTCAAAATCAACAATTATGAAATCAATGATAGACCATTCTGACACTATTGTAATAGCAGACTCGAGGTCCAGATTATACGAACTTAAGGAGTTGTATTACTGATTCTAATGAGTATAATTCTGTAAATACATATTTGTTTCGGTCGCGAATCATATTTAGATCAACATATGCAAATTGCAAAAAAAAAATAACAAAATTTGAATTTTGCGGGCTTCCCTGACGCTCCTCCCTTAAGCTCAATTATGACCTTGTCGTATGTACTGGTGAAATATTTCGAGTACTACTCTATCATCGCTGTCTTTAAAGCGAATCAAAATGAACTCTTATTAATGGAAAATTTGTTTAAAATGTCGAGGAGCGTCTAGTATATCACTTCTCCGGGTGCCTTCAAGTATGTTGTCGTGTGAAAGATTTACATAAAAGCGAGACGTCTCGTGTGGTCAACCTTTGTTATGTATACATTGGTCTTGATATATTATCTTTTTGTTTAAAAAAAAAAGTAAAGTGGTATCCTATAGGAAAGGTAACGTTTCAAGAAAACCTTTTGATAACAATAACGTAATAAAATGCAATAAATAAATCGATATTAGTCTAAGAGTAAATTGTAAGATGAAATACATCATTAACTTCAGTTACAGCACAGGAGAGCAGTTTTACACCTTGTTTCAATTTACGTCTTAATGTTCGCACTATTTCTACGATTGTACTGTCTGTTATCTTGGGTGTTTAGTATAATCTTTGTATTAACTGATATGATAGACATAGTAATTGTCAATGACAATTTGACATCACAAAGTTCTGGCGCGTGTTCCACTAAGGCCCCTCGCCCACGGCGACTTTTTGTGGCGATGCTGTCGCGCGTCCGCATGGATACAGTCGCGAAGCGGTCGCTAGCTGTGTGCCCTCGCCCACGGGCCCAGATTCAGTCGCGATGGAAACGCGATGCTGTCGCGCTTCTGTCGCGATGCAAACGCGATTCATCAGTGGCACAAAAATGCCACAGTTGCACTGATGCTCGGTTCTCTACTTATGCGCTACCCTACCTCCGTTCTCTCCTCGATGTGGTGCAACACGGTCGCGCGTTTGCATCGATACAGTCGCGATGCTGTAGCGCGTTGGCATCGCTTCTGTAGCGCGTTGCAAATGCGACTAACACGCGTTAGTAGCGATGCTGTTGCGCGTTTACGAAGCGAACGACAGCATCGCTACAAAAAGTCGCCGTGGGCGAGGGGCCTAAGATCATAGTTGTATTTAACGAATAATGTATAGTGAAGTAATTATTTAGAACCAGCATCTTTTCAGAGAGCAATAATTACTCGAGTATCTTGCAACTATACGTTGCTTTTATACGGAATCATAAGTAAGCTAAGCGGTTTGTAGTGATACATGTCGACGACGGATCTTAGAGAGTGTACTAGTTAGTGGGGCGCCGGTCACTGATCGTGCGGCTCGGCGGTGTCAAATTGTCGCTCCCGGAACTATTTATTTATGAGTACTCTTAAGTGCTTACGCTTTTGTTAATATGTAATCCCAAAGAAAAATAGGAATTTTGAACAAACGTTATATGCTTTACGCTTAAAAACTACAGTCTTTATTATGCTGTATCAAATATAATATGTATGCCCATGTAACCAATATAATAGTCATAGTGAAAATGATGTAATAAATAATCGAAATACTTGATGTTGTAGTGTATGCGAACTTAAGCCCCGGATCATTTCGGGTATAGGTATTATTATAAACTAGTCTTAAACATTTACGCCCGGGCGCCTGTCACGAGCAGATGTATTTTTAAGCTAAACTGCTAAAAAATGAACAAAATGCATAATGCATGAGATCTGATAAGGGAACCTTCGTAATTCTCCTATAAAATCGAAAGTTTCAGTGTAGCTACGAATTTGGCTAACCAGTAAAAATATATTCAGTGCCTAAAAGAACCTCTGGGAGATGAAAAGAAACCAAACAAAATGTGAAATTATTTAAGCATTTCAGAAATTACAAACTTTGATTAATCATAAGAGTTTATTTTTATTTTTCTTCGATTGTATTCTTTAGACAACTATCTATGACAAATGTTTATACAGCCCTGTACATTTTTAAAAATTGTGATTAAACCAATGTACACCACCTTCTTAGCGTTGTATGAGTCTCTTAATTATTATAATTATAGCGTAGCGTGGCGTCTGGGAGGCCTTTAGAGGGGTTTCAACATGCCTTGCACAATTTGATCCTTTTCAGCAACGTACACATGGCTTGGTACAGTAAGTCAGTTATTATTTTTGTGCAAGCTAGTTCCAAATGAATCGAATAATCCAAGAAGAAAAGATTTCAACCACTGTTCTCTTTTATCATAACTCTGTTTTCTCTCCGATGGATGAAAACTCATCTCACCCTAACAGTAAAAAATACTTATCTTATTCAAATAGCACATGGTCATAGATTACCAGATAACGCACAGATTAAGCGTTACTCAAATCCTGAAAGGGGATAACAATGTGAGGTCTAAATACTATAAATGTGCCTAATTACACTGGCACCGATTTCTTTCAAACCGGACCACCGGAACACCGGAAACTGGCGCCAATAGTCGCTCGCGTCCCGTATGGTCGCGAGCGACTATTCGCGCCAGTTTGAACACCCCCACAAGTTAGTTGACAATGGTGCCGATTTCCTTGTTCACAAACTAAATTTAAGTGCAACTTTTTCTTTCTATTATGAAAAGGACAGAAGATAAATTTTAGTTTAGTCCTGTCAAATTATTCAGCGCCTGTCACAACTCCAAGTTTGGACGTGATTAAAAACTTGCCTACTAATATTACGTCAAGCGCTGATTAATTTGACAGGACTAAACTACAATTTATCTTCTGTCCTTTTCTTTATGAAATAGAAAGAAAAAAATGCACTGAACTTAAATTTAGTTTAGTTTGTGAACAAGGGAATCGGCACCAATATAGGCGCAAGCGAATTTCATCCCGCATCGCGCGTGGCGTTCACCTCAGTGTGGCGAGAGCTTTAGTGCGTAGCATGGTCGTGGGTCGCAGACTCGGAGTAGATGATATAGCCATGAGCCGTTGTGGAGCAGCGCCATAATGGCTTGAAGCCGAATCCGCCATCTTGCATGCAGCTGTTACACCATGCCGACCACAGCTCAGTTATTGATAAAATGTTAAGTATAGAGTAAGTATATTTTCTACTAATAAAAAATATTACTCTGATTTTTAAATTGCTGCCAGCAATGCTATTTCATCGATTTTCACAGATGTTCAGATAATAAAATGTTTCTATCATTTAACAAATTCACGACGGAAAAATGCCAAAAAAAATACAAAGCGAAGATGGATTAAGAGTGGTCGGATTATGAGCTGCCCTAGCTTTGCAACCCGAAAAAAATGGTCAAATATGGGATTATGTACAATCTGATTGTCCTAAAACACCAAAAATTCAAAATAACTTCAATATTTCGAGAATACGTGGCTAAAAAACAAATCATTTAGAATACAAATGGCTCGTATACGGACAAAGGCATCGAATTAATAGTGTTGTAGAGAGCTGGAAGAGCTATTAGTGTACTACTGGTCATTTTCGTTGATTCGCCATTTTCGTTAATTCGTCAGTTTCCCTAATTCGTCAATTTCCCTAATTGGTCATTTTCTTCGATTCGTCATCTGTCTCGGTATAGTCCTGAACATATTTTTTTAAATTAGTATATATTGGGATTGTTCATTTTTTTTAAGTACCTATTTTTCCAAAACCATTTCATGTGTTCATCGATACGGTAGGGGCCGGTGCAGACGGACTGCAATTACTCAAAATTTGTATGGGAACTGCACTACGACTGCATCCTGACTGCACCCTTTCTATAGCAATTGCAGCTGGGCTGCAGGCCGTCTGTACCGGCCCTAAGCCGTAAACTCGGTACTGGTGCCGATTCCCTTATTCACAAACTAAACTAAATTTAAGTTCAGTGCATCTTTTTCTTTCTATTTCATTAAGAAAAGGACAGAAGATAAATTTTAGTTTAGTCCTGTCAAATTAATCAGCGCCTGTCACTACTCCATACAAGTTTAGACGCGATTAAAAACTTGCCGACTAAAATTATGTCAATTTACGTCAAGCGCTGATTAATTTGACAGGACTTAACTAAAATGTATCTTCTGTCCTTTTCTTAATGAAACAGAAAGAAAAAGATGTAATGAACTTAAATTTAGTTTAGTTTGTGAACAAGGGAATCGGCACCATTGTCACCTTATTTGGGCATATATTATAGTAATCAAATATGGCTAAATGGATAAGTACATAATTTTGTAACTATCAAGCGTATAGGTACATATCTTTGTACAGACGCCAGCACATCAAGTTACTACAATCTGTCAAATTTCTTTAATCGATTTTCAACTTTATCACTCAATTATAAGGTTCAAGGTTGATTGCGAAAATTTGACAGTTTCGGGTAGCTTGACCTGCTGGCGTCTGTATATGACTGTACAAGAACATATATAAAAATCGTTATTCCTTGTACAAGACCAAGGAGGTTCTCATACCGACAATGACAGATGACGAGTCGAAGAAAATGACCAATTAGGGAAATTGACGAATTAAAGATTTGGTTGGCATTAGTCCTTTACTAACGCCCCATATCTATAAAATTATGTTCTATCAATGCCAATGTAGCTACGGAACAAAGGAGTGGTTATATTACAAGCATAAGAAAAACGCAATTTCATTTTATATTTTATTAAAAACTGTAAAAATACCTATTTAATTATATCTATCACTATCATAATAATGTTTGGGAAAACACACATGACTGGCAGAGGTTATCACCAGTTCTGTGTCGCAAATAATAAGCAACAATAATTAATCTATGTAAAATTATCTGTAATTTGAAATACACGTTTATGTTGTTAGGTAGGCATTAAGTTACTAATTTTAAAAGAAAATGTCCCACGTTATTTAATTTTGAATTTAATACCTTGAATCGATTTTTGGAAGTATTCCCATTTGAGCACCTTTTTTTTTGAGCATCTATGCATTGTGAAGTTGTTCTCAAATGGGAATATACCTTTGGTGTAAAAAAAATTGGTGCTTTAACGAGAATACTCCGATTTTTGAGCAAGTCAAACAACATTAATATGTAAACGTATTTCTAACAAGTAAATCATTGTTATTTATAAAAAATACACTTGACTTGCACTGGGACGTAAAATATTTCAATAGCCACGCCAATTATAATTAGTGTGCGGGACATGCTACATTAGTAAATAAGTATACCCTATAGGATATTATATCTATATTTTTATAACTTTCAATATTTAATACACGTTCTTTCGTAAGATATCTCAAGTCTGTCCCCCTGACAATCATCATTCCGATTGTCTTCTCTATTTTCTTAATTCATATTTAAATATTTTAAATATTTAAATTTACCAAGCTGTCAGTATTTATTAGTGGCTATGATGATGTATCACCATTGAACCTCTACAGTACCTACTTAAGGCGAGGTTCTGCAAGCGTGCATTCTTGTTCTTGACATGGCAGCGGGGCGCGAGTAAATTGTGCCGTAAACTTCCCGACGGACATTACATCATCATAGACGTTTATTTTGATGTGATTTTCAATACATAAAGTAGTATAATATTGAAATAAAATGAGTTTAAATCTACAAACTATGTCTCTTTGGATTTTTTTTCTAACGAGTACCCGACGTACCTACAGAAAGGTCTCAAAAGCAACATATAATTTTCTCACGTGTTTAATCATTACAGTTTCTAAATAAAATGGCATTAAAATAACATTTCCTAGAGGTTAAATTGAAGAACCTCGTCTTAAAGAAACGTAAATACTTTTAAAGCATAACACTAAACACTAACCATGCGGCGACTTTAGTGTTCGAATAATAAACATTTAAAAACATGGTCACATATTTCTACAATAAGATAGACTTAAAAATAGATTATAAAGTAAAGAGGCATCAGTTACAGTGTCTATATTATCAGTACTTCAGCGGCAGAAAGCTGCCGTGTCGAGGAGCAAATTTAACATGAGATCGCCCAACGAGAGCTTCGTAGCAAATCGAGGTCGAAGCTTTTGGTTGAGCCATATGTCCTAATTATTATCCAAATAATTTGGATACAGACAAGTACAAAATTATTATAGACAAGGGAAAACAATACGTTAAATACTACCTATAGCTACTTTCTACAATAATACCTTTTTATCCGAACTTAGCACCTTTTTATAATAATATTACAAGTGGGTAGCATAACGTTATAACTAAGTAGGTAATTCAATGTGTTTATTGAAAATACATTTTATTAAGGTTGGAGTTTTATGTGGGTAGTATAATAACCGATACGAGTCGTGAGCACAGATGGGCAGTAGTGGGGGCAAGCTCGCGTATGTACACTTTCGGCTAAATAAAAATGACACGCGAGAGTCCAATAGACGACGAGTATCGACTGACGAACCAATCGCATACAGCTCGGCGCCCCCCGGCTTCTTCATTCCGCCAAAGAGACCAAAAAATTTACTACTGCGCAAGTGTCAGTTTGTGCTCACGACTCATGCCGGTTACTATACCCACATAGAACTGTAGGTATCCACATATTATAGATAAAGCCGATTTCAGACACTTCAATCATTCGGTAGGCGAGTGAAAGATGCCGAGTGCCTAAATCCAACATCGTTAATTTATTCAGACGTCTAACTTTTATGGAATGATGCCGAATGAGAGGCAAAAAAGAACATTAACACGTTGACTGCCAGACTAAAAACCATGTTTAGCCGAGTGGCCCGTGGTGGACCCCTCGTGACCGCCAGTATATCGGGACCAGGGAGCCGCGTCGGACACCATGTGTCCGCATGCCCTCGATTACTTCAGAAGCCTCTAGGCGGCCGACGGACAGCGTTTCGACTGTTTTTATTGGTGCGGCTCCGGGGGAAAGTATGCTGTCGGACACATGGTGTCCGTCATGGCAGTCAACGTGTTAAAGGGGAGCGTCTGATATCGGCGTTACGGACTTAGCGAGTTCCGACCCGTCCGGTCCCAACCGTACCGGTTCTATGTCCATGTACTTCGTTAGGAAATAAGGCTCTTAGGGCCCGAACAGCCAGAAACTGGACATGTGTGAAAAAGTTTATACAAAACGGATCACTTTTCATCATTTCCATGTAGGTAGGTGTACTGCTGATTACAATATTAACCTTACCAAAGTGACAATCTGCATTAGTCCGATACAAAATTGTTTTCACGCACTGTCTGCGGAATGAATTGATAAACGAACATGTTTAAGTATCTGACGACTGGTTACCTGTTGGGTTTCTTAAAGTCGGTGGCAGTGTAGCCGTTTGGACAGCAACGCTTGTTTGATTTTCGGATCTGCTATGTATTTCTTCGCAAGTTTTCCCTTTGTAAGAGTTGTCATGATCATAGTTGGGCCACTGTTGTATTGCCTTGTACAAATTGGTGCCTGGACTAAGCGAACTCTTGAGGTCCTTCGCTCCGAGGACGTCGTAATCTTTTTGCAGGTAGCCGAGCTCGACTCCTTTATCGAGCAACATTTTGGCCCTCGACAGCTGCAACTCTGTCACTTTTGAATAAGTTTCGCGGTAATCACCTGGAATGATGTGCAATAGACATGAATATCTTCTAACAGTCTGTCCAGTCAGTTCAGTTAGTTTCGTGGTAACAAGTACTATTGCTAGGCATGAGGTCCTGGGTTCGATTTCCAGGTCGGGCAAAGTGTTATTGGGTTTTTCCATCAGGAAGTTCTCAGTAGCAACCCGGAGTCTGGATTTGTGCCCGGTTGATGGTTTTTAGATAACCGGGGAAACGTGGGTGCAGGTCTGCTATCCCTTCCAGGATTACAGGCGTAATGTTATATGTTCATTTATCTTTCGACAGATAATGGTGCCGATTCCCTTGTTCACAACCTAAACTAAATTTAAGTTCAATGCATCTTTTTCTTTATATTTCATTAAGAAAAGGATAGAAGATAAATTTTAGTTTAGTCCTGTCAAATTAATCAGCGCCTGTCACTACTCTATACAAGTTTAGACGTGATTAAGAACTTGCCCACTATAATTCCGTCAATTTACGTCAAGCGCTGATTAATTTGACAGGACTAAACTAAAATTTATCTTCTGTCTTTTTCTTAATGAAATAGAAAGAAAAAGATGCACTGAATTTAAATTTAGTTTAGTGTGTGAACAAGGGAATCGGCACCATTGTTAAGTATAATCATGTAAGTTGGTTGGTACCTACGTCGCATCGTACATCCCCAGGTGGGCCCAAAACGGGTACGCTAAGGGAGATGACCAATAAAAAAGTCCTAAAAAAGAAAATTAAATTTCTATTTTTTGATCCTTAACTGAAAGCGTTTCTGAAGAATATCTCAAAAACGGTTGAATACACAAATTCCAAATTATCATACACAATTATGTACACGACTTCATGCTATACAATATTCCGCTGGTACTTGTACACACGGCTACACATCAAGCTATACATTTCCATTTTGTGCTGATCTCGCATTGTATATGATTTCCGTACAATGAGAGATCAGCTTATACTGGAAAAGTATAGCTTGATGTGTAGCCGTGTGTACGATACTTACTTTAATAACGCAAGCAGGCTTACCTATAAACGCTATGCCAAGGCTACAGCGATTGTATCCTGCCGTGTGAGCACCAATCCTGTTCCAGCCTCGTCCTTCATAGACTCTTCCTTCGTTTCCGATCAAGAAGTTATAGCTAGAAAGAGACGAGAACTCAAGTTACGTCATGAATTATATATTCTGCTACATGTAATAATTAAAATGGTATTTCTTTGCTTGTTACTGGAACCTTAGCCGGTTAGCACTATAAAGAGTTTTTGATAGTTTCTGCAAATGCTTTTTAAAAAACACGATAAGTAGGTACGGGTTACACTGAACAGCAGTGCTATTCTGTAGAAATTTCACCGTGAAAACCTATATAGGAGAAGTGAGCTTGAATTAAGGCGACCATAACCGACTTTTAATGATTTTATACTGAAGATCACGTCTAAACGAGTAGTTTTAATGATTTGGAAAAAATATATGTTAAATTGGAGCATTTTCTTAATAAATTAATATGTGAATATTTAAGATTATGTTTATAATACATAGTGTAATTAATTTGTAAAGTTATGTCTAACGCCGATAAAAAACTGAGAATCACGCAAAATCTATCAAGCGTATTTTTCTGAAACCTTCACCTTTTTAAAGATAATTTAATTATAGATTTTTTAGTGTACGAGTTTTATTAAAATACCTTTTGTGTTATGTATAATAAATTAATAATGCGTCTTATTTGGGACAGCGCTCCTGGATGGGTGAACCCTATTACTGGCTGGACGTACGACGCGTTGCGTGAGCCCAGTACAGAACACGCAAGCTAACCACTCAAGGTCACTGTCATATATCTGGGCCTTAATGAGCTGTCAATAGTGTCAATCCCTAGTCTCAGGTGGAATGACAGTTTACTTCAAGATCACTTCACCTAAGTTTTCACGGTGAGACTTTTACAGAATCGACCGGCAGCTTGGCTTATCCTACCTACGAATTGGTTATACCTTCAGCCCTATCATCCATAGTGAACGGGTTAGTTAACCCCTATAAACTAAACAGTTATTTTGTATGGGTAACCCTCATTCGAAGAACATGTTAGTAAACTCTTCGAACACCTCTAGATATGCCATGAACGACGAGTTAGGAAACCCAATCAAAGTCCCTTTAAAACTCTATCCATCGAAAATGTTTTATAGTTTTAACTAACCTGTTCATTGTATTAGGGTTTTTAATGGGTTTTCAAGGGGTTTACTAACTCGTTCATAGGATAAGAGTTCGTTCAAAAGGGTTTCAATGAATTATCCATTCAATCGGTTACCAGAACGATAAGGTTAACCCAATCAAAGTAGTATCTAACATTATTATTGGGTTTAAAGGCCTTGCAAGATATGACCTACACGCTCGATAAGGGGAACCGAATGAATGGCGTAACTCTCAAACGGAGTTTAAGGGTTTTTCGGTCCCTGGTTTTCATCTATACCACGAGTAACAGATTATGCGCAAGACCTCAGACATCCAATTTTATTAATCTTATTGGAATTATATCGCTGTGTACAATTTTTTTAGTATGATGGATAAGTATAGTTATCGTAAGATGGAGAAGAACAACAACAATTTAAAATGGGGACTATATAAGGTGAATGTATTCATACACGAAATATTTTAAGAGAAACATCTATAGTATAATGGTAGGAAAAAAAAAAAAGAAACGATTTTTTTTTTATCTAAGTGATTTATCTGTACGTTTTTATTATAATTTTATAATATTGCTTGAGACTTTTTTTTTTAAACCTTTAAGGCCCCTGCAAACAGGCGCGACATGCGACGCGACACAAAGGCACCGCGTGTAACGCGACGAGCGCACAGTGGAACGAATGTATGGGAGCGGTTGGACGTAGACATGTCCGAAAAAAAAGAGTAAAATTATGCCAAACTAATGATGCCATCTTATTCGATTACTTAATGCCTTCATAACTTGTGGTGATGAATTTCTTCATAACTCCCATATTTCGGGAGTAATTTGAGAAAATGTGAAATTTTACTATGAAAATGAGTGTATCGAGCTCTCTCCCTCCTGATTCCGGGCTTGTTTCAAGTAGCGGTCTCTAATATCATAATGCTAATACTAAGAGCTATATTTAATACTAAGACACATAGTGCGCCAAATGTGCACTTTCTGGGATAAAGAGTGATGTTTATTTTATAACACAATTTTTTTATTTTTTGTTTATTTTGTTGATTATAACCGTTTTTCTAAAGGTTTACCTTATTACAATAACATTTCTGAGCAGCCAATTAGAGAAGATATAAGCTAATTAGGATATATAATTAGGGACTTAAGGTTTACATATAAAACTGATGCACTAATGATTACTGATAAGAACATTGCTATTATTTAATTACTAAATGGCTCTTAATACACTAATTTAGCATGCATCATTTACTAATTATCACAATAACTAATTACCTTGCAATATTTAACAAAGGATACCTGGGATACCTGGATTTTATATAAATAGGTCACTATTAGTAACTTTAAAATCAGTGTTGATTTACACCTCGTTGTATCCAAGCTAATCTCGCAATGTATTTTCCAAATTTTAATACAAATCTTGATATTCACGTTGCTTTATGCGCACGCGCACATAAAGATTTACGCGACTTTAACTATTTGTTCAGTGTTTTAAAAGATAACAGTTGTGTTCAGTTATGTGAAAGTGCTGAAACAAGTTTAAAAGACTGGTGTCGTCGATTTTGCTACCGCATTTATGCAAAATGGACACAGTCTGGAAGAAGCACAGATAAGTTTCGGAAGAAACATGAGATTTGGCTACAGGCTGCAATTCAATGGCCGGAATTACAGAATGAAAATATGGAACCTTCTACAGAAAATATAAGTGACGTCATCGAGCCCATAATTTCTCCTGCTAAATCTGATGCTTCAACTTGTACACATCCTAGTCCTCGTAAATCTTTTGAGGACCTTAGTAACCGGCAAAAAAGAAGACGCACTGAAGATAGTCTTTCATGCAGCAGTAGCAGCGCTGAAATTATGTTTTCGGCCGAAAGGGCGCTTCAAAAGGCAGGACAAAGCGATACAGCTTATGTTATGAAATACTTGACGGAGAATCCAGAAGAGGCCTCAAAAATCAAAGCCTTCATTGAAGGTAAATCAATTCAGGTACGGGAAATATCCCCTTTGAAGGCATTGGCTCTTTATGTATCGATGAACTTATCGAAATGGCGCTATAACACTCTTCGGGATTTCAACACTCAAGAAGGAGCTCTTCAATACCCGAGTTACTACATGTTGGTTAAAGAAAAAATTAAGTGCTATCCGGCCAAAGAAGATCTCACAGTTACAGAGAGCTCTGCAAAAATCAAATTACAAGCCTTGATGGATTTAACCTCAAGAAGACTTATTAGGTCGTTAGAAACCCCTGTTGATCCCAATCAACAGCTCGTATTGACCAGCAAATGGGGTTTTGACGGATCATCTAGCCAAAGCATTTATCATCAAAGGACGAGTGAAGATGAGCAAATCGATCTTGCTAGTAATTTTATGATTAGTCTTGTACCACTGCGGCTCGTCTCAAAAGGTGTAACAATTTGGGAAAACGAGCGACCATCTTCCACTTCATTTTGCCGGCCAATATTGTTTAAGTTTATAAAGGAAACCAAAGAAAATGTGCAGAGAGAGATGGCTGAAATCGAAGCAGAGATTGAAGCCTTAACTCCATCCACCATCACTGATGGAATTAGTGTCAAACACCAACTGCTGTTGACAATGATTGATGGTAAAATTCATTCCATTATATCCAATACAGCAGCTTCAGTGTGTGACATATGCAAGGCTTGTCCTAAAGAAATGAATAATTTAGAGTTAATCAAAGATAAACACGCAAACGAGGACATGTATAAATATAGCTTAAGCACCCTTCACGCTTGGATTCGCTCAATGGAATGCTTATTACACATTTCCTACAAATTAGACATAAAATCATGGCAAGTAAGGGGTGATATAGCAAAAAGGCAAGTTGATGACAGGAAGAAAAGAGTTCAAGAGGCTGTAAGAAGAGAAACGGGCTTACTTCTCGATGTTGTGAAACAAGGCAGTGGATCCACCAACAATGGCAACTCGGCAAGGAGATTTTTTGAAAACTACACTAAATCTGCTGAACTGACCGGAATAGATGCTATGCTTTTAAGAAAAATCTGTGTGATCTTGCAGTGTATTTCATCAGGAGAGAAGATCAACGTAACTAAATTCCGAGAGTTCTGCTTTGATACTGCTAAGCTTTACGTGGAGTTATACCCATGGTATTATATGCCTTCTTCACTTCATAAAATTTTAATGCATGGGCCAGACATAGTTCAGAACATGTCAATTGTGCCCATTGGTTTTCTATCCGAAGAGGCATCTGAGGCTAGAAATAAAGATTTTAGAAAATATAGAGAGGGGCATTCTCGAAAGCATAGCAGTATCTCATGCAATGAAGATATTATGCACAATCTTTTACTGTCTTCTGATCCACTTGTTACAAGTATCCGTCCAAAAGGAAATAAGTTTGTAAAAAAATCTTCTTTTAAGGAATTTTATGAGCTTACGGATTCTGAGAAAAGTGATATCGAATTTGTTAACATAAATGATTTAGCGGACATCGATTCTGAATTTGAATTAATTGATGATGATGATGATGACGAAGATAATTAAATGATGTTATTGTTTTAAAATGTGTAACTTAGTAAATTAGAGCTTACATCTTAATTATTTATTGTACTTTTAATGAAACTAGGTAATTTATTATCAACTTACTTAAAAGTCATACTCTCATCAGTTCTTGTGAATATTTTTGTTAATATATATTTCTGTATATATATAATATATTTATAGACCTCTTAATAAGTCTGTCTGCGGTTTAAAGTAAATACAAATGGGGAAAAAACGTTTTTTTTTTTTAATTTTCATTTCCTTTTATCCCAGAAAGTGCACATTTGGCGCACTATGTGTCTTAGTATTAAATATAGCTCTTAGTAATAGCATTACGATATTAGAGACCGCTACTTGAAACAAGCCCGGAATCAGGAGGGAGAGAGCTCGATACACTCATTTTCATAGTAAAATTTCACATTTTCTCAAATTACTCCCGAAATATGGGAGTTATGAAGAAATTCATCACCACAATTTATGAAGGCATTAAGTAATCGAATAAGATGGCATCATTAGTTTGTCATAATTTTACTCTTATTTTTCGGACATGTCTACGTCCAACCGCTCCCATACATTCGTTCCACTGTGGAGCGGTGTCTTTGTGTCGCGTCGCGTGTCGCGCCTATTTGAAGGAGCCTTTACTTACCTACTTATTCATTTTTCTTTTAACCGCCCGGACGCGGCGACGCGAAGATGGCGGTGCGAGCGCGGTGCCTTTTGATAATTCATCAATTTTATCATCATATCAAGTAATTTTTTTAATTTTTTATTTATCTAAATAAACAAAGTACCTATAGTTTCTATGGCTTGTTCACCACCTATAGGTGTATCTCTTAAAATATTTCGTGGATGAACAGATACACCTTAAATAGACTAATCTAGGGGTTTCATCGTTTTGCCGAGGTCTTTGAGGATCATTGTTTTTCATGAAGTTACGAGAAACAATAAATTCCATCAATTGTAGGAGTTTACTTACGGAAGATCGTATTTATTATATGAGATGGAGTAAGATTGAAGATTTCTTAGCTCGGCGGCGCAATTTTTAAATAGATTGCACTCCGCACTGACCGTGTGAGCGACGATGACCAGCTTCAGGGGTGCGAACTCAATCACTTCATTTTGGTTGATAAATTTTGGAGCTAGCCACATGTCGCGAGTAATGTACCACTCGTGGGGAGCTGTGGGGGAAATATTACTAGTATTAGTACATTGAGAAGAATCTATAGATAACTACATATTATACGAACAAATCATCAGTTATTGCCGGTCATTTCTTTTTTTTCAGGGGATGAGTCTTTAAAAAGCTCTAATATACCTACGTAGAAGTTCTCAATGTTAATTTAAGGGATTTAATGCTGAATGCTGTTTCACGAACTTGTTTTTTTCGCCACCAAGAAACAGTCTATCAAGTGGTCTGAAGAAGCGTTATTAAAACACAGAAGGGTCGTGTCTCTTCAATCAACTTCGTACCTACCTGCATTATCTGTAAAGATATCTTCAGAGTAGGCTGGGCTGTCCTTGCGCGCGTTATCAAGTATTTACCTTTCGCTTTCTGAGAATCCGAATCGTCGCCTTTCAGTCTTTTAGGTACTCGGTAGATATCTATGACTATTTTATTGTTAAGAACCTACACACATAAAAAAAGTTTGCGATCACTTTGAAAAATCGAAATATTTTTGTTACGATTCAAAGATTTAAAAAAATATCTCAGATTTCGGTTAAGTCTTATTGCCAACCAACCTTGAAAATATGAGTCAATGAGGGATTAGCTACACTTTCGTATGATTATATTATTATATATATGTTTATTTTAAGACTTTTTTGACGCGCTCTCCTGTAAAGTTACTAAATATTAGTTACAATGTTATTCCTTGCAGGTGTCGATTTAGGTATTTTTGACTCAAAACGGGACATCGATTTATTTATCTCAATTAGTAGGGCCGATTCATAAAGGAAACTCAATTTTGAGAATACCAGCCTTGAATCTCAAAGAAACAAAAAACAAACGTTGTTTTATTAATATTAACACTAACGGGATATTTACCATTTTTAATAGCACCATCCGTGTCATTGTTATCCGTGATCATGGTGCTTGTAACAGTGCCGAAATATCGGGAACTCAAAACAAATAGTAAACATGGTAAATATCCCGTTTGTGTTAATAATAATATTAGTGACCATGACAGTTTAAAAACTTAAACATTTAAAAAAAAAAAAATATTTTTTATAAAAAAATGTTAAAATTTAGAATTTAAAAAGTTAAGCAATATAAATTTTCAGTAATTTTTATATTTGTCAGCAGAACAATTTTTTTTTTTAACTTAGCTGGTAATGATTTGAAGTAAAATAAAACTTTTTACACGTTCCTTTAACATAATTTTTTTTAATATCCGGGCCGCCAATTATCGGGTGGTTTCTGAAAACTGGTCATATTTGCGTCCCCAGGTTTTTTTCGGGGACACCGGGACGAAGAACCGAAAAAAGGGACGGTCCGGTTCAAACGTATGGTTACGGACATCCCTGCCGCAGGGGCAATCTAGGGTGTTTAGGTGGGGATGACCCTAAATTGCCACCTAAATTGTGATGTGTATAGGGAAACAGGGGCAATTTCCTAGATCGGCCCTGCGGCAGGGCAGCAGGAGCGCGAGACCACCCTTGCTCCCTAGATCGTCCCTGCCGACCTGCTACGTTGCCGCGTGATAGCGCAATCAGAGCAATTTCTAATCAATTTGTTGATAACTGTCACTCGGAGCGCACGCATGTCCTTTAAAAGATATTTTGTTGTCTTTTTTTCTATGAATGGTGTCGCCATTGCAAGGTCCGAAAGAAGCAATATCCATTCGTAAAAAGTTTTTGAGCTCATCTACTTCCAATTCTTTCATAATATTCATGTAGCTCAACTCATTTCTTTTCTATAGTATGTATATATACTTCTTCACCCAGTATCACATTTTCCTTTTTTTTGCGGTAGTACCACAGAAAGAGCCAGGGCTATACTATACCAATCTTTTGATTTTTCGATAATACTAGTGCCATTCTCAACGCGTGTGTTTAGCTCAACGTATACTCGAAGAACACTGAACGGCAGGCATGTCTGTAGAGACAACTCCGATATTGCCGCGACCGCCGTGCGCCCTAGATTGCCCCTGCGGCAGGGATGTCAGTAGCCCGAGACATAGACATATATGTAGCTCGTCACAGTCGTGGGAACGATATGCTGGTAGTAGGTACCTATATACCTCCCTAAATGAAGAAGTAGCAACAAAAGTTTCCTTACCTACGTCCTCGACGGAGTCAGCAGTCTTCTTGGCGATGACGGTGAAGTAAACAATTAAAACGATGCACACTAAGAGGACCACTATGGCCGCCACACACGACAGTCTCTCTGCCCTCGTGGTACTTTTCGCTATGTCCCACAGGTATCGAGGCAGAGGTAAGTCTGAAATGGAAAGGTAAGTAGCTACAGATATTTGGTTTTGAATACCATTTGGAATGTTGTTTAATTTCATCGCATAAGATTTCAAGGCACAGAATGAAATAAAAAAATAAGAATTACCTTTGGTATCTATCTGTATTATTCTGTATAATTTGATGAGACCAATTATTAATTAATAGACGGGTGTACCTACCTACCTAACGGTGTAATTGAAATACCTGAAAACCTTTTACCCCGCGTCCTATTTGAAGATCACACAAACAGGCGCGGCACGCGACGCAACACAAAGAGACCGCTCGTCGCGCGGCACGTGGTGTCTTTGTGTCGCTCCGCGTGTAGCGCCTGTTTGTAAAAGCGATCGTCGTGCGAATACGCGATCGTCGTATGAATTTTAGTCGTTTTTTGTTCGGAAATCCGGAAAGCGCCCTCCGTCGGAATTACCACGCGTTAATTTTGAAATGAAATGTTGCGTATTAAATTGGTGATTATTTATGAAGAAAAACATTGTATGTCAAAGTTAATGCTATATTTTAAGTTCAAAATGTTCTCAAGAAAGTAAATGAAATCCTTGTAATTTCTTACCATTATTTTCACCGACCAAAAAGTGACAATTATGGACGCAACACTCACGTATACGCGTGATGATCGCCATTGAATAGGATGCGGCCTGAAAGGGTAGGCAGGTACCTACTCAACCAAACTAACGCCCAATCTTGAAATCGCGGTTAAAAATTTAGCTGTTGTCGAGCTAAGCGAACATGTGCGTTAGTATGCAGCAGCATTAGTAGAGTAAAAGTTGTTCATAACAATGAATAGGTACCTACCCCTTAAGAGGTTATCAGTCATTTTCATAACACTTTGTTTAAGGCTGCAGTCTTATCAGAGTATTCCTGTATAAGCACCAATTTTTTTACACAATAATAGTCCCATTTGAGAATACTTTTGGTGCTCAATGTATAGGTGCTCAAACGGGAATACTTCGTCTTAAGGCACGTGCAGACTGGCGCGATATCGCGGGCGCGACAGGCAGCGCGACCCTTGTCGCGCCCACGATTTCGCGCCAATGTGTGCTGTGTAGGACCTTTATCATGTAGTCTTTTGCAATTTGAAATTATTCTTTTTACCGGTAAGTACCTAATTGATAGATAACATTTTTTGGATATCTACATCTACCGCAATTACCTAAACGAGTCCCACTACACATAATATAGTAAAATAAACGTCTGTTGATAATGTAGCTAAGTTCTACGGATATGTAAAGCTTACCTACAAGTAAACTTGCTACATATATTGTAGGGAGTAGGTACTAGGTATATTCAATGGACAGATACGCAATTAAAAAAAATAAGCTTATAACCTTCTTATTATGTAAAGGTATATTATACTGGATTTTTGTATCTCATTTCACTCGTGGAAAGCAAACAAAAATAAAAACAATGTGAAATTGATCGGACACAGAATTAACAAAAATTCCATGAAATGGCGGCAGCTTACGGAAACAATTTGCTCAAGACAATGGTCTTGTATGGATCAGAAACTTGTTTGGCAACAAAAGGCATTAACGAAAAGTTTAACTGAGATCCTTTATGTATCAAAATTCAAAGACGTTTCAGAAAGAAGCCGGAGACCGAAACGTTGTGTGGTAAAAGATTGTCACGGTATTGTTGGTGGTAACAATTGTCGTTGTGTGGTATATGGGCTTGGTATGGACACGTAATACGGAGGAAACATCGCACCTCCAGTGCGATAAAGGCGAAGTAAGAATACGTCACTTTTTTATTGTAGTTTCGTATAGCGCAGATAAAGATACACAATGCACAATTTGTCCGTTAAGATCTGACGAAAAATTAAGCAATTATAATAAAAAAGACATTCGTCGCGTCACATAAGTTTTACATTTTTTCAGATAAAAAGGTCCATAAACGTGTGTAAAACTTAAAATATTAATCATTCTTTATACACGACAATTTGAGGTATCTGAAATAATGTTGAAAAAAACTTGTTTTTTTTACTGTTTAATGGTATACTCGTATAACAAAAGATCATAAAATCAAATGCTAAATAGATATACCAGACCAAACAGTTTTTTTTTGCTCTCCTGCAAAGTTAGTAGGTATATGCTTCTAACGCCTTTGTCGCATTGGGGGTGCGACATGCCGTGAGGAAGTTTATCTACATTTACTCAAAAGAGTATAAGAGTAGTTATCCACTTAGCTAGAAGATGATGAAACAAACGATGAACGGATTGTGTAAGAAGACAAGCTGCGCGGACTCCAATTAAATTGAGAAAAGGCCAAAGACAAGATGATAGATGATGGTGGCTTATAGGACTGAAGAACCAAGTGGAGGTAAATAAAAAATAAAAAAAACAAAACACACATATGTTTCAGGCACAATTAATCATGATTAGGTATAGTAAAATGTACCTGGTCTAGCTACTATGTACGTAGGTTGTACGTACTACTTCTGAAAAACGATCAAAAACTTAAAAAAAAGGAAGTTCACAAAAAAACATGGTTTCAGTAAAATCTATATATTGTTGAAATCGTTGACAAAAATTCATTAAAATATAACAAGAACGCAGACTTTAAACTAACTATACCCAAAGTCTCAAATTCAGATAATTTATGTAAAGAAAGGGGATAACATATCAAAAAAATATCTTCGTAATGGTAATTCACATAAAATGGCGAAAAAAAAGGTTCCATTTTCTTTTAAGTACTGAATTTAAGAAATAATTATTTAAAAAACAATCATACCATAATTATTTTTATAAATTTTCGGATTTAATCAAAGTTATTAAAAAAGGAGATTTTCTGATATAAAATATTTTATGATACTGGTAACAATGCAGGAGATCCAAACATTTACACATTTTTTCATCTTCAACAACACTAATATTACAATTCTCATCCATAGATTCATATTGTATGTAGCATATCTAGCCACATTTTGGATAAAAGCGGCTGTAAACTGTTTCGAGTAGAAATCGATTTTGGGAGGCCTACGTCTAGCAGTGGACTTAAAAGGGCTGATTATGACGAACATAGGCCGTGTCTCCGACACACTACATAAAACATTGTTTGGCAACGGTATTTTGTTTGCATAGTTCTTATAACTAATTCACTTTAATTTTATAGATGATTATTTACAAAAAAATAAAAAGATAAAATGTTTTGCACCATTGTCCTGTCATTTTGACAGTGATATTTATTGACATTACTTTGTTTACATAAATTATCTGAATTAGAGACTTTGGGTATAACTTAAAATTATCGTTATTTTTGCATAGTCGTTTTCCTATCACTAAAAGTTATGATCATCTGCTGAAAAGCTAGAGGAAGATGATTACATTAGTCATTATGGGGTTTATTCATAAACGTTGCTTAAAGTTAAGTGACGTTCAAACGTCAAAAATGTTTGGTTAAACAGTCGCTAATCATTACTTAACTTTAAGCAGCGTTTATAAATAAACCCCTTAAAGATTAATTAATTAATCAACATTACGGCTCCGGCAGACGGACTACTCGAAAAATAACCTGTAGTGTGCTATAGTACCTACCTACATATATAGGTACCTACACACAAAATGTAGGTATGAAAGTGATGTACTTAGAAGTTTCGTCCTGGATTTTGTCCAAGACGGTGCGCAGCCTTGGCGCTGCGCCTTTTTCAAATACTTATTTAATTTCATTTGTCATAATCACAAGTGGTGCAAACTTCTTAAAGGCTCGCGCAGACTGGCGCCAATGTGTGGGAGCCATTATTCAGTGTTGATCGTGATATAACTAATGTCGGGAGATCATTGCTAGGCACAATAAATATGGTTTTCCGCATTTCAATTATCAGTCAGTAGCAATAATTGTGACGGCATCAGCTTTCTGTTATCAATTGTAGTCTATCTATCACAAAGGCCAATAAATATGTAAGTAGTTGTATGCACAGTTATACATAGGTACTATATAGGTACAAACCTACGTCGTAGCAGACTTTCAATCAGCGTGAATGGAATAAACTAAGGTAAGTATTATTAATGTTTAAAAAGTATGCATATGGTACGTCAATAAACCGGCTTATAACCAAACTACTCCATTCTTTTGTTCTAAAAAGATAAGAATCTCATACATTAGTTCCTAAGTTACTCCAAGGAATTATTATTATTAAAAATACTTATTATTTTCCCATTCTGCTCCATAGGTATCTGGAATCATTCTCAAAGTACTCCACCCCTATGTTTATTTACCTATGTTATTTTTATACCTGATGTTTAATGTAAACAAAATTATTTGTAGAAAATAAACAATCTTCATAATGATGACTACAATTCACTCTTTTAGGTTTAGCGTAAACAAAAACTTAGCGCGTAAAGGAACGCGTATACAATACGCGTTCCTTTCCTATAACACGACTTGAAAAATAAACAAAGATACAAACATACAGTTAATTACAGGCTGGTGTATGAATCCTCTTACGTGTACATAATTTGATAAATCCCAGTATATACGATAGCTACATGACCCAGATGATTATGTCAGATATACAAAAATAGTGAGCATATCGGATTTAATCTAAATCCCTCTACGTACGAAATCTCAGCTATTTATTTACACTACCACATCAAAGTACAGGGTGGCCAATTTGGAAGTATACAACTTATTATTTTTATTACAAACGAAAATTCCAGGATATTTTTCTATAATTATTTTACTCAGGCTTGGCAATTTTAATAAGAAAATTAAGATCAGCGTAATCTCCTCCTTTTTATACTCAAAAATGCGATCGCTTTTCATTGGGTTTTCCATTAAATTTTCGCATACTTTGTTAGTTATCCCACTAACAAAGTCACAAATATCCTGCTTTTTGTAATCAAGATTGACCACGACACGTCCCTTTGGATAACCCCATAGAAAAAAAGTCAGGACATGTCCGCGATGATCAAAGATCGTTACTCTTAACGATTTGTTAGAAAAATTGGTTCGTTTTTAAATTCGTTTAAGAACTTCAGGATAAAATTACTGAAAGTTTTGCGGTGGTCATGGTCTTATAGACTGTGCATATGCCGCATTTTAACTAAATAATAAACACCAAACAACTGCAAAATTGGGCTTTAAATCAGAATGGGGGCTAAAAAAAGTTGTATACATCTTGATTGGCCACCCTGTATTTAGTATCTAGGTACACTTAGCAGAATTCGACAGAATTTTCCTGCAATGTAAATGTATGGCAATAAAATTGAGTATAATATAATCACATGTATATGTTATTATTCAGCACAAGATAATTTTGAAAGGGTTTTCCCAATCGCTATGTTGAGTGATGAGTTGATGACTGTGATGAGTCGTGGAAAACAATAAAGCTTAGTTTATGAAAACTGTTTTAAAATGTCCGTTATTTGGGGATAGCTATCACCAACAGAGTAGTTTAGGGAAATACGGTAAATACATAAAAAGATACCTATAGCTGAAACATACTGCCGTGTACCGAATTTTGCCTATTCTCTAGACCAATAAATTCAGTGAGAGTACATTCTCTGCTTGAATGCACTCATTAACAGAGATGATGATTTTTTACAAGCTTTATTTACATTTTGAACTCAAAAAATATTTGCTTGCAAATAATGACAAAAAAAAAACAAAGCAATATGTTTTATTTGGGGCACGCACAGGAAATACAAACAATATAAAAAGGAGCTTTTAATACTATCAAAATTTATATTAAAAAAAAAAAAAAAAAAAAAAAACAAAAAGGAACTGTCCGAGGCCAAAAAGGCTACTACTCGTATCTTAGCAAACAATATTAAAAAAATAGTAAAAGATTATTAAAAACGTTTTAAAATTCGAAGATTTATAATATTCGTCATCATGCCTATCATAATTTAATTTAGTTTTACTATTCAGTTTTATTCAGTAAAATAATTGTCACTTGGTGTCTACTGGCTCACACTTCCATAGACTGGTGTAGAAGAAGTTCAAAAACGGAACGCCTATTACAGAAACACTACTATGGCATTTATGGCTCCCTGAAAACGGACCTGAATCACGTTGGGCAAATGGCACCAACGCGGCACTATTTATTCAATATTTTCATAAATATATATTAAACAGTAAATAAAACTAGATATATTATTTTGTTTTTATAACTACATTTTAATGAAAATGAGACAAAAAAAACTGGTTACTAATAGTTAGTGATTTTTTAAACGAGATTTACCCGTTTTTCCCAAAGTGCATGGGCCATTCACTGAACACTATAACGTACTCCATTTCTAACTAAATAACTCAAAATAACTGTTCTCACCCTTTCGTTATTTTGATGTAAACGTTTAATAAACTCCGTTATTTCACGATATATACAAAGCACTGTAATCTATTTACCATTTACATTAAAAAAATAACTCTAAAGTGCAGTAATTTCAACAATATTAAACAATAACTGTCGTTATTTAGCCGTTATTTGTCTAATGCAATGTTAATAGTAAATGTAGTATAGTTCAGTGGACTGGGCTAGGCTAAGAATTCATATGTATTTCTTACATTTTAATATGTAACTTTTATGTCAAGTATGATTCAACTACCTATTTACATAGCAGTATTTTTACTTACATACGTTATTTCTAAATTATAATCCAACACACATTTTGAGGTGAAATTTTACTCTTGAATGGACTTCGAGACCGCTAAAAGAAGTTTGTTAGCGCTTATACGTCGCACCTTCTTACAACAAATTGGATATATTGATAAACAAGTATAGCTAATAGTCGTTACCAACATCTATAGTATAGTTTAAAACTGTCGGATCATTAACATACGAAGTTATCTAAATGCACCACACATTTGATTGCCTACCTATCTAAGTTTCAAATACCTACTAAATGCATATAATAAAGGATATCTTTTTACATCTATGTAGCACGTCTCACTATACGATTACGATTACCTTTTACGATTACATAATCACAGTCTTTTCAAACAAATGGTTTAAAGCAAACTTTTCAGTAAAACTGTCACTTAGTATTCCATCCGACACATGTATCTGCGTTTGTCGAGTTCCAGTGTTCGAAGACGTTCAATTGTCTCAACAGGTTTATACCTGGAGGTTTTACTGCTCCTTGTACTTGACAGTGGCCGTACATTGTGTAGTCAGGCTTCAGTACCTCTTTTGCCACCAGCTCTTCCAAGAGGACCTTCACATTGTCGAACTGAACTTTTACCGGTTCTGCGGTCATGTAGTCTCCTAGGAACATGATGCTTATACCCACAAGGTTCCATGATTTCACCATTACACCTACAACATTCGCTCCTCTGCCTTCGAATATAAGCCCGTTGCCACCGACGAGAAAATTGGGGCCGATATCAACCCAACCACGCCGTTGGTGTTCTGTTTGTATTAGCATCACGTTCTTGATACAAGCATATCTATCAAGGCAGTGCTCCAATGCCGAATGGCCGATGAGTACATAGGGTAACGGCAGATCTAGATTCGTTATTTCATATTCAGGCATTGCTTGCCAGTCACCGCGTCGCAGGTACCAGTCCGCCTTTATATCTAGCCAAATCAAAATAATTATTGAGATTTTTCCCGGAACATTGTTTTAGTAATACTTAATAGGAATAAATTGATTCTTGTGTTAGTAGAGTTATACAATAAGTTAACTAACATAATGGTGCCAATTCCTTGTTCACAAACTAAACTAAATTTAAATTCAGTGCATCTTTTTCTTTCTATTTCATTAAGAAAAGGACAGAAGATAAATTTTAGTTTAGTCCTGTCAAATTAATCAGCGCCTGTCACTACTCCATACAAGTTTAGACATGATTAAAAACTTGCCTACTAAAATTAGGTCAATTTCTGTCAAGCGCTGATTAATTTGACAGGACTAAACTAAAATTTATCTTCTGTCCTTTTCTTAATGAAATAGAAAGAAAAAGATGCACTGAACTTAAATTTACTTTAGTTTGTGAACAAGGGAATCGGCACCATTATCTCGTTAGTTGTTTAGGTAATTTATTGTATAAAAGGAATGATGGTGAATTGGAGTACTGATGTACTGGTCAAAAGCCGATCAGTGGCAGAAAATAAATTTTTACCTAGATCTAGTCGTTTCGCTGGTTTTGCCAAGGCAAAGTGGAAGATGAAGAATGTAAGTCCAGAAGCGACTACGAAGGCCCAGCACACGAACACCGCGATGCTACAACGGAGCCGCTTGGAGTTCTGGGGCGAGACCAGCTCGAGGCCCAGTATGCGGCCTGAAACATTACCAATATCGCGGGGTTTAAGAAACCGTGCGGGGAATAACCCAAAGTCTCTAATTCAGATAATTTATGTAAACAAAGTAATGTCAAGAAATGTCACTGTCAAAATGACAGGACAGTGGTACAAAACATTTCATCATATTTTTGTTTTGAAAATAGTCATCACTAAAATTAAAGTGAATTAATTATAAGAACTATGCAAAAAAAATACCGTTGCCAAACAATGTTTTGTGTAGCATGTATGTCGGAGACACGGCATATGATCGTTATAATCAGCCCTTTTAAATCCAGTGAAGGGGCTTACGTCTAGGTAAGCCCCCCAAAATCGATTTCCACTCGAAACAGTTTACAGCCGTTTTCGTCCAAAATGTGGCTAGATATGCTACTTACAAAATAAAACTATGAATGAGAGTTGTAATATTAGTGTTGTTAAAGACGTAAAAAAATTGAAAATGTTTGGATCTCCTGCATTGTTACCAGTATCATAAAATATTTTATACCAGAAAATCTCCTTTTTTTAATAACTTTGTGTAAAACCGAAAATTTATAAAAATAATTACGGTATGATTATTTATTAATTATTATTTCTTAAAATCAGTACTTAAAAAAAAATGAAACCTCTTTTTTCGCCATTTTATGTGAATTACCATTACGAAGATATTTTTTTACTATGTTATCCCCTTTGTAAATTATCTGAATTTGAGACTTTGGGTATATTATGAGGGATTAAGTGACTGTCGGCGAGGCTGACGAACGATTCCAGCTTTAGCAGACATGCAAAGTTACTGCGATCCTCATAGAATAGAAGAAGATCCCAAGAATATTTTGAGATTTTTCGGCCCATGACAATTTTCGTTCGTAAGTATTCAAAATTGTTTGTAATATACCGTCTGTGCTTTTTAAATAAACTGTTGTTGAATTTTTCAGCCTGGAAAATATTAATTAGGTACCAATGAAATGAAAGTGGACTCAACCAAATATTATCTACATGTAAATCACCCACAAAATATTGCCTGGAACGAATTGAGGGACAAATATACCTCTAACTTTCTTAAGAAACAGAATACTACTGACTTTATGGTTTTATGGAAACTAGGACCGCAAATTACGCATAAGTACTCGTAGGTCGCTCGTAGGTCGCGTCGTCTTACAATGGTGCCGATTCCCTTGTTCACAAACTAAACTAAATTTAAGTTCAATGCATCTTTTTCTTTCTATTTCATTAAGAAAAGGACAGAAGATAAATTTTAGTTTAGTCCTGTCAATTTAATCAGCGCCTGTCACTACTCCATACAAGTTTAGACGTGATTAAAAACTTGCCGACTAAAATTACGCCAATTTACGTCAAGCGCTGATTAATTTGACAGGACTAAACTAAAATTTATCTTCTGTCCTTTTCTTAATGAAATAGAAAGAAAAAGATGCACTGAACTTAAATTTAGTTTAGTTTGTGAACAAGGGAATCGGCACCAATGTCTTTGTAAGACGACTAAAATGCCACGGTGTAGTGCAGTCCGAGCCTTGTGTTACAAGGGTGTCGTGGAATGGAGCGGTGACATCTTTATCAGAGTTCATTCACCCTAACGCAAAAATGTGTTATTGCAACCTTAAACTTAATCTAAATCCGTTCTGCGGCGCCTTTGTATCACAAGGTTTGGACTGCACTCGTAACAGGGTGTTTTAAACTATGTCATGCGTCATAATTAATAAAAAATAAAAAAATCTAATGGCAAAAAAAAAAAAAACATGAATGATTAGTAGTCATTGGATACATGAAGTGGGCTGTCTTTGTAAGACGACTAAAATGCCACGGTGTATATGTATCTGAGCGTGACAGTCACGCGAGTTCAGTGCTTTTTCCCCATCCCAAAAGTGCCCAACGTGCCTAAAGAAGTTTTCACTTCAAAAAACATAAACATAACTTGTGAATTGTGGGTGTACCTACATAAGTAGATACACCTGTGCTTAACTCTTCGGGGAATACTGGCGTAAAGGAGATCACTCATTTAGTAGGGCGACTCGGGCTAAAAAAAAAAAGTTGGCGGCCAGGAATGAAATACATTTTATTTGAAAGGTTACAGGAGTAGAAAGAAAATTGTATGGTGACAACGTTATAATTAATTTAGGGACAAAGATATAGAACGGTCTTTAAAAAATAAAATCGGGTTTGTTCGAACACTTTAACTCGAGAACGGCTGGACCGATTTTCATGGTTTTTGGTATTCATAAAATAACAAAATGGAAAGAACATAATGCAACGGGCGGCCTTATTGCTTGGCAGTAATTTCTTGGCAGTATTACTTGTACCAAATATAATTCCTAATAATTATTAATCCTATTAATCTTCGAACCCAAATTGTTCTCGTCTTTGGTGCCATAGTAAAACATAATGTATTCTATACATATTTTTAAAATATGTAAGAATTATCGAGGGCCACCCAAAAAAAAAAAATTAGCCCAGAATGGGTGATCTCCTTTATATTAAAATATACATTTATATTTGTACAATTTAACTTGATTAACTACTTATATGTATTAGACTTGTACTTGTATAGATAAGTATAAAGTTGTTTCATGCTTAATTATTTTATGATGACCTGTTTGCGGTAAAATAGCTATTAATAATATTGTGGACAATAAGTAGCAGATAAATTAAAAGTCGTAACACGTACTGTAGGTACCTACACTACGTGTTACGACTTTATGTGTTAAACTGTACGCGTCTCTACGGGTAACTGAATTTAATTTACAATATCAACTCAGAATCGTCAAGGCTCGTACAGACTCGCGCGATATCGCGGCCGCCACAGGCACCGACAAAGAAATTGTCGCGTCGCGCCCGCGATATCGCACTAGTCTGTACGAGCCTTCATTCGCCATTCTTTTTAGGTGTACTATAAACTCAAAATTAACGAGCAAATCGGTAAGGCGTTACATTTCAGGGCCTCAAGTCTGCTATTACGAGTACAATAGTGTCAGAATGGTCTCTTCATTGTGAGTTTTTGACAGATTTGCCATACAAACACTGTCAAATACTCACAATGGCGAGACCATTCTGACACTATTGTAATAGCAGACTTGAGGCCCTGAAGCCGCGTTTGTGAGTCCAAAAGGCATTCTGAAAAACTCGAATAAACCACGTTGAGGTATCTGCCAAAATGCGCTCCTAAAATCAAGAGGCGCCATTTTGTAAATTTCGATTAACAGGTAAACGAAAAAAAAAAATGTGAAAAATGATAAACCAATTAAATTCATGTAAATTAGACAATGCGTTTAGAAGTTATAAGAATTAAAATAATTTAAGGATATCTTTTATATATTATTACACCTAAAAAGAATGGCGAATGGCGATTCTGTGTTGATAGTCGTAAATTAAATTCAGTTACTCGTAGATACGCGTACAGTTTGGCGCCCAACCTGGGGCCAAATTTACGTAGGTAATGAGGTTTTATATCCCGCTAGCTGTAGCCCATTAGCAAAGCTATGCGAATGTTAGTTCATTGTCCAGTTAGCTTTTTCCCAAATAAGGTGAGGTATTCTGCTGTAGGATCGCCTGAAAAGCTACCTATACAGGGTTAAGGCTTCTACAAACAGGCGCGGCACGTGATGCGACACAAAAGCATCGCTCGTCGCGCGGCACACGGTGTCTTTGTGTCGCGTTGCGTGTCAAGCCTGTTTGTCTGTTTGCCTTTATTGGTAAAACACTAAGAACTAGGGTTGCCAGCTCCGGTTTTATGTTTTAGAGGATTTGATAAAATTTAATATAGGACATAGGATGAAAATAAAGGATATCATTATTTTTAATAAAATGCTGTTATGGTATCAGTAGCGATATTTATTAATTAAAAACAATGTTAATATTAATAACAATGTAACGTAGTTTGTCTCGAATCGAAGCCAAGTAGTTAGTACGACCTAATTAGACCTTTTGTACCTGGTATTACTTTTGGCTGCTCTAAGAACTTCTTCGTTTTCTATTGAAATTATAAAATTGTTTGCATTGCATGTTGAAGTTTGTTTTTATTTGTAGTTATGCTTTTACAGTATCAATATCTAACTTATTTAATTTTTCACAAAATAATGGACAAAGTATAGTCCTCTATTGAAAATTTCAAATTAGGGGACAAGATCAATTTTTAGGTCTGAAAAAGAGGTTTTTAAAATAAAGGACGTCTGGCAACCCTATTAACAACCCTGCAGGATTGTATTACCTACTAACATCATGAAAAAACAACTTTTGTTTATAACTTTTAATAATTCATCAGACTTAAGAGTCCATAATACCTCAGCGCCACATCACTCTTTATCTCGCTCGCACACTATTGGTCCCAGTCACGCGAGCAAGCGAGACAGGGCAGCAGGGAGAAGGCTCCAGAGGCGCCGATAGTTTAGGTAATTACTTTTTACGGTGAAAATAACGGTCATTAAAAAAAAAAACATGAGATCTGCTTTTGACACAACGACATGACTTATGACAAATAACATAAGAATCACTGACCGGATTTTGAATGTTTTTGGTTGTTTTGGGTTTGGCTGTTTCATGCCGTATGTATTGGCATCATCGCCGATGTTCTCTAGTATACAGAGCATGTCTTCAAACGTTTCTACATGCTTTGTATTCTCTGTTGTCTTATTCTATGTAAAATCATATCGGCAATGTTGACTTCTGCCACTCCTGCTTTCGTCTGAGTAAAATATTATACCATCACGTAACCCCGAAGGATAACTCAGAGCTATTTCGAGATTAGCATGTAACAATAAATTATTACAGACTTACTCAAGACCCGTATTTAATCTTAATCTATACAAATAAATAAAATTGAAGTGTCTGTTTGTAATGTCAAAATAACAGCTTATTTAATCAATACAAAAAAAAAAATGTACCTACTGTTCTTACAATAAAAAAAAAATTATTTATGTTGTTAGTCGGTCTGTCTGTCTGTTGGTTTCGACTAATCTTCGAAACGGCTGGACTGATTTTGACGGGATTTTCACTGGGAGATAACTGATGTAATACTCGTAAGGAATAAATTTGACTTTTATTTTAGATAAAGCCACGCGGGCTAAACCGCAGCCAGCATAATTTTGTATTTCATCAACATTATAAAATACAGTCGCTTTTCGTGTCGGTCTGTGTGACCGCGTTGTTCTTCATAACTACGCTATGGATTTTGATTCAGATTTCATCATTATTTAGAGAAATTATTCCGGAAGGTTTAAGGTACCTATACTCCATTTATTATAACATTAGACAAATAACTGTTCTCACCCTTTCGTTATTTCGATGTAAACGTTTAATAAGCTCCGTTATTTCACGATAAATACTCGTAGAAAGCACTATAATCTATTTAACATTTACATTAAAAATTAAAAATAACTCTAAAGTGCAGTAATTTCAACAATACACAATAACTGTCGTTATTTAGCCGTTATTTGTCTGATGCTATAGTAAATGGAGTATACATTAATAATAAACTTGCTTCAAATAAAGGAATCACGATTTATTGTCAAGTCGTTAAAACCGTGCGAAGCAGGGGCGGATCGCTAGTATGGTAATAAAGTACTTACATAATACCATTTGCCTTTTAATTTTAAGTTCCCTATAATACCCGATAGCGGAACAGCCTAAGATTGCCATGGTAAGTGATTTCATTATTTTGTGTCTTTACAGAATCATTGTGATACAGATTGATAACCATGCCAAGCATCATGAAGATCATTCTCTGTAGATTCGGGAGTACGTTAAATTTATGTTATCCTTTAAAATTTAAGTTCTTAAGTTATTTTTTGTTTTAATATTAAAATAAGAACTGCAACAATATTGAGACCCATTTAAAACCAGGAGTGACGTTTTAAATTTAATATTACTTCTCAATAATAATAAATTTATTGATATTCAATACAAATAGGTAAATAAATAGCGTACGCACCATTACTGCACCAGACCATTATTCGATATTCAAAATTACGAGGGAGAAGTTTCGGGTGCGTTCAGGAAAACGTCACCATTCACTGATAACAAATCCAGTTGAACGCGACTCTTTATTAGGAACGATGATGGCACGTTATCACAAATATAGATAATTTAGGTAATTTACTGTATAATGTAATGTGATAAAATAAGGATTTAGTATTTAAAAAAAAAATTGAAAGTAAAACTGACCCAGTGATAACGAATAGATAACACACACAGTTTAGCTTATCAGCAATCGTAGGGCAACATAACAATTACACTGTTCGCCTAATTTGATAACGTAATCAATTAAGTGTGTTAAAAATAGAATTGTTAATAATATATGCAGACTTAATGCAGTTTTAAGGTACCTACCTATCTGTTTTTTTTATAAAAGCGGGCCTAAATATGACACATTGAGATGTTGAGACTTTGAGGCCGTGTCCTATTTCGGTTTAAAGACATTTATTTCTCAAAGAACAAATTACAGTTCACTTAAAGAGAAACTTAATTAAATTAATAATAAGTTGTAGTTTATATTACGCCGTTCAAGCCATCTAAGAAACAGAACACCATAGTTCCATTTCTAAAGTACCCATGTTCCAAAGTCTAAATAAAATACAAAACAGTTCAAGCCAAACTTATATGTGTCCAATATAAAAAAGCTAAACTTGTATATCTAATATATAATTCCTTAGGCCTTTTTTAAATGTTGGTATGCTTGTACACTCTCTGACTTTTTTGGGTAATTTATTGTATAGTCGTTGTTAAAAGCGATAATCGCGCGAATATGCCATCGTTGCACACATATGTCACTTATTGTTCGGTGAACCTGAGGCCCTAGTGTGTTTCTTTTAACCATCTCGACTTAAAGCATCAACTGCGGCGCTCCGATTGACCCTTCACCAATCGGAGTGCTGAACGCGGTCGATGCGTAAAATCGAGATGGTTAAAATAAACTCAACCTAGGGCCTCTGAACGCGTGGTGGCGCCGACTGAGGGCGTTTCCTGATTTTCCGAACAATGAGTGACATTTATGCACGTGAAGTTCGAGTATTCGCGCTGCGATCGCTTTTAAATAGGACCCGGGGTCACACAGGAGACAAAGCTCTCGAAACAGGTTTTTTTTTTACCTAGGTTTACTTTCTTTATTTAAGTTTGTTTTGATACCTATGTACCTAATTTCCTACTCCTAATACAATTCTAATTCTAACTATTTATTAGTGGCATTTGTGGATATATTTATTCAGATATGACAATCATGTCATTTGGTATAAATAGGTTAACATTTTAATATATTTAAAAAAAAAAACTCATTTTTCAATTAGTTAAGTACCTGGTTATTGTTAAAAGGCCTACACCTACCTCCCATACCAATTAACACTGTTATTTGAAAATATTGTAAAAGCCAATTATTTTAAAATTATGACCAATTAGAACCGTGCACCTAGCTTCTGACGTTTCATAAGTGCCCATGTATATCTATACTAATATTATAAATGTGAAAGTAACTCTGTCTGTCAGTCTGTCTGCCTGTCTGTATGTTACGTTTTCACGCCTAAACCGCTAAACCGATCGTCATAAAATTTGGCAGAGATATAGCCTGGGATATGGAGAAGGACATAGGCTACCTTTTTACGCGATAACCGACATCTACGCGGGCGGAGCCGCGGGCAAAAGCTAGTGATATATAATTTTCGAATACTATCGATTTTTCAGGTAAAGATTAACTTAGAGTCCTATTTACCTATTAGATATGAAATGAAAGTAAGTAAATTAAAAAGCTACGAAAATGTGGGGCGGATCTTTATCAATGTTATGCACTTATTCATAATTTAATCGCACTTAACCGTATTTGATTAATTATTGTACAAGATAAGTGCCCACCTATAACTGAATAGGTACTTAATGCAGCTAATAACTTTATTAATATTATAATATTATAACGATAACCCCACCGCCGCCGCGCCGTCTCAACGTTGACGTCGTGGTGGGGCTTGCGCGCTCCGAATTCTAGGTCTGTGCCGGTAGAGTTTACTTTACTGGAACATGTCTAGGGTGAGGAGTCAGACCAAGAGAGATACAGAAACCAGCAGGGCAGCATGTGGCGAGCTGTCGGTCAGTTGCGACCCCACGGACCCTATCTCCCGGGAGAAGTCATGTTCCTCATCTCTGGCTTGCCTTTATTGGCCGGCTGGAGTGAACACTGACGAGGAACTGAGCTTCCACCTCATTCTTGCCTTTATTGGCCGGCTTGAGTGGAGATTCGCAAAAGCAAACGTACTCGGAGGAAGGAAGTATTCCAGTAAGTGCTTGTAGGGATCTTGACCATCTTCCAGGCTCTGGGATTATTCTGAGAGCCGCGGAATACCTCTCCACTCCTCGAGCACCTCAGGATATGTTGCCCCCTTGTCGCTACGTCACTATGTGCTAGCGACCGTTTTCGGGGGCCCATTATTGAGTGAGCAAGTCACCCCCTGCCATTTTATCCGTGTATAATAAAACATTGATCAGGCGGGGGCCATAGTCCTTCCATAGTTTTAGGTAACCAGTCCATTTTAACCACCCAAACCCATAGACCAATATCTTTGTTTCCATATCTTGCAATAGTCCTACACCAACCGGGGGTTGTCCTTGGGTGCACTTGCATAGTACGTACAGGGATAATCGTCGGTTGGTGCCTCATTTAATTAAAAAGCGTCTAACGGGCCTCTGCGAGTTGGCTTCGGCCCCTCGTACGCCTTCCAAAGGTCCGGGACCCGAGGGTCCCGAGGTATGTAAAATATATAATTATAATAATATTTATTAGACCAAAAATAATACGCATGTTACACAATTTGTCTTAGCTACTTATACTTATGTCTAATATTAGTATCTGCAGCCGAACTAGGTTTGTAGTTTGTGTTTCAGCATGCAGCGCCTCAAGCCCTCGTACTAGACATGCAAGTATGAGCTAACGAACAAAAGGAAAAGTTTATATTACAATACAACTTAATTCATTAAAATAATGAAAGGGTTAGTGTCCTTTGGGTGTGTAAGATGAAGGAGGTGAGTGTATGTGTGTGAGAGGGTGTGTAGAAAGTTAAATAAATTTAGCTAGTAGATTCCTATATAGTGTCCTTAGGTTTAAAAAGCCGACAATTAGTTGCGTCTTTACTTTAAGATAGTAATATATTTTCGTTTGATCGTATGTTAACTTCCTAATTATTGCGTAATGTATATTGTGTTGCACCACTTTTCCTTAATATTAGCGAAGTTTTGTTATTATGCACGGTTTGAAATAAAAATACAAAGATTTACTATGTATCCACGTGTCAGGGTAGCCTGGGAATGGGCACGCCACAATTGTGGCGATAAGTCCCCTCTTTGAGGAGTGGCTAGAAAGACGCCACGACGTCCTCACCTTTCGCCTGACACAGGTCCTCACCGGACACGGTTGTTTCGGGAGGTTCCTGTTTCGGATTAGGCGGGAGGAAACGCCCGGGTGTTACCACTGTGTAGGTCGCCCGGAGGACACGGTGGAGCATACGGTGGAGGTCTGCCCGGCTTGGGCAGAGCACCGCCGTGTCCTCACGGAGGCGATTGGCGGCAGCGATCTCTCGCGTCCGGCCCTAGTCCAGGCCATGGTCCAGAGAGAGAGTGTATGGGAGGTAGTCACCTCCTTCTGTGAAGTAGTAATTTAGGACGCGGAACGCGTGAGGGAGCGGCAGTCTGTGCGCCCTCACGACCCTAGTCGTCGCAGGAGACGCCCTGGGACGACTAGGGTCGTCCCAGGACGCCCGATTCCCGGCCACCGTAGGCGCGGGCTTGCAGACGGCGAGCTATGGGCAGTTCGCCATCCGGTAAGGACCAGGCCTGGGTCGACGGCGGGTTGTGTTCCACGCGCGCCTCAAAGAGGTGTCAGCACGCACTGACGGGGTCCACTAGGACCGGTGCTTGCCAGGGTTGCGGGTTTGTCCTGTCACGTCTACTTATTCCTAACAAATTTAAAAAAAGGTAAAAGTAGACTGAACAATTTAATGAATTTAAAGGTAAAAAATACAATAACTAGAATTAAAATTATAAAGACCTAGGTACCTAACACGCACTCTCAAGGCAAGAAGGAGGAAGATGTGATTTATATTACTTGAAAGTCACTCTCAGCTCCGCGTCAGGTAAGCTCTGCAATCTAGTTGACAGGGCTGCTCCAAGGAACAGGGCCTCAATTCTGCTATTATACCACAAATTGCTATGTCGCAGACACGCGATTGATTTGCCAACGCCATTGATCTAAAAACGGTATTCTACTAATTTTGATAAGAATGTCGTCAGCATATCGCTGGCACGTCGTCAGCATCGCATCAGCTTGGCTATAAACCACTACATATACGTACATCGTACTAGTGACTCTGTACTATTATTTAAATTGTGTAAAAACACTATACAGCCAAAATTTACTGATCCCTTCGTCAGTCTTAAAAAAAAAAACGGGGGTTTTTGATGTTTGACAGTGTTGGTCTGACATCTTCCTTTGTTACCAAAGCTTCCGTTCCGTATTATTATTTTCACTTCTCATGTTCTAAAAGTTCATCTTTATGTCTAGCGTATAGGCGACATAAAATCGCTTTTCATGTCCTAGTACATAAAGTATTTTTTTTTTATTAAGATTTAAAGTCGTTATTTTATTTCATTTGCGTTAATTTTTAAATCCATTTTTTTTTTCATCATTCTTTTGCGTCGTAGCCTCTCGTCCCGACGCCGTTCCTCCCTGCTGACCAATTCTAAATATCTTCATCTTAAAATGTGATGTGGCATTGTTGTTATCACTTTTTTATTGGAGAATGTGAGAGAAAACGTATGGCTGCACAATTGCTTCTCGATGGCTAATTTTGACAGACGTCGACGATGCCAACGGTATCGGTACAAACGTCAAATAAGAGGAGAATACATATTTATGTTGCCGTGCTGACGCTATTGTGACGCCATTGGTTAATAGAATTCCGAAATGTATCAATAGCGGCTGGGTAGCCGCTATTCAACTTTCTTAACAGGAGCAGAATACCAAAAGTGTCATTTTATGCTATTGCCATGCTGACGACGTGCAATTGAACTACATGACATTTAGCAGAATTGGGGCCCTGGAGTCATGGCAGCTCCGAAGAAAGGATGTCAGCGCAGTCTCCGCAGTGTCGAGAAGGATATTCCAATGAAATGTAGGGGCGCGTCAGAGCGTCGGCGACCCCAACACTGTTCACTTTTACAGTTACAACTTGATGGTTCTCAAGGAATCAAACAGTAGACCATCGGCAGTGGAGATGGTTCACTCAGAACCCAGACGTAAACTGATGAAATTGCTTCTCCAGGCTCGTTTTATAGGGAAATCTGGACGTTCTTGAATATTCTCTTCGAAAAATCCATTATCGATTTCAAGTTTTTGCTGACATTCCTCTGTCCTGCCAGTTATCTGACCAGCCAGGTGTAGTCGGCCAAGATACCTCCTTAACAAATTCTGAGAGTACGTTTAAGAAACTTATAATAATAATAATTTAGAATTTCGTTATTTAGTAGACAACGTATTTAAGTATAAAAGAGATTTAGACTATCCAAAATTACATAAGTAAATGATTTTTAGAAAATACAAACCTAATGCAACCTTCATTGAATAGGCTGGTAAGAAAATCTATGAAATAAGTAGACTTCAATTTGACACATTTGACGTAAATGTTGTTTAAAGAATAAAATTATGTAAAATGATGAAAAACTAATAAAAAGTATGATAAATGGAAAGAAAAACGTAAGTAGAGTGATATATTAATCATATCTGTAATAAACAGATACTATAGTCCGAAAGGGATACCGTGGCCCTGGCACACAGGCAACTAAAGGAACACGGGTAGGTTTTAGTCAGTAAAAGTCCTTTAGGGCTTTTGTTTTTCCTGTGTGACGTGAGAAGGCGGCCAGCTTTGATTCTGTCTTTGGATTCCTGCGGCTTTCACAATGATGTCTTTGTTTATTTTCAATAAAATTTAAAGGTGCGTTCACAACTAGTGAACACGCAAGATAAGCGTGGTTTGTGCACTAGGTCGTGGAGTGCGAACGAGCTGATCGGTTTGTTTGTTTGCACCCTTATACATAATTGTGACAGTTTAACAAACTCTACATAATTACAGCATTAATGTGGTATGTTCTTTAGGTGTGAACTCGTCACAAAAACTGTAACATACACAATTACACACTGATAATAGTTATTGTCCTAAGCGTAGTTACTTCAATCATGTAGGTAAACAAAACTTCTAGCAATAAGTTGGCGCATCTGTTTCTAGGTATCAGATGTTATTGTCAAGGTTATTAATGCAGTTGAGGCAATTAATTTAGCCTGAAATTAATATATCGTCATCAGTAAATATATAGGTAGGAAGGCACCTTATTAGGTGTTTATGTACAAAATTTCGTGCGTTATGAATTTATGATCAATGATGCTCTTATCTACCTTGGTCCCAAGTCCACGTAACTTGTTTCTTCATGAAATACTAATACTACGAAACATACCAAGACAGCACAAAAAAGAACCTGTTTCAAGTTTATAATAGTTATAATCAAAAAAGTCTCAACGAATCATCTTAATTTTATCAACAAATATTATTAAGTGTACAGTGGAACTCAAAAGCAGGAAAATACGAACAAAATATTTCGCTTAACATGACGGCATAGCTTCCGCAGAATAGAGCATACAATGTGCATACGAGGAACGTTTATAACATACAGGCAGTACGAACGCATTTTGTGGTTATCATAACAAGGTAGTGCCAATATAAATAGTATGAATCTGCGCAAGCTCCGATATGAGTAAATATCGCATATGGAACACAGCGGCTCGGCAAACAGTGGACAGAGAAGATCGCATTGTTTACAAAGGAGTGATTAGAGGCTCACCTTTGACCACCTCCGTGTTGTCGACGTTTTGTGTGACCGACACGAACTTGGGTCCGATGTGGAGGCGCGATGACTTGGTGACGTTGATGTTGGTGACCCCGGGCTGCGCGCGGGACGCCGCCTCGACCACCCGGTCGTCCATCACCACCACCTCGGAGCCGGACCTGCCCATGGCCACCTCGTGCCCCCGGAGCTCGCGCCGCGGCGGGTCCCCCTCGTTCCACATTGTCACTGTCTATCTCGTCTGTTTACCGACTTGTGTGACGAACGTGGAAAACCCGGCCACAATGGCGTGACGTAATCTGATGATTAACGACTTGGACGTCGACTCGCTTCGTTGTTTGCAACGCGACTAACTTCGCGGCTCTGCATGTGGCGGCCACTGATAAGTTTTGCAATCCAACCCAACTCATTCGTTTATCTGCACTCTCTTTAGTATAGCGACTCTGAGTTGGTACCTAATCAGTAATCACAATTTTTTTATTTCATTGTTATAAATAAACAAAATTACGTTTCATTAGATACCTATTTAAATATGTTAATTTCTTTTTGAATTTCTAAACAAATTGGACAAAGTCAAAGTAAGCATTTAGATATAATATTCTATTATAAAGTACCTACTACTGTCTAATAGAAGTTTCATCACTAATTGTTATTAACCTGTCTAGCGATAAATAGCTCGGTCTAGATGTTAGAATAGATAGTTAATTAGCCTTTAGAACGCTTTGTATCTGACATTTGCGAACAAACTTTTTAAGTAGTGCTGTTATTATTGTACGATGACTGTTGCAACCTTTTTATATATATTGATGGTTTTTTATTCTTTACCATGTTTTTAAAAATAAATTCACGTGTCAGCGATTCGTAATTTTATTGCTAGCTAATAATACAGTCCACATTTTCCTACTTCGTAAAAGTTTGAGAATGAATCAGCAGGCCTAGCACGAGCACAGTTTTGTTGACGGAAGAGTAGACAAAAATGACGTTCCGTGTAGACAGTACCACGACGGTAAAGTGGAAAGAGTCAACTGCACTTCAGGTGCAACACAGTATTGTATCTTTTTTTTCTTTTCTTTTGCTTACATCTCGAAAATGGTGTGTCCTATCGCAAAAATAATGAAAATTTCAACCCCAAACCCAACATATAGGTAATAATTTTTCATATTTTCCATACATAAAGTGAAAAATTCCATATAAAACACTTCGAGGCTGCCCCCCTGCGCGTCTGCGGCTCTAAAAAAATTCACGGTAAGTGCCTACCACGTTGCGAAGCCAAAAGTTAAAAAATAACCTGATTTTGTAGATAAACTTATATACTTTGTGGCCGTCGAGTAGAAAGTTTTCTACTGTCTTTAGCATGGCGATTACAAAATCAAATTGTCTTCACTACCTTAGACAACTGTCCGTTGAAAGTGTGATTTTAACAGTTTGGCATTTCTAAATCTTTCTTCTGAAATATTCTACATATAAAAGGATCTAGAGAAAGATCGTAGACAAAATGACACATTGTAGAAGGACTTCTACGGCGCAATGTCAAAAATGGAGAAACGAAATGTCATTTTGTATAGAAAAAGCTGTGTCTATTCTTCGTAGACATAGAAAGTGTCATGCTAAGCCTTCTAAACGTACTACCTAATATCGGAAACTTTCGTACTCTTCATGAGTGAGTCATTAAGTATTTCTACAGTCATTTCGTTTTTCCACGATACTGAGTCGATTGGAACGCAAATAGACGGTCCTCCTGATAACTGGCCGTGGTCACCACCTTCTATGCACATTTCAGATTTATGGGGCATCACAGGTGCGTTTTCCACCCTAGACACAAATAAATATGATTAGTCTGTGCCATAGACACAAAGTATAAATTTTTCAACATTGTCTATAGTCTTTGCCTTGCAGATATGGTCGGTATTGAGGCACGGGTACTTCCCCGGACGAGCTCTTAAGCAGAGGTTACTCACGCGAGTTCTAGAGTTTTTGCGCTCGAATGACGTAGACATTTGCGCAAATGTATTGAAAAAGCAAGATGGCGGCGTTAGTTCCAATTTAAGGCTCCCGTAGACAGACGCGACGCGACTCTAATAGAACAGTTTCTATGAAAACTTCATGGAAATTGTTCTACCAGAATCGCGTTGCACCGTCGTGTCACTCCTGTCTGCGGGAGCTTTTAACTACACGCCGAAAGATCTTTGTACAGCTATACTCAGGGCTTGTTAACGTTACCATATAACAAAATAATAACCGTTACGTAACGTTAAATTTCAATGTTATACCTACTAACGTTACAAAAATTTAACGTTACTTGATAACATTACCAGTAATATAACGTTAATTAACATTAACAAAAATACTATAACTAACGTTAATTTGGCTACGTTGCTGTTCTGTGGGTAAGAATCAGGCAGATTCAGGCAACATTTTGATCGGCACGGCATCAGAGAGGCGCGAGAGCGGGCTCCCGCTTCGCCACACGCCTCAGACCCCACTACTTACATCTCATCCGTTTAAAATAACGATAAAATTAATAGTCGCATAAATAACGTTGAATCGATTACCGTTATTTTAATAATAACGTTAACTCTGTCAATACATGGTAACGCTATGAAAATTTACTGGTATTTAAAGCCCTGGCTATACTGTAGTACAGCTATAGCTCGTCTCAACTTCCTTAACCCATGAACCTGCTTACTGTTTTACCTGAACAATATAATATTTTCTATTTATAGAAACAAAAGTAAGTTATAGAACTTACTTTTGTTTTTGGCTGTTTGTATAGGATGTGAGTTTAAATGATTGTTAACGCACCCACAATACAGGCGAAATTACAAGTGTGGGGCAAAGTTTAAAAAAAAAAAAAAACTTTTGACATATTATGGCATGGTGATGTTAGCTGACGAGACAATACAATGGATTAGTTTGGGAACTCTTTTTGGAGTACTTTGGGAATAAGCCCACTACTCATCCTCTCTCTACCTACACGATCAATTAGTTTGCTTTGGCCTCCGCTCATAGGTGGTACTAGTAAGGATAGGTTGTTGAACTGAATAGCTTGAACGATAGGCCGCACGTCAGGGATAAAAAAAATCTGTTGGTATCAGCCGGCCTCTTATTCAATTGAAACTCCGTACAACACTAGGTCAGCTCAAGGTCAACGTGACGTGTGGCCTATTTTGCCAATCACATTTGTTTGAACAAAATTTGAGTTATTTTTTAAATATAGAATAGATAGCTATTGCCCGCGGCTCCGCGTGGATGTCGGTTATCGCGTAAAAAAGTAGCCTATGTCCTTCTCCATATCCCAGGCTATATCTCTGCCAAATTTCATGACGATCGTTTCAGCGGTTTAGGCGTGAAAACGTAACAGAAATACAGACAGACAGACTGAATTACTTTCACATTTATAATATTAAGTATGGATATCGTCTATCAAAAACTTGATTGAAACAAACCGGTTTTTTTTTTTCATTTAGGTAAATATTGACGTGTTTTGATTTTTCTGAGAATTGCAATGATAGAAGCAAATTTTTTTTGGGCATGTTATCTTAACTTACCAAGTCATATTATTATCTTACATATTAGTATTAATTAAACAGGGGAACCACCGGAATAGGCGTAAGACTCGGTAAGATGTCCAAAGATAGGAATCCCTTCACAATAAGGGTCGTGTCGAAAAGAACAACCTTCTGCAACGGGCCTTGATTTCTTATCTAGCCACTAACACCAAAAAAGAGCCTATGAGATGTTGGTCCAAACTCAGTCATTAACCTGTGTACTTGCTTTGTTGTATTACCTGGGTAATAAACAATTTTCATTTTTTTTTATGGAACATGGGAAAACGTAACAGACAGACAGAAGAATTACTTTCACATTTATAATATTAATATGGATCATAGAGATGATAAAAAGCTTATTTCTAAAAATATATTTTAATCTGTTTTGATTATTAAATTGATTGTTTCACAAAGATAGCAACTACATGCTGACGTCAAAGTGCACAAACGTCATCTAATTCCTCAGACCACACCTCTCTTGAGTAGATAACACTTAATATCTAGTTACGCATGACAAAAACAGATTATCCTTCCGAAGTATGTTTAGGTTTTCATGAAGATACAAGTTAAGGAGGAAGCGCTAAGGCCTAGCCAAGTAAAATTTTCTAACGATTTTTGCAGCTCATTGCGCGACCGTAACCAAATATGTATTTACAGAATTTTAATCATTAGAATCAGTAATAAAATTCTATTAATATAATCCTCAAATGTCAAGATTTCATAAAATAGTCATTCAATAGAATATTATGAAATTAGAAAGTTGTATTGATGATTTTAATGATTATAAGTCTGCGCGAGCCTTTAAGGGCCTATACTACCTCAAATGGCTTAGCATGATCCTCCACTATGTCGAAAAGACTGCAGCATTAATTTTGAAATAAATATATGGTAAAGTTGAGGATTAATGTTAAGTACTATGTTAGCCGAAAACACGATTCCATAAAATTTTCTCTATAGAAAAACAATCCAAAGTTACCTCCAAACCGAACAATAAACCGCTGGGTATTCAAAAAATACTTCAAATTAGATAATGAAACTTTGCATATTAACTGAACTAACTATAAAGCAGGTCTTATGTTATTATTTTTTTTTAAATTAGCATTATTTTCACCGTAAAACGAAATTGCCTAAACTATCGGCGCCTTGGAGTCTTTTCCCTGCCGCCCTGTCTCGCTTGCTCGCGTGACCGGTAGCAATAGTGTGCGAGCGAGATACAGAGTGAGGTGACGCTGAGGTAGTATAGACTCCTGAGATAACAACTAATAGAGAAATATAGAAGAGGAAGACATGCTACGACGGCAAGAGAATAGTGATGACAATGCAGTTTGCAAATGCAGCAAGTTTTCACCAACCAATGCTGGGGTAAGAGTTAACCATCCAACCTCATCAACAGCCTATCATAGCAGTCCAGTGCTGGACACGAGCGTCTCCAATCGCACGTCATTCGGCTATTCTCATCCTGATGCTTCTAGCCCAGTGCCGGATTAACCACGTAGCAATTGATACGGGCCCCGCGCAAAACGGGGCCCAGCGTATCCAAACCTGGCCACCTCCGCCTAAACGTAATTTCTTTAGTGAAACTTACGTGTCACAAAACGTGAAACGTAACACCCTTTCCGACTAAGACAATCCACGTCAGACAATCGGTAACCGATTTTTTCGTTGGCGAAAATACACTTTTTTCTCATTTTATTTAAATGGAACATGGGAAATTTCGATTTGTGCCTTCTAAATATCAATATTAATTGCTGACATTTTTACAGGGTCTTTATTTTGGCATTATATTGTTTTTTATTTTTTACCCGTTTATACTTGAGAACCCATAGCAGATCAAGCGCCCCTCGATAGAATTTACTACGGGCCCAGCGCTTGCTTAATCCGGCACTGTTCTAGCCACTCAGCGTCATCTTCTCTCTCACAAGTTTTGGCAGAAAAATTTATATTGTTTCCTAATTAAGGGGTAGCGTCAGAGTAGTCCGCGAAATTCAAGTTCAGTTCAGTTTTTTGCAATTTGCAGGTTAGTATGGTTCGCGGCCGTATCAAATATTAATTTACAGAATTATAATCATTAGGATCAGTAATACAACTCCTTAAGTTCGTATAAACTGATTAATGACTATTTCAAAAATAGTCATCCAATCAGATTAAGATAATCAGATTAACTTAGAGATATCTACTGATCTGCAAATTGAAAAAACGGAAGAAAATTTGAATTTCTCGGGCTAACTTAACACTTCCCCTTGAGTAAATATTAGTTTAGATTAAGTCGTATGTGGCCTCGTAAACACTTTCACGAAGTTGACATTCTGAAAATGACACAACAAAATTTCAAACAAAATAATACCACGCTTATATCTGGACTGCCGTAAAAAAACAAGTCAAGGTCCCGGTAATATGACGTAGAGCGGCGCGGGGGTTTCCAAATATATTTATATTTGTTTTTGCTCTGACACTAGAAAAAAACAAGTGAGTGCAATACGACACGGTGAGAACTTAGGTGAAGTGAGCTTGAAGTGACGTATAATTCCACCTGATGCTTGAGATTGACACTGTTGACAGCTCACTTCACCTAAGTTTTCACGGTGAGACGGTTACAGAATAGCACTGCAGGTCTAGGGTGAGGAGCCAGACCAAGAGACACAGAAACTCGCAGAGCAGCATGTGGCGAGCTGTTGGGCAGTAGCGACCCCCACGGACCCTCATGAAGTCATGTTCCTTATCTTTGGCTTGCCTTTATTGGCCGGCTGGAGTGAACATTGACGAGGAACTGAGCTCCCACCTCATTATTGCCTTTATTGGCTGGCTTGGGTGGAGATACGCAAGAGCAAACGTGCTCGGAGGAAGGAAGTCTTCCAGTAAGTGCTGGTAGGGATCTTGACCATCTTCCGGGCTCTGGGATTGTTCTGATAGTCGTGGTATACCTCTCCTGTCCTTAAGCACCTCAGGATATGTTGCCCCCTTGTTGCTACGACACTAAGTGCGAGCGACCGTTTCCGGGGGCCCATTAATGGTGTGCAAGTCACCCCCTGCCACTTTATCCGTGTACAATAATACATTGATCAGGCAGGGGTCATCGTCCTTCATCGTCCATAGTTTTAGGTAACCAGTCCATTTTAACCACCCAAAACCTATAGTCTAACATCTTTGTTTCCATATCTTGCAATAGTCCTACACCAATTGGGGTTTGTCCTTAGGTGCACTTGCATCGGGAGGACACGGCGTGGCATACGCTGGCAGAGTGTGCCGCTTTGGAGGAGCCGCGCCGTGCCCTCATCTCAGTAGTAGGCAGTAACCTGTCGCTGCCGGCCGTAGTCGAGTCGATGGTCGGCAGCGGGATATGAAGGACATAAGCTACTTTTTTAAGCGATAACCGACATCCACGCGGGCGGCGCCGCGGGAAAAGCTAGTAATATATATATATCTTTGTTGGTACTTAGAAATATTTTAGAAAAATACTCCCTTGGAACATTAATTACCTCCTTTACCATAAAAAGTCATGGGGGCTTTATCTTAGTAGTGGGATGAAGTAGGCCGACATTAACCAGAAGAAACTAAATTGCCGCTCCGAAGACTAAAACTACGAATTAGGTATAGAACAAAATTGGTCGTATCGTAAGACAATGGAAACGAAAACGGAATCACCTGCAACGCTATGGAATCCTAGTATCAAGAACCGGCAAGCGGGCTCATTCGTATGAGCTTTCCACAATTTCTACCAGGAGCACAGAACGGTAGGAGCTTTCACTCGAAAAATCATTACACGACCTGCGCACATTGAAAGAGAAAGTAGTTGCGTCGTCATTTTGCGCATACATTGTTCGATACGGCACGATATTTCAGGTACACGATTGTCAGGCAGAATTCTAATATTGTGGACTGATGTTATTGATCATTTTGCTTTTAGTGTTACAGCTTAGGTAGCTACTTACTAAGATAAGAAGCAGGCAATGTTTTGAATATTGCTCTTCAGAAAGCATTGCATTTACGTTGCATAGAGGATTACATCCTTATTCCATTCACCTACAATTCTTTCTTCAGTAGACACGTAGGTAAGCATATGGTGTGATGTGATGTGGTTGTCCATTCTAAGGTTTAGGAAGAAGTTGCTTGTGTTCTTTTATCTCTGATCTGATGTTATTTTATGAGGATTGTACCTAATGTCATTGGCGCATCTAACGCTATTTTCCAAAAGGGGCCTGGCCCCTGAGATGCGATGGCCGATGAAGCCGAATCGACGCCCAATATAATTTCGACAAACATGTTATCTATGTTCAACTTCGGCTCCACCATCGAGTGCAAGGCTCAAACTGCGGCCAAGAAACTGGGCGTCCTAAAAAGGGTGAAGCGATACTTTACGCCTGGACAGCTTTTAACCCTTTACAAAGCACAAGTCCGTTCCTGTATGGAGTATTGCAGCCACCTTTGGGATGGCTCAGCAAAGTACCAACTTGCTGCGCTTGACTCGGTGGAACGCAGAGCTAAGAGGCTCATTGGCGACGTAAAACTGGTGGATGCCAAGCTTCACTGCTTGGCTCATCGCCGCAAGGTTGCCTGCTTGTCGGTCTTCTACAGATTGTACTTCGGAGAGTGTGGCCCATGAACTCCACGACCTCATTCCACCGGCCCCCTTCTACCATCTAGACGCACTGCAAGTTACCACCCCTACCTAGTTGATAATCCACCAACTCGCACTAAGCGTTTTCAAACGTCTTTTATATTGCGCACAGCAAAGGAGTGGAACTCTCTGCCTGCGTCTGTGTTTCCGAACACAACCCTAATCTATTCAAAGTGAGAGTGAACAGGCTTCTTCTGGGTAAGTTCACTCCATCGTAGACTTTGTCATCCAGACCTAGACTAAAGTCAAGAGCAAACTCATAGTAGAATAAAAAAAAATGTTATATGTTTTCGTAATCTTTGGAAAATGTTTAATCATATTGAACAGTTGATCATCTCTAAAAAGTTACCTCTATTTTTTGATTCGGCATTTGCACGGCTCTTAAGCAATCCTTGGCATAACCAGATATACTATGATGCCTATAATTTTCTACTACAACTATATAGTTTATTTCTCGGTTACAGATATTTTTTTTTTTACATATGCCGTAGGTGCAAAATTTTTACAAATTCCCTGGTCCCCACACTAGGATTCCCTGTGTAGTGGGGTCCAGTCTCTTCTCAAGTAAGGCAAACAGTTATTTGATTGAACTTGTTTTTTTAAGTTTAAGTTATTTAAGTGTTCAGCCCAGAATTTCGAATCGGTAACCAAATATCCTGGGGTGGGCACCACACCATTCTGGGCAAATCATAATAATAATATACGCTTATGCCTAATGTGGTGTAAAGTAAAATATATCGTATTTTATCTCTTACTAGCTTTTGCCCGCGGCTCCGCCCGCGTGGATGTCGGTTATCGCGTAAAAAAGTAGCCTATGTCCTTCTCCATATCCCAGGCTATATCTCTGCCAAATTTCATGACGATCGGTTCAGCGGTTTAGGCGTGAAAACGTAACATACATACAGACAGATAGACAGACAGACCGAGTTACTTTCACATTTATAATATTAGTAAGTATGGATATGGATTTCTGTTCAGATTCAAACGCCTATGAATTCAGCGAAGCAAGTTAGGTTGCGTTTAATTAAAATGTAGGCGCTAGGTACACTTGATTGATGCTCTGAGAAAACGAGATAGTTGATATTAGTTTAGTTACTTACAGAGTTTTTCAGGTCTCAGTGGTTTGGTGATGGAAGCGCCCGCGTCGGCCGTCGTGGATACGCGGGTGGGCTCCGTAGTGAATTAATTAAGTACTCGTAGTTTAATTTCAACGGTGTGCATGTACATTTGTGTCGATGGAGAACTTAGCATAAAGACGACTAGCAAAAAAAAAAAAAAAGTGGACTGTAAGCTTACGCTACCGGGGCTCCATACGTGTCCCCACGACTGTCGCCCGCGCTGGAGCACTTTTGTATGGAAACGCGCGGGCGTCCGCTTAACGCAGTTTCAGACCTTACACTACTTACAGGAATCATCATCTTCCCTTCAGCCTTTGTCTCATGTTACTTCAGATCGGATGTTACGGCGCAACACGTTCTCATCTTCTTCCATTCTCCCTGCAGATTTTATTGATTGCGGCATAATTCATGTTCTACTTCTTTTATTACAATAACTGTAGGAGAACGAAGAATGATGTTTGGTCTTCTTAAAATATACCTTCATATGTATTGGAGTATGTTCAGGTTAGGTTGTGTGCCTGATATTTTTATAGTATTTTGTTAAATATGGGTAGTAGGGATAGTTAGTTTACCCAAACTGATTTCTAGGGGAAGTCCCAAATCTTGAGTAAATAAATCAGAATGACCAAACAATTTTATGTTTATTTCATCACAAACTCATATGACATCATTAATAAAGTAGGTAACATATTATCTTATTCAAACAAAAAAAATGTGTTATCTCAAAAATAGAGCAATAGATTTATTTATTATAATAGCCTTACACAACTAATTCTAATTAAACTTAAACTTTAATTTACATTAATATAGGCTTACATAATATTATTTATATAATTACATTTAACTGTTAATTTATCACGTGGTTTGTTACCCTACCTACTGTATAAAACCTTGCCTACGTGGTGTCGGGACAAACGGGTAAAGACAGGGTAATCTTATTGTACCATAACATGGATTTTCCTAATGCCGATGTAATTCTGATAATAAATAGTACACTATGAATTAGTACCTCGACAGACAATATGCTACACCGTTTTGTTGCACTCGTGTGCAACTCAAGAATATCGCAAAGTTTGAGCCATGCTTTGAAATATTATTTAAAGAAACAAATCTCAAAGTTCAACCGTAGCTCGTTGTCGTTTAGTTGCAATGTTTATTCGGTCTGTTGGGGTCCTAATAACATATTATATGTAGGTATAAATACTTTTTAGGATCTAACATAAATATTGAAGCATGCACACGTACTTGTAGGCAGCCATGCTTATATAATATACCTATACATAATACTTAAAGTTATCATCACGTTTAAAATTGTGAACATTGTGAAAAAATAAATTTCTTCCACCACACACTGTGCGCATACAATTTTAAACGCAAATTGATAGGTATACACAAAGCTTAATTTATCTACGTATGTATAATATTCATATAATTAAAAATAATATTAATCATTTGATCTAGTTACCTCACGATCAGATTTTTCAACCGCATTCTAAATCTATCGCAGGTGTTTTCGTTATAATAAATTTCATGAAAATAAATTGTCTATACACGACATGTAGCTGTCTTATTGTGTACACAATAACAATAATATTAACAATTGTATAGTTGATATAATCCACATTGAATAAATTATTTAATGATCATTTTAATCTATGTCAACTGATAAGTATATAAATAAACAAGATGTCTATCCTAAATGGCGCTATATTGATTAAGCTTTAATACTGTTCATCTTAAGCGCATAACGATTACTGTTCCAATAAAACAAAAAAAGTTATTAATTAAACATAACCTTTGACAGTTTACTCAACAGTTTATTTCCCAAAGTAAGAATATTGAGAGAGTAACTCGAAATAGCGGAATATCGCGCCATCTATTGACATCTCAGTAAAATAAATACTCGAATTAATAATATTTTATTCAAACAATTGAGCAGCTTTGTGCGTGTTATAATCATCGAATTTGAAATAGTAAAACATCTGATATTGGATACTGTATAATATATTTTAACAATTAGCAGTGTTTGAAGTGTCATGTACAAATTAACAATACATTGTTCACTACCGTGTACTATGTTAGATAAAAAAAAAGATATTTGATGCGGTGGGCAACGTACGAAGAAAAGTATCGTTTCCCCGCACGCAAGAATGAATCAGTAGAAAAAAATACAATGCTACAATTCCCTTTACATGAAAATGCTCATTACGGCATAGTGTTAGGGCTTTATCACACTAGCGAGTTGCGAGCAAGTAGAAAGCGGGGCGAGTGCGCAGCGAGTGCGCAGCGAGCTCGCAGCGAGTTCGCAAAGTGTGCGCGGCGAATACGCCGCGGGCGGTCAGCGAGTTCGCGGTGTACGATCCGCGTTTTGTACGTTCAGTGCCATTCATAAAATGGCGTCGATAGCGCCATCCGCCGCGAGCTCGCTGCGCACCCGCGGCAAGTTCGCGGTGTGTTCACCCTTAGGTACATTCTGTTTGTATTTTGCCATTGCCAAGAATGATTACTTAAAGCAAGAACAAGCCTTGCCATTCGTTTACAGAGCTGCAGCAATGTTCTATCGATGTGGATAAAACCAAATATATAATAAAAAGAGCTAAGGACTACGGAGTCAAATATTAAAACAATGCTTTTAATTACTAACGAAAGAAAAATAAACGCAGATGGTTTCATTATTACCTACTCCATTGGAACCAATAATGACTCCGTCGTCAGACAACCGTCCAGTGACGCTAATCAAGGACAAATTAGATGTGGTGCGTACAATCAGTTGCAAACATGAAAAAATAAACTGACAAGTAAATAGAGGTGGGAATACTTTTACACGACGATCATTGATTGAAAAACTTATAACGAAAACACAATTTGTATTTATAGATTTGTAACTGATTGTACATTGGAGTTCAGTTTCACTTTGATATGTTTTCGAATTGATCGATCCTAAAGATTTTTCTCCCATATTGCCCATATTGTGTACTTAAAAACGTCAAATACTTCAGCATACCTAGATGAAGAAGGCGAACATAAACATTATGAGATTATTTTGTCCTCCCATATATGGATTTGTACCTTCAAAGTGCTACGCTGAATGAGATTCATAGTTATTTTAATTGGTTAAAATATGGGCCTCGCCACGAGTTACAGTTGTTAGTAGTAACAATGGTAGCAAATAACTGTTTTCCGGTTTCACCTCATGTTTGTACTTGTAAAGTCTTTTAGATTTTTCGCTCCTCTTCCGTCTTATAATAACTTAACTATTGGATACATAAATAGTACTAATTACATTCGAGATTATATGGATGTCATTGTGATTCTGTACATACCTAAACGTATGGCAAAAGTTTGTATGTGCGTGTGGGTAGCCTAGGGATGTGGGTGAGGCTTGTTCGAATTTGGACATCGGTTTGGAGCAGAGTAGGGGCCGAGGGTAGGGCTGCGCTCGGCTGTTGGTCTGCTATAGTTTACAGGTGCGTGATGATGATTTCGTCATCGATTTCGTCTTTCTCGTCGTCCTCTTCTGGCGGCTGCTTGGCAGCCTCGGCGGCGATAGCGGGGTCCTCGGCGATGGCTTTCAGACGGCGAGCCTGTGGAAGACAAGGTATAGGTGTTATTGCATGGTCCGTTCTGAAGTGATACAATTTGATTAAATGCGACGCAATACATTTTGGGAATGACTCGCACCTCTACAGAGCGCTCCAATAAGCGATAATGCCGAATAATATAGATACTTCATATTTTAACAAGTACTTAGATCTTTAGACAAGTGCGACATATCTAACAAACGTTTGTGAAGATACGCACGAGTTTCTAACACAGGATCGTTATTTATGGCCAAAAATATTCAAATTATTCAAATCAGCTCTTTTATTTTACGTTAAATAAACACTTTGCGGACAATAGACTATTCTTATGTTAATGCAATTTGGGCCCAACACAATATGTTTTAAAGATAAGCACACAAACAATGAAGAAATAGATGAAAATAGAATTCTCTCTTCTTCGGTCCTCACGTAGGAAGGACGAGATCCAAAAGATGCAAGGAAGATAAAAATAAAGTAAATTATAGTTTTGTGTATAGGGCATTCATCATTATCATCATAAGCAGCCTTGGTCTAACCACTGCTGAGTATACGCCTCCGCCCTTACGCCATGCTTCCCTGGTCTGTGCAAAATGCATTACGTTAAGTTAAAATTCGGCTCAAGATCTAAACTGAACATAATATATTGCTCCATGTCTCATGTTCATTGTTGTCATGTTGTTTCTAGTCACAGCTAGATAATATAACTTTTATTCAATTTTGCAATCAAAGTCATATTTGTAACAATTATTAGATTTACATGATCCACCATCAGCCATAGACTAAATAGCCATGAATTAATAGTAAGATTAATTGGTCGTATTTTAGCAGAAAGGACTCAACCCACATTACCAAAGAGGTCCTAAAGGTTGGTACTTTTGCACAACAAAAAAGATCCTTGACACTACAAAGATAAGGTCGTTTTTTTTATTATGGGAACCAACCCACATGAAGGTGGGTACCTTCCCTTAACCGTTAGGACCTCTTTGGTATATATGTTACCGGCCAAACCCGATTTCAGGCCAAACTAGTTTGTCCTAGGCCAAACCGGTTTATCCTGACTATTTTGGTTAACACCCCGACTCGGATAGGTTAAGTTAGAAGGTGGGAGCTCCGCTCCGCTTCGCTCCCGCCTTAGCCTTCGAGGTTATTTTTTACTTAAACCACCTAGAAATAGGAGCCTACTAGACCTATCTTAGCGCAGGTGGAGTTTGGCCGAGGCTATACTGGTTTGTCCTATCGCGTGTAGGGAGGGTTTGGCCTAGGACAAACTAGTTATGCCTGAAATCGGGTTCGGCCGGTAACATATACAAAAAAAAAACCTAATTCCATTGTTTTGAATAGCTAGGGCTCAGTGTTGGCCATAGGAGTGGCGAGTATGGCGTCGAGCCTACAGGTACTCGCAATAGTTAAGCCGCTTGTACACGCTAAGGAAATTCACTGTGTCTGCTGCAGACAAGACAAATATGAACGTGTACACGATAGGATTGTTTTCGGGCAGTCGTGTGTAGGGTGTGGTAGGCTGCTCTAGTCAAGTCTGTTATTAATTTGCGATTGTTTGAGAGTGAAGAGCACGTCCATTCGTTAAACGTACACTAACAGCCTGAACCACCTCACTAACCCCGCCCCTCCCTATACCGCAGCAACAAAGCGCGTCGTGTCTAGCGCAGACAAGATATTTTCTTGTTTAGCACCATGACAGTGTACACAGTTCGTGTGTAGAAACGACACGAATTCTTGCGTAGGCCCGGTGACTTCTCTTAGCATGTACACTAAGAAAAGCCATAAGCCATAGGCCGCTTGTACACGGCTTGTACAACAGTTACCGTAGACACAAAAATCGCGTTAGACCGCAAAAAATTGCACTGTACTGAATTTTTAGGATGTTGTTAAGATAGATACCAATAGTGTAAAACCACGCTTGTAGCTTCGAAAGACTAACTGCGTGGTGCTCAGGAACCTCGAAATTATCAGACTTCCTTCAGTTTTCTTCCCGTCTCATTACTTATTACTTCTAAAAGGTACGGAGAAAGCTACAATTTGAGCGCAGCCGTAGCTCTGTAGGTCTAATAGAACTCGAGATACAGCAATATAAAGAAAGGCCGTTAAAAAAAAAAAAAAGTTCAACATTGAACGTTTTACGTGAAACGTTTTAGCCGTCTTCCAAACAGGATAACGGGTAAATTACTCATTTTACGAGAAAAGTCATAACAGATAAAGTTGTAAATTAGTTAGCTAAAATTATAATATTGACTTTTTGTGAAAATTTGCCATGTTTGAAATGCTGTATCTCAGGTTTTTTTGGGATTACACAGCTACGGCTGCACCCAAATTGTATCTACACTATAATATTAATATAATATTATAATATATAATATAATAATAATAATATTATAAAGAGGAAAGATTTGTACCTATTTTTGTATGTTTGTATGTTTGTAATGAATAGGCTCAAAAAGTACTGGGCCGATTTAAAAAATTCTTTCACCAATAGAATGCTACATTCTTCCAATTTGACATAGGCTCCATTTCATTTTGAAAAAAATTAGGGATCCTTGGTAAAATTTGAACAATGTAACCGAAGGTGTAGAAAAATGAGTCTTAAAATGTCTTTCGTCGAATGCGCTGCCGAAACTATTAGCGATAGAACTACCCCGTGCGAAGCCGGGACGGGCTGCTAGTATTTTATATACTCGTACTTGAAAATATATATGATAATTTGTTTCCGTTGGATGCTCTTTTTAGAAGTTATAAACTAAAAACTGAAAGAAATCCGAAAATGTTGAGGTTCTTCAAGCACCACGCAGTTAGCACAGATCTTTCGAAGCTGCAAAGTTGGTTCTACACTATTGGTAAAAATAATTTTATACTATGTTTCATCTCTAAATCTTTGCTCTAAATCCTAGCAACACCCCAAAAATTCAGTACAGTTAAATTTTTTGCAACCTACGATATTTTAAATGACTGGCCTATTACCTGGCTATTGGGCTAAAAATTGTCTCTGAGTTGCTACTGAGAAAAACCCAATAGCACTTTGGCCGACCTAGGAGTCGAACCCTGGATCTCATGCCCCGCAGCAACGCTGGCTACCATTAGACAAGCGAGGCACCAAGGGGGCCGCTTTCAGAAATCGGGGGAATTTATATTCATGGTAGCGGTAGTCATCGTTTGGTGTAAAACAGCCAGAGTTATATTCACACATTTTGGTACGAAATCCAAAAAATGTGTCTTTAGATACTGACCTTTCTTTTGTGCAGTATTTCAACTACGATGTAGCCAGCGACTCCGATGAGCAGCATGACCATCATGACGTACAGCTTCATCCGGGCACACAAGTGAGTGGAGTAGGCGTATGCGATCACGAAGCCGGCCGACTCCCATAGACGGTAGTTGGAGAAGGCGGCCTCTTTGTTACGTCTGAACAGTACTCCGTACAAGCCTGGAATGTAAGGAGAGGGAGAATTAGAAGTGTTCAAATATTTGCATATCGCAGCGACTGGGCCCACGTGGTGGATTACGGCCCATTCCCTCGCACAGAGAGTAGACTTTGTCCCAGCTGTGGCAATATTACAGGCTGAAAAAACAGTGGACTGTCTGACACTAAAGTTTTTAGGTGTTATGTTTAAAAAAACATGTAGCTACCATTTCTGATCATGACTGAAGATAGTTTTCTGCCCGTCATGAATCGGAACTCAACCAAATAAATTACAGCATAATTAGCTACATTAGTACACGACTGATAAAATTGACTCATGCAGATGATGCGCATTATTAGTAATTACATTATTAGCTGAATAGCGGAATGCATAGAAGCAATTACTTTAATACTAATAGAGTTGCCAGTGATAAAAACGTGTTCCGTTCACGTGTTCAATCTAGACGTGTAGTGAAGCGATCAAATCGTTTTTATACAATAACATGGCACATTGGCACTTTATTTACATGACACTTTATGAATGATTTTTTTATTTTTTTTAAACGATTATCCCTATGCAGAAAATCGCGGCACATGAGGAAAATTGTTCCGAGCTGGCGCTGCGACCTACGATTGGATTTTGAATCACCGTTTTAAGGCTCGTCGATATCGCACTAGTCTGTACGAGCCTTTATGGTCGCGATAAAATTCTATTTTTAAACCAAGTCCTTCAAACTTTATGGCATTCGGATAAACCCTCCCTCCATGTCTGGATCAATGGTGTTAAGTAAGACCTGTTTAGATACGCTCATTTTACTTATACCTACTCCATTTACTGTAGCATTACACAAATAACGGCTAAATAACGACAATTGTGTAATATTGTTGAAAGTACTGCACTTTAGAGTTATCTTTTTAATGTAAATGGTAAATAGATTACAGTGCTTTGTATTTATCGTGAAATAACGGAGTTTATTAAACGTTTACATCGAAATAACGAAGGGGTGAGAACAGTTATTTGTCTAATGTTATAATAAATGGAGTATAGGTAGGTACATACCGACAGAAGTTATAGTCAGATATATTTATCGGTTTTCTGAAGATACGTTTATATTTTATTCAATGAAAATTACATTATTATTTAGCTACTGTACAGGGTCATTGGCAAAACACTAAGAACCTCTCAGAACTATATAAGGTCTATCATTCATACATGAAATCTCTTAAGAGGTCATTGTACTCATCATTATGAACAACATTTTTTTTTGCACCAAACCCTGAATAGCGAAAAAAAAAATACTGTTGTTCCATATATTTTGACGAGTTAATGCGAAGATAGTGTAGGGAACAGCTGATTTTGTTTTCGGGATTCAGGGTTTGGTCCCATAGTAAAAGTTGTTCATAATGATGAGTACAATGACTGTGATGATGTTGGTTCACTTGTTATTGGCAACTGTATAAGCCCATGACTGTTACCTACTGTTATTGGATATTTTGTATACAGAAGCTGTTGGTGTACCTATATAAAAAAAAAAACGAAAAAATTACAAAAATATATTATTAAATACATAAATATTATAATTTTAAAATTGCTTGAGACTAGGGCTTCCATTACGTAATTACGTAATTACGCAATTACGTAATTACGGACAGATTTTAGAAATCTCACAAATACGTAACTGAAGAGCTGCAGTCCGTAATAACGTAACTATAGGATAATATTAATTAATTTAGGTACCCATTTATTTAGTTCTATAGTTTCTGCCTACTCCATGGGAAAAAGGCATGGGTTTATCTGTGTATTTACAATTTACCTTAATTTAGTTAACCTACGACTTACATTATGACAACACCAAAACCCTTTCTGTGGGTATCCCCCGAATTCCCGGGGTTTATTTTATAACTTCCAATTTGAGTCCGCAAGATTTAATTTCTTAGTCGTACAGAATAGAGTTCATTGTTGACCAATCGGGAAACGAAGGGAATCCCCGTTGGTTGTGGATAGTTCGGTACGTAACACAATCAAAGTTTATAAGTGTTTCGCAAGTATTTGATCTACCTCGTAGATAATAAAGTTTAATATTGTGGATTGAGCAAGCTAAGGGAACTCCCTACATTTTTCTTTACTTTCGTGAATTTAGAAACAATCTCAATACTCGGTACTCAGTCGTCTTACGTACACCTGCGAGATACTGTCCTGCCTGGTCTAAGCTTATTTTATTGACTTTTGTGATTTTGTGTATGTGCCGCAAAGTTTGACGCTTGGTTTTCAGAAGCTTTTCATTACAAGTTTCTAAGTAGATATCACCATACACGAGTAGAGATACTTCAACGAAAATGTAAGTACCTATTTTAACATTACTTTACTTGTCTACTTACTTTGTTTCTAGGGTATTGTGTGAGAGTTTATACATATAATTTAGTAGTTGATTTTATATTGTTGACGGCACGGTTGGCGCAGTAGTTGAGTGATTGGCTGCTGCGCTGCGGGTCACGGGTTCGATTCCCGTACGGAACAAATATTTGTATGACCTACAGATAGGTGTTCCGGGTCTGGGTGTCTTGTGTATGTTAGTTTACATGATTGTGAGTGCACCCACCATACAGCAGTAATTCCTAGTGTGGTGCGACGTTTAAAAAAAAAAAAAAAATATGTGCGATTTTATTTTATTGTTGCTTGTTAGATGTCTGTGCAAATAGACATTGATTATGAGTTCACGGTACGTATGTAAATGTATCCCGTTTTAAGTGTAGTGCCTAACTATAGATGCTATTTATATGTATTACCTAACTATTAAATTATGAAATATTTATATATTGTTTTAGGTCTGCAGTAAAGAAGACTATTTATAAGGAGTTTTTGAACAAACGCACACAATCAGCTATATGGGAACACTTTTTGAGGGCTGAAAATGGGCAAAGTGTCCAATGTAAACATTGTCAAAAAAAATTGAAGACTCCTGGTGGTGCTACTGGAGCACTACATACACATATGCGTGCTAAACATATTGGCGAGATGTCACAAGAGCAAGATGCGCAAAGGGCAAGTACTTCATCGTGCTTTCAAGCAAGAAAAAGTTTAGAACCTCCATCGAAGAAAACTAAACTAACGGATTACTTTTCCACTGAGTATTCCTTGGACGTTATAGTGACTAGAATGGCAGCATTGGATGGCATCCCATTAAGCAAATTTTGTACTTCTGAAGATCTAAGGTATGTTTTCAAAAAATCTGGCTATGATCTACCGAAATCTCCTTCAACTATTACCAAAATTGTCCTGGAACAGAGTTGTGCCATAAAAAAACAATTAATAAATCAGTTTAAAGATATGAAGTCCCAAAAAAAACGGTTTACTATAACGTTTGATGAATGGACCTCTACCCGGAACCGGAGGTATATGAATATAAATATTCATAATAAAGACCTAGAACCAGCTAAATATAAAAATTTAGGACTAGTAAGGATAAAGGGTTCAATGCCAGCTCATGTTGGAACTGTACTGTTAGAAAATCATCTAAATGACTTTTATTTGAAACTTGAAGATATAATTGCATTCACAACGGACGGAGCCAGTGTTATGGTTAAAATGGGCAAAAATTTTGATGGTCACCATCAGTTGTGTTTTGCTCACGGAATACAACTTGCAGTGCTGGACGTATTATATAAGACACGGAAAAGTACAACTACTGAACCAGAACTAGAAGATGAAGCTTCAGATACTGACACTGAAGAAATTGAAGAAAACGATGGCGGACTTTTCATAGAAGTACCTAGAGTTCTAGAACCAGAGTTTCTGTACAAAGATATTATAGTAAAAGTAAGAAAACTTGTTAAATCATTCAAAAAATCACCACTGAAGACCGATTTGTTGCAAAAATATTCTTTACAAGAGCATGGTAAAAGCCTCGATCTTATACTAGACTGCAAAACGCGATGGAACAGCTTATCAGATATGGTTGGACGATTTCTGAAATTGAAATCAAGTTTATTTAAGGCTTTATTAGACTTAAAATCAAATATAAGTTTCACAGACACAGAAATACAAGATCTACATAACATTCATCATAGTTTAGATATAATAAAAACTACAGTGATGGCATTGTGTCGCCGTGACTCGAATTTGTTAGCAGCAGATGCTGCGCTTCAGTTTATGTTAAATAAGCTTGATGCTCAGTCCAATGGGCTCAGTGACAAGCTTGCTGTATCCCTTAGAAAAAGAATAAAAGAAAGGCGAACAAATGTGTCTGGTGTCTTGCAGTATTTGCATAATAATGAAGAATATTATAAAACCGAAGAAACAGAAACTTTTACAAAACCGACGTCGGATTATATTAGAACATATGTTGCAAACTTATTAGAAAGGCTCAAATTTACACCGCCTACAAGTACACAAATGAGTTTAGATTCCGAAGCAGATGACAATGATGCTAATGATGGTTGTGGCGACGAGTTGACTGTTGCACAGCAACTAGAAAAAGAAATACAGAAAACTATGTCTACAGTAAACAAATCTGGAGTAAACACAGATCTTGAATCCATCATCAGAGTTGAAATGTGTATCTACGATAGCACTGGCGGCGGTCGTGAAGTTTTCCTAACAGCAGCTTATAATTATTTACTATGTATAATGCCTACTAGTGTTGAAGCAGAACGGGCATTTTCTTCTGCCGGCTATCTTTGTTCTAAACTAAGAAGTTCCCTTGGTGACAGAACATTGCATTCGTTATCATTTATGAGATCATATTATCAAGAACAAAGATTGGAAAAATAACCATATTTTATATTGTTTCTTACTTTTAAACCATTTGTGCGTGGTACATGTTTTGTTTGAATTGTTGATTTTGAGTTTAATTTTAAAATTATCATTTTAATCTGTAATTTACTTTTAATTCCTTAATATTATAATTTTTTTCATTTGAAGTTGTTTGATTTTTTACTTCTAAAATACGTAATAAGCCCAGAATTTATCGTGCTTTAAAAAATCAAAACAGTTAAGTACGTAATTACGTAGTTACGTAATTGAAGCATCAAAATGCGTAACTAGTTACGTAATTAGCAAATCCGTAATTTTGGAAGCACTACTTGAGACATTTTGCAAAGGAGTTGCTTATTCCAAAATTTTACTTATTCTATGAATTTTGATAATTAATCATCATGTCGGTGGCCCCACCGAATAAACGTGCAATGCTTCTTACACGATATTTTTTTTAAATATTTTTCGTTTCTTTTGCCTATCCTGCACTCACTTAATTTTTTATTATGAAATTTCGACTCAAAACACGCCTATTATAATAGTGAATTTCTTTATTCTAGGGAAATAATAATAGTTTATGTTATAATTACATGCTTTTTGAGTCGCCAAGAAAGTAAATATACAAGTCTATAGCTTATTTTTTTACCAATAATTCGATTATACATTATTTATCTATTTACAATGAAATGAGCGTTATTGAAGTTTAAACGTTTTTATTTTTTGCTGATGAGTTGTAATTTTCCTCTTATACGTTTATTCGGTGGGGCCATCGAATTTTTTTTATTTTTTTATTTTTAATAATATACTCAGATTAAAAAAAATATCGTTTCCATGGCTTCTTTACCACCTATAGGTGTATCTCTTAAAATATATCGTGTTTGAATAGATACACCCTAATTATCATCTTTTTGACGTTCAAAAGTGCCATTTATGTGCCTATTTGAAATAAATGTTTTGACTTTGACTTAAACAATAACTTTTGTTCTATGACTTTTAATAATTCATCAGATTTTAATTTATCAGATTTCATACAAAAATTATATTTAAAAATTCAACGCTCTAAATGTTAGGAACTCTACGCGTAACAAAACAGCTATGTCTTACTAGTTATAATGCATGGTAGGCGTAGGTAAGTACAACAAAATACAGAAATTAAATGTGTTATACCCAAAGTCCCAAATTTAGATGATTTATGTAAACAAAGGGGATAACATATCAAAAAAATATCTCCGTAATAGTAATTCACATAAAATGGCGAAAAAAAGGTTCCATTTTCTTTTAAGTACTGAATTTATGAAATAATGATTTAAAAATAATCATACCGTAATTATTTTTGTAAATTTTCGGTTTTAAACAAAGTTATTAAAAAAAGGAGATTTTCTGGTATAAAATATTTTATGATACTGGTAACAATGCAGGAGATCCAAACATTTTCACATTTTTTACATCTTTAACAACACTAATATTGCAACTCTCATTCATAGATTCATATTGTATGTAGCATATCTAGCCAAATTTTGAATGACAACGGCTGTAAACTGTTTCGAGTGGAAATTGATTTTGGGAGGCCTACGTCTAGCAGTGGACTTAAAAGGGCTGATTATGACGATCATAGGCCGTGTCTCCGACACACTACTTATAGCATTGTTTGGCAACGGTATTTTGTTTGCGTAGTACTTATAATTAATTCACTTTAATTTCCTAAATGATTATTTACATAAAAATAATAATGATAAAATGTTTTGCACCACTGTCCTGTCATTTTGACAGTGACATTTCTTGACATTACTTTGTTTACATAAATTATCTGAATTAGAGACTTTGGGTATAGATAAAACAACGAAACGAAGGTTTGTTTTGGTAAATGTATTATTGTTATTTTTTTTTTAATCATAGAATTAAGGCTCGTACAGACTCGCGCGATATCGCGGGCGCGATAGTCACCGACAAAGAAATTCTGCTACTAGTGTCGCGTCGCGCCCGCGATATCGCGCGAGTCTGTACGAGCCTTAAAAGTTGTTGTTTACGATATTAGTAATACAGTCCTGCAAATATGTTTTTGTCAATAAATCAACAAAAAGCTTGACGAAGCTGTACCATACGTTTAGGTACCTTGCTCCCGGGAACAAAAGATTTCAACGAGTTTAACGTCACTTAATTTTGAAAAAATTATGGATATGTAAAAAAAATATTTTATAAAAAAAATATTGTTATATATATACTTTTTTTTTTAATAATTTCTTTATGTGAAAAAATAATTGCGCATTGATTAAAAACTTATCATTGATTAAAAACATAAAAATTGCTAATAATAATTTTCTTTGGAATAAAAGCGACGTTCAATTTATTAACCCATTTTCAGTATATACGCCTTTAGATATCTAGAAATGGCTATTCATTCGAAACTCAGTTTGCAGCATAAAATGGTGAGAGTACCAGACATAATACGATTAAAATATTCGTTTCTATTCTTAGTGTGCAGTTAATAGCCCAATAACAATCGCGGAGTGTGGGCTAAGTTACAGGAATTGCATTTCACCCGGGGCTAGCGCACATTTGCGATGCTAGATTTAAATATAATAATGTAGACAGGATGGTTTATGTTTATGAAGGCATATCATTTGTGAGACAAAATAGACTATTACAACTATAGCCTTAAATATTCTTTGCACATCACTATTCCAAATGCGAGTTTGTGTTTAACAAATATTTCCTTAACTAATTACAGTGTGAGGTAGTAGGTATAGTGACACGGTAGTTAATTTTATTTTAAACTAACAAATGCCATGGATTGCAATGCCTTTTAAATTTTTTTTTTTGTTACTACCTTTTCCGGCGCGCACACAATAACTTACTCCAAAGTTCCATCACAATCGGTCAAGCCATTTTCGAGTTTTTGCGAGACTAACGCACGGCAATTGATTTTTATGAAATCAGATATATAGATTGATTTTATATCTCTCTTATCTATGACTGTCACAGTATCATAATTAAAATTAACAAACATAAATTATAAAATGCTTAATTATTTTAAATATTGTGTTTTTATTTTTTGTGTCATCATTGTGTCCGTAGCTATGTTTGCAACCAACCTCACGTCTGCGGAAATGTCTTCGACTGTAGGTATATTATTTTATAGTTTACTTAGCACATTAAGCATTAAGTTTTAGCACATTAATTTTCAAAATTTGTAATCCATTGCTAGACGAGAACAACTGCCGACAAACTGTTATGCAGTTTGGCAGACTTTATGTTTGTTATTGTTAATACAGATTTTGAATAAATAAATAAAATGTGTGCCAATGAAGTGACCATGAAGAATAATTTGTAACAGCCAAATTTGTTTTACGTGGTGGTCAGAATTTATCCCACGGGAACGTACTTCCGGGATAACAAGTATCCTATGTCATAACCCAGATCATGGTCTACCACCCATTTGCCAATTTCACCCAAATCCGTTCAGCCATTTTAGCATGACAGCGTAACAAACAAACAAACTCACATTCGCATTCATAATATAAGTTAGGATTAAGTAGGATTAGTAGGATCATTCATAATAATTAATCAATAGCACGAGTTTGTATCGCGTGGTCACAATAGATTTATCTTATATCCCAAAATGGTTACTAATTTAACACAGTTAGACATAAGGCTATTTTTATTCCACGATCAAGCACGCTTGTGCTAATAATTCGCGCATAATGATAAGAATCAAGCGATCTTTGTACTTCTTTAGTTCCCACAATGGCGAGTAAAAAGCTAATTCTTAAAGTAATAAATTGTATCCACAGAATGGTCATACATATTCATATCAAATAGATAATGTTAGCTAGCATAGCATAAAAGTAACTCGTCTGTACTCAGCAGGGCGTTCACAGACGTACAGTATGTCAACTGTGGCATCTTTACTTTCCATGAGCAATTGAGCAACTTTACCTGTGAGCTGTACTTAAATATCTCCCGATTACAAAAATAATAATTGTAACACATAGTTGATTTTTCTGCTTTTGTATCGCTTTGATATTAAATGGAGGCAACATATTTTTAGTAATCGAGAGGTATTTACAGTAGCGGGTTTGCACATTTTCCAAGGCTACAATTTTTGCCGCCCTAACCTCTACAATTGCCATTTTGTATGCAGCGGCTATTTTTTAATAACCTTTGATTAAATTCTACACTGGGGTCTACAATTATAGTAACATTGCTCGTCGATGTCACATCCACCCTGTATATTTTCCGCAATTTCGCTCCCTTGTCACTTATACAAACTGTGGGCAGAGGCCGATTACTGGTTGGGGGCCGGGAACTAGATGTTTTACTATAGAATATAGTTTTCGGTACAATTGAGTGTACAATGAAATTGAAGAGGGAAAATTCTTCGGAAAGATGTCTTGTAGAATTTTTTCTGCGAGACATCAGAAAACTATACCAGGGTAAAAAAAAAAATTGTCGCCAAATTTGCCGCCACAAAATCTGCCGCCTTATGCTCTAGTGAACTCAGCCTACTGGTAAATCCGCCACTGGGTATTTAAGTACAGTACTCATGGGTAAAGTTATCCTTCCGACTCTGCCCTAAGCCGAGGTTCGTACCCCGCAGGGGGTGCCCTTAGCGCGCAGTCGTTTAGTTTATAAGTTTTTACGCCCTGACTGGAGGCATTAAGTTTCGTTAGGAGCTTAAGGCAACCACAGGAAAGTCCGGTTAAAGAGTCTCAACCTCTTAAGGTTAAAGCTACTTTCAGACTACGCTATAATATAATAGCATATAGTATATAGCTCATAGCACAACAATATCGCGCACCAATATATCAATCTGCCTAGCCTATTCCCAACTATGTTGGGGTCGGCTTCCAGTCTAACCGGATGCAGCTGAATACTAGTATTTTACATGGAGCGACTGCCTATCTGACCTACCTCTACAACCCAGTAACTGGGTAACACGATACCCCTTGGTAAGACTGGCTGTCAGACTTTTGGGCTTCTGACGACCCGTAACGACTGTCAAAGATCCACGAATAACAGCCGGGACTAACGGCTTAACGTGCTTTACCATACATTCCAATAATATATAGTACAGTACAGTGTGAACGTGTCCATAACAATGTATGGTGCGCGATATTGTTGTGCTATGAGCTATATACTGCATGCTATTATATTATAGCGTAGTCTGAAAGCAGCTTAACTGTGAGATGCCCTAGCAAAGAAAAAAAAGGTTAAGTTGCTCATGGAAAGTAAAGATGACACAGTTGAACGTATTAATTTAGTGACCTGACTGTCGGTGAGAAATACTGGTAGCTAGCTGCACCCTGTTACACTGGAAGCCGACCCCAACATGGGAAAAGGCTAGGCAGATGATGACTCGGTGTCACTGTCAGATCAGCGTTCGTTTGCAAACGTGCTACTATATATTGATATAGTAACACGTTTGCAAACGAACGCTTAACGCGCGACGAATGACATTTCAACGTCATTCACTCATTGGAGTGAATAACGTTGAAATGTCATTCATCGCATGATAGTAAGTTCAATAATGCCCTCCAAACGGGTTATGGCTGGCATTGACAGACAGTTGTCAGCAGTGATAGTCTTGTATTAATGAATTGGATTCAAATTTCATCTTTTTTATCTGCCTAACTTAACAGCATGTTTATTGATTAAAGACTGATCGTCGTATCAGAAACCGGAGTTATGAGGATGTGCAAGGATCCACTAGGACCACTCCTTTAAAAAAATATTATCTCGTGACTGAGAAGGAATTATGAAAAACGGCTCAATAAGATACCTTGGTAAGTATGTCTAGAATTTTCTAATACCTTGTATAATGTTTCACATTGAGACACAAAGAAAAGCGGCCACATTCCTCTATATCGTATTTTGTTGCTTCGTGTCTCAATATGAAACTTTACCGAGGTCGCTGATTGAGCCGTTTTTCATAATTCCTTCTCAGTCACGAGATAATATTTTTTTAAAGGAGTGACGCTACTAGACCTTAGTCTTAAGCTATGTTAAACACTTTGGTTGACTATGTTATAATTAATTAATAATCAAACGAACCGTTCAGTCGAACGATGCAGAGTTACTGTCGTTTATGCTGACCGTCTGTGGGCAGCCTTAGGAGTATCATTATAAAAGTTAACAAACAAATGAATATGTATTTGAGATTCATGACTGTCGCGTTCTGTAAAATTATACTTGATCCTATGACCTTTTATGTTTGCTTTATGAATACACTTAGAACTTATGTTCGTGGTCTCATTATTCATATGTCCAGTTAGCTTGTTCTGTAATTTGTGCGAGAACGCACCGTCTTAGGGATCAAGAAATAATAGATTTGATCTTCGGATAGGTATGCAGCACAAATAGATAGAATTCTCTTTACGAAGAATAATATTATTAACTCCATTCTCTACTGTGTATTAAAGAAAATGTTATAATGGAAACTGCAACTACATAGTTACATTTTAATATAATTTCATGAAACCCATTAAACCCAACCAGTTTCTAAGGTAATTATTACATAAGAAATAATAGGTGTCATAAAAAATGAACTAGGAGTGTGCTAAGTGGCTTCATTGCACTTAATAGTCTTGCCGTCTTCACTGTAAGAAAACGTTTTCACATCAATATGATCAATCCGGCTCGAAGGACCAAAATGTTTGAGCTTTAACTTGATCAAATGAAAAGGCAGTGGACTGTAAAACTAACTTATATTTTAAGGTACAGTAAGATAATAAAAGCCGCGCTTGTGGCGCCGGTGGCGTTCGGTTGGTGAAGTGTCAGGGCTACGGCCCTTTTCATGGATCTACGTACCGCGCGCCCGCGCATCCGCCCGACCCCTGGCACGAAGATATCTGACGGCGCCCGAACAAATTCATTTGGATCCATAATGCCAATAATCATTGTGCCAGGGCATGAACAAAACCTTCTTTTAATTAAAAAAAGTAACGATCACTAAGCTTAACGCCATGCCTATCCACTGCGTGTTTGTCATTTCAGTAGGCACATGTTTTCTCACAGTTTCCTTTTAACGCAACTCAGTGCCAGATAGTCTATGTACAACTTAAAACTATACGGTAAATTTAAACAACCATCTAATGAAAAACTGTCCACATCTAATAAGAGAATCAAATAAACTCACCGTTTATTTGCGTCTGCCATACAGCATCACCAACGCCCCAAAGACCGGAGATGATGAAGAAAGTCGTCGGCGACTCTGGGTTCGGCTTCCAAATGAGGAGCCAGACGATGAGTCCCAAGTGAAGGGCTGCTCCCATCACGAGGATCGGGAATCTTCCGATGTACTTCATAGCTGAACCGAAGACTAGGGAGCATATCGCGTTGACTACACCGAAGCAGATCATCACGTACCCGATGGAACGGATACCAAGCGCGCAGGATACGTAGGCCTAGAAAAAGAACTTTCGAGTTACACACTAGTATTTAGTTCCTCCAAAGCTGGTGGTACTATGGGATGGAAACATCATAAAAATGGGCCGGCCTGATGAATTTCCAGTTATGATACTGCCGCCATCATGACGCTGGCGAAACATTAGGTAGGTATAGTTTGACAGATATCGCTGTACCGTGCCTTAGGTATGCGCGTGGCGAGACGGGGGGCAGTGCTGGCCGCTCATTCGTCAACGCTCACGGGAGTCCCGGCACTCCTTCATCAATGCCGCCCCCCACCTCGCCGCGCATTCCTATTCCTGAGCGGTATCGTGGTACCGGTCAAACTATAATTGCAGTTACACTAGCAGCAACACGGTTTTTATGGTTCTGTAGTCAACTAGGAACCCTTATAGTTTCGACAGATCCGTCTGTCCGCGGCTTAGCTCAGAGACTTTTAGTACTCGAAGGCTGTAATTTGGCATGGGTGTACATATTAAACACGCGGCCAAAGTGGAAAAATAAAAATCTTGTTCTTTTTTTATGTATCTCCTCTCCATGTGGGGTTGCCAGATACAGGCATTTCAATTCCGGGACAATTTGGGGGTCACGAATTCGGTCATACAGCGCAGTGTATTTTTAAAGGGAGGTACCTATACCAGAGACAATACATTTTTTTATTTTAAATTCTTGATTACAGGTTTCTATGAGTATGGAGCTCGATTTTCAGATCACTGGGCGCCGGCTGCGCAAAAACAACGGGAAGTGCAGATGGCTAACGGTACGCACGTAGCGCATCGTTCCTACTCGTAAAATAGGTAATGAAAAAAAAAATAAAAAAAACTAGTGGTTAAAAATATTCGAAATCCGGGACGTGTAAGTGTAATTCCTGGACACGGGACAAGACACGTAATTCCGGGACACTGTCGGATTTCCCGACCATCTGGCAACCCTATCTCCATGTAATGTGGGGTGATAATTTTTTTTCTCGTGTTTCGAGAAAGAAAAATCCCCACTTTACATGTAGGAGAGGTATTGTGTACCTAATTTGGATAGGCCGTTCAATAATATTGCGGGTTTGTGAAAGCAATGTTAAGTTTGTTCTTGGGATAAATTTATCCCAAATACGGAACCCTTCATTGTGCGTGGTCTGACACGCACTTGGCTTTAAATAGATAGTTTGATAAAGAAGATCGAATGAAGATCACGTTACTAATTAGCTCTGGGAAATTACGTAAGTGAAGATAACAAAATATACTGTTTTTAAATTAATAATAGCAATGAAAATTCTAATTCACCACACTTTTTACATAACATTGGTATACATTACCTACACTTCTTTGCGTGCACAGTCGGATAAAAAACTTTTGTAGCCGTTCCGTTTGAAGTGAATAGAATTCATTTACCTAACATCCTATGTATAACGGTACTCGTAACTAACATTGGAGGTCATTCTATTAGCAAAAAATGTTCAACATTCCTTTAGACACGCGGTTTTGACTGCTTAGAGGCGAGTTTCGAATTTGTATTTTGATGTATTGCCATTAATGGAAGCTGTTGTATCCAAAAAGTACTGGCTACTATTATTATATTCATTGTAAACTGTGTAGATGTCCTTAAGGCGAGGTTCTACAAGTTAACCTCTAGGAAACGTCTATGATGATGTAATGTCCGTCGGGTTTAACATTTTTAATATCGTAAAATATATAATTTTCAACCCAAAATTAACGAATTTCACGGCACAATTTTCTCGCGCCCCGCTGCCACATGCCACCCCAAGAACAAAAATGCACGCTTGAAGAACCTCGCATTAAAACATTAAATTAAATGCAGAATGTTTTAATAGGAGCTGGGTTGCTGCACACGGCTACATATCAAGATTTATCAAACATCTCGCATTGTATAGGATTTCCGTATAATGAGAGGTCAGCTTATACTGGAAATATATGGCTTAATATGTAGGCTTATACTGAAAATGTATAGCTTGACTTATAGCCGTGTAGTACACACGTGTACCTACATATACAACATGTTCCGGAATTAACGCACAATAGTAACACCCTAATTAGAAAATTATGTTGTAATCATAATACATACACTGAATTTTTACTATTATGCATAAAAGATCGTTTATTTATATATATATATAAATATATAAAATATATATAAATTAGTTATTATACAGGGTGTAAAAAGACCCATCACAAAGCCGTCATCTACGCATTCTGTACATCAAACTAAGTAACTTTGTACAAAAATAATTGCTGGGAAACTACTTTTATTTTTGGTGTGAAAATTTGGGCTTATTCCACAAATCCCCCTTAGGAGGAAAAGTGGAATCTGAAAACAGTCTAGAATTCACCCCTGATAATCCCGCTAAGGGGGGAAAACTACAATTGAAAAAACAAAAAAAAACTTATTCTTAGATCCCCTGAAAGTGATTTTTTTACATTAGAGTTCAGTTTTTTCCACTGAGGGGGATTCTCTCAGGGGGGATTAGTGGAATAAGCCAAAATTTGCTGTTTACGTTAGTGCGAAATGTAACACACGCAAAACGTTGTGCTTATGAGTGCATACAACGATACAGGAGTCGTGGGAGTATTTAAATTTTAGTTATAATATTGAAAACTTGTTTTCGTAAAAAAACCGCCAAAAAAAGTTGGAACTTTGACCTTCAATATCTCCGTTACCATAAGGCGTGGTTTAATTATTTTTGGGATAAAAAATTACGTATATAAAATATGACAGAAATCGATTCAGTAAACAATAGGGATGATGACTAAAAAAGGTTTTTTTTTTGCCCGTCATGTAGATTATTAAAAATAATGGACACGTATTTTTTCTTTTTTTACGTAATTAAAACATTACGGCGATATATTGAGTTCAAATATGGCATGACGTCACTTCTCAGTAGATTTTATACGTAGTTGTGACGTAACGAGTCCCCACTCCCCAAGTTTAATGTGTTTTATCTTAGTCATTTTTTATTAATATTATAAAGCAAAAAATACGTGTCTAATATTTTTTTATTATCTAATTGACGGACTTTTCTTTTTACCCAGGACACACCCCTATTCTGAACAAACTATTTTCATAATGTGCATTAATTTAATTCTGTTACACATTCTATAGAAACAGTAATTACTGGCTTTTAGAATAACAATTATTTTGAGGTAATAACTCGTTTGTTAAACTATTGCAGACTATGATTAAGTACTTATTTGCCATTTATTTTATGATTAGACTTCCGTGTATAAAATAATAATGATGGGATTTAAATCAAGAAAATAACGATCGGTCCAATTAATAAAGTTAGGATTCTGATACCTCAGGATCGCTTATCATAGAAATATATCATTCTTGTTTCCAGAAACCATTTTTAGAAAAAAAAAAAAAAAAAAAAAATACATAATAATAATCTACACACGTCAACGGAGCAGTGAAATTGGTAATTGTACCCAATTTGTTTTCGCAAATAGAGTTCAATTTCAATTATTCAATCATCAGTTCATAACCCAACATGCTAACGTAATCTAAATGCAATTTAAATTACTAGCACTATAAGCCTGGTGTTACACGAGCGTCAGTTCAGCGTCGAAACTTTAAAACCGGCCTCATAATGCCAACCTGAACCCTGCTTCTTAGATATCAGACCTTAAAAAACAGAAGAAGGCTTACCTGAGTGAAATCAGCTCCAATGAAGGCTTGCTCCATGCCGATCCATAGTGTAATAGGGATCAGTAACTGTTGGTTGGGTTTCTTTAACTGGTAAGCGGTTGCTGACAGCAGCTGAATTCCAGTCAGCTCCTTTGAGGGGTCTGACTGTCTTTGCTTCTCACCATACCTGGGCAAGTTATTGAAATTGTTAATTCAAGAAGACAAATGGAGTTACGAAGAAAATCGATGATGACACTTGACATTTGAAACTATGATGCAATCCTGATAAATCTTACTTTTCTGATGAAGAAGACAAAGGTAATGACTGTTTCTACTAAAATATAAACAAAACCTTTTTTTTTTTATAGTGAACAATAGAACTCTAACACTTAATTACTTAACACGAGGCAATGAAAATCAGTAAACCGTACCATTAGACGAACAAAAACTAAGAAAAACACATGCAATTAATAACATGAGATGTATTCGAAAATACTTGAGTATATTGTGGGAAGTTGTTCAGAATTTTAAGTAAGCAACAAATAAGTACGTTACATAAAGGCATTGAAGGCATTGACATCACTGTTGTGGCTGTTTCGCAAAAAAACAAGCGCGGCCAACGTCGAGCCGACAAATAGCAATTGTAAGTAACAAATGAAATTCGCATGGCAAAAACTAGTCGTCTTCGTCTAGTTTTTGCCTTAAGAATTTCATTTGTCACTATCAGTCAAATTTTCACGTTCTATTTTGAACTTAATCATCAACATTTTAAAGTTTATAATCATTTGCAGAAATTTGACAGTTTTGTGTATCTTGATGTGCTGGCCACTGTACAAATTAGGTTTAGGAAGCAGGGTGTGACAGTAATTTACGAGTATAATATGTTCTGTACGAATCACAACACATTAATTAACTGTTTAGATTTTACTGATATAAATCTATCACCGTTATGTTACAACAATGAAACGAGCTTTAAATAGGAAAAAGATTAAAATAATGATTGGCGAATTTTGGCTTGCTCATACTCTAAAGTTGCTTGATGTATCATAACCAGTTATCAAAGTGGGCCTAATAACTGCTTACTATCATTGCGTAGGAGTTAGAATATTGCCTTTCATTGGCTGACTAAGCATTGAAGAGACAAGATAAATGCTGAAATTGAAACTATCGAACCTACATGACATCACATGCTACCTTTCCAAGGTTTTAATGTACTCCTTAAGAATATGTAGCCAAATGTCACTCCTAAAACATAAGTTTGACTTAATTCAATGTTATGTAGAAAAGTTATTATGAAAATAAATTAAGTTACCTTGACAGTGGGTCAACAAGGAGAGCCACCATAAGCACGGCTACGACGACACAAGCAAGATATATGGCACTGATCTCATATATCTCGCTGTCGGGCGGCCGATGCAGATTTTGGTTGTCATGATGACCACCGCCGATCATGCAGAAGTTCGCGCCGCAAGTCAGTATTGTCTCGCTTGAGTTGGCAGCCGCTACTGTCGCGTTGTGGACTCCCGAAGAAAACACTGCCGAAAAAAGTTGCGGCATTCGTAAGCATATAGATCTGAGCCCAAGTATAAGCTGTTTAAAATATTTGGGACGTGGTCAGGATTATTTCTGAATTTAATTTCAAACCAGTCATATAATTGTAGATAGAAAAATAAAAAAAATAAAGACAATCAGAATCATTGGACTCACCTAAACTTGAGATCAAATTTCCCCAAAGCTCAGCCGTCTGCCAAGCCAGGAAGAAGAAGCCGAAGAATCGTACTATAATACCGTCAACGGCTTGGTCGGTCAGCTTCGCGTAGACGCTGCCCGCCTGCGTCAGGTACGTGGCCTTGGAGGTCCACATAGGAGCTGCTCCTAACCCGACCACCACCCCCGCTGGTACGAGGGTGTAGAACGCCGGGTAAAACTGCGCCCCGATGTAAGGGGCGTAGCACATCATAGATATACAGAGGGTCCATTTGACCGTTAGCCTCTTTATTAGGAATGTGGGTACAAATATACAGGAGACGACGAGTGCTGCGTAGATTGAGCTCAGAGAAACAGTCCCAAGGCCGTCGGCGGCATTTATCGAGGACTGCAAGTTGGCAGTTCCCTGGAAGGCAGTGAATTGAATCATGAACGCCGCGCTGACTGCGGCAATGTTCTTTAGTATTCTCCATTTCTCGTTCACGTTTAGTTTTACTTTTCCAGACATATAGTTGTCGTCTTCAGTAGGTAGCGGTGGGGGTTTGACGATGTCATCGTTCGAGTCGCGGTCATAGGCGTCGTTTTTGAATCCTGTCTTGATCGTGTACACGGAGTCTTTGTCCGGACGATCATCTTCACGTCCGCCGCCGTGCGTAGCTGTCATGCCGTGTTTCTCGTGTTGTCCTGGGAACAAAAGAGTTACAATTTAGTTATATTTTGCTAATTATTATTTCATACTGACGCAAACTTGCACCTAAGTTTAAAAGTAGGTAATATTTCAAATATATAAATATAAAAAAACATATGGATAGCGACTGAACAGTCAGTCTTATTCGAATAAAGTAAACAGGATTTTATCGCGATAAACAAAATTATTGGTATGCAGACAGCGGTTGGGATTTAATAAAATATGTTGTGTTTTTAAAAGCGTATCTGATTGATATTCTTGAATTTCGAGCTTCATATTAGCATTAGCTTGAGGAAAACAATTTTTAAAAGACAGTATGTTTAGTTACAATAATGTTTTATTACAGTAGACATAGAAAAATGAAACCGTACAGGAAAGAATTGGGTCTTATCTATTAGGTAGCTGTCTAGCCGACTTTGACAAGTGTGGTTTAAATTGCTTCTTTCAGCAAGTGTATGCTTCCAAATAGCACACTTATTAATCTCGCCTAATCAGTGCTGTACAAAGCGTGTCTACTACGCCGTTTGGTAAAGTTTTTGTGACAATTACGATTTGATCCGCATACAGCATTACAATGGGCAACTTCGGCTGAGTACATATCGCCCTATTGTTTGCTGGGTTTCACAAATGTTTCGTCATGACATAATCACCGCGTTTACAGCGAGCGCACTCGCTGTAAACGTGGTGACTCCCATCTGAAAAACTATAGCCTCAAAATAGCAATTCTTTTTGTACGATTGACGTCGGGTAGAAGCAAATTACGGGTTGTTGATGCTCTTAGTTTTATCCTCAGAAGGCAAGTCATGCCATCAGCACTTGTCAATAGATGTCGTTACTTGTTTTTGGCGTGATTTGGAGGCCTTTTAAGGTGTTCAACGATACGGACGGGGATAACTCAAACACCTGTTCATCTCATTACCCCCTTGTACAATTGTCAGTTCATCTAAGCGTGAAGAAAGTTCTCGTAGTAGTCATTCGTCAATACAAGTGTCAGCACATGTGCTATCGGTCACCGACACCAGGACGCTATAGCATGAATTATGAAAACAAAGTATGCAGTTTACAAATATTCTCGTCTATAGCAACGTTCTATACACAGCACAGATATCATGCAGCATATTAGGATCATAGACGGCGCTACCTGGCGTTACCAAACTCATACAAAACATTTACTTTAAGTTATTAGCTAAATATCCTTTGTTGTGACGTTAGCATTGAATGTACCTTATCGGCCAGTTGTCTTATATGGGTAAATACTTAAACTACTTTTATAGTTATTTGAATGCCATATTTTAGTATGCAGTTACGGAGTAAGTGTGCAAAATCAGGGACGGCAAGTGTAACTCGCTAGGATAGTCATATTTATAAGTGTATGTGCGTGAAAATCTATAATAAATCACCTAACTGAAGTCATTAAACTATATCGTATCATAATAATCGCTTTGAAATCAACATATTTATTTACTTAAGTCGAGTTAATGAATTGATGACGACATTTCACGCTGTTAATGTCTGACACTCGCGTTACGACACTTTTTAAATATCATACATGTGATGTTTTCGACTTCATTTCCATATTTCATGAATACAAGCGCATCAGTGAGTCGGTGGGCGTCCTTATATAAGAATATTAATTTATAAATTAATGAAAATACAGGTTTGTGCCATTTTGATAGTCACTCGATAGCTGAATGTTGTGAGCGAAAAGTATCTAAGATAATGTCTCGATGTTGGTCTTGGTATCATTATCGGACCGCAAATTGTTTTATCAATTCCATAATGGCTGCCTATTTATATCTACCGCCATGTAATTTCAAAAACCGTTTTATTGATCATCACCGTAACATTTTCATGTTAAGGCATGATGAATATTTATCAACGTTAGGAGTGGGAAAGGTTTAAATATCATTAAAACGTCGTGTGCCTGCTGACCGTTCATGTCGAAATGAGTCCGCATGTATTCAGACCATGCCGTAGACACCCTAATCGAATAGCTATCGAATGCCCCATTGTGCAATTTAATGGCTGCGTACGAAGTCTGTTTGTTGTCAGATTTGTAACACGAGTTATTGTTGCCTGTACTCATTGTCTGGTGGTTGTGGTATACTGTAAACACTGCATAGGTAACGGCTAACAGAACACTAACACAGACCTACACTTTGCTGCATACAGGGCCGGATTTAGTGAAGGGCAACAGCGGCTCCGGCCCCAGGCCTCCACAAAGAAAGGGCCTCCACATTTTTTTTTGTGAAAACTTCTTTAGGCGCGTTGAACACTTTTTGGTAGGGGAAAAACTTATGGGTTCGCGATCGTCACCGAACGCCTTCCATGAGCTATGAGTATATGTATACTGAGTATATAATATGTGTACTTTTGGGTGAACAAAAATCATGGAACTCGCGTCATCGTCAGCGAACGCTTTCAGTGAGCTATATGTCTAAAAGAGCAGTTATTCCAAAATTTGGGATTTCACTTCTGTCGGCAATTTTTTTGTTACTAGATTAGAAATAAATATAGTTTGTATCCATCAAAGAAAAAAAGGTCACATTCACAAGGATATTTTCTTTTGTTTCAAAAATTCGGGGCCTCCACCTCTTAGTTGCCCTTGGGCCTCCACACCTGTGAATCCGGTTCTGGCTGCATAACGTAGTCTGTAGTTAGCCTATTTATTTAGTTTAATATGGAAAATACTAAAGATTTACTCTTTTCAACCCCAAACCACAGATCCCTTCGAGAAATAGGAACAAGCATAAGTATTATTTGATATCTAAAAGCACAATTACAGTTATCAGAATAAACAAGGATAAAAACCCAAGTCCATAAATACCTAATAAATAATGTTACAAGTAATTTTCCTTTAATCAAAACTATGAAGCAATTTTTAATAATGACAGACAGACCGATACATTTATGGAACTTTTTATAATCTGTTTATGAATAAGGGGTGGTACACAATCGCACAATTTATTCCTAATAGTTTTTCTGCCGGTGTGATTGGGTGGAAATCTAATAACCGGATTATCGTTCTAATGAGTGTCGGTCCATTGTTCTACTCTATTCTTCCCATCGCAGATTTGTTAGTGTACTAGTACGTACTGGGAACTACGTCATCCCATGTGATCGTCACGTGATTTTTTAATATGGTCCCTTACATTGTTCCGAATTTGTCCATGTGCCGTTTTGGTTTATTTTGATAAAGAGATTTAAGTATCGATTGTAAGTGGTCGTAAAGAAACGCCAAAAACTGAACTGTCCACTTTCATATCGAGTTGTGAGTATCAGACGCATTGATACCTGCTTACTTGGCGGGTAGATTGAAATACGAATGTTATTTAAACATAATGGCTTTTACACTTTCTTATGTAGTACGTGTTCCATATATTTTCTTTAAAAATAAGATTTGATTACAATGCGTTTTGAAAAATATTAAATTATTAATTCAAAATTCGAGTCGGTTTTCCTGTCCGTCAAGAGTTAATCAAAATAAATATAAGCCACGTGTACAAACACGTGTTTAACATTCATGTCTAAGTTACCTCTTTTAATGTCAAGCCGACTAATAATATGCACAACACACTTTTGAACAAGTATGTAAATAGAAAAGACGTTCAAGAAAAAAAAAAAAAAACTAGGTATCTAACGATTGTATGTGTTGATGGTAAATAAATTCGTTACATTCATTGTGTGAGTTTAGAAGAATAAATAGTTCTATCTGAAGATAGAGTCCGTATTAACTAAACAATTACATAAATAGTTTTGATGTATACACGAAGCGTGGCCGGTCGTCACGATAATCGCTTTATGTAGAATCGACTGAAGTGTCCTGTTTGAGAGGTAAATGTTGTGGGAGGTGCTCAATAGCTTGTACTTATTGCAGCCATCTAATAAATTACTTACAGTAAGAACAAAATGCGACCAATTTCAGTAAATTCATAACGTTAAGTGTTTCGCTATCTCTTTCACTCGCTGTTCCAGTAAACTCCTTTTGGTCAGGTGCTCTTAAATCATAGGTAAAATGCACCGAAACATTTTCAATTAGAAAAGACACAAGTTACAACGAAAACTCAAAAGAGAAAATACCAACAGATTTGTTTATGTTTAAGAAAATTCAAAAGGCCACAGTTGTTTCAGTAAACTTCTTTTGATCAGGTGCTCTTAAATCAAAGCTTAAATGCACCGAAACATGTTCAGTTAGAAAAGACACCACTTACAACGAAAACTCAAAAGAGAAAATGCCAACTGTTTATGTTTAAATATCTGCCTAGCCTTTTCCCAACTATGTTGGGGTCGGCTTCCAGTCTAACCGGATGCAGCTGAATACCAGTATTTTACATGGAGAGACTGCCTATCTGACCTTCACAACCCAGTAACTGGGTAACACGATACCCCTTGGTAAGACTGATTGTCAGACTTTCGGGGCTTCTGACGACCCTTAATGACTGTCAAAGATCCACGAATGACAGCCGGGACCAACGGCTTAACGTGCTTTCCGAGGCACGGACGAGTCTCGTTATGTAAAGATGGTCACCCATCCACTGACCAACCCCGGCAAGCGTAGCTTAACCTGACGGATCGACCCGTGCGGCTGTTATTACTTAGCCACGAGCTCCTCCAACTGTTTATGTTTAAGGAAATTCAAAAGGCAACAGTGTGTCCTTAGCGCGAGAATATAGCCTCCTAAAATGATAATGTGAAGTACCGTCGTCGGCACTGCATACCGCAGCTATGCTGTCAGCACTAAGACGTGAGATAAAAATGTCCTGTGTCTAGACCGAACAGTGTTATGATATTTTCCAGGATGTTTTAAAGCACGTACTAAGATTATTCTGACTAAACAATAACAAATAAACGTATCTTTGTAAGGCCAAGTTAAAACAGCACTGAAATTGTTTGTTCTGGAATACTTGATGATAGTGTGGTTTTCCTTATAATATTGTTCTGAGTATTTCTGTGTAATTGGTATTAAGAAATATTTGCATAGGGACAACTAGATCGTAGACCTTTTTCAGTTTGCGTTTTTGTTTATCCTTATTCTTTTTGAATCGTTTTCGGGATGTCTTTTTCTGAGCAATGTGCAATGTTTTTGTATGAGCAACAATGCAAATATTACAACAACAAAAAATGTATATATACAGAATGTTTGGCGCATGGACTGACACAATTTTTTGGGGGGTTGGGAGGGTCATTAGCGAGGTTTCATCCAAAGACTCCATGTCCTAAGTGTCACGGTTATTAAGATATGTTATTTTTTTTTTTTTTTCTAAAATTATTCGGAATCTCGCCTTTAAATTTTTATTAATGGTTGTAATTGCACGAAATAAATTTTATTGTATTCTGCAATGTATTTTTATTATAAATAGATCATTATTTGATGCAATTGATCTGTAAAAAAACATAGTCAATTTTGTTTTTAAATGTGTGAAAAATTGCAACTTCTAAATTTAGTATTAAAAAATTTGAACTTAGTTTGCTTTAAAAAGTTCTTTGGATGAAACCGCGCTAATGACCCTCCCAACCCCCCAAAAAATTGTGTCGGTCCATGCGCCAAACACCCTGTATATAAAGCCCCTTGGGAATGTAAAATCAGGCAGTATCGTTTCATTGCTAGTTACACTACTTTAAAGTTCCCATATTGGATCACTGAACTTGTCAAAACAATGCTGATTCTATAAATAAACGTACCAACAAAAGGGGCTTATTTCACGAATTACACTCGCAAAAACAGTATGACGGGGACACTTTGCGTGGCGATTCCCACGAGCACAAAGCATAAGCATCATTCAGATGTTTGTCAATTTTCACTTCCGTCGCTTCCACCCCGTCATCGTTCCGTAATGAGTTCTGTCAAGGCTAAACACTAAATTACTCCCTGTCATGTTCGCATAATACAGCTTATAAAGTGCTATTGTCAAACGTTATTGTTAGGCGCGTGATTTTGGCGTGATGCTCTCGCTTCTGCCCCTTTGGTATCGGCCTTGACTTGACAACCTGTTGGTTTTGTTGGCTGTCGGAGAGGATGTTGGTTTAGGCCTTTCATATAACACCAGTTATTATTCTAAATAACCTAGTTTCCCAACTATGTTGGGAATATTGGGATCGGCTTCCAGTCTAACAGCATGTAGCTGAATACCAGTATTTTACATGGAGCGACTGACCTCCACAACCAACGGCCTAACATGCTTTACGAGGCACGGAGGAGTCTCGGTTTGTAAAGATGGTCACCCATCCACGGACCAATCCCGGCAAGCGTAGCTTAACCTGATGGATTGATTGACCCATGTAGCTGTTATTACTTAGCCACGAGCTCCTCCTATTTTACACTTATTGCAACAACTTATTTCGATAGATATAATCAAAAGCTATTTAGTTTGAGAAGAGCATTCTCAGTTTCCTAATGTTTGTTAATAATTAATTAATCTATCAAGAATCTATAAATTAAATTGTAAACTGCATCGCATCTTAATCGATTTTTACGGCATTTATCGATCTTCGATCAAACTCAAGTCAAAGTAATCACGTTGATGCGAATTTCGTCGGTTCCAATCGATTATCGCCAGATTCGTGACCGCGCTCATTGTCGTTTATAATTAATTACATTAATACCTGATGGTAGTATCATCTGTGGCTAATATAAATGATTAGTGACGTAATAACATCCAGCCTTCATCAGAGACTTTTGTCTACTCGAAGCGACCTCCATTACCTCATCAAGGAGTGCATTTGCATAATTATTAAATTGAAAGTAATTAAGTTTTTGTTTTTCCGTCGTGTAGTACAATGGAGACGACATTGTTGAATGAGGTCGGCGTTTAAATTTGCATTTCATGGTGTTTCGGGAAAATTACAACGAGATTGTTCCACGAGTGAAACTAAATCAAGCGCAACCATGACTACAACATCTACAGACAAAAAGAAAAGGATCATTACAATAATTATTTTAAGTTGCTTTTACTATTTCTTGTTACATTTACTCGAATTCAATAACAGTTGACCTTGTGGATGTAGTTAAAGGTGGTCATAACATTGATTTTACACAGTAAACTCTATCATGTCCAACGTCCTTAGAACGTAACACGAAATTTGCAATGACAAGGCCTATTACGTAGTTAATCAAGTATAGTTTAAGCGGAAGCACTTAGATTAACGCGGTGCATCCTTCTTCTATATAATTATCTAGTAATTTTTATTCACTTGTAATTGTGGCAGTCATGATTGTCCTGTCACAAGCCTTTAGGATTCTAAAATAGGTTTTTTTCTTCTACCAGCGTTTGTTTTAATTAGTTACATAATCAATTCGATTTCAGATTGAATTTCACGTGCCTAAACACAGTTCACGCATCGCAATGCGTGCATACCGTACGTTGTGTAAAAGATGTAAGTATTTTAAAACACAACTGAATTTGTAAGTTTTACCTAGTCGTAGGAAGCCGTAAACAGGGAAACAGGAATTGTGCCTGGTGTTTACAAGATTACTTTTATTTTATTTTAATGATCTTTAAAAAAAAAATAAGATACCAATGTGAGACACGTACACTTAAAAAAACTACGGAAGACGTTGTTTGCTTTTCAGTCTACCTATTATAAAGGATGAGAAGATTAGATACCTAGAACAAATTCCATTGAATGTCCCGGAAATAGAGGCTTATTATCGTGCATTAGGTACGCGATGCTGTATTAATTGGTGGCCAAGGTCGAAACACAATGGGTATGGCCGGCGCGGGCGCAACAATTGTGTACGCAAAACCACTGCCTTCGGCGAGGAAAAAAAAAAACAATCGTAGTGTATCGTTGACGTTTAACACACACGTGACATTTCAAACGCAGCGGGTATGCACGATTCACCCAGTGTACCCTGAACCTTTAACCCCTGCCGGCGCATCGCACAGCCTTAAAGCTTTGGCAATATCTCTAATGCCTGTCTATTAGCGTCAGGTGTACGTTTTCCAACTATAGCACTGAGGCTACGCTGTTCTAAAGACTCCAGTGATGTCTTTACACGGGTGCTTACCGTGTCTAAGCACTGAGAGTTTCCGTGTGAAAATATACGGTTGTTCTCAAAAGATTCACTGTACCTGCTTAGTTATTCGTCTGGCTTATTTTAGTATAATTATACTCCATTTATTACAACATTAGACAAATAACTGTTTTCACCCTTTCGTTATTTCGATGTAAACGTTTAATAAACTCCGTTATTTCACGATAATTACAAAGCACTGTAATCTATTTATCATTTACATTAAAAAAATAACTCTAAAGTGCAGTAATTTCAACAATATTACACAATAACTGTCGTTATTTAGCCGTTATTTGTCTAATGCATAGTAAATGGAGTTTAAGGGTATTAAGTTGGAAGGATAAACACTAATTTTGAAGTGACTGAATGGATGGATGGATGGATGTAATTTTCACTTTATAAAAATGTTTATGTTAGTGTTATTTACGTAGAGATGAATTTTGAGGTTTTGTCATACAATTGTGTTCTTCTGGATTTAATTGCTTTTTATAATGAAACCCATACCTGTAGTTGTAGAAGTCGTAACATCGATCTAGGCCAGGCCCCAGCTTTTGGTAACACGAGATCCACAGCTTGGTTTTAATAAGGGAAATCGTTACGAGTCCACAATTACTTTTATCACGCGACAATATTCTCCATTATATTTAGTAGTTTTAAGATGTTTTGTATAAAAAAGTTGCCGTACGCTGACCAATCACGGAGATTCATCTTTGTTGTCAATTTTTTGTATTGGTTTTCTGTAAATGGTAGTATTATTTTCATGTATTTGTGTAGGTAGTGGGTTACGTTCTTTAATATTACTAGCTTTTTTTTGGATTATGAGTACAGTCGCCTTTAAAACCATGACAATTTCTGATATATTGCAAAGTTGGAGTGAGGCGAAACTATAGCTTGTGCTCATTCTGTCATCATTAGAAGGATAAGTGGACTCCCAAAATTATACTTAACACGTCTCTTCTCTATCTTGTCGAATCTAAATTTACCAATTTAATTCATCTTTTTTGTTTCATCTTTTCCTTTTATGGCATGGTCCTACCACAATATTCATTAAATATTTTTGGTCGTAAGCGCACCCGGTGAATGAAGGAACCCGGATTCGATTAAGTATAATAGGTTTTCCAAAAGAATATTCTCAAACTTAAATAGGTAAACTTTAGGTAGATCTGTAGTGCTAACTAATATTATAAATGCGAAAGTAAGTTTGTTTGTTATCTTTTCACGTCTAAACCACTGAACCGATCACCCTGAAAGTATACATATACGTGGTCTGGTATACAGAAACAGACATAGAGTACCTTTTATCCCGAAAAAAAGTACTGTTCCCGAGGAAAACAGCATTAACGTTCTTATGATAAATAGATGGCGCCAAGTGTCTTTCGAATCATGACTGAATTATAATAAAGAAACTTTAGTAGTGTGTTCAGAGTTCTTTTTTAACCCGAATTGATTGTCAAATTCTAAATTAACGCGAGCGAAGCCGCGGGCAAAAGCTAGTTTATAATAATGCTACCGGAATGTACGTTATATAGTGACAAATAGTTTTTATAGTAGCATGTTATATTTCCGCGGTAAGTAAAACAAGGCGTGGGCATTCTTGTTTTAGTTAATATATTATTTATTGAATGCGATCGCCTGCTACATTTAAGGTCTCTGCACACAGCGGGCGCGGCGCGGCGGGACGGGACGCCGACGCGACGCTGAGCAGTTGTAATGTACTAGAATTACGGACGACGCCACACAGAGCCGTCCGGCTCGACGCGACGTGACGCGACGCTCTGTGTGGCGTCGTATACTTTCCAATGGTCAGTCACTGACACTCCATTAAAAGAATTGGTAATCTCGTACATAATGACAAATGAAATGTGGCATGAATAAATGTTCAAAATGCCATTGTAATTCAATGATCGACCATTATGAATTTTGCAGATTACGAACTTTTAGCAAAATCACAATGGGATCGTGTTGGAGTGACGAATTTATAAAAGTCATAAGTCCTAAATCATAAGTAATTTATTTCATAACAATATAGGTACATTGTGTTGAAAATTTAAAAAGTAACATTATACAATTGAAATTAAAATAAAATTCATTAAATACATTTATAAAAGTCAATAAAAACAATAACGGTCAATTAAAAATTCAAGTACAATAATAATAAGAAAATCAACAATACAATAATAATAAGAAATCATAAATAATAAATGTCAAATTAGTACGATCAATCATATGTTACAATGTCATATGTCCTCTAGGAATTCATTGATACTGTAATAGCCTTTCCCCAATAAATAGGTCCTCAATTTGCTTTTAAATAAGTTAACACTGTATATGGTTTTGAAATCTATAGGCAACTTGTATAAAAATACAGACTGATACCTCGGGCTATGTTTGACAACTTTTAATTTCGGTTGAATAGTGTTGGGTAGATCTTTCCTACGTGTGCTAGCTCTAGTTTGTCTTTGCTCATCAGTCTCAATTTTGTGAAAATATTTAACTAAGCTGGTTAGCAGCACTAAAATGTAAAGGCATGGCACTGTCACGATTTTTAATCTAATAAAATGGTCTTTACATGATTCCGTCTGTTTCATGCGGAGCAAAAATAGCAGACTTGGGGTTTCATGTGAGCATAAGACATTGGTGCCGATTCCCTTGTTCACAAACTAAACTAAATTTAAGTTCAGTGCATCTTTTTCTTTCTATTTCATTAAGAAAAGGACAGAAGATAAATTTTAGTTTAGTCCTTTCAAATTAGTCAAGCAAAAAACTGGAAAATAACCTAAACACTCCAATAAAATGCCTTTATTTCCATTGAATAAATAAATAAAAATAATAACAATATTTTTTCCTTAAAAGACAAAAACAAGAAAGATTTCCTTATAGTAATGAATATTAAGATGTGTGACTGGATTCTGAATTGTCTTTATTTAGTAGAGTTACAATAAAAACTATTTATTATTTAGTAACAAGCCTTAGAATCTATACAAATAAATAATATGGAAGTTTCTGTTTGTAATGTCAAAATAATTTTTTTTTACTAAATGCATAAGAAGTACTTACTCGTATAACAAAAAAACAATCTTCAAATTTTTTGTCGGTTTGCCTGTCTGTCTGTCTGTTTATTCCGGCTAATCTCCGAAACGGCTGGATCGATTTTGACGGGAGTTTCACTGGCAGATAGCTGATATTTTAAGCAGTAACTTAGGCTACTTTTATTTTAGTGTTAGCAACGCAGGCGGAGCCGAAAGCAGCAGCTAGTAGGTTATAAAATAGGTAATACCGGACAATACCAAGCCCTTAAGAGCCAACTAGTCGCGGGCTCGAACTCACTGGTGGGCGTGGCCAAAAAGTACGCTGTCTCACCTATCATCGTGTCCGTCATCGTTTGTTGAATGAAATGCACGATAATTCATAGTATACCGCGCGCGTAAAAATTACGAAAAGTCCTTTGGAAGATTGAGTTTTATGAAAAAAATACTGGATAAATCAATTACAAATACAGTTTATTGAAATCGTCGATAATTGAGCTTTGTCGGAGTGGACTTTGTTTTGGAGATTTTACACTTCTTTTATTACTTATTTACGCCCAAAGTTGCGTTAAAATTAGCAGGAAAAACGTCTCTTTGTTGGCTCATAACTTTTTAATGGCTTTTTATTTTAATATTCTGCTTCCATACAGACAAAATTAATAGTATGACAAAACGATATCATGTTTAACTTTAGATGTACAATGTCAAACAGTGGAGTTATACCCCCCCGAAATTTGTATGGAAAAAGTATCGACTAGTTTCACCTTAAGGAGTTGTATTACTAATTCTCATGATTATAATTCTGTAAATACATATTTATTACGGTCGCGAATCATATTTAGATCAACATAGAACCTGATACTGACCTGAAAATTGCAAAAAACGTATGAAAATTTGAATTTCGAGGGCTACCCAGACGCTTCCCCCTTATCTATAAAGAATAAATTGCACAATAATCGCGGAATATAGATTTCTCTAATTAAACTAGCCGCAGCCGTCATTAAATAAATAAGAAAGCTACAAGACGGACACGCTGGCACTTAAATAGCAATGATCTAAATCAAGTGCAATATCTAAAGATTCAAGATGCGTATGCTATTGGCAATTTGAAGAGATCCTTAGTATTCAGCGTTGGGCAGATGTAACGGGCGGGACAGTAAGTAATCGTTGCGAACAGAATCTAAAATAAGTTTATCAGCGACATCACGCTATGTTATCGTTAATACTTCGTCGTGACAATTAATCCGGCGGCTCGGGCCGGTTACCACCGGATAGAACTGATGTGATACGGTTGATCGGGACAAAGTCGGTTTCATGATCGAGTCGTTGATCCCTACATGTGCACAAACAACTGAACACTTGGGCGGCAAAGCCACTCTTTAGTAGATAAGCGAAAGAATGTTCAAGAACCTTCAATTAAAATTAAGGTTGCTGACATAATAAATGGTTTGTGCAGAACCCACAAGTACTTATTTGAGTATCGTTTCAAGTATTGCCGCAAAAAAATAATGATAGATGTTGGCGTGATCATCATAATTACTTTGGAAGACGAATAAGTAACCTATATTTTGCTAAATTGTCACAATGGAGCAGGCATTGTGAGACCAAAACGTTGTTAAATTACATAGACTTGATTTTTTGTTCACATAATAAGTAGGTACACACGGCTACACATCAAGCTATACTTTTCCAGAATAAGCTGACCTCTCACTATACGGAAATCCTATACAATGAGAGATTAGCTTATACTGGAAAATTTATAGCTTGATGTGTAGCCATGTGTACTATGTGACTTGAATTAAATTAAATTACCTACATGCTTGAAATTTGTTTGCTTATTTCAAAGATGGTCTTAAAGTTCGCAATGACAAGCAGCTAAAGTTCATCTTATCGCAATTAGATTAAAAAGCTTGTTAGTTTTTTTTTTATGTCTTACTTGCCAAAATATAATACTTATTAGAACAGTCATACCTAAATTACTAATTCTACACTTACATAAATGTTGATTAAATAAACCTATACGTATAACAAATTAGTAGCTAATTAAGAATCGTTCGAGTACTTAATTGACAAGTTAGGTTCTCTCCGTGGAGGTATAAATGCAGTAATGGCCAACTTTTACATAGTAAATACATAAAGAAAGGCGTAGTAGGCATTTAGTCGAGTCACTCGTCACATAATTTTGAAGAAATAACTAAAGAATGAACGCGTCTTGACGCGTCCTGTCATCTGCGCCTGCAACTGTCTTCATTAAGTTCATAGCGATTTATTGGTTTTAAAACACAGGGCCCATGTTAATATACCTAACTAGGTATATCGCATGGAATGTTTGGGTCGGGTGGGACACATCATCTTCGAACGAGACGGCAACGAGTATAATTACAGTCGAACTTCACCTACAGGTAAGATCGTTTGACCATTCAATTATACTCGTTGCCGTCTCGTTCTGGTATGATGAGAGAATACAATGTTCAAAGCTTAGTTGTAAAAACAATAAATAAATAAATACTCTCCCAAATACAGATTCTACAAGATGCTAATTAAAATAATCATTGTACATAAAGCAATTCTTCTTAAGGTCCAAGGCCCATAGCTTCAGCAACATTTTAAGGCTCGTACAGACTCGCGCGATATCGCGGGTGCGACAGGCACCGACAAAGAAATTGTGCTACTAGTGTCGCGTCGCACCCGCGATATCGCGCGAGTCTGTACGAGCCTTTAATTTAGCACAACGCGTGACTTTTTCTCAAATCAAATCAAAAGTAACCTAAGTGAATCCATATAAAATTAGCTATCTGCCAGTGAAAGTCCCGTCAAAATCGGTCCAGCCGTTTCGGAGATTAGCCGTAACAAACAGATAGAGAGACAATTATTTTTAATTGTTTTTTTTTTGTTATAAGTACCATATATACTTTCATATGCATTTATACTCCATTTACTATAGCATTAGACAAATAACGGCTAAATAACGACAGTTATTGTGTAATATTGTTGAAATTACTGCACTTTAGAGTTATTTTTCTAATGTAAATGGTAAATAGATTACATTGCTTTATATTTATCGTGAAATAACGGAGTTTATTAAACGTTCACATCGAAATAACGAAAGGGTGAGAACAGTTATTTGTCTAATGTCTTTTTATAAATGGAGTATAGTAAAAAGCTGTTATTTTGACATTACAAACAGACAATTCAATTTTATTTATTTGTATCGCATAGAGTGTAGATTGGCAAGAAAATAAATCATTTTTAATACAAGAACCAGCCGCAGTCGCAATCAACTCCTTTACTCCTAGATCTATCCGCTTCTCGCCAGTTTCTCAATTGGCATAAGAATCGAAGGGTGCCACCGAGAAAAAAACTTGTTGCAATCAGACCACGTCAGCCTTTTATAGAAAACCCATTCAAGCGAACTACTGTTTACTTATTCTGTGTGCGACAAGCATTATTATCCTCCAGTGTTTTGGCTTGTAGGTTGTGGCTTGTAGGTTATAGGTACGTTTCTTAGTTGGCCAACCTTGAGAGGGTACCGAGGAAACGATACGTAATTGCGAAATAATTGCATTCGTTTGATCCCTGGCTGCATCGTTATTAGTTAACCTTTAGTTATGCAATTAATATGTAAGATATTTAAGGATTAAAGGCTCGTGCAGACTAGTGCGATATCGCGGGCGCGACGCGACACTTGTAGCATAATTTCTTTGTCGCTGCACGTCGCGCCCGCGATATCGCGCGAGTCTGTACGAGCCTTTACTCTATAAAGGCTCGTACACACTGGTGCGATATCGCGGGCGCGACAAAGGTCACGCTGCCTGTCGCGCCCGCGATATCGCGCCAGTCTGCACGAGCCTTTAGAAACACGATTACTTGTAGTTTCGTCGATAGGAAAAAATCAAAGTAAGGTCTGTCCCTTAGTACCCTTAGTACGGTGTAAATACTTCACGGAAGGTCATCAGTTTTTTAATAATAACAAAACTACATGATTTCCATAACCATTCCATATACATTTTCAAAATGTGTGCATTTTCATAACATAATACACATACTTCTTCGAAGATAAAAAAAAGGCGCGCTTTCGACAGAATTCGCGCGTCGGAGCGCAACTATCGCTGATTGGTGCGCGTTATGTTGTGGAGATAAGAGTGAATTTGCTGTGTTATCCTTTAGATTGACGCTTCACTGCGCTTCGACTCTGCGCTAGTATGAATTGACCCTAAGGCTTTAACACTATATTCCGTTTGAAATAAGATTAGACATTTAAATAAAGCTTTTTTACCGTCCGTTCAACTGATTTTGACTTCTATTGCGTTGGTGGCATGACAACTGGCAGCTGCAGTAAAAGGTATTGTAACCACTTTTTTGCTTTCAATGCCATCCTTATACCTACGGAATAGAAGTCAAAATCGGTTGAACGGACTGTAAAATAGGTTTATTTAAATGTATAATCTTATTTCAAATGGAGTTTGTATAGGTATTACATGCAGATGTTAGATGAAGCAACTAAATTCGTAAATTGGATATCTTACATTTCTACGCCTTTCGGTCAAAGTGAATCAATTTGGTTGAAGTGCGTGCCTTTACCTACACGTCAGTTTGTTCAAGGAGCGGCCACTCAACCACGCCAAAGATTCGCTTCTGTCATATTTTAAGACTACTTCGTCCATGACTTTCGTGTGTCGAAACCTCTTAGCGATATTAAATTAGCGAAGTGACGAGGTTATTTGTTTTTTATTTGAAAACGTTTGTCTATAACCATTAGATTTTGGTAAATATTTGGATCGATCAAATACAACACTGATTGATTTTGTAGCATAGTGTTTATTGGCCTAGGAGAGATAACAGCTTAGGAAAAGTGACACATGTATAAATATCAGAAGGAATGTAAACTTCATAGAGGTGACTAATTAACATATAATAAAGTATTTTACTTTAGATCTTTATGGCAGATCATAAATGAACTCAATGTATTGTTGAAAGTGGTTGTTAGATCAAACGACACAAATCTATTAAATAGTATGTACTACCTGGGCTTGTTAACGTTACCAAATAACAAAATAATAACCGTTACGTAACGTTAAATTTCAATGTATACCTTACTAACGTTACAATATATATAACGTTCATTAACATTAACAAAAATACGATAACTAACGTTAATTTAGCTACGTTGCCGTTCTGTAGGTAAGACTAAACTAAAATTTATCTTCTGTGCTTTTCTTAATGAAATAGAAAGAAAAAGATGCACTGAACTTAAATTTAGTTTAGTTTGTGAACAAGGGAATCGGCACCATTTTAGAACAAAAAGCTCCTTGATTTTGTTTCAAAACCTATAGGTAAACAGTTATCTTCGACATTCATAGAATAATGTCTTCGGAAAACAGGTGCAGGTCTATCAGGCTAACATTTCCTCATACGAGTACAATGGTATCAGGCTAGCTTTATTATAAGCAATTATTTTCCTGTTATCTTAAACAGCCACTCCCTTTCGGAGAATGCGTGTACATATCCTGCAAGGTACTGATTTTTAGTGCGGGAAAATGACGTTTTAATATACATATTCATGTCATATACACACAAACTGCAGGTATTTGACGCGTGTTTTTACTGCCTGTCCATGTGATTAAATAAAGTATTATTTATCAGAACAGGTAAATTTTGCAAAAAAAGGAGGAAAATAAGTATAAACCCATGCTTTATTTTTCGTGGAATTTAAGTTTATTTTTCAACATAATTAGATGGTATTATCGACCTAGAATTCTTACAAAAACAAATAAGACCTCAGATTTATCTCTATTTTATTTTTCATAATATCTTTGGTCATGCAAATGTCGTGGGACTCTTGCGGTTTTAATACTTAAACGAGCGGTTTTAATACTTAAACGTTTTTTCCCTTCGAATTTTGTATCATCATTTCAATTTCAATTTATTTGTGGTCGGCGCAACATGTACCTTTTTCCATACTTCTTCTCTATTAAGGCTCGTACAGACTAGTGCGATATCGCGGGCGCGACGAGACACTAGTAGCACAATTTCTTTGTCGGTGCCTGTCGCGGCCGCGATATCGCGCGTCTGTACGAGCCTTTACTCGACGGGGCGTCGAGTAATTCATCAACTCGTCCCTACATGCCTACGGCCCATTTTTGAAGTGAAAACTTCTTTAGGCGCGTTGAGTACTTTTTGGATGAACAAAAATCATGGAACTCGCGTCATTGTCACCGAACGCTTTCCATGAGCTGATCTTGGAATAAGTTTTTTTATTTTTCAATTCTAGTTTTCTCCCCTAAGCGGGTTTATCAGGGGTGAATTCTAGACTGATTTATAGATTCCACTTTTCCTCCTAAGAGGATTTGTGGAATAAGCCGTATAAAAGAACAGTTATTCCAAAGTTTTGTGTTTTCACTTCGCGGCAGTCCTTATGACTACGGCCAATTTTCTCACTAAGTATTTCAATGTTTTCCTGATATTTTTTAACTTAGATATTTACTTAATGTGGATGTTTTTGTAATAACTATCTATATTAAAATGAAATTTCCAAAAGGCTGGTTGACACTTCCCCTGACCTAAGGTCTGGCTTTTACCTTGGCCAGAGGCTAAGCATTGCCATACAACGTGGCAATGCTGCCAGTCTCTTGGGTACATTAGCAGTTGTCAGCGTTGCGGAGGAATTTTTCGACCCATATTTTAGTATATTTTGTTAATAGCTATAGTTGGGTTAGGTTATTATTTTTTTATTTTAATGGTTTGTTAGTTAATTAAAATATATTTAAGGGAAATGACCAGTTCCTACCTTTGAATTCGGAAACATATGCAGGATTACAGTTTTCTTACTAAGATTTAAAAATAAAGATCTAAACTATCTTAAATAGTTGGTAGGCATTGATGGTAATGGAACAAATACTGGAAAATTATTAAGTTTTAATGTTTTTTCCATTTGAATTAAGGGTTTCAAAGTATTCAGTTTCTAAAAATAGTACTTATTTACTTACTTAGGCCTATATATTTTGGTAAAAATCGCATAAATCTTGGATATTAGAAACATCGTATTGTTGCGAAGAGGTCGTATCGTTGCCCCGATGGGTAATACCGATGGCAATGCGCCACAAAGGCAGTTAGCTCACATAACTTTCGGTAAACACCGCAGAGCAATTTCGCAAGCACACCATACTGTGCCACCGTGTTTTCCCGACTACCTAACTAATGTGCTGCCACATTTTGCGCCGCTAAACATTTTGTAATAGTGTGGCTGTAGCATGACGATTATATCATTCGGATTCTTGTAGAATCACAGAGGGCCACTTCTAGAGTTTATATAAGTTTTGTCACAAAAAGGTATCTACGATACAACAACTAACATCCATTTTTGCTTCTATAAGTACAGATTATAAGCTTACTTAGGTATTTATGTAGTTGTAGTTAAAAATCGTTTATTCATGACACGCAATTAATGATAGCTGGAATAAACTGATAGTATTAATTTTGTTTAATCACGAAAGCCACGCGATAATTCCAAGACGGTATTATTACTGGCACCAGAAATAAGTAGGTAATGGTACCTTACTAGGACTTGTACTAGAGAATTCTTCTAGATGAATACTCATGAATAGGAAGAACTTCTGCAATTAGCAAAAAAAAAGGATTTTCGTTGGGGAAATCTATTGCATTTTTGTAACTATGATTGCATTGTTGGTATTTTTGACTTGGTGAAATTGTAAAAGTCCTTTTATATTCATGAGTTGGTAGGTACTTCACCCTCTGAAAGATTGCCAATGAATTAATGTAAGATGCAAACATGCAAAGGTCGGTCGCCGACTTTGTCAACTTTCCAACGAATTGGCGTTGCATATAGAACTAATAATTCGGTGATTCAACTAGACCTTGAGGCACTATCTATAGTTCAATGCAGTTTGCATATTAAGTGGTTTGGCAATGTTAGTAAACACGATGCTATACCGATATGTTTGAATCAATGAGTTGATTTGCTTCACTTGTTTTTATTGAGGTTCATGGTTTGGCTCGTTCTATTCCTGTTTTTTTTTTTTTAATATGTTACGGTAACCCTGTATATTACATATTATCAAGGGGTTATCGGGTAACTGGGTTGTGGAGGTCGGATAGGCAGTCGCTCCATGTGAAATCTGGTATTAAGCTTCATACAGTCTTTCATAGAACTCGAAACGATGCGATAATGATATAGAACTTTTTATGCGTATAATGAATACCATGTTGTTATACTGCAACTGTTTGCTAATTAAGGTTTTTAGGGTCTTGATACGAAAAGAAAAAAAAAAGTCGTACTCTTTTCAAATGCATCCTTTTCCTTCAAATAATAATTTTAAGGATATGGACGGTTCCTTAATTGTTTGAGCCAAGAAATATTATTGGGTTAGTTCCAAATAATCTGAGTTAGTAGGTAGCTACCTACTATTAATGGTGTCTGCGCTAGTTCATTTCGTGACTTGAAATAACTCTATAATTTCGTAGGAATGTCTTAAGACGGCAATTTGCGATTTGAAACAGTTGATGAACTATATATAGCTTTATGAAACCTTGTTGAAACCCTCGGGCCGTGGGGTCCGAGTGCTCATGGTTTGTTCAACGAAATCTCCAAACGGCTGGTTGACACTTGCCGTGACCCAAGGGCTGGCTTTTACCTTGGCCAGAGGCTAAGTATTGCCATACAACGTGGCAATGCCGATGCCGCCAGTCTCTTGGGTACATTACCAGTCCACAGCAATGCGGAGGAGTTTATCGACACCATATTTTAGTTTTTTAATGGTTTTAGTTAGATTAGGTTTTTATAATAACGGTAAATAAATATGAGTGGAATATTTAGTCGTTCTTTTACTAGATTTTCCTGTGTTATTACTTAAATGTACAATTACGAGGAAGCTGTTATTTGATGTGTGCTGAATAGAACTTAAATAATATAACACATATGTGGGAAAACACTTAAATGCAGTTAATTTCTACGCTTATTACTTATTACAATAGTATTGCGCTTATTGAAACATACATTAAAAATCTAACTACTAGGCAATATGCACGTTGCTGGGTAGACTGAGTAAATAAATAATAAATCAAGGTATCAATCTGTCATCGTATGTCAATCATAGGAGCTTGAACTGATGAAGATACGTTTTCTCAGTGTCTCGGTATGATTACCGAGACACAGAAAACGTATGTTCATTTGTTTATCCTTAAAACTCATGAATGGATTACGTCATTGCTACAGTAATAATGAAAGAAGTAAGGTATATTTACGACTAGGTATGTACCTATACATACTGGTTAAGGTACAAGTTAAGCTACTGCTGAACATACATAGTGGAGTTTTCAAGTGTGTTCTGTCAGTGTGCAGATATTCTTTTATTAACTCAACACTTTCTTGCGCGTAATTTTTAGACTACCATCAAACCGTAGGCTCGATTTCAAAGTTTCTTTACTCAAAATGACAAGGGTCCCAAACATCTGTGGAACTTGTTGTTTTTTATTTGTTTGCTTTTGTGTCACCCAAATGTCAGAATTTAACTAGGTATCAATGTGTGCACAAAACTCTCGACCTCAAGAAGATTCGCAAAGAAAAGCGACACAGAAAAACTGTTTGTTACGCCAACGGCGATTTAGTGAAAGTGACCGCCGCAAGCCGACGACCGATTTAGTTTACGAAAGCCTTAACCGTTCAATAATATGTTTACTTTACCGAGCGTGTTAAGGAAACTTGTGTGGTTAATCATTGGGCGACTTTCGGTCAAGAATGAGATGATTAATCTCGTCCGGAGCGGACTAATTAGTCGCTGTAATCGGCGGTCGGAACTGGTGTGCGTCATGGGCCCTTTAATAAAGCTTAAGAACACTCAGCTACTCAGTTGTAACTCTTACCACTAAGTGATTGTAATTAGTCTGTGACACAAGGTCAGCTCGTTCGTCGAACCACTACACTGCACTGTATTCTCAGTCAATCATTAACTATTGAAATTGGTATTGTTTTCTAAAAAAAAACTTATAATTTGTGTGCGAATAGTTTGTTTCTCTAACAATCGCGTTTTGTTATTAGTACAACCAGTCACGCTCTTGTATAAAAAATGTTGTTTTCTTTAAGACTTTTTAGTATTTAAGTATTTATTCTCTGCTGGTCTGTGTTTGTTGTATTCCCGATGAGTTGAAGCTAGACAGTCGGATGACTTCAACTTTAAGATGTTTTTTACGTTTATAGATTTTCTCCATTCGATTTGGCGGTGAGCTAGCAATTAAAGTGATATAGAATTAATATTTCAGGTCAGATTAAAAAATATACTGAGTTGAGTTTAGATGATGAATTTTATGCAGACACAGCTTGATAACGCAATTTTTTGGGAAAATCACAGCTCTGCAACGTATAATTACAAGCTTACCAAAATATTATAAGTTATCGGTTTCGAAATTGGCCAGTTTCTGAATTTCTGAGGTCTTATTCATGATTGTTTAATAAAAAAAAACATTTTTTTTTATAAAATTCTTACCAATTTTTTTAATATTTTTTATCCAATGCTTATCCATGTTATAAAATAATTATAGTTAATATTAAAAATAATTATAAAATAAAACGAACTAGTGTTTGGCTGAAAACAAATTATACTTGATTATTTAAATTTAATAAAATAATCACGAAAAACCTCTAGAAATGCGACGTTGCCAGCCCACGCGGGATGAACGCTCTTAAATTGTCCATAGGTAAATTCAAATACAACTGTCATTCTCAGCTTAGGTACGGTTAATACCCAGTTCTGAACAATTTTGGTGTACAATAAAGATTAAAGTAGGTACACACGGATCAAGCTATAAATATCCAGTATAAGCTGATCTTGAATTGTATAGGATTTCTGTACAATGAGAGTTCAGCTTATACTAGAAAATTTTAGCTTGATATGTAGCCTGTGTACAATCTATCTGTTTAGTTTTTGAACTATTCCTATGGATAATTTTAATAACTATTATATAAAGTGTTGTGTGTGTGTGTTTGTGTAAGTGACTTTAAATTTTTGTAAACGCACCCACAATACAGGAGAAATTCCTAGTGGGGGGCAACGTTTTATAAAAAAAAAATAAAAAAAAAATATATATACACTTAATTATTTGGTATAAAGGTAAAGGTAAGTTTACCTCGTCTAAAAGACCTCAACCAACTCGTTCAAATAGATTGCGAAACTTGAGTTTCTGGTTTCACGGTTGTTGTAGTTTTTAATTCGGAAATTCAATTAAAAAATTTGTAATACATAGGATGTTATCGATAAAACGCTATTTAATGGCTTTTGTACCACTACAGCCTGACCTGAATACCAAATTTTTGTTAAAAATAAGCACATAATATACCTAACTGGCAAAATGTGGGTGCAATTTTGAATAGATAGTAAAATCGGTTGAACCGACTATAAAAAAGTTTTATTTAGGTAAATGTCTAATCTTATTTCAAATGGAGCATAGGTAGGCTGTTGTAAAAATAAAGCAGCGGAAATCTTTACACCGTGGCATTTTAGTCGTCTTACAAAGACAGCCCACTTCATGTATCCAATGACTACTAAACATTCATGTAAAAAAAAAAAAATTTTTTTTTGAACCTTTGATTTTTTTATTTTTTTTTATTTTTATTAATTATGACGCATGACATAGTTTAAAACACCCTGTTCCGCGGCGCCCTTGTAACACAAGGCTCGGACTGCACTCGTAACAGGATGTTTTAAACTATGTCATGCATCATAAACATTTTTTTTTTTATCTATTGTTCAAAAAAAAAATTTTTTTTACATGAATGATTAGGAGTCATTGGATACATGAAGTGGGCTGTCTTTGTAAGACGACTAAAATGCCACGGTGTATAAAGCGCACTCGGAGCGCATATGTAGGTACCTAACTAGTAGATGATCAATTCGCTTGACAACACGGTCATCAAGGAGGTAGGCACCCATGACCTATCGCTGACTTATGTTTGACGGGCGAATGGCCTTTTTTTTTGCAAATAACATGAGCATAACTATTGCTTTCGTCTCTGTTTCGTTGTCAGAATGCAAATCACGGTTTATTGGCTGTATAACAGTTTTTACGTCACGCTAACGTATCGAGATACACAATGCCCATAAATATTCATAGACGCCAGTAGTTATTTAATATTTAACTTTAACTTGAAGGATATAAGGTGGAAGTTTGAATGTGAAGGTTCTGCGTTGAAATCAGTATCCAAAACACGGCTACAGCAGTCAATGTCGATCAATTGATTCGCATGTGTTTCTCTAATATTAATGTCAGACTTGATACCTATTATAATGTTGCCGACACTATTCTTTTTTGATTTTGAATAATAAAGTCACGCTGCAATTACTTCCATTGAAAAGTTTTGGCAATAAACCCAACCTCGTGGATCTTTGACAGTCGTTACGGGTAGTCTGAATCTTGAAAGTATGACAACCAGTGTTGGTAAGGGATTCCGTATTACCCAGCAACTGGGTTGTGGAGGTCAGATAGGGAGTCGCTCCATGTAAAATAACTAGTATTCAGCTGCATCCTACTTGACTGGAAGTTGGAACATAGTTGGGTCTTGATTTGATTATACTTACTTATACTTTACTTTTTTATCATATCGGCACCCTTACATACTTGCATTTTTGCCGCGCTAAAAAGAGACAGAACCAGGTCGAACAATAGATATAAGCCACTTCGTCTATTGTTTCCCGAAAACCGATTTAAGCGAGGTAGAGGCTATCTTTAAAAAGCTAATTTTTTTAAACAAATTCGCTGACTACCAGGATAAATTATATATCATAACAAAATATTAAATATTCTATGTATAATAAGTTATTTAGAATTAAAATATCACTTTGCCTGACTGTACAAATGGCACTGAAATGGTAGTAAAACATGAACATCTGATATTATTCTTCGGGTCGAGTCTAAGCGGGTCGAGTGGGCACGGACCTAATAATTGATCGTCACTCCAATCGTTTTTGGCAATATTAGACAGTTTTTTAAAGGCTCGTACAGACTAGTGAGATATCGCGGGCGCGACGCGACTCTAGTAGCACAATTTCTTTGTTGCTGCCTGTCGCGCCCGCGATATCGCGCGTGTCTGAACGAGCCTTAATGCACCATGTCAAACACTTCTTAGTTTAACAACAACGTTACTAAAGTAAGTTTAAATTATCACGTCCGGGTCACCGGTATAGAGATATGAGGAACAGGGTGTAAAGTTCACGGTTACCCTATGGAAAAGGGAAGATCCTCCGACCAGACGGGTGTTGTGTCTGGTGGGCAACTGCCCGACGACGGTTGATGTCGGGATGTTGTATATATGCTAGTCGCGCAGTTAACTCTGATTGAGCGATACAGGATTTGTGTTACGTTGCATGCGTGGTTCGCATGTGGCGTTATACTCGTAGATGGCCGCCACCTCACGATAAGCCATCGGCGATAGGGATGATAGGCCATTCACAAGGTGGACGCTAGATGCGGGAAACACAGAACCGATCGAAGTAGCAGTACTTGGAGGCCTATGTCCAGCAGTGGACGTCTTTCGGTTGAAATGAACGATAGGAATCTGAACATCTAAAAAAACGTTTTCAAACAGGAATATGATTCTGCATACGCACTATTGAAATGAAATCGTTTATTCTGTAAATAGGATATCGGAATCACTTTTACACGTCATATAAAAAATATAAAAACAAGCTTGGGGAAGTCGACATTTCATATCTGACTATCCCTGAGAAGAAATGGCGAAACAAACTCAGGGGTCAAAGTCTCTTTTAAAGTCCAGACATAATCTTGGTCAGATCATGTGAGGACCATGTAGATCCGTGTCTGAAATGGTATTTTGAGGAAAGACTTAATCTGAAATCCGATTCGTTATTTCGCAAATGATGTTGTACATCTGTTACTGTATCGTTTAAATCTTATTAAATCGCCATAAATGTGTTTTTTATGTAAATTAATACATTCGTCTTGCAACATTGCAGTCTTAGCGAGATGTAGTGGCAATTATGAAATATTACGATACGTCTAAGTATATCTTACGTTACTTATTTAATCAAATATTTATCAGAACTTATGGTCATGTCGTGACTAGGAAACGGATTAAAGTGGCTATACATAGGTACATAGCCACTTTAATCCGTTAATTTTTCATTAAAAAAATCCGAGTGGATTTAAGATTCCACTTGGATTTTTTAGGAAAAAATATAAATGAGTAGAAATGAAGCTATGCTATTAATCACAAAGCTACAACGGTTCAAACCTTAGCACACTTAAAAACACGATAAGTCCCGTTCTATGTGCTAATCAAGGTATTCGTAACATACGGTACCAGTTTGAATTATATTCAAATCATAACTACAAAAAAAAAACAGTTGACGTACGAGAATTATTCAAAAATGGAAATATTCGACAATAATGAAATTTTTCTTGGTACGTAGGTACGTAATTACATCATATAACAATAGTACATGACGCCACATCAAGCCTAGGTACAGTGAATGGGTTTTCGATAATCAAGGTTTAACCACATCACCACAGCCTCTATTGTATCAGTGATATACCGGGTATTTGATACACTTATCATTTTTGTCTATGGCCTGGACCTGTGTGAATGATTGTCTCTATTAAATTGATTAGATACTCGTACAATAGCTAAGCGATGAAGTTGTCAAGAAAAGTATAAGTTCCAAATTCCTAACAAATGCGCCTTTCCCTTGTTAACTCATACGTTAAGTAGAAGCTCGCGAAAAAATCATTGTTGATTTCGATCATATAAAGCAGTACATAAATGATGACGATACAGAGTACAGATGATGTCAGCTCGGTATTACCATCGACCATGATAAAAAAAACAACTAAAGCAAAGCCGAAAGAAGCACATCTTTTAGGCAATTAGTCTTTGGAAACCGAAAATTATTGCTGACGTTAAAAGCTTATGAGCTCTTGGTAACCCAGGGGTCAATCATCAGTTCAAATAAAAATAAAAATGACGTAACGGTCATCATTCAATAATTCTGTGAACTAAGAATTATGAGAAAAGGAGCCGCTTATCACTTTGATGTTGGTATTTAGGCGATGGAAGAGGCTCGCATACATTTTCTAAAGTGAAGAAAACTGTCGTCACTTTAGCCTCAGAACACAGAGACAGTAGCGAAATATTTTGATGAACCAGCTCCACTCCGCTCGATGAAAATATGTTTTCGAAGGAGGATTAAAAGTTACTTCAAACCATTTTTGAGTTTAGCTTTATGCTTATCAAAGGCACTTACTTTAGCAGCTTAGAACTTACCCACAACTTAACAAGCAGACGGCCATAATGATCGACAAGTCAATGACAACATATTAAGAGTATAAGTACTTAGGGTGAATGAAAGAAAATCTCCGTATCTAAATTAAAAACATGTTCAAAAGTAATACAGAAACTCTTTGTAAGTTATGGAAAGTTTTGACCGGCCTCAAATTACCGCCTATCTGTGATAAGTAGGGTGAGCTCCAATCCTCTCAAACTCAAACTCAAAGCATTTATTTTCAAATAAACCAAATACAGGCATTTTTGAATTGTCAAGGGGTCGGTTAGTCAGAAAGATGAAGCTAGTTGCCCATTCCAAAGCGAAGTAGGTTCCTATGGAGAAGAACGGGCAAGAAACTCCACGGACACTCTTTTAAAACAAAATATTGTTACAAAAAATGGGTTACATCATTCATGTTGAAGTTATACACGTGAGAACAATGTAGAAAGACGTGCACGTTAGAAGCGTCCGTAGTAAAAACAATAATTCAAAAATTAAAATAAATTAAAATAATCCGTGGCAGCTAAGAGATGACCAGTCCCAACTGACGGCGCCCGTTCACGAACATGACGCATGGATTAGCACCATTTAGCTCAACCATTATGATTATATATTATATTTTATATTTTCTCAAAAATATACAAGTAGGTATCTACCTATATGATATGCTCGCCATGTGTTATGCCATCAATGGGGTGGTCCTGGTACACGATAGTAAAATAAGAACAACAATCCATTGTATTGTCATGCTGTAATGATTTGTAAGTTGTTGCGGTTTTTAAGCCCAATGGCTATAAACGGTACACTGGTTGAAATTCCATTTAATTCATAAAGGCTGTTTGTGTATGTGACTTTAAATGTTTGTAAACGCATCCACAATCAGGGCTTGTTAACGTTACCAAATAAAATAATAACCGTTACGTAACATTAAATTTAACGTTACAAAAATTTAACGTTACTTGATAATATTACCAGTAATATAACGTTAATTAACATTAACAAAAATACGATAACTAACGTTAATTTAGCTACGTTGCCGTTCCGTGGGTAAGAATCAGGCAGATTCAGGCAAAGTTTTGACCGGCACGGCATCAGAGAGTCGCGAAGGCGGGCTCCCACCGCACGCCTCAGGCCCTACTATTTACATCTGACCCGTTAAAATAACGACAAAATGAATAGTCGCATAAATAACGTTAAACCGATTACCGTTATTTTAATAATAACGTTAACTCTGTCAATAAAAGGTAACGTTATGAAAATTTACCGGTATTTAAAGCCCAGCCCACAATACAGGAGAAATTCCTAGTGTGGGGCAACGTTATTTTTAAGAATTCATAAAGGAAAACGATGTGAGTAACCGATTGACTAAAATATTGAGGTCAATAATGTAGGAATTTGTAGATGAAAATGTTTGTTTTCAACGAATATTGTTAATTTCTTTCTTTCAGTATCGATAGAAATGTCGAACGGCCCTATAGCGAATTTGCGGTCAACTCCAATTAATAAACGTACCAATACAATGTAAAACCACAAAACAAGCATAACTTTAATTTTAATATTTTCAACCTACCTCAATAGATATTTACATACATCAATGTTTCCCTTTATTTGATTAGCAATTCAAATTAGTTTCCTCTTTAAGTATAAGAACATATTTCCGTATTGATGATCGCGGCGATAGCGGTCATAATAACACGATCAATAATTGTAAAACATAGCAACTAACACTTGTACGCTCGCTTTACAATGTAAACAAGAATGGAATAGAAATATATTTTCTTTAACTCATCATTTTATGTAAATAGTCTCGTGATTTAATACTTCCTTCAATAGCTTTATGACTGAGGAAACAGTAGTTTTAAAAAGACAGTGGCTAGTTTTTCTTGCCTACATTATGTATGCGTACATTTATATGCATATTCCTTAGGGATAAAAGAGCAGGAGTTCCATTATAAGTATCGAATGACGTCTTTCGCGGTATCAATTACAAATTGCTGAACCATCATATAAAATTAACCACTAAGGCCTCGATCACGGCGATGACTGAACGACATTCTACTATATATTTTTGGGATTACATGGCAGTTTCATACTGAATTTGTTTTTAACCTTTTTTATATTTTTATAGTATGAACGGTGGAATGTTGACGTGTGATCCCAACTTTTTACTGAGAGCCCACCGTGAACAGCTGGTTAAGCGTCAACCAAATACACTTGTACAAAAAGATTCATGAACAATATATGAAACCTGAGGAGTAATTTGTGGGACTGGCTGGCCCTGCTCCACAGATATCGTTTTTTTTCCTCTTTAATTGCAGTAATTGTCACAGAGACTCTTTGACTCTCGACGCAATTATTGGCATCGCCAGACACGCAACGCCTATAAGTAAACTCCTTGTTAATGCTTAGATTGCGTTTCAAGCCGTATACGGGAAGCTGTTAAGATTAAGAATCTGGAGGCCGAAAACGTCTGGAAAATTACATTATGATTTTTTAAATTACACTAGCTGCCCCCGCGGTTTCACCCGCATATGTCTCGATTCCGTAGGAATATCGGGATAAAAAGTATCCTATTATGTTAATCCAGGTTATAAACTTCATTTGTGCCAAATTTCATCCAAATCCGTTCTGCCGTTTTTTCGTAATTGAGTAACAAACATCCATCCATCCTCACAAACTTTCGCGTTTATAATATGACTTTTCTGTAGACCTACATATTATATAAGATATACAATTCCACCATACATTATTTTGTTATATCTCAAAGGGTTTAGACAGCGTTTTCGTTGAAAGCTCCCAGACGGCTTATTTTTTTCCGACACCTCCAACAAAATATCGTTAATGTATGCAAAAATGTATACAAAAACTTAACAAATTATACACTTAAACCTTCCTCGAGAACCACGCTATCCATTGGTGAAAACAGCATGAAAATAGGTGCAGTAGTTTTTGAGTTTATCGCGAACAGACAGACAGACAGACAGACGCGGCGGAGGACTTTGTTTTATAATATGTAGTGATTTGGTACATAATCCAGAAAAACAGTCTAACGTACCATTAAAACCTTGCTTGGAATATAATCACAATAAAATTAAGAGGCTACATTGACTCAAAAGCATTAGTATAACTTCGAAAATGTAAGAAAATTTTTGGCATGATTACGGATGAAATAAGAGAACTCTATAGACATTTAGTGATTTGTGGTTCATGCGAGCCTTAAAACTTCTGTCCGTAAAGCTTCGTTCTTCACTAAACACAAATCATTTTATATTGACGTTGAGTCTTCGTAAAAACGTGGTGTACAATAAAATTAATTGTCTTCACATGTTTCTCTATATTACAAACGTGTAAGATAAAAATGAATATGTTTTTATTTCGTTTTTTTTTTTTTTTAATGTAGTTTTTATTCCGAGAACGTTGGCCAGTCGTGATGTTAGCTGTCATTATAACGCGAAAAGGTTGGCAGTTCAATCAGAAGGTCCTCCCTCGCCTTGTACTTGGAATTAGTTAGCAAAAACGATTGTATCATTGCTCTTTTTAAGGCGACGATAACCGACTCTTAATGATTTTATACTGAAGATTACATCTAAACGAGTATTGTTAAAGATTAAAAAAAAAAATGTTACATTAGAGCATTTTCTTAAGAACTTAATATGTGTATATTTTTTTAGATTATGTTTATATTACATAGTGAAATTAATTTGTAAAGTTACGTCTAACACGGACAAAAACTAAGATTCACGCGAAATATATCAAGCGTATTTTTCTGAAACCTTCACCTTTTTAAAGTTAATTTAATTATTAATCTTTTATTATACGTGTTTTTACTCCCTCAAGTCTTTTCGTCGCCTATACCGCAATGTTTGAAGACTAAGGTCTTCAATTAGTGCGTCCTGCCCGTTATGACATACGGTGCTGAAACGTGGACACTGACAGTCGGGCTGGTCCACAAATTTAAAGTCGCTCAGCGCGCTATGGAGCGAGCTATGCTCGGAGTTTCTTTGAAGGATAAAATCAGGAATTCAATTATCCGGAAGAGAACCGGAGTTACCGACATAACTTGCAGAGTACGCAAGCTGAAGTGGCAGTGGGCTGGCCATATTTGTCGAAGGACCGATGGCCGGTGGAGCAGACGAGTCCTGGAGTGGAGACCGCGTATCGGCAAGCGTAGTGTGGGACGCCCCCCAGCTAGATGGACCGACGACCTCAAAAAGGTGGCTGGGATAGACTGGATGCGGAAGGCGGAGGACAGGGTGTTGTGGCGCAGCATGGGAGAGGCCTATGTTCAGCAGTGGAGTGTACGTGTTTTATTAAAATATATTTTGTTTTATGTTTAATAAATTAATAATGCGTCTTATTTGGAACCGCGCTCCTGGATGGGCGAGTTCTATTACTTGCTGGACGTACGACGCGTTGCGTGAGCTCAGTACAGAACACGCAAGCTAACCACTCAAGGTCACTGGCATACATCGGGCCTAAGTATGTGAAATTTAAAATCTCAACATGAAATTGGACAAGTCATGTTTGTCCGTAGATCGCGTAGCTAGATTTGAAGATTCTTCTCTTCTTTCTTTAAAAGACAAACAAAATAAGATAATTATCAGCAAGTACCTTTGTTATCAATCTTGTAAGGTTAATTCAAAATCAATATGATTGCCTTAAGTCGTTTACCCAAGTTCAAAGTCGTCATGGAATAAAATTTATTTTGAATTACTTTATTGCGATCCTGAATTACCTCCTCATTGAACATGAAATATTATTATTGTCAATAGAAATCGGTTGGAACTAAATTGAAGATGCTCTGGTGTCGTACAGATACAGATAATAATATATTTTAAAAGTATCTTTTTATAATTACAAAATGTGTTTTGACTTATCGAAAAGTTTCGGGGAACCATAAAATAATTATATACCCGAATAAAAATGTTTGTATCCAAATATAATTTTAGGGTGATAAAATGTGTTTCCTTCCAAATAATGTTTTATACCTAATGCTATAAACTTTAATATCAGTTAATACCGACACCTCCTAAGTACAACTAAGTAACTGACAAATGCAATTAATAGGAGAGCGAATTGAAGATTTCAATTTCTTTAAATCACCGTAGCTAAGGCCCTATATACGTTTGAGAAAAAAGAATGTTGGGTTAATTGAAAAACTAAAATAAACTTGTAACTTTTTTCATCTCACCAGGGGCCTAAGTCTACTAATTTACAAACGTTGCAATGGTCTCGCCATTGTGAGTGTTGACAGTGTTTGTATGGCAAATCTGTCAAAAACTCACAATGAAGAGACCATTGTAACGTTTTTACATTAGTAGACTTGGCCCCCTGATGGTAAGTGATGATAAGGCCGAAGATGGAAGCGAGCTTCACCCGGAATCCTCAACCACAGAGGAACTGGCTATCTTACCTCTAACTGCCGAAACACAACAAATGCTGTTAATATTGTTGTTTTGGCGACAGACTTAGATAAGATGGTGGTAGCTAGCCAGGCGGACTTAGAACAAGCCCTACCACCAACCAAATCGAGCAGAAATATAGGTATAAAGATAGACGACTACTAAAAGATAAACGAAGAAAGGCTACTGTGTGCAGAACAGATTATTTCCGTTCAAGTCTGGCCCACAAGTTTTTCGGTTACCTAGGGAATTATCTGTATAATATTATTAACAAAACTCAAAATATTTATCCACTACATAAACCCAGTTGTAAGCAAAAAGTGACTACATACTTGAAAACCCTTTGCTATGATGACACAGAGAAACAGCTCCACTTAAATAAATCCCATCCCCCTTCCGCATCCTAGTTACGAATTTCGCTATTGTCTGCTCTTATGTATGGCTCCATAATTAAAATTTCCTACGTTCACACAGACACTCGTATTCAAATAATTACCATTCACCTACACATTCACCACCATTCACCTACACATTTATCATAATTCACCTACACATTCACCATAATTCACCTACGAATTCTTCACACACTCTTTGACTGCTTTTGTTGTTACTTTTATTTTCTTTTCATTTGTTTATTTTTTGTTTTAATTGTTTGGTAGAAATACAAGTTATCTGTAAATTTTTATGAGGCCACTAAGTGGAGCCTGGTGACCTGTAACACAGGTTTTTCCTAAACCTACATCAGGCACCAGCTCTCACAATGTGAATTTATATAGTTCATAACTGTTAAGTGCTACGAAACCATTGTGAGAGAAAATAAATAAAATTATTATTATTATTATTAAAGATGAAAAAAATGCAATAAAAACCGTATCGTGTATCAGGCAGATACATACGTATACTTAGCGGGTGTCGATATGGTGATTGTAATATTGAACCTGCTAAATATGCAACTCGTTTAAATGACCAAGTTTTTTAAAAATCACTATCTGACTAGTTTGTCATACATTCAGTACCTACCTATTGAGAATGAATGCGAATATCTGTATAATTATAATGTTTCATAGCTGTCTCATAATTTATAAATCGCAGAAGACAAGCTGCGGCTAACCCAAATAAATTGGAAGTATTCCCGTTTGAGCATCAATGGGAATACCTTTGGTGCTCAATGCAGGTGCTGAAAAAGTAGGTGCTCAAACGCACTGAAAAAAAAGTAGTTGCCACAATCAAGATTTTGTTTAGATTGACTAATTACTTGTTTGCATCTGAGCCTATGACGCACAATGACCACAGCTACTACTTTTATTTGATCGAGATTTGAAACGGGATCTTGATTGGAGTTATCACAAACACACATACAACATACAACATGCAACATAGTTGCTCCAACCAAGATTATTAGATTAAAGTTTCAATGGTCTTTATTGAAGTAATCAAAATGCTTGATTGACACAACTAACTTACTTTCTTACAGTTAATATTTTTTTAACTTGTCTCTTTTTTAACTCTTCTACAATGATGTCATGTTAAGGGTAATCGAGAAACTTGTTTGAGCGTTCAATCATTTGAACTAGTATTGCTGCAATCATGTCGTGATGATCAACTTAACTAAGATTTTGATTAATCTAAACAAGATATCGTCAAACAAGCTAAAAAGTCACTTGATTGGAGTGCATTTTTTTCAGTGCGGGAATACTTCAATTTATTTAATTTAAGGACAAGATAATGATGATGAATTCATAAATATTAGCACTTATTTCTGCGTTTACGCACTTGAGGATTTATATAAAGATAGGGGCAGCAGTTTATTAAGGACAATAGGATTATCACAATTTCCAAAGCCTCTAAGTCTAGGTACCTATCATAAGACGCTCCTGGTTTTTCCCATCACGACCTTATTTTCCTGTCTTATGTCCTTAAATCTCCTAAACCCAAACCTACGTTCCAGTACAGGCGTGCCTATGCGCGGATGAATAGTGAAAAGCTTGCACAAGATGCTTCTAGTATTGACTGGACACCCCTGGAGGAAGCCACTACAGTTGACGATAAAGTTGCGTTTTTCAACATTGTTGTAGTTAAGCTGTACGACACCCACGCTCCTATCAGGAGAGTCAAGCTAAAGCGCCCACCTGCGCCATGGATGAATGTGGGAGTTCGGATGGCGATGCGACGGAGGGATCGCGCGTTTCGGAAGTTTAAAAAGGATCGGTCGGATGATAATTGGACCCTCTTCAAAACTGCTCGCAATCGTTGTAATCAGATGATACGCAACGCTAAAAGTCGTCACATTCTTGATAACATCACTTCTGCTTCTCCTGCTGATATCTGGAAATTCCTTGGAACTCTAGGTATCGGCAAATCGCGACATTCAGACCTTCCTAGTACATTTGGCTTGGACGATCTAAATCGTCATTTCTCCACTGTCCCCACCCTTGATAATCCAACCAAATGTCTAACCCTTGACTACCTTGCTGGTCTGACGCGACCCAATATTACCCCCTACACCTTCACCCCAGTCGACCCAGGAGAGATCAAAAAGATTATCCTATCCATTAAATCCAAAGCCGTTGGTTGTGATAACATCAGTCGACACATGATCGTGACAGTGGTTGATCAGCTTCTTCCTGCAATTTCCCATATAGTTAACTTCTCCCTTTTTTCCGGTGTTTTCCCTTCCCTGTGGCGGAAAGCCCATGTTCGACCACTACCTAAAATCCTTAATCCCACTCTTCTCAGTCACTTTCGTCCAATTTCCATCCTTCCCTTTTTATCCAAAGTACTCGAGGCCTGTGTACATAAACAATTCTCCAACTTCATTCACAAAAACTCTCTCATCAGTCCACTCCAATCCGGGTTCAGGCCCGGGCACAGTACCAGTTCTGCTCTCCTCAAAGTGACTGACGATATAAGGCGAGGAATGGAAGACACTAAGGTTACGGTTTTAGTGTTGATCGATTTTTCAAATGCTTTCAATACCGTCAGTCACGAAGTCCTTTTATCCATCCTCTCCTATCGCATGGTCTCTCTCGAGGTTCTGGAATGGTTTTCTTCCTATCTTCGTGGGCGTCAGCAATCAGTTCTTGTTGGTGACTCTAACTCCAGCTGGTGTGATCTTGAAGCTGGCGTCCCTCAAGGCGGCATTTTATCTCCACTTTTGTTCTCTATCTTTATAGATCTCATAACTTCTGAGCTTCAGTGTGCGTATCATCTTTACGCTGACGACTTACAGCTCTACTGTCAGGCAGGTGTTGAGGGCTTATCTGGTGTGATCGAGGAGCTAAATCGGGATTTACGAGTTGTCAAAAACTGGTCTGATCGTTTTGGGGTGGCGGTTAACCCAACCAAGTGTCAGGCTATCATTGTAGGGAGCCCCTATAGCTTGAGGAGGCTGAATGGCTTGACGGTGCCACCGGTTACCTTTGATGGCACAGTGATTCCGTTTAGCTCTGACGTCAAAGATCTGGGTTTGCATATTGACACTTGCCTCGACTGGCGTAAGCAGGTCGCGATTGTGAGCAGGAAGGTCACTGGAACGCTGCGGTCGCTCTATCGGTTAAAAAATATTCTCCCATCACACATTAAGGCAATGCTTGTACAGTCCCTTATCTTCCCCATAATTGACTATGGTGATGTGTGCTACTATGACCTGAATGCAGATCTCCTCAATAAACTTGACCGACTTCTTAATAGCTGCATTCGATTTGTTTTCAATCTCCGCAAGTATGATCATGTATCCGCACATCGATCGCTTTTAAAGTGGTTGCCTATCCGTCAGCGCAGAGCTCTGAGGGCTTTGACAACCCTGTTTTCTCTCCTTCACAAACCCACTTCTCCTTCTTATCTGACTTCTCTTTGTCAATATTTATGCGCTGCACACAGCAAGAATCTTCGGTCCGAGAATAATCGTCTTCTTCGTTGTCCTTCTCATCGCTCTGGTTTTATAAAGTCTTCTTTCTTTGTCCAGGCGGTTTTCCTTTGGAATGCGCTCCCTCAGAATATCAGGACGGTAACCAATCAGTTCACATTTAAAGTGAAAGCTCGAGAACACATACACAAGAAGTTGGCAGATTCGTCTCAGAATTAAGTTGTTGTAGGTTTTATTGTTTAACTCTCATAACATTTTATTTTTTTTATATGTATGTATATATGTATTTATTCTTGTATCTTAGTTATAAATTCTTCTAAATTTGTTTTCTGTTATTGCACCTACTATGTATTATCTCTGCATCACCCTAAGGTAGACTGGTAGAAAATGCCCAAGGCATTAAGTCCGCCTTTGTACAGTTTTTACTTGTGCATAAAGTTTTAATAAATAAATAAATAAATAAATAAGACTTATATCTACTTATAAGCTAGTATGACTAGGATTAGATTGAATAGGATCTAGATTGACTTAGATTAGATCGAGGCCGCATCCCGTTTGTACACACGGCTACATATCAAGCTGTACATTTCCAGTATAAATAAACTCTCATTTTACGGAATTAATATATAAAGATAGATCAGCTTATACTGGAAATGTCAAAAATAGAACGAATTTTGGTTAGGTTAGGTTATGTTTTGTTTTTGGCTAAGAAAAATGTTACTTAATTAAGAAAAATATCGATTCATGAATAAAAACCTATTAAGCGGGATGGCCCACGACGGTGACCGGGGTGTTCCATGTTTAAAATTTAAAAAAGACTATAGAATTTGGCGGGATATTAACTCTGTAAGCTGTACTGAAATTCAAAATCTCGGTTTTATGGACTAATATTTGATAAAAAAATAGTTTAAGCGATTCTGAAATGTTGACTACAAATTCGGTTAAAGACATAATAATATATACATTAATCGAAAATCTTTTACCAGAAATTTCAACGCAAATATATATGTATATAAAATAAATATATATATAAATTCACAATGGTTTTTATATATGAAGTGGCGAGCAACATGTTATTATTATCAATAAATATTTAATTAAAACTACAATCTTTTATGTTCCTTATATTCGAAAAGAAAACTAGAGTGTTTAACACGGGTGAGTCACCAATTCCTAATCGGACTATAGTCTAAATACCTCCTATGGGAGTTGATTCCTTTCGACCCTTGTATAAAAATCTACTATTCTCAATTTTTTTAAGAATCAATCATTACAGTCAGGTCAATTTTTTTTTATGAATCCAAGTTTGTTACTCTATGTCCTATAATTTCTCTTGGGTCGAGATGAATCTTGATCATAGATACTGATGCTCCAAGCTTGGGATGCAGGTTGTATTATATATAGTTCCTATGAAATTATTCGTCAGATATAGTTCTACGGGAAGTAGCCACTTTTAATTTGAGAGATATTTTTGATGAACCTGCTCATCAAAAATATCTCTGAAATTAAAAGTATTTTAAAACCATCATTCACTAGGTACTACAATTTTCAAGAAAAAAATATTTCACTTTGTAGTTCTAAATTACTAGAAATAGACATAAAACGTGATGTAAATACGTAATTAAACAGAAACACGTATTCATATTAATAGCTGGTTAGTCAGAAATAACTATGTACCTACGTGAATAACTAAGACAAATATAAATATATCCAGCGTTTACTATATTCGTACAAAAAACGTCTGATTATCATTTCTGATTGTTTCCTGGTTATGGATGAGCAGAACTATGTATAAAGATATGTATACACCATTCGAAAACAAATATTGTTTTGATAAATAGCGACCCGCCCTTTTTCGCATGCTTTTTACGGTTTACAAAAACATTGAGATTTCTTTATTATATATATCTACGTTAAATATACATCCCTATTATTATAAGGAGGTAAAATTTGTTTCTAAGTTTGCTCTGAAACTGCTGAACGGATTCTGAAAATTCTTTTTGTATTTGATAGCCCAATTCCTGGATTCCTGTTAAACCCGACGGACTTACATCATCGTAGACGTTTATTTTGATGTGATTTTCAATACCTAATGTAATATAATATTGAAAAATAAAATGATTTTAATCTACAAAATAAGGGTATGTTTGGATTTTTTTTCTATCGAGCGTACTTTATCCAATTATGTAACGAGTACTCAACGTACCTATAGAAAGGTCTCAAAAGCAACATATAATTTTTTCACGTGTTTATTCATTACCGTTTCTAAATAAAATGACATTAAAATTACATTTCCTAGAGGTTAACTTGAAGAACCTCGCCTTAAGCTCTAAACGGATCCAAAAGTGCGCCTAAGATCATGAGTACGACATTACCAGTACCTACCGGTAACTTATAGTTGTGACGAACAGCTTAGCTTGTTTCTTTCAAAGGAACGTAAAATGACTCAAGTTGATTTGTTTTTTTTTTTTTTTTTTTGTAAGCTTCTTTCTTTGTCCACGTCAGTACTTATCTTTTTGGATTTTCATACCATAATAATACAAAATTATATAATAATCGGGATAATCGTCAGTTCGTGCCACATTTCTTTAAGAGTGTCTAACGGGCCTCTACAAGTCGGCTTCGGTCCCCTAGTAGGTACTCCTTTCAAAGGTCCGGAACCCCAGGTTCCCAAGATATGTCAAAGACATTATTAATAATTAATTAATTATTGCTATTATGGTATGAAAATACTCAAGCGTTTTAATAGATCATCATCATCATTTCAGCCAAATGACGTCCGCTGCTGGACATAGGCCTCCCCCAATTGGGGAGGTTTGCTATAATCGCCACGCTTGACAGGCGGGTTGGTGACCGCAGTATGGTGTTAAAAATGCATAGAGAAGGCTACTTCCCATTCTCTAGTAAGTCCCTTAGTCGCCTTTTACGACACCCACGGGAGGAAATGATGGTGCTATTCTTTACGTACGGCACCACACGGCACGCGGCACGGCACGGTGGTGTTTTAATAGATACAATTAAATTTTTAATAATACAAAAACAATGTTTTTATATTTTGCTAAGTGCTCACATATTTTTGCCCGTGACATAAAAAGTGCACCTGCGCAAAAATATTATGAGTCAATAAATAGCTATAACGAATAACCGGTAACCTTTATGTGTTTAACATATTATGAATACATAGTTTTTTGTATGACATTTTTGTCGAGGATAACTACTTGGAACTCTTCCTAGATGTCCTATTCTACGTCATTACTATGAGACAAAGAAAATCAGATTAAAAAGGTATTCTTTCTGCTCTTAGAGCTAAAAGAAACTCGCTGACGTGATAGGAAAAACATTATTATCACTTGTGCCCATAAATCAAAATAAATTAAACAAAGTCGGGTTATTTACACCATTTATAACTCAAGAACGGCTGGACCGATTTTTATGATCTTTGGTTTGTTAGAATTTTCTCCGCCCCGAATAGCAGAATAACTATTAAAACAGGCGAAAATACACCCAAAAAATTATGAAGAAAAATATTTTTCTCATACATTTTGTATGGAACGGCTTTTTTGATGATATCTCGAGAACGGATTGGGGAACGGGGAACAAGAAATTTCACGCGGGCGAAGTCGAGAGCAGAAGCTAGTTTATATATAACACACTTTAATAGTCTTACAACGATATACCACTTTTTTAACTAATATTATAAATGCGAAGATATTTTTTCATCCTAATATTATAAATGCGAAACAATGTTTGTTTGTTACCTTTTCACACCTAAACCACAGAACCGATCGTCATGAAATTTTGCATATACGTTGTCAGGTGTACAGTTACGGACGTAGGGTTTTTCATCCCGAAAAAAAGTTCGGTTCCCTAGGAAAACAACAATGACGTTCTTATAATAATAGATGAAGCCACGTGTCTTTCGAATCATGAATAAGCATGATTGAGTTATATTATTATAGAAACTATAGTAGTGTGTTAAGAGTTTTTTTTTTAATCGAAATTAACGTGTGCGAAGCCGCGGGCAAAAGCTATAATACCAAAAAATACAAAAAAATATATATTAAAAAAACTATATGAAATACCTCGATTACTAGGAAGAAGAATTTAAATAAAAATATGCAAATTGAAATGATAAATGAATGATAAATGAAAATGATTTTATTTCTGTAAGTAGGTTTTTACAAACACTTTTACACGACAATCATATTTTAAAACTAGATGAGATCGGCGTTTCGTATCTGACTACTCTGAGAAGAAAAAACGAAACAAACTCAGAGGTCACAGTCTCTTTTAAAGTCCAGACATAATCTTGGTCAAATCATGTGAAGACCATGTAGATTGGTGTCTGAAATGGTCTTTTGAAGAAAGAACCACACAGATTGAGTGGACCTATCCATTCAGTACACGCATTTGTCAGTAATCGTGCAGCTCAACTTAGAACATAAGGAGCTCAACGATTCGACGGTCGGAAAGGTCAGGAGCAATAAAATGCGACGCTTGCATCGCTCGCAATGAAAATAAACAAAAACTGACAACAGAGCAATAAGTACAATCCTTTATAAATGTCGTTCTGTTTCTTATTCACACTCAATAAAACTAGAATTTTATGCATTTTCCTGAATGGTTCTTTGATAAAAATGCGTAAAAAACCTTAATTTGTTGTTCATTTTGTAACGTTTTCCTGTTTCAGTTCCGGGATCGTGCACGATTCAAATGATTTTTTTTTTTTTTTATCTAGGGCATCTCAGAGTGTAACCACTAAGGTTCCGACTCTTTAACCGGACTTTCCTGTGGCTGCCTTAAGCTCCTAATGAAACTTAATGCCTCCAGCCAGGGCGTAAAAACTATAAACTAAACGACTGCTGCTCGCTAAGGGCACCCCCTGTGGGGTACGAACCTCGGCTTAGGGCAGCTGAGTCGACCGACGGTGGCTGGATAAAATCAGTGTTTTGATTATTATCGTGGGGAGTTTGGATTACATGCTGCTCAACTAAAACGCGTGCTGGCGCTTCACTTACAGTCAAGGGTCGGGGAGGACTATTCGTTAGTCGGGGATTTCGCGCAGGGCCTCAGCGGCGAGGTCGGAATGTCATTCAAATGAGAAAAAGTTTTACTTAAAATACTTTTTTAGGATTCCGTAGTCTACAAGGCACCCTTATAGTTTCGATATATCTTTCTGTCTGTCTGTCTGTCCGTCAGAGACTCAGTACTAGAAAGCTGTAATTTTGCATGGGTGGTATAGATATTAATCAAGCCGACAGAGTGGTAAAATAAAATCTTTTTACCTACTCGTATTGTGGGGATGATATTTTTTTTTCTCGTCTATCCCATGGTGTTGGGTATGGTTGGATAGATCGTAATTTTTTTTTTTTCGATTCAGCGATTCGTTTGCGTAATGTTAAGCTTTAAAGTGCTAATTTTTGTTACAGTCAAGTGTGGGAGAAACTTATTTTTCTTTCCCCCTCCTGCTAGCTAAATGGTTATATTTGGATATGTGAGAAAAATCACAGCAATAGTATATACAAGGTGTTTTTTTAGATATCCCATAACTTTAGGGTATGAATGAGACCATATCAAAGAATCAACTGGCATATGAATTATTTTTATATTATATTTTTTTTTTTGTTTTTTTTTTTTTTTTCATACAAAATTATTCGACCGATTTATTAATGTTAAACACCCTTACGTGAAATATAACAACGTCGCATTTTCTTAGCATTAAATATCAATGATTGGTTTGAATGAAAATTAATTATTCGTATTTATCAATGAAACATAGATACCTACATACATCGAGGGTGACAGTTTCATCAGTTTGGCAACGTCGCAAAAGTAAAAATTCGTCATACGGGTGAAAATTTGTGACCTAAATTAATATCATTGAGGATAATTATCTTCGAAACTATGCATTTTTGGACCACATATTCTAGGACCTTTTGTATTATTTTTACTTATAGAATATAACCCTAGAGTTATGGGATATAAAAAAAAAACACGTTGTATAACGAAGTTAAAAGGAAAACTATCAAAGCTAAGTAGGCTTTACAAGTTACCGAGTAATAGTCGACCACCTTACATTTACAGTTAAAAAACATGTTCTCAACTACAATGTTAAATTTGTTCTAGGGATAAATTCATTCCAACTACGGAACCCTTCATTGTGCGTGGTCCGAAACGCATTTGGCTGGTTTTTTGGGTTCCGTACCCAAAGGGTAAAACGGGACCCTATTACTAAGACTCCGCTGTCCATCCGTCCGTCTGTCACCTGGCTGTATCTCATAAACCGTGATGTTAGACTGTTGAAATTTTCACAGATGATGTATTTCTGTTGCCGCTATAATAGCAAATACTAAAACAGAATAAAATAAATATTTAATTGGCGCATACAACAGACATGATTTTATTGCCGTTTTTCTAGATAATGGTACGGAACCCTTCGTGCGCGAGTCCGACTCACACTTGTTATATCTTGCTAAAGGTAGGTGATACCGCAAAATATAAACCATAAATAAATCCCAAAATTGATCGTCTTTATTTTCTCTGAAACCCTACAACAGGGCCTTCACAAACAGACGTTATTATGTATTATTAAATGAATCACTATATAAACATTTTGAAAGTAAAATAAAACAGCTGCACGCCGCAGGTATAAAGACAAAATAAACATATTTCATTAAAATACTTCATGAATCATATAGGTTAAATGTAAAATATGGTTCTCTGCGTTTTCGCCGAAAATTGTTTGCCAGATTTTCACTTGCCAACAAACGTTTCGCAGAATTTTATTTCGCCGAATAATCATTAGCCATCTTATCATATAATTTTGTGTTATTTCCCAACCTCACAGTAACCAACTCTACGTTTGGTCTGCTTTTCATAATTACACTTTTTGAAATGCCAACTTTCAAGTAGCAGAATGTTTTAGTTTGTTCCTTTTACAAAAGCGATTCGCTTCTGGCACATCGCCGGCCGCTCGCGCTGCTGCGGCACGCTCGCTTCGCTTGCTCGGCTCGTGTATTGTTTGTCATATTCTAACCTAACCTAACCTATCGTAATATGGCTGTGCATTGCTGCCAATTTAAAGGTTTAATGTTATTTTTGAGATTCTTAAATAAAAAATGTATGTAAAAATTATACTGACAAAACGTCATTCGTCGAATAGTTGTGTGGCCTAGTGAAATTTATGACAAATGATAAATGTCCCAAACGTTTTGTGTCATTATAATAATTAGCTTAACAATAATTCTACCAAATGAAACGTTGTCATACAAAAATTTGCTAATCGTTAGTTGTCAAAGTGAAACATCAGCGAAACGTTGGTTGGCAAGTGATAATCTGCCAAACAATTTTCGGCGAAAAGGCAGGATACCGTAAAATATATATGGACTACGGTTACGTGCACTGATTTGTCTTTCTTCGGATATTAAATTTATTAATCTATGCCTCAAGACTGTGACATGATGGGGTTTTTGTGATTAATGACAACTTAGTTATGTATTTATTCGTAATTTTAATTATCTTAAAGTTATTTAAGAAAAACATACCTACCAACTTAATAACAATATATAATAACCTAAACTAAATAAAACTAATAACAAAATAAACTAAAATATGGCGTCGAAAAATTCCTCCGCATCGCTGTCGACTGGTTTACCCAAGAGACTGGCGGCATTGCCACGATGTATGGCAATGTTAAAAGCCTCTGGCCAAGGTAAAAGCCAGCCCTTGGGTCACAGGAAGTGTCAACCAGCCTTTTGAAGATTTCACTGAACAAAACATGAGCACTGGGACCCCACGGCCCGAGGGTTTCAAACCCCAACCGGCTCGAAAATATAACTACCGATAATGTACTATACTTACGCTGCTTGAGGTTTTCAGCAGCCGCAGCAGCAGCGCCAGCACAGCACGCCGGGGCTAGGAAGATGGGATGGCGCAAGAGTATCGACACATGTTGCGTCCCACACTAAAGGCCTTGTTAACGGTGACGTTTAAACGTCACTAAACTTTAAGCTTAAGCAACGTTTATAAATAAACCCCGACATATATGGTGCCGTGTGGTGCCGGACGTAAAGAATAGCATTACCTACCCTATTTCTTCCCGTGGGTGTTCGTAAAAGGCGACTAAGGGACTTACTAGAGAATGGGCAGCAGCGTTCTCTGTGCATTTTTAACACCATACTGCGACCGCCAACCCGCCTGCCAAGCGTGGCGATTATGGCAAACCCCCCCAATTAGGGGAGGTTTATGTCCAGCAGTGGACGTCTTTCGGCTGAAATGATGATGATGATGATATATGGTAGACAAGGTAGGTGCCCTGAGCCCTGACGGGAGGCAGCATCATCATCATCATCCGTAAGAAAAGACAGGCTCTTCAGTTTACTTAAATACTTCAGTGATCTTATATCCAACATAACTTGGCCGATAAAATCAGCCAACCAAAAATTTTAAAATCATTTTCTGGGACTCCAAAAAGTTTCGAAGGAACATAACGTAGGCATAAACTAACATACAGCCTAGATAACTATACACAAACACATCGGTTATGCAGTTTCGATTTGACCCTGAACTAACTTTCCCCGCAATCATTATACAACAGCACGTATCACACAGAAATAACTTGCTGGTTTGCCAGTCTGCAGTGACAGTCACAGAATAAACATAATATTTAAACTGCTCAAAGTCAAAACACAAAATTCAAAGACACGTCGAGACATTTTTCACATCAGAACTAACCGGCGATTTTGCTCTGTTCGCCATTCAAAGCATCATTTATTTTATATCCATACTATCCATATTAATATTATAAATGTGAAAGTAACTCTGTATGTCTACCTCTAAGTTATGTTTTCACGCCTAAACCGCTGAACCGATCGTCATGAAATTTGGCAGAGATATAGCCTTGGATATAGAACGACATAGGCTACTTTTTTACGCCATAATCGACATCCACGCGGGCAAAGCTAGTATAGCCATAAACCGAGACTACCCTATAAAAATGCAACGTACCTAAGCACAACTCGTATCGTGTGAACGGACCCTGCGATTTAGAAAACCTTATAGGACGAACACGGAGCTATTTTAATATTGGTCGTTCAGACACCGTTCTGTCTTTAATGAACCATGAAACCAAAAAGTCACAAGGTCGCTGTCACCAGTGGCAAACAGACAATACAGTACCTACGCATGTGAAATCGTTGTTGATAAAATCCGTCAACAAAGAATTGGGTGACCGATGATAACTAATATTGACATGCCTCTGACGGATAGTTAATGTACATTGATTGAAGTTCATGTCAACACTGATAAATTTGAGTACATAATTGATTTGAACTACGGAAGAAGAGTTACAACATATTTATTTGGTTGAAAAAAAATTAATAAAAATACATCATTTGTCGTGTTTTTTTTTTCATTGCTTTAGCTTAAAGGTTAAGTCACTGAATTCAATAGCAAAGTCAATAGCCTCTTCAACATTATTTGCCACGACATGGCGAGGACGGAACCTCAAAATTGAATAATAGAATGACAACTGAAGAGTGTTAAAATAGCAAACTATTTGCAGACTAATTTATGTTATTCGTTATTTTTAAACAAGCACAAAGGCTACGATTGTCAAATAATTAAGGCGGGCTAACCTCTAGGAAATGTAATTTTAATGTAATTTTATTCAGAAACGGTAATGATTAAACTCATGAAAAGACTATGTTGCTTTTGAGACCTTTCCGTAGGTACGTCGGGTACTCGTTACATAATTGGACAAAGTTCGCTCGATAGAAAAAAAAAATCCAAACATATTTTGTAGATTAAAACTCATTTTATTTCAATATTAGGTATACTACTTTATGTATTGAAAATCACAAAATATGATGTTGTAATGTCCGTTGGGTTTCAACATTGTTAATATCGTAAAACATATCATTTTCAACCCAAAATTAACGAAGTTCACGGCACAATTTACTCGCGCCCCGCTGCCAACTCAAGAACAAGAATGCACGCTTCAAGAACCTCAAGCAGGCCACACACAAAGCTAAAATATTTTTTAGGATTATCTATTTGTTAAAAAGTCCAAGTATACATACTACGTTTTGGTTGTTATGGCGACGTCGATGAGTCCCCGCGGGCCTTGGGCGGGGTCCGGGCGAGTGGCAGGCCAGTCCTCGGCGACTATAACCAGACCGCACCGGTTAGACTAGGTTCAAACTCGATCGCATAGCCATCATTCGCAAGAAGAAACGTACGCCAGCAATTAAAAGACTCCTGACATCCATCTTACTCTGAATCGCTTGGTGTTGCCACCTCTTTGTGCAGAAAGTGGTTTGGTATTGCCCACTTAAACCTTTTTTTGCTTGAAGTTAGTTTCCAGTTTCCAAAAGTTACTTCAGAAATTACGTCAATATGAAATAATCTAGCTTTTTTGTTTTCTTATTAATTTAATGAAATGGTTGTAAAAGTAAGGATTGATTGTTGAATAGGGATGTATACTGGGTAAAAAAAAAAGATAAACTGTTTAGTCCGTCAATCAGATTATAAAAAAATATTAGAGACGTATTTTTTGCTTTATCATATTAATAAAAAATGACTTAGATAAAACACATTAAACTTGGGGAGTGGGGGCTCGTTACGTCACAGCTACGTATAAAATCTAGCGAGCAGTGACGTCATGCCACATTTGAACTCAATGTATCGCCGTATTGTTTTGATTACGTAAAAAAAGAAAAAATACGTGCCCAATATTTTTTCATAATCTACATGACGGACAAAAAAAAATTGTTTTTTAGTCATCATCCTTATTGGTTGAATCAATCGATGGCTCGTAAATGTCAAATAAATAACTTGTTTTGGGGTTATCGTCAAAACTAGCTTCAAGCGGTGTTATGCGGTTTCTGCTGTGGTTTATGCTTTAGTGAATTTTTTATAATATTTCACAACTGCAGGGTTTTAAAATAGAACCTTTAATTAAAACTATGTTTCAGAAGCCATTTTGCGACCACAAAACAGTGTTCGCTTAAATTACAGCCTACTTACAAACAATTACACCCTTTTTAGCAGATTAGATTCAGTCAATACTTGCAACATGAATTTGTCAATTCCACTACATTAAATAAAAGTTATGTACTGTTTTATATATGGCTTATAAACAACGCACAGCCAAAAAGTATATACATTAATGAACCATTGGACAAGCTTTTGTATAAGAAAATCGGTCGCGTGATGGAGTAATCGAGTTTTTATTCGATAAACACAACTCGTTTCTTCAGAAAAAATGTATCGAGGAAGTGTTTTTTTTTTTTCTTATGCCATTCTAATATGTATATTAAGGGTCGTTGATAAATGCCATTCTCAGTATCTAAACGTAGTGACGTTCTTACTGATTACGTTCTTTTTAACGTAACATAACTGGTATTTTGTCGTGTGGTGCTCTTGCGCACACATACTTAGTTCATGACGACTTATGTGATGAGGAAAGCTCATCGCATCTATGGAGCACAATAAGTATTATTTTCTTGGTTCCAAACCAAGAATTCTCTCAGGCACTTCAAGTGAAACTTAAAACCTCGAGGGTGTCATTTTTGTTCTATAAACCAGAACAAAAATTTGTTTGCTCACTACCAACATATTTTATTTTTATACCACATTAAATAACCATTCGTACACATAGCATAATATTTACTAAACGTTTATTTATTCAATATTGTCCTAATGATCTCGAAACGATTACTAGTTTTGTACCACTTCGAGATGTCATCGATGAGGAAAAATATCAGTTTATGAAGATTTTAAGTGGAATTTCCAAGTAAATTGTATGAAATCTGATCTGTTGATAGTTTTATGAGTAGTAGTTATTACGTAACAGGCAGTGATAGCAAATTGTATCTAATAACTTGGTAACCGCAGAAAACGTAGGCTCTGATCCCAGAAATGAAAATTGCCTGTTTATTTCCCAAGAAAATTCAACGCATCAACACTTACAGCTTTTACTTCAATTTTGTAAGTTATGTTTACAATACGTATACAGTGTCTAGCTAATTAATAAATTTTAAAATGTTTTGTAAATATGTTCGTGGAACGAAAAATGTTGTGGAACGGTTCGTAAATGCCCTTGGTTACTACCAAGGGTACTTACGGACAAGCACCGTTCCACTGGCTGGTTTGATTGTTATTGTTTTGAAACTAGACAAAGAAAGGTACCTACTTTCTAAGTTTTTTTTCTTTAGTACCACGTTATCTATACTTAGTATCTTAGTATAAATAAAAGTCGCATTTCGTGTCGTGTCTGTGTAACCGCGTCGTTCTTCTAAACCACACAACGGAATTTAATGCATAATTTAGAGAATTTATTCCGGAAGGTTATGTGTACATAATTATAATATATTTAAAAAAAAAAACTTATCTCGAAGTTTTGTCAAGTCTTAAGAGAGCTCTCAACGGTCTACTAGCGCCACTCCTTAACAAAATAGGTATATTATCTCGTGACTGAAAAGGAATTATGAAAAACGGCTCAATAAGGAATCTCGGTGTGTCGATGTATTCCAGCTGTCCCCCCCGCCGGTGTCCCCATTACAAAAAAAAAAATATTATTTATATTAATTATTTTTTATATTAATTTACTTACATAAAATGGCGAAACTAAAGGTTTTACCTTTTTTTTAAGTACTGTTTTTAGAAATAAGAATTAAAAAATCAGTACTTAAAAGAAAAACGGACCTTTTTTTCGCCATTTTATGTGAAATATAATAATGCATAAGTACCATTAAGGGGACACAGGCGGTGGGCACAGCGGGAATACACCTGTGTCTAGAATTTTCTAATACCTTTTATAAAGTTTCATATTGAGACACGAAGCAACAAAATACGATCTAGTGGAATGTGGCCGCTTTTCTTTAAATCGAATTTTGTTGCTTCGTGTCTCAATGGGTACAGAATTTTCAAACTCTTGAATCAATCGTTAAATCCATTGATGAATACGAAAATAAACGATCAGGTTTTTAGACTCTTTAGAGCGTCGCAATGTAGACCTTGGTACCTGAAACGTGTTTGATCGCATTTTTTTTATTATTATAGACAACTTATATACTTACTTGCATTTAAATAAGCTAATGTGTATGTTAACATAATCATCAGACAACAAAAAACACTAGAGTCTTATGTTCAACAATATCCTTTTTGTAACGCATAGAAAATTCCATTTGAAATAAGATTAGACATTTAAATTAGCCTTTTTACCCGACTGCCCCAGAAGGAGAGTAATGTTTTTCGAGAGTAACCTATGTATGTATGTCTATTTCTTTGGCACGCTCTGTAGCCCAAAAGACTTGATGGATTTTAACATTTATGAAGTGTCGTTAGATTCGTCATAATTGTGGGAGTGACATAAGCTATATAATACTTATATATTGCATCTGCAAATACATAAAGGGGGGGGGGAATTTTAAGAAAAATACAACAATACTGGTATCCAATAAAAGCTAGTAATGAGAAAATATAAGTATATATATATAATTAATAAAATTAAAAAGCTTGAAAAAAAAAAAAAAAAACAACAAAAACCCGACTGCAAAAGCAAAAACATAACTCAAAAGAGAAAAACAACCATTATAATCTATAGAATTATGGTATCGTAGGTGGGGTAGACAAACCAATAACCCGAATAGCTTGTTTTTCTCTTTTCAGTTATATATATGTTTTTGCTTTTGCAATCGGGTTTTTTTGTTACATTAAATAATTCTTTTTTTATAGTTCGTTCAACCGATTGTGACTTCTGTTCCGAATGCTAAAAGATGGCATTAAAAGCAAAAAAAGTGGTTATAATACCAACTATTTACTGCAGCTGCCATTTGTCATGCCACCAACGCAATAGAAGTCAAAATCGGTTGAACGGACTGTAAAAAAGGTTTATTTAAATGTCTAATATTATTTTAAACTAGCTGACCCGACAGACTTCGTTCTGTCAAAAGCTATAGTATAAACTCCACTACTCTATCCTACCCTACCCTACCTACCTACCTACCCTACCTTACCCTACCCTACCTACCTACCTACCTAGCCTACCCTACCCTCCCCTACCCTACCTACCTACCTACCCTACCCTATACCCTACCCTACACTACACTACCCTACCTACCTACCTATCTACCCTACTCTACTCTACCCTACCCTAATTTTTAAAAACCATCCTTGGACTTCAACGAACATAAAAAAAAAAAAGAATTGGTAAAATTGTTCCAGGCGGTGTTGAGTTATGCGCTTACCAACACATTTTGCGATTAATTTTTATATTATAGATGGAGTAAGTATAGTCATATTTATGTCCCATGTAATAGGGGGCGAGCGTGGGTACAAATCCAGTCTCCAGGCTGCTACTGAGAAATTCATGATGGAACAAAACCCAATATAAATAAATAATAAGTTTATTGTACAAAGAAAAACACATTGCACTAAACGTCATTGTACGGTGGCCAGCACATCAAGCTACACGAAACTTTCAAAATTCTCCAAACGATTTTAAACTTTAAAATGTTGAAGATTCAGTTCAAAATCGAAAAAGAAGACTGTAGTTACAGATTAAGGTAAGGTCTTGGAATGTTTAGTGGCACATCAGAAGGAACTATAAATAGATAATTATAATGGTTTACATTTTTCTGATTAGTCAGTGAATGTGCCTCAACTTTCCCAACTATGTTGGGGTCGGCTTCCAGTCTAACTTACAGCTGAATACCAGTATTTTACTTCGACCGACTGCCTATCTTACCTCCACAACCCAGTAACTGGGTAATACGATACTCCTTGGTAAGACTGGTTGTCGGACTTTCGAGCTTCTGACGACCCGTTACCACTGTCAAAGATCCAAGAATGACAGCCCGTACCAAAGGCTTAACGTGCTTTCCGAGCCACGGAGAGATCTCGGTATTTAAAGATGGTCACCCATCTACGGACCGACCGCGGTAAGCGTAGCTTAACCTGATCGATCGACCCCTGTGGCTGTTTTTACGGTTTTTACTTAGTCACGAGCCACGAGCTTAAATCTTTCTGATTAGTAAAATAAACTAATCTTGTTCCAATTTATGTAACTACACAACATAAAACTATAAATAAATGTCATAGCTAATTAAAAGTACCGATCAGTAGTGGGACAGGTGGTACTGGTTAGCGTCGTCGCGGTATGCAGGCGGCGACCGCGGAAACTGGCTCTCAACTATGTACAATGTACGAGTATCATCGTGTGATAGAATCGCCGACCACCGCACCACGCAGTTCCGTCTGGACTTATACAAACTGCGTGTTTAAGAGGGCATACATCGGTTCACTAGCGCCACTCCTTAAAAAAAATATTATCTCGTGACTGAGAAGGAATTATGAAAAACGGCGCAACAGCGACCTCCGTAAGTGTGAATTTTCTAATACCTTTTATAAAGTTTCATACTGAGATACGAAGCAACAAAATTCATTCTAAAGAAAAACGGCCACATTCAAAAATGAATTTTGTTAAGTTTATAAAGTTTTTTTTTTTCACGAAGCAACAAAATAAGGTCTAGATCTTATTTTGTTGCTTCGTGTCTCAATATGAAACTTTATAAAAGGTATTAGAAAATTCTAGACACACTTACCGAGGTACGCCCACTTAACAGCTCTGTTTGCTTTTATTTACTAAACGTTGCATATACTTTGTGGCACGTCACTGACAAAGTCACACGTTATAATATTATGATCAGTCAACCAAATCCAAGCCTCCCGAACAAGTCTTATTCCTTGTTTCATTAATTAAAATCAAGATAAGCTAGCAATGACTAAAGTTCTACCGGATGGCACTAGATGCATTTTAAGATGAAGCTCGTTTACCTAGAAGATGCCTATTCCTAGATCAGCGAGGAAATAATTAGTAGTTATAATTTATTAATTGAGACTGGCTTCCGCCATGCGTCTTATACATGGTGGGAAACTGAAGCGAGAATGGTAATGTTACGGCGTTTTGATTTATAAGACAATTAGGTATGTGGGGTTTCCCTGCACGCTCGAAGAGGCACCAAGTATGCTAATACAGAGGACGTTAATACTTGCAAGTAAGCTTCTGAGGTGAGCAAAATTCTAAGCAGTGCTAAGCTCAGTAGATTGCCATCTAAATGGCGACAATGTTACTTGTTACCAGTTGATTTATTTATAGAACCACTGGCGAATCGCCAGGGGCTTTGCCTGTATAAAGTATTCAAAAACTTTTCACGAAAAGCCCAGTGGTGAAAATTGTAAGAATATAAAGCTAAATAAATGCATCGTGATATAAAACTTGAAAATGTCGCGTGTAATAATGATTTCAATTTATTTTTCATACGTCAGTGACTTGCATGACATCATTTAAGTTGGAGGTTAAGTTGTCCAACATAATTTGTTTAATAAGCGATGGTAGATACGGGTGCAAGGCGCGCGGCTCGCGACTTGATGCGATCTTTCACGACGAACTGCATCAGCATGCTCCGCTAAACAAATGGGTTTTATCTCAAATTCTATCTTTTCCTGTTAAGCTAATTGATGGTAAAGGTTCTTTATATTGCTGCAAGTACAAAGGTTAGAGCACGAGGCTTGTAGGTAACTAATAATCATACTGTAGCTCATCGTGTATTAAATATGATATAGATACATTTTAAAATTCACAGAAATTAGGGCTGCGGCAGCGCCCGAATACGAAGCAACAAAATTCATTCTAAAGAAAAACGGCCATATTTCTCTCGATTGTATTTTGTTGCTTCGTGTCTCAATATGAAACTTTATAAAAGGCATTAGAAAATTCTAGACACACTTACCGAGGTATTTGTTGAGCCGCTTTTCATAATTCCTTCTCAGTCACGAGATAATATTTTTTTTTTTTTGCCCTAGTGGACCCATATATGCCTCTTAAGAAGTATGGAAAGTTATGTTGGTGGTTCAGATTAGTGAAATACGTAGCATGTAACACAATGAGCCGTCCAATGCAATTACGCAACGCAACATGAAATGTAATACGCGAATTTGTTTTAACGTGTGTTACGATTCACCAATAAAGATCAGAACTTTTTTGGTTACATCTAACCAAATAAGCTCAAGATTTCTGTCCAAGTTTCCAGAAAGAAATCCGGATTTAACACGCATGAGCAATTATTTTTTATACCTACTTTATTTTCCAAGATTCAAAAATAGCGATTTGGTCATATGTTTTTGTTCTTTCAGTAGTTTTTGCTTTATTTACACCGAGGTAGTCGATGCTACGATCACAAATTATAGTGGTTGATGAATTGCTGCTAAGCTAACCGTACGAAGCTAAGCGTAGCGTATGTAGCTTATGTAACCTTTGGGTTAATAAACACGTCTTCAGATTGATGTAGATAGCTACGTTATAGTAAAATAATATCTTAGCAACATTTCTTTAATGTTCCATAACAATATGTTAGACGACGGCTTGGTAAATCGTGGCCACAATTAGCAATACATAAATGCAGTCGTAGCCAATGGAAAATGAAAGTAGCAGTAAATCCAATAAACTTGCAGTTTCTATTGCTTTATGGCTTAACCGCATACACAAGAATAATACTCGAATAATGCTGTAAATGTGAAGTCCCTTAACTTCGCAAGTTTTTGCTGTACACGAAACGTGTCGAGGTAAATTACATTATAACAACCTAATGGCAATACAATTTAGTAGTGTTGGTATTCATCACTCATTATTTTCTGATGCCTGTACATCACGGCGCCTGTAGGTATTAGAACCTTTAAGTTTAACATTCATTGCGCTCTGACCAAGATCTTTGCTGATAGAGTTATACCCAAGTAGCAGTGGACGTCATCCCTCGTATGTCGACCAGCACAGAAGCAAGATATCAATAACATAATTACTGTAATTCATTCGCAAGTGAAGTCAGCAATGGTCACGAATGTTGTGCAATGTTGTCAACCTCGTGCTCTGCCTACCAGTCGTAGATAGAACGTGATGAAGCGAGTAGGTATTTTCGCACTGGGGTGGATTCATTACAGGCAGCGAGTCAAGATGTTGAGGCAGATCTGATCATAGTTAGTTTTCTTTTAGTACCACACTTGTTAGTGTGGTACTAAAAGACAACTAACTAACTGTCAACAATATTCATTGCGTTATTTACGTTGTTGTGTAAACAACATTCGAACATAATTATGAAGCAATGGATTAGCAATATATTCAAAATCATTCAGATTGCTATTGATTGTGTGTTACGCAATTAGGGTACTGTAGACTCTATGGGCACAAAACAAATTGGAACAAAAAAAATACGTTTCTTCAAACAGGCTAACTTAGTCCAACAGGTACTGTGAAGCTCTCAAGTTCTATTTCTGAGACCGAGCCTTTGGTGTCTCCACCTTCCTATCTTCTTAAGACGAGGTTCTTCAAGTTAACCTCTAGGAAATGTAATTTTAATGTCATTTTATATAGAAACGGTAATGATTAAACACGTGAAAAAAAATATGTTGCCCCTGACACCTTTCTTTAGGTACGTCGGGTACTCGTTACATAATTGGATAAAGTTCGCTAGATAGAAAAAAAATCCATACATACCCTTATTTTGTAGATTACAATTTTATTTCAATATTATACCACATTATATACTGAAAAACATATCAAAATAAACATCTATGATGATGTAATGTCCGTCGGGTTTAACATTGTTAATATCGTAAAACATATAATTTTCAACCCAAAAATAACGAAATTCACGGCACAATGTACTCGCGCCCAGCTGCCACCTCAAGAACAAAAATGCACGCTCGAAGAACCTCGCCTTAAGATGCAGATAAATATGCCAGTGACCATGAGTGGTTGGTTAGCTTACGTGTTCTGTACTGAGCTCACGTAACGTGCCGTACGTCCACCCAGTAATAGGACTCGCCCATCCAAACGCGCTGTCCCAAATATGACGCATTATTTATACATTATAAATAAAACAAAAGGTATTTTAATAAAACACGTATACTAAAAGATCAAAATAAAAATTATCTGTAAAGAGTTTCCAGAAAAATACGCTTGATAGATTTTGTGTGATTCTCAGTATTTTATCCGCGTTATTAACTTTGCAACTTCATTTCACTATGTACGAGTAATATAACATAATCTAAAATATTCATATATTAAGTTATTAAGAAAATGCTTCTTTTCAAATCATTAACACTACTCGTTTAGACGTGATCTAGAGTATTTATACTCCATTTACTATAGCATTAGACAAATAACGGCTAAATAGCGACAGTTATTGTGTAATATTGTTGTAATTACTGCACTTTGGAGTTATTTTTTTAATGTAATTGGTATATAGATTACAGTGCTTTGTATTTATCGTGAAATAACGGTGTTTATTAAACGTTTACATCGAAATAACGAAAGGGTGAGAACAGTTATTTGTCTAATGTTATAATAAATGGAGTATAGTTATTGTCGCGTTCAACTCAAGTCCTAATCGGCAAATTCGCGCCGACAGCCTCCAAAAATTTTAAAATTCCGACAATGATTATAAACATAAAAATAAATTTGAATCATCGACATCATGACGACTACACTGGGATCCATTATGTTTTATACAGACAAGACTTTTGTGGTGTGCGCAAAAACTGCTCATTTAACTTTATTTGTGCCAAATACTAAGCTGTGCAAACAAACCCATCGGTTTCATTGTGTTCGTCTATAATACGATTGTTATTGGTTACTTTGCGAAGGTGGACACTGACTTATTGTTCGTATGACCGTACTGCATGGCGTCGAGTCTTCGACGTCATGTGCAAACAAAAATGTTACATTTTCTATCTAGTTCGTGCAGAATTTTGTAAACGTAAATGTAAACGGTGCGTCATAAGTAGAGATCGGATATTCTGGTGCATATTTATCTAAAGTCAATTTTTAGCTATGAAAATATGGAAATGGCTGAATTTGCTATACATTTTTTTTTATCCCGGTATGCCAGCAACACCGGCAATGCATAGCTAGTCGGGTGTATAATATGAAAGCTAATAAAAAATAAATGTTGTCAAAAAAAGAACCTGGTTTCTTGGATGGCATAACTATTTAGATGCATATTTATTTAAAATTAACGTTTAATCCCTGATACAAATATGTATGTGCATGCAAATATGTATGTATATGAAGGGTGTAAGAGCCCGATGTGTAATAGTTAAAACAAAAAAAAAAAACAAAAAACATGAATATAAATATACTTTTATATTTTTTATTAAAATAAGTACTAAAATTAAAAAAAAAAAAAACGTATTGGCCGAAGGGTATTAGAAAGCGGCACAAATTTTGTTAAAACGTGGTCGAAAATGATAAATTTTTAACATTCTTTAGAGGTTTTATAAAAACGAAAATAAGAACCGAGGATACCGACTTCCGAAATTAAAGTTATTTTTACTTTTTATTTTTTTGGATGTCTGTTGATCTCTTGTTTGTACAGGAAATTATATTCAAAAGCATATGCCTATTTGTATACCTAGTAACGTTACTGACTAATAATGGGACATGAATAAAACTTTTGCCGATATAAATATTTAGGGAAGTTCACTTAGTGTTTAAGATAAGATATTTTATTTTTGCAAATATGGGTCTGTACCCATACATGGTGATACAGGGAATAAGTTCTGCCATATTTTACCAGTTGGCATGCAAACATTACGGATGAATTAATCCATTAAACTAATCTAAACATTAACAAATTGAACAAAACACACTACAAAACCTAACATAATTCTTATTTGAAAACAATATTAACAGTCTAAGTTTCAAATTTTTTTTCACTTAAAAATTCTGTTACTCTATAGTATGCTTTGACCGTTAAAAAGCTTCGAAGCCTTTTTTTAAATAAACTATTATACTGTGTTAAATGGACTATTATATAATAAGCCATTGAACTCGAAATTATATCAAGTAATAGACAAAACTACGAGAGCATTGTAAATATAACTTCACCAAGAAAATTTTCCATCCTATATTGAACATAATTTTAATATATTCTTTAAAGTTTACATAACAAGCCCTTGAAAACCAAATGGCATCATATCATCACTTCAAACGAGTATTTTGTAAACACTTTAATATAGAACAACTTAAACAGTTTTTAATCTTGCGAAAGTCGGTAAAAGTTAAGCAGGGTCTAATGAGGGGTAATTAATATTCCACAAATAGCTGTAGGTACTAGTAACGACGCTAGACAACACTGAATCAAAACCGGTTGTTGTGGTCTTCATGAAATAATCTTACTTATTTATCTGCTTGTTCGTTTTCCCTTGCAAAACGGCCAAGTGCGTGTCCGACCACGCACAATGAAGGGTTCCGTAGTTGGAATGAATTTATCCCAAGAACAAACTTAATTTTGTATTTGTAAAACATGTTCTCCCATAAATTCCAACTCCAAACGTAAGTTTGTACACACAATAGTGAGAGATTTCCGATGTTATTTTAAGAGCATAGACTTCTCATAGGATTTCCTGTCATCTATACTGCCGCGCGTGCAATAACAGCAGTAAGTATATTTTTTGTCCAAATTGAGTCAAACACAGATTCGGAATCAGCGCAATGAGCTGATTCCGAATCAATGCTCAACTCAATTTGGACAAAAACCACACTTACTGCCATTATTGCACGCGCGGCAGTATAAGTATAGAAATACTTACGTAATTACAAAAAAAAAAATTGTCTCAGTTGTTTCGAAGATAATGTGTATGATGGATAGTTTTTCATATTTTTTCTGAAATAACTTTAAAGCACAACAACTTAAAAGAACTTATTTCAAAATTATAAAAAAAAAAAACGAAGTTCTCACAGTTTGATATGTCACACCGCATATGATACAGTTTGCAAAGCTTTTTTTTTTTTCTTATTTGTCGCCCAAAGGTGACTCATTCAACATTAATTTATTAACGTTACCTACACGTCTGTGTTTGGGTCACAGAAATTCAAATGCGTACCAAATTTCAACTAAATCTAATGGACCGATTCAAAGCAAATTGGCTGTGACAAACGGACAGACAAACACAGGAGTGATTCTATAAGGGTCCCGTTTTTTCATTCGGACGTACGGAACCCTAAAAGCGTACTTTTACCCTATTTTATCTCTTAAAAATAGGAATGTAAAGCCTATATCACTAGAAAAATCTCTCGCATCTGTTTACTTTACGTCACGTGTGTGTGTGTGAGTAATCACTGGTCATCAACACTATCTAAAATCACCAGTTTCCATCAGTAATTCGTGTACCTACTGAAAATAAGCTGTTATTAGTTTATTTTTGTTATTCTTAGATCGCCGCAGCAATTATTTACCTACCTACCTACTTCTTCCATTGTCTGTGTATCTCTGATAAGTGTAAGAACCGTGGTTCTCACATAATCACATAGATGTTGCAAACACATTGTGTTTTTAATAAACTTCAATAATGGCGGTGTCTGTCCGCATCTCAGGCATCCTTGTGACTCAATGTTGTAATAAGTTGTATCGCTTCAGATCCTCTGATTGATGTCTGGTAGATTGTAAGATCCGCATTTAGGAAAAAAAAAAAACATGTTTTTGTTTCACCTGATGATCTGTTAAAAGGCCTTTACCTTATCAGATAAGATTTATAAGTACGTACAAATTGAACCTATAAAAAAAATTGTTGCCATCATCATTTCAGCCGAAAGACGTCCAATGCTGGAAACAGGCCTCCTCCAAGTATCGTCACTACGACTGGTTGTGTGCTTCTCGGATCCGGCAACAGAAGCAGTAGGTATTTAAGTTTCACGGACCTTAAAACGACACGCCCTATCAACAACAAATGTAGGATCTGCAAATACGCAACTTTCCAGCAGAGCAGTTTCAAGTATATGGACCTTATTATGGGCGCCACTCCAGAACCTTTCGGCCCTAACGGCCATCTGTTCTGCGAGCAATGTGCCCTGCCCATTTGCCACTTAAATTTGGCAATTCTTCGAGCTATGTCGGTCACCTTGGTTCTCCTACGGATCTCTTCATTTCTGATTCGATCACGTAGGGAAACTCCAAGCATAGCCCTCTCCATTGCCCTTTGGGTGACTTTTAGCTTTCTAATAAAGTCCATTGTGAGCGACCACGTTTCAGTGCCATAGGTCATCACTGGGAACACGCACTGGGCCTCAAGTCTGCTATTACAATAGTGTCAGAAAATAGTGCCATTGTGAGTATTTGACAGTGTTTGTATGGCAAATCTGTCAAAAACTCACAATGAAGAGACCATTGCACCGTTTGTACATTAGTAGACTTGGCCCCCAGGTCAAAGACATTCGTCTTGAGACACTGCGAAAAATGTATGGTTATATCTAAGCTATTCCTAGTATAACTTTATTCTGTCTTTATTTGTAAGGCCCTTAGAGGATAAGATTATGAATTTTGGAATTAGTGTCAAGTATCTTATTGTCCATTACACTAATATAATTGATTCACTAAATTAATGGTAAAAATGACACATGACTAATTTTACACGGAAATATTTTGTGTGTACATATATTAGATGTGGATAGAAACCTGTTACATAAATCAACGATATTGACGTAATTTTCTTTGCAAATTAGTTAAATAAAATATATTTTATTTTAAATGTATGATCGTTTTTACACTAATTTAAGTGCATATAGAATGAAAACGGTGCTTTTGGCTAAGTAATAACAGCCGTTGATTGATCAGGATAAGCTACGCTTACCGCGGTTGGTCCGTGGATGGGTAACCATCTTTACATACCGTGACTCCTCCGTGCCTCGGAAAGCAAGTTAAGCCGTTGGTCCCGGCTGTCATTCGTGGATCTTTAACAGTCGTTACGGGAAGTCAGAAGCCCGAAATTCTGACAACCATTCTTACCAAGGGGTATTGTATTACCCAGTAACTGCGTTGTGGAGGTCAGATAGCCAGTCGCTCCATGTAAAATACTGGTCTTGGATGTCATGTTGGAAAAATGGTAAAATCAGATCCTACGTTGATGATAAAATCTAAACATTCCAATGGAAGACAGGTGTAATTTACATATGTTGTGATGTGTATCTATCTACATTTGAAATAATATTAGACATTTAAATAAACATTTTTACAGTCCGTTCAACCGATTTTGACTTCTATTGCGTAGGTGGCATGACAAATGGCAGCTGCAGTAAACAGATGGTATTGTAACCACTTTTTTTCTTTAAATGCGATCCTTATGCCTACGGAACAGAAATCAAAATCGGTTGAACAGAGTGTAAAAAAGGTTTTTTTTATGTCTAATATTATTTCAAATGGAGTATAGAAAATATCAAGATACTTAGTACCTAGGTATGTTTAGACGAGGTTTCGGTTTTAACCTAACCAGCGACATTTAATAATGAAAAAGAGCACACCTAATTGATTCTTACAAAGATAACATCAACAATAATAAAAATAAAACAAAAAATAAATGAACTGGCAAATATCGCGATATTTTTCCATAACATCAAGGGTTAGTATACCATAATTGGATTAGAGTATCTTTAATACTCGTTATCCAATCAAGGTATGTTTTATAAAAAAATCAAATTAATTTAAGCCCCTCGTAAAAGATAACTGCCTTACAAAAATATATTCAATAACGGATTTGTAAAAAGATTAATGTGTTATAATGTAGGGTAGTCGTGTACTATATCAAGCTATATATTTCCAGTATTAGCTGATCTTGTATTGTATAGGGTTTTGGTACAATAAGAGGTCAGCTTATATATGTAGCTGTCTGTATTTCGTCAGTCGTTTAAAGTAATGATTAACATAGTATTATAACTTACGCCATGTTTCAAGGTACCCTTTCGCCATAGAAGTTGGATGGCGTTTATCTTATAAAACCATAAACGTTGTAATTCGTTTTTCGTATAATATTACACCTGTATTCCCCGAAGGGTTAAGGCCCCTACAAACAGGCGCGACTAGCGACGCGACACAGAGACCCCTCGTCGTTCGGCACGCGGTGTTTGGTCACGTCGCGTGTCGCTCCTGCACTGAAAAAAATTTTTACTTATACATAACCAAACTTTTGTCAACATGTAACACAAAAAAGTGACCACATAACTTTATGCGACATGTAACCAAAATCAAAAGGCTGTTTTGTATTTTATAGACAAAAATCACTTTTATTAAATCAAGTTAACTTTTATAAAGTCTTGTCAAACTCATTGTTCCTGAAATAGCCGAAGTAGTAAGGCTTAATATTTCTTTCAGTGTGTTTGTAGGAGCCTTTAGGCAGAGGGTACCTATAGTATACCATCATTTCGCCAGTTATATTTAAGTACTATAGCCATCTACCGGGCACAAACCCAAACTCTCGAGATGCTATTATAAAATCATTTATTAGTTAATAGTTAGTCAGTGTTGTTTATTATACTCCATTTATTATAACCGCCACTTCGACCAGTTCTGTGCTTCGCGCATCCAGCGGATAACTGCAGCTTTCACAAGGTCATCAGGTCATCGGTTTGCGTGGATGCCCAACTTGTTTTTTTTTGTTTGTTTCCTTTTATTGCGCTTGTTTACCGCAAAAAAAAACGTATTTTCTTTATTTCTTTTCTGATTATTGAGAAAATAAAATAAAAAATACAATAACACTTTGCTCGACGGCGGGTTTTGTTAAGCGGTTCCGCGCCCACTCGACCCGCTTAGACTCGATCCGAAGAATAATACCTGGATATTTCTGTTTTGATAGGCGTAAAAACGTCGACAGTCAGAAAGAAAAGTGCCGATTTAACGCTTGCACCACAGAGAGTGTAAAATTTGAATAATGTTTGGATAAATAAATCAATAATTAAATAAGTAGGTAAGTACTTATCCTTTTTTAATATAATATAATATTCTATTTATTATATTCTATTCTATTCTAATATATACGCTTAATACTATATAGTAAAAGTCACAGATTATTGTTAATTATTTATCATTACGATCATAAAGCTGGTGGTACGCAGTGGCACGGTGGTATTTTTATTGAATCAGTCTTGATTTGATTATACTTACTTATACTTTACTTTCTTATCATATCGGTGCTAGAAAGAGACAGAACCAGTTTGAACAATAGATATGAGCCGCTTCGTCTATTGTTTCCAGAAAACCGGTTTAAGCGAGGTAGAGGCTACCTTTATAAAGCTACATTTTTTTTAACAAATTCATTGACTACCAGGATAAATTATATATCATATCTATTTCTTTTTTTTATAATTTTTATAATATAAAAATATTAAATATTCCATGTTTAATAAGTTATTTAGAATTAAAATATCACTTTGCCTGACTGTAAAAATGGCACTGAATTGGTAGTAAAACATTATTCTTCGGGTCGAGTCTAAGCGGGTCGAGTGGGCACGGATCCGCTCGACCTGGGTATCGAACCCAGGACCTCATGCTCAGCAGTAGCGCTTGGGACCACTAGACCAACAAGGCTGTTTTTCGTATAACTACAGAATAAATAATCATACTACCAGTAGATATGTATATTATATTCCCGTTTGAGCACCGATTTTTTGAGCACCTATGCATTGAGCACCAATGCTATTCTCAAATGGGAAAACCTTTGGTGTTAAAAAATAGGTGCTCAAACGGGAATACTCCAAAATATCATGTACCTTAAGTAACTTTGTGTGTAAATGTAACGCTATTATTTGTTCGCAAGACTTGTTTAAAAACTGGTTGATGTAAAGATAATACCCAACGAAATCGACATTTTAGTCATGTTTTTGCTGTGTTAGTTGCCTTACATTGTTAGTAAGTCTAAGGAGTTTAAATACTTACCAGTAAAAGATTGTTTTCACCTCTTCTTGCTTGCTTGGCCCGACAGGAAAAATATATTTACCTTATATCTAGCTGTTTTAAACATCTGATGATTCTGGCGACTATACGGTTATTAATATTTATAATTTTAAGATTTAAAGTGAATTATATGGTACACCACTGACTACCTGCAGTATTGTCTCTCCTTCTAATCCACCCAAAGGCTGTCTGTAAAGATTTCTTTTAGTCTTCCTAGGTAATAATTCTACATTCATATCTGTAATTTTTATGGTGTAGGTACATAATAAAGAGTATTCTATCTTCTATCTAATAGACGAATCTGTCATAACCATAAGAAAATAACACGTGCTTTTTGTATATTAATTAAAAACTACTGAATCAGATGGCGCAGCAGAATACTTTTTCTGCAGTGTCATGTCAACTGTGAATTACCTATTATGGTTATTAAGTGTAATTGTATAGTAACATAATAACATAATGGACACTTGTTTTGTAACATTCCTCAAGTTCGCAGCTCATTCGGAAATTCCTGAGGCGCACCTGTGCAATAGTGACTTTGGGTTACCGGTTCGACTAAAGACGATAATTCACAGTAAGTAAATTGTTTAAAACTTAAAAGTGATTAGTCTGATTTCCGGATTATGCTATTAATAAGTTACATGAAACGAAAAATTACGTATTGTTTTTCAATTCAAAATATTAAGTATGGACATTGATGTATTAAAAGCGGTAGATACGGGACTTAGTAACAGAGCCTGGTCCTATCAAACTAAGTGATTGCCCGTAGTTGGCACTCAGTCGCGCACGGGATATCGTTGATCAAACAGCTCCATTTTTTTTTGAGTGATAAATACGCATCAAAATGACTTCTTGTGCAGCTAAGCAGTGTTTTAATAATACAAGGAAGAAAAATAATACATACGGGATTACTTACCACTCGTAAGTACAGCCAAAAATGCGAATTTGTTGAAAGTTATAATAATATTTAATGTTTACTACGCCATGTTTGTGCTACCACATGTAATGTCATTCATAATCGTAAACATTCGGCAGCTAACGCGATTAAGCTCGCACGACAGCGCCGTCTCCTATCTCTGTTCTTGTCTATCGGTAACTGTAGGTTTGAGACTGTGATCACACTGATCACAGATGCGTGAGTTTTGGTGCATGTAGTTGTGCGAGCCCAGGTTTACTGATAGCGATGTTAGCGCGTAACATATCTTCCTCCTTTTAATATATCAATATTATCAATGAGTAGGCATGACTTTAATATTAGTTTGGCTACTAGTTTTTTTACTCCCCGATCGTTTCCAAAAACTTAAGAAAAATATTAATCGCACATTTTTTGCTATCTGTTCTCGAGTCACTGACACGAGAAAAAAGATCAACGAAGTAGGTATAAAAAACGAAGTTGGAACTAGTTTATTTAGCACGACGACCGAACATCATGTGTCTTACTCGTAACAACACATATAAGTTAATGCTTAGCTCGGTTAGGATGATGAACGATATCGACATAGATGTTCTTTGCAACGCTGCATTAAAATAGAAAAAACAAAAATTATCTTAGAAGAAAAAAAAAAACCGGCTAAGTGCGTATCGGACCACGCACAATGCAGGGTTCCGTAGTTGGTATGAATTTATCTCAAGAACAAACTTAACATTGTAACATTGTTGAAAAACATGTTCTTCCATACGGAATGTATGGGAGAACATGTTTTTCATCTGTAAATGTAAGTTGGTCGACTACTACTCGATAACTTGTGAAGCTTACTTAACTGTGTTAGTTTACCTTTTAAGTAAGTTATAAATTCTACTGCTCTGAAATTCTTATCATCTCTTCTATATCATATCTTAAATTTGCACTTTAAAGTTTAATATTACGCAAACGGATCCCTGAATAAAAAAATGGTTTTCACAAACCCACAATATTTTTTAACGGCCTATCCTACGATACCCCACAATATGGGACAGACGAGAAAAAAAAAATCCCCACTTTACGTGTAGGGGAGGTACCCTAAAAATATATATTGCATGATTTTATTTTACCACTTTATCTGTGTAATTAATATGTAACTCATACCAAATTAGAGCTTTCTAGCTCTAAAAGTCTCTGAGTTAAGCCGCGAAGAGACAGACAGGCATGGCGAAACTATAAGGGTTTCTCGTTTACTGCTGAACCCTAAAAACGTTTTGCTGAACACTATGTTGCAAGAAAATGAAGCGCACTTGCTTTTTCATTAGAATTAAAATGTTGCTTAATAGCAACCCTAGGCTGAGAGATAGCATCTAGATGGGACTATAATTACCTCGCCAAGAATAACTTGATTATTAATGGCTGTAGATAAATCTGTTACGTACCTAGGTTACTAAAGTTTTATAATTATTAAATATTTACTTACAAGTTAGCTCAAGTTAATGAACCGTAAACAAAATGCCCCCAAATTTAATTACATGCTCACGTTTGTTTACATGAGTCCGAGTATTTTATTGCCTTCCGAAATCATTTTATCTACCACGTTTATAAACCAATGCAAATAATAAATTACTATATACTAATTTGATTTTCGTATTTCATTTTTATTTGTTTTATTGTATTATTAATTATTTTAAATTGAATGTGGATTATTATCGTGTTGAATGTGTTATTTTAATTATGTTTGACATGTATTTTTTTTTTCGTTTGTTAAATTTGAATGGTACTGTTTTATGTTACAAAATTTCTACAAAATGTATATTGTTCCGAAATAAATGACTTATGACTAATTATAGTTATATAGAATTCTACCAAAAACTAACAATAAAATCACCAGCCTGTAAAATACGAATAATTCAATCATTATCCTCGATAGGTTACTAGCTGGTCAGCTAGTTATATTTTTCTTTACATGCTTTTGTTTAATTAAATTCAACTAGTTTAATATGTATTTTTAAATATACAAAGATGACTCATACGTGTGCTCTATTATTTATTTTGTGTGAGTTGACATGTATGAATGGTAAATAAATCAATATTTATGTGCGTACAATGCGTCACATGTTACCTATTTTGCCACAAATACTTATTATTGCAAAATTATGGGTTGATGTTTTTTTGTCCTGTTGTGTATTAAGACTCAACGAATTACATGTTAGTGCTCAGATTTAATTGTAGCCATTTTTTTATTTATGTTCACACAAAATACTTGACAGGACAATATATTAACATAGAAGAGCACAAAGGCACTGCTTATTTCAAAAGAAATTTCTTCCAGCAGACTCGCGAGAGGAAAGGATAAGAAATGTACACACAGTGTGTAGAAAAGTTAAACAAGAAAATTTAAATTAAAACAAAACTATAACTATATCAAATAAACATACATACAATTACATACACATATAAATATTACCTATAATATAAATACATAATATATTATATGTAGAATATTACTGTATAGAAGAGAGGTAATGCTCTTTGACTTGCTTGTTAAAGAGATATAAAGTTTTAGAATCTCGAATGTTAGGCGGAAGTGAGTTCCACAAACGTACTGCGTGAACAGCGAAGGAGTAGGAATATATTTCAGCTTTATGGGATGGGAAATTTTGTGATTTATTACCACAAAACTAATTAAACATATTTATTTTCTTCTTTTTACTTCTATCTTTTTTTTTGTCTAGGTAATGTTATGTATTTTCTTCTTTTTATATCATGAACAATGTAGAGATAATAGAGAATGGGCAGCAGCGTTCTCTATGCATTTTTAACACCATACGAGTACTGCGATCGCCAACCCGCCTGCCAAGCGTGGCGATTATGGCAAACCCCCCCAATTGGGGGAGGCCTGTGTCCAGCAGTGGACGTCTTTCGGCTGAGATGATGATGATGATGATAGCTCGATATGTAGCCGTGTGTATGAATGACGAAACATTACGATTTTAAAGTTTTGTAGGTACACATAACATAACTTACCGGTTACAAACACTTCCATTCCTTATTGTTTTCCATTGATAAATAAAGATGTTATATTTTTCTCATAGCGATATTACGTCGTTTCATATCTTTAGCATTAATCATTGTCATACAACACGTGTAATTCTCTAAATTCCATTTTATTTTTTCTATTTAAATGTGGGTACTTGGTACTTCGCATAGTGCTTAGATATTAGACGCCTGAGATTGTATGCCATTCAAATCAATACACGACGCAATAAAATAGCGTGTTATTACTAAAGTGACCATACGTCCCGTTTTTCAGTTCTTCATACCGGTATCCCTGAAAAAAACCTGGGGACGCAAAATTGACCCGTTTTCAGAAACCGCGCGATAATGGCGGGCCGGATATAACATAAAATAAAACAAATAAAAAAATGGTGCCAAGATTTTATTCTTTCTTAAAATGTATGTGTGTGTCCAGCTGTATTTAAACAAATTTGTTCTGCTGACAACTATAAAAATGACTGCAAAATTTATCTTGCTTTGTGTAATATATTTTTTGATGAATACAAAAATAAAAATAAATGTTTATTTTTTGTCAATTGAGAACCTAGGCCGGTATTCTGAAAATTGAGTTTCCTTTATGAATCGGCCCTACTAACTGAGGGCTTATTCCACAAATCCCCCCTGAAAATCCCCCTTAGGAGGAAAAGTGGAATCTGAAAACAGTCTGGAATTCACCCCTGATAATCCCGCTAAGGGGGGAAAACTAGAATTGAAAAAACAAAAAATAACTTATTCCGAGATTCCCTGAAAGTGTTTTTTTTTCATTAGGGTTCAGTTTTTTCCACTGAGGGGATTCTCTCAGGGGGGATTAGTGGAATAAGCCCTAACTGAGGTAGAAAAACCGATGTCCCGTTTTGAGTAAAAAATAAATGGTCACCATTAGATGCGATGTTATAATGGAAGTCGAACAATCTTGGGCAATTTACTTATGTGGAATTTTTCATATCGTCTGACCATGTGGAGCAATGGACATCAGTCACTTGTTTGACATTAATTTAAGGTCTATCCCTGAGGACCGACACGTACCGCAAGAAGGTTACAGGGTCAATGTTAATTTGAAACGAATCATAAACGATGAACCTCTGAGCGATGAGGTGCGGAATACTAATGACTATATTTTATTGACTGTACCAACAGTTAAAATTGTTTTATTACTAAAACAGCCGTAAGGTCGCCGCGAAGATTCAGCCTTCTACGGTTTATCTAAATATTTATACGTCGGCCCCTCAACTATGACATTAGGATACGGACTTCCGTGAGTTTACAAATAAAATTTTGTCAGAGAAAGTTAAAATGTGAAATCAGATGTACTCGTATGCAAAAATATATTTGCCTTAACGGTAAAGGACCTCCTCACTCATTGAAGAGGTTTGTGCTAAATTACTGCTAGTTCGGACGAACGATTGTTGATTTTTTGTTGTAATCTGCGAAATCTTTAGTGTTGTTCATTTTAATTAATGTAATCAAAATAATGACTGCCATTTTCGGTTATTTTTTGTGGCTCCAAAATGTTAGACTTTTTTAAGTGTCAAACTTTTTTTTTTTTGACTAATCGCGTTTCTGCTTGTTTTTTTTCTAATATGCTGATACTGCCCAGTCTCTCCAAGTAAAATAGAATGGAAGCCCACCCCAACATAATTAGGAAAATGTTAGGCAGATGATGATAATGAAGCTGATAAACGTAGTCCGTTCAACCGATTTTGACTTCTATTCCGTAGGCATAAGGATAGCATTAAAAACAAAAAAGTGGTTACAATACCAACTGTTTACTGCAGCTGCCATTTGTCATGCTACCAACGCAATAGAAGTCAAAATCGGTTGAACGGACTGTAACAAAGGTTTAGGTACTTAAATGTCTAATCTTATTTCAAATGTTGTATTATAGATATGTCGAAAACCAAATCAATGTAGTCTAGTACACATTTTCAAGAACACAGACTCTATACGATGCATGATGCATGAATGTTAGTTGCACATAAATGAAATGGTAAAAAAAATTAATCTTCATCATCTTCAAAAATATTACTGTGCAAAATAATTGTTACTGGTTATAATGAAAAACATAATTGATTATTGATGTTTTTATTTTGTACCAAAAACCATAAAGCGAAATTCCATTATTATTGCCACATTTTAGAGCAGTATTACCTATGTCGAAGGTATGTTACGTAGAAATAGAAATCCGCCGAACAAGTGCATATCGAAGAAGGCTTCTGTCGAAGTTAGTGTTTTTTCGAAGGTGTGTGTTGTCGAAGTATGTTCTGTCGGAGCAACGAGTAGTCGAACTATTGTTTTTCGAATTTGGGACCGTGTCGAAATAATTAACCGTCGAAATTCAGTATGACACTCCTGAGTGTTATCAATTTCATAAAAATCAAAGTTACGATGGGGAATTTTGCTTACTCCGCTCTTAATATTTAGTATTTAATATAGCATGAGCAAATTCAACAATATATTACAAAACGAAAAGGTCTGTTATGTTACGAGTATGTATGATGTTTATACCTAAACGATCAATGAACCATGTATACTATTTTGGGTCTTCAACAAATACCAAGGCACTGGACACGTCAAGGGAACAACAATACATGCATACTAAATTACCTGTAAGTACTACTTACTACCTACCTACTGTCACTCAAATATTGTGAAATGTCCCAGCAGTAGAACTTCTAGAGAAGCGGGCACCGTCGTCGATTATGTATCATGATAACAAATCATCACGCCTGTATTCCCCGACGGGTTAAAACCATGAATATATTAAATTTAATACATCAATGGTCACCTTTTTTACATTTCGTTCAACCGATTTTGACTTGTACTGCGTTTTTAAGATACTGGAGAGGAAGTTTTTAAGGTAAAGGAGAGGGCTATGCTTGGAGATTCCCTACGTGATCGAATCAGGACTGAAGAGATTCGCAGGAGAAGCAAGGTAACCGACATAGCTCGAAGAATTGTCGAAATAATACGGAAACGTCAAAAATGTATGGTGATACCGAAGTTATTCCTAGTATAACTTATATTTCGCGTTTATAAGTAAGGCAGTAAGAAAATAACTTATAAAGGTACTCTATCCCGCGAAGTTAATCTAATCCTGTTATTAAAATCCTTAAGTAAGAGATTTAATTTTTTTTAAGAATTTTATATCACTGCTTTTTATGTTTTCCATGGATTAAAAAAAAAAAGTTCTAAGCACGTTCACTGTCGGATCATACTGCTTTAATAAGTTTCTTGAAACAAAAAATTCAAAGGTATACTTGCATTGGATTTTCCCGTTATCGCAAAACACTATTAACGATTTAAACATGCACGCGCATTGCAGTAACTTAAACGATTATTGAAGAACTGATAATATATTGATGTGCTTTTTGAAAATCAGTGTCTAGTTATTGTTAGCATTTTGCTTTTTGAAAATCAGTGTTAAGTTATTGTTAGCATTTTACCACCTTACTTTTAAACACGGATTCACGGAATAAAGTTATACTATTTTAAAGGTACCTATAAACGTAAAAATTTATTGTTATACCGAAGTTATTCATAGTACCTATAACTTTATTCCGCGTTTATAAGTAAAGCGGTTAGTGTCTGATTTACATGTACGGTGGCCAGCACATCAAGTTACCACAAACTGTCAAATTTGCTCGTTCGATTTTGAACTTAATCATCAACATTTTAAAGTTTAAAATTGACTGTTTCGTGTAGGTAGCTTGATGTGCTGGCCACCGTACAAGGCAAAGGCCTATTTGTACTTGCCTTAGAGATATGAAAAAAACTTTTTTTAACTTTTTTCTGTGACAAAAATTGTTCAAACAATGCTCCTGAAAACGCACAAATAGTTAATGTAATATTTACCAAAACATTGTATTCAAGTTAACTTAAGTGAGCCAAAAAGTACCTATCCATCATTTTGTGCCGTAAAGATTGATCTAAATCATTCAAAACTAAAGACAACATGATTTGATTCTTTACCTCCCTTTTTTATATACTTGTACATATTATTATCTATTTTCTTAAATAATCACTATCACTATCACTACATATTATAAAACAAAGTCCTCCGCCGCGTCTGTCTGTCTGTCTGTCTGTCTGTCTGTCTGTCTGTTCGCGATAAACTCAAATAGTACTGCACCGATTCTCATGCTGTTTTCACCAATGGATAGCTTGGTTCTCGAGGAAGGTTTTAGTATATAATTTGTTATGTTTTTGTATGCATTTTTGTATGAATTAACGATATTTGTTGGAGGTGTCGGAAAAAAATAAGCCGTCTGGGAGCTTTCAACGAAAACGCTGTCTAAACCCTTTGAGATATAACAAAATAATGTATGGTGGAATTGTGTATCATAAAAAGGTCTTCAAAAAAGTCCGCGATGGCATATGTCTATCTCTTAAGGATAACATACTATATCCATTTTATTGACTTTTTGTAGGTATTTGTTTGCCGAATTTTACTCTTGGAAATACGATTACGATAACAATACGCTATAATATCAGTAGCTATTAGCCAAATTATGTTCGTAGATAAATAAGCTAGCTACTTACGTGTATTTCAAACAGTATACAAGAATATTTATCATAAAAACATTACTAAACACGGCGGCCTTATGATCAAAATTTGTGCATTCCAAAACTTTCCTTACTTTTTCACTGACATATTTATCACTTTTCGATAAACTAACACTCAATACGAAATCTACACTTATTTCTCAGTAATTCTGTATAAGATTCTTCTAAGATTAAACCGTTTTCTCATTGAATCCGTTTTCTCTTTACGCACGTATAACCTTGATGAATGTTTACATTAAGCATCGCGTCACACCGCCACACGACCACAGAGTATAGACGTATTTTGTTTTCTTTTTTCGTTCGTTTAGTGGTGTTCCCGCTAAAATGTCAACCGGTCAATTATTAGTCGATTAATCGAATTCTACATCCAGATCGTGTTGCAAGTACAAAATAAATGTCTAATATTTCGTCCAATTGCGAACGTGACCCTGAGAAAAGTTAGTACTTACGTGAATTATTCTAAAATTATTATTTGTGTCGCAATTTTATTTCGTGTTGTATTTGGTACAATTGATTGCTTTAAGAATTTGAGTGAAATTTCGTATTTTGATTTTGTGTTTGTTATCTTTAGGTAAAGACTCATTCACGTTCAGAACATAAGTACTTTTACTATATTAAATCATTTGTTTCGGTTTCTATTCACATAGTGTTCATGAAGAAACCATAAAACCATAGTTATTATTGTGAAATGTTAAAAGTTTGATGTCAAGCTCGATAGATGGCGTTGACGTCGAAATAGATCTCGCTATGGTTTCGTTACCGCGATTTGGTTGGGGTCTCGCAATTTTAATTAAATATACCAGCTTAGATCAGTACACAATTGTGGTTTTATTTTCAACCCTATTAGTGTGCACATTAGTTCGATAGTTCAACTCATTACCAGCTCGGTAATAAACACATAGTGAGTCACATTAAAATTAATATTAAGTTAGAATTTTGAGATATAGCCTGGGATATGGAGAGGGTAGTACATAGGGTACTTTTTTATGCGATAACCGACATCCACGCGGGCGAAGCCGCGGGCAAAAGCTAGTGTAATATAAAAGACAACATAACATTGATGATGAATCTCTTTGATAGTTCCAATTCACCGCGTTCGTATCCAATTGGACCCGACTGAGCGATGTCAGTCAATTAAGTAGATTCTAATCCAAACCGTAAATGAATGAAAAAGTCATCTCGCAGTATCTTCGCCTATGGGCATTGGCATATCAATTAAAAAAACCAGATTGGAATGAGCATAGCCTACAATACCTGTTCTGAATTTGCAGATTTAGGCTGAAGTCGGCTAGGCGAATTGTGAATTGAGATTGTTCGCTTGCTAATGATCGAGCGAAAGTAGCAGGAATGTAATTATAAAATTAGGTCTGAAATTCGAAAACCGCTTCAAGAGTTCAAGTTCCAAACGGTGGTCACTCGACAGCGTCAATGTGGCCTGGCTATTAAAAAAAACTTCATCATTTATAATCACGTGGTAATCTTAAATACACGTGATTGTGCACACGAATAAAATGAGACAGGTATTTGAATGAGCAATAAACATTTCCTCAGCGTCCTTATCGCTGAGAATATTTGCAATAAACCAGAAGAAGTAGAATTCGATAGAAATAAATTCACACATGGACTGCGTTTCAACGACCATCGAATTGAAAATCAGGTTTGCGAAATCATGAATGATATTTTGTCACGAGCGCAGCTCCATCACTTCACCAGTCATCTTGCAGGGCCTCAAGTTTGCTATTACAATAGTGTCTGAATGGTCTATCATTGATTTCATAATTGTTGATTTTGACAAGTTTGGTAATCTACTAATAGAATGGCGTCATTATGACTTTCCAATGGTCAGCCACTGACACTCCATTGAAAGAATTGGTAATCTCGTACATAATGACAAATGAAACTTCCTACTAAACTTCCATAAGTAAAATATATATGTATAAATGAAATCTGGCATGAATAAATGTTCAAAATGCCATTGTAATACAATTCTATTACGAGACCATTGACCGACCAATGATCGACCATTATGAATTTAGCAGATTACGAACTTTTAGCAAAATGACAATGGCATCGTGTTGGAGTGACGAATTTATAAAAATAGCAGACTTGTGGGACTTGAAGGGCCCAGGACGTGAATTTATCAGAACGTTTTACACTTGCTACCGACATCAGGGTGTGATGCATCATTTTGTAATTATTATCCTCAAGTAAGCTACATAACGGGTGAATATTTTTGTTTTTAGTCATAAGAATGTGGTCAGTCGTTGAACTGAGCAGGTAAATCATTAAAACCCGGCCAAGTGCGAGTCGGACCACGCACAATGAAGAGTTCCGTAATTGGGATGAATTTATCCCAAGAAAAAACTTAACATTGTACTTGAAAACATGTTCTCCCATATATTCCGACTGTAAATGTAAATTGGTCGACCATTACCCAATAACTTGTAATGTCTACTTAGCTGTGATAGTTTTCCTTTTAACTTCGTTATTATATACCGTCCGTATATATATGTAACAGTCCTCCCCCAGCAACGCCCTTAGCCGAGGTCCGTACCCCACGAGGGGTGCCTTTAGCGTGTAGTCGCTTCACTATCATTACATATTATCAAACATCCTCGCGTCTGTCTGTCTGTCTGTTCGCGATAAACTCAAAAACTCCTCCACCGATTTTCATGCTGTTTTCACCAATGAATAGAGTGGTTCTCGAGAAAGGTTTTAGTATATAACTTGTCAAGTTTTTGTTTATATTGGCTAAAATATAATGATATTTGCTGGAGGTGTCGGAAAAAAATAAGCCGTCTGGAACGGAGCTGGCTGAAATTTGGTACAGGGATAGATTATACCCTGGAATAAGACATATGCTACTTTTTATACCTGGAATAGGTTACCATGGGTTGCGGGAACGGGATTTAAAATTTCATGATTACTTTTGGTCGCGATAACCGACATCCACGCAGGCGAAGCCGCGGGCATCAGCTAGTAGTTTATAAGTTTTTTGCCCTGGCTAGAGGCCAAAAAAAAAACAAAACGTAACCCTAAAAACAAGCTAAATATTAGCACGCGTTTGACAAAATATTATGTCTCACTGTTATGATACATAGCCTATTTATTGTTAATTATTTTCCTGATGTGTCATTTAGGACACCGCAGGTAATACCTATACCTACTACCACAATAAAGGTATATTGTTATGTGACTTGACCGCAGTATTATTCTTCATTTAATTTGTTATTATTTTCTATAGGTTGTTGTTTGCATAAATACCATAATGTTCGGAGGAAAAATCCAAAAAAATGTGGTTGTATCAATGATTGTTTGCGTATTTCACTTATTTTACAACGGGCAGGTTTATTTATATCATAAATATTACAAAATTTATGTGCAAGTCTTGTTAGTGAGTGACGCTTTCTTTATTAGACACTGTTGGGCAATAAACAGTCAGCTGTGACTTACACATATTCTTGCAGTAGTATCTAAGTAAAGGTACAGTCAACCGCACATTAGTGATAACAATTTGACATCGACAGCGTCAGATTTGCAGTTGACTGTACATATTTACTGTTTAGATAGATAGTTAGGTACTAATCACTTAATAAAGTCTGTGTAAAACCAATCATCATCATCTTCCTGCCCTTGTCCCATGTTACTTGGGGTCGGCGCAACACGTTTTCTTATTCCATTCTCCCCTGTCAACCGTCACTCTATCATTCACTCCCTTCTCTTTCATATCATTCTTCACACAATCCATCCATCTTTTTTTTGGCCTTCCTCTCCCTCTCCATCCATCCACATTTATATTCATCACTCTCCTCGTCACATACGTTTCCTCCCTCCTCATCACATGCTCATACCATGCCAAACGACGTCCTTTCAACTTTTCTGTCACCGGCGCCACTTTCATACTTCCCCTTATATACTCATTTCTGACTTTATCCATTCTCGTCACTCCACACATCCATCTCAACATTCTCATCTCCGCTACATGCAATCAATTTTTTGATTCTATGCAATCTGTGTAAAACTAATCTCATGACTAATTAGTATTTAACTAATTAAAAAGCTTGCAGGAAGAGCTAATTGTCAATTTGATGCTAATCACAGTAATCACTAACAAGGGACAGCTCACTCTTTGTTAAAAACCGTCAATAAGGACATTTCTAGTTCGTAAAAACCAAAATTATAAACATCGTTATAAAATAAATACAAATAATTATTTGTACCCAGTAAGTACAGAGTAAATTATTCTATAATATTCTATTCTACCTATCTTTCGAACTAATGGTTATCATTTTCTTAATGATTTTCTAAAATGTACTACATATTTTATGAAGATAATCTGAATACCAGTACAGTATCCGTTGATACTATCTATTGTTCGTAAACGACTGTTTTTTCGTGTAAATATAATGCTCTGAAAGCAATATTCGTGGTACCAGAATATATAAATGTAACTAACTTTTACAGGGCGTCTTCCCCTTAAAAGTACTTAAAATTTTCCATACATCTTGACCACCATATCGTATAATCTTGGCACACTGAGCGGACTACTCGCGACTCATCCATCAGGATATTTGAATACAAGCCATTCATACGATCACTATTGCCTATTGTTCCATAGTTCAGTGTCGTAACGGAGAATCGCTTATCGATCAGACATGGGTGGCTTCGAAGAACGATTGTTATATAAATTAACCTTAGAACATATGATATGGTGGGTCATTCGCGCGGATTTGGCTTCGGTCTACCGTTATGGGTGGCGAATAAAAATTATTGCATGCTATTAAAACCCCCGGTGCCCTGAGACATTAGCACGGGGTCGAGGTAGTTTATGTAGAAGGCCAGAATATCTGACAGATGGAAAAGGAAAGGTTTGAGCTCTGGATTGGTTCAGCATACTGGCCAATTCATAATAATTATGAAGGACTAGATTGCCACCTAATTCGCACTTATGCTGAAGGTAGCTTAATGAAGTGCAGCAAAATAATAATTATTACGAGTATGTACGCAATTAATAACTCATTAACCCAGAAATCTACCCCACTATTCTCTAGTTACAAAAACCTAAGTGCAATGATTAGTTTTGTTTGTAGCGTGTTGCGATGAGGCGCAACTATGTATCCATCGCAGCAAACTTGTTTGTGGTACCGTTCTTGGCTAGGGTGAGAGTGAGAGCAATCACAGTTGCAGAAGCCGCGCTGCGCGGGCGCCGTCCGTCTGACTGAAAGTGGCGCCGGCGATACCAGCCGGTTTACTTATCTGTAGACTGTGCATGTGTCTATTTCCACATAATATTACCTTTGAGGCTAATTTCTTCAAGTCAATGTAGATGCACAAGTTTAACAAAATCTATATCTACCTTTATAAGTTTGTCAGCATGTGTGTCGTGTAGATATACAAGTACATAGCGAAGGCCCTGATATATTTCCTAAGCTACTTGTCATAAGATGAATGGCTAATTAAAAAGATGAATAGATGTCGTGTATATCTTTTGTAAATTGCCTATTACTACTCGTACATTTGAAACTCGAGATATCGTAGGCCATAAGATTACATGTTTAAAGATGGTTTTCATAAATTATGTGTAATTGAAAACTGGTTAGGTATTAATAAAAACTTGTACTTTATATCAGTGTGAACCTATTGCTGTTTAGTGTTACCGTCACGTATGTTTGACCTAGCACAAGTTGCATCTTCGATCACCTATAATAAATTTAGGAGGATATCCAATTAATTTTTCCCCTTGGTCACCTGTACTGAATTAAATCCGACCTTATTATAAAATTATGTAAATCCATTTTCAAGTAAATCACAGATGAATTGATTATTTCTTATTCTGCGGCCTTTCGGCAGATTTTTAGTTCACGACGACGAACTTCCGCTTGTCTGTTTACCGGAACATCATTTGTATGCATAACAGGTATTCTTTCGGGTCGAATCGATCTTCCTAGTAGAGGGTCGTCCATCTTGAGGTTACTAGTGAGGTTGCCTTTATTATGTATATCGAATACGAATAAACTGGGTTGTTTTCGATCGAGTTCTGATAAGACTTTTTTGGTTGATGCTAGAATAATAAAATTGGGACGAAAATTCGCAATCGTGAAGAAAATGTTGAAATCATTTAGAAACGAATTGTAATTGGAAGTAGCTTAGCATAACATAGTTTCAGTCCTGCTCTAGCGCTTAGGGCACTGCTAAGAAGAAAAAAAAAGCTTTTGAACAAAATGATATAAATCCTTTGAGCTCTTAAAAAATTGGCCATATTATAAATGTGAAAGTAACTCGTCTGTTACGTTTTCACGCCTAAAGCGCTGAACCGATCGCCATGAAATTTGACAGAGATATAGCCTGGGATATGGTGAAGGACATAGGCTACTTTTTTACGCGATCACCGACATCCACGCGGAGCCGCGGGCAAAAGCTAGTAGCCCATATAAACAAGATAAGTAAAAGTACCGTACTACATAAACAGAGTGCACCGTACATACAGCGTCCTAAATTATATATCGCAGTTATGTGTAAATAGTTACAAGCCGTGGTTACAAGTCTCGCACGTTTTCTTTGTTTGACCGATTTGTTTAGAACTTAACGGCTGTCGGACACCAGGAACCGATGTTCTAGTTAGTGTGTTTACTATGTGCAGAAGATAATTGTTTTAAAGGATTTTTTAGTTAACAAACAGTTGGTCAGAGCACTAGTTTTCCCGATTTTCTTGTATGGAGTTGAGACGTGGACAATCCGAGCAAGAGAAATACAGAGGATAGACGCATTTGAAATGTGGTGCTGGAGGCGGATGCTCCGAATACCATGGACAGCCAAACGCACAAATGTGTCTGTCCTTTCCCAACTCGACATAAAGACCCGATTGTCTACAGTTTGCTTACAGCGTATTTTGACCTATTTAGGCCACATAATGCGAAAGGGAGATAGCAACCTTGAAAAGCTGGTCATGGTTGGCAATACCGAGGGAAAGAGCACGAGGCCGGTCGCCAACACGATGGTCCGACCAAGTAAAAGAAGCTACGTCCTCAAGCAAACTTCAGCAGGTGGTGATGGCAACGTTGGACCGGAGCCGATGGAGGCAGATTGTCCGCTTAAAGGGGTCCAGTGACCACGATCCTCAGTAATGAGGGACCGATTGAAGATGAAGAGTTAACAAACATAGACCGGAGTTAGTTTGCGAGTTGATGAAGTATACGGGAAAACGTTATCGTGGTTTTAGCAAAACCAGAGAGCTTTTACGGTTTAATTAAATTATATGTGACACAAATGTCGAAATATAAGGCTATTTTGTTAACCACAAACCCATATACATATTTTAAAACTAACCGCAAACCCATAATTATTTTAAAATATTTTCATTATTTTTCACATAAAAACGCTCACGTTGCAATCACTTCCAAATTATTTCCATTTTAGCATTTTAAAAACCTATTACAGATTTAGGTATAATTAAATATTGTTGTCGGGTTAAAACCCGTTGTTGAAAACAGAAATCAAGACTCAACAGTCAGCGCCAGACAGTGCCTAGCACGGATTGAGGAAGTTTTCGTGTCTAGAATTCAATATAGTCACAGCGAGAGACGGGAAAAAAGAAGTTATTTTATTGGGATCTTCTGATTACGGACATTATGTACAATAAATCTGCAACTTTTTTCACGAAGTTAACAACTTAAATGTGCGCAAAGAAGCCGCGCCCACTCTAACCGGTTAGCAGCCAACCTGACCGGTGAAAACATGCACGAAATACAGTCACACAGTACAATATATTATATGGAAGAATATTTTTAATAGCTTTAAAATTGTCCTCAAAATTATATCGAGTTTAAAAAGACGCTAAAAGTGGAACGGACGATATTGCATGGCCGGCTCCATCGGTCTTGTCTCGATCACATAGTCAATCACTGAAAATATCGATTCGCTGATTGCATAAAGAGATTCTACAAATAAATTAACATTTTCTAAAGTTGTAAGCGAATCAAAACATCTTTCAAAGATGTATTACACGAGTCTTTTTTTTTCACTATTGATTCTTTCAGTTTTTTATTATATTTGAGCAGAGTTTGTCACCAACTAAGAAGGTACAAGATGAGTTTTCTAAAGTTGCATGTACACACAGCTACATATCGAGCTATAACATGTCCAGAATAAGCTGACCTCTCATTAAACGGAAATCCTATACAATGCGAGATCAGCTTATACTGGAAATGTATAGCTGCGCAGCGTTGAAAAACAACGATTTTGTACACACGGCTGTGTACAAAATGGTTGTTTTTCAACGCTGCGCAGCAACGGGGCAACTATCAATATAAGTAATAAATACATCATAAAAACGGAAGCATGATTTATTCGCAGAGTATCAGAATAGTAAAACAATTTGTAAATACATACAAAAAAAAAAACAACGCAGCAGGTTGGGAAAAGTTTTATAGAGGTATGAGGAACAGGGTGTAAAGTTCACTCATACTCTATGGAAAAGGGAGGATCCTCCGGCCAGACGGGTGTTGTGTGTTCTGGGGCCCAAGTCTGCTATTTTTATAAATTCGTCACTCCGACACGATCCCATTGTCATTTTGCTAAAAGTTCGTAATCTACTAAATTCATAATGGTCGATCATTGGTCGGTCAATGGTCTCGTAATAGAATTGTATTACAATGACATTTTGAACATTTATTCATGCCAGATTTCATTTATATATATTTTTACATATTATTTATTAGTGTTATACAATCTGAAGTAGTAGGAAGTTGGAAGTTTAGTCGGAAGTTTCGTTTGTCATTATGTACGAGATTACCAATTCTTTCAATGGAGCGTCAGTGGTTGACCATTGGAAAGTCATAATGACGCCATTATATTAGTAGATTACCAAACTTGTCAAAATCAACAATTATGAAATCAATGATAGACCATTTTGACACTATTGTAATAGCAGACTTGAGGCCCGGGCAACTGCTCGATGGTGTCGGGATGTTGTGTATATGCTAGTCGCGCGGTAAACTCTGATTGCATGATGCAGGATTTGATGCGTAGTTCGCATGTGGCGTTGTAGATGGCGCCACAGTGCTATTGAGTTTTTCCATCTGGAATTTCTCAGTAGCAGCCTGGAGTCTGCATTTATGCCCGGTTGATGGCAATAGGCTCGCCTCCTATTATATGGGACTTCAACATAACTGAACTTCGAAATGTGGGTGTACCTCTGCGTAATCCTTCGGGGATTTCAGGCGTGATGTTACGTTATGTCACAAAAAAAAAACTTTTACACTTGATGACACATGACACATGATGTCAAATCACCGTAGCGAATGCAAACGACGCGGATCCATAGCAAACAGTAGATAAAACCAACTGTTGTTACGTCTTTGCGAAAAATCCGACAAATTGAAACGCCTTTAGCGTCGTACTTCATTAAACCCGCGCTCATAATAAACCGGTACGCTATTTTTGGATCCCATAGGGTCACGACAAGGAAAATGAAGGTGCTCGAAAAGGAATTCACTTCGGGAAGCCTGCAATCAAACAGCCCATATTTTACTTCCCTCCATATAGCTTAAGGGAATACGTATTTTTGGCACATCAATTACTTTTTGGACCAACAAAAATAAACGCTCGTTTAAACGTTTACAATTAAAAACCGTTATTACACATAATAGGCGCTGTGCAGTCTGCATACAGGAAGCTTCCTCAAGCATCTTGTTTCAAAGCATATAAATCAAAAATGGGTTTTAGAAAACTATTTCTGTCTCATACTGGCGCTTGGAAGAGACTGAGAGGCATGTAGTCTGTGTTGTATACATTCTGCAAGGCTATTATGGATTCCAAACACGCGGCATCGCGCCGAAACAACCTTGTTGCAAGGCTTTTTCGCTGTAAACCGACAACTTTATGTCGTGTGACTCGAGTCTTGCATGAACGACGGACGGGACAGAAATTCTTAATAACTGAGGCACATGTACATAAGATTTATGTGAATATAATTATAATGAATAAATCTGTAGTTTGCAAGCGTTTGCCACTGAGTCTAATAATTTTAAGCGGTGTCAGAGAAGATTTCTTGTAGGTACTGTTTGCCAATTCAAAATGGTTACTGTCTTGACCACTACACATTACGTAAACATTTTATTAATGATCTTTATCTAAGTTTTATTAGCGGTATCTTTATATGACGTTACACATGTGCTACATACCTACTAACGTTTTAATCAATATTATTTACATTTCAACACGTGCCTTTGGCGATCTTTTCTTTATACCGACATGAAACAGGTTATATTATTATTTTATTTACAGTTTAATATAAAGTATTAAAACCAAGTATATGTATAAAGCTGTATGTCTGAGGTTTCCTTGGTTAAATTCAGTTTTAACAAACTCAGCTTATTTTGTATTACTTTTTTCGTACTTTTCCTTCGTCATATTTAAGATAATATCTCGTAAATGAAGACAGAGAAACTTATCAGGACATGAAAACACCTACTGGCTTAACTTATTTAAGAAAAAGAAATTTTCTTTCTCCCGAGATTAATCATCAAGAAAATATGTAACTCGAAAACTATTCCAATATTGAAAACGCGCAGGCGCCGAGTTCAGTGTAGTCTGAGTATAGTCGGGCGCGGCCTTATAAAGACATTTGACACACGACTCATCGAGACATAAAATTGTCTATAGATCTACTCGCACGCATGTCAATATTTATTCGTTTGATGTTTATATCGCACACTTAACATATATTTACATTTACTAAAACATTATTTATTTATGTCTTGAGAGTAAGGTTATGGTTACTGTGAGTTTATAGAACTCCGTTTCAAGTGTAATTTTTCACCAAGTTTTGACAGACTTGTTTCAAATTAAGGTAATTCAGTAATGAGAGTTTTATAATAAATTACTAGTGCTTATGGCTAAGTAATAACAGCTGCACGGGTCGGTCGTCCGGGTTAAGCTACGTTTGCCGCGGTTGGTCCGTGGATGGGTGACCATCTTTACATAACAAAACCCCTCCGTGCCTCTAAAAGCACGCTAAGCCGTTGGTCCCGGCTGTCATTCGTGGATCTTTGACAGTCGTTACTGGTCGTCAGAAGCCCGAAATTCTGACAACCAGTCTTACCATGGGGTATCGTATTACCCTGTAACTGTTTTGTGGAGGTCAGATAGGTAGCCGTTCCATGTAAAATACTGGTATATAGCTGCATTCGGTTAGACTAGAAGCCGACCCCAAACATGCTCGGGAAAAGGCTAGGCAGATGATGATATAGTAAATTACTGTTATTATTTAATTAACGTTTATTCTAATAATGATTTGCTCCAGGTAACCAGAAAGTTCAACAATAATTGTATACAGGAAAAGTTTTTAATCACAGTGCAAATTTTGACAAATTAAACTTAAACGTGTTTTATTATAGACCTATTTCTTATTTTGATATGTCTTAGTACAAAAAAATGAAGTTATCTTAAACGAAAGATGTTTATTTTGAAACTGATATAATGGATACTCTTCGCGAAACGCGCCGCTGTCGACGCGGTCAGTGAAGCGGAACGCAGTAGTAGATATGTATCTATCAGCTGTGCGCTCGCCCATTAATGTTATTACGAATAGATTGTATCCATATTTTGCTGATATCAAGTGGACAAAAAAAAAAGTACTGAATAAATAATGAAAATGTGTTCTTCTATTACTGATACTGAAGCACCAAAAAAAAAAAAGCATAATTGTTAAAAACTTATCCTGTATTCTTATAAAAATATCATAATTATACTCTTGTATTGTATTGTAGGGCCTTATGTATAATATATTGACGTAGTTATAGGTATTGTAAATTGTTACTTCCTCAACAATGATTAATTATATTTTTTGCACCACTTAAATTCTCCTGGATATCCCATGAAGAAGACATCAAACCATCGACATTAACCATAAACAGTTATTAGACAGAATAAAAAAAACTAATGGCTATAAGAAGTTATTTACTTACGTGTGAACAGTTCATATCATAATAAATACGTTTATTTGTTATTTTATTTCCTCATTATTGTTATTTTCTTACTTTGTAATGTTAGATTGTGGCGTAAATTGATATTGGCTAAAAAATGGGGTATTTTTCGTTAGCATAACCATTATTAGCATATAATGTTCCCACTGCTAGGACACAGGGCTCCTCTCTATGAGAGGGAGTCCCTACAAAATGGTTGAGCTGGATGGTGCTGTTCCATGCGTCCTGTTCGTGAACGGGAGCCGTCAGTTGGGACTGGTCATCTCTTGACTGCCAGGGCTTATTTTTAATTTTATATTTTGAATTGTTTTATTAGTTTTGACATTGTCTCACATATACAGTGTGAGTCTTTATAATGAGCATATATCGACATGAGGGAATCTATGCTTAATTTTATCTACGGCAAAAATATATTAAAAAAATATATATATATTTTATTTTATGTTTTAAGGAATTAAAAAAAAAATTGTTCCCAGTGTAAACAAAACGGTGTAACTTTTAAACTAAATGATCTATCACGATGAAACAAACTCCATAATGATTGGAAGTAATTAGATGTCTTCATAAAATAAAAATTGGGGAAAAAACTAGCCTCAATTGAAAAGAAACATGTTTTTTTAGCAAAAATCTTCATCTTCTTTCAACATTTTTTACAATCATTGTAAAATTTCTCAATAAGGGGGCGTCTTATTGAGAAATTTTGAAATAAAAATATAAAAATAAATATTCCAAAAAAAAATAAAAAAATAGATTTTTTGTTGTATTTTTTCCGTAGATAAAATTAAGCATAGATTCCCTCATTTCGATATGTGCACATTATAAATACTACTGTAGAATCAACACAGAATAATGTACCCAGGATTTTGTAATATCTTGATTTAAAAGAGTGTCCTTGGAGTTTATTGCCCGTTCTTCTCTATAGTGATCTACGTATTGGAATGGGCATCTATCTAGCTTCAACTTTCCGACTAACTGACCTTCTCTTGGACAATTTAAAAGTGCCTGTAAATGGTTTAATTGAAATAAATGCTTTGAGTTTGAGTGGGCCATAATCCACCACGCGGGCTGGTAGATGTCACGTCTTCGAATTTTCCTCACGATGTTTTTCTTAAAAATCTTATAAGAGAAACGACAAGCTATGGAAAGTACCTATACTATTCTACGAATATATCAAGGAAGGTGGGGGGTGCTACGAACATAAATCTGCGGATATTGGTAGGTCTGCAATTAGTGACGTACGACTGGCTTATTCCCAAACAACTTCATTATTTTGTTCTTATAAGATAAGAATCTTAATTAGTTCCCAAGTTACTCCAAGGAATTATTATTATTTGAAAATACTTATTATTTTGTTCCCATTCTGCTCCATAGGTATCTGGAATCATTCTTAAAGTACTCCACCAATTATTCGTTATCAATTCCCACTATTTGGAAGTCTGCCAAAGCCTTAAAAGCTATACAATAAGAAAACAAGAAAAATCGCACTTTATTCAAACTTTTCCAATTACTTTAAGCTGAATCCCAAGGGGAGGCAATCACCAAGTGTCAATGACTGAACGTTGGTACAATGACTCCACTTGGAGGTAATAAAAATTTTGGCCAAAAATAAAACAAATCTGCACGCATCATTCGGTTGCGCCCCGAATCTTTTTAAAAGTTACCTTAAATGTGCGCTCCATAAAATATATATATATATATTCGTAACATAATTATTTTGAGGAAACAAGTATTTATGTATCCACATCATAACAATTCATATTAAATAATTAATTAAACCCTTCACGTTTTCATTTTCAATTTAAATAAATACATCAATAATTAAAAAATGACACTCCGTTGACATGCCCTCTTCCTGTTAATGTTTCATACATTCGAAGCCTTCTTCTGCGTAATTGGCGAAGTAATAGACACCTGTACGGATGAATACTAAACGGGTAAGACCAAACTGTGTAATGGAATAATTATGTAAATACAAGAGTGAACCTTAGTTTTAATTTGTTTCGAGTCCGTGGGAGCACCAGGATGCCATGACTCGACGTAGGTATCACGAAAATCGACTCAATCAAATGTCCGTAACGGATTTATGGTAAAATCGTACTTAGAGCCAACTAAGCGTAACCGATTCAAGTTTTTGCACCCTACTTGACTGAATCAGATTCACGTCTATTGTTTCGTGAGTGATGTTATTGTAAAAAAAAAGTCTGATAAAGTATCTATACATACACATTACCAGTTTACGTCGAAACTCGTTTCTAGAAAAAAATCCTCAAGGTTTTACTGCATATTCTTATAATACTCGGACTTGTCGTCATATGAAGCCTTGTCTGAGCCAGCCCAGCGACTGAATGCATTTTTAGATCTTAAATAACACTAAAAAAATACTTATTTCCAACGTGATACAATGTATACGTGAAGGCGATGATGTTAGTTACTGTACACTTGACCGCTTTGCGTGGTCCTGGCTTTATGCTAAAGCACTGTATCGTTGCATATCTTCTAGATTTACTTTATTGATAAAAAACATTTCAAGGATTCCCTATTCGACTTCGCAGGAACTCTCGGATATTGTGTCTGCTATTTAACATCCATCACAACCCTAAACGCCATTCTGTCTGCGGTAACGCTTTTCCTATGCCCAACCTTCTGATGCACCTTGCAAGTCGCATCCAAGAAATCTCCTTAAGGCCCAGATATATGCCAGTGACCTTGAGTGGTTAGCTTGCGTGTTTTGTAATGAGCTCACGCAACGCGTCGTACGTCCAGCCAGTAATAGGACTCGCCCATCCAGGACTGTCCCAAATAAGACGCATTATTAATTTATTAAACATAAAACAAACGGTATTTTAATAAAACACGTATACTAAAAGATCAATTATTAAATTATCTTTAAAAACGTGAAGATTCCAGAAAAATATGCTTGATAGATTTTGCGTATTGATTCTCAGTTTATTATCCACGTTAGACATACATTTAAAAATTAATTTCACTATGTAATATAAACATAATCTTAAATATTCACATATTAAGTTATTAAGAAGATGCTCTAATTTAACATATATTTTTTCCAAATCATTAACCCTACTCGTTTAGACGTGATTTTCGGTATAAAATCATTAAAATTCGGTTATCGTCGCCTTAAATCCCCTACCCACTCAACCGACTTCTACTCTTACTTCTTCTCTGTGCACGCGGTTCGGTTGTGGAATTCACTTCCACCTGACATCAGGGACTGCCAAACTGTTACAGTTTTTAAAAGAAAAATGAAAGAACATTATCTTTTAACTTATATAATTTATGTATTTATTATTTTATACTACATTTTAATTACACATAATATAGTGATATTTACTTTAGAGCTATGTAGATATGTATTTAAGTATATTCTCATATTGTATGTTTATATTTAAATTAGTCAATAGTTTTTTTTTTAATGTATTTTTCTTTCTCTTCTACTCTTACACACGTTGTCTACATCTCTTTATCTACTCTCCTATCGCAGGTATACTGCAAGAGATTTCTTTAGAAATAAGCATCACCTTTGGACGTATTTTTCTGTTCCTTTCTTCTTGTCTGTGTTTAAGTGTACAGTGGTCAGCACATCAAACTAAACAAAACTGTCAAATTTCTCTAAACGATTTTAAACTCTAAAATGTTGGTTAAACGTTCAAAATCGGACGAGAAAATTTGACAGTAGCTTGATGTGCTGGCCACCGCACATAAACTGTTAAATAATAGTACATTACTTACCAAGGGCTGTAAAAGAAAGAAAGCCCGAACTCGCAGGTATTTGTGACCCGAGCCGCAGGCGAGGGTTGTAAATATGCGATAGAGGGGTTTCTCTTTTACTGCCCGTGGTGAGTACACACTTTTACGTCTTCACCTGGCCACAATGCAAGTTTTACTGTACGCGTAGCGTGCGGTAAAACTCACATTATGGCCAGGTGTGACGTAAATATATAAATAATATTGCCTGTTTCATTTGAATCCATCCTTATAGTTTTTGTTTCAGTGTTGGTCCGTGTTCACAAACGACGTGTAACCGGACGTTACACCTCACCAACGGCCAATTTAGAATACATTACGCGACCTCTAAAACTTGTAATCTCCCTAACTGTTATACCTCGCTTTTATCTAAAATAACTGTAAATGAGTCAAGGCCTCCATTTAAATGTAGCAGATTATGTATCGTCACGTAAATGACAATGATAGTGCCTTAAACTCCGACCGGAAAGTAATCATTTGGATTATAGCTTGCTCTGTAATTGTTGTTATCAATGAGCAGCGTAATGTGCAGTTTTCGTAAACATTTTCGATGTTAAGTAAGTACTAACACGTAATGTGTGCGTTTTCTGTAGTTTCCAAGACAATTGCACTATTTTAGATTGGGAGGGAAAATCGCGACCGTTACAAATATGTATTTACAGAATTATAATATTAAAATCATCAATACAACCCTTGAGTTCAGTTCGCCCTATTGAATGATATTTAGGCCAACATAAAATCTGCCACCGACCTTCAAATAGATAAAAACGTAAAAAAAAAATTCGCGGGCTTATTTAGCACATCCGCCTTAAAACTTGACGGCAAAGATCGAAAGATTTCGGCTCCGAAATTATTTGTTAATTACAGTGTTCTTTAGTTCACCTTTATCAACTTTATAAGGGATTCAATTATGACGCCAATAAAAAATGCAACAAAATATGTAATAAACAATTAAATACGTCATCCCCGTTGAATGAATGTCATGGGAAATACTCGAGCTTCTAGGAGTTGCGCCCGCGCCGCCGTCTACGGTCGCGGATTTTAAATCAAATTGATTGAGCTTGATAAAAAGGCAACAATAAACCTCGCTTATCATTAGTTTTATGGTTTTAAAACAACACCACTGTTAACAAATAATTGTTCAAGTAGGTCAAGCGATGTGGCGAACTAGCGAATGAACAGCTCTGCGACACTAATACAAGTTCTTCGGACACTTGGACGAATTTACTAATTAGTTTACACATCGGAACCGGTTTCGAAAACAGACGTTAATATGTTTTATGTGATATCTAGCGCCACTGTAATGAGCACATCATCTTTAAGAATTTGCTAATATAATTTTTAAATAGAAACGCAGTATCGATGTAGCGTTCGAAACAGCTGCAGTAGCGAACACAAAACACAATAGCGTAATAAACATTACTGTACAATTAAACGAGTCGTTTCGTTGTTCTTAGTTACCCTAACGTGTGTGATAAGTGCCTGTATGTAAATTGCAAAATCGTCAGACCGTGATTTCATATCAAGTTCGAGTACTTAACCCGCATGTCCGTTTATAACAACTGTCTCGTTGTCAACCTCTGTTATATAAGGTGTATCTATTCAAACAACAAATATTTTAAGAGAAACATCTATTATAGGTGGTAAAAAAGCCATAGAAGCGAAAAAAATTGTTTTTATCTAAGTGTTTTTATTTTTACATAATTATTATAATTTTAAAATTGCTTGAGACATTTTGCAAAAAAAACCTTTACTTACTTATTCTATGAATGACCGACGGTGGCGGCACGAGCGCGGTGCCTTTTGATAATTAATCATCATATCAAATAATTGTAAATTATTAAATTTTTTAAATAAAATATTCAGATTAAAAAAAAAAAAAACATTCCGTGGTGTCTTTACCACTTATAGGTGTATCTCTTAAAATATTTCGTGTTTTAATAGATACACCTTATATATTAACGTATAGCTAAACCATTTCACGAAGTCCTGTTGGTTACTGCAATTTGAACCTTATGTTTAACGCCATTACAGCGACAAGACAGGACTTCGTGAAATAGTTTAACTATACCCACTTAACTTCTAATTTATATGAAGAAATTCTCGTGAAATATTAACTGACCTACGTCAATAGTTTCGCGCTTGGCAGACAAGATGTACACTGTGTAGTGGCCAGCACAACAAGCTACACGAAATTTTCAAATTTCTCCAAACGATTTTAAACTTTAAAATGTTGACGATTAAGTTCAAAATCGAATGAGAAAATTTTACGATGTGCTGGCGACTGTACAGTGTACATGGAAGCAGAAGTCACCAAGTAAGGTCGTGGTCAAGCAAGCCTATACAATATTGGGTAATTCGAATCGATCCAGATAAGTTATTAGCGTATCCAGAATTTCTCCTGTATTGTGGGTGCGTTTACAAACATTTAAACTCACATAGACATAAAGCCAGACCCGAAGCAACTACTTGTAGGTCATACAACCCCCTGACAGACCCCCGACCGTTATGTGTGGAGGCGACAGCCCCCGCCACTGCTAGTCGTACCATCAGCCAGGACTAACTTACTAGCCAAAACCCCTCTGACTCGAGCAATTCACACCATCAATTATATTCAGATCGAAATTGATATATTTATATGTCACTGGGGTGAATTCGCAAAAGTACTATTGTTTACACTGTAAAATTACTCGTAGTAATTTTATTTTATTAATTTTAGGAAAACTTACAGCTAATACATTTTATAACTAGTTCAATGTTTAAAGATGGCCAATTACAAGCTTCCACTAACAATTAATGTGAGTAACATTAACAAATACGCTAAAACAGCGAAGTATAAGAGAGACACATATCGACACCTGCAAGGAATAACATTGTAACTAATATTTAGTAACATACCAGTTACAACGTTATTCCCTGCAGGTGTCGATATGTATTATCTCACGCTCAAAAAATACAACAATAAAGAAAAGACAAAAATAAATGTTTACACATCAAAAAATAAATTGCTCAAACTTTACTTCCATAACGCTACTAGTAAATAAATCTAAATCTAACTCGGCATCCTGACACACCATATTAAAAGTACGACAAGCTCCTATCACGTACGAGTTCTATCTGTAGATAGTTCTGACTTGAGGCACATGGAGAAGACGTGGTCTCCGAAGAAATGCACTCGGTACATGCAGCCCGATCATGCTCAGGGATATCAGTAGATCCGTTCATAACACTAAATGAGAAAGCAAGATCTGCAATTTTCCATCGCTCGTGTAGAGGCAAAATATGAAATTTTTTACACCGACTTTTTTATATAGTTCTGGAGATAGGTATTTGAGCGATATTGAGTGTACCTTAAAAAATGATCATTATGATCTTCAGATAGATGTATTTTGTGCTTTAATTTTAATTTTGTGTGTGACTTGGCTATCGCATTAGGTTAAGGCCTGTAATGATAGTTTTATGGCATTTAAATAAATAAAATACAAATATTTATTCCGAGCGGGAATCGAACCCGCGACACGCAGTGCAGCATTTTCTAAACGATTACATCGACTTTATAGTTAAGTAGTTCAAGTCTTGAGTTGATAACGACACGTGCCTAGTTTCCATTCATACAGCCATTGTATTTGTATACCATAATCGTCACGTCTTTTGTAAACTTTATTTTCCACCACACATTATACGAGACAAAAGGAAAATGATAAATAACTGCAAATATTTAAGCACCATTATTCTCTGGCAAAATAACAGTCGGTTGACGGAGTGACGGAGCGCTTAAGTAAATAGTATTATGTTTTCAGTAACAAATGTTCGTTTTTAAAATACATATAATGGAGACGTTCGGAGAAAATGCATGAGACGCTTCGTATACTTGACAACATTGCAAAGAAATGCATTTGTTCAAACAAAGGATTCGACGTAAAATGTTTTTTTTTAATTCTTGGAGCAAGGAGGAAAAAGTAATTTGTAAAAAGTATTTGTGTAGGATTAAATGCTTATTTTGTATTTTAAGTGCATTATTATGGCTTATTCCACTAATCCCCCCTGAGAGAATCCCCCTCAGTGAGGAAAACTGAACCATAATGTAAAAAAAAACACTTCCAGGGGGATCTTGGAATAAGTTTTTTTTCTTCTTCAATTCTAGTTTTCCCTCCTAAGCGGAATTATCAGGGGTTAATTCTAGACTGTTTTTTATAGATTCCACTTTTCCTCTTAAGGGAGAATTTCAGGCGGGAATTGTGGAATAAGCCATTATTATCGGTCATTCACAACGTAATGGCGAATGTTGTTAGTTACAACGGATTATGTGGAATTTAATAATAATTCGTTATTTAATCACATTTCAAACAGGTACAAAAGATTGCCTCTACATTATTTTCGCCTCGAGATTTTTATCTTCAGACATTATTTTCGTCTCGAGATTTTTGTCATTAGAAGGATTGGGGTATTTTCGAAGCCGCGTAGGCATTTTCGTAGCACTTGTGAAACAATTATTTTGTTCTTTCGCGTAACGTTCTAAGGATGCCAAACGATTTAGCTAATTACAATAAAACATTACAGTCTTGTTTTGTATATAATGAACGGAAACCCTAACGTCCAGGCAAGGCATAACTAACTAAGAAAATAGGTGTCGTAGCGTTTTCGAAGGTCTCTCCTAAAAAGGAGAGGTAAGCTCTCATTACATAGGTAGGTATTTTTTATTGCTATTACTTCTTCTTTTATTTGTGTTAAGCATATTTTTTAACTCTTACTTCGTTTTTATTTTTGTGATGCACAGTGTTTTTAGTCTTATTTCGTTTTTATTTTTTGATGCATACTGTTACTTTGACTTTTGACCGGTATCTCTGTAAAAGCTAAATCTAGGCCTGATGACCTGTAACACAAGTTTTTTTTTTCCATAAACCTTATGTCTGGCACCAGTCTCTCTCAAAGGTGGAATACAGCTGAGACATTTTTTGTACACATGAACCTAAGTCAGTTTTGTGAAGAGAATAAATTATAAATTATTTACTTTATTTTCGGAAGGCTTACAGACTAATAACATTATAATAACAATAATATATAACTAAATTGCTAATTACAAGCCCCCACAAATAAATATAGAATGATTTCTCCCTCATAGTCTTAAGTTACATCTTATTTGTATAACCACATTAAAAGCAAATAAAAAATAATTTATATTCAATTTTATTTAGCTACTCTCTCAAAGTTGGTTAATTTTGTTTAATTTTTAGCTATTATTATTATTACTGGTACACTGAACATATATATTTATTTGGGTTAATATATAATTTATATACTTGTCTTGAGCAATTACTCCTTGTCTCCATCGCTATGATAAACGCTTTATAGGTACGGTCAGCGGCAGAGAAATCTCACCCCCTAGCAATGAATAAATACATTGCTAGGGGGTGAGATTTATCTGCAGCTGACTGTACCACCCATGTCTATGAAGTCTGATCGCTACTTATTCCAACACCAAAGGATTTTTGATCCCAAAACCAAATGTATCGTCCAAAATGTGTATTAAATTGATAAAATACACAAGGTTTTGTCACAGTTTCTTATTGTGTCAGTGTGTAACAGCAATGATTAGGAGGACCTCTCTAATTGACGATCATATTTGCTATCAGTTATCGCATCGATTTGAAATCATTCACTAAAAGGTCAGCGGTTTATTATCGATGTTGGTTGGACATAAATAGACAGAACTGTGTATATGGGACACAACTGTGGTGGGTCATGAAGAAGCGTGGGAATTCGATTCGAAAAACCGAGAATTTCTTAATTTTCGCTGTGAACTATTAACTAGAAACTATAACTTACTTGTAACGTAGAAATATAATTTATGTCTTTGGATAGTGTGATAAATAGAGATCGGATAGTCGGATCCATATTTACCTAAAGTTAATTTTTAGCTATGAAAGTATGGAAGCAGCTTCTTAAAATATATTTTTTGTAAGAAAATAACCCGTAATGCCAGGAATATCGGCAATGCATAACAAGTCGGGTGTATAGTATGGATGCGACATCAAAAATATTATAATATTATATATATTAAAAAAAAAATCTTGATTCTTGGATTGCATAACTATTCAGATGCATATTAATTTAAAATTATTTTAACCCCCTATGTAAATATGTGTATGTAGTGTGTAAGAGTAGGGGTGGTATGTGTTAGTGAAAATAAAAAATAAAACACTGGAACCGCGGGATTTATTCGATACAAAAGCGCTTTCCATAAGAGCAAACATCTCAACTTTAGGTGAATATGCATCCGAATATCCGATCTCTAGTGATAAACTTGTGTGATTATGGGATCGAAATGTAGATACAGATAACAGTTGGATCGGTTACCTAAACCGTTGAAATGTATTGTAGACTGTAACTATGACTAAGAAACAAACTTTTTTCTACGAAACAACATTATTAACATACACTAGAGTGCGAAAAATAAAAATTATTTAAAAATGCTTTACTCAAACTTGATACAATATTGGGTCAAAAATTCATTGTTGTGACACGGTCACCTGAAAACTTGTCATTGACTAAACTCAGACAAGGTAAGCAAGAGCAACAGTAAAGCAGTTATTTTTAGGGTTCCGTACAGTGCAGGCAAAACTGAGAGTTCTTATTAACGTATGCCTCTCACTCAATGAGACGTGCTCGAAATTTACCCGAAGTGAAAACTAGTATTATGAATTCTTAAGAGTCAATTCCGGAGCGGAATCGTCGTTGTGCATACGACAAGGTACTTATGGGTGACTGACTGATCAGATAACACTATTGTGTAGTCTAGAAGATATTTTAATACTTTAGTATTTGTCTAGCCTAAAAGCTAGAATCCTATTTCATACAAGTGTTTTCCCCTTAGGCGCAGTTCATATGTTCTAACGCGAGACACAACTTTTTTTTAATGCTTTTTCAAAACTTTTTCTAAATGAGCAGAACCCTTTGTCTGTTATACGGTTCACGCTATTGGTGCGATACCAATATATTAACGATTTAAGTTAATAAAGTTAAGCACAATCGCAATCTGAATGATTTTGAAGCAGATTCCGTGTAAGAATGCGTACGGCAGAAAGTCCACACGACTTGTGAACGCACTTCACCCTATTGCCTGGTAATTAGTGACCGATATTTGAACACATGATTGTACTCATGATAACAGAAAACATTCCAAAGGAAACTTTTTTTTTTAAATTTACTTCTCACTTGACCCCAATCACCCCTATAGAATATTGAGTACCTAACAAGAATAATACACCATCAGCATAGATTGCTAATCTATTGCTTCTTATGTTCAAAAAATTTGTCTGGAATTAGATTAGATTCTTCTTGAATCTTGTTGACCTGTCAGAATGAAACCGATTCCTACTGAGAGTGTGTTATATTTAGGCGTCTGATACGAAATAAAATCCATTTAATTAAATTAAGTATAGTGTGAAACATTCTTAGTTTAGTACTTACCTACTCACTTCAATTAGTCCCTATTTACCTACTATATATTTAAATAGTCAGACTCCCATTCTTCTTCGGATCATTGAAATCTTGAAATATGAAAACAAGATATTTTTTTTCACAAAGTTCGAGTACATTCATAAGGTACTGCATTCTGCAGTGAGGGCTCTACTTACATTTTACGTCACTCTAGTCGTATGACAGAAAATAAAATTGTTACTTGGTACACACGGCCACAAATCAAGCTATACATTTCCAGCTTAGGCTGATCTCGCATTGTATAGAATTTCCGTACAATGAGAGGTCAGCTTATACTGGAAATGTATAGCTTGATTTGTGGCCTTGTGTACATGAAACTGTACGTCATATCGACAAATATAATTATAATTATTGATTCAGGTAAAAACGTCGCCAAAGTTGAACGGATGAAGAGAAATTTGGTACCGTCCCTAAATTAATTGATGTACAGTGGCCAGCACATGCAAGCTACACGAAACTGTCAAATTTCTCCAAACGATTTTAAACTTTAAAATGTTGATGATTAAGTTCAAAATCGAACGAGAAAATGTGCTGGCCCCCGTACTTGCAGTTGTGCTTAATGCATGCAAGTTATATTTGAATTACATACTCTTTTGTTTACTTACTTTTGCAAACTAGGTACGTCTCTAAGCTCCACTAATTATCATCGAATGCAACAATTTTCTGGTTACTAATTGCTATCTACTCGTAAAGAATAGCATTTACGCCATTTCCTCCCGTGGGTATCGTAAAAGGCGACTAAGGGACTTATTAGAGAAAGGCAGCACCGCTCACAATTTTTTTTAACATCATACGAGTATTGCGATCGCCAACCTACCTACCAAATGTGGCGATTATGGCAAATTCCCACCTTTTAGGGGAGGAATACTATGTCCAGCAGTGAATGTCTTTTGGCTGAAACAATGATGATGATGATGACTCTACGCGCGAAATTTTCGGAATATTTTTTTTAAATAATTATTTATTCCGAAATTTCATATTGCTATGCATAGAAACCATTCCGAAACAGTTTCTCACGCCAATGTCGTCATTTTCCTATAAACACAAAACGAAGTTTGACCAAACAAAACATTCATTCTATCGAATCATTCTATCGAAGGCACTGAAACAATCAATCTATCGAAGGCACTGAAATGTTCGATGGAAATTATTTTATAATCGATAAAAGAGTCGGAACTAATGCACTTCATACATTAACAGTCTCGCAACATGTAAAGCGGGGCTGCACGTTACCGAGACGGAAACCCCACGATATAATAAAATAATCGTAACCATTTCACTTGATTTATACTTGTTACCGCATCACCCAAACTGTATCACATGAAATATAACGATCCATTTCCCAAGGCACTACAACTGTTAAACGTCAGTTAATCTTACAATAATCGCTTCGTGTGCAGAAGGCATACATACGTACTATGTGCCCCATCACATCAGGGACATGTATGTATCTATAGTCGAGCTGCGCTGAAGCTGTTCAAAACTATGTCAGTTTATCTGTGCCTAACGGTCACCCCTTCCTTGTATTTGCTTTGTACATTTCAAATATCTTTGCATTGAATGTATGTGTATAAAAAAAAAAATCTTTACATGTTAGACGGCTCCAAAGTGTGCCGATTGTATGAGTAAATATTAGAATGCGTCATTTATTTATTCATTTCGACGTCTTGATAAGAGATCTTAGAACTTTGAGCGTAACCAATATATGAACGCAGAGAAATGTCAGATTGAAATTGAATTGCTAGAAATATAATGATAAAATTCAGTTTTGATGTGTGTGTAAATGCTACATGCGAACTAATCATCAAAGACCTGACGTCACACAAATCCTGCAACACGGAATCAGAGTTACCGCGCGACTAGCATATATAATATTCAAACACGAAATATTTTAAGAGAAACATCTTTAAGTAGTCAAAAAGCCATAGCAGATTTTTTTTTTTAATCTAAGTGTTTTATATTTTTACATAATTATTATAATTTTGAAATTGCTTGAGACATTTTGCAAAAAAATCCTTTACTTAGTCTATGAATGACACGCCCGGACGCGGCCACGGTGGCAGCACGAACGCGGTGAATTTTGATAATTAATCATCATATCAAGTAATTTTAAATTATTTAATATTTTAAATAATATACTCAGATTAAAAAAAAATCGTTTACATGGCTTCTTTACCCTATAGGTGTATCTCTTAAAATATTTCGTATTTGAATAGATACACACTATACACAACATCCCGTCATCAACTGTCGGGCAGTTGGCCACTAGACAACACCCGTCTGGTCGGAGGATCTTCCCTTTTCTATAGAGTACTAGCTTTTGCCCGCGGCTCCGCCCGCGTAGATGTCGGTTATCGCGTAAAAAGTAGCCTATGTCCTTCTCTGTATCCCAGGCTATATCTCTGCCAAATTTCATGACGATCGGTTCAGCGGTTTAGGCGTGAAAACGTAACATACAGACAGACAGACAGAGTTACTTTCACATTTATAATATTAGTATGGATAGTATGGATGAGTGAATTGTCCCTGTTTCTCATACCTATATAGATGTGTGATGCTGAAGACTGATGAAATTTGAACTAAGCACTAATAACGTGAATTTTGTTGTTTCCAGATGTACATATCTAGTCTAGTTACATTTTGAACAAACAACAAATCGATCTTACTATCTTTCTGATATCAAAACAGTGTCCGTATTATTTAAATTGTTTGTCTTTTTTGACGGATCACCGCTCAACTGTTGCTAGATTTTAACGGGACTTCAATTCATATTAGGTGCAGTCAAAAGCTAAGATGGATTCAATAACAAACTCCATCATAATCAAGCGGTATCTATTATTAAGTCCTAATATAATCTGTTCAAAATTAATAGCAGCGCCGTTATATATCATTACAAATATCAATTTATAAATGGTACATGCAACTATTAAATATCTCGAAGTAAAATAATAATAATACAGTCCAACTATGTTTACCTACTCAGCAGGAAATTCGGAATTATAATTCAATTAGAATCTTAATTATCTAAGCAGCACACGGTGGCCTTATCGGGAAGATTCTAAGGATAACTACAGGAAAAATCGTGCACCTATTTAATCTGTTATGTATGGTATGTTGAGTTCACGACATTGAATCTCAAGAATAACTCTCAAACTCACATAATAAGGCAAATATTTCACGAAAAACGTTTAATTAAAATAAGTGCATATTATTTCTATTGTTTCATGATAATTATGTCAGGTTGTATATTTCATTTCGTGCATGTCAACAATTTAACAAGATTCAGAATCAGATTCAGGTTTTAGATTTATTTATTTGCCAACAATGTAGGTACAGGCATAATATGGTACATCACTGTTTCCGCTACATTCTACCTTACGGCATGCAAAGTTGTAAAAACAAAAAAAAAAAACAAAAAACTATTTTCATATAAATCAAGCAGTCGTAAAGACTAACGATGAAATTTTCATTTAAATTAAAAAATAATAATTAAGTCATTCTGATATAATATAAATTCTCGTATATATGTCATATAAATTTTTTCATTGTTATATTTTTATGATTTAAAAAGTCTTTTATACAATAATAACATTTTTCTAATAATAATGCAGTCAGCTTAGATTTAAATATTCGTAAAGAGTGTTCTTTAAATTGTGCGGAATTTTATTATATATGAAAGCAAGCAAGGCTATATATATATATATATATTTTATTTTATTTTTTCTTAAAAAACGTTGCCCCACACTAAGAATTTCTCCTGTATCGTGGGTGCGTTTACAAACATTTAAACTCACATACACAAACAGCCAGACCCGGAACAACTACTTGTAGATCATACAAATATTTGTTCCGTGCGGGGATCGAACCCGCGACACGCAGCGCAGCAGTCAATCGCTTAACCACTGCGCCAACCGTGCCGCCAATTTTTTATTTTGTCAGATTTCGCAAAATAACTAACTTATTTCCCATGGCTTTAAGAAATTCCGCATTATCGAACCGTAAAGGTGTTATGTATAAAAATCATTTAAAATTCCTGCGTTACATTAGTAGGCAAGTCATATGAGATAAGGTGTAACATAAATCGCGACGATGAAAGTGTATTACAAAATATTTCCTTTTAAAACTTCAAGTTACCTACTCGTAGTAACGCTTTACCAATGAACTGATTATAAATTAGGTAAATATTTATTAGGTAATAGGCAATCAGCAGAGATCGCAATAGGTAGAGTTAATTTTCCTAAACTTCGATGGAGGATGTAACATAGAGTGGATAATACCTCCTCTAAAATCCCGGAATAATTATAATGACGTTTAAATCCCGGGATTTAAACACCACGAATTATTTATTGGACTTTATTTATGGTTACAAAATTATTGAATCCATACTAATATTATAAATGTGAAAGTAACTGTGTCTGTCTGTCTATCTGTCTGTCTGACTGTCTGTCAGTATGTTACGTTTTCACGCCTAAACCGCTGCACCGATCGTCATGAAATTTGGCAGAGATATAGCCTGGGATATGGAGAAGGACATAGGCTACTTTTTTACGCGATAACCGACATCTACGCGGGCGGAGCCGCGGGCAAAAGCTAGTCATATATATATAACATTTTTAGGATTACGTACTAATATTTCTAAAAAGCTCCTTAATTTAAAAGTTTTTAAACGGAACACTAAAAAATTTAATGTTTTTTTTTAAACAATATTTTGTAACTATAAATAAAGTCCAAAAAATAAATCGAGGATTTTAAATCCCGGGATTTAAACGGCATTATATAATTATTCCGGGATTTTAGAGGAGGTATTATCCACTCTATGTTACATCCTTCCTCGAAGTTTAGGTAAATTAACTCTACCTATTCCAATCTCTGGTAATCAGGCAAAAGTTCTTTAACAGTTTAACTACAGGACATGCAGACATTCTTGAACATCATCTGCTAAGCCTTTTTCCAACTATATTGAGGTCAGCTTCCAATCTAACCGAATGCAGCTGAATACCAGTATTTTACATGGAGCGACTCCCTATCTGACCATCACAACCCAGTTACTGGGTAACACGATACCCCTTGGTAAGACTGGTTGTCAGACTTTCGGGCTTCTGACGACCCGTAACAACTGTCAAAAATATACAAATGACAGCTGGGTCCAACGGCTTAACTTGCTTTCCGAGTCACGGAGGGGTGTTGGTATGTAAAGATGATCACCCAACCACGGAACAACCACGGCAAGCGCGACCTGTGAGGCTGTTATTGCTTAGCAGCCGTTCTTAGAACCTTTGCAGAAGTCAATTCTTTTAAATTAACGTTCATCCTTTGTGGACATGCGTTCAGGGCCTCAAGTTTGCTATTACAATAGTTTCAGAATGGTCTATCATTGATTTCATAATTGTTGATATTGACAAGTTTGGTAATCTACTAATATAATGGCGTCATTATGACTTTCTAATGGTCAGCCACTGACACTCCATTGAAAGAATTGGTAATCTCGTACATAATGACAAATGCAACTTCCTACTAAACTTCCAACTTCCTACTACTTCAGATTGCTTATAACACTAATAAATAATATGTAAAAATATATATAAATGAAATCTGGCATGAATAAATGTTCAAAATGCCATTGTAATACAATTCTATTACGAGAACATAGACCGACCAATGATACACATTATGAATTTAGCAGATTACGAACTTTTAGCAAAATGACAATGGGATCGTGTTGGAGTGACGAATTTATAAAAATAGCAGACTTGGGTCCCAGTTTCCACAGCAATTTCCGAGAAACATTATCGTTGAAACATTTCCATATGTATTCGGATATCTATATTTTAATACTCGATATTTTTTATGGTCGATAATTACAGCGAAATCGTTGTACCACGATGTGCAGCCTGCGCAAACTTTATTACCCGTTATTACTGCATATATATTGCAGGAATTTAGATGCAGACAATTAACTTTTCGACACCTAACAAAAAATAAACAAGAATCAGTAATATATTATAATATAATACTAATACGTTATCTCTGCAAGGAATGTAAATAACTTGACTCATCTACGTTAGTCTCGAAAGATTGAATACAATGTTGTACAAGAGTGCAGACTATTTTAATGGGCAAGATCATTAGCGTACAAAATTTCAATTAAAATGACGTTCGTTTGATAAATCTAATTTTAGTTTGTGTTTTGTGGCGGAAACTTTGATATTGTATTAGTAGGTATGGATTGCATATCAATTTACGATCCGTAATCTCATTTGCCTCGAGGCGGCGACTATCATGCATTGATGAGTTTAGGAACGACTATAGCATTTATTAAACTGTATTGATTTATTTAGCATCACACATTATTGTTTTCCTATTATTATTGCCAGAACACAACATAAGTATAATAGTTTTGAAAAGCCTAAAAGGAAGAAGAAACTACTCATGTTGGAAGCAATAGGTCAGTTTGTATGAGACAATCCACTGAATCAGATTTTAATTTTATTTGTTGATTTTTATGTTCATTGTTCATATACCTTTTAACTTCTAGGTAGGTACTGCTTCGTTAACTAAGAATAAATTGCACAACGATATCGATAGGTAGGAACAATGCAAAACACATTGACGACTATAAGAAAAAGAAAATGTATACCCGTGATCACATGCACGAGTAGTCAGGCCAAAGCTAATTCCTATCCATACTATGTCTTAATGTTTCGAAAATACTCCATACGCCCCTTTGTCATAAAACAATCATAAATCAATCTGCCTAGCCTAATTCCCAACTATGTTGGGGTCGGCTTCCAGTCTAACCGGATGCAGCTGATAACCAGTATTTTACATGGAGCGACAGCCTATCTGACCTCCACAACCACCTGGGTAACACGATACCCCTTGGTAAGACTGACTGTCAGACTTTTGGGCTTCTGACGACCCGTAACGACTGTCAAAGGTCCATGAATGACAGCCGGGACCAACGGCTTAACGTGCTTTCCGAGGCACGGAGGAGTCTCGGTATGTAAAGACCCCGGCAAACATAGCTTAACCTGACGGATCGACCCGTGCAGCTGTTATTACTTACCCATGAGCTCCTCATAAAAAAATCATATTTTTTGTAAAAATTGAAATAATAAAGCAAAATATTTTCAATAAAGAGTCAGCTACGAGTCAGTACGCTAAGACGATCCTTATAATACTTCCTCATTGAATCACCCAAGGAAGTGGAACAGAATGATTGTAAAAAACCTCAATTAATAGCTACGAGCAGATAAGCGGCCAATTAACAAACCAGCCAGAAGCAGTTTGTAACATGGAAGATACGCATCCTTCTTTGTATGAAACAGATATTATATTATATTATTATTATTACTCATGAATTATTTCAGCGTGTCGTTTCTGGTCGGGATACGAATCACATTAAAAAAAATGCCCGTCCGTCATAAGGTCTGCCGACAAAAGTGAAAACAATACTTTGGAATAACTGCGTTCTTTTTTTGAATTTTTAAATGGCTACGCGTCGCCATTCTGGCAAACACGTCACGACCATGACGCGCATTTCGGTGACGCGAACCCATAAGTTTTTCCCCTACCGAAAATCGGTCAACGCGGTTAAATAAATTTTTCACTTCAACAAAGTGTAAAATCCTTTCTAAAGCTGGGTATCGACAATGTTTGAGCATTAATAATATATGTTATATGAGCCTCCTTTGCGTGCTCATAAAAACGGCCTTCATGATGAAGCAGATGCTTTGAGCACAATTGACGCGTGAACTTAGTGGAGCTTTAGACCATATAAATTTTAAGGCAACTGCAAACAGGCTCGACACAAAGACCGCGTGCCGCGCGACGAGCGGTCTCTTTGTGTCGCGTCGCGTGTCGCGCCAGTTTTAGGAGCCTTTACTGCTTAGAAGTCAAAACAAAATAAAATCCGAGATATACTAAGTCGCTCATATGAAAGACTTCATCGACTCAAGGGGTTCAAGTCTGCTATTTTTATAAATTCGTCACTAACACGATCCCATTGTCATTTTGCTAAAAGTTCGTAATCTGCTAAATTCATAATGTTCGATCATTGGTCGGTCAATAGTCTCGTAATAGAATTGTATTACAATGGCATTTTGAACATTTATTCATACCAGATTTCATTTATATATTATTTTTACATATTATTTATTAGTGTTATAAGCAATCTGAAGTAGTAGGAAGTTGGAAGTTTAGTAGGAAGTTTCATTTGTCATTATGCACGAGATTACCAATTCTTTCAATGGAGTATCAGTGGCTGACCATTGGAAAGTCATAATGACGCCATTATATTAGTAGATTACCAAACTTGTCAAAATCAACAATTATGAAATCAATGATAGACCATTCTGACACTATTGTAATAGCAGACTTGAGACCTTGGATCTTGTCAATGTAAACGCGCGGCGTCCTTGTGGTATTAATAAACTAGGAATGGACAAGTATTCGTGACAATGAGCCGTGGGAATGCATCTGTACCTACTGCTTGGTTTATCGTTAATCTGCGAATTGGGTTATAAGTACCTATAAGTAAGAAGCGATTTATTATCAAATTAAGGCTCCTACGAACAGGCGCGACACGCGACGCGACACAAAATATTGCGTGCCACGTGAATAGCGGTCTCTTTGTGTCGCGTTGCGTGTCGCGCCTGTTTTGTAGGAGCCTATATAGGCACCAGAAACTTGTGATTACTATTCTAATAAATTATCGCTGAATCTACTTTACTAAGTTAGACGCATTTTATAACCAAGTAGCTGTTGCACGCACAATCATAATGGTCCTCATGGACTAAGTGCGAAAACCAAACCCTCTCCACATAAAACATAGAAAAAGAAAGAAAAAAAGAAAAGAAAATGCGTCTATAGATTTTTTTTAAACTAGCTGTTGTCCGCGGTTACGTCTTCGTGACTTTCCTAAAATAAAAGTAAGCCTACATTACTCTTTATAACATCAGCTATCTGCCAGTAAAAGTCCCGTCAAAATCGGTCCAGCCGTTTCGGAGATTAGTCGAAACAAACAGATTGACCGAGAAACAAAGTTAAAGTTTTTGTTATACGTAGGTACTTTCTTATGCATTTAGTAAAAAGCTGTTAATTTGACATTACAAACAGACACTTCAGTTTTATTTATATAGATTTGCCTCATATACATTACTTATGTATACTCCATTTTTTATAACATTAGATAAATAACTGTTCTCACCCTTTCGTTATTTCGATGTAAACGTTTAATAAACTCCGTTATTTCACGATAAATACAAAGCACTGTAATCTATTTACCATTTACATTAAAAAAATAACTCTAAAGTGCAGTAATTTCAACAATATTACACAATAACTGTCGTTATTTAGCCGTTATTTGTCTAATGCTATATAGTAAATGGAGTATAAATCAAGGTAGACACAGTAACAAACATGTTATTACAGCTACGCAGGGAAAACTTAATTAATAGTCGGTATTAAATTAACGTTTCTACATACAAATAAACCTCGAAACGTTAAACTTCAGCACCATAAAATGCTGAAACCTTGACAATTGTGATTATTTGCTGTCTGGGTGTCCTTAAAATTTGTCGAGTACGACTCAAATGAGCATAATATAGAGAACTAGTTGTCACAGATACGGAGGCAGCGTGAAGATTTCAGCAAACGGACAATATAATTACGCGTAACTGTGTTATTGAAAAATACAACGTACAATCAGTGACGCTTGTACACTAAAATTACTTTTCACGACCATAAAAGTAGCCATGTTGAAGTTACAATGAGTTTGGGACGTCGACGACGTGTTTGGACGCTAGGAATATTTTTACGAGTGTATTGTCGCAATTTTAAGTTAATTTTTCAGCATGGATCAACGGCCGGTGATATCTTTTACACAACAATAAGAACTGGGCTTAAGAGGGCGCATATGGGTCCACTAGAAAAAAATATTATCTCGTGACTGAGAAGGAATTATGAAAAACGGCTCAACAAACACCTCGGTAAGTGTGTCTAGAATTTTCTAATACCTTTTATAAAGTTTCATATTGAGATACGAATAAAAAAATATTATCTCGTGACTGAGAAGGAATTATGAAAAACGGCTCAACAAACACCTCGGTAAGTATGTCTAGAATTTTCTAATACTTTTCATAAAGTTTCATATTGAGATACGAATAAAAAAATATTATCTCGTGACTGAGAAGGAATTATGAAAAATAATTCCTTCTCAGTCACGAGATAATATTTTTTTAAAGGAGTGGCACTTGTGGACTCATATATGCCCTTTTAAGATTACAGTCCCTTTTTTAACCGAATTAAAAAAAGGAGGAGGTTCATGTATGTATTTTTAATTTATGTTCATCGATATTTTCGTCAATTGTTGACCGATTTTGTATTTTTTTCTTGTATTTGGTAGAGGCCTGCGCAGTGGTGTCATATAAATTATATTGACTTTGCTTGGGTAGTTTTTGAGTTAGCTTCCATAATACGTATTTAATCCACTTGGTGTATCTTGATGATGTTATACTACCTGGCACTGTTATTTACATAGCAGATAGTGGTATATGAATAGGTGAGCTTTAATATCGGAACTTTAATTTCGGAAGTCGGTGGCAAAAAAATAAAATAGTTAAGGCGCGTACAGACAGGCGCGATATCGCAGGCACGACAGGCAGCGCGACCATTGTCGCGCCCGCGATATAGCATCAGTGTGTGGGAGGCGTTAAAGTAATATTCACTTTGTACTGTTTTTTATTATTGTTTGGCGTAGGTATTTTACGTCCATTGTTCATGCGTTTTGCATGGCCCTCCTAACATGACTGTTTAAAGAAAACCCTTCTGGTAAGAACCACAAAAAACGATACAGGACAAAAAAATATATATATATGTCACTGATTATATCATCCGATTAGCTGGTTTGGGTTGTAATCGTTCATTACAAATACAAATACATATCGTAGGTATAGCCGGGATTTCCTTCCAATGCCTTCAAAAATTTCGGATGCTCGTTTATAATAAATACCGATTTATAATCGGATTTCTTAGTCGATAAATCCTAATTTGTTGTGTCAGGTAAAGTAAACAAAACAAGGAAAATACTAACGCTCTTGAGATTATCGCTAAATGTGTCATCATAAGGCATACAAGTATGTATTGGGCCATTCATGTATGTAATAAAAGTAGACGTGTAGTCGTTTCAAGAAAAAGTAGGTATATGTGCCGTTTTGTTCATGTTTTTTCCGTGAGGTTTGAGCTCTCTGTAGGGAAGTGTACTTACAAGTTTAGTGACGTATGAGTCATTTTAAATATGGAACCCGTACCTACGTTTTTTTTTTTTAAATCAGCCTTTTCTGATTCAGTTGTCGTTCATTCGGCAAGACTCTGCAATTGATCGACCATCCTTACGATTCTTGTGGATTATATCCACAAGAATCGTAAGGATGGTCGATATAGTTAGTGGACATTTTAAATGTAGGCATTACGAATTCGTAATAAATTCAGTTCAAAAACATGGCATGTTTATCCTCGCCGAGACCTTAAGGAAACTTTTGATTGAGTCTTCGATTTGTATTAGTCATAGGACGGTGCCTAACCTTATTTAATATATTGTAATAAATTTTAGAATAAACAATAATAGAGGAAAATATTTAGAATTTGAACAGACTAAGTACAAAGTTAAAAATGCGATGGTGATCACATGGTGATGATGGTGGTGGTCTATCCATTATAAAAAAGTAAGTTGGAGTCTCATTTCCTATGAAATGTATGGGAAAAGATTTTTTGCGATTTTTGACTTTTCTAGTACTGGTAGAACGGGGCTATTTGGATTTTCGGGGGTTATTTGGAATAAAGTACCTAATTGTAAGATTTGAGTTGACATAAATTCTACCAAAACACCATATACAGCTTTTATTTTATTTCTGGTCTTGTTTACTTTTACAAATTTTCGTACGAAGATCACAATTCAAATTTGTGTCAACTCAAATCTTACAATTGCTTTGTTCCAAATAACCCCCGAAAACAACAAACCTCAGTTGGTCTGATTTTTTTTTATCCTTATACGAAACAGACGATTGGCATCAAAAAAAGTTTTTGCGAAAATGGCCAATTTTCTTGCTGACTGTACATTTCTTTTTTCAAAATCTTCGAATGGGAATCAAAATTTCTCAGAACAATAAGGATAGTCTTCTAAGATTTTTCTGTAAATACAACGGTACCTACCCTTACTTCCCTGTCTCAAAAATCCATCCTGTATACATATCGCACCCCCGGTGCAACACTGTCACTTATGCAACACTTATGCAAAAAGTAACTTTTTCAGGAGAAGTGTATTAATTTTAATCATTTGGTTTCATTTATTTTGTTTAATATAAACTTAAATTTAGTTGTTATATTTGTTTGGTTTATTGTGAATTTCGTTTATAACAGACCAGTATTTATTTAATAATTAGAAAGCATAGAGGGTACATATTATGTAGACTTAACTATCGCATTAGGGCAGTGGTTCTTAACCGGTGGTCCGCGGACCACTGGTGGTCCCTGGAAGCTCCCGAAGTGGTCCGCGAAGCCATCCGAAAAATATTAAATAAGTGACAACAAGTCACAGACACAATGACACGCGGCGAGAGTGCGCTACGAGTGAGTGAGAGCCAGTCAAGTCAGAGTGGCCAGCCGGGACTCGTCAAATGTTACCTGAAATGTATATTTTTTTATTGACAAAGATTCGCGAAATTGCTAAAAGTTACCTAACTTTATTTTTATCGTCAAATCTATGGGGCTCTCGGCGCTTCTGATAATTAAAAACAAGCACCGAAATAGTCTGGATGCTAGTGTCTACATGCGTTTCGCTTTGAGTAGCACTGAATCAAGGATTCAGAAGTTAGTAAAGAGTATGCAGTCACAAAAATCGCATTAAAATATAATAATTGTTTTAAGCCAACAGCTTTTTTTTTGTAGATAAAACAACCCTTTAAGTTACATATAATTGTTTATTACCTCAGACAGTTGGTGGTCCATAGTAAGACAGAAATTTTGTCAAATGGTCCCTCATCACTAAAAGGTTAAGAACAACTGCATTAGGGTAACCTGTCATGATAGATATAAGGTGTTAAAATAAATAAATATATGTCGGTATGTCTTAAATACGTATTTTTTTACCTACGAATTCTTGACTGCCAACAATTTATTTGCACATTGATGTCTATGTGATTATGTAAATTAGTTTTATTATTTTATCAAACAGGATTTAATTGGTTTAGTTGTTTTTCGTAACAAACATACCAAGTCCTTCGTTAACGTGCTAATGCCATTAGAACAACAATTAACAATTTTTTTCTGTACAAAATATGATAAAGATCGTTCTTATATTAATAATACTGAATAACACTTCATAAACACCTCAGGTAGCGATCAAAATAATGAATAGCTTCAAATTGTTCGAAAAAAAAAAACTGTTTTGAGACGTCTAACCTCATTGGACCAACTGAACAAATCTGCTGTGCAAATACATGTACAGTGGAACGTATTTCATATAATTTCGTCGTCAAAAACTTGCAATACCTATCACTAAAATAACATTGCTCCAATTTACATGTCGAGGTACTTACTGCTCGATTCTGAAAAGCTACGAACAGGTAAATTTATTAAAGTTACAAGTAGCAGATAATCTGTAATGTTTATTTGCAAAAAAGAAACGATGCAATATTGGCTGAGCTAGCATAAACATTGATGGGTTATTTCACAAATCCCCCCTGAAATTCCCCCTTAGGAGGAAAAGTGGAATCTATAAAAAACAGTCTAGAATTCACCCCTGATAATCCCGCTTAGGGGGAAAAACTAGAATTGAAGAAAAATAAACTTATTCCAAGATCCCCCTGAAAGTGATTTTTTTTTACATTAGGGTTCAGTTTTCCCCATTGAGGGGGATTCTCTCAGGGGGGATTAGTGGAATAAGCCAACATTGATTAGACTCGTTTCAAATGAACAGAAGGTGTATACAGTCGTTATAGCTTTCGATAACGGCGACCCTTTGAAATTATTAATCCTATAGTCTTCCATAAAAAAAAAAATTGGTAAGACTTTTTGCAATATTGATTCGCAAGAATCGGATCTTATTTTACTTATTCTCGCCAGACCAAGTTTTGTTTTAAGGCTTCTCCAAACAGGCGCGACACGCGACGCGACACAAAGACACCGCGTGCCGCACGACGAGCGGTCTCTTTGTGTCGCGTCGCGTGTCGCGCCTGTTTGTAGGAGCCTTTAAATACGTACCTTACCACACACAGAACCAATGGCTTTCATTTTGACAGTTCAACAATATTCATTGCGTTATTTACGTTGTTGAGTAGATAAATTTTTCGAACAATGAATCAATCAATAAAAAATATCCATCAAAATCATTCAGATTGTGTTCGAAATTATGTTCCCAATTCGATGGCCCCACCGAAAAAACGTATAAGAGAAAAATGACAACTTTTCAGCAAAAAATAAAAACGTTTAAACTTCAATAACGCTCATTTCATTGTAAATAGGTATAAATAATGTATAATCGAATTATTGGTAAAAAAAATAAGCTATAGATATGTATATTCACTTTCTTGGCGACTCAAAAAGCATGTAATTATAACATAAACTATTACTATTTCCCTAGAATAAAGAAATTCACTATTATAATAGGCGTGTTTTGAGACTAAAATTCATTAAAAAAAAAAGAAATTGTGGGTGCAGGATAGGCAAAAGAAACGAAAAATATAAAAAAAAAAATCGTGTAAGAAGCATTGCACGTTTATTCGGTGGGGCCATCGAATTCTTTATTCTCAATTCTTTATTGCGTACCATAATGTTTAAAGTTGGTAGGGAAATATACTACTCGTATATAGTTACAATATGGATCCTGTCGGGCACAGCATAGATCATCAAGTAGGAGAGACGAGGAAGAACACTGGCTGTTTCATGTGATAAGTTTAATTATTTGTTAAGTAGTTAGTAAGTTATACTGTTTTATTAATACAGAATAAAATTTAAGAATTATGATTAGTGTTTTATAAATTATATACATTTATTTATTTAGTAACATTTGTAAAAACCCTTTATTTTGTAAAAGAAACTCAATTTTTTTTATTTTTTTATTTTTTATTTTTCATTTATACAAAAGAACACAGGATTACTTAATAAATAGCAACTAAAAACCACTAAGGTTTAAACTTGTGTTATCATGAGTCTATCTCAATATCTAACTATACTATGAAGCATTTTATATGTACGCGTTATTGCCGATACAATTAATTAGGGAGCCATGCCGGTCACAACTAATGCAATAGAGTTGGCCGGTAGAGTTAAAGGTATAGGAAGGAGGGCTTTAGTCTCTCTTTATGACCCGAATTTAAAAAAGAAGAAGGTTCTATGTTCTACTGTATGTATGTTTTTTTTTTTAATGTAATGTCCACCGATTTCTCTATCGATTGTGAACCGATTTTGAAAGTTCTGTTTTTGTTTGAAAGGGTATACTTTCGAGCCCCATATAATTTTTACTAGCTTTAGCCCGCGGCTTCGCCCGCGTGGATGTCGGTTATCGCGCAAAAAAAGTAGCCTATGTCCGTCTCCATATCACAGACTATATCTCTGCCAAATTTCATGACGATCGGTTCAGCGGTTTAGGCGTGAAAACGTAACATACAGACAGACAGACAGACAGAGTTACTTTCACATTTATAATATTAGTATGGATTAACTTTGCTTGGATAGTTTTTGAGTTAGCTTCGATAATACGTATTTAACCCACTTTGTGTATCTTGGTGATGTTATAATACTTCCTGTCACTGTTGTTTACATAGCAAATAGAACGAGCGAATTGGTATGGGGTAGATACCATAACTAAAAAGGAGAAAAAAATCTTTTTTACAAATAAAAAACAAAAAAAACAACCGACATCCAAAAAAGCAAGTTCTCAATCAGTTGAGAGCATTAAGAAAAGGTAAAATTATTATTATTTTTATTAAAAGAAGAGTTTTTTTTTTAGTTAAACAAAAAAAAACCAGATAAGTGCGACTCGGACTCGCCCACCGAGAGTAAATTTTTTTTAAATGTCATCTCGCAGTTCAACCTATGAGTTTGTCTACTGCTTAACGGGACTTTCCCGTGGGTGCTCAATAAGTTAAGGCCTCCAGCCAAGGCCCACCGAGGGTTCCGTACAATTTTTTTCGAGCGGTGCCTTTGTGTCGCGTCGCGTACCGCACCTGGTTGTAGGAGCCTTTAAGTAAAGACTATATTTTTCTCATACAAACCTACTGAACTATTTCATTGAAATATGAAAACAGCAATTTAAAAAAAAACTAGAGCCAATTTCTAAAAACTGTTCGTAGTTCCATAGTCGTGGGTTTAACCTTAAACTATTCTCATAAAGGCCCCTACAAACAGGCGCGGCACGCGACGCGACACAAAGAGACCGCTCGTCGCGCTGCACGCGGTTTCTTTGTGTCGCGTCGCGTGTCGCGTCTGTTTGTAGGAGCCTTAAGAGAATGGGTTTAGGTTAAACGTAAACCAAAAACAAAAACCAACAAAATCACTGTTGACTTGTGTTATTTTGATTTGTTAGCTTAGATATTATTTAACTATAATCTTGTTTAAAAATCAAATAATTTTGTTAAATCCTGTATAATATCACCTGATATCGCTGTTACAAAAACTGTAGTCTTATTTAGACAATCTAAACACTGCTCATCTGTCCACAAATATTCATTTTACTAATGAACCTAAGATAAGGGCTTAATGGCAACCGTTGGAGTCGAACCTGTTCCTATCTGTCACTATTCATTAACATAACAGTCTCAGCACTGAGCTCTTATCGCATAATTAGTATTAGATGCGTAAAAAATTTGAAAGGGTTCCGCATTAAGAATTTAGTTCTTTTATATTTGTCACCGTTCATATGCTAATGAGGAAAGCGAGCAGGTCATACGTGTTTGACAAGTTTAGCCAAATCTGGGACGCTGCATCATCGTGTTGTCTTAAAAAATATCTACCTATTTTATGTTTGGGTGACTAAATAAAAGGCTGAAAGTATACTTTACAGCCAGACGGCGCGACGGCTTTGTCTTCGAGCATTTCGCTATATATATCGTACATGTGCTAAATATTGTACCTTGACCCCGTTGATGTAGCCATGAGCCCCCCGGGAGGTCCAAAAAATGCAGATGTAAAGATGAGTCTTGAAGGTTAAAATAAAAAAACGACTTGATATTGCACATACGTATACAATGTCCAATATTTGTGGAGGCAGGTCCTTTACAAGGAAAATAAAAAAATACCCCTATACCTAGGTCCAGTATGCTTACAGCCAGTCAATATCGCAAACGAGATATGAGGAGCGTCTAAAGGAAGTATGAAAGGTTATGGCTCTGCGAGTGATAAAACCAAGATGTAGGCACAAATCTAGCGCTAGCTCTAATACTTATTTGCGTGAATGATAAACAGAGATCAGAATAGGTAGAGTTAATTTTCCTAAACTTCGAGGAAGAAAGTAACATAGAGTGGAAAATATGTCCACTAAAATCCTGGAATAATTATAATGACGTTTAAATCCTGGGATTTAAAAACCATAAATTATTTATTGGACTTTATTTATAGTTACAAATTATTGATTTGAAGAATCATACATATATTTTTTTGGGGTTACGTATTAAAATTGCTCAAAAAGCTCTTTAATTTAATAGTTTTAGTCATCATCATCATCACGTCAGCCGAAAGACGTCCACTACTGGACATAAGCCTCCCCCAATTGGGGGGTTTTGCCATAATCGCCACGCTTGGCAGGCGGGTTGGCGATAGTTTTAGTATAGCATATAGTACGGAACTCTAAAAAATGTTATATGATTTTTCCAATATAAATAATTCGTGGTTTTTAAATCCCGGGATTTAAACGTCATTATAATTATTCCGGGATTTTTGTTACTTCCTTCCTCGAAGTTTAGGTAAATTAACTGTACCTATTCCAATCTCTGTTGATAAATTACAAGGTACATAAATAAATTGGGCCGCACAGGCAGAAGTTTTGCGAACAAGTTTTTCGTCTCTAACGTACATAAGTTAACCTAGAAACGCCGATCACGATGTTTACTAACAGGATACTGTCGTAAGATACCTACACTAACGGTTGTTCGCGGCGCCACTCTCTGATACGCAACGAAAAAAGCACATTTTAAGAGAAACTTTAATGAGGTCCTTGTTCTTTCTTAAACTTATCAATATTCTCAAAATCCAACAACACACGTACACATATCAAAAAAAGTTTTCGATCACTTTGAAAAATCGAAATCTTTTTTGTTAGGTACATTAGATTATATTAAGATTCGGCTCGCCTAACTTAACCCAATAGAGCACGCGTGGGATGCTCTTAAGCGAGCTGTTTGGAACCGTTAGCCACGTCCCCAGATAGTGCCAGAGCTCAGGGAAGCCGCTATTCAAGAATGGGACAGGTTACCCCAAGAAATGCTAGATTACTTTATTCTCAGCATGCCCAGGAGGATCACCGCATGTGTTCGAGCCAGGGGAGGAGTTTCTTTCTATCAATTTTCTGTTACAATTACATTATGATTAATTACCTACTCAATTTCTTTTTAATAAAAATTAAAAAAAAAAAAAACAAACAGAGTATTTCTATTTAAAGAAAACACACAACAAAGAATGTTTCTTGATAAAGTTCAATTGAAAAAATTATATCAGCTTATGCTAGTGATCACAAACTTTTTTTGATGTCTGTATGTATAACATACATTTTGATTTTATTTAAAACCAAAAATGTGCCTCGTTGGTCGGTTTTCTTTTTTTCGTTCGGAACCGGTATCTGACGCAACCACCGGAAAATATCACTTGTCCGTTTTATTTTCACGTGTAGAATATGACCTTTTACAATATTTTTTCTGCATTATTATTTTAAACGCCTACAGTACTCATTCTTTACTAGCACACTTTATATCCCAACACATAAAATACGTAAATCGCGTCACCAAGAAAACATGTTTTCTATAACATATTTAATTTATTTTTTATTTTTTCACGGTAAGAAAAAGCGTGTACGCTCACTTAGTTACGGTTAAATGGGTCAGTTAATGTATTGCTTGTTTATTTTCAATAACTGAAGCCTTGACTGAGTGTCCGAGTGCATTTGCCTACATTGCCAAATCGACATACGGCCGACGCACTCAAATAACCAGTTCCCTCGCTTATCTCGGCATCCATATTCGAGACCGGTTCCAGACAGCAATAGGCGTGTTCTTAAAATCAAAATAACCTGGAAATAATTGACTTTTTCTGAACTAAAAATAATATTTATGTACATGCGCAGACATCCAACACTCTCCGGTCGATTTAACCTGTCTGATACTGCTAGTTCTGAACAGTCATCCGACGAATGTGTGTCATGCCCGTGCATAAAAACTATTTTACTTTATTGAAATGTATTGAAAGTAAATTGAAGCTATCATGTTTAGCTCTGACACGAAGACAAACGCGTCTGTTATGGTTTGGTTGGATCAATCTGGTTCACATCAAGCAAGATGATATATTGCATCGATACATGACCGAGAAACGTCCAAATAAAAACTTTTTTTTTTAAATGTATCTTTGGTTTTAAAAATATAAACAAAATTGTACAAGAACTTAAGGCCCTTCCCCTGGCGTGAGTGTTCGGTCCTTCTCTATCCCGTCACAGCGGGGACGCTCTGTCCCGCTCCGAGCGTACGCCGAATTCACACAATTTTTTGGAATTATTTTAATAAAACAAGAAGAGTGATCTTTTGAAATTAAATAAAACGTGAGTTATTAAGATTTTTGAATTATCTATCCATTAGTGTAACTCTCAAATTAATGGAACGTCAACTTTAGCAAAAGATGCATGCAATCAATAATTTCCTTCGGTTAAGGACAGATTCTTGTTATGGCAGATTCTGGTTACGGCAGATTCTTTTTATGGCAGATTCGTGTTACGGCAAAAATTGGGCAGCCGCGACCAAAATCTGTAATACTTAAAAAGTCATCAGAACTGAAATGAAAGGTAATCTATGTAATAATTTTGTGATCTTGTTTTGAGCATAAACGTCTTTGACTATAGATACGCATACTTTTATAATAAGTACACAGTCACAAAGTTACAATTCATTGCATTCATGTTTTCATTTATATACTGCTGGGGTACAGGCCTCCTTTCTGTGAGCCCAGTGCGAATTGGTAGATGTCATTTATGTCTTCGTAGTTTTAGTTCTAGGATATACCGTTTCCTCACGATATTTTCCTTCACCGTTTTGAGAGTAGTGGTGATGAAATTCGTAGTAAGTACATAATATATAATAAAGTTACTGAGTCTGTAATTACCAAAAAAGTTTGTACCTACTCTTTACAGTTTTCTTAGTGATTGTATTTTTGCCGTAAAACGAATCGGCCCTAAAAAGAATCTGCCGTAACTAGAATCTGCCATAACCAGAATCTGTCCTTAACCGAATAAAGGAATAATTTTAGTACTTTTTTTACACGGAGATTTCAAATGTACTTAAAACACATAAAAATAAATAAGAACGTGCAATGTGATGATAGGATGACGTACCTACATTAATAATGTGTTTTTAGATGTATTTTATTTCTCTTAATTAATGAGTTAATAGCCTCTGAAAAACGCGTTTTGCTCGGGGTATCGCATTAACGCTAGTCGGAAAAGTAGGTAGGTAGTAGGCATAGTCTTCAATATTGCAATACCGTCTCCAATCGGCCGATTCCATCACCGAAACGTGATGTTTTCAATTTAAATGAGTACGTAATAAAACACGTTTTACGCAGATTATTCAATAAATATTGTTTACCATTATCAGCAGACATGTAAAAATTACAAAAGTAATGTTGAAAAAAAAACCTGTCAATTGTTAGTCTAAAGGCCGCGCCTGTCAGCGCGACGCGACTCTAGTAAAGAGTTTCTATGAAAACTTCATGGAAATTGTTGTACCAGAATGACGTCGCGTCGCGTCTGATTGCGAGAGCCTTAATGAAAGTTAAATTAAATATATTATATTAAATTAACGGTCTTACCACAATATTATAAAGAAAGGTGGTATTACCGTTACGGTGTATCACTTAATAGAACTATTGTAATAATTTGCACATACATTTTCATGTGCAATAATTTTGTTTTTGTTAGAAAGAAAGAAAGAAAAACGTTTATTTGTGGTAAACATGATGCCAAAAAAAAAAGAACACAAAAAATAAAAACAAGTTCAGGGAAAATATGCGTCACATCCACTCAAAACGGCCATCGCTGTTCAAATTCAAATTAGTTTATTAACTTTTTGACCATAGGGTTTAATATACAGATGTTATTTATAGAAATGTTGGTCCACATACTACGTCCCGCCAGAAGGCATACAAAATAGTAAATATTTTTTTTTGTCAGTAGGTAGGTAAGTAGTAGGTATGCCAAACACAAATGGCCTTATTACAAAACAAGGTTTATCTTTAGAACCAGGTTTAAACCATGGAGACATTTTTAAATTTCGATCTTTATTCCGACAAAGTTAATGTTCTAAATACAAAAACTGATTTTAAACCGGAGTCTAAGTTGTCAATTTCGTATTAAAACCTTTACTAATGTCGGAATAAGGTTCGAAATACAAAAACTGGCTCGATGGCTTAAACTTGGACTAAAGCTAGAACTCGTTTTGCAATAAGACAGTAACAGTTAATAAAATATGTCAATAATTGGACGGCACATAAACAAATAAGTAGTAAATAGTCACAATTTCGTATAGAATATCAAAACAAAATGAATGTCCATAAAGAATATCATTATAGTGGTCTGTGTATTTGTATTTGAGATTTCCGAGGCACAAGTAAAAAAAAAAAAAAATTAACGCAACTGTCATAGACGTAAAAATAAGTAAAAGTCATAGATGAATAACATTTTATGATTTCTTTTATCAAATATAGGGTACAGTTAGCGAAAAATTACCATCACTATAATATTAAACTTTTAAGGAAAAACCCGTGGAAGTTACTTTTACATGTAAATTTTTTTGTCCAATTTTTGTCATTATATGTGTTAGTAGAACAGGTGAAAATAGTTTGTGTAACTTTATAGAGTTCGTCATGCATGAACTATGGAATGTAAAATATGCACCGTAAAATCAAATCGAGGCAAAATAACATTATGGCGTATTAATAAATCATGAAAAGTATTCAAGTGCGAACTATTTCATAATAAATAATTAGGTATTTACTCGAAAACAAAGATAATATTCTTGTTTCTTATTCCGAAAACAATTGTCATATTCGGTAAGTACGAGCGTATTTGTTAATCTGTTCGAGTGGTAAGTATGTAGGCAAATATTTGTTCTCTCCCATTAGCACTAGTGACCTAGCTTCGCACTGTCACGTTCTGCTGACCCAGGGTTCCGATAAAACGCGGCGCCTTCACAAAACACATGTAGCTTCCTCTTAATGAGGTAACTCTTGCCTACTTTACTGTTAAAACATTTAAATTATCACATCTTTGTTTATTGAAAACCTCTGCATCTGCACACATGAAATGCAAGTTCGCTTTTCTGAAACTTCAGATTTGTAAAAAAAAATCTCTTCGTAACAATGTCCTTAGGCGATCTATAGCTATTATAAGAATAGTAACAAATGCAGTATCTCAGTCATTATGCTGTATGTACACACGGCTACATATCAAGCCATACAGTTCTAGTATAAGCTGATCTCGCACTCTATAGGATTTCCGCACAATGAGAGGTCAGCTTATACTGGAAATGTATAGCTTGATTTGTAGCCGTGCATACTCGTAATTTGTACAAAACGATCTATCTGCCTAATCTTTATTATTTCTTTAGATTTCCATGAATGATTTGCTTAGTAAAATTCTCACATAGGTAAGTTAAAACAGCACGCAAGGCGGTCGTTAAAGCATTATATAAACTTTAGAACGGGAATAGTTTTCCTATTATATTTCTATGCATTAGCCCCTATCTAGTAATAAAGTGTTTGTTATGAAATGGGTCCGGCATGTAGTCGCACTGCAAATCGGTGGTTCAAAAAACAGTGCAACAAGTTGTTGCTCTGTTTTTTTGAACTACTGAATAAAGGTGTCCTGCACACAGCGGGCGCGGCGCGGCGGGACGGGACGCCGACGCGACGCTGAGCAGTTGTAATTTACTAGATATTACGGACGACGCCACACAGAGCGTCGCGTCACGTCGCGTCGTCCGTAATATCTAGTACATTACAACTGCTCAGCGTCGCGTCGGCGTCCCGTCCCGCCGCGCCGCGCCCGCTGTGTGCAGAGACCTTTACCTGTTGTTTTTATTACCTATATTTCTACATGTTCACTTAAAATATAGGTAACCTACCTACAACTTCGAGGAGTCGTGTAAATATATATATATTTTTTTTTTTCAAATAATAATAAAGTTCGCATAGTTGAACGATTGGTTATAAAATGCGAACTTTCAATCAGAGTCTCCCTAAAAGCAGAAAACTAAAACCAACTAGAATTCTAAAAATAAGACGACTTAGACGCTTTCCTTCTCCGATGAATACAAAATTAAGTTTAGTGTTATTTAAAACTTACAACTTAAACTCTAACAGATTATGTAACATTGCGACCACCTCGTGTTTCTTCACGACATCGGTGACCAACGCGCGGCTCGATGGAACTAGTTATATCCAGTTAATTTGAAATAACGACGCATTATTTTAAACGTTTTTCGTCCGTACTAAAACCGCGGCCGGTATGATGTACATATAGGTATATAAAACGTTTAATTGGCTCGATATTAATCGCTAAGTAACTTTAATGTCTCGTATCCGAGGATTTGTTACGACATAATTAATGTCATCGTTAAAAATAGTTGTCACTTACGTACTTACTTGAATAAAAAGTAGGTATAAGTAGTTATTATAGGCATTTTAGTCACATACTAGGAACTTGATGTAACACTCCAAATCTATCTTCAGAACTATTTGGAAAGGGAACGCTCACCATTGGGTGGATAACGCAAAAAAGAAATTTAGAACCATTTTCCCGTTAGTTTACGCCTAATTAACCTAAACTAACTTTTCCGTTTGCAACATGGTATGATAAAAATTCTGGGCCACCTTGCAGCCTTGCATGTATGATACGCATCCAATAATAATTTAATGGCTGATTTTGCGAACACTTGATAAAATTGAAGAAAAGCCTTCGAAATATTATACAGGTTAATTCTTAGCTGTTTCGAAATCGCAGACAGAACGTTTATACGTCCTCAGGCGTCGTCACCCCACTTACGACACCCGCTGTGTAATAAATAACATAGACCTGTCCAACTGTTACACAAAGGACATAGAAATAGGGATTTTTACACCATAGTGGTACATAAAATGATAAAACATATACTCACAAAAAAGCGGAACGGTAATAACATTAATAAAATTTCAGTTGATCATAAATACATTAGGTAAAAAATAAGGTTGTTCAATTTATTATAACACTTCCAAACAAGTTGTATAAACGTATAAGCTGTTATTTTTTTCTGCAAACGGTTTCTTGGTCTATCGGCCATTTGTAAATGTTACCTATAGTATGTATATGTATGTATATATATATATATTATGGCTGTAATTAATTTGTTAGCAGTGCCCGAACTGCTCAATGTCAAATGTTTCGTAGATTTTTTATTCTTAATTAAGTATCTATTAACAGATAAAATACAGATTAATATGTAGAAATTTAACAAGGGGTGACACAATGGGCGGTCTTATCGCTAAAAGCGATCTTTTAAAGACCACCTCTGGATGGATTAACGGGGAAAGGAGAGACAATACTGCAGGTAGTCTGAGGTGTACCATTTACATCATACAATAAATACATACATACATAAAACATTTTATACTTACCTATCTATATAAATATATATACAATAATAATAATGGAACAAGAGAATAGAACAAAAAAAAAAAAAAAATCTGAGGGACAGTGTTTTTTTTTTTTTTTTTTTAATCAGAAATTAGAATGTAAGAGCGCGCTGTTGTCATGTTCTTGCATGAAATTGATGACGAGATGTTGACTAATATCGCGATGCTGTACTGTAAATTGTTCCCTGATATTACCTTTATGTAGTAATAATAAATATTGTAAGGACGATGAAATAATCAAATACCCACAAACAATATTTTTCCAATGGACGTTTGTGTAGATAGATAGATAGGTACCTAATGCATAATATTAGCCAGTTTACAAGAGATGTCTAGTAACAATAACGAGGTAAAATAATAATTTTCCCCGTGAGGTCAATCTGTTATTAAGTCGCAAGTTTATTTTTTACTGTCATTGTATTGTAGTTATTAAACATAAGTGGAGGAGAAATGCTTCTACTGTAGGGTGACCAGTTTTTCTTATTGGAGGTCCTGAAATGCGCGCCACTAGCGTCATCTATTGAACATTATGACATTTTTGGACAGGATCATTTGGATGACGGATTTTATTCTTCAAAAGTCGTCCCTGTTTTTCTTTGATTTTTTTTACAATGGCTTTTCTACTGACATTTTAACCAAAACAATCTATTAATGTTTATTTAGAAAATTAAGGTTGTTTATTCGAAAACGATGCAGGCAGCTCATGTTCGCCTAAGAAATTTAAGTGTCATTTGGATTTAAAAAAAGTCTTGGATAAAATTATTTTATTTGTTTTTAGCTTTTTCCAAGCAGCAAAATGTTGATGAAACATATATGTTCAATGTCTAATGTTCAATACCTAAGAATTTAACGTAATGAGGGTATCATTAATTTATTTATTTTTACGACATTTTATAGATTACGAAGTTTCCAAATATCCATTAGAAATAAAAAGAGTTAACTGTAGTTATACGAATATTTACACTTTACTACTTAATTCATTAAATAAATAACGTTAGATATCCACGTACTTGTGAACGTAAGAGAGATTAGTACATTTTCAAACCTATTGACTAAATTAAATAAAATTTACATTGATTACTCAATCGCCTGAATGGGAACTAGTCATATTTTTTATTATTAATCCACAATCTAACAACTCAGTCTGATATCGCGCTGTGAAAATAGGTTTTGTGTATACCAGCCGCCAATGGATTATGCGCGAACAAAAGAAACAAACATACGCGTCGAATCGCAGCGCTTTTCACTGTGACTTTGACGCAAGATATTCGAACAAAAATAATTAAATCTAAAAAAGCAATACAATAATCATCGCGCCGTGAATAGTTTAAAATCACACGGCGGACACTGAATATTTACAAATACCGTCAAAGCTGTTAAGGCTCGCGCAGACTGGCGCGATATCGCGCCAGTCTACGCGAGCCTTTAACCTTAACAGTACAACGTGCACGAACTGTACGTAATCGGTAATCCAACTTATACAGTCGAGTCTTCGCAGAACGCCAACGTATAATCTGCGAGTTGGTTTCACAGATCGCGCAAAGTGTTGAAGGCGCCTGCGCACGGGGCGCCGCGCCGCGACCGCACTCCTTTCAAGGAGGTGCGGGTATTTTGGAAAGTAAGATTGAAACAACAACCACCTCGGACGTGAACTCGCAAGAGCAGACAGTCGCTGTGCCTGATAATAAAAACAACAAAAAAACTAACTTACCTATTGAAAAATTTCAGAGGTCCTAGCCGCTGAGGATTCCTTGTAGCTGTCTCGTGTCAAGAGAGTAGTCCGGTTTTGCATTCACGTACCGAAGCACGATCACACTGCGTGAGAGAAAGGGCGCGCAACTCGTTCACAAGTGAACACTATCGCGTGTTGTTCCTCGGCGGTGCGGTGCGAGAGTGGGCGTCGCAAAAACGTGTTGGCGTTCGCGGGTCTCAGCTTGAACTGAAGGCCGCGAGGTGCGGGGGCCACTTTATGGAAGCGCGCGGGCGCACCCCGCCTGCGTGCGCCCGCGCCCCTGTGCAGCCTGCACCCGGGCTCCTGAAAATTGAATTAAAACTCATCATCATCTTATCCTTATCCTATTTCCTTACAAGGTATGAACAAAATTACGCTTTAACAATACATTAATTCAAGGTTTACACGTGTCGCCTGAAAATACATTTGTCAAACTGAACCTTAAACTATAATTTTCTTTATTATTCTACCAATACATAATCTGGTTATAAACATTATGGCCGAGTGGCACTTATTTCCTAGATTTTAACAATAATAATTTGTGGTGCCTGTATTTGCGTCATATAATTTTTACTCTAAGGAAGTTGAATTCATCATAATTAAGTTTATTTTTACCACGACCATTCAACCAAAAAGGCTAAGCAGATGATGATTCGACCAAAGTGACTATTAAATTAGAAATTCTATTTTATTCTATCCTATTTTTTAAGGTTCTGGCTCCATCGGTAACGTTCGATGATTTTGCCAATGTCAAGGTAGGTTTAAGAAAAAAATCAAAAAATGATAGCAAACTGGAACGCAACTATAGATCAGGCATCTACTCGTATGGATCCCCATGTTAAAAAAGGACAAAACATACATTAGAAATTAAAAGTTGGTGTAACTCTTGACAAAATCCTTTGCCAATGCTAAAATTTGGTCACCTGCATAAATTACCAACACAAAAAAAAAATACTAACTAAGTACTAATTTATTATCTCTAATGAATGATTAATAATATATTTTTTATACTTAAAATAATAAACAAGTACCATAAAATACTCTGCCGGTAACATTATTTCTAAATAAATATATTTGCTAAATATTTTTAAACCAATGAGTCAGATCTAAGCAACTTCTGGATAACAGAAATAATTCCATGCAAAATACCTATGAGTAGGTGTATGTACGTAGAAAATGTAATTGCAAAATTTTGTGTAATACATTTACAAGAAGTAAGAACATACGTAATAATTCATACCTATACTCGATTTCAAATAGGATTAGATATTTAAATAAACCTTTTTTACAGTCCGTTCAACCGATTTTGACTTCTATTCCGTAGGCATAAGAATGGCATTAAAAGCAAAAAAGTGGTTACAATGCCAATTCTGCCGAACTAAATGAAGAATGCAATAACTCGATTTTGGAGGATTTTGAGTAATATTTTTTATTTTTATTTATTTTATTATTTATGTACACACAGTTAAACACATAAAGATACGATATCATTATAATTTCAGTACAAAGGTACTGCTTATTTTTTAAGAAATTTCTTTCAGCAGACCTGCGAAAGGAGAAATGAAAAAGAAATGTAAGACAATAGTGTGTGAGAACTAGAAGAGGAAAAATGAATATGCAAAGTTTTAAACTAAAATATTAAATATAACTTATTATTATACTTAAATGAAGCTAAAAAATATAAATACATATTATATTCATAAAATACTCACAGTTGAGAGGAAAGGTAATGCTCTTTTACTCGATATTTGAATAGAGATACAGCTTTTAAATCGCGAATGCTAGGCGGAAGCGAGTTCCATAATCTTACAGCATGGACAGAGAAGGAATAAGAATAGTAGCTAGTTTTATGAGGATGAGATTTAAGGATATATTCGTTGAGTCATATATTTGGAGTCAGCGAATCGAAATCTATTAACTCTCTCTAAGCAACTTTTTATTGATCCTTCAGGAACTCGGTTTTTCAGTAAGCAAGAATGCAATAACTAAAACTTCATAACAAACTCAATAATCAAAAATACAATTCTCGGAAGCGGCAAAATCGAGTTATTGCATTTTCGTTAGTTCGGCAGAATTGCTTACTGCAGCTGCCATATGCCATGCCACCAACGCAATAGAAGTCAAAATCGGTTGAACGGAATGTAAGACAGGTTTATTTAATTCTATATATCTATATCTATATACTTAATATATAAAGCTGAAGAGTTTGTTTGTTTGCTTGTTTGTTTGTTTGATTGAACGCGCTAATCTCAGGAACTACTGGTTGGAATTGAAAAATTCTTGTGTTGGATAGTCCATTTATTGAGGAATATTATAGGCTATATAAAATCACGCTGCAACCAAAAGGAGCGGAGCATAAATGAAAATTGTTGCAAAAACGGGAAAAATTAATCCTTTTTGAGTGCTTCCGTTGCGTGCGCTGCGTAAACGGTTTAACTTACGCAAATATCATGTATGATGGAATTGTTCCGCTTTAAATGTTCTAAAAAAAAGTCCGCGACAGCATATGTCTATCTTTTAAGATTGACTCACTATAACCTTTTTTATGGTAATCAAATTTGTTCGAAATTAATGCATTATTTGCGAAGGAGTTTTCATAAACATGGTATTAATCCTTATCCAAATAAATACATTATTCATCACAAGTATTTAATTTTGAACAAAGTTGCCCTTACATTATTTAATTTCAATGAATATCTTAGGAGATATAACTGTTTTATAATAACTCCGCAGCAAAATAATGATCAACTCTGCGAGGTAGTCTATTCTAAAGCTGAAGAGTTAGTTTTTAGGGTTCCGTACCCAAAGGGTAAAATGGGACCCTATTACTAAAACTCCGCTGTCCGTCTGTCACCAGGCAGTATCTCATGAACTGTGATAGTTAAACCGTTGAAATTTTCACATATGATGTATTTCTGTTGCCGCTATAACAACAAATACAAAAAAAACAGAAAAAAATATATTTAACGGGGGCTCCCATACAACGGGCATGATTTTTTTGCCGATTTTTTTGCTCCGCCCGCGTGGATGTCGGTTATCGCGTAAAAAAGTAGCCTATGTCCTTCTCTATATCCCAGGTCGATCGGTTACGCGGTTTAGGCGTGAAAACGTAACATACAGACAGATAGACAGACAGACATACAGACAGAGCTACTTTAACATTTATAATATTAGTATGGATAGCTTTTGCCCGCGGCTCCGCCCGCGTGGATGTCAGTTATCGCGTAAAAAAGTAGCCTAAGTTCTTCTCCATATCTCAGGCTATATCTTTGCCCAATTTCATGGCGATCGGTTCAGCGGTTTAGGCGTGAAAACGTAACATACAGACAGACAGACAGACAGACAGACAAATAGACAGACAGACAGAGTTACTTTCACATTTATATGTAATATTAGTAAGGATAAGGATTTGTATGTATGGTACGGAACCCTTCGTGCGCGAGTCCGACTCGCACTTGGCCGGTTTTTTGTTTTTTGAACGCGCTAATCTCTGGAATTGCGAGTTAAATTTGAAAAAATCTTTTTGCATTTTACAGCCCAATTCTTGAGGAAGAATTACATTCCTATTAACTAGAACACCATTTTTTTTAAATTAAAGTTTATGCGAAAACGAAGTAAAAGCACGGGCAGGTAATGTGTTGCGACGGAACACATTGCCTGCCCGAACGAAATTTAACGCGGACGAAGTCGCGGGCAGAAGCTAGTGTCTATTTAATATTATATTATTTCAAATGGAGTATTTATTTATCAAGATTGGTCCTCGGTTCGATTCTCAGGTAGGAAAGTGCTATTGTGTTTTCCATTAGGAATTTCACAATAGCAGCCCGGAGTTTGAATCTTTGCCCGGTTGACAGCAATAGACTCGCCCCTTAATTACATGGGACTTAAACAATAAACATAACTGTGAAAGTAAATTAAATGTAGGTGTACTTTAGGTAAACCTCTGCCTAACCCTTCGGGGATTAGAGGCGTGATGATATGGTATGCTATATTTATCAATTAGGTCAATTGAATAAACATTTTCTTGATTAAAAGAACTGCGCCTAAGGAATGTATTTTTCGTACTTTATCCTTGTTCCTTTCTTATCTAAATTGAACCAATAAATACTAAGTCAATCTTATTGTCATTATTTTACTTAATTGGAATAAGTATTAAAAGCAGGAAAAAGAAGAATATAATAATATAATTCATTATAGTCAGTTCTTCAGATTGCATTTTGATGCACAACGTTAAATAACCTGCAAATCCCTGCTATCTCAGAAAAAATCACAGAATATCTTATACTTACTCAAATCAAATCAAAATATTTTATTTCACATAAACCTACATGGGCACTTATGAAACGTCAGAAGCTAGGTGCACGGTTCCAATTAGTCGTTTCCTATGGAGAAGAGCCGGCAAGAAACTCCACGGTGACTCTTTTAAAAATAATTGGCTTTACAATATTATTAAATAACAGTGATAATAGGTATGGGAGGACAGTGTAGGCCTTTCAACAATTACCACATACTTAACAAAATAGAAAACCGCCAACAAATCTACACTCTACTAGGCCTACAACATTCCCACATTCTTTACTAATATAATACTTTATGATCAGTGTCTAACTTTCAATTCGTCTACGAAGCAAAATGCCTAAAATGTATGCCTACACAGCAAATTGCCTAAACTGTAAATCGCCTAGAGATCAAAATTTTTAACAAGCAAAATGCCTAAAATGCAATAATTTCTACGTAGTCGACTCACACTAGGGCCTCTGAACTGTAGGTTAGGTTAGGTTAGAACTGTGTGACCACACAACGCACGAGCCGAGAATAGCGAGAATGCCGCGGCAGCGGCCGGCGAGTGCCAGAAACGGTACTGCCTTTCTTCTCCTAAAATAACAGACATATTGCAAGGTAGGCATTTTGGTTCATAGTCAGAATAAGGTTTAGTTCAAATACTGTATAGACATATTGCAAGGTAGGCACTGTGCTTCCTAGTCAATATAAGTTTTAGGCAATACTTGGCATAGACGTTTTGATTTCTAGTCAGCATGATCATAAAGGACAAGACTGTTTACACATATAAACAGACGAGAAGAAAGGAACAGAAAAATACGTGCAAAGGCGTAATACGTGTAGGCTTATTTCTAAAGAAATGTCTTGCAGCATACCTCCGATAGGAGAGTAAAAAAGTAGACAACGTGTGTAAGAGTAGAAGAGAAAGAAAAATACATAAAATCAAAAACGATTCACTAATTTTTTATATAAACATACAATATCTTCTGTGAATTTAGTGCTTCTGTAAGTCCAATTCTCCTGCCCCTATTCCAATTTATTTGCATCCATACTCCCTTTCTAACCATATCATCTTTTGACACAGTCTATCCATCGTTGCCTTGGTCTTCTGATGGATCAATAAATAACCAATGCACCTTCTGTAGTTTTAGCACAATATTCCCTGATCTGGTCTGTAATTTGCAGTATCGAGTACCTACATATATTTATGACATACGATAGTAAAATAATAATACCTATACTGCGCTTGAAATAAGATTAGATTTTTACAATCCGTTCAGGTGAACGATTTTGACTTCTATTGCGTTGGAGGCATGACAAATGGCAGCTGCAGTAGGTAAACAGTTGGTATTGTAACCACTTTTTGCTTTTAATGCCATCCTTAGGCCTACGGAATAGAAGTCAAAATCGGTGGAACGGACTGTATAAAAGGTTTATTTAAATGTCTAATATTATTTCAAATGGAGTATAGATATGTTGAAAACGGTGCCCCTTATTTCGCAGACAGAAATTTCATAGAATTTCGTTTCCCAGAAAATGTTTCATATAATATTTGGTCCTTGTATTTTTAGTTCGAATATGATTGTTTTATAGACTATTTACTTGAATGAAACATATTTCACAGAAACACAATTCAATGAATTTTTAATCACATTTTTTTGTTTAACTAACTTATCAAACAGTAGAATAATTTTTTAACAAATTTTGTTATTTCGGTATATAATAAGTTAGTGACAGAAACGAATCGCTGCAAAACCGATTCCACGCAGTCTTGTCTGCCCTACTCCTAGAGTGTAATTAAATCCGCGAAGGCGCGGAGGGGCGAGGCGGCCCGCGAGCTGAGGAGCAGGTGGTTTTAACGCTCGCCGCCGCGGCTGAGGCTGGCTGGCTTAGCCGGCCAGCCAGCCGAAGCTGCGGTGGAGAGCGAGGATACCATCTGCGATGATAAGCTCGCGTGGGACCGCCGGAGCCCCGCAGCGCCGGAGCCGTGACAGAAACCATGCCTGCTGCATGTTGCATGCTCGCTTGCATGCTGTATGCTTGCTTGCATGCTACATGCTTGATTGCACGCTGCATGCTGCATGCTTGCTGGCACGCTGCATGTTGCATGCTTGCTTGCATGCTGCAAAATGCTAAAAAAATGCTGTTGAAAATTTTAAAATGGATTAAATGTTATTCTTGGTAACAAGTTTTATATTAAACTAGCTGATCTGACAGACTTCGTTCTGTCAAAAGCTATAGTATAAACTCCACTACTCTACCCTACCCTACCCTAACTACCCTACCTACCTACCTACCTACCTACTTACCCTACCTACCTACCTACCTACTTACCTACCTACCTACCTAACCTAACCTACCCTACCCTACCTACCTACCTACCTACCTACCCTACCCTACCCTACCCTACCTAACTACGTACCTTCCTAAAACTTATAAAAAAAATAGATAGTTTATAGCCGATTTTCAGACCTACTGAATATGCATATAAAATTTCATAAAAATCGGTCAAGCCGTTTCTGAGGAGTATGATAACTAACATTGTGACACGAGAATTTAATTTAATTTTATTTTATATACAATGTAAGGATAAAGAATATTTGATTTGTTATTCTATGATATGACTATTCTAACATTAAACTTTATGTAAAACAAAAATCAATGATTTAAAAATCTTCAAAGTAAGTATTCTGCGTATTGATTATTATTCTATGAAACGAAAATATGAGAAATAATTTATGTGAAACGAAATTCTATAAAACTATTAGCTTTGAAACAACGTACAACCTTTGAAAACCCAACAGACTTGCTGAACAACAATACAGTTTTCTGGTTTTTAGCCAGATGTGTATATTTTCAGAACAAAGTCAAAGTCAAATCATTTATTTCAAATAGGCACATAAAAGACACTTTTGAACGTCAAAATTTACAACTATAGTTAATTGATTCTAGTTGCCAGTTCCAAAAGGTAATTACGTATGGAGAAGAATGGGCAAGAAACTCCATACTCACTCATTTATAATGTTAACAATATTTTGTATACATTAATTAATAATTGTATGTGAAGACGATGCACTTACCTAGAATAAAATTACTATACCACAATAGGTAAAAATAATGAAAAGTGAAGCAATGACAGACAAATTAATTATGCGTTAGATACATGGTGCTCACATATTTACAAACATTGTAACAGTAGATGATTTCCCTAAAATTTTAACATTTAATAACCTATGTCAGTGTGTGAGTTAAAGTATATTAATCACAAAAAAAAAAAATTATGTCGTAAACATTATAATACCACATTGACAGTTTGAAATCATGATCGTCATCACCATTTCAGCAGAAAGACGTCCAATTCAGGACATGCATAAGTACCTATTGTCCCCCAAGGATTACTACAACTTTGACTGAAATATTTAAATGAACGTACCAACAGATTTAGCATTATTATATTGCTTGACGAGGAGAGTGATGAAGATAAATGTGGATGGATGGAGAGGGAGAGGAAGGCCCAAAAAAATATGGATGGATTGTGTGAGGAATGATATGAAAGAGAAGGGAGTGAATGATAGAGTGACGGTTGACAGGGGGGAATGGAAAAAGAAAACGTGTTGCGCCGACCCCAAGTAACATGGGACAAGGGCAGGAAGAAGAAGAAGAAGAAGAAGATATTGCTTAAAATAAAAGGGCCTCGAATAATCATACTTATTTTAGGGTTCAAAGTTCTTGTCTCTCTCTTCTTAGTTTTCATCCCCTCAGTGTTATATCGAGTTGTTATTCATCCTTAAACTAAACTATACTTGAATTTATAGTTTGTAACAGGTTTATGTATATCTTTATATTTAAATGAATATTTATTCCTCAATTTTCGCTATTGCACCTACTACTGTTTGTCTCTGCATCACCCAAAGGTTGACTGGTAGAAAATGCCAATGGCATTAAGTCCGCCTCTGTATATTTTTTGTGCTTAAAGTATTAAATAGATAAATAAATAAATACTTTAAAACTCAAAATATCGAGAGAGATATTATATTTAATTTTAATTAATTTTAATATTTGGCAAATAGCTTTAGCAGCACTAATCAAGGACAATAGTAATATTTCGGCCCAAAGTTTCGATCCTAAATTAACAGCGCACTTCCACCAAGAATTATAAAAATAAAATGAAAAACTTTTTAATTCAGTCTTTGATATCCATAGAATTTTTAGTACAGTATACTTATGAAACTAGTGTTAGTAGTTAAGAAAAACATTATAATTACTTATTTCCTAATTTGGTTATCAAAGCAGTGCTGGCCGTAACGCGTGACCCGCTTATCTGCATTAACAGGCAGGATTCCGCAGAAAGCTGTGCTGGCGCGCAACCTGCTGAGCGCTGCGGCGCATCGCATCGCTTGCAGAGCACGGCGTGGAAGCTGTCAACGTGTGCATCCGTGAACATGCCCAACGCACTACACCAGCGTGGCAACACGTCCTGGACGCATTGTTATATTGGACGTGCAGGGAGCTGAATGATCTTTGCGTATAATGGCCCACAAGCAGCACGTTTATAGTGATGAACAATGCGGTCTGAACAGTGCTATTTTCACTTGAGTATTACAACTTATAAACCTGTAGGGTATCAACGCCCTACGCTCCCTGTCCATTTCCTCGTCGTCGTATAGGAGATCAGGGGCCGTGCACGAAATTGACTGATTTTGATCAATTTTGTTCATTGTTTGTGAGAAGGGGAAAAATAATTTAAACAAAATTATTTGTGATTTGAAAATTCGTGTTCTTTTTTTGCATTTGAAAGGGATTTTTCAAATAAATTAAGTATTCACGGTAAATCACTGATATTCGTAACAAGTTTTCCGAAAAATGACGCGAGACTGATATTATTTTGATCATCATTCTACAAGAAACTACTTTAGATTTTGAACATAAAAAAATATTATCAACATCATTATATGGTTTACTTGTATGTGGAGGAACCATTTTTTTCAACTTCCATACAAAATATAGCAGAAATATAATATTGTTAAAACCTTTTTTTTTTGTTTTAAATCCCGTCAGTAATATATTTTTTCCTATTATTTAGCAAATCATATCAAGAAATTTAAAAATCACAAATTAGTTTTCTACTATCCTTGAAATACAAATTTTATTTAATGATTATACAATATCTTCATTAAGTAAATTAACGGCGAAATAAACTATATTTTGGAGAGCACAAAAATTATGAAATATTACATATTAACAGCTGCTGTGACTGACACGAATGATGATTTAGCACCATGAAAACTGCACTTTTATTGTTACACAGACTTAATGTTTCGATTATTTCAAGTTCTCTCACAATTAGTTAAGAAATTGACAAAAGAGAGTTTTTTTCATGCACGGAGCCTTAAAACAGGTGTCCACTTTCATAGGTGTGCCGTCCAAAGTCGGGAGGAACCTGATCTGGTGAATTTGTACCTACATTGGTGGTTTAAATACCATGAGCTCAATTTTTGTGACATTATATATGAGGTCAGGACTAGCCACGTACGTCTCACACACATTAACTAATTCCTAAGTCCACCGAACGTTGGGCTCAGCAGCACCATGTCGTCTGCGTAACACAGATTATTTACACAAATATTGTCTATGTGACAGCCGAAATGCATGCTGCTGAGCTCAACGATTAGCGCATTTATATACAGATTAAAGAAACTTTAAAATTGACCATCCACCCTGTCTTACTTCAAATTGTAGTCCATGTGGATCCGATAATCCACATTACATAATTGACCTGACTCTGATACCGAAACATTAGGATACCAATTGTCTCACTTAAACTTGGTTTCCTTAAGCTTATCCCAGAGTTTATCATAAGTAACAAGGTCAAAAGCTTTAAGGCTCCTACAACCAGGCGCGACACGTGACGCAAAAGCACCGCATGTCGCGCGACGAGCGGTGCCTTTGTGTCACGTCGCGTGTCGTGCCTGTTTGTAGGAGCCTTAACTCGTGTTATTGCACCATGTAGAGACTATATCGATATCAGCGGTGCAGCTTGGATCAACTTATTTATTTAGTACATGGAGGACTTACAGCTAATAAAAACAAACAAAAAAGGAAACCGTAGTCACCAGAGAGCCAATTACAAATCCTCACTTATAGACAATAGAATAATAATTTATGGTGTGAGCACAAAAACAAAAAACAATTCGCCTAAATTAAAATAAGAATCCACCAACCAGCCAACCCGCCTGCCAAGCGTGGCGATTATGGCAAACTCCCCCAATAATTGGGGGAGGCCTATATCCAACAGTGGACGACTTTCGGCTGAAATAATGATGATGATGATGAAAATAAGAATAAATATTATATAAATATTTGGTTTGCAATTGATGTGACTACATTAACAGAGAAAATAATAAAAACAAAAACAAATAATATAATCTACCACTACTTGAAAAATTTGAGGCTTAAACACCTTCTGGCCGAGTTCACACTAATTGTGAATGGACCAAAATCGTATTCCTTGCATATATAATTTTATCATCATCATCATGTGGTTGCGGCGTACTCTCTAGAGACAGTTACAGCTCAGGAGAGCAAACTCCCCGCCCCGGCAGATGACCTCTCCTTCCCTGACCCACCCGATCCGGAATCCAACTCACTTGACATAACAGCTCAACAAGTATGTGCGGCCGTGTGCTCCATCGAAGTGGCTCCGCCGTTGTGTGAGACGAATCTACGTTCCCTGCCAAAGAGGATGGCGGCATTCGTCCTATTGTCGTAGTGTCCACTTACGGTCGTATCGCAGCCAAAATTTGCTGTGCTTCCTATAGCGAAACACTGGCCAGCAAATTCGAGCCTCTACATCTGGGTCGAGTCTAAAGCGTCGGTCAGGCTGCAGTACATAGTCATCCTTCGAGTTGACATTTAGAATGCTTTCAATTCCTCTAAAGCCTGTTGACAGAAGTACAAAAATAAATACCCACAATTAACAGTTTTCTCAATCAATGTTACAGGTACTCTTCTAAATTACATTATAAAGACAAGCTTTTTATATCAGCCATTGGGTGGGTGTCAACAGGGTGACCCTCTTGGGCTAGTCATTTTTAGTTAAGGCAATTAATCCAATTCGTCATAATCGTAGAACAGTGACGGATCTGACATTTATGTTAAACTCTGTCGCGCGTAAGTAAGTATAATTTTTGTCCAATTGAGTCAAACATAACAACTAAACAACAAACAACTAAATTTGGACAAACATTATACTTACTGCTGTTATTGCACGCGCGGCAGAGCTTAACATAAATGTCAGATCCGTCACTGTTCTACGATTATGACGAATTATTCGACAACTAAATTCTTAATTCACACAATGTACACAACTTTTAGAAAAAGTTGATAATTTAATGAGGAACACTAACGTCAATCCTAAATGTGGCTCGGGACGACTAAGCGTGGCAGCAAGCCACACTTCCCATTCGCCCGGGTTGTCTATGGTCTTCCAAAAATTTTCAAGTATAAGCTTACCAGCCTTCCTCTCCTCGTCCACAGTACCGTTAAATCAACCACGAACATTTGAGGTACCGTGTTTGACCGATGCGTTGAACGCTTGGAAAATTGCTTGTTCCATACGGATTTGCTCGACAACCCGTCCTGCCAGAGACGGCGGGACGTGCCGCTGTGCAGTATTATACGGAATAATAATACTGTTGAGCGTGCCCGTCTGCTGACCGTGAGAGAATGGGAGTCAGGCTTGTGGCTTCAGACGCTTCCGTCATCCACCATGGGCACTATTATGAATGAGTCATCGTTTCAGCACGCCACGTGCCCCGTTTGGGCGCACCTTGTGTTGCTCCGCACCGGTGTCACTGCGGTGGAACTGTCGACAGCCTCGGACACCATGGCCTGTCCAACTGCAGGAGTGCTGGTCGCATAGCATGGCACGCCAACATCAACGATTCTACTCGTCGAGCTCGAGTCAGCCGGCGTACCAGCGGTATTAAAACCAAACGGCTTGGTACGTGACGCTGGGAAGAGACCACACGGCATGACGTTGTTGCCTTGGGAGGTTGGTAGGCCTCTAGTGTGGGACCCAACCTGTATCGACACCATTGCGCCATCACATGTTCCAAGCACTGCGGGCTGTGCTGGCGCCGCTCAACACTGACACTCAAGCGGCACAAATACCTTATGGGTAACTACAGTTTTGAGCGGTTTGGGCTCGAAACGCTCGGGACATGGGGCCGAGTGCGTGTCTCCTTTTTAAGGAACTATCTCGCCGACTGGTCGACACTTCACGTGACCAGAGGCCAAAGAATTAGCATTGCCATTCAACGTAGCAATGCTGACAGTCTTCTGGGGACGTTTCCGGATGACAGCGATGCGGACGAGTACTTTGACGCATAAGTGTCCTTTTGTATTTGTATATATTTGAACATGTAGTTAGTTAGTCATTTAATGTAAGTTAGTTGTGTTAAACATTGTAAAAATTTGGTTTTAGATACTTCCTCCATTTTAATCTATTATACACATAAACCTTCCCCAATTAATTATCTAAATGAGGGTAAAAACCCCAACAAAAATCCGTAGTGTAATTTGGAACAACCACTCGGTCACACGGATAGACACGAAATGCGACTTTAATTTGTAATATGAGATACAGAAGATGAAGTCACTTGGCAAACTAATACACCAATACTGTTAAAGAGTGAGATATTTTTATGTTTAGTCGATATTAAAAATCACAAATCAAGGCTCGTTCAGACTCGCGCGATATCGCGGGCGCGACTGGCAGCGACAAAGAAATTGTGCTACTAGTGTCGCGTCGCGCCCGTGATATCGCACTAGTCTGTACGAGCCTTTATAAACATGTACCTATTCAGTTCAGACACGTTGTCGTTTAGCCTCTTATGACGCTTCAAATCGCTGGACAAAAGCCTCTTAATATGCCTCACATGCTGCAAATTACATACATCGCTCCATTAGTACCTACTTCAATTAAGCTCCTACATACACGAACAACGATGGATGTAATTCCCTAATCAGCTGCTGACGTATATGAAGCCGTTTGTACACTCGTACGTAAAAGCTACACGGAAATAGATGTCTTACGTTATGTTAAAGCATGTTATTATAAAAACGACCTGGTCACTGTTCCTAATAGGATAATTATTTTCTTGATTATGAGAACGAATAGGTGTCCCTTATTACCGTCCCTTGTCAAAGAAAAGCGTATATTTTTACTGAAGTCATAATAAGGAGATAATTTGTAAGATTTCATTCCTCAACTTATTCATTAGGCGCACTTCGAAAGGATGTTCTCTTTTAATAAGATCACGTTTCCTCAGGGTCTGATTGTGCATGTGAGCTGATAGGCACGTTTTCTTACGTACATTTTACACTGTAATTGTTTGCTGATAGTGTTACTATGGAGGGTTCCAGTCCACCTGTAATAACTAAAGATGCCGCGAATAGTCGAATACCGATTAATCGCCATTCCCGATGGCCAATAGTCGAATACTCGCCATTATATAAAAAATATAAAAATATTTATTCTGAAATAATAATATTACACTTGAACTTATTGATCATTGAGCAGAAAAACTAGTTTTTCTGCACCATAATCTGCCCCTTTTGGACTTCAAATATTAAATTATTAATTAAAAAGCCTAACTAATTAACTTCCATGACTGATTTTTGGCTAACTTTTTCCTAATACTTAATACTAAGTGTGTTTTGTTTTAAAAGATTATTTTTTAAGTCAAATTTAATTATTTTTAAGTCTATAGTTTTCTGTTCATTAATAGTTTATTTTTATTTAGACAACTATTCCCCGAATGTCGAAAAAAAATAGACACTATTATTCGATATTCGACGAAAAACTAAAAAAAAATCGAGTAATGCCGAATACCAAATAATAGCGAGTATTCGCGGGATCTCTAATAATAACGTGATTATTGAATTTTATAACTAAAACTTACAGCTGTTTATTAATTGCTGTAGGTTTTAAAACCACCAGATTAACCTACCACACTCGCTTAGTTCTCTCTGGTTCTCCCGGTCTAATAATATACAGCTAGCAGTCTTCTAAACTTAAACAACTCACATGAAATATAAGGAGAACTGATAAGATCAAACTTATAGAAACCGAGGTTCCAAGATATTTCAAATATACCACGTGTGGCAAATACACCACTAGCATTTCCCTATCATCGCTAATTGTTGAAAAGTAGGTTTGAAATATGCACTTTCCCGAACATTATTTATGAGCGTTGCTTAAAGTTAAGGCCCAGATATATGCCAGTGACATTGAGTGGTTAGCTTGCGTGTTCTGTAGTGAGCTCACGCAACGCGTCGTACGTCCAGCCAGTAATGGGCATCGCCCATCCAGGAGCACTGTCCCAAATAAAAGTAGCATTATTAATTTATTATACACAAAACAAAAAGTATTTAATAAAACACGTACATTAAAAGATCAATAATTAAATTATCTTTAAAAAGGTGAAGGTTTCAGAAGAATACGCTTGATAAATTTTTCGTGATTCTTAGTTTTTCTTCCGCGTAAGACATAACTTTACAAATTAATTTCACTATATAATATAAACATAATCTAAAATATTTATATATTAAGTTATTAAAAAAATGCTCTCATTTAACATATTTTTTTTCTAAATCATTAACACTACTCGTTTAGACGTGATATTCAGTATAAAATCATTAAAAGTCGGTTATCGTCGCCTTAAGTATTATTAGCACAACAATACATACAGCTTTCTAGTACTAAAAGTCTCTGAGCTAAGCCGCGGACAGACAGACGGACATGGCGAAACTATAAGGGTTCCTTGTTGAATGAAACCCTAAAAACAAAGCGTTCAGGAAGTCTATTCACAGTGCTAATTTTGAACATAGTAAATTCAAATACGTCATTGTTTTATGTAAAAGGAGCGCATAGGAGCAATTGATATAAATTGAAATGGATATAAATTGTCATACAACACATTATTATCATTATTGAAATGTTACGTCGCAAACTGCAACACATTAAGGCTACGAGAAATTACTCTTGTGATTTTTATATCATTTCAAAAGAGGGTTAAGTACTTCATATGGAGAAAAATAACGTCTGAAGAAGCCGGTTTAATTAAGTCTATTAATTTCCTCCTCCAGACTGAATTTCGGTCACGGCGGCCAATCTCTACGGAGACACCAAGTAGGTACCTACGTAGTTGATTTAAAGTATGCAAACACAAGTGCACTCAGGTGCACTCCCTCTTCTCACCTTCATACTCCAATGGGACGGTAATCCAACACGAACCAGAGTCCAGGCGCAGGAGCTATGAGTTTACGAGCTCTCCGAAGCGTAGGGACATCTCAGGAGAAATTCAACAGTCGCGCCTGCGACCAACGACTTTGACTGCCTCAATAGTCTACTACCAATCTGATGTACTAGAGATGAGTCCGATATCATGTCACATGTAAAACTCATCGACATTTTAAAATAATTTCATCATGCAATGACAACGACAAAATCGTCAATGCCTAAATCAATACTTGATTGAACGCGAACTTCGGTGATTCGGACGGGCTGTCTCGGGGCGAACGTTGCGAGGCTGCGCGATCGGCGACACTGAAGTCACAAAACCATAGAGAGTTTCGATAAAATGCCCGGTGCTGGGCGCATAATGATAATTCACTAAGCCGTTCCGCACTCATCATTGAACTGACGTGATCTTGCACATACTCAAATAAAAATCATTGATGATTTTGTCACTGTTCCCGTCATCGATATATTTGTCATTGTCTTGCAGTCATTGGTACAGAAAACCATCATTCAGCCCATCTCTATAATGTACAAAATCAAAGGTTAATTTTGTTTTGGTCACATAATGCACCGACATTGTGCTAAATAACTGGACAGGTAATGGACGGTAGTCGAGGGGTAGAAGCACAAGGGTTATGGAACCCATAATAAATCATGGCATTGTACTTCAATCAACTCAGCCTATCGCAGTCCACTGCTGAACATAGGCCTCTCGCATGCTGCGCCACAACACCCTGTCCTCCGCCTTCCGCATCCAGTCTGTCCCAGCCACCTTTTTGAGGTCGTCGGTCCATCTACGTGGGGGGCGTCCCTCACTACGCTTGCTGATACGCGGTCTCCACTCCAGGACTCATCTGCTCCACCGGCCATCGGTCCGTCGACAAACATGGCCAGCCCACTACCACTTCAGCTTGCTTACTCTGCAAGCTATGTCGGTAACTCCGGTTCTCTTCCGGATAATTTCATTCCTAATTTTATGCTTCAAAGAAACTCCGATAGCATTGTACTTACCTATGTTATTTTATGCACACTCACACTAGGTTTAGATTGGCATACCCAATTACAGGTTAAATGATGCACTTGAATCACAGTGAGGTCTCTAGAAATGCCAAATGTGAAACTGAACGTTCACTGATTTTCAAAACAAAAAAAAAATATAGATTTTTCTATAACAATTTTTTTTTTTCCAAATTCTTATTAATTATTCGTAATTGTAAAGATTGTGCCATTCCTGATTAAATAAGGCTTAAGATTTTAAGTAGCAACTTAAGATCTAATTTCGTAGCACTTGGAGGAAGAATAATATTTTGTCTGCTTAATGCTTGCCAATTTTAACGTAAATATTCATTTGATATTTTAAAATGTAATAAAATAAACACTTTATGAAGTAATGAGTACTTAAACATTTTCAAAACTTAAAAAATAAAAGTACTGACAGTACCTTACTCGACAGTGGCGCGAACGGGTGAGAAGAAAAACGATAGCCCCCATTGTATTATACTTCAGTTTTAAACGTTCTGTGTTACATATGGTTGCTGGCACGAGGATCATCATCATCCATCATGACAGGTACATAAACCTTCATGATCCTCCCAGTGACCTTGGCAACTGACAATATGGACAATAATAGTGCGGTAATCAGGGATCTGATTACCTGTGAAAAATTGTACAGATAATCGACACACATAAAGGCTCCTACAAACAGGCGCGACACGCGACGCGACACAAAGAGATCGCTAGTCGCGCGGCAGGCGCGGTCTTTGTGTCGCGTCGCGTGTCGCGCCTGTTTGTAGGAGCCTTCAATGTAGAACGTGCCGTTTTTTAATAGAAAAAGGCAAAGACACAATGTAGGCAGTTCTTTAAAACACAATTCAATTTATTTTTGGTTTAATGTTCCCTTAGAGCGATTTCAATCTTTGACAACCAAAAAAGCCGTCTCCGTTCACACCAATAACGGTCAAATAATCGCTCCAAAAAAGGTGCAAATAATAACCTGTCAAAGTCAGGTCCACACATCATACTTATACCTACTGCAACTAAAACATAGATGATCTTGAGGTGATAACCACTAGTCCAGCAAAAATATCCTAGGCTAACGAGCAGCAGTGCCACTGGTATGTCGGGACTGGTTCTGCGGTCATTAACCTTTCTGCTCAACGTGGTATTGGTATAATTTCTACCCTTTTCGGTTCAAGTTGGTGTCGAACTGCGCGGGTGTTCTGCTGAGATCGTCGTGTCTTTAACAACACATTTACCTAAGTTTCCTATCATTTAAAATACTCATTGAGGATAATAAGTACTGCTGGTTTATATTTTAGTAAGACCAATTTAACCTAAAGTCTACAGGAACATGTAGATCCATATCTGAGTTCACAAAAAAAAGACTTCGTCTTATATGCCAAACTATGCCAAATAAAAAATTCAGTGTCACAAACATTTTGAAGAACAGATTGACACGATTAAAATGTTAAGTACGAACTCGTCACGTTTTTACGTTTAGTGCTTTTTAAAGAGCTGTATCTACAAGTTTATAATTTTTAGGGTTCCATAGGCAACAAGGAACCCTTATAGTTTCGCCATGTCCGTCCGTCTATCTGTCTGTCTGTCCGTCTGCCTGTCCACGGCTTAGCTCAGAGACCCTTAGTACTAGAAAACTGTAATTTGGCATGAGTACGAGTATAATACATATTAAAATCACGCCAACAAAGTGGTCAAATAATATTTAGAAATAATTTTTTTAAGGGTACATCCCCTACACGTAAAGTGGATTTGATATTTTTTTCTCGTCTATCCCTTGGTGTGGCGTATCGTTGGATAGGCCGTTCATAATAATATATTATTATTGTGGGTTTGTTAAAACCATTTTTCGATTCAGGGATCGTGCTAATTTGAGTCAATTGTCGCCTCCCTCCGCCAGCTAAATGGTGGTAATTGGATATAGGTATATAGGGTGTATCTATTCAAACACGAAATATTTTAAGAGATACACCTATAGGTGGTAAAAAAGCCATGGAAACGATTTTTTTTTTAATTAATTGCAATATATCTCAAGCAATTTTAAAATTATAATAGTTTTCTAAAAATATACCTAAAACACTTAGATTAAAAAAAAAACGTTCCATGTGGCTTTTTTAACACCTATAAAATCTCTTTAAATATTTCGTGTATGAATAGATACGCCTTATACTCGTATATAACGAAGTTAAAAGGAAAACTATCAAGTTAAGTAGGCTTTACAAGTTAAGGCTCGTACAGACTCGCGCGATATCGCGGGCGCGACAGGCAGCGACAAAGAAATCGTGCTAAAAATCGTCGCGTCCGCGATATCGCACTAGTCTGTACGAGCCTTTACCGAGTAATAGTCGACCAACTTACATTTACAGTTGAAAAACATGTTCTCCCATACATTCCGTATGGAAGAACATGTTTTTCAACTACAATGTTAAGTTTTTTTATTTTTTTATTTAAAGGGTTTGTTCTTGAGATAGTCATAGCAACTACGGAACCCTTCAATGTGCGTGGTCCAACACGCACTTGGCCGGTTTTATTATTTACCTCAAAAAGCATTTTTCCTTCATCCGCAAATTAAAACTAGTATTTGTAACTAATGTCAAGGTCTATAGCCAGTTATGGAAATAAAATTTAAATTGGTTCTAAGACTACGTATTGCAAATAATTGCTATATTAAGCGAAAACCCAGGAATACCTATGCTTAGTAATTTGTACTTTAGTATCCAAATAGATCTATTGCATTGTGTCCCAGCAATTTCGGATTGATTACCCATACGTAACTTATCTCATCTTGGCATGCAAGTGGAGTGGAGACCGAGTCGAAAACTAAACTGGGCCTAATACGCATTATCGGCCGAAAAACGAAAAAAAAGTTTCTTTGCTTTTCAATTATATTTTTTTGTTAATTATTATATATATTTTTTTATTTTATAAATATATATTTAACACTTTAAACTGAAATCACACGAATCCGAATTGAACTACTTTTATCAAAGACAACATGTGATTTTAGTTTTAAAAGATAATGGATTGTTTCTAAATAAAATAAGGTAACCGACGTAGCCCGAAGAATTGCCAAAATTAAGTGGCAGTGGGCAGAGCACATTGTTCGCAGAACAGATGGCCGATGGGGCCGAAAGGTTCTGAAGTGGCGACCGCATACCAGAAGACGTAGCGTTGGAAGGCCTCCCACATCGGTGGTCCGATGACCTGGTGAAGACCAGGATCCGCTGGATGCGGGAAGTATATATTTTTTTTATTTATTCATTCATTTTACAAATCGCATTGTGTCTGAAATATTTTGTACATTAATTTAAATAATAGATATAGCTAAAAAAATATAAATTAAGAATTTCAAACAGTAGTTTCACCATAACAGAAAAAAAAAAAAAACAATAACGTGATAAATATTAAGCATTATGTTCATAGACCGTAAATCGATAATATGTCAACAAATTTTTAAATAGTTATTATATAAATGATTGTAAATATTATTATTGTCAATTGATTGAAAATCTATTCTCTATAATGTATAAAATCTAATAATATATTGCTTAAATTTAATGTCTTATGCTAATTAATAAAATATTAAAACTATCTACTATCATTCGTCACCAATTCAGATACAGAATATAAACATTTATTTAAGAGGAATGCTTTAAGTTTTGCTTTGAATAGAGTACCTTTGTAAATCAATGATCTTATGTCAGTAGGCAACCTATTAAATAATTCTACTGCTTGGTATTTAGAGCAATGTTCAGTAATATTAAGTTTAGGTGAAATTTTATTTTTTATAACGTTTCTTCTAGTGTTCACTCTAAGTTCACGTTCTTCTTGTGATTCGTGCTCGTGTATGTATTTTGCGAAGTGGCTGAGTACAACTAGAACATATAATCTCGGTACTGTTAATATACCATTTTTTTTTAAATATTCTTTACATGACTCTCGTTGCGGGATTCTAACAATCGTTCTTAATGCACGTTTCTGTAGTACGAATGCTCTTTGGCAATTATACCCGTAACTGCTCCCCAAAACATAATGCTGTATCGTGACCTGGGTTCTACCAATGCATAATATACTGCTTTTAACTGCTTTAGATTAATATCGTCCCTGAGGTTTCTTAGCGCGTAACAAGCTGAAGATATTGAGGAATCAATGGCGGTGAGCTCTTTTTTCCAATTTAATTGGGAATCTATATAAACTCCTAAAAATGTAACTTCGTTTACTAGTCCAATATTATCCCCTTTAAGCGTGATATCTAAAACCCGTCGAAGTGGCGAGAATTATGTACTATGAATGTGAAATGATGATGATGGAATGAATGTGTATTCCTGGCTTAATGGGCAGGTGTATCTTGCAATATATAGGTAAGTGACAGTGAATTTTAGTTTTTGATTCCGAGACTCCAAGTTGACGATTGGACCAGGAAAAAGGTCAAGCATTTGTTTTATTACTCCATTTTTGTTTCAATTGTTGTTTTATTGACTAAATAGCTATCTCATAGAATCGATTGATATGTACAACTCCAATGACTACGCTATCAATTTCGGGGACGACCATTGAACTCAGCGAAATCATGGAGCTGTAATAATATACTGTTATACTATACGCCTCTTTATTCTGACTTGTTTCTCCGTAGTATGTCTTTCAATTCAGGGCAAAGGCCTAGCTGTTTCCATTGAATTCTATCACAAGCCACTCTCTTCCAGTTAGGGCTCGCTGTAAGTCTTATCTCGTCCTTCCATCTCCTTTGTTGTTTTCCTCTTTTCCGTTAACTAATTCTGGGATACCAGTGATTAATTTACACCATTTTTCCTGTTTCGCTCTCATAATGTGTCACTCCAGTCCATCTCCATTTTTCTGGTCAATTCTGGTCAAGATGTTTGTTACTTTTTGTTTTATCTCGTACTTGTTCATTTCTTATTCGATCCATTTTACTTGTTCCTGTTATAGTTCGTTCCATAGATCTATATTGTAGTTATCAGTATATCAGTATTGTAGTTTATTTCTGTGATGTTTTGTAAGTGCTCATGTTTCGCATCCATATGATAAACTCAGTAAGATACAATACAGATGTTGAAAACTTTTCTTGTCATAGAAATGCCTATACCCAAAGTCTCAAATTCAGATAATTTATGTAAACAAAGGGGATAACATATCAAAAAAATATCTGCGTAATGGTAATTCACATAAAATGGCGAAAAAAGAGGTTTCATTTTCTTTTAAGTACTGATTTTAAGAAATAATAATTAAGAAATAATCATACCGTAATTATTTTTATAAATTTTCGGTTTTAAACAAAGTTATTAAAAAAGGGAGATTTTCTGGTATAAAATATTTTATGATACTGGTAACAATGCCTCCTGCATTGTTACCAGTATCATAAAACATTTTCAATTTTTTTACATCTTCAACAACACTAATATTATAACACTCATTCATAGACTCACATTGAAAGTAGCATATCTAGCCACATTTTGGATGAAAATGGCTGTAAACTGTTTCGATTGGAAATCGATTTTGGGAGGCCTATGTCTAGCACTGGACTTAAAAGGGATGATTACGACGATCATATGCCGTGTTGCCGACATACTACACAAAACATTTTTTGGCAACGGTATTTTGTTTGCATAGTTCTTATAATTAATTCACTTTAATTTTAGCGATGACTATTTACAAAAATAAAATATGTATTATGTTTTGCACTACTGTCGTGTCATTTTGACAGTGACATTTCTTGACATTACTTTGTTTACATAAATTATCTGAATTAGAGACTTTGGGTATAGTTCTCTGGATTTCTCTACTAATATAGTCGAAGATGACTATGAATATCTACCTATTTTTTGCAGCTCCAATGTATTATTGAAAAATGCATATCCAAATGGTAAAAGAAGTAGGCGGAAAAAGAAGTGCAAAACAAGATACTGAAGACATCTAGTCTCATGGATGTCGGCCAGCGGAACCGGAGCATAGCTCCCCGTCCGCGGAGGGTACTTGGTGGCCCATTGACGTGGGCCCCTCCTGCGGTCAGCCTAAGACGGCTTTCGGATGTTGGCCCCGCGGGCAAATGCGGGTCCTGTGATGAAGACACGTAGTCTACCTACCCATATTATAAGTAGGACAAGCTGTAGACTACAGTAGTTAAGTTAGTTCTGCAAGTAGTTTCTAAAGTTTTTATTATTTACTGGGTTTAATATTATGTATAAAAAAACTGGTAATAATATAATTATTACTGCTGTTCTTCTTTACTTCTTTCAATCATTTATCTGCGCTCATCTATGTATATCTTCTTTATTTCAGGCAGTGCGTGGTTGGTCAATCACCTACGTCTATCCAAAAATATCTTAATAAATCAAAAAAAATTAAGTGTTGTCCCTTTGTCACTACATCACTATGTGCTAGAGTTTTCCGGGGCCCATTATTCAGTGTGCAAGTCGCCCCCTGCCATTTAGAAACTACAACTACATTTCCATACTATAATATTATAAATGTGAAAGTAACTCTGTCTGTCTGTCTGTTACGTTTTCACGCCTAAACCGCTGAACCGATCGTCATAAAATTTGGCAAAGATATAGCCTAGGATATATGAAGAAGGATATAGGCTACTTTTTTACGCGATAACCGACATTCACTCGGGCGGAGCCGCGGGCAAAAGCTAGTAATATTATAAAGGAATGATACGCTACGTTCATACTGAGCGGGGCGTTCAGATATTATTGCGTTGTTATTACACATTATTATATGTATAGATTATGGTATGAAATTCATTTACTCTTATTTATCTTGGAACCATAGATTTTAACACTTTCATAACAGACATCTTGGCATTTTAGATATATTATTGTCACGCTACGGACACGTTTCGTTTCCCTCGCTGCTATTAGCCGACTAAATCAAATTACAACAATAGGGATGATGACAAAAAAAATATTGATGTCCGTCATGTAGGTTATTTAAAAAAAAAAAATATTGGACCCCTTATTTTTTTTCTTTTTTTAGTTAATCCAAACATTACGGCGATACATTGAGTTCAAATGTGGAATGACGTCACTTCGCACTAAATTTTATACGTAGCTGTGATGTAACGAGCCCCCACTCCCAAAGTTTAATATCGACGGTGAAGTGCCAATGGCAATAACACCTAACTGACAAAGTCAAAAATGTACACAAACTGAATAAGGATGCAAGCATGGAAGTAATGCCATAAAATAGGCATGTTGGTTTAGTTGGAGGTACTTCCACATATAGTTTAACAACAAAAAATACACTTAGGAGATTTCACTAAAACATGCGAATAACCTCTTTAAGTTCAAAACGATAAAAGAGTTTCTAGAAAAATGTAAGTTAAGAGGTATTGGCACTTCACCGTCGATATGTTTTATCTAAGTCATTTTTTATTAATATAATAAAGCAAAAAATACGTATCTAATATTATTTTATTATCTGATTGACGGACTAAACAGTTTTTTTTTTACCCGGGACACATCCCTATTGTATGAATATGTCTGCAACAATTTGCGCTCGCTAATACCATGTCTACGTCTTTATTTATATGTATAATTCTCTTAATCAAGAAGTTAGTATTTTAGTCATTATTTTTGTACTCTACGACTGTTTTTATATTTAACCCAAAGGTTGACTGGTAGAGAATGCCTTGTGGCATTAAGTCCGCCTATGTACCACTATTGTACATGAAGTTTAAATAAATAAATAAATATAATAACATTGATTTTATCCGTGTATTACATAACATTGATCAGGCAGGGGACATATTTCTTCAATAGTTCTAGGCAACTAATCAATTATAGCCACCCAAACCCATGGCCCAATATGTTTTGTTTCCATGTTCTGCAATAGTGCTGCACCGACCGGGGGTTTTCCTTGGATGCACTTGCACAGTGCATACAAGGATAATCGTCGGTTGGTGCCTCATTTGATTAAAAATGTCGAACGGGCTTTTGCGAGTTGGCTCCGGCGCCTCGTACGCTTGTGAACATTTGTGAACATGATGTTTATTCAGATTTGTTATTGTAGTCGTAATGGCAATCATGTCATTTGGTTTAAGGCTCGCGTAGACTGACGTGATATCACGGGCGCGACAGGCAGCGTTTTCTATTTTGTGAATGTGAGAACGTTGTAGGCCTAGTAGACTGGAGATTTGTTGACAATTTTCTAATTTGTTAAGTACCTGATAATTGTTGAAAGGCCTACACTGTCCTCCCATACCTATAACACTGTTATTTGAAAATATTGTTAAAGCCAATTATTTTTAAAAGAGTAACCGTGGAGTTTCTTGCCGGCTCTTCTCCATAGGAAACGACCAATTGGAACCGTGCACCTAGCTTCGGGCGTAGGTTTTTGATTTTGATTTTCCAAAGGTCCAGGACCCCCAGGATCCCGAGATACATATGTCAAAAAAATTAAAAAAATTCTATCTATAAAATTTAAAATCGAATGCATATTATTTGAAAGGTTAGGCAAATCTGTACCCATAATACACCCACATTACGCCAGTTATTTTAAGTCCTATATAAAAGGGGGCGAGCCAGCCATCGAGAAATTCCTGAATCTATAACACTGCCCAACCGGGTGACTTAAATAGTGAGACTCATGACTCTAAAAATTTGTCTCCGTATTCCCATTTAGAGCGCCTGGTGTAAAATCAAAATCGACGATATCCTACAGAAAATGGCTAACAAGGAATAATGAAACTTATTTAAACTAAACTAACTTATTATACTTCGAGAATTATTGAAATATAGTCGCGGTATAAAAACGCGACGGGAATAGTGATAGAAGTAGTATCAGTATTACCGTCAATGGGAAAGCTCAACGGGAATAGTGAGATCCACCGGTCGACCTGGGAATCGAATCCAAGACCATTCTAGCGCTTTCGACCACTGGACCAACAAAGCAATTTATGAACTTTTAAATTATCTCTAAAACTTCTTTTAAAAACTTTGACCTTCTTATGTTATACGGTTTTTAACTTTCTGACCTTTTCTCACAGTTGGTCGCAGTAACCAAGCTAGAGTACCCCGACCAAACGGACTAGGTTTTTAATTTTATATATTTTATTTAAGGATAATTTCTTTTAGTATTGTTTTCATTTTCGACAGTCTTCACAGTCTTCAGAATAATTGCACAAGACAGTAACTGTATTAAATCGCAGAGATTTAATACAGTTACTGTCTTGTGCAATTATTTGTTATTCGCGATGGGGTTATAATAATATTATATATTTTAGTGAGTGATAAATTTAAAGTATACAATTTAGTCAAAATAAATAAATATTATGTAAACTGGTATGTGCCGTTGAAGCTCTTCAGTTGGCTCAGACTTTTAGTAATGTTTTCGACATAGGCGTCGAAGACTTCCTCCTTTCGCGTTAGCATCTCGATGTCATATGCAGCCAAACTCTTAGAGATTGCCTCATATTACATGCGATCCATGGCGAATCTTTGGCAATCTCTGAGGAGGTGTTCGAGACTTTGTACGGTGTTGTCGTGGCAGGGACAATTGTCATCGGCAGTTATTTTAAATCTCTGGAGGTACTGTTTGTGGAAGCAATGACAAATTTTTGGTAATGTAAAAAAAAACTCAATTTTTTCCGGAATTTGTGTATTTGTATTTTTGTTGGGAATATGGTTTTGGTGTGTTGTCCCTGCTCACTTGATGCGTATCTGGCTTGCCACTCAGCCAAGTTGGTTTGTTCATTTTTAACATATGACATCGGGTATGCGTAAATTTATTCGTATGCTTTATGAAGCCGTGTGGACATTTTCGCAGTAGCATACGCAGTTTCGTTGCCTGCAACTCCACTGTGCCCTTTCACCCACGTGATTGCAATGTGTGGTGGTGTGTCCGTACGTGTATGTGTGTGATTATTGATTTAGTGAATTTTTGTGACCAATGGGTGACTTGCTCCAGTCTGCAATCGCCTGTACAGCCGACTGAGAGTCAGTAAAGACGGTGGTGTTGATTTGTGCCTTTGTATATGCCCATTTGCAAGCTTCCAGGATGGTCAACAGTTCAGCCTGGAAGACTGTGCAGGTGTTCTGTAGTATTTTTTCGTTTTCGTAAAGACTGTTCTTCCCGGATCGTAACAAACGAAGGCCACTCCGACGTTACCATTGTCCTGTTTGTTGCCGTCGGTGAAAATGTTGTGCTGCGTTTGGGATGTCAATTCGGTCGCCTCATAATCAGCGTGTTTATGTGTCCGGGTGCTGGTGACTGATTTAGGTAGTCTCATTGCGGGATATAATAGCTCTCGTAAGGGTGTGGAGCGTTCAGTGATATCCGCTGGCAAAAGTTGAGTAGTGCCTGTGAGGCGGATCATCTCGACATGGTGGACTTCTTGGATCTTCTTGATCTGTATTTTTTATGGTGTGCAATAAAGAGTATTCTATTCTATTCTATTCTTGAGATCGAAGGGAATGCCCTTCGATCTCAAGAGCCCGTGTCGCTCTGGCATTCGCAAAGCTCATGAGCTCTGCGAATGCCAGAGCGACACGGGCTAGGTTAGGTTAGAACTTTGACCAACCACGCGCGAATCGAATTGGTCGCAGTACGCTAGGGCATCTCGACTACATAAATGTGTTAGGTTAGGTTAAACTAATCACTCACAATTTTTTTTATAATTTGGTCGTTACCTATTGATTGCGATATAGATAAAAACTCGAAACATTTTACTGTCAGAATCCTACATTTTGGCGTAACGTGATTTATCGTCAGATAGTTTTGGTGTTCCTTCGATGTCGTATATTTGTGATACCACTTGTTTATGTCTTCCACAAATGATCATTATATTTGCCGTCATCTTGACAGATATTAATGGATGAATCATGGCATCAGATATTATTGCTGAGCAGAGTATTAGATTTATGCTCGCGACTGTACATCACAGCTGTAAAAATCGATGTTGTAAATCTTTAGGTAGAGCCTTCTTTTATTGGTGTAGGTACCTACTGCAAAAGGTGTTATGGAACCTACTATGGTGATTTCATCAGCAAACTATTTTGTTTTGATTTGTTTCTCTCCGTTTCTGTGTATTTAATAGTTTTGCAATATTTTCCTTATGAATTTATTATTTTTACAAACTGAAGTGTATCAAGGTTTTGTGTGTGTAATTTTAATGCCAAATTAGAAAAATGAAGCAGTTGTTAAATGTTTTGGATATGAATAAAAACACTGTCTGCACTGTCTCACCTGTCTAGACAGTAATCCAAAAAGTTACACAGGTACTATACCTACTATGCGCAGAAGAATGTAACATTTTCCCCATAGGTAGTTTTAAAGTGTTTGTAAGTTGTAGCCTGTTAATAAATTTATTTCAATGATATACATTTTTTTTACAGACATTTAATGATCAGTTTTTTTTTATCAATCAGTAAAAAAAAAATTAAGACAACCATGGCTTAAATGGTTCTAAATTGTCTATACTATCTTCGCCTCAAAGCTTTGTACCCATCTTCCAATCACCCTGTATAGTGTAGCGACATAAAAATAAAAATTCACCACTTTAAAATGAATACCTAATAATTTAAAGATATTAAAAAAAAAACAAACAAAAAACATAAAAAGCTTTAGTAATAAAATATAACCCTCTCTTCTGGGGCAGTCGGGTAAATATGATCAAAACAGTTGCTGAACCGATAATCTTAATAATTATAAAACAACGTCGGGTTATTTACACCATTTATAACTCATGAACGGCTGGACCGATTTGTATGATATCTTTGATATTATGAATTTTTCTCCGCTCCGAATAGCAAATAATTATTAGAAAATGCGAAAAATTCACGAAAACATACATTACGAAGAAAACTCATTTTCTCATACATTTTGTATGGAAAGACTTTTAAGCTATTGCATAGCTTCTATCGCGGGCCTTGAGCGCGGGGACCGAATCCAGAAATTCCGTAACGAAAAAACCTCACGCTCCCCACTCCGACGGTTTTACTACACCAGTACCCTCTAGTGATCTAATAATTTCTGGCAGTTCCTTTTTCTGTTTTCTGTGTACTGCGTATTTTATTCTTATAAATATTAGTTTATAAAATTATGATCTTCACAAAAAGTGATTGTTGATAGTGGGGTTTGTACTCACGACCAGTCGATTACGAGTACATTCAGTTCCCCTGTTGCACCGCAAGGCTACAATGACTTAATTAAAGTTTGCCAAATAGTTGATACCATTCCAGTTGAACAATTTTTAAACTTGACTAGACGGTTGGAAATGACTCATGTACATGGAATTTTTTCGCTGTCAAAACAGTTTGTCACTCTTTTTTTATTTAAAATTACTTTAGGTTCAACACTTTCGTCTATTTTAAAGTTGTTATTATGCTTATATTTGAATAGTATTTGACTTTGTTTACGTTGTTATACACTTTTACGACGTTCAGCACTTATTTATTTTGTTTTTATGCTATTGCATAGCTTCTATCGCGGGCCTTGAGCGCGGGGACCGAATCCAGAAATTCCGAAACGAAAAAAATAAATAAATAAATAATATCAAAGAAAAAGAAATACTGCATAAATAAAATAAATAAATAATTATAATTGCATAAGTTGATACAAAATGCTATGCAATAGCTTTACCGCGGCAGTCCCCGAGTGCCACACGTCTTTTTTTTTGATAGTGACTCAATAACGGACTGGGGAACGGGGAACAATAAATTTCATGCAGACGAAGTCGCGGGCAGAAGCCAGTTTGGTATAAATGAAGAGAGATTACGAGAAAACTTAAGTTACCTACATCACATGGTAAATCTTCAAACTCAAACTCAAACGTAAAGCAAAGCTTCAAGTAATTGTCACGTAAAGAAAAGCTTCCTCCTAAAGTTACCACACACTTCGAGAGCTTCTAAAAACTTGTTACTAGATGGCTCTGTATTAAAAACGCGTATTCAATTCACACTTTCTAAGACAGCGAGAGAGAGAGAGAAAGTCGCATGGAGGAAGCTTTTCTTTACGTGACGATTACGTGAAGCTTTGCTTTACGTTTGAGTTTGAGTTTGACTTCAAGCGTACTTTTAAAATAATTATTTTCCGCTGAAGTTTGGTAAGCACAAATGTATCTTGTGCAGTGCCAAACCAGCTACAAGACGTAATCTTCATAAAATTATAGCTAGGCAATCTAACTAAAAATAATGTCGTTATTCTTATTCCTTGTCCATAACGGTAGCACTCATTTCACATACAAAACAATAGCCTATCAAATATAAATAGGATGTCCGTTTATGAGGTTGTGTACTGAGAAACAGTATTACTGAATGGAAAAGCGCCTTTAATTTAAAAACGGGCAATCGAAACATAACTGCCATTCACAACTCTTTTTTTTTTTAAATATCAATATTTTTTATCGTCTTATGCATATTCATCGACGTAAATTCCCAACTTACTTTGGCCCATTGCATTTATGACCCTACCTTTTTCAACGTTATTTTTGAATATGGAATTTCTTGAGATTCTCGACACCAAGCTATAATTAGGGACAAAACATGTTGGTAAACAAATATTATAGGTGTTGTACAAGCCGTATGCCTGAAGTGATTTCCCATCAGCAAGAATTAAGAACCTCCATACCAACTTTCATCCTCTGTTGACTTTACGGGATGAATTACAATAATACGAAGAAACGACGGACGAGATGATGTCTTCTCTGGAATGCGCTTCCTCTAGATATCAGGGCGGCCACCAGTCGATATGTATTTAAGCGGAAATTGCAGAGTTATTTTCATAACAAATAGTGTAGTAATTTCAATTATCTCTTTCCCTTGATTTTATATCATCATCATATGCTGGACATAGGCCTCCCCCAAAAGGGGGCGAATTTGCCATAATCGCCACGCTTGGCAGGCGGGTTGGCTATCGCAGTAAGGTATTAAAAATGCATAGAGAACGCTGCTGCCCATTCTCTAGTAAGTCCCTTAGTCACCTTTTACGATACCCACGGGAGGAAATGGGGTTGATATATTCTTTACGTCCGGCACTACACGGCAAATACCACGGGAGTTTCTATATATATACATAAATATAGGTATACAGATAAGTAAAATAAAGGTAGGTATATATTATAGTAAATATTATGTATGTATGTCTTATTTATGTACAGACGCCAGCACATCAAGCTACTACAATCTGTAATTTTTTTTTAAATAGATTTTCAACTTTATCACTACCGTATAAGGTTCAAGGTTGATTGCGAAAATTTGACAGTTTCGGGTAGCTTGACCTGCTGGCGTCTGTACTTCATTTGTGATCTTTTTAATATTTTGATTATTATTATCTCCTCTTAAATACAGCACCTGCTATCTTATCTCTTCACCACCCTTGGTTGTCTGCAGGCTTAGCATGACGCTTCATACTTCTAAGAAGAATAAACACAGGTCTTTCTATACAAAGTAAAATTTCGTTTCTCCATTTTTGACATCGCACCGTAGAAATCCTTCTACAATCTGTAATTTTGTCTTTCTGTTCTAACGATCTTTGTCTAGGTCCTTTTCTATGTAGACTATTTCAGAAGAAAGTTTTCTATCCCAAACTGTCAAAATCATACTGACAACTGACCGTTGTCTAAGATAATGAAGAAAATGTTATTTTGTAAATTGCCATGCTAAAGACAGTAGAAAACTTTCTACTCGACGGCCACAAAGTATACACAGTTATCTACAAAATCATGAATTTACAGGAGAGCGTTCTGAACGCAAAGCTGTGATAATTAATAGAAGAACGAAGCTATCTTCTCCTATTTTACATAATTTAGTTAATAGGGCATTACCAAGGAAATTATATATACATATTACTGTAATTTATTTTGTTCCAAAGTACGGTACTTCGACACTTTGAGAAAAATTGTTTTAGTTGTCTTTCTAAACGTGACTTAATTGTCAGTAAAAGTTGAGAATCAAACAGAAAAAAAAAATCCTATAACGAAAAAAAGAATTTTGAGTCGAATTATGTAAAAGAATGAATTTCGTAAAAAGCGCAGTTGGCTCTTTCTACTTTGCTTCCGTCGTACTGTCTACACGGAACGTTATTTTTGTCTACTCTTCCGTCGACAAAACGGTGCTCGTGCAAAGCCTGCTGGTAGAGAATGCGCAAGGCATTAAGTATATATATAATATTAGTTACGCGGACGACATGGTGCTGCTGAGTGCTTCTGTAGGTGGGCTGTCGCAGCTGCTTGGCATTTGCGAAAAATATGCTGAACAACACGGGTTGGTGTACAACATAATTAAAAGTGAGTGGATGGTCTTTCAGGCTCGGGGAAGGTCCCTAAGTCAATCACCTAAGGTTAGACTGGATGGCTACCCCCTTAGTAGGGTAGAACAGTTGAAATACCTTGGGCACTTGCTAACCCCGGATCTGAAAGACGATAATGACATAGAAAGGGAGCGTAGAGCGTTGTCTGTTCGTGCGAATATGATAGCACGCCGATTTGCTCGCTGTTCAAGAGACGTCAAGATCATCCTGTTCAGGGCATTTTGCACGTCCTTCTACACGAGCAGTCTGTGGGTGAATTATACGCAAAAGCAGTACAGCGCTCTACGCGTCCAATACAATAATGCATTCAGGGTGCTGTTGGGGCTGCCTTGCTTCTGTAGCGCTTCGGGGCTGTTCGCCGAAGCGCGCGTGGATTGCTTTTATACAACCATGTGCAAGCGGTGCACATCCCTGGTGCGCAGGGTGCGGGTCAGCCCGAACAGTATCCTGAGTGCCTTCGCCCAGCGTTTCGACTGCCAGTACATGTATGTATCACTGTGACATGGTACATGTACGGGCTAATGTGGAAATATTGTTTTAATTGTGTTGACTTGTAATTGTATTGTATATTGTATTTTTGTATTTGTATTAGTTTGTTTTTATAATTGGTCCGTGTTGGCCTTGAATTCAATAAATAATAATAATAAGTCCGCCTTTGTACATTATTGTGTGCGAGAAGTTTAAATAAATAAACAAATGACACCTTCAGCGCATTAGTAGTGATACGGAGCCATGCAATGCGCACAGACGCAGGCAAGTAGCGAGTTGGAAGGTGGTGTCACCCAGCATAGTGCCTATGTTGGGTGGCGGTAGCGCCTGAAGCCAGAAGCCCGACTCCCATTTACCTACAGCCAGCAGGCGGGCATGGTCAGCAGTATGTGAGGATGATGGATGCCGCGGGCAGCATACACGTATCATCAGCCTTTCTTACCATCCATTGTTTCTTTGGTCTTCCGCTACCATTATAGCCAGATAATCTTTCCAATGAATAGAATAGAATACTCTTTATTACTCTTTACTTTAGCGGAGCTCGTGGCTAAGTAATAACAGCCGCACGGGTCGATCCATCAGGTTAAGCTACGCTTGCCGGGGTTGATCCGTGGATGGGTGACCATCTTTACATACCGAGACTCCTCCGGGCCTCGGAAAGCACGTTAAGCTATTGGTTCCGGCTGTCATTCGTGGATCTTTGACAGTCGTTACGGGTCGTCAGAAGCCCAAAAGTCTGACAGCCAGTCTTACCAAGGGGTATCATGTTACCCAGTTACTGGGTTGTGGAGGTCAGATAGGCAGTCGCTCCATGTAAAATACTGGTATTCAGCTGCATCCGGTTAGACTGGAAGCCGACCTCAACATAGTTGGGAAAAGGCTAGGCAGGTTGATTGACTCTTTATTGCACACCATAAAAATTACAGATTTATATGTAGAAAATTTGACAAGGGGTGACACAATGGGCGGTCTTATTGCTAAAAACGATCTTTTAAAGACAACCTTTGGATGGATTAAGGGAGAAGGAGAAACATTACTGCAAGTAGTTTGTAGTGTACCATTTACTTATATACAATAAATACATACATACATCATCAACATCATCATCATTTCAGCCGAAAGACATCCACTGCTGGACATAGGCCTCCCTCAAGCACCGCCACTTCGACCGGTTCTGTGCTTCCCGCATCCAGCGGATTCCTGCGGCTTTCATAAGGTCATCGTTCCACCTTGTTAGAGGCCTCCCAACGTTACGTCTTCCGGTACGCGGTCGCCACTCCAGAAACTTTCGGCCCCAACGGCCATCTGTTCTGCGCGCAATGTGCCCTGCCCATTGCCACTTAAGTTTGGCAATTCTTCGAGCTATGTCGGTTACCTTGGTTCTCCTGCGGATCTCTTCATTTCTGATTCTATCACCTAGAGAAACTCCAAGCATAGCCCTCTCCATTGCCCTTTGGGTGACTTTTAGCCTTCTAATAAGGCCCATTGTGAGCGACCACGTTTCAGTGCCATATGTCATCACTGGCAACACTGGTCACACACACTGGTCAAAGACTTTCGTCTTGAGACACTGCGGTATGTGGGACGAGAAGATATTGCGTAGCTTTCCGAACGCTGCCCAGCCGAAGCGGATTCGACGATTGACCTCTTTCTCGAAGTTAGACCTACCTAACTGGACAGTTTGTCCTAGGTAAACATACTCGTCCACAACTTCGAGTGTACATACATAAAACATGTTATACTTATCTATAAAAATATATACAATAATAATTTTAAAGCAAGTGCAAATAACAGAACAAAAAATGAAATTATGGTTAAGGAGAGAGACAGTGTTTTTTTATCATAACTTTTTTTTATCAAAATGCGTCTAAGTAAAACGACTGACGTGCAGTATGACATAAAAGAGTAGAAATTAAATGAGGGCGCCACTTTCTACGTAACTGTCACATTTTTGACGTAAAATGCTCAAACATGGCAACAATTTAATATGAAATTATTTTAGTTCTATTTTATTTAATTTCTACTCTTTATGACCAAGCTGTTCGTAGGTTCATTAGAAAACTCCACAGTCAATGACCGGATGTTTTCAAATAGGTATAAACATTTTCTTTCTTCCTTGTTTCTATTTTAGCACTTATATCGAGATTCAATTACACAGTCATGAATACATTATACATATTATAGATTCCACTTAATATTATAAGATCCACGGGGAAATATAATTTCCTTACGATTAGAAACTAATTTGTCATGTGTTTCCTCAATAAATTATATATTTTATGATTGTATGAGAAAACACGTGCTATGCTGTGATTGTAATAATCAAAGGCGTCACATCTCCCTACATACCTAATAAGTATACAGGGTTATTATTGGTAAAATACTACCACACCTCGGAGGACTATTACTGCTAATATCATAAAAAACAACTTTTGTTCTACGACTTTTAATAATTCATCATATTAAATTCATCAGACTTTCATACAAAAATAACTTAGAGCAGTATTTCCCAAATTATAGGTCGCGGCCCACCGGTGGGTCGCGTCTGATGAGCTGTCCTGAGTTCGATTCCCGGTCGAGCAGTTTTGGTCGAACAGCCCAGAGTTTGGAAGAGGGCGGTAGTGTCGGGTGTGACTGCGCACACGTGCATTATAATACCTCCCGCGTCGAAAGCTAGTCTCCGCTGACATTGGTCGCCATGGCCGAAATGACATGGCCGGATCCTGCCCCCAAAATCAATTTATTATGTATAGTAATTATTATTACTTCTTAAATATACTAAAATAAATCGCAACAATTACATTTCTCTAGAACAGGCGACAAAAAATGCCAAAAAAATATGTGTGTTAACTGATTTTGTGTGGTTTTTAATTTCGACATATTAGCAATGCCATGCAAATCTTTGTGTTTGGATACACGTATATGACAAATACTGTATCTGTAGCTCTGAAAGTTCTTGAAGGTGAGATTCAAATTTAAAAAACACGACTGCCAGAATCGATTTGCTAAAGTACCCATAAAAGTCAACTTTTTCAAGATTATAGCAGACACCATTTTTCGAGCTGCCGAAAAACCGAACATAATGACTGTCATGATGTGGATCACGTTACGACAATAATATATTTAAGAGTGTGTATCCGAACGTTCTAGTTACTTTGAAGTTTGAACTGCGCGCGCACACGATGCTCTGTCAAGAGATGGGTTGTAACAGGTTAAACACGATATCTGTTATCACTGTCACTGATACACAAAAATAACAGATCCGAACATCTGTTGTTAAATAACAGCCTGTTATTTTTGTACGACAGTAAGAGTCAGAATTAAAAATATTTCGATGTAAATAATAGTGTTTCTCTTTTTAGCAAGGGTCATTTCTTAACGAGGAAGAGAGAGAAATTGATAAACTTGCAATATTGCTTGTGTTACAGCCGTCGTAACAGTGTGTGGAGATTGTTATAATTAATTAACAGTAGCAGCCGCTGTAACAGTCTTTGAGGGTCTGTTATTTTAAGTAACAGATAAGTTATATTGTTAGGAACAAGGATTAAATACGCCTCACTCCCTACCCTACCAATCTGTCACCTGTCACTCTGTGCCCTATACTCTGTGCAGTCTCGCGTTGATCTTATCACGTATTAATGATTGTGTTCTCCTCTGTTACTGATCCTCTGTTGGATATTTTAACTTAACCCCACGCTATCGATTATCGGTTTTCGTTTACGCTTCTTATGTTAATATTCTGCTGTGCATACTGGACTTGTTTGTTTACAATTTGGTTTCTGTTTTGACGCTCATAATGTCAAGGTGCCTGAATTGTAGTATGGCCACAAATCGAATGCGAAGGCATATTGTTACAACTCTAACACTGCAGTTACAAAATATATTGACTGAATGGTTATCTGTACAAGAGGTATGCACCCACATAGTAATTATTTTCATATTTTCATTAATCATTGCTATTCAAAATATCAAGGCACTTAAAAAAAAAACATATTTACTATATCTCTCGCTTCTTCTCTGATCATAAAACTTAAACTATTGTAAAGACATACCTGTAAGCTTGAATATGACGTACCGTAGGCCAATGTACATGAATATTTTTTGTTTGGGCAAAGCTCTCTATAAATTCCGGCCATGTCCTTTGGTCTGGAGTCTGGTTATTACTTTTTCATTTCTCATACTTGGAAAGTACGCTTGATTGTAATTACCTAATCAGAGGGATGAAAACAGTACTTTTCGTCCACGGGAAACGATTTTGCCTGCAGTCAAAAAAATTTAAAACTATGCAAGCCATCTCTCAACTTTTTATTCAGCCACTCTGGTAAGTCACGGCGTAAAATTGTAATTGAAATTTTTTATCAACAATTTTGTAACATGACTATACACTTATAATTTACTTTCCCTAGCTGTATGGTAGAAAGATAAGTAAGGTAAGTACAAAACTGCCGGTTTTTTTTTTGGGTTTCTCTATGAGGACATTCTCAGTTAAAGATCGTAGGAGTCTGGAATTGTTTTTAAACTGTCATGGTCGCTAACATTATTATAAACACAAACGGGATAATTACATAACCCTCAGGATTTTTGTGGATTGAGTTACATAACCCTCAGGTCATCTCGACAGAACGTCACTTTATTCCTAGATTGATTAGAGAAGCTATTGAGATTTCCAAATATAGGAACTTCAACTGTCGTGAGCCTGGAATCCAGTGGTTCAGCTGTGTAAAGACCGAAGAAGTGGCGAAAAAAGTTCGCGAGGACACAATGAGTTTCGTGTGTCGGGAACAGAATCGAGTTGCGAGTGACAGTGGTAGCGGTACTGAGCGCAAAAAACGAAAAAGAAAGAGGGTAGCCCGTTTTGTCTGCTCATAAACATCCAACCGCAATGACTTCAGTTTATCCGTGATCATGGTGCTTGCAGCAGCGCCGAAATATCGGGAACTCAAATCAAATAGTCAACATGGTAAATATCCCGTTTGTGTTAATAACAATGTTTGGAAGTGTACCTGGTTAATGATAACAGAAATATAAGCTCGCTTCATACAACATTATGTGACTTATACGAGTAAACATAAATGGCGAAGTGGGTGTTATTTTATTATACATATCTGCCTTGGTTGTATCCTGGTATGCTTGAACCTTTTGCGTAGGATGGAACGCACTTGAGCCTTATCATGCTGCATAGACCATAAAATTTTGCTTAGGTATATTTCTCAAAACATGTCAACTAATAGTACTTACGTGTTGGGGCATTGATCTATGATAACTGCCACACAGGTAGAAGTATCTACTTTCATTCTACGGCGACAACAACATACCATACTGCCAATATATTCCTGAGTGGATAATTGAATGACAGGACGTAGCAGTGTAGATACTATTTTTAGAGAAGGATCTAAGCATTCATTCAAGGGATAAAGTCTAACTATCTTATCAGCATCGAACAAAAAAAAGTGCTCCAGGGAAACTTAAACGGACTACTGAAAGCGTTGGACTTAAGAGTGTCGACACCGGTCCACTAACGCCACGAAGCAACAAAATTCGATCTAAATAAAAACGGCCACATTCCTCTAGATCGTATTTTGTTGCTTCGCTTCTCAATATGAAACTTTATAAAAGGTATTAGAAAATTCAAGACACACTTACCGGTATAGGTAGTTGATTGAGCCGTTTTTCATAATTCCTTCTCAGTCACGAGATAATATTTTTAAAGCAGTGGCGCTAGTGGACCGATGACAATGCTCTTAATACGTGTCCGACTAGGCATTATACAACAGATAAAAATAAAAAGAACTGGCCAAGTGCGTGTCGGACCACGCACAATGAAGGGTTCCGTAGTTGGTATGAATTCATCCCAAGAACAAACTTAACATCGTAGTTGAAAAACATGTTCTTCCATACGGAATGTATGGGAGAATATGTTTTTCAACTGCAAATGTAAGTTGGTTGACTATTACTCGTTAACTTGTGACTTCTACTTGGCTGTGATAGTTTTCCTTTTAACTTCGTTATATATACTACTGCTGTGATATTTTTTACATATCCAAGTACAACCATTTAGCTGGCAGGGGGGACACGTAACTCTAACAAAAATTTGCACTTTGAAGGCTAATAACCTTGTGATTAATATGTATATCCATGCCAAATTATAGCCTTCTAGTACTAAGAGTTAAGCTGGGGACGGACAGACGGACGGACATGGCGAAACTAGGGTTCCTTGTTGACTACGGAACCCTAAAAAATGCACTGAATCCAAGTACTTAGGGTCGCCAACTTTTTGTACCAGAAATAAAGTACCTATATTATGATTACAGTCATCACCACTGCTCTAAAATCGGTGAAGGATAACATCGTAAAAAAAGCGGCATGTCTTAGAACCAATTCGAAGATATGTGACATCTCCAACCCGTACTGGGCCCGCGAGGTGACCCACAGAGTGGAGGCCTGTGTCCCAGCAACGGGAACATCTTATATATAAAATTCTCGTGTCACAATGTTCGTTCCCGTACTCCTCCGAAACGGCTTGACCGATTCTCATGAAATTTTGTGAGCATATTGAGTAGGTCTGAGAATCGGCCAACATCTATTTTTCATACCCCTTAGTGATAAGGGTTGTCCACCCTTAACATTTTTTAGACAGAACGAAGTCTGTCGGGTCAGCTAGTTAAAGTCTAATTATTTATGTATGTGAACTTAGGTGGTAACTAAATCGAGTTACAAAAATCAACAAACGAAAAGTATTTAGCCTTAACTCTGGACCCAAGACTATCATGGTGTAACCACGTTGACAACATGCGTAACAAAATCTCTTCACTCACTGGGACATAGAATCAGATACATGATATACAATGCACTCGTGAAACCTCATCTGGAGTATCTAGTAGAAATTTGGGTAGGTGTTGCTAAAACCTACTTAAATGACATTCAACTACCTAATACAAAACAAACTTATTAAAACTCTGTACAATTACCACTACCTAACATCAACTAAACAAATATACAATGACACTAAGATATTACAACATACAACCACTATATATATTCAAAACATATCATATATACATATCACAGGAAACCCATTCTCAACATACTTTCAAAAAAGGAAATCACGGATACCACACCCGAAATCGCAACAAGTTACAACTCAAACCACCCAGAAACAATTATGGGAGGAAAACCATTTTATATGACGGAGCAGTTTTATACAATAAACTACCAGATGATATGATTAATGTAAAAAGTACAAATATCTTTAAAAAAATGTTAAAAACTTATAATAACTAAAAAGTAACTAACCATTGTACTTAATTTCTCTAGAACCCTGTATATATATATTTTACTGTTTATGTATTTTCGACTGACGGAATCATGATGTAAAAGTATAAGTTATGATCTATTTATAATCTCATATTTTAAGTGAACTATTTGTGTTTCTTTATGAGAATAAATATCTTAAAACCGAGTTAATAAAAATAAAAAAACCTAACCTAAATAAAACTAATAACAAAATAAACGAAAAATTCCTCCGCATCGCTGTCGACTGGTTTACCCAAGAGACTGGCGGCATTGCCACGTTGTATGGCAATGCTTATAAGCCTCTGGCCAAGGTAAAAGCCAGCCCTTGGGTCACGGGAAGTGTCAACTAGCTTTTTAGAGATTTCATTGAACAAAAAATTAGCACTGGGACCCCACGGCCCGAGGGTTTCAACCCCAAACGGCTCGATAATATAGTTACCGATAAGGTTACTATACCTTCGCCACTTGAGGTTTTCAGCAGCCGCAGCAGCAGCGCCAGCACAGCACGCCGAGCCAGGAAGATGGGATGGCGCAAGAGTATCGACACAAGTAGCGTCCCACACTAAAGGCCTACCCACCCTCCAAGGAAATAAAGACATGCTGTCCGGTCTCTATGTATGTTATGTTTGGTTAAAGTGGAAAAAAAACCGTATTTCAGAAAAATAAATAGTACTTATTTTAAGTATTTTTTATTGTTTTAAATAGATACATAATATTAATTAGTGTTTATTACTCGCGCAACTCATCAATTTAGCACCAATTTTGAAGGCCTCATCCATTAGACGAGGAGCAATTTTTTTACTAAACGTATTTAAGGTCTATTTCTGTCGTACCACCACTTATCATTCATCATTGACAATACTCATTCTGTGAATACTCAGGGCCCTAATTCACTATGATTCCATATTTTGAATTTTCGAAATCACGTCAATAACACGACATCTGCTAATAACGTATTCTCTATGACACAATGTACGAAACCGCGCGAAAAGAATGCGAAGTTGGCATGGCTTGAACTGTCAAAATACCACGCTTGACAACCGTACGGAATCGTGCTCCTAGACAATTTGTCTTGGAGCATACAGAATAAGACATTTCGATTCCTTGCTGTGACATAGGTTTCTACAAGACACGATATTGACGTGGTTTGCACGTGGTAAGATATATGCGGGGAATAATAATTACCATACAGAATTGAGACCCAGGTCGCTAGTATTAGTGGGTGAGTATCTAAAAGGTATTCTGATAACAATTATCCATTTACTATGTCCCGAAAATTCGAGACATGAATAGTTTCATTCTGAAATTAAGGCTAGCTGAACCACCACGCCCATGCCCAGGAGCATGCACGATATTCTACGTAGTAGATGGAACTTTTTATCTACATACACACATCAAAAAAATATTGCGATCACTTTGAAAAACCGAAATCTTTTTTGTTAGGTACGGTAGATTATATTATGATTCGGCTCGCCTGACTTAAACCCAATAGAGCACGCGTGGGATGCTCTTAAGCGACCTGTTTGGAACCGTCAGCAACGTCCCCAGACAGTGCCAGCTCAGGGAAGCCGCTATTCAAGAATGGGACAGTTTACCCCAAGAAATGCTGGATAACTTTATTCATTAAACAGTTTTTTTCTTTCTATCAAATTTCTGTTACAATTACATTATGATTAATGTGGACCTATACCTACACACGTGTGTAGGTATAGGTCTAGATATCAATGAAAAACAGTAACTAGTTTTATTGAACAGTAAAGAGTATTTTAGAGTTAAAAACAGTATGGTTGGCCATCCTACACTTACTATTCTTAGGTAACTTTTCTGTCTTACCCGGAGGTGGTGAACAGGCTATGTTTCCAAATCGCCTATACAAAATACTGTTACGCGCCACACAAGTTTAAGTACCACTAGCGCCATCTAGTATCGAATAGCAGAACTAGTAGACTCGAGATTCTTCTATACCCAAAGTCTGAAATTCAGATAATTTATGTAAACAAAGGGGATAACATACCATAAAAATATCTTCGTAATGGTAATTCACATAAAAATGGCGAAAAAAATGGTTCTATTTTATTTTAAGTACTGATTCTAAGAAATAATAATTAAAAAATAATCTTACCATAATTATTTTTATAAATTTTCGGTTTTAAATAATGTTATTAAAAAAAGGAGATTTTCTGGTATAAAATATTTTATGATACTGGTAACAATGCAGGAGATCTAAACATTTAGAAATTTTTTACATCTTCTACAAAACTAATATTATAACTCCCATTCATTGATTCATATTGTAAGTAGCATATCTAGCCACATTTTGGATGAAAAATGTTTTGAGTGTAAATCGATTTTGGGAAGCCTACTTCTAGCAGTGGACTTAAAAGGGCTGATTATGACAATCATAGGCCGTGTCTCCGACACACTACACAAAACATTGTTTGGCAACGGTATTTTGTTTGCATATTTCTTATAATTAATTCACTTTAATTTTATAGATGATTATTTACAAAAAAATAAAATTATGATAAAAAAAATTGTACCACTGTCCTGTTATTTTGACAGTGACATTTCTTGACATTACTTTGTTTACATAAATTATCTGAATTAGAGACTTTGGGTATAGAGAATTCGATGCTAGTACTTTCGACACTGGTCAGTAGGGGCCAGTATGTACTCGAACATTCTAGATGTTTCTAAAAGGTTCTGGAACGATCTAAGGAATACATAAGGCCGTATGCACCGCGATTGGGGAGAGTCGAACGGCAAGTACGATACAAACGATATTCGAGTGCGATCGTAGTGCAGTTGTATTTTATAATTAGGGTGTTCGGATTGTTATCAGGATTGATTAATTAAAGTGTCATTTTTGGTTTGTAAATCGGCAGTTTTTATTGTCACGAACCGCAAGCTCGTAACAATACCTACAAAATATTGTGGTTCGGTCTTAAATGGCTATCGAACCATGCGCCTTCCAGGGCCTCAAGTCTGCTATTACAATAGTGTCAGAATGATCTCTTCATTGTGAGTTTTTGACAGATTTGTCATACAAACACTGTCAAATACTCACAATGGCGAGACCATTCTGACACTATTGTAATAGCAGACTTGAGGCCCTGATCGACCCATCAGAGACTTTCTTAGAAGGAAATATAATAATGTTATGTTATTGCTAAAAGCTTCGGAATTCCGAGTCATAAGTCAAAACAACACTTTATGAAATAAACCATACAAATAACCCAAAGGATCGAAATGCCAACAGGTATTTAGACGTTTCCCTTGACCGTTCCGCGTTTATAACTCTTTTCACACATTCACCTACATTTTGGTATCTTTATAGCGACTGTACGCTATAGCCAAACATATTATTAGCAAGGTATTTTAATATATGAAAGGATTTGCAACAAGTGTGAGTAATTTAAATGGCATTTTACTGCGTGTTTCATATGTTGTTATTGCTGGAACCTCTTAGAATCTTTATCGTATCTGAGGTCTCCTAGCTTTTATACCTTTTATTCATCATCACCATAAAGTCAGCTTGTTAACTTCTAAAGTAACATTAATTGTGTTATGGAAGCTCTGAGTGATGAATTGCATTTCTTATTATCAAACAAAACGAAACGGAAACAACAAAAATATTTCTTGAATTTATTTATTTCGTTTAAGTATTTATTTATAGGTAATTAAAACGGTACAACACCAATTACATTAATTAACATAGACAGTTACAGGCCGTGAGCTGATGAAAACCTCTTCTCACCTCCAACGAGTTAAGGCCCAGCATCCCTAAAAGATAGTTGGTAGGGTACATATAGGATAATTTTATAGTCTTTGGAAGAGCCATCTCAGGAAGGTTTTCAAGCTTCAGCGTTTAGGTCGCGGTATAGGGGTGCCAAACACAGGCACTGGACTCGAGTTTGCTTCGATCAGAGTGGTGTACAAGAGTCTAATAACATTTGATTTTCGGAAATCACGAGGAAGAGTAGACACGTGATCTCTAAAAGTAAGACAGCGGTCGAGAGTCACACCCAAGTCCAATCTAAGGATTGGTCGCAACCCTCTACCGTACGTCATGACGTAACACTTGCCAGTATTGTAAAATTGCTTGTTCACAATGCTCCACCCAAAAACGGCGTCAATATCCCTTTGTAGAAGTTTGCAATCTTCATCTGTTCTGTGCGATGTGTGCGACAAGCTTTAGATCGTCGGCATATAGAAGGCATTTGGCAAACGTAAAATTTGCTATGAGATCATTGATTATGATCAAGAACAGAGGCGGCCCCAACACTGATCCCTGACTCACGCCCGAACGTGTGTTTTAAGCCTTGGACTCGAAGCAGCCATGTCTGACGAACTGCTTGCGATCCCGCTGGTAGTTGGAAAAGAAGTGAAGAAGACCGGACGTGAAACAAATGGTCCCCAGCTTTGGCAAGAGCAAATCGTTGTCAACTCTGTCGAATCCTTTCCGGACATCGAAATACTGAGTGTCAACCAGCGTACCGATGTCCAAGCCACTAGATATTTAGTCTATATGAGTCAGCAGATTCGAATTTACAGATCGATCCGGTCGAAAACCGTGTTGGGCATTAGATAGAGACATATTAATGCGTTTGTAAATGAAGGTGTGGAGTATATGCTCGAAAATCTTGGCAATGGTTGGGAGGATAGCGAATCGATGGGCCTGTGTTGACAGATGTTTTGGAGTGACTAGCGAAGTTTTCCATTGCTCTGGATATACGCCGGACTGGAGGGTTAGGTCAAAGACATGACATAGGGGAGCTGCCAAGGTTAACGGCTGAAATGTAGTCAGGGATACAGGGTTTGAGTTTAGTAATTCCTTAACTACATCCAGTGGGGATAAAACGGGAATAGGAATATTATCTCCCTCACTACTCAAACTTAAGTTTTTGGGTCCAATTTAGGTGTATCGGGCAGAAACACGCTGGCAAAAAACTAAGAAAATTAATGTTAATGGGTTAATTATGTACAGCAGGAACGCATACAAGATTCAGCTCCCCTAGGCATCAACGTAGACGTTAGATGGAACGCCCACCAGCTAGATGGAAAGATGACCTAAAATGTGGACGCAGCCTGGCGAAGAATCTATCAAAGTGGCCCATCTTGAGAGAGGCCGATGTCCAGCAGTGAACTACGATAAACGAAGATGATAGTTTAACCATTAGGTAAGTAGGTATAGGTGTAGCAAATTTCAATAATTGACTTAACGCAGTATCTTGTCTAGGGTGGATCAATGATTATTGAAAATGGTCACATAAAACGTACAACACCTTTTGCCCATACAATATAGCTATATCGCCGCCTTACAACGAAAATTTGATGGATATGACTTATGAATGCCAAAGTACTTAAAATTTTGTGTTCTTTCGTCTGCGAAAACCCATTTATCGCAAAGTCTTATAGTTTCGCTGCTAGTTAATAAGATAACCAATTATTTCAAGCATTTCCAAGATTTGTTTTCAAATACAAAACATTAAGCAGATTATGTGACAATTATTGAAAATTTCATTACAAAGCAATAACTTTTTTTAAATCTCAATAGACATGTTTAAATAGAACATTTATCAATGTAGGTACTGATGCTATGAAGTAATAATAACAATATAATAACTACAAAGGGTATTTCCAAACCCATAAACTTTGTAATCGCGATATCTCCGTTTGCACTTTTAATGATTAATTCGTTGTAGGGCGGCGATATGGGGAATGACGGAAGTCGGTAATATTACGACAAGAAGCTGCAATATGCTGCGTCTTACTTATGATTAGCCTATTTCATCCCACTGCTTCCCAGCAACACCTCCACGCCTCCTGAGAGGAAATGGGACGGCCCCATTCCCTCTCACAGAGAGGTCTGTGTCCAATCCAATCCACAATGCAGGCCCAGTGCGGGTTGATGGATGTCACATCTCTTCGAATTTTTGGTTCTAGGAGAAGCCGGTTTCCTCACAATGTTTTCCTTCGCCGTTTTAGTGGTGATGAAATAATTTACACAAAGTGCCTGCCTGTGTTGGAACCTACGACCTACAAATCATAAGTCGCGGCCGTTTCCACTGGGCCACTACTGCTCGCACCCTAATTACAGTCTACCCTGAACCGCACATAAATGAACTTGACAATCGACAGCCAACGGACAAATGTGCCTGTCACGTGTCCCATTCACCATACAAACAACGTAAGTGAAGCTAATTCAACGGATATTTATTATGTTCAAGCTACGTCAAAAACGTGCGAAATTTAGACCTATGTAATAATGTGGGAAAGCTACGCTTAGTTGCACATAGCTTAGCAAATAACCATCATCGCTCACTGCCATATATCCACACCGGAATCTAGACTTTAAAACTTAATGTTAAGGGCTTGAGTACCTTGTATAATAACGATGGAGGACATAGAACTGACTATACCTTAAAATGCTTATAAATGTTTGTTAGACGAGGTTAACAATGATACACTGATGAGGCTCATTAGTATACTTACAGTTCCGAAGTTGCGTTTCCTGCTCAGAATTATGGTTTTAATTATGTCGAGATTCTACCATATCATTGCTGTGGAAAAAATTAATCTGCACTACAATGTCATTCAATTATAATTCTTAATTCTGTGGTTGCATTTTGATGTGACATTCTAAGTACAGACTAGCGCATTATAGGAAGACCTTTTTTTTTGTTTTGTTTTATTTTTTTGTTGGGAAATCATCAAATATCTTCCCCCGCTCTGGGCGGAGCGGGAAGGCATGTCAGACTTTTACTGATCAAAACCCACCCGTGTTCCTTCAGTTCTTAGTCTTTTTCGTCGTATCGATGATTCCCATGTTTCATATACACTTCGACCATTTTATTTGACAAAGTCAACATCGTTAGCATTGTTAACGTTAGTTCTTAATAGAACAGCTGTTCCAATAATATTAATAATAAATAAAATGTTTATTAGTACATTTAAAAAAACAAACCCAAGTACTCAAGGAATAAAGAAATTTTGTACAATAAAGTAACATTAAAGGGCGAACTAATGCCTCCTAAACTAGGCCAAAGGCCTGTGTTTTGAGCCAATGTTCCTCCAGATATAATAGCAACAACTAGTATTGAGTGTCATGCAAGTACTTATAAAAAACAACAACATAAATTATACAAATAGTGCGTAATACTAGTAATTATCTTAGTCCTTATTTTCAGTAACATTTTACTATTCTAAAGTGGGCAGAGTAGATTATATTAGGTAGTTCTCTATTTGGAAAATCACATGGGAAATTAATCAAATCTTTTCATCGCGGAAAGTTAAAAACTTCCGTGTTCATATTTAGTCGACTAATCCATATCTTCTTTATATATAAAATTCTAAGTCCTGACTGACTGACTGGTATATCAACGAACAGCCCAAACCGCTGCGTCTAGAGATTCCAAATTTGGCATGTAGGTTCCTTATGAGGTCTAGAGGTACACTAAGAAAGGATTTTTGGAAATTCCACCCCTAAAGGGGTAAAATAGGGGATGGAAGTTTATATGTAAGTCCGTCAGTTTTGAAGTTAGGATCTTCAAATTTTGTGATTAGGCTGACGATTATCTATATAATAAAATGCAGAGACATAGCCTGGGATATGGAGAAGGACATAGGTCACTTTTTTACGCGATAACCGACATCCACGCGGGTGGATCCGCGGGCAAAAGCAAGATTTATAGTTTTATTTCACACTAACCTACACAGGAAGGCAGACGGTATCTGCAGACTTCGAAATTAATTAAATCCTTCCAAAGGTCATTAAGTTGACACTTAAAAGGAAACGCGGTCACGTGGGCGTTCATTCCACGTTTTCCTCATTTTCCTCCCTAGTTAATGATACTAGTCCAAGTATTTTTTATGATATACATAAGTAATGTTCTATCGCAGGCATGAAAATCTACCTTGAAAAAATATCCTGTGCACACGATGATCACATTTGTTTACGCCCCTGTTTGCGATGACCAATAAAATAAAACTTATGTTTAATTGAATTTCTCAGGCTCTGTTAAAATGATCACAGATGTCTGACCACCTCGGCTGGTAGTTTTACGCTCTTTTTTTTTTTTTTTTTTCATTTTCAGAAACAAGGAGCTCAGCAAAAATCTGATGCTGCGATAATATCCTATTAGGTGATGAGCGTAGCTAAAGCGTAAGCGTGAGCGTAAACGTGAGCGTAAGCGTTAGCGTAAGCGTTAGCGTAAGCGTGAGCGTTAGGGTGAGCGTTAACGTGAGCGTTCGCGTGAGCGTTAGCGTGAGCGTAAGCGTGAGCGTTAGCGTAAGCGTGAGCGTAAGCGTGAGCGTAAGCGTTACTAAAGCAGCTGAGCGCTGCAAGCAGGAATAGTCCTTACGGTGGTCCGATGTTCGAGACCGCGACAGTGTACCACCACCAAAAACAACAAAAAAAAAATGATCATGTTTGCACCTCGCCTCGATTGGACAGATTTTCTTTTGTCCATTTATTCAAAAAAAAAAAAAAAACTGTAGTGGCACCTGGCATGTCCCTACTTTTTTGTTGGTGATTATATTAATTCGTCAAGCGTCATCAAGGTCCTGGAGGTGGAAAGGTTCTGGAGTGGCGACCGCGCCGCGTACCGGAAGACGTATTGTTGGAAGGCCTCCCACAAGGTGGACCGATGACCTTGTGAAAGCCGCAGGAATCCGCTGGATGCGGGAAGCACAGAATCTGTTGAAATGGCGGTGTTTGGGAGAGGCCTATGTCTAGCAGTGGACGTCTTTCGGCTGAAATGATGATGATGATGTGATCAAGGTTAAGAGCAGGCCCATTCAAGAATAAAATAAAATAAAAATAAAAACAGGGAAATGGCAGTGTCGGTGGGAATACATTAGTATGGAATGAACACCAAGAACCACAAGATGAGCTAATGAAAAACAAACAATAATGATTTAAGTATTAAACTGACATCGCTAATTTCTCTGCAATTTAACAATACGAGTCGTTGACGATTGTAATTTATCCATTTAGCATTTATACTATTCTTTGTATAATAGAACAATGGGCAATAAAGCCTATTATGGCGTGAAATGACAGTAAGTATGCGATTCGGACACCCGTAGTTATAGTTACCAAACTGTATAGACGAATCAATTACTGATATAAAAATTGAAATTAGCAGATTGGCATTATAGCGAATTGTATGAAAATAAATTGATAACAGGAAAAAAATTAGTGTTACCTCTTTCTAGGAGCCGTTCTGTTTTTAGTCAGTATTTTTAACACTACTTTGTATTAAAGTAGGTGCAAAGAACATTCATTGAATAAAAACTGTGAAGTCACGTACAGCAATATCTTAATCTGCAGTGGCTCTAGACTGCTACCGGAAAACATCCACATTCCTTATTGTGTGCAAATCCAGCGCACGCGCATCTATCTGCCGCTAATCTCGTTTCAGTAAAAAGGCAAAATAATTGTTAGTAATTAGTCACGTCATGCAAACAAAACGACATAAGCGCCAATACGACTCATCCTTCATTTTATATCTAGTAGCAATGTCATAGGGTTAGTTATGAATTTATGATTCAGAGCATGACGCACCCAGTCATTATTTTTCCACTGTTTGTATCAATTCCTGAAAGCCATATTTGGGTTCATGATTTTCCACTTACAAAAATTGCGTAACATTTTTTTATGATCTGACTAATAACCGTTTGCTTGATTAAATAAACAAACAACTAGTCTAGTGATTTTAATGACTGTATTGCAATTATGAGGTGTTTATAAGTATTCGTCTGGCTATGCTATGTGATTGAACACTTTAGGTATTTTTAGCTAACTGAAACATACACCTAAATATAATTTGTCGCTACAGTTATATAACGTCAATGAGTAGCATCAGGAAAAATGCTGGTTCAATTATCAAGCTTATCTAGTTAAAAGCGGAGTATTCATCTGGCTTCCCCTTCGGCTTGCTTCTTGCCTTCGCCATCCAAATCAACTGCATTTTTTTCAGAAAAGCATCCCGAATGACTGATGGGATTATTGCGACACATTATATTGGAACATCTAGAGACCGCATGAAATTCCTAAACAGTAATAAAGTATAAGGTGTAGGTAGGTGTCTGTAACTTCATACCTACATAGGTAAGGTCCCTCCTCTGCGTGTTTGAAATAGGTTAGCCACATGCATGGGTGCTGGCAGGTTTCTTTTCAGGGGGGTGCAACTTCAACTCCAGGAAGCGACCTCGATAATTTTTGTACTTCATCTCGGATACACTGAAAAAAAAAAGTAGTTGCCACAATCAAGATTTTGTTTAGATTGACTTGTTTGCATCTGAGCCTATCAAGCACAATGATCACAGCTACTACTTTTATTTGATTGAGATTTGAAACGGGATCTTGATTGGAGTTATCCTTGAGTTATCATAAAACCTATTTGCAGCAATCAAGTCAAAACATAGTTGCTCCAACCAAGATTATTAGATTAAAGTTTCAATGATCTTTACTGAAGTAATCAAAATGCTTGATTGACACAACTAACATACTTTGTTACTGTGGAAGCCACTAGATCCTAAAAAAATTACTAAATAAAATAAAGACTTCAAAATGATAATATTTTATCTTTACTACGTTTTACAGTTCCTAACAAGTCAATGGTTTAAAAAAAAATCTTTATATTGACAAAATAAGTAAAAAAAGTAAAAAATACATACTGCCAATAAAAAATAAGGTTGGTCGGTCCACAACAGTTACAGTTAACATTTTTTTAACTTGTCTCTTTTTGAACTCATCTACAATGATGTCATATTAAGGGTAATCGAGAAACTTGTTTGAGCGTTCAATCATTTGAACTAGTATTGCTGCAATCATATCGTGATGATCAACTTGCTAAGATTTTGATTAATCTAAACAAGATATCGTCAATCAAGCTAAAAAGTCACTTGATTGGCGTGCATTTTTTCCAGTGTATGTTAGGTTTTCATTCGTCCATTCATACAAGGAGTAACTTGGTAGACTTAAGCAGAAAACCTTAATTATAAAGAGAATGTAGGATGCATGAGCGAGCAAAGTGAGCTCGAAAAATTTTGCAACTCGCCTTGAATGGATAGGTTTTCTTTTGTTCATTTATTCGGAAAAAAGACTGACTGATGGTCCTTTGGATATTTCCTTATATTCTTTTTTCCTACACTACCCAGCATTGAGGCGAACAAAACAAAAAAAAAAAAAAACAAATCGTTCGAGTTACTTTTGAGTTTGCGAGACTAACGCACGGCAATTGATTTTATACAGGTTGGCGAAAAATCGTAAAAAAAAACTTTTCATACATTCAAAATGATTTTTATAGCAAAGATATTTTGGTATGACGAATGGAATCACCCCCTTAAAGGAAGCCGGTGACTAAATCGCCACCATGTAGGTATATACAGATGGAGTATGCGTTTTCGAATGTTTTTGTACCGACCAATATTTTGTTTTAAAGCCAGGGGTGCACGTGCACCCTCTTGCACCGCCCTCCCAGCACCCTTGGCCACATGGTCGGAACATATGGAAGCAGGAAACCAGTCGGTGAGACTATGTCTGGCGGAGCGACTCAAGTTCAACAGTGGATGCCTTTCGACTGACATGATGATGATGATCAGGAATCGGAAATATTTAAAAAGTTCCTGTTCTATTACTGTTCAATCAGCCAGTGTGAGTTGCTTCTAAACAAATATACATAGAATGCTAGGCACATACATACGTTTTTTGCTAAGCATTTTTTGTGCTTGTGTGGGCCCATAACACAGATATTTGATGACAATTAGCTACGTACAGAAATGTTAATTGGATATTTGCGATGCAAGGTATGAAGTCATAAATCATTTTGGGTTTTGGTATTTGCTTCTGAACAATTTTTATAGCTACTGTGTTGTGTTATTTGTATTAATAGACTTAAAAATATTCCCACTAGTTTATCTTCCGCAGAAACATTAAATACTTAAGGTAACCCTAAAACTACTTCTGCGAAAAACGGAAAATTTACCCGATTATTTCTTAGTCTATAACTAAAATAATCACGTCGTGATTTTGTTCTCGTTGTTAGCTCTAATCTATAGTCTTCATTTATTTTCATTACTTATATAGTTGTATGTATGTATCTATTATATAGTATATATATGTGTATCTATTATAGTATAGCGTTCTTTTATACTTTTTATTTGCACCAATGACAATCCCATTTTATGTCCAGAAAATCACTGTCCATGCCAAGATTGCTTGGAAGAGATCGCAGTAAGCGATAAGGCCGCCCATTTTATATACTTACCTCCTTACTAATAAACGTTGTATAGCGTCTGTATAGTTACACACCGATTTCTCTCTTTCACTCGTCAGTAATTTGACTTTCAATAGAAGAAGACAAAGCGTTGTGTAACTATACAGACGCTATATAACGTTTATTAGTAAGGAGGTTAAAGTAGTGTATAAGTTTTTTCTTTTTGTAATGAGTAATCTGGTGTACAATAAATTATATATACATTATTATATAAAATAAATAAAATATTCGCGTCGAATTATTTAGCCCTATTGATGTATAAAAAAGGAAGATAAGGCACCGCTCTAATATCACTAAACATTATTGGACTAGAAACAATTACATGTAAACACACCCACACAACTACGTTTCCCGATGTCGTGTGTCATGCATCAACAATCGAAAAAGCGAGAGATATGACGCGGGCTGTAGCGGGAACGAGATAGCAATAATTGTTACTGCTACGTACCCATAACTCAAAAACAAATGGCGACCTAGAAAGCAATATTATTCAGGAGAATTTTAAAGAAAATTAGTTTTGTTGTACTTACACGAGTGGAAAGTAATCCCGTGGAACTTGTTTTTGGTTTGTGAATTATTTGTGAACATTTTGAAAACACAGGAAGGCATTGTTGCTGCGTATTTAGACTATTACGGTAATTTTACTTAACTTGCTACACAAGTGCTACACAAACGCTAGTTCGATTGTGACTAAGGTAAGTTGTGCCGGTCGGCATAGGTAAGTTGTGTCGGTCCACGTCGAGGAGCAGTACCTGATCTTTCTTTTCTTTTATGTCAATGTTTAACCACCGACGTTTAAAGAGGGGTGTTATAAGTTCGACGGCTGTGTCATTCTGTGTATCTGTGTGTGTGTCTGTACCATCGTATCTTTATTAGAATGCTGGTTTCATCGGGGTAGTTCTTAGCAAGGTTTCATAAAGATCTGTTCAGCCATTTTGAAGATAATCAGGTATATCTCATTGGTGTAGGGATCTCAGCCACACATTGGTAATTTATTTCACTTTAAGGCACGTCATACACATGCCTGTAACTTGCACAAAAGTATGAAAGGAGTATGCATGTTATTGTGAAGTTGTTATGACCAACTGGCATACAATGTAGTTTTACTTGCATACTTTTATGCAAGATGCATAATTTAAAAGAGTTTTTAGATAAGATATTTTGATCATGTTTTACTAATTTATTGTTTTTACTGATCTATAGTATCATGACATTTTTAAATAATAGGGATGATGACTATTTAGAGGTATGAGGAACAGGGTCTAAAGTTCACTCATACTCTATAGTAAAGGGAGGATCCTCCGACCAGACGGGTGTTGTGTCTGGTGGGCAACTGCCCAACGGTTGATGTCGGGATGAAACAACATCCCGACATCAACCGTTGGGCAGCATATGCTAGTCGCACGGTAAACTCTGATAGCGCGATGCAGAATTTGTGACGTCAGGTCTTTGATGCGTAGTTCGCATGTGGCGTTGTTGATACCGCCACAATTAAAAAAAGATTTTTTGTCCGTGATGTAGATTATTAAAAAATATTGGATAAGTATTTTTCTTTTTTTATGTATCAAAACATTACGGCGATACATTGAGTTCAAATGTGGCATGACGTCACTTCTCACTAGATTCTATACGTAGCTGTGACGTAACGAGGCCCACTCCCCAAGTTTAATGTGTTTAATCTAAGTCATTTTTTATTAATATCATAAAGCAAAAAATACGTGTCTAATATATTTTTATTATCTGATTGACGGACTAAACAGTTTTTCTTTTTTTTTACCTAGGACACATCTCTATTGGACTCGGAGTGACATCATACTTTATTTTATTAATATTTGCATGCCATTGTTTAAGGCAAACGTGATGATCTGTTTTTATCTCTCAATGATATTATATTAACAGATATGTTATACACTCACAAAACAACCGAAAAAAGTGTTCCGCGCAGCAGTGGCAGCACACATACCTACTTTTCATTCATTTTATATTTCACTATAAGTAAAAATGATAGAAAAGAGATGGATTGATAAAAACAACAAGGAAAAAAGAGACAGCTAGTGTTTGCTTCAACTAAGCGTATTACTCGTCGCCATGCGTGTCGCAGACTAAAGTCAATACGTCCCAATTAGGACGTTTTCGTGTCTTCACGATTGCGCGCTCACAACATATCTGGGGGCCAAGTCTACTAATGTACAAACGTTGCAATGGTCTCTTCATTGTGAATTTTTGACAGATTTGCCATACAAACACTGTCAAATACTCACAATGGCGAGACCATTCTGACACTATTGTAATAGCAGACTTGAGGCCCTGTTTAATATAATATCATTGTTATCTCTACTTTTAACATCTCTTACATGCTGACAGTCTGTGTTGTATGTATTGGTCTCATGTTTGAGCAAATGAATGACTATCTTATCTTATCTATGTGTACTGGCGGCTTTACTCGTCAGATCTACTTGAAATATGGTATACTATAACTTATATATATTAACCTTGACTTGATGCAGCAACCATGTAAGTCTGAGGAATAACCAACTCCTCAACAACTTACAGCAGACATATCGTGTTTTTGCTCATTCAATTGGTCTCGATTAGTTGAGGACTTAGAAATGATGAACAAGTGAACGCAGTCTGATGTTGGAGCAAGAAGGTGATCTCAGGAACTCGGCATTATAAATCGTATTATCCCGTTGAATTGGCTTAAATGAGTAGTTGGTAGACAGACAGTGAAAATGATCAGGCGCCCAAGTCTGCTATTTTTATAAATTCGTCACTCCAACACGATCCCATTGTCATTTTGCTAAAAGTTCGTAATCTGCTAAATTCATAATGGTCGATCATTGGTCGGTCAGAAGTTGGAAGTTTAGTAGGAAGTTTCGTTTGTTATTATGTTCAAGATTACAAATTCTTTCAATGGAGTGTCGGCGGCTGACCATTGGAAAGTCATAATGACGCCATTATTTATTAGTAGATTACCAAACTTGTCAAAATCAACAATTATGAAATCAATGATAGACCATTCTGACACGATTGTAATAGCAGACTTGAGGCCCTGATGATTTAGACAAGAAGGTGAGAATCAGAGAGTGTTAGTGTATACTTCCACTCGTTCAAAGCATCTTATGGTTTTTTCACAATTATTGTAATAATCAACAGTTAAATTATAATAAAATAAAATAAAAAGCCGTTAGACAGACAGTGAAAGTGATCTGATGTTTTGCGTACGTCCACCTCTGATCTTGTAGACGCGCTACATTACCGGCCCATTTCCATTTTAATTCTAGGGCTTGTACTAACCTATCCCTTGAATTCATCATTTTTCTATTTTTGTGTGTCTTATCTTCTGAATTTTCGTTATATTTAGCATGCTGCGCTCAATTCCTCGTTGGCATGTTGTTATCCTGATTTTTATTATTTTTATTAAATTTCCATATTTGGCATACAAATTCAGAAAATTATAATGAGCAATGATCATCATCATCATCATCATTTCAGCCGAAAGACGTCCACTGCTGGACATAGGCCTCCTCCAAGCACCGCCACCTCGACCGGTTTTGTGCTTCCCACATCCAGCGGATTCCTGCGGCTTTCATAAGGTCATCGGTCCACCTTATGGGAGGCCTTCCAACGCTACGTCTTCCGGTACGCGGTCGCCATTCCAGAACCTTTCGACCCCAACGGCCATCTGTTCTGCGCGCAATGTGCCCTGCCCATCCACTTAAGTTTGGCAATTCTTCGAGCTATGTCGGTTACCTTGGTTCTCCTGCGGATCTCTTCATTTCTGATTCGATCACGTAGGGAAATTCCAAGCATAGCCCTCTCCATTGCCCTTTGGGTGACTTTTAGCCTTCTAATAAGGCCCATTGTGAGCGACCACGTTTCAATGCCATATGTCATGAAACAACAATTTTACTATTTATAATGAGCAATGATATAAATAGTAAAATTGTTATTTCATGGCAACAATTGTTTGGTCAGGTACAGTGTTGATCGGGTTTTTTTTTGCTATTTATTATCTTGTTTACATGAACTAAGTTCGATCACATTTTTTACTTTTTCAGCTTTGTCTGGACACCGGCGCCATAAAGTTGTTACTATTGCCCCCGTTGTTCCGACTCATCAAAGGTACAGCTTACCTACCTACTTTCTATTGACCTAGAATAATTATGAAATAATGGCACAAAGGTAAATCCCTTATTACAAGTAAAGGAAAAACCCGGATTTCAGGAATGTAATCAGTCATACATTTACAATGCGGTCAATAAAGGCTTTGTTATTGTTTAGGTTAATGACTGAAAGACCATTTTATACCGGACCTAAACACAACACAGCGAGAGTAACTCGCATTGCAATTATTTTCTCATATGGAAATGATAATGCTTGCTCCCGGTATCGACAGCCGCAGCAGCAGTGACAGTCTGAATGCGGAGGTAGAGAACTACAACAGGTCCCAGAATTAACGCAGACTACCATAGACCCCAATGTGTAAATTATGTTATAATCATAATACATACACTGAGTTTTTACTAGTATAAAACATTGTTTTTTTTTTTAATTATATTATGTGGGAGAAAATTGTGGTCGCATTACAAATCTACGCACGCACACGGTCGCAAACATATAAGTGTGTAGCGTAGTAGTTGACCCCTTTGGTTTGTTTTAACTTTTAACAGCAGAAGTGTGACGTAATTATTTTTGTGATAAAAAATAACCTATATTAAAAATGACAGAAATTAATTCAGTTAACGATTCTGAACAAACTACTTTCATAATGTGCATTAATTCAGTTACGCATTGTACGGTCAGCTGCAGAGAAATCTCACCCCCTAGTAATGTATTTATTCATTGCCTCAGCAGCTCTGTACACAAATCAATCACGCAATCAACTCGGCTTATCCCAGTTAACTATCTGGACATATCCTCTTCAGTTGCTTTCCGCATCCAGTCTGTCCCAGCTTCCTTTTTAAGGACGAATATCGAAAAAAATTAATTTTGCGGGCTACCTTAGCGCATTCCTGTAGACATCAAAATATCGGTCGACGATCTCTAGCTTCCCATCGTGCTGATGTGAAGCTGGGATTGTCGACCGATATTTTCATAATTATCTGGAATGAGAAAGCAGTGCATAAACAAGCATAATCAGCGTTCCCACTGCTGGGACACGGCCTCCTCGCGCTGAGAGGGAAGTGGGCCGTCCACCAGCGCGGGTTGGTAGATGTCACATGTCTTCGAATTTTTGGTTCTAGGACATGCTGATATCCTCGCGATGTTTTCCTTCTGTATCGGTCGTCGCCGCTGTGAGGCTTCGGTGTAAATAAATAATGGTGTATGATATATCTGTTCATTAAACAAGTTTTAGTCTGAACTGACTATCTAATGTCTGAGAGATGTCCGACGTCCGCAATGCTATGGCGGGACGACGACTGATACAGTGGTCCTTCGAGCCGGATCGTCGTCATCGTCAGTCGTCGTCCCGCCATAGCATTGCGGACGTCAGTCATTTCTCTGTCTCAGACAAGCAGATCAGATTTGTAATACTTCAAATTCAATTCAAACTTGTATATTTGAATATATACATAATTATATCATACACCAGCACCTACCGTCCATTATTTATCTACATCGGAGCCTCACAGCGGCGACGGCCGATACACTTCACCGTTTTGAGAGCAGAAAATTAAGCGCCTGTCTGGGTTCGACCTTTGACCTTTGACCTACAACTCGATGAAGCAGTAATGAGCTAGAATAATGAATAATCAGACTGAAATTACACAACTGCCTAGTTGGTCGAGTGGTTGCAAACGCTACTGCTGAGCATGAATGAGGTCCTGGGTTCGATTTCCGGGTCGGGCAAAGTGTTATTGGATTTTTCCATCAGGAATTTCTCAGTAGCAGCCTGGAGTCTGGATCTGTGCCCGGTTGATAGCAATAGGCTCGCCCCCTAATACATGGGACTTAAACATAATTTAACGTTACTTTACCTCACACACTGACTTATTAGTTAATAAAATGTTAAGAAAATCGTCTACTCTATAATGAAAATCTCTACAATGTTTGTAAATATGTGAGCACCTAATTATCACAAAATTAATTTATCAGTCATTGCTTCATTTTTAATTCTCTTTACCTATTATGATGTAATAATTTTATTCTAGGTGAATCGTCTTCACAGTCATATAATTATACAGTGTGAGTCTTTAGAATGTGCACATATCGAAATAAGGGAATCTATGCTCAATTTTATCTACGACAAATATATTAAAAAATATCTAAATATTTTATTTTATTTATGATGTGATTTAAAAAAAAATTGTTCCCATTGTAAACAAAACGGTGTAACTTTTAAACTAAATGATCTATCACGATGAAACAAACTCCATAATGATTGGAAGTAATTAGGCGTCCTCATAAAATAAAAATTGCGGAAAAAACTACCCTCAATTGAAACGAAACATGTTTTTTTTGCAAAAATCTGTTTTCTTTTTTCATATTTTTTTTACAATAATTGTAAAATTTCTCAATAATGGGGCGTCTTATTGAGAAATTTGGAAATAAAAATAAAAAATAAAAATTTCATAATAATAAATAAATAAATTTCGATTTTTTTTTTCTATTTTTCCGTAGTTAAAATTAAGCATAGATTCCCTCATTTCGATATGTGCACATTATAAAGACTCACACTGTATAATTAATGTATATGCAAAATATTGTAAAACATTTTCAAAGAGTACCGGCGGGATTTCTTGCCCATTCTTCTCCATACGAAACTACCTTTTGGAAGGGGCAACTCGAATTAATTCTATATTTCTGTAAATTTTGACGTTCAAAAGTGCCTTTTATGTGCCTACTTGAAATAAATTATTTGACTTTGAATTTAATTGGCGAAATGTGGGTGTATGTATAGGGTACACCTCTGCCTAACCCTTCGAGGAATACATGCGTCATGTTAAGTGTGGAATACAAAAGCCAGTAACTTGCACGAAAATATGCCAGTAGGCGCTGCTTGTATGAAATTTTGGCATACCCATGTTATCATCAAACATAATGGCATGCAAAATACTTGCTTAGGTCCCTCTGCAACAGAAGGACAGATAAGCATAATCCCGGAATAGCAAAATCCCAGATTAGCAGAAGGACAGATTTTCTAACACGCCCTCCCGCTCCGCCCAGAGCGGGAGAAGTGATTTGATAATTTCTCACCCAAAAAAATAAAATAAAAGGATGAGAGCAGGAGACCTACCATCTACACGCTTCTCCGGACCACGTGCTGTAAGCGTGGCGAATCTGCACGCTGCATGCGTGGCAGAACTGCACGCTACTACAATCTGCATGCGTAGCTGACCGCGTGCCGTTTACTGTGGTCTGCTAACACCGCTGGCTACCTGCTGTTCCGGCCGCCTGCGGAGCCTGTGCTGATAGGCACACCACGTCTGCCACATGTTGCCAAGGACGGTACCCTACCTACTTACCCTCTTGTGTGATAGTCCCCAGATTAGTGAAGTGACCTACATACCTATGACCAAGCCGTGTACTTCTGCCTATGTATGTATTATATGCCTGTCCTGTTGGTTTAACCAGTGCCGGTTTTAGCATTACCGGCGCCATGGGCGAGGTTTCTATGGCGCCCCCTTTCTACTCTCCAATTCACATTTGTGTTTTTTTTTTTTTTTTTTTACTATGGATTACTTTTAAAAAAAAGTTTCTATCGTCAAACTCTCATAAAAGCATCAAAGTCTATGTTTTCTGGAATTTTCGAATGACAAAGTTGCCAAGTTTGTCAATTTCGATTGAGATAATGTCGATCGCAGAAAGGTTTTTATCAGCTTAGAAAAATGCCTTTCCCCACTCGCTACCGTTACAGGTAGATATAGTGACCAATATTCTCAATGGAAGGACGAGAAAGGAAACCAGACATGAAGGAGCGCCCCTTCATGCCTGGTGCCCTTGGGCGGTCGTCCAACCGCGCCCTACCCTAACACCGCTACTGGGTTTAACTTATGTCTCTACACGGACCTAACAGTTAGCGGCCTGCGCAGCCCACCTGCAAAGCCCTAGCCGTTACAACTGGCATGTATATTCCAAGAAACATGCTCAGACGTGTAAGTACCTATTTATTTATGAGTAGGTAAGTAGGTATAAGGTACATTGTATTGGTACCTGTTAGTTGTCATCATTATCACTATTCAACAAACGGCAGTAATCAATCACTCGACCAGATAACAATAAAACGATGACGTCAAATAAATCCTTTGATTGTTCTACATTAACACGGAGAAATATTATTTTGCCTGTCCTTTGTAATCGGTATCCTTTGAAAAGGAATTAACGCCAGGAAATAATTTCTATGCGAACGCGTCATCTATATAAATGTCTGATTTCTTAGGGCCGTTTCCTGTTTAATCTTCTACGATGTTGGCAATACTAAGGTATCTACCTATCATAGTACTACTACACATTTGCTGCTTGAATTAAATTAAGTAGGAACTCGTCTATGTAATGGGGATGTAGCGATAAGAGTCATATCCTTATTTACAATAAGTGACAATAGGTACATCTACCTTAGGGCTGCCATCCGTCCGGGTTTCCCCGGATTTGTCCTTTTTTTTCCCCTGGATTTCAAAAAGTGTTCGGGTGAATCCCAGACACGTTTTGTGTCAGGGGAAACCCAATTAATTGGAAGAAATGCAATAATTTAAAGATTTTTATAAATTCCTGATGGAAACGAAAGAAATTTTAGCAAAAATTGGAAAGTCTGAAAAGTACCAAAATATGTAAAAAGAACTACCTAATGAAAATTACGACGATCTAAGAAATCGGATTAGACAGCTATAAAAATACTTTGTGTACCGATGGGAAAAAAAAAAACTGGTTGCTTTAAAAACCGATTCGCGAGTCATAACGATTTATCATACTTAGAGTTTGTAATCGACAATTTATTTAAATTGCTTACGGGTGCTTATCAGCGGCATGCATAATATATATGCCTATATATATAATTATATTAGGTACCTATGCGTGCATAATATACAATGTATGTATACATAAACCTTCGGAAAGAAATCAGTATGTCGAGTATTAGTTTATGTCTTGGTTTGTCTTTGAAACTCGCCCAAATACATATAAACTTAGTTGGGATTTATGTAATACCTACCTGTTAAATATTACAAACACGTAAGTGTAATGAAACGATATGCCTCGAGAATTAGTTTTGAAAGCCGGGGCGGATCGCTAGTCAAGAATAAAATTAACAACAAATAAATAGGGTTGGGTCGGGTAAATAATTAAATTCACAAAATTTGTAAATTTAATGTTAGTAAAAGAATCGTTTTTTTTTTTTCAGAAAATCGATTTTATTCGTTCAAAAAAACACGGTCACAGCACTACCGCTACGAACCCAAAGACATGACATTGTAATGACGTCATGCCGGAATATTAATTCGTGTTTTTGGGTGCATTTTTCCAATACAAAGTGCAACTTGGTGCTTACGAATTATACGAGTACTCATTCTTATATTGTATGGATAAAATAGAAATGAATTAGGATAATGAATATGATTTTTCTTACGTAGAAAGTACAAAGTTATCACGGCATGAAATGGCGCGATGGCGGTAGAATGAGAAACGACAAATCCAACTTCATAGATTGTCGCGATTATATCCACACCTACCCAAAAATTCTAATTAAAATTTGATGATTTGATGCCAAGAGTGTTCCTAATTATTTTGTTACCAGATTACTTCCGGTGATCTTCACTCTTGGAATTCTGATTAGGTACCTCAAAAGAGAAGAGAAGATAGTTTATAATGTTATTCACTATATGATCAGTGTCTAACTTTCAATTCGTCGACGAAGCAAAATGCCTAAAATTAATGTCTACACAGCAAATTGCCTAAACTGTAAATCGCCTAGAGATCAAAATGTTTAACAAGCAAAATGCCTACAATAATTTCTAAGTAGTCGAGATGGTTAAAGGGATTACATCGCTCAAATCCCAAAAACCGTATGTTTAAAGAAGTTTCTAGATGAATCCTTTTGTGCGATTTCCATGTAAATAAACTAGAGCCTCTGAACTATAGGTTAGGTTAGGTTAGAACTGTGACCAGAAACGGTACTCCCTTTCGTCTCCTAAAATAATAGACAGTATACGAAGACATATTGTAAGGTAGGCATTATGGTTCATAGAATAAGGTTTAGTTCAAATACTATAAAGACATATTGCAAGGTAGGCATTGTGCTTCCTAGTCAATATAAGGTTTAGGCAATACTTGGCATAGACGTTTTGATTTCTAGTCAGCTTGATCACAAAGGTTCTATTCGTTACGCTGTAGTCGTACCTATTTGTTAATTTTTGTTAAACATGGTACCTAAGCGCAAAGGTTGTTTAAATGAATCAAAAAAATTAGAATGTAAACTTTGTGCTCAAAAATGTTTTTTTAGGGGTGTCTGAGAATAAAACTCAATTTCACCAATTTAGGTGATGGCAGTACTAACGATCTACATAGATAGTAGTATATAGAAGGTATTATACGTAGACTAAGTAACTAGTGAACAAACTAAACTCGTGTGTTGTGTCAAAGATTTTACCTAAAGACAACTACGAGAACTGTTAAAATCAACCGACTTAAAAAAAGGGACTAAGTGAATGTTGGACCACGCGCAGTGAAGGGTTTCGCAGTTGGGATGAATATTTACGCATGTGTACATATTGATTTTTTCGATCGCAATAGTTTATGAGTTACAACCGCAGAAATAACTTTGTTTTTCATAGTTTTTTCGAGAAATTCCATGAATTACATGCAAACTTATTTTTGGGGTCAATAAAATCTATTATTCATTATCAAAAATCTTTACTACTACTACATGATTATGCAACAGACCTCGGTAAGTGTGTCTAAAATTTTCTAATACCTTTTATAAAGTTTAGACACGAAGCTACAAAATAAGATTTAGAGGAATGTAGCCGCTTTTCTTTAGATCAACGTTGTTGTTTCGTGTCTCAATATGGAAAATGCATAGCCCAAGTACCTTTGCAATCAAATATGATTATAAATATAGATTATATCGTCTTAAATTCCAATACCCTATTGCAGTACATTCAACAATAGTCCTGATAAAAACTCTCTCTCGCTCGATAGATGGCGTTGTGCCTTCAATGCTGTTTCTTGAATCGCGCTATGGTTTCGTCGCACAATGTTGTATATTGTATGGAATCCAAACGAAGTCTTGTCACACTGCCAAAGTCTACTTATTTTTGAGTAGGCTAGTAACAAAAGCAATAAACGGCAATAAGTGCGTATACGGCACCAAAATATCGATCCTCGTATGCAATTTTTGAAAAGGTCGTACCGACGGCCTATATATACGCTAGGGCTTAATTTCAAAATGAAATAAAGACTAGTTGGAAAATCATTTTTTTCATTAACAACATAGGTAATTCAATAATCCCTACTTTTAATCAGTGCAGTGCAACCCGCCGTTGCAGTCTAACGCGCTTATATAATATAATATTTTTTTTTGATTTACTTCAATTGTACAAAAAACACATAATAAAACAAAATGCAGGGTTACAACTAAGACAAAGAGTGTTTTAGATGAACTCTGGCAGAGTAAGATTTAACTTGTGTTTAGGGTGCCAGCGTCCTCGACTATAATTTGAACATTTAACAGTAGCTGTAAGACGAGCACAGTATATTATTAATAAGATAACTACTTGCTAGCAAATGAAGTATATGAGATATATGAAGTTGCCTATTAAAGTACCAATGTGGGGGTATGTACGAGTGTATGTGTATGTATTGAGAGAGATAAATTTGGTGAAAACTTGTGTTTTTGTAAGTCTGTATAAATATAATTATAAATATATGACTTTATTAACTACATTAGGTTAAGCAATTGATACACATAGTAAATCCTCAGTCGCATCGTAACTCAGTGTCAATAGCCACTTTGTGACTTTGGTCTTACATCCATTTAGGCACATGGGAGCAATGGTGCATACTTACACTGTAAGCGGAAATTATTTTGCGCTGAGCACGGTTAATGCAGCTGTGACCATGCGTTTGGAAGAACTTAATTGTAGCGAACGAGGTCCTGGCATTCCTGCAGTACCAGCTAGATGTCATTGTAATCCAGAACTGCACATCCAACAAGAAATACGAATATACAAGAAAAAAAGAATTACGAATATACAAGGTTTTTGAGAATCGATCCGTGATGGGGGAATGAGGGGTAATTAAGTTTTTAGGGGAGACTTTTACTTGAGTAACTCAAAAGTTGGTACCTACACATAAATTAAAGTTTAAGAACAAATAAACGTAGAAAAAGAAACATTAAAAAAAAAATTGGGCTATAAATAGACTAGACATGTCATTGTATGTTGAAAAAGTATGTATCTACGAAACTAAGTCGCTATTCATAAACCATGTATATCTTTCGTAAAGTTGTAAATCGAAGTGCACTTCTATCTGCTTACCACGCTTACGTTGGTTCCACACTAAGATATGGTACCTATAATGTTTTGGGGCAATGCTGCTGAGAGAGAAACTGTTTTCAAAACCCAAATGAAATGTATCCGGGCAACATGCGGGCAAAATCTGTAAATACTTATTGGCTTTCCCATCACTATAGTATAGTATATAAGAACTAGCATTTATATACATATAATAAAATAGTAACGAATATAAAAATGTACCTACTATGAATGTGTTTGCGAGGTTGGAAACGAATCTGATACCGAAAAGATAGTTTTTAGAATTCTTGTCCGTTTGTCTGGATGTTCTGACGCGGATTGACTCAAAAAAGGCAGATCGGATAAGGCAAAGGGTAGGTACTTTTAATCCGGTATACTACCGGAATGAAAATTACCTACCTACCCTTTGTTCATGTTCACGTTGGATTTTTTCCGACATCCACGTGGGCGAAGCCGCAAGCGAAAGCTAGTCCATACTTCCATTCCATACTAATACTATAAATGTAAATGTCTTTCTGTCTGTCTGTAACGTTTTCACGCCTAAACTGCTGAACTGATCGTCATGAAATTTGGCAGAGATAAGCCTGGGATATGTAGAAGGACATAGGCTACCTTTTTACGCGATAACCGACATCCACGCGGGCGGAGTCGCGAGCAAAAGCTAGTATTATTATAAATGCGAAAGTAACTCTGTCTGTCTGTTCCCTTTTCACGACGGATTTCGAAGAAATTTGGCAGACAAGTCTACTTGTGTGCCAAATTTCTTCGAAATCTGTTCATGAGAAACATGACCTTTAGGAACTAGAACCCTTTCTTTCTTTTTAATGTACAGCCTGGTTGTACCTGCTGCCTTCAGAAGGTTCTTTCCTTTTGACTCCGCCTGGAAGGCAGCCCCGGATCTAGAATTTTATCAAGGCGGGGCAAAAACTGCCGTTTGCCGCCCCCCGCCAATCCTTTATCCTTTATGTTTCTCTATGAACCTATTTTTTTTTTAATACGTTTACCAAAGATGTGTCTGACATTAATTTTAATTAGGATAGGACAGGATAAGGTTCGAGCCTTTTGTTCTGCAAACACATATATGGCCTTGTCATAATTAATCTGACGTGCAGTCCGATTTTCGATTGCTAAGATCGCAATCGCGAGACTCGACTTATGCACATAAGCTTAACACCAATTAAGACAATCTTGAATGCAAGAGTGAGCGTCGCGACGCGAAAATTTTAGTTTCCTGCCTGAGATAAGTTCAATTTTCTTTTGACCCTTCATATCAAAGTAGGAGTTAAGTACTAATTTAGTTAACTTATAGAAACGTTTCAAGAATCAGCAATTACTGGCTGCAAGAGTGAGAGAAGCGAGTTCGAAAATTTTGGCAGTAACATATTTAGTCAAATTGTATCGATCGATAATGCGTCAATCAGGGGCGCCGTTTCAGGTTTCGGTAAGGCCGAACCAAGTATAAATCAAGGATAAGTTTTTCCATTAATTTTTGACCACAGAGGCACTCATCCGCCTGTGGTTCGCTGTGACATAGATCTATTGCAAGAGAAAGAAAGCTATACTTTTTACATCGCCAAATAAAGTGGAGCATGATTTAAAAAAAACGGAGTGTTCCTGGCAGAATTCAACTGCGCCCACCCGCAACCTGCTAACACCGTTTAACGACCTATGCCTACGCTAATTATGTACGTAGTGATTTCCTCAGTGCGCCACCCGCAGAGAAAGAGAATAAGTGCTGCGCGTCTCAGTTATTGCAAAGTTGCGGTGCGCTGGGTGGTGCACTTGTCTACATACCACGCTTGAATTTGCCGCCCCCTGAAGTTGGCGCCCGGGGCACGGGCCCCGGTTTGCCCCCCCTAGATCCGGGGCTGCTGGAAGGACCCAGATCAGGTCCGGTAGCTGCCCTCCCCTCGGTACACCCATACTTCGTTCATCGTCTCTCGTCATTGCAGCAGGGACCGAATCGACCTGCAGTCACTACGTCAAGCCTATAAGTGTACTGCCCGCCGTGACTCAAGATGTTTAAGTAATTTTGATTGTCATACAACAGATTCCCAGTTACTCCTGACTTTTGAAAGAAAGAAAGAAAGAAAAATATTTTATTTGGGACACGCACAAGAAATACAAGCAGTAAAAAAGGAGCATTTAAAACTAACATTTATTATAAATAAATTATAATAATTATAAAAAAAAAAAAATGTTGCTCAAGATTATTTCTCTGTATAGTACCTATATGTGCATATCTAATATTGGTTATTTTTCTATCCTAACATCTACGGATTGCTAAATAATTTGGGTCCCTCAAGAATTAACAGGGCATAATTATGCCACTCCTTTAAAAATATATTATCTCGTGACTGAGAAGGAATTATGAAAAACGGCTCAAACAGCGACCTCGGTAAGCGTGTCTAGAATTTTCTAATACCTTTTACTTCGATCAATAATATTGATCGAAGACCTTTTATAACGTTTCATATTGAGACACGAAACAACAAAATTTGATCTAAAGAAAAGCGGCCACATTCCTCTAGATCGTATTTTGTTGCTTCGTGTCTCAATATGAAACTTTATAAAAGGTATTAGAAAATTCTAGACACACTTACCGAGGTCGCTGATTGAGCCGTTTTTCATAATTCCTTCTCAGTCACGAGATAATATTTTTTTAAAGGAGTAGCGCTAGTGGAAAAAAAAAGTAAAGGTTATGATTATGTTATGTTAGTTCCTAAAGGTCATGATTCTCATGAACGGATTTCGAAGAAATTCGTCGTGAAAAGGGAACAGACAGACAGAGTTACTTTCGCATTTATAATAATACTAGCTTTCGCTAGTATGCCCTTTTAAAGTTAGTTTAGAAAAGGAAGTAAAACAATAGACTTCCACACCAGGGTAGATCGCACGCTACACACTCCGCGGCCACGTGAGCAGTCTTTAATTTTAATAATAGGTACTTCGCCGCTAGTGTTTTCAAAACGTGATGACTGGCGCAATCTAGTGTCCAAACTCTGCACACGTTTTTTTTAATAATTATTATCATCATTTCCACACGTTGCGTGGGCTTGACTTAGTTTTCTGGGTGATAAATTAAAATATTACACACTCCGTAGACACTTTCGTGTAACGTATGTGTACTGTCAGCATAGAAAGTCGAATCACACTTTTTTTTTAACCATAAATTGACTATTCTGCCGTGCGAAACGCAAAAGCGGTATCTCAGGGAAAGCTAGTTTCGAGAAAATTTTAGTTTTGTAAACTATTCTAATATTGCTTATTAAATGGAATTGATATATTATAATGGGTACATTTTTTGTCATTTGGTTAAAATAACAAAAATGCATGTGTATTATATACCTTTTTCATGAGATTCTGCCATCCCGCTAGGTGTTTATAGAATTAAGAATTGAGTTTCCGCTTCGTTACCCTTCCGAAGGCAGTCGGGTGAAAATGATAGGTATAGGGAATACTTTTTTAAGGGTTATTTAATATGTTTTAAGTAAGATTCCGCTATTTGGCTTAGTTCATTAGATGCGTATTTCTATAAACTATACGATGCAATAAAAAAAAACTTTTTTTTTTAAATACCGTTTTTTTGCTTAGTGCGGCAGTATTGAAAATATTAAAAAATAAAACGAAACGGATGTAAAATTGTTCAATGTTTATATGTAATGTACACAAATTCTTAGTTATTACTTACAGGAAATGCCGAGAAGCAATGTAACGAATAATTTTGTTTCATTTAGATAATATTTAAAATTAACAGTGTTTGTAGACTTTCGTTGCTAACCGTAAAAAGAGTTATTAAAAAATCGGCCAAGTGCGTGTCGGACCTTGCCCTTGACCGTGGGTTCCGTGTTGTGCTGAATTTATCCCAAGAAGACATGACATTCTAGTTGAAAAACATGTTTCATACATTTCAACTGGAAATATAAGTTGGTCGACTATTACTCGTTAACATGTAAAGCCTACTTAGCTGTGATAGTTTTCCTTTTAACTTCGTTATAATAATGGCGCCGATTCCCTTGTTCACAAACTAAACTAAATTTAAGTTCAGTTCATCTTTTTCTTTCTATTTCATTAAGAGAAGATAAATTTTAGATTAGTCCTGTCAAATTAATCAGCGCTTGCCGTAAATTGACGTAATTTTAGTCGGCAAGTTTTTAATCACGTCTAAACTTGTATGGAGTAGTGACAGGCGCTGATTAATTTGACAGGACTAAACTAAAATTTATCTTCTGTCTTTTTCTTAATGAAATAGAAAGAAAAAGATGCACTGAACTTAAATTTAGTTTTTTAGTTTGTAAACAAGGGAATCGGCACCATTATACTACTGCCATGAATTGTTTCACATATCCAAAAACAACCATTTAACTGGCATACTTGACTCTTGACTTGAAATTTGCACTTTAAGCTTAATATTATGCAAACGGATTCCTGAATTGAAAAATCGTTTTCACAGACCCACAATATTTTTGACCGGCCATCCAACAATACTCCACACCATGGGATAGACGTGAAAGAATTATATCATCCCCACTTTACGTGCAAAGGAGGTACCCTACAATTTTTTTCAATTTTTCGGCTTGATTAATATGTATACCCATACCAAATTACAACTTTCTACAACTCCACCAAGCTAAGTTTGCACCTCGCTGGAATCGTCACGTCAGTACGGTTAGCATTTGTCGCCGACACGCATCATACGAGTCATAGCGAATACTTTATTGCAGACCGTACCTAAGCGTCAGTGTGACCTAATCGACGCAAGGTGCAAACTTAGCTTGGTCGAGTTGTAGTACTAAAGAATCTCTGAGCTAAGCCTCGGACAGACAGACGGACATGGCGAAAGTATAAGGGATCCTTATTGATTACGGAACCCTAAAAACGCAGACAGGCAAAAATGAGGTCGTGGGTTCAATAACGATCGTAAACCATTCCTAGTGTACAGTATTTATCCTAGTTCCGAGTGAATAGGAATATGAGTAGATAATGTGAGTCATTCTCTACACTAAGGGTCAGCTCACACCGAGACGCGACGATACTGGAAGAGGCCAGTGATTTCGCGCTGAGCCGCGCGCCGCCGCGAGACGCATCGCAACGTCGCGAGGCGCATCGTAAAATCGTTGGCAACACGACGCCTCGCTGCGCAGCGAGACGCCGCGCGGCGCAGCGGAACGTGTCTACATTCGCCACGTGCTCCCGCCCCACGTGTGCGCGCAGCGTCACGTCGCGTCGCGTCTCGGTGTGAGCTGACCCTAATGGAAATAGTATCAGCTAATAAACAGAAAATAAAACTCAACATCTAACAACTTCATACTTTATTTCGCAGTAAGTATATATTCCTTAAGGCTTTTTAACATAAGAAACAATAATATTTATAATCAACAATCTAAACAGGATTCGCTCAATACATTAAAAGCGACATTGTTTTTGGAAGTTTTCGTAGGAAAAGTCAATTGAAATTATTTTACAAAAATTGACAATTGAAAACGAAACAATACTAGAAGGCAATTCGACTAAAACATGCGATTTATTTTTGCTCTTCACATTACATTGACCAGGCATAATCAAACAAACTAACTGTTCAACAATTAACTTTAACATCTAAGTAACACGTCAAAATCCAGAAAATTAGTTATACAAGCTTTTTGTGCAAGCGAAGTTCAGAGGAAGAAATTCAATATTTGGCTATCGGCTAGTTTTGTGCGAAGAAATTGACAAGATATATATCCTGTTATAACAATCAAAGATTGAAATCACAGATATGCTAATATAATACAAGCATGCCGAATTAACATCTTTCTAAATATCATTATAAACTAAAGTGCAATGTGATGATTTAACCTTTTGACCGCCACAGTCAAGACAACCCAAACCAAAATGTGCCCAGCACGCCACAGTCACGACTACATGACAGACTTATACGTAAATCTTAAAGCTAATAAAACAACATTGTTTTTTTTACATTTCTTTTGCTAATTATGTTTCTTGACTCATCCTAATTTATATTAGTTGAACTTCATTCTTTATATTTCATCTGTATTTTTTTTAATTTTAATTTTATTTTACGATGGGTTTGCTCTTGACTCTAGTCTAGGTCAGAGGGGACAGAGACAAAATCGACGATGGATATTTATGTATACAGGTTGAAATTTAAAACATGCGACAAACCGAAATGGGAGATTGTACTCATCATTATGAACATATTTTATTAAGGGACCAAAGCTGTAATCGCGAAAAAATAATCAGCTGTACCCTACATTTATGTTCGCATAACTCGTCAAAATGTAGGGAACAGCTGATATTTTTTTCGCGATTGCAGCTTTGGTCACATAGTAAAAGTTGTTCATAATGATAAGTACAATCTCCCATTTCGGTTTGTCGCATGTTTTCAATTTCAACCTGTATATAAGGTGTATCTATTCATACAAGAAATATTTTAAAAGAAACATGTATAGGTGGTAAAAAAGCCATAGCAGTTTTTTTTTAATCATTTTTTTTTATATTTTTACATAATTATTATAATTTAAAAATTGCTTGAGAAATTTTGGAAGAAAAACCTTTACTTACTTTTTTTAATTCTCTGAATGACCCGTTTGGACGCGGCAACGGTGGCGGCATGAGCGCAGTGCCTTTTGATAATTAATCACCATATCAAGTCATTTTAAATTATTTAATTTTTTAAATAATATACACAGATTGAAAAAAAAAAATCGTTTCCATGGCTTCTTTACCACCAATATGTGTATCTCTTAGAATATTTCGTGTTTGAATAGATATACCCTATATATATTATATATTTATATTACCATAAAGATGACCAAAACTCGAAAGGATGAATTCGTATCTTGGCGCCTAGAGGAACGCGTCCATTGGCCCGTGCCGGCCGCACCGCACGCACGGCACGCAACGGATGCTTTGTATGATTTCGATGCGGGCGGCGCGGATAATGGACGCAGCGCTATGTAAAATCATACAAAGCAAACTAAAATCCGTTGCGTGCCGTGCGTGCGGTGCGTCCGGCGCGGGCCAATGGACGCGTACCTTAGGGCACGTGGCGGTCAAAAGGTAAACTCACAGATTCATGCAAAATCCACGTATTTCTAAATTTTATAAATATTACATAATCAGCCTATAATATTCCCACTGCTGGGACACAGACATCTTCTCTTTGAGAGGGAATGGGCCGTCATCTACCACGCGGGCCCAGTGCAGGTTGGTAGACGTCACATGTCTTCGAATTTTTGGTTTTAGAACATGCCGGTTTCCTCAATATATTTCCCTTCACCGTTTTGAGACCAGTGGTAATGAAATAATTTACAAAAATTAAAGCGCCTTTCTGGGTTCGAAAGTCGCGGTAACTCGGTAAGTCGCGGCCGTTAGGGGTCATTCAAGTATTACGTAAGCACCAAAGAGCGGGTCTAGATGGTTACGTCAGCAATATTTATTTATGTATTTACTTTACAGATTTTTCTGCAAAATTAAGTTGATTTTGATTTGAAAAAAGATGGCAACCCCATGTTCAGGGATTCTACAAAATAATCGATATTGCTTACTCGCTCTCACGCGGTGTTTTATAGTTAGAAAGAACCGAAGTAGGGAAATTACTTAAATAAGCATTCAATTAATTTTAGTCTATAAATTACTTATTTTTAACTCAAAAAATTCAAACCATTTATTTCAATTAAACCATTTACAGGCACTTTTGAATTGTCAAGGAGTCGGTCAGTAAGTAAAATGAAGCTACGTGCCCATTCCAAAGCGTAGTAGTTACCTATGGAGAAGAACGGGCAAGAAACTCCATGGACAATCTTTTAAATTAATTGTTACAAAAATATTAGTTACATCTATAATGTTGAATTTATAACTAAATGTGAGAACGTTGTAAAAATAAAAAATAAAAACTTACACGTTAAAAGCGTCCAGAGTAGGTACAAGAAATAGAAACAAAATAAAATAATTAAAATATCCCGTGGCAGCTAAGAGATGACCAGTCCCAACTGACGGCGCCCGTTCACGAACATGACGCATGGATTAGCACCATTCAGCTCAACCATTTTGAAGGGAGCTAAATGATCCAACACACACGCTAATCAGCGAGACTCATGAATAACAATAAAGAACCTGAACAGATTTTAAAAAAGTACCGATGTTTACGTAAGCATAGGCGCATATGAGCTTTGCTTACTTTTACTGACAAGGGGGAGGTGGGGGTTTCTAAATTACTAAAATTCTGCTTACGTAAAACTTGAATGGCCCTTACCACTGGGGCACCACTGCTCTCAAATTCAAAATTTTATTTTACTCTAAGCTGCAATGTAATCGCCTCTCTTAAGAAAGAGACTATCTAAAGACACGGACGCGGTATTTTCCCATAATCATAGCTCATCGTAAAACATTTAAATATGCCAACAAATATTATTTAAAAATATTCTATATTTTTTTTTCTTTATGTATATGAATCTGTCTTCTAATTGTAATAAAAGGCAAGCTTGGTTAGCAAACCAAAGTAGTGTTATTGGTATACATAAAAATATAAACGAGGTAAATGTCCACTAAATGATCGATCAACTGTCAACTGCATCAACAGCGGTTACAAACAGCTTTAACACAAAATCAGGCACTATTTGAATAATTTGTCTATATTTTTACTATTTGAATAGTTTGTCTATATTTGATTATTTGAATAATTTGTCTATATTTGATTAATTGAATAATATAACTTCGGTTAATCGAGTGTCAGAGAAAATTTTGACTACACCAGTATCAAAAATATTGTATTTTATGTACTATCAAAAATACTGTTTTATAAGGTGTCGGACAAACTTACTGATGAGTAGTTCGCAGGGTTAATATCATATCCCATGTGCGTGCTAGATCTTATCAGTTTGGTTACGTTCTGCGAACAACGTTCGATTATATTGTTTTTTTCCACTCGTACATTTAATTATTGTAGTTCTGAGTGAGTGAACTCTTCACCGTCTTGTCACGACACAAACAACTATTGCTCAAAGCTGCCCACGACAAGTGCCGCATTTATATTGAACAAGTCCATGATTTTGTTTTATTCAAGCTTATTATTTCCTCTCGTACACAAAACTACGTACTTCACACTGACTTGACTGGTGGTATTGTATGGAAGCGTACGATTGTCAGAAACAACCGTAATAAAATTAACATAACAACCTCACGTCTGTACTTTCTGAAAGTGTAGGGAATACACCCACATGTTAATAATAATTACGTAATATAAGTCTAATATAATAAGCAGTGATCGGAATAGGTAGAGCTAATTTACCTAAACTTCGAGGAAGGATGTCACATAGAGTGGATAATACCTCCTTTAGAATCCCGGAATAATTATAATGACGTTTAAATCCCGGGATTTAAAAACCACGAATTATTTATTGGACTATATTTATAATTAAAAATTATTGATTTGAAAAATCATAATATAACATTTTTTAGGGTTACGTACTAAAATTGCTAAAAAAAGCTCTTTAATTTAATATTTTTAATACGCAACCCTAAAAAATGTTATATGATTTTTCAAATCAATAATTTTTAATTATAAATATAGTCCAATAAATAATTCGTGGTTTATAAATCCCGGGATTTAAACGTCATTATAATTATTCCGGGATTCTAAAGGAGGTATTATCCACTCTATGTTACATCCTTCCTCGAAGTTTAGGTAAATTAGCTTTACCTATTCCGATTTCTGATAATAAGGAACGGCTCTATTGCCATTGAAATTGTGAAAATAGTTACTAAAAAGGGAGACATGATATTGTGTTTAGAGTTCTCGACAGTTCAAGCGCCTTATAGGAACTCAAACGATCGTCACCACAATAATCCTCTGACGAATAAATAATAATTATGGTTAAAATTTATCAATTACATATGTATTAAAACATTATTATATTCGTAAATTAACTACATACCAATAATAATTGACAGATTGAGTTCTCAACACAACATCAACGCAATACCTTTTTCTCGAAGAGGTCGGTAGAGGTGCATAGTTCAGCCTCATTTCTCCAGTTTTATAGGAAGCGAGGTGAATGTCAAACAAACCATAACTGTCGGTGAGCTACAGCAAATAAAGGAAGATTTTACTCAGTTACATAATCAGGGGTTATAAAATGAACATTTGACTGGTATCACGATCTGGTAGTCCTATTAATCAATATTAGCCGTGGCCTCTTCGCTCAGTAAAATAAGACATAATTTACCTTTGTCGGTAGTTAATATTTCAGCTACGACAACTCGCGCAATAAGGACTATTGTGTTTGAATTCGCCACTAGAGGCGCTAGTGTAGAGTGAGGTCCCTAGAATTGTCAAATATGAAACTGAACTTTCACTGTTTGCGGGATTTTCTATCGCAAATTGTTACTAATTATTCGTAATTGTAAAGAATGTGCCATTCCTGATTAATTAAGGCTTAAGATTTTAGGTAACAATTTAGGATCTAATTTCGTAGCACTTGGGAGAAAGAATAATATTTGTCTGCTTAATACTTACCAATTTTAGGAACATTATAATATAAATATTTATTTGATATTTTAAAATGAAATAAAATAAACATTTTATGAAGTAATGAGTACTTATACATATCGAAAACATTAAATAAAAGTACTGACAGGACCTTACTCAACAGTGGCGCCAACTGGTGAGCACAAAGACAATAGCCCCCATTGTTCAATCAATTCGCCTAAGATCGATAAAACGGGTAACATTAGTAAAATATTACAAAGATTGATTTGTACATTATGTTGTAAAATGATTTTACATCTATTTATTTATTTATTGTAATTCATATAAAATATTGCGTCCAAATATAATAAACAAGACTATTAGTCGTTTAAGTACCGGTGTTAAACGCTAACGCAACACCACTGTGACTACTATACTAATAGGTGATCAAAGTCATACTAAAGGTCGTAGCACACGTATCAAATCAGAAAGGGATCGTCACCGTATCAACTCGAGCCGTTCAGTATTATTTGTATGAAACTCCCTACTGCAACGCACACTAATCGGAATCGTAACGTAATCGCCTCGCCTCGGGACAAGCTCACAACCGCGGTGCGGTGCGTGGTCGACTTGCAGTTCCCGCAATTACGGTTCTCCGCAGCCTAGCTTACGGCTCTCCGTACCCTAGCTTAAGTCTCTTCGTCCACGCACCTTCCGCGCACAGTAGATCGTCCCCATACAAGAGGTGTGACATAGAATCAAAAATTGAAAAAGTATTTAATTTCAAAAAAATAAATATATCAACAACGTTTTGTTTTGTTATATTTGTTGTGTCAACAAAATCGTTTATAAGTCATTAAAGTACTCACAAATGCACCTGTTATTTAAGGAACTACTTAGTGATGACTAATTCTCAGTAATAAGTATACTAAATGAAATATAAAATGAATATAATTAATAATTACATTAATTATTTATTATTGAACTAGTGCCGCCTAGCCGTCAAGCAGCGGTCGGCGAACCGTAAGCGCGGCGTCGCCTAGCCGTAGCCGAGTCGACGTATCGGATCTTCTTTGGTTCTTCTGATCCGCTTTGGTTACGTGCTTACGTAAGGTTGACGACTGTTTGACGGCGACGCGAAAGGCGATACGGTTACGATCCCTTTCCGATTTGATAAATGTGCTACGACCTTAATCAGTATATTTATGTCTATTAAATCGTTTATCTGTACAGAACATGAATTAAAAGATAGCTATTAAAAATATTAGGTAAATGTAAATATATTTGTGTTTTATATTGATGCTATACGATGTCGTATTATCGAGGCACTTTCACAGTTATTAACGAATTAACAATTATCGACACTTTATTGCGTGGCAACTCAACAATAAGATGGGATACTGTTTGTGTAATAAAATAATGGAATGTCATTAGCTGCCTATGTCCGTTCAAAGCTTCGTAATGATAATTTTCTGGATTTATGAGTAACATTCATTTCGACATATTCACAAGGAGTCTACTCTTTAAGTTTAGGGAAGACGGCGAGCGCGCGCCGTCAAGTTTGTACCTGCGCTTCGCTTTTGAATTTCAGGATCTATTCTTTATCCTATGATCTGTAAAATATAACATCAATGCAACAATTGTCTGGTATTTTATCACTATGGAAATGAAGGAAATGAAAAAAAAAAAAAAAAAAATTGTTGATTCATAGGTTTGTCTTAGCACTTCTCTTGGTGCAATTACATGTGCTTGTCACTGTCAGTGTGCCTTAAGAGCGCGTACAAGTGTCCACTAGCGCCACTAGTGGACCGATGTATGCGCTCTTAAGGTGCGTCGCGTAGACGCTGCGCATGAGTCGTGTAGACGAGATTGTATCGAAACTAACGTCACACTGACGTTGCTTTAGCGTCGCATTTGTACAGCTTATACGTTCGACGAACGCGTACACAAGATGCATGGGAAGATGGGTTAAGAAGTATACTTACTATTGCGTGGAAGAACGAGCGCATGGCTGTCGGGGACGGTACAGCAATGCAGGTTGTTATGGAACATGTACTGGATGGTCAGGTGCTTGTCGTCGCCCACACACGGGTCGTAGAAACCGGGCAACTCAGACTGGGAACAAATACATACAAATGATAAAAAGGCACATTACTGTAAAACCTATAGCGACCACCTCTGCGACATTACAGGTTCAAACATACTTCATACTTGAAACTTTCATACTTTTCCAAGTAAGAAACGTTCACATAACTGTACACCATTAACATCGACCAGAACACATCGGATTTTCTACAATTTGTGTTCCATATTACTGTACGAATATGTAGCTACAATTAAGTCCCAATGCGTAATATGTTTTGATGCTACAAGTTGATACAATCATAATTATTATGGGACAAAGATGTGTTACTTATGGATGTATACATCTTTTGAGGCTGACTGAATCTGGCGCCGATATCGGGCAGGCGAAGCATGTGAAAAGTGGCTAAGGCGTTCGTGGTTTGTACCACATTTTTTATACCTAGATATAATGCGTTATCAGCATTTTTCCAAGAAAATGCAAGACGTCAGCCCCGTATTTATAAACCACATTAATTCAAGAGTTCCTAGCAAGTGATGTTTAATGTATCCTAAATAAAGTAACATTTGTTGTGAATTGTAAGGAATTCTAATAAGACTGGTAGCTCCTGTGACTTTGCTCATATGTGCCATGTCCACATTTTTTATATTATTATTATTTCTATTATACACCGTGGCATTTTAGTCGTCTTACAAAGACAGCCCACTTCATATATCCAATGACTACTAATCATTCAAGTAAAAAAGGGAGGATTTAGATTAAGTTTAAGTTGCAATAGTAAGAAACACATTTTTGCGTTAGGGCGAATGAACTCTGATAACATCGCTACATTCCGCGACGCCCTTGTAACACAAGGCTCGGACTGCACTCGTAACAGGATGTTTTAAACTATGTCATGCGTCATAATTAATAAAAATTAAAAAGTTCAACAAAAAAAAAATTTTTACATGAATGTTTAGTAGTCATTGGATACATGAAGTGGGCTGTCTTTGTAAGACGACTAAAATGCCACGATGTATATTTCTTGTATAGCAGTGATAGCCTACTGTTGTAACTGGCCGACTGCCAAATCATAGGTATCGAGTTCAAATCCAAGGCACGCAACTTTGACTTTTCGAATTCTGCATATTGTATAATTGCACTTGCTTAAAAACCGGTGAAGGAAAAAAATCCTAAGGAAACCAGCATGCCTGAGACATATTTCTTGACGGCATGTATGCTCAATGCTCTACGAGCCCAGTATAATAACGCGTTCCGGGTGATGCTGGGGCTGCCGCGCTTCTGTAGCGCGTCGGGGATGTTCGCGGACGCACGCGTTCCGAATTTCGGCTCGCTACTGCGTCTGCGAATTGCATCACTGATGCGTCGGATGCGCGGCAGCCCCAACAGCCTCGTGGCTACTGTAGCCGGCAGGGTGGATGGCCAAATAATGTCACTGGATGGCGGCACACAGACTGTCATTCAGATATGTGAGGTAAACACAAGCCGGCAGGGTGGTTTGTTTTAGTTAGTAAGTATCAACTTGTTTACATTTATGGATCTCTGGTCAGAAAATAAAGATTATATTATTATACGTTTAAGTATCTGGGGACCCTGGGGTCCCGGACCTTTGGAAGGCATACGAGGGGCCGAAGCCAACTCGCAGAGGCCCGTAAGACGCTTTTTAATTAAATGAGGCACCAACCGACGATTATCCCTGTACGCACTATGCAATTGCACCCAAGGACAACCCCCGGTTGGTGTAGGACTATTGCAGGATATGGAACCGAAGATATTGGACTATGGGTGTGGGTGGTTAAAATGGACTGGTTACCTAAAACTATGGAAGGACTATGGGCCCTGCCTGATCAATGTTTTATTATTCACGGATAAAATGGCAGGGGGTGACTTGCACACTCAATAATGGGCCCCCGAAAACGGTCGCTAGCACATAGTGACGGCGCAACAAGGGGCAACATGTCCTGAGGTGCTCGAGGAGGAGAGAGGTATTCCACGGCTCTCAGAAAAATCCCAGAGCCCGGAAGATGGTCAAGATCCCTACAAGCACTTACTGGAATACTTCCTTCCTCCGAGCACGTTGGCTCTTGCGAACCTCCACTCAAGCCGGCCAATAAAGGCAAGAATGAGGTGAGAGCTCAGTTCCTTGTCAGTGTTCACTCCAGCCGGCCAATGAAGGCAAGCTAGACATGAGGAACATGACTTCTCCCGGGAGATAGTTGGTTAATCTGGCTCCTCACCCTAGACATGTTCCGGTAAAGTAAACTCTACCGGCACAGACCTTGAGTTCGGAGCGCGCAAGCCCCACCACGACGTCAACGTAGAGATACGGCGGTGGGGATTATTATTATTATTATTATAGTCAGAGGCCCATAGGCGGCATAAAAACTCTGACACCAGGTTAGTCACTCACATAACCACATGAAAAGAAGATTACTTTATTAATGCTGGTTTTGCTTTTAAGAACTTTATAGAAATTAGCACCTAATTCGATCTCAATTCTTTTAAGTTTTATGAGAGGCAACAATTTGAAACGCAATCTTTGTACAGAAATTAGCTTCATTTTCAAAATGTTTACGATGGGATCAAACTTTCCATAAATAGCTATTTCAATAATTGCTACTATTAATAGCTAAATGGAGTAATTTCATGCATATTTGCAGTCATGCGGGTTATTACCGAACCGCCATGATATGGGGGCGAGGAAACTATTTATATAACAGCCTTCATTATACGAATAACTTCCGACAAAATTTGTGTTTACATCGCAAAGCTAATTTGTTTTACTACTTTGTGAAATTGGTTTTACCTTCCATATTTTATTTTAATCGTACAAAAAAGTCAGCGACATCATATTTCTATATTTTATTTATGTATAAAAAATTGTATTTTTTTTTTTCAACATAATACTTTTGGATGATTATTTAAACACGCAAATATTAATTCCTATCAAGATAATTTTATGACCACAAGGACATCATAGAGATAAGATTTGCTCTTAACAGTACGTCAATTGGTTGTATAGTTTCGGAGATAACATACAATTTCTGAAACGCTGTTTTTTGTTTGTAAGTTTGTATAGGGGGTAATCTCTGGAACTCCTAGTCGGATTTGAAAAATTCTTATTGCATATGATAGCCCAATTCTTTTGGAAGGTTATAGGCTATTTAACATCACGCTGTGACTCTAAGGAGCCGAGTAAAAAGAAAAACGTCAGAAAAAACGCGAAGTGAAAACAAAATAATATCGCGGACGGGCTATGGGTCGGGGGAACAAGTAATTTCAAGCAGACGAAGTCGCAGGCAGAAGCTAGTATGATCATAATTTAGCAATAGGCCAAGAGCTCAGCTCTCAGCCTATCGTTTGACGATAAAAGGTTATCTATTTTAAGTATTTTGGTGCACTACGGACATGTAGATAAATATTGAAGACTAGCTTTTAACTAAGTTTCTATAATAATATTATTCAATCATGATTCGACAGACACGTGGCGCCATCTATTATCATAAGAACGTTATTGTTGTTTTCCTCGAGAACAGTACTTTTTTCGGGATGAAAGGTACTATGTCCGTTTCCGTGCACCTGACTACGTATATGCAAAATTTCAGGATGATCGATTCAGTGGTTTAGAACGAAAAGGTAGCAAACAAACTTACTTTTGCATTTATAATATTAGTTAGGATAAAAAAAAAACCGGCCAAGTGCGTGTCGGACCACGCACAATGAAGGGTTCCATACTTTGAAAGAATTTATCCTAAGAACAAACTTAACATTGTAGTTGGTAAACATAATCTCCCATACATTCCAACTGCAAATGTAAGTTTGTACGCACAATATCGAGAGATTTACCATGCTATTTTAAGACCATAGGCTTCTTATAGATTTTCCTACAATCTATAAGTATAGAACTATTTTCTGTATTTTTTTTCTTCAAAATTTTACGTTCAGTAGTTCGGAGATAATGGTCAATTTTCGTCTATTTTCACTTATAACTGTAAAACAATTTATTTTAAAATTATAAAAAAAAAATTGAGACCTTCACAGTAACCCCTTTTATTTGGTATGTCACACGGTACAGTTAGCAAAACTTTTTATTTTTTTCTTGTTTGCCCCCTAAAACTGACCTCAATATTCTAAATTCATTTATTTACGTTCACGTCCGTATATGGGTCACTCAAATTGATATGTATACCAAATTTCAACTTAATCGGTCCATTACATTCGGAGCAAATTGGCTGTGACAGAGGGACAGATACACAGATAGATAGATAAATAGAATACTCTTTATTATGAACACCATAAAAATTACAGATATAAATGTAGAACTGTTACATAGGGTGGCCCAATGGGCGGTCTTATCTTTAAAAGCGATCTTTTACAGACAACCTTTGGATGAATTAAAAAAAAAAATTGTAGAAGTGACAATACTGCCACAGACAGACACACGAGTGATCCTATAAGGGTACCTTTTTTTTTCCTTTTGAGGTACGAAACCCTAAAAATATGCGGTCGATATACATACGAGCACGATCTCTAGAATTTCTAATGATCGGCCGGCCCTAAGCGACCCTAAGCGTGGCATTTTTATTTAATCCGTTAGACCAATATATCAATTGCTCCTTATTAACCCTGCAAGGTCCAATATTTGATTGATAAATTATACACTGCAATGTCGAATCGCGTGTACAACGAAATATAGGTACTTTTTGAGTCACATGGATTAATGCATGTTGCATATCTAGTTTTAACCAGCTTCAATTCATATAAAACAGGTTTACGTTTTATTACAGACACGCTAAATTCTATGAAGGCATTTAATAAGAATTCACGGATGTACATACGTTTGCCTCATCATCATCTGTATCTTTGTCTTTAAATCTATACAAATAAATAAAATAGAAGTGTCTGTTTGTAACGACAAAATAACATCTTTTTAATAAATGCATATTAAAGTTCAAAAAATTTCCAATTTAAAACAACTTTTTAAATTTTCGTCTGTCTGTCTGTTCTAGCTAATCTCCAAAACGGCTGGACTGGCTTTTTCTAAAATAAAGATTGACCTAAATTACTCCTTATAACATCAGCTATCTGCCAGTGAAAGTCCCGTCAAAATCGGTGCAGTCGTTTCGGAGATTAGCCGGAACAGACAGACAGACTGAAAGACCAAATTTTTAAAATTTCTATTTTTATTATAAGTACCGTATATACTTTCATATGCATTTAGTAAAAAGCTGTTATTTTTATGTTACAAACAGACACTTCAATTTTATTTATGGGTATAGGAAAGCCACGCGGACAAAGCCACGAGCAGCAGCTATAGTAGTATTAATAAAATAAATTCACTTTTCGTGTCTGTGTGTGTGCGCATTCTTCTAAACTGCACAATTGACCGCCTCTGTGGTCTAGTGGTAAAACCACCTGTCTCAGATCCAGAGGTCCCGGGTTCGATACCCAGCGGGGGCAAAAATATTTGCTCGGTTTGGTTGGTGGTAGGGCTTGTTCTAAGTCCGCCTGGCTAGCTACCACCATCTTATCTAAGTCTGTCGCCAAACAACAATGTTAACAGCATTTGTTGTGTTTCGGCAGTTACAGGTAAGATAGCCAGTTCCTCTGTGGTTGAGGATTCCGGGTGAAGCTCGCTTCCATCTTCGGCCTTATCATCACTTACCATCAGGTGAGATGAAGGCCAAGAGCTTCCCCGTTGTGTGTAAAAAAAAAAAAAAAAATGGATTTTGATGCGGATTTCACCATCATTTAGAGCATTTATTCCGGAAGATTTATGTATATAACTAGCTTTTGCCCGCGGCTCCGCCCGCGTGGATGTTGGTTATCGCGTAAAAAAGTAGCCTATGTCCTTCTCCATATCCCAGGCTATATCTCTGCCAAATTTCATGATGATCGGTTCAGTGGTTTAGGCGTGAAAACGTAACAAACAGACAGACAAAGTTACTTTCACATTTATAATATTAGTATGGATACATTTATATCTGTGGCTTGGTGCTGAAAGGGCCAAAGTAGGTTTTTGTGAGATATGAGATTTTACTGCCAAATTATTTCAAAAGTGATATATTTGTATGTGTATTAAAAAGGTGTAACGACAATCTCTGAAAAGATACGAAGTATGTTAAAAAGGCCACTGTTGTACTTTCATACTGTTAAATATTGCTTAATTATTGTAAATAAGGATTATACATATTGGCCCTTTTAGCACCAGGCCACAGATATTTAACTCAGATAAAGCTAACATCCATACTAATATTATAAATGTGAAAGTAACTCTGTCTGTCTGTATGTTACGTTTTCACGCCTAAACCGCTGAACCAATCGTCATGAAATTTGGCAGAGATATAGCCTGGGATATGGAGAAGGACATGGGCTAGGTACTTTTTTACGCGATCACCGACATCTACGCGGGCGGAGCCGCGTGCAAAAGCTAGTTTATATATAAAGACATTTCGATGTTATGACATCGCCAATTGCACCCGTGCGCAAGCGCAGTTCGCTAGTTTCACATAAATTAGTTCAGAATGCTACTTAAATACGGTACAGTTAGCTTTTGTATGTGGCCGTTTGATGTGACAGCGCTTACGTCATTCTTGACGCGTGTGAACCTATCATTCCAAGTAGCATTATAATTGGACGTAGATAAGCAGGAAGGACTCAAACCACACTGTGGTCAGGGATGAGTTGTATATACTAAAGAGCTCCTAACAGTTAATGGAAAGTACCCAGCTACATGAGGGTTGGTTTCCTCATTAAAAAATCAACCTTATCTTTGTAGAGTCACGTATCTTTTTTGCTGAGTCAAAGAACCAACCGTAAGGACCTCTTTAGTACAACTATTACAATAGGGATGATGACAGGGAAAAAAAAAAAAACTTCAGTCCGTCAATCTACTATATAAAAATAAGTCGGGTTTTCCTTCCTGACGCTATAACTCCAGAACGCACGAACCGATTTCCACGGTTTTGCATTCGTTGGAAAGGTCTAGGGCTCCGTGAGGTTTATAGCAACTTTTTTTTTTAAATGGTAAATTAGGGTAGGTAGGTAGGTAGGTAGGTAGGTAGGTAGGTAGGTAGGGTAGGGTAGGGTAGGGTAGGGTAGGGTAGGGTAGGTAGGGTAGGGTAGGGAGGGTAGGTAGGTAGGTAGGTAGGTAGGGTAGGGTAGGTAGGTAGGTAGGTAGGTAGGTAGGTAGGTAGGTAGGTAGGTAGGTACGGTAGGTAGGGTAGGGTAGGGTAGGGTAGAGTAGTGGAGTTTATACTATAGCTTTTGACAGAACGAAGTCTGTCGGGTCAGCTAGTCAGATAATAAAAAAATATTAGACACGTATTTTTTTCTTTATCATATTAATAAAAAAATACTTAGATAAAACCCATTAAACTTGGGGAGTGGGGGCATGTTACGTCACAGCTCAGTATAAAATCGAATGAGATGTGACCTCATGCCACATTTGAACTCAATGTATCGCTGTAATGTTTTGATTACGTAAAAAAAGAAAAAATACGCGTCTAATATTTTTTTAATAATCTACATGACGGACAAAAAATATATTTTATTGTCATAATCCCTATTCATTCCTGACCACAATGTGGGCGAAGTCCTTTCTGCTTAACTACGTCCAATTATGAAAATCCGTATGAAATATGATTTCATACGTCATCACTCTGCTTGTGTCGACAGCAACCTTGACGACTACTGTGACCGGCACTGTTGCTCATTACGATTTAGACATGGGCGATGTAGCTCACTGAAATGAAAAAGAGCGACTAGCTCTTTCGTTCGTAAGAGCTATATCGTTGGCCTAATTTGTTAACCTGTTAAGTCCAATTTTGAGCAAAATTTACTTTTTATACCAAACAAAAGGTTCAGAATATTATATAACATATTGTAAAGGAATAAGGACGATATCATCCTAAAAAAAAGCGAGAAATGCACGCACGAAAAGCTCCTATCTGACCACCAGCCAATCTCCGTAATGAAATACTGCTAAATCCTAGTGGGGCCTAAGTTTTGCACTGACAATGTGAAGACACGTACCAAACGGTGCGTGTGTATCACATTGTCATTCGGTTCGGTTCTAAAAACTGCTAAGTCCTCAACCAAATTGAACTCCACCTCGAAAAACTACTTAAAAATTTTGTTTTATGAATTTTCTTAAAATGTGTGCAGGATATGCTATTAGTAATGCTTTAAAAAAATCAAGGAATCTTATTAGAACTAACATGAATTTCATAATTTCGATTGATAGAGCGATAAATATATTAGTCAGTTTTTTCTTCGTCCTATGGAACTGTGGAAAAATTGACTTGGCAGGTTAACAAATTAGGCCAACGATATCACTCTTTTAGCTCTTTAGCTCTTCTATAGCTCAGTCGCTCAGATGCCGAGTCCCGTTCATTTGACTCGGCGGCGGCGTAGCGAAGTCTTGCCCGCGGTTTCGCCTGCGTGGCTTTTTCTAAAATAAAAGTAGCCTTAGTCACTCCTATAACATCAGCTATCTGCCAGTAGAAATCCCATCAAAATCGATCCAGCCGTTTCAGAGATTAGCCGGCACAAACAGACAGACTGCAGTCTGTCTGTTTGTGCCGGCTAATCTCTGACTCGGACTCAGACCGACAGACAGACAGACAAAATATTAAAAACTAACTGCTGACCGCGACTTCGCCCGCGTGGCTTTTTCTATACAAATAAATAAAATTGAAGTGTCTGTTTGTAATGAAACATATTTTTTATTTATTTTTTTGAGAAATCCACTCGGGCGAATCCGCGGGCAGCTGCTAGTCGAAAATAAAAGTAGCCTAAGATACTCCTTATAACATCAGCTATCTGCCAGTCCAAAAAGAAAGTCTGAAAGTCCCGTCAAACTAGATCCAGCCGTTTCGGAGATTAGCGTGAACAAACAGACAGACAGACAAACAACAATTTTTTAAATTGGTTTTTGTTATATAAGTACCGTGTATACTTTCATATGCAGTTGGTGAAAAGCTGTTATTTTAACATTACAAGCCGACACTTCAATTTTATATATGTGTACAGATTGTATAGAAAATAACTGTAATTTTAATTGCATGCCACGGATTCGTTTAAACATAGCCATAAAACTTATAAGTTTGGAGAGCAGTGGTGGATTTTAGGGGATTTTTAGGGGGCGGCAAATTTGGCTCATAATATTATTTTTTTGTCTTCCAGAAATAAAATAAAAACATTATTAAAGACAATTTACTGCAGGATTGATAAAGAAATTATTTATTGGGGAAAAGTTCTGAAGAGAGTTGTTGACGTAGTCAAGCGATTGTGTTGAAGTGGCCTCGCTTTCAGAGTAAAAAATGAAAAGTTCGGTGATCCGCATATCGGAAATTATTATATGATTTAGGAACTGTTAGCGGAATTCGATCCTTTTTTAGCCTGCCATATTGAGTAGTACATGATTGAGCTTTTCTTAGCTCAGAAATATACCCATCAAAAACGATTTCTTGTGTAATCTTCACTAAATCGTGGCTTGTAAAAATAATCTAGGAACTGACACATCCATCGTCTAGTTCATAACACAATCATACTAATAACGGGAAAAAGCTGATGTAATGAGGACGATAGTGCAGAAATCATAAAGTTGCAATTTCATTGACATTTTAAACATTTTGGCGGCAAATTCTGAATAGCCTACTGGCGGCAAATGTATAAATCCGCCACTGTTGAAAAGAAAAATTAAAAAAAAAAAATTACCAAGCCTTAGCCAACATTGCTTAGCGGCCACGGAATCACGTGGACGAAAGAAATCTAATAAGCAGATACATACTGAAAATTGTAGCCTATCAACCATTGTGTCCGGCACACTGTTGCAGGAATAATGGTAACGTAAGGTGACGATAAATCCATAACATAAGTGAAGGGCAATTTCAAAAATTGCTACTCGTTATTATATACTGGTAGCCATTGAAAACGTGTTCCATTGTCAAGCGGCAACCTACCATTGTAATGATGGAAAAACCCAGCATCTGTCATTCACGGAGTGACTGGTACGACTAGGATGGCAAAAAAAATTGTTTCAGTATTGAATTATACAACTTCCGGGTAAGAAATACATCAAGTAATCAATATTTTACGTTGTTAGGGATCCATACGTCTGAATGAAAAAACGGAGACCTTATTTATTTATTTGCCCCGTCTCTGTCTGTCTTGTGATTGCACAGCCAATTGAAGAGTCCACGGAAACAATGATCAAAGTCACTTGAGGAAAATTTCAAGAAAACAGAATTTTTAACTTAGAAACCTTTTAATTCTTTATAAAAGCGACATACACAAATGCTGTGTGACTTAAAATCACTGCTGATATATTTATAACAGTATTTTATATCATTAAAAAAAGAACTATGTTTTTAATTTATGTTATTTAAGATTTTCTTCAGTTAGGCTGAAACATAAATTACATTAAAGATCAGTCTTACTGAAAAACGCTAAAATTATCAAAGTCATCTATACTCCATTTACTATTATATATATTAGGGTGTCCCTTATATGACATATTTTTTTTTTTCGATGCGCATAGCCTCTAATTTTTTTATAAATGCTAAAATATACTCAAATATGAAATTTCAGCTTTCTAGCATGATCGCAACCCGTGCCGACTGAGCTTCAAAGTTTATTTAAAATCGTGTTTTGTCCTATTATTCCGATCTGCTATAAAACTAATATAAATGCAACAAATTTGGTGAGTATGAGGTAAAATAAAATAAGGTAAACATTAATCTTTATTTCAAAACATAAAATTATAACAATCAGCCAGGGTAACTTCTCTTTAGTGTAGTTTTTTAACAGTCCAGATACAAATTTCTATGTTCCTGGGCACAGCGCAAAAAGCATTGTTTTTGCTCTTCTTCTGCCGTGTTAAGTAAAGCTTTGAGTTAGGAATGCATTAGACTGTTTTTAGGACGAATTTATAAACATGATGACGACAACCGAAAACCAAAAATTCTCTCTCTAACGTCTGCTCCAAAACAGCACAAGCTCCATTAAAATGACCAGTATTTTAAGCTTTTGTATCGCAGCACATTATTTGAACTTTATTATTAAGGTTCCAGTCAAAGAGAGCAGATGAGACGGCTTTAGCTTGATGTTATCCAGAAGAACTCTCTAGTTTTGGCACTGCAAGAAGCTGTTCTCTATCGTCAAATGAAGCAATAATGGGGCAAACGTTCTTCTTTTGAACTTCGTACATCCAATCCAGGTAATAGTTTTCCATCCCAATGGACTGTGACTACGTCAGGGCCTCAAGTCTGCTATTACAATAGTGTCAGAATGGTCTCGCCATTGTGAGTATTTGACAGTGTTTGTATGGCAAATCTGTCAAAAACTCACAATGAAGAGATATTCTCATTCATTTGACGATAGAGAACAGCTTCTTGCAGTGCCAAAACTAGAGAGTTCTTCTGGATAACATCAAGCTAAAGCCGTCTCATCTGCTCTCTTTGACTAGAACCTTAATAATAAAGTTCAAATAATGTGCTGCGATACAAAAGCTTAAAATACTGGTCATTTTAATGGAGCTTGTGCTGTTTTGGAGCAGACGTTAGAGAGAGAATTTTTGGTTTTCGGTTGTCGTCATCATGTTTATAAATTCGTCCTAAAAACAGTCTAATGCATTCCTAACTCAAAGCTTTACTTAACACGGCAGAAGAAGAGCAAAAACAATGCTTTTTGCGCTGTGCCCAGGAACATAGAAATTTGTATCTGGACTGTTAAAAAACTACACTAAAGAGAAGTTACCCTGGCTGATTGTTATAATTTTATGTTTTGAAATAAAGATTAATGTTTACCTTATTTTATTTTACCTCATACTCACCAAATTTGTTGCATTTATATTAGTTTTATAGCAGATCGGAATAATAGGACAAAACACGATTTTAAATAAACTTTGAAGCTCAGTCGGCACGGGTTGCGATCATGCTAGAAAGCTGAAATTTCATATTTGAGTATATTTTAGCATTTATAAAAAAATTAGAGGCTATGCGCATCGAAAACAAAAAATATGTCATATAAGGGACACCCTAATATATATTATAGCATTAGACAAATAACGGCTAAATAACGACAGTTATTGTGTAATATTGTTGAAATTACTGCACTTTAGAGTTATTTTTTTAATGTAAATGTTAAATAGATTACAGTGCTTTGTATTTATCGTAAAATAACGGAGTTTATTAAACGTTTACATCGAAATAACGAAAGGTTGAGAAGAGTTATTTGTCTAATGTTATAATAAATGGAGTATATATACTTTAAATTTGGCAGATTATTATAATTATAGTTTTGTTTTGCAGATTGTCACAATATTCCTGAGCATTTCTTGTACAAAATTGTTTCAAGTGTTCTCAACTTGACATTTGGATAGTCGTTCAAAAACTTAAAAGAAAGATCAAAGTCATAGACTCTGATCCTTTTTAACTTTTTCTGTACGGACTTTGATCATTATTAACTTTTATGCCGAAAATTAATAGCTCATTTTTAGGAACTATGAACGTTATTAGCCTTTTTATGATTCATGCCAGGTAAGTTTAGCCTTTAGTGAACTAGATGGCGGTATTAACTAGAAACTCCTTTCGGGGTGACTTTGATCATTCTTTCCGTGGACTCTTCAATTTGCTCCGAATCTACTGCGCCGATTAAGTTGAAACTTGGTACACATGCATTTCTGTGACTCAAACACGGACGTGTAATGGAAATAATTGTATTCTGAATATGACGGTCACTGTTGGCAAATTAGAAAAGAAAAAAATGTTTCGCTCACTGTACCGTGTGACATATCAAAAGAAAGGGCTTGTTGTGGTCTATTTCTTTTTAATAATTTTAATATAAATATTTTTTTAAATATTTAAGAAAACAGATAAATTTACCACGCCCCCTTATCTCCGAAATAAATGAGCATAAATTAAAAAAACAGAAAATTGTTCTTTACATAAAGATTACAGTAAAACCTATAAGAAGATAATGGTATTCAGATAGCATGGTAAATCTCTCAATATTGTGCGTACAAACTAACATTTTCAGTTGGAATGAATGGACGAACATGTTTTTCAACTACAATGTTAAGTTTGTTCTTGGAATAAATTATTTCGGGATTAAAAACAGATGGCGGATAACATATTTATCGTACGGAACTCTCACCACGCGAGTTTACCTAGCACTTGTCCGGTTTTTTATCTTTAGGCCTTAAAGTTATTTTTTTATTTTTATTTAATTTCATTTTCATTTTTTATGTACATTATTTATTGTTTACTCGCCAAACTTTCCAGTTTGATGGCGAGAAGCGCTTGTTAACAGGTATAGGTACACAAAATCTATTAAAATCAACCTTAAAACTATCAACTATGCACTATTCAGTCAAGGATCAATCACATCTATTACCACCACTTAATACACCTACACTTATTACACCTATTTAGAACGCTAAACTATTGGGCCTTGCTCAAAGCTATGGTCGATAGTGGCTCCCCAATGTTATCTTGGGAAGCAATGAGCTCTGCTTTCATTCACTCTTACTTTCTTCGCAGTCTTTCTTTGGATTGCGCTACCTCTGAACATCAGGACGGTAACCAGATTGCCAGCGTAGCGGGTTTGTCCGAAAGGGATACCGCGGCGCTGGCACACAGGCAACTGAAGGAACACGGGTGGGTTTTAGTCAGTAAAAGTCTGACACGCCCTCCCGCTCCGCCCACAGCAGGAGAAGTTATTTCATAATTTCCCACCCAAAAAAAAGGACTGCGACCAGTCGGTTATCTTTTAAAGTCAAGGCACGAGAACAAGAAGTTGGCAGAAGTTTGCTGGATTCGTTTTCTCCTCTACTGATCGTTATTTCTCCTGACAAAGTCTATATTGTTTATGTATGTGTATGTATACTATGTATCTATGTATTAGTCTATATTCTCGTATTTTATAGTTATTTTCGAGCTATCTATTCCTTATGTTGCACCTCCTTTGTTTCATTACTCTAAAATTGCCTGGTAGAAAATGTCTCAGGCATTAAGTCGCACCTTTGTAAAATATTTTTTACTAGTTCATAAAGTTTTAATAAATAAATGAGCCAAATGGGAATGGGATCGCACCACCCGCGTTTCGCTGAGATTTCGCCACATTGCCAAAAGAACTTGGCAAACCTGTGGCGGAGCTACTCTAAAATCTTACATAGCAGTACTCCAGCATAAGCATAATTGGCCATAATATTCCCACACCAGAGACACAAGGCCTCTTTTCTGTGAGAGGGACTGGGCCATAATTCACCACGCGGGCCCTGCGTTGGTGGATGTCTCATGTCTTTCTATTTTCAGTTCTAGGACATGCCTGATTCCTCAAGATGTTTTGCCCGTTTTGAGGGTAAAAGCGTCGATATAAATTACACAATGTGCCTGCCTGGGATCGAATCAACGCCTACGCACATAAGTCGGGATCGTTACCACTAGGCCACTACTACTCCGCTTTTATAGAGGGGCCTGGAGCATTAGTATTCCAGGTCTCTTCAAACAGTGTACGCACGCATTTTCTACGCAACAAAAACGAGCGGATTCACGTCGACAGTGCAAATGGTGTGGAAAAGCTGCAGAAAAATATCTGTATTGGGTACCCGAATCCATCAATCATACCTCGCAGTGTAGGTCACCATTTTTGACTGACAGACTCACGCATGCTCCGAACTCTAGGTCTGTGCCGGTAATGTTTACTTTGCCGAAACAAGTCTAGGGTGAGGAGCCAGACCAAGAGAGATACAGAAACCTGCAGGGCAGCATGTGGCGAGCTGTTTGGCAGTAGCGACCCCACGGACCCTTTCTCCCGGGAGAAGTCATGTTCCTAATCTCTGGCTTGCCTTTATTGGCCAGCTGGAGTGAACACTGACGAGGAACCGAGCTCCCACCTCATTCTTACCTTTATTGGCCGGCTTGAGTGGAGATTCGCAAGAGCAAACGTGCTCGGAGAAAGGAAATATTCTAGTAAGATGCTGGTAGGTATCTTGACCGTACTTCCAGGATTGTGCTGATAGCTGTGGAATACCTCTACACTCCTCAAGCACCTCAGGAAGTGTTGCCCCCTTGTCGCTACGTCACTATGTGCTAGCGACCATTTCCGGGGACCCATTATTGAGTGTACAAGTCAGCCCCTGCCATTTTATTCGTGTATTGTATGTATAAAACATTGGAAAGGCAGGAGCCATAGTCCTTCCATAGTTTTAGGTAACCAGTCAATTTTAACCACCCAAAACCTATAATCCAATATCTTTGTTTCCATATCTTGCAATAGTCCTACACCAACACGGGGGTTGTCCTCGGGTGCACTTGCATATTGCGTACAGGGATAATCATCGGTTGGCGCCTCATTTCATTAAAAGCGTCTAACGGGCCTCTACGAGTTGGCTTCGGGCGTCGTACGCCTTCCAAAGGTCCGGGACCCCAGAGTCCCGAGATATTATGTCAAAGACATTAAAATAATAATAATCATGATTCCCAGTTTTACAATTTTACATTTACCGGAATGTCAAATTCTTTATTTTGTTTGATCTTTGGTTCCACGGTGGTCTTTGCCTTGCAAAAGACATCGGTTTGCTTTTCCGCTCCTCTCGATCATAAGCTAACACGGACATTGGTCATGATACACTAAAATATTTACAGTTAAGAGCTAGAAGCTGAATAGAAAATAGTATACACACCTTGCTTGCTTCGAGCAGTTCTAACCGAGAGTCCCTGACGAGGCATTGTATCGGTATTGTGACGTCAATCACTTCGGTGAACGTGTTGGGTGTCTCCGGCGAATTCCCGTCGCCCGTCGGCTCTGCACCTACTTCGTGGCTAGAGGAATCTGTCAAAGTCATTTATGTGAGAACAATTCGTCTATTCTTCTAAAATAAATTATAAATATAAATTTGTCACAATCGTCACTGTATCACTGTATGATCAGAGATCGGATATTCGGATGTATATTCAACTAAAGTTGAGATGTTGACTAATATGGAATGCGCTTTTGTATAGAAAAAATCCCGCGGTTCCGGGATCGACAGATTTAGGTTTCTGGTTATAAAATCGGATGTATATTCACTTAATTTCAAATGCTGGATTATATAGAATGCATTTTTGTATCGAAAAAGTCCCGCGATTCCGGAATCGACCAATTTAGTGTTTTTACTACTACGTAGATATGAATCCGATTCTATAGTAAACCAACCTCATCTACTTCGGCTACTTCGGCTTACCGAAGTAGCCGAAGTAGATGAGGTTGGTTAGCCAAGGTAATATCTACGCCCAATCGGGATATTATATTACTTAATTTATTAAAAATAATTATTTTAAAAGATGTTTTTGTTTTGTTTTAACTATCACTCACCACCCTTCCTCTTACAACCTACATACACATATTTGCATCGGGCGTTAAACAATCATTTTAATTCATATGCGTCTGAATAGTTATGCAGTTCAAGAATCCCGCGCTATATTTTATTTAATAAATATTTTTTTAGAAGTCGCTTCCATACTATACCCACGATTAGTTATAGGTACATTCCCGGTGTTCCTGGCATCAAAAAAAAAATAAAAAAATAAGGAGACGTTTCCATACTTTCATGGACAAAAATTAACTTTAGGTAAATATGAATCCGAATCTCTAATTATGATACCCATCCAAAGCATTTAGTTTTTAGGAAGGGTGTTAGGTAATAGGTAATACGGGCTGGTGTCCGCAACTCCACGACAATGCGCGTATTTTGCGTACGGCTAACTAGGAAGCGTGTTATTTGCGTTTAAATATTCAGCTAATTGAGTCTTGAATGCATTGAATAAGTGTATTTTTTATACATGAGGGTATTTAATTGTATAACCTGCTCCTGCAAAAGTTTTTTTCATATTTGGTAAAATCAAGAAACTAGCTCGGCGAATGAAAAGTTGGGTAACTAGTTTTACTATAGTCCAAAATTAATCAAAGATTACAGTAACCAACACAGTCTCGTAATAAAAATTCAGAGAACCTATACAATAGGAAGTTCTAAGTTGCTAAGCAAGTGTATGTTTTTACTTGCAACTTGACTGTGTGGCGCCGGCGCCGGTCATCATCATCATTATTTCAGCCGAAAGACATCCACTGCTAGACATAGTCCTCTCCCAAGCACCACCACTTCGACCGATTCTTCTCGCATCCAGCGGATTCTTGCGGCCAGGTCATCAGTCCACCTTGTGAGCCTTCCAACGCTACGTCTTCCGGTACACGGTCACCGGAGCAATGTGCCCTACCCAATGCCACTTAAGTACGGCAATTCTTCGAGCTATGTCGGTTACCTTGGTTCTCCTGCGGATCTCTTCATTTCCGATTCGATCACGTAGGGAAACTCCATTACATCATCAGAGCCCTCTCAATTGCCCTTTGGGTGACTTTTAGCCTTCTAATAAGGCCCATAATAACCTAACCTAACATAGGCGCCACAGACAGCCCCCTTTGCAGGGGCTGCCTTGACGCCGAGGAATCAGCCGCCCACGTCATCCTGGAATGCGAGGCCGTCGCTCCACAACGTGAAGAAATCCTCGGAACAGTGAGGTCACTCCGTGCAGCCTGTGAAGCTCCCAGGAAGCTTCTGTGCTTTTGGGCGGAGCTAGGCTGGCTCTGATAGCCAGAATCCCCACGCACAACGGACCAAATGAGAGTCTAAGTGCGGAAAAGGGAGCCCCATCATCATCATCATCAAGGCCCATATAGAACGACCACGTATCAGTGCCACCGATAATCGAGAAGTATTTGGAAATCGGTTATCAAGATTTCGAATAGCCGATGTGTAGTATGGGTTGGTATAAGAAACTATGGATGTAATTGGATGAAAGTTATAGCTTGAGATAACTACTAATACAGCTGAATATGCACCATACAGCACGATTCCTATCGGCTTCCCTTCGGAGGTTCGAAGACTACTATTGAAAAATGGCACAGTCTAGAATAATAAATAGTCAATCTATATTTCAAAAAAATACAGTTTGTTTTCACAAATCACCCTAGTATTGAGGGGAATAAAACAAATCTGTCGAACCATTCTCGAATTGATTTTTATAAACATAAGATGGTTTCGATAATAATATAACGTAACACCATGAAACATTTATCAATAGTTTAGGAATCGCTTTTAAATTTTACAGCATTTGTGTGATTGAAGTACAGTAAAAGCTCTTTATTCGTGGGGTATGTTCAGTAAATATGCCGCGAATACAGAAACCGTGAATATGGAATGGTAATTTATATGGGATTATAGGGTATACGTTCCTAGGTGACAAAATAAAAAACAATATATTTAAAAAAATAAAAATAAGTTTTTGACCATATTGGTTAATTATTATCTTCAGACTTGGGCTACAGGCAACGGTTTAAATAATTTTGTAATTTTTTCGCCGACCGCGGCGAAGGTGGCTTGTGTCAAAGGCGGAACCAATACAGAGCGGCGACATCATTTAACAACATACTTTAGGCATAGTTATAATAAGATATAATTTACTTTTTTATTAGTCCATTTGACGACGCGTTTACAAAGGATATTCGGTTGGATACCTATATATTGGAATCCTTTTTATCAATGTGTATGTACCGATGTACCGGTTAGATCCGCGAATATAGGAATTGGATCGCATTTTTTAAGCCGCGAATAGAGAAAACGCGAATTAAGGAAGCGCGATTATGATAATACATTATGATTATTAGCTTTGACTGTATTAAATAAATAAATATTGTTGTTCTTACTTGGAGGTAGCTTTCCGTACAGTGCGCGCAGGATCACGAGGCCTTTCTTCTTCTCCTCGTCTGACCTGATCCTCGAGTACGTCTCTCTCATCAGTTCAATAGTAGCACGGGCCTGCCGCTGCATCTCTTGTAATCTGTTAAGGAAGATTCCAATTAAAACCTGAGGCCTAATTGCGTTAACTATCGGTAGGAATCGGATTCATTTTGACAGTTCAACAACAATAATTGTGTTATTTACGTTGTTGATAAGACAAAGTTTTCGAACATATGGAGCAATGGATTAGGAATTTTTTTAAAAAATTGGTTGTCTGTAAATTTGGTTTACGGGCGATAGTTTAATGTGACAACGTCATAACAAAACATTGATGCGGCGCAAGCATACAATGAGCATAACGGGACAATGAGCGTAACGGGACAATGAGCGTAACGGGACAATGAGCGTAACGGTACAATGAGCGTAACGGGACAATGAGTCATCCTTTTTCGTGCATGCAGCCGGCGTTCATCGATTAATTAGACTTTGTCACGTCAAAATCATTCAGATTCCAATTGGTTTTGTGTTACGCAATTAGGGTAATATAATGTTCGCGAGTCATATCGATATTCCAGTACAAATTTCAACATTGACCCCTTTGAACGTGTTTTTTTTAGCAAGGTTCCATTAATACAATATGACGCGATCCAGACTACTGGTAGTTACGGGAAAACTATGGCTTGCATACACTTTCTACAAAGTTTACACCTTGTCAGGGCTTCAGGCCTTCAGTGTTCCGGGACATCTACAAATACACTGAGCACAGGTGGTTTGCAACTACTGCTAGACATAAGCCACCTCGAAATCACGCATAACACTTGGTTCTCACCTCTCCTTAAACATTATAACAGGTGTAAAAAGAGACTTAACGTAGCCGAGACTCCCTTGTTCTACCCATAATGTATTTTTTTTTGTACCGATTTGTGTACCGTCTCATTACAGAGATATTGAAGGTCCAAATTTCAACTTTTTGACATGATAACGTCTAATAAATCGATGAACGCCGGCTGCATGCACGAAAAAGAATGACCCATTGTCCCGTTACGCTCTCGTTGTCCCGTTACGCTCATTGTCCCGTTATGCTCAATGATAAATGTTTTGTTATGACGTTGTCACGTTAAGCTATCGTCCGTAAACCAAATTTACAGACAATCAATTTTTGACATAATTTTACGAAAACAAGTTTTAATTGTTATAACTATAGATCGGATATTCGAAAGCATATTTACTCAAAGTTAATTTTTCGCTATGAAATTCTGGAAGCGGCTTCTTAAATATTTTTTTGTTAATATAAATCCCGGGATTCCAGAAAATCCGGAAATGCACAACTAATCAGATACATGATATAGAAACGACTTCTTAAATATGTGGTATTATTTAACTGTACACCATAAGCTATCATTCGATTATATAGTCAATAACCGGCCAGGTACGTGTCGGATCACGCACAATGAAGGGTTCCGTAGTTGGGGTGAATTTATCCCAAGAACAAACTGCAAATTTAAGTTGGTCGACTATTACTCGTAAACTTGAAAAGCCTACTTAGCTGTGATAGTTTTCCTTTTAACTTTGTTATATATACTACTATCGTGAATTTTTCACCTATGCAAAACTAACCGTTTAAGATGGCGCACAGTGGAACGAATGTATGGGAGCGGTTGGACGTAGACATGTCCGAAAAAAAAGAGTAAAATTATGCCAAACTAATGATGCCATCTTATTCGATTACTTAATGCCTTCATAACTTGTGGTGATGAATTTCTTCATAACTCCCATATTTCGGGAGTAATTTGAGAAAATGTGAAATTTTACTATGAAAATGAGTGTATCGAGCTCTCTCCCTCCTGATTCCGGGCTTGTTTCAAGTAGCGGTCTCTAATATCATAATGCTAATACTAAGAGCTATATTTAATACTAAGACACATAGTGCGCCAAATGTGCACTTTCTGGGATAAAGAGTGATGTTTATTTTATAACACAATTTTTTTATTTTTTGTTTATTTTGTTGATTAAAACCGTTTTTCTAAAGGTTTACCTTATTACAATAACATTTCTGAGCAGCCAATTAGAGAAGATATAAGATAATTAGGATATATAATTAGGGACTTAAGGTTTACATATAAAACTGATGCACTAATGATTACTGATAAGAACATTGCTATTATTTAATTACTAAATGGCTCTTAATACACTAATTTAGCATGCATCATTTACTAATTATCACAATAACTAATTACCTTGCAATATTTAACAAAGGATACCTGGGATACCTGGATTTTATATAAATAGGTCACTATTAGTAACTTTAAAATCAGTGTTGATTTACACCTCGTTGTATCCAAGCTAATCTCGCAATGTATTTTCCAAATTTTAATACAAATCTTGATATTCACGTTGCTTTATGCGCACGCGCACATAAAGATTTACGCGACTTTAACTATTTGTTCAGTGTTTTAAAAGATAACAGTTGTGTTCAGTTATGTGAAAGTGCTGAAACAAGTTTAAAAGACTGGTGTCGTCGATTTTGCTACCGCATTTATGCAAAATGGACACAGTCTGGAAGAAGCACAGATAAGTTTCGGAAGAAACATGAGATTTGGCTACAGGCTGCAATTCAATGGCCGGAATTACAGAATGAAAATATGGAACCTTCTACAGAAAATATAAGTGACGTCATCGAGCCCATAATTTCTCCTGCTAAATCTGATGCTTCAACTTGTACACATCCTAGTCCTCGTAAATCTTTTGAGGACCTTAGTAACCGGCAAAAAAGAAGACGCACTGAAGATAGTCTTTCATGCAGCAGTAGCAGCGCTGAAATTATGTTTTCGGCCGAAAGGGCGCTTCAAAAGGCAGGACAAAGCGATACAGCTTATGTTATGAAATACTTGACGGAGAATCCAGAAGAGGCCTCAAAAATCAAAGCCTTCATTGAAGGTAAATCAATTCAGGTACGGGAAATATCCCCTTTGAAGGCATTGGCTCTTTATGTATCGATGAACTTATCGAAATGGCGCTATAACACTCTTCAGGATTTCAACACTCAAGAAGGAGCTCTTCAATACCCGAGTTACTACATGTTGGTTAAAGAAAAAATTAAGTGCTATCCGGCCAAAGAAGATCTCACAGTTACAGAGAGCTCTGCAAAAATCAAATTACAAGCCTTGATGGATTTAACCTCAAGAAGACTTATTAGGTCGTTAGAAACCCCTGTTGATCCCAATCAACAGCTCGTATTGACCAGCAAATGGGGTTTTGACGGATCATCTAGCCAAAGCATTTATCATCAAAGGACGAGTGAAGATGAGCAAATCGATCTTGCTAGTAATTTTATGATTAGTCTTGTACCACTGCGGCTCGTCTCAAAAGGTGTAACAATTTGGGAAAACGAGCGACCATCTTCCACTTCATTTTGCCGGCCAATATTGTTTAAGTTTATAAAGGAAACCAAAGAAAATGTGCAGAGAGAGATGGCTGAAATCGAAGCAGAGATTGAAGCCTTAACTCCATCCACCATCACTGATGGAATTAGTGTCAAACACCAACTGCTGTTGACAATGATTGATGGTAAAATTCATTCCATTATATCCAATACAGCAGCTTCAGTGTGTGACATATGCAAGGCTTGTCCTAAAGAAATGAATAATTTAGAGTTAATCAAAGATAAACACGCAAACGAGGACATGTATAAATATAGCTTAAGCACCCTTCACGCTTGGATTCGCTCAATGGAATGCTTATTACACATTTCCTACAAATTAGACATAAAATCATGGCAAGTAAGGGGTGATATAGCAAAAAGGCAAGTTGATGACAGGAAGAAAAGAGTTCAAGAGGCTGTAAGAAGAGAAACGGGCTTACTTCTCGATGTTGTGAAACAAGGCAGTGGATCCACCAACAATGGCAACTCGGCAAGGAGATTTTTTGAAAACTACACTAAATCTGCTGAACTGACCGGAATAGATGCTATGCTTTTAAGAAAAATCTGTGTGATCTTGCAGTGTATTTCATCAGGAGAGAAGATCAACGTAACTAAATTCCGAGAGTTCTGCTTTGATACTGCTAAGCTTTACGTGGAGTTATACCCATGGTATTATATGCCTTCTTCACTTCATAAAATTTTAATGCATGGGCCAGACATAGTTCAGAACATGTCAATTGTGCCCATTGGTTTTCTATCCGAAGAGGCATCTGAGGCTAGAAATAAAGATTTTAGAAAATATAGAGAGGGGCATTCTCGAAAGCATAGCAGTATCTCATGCAATGAAGATATTATGCACAATCTTTTACTGTCTTCTGATCCACTTGTTACAAGTATCCGTCCAAAAGGAAATAAGTTTGTAAAAAAATCTTCTTTTAAGGAATTTTATGAGCTTACGGATTCTGAGAAAAGTGATATCGAATTTGTTAACATAAATGATTTAGCGGACATCGATTCTGAATTTGAATTAATTGATGATGATGATGATGACGAAGATAATTAAATGATGTTATTGTTTTAAAATGTGTAACTTAGTAAATTAGAGCTTACATCTTAATTATTTATTGTACTTTTAATGAAACTAGGTAATTTATTATCAACTTACTTAAAAGTCATACTCTCATCAGTTCTTGTGAATATTTTTGTTAATATATATTTCTGTATATATATAATATATTTATAGACCTCTTAATAAGTCTGTCTGCGGTTTAAAGTAAATACAAATGGGGAAAAAACGTTTTTTTTTTTAAATTTTCATTTCCTTTTATCCCAGAAAGTGCACATTTGGCGCACTATGTGTCTTAGTATTAAATATAGCTCTTAGTAATAGCATTACGATATTAGAGACCGCTACTTGAAACAAGCCCGGAATCAGGAGGGAGAGAGCTCGATACACTCATTTTCATAGTAAAATTTCACATTTTCTCAAATTACTCCCGAAATATGGGAGTTATGAAGAAATTCATCACCACAATTTATGAAGGCATTAAGTAATCGAATAAGATGGCATCATTAGTTTGTCATAATTTTACTCTTATTTTTCGGACATGTCTACGTCCAACCGCTCCCATACATTCGTTCCACTGTGTGGCGGGGAGGGCCACTTGAAAAATTAGCATTTTAAAGCCTAGCGGATTTTTACGATAGATACAAAATTGCACTCCATATTAGCCAACACCTGAACATAAGTAAATATACTTACATTCGGTTCTATAATCTGAACTCTAAATTCGTCGATCTCGGAATCGCGAGATAATTTCGATACAAAAGTGCATTCCATAATAGCCAACACGTCAACTTTAGGTAAATATGCATCCGATTATCCGATCTAAAATCAAAATCAAAATATTTTATTTCACATAAACCTACATGGGCACTTATGAAACGTCAGAAGCTAGGTGCACGGTTCCAATTAGTCGTTTCCTATGGAGAAGAGCCGGCAAGAAACTCCACGGTTACTCTTTTAAAAGTAATTGGCTTTACAATATTATAAAATAACAGTGATAATAGGTATGGGAGGACAGTGTAGGTATAACTTAACTTTAAATACTCTCACGATCCGTGTAGAGTTGCGTGCACCCATAATGTTTTGGGTGCGTTACATTGTGCACTACCCAAAAACCACACCAAAAACACACCAAAAATAAAAGTCGTTTTCAATTATTTTTGAACAAAGTTACTAAGTTTGATGCACAGAATGCTTAGATGTGGGCTTCGTGACGGGTCTTTTTACACCCTGTATAAATCAAGTAAATACCTTTCATAATTAGCCTCCATAGACCGCTGTCGGTCGCGATCCTGTCGCTCCCTTGCGATTGGGTCCAGGATGAGCTTCTTGAGTACCAACCACGAGATCAGAGGTACAACCGTCGCGTAGAACACCGGCGAAGGCATCACTTCCTCGCATAGGTGGATGGGCACAACGATGGTTTGTGATGAACACGTCCATCTAGAAGTGAATGTGGTTTGTGAGGATAGCACTGGGGCACACCACTGACGGTAGGGTCTACAGTCTGTTCCTAAACTATCTGATGAAGGTCTAGTCTAAACAAACCCAGTCCAGTTCAAGGTAAATTCTTACGCGATAAATCCCTAAATAAATACCATATTCATCTTTATTTAGAAAGTTTCAACTTTATATCTCACCACTTTTTCTTACAATCCATTAATAAATTGTTATTGAACAATTATCGACGAAAGTTTATTATAGTATATTTTATATCGAGTGACTAAACGAAGCCATAATATACCAGAGGTGGTTTGACTCCCGAGCGTGCGAGGAAGTCAATGAAACCGAGGGTATATTAAGTTGGCGTTTAGTCTCGAGGTGCAAACTGTACCTTTTTCACTTTGAGTGCGAGAAAAATAGTCAATTTAGTACAAAAACATTTAATAAATATTATTCCTCCAGTCAATAAAACTTTCGTAAGTTATTACGTAAATCTTCCGCGATTTTGGTGGCAAAAGATTATGTATTATGTCTTTTGCTCTTTGCTCGACGTTAAACTTTTCACTGTCACTGGACATTCATAATAAATTTATTTAAAACTGAACAAATTTACACTAAACAACCTCTTTTTTTTCTAAACCAGTCACAGATTAACAATTTAAAACACATGGCGCCACCTTCTTGGCGGAAAACCATGGAACTAAAACTCTCAACATTTTCGCAATGAAGATGGTCCACACTCCACAGATAATAGTATATTTACTGGCTGTTTGAGTTTGTCTATGGCACATGAAGGAAATTAAAAAACTAATTACTTTTCACTTCCTAGAGACTTAAGTGGTCACTTTAGTCCAGCATCGTAGGGCTAGATTGGCGTACTTTTAGAGCATGAGAAGTGAAAAATTAATTACTCACTTAAGTTTGAGCATAACGCCACTGGGAACACCCAGCATCACGGCCGCCGACACACTGCTATTCTGTGACACCTTTTTCTCAGCACCATACTCAGCTATCGCGCCAAACGTGCCTAGCCTAAAAAGTATATTTAATTAATACTTACATTGATAAATAACTTGCATAAGAATACAACATTTGTAATATTAGACTTTTTAAATCGTAAGGGATGGTAAGAATTAAAGTGAACATCGCAATCAAACCATTGTTATCACGGCACTTGATAGTAGTTATTTCTATAACGTCGTAAATAAAGGCCGAGTCTCAAGTCAGTTTTATAAATTTCGCGTAGGTTAAAGACACATTATGCTGATATGTCGTCTGTGTAAGTTTTCGTCATACGCACGCGAGCTTATGCAATATGACCTGTAGTTTAAAAGTCCAAATATGCTTAGGTTTTATAAATACCACGTTCAGAATTTGCGTAGCATTTCCTTTTTCTGGTATTAAGAACTGCGATTACTAAACCCAGAATACCTTTACCTCAATTAATATGAAGACTTATTCCAACAGTCGCTGTGTGCAAACTGGTGTAATGAATGGCATTTTCGATTTTTGTATTTGCTACAAGCAAAGCCAAGCAAGCCAGCCATATAGTGAGTAAAATCGTCGCATTGGAGGGCCATGGAACTAAGCTAAATTTTTTTGAATCGAAATCTAACAGATATCATGACTATCAGCGTATTTAAAAACAGCGTTTAAAAAAAAAGAAACTTACGCTTTTTTTAAACGCTAAATACTCTGATTTATGTTAAAATAACTGTTTTACGCGCATCATTTATTTTTTAAACGAAAAAACTCAGAATTGTAGTTCTGTGGAATATCTCCATTACCTTTACAAGGCGACGAAATTGATTAATAGAAAGCCAAAGTTCATGAGGGCTGACCCCAGTCTATGTGGGAATAACAGAGATAGAGAGATTCACAAACAATCGCAATGCTCAAATTGTGCTATTAGGTGCAGCGCAAACAACAGACTTTGTGCGAAGAAGTCTGCGGCGCACAAAAAGTATGAGTGGCGCTAAAAAGCCCGTCGCGGATTTTTCACAGATACAAAGCCCACGACGTACATCTTCGATCATTCTGTCGGCGGGCCTAGGGACGTACACGCATGGATTTATGCAGAGATAGTGATGTATTATTTTATACTTGAAATCACAGAAAAAGAAGAAGAAATTGATCATTTTTGGTACATCCTATTCTTTCACAGAGATTACTAAAAGGACAGTTTCATATTAAACATTCAATTCTGTAGAGCGGCTGGACCAATTTTTATGATCTTTGATTTGTTGGATTTATCCGCCCCGAATAGCAGAATAACTATTAAAACAAGCGCAAAATTCACAACAAAAAAAAAACCCTATGATTTTGTAGTTGATTATTATACAAAACGGACTAATAAAAAGCATAAACAGCCTATAATATTCCCACACTACTGGGACACAGGTCTCTCTTCGAGAGGGAGTGGGCTATAATCTACCACGCGGGTCCAGTGCGGATTGGAAGATGTCACATGTCTTCGAATTTTTGGTTCTAGGATATGCAGCTTTCCTCACGATGTTTTCCATCACCGTTTTGAGAGCAGCGGTGATGAAATTATTTACACAAAGTGCCTGCCTGGGTTCGAACCGGCTTATTCCACAAATCTCCCCTGAAAATCCCGCTTAGGGGGAAAACTAGAATTGAAAAAAAAAAAAACTTATTCCAAGACCCCCTGAAAGTGATTTTTTTACATTAGGGTTCACTTTTCCCCACTGAGGGAGATTCTCTGGGAGATTAATGAAATAAGCAGGGGTGAATTCTAGACTGGTTTTTATATATTCCACTTTTCCTCCTAAGGGGGATTTTTTAGGGGGGATTTGTGGAATAAGCCATTCGAACCTACGACCTAAAAACCTACGAATAAAAAGAGGAACCCTTTTAAAAAAAAAAACATCTTCACGAGCACAGCTTAGGGTCTCAGGAAGGAAATATTTGTGTATTTAACTCACAGAAGGACTGAACACAAGTAATAAGCATTTTAGAATATAAAGTGTGACTGTGGAGCCTGCAATACTTCGTTGATCGATCAATGCATTTCAGAGCAGCAAAGCATAAACAAAAAAAAAAAAAAACACAGCACAGTTCATTCAATCGCTAGCTGAACATTTATTAAACGTCGCACAGCATTTGTTTAAATAACTTACGGAGTTAAGCGTAGGTTAAGCGTTACAATAGAGGCCGAGCGCTGGAATAGTCCTTACAGTGATCAGATGACTGCGATAGTACATTGGGTACCATGGGCAGCTCTGTTACCATTTTGTTGATGTGACGTTGGCGTACATTTTTACTACAGCATGACGCATGAACTTATAATTGTTATAACTAGCCCATACTGTTCCACTGCTTGGCAAATTAGTCCATCCCTTCCATCGATGCAACATCATCATAATTTCATCTTGTAGTGTCAACCCGCCATTTCCTTAGCAGGTATATTCTACTTATACTCAAAGTCTCCTATACTAACCGTCTGCCAATACATTCCCAACTGTTGGCGTATGGAAGCCAACGGCAATTGCTACTAGGGAAATTCAGATAATTTATTTAAACAAAGGGGATAACATAACAAAAAAATATCTTCGTAATGGTAATTCACATAAAATGGCGAAAAAAGAGGTTTCATTTTCTTTTAAATACAGATTTTAAGAAATAATAATTAACAAATAATCATACCGTAATTATCCGGTTTTAAACAAAGTTATTAAAAAAAGGAGATTTTCTGGTATAAAATATTTTATGATACTGGTAACAATGCAGGAGATCCAAACATTTTCAAATGTTTTACATCTTCAACAACACTAATATTACAACTCTCATTCATATATTCATATTGTAAGTAGCATAATCTAGCCACATTTGGATGAAAACGGCAGTAAACTGTTTCGAGTGAAAATCGATTTTGGGAGGCCTACGTCTAGCACTGGACTTAAAAGGGCTGATTATGACGATCATATGCCGTGTCTCCGACATACTACAGAATACATTGTTTGGCAACGGTATTTTGTTTGCATAGTTCTTATAATTAATTCACTTTAATTTTAGCGATGACTATTTACAAAAAAAGAATATGATAAAATATTTTGCACCACTGTCCTGTCATTTTGACAGTGACATTTCTTGACATTACTTTGTTTACATAAACGATCTGAATTAGAGACTTTGGGTATAGTAAAAATCTTAAATTAATTTTTGACAGACAACGCACAGCCTAAACCGCTGGTTCTAGATGCGTGAAATTTTGCACAAGAGTTCCTTATAAAACAAAGGTGAGCACTGTGGAAGGATTTTTGAAAATTCATCCTCTAAATGGGTTAAATAGGGGATGAAAGTTTGTATGGATGATCGACATTTTTTCCGTTATGGATGATCGTCATTTCTCGTTAACTTACTTCAAAGCCAGCCTGAGCTTCATATCATGTTGTGGCAGTTTCCTCATGATATTGAATGATATGAAGGAGTGAGGAGTCCCGATCTGCACTGCGGTGTTTGTGTGGTATTTCTCGGAGTCACGCACGTAGATCGAGGTCATTGAAGAGCCGCCTTGACCACCTGCGCGGTATGTCAGGTACCCCACCGAGTGAGCGTCCAGTTGTACAGCCATTGCTGAAGAACACAGAAAATGGTAATCATCCTTTTTTGGTTCGACATTCAGTAAATTTTTCGTGTTTGCCACATTTCTCATGATTGTTAGAACAATCGCAGCCTTGTTTGACGAACTTTGGGTCTTGATACTATATTTATTTATTTATATATTCTTTATTGTACACCAGATTACACATTACAAAAAGAACAACTTATACAGCGTGTTACGGAAAGGGTATATACATATCAAAGGCACGGATTCTTTTGGTGATAACAAACTACAGGGCAATATTTTTTAATACCTATACCTACATAAATAAAAAGTTATGAAACATTTAACTAAAAATCAAATGTTTCCAATTGAATTCTACACATCACTAGACCAAGTCAGCTGATCGGTGTCAATAAACTACACACAAAGAAACGGCGGTAACACGTTTGTTATGATTTAAATTTAATAGCTATCGAAATAAAAAAAAATACTAAGCATTTTCTAGTTAGTGCTTTTGAGCTGAAATTTCGTACAGAGATTCTGAACCAGATACACTCTTCACCCCGTTTGTATGGATATACCCTTTCCGTAACACGCTGTACACTACCAAATATACAATGGGCGGCCTTATCGCTTACTGCGATCTCTTCCAGGCAACCTTGGCATGGACAGTGATTTTCTGGACATAAAATGGGGTTGTCCTTGGTACAAATAAAAAGTACAATATACTATAAAAGATACACAGATATATGCTACAAAATAGATACATACATACTAACTATATAAGCAACGAGAATGAATGACGACTAGATTATTACAGCTAACAACGAGAATAAAAACACAATGTCATGTAATTGTTGTTGCGCGCGTTTTATTAGAACTGGAAATGCATTCCACAAACGAGCGCCCTGGGCCTCAAGTGGGCTATTACAATAGTGTCAGAATGGTCTCGCCATTGTGAGTATTTGACAGTGTTTGTATGGCAAATCTGTCAAAAACTCACAATAAAGAGACCATTCTGACACTATTGTAATAGCAGACTTGAGGCCCAGGACAGTAAAAGATTTGTCAAGGAAAGTTGTGAAATGCATTGGCATTATTTTTATAATTTACTAGCAGCCCGTCCCGGCTTCGCACGGGGTAGACAATTATTTATTTTTGGAAATTTGGATATAAAACACTTTTTTTCACAAATATTTTTATTTATTAAAAAATTATTATTAGACATTATGATGTTCTTCAATATTGTTGTACATTATTTTGTTCTATCGCTAATAGTTTCGGCAGCGCATTCGACGAAAGACATTTTAAGACTCATTTTTCTACACCTTCGGTTACATTGTTCAAATTTTACCAAGGATCCCTAATTTTTTTCAAAATGAAATGTAGCCTATGTCAAATTGGAAGAATGTAGCATTCTATTGGTGAAAAAATTTTTTAAATCGGCCCAGTACTTTTTGAGCCTATTCATTACAAACATACAAACATACAAAAATAGGTACAAATCTTTCCTCTTTATAATATTATTATAGTGTAGAAGTGTAGATAACTTGTTTTAACACACAAATTAACTTTTTAACCACATAGAAACTCTTCCATAACTTGACATATAAAACACTATCTGTCCATCTCAGGGTTCTAAAAAATCCGATTTTTATATTAAACTAGCGACCCGCCCCGGCTTCGCACGGGTGCAATGCTGATACTAAATACACTACAGAAAAACTGTGAACGTTGTATATAAAAACATAGCGGCCCGCTCCGGCTTCGCACGGGTATAAAATATATAGCCTATGTGATTAAAATCGATTCAGTAGTTTTGATTTATTCATTACTGTTACTGATACGTTGTCGCGCTGAAAAGCACGTTTTTATAATAAACGCGTCCGATCGCTGCTAAATTCAAAGTGCTATAGGGAAAACCGCGTTTTTTTTTTTTTGTGTATGGTATCTCGTAGGTATAACCACTGGGGGTTCCTGCTCCTTAACCGGGCTTTCCTGTGGTGCCCCAAGCTCCTAAACGAAGTTTACGCCTCCAGCCAGGGGGGGGAAAACTATTTATAGGCACGCTCTTGCCGCACCGGGCGGCCGGCCGGTACCGCCGCAAACGCTACGTCCCGCAATTTTTAAAACTGTAATATCTTCGAAAATATTCACTTAAATCATACGGTGTAAAGGGCCATATAGATCTATATTAAATGAACAATGTATTCGAGGTATTTAATTGGTTAAGGATTAATGCTGTATTGGTTAAAATCGTTTCGAAAATTAGCCATTATTTGTCGTAAAAAGTAAATGACAAAAAAAAGTTATTGTGGGTTATCCATAAGAGATAGACATATACCATCACGGACTTTTTTGTAGACCTTTTCAATGTGTACAATACTTAGTACATTATTTTGATAAAACTCGTAGGGTTCAGCCTGCGTTTGCAATGTAAGCGGAAAAAAATTAATTATTTACGACATCACATTAGAAACCTCAAAAATAACAGTACTTCTCCACTATTTCATGGATGTTATTATACATATAAACCTTCCTCTTGAATCACTCTATCTATTAAAAAAAACCGCATCAAAATCCGTTGCGTAGTTTCAAAGATTTAAGCATACAAAGGGACATAGGGACAGAGAAAGCGACTTTGTTTTATACTATGTAGTGATAGTGATATCAAAAATCGGATTTTTTAAATATATATCGGATATATATCCAGGCCAAGAATAAGAAGCGAATTTCATTCTGTAAGGGGATTAAACACTTAAAAATGTGAAAGGAATTGGTAAAATAATATAAGTGTCAAATTACCACATTTTTTATTTTAAAAAAAAGTAACAAAAGAATTTGTGTTTATTTGAGAAATATTTTTTTAATGAACACTTAAAAAAACAAGTACCTATTATTATAATAATCTTCATTTGTTTGTGAGATAAATCAACTAATTTTAATAATAATTTGTAATAATAAAAAAGAAATTATTCTGAATTGTAGTTTTTCGCTACGAGTTGCCAGGGTCTAACCCTAACCCTACCCTTAGGGTATTAATCTCCAAAATGTTTAGTTCAGAAGACAGGAAAAAATCAATTGATATATATAAAGATAAAAATCATTTGATATTTATATCGTGATACATATCATGATATATATCCGCTGATATATATCGGCGAACCCTGGTCCGTCTGTTAGTGCACTTATAACTCAACAATCACTAATCCTTTCCATGGTTTTTCTATTCATTCGTAGATACTGTTATCTGGATAGGTTTTTGTATAATGTAAACGCGTTAAACAAAACTTACTTGATATAAGACTTGGTGAAATCCCTCTAGGTGTGAACTGCAACACGGTTCCGCAGTTCAAGAACATCAGTCGCGAAAGAGTCCTAAATATCTTGAAACCGAGAAGAGGTCCATTTCCTATACCTAACTCCACCTCTGTCCAACCTTTCTCAGAGCTGAGGTTTCTGTTACATACATTCACAGAGCCGGTACCTGAAAATATAATTAAACTGTCTTATTTATTTGACATGCTAAACATACAGGACTAGTGTTAGCAAAGTAAGATACTTGCAAAGTTGGTCTGTTTCTAAGACTTGCGAGTAGATCAAATACAATCTTTATCGGCACGAAAAACATTTGTCGCGATTTGCCTCAGAAAGCCTTTGCCTCAATTAATAATCTGGAAGTTACTGCTACAATCATCACTACCATCACTCAGCCGAAAGAAGCCCCACTGCGGACATAGGCCAACCCAGGCGTCGCTGTGACGACAGGTCTTATGCTTTCCGAATTCAGAGATCCCGCAATCTCCACCAGGTCTTCGGTCCATCTGGGGGTATACCCACACTATGCCTTCCGGAACGGGCTTTGACAATTCATCGGCCGTCCGTTCTGTTAGCAGTGCCTAAAAGTTTGGCAATTCATTCAGCATTTTTCACTAATTCATAAACTCATAACTAGAGATCGGATATTCGGATGCATATTTACCTAAAGATAATTTTGAAAGTATGGAAGGATTCTTAAAATATTTTTATGTAAAAAAAAATCGTTGTGGGTGTACCATAGGTTCACCTCTGCCTAACCCTTCGAGGAATACAGGAGTGTTGTTATGTTATGTGTGAAAAAAAAAACCCAGGATGCCAGGAACACCGAGAATGCATAACAAGTTGGGTGTACCTTTAATATGAAAACGACTTCTAAAAAAATTTTTTTTTTTTTTAATGCGGTGTCTTGGTTTATTTTGAAATATATTTTTAACCCCGTAAGATGGTGTGTTTTAGTTAAAAAAAAAAAAAAAAAAAAAATTAAATTAAATATAGCGTCATAATCGTAGAACAGTGACGGATCTGACATTTATGTTAAACTCTGCCACGCATGCAATAACAGCAGTAAGTATAATTGCGCAACAGAATTTAACATAAATTGACATTTATGTTAAACTCTGTCGCGCAATTATACTCGTCAATTATGATCGTCACTGTTCTACGATTATGACGATAGTACTATATTTCCTGATTGGGCGCAAATATTACCTCGGCTTCTAAGGTAGGTAGATATGCATCCGATTCTATAGACAGAAAAAAAAAAATAACGATTCCGGAACCGCGGGATTTTTACGATCGATACAAAAGCGCATTCCATATAAACCAAAATTTGAAAATAAGTAAATATACATCCGATTCTATAATCAGAAAGGGGTCATTCAATTATTACGTAATCACCAAAGGGGGGCGGGGGGTCTTTGCTGTGATTATTTTTGATGACATGGGGGATGGGGGTCTGGATGGTAGGATTACGTCAGCAATATTTCGACGGTCCCTACGTACATAAAGACATGTCAAAAATTTATTTTATTTAATTGCACAATTGGGTTTAGATTTTCCATATGCACATACCTGTATAGTTATATTTTATTAATATTACGTATTTAACGTTATTTACAAATTGTATATACAATTATTTCTAGAGCAGTTTGAACATAAATAACGCTTTCCTGTAAACCTCGGTTTTTGACATGTCTTTATGTACGTAGGGACCGTCGATTTATTAATTTACTTTTCAGATTCAATTGCAAAATTTAATTGAATTTGATTTGAATAAAGATGGCAAGCCAATGTTCAGAGATTCCCCAAAATAATTGATATTGCTTTCTCGCTCTCACGCGATTTTTTATGGTTAGAGAAAACCGAAGTAGGGAATTTACTTTAATGGGCATTCAATTTTAGTCTATAAATTCCTTATTTCTAGACTCATGAATAACAGTAAAGAAACCTGAACAGATTAAAACAAAATACCAATGTTTACTTAAGCAAGGGGGGGGGGGGGGGGTATGAGCTTTGTTTACTTTTGCTGACAAGGGGGAGGTGGGGGTTCAAAATTACTAAAATTCTGCTTACGTAATACTTGAATGGCCCCAAACCTAAATTTGTCGAAATCGGAACAGCGGGATTCTTTCAATACAAAAAAGCACATTCCATATTAGCCAACATTTTAGGTGAATATGCATCCGAATATCTGATCTCTACTCATAACTCATACATTCCCATCCATAATGATCACTTCAAAGTGAGATGGTTTCGTATCCGCTTGGACATTATATGGCATCCGCGAATATGACACGGGTTATACGAGTATGCATAGATATAGAAGCTAACACGAATGTTATTAAAATAGTTATTATTACCCTATTTTATTAAAAACATGGTTAAATGATAAAACTTGCATTACCTATTCCATTCTGTGTGGATATGTTTCCCGATAGAGTCATGGTGTTTCTCAGAGTGACTGGTGCGTCGATTGACTGCTGTATAGTCATGCCCGATACTTCAATATTTGGTATCATACTCGGTTCTTCCCTATAATTTTGGAAATAAACAGAAATTATACATAAATAAATACAAATTATCACTAATTTAGAATGCAACCAAGAAATATAAAATCTAAAAATCTATAAGTATGCAAAAAAACATTACCGCAGAAATAAATGAGGTAGCTCAAAATAAACTGTTATAACCATTTCCTAGTGGATTAACGTTAGCTCACTTACCACCTGTCCAGCGTGATTGCTGTCACCTAACTCACTAATTATTCTTAATACTTTTTATTGTAACTATTTGATAATTTCTAAATAATGAAACATGGGGGCTTGAGTAACTTATTTTTTTTAAATATGGGTCTGCAAACCCCACATAACAGTACAGTATTATAGTATCTTTTAAATTAGTAGTCACACTAACAATCATACATGTGTATGGACCAATTTAACATTGCTCGAATTATATTAGTTTACATTTAGAATAAGATCTTTTTGTTCACTTGTATAAACCTTTCTGTTTAAAAGTCAATCAAATCAATGTACATATATCGAACTTACATATTTTAATTCTGCTTACTATCTATGCTGCTGATGGGGTAGTGTTTAACCACGGCATAAGCTATTCTTATAAGTTAGTGACGATACAAGCGGAGAAGAGCAGTTATTGAGATTCGAATCATCTACTTATATATTGTCTAGAAACACTGAAGAATTTGGTTAAGACTAAATTTCACTGTTAATTATGGGCATCCTGAATCCTGATCAATCAATAGAAGTCTCAAAGGCTCAATAGTTCAACAAGTACACTTAAAAAAAAAAGGGTAAGAAAAAAAATAAAATAAATAAGCACTACTTACAAAATCTCATACTCATCGTAATATTTCATGAACATGTCCGTCGCATTGACAGACAGTGTGATGGTCCCGCGAGGGTTGGCACTCTGCTGCAGTCTTCGCTCTTCCCTCTCGCGCTTCAACCTGAAAGTAAAGTTACATGACGTAACATCATTATCAGGGTGTCTGTATGCTTATGCTTTCGCGGTTGCCCAACATGCTTTGCTTGGTGGAATAGATGTAGGCCTAACTTATTGCCTCCTTCAGTGGTAGTAAGGTGGTGGGATCTTAAGGGAGAGCCCTACGGTCGTGGTCGCTAGCGTACGTCTCGTCAAGGCAAGTCTGGTGGATGCACCTTCTCGAGCTTGCCAACTCGTTTTTGGTAGGCATGGGCATCAGGACAGTCCTAGAACAAGCCATGGAGACTAAAAATTTACCCTAAAAGTACCACATCTCATCCTCACATTTCCCTCCACCTCCATTGTTCAATTTCTACTCTTAACCGTGACCCTTTTGTGACTGGATGGTACCAGACTCAGTCATCACAAAAATCTTCCGATGGCGGGTAGAAGTAAAGAAGCCATTCTGGGACTACAATCGCTCCACCTGTTCATACAACAGGAAACGACGATGGCGGCGGTACGCCTAAAAACACTAAATCTCTGGGGTAAGAGACGCAACACAACGCGCTGCATGAGGACTCAACAAGTTTTTCCCATGGCGGAAGCCATAAAAGACCGGGTACTCCGACAATTTTTCTTTGATAAAAATACAGAATCAAACTTCACGAGGATCGCCGATGCGAAGGGACAAGAGGCGTACGGTCACAGTAGCCATAACTGGCCACGGGTCATTTAACAATCACCTCTTTGTCATAGGAGTCACAGACAGTCAGGGCAGTGCAGGGCCTGCATGGAGGAAGACGAGACATGGTCATGTGCTTCCAAACTGCTCGGTGGTTGCCACATACAGTACAAAGTACTTTAGAAACCCAGGTACCCTCCGTGAGATTGTCAGTAACACCAAGGCGTTGTTGGCCATCCTAAAGTAGCTGGAGTGGATCGAATGATCGATTTTCCCATTCGACGCAAAATACGCGCAGTTGCAGACAGCAGCCTGTTATACTAAACTATAACTATAACATAACATCACGCCAGTATTTCTCGAAAGGACAGCAGAGGTGTACCTATATTTCACCCACATTTCGCCAGTTATGTTTAGCAAGCTCCACTTTGCCCGACCTGGGAATAGAACCCAGGACTTGAAGAGGAAGTCAGCTTCAAAACAGCATCATAAGCATCTTTATTCATTAAATCCATTTAGCTTCTTATGAATTACAAAAAGCTACCTAATGCTACTACTAGTAGCACAGTAAAATTACAATATTTCTTGCAAAGATTAAGGTAAATTTTAATTGTAATTTGCTCTTATAATCTGAATCTATATTCAGATAATTACCGGTACTATGATTTAAAGAAACATACCTTTCATATTCTTCTCTGATTTCTCTGGGTGTGCGAGTGCGGAATATAACCTCCCATCCTTCTACCTCCAAACCACGCTTCCCTGATAAACCAATTAATTAAGTGTTAACTATTAATGTTATGAATGAAATGGCACCATAAGGTAGGATTCCCAAATAGTGAACCATTTATTTTTGATTCATGTTGATGATGATGATGATTCAAAAGCCTGCACGAGCGAAAATCTATCCCGAACTAAGTTTTTCAAGAAATATGTTAATACTTTGTGGATTGAAACCTGACAATTATGGGTACTTTAGTTCTTACTTTACTTCTGTATTTAATCCAATTGTACAAAAATAAAAAATAAATATTGTAGAATATCCCTAAGTTTACAGAGGTCACTATTTCAAGAAGTTAAAGTTAGGGACATTGTCACAAATCTTACCTAGGGTATCATAGATGGCTCTCTTATGTGAATCAGACAGCACCTCATAAGCTTCTTTGACTTTGTTGAATATCTGTTCTGCCCATTTTTGTTTATTGGGATCGGTGCTGTGTTTGTCAGGGTGGAACATACGCGAGAAGCGGCGATATGCACTGTTTATTTCTTCTGGAGGTGCCTGTAAAATGATGGGGTTCATTGAGTTTGATGCCCATTTTTAGCATCATCAATATCATATTTCAACATAAAAAGGGTTTAAAAATGACCTAACTACTAGAATCAAACTTATCAAAGGCTATCCTTGATAATAAATATTTAATTATTAGGTGATTTACTCCATCTTCAAGATCAGATCGCAAGACCACCCTCTCAGTCTCTCATGGTCAATAAGTAGGGTAATCTCTAATGATGTGTAAATATTACTCATTGTTTTTCTAATGAATTTGAACTATTAAGTAAATATGCAAAATTCTTTGTAGACCATTCATACTTTGCATGCATTAGCCTATCATTACCATGCATACACAATCTCAGCAAATCATCACTATGTACAGATTTTGCAAGCTACATGAAGAACATATTCATTTGAACAAAGCTATTTCAGCTTGATAGAAGAGGAATGGTGGTATGGTCAACAAAGAAGACACCTTATTATTATATCTGGATTTTCTAGACAAATCATAAACAGATTGTGTAAATTGACTGCAATCATTGCCTTCCCCATTTTACATATCGACGGTGCCTACGTACATAAAGACATGTCAAAAACCGAGGTTTACAGGAAAGCATTATTTATGTTCAAACTGCTCTAGAAATAATTCTATGTTCAATTTGTAAATGACGTTAAATACGTAATATTAAAAAAAAAAAAAAACTATACAGGTATGTGCATATGGAAAATCTAAACCCGATTGTGCAACAAAAAGAAAATAAAAACATTTTTGACATTTCTTTATGTACATAGGGACCGTCGATATGTTAAAAAAGTTAAAGAAAGTATTTAAAGGGTTAACATGGGATGCTTTGACTATGAATGAAAAAATACTTTCTCAGCATCACAATAAATGCATACCAAACCCACAAAGTTGTGTTTTAGAAATTAAATTGCATCTGACTTACTATTTGCACACCTTAAGACACAATATATTTTTAGATTATTTGCGTGATTATTAGATTATTATCTTAGAAAATTTAGCATAACTTAAATAAAATACATAACTTCAAGCTTCACTGTTTTACATACTGCAAGTTTAATGATAAATATTGCATCATCTTGCACAGTATTTGAGCTACAAAATAAAATTCCGATTCGCAGTTGGTAACATACAACAGTAGTTGTCTATTTATAAGATTACCTATTCAATTATCTGGAATAGTAAATTGTATAGGACAATGTAACGAGTGCAGCAGGATGCACCGCTCCTAACCTCAAAAATAAATTTAAAATAAGTGGTTCAAAATTACGTTGTGTTAAATAATACAAGTAACTCTGTTGTTTATAAGAAATATTTGCATTCCACGTTAAAAGGTTGATTTGTGTCGTTATATAATATTGATAGTGTAAAAATCCTGAAAGCAATTCTAAAAATGCACGTGATTTATATTTACCGTCTTTGATACATTAAGTAACTGATAGTAATTATCTTCGAGCAGAAGATTATCGCCTTCTTCATCCATTTTCTATAGTACAACTATAATTTTATAATAAAAAATCCAACATTCAGTCCCTCCAGTGATAGATGTTCTTGACTTTTGCCGCTGCAATGACAGCACGGGGGCGCCACTTGTGGGACGGGGTAGCACAGATAACTAAGTCAGAAACATTATGAGCAAATTATTTTAATTTGTTATAGTCAGCCAGGGCTTTAGAAAAATGGTCTGTACAGGTATATAGGCCGTGTTATTTAGGGCCAGGGCCTTACAATTAAACACGGAATAAACTTATTCTAGGAATAACTTCGGTATAGCCATAAATTTTTTGGAGTTTATTGCTAGCATAACTTTATTCCGTGTTTGTCAGTGGCGTAGCGTAGCAGGTGGGCCATGGCCCCGAGCGGCATACGAAAGGGGCAGTGGCGGATTTTTTTCTCCAAATCGCGCCCCCAATTTTACGTGCCAAGCAGTGGCAGATTTACACATTTTCCAAGTATAGGCTGTCAATTTTTGCTGCCCTTACCTCTACAATGATCAGTTTCCAGATTATTTTTACAATCATATTATTTTTATAATATTGTTCCTCTTTAAATGTTCTAAAAAAAAGTTCGCGACAGCATAATATGTCTATCTTTTAAGATTGACTCACTACCTATAACCTTTTTTATGGTAATCAAATTTGTTCGAAATTAATGCATTATTTGCGAAGGAGTTTTGTCAACATAATATTAATCCTTATCCAAATAAATGTGTTATTAATCACAAATATTTAAATGTAAACAAAATTGTCCTTGACATCACTTGATTTCAATCAACATCTTAGGAGATAAATCATAATTTTAAAATAACTTCTCAAAAAAATAAGTGTATAGGCTATTTAACATCACGCTACGCCCCTAAGGAGCCGTGCAAAACGACAAAAAGTCGGAAAAAACGAAAAGCGAAAACGAAGTAATTGCGCGGACGGGCGATGCGATGCGACGGAGTGGTTTGTGGGCCAAAATTTTACGCGGACGAAGTCGCAGGCAGAAGCTAGTTTGAAATAAATGCTTTGAGTTTGAGTTTTGAGTTTGAGATTATTGTCGATGCCCAGGGTGCACCGGCCCGACAACTGCTCTTCCCCTTGAACGTAATTTTAAAAGACCCGCAGGTATCAGGCATTCGGGCACACGAGGTTTACTGCACGCACCCCAGCCATAGGTACCTAAATCAAGCTATGATTGGGAGTTCGTAAAGGAAACATAAAAGACAAAAGTAACTTTTTCAACGTTTATTTTAAACCAAAAAATATTTTCCTAATTATAAACAAAATTGATTTATGAGGGTGCCGATGCAATCAACTACTTAATACATAATAAAACAATCAACAAAGTCTGTTTAATGTTTTTAGATTAACACATCCTAAAAGATTGAAAAATAGTAATATATATATAACCGAAAATGTATCAACCAACAATATATCGTCGGCGTAGCTGGAGAAATAAATAACTACGATTTACGTCAAAATGACTTATTACCATTTTCGTTACACCCCAACCATGTTGCATATTTTCGCCTGACAAGCATATTCATATTCCTGTCCTGTTCAGAAATATAGGATTTTTATGTTCCAAATGGAAAAATAAATATGTCCAAAACTATCACTAAATCGTAGAAGTAAAAGTAAATAACTCAATAAAATATCCATAACTATGCTTTATGACAAGTTTAGTATGTATTGGAAGAGTTAGGTACATAAAATAAGTGGTTTGAAGTTTCTTCGACTCATGTTATAATCAAATAACCATGTTCAAGGAAAACTAAATAACTCCAGTTTTTCTTTCTAATTCTAATGTTCACTTCAATTTATGAATAATTTATATTATAGATTTCTTCTGTAACACAATAATATTCAATACAAGATTCTTAGCAAACAGAATTAAATAAATGAAGTTATTTATTACTTAGTTCCCCTAATTTACTCTATTATATGCATCTGAGACGTGGGAAAACAAAAAAAAATTGTCTCCCATTTATTAATGACAATAAAAATTAAATAAAAATAAAAAAGGAAATCGCAATTTTCTCCAAGCTACAAAATTTGAGTTATTCAGTTCTCCTCCTACACCGACGATATGGAATATAGACGGAACGATGGCCTAACGGGATATGTCCAGAACATTTAAACGGTTATAAACCCATTAAATTATTTTATAGTTTTAGCAAAAATGCTAATAGACTGTGCTAGAGCGATTCTATCATATATGCCATGCACTAAAGAGGTAACTTATGTACAGTGGCGAGCACATCAAGTTACCATCACAAACTGGTGCCGATTCCCTTGTTCACAAACCAAACTAAATTTAAATTCAGTGCATCTTTTTCTTTCTACTTCATTAAGAAAAGGACAGAAGATAAATTTTAGTTTAGTCCTGTCAAATTAATCAACGCCTGTCACTGTTCCATACAAGTTTAGACGTGATTAAAAACTTGCCGACTAAAATTACGTCAATTTACGTCAAGTGCTGATTAATTTGACAGGACTAAACTAAAATGTATCTTCTGTTCTTTTCTTAATGAAATAGAAAGAAAAAGATGCACTGAACTTAAATTTAGTTTAGTTTGTGAACAAGGGAATCGGCACCATTGTCAAATTTTCTCTTTCGATTTTGAAATTAATTGTAAAAATTTTAAAGTTTAAAATAGTTTGGAGAAATTTGACAGTGGTGCCGATTCCCTTGTTCACAAACTAAACTAAATTTAAGTTCAGTGCATCTTTTTCTTTCTATTTCATTAGGAAAAGGACAAAAGATAAATTTTAGTTTAGTCCTGTCAAATTAATCAGCGCTTGACGTAAATTGGCGTAATTTTAGTCGGCAAGTTTTTAATCACGTCTAAACTTGTATGGAGTAGTGACAGGCGCTGATTAATTTGACAGGACTAAACTAAAGTTTATCTTCTGTCCTTTTCTTAATGAAATAGAAAGAAAAAGATGCATTGAACTTAAATTTAGTTTAGTTTGTGAACAAGGGAATCGGCACCATTTTCATATAGCTTGATGTGCTGGCCACTGTACCTACAAGCCCTAGAGCTTATAGGAAGTATTCATATTTTTGTAATCGACCTTGTTTTTTACAGTCTCATACATATTTTTTTAATCTAAGTATTAATTAACATTACTGTAAAAACAGGAACTATTACGGGAGATAGCCTAAAATTATGAAAATGATAGTGGTACTAAAGATAATTAGGTACATAAAAATTTCATGAACAATACATTTTTAATCGACGAAAAAAAAAAAGAAAGTAGGTTCCCAAGTCGACGCTAACTTTTTACACCAAACACATTACGATTTTTGTTCTGTATTGACACCTTACTTGAGACACTCTTACAATAATATTGGTGTTTTGCCTTTCAAAACTTGACTAAACTTGCCTTAACGTTATCAACTACTTAATAATTATAATAATCAACAAAATCAATCAATTAATCAACTCATATCGCAGTCCACTGCTGAACATAGGCCTCTCCCATGCTGCGCCACAACACCCTATCCTCCGCCTTCCGCATCCAGTCTGTAAAATCAATCAACAAAAGCCAGCTTTCCAATATTTTTCATCCAAAAATATAAAAACTACAACTCATAAAAAAACGATTTATAAAGGCTCTTAGTTAAGGCCTTTGTAGATACAACTATAGGTTGTATTCGTTTTTTAAAGTCAACCTTGTGCGGAAAAATTTGGCCTGACACAGACTGTAACAACAGTCTGTGTCAGGCCAAATTTTTCGCGGCGCGTATTCCAGTCCTCTCACTGAAATGGATACCTACCTATATTAATAGTAAAAAAAAGTTCTCTACCAGTGGCGTTTGCTAGTTAGAGGGGCCCTGTATCGAAAAGTAAAAAGGGTCCCCTATTTGCAATTTCTCTCATTCAATTTCAACCGTTGGAAATAAGGTTCAGTAGTTCGAACATTTTTGTATAAATAAAAAAAAAATTGCACAAGCCTTTAAAAAAGTCAAGATAAGTCAAGATTGTGGCGAAACTCCAAAGGAAGGGATTTTTGTTTACAAAATAGCGAACTGACATGTTTCCATTGTAACGACGACGAGCGAGCGAGCGAGCCACACAGAGCGTCGCCTCGCGTCGCGTCGAGCCGGACGGCTCTGTGTGGCGTCGCCGCACGGTGGATCGAAAATCGGCTGTAGAAGACATAGGATCTCGATTTCTTAAATGTTATTTTTTTTGCTGGAAATGACTTCTGCTGATCATTACTATGTACAAAAATGACACCCGAGTTAATTCTGCCCAAAAACGAAGGAAATATATTTTTTTTACGAAAAATTTGTATGAAGCTAGTATGAAAAATCGAATTATCTCCTAAACGGCATGTTTAACCGTAATATCCTTGGAGGTGGTCATAGTGCTAATTATTTATGATTTTTTGGTTGCCGATTTGACGAAAATTTAATGCCGTTTTTTTAAAAAAATCGTCAAAATATTTTTATTTATTTTTACATGTAAAACGATCCCTTTTAGTGTCCAAGTTAAAAAGTTCGATATGTTATTAACCCAAATATTAAGAACACACAAAACAAGAAAAATTAAATAAAAAAATTGCTGTTTTTTGACACATTTTTATTAATTTAAATAAAAAAAGATTATCAAACTCTTATTTAAGTAACATATAAAGTTATATTATATACAAAATAATTTAATTTAAGGAATTAATACTAAGCATTTGTAAAATAAAGTAAAATAAATAAAAAAAAAGACAAAATATCATTAAATATTACAAAAAAAAAACCCAAACAGACTCAAATACAAATTTACAAATAAGTACATATATAATTTTTTTACAAATTTTCCTTATCACTCTCGTTGTCAGACTCCAATTCTGAGTCAGCATCCAGATTGGATATATCCAAAAACTCGAACTCAGTTTCCTGAAATTGAATTAAGTCGAGAGTTTCAGCAAAAAAGCTCTGCTTTTTCTTGGCATCTAACTTAGGCCTTTGTGCACTTAGCAAAGGATTCGAAGAAACAACAAGCATATTTAAAATGTCTTGATTGGAATCCTGCCTGCTTCTTTTCCGCGAATGATGTACTCGAAACCTCCTAAAATCTTTGTTTCGAGACTCTGAGGCTTCTTCCGAGAGAGTCCCAATCGGCACAATATTATTTTTCTCAATTATGTCAGCCCCATGGATTAATAATTTATGAACGGTTGACGACATGTAGTACCAGTCGTATAATAATACGTACTTTTCTGCTGTTTTGCGGGCATAATCTCTAAATTTTATTATATCGACCTGCTCTCCAGATGTAATTGCTTGTAAAATTACAGCAAATCTTTTGATGAGGTCTTCATCCAAACCGGTTATAGCTGCGGTTTTATTAGGAAACTCAAAGAATTTTCTTGCAGTATTCCCGTCATTGGTGGTTCCCGAGCCTTGTTTTACTATATCAATCAACAGATTGAGCTCATCTTTGAATTTATTTTGAATTATTTTCTTCCTTGTCTGTAGCATTTCTTTGTGCTCATCACTTCTCGCTGCCCACCGTTTGAAGTCGAGCCTGTATGCAATGTGTAACAGACATTCCATACAATTTATACGGGCGTGTAGGGATGACAAGCCAAATTCATACAGGTCAGAACACACAATTTTTGATGTTACAGCATCTAAGCAGTTCATTTCTGTAGGCTTTGCTAAGCACAGGTAGCACGATGCATTTGATCTAGCTTCAGAAAGGTAAGTGCAAACTTTAGCGTCGATCATCGTCATCATTAGTTCATGAGTCACCCTATTATTATTATTGCACTCTGTGGGGACAAGGGCCTCAATTTCTTCATCCATTTGTTTTTTCAGCTCAAGGACAACTGCTTCACTCTCCTTTACAAAAGTAAACTGAACTGGACGAAAATACAAAACTGAGCATGGTTTTGGGTTCGTCCATAAGATGTTGTCTCCATCTGTCAGTTTAAGTGGCACCAAGGAGGTCATGAAAATGCTCGAGTCATCTTTCTCACCCTCCATTTTCTGCTTGTATCGGCTTTGGTTAGAAGCACCATCAAATCCCCACTTGGATATCAGCTTCAACTGCTTGTTATGCTCTTCCTTAGAAAGGCTTTGAAGGATTCTTGTAACTGTGATATCAAGTAAAGCTTGAAGTGTAATCCTAGCCGATGAATCAGTAACTGTCACTGATTGCTTCGGAGGGTAGCAATCAAGCTTAGTTTGTTCCACTTTATAGTAAGATGGATAAATTTCCTTAGCACCTTCCCGAATGGCAGCCTCTCGAAACGTAATATATTGCCACTTTGAGAGTTTTAGCGAAAGAAGCAATCCAAGCGCCTTTTCTGACGTAAATATGATTGTTTTCGCTGGTTTCTTAAGCGTTTCATTTAATTTTGCGGCTGCTTCAGGATTTTTCATCATGTATTCGATGACAGAGGCGATATCTCCATGCCCTTCTTCTTTTAAATGTGCTGCAGCTGCATATGCCAATTCACTGGAATCTTCGCCTGTGTGTTCATCAGATCTTCTCTTTTTTTGTTTACTTCCCAGATCTTCAAATGGTTTACGGGATCTTTTCGTCATTGTTCCAATGGACGTTGATGTCGACGGTTCTGGAGAGACTGAGGGCGCTCTTGGTATCTCATCAACACTTGGTTCTTGATTAACTAAAGTTTGCACAAAACTCGGCCAATCAATATTTGCTCCCAACCAATTCTCATACTTTCTCCTGAAATTATCAAGGAATCGGTCGGATTTCTGCCACCTTTGTAAAGCGGCTCGCGTAAATCTCCGACAAAATTCTTTGAGAACAACACCATCTTCGTCAGACAGGCAATCGCCTATGCGGGATACAACTGCACTGAACAATACTTCATGATCAAATGAAGTACTCTCACTTCGTAGAAGAACAAACAAGTCTAAATTCGTGATTAAACTTTCCATTCTAAGATTTTATAGTCGCAGATTTAGTGTTAGCAGTTACACAGTTGTGAACAAACTAAATTATAAAACAAAACTTTAGCCATTTTATTGCAAAACGCCAATAATTAGGTAACTACCCTCATTAGTTATCTTCTCATTAGCTAATGAAAATTTATAATTGTCACTAACTATTCTTAGAACTCATAGCACTGCTTATTAACAAATTAGCTTACTTATCAGGAAAAGTTGAATGTAATCCATAGTTGGCATTGCCGTGAGATATTGAAAATCATTAAATCACCTATAAAGACTCATTAGAAGACCTAATCAGTGTAGTTACTTAATCACTTCTTTTCGGACTCATTAGAAGAGTAAACAATTGGTAATTTGGTTGTATGAAAAGTTTTAAAACTCATGATGTGTTGATAAATATCTAGCTCAAGCATAGTTGTCTACGTGTCGGTGTACTATAAACCTCTGCCAACTCCTTCGGAAATATAGGAGTGATGCTATTTTATGTTACGTGTAGTTAAAAGTCCGTGTTCTTCAACATAAACACTAAAAGGAATCGTTTCATATGAAAAAACAAATGAAAATATTTTGACGATTTAAAAAAAAAAACGGCACGAAATTTTTCGTCAAATCCGCAACCAAAAAATTATAAATAATTAGCACTATGACCACCTCCAAGGATATTACGGTTAAACATGCCGTTTAGGAGATAATTCGATTTTTCATACTAGCTCCATACATTTTTTCACACATTTACTTCATATGACATTTTATAGAACAGTAATGATCAGCAGAAGTCATTTCCAGCAAAAAAATAACATTTAAGAAATCGAGATCCTATGTCTTCTACAGCCGATTTTCGATCCACCGTGCGCCGTCGTCCGTAATATCTAGTACATTACAACTGCTCCGCGTCGCGTCGCGTCGGCGTCCCGTCCCGCCGCGCCGCGCCCGCTGTGTGCAGAGACCTTTACTATAGTTTTTACCGCGTGAGTGTTGTCTTAGTATTTTTAAATCACACTAATATTATAAAGGCGAAAGTTTGCAAGTGAGTCTGTATGTTGTCTCGTCTTCACGCTCAAACGGCTGGACCAATTTTGATAAAATGTATGGATGTAGCTGATACCCTGGATTAACATTAGGCTACTTTTTATCCCGATATTCCCACGGGATCGACCCTTATGCGGGTGAAACCGCGGGGAGCAGCTAGTCTTTATTATATTTGTTGTAAATATGATTGCTAAGTGTATAAAATTGATGCGTTGCGAAGGTGGTTTTGTGTTGAGATCCAGTGAGTTCTTAAAATCGATCGAAGCACGAAAAGCTGACGTACCCTAAGGACTTTGCAGTTAGAGTATAGCTCAGATGTTGGGAATCTGTAGGGTTTTCTAGTCATTACCTTACATAAGTATCCCTCTTTGTGCTACTCGTATTTCTACTCTAATATTTTAGTTTTTGTTGCTCCGCCCCATGCAGTGATACAAATATCCAATAACAGATTGGCAAAGAGCATAATAAACCATCTTCAGAGTGTCCAGATTGGCCGACTCTCTCAGTGACTTAAAGACGTGTATGAGGCGCAATTGTTCTTGTAGTAAAGGCATCAATCTGTTTGTCCCATCTTAGTCCATCGTCAATATGAACTCCAAGATATTTTATATTGACAGATCTAGTAAGAGATGGACAGTCACAAGATGGTGTTGGATTTGAGCATGAGTGAGCTGTAATACTAAAGTTATGTATGTATGTGACGGCCTCGTGTTACGGCGGATTGCGAATGTTGTGTAAGTGGTTTTGGTTGAGTATCAGAAGGTTAGAGTTTAGATATTTCATTATTTTGGACAGGGCTTCGGACCTACTTGGGTCAAGGCTACTACAGATAGTAGCCTTGACCCAAGTAGGTCTGATAACGAGTATCGGGGTGTCATCTGCGTACGCGTAGATGCCACAGTTAGGCAGGTTCATCTTGCAAAGGTCGTTTACGTAGATTTGAAAGAGTATGGGGCCGAGTATACTACCTTGGGGGATGCCATATATTATTAACTCCTCGTCACTATAATAAGCATCAACCTTGACAAGCTGCGTTTGATTATTGAGATAACTTTAAAAAAAATCAAGTGATATTCCACGCAAACCAATATGTTCCAACTTGTCAATAAGTTTGGGAACAGAAACCATGTAAAAAGCTTTAGAGAGGTCCAGATAGATCCCCAGAAACTTTGTTTTATTTTCAAGCTTCCTGGCAACCTGTTGCGTAAAGTCTTAAACTTCATCTTCCGTCGACACCCCTATACGAAAGCCGTATTGTTTTTCTGCAATGATGTGGTGTTTGTCCAGGAAGTTCCTTAGAACATTTGCCAGGATCCTCTCCAGTATTTTGGAAAGGGCCAGTCAAAACAGAAATTTGCCTATAGTTACTAACACAGCTTCTGTCCCCTGCCTTGTGAATTGGATGTATTATTGCCTTCTTCAGGGCATCCCGAAATACACCCATTTGGAGGTTGCGATACCGTTGATACCGTTGGTTGTTACAGAGACAGGTTATAGGGGGAACCAATACCTACATATCGTTTTTAACAATATGGATGAGATACCATCCCAACCAACGGCGCAGTCATGACGTACCTAATTGTAAAATGAGAGATTCCAATTCTGTTGCATCCACTTCCAACACGGCAACAGAACTGTCAATTGGATTATGAGTACTGTTATTAATTTGAATGGAAGGATCACTTGCCCCTGTTGTCCGTCCGGGTGCCTGTGACACAATTGGTGCAGCCAAACTTTTACCTACATTACTAAAGAAGTGATTTATTACCTCGTATAAGGAAGATTTAGGATCGTCTTTTAATTTGAGCAGCTCTTAAGGGCTGAAATGGGTCTTTTGTGTGTTTGTTATTTGTTTAATTGTATTCCAGTGATAGGCATAATTTTAATACTAGAAATAAAGATAAAATAGATCAACCATTTTTCAGATTATCTAAGGTACATACATCTTTTATGGGGTACTGTGTTAAATGTTACAATAAAATACCTTCTGATATATTACAATTAAATGAAAGAAAATTTAAAACTCAATAAAAGTACACTTTGTAAACAAACATATTACAAATTAGGGGATTATTTCCAAGATAAGAATGCTTCGAAACATGCTGGTCCTGCTCCATAGGACAATTTAGAGTCTAGACAAAATCAAACTGGTTGCTAATTTAACTGTATAATTTATAATTTTTATGATATTAATTTTATTTTCTGTGATTAATATAAATTTAACTCACACACTGACTTATTATTATCTATATGTTGAATTTTTTTTTTTTGGGAAATCCTGTCCAATGTTTGTAAATATGTGAGCACCATGTACCTATCGCATTTATTAATTTTTCTGTTATTACTTCACTTTTCATTCTTTTTACCAATTGTGGTAAGTAATTTTTTTATTTTTTTTTTTATTCTAGGTACATCGTCTTCGCCTATAAATATTAATTAATCTATACAAACAATTGTTAACATTTTAAAAGAGTAAGTATGGAGTTTCTTGCTCATTCTTTTCCATAAATAACTACATTTTGGAAGGCGCAACTAGAATCAATTAACTATTCATGTAACTTTTGACGTTCAAAAGTGCATCTTCGTGCCTATTTGAAATAAATGATTTGACTTTGACTTTACCATAATTATGATTTTAGGATTATTTTTTGCTTTTTCTAATTCTGACGTCTCGTAAGCTATTTTCAGTTTTTGAAGTAAGTTATTACAGAAATTTCTGTAGCGTGTTTATGTTTTTTTCAGGATTAGATTATCAGGAGCTTTTTTTGTTTTGATGTGCATTTTATCTCTTATTTTTATACATTTTAATAAACCAGGAGTCATCCATGGATTAATTGTTCTTTTTTGCCTGGGAATTTTACCCTTTTTTGAATGTTTTGTAATTACTGATTTAACAATATCTAAAAATCTATTCATGCATTACGTTTACGTAATCAATTTGGTATAGTACCGTAAAGTCCGTATTTTCTAGCTCAACAATAATGGCTTCGTAATCTAGGCGGATACATTATTCATTTTCCTCGTTGGACTAACGTGAGCTATGGATAAAAGAACAGGCTTGTGATCCGTAACATGAGATTCCAATACTAGTATGGTAGATCGATAATACGATTTGAGGAGCAGGTGATCAATGCAGTGCTCCAGTCGAGTAGGGAATAGGTGGGTCGGCATCAGCCCATACGAGGCATTAATTGTAAGGTATTAGAAGCTTTGATCGTTCCTACTATTTGGACATATATCTATGTTTAGATCTCCTACAAAGACGATATTAAGGCAGGAGGATATTTTCTGATACACATCACACAGGCTTCTCGTGAAATTGTTAAATTCCTCTCTAGAATTGAAAGAAGGGGAGCGATAAACGGCGACCACAGATAACTTTTTGTCTATTTGACATACTAGGCAATTCCCCCCTTCAAAAGACGGCTCCCACACGGAGCTTTGTAATCCTACTTTTGTGTATATTATAACTCCATCGCTTTGATTAGCGTTGATAGCTGACGAGTGAGACTGAAATCCATCTAGAACAGGTAATGTAGGTACTGACTTTACTCAACCAGCATTCCATCAAAACTGATGTCAAGATTCATTTTTATCAAATTTTGCAAAACGTGAAGTTGTTTTATATTGAGACACGAAGCAACAAAATACGATCTAGAGGAATGAGATCCAATTGTGTTACTTCGTGTCTCAATATAAAGCTTTATAAAAGGTAGATATAAGAAAATTCTATAATAGACACACTTACTGAGATAACTGACTGAGCCGTTTTTCATAATTCCTTCTGTCACGAGATAATATTTTTTTTAAGGGGTAGCGCTAGTGGACCTGTGATCGCCCTCAAATTGTGTAACAATCACGTAACAATTGTGCCCTTCACCACACAACCCTCACATTTGAAAACTTCATGAAAAAAAAAAATCTCTGTTTGTATTATCTCTGGAATCCCGTATCGACTATTTTCGAGATTTAGCATATCTAGCGTTACGACTATTTCTTGGTTATTTTTTGGAATTGAAACCAAGTCGATACTCCCAGCCGTTTGCTTGCACTAGAGGTGAGGATTCTGTGGAGATATTTACTCTACAATCCTCACCAAAATAAAGCTATAAAACTTCAGAATCATAATGCTACAATGGTGATTTTGAAATTAATTGTAAAAATTTTAAAGTTTAAAATAGTTTGGAGAAATTTGACAGTGGTGCCGATTCCCTTGTTCACAAACTAAACTAAATTTAAGTTCAGTGCATCTTTTTCTTTCTATTTCATTAAGAAAAGGACAGAAGACACATTTTAGTTCAGTCCTGTCAAATTAATCAGCGTGAAGCGTCTGTCATTACTCCATAAAAAATTAGACGTGATTAAAAACTTGCCGATTAAAATTACGTCAATTTACGTCAAGCGCTGATTAAATTGACAGGGCTAAACTAAAATTTATCTTGTCCTTTTCTTAATGAAATAGAAAAAGATGCACTGAACTTAAATTTAGTTTAGTTTGTGAACAAGGGAATCGGCGCCATTATTCCCTCCCCGACCCTTGCTCGTAAGCGAAGCGCCAGCCCGCGCTATAGCTGAGCTAGTAGCTTTAAATCCCCCAGATAATAATCTTAGCCCTGATTTTATCCAGCCACCGTCGCGTCGGTCCCTTGCCATCCCTCCTCCGACTGCCCTAAGCCGAGGTTCGTACCCCACAGGGGGTGCCCTTAGCGCGCAGTCGTTTAGATTATAAGTTTTTACGCCCTGGCTGGAGGCATTAAGTTTCGTTAGGAGCATAAAGGCAACCACAGGAAAGTTCGGTTAAAGAGTCTCAACCTTTCAAGGTTAGATTGGAGATGCCAAAGAAAAAAAAAAAATGCTACAATATTTTTGACCTTGTTGACTGTATAAGACTATTTTTGGCGTTCTTTAAATTGATGTTCATGAATAGTTTTCAAAGGTGAGCATTGTGTGATAGGACTTTCAAAATTGACTATTGCAATTGATCGTTTCGGGGACCCTTTAGGAATCCCTACTGCGAGCACCAATCCACAGACACGTAATAAAACAAGATAAATATTTAACAAAACATGAAGATTTTTATGGAACACTTGTATTAGACTACTTACATTGAGAATTCAACACCGACTAGTAGATAACTACAAACAGAAAAAAAAAAAAAAAATTGCAATTATGTTGGATTCCAATTATCACATAAGTACCTAATAGGTACCAATTGTTTTTAATTTATGTATACAACACTTATTATTAACTCCCACGTTATATTTAGTATTTATAGGATCCGAAGTAAGATCGACCTTCATTCACCAGCGAGGTAATTGCGTAACACACTATCAGTAGGAATGGGTTTCATTTTCGACATTTCAACAACATTCATTGCGTTATTTAAGTTTATGAGCCGACAAATTTTTCAAAAGTATGAAGCAATGGATTAGCAATATGCTTCAAAATCATTCAGATTGCGATTGGAGTATATTACGCAATTATAATTATAATAAAATATATATTATTATTATTATTGTACTGTTTACCGGATGAAAATATTTTTATCAGATATATTGAAAATGGGTTGCATAAATAAACATGTTCATGGCTATAATTCATTTTTATATTTCTCTGTCTTGTTTAACAAACGAATTAGATTCCAATTGAAAGTATAAAGTATACAGAACATGTAATAGTTAGGTTGCCTACCTTTTGCTGGTCCTTACCTAACTCACGTGTTTATACTTGGCAACCAGGTAATAGGCACATTTTCATCCTGTAAACAGATGGGAGAGGGTCGATCTTAATTCGGATCTTAGGCCCGTATTACAGAACCTTACTCAAGACTCAAGCATTACTTAAAACTAGTTTCAACCAATCAAATGGCTTGAATCTAGTTTTAAGTCATGCTTGAGTATTGAGTGTCATTCTGTAATACGGGCCTTAGACTACTTGAAATATAATAGCAAAAAAAATTCAAAAAAAGACAGTAATTATAGTATTTACCTATTTTAAACATCGAGATTTCTGTGCTTTAACTAAGTTAAATATTAAGTAATGTATTATACTTTAAAGCCATCTGTGATGAATTCTATAAATAAATGTTAGTGATAACCGCATCAAAATCTATTGTGTACGGTAGCCAGCACATCAAGTTACCATAAACTGCTAAATTTTCTCGTTCGATTTTAAACTTAGTCATCTGCATTTTAAAGTTTAAAATTATTTGGAGAAAATTGACAGTTTCGTATAGCTTGATGGGCTGGCCAATGTACAGACGCCAGTACATCAAGCTACTACAATCTGTCAAATTTATTTAATAGATTTTCAACTTGATCACTACAGCATAAGGTTCAAGGTTGATTGCAAAAATTTGACAGTTTCGGGTAGCTTGACGCTCTACTGGCGTCTGTACATAAGTAGAACTAAGCGCACACACAGAAAGAGATGAAAAGCAACTGTTTTTATACTATTATTTTATTACTTATACTAATAAAAACGAGTAGTACTAATTTTCTGTACTAAATATATAATAATAATAATAACATTATTTATATTTGATTATCGTTGGTTGGTGCTTCATTTCTTTTACTTAAAAGAGTCTATCGGGTCTCTGCGAGTTTGTTTCGGCCCCTCATATGCTTAGGCACCAAAGGTCCAGGACCAGCGTTGCCAGATGTCCCGATTCTGGCGGGACGTCCCGATTTTAAGCCCAAAATTAAAAGTAAAGACAGGCTCAGTCACGCTTTTCGGGGATAGAAAAATAAATTAGTAAGTAATTCGTATCAAAGTAATGTATTACATATTTATACTATATTCCTCTGAAGACAACTGCTTCACTACAAGGTAACCCAGAGACTTATGTATGTCATTAGTCTATTAATAGTAAAGTAACTTATTTTCGTTAAAATACATTTTCCATGGCTTTTTATGATCATTGAAAATTTAATTTGAAATTCAAGTAAAAACAAAAACTACTGATTATTTACTTTCTTTTTATTATATCCCGCTTTCGATTTAAGAATCCCGCTTCTTCTACTCAGATTTCAAAATAATGAGTTTCCCGAAAAAAAATCTGGCACGCTGTCCAGGACCCTATGGTCCCGAGATATGCGAAAAGCTTTTTTTTATTATACTATTATTTGTGTGTAATTTAGAAGAACTAAGAGCATACACAGACATACGAAAATTGACCTTGTTTTAAACAATTTATAAATATAGATTGAAATAATTTTATTTACAGGAAGGAGATGTTTATATCAATTTACAACTTTAATAAACTTCCAACTTACGGGTCGAAAAAAGCTATGCCACAATACTTAATTACCACTGCATTATTAGTTTTTCTTTCTGTGAAAATCTAAGGTTTCTTCGCCGTGTCAGCACAGTCGTCAGTGTTGTATGGATCACTATGAAAGCTTGCTGACAGACACGATTTTTCTACGGTCGGTTATACGCCGTACCGTAAAGAAACCGTGTCGTGTACACAGGGCCTTAGGCCTGAAACGGACGCCCGCGCCCGCACGGTTTCATACAAAAGTGCTCCGTCGATTGGACCCGCGCGTACAATGCGTGCCACGAAATATGAGACTTGACCGCGCCTCGCGCGCCCGTTGCATCGCCCCGATGACGACTGATCCCGTCCCGCGCACAGACCTCATACCGCTAAAGAGAGCTAAAATCGTGTACTGCGCAATTCAAACCACGTGGTGTGTCAAGTCTCATCTTTCGTGGCACGCATTGTACTACGCGTACAGCGACACGACTTGGGTAATTAATTACCCGCAGTTTAATTTTAACGGTGTGCATGTACCTGTACTTGCACATCGTTAAAATTAAACTACGGGTAATAAATTGCCCACGAAGCCCACCCACGTATGCACGCGCGTCCACACGCGGTGGCCGTCGCGGGCGTTTCAGGCCTTTAATACTTAAATCATGACCCGCCCCAGCTTCGCACCGCGCACAGTTGCGATCAGTGAATGTGGTGACATGTCAAAACATCGAGATTTACACAAAAATTCTTTCGGAATAACTACTTACAAGATAATGAAAACTGCTTCAAAATCAATTGTATAACTGGTAATTACACAGTGATTTTGATGCTGTTTTGTTGTTATAAACTTTAGAGGAACTAATACACAAACACCGATAGAAACGAAAGCAACCTTGTATCTATATAAATTATAAATATTTTTAAATAGATCGAAGATATTTAGCCAGCTTATGTGTGATACTATAATATACTGATAAGTTCAAAGTAATTCTTAGCTGAGTTTATTGTTAAGAATATTCTCTCAAAGCATTTCCTTTAGCATTCCCTCTATTAAGCCTTACCCGTGCAGTAAGACACTACACACAAATATCACAGTTTCCGCTCAATATTATTTATCTTTTGCACATAATCAGGTACTGTTGACATACAATGCATTGCTTAAGTTCTTCATTAAATGCGACAGTAAGGTGAGTGTTTAGCAAATTAAGGTGAATTAGTGCTCTCCACACCATCCTGGAAACTGTTTGCGTTATTATTAAATGGTGCTCCAAGCCCATACAGATGACCACTGGTGCTTTCAATGTTACCATCAAAGAATATCTGTAAAAAAATGAATGTTATTTTTAATTATCTTGCAATTAAAAGACCTGGATTCATATGAAATACCAGGCATAAAAGATACATAACACATCCATTAAATAAACAGAAACATACTTCTTTGATTTTGAAAAATGCCATTCCTGTGAGATGTGAATCAGACCCAGCTTGGTGCTGGGGTCCTACTCGACGCAGTTCCAACTGGTCAGCTACTTCTTGCAGACCACCTTTTAAGTTCTTGCATAACTTCATCAAGTACTGTAAATAAGTATAAAAAACATAACGACACCTCCTAGGTACAACTAACTGAAAAATGCAAATTTTATAGGAGAGCGAATTGAAGATTTCTTTTAGCTAAGCCCCTATATACGTTTGAGAAAAAAGTATGTTGGGTTAATTGAAAAAATTAAATAAACTTGTATGTGGTAAATATAGGTATATAGATGCCAAAAATGCAATAAAAACCGTTTCGTGTATCTAGCAGATACATACATACGTATACTTAGCGGGTGTCGATAAATAAAGGATCATGATCATGACAACGTATTTCAGATTATTATTAATACTTACTTTCACATCGTAAACAGTAGGAAAATACAATCTGAGACTTTCAAAGAAGTCAGTTTCTTCCTGAGGCAGATTCTGATCAGTTAGGATTTTAAGCAAATATCCAAAATCATAACCAGAATGAAAACTCAACCACTTGATATTGTCCATTAGCACAATACCTAAAATGAGTAAGTGTAAAATAATTAGTGAATTGAATAATGAAGAAGTCAGTGTTTTACTTGGAGGACAGAATTTTAAATGACCTGAAGTCATCAGAAGTTCTGCAAATTCTAAAGGCTCAATGCCATGCTCTTCGTGTTCTCTGAATTGGAGACCAGAATTTTGTAGCAAATCAATTGAGTCTTGCGCATACATATCTTCTCTGAAAAGAAAAATAAATAACATGACTGCTGTACTTTCAATGGAAGTAGACACTAAACCATTAATCATTATCATAATTATACTTACTGCAAGTTGAACTTAAAATTAAATTGCCAAGTAGTGCAGCCTTGTGGGGTTTTACCATTTTCATCCATAAATGTAAGACCCAACTGTATAATTCTTAAAAGATCCACGTTACATCTGGAAACATGATAGACTTAAGAATATAAGTGGTGACTAGATAGAAGGATAGAATGTGCTTTGCTGTATACATATTGCACCAACACCAAATTCAAAAAAGCTTATTTAGAAAACCAGGATACAACTATGGCACTATTATCGCTTAATAGCAGTCTTCCAGACAACCAGGGGTTTATTTATAAATGCTACTTAAAGTTAAGTAATGATTAGTGACTGTTTAACCATACATTTTTGACGTCACTTAACTTTAAGCAACGTTTATGAATAAACCCCCTTATGTATAGACATGGAAACAATATATTAATTAAGAGGGTAGTCTGTGATGTACTGAAATTAACATATCCTACGTTAATAGTATGGATATAAGTACTAGCAACAAGGCTCAACCAAAATCAATATGTAAATCACTAACTATTACAGGACTGATCTTCATTTTTAAAAGTTATATTCTGTATTAATACCTCAACAGCTGATATTGATAGTCAGCAGTAGACCTGAATTCACCAATTGGTCTTGCCACTACTCCAGGGAATTCGGTATCCATGGCCACCCAGTGATATTTCTGCACGATCTAGTGATAAAGGTGAGTGTTAGATTCACTTTTTAAAATTACATACTAAAAGCTAAGTTACACAAATGTAAATCAATGAAGAATTCATCATTCATCATTATTATTTCAGCCGAAAGACGTCCACTGCTGGACATATTCCTCCCCCAAAGCACCGCCACTTCAACCGGTTCTGTGCTTCCCACATACAGCGGATTCCTGTGGCCTTCACCAAGGTCATCAGTCCACCTTTTGGGTGGCCTTCCAAGGCTACATCTTACGGTACGCGGACGCCACTCCAGGACCTTTCGGGCCCATCGGCCATCTGTTATGTGTGATCATGAGTTCCCCTACGTGATCGGATCAGAAAGGAAGAGATCCGCAGGAGAACCAAGGCAACCAATATAGCCCGAAGAATTGCTAAAATAAGTGGCAGTGGGCAGGGTACACTGCTTGCAGATGAATTCATATTTCTAGGGAAATACAGTTTTTTTTAAGCACCTGTCTAATAACATGAAACTCTTCATGCAGATTATGATTCCAAACGTTCTTGATGGAAATGGGGCAATCATCTTTAATGGCACCAGATAAAATGTATCCATAATTAGCTGCAGGCATTTGTAAACTGATTAATTACTCCAGAAAAAATGAAATTGAAATTACAATTATTTGTATTAATGCACAAGTACAACACAAATCCCACCACAGACTAAGTTTTCCCACCCACAGAACCACAGAATACGTATACTCGTAACGGACCACAGAATACTCCTAGTCCATTAGTCCCTCAGCCACTATTGTATTTTTAGGGTTCCGTAGTCAACAAGGAACCCTCATAGTTCCGCCATGTCCGTCTGTCTGTCTGCGGCTTAGTTCAGAGACTCTTAGTAAGTTAGTGCTAGAAAGCTGTAATTTGGCTTGGGTATACATATTAATCAAACCGTGATTATATAAAACCTTGTTTTTTTTTTTTAGGGTACCCTACACGTACACCCTCGTAAAATCTAAATGAATGACTATTGCATGATAAGACTTTTAGGATTATACTGAATATGAAGTTGTATAATTGTTTTTAATCATTATAATTCTATGAATACATATTTGTTACGGTCGCGTATCGTATTAAGATCAACATACAACCCTGATACTGATCTGCAAATTGCAAAAAAACGTAAGAAAATTTGAATTTTGCGGGTTACCCAGACGCTTTCGCCTTATACTGACCATAGACAACCAATCTTACTACGGGATATTATGTGTGTAAAGTATGTACTGGTATCTACAGGTTTACAGCTGTTTCCGGTTAGACTAAAAGCTAACCCCAACATAGGTGTGGGCTAGGGTGGGAAAAGTCTCCCCCCCGGTGGGTTCCCGCATTGTCGAGGCGGGGGGCTCAGTAGCCGTGGCTTAGAGGGCCACGGTGAAGCTAAGAGGAACCCGAGGAGGGTGCCGCTCGTCGGGGCTTTTGCAGGTAAGCCGACGACGTAGCGGCCGTAGGTTGAGGTGCCGTGCAGTGAGGCGGGCCGCGATGTCGATTGGGCCGCTTCGCGGCTGAGGGTGGGAGGCCGCGGTGGGAGAGGAGTGCCGGTATTGCAGTGAGCCATTCTTCCAACCTTCCGCGGCCTTGACGGGGTCGCCACCGTTGGATGGCGGACGCAGTGGGGCCGCAGAGGAAGAGGAGTGTCGGTATTGCGTTGGCCGCTCTCCCTATCCTCTGCGGCCGAAAAGTGGTAGGCGGTGGGGCCACTGACCTGACCCGTCGTGACCAGGGGCGCCTGGACGCGGGGTCGTCTGGCGCGGGGTCCCAGGTGGAGGCCAGCAGGCAACGGGTGCGGGGGCATCCTTGCCTGTATTGCACAGGCCTCCACCAGTGTCGGACGGGAATGGCCAGGTATTCCCGGCCATTCCCGTATGCCCCCCCACCGTGGGGGCGTGCGGGGCCCGCCAGCTAGGCGGGCATGCGCCGGGAGGGTTGTGGATGTAAAGGATGAGCCGGTTTCCCATGACCCTCCCATCAAGGCGATGAGGGAACTCCGCTGAGTTTTAGTGGGTATACTGCCATTTTGGCAGGGAGTCCCACATACCCCGTCTCGTCCCCCGACACGCGTGCCCGTAATGCATTTCTAAGCATAAAAAAAAAAAAACTAGCTACAGCAACAACCCGAGTAGCTTACCTTATTCCAGGTATGTACACACGGACGATTTTTCTGGATAAAACCGCGGACTTTCGACCGTGGACTTATAAATTTATAATCTATGTCAGTTGATTTTGACAAGAATTTTGAGCAAGACGTCACTGACGCAATCATAGACAAATCTTTAAACAATTCTAATCTGTGAACTACTCTCTCTCCCGTTAAAAAATGTGGATTTTATTGAATAATTTATCATTATTGTTCCGTTATTTGTTGATACAAATGTAGGATATTAAATTTGTGAAATATTTGTTCAAGTGGTATCAGTCATCAGTTTATTAATATCGAGGTAAAGTTGTTTTGTCTACGTTGTTATTATTATAGTTTTAATTAACGTTATTTCTTATAACTGTAAAAAAATATTGTGTTTTGATGTGATGACCAGTTAGAAAGTGATTAATAATTTTGTTTATGATCTACTGCCACTATCCGGTGAAGGCTTTTATGGTAATCATAAACTGTGTAGGTGGTTAAGTTGTTTTGGGATGGTTCATATTAAAATGGCTGTTTAGAATTTTGAATCATTGCTGCAAATACTGTGAGGTGAGGAAAAGTATACATTAAATTGGGGCTACCAAAGTTTTCACTTAGTGGTATGTGCTATGTCAGAGATGCACCAATAATTTTCACTAAGCAACACATCAGGCTTTCCCCTTGCAGGAGCATAAATTACGCACACAAGCATAACGTGTGTGAAAGTATCGTATTATTAAATAAATCTTTGTAATAAAATAGAAACAGGCTTTATTGTTATTTTAGCAAACATTCTAGTCTTGATTTAAAATTGTTTAAATAAATGTTATAGTTTATTTTTATGCCTGTTTTAATGATAATAATATGACTAAGCATGGTTATCATAATTTTCTTCCTTTTTTTTTGTAAGAGAAGTAACTCAACTAACAAGAAACGAAAATGTTTACAAACAGGTCTAGAAAACTAGAGTATAAAACAATTAATACTAGCAGTACCTAAGTAAAGTTTTTTCTGAAAAATACTTAACATGCCATGGTAATCAACACTCGAAATACAAAATTTTTATTTGTTAATCATTAAAATTCTCAACAAAAAATAAAAAAAATAAACTTATGTCTGGGATTTAGAAGAAAGTACTCATGTTTGATGTTATTTATGAATCCAATAACTCTAGCAACAGCTGTTCAAACTCCAGACTTTGTGAAACAGACAAGTATATAATATTAATGCTCCTATCATCTCGATCCCCTAGCCATATCTTGATTCATTTGGGGTCAGTACATGTCTTCGTCCACATATTTCTCGCAGCTGTAATGTCTTCCATGTCTTCTTTCACATAACTGTTCCATTTTTTCTTTGGTCATCCCATACACTGATAGCCTTCCACATATCAATGCACCTACTGTCTTAATTTCTTAAAATTATAAAGTATATATTTGTAGTATTTCATTCTACTACAAAAACATATAATTTGACTAGTGACCTACCCTGGCTTGGCACCGTTTTGACGACTTGAAAAAACATTGACATTTCTTTATTAAATGTTAGTTTAATATAAGTGTATTATTCACACAAACCTTCCTGAAGAAATTGTCTAGATAATGGTGAAGTCTGCATCTAAATCCATTGAGGACATTAGAAGTACAATTTCACACAGGAATACACGAAAAGCAACTTTCATGCATAATATTTATAGATATCCACAAATAAGACTAACATTGAAGCAAAACCATATCAATAATTGAAAACTGTCACACAATTCATCTTTCTGGAGTTAAGATAAGATTGTCGAGATGTTATTTGATCCAAATAACACTCAGTATAATGAATATTGAATCAAACAATAAAATACACTTTGTTTTAATATAAATAAATTTTCTTGTACTCAAAATTGTATGGCAAATTAAAAATTCCAAACTAAACCAGTAAATAGACAAGTTTATTAGTAAATAATGATAATAATCAAAACACAGTCAAACTGAGGTTTCAAACAAGTGTAACCAATTGTTGATACTTTCATACAATTATTTATAAGCATCATGTACAGGAAGTCCATTAAAGCAGGTCTGTGCCTATTTCGTCCACTTGCTCCAATAAATTGATTGTATCAGGGTCACATTTAGTGAGTTGCATACAAATGAAGAGTATCGAAGAGTGCTTTAAATCAAACAGGTCCGCTGAATGGGTTTGATATTTTTTTTTTGTGCCGATTCTTTTTAAATAGAGTATTGTAAAATGGATTTTGAGTAAAATTTGTGTACTATGTGGCTTTTATAAATGAAACAGTTTATGTTTATTTTTCTGAGTCAGCTAGTTTTCTAATCAGTCCATCACCTGTGATTGATGTGTTCTGCCCAGCATCCACTATTGTTTTATTTAATGCAGAGCTTCCAGTTTAATTTTTATTTTCAATGCAAAACTACTTCTTTTTGAAGGACATAGTGTGCTTGTAATAGTTAATACTCTCCCCCTCTTTGTTTCTTCTCTGTTAAAGTACAGATTCAGGAACCATGTGAAAACGAACTCTATTGAACTCTACTGGAATAAAAAATGAGTGGGTCTCAATAACAGTTGAGACCCACTCCTTCATAAACGGGGTAAATGTCCAATAAATTGTTAATCGATCTAGTGTATTCAACTGTTGATCTTAATTGAATTGGATCTATGGCGGCCGTATTTTAGCTGTCACACACCTTAAAGGCAATCAACAGAAAGTAAAACATTCAAATGTGAGCTTTATTATATTGTGTATACAGTAACATTTCTGGTAGTCTGAAGTGTACAACAACGCGTCGGCAATGCGTCGTACATGTGTGCTGTCAACTAATGTAGGTAAATCTTACTTAGGCCCAGATATATGCCAGTGACCTTGTGTGGTTAGCTTGCGTGTTATGTACTGAGCTCACGCAACGCGTCGTACGTCCAGCCAGTAATAGGACTCTTCCATCCAGAAGTGCTGTCCCAAATAAGACGCATTGTTAATTTATTATGCATAAAAAAAAAGTATTTTAATAAAACACGTATACTAAAAGATCAATAATTAAATTAACTTTAAAAAGGTGAAGGTTTCAGAAAAATACGCTTCATAGATTTTGCGTCATTATCCGTTTTTTATCCGCTTTACCCAACAACTATACAAATTAATTTTCCAAATATTAACACTACTCGTCTTGACGTGATCTTTAGTATAAAATCAATAAAAGTCGGTTATAGTCGCCTTAATATAAATGTATAAAACTTCAACAAAAAGTGATTCAAAAACAGTTTTAGAATATCGGTATAGCTTGCCTATGTACACACGGCTACATATCAAGCTATACATTTCCATTATTAGCTGATCTCGCATTGTAGGTATAGGATTTCCGTACAATGAGAGGTATGCTTATACTGGAAAATTATAGCTTGGTACATACCAAGCTATAATTTTCCAGTATAAGCATACCTCTCTTTGTACACACAAATACAAATACATTTCACCCATAGTGACTATATGTCATTATGACATAATATGTCATAATGACATATAGTCACTATGGGTCATAAGAAAGAAGGCCGTAACTGACATGACACTGAATTTTATCAAAAATGAGGTTAAGATAGCATTTTCTTTGCTGATTCCGAATATGTTAATAACTCATTTTTGACAAAATTGTCAGTTACGGCCTTCTTTCTTATGACCCATAGTGACTATATATGTCATAATGACATATAGTCACTATGGGTGAAATGTATTTGTTTTTTGTATTATTATTATTAAGTTATGTTAAGTAGACAGCAACAACTGACAACAGACTTGGATAAATTATCATCTGCTTGTTGTTAAAAGTGGAGCATATAAATTAAGGGGTTTATTCATAAACGTTGCTTAAAGTTAAGTGACGTTCAAACGTCAAAAATGTATGGTTCAACAGTCGCTAATCATTACATTACTGTTGGTGAACACAGGCCGTGTTCACCAACAGTCAAACCACCGGTTAGGTATTTAAACAGTTGATTTATGTCAAATTTCCTATGAAATTTTGAGTAAACAACTGATTAAATATCTAAACAGTTGATTTAAATGTTGGTGAACACAGGCCTAAATGATTTATAGTAAATAGATCGGTTTGGGCTAAGTAATAACAGTCGCACGGGTCAATCGATCAGGTTAAGCTACGGTTGCCGTGGTTGGTCCGTAGATGGGTGACCATCTTTACATGCCGAGACTCCTCCGTGCCTCGGAAAGCACGTTAAGCCGTTAGTCCCGGCTGTCATTCGTGGATCTTTGAAAGTTTTGATCGTTACAGGTTGTCAGAAGCTCGAAAGTCTTACAACCAGTCTTATCAACGGGTATCGTATTTTATATACCCAGTTACGGGGTTGTGGAGGTCAGATAGACAGCCGCTCCATGTAAAATACTGCAGCTGGTTAGGCATATAAGATAGGTTTTTGTCGATCGAAGCTTAATCTACGCTTGCTGAGGTTTATCCGTGTCTGGGTCACCATTCATTGAGTATCGAGAGGCACATAGGGGGTGCCTCGGAAAGCACGTTAAACCGGTGGTCCCGGCTGTCATTTGAATTTATGGTGTATCTAATCATACACGAAATATTTTAAGAGAAACATCTATATGTAGTAAAAAGCCACAGCAACAAAAAACATTTTATTTTTATCTTTTTTTATTTTTACATAATTATATTAATTATTATAATTATTTAAAAAAAGATTGAAACATTTTGCAATAAATCCTTTACTTACTTATTCTATGAATGACCCGCCCGGACGCGGTGACTGGCGGCACGAGCGCGGTGCCTTTTGATAATAATATGAATCATCATAATTAAAGTATTTATTTTTATTTTTTATATAGTCTTATTTTTAAAAAAATCGTTTCCATGGCTTTTTTACCACCTATAGGTGTATCTCTTAAAATATTCCAGGACAACCAGTCTTACCAAGGGGTGTCGTGTAACAGAAAATGTCGACTGCAGTCGCTCCATGTAAAATACTGGTATTCAACTGCTTTCGGTTAGACATGAAGCCGACCACTACATAGTTGGGAAGCAAATGATAATTTTTCGAAGATTGGTGGTGTTTCAAGAGGGTAGAAATTGTGACTAGTACTGGGGCGTTGAGTTTCTATAATCGCTCCAGTTTACTTATCAGTTTCGAATCGCGCTAAGAATGTTGTCATTTTACAGGGTGACTAGATCTATTTTATTTATTTTTATTTTATATGGCTTTTTGCGATAAATCGAAATTGCCAGCTAAACAAGTCTAGTAATGTGACTGCGTAAAATTAAACTAGTAATATTTGCAATATTTGTATTGAAAATATGACTGGTTTAATTTTCTCGGTTTGAAACGAGAGTATTCAAATATGATATTATGTATTTTTTCGTAGATACATCGTAACTCTATAATTATGTTTTTAGCATTGTTACATTAAAAAATACTTTGACCGTGGGGTACAGAATCTGCTCTGGAATGAATAAAAATAATTTCAAATTGAGTGTCTAGATTATACGATCATGGCGTAACTGATTTTGTTGAGTTTTACCTGTATAAACTTAGTTATTTAAATTATTCGTTTGTTCCAGATATAAGGCACTTGGTTATCAGAATGCCGTCAACCCACCTAAACCTACGCGAGGATGACGTAGTCCGACTGGCCCTAGAGTTTCTACACAACCGCGACCTGCACATTACTCAACTATCGCTAGAGCGTGAAACCGGTGTCATTAATGGCAATTTTGCTGATGACGTGTTGTTTCTCCGTCAGCTCATCCTAGACGGACAGTGGGATGACGTACTGGAATTTATTCAACCACTCAGCGCTCTCAAAGCTTTTGAAGCTGACAAATTTAATTACGCTATTCTAAGGCATAAGTATATTGAATTGTTATGTATAAGATCTGAAATTAAAGCTTATAATAATGTTGAAAATATAGTAGATGAAGTTGTGAAAGTCCTTAGCGATCTAGAGAAACTAGCACCCTCGAAAGAAGAATACTCAAATCTATGTTTATTGTTGACTTTACCAAGTATTACTGATCATGCGCAGTTTAAGAAATGGAATCCCAGCAATGCACGCGTGCAGTGCTTCAGAGAGGTGTATCCTCTCGTAGAACAATTCTTGCCTTGTGACAAAAAATCCAGCGGGTCGGTGTCTAAATGTGCAAAAAATGATCGATTAATGCAACTACTTATTAAGGGAATATTATATGAGTCATGTGTTAACTACTGCCAGGCGAAAGCCACAGGGTCCAAGGAAGCACAATCGAATGAAGTTAATTTTTCGAGGTTACTCGACGGTTCTGGTTTTGATGAATCGGATCTAAGCTTGCTGTCGTGGCTGCAATCTATTCCAGCTGAGACATTTAGTGTTCCATTTGAGCAGAGAATGTTAAATGTAGACGTGGAGAAGTTGGAGCGTCCATCTTTGCACACCTCGTGGACGGAGCACATGCTTGTCACGCCGATAAAGCCGCGCACGTTCCCTCATTTGGCGATGCCCTTTAGGAGACCGCGCTCGGCCGCCGACGCTATGACGAGATCATTGCGTCCGCTTCCTGACGGCGCTCCACGACATCCTGCTGTTATGGCTCTCTCAGCAATCGATTATGGACCTTCGTCTTCTTGTTTTGCCGGATTTCATCTTACTGGAATTAAAGGCAGCAGACTAATGAACACGTCGGTGGATAGATTATTTGATAGTAAAAATGCCGAGAGTATTTTCAACGGACTGAATGAGTCCCTGAAGACAATTGACGAGGCTACGTTGAAACCCATCGGTGAGTTTACGGCTTCTACGAAAACGAATGATAGTAGCATCGACGCGTCGAACGCCACTACTCCCGAGCACAGGGGACAAGATTACTCAGCCTCTACGTCGATATCAAACACGGCAGCGTCGACTGAACGCTCATCACTCGCGGAGCGCACGCCGCAGCAGGCTGAAGCGGCAATGTTGCCGGGCGCAGATGGAGATTTTAGAAGGGAACTACTTAAAGAATATCAAATCCAAAAACAACGCGAGTGCGATGATTATCTTCGCAATCTCTGCTCTTCAGACTTGAGGCAACAGAAAATGTAATTATATTTAAACTCAGTTGGATAGTAACAGTTATTTTAAAGAACATTTCGAATTATTTATGCATTTACTTTCGTTTACTTTCAGGATGGAGCAAATAGAAGATGTTGCATCACCTTTTCCGTCAGCTGTCAAGAATCCACAACAGATAACTGCCGATAAAGGTCGCGAGCAGGCACCATTTATCAGGTAATTTCTCACCTACTTAGAGTATTTGCTACTGCTTATTTTAATGCTAACATATATAATCAAATATTTACCTTAGTTGACTTAGATATATATTGAAAAATGCGAAAAATCGCTTATAACATCTTTATAAAAGATATTATGTTTGTAATTGATAGTAGATGATTACTAGTATGCAATGCATGCACGAAGCAGCAAACAGTAATAATTTTTCTTACGGAGTGGTGTACTTTCTTCGGTAGAGCGAGCAAGCAATTTGTTCTGAATGTTTGGTCGCCAACTGCTCTTGAGCTGTTTTCTCTAACGAGCCGATAAATTACAATGTAATATGTAAAGTAGTCTAGTGTTATCCGTTTGAATTGAATAGTGTATGAAACCGAAATCAAGTCAGTGCATCGTCGTGTAATATACATTTCTCATGTTTTAAATGTATCGTTTCAGGAAAAACGAAATTATCGAATCGCCGGAAATGGGAGACCCGAAAAACGTAAGAATATTTTTTATGTAACTTTCCGAACATTGACCGCGTTTATCGTGTTTAGCCTTGGCCATTTGTTTTAACTTATGTTGTGTATAAACGACAAAACACGTCTTGCCTTATGCGAAATGATAGATGTTACAAAAAAAGTGAAGCTTCACTTAATATCGAACATTAGTGCCCGTTTCATAATGCTTCATAAAAAAACCATGTAAAACCATATAGATGGAGGAATTTCGTTTCCACAAAACGAATCGTTGAGTTTTGGAATTACAATATGAAAGCGAAGCGTATGTCTTTCATCGAGAATTAAAATAAATAGTCTTAATATTACAATGCAGTAACTTTTTACATTTTACGAGATTTCTCGTCGAAAGGCAGCGTTCACGGTCCAAATAGAAATATATTTTTTAAAGATTTTCTAGGTCGGAACATGTATGAATTGACGTTGTCCGTCTCATACATCTGAGATGCTATTATTCTCTTAATTAGATAAGGCGATACATGAAATTCGAAAATTACATTTGACTGGGTTTTCCAGATTTTGTAGTGTAATTTCTGTGCGATTTGGATCTAATAATAAAACATCATGAAATTACGGTGAGATGGCCAAAGAAACAGCTTAATTCTCTATTGTTACGGTGTCATTTCATTTGAAACCTTCGCTTAAAGATAGTACACAGAATAATTTATCTTGGAGAACTTAAATAATTAAAAACGCTATTGATTTTAAAGCTTATTGTGTCAATATTTATCCAGATAACTGTTGCTACCGATTTCCTATTAAAACAATAATATTGCCTACATAAACTGCTGATCCGACCACATCGTCTCAGTACATTAATCCAAGCGTGATTAGAATTTCACATGTCTTTTGGTATTAGCAATTACTTTCCTGAGCTATTAACTTACTACTTTTTGTAATTAATTGGTCGGTATACTGTCACAACTTGCGTTTACTCGTAAAATGAATGTTCGTTAGTCGAGTCTCTTTATTTTCTTTCTATCGCTTGAAAATATCACTCTTTAAATTGTTATCACATAATTGTCATCGATGAAGACTCCGTGGGCACGTTAATCATTGCTTGTTGGAATTGGAAGTGACTGGATGGAAGAAATAGAATAAGACTGAATGTATTTGAGTTCGATTGTATTGTATTGTATAGCAATGCAGACTAAGGTGTAGGAGCATTATGCCCCTGTGGGCAAATAAGGGAACAATTGCCTGATTCATGTTGAATATAGGTTTTCACATACGTCAATTTGTTCCACGCTTAATGTTCCTTCACACCGTAAGCATTTGTTCGGCCATTTTAGCAATGAGTACGTTGAACCGAGCATTACAAAGCTGGGCACGCGAGCACGAAGTTTCTTTGGTCAGAATGAACTTCCTACAAATACGGCCCTTTCGAATGACTAGAAATTGTTCGCTATCAAATTATTGGCTTGCAATGCATTGGATTTTGTTTTATTTCTGGAACACCATTGAAGACAACCCAGAATGACGCATCGCATCGTCGCAAATTGCTATAGCGATTTATTGGAATATCCCAAGCTACTAACGACCAACATTGTGATTTTTGCTTGAACATAGAGCTCGCTCCGCCCTTTTAGTTAATTAGATACAACGTAAGTTCAATATTTGTGGTAGATGCAATAAACTTAAATAATGTAGAAAAGAAATGGGCCGGGCATACAATCGGGGGAAAGCAAAAATGGAGCAAAGCATCAATGCACTGGTATACAGGACATGAAAAGGAAACAAGGTAGACCTTTGCGAAAATCCTAGATGAAATTAGAGCTATAGCGGTTGGCACATGTACAAGAACAGCTGGTGACAGAAATCTCCCTAGGCAATTGGAGGAGGCCTCTGCCATTGATAGGTAAACAGACTAGGTGGTTGAGAATCAAAATTAACCAACTTAACTAGACATCAAACTAATAAAAAAATTACATATGTGTAACCTATATTTGTAACCATGTCGGAATAAAGGCTTGTTATTGAATGAATTAATGATGATGAGATTATGCTGAACAATGATATGGTTTGAATGCTTTCACCACGCTTGCTCAAGTTGCAGTGGCGATTTCAGACCTATTCTAGTACCTATGTGAAACAAAGTACACAGACACACGTATGTTGGTCACCAGAACAGGAACAGGCATCTTCTGAGCGCGCTCGTCCCATCATAGTCCTCATCTAGCGCTTACCATCAGGCGCGATCAAGGTCTAGGGCAGGCCCACACAACATCATTCATCATCATCATTTCAGCCGAAAGACGTCCACTACTGGACATAAGCCTCCCCCAATTGGGGGGGGGTTTGCCATAATCGCCACGCTTGGCAGGCGGGTTGGCTATCGCAGTATGGTGTTACAAATGCATTGAGAAGGCTGCTGCCCATTCTCTAGTAAGTCCCTTAGTCGCCTTTTGCGACACCCACAGGAGGAAATGGGATGGTGCTATTCTTTACATCCGGCACCACATGGTACACACAACAATAAAAAAACGACTAGATTTAAATTAAGGCACGCGCTCAATTTGTAAATCTATTTAAAAATGAAATGCTGTTCGTTGGTAAGCGCATCTTTTCATAAAGGCTAGACCATAGATATAATATTTGAATTGGCTGGACAGATTTGGCAAATTTTTGTTTTAAAACGTTCCTAATAGTTCGAATCAGGATCGGGAAAATTGGAAAATTCGGGAATACTGATCGACCCTTTTTCTATGGGATTTTGATTTCTGTCGGGTTCGCTAGTGAACTATAAATATTATAAAACGAAGTCACTTCTCGTGGAGTGACCATTTAGATCTTCTAAACTACACAATGGATTTTTAATGAATATTCATCACAATGAACCTTAGTTTTTGCTATGGTTTTTATACGTTTTTACTAAGTGCTTCAACTATAAATCATGTATGAACAACACATTGCTCTGACTCCGACAACAGGAAACATTATATTTAGATAAGTGATGCTATGAAAACAGAAATTATATAATAGATCCATGTGAGCGTAAATTAAGAGCGCTGTCACCGGTCCACTAGCGCCACTCCTTTAAAAACATATTATCTCGTGACTGAGAAGGAATTATGAAAAACGGCTCAATCAACTATATCGGTAAGTGTGTCTAGAATTTTCTAATACCTTCTATAAAACTCCATATTGAGACAGGAAGCAACAAAATACGATCTAGAGGAATGTGAGGAATTTTATTTAGATCCGAGCCGTTTTTCATAATTCCTTCTCAGTCACGAGATAATCTTTTTTTAAAGGAGTGGCGCTAGTGGACCCGAGACAGCTGCTCTTAAGAGGCGATAGGAACGGGTGTACGTGCGTTTGAGCAATTTACTACATAATAATAATTTAATATTCACTTGTACCATGTACAATACCTATCTAAACAATCTTGAACTACAATTTATACAGGGTTACCTGTTGGTAAAATACTAACAACCTGTATTACTAACATAATAAACAACAACTTTTGTTCTATGACTTTTTACAAAACATAATACATTTACCAGAAATAAACCTTCAAGATTTCATTGTTTAATACATTTAGAGCGTTCAATTAAAGTATTTTTGTATGAAAGTCTGACGAATTATTAAATGTTAGTGTGGTACCAATAATGCTGTATATTTCCGAACAAAGGTCTCTTCAGCGGTTTTACATCAAGAGCTTTCTCTGTGAGTAGCTGGGTGAGTTTGTAATGATGATTTACTTAGGTGTTGGGAGAGACACATTTACTTAAAACAAACCTTGAAGATTTCGTTGTTCAATACATTTAGAGCTTTGAATTTTAATATTTTTATTTTTGTATGAAAGTCTGACGAATTATTAAATGTTAGTGATGTACCAATAACCCTAGATATTTCCGGACAAAAGTCTCTTCAGCTGTTTTGCATCAAGAGCTTTTTCTGTGAGTAGCTGGATGGGTTTCTAATGGTGATTTACTTAGGTGCTGGGGAGAGAGTGACAGCTTGATTTTGATGCGTGCACCTTCCAAAACAAAATGCGGCTTCTGCGGCTTTGGCGTGTGCTAGCTGACTTATATGGCAAATTATTGTGTGTTGTGTTGAGTAATGTAAATTATTTTGTATACTATTGTATAATCAAGTTTGTCTAACTGAACAGGCAGCTGTGCTGCTGAGGAGTTTGTTGCGCCACTTCCTTTTCCCAGCTAAAGCACTGAAAGTGGTGAAGGGCGGGCGCGAAGCAACAAAATACGATCTAGAGGAATGTGGCCGTTTTGCTTTAGAATGAATTTGGGACAGCGCTCCTGAATGGGCGAGTCCTATTACTGGGTGGACGTACGACGCGTTGCGTGAGCTCAGTACAGAACACGCAAGCTAACCGATCATGGTCACTGGCATATATCTGCGTCTTAAGTCTCCAGTCTTCAGTCTCCAGCTAAAATGCGTTCCATTCAAAATAAATCAAAATTGTATTACTACGTCAAAAATCGATCTACCTGGGGCCTATACTTCATTTACTATAGCATTAGAAAAAAGAGGCTCGCAGGAGTGCGAAACATTTTATTCAAAGTTAAAAGTTTAAACAATTAAACTAAAAATGTTTTAACATAACTTTGATAAATAGGTCGTAATAACATCTTCATCACACATTACTTACAACAAAACGAATGAATGAAACAAACGATTACGTCGTGATGATTTAAATTTAATTAAGATTAAAGGAAAAAAAGTCTTTTTTTTACAATATTTTATTTAAAACAACAACTTTCAACACACAATAGTTGGTGTAACTTCTTCGTCTTCATCATATAATTTAGTCACTATCATCAGAGAATAAAGATGAAGAAGTTTCACCGACGTTACCTAATAATAAATCTTTCTACCACATCATCCATTATGCTTTAACTTTTCCTCTTCTTTAATTGCATGAGCAACGCAAGACTGCCATCGTTCTAGCGTAATACTATCCAGATCTTGTGGGAGTAATTGTTTCTTCTTGTCTAATTTGAACGTTTTGTTATGTTGAGCCACATACCCCATCATTTGAGCCCATATTAATTCTATAGGGTTGAACTCGCAGTGGTAGGGTGGGAGGCGCAATACTGAAATACCCTTCTCTCTAGCCATCTCATCTACAACAAACTTTTGGTATAAATGTCTTTGTATTTTTGCTTTTTCTAATAAAGTTGCCCTAAGATCTTTTTCCTCAAAAGGAATATTTTTGCTTTTAAACCATTCCTGTATATCTGCCTTTCGTGTAGCTGTGGTTGGCAGCTTCTCCAATGTCCTTGAGTGGTATAGCGCATTGTCCATAACAATTACAGCGCCACTCTCAATTTTTGACAAAATTAACTTGAACCATTTTCACTTAAGTCTATCGCGCTTCTATAACATATTCCCTGTAAATTGAGAGGTCTGGCTCTTATGAAACAGGAAATCCTAGTACAAGAGTCAGGGCTACAAAGATGATTGTGTCTTGAAGTGTAAATAAATAATTTATTATTATTATTAAAGTTGAAGGCGTCCATTTCGGAGTGGTCATCTTCATCACCTTTCTTTGCATCAAATATTAATGCAGCATCCATTAAAAACCCTTCACAAACCCTGTGAAATAAAATTAATACAAGTCAATTATTCCGTACCCCCTATATAATTTCACTGCTGGAAATAGTTCATAGATAAATACTATAACAAAATTTATAACTTTAAAAGTTCGCTTTGCATGCGTTAATTCATAATACAATATAATATGTATTACTTAATTAATAGTCAATAACAATGGGCTGTTCATTTTTTTATGGCGAGGACAGTCCATAAAATACATACCAGTATGACCGATTATAAGTTGGATTTTTTAAACCAGCAGATAGACCTTCCCAATGTGCTTCTTTTGAAGACTTATTATTAGTGTCATGCCATATTAGGCTTTTCGTGTGACCTGTTTGTATGATAAAAGGTTATTACGAACCAATTTTATGAAATTATGTTTAACTGTATAATTAATTATAATGTTATTGAATGCAAGAGGTCACACACTGCTTAGTGCATAAATAGCTGTTAAGAAATTTAGAAGCACTGTACCTTCATTTAGCCAAGTGTCATCTAAATAATAATATATTTTCCTTCCTTTATTCCTTAGCCTTTTTATTTCATGAAGATATTTTAGTCTCCAAAGGACGATCTCCTGCTTGTCTATGACTTCTATGAGTGTACTTTTTCTGCTCCGTTTGATTTATGTGAACTTTAATGTTTATTTAATTATTTTATACAGACTGCTTTTTTTTTAAATCTGGCATAGACTCGTCACTGTTAACTGCTTCCAGCATCTTGTCCAAGGTGGGCAACTCATTATTAAAGAAGAAGGAATGAATTTTCCTGCATATTCCACTAAATGTGATGACATCAAAATCATCACGTTTCATGTGCTTCTGTTGGGGAGGGGGAGATTGCAGGCGACTTTTTATGTTGTACTCTTTGAGAATATTGGACAGAGTAGCCCGAGATACGCCTGTAAATAATAAAATCATGTGCGGAGTTTCTAAAATATAATAAATTTTATCACAATGCATGTTAGTTTCAAATATTTTTATAGTAATAATTTTATGAATCATCCTTACCGGCAACTTCTGCGATTTTGTTTATCATCTCAGTCCTATAATGAGGAGTATCTGCAGGCCAGGACTCCAATTGCTTAAAAATATTTATCACAGGTTGTTTTTCTACAGCACGCAGCGTTCTCTTTTTTTTGGGAGACATTATTATATCGTCGGAGTCAACTTTTGGACCACGTTTTTTTCGCCGTTGGCTTTGGTCAGACTCAGTACTTATATGTTGTAAGCCACTCGGTCCCGCACCGGGATCACTCATAGCTCAAAAAAAAAAGTAACGTTTTGTACAAACAACCCAATGACAACACTGATAACAATACAATAATAAAGAAATAACTAAATATTATTTATTATTTTAATAAATAACAACAAAATCACGAAAATTAAACAATAACAAACAAAGTATTCACAAGTAAATGACATACATGACAATCTTAGAACATTGTCAAGTCAATTTCACAGACGACATAAACCAGTAAAATTAGAAATCCCCGGCTGTCACAGCTTATGAAGGGATTAAGTAACATTTTAGATTTGGTAGGATTATAGTGAAACAAAAAGCGTTGCAGTATTGTTGACTCCTGCTTCTTTTAGGTTTTTAGCATAGGCACTGTAATTTTAAATTGGAATGAAATAATATATCTAAATGAAAGCTACTTAATTTCATATGGTTGTTTTTTTAAATGATTACAATTAAGTGTGATAGCTGATATATAAATTCATTTTAATCGATTTGGCGTCAATCGTAACTATAACAAGTTTATTGTACTTTTGTTATAAAGTGTGCATCAAAAATAACCTTTTTTAACTTCTGTCTAATGCTATTATAAATGGAGTATAAGTCTACTAATTTACAAACGTTGCAATGGTCTCGCGATTGTGAGTATTTGACAGTGTTTATATGGCAAATCTGTCAAAAACTCACAATGAAGAGACCATTGCAACGTTTGTACATTAGTAGACAAAACTGTAACGTTATGACGAATAAAACTTTTATATTTCAAAACCTTTAGCCGCCTACCCGTCTGTTTATGTAGTTAGTATATAATTTATTTACTCGTTCAATTATAAAACGTTCCGACTGTCCTTATTTATTGCTACACTGTAATTATGACCTTCATACGTACTGGATTGTATTATTTTGCGCCCACTCGAAATACTTAAAATGCGCAATCACATAAATAATGCGTCAGGATAAAAATCTTGAGTTGCGATGAGGTGGGTAGGATAAACGTGACAGTTTAATGGAAATTCGGAGCTTTTGTTTACTCTTATTTCGTCCTTGTATGTTAGGTTCGTTAGGGTTTGTTATATTAGACACGGGTTGGCCCCGCTGCTCTTTTGCGGTAACCTTTTTGGTACAGTAATAAAAATACCGTGTGGTGCCGGACGTAAAGAATAGCACCACCCCATTTCCTCCCGTGGGTGTCGTAAAAGGCGACTAAGGGACTTACTACAGAATGAGCAGCAGCGTTTTATATGCATTTTTAACACCATACTGCGATCGCCAACCCGCCTGCCAAGCGTGGCGATTATGGCAAACTCCCCCAATTAGGGGAGGCTTATGTCCAGCAGTGGACGTCTTTGAGCTGAAATGATGATGATGATGAATAATGTTTTTTTTTTTTCGGTCTCTATTTAGAATTCTTGTTGAAAGAACTATGTAGCAGGGGCGTAGCTACCACGGCATCAGCCGTATCAAGGATACGGGGACCCCAAGCTACAGGGCCCCCCAGACGCGGCCCAATTCTCATGCATTCATTTAGTCACACACAGAAATTCTAACCTATCGAAATCGGGGTGCTCCAATTTTCGAGCTCATTTCGGTCATGTTCATTTCATTTTCTTAGACTCGCAATGAAAACTACTACCCTGCTTTTGGCTTATTCCAATAATCCCCCCTGAGAGAATCCCCTCAGTGGAAAAAACTGAACCCTAATGTAAAAAAATCACTTTCAGGGATCTTGGAATAAGTTATTTTTTGTTTTTTCAATTCTAGTTTTCCCCCCTTAGCGGGATTATTAAGGGTGAATTCTAGACTGTTTTCAGATTCCACTTTTCCTCCTAAGGGGGATTTGTGGAATAAGCCCCTGCTTTGGAGCTTCGCCGCAGTCGGGTAAAGTTGGCGCCCAACAAAGTTTTGATACAGAGCCTCTTTATGACTAACTACGCCACTGATATGTAGGTACCTATTTACTTAGTAAGGATTTCCTTTATTGTGAAATGCCTTCTTTCAATCTTTTCATTACTTAATGGGATACCACGATAACCTTGATCGGTTAAGATAATGACTATCTAATTTATAGTATTTGATTAAAGCGAAAGAGTCAAGGTAGCCCGCGAAATTTAAATTTTATTACTTTTTTTTGCAATTTACAGGTCAGTGGCAGGTTTTATATTGATTTAAATATGATGCGCGACCGTAACAATTATGTATTTACAGAATTATAATTAACTAGCTTTTGCCCGCGGCTTCGCCTGCGTGGATGTCGGCTATCGCGTAAAAAAGTAGCCTATTTCTATGAAGAAATAGGCTACTTTTTACGTTTGGGATATGAATCCCAGGCTATATCTATGCCAAATTTCATGACGATGGGTTCAGTGGTTTAGGCGTGGTAAAACGTAACATACAGACAGACAGACAGAGTTACTTTCACATTTATAATATTAGTATGGATTAGAATCAGCAATACAACTCCTCGAGTTAGAATTGCCCTCGAATGCAATGATTTCATGAAATAGTCATTCCATGTGGTTACTTGGTCTTAGACAGTTGTATTGATGATTTTAACAATTATATATAATTCTAATTAATACGCTGACGCTTCCCCCTTAAGAGGGCGCTCACAGGTCCACTAGCGTCACTCCTTTAAAAAAATATTATCTCGTGACTGAGAAGGAATTATGAAAAACGGCTCAATCAGCAACCTCTTTAAGTGTGTCTAGAATTTTCTAATATCTTTTATAAAGTTTCATATTGAGACACGAAGCAACAAAATACGATCTAAAGAAAAACGCTCACATTCCTCTAGATCGTATTTTGTTGCTTTGTGTCTTAAGAGGCTACCGAGAGCACAGTGGCGCCCTCATCGTTTGTTCGGTGATATCTTTTATTTTAGAATGAAAATGCAGAAAATAAGCTCGTCAAGTTGTGCTTCACAAGACTATACGTTATTATTACTACAAACAGTAGTTTTAAATTGTTATGTTTTATTGTAATCATTAAAACGGAGCTTAGTGGCCACTATTTTCCGTTTTAATGATTACAATAATACATAACAATTTAAAACTTCTGTATAGTCTTGTGAAGCACAACTTGACGAGGTTATTTTCTGCATTTTCATTCTAAAATAAAAGAAATCACCGAAATAACGATGAGGGCGCCACTGTGCGCTCGGCGTAGTCTTAATATGAAACTTTATAAAAGGTATTAGAAAATTCTAGACAGACTGACCGAGGTTGCTAATGGAGCCGTTTTTCATAATTCCTTCTCAGTCGCGAGATAATATTTTTTTAGAGCAGTGGCGCTAGTGGACCTGTGAGCCTTAAGGATAAAGAGGTGTTACAACCAGATACAATGATGTGTTAAGTACATATTTTTGATTTATTTACTTTATTTGGCTTACTAAAGCCAACACATTTACATTTGACATATTTTTGTCGCTGTTTATATTTAGCTATTTGCTTATTGCTTATATACCATTTGGCGCATTCAACTAAACTGGAACAAAATATACATGTAGGTTGACTATTCATCATCTCTAAAATTAATTAAGATTGAGTCATTCGTATGAACTGCAGTATATTGTCAAGGGCAGTCTTGTCTTCAGTACTGGGACAATAAGTTTATTGTGACACATATTAAAGAGAACAGCCTGACATCACAAACTTTATCTCCCCTGTAACACAGGTTTTTCCTAGCATAGCCATTGATCAATATTTTGTGTTTGGCTATTCCCATGTTTAATTAAGTGTCAATCTGTACCTATGTGTACTTTTACGTCAAATCAATATTATTATTATTATCTTTTTTATAATTTGAGCTGAGAACAGACAGACATGGTTTGTGCATCAACTAATTCACTTTTCTTGTGGCAGTACGCAAATATTTATTTATTAACCAGTACTACATTAGTACTGTCGGTTTAAAATCGACATTATTATAATCGATCGGTCGGGAAAATTAGCTAGCGAAAATTCGCAGACATGATGGGTGTAAATATCGAAACATGATAAAACAAAAAATCCATTAATTTGACGATTTTTTTTGGGTCATCAACCGCAGGTAGTATATCAGATAAAAAAATTTTTTTTTTTTTGTTTAAATTTCAGTTAATTGATGGGTTTCATTTCGGTAATACAACAATGTTACTATTGTCTCACTGTTATTTTGATGACAGTTCTTTGACATAATAATGTTTGTATACTATAATAATAACACGACTATGCATGACGACTCTAATAGTAATTCTGTGGACAATGCTGCCGATTCCCTTGTTCACAAACTAAACTAAATTTAAGTTCAGTGCATCTTTTTCTTTCTATTACATTAAGAAAAGGACAGAAGATAAATTTTAGTTTAGTCCTGTCAAATTAATCAGCGCCTGTCACTACTCCATACAAGTTTAGACGTGATTAAAAACTTGCCGACTAAAATTACGTCAATTTACGTCAAGCGCTGATTAATTTGACAGGACTAAACTAAAATTTTTCTTCTGTCCTTTTCTTAATGAAATAGAAAGAAAAAGAAGCACTGAACTTAAATTTTGTTTACTTTGTGAACAAGGGAATCGGCACTAGTGTCAATTTTAAATATTTTTCTAATCAGTAACCTATTGACATTATAATTATTTATTACTAGCTTCCGCCAGCGGCTTCGTCCGCGTGATATCTTTATAAATTATAGCCTATGTTACTCAGTGATAATATAGCATTCTACTGGTGAAATAATTTTTAAAATCGGTCCAGTATTATATATATTATATTTTGAGTTTATTCATAACATAGAAACATACAAAAATTCAAATCTTTCTCTTTATTAGTGTAGATATTAGTGTATTTTGACACTATAGCATTTCGTTTAATATTGACATTACCTATTGCTTTTTATATTACACTAGCTTCTTCCCGCGACTTCGTTTGCGTGAAATTTCTTGTTGCCATGTTCCCCAATCCGTTCTCGAGATATCATCCAAAAAGCCGTTCTGTACAAAATGTATGCGAAAGTGAATTTTCTTCGTATATTTTTTTTTTTTGTGAAATTTTCGTGTTTTAATTTTTGTTATTCTGCTATTCGGAGACAAATCCAACAATTTTTTTTTATAAAACTAAAAAAATACGGTTTCTCAATTCATACTTCAAGTAACATCAAAACAAAGTCGTTGACCCAAAACAATTATTTTATTTTATCGTGTTTACATATTGATAACCATCACGTCTGCGAAGTTTTGCTAGCTAATTTAATTTGACCCTATATAAATGATAGAAGGAAACAAATAGTGGGCAAGCTACAAATGAATCGAGAAAACCTAAGTAGGTATTCCTATATGACTATACCTACTCCATTTATATGTTATAGCATTAGAAAAAGAACGGCCAAATAACATCATTTATTGTGTAATATTGTTGAAATTATCGCATTTTAGAGTTATTTTCTCAATGTAAATGGTGAATAGATTACATTGCTTTATATTTATTCTTAAATAACGTAACTTAATATACGATTATGTTGAAATATCGAAGGGGTTATAACCGTTATTTGTCTAATGTAATAAATAATTATATAATAAATGGAGTATAGTACTATACAATGAAAATTGGTTGAAAAAGACGGAAAGGACTTATTGCGTACAAATGTAGGGTGAATGAAGTGAAATAGAATTTAAACTTTACAATATAATCACTCAACACAAAAAATACTTAAAATTTGAGGAATTCCAGTATGACAACGAGATGCAAATCGTAACCTACGGCTCGCAAAATTGGGCTCGTTAAATAAAAATGTATTCAATAAAAAAAAATTGGGCACGTCCGGGATTTGAACCCGGGACCACTCGCACCCTAAGCGAAAAATGTCTGTAACCTTATAAGTTTGTATTTTGCTGTCCGTAATGTGTGAATTTGTTACTGCTCAAATACATTTATCTCTTTTTTACTGTTCAAACACTTGGCAAGTTAAAGATGATGATGACATCATGTTATTACTTTCAACATCAACTTTTTGCCATCATTGAATAAAATATATACATTCTAAGTACATTTATGTTACCTCTTTAGTGGTAGAATCACTCTAGCACAGTATACTAGTATTATTGCTAAAACTATAAAATAATTTAATGGGTTTATGACCGTTTAAATATTCTGGATATGTCCCGTTAGGCCATCGTTCCGTCTATATTCCATATATTATGTATGTATATTATTTATGTTATATATATTATTCTGTTATCCGCAAGATTTATGAACTATAGAATTTGGTCTTTTTGAAAAATTATTGAACAACTTCATAATCTTGTTTACCTTTTTGGACGTTTTCTACCGTCTGCTGGCCCACGCGTTAGACCGATTTTGTTGCCCATATGTAAATTGGCTACTTTGATACCTATTATTTCTAGGTATAAATTGGAAAAATCCTTTACCACAATTATTTCATTACCACCTAACTAGCACCTTAGCTGATTTATTAGGCTTTAAACAACCTGCATGTTGTTCAAGGGCTATTTATGTATACTTACGCTGTATAGCATCGTATTTGTAAGTAATTCAGCAGGCTGGTAGCACAGTACATTCCTCAAGCAAATACAAAGGTTTGATCTGAAGTTATCGTACGGGAATTAGATGTAAAGCAGTGTTGCAAATAAGTTATGTCGGGAATTATTTAGAGCCGGAAAATGACTGCAGTCTTCGACTTTATACATTTTCCGAATGTAGTTACAACAACCTTTGATTATTTGTACATTGCAAAATTTGCAAATATCTCTTCATTGGACAAAATTAATTGTAATTGCTGTTGTATTGTAATTGGATTGTTGCCGTTATTTGGAAAAGTATTATAACGCGCGGCGCATAATAGGTCTTTACCTATGAAATTGCCGTTCTGCCGTACTGGCTATTTCAAGTCCAATTTTTTCTTTTTTCGCTAAGAATTCTAAGTTCAAATTATTTTTATTTTTAAAACATGGAATTCTTTTTTGAAAATTTGTCATTTGTTTAATGGTTAGCGTTATGTTTTCATCGCATTTGTACGTTTTTCGTCATCATGGATACGTAAAAAATTCGAGTGATTATGGAGTATGAGTACCGTCGCGGCAGCAAAGCGGCAGAAGCGGCACGCAACATCAACGACGTATACGGAGCGAACAGTAGGTACTAACGATCGCACTACCCGTTATTGGTCTGCCCGCTTCCGTTCTGGAAATTTCGGCCTAAGAAATGAACCCCGTGGTCGACCGAAAACTAGTCGACAATGACGAATTAAAGGCGATTGTGGAAGCTGATGATTCTCAATCTGTAGCTGAATTAGCAGCAGCTTTTGATGTTAGCATCAAAACAATATTGGTCCATTTGCGTCAAATTGGCAAGGTAAAAAAGCTTGACAAATGGGTGCCCCATGAATTGAATAATCGCCAGCGTGAAGCACGCGTCGAGTTGAACCTTGCATTGCTCAACAGGCACACAAACGAACGCATATTGAATCGCATTGTTACTTGCGACGAAAAATGGATTCTGTTCGACAATCGCAAGCGCTCAGCAAGTTGGTTAGATCCTCCAGCACCTAAACAATGCCCCAAACGAAAACGGACCCCTAAAAAAGTGATGGTCACTGTTTGGTGGTCTAGCGCCGGTGTCATTCATCACAGCTTCTTACCAAACGGGATGAGCATTACTGCAGATATATACTGTGAAGAACTGAACATAATGATGGAGAAGCTCGCACATTTCCAACCAGCTTTGGTCAAACGTTCGGCTCCGCTGCTCCTGCACGATAACGCGCGACCTCAAAATGCACAGCAGACGGTCTCCAAGTTACAAGAGCTGGTGTTGGAAGTTCTCCGTCATCCACCGTACTCACCAGACCTTGCCCCTACAGACTTCTACTTTTTCCAGAATTTGGATAACTTCTTGTGGGGGAAAAAATTCAATAACCGAGAGGCAGTTCAAAATGCCTTTGAAGAATTTGTTGCTTCCCGTCTAGCAGACTTTTTCAAAAAGGGCATCAATAAGCTACCACTACGTTGGCAAAAATGCATTGATTGTATGGGTACTTTGATTAGTAAAAATAAAAAATATAGAGAAACAAGGTTGTTAACTTATTTCATGAAAAACGGCAATTTCATAGGTAAAGACCTATATTTTGGCGAGCCACGCCGCGACGCTTTGCAAAATTCCTCCTGTATCACTTTCGTACATTTTGTATGAAAACACTAAAAAAAGGCGACTAACAAAAGGTCTCTCACATCTGCCTTGTGAATCAAGGCAGATGTGAGTGGAAACGCTGGGAGAAGACGCGCTGGAAGCACATGATTATAGTATCTTTATTGCTCATGTTCTTCAGTAGGAGTATGTAAGGATCGTAGCAGGTGACGTTCTGTAATTTCTGCCTACCCCCATGGGAAAATGGCTGAGTTTTATGTATGTGTCGCACAACACAGGCGAGCCGCACCACCCTTTTGAGCATTGAAATGCGTGGTGCTGCGGCCCGCTGCGGCTGTAATGGGCGTCAACCCTAAAGGCTAAGGCAAATTACCACACCGCTGTGCAAGGCATTGCAAAAATCTCCTTCATCACTTTAGTAAATTTTGTATGAATCATCGCACACTACAGGTGGACCGCACCGAGCCGTAGTGCAACGCACAGGCTGATCGCTCGTCAGGCGTATTTTTGCGGCCGCTGTTATGCGTTTGCGGGAGCCTCATTACACTGGATTGGAAACAGTTCAAATTCAAATTCCAAATTTGAATCTGACTGAGAGAATTACTGCGTTACAGTGCAGCCCAACGCGACTCCGAATGTGCTTTGGCGCAATAGTGTAATGTGCGCCACATTACAAAATTGCGCCAAAGCACGCTGCGGCTGTACTGTGCGCTTAGCTTAAATAACCGGTTACGTTAAGTTGCTCTATTATTTAGGTGCGTTGTGCTTTTCTAGCTCAAGTTGTCCATTATGTTGTTTTCAACTTTGTTTATGTTGACACCGCTACTTACCGTTATCTTTATTGTAAAATTAGTCGTTTTTCTCAATTTTGAAAGTTATCGGGTGTAATGTATGAAACATGTTTAAAGGTTGAAGTTTGCTTTCTTGCATATAGAATGTCTTACGGCATCGCTAACCTTTTGTGACCTACTATTGTGAGACCGTGGTGGTTTGCCAAAAGGAAACAACCGACGCTGGGCCTCTTCCTTCAAGGATGTTGCCATTTTGAATCGTTCGCTTGTTATTCCCAATTATTATCAAACCGTATCTAAACTGCCAGTACAATTAACCGGGGAATTGGTACCATTTACGGAACCAAGTAATCGGCGAGTTAACTTTATTTGCCACATCAGTTAATTCTGTTAATTACATGCGCAGATACAACCGTAAAATAACTGCCTAGTTTATATTTTAATTAATTAATTACTGAGCGTTAAAAATGAGCGTGGGTTCATCTCATTAACAAATTAACAATTTAATCACGAGATCATTTTATTGATGTCCAGTTTCGTCACAATTTATTATAAAAGTTGCTGCATTTGTCTTATTGCATGGACTTTGGCAACCTTCGCGTGAACTTGAAGCGACGCCTACATGCCAGTAGGTCCTTGTTTATTATTGATGGCTCTCGTAGAGTACTTACTGGACTATTATTTACCTCGTTGTCACCTATATTTATACCTACCATATAATTGTAGGACACTGCGATAATCGTAGTCTCGTTGCTCGCGCGCATGCCTCTTATGAGTCATCGGTAAGCGTTCTGCGCACAATGCCGTCCGAACAGTCCAGTCGCGACGCGGCATACCTAGAGGACATACATGTCACTTAATGTACTCATACGCTCGCGTTACGCACGATCGAGCTTCGGAAATATTGTTGTCTAAAATTGTGAATTAAAAATATATCGTACGGAAGAGTGTTGACGTTCTGTGAAGATGACTGCCGTGAAGAAAGTCATGGCGATGCGTCAGTTGGACTCTATGTTTGGAAATATGAATCTGGAGGGGGAGGGTCGGCATTCTCCGGTTGTCAGCTCTATCGTCGAGCACGACCCTCGTTGTGAAGTACATGGCCGTTGCAGCACGCCGTATAGGTCATCACTTTACCTTCACAGTAGAGAGTCTACGCCTGGATATTACAGGGATTCAGCTTCACCCACAAATGGGGGGCTTATCATCAGGTATTTAATTAATATTTTATTTAAAACATTATTTAAAAAATCTGGTTCTTATCGTATGTTGTGTAACGATAACTATGATGAAACAGGCGACGGGATTCACTGGGGCTGTCTCCGGCACGCGAGCTGGAGCACCCGTCGACGTTTCCGAGTATCCTGCGGCGCGACCGGCACAGCCCCTCCGTGACGCCACCGCGGCGTGACACACCAAGCCCCACTCACAGACTTCACAACAAACGCCACTCTATGGGCTCCTTCCCCAACCTGAGCAGAAGCAACATCGTCAATTACAACAGACGCGATTCCATATCCAGCAATGGTGTTAGAGATATGAAGCGAGACTATGTAGGATCCACAAATTCGCTGTCCAGAAAAAGTTCTATCGACACAAAGAAGTCTTCAACGGACTCCTTGGACGTGTGGCACGGCAGTACCGTGCCTTGGGAATCTGAAAAAACAAATTCTGTATCATCGCTAGTGCATGACGAACGAGTCTCGTATGGACATAATAATAAGGTAATATATCATAGACAGTAACATACTATTTGGGATTAAAACAATAAGCTTTCATAGTCAACTTTATTAATGAATGTCATGATCTCGTAATTTTTTTATTTGTTCATGATTCTATAAAGGTATTGAATTTAAAAATAAGTTATAATGTTTTTATTTCCAATATTTTGTCCCTAAACATTAACGGCATGATAAGAAACTAATAACTTTATATGGTTATTATAAGTTTTCAGTATTGAAACTTGAAACTTGGTAGTAATAGAATTCTAATCTAAACTCCTTTTATTGGTCATTGTAGTGGGTGGCGAAATGGGAACTAGTAAGAATAATAAATACTAAAGATTCTATTTTTACTCTTTTCCGTTATATCCGCATTAAGCGTGAAGCAAGCATTATCCACGTTTAAACGAACCTCTTAATTAATACAAATAATTATTTGTGTTGCACTCTGTTCAAGATTTATACAATACTATCACGTCATTCACGCTTGTGTTAGGTTCTCATTTTGAACGATTTTTTTACGTAACACAATTATTACCCTTAATTAAATTACAGTTATTGTTGTAGATGACGTTAATAATCACGAAAGGGATTGCGATCTATTATAACGGTCGGAACCATTTAAAGTAATCAATTATATTAAATTGTTGCGCAGCCGCAGGTGCTAGAGACTTATAAGGGACTCGTATTAGTTTCAAGCAGTTTGTAAAGGTGTAATAATGAAGTGAAATAGCTGTTTGAAATTCGATACTTTGGTGGTACATCCCCAGTTCGCTGTACATGGTCTCTGATAGGGCGTCCGTCCCGCGCGCCTCGCGCTGACCTATACCGCCATAAATGGACATGACGCCGCCGACTGCCACCCGCCACGACTAAATCATGACAATATTTACATTTTATCTCGCATGCCACTGCAATATTTACTCAGTCTGTTCAACAAGATACGAAAAATTGTCATTAATGCGTCGTATTCGTTTGAACAACAGTTAAGTGAGTAGCTTAAGAATTCCAGATACTTCTGGACAAACGGTGAATTTTGTTTAAACTTGGAAAAACTGGAATTTAAATGTTACCAACGTTACGGTGCTAGCGGATCATGGATGACGTCAACTGAATGGCACTAGTGACCAAAGGAAATCGATGATGAACGAGTTAGGTAATCAGTCATAATATCACTTTGTTTGCATTAACCGCAGCTGCTTATAACGTAACTCAGAATCTCTCAGTTTAAAAACCTATTGCTTTTAATTTAAACTTGCGTAAAATTGACTTGCTAATCGGATTAAAACCATTAGTTGGTAACATTGCCTAATTGATAAGCACATCTCTGCAATCAGTAGAACAATATTGCGCTATGATAAATGATGAATGAGGACAGATTTAGTGTGTGTGCAAACAAAACCTCATCCCAATTTAATGAATTTCAATTGAACTGTAACTGGATCTCCTCGTAAATACACAGTTTGACCCGAGACAAGTTTCCAGGTAATCAGTCAATAAATTTCAATTGTTAGCGAGGCGAAGACGGCTGTAGCTATGGATGATTCAGTTTAAACGTATGTTTGTATTAAATTGTGTCAATGTTGCCTTCCACATGATAGGTACTTCGCCTTAGGATTTTCGGCGTACTCTCTGTGAGTCACTATAAAATCATGGCTCCCAAGTCGGCTTGTGTAACATAAATATTATTAAGTTTACGTAACCCATTATAAGATTTGCTTTATCGCTTGTTATTGTTTCGATCATCGTGGTTTTGTTAACTTGTTGGACTACAAAAAAGTGTTACAATTAGTGTGAGATCTCGCTCTATTTCTTTGTGAACGATAGAGTTTTTATCGTCGTTGATATGTTGTGAATTTGAATCAAGTTGTTACTACAATGGTATTTTGATTGACTAGTGTACATATGTATTTTTTTGCTGCGTGATGGCTTCAATGGCAAGATTTATTATAGCAGTATATCGTTCTCATACGAGTCGAATAGCTTCCTTTTGATATATAGAGGGGAAATCTATAGATCAGATATATTCCTTTCATCTATGGCACGGTTCATTGCTCACATGGCGAAGTTTTTTTAAATACATTTTTATGAATATTGTAATTAAGTTCATTGATTGTAAATATTTTCCGTAGCGTTCCTAAATGTGGTGTTAATTATTATTCGTTTTTCACGCGTAGGTCGAAATTAAGATTATGATGAGTTTCTTTTGACATTAGGTAACTTGTTTATTATTATGTTCTTTATATGGCACAGCCTTGAGTTCCTTCGTTACGAATAAGGTGACTAATTAAATGTTTGAATTTTCCTACGTTATTTCTAGAGTGGCGTGGGTGCCTACGTGAGCAATATTTGTATGATTTATTATATCGTGACGCGTGCGCGTGTCGTCTTCATCAATAGATAACGCATCATAGTTAATCAAACATTACGAAATGACTTCTTTTCTGTTATGCCATGCTTTTTTTGTATCTAGTCAGGCGTAAGAAAGAAGCGAAAGTTTCATGCGCGCATGAAGAATTATACGCTCTTTCTAAAACGAACGTTTGGAAACAGTTCATAGAGGTGATAGTGTCGTAATTAATTGTTTACATGCTCTAAATATTATTCCGTGATCATTATTCTATACTTTTAATAATTTCGTACATGCATGCATGCGAGTTTTCACATTCACGTATTTCTTCTTCGGGCAAACTATAAATTATTTCGGTTCGGTGAGACGTCCGTCACTGACATATTACTAGTTACTTTTACAAAGTAATGTTCCAGTAAAACATGAAACGTATATTTTAAAATATAGAAAGTCGACGTCGAATAATGTACGGCTCACAACAAAACGAGCACGGGTGACAATAGTGTACGTATTTGTAATAAAGTTTGCAATCTACGATTGTGTGCACTAAGAGATATCTGCAAGCGCTCTGCTCGTGAGCAATATCTGAGCGCGTACCATGCGCGTTGACCGCGCATGGGCTACCCCTTTCACTTGTTTTCGCATTCAACGGATCGAGCGGAACGTTAGCGCGCCTTTCTCTCTGTCCCCGTCTCTGTCTAACGTATGTCGACGGTGGTGCAACACTGGTGGTGGGCCGGCGCACGCCGCTCGCCGGCCGTGACAACAGTAGCGCAGTTTCCTCGACTACATCCGCACGGAACCGACACCGCCGCGCTCGGATGATCTATCGCGATCTGACATGAAGTCCAAACCGGCACATTACATAGACGCTCCGTTTAGACCGTGGCCGCCGCTTTCGCGCCAGGCGCAGCCGCAGCCCAACTTTTATTTCCGACCGCCGGACCCGATGGACTTAAGGAATTTTAAAACATCCTCGTCAAAGGGTTCCACATACTCGGATTTCTCCGGAATGAGTGCGTACAGTAACAAATCGCGGGATTACTACTTCTTGTCGCCGAGCTATCGTTCAGCAGGCGCTCCAACGCCAAGCGGCCATGCCGACCTATACGGAATGCGAGAACGACCTCGTCAGCTCAGGAACCCAAACCCATCGCCGCCAGCAGCCTGCCCGTGCAGTCGCTCGCGATCCTTAGAGGACGTGCGCACCGAGGTGGTCACTGAGTGGGAGGATGACGACGAGAACGGCAACCGCATCGTCGCGCCAGCAACCAAATTTAATCGCACCGCATACAAAGCCAACCCTGCCTTCCAAAAGCAAGGATTCCTCACCCGCCATTCTATGGAAAATCTAGTCGATAGACCACCGCAGTTATTGCCTCCCAAACGGATCTCTGCCTTTCAGGTAATTGAACTAACTTTCTATCCAGACAGTTGTCTCTTTGTGAAATGACTGCTTGGAACAGTTGTCTGTTAGAATGCCTTCAACGACATAGCATTAATTTAACCATAGTGTTTAACTGTAACTGCTCTTTGATATGTATTTATGCGTACTTTCTAAGCTCTTAAATCTACATGATTATCTTGTTGATGCTAAGCGAAGTGAGTAATTTGTGTATTTGTGGTGCTTTAGCGAACGTGTTAGGATTTATAATGGTACAGGTATGGTGGCACAGTGCTATGGGAATGAAGCATCGACGCCTCGTCAGAGCGCGTTCAGCTCCGTTGAACCGCAACGCGCCGTCCTGCGTGTGTAACGGATGTTCAATACTTGTTTTTATGTGATCGCACACACATGTATCGTACTTATAATATAAGTACTCTAATGTCAAATTCTGTATGTATTCATGCGAATTTGGGTTATCTGGTAACTGGAACCTGTTTCTATTACTTAGGTCGTCTTTTGCAATGCGAGTGTGAATTCTTTTGTCGGTAAATTATTGTTTCATTAAGTCAATGTTTCGACATGATGTCTAATTATGTAAGACGCTTCAAGCCGTGTTTTTATCACGTAGTTGTAATGATGGCCCAGTTCTTGCGTACCACATACCTAGTCGTACTTCGTAATATACTGTGATATTGTTGTCTTGAGAATTAAGAGTTTATTTACACGTGCATCGTTCGGGAATAGTAGCCCTTAAATCAATATCAATTAATAATTTTAGTACTCGGGCTTTTTCATAGTTATTCCCTAGTAGTATTACTTGGTTACTTGGTACAGTATGTACGAGGGGCGTTCAATGTATTCTCGGTATCGGCATGAAAAAAAAACGTAAATTCAATTAAAATTATTTTTATTTTTTCCCATTACCTCAATGCATTTATTACATCTTGAAATTAACTTTTCAATACCATGTAAAAAATTACTTTCCTCCTTCTCTGAAAAACGCGCATTTATTGCCGCCTTGAGCTCTTCATCGTTGGAAAATCGTTTCCCACGAAGGTCTTTTTTCAAATTAGGGAACAAATAATAATCACTTGGGGCTAGGTCCGGGCTATAGGGCGGGTGGTTAATTTCTTCGAAACCACAATCTCGCACAGCAGTCTTGGAAACACGCGCCGTGTGGACCGGGGCGTTGTCGTGAAGAAGCAACACACCGGCGGTCAATTTACCCCGTCTTTTTTCTTTAATTGCTTTCCGTAAATTTTGTAAAGTGGATGCGTAGGATGCTGCGTTTATGGTTTCACCTTTTTTTGTGTACTCAATCAGCAAAATTCCCTTTGAGTCCCAAAACAATGTGGCCATGACTTTTCTGGCAGACGGAACGACTTTGAATTTCTTAGGGCGGGCACTACCCTTCTTGTGCCACTGCATAGACTCCTGCTTACTTTCAGGGTCATAATTATGAACCCATGTTTCATCTCCAGTAACAATTCGATCGAAAATACTTGATGGAACTTCACCACAAAGCTCTAAAACTCTACAGCACTCGATTCGCACTTGTTTTTGAGGCGCCGTGAGCATTCGCGGCACCCATCTTGCACTGACTTTTGAAAGGTTAAGAAGGTCATGAAGAATAGTGTGTATGATACCAACGGAGAGGTGGGTTATTTCTGCTATCATTTTCATCTTCATTCGGGCATCCTCCAGTATAAGCTTCTCAACTTGTTTCACGTTTTCTTCCGTAGAGACAGTAACCGGGCCGCCCGAGCGAGTGTCGTCCTCAATACTCTCTCTGCCCCTTTTAAATTCACTTGACCATTTTTGAACCGTAGATAACGAAGGTGCAGAAACTTGGTAAACAGCCACCATCTCTTCGTGAATAGGTTTTTGACTTTTTACTTGTTTGGTAAGGAATTTAATTACAGCGCGGTGCTCGATTTTGTTCAACATTGTCACGTTAGCCATTCCAGTTGTCGTTAACTAAGGATAACTAGCAAAGTAATGATCACAATTCAATGAAATTTTACCTTTATACCCTCAGATAATGTCACTAACTAATTAATTAGTCAAATTATCCACATCATTAGTAAATCACCCCCATACCGAGAATACATTGAACGCCCCTCGTACCTAGTCCTACGTATACTCGTACTATAGAATATTGACTACGTTCACTAGTCAAGTTTGATTAGTCGTTTTTAATTTCACAGCATCAAGCGCGACTCCATCTTTTTAATCGACCGTGGTCTAACTCTGGGGATTTTCTTTCGGTAAACTATAAATTCAAATTCATTTAATTAACTTACACAAAGTTCTTAATATACAATTAGCATGGTATGACATTCTCACTAACAAAAGACTTAGACAGATTAAACAGCGGGTCCCAAACTAGGCACAGCCTGTATCTTGGTGACCCAAACACTAAACAAAGTTATTAATAAAATATGTTCTGCTAGCGCAAGATAGTTATTCATAAGATAATTACAAAATTTTGATTTTTTTAATAAATTGAGTTCATACAAAATAAATAGCATAGATACAAAACAGTACAGGTTAAATACGAGTACTCATGAAGAACATCAATCAGATGTACATTGATCTTGCATTTACATAGATAGTCATTGTTTAGTAAATTTCATTTGTTTCTTGGCAAAACTTCATCATATTTATTATTCTCATGGGCATCCTTAGTGAGCGCCATTGATTTTGATTCGAATTTATGAATATTATCGCCCTTTTTTTGTATTGGAAACAATCATTTTTCTCTTCAATGTTTTTTGAAAATTGCGTTAATTCACGAAAAATATCGTGTGCTAAACTTTTCTTTACATATAGCCAAAAAAGATTGAAAGGAAAATAGTGTTCAAGAATCCGCAAATTATATAAATTAGGTATATTATTTATGCAAATTATATAATTCTGATATTACATAAATCTAGAAAGAATGCCGACGTATACAAAATGTCATAAGCATATTGCTAGTAGGCATTGCCTATTAGCATATTGCTAGTAGGCAATAAATACATAATCAAGAGATTTTCTAAATTTTAATTGAAAATGGCGACTATTGGTTTTGATGATAATGCGGAAACCATAAAACGTATTTATTACGGAACAATCTCATATTATATTGATTTAATTCCAGACTAGCTTTTGCCCGTGGCTCCGCCCGCGTGGATGTCGGTTATCGCGTAAAATATTAGTGATTTTAACTTAAAAAATAAAGAACTTAATTAAAAACAAAATTTTATCTCCCTTTTCACCCTCTTAAGGGTTGAAATTGTAACAATATCGTTGCGTTAGCTTCCAATCATAAGCCTAGATAGTAAATTTAGTGATTTTTCTTCGAAAATTAAGGACTTTTCAACTTCATCCCCCCTTTTAACCCTTCGGGGGTGGAATTATCAAAAACGCTGAGACACGTATACATTTATTTTCAATCGTCATCCTAAACACAAAATTTTAAGATCCTAACTTCAAAACTGACGGACTTTCATATAAACTTCCATCCCTTATTTGACCTCTTTAGGGGTGGAATTCCCAAAAATCCTTTCATAGTAGATACTTACTCTTCACAAAGAACATTCCCTCCAAGTTTCATGTCTCTAGGACCAGCGGTTCGAGCTGTGTGTTGATATATCACCCAGTCAGTCAGTCAGTTTACCATTTTATATATAGGGTGTATCTATTCAAACACGAAATATTTTAAGAGATACACCTATGGGTGGTAAAGAAGCCATAGCAGTGAAATTTCTTTTTTTTATCTAAGTGTTTTATTTTTTACCTTATTATAGATGGAAGTCATTACCGATTTTATAATGACACTGTAGGAGTGCGTAATCATGACGACAATGCAGCTATTAATCTCAGCTTTATTATAAAATTGAATCAGTTTTTATTGGTCTATTTCAAGAGTTTTTACGCTTTCTATAATATTAACAAGGAAAGTTCGTATTAAGCTTTACAAATACTATTGATTCACTTTGATTAAGTTTATATTTATAGGACTTTTAAATTGAAAAGAATTCTATGTTTGTTGAATCCATTGATATATCTAAATAAAAATATTAGACATCTTCATCATTCTCTTGCCCTTATCAACCAATGTATTTGGGGTTAGCTCAGGATGTCTTCTTCCACACTTCTCTATTATATTAGTAGTCATCTCAGTATTCACCCCTTTTCTAGCCATAATCATCATATCTAATAATAACACAGGCGATGACGTGAACACTAAAAACGGTTGCGCGCTAAAACTCGCGACAATTTGTAAATATATATAACTACTGGCTTGTTTGAGCTTCAGTTCGCCGAATAGCGTAATAAACGATCTCGTACGTAAAAAATGCGGTAAAGTACACTTTCTACAACGCGTTTACCGCGGGCTGTGCAACAATGAAACGAAAAGCTACACCAATTACTTGATTCGAACCGTTTCAAACGACATTCAAATGCGTGTCTTGTCGCGCCGTGACTCCGAATTAAAACAGCGATATCACTTTTGTATTGCTCATTTTTGGATTTTATATATAGCCAGTACAAATATAGTCCTAAGCCGCTATTCGTTATATTTTTATATCAGTCCATCCATTTTTTGTACCTAATTTGCATTAGGTAGGTGTGACACGAGTCTAAAATATTTGGACCGTAACATCACGCACTGAGTAATGTGTGCATCGCAACTTTGTTATCGGTCAGGTCTAGTCGTGCGTGTCAATAAACGGGTTCCTACTAGGCTGTCTTGTAACTCGCGGCCTACCTTATCTATCCATACAATACAACCTGTTCTAGTTACCACACTGTTATGCCCAACATTCCTGGCTACAATGAACCTTGTTCATTTTGACTGCAAGCAATTGGCAGTTTAAGTATTATATAATCGGCAATTCTCGCACGCTTTCGAGAATCTTCAACATGATTAGTTTATTTTTGAATGAATACTTTTTATGCGATCGTTGTTCAACATGTCGTAGCGATTAGAAAAGGCCTAACCTAAGTGCGTCTATTTTTAGTTATATATATTTAAAGCAATTGTTTATTCTAAGGTTTCACTTGGGTTGGGTTATCGGTTCATTTTCGGAGTAAACGGTGATGCATGACTCATTCAAAATGTACAATTAGCGCTGTTCTGGCTCGTTGTATGCTTATGGTATCATACCAATTGCGAACTACATTCTCCGTGTTTCTGTGTAGTAGAGGTGTACGGAACACTGCGTCATGGTCTTGGGCCGGCGTGGTTGATGCGTCATAGCGTCGGAGAGACGGTGATACTGATCTGAGAATGCGGTGAACAAGGTTACCGAGGTTTCACCACGGTGACGCCGCCTCAGCGAAACATGTACCGTTCCCGTTCTGAATGACGAGCAGTTTTCACTTTTAAACGCGAACAAGAGGCCTCTTGTATTAGGTACACTTATTGCTTGTCAGTTCCAGCACTGTAGATGAACCAGCCAGCATATCCGTACCATGAAATTGTTCAATAGTGCCCATTTATTTATTTTAGCATCGAAAGTAAACTATTAGGAATCGTAGTCATACATACAATTTTAGGACCCCAGCACCTGTATTGCATCACTCGGAATGACAAACCCTTTCATGTTGACAGTACAACAAAATCTATTGCGTGATATGTTTGAAAATATTTGACTGTTCATTACAAAGATAATGCATTTATTGTTTTTGTATTATCAAAATGAAAGGGTTGAATTGATGAGGAGTTAAACATCGATGTATTACTCATCAGCCTCGCCTGGTGAGTCTTTTTATGGTCAATATGTTTCGAGACTCGTAAGACTAGTTGCAAAACGGACTTTAAACGTTTTATAAACCATCTTTTTTGTTTAAAACGATTTAAAACCACTATTAGCGGTTTAATAATGGTTAAAAATGTTAGACCACACATACTTCCTGATTAGGATATAGGTACCAAAGGAAATTATATTTTATGTATATTAATACAAAAATGACGTAAAAATGTTCCATAAACAGTGTTTTAAATATTGATTTTTCACTGGAGAAACATTTGACACAAGTGAAATTATTGCTTAAAATTCCTAATCAGATAAAAAAACTATTAATTAAATAAAAAATAAAAATAATATATAAATGATTTCACTTAGATGAATAAAAATGGTAAATGATTTCAATAAGCCTTTTAAAGTAATACGTAATCAATGTAGGGCCCACGTGGTCGTGGTTTTAAATGTGTAGTTGTAAATAAACCGTTTTAAATCAAATTCCGTGGTTTAAAACCCGTTTTAAATAAGTTTAAAACCCGTTTTAAATTAGTTTAAAACGGGTTTTAAACCACGGAATTTGGTTCAAAACGGGTTATGTACAACTATTCGTAAGACAGACACGCTATATTATCCCGGAAATAATCATATTACATGTCAATAAAAACTATCATTACCAACATTATTTTTATATTGATATTTGTGTAGCTACTTAAATATTTATTTTAACAATATTATTAGGTACTTAAAATAAACTTGGCGTAGCTAATCAGTGGAAAAACTGTCTTCGATTTTTCCATACTTTTCTTTGACAGACAATTGAGCAATAAAACAAAACTTACGACAGTAAAAAAAGTTGATTGAATACAAAATTCACCACATCTAGTCCTGATGATTTTTTTATTTTTATTTTACTATGGGTTTGCTCTTGACGCTAGTCTAGGTATGGGTGACAGAGACAAAGTCTACTATGGAGTGAGCTTACCCAGAAGAAGCCTGTTCACTCTCCCTTTCAATAGATTAGGGTTGTATGCGTTCGGAAACACAGGCGGAGGCAGAGAATTCATTTGAATTTTATGTGAAAATTATTCTTGAAACACGTCACCCAAAATAAGTTATAATTAATTTACGTTCCGCCATGTCATACTTACTTAATGTGTATTAATTTTAGGGAGAACGAGCCCTTAAAAAGTAATGTTGTCACATTACATTACATGTTTCATGGTTGTTGCAGGCACAGATCAGAAATGGCGGGCACCCTGGTGTACCTTTGTCGACTGCAAGCAGCGTGGGCATTGGACCTGAGGTCAACGGATCCAGGCCTACCTTTAAACCTGTCACAGTCCTGGAAGATCTTCAAGCTGTCCGGTGTGCCGAGTTCCATCCTAATGGCAAGCTATATGCCGTCGGGTCCAACACGAAAACGCTCAGGATATGCACTTACCCTAAAATTGAGGATGTCAAGTAAGTGTTATAGTAAATATTGTCGTTGCGACTTTAAGACCTCTTATGTGTTACTTTTGGCAAAATCACTTTTTTACGCCAGCCGTTTTCACATTTTGAAGCTCTATCGAATGCAAAAACTCTTATGTGTATGGGACGATTTGATCATCATTTCTTTACCAATTTCAAGATCTTACAATGTATGCTTCCTAATACAATGTTGGTGCTTAAAATATCGATTTTTTCATAAAGTTGAATTTTACAGTTAAGAGATCTTAAAGTCGCAACGACGATATGCTTTGTATATTATTGGTACGCTGTCGGCTTTAATTGAGAACAGTGGTCCTTTGCGATTGCAGTGGGAGATACTAGTTGGCTTGCACCCACGTGATCATAAGTTTCAGTCTTGAAATACTTGTAAGATTCCTCGGTTGGATTGTTAGCAAAACATCTATCCTGTTGATGCATTTTCCTAGACTGAAGCTCAGTAGGCAGGTAATTGATAACAACCGATGTTCAACATATAATGGTTCTCTAAGAACAATATTGAAATGCAATGTGTCAAGTGTTTCTTTCTTTTGCGCGTTATGAGTGCACCTAATTGGACATGAAATTACAGAGGAAGATGTATGTGATGATAATGGATTTCAACGTTGTGCTTAAAACTATCTGCTGCCCGCGGCTTCGCTCGCGGGGCTATTTTCTAAAATAAAGGTAGCCTAAGTTACTCCTTATAACATCAGCTATCTGCCAGTAAATATCCCGTCAAAATCGGTCCAGCCGTTTCGGAGATTAGCCGGAACAAACAGATAGACATACAGAAATAATATAAAATATTTTTTGTTATATATGTGCCACCGTTTATACTTTCATATGCATTTAGTTTAAAGCTGTTAACAAACAGACACTTCAATTTAAATGTAACATTGTTCAAGAGACCTACACCAAAAAAGGACGTTTAAGCGTCAGAGATATTCATCATTCCATCAAAAGCACTAATATTTCCGGGCTTTTATTAAATATGTCTCGCTTTGACAGGGTGTTTAATTATATTCGCTTGGCATTATTCAACTTTCCAGAGCCACGGGTTTTAAATAAGTCTTCCGTTGCATGTTTGTCAGATTTGTTGACAGATATAAATCGATACCACGCCAAAGTCATAACATGTTTTTTAGTCAAATGAGATTTTAGTACTATAATGTAATATTATATAAATACTACACATTCATAAAAACAATATTTTCATATTTTCACTAAAAACCGAGTTTCTAACCCGCTAATAGTCTTATCATATTATGTTTTGCGGCTGATCAACACAAAGATGACGTTAAAAATCTCTCCTGAAAAATCACAAGTTTAAACATACGACCTTATGCGCGGGAGGTGTCGAAATACGTTGCTGCGTAATCGAATATTTTATGCCACTATAAATGGTAGCTGTGATTTTGAGGTGTGTGCGATCGCGATGACATATCCGTAAAACACGAATCTATTATTCTGTATAGCATTATGCCGTTTCGAATGTTGTTGTCCCAGTATTAAAATTAGATTGTGACAAATGTGTCTTGAGTCTGACGCTCTAAATAAATAAAAAATACAGGAATATTACTTCCGCACTGCAATAAAATATCTCCTTAACTTTAGATTCCATTAAAATGTGACGTTTAATTCATTATAAAATCGTAAAACAAGAGTTTATCTTAATTCCGTAGTCTATGGTCAGATTTCCGGTACGGCGTCATGCCAGAGGACGACCGTGGACTTTCTTCATTCTGGCCGTGGTCGACCTTCCCCAATTCACTGCCAATTACTTGAAATTGCTTCTCCGCAAGTTATATCGGCCTTTATTGTTTTATTCGTTTACATTTAACCGCTTCGGAGTATTACGTTAGATAACGTTAACGATAGATAGATACAGCCAAAGCTATCGTGGTGGTTTATGATGTTAATATAATGAGCCATAGTAGTAGTTATTTTTTTTAACATACATTATTATTATTATTATTATTTTTTTTTTTTTTTTAATGATAAGATTGTGAAGTTAGGATTGGACTAGAAATCCTTATGCATACTGGTATTTTTATGTATTTATTTATTTATAGGAGAACCAACAGCTATAACAGATGGATAACAATAGATTTTTTTATTTTATTTATTTATTCAAAATCTGTATTAACAATAACATACATAAAGTCTGCCAAACTGCATAACAGGGTCTCAAGTCTGCTATTACAATAGTGTCAGAATGGTCTCTTCATTGTGAGTTTTTGACAGATTTGCCATACAAACACTGTCAAATACTCACAATGGCGAGACCATTCTGACACTATTGTAATAGCAGACTTGAGGCCCAGTTTGTCGGCAGTTGTTCTCGTCTAGCAATGGATTACAAATTTTGAAAATTAATGTGCTAAAACTTAATGCTTAATGTGCTAAGTAAACTATAAAATAATATACCTACAGTCGAAGACATTTCCGCAGACGTGAGGTTGGTTGCAAACATAGCTACGGACACAATGAGAGATAATGTTTTTGTAGAACTTTTTTAAGTTGATCCTTAGACTTGACATTCGATATCAGTTTCGGGGGTAGCTCATTCAATAATGTTGGTACTACGTACCTTCTAGTGCGCTTATCAAAGTAGTTAGTTATATGAAACATAGAGCCAATTACAGGTTCTCAAGGGTAAAAACAGAAAAAAGCTGTAGAAATCTTAGGATCTTAGGATCACTAACAAGCACGATAGAAAAGATTATCAATATAATTAAGGTACAATAAGGTCTATGCACTTCTAACGAAGTCAGCGTTCAGCTGAGTGCGCGCAGGTAGATTTTATAGGTTTTATAATAAATATATGTATGTTTTTTTTAAATAATTTGCACGTTGAATGGCTAAATAGAAAAATGTGTTAAACACAATTGTTGTGTCCCTCTTTTTTATTTGTGTGAGCAAACAAATGTAATCTTTGTAGTCATGTGTCAGTACAGATATTACAGTCTAATAACAACTTTCAAGCATTAACATTGCGGAAGAAATAGTCTCTCGACAACTCTCGAGTTATTCCGTGTAGCTGAACACACTCCTTTGGGAGACTCCATAAGATTAATCTATCATAGGCTATCGATATGTTCGTTATTATTTATAGCTTCATAGTTTATTAGCTTTAAATATTATCTGATAAAAAGTACTTGAGTTGTACGTTTTGATTGCGCGTAGTGGTAACTATCTTAAAAATAGATTGTTATGACATACTTTGTATTTTAGGGAACTTCAATTATTTAATATGCATGCGCTGCATGTGACAGTTGTTCCATTGATAAAATTTACACTGTCCTAATCTTTGTAAAGTCAAAGGTTGGCCATAACATGAAACATCTCATGAATCTGTGGTGCTAAAACCAGTTAAACTCCTAAAATTACACAAGAGTGTATAAACATGAATTGAATAGACTCTATTATTCAACAGTTTCTTTAGAGTTACGGAAATCATTTGCTTCTGAAATTAATTCCGCACGAAAGAAAATATTACGCATCTAACGTACCATTACATAATGTTATCGAATTTATGTTTTATATAATAACGCATATTGGTTGATGTTTTAGCCTATAAAGGTATACCTATCATATACTGCGACAAAATCCGTAACAATAACTTTATTAAATGTCAAGGCTTTTAGCGTTATCTACGTGAAAATGTCGTTATATCACTTCGGTCTTGAGGTTACCATGTTGTGGTGACTTAAGGCTCCCACAAACCGGTGCGACGCGCGACGCGACACAAAGACATCGCGTGCCGCGCGACGAGCGGTCTCTTTGTGTCGCGTCGCGTGTCGCGCCTGTTTGTTGAGCCTTTATATGTTGAGGCTACGAGGCAGAATGAATACGTGAGCCGTGAAATCAAGGATAGCATACCGCAATACTCGATATTGACCGCGTAGCAACATTTGCTCCCCCTTTGTGATGTCATCGGACCCTCAATTAGATCGAGTTTGCACAGTTTCCTCGTGACTACACATACTAATAATTAGTTCCAGTAAATACAATAATAAGATGGCCACAATGTACCAGATTACATACGACCTATTTTCCCCATAATTATCAATTACGTAATTTTAGATAATGTAGCGTCGATATTGGTGCCGATTCCCTTGTTCACAAAATAAACTAAATTTAAGTTCACTGCATCTTTTTCTTTCTATTTCTTTAAGAAAAGGACAGAAGAAAAATTTTAGTTTAGTCCTGTCAAATTAATCAGCGCGTGACGTAATTTTAGTAGGCAAGTTTTTAATCACGTCTAAACTTGTATGGAGTAGTGACTGATTAATTTGACAAGACAAAACTAAAATTTTTCTTCTGTCCTTTTCTTAAAGAAATAGAAAGAAAAAGATGCACTGAACTTAAATTTAGTTTAGTTTGTGAACAAGGGAATCGGCACCATTAGCTGTATATATACAGGCTTTGTAATTAAATGTACCGTAACACGATATAGAATGTAGAATAGTTTATTGCACAAACAGGCATCATAGATTCCTCTCGAGACCGGTAGGCGGCCTTCATTGATACTATTGATAATGTAAAACAATAGTGTGTACAAATAATCGTGCTCTGTCCACTTAAACTATAGTTCTGTTGCGATCCTTGTCGCGATCATGACGGGCGGTATAAGGCCGTCATCGCACTTACGAACGACGCGAAAGCGGTGAGTAAGCGTTCACGGGTCGATGGCCCGAACGTTAAGTTTGTACACAAAGTGTCACTATGTAATGTAATGAATGATCGCTTTGTATGTTATAGGTATGCTGTAACATACATCTGTGGAAAATTGAGAAAATATTCACACTTTCATGCGGAAACTTTTCATACAATATCGACTTAAGAGGCCTATCACAAAATTGCGTTCGCCACCCGACGCATCGCATTATGTAGCAATTTGGCAGTGGTAAATACGTTTAAGAGTTTTTTTAGAGTTCTGTAGTCAACAAGGAACCCTTATAGTTTCGCCATGTCCGTCTGTCTGTCTGTCTGTCCGCAGTTTAGCTCAAAAACGATTGGTACTAGAAAGTTGTATTTTGGCATGAGTATACACGTTAATGACGCCGAAAAAGTGGTAAAATAAAATATTGATAAACAATTATTTTTGGTACCTGCCCTACATGTAAAGTGGGGATGATAATTATTTTTTTCGTCCTTCCCATAGTGTGGGTTATCGTTGGATAGGTCTTTCAAAAATATTAGGGGTTTGGGAAGACCGTTTTTTGATTAAGTAAACCGTTCGTGACTTATCAAGCTTTAAAGTACCAATTTTCGTTAGAGTCAAGTGTCTAACAACTAAACGGTTGTAGTTATAAATTCAAGTGTCACGGCAGTAGTACCTATATATAACGAAGTTAAAAGGAAAACTATCACAGCTAAGTAGGCTTTACAATTTACCGAGTAATTGGCGACCAACTTACATTTATAGGAAAACATGTTTTTCAACTACATGATAAGTTTGTTCTTGGGATAAATTCATCCCAACTACGGAACCTTTCATTGTGCGTGGTCCGACACGCACTTGGCCGGATTTTTTAATATGAAATTTAATTTTTTATAACGGTTATTCTGGTATAAGAAAAATAGAGGATGAATGAAAGGCGACTTGCAAAAGGTATTTACAAAGCAGATGTGAGTGGAAACGCCGGGAGGGGACCGCCTAGGAGAACTTATAGTGACCTAATTGGTGATGTTCTTCAGAAAGTTCAGGTGCGTAGAATTCTCAACCGGCGTGCATGTATGACCAGATGTATGAATGTAAACGAAGCAAAAGCAGTATGTAAGGAGCGTAGGAGGCGGCGCTCTATAGTTTCTACCTACCCCCATCGGAAGAATTTTACGTAATAATATTGATGAAGTAAGGAGAAATTCACAGTTAATTCTGAGCGTTTTTAGTAGTTGTGAACGGAGTTTTTAATAGATATTCCATACATATTTCAAAATTCTGAGGCCACTATGAATTAAACTACTATTTAAGAGATATTATAATATAATTATATTTCATTTCGCTTGCTTAAGTACCTACTATAGTTCAATCCAAGAGCTTGCAAAACTGCCGTCGCGCATTTTATGAAAACTTGCTTCGGAATTTTGGGTAAAAAATAAAAAATAATTAATAATTTTGGAAATAGACTAGTTTTTGCCCACGGCTCCGCCCGCGTGGATGTCGGTTACCGCGTAAAAAAGTAGCTTATGTCCTTCTCCATATCCCAGGCTATATCTCTGCCAAATTTCATGACAATCGGTTCAGCGGATTTGGCGTGAAAACGTAACATACAGACAGACAGACAGACGGACAGACGGACAGACGGACAGACGGACAGACGGACAGACAGACAGACAGACAGACAGACAGTATGGATAAGAAAAAAAATTGGAAAAGGGAGACCGCTTTAAACTCTACTAATAACTATTCTCCACCACTTATAAGTAAAAGTTGTTGAAGTCTTTCAGTTTCACAGAATAAGAATGCCAAAGTTATTTAACGCAAAAATCACTGTCGAAATGTAATAGGCCTCTTAAGAAAAAGTGAGTATCGGCAAAGGTCTGCGATATTCTGAGCGATACGTAACTGTTCTTCTCATTATGTAGATTATTCAATAAATATAAATTCTGAACTTCATATTTTATTGAACAGTTTACATCAGAGGTGTCATAATTTCCCAATTAGTATAACTTCATTATTCATGTTGTGCTAGTTTCTATCAGCGAAACATTTAGTATATCAAAGAAAGCGCAAACAAAGCCACGGGCGACTGCTAGTTCCCAATGAATATTACTCGAAGTATTACATAAACGATGATGTTTTATTATCTGTGAAATTTTGAAGTTTGCTCAGAAGTATGAAGCATAGAAGTATGCTTCGTGAAAGTCAAGCTAACGGGCGAGTGTATTGCTCTCGTAGTTATGGACTCTTACGAAATACGTCACGTATTACGTTTCGTTTGCTATAATGCTCACTGTCATGAGTATTGAGTACCTACTCCACCGACGGTTGTAAATTTGGAAATGTCCATTAAAAATCATGACACAACAGATGCAGGCCAATTTATTATTACAAAAATACACGATTGCTCATATTCATATTAATTTATTTATTGTTTGTCACAGGTGAAAATACAGTTCTTCAATTAGGATTATTGTATCACTGTAACTTACGTATGGGGTGTACATTATTTATATGTATGTCAATATGCTATGGGAAAAATAATAAATAATTAAAAAAAAAAATAATAATAATATATTATTGGCTATGTTAAAAATAATTAATACACTATTGTTGGTGGTTATTGTCCATTGCATTGGTTGTTTTAGTCATCCTCATTTTACACTCATTATCATACATAATTATTACGGTCATACTAATATAATTACATAAATAAGTTTAAAAAAAATCCATGTAAATTTTTAGTTGACCTCATCTTACATTCATTAATAGACATAATAATAACGGTCATGTATTTATTGTATGTCAATACTATTGGCTATGGGAAAAATAATTAATAATAATAATACAATTACACTCTTTATTGTTGGTGGTTATTATCCATTGCATTGATTGTTTAAGTCCACCTCATTTTACATTAATAAACTATTACGGTCATACATTTTACGTTAAAATAAGTAAAATAAAAAATAACATATAAATTTTTTGGTCGACTCGAATCATCATCATTACAGCCGAAAGACGTCCACTGCTCAACATAGGCCTCCCCCAATTGGGGGGGGGGGGGGGGTTGCCTAATCGCCACGCTTGGCAGGCGGGTTGGCGATCACAGTATGGTGTTAAAATGCATAGAGAACGCTGCTGCCCATTCTCTAGTAAGTCCCTTAGTCGCCTTTTACGACACCCACGGGAGGAAAATGGTGCTATTCTTTACGTCCGGCATCACACTTTCATTAAAAGACATGAATAATTACGGTCATGCAATTAACATTAAATAAGTTCGAAAAAAAAAAAAACTATTTTTTTTTTTTTTTGACATCGTTCACCCGTGTTTTTGCCTGTTATGAACTACTCTCACGCGTGTGACCTTCAAAACAGACAAACAGCACCATAATTGCGAAACTAATACACTTCAAACACAATCTGGATGATTTTGAAGGATTTTGCTAATCCATTGCTTCATACCTATCGAAAAATGTGTCTGGTCATCAACGTAAATAACGCAATGAATGTTGTTGAACTGTAAAAATGAAAGCCATTGCTACTGTAAGTGTCAACGCAATTACCCCGCAGAACTCCAGTTAAACGTTCTCTTATTTTGATTTATCAATACTTCCATACTAATATTATAATCCAAACTATATCCATACTATAATATTATAAATGTGAAAGTAACTCTGTCTGTCTGTTAAGTTTTCACGCCTAAACCGCTGAACCGATCGTCATGAAATTGGCAGAAATATAGCCTGGGATATGGAGCAGGGCATAGGCTACTTTTTTACGCGATAAACGACAGCCACGCGGGCGGAGCCGAAGGCAAATGCTGGTACTTTGTATTTCGAGTTGACTCTAGTAGCTAACGGTGAAAGTGCCATTAAAATACGTCCAACAACTTGCCGGATTTCTAAAACGAACGTTTTGATTGTACGTGACCTATCCAAGGCCCTTTTGGACTGTGCTTCTCAAAAGAGTGGGCATGTAGAACAGACGAAAATAAAAGTGGTTAACAAAAAGTACTCCAAAATTACGCGGAAAAACGTGAGTTTAATATCCTCCTAGCATTATTCAAAATTTAGGTGACCATATTTGATCATGTTTACATATCAAGACTTCTTCGACGATGAAACCGTTTTACGTATTGGGTTCAAACAGTCTTCGTTGCACAAACTAGTCTTCGAATTATTTAGTGTGATTTTTTATTTTACGTCTATGAAAATACAGTCGAGAACGCAATGAGTTAACTATCTCGTCCGTCGCGTCGTCGTTCCGCGTTCGTTTACAAAACAGTCCTTACAATAGAAAGTAAACTTTATGTCAATGAAATACAGTCGATAATGCATTACCTTACCTAACCTACCAGTTGTCAATTCTGTCGTTCGTGATGCGACGATCAAACCCGTTGATAGTTGTAAGAAACTGCAACTATTTCACTCGACGAAAACGCAATTCTATTTCATGTTGGCTAAGTTTCGTCTGCCGTCTTCAAACCAGTTACAACGACGACCGTTTTCAGCAAACGTTTTCGTCGTCGGGAAAACGGTTGCGTTTCGTCCGTCAAAAATTCGACAACGACCCACCACTACTCCGTGCTTCGGAAAGTACTTTAAGCCGTTGGTCCCGGCTGTCATTCGTGTATCTTTGACAGGCGTTATTTGTCGTCAGAAGCCCGAAAGTCTGACAATCGAGTCTTACCAAGGGGTATTACCCAGTTACTAGGTTGTGGAGGTCAGATAGGCAGTCACTTCATGTAAAATACTGGTATTCATGCGGTATTTATGCATGCGGTTAGACTAGAGGCCGATCCCAACATATCGCACCCCCGGTGCAACACTGTCACTTATGCAAAAAGTAACTTTTTCAGGAAAAGTATTTTAAACTTAAGTCCTACCCTATACATAGTTGATGGCACTTCCTGATTTAGGGAAGATGAATAGGTTATATCCTGACGTGTTCTTTTAAGTTTATAATAAAATAAATGAAACCAAATAATTAAAATTAACACACTTCTCCTGAAACATAAGTATTTTATAGTTTGCATAAGTGACAGTGTTGCACCGAGGGTGCGATATGTAGTTGGGAAAAGGCTTGGCAGATTTGGTAATCGAAATAATGGTGTGTATTTTGTTCAATGAATGAATGAATGAATTGCATCGACCCCAGCGTGGTTTAACCGGACTCGATTACTCGAATGAACCTATAGATTCACACTAGCCCTTGGAGCCTCTTGTTTCATGGGGCTACAGTGGCCATTGAATATCAAGGAGTAGACCGGGGGACACGATAATGGTAGGGAAGACGTGACCATAGGATATGGAAGGATTATTAGAGCCATACCGTATATGTATCCTAAAGCAAGCAATGGAATAGTGGAAAGACGGCCCGATATTATCAATAAATATTAAGCTGTAAATTATATCTGGTACATGATATATCGTAATATAAATGACGACTGTAGGTGTGACAAAAAGTGCCAAAGTGATCGTTTTAACCACGATACAATGGTTGTTCATAACCGCTTTTGTTTCTCGCCCGACACATTATTATAACAATGACGTTATAATGTACTTTTTGAAATAAGGTTCGGTTTGTGTGTTGAAACTGCGACGGTATTTAGCTCACACTCACAGTAGTAACACTCATCGTTCTAATGAGCTCACGTGTTACCAACATTAGACTTATAAAGATACAAAAGCAATAGGATGTGTAAAATATTAAGATATTTATTTCAGCACGCAATGAATACAGCTATAAACCACGAGCTATTGTACTTAATAATCGGTTGCTATAGTCTAATTATGTGCATAGACAATAAAAGCCGTCATTTACTTTATGATGCTGCGCGGAAATTACCCGTCATTCCAAGAGGCGATTTTATTTCTAAATTTTGTGAACATTCTGTTAAAAAAAGAGCAAAAACATTTTAAAGATTTACCGTCTATTCACAAAGGTAATCCAAAGCCTAACAATTTGCTAAGACAGGTACATCCGGTAATTCTTACAAATTGCCTAAGGCGACATGGCGCAGTATGCGCCAACATGCGATTTACAGTTAAATGTATTTGCACACACTTCGGTCGCTGAATGACTTAGAACAGGTCACTTATTGCAGCACACCCTCGGCATATAGAAAGGGAATATAATAAGAATCATTTGTCACAATGAAGACAGTCTTGAAGACCTCTAGAACCTTATACCAAGCTCATTCGAATGTATCCGTGTTAGGTACATAAAAGATTGGGTATTACCGAGATTGATGTACGATGAATTGCATATTATAGAGTGTGCGTATTATGGACTTACCTAAGTAAAATATGAGTGTGACAAAGTTAAATTTCTCTATCAAATCATGGTAGATATTTAAATATATAAGAATAATAATTCAATCGACAAACCGCTTTCATAAACATACGTGATTAATTTGTAACCTAAGTAAAATATGGGAGTGAAAAAGTTAAATTTCTCTATTAAATCATGGTAGATTTTTAAATACATGTGAATAATAATTATATCGAAAAACCGCTTTCATAAATATATGTGATTAATTTGTATAAATTGCTGGTTAGGATATGTAAATAAGCTTTAGTATTGGTTGCTTTATTCAAAAGCCTTGCAGTAGAAAAATCCTTTAAAATCTATTATACAGATGCTAAATAATGAACACAAACACTTAAGGCGACGATAACTGGCTTTTAATGATTTTATACTGAAGATAACGTCTAAACGAGTAGTGTTAATGATTTGGAAAAAAATATATGTTAAATTAGAGCATTTGATTAATAACTAAATATATGAATGTTTTAGATTGTGTTTATATTACATTGTAAAATTAATTTGTAAAGTTGTGTCTAACGCGGGTAAAAAACTGAGAATCACGCAAAATGATCAAGCGTATTTTTCTGAAACCTTCACCTTTTTAAAGATAATTTAATTATTGATCTTTTAGTATACGTGTTTTATTAAAATACCTTTTGTTTTAAGTATAATAAATTCAAAATGCGTCTTATTTGGGACAGCGTTCATGGATGAGCGAGTCCTATTACTGTCTGGACGTACGACACGCGAGCTCAGGTACAGAACACGCAAGCTAACTAACCACTCAAGTCACTGGCATATAATATCTGGGCCTTAATATGCTATTCAAGAAGTATTGATGCGACATGAAGTCTAACCTTTGTAACAGTCGCACCAATCATCATCATAATTTATGCGCACATAAATAAATCTTTTTAAAACTGTGATCACACTGATCACAGAACATCACTTCTATGTAGAGAATATCTTAAGTGAAAACCAAACTCTTACTTTGGAGATCCGGTTATGGCGTTACAAGCATCTGCGGAAAAACGTTTAACGCCCATATTTAAATGATTAAATTTAAACGTATTCAATAGCTTTCCTCTGTGCTTCAACGATAGAAGCTATTTATCTGGCCTAGACAAATTGAGTTCATTCTTAATCCGTTTTGATTGCATTATATTTCAATCGTCGAAATTAACTGCAAAAAAAAAAAAAAAGTATTGTGCAACGGACGACTTGACACTCTTCCATTGCTTTACAAATGGCAACATCTCTATTTAAGTATCTGTCTGTCCTTCCTTAAGACCACTTATAACTCGAGCTGAGCTCGAGCGAGAACTTCTAATCCAATTTGGGTGTTTATAATTTGAATATATATAATTTTTCTCTGGCTGTACCGATCAGTTTTTGAAAAGGGATTACTATAATGCCTATAGGTACTAATAGTCGTAGCCTATAGGTATAATAAAAAGGGAGATTTAATGCTAAAAAACATTATTTCAGTTTTTCACGCGTACCGACCTAACAATAAAATATTTAGGTTAAAATAATATTAGGTCCAGATTTTTTTACATTAATTATTTCTCTTGTTTACAACGATCAAGATCAAGTTACAGTTACAAACTCAAATTGCCATAATTGGTGAAAAGCAACATTGCAAAGTTCAATTGCGCACTAGCTAGCCCTAGTTAGTATATTGTCCGTTTGGAATCAAGACCAAATGGTCAATATACTAAGATACTAATTCCAAGGCCCAAACGCAACTGCTGAGCGTAGGGTTCTGGTTGTTCGGTTCCCAGCTCGGGCAAAGTGAAATTAGGTTTCTCCACTAAGAATTTCTCAGTAGCCGTCCGGAGTTTACAAGGTTTGACACCCCAGTGTCTCGGACAGTACGTAAAGCCGTTGGTCCTGCGCAGGTCGTATCGGATTGCCGTCCCATCGGCCTATGAGAGTAAAGGAACAGAGAGTGCACCTGTGTTGGCACACACTTGTGCACTACAATATCTCTTGCGTACTTCACTAATCTCCGACGAAATTGGCCGCCGAGCCCGTAATACGGGAGGATATTAGAATAGTAGCCGGTGATAAAGGCCAAGCTTCCAAGCTAGAAACTAAACATAATCCTTTCAACAGGGACACAAGCGCTCCAACAGCACCGACAGTCTTATTGAAGCGAACCAAGCACCACAAAGGCAGCATCTACTGCCTGGCATGGAGCCCAGCAGGTGACCTCCTTGCCACAGGATCCAACGACAAGACAGTCAAGCTAATGAGGTTCAACAGCCATGCTTGCAATTTGGAAGGACAGGAGGTAAGGCATTACTCCATTTTTTTATTTTGTAAATCTTATTTTATGTCTTTATTTTTTAGGTAAAAAGGATACGATGTTTTGATGTCTAGATAAAATGCGCGTTCCATTTTCGAAGTCGGAGCGATTTGATTCTTGCCTTTTGCCTCATAGTATGTAGCTGTGTTAGTAGCCAATTATATCAACCTTAAATACTAATTTCGAATTATGTTATCGCACAGTTTTGACCTAAAGAGCACATGAGGGATAATTAATATGTTTGAAATATTATTCTAGCTTGACAAACAACAAACGAAAGTAGGACTCCAAAAGTTTGCTCTTAATAAATTCGTAAATAATGTCGGTAGGTACATAATAAGAAGATATAATTTATTTTAGTTACAAATCAAAGCCTGCTAGCTGGCAATTTTATGGGTGTCAAGAACTCTTTCGTAAGGTGAAGCATTCATGTTCTTAGAAAACACTATTTTCTGAGTTCTCGTCGACAATGGTGCCATCATATCTTAGTGAGTTATTAGAATTTTTCCTTTCCACGTGAATTGGCACGGTGGGGCGATAATATGCTCCTTTCTCTACGAATCATGACCTACCCTCTGGAGTTATGACTTAGTAGTCGAAAGACTACTAAGACATAGGGTAGATTATACGTTAGGAGGAGATACGTTGAATTATCTAGAAATCTAGTAAAACAAAAATATAAGCCAGATAATATAGATAATAAAAAAAGATAGATAAAATTGAATAAATATAGTATATTATATAATTTTATCTATCTTTATATCTATATATTTTTATAGTAATATGTTTGCTTCTGAAACGGCCTGAATAATAATTGTGTGCTTCAACTAAAGTACTCACATAAAGGATAACGCCACACTAATTTACTGTCTGCAATCATAATTCAAATGAGGGTGGTCTCGGTTCAAATGTTATCGAGTCTTACTAACTCTGATAAGCGACGTAGTATTGAAAGATGATCCAATTGTTTTTAAGTTTCAATTAGTTAACCTTGTACATTTTGTATTATCGGTACAAGTAACATAGACGTAACGAGGTGAATCACTTCGCAAGAAATCGAGCCCAGCTAGATTGTTCTATGTAAATAATTACGTTTGTTGTGGTAAATGAGTAAATACATGACATATTGTGTATTTATAGTAATTTTCTGCTATGTTTACCTGTATTGCCTAATCACTAAATATTCCTTTAAGTCTCATTATGGCAAACTATCAATGGTTTCCAATAGATTCAGTTTAAAAATGGATTCCTGGGAGGCTAGTCCCATAGCGTTGACAGTTTAATAGAAGTGGCCGTTGTGTATTCTGAGGTGCTCAGTTTCTCGCGGCTAAAATGGAGTCATCAAAAACGCAGGTGCACTTAGTCTGTCTACTATAAATGTCATGTCAAGTTTGTTTGTCGCCGTTGTATAAGTTAAGAATGCAAATAATATTCCGGTCGAAAATAGGCCTGAGTCGAAATAACTGTGTCTTTTGAAAATATATTAGAAATGATTAAGAATGAAAAAGCCTGTATACGGCTTTCTGTCGCACCTCGCACGTTACGTCATCAAACGAATACAAATGGTATCTAATTTATCATAAAAATCTATCTACCAATGTTTTTTCTCATTTGCTCTTAAAATTAATGTCAGTAAATACTGCGCCGTGTAGGAAGACAGTATTTAACGAACAAGACTCCTGTGTAAATTAGCTCTGTGCGATTCTTTAGTAGTCAGTTTGTCAAAGGCTTATGAATAATAATTTTCAGATATTTACGTCAGTCTAAACGTATTTATTCTATGTATCTTATGCCATTTACGATGTTTCTTTGTTCTTGTTTCCTGCTGTACGAAGATAAATGATAGAAAAACGTAGCGATTGTAACAACTTATGACTCTCGATTCGAATAGAAAGAGCTTCTAGTCACTGTCAGTCAATGTCGTATGAATCGGAGCGTTAATGGCGCAAATGCAATTTATTCGAAACGTTACCGTCACTCTGTAACATCAGCGTCCTCTTAACGATTGTCAATCTCGATTAATCGTATATGTGGCACGAGCTTGTAAACAGTTCCGCGAATGATGCTGCTGTTCATCGGCTAAGTATAACGCACTGTTATAAGTATTATACGATATGCTGTTGAATTTCTTTGTCTAGGCTAGTGTCTTTTTAATACAGTTTTTATTTCGAACATGACTGAGCTCCTGTTATTCTTCAAGGACTGTAATTTGATCAGTACAACTGATGAAATAGAGCCCCTAATTAAGATGTCTGTTCTCAAAAGATTGAATAACGTTATGTTTACAGTGAAATGTTCCTGCAAAATTCAAATGTTTTGTTTTAACGTAATAATTTTATATCGGTTTAATATATCAGTAGGTAATAGAATTAGAATAACTTTTCAGAGAATTTTGTCGTTCTATTACTAATCAGCCTATCTTTCTCAGAAACAGGGGGTATAGTAAAAGAGTTATCGTTTCCGTAATTTTTTGTTATCCGATAGATTTTTTTATGAATGTAGTAATTTTGAAGTAAATCTAATCAGACGCTCGTCTGAGTCTATGACAAGACTCGCTACAATGAAGATGAAGCTACATACGTATTAGATGTCAGAATAAAAGGAAGAAGGAAGAAACGTAATAATCACAGTTAAATATAATGTAAGTATGAAAATAGGATGAAGTAGGATCGAATAGCCCAATAGCAAAATGCGCTGAAGTATAAATTCTGATAAAATTCACAATTGCAGGGATATGAAATATCGCATCATTTTTATTATTGAATTCCGCGCTCAACCTTAGCGATTCGAATAGTTTTACAAGAATGCGTGTGTCGGGTTCCGTATATCGCACATCCGCGTTATCACACTAGTCACCAACTAAACGGCGATAAATTAGGAAACTAAAATCATTAGCAATGTTCGCTTCGTGAAGGACAAAGTTTTAATATACTTACCAACTTTAAGTTCCGTATTACAGAACGTCACTCAATACTAAAGCATTACTTAAAACTATACTCCATTTACTATAGCATTAGACAAATAACGGCTAAATAACGACAGTTATTGTGTAATATGAAATTACTGCACTTTAGAGTTATTTTTTTAATGTAAATGGTAAATAGATTACAGTGTATTTATCGTGAAATAACGGAGTTTATTTATTAAACGTTTACATCGAAATAACGAAAGGATGAGAACAGTTATTTGTCTAATGTTATATGTAATAAATGGAGTATAGTTTCAATCAATCCAATGGCTTGAATCTAGTTTTCAGTAATGCTTGAGTATTGAGTGACGTTCTGTAATACGGGCCTTAGTCCCTTGATGAAGTCAAATGGATCTAGCTAATTAAATTTACCGTAGGTTACTTATGATTATAGGCAACTTAGTGTTTGGTAAAAAACCCTGAAATCTTACTGCTTGGCTTGCTAAATTTCTCTCATGCTAATTTCAATGAACAGTCGCCAGCACATCAGGTTATACGAAACAATCAAATTTTTCTGAACTCACTCCCAGCTCCCAGTCGCAGCTCATCATCAGATGAAGAGGAAATGCGAGTAAAAAGAGATCGTTTGCCCAGTTTTGCGTTGAACTTCCCTATGACAACGATCAAGTGCGACCCATGCAAAATATCGTCGCACATGGTCTCCACCTCATCGTCGGGGTGTGACGAGGTCGGGGCTAAATTGTCGTTTCGACCAAACTACTACACAGGAGTAAAAGATGATGTATCGTAATGAAAGAAATTGATAATCAATCAAAGTTTGGCAAATAGGGATGACTGCCATGATCCATCTTCGAACTTAAAGGTCGGCCTAACTTGTCGGGTGGTTGAATGAAGTGCTTTCATTTTCGCAAATATATTGTATCTTTAATCTAATATATAAAATATATTACGCCCACTTTTCTGTGAATGAATATGAGTAAATATAGTTACTGAAAGGGTGAAAGGATTGTCAATAATATGCGATTAGATTCGGTGTCATATTTATATTTAAGATTTCGATTCCTTGGAAATGGTTAGGTACTATGGCTGCTGCTAATGAAATAGTGGAAGCGGGATATCAGGCGAATATAATTATTTATCACTATCTGTGTCCCGCGGTTTCACCTGTACTGATATCCTACAAGAAACATGCATTTTTTTAACATTAAAGTCATCAAATGTCTCTCGGAAATAGCGTAGCTTTATATCAGTGAAAGAATGTCCAAAATCGGATCGGTTGTATCAGAGAATGCATTTTACATACATAGGTACACACGGCTACATATCAAGCTATACATTTCCAGTATAAGCTGATCTCTCATTGTACGGAAATCATATACAATGCGAGATCAGCACAAACTGGAATGTATAGCTTGATGTGTAGCCGTGTGTATAAGTTTACTTCTCTAAGACACTATAGATGACATAGATGTGCCCAGTCTTGTCGTCCAAACATTTCCCATTAAAATAATGTTTCTATATGTGAATTGTGACATTGACTCCTTCAATTGTTGTTAGGTTGAGCTGACGATGCACGACGGGACAGTCCGGGACGTTTGCTTTATTGAAGACACGTCGAACAAGACCAGCCTGTTGGTCAGCGGCGGCGCCGGCGACTGCAAGATTTACGTCACCGACTGCGCTACGGGCAAAACTTTCCAGGTAATATAATTTATATTGACCAAGCCTGGACGTTAGAAGAAAGTTTCAATCTAAAACAGTTTATTACTTCTTTGATTTTATGTGAACGTCGTCTTGATTATATTTTCTGTGCTAGTTTTATTTGTGTTACTGGCCAAGCCCGACTTATGGAGAAACTGGTTTGCCTAGGAAATAATTTAACCTAAAATCGGAATTGGCCGATAGCATATTTAACAGGTACAAACAAATTAAAAAAAAAAACAACAAAAAAAAAACCCAATAAATACTTTTTCTTTCTTTCTAATTGTGTTTCTTAAGGTAAGTGGCGATTTCTCTTGGGACTTAGGTACCTAAAAAAATACATATATATAAACTGTCGACGATAAATCAGCGCGAAAACGTGTCATGTACACATTGCAACCGCTAATTTGATAAGTCTATGCAGCCAACACGTGTTTGTGTTTACGTTCGTGATTAGAGCACTCCGTCTATGCGAAGATTCTGACGAACACAACCTTATCCGCTACGAATATCATTACGCACGCGATTTGTGGTTTTACCCTGTAAAGCTCGCCACAACCCGAGAACGATCGAGGTGGGACACATTTACCAGCCACCTCCTGCCTCATTTAACAGCTCTGTTTAATCCCACCCTCGGATAAGGACCACCATTAATACCTTCATATTTCTTCTAGAACTGTCGTGAAACTGACACCGTTTATTCATTCATCGTCAATTGTTACGCTCCCGTTTAATTCAATATTATTAATATGTCCCTTTACCAACCTTTTACACTTTCTTTTGCCTTCGGGAACAGAGACTATAATAGATATTTCGATTTAAATAAAACAACTTTTTATGGCACTATAAACATCAACTGAGGAACGATTCAAGAGAAAACGCCCGCCTATCTCGGGTTCTAAGAATATTAAAATCAATTCCGATTTGAAGCGTTCGTTTGATTTGTTCTGAGATTGGTGCAGAGTGATTGGTAGTTGTATGGTTGCTTTGTTTTGTGTGCAGGCGTTAAGCGGTCACTCGGGGCACATTCTGTCACTCTACAACTGGGGCGGCGCCATGTTCGTATCGGGAAGTCAAGACAAGACCGTTCGTTTTTGGGACCTGCGTACTGGCGGCTGCGTCAATATTATTTCGCCGCCAGCGGGACAACCCAACAAGGTACGTAATCTTTAGCCCTGGGCCTCAAGTCTGCTATTACAATAGTGTCAGAATGGTCTATCATTGATTTCATAATTGTTGATTTTGACAAGTTTGGTAATCTACTATACTCCATTTATTATACTTAACATTAGAAAAATGGGTGTTCTCACCCTTTCGTTATTTCGATGTAAACGTTTAATAAACTCCGTTATTTCACGATAAATAGAAAGCACTGTAATCTATTTACCATTTACATTAAAAAAATAACTCTAAAGTGCAGTAATTTCAACAATATTACACAATAACTGTCGTTATTTAGCCGTTATTTGTCTAATGCTATAGTAAATGGAGTATAATATAATGGCGTCATTATGACTTTCCAATGGTCAGCCACTGACACTCCATTGAAAGAAATGGTAATCTCGTACTTAATGACAAATTAAACTTCCTACTAAACTTCCAACTTCCTGCTACTTCAGATTGCTTATAACACTAATAAATAATGTGTAAAAATATATATAAATGAAATCTGGCATGAATAAATGTTCAAAATGCCATTGTTATACAATTCTATTACGAGACCATTGACCGACCAATGATCGACCATTATGAATTTAGCAGATTACGAACTTTTAGCAAAATGACAATGGGATCGTGTTGGAGTGACGAAATTATAAAAATAGCAGACTTTGGCCCCTGTTTCTTTGTTTCATCAAAGGTAAGGAAAAAATCGTGAAGTAACCGGTATGTCCTAAAACTTATAATTCGAAGACATGTGATGATCCATGTTCTTTCGATTTCGACAACCAGCACTTGGCCCGCGCGGGGGTTTACGGCCCAATCTCTCAGAGAGGCCTGATTAGGCCTATTTCCCAGCAGTGAGAAAATTATGGACAACATACCGTTTGTTTCATATTAGCTGTGTGTAGTTTTCAGGGTATATGATCAGAGTGTCTAACTTTCAATTCGTCTACGAAGCAAAATGCCTAAAACTATTGTCTTAAGCTGTAAATCGCCTAGAGATTAAAATGTTTAACAAGCAAAATGTCTAAAATGCAATAATTTCTAAGTAGTCGAGATGGTTAACTCTGAACTGTAGGTTAGGTTAGAACTGTGACCACACAACGTGGCCAGAAACTGTAGTATTTCTTCTCCTAAAATAATAGACATATTGCAAGGTAGTCATTTTGGTTCATAGTCAGAATAGGGTTTAGTTCAAATACTGTATAGACATATTGCAAGGTAGGCATTGTGCGTCCTAGTCAATATAAGGTTTAGGCAATACTTGGCATAGACGTTTTGATTTCTAGTCAGCATGATCTAGTTTTCAGTGGTGACAAAATTGGGCTTATGTCGTATTATTTACTTATCGTTACTTATAAAATCTATAGATACTAAAGTAGGTACTTACCTATAGTTTATATACTGCAAATAAGGAATACTAATAACGTTGCTAATAATCAAGTAACGAATCTATTTATTTTGTACTTGCTACCTGCCCCGACTTCGCACAGCAGAGTATTTTTTCTGTTGCAGTGTCGTATCAGGGTGTTGCGTCGAGCATGTGGGTTAGATTAAAATGTAACTGATGTTCATCCTACTTGGAGTATTTTTTATGTATTTTATTTCCAATCCTGCAAACTTTGGAAAAATTTAAGAATATAGATAGATAGATAGATAGATAGAGCACTCTTTATTATGTACACCATAAAAATTACAGATATAAATGTAGAACTGTTATATAGGGTGTCACAATGGGCGTAATATATACATAAACAACCAAATTAAAATATTTCTTTGTATACAACATACATGTGACTGTTACTAAATTTCCCTAGGCTAATAAAATTTTAGTTTTTCCTAATTTTGTTAATATTAGTGTTTAGGTCGGTTGGTTATTCTTTCGAATCACATAACCGCTTTCGCACATCAGTAGCGGCCGTGTAAACGGTGCTATCATTGTGATTTACGGTAGAACGTTGGGATCACACGTCAACATCCCAATGCTCATACGGTTAAAAAGAAAATGCAATCAATGTATGATATTGCCGGATGATCCCAAAAATATACAGTAAAATATCGTTCTGATCATCATCGTGTAAACAGGCCTTACAATAATAATAATAAAAAAAATGGTCTTTTGTCTATGGTCCCACTACCTATTTATGAAGACCTGAATAAATTAAAATAAATGATGAGTCGTTCTCCATTTGTGGAGTTTAATGTTTTTTAGCTTCAGCCATCAGCACCACAAACTGTCATCAAACAGCGATGATCGCATACCTAATAGCCGAGGAAAAGGTCATTAACTCCTGTCCTAGCGCCGTACCGCGGTCAACTATAATTATTTTGTTACTCGTAATTTTGAATCTGATATCTTTTAAAGTATTCATTAAAGTGATATGATGTCAAGGCATATTTTAATCTAAATTTAATGCCCACTTAAAATAACATATTTAATTGGATCAGGATTAATATATTAATATATACCGGTCAAAATAGCATCGGAAATAACAATAAAATTTTTAACGAAATCTGAGAGATAAAAATGGTTACTGTGGGTCATCCTTAGAAGATAGACATATCCTATTGCGGACTTTTTGGTTGAACTTTTTAAGATGTACAATCCTGTAGAATATTTTTATGTATCTCTTACGGCTAACTCGGCGCACGACAGTAAAGCTTATACTAGTCGGCATGACTTTTTCCGACATCTTCAATAATCATCCTCATATTTCAGCCAATTTACACAAAACCTTAACCTATGAATTATAAACCTAAGCCTTCTTCAAGAATCACTCCGTCCATTGGTGAAAATCGTATGAAAATCCGTTCGGTTGTTATTGAGTTTATCGTGTTCAGGCAGACGACAGACGCGGCGAGGAGAGACTTTGTTTTATACTCGTAATATGTAGTGAGTTTACTTCTCAGTCAAATGGGAAAACACAAAGCAAGCAATGCTTTTAATAACCCAACTATTAACAAGCTAATAATTAATAAGCTGGCAAGTGTCCTCCACGTTAATAATCGACTCTTTCAAAGGGATATTTCTTGTAAGTCTAAATATATTTCTTGTATTCTATTAGCTTAATGGATTCGGCCATGTCTTTGATAGATAAGTGTAATCGTTTGAAATTGTTGGTGCATGTCTTTGTCGTAGGTGTAATTAGTGACGACAGAACGAACTATCATACCACATCATACTATTGGATCATGTTATCATACTATTGGATTGATTCATACCTACAAGGTTTTGTAGGGGTCTAAATTATACGATAATATATCATAATATCGGTTACTGTAACCGATGTCGTTGCGCCTTTTTTTCGATTATCGAGCTGTTTTTGCCAGAAACCAGACCAAAAGATTTTTTTTCACATATCAATATGAATAGGGATTATTACGGGTAAATTCAGTGTCTCGTCAGTACTAAGGGCATAGTATCTTAAACATTTTTGTTCAATTTCGAATTTATACCGTCGAGAATGCTATACAAATGCGCCCTCATGCATGCGAACAAGGTTTCAGTTACACAAACTGCAAATAAATGCGTAGTATCGACGTTTATGCAATCTTGTCATTATTTATTCAAGACAATTGAACGTTCCGTGTCATCGGCGTTATTTGAATAAAAAAATGCGCCTATTATCATAAAAAATGACGTGCAAAATAGTACTGCGTTCCAATTGCTTACTAATACATTGCATTTCAACATAATATATGCCAATTTGGATTGCTAAACACAGTCTGCGTAATCAAAGTTATGTGGAATAGAAAAACAATGTTTCATAAAAGTGGTTTATTGCACGCCCAGCTTATTAATGCCTATTGTTCGACGAAGTTATAGCTCATTAATTTTACCAACAGTATGGAATAGTTTTCTCTCGTGTATTTTATGTACCTTGGTTCATCGGTGTTTCTTGTTATGTTGCCTTATAGGGTGGCGACAGTCGTTTTTGTTGCGTCGTAAAATAGCTGCTATTAGACGTTTGCGTCTCAAAATAACAATGATCTCTTTGCGGTACAATGTAACAGATGTTTGATACCAAAATTAACTCCTCTTTTCATTTGAAATAAGCTGGAATTGTAAGCGGGTATTTATTTATTTATTTAAAATAAGTACAGTCACTTACAATTCAAATAAATATAACATCTTATATTAGCGTTTTAGTAACCATGCAAATAACAGGTATGAATGACATTAATATATGAATATTAGAGACAAAAAAGAACAATAAAAAGTGTGTATATTAGACCTAAATCTGGAATCTAGAACACTACAAAAACAAACCAATTTGAGCTACAAAGAAGTGCGCTCGTCGCACTATTTATATAGAGAACGTCTGTATGAAGCGAAACTCATGGAGAAAATATCAATAGGGTAATCTGTCAATAGGACCTTTCATTATATTGCCTGGCCATACGTGTTAAGGGGCTATTAAATGTGGAATTTAAGTTGGATGTAGGCAATTCAAAAATACGATGATGACGCCTACTACGTTAACAAGACCTAAAGTTAAAATAGTTAATCAATTGTGCATCTATGGAAGCGTTTATAATTTTATGAAGTATCACTAAGTAAGAATGGTTACATCTTTCTTTTAAGGTAATCAATTTAAAGTGCCTCAACCTCTCATTGTAATCAGGTATAGCTTTACGGATCCCATACTTGATACATAAATACCTAACAAAACGGGCCTGAACAGATTCAACATTATTAGTATAAGTTGAATAATAGGGAGACCAAATAGTGGAACAATATTCCAAGGAAGTACCTACCTCTCGTTTTTAAGACTACGCCGAGCGCACAGTGGCGCCCTCATCGTTATTTCGGTGATTTCTTTTATTCCAGAATGAAAATGCAGAAAATAAGCTCGTCAAGTTGTGCTTCACAAGACTATACGTTATTATTACTACAAACAGTAGTTTTAAATTGTTATGTTTTACTGTAATCATAGTGGCCACTATTTTCCGTTTTAATGATTACAATAAAACATAACAATTTAAAACTACTGTTTGTAGTAATAATAACGTATAGTCTTGTGAAGCACAACTTGATGAGCTTATTTTCTGCATTTTCATTCTAAAATAAAATAAATCACCGAAATAACGATGAGGGCGCCACTGTGCGCTCCGTAGCCTCTTAACATAGCTATGCCTGAACTGTAATCACAAAAGCGTCTTAATAAGTATATTTTTCTTATAATTCGACTAGATGAAAAAGCCCAGTATCTTTAATATACAGGATTAATGTTGCCTTTCCAAGAAAATATAGACTTAATTTTGCCTTTCCAAGAAAATGCAGGATATCCTGTTGCGAACGGCTAAGTCTGCCTGGAATTCTGATTTAATATTACACCCTAGGTTTCTGAAAACCTAATCGTTCTTGATTTTGGTATGCTGGAAGAGATTTCATTAGAAATAAGCATCACCTTTGTACGTATTTTTCTGTTCCTTTCTTCTTGTCTTTTTATATGTGTGTACATAAATTGTTAAATTAATAAATAAAATAAGTTTGCTACAATGTTGAACTATGTTGATTTAAGACAAACAAATACTACAATTAATTGTTGGTATTAAAATTTAAAATAAATCGTTGCAAATGATATGGAAGACTCGAAGCCTCGGAAAGCATGTGTCACGATCACGACTTCGGAATGCAGACAAGTAATCTATACCAGATATGTTGTTATGTTCATATACCTTTTGTGTCCTTTGATTTTGCGCGACAAAAACATTTCTATACGTGACTTTTGAGGAATTCCTTGAGAAATGTTAGGCTTGACTTGTAATTTTTCGGTGAGGTCGTGGGAAATACCATGATTTATCAACTGGAGAGGCTTGTGGCTCAGTAATAACAGCCGCAGAGGTCGATCGATCACGTTAAGCTACGCTTGCCGTGGTTGGTCCGTGCATGGGTGACCATCTTTACATACCGAGACCCCTCCGTGCCTCGGAAAGCACGTTAAGCCGTTGGTCCCGGCTGTCATTCGTGGATCTTTGACAGTCGTTACGAGTCGTAAGAAGCCCGAAAGTCTGACAACCAGACGTGTTACCAAGGGGAATCGTATTACCTAGTAACTTGGTATTGAAGGTCAGATAGGTAGTCGCTCATGTAAAATACGAGCTCAGAACGGTATAGCGAATCGCTCTTCGCCGATGGTACGGTTCGCCGAAAACACTCTTAGTCGACGGTTGATTCCACGAATAAATCCATCGCCGATAGAACTATTCGCCGGAAACACAAACCGAACACTTTACCGTTGGAACGGGTCGCCGAAATACTTATATAAATTTATAAATTTACATAAGTATTTTTACAAATATTAGTAAACACTATGGTTTTTACAAATATTTATTCGGCTTGACAGTCAGATCAAACGGTACAAAAAAAAAACAATTTCACTTAAATTTCACTTATAGGGGATCTGGCGCTCGGCGGCCGCTGGCGCGGCCCGCTCCCTACGGTCGCTCGCCTTTGTGCTTTAATGGTCACAGTTCTAACCTAACCCAAATGATTCACGAACTGGAGACTGGAAGCCGACTCCAACATAGTTGGGAAAAGGCTAGGCAGATGATGATGATGATGATGATCACCATAGGTTTATACGAGTATAAGGTTAGATTAGACAGGTGTATCGTACATCTACTACAGTTCGCCGGTCTATGAGATTTTATCTAGGATTCTATTTGGGTGTAACATCTATACTGATATTATAAAGAGGAAATCTTTGTTTGTTTGTTTGTACCGAATAAGCTCCGAAACTACTGGACCGATTTTAACCATTTTTTCACCAATTGAAAGCCAAATTATCAGGAAGTAACTTGGCTATAATTTATTTAAAAAAAAAAAATAGAAATTTTTAAGAAAATTACAATAATGTATCCCAAAGTAGTAAAATTTTGCCTATAATATTCATAATTTGGCGTGCGCTGAGAAAACTATTGATGATACATAAAAGTTATGTACTACAATCATGTAGTACATAATTTTTACTACTAGTACTTTAATCATAAAGTACTCATTATTACCTACTTATTAACATCACGCTTAGACCCTTAGGAGCCGAGCAAAATGAAAAAGTCAGAAAGAACGCTAATAGCGCTGGCAGGCGATGCGATGTGTCGGGGTGGGTCGCGGGAACAAGAAATTACACGCGGATGAAGTCGCTGGCAGATGCTAGTAATATATAACTTTAGACGAGCAAGAACTCACACAATATATAACTTTACACGAGCAAGAACTAACACAAAGCATAAGGTTACGCATGTTTTCCCCGAAGGCTAGGCAGAGATGTACTTATACACACACATTTTGTCAGTTATATTCAAGTTCCATGTAATAGGGAGGCGAGAGCAAGAAGCCACATAATAATTTAGTAGGTACCTATTGACACATTTTTGTATGGGATGCCCTACATACATAGTTTTGGTGGCATATTACGACGATCTGCGACCGGAGTAGATAGCTTGATAGAGAGAAAACTTCATACAAATCCCCAATAAGACCGCTTTCACATTTAGGCGACTTTAGCAGCGCGATAGTCGCGCTGTCAGAATTTCATAGTTTAAACAGAAGCACGGCGGTCGAGCGCTGCCGCCGCGTTCGCTCAGTCGGCGATTAGCCAGTGTTAGTCAAAGTCAAAGTAAAAGTCAAATCATTTATTTCAAATAGGCACGAATATGCACTTTTGAACGTCAAAAATTACATGAATAGTTAATTGATTCTAGTTGCGCCTTCCAAAAGGTAGTTATGTATGGAGAAGAATGGGCAAGAAACTCCATACTTACTCTTTTAAAATGTTAACAATAGTTTGTATACATTAATTAATAATTATAGGTGAAGACGATGTACCTAGAATAAAAATAATAATTACTTACCACAATTGGTAAAAAGAATGAAAAGTGAAGTAATGACAGAAAAATTAATAAATGCGATAGGTACCTATGTACATGGTGCTCACATATTTACAAACATTGTATAATTATGATTTACAAAAAAAAAAAACAATATAATAAGTCAGTGTGTGAGTTAAATTTATATTAATCACAGAAAATAAAATTAATATCATAAAAAATATAAATTATACAGTTAAATTATTCCAAGCATTCTTATCTTGGATATAATCCTCTAATTTGTAATATGCTTGTTTACAAAGTGTGCTTTTTATATGAGTTTTAAATTTTCTTTCATTTAATTGTAATATATCAGAAGGTATTTTATTGTAACATTTAACACAGTTCCCCTTATAAGATGTATGTACTTTAGATAATCTGAAAAATGGTTGATCTATTTTATCTTTATTTCTAGTATTAAAATTATGCCTATCACTGATTTTATTAAAAAGATGTAGATTTTTTCTTACATACATAATATTTTCATAAATGAATTGGCAAGGTACCGTCATAATATTAATCGTTTTAAATAGTTCTCTAAGAGATTCGCGGCGATGTAGATTATAATGGCTCTGACAGCCCTCTTTTGTAAAATAAAAATGGATTCAATGTCGGCAGCCCGACCCCACAGTAAAATGCCATACGACATAATGCTATGGAAGTAGCTAAAATAAACCAAACGCGCGGTTTCTATATCTGTTAACTGTCTTATCTTTCGAACAGCATACGCGGCCGAGCTTAGCCGCCCCGCAAGAGATGTTATTGTTGCAAACGCACTTGACTATAGACTGCACAGTGAGCGAGTTAGATACCAAACGATTTATTATTGAAATTCAAATGCGTCCTGTTTTGTGGTACTCAAGAAGCAACAATTACAACAACAGGACCCTAAAAAAGAATAACTGGCAAGAATTATGTGCATTGTTTATTCCTGATATCGAAAAATATGAATTTATATTCGAATGTTTCAAATGAAGTGCGACACACTGATCTAAACTGCGGCGCCGCAGCCGCGCTGCTAACGCGCGCTAATATGAAAGCGGCCATATAGATGCACTACTAAGTTACTACGGTGCAAAGCACGCCAGGTCAAAAGTTAGATGCTTTGGCTTCTATAGCGCATACCTTTTCTGGTTTAACTGTAGTATGTTTCTTACCATTTCTTTTTCACCAGGGCTCAGCAGTGGCATCTCTGGCCGTGGACCCGAGCGGCCGGCTGCTGGTCTGCGGGCACGACGACGGCTCCTGCGCGTTGCACGACGTCCGCGGCTCCCGCGCGCTTCAGCGCTTCACGCCGCATTCAGGCGACCTGCGCAGTGTTCGCTTCTCGCCCGGCGCCTATTACCTACTCACTGCTGGATATGATGGACGTGTTGTGCTTACTGATCTTCAGGGTAAGATGATTATGGACCTTTTATCTCTTTTCTCGTATTTTTTCTTATAAAATGAGTTTACCAGTATTTATTTATTAAAAATCTCTTGCTGGACTTACAGTTCGTAGGGAAACTCCTAGCATAGCCCTCTCCATTGCCCTTTGGGTGACTTTTAGCCTTCTAATAAGGCCCATTGTGATGCGCAGGAAAACCAAGGTAACTGACATTGCTCGAAGAATTGCCAAACTTAAGTGGCAATGGGCAGGGCACATTGCTCGCAGAACAGATGGCTGTTGGGGCCGAATGGTTCTGGAGTGGCGACCGCGTACCGGAAGACGTAGCGTAGGAACGCCTCCCACAAGATGGACTGATGACCTTGTGAAAGCCGCAGGAATCCCCTGGATGCGGGAAGCACGGAACCGGTCGTGGTGGTGATGCTTGGGGTAGGCCTATGTCCAGCAGTGGACGTCTTTCGGCTGAAATTATGACTTAAAGTTTATACCAAGGCATACAGCAAGCATTACATTTTACTAGAAAAAAAAGCACTCATTACCCACTGGTTAGGTACCCATAAATAAATCAACCTCCGGCTCCTGGGCAAGCAGGGCGTGTAGCAAATTAATTTTTGGGAGCATATCGAGCAGTCATTTGCCATTTATGACTTGCTGAAATCAGATTTCGCAGTCTGGTTGAAAGTTTAAAGTTGCGCTATCTGCTCTTATTTGGTGGTATTCTTTAGAATTTATGTCAATTAACTGTGTACTAAAGCTAAAGTTTGAACCCAGGTGACCTGACCTGCGCCTTGCCGAGCGTGCCCGTGGCCCGCCACCCAGACAAAGTGATCTCCGCCCGATGGCACCCCGACGACTTCTCCTTCTTATCGACGTCCGCCGACAAGACTGCCGTGCTGTGGACGATACCGCCCGTCTAGCGAACACTCGATCACGTCCCCACCGGCTAGCACAAAGAGCTAAAGCTCCGACTACAACTTATCCATTGGCGATATTATTCTATTCGACATATCTCCACGATTCCACCTAACTCACCGTGCCTCACTCAGCAGCTTTGCCTTACGTACATTTTAATAATAGAACAATAATAGATAGCTAGTTATTTAGGACTTAAGCTAAGCAAAATCAAAACACGGTGAGTCTGGTTGAATCAAGCCAAGATTTCAGCCAAGCAAAAGTATGGGAAGCAATCGTGAAAATTATTAAACGAAGGTACAATTTAACGAACGTGAATCCACGCGAAACACAATGGCTTTTTAATTGAGGCCATGAGAGCCAGAGTGGCCTAAAAAACTGCTCCAAACTTACTTCGGAAGCTGTTTTTTTAATAAAATCAGTATTGAAAAAATACAGTTAGGCCACTCTGGCTCTCTGAGGCCATGAGAGCCAGAGTGGCCTAAAAACTGCTTTAAAATTACCTCGAAGCAGTTTTTCAAAACAAAATCAGTATTAAAAAAAATACAGTTCAGGCCAGTCTGGCGCTCATAGCCTCAATTGTTTCTGTAATTACGGCATTCAGCCGGTTATGCGACAAATTCGAACTTCGAGCGACTGGACGGTTATAACGACACAAAATACAGGTACCAATTAACGACAGTTACATAATATCACCTATGCATTGCACCGTGACTGATCGCCTGTATCTTGCAAGCTAAATTCGCTTTTATCGCGACTGTGTAGCGACCATTTTGCTTATTTACCTCTGGTTATATTTGCAATCATAGATTAATACGAAAAGTGACCCTTCGTGGTCGATATTTAGCATGAATAATAGAGTTGGTTACCTCTGAAGAGGTAAAATTAACTGTATTTTTGTAAAATAATAATATTTAATTGTAGGCCTAACGTTCAAGTACATACCTATTATGCTGAAAGGTAGGTCAAATAAAAAAGGATAGAGTGAATATGTGGTGTAATTAAAATTGAAATATATTATTTAGATCCGCCTTTCAGTGGATATTATGGTGATGTGTAGGTGAACCGCCACTGGCTTTTATATGCATTAACTTTTGCTATAAAATTTTCTCCTTTATGCATTATAAATAGAGATCGGATATTCGGATGCCTATTCACCTAAAGTTGTGATGTTGGCTAATATGGAATGCGCTTTTGTATCGAAAAAATCCCGCAGTTCTGGGATCTACAAGTTTAGGTTTCTGATATATATTTCTAGCATATTTACTTATTTTCAAATGTTGGTAAAAATCCCAATTCTAAATAAATATGCATCAGAATAGTTATGCAATCCAAGAACCCGGTTTTTAAAAAAAAAATTTTTTTTGAAGTCTCTTAAATATTACACACTCCACTAGTTATGCATTCCCGTTGTTCCTGGCAACACGGGTTAATTTTTTACTATAAAGATGTTTTAAGAAGCCGCTTCCATACTTTCATAGCAAAAATTAACTTTAGGTAAATATGCATCCGAATATCCGATCTCTAATTATAAATTTGCGATATATAGGCTGTATTTATTCAAACACGAAATATTTTAAGAGATACACCTATAGGTGGTAAAGAAGCCATGGAAACGATTTTTTTTTAAATCTGAGTATATTATTTAATAAAGTAAATAATTTAAAAATTACTTGATATGATGATTAATTATCAAAATTCACCGCGCTCGTGCCGCCACCGTCGTCGCGTCCGGGCGGGTCACACCCTTTGCAAAATGTCTCAAGCAATTTTAAAATTATAATAATTATGTAAAAATATAAAACAATTTTTTTTTTCACTGCTATGGCGTTTTTACCTCCTATAGATGGTCCTCTTAAAGTATTTCGTGTATGAATAGATACACCTTATATTCGTATTTATTAGGATCGAGTTTCCATGTTTAGTGAAAATAGCTATCTTAGGCTAACGACGCAATTGGAACTTTTGTTTTAGAAAACTGTCCGGTTTTGTTAATTTAAAAGCTGATATGCATGCTATGCTTCGTTTAAAAAGTACATCCTATATGCACGTTAAACAACGGACTAGCAGTTTCTGAAACTTAAGTTCCATTATTGTCGCAGCGCATACTGTTGTAATTAATCGTGCTGTGTTGTAAGAATGCTTTTAATCTTATTATTTAATTATCGATCCATATAAGAGCTTTAAACTAAATGACTTGTCCACATCACTGACATCGTGTTCCATACTTACAAGAATTTTGAGACCGCAAATGCTTTCCTGATGACGACTGTAAGTAAATGGACGTAGTTAAACGAAAAGGATCCAAACCACACATAGTCCAAACTGAAACTTTTGAATTGTCAAGGGGTCGGTCAGTCAGAAAGATGAAGCTAGTTGCCCATTCCAAAGCGTAGTAGGTTCCTATGGAGAAGAACGGACAAGAAACTCCATGGACACTCTTTTAAAACAAAATATGGGTTACATCATTCATGTTGAAGTTATACATGTAAGAACAATGTAGAAAGACGTGCACGTTAGAAGCGTCCGTAATAGAAACAATTCAAAAATTAAAATAAGCCGTGGCAGCTAAGAGATGACCAGTCCCAACTGACGGCGCCCGTTCACGAACATGACGCATGGATCAGCACCATTTAGCTCAACCAGTCCTTTTAGAGATATTGACGTTTGAAGTTTAGAAAATATAACATATTTTATATTTTCGTGCATGGTTCTGAGGTAACTGTTGTTTTTAGCTTGGATCTATTTTATTCGCCGATAGTATCGATATTTAGCATCAGTTTGGTACATAACTCAATTTTCACTAGGTTGTGGATTGGATCCTTTTCCTTTAACTACGTCCAAATATTTGGTGCGCGAGGCACGCATGTGGACAAGGCACCATCGCACTTCAACATACGTAGAAGCAATTGTATGTAGAGTGTTTTTTTTTTTGTCACAAAAACCATAGTATTAAACAGTAGCTACATATAGGCTCACTAATGTACTGATCTTTTAAGGGGAAAGCGCTAAGGTAGCCCGCAAAATTCAAATTTTCTTACGATTCTTGCAATTTGCAGCTCGTTGTCTGGGTCTATGTTGATTCAAGTATGATACGCGACCGTGACAAATATGTATCTACAAAATTATAATAAAAAGAAAGAAAGAAAATACGTTTATTTGCGGCAAACATGACGCAGAGAAAGAGCACACACGAAAATAACAAGCTGGGGGAAAATATGCGCCACATCCACGCATCCACCGAATCGACACCTGCAACGAATAACATTGTAACTAATATTTAGTAACTTTACAGGAGAGCGTGTCCGACTTAAAAAAATCTCTCAGATTTCGGTTAAGTCTTATTGCCAACCAACCTTGAAAATATGAGTCAATGAGGGTTTAGCTACACTTTCGTTTGATTATATTATTATAAATATGTATATTTTAAGACTTTTTTGACGCGCTCTCCTGTAAAGTTACTAAATATTAGTTACAATGTTTAATCATTAGGACGAGTAATACAAACTCTTTAAGTTAGTATAATCCTAAAAGTAATGATTTCATGAAATAGTCATTCAGTAGGATTATATAAACTTAGACAGTTGTATTGATGATTTTATGATTATCTATACTTATATTATAGCTAAGAAATATTGTTTTTTTGTTTGTACCGAATAAGCTCCGAAACTGCTGGACCGATTTTAACCATTTTGTCACCAATAGAAAGCTTAATTATCAGGAAGTAACATAGGCTATAATTTATTTTCAGAAAATTAGAGATCCTTAAGAAAATTGCAATAATTTACAAGCGCGGGTGGGCGATGTGATGCGACGGGGTGGGAAGGGGGAACAAGAAATTCCACGCGAACGAAGACGCGGGCAGAAGCTAGTAATTCTATAAATAAATAATTGATACGTCCGCGAATCACATTTAGATCAACAAAGAACCTGATACTGACCTCAAGAAACGTAAGAAAATTTGAATTTCGCGGGCTACCCTGACATTATATTATCACACAATTTTAGTTCTCAGCTATAGAATTACTTATTTATGTACGGTGATACGGTCTCGGTACGGATTAGTTTAAGAATACATAGAGTTTTGACATCAGCCGTCTGTAATTTAGATGTATCTAGTAGGACAAGACCGTTCACTGTAGCACTGATGAATAAATATTATAATTTGACTGAAAGAAAGAAAAGAAAGTTATTTGACGCAGTTTAAGACACACAATACTGACACAGAACACAAAAAAGACAGAAAAAACTTAAAATAGCAATATGTGACTGCGAATTTATCAAAATTCCAATTGGATTTTATGGACGTAAATATATAATTTTTATTTAAATACGGTATTCTCCCAGTATAGTACGAACACCAGTGGTGTAAGAAAATAATTATTAATTGTATTAATATTTTAATGAATCTTAAAGATTATAATGTTACTTAATATAATGTTAATAAAAAAAAAAATAATGCAATTTAATCGTGTAAGACAATGCACAAATTTTTAATATCATTGGTATGTAAAACTCATATTAAAACTATTTGCATAGCTTATTAAAACCTTGTCAAACAAGTACTTACATTAAGTAGTGTTTGATATTTATTATTTTTTTATAATCGGATGTGTTTATTAATATTTTGTGTATTAACTGCGCGCATTGAGTTTTAAGAAACATACCTATATTTTTTATTATCAATCACGGTTGTGATACAATTATTTAAAAGTTAAAAGAACGTCGTATATTTTACTCAAGAAAGTTTGCTTCTTACTTTGATATTCATTGGTTATTTCTGTTTCCCTTAAAATTTTATTTTTAAATGTAATATTTTGCATAACTCTGGCTATTTTGTTTTCGCGCGTGGTTTTAATGTTTAAATTCAGTGTTCGCACTTGTAAGAATTTTATTAAGATTATGATACTTATTTATATCTTATGTATTAAAAAAATATATATATTATTGTAATTTAATGAGTCCATAACTGACATGTCTCTAAACTAAACCATCGAAATGTTAAAACTGTAATATGATCTTGGTTAAAACCGAATTTCTTTAACATGTGTATCCATTTATTATTTAAGAATATAATCACATTATTTACAACTGGTGCTTTTTATTTTCTATCCATACAGTGTAATTCAAAACCCTTTCTCTTTGTAATAATGCCTCTTAAGGCTAAGACCGATGCTCTATGTACCCGAGAAGGGAGTATAGAATTGAATTAGCCCCACGAATCAGAAACTCACTTTTTGACGTACGATCTGCTTAAACATACATAAAAAACATATCACACATACAACGTACACATACATAGTTACAATTAATGTAGGGATGGTCGACGACATCATCATTTTGAAACAAAACTGACGTCATAACGTAAGAATTAAAAATAACAAGTTTAGTGTGCTGTGACAAGGCGCGTTGAGATAATATACGTTTTTGACTTCGCTTTGAGGGCTAGAATTCCGCGGCTTTGATCAATAGTGCTATTCTGTCAAAATCTCACGGTGAAAACTTAGGTGAAGTGAGCTGTAATTCCACCTGTCGCTTGGGATTGACACTTTTTTCAAAGGTCAATGCAAATGGACGCTTAACAAAGCTATTTTACGGTAGTAACCTATAAGTGTGATTGCCAATGACCTAATAGTCGTTTCGTCTACAGTCTTGGTACGCTTTCAAAACAAGATTTTTTGTAAATCGTCGCCTTAGTAGTGAAGGGCGCTATTCCACACTAAACTGGTTCCAAGATAAAGATAAAACAAAAATTCACCACTTGTTTTTTTGTTCCTAGTTTCATTTAACTCCTTTCACGTCGGAATGAAAAACCAAACCTCCAGTTGAGCTATCACTTAGATCTCTTTACCACTAGAATCTCCGTCTAACGACGAGTATGGTGGTGTTCATAACCCAATTTGGTCAAAGCTCTGTTCACCACGAATGCGACGAAATATTCAATTCAATAATATTTATTTACACTTCTCATGCTCTAAAAGTACGCCAATATAGCCATATTGGCGTACTTTTACGCCAATATGGCTAAGCATGAGAAGCCCTACGAAGCGGGTTCGTAGGGCTCTACGAACCCGCTTCGTAGGGCTATATTGGCGTACTTTTAGAGCTAATTTACACTCCCTAGAGACTAAAGTGGTCACTTTTTTCCCGACTAAAGTGACCACTTTAGTCTCTAGGGAGTGTAAATTAGTTTTTTAATTTCCTTCATGTGACATAGACAAACTCAAACAGCCAGAAAATATACTATTATCTGTGGAGTGTGGACCATCTTCATTGTGAAAATGTTGAGAGTTTTAGTTCCATGGTTTTTCCGCAAAGAAGGTGGCGCCATGTGTTTTAAATTGTTAATCTGTGACTGGTTTAGAAGAAGAAACTGTCCGCGAAAATTTCAGAATTTTTGTCGAGTGTAAATTTGTTCGGTTTTAAATAAATTTATTCAGAATGTCCAGTGACAGTGAAGAGTTTGACGTCGAGCAAAGAGCAAAAGACATAATAGATAATCTTTTACCGCCAAAATCGCGGAAGATTTACCTAAAAACTTACGAAAGTTTTATGGACTTGAGGAATAATATTTATTAAATGTTTTTGTACTCAGTTGACTATTTTTCTCACACTCAAAGTGAAAAGTACAGTTTGCACCTCGAGACTAAACTCAACCCTCGGTTTCATTGACTCAAACCACCTCTGGTATATTATGGCTTCGCTTAGTCCCTCGATATAAAATATACTATTATTTATTTCAAAAAGTGTGGTACATACAGTCTATTACAATAAATATGGTTTCATAATTTAGGATAAAATCTAAAAGAGAGTAACAACAAATTTGAATCTGGCGTCTTAGTCGCCGGCTCAGATTCTCAAATCAATAGTATTATTTCATTACTGCTTTGATACCTTAACTATCTACCTTTGCCCCAGTAAATTGCGACAATCCATCATATACTTATATACCGCATTTATGCACATAATATATTATAAATACTTACTTACTAGCCTTTTCCATTTGGGCCAATTATTGGTCGCACCCTTCCACAGCAGGTTAATCCCTATTGCATCTTACGATGGTACTCACCTATTCCAAGTATTCCAGATCGGTTGGTACCTACCTTCCACCACAGAAAAGCAATCTGTAGTATTAAGAGGGCTATCACCGGTCCACTAGCACCACACCTTTAAAAACATATTCTCGTGACTGAGAAGGAAGCAACAAAATTCGATCTAAAGAAAAACGGCCACATTCCTCTAGATCTTATTTTGTTGCTTCGTGTCTCAATATGAAACTTTATAAAAGGTATTAGAAAATTCTAAAACCTTAACCATGATTAGCTCGTCAGCCTTGTCTACTTTTAAAATTATAATGAAAATATTTTCTCTCCTTAAAAATCATCATTATATTTTCTTTGTTCCTGATCATGATTTATATAGATTCGTATATATTATGCTATATGTATGTATTAAGAAATAGGTAATACGGGCTGGTGTCCGCAACTTCACGTCAATGCGCGTATTTTACATGGTTACTCTTTATTATTTACACCATATAAATTTGGATATAAATGTAGGAATTTTACATAATTATGTGAAAATGGATTGGCTTATCGCTAAAAGCGATCTTTGAAATACAACCTTTGGATGGATTCAAAGGGGTAAAGAAAGACAATGCTGTAGGTTTACTTAAACAATAAATACATACATATAAAGGGTAACCTTCACAATGATGATGATGGGGTTCCCTTTTCCGCACTTAGACTCCTATTTGGTCCGTTGTGCGTGGGGATTCTGGCTAACAGAGACAGCTTAGCTCCGCCCAAAAGCACAGAAGCTTCCTGAGAGCTCCACAGGCTTCACGGAGCGACCTCACTGTTCCGTGGATTTCTTCACGTTGTGGAGCCACGGCCTCGCATTCCAGGATGACGTGGGCGGCTGATTCCTCAGCGTCAAGGCAGCCCCTGCAAAGGGGGCTGTCTGTGGCGCCTATGTTAAAAAGATCCGTAATTGTACCTATTATTATTCTAAGGTTATTTCTACTTAGGCTGAGAAGTTTTTTGGTTAATCGCGGGTGTACCATTGGTGAAGCCAACTTTGACTCTGTTGTTATGGAGTTCGGTCGATCTTTGGCGAATCCACGCACGAAATTGAGAGAAAGGCAGAGGGAGAAGTGGGTACGGGCCTAGCACCTTCATATCAGAGCCTCTCTTCGCAAGTTCATCTGCAGCGTCATTGCCCAAGGATCCACTATGCCCTTTGATCCACTGGAGGGTAATTCGATTGAACGTCGATAAACTCTCCATAGCTAGATGGAACTCAAAAATTAGCTTTACAATATAACCATTCAATGGATCAAAGGACACAGCGGTACGCTAGGCAACGATGCAACCGATGAGCTTGCAAGAAGGGGGTCGAGCATGGTAACAGTAGGGCCCGAACCCACCCACCACCCCCCTTCGGGTACTTACGCACTCTGGTAAGGAAACGCACTAGCCCACCAAGGACCAACTTCACAAACTATGGTCCTTATATTATTATTTGGTGGGCTTTTGACCACTATCTAGCCATCCATACTAATATTATAAAATGTGAAAGTAACTCTATCTGTCTCTTACGTTTTCACGCCTAAACCGCTGAACCGATCGTTATGAAATTTGGCAGAGATGCCTGGGATATGGAGAAGAACATAGGCTACTTTTTTACGCGATAACCGACATCCACGCGGGCGGAGCCGCGGGCAAAAGCAAGTGTACTATAAAGCTACAATTTAGGTACAAGTACTGGGTACGTTTTTTATTAACTTGATTGAGTTGAGAGTACGTATGTCATGGTTATTAAAAGCTTCTGCAAACAGGCGCGACACGCGACGCGACACTAATTCACCAAGTGTCGCGCGACGAGCGGTGCCTTTGTGTCGCGTCGCGTGTCGCACCTGTTTGTAGAGCCTTAATACGGGGGTAGGTAACTATGTCGTTTTTGTAAGTTCCCAAACAAGTGTAGGATGGATTTTTATGAAAGAGGTTATTTAATCTAAGGAGACAAATAGAAACGCAATTTTTGGAGACAATTACATTTAATTCAGCGAAAATATTGAACATAGATTCGAAATTCTAATAATGTGCTACTATCCAGCATAAACATATCCATCTTTCTGAAAAATGGCTGAAAAGCCTGTCCTAACAATGCTTTAGCTTTTACATTCTTTTGCTAACAATGACCTAAGTATTCTTTTTTTGCTTTTTTATTCTGCTCATAATAACTTTATAATGTGAATGTAACTAGCCTATGGGAATACATGGTTATATATTGAGTAACTTTCAGCATACAAACATCGAGTTAAACTGTTACATGGTATTCAAGAGTGGTAAAAGAGTATTCATGTAGATATTTGGCTTTTGCAGAACTCATAACAGTACCTACCAAATTTTATGAAAACCGAAACGTTTAGTTACCAAGAATTTTTATCTAGTGACCATTAAAATTGTAAATTAAATTTTGAAGCTTTAACATTTTACAGTGGGATGTCCCCAAATTTTGTAAAAAAGATCGCAGTCGAGGCTAAGTCGAAGCCTAGTTTACGAAAATTTATAAATTCAATAAATATGAGTCAAGTCTCGAATATTTCTCTTACGAACACTCCTAAATATAATACAGTTACATCTAATCAGTTTATTTCATAGTTCACTAATTTCATAATTACTTTCTTACATCAAAAGGTATAATATATACTTAGGTACCTACCTAACTATGCGTAAAGACTAGATTTGCGGTAATAGAAAATACATAATTCAAACTCAACAATTAAGTATGAATAGAGACAAATAACTTACATATCATAACGAGTTTAAATGCTAAAAACTGAGGCTAAGGACTTACTAAGCTTTGCACTATTCGAGACAATTCGCGAAGTCAAAACAATCTCACCATCGGTCTTTTACTATTGGACTACCAGACGTTAAACAGGGTACCATCCGCACTTGGTTGATATCCTGACCAGTCGTACTCAGCACTTTTCCTCCACATTTATTATGCGCACAGCCAAAGGGTGGAACTCTCTGCCAGCGTCTGTGTTCCCTTCCACATTTAACACGTCCGCCTTCAAAGCAAGAGTGAACAGGCGTCTTCTAGACACGCTCTTTCCATCATAGACCTGATCCATCGCTTTATATCAGGCGTGATCGAGGACAAGAGCACATTCAGAAATAAAAATAATAAAAACTTAACTTCTTCGCATTTAAGAAATCAACAACTCAACAAACATTTAAATTATTTACTTAATATATTAAATATTTAGAAAATAAGATACGTATTTAAATTAATTATTGACTAATTGATGACTATAGTACTTACTATAAATAAGTACTTAAGTACCTAAAAAATATTCAACTATCAACACATATAAAAACAGCGCTCTAAGTGTATTATGAAGTTAAGTTCAAACTTGATATTATATTGATCCAATTACTGAGTAATGTAATATGTATTAATTATTCATTAAAATGCAATGGTAAACCAGTAATATATAATGACATATAGTGCAGCAATATACTTTAATATGAATATCTAATAAGATAGACAAGATTAAACGGTCAAATCTGTGGGGAAACACAATGCGCACTCTATTCTGTAACAAACTTACAATCACAATTGGTTTCATTCTGAGAATTCTACAATATAGGATAGACATCGATGAAACGAATTTAATCAATTTGTGAACTACCATTTTATTGGAGCTATACAAAAGATAACTATTGTGCAAAAGGGCAGGTTTAAGTTATAGTAAGTTTGCAATGAGTTTTGTTTTAGAGTTACAATGAAAGCGATTGTAATTGCGAGTAGGTATCATGGTGCTTGAGATCATTCATATTTAAAGATTAGGTACGCAATGTTATGAAACGGAATAGTTTCGTGAAAATAGTAATGGTGAAGGATTTTTTTTTTGTATAATAATATACAAAAGCTTTAAGTATGATGGACTTCTAAAGTTTGGTACCCACATTTAATAGTATAATATTATCAGTTCAGCGCTCAGAAAATCATCGTGTTGGCAACAATCGTCTACAGTATTTTAGAATACGTCTACAGATTATATATTTGTTTTTTAAACAACTCTGTTTAGCTTCGCAAATACCCTGTGTGCGCGCTGTCAGCTAAATTTAATAATCTTGTAGTCGTAAATCTGTAAAAAATGGAGTAATGTTATTAATATTAGATTTAACATAGTTAGATATGATACCTCACTACTGCTCGGTTGTAAGTATCGAAGAGTTTTTTTTTTAATGCTTTTGAGCGGGAAATAAGCAAGCAACCCTCCTGATAATAAATGGTGACATTTGCCAGAGAAAAATGAATGGCTTGACTTATCGTTTATTTTTATTTAGCCTATATTGTCCCACAGCTGGGTAAAGGCCTTCCCAAGTTATAGTTATATTTGTTACATATAAAACCATCACGTATAAATAAATTAGTAGCAAAAAACTGCGATGTCATTGGACCACAATGTTGACCAAAATCTCACATAAAGCTCTGAAAGTTTCATGATTCTATCTGGCTACCCGTCCACGAATAATTGTTGAGTTTTTCACTTGGTTGAGCTCAATCTCTTTTTCTATTTAGTGCCCTCAAAGATAACATACCTACCTAAGTAGTTAGTAACACTTGACTAAATCCTGCATGATGTAGGTACCTGAGATCAACTGAATAGAGTAAAGAATATTAAACAATGAATACTATTTGGTTATTGTTTGAAGATTACAACTGCCACCAGATATTTTTTTGATTGATATTTCTATCTTGTCGAAAAGAATAGTACCTATAATGAATATTAAAAATCTTTAACCTATCAATTTTATGGACGTATTCATAGATAATCTTACATTATAGCAGTTAAAATATTTTATGTCCACTATATTTAAGTAAGCTCTAAAAGTCGCGTAGTATCGAAATAATATCTTGAATAAAATAAAATAAACTTTATATGCAAAGAAAATGCGGTAAATAAAAATTAACAACCAGGTACCCATTGCTCCGAGTGTTGCCTTATTTATGATTACTTGAGATTCATATGCAGTTCTATACTTTTCTCATGAATAAAGTGGTAATCCATTGTGAAAGAAAACGAATAAAAATGTTATGCTAAATGAATACTTGTCTGCAATAGATAGTGTTTAAGAAATTCATGGTAATAGTAGCAAAACAGCTCCTTTAAATATTGCAGTTTCTTTTTAAAATATTATGCAGAACTGCAGACATAATAAAGCTCGAAGCGAAACGGTTGCAATACAAAACGTTATTGTACTCAATAGTCAAGAAGTATTTCACTAGAAACACAGACGATTATTTTAACACTTGAAGCGAAATTTGTTTTACACTGAATTATTTCAGTTGGTCCCTAAAAAGCAGTATAATATAATTTTGCGGCTGGAACATAAATTAATGTGATTGCGGTCAAAAACTTTACATTCAGCGATCTAAGGGACCTGGAGTCGTTTGTAGGTGTAAAATAAAATTCGAATTCTTTTTTTGTACCTACTAAATGGCATCTAGCAGTCCAGACGGTCGGTGTCCTCAAAAACCAGTTCAAGGACACAAAACGACCTGCGGGCAGCCCTGGCTCAGTCTAGGTACCCGGGAATTAAGGACTACCTAAGCGAAATGAGACCAACTTTTGCTTACAATATCGACATTCTTTTAGTTTCAGTAGTAACTTTTGTTAGCGGGAACGAGGCTTATCTCCGCTATTGCGACGACATCCGGCCGCTTATTGATGTTGTTCATTATGCTCAATATTCTATAATGATCTAACTTTATGAGACTTTGATCATTACGACTGCCTGATAAATGTCGAACGGTCGACCGGCGATGTCCTTGAGTACCTATATGTATGTATACCTACCCGAAGTTGCCTAACTTCTAATTACAGTTAAGAGTTTAGCGTATATAATATTTATTGCTCAAGCTAGCATAAACATATGAACGGTTTTGGATGAAAGGCACACAGAGAGACCATGTCTTGGATTAACACCTAGTATACTTTTTATCAAGTTACATGAGTAGTTCTTAGGATGCCAGTGAAACTTCGGGCGGGTAGTTTTAAATAAATTCGTCTTGTCAGAGGTTATAGGTACGGTCGACTGCAAAAATCCATGGACAGTACAGAAACAAAATCATGTGAAGCGAAAAGCGAAAGCTAGTTCTATTTTCAAAAATTTAAACTCAAACGTTCACTGGAAAATAGACACTAAGGTATCCATGCAATTTTGCAGGTGAGTGTACATATGTATGAAAACTCTCACCTTCCAGTCGTTGCAGTCCGTCAATTTAGAGGGAATCCTTTTGAGTTTCGTCGGCGGGCGGTACTCCGGCGGCGGACATTTTCCGTCGTTCGTTCCGAGCTCGGGAAACGGGCCGGTAGTACTGCTCGCTCCGCCGCCGTCAGCGCTCTGGGACCGGGGCCTCCGACTCCAATTCCATCCACAACGAAGAGATGACGCGAGCTTCTATAGATTTAAGTAAAGAAGGGGAATTAAGTAAACTTGCCTATATTCAATTTCATTTTTTATGAAATTTAGAAGACTTAGGTATAAAATAAAACAAAATAATTTGAGTAACTACATGATATTTCCAAACTTTTTGTGGAACAGAAACACAACATATTAAACAAAGTTATATATTGTATAAGATAGTTTTTCCATTTGTGTTGTTTCTGTTTTTTCCCTTATATATTATTTTCATTCTATATAGGCCTCCTCCACCTTATTCCAGTTTTCTCTGTCTGCCGCCTCCTTTGTCCATTGTTTTCCTGCTACGTACTGCTATTATGTCATCTATCCAGCGCTTCCTAGGCCGCCTTTGTCGTCCCTTACCTCTGGGCCCTGTCCACCTGGTCGTCTCTAAAGTCCATCTCTTGTCAGTAAAACGGGCCAGGTCTGCGGTCCATTTCTACTTGAGTTTAAGGGCATAATGTAGAGCATCAGTTAACTTCATTTTTTATCTTATGTATTCACTTCTGATTATCTGTATTTGCTTATTTTCAGTAGCAAGCAAGCTTTCGGAAGCAAGTTTGTTCTACTGGTTGGAGATTGTAAATTTTTGGGCTTACTCTCTTTTGTAGGGCTGATGTAAATAGCTTGTATATAGGTTCTTGAAATAAATACTGATTGGGCGATAGTGCCCTATGTTTTTTGGGTCTCCTTTTTTGTACAGTAATATTACATCTAATCATATCCATTGTTCTGGTACTCGGCCCGAGTTTATAGCGATGTTAAAGAGCCCTTAGTAGGCGAGCTAGTACAGGTGCTTAAATTTTTAGGGCTTCATTCGGTATACAGTCAGGTCCAAGGCTTTTATTTATTAAAACTTTATGCACAAGTAAAAACTGTACAAAGGCGGACTTAATGCCTTGGGAATTTTCTACTAGTCTCCTTATCAGTTTTTTTTTATCAGTCTTTAGTCTTTCAATGTTGATTATTACTTCAGGTGTATTTATTTCTTCTAGGTCTTTTGGTTCATCGTGCGCGTCGTAGTCTACGTTGTAACATATATTAGTCTTTTCATATAGTTCTGTGTAGAATTCTGTGGCACGGTTGATGATGTTTTTTTAGTTTTTGTATTCAGATTCTGAATCTATTTTGTATGTGTTTAGTACTTTATAAGCTCACTTTATACTTCTGTAGCGGTTAATAGTAAGTATATAATATATGTTAATTTTAGATTTTTTTCTAAATCAAATCATTTATTTCTTTGCAAACATGGGTATAATACATAGGTGTTTTTATAATAAAATTCTCCATATTTTACCGTCACATGGGCATGCAAAGGTTTACAATTCCTAATAAAAAAAAAACAAAAATAAGTAACAGATCATTGGAATTACAAATCATAAATAAAAAATGTCAGCGTGGTCAAAGCAATAAAAAATAAAATAAAATAATTATATATAATGTCACACGGAAATAAAAAGTAAGTGAAACCAGGATCACAATAATTATTTCAATCAGAGTAACAGTAACGTGAATCAGTTAGTGAGTTAGTAAGTTAGTGTTAGTGTTTTTTCTAATAGCCTTATTTGTTTGTTTGAATAGTTTAGTTAGTTCTTTTTTCATTTTCTTTGCTTTATGTTTAGTTTTTATTGGTTCTGATCTTCTGGCTATGAGATATCTTGTAGATGCGCTAAATAAAAAAATTAAAATTCTGTTGTTTCTATGTTTTTTTTTTAATAATTAGATAACATGTTTGAACGTTTTCATTTAGTTGTATCTCCAGTTCTTGTATGTTGTTACTCAGATTGAGTGTATATAATTTACTTTATTTGTTTTAAGAGTGTTGGGGGTAGTTTACAAATGGCTCTTCTTTTTTGTATTTCTTAGCGAATAGTGGCTCTGACCATCCGATATGTTGAAAATTCAATCGTGTTCAATATCTCGATATTTTCAATATTCTTGGGGTCGTTTGATAAAATGTAGTCGATTTGACTTTTTGTGTTCTGATCGGGGGAGACCCAAGTCCATTTGCGGTTATTTCTATGTTTAAAGTAGGTATTAAAATTGACTTATTGTGTTCGTAAGCATATTTAATGAGTCCTGTCTCGTTCAAAGATCCGTAAAGGCGTGTATTCCCATAATAAAGTTTTCATGTTTATTCGGTTGTCTAATTTTTGAATTATAGTGCCCAATAACAAGAGTATATTTACCGGTAAGGTTGTGGGCTTTTTCTAGAATGTCATACAAGCTCTGAATTTCCACTACACTTGCGTTGTCGGTTGGGGCGTTGAATTGTACTATGGACAGTTGAATATTATTGTATTTAATCTGAGGCATAGCTACTTTATGTTATTTTTTAATCAAAAGCCCACTCCATGTAATCTGTTTCTCCAATAAATAGAATATGTAATTTTCATGTTCTTCAATGTTGCAGCCCATTCTTCTAACTTCTGCTAATCCTATTATGTATATCAAATTATATTTTTTTCATTGAGTATATAAATTCTAAAAATCTTTCAGTTGAGGCTTGAGATCTTACATTATAAGTTGCTATTTTTAGGGTATAAAGATAGGTTATTGGTTTATAATTATTATTCGAGAATACAAAAGAAATAAATCGGAAAACTAATATAGGTACTGGGTTTATTGTGGACAAAAGTACGAAATCGTGTGCATGGGACTTGACATTTTTCATACGTATAGTGTTCATGACATACTCTTTTTATGGTGGGTATGAGTAAAGGTTCGCCGATAAAATAATTGAGATCTAAATGGGTGCTAAGTTTTATAGAGTTGAAAGAAGGTCTAATGGTAATAAAGTAACTTGGCAAGTTTTTAAAGCTAAAGTTTCAACAGTTACAAACGAGGAACCTACAAAACTTTCAACTTACTTTGGCACATTTACATAGATGTCAATTCTTTTATTGGTGAAGCTGACAATCCTGTACTTCTTTTGTATCGAACTTGGCCTCTTTTTCACAAATGTCTTCGGCGGGGATTTTTTCTACTCGCGCTTCACGCAGGAGAGGTTTCATTGACACATGCCATTTGACTTTGCACAATACAGTGCAAAATCCACTACCTATACCAATATATTTTTTTACTTTTTTTCTTTGGATTTTGCACGATCCAGCAAAGCAAAATCCAAGATATACAATTGCATTTTTTAGGGTTCCGTAGCCAAACGGCAAAAAACGGAACCCTTATGGATTCGTCATGTCTGTCTGTCTGTCTGCCGTCCGTATGTCACAGCCACTTTTTTCCTAAACTATAAGAACTATACTGTTGACACTTGGTAAGTAGATGTGTTCTGTGAACCGCATTAAGATTTTCACACAAAAATAGAAAAAAAAAAAACAGTAAATTTTGGGGGTTCCCCATACTTAGAACTGAAACTCAATTTTTTTTTTCATCAAGTCCATTCTTGTGGGGTATCTATGGATAGGTCTTCAAAAATGATATTGAGGTTTTTAATATATTTGTTTTCCAAATTGAATAGTTTGCGCGAGAGACCCTTCTAAAGTGGTAAAATGTGTCCCCCCCCTGTAACTTCTAAAATAAGAGAGTGATAAATCTAAAAAAAAAAATACGTGATACATTACCATGTAAACTTCCACCGAAAATTGGTTTGAACGAGATCTAGTAAGTAGTTTTTTTTTAATACGTCATTAATCGTAAAACGCAATTTACCTTTCATTCAATCAACTAAGTTACAACGAACTACAAGAACTTTTATATTATGTTACTTGCTGCTACGGAACCTTTCATGGGCGAGTCCGACTCGCACTTGGCCGCTTTTTTGTTGGTTAACACTGTTTTCCACGAAGTCGTGAGGTCCAACTTGGACAAGGCCCTAAATACAATTTGGTTACCTTGGAATTTGAACTTTATCAGGTCAACATAGAGTTTCTATAAGTTCCAAAACATGAATATGATCTAAGATTCTGAATAATTCAAGCTTAGAGCTGTACCCTAAGCTGTTAAGCTATATGAAAAATAAACATGTTTTTACCTAATGAAAAATTTCATTGAAAATAAAAGGAATGGGTAATGCGATTACGTTTAAATATTGTAATTGAAAAACCATTTCGCTTGCTGATCACTGCGGTCCAACAAATAATATTCTAAGAAAATTGATATTTTTGTTCAATCATGATCGTCCTTAATATAACTTTCATCATCATTCAAAATAGGCTGGTTTATTGAGTTTGTTTGGAAAAATCTAAACCCTTAAGAGGCCTTCGAACGCTTCATCTTCCGGTACGCGGTTGCCACTCCAGAATATATCGGCCCCATCGGACTCTGTTCAGCGAGCAATGTGCCCTGCCCACTGCCATTTAAGTTTGGCTATTGTTCGGGTTATGTCGGTTACCTTGGTTCTCCTGCGGATCAATTCATTTCCAATTCGATCACGTCGTCCGGGAAACTCCAAGCATAGCCCTCTCCATTGCCCTTTGTTTGACTATCTGCTTTCTGAATCAATCAATCAACTCAGCCTATCGCAGTCCACTGCTGAACATAGGTCTCTCCCACGCTGCACCACAACACCCTGTCCTCCGCCTTCCGCATCCAGTCTATCCCAGCCACCTTTTTGAGGTCGTCGGTCCATCTAGCTGGGGGGCGTCCCACACTGCGCTTGCCGATACGCGGTCTCCACTCCAGGACTCTCTGCTTTCTAATGAGGCCCATTTTACTTAACAATTTTGTAACAATAAAATAAATAAATTTGTTTTATTAATTAAATTTGTTGATTGTTACCTACTACCTGCTGCCTTTGGGTAGAAATGTATTTAAATATTTTAGATATTTTCATACAAAACTAGCTTCTGCTTGCGGCTTCGGCCGCGTGGAGGTGGGAAATTATCCTACAAGATCATACTACCGGGATGAAAAGTGTCCTCTACGTCCTAACCCACGTCATGGTGTGACATATGTAATCGAAATCCGTTCAACCATTCGCCATCCGTTCAACTTAAACATCCAACCGTTAAATTCCCTATAAAATACGATTACCTCATGGTACATGCAATTTTCATATTATTTTGTATACAGGATAAGTTTTTAACCAGTGTGCGGTTCAGTGTCAGTAATAACACTTTTTTTTTTGGTCCTACTTGAAAGCAGCAAAATACGGATACGATCTATTCGTAATAATATCAATGGGCAAGCGCACAGCTAATAAGTACCTACTACTGCGTTCCGCTTCACTGACCGCGCCGCCTGCGTGTTGCGTGATGAATATCCAGTATACCGGTTTCAAAATAAACATCTTTCGTTAACGATAACTTAATTTTTTTGTACTTATACATGTCAAAATAAGAAACAGGTGTATAATAAAACACGTTTAAGTTTAATTTGTCAAAATTTGCGCAATGATTACAAACTTTTCCTGTATTTATGTCCTGTAATTAGGAAATGGAACAAAAAATAGTTTTGAAATTGACCCTGTTTTACCTTTTTTCTTCATCTGATAAAATTACAATTTGTCGTGTTTTAAATTGTTAATTTCCCTAAAATAGGGATGTATGTGTAATATATTTTTTACTGTTTAAAATTAATTATAAAACAGGCAAATTCGAACAACCCCCCCCGTTAAGAAGTGGGTAAGTTTCTTAGTTTTAAATCGCTTAAAATCTATCCACAACATCAGAATTATAAATCTTTAAAATTCATCATCTTCGTAACTTCTGGACTGACTGTTCTTCCCAAATTCCTAATCACAAAACATTCTAAATAAAATATAGTCCGCTTAACACCTCCCTAAATTATTATTCCGAACAAAAAAACCAACTGCAGTTCTGACTGAATACGGACATGTTGCAGTAAAATGATTGTCCATAAACTCAATAGCACCATATTCCGGGATAAAATAACTTGAGACAAGAAAATTCTTTATAGCAAATGAGATAGGGAATTTTTCAGCTTACACTTGTTCATAATGCTGAAGTAATATCGATATTATAAAGCAGACAAGACTCGCTTGCACTAGGTATTTGTTTTGTTGCCCACGGTTCGTCCTGATACTAATGTTTTGTTAGTAAAACCGAAAAACTACTTTGTGTCTGAGGGATTAAAACGTGGAGTTTTGTCATATGAGGCAAGCATCCTCATTGTATCATGATTGTAGATTTCCACACGTCTGGCTAGAATGACACCGTGGTTTACAGTGCCCCAAGATTATAATCAAGAGTCTGCTTATAAAATAGCGTATAAGCGTTACAGAAATTCATGACATATTCGGACAGCTAGAACGTCAGTATTGACCTCCGAAAACGAGGAATTACAGTGCCAGCTTTTATATTTACAGCCGTATTTTTAGTCGCAATTCCTGCAAAATTCTTCAGAGTTATTGAACCGGGTAACGCATTTATCGTTTACACAGGAATACCTCGTGAATACTTTTTCATTTACATTGCGAATACCAAATTAATAAATAACATTTTGTGTCTGTGCTGTCCACCGCTAAAGAGATCCCTCTTTTGGGACCAACCCTGGGTGCAGTAGCCAGATCATGGTGAACTTTAGAACCGGCAACATTTTTTTTTTTTGGTTTACCGGTTTTGTTCCACTTCTGAGCAAAGGCTTCCCCCAAATCCTTCCAGGCATCATTTTCTAGAGCCATCTCGGTCCAGCTCTTGCGGTATGCGTCTAGGTTGTCTCGGCATCTCTTCCTGGGCCGTCCTCGCCGGCGCCATCCATCCTTAGTTACCCACCGTGTGGTGACTGTTGCCCAGCGGTCACTGTGCATGCGGCTCACGTGATCCGCCCAATCCCATTTCAACTTGGCAGCCTTTTTGGCTACGTCTAGAATCTCCGTTTTGGAGCGCAGCGTGGTGTTTCGTATTCTGTCTGTTTGTTTAACGCCCAAGATGCTGCGCTCCATTGCTCTTCGGTAAACCCCAAGATGGAACTTTTGCGATTCGTTGAGCGACCAGGTCTGAGCACCGTAGGTTAAGACCGGCAGGATACATATCTCGATGAGTTTCCGCTTCAGGAAATTCGGTAGATCGGTCTTCATTAGCGTCTTCATGGACCAGTAGCTTTTCCAGGCATTTTCGATGCGGCGATCGATTTCCTTCTCTTGCATAATAAATAATGAATAATTGAATGCGTATAAAAATAATTATGTCTCTGCTGTTGACCGCTGAGAAGCTTCCTCGCCTGGAGCCAATTCTGGGTTCAGCAGCCAGGTCATGATGGACTCTAGAACGGACTATCATAATAAAATGCGTGTATAAAAAAAGATGTCTGTACTGTAGACGAGGACCTCCCTCGACGGGAGCCAATCCTGGGTGCAGCAGCCAGATCATAGTAGACTTTCGAACGGAACATCATCAGTAAATGCGTATATTATATTTCGTGTATGTACTGTTGGCCGTTCAGGAATACCTTCATCTGGAGCCAACTCTGGGAATTAGGTACAACTTAAAAATGCATTGTCTTCGAAACAGAATCAACATGTAAAATTTCAACTCCGCAGGATAAGAGGAAGTGGTTTTAAATCAGCTTGCAAGATTTGACCAATACATACTAACTAAATAACTAACAAAGCAAGTTTAATAAAAGCTTATACAAATGTCTATTGAAAGTAACAAAACCACGCTGGATTTTTGACAAATCACCTGCTATCCTCACCTTGTAACAAAAAGTTTGGTCATAACTGTCTCTAAATATTCTGTCAACCTAAATGCAGGTTTAATATTTGTGACACAAAGTTATCCTAACTCCATACTATCGAAAACCTTATTTAGTGGAGCGTTACTTCAGTCAACATGTAGCCGACCGGCTCATATTGTCCCCAGCCGCGACTAGTGTTTGTCAGAATGAATACGTATTGATGGCAAATATTGTGTTACACATGACTCGTAAGAATGACGTGGAGAAAAGACTCGCATAAAGCAATGGAAACCAAGACCATATCGATAACATTCATAGAGATGTAAAGGATAAGTTTCGTATGAACATTGTTTCTTAGGACAGTTCTTTGGTAAGATAATGTGACTCTTTTTGTCCTCAGGTATTTAGGAGTCCAAATATTAGTATTGAATGAACGGGCTTTTCATATAGGTAGGTTATAATTAGAATGGCAGCCTTGTACAGAGATGGAATGAGCGTTGATCACTACGCTTGCTGATTGCATGTTGGCAATTTCAGACAATTACTAGTCCAGGTTAGCATTAACATACGATTTTTATTCTTTATCAAGATTAACTTACAAAGTAGATGCATATGATTTTCTTATATCTAGTCTACTACTTTCCAGGATAGAACGGCTCTACGGCCGCGTTATTGGCCATAAACTATTGTAACGGAAGCCACGTACAAATCGCAAATCACGCCATTTGGACGTATGAGATAGTGATTAATGTTCAAGCAATTTCGATTCTCTTAGTTTGGTCTCTCAACAGACTTCTTCCCAGTGCTCGCAAAATAATGTTGGGTCCAGCGATCGCTAAAACTTTCATGACATTAAACCACTAATAGTCCTAGTTTCTCGCACATTGTTTTATAGTCCATTACAAGGATATATTGATTTAACTAGTTCGGTTACTACTTCTACTTTTATGTGGACAGAACCAATATGTCACTATCAAAACGTTTTGTCAACATGTCTCGGTTCTCCGCTAGTTTCCCGCACCGTCACCGCTACCGTAGTAGCTTATTTGTACAAAGTTTTGAAATGCAAATATTCTCTTCTGTTCTTTTTGAGTTTTGAATTCACGTGCGCGCTTTCGTTATTAAAAGGCCGGAGACATAATAAGAAGCCTATATGTTCACATTATTCACTCAAGGATTCTGTGTTATTATAACCATATTTCTTGTGTCACAATCCGACTGGAGTGACAAGATAAACACATAATACGTATACATTGGCTCAAAAGATATGAAGGTCAACATGAACTACAAAAGTTATAGGGTAGGTATTGTTAGATATCCATGAGGATACAATATTGAATGGCAAAAGTTTCCACATGAACGTAGATAAATATCTACTTAAATGTTATATATAAATAAAGTATTTCATGAAACTAAGTGGGTCCCAAAGGAAACATTGAGCGCTTCAAGTATGTGATCATTTGCAAGAGTCAATTTTTAATGGATGGCCTTATTTGGCCGATCGCATTATGTCATATTGAAGTTTAAAGTTATTGCACAGTTTAATATCTCACATTACTGTCATGTTTTGCAGTTGTTTAATGTCTTTAAATAAAAATTGTCTGGGTAGACACACACAGAATAAAATAATTTTGTTTTCAGAGCAAAAGCACTTCATTGCTTCAGCGACATTTGAGAGAGGGGAGAAAACATCGAACAATTGCTAGAGATAATTAATGTTACGTTTGTGCTTTTACTTGACAGGGTATTCTCCTTTTGAAGCATTTCTATATTGTGAGTTGATTCTTCCAATTCCTTTTTATTCAATTGTGCACCTACCATATTTTCTTGTACCAAAACCTCTTCATATAATAAATGTGTAGTGCATATATATGCACTACATATTTATTATACTATGAAAACTGTGTGTACACAAACTAGTTACTTACCTACAACATTTACATAATGTGCATACGTGCAGTCATGATAGACAATTATTGTGGCGAATACAGAAAATGTAATATTATATATAAAATGGTACCAAGACACACATATGGTATTTAAAAAAAAATTACACATTTGATTTGTTACCAACGAAGATGTATGTCGAAAATAGAGTAGCGAAGACGTGAGATGACGAGTCGTATTCTACCGTGAGGACGCAGTGCATTGGTTTATTAATAAAGACCCGGCATACCTTAGGAACTGATGGCATGTGCATGGGCACAGGGGTTTAATGTTCTCACCCGGTTTCTCAGCAGGGCCTGGTTGTGATGGAGCTTCGACGGCCTCTTCAATGCAGCTTTGTTCATCGGGGAATTGCACGTGTTTCTTGATAGCGGAGCGGCTTGGTCTTGATAACACCGAAGCTGTTAACAGATATTAAGCCGATTGATTTACATTAATACAGTCAATCTGCCTAGCCTTTTCCCAACTATGTTGGGGTCGGCTTCCAGTCTAACCGGATGCAGCTGAATACCAGTATTTTACATGAAGCGACTGCCTATTTGACCTCCACAACCCAGTAACTGGGTAACAACAACAAAAAATGCTACTAGGGACGATACCCCTTGGTAAGACTGGCTGTCAGACTTTTGGGCTTCTGACGACCCGTAATGACTGTCAAAGATCCACGAATGACAGCCGGGACCAACGGCTTAACGTGCTTTCCGAGGCACGGAGGAGTCTCGGTATGTAAAGATGGTCACCCATCCACGGACCAACCCCGGCAAGCGTAGCTTAACCTGACGGATCGACCCGTGCGGCTGTTATTACTTAGCCACGAGCTCCTCCTTTACATTAATACAGTACCCGGCTGTAAATATAGCACATCGACTTTTAGAAGAGTTCGGATTTTTAGAGCGTCATCTCTGTTAGATATTGGATACCTGTTTCTATTTTGTTGAAAGGCATACATACACCTTCCCATGCCTATTAACACTGCTATTTGAAAATAATGTAAAAAACAATTATTTTTAAAAGAGTAACCGTGGAGTTTCTTGCCGGTTATTCTCCATAGGAAACGACCAATTAGATCCGTGCATCTAGCTTCTGATGTTTCATAAGTGCCTAAAGGTTTATGTGATTTTTTTTTTTTTTAATTGTATTTATCATTAAGATGTCGTGCCTGTTACAAGAGTGCTAATATGTATATGAAAACAATATGTCCTAAACACATTATAACGTGGAAACAAGCCTTAAACATAACTCATTACAATTAACGACTTGTAAGGCACGTATTTATGCCAGTCACTCCTTAATCACCCAAGTTATATCCAGTTTACAGAAAATATCAGCTGAATAGTTTTACATTACGAATCCAGGTATCGTAGCATGATTCAACCTCAATGGATCACTGTCACCATAATTTAATATCTCGCTGCCATTACTTAGAGGGAGCTCGGAACTTCAAATTATCTGTGGACTTTTGAGTAGATTTCCCCATTTTCAAGACTACAGCCCAGCTAACTTTTAGGTGGCTTGCGAAGGTTTTAAGTAAAAGAAGGGTAGGAAAGTAATAACGTAAGCAAGCTGAAGTGGCAGTGGGCTGGCCATGTTTGTCGAAGGACTGATGGCCAGTGGAGCAGACGAGTTCTGGAGTGGAGACCGCGTAACGGCAAGCGTAGTGTGGGACGCCCCCCAGCTAGATGTACCGACGACCTCAAAAAGGTGGCTGATGCGGAAGGCGGAGGACAGAGTGTTGTGGCGAAGCATGGGAGAGGCCTATGTTCAGCAGTGGACTGCGATAGGCTGGGTTGATTGATTAATAAACTCAGAGAAATTTATGTCAAGTTCAAAACTTGTAAAATAGATGATTGACTAGTGTTTCTTCTGTCGGCGTGACGTAGGTACTTCTGTGTTTTAATGAAAAGTGAGTTTATATAAAAAGTATAAGAATTGTACTTCTTTAAGATATACCGTTCGTTAAAATATTAAAGAATGCACAGGCTTTCGGGCGCCCTTTCTTGGACGTTTGCCATGAATTAATAAGTTTTACGATCGCCTCCTATCGAATTCATTAAATATTTGTTTCAAAATTTAAGAAGTAACAAGTACATTTACAATTTTTCATAATAAATAAATTAGCTATACAGCTAAAGTCTCTCTTTCTTCAAGCAAAAGTAACATAGCTTTGAGCCCTGACTGGCAGGTTTTCAAAGTACATGTTTTTGATAAATTGTTGTAACTTATCTACATGAAGAAGTAATTGGTGGCAAAATCCCAAACAACTAAAGGTTTTTTTATGAACAATTAACTTAATATTGGAGTACCAATAAGCGAGTGAACCATACTTTGATAAGCCACAGCGGGATACGATCGTACTGTTATTTCATGGAGGATTGCAGTTAATGATTTTTGAGTGATAGATATATTAGTGATAGATAGATATCTTTTAAATACAATATACCTACTAAATAAAATATTTTAAATTAAACATTGTGTATCATACATAAATTGAGGCAGCCTCAGTAATTACAATAGTACTTGTGTCGGAGGTGTTTCACTCTTCCCGTAAGCGGTAGCTATACAATGATGAGGCTAATAATATATTATGTACATAAATAGAGAATTAATAAAATAAAAAATAAATAAAATGAAACATTAATTTAGTAACTCTCGGTCTATGAGGTGTGCACGTGTGTGCATGTGTGTGTACAATATGTGTGTGAGGGTGTGTGTACAAGGGTGTGTGTGTGGGTGTAAGTACAGCTTTGTTTTTTTTTTTTGAAGTGAAAACTTCTTTAGGCACGTTGAGCGATTTTTGGTAGGGGAAAAACTTATAGGTTCACGATCGTCACCGAACGTTTTCCATGAGCTATATGTATACTGTGTCTATACATAGGTGTACCTACTTTTTGGGTGAACAAAAATCATGGAACTCGCGTCATCGTCACCGAATGCTTTCCATGAGCTATATGTATACTGTGTATGTATGTGTAATTTTTGGGTGAACAAAAATCATAGAACTCGCGTCATCGTCACCGAACGCTTTCCATGAGCTATATGTATACTGTGTATGCATGTGTAATTTTTGGGTGAACAAAAATCATGGAACTCGCGTCATCGTCACCGAACGCTTTCCATGAGCTTTATGTATACTGTGTATGTATGTGTAATTTTTGGGTGAACAAAAATCATGGAACTCGCGTCATCGTCACCGAACGCTTTCCATGAGCTATATGTATACTGTGTATGTATGTGTAATTTTTGGGTGAACAAAAATCATGGAACTCGCGTCATCGTCACCGAACGCTTTCCATGAGCTATATGTATGTATACTGTGTATGTATGTGTAATTTTTGGGTGAACAAAAATCATGGAACTCGCGTCATCGTCACCGAACGCTTTCCATGAGCTATATGTATACTGTGTATGTATGTGTAATTTTTTGGTGAACAAAAATCATGGAGCTCGCGTCATCGTCACTTCTGTCGGCAGTCCTTATGACTGCGATTTTTTTTTTTAGCTTATTCTTGTCAGAATGTTTTCTGTTTCTTCATGTGTTAGGGGTCTCAACCATTCAGTTATTGCTTTTTACAGTCGTATAACTACAGGGGATATACATATATCCAATTCACGGTTCAGTTTACTATAGATGTAGGTGGACTGTGTAACATATTGACGTCTAGCAAAGACAGTTTGAAGAATTTTAAATGAGTAGTGCATTGATTTTACGGAATAACGGTTACGGGTGGCTGGTAGAGAATGTCTTGAAGCAAGTTCGCATATGTACAGTGGACATAACTTAAGCATGCTCACTTAAGAAAATATTTCTGCGACAGCGCAGCTAGTGACAAACCACATCCCTTCCTGGTTTTGCCCAATTAGAGACAATATGCAATTGTGTGAGTAAAGGGCGTGTAACAAAAGATAACTAACACTACGAGTACCCAGAGTGCGGCAGTGCCAATTTTGTTGTGTTGTCTGTTTGTCATTGTTGTTTTGATTTCATAATAAGAACTTTACGATATTAGTGTAGATAATAGAGTTTGATAATGGTGCCGATTCTCTTGTACACTGAACTAAACTAACTCAAATTCCCCACTTTTGGCTATGAGAAACTTAAAGATATACTGCAAAAAAAAAAAACTATTAAATTTAAAAATAATTTTGACTCAACTAAAATCGAATTTGATAATCATGACTCCACGTAGTACTTTTTTATTTATTTTTTTCTTTTGGCTTTGCAACGTGGTATTTGTTTGTTCTACCTGCTACTATATTGCACCTGCAGTCGAGGTGTTAGTGTACATTTTACTTTATGACAACAAATTTTATTTCACACCATATTAATCGCAAAACAACAATACTAACGCTGGCCGTGCCCATTAAAATATAGTCTCACAAACAAGTGAGCAAAGCAGGCTCCTAGTGTGAGTGTCAGACTTCAATACATCATTATACTAATACGAACACTAAAATACGCTTTGTGCATCCTATTGGTCAAAACGCATGCATTGTGCGATCGAGTCGTAAGCCTTGCTATGCGATTAACGCCTTTAAGATGAGCATGCGGAACTTTAGCCCATTGTACACTGCTGAAAGCAATAACATAACATCACGCTTGTTTTCTCCGAAGGGTTAGGCAGAGGTGTAAATAAAGCACCCACATTCCGCCAGTTATGTTTAAATACCATGTACAGTCGCCGTCAGATATATTGTAGCAGACAAGGTGACCAAATACTTCTGAACAATTTAATAAGTTCCATACACTACAAGTTACCATTAATATCTGAACATTCATTACTTCATTAATATCTGAGCAGATGCTTGTTAATAATTTCTATACACACAACTAACCAGAAATATCTGAACACTTTCATGCGAAAACGGTTACAGGACGTATTAAATGCAGGAGGTTACACAAAATACTAATATTTTATCTACTTATGTTGTCACAAATAAAATAATATTTGCAATAATTTTTAATTTCATTACAAAACCAAGATCTATTTTCTATCAATAGTTTGACATTAACATAAAATATCAGTTGTATCCTAAACAAATGATTTTCTATACATATTTTATTCTCTTTTCATCGTATTTATACCTACAATAGTCATTTGGTGTTCAAAAAGGATGTTACCTGGAATTTAATTTATTTTTGTCAAGTCGATAGTCGTTTTTGGTTCGTCCTTTATATCACGCAGTAACGAAATAAGTAAGCTCAGTGTTTTTCTGCGTAGATACACTTGACGTTGTAAGTATTCAGATATTTCTGGTTAGTTGTGTGCATAGAAATGATTGACAAGCACCTGCTCAGATATTAATGAAGTAATGAATGTTCAGATATTAATGGTAACTTGTAGTGTATGGAACATATTGACATTTTAAATTGTTAAGAAGTATTTGGTCACCTTGTCTGCTACAATATATCTGACGGCGACTGTACCTAATAAGGGGCGTGCTTATTAACACCAACCGGGCACAAATCCAGACTGCGGACTGCTACTGAGAAATTCCTGATTGAAAAACCCATTAATACTTTGCCCGACTTGGAAATCGAACCCAGGACCTCATGCTAAGCAGTAGCGCTTGCTACCACTAGGCCAACGAAGCTGTATAGAATATTTAAAAACAGGTATAAACCAATCATCTGAAAACTAATATGACAAAGAGGGAGTGAATTTTGTGAGTTTGTGTATATGTGGAAGGTAATTTCCAAAACCACAGCTCCTATTTAAAAAAATCTTTCACCATTTGAAAGATACATTATTCCAAATGAACATAGGCTACAGATTATGTATTAAAATAAAATTGCATCGTGCGAATCCGGGGCGAATCGCTAGTAAGCAATATATGTAATCGATCACCTATAGGTACTTAAGTAAAAACTTTCCCGCAAGTATAGTATATTGTCTGTAATGTATAAAATTCAAACAATGTTAAAGAAAACTTATGATTTATGACTTTCCCGTTGTTGCTTTTTATAATGTATCTTGGATGAATGAGCGTCGTAATACAATATGGTATGTAATATGAATGTACTATACAGGATAAGTTTTTACCCAGTGAGAAAAATTTTGTGGTTCAGTACAAATAGAACACATTTCCTATTTTATGTGTTTTTATATGGATTAAAGATCTGAAATAAATGTTTTTTTTTTTTAAATTACTTGTTCAATACTTTTTTGTGTCGTACTGAAATTAGAAAAATATGTATACAATCTATTCATAATAATATCAATGGGCGAGCGCACAGTTGATAGGTACCTACTACTGCGTTCCGCTTCAATGACCGCGCCGGCGCGGCGCGTTGCGCGACTAGTATGCATTATTCCAGTTTCAAAATAAACATCTTTCGTTAACGATAACTTCATTTTTTTGTACTAAGACATATCAAAATAAGAAATAAGTGTATAATAAAACACGTTTAAGTTTAATTTGTCAAAATTTGCGCACTGATTAAAAACTTTTCCTGTATAATATGGTAATATAATGGCGCCCAATTTTAGAGTTAGACGAATCATTTCTGAATTTAATGTTGCATTTAGAGCAGTTCATCCCTTAACTTTGTTTTACCTTAATAGTGTTCCGGGCCTGAATTATTTAGGCTAGTTTCGGCTTTTAGTATAATTTAGTTTTAATATTTTTTCTTAAAATACAATTTTTTTGGTTCGAACTTCGTTTATATAAGGTGTATCTACTATTCATACACGAAATATTTTAAGAAAAATATCTAGAGGTGGTAAAAAAGCCATAGCAATGTTTTTTTTTCTAAGTGTTTTTATTATTATGTAATTATTATAATTTTAAAATTGCTTGAGACATTTTGCAAAAACCCTTTACTTACATAATCTATGAACGACACGCCCGGACGCGGCGACGATGGCGGCGCGAGCGCGGTGCCTTTTGATAATTAATCATCTTGTCAAGTAATTTTAAATTATTAAATTTTTGAAATAATATTATTAGATTTAAAAAAAAATTGTTTCCATCACTTCTTTACCACCTATTAGGTGTATCTCTTAAAATATTTCGTCTATTAATACATACACTTTATAAATCGCTGTTCAGAATCTCACGCTTTTTGCATTCTTTTGTGATAGTAAGCACAGTAAAATCATTAAAATAATATACTTTGGAAATGTTTTCAGGAAAGCTGGTTATAGTAGGGGAGCCCAAGCGGGGATTTCGGGATTTACTAAAGCGCGGCAGTTTAATATACAGGGGGATACCTTGTACCCGGTTAAGTACTTCCACCCAATACTAGCCCCATATATATGGCCGCCCGTCAAGAATAAAGGATCAGATTAGTAAAAAAAATTGATCATCTGATTCTCGAGCGCGTCAGATTAAGGTAGGGTGAGTTAGTTACATGCTAAAACGTGTATATTCCACTAATCTGACAATTTAAAAGTGACGGAAAGAAGGGGGAGGGCTAAAAAGTTATTAAAAAAAACGTCATCTCGACATTCTCGAGCGTGGCAAAAATTTTTTTTGAAGTGTATAATTCAAGGATTACGAAAAATATATAATCTGACGATTTCCACAAACCGAAGTAACAAAAATTCATCGATAAAGTTTAATGCGTGCAGCTACGTGATGCCTATATGCCCCTCTCAGCGTTTTTATTCCTCTCTTTCTCTATCTATTACTTTCTCACTCCGTCCCCACTCTGGCTTCTGTTGCCATGACGCCATGACAGCTGATCACACAGCACAGACTCGTTCTTGGCATGATATTGTTTACAACGTATTTCCAACGTTTTTGCTTATTTTGTGATTTTAATATAAGTTATGTGAATTAAGGTTTATAAATATTTACTCTAAGTGATATTAATATAAAGTGTAAAGTTTTGTGGTGAAACTACTTTGCAAAAAACAATTAAATTGACATTATTACATTACAAAAATGTATAAATATTTTAGAATATCGTCGGAGCAAACCGGTTCTCCGAAAATTTCTACCGATGAACATGATAATAAAAAATTAAAAAATACTCAGTTTTTTTTATTGTTTATAATTATTTTCTTGTAAATACAAGTATTCTACCTAAAAAAAAAACTATTTTATTTGCGATTTCCTGAGCTTTTCAATTACCTAATTAAGTTCAATGATTATTTTTTTAATTTTTTAATTTTGTTAATTGCCAGATTAGGCGAATCCCTCCAGATAATCCGCAGATTATGAGACAGCACGTCTAGGGCATAAAGATGAACCATATATATCTTAATCTGACGCGTTTGATTATTTCAAAACGACGAATTTTTTTGAACATTCTAATAATGGCCGCGAGTTTGCGTCACATCCAAATCGTCAGATTATTATATAAGAGCTTTCTTTTTAGGTTCACTTAACATCCCCATAGAAAATCTGACGCAATCGATTTTTTTTTTTTTTTCATTTTCGTCCCGTACGTACGGATCATCCCCATCATGGAAACAATCAGATTAACATACGTACATTTTTTTAAATACGTAGGACATTGGATGATATCAATGTCTGACGCGCGCGAGTATGTCCATGCAACTGTTTTATTTTTACATTTTTGAAAATCTATAGCCGCTCCCCCCACCGATGAAAAGATATATACTCGTATCATAGAATTTATTTTCTTTTTATCATCTAAGCTTCGCAACCCAATAGGTATCTATGACGCTCGAGTAAATCCCGATTTAGCATGGTAGGGGTACCATTAGGATGCATGACGAATCAGTCATTAAGGTATAGCTGTATGTGTATCCTACTGTCTGTACCTCATCAGTTCACGGCAGAAGGGATTTCAATGCCTGTTGTGTAGCTACTAGCTTTGACTGGAAGTACATGTTCAGTTATTCTCAATTGATGAAGAGAATCCTATGACGTTGCTTGAATATATATAATCATTCTATTGAATACCACAACCTGATATAAACCAGGTACAATATGGATTACGTACTATCAAATCATGTTGCTTTCAATAATATACCTATAGTTGGTTTATTGATTGGCTCGTAACTAGTGACTTAGAAGCGAAGTGGTTATTGGTAATAAGTAATGTCTGATAGATGGTGATTCGTTGCGATGGTGAAAGATTCAGGATGGCGGTGATTACTAACGATGATTGGCGAAATACGTTGATTTTTGTTGTGTTACGACTTTCACGCACAGCTAGTTTTATCTGTTTCTATTTATGATAGATAGTCACCAATCTTAGGTACAAAAACAGCTTAATGCTGTATTCACCTGTTGGACTATTGCTGTCAGATGATCGTGGCTCTGACCTTACCCCGATAGGTCGTCTAAGAACTAAAAGGCCTGATAGGCCTGCCACAGCTTATTTTAATTTTTGAATTGTTTTTATTATGGACGCTTCTAACGTGCACGTCTTTCTACATTGTTCTCACATGTATAACTTCAACATGAATGGTGTAACCCATATGTTGTAACAATATTTTGCTTTAAAAGAGTGTCCGTGGAGTTTCGTGTCCGTTCTTCTCCATAGGAACCTACTACGCTTTGGAATGGGCAACTAGCTTCATCTTTCTGACTGACCGACCCCTTGACAATTCAAAAGTACCTGTATTTGGTTTATTTGAAACTAGCTTCTGCCCGCGGCTTCGCCCGCGTGGATGTCGAAAAATAGCCGACGGGAACGTACGGCTTATTCCACAAATCCCCCCTGATAAATCCCCCTTAGGAGGAAAAGTGGAATATATAAAAACCAGTCTAGCATTCACCACTGATAATAAGGCTTATTTCACTAATCCCCCCAGAGAATCCCCCTCAGTGGGGAAAACTGAACCCTAATGTAAAAAAAATCACTTTCAGGGGATCTTGGAATAAGTTTTTTTTTTTTCAATTCTAATTTCCCCCCTTAGCGGGATTATCAGGGGTATATTCTAGACTGTGTTTTATAGCTTCCACTTTTCCTCCTAAGGGGGATTTTCAGGGGGGATTTGTGGAATAAGCCAAACGTACTACCGGGATTAAAAAATAACCTATATGTTAATCCAGGTTATAAGCTATCTGTGTACCAAATATCATCTAAATCCGTCCATCCGTTTTTGTGCAAACCGGAACATACATACAAACAAACAGACCAAAATTCTAAAAACTATATTTTCGGCATCAGATTCGAATATTCAATGTAAGGTTTGACTTCGTTACTATTTTATTTTACTTCGTCTGCGTAGAGTATACATTCTTTTTTCTAGATAATTATGAATTATTATAACAATAACAGTATAGAGCTTTGTTCATGGCTAATTGTCCTCCACTAAGTGTGATATTTGAGGAATACTGTAAAGAAATACCTACTGTAAAGGACCAGTATCCACCTGGTTAAGCTACACTTGCCGCAGTTGGTCTGTGGATGGGTGACCATCTTTACATACAGAGACCCGTCCGCACCTCGGAAACAGGTTAAGCTGTTGATCCCGGATGTCATTCATGGATCTTTGACAGTCGTTACGTGAAATCAGAAGCCCGAAACTCTGACAACCATTTTTACCAAGGGGTATCGTATTACCCAGTAACTGCGTTGTGGAGGTCAGATAGACAGTCGCTGCATGTAAAATACTGTAAAGTTAGAAACAGTACACGTGTAGGTACTTATATTATTTTTACTTGAATACAAAATTTAGCGAATGAACTGCTTCAATACAAAACTTCATCCCCCTTTTCAGACCCTTGTGGGTTGAAATTAAACAATAAAACAACGATTTACGTTGTGTTAGTTTCCAACCATAAGCCGAAATATTTGTGATTTTAACTTAAAAAATAAAGAACTTGAATTAATAATCAAATTTCATCCCCCTTTTTTCCCTTAAGGGTTGAAATTCTAACAACACCGTTGCGTTAGCTTCCAACCATTAGCCTAGATAGTAAATTGAGTGATTTTTCATCGAAAATTAAGGACTTTTCAACTTCATCCCCCTTTTTATCCCTTCGAGGGTGGAATTATCAAAAACGGTGAAATACTTATACATTAATTTTAAATCGTCAGCCTAATCACAAAATTTGAAGATCCTAACTTCAAAACTGACGGACTTTCATACAAAATTTCATCCCCTACTTTATCCCCTTAGGGGTAGAATTTCCAAAAATCCTTTCTTTGTACACTCCTAAACCTCCTAAGGAACCTATGTGCCAAATTTGGAATCTCTAGACCCAGCGGTTTGGGCTGTGCGTTGATATATCAGTCAGTCAGTCAGTCAGGACTTAGAGTTTTATATATCTATGATATATCAGCCAGTCAGTCAGTCCGTCAGTTTACCATTATAGTATATATATAATCGTCAGCCTAATCACAAAATTTGAAGATCCTAACTTCAAAACTGACGGACTTTCATATAAACTTCCATCCCCTATTTTACCCCTTTAGGGATGAAATTTCCAAAAATCCTTTCTTAGTGCACCCCTAGACCACATAAGGAACCCACGTACCAAATTTGAAATCTCTAGACCTAGCGGTTTGGGCTGTGCGTTGATATATCAGTCAGTCAGTCAAGACTTTGAATTTTATATATATAGATATAGAGATAGCTTTTGCCCGCGGCTTCACCCGCGTGGATATCGGAAAAATTCCAACGGGAACGTACTACCGCGAATAAAAGTACCCTATGACCGGGATTAAAAATACTTTTGAGTAATTAAAAAACTTAAAAATAAAAACTTTTGAGTTATTCAAGGCACGCAGTTAAATACTCCCCTAAAAACTTAATTACCCCTCATTCCCCTGTTTGGGATCAATTCTCGAAAACCCCATAGACTCGTAATCCTTTTTTTTTTCTTTCAAAAGTATAAGCACCTTAAGACCCATGACCATGTTTTGAAAAACGCATTATGACAAATTTGTGTTTTATGTATTAAGAACGTATTTGTGTTGAGTTTCAAGTTTATGAATTAAAAAAAAAAGAAGATTTTTCATACAATCTAAATCTTCCCCATTTCACCCCTTTAAAGCCCTTCTTAGAGCCTACAATGTATGGAATAGAAATTTATTCTCAAATAGTTCAGTCCGTAAAGTTTTTTTTTTTCATACAATCTTTGACATCCCCCAATCCCCCCTTGTGCCAAGTTTAATTTTTATTGATAACTTAAGGAATAAGATTTTTCAAACAAATAAAATCACCCATTTTTACCACTTTACGGGTTGAATTTTCAAAAATCCGTTCTAAGCGGATGCCTGCGTCACAATAAATATCTGTTTGCCAAATTTCAGCGAAATCCGTTCAGTGGTTTGAGCTATATGTGTTGATAGTCATCAGTTTTTCCATACAAACTTAGACGGGGTGTCTAAGTTTGTATGGAAAAACTGATAACTATCTACTACTTTATGGGGTAGTTTAAAAAAAAAAACTGAAATAATCAAACTTTATTATTTAATAAGATATGCATTCGTGCCAAGTTTCAAGTTTATAAACTCAAGGAATAAGATTTTTCAAACAAACGAAATCCCCCTTAAAGGTTACATTTTTAAACATCCTTTCTTAGCTGACGTGTACTCTACATATCCTAATCTAATCTAACCTAATCTATCCTAATCTATATCGATTCTCCCGGAGAAGGGGATGGAAGGTTCTCCGGGGTAGGGGCCCGTGGCTAAATAATAACAGCCGCACACGTCAATCGATCAGGTTAAGCTACACTTAATTGCCGCTGTTGGTCTGTGGATGGATGACCATCTTTGCAACCCGTCCGTGCCTCGGAAAGCACGTTAAGCTGTTGGTCCCGGCTGTCATTCATGGATCTTTGAAAGTCGTTACGGGAAGTCAGAAGCCCGAAAGTCTGACGACCATTCTTACCAAGGGGTATCGTATTACCCAGTAACTGCGTTGTGGAAGTTAGATAGGCAGTCGCTCCATGTAAAATATTGTAAAGTTAGAAACAGTACACGTGTAGTTAAATTAATTATTTTTACTTGAATACAAAAATTTGCGAATGAACAACTTCAATAAAAAAACTTCATCACCCTTTTCAGATCCTTATGGGTTTAAATTAAAAATAACTAAAAAAAAACTAAAAATTGAACAAACTTTAATTTCGGAAGTCGGTGACCTTGGTTCTGCATTTTCGTTTTTTGCTACCGACTTCCGAAATTACAGTTATTTTTCACTTTATTGTGTTTTTTTTTTTGGAAGTCGGTTGTTTTTTTGTTTAAAAGTTTTTATTTTTCACTTTTTAGTTATGTTACCTACCCCACAACAATTCGATTACCACTACTTGCTACACCGCACAAACAACAGTGACACAAGATATACGAAGTGGATTAAATACGTATTATCGAAGCTAACTCAAAAACTACCCAAGCAAAGTTAATAAAAATCGGTTAATAATCATTTATAGCCCGAGTGCATCTCATGACAATTCCAATAAGCCCAAACACGGCTAGGATACATTGTTTAATTACGGAGTTCCGGTGCATACCTTTCGGCTTCATCTTCAAATCAGTTCGATGGTACCATTTTCATCAGAATTATTTATTTAAATTTGCTTCATAGTCGCTTATCTATCTTAATCGAAATATCTTATCGCCACCCGTGAAATACTTATCATTGAGGAACATTTGAGGCCATTTGTGGTCTTCTTCATCAGTTCCACTTCATCAAATGATACTTACTGAATGCAAATGCTTGAGTTTTTGATGAAAATACAAAAATCGCTATATGTTTGGCTATAAAATTTGAGGAGTTCCCTCAATTCCTCATGGATCCCATCATCAGAACTGGATTTTGGGACCAATTTGGAAGTATATTCTTCCAAATAAAAAAGAATTTGCCAAATCGGTTCACAAACGACGGAGTTCTGAGGTAACAAACATTAAAAATAAATTAAAATAAAATACAACCGAATTGAGAACCTCCTCCTTTTTGAAAAGTCGGTTAAAAAAAACAACGATTTACGTTGGTTGTGTTAGTTTCTAAACATAAGCCGAAATTTTACTGATTTTAACTTAAAAAATAAAGAATTTTAATTAAAAACAAATTTTCATCCCCCTTTTCATCCCCTTAAGGGTTGGAAATCCGACAACACGCTTTGGCTTCCAACCATAAGCCTAGATAGTAAAAATTTGTGATTTTTCTTCGAAAATTAAGGAACTTAACTTCATCCCCCTTTTTAACTCTTTGGGGGTGGAATTATCAAAATCGCTGAGACACCTATAAATTAATTTTCGATCATCAGCCTGACCACAAAATTTAAAGATCCTAACTTCAAAACTGACGGACTTTCATACAAACTTTCATCCCCTATTTTATCCCCTTAGGGGTGGAATTTCCAAAAATCCTTTCTTAGTGCACCCCTAGACCTCATAAGGAACCCACGTGCCAAATTTGGAATCTATAGACCCAGCGGTTTGGGCTGTGCGTTGATATGTCAGTCAGTCAGTCAGTCAGTTTCTTCTTTTATATATTTAGATAAATGCTTTGAGTTTGAGTTTGAGTTAGAATAAAGGGATTGCTTGATTTAAAATTATAGTCGGTACATATATCTTTTATATTAGTTAGTAGTTCTTAATTCTTAGATCTTAATTGTTACTTTTGAGAGGAAATTAATTAACTTAGGTTGTAGATCAGTTAGACGAGAGGTAGTTGCTGAAAATCAGCGCTGTTGATGATAGGTTCGCCCGAAGTCACATCATTTTGCGGAGCAACGACCTATTCTTGCACAGATGCGACGCACGGCTTTTTCTTAGGTACTTGTTAGTACTTGTTGTTTCTTGCAAAGGTAGATAATTTCCACTGCGATATGCATTTAGTTTTTGTTTTGTTTGTTTGTTGTCATTTACCAGTGTTGCACAACGCAATAGATTACGCAACATCTAATGTCTGTGGTCTTGGCCTGACTTCAAGCCAGAGGCTAAATTTTAACCGGCAACCGGCAACCGGTAAATTTTCATAACGTTACCTTGTATTGACAGAGTTAACGTTATTATTAAAATAACGGTAATCGATTTAACGTTATTTATGCGACTATTAATTTTATCGTTATTTTGAACCGGTGAGATGTAAGTAGTGGGGCCTGAGGCGTGCGGCGCGGCGGCCCTCGCGCCTCTCTGATGCCGTGCCGATCAAAACGTTGCCTGAATCTGCCTGATTCTTACCCACAGAACGGCAACGTAGCTAAATTAACGTTAGGTATCGTATTTTTCTTAATGTTAATTAACGTTATATTACTGGTAATGTTATCAAGTAACGTTAAATTTTTGTAACGTTAGTAGGTATGACATTGAAATTTAACGTTACGTAACGGTTATTATTTTGTTATTTGGTAACGTTAACAAGCCCTACTTCAAGCAATGGACAACAGTCAAACTTTATTTTATTTTTATTGTTACATTGGTTTTGAATACGAGGCTTTTGTTTACTTTGTATTAGTATGTGTATTTTGTCCATTTTTCATGTTATGTGCGTCTTGTTTGTGTAGAATAAACAATTTTTCTTTCTTTCTTTTTAGATATTAAAGAAGGAGTTTTTTCACACCATCTTTAAGGTAAACTGTGAAAATGCTTCAGGCTTATTGTTGTTTAAAGTTCCTATATACATAGATGAAGTCAACATTGATTTTACATACTAACGTTCTATAACAATTATAATCATGTAGGTATTTGTTATTTTATTCACATTATAAACGTTTGTCAAGTATAAGAGTAGGTATTGTATCGAATAAATCCCGCGGTTCCGGTGTTTTATTTTTATTTTAACTAACACACACCACCCCTACTCTTACACCCTACATACACATATTTGCATAGGGGGTTAAATTAATTTTAAATAAATATGCATCTGAATAGTTAAGCAATCCAAGAATCCCGGGTATTTTTTTAAATAAATAATATTTTAGAAGTCGCTTCCATACACCCGACTAGTTATGTATTGCCGGTATTCCTGGCATTACGCGATATTTTCTTACAAAAAAATATATTTTAAGAAGCTGCTTTCATACTTTTATAGTTAAAAATTACCATTAGGTAAATATGCATCCGATTATCCGATCTCTAATTACGACCCATCAAAGAATAGATTTTTGTTCTCACCTACGTAGACGTCTGAAAAAGATTAAGAACACATTTACCTTTCGATGTCTCCTTCCTGGGTAAAATGCTTCATTACTAGAACTTTCTACTTACTGATAACCCTGGAGGGAGCTTCGGATAACTCTTCAGGGTCGCAGCGGCTGGGCATGGGCCTCCCTGCAGAGCGGCGGCGGCCACTAGGGGCAGAGCTGGTGGTCGTCGTTTGTTGAGCTGTGGCCGTATACTGCACCGTGTTCTAAGGCAAACAGAAAACGTGTACTCGTAATGCAAGTCACAAAATATGGGATAAATTACTGTGAATATTTCTGTCGTTTTAATGCAACTTCAAAAGAAGACCTCATTTCGACAAGATGTTTTAGGCTTTGTAATTTTCATTTCAAATATTAATATTTAATTTTACATAAAAGCCTAGACGCTAGCCTTTAGTACCTACTTAGTTGGCTCTGTATACCTAATTACCCAGTCCAGGATGAAGCTCTTTAGGGAAAGAGGATATTAGTTAGATGGAAGTCTATTAAACGTTAATAATTTTTTTATGTTTATCTCAAGTGTGTTCAAAGTTTAAAATGGCTGGAAAAGTTTTAGTTAATGTTGAGTGAAAAGTTTAGGTACTTATTAAGAGTACGAGTATGAGTTTCTAGCCTTGGCCAAGAGCAAAGCTAACTGGGCTGGGGAAAGGCGAAAGTTGTCTTATTTCTGCTAAAAAATAAATCTAGATTAATGTCTAGTTCGAAAAGCAGCATCTGGCTTTTGATTGATTTTACTGAAACCTTTCTACTTTATTTAGCTTGGATGGTGTCAAAGTTGTGATATTATTGTACATTTTGGTTGGTGGTTCCCAGAGTATGAGTTTAGTATGAGAACCATGGCTTGGTATGAGAACAAAACCAATTCTGAGAAGTTAATTTAATATTGTTAAATAGGAACAATATGATATCTTCCTAGGGGCAAATTTTTCAATACCTAGTCAGATTTTTTTCTGAATAATTAATATGCCAGTTTGACTTATATTATACTAGCTTTTGCCCAGGGCTCCGCCCGCGTGGATGTCGGTTATCGCGTAAAAAAGTAGCCTATGTCCTCCATAATTATCCCAGGCTATATCCCTGCCAAATTTAATGACGATCGGCTCAGCGGTTTACACGTGAAAACGTAACATACAGACAGACAGACAGACAGACAGAGTTACTTTCACATTTATAATATAAGTATGAAAATAAATTATGTTTTAGTTTAAACTCAGATTTGCTACAAAACTAAAAGTTGTGTTCACCGAAGTAGGTGCTTCTATTCTACCTTCTGTTACTTACAACATCTTTTAATTTAACTAAGTAAGTAATACACGAAAGTATTGCACAGACGAAGCAACAAAACGTCTTGTAAGCATCTTGTAAGAATGAAATTGTAGGGTTATATTCAGGGCTCTGATAACGGTATATTTTTCGAAACGGTTTCGTCTTAAAAACCTAAGAAACGATTTGTTTCGGTTACGTACGAATGGAACGGTATAAAAACGTTTTTGAAGAAGAACAAAACTTAAATCGTTCACGGTTAATAAAACGTTTTTAACCGTTTTTTTTTTTTTCATTTTGGGGTTGAGCGAAAGGAAACTCGCAACACAACCCTAATCAATACGTAAGCGGCAAGCGCATTGGAATCAGTGATATAATGAAATGAAGATAAGGTACAATTTAACTGTACAAGTTCTGCAGGCTGCGTCCTGCGAAATAAACCGGTTTTTGAAAACGTCCTCATTTCGTTTTCATTCAGAATAATATGTTCTACAGTGGCCAGCACATCAAGCTACACGATACTGTTAAATCTCTCCAAACGACTTTAAACTTTAAAATGTTGATGATTAAGTTCAAAATCGAACGAGAAAATTTTACAGTCTGTGGTAACTTGATGTGCTGGCCACCGTACAAAGAAGAACGATAACTATTAGAACGTTATAAGAACACTATTTTAAAAAAAGGTTCCGAGCCCTGGTTATATTCTATAGTAATATGACAAAACAAAAAAATCTGTGTTCAAATTGTCAAATTGCATGGCGACAACAAAAATGAAAGACATTGTTTTCTTTGCGCTTTCATTGATAGAAATCATTGTAAGGCTTTAGATATCAAAGGAAATTTACTTTAGGCTCCATGCACGAAAAAAACTCTCATTTGCCAATTTCTTATCTAATTGTGAGAAAACTTGAAATAATCGAACTCTTGCTACAGTTTTCGTGGTGCTAAACCATTCGTGTCAGTCACAGCAACTGTTAATAGTTTCATCATATTTACGCTCTCCAAAATATAGTTTATTTCGCCGTTGATTTACTTAATGAATATATTGTATAATCATTAAATAAAATAAGGTGTTTAAAAAAATAGTTTCCTTTCAATATTATTTTTTTTGCTATATTTTGTATGGAAGTTGAAAAAAGTGGTTCAGCCACATGCAAGTAGACCATATAATGATGATATTTTTTAATGTTCAAAATCAAAAGTATTTTCTTGTAGAGAGATGATCAAATGTCAGTCTCGCATCATTTTTCGGAAAACTTGTTGCGAATATTAGTGATTTACCGTGAATCACTAATATTCGAAAAATCCCTTCCAGCCACATGCAAAACAAAGAACACGACTTTTCAAATGACAAATAATTTGTTTAAATTCTTTTTCCCTTTCTCACAAACAATGAACAAAATTGATCAAAATCTGTCGATTTCGTGCACGGCCTCTTAAAATCCATTAGTCTCTTTCGGAACAAATTCCATGTAATTTGCACACCGAAGTGCAAATAATTATTATGCTAATTCAAGATTTATGTTGATTGTAAATCATTTAAAAACCATTAGGTAAATACAAAAAAATCAAATAAATTAGCTTTAGTAAAGCTACGGAACCATCCGCGGCAATAACTGTTCCTATTTTTGCCAGTGATGCAACACAGTGTAACAGTGTAAATTGTCTATGGTCCCGTCAAACTTTTATTGCTTGAATAGGAGGCTTGTGGCTACTTTAATATATGTATTTTATAATTAATTTTTTTATTAAGTGCGTTTTGTTTGTTCAGAATAAACAATTTTTCTTTCTTTCTTTTCTTTCTTTCTAAAACTCGTTGAAAGTAATTATGTACTTTTGTAGGTACTTTGCACTCAAAAGTTTTACGTTTTATAAATGAGCTGTCGTTAAGACCAGCATAAAATCCTTATATTAATTCCGATGTATAAAATAAGCTCAAATCTGCGTAGCTCGTTCTTCGAGAAAAAAATGCATTTCACTGACTGAATTTGTAACTTGTAACTTTTAACTAGCAAGTCAAAATTCTTGTGGCTGAATTTACAGAACTAGGGATAGTGCAGTAAAATATTTGTGGTCAATGTACAGTCACTATACACAATTAGCTGACCCCCCCTTACATAAATGGTTGATATTTTTTTACTAACAAATCGTACGATTTTAATTTTTTTTCTAGAGTTGGGTAGATTTCGTATAGGTATTTAAATTAAATTAATAATTATAAAATTCTATCGAACCGTATTCAAAAAAATCTCAACCATTTATGCAAGGGGGGGTCAGCTAATTGTGTATACTGACTGTACAATCTACACGTCAAAACGAATAAACAGACTAAATACTTTTTCAACAAAAAACAATATTACCTTCTTTATTTTTTATTATTTTCGCCGAGGTCAATAATCCTCACAAATTCATGCCATACTATGGGAATACTCCTTAAAATGAAGTATTCCCGATTGAGCACTTATGTATTAAGCACCAAAGATATTCCAATTTGAGATAACCTTTGATGCTCAATGCATAGGTGCTCAAACGGTAATACTCCGTTGAAAGTCATTTAAGTTAAATTCTATCGTTAAAACTGGTTAATTTACTGAAACACAGATACAACTGTTGTGTCTACTGGCTTCCGTTACCAAATAAAACAAAATTCGAAAATATTCTGAAGAAAAACGAGTTGAAAAGGGCAAACACTGCTTTTTTGAAAAATTTAACCACCTGTAAGGAATTAACGTGCTCCAATTCGCAACGCCAGTCGTAAATGATCAATGAGTCAGTAAATGTGCAATAATAGTTGGAGTGCTTCATCATTATTTGAATTAATCATTGAAATAGTTACCAAAATTAATTGAAAAGTCAATTGTTTATCATGTCATATCATTTTCCCGCAGCGGTTTTGGCTGAATAAAATAGTAATAATACAGTATCCAAGTTTCACTTAGTATATACAAAAACATGTTTCTCAAGATTAGCGACACTGTCACCCATTTACTTTTCTCAATGTAATATCGAGAGTGCTTGTCTCCTAGACTTTTCATAGTAGGGACGATTTTATTATCGATCTCACACACAACACACGGCGTAACGTTAGTACGTAAAGGTTGATTGATTAACATGCCAACTGCCATCAAAAGGACTAATGGCTTACAGTGAACCAAACAGTGCCTGCCTTATTGTTGGTGGATTACGAGCCGCGAGCCTCGTCCACCGCATTGTAACCGCGTGACTCCGCCAAACGACTCTTTGCTAGTAGCGACTAACAATTACGAGCAATCATCTCTAAATGTAACTGGCTCGAAAATTCTCAATGTTTTTTAATATGTTTTCATGCCTTTGTTTTCACTGATGCCATTTATCTGTGAAAACGTACAAGTTTGCTGGGCGAGCATGTTAGTAACCGCAGTATGTTTTTATTAAACTAAAAAGGAGGTAACATACGTGCGTCCTCCTGAAGAAATCCGTTTAGTCGCCATTTACGACACCCACGGGTAGACTAAGATAGTCTATCTATATCTTTATCGGAAACAAGACGACCATTTCTCGGAGTTTCAACTTTCGGCCGCTGAAAGTCCGGTCGATATCAATTAGGTAACTATTTTAGAACCAAAAGTGCGTTAAGGGATATCGTTCCCCAATCGTTTCGATAAAAGTTTTTCGGTTGAACAGGCGATAAACAGCGTTATTGATAGAAAGCCTCGATAAATCCCTTGGCATCATAGAACTCGTAAACACGTTCGTTCCAGCTCTTTTGTTGGATTGGTATCTTCTATTGTATTAATAAATCAAAATCTTTTTTCGACATGGCAGTCTATCGAAAATCAAGGTTGCTGAAAACGTGCGCAATATTTTATCATTACTGTTTTATACACAAATAAGAATACCTATAGATTTAAGTCTGATTTAGGAACTGTGATTAAAAGTTCGCTTTCAGAAACAAACTTACTCGTCTTTCAGTAGTTACACACTAGCAATGTAAAGTTTAAAATTATATATAACTTAAAGTTACCATTAGAAACAAAATACAACAATACAACAAACACACCTCACACTCACCCCCCTCCTCCCTCTTCTTTACTCTCAATTCTGAAACGGGGCACTCACCCCGTTTCACAGCCAGTACTACGGCCGGCCGCATGTCTGATACGTGAATTAGACCACTTACCCGATCAACATTTTCGAAGGCTGCGGTACCGCGGCCGACGAGGTACTCTTGGAACTGTGAGATCACGCAGACCATAGCGTAGATCTGGGAACAAAAATAGACAGTCAGTATTTTTTAAGAGGCACGATGTAGGTATACTCGTACATAGGTATTATGAAGTGCCTTTAAAATGTGCGGTGATTTATTTAAGACCGTATTAATAAACCACTCCAGAATAGTTCATCAATTACGTAAGTAGCCTATTAAATCATGAAACTATCACCATTTTTAACCGTACTGCCTCCCGATAAAGAGGCACCAAACCGCAGCAAACATCAACCACAAAAATGTATTCTTAGATACAAAATAAAAGGTAGTTACAATAATATTAATAACCAACGACATGCGACTGCCCATTGGATCGTAACATTCATATCCACACGGGAATTAATTCGATGTTTCCAACTTTAGCTAAGATGAATCGATAAGGGAGAGAAAACTAAAAGATAAATGGATGTTCCTTCGTCATCGTCCAGAGAGCCGCAAAGATCCCGAATAACAGATACCTAGTTATAATTAAAAGGAACCTCGATCCAGATTGATAAATAACCAGTTTTATGGAACACGAAAATAGCGAAATATGATAGAACATGGAATACTTAGTTGTGTATTGTCTTTCTGAAATTATGATGTCAATTTATCTAAGTTATCTGACAATCGTGTTAATATTCTAATTGATTCGGATTGTAAAATAATGTTATTTATTTATTTATTTAAACTTCATGTACAATAGTGGTACATAGGCGGACTTAATGCCACAAGGCATTCTCTACCAGTCAACCTTTGGGTTAAATATAAAAACAGTGGTAGGGTACAAAAATAATGACTAAAATACTAACTTCACACCCAGATTTCAAGCATTTCTTTCTGAAGAATAGCTTCTTTCACGATTTCCGAAGGTTGCTGGATTGGCCAGTTTTGGTGTAACTTAACTTCGCAGACAAAGACAGACAACAATTAGAAGCTTTCAATATTTTTTGGCCGTTTCAGCACTCTTTTTAACTACTTTAACTACTTTATAAATAATGGATCCACTCCAAACTGATCAAATTATCAATCCAAGAAATCAAGGTCGTGTGAGCTTTCGGCTAAAGAAATGTAATCAGTAATAGCTACCCAACCCACGAAGAAATCAAATGTTATTTGGTACACTTTTGAAATTTTTCATCGTATCTCTTCTCTTTTTATTAAAATAACGCCATTTAGCTGTTGAAATCTCATCACGGACGAAGCTGATGGTGAATTCATTGTTACGGTCGAAAATTAATACTATTAACTTTCACATGTAATAACTATTTCCTTTATGATCATGCTGACTAAAAATCAAAACGTCTATGCCAAGTATTGCCTAAACCTTATATTGACTAGGAAACACAATGCCTACCTTGTAATAATTATGTCTATACAGAATTTGAACAAATTGTTGAAATTTTTACCAATTTAATAGAGGATCTCTAACAATATTACGATGCTAGTAGTAGTAGTAGTTATTCAGTCTTCGCAATTCTAAATATAGGTGTTGAAATATAGTCTATTTTAATACGAGTATATTTGGAAACAGTATAATTAAAAATAACAATATTAACAAAGCGCAAGATGAAAGCGAAGTTTACAACAATATTGAAACTTAGATCCAATAAAATCTTACGAGTCCAAATTTAATAAACGTTCCGTTAAAATAACAGACAGTCGTTTTGTTGATTAATAATAATGTTACCTAGGGATATTTATATCTGGGGAATATAGCAAAGAAAGTACAAGATTTCAGAAATAATATTACCTAAGTATATTTATATTTGGGGAAGATAACAAAGAGGTACATGATTTCAAAAGAGAAAAGTTATCAAAGTTTATTTTTTATTTTCTTAAAGACAAAGAAAAGTGGCGGTGAATTAAAAAGCTGCCCACTAAAAGCTTGGTATAGTGGGAACAGGGATGTACCTAAAGCTTTTAGTGAAGCGATACATTACGTTGAGAAGTCTTATCTCTTTATATGTGTAATTCGGACCGCCTAGCGCCTTTGCACAATGGTCTCAAGGTTACACACCAATAAAATCACGCATTTTTCACGTGGAGTAGGCAGAACCAAAGAGCTTCAAGTGCTTCGGATCCTTGCACCTTTTTTTGCTTCTTTCATGTTTATTTATTTATTTATTTGGTACACGAACAGCAGTTCCTTGTTAAATGTTGATTTATCTATTTACACTCATAAATCACGAGAATGACACCTAGTATCTAGGCCGACTCCTAGGGCGTTGTAAAACTACAGTCTCTGGCAATAAGTGATTCGCAGATGCTGCCATGTGTAAAAAAATCGAGGAATCAAAATAGCCAGCTCAATAGCCAGCCTTAGGGAGGTGTCATTTCTTTGTATGGGATTGGGTATCTGTACGTAGTTATTATATTATGTGTGCTTTGGGTGAAGCACAGTTGTAGTTTTTCTAGGCTGGTACGTAACCCTCGGTGCGCGAGTTCGACACGCTCCTTTTAGATTAAAACAGAACAATAAAATAATTAAAGTACTGGTATGTATTGCTATTATTTAAGGTGTAAGTACACAGAGTACATTACAAAAAAAAAAAACATCTTAATTAACTAAAAATAATAATAATGAAGATATAAAATACAATTGGAAAACAAAATTTAAATAAGTGGATATTTGTATTATACTATACTCCATTTATTATTATATATTATTATATTTAGATGGATCATGGCAGTCATCCCTATTTGCCAAACTTTGATTGATTATCAATTTCTTTCATTACGATACATCATCTTTTACTCCTGTGTAGTAGTTTGGTCGAAACGACAATTTAGCCCCGACCTCGTCACACCCCGACGATGAGGTGGAGACCATGTGCGACGATATTTTGCATGGGTCGCACTTGATCGTTGTCATAGGGAAGTTCAACGCAAAACTGGGCAAACGATCTCTTTTTACTCGCATTTCCTCTTCATCTGATGATGAGCTGCGACTGGGAGCTGGGAGTGAGTTTAGAAAAATTTGACTGTTTCGTATAACCTGATGTGCTGGCGACTGTTCATTGAAATTAGGATGAGAGAAAGTTAGCAAGCCAAGCAGTAAGATTTCAGGGTTTTTTACCAAACACTAAGTTGCCTATAATCATAAGTAACCTACGGTAAATTTAATTAGCTAGATCCATTTGACTCAATCAAGAGACTAAGGCCCGTATTACAGAACGTCACTCAATACTCAAGCATTACTGAAAACTAGATTCAAGCCATTGGATTGATTGAAACTATACTCCATTTATTATTATAACATTAGACAAATTATTGTTCTCACCCTTTCGTTATTTCGATGTAAACGTTTAATAAACTCCGTAAATAACGCAGTAATCGAAACGTTGTAATCTGTTTACCATTTAAATTAAAAAAATACTCTAAAGTGCAGTAATTTCAACAATATTATACAATAACTGTCGTTATTTAGCCGTTTTTTGTCTAATGCTATAGTAAATGGAGTAGGTATAAATAAAATTATTTAAATGATATCACGAAAGGTGGAAGGTGAAACAGGTGTGTGTATGTTTGTACGTCATTTGGTCATTCTCAGTCCAGTTGCGAGTACTACCCACCTGAAGGGCATCACCACTAAGGTCAGTGTATATCCTTTAAGGACATCTCTCTAGCGTTTCTAACAAGGTAAGTACCTAGTTAATGAGATAACACACCGCTCATAATTAATTACTCATATTATCCCTACTAACTCTCTGCCTTCCCCAAAACTCCCTGGAGCGTAATAAACCATGATTACGTGGGCACTTAAGTACCATCGTTCGTACCCATTGCCAATCTTCCTTTATTTCATAATATTATTACATTTCGTACATAGGACAAACATTCAAATCTTAAGGCAACGATAACCGACTTTTAAGGATTTTATACTGAAGATCACGTCTAAACGAGTAGCGTTAATGATTTGGAAATAATATATGTCAAATTAGAGCATTTTCTTAATAGCGTAATATATGAATATTTTAGATTCTTTTTATATTACATAGTCAAATTAATTTGTAAATTTATGTCTAACGCGGATAAAAAACAGAATCACGCAAAACCTATAAAGCGTATTTTTCTGAAGCCTTTTTAATGATAATTTAATTATTGATCTTTTAGTATACGCGTTTTATTAAAATACCTTTTGTTTTATGTAAAATTAATTAATAATGCGTCTTATTTGGGTCAGCGCTCCTGGATGGGAGAGTCCTATAACTGGCTGGACGTACGACGCATTGCGTGAGCTCAGTACAGAACACGCAAGCTAACCACTCGAGGTCACTGGCATAATATAATTATCTGCTTCTTAAGGTTTTGTTCAAAAGAAAAAGTAGGGAATCTAGTAGCTCCAGCATCATTTAGGTACAGTTAGATTGTTGTGTTATTCGAGATAAATAAAGGCTTCGAATCTTCGAACTAGTATTGGATCAGACTGACTTGATTTCGAGTTAGTTTATCTCGACTTTCGTGACTTTTCGAACACAATTGACAAACTTGGTCACATTGCAAAAGTGGAATTCAATTAGGAAGTGGATTAGAAAAGTTCTGAACGTGATTATACAATGTTCTTTTTGAAACTTATTTTTGGGCATTGTGTTGTTGGACATTATTTTAATTGGTAAGTAACATTTCAGTAATAATTTTAATTATTTATTCAAGCAGCATTGTACCTATTTGACTGTAACAGGTGTACCGCTTAACCTTTTAAACACAAAGTCGACTAAAATTAAATCCATTTTTAAAACAAGCAGAACCAACATTTTACGTTCACAACGCTTGAATAAATAATCAACGGACATTCCTCCCTTGAAGAAATTCAGGATCCAATCTCTGTTTCAATTCCCTTAGCAAGAGAAATAAAACATTTTATTAGAGTTGTTAGTTGGGCATATTAAAGTCAGTATTATTTAGAACCTACGTGATTCCCATTCGACCACACAAACTAAATTATAGATAAGTGTCGTTTATTTGACAACCGACGTTCAGGGCCAATAATTGGCAAACTAGTGGACAAACTCGCTCATCACGTACGAGTATTTCGAAACTTATTGAAGATTTAATTTCGTTCATACCATGTTGAATTTACTTAGTGGCTCCGTAGATTGTATTGAAATTTTGCGAAATGAGAGGCCGCTCTGTCCTCGGCGTTCGCGTAATGAATAAAAAATACCACACATACATTATATTAAACCCCTTTACGGCCCTTTTGCGCGTCGACGTTTACCTGTTTGAGTCCCTGGATTACTTATGTAGTACTAGCTTTTGCCCGCGGATTCGCCCGCGTGGATGTCGGAAAATATCCCACAGGAACGTACTACCGGGTCTACCGGGATTTTTCCGGGGTTTTCATGTAACTACGAGTATCTATCCGGTTTATACGGCGCACGCCAGTAAAGCTCCCAGTGCGCATGATTTTTTCCTTCACCTTCAATAATCATCGTTATATTACAGCCTATTTACACAAACCCTTAATAAAATATACGCGTTAACCTGCCTCATGAATCACTGCGTCCATTGTTGAAAACCGTATGAAAATCTGTTCGGTCTGTTCGGTAGTTTTTGAGACAGACAGACGCGGCGGGGGGCTTTGATTTATAATATTATGTAGTGATATATACCTAACTATTTACTTACACAGCTCCCAACATTAACATGTTTTTGAAATGTAACATGTATTAACACGTCTGAATTTAATCCCTGTTTTCGTTATTTCACACTTTATGAGAATTTGGTATCATGTCACTAAGGATGTCTATATATCGTGTTGTTATTACTTCTCTATCATTTATTACTTCTTTTTAATTTTTTTTTTTCATATTGTATTGTTATACTTTTTATATTTGCACCAATGACAACACCATTTTATGTCCATAAATTCACTGTCCATGCCAAGGTTGCCTGGAAGAGATCGCAGTATGCGATAAGGCCGCCCATTGTATATTTTATAGTGTATAAGTTTTCTTTTCTTTTTTAACGTGTAATCTGATGTACAATAAAGTATATATAAATAAATAATAAATAAATAAGGCCCCTACATACAGGCGCGACACGCGATCCGTCACAAACGCACCGCGTGTCACGCGACGAGCGGTACCTTTGTGTCGCGTCGCGTGTCGCGCCTGTTTGTAGGAGCCTTTATGGATGTGACAACTTGTGGCTTAACAAGATATTATGATATGTGGGTTTACAAAGATGCAAATAGGTATACAAAGAAGACAAACGAAATTTAAAATATTGCGCTAAATTGATTAGAAGTCGTATAGTAGTACAAGTAGTTCCATTCGAAGACAAATAAAGGCAGCTAGCTAGTTAATGCTAAAACCTACTTACTCCTTTTCAAAAATCAGATTCATTTATACTGCAGGTAACTGATTCTCACGATTTTTCAGATATTGAACTTTTCAAAGTATTAAAAGCAATTTCTTTGCAACTTGAATTGCGGAAAATCCAAAGTGAAAGTTGAAGTATAAGTAGAAGTATTGAAAACTTTAACGTATTGAATGCATAGGAGTCGAAACGGCGCAAGATTTTTTCGGTCAAAGTCAAAGTCAAATCATTTATTTCATATAGGCTCATTTATGGCACTTTTGAACGTCAAAATTACAAAAATAGTTAATTGATTCTAGTTGATTGAGCTGCTCGTTCTGCTTAAAGCCTTGTGATTAAACCGTAAAACTTGACATTTTAATAATTATACAACGTTTTATATACATTATTATTGACATTATTAAATATTATATACAAAATCACATGAATATGACTATAGACTGGTAGAAAATGCCCAAGGCATTAAGTCCGCCTTTGTACAGTTTTTACTTGTGCATAAAGTTTTAATAAATAAATAAATAAATAATATTTACTTTGAAAAGTATTACATTTATATTACTTTAATTATTGTGAATGTGAGCACTATGTGGGTCATTTGTTTTCTTTTTCCTCTTTCTCACGTAGTTATAATGATGGTCTGGTAGTTTGAGTACTTTATGCGGCCTATCCAAATGTCCTTTCTTTGGTATTGTTCGTCGAGTCGTTGAGCTCCTTAATCCTGGGTTGAGCTACACGTTTACTGACAAATGATTGCACTGACTGGACAGGTCCACTCAAAATTGTGTGGTTCTTTCCTCAAAATACCATTTCAGACACGGATCTACATGGTCCTCACATGATCTGACCAAGATTATGTCTGGACTTTAAAAGAGACTTTGACCCCTGAGTTTGTTTCGCCATTTCTTCTCAGGGGTAGTCAGATAGGAAATGTCGACTTCATCAAGCTTGTTTTTATATTTTTATATGACGTGTAAAAGTGATTCCGATATCCTATTTACAGAATAAACGATTTCATTTCATTTTGCCCCTTCCAAAAGGTAGAAACCTATAGGTAAAGGTAGAGGCTTCTGTATGGAGAAGAATGGGCAAGAAACTCCATACTTACACTTTTAAAATGTTAACAATATTTTGTATACATTAATTAATAATTATATGTGAAGACGATGTACCTAGAATAATATAACTATACCCCAATAGGTAAAAATAATGAAAAGTGAAGTAATGACAGACAAATTGATTATATGATAGATAAATGGGGCTTATTCCACTAATCCCCCCTGAGAAAATCCCCCTCAGTGGAAAAAACTGAACCCTAATGTAAAAAAAATCCCTTTCAGGGATCTTGGAATAAATTATTTTTTGTTTTTTTCAATTCTAGTTTACCCCCCTTAGCGGGATTATCGGGGGTGAATTCTAGACTGTTTTCAGATTCCACTTTTCCTCCTAAGGGGGATTTTCAGGGGGGATTTGTGGAATAAGCCATAAATGGTGCTCACATTATGTACAAACATTGTAAAAGTAGATCAGTAGACAGTTCCAGTACTATTACTAATTTTGTACTAAAATTGTAGATAGTTATTAAGGGGGGTGAAACAGAATATTTTGCGTTCTTCCATACTATTGAGTATACCTACCCATAGATATACCCACATACCTACCTATGATAGACGATACATTTACATGACATATATTGATATCTTTCGCTTGGCTGCTCTCATGGACAATCTTCCCTTTTGGTTGACATCCACTTGCGTGAAAATAAATTATATTGATACACATCCCTATCCCAGCGGGGAATATTACGAAATCGATTCTCTCATAAATGTATAGCGTGGTTTTATTCATCTTTTCCTTGCTTTCTCGCAATTTATCTTTTGTTTAACTAATAGGGTTCATAGTTCATGCGACAATGTTTTTCTTCTAGGCAAAGTTATTGCAAAACGAATTCATCTGATTAGAAGGCCATAATGGGCAATTTGCTTCGATTATAAGCATATTACAAAGAAGACGATTATATCCAAGATAAGAATGCTTGGAAACGTGCTGGTCCTGCTCCATAGGATAATTTAGTCTAGACAAAATCAAACTGGTTGCTAATTTAATTGTATAATTTTTATGATATTAATTTTATTTTCTGTGATTAATATACTTTAACTCACACACTGACTTATTATAATATTTTTGGAATATCATATTCAATGTTTGTAAATATGTGAGAACCATATCTATCGCATTTATTAATTTGTCTGTCATTACTTCACTTTTCATTCTTTTTACCTATTGTAGTATAGTAATTTTATTCTAGGTACATCGTCTTCACATATAATTATTAATTAATGTATACAAAATATTGTTAATATTATAAAAGAGTAAGTATAGAGTTTCTTGCCCATTCTTCTCCATACGTAGGTAAATACTATTATAAATACTATATATATCGTATACCTTTTGGTAGGGGCAACTAGAATAAATAAATTATTTCTGTAGTTTTTGACGTACAAAAGTGCCTTTTATGTGCCTATTTGAAATAAATGATTTGATTTTGACTGTAATTATTGTCTTATTGTTTGTTGCAGGTATTCATTAAATCCACGAGTATCAGTCTCTATACGGATACGTTGCCCTTGCGGACTTATACAATTATATTTGAGTAATTATCAGCAATTACAAAGATTACCCACGTCAAGTCGTTTACCGATCACGCAATTTGCCGTTTGCTGGTAAATATGGATTATTGAAACCGCTAGAAACCTCAAACAATAGCGGATTTCAATTAAAAATAGGAAATACAGTGTCGGACGCTCAGAGCTTGCGCAATTTTTTTTTGTATGGGGTACCCTTGTCCTATACCTACATGGTCAACGTTACATGAAATGATTGATACGAATTAAGAAATTAATTTACTAAACAATAATATTGGAACGCATCATAATACACTGATTAGAGCTGTCAACTGTCCATGTCATACTTGTCAAGATGACAGCCCGCTCTTTTTATTACTTTTACTTCTAACGTAATCACGCTCTGATAATAATGTTCTTGTATTGAATTTCTATTACAATAAACAGTTGATTTACTTTGGAATCCGTTTTTCCGTTAATATGATATAACCCACAATAATGATAACCCTGCTGACAATGTTTATGCCTACATACGAAGTCTAATTTGAAAGGGTCCATGAAAATGTCTGTGGAACAAACTTTAGCAGCTTCTGTTTAATATATTAGTTTATTTTTAGCTTTTGTTGTCAGTATTATTTGAGCAAGTCAGTTTTTGAATAGGTTTTGTGATTAATTTTGGAATTGAGTTTCCATAAGGTACTAAGCTAAATTAAAACATACGCATCAAAAGACAAAAATAGTTCACCTCTCTTCAACTCTTCGCTTTAACTGTATGATTCTCCGACATCTACGAGTATACTAAGATTATAAAGAGGAAAGATTTTTTTGTTTGTTTGTATCGAATAAGCTCCGAAACTACTGGACCGAATTAAAAAAAAATTTCATCATTAAAAAGCTAAATTATCAAGAAGTAACATGGGCTATAATGTATTTTTTTTTAATAGTCATCCTTAAGAAAATTGCAGTAATGTAACCCAAAGTAGAATATTTTGACCTATAAACCACGGAATCGAAACTTACGCGGGGAGAAGCTAGTTTATTTATAACTATCTTCGGCCCACGACATCGTCCGCGTAATTTTTCGGCCCTCTACCAACCCCGGCGCATCGCATCGCCCGCTATTACTTCAATTTCGCTTAGCGTTCTTTCTGAGTTTTTTTCCATTTTGCTGGGCTCCTAAGGATCGTAGCGTAGCCGATAACCATCCTCAAGAATAGGGATATTAAATGCAAATATATTTATTTCAAAACCCGATTGGAAGTTCAAGAGATTAGCGCGTTAAAACAAACGAAAAAAAAAAAAAAATCGTCGGCTTTAACTTAAACTCTCTTAACTCTCTCTCTCTCCCTCTCTTTAGCTCTTATCAGCCTATAATGTTCCCACTCCTGGGACACAGGCCTTCTCTTTATAAGAGGGAGTGGATCATAATCCACCACAAGAGCCGTGCGGGTTGGCCAGCTTTATTATTAGTATAGATATAGGTATATAGTTATAGTCTATTATGCAAGTGATTCCGTCTTAGCTTCGCATGGGTGCACCCTAATAACGTGGCCTGTCTACATGTCAATACATCGAGATATCTGTGATATATCTAAGTATATCTAACATCTTAGTAAAATATAGTATGTATTATATTTATTTTCTCTTCTACTCTTACACACGTTGTCTACATATCGCACCTTTAGAATTATAGAGACCTAATTTCTTCAGAAGTTGAAAAACATCACCAAATTAGGTCACTATAATAATATTATAGTGACCTATATATTTGAAATTTTAAGATTTCAACCTTTCTAAAGAACATCACCAATGAGGTCACTATAATATTGTGAATTAATTGATGATGTCATTAACTGATGATGTGATTGATGATTTCAAATTAGGTCTCTATAATTCTAAAGGTGCGATATCTGTATCTACTTTCCTGTCGCAGTTATGCTGGAAGAGATTTCATTAGAAATAAGCATTTCCTTTGTACGTATTTTTCTGTTCCTTTCTTCTTGTCTGTTTATATGTGTGTACATAAATTGTCAAATAAATAAATAAACATGAACCTTCCGGAATATAATTTTTAACTGATGGTGAAAACCGCTAAAATCCACTGTCTAGTTTGATGAACTCAGCAGTCACATAGACAGACACATAAAAGCAAATTTATTTTATACAATTTATAGATAGATAGGAAATACAACTTAATATAATATTTTTCAGCAAGGTTGAGTGAATAAAAACCTCTTATTTCATCTTCAGTAGTAAGATGCACAAGAGGACTCTCCTAACTAGGTCAAATTCAATCAAGCGAGAGAGAAAAAATCAAAGGTTGTGGGCTTAACAATCAGAGCTTCAGGAAATTCTATGTAAAGTAGGTCTGCTTCCAAGTAACATTATTAGTAGATATTGAGAGGTATGATGAGAAAATGTACTGATTCTGGTGAATGCCTATTCTAAATACTTACACTAGATTAGTCTAACGACGATGAATATTTACTTTAAGAAAAAAAAAATGCTTTATAGATTTGGGCCTGGTTGACTGTAATAGGCACTTTTTACATGGGACAAGCGAAATGAGGGTAGTATTTAGGTTCGTACTGAGTACAGACGTGAATATGTTACGTATTCTATAGGGTAGAACTTGGTAATACGCCCTAAGTGACAAAACGCCCCACCAATCTAGCACTCACACAACAAAGCCACGCCGCTCGTAACTAACTAGACGTGCGAGGAGCCACTAGTTAGTAGTTGTAGTAGGCTACTAGTGGCTCCTCGCATATTTAGTTTTTTTAGTGTGAGTGCTAGATTGGTGGGGCGTTTTGTCACTTAGGGCGTATTACCAAGTTTTACCCTAGTACTTTATAATACCTATAGTAAATACTAAGTATTTTATCTTATTATGACTGTTTGAATTTAAACCTACCTGACATTTATAAGAAAACTAATTAATTAATTAATGTATAATACAATCATAATAATTTAGTTTAATTTAATTCAATATAATATAATTTAATTTAATTTAATATAATTTAATTTAATATCTATTTCATTTTTAATTCATTTAATTTTTCTAATACTATGGGTGTATGTGTAAAAAACTTGCCTGAAATAAATGAATTTTATTTTATTTATTTTTATTTTATTAATATAAATCGTGAAAAGAAAAGCTCAATAAAGCGTTAGAGATTTACAGTGCGACATAAAATAGTAGAAATTAAATGAGGGCGCCACTCAGTAGCGGCGTTAGGGTAGGGCACAGTTGGGCGACCGCCCAAGGGCGCCAAGCATGAAGGGGCGCTCCTTCATGTCTGGTTTCCCGTCTCGTCCTTCCATTGAGAATATTGGTCACTATACCTGTAACGGTAGCGAGTGGGGAAAGGACTTTTTCTAAGCTTTAGCTGATAAAAATCTATTTGCGATCGACATTACTCGTATTATTATTACTCGTATTATTAATTTAATATCTATTTCATTTTTAATTCAATTAGTTTTTCTAATACTATGGGTGTATGTGTAAAAAACTTGCCTGAAATAAATGTTTTTTTTATTTTTTATAAGTGTAACGTACTAACATAGTTTTTAAGTGATTTTTGTACCAAACTAACTTAAATGTATCTTTGTTGTCTAATGAAATAAATATATTTAATTTAATTTATTATCTCAATCGAGATTGACAAACTTGGCAACTTTGTCAAACGAAAATGAAATTGCAGACAACATAGACTTTGATGCCGTTATATGAAAATTTGACGATAGAAAGGATTACTGACAAATGCGTGCACTGAATGGACAGGTCCACTCAATCTGTGTGGTTCTTTCTTCAAAAGACCATTCCAGACACCAGTCTACATGGTCTTCACATGATTTGACCAAGATTATGTCTGGACTTTAAAAGAGACTGTGACCTCTGAGTTTGTTTCGGTCTTTCTTCTCAGAGTAGTCAGATACGAAATGCCGACCTCATCTAGTTTTAAATATGATTGACGTGTAAAAGTGTTTGTAAAAACCTACCTACAGAAATAAAATCATTTATCATTTATCATTTATCATTTATACGATAGCTTTTTTTTTAAGTTTTAATGAAATAACCGATTATTAAAAAAAAAAAAAAAGTTTTTTTCACATGTGTGAATTGGACGGTAGAAAGGGGGCGCCATAGAAACCTCGTCAATGGCTCCGGCAATGGCTCGACTTAATACGTAACTGTTACATTTTTTGACGTAAAATGCAACAATTTAGTATATAATTTTTTTAGTTCCATTTTATTTAATTTCTACTATTTTATGTCGCACTATAGATCATTTACTAAATATCAACATCATCTAAACATCAATCTAGGTATCAGTCATCATGACAAATGCTTGGTGATCAATGTGAATCAGTACGTGTGTAATGTAGCGGTACTAAATACCTCCCATTCATAACGTGGTACAAACGTACATAGGTATTTATGTTTCAATTAGTTTCGATTGCCAGTTTCAGTACTTGTAATCTAATCTAACCTAATTGAATCTATGTAATTTATTGTAATCAAATTAGCGTTAATTAATTGTGTTATTGGTGCCGATTCCCTTGTTCACAAACTAAACTAAATTTAAGTTCAGTGCATCTTTGTCTTTCTATGTCATTAAGAAAAGGACAGAAGATATATTTTTGTTTAGTCCTGTCAAATTAATCAATGTAAGTGGTCGAGGTAAGTGGCCCAACTAAATGCCAACAAAAAATGCTACTAGGGTTATTAGGTATTTGAGTTTTCATCAATTGAAAATGTAATTATTTATTATATTTACTACTTGTCAGACTTGTTGAAATCATAAAATATGTGTACCAAATTTCAAATTAATCGACCCAGTTTTTCGGAGCAAATCGGCTGTGACAGACGGACGGACAGACAGACACACGAGTGATCCTATATGGGTTCCGCTTTTTTCTTTTGAGGTACGGAACCCTAAAATGAAGAGAATTCTCTGCTTTGCACGATACTTTCCGATAGTGATGCAGAGTAATGGTGGCGCGTGTGTTGGTTCATACGGTTCCCTATAAAATGGTTGAGCTGCATAAGAGATGACCAGTCTTAACTGACGACGCCCGTTCACGAACATGACGCGTGGATCAGTACCATCGTACTGATCCACGCGTCATGTTCGTGAACGGGCGCCGTCAGTTAAGACTGGTCATCTCTTTACTGCCAGGGCTGCTGTAAAAAAAACTATTCAAATATAAGATTAAAAATAATCTTATATTTCGAAATGTTTTTTTATAAAGTTTTTTACATTGTTCTCACATATAGAAGCAACAAAAGTAATGTACCCAGGATTTTGTAATATCTTGATTTTAAAGAATGTCCAACTCTTTGAAAACTCTTGCCCGTTCTTCTCTATTTCCGAGATTTCCGTTTTGGAATGGGCAAGTAGCTTCAACTTTCTGACTAAGTGACCGACTTTTTGACTATTCAAATGTTATGATTAAAATCAATGCTTTGCTGAGTTTGAGTTAAATAATAGAACTTTCTAGTTAATAATTAAATTAAATTTACCTACCATTAATTAATTGCACAAACTAAAACTGTAAAGCAAATTACGACATTATTCGCATAAAATCTCAAGTAGGTAATACGTTACCGTTATAATGCAGTGCTATGTTATTGGTTGTTAAATTGTAATAGGATCTCATATCGTTATCTATTATATTTTTATCTTATATTTATTTCCGGTATTTTTTGCATTATCCATGTATGTGCTAAGGACCAAGTGATACATTGGGCATTATACATAATGCCCGGTCATTATGTAAAATGCCCAATATGAGAGTGCAATTTGGTAATAATTATTCAAATAATCAAATTGACCGGGCATTATACATATTGTCCATCACCTTTTGGGCTGAGTAATACGAGTACAAACATATTTAATTACTATTTTTTATTGTTATTGTCGTTTGACTAGATTTCAAACGTAGAATCAATATTTAAAATCAATCCTTTGGGTTAGGTTAGGTAGAACAGTGGCCATTAACGCCACATACCCTCTATTGTTAGTGAATCATTTGGGTTAGGTTAGGTTAGAATAGTGACCATTAACGCGCGAAGGTGAGTGAGCGTATTGAGCGTGCTGCGGCAGCGGCCGCCGAGCGCCAGATCCCCTCTATTGTTGGTGAATCATTTGGGTTAGGTTAGGTTAGAACGTGTATTATCAAATTGCCCAATTGTCATGTAGCAATATAATAATGACCGTGCAATGTGATAAATAATGAAGTTAAGGTAGTCATTAATCACTTAGCCCGATAGAGCTAGACATTATTCACAATGCTCGTACATTATTAATAATGCCCGCATTAATCATCTGGTCCATAACATATGCACTATTTAAGTACACCTACGGATAACCCCTGGTTCGTGCTGGACTATTGCAGAATATGGAAACAAAGCATTGGTCTGTGGGTTTGGGTGGCTATAGTGGATTGGTAACCTTGAACTATGGAATAACTATGTCCCCTGCCTGACCAATGTTATATGATATACACGGATAAACTGGCAGGGGGTGACTTGCACGCTCAATAATGGTCCGCCGGAAACTATCGCTAGCACATATGACGTAGCGACGAGGAACATGTCCTGCACCTCAGGACATGTTGCCCACTCATCGCTTCGAGGAGAGGAGCGGCGTTCCACGGCTATCAGGATAATTCCAGAGCCCGGAAGATGGTCAAGATACCTATACCTACCAGCATCTTACCGGAATAATTCCTTCCTCCGAGCACGTTTGCTCTTGCGAATCTTCACTCAAGCCGGCCAATAAAGGCAAAAAAGAGGTAGGAGCTTTGTTCCCCTACTCTGTTGCCAATAAAGCCAAGCCTGCAGAGGTGAGGAACAAGACTTTTCGCGGGAAATAGGGTCCGAGGAGTCGATATTGCCCAACAGCTTGCCACATGCTACACTGCGGGTTTCTGTATCTCTCTTGGTCTGGCTCCTCATCCTAGACGTGTTCCGGCAAAGTAAACTCTACCGGCACAGACCTAGAGTTCGGTCACGTCAACGCAGAGATACGGCGGTGGGGTTATTTATTATAATTGTTTGAATTCCGGCTCTATGGAATATTCAGTCTTTGTTTTTGCGCTTTACATGGTTGCTTATAAAGTATTAACTTAAAATATTCTATTTGAAATATTATGTTGGCACTCGATTCTTTAATAGGTACTAGGTCTGGGGTTCAACATCAGTAATGACATTGCACCGCATTCTGTTACCTGTTCTGAATTAGGTAGGCACTGTGAAAAATGGCTAAGCCTGGAATTGCAAATAATCCATTCATTAAAGACACAAAACATGTACAGAAAGCTTTACTTGGGTATTTCGAATAGTAATACAAGAAACAGAAAAAAAATACCACTGTTGGAATATCGGCCTAGATCAGAGTATTAATTAAAGTTGCTAAGCTGGAATCATAAAATGAAGTTCAAGTAAAATATAAAACTGTTAATAAAATTATGAATCCATCGGAGGCAGTCGACTAATCAATATTACCTTCTTTAATATGTAATGAAGTGATTCATAAAAATCTTAACGATTTAAGAATAAAATTGTATTATTATTATTTTTATCTTTGACATATCTCGGGACCCTGGGGTCCCGGGCCTTTGGCAGGCGTACGAGAGGCCGAAGCCAACTAGCAGAGGCCCCTTAGACAATTTTAAATGAAATGAGGCACCAACCGACGATTATCCCTGTACGCACTATGCAAGTGCATCCAAAGACAACCCCCGGTTGGTGTAGAACTATTGCAGGATATGGAAACGGATATTGGACTATAGGTTTTGAATGGTTAAAATGGACTGGTTATCTAAAACTATGGAAGGACTATGGCCCCTGCCTGATCAATGTTTTATTGTACGCGGATAAAATAGCAGGGGGTGACTTGCACACTCATTAATGGGCCCCTGGAAACGGTTGCTAGCACTTAGTGTCGTAGCAATAAGAGGGCAACATATCCTGAGGTGCTTGAGGACTGGAAAGGTATTCCACGACTATCAGAACAATCCCAGAGCCCGGAAGATGGTCAAGATCCCTACCAGCACTTACTGAAATTCTTTCTTCCTCCGAGCGTGTTTGCTCTTGCGAATCTCTACTCAAGCCGGCCAATAAAGGCAAGAATGAGGTGGGAGCTCAGTTCCTCGTCAGAGTTCACTCCAGACGGCCAATAAAGGCAAGCCAGAGATGAGGAACATGACTTCTCCCGGGAGACAGGGTCCGTGGGGTCACTACTGCCCATCAGCTCGCCACATGCTGCCCTGCGGTTTTCTGTATCTCTCTTGGTCTGGCTCCTCACTCCAGACCCGTTTCGGCAAAGTAAACTCTACCAGCACAGACCTAGAGTTCGGAGCGCGCAAGCCTCCCCACGAAGTCAACGTAGAGATACGGCGGATTATTATTGTTTATCCATATTCAAGTAACAAGACTCATACAAATTATTTGGTATATACAGTTTCGATTACAATTACAATACAAGACATTTAATTAAATTAATATAAAAAATTGATAAAATTGTTAAATATAACAAATATCTGAAAAAAAAAAAAACGACAGTTGACGAAATGTAATCGGATCTCTAAATATCGAATATCCAATAAAGTTAAAACTATCGTAAAGGCACATTACCATTTTATTGGCCGGGGACGGCGAATTGTTGTTTCATGGTAAACATTGCATGGTGAAGTATAAAATATACGCTCCAGCCACTTTGCATATTTTATTAAAAAAAAAAGGGTTTGAAGCCAGTACTTTTCCGTTTGTCATTGTTCCAAATTTGAAATTGGAATACTAAAAAATTACAGTTTAATTTTATTGCAATAAGTCGCTTTTTCGCGTTTCTCAGGGGCAAAGTTAGCGTGGAATTTGTCAAGAAAATAATGGTTTACATAGAGAAAACGTTTATTTAGTAAGTTGTGTGATCACGAAAAGCATTTGCGGCGCTCGTCATGCGGTTCAGCACAGAATTAATTAATACTCGTACTACTATGACGTGCTGTGGAATATATTCCTCGTGCCTCCAAGATGGCAGTTTTCAGCTCCTGCAAAGTTTCTGGAGCTGGTTGGTTAGCTCGAACATGTCTCTTCGGCTCATTCCTTGAGCTCTATTACATTCATATCAGGACTTCTTGCTGGCGATTCCAATACTGCGATACTACATCATGGAGGTATCCTCGAACAATTCTCGCAGTGTGCGCCCTTGCATTATCATGCATAAAAATGAAATCCTGGCCTAGAAACTTAAGGCGTCGCATATGGCATCACATAAGCCTCTAGGCATTGATGAATGTATCGGTCGTTATTTAGTGGTGGCAGCCTTGGCCCTGTCCCAACCTGAAGGCCAGTTTTTCCTTCGGTGTAAATTCTGCCCCAGACTGTCCATGACCTACCGCCATAACTCACCTTCTCTTCAATGCAACATTGCTGAAACGTTCTCCGTCTTCGGTAGATGTTCCTACGTCCATCATTACCATAAAGCATAATCTTGGTTTCATCCGTAAAAAGTGCTTGGCTTCATTTCGTTGAGTCCAATGCATAATATGCGTGTGCAAACTGTAGGCACGCCATTCTGTGAGTTCGTGTCAGTTTGGGACCATTGGCTGGCTTATGAGGTTTCAGGCCACGTTCTTCGAGTCTCCTTCTAACAGTTCGAGCGCAAAAGTAAGCCCATGAAAATCTCGATGCTGTTCTTGGACCTGTACTGAGATCAGGTGACGAGTATGCAGCCTGATGGTAAAGATAAACCGATCTTGTCGTGCTGCAGTGACCCGGTTTCGTAATACTTCTGGCCGGCGCACAAAGCCGCCAGTCTCCAGGTATCGATGCTAAATTCTTCGAACGGCAGAACGATATACATGGCTGGCTAAGCCCAGATTGAAGAAGTGAAGCTAGCGCGGCTACTTCAGGTGCAGTATCTATAATTCGAACGTCAGAATGGATAAAAAAATAAGGAAAAATAATTTCGATATTCTTTTTATGCAAAACAAAACAAATAACTTTTGCCTTATAGATGATCTAATCAAAGCTTGTTGCTTGTTAAGAGCGACCAAACTCGATTTTCTTCTCTTTTTCAAATGAGTAAATTCAAATTTGGAACAATGGTGATACCGAAATGATTTCCCAGTATGTCAGCTTCAAAATTTAATAAAAACTTTTTCTGACATATAATTATTTTGATGTTTTAGGCCTATAAACACAAAAATTCAGGGTGGCTCGATTTAGGAATCCGGGAATGTATGTGCAGATCGGGTATTTTTTGTAAATTTGCAATTTAATAACTTGTTTTGGTATAAATTATTGCTTTTTGAGACAGTCCAATCGCAATTTGGAAGAGACTTTATACGCTTAACCATTTTGTTAACATTTTTTAAAGCAATGAAAATAATACAAATGTTGAGTGCACAAGTCGTGTTCTCACGGTGCAGAACTCATCTTTTATTCCTACTTAACGATATCGCTGGCTTTTCTAGTAGTACACTTATGGATAAGTGTCCTGCGGGTGGGGCCTAAACCTGGTAGACCAGGATATCTACTGATATGGACATTAGAGACAGGGCCTTTATAACTGTGGCATGTAAAGTATAGAGAGCTAAAGGTAAAAGAAAGAAAGAAAGAAAAAGTATTCATTGTGACTCGCACAGGAAGATCACAAATTAAACACACAATTATAAAGTATAAAAAATAAAAACACAGTCCTGTACGAGGCTAAAAGGCTCCTATCTCAGCATGATGCTGCAACATTTAAAATAAGTGCCGCAGCGCTGGTATTCTGATAGGGCCCACGTAGATAGGGCCCAAGGTACGTATTTGTTATGCATCTATCTACTCACATGCTGGCGGAAACAACATCCCTTCCCGTTTTTCGACTTCTTAATTATGATGAAGGTTAATCTATACTAATATTATAAAGCTGAAGAGTTTGTTTGTTTGAACGCGCTAATCTCAGGAACTTCTAGTTGGAATAGAAAAATTCTTTTTGTGTTGGATAGTCCATTTATCGAGGAAGATTATAGGTTATATATCATTATGCTACGACCAATAAGAGCGGAGCGTAAATGAAAAATGTTACAAGAACGGACAAAAATATTCCTTTTTGAGAGCTTCCATTGCGTGCGCTGCGTAAAAGGTTTAAGTTACGCAAATATCGTGTATGATGGAAGTGTTCGTCTTTAAAATTTCTAAAAAAAGTCTGCGACAGCATATGTCTATCTTTTAGGATTGACTCACTATAACCTTTTTTATGGTAATCAAACTTGTTCGAAATTAATGCATTATTTGCGAAGGAGTTTTATCAACATAATATTAATCCTTATCCAAATAAATATGTTACTGATCACAAGTATTTAAATGTTAACAAAATTGTCCATGACATCACTTGATTTTAATCAACATCTTAGTAGATATCATAATTTTAAAATATCTTAGCTGAAGAGTTTGTTTGTTGGTTTGGTTGAACGCGTTAATCTCACGAAGCACTGGTTCGAATTGAAAAATTCATTTAGTGTTGGATAAAAAGCTATAGGTTATATAACATCACGCTATGACCCTTCGGAGCCAAGCAAAAAGGTAAAAAGTCAGAAAGAACGCTAAGCGAAAACGAAGTTATAGCACGGGCAAGCAACGGGATGCCAAGTGGTGGGTCGGGCTCGGCCTCCGAAATAACACGCGGACGAAATCGCGGGCAGAAGCTGTACCCAAAGTCTCTAATTCAGATAATTTATGTAAACAAAGTAATGTCAAGGAATGTCACTGTCAAAATGACAGGACAGTGGTGCAAAACATTTTATCATTAAATGTTTTCATAAGTAATCATCGATAAAATTATAGTGAATTAATTATAAGAACTATGCAAACAAAATACCGTTGCCAAACAATGTTTTGTGTAGTGTGTCGGAGACACGGTATATGATCGTTATAATCAGCTCTTTTAAGCCCAGTGCTAGACATAGGCCTCCCAAAATCGATTCCCAATCGAAACAGTTTACAGCCGCTTTCATTCAAAATGTGGCCAGATATGCTACTTACAATATGAATCTATGTATGAGAGTTGTAATATTAGTGTTGTTGAAGATGTACAAAATTTGAAAATGTTTGCATCTCCTGCATTGTTACCAGTATCATAAAATATTTTATACCAGAAAATCTCCTTTTATTAATAACTTTTTTAAACCGAAAATTTATAAAAATAATTACGGTATGATTATTTTTTAATTATAATTTCTTAAAATCAGTACTTAAAAGAAAATGGAACCTCTTTTTTCGCAATTTTATGTGAATTACCATTACGAAGATATTTTTTTGCTATATTATCCCCTTTGTTTACATAAATTATCTGAATTTGAGACTTTGGGTATAGTTACATATAAACTATAAGAAATGCTTTATCAGTATTTTATGTATTTAAGATTTAATAAAAGTAATTTTAGATTTAAGTAATATTTATGCAGAATACATAAACTATAAACCCTAGATATAAAAAACGTTAATGTATACGAAAGTTTCCACCACGATATTCAGGGTTATCACCAGAAACATAATACAACAAAGCATCACGCCCGTATTCTCCAGAGGGGGAGGGGGGAGGGTATCAGTGGTATAACTTTCAAATTAGAAACAGATTTGAAATCAGCAACAGTGATAATGTTTATTAATTAGTATACACAGCGTACCTTTTATCAGATTAAACGTTGCTGAGTTTGCATAAAATAAAAGTTCTACAAGTTTTAATCTAGAAAAGTGTTCGTGTAAACCAGCGTGGAAATAAGAGTAGAAGCTTTCTTTAAAAAACTGGATTTAAAAATGTTTTCAGTGAACATATTGTCAAGGCAAATGTTGTTCTGAGTCACTTAAAGGAATAGACGCATCTGACTACCTTAAACTTATATGACATTAAATGTCATTAAAATAGGGGTAAACTTATAACTGGTTATCGGTACCTAATAGCCCATTTGGTAAAATACTGACTGAAAAGCTTCAATTAGCTACCATACTTTTGCTACTTGTGGAGTTTGGTGTCATAATTAAGAATGTCACCACTGTTGTTCCCTTTGATTGTATAATAGAGAATTCACATATTTAAAAAAAATCTTTCTTATAGGCACTTTCTTTAATATTTAGATAAATTGGTCATGGGTAAAAATAACCACAACAATTTGAATTCGAAAATACGATCCCTATTTTCGCCTTGATTTAAAATACGATTTTTAACCTTCTGGAAACAATAATAATGATCAATCTCCATTACAAAACCGTCAAAAATACATTTTTTGACCGATTGACTAATAACCATGGAGCTGTGATGGCAAAATGTCTAGTGGTCCGTGATCCACTGACTCGTCATTATTATTAGGTATTGATTTGTTTACCGTTCGACAAAAGTTTGCGTTCCATTAGGGGTGATCGATTAATTATATTGGGACAGGTCTATGTTAAATTTAAAAGTTACATATTTGACGTTATATCATATTTTATTTGAGCTAAAAATTAGGGACGGGCGGAACATGGGTTTCACGGAATACTAACATTCGGCCGAATGTTCGGTATAACTTTTACCGAACCGAATATTCGGCATAATTGATTCCATTACATGAGCAGTATACAGTCGGTACATTCTGCAAAAAGTTCACCGTGAAAACTTAGGTGAAGTGAGTTTAAAGTGAGTTGCTATTCCACCTGATGCAAGGGATTAACACTATTGACAGCTCACATAGAGCTCCCTTCACCTAAGTTTTCACGGTGAGATTTTTACTGAATATCACAACTGCGGTGCTATTCTGTAACTATCTCACCGTGAAAACATAAGTGAAGTGAGCGTGGAGTGAGCTGTCAATAGTGTCAATCCCAAGTATCAGGTGGAATTACAGCTCACGTCAAGCTCACTTCACCTTAGTTTTCACCGTGAGATTTTTACAGAATAGCACTGCTGGTCTGAACTTGTTCACGTAAAGCGCGCGGATTGGCGCCGGACCCTCCCGCCCGCTATCCCCGCTGTACCAGATGTTGTTATTGTATCATCTAGTAAGGATTAAAACTTCGCCCGAAACAGCTGTATACTTATATTTTGTTTTTAATAACCATCTTTTTTATCTACTGTTATTGGAAATAAAGCTACAGTGTCGACAAAAACATAAAGCTGCACTGTAAAATATACCTAATAAAAATAACACATTTAACACTCAATTCATGATAAATCATACACGGCTCAATACAGTAAAAACTTTGAGTACTTACAACTTTGCCGAACATTCGGCGATATAGTCGAATATTCGGCCGAATAGAATATTCGGTAAACCTGCCGAATATGCCGAATACCGAATATAAAACGAATATTCGACCCATCCCTACTAAAAATGCCTTGGAGGCGCCTTTAAAACTCTAAACAGGGCAATTAGTTGATGGAGAGCACCTAAAAATCCAACAGATATTGATTAAAAAAAAAGTAATATTTTTTACTTTGATGAGTATTTACAAAAGCTAATGCTAAAATAATACAACAGTCGATGTAAATACTCACCTGGACGCATCATAATAGACAATTACATTCACTACAACTAAATGAGTTCAGCGCAAATAGCGAGTTTCTGAAACTTCTCAATGTGGAACAAGTTGGCGTCGTAAATAGTGGGATTATAGAGCGTAATGCAGCGAATAAAAAGCTTAAAATACTGCTCACATTTTTGTAAATGTCTTTTTGATGCGTCGTAACCACGCTTCCCATTCTGTTGGAAAAGTTTAATAGATAATTACATTCTGAATAGACGATTTTTTAATGCACTTTGGTAAATTGACTTACTAAAAGAAAGTCACTCAGATTTGTATTATTTTGGTAATAGGGGAAGAGAGGATTGAATTTTTTTATGTCTCTGATAGTTTCACCGCTATAGAATATTCAAGTACCAGCTTTTGCTCGCGGCTCCGCCCGCGTGGATGTCGGTTATCGCGTAAAAAAGTAGCCTATGTCCTTCTCCATATCCCAGGCTATATCTATACCAAATTACATGACGATCGGTTCAGCGGTTTAGGCGTCAAAACGTAACATACAGATAGACAGACAGAGTTACTTTCACATTTATAATATTAGTATGGATAGCGGTGCTATGCCAGATCGTAATTACAATATAATAAAACGCGATTGGCACAAACTCAATATTCGTTCAAATAGCCCCGATAGCGATTCCGCATAAACCTTTAATTGCGACATTCATCCGATTTGAGCAGCCAATTCTATGTCGAAATTTCAAATACCAATTTAAAGCAAACTCTAACAGATGATCCCGTCTAAACTAACTACTAACTCTGGTATTTCAAAGCAAATAGGTATATCTGTTTTAGGCAAATAAATATTAGTACTTGTTCCACAGATTTACAATGGGCTTATTTAATATTTCCTACTGAATCTATATTCCGCTACGTTATTAACAGCACCCACCATTGTTGACTTTATTGACTCGTAAAATGTTTAACTGCTGGGCCTTTTTATACTATTTTTATTTCACATTAAATATTGAGTTATTGCGTATTATTTAACGTGTAAGAGTCGTTGTGTATCTACTCGGCGTTGGTGCTTAGCAGATTTTTTTTCTCCTGTTGTTTCGAAGGCTTTTCTACTTTTCTTATTAATAAAAAATCGCACTGAATCTTCAGACGCACTCCTCGGTGTATTTATTGTGGCTGCTGGTTGAACATGCTAGGATGTTATCGATTAACTGCTTACATAATTTCATGATAAACTTAAATTTTAAGTCGGCCCCTCGATTTATACTTTAAGGGCCTTACAAATAAACGCGGAATAAAGTTAAGCTTGGGATAACTTCGGTATAACTATACATTTTTGGTACGTTTGTACCTATACCCAAAGTCTCAAATTCAGATAATTTATGTAAACAAAGGGGATAACATATCAAAAAAATATCTTCGTGATGGTAATTCACATAAATTGGCGAAAAAGAAGGTCCCATTTTCTTTTAAGTACTGAATTTAAGAAACAATAATTAAAAAATAATCATACCGTAATTATTTTTTTATAAATTTTCGGTTTAAAACAAATTTATTAAAAAAAAGGAGATTTTCTGGTATAAAATATTTTATGATACTGATAACAATGCAGGAGATCCAAACATTTTCACATTTTTTACATAATATACAACAACATTTATAATAATATATATACACTTATAATAATTATACTTATAATAATATATATTATACAACAACACTTATAGTAGGTACAACTCTCATTCATAGATTCATATTGTTACATACAATATGAATCTATGAATGAGAGTTGTATGAGATGTATTCATAGATTCATATTGTATGTAGCATATCTAGCCACATTTTGGATGAAAACGGCTGTAAACTGTTTCGAGTGGAAATCGATTTTGGGAGGCCTACGTCTAGCAGTGGACTTAAAAGGGCTGATTATGACGATCATAGGCCGCGTCTCCGACACACTACATGAAACATTGTTCGGCAACGGTATTTTGTTTGCATAGTTCTTATAATTAATTCACTTTAATTTCATAGATGATTATTTACAAAAAAAAAATAAAAAAATGTTAAAATGTTTTGCACCACGGGTCTTTCATTTTGACAGTGACATTTATTGACATTACTTTGTTTACATAAATTATCTGAATTAGAGACTTTGGGTATAGCATAACTTTATTCCGTGTTTTTTTTTGTATTAGGGTTACATTATCACTCGTAGTTAATTTGAAAAAAGTTGGCTGACGTATGTTCAATGTTTAAGTGCAATAGTGTTCTCTATTATAAGCCGTTTTTAACAAATTCAAACTCCATTCAGGAGTTCCACTTCATTGCAGCTTTTTGCAGACTATAAAAGATCGCATAAATTAAAATTTGCTAGTGAGCTTTCTCAACTATGCATGACATGGCGAGTCTTAGGTTTATAGTCATTTTATGACCTGCATCCAGACTCATAAACAAGTTTATTTCAGTAATATACTATGCATATAATATTCCATTTAACAGGTCGTGTTGCATGAAAAGTAATTTCATAAATACAGTGCCTGTTCAAATAAAAAAGCGCTCGTTTAAGTACACGCTTGGTTCTGGCAGCCGAGCAATCAGTCACTTGCACGGTGGGACATTAATCTATCGCAAGTCAAACAAGTTCGTTAGGCAACTGTTTGCCCATTTAAAACGTTATGGTGCATTTTCATATATTTTATACATAAAAACATAAACATTTAATAAATGTAGGTATTACTCTAGTCACTATAGGTATTAGTAATACATTTATTAAATGTTTGCTAATACCTGTCCTAACCAATATTATAAATGCGAAAGTATGTTTGTTACCTTTTCACGCCTAAACCACTGAACCGATCATCCTGAAATGTTGCATATACAGTCAGGTGTACAGAAACGGACATACCTTTATCCATACATACCTTTTATCCGGAAAAAAAGTACTGTTCCCGAGGAAAACAACAAAACGTTCTTATGATAAATAGATGGCGCCACGTGTCTTTCGAATTATGATTGAATTATATTAGAAGGACATAGGCTACGTTTCATTCTGGATCGCAGACGAACTCCCGGGCAACAGCTAGTAGTACAATAAAGTGAAGTGTAGATAATGAGTTTCGACTACAATTAAAGGAGATAGTTTTTTTTTGTACGGCGATTAGGCCGAACAAAAATTATGGCGTCTATTAAAGAAACGCATGTTGATTTGTTCCTTATGATCTCTAGATTACAGTGGTGGTAATAATTATACTTCATCTGACGGGAATACTGAGAAATACGATCATAACCTAAAGATTCACTATAGTAACTATTGTTTAGTGAGTAGGTTGGCCTTGATAATAGATAGTAGTAATATAGGGTGTTTTGAACTGTCCATGAAATCAATAATCGAGTGTCCTTCTGAATTTCGACAGCTGATTATTTCGACACGGTCCCAATTTCGAAAAACAATAGTTCGACTACTCATTGCTTCGCCAGAACATATATTCGATAAGCATTAGTCCGACGGAACATACTTCGACAACACACACCTTCAAAAAACACTACTTCGACAGAAGCCTTCTTCGATATGCACTTGTTCGGCGGATCTCTATTTCGACGGAACATAGGTACATTCGACATAATACTGCTCTGAAATGTGGCAATAATAATTTAATTTCGCTTTATGGTTTTAGGTACAAAATAAAAACGTAAATAATAATCAATATTATGTTTTTAATTATAACCAGTAACAAATCTTTGTACAGTTATATTTTTGAACGGCTTATACAACGATACCCCACACTGGGATAGCTGCGGACAGCTTAGCTCAGAGACCATTAGTACTAGAAAACTGTAATTTGGCACGAGTATACTATACATATTAATCACGCCGACAAAGTGGCAAAATAAAATCTTGAAATACATTTTTTTAGGGTACCTCCCCTACACGTAAAGTAGGAATGATATTTTTTTTCTCATCGATCCCAGTGTGGGGTATCGTTGTATAAGGCCGTTAAAAAATATAACTGTACAAAGATTTGTTACTCGTTATAATTAAAAACATAATATTTATTATTATTTATTTTAGTTAGTGCTGTCAGTTAATAACGTGTAATTTGTCATTAAAATCGTCATCATGTCGTCTTTGATTATCAGATTGACAGTGGAATGTGAGTAGGAGAAAACAAAGCCAATCATAGCCGATTGCCACTGACTTAAGCCCCAATGTACCGATATTTAACGGTTGCTGTATTCTGGATCATGCTATGATCTTTTCGTTAAGTTTTTAAGCTATTGCATAGCTTCTATCGCGGGCCTTGAGCGCGGGGACCGAATCCAGAAATTCCGTAACGAAAAAACCTCACGCTCCCCACTCCGACGGTTTTACTACACCAGTACCCTCTAGTGATCTAATAATTTCCTGGCAGTTCTTTTTTCTGTGTACTGCGTATATTATTCTTATAAATATTAGTTTATAAAATTATGATCTTCACAAAAAGTGATTGTTGATAGTGGGGTTTGAACTCACGACCAGTCGATTACTAGTACATTCAGTTCCCCTGTTGCACCGCAAGGCTACAATGACTTAATTAAAGCTTGCCAAATAGTTGATACGATTCCAGTTGAACAATTTTTAAACTTGACTAGACGGTTGGAAATGACTCATGTACATGGAATTTTTTCGCTGTCAAAACAGTTTGTCACTCTTTTTTTATTTAAAATTACTTTAGGTTCAACACTTTCGTCTATTTTAAAGTTGTTATTATGCTTATATTTGAATAGTATTTGACTTTGTTTACGTAGTTATACACTTTTACGACGTTCAGCACTTATTTATTTTGTTTTTAAGCTATTGCATAGCTTCTATCGCGGGCCTTGAGCGCGGGGACCGAATCCAGAAAATCGGTAACGAAAAAAAAAAAAATAATAATATCAAAGAAAAAGAAATACTGCATAAATAAAATAAATAAATAATTATAATTGCATAAGTTGATACAAAATGCTATGCAATAGCTTTACCGCGGCAGTCCCCGAGTGCCACACGTCTTTTTTTTGTGTGCGTTTTAAACATACGAAACTGCTGAGAACCTCCCTTTAATACCTACCTTAGATTCAAATTGAATAGAGTTTTCGAATTACATAATCGGGAAAATCTATTGCCTGACCGTTAATGACATGTGTAACATCACTAGAGATAAACTAACAAGTAACCAAAAACTTGTAGTAATATTACTGCCTTGGGCAGTAATATTTTTCTTATTAAATAAACAGAAACGGGGCTTTTCGCGCTTTACTATATATATTTCTTTTTTTTAAAACGTTGCCCCACACTAGGAATTTCTCCTGTATCGTGGGTGCGTTTACAAACATTTAAACACATACACAAACAACCAGACCCGGAAAAAATACTTGTAGGTAATACAAATATTAGTTCCGTGCAGGAATCGAACCCGCGCCACGCAGTGCAGCAGTCAATCGCTTAACCACTGCGCCAACCGTGCCGTCCAATAAACTTTTACCGACAGTCATATTTTAATTCCAACGACTAAATATAAAATATTTCATGTGCAGCATTTGTATATTAATATTTAACTAAGGTTAGCAATAGCATAGCTACAAAGGTAACCTTTGTGAATTAGACGTCATAAGCATTTGTGTTAGCTTTTACATCAGGTAATTGTGTTTATTCTCACTCGAAAATTAATGAATAACATGATGGCGTCGTCTGCTATTAGGTACAATTTTTATTGTTTCATAAACGTACCTACCTTCTTGTAGTCAAATATATTCGTAAGCGTTAAAGTTTCATTGTGTGGCAAATAATTAACGTACTTACCTAATGTCATAAAAAGTAAACGAGTAGATATAGGTCTAAAGATACTTATTCTCAAAAAAGACAGTCACTACTAGATGTACTTACATAAAACAATATTTCCAGCTAATAAATAGGCAAACAAACATAAAATATTCTTGCAAAAGCAAACAAAACTTTAAAAAAAAGCTTGTAAATAAGGGAAAATTTCTAAAAGCGGAGAGTAAATTAAGTAATTGATAGTATATACAGATTTTCCCTAATTACATGCCTTCATTATAGGCCAATATTTTAGACTGATATTAAAATAGACTGATGAAGAAGTCCACAGAAGCGTTAATCTGACATTTCATTATTTTATTTATAAATATGGTATCACAACCTTTCTGCCACACTGCATTTCAAAAGATACCTACAGGCTTTCCTCGTATTAACGGAGTAATTTTCTTAAACTAGTGTTTTAGACTGGCTTTTAGGCTGGTCTGCCTCCAAACACGTGATAGTGTTTATCTTTGGAAAACACCCTTTTTAAGAGCCCCCGCAGATTACAGACTTTTTATCCGCCGATAGTTTGGTCGATTTCTTAATCAGTATGAAGATGGATGCAAATGCGCACATTATAACCTAACCGGTCCGGATTCGGTATCGGCCGATTAACAAGTTTGATGAGCTACACGATGCCGACTGTTAGAAATCGATATGGCGCTCTTCTACGCGCGCACGCTTAGTCGGCCGACTCGGCCGATAGTTCAATTTGCTCCGACAAGGAAGCCCTCTAAGTCAGCGAGACTCTTGTTGGGCGAGAAGTACGCCCCAACCGTGACAATTCCGTCCGCGAGGGCCGCCATCCAGTCGTGTCCTCAGGAAGGACTGGCAAGGGTCTCGCCAATGATGGCCACTAAACCGTTCAGGTCCCCCCGTGAAAACTGGGCAGGAGCCCGCGTATCGCGGGGTGCACAAAATACGACTCAGCGACGACAGCCACGCTCTGGAGAAATAGATCTTGAGTTCTGGCATTCCATTTCCTTGGCATCTCCTCCTTCCCTGGGTCGGGAGTCAGCTGTTGGCTAGACCGGCTGTGGGAGGGGCAGGTCTTCCGGCCGCCCTAGTCCGCCTGCTAGCTTGTATGGGTGCCTTGAAGGCGGGAAGCCAAGTCTGTGCTCCATTTGCTTTTCTGCAGCTGCGCAAAGACAGTTGGGTGCCGCGGAGCACTGGACCGCTCTGTGGCCGAGTTGACAGCAGCGATAACGAATACACTGCGATCGATTAGTGCAGTGCATTGTGCCCGGACATGTCCTTTTCCAGGCGCTTTTCTTGTTGGCCGGAGTCTAACCCTGGCAGACACTCATCCCACAAGCAACCGTCTGCCACCCGCGATCTTGTTTGCAGCCGCTACCGGGCATTGCATTCAAACCGTGCCCAGCCCGGTCGCGCTTCAGCTAATTTCGTCTGTCTTCACATCTCGGGCGGACACCCGCCGTTTTGGGCTATGGCCGCCGCTATATCCTCCAGGGTCACGGAGTCTTCCAGCCCATCTATGCGCAATTCAGCCGTCTTAGTGGGCCTGGACATCCGGGCATCCTCTGGTTTAAGGACTGGTCGAAGTTTGGCGGCCGGAACGTCCGCCCTCTCCTGCCTTGCAGAATGCGATACCTCAAACACCTCCCTGATCCCTTCTGCCACCTCTTTAAAGGCGAGTGTGAACGAGCCAATAGTAGTGAGGAAATAAATGTCCGCCTAGGCAGAGCCTCTTGCACTAGGTAAGCCTATATACTGTAGAGTGCGGCAGGTATCTACAGGGGAAGTGCTAGCGACTGGTCCCCCACCAGCCACTCATTCTCTCACCACGCTTCAAAGCTTAGAATTAACTGCCTAACCCGACCAAACTATCGGCCGATAGAAAATCTGTAGTCTGCGGGGGCTCATACATACTTATTCATGACATTTAAAATAGGGAAGATCGATGTTTTAAGCGATTTTAATATGCAGCCATCGTTTGGTTTAAAAATGAGGTTCTAAATCAGCAGATTAGATCAGAAGGCGAGCAAAGTGCCTGTATTATGAAAATGTAACTACTTGTTATCAAGGTTTGTTGTGGCTCCATCAATTTCAAGAGTTGCTGAGGTAGGTACTCGCAAAGTCAAAGAGGGTCATCATAACGAGTACTGTTACATTTTTGCCCCAATCCAGATACGTACTTGTACGTTTCTCTTGAACCCGGGACAGGCCCGAGGCATTCGTACATACGAGGAGATCTTGGAGTACATAATGATAAAAAAAAAGTTCACCTAAGAGTCGAAAAGTTTAACGTTTATAATATAATATTTATTAGTTTATTATATATGTATCAGTTTTACGTCCATAAACTAAGGTTCTTAATAATTTAACTCCGTCATACGGTGCGATCGATTGCGCACGTACATCGATGGAATCTCTGATGTACCTACATACCTACCAACCACCGTTTAGCGAATTCTTTTCCCCAAATTATTTATGCATCAATGCATCCTTTGTTGGCAACAGCGTGGAAACAAATAATAATATCGGGTAAATTGTAAAGAATTCGATAAGGTACTATTCAGTGGCAATTTTCCTCTTACTATGTCTACTACGTGTTGGTAGATATAATAAGAGGGAATTAATTAAGATATTTTGCAAATATGATTTTCGGTTGATGTTGGGTTTGACTGTAAGCGGGAGCGACATGTATTATGAGAACAAGTCCTTTGAAGAATAAGCCATTCCGAGAACAGGTCCTTTTTTTCGCCGTAAGCCATTTTACGAATAGGTCCTATATCTACTAAACCCATATTTAATTAGCAGGGTTTACCGATTCTAAAAAGTTCAAATGGGGCCCGTATCGGCGCGCGGCATTACAGAGGTCTAAATCGGATCGGCTATTATGGTATATTTCATTACGGGTTGCTATAAAAGCTACGGAACGATTAAAAGGTCCGAACTTCCCCCACCCCGCAAACTTCCCCTTCATTATCACCCTAGCCCGTTTCACGCAAGCAATTCGAAAGATTGGTTTCGCAAACAGTTTTTGTGCCCTTTGTTTTGAATGCGTGACGAGTATGTACTTTATTCATGCAAATATTTGATTTAATCTCAAACAAGGATACATACAGACAAGTGAAAATGGCCATGACATTGGAAGTACTAAGAGACAATGACCCACGCAATTTTAAGTTCGCAACATCCCTAAGCACTGCCGTTCTTATCCTGCCAGTTCCACCACGCGGGAAGACGGAAAGTGAAAAGCGAACGAAGCTAACTGAAATACTCTAAAAACACAGTTGTTCAAGATAGCCGTCTCGATCCGCGCGGCTTATCTCCGGGCCAAGGTGTGAAACAGGTTTTTTACACATATAGATTATGCATTCTTTTCTAAATAATGAAGTCATGACATTAATATAGACTATGGTTCTCTTATGACGTGAAACGTCTTAAAATCACACCAAAACATACGGGTACTAGGACAGAAATGTGAATCGTAACGATCGTTTATATCGTCTTGGCCTAATATTCCCTAACTATTGTATGAGAGATGTCATAGAGATGTGATAGTCAGCTCGCTGATACGACGTTGAGTTTGCGTCATGTGCTGGTGGGTTGTCGAGGAAGAGGCATCGCGCAGATTGACCAAATCAGGCACGGTCGCTCCTTTCCATTCAGTGTCGAGTTTCCGCTCACGACTCCGATGTGATAGCGCAGCTATCCATGTGTGTGTATAGGGTTTATCTAGACCGATTGATTTAAATATTATGAAATACTAAATGTATTTTGGACGATTTTTATACGTTTTCAACAGTAGGTCTCAACCCGTGCAAAAGCAAGTCGAAAAAAAAATTTCGGCGAAAAAAATAAAGTTACAGGACATAGAAGCAGTGCTTTCTATTTGATTTGTTTCTTTCTGTTCTGTTCATACTGCAAAGAAAAATGTTGAACCCATTTCGTATTTTCATAACATGGTATAAATTGGACGTAGTTAAGCAGAAAGGACTCAACCCATATTGTGGTCAGGGATGAGTTGTATATACCAAAGAGGTCCTAATGGTTGGTTATTTACTCAGCAAAAAATATCCGTGACTCTATAAAGAGAAGGTTGATTTTTTTATGTTGGGAACCAACCCACATGTAGCTGGGTACCTTCCGGTTAATGACCTTCCATTAACCGGAAGGTACCCAGCTACATGTGGGTTGGTTAGGACCTCTTTGGTATACGAGTATACAACTCATCCCTGACCACAATGTGGGTTGAGTCCTTTCTGCTTAACTACGTCCAATTGAAATTCCGTACCGCATGCGAGGCAAAATAGGGTGAAAATACATGCTTAGATGATTGTTGTTGGAGAATGGGTCATCATTCTCCAACAACTATCATCTAAGCATAGTCCGGAATCAAACATGCTGGTGGGTATAACTCTCGAAAATTTGGATTATTTTTACGATCGGCGTAAGCATAACCAGCCTATAATGTTCCCACTGGTGGGACTCAGGCTTCATCTCGGTGAGACGGAGTGGGGCCGTAATCCACCGCGCGGCCCAGTGGAACCAAGATGTCACAAGTCTTAGAATTTTTGGTTCTAGGACATGTCGGTTTCTTCACAATGTTTTCCTTTACCGTTTTGAAATGGTGATGAAATAATTATACAAAGTAGAGTGCCTTTCTGGGATCGAACTTACGACCTACAAACTCAAAAGTCGCGGCCGTCAACACTGCTACCACTGCAGGCTCTCAGCGTACAATCAGCGTACTAAAGTGCAATTACCTAAGACATTGAAGAAGTCACATTGATTGGGTCCGTAAATAACCACGTTTTCAATTTAGTTTATTTTTATAAGAAATTGTAATAACAGATAGAACAGCTTCCTTTACAACGAGTTCCGTCGCCTTTTCATACGAAAAAACGTTCGTCAGATCTCATTAACCATTTTCTTTTCAGAATGTAACTCACTGGAGGGACCGAATTTTCTTTCGTCAGTTCAAAAGAACTGAGATGTACCGAGAAATATATTTGTATTATTCAAACAGAGAGACGTAGGTGGTAGATAATTTCGAACTTAAGTCTCAAATTTTATTGAAAACTAGATCCTGCACGTGGCTTCGCTAGCGTGGCTTTAAAAAGAAGGCTTATTAGTAATTGAGCCTTCTTTTTTTTTTTTAAGTCACGCGATTAGGAAGGAGGAAGGAGTACCTTATAACATAAGCTATCTACCTGTGAGAGTTGGGTCACAGTTTTGTCTAAGGGTCTAGGAGGAATCTAGTTCATCCTTACATATTCTAGTATTCATTTTGCGCGCTAGCGGAGCTGTAGGCACGACTAGTAATTAATAAAGCTTCAATGTAATGGTTGCCATACAGGGATATATGGCAATTGGACAGCTAGTATGTGCAAGGGCTCTCGACACCACAAATCAATCATTGCGGGTATGGTCAGCATTATGCACGGATTCCGGAAATTTATGTACCGAATACGTTTACATTACGGCTATGGACAGATATGACTGATCGCAGACTTACGAGCAGATATTAATGAGTGACCGGAGATTGTTGTGTGTTGTGTGATAAGAATTTGTGATTACCTATAGAAATATCTAAAAGGGAATCATTTGTATGTGGATACAGCCATAACTGCTGAGCGTATGTGGCTGAATTTTTCTACATATTTTTTTTGTCCCTGTTACTGCCTACTAGAGATGGGCTGAGTGATGATTTTTCCGTATCAATGACTGCATGACAATGACAAAAAAATATCGATGACGGGAACAATGACAAAATCATCAATGATTTTTATTAGAGTATAAGATCGCGTCACTTTACTAGATTATGAGTAATGAAATGATCGCGGAACGGCTTGTGAAATCGGCTTGTCAGTTAGCGAAATTAATTTTTTCTTTGTTTGCGACATTAATGGCAGTGTATTTTAGGTATTGATTAATAATCATGCAAATCATCAATAAGTTACCATCAGTGATATTTTCTGCAAGATATAACTATTTAATATTTCATGCATGGCAATCTGGCGTTCTTGCAAGTTAATACCTGGAGTAAAATTTGTAATTAATTAAAATTAAATTACGTAAGGGTGGTCGTCCTCGTCTAATGAAGACAATGATTCACGAAATACTAAATGCTAGATAAATAAATAGCATTCGCCGCGCATTTCACGCGCAAAAGTAAATAAAGCAAGTGAAAGTATTGTTGTCGTTCCGCACCCAGCACCGGGCATTTTATCGAAACTTGTGATATCTGTCATTGTGACTTCAGTATCGCGCAGTCTCGCAACGTCGCAATTCGCACCGCAACGAGCGAGACGGCCAGTCCAAAACACCGAAGTTCGCGGTCATGTTCATTCGAGTAATGATTGCATTGATGATTTTGCCGTTGTCATTGCAAGATGAAATGATTTTAAAATATCGATGTTTTTAACATGTGACATGATATCGGACTCATCTCTACTGCCTACCTCCGGTACACCGGTCAAAGCGAGCGTTTCCGCAGAGCACTCGTGCGACCCTTCGAGGGCTTTGTTCGGAAAATGCCATACCTACTGCATCTTGTCATTTTAGAACATTTACTTATTAAGGCATTTATTTACTTACTACTTACTTATTTATAACATTTCCTGTCAAATGAATCCCACCAAAAAAAAACTTTTTACCAAAAATCCAACGACTTCAAAAAAAAAAAAACACTAAAAGGTGAAAAATATCTTTCAATTTCGGAAGTCGGTGTCCTTAGTTCTTGATTTTCGTTTTTGTACACCGACTTCCGAAATTAAAGTTATAAGCCAATAAGCCCAAACACGGCTAGGATACATTGTTTTATTACGGAGTTCCGGTGTATACCTTCCGGCTACATCTTCAGATCAGTTGGATAGTAGGTACCATTTTCATCAGATTTATTTATTTAAATTTGCTTCATAGTGGCTTAACTATCTTAATCGAGATATCTTATCCCCACCCGTGAAATACTTATCATTGAGGAGTTCCGTTGGCCATTTGTGGTCTTCTTCATGAGTTCCACTTCATCAAATGATACTTCCTGAATGCAAATGCTTGAGTGTTTGCCTATAAAATTTGAGGAGTTCCCTCAATTCCTCATAGATCCCATCATCAGAACTGGCTTTTCAAAAAAATAGAACCAATCTGGAAGTATATCCTTTCAAATAAAAAAGAATTTTCCAAATCGGTTCATAAATGACGGCGTTCTGAGGAAACAAACATAAAAAAAAAATCTGTTGCCAAGACTTTTATAACGCTTTCACTGTTAAAACGTTATTAGATCTCATGTAGAGCTAAGCTCCTAACTCATCAAACCTTACATCTTGGTCAAAATGTACGGCTTGGCTGTTTCCTGGCCTTCGCACAGACACTCCTATGGGCTTATGGTAACAAATAAAATCATTGGTCTTTATTGTGGTGTCATGCAATAGTTCAATGGAACGCCAAGCCATACATTTTGACCAAGATGTAAGGTTTGTAGACTACTGCTAATAGTTGGTATACACTGTGGTAGAAGTTGCAATGATTTAGGTACCTACTTACTTACTATTGCTTACTTAAGTCAGACTTACGTTTTTTTATACTCGTAACACAAACAACAAAAAGGCAATTATGATAATGTAAACGATCGTTCATTTTTCGCTTCGATTGAAATTCGACCCTTCCTCTAGTTAGCAGATAAATTAAGGGTCTCGGCCATTTGGGTGACCTTTTCATTATTATCCCGTTATGTGACATTCATGGAAAGTGGAAGGGTCAGCCTATTCATGACCCGGAATCTCAGTCATATTCGATTTCTAATAAGTACGCATCACTGTATCCATAAAATTACTTGGGAAATTTACCATAAAAAGGGTGTTTGAATTTCTTTTAGTATAGGTTTGAGCAATTGTTATTATTATCGCGGGTAGTTTGGCATCGGTATTTTAGACGTAGAGAAAATTTAGGTAGTATACTAGTACCTGATACAATATAGAATCTACCTTATCAATACCTTACATATTGAACCTTTCGATCTATACAAAAAAGCTATTCGTCTGGAATAGCATCGATTCACCTTGGATTGACAAGGTGAAGCTTCAAGCATTTTTAACGAAATTCCCAAACTCGACAACATTGCTACTGACAGGCGTCCTTTACAATAAATACTCGTATAGGTATACAGGAACAAAGAAAATCTCTTGTACGCTAGATATTAGGAATTAACGCATAACGCGCGTTAATCCACGCGTTTATCCATTTTGAAAAATGGTTGTAAATTACAACTGCGAAAAAAAAAATGTTCGCCAATATACAGTTTTTTCTCGCAATCGCAAGATGAAAATCACGGACGCCTGTCAGTAACAACGTTGTCGAGTTTGGGAATTTCGCTAAAAAAGATTTGAAGCTTCATGGCTCGCGCAGACTGGCGCGATATCGCGGGCGCGAAAAGGGTCGCGCTGCCTGTCGCGCCCACAATATCGTGCCAGTCTGCGCGAGCCTTCAAATGACCGTTTTCAATACCTCTCACTTGCGAGAGCTATCGGGCTTAGAAAAGTGACAATCGCTTTAAAAGCTTTTGTATTATTATTATACAAACGACTTAAACAGGATTCTCATAAATAAACTTTTCGGTAGCTTATGTCAATCCCGTAGTCTGATTTTTTACTGTTCCATCGTCGTTATCGCTGATTGAATGTCACTTTTCCTAGACCCTCGGGATTCAAGATGACTCGCACAGTTAACATTATTTAAATCAAAGGCATGAGATTATCCTCAAAAGCAAAAGAGCTATTGCTGTTCTTGTATACTTTTTCTATAAAAAATGCAGATAGCTATCTACCAGTGAACAAAGTATCAAAGCTCCGTTATAGAAATAGATACTGCGAATAATTAAAAGGGGTAAAGAGTTGACCTGCTAAGTTAACATTGGTTTAGTGGTGCACCGGCCGGGAAGGACAACATAGCGGCATCCATACACAATGCACAGCATTACCACAAACTAGATGGGTACAATAGGTCGGCTCCATGCAATAAGTGAAAACGTGCACACAAGACACGCGATTTCTGACAGTAAGTGCAAGAAGCGCACTTGCGACATGTCAGAGATCGCCGGATAAATGCATGTATGTGTATGTGCGCTGTTTTCCTGTTTTCATTAAGGCTCCGTGCTCTCTTTTGTCAATTTCTTATCTGATTGTGAGAAAACTTGAAATAATCGAAACGTTAAAAGTCCGTGTAACTATAATAGTACAGTTTTCATGGAGCTAAACCATTCGTGTCAGTCACAGCAGCTGTTAATAGTTTCATCATTTTTGTGCACTCCAAAATATAGTTTATTTCGCCGTTGATTAACTTAATGAAGATATTGTATAATCGAGATATTGTTTAAAAAAAAATGATTATATTTTAAGGATAGCTGAAGACTAATTTGTGATTTTTAAATTTCTTGATATGATTTGCTAAATAATAGGAAAAATATATTACTGACGGTTTAAAACAAAAATAAAGGTTTTACTCAATATTATTTTTCTGCTATATTTTGTATGGAAGATGAAAAAAGTGGTTCAGCCACATGCAAGTAGACCATATAATGATGTTGATGATATTTTTTAGTGTTCCAAATCAAAAGTAGTTTCTTGTAGAATGATGATCAAATGTCAGTCTCGCGTCATTTTCCGGAAAACTTGTTGCGAATATTAGTGATTTACCGTGAATACTTAATTTATTTGAAAAATCCCTTTCAGCCACATGCAAAACAAAGAATACGACTTTTCAAATCATAAATTATTTTGTTTAAATTATTTTTCCCTTTCTCAAAAACAATGAACAAAATTGATCAATATCAATCGAATTCGTGCACGGCCCCTTAATTTATGTATGGAACCAGCCTTCTGTACTTACTCATCTATTTTGTGGTAAGTTCGCGCAGTCCATAGTTCATTGGAGTCCCGAGTCGCTGCCTCTGCACATGTGCATAATAACCTGTTGCTTCAAAGTTTCACAATCCAAATACAGGCAACTCCATAAAATACACTTTTCAAACGAAACTGAAATTATTGTTAGGTTCTGTTTGTACGAGTAAACTGATTTGTTTCTATCTAAATATCGGGATCGGGCTAATCAGTGCGCCAGTTAATATAAGACACCAATTTTTTGTAGCTTCATCACTATACCTAGGGAGGCTACAATATTAACCTAAAACTCAAACGCATTATTAGTAAATTATGACTAATTTTATTATTTTTTCACTTCTCATGCTCTAAAAGTACGCCAATATAGCCCTACGAATCGGGACTAAAGTGACCACTACTTTTTACTCTCTAGGGAGTAAAAAGTAGTTCGTTTTTTAATTTCCTTCATGTGACATAGACAAACTCAAACAGCCAGTAAATATACTATTATCTGTGGAGTGTGTACCATCTTCATTGTGAAAATGTTGAGAGTTTTAGTTCCATAGTTTTTCCGCAAGGTGGCGCCATGTGTTTTAAATTGTTAATCTGTGACTGGTTTAGAAGAATATTTGTCGAGTGTAAATTTGTTCGGTTTTAAATAAATTTATTAAGAATGTCCAATGACAGTGAAAAGTTTGATGTCAAGCAAAGAGCGAAAGACATAATAGATAATCTTTTGCCGCCAAAATCGCGAAAGATTTACCTAAAAACTTACGAAAGTTTTATGGACTGGAGGAATAGTATTTATTAAATGTTATTGAATATTTTTTTCGCACTCAAAGTGAAAAGTACAGTTTGCACCTCGAGCGAGACTAAACGCCAACTTAATATACCCTCGGTTTCATTGACTCCCTCGCACGCTCGGGAGTCAAACCACCTCTGGTGGCTTCGTTTAGTCCCTCGATATAAAATATACTATTATCTTTCTGGAAGTTGATGGTAATGGCCAAATTGTCTGAGATTGAATATGAACTGTTACCGGCCAATTATTCCTCATTACAAACAACGAGCAAACAACAAACAAAACTTACAAAACTGGGTACTAAAACTAGCTTACAGAACAAAACAATAGTGAAAACAGAATGTGAAAACAACAAACAAATTAGTATCTGCAGTTTTCTCATAACAATTTATATTTTCCATGTATTGCACTATTTGTAAAAAAAGAAAATCAACTTCTCTAGTGAGAATTTATCATGATAGCTGAGAGTTCCGTCCGTGATTTAATTCAGCGAATTGATATACGTAATAATTTCTAAAAGAAACCATAATCAATGTGGCAAATGGGTGTATGTTTATTTTTAAACATTTCACGTCAAAGAGCTTCTCTAAATAGCACACTTTTTCTAATATTGCAGTTTTAGGTCAGAGCCATCTCTTGACCGATAGAGGAACTAATGTAAATTGTTTTTAATGGAACGTAATCCTGCGCGAGTCCGACTCGCTCTTGACCGGTTTTTCATAAATAGAACGGGTGATATCGCTAACTTAAAGAGATACAGGCCCATTTCTCTGGCTATGGTGATCGCAAAAGTGCTTGACAGACAACTTAATAACTGTGTCCAGCTGCATGACAATCAGTTCGGATTTCGATCCGGACTATCTACTGAGAGTGCCATTGTGGCGGTATCAATAACGCCACATGCGAACTATGCATCAAAGACCTGATGTCACAAATCCTGCATCGCGCTATCAGAGTTTACCGCGCGACTAGCATATATACAACATCCCGACATCAACCGTTGGGCAGCTGCCCACCAGATACAATACCCGTCTGGTCGGAGGATCCTCCCTTTACTATAGAGGATTAGTAAACTTTACACCCTGTACCTCATACCTCTAAACCATCTTGTGTCTAAAGTGGGCTGTGAGGAGTGTGTGTGTGGAGTGTGTGTTATTCAGATAGGAAAACACCTACGTATGCTTCCATCCTCGACCTCTCAAGCTTTTGATCTGGTCACAAACAGTATCCTCTGGACGAATCTAGAGGAAGCTGGAGTTCCTCCAGAGTTGATAAACACTTTTAAATGCTGGTATGGAGGCTAGACCGGATTGCCCATCAGGTACGCTGGGCTGCAGCTTTTTCAGAGCCGTATAGGTTGGAATGAGGGGTGAAGCAGGTGGGGTTAAGTTCACCCGCGCTCTTCAATCTGTATGTCAATGAGCTGAATGAGAGGTGCTGCTCAGCAGAGAGCGTGCCGGCTGTTACATTGACGGAGTATGTGTTAACAACATTAGTTACTCCGATGATATGGCGCTTCGTTTGTGGTCTTAGGTGACCACAAACGAAGAATATGCTATATTTCATGGATTGGTCTACGTCACTAAAAGTGAAGTCATGATATTTGGTGTCAGCGGTCGACGTTCCGATCATATGCCTCCGGTCAAGTTGGATGGAATATCGCTAGTGAGGTAAAAATAATATACTTGGGATATCTTTTGAACGCTGACCTCAGAGATAATGATTAAATTGAAAGAGAAAGGAGGGCGCTGTCGGTGAGAGCTAATATGATCGCCCGCAGGTTTGTACGTTGCTCTAAAGTAGTTAGGGCGGGTTGTTTCACGTCCACTTGACGCACGCGTATACGTCATAAATGGCGCTAACTATCGTCAAACCAAAAAAGCGTTGTTTCACAAAATTATGGCCTTAACGTCATTTTATTCTTTTACATTATTGAACTTTGACGATCGGTTTTTATGCAGCGAAACAACGTTTTGTATTTAACGAACGTTAAATATCATATATCATCGTTATTATTTGACGTACGTATGTTATGTTAACGAACCGTTTGAAACATCCGGCCCTAACTTTATTTTGTGCATATTGGACATCATTTAACACGTACATACCTGTAGGTAGATTACACTCAAAAATCGTATAGCGCCTTTCGCATTCAATATAACAAAGCGTTCCGAGTGGGGCTGGTCCACTTCTGTAGAGCATGAGGGATGTTTTCTGATGCCGTCTATGAACCCCTATCTGTGGAGATTGTCTTTGCTCCGGCCGACTTGGGTTCGAAGTCTATTCAGAGATTTCGAAGTCGGTCATGGTAACGTGTGCCCTGGCGGAAGGCTCTCAGATGGTTCGATAAATTTGTCACGGGGATTAAACAGCTCCCGCCAGAGATTGCATCTTGCTGTGGACTTGCTGGACCCACGCACCCAAGAAAGCTTTTACGGCTTTAAGCCTCTGGGGCACTGATACGTAGTTGTGCATTGGGGGATGACAGTCAGCTAGTAGCTTCGTCCTTTCGATACGGCTGGCTATGTTTCTGCAAATGTTGCCGCGCGCGCGTTTTTAATTTGATTTCCTTTTTTTTTATTCAGCCGGCGGCGGCGGCGCGACTATGGACCAGCCAGTCTTTATTCAAACAATATTTGCGTTTGATTTCTTTGGCGCTGAACTTTAAGATGTTTCAAATTCAAAAAGTGCGTGGCAAAGATAATTGCGGCGCACTTATAAAGAGGATTAAAAACTCATTACTGCCCGCTAAAAGTTTCTTGTAGAAAACACCACCTTTGGGTGCACTTAAAGGCGAACCAAGTCGTCCTTTTCGAATAGATGGGATGAAAAGAAATAAGCATCACCTTTGTACGTATTTTTCTGTTCCTTTCTTCTTGTCTGTTTATATGTGTGTACATAAATTGTTAAATAAATAAATTAAAAAAGGCGGGAAAGGGGCCATCGATCTTCAGTTGTTGTCGAGTGCTAATTGTTTACCGTGTATTTGTATAAAATGAGTTTATCAGATTCAGATATGTATTTTAGGTTTTTATTTACTTTCCTCATATTCCAAATGAAGCAGAGTGTTCACCTCGGGTAAAAGAACCTATTTAAGCAATCGGTTTTTTTCATCTTTTGAATAACAATCTACTATTATTACTCAATCACAGATAAATGTCTAAGTCTTGAATTGAAAATAAGGATACATTTTATGAGGTATGCAACACGGCAACACGCCAACGGCAAGTTTGTTGTATTTTATTGCATCGCTACAGTACGACACCGTGTGTGATTGGCCTTTGTTGTATAAAACTGAGTTCGAACGCTAACAAAGATCCATCATGATGGTACATTGTAGTTCAGTGTGAACGGGTACTGCAGAGACCGATCGATATGCAAGGTAAAGCTGCATGTTGCTTTGTAATATTGTACACTGTATGCCTGCCATTACAATCGATAGCAATCTTATAGTCTAGTGGCTAGTTGCTGCATGAGCAATAACTGGTTTTATTGAGAATAAAACGTAATCCCCCTTTTTCAAGTTTTCTATGACGGCAGACCATCTTTCGAGTTTCAAAGCTGAAGCCTCAGGCTTTGCTCTCGACTTTATCTTTAAAGACCATTGCTAATTGTTACACGAATTTTCAAGTTACATTAAATGGCCGCGAGCCACGTTTGGCGAATTATCCCGTTCAATAGATCTGACCACTGAGCTCTGCCTGAAGCCCACGAACCCACCAAAGAGACCAGCGAAGCGTATCGCAGTGCCCAAAAATCGTAGTTCGACGAGTTAGAAAAGAGGGAGCAATTTTCTACATCCGAATAAGTCTAATACAATAGAACTTAGCAGATATTTTTCTATTATAAAAATGTTATTCTACCTACCGTAAAATAACTGGTTTTAAGTTACTAGCGAATGTTTCAATATCTTCAAGACGATAAGGTAATGTACTAATAAGTTAGTACGCATTATTTAATTTGCAATTGTCCAATAAAGGAAAATGCCCAAAAGAACGCCCAGCGTCGATAAAAACGTATATGTAGGATAGTTTTTCAAATAATCACCATAAGCGTCACAGCGTCCACAAAGCGGCAACATTGCAAGCGTCGAATAACAACTTTCCTGTGGTCAAAAAGAGATAAGTAGTGAACCATGCAGTTATGTTGGCGCATATTTCACCTTCCAAAAACTAAACGAAAGTCAGCCAAGCACTGAGAGTGCTAATGAGGCCCTCATTAATGCATAGATTAGAGGCTAATCACCTTGATCTCAGAGACTTTCCCACACTGACTGATAAATGAATGAATAATAGAAATTAGCATTTAAAGCATGCCATTGGACATTAATATAACACTCTAAAATACATGGTAATGTTTTGCATGTCAAATGTCTGACTATCTATTAGGAACTTAATTACTGACTTTAATGTAACATCGATTTATTTTTGTTATCAATATCTAACCACGCTTTTTTACATGTGTCTTTTTCTGTGCACTATATACTGCTAACCAACTTAATTTACATGAAAAGAGCAAGAAAATAATTATTATTACAAATAAAAAATGTCATAGCGAATCAAATCATATTTTTTATCTACAATTAATGCCCTTTTACTCCACATTTTTTTATTGACTGTATTTTTTGCCAATATATGTTTGGGTATTCTCCTTTGCAGAATAAACTACGGGAGATGTGGTCAGATTGTGGCCGTCCAATTTAGGATCCACTTTAATAATAATTAGCCGAGCTCGATAGAGAGCTCGGTACACCACAAAAGGGAAAATTAATTAATAAATTATTTCCCCGAAACTCTCAAAACAATGAAACTCGTGCAAACATAAGAATGAAATGAAGTTCAGTGAAATCTCTAATGAAAATATTTGCTTTTATTGTTTATGTCAGTATTTGAGTACGGTAAATACAGTTATTGTTCTTTCTGACTATATAAATTATATTATGACTAATAAAATCGACTCGTAATTACAAAACAGTCCTCAGCCAACTTTAATTATGAATGGCTCCGGCAATCTCCGTGTCGATATCGAAAAAGGCAAATAATCTTCAACTTTATTCTCGCATCAAAATAAAAAATGTATTACCTTTTTTTTGATGTCATGTCAATATATGGATCGGAAATATCATTACAGGGCCTCTCGAAATTCAGTTACATTAAAAAAAGTTATCCTTAAGAAATATGGAGTATTTTCCGACATTTTTTTTATATTTCTAGAATCTAGAACGTACTGTGATTTGTCTTAAGGTTAGAGCCTACAGAATTACGCTAGTAGTTTAGTACGAAATCGTCGTATGTAGGTCTCCGCTGTTCTAAAAGTTTTCCTCTCAACGGTGGGGTTTACACATTTTCGCGGTCTCCCTCTTATTATTGCCCTAGCCGTGCGTACCTTCTCTGAAGAGCCCTTGAACTAGTTTCACCCCTTATTCTCAGTTGAGCACCTTAACGTTACATGCTCGTCTCGCTGTTAAGTAAAAGCTGACGAATTGATGTAAGAGACTAGACAAGATAATAAATAATGAATAATGGCTTTTTAGAAGATTTTATGAATACACAAGCCGTGTGGCCCGATGAGATTGCCTAACGCAAATCGGAACTCCTGTAGGCCACTTTTTGGCTGATTTATAGTATGATACTCGATTTGTTTATTAAATATTACTTGACATGTTTTCAAGACTATGCTGTTCATCATCATCATCATTTCAGCCGAAAGACGTCCACTGCTGGACATAAGCCTCCCCCAATTGGGGGGGTTTGCCATAATCGCCACGCTTGGCAGGCGCGTTGGCGATCGCAGTATGGTGTTAAAAATGCATAGAGAACGCTGCTGCCCATTCTCTAGTAAGTCCCTTAGTCGCCTTACGAACACCCACGGGAAGAAATAGGGTGATGCTATTCTTTACGTCCGGCACCACACGGCTGTTACTGTTACTTATTTATTGCTTACTTAATATACGAAGAAAGTAAACACAATAGGCACGGCTCAAGGGTTGTCATCTTATTTGCTACCACGAGAGGTCCAGACTATTTACATATGTAGATCATGCTAACTTTCATAAGTTGTTCTGTTTGAAACTCCATTAGGGCCCGGAAATAATTGAACGCGAAGAAAGGCGTAATTCCAATCCTTTGCAAATTGTGAACAAAGATTGCAGTAGATGATCAGCCGGGTAATTGCGTTACACACATAAAATGGCAATCGATCGGAATGCCTTTCATTTTGACAGTTCAACCACGTTTATTGCGTTATTTACGTTGTTGAGCCGACAAATTTATCAAACCTACACTGAAAAAAATTTTTACTTATACATAATCAAACTTTCGTCAACATGTAACACAAAAAAGTGACCACATAACTTTGTACAAAATGCATGTAACCAAAACCAAAAGGCTCTTTTAACCGACTTTCCAAAAAGGAGGCGGTTCTAAATTCGGTTGTTTTGTTTTTGTTCTTTTTTTTTAATGTTTGTTACCTCAGAACTCCGTCGTTTATGAACCAATTTTGTATTTGATAGACAAATCACTTTTATTAAATCAAGTTAATCAAGTCCGTGTGGTGCCGCAAGTAAAGAATAGTACCACCACATTTCCTTCACGGGAGGAAATGTGGTGGTGCTATTCTTTACGTGCTTACTAGAGAATGGGCAGCAGCGTTCTCTATGCATTTTTTAACACCATACTGCGATCGCCAATCCGCCTGCCAAGCGTAGCGATTATGGCAAACCACCCCAATTAGGGAAGGCTTATATCCAACAGTGGACGTCTTTCGGCCGAAATGATGAATGAATGAACCAAAAACATCCCATAACTCATCAACTATTAACTTAAATAAATAAGTCACCAAGTAACGTCATCATCTTTTTAATTATGCGATCCAACGATACCCCACACGCTTTATGTTCTCAGATATATATTTTATCACCCATCTGTTATAATTATGTATGGGGGAGTGGCACCCCTAATTACTTCTTTCATAATTTCACTTCACCATTATATAGCCGTGCGCAGAATACATTTATTTTTTTCCAATTTTCATCAATATAGTGCCAATAGGCACGGACTAAAACGGCTGTATGTTATCCGGACGGACGAACGGACGTGACGAACTGTAAAATGTAAAAAATTTCTTTGTTAGGTATTATTTACCCGCAACGCAATACGTGCCATTGTTCTGTTTCTGCTAACAACTTGAATTTCAATCGCCAATCACTCTTGTCAATAGTTTAGAGTAGTCCATACCATTCGTTTTCGGTGACCGGATGATATCGAACGTTTACATGTAGCGAGCTAGCCTGCAATCCGTAGTCAGTCACTCGATGAAAAATGTCACTCATTATTTAAATTTCTACTTACCTATATTCCATTTGAAATAACATTAGACATTTAAAAAAAACCTTTTCATTTCTCATACTTGGAAAGTACGCTTGAAGTTACCTGATCAGAGGGATGAAAACTTACTTTTCGTCCCTGGGAAACGATTTTCCCTACTGTCAAAAAAAATCATAACTATGCAAGCCATGTCCCAACTTTTTATACAGCCACTCAGTTAAATCGCGGTGTAAAATTTTAATAAAAAAAATATTAACATTTTTGTAACATGACTTTATACTTATAATTTACTTTTCACTAAATTATTATTTGATTTACATAGATTTGAGCTAAATATTTACAGTCATCAATGATAAAAAATACTGGCTGGTAGAGTGCCACAAAAAAAAGAAAAAAAAGGCGGGAAATTGACAATTCGATCTTCAGTTGTTTGTATAAAATGAGTTCATCAGATTCAGTTAAATATGTATTTGTTTAACTAATCAGACTTTTATTTGATTTTTATTAGCGATATTGGCATATTTACAGTTTGCACCGACGCGGGAGAATAGAAAATTCATTTATACGCAGCATTTTTTATCCCCGATTTAACTGATGGAAATCACTTATTCGTTTTGTAGTTTTATAGCAGTTTATTTTTATTTTTTGTATTTTTCGATATGCGGAAACACTAATATTTACATGGCCGAAATACGAGTATTTGTGAAAGAAAAATCAGTTTTGGAGATTTCCTGTAGGCACATAGCAATGTTTACTTTTCGTTCCTGGAAATAGTAAATAGTTGATGTTGTTCGCATGTCTTTTTTAGCCTATAGGAACTGTGAGGCTCGCATCACAATAAAGTTTTGCTTGTTCGACTGTTCTATTGATTGAAGAAAAGGCAGCAGTCGTTTTGAACAGCCACTCGAAACGACTATACAGGATGGATAAGAAGTTGTGGATCAAACGAAACAGGGCGATAGTTGGGTTTATTTGCAGTAAAAATATCTTTGAAATATATATTTTTTTCTGCAAATAACGCTGTATATCGCCCTGTTTCATTTGATCCACGATTTTTTACCCATCCTGTATATAAATGTTTCGACTAAACAGTCGGTCGGTTGGTAAAGTCGCATATATCTGAAATACTGACACATTCGTCGCGAGTGAGTGAAGCGATCAGCCAATGGACATGAGAATGCGGTTTCGATTTCCGCTTTGGGGCAAACATTTGGATTATACAGAATTGTTTGACCATTGATTCAAAGGACATCGTCGGAAATGGCCCCAGGACCAACAAACATTTGACCTACATAATAATTATTACTATATTTTATTAGACTAATTGTGAATGAACAATTAAAAGAGCGACTTTCGACATCACATAAAATATGCCGCCATCTTTGACAATTAGATTAGACATGACAATTAGTGATGTTCAATCTTTCGATATCATGACTAACACACTTGAGCTAATATGACTTCCTACCTAAGTATAAATATATAAAATCAAAAAAACATTGGATAAAGTCGTTTGCATTGAAGTTAAATAAATAAGTACTTATTTATCTACCTACCTATTTTAATACAAAAACTAGAAGATTTACAAAATACCGAATAGTTACTTAGGTAAGTACTGAAATGTTTTTCTGATTCTCTTAGCTTAACTAACCACATACAGGCAATATAAATAACAGTGACATGCATTTATTAGCACGTATTTCGAAGGATTGTTTCTTACTAAATTTATCCTCAAAATCTTTGTTTTCTTTTGAAATAAATCCTGTCTGCAAGTTGTCCGTCATTAAATTCTTCATGGGCATATACTTGTAATTTAGAACACGCAAAGTAATTTTCCTTTGCTGTTGGTTCTGAGGCGAACGATGTATGGATGCAGAACAATCTCCTTTCCGAGTTATAAGGCCATGTTGTTTCATATTAATCATAAAACATCATCGTCTGCCTAGTTTTTCCCAGCTATGTTGGGGTCAGCTTCCAGTCTAACTAGATGCAGGTGAATACCTTTATTTTACATGGAGCGACTGTCTATTTGACCTCCACAACACAGTAACCTGGTAATACGATTCCCCTTGATAAGACTGGTTGTCAGACCTTCGCGCTTCTGACGACTCGTAACGACTGTCAAAGATCCACGAATGACAGCCAGGACCACAACGGTTTTAAGAGTGCGTACAACGGTCAACTAGCACCACTCTTTAAAAAAATATTATCTCGTGACTGAGAAGCAATTATGAAAATTGGCTCAATAACGAACCTCGGCAAGTGTGTCTAGAATTTTCTAATACCTTTTATAACGTTTCATATTGAGACAAGAAGCAACAAAATTCGATCTAAAGATAAGCGGCCACATTCCTCTGTATCGTATTTTGTTGCTTCGTGTCTCAATATGAAACTTTATAAAAGGAATTAGAAAATTCTAGACACACTTACCAAGGTTCTTTATTGGAGTGTACGACTAAACGCCGACAGATACTACGCCGACACACTGAACACCGACAAGACTTTACTTCGTCGGGTCTCTTAGCCGACAGGACACTTCGCCGACGGGACTCTTCGCCGACAGGGCTCATCATTAGAAAATGGTGAAAAAAAATCTGCGAGGAACTTGGAAATAGCGTTCACCGGCCGCTGTCGCGGCACTGCTCGCTTCGTTCGCTCGGCTCACGCGCGGTTTGTCACAGTTCTAACCTAACCTAAAACTTATGGGCTCATCAGCGACGCAATTTATCTCCGATAGTCAGATACTGTCGGCGAAGAGTCCTGTCGGCGAAGAGTCTTGTCGGCGAAGTGTCCTGTCGGCAAAGAGTCCCGTCGAAGTAAAGTCTTGTTGGTGTTCAGTCTGTCGGCGTTTAGTCGTACACTGCTTTATTGAGCCATTTCTCATAATTCCTTCTCAGTCACGAGATAATATTTTTTTAAAGAGTGGCGCTAGTAGACCGTTGTACATGCTCTTAACGTGCTTTCCGAGGCACGGAGGGATCTTGGTATGTAAAGATGGTCATCCATCCACGGGCCAATCGCGGAAACCTTGGTTAGCCTGATCGATTGACCAGTGTGGCTGGTATTTCTTAGCCAGATGCTCCTCTATATATCAATATTTATTCGTAAATATTTTCCCAAAAAACGTTGCTGATTCTTTATTCTACGACAGCAATAAACTACATAGCAGAATAAGCGAAAATAATAACATAGGTGTCAGGATGCAAAATATTATTGAGACCAACACTTTTTTATTTATTTGCTTACATGTTAAACACTGGTTAGTAGGCATGCATTGTTTCATGACACAGTATTAAGTCATGCACCCTGTAAGGGCACTGCAAATGTTTTCTATCAAATTATTTTATTACATAATATGTTATTGATTCTAATTATTACAATCATTCATTACATTATATTATACTAAACATTAAGCAATCATTTATTTAAGACTAGCTTCTGCCCGCGGCTTCGCCCGCGTGGATGTCGGTTATATCGCGTAAAAAAGTAGCCTATGTCCTTCTCCGTATCCCAGGCTATATCTCTGCCAAATTTCATGACGATCGGTTCAGCGGTTTAGGCGTGAAAACGTAACATACAGACAGACAGACAGACAGACAGAGTTACTTTCACATTTATAATATTAGTATAGATTAAGCATTATTTTCATTTCAGTTTATTAGTAATTTATTTCACATTTACGTCATGTATTATTACAAGATCAATTTATTCACAATTTGTCAGCTTTAAATTCTCCAACGGTATAGTAGCCTTTCTTTATTAACAGAGATTTTAACTGTTTCGAGAAAATTGAGTCATTTGGTAAGGCTTTGAAACTTTCCGGTAATTTATTAAATATATTAGCTAGTCTTGAATATGGGCTCTTCCCGATAACTTTTAAGTTTGTGATGCGTAATATTAGTCTATTCTTGTACCTTTATGATCATGCTGACTAGAAATCAAAACGTCTATGCCAAGTATTGCCTAAACCTTATATTGACTAGGAAGCACAATGCCTACCTTGCAATATGTCTATACAGTATTTGAACTAAACCTTATTCTGACTATGAACCAAAATGCCTACCTTGCAATATGTCTGTTATTTTAGGAGAAGAAAGGGAGTACCGTTTCTGGCGTTGTGTGGTCAAAGTTCTAACCTACAGTTCAGAGACCCTAGTGTGAGTTTATTTTAACCATCTCGACTACTTAGAAATTATTGCATTTTAAGCATTTTCCTTGTTAAACATTTTGATTTCTAGGCAATTTATAGCTTAGGAAATTTGCTGTGTAGACATTAATTTTAGGCATTTTGCTTCGTAGACGAATTTAAAGTTAGACACTGATCATATACCCTTTTTTACTATGTTTAATACTTACCTGCGCCGAGCCATCATAAAGGGCAGGTAGACTATCCATCATTTTATTATTAAATGACAACCCATTTCCTTTAGGCGACCGTCAATAAGTTAAAGATTTCTTATAATATATCTTGTATCACAAAATATGTACCTACTGTAGGTAAAAATCTGGAGAAAATGTTATCCAATTCGCTCAAAATAATTCGCAAAATACAAAAACACAAGCACCACATATTTTTAAATATAATGTTCCTACCTACATATTACTTCAAATCATTCGCATTTTAATTTAGAATTGTTTCTATAGAAAACCCTGTCATTAATTTCTAAGTTGCAGAAACCTTGCGGGAAACAAAGTACTAGCTGGCTTCCTAAAATAGTTTCTAGCATATCGCACATTGGCAACAAGAGAGTCACAACACAATAAAAATACGAAGTTTAAGGGTCAAAAATATCATTAAAATTTTATTTCCATAAAAATATAATAGAGAAAGAAAAATTCAAATGGTAATAAAAACAAAATTATTACGATTTCCCAAAAACTACATTTATTGTGTTGTTACACTCTTGTTGCTGATGTGCGATATATTCCACTAATTTCCACTAAATGACGTAAACGGCCATTCACAGGTCACTGTTCGGAACGATATTTACGGTAAAAGAAAAGTTAGGATCACTCGACAACATTCCACTGTCCATTCGGTTAAAATCAAATGCCATATGGAACATCTAAGTGGTTCTAAAATTATACAGTATAGGCCGTGTAACGGGGCCTATTAGATATCACATCCAATAGAGCGTGTAAGTTGAATAGTGCGGTATCAATAAACTATGTATAATTAGGATACAGGTGGGGGAAGTACCTCGTACCCGCTGACCTCATTCGAGACACCGTACCGTGGGTTCGGGTATTATAAAGAAGGGAACATAGGCAACTATATAAATGTCCATGTTCTCCAGTTATATCTCACAACGACAAATATCTAAGATGGGCTGGCACAGCTATATAAAAAAATAAGTCAACTCTTTTACTAGAAATGCTTTTGATTAAAGATCTCAGTTTGAATTCGAAGAACACATACAAAAAGTCTAAGTAAATGGTTATATTAAGATTCGCACAGCATACTTTTTCAATTACATATAAGTAAGGTAGGTAAGCACTTACCGCAGAAGAGTAAAATAAAAATCAAACGTAACTGGACCGTAAAAGATAAAACTAAACGATTTTAATGTTATTCCTTTTTTGCAGACTCTTTGATGAAAGTTTATTTTATGATGTGTACTTATATAGGTACCTACTTAATAAATGAAAGTTGGAACGTTACAAATCAGATAGTTTTACTCAATTAACAGTTTCTCAGACATATGTAGGTAGGTAAACGAATTATTGATTCCAAATAGTTAGCTATTTTGATTTTATGTATATTTTTTATTTTATTTTCTCTCTTCTACACTTACACACGTTGTCTACATCTCTATATCTACTTTCCTATCGCAGATATGCTGGAAGAGATTTCATTAGAAATAAGCATCACCTTTGTACGTATTTTTCTGTTCCTTTCTTCTTGTCTGTTTATATGTGTGTACATAAATTGTTAAATAAATAAATAAAAACCTTGTCGTCCAATGAAAAGGTGCGCTCATTGGTTACAACATAATATACAATTTGTAATAATTAGTTCCGTGTGGCGCCGGACGTAAAGAATAGCAACATCCCATTTCCTCACGTGGGTGTCGTAAAAGGCGACTAAGGGACTTACTAGAGAATGGGCAGCAGCGTTCTCTATGCATTTTAACACCATACTGCGATCGCCAACCCGCCTGCCAAGCGTGGCGATTACGGCAAACCCCCCCCAATAGGGGGAGGCCTATGTCCAGCAGTGGACGTCTTTCGGCTGAAATGATGATGATGAATAATTAATTAAACGATACATGATATTTTCCTTTCTGGTATATTCTTGACCAATTACATATTAAGAGCAGCACTTACTTTAATGGACGGGTGGGACCACCCTCATTGTATCCACAATTCCCATCTTCCCTAAAAATTATCGAATGCCTTCTTTACTTCCTTTTAGCAAAATTTTAAATGTTGAAAAGAAAATTATTTCAGGAGCCCGTTTAGTCGTTCGGTTTAATTAGTCATTTTACTTTAGTAATTAATTTTATTAAAGTGTTTGTAAACGTGCCCCGGTTGACAAGAAATTAATTTAAAGTTAAATTATTTGACGGCATTACGACTGGGTTGTCCCTGACGAGTCGTATGTAAATGGCCCTTTCAACGGGATCCTGCTCTGCTCCACGGGTCAACACAAAAGGGTTCTTAGTTCAGAAATAGAAAGCGAGTCGCGTCTGGCGAGTTAATCAAGGCTAGCCTTGATGAATTTGATGAAAGTATCTATACATATAATAAAACCGTATATAGCGAAGTCAAAACTGTACATTGAATATTTTTGAAAAAAGTTATTGCCACGAGGTTTTGGAACGATTCTGATGCCGAAAATATAGATTTTAGAATTTTTGTCTGTTTGTCTGAATGTATGTTCCAGCATCACGCAAAAACTACCAGATAGATTTTGTTCAAATTTTGCTTAGATATTCCCTACTGTCAGTCTAGTGACGATGGTAAGAGACCAGACGGCATGGCTTTGTTGCCTTGGAAGGTGGGTAGGCCTATCTGGTGTGCCTTTGTGCCATCTCATGTTTCAAGCACGGCTGGCGGTGCTTGCGCCGCTGTTGCGGCTGCTGTGACCCCCAAGCGGCGCAAATACTGTAACCTTATAGGTAACTACAATTTTGAGCCATTTGGAGTTGGAACGCTCGGGTCATGGAGCCCGAGTGCACGACTCCTTTTGAAGGAAACTTCTCGCTGACTGGTCGACACTTCACGTCACCGGAGGGCTGGCTCGTTCTTAGGCCAAAATATTAGCATTGCTATTCAACGTGGCAGTGCTGCCAGTCTTATGGGCACGTTTTCGGATGACAGTGAAGCGGACGAGTACTTCGACGCCTAAGTGTCCTTTTTTGTATATTTTCCTCATATTGTTGTTGTCTTTTAATTTAGTAATTTAGTACCTAGTGTAAATAGCTAGTTGCGTCATATACGAGTATTTTATATAATCATTTTAATGTATTTGAAATATGGAATCAAATAAACTGAAAATATATTTTCATTTCTCATACTCGGAAAGTAGTGTTTGTTTGATCCGAGTAGCGGGTGGAAGACGCTGCTTCCCACCTTTGGGCGGGAATAGATTTAAAAAATAGAACTAAATTTGCTTAGGTAGTCGGCTGCGAAAAGTTTTACATAATTAAGAAAAATATCGATAAAAAAAAAATGCTGCGGTCTTGTGAGTGTATAAACAGCCAGTGTGAATTTAAAAAAATACTTATTAAGCGGAACGGCCTGTGGCGGTGACGTGGTGTGTTCCATATTTAAAATTTAAAAAGACTATATAATTTGGCGGGATACTAGCTCTGTAAGCTGTACCGAAATTCTAAATCTCGGTTTTTTTGACTAATATTTGATTAAAAACGAGTTCAAGCGATTCTGAAATGTTGACCCCAGATAATAATAATAATAATAACCCCACCGCCGTATCTCTACGTTGACGTCGTGGTGGGGCTTGCGCGCTCCGAACTCTAGGTCTGTGCCGGTAGAGTTTACTTTGCCGGAACATGTCTAGGGTGAGGAGCCAGACCAAGAGAGATACAGAAACCCGCAGGGCAGCATGTGGCGAGCTGTTGGGCAGTTGCGACCCCACGGACCCTATCTCCCGGGAGAAGTCATGTTCCTCATCTCTGGCTTGCCTTTATTGGCCGGCTGGACTGAACACTGACGAGGAACTGAGCTCTCACCTCATTCTTGCCTTTATTGGCCGGCTTGAGTGGAGATTCGCAAGAGGAGAGAGGAGGAGATTGTTTTCGGGGGCCCATTATTGAGTGTGCAAGTCACCCCCTGCCATTTTATCCGTGTATAATAAAACATTGATCAGGCAGGGGCCATAGTCCTTCCATAGTTTTTGGTAACCAGTCCATTTTAACCACCCAAACCCATAGTCCAATATCTTTGTTTCCATATCCTGCAATAGTCCTACACCAACCGGGGGTTGTCCTTGGGTGCACTTGCATAGCGCGTACAGGGATAATCGTCGGTTGGTGCCTCATTTAATTAAAAAGCGTCTAACGGGCCTCTGCAAGTTGGCTTCGGCCCCTCGTACGCCTTCCAAAGGTCCGGGACCCCAGGGTCCCGAGATATGTAAACATTTAAAAAAAATAATAATAATAAGGTCGGCTATATACAGTAATCGATTTTTTTTTGCCAGAAATTTCTATTTTAAGATACTTATAATGGTTTTATGAAGTGGCGAGCAACATGTTATTATTATCAATAAATATTTAAGAATTACCTACTATTTTTTACTTTCCTTATATTCGAAATGAAAAGTAGAGTGTTTAACACGGATGAAAGTCACCAATTCCCACTCGTATGGGAATTTATTCCTTTCGACCCTTGTATAATAATCTACTTACTATTTATTCATATCGACCTGCGTTATTTATGACACAGATTCCCGTTGCTGCCTATGCCAATTGATCTGTTTTATATTACTTTAATCAAAGTGAAGTTGTTCTTAGCTTATTAAAGTATCTCGGGAGGTATTCAGTAATAAGTCATAATCACAATTCATTTCAATGGTGACGCAGCTGAGAACGAGACTTTGTAAGAAATGACCTCACCTGGCAAAGACATTAATATTCTCCTCGCTTAAAATATGGTACGAACGGCTCTGCCAACGTTTTCAGTAATAAATCTCGTTGTTTTTATTTTTGTTAGAAACAATGTTTTTTGTATCTGTACTGTAATATTTGCAAAAAAATGACGGAAAAACGGAAATCAACCTTTAAAACGTAAATAGGTACTCGAATGGCAATACCTACCATCTAAACGGAGTTTTAAACTGTAGGTACGTAGATGTTTCTATCATCAGCATGGAGTTATAAAATTTATGGAAGGATAAGTACATGATATTGATTCAACACCTCTGACCGAACACGTTACACGCATTACACAAGGGACTGACTCGGGAAATGAGTGCTATATTCCATAGCACTCATTTCCCGAGTCAGTCCCGTATCCACGAACAAATTAAAACTGTTGAATTTATACAATGCAATGTTAATCAAAATATTATTAACTCTTTTGAGTCAAGCAGAGAAGCATACAGAACTTTTAAAAAAACATTCGCCGTGTAGAAATGGTGGACAGTTCCGAAAAAATTACACTACTTTACCGTGATCCAAGCGAATAACAAAGAGGTATGGACACGAGAAAAATGTGCGTAGATATTTCATCAAATTGGAGACAAAACCCGTTGGGGCACATCAATAAAATGCGTCAATTTAGTTTCCATTGTCCCGCTCCGTTACGACCTGGGGTTCGTCCGAAAGCGATGCCTCACTAACAAATAGTTGGCGAGGCAGTAACAGAAGACAGTAGTTTGCTAGCCGCCTTACGCCGTCTCAGGCCGCCGCACAGCGCTCCACCGATTTGAGGACATTTAACCCGGGGCCGCTGTTACACCTCTCATTCAATTACAACCTCCGAATAGTTCCGTGTAATTTGACAGCTGAAGTGGATGTTGCTTTGAATTGAACATTTCTCAGTTACAGTCACTATACACTATTCAAGAGTTAATTGGTAGTAGACTTGAGCGTACTATGTTTATCTTATTTGTTACGTTTGCTAAACTTTAGCTACAAATTGACATATAATGTAGTTAGTTACAAGTTACCGAGCAAATAGAAGCACTGTTAAGAACTATTGGCATTAAGCCCCATTTACATGGTGCAAGTTCCTGGAACATTCAAGAGCAATAATCGCATGCCATAAAGCACGTGCAGTTATTTCCATTCAAGAACTGCATGCAAGTGTTTACACGTGTACGTTTTCCATAAAATGGCATACAATAATTGAATGCAAGTTTTGCGATTCAATAATTGCATGCGACTTCTGTTTACACCAAGGTAATTATTGCATACAAGTGTTACCTCATCTAAACACAGAGTTGCAGGTCATTGGACAATTTATTCAAGTATTGCCCGTATTTGCGCTGCCAAATATTCATCTTCAATTGTTTCATATTCATTTTTAGTTGTTTGTGTGAGTTTAAATGTTTGTAAACGCACCCACAATACATGAGAAATTCCTAGTGTGGGGCAACGTTGTTTTAAGAAAAAAAAAAAAAAAAATCGTCTTCAAAGATTATTTTTTCTTGTTTCGTTCGCTCATGTTTGAATGATAGAAAATTTTCATGCCACAATTGAATGCGATTTTATTGTACTTGCGATACACCTATACCAGTTTTGTATAGCAACTAACTTGCACCGTATCGTGCAACTATTTTACGTGGTGTTTAGACGGTGCCAGTCAATTGCGGCTTCAATTTTATGGTATGCCACAGGCAATAAACTTGCACCGTGTAAATAGGGCTTTAATGATCGCTAATAAGCTGCCGTGCTGGCAGAGTGTGGAAAATGGGAGGTATGTAGGTAATATGTTTATAACTTTCAACAATGTTACGTCTATGATTTCCTTATAAAATGTGTGCCAGAGAAAGTGAGTGGTTAACGGTACCCTCATCACAATATGGATTTAAAAATATTATCTACGAAGTTCTTAGAGAATATAACACTGGAGAAGCCTTACGAACACTTCCGCCTCTGTAAAAGTACAAAAACAAATGTTCTAGTATGTCAGAAAAATTACTTTCAAATCGATTCTCTTAAATCGTTTTCATTAAGGTGCGCGGAGCTCCGTGAAAATGTCTGGCTGTGCTGATAAATCCTGTAAAAAGCGTTTAAATACGCCAAACTAAATATATATATATATAAAAAAAAATTGTGTTCATGTTTTATTGAAATTCTGAATCCCTCATAACCTCAAAATTCATTTTTTTTACGTTGATTCAACGATGATTCAATTATTGTGTATTTTCCTCACATTGCTTTTGTATCACTACACCTCGTTTTTAGGGTTCCGTAGTCAACAAGGAACTCTTATAGTTTCGCCATGTCTGTCTGTCTGTCCGCGGCGTAGCTCAGGCGACCCTTAGTACTAGAAAGCTGTAATTTAGCATGGGTATACATATTAATCATATAATAATAATAATAATACCAGCCTATAACTGTCCCACTGCTGGGCAAAGGCCTCTTCTCATACAAAGAAGGTAGAGCATTGATCACCACGCTTGCTCAAGAAGGGTTGACGATTTCAGACTTATATTAACTATAAGTCCTGGTTTCCTCACGATGTTTTTCCTTCACCGATGTCAGTAATGTCCAAGATAAACTCGGAAAGTTAGTAAGTTAAGTTCAGAAAATATTAATCATGCAGTGGTTTAATAAAATCTTGTTTTTTTTTTGTGTGTATGTATCTCCCCTACACGTAAAGGTGCGGATGATATATTTTTTTCTCGCCTATCCCATATTGTGGGATATCGTTGGATAGGCCGTTCTAAAATATTGCGGGTATGTGGAAACCATTTTTTGATTCAGGGCTCTGTTTGCGTAATATTAAGCTTTGAAGTGCTAATTTTTGTTAGAGTCAAGTGTCCCTTCCCCTGCCAGCTAAATAGTTGTACTTGAATATGTGAAAAAATCACAGCAGTAGGTAGTATATATAACGAAGTTAAAAGGCTTTTCAAGTTGACGAGTAGTAGTCGACCAACTTAAATTTGCAGTTGAAAAACATGTTCCCCATACAATCTGTATAGGAGAGCATGTTTCTCAACTACAATGTTAAGTTTGTTCTTGGGATAAATTCATCCCAACTACGGAATCCTTCATTGTGCGTGGTCCGACACGCACTTGGCCGGTTTTTTTAAGTTTCTTTTTCTGTGGCATTCCACCAGCCAGTGTTTTTATTATTGACGATGGTAAATTTATATTTAGCTCAAATCTATGTAAATTAAATAATAATTTCGTGAAAAGTAAATTATAAGTATAAATTCATGTTACAAAATTGTTGATAATATTTTTTAATTACAATTTTACGCCGCAATTTAACAGAGTGGCTGTATAAAAAGTTGGAATATGGTTTGCATAGTATTTAAATTTTTTGAGAGCAGGGAAATTGTTTCCCAGGGACGAAAAGTTAGTACTGTTTTCATCCCTCTGATCAGGTAACTTCAAGCGTACCTTCCAAGTATTTGAAATGAAAATTGTTTTTACGTTTACAATATATCTGCCTAGCCTTTTCCCAACTATGTTGCGGTCGGCTTCCAGTCTAACCGGATGCAGCTGAATACCAGTATTTTACATGGAGCGACTGCCTATCTGACCTCCACAACCCAGTTACTGGGTAACACGATACCCCTTGGTAAGACTGGTTGTCAGACTTTTTGGGCTTCTGACGACCCTTAACGACTGTCAAAGATCCACGAATGACAGCCGGGACCAACGGCTTAACGTGCTTTCCGAGGCACGGAGGAGTCTCGGTATGTAAAGATGGTCACCTATCCACTGACCAACCCCGGCAAGCGTAGCTTAACCTGACGGATCGACCCGTGCGGCTGTTATTATTTAGCCACGAACTCCTCAAAACAAACGAAAAACAAGCAAGTAGAATATAAATAAAGAATCTATCAAAGATGGGCCCTCAGTAATACTAATGACCTTTTATGTTCGATGAAGCTGCAAGAAGTGAGGAAGTACAATATCTGTAATGGACACAATAGCCGGGCTATAAGTGCCGCGGTAAGGTCCTCCAAGTACTTAGCTGTTTACTGTTGGAACTTCCAGCCCGATTGTTTGTTGTTTATTGCGCAACTCCTAGATAAATATACCTTTGTAACTCTTTTGAGGATTTTATGTTCGCTTTTCCTTTTGAAACTTATGAAGTGTCGAATTATCCAACTGTAGTGTTTATTCTCTTGCATGGAATAGTTTTTTTTTTTAATAGACAGTGATTTTTACGAAACAAAATGATTTGTTTTTTTTTAAACAATTGTCTATATTCAAACAATTGCGTTTTTTTTAAACGTTGCCCCACACTTTGAATGTCTCCTGTGTTGTGGGTGCATTTACAAACATTTAAATTCACATACACAAACATCCAGACCCGGAACAACTACTTGTAGGTAGTACAATATTTGATCCGTTGAAAAAAAAAAAAATATTGCGTATAATAATTGTGCGACAAATGGCCAACCCGTTAATCATCCGAAACGTATACTTTGCTCTTTGTCAGTCAATCCCAAGCTATTGTATCTAATGCTCGGGTGGGGCAAATACCATACTTAAGGCTCTGGAGGTCGCACACAGGACTATTCTAAAAGTGGCTACGTTTAGACCGATACTCTCTCCAACTATCGAACTCTATCCGTCATGTACTTAATAGTAGTAAGTACTATTAAGTACTTACTACTATTAAGTACATGACGGATACCTTACATTAGTAAGGCAACAATATATTTCACAAATAGTCCTTCTGCAACACCAATGAATACCTTTTAAAAAAATCTCCAAACGCCGCAAAGACCTATACTCCATTTATTCATCATTAGACAAATAACTGTTCACACCCTTTCGTTATTTCGATGTAAACGTTTAATAAACTCCGTTATTTCACGGTAAATACAAAGCACTGTAATCTATTTACCATTTACAATAAGAAAATAACTCTAAAAGGCAGTAATTTCAACAATATTACACAATAACTGTCGTTATTTAGCCGTTATTTGTCTAATGCTATATAGTAAATGGAGTATAGTCTGCACAATTCCTCCAACACGCATAGCTTTTATTTAAAAAAAAACCCTCTACCTTCGCCCATCACTTTAAAACTCAGATTATCCTGCTTATTAGATTTATGACTTACTTTGGTACCAATATTATTTTTTTTAAGCTGGCTTCGTGTCGCTGTTTTTTAGTTAGCAACTAAATTAGATGGCAACAGAAGCGACTAATCATTCAAACGTGGGGGCAATTGCCCTAAAAATGTCTAAAGCCTCATTTACTGTTTATTACCTAGTTAGAGCCTTCATAAATCCTAAAGTTGAACAACAAAAATAAATTTAAATCAGTATCCTACTATCTTTTGTGCCAGTCTTGAGTATCGTGACATTTTTTGTCATTACTCCGAAACTCGGGTAAAAAGGTCCGGGGTTAGTAAGGATAAACTAATTAGAGTATATCGCGGTACCTACATTACGAGCCGGCTTAGGGACGTAATGGTCCCCTTTAGTTACCGTTTTTATTGCCTTTTAAACCCACAAAAAAAGCTGGCGCATCTGTATGGCTTGTTTTGGTTAAGATAAACAGATTTAGGGACCTATACTCCATTTACTATAAGCATTAGACAAATAACGGCTAAATAACGACAGTTATTGTGTAATATTGTTGAAATTACTGCACTTTAGAGTTATTTTTTTAATGTAAATTGTAAATAGATTACAGTGCTTTGTATTTATCGCGAAATAACAGAGTTTATTAAACGTTTACATCGAAATAACGAAAGGGTGAGAACCGTTATTTGTCTAATGTTATAATAAATTGAGTATAGTTCAATTAATATACGTACATAATATCTATACAACGCATACATACATACTGTACCGGACGGGCGTGATCGCTTGACTCGAAAATCAGGAAGGTTGTAAGGCTATCCCAGTCCAAGCGGCGCTGACGTCCTGCACCAATAGTTCAGGATATCTTCAATACTCACTGCGACATTACTCCTGAAGAATTACAGGTTTTACGGAAGAAATAATAAGACCGTATTACTGATAAGACTTCATAAATATTCAGGAAGCGATTTCAGGACTCCCCAGTACTACTATATGACTATTTAGATGGAATTAGTTCCATGTCGATGACTACGAAATTTATAGGTGGCGCGCTCACTAAGGTAGTAGTGCTCCTTTACCTTACTGAGAGCCGCGAATCGCCTCCCGTTTTAGAAACTTTATTGGTTTAAAATATCTTAAGTTCTAATGTGTTTCACACCTAAACACCCTTATTTCTATCACTTTACATAAAGTGTTATACATCATAAGATTCGTAAAATAATGGCCTTTCTAATGAGGTTTCTATCATGATTCTAACTATCCCTACTGAAAAGATATTTCAGTTACAACGGGATTTATGTGAATAATTAAATATTAAATTGTTTGCAAGTGACTTTACTGGCAAAGTACTGAACCGATCTCCACCATACCAAAAGAAACCTCAAGCTAGTCTATTGCCCTAGAGAAATCTAGTATTTTAGTTTTCGTACCTAGATTTTTCAGCCCGCTATGAGCCTCTGAATACAGGTTGGGTAGCCTTTATTTTACGAAATCCGCTTTGTGGCATTTAGACTCGATTAGGTAGGTATCCTGAAGGGCTAGATTTCAGGAAGTTAGGTCCAGGGCTAGGTCTCGGTCTAGGTGACCTGGATACAGTAAATGATTTTAAGTTTTGTCTATCTAACTTACCTAATCGAGGCGTACAATGGTCGAGTTTACGACTTTTATCAAAATTGTCATTTTGATTACATTATAGCTGCTAGGCAGCACTATCAATGACTATACTTTTTACATATTTGAGTTAGTATAGTCATTGCACATTATTTTGACTGTTTTATTACGCATTATTGCGACATGAAATTTTCCCTATTTGTAGGTGGGGCATATTGTGTGGAAAAAAAGTGTGCAAAAATACATGGGCACCTACGTAAATAGGAACATTTTTGAATAAAACTCATTTCTGATGGCGCCTCAGCGCGCACATCATCGATTCTACATAATTTATGTTATTATTTCTAGTATTAACGAAGAAATTATATTTCCTATATACTTAAGCTAAGTTAAAATTACTGATTTTATACAAGCTAAATTGTTGGTGACGCATCGTCGCGAACATCTCTCCCGCCGTGCAGCGCAGTGGCGACTCGTAGCGACGTCGGCACGGCGCTGCATCACGCCAGTGAGCGACGACCGTAGTCGCGACGCTCGCCGCCGCGACGCCCGCCGTCTCGACGCCTCGTTACTTCGGTAGTGGGACGAGTTTCTTCACCGGACGCTTCAGGGTGCCGCCAGCGGTGCGCACCTCAGCAGTCCGGACCTCACCATCAGCCCCTGGAAACACGGCTATTATGCGGCCTCGCGGCCACGTGTTGCGAGGCAGCTGGCCGTCGGCAATGAGAATAGGGTCGCCCACCTGTAGTCCTGGTCCGCGGCTATGCGGCTCCCGCCGGTTTTGCAACTCCGGCAGGTACTCGCGCACCCAGCGTCGCCAGAACATGTCGGCGAGTATCTGTGAGCGCCGCCATTGTTTCTTGCTGTCTATGTCCTGTTCGGTGAATACCCCAGGTGATGGAAGTCGGGCCGAGCCACCAAGTAGGAAGTGGTTCGGTGTTATCGACTCGTCGTCTTCGCTGTCCACGGAAACATGTGTCAATGGACGACTATTTACTGTGTACTCTGCCTCACACAGTAGTGTGGACAACACCTCTTCATGTGGGTGTTTTTCAAGTAACACAGTGTACAATGCGGACTTCACGCACCGCACGAGACGCTCCCAGGCGCCTCCCATGAATGGCGCCGATGGCGTTATAAAGCGCCACACGATGCCTCGGCGACTGGCCTCCTCTCGGAAGGCGTCTCGGAGCTCCTTGTCAGCACCATGCATGTTGGTGCCGTTGTCGGAGTGCAGCTCGGTTGGACATCCTCTGCGAGCAGCGAATCGGCGCAACGCCAGTATGGCGGAGTCCGCGCTGAGGCTGGCGGCGATCTCGAGATGGACGGCTCTGGTGGTTAGACAGGTGAATAGTGCTACATACCTCTTTTGATGCTGGCGTCCGACAGTAACGGACAGTGGGCCGAAATAATCTAGCCCGGTATATGTGAATGGCCTCTGATGATGAGCGAGGCGCGTCTTCGGATGGTCGCCGGTCGCAGGCACGGGTGGTTGTGCCTTGCGAATGCGACATTTTAGGCACTTGCCTAGCACCATCTTCGCAGTTGGCCGCATCTTGACAACCCAGTAGTGTTGTCTCACTTCGTTGATAGTGAGTTCTACCCCACCATGCTGTAGGCTGCGGTGTGTCCAATCTATGTATAACTGGGTGATGTGATGGTCGCCGTGCAATATCGGCGGACGTCTCACGTCATCTGTTATTTCATCGGTTGCGGCTATTCGGCTTCTTAATCGTAGAACATTGTCCACCACTTCTATCTGTAGTGGCCGCAGTTGACTATTTTTCTCTAATGTCTTCTGTTCACGCAGCTTCGCTATTTCATCAGCGAAAGACTGCTGCTGCACGACTTGAATGAGTATTCTCTCCGCTTCCTGGAGATACTCTGCTTCTATTGTTTGCTTCGTAATTTGAATATCAGACGTCTTTGCTGTCTGTTTCGGAGGAGTTGGCGTCGCCTTTTTCTGTTTCCGCCAGTCTGGATCTTTCTCTGCATTCTTTCTTGTCCTTTTATAGAATGTCTTCTCTTTCTGCTTTCTGCAGAGAGCTATGAATCGTAGAACACTTCCTGTTGCACGGAGTAATCGTTCCCATCTCGAGAATCTAGCTGGATCTGGTATGGCTTCCGCTAGCTTTCGCGTGTCTGCTTCTTCGACGGCTATGAGGGTCCTTTCTTCTCCTGTGTCCTCTTTGATAGGAGGTTTTTCTGATGGCCATAACGACGGTTCTTCGTACAAAAAGCTAGGGCCGCAGTACCATGCATGTTGTGAGTCGAAATTATGCGGTACGTCACGGGTAGCGATGTCCGCGATATTCATCTTCGTTGGTACCCAACGCCAATCTTCAACTTTACTGTTTTCTTCTATGGCGGCTATACGGTGAGCGACAAAGGGTTTGTACACTCGCGCCCCTCTTCTAATCCATGTCAGGACGGTCTTACTGTCTGACCAATATGTCACCGATGCGGGCTTAATGTCGTGTTCTTGCATCACAGCTGCAGCCACGCGGGTTCCCATCACCGCGGCCTGTAGTTCGAGGCGCGGTATCGATTGCAGCTTCAGTGGTGCCACCCTTGCCTTTGCCATGACGAGGCTGACTTGCTGCTTGCCTTCTCTTGATGTGGTCCGCCAGTATACTGCTGTCGCATATGCCATTTCACTTGCATCGGTGAAGACATGGACTTGTGTTTCTACAGCATCACTGTATCCCGGATAGCATCTTGGTATGCTGATATTCTTAAGCTGTTGCAGGTGTTGTATCCAAATTCTCCACTGGGTTGCCAGGTCCTTATCTAGTGCCTGATCCCAGTCGACTCCTCGCCTCCATGCCTCTTGCAGTATCTGCTTTGCTCTGATCGTAACTGGTGAGGCGAGTCCGAGCGGGTCGTACAATGACATTACGATTTTCAGTGCCTCTCTCTTTGTAGGTACCTCCTTTTCTAATACACCTTTCGGTAGGCGCGCGAGCGTTAGATTGAAGCCCAGCGCATCTTCACTTGGTTTCCATATTAGACCAAGTATCTTCTCGGTGTTTTCTGTATCTCCGATGTTGACAACTTCAGCTCGGATCTGTGACGGATCTATGTTTTCAATGACTTGCGTATTATTCGATACCCATTTTCTGAGTTCGAACTTCGCTTTCAGGTGTATGTTCTTCACCGACGTTGCGATACGCGTTGCGTCCTCGACCGTCCTGTAACTATCAAGGTAGTCATCCATATAATGACTATGGATGATAGCTTCCACTGCTTCTGGATGCTCCTCTATGTGCCTTTTCGCATTCCAATTCTTTGCGAATATGGCCGTGCACGGCGAACTTGCCGCACCGAATATAATGGACGTCATTCGGTATTCTTCAGGCGCTCCCTCCCTTCTATCGCCTCTCCATAGGTATCGAAGTGCGTCTCGGTCTTGAGCTCGCACCTTTACCTGCATAAACATTTCCGTTATGTCGCCGGAAATGGCTATGCAGTGACGTCGGAACCTCATCATAACGCCGGGCAGTGACTGCAGCAGGTCTGGTCCAGTTAGAAGGAAGTCATTCAGTGACAATCCTCTTGATTTGGCCGCAGCGTCATGTACTATGCGGAGCTTGTCTGGCTTCATTGGGTTGAACACGTCGAAATGTGGTAGGTACCACGTTCTACCTGGTGTGCTCGTTTTGGGCGCCTTCTCTGCGTATCCCTTCTTCTCTAGGGAGTCCATTTGTTCTGTGTATTTATCTCGAAGAGCAGGGTTTCTGTCGAGCTTCTTTTCGATTGAGACGAGCCTATTTAGTGCGGTCCCATAACTATCTGGCATTTCTATGCTTTCATTGTTCCAAAGCATAGCGGTTTCTATATGTCCATCTTCTAACTGCTGAGTGTGACGATTCAGGATGTCTTCAGCTTTCTTCTCGGGATCGGAGTTTGGTCGCTTCGGATTGATAGTCAGCGACTCTAAAGCGAAGAATTCACGAAGTTGCTCGTTCAGTTCTTCATCGCTCGTATCTAGTCGGTTGACGTAGTGTACCTGTTGACCCAAGATTCTGGTGTGCGCGCCGTGTAGGGTCCAGCCCATTGCAGTGAGTGACGCAATAGGCTGGTGTCTCGGACCTCTGCGGATTTCACTGGCTAATAATAGATGCCAGTTATCTTGACCGATGAGAATCTTCGGTGCGCCGACGTTGTACGTAAGCTGTTGCCTCAGGTCGTCCAGATGCTTGCATTGTGCGATGTCTTCTTCGCTGACTGTTTGCGGTGTGAGGTTGAGCTTCGGTATGGTGCGCGCCTTGAATGACACTTTACTTCTCAGCTGGCTTGCAAGGTCGACTGTTACTCGACGCGAACAAGGAGTGTCGATTGTGGTGTTACCGATCGCACCTATCTTCAGAGGGTCGATGCGGCCCTCTGCCCCGATTTGCTTTGCAATGTCTTCATCTATCAGCGAAACGGTTGATCCATCATCGAGCAGCGCGAATGTTGCTGCTTCTCCCGCCGGTCCGATTACCCGGACCGGTATGATCTTCAAATATGTCTGGTTTGATGTCGACCTTGAACTGGCTACCGTTTCCTGAGGCTCCTTCTTGTCTGGGGCATCAGGCTTCTCGGCACCCTCTGCAGCAGGCTTCTTGTCAAAATGAAGAAGCGGATGGTGTGTGGCTGTACACTCCTTGAGGTCACACCTCTTTCTCGGACATCTATGGTCCGATCGATGGACTCGCAGACAACGGAAACACAACCTTAGTTTCTTTGCGAGTTCCCATCTCCTTCTATTGGGTGCTTCTTTAAACTTCTTGCAGTCATAAGCTTCGTGCCCTTCTTTCTGGCAGACACGGCATTTCAACGCCGTCTTGTCTGTAGCTGTGTGTGTCCTTTGGGTGACACGCCTAGTTGCTGTAGCTTCGACCGGATTAATATTCTCAGGCGGAGCGAAAGCACTGCAGAAGCGGGCTTGTTCTGTGATAAAGTCGCTGAGCAGTGATAAGTCTGGCAGCGATTGGTACTTCTCGGTATAGGTCCTATACCATTGTACCCGAAGGGAATTTGGCAACTTCTCAGTCAGTAACCGCATCAATTCAGCGTTGATTAAGTAATGTTCTTTCTTCAACGCGCGTAGCGTGACTATGCCGCTCCTAACTCGGCTTGCGAACGTGCAGATATCCTTTGGAGATTCACTGCAGCGCGGCAGCCCACGGAGCCTATCTGTTTCAGCTTGAGCAATTGAGTCTGGACGGCCGAACTGCAGCTCGAGTTCTCTCATGATGTCATCTGGTCTTGCATGTCCGATGAGTTCTGAGCTCACCGTTTCCAGTGCTCGTCCGCGCAGGCTCCTTCTCAGCCTAGCTGTATTCTCAACATCGTTGAAATATCGACGAGTTGTTTCATAAATGGCGCGAAACGACAGCCATTCTGTATGAGCCCCACTGTAATTTGGTAGGGTCATAATCACCTTCGACGCCGAGGGGTTATTCGATGACCACTGTTCTGTTTTCTTGTCGGCTAGCGACGCTATAGCGGACGTCAACTCCGTTATGAATGGACGGAGTTGTGCTTCCCCCGGATCCTTCGATGGTACTATATCTTTCACTTCGTTCACTATAGGATGAGTTAACATGGGTACTTGCGTTTGATGGAGGTTCACTATTGATCCGACTTCGATGGAGGGGTATATGTTCCCTCCAACGGCATCTTCTCCCGAGGGCAGTTGAGTCTCGACGGCCTTGTGGCTTCTATGTAAACTGCGGTTCCCCTCGGCGGCATTGTCCTCCTTCAATGGCTCAGGCTCAGGCGCCTCCTCTAGCCACGATCGCACATACTCCTCGTTCGAATTCCGATCATCCATGTAGCCATCAGAATCTCCTTCTTCGGCTCTTTGAAGTGCTATTTGAGCAAGTTCCAACCTAATTTTCAATAAGTCTTCACGCGCTCTTGAAATTTTTCTATTCGACCGTATCGTCCTACTTATGGACGGCGGTCTTCTATGTTCGTTACGGGCGTCACCCCGGGTAGTCATCGGCATGATTCCTCTATAATTTCCATCCTTTTGGTCAGCTGATTGCTTCACTGTTTTGTCTGGATTCACTGATTTATCCGAAGGTTTTAATGTCCTATCTGAAGTTCCTTCCAGTCTGGACTCCTTCCTGAATGTAGTCGGTTGTTCTATTTGTTCTATCTGTTCTGTTTCCTTTGATTGTGTTGGCACAGGTACGTCTTCACCCCCGCTCGGGGCAGGGGGTGGCGGTAGCGGCTGCTCGGTCCCTTCCGTAGTGGATGGCGAACGTGGAGGTAACTCATGACGTATAGCTGTAGAGGTACGCGTTCTGTCCAACTCCACCATCCATGCTTCAGGTGCTTTGCCTTGTGACCTCGTTACCGGCATGTTGGTTTAGATTCAGGGACGTCACTTCACTATATGTGCACTAACTGTAATCCTTTACACAGATGTTCAAACTTCCAAGATGTTTCTTCTATCTTCAAAACAAATCTTCAAAACGTCAAAGATGTTTCTTCTATCTTCAAAACAAATCTTCAAAACGTCAAAGATGTTTCTTCTATCTTCAAAACAAATCTTCAAACGTCAAAGTTGTTTCTTCTCTATTCAATGTTGATTCTTCAAAGTTTAAAAAAATAATCCTTCAGGAAATAAGTCTTCAGGATTCGAAAATAATCCTTCAGGAAATAATAACTCTTCAGTCATAAGTCTTCAGAATTCGAAAATAATTCTTCAGTCTTCAAAATAATCCTTCAGGAAATAATAACTCTTCAGTCATAAGTCTTCAGGATTCGAAAATAATTCTTCAGTGTTCGAAATAATACTTCAGGAAAACATAACTCTTTAGTCTTCGAAATAATACTTCAGGAGAACATAACTCTTCAGTCTTCAAAATAATCCTTCAGGAAATAATAACTCTTCAGTCATAAGTCTTGAGGATTCGAAAATAATTCTTCAGGATACGAAAATAATCCTTCAGGAAAAAATAACTCTTCAGTCATAAGTCTTCAGAATTCGAAAATAATTCTTCAGCCTTCAAAATAATCCTTCAGGAAATAATAAATCCTCAGTCATAAGTCTTCAGGATTCGAAAATAATACTTCAGTGTTAATTCTTCAGGAGTCGACAATAATCCTTCAGCCATAAGTCTTCAGGATTCGAAAATAATTCTTCAGGAACAGGTCCTCTGATTCCAGGAATATTCCTTCTTCGAAGATATCCGGCTCGACAGGACCAACAGATGTACCGGACGGGCGTGATCGCTTGACTCGAAAATCAGGAAGGTTGTAAGGCTATCCCAGTCCAAGCGGCGCTGACGTCCTGCACCAATAGTTCAGGATATCTTCAATACTCACTGCGACATTACTCCTGAAGAATTACAGGTTTTACGGAAGAAATAATAAGACCGTATTACTGATAAGACTTCATAAATATTCAGGAAGCGATTTCAGGACTCCCCAGTACTACTATATGACTATTTAGATGGAATTAGTTCCATGTCGATGACTACGAAATTTATAGGTGGCGCGCTCACTAAGGTAGTAGTGCTCCTTTACCTTACTGAGAGCCGCGAATCGCCTCCCGTTTTAGAAACTTTATTGGTTTAAAATATCTTAAGTTCTAATGTGTTTCACACCTAAACACCCTTATTTCTATCACTTTACATAAAGTGTTATACATCATAAGATTCGTAAAATAATGGCCTTTCTAATGAGGTTTCTATCATGATTCTAACTATCCCTACTGAAAAGATATTTCAGTTACAACGGGATTTATGTGAATAATTAAATATTAAATTGTTTGCAAGTGACTTTACTGGCAAAGTACTGAACCGATCTCCACCATACCAAAAGAAACCTCAAGCTAGTCTATTGCCCTAGAGAAATCTAGTATTTTAGTTTTCGTACCTAGATTTTTCAGCCCGCTATGAGCCTCTGAATACAGGTTGGGTAGCCTTTATTTTACGAAATCCGCTTTGTGGCATTTAGACTCGATTAGGTAGGTATCCTGAAGGGCTAGATTTCAGGAAGTTAGGTCCAGGGCTAGGTCTCGGTCTAGGTGACCTGGATACAGTAAATGATTTTAAGTTTTGTCTATCTAACTTACCTAATCGAGGCGTACAATGGTCGAGTTTACGACTTTTATCAAAATTGTCATTTTGATTACATTATAGCTGCTAGGCAGCACTATCAATGACTATACTTTTTACATATTTGAGTTAGTATAGTCATTGCACATTATTTTGACTGTTTTATTACGCATTATTGCGACATGAAATTTTCCCTATTTGTAGGTGGGGCATATTGTGTGGAAAAAAAGTGTGCAAAAATACATGGGCACCTACGTAAATAGGAACATTTTTGAATAAAACTCATTTCTGATGGCGCCTCAGCGCGCACATCATCGATTCTACATAATTTATGTTATTATTTCTAGTATTAACGAAGAAATTATATTTCCTATATACTTAAGCTAAGTTAAAATTACTGATTTTATACAAGCTAAATTGTTGGTGACGCATCGTCGCGAACACATACAAATAAATAAAACTGAAGTGTCTGTTTGTAATGTCAAAATAACAGTAACAGCTTTTTACTAAACGCAAATGAAAGTTTATACGGTAGGTATTTATAACAAAATGTTTTTTTTTTAAATTGATGTTCGTCTGTCTGTTTGTTCCGATTAATCTCCGAAACGACTTGACCGATTTTGACGGGACTTTCACTAGCAGATAGCTGATGTTGTAAGGAGTAACTAAGGCTACTTTTATTTTTGAAAAAAAAAAACACTTTGGCGAAGCCAGTCATTAAAATAAAAACATAGTAACACTTGTAAAGGTGCATATCAGTACAAAAATTGTGCTCTCTCCTGGTTAAATAATTAGACAAAGCTCAGAGAAGAATTAGGAGTTTTTTTTTTTAATAATTCTACAATTACGTACACAAACTCAAACTCAAAGTATTTATTTCAATTAAACCATTTACAGGCACTTTTGAATTGTCAAAGAGACGGTCAGTTAGTCAGAAAGTTGAAGCTAGATGCCCATTCCAATACGTAGATCACTATGGAGAAGAACGGGCAAGAAACTCCAAGGACACTCTTTTAAATCAAGATATTACAAAATCCTGGGTACATTATTCTTGTTGCTTCTATATGTGAGACAATGTAAAAACTAATAAAACGAATAAAACAATTCAAAATATAAAATTACAAATTAAAAATAAGCCCTGGCAGTCAAGAGATGACCAGTCCCAACTGACGGCGCCCGTTCACTAACATGACGCATGGATCAGCATCATCCAGCTCAACCATTTTGTAGGAAACCGAATGATCTAACACACGCGCCACCATCAGTGAGAAATTTAAGTGAGCATGACATACTCTCAACTGCCATGCTCTTTCAAGTCAACATAAATCATAATAACATAATAAACGGCTCCATGGTATTCACATTTACAGAATTGAAAAAATGCTGCTAAATTATACAGATCTATAGTATGCACATCTCAAGCTCGGTTCGTCCACAATTGTACAGGTTCTGAGACTCTACTTTCGTTAGATACCTGGAATAGCTTAAGCTCATAGCATATAGGATTTTAAGCGAGCTGATTCTGGTGTATCACCATTGCTCTTAGGCTACACTGAAAGAAATGTTTGCATAACTGTAACAAAACTTGGTTACTGTTTACACAAAAATTGTGACTTGTGAACTAGATGTTATCTGTTACAAAACCCTGTTTTGCACACTACAAATCAGTTTTGTTAATTCAAGCAAATTTTATTTCCTTATAACTAAAGTTGAGTTATTTATGAATTAACTTAATTAGTTCGGCTAATTATTTCTTTCAGTGTACTGCATGCCAGCCGACCCTGCCTCGCACAGCTGTTTGTTTTACTAACCCAAACCTACCGTGTGGTGCCGGACGTAATTAAAGAATAGCACCACCCCATTTCCTCCCGTGGGTGTCGTAAAAGTCGACTAAGGGACTTACTAGAGAATGGGCAGCAGCGTTCTCTATGCATTTTTAACACCATACTGCGATTGCCAACCCGCCTGCCAAGCGTGGCGATTATGGCAAATTCCCCCCTTTTGGGAGAGGCCTATGTCCAGCAGTGGACGTCTTTCGGCTGCAATGATGATGATAATGATGAACCCAAACCTTCCGGAATACATATTCTAAATAATGGCAAAAACCACATTAAAATCCGATGCGTAGTTTAGAAGAACAACGCGATCACACAGATCGACAAGAAAAGTGACTTTGTTTAATACCATTTATAAGGTGTATCTATTCATATATGAAATATTTTAAGAGATACACCTATAGGCTGCAATGATGATGATAATGATGAACCCAAACCTTCCGGAATACATTTTCTAAATAATGGCAAAAACCACATTAAAATCCGTTGCGTAGTTTAGAAGAACAACGCGATCACACAGATCGACAAGAAAAGTGACTTTGTTTAATACCATTTATAAGGTGTATCTATTCATATACGAAATATTTTAAGAGATACACCTATAGGTGGGAAAGCCTAGCCAAGCCAAGCATACGATTTTTTTTTAAACTTAGTATATTATTAAAAAATTTAAGTAATTAAAAATTACTTGATATGACAATTAATTATCAAACCGCACCGCGTTCGTGCCGCCACCGTCGCCGCGTCCGGGCGGGTCATTCATAAAATAAGTAAAGGATTATTTCACAATTTCTCAAACATTTTTAAATTATAATAATTATGTTTAAATAAAAACAGATAAAAAAATTCTTTGATATGGCTTTTTTACCACCTATAGATGTTTCTTTGAAAATATTTCGTGTATGAATGATACACTTTATAAACATATATAGATAACCTACCTGGGAGCAGTGACCCAGAGAAAACAGCCCCCACTCCCTCTCTCAGATAGAGAACTGTGTCCCAGCAGTGGGAACATTATAGGCTTATTATGATGGCTTATTACCAGAGATCGGATATTCGGATGCATATTCACCTAAAGTTTTGTGTTTTTTTTCTGCCTAGTAGCATTTTTGTTGGCGTTTGGTTGGGCCACATACCTCTGAAGTTGGCCCAATTAAATGCCAACGGAAAATGCTACTAGGGTAGAATCCTACCTTAATCTAAGTAGCCGAGGTAATTTTTATGCCCAATCAGGTTATTATAGTACTTAATTTAACAAAAATAATGATTAAATTTATTATTTTGTTTTTTGTTTTGTTTTAACTAACACACACCACTCTTACACCCTACTTACACGTTTGCATCGGGAGTTAAACATTAATTTTGAATAAATATGCATCTGGCATAGTTATGCAATCCAAGAATCCCGGTTTTTAAAATAAATATGATTTTAGAAGTCGCTTCCATACTATACCTACACTAGTCTAGTTATGCATTCTGGGTGTTCCTGGCATCCCGGGATTTTTTTTACGGAAGAAATATTTTAAGAAGCCGCTTCCATACATTCATAGCTAAAAATCAACTTTAGGTAAATAATGCATACGATTATCCGATCTCTACTTATTACCGACTCAGAAAAGATCTCATCCATTCATATGCCTAAATATAAAATCTACAAGAGATACCACAAACTGAAGAAATACAACTGTCAGAATACTTCGAGGAAGTATTTGCAGAATTTACATACTTAACATTTGTTTCACGGCTGAGCAGATATAAAAAACAAGAAGCCGAGACATACAGAATCTTTTCGTCACTTTTCCGACAACGTTTGTGCTCGATGAGGGAAAAACATTCGAGTTTTTTAAACTGTTGACAGAGAAAGGCAGGGGAAGAAACAAACGATTGTTTTTTGACTGGTATTGTTGGTTCGGGGGTACCTACATTCTACTGCATACAAATTTAAATTTTAACTTTTGTTTTGCATACAAATGAAGGTTTTGGGATCGGTGGCTGCTACATCGTTATCGGGTCATTTATTACTAAAGCTTGTAGCGTACATACCCATACTTTGCAGGTATTCCAAATAGGAATTTACCAGAAACCTTCAACCGTTACTTAACCGTTTAAGGATCTGCTGATCTGCCACAGATTAATAGTCAGATAATGGTAGATTATTCACCGAGGAGATAAAGTAGTTTCTTTTGTCGAGGGAGCTTTATTGATTCAAGCTCGCCCAAGACGAATACACCTTTATCCCCAAGGAGAATATTCAACTTTTCACATCTACTGCGAGGTAATAAAATCCAATTCGATTTTCGAATTAGTAGTGAAAGGGAAGCGGATGAGCGAGCAGGTGGTGTAAAAAAATAACCTGAATAAAAAGCTATTTTCCATGTAGTATTGTAGTAGATATTTACCTACATCTTATTTACAAATTATGTTATTAATTCTATTGATTAAATGAACCAGCAAAAGTTTTTATCAATATTTTATTTGTTAAATGCTACGTGGCTTACTATAAAAAAACAGTTCAAAAACACAGTTTTCTATTTATTTAAGCATACGAATATCATATTTATGAAGGTTGAGGAAAGATGTGGTTATAAAACTTTGCATTATCTCTTCATTGTGTCGAATAACAAAGGCATTATAATGTGGCAAGAAAGAAACGTTATGGAAAATATATATACATAAAAATCACGCCTTCTTCCCATAGGGGTAGGCAGAAACTATAGAGCGCCACCTGCTACGCTCCTTACATACTACTTTTGCTTCGTTTACATTCATACATCTGGTCATAAACGCACGCCGGTTGCGAGTGCTACGCACCTGACTTTTCTGAAGAACATCACCAATTAGGTCACTATATATTCTCCTAGGGCGCCCCCTCCCGGCGTTTTCACTCACATCTGCCTTGAAAATACCTTTTGCAAGTCGCTTTTCATTCATCCTCTAAACATGACCAAACCATCTAAGCATACTCTTTTAAATTTTTGTCACTACATAATCTTTTAAACCACACCGTTGTCTTGTCACATAATTTTTCAATCTCTCATTCCCAATCATGGAAAGTATTATAATAAAAAGTCGAATGATAAGACACTGCAGCAGTACCTACACTCTATAATAGGTGTTTGTAGCTCCTGGTGACGAAAAAAAACAAAAGTTTAACAAAGAATTTTGCTTCGTAATTATACCAATCATATTTATAGCTATATTTTATTATAATTTGGTAAGGTAAACTTAGCTTCTTCTCATTACCTTCGCGTCAATTTATAGTTCAGAACAATGACATTCTCAGACCAATTAGCTGAATTAGCTATAGATTCAACTGGATCTAGGTTTAACAGTTCCACATAAAAAACAAACTTTGATAGCCGCAGACACCTCGTGTAGTGTTGCGAGCAACATTGATGTGTTGCGCCACATTGGGCATGAGGGCGCGCCGACCGAATATATTGCTGATTGATACCAAATTGAGTATTATCATGGCCAGACAGCCGTAAATACGCTCACTTATTTCCAATGATGTGGGTGTCCAAAATAAACAAGTATTTTATATTATCGTCGTGTTGTGTTCTCAATTCACATGCGTTTTATATTCAGTATGGATAGACCCTTAGGGCTCACCCTGCGAACGTCGAGAGGTTATGCAATCCTTCAGCGGACTCTGCCCCATGTTTATTTTTAATTTATTTGATGTCAATGTATATTTCAGTAGCAGGGTAACATTAACATATACCGAGTTATATGTAATTCTGAGAGGTTATATACCTAAATCTTCAAACATATTTCGCTTCAACATTTGAATATGATTAAATTTTCTCTTAGTATGTAGTTGTCAGTCGTGCCCTAACCCTTTGCTGTTCGTGATGTTATGTCAGAAACATGTTTGGACGTGTTAAGGGTAATTACTTACTAAGTGCCTGTGTCAAGTACCTACTTACGTAAAAGGAAACGTGTATAGTGTATTTTGTATTGAAATCTCGTGAGACAATAATAATAATAATCGTATCTACGTTGACGTCGTGGTGGGGCTTGCGCGCTTCGAATTCTAGGTCTGTGCCAGTAATGTTTACTTTGCCGAAACAAGTCTAGGGTGAGGAGCCAGAACAAGAGAGATACATAAACTCGCAGGGCAGCACATGGCGAGCTGTTGGGCAGTAGCGACCCCACGGACGCTATCTCCCGGGAGAAGTCATGTTCCTAATCTCTGGCTTGCCTTTATTGGCCGGCTGGAGTGAACAATGACGAGGAACTGAGCTTCCACCTCATTCTTGCCTTTATTGGTCGGCTTGAGTGGAGATTCGCAAGAGCAAACGTGCTCGGAGGAATGAAGTATTTCAGTAAGTGCTGGTAGGGATCTTGACCATCTTCCGGGCTCTGGGATTGTTCTGATAGTCGTGGAATATCTCTGTAGTCCTCAAGCTCAGGATATGTTGCCCTTTTATTGCTATGACACTAAGTGCTAGCGACCATTTACGGGGGTCCATTAATGATTGTGCAAGTCACCCCCTGCCATTTTATTCGTGTACAATAAAACATTGATCAGGCAGGGCCCATAGTCCTTCCATCGTTTTAGGTAACCAGTCCATTTTAACCACCCAAAACCTATAATCCAATATCTTTGTTTCCATATCCTGCAATAGTCCTACACCAACCGGGGGTTGTCCTTAGGTGCACTTGCATAGGCGTACAGGGATAATCGTCGATCAGTGCCTTATTTAATTAAAAGCGTCTAACGGGCCTCTGCGAGTTGGCTTCGGCCCCTCGTACACCTTCCAAAGGCCCGGGACCCTAGGTTCCCGATACATGTCAAAGATAAAAATAATAATAAGTATCAGCCAATGGCTTAATTGCCAAGAGACTCGACCAACACCTAAGGAGGCGCTCTTTGGGCAGCTGGATCAAGGGCTTGATTCAGAGAGCGGTACTACTGGACACGGCTGCCGTTGTTAGAAGGTTCATCTCCCTAGAGCCCTGACCGCCGGTAGCTGGGACCCTGTTCCCGATACTGGTGGATTACTAATTTTATATTTTTCAAAGTTTTTATATTCTAATATTTAAAAATATAATATATATGGACATTTAGAGGAATAGGGTATAAATTTCACTCATACTCTATAGTAAAGGGAGGATCCTCCGACCAGACGGGTATTGTGTCTGGTGGGCAACATCGGTTGATGTCGGGATGTTGTATATATGCTAGTCGCGCGGTAAACTCTGATAGCGCGATGCAGGATTTGTGAAGTCAGGTCTTTGATGCGTAGTTCGCATGTGGCGTTGCTGGTACCGCCACAGACGTATTGAAATAAAGGAAATAATAATAATAATCTTGTCGCTGTAGTTTTTGTCACGAAAATAAAACTTTTCTAAATAGAATTGTTTAACGTAATTAATACACCACGGCCATGTATAGCAATGACTCTTAAGATGTTTTATATAAACGTCTGGCTTGGTATCACAGGTCCATAATTGGTATCTACTGATGTTCATTTGTTACTTTTATTCCATTATATACATATTATACATATATATTATACTCTGTACTAACTTTCCAATGTTCCCCTTTACGGCGAGGCCTCTCGTTTCGTCTAAAAACCAATTTCGTTTGATCGATCTCTTGGCTCCGACAGTAACCCGTTATCATTGTAATACTTGTTTTAATTTACATTTTATACCTTATGTTCATTTCAGTTGAAATAAATATATTTATAACACTTTACTTATAGAGTTAATTTAAGGTACATACGGTTACATATCAAGCTATACATTTCCAGTATAAGCTGGGCCTCAAGTCTGCTATTACAATATGGTCAGAATGGTCTATCATTGATTTAATAATTGTTGATTTTGACAAGTTTGGTAATCTACTAATATAATGGCGTCATTATGACTTTCCAATGGTCAGCCACTGCCACTCCATTGAAAGAATTGGTAATCTCGTACATAATGACAAATAAAACTTCCTACTAAACTTCCAACTTCGTACTACTTCAGATTGCTTATAACACTAATAAATAATATGTAAAAAAATATATAAATGAAATCTGGCATGAATAAATGTTCAAAATGCCATTGTAATACAATTCTATTATGAGACTATTGACCGACCAATGACCGACCATTATGAATTTAGCAGATTACGAACTTTTAGAAAAATGACAATGGGATCGTGTTAGAGTGACGAATTTATAAAAATAGCAGACTTGAGTCCCTGATCTCGTGTGTACCATTCTAAGCATGGCTTTTAAACAATTAATTATTCGTATATAATTATAATATAATCATTATTATATAATTGTAGTGTGTAAACATAACTAATTAGAAAATATGACTTACTTATTCACAAAATGTACCTATACATACAACATAATATGTATAAAATCACTTTATACATATTATGTTCATGTACACTCGGGATATCTTTGCTACAGTTCTGTGATCTGATTTCCTAAAGTTGGTAATCTAATTTAGTAATAAATAGTAGCGTATACTCAAAAGCTTATACAATTATCTGAGGGTATAGTTAATTATCCAGCTCTGTCGGTCTATTCTAAAAATCCGACTTTATAAAGGAAGAATGCCGTTCAATATACATATGTAGGGCGCGCTGTCACAAACAAACCTAGTGGCTTTTGTGGACATGATATCTATACAGATTTGTTACCGTAGTTGTAATGGCAATCATGTCATTTGGTTTAAATAGGTTTTTATTTTTATATATTTTTATTTTAAATCTTTTATATACTCGTTGTCAAATGCCCATGTAACATGAATATCGGAGACGCTACACTCAAAGTTGTGGACGAGTATACCTAAGACAAACTGTCCAGTTAGGTAGGTCCAACTCTGCTGGGCAGCGTTCGGGAAGCTACGCAATATCTTCTCGTCCCACATACCGCAGTGTCTCAAGACGAAAGTCTTTGACCAGTGCGTGTTGCCAGTGATGACATATGGCACTGAAACGTGGTCGCTCACAATGGGCCTTATTAGAAGGCTAAAAGTTACCCAAAGGGCAATAGAGAGGGCTATGCTTGGAGTTTCCCTACGTGATCGAATCAGAAATGAAGAGATCCGCAGAAGAACGAAGGTAACCGACATAGCTCGAAGAATTTCTAAACTTAAATGGCAGTGGGCAGGGCACATTGCGCGCAGAACAGATGGCCTGGAGGAAGGAGAAAGGTTCTGGAGTGGCGACCGCGTACCGGAAGACGTAGCGTTGGAAAGCCTCCCACAAGGTGGACCGATGACCTTATGAAAGCCGCAGGAATCCACTGGATGCGGGAAGCACAGAATCGATCTAGGTGGCGGTGCTTGGGGGAGGCCTATGTCCAGCAGTAGACGTCTTTCGGCTGAAATGATGATGATGATATACTCGTAGCCCTTTTCTATTTCGTGAATGTGAAAACGTTGTTGGCTTAGTAGACTGTAGATTTGTATTACTTGTTGAAAGGCACTGTCCTCCCATACCTATTAACACTGTTATTTGAAAATATTGTAATAGCCAATTATTTTTAAAAGAGGAACTATGGAGTTTCTTGCCGGCTCTTCTCCATAGGAAACGACCAAAAAAAAAAAACTGAACTGACTAAATGCTGACACTAAGGATGTTCTGATTACAATCCAAATAGCATAAAACCCATAGGAAACGAGATATTTGCAATAAATGTGTAAAAGATCGATTTTTGTACCTTTGACCTTGGAATATCTGTAGTCGCGGACACCCTACGATAAGTAGATAGATAGATAGATAGATAGATAAAACATTTATTCAGTGCACACAAAAGACATAGCACAACACACAAGAGCACAAACGGTAAAAAAATTCATGAATATTATTAAACAGACAAACATGACATAATTCTATTAAGTAACGAATATACAAGGTGCGGTGTGCGTCTCAAGGTTGCACCAAATGGGAGTCCAGCTCAGCATGTGTCAGGCAGATATACCTGACGCTGATATTCTGCTGGATCCCTGCAGTGACACACGGACGTCGAGCTGACGATATAAAATAAATTGGTGTTGTGATTGTGACAGGCGCGGATTATGCAAGTATACCCGCAACTATGGATTCTGCAGTAAGTTTCGCATTAAGAAAAGTTCTCGTTCGTTGATGTGCTGATTGTTTTTATATTACTTGATTATAAAAGTTATAAATGTATAATGTGATTATGTGAATTAATATGTGTAAATGTATAGTGTGATGTGATTACGAAATATGAATAATCTTAAATTATTTATAGTGACGTAGGTGCGAATAAAATAACAATTTGGCTAGACTAAAGTATGTTTACAATAAATAAATATAGGTAAATAACATCTGTATTATACCTATTATCCAACAAAAAAAAAATAAACAAAACCTATTGAATTACCTACTAGGTAAGTACCCCTTTAAGTAGGTTTGAGACAAGTTTTATGGTGCCAAAATAAAGGTTTATACAAGTTTATACCTGATCATCTCTTTTTCCGAGGTTCACTCCTAATTTGCCTGAACTATAAATAAAGAACCAGTAGTATTATGTTTGTTTGAAACCTTTATGCGTGCCGGAAATGAGAAAAATTTAAAATTAAATAACTACGCCGTAGGAGCTGCATTTAGTAGAGACACACAGAGAGGGGGGACCTGTATACTCGCTAAACAGGGTATTATTAATAACGAGCTTCCCACATTTAAAAGTACTCAACCCAAAAATCCTGTGAAGCCTGTGGCGTTGAAATTCCATTGCACAAATTACTAATCGTGTGTCGTTATAGAACGCCTAAGACTGATCCTAACATATTTTTGGATAAACTTGATCAATTGTTGTGCGAAACGGTTAAAAAATATGGGTCAAGAACAAAAATCGTTATTGCCGGTGATTTCTATATAAATACTTTTAAATAAGGAACAGTCACCAACTACTTAAAGGATCTATGTAATATGCACGATTTGTAGTAGTTAACTCCGTACACTGATTTGTCGTGAAGGTTTGTAAGTTCAGTTAGTATAGAGAAACACGTTCCACTAAGATGCACTAAATAGTTAAGTTTATTTAAGTTAAGAGTAAGTAACAGTATTATAGTGGAAGGCGATTATTTCTCTCAGTTGTTGATAGCTACATAGTTATAAGTTCACTATAATTAGATTCGTTAGTCATGTTATTTTATTACGCTTAATTATGACGCGTATCGCTTGGTCTAAAGTAGGTTACAGAGTAAGCAGAAAAATGTACGGCGATGAGACCGTACATAATAATTATAACTTACAGATGCATGTTAAAGTTCCCACACGTAAAGACTCTTGTATAGATCACATACTAAGTAACATAAAAAAATCTTCTACTGAGGTTTTACCCCTATACTTAGCAGACCACGACACAGCACAACTCTTAGATTTCCCAGTAAAAGAGCAAAGTTTAAATACCAAATCATATTTTATTTATAAAAACTATTTTAGTGAAAACATAAGAAATTTCAAAAATTACCTTGCAAGTTTAACGTGGTCAGAGGTATATTCCGAAACTGATCTAAGTATAGCAATCTGCCTAGCCTTTTCCCAACTATGTTGGGGTCGGCTTCCAGTCTAACCGGATGCAGCTGAATACCAGTATTTTACATGGAGCGACTGCCTATCTGACCTCCACAACCCAGTAACTGGGTAACACGATACCTCTTAGTAAGACTGGTTGTCAGACTTTTTGGGCTTCTGACGACCCTTAACGAATGTCAAAGATCCACGAATGACAGCCGGAACCAACGGCTTAACGTGCTTTCCGAGGCACGGAGGAGTCTCGTTATGTAAAGATGGTCACCCATCCACTGACCAACCCCAGCAAGCGTAGCTTAACCTGACGGATCGACCCGTGCGGCTGTTATTAACTGATCTAAGTCATTCAATAAATTTTACGAATTTTTATGTTTATTGTATAATTTATGCTTACCAAAGATTAAGATTAAAATAAACAACTCTAATACAAATAAACAAAAATGAATAAGCAAGGGTCTCAGAAATAGTTGTATCGTGGATTATAAATCCAATGTAATAATGACGTTCGCGGATTCTGCTGATAGTTATTATATAAAGTACTTACGTTAAGCACGATGATGAAGAAATCCAGAGTAAACAGGAACGACGTGATCGGATTAAAGTTCAGCTGAAACAAACAAATGGATTAAAAGTACCTTTATAGTACCAAAACTAACAGAGTGGGATAATAACCCCTACAAAATCAGAAATATGTGCAATAATAATGTTCTTATTCTGTTCGCCAATTTCGAAGAGTTGTTTTCATAGTTTGGCAAATTGGACTTTTTATCCTATACCAGTGTAAACAGGTAAACTTGGTTCTAGAGTCTTTTAAAGGTACCAATTAGTCAAAACAATCTGCCTGCGTCTGTGTTTCCGAACGCATACAACCCTAATCTATTCAAAGTGAGAGTGAACAGGCTTCTTCTGGGTAAGCTCATTCCATCGTTGAATTTGTCTCTGTCACCCAGACCTAGACTAGAGTCAAGAACAAACCCAAAGAAAAAAAAAAAATAGTTTTATTTCAGACCGAGAGAATCAAGCATCAGATAAGAAAAAAGGATTTTTTAAATGACGCTACGCAATATGCGTTGGCTACGAAAACCGTAGTAGCTCTACGGATTTCGTAGCCCGTAGCTTTTATCATTTGGTTGAAGCTTGTATCATTTGAAACGGTTGTTCTCTTATTGTATTACATTATAGCTAGCCGTGAAAACCTATAATTGGCTTCTTGTTTCTTATGCCAGTATATTTATTGTATTTATGTAAAGCTGTTGGTTTTCCATGTGATAAATAAATAAATAAACGCTACCAACATACTGAAACTACGCGTATTGTGCCTTTTTAGGGTTTCGTAGACCATTATCCACCCCTTATCTCTAAAACTACTGAAACTAAAAATTATGAAAAAAAAAATACAGAAAGTCGTTCTTTACTTATAGACTACAGGAAAACCTATAAGAAGTCTATGGTCTTAATATAACATCGTAAATCCCTCAATATTGTGCGTATAAACTTATATTTGCATTTGGAATGTATGGGAAAACTTGTTTTTCAACTTCAATGTTAAATTTGTTCTTAGGATAAATTCATCCCAACTACGGAACCCTTCATTGTGTATGGTCCGACACGCACTTGGCCAGTTATTTATAATTGTACCACAATTATAAAAACCGGCAATACCGCTGTAGATCCGATTGCAATTATGTCACACAAAACAATATTAATAACGTGCAACAAGATAATTAAACGCGCGGCTCTGAATGTTCGATAATTTAATCAAAAATAGTGTCCTGTTTACTGCTACAAATAATTGTTTTATGATGAATTATGTTGTAGGCTGGAATGTGCAAATGTCTGCTTTGAATTTTGTAGTCTAAGAGCCTGGCTTTTGGCGGCGCGGGGAGCAGCGCGACTAGCGGGGCGTTGTCCATGCCACGTACTGCTCAGTAGCGTTAGCGGTAGTTCCCAAATTACTTAATTTAATCAATTAAATAGTGTCCTGTTTACGGCTACAAATAATTGTTTTATGATGAATTATGTTGTAGGCTGGAATGTGCAAATGTCTGCTTTGAATTTTGTAGTCTAAGAGCCTGGCTTTTGGCGGCGCGGGGAGCAGCGCGACTAGCGGGGCGTTGTCCATGCCACGTACTGCTCAGTAGCGTTAGCGGTAGTTCCCAAATTACTTAATTTAATCAAAAATAGTGTCCTGTTTACGGCTACAAATAATTGTTTTATGATGAATTATGTTGTAGGCTGGAATGTGCAAATGTCTGCTTTGAATTTTGTAGTCTAAGAGCCTTGCTTTTGGCGGCGCGGGGAGCAGCGCGACTAGCGGGGCGTTGTCCATGCCACGTACTGCTCAGTAGCGTTAGCGGTAGTTCCCAAATTACTTAATTTAATCAAAAATAGTGTCCTGTTTACGGCTACAAATAATTGTTTTATGATGAATTATGTTGTAGGCTGGAATGTGCAAATGTCTGCTTTGAATTTTGTAGTCTAAGAGCCTTGCTTTTGGCGGCGCGGGGAGCGGCGCGACAAGCGGGGCGTTGTCCATGCCACGTACTACTCAGTAGCGTTAGCGGTAGTTAAAGTAAATTACTTTGTAAATAATCCGAACTAAGTACATAATCTGCGCGCAATATGCCCTGCCCATTGCCACTTAAGTTTGGCAATTCTTCGAGCTATGTCGGTTACCTTGGTTCTCCTGCGGATCTCTTCATTTCTGATTCGATCACGTAAGGAAACTCAGAACAGAACACATGAGAACAGATGGCCGTTGGGGCTGAAAGGTTCTGGAGTGGCGACCGCGTACCGGAAGACGTAGCGTTGGAAGGCCTCCCACAAGGTGGACCGATGACCTTATGAAAGCCGCAGGAATCCGCTGGATGCGGGGAGCACAGGACTGGTCTAGGTGGCGGTGCTTGGGGGAGGCATATGTCCAGCAGTGGACATCTTTCGGCTAAAATTATGATGATGATGAAGTACATAATACTCTGTTGATAACTTTTCTATCGGCCTATATTAACATATTGGTAGGTACCTGGTAGGTACTTTCATAAATTACCAGTTTAATTACCTCATAACAACATTTTTGAATTTATGTTGAGGATGTTTTGTCATTACATATAGGCAGTCGATTTAAAATTTCTGTAATAAATGTTTCGGATTTAATTTACTGATACAAAATCGTCTAAAATAATTTAATTGTCAGTACGCCGTTCCAGTGCCGCTGTCCGTGCCGCTCTGATCCGTGGCAACTCAATCATTCGGCCGTACATTTGTTCAAGCCTTGCGCCGCTGCCGCTCGCCGCTCGGCAAAAACCGCTCGCGTTGCCGCTGCGAGCGACGCGCGTCGTCTCGTGGCATGGTTCATACATTTTGGTGTATTTGTTTTTACCGCTCGCCGCTCCGCGCTAAGCTGCCGCTGCTAGCGGCAAGGTCGTGGCCAGGCCGTAAAGCTGTTCTATTTCGTAGTATTTACGGCCCGGCCACGACATTGCGCGAATTGCGGCGCGGTAAGCGTTTTTTCTGTTTATTCTGTCGAGACGCGCAATGCACGTGGCTAGTTGGGATCACGCGCAATGATTTAGGAAAATCGCTGCCGCTGCCGCCGCCGCGCAATATCGTGGCCGGGCCGTTAGTAGTTCTCACCACCATGTAGTAACTCATTGGGTATATTTTAAATCATCAAACAAGAACAGGCCTTTGAATAAGCCCATTTCATTTTTATTTTAATAATATTTACTTACTTAAGATTTACTCGCATCAATATTTAAAAAAAAAGAAAAAAAAAAATGGCTCGATGACATTTTTTTTTTAAAACAAAAATGTAATTTTAAATAATTTTAGAACAAAAATGTAATTTTAAATAATTTTAGAACAAAAATGTAATTTTAAATAATTTAAGAACAAAAATGTAATTTTAAATAATTCTACAGGGTATCCGCCAATCACGAAAAGCGATTTATTCGCTTGTTTTCAATAAAGTTGCCGTATCATGCCAATTGTAAAAGAACAACTATACCTACTCCATTTATTACAACATTAGACAAATAACTGTTCTCACCTTTTCGTTATTTCAATGTAAACGTTTAATAAACTCCGTTATTTCACGATGAATAGAAAGCACTGTAATCTATTTACCATTTACATTAAAAAAATAACTCTAAAGTGCAGCAATTTCAACATTATTACACAATAACTGTCGTTATTTAGCCGTTATTTGCCTAATGCTATTATAGTAAACTAACTGATGCCCGCGGCTTCGCCCGCGTGGATGTCGGTTATCGCGACCAAAAGTACCTAATCATGAAATTTTGATCCCGTTCCCGCAACCCATGGGAACCTATTCCAGGGATAAAAAGTAGCCTTATTCCAGGCTATAATATATCACTGCATCCAGATCCGTTCCAGACGGCTTATTTTTTCCGACACCTCCAACAAATATTATTATATTTTAGCCAATGTATACAAAAACTTGACAATTATATACTAAAACCTTCCTCGAGAACCACTCTATCCATTGGTGAAAACAGCATGAAAATCGGTGCAGTAGTTTTTGAGTTTATCGCGAACAGACCGACAGACAGACAGACAGACGCGGCGGAGGACTTTCTTTTATAATATGTAGTGAAGTGATGGAGTATAACAACTATAATTGCGAATACGAATAGGTATAGTCAACCGGTTAGTTGCAAACTTCACTAAGGTTCAAACTATGTTACTGTCACATAGACAAATATATCTTATCGATATATGCCGTGGGTGTAAAGCAATTACGAGATTGAAAATACACCGAATTGTTATTCTATAGCTGTGTAGAAAGGTATTTTGATGGCTCTAAAAATATGTATGAGATGTTGAAGCTTGTAATAATCTCGTGGCGATTTTCTTAAAGATATTAAGTACCCGGGCATTTATATGACATATGGATCTTTGAAAGAGACTGTCATACCTACTGGTTGTGGTTTTGTAAAGCAAAATACCATGGAAATGTGGTATTATTTATATGTACATATTATTGAAGGAGCTGATGATATCTATAATTTATATTTGGTTAGACCTTTTCATATAAATCTATGTTTTCATGTATGAAATCGTCATATTCTTAATTTGAATTTTGTTTTTTTATTTATTTTTTTATAAATTTTCATGTTAAATTGCAAATAGCCCCTCGGGTTATTTGTGACGTTACATGTTACGACTGAAAGAGAAAATGCTTTACAAAAGCCTTTTTGCTAAACCTCAATATTTACGGCTGGGTAGCTTATCACATTTCATTATACGAGTACGTTGAAAACACAATGATATTTGACAATACAAATATTCTATAAGATACCGGCGGAACTACCGCAAATAAAAAAGCCGTACAAATTCTGAAAAAGAAATAGAAGCAATAAAACATACTCGTAGGCAGTGAACAATTTATTTCTACCGAAAATGGCGCGGTGTCAGTGCGAAAGTTGGTTGTTGGCACGGCGTATCTTATCGCACATCAGGGTCATCCGGACCTGAAGCCCGACAGCTCGCCGAGTACTGCGATACCAAATACTACGCCAATTGGACTTCGACTTTGTTAATTTAATTGTAAGTGAGGCCGCACACCGGTGCCACACGCTACGCGCACCCTACGTATACGTCGTACAGTGGTCTGAAAATCGATCTTCATAGACTAAGGATCAACTTTTATTTCTTTGGCAGAAATGGGTTTAGGTTAGGCAGAAAAATAAGGGGTATAATCGTGCCAAAGGAAATTAGGGAATTAGGGTCGAAATATATCCTTTTGTATATATTTCTCCATACATTTTTTTTTCAACCAAGTGCTATAATGTAAAGAAAAACATTTATTGTAAAACTGGAATAGCATTAAATTGATCTTTGAGAAATGATCCTAGAGATTTATGTGTTTATGCAAATGTAAAAATGTGTTGATAAAATACTTTAAACCAAGTTTCCGTGGAGTTTCTTGCCGTTCTTCTCCACGAAGACCTAGTTTTGGAACGGACAACTAGCTTTCTCAAATAACATTACTCTGACAAGCCTAATTGAAATAAATGCCTAGTCTTGTCTTTCTGTGCTTTTCTTTATAAAATCCTTTCCCTAACACCATATTCATAATAGGGACTTTCATATATAGTAAACTACTAGTTACCATTCTGACACACAAAGCTTGCTAATAAAGTGGCTATCAATACCTATATATAAATGTAGTTTACATCCACTTTACGATACCTAAACCCATTTCTATCAAAGAAATAAAAGATTTACTAAGTTAATCCGTAAGTCTATGAATCTATTTCAGCTGGGATAAAATGTATCGTGTACACGCACATCGTACTCACAGTTGTGGTGCAGCAGAATGTCGAAATCATCGTCTGACGAGACAAATATTTTCCCTCCGTGTACAGTACAATAACGCGTTCCGAACGGTGTTGGGGCTGCCCCGTTTCTGTAGCGCATCAGGAATGTTCGCGATGGCACGCACTGATTGTTTCCACGCTTCTCTGCGCAAGCGGTGTGCGTCCCAGGTGCACCGGGTGCGGGCCAGCCCCAATGCTATCCTGGCAATGATCGCCAACAGGCTGGCAGAGCTGCCCTTAGGTCCTGCATTTCTGTGGCAGGCATGTTGCTGTCAATGCCAATTTATTTTATTTTATTTATTTATTTACTTCAATCAACTTTGGATCATAGGTACAATTAAACAGAATTATAAAATCATTAACACAATTAAAATAAGCATCACAATTAAAATTAAAATCACAATTAAATATTTAAATTAAATTAAATTAAAACAAAATTAAAATCAACATCAAAATTAGAATTATTATAAAATTAAATCAAATCAAAACAATATCTTAACATTAGTCAGGACGTGAACCATGCAGCAGTGGTAAGATAATTGCGTAAGATAATTATTGTGTTTATTTTTTATTTTTATGACCAATAATGTAAATGTGAATTAAAAGTATAATTTAATTTAATGTCTTGTGTGTTTGTATTGTTATTGAAATTGTGTGCCTAACAATTAGTATGAGTCTTTTGTCAATGATGTTATATAGGACTAGATCAGCAGTGTACGGCGGCGGCGCGTTACTACGTCGTATATATCCACAAGCATCCGACTTCAATTGTCAACTTGACATCAAGTGAGCGATTGCTTAACGATAAAAAATATCAAAATGGTGAATTGTGCGGTTATAATTTGTACGTTACGATCTGAAAAGATTAATAAAGCAAGTGGTGTTACATTTCATAAATAAGTTTGCTAAATTTTCTACAGAGTATTCAAAAAAACATTACGAGACGAATTAAATTTATCAAACATTGTTTCCATCAGGGTTACCAGTAAAAACGATTTTGATCTTGCCAGACTGATGAGAGTTAAGTGAATGACGAATGTATGTTCCTGTAAGTCTAAATTATTATTAAAGTCTGTTTGGTGAACATTGAAATAATATCATTCCATTTTAAACAATAGTTATTTGACACAATCTTATTAGTTTTGAAATACAATATTTATGTTTACTTACGCACATTTTTTTTTGTTCTTAAATGTACCAAATCTTTCATTTCTTTAAATCTTTAATCTATTGAAAGTTCCATAATACAATATTTCATAGTAGGTAATTGATTCAATAAATACTTTCATTTATTCTGGGGAAATTAAGTTGATCATTGGCAACTCTGGCCTTTTTCCGATGACAATGCCTTGTCTCATTCCAACGTAATTAGTTTGAAGGCAGAAGAAATGAGACAAACAGATGATTTTGACAGATTGACATTATGTATCCGTTTCAAAGCTACGACTTTAAACTCGTAAGTGGTTACGTTTTTCTGAAATTGTTAGTAGGACGTTGCTCCTCTAGTATTATATAACCTCATTGCTTGATTAATTAATTAATTAATAAATAATAATAATAAACACAAAGGAAAAAATCAATGTTGTCATTCTTTTTTGCAAATCACCGCGCCACAAAATACGAACGTGTTCGATCTTGCTCGTGGTCTCACCAGTTCGAAAGACGTCACAAATTATATTTTCGGCGCACATTTTTGCACAAATATAAGCTTTCTGCCCATGCAAAATATTTCTCTCTCCGACCTTTCGTTTAGAATTTTCCCGCTGGAAAAACGTTACTCCAGCAGGAATCGTTTTTTCCGTTTTATTCCAAAACGACAAAACGCACAATTTTTTTATTTAGCGCACATTTACAGCAGATTACGCACTAATTATACGTTCTACTCATATCACTCTAGGAGACACTTTCCTGCTGGGGTAACGTATACCGCAGATATACATGTGTCGCGTTTCAAATGTAGCGCCACTACAAGTGTTCGTCTGGTATGCGCCCTGCCTAATAATACACTCAGCGATAGTAAATGTGGCGCAAGCCATAAATGTGTTTTTTTTTTACAAACTTAACCTATTTTATGGGATTTTTCGGGTAGTGGTATCAAATCGTACCTACAAAAGTTTGACGTTCAAAAGTGCATCTTCGTGCCTATTTGAAATAAATGATTTGACTTTGACTTTGACTTTGAAAAGGAGCCAGGAAATTAATTTTCACATAATCTTTGGTATAGTGATGTAAGACGAGGAAATAACAAACATAAAACAAATGGTATACTATAGTGGTAAATGATTTACCGCCTACCGACTACATTACAAGGTTGAGTTAGTCAAACCAAATGGCTGATAAAAATTAAATTAAATTAATTTATTTGCTTAGAGAACAATGATCCATAATAGTTAGTAGTTAGGTTAGGTTAGTTTTTTTTTTTTTAAACTTTGCCCCACACTAGGAATTTCTCCTGTATCGTGGGTGCGTTTACAAACATTTAAACTCACATACACAAACAGCCAGACCCGGAACAACTACTTGTAGGACAAATAAATATTTATTCCGTGCGGGAATCGAACCCGCGACACGCAGCGCAGCAGTCAATCGCATAATCACTGCGCCAATCGTGCCGTCTTAGTTAGTTAATATAGGTACTCTTGATCGTTATCGGCGTATTCAGGTATCCAAAACAAATGACTACTCCAATTTGGTCACCCAACACAGTATTTACTCAAGCAGCTTTGGTCGTAAACCTAGATTTGAGTGTCTATGACATTCAGGTTTAGTTCGACTAAGTTATGTACTTGGGTACCCATCTACCTTCTCAACTTAGTTACTTTAACGAGCAAGACTAATTGCGCCATTAATAACGTAGTAACGAATTTATCCAAAGCCAAAGATATTTTGAATAAATTGACATGATACGTGTAGCTATTTAGACTACATATTTTAAAATTATCACTTATTATTCTGCTAAAAAATATCTTTCATTTCGATGGCCCATGGCGATTGAATCGCTAAATAGATTTTCAACAAATGGGACTTTGAATTTGAATTGACTGACGTGTCTATTAACATGCAGACGCGCGTGACGTAGAGTAAATTGGGAAACACTTTAATTCCATCATCACAATATTGTCAATTCCAATACAAAATTATTCACTACTACATATAACTTCCCATCTAACTCTCAGAATCACGCATTATTTTATTTGTGTAGTACCTACTAGTAACCAATTGGTAACTACCTACCAATTCATTTAAATACATAAATATCTTAATTGGTAAAATTGCAACAATTGACGGAAACAATAAACTCAATAATGTTTTTATTCTTGTATAAGGTTAGCACTGACCTTACAAGGGGAAATATAATTATATTGTAACGGGTGACAATAACAATGACAGTATTATCTTTGTTAGGAAAATTTCACTGCATTCAGGTGTATTGTGTAAGAGAAATTTATTACGGAGAATATTTTAAAATGATAGAATATTGTCCAATGAATTTATCAGGGACTTGCCAATCACTACGATGGAAAATGTAGATGTAGGTATATCGTCGTACGCAACGGAAACAAGAATATATCGATATTGTAATTTGGTCTCAGTATTAAAAGAGCTCCATTTAAGCCGTAGTTGTAGTGAAATTCAAAATGTTATGAAAAATGCTCAGATTTTATCCGGTTACCTACAGCATTTCCTCATTTCCCCATTTCCTCCCGTGGGTGTCGTAAAAGGGGACTAAGGAACTTAATAGAGAATGGGCAGCAGCGTTCTTTATGCATTATTAACACCATACTACGATCGCCAACCCGCCTGCCAAGCGTGGCGTTTATGGCAAATTCCCCCCTTTTGGGGGAGGCCTATATCCAGCAGTGGACGTCTTTCGGTTGAAATGATGACCATCTTTCATTCACAATTCGCTCAGCGTCGTGATTATGCTATTTTCCTCTTCACTGTTACCGATGTCAACGTAACGAAACCTAAAGAGTCATCGTCCAGAAAGTCATCATATTCTACATAAGCATTCAATATTGTTTGTAAATGCCGTGAGATTTGAAACAACCGTCAATGCCAACAATGTCCTTTGCAAACAACCATGATTTATTGTCGGAAAGAACCCGATAACCGTCGGTAAATAACATAAAATAACGACTCTAATCCCCAGAGGGTTAGGCAGAGGTGTAACTGGCGAAATGTGGGTGTACTTAACACTCATTCGCCATTTATGTTCAAGTTCCATTTAATAGGGGGCGAGCCTATTGTCATTAACCGGGCACAAATCCAGACTCCTGGCTGCAACTGAGAAATTCCTGGTGGAACAATCCCATGACACTTTGCCCGATCCCGAAACGAACGACGTCATGCTCGGCAGTAGAGCTTGCGACCACTACACCAACGAGGCGGCGCCGGTAAATCTTATTATAGATTTTACAATTAAGTCGGAGACATCATATTTTTATGTTAAACGATTGAATTTACTTCTGCTATAGTGTCGTCAGAATTTGAAGAACCAGTTTTGAATTTCTCGGAATGGTATCTTATGCGGTTGCGCGGTTATATCGGTTTCCCCGAAACCTAGAGATTTACCCCAACTTGGTCTATACTATACCATTAGGAATTCTATCCAACATTCTCATATGGCCTGTTCCTACCGTCAAAGTATGTTTAATGACAACGCACTTTTCGGGATCAACGTCACAATTTTTTTTTTGTCTACGGAACCAGATTTTTCAGCATTGCTTATTTTAACTAATTCAAAATGTGAAAATCCGAAATGTGATGACCGTGAAATGTGAAACGGTCGTAATTGTCAACGTAATAAGGACGTGTTTAGTGTACCAGCACATTGTTATCTAATTTGGACGAAAAAAAATGAATAAATTATCACAACAACTTTTTCTGTTCGTAAATTGAGATAATACAGCTTCCATGTCTGCTTAGCCTCCTTTCCAAACCACGAAGCTTCGTTCGCTTCCATTAGCAATGTGTACACACCTCAAAGCTTTTAGGTATCACAGCAATTAAATTTTGAAGATAATAAAATTGGCGTAAGGAGACTGTGTAGCTATGTACTGCGTTATCAGATTCCTGGGATGTTGGTAATGTCCTTTGATTGTGCCTATAGAGGGAAGAAAAAAGACCAAATTATAACAAATAAATAAAAAATAAAAAAACTAAACTACTCATACAGAGAAGGAAAAGGTTTCATCGGTTGTTCATGTTGTTTGGGTTGCCTTACGATATTTTCTTTCGCTTGTTTATTATTTATTTATTTATTTATTTATTTATTAAAACACAAGTGCACAATGCACAAGTAAAAACTGTACAAAGGCGGACTTAATGCCTTGGGCATTTTCTACCAGTCTACCTTAGGGTGATGCAGAGATAATACCTATAACTAAATAAACCTTTCATTGAACGATCCCGTTACAGTACCTAGATTTCTCAGAAAACTACCAACCAGAGGGCCAAGCCAATTCTCGTATCTATAGAGACAATTTTTTTATTATACTTACTACAAGAGGTTATTTTGAAACTAGACTTTAACCGCCTTACTTATAAACGCGAAATAAAATTATACTATGGATAACTTCGGTATAACCATACATTTTTGACGTTTATACCGGTACCGGTTTTTTTCCGGCTAGGGACCTGATGACACATCACGCATAATTTTATTTTATTTTTGTTAAAGATGAACAATAGTCTATAAAAGATTTAACAACATCTTTTATAGAATATTGTTTGTCTTTATTTATTTATTTTCTTTCTTTTAGCTTATTTTTGTTAAAGATGAACAAAGATGATGTCTTTATTTATTTATTTTCTTTCTTTTAGCTTATTTTTCATTGAGTTAGCCCTGCTACAGTTAACGTTTGCTAACAGGTTGTTTTTTATTATATAATATAGTAATCTGCGGAAAATGCTGTGGGTAGTATATTTGTTAAGTTTAATTTTAAGACAACATTGTTTATGCTTAATATACTACTGTTTGTTTTCCCAAATGTAATAAATAAATAAATAAATAAATAACTTTATTCCGCGTTTGTAAGGCGGCAAACGTTTTTAAGTATGAGAAATGGCCATGTAGTATTTTTCATATTTATTTACCGACCAAGATAAAAAAAACCCTATCTTCATATACGTTACGAAATCATCAAAAAAACTTGATGTTGTAAGCGGATTTAAACAAGCTTTAAAAGACAAGTGAGATAAATGAGCAGAAAATTGGTTTGAAACTTTGTGTGAAGGTTTTTCGAATAAAACCGGATTTGATGAACAAGGAAAGCTCACAGCAGCGAATCTTAATAATAATATAATCCTAAGCTCTCGCACGTGTTTTATGTTTTTAATATAAATGTGCATAATATATTAAATCCGTGAGCCGTTACTTAAAGAGAAACGAAATATTTCACAATGTTTACTAGAGAAAACTGTGCCTAACTTGGGGCCTTTTTACATGTAGTTACTTCAATAGTTATTTATGCAACTGTTTTTATAATAAGGGGTATTAAAACACGAATGTGGGGTTATCACACGAGGCGAAGCTGAGTTAATAATAGTAGCCAAGTTGATAATAGTATCACATGAGTGTTTTAATACCTAATTATGTACATGCATACAAGACTTTATCTACACCCATGTTATCTACTCTTTGATATTTTTCCAATTCATTAAATCTTGGTACGCCTTTTTATATTGTTTTCTCGACATTTCTGGTAACAATTGGTTAGAAATATCCATTGCTGCGTTAGAAATATCTGGTGGTGTGTTATCAAAGCTTGTATCACAAATTTTTGTAAACAACAAACTTATACATTTTTGCAATACTAATATCGAGCAAAAATGGCGGGATGGGATGTGAACTCGAATAACCTATAAGTTCTTTTTTTTTAATTATGGCGCTATGGTAGTAAAACGCGCGTGCATGACAATGTTCTTTTTTTGAAATTCATAAATGTGGCTGTTTGATGAGTAAGGAAGGGATCGAAAACGCAAAAGAGTTGCGATAATGAAATTTAGTACAACATTATAACACTCGTTTGGATGATATTATGGCTACTGTGACACCGGTCGTTTTAATGTTGGCTATAAGCTAACTGTTTCAGAAACTTTTATAAAGGATTTATAGCATGGGTGTAGATAAAGAAACTAAACGGTACACTAACTAAAATGAGTAACTTTGCACACAATGTATAATAACCGGCACGATCCGTGAGCACAGATGGGCAGTAGTGGCGGCAATCTCGCGCATGTTCACTTTCGGCTAAATAAAAATGTCACGCGAGAGTCCAATAGACGACGAGTATTGTCTGACGAACCAATCGCATGCAGCTCGACGCCCCCCGGCTTCTTCATTCCGCCAAAGAGACCTAAAAATATACTACTGCGCAGGTGTTAGTTTGTGCTCACGACTCATGCCGTTACTATAACTCAAATAATAAGAATCGTTCGAGCCCTGTTGCTTTGATGTCTGTTATTTTAAGTGATGAGGATATTATACTACTACTTAGGACTAACATCTTAAAAAAATATTCTGTGACTTTTAATAATTCATCAAAAAGGTTATTAATTGAATACGTTTTTAACAAATAAATCAACTAATAATTAAATCATAAATCAAAATAACTTATTTTAATGTGTAAATATGTATGGTTGTCATCGAAGCGACAACAGTTAAGTAATTCGAATTAATCATTTAATTTTAGCATCGCCATGTAAAATGGGTATTTACTGAAAATAAAGGTTTTCTACTCGGCCTAATTACAAAAACTAAAATAAGCACCGAATTTATTGGGTTAACGTACCTATAAGCTGCCAGGGCCTGAATTTTTATACTAACAACATGTTTTCTTGAACCAATTAATGAAGCACAATAAAGTGCATAATAACCTATCTGTCTTCAGTGTATGAGTGGCTATTACAGCCCACTATGAGAAACAATCCCGTGGGATAATGCAACAGATTCCTCGGTGGACCCAGACGTGATTGTAACATAAAACAAATAAACCACTTTACCGATAGATAGAATATTGTTTAGTATCGGTATATATATATATATATAATAGATACTTAAATGAGTTATTCAGTGCATCAAAAAAACACAACACACAAAAACATGTAGGTATATAACATGATCATATGATAAATGAGCTTTAGAAAGAGACACAGGTATGTGTGACGAAGATGACGCTCTACAATTCTACAAAGCGAAAGATATAAAATAGCTAAAGATTTAAAATCAATCTCCTGACTCGAACCGGACAGTTTAACTCTGTTCTGGTTCGAGTCAGGAGATTGATTGATTTATTTAAAAAACTTCGAGCGGCTGCTGATTTCCAATCCCTAAAAATGGTTTACTTTGCGCTCGCTCAATCAGTTCTCAGTTACTTTATAACTACATGGGGGAACCCACAAGACAGCCATGTTGCGGCTAGAGGGCTCAGAGATCAGTTTTAAAAGAACTGGCAAAAAACCTATTAGATTTCCGAACTCTGAACTGTTCTCACTTTGTGAGCTTTGTTTCCTACAAACAGTTTTTAAGAAACACCCGCTTCTGTCTTACGACTCTCAGCCCCTAGCAAAGAAGCGGCGTGCCGACAGAGTTTGTAAGACTGAGAGCTGCAGGTTAGCGTTGGTTAGTCTCCACTTCAACCGTATCAGCTCTAAACTTATTAAGATTTAATATTTACCCTATGACTAAAAGTCTCCTGAAGAGAAAAGTAACTATTGGCTTCAATCTTTGTCTTATGAAAAAACTGAGCAACTTATGGTGTCATAAACACGGTAAACACACCCTCACACACATACACACTTCACCCCACCTCCACTCTGCACTTATACTACGTAGTAACCTCGACATAGAGTATATACTCGTATTAACTTTTTATTCCTTTAAAAAAAAAGTTATTCATCAATTAATTATTAATTAACTTTCTTTGGGAAGTCTGGAACAATGTCTTTGTATGTATTTTTGAGTTGGGCGCTGCGCCACAGTATTATACCTATATATAATCCACTTTTGTGGCTATCTTCGTTTTTCTTTGTAAATTGTAAACTTAGTTGTTCAAAATAATCTTTCATTTCTGCACTTTTTAATTAATCAAAGTAAATCAAATATGGGCCCGTTTGATGGCAATAGGCTCGCCCCCTATTCATCATCATTATCATTTCAGCCGAAAGACTTCCATTGCTGGACATAGGCCTCCTCCAAGCACCGCCATCGCCACTTCGACCGGTTCTGTGCTTCCCGCATCCAGCGGATTCCTGCGGCTTTCACAAGGTCACCGGTCCATCTTGTGGGCGGCCTTCCAACGCTACGTCTTCCGGTACGCGGTCGCCACTCCAGAACCTTTCGGCCCCAACGGCCATCTGTTCTGCGCGCAATGTACGAGTACCCTGCCCATTGCCACTTAAGTTTGGCAATTCTTCGAGCTATGTCGGTTACCTTGGTTCTCCTGCGGATCTCTTCATTTCTGATTCTATCACGTAGGGAAACTCCAAGCATAGCCCTTTCCATTGGCCTTTGGTTACTCCACGGTTACTCTTTTAAAAATAATTGGCTTTTACAATATTTTTAAATAATATTTAGTATTAATAGGACAGGGAGGACAGTGTAGGCCTTTCAATAAGAATTTATAATTCTTAATGTTATTTAAATACCGTTACGAAATCTACCCAAAACTAGAAAAATATGAAAACCATACGATTTGTTAGTAAAAATAAACCTCAATCATTTGAGCAAATAAAGGACAGCTAATTGCTGTAACTGGCTGTACCAGGTACTTAACAAAATAGAAAATTGTCAACAAATCTATAGTCTACTAGGCCTACAACGTTTTCATATTCACAAAACAGAAAAGAATGTAATATATTCTTTTCTGTTTTGTGAATGTGAATATATATATATATATATATATATAATGCAATCTTATTTAAACCAAATGACGTGATTGCCATTACGAATACATTAACAAATCTGAATTAATATCATGTCCACAAAAGCCACTAATAAACAGTTGGAATTAGATTTGTAGTTATATGTCAAATAATGAAAACATTATGTCAAAGAAGTATGTAAACTAAAATAAAAATAAACATCCTTAATTGGGAGCAGTTAATAGACATTTACATATATAGCTATGCCGTTTATGAGGTACCGGGGAAACCACATGTGCAGAAGGAATTAATGCCAAACTTCCTTGGCTTCAACGTAGTCTTTAATCTTGTAATAATTATGATTTTTTGATAAGGACACGTTTGATGTGGGTTTTGAATTTTCTATCACTAAGTTCTGTAATCGACTTTGGCAATTTGTTATAGAAGCGGATAGATAATGTTTATAAGAAATGACTTGCTAGTTTTAGTTAATATAAATTTGGGTATCACAATTTCATGTTTACTACGTGTATTTATAATACGGAAATCGCTTCTTATTTTGAAAAGTCCTAAGTTTTTGCGAACATACAAAATATTTTCTAAGATGTGAAGAGAATGCAGAGTTAGTAGGTATATTGAATTTGTTTCTAAGGGACTTACGAGGACCCATTTTATAGATCGCGCGGATTGCTCTCTTTTGAAAAATGAAAATTGAATCTACGTCAGCTGCCGATCCCCACAGCAGAACGCCATAAGACATAATACTGTGGAAATAAAGTATACTTACCTAGCTGTGGCTATATCAGTTAACTGCCTTATTTTTCATACTGCAGCTGAACTCTTTGAAAGAGCTCTAATGTGGCCTCATTGCAATTTCGAATCTAAAGTAATTCCTAGATATACAGTTTCCGTAATAGAATCTAGGTACTTGCCAATCATGTTTTAAAAGAGACGATAGAACAGATGTGCTATGTTAACAATAATAATATTATACTGTCAATGGTATTTTGAAATTTCGGCTTTGTGCTCGGAATTTCGCGGTCATATAGTCACATGAGAGCACATGAAAAAGCAGGACATCTCAACCACCCCGAAAAATCATCGAATGCAGTCGCTGAAAGTCGCCGAAATCGGTTGAAGGCATCAAAATTTTACTGACGAGGCTTAACGTCGCGGAGATGTCTGAATATAATTACTGAAAAGTTATAGGAGACCTTGGTTTATATATTAATCTGTAACAAAAACTATATACATATATTTATACCAATCAATATATTATAGTGTTAATAATCTAATCAGCCTTGTTAACTTGTTATAATTTTATCTAATCGCTCTCATTCCGTGAGTGCTTTTCAGCTGCTTGCCGTATAATATTGTTATAATAATTGTTCGTTAGGCCGACGTTCTACAAGCAATTTGAACTTGTAACAGATTTTATGAGGTGTTTCAAGACTGGAGTATTTTGAGTGCTATATGTAACTAGGCATAATTAGGATATACCATACTAGGTAATGTTTTCTTAGGAATAATAGATCTGTTTGTAGGGTGTCGTCTTTCCCCAGACTTGCCAAAGGATCTTTCCAAAGTAACTGGGTTGTGGAGGTCAGAATGGCCACGTAAAATAATAGTATCCAGGCATCGGGTTAGAATGTAAGCCAACCCCAATATAGTTGAAAAAAGCTGTTTATTGAACCAGTACACTTTAACGGTAGGCATTTAATAATATTCAGTGTAGTTGTAGACCTTCATAATGCGTCTTACAAATCCTAAAATCTATGCGTCCACTTAAAAGATGTACATTCATGATTATGTAGTATGAAAGAAAAACATAGTTAACACCGCCTACAAAATATTATTCATACTTAGAAGCTTTAAGTTTCGCGAAGAAACAGGCGAGGACAAAGTTATATCACGACTGTGACGGATAAAAAACTTGGCCCTGACTGCTTATAACTGCTTTTGTTATGTTTTAGTTTGGTTGAGATACTTCCATGGTCTTAGTGAATGTGTGCATTGTAAGTAAAAAGATGTTTCTCTTTTAATGTATTCTTAAATAGCACCTCGTGGTAAATGTTGAAATATCTTTCGTATAAGGCTGAAATTAAACCGGGAATGGCTACGCTGCATGGTGACACAAATTCATGACGATTCATTTCGATCACATTCGAGACGGTGATATTTTTAATCAGATCAGCTTTAGATTAAATCAGGCCTTTTTTTTTTAAACGAAGCTTCATTTATAATTAAATTTTTGGTCAACAGTTTTAAGCGAAAAATCCGTTTACGTACGAGTATAATACGAGAATTTTAACAGAAAAATCAGACCCAAGGAAACTCGAAATGTGCTCGAATAATTGACCGTGAACTAGATATTTACAAAACGATCCAATCACAGGTAACGTAAGCAAAACATTAAGCTTTTAAACAGCGCTTTATATACGTAATTCCTGCAGAAAATTATTCTAAAGCGTATTATCGCAAGCTCGAAACGGCGGAAAATTTGCATTTAAAATAAAACATTTATCACTGGCTACATTTTAATTTCCGAATTCAATTAAATTTTGAAAGTATGTGTTTTTTATACTACTGTATCGGTTGACAATCTGCGTCAGAAACAGGTTTCGAGGGGTTTAAGTTCCGGTACCTACGCACGGTCTACAAAGCCGAACTCTTTCGAAATCTCGATGTACCTTACTTGCCGATGGGAACTGTTAAGTTAGTCTGCAAAAGGGAACCGCACATCATGCAGGCTCGTAGAAAAATTACTCTGGTTGCATTCGATCACTCAAGCGAATTTAGTATTCGTTTCAAAATTGAATACGGGCCAATTGTTTTCAAGAAACAATAGTGATGCGACGGGCGCGTAAAAGTGAACACATCCTCTTCAATTAAACAGCGAAAAATGTGAAATTGCTTCTTATTTTCGTATGTAGCGCCCATATAGATTCCGATACGGTTAGCGCGCCCAGCGTTTCAATACGGCGCGTTCACGCAGCCTTATTACAAAGATATCGTCAAACATTTAAGGCGAAACTAGTCGATACTTTTCCATACAAATTTCGGGGGTGTCTTACTCCACTGTTTGATATTGTACGTACATCCAAAGTTAAACATGATATCGTTTTGTCTTATTATTAATTTTATCTGTACGGAAGCAGAATATTAAAATAAAAAACCATTAAAAAGTTATGAGCCAACAAAGATTCGTTTTTCCTGCTAATTTTAACGCAACTTTGGGCGTAAATAAGTAATAAAAGAAGTGTTAAATCGACCTACATATAACTCTTAAGTTGGTACCGTGACCACTGGGCCACCTCTGCTCCTAGCTCCTAGCACTATGGAATGCTAATCATCAATTAGGATAGGTAGCTGCTCCTTGACATATCACACGACTCAATAGTCAATCATATTATTTTTGATTTAAATATCAACGAATAATTATTAGGCACCTCTTCGCAGCTATGTATGTCACTGTCATTATAGAGGCGTCTTTTTCTGCTCATTCTGAAAATATATCTATCTATACGTATAAATACAAACATTGTAGTTTGTATCCAGTTCAAAACTAACTATAACTTGGGCTTAAGGCAAAGCTTGCTACTTTATTTTAGGATCAGTATCAATAGTTTCAAAGTTAACTTTGGCATGCAACCGTGCTTAAACTTTAGCCGAGTTTTATGTGTAGTCCAGACAAGAACATGCTTGCATCGAGTTTTGCCAATTTAGTGAAAAGAAAAGCAAATGAAGAGAAAGATACAGTATTAAAACGAAAGCGCAGTTTTATTTAGGTACTACATATTACAGTGACAGTCACCCGATATCCTCTCAACTTGTGCAGGTGTAATGACATGATGATTTATTCAAGTGTAAGTACACTTGAATAAATTGAGAGGATGACTCCGAACCTCAATCATAGTTTTGAAAAGTTCATGGTTTTTTTCTCTGATTAAAATAAAGATTGACATCTATAAATACACTTTATATTAGTACCTATATTTTAGTATTCACTGGTCCAGAAATACGGAGAAAACCTAATCATTGCTGTTCTTTACGACTTTGCCGGAAGAAATAAATAAAAGTGAGAGTAAGTCGGTATTATGGCGGAACGAGGACAAGCTTTTTGAGGACGAATAAAATCGTTTATTTAATTTATTTCCCTTCAGAACGGATGAAATTTCCTCCTTTAATTTGGTGATATCACAAAATTATCAAGACACTATTTGAGGACTGGTTCAATAAACCCTAGATATAATTATTCCCAGTTTATCGTAACAAATACTTATCTACTGTACGTCTAATATCGACACGGGCACATTTCCTGCAACAGTAGATTGGATAGTGTACATATGTGCCTCGTGGCTCGAGGAGCTTGTGGCTAAGTAATAATAGACGCGCGGGACAATCAATCTGGTTACGCTACGCTTGCCGCGGTTGGTCCGTGGATGGGTGACCATCTTTACATACCAAGACCCCTCCATGCTTCGGAAAACACGTTAAGCCGTTGGTCCCGGCTATCATTCATAGATATTTGACAGTCGTTACGGGTCGTCAGAAGCCCGAAAGTCTGACAACCAGTCTTACCAAGGGGTATCTTACTCAGTAAACGCATCTACTTAATTACTGCCTTGGCTTGATCGCCAAGACTCGAGCACCGTTGATAGTTCATAGTTTTATTTTAAATAATATTGGTTTGTGCACTGAAAGAAATGTTTGCATAACTGTAACAAAAGTTTTGGTTACTGTTTACACAAAAATTGTGACTTGCGAACTAGATGTTATCTGTTACAAAATCCATGTTTTGCACACTACAAATCAGTTTTGTTAATTTAAACAAAGTTTATTTCCTTATAACTAAAGTTGAGTTATTTTGAAGTAACTTAATTAGTTCGGCTAATTATTTATTTCAGTGTGGTAGCCAATTTTCACTAAGCTGTGGCTGACGCAAGCCTCCTAGTTTGTGGCGGCTCTAACAATCCGTAATTCTACATTATATCTAATACAAGCTGACTGAAGCTGATAATATTATTGATAAAATTATACGGTATTTATTGAAGAACCAAGTAGTAGTACCGACCTTATTACGCATCAAGTAGGCTTACATCTTACTTCATCATGAAATACGAACTGCACAAATTTCCAAAAAAAAAAAAAAAAGAAGCTTAATACTCTGTTAAAACTAGTTACCGGAATATTTTCCGGTACAAATCGGTCTCACTGAAAACGGTGCCAACTGAAAAGGGTGTAAAGCCCGCAGACTTTTGATTACCTGTTCGTCAGGATTAAAGGACGGTGTTCCGACTTCCTAATATCGTGATGCCGAATTTTCGTTTTGTTGCCACGATCGTGTCGGACACAAAGTGAAATCAGTCAACTGTTGAGTTGTAGATACCTATTGAATATCTTTTTTGAAGTGCAAAACTTCTTTAGGCGCGTTGAGCACTTTTTGGGTGAACAAAAATCATGGAACTCACGTCATCGTCACCGAACGCTTTCCATGAGCTATATGTATACTGTTTATATATGTGTACTTTTTTGATAAAAAAATCATGGAACTCGCGTCGTTTTTTTTTTAAATTGAGTTATAACGTTGCTCATGTTAGTTGTGCGGTATAACTTACCTGGAACTTATTAAAGGCTCAAGGCAAGTCATGCTATTATTATTGATATTATACCTACATAACTTTCTCTTGAGTATAAATTATGTTGGACGCGCTAAGTATTGATTATTAGGGAGAAATACGGTGTATTTCCGTTGTCCCCATCACCTGTGTCCTCATTAATGGTAATTCACAAAAAAAGCGAAAAAAGAAAAAGGTTCCATTTTCTTTTTAATTACTGATTTTAGATATAATAATTAAAAAACCAGTATCACTGTAAAAAATGCACTCCAATCGTGACTTTTTAGCTTGATTGACGATATCTTATTCGACATCTTACGACATGATTGCAGCAGTACTAGTTCAAATGATTGAACGCCCAAACAAGTTTCTCGATTACCCTTAATATGACATCATTGTAGAAGAGTTAAGAGACAAGTAAAAAAAATATTAACTGTAACAAAGTAAGTTGGCTTCAATAAAGATCATTGGAACTTCAATGAAATAATCTTAGTTGGAGCAACTATGTTTTGACTTGATTGCTGTAAATAGGTTTTGTGATAACTCCAATCAAGATCCCGTTTCAAATCTCAATCAAATAAAAGTAGTAGCTGTGATCATTGTGCTTAAAAGGCTCAGATGCAAACAAGTTCCTTAGTCAATCTAAACAAAATCTTTATTGTGGCAACAACTTTTTTTTTTCAGTATACAAAAGTAAAATCATTACATATTATAAAACAAAGTCCTCTGCCGCGTCTGTCTGTCTGTCTATCTGTCTGTCTGTCTGTCTGTCTGTCTGTTCGCGATAAACTCAAAAACTACTACTCCGATTCTCATGCTGTTTTCACCAATGGATAGCGTGGTTCTCGAGGAAGGTTTTCGTATATAATTTGTTAAGTTTTTGTATGCATTTTTGTATGAATTAACGATATTTGTTGGAGGTGTCGGAAAAAAATAAGCCGTCTGGGAGCTTTCAACGAAAACGCTGCCTAAACCCTTTGACATATAACAAAATAATGTATGGTGGAATTATGTATCTTATAAAGATCTTCAAAAAAGTCCGCGATGGCATATGTCTATCTCTTAATAATAACATACTATATCCATTTTATTGTCTTTTTGTAGGTATTTGTTTGCCGAATTTTACTCTTGGAAATACGATTACGATAACAATACGCTATAATGTCAGTAGCTTTTAGCCAAATTATGTTCGTAGATAAATAAGCTAGCTACTTACGTGTATTTCAAACAGTATACAAGAATATTTATCATAAAAACATTACTAAACACGGCGGCCATATGACTAAAATTTGTGCATTAAAAAATTTCGTTACTTTTTCACTGACACAATGTATTTATCACTTTTCGATAAACTAACACTCAATACGAAATCTACACATATTTCTCAGTAATTCTGTATAAGATTCTTCATTGAATCCATTACTTTACGCACGTATAACCTTGATGAATGTTTATAAATAAGCATCGCGCCACACCGCCGCACGACCACAGAGTAACAGACGTATTTTGTTTTTTTTCGTTCGTTTAGTGGTGTTCCCGCTAAAATGTCAACCGGTCAAGTATTGGTCTATTAATCGAATTCTACAGCCAGATCGTATTGCAAGTACAAAATAAATGTCAAATAATTCGTCCAATTGCGAACGTGACCCTGAGAAAAGTTATGCACTAATGGTGTTCATTAGACGAGCGTTTTCTCTGCACAAACGGTGTATCATGCGACATTTCGGAGGATTTCGTTTTGTTTGCACATTGTTGGTACTTACGTGAATTATTTTAAAATTATTATTTGTGTCGCATTTTCATTCGTGTTGTAATTTGGTACAATTGATTGCTTTAAGAATTTGAGTGAAATTTCGTATTTTGATTTTGTGTTTGTTATATATTATATAATAAGTACTTTTATTATATTAAATCATTTGTTTTGGTTTCTATTCACATAGTGAATCACATTAAAATTAATATTACTCGTAAGTTAGAATTTGAGTATAGCCTGGGATATGGAGAAGGACATAGGGTACTTTTTTATGCGATAACCGACATCCACGCGGGCGAAGCCGCGGGCAAAAGCCAGTATAAGTTAAATGGAACCATTTTTCTCGACATTTTACACGGGCGACGAGGACAGCGGCAATACACCAGAAATAAGTTACATCACCAAAGCGTTACGGCGTAGTGGGCACCATGCTACAATGTCCAACGGCCTTCCGTACGCTTTAGGAAGCTTTCTTTGTACGATTAACTCAAGCTTATCAATCTGCTTTTAGTTACAACTGTTACAAGGCACATATGTCATTTCATTTGCCTTTTCCCAAGTATGTTGACCTATCTGACCTCTACACCCCAGTCCCAAACAAATTATGAACGGTGCTCGAGTCTCGGCGATCAAGCCAGTAATGAAGTAGTTGCGTTTTGTAGCCGGCAGCATGACCCTTGACTTTAAATACCATTTTTAATCAGGATGAAAAATCGATTTACATTAAATTAATTTAATATCATTTATTTCAGGCAATTATTAAACCCATAACATAACATACAGACATCAACATAATAAAATAGATAGAATAGAGCCCCTTTATAAAATCAAAAAACCCCTAAAACTCAACATGTAGTTACCTACATGTTGAGTTTTAGGGGTTTTTTGATTTTATAAAGGGGGCATATTAAAAAAAAATTGTAGCCAATATAAAATTGTTACCAATTTTTAATATTTTTCATAATAAAAGTGTAAAATTCCATATAAAACACATCGAGGCTGCCCATCCCATCAAGGGTGCCTCGAACTTACAATGACAATAACTACACTGACTTCTACATAGGGAGAAGCCTTAATGTTTTTAGTTTGAAAATGTTAGGAGTGCTGTAAGCTTGTTCGAATCGGCTTGATTTGCCACGATTCGGCTCAGCCGGGCGGCAAAATATACGTTCGATTTTGCCTCCCGGCCGTGACGAATCATGCCGTCCCGATAGAGTGTGTAGCGTCCCTTACTTTCCAATTCAAAGAAGAGGAGGCGAGAAGGACTATATACCTACTTGAAGAGAAAAGTAATAACAATCGCAATGTATGAACGGAATGTCAAAACTGCAGCAAAATTTTACCTAATCCCGTGCTTTAATTTTTTACCTGAAATGCAAATGCGCCATCTAAAGAGCTTTTGCAAAACTCAATGGTTTAACTAAGTGACGAATCGTATAAAAACAGGTGTGTGAAAATTATTATGATTTAATTATATCCAGTCCTTTTTATTTTAAAGATATAATTATAAGTGTTTGCCATAACATACAACCTATTATTAAAAAAAAAAAACGGCCATGTGCGTGTCAGACCACGCTCAATGAAGGCTTCAGTTGTTGGAATGAATTTATGTCAGTTCCTACGCACAATATTGGGAGATTTACCATGTTATATTAAGACCATAGACTTTATAGGTTTTCCTGTAAGATCTAAGTTCTATACTTATAGCTTAAAGGATTTTTTTTTTAAATTTAATGCTCAATAGTTTTGGAGATAAAGAGGGGGAGAATATTCAATTTACATCGATTTTATTAAGTAACTTTAAAACAATTTATATAAAAAATTTCAAAAATAATTATACTTGTAGTATTTTTTTAATTAATTTTCTCAAGTAAGCCCTTTCATATTATGATATATGTCACACGGTACAGTGTGCAAAACTTTATTTTAATTTTCTAATTTCTCCCCCAAAAGTGACCCCCATATTCAAAATCCATTTATTCACGTAACAAGTTCGTGTTTAGGTCACAGGAATTGATATGTGTACCAAAGTCCAACTTAATCGGTTCATTAGATTCAGAGCAAACTGACTGTGACAGACGGACAGATATCATCATCATCTTCATTTCAGCCGAAGTACGTCCACTGTTGGACATAGGCCTTCCCGAAAAGGGGGGGAATTTGCCATAATCGCCACACATGGCAGGCGGGTTGGCGATCGTAGTATGGTGTTAAAAATGCATAGAGAACGCTGCTGCTCATTCTCTAGTAAGTCCCTTAGTCGCCTTTTATAACATCCACTGGAGGAAATGGGACAGACGAACAGACAGAACGGACAGACATACAAACAGATACACGAGTGATCCTACAAGGGTTCCATTTTTTCATTTGGACATACGGAACTCTAATAATAAGGGCGGGTTGTTTCACGTACACTTGACGCACGCGTATCCGTCATAAATGGCGCTAACTATCGTCAAACCGTTGTTTCACAAAATTATGCCCTTGACGTTCGTTAAAAAATAACGATTACAGTAACCCACTGGTTAACGTCATTTTATTCTTCGACATTTGAAGTTTGACGATCGGTTTTTTATTCAGTGAAACAACGCTTTGTATTTGACGTACGTTAAACATCATAATGTAATCGTTAATATTTGAAGTACGTATGTTACGTTAACGAACTGTTTGAAACAACCGGCCCTAAGTGAATAGCAGGAAACTGATTGTTTTTGAACAAAAAAACAACGACAGGTTTTTATTTAGTAAAAACTTTTCTAGTTTAAAAAAATACTGGTCAGCAAAACTAACTCTGAGGCAATCTAGTTAGTGTGTGAAATAGCCGAGCCCTGGTGTTAGCCACAATGCGGAATGGTTTTTCAATTTAATTGTCGCTTGTCAATGGATTGCGCTATAACTGTTGCTGCGCTCGTAGGAATAATTGTTTGAATCATTTTGTCTGCAGAGTTTGTGCTTTGTGTTCTGATCTAACATGAATATTTTAATTTAATCTTGCTTCTTATTTAATCACTTCCGACTCGTATTCCAGTTATTACACCGGTATGTCAAACAGATTCTTTAGTACTAATACTAACTACTAATGTAAAAATACCATTTCAGCACAAGCTACTCCAAGCGTCTGTTTTTGTTAAATGGGTGAGTCAGAATTTCCTGCCAAGATTGACGTCACTTTGTGTTAGAAGTAAAAGAAACTATATTAAAATAATGAAGTAAAAAGATTTGAATATCTCTAACAGCGATGCTGAAATACCATTCTAACACAGAAACGGCTTTTCTAACTATATTATCTAACTTGAAAACGTAATAGACTCGCGGAGCCCAATTTATTCGGGCGCCCAAATATACATACCTAGTTACATACATACATGCAACTGATAATTATATTATCTACTAGCTTTTGCCCGCGGCCCCGCCTGCGTGGATGTCGGTTATCGCGTAAAAAAGTAGCATATATCCTTCTCCATATCCCAGGCTATATTTCTGCCAAATTTCATGACGACCTGTTCAGCGATTTAGGCGTGAAAACGTAACAGATAGACAGACAGAGTTACTTTCACATTTATAATATTAGTATGGATTTGGACGAATACGAATTCGCCCCCAAGCTAAAAACTTACGCATCCAAAAGGGTACATACGATATCTATTGATTTCCTGAATTTACATAATAATTAATAATTATGTCAGCTCTGTTTCTACGTTTATTAAAAGCTGGATATTTACATGGTAAACTAAATATCCAGCTTAATAATATAAATAAAGGTATTTAATTATATGTAAGTTACTACGGGGATTAGAGAGCCCTTGGAGCCCATAAAACCAAAATGGAACGGGGGGTGCCAATTCCACAACTCGAATTAAAAACGGTGATCGATATGCGACGTTGCGTACGTGACGTAAGGGCGTTGTACGAATATGAAATTATAAAAACAAAAACTTCTGAATATGTATAGTATTTTTTATTTATTTATTGATAAGAACAAAAAAGTTCTTAATAATTTATTACGATCTAGCCTAGTAGACTAATAAGCAATTTAACTCTAACTTATTATTTTACGTGACAGTTTACATATACCAAATAGTGTCATTTTACACTTTTACACAATTCCGTAGCACTTTCTTAGAGTTTGATAACGAATAAAAACACTTTGTTCATGTCTTACATGTAGAGCACAGAATTATAACTTTTTCTTTAACTATGGCATCTCGGAGTTGACCTTGAGAGGTCGTGATTCCTTAACCGGACTTTCCTGTTGCTGCCTTAAGACTGCGCCGAGTGCACAGTGGCGCCCTCATCGTTATTTCGGTGATTTCTTTTATTTTAGAATGAAAATGCAGAAAATAAGCTCGTCAAGTTGTGCTTCACAAGACTATACGTTATTATTATTACAAACAGTAGTTTTAAATTGTTATGTTTAATTGTAATCATTAAAACGGAGCTTAGTGGCCACTATTTTCCGTTTTAATGATTACAATAAAACATAACAATTTAAAACTACTGTTTGTAGTAATAATGACGTATAGTCTTGTGAAGCACAACTTGACGAGCTTATTTTCTGCATTTTCATTCTAAAATAAAAGAAATCACCGAATTAACGATGAGGGCGTCACTGTGCGCTCGGCGCAGTCTTAAGCTAAAACTTAAAGCCTCCAGCCAGGCCATAAAACTTATAAACTAAACGATTGCACGCTAAGGGCACCCGTTGTGGGGTACGAACCTCGCCTTAGGGCAGCGTCGGGGGGAGGACAGCAAGGGACAGGCTGGATCAAATCAGGGTTATTATTATTATAAGGGGAATTTAAAGCTACAAGCTCAGCTACGGCGCGGGCTGGCGCTTCGTCGAGCAAGGGTCGGGGGGGACGAATTGTCACTATTATTCATTCACTATTTATACACTACACTAACTCAAATGGTTTAGTTCTCTTTAGCCTACACACTATGTCCGTGTTGTCCAGCAGCTGAATTGCCACGACATTCACATGTCGGTGAAGTCTGCGTTCGTGGGCTTCAGCAAATTTTTGGGTGATGGTGGTGACGAGTTCCATTTTAAGGTCACGGTGGAGGTCGTCATTTCTAATGTATATGGTGCATTAACAACCCTGAGTACTTTATTTTGGAATTGTTTGTTAAGGAATGGAAATCATAATACAATCTTGTTTATTTGCTTATGCGTTATCCTAAAACACAGAAGTGAAATTATGGTGCGTAGGCTATGATGTTCTTTTCGAAGGGGATGTGCTCCGCCGCGCGTCGCTACGGAGGGAAATAAAAAACCGTAGCACATCGGAAAAAATATCTTCTTCTTCGTTTCGAGTCTATGGTAAATACATGTATTTTGTTAAATGAGTTGGACCCATTAGGTGGCCACGCCAAACGCGGCATCAGTGGCATTTTTATTAGGTCCTCAGAAGTGCAAGTGTGTAGACACTTTGGACACTCCAACATATGGACAAGGTTTGGTCAGGAAAATCGCATTGGCACTCGTTATAGGTGGGTGGGTGGTGGTAAAAAAATATAAACTGCGGTTATCCTAACATTTTAGTGCCTTATCAACTGTGTTTTAGTAGTTAAAATAAGTTATAAAAATATACTTTATCTGGAATATAGTCGTAAATAATGAAATTAACCTTTTTTTTGGGTAGGAAATTATCAAATAACTTCTCCCGCTCTGGGCGGAGCGGGAGCGGGACTAAAACCCACCCGTGTTCCTTCAGTTGCATGTGTGTCAGGGCCACGGTATCCCTTTCGGGTAAACCCGCAAGCCTAGTAGGCACCGGTCCTGGCGGACCCCGTCAGTATGTGTTGAAATCTCTTTGAGGTGCGCATGGAACACAACACGCCGTCGACCCGGGCCTGTTCCTTACCGGACGGCGAGCTATGAAATGATGTCTACCTAAACTACATAGGTGTTCCATCCTACCACCTATTTTGATACTTTTATATTCAGTGAAATACATTTTGTTTTTAATTGTGTTTACTTATTACACTGAGAAAATAATAAGTGTGACACAAACAATCGCAGATGAAGTCAATCAGTCAGATAGTTATGAAATACGAAATTTTGTCAAGTACTTACAGTTTGCAGGTAGAACAAGTAGAACAGGTTGATGATCTCGACAAGAGTTTCCATAGCCATGGCAACTACCCACGGCAGCAGCATATACTTCAGGTCCTAAAACAAAAGATATTGTTACGTAATGGCATAGCATAAAATATGGATCGATTTCTAAATTTTATAAAGAGTTATCCGCATCCTATTAGATATAGGAGTTATAAAATAAATTACCGTCGTAATTTGAATATACAGTCAGCCTCAAAAAGATATATAGATAAATCGACATAATTCATTTGACTACCTACAATTTCTGTTCCATAATACTGTACAGTGTGTAGCTACAATTAAATACCCAATCTGTAATGTTTTGTACCTACATAATGTAACAGTATATATATATAGCCTTGACGCCGAGGAATCAGCCACCCACGTCATCCTGGAATGCGAGGCCGTGGCTCCACAACGTGGAGAAATCCTCGGAACAGTGAGGTCGCTCCGTGAAGCCTGTGAAGCTCCCAGGAAGCTTCTGTGCTTTTGGCCGGAGCTAAGCTAGCTCTGTTAGCCAGAATCCCCACGCACAACGGACCAAATAGGAGTCTAAGTGCGGAAAAGGGAGCCCCATCATCATCATCATCATCATCATCATCAATGATGAATTCCTCATATTGTTTAGTAGATACCCTATAAAACAGCTCTGTTGTAAGTGTTGGTTCATCTTATTATGTTTAGCGGATGAAAACATGAAACAATTTCGTTATGTATTAAATCTGTGGCTTGGTGCTAAAAGGGCCACAGTACGTTTTTGAGAAATGACATTTTACTGCCAAATAATTGAAGAAGTGATTCAATATATGTGTGCTAAAAGGGTGTAAGTGTAACGATAATCTCTCAAAAGATATTATGCTAAAAAGGACAATGTGGTGTCTGCTTTAATACCGTAACAAAAATAAAATGAAGTATTAAAAGGGCTGCACTGCAGTGTACAGCGCATTCTATTACTAGCGTAGTGTACTACAAACACTACGCTAGTAATAGAATCGGAACTAAAACGATCAAAGTTAACTTACGCCCATTTTAATGTTATACATAATTTGGAACTAATATAGGATAAGTATTTTTTTTTTTAAATACATACATATTCTTGAATTTGAATTTGGGTAATTCATAAATCAACCTACAAATATGTATCAAAAACAAGAAGAGATTTTTGTGATTCTAAAATATAATATGTAAATAATAACTATAAATTTTGGTTCATTGTTCTAATGCATATTACTGAAAAAAAAAAAAAAAAAATTGCCCTTTTAGCACCAGGCCACAGAAAATTTATAGTACTAATGTAATATTAAACTTAATACATAACGAAATAGTTTAGTTAGGCCGCTGCAGTAATCTACAGCGGCCTGCAAACAAGCCTACTCACATATAAAATAATAATCAGATACACCGCATTCCTCCACTACTATTTTAGAGATATTAAAACTTATAATTTTACTGTTTTCTAGTTTTTCTCATCGGATACCGGCGGACAACTTGAGGTTCCTGGTGTGCTTTATTGCTTGAATGAGTCGGACTTGAGTCAGGAGAGCCTGTGTCTTCAAACCAGGGCTTGTTAACGTTACCAAATAACAAAATAATAACCATTGCGTAACGTTAGATTTCAATGTTATACCTACTAACGTTACTAAAATTTAACGTTACTTAATAACATTACCAGTAATATAACGTTAAATGACATTAACAAAAATACGATAACTAACGTTAATTTAGCTACGTTGCCGTTCTGTGGGTAAGAATCAGGCAGATTCAGGCAATGTTTTGATCGGCACGGCATCAGAGAGACGCGAGGGCGGGCTCCCGCCGCCCCGAACGCCCCAGGCCCCACTACTTACATCGCACCCGTTTAAAATAACGATAAAATTAATAGTCGCATAAATAACGTTAAATCGATTACCGTTTTTTTAATAATAACGTAACTCTGTCAATACAAGGTAACGTTATGAAAATTTACCGATATTTAAAGCCCTGCCTCAAACTCATCATCAAAAATTAAAAAAACTGGGACGAGGGCAAGATGTTCCGATGATGAGACAACATTGGCTAGTAGTATTAAAATTGAAACTAATGTAGTAAAAAATATTGCTACAATGTATAACTTTTTATCAAATAAAAGTACAATTTTTCAGCAAAATTCTATCTTAGCTACTTAAATGCTTTTTAACTTCAAAGACAACAAAAAGACGATGCAAGACAATAAAAAGACGATGCTGTGAAGAATGTTTTTAAAATGCTTGCATTACAATAACGCACGGTAAGTGCCGACGTGTCTTGAGAACACTCAAATGCTTTTTCTTCGAAACCTGTTAAATTTGTGAATTTGGTCCTACTAGCTACGAAACATATTAGATTTTAAATGCTCTGTTTAACCATATTAAAGCTTATACAAACAAAAAACATCAAACCTGGGGGCCAAGTCTACTAATGTACAAACGTTGCAATGGTCTCTTCATTGTGAGTTTTTGGCAGATTTGCCAAACAAACACTGTCAAATACTCACAATCGCGAGACCATTGCATGGCCCTGGGCCTCAAGTCTGCTATTACAATAGTCTCAGAATGGTCTATCATTGATTGCATAAATTTTGATTTTGACAAGTTTGGTAATCTACTAATATAATGGCGTCATTATGACTTTCCAGTGGTCAGCCACTGACACTCCATTGAAAGAATTGGTAATCTCGTACATAATGACAAATGAAACTTCCTACTTAACTTCCAACTTCCTACTACTTCAGATTCTTATAACACTAATAAATAATATGTAAAAATATATATAAATGAAATCTGGCATGAATAAATGTTCAAAATGCCATTGTAATACAATTCTATTACGAGACCATTGACCGACCAATGATCGACCATTATGAATTTAGCAGATTACGAACTTTTAGCAAAATGACAATGGGATCGTGTTGGAGTGACGAATTTATAAAAATAGCAGACTTGGGCCCCTGTAATCCCGGATGGGTTGGGCACAGGTAAGTTTGTAATGTATGGAAAGTTCTATTATTTTTATTAGATTTTACATCAAAAAGGTCTCCTTTTGCCCGGATTTTTCTAGTTCCTTTGTATAATTATGTAACTTTCACTCTAGATTAGATTATATAGATAATATGCTTCGTAGTTGCCCGCGGCTCCGCCCGCGTGGATGTCGGTTATCGCGTAAAAAAGTAGCCTATGTCCTTTTCCATATCCCAGGCTATATCTCTGCAAAATTTCATGACGATCGGTTCAGCGGTTTAGGCGTGAAAACGTAACATACAGACAGCCAGACAGAGTTACTTTCACATTTATAATATTAGTATGGATAGTAGATATAAATGTAACTATTTCAGTTTAAATATTTTAATTTAAGCAAACAAAGGTCACAAAGATCCTTTGTTCACTCGTAAAGCAATATTTGAGAAGAAAAGTTAACCGGTTAGGTAACCGTAATTTAATTTTAAATGTAGGCAGGTATACATTAGTTGCTATTTGAAAATAATGTATCTGTGGCGGTATCAACAACGCCACATGCGGACTACGCATCAAAGACCTGATATCACAAATCCTGCATCGCGCTATCAGAGTTTACCGCGCGACTAGCATATATACAACATCCCGACATCAACCGTTGGGCAGTTGCGCACCAGACACAACACCCGTCTGGTCGGAGGATCCTCCCTTTACTATAGAGTATGAGTGAACTTTACACCCTGTTCCTCATACCTCTAAATTGGTGACCCCGAACATGGACATTAGCGCAGCCTTCGTGCAACTACTTCAGCGTGACGTCATCCATCACTTCCTCAAGCTTTCGAGCGGCGAGTCACAAAGCCAGTCAGCACCCACGGCTTCAACCTGTATCCTGACTACTAGCATGCAGCGAACGCGCATACCTGGTTATCCCCCTCAGCCTCATCAGCAACCTTGGCACAGCACACTGCACTTTCGACCGGTCCACAAGCAGAGCCCTTCAACGCTCTCCTGGTCGACGCCAGCAGTCAGCCTCAACCCGGCGCTGTACGACGTCCGAGTCACTGGATCAACAAACGCAGCGCCACCCCGACTCACTGGGGAATCACCGCAGACAGTTCCGACTCACCGTGAACTATGCGGCACCCGGTTCCGACTCACTGGAATCATAACTGGCCCTGGCAAGCAACATATGCACTGACTCAGCCCGCTATCGACCTCCGGTCTCCGGAGGGGAGTAATGTGGCGGTATCAACAACGCCACATGCGGACTACGCATTAAAGACCTGACATCACAAATCCTGCATCGCGCTATCAGAGTTTACCGCGCGACTAGCATATATACAACATCGCGAAATCAACCGTTGGGCAGTTGCCCACCAGACACAAAACCCGTCTGGTCGGAGGATCCTCCCTTTACTATAGAGTATGAGTGAACTTTACACCCTGTTCCTCATACCTCTAAACATCTACACTTCTCAGGGCTTCATACACTGAATAAATCTGTATGAACAAAGTATTGTTCTTTGGTAAGCGCATTACTTATGGACGGCAGGTCAGATTTGGCTATTTTTGTTTAAAAATGTTAGTAATAGTTCTAATTAGGTTTTTTATGGAAAGAAAAAATGGAAAAGTTTCCCGAAAAAATTTCAAATTCGGGAAAATGTTTACATCCTTTTTTCTATGGTTTTTTGTATGAACTTAAGAAGGCGCATATGGGTCCACTAGCGCCACTCCTTTAAAAAAAAATTATCTCGTGACTAAGAAGGAATTATAAAAAACGGCTCAACAGCGACCTCGGTAAGTGTGTCTATACTCCATTTATTATAACATTAGACAAATAACTGTTCTCATCCTGTCGTTATTTCGATGTAAACGTTTAATCAACTCCGTTATTTCACGATAAATACAAAGCAATGTAATCTAATTACCATTTAAAATATAAAAAATAACTCTAAAGTGCAGTAATTTCAACAATATTATACAATAACTGTCGTTATTTAGCCGTTATTTGTCTAATGCTGTAGTAAATGGAGTATAGAATTTTCTAATACCTTTTATAAAGTTTCATATTGAGATACGAAGCAACGAAATTCATTGTAAAGAAAAACGGCCACATTCCTCTCGATCATATTTTGTTGCTTCCTGTCTCAATATGAAACTTTATAAAAGGTATTAGAAAATTCTAGACACACTTACCGAGGTATTTGTTGAGCCGTTTTTTATAATTCCTTCTCAGTCACGAGATTTTTTTTTTTAAAGGAGTGGCTCTAGTGGACCCATATATGCCCTCTTAAGACCATATTGAAGTTTTAATAGGAGAACGTCTGTCCGGTTAGCTAGTTTATAACAAAATTAGTAACTTTACTGAACTGTTATTATCCCTTTTGGCCACTTAGCTTTGAAATCGCATCATAATTATGTCACAGATAACAGAGATCCCGACAAATATAGACCCAAACATTGTGTAAGTACCAAAGTGTTTATAAAGGTAACTAGCTGTCCGGACAGGCGCTGTTTCCCGGAACTCGATCACAGCACCACGTACCGGGTCAAATTGTTAATCTAAACCATCCAGGGACCCACTCAAATATATACACAAAATTGGCCCAACCGTTTAGAAGGAGTTCAGTCACATACACAAGCACAGAAGAATTTTATATACCGGATGACATTTTTTACTGTCTTGAAAAAAATTGGGTATACTAGGTGAACGGAGTAGAAGCCTATGACATAGTTTTTTATTTTTATTTTTTCATTAACCTAGAACAATAAACAATAAACACATAAATAGAACAAAAAAAAATATATTTAAATCATACGCACCTAAATTTCAATACACTTAATCGTATATATAAAAAAAAAACTATGCCATAGGCTTCTTCTCCGTTTATCTTAATAGACCCATTTTTTTTAAGACACCAAAAAATGTCATCCGGTATAAAGATAAAGATATTCATATCTTGCTTATTTACCTTTTGGTATTTCGGTCGGAGCGGAACTGAAGTGCGATAAGCCGGATATTTAGTTTGAAATTGAAGACCGGAATTCCGGAGTCCGCTATTTCAATATTCACTTCAGTATATTACAGGCAATGTTACTTCGTTGTTTTCGATTTTTTTCCACTCGATCAGCGAAGACTGGGTGTCTTGAGAATAGTGGAGCAATAAAATAAATACTCGTATTTCAATCATGCTGCTGGTGCATAGATCAAGCCTTAGTTCAAAAAGGCAGGCCTTTTTGATGTAGGGTCCAGAGTCCAATCTACGGGAAAAGGAAGAGGTTTTCCATAAAAAAAATCTCAATAACAGCCCGGAGTCCAGTTTTGAGCACGTTTAATGGCGATCTTTTGCATGGGATTTGCATCAAAATGGCGAAATGTGGGTGTCCTAACAAAATTAAAACATCTCTGCCCACCTCATTCTGGGAATACAGACGTGATATTGTAATCCCACTGACTATGAGCTTTAAGGCGACGATAACCGACTTATAATGATTTTATACTGAAGATCACGTCTAAACGAGTAGTTTTAATGATTTAAAAAAATATATGTTAAATCAGAGCATTTTCTTAATAACTTAACATGTAAATATTTTAGATTATGTTTATATTACATAGTGAAATTAATTTGTAAAGTTATATCTAACGCGGATAAAAAACTGAGAATCACGCAAAATCTATCAAGCGTATTTTTCTGAAACCTTCACCTTTTTAAAGATAATTTAATTCTTTATCTTTTAGTATACGTGTTTCATTAAAATACCTTTTGTTTTATGTATAATAAATTAATATTGCGTCTTATTTGGGACAGCGCTCCTGGATGGGCGAGTCCTATTACTCGATGGACGTACGACACGTTGCGTGAGCTCAGACAGAACACGCAAGCTAACCACTCAAAGTCACTGGCATATATCTGGGCCTTAAGACATTGAGCAGGCACTTAACATAGATCTCTGTACAGTAACTTGAGTTTACATTACACAGAGTGAAAACATGACATGACACATGGAGGCAAACTTTGGAAGTCTTAAATCAAATGTAAACTTTCTTGATGAATATTCCTTACATTATGATGTAGGTTAAGTATTAATATAAAGTTGAAATGCTCTCAGATTTTGCCATTCGTCATCTTTGCGATATATTTGTAAACGTTTTCTACAACAGTTTTGCATAGTGTTTAAGAGATCACGAATATAAGCAGTTTGATATCGGGTCGCAAAGAAACTTTGTAGTTTTAGAGTGAATATTTTATCTTAGGAGTTGGCAAATGTTACGTACAAAGTATTGAATTCAAAGTTGACAATAAATGCTTTTCGTATCTGCTATAAATTTTTCATTGTTTATTTCGGCACATTTTGAGAAATAGATAGGGAGATCCCTATCTCTAAATGTACCGAAATAATATCAGTAATCGACCTTCTTTCAAAATACGATTATAGATTTTTTTGTTTACAACTTTTGGCCTGGTATTTTGAGTACTTTATGCGGCCTACCCAAATGTCCTTTCTTTGGTATTGTTCGTCGAGTCGTTGAGCTCCTTAAATCCTGAGTTGAGCTACACGTTTACTGACAAATGCTTGCACTGACTGGACAGGTCCACTCAAAATTGTGTGGTTCTTTCCTCAAAAGACCATTTCAAACACGGATCTACATGGTCCTCACATGATCTGACCAAGATTATGTCTGGACTTTAAAAGAGACTTTGACCCCTGAGTTTGTTTCGCCATTTCTTCTCAGGGATAGTCAGATAGGAAATGTCGACTTCCCCAAGCTTGTTTTTATATTTTTTATATGACGTGTAAAAGTGATTCCGATATCCTATTTACAGAATAAAAGATTTCATTTCATTTCATAAAGAAAAACAAATAACTGAGGAGGAACAAACAGTGATAATTCGATATTTTCCCATATATTTTTCAATATTTTATTTTACTCTACACCTTAGTTTCTATCGACCCTTGGCATGTTATTGTATAAAAACTTTTAAAATGATAGTAATAAATAAATACAATGTCAAGTTTGGTACAAATAGTGATAATTTGTTGATATTTCAGTATCAATTCAAAACTAGGTATTCTCATTTTCTCGAAAAAATCTAACGTAATTTATCACTTTTTGTTCCTAACCTCCTCAACTGTATGTGATTGACATGATAGTACATAATTATTTAGGTATTTACCGTACTTGATCAAGCCTGCCACCATAAAACCAGCATAGTAATTTATCAGTTTTAATTAAACTCACGTCTTTCTGTGCAAGTGACGTCATGTAGAGTTACCGCGTTGGCGACACTCACTATCAACCTGTTCACTCGTTATACACCACCGTAAGGTAAATAGGTACGAACCCATTAACCAAACATTGTTCATGGTACAGTGAATAAAATCAATAACCCTCAAAATTCGATTTCATTAGAATCCCAAGTCACGTGCCTACCCATAGAAGAAAATCTGCATTATTTGTTTTTTAGATCACAACAGTGGTATTGATATATTTTTGCAGTACTTTGAATTTTGACTAATGTAATAAATTATTTAAATATTTTTACATCATTAGAAAGCTAAGTTGACACGCCTACAAAAGTAGGTACCTAAGGGATGATGATGATGATGATGGGGCTCCCTTCTCCGCACTTAGACTCTCATTTGGTCCGTTGTGCGTGGGGATTCTGGCTAACAAAGCCAGCCTAGCTCCGCCCAAAAGCACAGAAGCTTCCTGGGAGCTTCACAGGCTTCACGGAGCGACCTCACTGTTCCGAGGATTTCTTCACGTAGGTAGGTAAGGGTATGACTTACGTCAGTTAAAAAGCGATCCGTGAAGTGGCTGGCATAATACCCACTTTACAGTAATTCCCACTTCACTTTAGGTCTTAACCTTACCTACCCATTTCTAGAGGGTGCTCAGTGCTCACATGTTACTAAATAAATTCATTATCTGAACTAAAGGCACAGGCAGTCTTGTATAATATCCAAACACTGGTATGTACAATACTATGTAGAATCGCAGTGGAAATTGGATTTTAAATATTTACGAATAGGAATTAGTAAATAGAAAGTACAATGGAATAAACTGGGTACCAATGACCGCTTAAGGCCTGTGTTCACCAACATTCAAACCACCGGTTAGGTATATAAACAGTTGGTTTATGTCAAATTTCCTACGAAATGTTGAGTAAACAACTGATTAAATAACTAAACAGTTGATTTAAATGTTGGTGAACACAGGCCTTAGTAGCGCAAACGGAGTTTTGGCCACATGTCACGTTTTGATCGCATGTTAAACGAGCAACAATGTAATCCCGTTTTAACCTTGGGTTACCAATAATACGTGCTATTGGATGAGTAAATGGTTTGCAAATATTCGGTATAATTTATGTATCACTCAGGGACTTTCGCACATTTATTGTAGGCTTGCACTCTAGCCAAATACTACGAGTATTTGGCTAGAGTGCAAGCCTACTCGGCTGAATGTATCATAATAATATAATGTAAACAGAAAAAGAAATAATACCAAAATGATAAAGTTAGAATATTGGTTATCTGATTTTCGGGCTCTTGGCAACCCGTAACGACTGCCATAGATATTTGTGTGATAACCGGGATCGACAGTTTAACATGCACTCCGATGCACGCAAGGGTATCGCCGTGAAAGAACATCGAAGTCATGAACTATCGTATCTTTATTTTTAGAATTATTGTAGGGAGGGTAACCCACGCGAAGTTTACTGTAACCCTTAGTCATTAGAAGCGAATAAAATAATATAATATTAACGAGTTGGTCACTGCTAACTTATTGAAAACGCTGAAGGAGTCCCATTCACATACATTAACAATGAGGAAAGTACGTCTACTGAATTTGGCCTCACCCAGTTAAAGCGTTTTGCGCTTAGGTAGGAATAGACGCGCGTAATTGAGATACTGTAAGCCAATATATTCCGTTCTGCGTGTGGTCGTGTCCAAAATACGCGCGTGTGCAATTTAAATTGAATTTTTAACTTTCACCTTTCTTACTTTATACGAGTACTTTGCGGGTTTTTCAAGGCGTTTCACACCCATAATGCACCATGTGTTAATTACTTAATGGCTCATCATTAAAAAAAAAGTCAAATCATTTATTTCAAATATGCACTTTTGAACGTCAAAATTACAAAAATGGTTAATTGATTCTAGTTGCCCCTTCCAAAAGGTAGTTATGTATGGAGAAGAATGGGCAAGAAACTCCATAGGTACTTACTCTTTTAAAATGTTAACAATAGTTTGTATACATTAATTAATAATTATAGGTGAAGACGATGTACAGACGCCAGCAGGTCAAGCTACCCGAAACTGTCAAATTTTCGCAATCAACCTTGAACCTTATACTGTAGAGGTAAAGTTGAAAATCTATTAAAGAAATTTGACAGATTGTAGTAGCTTGATGTGCTGGCGTCTGTGCCTAGAATAAAAGTTACTTTACCACAATAGCTAAAAAGAATGAAAAGTGAAGTAATGACAGACAAATTAATAAATGCGATAGATACATTGTGCTCACATATTTACAAACATTGTAAATGACATTGTTTTATGAGTTATAGTTAGGGTTTTTACAGCATTATCTACATTTCTAGTTGTACAGTCGAGCAAATGAAAGTCCCTGATGATATGACACATACAAAAATAGAATTAAATAACATGGTAGACATACACGACATAGATAATCTTTAAAGTATTTAATGATACAAAACTCAATGTCCATTTTAACTCGGTAGAATGTTTCCTAAGAGGGGTCTTGTAAAACTTTCTCCCCTCTAATGGGGTGTGTAACCAACACGTTACTCGGTACTGTATCCTTTTTAAAAGTTATTACTGTTTGTCAGGCGAGCATCGTACATTTATACTTTTGTTCACACTGTTCGCTTACACCGTGAAGGGTTTATTTTATGAAGGGTCATTGTGCCTTCCTTTCTTTAGTACTGGATTTGAGCAGGTATGCTCACAATTTTTAGATCGATCGGTGTTTTCACTAATCTTGTTTTGTACAAACCTTTAGTCGGACATAGCGCGTGTAATCTATCTATATACACCGTGGCATTTTAGTCGTCTTACAAAGACAGCCCACTTCATGTATCTAATGACTAGTAATCATTCAAGTAAAAAAAAAAAAAAAACAGTTATCTTATTAATTTTTTTTATAATTAATTATGACGCATGACATAGTTTACAATACCCTGTTACGAGTGCAGTCCGAGCCTTGTGATACAAGGGCGCCGCAGAATGGATTTAGATTAAGTTTAAGTTGCAATGAATGACCTCTGATAAAGATGTCGCCGCTCCATTCCGCGGCGCCCTTGTCACACAAGGCTCGGACTGCACTCGTAACAGGGTGTTTTAAACTATGTCATGCGTCATAATAATAAAAAATAAAGAATATTCAAATGTTCAAAAAAAAAATACCTTTTTTTTACATGAATGATTAGTGGGCTGTCTTTGTAAGACGACTAAAATGTCACGGTGTATACAGGAAAAGTTTTTAACCAGTGCGCAAATTTTTTTTGGTGGATCAGTATCAGTAGTATAATACATTTTCATTACTTCTTTTATACTTTTTTTAATAATAATAAAAAAAATGCGGTTAGTAACCTGCTTAAATACCTACATCGGCAAATTGCGCGGGCACACAGCTGATAGGTATCTAAAACCGCGTTCCGCTTCACTGCACGCGCCGTCGGCGTCGCGCGGCGTGTATCCAATACACTAGTTTCGAAATAAACATCTTTCGTTAACGATAACTTAATTTTTTTGTACTAAGACGTATCAAAATAAGAAATAGGTGGTTAATAAAACTCGTTTAAGTTTAATTTGTCAAAATTTGCGCACGGGTTATAAACTTTTCCTGTATATATGAGAATCAATGTTTGTATGTTTTTCCTCTATGCGTTCTTAAACCATTGATCAGATTGTGATGAATCTTTGGTGGGGTGTTCTGAGGAAGCCCGTGAGTTTCAAGCCCAAAAAAAAGTTTACATGGCATTGCAAGGTATGCCACTATTATGCCACGTTATCATTGTATGCCACGGTGCAGCTAGTTATTTATAAATATTGCGTAAGTATTTTTAAGTGTCGTTAAATAGATTTCCCACTTTATTGAATCTCTTTAATAACCTCAATACACTATTTTCAGACAACGACTCTATAAAAAAATTCATTGGTCTTCATAATATTTTTAAGCTATTGCATAGCTTCTATCGCGGGCCTTGAGCGCGGGGACCGAATCCAGAAATTCCGTAACGAAAAAACCTCACGCTCCCCACTCCGACGGTTTTACTACACCAGTACCCTCTAGTGATCTAATAATTTCTGGCAGTTCTTTTTTCTGTGTACTGCGTATTTTATTCTTATAAATATTAGTTTATAAAATTATGATCTTCACAAAAAGTGATTATTGATAGTGGGGTTTGAACTCACGACCAGACGATTACGAGTACATTCAGTTCCCCTGTTGCACCGCAAGGCTACAATGACTTAATTAAAGCTTGCCAAATAGTTGATACCATTCCAGTTGAACAATTTTTAAACTTGACTAGACGGTTGGAAATGACTCATGTACATGGAATTTTTTCGCTGTCAAAACAGTTTGTCAATCTTTTTTTATTTAAAATTACTTTAGGTTCAACACTTTCGTCTATTTTTAAGTTGTTATTATGCTTATATTTGAATAGTATTTGACTTTGTTTACGTAGTTATACACTTTTACGACGTTCAGCACTTATTTATTTTGTTTTTAAGCTATTGCATAGCTTCTATCGCGGGCCTTGAGCGCGGGGACCGGATCTAGAAATTCCGTAACGAAAAAAAAAAAAAAATATCAAAGAAAAAGAAATGCTGCATAAATAAAATAAATAAATAATTATAATTGCATAAGTTGATACAAAATGCTATGCAATAGCTTTACCGCGGCAGTCCCCGAGTGCCACACGTCTTTTTTTTCTGTAGTCTACAAAATTTTACACAACCCAGCCAGTAAGATTTTAAATCTGTGCTTCTCTGAAAACTGTTATTTAGTTTTCTCAAAGTACAAGAATTTTTGTGATTCACCACTATTGTTATTTTTCGAGAAACAAACTGGCTTATGCGCTTATCCCCGATGTTTTGCGGCTAAAAGTACATTTTATCTCTTTAAGAGAGTGTCTGAAGAGGTGATTAAGGAATACGTCTCATAACACGTTATAATACAAACTCGAGTAAAACAGCGAACTCTATGTATCTATATCTCCTAATATTTCGTACAAAATCATAGTTTAAAAGTGAAGAAACTGTTTATGTTTCGTTTTCGCAAATGAGCGCAGAGCGAGCTCCTTAAACCGAAGCAGACCGTGGCAAAAGACTCAAAACGCTTGGATTAAGAGTAATGACAGTTCGGGATGAAAAATATGAAGCTACATTTTACTAACGATGTTCTATTGTCATGTATATTTTGTTTTCGGTGCAGCGAAAGGGTTCTGTTAGGTTCACAAACATTGTAAAAAATAGATGTTTCAAGGCTGGATTAGCTCGAATAGGTATTATCTGCGATACAAATATTAGTGGTACTTACCTAGGAATACGCCAATTAATCGCTATTTTAATCATCATCATTCATATTTAGGTACAACTACCTCAGAGCAGATTTAGGTTAAGCCAAACTATTGAAAACATTACCTGTTCACGATTCCATATAGTCTGCCTCGAGTACAGCTGCTTAGTACCGAACGTGTTTGTTTTTAGTAACATCAAATATCCTAGATCAGATGAATAATTCTATCAACCTGCTATATTTGTTTGCTATACGGTCAACGTCCTACATCGTCCCCATAAAAATCTTGTAAATTCTCAAGACTTAGACTGCAAAAGATGTGACTAATAAATTTCCTTTTCCTTTAAGAAAATTGACTGGAAATAGCGCGGGAAACTGCTGGTACGAAGAAAAATGTAAAAGGTAATTATAATTATAGTGGCGTGTCTTTTTATATTAAAAAAAAAAAAAATATGGTTACATTATTTTCGTTTGTGAAAAAGAATATTCAAGTGGTCGTGCAAAAGTGCATTTGCACGTTTTGAGTCAAACATGGAATTAACTTGTTGAATAGAACAATTGTACAGTACACGATTGCTTATGTTATTTACTAGCCAACGTCTTGGCTTGAAGACGCCGCGGGCGATATTATGTCAACTAAGTATACACTGCGAAAGCTGCTTATAAATCACTTGTTACACAATGCAGCAATGCTTGAATCTTACACGAGTTTTGAGCTCAAAACGTGTTGCTCGTTGCACCCAAGATCATAGTTCAGCCACAAATCATAGTGTTAAAGTTCATACGTCGAATATTCTTATAAAATACCGAGTTTAAACGCTGGCAGTTATGAGTGACATGTTTAAAACGAATCGTTCATAAATTATCCGTGAATATTTTTATTACGATGAACCTGCTTTCAACAGGAACTTGTATTTTTTATTGTTAGATTTATTGCAGGTGAGTCCGCCTACGAAATAGCCACGATATCCCTTGCGCAAACGCCGATAGAGAGTCATCATCATCATTTCAGCCGAAAGACGTCCACTGCTGGACATAGGCCTCCCCCAATTGGGGGGTTTGCCATAATAGACACGCTTGTCAGGCGGGTTGGCGATAGAGAATAGATATAAGTAATTAATATGAAGAATTTAGAAGCTTACTAGCTTATTAAACCCAATTGTGGTCGCCTCTTACGAAAGACGGAAATAAGTACCTAGTTGTGTCTTGTTTACAAATTCATATTAGTTAGGAGTTGTATATTAGCCGGAAAGTCGGACAACCAGTCTCAGCAAGGGGTATCGTATTACCCAGTAACTGGGTTGTGGAGGTCAGATAGGCAGTCGCTCAATGTAAAATACTGGTATGCAACTCTGCATCTGGTTAGACTGGAAGCCGGCTCCTAACAAATTTGGGTAAAAACTAGGCAGATAATGACGATTAGTTGTATATAATATATAACTAGAGATCGGATATTCGGATACATATTTACCTAAAGTTGAGAAGTTGGCTAATATGGAATGCACTTTTGTATCGATCGAAAAATCCCGCGATTCCGGAATCGACAATTTTGTCTTTTTTTCTGACTATGGAATTGGAGCCATATCTACCTACATAAGTAGCCGAGGTAATATTTACGCCCAATCAGGATATAGTAATTAATTTTAAAAAAGAAAAAAAAAATATATATATAGGTATATATATTTCAATTACTTAATTATTTATTTTTTTACTATAAATACCGCGCTTCCGGAATGGACAATTTTGTGTTTTTTTCTGACTATAGAATTGGAGGTATAATTATCTACTTACCTATGTAGCCGAGGTAATATTTACGCCCAATCAGATATAGTACTTAATTTGAAGAAAAAAATAACTAAATTTGTTTTATTTTTTTTTTGTTTTAACTATCACACACCACCCCTCCTCTTAAACCCTACATACACGTATTTGCATCTGGGGTTAAACATTAATTTTAAATAAATATGTATCTGAATAGTTATGCAATCCAAGTATCCGGGAATTTTATCTTAATATGTATATAAAACAAAGTCGGGTTATTTACACCATTTATAACTCAAGAACGGCTGGAACAATTTTTATGATCTTGGATTTGTTAGATTTGTCTCCGCCCCGAATAGCAGAATAACTATTAACACATCAGAATATTCAGAAAAAAAAAATATGCAGGAAATTCACTTTCTCATACATTTTTTTTGATGATATCTCGAGAACGAATTGGGGAACGGGGGAACAAGTAATTTCACGCGGACGAAGTTGCGGGCAGAAGCTAGTTTTTAATAAATATTTTTGTAGTAGACTAGTTATGCATTTTCGGTGTTTCTGGTATCCCGAATTTTTTATACAAAAAAAAAAAAAAACTCAAGGAGTCGCTTCCATACTTTCATAGCTTAAAATTAACTTTAGGTTAATATGCATTTGTATTTAGCTAATTATAACGTTAATGCAAAACGGTGATGTGACAGTTAATATGAACCTTGACAAGTACCGTTATTTAAACGAGTACGTACATACTGTAATTTCAGCACATTGGTTGTATATATCAATTGGATCCAAAAACCGTCATGTTATATTCTCCCTGTACGTTCAGCCTCACTCACGTCTGCAGTTTCAATTCAACTACGTAAACCGTCGTAACTATTATAAAATAAAGGCGCTGTCAAAGTACAATTGCTACCACAAATATGCGGTTGAATGTACGTAACAGAATTGTCACGGTCATGCGATCATACAACACCTCCCGGCGCGCCAGGAGGGGTTGGTAGTGATTAGGTACAAAATGATGTCATTAGATTGCACCATAGACCCTCTTTCCCTTATACGACATCATTATTCTAATTACTGTAGTCGTCCTACACACATCAAAAAGAGTTTGCGATCATTTAAAAAAATCTATATCTTTTTTGTTAGGTACGGTAGATTATATAATGATTCTGCTCGCCTTACTTAAACCCAATAAAGCACGCGTGGGATGCTCTTAAGCGAGCTGTTTGGAACCGTCAGCCACGTCCCCAGACAGTGCCAGACCTCAGGGAAGCCGCTATTCAAGAATGGGACAGGTTACCCCAAAAAATGCTGGTTAACTTTATTCTCAGCATGCCCAGGAGGATCACCGCATGTGTTCGAGCCAGAGAAGGAGTTATATTATATTGAATATAAACCTTTTATTAATAAATTGTTGTTTAAGTTTGGTTAAACAGTCTTTTTCTTTCTATCAAATTTCTGTTACAATTAGATTATGATTAATAACTCAATTTTATTTTATAAAAAATAGTTTTGTTTTTTAATTTCAGGCAGGGTAATTCTATTTAAAGAAAACACACTACAAAGATTTTTTCTTGATAAAGTTCAATTTAAAAAATTCTATCAGGTTATGCTAGTGATCAAAAACTTTTTTGATGTGTTTGTGTTTTGGTTTCTTGCCATATACTCAGGTCCAATACCTGTATGTTTGTCTTGTTTAATTTTTAGAGTCCTCTTTTGTATTTTTGAAGTGAAAACTTCTTTAGGCGCGTTGAGCACTTTGGGTGAACAAAAATTATGGAACTCGGTGTCATCGTTACCGAACGCTTTCCATGAGCTATATATATGTATCTGTGTATATATGTATATTATTTGTACTTTTTGGTTGAACAAAAATCATGGAACTCGCGTCATCGTCACCGAACGCTTTCAAGTTACTTAGTTTTCACTTCTATGGGCACTCCCCAAAGACTGATCCGTTTTTTTTTTAAGATTGTTGTAGGTATTTTGTAAATTGACAGGCGGGCTCAGGGTAAAGGGGCAAATTCAAGGTTGTTTGTCAATGGACTGACAAGATCCGGAATGAAATTATCATTAAAATAATTAGAGAAGTCGCGTCCTTAAGTAGAAATCGGCAAACGTGGCGTGAGACACTTCTACGGCTAGATGGACTGTGGAGGATGGAAGCCACTAGATCCTAGATTACTAAATAAAATAAAGACTTTAATGATAATATTTTATTATACGTTATACGTATATTTACTATACGTTTTACATGGCTTATTCCACAAATCCCCCCTGAAAATCCCCCTTAGGAGGAAAAGTGGAATCTGAAAACAGTCTAGAATTCACCCCTGATAATCCCGCTAAGGGGGGAAAACTAGAATTGAAAAAACAAAAAAAATACCTTAATCCAAGATCTCCTGAAAGTGATTTTTTTACATTAGGGTTCAGTTTTTTCCACTGAGGGGGATTCTTTCAGGGGGGATTAGTGGAATAAGCCGTTTTACATAGTTTTTCATAACAAGCCATAGTTTAAAAAAAATCTTTAAATTGACAAAAAAAAGTAAAAAATACATACTGAAAATACTAATATTATAATAAGGTTGGTCGGTCCACAAGAATGGACCTTTATAAGGCGGCAGGACAGACCAGGTCTGAAAATAGGCTATCGCAGTGAATGGTGAAAAAGGAATTGGTTTCATTTTTATTAACTAACGAAAGATTCCTTTGTCAGTTTTGTCTTATATAGAACAACTCCTTGCTAACCAAAGACAGAGGGATGGAGTATCTTTTATTCATGCCCCTCCAAGGGCAGTACTAAACTGTCGGCCAAAACATCTTTTAACACTAGCTCCTTTCTTGAAAGAATACTCTAGCTGCGGTGACGAGGAGAAGGGTACACGAGGGGGGATATGCCACCCTCGTAAAATATCCCTCCTCGCACCCCTCGCCGCGCCCAAAGCGTTCTCACAATTAAGAAGGGGTGGCTGTACGAATACGTCATTTTCCCAAAATTATTCAACAATTGCATTGATTAGGAATGTGGACGACTGCCAGCTATTTGTTTTCCCGTAAGAATTGTTGGACACTTCGTTTTTCTTTAGTCAGTCTTTCAATTATGTATCGTGGGTAGGCGAGTCACTTGTTTTTTTTTTTAATTTCATTATGAAATAATTAAGTAAGTAGGTGTTATTTACGTTTTCCTACGCTATGTTGAGCGGAGATTTCGTCGGTACCTGTACATTGATGTTGGCAAAGACTTAGACCTGCTTTTAGTTACCTCGTTAATTTGTGAAAAAAATATGAAATGAACATAATTGTTTTCTTTTCTTTAATAACTGATCCACATAATTCATAATTTACAATCATAGGGCCTCAAACGAAATAAATAGGTATTTAATAATAGACCTATCGGTACATTGGCCAGCACATCAAGCTACACGAAACTGTCACCGATTTTAAACTTTAAAATGTTGGTGATTAAGTTCTAAATCGAACGAGAAAATTTGACACTTTGTGGTAACTTGTTTGCTGGCCACCTTACATAATTATAGCACGTATTTTACCTTAAAAAACGTGTTCGACTGTATTCTACAATGCCGATATATTAGGAAATTTTAGCCTTAATAGGTCCATCAGTGCTTCATTGCATCGAAACTTATAATTAAAAAGACTTCTTGGTTTCAACGCTTTTATATCGCGGTAGTATTTAATAAATTATTCACATTTCTTTTGAATAATAAAGTTAAAGCAAAAGAAAAGCCTGCACAAAGACTTAGAAGTTTTATTTGATTATTTCACTTTATGTCTCTAGAGTAGACAATTCGTTAAAAGAAAACGTGTTGCGCCGTTCTCAAGTAAGAGACAAGAGCAGGAAGATGATAATCATGTGTGTGTTATATATAAAGTGGAATTTGTTAACCTCACCTGGACGGAAAATACTTGAAATACTGGAGATTGCAAATTTTACTCAAAGGAAACCTTCCTTTATATTTTTAAAGAAACAATTCTGCATTCAAAGGTTTTCGAAAATTCGCTTGCCACACAAAGGAATCGAACTGGCTAAAATCTGAAAAAATAACACCCTATACTTTTACGGCATCAATCGATAGGATCAATCATAAGGATCAAATCTCTCAAACAAACATGATAAATTAAATGTGTGGAAAACCATAAAATCTTAACTTATTTTAATTGGACGAAAAAAAAGGGTAAACTAACTAATTAGTTGCTCGAAATGAGCTCCATTTTGTTGGATACCCCTTCTTTTAAGGAATTCATTTCGAATAACTTTTAATAGCGAGTTGTGGTAAATATTGAAAACCGTAGTGTGATTTACAGTTGCATAGGATTTTTGGTAAATTAGATTTTTAACATATCCCCTTAAAAAATTCTAAAGGGGTGAGGTCTGGTGATCTCGCAGGCTATCTGATTGTGCCGTTTGTAGCAATCCAGGTATTGAAATGGTTATTAACATAGGCTTTGGTGATTCTGCTGTTATGGGCCGGAGCACCATCACCATACCGTACATTTCTACAGCAATAGCTGCAGAATAATACGGTTTCGCTCTTCCTCGGGTAAAAAATTTAGCTCATTGCTTAAGAGGTTCAGTATTTCAAGATAATTGACAGAGTTTAGATCAATAAGTTTAGATTTCATGGTTTTCCTTTCATTTAATTTATCATATTTGTTAGAGAGACTTGATCCTTATGATTGACCCTAGCGATTGATGCCATAAAAATACAGAATGATATTTTTCGGATTTTAGCCAATTCGATTCCTTTGTGTGGCATGCGAATTTTCGAAAACCTTTGAATTCAGATTTGTTTCTTTAAAAATATAAAGGAAGGTTTCCTTTGAGTAAAATTTGCAATCAACCATATAACGGCAATACTCGATTCGCCAGCAATTCACCGAGGTACGGCACAACAGCTACGAGATTTGGTGGCGCAGGTCCGGCAGCAGATATCTGCCCTAAAGAACATGAAGGAGCCGGTAGACCACTGGGATTCAATCTTAGTTTGCATAATATCCCGCAAGCTTGATCCATTGACCGTCAGGCTATTTCACGCGGACAGGGACATCTCATGTATGTACAAAACTAAATAAATATTTTATAATATTTAATTTTTTGTTTGCTTATGTCTAACAAATTATTATTCGTATTTCAAGTATTTTCCCTCCAGGTGAGGTTAAAAAATTCCATCCTCTATATATTTTTATGGACCAGATGATTAATGCGGGCATTATTAATAATTTACGAGCATTATGAATACTGTCTAGCTCTATCGGGCTAAGTGGTTAATTACTATCTTAACTTCATTATTTATCACATTGTACGGTCATTATTATATTGCTACATGACAATTTGGCAATTTGATAATACACGTTCTAACCTAACCCAAATGATTCACCAACAATAGAGGGGATCTGGCGTTCATGGCCACTGTTCTACCTTTTTTTTGACTCCCTGCCAAAATGGCAGAATACCCACTAAAACTCAGCGGAGTTCCCTCATCGCCCCGATGGGAGGGTCATGGGAAACCGGCACAGCCTTTACGTCCACAACCCTCCCGGCGCATGCCCGCCTAACTGGCGGGCCCCGCACGCCCCTCAGCCTGGGGGCGATATGGGAATGGCCGGGAACACCTGGCCATTCCCGTCCGACACTGGTGGAGGCCTGTGCAATACAGGCAAGGGTGCCCCCGCACCCGTTGCCTGCTGGCCTCCACCTGGGACCTCGCGCCAGACGACCCCGCGTCCAGATGCCCCCGGTCCCCCCGCGACGGGCCAGGTCAGTGGCCCCGCTGCCCACCACCCCTCGGCCGCAGAGGATAGGGAGAGCGGCTAACGCAATACCGACACTCCTCCTCCTCTGCGGCCCCACCGCGTCCGCCATTCAACGGTGGCGACCCCGTCAAGGCCGTGGAAGGCAGGGAGAACGGCTCACCGCAACACCGGCACTCCTCTCCCGCCGCGGCATCCCACACTCAGCCGCGACGCCGCCCACTCGACACCGCGGCCCGCCTCAGTTGCGATGTCGCCAAAGCGGCACCGCAACCTACGGCCGCTACGTCGTCGGCTTAGCCGCAAAAGCCCTGACGAGCGGCTCCCTCCTCGGGTTCCTCTTAGCTTCACCGTGGCCCTCCAAGCCACGGCTACTGAGCCCCCCCGCCTTGACAATGCGGGAACCCACCGGGGGGGGGGGCACTGTTCTACCTAACCCAACCCAAAGGATTGTTTGAAATCTAGTCAAACGACAATAACAAAAAAAAAATAGTTATTAAATATGTTTGTATTACTCTGCCCAAAAGGTGATGGACAATATGTATAATGCCTGGTCAATTTGATTATTTGAATAATTATTATGAAATTGCACTCTCATATTGGGCATTTTTCATAATGACCGGGCATTATGTATAGTGCCCAATTTATCACTTGGTCCATAAAATATACATTTTTTTAATAGTATTAAAAGTATAAGTTTTAATAGTAGTAGTAGTCTAGTAGTTTTAAGACAGTATAATTATAATATAAGAGACTGCACTATCGCATTAGGTGATGAACCTGTAATGATAAGAGTAGTTATAAGGGACAGATAATGAAATAAATAAATTAATATAATAGTAAGCGGCTTCCTCCCCGACCCTTGCTTGTAAGAGAAGCGCCAGCACGCGCTATAGCTGAGCCCGTAGCTTTAGATCCCCCTGATAATAATCATAACTCTGATTTAATCCAGCCACCGACGGTCCCTTGCCATCCTCCCTCCAACGCTGCCCTAAGCCGAGATTCGTACCCCACAGGGGGTGCCCTTAGCGTGCAGTCGTGCAGTTTATAAGTTTTAACGCCCTGCCCGGAGGCATTAAATTTCGTTAGGAGCTTAAGGCTACCACAGGAAAGTCCGGTTAAAGACTCTCAACCCCTCGTGGTTAACTCTGAGATGCCCTAGATAAAAAAAAAGTAAGCGTGCTTTTATAAAGTAAAGGAAAACTTGCTTGAGTTAAAATGCTTTGCTCTCTGCCATTGTCACCGGTGTCAGGTCTTCTCAATGACACCTTATTTTTCTACATGCTCGTCTTAAGAATATACCAACTGACCAATTTCATCATAAGTGTACATGTAAAGCTTTGGTCGACCTTTACGAACGGTCGTGGCATATAAAAACTCACTAAAAGTACAACTGGGGCAAGGCAGTTTGAGGAAAAAGACGTGAATTCCTTTTACAGCTGCGATATTACTAGCAAATCTATTTTCCTGTGTGGCTTACGAATCGGAACGTTTAACGGTGAAAAACTTTTAGGTAAGTACATACCTACTCACATTGGGAAAATACGGTTTTTGCTTAATATTTATTGTGCTTAGAAAATGAAAATTCCCAGACATGCAGTTCGTTTCATTTGTTCACCTCGTTTTCTTAACTATACTCGATTAGAAATAAGATTAGACATTTTAAAAAACCTTTTTTACAGTCCGTTCAACCGATTTTGACTTCTATTCGGTAGGCATAAGGATGATATTAAAAGCAAAAAGTGGTTATAATACCAATTTAACTGTTTACTGCAGCTGCCATTTGTCATGCCACCAAAGCAATAGAAGTCAAAATCGGTTGAATCGGAAGAAAAGCTTTATTTTTTAAATGTCTCATTTTATTTCAAATGGAGTATAAATACCTATTACGTTTTGTAACGCAACGAAAGCGAAGCTTGTTTACCATAGAAAACCTTGCTTGCAAAACAAAACAATTCATTACACGTTCCACAAATATGTAAATATAGGGCAAAATGAGATCTCAAATTATACTTTTCATTGACAACAAAAATCAAGATGACGTCAATTCATAATTTTGCATAATAAGGCTAAGGAAAACTTTTCGACGGGCATATTATTACTTCCGAATCCTCTGAAAGTAGACAGGAAATATTATAATGGAAACACAAACAATTATAGCCGATCCTAGAACGTAAAAATTCTCTATGAAGAGACTATTTTCAGTACCTATAAAGGCTATAAATGATATAACAACAGTCTTGAATACATCAATGTTCGTGATTTCCGAGAACTTTGTCGTAATTAGCGGCATCTGAAGGTAAACATTATACTAATTAGTAAAGTAACTCAATACCAAGCGAATACGGTGAATTTTGGAACCCGGCAACGGATACGTTTATAAATTACTTGAGCTAATTAATTAAAACGATAACGTTCAAGGTAAAATGAAACAAGACACTGGTTTAACAAAACCTAACACTCAAATAAGTTACGGATTTAAGCATGCCGGTTATTATATTTCTTATGATGATGGAAGTAATCAAAAGCCCAAAAGTCTGACAATCAGTCTTACCAAGGTGTATCGTGTTACCTAGAAATTGGGTGGTTAAATAGGCAGTCGCTCCATGTAAAATACTATTCATATCATTTATATTATTTGTAGATATATGCCAGTGACCTTGAGTGGTTTCAGAATAATACGCTTGATAGATTTTGCGTGATTCTCAGTTTTTTATCCGCGTTAGACATAATTTTACAAATTAATTTCACCATGTAATGTAAAAATAATCTAAAATATTCATATATTAAGTTATTAAGAAATGCTCTAATTTCACATATATTTTTTTCAAATCATTAACACTACTGGTTTAGACGTGATCTTCAGTATACAATCATTAAAAGTCGGTTATCGTCGCCTTGAAGCTCAATAATCAGTGGGATTACAATATCAAGTCTGTATTCCCAGAATGAGGGGCCAGAGATGTTTTAATTCTGTGAGGACACCCACATTTTGCCAAAGTTAATGATTAACTGCCATTATTACTTTACGTCCAAAATATAACGGTTTGAGAACATTTAATTTTTGTTGATATGCGCTAAGATATGCTGGCCAAACTCCATCTCACAGAGGGCCTGTGTCCCAGCAGTGGGAATGCTATGAATATGAATGCTATAGAATATGCTTATGCTGGCCAATTAAAGTATTAAATTAGTTATTAAAATAGAAGAAAATCTTAACAATAAATTGAATGTTAAAATTGTTTTGAAACAGATTTCTATTCGTTAGATCACAGATTTATCAAAACAAAAAGATTATCTCTCTAAGTATTCTTTCTAATCGCTTTACATTTTAACGAAGACTTACAAACAAGATAATCTCCATAATTAACTTTTTCTCCTGAAAGAAACATCAATTTCAATACTACTCAAACTTTGAATATAAATGTTGTTTACAGAAGGAAGACAGAGCTTACAAATCATGGACCATCTGACTTCCTACCCTGGCGCTAAGGACCCCTGAGGATTCGAGAGAATATTAAAGTAGTAGAAACTTACGATCTGCCAGTCAGAAGTTCACCATCAAAAAAGTTGGTAAAGACATGGAATTAAGTAACAGGAAGTTTTCTAATGTTAATAAAGACATCCTTTGTATAATTTTATTCGTTGCAAAGGGCTTATTATTCACGTAGGCATTCGTTCAACGAAATTGAATTTAATAACAAAAGCCAGTTTCCAGTTTCACGTCTGTTTTTAGACAAGTCAGCTTTCCCTTAATCAATCTTTCAACGGGCTTACGTTGTGCCCACAAAATTCCGGTCGACATATTAGTCTACATCTACAGACTCGGAATTAACCTGACATTCGTACGTTATTCCATTTATCTATTTATGTCCCGTCACGTTCATGATAGTTCTTTCTTTTGTCTTAAGATATTTAATGAACTTATCTACTTTGAGAAAAGTATTGTAAATTTTAATTATTTTGAACTTTTATGAGTGTAAATAATAATTATTAATGTAGGCAATGACATTGTACGGAACTAATTTTTTTTTTCTGTGTTTAATTTGTTATTATTTTAATTATTCGTGTATATTTGTAAAACATACAGACAGAATGTAAATTGTTATTGAATAAATGAAATGAAATGAAATGTTATTAGCACTTGAAATGAATATATAACAACTATTTATAACTGAACAATGAAGCACATTCATGGACATGGGATATAGCGAGATCTGCATAACATAACATCAAGTCAGTAATTCCCGAAGGGGTAGACAGAGTTACATAGGTATAACTCTCACATTTCGCCAGTTGCGTATGTACATATGTTAAAGATATAAGTATGTGTATGGGGCTACCATTGATCCTTGCCTAAAAAAAAATTTAAAAGAGGAAAAAAAAAGAAAAGATTAAAAAAAAAATTGGTTGTCTGTAAAGTTGGTTTACGGACGATAGTTTAACGTGACAACGTCATAACAAAACATTGATGCGGCGCAAGCGTACAATGAGCGTAACCGTACAATAAGCGTAACGGGACAATGAGCGTAACGGGACAATGAGTCATCCTTTTTCGTGCATGCAGCCGGCGTTCATCGATTTATTAGACGTTGTGACGTCAATAACTTTAATTTTGGAAGTCGGTGGTAAAAAACGAAAATACAGACCAATGATACCGACTTCCAAAATTAAAGTTATTTTTAATATTGTCGTTGTGTGTAAATTTTTCACTCTTTAGTTGTGGTACCTACCCCACACCATATCGTATACCACAACAGTGACAGGAAATATTATATCATCATGAACATACACCGAGTGGATTAAATACCAGCTAAAGCTTAAAGCTTAAATCAATTAATAATAACTGCTGTAAATCGTTGAGGAATTCCCTCGACTGTCTATCGTCACCATCATTAGACCTGTAATGGCACTTATAACCCATATGGGTGCAAATTTCTCATCAATACAAATTAATCAAGCCCAAACACCAGGTAATTGCTGTAAATCGTTGAGGAGTTCCCTAGACTTTGTTTCTGCTCCATCATCAGATCCAAATAGTGCTTCAAAATAATTAATGAAAAAAAAAAAATACAAACGCACTAGTCGTCGCTACGATTTTCTAAGGTTCTCCTCGATTTCTCTGGGATACCATCATCAGATCCTGGTTTCCTTTTCATGGTACCACCCTTGGGATATCTCCTTTCCAACAAAAAAAGAATCATCAAAATCGGTTCATAAAAGACGGAGTTATCCGCGAACACACATATAAAAATATATATATATATATATATAGGTACGGTATGAGAAACCTCCTCCTTTTTTGAAGTAGGTTAAAAATCCCTACAATGTAATTTATCGGCGGTCAGCGGGGTTGATGCAAAATCAGCTACTCAATATAAGTTTGGTTAGTGAGTTTTTTAATGAAGAGGGCTATGCTTGGAGTTTCCCTACGTGATCGAATCAGAAATAAAGAGATCCGCAGGAGAACCAAGGTAACCGACATAGCTCGAAGAATTGCCAAACTTAAGTGGCAATGGGCAGGGCACATTGGGCGCAAAACAGATGGCCGTTGAGGCCGAAAGGTTCTGGAGTGGCGACCGCGTACCGGAAGACGTAGCGTTGGAAGGCCAAGGTGGACTGATGACCTTATGAAAGCCGCAGGAATCCGCTGGATGCGGGAAGCACAGAATCGGTCGAGTTGGCGGTGCTTGGGGGAGGCCTATGTCCAGTCCCCCCCGGTGGGTTCCCGCATTGTCGAGGCGGGGGGGCTCAGTAGCCGTGGCTTGGAGGGCCACGGTGAAGCTAAGAGGAACCCGAGGAGGGGGCCGCTCGTCAGGGCTTTTGCGGCTAAGCCGACGACGTAGCGGCCGTAGGTTGCGGTGCCGCTTTGGCGACATCGCAACTGAGGCGGGCCGCGATGTCGAATGGGCGGCATCGCGGCTGAGTGTGGGAGGCCGCGGCGGGAGAGGAGTGCCGGTATTGCGGTGAGCCGTTCTCCCTACCTTCCGCGGCCTTGACGGGGTCGCCACCGTTGAATGGCGGACGCGGTGGGGCCGCAGAGGAAGAGGAGTGTCGGTATTGCGTTGGCCGCTCTTCCTATCCTCTGCGGCCGAAAAGTGGTAGGCGGCGGGGCCACTAACCTGACCCGTCGCGGGGGGACCAGGGGCGCCAGGACGCGGGGTCGTCTGGCGCGAGGTCCCAAGTGGAGGCCAGCAGGCAACGGGTGCGGGGGCACCCTTGCCTGTACCAGTTCCGGACGGGAATGGCCAGGTGTTCCCGGTCATTCCCATATCGCCCCCAGGCTGAGGGGCATGCGGGGCCCGCCAGCTAGGCGGGCATGCGCCGGGAGGGTTGTGGACGTAAAGGCTGTGCCGGTTTCCCATGACCCTCCCATCAAGGCGATGAGGGAACTCCGCTGAGTTTTAGTGGGTATACTGCCATTTTGGCAGGGAGTCCCATATACCTCGTCTCGTCCCCCGACGAGCGGGCATGCGTAATGCATTTCTCAGCGTCAAAAAAAATAAAAAAGGCCTATGTCCAGCACTGGACGTCTTTCTGCTGAAATAAAGATAATGGTGCCGATTCCCTTGTTCACAAACTAAACTAAATTTAAGTTCAGTGCATCTTTTTCTTTCTATTTCATTAGGAAAAGGACAGAAGATAAATTTTAGTTTAGTCCTGTCAAATTAATCATCGCCTGTCACTACTCCTTTTATGTTAAGACGTGATTAAAAACTTGCCAACTAAAATTACGTCAATTTACGTCAAGCAATATTATCTTCTGTCCTTTTCTTAATGGAATAGAAAGAAAAAGATGCACTGAACTTAAATTTAGTTTAGTTTGTGAACAAGGGAATCGGCACCAATGAATATGAGTTTGCCTCATCACTTTGGCCCGTAGAAAATAATAATACATTTTGTGCACTCACGGCCGCGACAATTTTCTGCCTACAGAGAAACTATTTTGTGCGATGTTAGCAAAGTATGCCCCAGATTTGCATGCATGCAGTTTATCGTATCCATCGCAAACTCGGAGCTAAACTTTACCCAAACTGATTATCTGCTGCAGCAGGTAGGTACCCATGGACGTTAATATGGCACATTGACTTAGAGCGTCATCATCGTATCTGTAATTTCCTCTGAGCCTATGTGACAGTCCTTGTCTAAGCTCAATATTTCATGAATCATTTCATTACCTATCTTTGTGTAAAACAAAGATAACCAAGGTTGCGAACTCTGCATTAAATATAATAATACAATATGTGCTGTATTGATAGGTACAGTTTGGTTATAATGGAATATAAATGTTAATAATTACAATGTTGATGCATATTAAACCGCTTGAGTTAAGTATAATTGCCGAAACAATAATAACAAACAGGTAAACGACAACTCCGTGCTAATCGATGTTCGTGTAATGATAGGTTCTACTATGCTTTAGTATTTGTTTTGCCGTTCTGTCGAGGCGGCTACCCATACCCAATGACCTGGATTATATCGTTAGTCGACGTGAACAGGACAGGAGATAAAAACACGTTTAAGAACAAATATATAAATGTGTTACAAGAAAAATTCTGCTGCACTTTCGGCAAAAAATTACAAGACTGAATACTTATACACTTTCTGTGATTAGCTACGCGATTACTTTATTAAACACAGCCAAGGCTTGTTAACGTTACCAAATAACAAAATAATAACCGTTACGTAACGTTAAATTTCAATGTTATACCTACTAACGTTACAAAAATTTAACGTTACTTCATAACATTACCAGTAATATAACGTTAATTAACAGTAACAAAAATACGATAACTAACGTTAATTTAGTTACGTTGCCGTTCTGTGGGTAAGAATCAGGCAGATTCAGGCAACGTCTTGATCGGCACGGCATCAGAGAGACGCGAGGGCGGGCTCCCGCCGCGCCGCACGCCTCAGGCCCCACTACTTACACCTCACCCGTTTAAAATAACGATAAAATTAATAGTCGCATAAATAACGTTAAATCGATTACCGTTATTTTAATAATAACGTTAACTCTGTCAATAAAAGGTAACATTGTGAAAAATTACCGGTATTTAAAGCCCTGAACACAGCTGAATTTAGGGAATATTTGGATAAAATATGCTTTATTTTACACTAGATGTACATACTACGATCACTTTTAGCGTTTACTGCCCAACCAGATATCTCCCATCGAGATTTAATCTTATCTTTTGTTTATGAATAGGGATGATGACTAAAAAATATTTTTTGTTCGTCATGTAAATTATTAAAAAATATTGGATATTTCTTTTTTTATGTAATCTAAACATTACGGCGATACATTGAGTTCAAATGTGGCATGACGTCACTTCTCAGTAGATTTTATAGGTAGCTCTGAAGTAACGAGCCCCTCTCCCAAGTTTAATGTGTTTTTTAAAAGTTTTTTTTTATTAATATGATAAAGCAAAAAATACGTGTCTAATATTTTTTTATTATCTGATTGACGAACTTAACAGTTTTTCATTTTTTTTTACCCAGGACACATCCCTATTATATAAAGTTTCTTACGTCTTTATGTAATGTCTGTAATAATTGTAATAGTTGATTACCGTTCGCCTACCCTATACATGTAGAGTATTCCTACAAAATAATTAAAGCCCCCTTTTTTAAGTACACGACATCTAGTGGTAAATTGTTGTAAATGTAAGGAATACGTCTGTGTGTGTAAAAGACTGTATTCAATGGCAGATGTTATTTTGCACTTATGTGTCAAATTGGATAGATTTTGAGACATTGTTATGATCAAGTTTAATAAATTGTAATGGTCTAGTACCGCATCAACTACTCCTACGACTTAGTGAGGCTCCAATTTCTCATAAAATAAAATAAACTAAAAAAAATGACTACAGCGCCATCTAGCGGAAAGATGGCCTGGAACAGACCGTATGTTTCACCTTAACTTATGATATTAATTAAAAATATTCGCTATCCTTAAACAATTTCATATGAACACGTCTTTGTTAACATGTTGGGTAATTAAACATAACTACGACTTAACGTAGCTCACCAGTACAGAACAACAGTTGTCAGAAACTGACTTCTGCTGTCAGACATCTGGTTTTCAACGTCGGTCGATGGCTGACATTGATATGGATATGCACAAGACGGCCGAGATCGGCAGCTTAATGTGATCCGAGACACGAACCTGCATAACTAGATGCGTAAATAATGGGTACCTCAATATGGATAATCATGCCTAACAATAACGTATTAGACGTCAGTCTATTTATTCCAATTGGTGTCTTATTTTTACTTGGAACCAACCAACTATTTGGAATAACAGTAGACATTTATAAAAACCATTTTTACAGTCCGTTTAACCGACTCTGACTTCTATTCCGTAGTCATAAGGATGGCATTCAAAGCAAAAAAGTGGTTACAATACAAACTGTTTACTGCAGCTGCCATTTGTCATGCCACCAACGCAATAGAAGTCAAAATCGGTTGAACGGTCTGCAAAAAAGGTTTATTTAAATGTCTAATCTTATTTCAAATAGAGTATAGGTAAGTTCCCATTCTCGAAATCATTTTTAATCGTCTTTTCCTGACTTTTTAATGAAAACCTCCACGTTAGTGTTTTAGCGATGATGACCCGTGTCTTCCGTAAGAAAATCTATAAGATGACATCAATTCAATACGAGAAACTTACTAGATACTATTAAATAATGTTGTTGCATGACGTTAATGTACCAAAGGCACGGTATGATTGCACGCTTTTATTTATGAAGTTTCGTAAATATTGACAGCTAAGTGTGGGGAAACAAAAGTCGTATTTCAATGTTTTTTATAATGTATGTTTTGTGTTGTGTTGCTGTCCTACAGTGCCGGTAAAATAGCTCGTTCGTCCCATTATGTGGATTATTTAATTAATAGAGAGTACTAACCTTATATACGCCGAAGATCAGGAGAACGCATGCCACAAGTCCGATTGTACTACAGGCCAGCAGTGTGATGTTCAGCGAGACGGTTACTAAAAAAAAAAAAAAAAAAACAATACTTAGATGTCGTTTACAAGCACAAGTATAAAATAGGTAGGTTTCATTAAGGCTGTCACGCCCGAGTCAAAAAGCTGTCTTAAGGTAAAGCTAGTCGACATTTTGAACACGTTGGAGGGCGTGGTCAAAATGCATACTATTTCATCCAAAATCGTGTGCGAAAGGGACAGACAGTGATGAGCAGTAGGTAAAAAGCCAGTGCGCGCACGGATACACACTCCCGTATAGTATACCTACGCTAATGACGCTCACATGCGTGATTTCATTTTAGGAACAGACCTTTGGGCGTATTGATATAATGACAAAACTGCTTAATATATAATATTTACAAAAAATAAAATTATTTGATTTTTTAAATAAATTATCTATGCCTGTGCTGTTTCTATTTTGCCATTTTCATACTACATAATCTATTTATTTACGCCCAAAGATGAGTTCAAATTAGTTTTGAAATATGGACGTTTTGACGCTCATAACTTCCTAACCAATATTTATTTACAATTTCTGCTTTCATACAGGACTAGATAATGGCGAGACAAATTGATATTATTTTTAGTTTTGAATGTACACCGTCAAACCGACGAGTTATAACCATACTGCGTTTGTATGGAAGAATGACCGACTAGAGTGTCCTTAAGACAGACTGAAACAGCTATATGAGAACTATGTAATCTACTGATAAAGCTGTTTGACACAAGACACTGTCTTGATTACATGATCGCATACAAATACTGTATTTTCATAGAAATGCGATAAATTTTGTGACATTATCAGCAACAATCTCCATTTAACAGAAAGTTTATATACTCGTATTATTCTTTATTATTCACCAATTTTATTTTCATCTATTTTACTTTTGGTCATTTTCATTCACGATTCTTTGTAATGTTATTCGTTACTTTAATAATGCTGGTTTTCTTTGATCAAAACATTAATTTACCCACAAATCATCTATACAATATCCAATGTTGTAGACCCATGTACCAAATTGTTATTAAATAAAAATGAAACAATTAAAACCTGTTACTTTAGCTCATAAAATTTTACTCAAACTGTTTAGACTTCAAAACAGGGCTTTAAATATCGGTAAATTTTTCATAACGTTACCTTTTATTGACAGAGTTAACGTTATTATTAAAATAACGGTAATCGATTTAACGTTATTTATGCGACTATTAATTTCATCGTTATTTTAAACGGGTGAGATCTAAGTAGTGGGGACTGAGGCGCGCAGCGCGGCGGGAACCCGCGCTCGCGCCTCGCTGATGCCGTGCCGATCAAAACGTTGCCTGAATCTGCCAGATTCTTACCTGCAGAACGGCAACGTAGCTAAATTAACGTTAGTTATCGTATTTTTGTTAATATTATATTACTGGTAGTGATAACAAGTAACGTTAAATTTTTGTAACGTTAGTAAGGTATAACATTGAAATTTAACGTTACATAACGGTTATTATTTTGTTATTTGGTAACGTTAACAAACCCTTCAAAGGGCTTTTTCTTTTCTTCTCTGAAAAGTAGTATTTTTCACACTAATACTAATATTACATATACAAATATAACTCTATCGTCGGTCCGTTATGCTTTCATGCCTAAACCACTGAACCGATCGTTAGACGGATAGGTAGCCTGGGACCTGGAGAAATGATAAAATACAAAATATACGCAGACGAGGTCGCGGGCAACAGCTACTTTTTTACATAAATTATTGATGACCAGAAAGTTGCCTGACAGAAATAAAGTGGTCATTTGCATTCATCATCGTAAGTGTCCCATAAAAAATATTAAGAATTTGCTGTATTTTTGTTACTGCTAAGACATCTTTAATAATCAATCGGTACCAGTTCAATACAGGTGGTACAGAACAAAAAAAATCTGTTCAGTCCGTCAGTCAGATGATAAAAAAATATTAGACACGTATTTTTTGCTTTATCATTTTAATAAAAAATTACTTAGATAAAACACATTAAAGTTGGGGAGTAGGGGTTCGTTACGTCTCAACTCTAACAAACTACGTATTAAATCTAGCACAGAGTGACGTCATGCCACATTTGAACTCAATGTATCGCCTTAATTAATCGATTACGTAAAAAATAAGAAAAATATGTGTCCAATTTTTTTTTATAATCCACATGACAGACATTGAAGATTTAGTCAATATTCCTATACTTATTTATAATTGCATCGCTTCTCCAGAGATTCAAATCAGAGATATTAACCAAAGTACTTGAGAAACAAACTCTACAAGATCTTGAAAGTTTTACCTACTGTGCAGTTACAAAGTTATTAAATTTATTCATGCGACTTATACAGAAACATAATGTATAAAATGTATATTACAATATGTGGGCTGAGCGCGCGTAAGTACCTGCTTCATTGAAAAGGTTCTATTCAAAGTGATTGAGTTACAAATTGGGAAATATTTTCGACGTAATCGAATGCGGCGGCGTGTGTAAAATGTATAAGTACCTACAGCTACCTCATATTCGGATAAAAAATGTACTTATCTGAAAATTGGAACCATTCCACTTGAAACGATTTATTCTCATATTCACCTGCCTCTGTTCTTATCATTTTCTTGGGTGGCAATTGAAAAGTACTCGATTATGTATTTAGTAGGTATATGAACCAGTACTTTATACACAATCTGTAAATAAAATACCTACTTAGTAGGTACATACACATAGCTATACCCAAAGTCTCAAATTCAGATAATTAATGTAAACAAAGGGGATAACATAACAAAAAAATATCTTCGTAATGGTAATTCACATAAAATTTCGAAAAAATAGGTTGCATTTTCTTTTAAGTACTGATTTTAAGAAATAATAATTAAAAAATAATCAACCCTAATTATTTTTATAAATTTTCGGTTTTAAACAAAGTTATTAATAAAAGGAGATTTTCTGGTATGAAATATTTTATGATACTGGTAACAATGCAGGAGATACAAACATTTTCAAATTTTTACATCTTGAACAACACTAATATAAATAGATTCTTAGTGTAAGAAGCATATCTAGGCACATTTTGGATGAAAATGGCTGTAAACTGTTCCGATTGAAAATCGATTTTGGGAGGCCTACGTCTTGCACTGGGCTTAAAAAGGCTGATTATCAGAATATACCGTGTCTCCGACACACTACACAAAACATTTTTTGGCAACAGTATTTTGTTTGCATAATGTCTTGTGCCCTTGGCTGATATGTGGTTGCCCAAGAAGTTTACCTCCGACACTCCGAAGACGCACTTGGAACTGTTGATGACCATGCCGTAGTCTCTGAGTCTGGTGAAAAGACCTCACCTGAATTTTTTTCAGATTTTTATATCAAGTATTTACGAAGTTATCGACACATCACCTTAACGGCATTGTCCATTGCGCGTTTGTTCTGGTGCAGATTTTAATATTATAATTCCGCAACGTGCAATCGCAATTCATTTATAGTTATATTCCTACCGATATACCGTTATATAATGTTATAGTTACGATCTTGATGATATTATATTATCCAGATCAAAAACTTAATCACCTACCTATTACATTATCGAAAACTTTACGACTGCACCGGAATAAATGCGTAATAGTCAATTAACGGTATCACTGTACTGCAAAAACGCAAAGAAAATTAAGTTACATTACATTGCAAAACAAAAATAAACAATAGCTAAAACAATAGATAAATTCATCCCAACTACGGAACCCTTCATTGTGCGTGGTCCGACACGCACTTGGCCGGTTTTTTATCAATAATTCAAAAACTGTACCTGTTTAACACTTAATATTAATTAGATTATCTACAAAAAAAAATCTTTTAAACGACATAAAAAACAAACTTCTATTCGGTGTAGTCATAATAGATCAATTTAGGTTTTTATTTTTCCTGTAAAATTGACTTTTTACACTTGCGCGTTTACTCTGCGGGCGGCGAATTAGTTTTAGCACCGATATCCATTTAGTTGACTTCCAAAACGTGGTACATAAGACGGGACGCGGGACGGGAAGATAAGCATCAGGGATCGTTCAATGCCTGAGGATCGTATACAAATGTATAAGTCCAAATTCAAGCCCAATCACCACACCCTGCTCTCGCTAAAACCGGTCAAATATAGATTTTGTTAATCAAGACAGTTTTACCAATAAACGATTCCTTGAAAGAAAAGCTTGAATGAAATGATGAATACCTATCAAAATAAAACTCAATATTGGCTCGTACTTACAGTTAGATGCAAAAAAGTCTTGAACGGTGACTATAATTATCTGCCTTGGCAAAGCCGCGCAAAACCGCCACTTCATAAATAGGACTACTTGAAAGAGAACAAAATATTTACATTTATATATGTTTAATTTATACATGACTATCTATCGAAGTGCAGCACTTCCCAAACGCTTTGGTTTCAGTTTCAGCTGTAGCATGTGTCAAATTGCGGCGTGTTGTAAAAGCATATTTTGTACATAAAAATGTTATATAATTTATCATAAAATGGTGCCAAGCCAAAATTATGGGTTTGCGTATTTGTATTTATATGATTTTAATAAAGACTGATAAACGTTTAATAAAAATAACTCTTCAAAGAGTAGGTATAAGAAATACATGGCTGTATCTTGAAATAAGTTGAAAATCCATTTGGTTTCATTTTGTTCAATACCTACCCTGAATAGTGTTTTGAACGAATTTAGAGTTTGAAAAATAATAGCAATATTCGGCATTGATTGAGACTTGTTGGTTGCGCCTGCTCAGAGAAAAATATTAAAACGGCGCCCGACTCTGACGGTTATATTATATTATTTTTACGTTTACCAAATAGACTATAACAATTATTTAGTCTTACAGGAACATACCGCCATAATCGTAGAACAGTGACGGATCTGAAATTTATGTTGAACTCTGCCGCGCGTGCAATAACAGCAGTAAGTATAGGTAAGTATAATTTTTGGCCAAATTTGGTTGAGCATTGATTCGGAATCAGCTCATTGCGCTGATTCCGAATCTATGTTTGACTCTATTTGGACAAAAATTATACTTACTGCTGTTATTGCACGCGCGGCAGAGTTCAACATAAATTTCAGATCCGTCACTGTTGTACGATTATGACGATACATTCGTCGCGATGTAAGACTTTTTTAGGTCAATTTTTTACACCTCGGGTTACATTTTTGGAGTTTTAGTAAGGATTTTGTATTTTTTTTTGAAAATATTATATAGCCGGGGAAAGTGTAGCTTCCTAACGGTAAAAAAAATTGAAATCGGTCTAATAGCTTTTATGTTTATTCGTTACATACCAAAAATACAAATCTTTCCTCTTTATAATATTATTAGATATATTGTGTAGATGTAGATAACATTAGACATTTAAATAAACCTTTTTTACAATCCGTTCAACCGATTTTGACTTCTATTGCGTTGGTGGCATGACAAATGGCAGCTGCAGTTAATAGTTGGTGTTGTATCCACTTTTTTGCATTTAATGCCATCCTTATGCCTACGGAATAGAAGTCAAAATCGGTTGACCGGACTGTAAAAAAGGTTTTATATTTAACATTATTTCAAATGGAGTATACATATGAGTACCTACATTTTGAAATTGTATAGTATAACGTTGGTATACTAATGATTATTAGTGCTGGTGTTGCTTTGTTATGTGTGTAGTATTCAACTTAAAAAATATTTTTAGCGATTTGTTACGAGGAGCAAGGTTAATGATTCAATAATGAGAAAACCTGATCTTTACATAGCTAGAACTTATGAAAACATTATGAATAATTTAAGATCGAAATAGCATTGAATTACATATGCTTAATGGTACCTACACAAAAATTGTAGGTATTATTGATACAATGAAATTAAGGCTCTTACAAACAGGCGCGACACGCGAAGCGACACAAGGGCACCGACTGTCACGTGACGAGCGGTGCCTTTGTGTCGCGTCGCGTATCGCGCCTGTTTGTAGGAGCTTCTATGCGTAAGTAAAATGTCGTTTGTAGATATCGCAAGTAGCGATATCTGCCTGATGACTTGTGCGACAACAAGATAGACGAAAAAATACTCAGTTGTGCACTAGATACTAAATATTTATGGAGTCCGAAAATTATGGCATTTTAAAGGGACTTTTCGGGAATGAATATCCGTTGCGTAACAAACGTTCGGGCAAGGAATGCTTGCAAAACAAATTCACGAAGCGAATGATGGCGTTAAGTAGGTATGTATTTATATCGATTTACCCTAATACAAATAAACACGGAATAAAATTATGCTAGGTATAAACGTCAAAAAATGTATGGTTATACCGAAGTTATTCCTATGATAACTTTATTCCGTGTTTATTTGCAAGGCCCTTAGATTCTAACTTTCAGTTTAGTAGTAGTTTTCGCCCAATTTTGTTTCAGCTCAGAGCCTGTAAACAGTCTGCTTCAGACAAAACATTACCTACTCACTTGGAATCAAATAAATATAAAACCACAGCAGAGTTACTTTACGTCGCGTTATCGTTCTAGGGGACTTATTGAAGGGACGGGATCTTTTGTTCCGACTGTCGGATATTACAAAGTCACGTTTGTTTTCATGAAATTGAAAGAGATTCTTTTTACATTCAATCAAAAAATCCACCAGCCCTGTCTGATGTTAAAAAGTTTTAGAATCACTTTTGGTGAACAACTGAACGTAGGTATTGCATTTTCGGGTGTCAAAAACCTTTTTGGTTCTAGTTTATTCCTAAGATTAAAAAAATTGTTGTCTGTAAATTTGGTTTACGGACGATAGTTTAACGTGACAACGTCATAACAAAACATTGATGCGGCGCAAGCGTACAATGAGCGTAACCGTACAATAAGCGTAACGGGACAATGAGCGTAACGGGACAATGAGTCATCCTAATTCGTGCATGCAGTCGGCGTTCATCGATTTATTAAACGTTATAACGTCAATAAAAAAAAAATAAAAAAAGTAGTGTATCTCAGGCATCATTCATCATTTCAGCCGAAAGACGTCCACTGCTGGACATAGACCTCCTCCAATTAGAGGGTTTGCCATAATCGCCACGCTTGGCAGGCGGGTTGGCGATCGCAGTTTGGTGTTAAAAATGCATAGAGAACGCTGCTGCCCATTCTCTAGTAAGGTTGCTTGCTTATATGGCAAAGGTTAATTTTAACAAAACAACGTAGCAAAGTGGAGCTTTGTGGAGAAAATGAATGGTTTATTTATAGTAGGTTGGTATTAGAAACAAAAAGCTTTAAATTAAAATATTCTATGCATTTGGTCTCACAATAATTAGTTCGCTAAGTTACCAAGTTTTTTAATTGTATTAATGGTTTAGCAAACGAATTTCTGGTTAAATTTATCTGAAGACAGTGGCGATCACACTTCAAAACACAGAAGAGTAGCTGATGCGTTATAAATCCTTTTAAAACCCCTTTCGACGACTAAGACCCAGAATTTGGAATATTTTACAATAAACAGAGACCACTGTCTGTCACTGGGCACTGGCAATCCGTAAGTGCCTGTTTGTCCGTCTGCATCACTGGGGTGAACTTTAAGATAATATCATCTAGGTATTTGGTATTATACTAAATAGGTATACGTAATTATATTATTTCCATGATCTTTAGTCATAGCTAGGTTTCTTCATAATCAACTTTAGTAAAATGTCAGAAATATTTAGGAACAATGAATGAGTGTCATTCTGAATTTCGACAGTTAACTATTTCGACACGGCCCCAATTTCGAAAAACAATACGACCACTCATTGCTTCGACAGAACATAATATTCGACAAGTATTAGTCCGACAGAATATAGATTTTTGGATAATATCTAGACAAAGGGCGAAAATTGTTCATAGAATTTCATCCACAAAAGCCTGGCTACGACGCATTACTATTCGATGTTCAACAAAATAGCCCGATAATTTGCTAACATTACTTGGCCATAGGGACCCCAAAAGCGTGCTTTGTTACTACATTATTATAGCGGATAGGCCTTAGACTCTAGGCCTTAGGTCTTGGCGTTTAGGCCTAAAACTGCGTGAAGCGGACGCTGGCGCGGTTCCATACAAAAGTGCTCCGTAGCGGTGACCCGCCCGGGCGTTCTTTGCAGGGGGCACGTGCGGAGCCCGCTAACGCCAGCTTACTGGCTGTCGTTTTTAGAGTTCCGTAGCCAAATGACAAAAAACGGAACCCTCATGGATTCGTCTATCTGTCCGTCCGTATGTCACAGCCACTTTTATCTGACACTATAAGAACTATACTGTTGAAACTTGGTAAGTAGATGTGTTCTGTGAACCGCATTAAGATTTTCACACAAAAATTGAAAAAAAAAACTAATCATTTTGGGGGTTCAAATTCAATTTTTTTTTTCATCAAACCCATATGTGTGGGTTATCTATGGATAGGTTTTCAAAAATGATAGTGAGGTTTGTAATATATTTTTTTTCTAAACTGAATAGTTTGCGGGAGAGACACTTCCAAAGTGGTAAAATGTGTGTCCCCCCCCTGTAACTTCTAAAATAAGAGAATGATAAAACTAAAAAGAATATATGTTGTACATTACCATGTAAACTTCCACCGAAAATTAGTTTGAACGAGATCTAGTAAGTAGTTTTTTTTTAATACGTCATAAATCGTAAACCGCGCTTGCTGCTACAGAACGAACCTTTCATGGGCGAGTCCGACTCGCACTTGGCCGCTTGTTTTTAAAGTGAAAACTTCTTTAGGTGAGTTGATCACTTTTTGGGTGAACAAAAATCATGGAACTTGCGTCGTCGTCACCGAACGCTTTCCATGAGCTATGTATACTGTATATATATGTACTTTTTGGGTGAACAAAAATCGTGGAACTCGCGTCATCGTCACCGAACGCTTTCAAGTTACTTAGTTTTCACTTCTATGGGCAGTCCCCAAAGACTGCCCCGTTTTTATTTTTGCTACTCGTCATTTTGCTAAGTTCTCCCATCGATACGACTGTACATGCACACCGTTAAAACTAAACTACGGGTAATTAATAGAGCCTACCTGCGTGTCCACGCGCGTACACACGCAACGGGTGCCCCTTACGGGCGCCCGCTTAACGCAGTTTCAGGCCTAATACGTGCAGTTTCTACAGATCCAATCATGAGCTGGTAACAGACGGAACGTTAAAGCATAGGCAGACTACTTCAATTTGTGTCATATGGACTTAGGACGTTACAGTAAGCTCAGCCGCTTGTTGCGGCCAGTATCGATAGCACTAAGCTCGTCTAATACCAGTAAATAGCAACTTAATCGAATAGATCAACGTTAATGTTTACTCACTCGGCGTAATCTTCTCCGGTTCTAAGAAACTCTCCGATTCTGGCTCAGTCATGTCCCCGCTGAGGTACCGCTGCTCCATCTCTATGAAGTGGCCCATCGTGACGATGGTGACTGAAAAGTATACCTGCCGCAAACAAATCTTTTAGAGCAATAGAATCCACGAAATGGTTGCTTTAATCGCAAGCGAGTGTTTAAAACTCAGTAGAGAATGTTTATATTACTCTTTATGTGTATTATGATTGTGATTTGCAAAAAGCATGAAGCACGGTTATGGTCTAAATGACTACTTATTGAATTTTATTTCACTACAATCTAAAGACTTGGAGTCTGTGATTGTGTGTGAAATGAAATGCGTGGAAAATTTAACATTGGGTGTGCAAGAACTACGGCTTTGGAATGGGTTTCGAACAGATTTCTAGTAAATATCATCACAATAAAGTACATCCCTATTATAGTATAAGAATAAACAACAAATCTTTGGTATTTCCTACGAAATCTGTACACCTACCTACATATGATTATTATATGCTAGGTGTCCTTATACTTAATAAGTCACGTTCGAAGTTGAACGTGATCGTGAACGCGTGAACGTGATCTAAATTGGAAAAAAAATTAATGAAATAATAAAATAAATAAATAGAATTTGAAAAATAAAAATAAAGTGTTTTCACGAAATTCAAATATGTTTAAGTTTTTTGCAATTTGCAGGTTGGTGACAGGTTGGTGGCAGATTGGTGGCAGATTGGTGGCAGATTGGTGGCAGGTGGCAGGTTGTATGTTGATCTGAATATGTTACGCGACCGTGACAAATGTGTATTTGTAGAATTATAATCATTAGAATCAGTAATACAACTCCTTAAGTTAGTATAATCGTCAAATGTCAAGATTTCATGAAACAGTCATTCAATAAGGTAATACTCGTATGAAATTAGACCAACTCCAGACTGAATTCTAGACCTAATTCGTGTTTTATTTTATCCGCATAAGAGTTGTTTCTTTATTTTTATACAAATGTATAATTGAATGACACCTATTATGAATTAACCAAGTAAACGCACCGGGGCCAAAAAAAATTTTTTTTTAATTAATTTTGCCGGACGGCGGACACGCTCTTATCTTACTTAGTATGTACTTATATGTTTCAACTATTTGTCATTCCATGGAAATTAAAATATTGCTAAACTTTGCAACGCTTAAATGTGAACAGTGTTCCTATTTAATTTTCAATAAAAACGCCTTTATTCGAGGAGACTTCTACGTAGAACTTTTGTCAAAGCTTTAATGGCAATGAATTTGTGTGCATTTGTTGAATAATTCGCAAAAAGAAGCATTGCGTATTTGAACAAAGTGGCAAATTATAATTACCATAGTATAGATGGCTGAGGCGTAGCATCCTCGGCGAAGGCTGCGCCAGCAGCAACAGGATTGGATGATCGGCATGATGTCGGTCGGGAAACTGCAACACAGAGAAAAAGGATATATTATTTAAAATTCAAATTCAAAATTCAAAATATCTTTATGTTTGTTACAGGTTATAACAAAAAAAAAAATCTGTTTGAATATGTCCCGCCTAATAGGCATACAATAATTATGTGTTGGCATTAAGTTTAAAATTATTTTACATGTCAAATTTAGTTATTATAAATGTCAAAATATCAAAATACAGTGAAACTAATACATGGTCAACAAATCAAACAATAATTCAAGAAATCTTGGATCGTGTAGTATGCTTTATCAATTAAAAAGTTACGTAATTTATTTTTAAATACTGGAAGTTCCTTAGTGCTCAGAATGTCAATAGGTAATTTTGTTGTATATTTTTGATGCAATGCCAAAGAAGCTTTTGTTAGAGTTGTTTTATGTGGTACATTAGAAATTTTTAACATATATCTTTTCGGTTTGAGTTTATCAAATAGATTTTCATTTGTTTTTATAAATACGGCTACTTCATAAATGTAAATTGCAGGAAAGGTAAATATTTTAAAATCTTTGAAATATGGTTCATATGAATCAGGAACACGGATACTAGCAATGGCACGTACACAAATCTTTTTTGCGCTTTAAACACTAAATCCCTATTACGTAGTGGCAATGTGGTGGTTAATAGATAATAATATTATGATACCTACTCAGTCTTTTTTCTGTTTGGCGAACGGACACACATACAACGTGTCACAGACTTGATGTATGTTCAACAATGTATGTGTAACAAAACACTTTATATTTTATTTAGATACTTATTTACTATATTGGATATCATGGTTGAAAGTCACATGTTGTCAGTGAAAATGAAGTGCCAAACAATGAATTAAAAACAGTGATTAGATAAATAATTTACTTATATTTGAGGGTTTTATTTTAATTTATGTTTATGAGGTTGAAATGAGCGCAAAATTTTATAAAATAGAATAATACGTAATCAAAACTATAACGGTGTAATGTCAGTAAATGTATGGAATCCGGTGGCCACCCCAATAGGAATCCATATCCATACTAATATTATAAATGTGAAAGTAACTCTGTCTGTCTGTCTGTATGTTAAATTTTCACGCCTAAACCGTTGAACCGATCGTCATGAAATTTGGTAGAGATATAGCCTGGGATATGGAGAAGGATATAGGCTACTTTTTTACGCGATAATCGACATCCACGCGGGTGAAGCCGCGGGCAAAAGCTAGTAAAAATATAAATCAATAGAAAGCTATTAACTTTTAGAACAAGAATTCCAAATCCCTTGTCTTGATTCCTTGTCTGATCGGAGTTATACAGGGTCGAAGTTGAGACGAGGCAGTCAGAGAAACTACCTTAACCGTCGTAGATACAGAAAAAACATGAATCCATAACTTCTTGAGTATTTGCTAACTGAAAACGTCAGACAAATCTCTCTTTTTTAGGGTTCTGTAGTACATATCAAAAGCAAAATATTTTATTTCACATAAACCTACATGGGCACTTATGAAACGTCGGAAGCTAGGTGCACGGTTCCAATTAGTCGTTTCCTATGGAGAAGAACCGGCAAGAAACTCCACGGTTACTCTTTTAAAAATAATTGGCTTTACAATATTATCAAATAACAGTGATAATAGGTATGGGAGGACAGTGTAGGCCTTTCAACAATTACCAGGTATTTAACAAAATAGAAAAGTGCCAACAAATCTACACTCTACTAGGCCTACAACGTTCTCACATTTACAAAATAGAAAATAATCTAAGTATATAAAAGATTAATGACATGATTGCAATTTCAATTACAGTACTCGTAACATATCTGAATAAATATCATGTCCACAAAAGCCACTAATAAGGAATTGGAATTCGATTTGTAGGTAACTAATGTCAAATAATGATAGACATAGTTTATAGTTAGTCAGTTAGTAGTATATAGTTTCGCCATGACGGTCTGTCAGTCTGTCTATCTGTCCGCGGCTTAGCTCAGAGACTTTAAGTGCTAGAAAGCTGTAATTTGGTATGAGTATACATATTAATCACGCCGAAAAAGTGGTAAAATGAAATCTATTAAACGTAAAAAAACATTTTGGGTTTTCAACCTCCCCTACGTGTAAAGTGGGGATGATATTTTTCTCGTCTGTCCCATGTTGTGGGGTATCGTAGGATAGGCCGTTAAAAAATATTGTAGGTTTGTCAAAACAATTTTTCGATTCAGGGATCCGTTTGCGTAATATTAAGCTTTAAAGTGCCAATTTTTGTTAGAGTCAACTGCTTCCCCCGCCAGCTAAACGGTTGTATTTGGATATGTGAAAAAATACACAGCAGTAGCTTAAATAACGAAGTTAAAAGGAAAAATATCACAGCTAAGTAGGCTTCACAAGTTACCGAGTAATAGTCGACCAACTTATATTTACAATTGAAAAACATGTTCTCCCATACATTCCGTATTGAAGAACATGTAATAAATAATCATGTCATTAATCCATACTTAATATTATAAATGTGAAAGTAGCTCTGTCTGTCTGTCTGTCTGTCTGTATGTTACGTTTTCACGCCTAAACCGCTGATCCGATCGTCATGAAATTTGGCAGAGATGTAGGCTGGGATATGGAGACGGACATAGGCTACTTTTTTACGCGATAACCGACATTCACGCGGGCGGAGCCGCGGGCAAAAGCTAGTATTTTATATACTTAGATTGTTTTCTATTTTGTGGATGTGAGAACGTTGTAGGCCTAGTAGAGTGTAGATTTGTTGGCACTTTTCTATTTTGTTAAGTACCTACCTGGTAATTGTTGAAAGGCCTACACTGTCCTCCCATACCTATTATCACTGTTATTTAATAATATTGTAAAGCCAATTATTTTTAAAAGAGTCACCGTGGAGTTTCTTGCCGGCTCTTCTCCATAGGAAACGACTAATTGGAACCGTGCACCTAGCTTCTGACGTTTCATAAGTGCCCATGTAGGTTTATGTGATATAAAATATTTTGATTTTGATTTTTGATTTTGAATGTTAAGTTTGTTCTTGGGATAAATTCAAAATAAAAATAATGTTGATTATTAAAACAAAGGCGTATTGTTATATAATATATTAATCCATCATTTTCATAGCCCTTTCCCAACTATGTAAGGGTCAGCTTCCAATCTAATTGGATGCGGTTAAATAATGGAGCGATTGCCTATTTAACCTCCACACTCCAAGCCTTGGGTAACACAACCAGTCTCATCAAGGGGTATCCGAGGGGGATCTTTCGAGCTTCAACCCGTACCGATTGTCAAATACCTACAAGTGACAAAGTCAAAGTCAAATCATTTATTTCAAATAGGCACATAAAAGGCACTTTTGAACGTCAGAAATTACAAAAATAAAATTAATTGATTCTAGTTGCCCCTTCCAAAAGGTAGTTATGTATGGAGAAGAATGGGCAAAAAACTCCATACTTACTCTTTTAAAATGTTAACAATAGCTTGTATACATTAATTAGTAATTATATGTAAAGACGAGGTACACACGGCTACATATCAAGCTATACAAATCCAGTATACGGTGATCTTGCATTGCATAGGATTTCCCTACAATGAGAGATCAGCTTATACTAGAAATGTGTAGCTTGATATGTAGCCTTGTGTACCTACCTAGAATAAAATTACTATATCACAATAGGTAAATTGAATGAAAAGTGAAGTAATACCAGACAAATTAATTATGCGTTAGATACACGGTGCTCACATATTTACAAAATTTGTAAAAGTATATGATTTTCCTAAAATGTTAACATAATATAATAAGTTAGTGCGTCAGTTAAATTATATTAATCACAGAAAATAAAATTTATATGTGATAACTATATTAATTTTATTTTATGTGATAAAATAAATAAATTATAATAAATAAATTATTTTATTTCTGTAAGTGGGTTTGTACAAACAATGTGCTTTTAATATGAGTTTTAAATTTTCTTTAATTTAATTGTACTATATCAGAAGGTATTTTATTGTAACATTTAACACAAAATACGATCTAGAGGAATGTGACCGCTTTTCTTTAGATCGAATTTTGTTGCTTCGTGTCTAAATATGAAACGTCATAAAAGGTATTAGAAAATTCTAGACACACTTACCGAGGTTCCTTACTGAGCCGTTTTTCATAATTCCTTCTCAGCCACGAGATAATATTATTTAAAAGAGTCGCGTTAGTGGACCCGTGAGCGCCCTCATAATCACAAGTTATTTAAAAATGAAGCTGGCACTTACCTGTTTCGTTTGGATTTTCTTCGAAAAGTCCAAAAGGCATGCTTCAAATTTAAAAAATCTCAGCTCTTCTACCAACGAAACAGGTAACAGAATCCAAGAGATAGCCGGTTTCAACAAGTAAAATTGTAATTTCCAGAGTACGAATACCTAAACAGTCGCAGAAAATTAAGAAACGGAACACCGTTACCAGTCCCGATACAAAAGATCGACAGACTTTTTTCCCCGTCATTTAATATTTTTTTGAAACTATTTTCGAGGTATGAGGAACAGGGTGTAAAGTTCACTCATACTCTATAGTATAGGGAGGATCCTCCGACCAGACGGGTGTTGTGTCTGGTGGGCAACTGCCCAACGGTTGATGTCGGGATGTTGTATATATGCTAGTCGCGCGGTAAACTCTGATAGCGTGATGCAGGATTTGTGACGTCAGGTCTTTGATGCGTAGTTCGCATGTGGCGTTGTTGATACCGCCACACTATAATCGTAACGTGAATAGCATCCTGAAGGTTATTGTGGAGAGGCCAGACTGCCCTTTTCAGATGCACTGGTCCCGTAGACATAGCTGCGGGCCCGGTGCGGAGGAAATATATATGAATTGATATATTGATGTAGAAGATAACTTATGGTCATGTTTTAGTTTTATTTTCATTTTAATTTCATTTCGACATCATTTTGATTTAACTTTAATTTAATTTTGATTTAATTTAATGTTAATTTATTTCTGATTTGATGTTGTTTTGATGGTAATTTAATTTAATTTTGATTTAATGCTATTCTAATATTGATTTTTATTTAGGTACCTATCTAATTTGTTGTTTTGATCGTAATATTGTTTTTATTTTTTAGTGCTACTAACATATTTTTCTAAGTTGTAATACTAACACATTGTGGTTGTTTTCGGAATTAAATTATTTTTATTATTATAATATCATAACAGCGGTGTAAATGACGGATTTAAAGGACAGCCATTATTTTGCGGCCGTTAAAGGTGTCTGCACACAGCGGGCGCGGCGCGGCGGGACCGGGCGTGGCGGGGCGCCGACGCGACGCTGAGCAGTTGTAATGTACTAGATATTACGGAGGACGCCACACAGAGCCGTCCGGCTCGACGCGACGTGACGCGACGCTCTGTGTGGCGTCCTCCGTAATATCTAGTACATTACAACTGCTCAGCGTCGCGTCGGCGCCCCGCCACGCCCGGTCCCGCCGCGCCGCGCCCGCTGTGTGCAGACACCTTTAGTTCATTAATAAAGCTTGCAGCATTTCAGCTGACGGTGAGTCGTTGAGGCGAGGCAGTGTGAGCTGAAAATACATTTCAGCTCCCACTGCCTCGCCTCATCTACACACCGTCAACCACACAGTATGAATGAAGGTTCATAGCGATACCGATGGTCCCAAGCTGAAATCCTGCAAGCTTTATTTGACCACACCACTTACCGATAGAAACCCAAGATGTACCGTTAAAAGGAATGAGGAAGGAGTGAACCCATGATCGGTTACTGGGTAGCGTGTGATGTCGACATTTTCCAAATAATGCCCGAAATCCCTACGAAATATCGAAGTCAAACCTTATTTGGGTATTGCTAAAACTGACATGTTTGGTACATTAAAACTCTGAACGGACAAGGATTTGGAATTAGGCGCGATAGTAATTTATTTTGTACCTTATAACTATTTTTTTATATTTAACCTAAAGGTTGACTGGTAGAGAATGCCTTGTGGCATTAAGTCCGCCTATGTACCACTATTGTACATGAAGTTTCAATAAATAAATAATTTATATTCAGTTCAAAAAGAGCTATTCATCGATGGACTCATTGACGATGGATTTACCTACACATGGCTATTAAAGCCAAAATTTGCAACTTCCTTTGGGAGCTCGCACTGTGTAAAATCACACTACCAAAGATCTATTCATGAACAAACCCCAGGAGCGTTTTAATATCAGTTTTACATGCTAATAACCCATGTATGAATAGATACTGGATTCTATGTATCCACTCTTTACAAATTGTATCAGAGGCGGGTATTTTTATTTTCAGATTGTAATCCCGAGCCTCGTTTCACCGCAATCAGCAATGTAAATATGTGAATGTTACTTTTAAATAACGCAGTGTTTACTGTTACCCAAATACACAAGGTAAAGAACGATTTTTTTTTTAAATTTAGAAACATAGTATTTCTACTAACATAAAATAATAAAATTTTGTAATTTGAAAGCAATAGGTACAGTCAGTTACTGAAATTAGCTGACTTAAATAAATGGTTGAGATTTTTTAGAATACGAATCGATAGAATTTTATATTTCTTAATTTTATTTAAATACCTTTATGAAATCGGCTTATTCCACAAATCTCCCCTGAAAAATCCCCCTTAGGAGGAAAAGTGGAATATATAAAAAACAGTCTAGAATTCACCCCTGCTTATTTCACTAATCCCCCAGAGAAAATCCAGTGGGGACAACTGAACCCTAATGTAAAAAAAATCACTTTCAGGGGGGTCTTGGAATAAGATTTTTTTTTTTTCAATTCTAGTGTTCCCCCTAAGTGGGATTATCAGGGGTGAATTCTAGACTGTTTTTTATAGATTCCGCTTTTCCTTCTAAGGGGGATTTTCAGGGGGGATTTGTGGAATAAGCCGGAAAACTGACCCTAATTTAAAAAAAATCACTTTCAGGGATGTCGTGGAATAAGTTTTTTGTTTTTCAATCCTAGTTTTCGCCCCTAAGGGGGATTATCAGCGGTGAATTCTAGACTGTTTTTTATAGATTCCACTTTTCCTTCTAAGGGGGATTTTCGGGGGGATTTGTGGAATAAGCCGGAAAACTGACCCTAATTTAAAAAAAATCACTTTCAGGGAGGTCGTGGACTAAGTTTTTTTTTCAATTCTAGTTTTCGCCCCTAAGTGGGATTATCAGGGGTGAATTCTAGACTGATTTTTATAGATTCCACTTTTCCTTCTAAGGGGGATTTGTGGAATAAGCCTATGAAATCTACCCGAAACTAGAAAAATATGAAAATCATACGATTATATTGTAAAAAAACCTCAACCATTTCTCATCTCAAGCAAAGGGGGTTAGCTAATTGCAGTAACTGACTGTACCAACCTGGTAAATCGAATTATGTAGCGCTTTTCTACGACATTATGCATCCGTGCTAGGTAGTGTAGGTACGATTTTTCAAATTAACTATTATTTTCTACTACCTATTGAAATTTCAATAATTCATACAAAACTCCTATAGAAAATGACTTTCAGTTTCATGCGAGTGGTGACGCGGCGGCGGCCGGCGAGCGCTACATCCAAGTTCATCGCGGTTACTTGCACTGAAAAAATATTTTGCCTAACTACTTCGGCTATTTCAGGAATAATCAAAGTTTGACAAGACTTTATAAAAGTTAACTTGATTTAATAAAAGTGATACACAACAGCCAGCACAGGTTTTGGTTACATGTTGCATAAAGTTATGTGGTCACTTTTTTGTGTTACATGTTGACGAAAGTTTGGTTATGTATATGTAAAAAAAAAATTCAGTGGGGCTATTTAGTAATTTTAGGACCCTGAAATAGGAATTATTCCAGTTCCTCTGTGGTTAAGGATTTCGGGTGAAGCTCTCTTCTATCTTCGGCCTTATCATCACTTACGATCAGGTGAGATGAAGGCCAAGAGCTTCTCAGTTGTATGTAAAAAAAAAGTAGGTATAGGTCGAATAGGAATTATTACCCGACTTCGCGGCAGCAATGACAGAGTTATGTTTTTTACGCGTATCCGGGTTGATATGCCCAAACATCGCTGGGCAAATCGTCGTACGCTGAGCGTTGAACGATATGGCGGATGTTAGATGTTCAGATCATGAAATGGCGGCGTTTTGTGAAATGGCCAGATAGATCAATATAGCCGATTTCTACGATCGAATCACGATGTATAGACTAGCTGACCCGACAGACGGTGTTATGTCCAAAATTCAGTAATTCATACAAAATTCCCATAGAAAATGCACTTTCAGTTTTCCCGAATTTTCCAAATTTCCCGGCGTTTTTTCAAATTTTTGTTTCCATATAAACCTGTTCGTATTATTACGAGAACATTTTAAAACAAAAAATAGCCAAATCGGGCCAGCCGTTCTCAAGTGATGCGCTTACGAAGGAACCGCATTTTATTAATATTTTAACTTTGTTAGCTTAGTTGTTAACTTTAGTGTGCATGCTGTGGTGTCCTATAAGTAAAGGAGCACACCTGTTTAATACCTGATGTTGCCCTTTATTTATGTGTCATGTATTGTGTACATCTTTTGTTGGAGATCCTAAATAAATAAATCTTACAAATAAATCCTTGCAGCGAGCAACTTCTTGATGACCCTAGTAGCATTTTTGTTCAGGTAGTAGTATTCTATGTAAGTGGCCCAACTGAGTGCCAACAAGAAATGCTACTAGGGGAGCTTCTGTTATAGCTGCATTGCTGCTATACATAATTTATGTTCCACAAATACATACATAACTAGACCCACTGAAATCAAAGCAAGTACCTATCAGTTGAAACAAGGTGCAGGTCAATTCAAACTTTCTTGTTCCTTAGGAACAAGAAAGTTGGCTGACTTGAAAGGTTTAAAACGTTTAATTAAGAGCCCTGGGCCGTAACGCTCCAGAGCTCTTTGAACGCAAACAGAATTGTTATTCAGGACCGCACTCTCTTTTTACGTACATATTTGAAAAAATAAAAATATATCATACTATTTTCAGTAAAACTATTCAATATATGTACCTATAGCAAAAAATCTGTGATCTGCTTATTGAATTTAAATATATGTAGGTGTGTACTTACCTAATCCATACTATAATAATATTATCCTATACTCAAAGTCTCAAATTCAGATAATTTATGTAAACAACGGGGATAACACAACAAAAAAATATCTTCGTAATGGTAATTCACATAAAATTGCAAAAAAAGATGTTCTATTTTCTTTTAAGTACTGATTTTAAGAAATAATAATTAAAAAATAATCATACCGTAATTATTTTTATAAATTTTCGGTTTTAAACAAAGTTATTAATAAAAGGAGATTTTCTGGTATAAAATATTTTATGATACTGGTAACAATGCAGGAGATCCAAACATTTTCACATTTTTTAATCTTCAACAACGCTAATATTACAACTCTCATAAATAGATTCATATTGTAAGTAGCATATCTAGCCACATTTTGGACGAAAACGGCTGTAAACTGTTTCGATTGGAAATCGATTTTGGGACGCCTACGTCTAGCACTGGGCTTAAAAGGGCTGATTATGACTATCATATACCGTGTCTCCGACACACTACAAAAAACATTGTTTGGCAACGGTATTTTGTTTGCATAGTTCTTATAATTAATTCACTTTAATTTTTTCGATGATTATTTACAAAAACATTTAATGATAAAATGTTTTGCACCACTGTCCTGTCATTTTGACAGTGACATTTCTTGACATTACTTTGTTTACATAAATTATCTGAATTAGAGACTTCAGGTATAACTAATATTATAACTGCGAAAGTAAGTTTGTTTATTTGTTACCTTTTCACGCCTAAACCACTGAACCGATCATCCTGAAATTTTGCATATACATACGTTGTCAGGTGTACAGAAAAGGACATGGGGTAAATTTCATCCCGAAAAAAAAAAATGTTCCCGAGGAAAACAACAATAACGTTCTTGTGATAATAGATGGCGCTACGTGTCTTTCGAATCATGATTGAATTATATTATTATAGAAACTTTAGTAGTGTGTTAAGAGGTTTTTTTTTACCCGAATAGATTGTTAAATTCTAAATTTACGCGGGCAATAGCTAGTTTTGTACAAATTCGAAAGTAATTCTATCCGTCTGTCTGTATGTGTTACCTTTTCACACCTAATTCACATAACGGATTTTGATAAAATTTGGCAATGAGATAGATAGCATCCTAGGGAAGGACATAGGCTACCTTTGGACAGGCAGCATTTCTTAAGTTAAGGATATCAAAATTCAAACATTTATGCTTTTGGTAAGAAATAATGAATTAAGTTTTTCAACGTTTTTGGAAATTAATCCCCAAGGGGGTAAAATAGGGGATGATTTTAAAATTGATTTTTTTGTGTAACTTCTTTTCAAGGGATTTGAAATATAGTCATAGTCCGTTTCTTGAAGCAACATTTAGAACATGTATTACAGAAACTTACTCAAAACTCAAGCATTACTTAAAACTCGTTTAAAGCCATTTCATTGGTTGAAACTAGTTTTAAGCAATGCTTGAGTCTTGAGTAAGGATCTATAATACGGGCCTTGTTCTTTATTTCATAAAAATCATCCCACTCGGTTAAAAGTTATTACAATTTAAAGTGATAAAGTAACCTTACTAACATGAAGGTATTACGAATTCAATGGCGGTACTAGAGTAGGTATTACAAATAATTTGTGAAAATAAATGAATAATTATTATTTTAAGTAAGACACTCCTGGGAAAACTGTCGTGATGTTATGTGTGTGTTAAGAGGCCGTGCACGAAATCGACTGATTTTGATCAATTTTGTTCATTGGTTGTGAGAAAGGGAAAAATAAGTCAAACAAAATTATTTGAGATTTGAAAAGTCGTGTTCTTTGTTTTGCATGTGGCTGAAAGAGATTTTTCAAATAAATTAAGTGTTCACGGTAAATTACTAATATTTGCAACAAGTTTTCCGAAAAATGACGCGAGACTGACATTTGATCATCTTTCTACAAGAAACTACTTTTGATTTTGAACATTAAAAATATCATTAACATCATTATATGCTCTTCTTGGATATGGCGGAACCACTTTTTTCAACTTCCATACAAAATATAGCAGAAAAATAATATTGAAAAAACCTTTTTTTTGTTTTCAACCCCGTCAGTAATATATTTTTTTCCTATTATTTGGCAAATCATATCAAGAAATTTAAAAATCACAAATTAGTCTTCAGCTATCCTTGAAATATAATCAAAATTTTATTTAATGATTATACAATATCTTCATTAAGTAAATCCATGGCGAAATAAACTATATTTTGGAGACCACAAAAATGATGAAACTATTAAAAGCTGCTGTGACTGACACGAATGGTTTAGCACCATGAAAACTGTACTTTTATAGTTACACAGACTTAATGTTTCGATTATTTCAAGTTTTCTCACAATTAGATAAGAAATTGCCAAAAGAGAGATTTTTTCGTCCACGGACCCTTAAATGCAAAAAAAATTGTGAAAAAATCTCCGAGTCTATTTGAACAATCTCATATACATTGATAAATGTGAATTATTTTTCGTCAAGTCCCAAAAGACACACATTTTAGTGAACGTATGGCATCAGACATCCAGAAGGACACATTTTACGACAGGTATATTCGATTTAGTAATATTAAACGAACAACCCTCACATAAAGTATCTTATCGTTATATTTTTATATGGCGTCCCAAATGTCGACACCTGTCCTCTGCTCTATCTCACTCTGGCATGATATTTTAACGATCAATTTAGATTATTGTCAGATGACATTCTGCGGCAGTTTGGGTCCCAGCTCAAATAGCTGTCTCAGAAACATTCTGTTTGATTACAATAAGTACCCAATAGAACATGAATATCCATCAATTTCGATAATCAAACACATTTAGGTATGTACTTAGTAAAAAAAAAAACATCTGTGTACAATGTAAAGATTGTAAGATCACACACACGCACACACACACAAAGAGCATGTGTGCATCTTATAATTGTTGTATTTTTGTCTTTTATTGTTTTTCTCTTTTTCTTTTGCTTATTGCACATTGTTATGAATTTAACCATAAATGGGCGAAGACACTGGCTCCTGTAACACAGGTTGCTACCTAGCTCAGGAGCCAGGGCTTCAAACAAAGTTTGTAAAAGCTGTATTTGTGTCAATAAAAAAAAAATATTATTATTATTTATATTTATTTATAGCACAGCAAAAGAAAAACCGATGTAAGACAGTTGCGAAATGAAGTTACCAAAAAAGATCATAAATTACACTCCGCAAAAACTCGCAAAGCTACGAACGAAATACCACTGTAGTAAATGACTCACGCTACGAAAACGCTACAAGTTGACGTACGGCCACTGACACCGTAGCACGTTAGAGGTTGCTACGATGCCAATGACCGCTTAAAGTCTGTCCACATGAAGCGACATACGCACGGACAAAAATATGTTTCGTCTATACTCCATTTACATAGACAAATAACCGCTAAATAACGACAGTTATTGTGTAATATTGTTGAAATTACTGCACTTTAGATTTTTTTTTAAATGTTAATGGTAAAAAGATTACAGTGCTTTGTATTTATCGTGAAATAACGGAGTTTATTAAACGTTTACATCGAAATAACGAAAGGGTGAAAACAGTTATTTGTCTAATGTTATAATAAATGGAGTATAAACTAAATGATTGAGTACGAAAAAGAACAGTGGATATACATATATAGGGTGTATCTATTCAAACACGAAATATTTTAAGAAATACACTTATATGGTAAAGAAGCCATGGAACGATTTTTTTTTAAATCCGAGTATATTATTAAAAAAAAAAAATTACTTGTTAAGATGATTAATTATCAAAAGGAACCGCGCTCGTGCAGGTACCATCGCCGTCGCCGCGTCCGGGCGGGTCATTCATAGAATAAGTAAGTAAAGGTTTTTTTTGCAAAATGTCTCAAGCAATTTTAAAATTATAATAATTATGTAAAATTATAAAACACAAACATTTTTTTTTTCACTGCTATGGCTTTTTTACCATAGATGTTTCTCTTAAAATATTTCGTGTATGAATAGACTAGCTTTTGCCCGCGGCTCCGCCCGCGTGGATGTCGGTTATCGCGTAAAAAAGTAGCCTATGTCCTTCTCCATATCCCAGGCTATATCTCTGCCAAATTTCATGACGATCGGTTCAGCGGTTTAGGCGTGAAAACGTAACATACAGACAGACAGACAGACAGACAGAGTTACTTTCACATTTATAATATTAGTATGGATACACCTTATATTGTCCTTAAAAAAAGTAGGCAAAAACCTCGAGAACTGTGTCTCAAAAACGCGAACAAATAACATGCAATACGCGCAAATCAACAAACTGCCAAAATGAGCTTGATTAACATGTTAATACAAGGCTCGTATGTTACATATAAGTGAATAATTTATTGATGTTTGTTACCTTGACTTACACGTGAGAGTCGCGAGCTGAACGTTCCATCTGGAGAGGATCTAATAAAGTTTTTGTTCAGTTTCGTCCTTCATAAAGAAAATTATGGTACTGTAATTTTACTAAATTACAGTACCATAATTTTGAGTTCCGTGAGTTCTTAATACTTACTTGTTATTCAAACGTTATAAAATAAATGCAAAACAGAAACCTGGGTCAATTAAAAAACGGGATGCAACTCTCTGTATTTGAGAGAAAATGAATAGGTGGGAAGAAATACTTCATACGCTACAGTATGCTGAAAAGATGAGCTGGCTTACAGTATAGCTAAAGTAGATTTTTTTCTAATTAGGTAGATACATTCGTGAGCCAAAGTTGTGGGTCAAATCTAGTTATTCATAAGCTATACTGAACTTAAACTGGTTCAATGAAGTGACCAATAAGCCACACTTTGTATAACATTGTTACAGAGGAAGCGGAAAGTTTAACGAAGGAACTAACGATGCTGTTGACATATAGTGCACGAACAATTTCTTCAAACAAAGAATACTTACACAATGGACCGTCCAAGATAATATAAGAAAGAGCGGAGCACTTTTAATGCCTACTTGCAAACAGTTGCGATATCTTTAATCCTAGATTGAACTAGATTTAAACTTAATTCTTCTCGATTCTGAAGGAAAAGCAAAAAATTAATTAAAATGGAGCTTAAGTACAAGTTTTTATTACCGACAGTGTAATTGGTTTAGGTTAGTTCGCCGGTAACTGTACGTCAGTGACAGTCTTCGGCAATCGAGCCCTGAAGCTTTGTGTATCGGAATATCCTGTAATTGGTTCATGTAGGACACACATTTTTTGTTCCCATTTACGTGCGGAAATTATTCGTAGATTAGCTTTTGACTAACAGGCAAACTGGAGCTGGTTCCATTCCCTACCATTATTCCATTTAGAATCAGTTTACAATCTTAAGGTCATGGCACACTATACCGACACCGCAACGGCACCGCAACGGCACCGCTTCAACCCAGCAATTAGCTTGTCATTCAAATTAGAGCATTAAATCGTGTGTCGTTTAATATATTTCATAATGTCAATATGAAAAAGCCAACAGCTGGCAGTCAGCGCGCTTGCCGCTACCATACAACTCAACTCGCAGCTCGCGCGCTGCTAGTGCCCCGCCAACCGCATGCTTACTGCGCGCCGACCCAAGTCGCAATGTAAACAAGTCAATGTAAACCGAGACATTATGAAAACGTAGTCCTAGGCGCGTAGTTAGCGCGCTGTCGGCTAGCCGTAGCCGACGCCGTGCTGCAGCTGTGCAGTTACAGTGCCGGTATAATGAATCATGACCTTTACTTGGTACAGCCGGTTAACGGAAGTGCTTTCGCAGAGCAATCGAACGGGGCTTACGGAAATAAGCGGAGCTTATCATAATCATAATAATTTATTTGCAATAACTATAGCTATTGGTACAGTGTTGGTCTTAAAGTCAGCAATCAAGTTCCTAATACATAGTAAGAAATTTGGCACGTAGGTTCCTTATGAGGTCTAGGAGTGCACTAAGAAAGGATTTTTGGAAATTCCACGCCTAAGGAGATAAAATAGGGGATGAAAGTTTGTATGAAAGTCCGTCGGTTTTGAAGTTAGTTATCTTCAAGTTTTGTGTTTAGGCTGACGATTGAAAATTAATTTATACGTATCTCAGCGTTTTTGATAATTCCACCCCCGAAGGGTTAATAGGTGATGAAGTTGAAAAGTCCTTAATTTTCGAAGAAAAATCACTAAATTTACTATCTAGGCTTATGGTTGGAAGCTAACGCAACGCTGTTGTTAGAATTTCAACCCTGAAGAGGGTGAAAAGGGGGATAAAATTTTGTTTTTAATTAAAGATCTTTATTTTTTAAGTTAAAATCACTAATATTTCGGCTTATGATTGGAAACTAACACAACGTAAATCGTTGTTTTTTTTTTATTATTTCAACCCACTTTGTTCTGATAATGGGGATGAAGTTTTGTGTTGAAGTTGTTCATTCGCAAAATTTTGTATTCAAGTAAAAACAATATAAGTACACGTGTACTGTTTCTCCACCAACCGCGGCAAGTGTAGCTTAACGAGAACAAGTGGAGCTTTAAGAGAATCGATATAGATATAGATTAGGTATATAGAGAAATACTGTGAAGTATTTCTTTACAGTATTCCTCAAATATTGCTATTGCAAATCTCAAATAAGCTCTCTAGTGTTATTGTTATAATAAATACATAATCTAGAAAAAAAGAATTTATACGCTACGCAGACATAGTAAAATAAAATAGTAACGAAGACAAACCTTACATTGAATATTCGAGTCTGATGCCGAAAATATAATTTTTAGAATTTTGGTCTGTTTGTTTGTATGTATGTTCCGGTTCGCACAAAAACGGGTGAACGGATTTTGACGATATTTCGCACACAGATAGTTTATAACCTGGATTATCTTAATATTTTCATAAGTGAGCATGTGTTTTGTCGACTGTACCTATGGCAACCTTATAAATCATGTGCCGTTGATAATCGTCAACGTACCTTATATAATTATTATAAGTAATACCGCTAAGCTTAATCATTACGCCACTCCAATTCATTCTAGGCCAACAGTTTGAGTTTTCCTCTTTTGGAAATGTACATAAAGATGTATATTTTTAATGCCATACATACCCAAATCGATATAACAACTGAAATCCAGAATATCAAGCGCAAAGTATAAGGATATCCAATGTCATATTTTTCAGAGGTATCAAAAACAACAATCAAATTGTTATCTTTGTCTTACGAACGCAATACTTTCAGTAAACTCGCGATACTATAAACCCTGCTGACGTCATCATGACATCTAAAAGATTGAAGAGACTTTTTACTTTAGTCTTCTCATCTTTTGTTCAAAGGACCGTTAAATTACGTACCTAAATAACAGCTATTAAAACAGTTAAACATTCAAAAATCTGTCTTTTTGCAGAAAATTCCTTTTGAAGATAAAATATTTGCCACAAAATTCTTAAGCAGTTTACTATCAGTATAATGAAAGCACTTGAGTCGACTTTCCCATTCTATGTTTCACAAAATATGCACGATTTCATAAAGGTATTTTTCCCTTTCATTATACAGATGGCCTTAACGAGGGAGTGATGTTACGAGCCATGGAATGATACTTCTGACCACAATGGCTCCTCGGGGACAGGTCGCAAAAAAATTGGAATTTGTCGAGCAAATGTGAAAATATCCGTATCTTCGGTTTGAAGCCCTTGCCAGCTGGTAGCGGTCCCCGCCCGCCAGTTTTAGCATTCCAGACCGAGGAAAATATCCCACTGACACAATTTTTTGCTCGTGAATGACACAACTTTGCCTGAAATATTATGTCTCAAGAGTTAGGAATAGTTTAAATGAATAAAGGACTATTAATATTGTCCGACAAAATATTACGAGTGAAAGTTATCAAAATATTACGTGTATATGATATCGGTTATAAAATATTACGTGTATAATATGATCTTGAAAAATATTATATAGATTTACAAATATTTATCAGAATACAACTTTAAGCTTTATTTATTTATTTGATTTGTTTTCTTTAAGATTATCTCTTTTTCCTCTTTCTCAAGTATTTTTAATGATGGTCTGGTTTTTTGAGTACTTTATGCGGCCTACCCAAATGTCCTTTCTTTGGTATTGTTCGTCGAGTCGTTGAGCTCCTTAAATCCTGAGTTGAGCTACACGTTTACTGACAAATGCTTGCACTGACTGGACAGGTCCACTCAAAATTGTGTGGTTCTTTCCTCAAAAGACCATTTCAGACACGGATCTACATGGTCCTCACATGATCTGACCAAGATTATGTCTGGACTTTAAAAGAGACTTTGACCCCTGAGTTTGTTTCGCCATTTCTTCTCAGGGATAGTCAGATAGGAAATGTCGACTTCCTCAAGCTTGTTTTTATATTTTTTATATGACGTGTAAAAGTGATTCCGATATCCTATTTACAGAATAAACGATTTCATTTCATTTCATTTCATTTCATTTCAAGCTGGCGACGTTAAGGCGAGGTTCTTCAAGTTAACCTCTAGGAAATGTAATTTTAATGTAATTTTATTTAGAAACGGTAATGACTAAGCACGTGAAAAATTTATATGTTGCTTTTGAGACGTAGGTACGTCGGGCACTCGTTACATACTTGGATAAAGTTCGCTCGATAGAAAAAAAATCCAAACATACCCTTATTTTGTAGATTAAAATCATTTTATTTCAATTATATACCACATTATGTATTGAAAATTACGTCAAAATAATCGTCTATGATGACGTCGATGTAGGTAGAGAACAGCTACGATTCGGTAGTTCGTTCTAACTGAGTTTTTAAGAAACTGATGGGACCTATCTTCACATAAAGAACTATCTTGAAAATATGCACCTGCTGTGAATTCAACTGACATCATTCAACAAAAATTATTCTAAAGAATATATCTTCTTATGCTATCGCAAAACATACCTACTGAAAAGTGGATAATTATTTTACTAATTGCCTGTATTCTAAGTCCCTTCACACTACTAAGACCTAGTTACTAACTTGAAAGCCAGGTATGGAACAAAACATCAAAGTTGCGCCATTTTCTAATTAAGCTGTGCAATCAGTGTACGTAAAACTATGCATTTATTGATTAAGGTTTCCTACGTAATTATTTAAGAAGGTTGAAAGGTACATGAGAAGTGATCGACTTCCCCGCCATTTTGTACGCTAACCTATTACCGAGATAACGATACAAAAATGCGAAATAATTGCGTTCGTTTGATCCCTTGCTGAATCGTTATTACTTTACATTTATTTGTGCAATTAATATGTAAGATATTTAAGGATTTATTCTATAAATCGTACACTTTAGAAACACGATAACTTGTAGTTTCCTGATAGAAAAAAAAAATCCAAAGTAATCTCTAATAAACCCTTAGTACGGCGTAAATACTTCACGGAAGGTCATTAGTTTTTTAATAATAACAAAACCTCATGTTTTCCATAACGTTTTACATTTTCAAAATGTGTATTTGTTTTAATAATACGAAGGAACTACCTAAATTATGCAGACCTCCACGATTCGTTCCATCAATTAGCGCCAGAACCTCAGTGCGCCCTTAATCATAAACTAATATTATTTCAGATAAACAACTACAACTAATGAGTAAACGGATTCATAATCAAGAGGGAAATTAATGGCTAAATTATATTTTTCTAGTTTTCCCCAGACCTCCTGCGGAGATGTCGGAAATTATGCCATGAGAATGTACTACCGGGATAGTTTCCCCATGTCCTAACCCATGTCATGGTCTATCCGTGAGCCCATCTAAATTAGTTTAGCTGTGAAGGCGTGAAAAGGTTGCAGACAGACAAATAGATCGGCAGACAGACTGACCGGTCAGAGTTACTTTCGCATTTATAACATTAGTATGGATGGATGGTAGGTATGGAATACGGGAATTATGCATGCTTTGATCCAAGTAGCATGTTGAAATTAGAGCATGGTTTCCGGTCGCTATTACTGAAAAACCGGGATACCGGTATTTTTTTCCGTTTTTTTAATACCGAGATTATGCTTTATAAAAACAGTATATTATTTTAAAAAAAATAGTAAAACAAGCAAGCACTTTCTATTATATTTTTCTTTATTTCTTTTTTATTTATCGGTTTTAATTATTTAATTAATGTTGCTTCCCATACTTATTAACAATGTTATTTGATAATATAGTTTCTTGCCGGCTCTTCTCCATAGGAAACGACTAATTGAAACCGTGCACCTAGCTTCTGACGTTTCATAAGTGCCCATGTAGGTTTATGTGAAATAAAATATTTTGATTTTGGTGTTTTTCATCAATGTTATTAAAAACACACACACACCAAAAAATACGAAAATACCGGTATCCCGGTTTTGATATTTTTACACTGGAATAATAACGGTATTGCCATAAATCCCAAATATAAAAAAAAACTTTTTTATCCTAAAATATACAAAAAAAACCCAATACCCATAGCCCTAGTAGAAATGTAACCTATAAAACGCAATATAAACATACGAGTACCTACTTAGTTTATGATGATACGATAAATAGTTCACTACATTATTATCATTCATTTATTAATTTTCTTTCTTACCTTATCATCGTATGAATACTTGTGTATTTCCTTTTGATTCATTATATTGCTGGTTTCAAGCCTCCCTATGGACGGGTGGCCTCGCGTCTAGCTTTGTTGCTCGTTTTCTGAAGATCAGAATCTTCTTTATAGAGTCGTGTAAACAAAGGATTAGGAAAGTTGTGCGAATGTATGGCTGACTGAACCTTAATTAAAAGGTTCACTTATACTTCTTCTTTATAAACAGATAAGCTTAATTTTACGTAGGATTATGTATTGTAACCTAAATATTTTTGCTCGAAACCAGACGGTAGGTAGGTAGGTATGGAGAGTTGTATTGTAGGTATTCGCCAATGAAATGCACCTGCGACACCGGTTCTATCAGATGAAATGAACGATATATTTGAAATGCTAAAATGCTACCTACGCTAAATCTGATACTTTTTGTTCAGTATCATAAGGAGAATTGAATTTAACAGGTCCTAAATTTACTACGTGATATTAAATTAGTTTGTAATTTGGTTTGACTACTCACAAAACAGAGATTTTAACGATCTGTAGCTAATCCAGCGTTTTGTCAAAATCCATGTATCAGACAACCGTTGTATTAGAGCCATTTTTACCATGATACTTAAAATGTTATTCAAAAAAGTTCAGAGAGCTTTGATAAAACTGTTTTTGACAAGTTTTAGCTTTTGCGTGTAGGTACCAAAAATAGTGTATTTGGGATTTTAATAAGAAGAGTAGGCTACGGATTTACTATCTAAAGTTGCAGATTTAAATGGGCTGCCAAGATTGCTTGCCATCAAGTATTTTAGCACCTCTGGGCCTCAAGTCTGCTATTACAATAGTGTCAGAATGGTCTCTTCATTGTGAGTTTTTGACAGATTTGCCGTACAAACACTGTCAAATACTCACAATGGCGAGACCATTCTGACACTATTGTAATAGCAGACTTGAGGCCCAGGCCACTTGAATATAATAGTAATGGAAGCAGATTTAAACTTAAATCTTCGATGTGATTTATTTCCTAGTTTACATGATTGGATTTTATGTTAAGTGAATTTTTATGGAGCCACTCGATTCAGACAGTGTACCGAAGTTTCTGGAGTGCGAAATTAGCTACTCCATCTAACAACTGAAAATCAAGAAAAGCCCTGGAGAAGATCGCAAAAAAAATTACATATTAAAAGCCATCAGAGAGCCAATGACACCTATTTTAACCACTATATTCAACGAAATCTTGAAACAAAAGTCGATACCACCCGACTGGAATACTGTCATTATAACCTCACTCTAAAAAAAAGGGGGTCCAGGCAAAATGGACAACTACAGGCCACTGAGTATGCTTCAAACACTTTATAAATTATTTACCAGCCTAATATTAAGAAGGATATCAAAGACCTTAAACGAAAACCAATTAAAAGAGAGCAAGCAGGATTCAGATTGGGCTTCTCTACAAACGACCACATATTCACGATAACACAGATTATAATCGAGAAGTACATTGAACACAATAAAGAACTCTATATAGTCTATGTATTTATCTTTAATATTTTATGTGAACTCCTTGTTCACGAAGAGAGTGCTGGTTCCTGGTTGAGTTTCGGCGACCTATTTGGGGAAACCGAAGGTTTTGTCTATACGGTTACGGATGAAGTTATCATGACGAAAAATTATTGGACATACATTGTCAAGGACGGTACGGTTGAAATCTGTCGGGCATATCACCGTCCCGGTGAATCAATCTGTGATATTTATTGTTTTCGTTAGTTCTCATCTTGCTAATGGCAAGTACTTGCACAGACACAATCTAGTGTCTAGGATTATCCACCGGCATCTTGCCTTGCAGTACAACCTTGTGGAGGCCGAAGTAGCATGCTACAGGTATGTGTAGTTCTCGAGAATGGTCACGCCACATTGAACTGAGATCGATCTATCATTACTGACAGGACTACTGTAGCCAATAACCCTGATATTGTGCAGATAGACCGACAAGAGCGCCGTGCATTGATTGTTGGTATCGCTGTATCATGACGAGAATCTCGTGAAAGATGAAAAAGACAAAAAATTAAGTATCTCGATTTAGCACACGAAGTTGTCGACGATGACGGACGTGGACTCTGCAATCATTGTACCGATAATCATTTAATAGCCTAATAGCGGAGAGCCGCGATCAACGCCTCAGGAGGCTCTCATTGCACGGATTCAGTATAAGCAGTACTCCTGGACAACTCTCTACTACTCGAGCTCCTAGGCATGGAGTTGACATCTGGACTCAACTTCGGCTCCACCATCGAGTGCAAAGCTCAAACTGCGGGCAAGAAACTGGGCGTCCTAAATAGGGTGAAGCGATACTTTACGCCTAGACAGCTTTTAACCCTTTACCAAGCACAAGTCCGATCCTGCATGGAGTATTGCAGCCACTTTTGGGATGGCTCAGCTAAGTACCAACTTGCTGCGCTTGACTTGGTGGAACGCAGAGCTAAGATGCTCATTGGCGACGTAAAACTGGTGGATGCCAAGCTTCATAGCTTGGCTCATCGCCGCAAGGTTGCCTGCTTGTCGGTCTTCTACAGATTGTACTTAGGCGAGTGTGCCCATGAACTCCACGACCTCATTCCACCGGCCCCCTTCTACCATCGGACATCTAGACGCACTGCAAGTTACCACCCCTACCTAGTATTATATTCCACCAACTCGCACTAAGCGTTTTCAAACGTCTTTTATAATGCGCACAGCAAAAGAGTGGAACTCTCTGCCTGCATCTGTGTTTCCGAACGCATACAACCCTAATCTATTCAAATTGAGAGTGAACAGGCTTCTTCTGGGTAAGCTCACTCCATCGTAGACTTTGTCTCTGTCACCCAGACCTAAACTAGACTCAAGTACAAACCCGTAGTAAAAAAAAAAACACGGCACGCATACCGAGGAGGTTCCTCTCTCAGGAGCCCTGCCCTGACCACTTAAAAATGTAAATTATGTATAACATGAATGATATAAAGGCAATATGATAATAATATTAATATTCATACACTTATGCTTGAAAACAAATACATTAATCCAACTAGTGGCTTCTAGCTATGTTTGTTGCCGGGGAAGCCGGTACAGGGCCAGGATTTCCGCGCAGAGAAACAGAGCACAGAGATAAGGAAACTATGCACGATATTAAATAAATTGATCAGAAAATCTAGGTGAACTGGGAACACTCACGGAATAAAAAGCTATGGCAGATTAAAAACATAAGCCTTAAAAAAGTATAAATGCAGCCAAAAAGAATTTCAATAATAAATTGTTTAACAATTTTTTGTTCGGCTTTTATTTTTTGCACCAATTTGCATACTGTTTCAAATATAACTTCATTGTATTGTTTCAAACGCGGTTTTTTATGTTGCCTATTTGATCTTTCTTTTATGAGTGGTTTAAAAATACACAGCACACCAATTAAAGCGGAGTCCTATTCTCTATCTTCAAAATTCTTGACTAGATTACGAGTAAACTCATAAGAGACCAAAACGTGAGCAGTCTCTTTCTATTAAAAAGATAACTCAAATCGACAGTGGGATCTCCAAGTGTAAAAACATACAAATAATGCGTCGAATAGAAAGAACCATAGCAAGAGTTGTAATCAAAGAGAATTGTAGGTATAGTTCCGAATTACTACTTGTACTGCAAGGATCAAGGTCGAATATTTTTCATATAAAGGTATACGGCCATAAATTCAGCCTTGCTATCAGCTAAGGTGATATATTTACTGTCTTAATAATTACGAACACGCTCTCTATGCATAAAAGACCCATCAATCGACCTACTGTTCCATACCCATAACTAATTGCATTGTAATAAAACTACTACTAAATCAACAATAATATTCATAAAATAAATTATCATACATTTTTAAGCAGTTTAACCTCCATGACTTTAACTAACAACATTTACATTTTTAGGATTCCGTATGTCCGAATGAAAAAACGGAACCCTTAAAGATCACTCGCGTGTCTGTCTGTATGTCTGTCAGTTCGTCTGTCACAGCCAATTTGATCCGAATCGAATGGATCGATTAAGTCGAAATTTGGTGCACATATATAAATTTCAGTGACTCAAACACGGACGTGTAACCGTAACCAAATGAATTTTGATTAAGGAGCTCACTTTTGGGAGACAAATAAGAAAATTTAAATACAGTTTCGCATGCTGTACCGTGTGAAATATCAAGTGAAAGCCTACGGAGAGGGTAGAAGTATATTTGTTTTATAATTTTAAAATAAATAGTTTAAAGTTATTTAAGAATACAGATGAAAATTTACCATTCCCCCTTATCTCCGAAACTACTGACCCTAAATGAAAAAGTACGGAAAATGGTTATATACATACCTAGGACCTTACAAATAAACACGAAATAAAGTTATCCTAGGAATAACTTCGGTATAACCATACATTTTTTGACGTTTATACCTAGCATAACTTTACTCCGTGTTTATTTGTATTAGGGTTATAGATTAATACCTAAAGGAAAACCTATAAGAAGTCTTAAAATAACATGGTAAATCTCCCAAAACCGAGCGTACAAACTTACGTTAGCAGTTGGAATGTATGGGAGAACATGTTTTTCAACTTCCATGTAAACTTTGTTCTTGGGATAAATTCATTCCAACTACGGAACCTTTTATTGTGCGTGGTCCGACACGCACTTAGCCGGTTTTATATTATGTAAAATCCCATGAATATAAAATGAAATAAGTAGTTTATGTCAGATATTTTATAAGCCGCCTAAAAATTCTTTTGAAATCGTGACTTGAACTGAAACCAAACTACGTTTTTCACGATGACATCAAACAATTCACTGTGACTAGTAAACTATCTTCAAGACTGAGATCACTTAAAGCAAAACAAAGTTTTAAATTACGTTTCTTCGAAACACATGAAGATGTATTCGTTTGACTACGCTCTGAAAACAAATATCCCTCCCGAGGCATAGAATATATTCTGTTTATTAAATCGTAACACAGCGCGTATTGTTCGTTATAAATAGGGCGGTACATTAATAACTAGCTTTTGCCCGCTACTTCGTTCACGTGGAAGTCGTAAGACACCACAATGTATTAAAATAACAGACACATTTTGCAGCAGCTCGTCTTGAGGTCGACACCCGCAACCTTCAGTAGCAATATCCCCTTACATTCGCCGTTTTTCGTTTTTAGTGAATTAATGAACGCCTGCAGGATTACATACTACCTAATGGCTCACCATAGATACCCTTAAACTCAAACTCAAAGCATTTATTTAAATTTTTCTTTCTTTCTTTCAATTAAACCATTTACAGGCACTTTTGAATTTTCAAAGAGACGGTCAGTTAATCTGAAAGTTGAAGCTAGATGCCCATTCCAATACGTAGATCACTTTGGAGAAGAACGGGCAAGAAACTCCAAGGACACTCTTTTAAATCAAGGTATTACAACATTCTGGGTACATTATTCTTGTTGCTTCTATATGTGAGACAATGTAAAAACTAATAAAAAAAATTAAAATATAAAATTAAAAATAAGCCCTGGCAGTCAAGAGATGACCAGTCCCAACTGACGGCGCCCGTTCACGAACATGACGCGTGGATCAGCACCATCCAGCTCAGCCATTTTGTAGGGAACCGATGATCCAACACACGCGCCACCATCAGTGAGACATTTAAGTGAGCATGACATACTCTCAACTGCCATACTCTTTCAAGTCAACATAAATTATAATAACATAATAAACGGCTCCACGGTATTCACATACGTACTTACTGATACATATGTACATACATACCTACATAAACTCACGCCTTTTTCCCCTGTGGGGTAGGCAGAAACTATAGAACGCTACCTGCTACGCTCCTTGCGTACTTGTTTTGCTTCGTTAAAATTCATACTACACACCTGACTTTTCTGAAGAACATCACCAGTTAAGTCACTAATATACAGTGTGAGTCTTTATAATGTGCACATATCGAAATGAGGGAATCTATGCCTAATTTTATCTACGGCAAAAATATAAACAAAATCTAAATTTTTATTTTATTTTTTATGGAATTTAAAAAAAAATGTTCCCAGTGTAACCAAAACGGTGTAACTTTTAAACTAAATGATCTATCACGATGAAACAAACTCCATAATGATTGAAAGTAATTAGGTGTCCTCCTAAAATAAAAATTGGGGAAAAAACTACCCTCAATTGAAAAGAAACATGTTTTTTTAGCAAAAATCTGTTTTTTTTTTCATCATTTTTTACAATAATTGTAAAATTTCTCAATAAGGGGGCGTCTTATTAAGAAATTTTGAAATAAAAATTCCATAAAAAGTTAAAAAATTAATTTAGTTTTTTTTTGTATTTTTTCCGTAGATAAAATTAAGCATAGCTTCCCTCAATTCGATATGTGCACATTATAAAGACTCACACTGTATGTTCTCCTAGGGCGTCCCCTCTCGGCGTTTCCGCTCACATCTGCCTTGGAAATACCTTATGTCGCCTTTGATTCATCCTCTTAACATGACCAATCCATCTAAGCATACTCTTTTAAATTTTTGTCACTACATCTTCTTTTAAACCATACCGTTACATTATCACATCATTTTTCAGCCCATCATTCATAATCACGTCACACATGCTTCGCAAGGAACGCAATTACACAGCATTTATTCTACCGATAAATACATATGACTGGATACATTCTTACCGATTATTCCAGACGAACGGCTATCACTAAAATAATATAACAGTAGACTGTAAACACACGGGATTACTCATTAACAGTCACCTAACCATAGATATTTCATCATCATCATTTCAGCCGAAAGTCGTCCACTGCTGGACATAGGCCTCCCCCAATTGGGGGGAGGGGGGTTGCCATAATCGCCACGCTTGGCAGGCGGGTTGGTGATCGCAGTATGTTGTTGAAAATGCATAGAGAACGCTGCTGACTATTCTCTAGTAAGCCCCTTAGTGGCCTTTTACGACACCCACGGGAGGAAATGAGGTGATGCTATTCTTTACGTCCGGCGCCACACGGTACATACAAGATATTTAATTTTATTATAACCAAAGATGACAGAAGAAGCCGAAACTTCATGTTTTTCTTTTTTCTACGAACTATCATATTATAATAGCATATCCAAATGTAAAAAAGAAGCACAAAAACCATCAATTGTTAGGAATCCAACTTACCTAGGTTCACAAAGCAGTCGTCGAACCGTTAAGCTATTTGTTGAAAGTTGACTAAAATAGTCGTTCGTATATATTATTGACTGCTTAGCTCCATTAAAGTATAGCGGGATGAAAAATTTTACATTATTGATAGCATTCGTTCCCTATTCAACCCAGTGAAGTAGTATCCGAATAATTCGACTCTTGTATAGTGGTATATTGTGTTCAATCAAATAATAGTAGGTAGGCCTCATTAAGAAGTTATTTCACCATACACATGTATAAATTGTGTTCTCTCACATCTCAGTCTCATTTCCTACGAAATGTATGAGTTTTCTTTTTTGCAATTTCTTACTTTTCTGTACTCAAACCGCAGTTGGTCCAAAAGAGTTTTTGACCTTTATAAGTGACAGGATCGATTTTCTTTATCATTTTCTTGCTGACTGTACACTTTTTCAAAATCTGTGAATGTAGATCAATTTTTTTTTTAAAGTTAAGGTCAGTCTCCTAAGACCGTTTTCTTAAACAGACAAAAAAAATCAAAATACTATATTTTCGGCATTAGAATCATTCCCAGACCTCGAAGCAACTACATTTTATTTTTAAATTCATTGTACTGTTTTGACTTCGCTACGATTTTATTATATTATCTATCTATAGTTATAGACATTGCGTTATTTCAAACTGTTCCAATAATAACTGAATCGTAACCCTAGTAGCATTTTTTTGGCGTTTGGTTGGGATACCTCTGAAGTTAGCCCAACTAAATGCCAACGGAAAATGCTACTAAGGAAATACCTTCATTATGAAGGGTTACAGATTTTTTTGTTCGATAAAAAAAAAACATTTTATTACGCTTCGTTTCCACTGGTTAGTTTTTATTACTTTGTTTTATTTTACTCCGTGTTGAAATAACAGCTTGGTAATTTAAGGGACAACGGGAAGTTTAATAACGAACTTGTACAAGTTTTTTTGTTAGAAAAAGAAATACAAGGGTCGTAGGACTTTATGATTAAAACTAGCTGCTGCCCGCGGCTTTTAGTATAAAAATAAATAAAATTGAACTGTCTGTTTGTAATGTAACAATTTGGTATGTAACTTTTGTTTTAAATCCCCGCGGGCGATCCCTTGGGCTGCAGTCCCGTGCTTGATAATAGATTAAATAAAGTGCTTACTATTTATCCATGTAGGTACCTACCCTAGTAGCATTTTTGTTGGCGTTTGGTTGGGCCACATACCTCTGAAGGTGGCCCAACTAAATGCCAACGGAAAATGCTACTAGGGTACTCTCCGGGATTGCAAAAGAATTATCGATAAATGGCTTCATACTCTCACATACGTAGAATTGGAGAATTTAAAGATCTTTGTTCCGTAGTCATGCACACGAAATACACGTAGCGTGAAGTGTGCTCATGGGGAGGTTCCACAAGCACACTCTTTAGAGCTGAAACGCATTAGCGGCAGGCCGTGACGCGGTGTGCCGTTGCGGTTGGCCGCACTTCAATTTTTATATGAAACCGCTTGATACCAACGCACTGACTTGCGGCCAGCCGTCAACCGCTCCGGTTGTCTTGGAGCCCGGTGGGCCGCACCGGTTGAATGTAGCGGCGCACCGCATCCCCTCCACGCACTCGGCGCGGTGTGCCGCGAGCGCTTACCGCGCTGATATAAAAATATTAAACTCTTTGCTATGATGTCGTGTCTCCAGTAGAGTGTGTATCCAAAATCGATGTTTATTTTTACGATGACGTTTTCCACGATAATTTAAATAAATAACTACAGCAACTTCTTCTACGTCCATCATGACCAACATTTCTAGAAGCACTGACGACGAAATGAGGCGGACCGCTACGGAACCGAGACGATACGGTTAGCCGGAATACGGCGTGCCGTTGCGGCAGACCGTTTAAACTGCGGCCAACCGCAACGGCACGCCGCGTTACGGCCAGCCGCTAGTGCGTTTCAGCCCTTACTTACACCCACAGACACGCACTACACTCTCATACAACACTCACACTGCAATGCACAACATTAAGCACTTACCTATTAATATTTTTACTATTATAACTATTTACTATTTAAATTTTTTAATATTTAAATTTTTTACTTTTTAAATTTTTTACTTTTTGAATTTTTTACTAGTTTAATGTTTTAATATTTTTTATCAATTCTTTTTTTTTACCGCTACTGTATTTTATCCTTATTTTCTCTGTAATCTGGAACGCTGTCGACTCCCTCTTGGAGGTGGGCGTTAATAGCTGCGACACAGTTTTTTAACTAATGTAGCTATTTACGTAGGTACGCAATGAATTTGTAAAATGTGTTTTTGTTCCAATAAAGATTATTATTATTATTATATTATTATAGCTAGTCGAAAATAATAGTTGCCTAAATTACTCCTTAAAACATCAGCTATCTGCTAGTGAAACTCCCGTCAAAATCGGTCCAGCGGTTTCGGAGATTAGCTGGAACAAACAAACAGGCAGACAGACAGACAAAAATTTTAGATATATATTTTTTTGTTATATGTACCATACTTTCATATGCATTTAGTAAAAGCTGTTATTTTGAAGTTATAAACAGACACTTCAATTATATTAATTTGTATAGTTATTAGCGGCCTGACAACTTTCACATACCTATTCATAAAGACGAAAAAAAAGTCGCTGGACCTATAACCACCGAATTCACTAAACGGCTAACAAATAACTGTGAAATTATCATCTGTGAAACTATTAAAGACAGTAAAAACTAAACTTTATTGCCCTACAGTTTAAACAAATACCTTACGTCAATTTGCGCTGTTTACATTGTCAGCCAGACCGATTTTAAAAACAATCATAATAAGTTTTGTAAGAATAGATCCACATTTTTTCGAGGTAACAACAATAAAGGTATTTTGAATCTCAAGGATTTCTCGTATAACGTCGACTGAAGTTTTTTTGGTAGGCACTCGTCATTACATCCGTCGTGTGTTGCTCTGAATTCGAGGACTAATTAGTTCTTGTAGAATTTGATTGTACCGCGCGGATTGGGGCGAATTGCTATTACCGCATCAAACAAACTTATACGAGCCGAACTATTTCGGAGAATGTACCTAAGCCGAACCGAATACCGAACTTAATTTGGTTTAAGACCTTGAGTGGTTAGCTTGCGTGTTATGTACTGAGCTCACGTAAAGCGTAGTACGTTCAGCCAGTAATAGGACTCGCCCATCCAGGAGCGCTGTCCCAAATAAGACGCATTATTATTTATTGTACATAAAACAAAAGATATTTTTATAAAACACGTATTCTAAAAGATCAATAGTTTAATTATCTTTAAAAAGGTGAAGCTTTCAGAAAAATACGCTTGATAGATTTTGTGTGATTCTCAGTTTTTTATCCGTGTTAGACATAAATTTAAAAATTAATTTCACTATGTAATATAAACATAATCTAAAATATACATATACTAGCTTTTGCCCGCGGCTTCGCCCGCGTGGATGTCGGTTATCGCATAAAAAAGTACCCTATGTCCTTCTCCATATCCCAGGCTATATCTCAAATTTCTAACGTAATATTAATTTTAATGTGATTCACTATGTGAATAGAAACCGAAACAAATGATTTAATATAATAAAAGTACTTATGATCTGAACGTATAATGAGTCTTTACCTAAAGATAACAAACACAAAATCAAAATACGAAATTTCACTCAAATTCTTAAAGCAATCAATTGTACTAAATTACAACACGAAATAAAAATGCGACACAAATAATAATTTTAAAATAATTCACGTAAGTACCAACAATGTGAAAACAAAACGAAATCCTCCGAAATGTCGCACGATACACCGTTTGTGCTGAGAAAACACTCGAAATCTAATGAACACCATTGGTGCATAACTTTTCTCAGGGTCACGTTCGCAATTGGACGAAATATTTGACATTTATTTTGTACTTGCAACACGATCGGGCTGTACAATTCGATTAATCGACTAATACTTGACCGGTACTAATACATTTCAGCGGGAACACCACTAAACGAACGAAAAAAGAAAAAAAAATACGTCTGTACTCTGTGGTCGTGTGGCGGTGTGGCGCGATGTAAACATTCATCAAGGTTATACGTGCGTAAAGTAATGGATTCAATGAGAAAACGGTTTAATCTTAGAAGAATCTTATACAGAATTACTGAGAAATAAATGTAGATTTCGTATTGAGTGTTAGTTTATCGAAAAGTGATAAATATGTCCGTGAAAAAGTAACGAAAGTTTTGGAATGCACAAATTTTGATCATAAGGCCGCCGTGTTTAGTAATGTTTTTATGATAAATATTCTTGTATACTGTTTGAAATACACGTAAGTAGCTAGCTTATTTATCTACGAACATAATTTGGCTAATAGCTACTGATATTATAGCGTATTGTTATCGTAATCGTATTTCCAAGAGTAAAATTCGGCAAACGAATATCTACAAAAAGACAATAAAATGGATATAGTATGTTATCCTTAAGAGATAGACATATGCCATCGCGGACTTTTCTGAAGACCTTTATAAGGTAGATAATTCCACCATACATTATTTTGTTATATCTCAAAGGGTTTAGACAGCGTTTTCGTTGAAACTCCCAGACAGCTTATTTTTTTCCGACACCTCCAACAAATATCGTTTATTTATACAAAAATTTATACAAAAACTTAACAAATTATATACTAAAACCTTCCTCGAGAGCCAAGCTATCCATTGATGAAAACAGCATGCGAATCGGTGCAGTAGTTTTTGAGTTTATCGCGAACAGACAGACAGACAGACAGACAGACAGACGCGGCGGAGGACTTTTTTTATAATATGTAGTGATTAAGTTATTAAGAAAATGCTCTAATTTAACATTATATTTTTTCCAAATCATTAAGACTACTCGTTTACGTGATCTTCAGTATAAAATCATTAAAAGTTGGGTATCGCCGCCTTAAGGTGAAACTAGTCGATACTTGTTCCATACAAATTTCGGGGGGGTATAACTCCACTGTTTGACATTGTATATCCAAAGTTAAACATGATATCGTTTTGTCTTATTATTAATTTTGTCTGTACAAAAGCAGAATATTAAAATAAAAAGCCATTAAAAAGTTATGAGCTAACAAAGATACGTTTTTCCTGCTAATTTTAACGCAACTTTGGGCGTAAATAAGTAATAAAAGAAGTGTAAAATCTTCAAAACAAAGTCTACTCCGATAAAGCTCAATTATCGAAGCTTTCCATAAACTTTATTTGTAATTGATTTATCCAGTAGTTATTCATAAAACTCAACCTTCCAAAGGACTTTTGGTAATTGTTTACGCGCGCGGTATACTATGAATTATCGTTCATTTCACTCAAGACACCATGACGGCCACGATGCTAGGTGAGACAGCGTGCTTTTTGGCCACACCCACCAGTGAGTTCGAGCCCACGACTAGTCGGCTCTTAAAAACGGTTGAGTATCTACTGATAGCGTCGTGCATTGAAAAACATTACGCAAAAGTATTGAAAACCTAACTGATCAAACAGGAAAAGCGACTCGGCAATTGAAAAATCTTTTGTTCTTTATTTTCACACAATTATGACCTGAATAAAGTCTTGTAAAAAAATAAAGTTTACGGTTTGGGTCGAGTTTGCTGCAGTTTTTTACAAATGTAAACAAATGAATTTAAACAAATAAACAGATTTTTTGTTGCTGTCACTCACAAAGGCCGAAACATTTAAAGCTTAACAGTGCAGTATTTTGTATTATACAATTGCATAGCTCAGGTGTGATGTGAGTACTATGTACCATGGAGCTACCATTTACCGGATAATATGTCTTTCATGGACTTGAATTTTCCCTGGCGACTAAGAGTATGTCAGCTCACTCAAATGTCTCGCTGGCGGTGGCGTGTGTCAATCAATCAATCAATCAATATCTTTATTGTGGATCATAGGTAGGTACATAATACATTTTTTTTGTGATTAATATACCTACTTTAACTCACACACTGACATAGGTTATTAAATGTTAAAATTTTAAGGAAATCATCTACTTTTGCAATGTTTGTAAATATGTGAGCACCATGCATCTAACGCATAATTAATTTGTCTGTCATTGCTTCACTTCTCATTATTTTTACCTATTGGGGTATAGTTATATTATTCTAGGTACATCGTCTTCACATATAATTATTAATTAAAGTATACAAAATATTGTTAACATTTTAAAAGAGTAAGTATGGAGTTTCTTGCCCATTCTTCTCCATACGTAATTACCTCTTGGAACGGGCAACTAGAATCAATTAATTATAATTGTAAATTTTGACGTTCAAAAGTACCTTTTATGTGCCTATTTGAAATAAATGATTTGACTTTGACTTAGCTGCCACAGCTTTTTTTTAAATTATTATTTTGAATTGTATTTTCTTTTTATTACGGACGCTTCTAACGTGCATGTCTTTCTACATTGTTCTCATATGTGTAATTTCACCATGAATTTTATATATATATATATATATATATATATATTTTTATAATTTTCATCTTCACCTTTAATTTTAGTAATTGGTTTATTTGAAATAAGTTGCTTTGAGTTCGAGTAACAAAGTCATATGGACGTGGAAAACTGAGAAAAATAACAATACTATACATACAATCTTATTACAGTATTAAATAAACATGGGATAGAAACAAGCAATATGGGCCCGATAAATTCTCACTAAGCCTCGATAAAAGCCACAGGAATCCTTTTGAATTTCTCTTTATATGTGACGTGATTTTTGCCTTTATAAAAGATTAATGTATTTTTATTGATCCAGTTTGGATTAACTTTGGTTAGCCTTTTTGTTATTACAGCGGCACTTACATTGGCTCGTAGTTTTATAGAAGTAGGTATAGTAAGAATACATTAATTAGCAGGGCTTGTTAACGTTATCAAATAACAAAATAATAACCGTTACGTAACGTTAAATTTCAATGTTATACCTACAACGTTACAAAATTTAAACGTTACTTGATAACATTACCAGTAATATAACGTTAATTAACATTAACAAAAATACGATGACTAACGTTAATTTAGCTACGTTGCCGTTCTGTGGGTAAGAATCAGGCAGATTCAGGCAACGTTTTGATCGGCACGACATCATAGAGGCGTGAGGGCGGGCTCCCGCCGCGCCGCACGCCTCAGGCCCCACTACTTACATCTCACCCATTTAAAATAACGATAAAATTCATAATTGCATAAATAACGTTAAATCGATTACCGTTATTTTAATAATAACGTTAACTCTGTCAATACAAGGTAACGTTATGAAAATGTACCGGTATTTAAAGCCCTGTTAATTAGTATCGAAGTGCCAAAGTCAAAAGTCGTACCGTGAAGATTGAATATTCGAGGGCTATCAAAGAGGGGCACAAGCCCTAACAAACACAAAATAATATAATTTTTTCCCAATAAGTAGGTATATACCTGCCCTTAAAAGAGCAGCAGTCCGGGTTCCCGATAGTCCTTGACCCCGCCGGGTGCTTAAATCCCTGAGCTGGGATATAAAATAAAACTTTAATTCATCTCAGACAGAGGGTGTCTCGCTCATCGCGGTAAATCTGTTATTACTTATTAATCCGTCATTATCCAATCTGTTTAAAAGTAGGTATACATAAATCTTGATTATTCAGAAACTATTTATTGTCCTTCAGAATTCAAAGAGATGTAGGTAGATATCAAACAGAGCTGTCAAACTGTTGAGGCGTCTGACCACAACATTACTTGTATTTAGGTCTGACAACAACAACACAGCAAGACTACCCTAATTTCTTAATTAATGATGATGCCATTCAATGTCTGAGCATCACCTAATCTCGTGAGTCGATCAATCTTCACACAACATTCGATATCAATAAGTAATTGAAAATGGCAACTAATCTTGGTACGCATATTTAATCAGCTCTCGAAAAATAATTATATATACCAGAGGAGGATTACCTCGGAAAGACGAAATCATTCACTTAACCTGTTGGCTCACTTAAATAGCTATCCATCAATCGAATCAATGTATGTATACATACAAGTGGTCCGTACATAAAAGTGGTATGAAGTCTCCTATAACATAAGGCAAAAATTTGGTAACTATTCGGTCCAGGTAAAATTATACTCCATTTATTATAATATTAGACAAATAACTGTTCTCACCCATTCGTTATTTCGATGTAAACGTTTAATAAACTCCGTTATTTCACGATAAATACAAAGCACTGTAATCTATTTACCATTTACATTAAAAAAATAACTCTAAAGTGCAGTAACTTCAACAATATTACACAATAACTGTCGTTATTTAGCCGTTATTTGTCTAATGCTATAGTAAATGGAGTATAGGTACCGAATGTTGCAAACTCCTTGGTGAGCTTAATTTTTTAGAAGATATTTGTAGTTTTAATTTGAACGAATTTTGTTTCCTTTCACATGCTTATTTTTTCACTGTCAAAAGGTTTGGTTTAGTTTTTTTTTGTGTTTTCAATTTATGTATTAATTTATCCCTTTTAAATCTATTTTTCATTGAGCTTTAGTTTTATTTCATTCCACCAACCATTAATATATAAATACAGTCCATTCGCATCGCCAGCACCTACATAAAATTACGCATGAACCGATAAGCACTCTAGTGCTTTAACATGCGGGTATAATTCATATTAAAGAACATTCAGAATTCAGGTATATCATTTTCTGGAAGCATAAAACTTGTGATTTAGACTCTTTTCAACATGAAACTTGTCACTGCATTTTATGGAATTCTAAAAGATGCAGTAAATTGGAAAAAGATATAAAAGATACGATACGGTTTTTTTGCTAAACCGTGACTGGCAACGGCAAAGAATATTGAAAGACTGAGATAGAATTTTTAGATTGAATCAAACTATTTTTTTTCTCCACCGTTTCTGTTCGAATAAATTCAATTTAGCAAAGGTCTATGAAGTTACTCGACTAATAAAGTATTAAAGTAACTTTTTACCAGTTAAATGTAACCTATAGGCACCTACAAAAATCTGAGATGTAAATAAAAAAAAAAGTGTTTTGTACTTTTTCGCAATGTGCAATAGAATTCGAGAACATAGAACAGTAAACAATCTTCTATTGTGATTTGATAACATCGTTTAATAAGGCACACGACGCCTAACTGATTTTAACAGTAGAGTGAAGTAGGTTTTAGGCAAACATACTGTCGTTCTACAACGAACAATGAAAGAGCAAGATGAATATTTTATATTAAAAAAAAAAACCGGTCAAGGGCGAGTCGGACTCGCGCACCGAGGGTTCCGTACCATCATAATTATATAGCTTCATAAGCTTCATTCGTATAAGTAGGACCTAAATAGTTATATGCTATTTAGAGACATAGTTTTATTTTTCCTGTAATCTTTACATAACCTTCTATCACATAGAATAATTTCAGATTTTTTTCTATGCAAACTTCGGAGATAATATAACGGTATTTTTTTTAAATTTTTCATCAAAAGTCGAAAACTATGCGGCCTAAAGAAAAAAGAAAAAATGTTTGAGAATTTGCAAACAGCGCTGTTTCATATGATACCCCACATGCCCTAGTAGCGGCATTTCGGCATTTTTAAGACCACCTTTAAGTCCCTGTTGCAAAAAAAATATAAACTTTTTTGTTTCTTTCTTATTTGCAAAATATTTGGGCAAACGTCATCTAAAACTATTCTAAATTTCAAGTTGATAGCATCAGTAGTTTTTGAGATATTCAGCTGTGACAGACAGACAGACAGACTGAGTCACACCATAAGGGTTCCTTTTTACCATTTTGGTACGGAACCCTAAAAAGAGAATGAGTCTCAATCGATACAAGTTTAGTTCCTTTTTATTTCAATCAAAATAATTGTACTCCTTTGTGCAGTTTTTTCTCGCATTAGAACAGAAAGACAAGAAAACGCAGATGAATGACGCACTTGCGACAAAACTACCTTCTTTAAGCCTTTTTTTGGTTGGGAAATTATCAAATAACTTCTCCCGCTCTGGGCGGAGCGGGAGGGCGTGTCAGACTTTTACTGACTAAACCCACCCGTGTTCCTCCAGTTGCCTGTGTGCCAGGGCCACGGTATCCCTTTCGGAAAAACCTGCAACACTGGCAGGCACCGGTCCTAGCGGACCCCGTGTGCGTGCAAACATCTCTTTGAAGCGCACAACGAACTGTCGACCCGGGCCTGGGGCCTTACTCCCGAAAACGATTCAAGTTTGATTTTGATTCCGATTCGACTCTTTTCTGGGGCCTTACTCCCGACAGCATCGAGTTCTGAATCAATCGAATTGGGTTCGAATTAAATTCTGATCCATACTCTTGAATCCGACACTAGCGCACGATTGTGCGGTAGTTCGAAGCGAAACTAACTTCGTCAGTTTTAAAGTTTTAAATAGAAAGAAAGAAAGAAAGAAAAGAAAGAAAAAGTATTTATTGGGACTCATACAGGAAGTTCACATTTTAAACTAAACACACTCACAGTAACACAAATAAAAACAAAAGTAAAATGAAAATAAAACCTGTACGGAGCCAAAAGGCTCCTATCTCAGCATGATGCTGCGACATTTAAAAATAAGTGTCGCAGCGCTGGTATTCCGATAGGGCCCGAGTAAATCGAGTTTGGATCAGAAACGAAATCGAATCGGAATCAAAATCAAACTCGAATGGCTTTCGGGAATAAGGCCCCTGGTCCTTACCGTACGGCGAGCTGCCCATAGCTCGCCATCCGCAAGCCCGCGCCTGATCGAAGCAATTTCAGCCTACAACTACGAGATAGTTCAAGAGATTGTCGAGGTTGTCCAACTTTATCATCCTACTTAAGGCGGAACGAACCTTCCTTTAAAAACAACATAGTCCTTTAAGCCACAAGTACCTTTCTTACTTTGAAGGGTCTTAAGAATAAATGAATGACAACATATAAGTTAGAGATTAATCAGAAACTTGAATACGCAATGTATTCCTTAATACACAGTATAAATAATTAATACTTAAATTAAATAAATAAAAAATAAAATAGCCTTTAAATAACAGATGGAGGAGGCCTTCATCCAGAGATGGATGACCCCTTAATAGGATAAGTTATTTAAAAAAAAAAACAGATTTGCAAAGTATTGCCTATACTTTGCAAATCTGTTTTTTTTTTTAAATAACTTATCCTATTAAGGGGTCATCCATCTCTGGATGAAGGCCTCCTCCATCTGTTTCCATCTGTACCTATCTTGGGCTGTTCTGGTCCACTCTATCCCTGCCAGTGAGACAATATCGTCTCGCCATCGTTGCAATGCTCTGCCTCGGCGTCTGTTTCCGTTTCGTGGATACCAGTGCAGGACGCGCTCGCTCCACCTGTTGTTTTTGGTCCTCGCGATGTGGCCTGCCCAATTCCACTTCAGTTTCCCGGCCATATATAAAGCATCAGTGACTTTGGTCTTCGCTCTGATGTCGCTGCTCTTTATACGATCGCTTAATTTTAGGCCAAGCATGCTTCTTTCTGCAGCTCTTTGAAATGACCTTAATTTTATTTTCATGGCATCTGTTGTAGCCCAAGTTTGACATCCGTATAGAAGAGTTGGTAATATGTTTGAGTCGATGATTAATACTTAGTTATTGGAAAATAATAATAATAAAGTAATCATTTTAACTTGTTTGCCTTGCCAGGGATATACCCCGACTTGAGATCCATTTATTCAAAATATATGAGATTAATTGCGCAGTTTTTGAAAATGTAAGATGAGTTCCAAGCTGACTGGCAGGATGAGAGGAACGTACGACGACGAGTTAATTGCTCGTACTAGGTACGATTAGCGCAGTGAATGAACGAGTCTGCTCGAAACTCTGGAGTCCGGAGTAAGGGTTTGATTCAAGAACTCACTGATATTGGTGCCTGGTCTGGGGGCCAAGTCTACTAATGTACAAACGTTGCAATGGTCTCTTCATTGTGAGTTTTTGACAGATTTGCCATACAAACACTGTCAAATACTCACAATGGCGAGACCATTGCAACGTTTGTAAATTAGTAGACTTAGGCCCCTGGATGGTTGTGTAATGTGTATGTGAGAATGAGTTTCTATACCTAACATTATACTGCAGTGTGTCGCGAGCAGACTGGACTGCTTGTGTGGGAATCGCTGCTGCAAGCTTTCCACATCGGTGTTGAGCTTGTAGCAGGGATTCTCATAACTTTAGGATAGAGTTAGGTTAAGTGTATAGGTTATGTTTACTAACATAACTAGTTGTTAAGAAATATTGTTACACATATTTAATCCATGGTTACTTGTTAATTTAATATAAAATAAATAAATAAATATACCCTCTACTCCAATTATTCCTTGTTAGGTTAGTCCATGTTTGTTTTCAACAACGTTATGTGTATTTATGTATAAATTGTTTTGTCTAGTCCTTATTACATTAAGAGGTCAAGTACAACATGAACACACCAAGTTCGAGATAAAGCTATTGTTTGTACAAAATTAACTTGTCTCGCAAGTGTTGTTTCGATTACATTACAGCTCAAAGCCAGAATCCCTTTCACTGAGTTAAGTTAAAATATTCCTGAAGTTCCACCCCAAATGCTCACATTGTCTCAACTTGATTATTCTAGAACGGCCGAACTAATTTGTAAGCGTGACTGAGATTTTCACTAAAACGTAGCGAAATTATGATGTACTTATAATTTAAATGTTCACGAAATTATACATACATACTTGTACTATACTACTGCTTCAGCTCACGACTTCGTCCGCGTGAAATTTCTTGTTCTCCCGACCACACCCTGACACAACCCGTCGCATCGAATACCTCGCCCGCGCTAGTACTTCGTTTTCGCTTGACGTTCTTTCTGACTTTTGTCTTTTTTCTCGGCGCCTCAGGGTCGTAGCATGATGATAAATAGCCTTTCTCAAGAATTGGGCTATCAAATGAAAAAATAATTTTTAAAATCCATCTGGCAGTTCCAGAGGTTAGCGCGATCAAACAAAAAAAAAAAAACAAGCTCTTTAACTTTATTATAATCGTATAGAATATAAATTTACATTCAGAGTCTAGGTAGCCGTGATTCTGATTACAGTGAAGACCACATGTCTTGTGTAGATACCTTAAGTAAAATTCCTTTAATACTAATTTATACTCATTAACAGAGTAATTAATTGACGGCACGGTTAGAATAGAATAGAATTTTTTATTTTGCAAATATGGGTAGTACATAATAGTTCTTAAGATTACATTTAGCTCAGCCACATTTTACCAATCGGCATGCAAACATTTGAAATTAATTATATCATTATTATTACACTTATTTAGATCAATTTATAAATTACTAGTATAAAATTTTAAATCATTAACTTAATTCAAAATATATGTTTGTATTAAAAGGAAAATATAAATTAGTATCATTAGATTATATATCATGTCATTACTATTACAAATATCAAACCATTATCATTACATCATTTAAAAATGTCAGAAATCAAAATGTCAAAAATCAAAATGTCAAAAATCTAAAATGTCATACATAAAAATTTCAAAAATCAAGCTGTCACTAATTAACAAATATTTTTCTCCGATAGGAACTCAGTTACACTGTAGTACGTTTTATCTACCAAAAAATTCCGTAATCTACTCCTAAATTGTGCAGTATTTAAAGCTTTCCAACTACTCGGTAATTTATTGTAAATAGTTACCGAGTAGGCGCAGGTTGGCGCAGTGGTTAAGCAATTGACTGCTGCGCTGTGTGTTGCGGGTTCTATTCTCGTACTGGACAAATATTTGTATGATCCTACAAGTAGTTGTTTCGGGTCTGGCTGTTTGTGTATGTGAGTTTAAATGTTTGTAAACGCACCCACGATACAGGAAACAATCGTAATGTGGGACAACGTTTAAAAAAATAATAATATAGGTATATAATAATAATAAAAAGTTTGCACATCAACGAGTGCGCAACCCGCTGATTTGCAAACTTAATTACTTCTATTAAATCACAATCCAACTAAACGTTATTAACCTACCTGTGTTTACGTATTTTATTCAAGTGTTCATGATTATTAATGAGATCCATATTTGTTTGAATTTCAGAAATCGTCTTTCACAAATTGCGTGGTGTTCCAAAATCTAATTGGTGTAAGGCCCGTCGTCCACGACGCTTCTTAAATGTGACCCAAATCACAAATGAGTAGCCAAATATTTCAAAGGCGGTCCGTACACGACCCAACTTACTAACGCGTTATTCAGTTGATTTGAGTGTATATTAGGTTACTTTTGAGTAGCGTCGTCGACAATGGGCCTTAGTGTGACTCTCACTGCCTCCTTGAATTTTTCTCATTTTACCATCCAATATATGCGTATGTAGAGTTTTATCAAAGAAGTTTGAAATTAAAATGATATAATAATATTATATAAAATAAAATAAAAATTCTATATTTATGTTTATCAATAATCAATAATATACTTCGCGTAAATTTAAAATGGTTTATAATATACCTAACACAAGATACACAATACAACTAAATAACTAACACCAGCCTTTATGTAGGTATAATCGACCGATCATTTTGTTGTATAGTTTCGAATTGATAAAACTGTTTAATATTAGCATTTAGAATACAGATATCCGTTTCTTGTTAGCTCCAACCCTGTTAATAAAACCGGTCAAGGAGCGAGTCGACTCGCGCACCGAGGGTTCCGTACCAGCCCAGAGAAACTAAAACTGTGCTTCACCCAAAGCACACATAATATAATAACTACGTACAGATACCCAATTCCATACAAAGAAATGACACCTCCCTAAGGCTGGTTATTGAGCTGGCCGTTTTTTTTTTCCTCGATTTTTTAACAATACGCAGCATCAGCGACTCACTAATTGCCAGAGACTGTAGTTCTACAACGCCATCTAGGAGTCGGTCTAGATACTAGGTGACATTCTCGTGATTTATGAGTGTTAATAGATAAATCAACATCAAACAAGGAAGTTTTGATTTTTACTAATGTTCAGCCAAAATCGGCCCTATAACGCTTTTTATTGATTGTTAATTTCATAATTGTTACCTATGCTGCCATCTGTGAATTTTTTTCATGACAAATTATAATTTGTTCGAGTTGAGACCCCATGCCCAAAGCAACCTGCTAATATGTAGGAAGGAGGACATTTTGGTTGTGAAACGTGAAATGTTTTTAAATTTACATCAGTGAAGAAAAAAGAAAAAAGAAAGTGAATAAAAAGAGAAAAAAACACAGAAAGATAAAAAGAGAGAGAGATAATTTTAACACTGCGGTGTAGAATATTGCAGTTTTAGGTCATCGCCATCTCTTGACAGATAAAGGAACTAATGTAATTTTTGTTGATTTTTGAAAAAGTGTGCTATTTAGAGACATAGTTTTATTTTCCTTTAATCTTTACATAAGCTTCTATCATATAGAATAATTTCAGATTTATCTGTACTCGTATGCAAACTTCGGACATAAGGGGGGCAACGGTATTTTTTTTACATTTTTCATTAAAAGTCGAAAACTATGCGGACTTTACATCTTAGAAAGTATTTTGTAAGTTCGCAAAAACTTAGAACTTTTCAAAATAAGAACCGATTTCCATAATACACGTAGTTAACATGAAATTGTAATACCCAAATTTAGATTAAATAAAAACTAGCAAGTCATTTCTTGCAAACAGTATCCGCTTTTATAACAAGTTGCCAAAGTCGGTTACAGAACGTAGCGATGGAAAGTTCAAAACGCACACCAAACGTGACCTTATCAAAAAAGCCTATGATTAAAGACTACGTTGAAGACAAGGATGTTTGGCGTCAATTCCTTCTGCACATGTGGCTGCCCTGGTAAGTTTGCGCAGTTCCGAACCTACGACCTACACTTAGTAAGTCGCGGCCGTTACCACTGGGCCAGCACTGCTCTTACTCTCTTACCCTCACACTTTCTTCTTCGTTGATTGTATGTCGATTATATTCCCAAATAGGTATTTAGGTTAAAAATTCAATTCGATCAAAATCGATGTTCCTACCTAATTTCGTCTTCTTACTTAGGTAAGAAGACGGTCGCAGGTTCTTACTGAGTTAAGACTTAATCGTTAATAGCTCCTGGTGTTAACCACCTACCCAATTGTTAACACCAGGGGTTGTTAATGATTAAGTCAAGGTAAGAAGACGAAATTAGGTAGGTATATCGATTTTGATCGAATAGTATTTTTTTTTACCTAAATACTCATTTGGGAATATAATCGAAATACAATGAACAGAATTAATTTGGGAAGTATTTTGCCCAGAACAGAATAACCGCCTACCTAATTGTTATGCTGTTCTGGCCAAAATACTTCCCAAATTAATTCTGTTGAGTTGGTTCTACCAAATACACGAATATTACCCGAAGGTACACTAAGGGCGAATTTCGCCAATAAAACTGAACGCGATCAGCACATTTAAACTGCTTTCAAGAGATGTCAGAGTTCTTCGTCTTTTTGACATTGGATTTTTTAAATAATTAAACTATAGCGTTTTTGTTCGCCGCGAAGTAAGCTTTTACATTATTTTTTAAACGGAACTACGATAACCGCAATGGAAATAAAGCAAATTCTATAAAGACGATGAAAACACTTTGGAGTTATAATATCATGATAGTTATATAGTTATACTTATTACCTGTATCAAATAGCAATCGTTATTCACTAGCATTTGAAGCACTAACACTCCGAAAATATCAATATTGCACCATTATGGGAGTGGTACACACGGCTACAGATCAAGCTATACATTTCTAGTATAAGCTGATCTCGCATTATAAAGGATTTCCTTACAATGAGAGGTCAGCGTAAACTGGAAATGTATAGCTTGATGTGTAGCCGTGTGTACTAAGATAACACTCCTATAATGAGGTCTCCAGTAGGTGCAAGGTGTTTCTGACCATAATTAATTTAGCAACTCATAATGTAAACAAATAATCAAAGTACGAAGCTGAAGCTGATACTATTCCGGATTTCAGACAGTCACATGCAAAAAACTAGCTAAGCCAATATAAGTAGAAATGAAGACAAAAAGATTGACATTCGAAGAAAAGATGAACGAAAATTGGATTTCTTTGACAGGTATATTTGAACTACCTACTCATGCCAGCTTGATGGACTGAACTCGTCACAAGAAATGTCAATACCAGATATCAGCCTAATGAAGTACCGATTTAGGGGTAAACAATGACTGGAAGAAGATTTTATAATAGCACTAGCTTTTGCCCGCGGCTTCGCCCGCGTGGATGTTGGTTATCGCATATAAAAGTACCCTATGTCCTTCTCCATATCCCAGGCTTTATCTCAAATTTCTAACTTAACATTAATTTTAATGTAATTCACTATGTGAATAGAAACCGAAACAAATGATTTCATATAATAAAAGTACATATCGACTCGTTCCGGTACAAAGGGCGTAAAGACCATTTTGGCCAAATTTACTTTTTGATGCAGTCTTACTTAGTTTTTCATATTCTATCTATCTGTATATTTAAAATTGCGCTACGGTGAAAAAAATGGTTTTTACTACCCAACACTTTCTTAACGCTAAACATCTCTTTTTCGAAAAACCAAGTCGTAAAACACATTTATTTTACATTACGACAACAAACTTCCTGTATCTACAAACAAACATATTTCCTTGAATACAAAACGGGGTAAAACACAGCAACAAAACAAATTGTGAGTTACGCCCTGCAATAAATATGTTCTGTAAACTCTTGATCTACGTAAAAATGATGTATCTCACAAAGGTTGATTGTTACACCCCTGAAAACGTAAACAAATGTATAATATACAACCCATAATTAAATGATTTGGTAACAAACTTCTGCAGCAAAAACCAGTTACATATGCACATACAAGGGTAATTTATGTAGTTGTAAAGACCATGTTTTTTTGCAAAATATGTGGATACACCCTGAAATGAATACTAATGCAATAACTCTATAAGCAATTTTATTAATAAGGATGGATATAATTGAATTAATAAGGATGGGTACTTTATTTAATTCATTAATTAATTTAAAAATTAAATAAAGGGTTTTAAAAATCAAAACTTATTTATTGTTAATTGGTAATATCAATGCTCTGCACATATTTGTATCAAATTGGAAGTTACAGGTGCCTTGAAGCAAGTTGAGCTATGGACAATGTAATTATTTTATTCACTAATACATAATTATACTAGTTTTTCAGATTTTAAATGAAAAATATAATTATTTTTCGCAGGTACGTTAATATTGCTCATTTAAAATTCGTAAGTCTGGCACGGTCGTGAAATGGTGGATGAAATAAAATCGTTGCTAACGCCCAACATTGTATTGTATTGTATACGAAATACACGTTAGTAGCTAGCTTACTTATCTATGAACATAATTTGGCTAATAGCTACTGATATTATAGCGTATTGTTATCGTAATCGTATTTTCAAGAGTAAAATTCGGCAAACAAATACCTACAAAAACATAATAAAATGGATATAGTATGTTATCCATAAGAGATAGACATATGCCATCGCGAATTTTTCTGAAGACCTTTATAAGATACACAATTCCACCATACATTATTTTGTTATATCTCAAAGGGTTTAGACAGCGTTTTCGTTGAAAGCTCCCAGACGGCTTATTTTTTTCCGACACCTCCAACAAATATCGTTATTTTATACAAAAATGCATACAAAATCTTAACAAATTATATACTAAAACCTTCCTCGAGAACCAAGCTATCCATTGGTGAAAACAGCATGAGAATCGGTGCAGTAGTTTTTGAGTTTGTCGCGAACAGACAGACAGACAGACGCGGCGGAGGACTTTGTTTTATAATATGTAGTGATAAAATTAAAAAACACTGTAGTATTGATAATAGGCCATTCCTGCACCCAAGAAAGTCGTAAGAAAGACTTGGTAAGTATTGCCAAAAAAAGGCGTAACATCCTTAAAGTACTTTATATAACGTTTATAATTATGTATCTATGAGTACATCCGCTATGGAATGCACATAGGAAGGTTTCTGCAAATGATTTTCACGATCTACGCCTACAAGTACGTGAAACTACACGGAAAATAATAAGGAATGAAACTCATAAATCATAATGTGTCTGAAAATTTGCCTAAAGAGACGACTGTGTCTAACTAGCTTCTGCTCTAAATCCCAAGGATCCACCAGACAACCGGTTATCGCATTAACTGGCTCGAGCAGCCTGGCCGTGGCTGTCTGATTGGCTGAAACGCCTGGCCGCCTAACCGCTTTATATGAATTTACTTGCATTATTTTGTTTTATATTCTGCGTACCTATGAAATAATAATTATCTTGTTTTGCATCGCTACATAGGATATAATGTATATTTTACAGTAAACCCTTTTAAACAATTAAACCCACTGTTCCGTTACAGAGATTAATAGCGGCCCACCAGTCAAATCATTACAGTAGAACAAAGAGAACATGTAATGGCGTTAGAGAGTTCGTTTTCAGCGCTAGTATTTTCGTTCCAGAGCACTAAACCCCTTATTATTGAGTACCACTTTAGAAAAATATGTTGACCTTACTAATCTTCGGAGGTCGGAAATTAGCACGCTTGGCCTTTTTGCGGAATCAGTAAGGGATGAGGGGGTAATAGCATTGGCGCGGACAAAGCGAAAATGTTATCGGCCCTACCTGAGGGCGGCTATATCAGTATATTATGTTTATATGTTTGGGTGATTCTAAAAGCGGTACATAACCACTCAGTTCAATGGAAGTCTTTGTGTTTTATACAATTTCTGGAAGGAGTAAGCCTTCCATGGCACAAAATCAGAATGCCTGTAAGCTGGCAATGAAAATATGTTTGCATACACGAAGGAACATACACTTCTGATCGCAGAACGGTTGACTGTTTTATCTGCGTGGGCACAAAGAATGCTTTCCCAATTGTCTATGCGAACAGTTTTGTAATTATCCTTAGACTGAATTATGAATATTCATGGGAAAATGGACCTATTCCGAGAAACGCTATGCTTGTCACTAGCTTGCAACCTGTCAATATGTATTCTCAAGTTCGTTCCTGAAATTGAAATTCAAAAGTTTTGCGTGTGCACAGCAAAGCTGTATGCCGAATGAGTATCAAACCTTGAGGTATTTTCAATGAGTGATGCCGATTTATCACATCCTATAATTATGATTCATATACAACATTAAGTATTTACATTTTATATCTACCTATTTAAGTTCTATTTATGTGGGTTGTGGATTCAATAATCAGGAAAAACCAAATTTGGCTTTGCTAGTCATCTGAAAGCTAATGAAAGGAAAGAAAATTAGTCTTGATCGCTGCCCCGGATGGGGTCAAGAGGACTACTACTACTAAAATAATCAGGAGAAGCACATTTTCTTTAGCACAATAAATAAAACTATAGGTATATACCTTTTATCATTATGGCCCAGTGATTAAGGCCACGCCTCTCATGCACGTCGTGCATTTAGTTCAGAAGTGTATGTTTCCTCCTCGTGCATTTCGTGGTTTTAAATCCGGGCATTTCAAACCAATCTGCCTAGTGCCTAGCCTTTTCCCAACTATGTCACTATTATGTCGTGGTCGGCTTCCAGTGAACTTCCACAGACTTCCACTAAATAGATGCAGCCCAAGTACCTACCTTACATGGAGCGACTGCCTATCAGACCTCCACAACTGAGTTACTGGATAACACGATACTCCTTGGTAAGACTGGTTGTCTGACTTTTGGGCTTCTGACTACCCGTTACGACTAACGACGGGCATGTACAAATGTGACTTTTTCAGTTCATATGTACGCTTTTAAAGTGCATGTCTTTCCACATTTTTCTCACATGAATGATGTAACCAATATTTTGTAACAATATTTTGATTCAAAAGAGTGTCCGTGGAGTTTCTTGCCTGTTCTTCTCCATAGGAACCTACAACGCTTTAGGATAGGCAACTAGCTTCATCATGTGACTGTCCGATCCCTTGACAATTCTTAAAAGTGCCTGTAATTGGATTAATTGAAACAAATACGTTGAGTTTTGGTTTGAGTTTGACTAAGTTTATCTTGAACGTTACTGACAAAGGTGAAGGAAAACTACGTGAGGAGACCTGGACTTATATAAATCTGAAATCGCCAACCCGTCTTGAGCAAGCGTGGTGATCTATGCCATCTCTATAACAGAAGTGGCCCTTTCCCTGCAGTGGGCAAATAATAGGCTGGTATTATTATATCATTGTTTTTTTTAACCAAATAACTAAAGATTTTTAATCATAAATACCAATTCGACGAAATCGAAATCCAATTAAATTTCGATTTCGTCGAATTGGTATTTTTTTGACTAACTAATCCCTAGGCCCTGCGTTTGATTGACAAACGAAAAAGTCGGAAAATATGCTTTGACAACGCTTTTGCAATTATTTAATCAACAGGCTTTTGCATCACTAAACGGACCTGTTTGTTATCCAGGGAACATTTCTAATATTACATTCATAATGAAGCTTTGTTTATTTTGAAATAAAAAAATCTGATTGAATCACACAAAAATTAATTGAACATTGCGTTGGCTTTTCATTTCTTACAAAGTCGCTAGGCGGAGGTATATAATATTCAATCTGAAACAAACTCTTTTCTTCTCAGACGAATTGAAACTTGTTGCTACGGCGGCGTAGTGCGTAAGAAAGCAGTTATTGTGTAGGGTTACGAATGTGCTACATTAACAACATAAAAGTAAGACAAATGCCATGGTAATAAAATAATAAACATCGCAAAATCGCACAGCAAATAGCTAGCGAAACCCCCATTAAAAATATATAATAGGAATTTATTTTTGTAAATTAATTACTAGATCAAAATAATTTTACTGCTACCAAAAAGTGTAGTAGAGTAATATTTTGGAGTTTAGTGTATTGAATATTTTTAATTAAAATACCGGAGAAAAGTTACGATAAAAGTATGTCAAACACGGACCAAACAAATTGCGAACTTCCAAGTTTTAATGAAGTAAGTCGAAATCTTACCTTCTTTAATAAAGACAGTGATGGACAGACTGCAGCTCGGGATCAGATTTGAAGATCATAACAGTTACCAATGTTATTTGGTAGTAACTTCTAAGTTTATTAGCAGATTAACTTTCATATTAGACACGAAATACTTGTGAAAATTGGGGTGAATTTTATGATATTTAAGGTGGTAGGGATTTAGAATATTTTTGTATTTACGGAGATATTATTTAGATGTTTAGCGGCATAGTGCCGCGTGTTCGAAGCGCGAGCTTGGTTATAAGTGAGCACAGAGCGCGGGACGCGAGCTTTCCGTCCTCGCTGCGACGGCCGACTAGTCCTTTCTTTCGGATTGCGGATTTCGGTAGCTCGCGACTCGCTAGCTATCCGCTAGTGACGTGCGCACTTCCGCCGCTTAGCAATATATTACTTGCCATTTCACCCAACAGATTGCCGACCATACCTTCTGTAACTCCTTTTCTAGTTATGCTGTTTAAATTTTTATCTTCAGCCAACTTTATGATCTCCAAAGCTCTATGAATTTATGATTAGGTACGCCAAGTTTTGTATAGTGTTATGTTTAATTGAGTTTGTTTTCACTCATCATTTTTTAAGTAATTTGATGTGGACAGTTTTTAATTTATATTAATTTAAAATTATACAAGGTGTAATAAAATAACTGATGACCTCTTATATACTCTCATTGTACTTATCATTAGAAACTACGTTGACCAATCCTGAAATCGCGAATTCAATAGCTTTTTCCTACATTTTGTCGAGTTAAGTTAGCATAAATATATGGAGCAGCAGATTTTACTTTCACGATTTCTATAATTATACTTAAACAATATAGGACAAAACTCACACTTCTATTCAGATTATTAATACTTCTGTACTTGTGTCTAATTGATTATAAAAATAAAATGTACCAACCTGCCCGGAATCGAATCGGCTCGATGATTATCTCGTGTCCCATCTCTAGGTGTAAGTTGCCGCCCGCCCCTTCTCCTAAATGTTGGGTTCAGTATACCTCCCCGACACGTCTTAGATTTCTCCGCTCTCTAAGAAACCGCACCAATACTCCCGAGAATCATTCCTTTCACAAAACACCTCAAACTCGGATATTTTATTATCAATAACTCACAGGTATATTAATTTAAGCTAACGGAGACAACGTCGAATGCTTTTTATCAAGTAGTTTCCCCGTTTTGCCACAGTTACGGTATTACTGAAGATACCTACATTTTAGATATACATAAGTCACAACGGTGGCGGCGTATAGTTTAGGAACTTCGCAATTAGGACCATGTTTGCGATTTTCACTGAATTATTAATACTGTCAGAGTTGTTGCGTTACCTAAACTGCCAACTGACGACTGAAATTTTACTATGAAGTTTCGCAAATCGTAGTTCAAGGCACGTTAAAAATTACCGGTTACATCAATCGCGTGTCGCGTTTAGTTTTTAGGTTTGTTGTAAGCGGCCGGAGTTGAGTGTCGACTGATAATAGGTTTCATGACGTCACGACACACGCATTTACGAACTTAGAACGAATTAATACACGCCTTGTGTATTTGAAACGCAGAAATACACGTGTGTATTTTGCAATGGGCTGTCTCACAAATCGTATAACTTTAGGGCCTTACAAATTAACACGGAATAAAATTATCCTAGGAATAACTTCGGTATAACCGCACATTTTTTGACGTTTATACCTAGCATAACTTTATTTCGTGTTTAGAGCGGCAAATCCGTCATACTTTTCATACAAACGCTCGTACGTGATTATGGTGTTGGAACACATCTTTCAATAAAAATTTTGAAGTAATTGGTAGTATGTGCACTATATCTAGGTTTCTATGAAAGCAAAAAATAAAAAATTTGAGAAACAAATTCAGTATAAGCCTCCAAAAATCTGCTTTTTGTACACATTTTACCTGAACTTTGGCCGGTCATAATATACTCATAAATTGTAAAAATAAAGAAAACATCTCCATATAAACATCGCACATGTAATGGAGATTCTAAATGATACACATTTATTTCCCAAACTTTTAAAGCTTTCTCAAAACCACGTATTTCCTGGAACAAGTTTTATAAAATTTCCGCACACTATTTTTTGTTCAATATTGTTGCATTCTCATTTGCCTGTTAGCATTAACATTGCGCTGGATGAAACAACAAGCTATTCAATCATGCTCGCGTTGACGATAGACGGACCGGGAAGGGCCCTCTTAAGCTTTATGTACGCAAAAGTTTAAATATGTGCCGCAACATTAAGGCGAGGATCTTCGAGTTAACCTCTAGGAAATGTAATTTTAATGTCATTTTATTTAGAAACTTTAATGATTAAATACGTGAAAAAATTATATGTTGCTTTTGAGACCTTTTTGTAGGTACATCGGGTATTCGTTACATAATTGGATTAAGTTCGCTCGATAGAAAAAAAAACCAAACATAGCCTTATTTTGTAGATTAAAATCATTTTATTTCAATATGATACCACATTATGTATTGAAAATCATATCAAAATAAACGTTTATGATGACGTAATTTCCGTCGGTTTTATCATTGTTAATATCGTAAAACATATTATTTTCCACCTACAATTAACGAAATTCACGACACAATTTACTCGCGCCCAGCTGGCACCTCTAGAACAAAAATGCACGTTCGAAGAAGCTCGCCTTAATAAAAACAAAGTTTAAGGTCAGTCAATCTTCTGTCAGTTAGTGCGGTATCTCGAGAACCTTGATATCTCTGAAGACGTAGTTAAACTTACCTACATGGTGAAGATACTTTTATACATAAAACGAAACCCTACGCGTCGAGTCCTCTTCCTTCAGGGTTTTGGAAGCCAGTTAATTAAGCCACATCATAAATCGCGTCTTATTTCTAAAAAAGCGCTTAATGTTTAATTCCGACGAAAACGTTCATAAATTTTCGTACACAACGTTGATTAATAAAAGGAAAAGGAAGTCACCACGATAAATATTCTTTTTTCCTTTGATTTACTAATGTTACGAATTCTTATAGGTATTCCAAGACGGAGCGCAGACTGAGCCAGGTCAGTCTATTAAACAGAATATGGAAACCACAGTGGTGCAAAATTGAAAACCTCAACACAAGCCAATACCGCTACCTACAGCAATAAAAATTGTTTCAACTGTGGGATCCGCAATCGAGAATCTGAGAATACCTAAAAATTTAATATATTATGTATAAAGGGAGTACTCGTATAGTTATCATGGCTGTATCTACGTAAAGTGTCATGTCATTTGGTTTGAATAGGATTTCATAATTAATAAAAAAAAAAATAAAAAAAAAATATATATATATATATAAAGTTTCTATTTTGGGTTGCAGATTTGTTGACAATTTATTAATTTGGTTAAGTACCTGGTACTTGTTGAAAGGCCTACACTGTCCTCCCATATCTTTTAACACTGTTATTTGAAAATATTGTAAAAGCCAATTATTTTTAAAAGAGTATCCGTGGAGTTTTTTGCCGGCTCTTCTCCATAGGAAACGACCAATTGGAACCGTGCACCTAGCTTCTGAATTTTCATAAGTGCCCATGTAGGTTTATCTACTTATATCTATACTATAATATTATAAAGAGGAATGGTTTTTTTGTTTGTTTGTTGGTAATCGAATAAGCTCCGAAGCTACAGGATTTAAACAATGTTTTTCGCCAATAGAAAGCTAAATTATCAGGAAGAAGCCTTCCTTAATAAAAAAATTGATTGTCTGTAAAGTTGGTAGTTAACGTTGGTACTCGTAGTGGTCGATAGTTTAACGTGACAACATCATAACAAAACATTGATGCAGCGCAAGCGTACAATGAGCGTAACGGGGCAATATGCGTAACGGGACAATGAGCGTAACGGGACAATGAGTCATCCTTTTTCGTGCATGCAGCCGCCGTTCATCGATTTGTTGTCACGCCAAAATTGTAATAATACGACGAAGATAACCGGTGCGCATGAGGCAGACGCAGGCTAAAGGCTTTTGCTGAATGCAAGGCAGCGCTTTCTAACGCTATGCTTTTAGTTTACCTGCTTTCCGAGCTTTCTTTGACAACAGATCCTTCAGACGTATCCATAGGAGCCGTACTACCAGTAGCGTAACTACAGGGTGGCAAGTCGGCAAAATGCCACGGGCCCACAGCCGGAAGGGGCCCCCGTTCAGTGGAGAATCCATTAAAAAAGATAGTATCTCGTTTTCAATCCTCTTTTAGACACGAAATAGAAACTTACATGTGAGTTTAAATGTTTGTAAACGCACCCACGATACAGGAGACATTCCTAGTGTGGAGCAAAGTTTAAAAAATAGCTTTATATTGGGGGGGCATCCGATGAATTTGCCACGGGCCTCGAATGGTATAGTTACGCCACTGCGTACTACAGTAACGAATTGGTGAGCAGTAAATTTCCAATCACTGGGTTTCTTCTCAAGGAAACTAAACACGGCGCAGAAGAATTACAGTCCTTACCACGAGCTTTTGGTAGTGTACGAAGCCATAAAGTATTTTCGTCACATGGTGGAAGCTCGTAACTTCATTATCTTCACAAACCATCGCCCACTTAATCACGACGCCACGAGAAAACTGGTCGCCAAGGCAGTACAGGTATTTTGACTACATAGCAGTACATACCGGACATACGGTATATATTTGGTCCCGGGAATATGGTCGCGGATGCATTGTCTCGAGTAGAGTTCAGGCACTTGCAAAATGTTAGGTAGCAAATCCAGAGCTGCAAGATCTTCTTAAAAGCGGGTCGTCACCTAAGCTGGAAAAGGTTCAAATACTTGATACAGACATCGAAGTCTACTGTGACGTAACGGTTACGCCACCACGACCATATGTAATGCTGAAATACCTTCGACAAGCTTTCGATTCGGTACACAGCTTGAGCCATCCAGGAAACACAGCTACAGTGCGACTGGTAGCATAGAGATTTGTTTGGCCAGGGATACGCAAACAATGTAGATAGTGTTCATATATGTATGTATAATGAAATTGTCGATAAAAGTGCATACCCAATTAACTGTCGAAATTCTGAATGACACTCCTTTTTTATCACGATCTTTTAATTGAAATAAAATCAAAGAACCGTTTGAACAATATCGACCGAAGCGTGACGTAGGTACACACGGCTACATATCAAGCTAAACATTTTCAGTTTACGCTGGTCTCGCATTGTGTAGGATTTCCGTACAATGAGAGATCAGCTTATACTGGAAATGTATAGCTTGATATGTAGCCGTTATCCATACTAATATTATAAATGTGAAAGTAACTCTGTCTGTCTGTATGTTACGTTTTCACGCCTAAACCGCTGAACCGATCGTCATGAAATTGGCAGAGATATAGCCTGGGATATGGAGAAGGACATAGGCTACTTTTTTACGCGATAACCGACATCTACGCAGGCGGCGCCGCGGGTAAAAGCTAGTGTACCATAATTCACGCGTGTTTTGGTACAGTACCGGTTGGTGTACGTACCTATGAATATCGATAACAAAATAGTACTATACGCCACCTATAAGTATTACGGAATAAAAACTAGTGGAATAAAATAAAAATAAAATAACTAAACTAATAAATATAAATTTATAAAATTTTATAAAATTTTAAATTTTAATAAAATTTTCAGCAGACTGCATACAGAATACAAACGTTGCAAAGCTTTCTAATACACGCCTAGATGGCGTTGGGATCCAATTGAATCGCCCTATAGTTTTTTTTTACACAATCTGCATGAGCTGGATAAGATAAGATCAGTTTCCAGATTTTTATTTTTATACTTTTATACCTAGATAAAAGTTAGGATAATGTAGTTGAACCGTGGCTATACTTATATTTTTTTCAGTTGACCGTTCTTTCTGAACGCTCAACATACTTCACTTTGCACGGTCCCAAAAACTAAAAAAAATTGTCATTAATAAGACACATTTAATCTATCATAAGAACTCGGATGTTTCTGAGAAACAAAAATTATTATCTTATTACTACTTTATTAGTAACGCATGTTTTATACATTTTCGTAGGAATTAAATAATTACAATTAGGTACTACTACAATCTGTCAAATTTCTTTAATAGATTTTCAACTTTACCTCTACAGTATAAGGTTCAAGGTTGATTTCGAAAATTTGACAGTTTCGGGTAGCCTGCTGGCGTCTGTACCTACGTACAGTTATGATAGTACCTAACAATTTTTTTTTAGATATTTACATTAAGCGATGCAATAAGCTTATCGTATTTCCAACGATGTTTGTAGTGGCTAAAAACATTTAGTTGTAACATTACGATATTAAGAGGCTACCGAGCGCACAGTGGCGCCCTCATCGTTTGTTCGGTGATATCTTTTATTTTAGAATGAAAATGCAGAAAATAAGCTCGCCAAGTTGTGCTTCACAATACGTTATTATTACTACAAACAGTAGTTTTAAATTGTTATGTTTTATTGTAATCATTAAAGCGGAGCTTAGTGGCCACTATTTCCTGTTTTAATGATTACAATAAAACATAACAATTTAAAACTACTGTTTGTAGTAATGATAACGTATAGTCTTTTGAAGAACAACTTGACGAGCATATTTTCTGCATTTTCATTCTAAAATAAAAAAAATCACCGAAATAACGATGAAGACGCCACTGTGCGCTCGGCGTAGTCTTAACAATTGTTCGATAGATATTAAAGAAAACAAAAAAAAAAAAAACATTTTCAATGAAACATGAGAACATGAAACTGGCCTAGCTTTTTTGATGACGATTAAACATAACCTTAATTACATCGCCTAAAAGCAACTTTAGTTTGCTATGTTAAGAGGGAGCTCACCGGTCAGCTAACGCCACACTTTAAAAAAAATATCTCGTGACTGTGAAGGAATTATGAAAAACGGCTCAATCAGCAACCTCGGTGTGTCTAGAATTTTTTAATACCTTTTATAAAGTTTCATATTGAGACAAGAAGCAACAAAATACGATCTAGAGGAATGTGGCAGCTTTTCTTTAGATCGATTTTTGCTGTTTCGTGTCTCAATATGAAATTTTATAAAAGGTATTAGAAAATTCTAGACACACCAAGGTTGCTGATTGAGCCGTTTTTCATAATTCCTTCTCAGTCACAATATTTTTTAAAGTAGTGGCGCTAGTGGACCTGTGAGCCCCCTCTTAACGGCAAACACTTGAGTTATTTGTTTATTTTGTACCCATTCAGGAGGATAATAATCGAATTATCGGATTCCTGGCGGCGTCTCTGCTGATACTAAGCTGGCAAACTCATAAAGGAAGGCCATTTGGGAATTTATTTTGATTAGATATTTGTTTCGTTTTACGATACAGTCACTATTATAACTGAAATTTGACATCGAAGCGTATAATATAATTTCGTCAACATAAGTCTTTTAAGAGACGCCCTCTTAAAAGACTTATATTGACGAAATCACCCACCCATCCACGAAACGACCGCGGCAAGCGTAGCTTACCTTTCGATCGACTCGTGCGGCTGGTATCATTTAGCCACGAGCCCCTTTAAAACGAATAGGTACTTAAAAAATGTATATTAATCTAAAAAAACCATTTTAACTTTCTTTAAGAGAGCGTACAACGCTCCACTAGCGCCACTCCTATAAAAAATATTATCTCGTGACTGAGAAGGAATTATGAAAAAGGCTTAATATGAAACCTCGGTGTGTCTAGAATTTTCTAACACCTTTTATAACGTTTCATATTGAGACATGAAGCAACAAAGATCGATCTAAAGAAAAGCGGCCACATTCCTCTAGATCGAATTTTGTTGCTTCATGTCTGAATATGAAACGTTATAAAAGGTTTTAGAAAATTTTAGACACACTTACCGAGGTTCCTTATTGAACCATTTTTAAAAATCTGTTTTTTTTTTGTTTGTAACTAGTGCATCTCAGAGTGTAACCACTAAGGTTCCGGCTCTTTAACCGGACTTTCCGGTGGCTGCCTTAAGCTCCTAACGAAAGTTAATGCCTCCAGCCAGGGCGTAAAAACTTATAAACTAAACGACTGCTACTCGCTAAGGACACCCCCTGTGGGGTACTAACCTCGGCTTAGGGCAGCATGGGAGGGAGGGTGGCAAGGGACCGTCGGTGGCTGGATAAAATCTGTGTTTTCATTATTATTAGGGGGATTTCGGATAACATGCTGCTCAGCTAAAGCGCGTGCTGGCGGCGCTTCACTTACAGTCAAGGGTCGGGGAGGACTATTCGTTAGTTGGGGACTTCGCGCGGGGCCTCGGCGGCGACGTCGGAATGACGATCGTGTATTGTGTATTCTTATTTTGCGAACTGTACTAGTTTCCCTACGACTCTCCTGGAGGAGAGTAGTGGCGTCGTCTGGGTCGGTCAGTGCGGGTTCTGTAGTAAACAAGGAACCCTTTTAGTGTCGCCATGTTCGTCCGTCTGTCTGTCCGCAACATAGCTCAGAGACTCTTAGTGCTAGAAAGCTGTAATTTGGTATAAGTATACATATTAATCACTCCGACAAAGTTGGTAAATAAAATCTTGTATTTTTTATTTAGGGTACATCCCCTACACTTAAAGTGGGGCTGATATCTAATTTCTTCGCTGTCCCATGGTGTGGGGTATCATAGGATAGGTCGTTCAAAAATATTGTGGGTTTGTGAAAACAATTTTTCGATTCAGGGATCCGGTTGCGTAATATTAAGCTTTAATGTGCTAATTTTGGTTAGAGTCAAGTGTCCCCCCCTGCCAGCTAAATGGTTATTTTTGGGTATGTGAAAAAATTCACAGCAGTAATATATATAACGAAGTTAAAAGGAAAACTGTCACAGCTAAGTAGGCTTTACAAGTTACCGAGTAATAGTCGACCAACTTACATTTACAGTTGTTAAACATATTCTCCCATACATGGTATGGGGGAATATGTTTTTCAACTACAGTGTTAAGTTTGTTCTTGGGATAAATTCATACCAGTTACGGAACCCTTCATTGGGCGTGGTCCGACACGCACTTGGCCGGTTTTCATAATTACTTCACAGTCACGAGATAATAATAATGTATTAAAGTAGTGGTGCTAGTGGATCGTTGTACGCACAAAGGTCCACTAATAGGAATATTTATTCCTACCATTGAAACTGATTAAAAACTAGTTAGATACGCACAAAGTTAATTTCGTGGGACTAATGCACGGGCTCCTCTAGGAATTAAAAAGTAATTATGTATAGACAACAATTTCTTTGATGTAGGATGAAATAAAATAATCAGAGAAATTGTTTTCTACACATAAAAAAAACCTTTGAATGTGGACAAGCTCTGTCTTTTTTTAAATAAGATAATAAACTAACTATCTTTTTTAATCAATAAGTTAGTACCTGTGCTATTGACTATACAAACTTAGGTACGTATAACATTGTAAAGTTTCACTAACAATAACATAATTTGTTTTTAAAACAACGTGACTGGAACAGCAACCTTACAAACCCCCAACCTGTCAAAAAACAACCGAAACTCCGTTTCCTCAAAAAAACAAAGATTTTTCTTTTTATTTCATTGTCTACATACACGTGAGTGTTGCCTATTAACAACCTAACCCCTTCAATATAATTTACACTTCATAAGGATTCCTGTCAAGAACCCCGGACTATCCTTTGATCTCAAGCTAGGGTACGTTTACGTTTTACGGATGTATTTTTCCTTGATTTAAGACTGGCACCCCTTTCATAAGATATAATAAGAAAATTGTGACATCGCCCCTTTCCCCAAATGTTAAAACGTGAGAGTTTCGCAGTCAGTATTTGTTTTGCACATTGCGTGTCTTCAACGATATTTTTTGTATGCAAAACTGAGAATTCGGGTACTATAAGTAAATATTTGCATTGTTAAGAGGCCGTGCACGAAATCGACTGATTTTGATCAATTTTGTTCATTGTTTGTGAGAAAGGGAAACATAATTTAAACAAAATTATTTGAGATTTGAAAAGTCGTGTTCTTTGTTTTGCATGTGGCTGAAAGGGATTTTTCAAATAAATTAAGTACTCACGGTAAATCACTAATATTTGCAACAAGTTTTCCGAAAAATGACGCGAGACTGACATTTGATCATCATTCTACAAGAAACTACTTTTGATTTTGAACATTAAAAATTATCATCAACATCATTATATGGTCTACTTGCATGTGGCGGAACCACTTTTTTCAACTTCCATACAAAATATAGCAGAAAAATTATGTTGAAAAAACCTTTATTTGTTTTAAACCTCGTCAGTAATATATATTTTTCCTATTATTTAGCAAATCATATCAAGAAATTTAAAAATCACAAATTATTCTTCAGCTATCCTTGAAATATAATCAAAATTTTATTTAATGATTATACAATATCTTCATTAAGTAAATCAATGGCGAAATAAACTATACTTTGGAGAGCACAAAAATGATGAAACTATTAAAAGCTGCTGTGACTGACACGAATGGTTTAGCACCATGAAAACTGTACTTTTATAGTTACACAGACTTAATGTTTCGATTATTTCAAGTTTTCTGACAATTAGATAAGAAATTGATAAAAACGAGTTTTTTTCGTGCACGGACCCTTAATATAGTTCCTATTAGTCATAATAAGTTTTTGTTAAACTTACAGTACTTATAGTACCCGAATTCTCAGTTTTGCATACAGAAAATATCGTTACCCTATATAGTTATTAGGTATTTCGATATTTTATCAGAATGTGAGGGGCATGAAAATAAAGTTACATGAAGCTATAATGTCAATTTTAAGTTCTAATTACGATATAATACGTCTGGCGGAAACTTGTTTAGATGACTCGTTCTTATTTCTCTGAATACTTTGATCTTGATGTAAATTGGATGGATTATGTGAGCGTGATGGTAGACACGGGATTATGGAAGAAGAAAATGTTTAGCGCCGACTCCAAGTAACATGATACAAGGTCAGGAGGATGTAGTGTACAGTTCAAAGATTTGTATTCTAATAGTGGCAAACATCCATTGACGATATTATGTGGTTATGTATAAGTGCTGGTGGCGTCTGTATGAAAATTTGTGTTGTTTATTTAGCGTCTAATATACCTTTCTATAAGTATATTTTATCAATTCTTGGCCAGGGCTGAGGAACTTGCATTATATGGATTACACCACTTTAATTCTTGGTGACTTTAATCATCCTGATGTAATATGGCTTCAATCTGATGATCCTTTTCTAGGAGTTAGTGACCCTAAGTCTTTAGCGTTGAGGAACTTCCTAAATATCACCGTCTATATTCAAATTAAAAACGTCAGTATTGAGAATAATAATATCCTAGATCTCATTTTGCTTGATGAGAATTCCACTGTTTCTGTTTCTTCCGCACCCACCATCAGTAAAACAGATATGCAACGCCCGCCACTGGAATTAGCCCTTACTAAATCTTCAATTTCTAATTTAAATTATAATATTTAACAGTCTAAATACATCTTCATTAAAACTATGTGTTTGTGATCTACGAAAAGTAATTTGGGAGGATTAATGTAATTTGAGTTGTAATGAATATTTATGTCCTGGTATTTTATAATATACTATGATAAATAGATAAATACACACCGAAGAAGAATCAATGTGATCCTGTTTGGTTTTCAGCTTAAAAGAAAAGAAAAGAAAGAAAATACGTTTATTTGCGGTAAACATGACGCGAAGAAAGAACACGAAAAGAACAAGTTGGGGGAAAATATGCGTCATATCCACGCAAAACGGCCATCGCTCAGCAAAATACTGCGACTCTAGGCAAGACAGAGCCCCAGCGCTGGTTTTCAGCGACAGCCGGCGTTGACGTGATGTCGTCAACCAGCACAATGCACATTTTCTGCTGCTGGGCTGCTAGGGGAGTCGCACGATCTCACTACTTGTCGCAGCGATTAGACGCATGGTGGACGCGTACACCCCCGAGGACAGTCTCATGCGACCAAGGACCGATAAGCACCAAGGCAAGCGCAACTAGAAGCTCCATATTTACTCTCGAGATGAACAACGCGACTGTTTCTCTCGAATAAACAAAGAAAATGATCGCTTCCTGCACGAAGTTTGTCGTAGCGACTAGTTGCAGACGCAAGCGACGGCTCTGCGTCCAGACTCAGCGACAACTCTCCACTTTGCGTCTTATTGCAGCGAGTAGACGCACTGTTTGGACTGGCTCAAGTGGAAGCAAACGTGGGTACGTCACAACTTAATTAGGTATTATCACAAATTCCCTTTATTTTATATATCAGAAATCTTTAGCTAGTCTTTGTTCAATGTCAATGGAAAAAGGGAGAAAGAAAGTCTTTTCGCCTTTTATAAACTCATCTGAGAACTAATAGTGTTTTTCTTGTAATAACTCCGTGTTATCGTTGTTACTTTTTCAAGAGACATATTAAGGTACTTACTGATTCAAACGCTTCTATCCAATCTTATTGAATTATACACTTTTGAATGCCCAGTAAAATAGGTTAGAAAGTTTTACCTCAGAAACGAAAGCCCTTATTTTTTTCTTTTTGATTCTTAGTTTTTGTATTGTGACCTCATAAAATGAAAGGAGTAATCTGCGTTCGCAAATTTAGTTTCCAAATATGTAACAAATATGAAATTTTTGGAAAAAATTGCTTCAATACTTACGCATAAAGTTCAGTTTACTCTACAACTTCAAAATTTTTTATGAATTTTTCAGTAGTAGTAGGTACTAATCATTCTAACTAAAATAAACTTAATTTACACTATCCTGAAGTTGTTATTTAAGTGGAAACATAAATTGGAAACAAGGATTTGTTTGAATATAGATCTAATGCATAAACAACACAGAGTGGTTATGCTAATTACCGTAGCGCGGTTGTCTTATTCCCTAACGAGTGACGGACGTTCATTGTAGCGAGGACGAGGAGGTCCGTGGTCAGAAGAGGACATTCAAAATCGTATTCATTCATGCTGGCTGTACCACTTTTAGGGTTATATGTATTAAAAGACATATCTATATTAAAACAAAATAAAAAAACGTATTGTAGAGCGGATTGGATGCGCAAGGATAACAAGACTAGCAATGAACTGTGATGCTGCGTAGATTCATTTGATAGTATTCGCACCATTCACTAATATAATTAGACCTCGATTCACAGACCACGGGCATCGATTAGCAGTATTTTGACGCAATGGAAATCTTAATTTCAAATTATAAATCCATAGCATAGCTAGGAGGAATCCGTCCATAATAATATGACTATTCAACTATCAACCATCGAGTCAAAAGCACAGACTGCAGCCTAAATAAGGTGCGGCGATACTTCACATCTGGACAGCTTTTAAGTTTGTACAAAGCACAGATCCGTTCCTGTATGGAGTATTGCAGCCACTTATGAGATGGCTCAGCTAAATACCAACTTGCTGCACTTGACTCGGTGGAACGAGAGCGAAACATTGGTAGCTAGGCTTCACAGTCTGGCTCATCGGCGTAATGTTGCTTGCCTGTCGGTCTTCTACAGACTGCACTTTAGAGAGTGCGCAGGAGCTCCACGACCTGATACCACCGCCCTTTTATTATCCGTACTTGGGTGATATCCCGGCCAGTCGTACTCAGCGCTTCTCCTCCTCATTTATTGTGCCCACAGCCAAAGTGTGAAATTATCTGCCAGCGTCTGTGTTCCGTCTGTGTCTGTGTGTGTGTGGCGTCTGCCTTCAAAGCAAGAGTGAACAAGCATTTTCTGGGCACGTTCGTTCCATCATAGACCTCGTCTATTGCTTTCTATCAGACATGATCGAGATCAAGAGCAGGCCCAATCAGGAATAAAAATAAAAAATTAAGATAAAAAATATTCCAGAGAATATCTACAAGATCATTATTAGTAGTACTTATTGTGGTCTCAAACTATATTCATCATTACTTTATTATCTTTCCAATTGAGAAATAGGCACGAACACTGTATTAGCATTGCTTGGATCTTTGTTTATCCCTAAGAAATAATACTTATGATACACTTCTGCACACTTTATTCAAGCTATACATAATATTATATTCATTACTGCTAGATAAAGGTGTCCGTTATTCCAGCAAGAAAATCTCTTCTATAATGAATTGAGATTCTTCAAATTTTTAATTTGGCGCACATTTTCAGCAGATTACGCTCTAATTACTCGTTGAACTCCAGCAAGAAAATCACTTCTAGAATGAGTTGATCATTCTAGAAGTGATTTTCTTGCTGGAGTAACAGACACAAGATAAGATCACCGAAAAGAGCATGCAGGTTGTTTTGGCATTACCACTAGGTTGCTTTTTAAATATTTATGGGGTCAAAACACTTTGCGCGTCTACAAAACAGTAGTAAGCTGAAAGGGGTACCCTAAATATCCGAAACCTTTATTCATAAATAGGGCTTATTGTTATATTATGTATAGACATCCCTATATGTGGCAGGGACTCTTTGAGTTACAAATGCTGCTGTTATCACATTTGCAAATGACGGTTACAAGGGGCCCAAATCTGCTATTTCTAATTTCTGCTACGAGTATCTAAATTCGTCACTCCAACACGATGCCATTGTCATTTTGCTAAAAGTTCGTAATCTGCTAAATTCATAATGGTCGATCATTGGTCGGTCAATGGTCTCGTAATAGAACTGTATTACAATGGCATTTTGAACATTTATTCATGCCAGATTTCATTTATATAAGTTTTTACTTATTATTTATTAGTGTTAGAAGCAATCTGAAGTAGTAGGAAGTTGGAAGTTTAGTAGGAAGTTTCATTTGTCATTATGTACGAGATTACCAATTCTTTCAATGGAGTGTCAGTGGCTGACCATTGGAAAGTCATAATGACGCCATTATATTAGTAGATTACCAAACTTGTCAAAATCAACAATTATAAAATCAATGATAGAGCATTCTGAGACTATTGTAATAGTAGACTTGAGGCCCAGGTCGTTTCGGTCACTACGAAGGTGCCTAACATAAAGATACGAATAAATCACTTGAATCTGCACAAAGACATTTAATTACGGCACATTTATTATTTTACATTCTATTTTCTGATTAGATTTAAGTCATTGGACTATCTCTAAAGACAAACAAACTACACTTTAGGGAGGTAGGAATTTAAATTTTTACTGAATCACGATCAGAAGATAGCATGCTACCAGGCAGTCCAATTTATAATTCTGGTCTGCTTAGGTCTCGATTTTATTTTAGATCCGAATGGAAGCATATTATAATTCAAAATTATAAAAATCTGTAATTTGATCATAAGTACATTTTATCTTTTGCAGAAGTAAGCAGGTTTTGCCATGCAATGGATTGCTTAGGTGATGATGCCGAAGTAGGTTTTATATTTTCAGAATCATTCGTTCCCTGTAAAGGCCTATGTTTTGCAAGAGCAGTTTACCAGGCATTACGAATACAGTAGAAAGTACAAGGTCAAGACGACGAAGAAACTGAAGTTCTCATACACAAATAATATACTCTTAAATGAACTATATTGTGCAGATATTGATTTTTAAACAAACTTATTCCGCCACGTTTACAAGGTAACGTAATACAACGCATAAAACTCCGAAGGTGGGGTGGAAGATCGATAGCCAATAAATAATACAGATATTAAAACATAGTAAACATCACAGCTTAGTGGAACAGTTGGTCGAAGGTCGACCTTGCAGCTGCAAGGTCGCTGGAACCTTTGATGCAGACGGCGCAATACTCGATGTAGACTCTAATGTCCTACTGCTAATCGTATTATATAGCCCCTTGTATCTAAATATCTACATTGCGATATCTATACCGTGTACCGTGTGGAGCCGGACGTAAAGAATAGCACCAGCTCATTTCCTCCCGTGGGTGTCGTAAATGTCGACTAAGGGACTTACTAGAGAATGGGCAACTGCGTTCTCTATGCATTTTTAACACCATACTGCGATCGTCAAACCGCCTGCCAAGCGTGGCGATTATGGCTAACCCCCCCAATTGGGGGAGGCTTGTGTCCAGTAGTGGACGTCTCTCGGCTGAAATGATGATGAATGATGACATCTATATATATTATAAAACCGGCCAAGTGCGTGTCGGACCACGAATTTTGACGAAATTTTTCCAAGAACAAACTAGTAGTTGAAATACATGTTCCCCCATACATTCCAACTACAAATGTAAGTTGGTTGACTATTACTCATTATCTTGTAAAGCCTAGTTTTCTGTAATAGTTTTATTTTTATCTATTTAAATAAAAACACTAGTTTACAAATTAAAATAAAAGTCATGTCCTTTCAATGAATTCCATATCGATGTATTTAGTAGTAATAACTAAACGCAAACATATATTTGTTTTATTTCTATCACGTCTATAAATCAAGTTCTTATAACATCTTATTTTCAAACTACTCATAAGTTGGTTTCGATTTTATTTTAATATTTTGATGCTGTGCAGTGTTCAGTTAAATAAATACTTGTTTTAAAAATGTCAAAAAGGTTGTGTAAAGTACATTCTGATCGTTTTTGTTATGTTTGTGGTGAATTTATAATATCTAAAAAAGGATATCCCATAACGGAATCACTTAAAGATGCATATTTCGGTTATTTCAAAATTTCGGTCTGTCACCAGGACAAAACATGGGCTCCTCACGTTTTTTGTGAAAGATGCAGAAAAACTCTAAGCTCTTGGGCTGCTCTCGGACAAGTCAGCGATGAACATGGAGAGCGTTTTCATCAGGATTAAAAAAAAATTGAGCAAAATTATCAAGGATACTGGGACCAGGCCATATTAGGTGATTATTGCTGGTCTGTTATTAGAGATACAGACACGAATAAATACAAGAAAAAAGCTTAGACAATTCACTTTAAATTTTTTGTTTGATATTTTTGTAAGCATTATTTTTTGTAAAAAATTATCAAAAATAATAAATATCTTGGAAACATGACGTGTTAGATTTTTTTTATAATTTTTCTGAAACTCAGTGCACCTCGATTGTTAAGAAAAAAAGCGTTTCATTCAAAGGACAAAAACTTTGTAAACTAGTGAAATCAATTGCTGTTCGTTAGTCTCGCTAAAACTCGAGAACGGCTGGGCCGATTTAGCTGATTTTGGTTTTAAAATGTTTGTCGTAGTCCAGGGAAGATTTAAACGGTGAGAAAATATGGAAAAAAAAAACTATTAGTGAACGGCTGGACCGATTTCGCTAATTATTTTTTTGTTGTGTTTGTTATTATCAGGAGAAGGTTGGACGGTAGGTAGGGTAGGGTAGGTAGGTAGGGTAGGGTAGGGTAGGTAGGTAGGGTAGGTAGGGTTGGGTAGGTAGGTAGGTAGGTAGGTAGGTAGGTAGGTAGGTAGGTAGGGTAGGGTAGAGTAGGGTAGGGTAGGTAGGTAGGTAGGGTAGGGTAGAGTAGTGAAGTTTATACTATATTTCCTTTGCGCGTAGACAAACTGCCACAGTCAAATAGCTTTTGACAGAACGAAGTATGTCGGGTCAGCTAGTCTTTATTATATATACTAACTAACCGTTGCCCGCGGCTCCGCCCGCGTGGATGTCGGTTATCGCGTAAAAAAGTAGGCTTTGTCCTTCTCCATATCCCAGGCTATATCTCTGCCAAATTTCATGACGATAGGTTCAGCGGTTTAGGCGTGAAAACGTAACATACAGACAGACAGACAGAGTTACTTTCACTTTTATAATATTAGTATGGATGCCGTGAATTTATCACATATCCAAGAACAACCGTTTAGCTGACAGGGGGAGGGGACACTTGTCTCTAACAAAAATTAGCACTATAAAGCTTAATATTACGAAAACGGATCCCTAAATCGGAGTTTTTTATCGATAAAATCGCAATATTTTTGAACGGCCTATCCAACCCCTGATACCCCGTAGCATGGTACAGACGAGAAAAAAAAATCATCCCCACTTTACGTGTAGGGGAGGAACATACCCTAAAAAAAACAATATTTTGTTTTACCACGTTGTCGGTGTAATTAATATTTATACCCATGCCCAGCTTTATAGTACAAAGAGTCTGTGAGCTAAGCCGTAGACAGAGAGACAGACGGACTACTGCTGATCATGAGGTTCTGGGTTCGATTCCCAGGTCGAGCAAAGTGTTATTGGGTTATTCTATGAGGAATTTCTCAATATCCCCCCGGAGCCTGGATTTGTGTCCGCAATATTCATGCTCGCCATCTACACTGAAAAACCGAATAGTTGATATTTTGATTGTTGATTCCCTTTTGGTTGAGTTGACATTAAATTGTGTTAAAAAGTTCCATGACGTTTGTTATGACAATTTTTTTGTTGATTTAACAAATCATGTCGGTAGGTGCTATATTAACTCAAAATATAGGTTAAAAAAAGGTTAAATCAACTTAAAAAGTTTTTCAGTGTATTACATGGGACTTAAACATCACTGGCGAAATGTGGGTGTACCTACTCGTAATAAAGGTACACCTCTGCCGATCCCTTCCGGGAAACAAGGCGTGATGTTATGTTATGTTTTCTTACATAATTATAATAACGAAATCTCAATGTGTTGTCAATTCGTAAAAGCCGTGCGAGGCACCGTCGGGTCTCTAGTTGATTAATAAAAGATCACAGTTCGAGATGTATCTTACCATTTTCTTTATTATTAACTGGTTTTTGCCCGCGGCTCCGCCCGCGTGGTTGTCGGTTATCGCGTAAAAAAGTAGCCGATGCCCTTGTCCATATCCCATAAAAAACTTAAATAGCTCCAGTTATACTCTACTGCAGTATACTCCACTAAAAATATCAAATATAAAATACTCCATTTTTTTTATTTTTTTTAATACTTTAAAATGCTCTAGTGTAAAGTTGCCAACATTTCGTTTGGTAAATATTGCCTTTCAAGCGTCGATATATACTTTGCTTTCTCTCTGTATGCTATCTAAGTGTAATGTAACACATTACACCCTTGAATCAATAACTTCGTAGGTATTACAACATAGAGGTATAACTAAGTATAAAAATGCACTGTAGCCGTAGATACGTTGAACACACAGAAACAGCTAAATCAATCGCCAACGGTGAAAGTAGGTACGATGTTTGGTGATACTCGTAACACGATTACAGCAGCAGAGGACGCCGCCAATCATCTTTACGTTAATCTCTCTATTGTTTTTAACGGCCCCAATGCATAGGGAAGAATAAAAACCGGCCAAGTGCGTGTCGGACCACGCATAATGAAAGGTTCCGTAGCTGGTATGAATTTATCCCAAGAACAAACTTAACATTGTAGTTCAAAAACATGTTCTTCCATACGGAATGTATGGGAGAACATGTTTTTCGACTATTACTTGGTAACTTGTGGAGCCTACTTAACTGTGATAGTTTTCCTTTTAACTTCGTTATATTACGTCACTCATACTATTCACATATCCAAATATAATCATTTAGCTGGCAAGGGAGGGACACTTGACTCTAACAAAAATTTGCACTTTAAAGCTTATAGTGTGCAAACGGATCCCACAATATTTTTGAACGGCCTATCCTACTATACCCCACACTATGGGACAGAAAAAAAAAAACAATTTCATCCCCACTTTACGTGTAGGTGAGGTACGGCCTATCCTACTATACCCCACACTATGGGACAGAAAAAAAAAAAACAATTTCATCCCCACTTTACGTGTAGGTGAGGTACCCATCGAAAATCGATGGAGGTACCCTAAAAATATATATATTTCAAGATTTTAATTTACCACTTTTTTATTATTTTTTATTAAGTACTTATTAACAAACTTACAGAAATCTTAAAACAAACACTATGCCCCGCAAAACCGTTTTCACGGTTTGTCTGTGGGAACAGAACAAATAGTTTTATCTAATAATGTTTACTAGTGCGGACACTTAATTTTTACTTATTGCAGTCATGAAACTTACTATAATATTATATTATAACCTATATGTATGGGAAAAACATCGCTTATAAACTCTGGAAATATAACTGTTTAATTAATTTGGCAAATTTACCTTTTGTTTCGTGACTTCTTATTTCAGTAGGCAACTGGTTGAGAAGGTATGGTACTCTTTTATCAAGCGTTCGGTCGCCAAAATAATTCCTTATTCTAGGTATGTACATCAAATTTACCGGCTGATACGATCCTAGTTGCGTGGTTATGGGTAACTAGCGAGTGACGGTCCCAGTTGCCATGACTGCAGGATTAATATTATATTCATACCAAATTACTTACACCTTCCTAGCACTATCAGTCTCTGAGCTAAGCCGCGGACAGACAGAGAGACAGACGGACATGGCGAAACTATAAGGGTTCCTTGTTTACTACAGAACCCTTCCCAATTCATGAAGCGCTTCTTCGATACAGCAGCCACTCATCGCAACGCTCTAGTTGTAAAGGCCGCAAACTATATCCCCTCTAGCATCAGTAAGACCCGACGTCCAAGGCATGCACTGACCGACCCAGACGACCCCACTATTCTCCTCCAGGAGAGTCGTAGGGAAACTAGTACAGTAGCTCGCAAACATATTACACGATCGTCATTTCGACCTCGCCGCCGAGGCCCCGCGCGAAATCCCCGACTAAATAGTCCTTGTCCCCGACCCTTGCTTATAAGCGAAGCGCCAGCACGCGCTATAGCTGAGCCTGTAGCTTTAAATCCCCGTGATAATAATCATAACTCTGATTTTATCCAGCCACCGACGGTCCCTTGCCATCCTCCCTCCGACGCTGCCCTAAGCCGAGGTTCGTACCCCACAGGGGGTACCCTTAGCGTGCAGTCGTTTAGTTTATAAGTTTTTACGCCCTGGCTGGAGGCATTAAGTTCTGTTAGGAGCTTAAGGCAACCACAGGAAAGTCCGCTTAAAGAGTCTCAACCTCTCATAGTTAACTCTGAGAAGCCCTAAATAAAAATATATTTTTTTACGGAATCCTATAATAGTACAGGAATACTAGGTATAAACTTATAGGTATGTTCCTTTACAAAAGAGGTCTTAGTTATTCTGTGTTCATTTATCGTGGAAAAAGTTTTTGGTTTTTGCTCACTCGCCTGCCAGAGGTAGGTACCCAATGTGTGATTGTTGAAAAAACATTGCTAACATTGGTTTGGAATTCGACGAGCGTACTCGTTACGGTTTTCACTAACAGGAATAGAACAATCGATTATTCCTACTCACACTGTGGGTTCCGCAAAGCACTAAAAATAACTAAAAACATAATTATTTCAGTGATCCAGACAGACTGAGAGCAATGTTCCATGTATAATGGTGTTTTGCAAACCAGAGAAACAAATATATGTGTGTCTTCTTTTCTTTGTGTCGTAAATCTAAACAATATTTTGAATTTCAGCCAGTGCATGCAATCTTAACAAGCGATTTCAAGCGACCTCCAAAGATTCCCCACGCTATTTTCTTTGGCCGTTATTCAGCGGTGTCCAATATAAACTTAGAAAGTACATTATATATAATCAGAATCATTTCATTTTTACTTGTAATTGCCATATGGAAGCCGCGTCTTCGTGCTTGAGAACTGGCCCCTATTTTCGGAATATTTAATGTTAATCTCAACCAGTGACAAAGCTATCTCCAATTTAATTGCCTGCGCTATTTTATTGGTATGATCAGCTGCCTGTAGTATAACCCAACGTCGGTTCTCGACAGTGGAGGTACGGTAACCAAATATTTAACGTTGATATCAGTAAACGTGGCATTCAGGCTTGGCTGAGACGTTGATTAACGATTCTTTAAGAGTGTACTCAGTCTTTTCGTATTCAATCAAGGCGCAAAGTTAAATAATACCGTAAGTACCGTTAGCTAATTGTGTTTCTCAAAGCGTTACCACACGTCATTGTGTTTACTGGTTCGTTTACAAAACTCTTAAGTAGTTCTGTAAACACATAACAAAGATAACAAGCGCCAACGAATTTGAAATAAAGCTTTCTTGTCAATCAGTTTGCCACTCACCATGACTGCGATTCTAAGATTTCTTCTGCTCTCAGTTCTGGTTTTATATTTCTCAAATAACTGTGTAAGTATTTTGAGTATTTAAAACAATTTAATTATGTAAACTTTTTTGTCATAAAGTTGGTCTAACGACTTGCATGCAATCACGTACAGGACAATAGACCAATTTTTGCCACATCATGAACATGTATGTAGGTTAGATTAAACAGCCTTTTTAATGAGTTCTCACATTTCGAACATCGAGAAGTAAAATCTGCTGCCACAAATTTTAATGACCATCGCCGGCCATTTTGGCTATCGTGATCTTCTACTTATCCATATACCTATATAAAAATAAATTGACGTTTGTTAGTCTCACAAAAACTCGAGAACGGCTGAACCAAATTGGATAATACTTTTTTGTGTTCTTTATTGTCAGGACAAGGTTTGTATATATATATATTTTTTTTTTTTTATGCGTTCAGTTGTTCAATAAGGAGTTGTTAAATTCAAACAGACCTTACGTCATAATGTCAATGTTTATTTATTTATTTATTTAACAATTTATGTACACACATATAAACAGACAAGAAGAAAGGAACAGAAAAATACGTACAAAGGTGATGCTTATTTCTAATGAAATCTCTTCCAGCATACCTGCGATAGGAAAGTAGGTATAGAGATGCAGACAACGTGTGTACCTAAGTGTAGAAGAGAAAAAATAAAATAATAAATATTCATAAAATCAAAATAGCTATACACTAATATAAATACTTATAAACATACAATAAGAGAATATACTTACATACATACTTTTAAAATAAATATCACTCAAATATATACTTAGAACTAGGCGTAGGGTAGGGTAGGTAGGTTGGTAGGTAGGTTACAGTAGGTAGGTAGGGAAGAGTAGGAAGAGTAAAGTAGGTAGGTAGATAGAAAGGGTACGGTAGATAGAGTAAGTAGGAGGGGTAGTAGGGTAGGTAAGTAGGTAGGTAGGGAAAGTAGGGTAGAGGGTAGATAATTAGTGCTACACGTGCGAAGTCGGGCCGGGTAAAGCTAGTATAATGATAATACATACATTATTAATAAAAATGAGGTGCAGATTTGTCGGGACCAAATTGGCGAGAGTAGACTGTGACCAAATTAACGGTGACATTATTCGCCAATAATTATGTGAGATCTTTTTCTTAAAAAATGATTCCGTAATTGTAGCTCTTATACGTTAGGCATAATGTATTGAACCGCCTTAACAGGATTTTGTAGCAAACATAGCATTTCGCTACGAAATAACTTCACCCTATCGTAGTTTATTATGAATCGATTAGATGATGGATTATGTCAAAAGTGTTGGCTGCAACATCCTTCCACTTGTTATTAAATAATAATTCTGCGATTACCAAGACGAGCGTGGAGATTATGGTTGTATTGTTCCACTAATCGCTTATGCAGCAATATATCTTGGTCTTCGTCACAAATGTGTTTTTAAAACATGAAGTATCGTTCAAACATCTGAAAGAAAGAAAGAAAGAAAAATAGGTTTATTTGTCACAGAAACACGTGCATACAAAAAGATAATTAACTTGAGTAGGTAGGTATACAGAAAAAAAAAAAAAAAAAAAAAATAGGTCTACATTCCAATCACGAGCACAACACCAAAATAGTCGGCAGCTGCACGTCTGACTGTGACAAGAAGGCTTCCACTCAGCATGATGCTGTGCTATGAGGGACCCACAACACAGCGCTGATTTTCAGTGGTTACCCGGAAAAGACATACGGAAACCAAGTCAGGTTTAAAGAATTGAACATAAATAGGCAACTAAATAAAATAAAACAAACAGTACTCAGAATATAATCTAACTATACAACCAGATATATGAATAAATATTATTAGATAACATTAAAAAAAAATATCATCTATGATATCTTAGTTTTCATTTTCTGGAATTTGTTACAATGGTATTTACGACACACTTTGTTAGCTCGCTTTAGAAGAATGGTACAACTCCAATCAATATTTTATAATTAGTAAGTAGGTAGGTCCTGTTCCCATTTTACTGTAGCCCTGCAATATTGGTTTTAAGTAGTTTTCAATTAAGGCGTGGTTCTTCAAGCGTGCATTCTTGTTCTTGAGGTGGCAGCGGGGCGCGAGTAAATTGTGCCGTGAACTTCGTTAATTTTGGGTTGAAAATTATATGTTTTACGATATTAACAATGCTAAACCAGGGCCTCAAGTCTGCTATTACAATAGTGTCAGAATGGTCTCGCCATTGTGAGTATTTGACAGTGTTTGTATGGCAAATCTGTCAAAAACTCACAATGAAGAGACCATTCTGACACTATTGTAATAGCAGACTTGAGGCCCAGACGGACATTACATCATCATAGACGTTTATTTTGATGTGATTATCAATACATATTTTAATTTTTTTGAATATATTTTTTTTGTGATATGTGTGATTTTTATAACAATTTTGTGTTTTAAATTTAATTTAAGATAATCTTTAATTATTAACTATATATAAAGTAGTATAATATTGAAATAAAATGAGTTTTAATCTACAAAATAATGTTTGGAATTTTTTTTTCTATAGAGCGTACTTTGTCCAATTATGTAACGAGTACCCGACGTAACTACAGAAAGATCTCAAAAGCAACATATAATTTATCACGTGTCACTACCGTTTCTAAATAAAATGCCATTAAAATTACATTTCCTAGAGGTTAACTTGAAGAACCTTAACGCTTTTTACCCGGTTGCCTCAGAAGGAGGGTAATGTTTTTCGAGAGTATGTATGTATGTATGTATGGATGTATGTCTATTTCTTTGGCACGCTCTGTAGCCTAAACGGCTTGATAGATTTTAACTTATGAGGTGTCGTTAGATTCGCCTTAATTGTGGAAGTGACATAGGCTATAAATAATATTAATATATTGAATCTGCAAATACAAAAAAAGGGAAGGCAAGTTTAAAAATTAGAACAATATAGGTATTAAATAAAAGCTAGTAATGAGACAATTCTAAATATATATATATATATATATATATATATAAATATATATATATATATATATATATATATTAGTAAAACTAAAGAGCTTGAAAAGACGCAAATTATTAAATAAAATAAAAAAACATAAAACCCGACTGCAAAAACCTAACTGAAAGAGAAAAACAGTCTGTGTTGATATGTACATACCTACTTTATTGACATTTTTATATTATTTTTTCTATTTATATTGACATTGATTTCTGTTGCTATAATTTTTATTAATGAATCCACATTATGAATTGTGTGATTATTATATTTGTGTTAATCTGTGTTCTTATTGTGATTATTGATTACAATCATTTGTACGCTCTCTGGCATAACATAGCGCACTCTTTATTATCTTTTATACCATTATTATTATACATACCTATGTTAAACAAATGAATAAATGACTTATGACTTATGAAAAAAAGCATTATAAGCTATGAAATTTTGTTATTTCTGGCGGCGACAAACCACTAACCTGAAATATGGTGTCACTTGTTTGTCCCCGCCTATTATATTGCTAGTTTTTCTCATTTCAGTTATGTTTTTGCAGCCGGGTTTAATTTTTTTTAAATAATTTGCTTTTTTAAACATAGTATTAGGTATGTACCTACAGTAAGTAGACCGAAGTCTGTGGTAACGAAACCAATAAAACCTAGCCTCTTATTCTATTCAAACTGCGTACTAAGCTAGACCAGGGCCTCAAGTCTGCTATTACAATAGTGTCAGAATGGTCTATCATTGATTTCATAATTGTCCATTTTGACAAGTTTGGTAATCTACTAATATAATGTCGTCATTATGACTTTCCAATGGTCAGACACTTCATTGAAAGAATTGGTAATCTCGTACATAATAACAAATGAAACTTCCTACTAAACTTCCAGCTTCCTGCCCTACTTCAGATTGCTTATAACACTAATAAATATATACATAAATGAAATCTGGCATGAATAAATGTTCAAAATGCCATTGTAATACAATTCTATTACGAGACCATTGACCGACCAATGATCGACCATTATGAATTTAGCAGATTACGAACTTTTAGCAAAATGACAATGGAATCGTGTTGGAGTGACGAATTTATAAAAATAGCAGACTTGGGACCCAGCTCAAGGTTAAAGTGTTACCTTCGTCGAGCGGTCGACAGTACCTAATTGAAAAATGTGCCATGAGTGCGAGGTATTGAGTCCGAGTTCAGCGAAGTGAAGTGATAGGGAAAGGATCAATATTACAGTCCATTAGTGGCCGGAATGATAGCCCATGACGCCATTATGCTTTATTTTCGCACATGATGATCTTTAACATGATGTTACATTAAGTTTTGAGTATGAATGTGGTTGGATATAAGAGTACCCTAGTAGCAATTTCCGTTGGCATTTAGTTGGGCCAACTTCAGAGGAATGTGGCCCAACTAAACGCCAACAAAAATGCTACTAGGGTAGGAGAAGACTAAAGAAACGATGTATGCAGTGTTTTGTTTTATTTTTATTTATTTATTTAATCCAATAAGTTATAGTTTGTTCTGACACAATATCTGCCAAACTCCGAAGCAATTTGTCGGCAGTAGGTTCTCGTGGATTATGCACGAAAGTGTGTAGTGAAAAATGATATGTGTAGAAAGCGGATGACTCTGAGATGAAGACTAGATGAGTGTGGAAGAAGCTTAGGACACATTTTGCGCAGACCCTAAATAAATTGGGTTAAGGACAAGAGAATGATGATGACGAAAACGACGAACTTTCGGTGCGATTATACACTTAGATTTATTTGTATCAATACTCTCTATTGCTAACTGATAACATCTGCTGTGTGACAGGGGTATTTTTAAATATTTTACCGACCAAACACGATTTTTGCATAAACTAGTAAACATTAGTCCAAACCGTCCCAAAAAAATAATTTACTTAAAAAAAAATATATATACAAATTTGCCTAGCCGTTCTCAAGTTATGCGCTCACCAATAACCTTTCATTTTTATTATATTACTAGCTTTTGCCCGCGGCTCCGCCCGCGTGGATGTCAGGTTATCGCGTAAAAAAGTAGCCTATGTCCTTCTCCATATCCCAGGCTATATCTCTGCCGAATTTCATGACGATCGGTTCAACAGTTTAGACGTGAAAATGTAACATACAGACAGACAGACAGGGTTACTTTCACATTTATAATATTAGTATGGACTAGCTAATGCCTTTTTCATATTATTTTTTTGTTAGGAACCTTTTGCGACGCGTACACAACATCTTACCAAAGTTTCATCACAAACGGTTGAGGCATTTTCGAGTTTTTGCGAGACTAACGCACGACAATAGATTTTTATAAATAAACAATCTAGAGAAGATAGATAATCACAAATCCCCTATCGATACTAATATTATAAATGTGAAAGTAACTCTGTCTGTCTGTCTGTCTGTATGTTACGTTTTCACGCCTAAACCCCTGAACCGATCGTCATGAAATTTGGCTGAGATATAGCCTGGGATATGGAGAAGGACATAGGCTACTTTTTTACGCGACAACCGACATCTACGCGGTCGATGCCGCGGTCAAAAGCTATCCATACTAATATTATAAATGTGAAAGTAACTCTGTCTGTCTGTCTGTATGTTACGTTTTCACGCCTAAACCCCTGAACCGCTCGTCATGAAATTTGGCAGAGATATACAAACAGACAACATACAAACAGACAGAGTTACTATGTCATCCATACTAATATTATAAATGTGAAAGTAACTCTGTCTGTCTGTCTGTCTGTCTGTCTGTATGTTACGTTTTCACGCCTAAACTGCTGAACCGACCGTTATGAAATTTGGCAGAGACTTAGGCCTGTGTTCACCAACATTCAAACCACCGGTTAGGTATTTAAACAGTTGGTTTATGTCAAATTTCCTATGAAATTTTGAGTAAACTACTGATTAAATATCTAAACAGTTGATTTAAATGTTGGTGAACACAGGCCTTAGCCTGGGATATGGAGAAGGGCATAGGCTACTTTTTTTACGCGATAACCGACATTTACGCGGGCGGAGCCGCGGGCAAAAGCTAGTTCTTGTATACTTTTAAAAACCGCAGCTTTATGTTATTGGTTGGTATTTCATTTCTCGTTAAAAGTTTACGAGAAACTCGAGCGTTTCGGTGACATTTAAAAAGATATAAAGAATGGGGTTAATTGAACGGTTTTCAAGATCAGCTCTGTCTTTATAATTAATCCGTATTTTTTATTTAAGTATTCTAACTAATTGAGTTCGAAGTTTACTCCGAACTTCAAAACATTCAACTAAGTTAAAAAAAACTAGAATACCACTAATTAACCATAGTTCTTAACTTTATTTATCGATAACATAAACATGATGACGAAGTTATAATTAATGTGAACTTGAACTCACAACTAAATCTAGTGCAAAGTATAAGGTATTTATCAGATTTAAACGTAACATACAGACAGACAGACAGACAGAGTTACTTTCACATTTATAATATTAGTATGGATGAGATAGTAACTCTGTCTGTCTGTATGTTACGTTTTCACGCCTAAACCGCTGAACCGATCGTCATGAAATTTGGCAGAGATATAGGCCTGGGATATGCAGAAGGACATAGGCTACTTTTTTACGCGATAACCGACATCCACGCGGGCGGAGCCGCGGGCAAAAGCTAGTATACATATATATAAATACTAGCTTTTGCCCGCGGCTCCGCCCGCGTAGATGTTGGTTATCGCGTAAAAAAGTAGCCTATGTCCTTCTGCATATCCCAGGCTATATTTCTGCTAAATTTCATGACGATCGGTTCAGCGGTTTAGGCGTGAAAACGTAACATACAGACAGACAGACAGACAGACGGAGTTACTTTCACATTTATAATGTTAGTATGGATTCTAGTACAAGGCATCATAAGGCTGATAAATAGATATAATTCGACGATTAGCATCTAGGTTTTGTAGGTTATAGTCTCAAACATATTATTTTATACCTAATTAAAAACACATTACTCGTATCTCTTACAAAAAAAGAGTCAAAGCCATAAAACCAACACCCAACCGTGCCGTCATATGCCTAATTACGTATTAGTAGCGCCAAATCTTTAAACCCGACTGCGGCAGAGCCCAATGGAAGGGTAATTTTTATTTTTATTTTAGGTATCGAAAGGACTTATTTTCATTATATACCTACCTATAAGTGGCAGGCAGATTGTATGATTCGTCATTTATACATACGGCGCCGTCCATTTAGAAATGCTTGCAGTCATTGATAGATTAGTAATTACCGCGCTAAGGCGTTGCCACTTGACATATGGCCACAGCCATATGCGTAGCTAACGTCAGTGCTCTGTGTGACGCCAACTGAAGTGAACCTAAATATATTAATAATAATAACTTCATAACTTAATAATAACTTTTTAATAAGAATAAGAATCAGTATCTTATTACTTTCAAATGTTTAGTGCGCAAAGCTACGTCGCGCGTCGTCGCGTTTAAATAGAGTTTAAAAGGTTTTGACACATTTTAATGAGGTTTGCGTCTCTAGTTATTTAACTCAATGCTTGCAGTCAGGAAATATGCCAAAGGCAAATTGGCAACTCGTTCAATTTTTATAATTACAACATTCGACAAAATGGGTTAGGATTGGTTAGAACTGTAACTAACTGTGCGCAAGCCGAGCGAGCGAAACGAGCAGCGTGGAAGCGGCTGACCAGCGCCTTAAGGCGACGATAACCCATTTTTAATGATTTTATACTGAAGATCACGTCCAAACGAGTAGTGTTATTGATTTGTAAAAAATATATGTTAAATAAGACGTGATTTTGACGTTAATATGTGAATATTTAAGATTATATTTATATTACATAGTGAAATTAATTTGTAAAGTTATGTCTAACGCGGATAAAAAACTGAGAATCACGCAAAATGTATCAAGCGTATTTTTCTGAAACCTTCACCTTTTTAAAGATAATTTAATTATTGATCTTTTAGTATACGGGTTTTATAAAAAAAAAAACTGTTTTAAGTATAATAAATTAATAATGCGTCTAATTTGGGACAGCGCTCTTGGATGGGCGAGTCCTATTACTAGCTGGACAGTACAGAACACGCAAGCTAACCACTCAAGGTCACTGGCATCTATCTGAGCCTTAAGAAATAGATTTACATTTTGCTTTCGGCATATTTCGTAACTGCGAGCGTTTTTAAACAGACGACGCCGTTTGTAAAAAGCGGAATCATACAAATTGCTTGCGACATAAATATTTCATTTAATTTCAATCATAATTCTACTTTTAGCGTTGTAAGATTGTTTTACCACACAAACTACGGTATTTGGAGAACATGTTGAATGCTGAGGTTATGGCCAAGGCTGCGAAGATACGACAACGGATGGAAGCCAACCCCAATATCCAGGACAGAGAAAAAGGATGGCCAATGCTGCTGGCCCAATATCAATATGAAGACAAAAACAACATTAACAGCATTCCTAACAATAATTTTGGAAACTTATACAACAGACGCTTACCGAACTTTTAGTGATTGTTAAGACTACTTCTAGTTAATTTAGTTTAAGTGAATTAAATAGTGGCCTACACACAAAAGATTTTGATTTGCATTTTAGAGGTATGAGGATCAGGGTGTAAAGTTCACTCATACTCTATGGAAAAGGGAGGATCCTCCGACCAGACGAGTGTTGTGTCTGGCGGGCTACTGCCCGACGGTTGATGTCGGGATGTTGTATATAATTATGCTAATCGCGCGGTAAACTCTGATTGCGCGATGCAGATTTATGTGACGTCAGGTCTTTGATGCGTAGTTCGCATGTGGCGTTGTAGATGCTGCCACAGCATCAATATTCCTCAAAAATAGCATTCCAGACTAACAAGCAGAATCTTATAATTATGTATGTCAAATAAATAATTACAAGATTCTGGAGCCCAAGTCTGCTATTTTTATAAATTCGTCATTAACGCCATTATATTAGTAGATTACCAAACTTGTCAAAATCAACAATTATGAAATCAATGCTAGACCATTCTGACGCTATTGTACCTAATAGCAGACTTGAGGCCCTGGTTGGTAGTCTGGAATACTCTTATAACAATAGAAATAGGAACATGGAACAGATTGTTATTAACCAAGCGCGCACCCTCAGTTTTGCTGCACCTAAATTATCTTCATTATAATATTTCCGCAGATCAGTTTATGTCGTCAGCAGTTGAAAGCAGACTTATATTAGACCATAAAATAACGTAGAACATAATTCGTTTTCGTTTGACTCAGCGCTACTTGGCAAGGCAAACATGAATTATTCATTACAAGCTTATCAAACTTTGTGCACCAAGAGGAAAAAATATTTCACTAAAATACGTGATCAACGATGTCTTATTTGCTGGCAATACTAGTACCTATTTATTTAATACAATAAAAGTACCTACCTATTTGCTTTCGCGGTTTAATCGTTTAGTCAAAATAATGTCTTACTCAAAGGGCCTTACAAATAAACACGGAATAAAGTTATGCTAGGAGTAATTTCAGTATAACCATACATTTTTTGACGTTTATGCTTATCATAACTTTAATCAGTGTTTATTTGTAAGGCCAAGTTTACATTTCCTTTAGTTTTCCAGCTGTTTCAATAAATACCTACCTAATTCATGCTTAGAGTAGGTACCTAAGCATGAAGTCGACCGGAAAAAAATACTTTTGAAATGAGATGAATATTTTCCTAAGCAAAAACTCCTTATTCGATTTTACGAATTCCTTTCAAGGATCATCGTTTATCTAAAGAACCTAGCCTACTTTTCGTATTGATCGTTTGAGTAGACGATTCATTCTCAAGGTTTCGATCAATTTGTTGAAAGATACGGAAGAAGAAAACAGGAAAATACTGCACATACTGGACTTTTCTGACGTTTACATAGTTTATTGGAATATTGGCACGATTTAGGAATTCATATTAATTAAAACCCCATGAAGGAATGTTTTTTTCATGAATTATTTTTGTGTATACCTACCCTTTAACCGCGCCCTATACTAACGCCTGGAGATTACACAGACAAGCTACTTTAAATACTGCTGAACTAGGTGCGTCGACTGGTTGGTCGGTTCTTCTCCATACATACTACCTTTTGGAAGGGGCAACTAGAATCAATTACGTTTTTATGTAATTTTTGACGTTCAAAAGTGCATCTTACGTGCCTATTTGAAATAAATGATGTGACTTTGAGTTTGACTTTGGCTTCAAGCGACTCGGTTTTACGTTTGGAGAAGATCGGTTCGACAATCTCCTTTTCGGTATAACTGGATATCACGCTATATGCAAACAAGCCCTCGGTTACTTGATTTGGACTCCTGCTCTTTAAACCCCTGGTTTGACTGGAGCTGGTTTTTATGACACGCAGGTCCTTTTTGTACCGTGTGATGCCGGACGTAAAGAATAGCACCACCCATTCCCTCCCGTGGGTGTCGTAAAAGGCGATGGGATTTACTAGAGAACGGGCAGCAGCGTTCTCTATGCATTTTAACACCATACTGCGATCGCCAACCCGCCTGCCAAGCGTGGCGATTATGGCAAACCCCCCAACTGGGGGCGGCCTATGTTCAGCAGTGGACGTCTTTCGGCTGAAATGATGAATGATGATGATGAGGTCCTTTTTGCTGACACAACTTAGGACATTTGTTAACTTTTGCCTCCGTCATTTAAGGGTCTAGTACCACCCTGCCTGCCTAGATATACATTAGCCTCAAAATAACCAACAATTTAAAAAATACAATTGTTACTTTACTAGACAGTTTTGGTTGATTTTGGTTTTCGTAAGGTCCATTGATTACGTTTTAGTCGGTGCCCTTGATGTGCCTTGAAGCCAGTGTAGTTAGTGTTAGTTAGTTTTTATTTTTATTTTAGTGTAGTTCTTTAGTGAGGTCCCCAATCAGCCAGACTACGAGCGGTCTGGCCCAGCTGGAGTCTGCCGCCTGCGCCTTTTGCGCACAAACGGAACTGCGGAACGGGCCAGTCAGTAATTCACACAAAGAGCTGTAGTGCGGTCGTGCCACGTCTACGAGTATGATGGCAGAAAGACGAAGAATCGCTTTAGTGGTCTCATTATAATCGCTTTAGTGCTGCAATTATTGCATTGACATGGGACAGATGAACCCATGACGGGCGGCCCGTAGCAGTCTGATAGTGAGTTCACCGCTTTAGTGCAGTTTTTTATGACAGTTTGTCTAAACGTATAAAAAATAAATTAAATTTGCTGATTGCTTGACAGTGTCAAAATTCTCTGTTAATACATAAATTTAGTTTACCTACATAATATTGTTCGTGACCTATTCCTAAGCCGGATAAATTTAAAATATGAGATAAGTTAATCATCGCATTTAAAACATGTCATGCGTAAAGCGAGAAACAGGTTGCGGTGATGTCAGTTGGTTCCGGCTACAAGAGTTACAGCGGTTACAGCATGAAACAGTGGAAGCTAGATACAAAAAATGCAGGCTAATGAACACAATACAACATATAGATATATTTGGCAAATATAATTCGAGTTACAGTGAGAAAAGAAGATCAAAACTTTACAATAATGTTCCAGACGTGGCAATCACATCAATTTCTTTTGCAGCGAATGCACGTACTACTGATACTCGTACAGTGAACTCTGTCAATGAGTCGTCAGCCAAAAGGATACAATCTATGTTAAGTAAGTTCTCGATTACAACAAGAGTATCTGGCTTTTACCCTGGAAACAATATACTATCGAAACGTTTAAATAAGAACAGACTTGGTTGTAAAAACATGTACTTTGGCGCCTTCGTTCCCACTTACTAGCTAAAATAATACTTAAGTATGTAAAACTGTCGTCATTGTTAAGATAATAAAGTGTAAGTACGTTACCCAAACCAAAAAATTGTAAAGCCGGCAATAGGTAGCCTACCTACTTGTTGAATTGGAGGCCAAGCCTTAGCCAACGCAAGCGTACCTACCTAGGCAAAATATACATACGTTGGTAAGGTTCAAACTAGACCAATGTGAACCCGTAGACACGACTTGCCGCGAGTGCCTTGGATTTGTGAAGAAAAAACCCGACACTGTTAAGTACTAAGTGATACGGCCTGTGGTGCGAGCGATCCCAAGTAGGTAACTACCGGTTGACGCTGAGCGCTGACGCTTTTCTTCACTCGGTCAACTAAATGAGCGACGACGAGCAATGGTGAGGCCAGACATAAGTGCCAGCTGTCTATAGGTACCGTAGTGTCCTACTAAGGTACCCATAGACAGTTGGTACTTTTGTCTAGCCTAGTAGAACCTACTCACTGTCTCTCGGCAAGCTATGGCCAACAGGTAATTGTAGGTAGGTATGTACTTTCAACCATACCTAATTATTATACAATCTATATCCCCTATGTGGGTACGTCATAGCAAGATTTTCAACGACACCAGGAGCAGATAAAGATGGATCGGCTTGCAACACTGTGTTAAGATACTACCTAAGTTTCAGGATTTTGGAAACATACTTAAACTGAACATCTGTTTTAGGCTCTGGCCTTCCTGCGAGTGTCGAGGGTGTAAACTACTGATTGACGCAAAAATTATTACGAACATGTTTAAAAACACTTTACCGTGGCGGGCCCAGTACGGGTCGGTAGATGTCACAAATGTCTTCGAATGTTTGGTTCTAGCTAGGACATTCCGGTTTCCCCACGATGTTTTCCTTCAGCGTTTTGAGAGCAGTGATATTGAAATGTGTAAATACACAAAGTGCCCGCCCGGGTTCGAACCCACGCCCTAAAACTCGCAAGTCGGGCTCATTACCACTGGGCCATCACTACATCACTGGGTCATCAGAACAGAATGAGTCCTAAATTCCGGCTTCATCATCAGATCAGTTTGATGATACCATTTTGATTTAAATTTGGTTCGTCATACTCGCTTAACTATTTTAATCGAGAAATCTTATCGCTACCTGTGAAATACTTATCATTGAGGAGTTCCTTCATCAGTTCTACTTCACCAAATGATACTTTTTGATTGGAAATGCTTGACTTGTTTATGAAAATACAAAAATCGTTAATGTATGCCAATAATATTTGAGGAGTCACCTCAATTTCTCATGGATCCTAGTATCAGAACTAAATTTTAATAAAAAACGGGACCAATCTAGAAGTATATTCCTTCAAATAAAAAAGTTGAGGTAACAAACATTAAAAAAATAATACAACTGAATTGAGAACCTTTTTATGAAGTCGGTTTAAAAAAAACAAACTCTTCAGCTTTATTATTAGCTTATAGTTATAGTATAGAATCTATAATAATAATAATATAAGCCTTTATTCAGACAGGTGTAAGCGTACCTACCTACTACTAGTTTTATTTTGGAAAAAAATACCCCGTCTGTAAGCTGTATGTTATGTCCTCCGTTGACAAAGGCCTCCTCGAAATGCCTCCACTTCTCCCGATCCGTAGCGACTCTCGTCCATGCAGCGACCGCTACAGCATTTATCTCATCTGCCCATCTTCTGAATGGCCTACCCCGTTTCCGCTACTTGTCACTTGTAAAACTGTACATTATTGTTTTAGACCATTTTTCCTTTCCTCTGATCGTGTGTCCTGTCCATTTCCATTTGAGCTCTTATAAAGTTACAGTACCCTTACCTTCCCTGCGTCGGGAAGGCCGTGGGTGCTTTGCAAAGACTGTTGCCCAATCTCGGTGGACCTCGAGAAGTTCGCCGCAACAGCCTGCAGCAGAAAAGGGCTATTCGTATCGTACGAGTATACCGAATTGTATCCTTTGAGGAGAAACTTCTTCTAGCACGCTTTCCGCCACCAGGTATCTTAGCGAATATGGACCCGCGGGCTTATAACCGAATCCGTGTCATCTGCCAAAGTGGCAATGGTGTGGCAGGAATCGCTGTTGTATGGGTGAGGCGGCAGGAACGGCGACACGTGGTCTAGTGGTGGCGTGAGCGTCTGCAACAGCCGTAAGTAATATTCGCGTAAGTTGGTTGTCGAAGCCCTACTGCACTTCTAAGCCCGGCTGAAAAGAGGGGAGTGCAATTCTTATAGGCTCAGTCAGATGCTGACTGGGCACAGTTCCTTCAGAAAGTACCTGAACAAGATTGGGCGAGAGGTCACGGCAAATTGCCACCATTGCAGAGGTAGCTTGAATTCTGCACAACACACGCTCGAGGAGTGCCCTGCGCGGGCTTTAGATTGGTCCTGGTCGCCAGGATCGGACAAGATTTGTACCTAATTATCTCTGGCACATTTGGCTATTTCCTTTCAGTAGATACATATATGTACACTACTTAATATTAGAAATGTAGGCAGGTGCTATAGGTACACACACACACACATTAGCTTAGCTACAGTTGTAGGTAGGTATGGTATGGTGTTATGTAGGTATCCTACCGTTTTTCTTAACTTCATAATTCACGACATGGTTCAATAAGTATGTCTAATACCTACTTACCTAATCTGATCTTTTCATACTGACGCATCTCAACGGATCAGCCTGTATACCTAGTTGTGTACACTACATGTCCCAGTTGTTTGTAGACTTTGTAGCTGGTGAATAAATACCTAAAAGATTTCTAGGTAAGGATAAGTCAGGATCCAGATAGCTACCTACTACCTACCTACGACCATCTGATAAAAGGGTTGCCAGTTTGCCACCTTACATACATACATAGGTACCTACATAAACTTACGCCTTTTCCCGTGGGGATAGGCAGAAACTACAGAACGCCATATGCTACGATCATTACATACTCGACTTTTTATTTTACGTTCACATTTTGTTGCTACCTTCTTTAGTTCAAATAAAAGTCGGTGCTACATTTGTCTTATGAGAGCAAAAATAAAGTTTTACAACCCTACTGATCGTTTGACTCAGCAGCAACATGTCTTCTAGCTCAAGATTATTTAAGTAGGTAGGCCGACATGCATGCCACTGAACTCAACGATCAGCGCATGCGATGCGCGTTGCTGCATACCTATACCTACACTAATGGACAAAACTGATATATTGAATGTTGCATTCTTACAGATTATTCCTGACGAACAGCTAGAATATAACAGTGCATTGTAATTGTAAACACGGGGTTTCTCATTAAAAGATTAAATCTGTAACTCAATTATTCGTTTCCTATTCAGCCCAGTGAAGTAATGGAATAATTCAACTGTTGTCATACTCGTACACTGGTATAGTGTGTTCGTTTTTAGGCCCTAGTGTGAGTTTATTTTAACCATCTCGAATTTACGCATCGAGCGCGTTCAGCACTCTGATTGGTGAAGGGCGAATCGGAAGCCAATCAGAAACGCCGAACGCGCTCGATGCGTAAAATCGAGATGGATTTATTTATGTTTTTTTTTATTTATTGCGAAGGTATGTTCCGTCGAAATAGAGATCCCCCGAACAAGTGCATATCGAAGAAGGCTTCTGTCGAAGTAGTATTCTTCGAAGGTGTGTGTTGTCGAAGTATTTTCTGTCGGACTAATGCTTGTCGAAGTTATGTTCTGTCGAAGCAATGAATAGTCGAACTATTGTTAAATAATTAGCTGTCGAAATTCAGAATGACACCCTTTTTTCATGTATAATTTTGAGTTCGCTACGATTTTATTATTATGTATAGATAAAATAACACTCGGTAAATATTTTGTAAATCATTTTATTGGTTAGTGGAAATACTTTTCCGAATCACAATAATTATGTAACTACAATAGTGTCATTAGCGTTGCTATCGTATGGATAACGGCTAAACACAGATACGTAGCTTATCTTAAGCCAGGCCCATTTATCCAATTTGTTATTCAAACAAACTGCTTTAGTACATGTTTTCATTAATCGCTAATCATGGAATTTGCAAATCACTTGCAAATTTTCATGTAAAAGTATGAGAAGTAAGAATTATTATTTAATTCATACTTTTTCGATGCTGCTACGGTTTCCTGAGGCTCAATCTCTATCATCAAGTGGACATTTCCGGACGAGAAATTTCATCAGATCTATCAGTTTATTACCTATACTTAATTTACTGGAGTAATCTGACATGTGCTAGCTGTCGCTTTGTATAATAAAATAGTCATATTTATTGTAATGGTGATCGTTTAGTTTGATTCTTATAAAGTGTAAAATAAATGTATAATATATGTATTGTATAAGTGTAAAAGTCTAGAATACAATACATATTTCCTTATTATTTAACAATGTGACAGCTAGCACCTGTCAGTTTCCTCAAGTGAATTAATAATTCGACTAAAAGCTAAGATGACACCGGGAGCACGCTAACGTGTCATCAAGACCGTAGGCCGTGACAGCCTCCACCGACGCAATTGGTAAAATCATTTGGGCCTGGCCTTGTTCCAATACCAACACGATCCAATAATTACGTGGTGTTCCTACCTCTAGCTATAAACGTTGACACGATCAAAGCTCAGTCTCACAATTTCATATTTGCTTCTAATGTTTGAATGAACCTGCCATTTATTTATGAATGGTTAGGTACTAGAAATTCGACACTACACAATTAGACACTGAGGATACAACTGCAAGCATTGACTATTTCTATTTTCGTTCGTACTAATAATATCAATGGAATTATATTTAGGTACTTTCACCGTTGGTGTCTTACTAGCGAACACGGCGCGTTACCAGCAGGGCGTTGCTTATTAATGATACAATAGGTAGGTCCTACTACCGGACGCCACTCTGCCAGTGCTCGCGGCGCGTTAGCGTAATCGCGGCCCAAGAGATAGAGAAAAATAATGTTTTCATGTTATTTAAAGTAGGTTTCTTATTCCTTACAAAGCACCTTAAGAAATAATTGTAGATATAAATAGGTTATACATATATTATAAACAGAATATATACGATTTTGAGTAGACAAAATAAATTCAATATCTTATAAACAGCTAATTGTACTTTTAATTACATAATATACTGAATTAAAAACGTTAGTGTGTACATACAGGATGGAAAAAACGAACAACACTGACCAATAGGAAAAGTACCTAGTTATATCATCCAGACTATTAAAAAAAAAAAAATTGGTACCAATTTCTTCTTTTCCTATCGACGGTACATCTTTATTACCTATATATTGTTTGGGCCCAGTAGGTGGCCAAGTTTATTTCGTTACCTATCCTCATTTCTAATATAAATATTACTTCTTTTATTAAAGGAATTTCAAAAACTCAATATTCTTAAATAATAATGGTTCACAATTTAAGTAGGATTAGTATTCTTTCTCTCTCTTAAAATCTCCATGATCCTGATCATTACTATTCTAGGTACATTAGAACAGTCATGTTTTCTATGGTTGCAGTTATCATGCGAAAATACCTAGTACTGAATTTATAACGTACCTAAGTAGGTACTGATATTAAAACACGTTTAAAGGATGGCTATATTTGTAGGCTTCAGATGTTGGTCCGATTCCCAGTCCTGCAAGGGACTTTACCTACTATATTATATTTACGCTCTATATTGTACTTTTCCCTGTGTTGCGTTGGTTCTTTGCATCCTATATAATTGAAGCCAAGTTTCAAGTTATAAAACTTACAATAGTTACAAAATATTTCTTGTGAGAATTTGTTTCAGTATAAAATTACTATAAATTTCTTAAAATGTATTAATGACGATTTATTCGATGAAACAAAAACCTCGCATTAAATTCATAAAACATAAAATTTGTAAAAAGAATTCAGAGAAGTGAAAATTTAGGAACAACACAATTTATAACATTGGAAAGAGATAGCACTTGGGTCGCTCCAAAAGAACGATCAATTTTTTATTATTATAAATATTAAAATTACATTTATCGTACACGTGGAACTTATAGTCATCTACAACTCATAATATACAAATATCGTTATTTGATAAAAAATCATAAAATAATTTACAAAGTATTGATATGTACAATATTTTCATAACTAATATTAATCACTTCCTCCATAATAAATAAATTAATAAACGTATATAAACAAAAAGAAACGTAAATACAGGATATATAACATGACGGTTACGCGATTCTAACAAATATACACCAAGTAGACATTTAAGGGAACGACATGGATTAATTAAAAGTAGTCCAACCTTTGGGAACAATAGGTGTGGGCTCCTGTCTCGCGCTCGAACCTGCGGAATAGTCTAATAAACCGAACTGGCTAAAATCTAGTCCATATTCGTGTAAGAGAGCACTGTCTGTAGATTTGATTTGTTCAACTTTCTGATTTTTATCACGACACTTGAGCGGATCGAAATCTTCTAGGTTTGTCGGCGAATCGTCCAATTTAATGAGATCAGAATCAGAGCCACACGACTGAAAAAGAAATACGTGAGTTAAACAAGCACAAAGCGAGACACGTCCCTTGGTAGGCCTTTTTGTGCACATGTCATCAATAACAGAAATAGTAGTACAGCTACCGCTCAATATAAGGCACATTACTGATTTTAATGGCTCATTTACATTAGTCGCACCCAATCAAGATGTCCAAGATATTAACAACGTTGTGGATCTATGTATGGAAATGGTAACAAGACATGACCCGGCAGCATGCGCGCATGCATAGGTACTAGCGTTTCGAGCACATAATGAACTTGTGCTAAATGTCTACAAAAACTCTCAGTAATGGCCATTTCATGCGGTAAAGATGCGATTTTATAAGCAGCAATCGCGTAGAAGGTATGTAGCAGCTAATGTAAATCAGCCATAATGGTCGGTGTAAGAATACAATTTACTATGAAAATTAAATCCAAACCGACTTAGTATATTCCAACTGTATAAGCCCGAGACTTATGCCCGGTTTCAACACACCAAATTTTTATCAAACATCAGGGATGGGTTGCCACATTATTGATTGAGAGATAATAAATTATTTTATACGTTAGTCTGTATTTTTATCATTAATTTAAATTAATGTTTTTTTAAACTACCCCCAAAAGTGTTTTTATAATGTTCGGATTTCACATGACGGAAAACATAATGTTACTCCAATTTCAGGGCAAGCGCTACTTTTTAAGGCACTTCGTGCTTGTCCGCAAAGCTGCAAGGCTCTTTTTTAATTTATGGAATCAAACAGGCTAATCATTTTTTATAGATAAGTTGATAGGAAATTTCACAACAAAGAAAATTGAATAGGCTTTTAGAAACCGAGGCAATGTATTTGATTTATTTTTTGGCAAGAATAATCCGTAACATCAATACTGAGACATAGGTAAAATCATTTGGAGATATTTCTGGAAAAGGAGTTTGAATTTTTTTTTTATAGACTCTGGCCTGTCTATAAAAAAAATCGCCACCGATATTTTTTCTTAAGTTGCGGCGTACGACGAAAGTGGTGATGGGTAAAGGACACCCTATTACTGTTTGCCAAAGGCTTGTTATACAGACAAATCGAAAGTTATGATCGCTAAATGAGATTCTTACATATGAGTTCAACAGACCCTTGACAATGTGCCACTTACACCATAACTTAGAATTTTTTTTTGGTTGTTTGCGTGTCCTTTGCCCACAGATGTGTTTATGCCAGTTTCATAGTGCGAAACGCCGAAACAGAAAAAAAAAAGCAAGAGGCGATGGCGTGACTGCCACTTTGGTTCTTATGCCTTTTGATGAAACATACAGACAAAAGTATATTTTAACCGATGTGACGATTTTTTTTTAAATTAACCAACGTATAAAAAAAATGTCCAGGTTTGATTATGGCTTTAGAGTCGTTGAGCGAACGATTTATTAATCATTAAAGACGTGTGTACAATATTTTCATAAAACTACTTTCACACATCCCGTTTACTACATAATAACGATAGTGCGTACCGCTCGACGGCTCTTTGTTTATTTACAAGGCTTCAATTTTAGTAAAGTAGTATCAGAGCTTTGTAAATCATGAAAAAAATAAATAAACTGAATAGATTGTTTGACTACTTCTATTAAATAAAAATCCAATATTTATGCATACTTAGATATATTTTAGTAACATGCATTTGCAAGTTCTATGTAAGCATAATCTTGCTAAAGGACGACAAACAGTGTATTATATACAAGTGCTCGTGTCATTATATTATTATATTGATATAAATATTATAAGTACAAAATACAGAGTCGCACAGTCATGGTAAGTACTTCCCACTAATTTTATTGTCTTCGTGTTAAAATAAACATTTATGGTATCCAGACCAAAAAGATCTGATAACCTTCTATTCATTATAGGATGAGTTGCATGATACATGCCAAATGCCTATGGCGAAATCATAGACAACGATTTTACGTTGAACTAAGTAACAAAGCGTAACAGGCTTTTTTTAGAACGATTTTTGTAATACAGATTACACAAAGTAAAATAGTCTTAAAGATACCATTACACGGTCAGTTCCTCAAATCCATCTGAGTTGAACAAAACACCAACATTTAAATCAACTGTTTAGATATTTATGTTGGTGTTCACCAACATTTAAATCAACTGTTTAGATATTTAATCAGTTGTTTACTCAAAATTTCATAGGAAATTTGACATAAACTAACTGTTTAAATACCTAACCGGTGGTTTGAATGTTGGTGAACACAGGCCTAAATCAGTTCTTTACTTAGGAAATTTGACATAAATCAACTGTTTAAATACCTAACCGGTGGGTTAATATCCAAACCACCGGTTAGGTATTTAAACAGTTGGTTTATGTCAAATTTCCTATGAAATGTTGAGTAAACAACTGATTAAATATCTAAACAGTTGATTTAAATGTTGGTGAACACAGGCCTTAGTGTATGTGCACATCCGGTTAGATCGGTCGGATCAAATTTATTTTGTTTGTTTAGTTTTATCTCTCTGTGTTATGGTAACCTTTACACTTTATCGTGGCGGCTACACAGACGCATCTTTCGACGATATTATTTCCCTGTTGTTGTCATCATCTGTTGGGTCAAGAACTTGTGAGGCGGTACAAATGATTAATTTTAAGTCAATAATATTGTCAATTCTTTATCTTCTTGTTGTTGTTTTATGTAAATGAACAGATTTTAAAAAAATTGAGAGGTATGGTTTAGAGGTTGACTGACATAGCAATTTTCTGACCGTAGCATTCTCTAAAAACCTACTGGAGTATCCTTAGGAAAGTATTTATGTAACAATAAGATTTCATTTAAATGTCAGTAATCATAATAAATTTTCATTAAAATAGGTCACGTTTTCTAAACTTTCCACGACGTAACAATATACGTTCTACGGATGTGTTATGCAAATCATCCTAACGTAAATAGTATTAAAAATATTTTTTCAGCATTTGTTAATCTACTCTTAAATAAAACGAGCTAGCATCACAATATGAGATCATTCATTTTGTATACTTATTAATTATATTATTCTGTTCAGAATACCAGCAAGCAAATTATGCAAATCAAAGGAGTACATGCGTAGGCCACGTATAAAAATAAAATAATATAAGGCACTTAATTTGAACTGTTAATAGTTATTTAGCAAAATAAAAACTAATTATTTGTAGCCTGAAACGCACATTCTTCTAAATTTTATATTATAGTATTCCCACAACAATATATTATAGAAAAGTAATTAACAATAAAACAATATAATACAAAATGAAAAAGTAAACATTTTCAATAGATCTAGAAGGGCGATTCTATATTAATACCATGGTAACATAACAAAACATCTCTAAGAAATAGCGTCTTAGTCGAAAAGAGTTCTTAAGCATTAAATAAATTACAAAGCAAGATGAAAATATATAGGATAATATCTTCGCTGATGACTAAATATACTTTTTTGTCAATGTTAAAACAAAATGGGAATTAAATAATATTTGTGCTCGGCACGCAATTTGATTATATTTTTGAGAGGATTTGTTCTTATTTTTTGTGTTACACTTAGCATCACTTTTAATACAAACAAGTGTTCATATTTAGCGTTCCAAAGGAAACAAATGACTAAAGATACAGAGCCGACGATCAACATTTTTGCATCCCTGTAATACGGTCAAAACCTTATAAAATCGTTAGATTTGATAAATCTAAGCATAAAAATAACATAAATGTTTTACGTCTCTCGCATTTTTAAATACTTATAAACCAAATTTCGATTACATAAGGCCAAAAACATAATTCAGTCAATTAACACGAAAAATGTCACACGTCGTAAGAAAATCTGAACCTAAAATGAGACCGTTTAGAAAAATTTAATGACATCTTGAGCAATTGGATCAGAGCATTAACTCTGAAAACTTTGATACGATTAAATGTTGCCTAGATGTAGAAAAAATTGATATCAGATAAATTCAGTGCAGCGTCTTACTTATCAGAAAACATTCCGGTTGCCATTTTTTTAAATGCGCCAAAGCAAATGCGACGCGTAAAATTTCTGAAACTAAAAATAATCCTAATAAAATGACAAAATCTATGTACATTTTAAATATCAAACGATATGAATGATAATAAATCGGCCTGTTTTCTGACATAACAGAAATGGACCTCGCGAAGCTATGACGTTTTTGACTGTTAATACCCACCTAGAAGGGTTCAAGATCATCTTATCTAACGATTTATACGGTTTGGGGCGCATTGGGTATACCTACATGGTTTTAATCGTTACCTCTGTTCTAGTACATTCGCATCTTTTCAACAACTTTGTAAGTAGTTATCGGTATTAGGCACATTTGTTAACTTTTGCATATTATCACCTACATTATAAAATGCGATAATATTTATATATTCACGTTATAAAAATCTCTGACAGCAGGAAGTTTGCAAAAGTGATTGCTAAATTATTACTAAATGTATGTACTGTCATGTGATACACAACTCCTTTCCACAAAGCAAAAGTTTTCGGAAGAAATATGTATTACTAGTTTCGAATTAAGGGACTTCACGGGTTAGATAAATATTAATAATTCATAAACACGAATTTCATAATATCCAAGAATGGTTAAGTAAATATATGTATAGTCAACCTTCGTGTGTTAGTGCAAACATATTTCACTCTTGCAGTTCAAGGCATGAATTCTATAATTTTCTGCTTTACAATTAGGTATAAAATTGATATGATTACAAATGTGCATATCAGAATTACCTCTAGAATTTTCCCCTTGTACGAAGGTAGGTCAGTGTTGTGTCCCACGGCGAGCCTAGGCCTTACGCTCTCTTGGCTCGGTCTACCTACAGCGGGTGCCGTAAGTTTTGGCGCTGTTCCGTTACACGGCAACGCCACGGCTGGTTGTGACACCTTTCTTTGATTTGTTGACAGAGTCAACTTTAGTTTTGCCTTATCATTGCCTTCTGTGAAGCGTATCGTGCTGGTGTGAAAGTCTGACGTAGTTTTCACATCGTTTTTTGTGATGTTACTGACAAAGTGTAGATTTTGGAGCGTCGATGTGTTCGTCGCACGCGGTGGCGGCGTTGGCGCGTCAGACAAATCAATTAGTTTCCTCGTGGAAATTATTGGATAACGGACTGGGAGTTGGGGACGTTCCGGTAACCGGGGTGGGAGACATGGTGACAGTGTTTTCTGCAAAATAAAATTGAATGATGTGCCACGGTGCTCCTAGGAGCGTTCATGCTGCTATCGCATTCACATGGTACTAAACACAATAATGTGGACAGTACAAATAAGAAAGCACAGTATTAGTGTACTAAAGCCTATTAATGTAATTAAATAAGGGTCATAACATTTATCATGGCGAAACTATAGATAAGATACCTTTTTAAAAGTATAAAGGATGTAAAGACACTTTAAAATAAATCTCTACATGCCAAAAATTAAACAAACTACATTACTAATTGCTTTGAGAAATAAAATAATTCAAAAAGGTATCAAAGTCAATAGCTAATAATGAAAAACGTAATCATACTTCCGATACGATCCCACAAATAATTTTATTCACAGCGACGTCGGTACCCTCTCTTCACTGAGAATACAAAATCGACATTATATTCTAACGATGTAATTTGATTTAAATGACTTAGATGAGATGCTTGTCCCGGTCGGAATAATAATAATCCACTAATCTAATAACTTTCATGAAAATTCAAAACAGGAGACGAATGGTATACGAAATATTAATATATGCAAAGTGGCGTATCGAAAGTCGTGATTCTATGCTAACAGGCATGACGAACTGACAGAAGAACACAAGCGTCTAACAAGGAGCTACGAGGATGACATTTAGGTGCGAAGTCGTTTGTAACTTACTGCTTTGTCTGGAAGACTGATGTCTGAATTGTGCGAGCTATTCGGGAAGCTGTCTCGGCGTTGTGCTTTCTTGCTGTCGAACAGGTACTCCATCTCGGTGAGTAGGTCGAGGGGGAGCGCGGGGGGAGCTTCGCGGGGCGGTGGCGGCCTCATCGTCGGCGGTTTGTTCGTCGGGGAAGAATCCGACGAATCCGACGACACGGGGGTCGCTGACCCGCATGAGAACCTACACATATGCACATAAATAACATTATAGTCGAGCATTGAAAACGTTTCTGTACTGATTAATTCTACAAAGAGATGATACGTATTTTATGTCATCTGTTTGTTACTGGAGCGTTATTATATGCGCAGGTGTTTCTAATCCGAAATAGTCATAAGACAGCGCCGAACCTGTGTTGATACCACGTTCTATTACAACTAGGTTGCAGTGAGCTTGAATAAAACTGGCTCTAAAGAAGTAGTTTTTTTTGACCTTCGACCTTTTCAATTTTGTCGTACGAGATCATGTCACATAAGTACTTAGTTGTGGCAGTCGGCATATCGGCAGTCTCAAATTATCGATTGATTTTTTTTTTCTTTTTCTTTTACGCTTCTCTTCCCAAACGCAGTTTGTCACCAGCGCAGTCCGTAGCATTATCATATAAAACCCTAAAAAAACTTTAAAATATACAGGATCAAAGAGGGCAATTTTAAATTAAAACATCATGGGTTTTTAAATGGTTATTATTATAGATTCAACAAAGATGTAAACATCAAATTATTGTGTAGTCGACTTAGCAGAAGCACGAATCTAGGATCTTGCGAAGTTCAGGTTTACAGATGAGCAGAAACAGCTACCGTTGCTGCATAAACACATACAGGACCGCTGCATGCTCTTCCTCCACGACGCCTCTGATACGCGTGGAGTGGGAACTATTCATGCATACTACAACATGTAAAAATGCCTCTGCATGGACCCAAGTGGTGTCTTAATATAATACTTCTACACTACACTTACAACACTTAAGCTCTAACATATATAATACAGACATAAATATTTGATTACATTTATATGGACATACTGAACTAAACTACATACATCATTACAAAACAACAGTAACGTAATCAATAACAAACATACCTGACGACGTGTGGTCGTTATTGTAGACGCCCGCGATCGTTTCAATTTTATTGTACACCGCCATAGAAATACATACCTTTAAGAAAGAAACGCTAGTATCGCCCATCGTTTTCACACCCACTTGGCGGCTTAGGAACGCTTACTTAACTTTTTACACGAGTGAAAGCGAGCGTTAACATCAGCCCCGCCAAACTCGCTTGGAGCGTATGAGCAACGGTGCCACAGTGGCCCTTACCACTTCCTAGGTTTCGAATGGAGCAGGAAGTAGTGGTTCACTAAACCAGCCAGTAATTTCGGCTTCAATTGATAACCTAACTTGTATCGGACGCGTAAGCCATGGTCGATACTATTGGCTACATTAGCAATTTAGCACAGCCCACTGCTTTTTAGCCGGTTGACATACAGAACTAATCTTACCTGGTTGAGGTAACATTCATTGCAGCAGCAAGCCACTATGCATCACTTCACCAGTGAAAGTTACTGAAGAATATACACACAGCATCCCCCCAGCTTATTAAAGACTCACATTTCTGACTCACTTTGGACGTTGCTTCATCTGGTTTTGAATCACTGTTACGCCATCATCGTTGATCCTTAATTAATCCAACCTGTATACAACTTTCCAGCCTCACTAATCGGCCACAGCTACCCAGGCAATACCACCTCCCTGGTTAGATGGTCCTCCTTTGGGTCGATAGAACGCCACATGTCTTTCTTTAACACTTCGAATTCAGTGGCGGTACCTTCATATAGTATTATTATAAGGTCTAACGAATTATGTGATTCGGTGGGTAATAAAGATATCGTTCTAAACTGTTTATGCTTATATCCTGATGAATTCGAAATAAAAAGCACCATACTAAGAGCACATACAACTTGGTCAGTCCTGCCGATCTATTCTGTAAAAATCTCACCGTGATAACATAGGTGAAGTGAGTTTGAAGTGAGCTGTCATTCCACCTAGGGATTGACACTATTGTCATTTCACCTGAAGTCTACATGGTGAGATTTTTACAGAATAGACCGGCTGATTGTCACATGAATATTCTTTCAATTAATAAGAGTCGTTAAGAGTAGTATCCGAAAATCTGATTTCTGGTCTAATCCGCTATAGCATAATACGCTAAGGATGATCCAGCCTGTCGAAGTTCTGCAGGAAAGCCTGTCGAAGTTCTGCAGGAAATAGTCTTCTGCCAAGTTGTGCGAAAAGACTCGGACTCTTGCACAACCGGTCAATCCCGGCCACCATTTTAAGGTTGTCGGTCCAACTAGTTTGGCACTTAGCACGTCTACGTCTGCTTCAACGGCCATCAGTCCTTTGATAGACTTGGTCGGTCCACTGCCACTTCAGCTTGCTAAGTCTGCAAGCTATGTTTTATGTAACTTTTTTTCAGAATAATTTAATCCCGGATCTTATCCTTGGCAAAAACTTGCACTACAGCGCGTTGAGCGAGCTTTAGATTGTGGAAAAACCTAACTATCAGTGGTCCAGTCTTGACACTTTGTCATAAAGCAGATAGGCTCCATAGGTCAATCTAAACATTGAACCCCTCCCTCTAACCTTCGTCCCCACTCCTCAACTAGATTGCTCAACTGCATAAAGTTGAGCAGTCGGTAATACCAACCGCTCAAATGGTAATCAACTATGAAAAGTTGAGCAGTGGGTAATACCCGCTGATCAACTAAAATTGCAAAACTTATATGTACATACCAGGCATTTTCCATAACCACGAGCGTTTGTAAAAGGACGACGCCGTTTGTAAAAAGCGGAATCATACAAAATGCCTAATGCAAAATGAAAATCTATTTCTTAGTGGGGTTGGTCACAGTTATAACCTAACCCATTTGGTCGGGGTGCCTGGATGTCGAAATTATAAAAATTTAACGAAATGCCAATTTTCCTTAGGCATTTTGAATAACCGTGAGTGTTTGTAAACGGACGGCGCCAAGAGCAGTTGAGCAGTAGATTACATGTTCGAGTTTACAACAGGATGACCTACTGGTCAATTAAGTTGAGCAATAAATATTTGAGCTATAGAGAATAAAATGTTCGGTAATACAAACTATGTTCTACTGCTCAACTAGTTGAGCTGTGGGAAAGAATCTTAGAGGTTGCTAATATAATTGTATAATTTATTATTTTTATGACATTGATTTCACATTCTGTGATTACTTTAACTCACACACTGGGTTATTACTTGATAACATTTTAGGAAGCCTTTTTTTACCTTTTGGAAGGTACAACTAGAATCAATTCTATTCTTGTAAGCTTGACGTTCAAAATTGCCTTATAAGTGCCTATTTGAAATAAATGATTATTTTGACTTTGATATTAGACGCTTAACTTTTTGTTCATTTTTGTCTTTCATTCTCATTTTTGTTTTTCATCTGTCACTCGAAGTGAAACGTCTGTATGCAAAATGAATCAAAAGTGAAAAATGAATTAGTTATTGAACCGATCGAGTGAATATTTATTTGTTTCATTTCACGTTACAAAATTATATAGGAATGAACGTTCATCTGCTCCTTTCATTTCATTTGTCGATCATTCGGTAGGCGAGTGAAAGATGCAAAGTGCCGAAATTCAACATAGTTTGGTAGATGTACGCATGAATATTTTATTTACTTTTATTCATTTTTGTTCGGCTAGATTCTGATCCTAGAAAAAACGCTGACAGGAACCTTCAGCCATTCAGCGTTTTAATCTATGACCTGCATTTTAGAACTCACCCATAAAAGCAAGAAAAAAAAAACACCCAGTATAAGTAGCTATATACTATATACTTTTGTTGAGCTTGACATATTGTTTAGCCATAGGTACGCCACTGATTTCGACACGACGAAAAAACATCAAATATAGTTATACACCGTCATGCAATAAATAAAAAAGTGCAATTTTGGCCTAAATGCAAACAACTGGCCACATTTTCGCGGTTCACAGTTCAGTCGCAGTAATTTAGAATCTTTCAAAGAGAAGATAAAAGTAACACTGAATTTCAATTATTATGTTGGCGCGTAAGTCTGTATATTCCGGTAAAAAGTCTGGCGTATCGAAAATGATGATGCATGGAAATGAGAAGTTTTTACCGAACACTTTACGAATTGAGTGTCGACGACGAATAGGGTGTTTGACTATATTTTAATTTGATTTGAAATCTTGGAATCAAATACCCTATTGTGCATGATATGTGACCAATTGTGCACGTGACAATGAAACTGTCAGTGTGGCCAAATTCGTGTTAAGCATGCTGATAAATTAAATGGCTCAAAGTGACCAACTGCGTTTGAGGTATACAGCATGTGCTCCTGGTATAGAAGCCTACTGCTATATCCTCCTCTCCATCCGCCGGATAATATGTCATTGTAGGCATGTGTTGTTAGTGCGGCTTGTTTAAAACCTTGCCAAATACCATCCAGGGACGCCTTTATTCCGTTTGTCCTGGATTTGTATATAATTTATGTTGTTAAATCAAATGATGATTTGTAAAATGAAGTATATACGTAGGTAGATACGTTATACGCCCCTATTTTTTCTTGACTTTTCGTTTTTTTTATCTACTTTTGATTTGGTCGGGTTAGACCCGCGTAGATATAAAAGTTTCATTGTTGACCAATATGCCTTAATATGCTTCCCTAAATTGGAGTGTAGAAGGTGAGTGGTGAGGGTCGAATCGCAGGTATATTTATTTACAATGTTTTTGTACGGTAACGTATCTACCTATCGGGCCGCGTCCTATTTAAAAGCGATCGTCGGGTTCATGTTATGTTTTGTTCGGTGAACCTGAACTCGTGGCCGCGTCCTCTAAAGTCGTAAATAAACCGTTTTAAACCAAAATCCGTGGTTTAAAACCCGTTTATAAAAATGGTAAATGATTTCAATTAGCTTTTTTAATATAATTTTTATAGTAATACGTAATAAATGTCCGGCCACGTGGTTTTAAACCAAAAAGACGATTTGAAACCAAATGGTTTAAAACGCTTAAAATCCGTTTTGCATTTTTCCGAACAAAAAGTGACACAAATGCGACCATCGCTTTTAAATAGGACGTGGGGTTATGGTGGGTACATTTGTAACATATTGATTAAAAAAAAAAAAAAAACGCTGTGCTATGTTCATATTGCATTGCATAAATTCAGACGTCTTCGTTTCAACGGATGTTACATTTCATGTTACGTTTTACCTATGTGTACCCACCATTACAATTTAATCGGTTAAATGCATAAAGTACATAGTCACCTGCTATCATCAGTGGTGTTAATTGACGATGGTCGAGACCCGGTCCTGGGCATTTTATTTTTCAGTCCTTTCACCGCTGATTTTACATTCTTGCCTCCTTGACGGACCTTCATTGAATAAAATATAAAGCATTAAAAAAACGTATTAAAAACTAAAAGTACGACCGTTGTCAAGAAAGTCATCGGGCCATAAATTAGTGGTGTCCATTGAAGTTATTTATTAAAATGTGGTGGTTACGGATTGGTCGCTAAGCGACAAAGTGAATTTAAGCTTGATGGTCATGGATATCCAAACGGAAGCCTTATGTTCTTGACCCTTATGCATGACCCTTGCCTGCCCCGGGGCAGGCGGATATTCTTCTTCTTCCTGCCCTTGTCCCATGTTACTTGGGGTCGGGGCAACACGTTTTCTTTTTCCATTTCCTCCCTCCTCATCACATGCCCATACCATGCCAAACGACGTCCTTTCAACTTTTCTGTCACCGGCGCCACTTTCAAACTTCCCCTTATATACTCATTTCTGACTTTATCCATTCTCGTCACACCACACATCCATCTCAACATTCTCATCTCCGCTACATGCAATCTTTTTTCATCCGTCCTCTTCACGGCCCAGCATTCCGATCCATACAATACGACAGGCCTTATCACAGACTTGTAGATTTTCCCTTTTAACTTTTAACGGGGCAGGCGGATATATAGGCAGACATATAGAGATTTATCTTAATATCGGCGAAAAGCCTTCTTGAAATAAACACAGTGTGGATATCAGTTGTTTTAAACATAAATCTAAGCATTTAAGGCGAAGATAACCGACTTTTAATGATTTTATACTGAAGATCACGTCTAAACGATTAGTTTTAATTATTTGGAAAAAATATATGTTAAATTAGAGCATTTTCTTAATAACTTAACATATGAATATTTTAGATTATGTTTATTTATTAATTTTTTATTTGTTTATATTACATAGGTAGTGAAATTAATTTGTAAAGTTATGTCTAACGCGGATAAAAAACTGAGTATCATGCAAAATCTATCAAGCGTATTTTTCTGAAACCTTCACCTTTTTAAAGATAATTTAATTATTTATATTTTAGTATATAATTATGTTTTATTAAAATATATTTTATTTTATGTAAAATAAATTAATAATGCGTCTTATTTGGGACAGCGCTCCTGAATGGGCGAGTTCTATTACTGGCTGGACGAACGACGCGTTGCGTGAGCTCAGTACAGAACACGCAAGCTAACCACTCAAGGTCCCTGGCATATATCTGGGCCTTAATAGAAACATTTTAAAGTTGTAATATAATTTAGTTTTGGGTATAAATAAAGATTTTTTTCACCACATCAAATTTTAGTCTTGTGGACACTTTATAGTTTTAGTATAATATGTAAAAGCAAACGTCAGGTACCAAAAATATTTATGTCCCGATGACTAAGATGTCAAAGACTTACGGCCGCAGTAAGAGCGAAATATACTTCTGAAAAGAACGAAATTAATACCGGTACAATGTCCAGTCGCATGCAATTTCGTTTCTGTACAAATTAATGTTGATAAGATAAAAGTTTACCTATTTATTTACCTATATTAGGGATGTTGACAAAACATATTTTTGGCCATCATATAGATTATTCAAAAATATTGGACACGTATTTTTTCTTTTTAAACGTAATCAAAAAAATTAGGGCGATATATTGAGTTCAAATGTGGCATGACGTCACTGTTCCCTAGATTTTATACATATAATAGTTTGTTAGAATTGCGACGTAACGAGACCCACTCCCCAATTTTACGACGTATACCTACGTCATTTTTTATTAAAGCAAAAAATACGTGTCTAATATTTTTTTATTATCTGACTGACGGACTAAACAGATATTTTTTTTACCCAGGAAACTTCCCTATTGTATATTTTATAGTAACTTTTACATAGGTCTTGTTTGATTGATTTTGTTCTAATACTACAAGTTTTTATATAGGATTTTTTCCCTACAATATTTAATATTAAGCTTTATAAGTGACACCATTGTCGCACTTATTATAAAATCTTAAGCCACGAACAAACATCGCGAGGCATCTGCGGGCCTTCTTTTAATCGCCTTGCTCAAGGCAGCCATTGGCGTATTGCGCTGCGATAATTGCATTAATATATCTTTTGCATTTTTGCCATTCGGCCTCAACTATTACAGCTGACCGTTCACGAAGATTGCGAAGGATATGTCTAATGTTTCGTTATGCATAATTGTATAAGGATTCATTTATAAACAGCGAAGCACGCACGGCGTGACTCGCAATGTTAGGATGTGGCTTCAAACACAAACATGAACATAATTTTAGGCTGGGTCAGCCTGATAAAATATATTTAGATTTTTCTTATAACGTGCATTGGAGCGTCGAATATGCAGTTGCGTGCAATAAATACGGTTCTGTTGTATAGCCAGTAGTTATCGGGACCCAGTGCAGAATAAATAACACTACAATTTTGAACAGCATCTGATATTCGTAACTTGTGGAGTATATACTTTATTTATTAAATCTGCAGCGGCATCTACGTTGTGCACTACGCTGTACAATATAATAAATACGATATCAATTATATTTATAGTTATACCTACCTACGTAGGTACTATAAAATAAATGAATACATACAATTATTTTGGGATATTTCTGCTTTATAAAAATTCGGCCGAATAAGTTATCAAAATCATTCTCGTTAAATTAAAATAGCAAAAAGATACCAAATAATTGTATTTATCAAAATGCCAAACCAAGTGCAGGTTGTAGCTCCAAAAAATATTAACGCATTATGGGCTCCAAATTGGATGTTAAATTGCAGAATTATCACAAAAACAACAATAAAGTAGGTTTACAATCAATTATATACATAAATGTAAATATCTTATAGTTAAAGTTTCAAGCTACATACAATAAATAAGAATAACTATAGAGGAAGCTATCTAGGCACAGGTTACGAGACAGATATACTTACACAAACACACAGATACGTAATACCATCACCACAATACGACAACCATAATGACTAGTTACGTAAAAAGTATTCTCCACCAAGTTATGTATACCAGTGCCACAACAGAAGGTGGTTGTCAGATAGACAACAGAGTTCACTAGGACTCACCGTTTTGACCGCCGATTGCACTGCTGGGTTCGCCTGCAAATATTCATAATTTAAAGCAAAAAAGAAAATCTCCAGTACTTGCAGCATGCATGCATTGAGTTATCAGAAGTAAGATTACCAAATGGCTACTTTGAGAAAAACTGAAAGATTTATTTTATTATTTTCGATTAAATAAAAGATTGAGACTTCTTATATATATACATTTTTAGTTAACAGTGAAACTGAAATATCGGAATCGATTGCTGCGTTGATTTTTATTATTTTAATTCATAACTGAGATAGGTAGATAGAGATACGGGGGAGGTCGGTTTTTTTTATTAATGTGTAGCAATAATACTTAACGACTTGGGCCGATATTGAAGATTTTATTAAAGTTTATATCTTATGACAATTTACTCGATTTTCTGTAATACGTCTTATTTAAATGAATGCTTAATTTTTATTTTATTTTAATGGCTGCAATTTTTTTGCAAAATTAGGTAAAATCTAAGGTTACGTAGGAGTCATAATCAATTTCAAAAGTCATAATTTACTTTATCAGTGAAAGAAAGTTATTTAGATATGTACATGTGAAATATACATTATAATAAACTAGTGACCCGCCCCTGTTTCGCACGGTTTTTATTACAATTGATCTTTTAAAACTTTACTGACCTAATGACGTACGCTTTTTTAAACAAATGTGCCTCTTTTATACCTTTTTTCAAAATTCGTCGCAGTAACTACGCTATCGCACCCCGACCAAATAGGTTAGGTTAGGTTAGAACTGTGACCAACCACGCGCAAGCCGAGCGAGCGAAGCGAATGGTGCCCCAGTAACTGCCGGCGAGCGCTACATCCAAGTTGATCGCAGTTAATTGGCCATCTAGGCATCTAGTATTTTAGGACAACAGGACACTCACAAAAGAGGCATATTTATTGTATTAGTGTCCATTAATTTTTAGGACATCAAAATAGGAATTATTTGTGGTTCTATTAAATACAGTCTTTCTTTATTAAATGTAATTTTAATATTCATGTCTTATAAACATCAATCCTAAAATGATGGTAAAAACCGCATCTTAAATGCAATTAAAATACAAATGTTTTATTTTTATTATTATTTTAAATTATGTTAGATTATAAGTCGTCTTCTCTACTTCCTGTTTTTTTTTTGCTGTGCCCAACAGGGTCCACGATTGTTTCTTAACTTATGTTTACCACCTATACCCAAAGCCTCTAATTCAGATAATTTAGGTAAACAAAGTAATGTCAAGAAATGTCACTGTCAAAATGACAGGACAGTGGTGCAAAACATTTTATCATTAAATGTTTTTGTAAATAATCATCGATAAAATTAAAGTGAATTAATTATAAGAACTATGCAAACAAAATACCGTTGCCAAACAATGTTTTGTGTAGTGTGTCGGAGACGCGGTATATGATCGTCATAATCAGCCCTTTTAAGCCCAGTGCTAAACGTAGGCCTCCCAAAACCGACTTCCAATCGAAACAGTTTACAGCCGTTTCCATCCAAAATGTGGCTAGATATGCTACTTACAATATGAATCTATGTATGAGAGTTGAAATTTTAGTGTTGTTGAAGATGTAAATTTTTTTTTAATGTTTGTATCTCCTGCATTGTTACCAGTATCATAAAATATTTTATACCAGAAAATCTCCTTTTGTCAATAACTTTGTTTAAAACGAAAAATTATAAAAAATAATTACGGTATGATTATCTTTTAATTATTATTTCTTAAAATCAGTACTTAAAAGAAAATGGAACCTCTTTTTTCGTAATTTTATGTGAATTACGATTACGAAGATATTTTTTTATGTTATCCCCTTTGTTTACATAAATTATCTAAATTTGAGACTTTGGGTATAAGCTTATACATTGTGGAATGCAATCAAGATTTTGAGTACTGACTATTGTGTTGCGAAGTTTAGAAGAACAACGCGGAACACACACACAGATACGAAAAGCGTCATCAATTTATAATATCTATAAATATGGTGAGAGGTATAGGGTTAACAGATATCTATGCTCTTACACCCTGCCACCGATGTTGACCTAAATCGAAATTGTTAACAACTGAAACACCGCATTATCGTGCATTCATTTAGTCATACTATAAGGGTGAAGAAAGACGAGCGTAATTTTTTGAGTTGTGAGTCGCGTAATTTCTGCTCGGCAGAAATTCTGTTGGGCTGCCAGACGAGCGTAATTTATTCAGTTGCTTTTCAACGCTTGTTTTGGGTGTTTGTGTAGTGCAATGGATACGAGTCGCCCCCCTCTAGCCACAAACTCAATTCAGTCCGAATAATGCGTGTGAGTCGGCAGACAACTCATTTTGCGTCGCCGTGTGAATCAAATAGGACTTTTGTATGAAACCGAATGCAGCAGAATTTCTGCGATCGAAATTCTGCGACTCACGGCTCACAAATTTACGTTCGTTTGGCCTCATACTTAAAGATTTGTATTATAAGCAGTGATTGGATTAGGTATTGCAATTTAGGGTCAAAAACCTCAAATAATGACATTAGTAGAAGCCCAAGGAAAGGAAAGGAAAAGGTATTTTACCATTTTAAAGATTTTTATTTCCTTATTTTATATGGCTTGTTTGTGTGTTTATAGTCTGACACTTCCTATCTCTTTCTCGCAGTTACATCTCTAACGCTTTTATCACCTTCTGAGAAAACAATTCATTTTGCAAATGTTCTAAACCCTGGCGTTTATAAATTTACCAAAGATGTAAACAAAAATGCCCGCTCGATTTTTTTTATTTGGTTTTGTGCTGTGGTCGTATGAATATTAAGTTCAGGGGCTCAGGGGTAATCGGTGTTACAATTACAATTACATTATTTACGCGCAGAGAGTACACTAAATAATTACAATTTTGTTAATTTCCGTGTGTTTTTATTATGAAAAGTTGACTCCAAATTAGTAGTTTTATTGATAGATCAGTTTGAAGATATATATTTTTTTTTAATGAAAATTGCAAAATTTCTACGCCATAGGCTTTTTCTCCGCCCTTCTATTATACGCAATTTTATCCACACGCTAATAAAGTAATCCATATATATTTCCAGCCATATTTTATTTTTAATGTTTATTAAATTGTTGATAATTGTTATGTCACATCACATAATTCAATAACAAAAATAAATTTGGACGAGACAAAAAGGATGTGAGCCGTTTGATGTTTTGTATGAATCTAAAAATTGCCCCAGATTTTCGCTGTTATTGACGAATATATAGTATATAAAACAGTTTTATGGTCAACAAGATGAAAAAGTGATTGTAATAATATGTGTGTGTTATTAAGCGCGTTATTTATCAGCGACGCGCAAATTCCGCATTCTATTCCTAGGCAAGTTAAATGTTATTGGTTTTGGTTTCTGGGCACTACCTCCTATGTAGGTAAGTTTATAAACAACAATAGGGCGCCAAGCTTAAAATGTCGCATTGACAGACAAATTACGTGTTTTAATAAAATTCAAACTTGAATTTAAAAAATTATGTCGGTTTCTAAAATTACCCATTTTATCGATATTACAACTGTACAATGGCAAATTCGCTATTCCCGGGACACCGGAATTATATGGCTATTCCATATTCTGATAACGTCATTAAATAATTGTACCTAGTAATTGAAACCTCAAAATCCGATCACTGATTTTTAGCGAAAGTACATACAACTAAGATAGGTAGTATTTTAAATGTTTTTGCACTTCCTATTAAATTAATTTACACTTATGAATCATGTAAAGTGAATAGCCTTGTACCTGTTGCCGCGTCTAATGAAATCTAAAGAGGTGAATGAACTAGTGAAATGATGCAAAACAAAAAAAAATACTCATCCCAAACAAAGCGCTCAATAACACAAAATATACAATGACAAACCTAAAATTATAATTACCTTATCTTTCACAGTTTTAAAAAAGGCCCCGCCTTCTTTCTTGACGTTCTTGGCCCAGTCCTTGTACTGTTGTTTCAACTTCTGCCCACTCCCTGTATTTAGTTTATCGGCATAATGATTGCATTCAACTTCAAACTCATCGTTGAAACCTCGCCCCGAGTTAAGCAAGTCCAGTCTTTCATCAATAAACTGTAATCAAATATTTACAATTACTGCTTTTTGCTTGCTAAATATACATACATACATAAACTCACAACATCTTCCCATGGGGATAGGCAGAAACTATAGAACGCCACCTGCTACGCTTCTCACATACTCTTTTTGCTTCGTTTACATTCATACATCTAGTCATACACGCACGCCGGTTGCGAGTGCTTTGCTTGCTAAATACAGGGTGTAAGGGACCCTTCGCAAACTAACAGGGTGTATTCAGCTCCTTATTTTGAATCATATTCCACTGGAAATTTGCTCAGGAACATTTTCTTTATAGTTTTTTCAGTTACGATTCCTTATTTTAACGTAAAATTAAATTTTCTGTACGAAGCAATTTATGTAAATAAAACAGCTAAAATAAAAATAAACCAGCAATGGATGTTGAAATACTCTAACGACGCGCGAAATCAGCTGTTCACTTTCTGCCTAGCTACAGAGTTCATCGAACTCACTCGCTGCGCTGCCGTTCGCTACCTGCGTTTTGCCACGGTAACGATACACTGCGTGTGAGGTAATAAAACAAATCAGGTTTATTGGATTCCCATAATGTTCCTGAAACAATTTCATGTACCGGTCTTCTTAGTATGATATACTGCATTCACCCTATCAGTCGGCGGAGGGCTGTCTCTTACATCCTCTATATTTTCACAAAATCACACTCATGCGTTTAAATATACTTTTGGTTTTAAAATAACTTTTGTCCTTTATGGATAAGCTTAGAAAAATATATGCGATAGTAAATGATTCTGTAAAAAAAACATTGACAAAATAGAATAAAAATATTGCGTTCTATTTTGTGCCACGGCTCTAAAATAAACATTTGGCATTGAAATCATTAAGGATGAAAAGAGTATAATTATTACACTGGTAAACAGTAGTTTTGTTTTGTTTTATAAAGTTTCATACCTGATTTTGTATGATTCTGTCACGCTGATTCCAAATCTGTTGTCAGTTTTTGTCTAGCAGCTCTAGTTTTTGAAACACTCGTATTAACATATTACATTTTTAGCAAAAAATACTCGTATTGTAAAATGAAAAAAAAAAATTGTTTCTCTAACCTAACATGAAAAAAACTTTCTTTTATAAGATTTTCTTGCATGAATCGAAACTTCAGCCTTGTTTTGAATGCTCCAGCAGTAATCAGCGACCATATTTGCATTCCAATGACCCTGGTCCTCAATTCTGCTAAATATCATGTAGTTCAATTGCACGTCGTCAGCATGGCAAATCAATCTGCCTAGCCTTTTCCCAACTATGTTAGGGTCGGCTTCCAGTCTAACCGGATGCAGCTGAGTAACAGTATTTTACATGGAGCGACTGCCTATCTGACCTCCACAACCCAGTAACTGGGTAACACGATACCCCTTGGTAAGACTGGTTGTCAGACTTTTTGGGCTTCTGACGACCCTTAACGACTGTCAAAGATCCACGAAAGACAGCCGGGACCAACGGCTTAACGTGCTTTCCGAGGCACGGAGGAGTCTCGGTATGTAAAGATGGTCACCCATCCACTGACCAACCCCGGCAAGCGTAGCTTAACCTGACGGATCGACCCGTGCGGCTGTTATTACTTAGCCACGAGCTCCTCAGCATGGCAATAGCATAAAATGACACTTTTGGTATTCTGCTCCTGTTAAGAAAGTTGAATAGCGGCTACCCAGCCGCTATTGATACATTTCGGAATTCTATTAACCAATGGCGTCACAATAGCGTCAGCACGGCAACATAAATATGTATTCTCCTCTTATTTGACGTTTGTACCGATACCGTTGGCATCGTCGACATCTGTCAAAATTTGCCATCGAGAAGCAATTGTGCAGCTATACGTTTTCTCTAACATTCTTCAATAAAAAAGTGATAACAACAATGCCGCATCACATTTTAAGATGGAGATAACTAGAATTGGCCAGCAGGGAGGAACGGCGTCGGGACGAGAAGCTACAACGCAAATGAATGATGATTTTTTTTTTTTAAATTAACGCAAATGAAATAAAATAACGACTTCAATCTGCGACGTTTTATTGTGCGTGTGGCTGTTGAGCCTGATTATTTTAGTCTTAATAAAAAAATATGTACTAGAACATGAAAAGCGATTTTATGTCGCCTACGCACGACATAAAGATGAACTTATATAGCATGAGAAGTGAAAATAATAATACGGAACGGAAGCTTTGGTAACAAAGAAAGATGTCAGACCACTGTCAAACATCAAAACCCCCCCGTTTTTTTTTTAGACTGACGAAGGAATTCAGTTAATATTGACTGTATAATGTTTTAACACAGATTAAATAATAGTACAGAGTCACTAGTACGATGTACTCTGTGGTTTATAGCCAAGCTGATGCGATGCTGACGACGTGCCAGCGCTATGCTGACGACATTCTTATCAAAATTAGTAGAATACCGTTTTTAGATCAATGGCGTTGGCAAATCAATCGCGTGTCTGCGACATAGCAATTTGTGGTAAAATAGTAGAATTGAGGCCCTGGTATCGCTCTTTCATCGTGCGAATGTCCTGATGAAAGCGTTAAGCTGGGAAGCGGTCTAAATGGCTGAAGAGGAAGTGCATCTTGATGCTCATGTTACATCCTAGTCTTTGAAAGTGCAATATGAGCTGCTCAATGTGTTGAATTTAGTGTGTAGACTAATGACTGATTAGTCTCTGGGGTTATCAGATTTATTTCTCTAAGCCGTGAAGATTTTAGTTCTGATCCTACTTTTGATAGACCAAGATCTCTAATCAACTCATCTAGGTCATTTTGGTTGAAAGGTTTAGGTTCGGACGTACTCGGGAAAGAAAAGTCACTCATCACTGGCTTCTGAAAGAGCTTGTAGTGTTACATTACAAGTACTAGGTTGCGTATCAGCCACATGTTCTTCGCTTGTATTTAGAATTGGTCTAGTAGCTGATTTTAAATTCGGGTAAGACCATTTGGAACGATTTTTGCGGTTTATTCTGGTAATATTCACAACACAAAAGTAACAGTCATCGTGATGATTAGTCGGTTCACGCCAAATCATAGGACTTTAGTAGGTCTTTTTTTACTAGCCCATAAACGCAATGATGTTACGCAACTACCACATACAAAATTTGGGATCCATGGGATTCTAAACACTTGTGGCGTCCCAAAGAAGTCCAAGTAGGCCTTTTTTTATAAAGTCAGACGCACTTAAACGACATTCTCGAAACATATTTTCACCACAAACAGCACAAAAACTATTTGGATCGTTTAAGCAAGCTCTTCTTAATGTAGACATATCGATTTATTTATAGAATTTAATAATTTTCTGCACTAAAAAAGAATATTACTAAGCCGCATAACGAAATTTTAAGAAGTACCTGTATCACAAAAACTAGAGCTGGAAAAAAAAAAACTGAGGGTAGATATGAAATCAGCGAACTCAAATTACAAAAAAAAAGTTAAATTTTGTTTACCAGTGAATTATAGTGTATTGTAGCATTATATCTCACCTGACGGAATATTTGTGATTGTAATATTTTTGTAAGGAATGGTTGCATATTTTTTCTAGTTCTAATAAAAGCCTCTGGATTGAATGTTATCAGCTGACCATTTTCGATTCTGTAAAAAATAATTTGAACAACCTTAGTCAAAATAAAACGAAATTTTAATTTAATTATTTTGGAAATATACTTGAAACACTCCCTTTTTCTAGCTGGCCAAGAGAAAACTTTCATGTAACTTACTTTATCGCATCACGATATCCACCTATTAATGAGACTAGAGCACGCAAAAACGCTCGAGACACGGCATCGCCTAAAGCATTCTTATCACTTAGAGCTTTCTTTAAGCTCGCCACCTGAAAATGAATTATAAAAATCGATTTATTACATATTTAAAATGCAGATGAAATAGATGATTCAAAAATGTTTTAATTTGTTTTTTTTTTTTTTTACTAGGTAGCAATTTATTTGACAAATCACAGATTTATCTTACTAAAACATGAAAATACAGACATAACACTTATTTTCGCAAATAAAATTAATACAGACATAGCATTTATTCCCAAAAAAAAAATTACAAAGGAATTATTATAAATTTTGTACAAGAAATTCTGATTTCAGAATTTCTAAAAGTAGTATCCGACATCTTTAGATAGTTTTTGTCAATCCTACATCCCTTTATATTAGATAATGACATTTGACAATGCAATATGAAACCATGGACTTGGCATTCTGTTCTTTGAACGAACAAAAACATGTATGTAGTACCTACTTTAGATCGATTGATATTAAGAGTCATGCAACCTTGTCACTCTAACATCTCAGCTACGTATCATTACAACAGATGATGTTGTATATCAATTTCACTATTACAAGATTAATCTTATATATAAAATTCTCGTGTCACAATGTTCGTTCCCGTACTCCTCCGAAACGGCTTGACCGATTCTCATGAAATTTTGTGAGCATATTGAGTAGGTCTGAGAATCGGCCAACATCTATTTTTCATATAGCTTTTGACAGAACGAAGTCTGTCGAGTCAGCTAGTTACGTTGTAATAATTAATGTAGTTTTGTTAGAACACATTTAATTATTTCTGGTCAAAGCAGACCTGACACTCTAAAACTGTCGGAATAAAGTTCGAAATTAAAAAATGGCTCAATGGTTCAAACCCGGCTGAAAGATAAACCTTGGTTTGTAATAAGACTGTTAGAATCATCGACACGACCAAGATGAAGAGTAGTGGTTTAATTTTATGGCAATTTGTGCTCTTCATGTTTAAGTACAATATGCTGAATCGTAAATGAAAGGATCGGGTTATAACTATATACCTTATGAAAGGCAAAAGTGAATAGTCTTACCAGATCAGAGGGAAGCCCTTCCAAATCGTTGAAAGGCGATTTAAGCTCATTTGCATCTACGTCTAATATAACCACATCGCCAATTTCAGACATCCTTACGCTCTGAAATGGAAAACCACAAGTTAATAATATTATTTTTACTAGGATACTTACATACAAAAAAATTATTACACTTAGCGGGTCACTAAGCGCTCTCAGACGTAATAACAATAATACTTGTATTGTGTTTCGTTCATTGTCCTTCAACCGATTAAAATATATTTAAGAAAATACAATATATTTGAACTCTCACCTCCATAACACTCCTAGGAACTCCAATAAGAAATGGCATTGGCGCCAATAAGTAATCAACAAGATGTTTTGGTAGAATTGGAATGAATATGTGTTGCCAGGACATCGGAAAGAGCGTTGCATTGGCTGCCTGGACGCAGGCCGATAGTCTTGAGGGTTTTGAAGCCACTATTGCAACTCTACGTTCGTGAAGCAACGCAGCCCAGAGTCCAGCCATGCATTTTGTGTCCATGGCACTGAAGTATTCCGTTAAGTTGCACTGGAAAAAAATCATGTTCATTCATTACTACTTAGAATACTTTAATTATTGTGAATGTGAGCACTATGTGGGTCATTTGTTTTCTTTAAGATTATCTTTTTTTTCCCTCTTTCTCACGTATTTTTAATGATGGTCTGGTTGGTATTTTGAGTACTTTAAGCAGCCTAACCAAATCGCACCTTTAGAACTATAGAGACCTAATTTCTTTGGAAGTTGAAGAACACCACTAATTAGTTCACTATAATAATATTATAGTGACCTATATTTAAAATTTTAAGATTTCAACCTTTCTGAAGAACATCAAGAGAGCGTACAACAGCCCACTAGCGCCACTCCTTTAATAAAAATATTATCTCGTGACTGAGAAGGAATTATGAAAAACGGCTCAATAAGGAACCTCGGTGTGTCTAGAATTTTCTAATTTCACGTTTTTTCAACGTTTCATATTGAGCCAATTTATTCAATTTAACATGAAACAATAAAATTCGATCTAAAGAAAAGCGGCCACATTCCTCTAGATCGTATTTTGTAGTTTCGTGTCTCAATATGAAACTTTATAAAAGGTATTAGAAAATTATAGACACACTTACCGAGGTTCCTTATTGAGCCGTTTTTCATAATTCCTTCTCAGTCACGAGATACTATTATTTTAAAGGAGTGGCGCTAGTGGACAGTTGTACGCCCTTTTAATGTCGTAAATGTGTTACCCTGAGGTAAAGGAAAGTGGGCAAAAGTTTTAGTCAGGAACAAAACTAGTAAGCTTTAAGTCCTGTGTTGTAAAACCGATCCCTTGGGAATTTCTTGAGTGCCCATTATACTATATGAATAACTTTACTTACATTTTCCGGAATACTTGGTAGTTTACCGTCGGGACACTGGCATGTGAAAACGCTATGACCTGCATTGTAGGTCACTTTCAGCGTATGTCCGGGCATAGGCGGACGTATCCGACAGGCTTCTAAGAAGGATGCTAATTCCCCCCGCTCTGGGCTATTTATCAGATTCGCGATGCAATTCAGTAGTCTGAAAACAATATTAACTTGTATAAAACTCACAATACAACTCACACACACACACACTCACATTGCAATTACTTTTGTTAACTAACGTAAACATTTTGTTAAATCATAATAAAAAATATTTATTTATATACGCAAACAAGCGCGAGTTTAATTTTTTTTAAATACATCACATTGTGTTTTAAACAAGAAAGTGATTTTAATAATGGTTCCGTTTTTCTTTAAGGTCGTAATCGGCCATTCGGCCAGGTCCGCACAATTAGGGTAGGTACCGTATCAAACTACACTGAGCAATCGAAATAGAACGGTCGCTGGTCTGCCGTAATTGCTGTATTTGACATAATCAATAAACCTGTGCTGGCTTCTAAACTATAATCCAAATGCGCTAGTGTCCAGAAAAAAAAAAAAAATGCGGAACGTTTTTTTATTTGTTAAAAAATTAATATTACATAGGTCAAAAGGCCTTGAGTAGGAACGTAGTATTTTTTTTTTTCCAGAAACTATTATACTGTCGCAAACGCCTGCATTATACCTACTAACCCTATTGAAATCTAAATATTAGCTTTAGAAACTGAGTAGATACAATTATTTTGTGCAATGTTTTACCTATATCATTAAGACCAGTGGACCAAAACATTATACAAACTAAAAAAATATTTTTAGATATCTTAAAGAGAGGTCTTTCAAATTATCATTTGAAAGACCTCCACTTCAATCCGTTATTGTATCGTGTTAGGTATCCCTAACACGATACTTTATCGGATTGAACTGGCACCCCAAAAAATTTGGCGAGCTGTATGCGCTTTATAGAGACCTCACATTATGCTAAAATCCAAATTCCTACGTTGCATAGATCACGAGAAAAAACCTCTGCGACAGACGGACAAGAAAAAGTTGTGTAAAGGTACCTTTTATCCTTTTAAGGTACCCTATAAAGTATTGAAATAATTAAAAAAAAATAAGATCGATCTGCAAAAACTCAGCATAATTATATATATCACGACAAATATAAAAAAAAGCGAAAAAAGTCGGAAACCAGCCGAAACTCGCACATGACAGGCATTTCTTTTCGCACGAACGCACAGAAGTCGCGAGCATTGATCACCATTCACCAAGCTTGTACATGTACACACGGCTACATATCAAGCTATACATTTCCAGAATAAGCTGACCTCTCATTATACCGAAATCCTATATAATGCGAGATCAGCTTATACTGGAAATTTACAGCTTGATGTGTAACCGTGTGTACAAGTCGGATTGGTGATTTCAGACTTATATTAACTATCAAGTCCAGATGTCAGGTCAATAATGTCTCAGATAAACTCAGAAAGTATATATGAATTGAATAAGTCACATTGGTATTTGCCCTGATTTGAACCCACAACCTCGTGTATGAGAGACGAGGCTTTAACCACTGGACCATCACCAACATTTTTTAAACAATCAAGAAAAAATCTTGGCACAGCATATTTATTTTACAAGTTGGGCAATGCTAATAGAGTAATTTCGCACTTGACCTTTATTGCTATGAAACACGTTTGGGATTGAATACTTGGAAAACTCATTGTCAAATTCACATTGGCGTTGCACTGTTTTATTGTCTCGATTGGTTACTATAATCCATTTGAAATAACATTAGACATTTAAGTAAACCTTTTTTTACAGTCAGTTCAACCGATTTTCACTTCTATTGCGTTGGTGGCATGACAAATAGCAGCTGCAGTAAACAGTTGGTATTGTAACCACTTTTTTGCTTTTAATGCCATCCTTATGCCTACGGAATAGAAGTCAAAATCAGTTGAACGGACTGTAAAAAAGGTTTTTTAATGTCTAATGTTATTTTAATGGAGTATAGGTATAGATGTGTAATTTGTGAGAGACGTGAGGTCATGCGATCGATGTAGGCTTGTCATTTTAAACCGAAGAGTACGACGAAATACAATGTTGTCCATAACATTTTCTAATTTGCTAAGCACCTACCAAATAAATGTTATAAATGCTGATTAATTAACAAATGGTTTACTATTCGCAATAGGCAAAAAAAAAAAAAACATGACTGGCAGGAGCTTTAGGTCAGCGCAGACCGACGGAGTGATGGCGAAGCGAAAAAAGTCGGAAACCAGCCGAAACTCGCACATATTTGCCCGGATTTGAACCCACTAAAAATATATTAATATTATATTAATATTTTTTCTATAACACCTGCAGTGCGGATGGCTAGATGTCACATGTCGTCGAAGTTTTGGTTATAGGACATGCCGGTTTCCACACGATATTTTCCTTCACCGTTTTGAGAGCAGTGGTGATGAAATTATTTACACAAAGTAAAGCGCCTGCCTAGGTTCGAACCCACGACCGACAACCCGTAAGTCAGGGCCACTACTGCTAGGCCACATAAAAGGCACTTTGAACGTTACAATTTACAATAATAATTGATTCTAGTTGCCCCTGAACAATAATCCTACCGATTCATATTATAAAATAGCGAGGGTTTAAATTTTTTAATTTTTAGTTGGTTCGATTCCCGGGTGAGACAAGCGAATTTTAGAAGATCTTTGAATGCAGTTTTGTTTCGTTAAAAAAATAAAGGTATGTTTCCTTTCAGTAAAATGAGCTAACTAAAGGATTTAAGGTAGTTCCCCTCCAGGGCCCTTAAATATTTTCCATCCTGTATAGCTTATGGCTGAAATTTTCGGCGCTCGACGATGCTTCACACTCGCTTTATGTCTTCTATTACGTAATACAAATTGTAGCTGTATGCTAACTATTTAATTAAAATTTTATATTCTTTAATTCACTGACACAACGCACAGCCTAACCCGCAGGATCTAAAGCGTGAAATTTTGCGCAAGTATTTCTTATATAGCGAAAGTGAACAGTAATTTCATTTAAAATTTATTCCCTAAAGGGATTAAATGGGGGATGAAAATTGCACACGGCTTGTAGTAAATAGAAATCATCTTTCTGTTGTCATAGAATAAGTTTTTAAACCGTTGTCGGTCTGCGCTGACCGTTATGAGTTGAGCATTATAAGCACAGCTATCATTAAAAAGATAAGCAGCATCCACTCAAAAATACTTATAATTAAATATGTAAAATGTGTAAAGCAATTTGATACTTACTTGTAGAATATGTCATGCCATGGTAAATGTGACAATAGCACCAATGCAGTGTTTGCTTTGGGGTCATATCGGCAGAAACAAAATGTATATTTAGAGTCCTCCGATGTCAGCACAAATGAATAATGCTGAGCAAATGAACTGAAAACGATATATGTCCTGTATTAACTTCAATTAGAAGGGAGAAAAACTAAGGTACTCAGGTTATTACAGAAATATATTTTCTTAAGAATCTTATTACATAAAATTAGTTTAAGATTAGTAAGAGTAATAAGATTTTTATTCAATAAGCTCATTTCTACAAATTATCAACTAGGAACACTTACTTTTCTAGCTGACATGGAAATGTGAATTTGGGTATATTTTTTAACTCTTCTTCATTTTTATACGTCTCTGGATATTTTCTTAGTATGTATGGTTCCCTTAGATGATCACCAGGTGATACTTCACAAAATAATTCAAACAGGAAGCGTACAGTGTCTCTGAAAAAATACACAAGCAAGAATTAAAACAAAAATTTCAATAACATGTGGTATAATTGTATGTATGTTATACATACAATTTATAGAAAAGGTCGCAGAGAGCGATAAGGCCGCCCATTGTATGTTTTGAAATATTAAATTAATTTTTTGATATTTATTTCCTGGTGAACAGTGGCCAGCACATCAAGCTACACGAAACTGTCAAACTCCAAACGACTTTAAAATGTTGACAATTAAGTTCAAAATCGAATGAGAAAATTTGACAGTTAGTGGTAACTTGATGTGCTGGCAGTGGCCACTGTACATTAAAGTATATATAAATAAATAAATAATAAATAACTACGTATTCGGCTAAAACGATTACTTCATGATTTGGTCCTCAGAGAGATTACTCTGACAGGTATCATACCATTTACCAAATTCCATTTTCGATTCGGTGATTAAAATGAAAGTTACTTAACACTCATAAAACCACCCTTAATCAATGTCGCATATCACATTAAAGCATTTAAAACTGATTGCAGATACAGTATAAGAATAAAAAACTCCCTTTATTATCAACTAGAACTTTAGTGGTTTTCATTTATACTACTACTAGCTTTTGCCCGCGGCTCCGCCCGCGTGGATGTTGGTTATCGCTTAAAAAAGTAGCCTATGTCCTTCTCCAAATCCCAGGCTATATCTCTGCCAAATTTCATGACGATAGGTTCAGCAGTATAGGCGTGAAAACTTAACATACAGACAGTCAGACAGAGTTACTTTCACATTTATAATATTAAGTATGGATGGTTTAACATAGCAGTATTCATTGCACAACCGTCATGGTTAGACCTACCTATAAATTAAAGAGTTATTCTGACTCACTGAGTCATCAAAGCTATACTCCATTTACTATAGCATTAGACAAATAACGGCTAAATAACGACAGTTATTGTGTAATATTGTTGAAATTATTGCACTTTAGAGTTTTTTTTTAAATGTAAATGGTAAATAGATTACAGTGCTTTGTATTTATCGTGAAATAACGGAGTTTATTAAATGTTTACATCGAAATAACGAAAGGGTGAGAACAGTTATTTGTCTAATGTTATAATAAATGGAGTATAAGTGCCCTGACAAAAAACCGGACTGAAAAAAATCCCCTGCGTAAGGGGCCTCGGCCGGACAAAGTCCGGACGGGAGTTACAAAGTCGGACATGACCGGCCAAATTCGGATGGTTAGTTATAACCCTAATGCCCAAATACTCAAACGTCACTTAACTTTAAGACGTTCTTATAAGTGTTTCTGTCGCTACAAAACGGTTTAAAGTGACAGAGACAGCATTAGACTTAACAGCGACTTAAAATTGAATTGCGTTTGAGTATTCAGCAGTAAGTGTGATTAAAATATTAAAGCTTCTGGATAGAATTACATAAGCATGTTTTTGATAACAGGGTGAAATAGAGAATGAAAATTTTGATAAAAGTCTGCAATTTTCGAAGTATGAAGAGTTGTAAAGGAAAGTCTCTTTATTCGTCACTAAAAAAGTGACAGTGAAGTTAGCGCTCATGCATGTTACGTTGTATTTTAATGCGAAATTTATTTTATTTATCAAATATGAGGCTTTCATTTATGCCGTGTATGATGTACTCGTATAAGCATTAAGACATTTAGGCTTCAAAGTTATCTGACATTGTAGCTTAAAAATGATCATTTGCAAAAATAATCCAAAATAAGAATGTTATAAATAGTTCTTCACATTAACAAGAAAGGATCGGAAAGTTTTAAATAAATACAATACTTGTCTATGCTAATCTTTGATTGTTGGCATGAGATCTATTTCACTGTAAAATAAAGTCTCTCCTATCTATCTGTTAATTAATGTCAGTTGCTTTCTAGGTGGTGCAAACAATTGGTTCACCTTGATGGTGGCGACCCTATGGGGGCATGGGCTGGTGGTCCTGAACTATGCTAGCTACAGGGTTGCCTACATGGTGACTATGGGCTGCATGAGGACTACCCCGACTGCAACACTCGAAGCCATGCTGAAATTACCACTGAAGGGGATTAAGTATGGTAGCAGTGGGACCTGAACACATTGTACCACTCCCCATCGGGTACCTATGCACTCTGGTAAGGATACACAACAGGGATCAACATCGCAAACTATGGTTAGGCCATGGTGAGTGCATGCAGGCCAAGGAAGCATAACGCAGTACCCATAATTACATAAGGATAAGCAACAGCTGCGTACAGTCAGTACAATCATTTGAGAGACACCTTATTTATCAAAGGAAAGGAATCAGTCCAATGTGCAGAGCCTGCATTGAGGAAGTTGAGACAGCAGTTCATGTGCTTCTAAACTGCCCAAAGGTTACCACATACAGGGACTTCTGTAGCCCAGGTACTCTCCGTGAGAGTATCAGTAACACCAAGGTGTTGCTGGCCTTCTTAGAGGAATAATTTGGGTGACTTGAATGAACAATTTTCTCACCCGTAAAATTCTCACCATGGTCATGGAGTAGCGGATACCAGCCTGATAACAACACAATACTAGAGAAATACATTCTCAGCTGACTTTGAAAAGGGAAAGGAGATGAGCGGTATGTTCTAACAGAGACTAAAGGTCTGGTGAATTTGTTGTAATAAGTAACCATTCAATTAAGCCAAACAATGAACTCCGCCCCTAAGACGACCCACTGACCAAACTGGTTGCTGTCACTACTCATAAAAATCATTTAAAATGATAGCAATACATACACACTCCTGATAAGACCATTGTAACTCCCATTTAATTTTATCTATCTGTAAATACATAAACTGTACATGATATTGTTATCTTCTGCTATGCACCAAATGTGTTCAACCGACACAATGTGTTGGTACTGTAGTTGATCACATACATATTACACCAATGCATACAAAAAGAAACTTAAATATTGAGGGCCAGCGCAGACAGCCACAACAGGACTGTATTCTAATAGATAGAGAGAGAATAGAGGAACTAGTTATACCTATTTAACGTGGGGCACAATAATTCACACTTAATTGAAAGGTAAATAAAGCTGAAAAGCAAGATGGAGTTATGATTCTCAAAAAATATCAAAAACATAATTGAGAGGTTAAGACGTAAGCTAGATAAATAATTTGAACCTTCCACTGGACCATTCCAATAGTCAACATAAAGTAGGCCGAAAAACTAACAAATTTAATGAAATGATATTAATTACCTTACTCTGGAACCCATGTCTCGACGTGGATCATAAGAAATTTTGATTACATCTTCTACGCCACACGAACTGTAGTAACTTATTGGAAAATTAAATCTTCATGAAACATCACCAGCCATAGAAAATTACCTTCGAATCGTATGAAACATTTTTTAAAGATTTTTACCTCTATTTCCAAACTATTACGAAAGACACGGACGATGTTAGTCCGTTTCCAGTCACTGTAATTTTACTATTTCAACATTTTCAACACTAGTTATATGCTGTCTCTGTCACTTAGAAACATAAATGTACGAAGACAGAGAAAACTATAGACCGCTGGTCATCTTCTATCTTACTTACACAAGAAAAAGAAAAATATATACAAGATGCTTGTAAAGAAAAGAGACAGAGCCTAACATTTTCTGTTCCTTATCGCGTGTCGCGTTTTTCAAGGACAGCACTTCGCGCTACGCGTGGAAAAAGGATAGCTGGCGTTATTCGCCAGCAGTGCTTTGACACACGCCGCGCGTTTCGTTTTAGTATTACGTACCCATTTTAGTAATTTTTAAAACTGCGTTTTGTTATTTGCATTTTAAACGCATTAGTTTTGTAATAAGAAAGTAAATGATTGTATTTAACTATTTGAAAATGGACGGAAAAGGGACTGAATATATGAACGGACATCGAAAGGACGTAAAGATGTCTAAACGGACAAATATCGTCCCTTTTAGGACGTTCTGGCATCACTGTTCTTTACATTACCTCCAAGCTCATTGCTGCCTACTTTTTACTCGGATACTTCCCCATTTCAGGGGGAAATTGTACGCCAGTAAAATAAATTACCTTCATCAATCATTTCAGATGAATGCTTCATTAGAGTGTATGTATAGCGCTGGCAGCAAATTTGTTCCACTTTTCACTGGACGTAATAATACATCTTTACCTTTTAGTCTATATAAAGTTTAAAATATTGTATTTGTAGTAGGTATTAAAGTGTTAAAAGTTTGAGATTTCCCGCCAAACCAAAATCACGGGAATTATGGATGAAAGTGGAGATAAAAAAAAAATTATGCTGTATCTCAGGTTTTCATTAAATGTTCTTTTTCCCGCAGGTGAAAGAACTCCTACTATGAATAAATTATTTTGACTTATACCCAAAGTCTCTAATTCAGATAATTTATTTAAACAAAGTAATGTCAAGAAATGTCACAGCCAAAATGACAGAACAGTGGTGCAAAACATTTTGTCATATTCTTTTTTTGTAAATAGTCATCGCTAAAATTAAAGTGAATTAATTATAAGAACTATGCAAACAAAATACCGTTGCCAAACAATGTTTTGTGTAGTTGGTCGGAGACACGGCATTATGATCGTCATAATCAGCCCTTTTTAAGTCCACTGCTAGACGTAGGCCTCCCAAAATCGATTTCCACTCAAAACAGTTTTTATCCAAAATGTGGCAAGATATGCTACTTACGATATGAATATATGAATGAGAGTTGTAATATTAGTGTTGTTGAAGATGTAAAAAAAATTAAAATGTTTAGATCTCCTGCTTGTTACCAGTACCATAAAATATGTTATACCAGAAAATCTCCTTTTTTTTAATAACTTTGTTTAAAACCGAAAATTTATAAAATAATTACGGTATGATTATTTTATAGTTATTATTTCTTAAAAATCAGTACTTAAAAGAAAATGGCACCTTTTTTTTCGCCATTTTATATGAATAACCATTACGAAGATATTTTTTTTAATGTTAACCCTTTTGTTTACATAAATGATCTGAATTTCAGACTTTGGGTATAGATGTTTTGTTTCTATTTATAAACCCTGTGCGTTTGTACAAAGTAGATAATAGAGACTGAAAAATATCTGAACATTCGGGGTAAAATCACTTTGAAGTGGGTAACCCTAAAGTTTCAAGTACCTTGATCTTCTGTCCCTTACAGCGACACGCCAAGCAGTGGTCTATAGTTTTCTCTAAGAGCACATGTAAGCGCAAGCAAGCGGTTCCACGATGCTAAACATCTGTCATTTTGACGTACACATGGAACGAGTCTACGTCGAGGCGAAACTCGTCGTGCACTCGTCAAATAACGTTCCGTTTTTCCGTTTCAACAGCGGTATAAATTGTAAAGTGCATTTCAAAGTTTACATTGCGGTAACCGCGTCATTCGGTTTAAATTACTTATGAAGTTTTTTTTACCAAATAGTATTAGATATATTTTTATCTAAAGACATTTATAATTATGATAGTAATCATTACAGTAAATAATTTATGCGTAGCAATAACGTTTGACAACGTGTAACCGATCTTGGGGTCACCAGGTTATCTGCGCATAGGATGAAATTAAGATCTCTTTGGTGGGTCGTGCTCGTGCTGAAGGAGGTGAGACGGCAAAATAGGCGTAGCCCTGAGATCCTCAAAACAAGAGTCATTGTTCTGAGGCGGGGCCTGTAGGCGGGGCGTGTGTCTAGTATAAGCAGGCCATTGATTTTCACGCACACAGATTAATTGGCGACAGATAATAGACGTCAATCGCAGGGTCCTTCATGCAGTGGCGGACTAATGCTCGTTTCACATTAAGGCTCCCACACACTGGTGCGATATCGCGGGCGTGACAAGGATCGCGCTGCCTGTCGTGCCTGCGATATCGCGCCAGTGTATGGGAGCCTTTATTCCAGTAGCATTCCAGTTCAGCGACTGGATTGACAGTCTACTTTTTCATTCCGGCGCCACTGAAATAGTGTAGACTGTAGACGGCCAATCCAGTAGGTACTGGAATAAATCTTGAACAGTGAACATGTATCGTTATTGTATTTCCCTAATTCATCTATACTTAATACTTATTAATATTATTATAATATATAAAGCTGAAGAGTTTGTTTGTTTGTTTGTTTGAACGCGCTAATCTCAGCTACTAATGGTTGGAATTGAAAAATTCTTTTTGTGTTGGATAGTCCATTTATTGAGGAATATTATAGGCTATATAACATCACGCTATAACCAAAAGGAGCGGAGCATAAATGAAAAATTATTCCTTTTTGAGAGCTTCCGTTGCGTGCGCTGCGTAAACGGTTTAAGTTACGCAAATATCACGTATGATGGAATTGTTCCTCTTTAAATTTTCTAAAAAAAAGTCCGCGACAGTATATGTCTATCTTTTAAGATTGACGCACTATAACCTTTTTTATGGTAATCAAATTTGTTCGAAATTAATGCATTATTTGCGAAGGAGTTTTCATAAACATGGTATTAATCCTTATCCAAATAAATACGTTATTCATCAAAAGTATTTAATTTTGAACAAAGTTGCCTTTAGATCATTTAATTTCAATGAATATCTTAGGAGATCTAACTGTTTTATAATAACTCCGCAGCAAAATAATGATCAACTCTGCGAGGTAGTCTATTCTAAAGCTGAAGAGTTCGACTTAGGGTTCCGTACCCACAGGGTAAAATGGGACACCGTCTTTCTGTCTGTCTGTCCGTCTGTCACCAGGCAGTATCTCATAAACCGTGATAGTTAGACAGTTGAAATTTTCACAGATGATGTATTTCTGTTGCCGCTATAACAACAAATACTAAAAAACAGATAAAATAATATACTGTTTTTTGTGTTTTTTTTGCTCCGCCCGCGTGGATGTCGGTTATATTATCGCGTAAAAAAGTAGCCTATATCCTTCTCCATATCCCAGGCTATATCTCTGCCAAATTTCATGACGATCGGTTCAGCGGTTTAGGTGTGAAAACGTAACATACAGACTGACAGACATACAGACAGAGCTACTTTCACATTTATAATATACAGAAAAATAGACAGACAGACAGAGTTACTTTCACATTTATAATATTAGTAAGGATAAGGATTTGTATGGATGGTACGGAACCCTTCGTGCGCGAGTCCGACTCGCACTTGGCCGGTTTTTTGTTTTTTGAACGCGCTAATCTCTGGAACTGCGAGTTGGATTTGAAAAAATCTTTTTGCATTTTACAGCCCAATTCTTGAGGAAGAATTACATTCCTATTAACTAGGACACAATTTTTTTTTAAATGAAAGTTTAAGCGAAAACGAAGTAAAAGCACGGACAGGCAATGAGATGCGACGGGGTGGGTCGGTTTCACGCGGTCGAAGTCGCGGGCAGAAGCTAGTAAGCAATAAATTAGTTTTAGTTGTATTGATTGCCATAAGTATATCATCTTCATTATGCTTATGTTAAAGAAAAATTGAACACAGAGTTTTTGCATTACCTACATATATAAAACTCGCAGAGTTCAAGGCGTTATAAACTTAATGATTTTTTAATAAATGTTGGTGAACACAGGCCTAAATATCTAAACAGTTGATTTAAATGTTGGTGAACACAGGCCTAAATTGTTAAATAAATAATAAATAATTGTTAAAGAGGCACACATAAGCCATTCAGCTTCCTTATGCTTCCCTATTATGATAGCCTGATACTTGGTAGGGTTAACCGCCACACCAAATAGATCAGAGCAGGTTTTGACCCCACCTAAATGCCGGTTTAGCTTCTCAATCGCATCAGAAATGTTATCAAGACTTGCCTGGCAGTAAAGCTGCAAATCGGCATACGATGATACGCAGTCAGAAGCACGGTGGTAATGAAATAAATAAAAATGGAGAACAAAAGAGGAGATAATATACCTCCTTGATGGACGCCAGCTGCAAGATCACACCTACTCGACGAAGAGTCTTCAGTATGAACAGACTACTGCCGCCCCCTAAGATAAGAGGAAAACCATTCCAAAACCTCCGGAGACACCATAATATATGATAGGAAAGGATGGATAAAAGGAATTCATGACTGACGGTATTAAAAGCATTGGAGAAGTCAATTAACACTAAGATAGAAGACTTTGAGTTTAGTATCTTCCATTCCCCGCCTTATATCGTCAGTCACTTTAAGCGAGCTGAAACGGTACTGTGCCAGGGCCTGAAACCGGATTAAAAGGGACTGTAGAGGGAGTTGTGGTGAATAAAGTAAGAAAATTGTTTATGAACACTGGCCTCCAGAACTTTAGACAGAAAAGGAAGGATGGAAATTTGGCGAAAGCGACTAGGAAGAGACGGGTTGGGAATCTTAGGCAGGGGTCGAACAAGGTCTTTACGCCACAGGCAGGGAAAAACACCGGTGTATAGGGAGAAGTTTATGATGTGTGAGATTGCAGGAAGAAGTTGCAAGAGCAGTTACGATTATAAGGCGGCTGATATTATCACAGCCCACGGCTTTGGATTTAATGGAAAGGATATGTGTTGGTACCGGGCTAAATATAACAACGCATGTTGTATAATATTATAGGTTTATTATCTATTTTCTGAAAACTTGAAGCTTTTCTTCAAATGTAATTCCGAGAGCTTTTGATTTCGATTTTGACTTCTATTGCGTTGGTGGCATGACAAATGGCAGCTGCAGTAAACATTTGGTATTGTAACCACTTTTTTGCTTTTAATGCCATCCTATTACAATCAACTCACACAGAGATCTTTAATCATTTCAAATATATGTGCCTATATTAGGCATTTATATGCAATATTATTTGTAAAAAAGCTTTTTCTAACCACCCACGCGCCACAAGAAAGTCTAGTGGCGCTGAGCGAAAACGGTTTTCATGTTGACAGCGCACTCCGTTTTATTTTTTTAGAATTTATTAATGGTAGGTCCATTCAATAAATTCTAACAAAAGCTTTTGTTCTTGTATTAACAGAAAGCCATTGAAATTACTGATACCTATTTTCTTTAGGTGGCGATTAGGGCATGCATTCCGGAATTCCGTAACAATTTTTCTAATATTTCAATTCCGGAATTGAGAAGAGTAATATCGGAATTCCGATATTCATATTTTTTTTGATATTTTGATTATTATTTTATCTAAACGCAATCAAACTAGTCTGTGGAACTTTCCACAAGCAGCTAGACGGCCAATGTATAATTAGAGTAATAAGGGAGAAAGATGTTTAATTTGTTTTTAAAAATGATTAAAAGACTTCTGTTATGTGATAAATAAGCCTTGTTGATTTTATGGTTTAAATAATAATGTTTAATTAGAGTAATAAGGGAGAAAGACGTTTAATTAGTTACAACAAAAAATTCAAAGACAGATATACTGATTACCCTGAAAGGTTGAGTCACTTCAACCTTACATCCCTCGAAAACCTTAGAAAAATTATGGATCAAATTATACTCTTTAAAATTGTCAACGGACTAATCCATGTTCCGAAACTTCTGGAAGACATAAATTTATCTGTTCCCCGTAGCAGTCAACCAAGGCCCGACCGCAAATTAGATGTGTTCGTACCATTGACAGCTCGAACCAACCTCGGGCGATCAGCGCCATTGAACCGTTTCATGCGGACATATAATGAAAATCACTCTCGCACCAATAGCATTGACATCTTCTCAAACACCCTGGCTCAATTTCGTAATCATCTTTTCCGGCAACTTGTAGATTGCTAATTGCTGACAATCGATTTTTGTTAAATTCCATCATTCATTCATTGATATTGTTCTAGTTCCATTGTTACATTTTAAACTTTAATGTTAATTACTTTCAATCATTATTTAACTTAATTTGTTTCATGATTGTATTTTTATTGATTTATTTGATTTTATTGTTGTTAATTTATTTGATATTAGTATTATTAACTTGTTCATTTTATTTTATTATTATTTTTTGACTTTAATCAAGAATAGCAAACTATGTAAGTGCTGTGCACACCTTTAAGTGACAAGTTAGCTAAAGTATGTATGTAAGTTATATGATATGCTCTCTGTTAGTGTTTTTGTTAACTAGTCGTTGGAGTGCCATAATAAATAAATAAATAAATATAAATAATAAATCTTAAAAGTTACCAGTTCCGGAATTCCGGAATCAGACCTCCAGTATTGGAACTCAGTTCCGGAATTGAGAACCTCCCGATATTGCATGCCCTAGTGGCGATGGTTGATATGACCATAACAAAACATTGGTGCCGATTCCCTTGTTCACAAACTAAACTAAATTTAAGTTCAGTGCATCTTTTTCTTTCTATTTCATTAAGGCCTGTGTTCACCAACAGTCAAATCACCGGTTAGGTATTTAAACAGTTGATTTATGTCAAATTTCCTAAGTAAAGAACTGATTAAATATCTAAACAGTTGATTTAAGTGTTGGTGAACACAGGCCTAAGAAAAGGACAGAAGATAAATTTTAGTTAAGTCCTGTCAAATTAATCAGCGCTTGACGTGTTTTGATGTTATTTTAGTTGGCAAGTTTTTAATCACGTCTAAACGTGTATGGAGTAGTGACAGGCGCTGATTAATTTGACAGGACTAAACTAAAATGTATCCTATGTCCATTTCTTAATGAAATAGAAAGAAAAAGATGCACTGAACTTAAATTTAGTTTAGTTTGTGAACAAGGGAATCGGCACCTGTATAAGTAGTTGAAGTGGACGCGGCGCGTTGGGGCTCGCCGCGGGTGGGTGCATGGTTTGTACCGAGTTATTTGTTTCTATTTCAAAGCTTTGTATGAAAAATAGTTACTATTATAATGTATTTCATTCAGACTGAATTAGTCTTTTTTTATGGTAAAAAAAAAACCTAAATATATCGCTTTAGATTTTGAAATAATATTATTTATTTAAATAAATTGGCGTGTTAAACAAATATATACAAAAATTTGCGCTATACAAAAAAAAAAAAAATACAATGTCATATAGAGCTACAAGTTAATGTAGCCTGGTCTGTGCACTTGAGGAAACAGTCATTAGTTTACTATCAGTTAATTCAAACAATCTTACATCTATTACAGGCTTATACCGTTAAATCGACACGATGCCTGGGGGCCAAGTCTACTATTGTACAAACGTTGCAATGGTCTCTTCATTGTGAGTTTTTGACAGATTTGCCATACAAACACTGTCAAATACTCACAATGACGAGACCATTGCAACGTTTGTAAATAGACTTAGAGTTAGGCCCCTGAGGTACTGCGCGGTGCGGGAGGAGTGTTGACGCCCGACAGCGCGCGAATGACTATTCTCTCGCGAAACGACACCCCTTCCGCACCGCGCTATCTCAGGCACCGTCTCATTTAAGAGGTATGCCTGTACACAATTACATTTCCAGCTTGGTGAGTTTTTATGGAATTATGTTCCAGTTCTGCACAGTTCAAATAAATATTTTAAGTTTTTATTTTATGTACTAGTACACTTGACAGTCCAGGATTGTTAAAAAGTAAATTTACATGTTATTATCATAATGTAACACAATTAAATAAAACTACTTAAAAAAAAAGGATTTTTTAAAGTCTTTCGTTTGCAGTAAGTATCTTTCAAGTATTATTTGGAGCTTCTCTCATCTTAAGAGGGACGGACTGACTGACGAGGGCTCTGAGCAGTTATATTACTCGTATCAGAACTATCAGATCAGGGTCAGTTCACACCGAAACTTGACACTTTTTAAGTTGTGAACACATGTGACGATGAGGTGGATACCATTTATGAGGATATTTTCAGAGCCATGCATGGCTCTAAAACTCACTTCACTGTTGTCATGGGGGACTTCAACGCAAAACTGGGTCAATGAGACGATGATGACCTGCGAGTGGGACAATTTGTATTTGGACGTCGATACCACCGGGGTCACCTACTGGCCAGTTTTATGGAGAAGGAAGGCCTCTTTATGATGAAATCCTACTTCAAAACGCGTGAACACAGGAAATGAACCTAATTATAACGATGGGTTCGAGAAAACTGTCTATACGGTCGGGTGGAAGATTTTCAAGACTGGTTTGAAACAAGAAGCCAAGAAACTGAAGACCGATAATAGCAGGAACGTATCTGCCAAACCTGAACTATTGAGAGAGATCGAGAGGTTTTATGGACAGTTATACACGTCAAATATTAACCCCGCTACCAATCTAGCTAACGAACCAAAAGATTGACCCGAAGTCATCCCGGACGTCAGTTTGTACGAGATTAGAATGGCTCTGAGGCAGCTTAAAATCAACACTCACTTCTGAGCTATGTCCAGGTTTGACATCTTCCAGCGTCCCGAACGAGCCGGATTCCGTCAAGACTTCAGCACCGTAGGCCACATACATACGCTGCGGCAGGTTATACAGAAGACCGAGGAGTATAACCTGCCTCTCTGCTTAGCGTTTGTAGACTACGAAAAAGCCTTCGATTTGATTGAGACTTGGCCTGTACTGCAGTCTCTCCAACAGTGTCAGATTGACTATCGGTACATCGAGGTGCTGAAGAGTTTGTACGAAAACGCTACTGTCACTCCGACTCCAGGATCAGACCTCGAAACCTGTCCATCTGCAGCGAGGTGAGACAGGAAGACGTTATCTCTCCGAAACTGTTCACCGCTGTACTTGAGGAGGTCTTCAAGGTTTTGGTCTGGAAAGGGGTTGGCATCAACATCAATGGCGAGTATACAATGTGGAGACAACAATACCAGCGTACAAAAATTCAATCAAATTTATCCAATAGTTTACTCACAGGTCATTATTTTTCATTTTTAGATTTTATACATGATACATCTGGTAATAGGCAAGCACCGATAGGTTAAGATTTGCAATAATCCGCATCGGTATAAACAAAACACGTTGCCAGCTCGCTACTTCAATAACCTTCGCCAAATTAGTTCTTAAATTTTATTTCCCGATTTGAATTAATGCATAATAAACTTTATCCCTGAGGCATAAGATTCATAAAGCGTGTCATCAAAATTAGATAAGAAAAGAATGCCTGCGGATGTTATTACTACATTGTTACGTAGTTATGCACTCATGTCAATTGAATACGTGCGAAAGGGATAGATTCGATAGTTCGTTTATTTCTACTTCGCCTTGTTGCCGAATTCTGCAAAAATTGGTGTAGGTCAGTCAATTGGTCAGTGTGTCGCCGCGACTCTATGACGTCGTACGAGTCATTGCTTCGCATCGCAAGCGCACGTGTTTCGGTTTTGCTGCCTTTGAAGCGCCCGCCGCGCTGCCTAGCGTCTCCACCCCCCGCTCGTCGTACACCCCCGCGCACAACGGGGTGTTTAAGCATGATCTGCCCGCAGCGCCCCGTTTCGGTAACTGACCCTAAATACATGTACTACGGTAATTCATAACGTGGAAAATAAAAACATTATGTAAGATTGACTGGTAGAAAATGCCTATGGCATTAAGTCCTCCTCTGTACATTTTTTGTGCTAAAGTATTAAATAATAATAAATTACCGAGATGTTGTTTTCCTTCATCTTATCGTTTTTTAAATAAGATACACACATCAAAAGTGTTTAGGGATCAAAAGTGAGGATTATTATTTTAACTTTTTTGGATCGATATTGATTCTTTTTTGTGAAAGTCGCATTTTTTTTTTTAAACGTTGCCCCAGACTATGAATTTCTCCTGTATCGTGGGTGCGTTTACAAACATTTTAACTCACATACACAACCAGCCAGACCCGGAACAACTATTTGTAGATCATACAAATATTTGTTCCGTGCGGGGATCGAACCCGCGACACGCAGCGCAGCAGTCAATCGCTTAACCACTGCGCCAACCGTGCCGTCATTTAAATAAATAACTTTATTTAAATTTGGATTAAAAATAGAAAATCAACTTTCAATCAGGATTCCTATAAGTGTGTAATAGCGTTTTTACAAAATCATTACAATTTGTGCATCGGAACTGAAAAAAATTGCATCGATATAGAGCGACGACATCATTTGACACGAGAAGAGATGATGAGAGCCGTCGGAATGTTGCAAGCTGGATCCAGGCAACGTACTGTGGCTGTCGCTCTTGACACTACACAGAGCGTCATGGAGGACGATCTCGTATCAACACTCACAGACGGGACCGGCACATCCAAAATACTGCTCGACGGAATCGTACCATATTATGACCGCCATGATTTTAGCTACGATGCTCCACAGCTTTTCAGGCTTGCTGCTAAGCATCCAAACCATCCAAAATCGTTTACGTGAAGTGGGTCTGCGTTCCCGAAAGCCGCTGAGAGTTGGCCGCAATGGTAGGGCCCGGTTAAAATGGGCTCGCGGACACAAAAATTGGGAGGAAGAAGACTGGCGTTGTGTTTGCTTTTCCGATGAATTTCGTTTCGGTATGAGGCCGGATACAAGACGTACTAGAGTTTGGAGGACCTCTGGACGTCAAGAACGTTTGAAATTTTGTCAAGAAGTTCATTCATATGGAGGGGAAACGATAATGATTTGGCAGGTATTTGGATCGGTGGAAGAACCGATCTCATTTGGATCAGGGACAACCTCAATGCTCAGATTTATGTGGAGAGGACTGTTTCGACTAATGCACGAAAATGCACGTCCATACACGGCCTAGAAGTAACACGAACTCTTGCCAATGCTCGCATCAACATTCTGTCGTGATCTGCTCTATCGCCAGAACTCAACCCAATTGAGCACGCATATGGTATATGCTCCATAGAAGAGCTCTGCTGAGTATGGATTCCGAGCATACCCCACAATTTTTTGACTTGTTAGAAAGAACGTGAGCGGTCATTCCTCAAAGTGATTTTGATGAACTGATTTAAGTATGCCAAATTGCTGTGATTGTGTGATTCGTGTCAATGGTGGAAATACAGAGTTTTTTGACGTGACAACGTCTAATAAATCGATGAACGCCGGCTGCATGCACGAAAAAGGATGACTCATTGTCCCGGTACGCTCATTGTCCCGTAATGCTAATTGTCCCGTTACGCTCATTGTACGCTTGCGCCGCATCAATGTTTTGTTATGATGACGTTGTCACGTTAAACTATCGTCCGTAAACCAACTTTACAGACAGCCAATTTTTTTTATCTTTAGAATAAAAATTTAAATAATCGTCTTTTTTGCCTTTTCTGCCATTTAATTGGCGACATTAACTTAGGTAAATTTACCACATTTTGCAAAAATTGTAATCTTTATAAAGTTTTACAAAATATAGGGATAAGTTGTTAACTTAAACATAGAAATTAAAGCAAGAAGTCAGTCTGGGAGACTAGATTTAGTCAATATTAATCGGATAATTTTTTATAGTTATAAATGTAGGTACTTGATACCTAAACAATTTTGATGTGTGTACTTCAAATCCTGACAAAAGCACCTGAGAAAGGTGTGTTAAGCCAGCCGTTTTAAATATAATTAATGGAATCATTTTTGAAGCAACAAATCATAGAAACATGTAAAATAAATCAATTATTAAATAAAATTATGAACAAAAAGAAACATAAACTTATTATCTAACTATGAGAGATATAAAGTCAAGGGCCGCAGATTTGGTGCTTCTAAGTTTGACTCGTCCTAGAGACGATATTGAAATTACACTAGATCTTTTTTTATGAAATACGGCCATTGCGTTATATACTTTCCCTTAATTCTAGAGTGAGAATAGTTGTTGCAGAACGACTATACACTTTGACCATATTATAAAGTATGTAAAAATACCAGTTATAAAAATAAGGAACAACACTTAAAATAAAAGACTTCAATACAACTCAGTTTTTGGCGTAAACATGACGTATACCTTCTTGATGGACGAAACGGCTATATAAATTAAGTTAACAGTACCCAAGTCACTTTTTGAGCGTAAATAAAAGGAGGAAACCTAAAGAACCTCTGTAAACATTCATAAAACCCCTACTTCTAGCTATTACTAAAATTTAACATGAATACAATGCAAAATATCTGCTACGTAGATATGCATATTCAATTATTCATAGATTATAGTAAACTTTTCTAAAATAAAATGTGGTAAATGAATACTAATTTATAAAATATAGCTGCATTACAAGCAAACTGTTTCACAGTGTTAATTTGTGCTATATTCATGTAAATCGTTTAAAAAATAGCACTATCAAATCTATCTAATCACAGAACTCACTTAATAGCTAATAAATTGTTAGGAATTATTAATACAGCTCCTTGAGCCCGACTTGATTTTACCCTTATAAGTACCCATTGTTCCGAACTTACGGCTATCACAATCTTCCTTCGGACATATCCTCCAACATATAGACCATATCGTTTGGCTGTTCATAGCGTATAACCGACGAGTAACCTGCAAATAAAAATAACAAACCATCGTTAAATTTAATTAGTGTGATATCAACACGAACAAAACATGTATGAAGTGTTAGAACTGCAGCAGTCCAAGTTAACTGGCTGTATAAAATAAGATTAAAGGATGATTTCTACCAAACGGCTCGCATCGCATCGGATCGGAATGGATTTTACAATTTTTAAACGATACTAAATCATGTACACAGTATTTAAAGTCTATATTACCAAGCTGCGCACAGCAGCTTGACCGCGGGCGTATTCCGCGAAACGTGATCGGCTGTTGCCGCCTTTCCGATCCGATGCGATGCGAGCCGTTTGGTGGAAATGGTCCTTAAACCATCATTTTAGTAATGTTAAACTGAAATACGTAAAACAAAACAAACGAACATTATGAACAATCGTAAGACTATGCAATAGAAATAGTCATTGATTTATTATTGAAAAAGAAAACTTTGGAGTGTACTTCCTTCTACCTTTATTAAGAAAATGCTGAATACAGCCCTGAAGAAGCTCCAAAATCGATGACCATCACTCGCGTCTATATTAATTTCCATATAAATATCAGTACAAACTAACGAACGATAATAACGACCTTTAAATATAGACACCTAAAAACGAATGCAGGTTATAATCAAAATAAATAAAAAATGTCAAGTCTCATAATATATTTATAGTTAAACCATCACATGGATATAGTGTAAAAATATACAAAAATTCAAATCAGGAATAGGATACTCAGGAAGTCAGGATAGGTATAATGATCTATTCAAAATATACAAAACTATTACTTAAATTACGGCAAGTGTTTTAGACGACATCTCGAATAGTTTCCTATTCTAATAATTTATGTTTACATTGACACTCGTGTTCTAGTGGCATACGAGTAGAGTTTAGGAATGTATACTTAATACGCGTAAAGAAAGAAAGTAAAAGCAATTAACATGTGTTGATGGTTATGGCTATTTTGACAAATAGAAGAAGGGTAGACACAACCCAACCGACAGGACACAACATGAAAAGAATTTCAGTCAAGCATTCACCTGTTTAAAACTACACCTTGACTTCATCTAGACTATATGAAATAATAAAAAAAGAAAAGAAAAAAGGAACAAAAAACCGTAAAAGATAACCTTTTTAAGGTAAAGAGAAACAACTTCGTTTTACAGCACAAATATGGCACACAAGCTACAACAATTTGAACTTATTATAATTTCATTATTTCTAAAAATAAGTATGTAAAAAATCCTTAAAAAATCGATAGAAGAGTATTAAAGTTTAGGAGCATTAGACAATTGCCAAATTTAGAAATGCCTTATACAATACTGCAAGTAAGGAAGTCAGTGTCGCATTTATCCGAACTCTGACTAATTCGATGATTACGGTTGTCCAAATGGCCTACTATACTATTGTTGCGGTTTAGCAACCACACCAATATAACTATAGCTAGAACATTAGGCACTCCATATAAAAAAAAATCGGTGCGATTTAGCACAGCAGTAGAGGCCTTTGCCTGATGTCTCTTGGTATGAATCCGAAAAATTAATGTGTATAGTGTATAGTGAATAATGTTAACGCCAACGATGAATATCAATTCACATTTTTAACGAACTTTATTTCTGCTTACGCAGTAGAATCTATAAATAAATATAGGAGACAATTTCCACTATTGCCATGCCAAAACTCACCATTTAGTAGTGTTTTCTAGTTGTATTCCTCCTACAGACAAATAATTTTTGAAATAGTCATGCTTTTCAAAACAATTTAGTTATCCCCAAAGCAAAAATTCAAGAATGCTTTAATTTCTTAGCTTGCATAATCTATACTCCCATCCAAGCGAACACCGTGTTTTATTCGAACTAACGAGGTTAGTATTTAATGCGCGCGACTGCGATTTGCTTAATAAAAAAATACTGAGTAAAGTTTGGCGTTTAGCTTAACATATCACCAATAGTAGTCGTGCGGAATGTATAGATAATCTCATAGTAAATATAAAAACATTCGTTTCTTCCTATCTAAATCTACCCTTCACCTAAACATAACAATTTCCATATTAATTCTTAATTTTTACATTAATTTTCACTTGTATTTTCATCAATAAAATGCTTTTAATACGTATTCATGATTGCTCTTTTTAGGAATATACTAGTTAATATAAATACAAACCTACTGTAATCATAGCAAGAGAGAAATCAATATATGAAAGAGACAATAAAAACCGAGTGATGTTTACTGTCTGCTTACTAATTCTAGAACAAAACGTTAATGCACGAATATAATTGAGCTCGTCTTATAATATCAAGTCTTAAATTTTATTGTTCTGTAGTTTTGTTATTACCTGAAGGTACTCTAGCGTCACCAATTTTATCCTTTAGAATAAAGAAAGCCAGCCAGTTCAATACACAGCATACTAGTGCGCCGATACCAAACGCACGGAATGTAATCCAGCCTCCATAAGTCCCGTACAGATTACCTCCTATAAAGCTACCCAGCGAAGTCCCGACGCCTTCGAAAACAGCTCCTACCAAACCCTGTAATAAATATAAATTAAAAAAATTGGTGAGGCACCACACTAAATCAAAATAGTTTCGGGCGAGTGCGTTAGTGGAATTTGATTAATGATATCACATAATATTCAGGATTTCTAGATAATTATTTGAAATGGTATTTGAAATATAACTAAAATGTTAAAAAGTGTGATCATCATTTCAGACGGAAGACGTCCACTACTGGACATAGGCCTCCCCCAATTGGGCGGGGGGGTTTTGCCATAATCACCACACTTGGAAGGCGGATTGGCGATCGCAGTATGGTGTTAAAATGCATAGAGAACGCTGCTGCTCATTCTCTAGTAAGTCCCTTAGTCGCCTTTTACGACACCCACGGGAGGAAATGGGGTGGTCCTATTTTTTACGTCCAGCAAAACACGGAACCCGGCACCAAACGGAACTCCGACACCACACGGAACGAAAAAGTGTGATACTATAATAAAAATACAAAGATTTTTCTCAGCCCCGGAAAGATGAACATGCGTATGTAGGTTTAGTCAACCGCACGCCTTTATGTCGTGGTTGTTGGGGCGGTTTTTCATGTGTTACAACTGACGCGCGGCTTGAGTTACTACATACTGAAATTCCAACTGGCCATGGTCTATTCTGAAGGTAAACCAACATATCAAAATATGAAGTCCTACTACATTGACAGACACCTGAAAATAATTGTTTAAAGCTTGTAACATTATGTATGTATATGAAAAAATCGTACCTGGACAGTGGTTTCTGTACCCGGTGGCGAAACAATATTGGCATAAGATGTCATCGTCGGGTAGAACATACCGAAAGTGACCCCTTGTAACATTTCTATGGGCAGTACCCACCACGGGTCACTCAGGAATGAGTACAATATGAATCTAACACCAAACGCTAGCAGAACCAAACTCATCATATTGATATGGCCAACTTTTTTCAGTATATAACCTGAAATATCAAAACATTACATTCATGTTATTATATAAGTTTAACAGTTACTTGAAATACTTGAAAAGATAGAGGGAATCACTGATTCAAACATACCAGAAACAAACAGAAAAGGTATTTCTCCACCAAAAGTTTGTATCGCACTGACCAATCCTTGCAGCGTTTTAATATAACCCGATCCATCACAGTTCAGCCCGGATATGTCTTCGATTAACCAAAATAAAAACTGCCACAATAGACCAGTGCACATACCGACTGCTATCGTCCATACCAAGAATACGAATGTCGGTAAGGACGACAATAAGGAGCCAACATCAGCCAAAATGTTCATCGACATCTTAGTGGAATCAGTCTGAAACATGATTGAGCTTCGTTAATAATCTGTCTTCTTAAAAAATTTGAATAAGATAAAGCATGAGAACTTTTTTCAAAAAAATATTATATTAATAATATTAATACTACGGAAGAAAAAGTATCATTTATGAAGGATCCAAATTTTATAATAAATTTATAACCATAATATATAATATGATAGATATGAGTCTAGGTTTGCTCACGATGATAAAAGAACCTCCCAACCCTCGGCGCGCGTGTCCGACTCGCTCTTGACCGGTTTTGTTTTTAAAGGATTTCGCTGTTCTTTTGAGAGCATGCTATAACTGACCTCCACAAAACATGAAACGCCAACGTCGCCGACCATAAACACGAACATAAGTATAAATGCGATGGTGTAGTCTTTGTAAGCTCCGTCACTAAACACGTCTATAAGGACGCCGGTCAGCAGAGAGAAGATTCCCCAACCAACGGAGCCCCACAGCCTTTGTTTTCCATACTGTGACACTTTCGTACCTGTAACAACATCCATACTAATGTTATCAATCAAAATCAAAATATTTTATTTCACATAAACCTACATGGGCACTTATGAAACGTCAGAAGCTAGGTGCACGGTTCGAGTTAGTCGTTTCCTATGGAGAAGAGCCGGCAAGAAACTCCACGGTTACTCTTTTAAAAATAATTGGCTTTACAATATTATTAAATAACAGTGATAATAGGTATGGGAGGACAGTGTAGGCCTTTCAACAATTACCAGGTACTTAACAAAATAGAAAACCGCCAACAAATCTACACTCTAATAGGCCTACAACGTTCTCACATTCACAAAATATAAAATAATCTAAGTATATAAAATATAATAATGACATGATTGTTATAAATGTGAAAGTAACTCTGTCTGTCTGTTACGTTTTTACGCCTAACCCGCTGAACCGATCGTCATGAAAGTTGGCAGAGATATAGCCTGGGATATGGAGAAGGACATAGGCTATTTTTTACGCGATAACCGACATTAAGGGGGCGTAGCCGCGGGCAAAAAATAGTACGACATAATCTTATCCAATTATTATTCTAAGTTTCTTTTCCGTTTCCATCGAATAGGGATGATTCCTGGGTAAAAAAAAAGAAAAACTGTTTAGTCCGTCAATCAGATACTAAAAAAATATTAGATACATATTTTTTGCTTTATCATATTAATAAAAAATGACTTAGATAAAACACATTAAACTTGGGGAGTGGGGGCTCGTTACGACACAGCTCTGTCTAAAATCTACTGAGAAGTGACGTCATGCCACATTTGAATTCAATGTATCTCTGTAATGTTTTGATTACGTAAAAAAAGAAAAAATACGTGTCCAATATTTTTAATATTCTACATGACGGACAAAAATTTTTTTTTTGTTATCATCCCTCTTACGATGAAGTATCTTTACATGCTCACTTTAAGCGTTTCGCATCTTGCTGAATACCCACGGTGCCGCGCTCAACTTACCTCAAGTTCTTCCCAATAGGATAAATGTTCTGACTAATTTAGTGTTATAAATACACTGTAGCAATCAGAATGTGATACTAGGCTAGCCAAGTTTGAAAACTGCGGTAGGAGAAGTGGGGACCCAGACTGTGATACCGGGTACAGACTGGTAAAACGTAACATGAAATGTAACACTGATCTAAACAAATTCGCCTTGTTGTTGTTACATTTTATGTTGCACTAGCTGACCCTACAGACTTTGTCCTGTCCAATTTTCAATAATTCATACAAAAATCCCATAGAAAGAGGACATTCAGTTTTTCCTGAATCTGATTTTTTTTACCAATTTTCCTTTCCTTGAGATCCTAATTCGGACTATTAAGAACGTTTTAAAACAAAAAATAGCCAAATCGGTCTAGTCGTTCTCAAGCGATGCGCTTACGAACGAACAGCATTTCATTTTTAGGGTTCCGTGGTCTATCTGAAAAAGGATTATTTAAATGTCTAATCTTATTTCAAATGGAGTATAAGTTCTTTAGAACTGCCTCGTTGGTCTCTAGTGGTCGCAAACGCTACTGCTGAGCATGAGGTTGATTTGATTCCTAGGTCGGGCATAGTGTTCTGGGGATTTTCCATCTAGAATTTCTCTGTAGCCGCCCGAAGTCTGGATTTGTGCATTAGGGTCGCCCCAAATTACATGAACTTAAACATAATTGGCGAAATGTGGGTGTACTCTATAGTACAAACATGTACACCTCTACCTATCCCTTCGGGGAAACGACCCTTTAGAAAAAAATAACCAACTTACCAAGTAGATCGAAGCAGATAGCATCCGCGAAAGTGACTACTACAGCCTGCCCAATCCAGCTGGCGATCATCAAGAAGAAAAACAACCAAAATTGTGATGTGTATTCTTTACTACTGTCACTCTTGCTTTCCGATGCACCTTCCATCAGCTCATTTACCTAAAAATCAATTGAAAAGATCAGATTTTAAGAAAGCCATAATTTTGTCGAATCCGAGGTATAACAAAAGAGTCAAAAGTCAAATCATTTATTTCAAATAGGCACGTAAAGGGCACTTTTGAAGATCAAAAATCACAAAAATTGTTAATTGATTCTAGTTACCCCTTCCAAAAGATAGTTATGTATGAAGAATGGGCAAGAAACTCCATACTTACTCTTTTAAAATGTTTACAATGGTTTGAATAATTATAGGTGAAGACGATGTCCCTAGAATAAAAATTACTATACCACAATAGGTAAAAAGAATGAAAAGTGAAGTAATGACAGACAAATTAATAAATTCGATAGATACATGGTGCTCACATACTTACAAACATTGTATATGATTTTCCTAAAAGTTTAACATAATATAATAAGTCAGTGTGTGAGTTAAAGTATATTAATCACAGAAAATAAAATTAATATCATAAAAATTATAAATTATACAATTAAATTAGCAACCAGTTTGATTTTGTCTAGACTCTAAATTGTCCCATGGAGCAGGACCAGCATGTTTCCAAGCATTCTTATCTTGGATATAATCCTCTAATTTATAATATGCTTGTTTACAAAGTGTGCTTTTAATATGAGTTTTAAATTATACTACGGAGGGACCTGTACTTAGGCCTTAGCTGCAGACGTGCAAGATTTTATGTCGTGGCATGTCTAGTTCAATATAAGTGTACAACTTTATCATTACAATAAACTTCTTGTTCTTGTGAAAACTTACCACAGCATTATTACAGCGTATTTCGCAAGAAGAACGAAACAATTCGGATGTCAATTGATAAGCAGCTTTTGATTCGCAGTTTGGATAGTGTATAGTTACTGAAACAAATAAAAAGTAGACTTATAAATACAGCACGAGAAGAGCCTCCCCGACCGGTGTCAAGATCAGAATAAAACGCCCGGAGGACCCTGGTAACAGCTGACACTCTGTAAGGCGGAGTCCTGCTGGCCAATCTTCTTACCATACCCCATGGTACTCTCCAGGACCATCATCAAAGGCACTTTTCAGAGCCACTACAACCAGAATACCTTAATTCCAATAATAACTGCTCTCTGACTTGAACACAAGTATGTAAACGTGTGTTTAGTTTATATTAACTTAGTAAAATTGTCATTACAATATGTCTTCTACTTCAACTTATTAATAACTAGCTTCTACCCGCGACTTCGTACGCATGCAAGTTGTAAAACACCACAATATACTAAAATACCAGCCACATTTTAATAAAACTTCCCTGAATACGTTTGTAGTTTTGGTCAATGCAGCCAAAATATACAGAGTCAGGACTATGTGATTCACTGCTGTCATCGTATCGTGTTGTCTACTAACACTTAGTTTTAAGGAGAATGTTACTATATGAGTCTTGATCCAATGAGTTTTTTGATCCTTGTAAGAAACAGGATCGATTGGCATCAAAATACTTTTTGTGAATATTGCCCATTTTCTTGCTGACTATTTTTTTTTTTCAAAATCTGTGAATGCAGATCAAAATTTTTCTAAAAGTTAACTATAGTCTCTTAAGACCGTTTTCTTGTAGCGACCACGGTTAAAGTACCTGCCCTTATTGGCTCATCTCAAAACATAATGCAATACTGCTCCACCCCCATAACAAATAGCGTGATAATTTATACTCTATAAATTGACCAGACCTATAAGGAATATACTGTCGGTTTACTTCAAGAACTCATTGATATCGTCAAAACTTTGAAATCTACATCTACACTAATATTATAAAGAGGAAAGATTTGTACCTATTTTTGTATGTTTGTAATGAATAGGCTCAAAAAGTACTGGGCCGATTTAAAAAATTCTTTCACCAATAGAATGCTACATTCTTCCAATTTGACATAGGCTACATTTCATTTTGAAAAAAATTAGGGATCCTTGGTAAAATTTGAACAATGTAACCGAAGGTGTAGAAAAATGAGTCTTAAAATGATAATTGTCTACCCCGTGCGAAGCCGGGACGGGCTGCTAGTAAGCAATAAATTAGTTTTAGTTGTATTGATTGCCATAAGTATATCATCTTCATTATGCTTATGTTAAAGAAAAATTAAACACAAAGAGTTTTTGCATTACCTATATAAAACTCGCAGAGTTCAAGGCATTATAAACTTTATGATTTTTTGCCATTAATGAGTTCTTGCAGTATATCGACGATTTATGCAAAATTGGAACAAAATATATCCAGTAGTTTTTGCGTGATGCTGGAACATACATTCAGACAAACAGATAAACAGGCAAAAATTCTAAAAACTATATTTTCGGATTCAGGATCGTTCCCAGACCTAGTGGCAATTACTTTTTTTCAAAAATATTCCATGTACTGTTTTGACTTCGCTACGATTTTATTATAAGTATAGATAGAGATACTGCTTGTGTTAGACCTAGTCCAGGTCCAAATTAAGTATCTTATGCGAGTACGGTTACGCGCTAATTCCGTGCGTCAAACGCCTTATCTGGGCCTCAAGTCTGCTATTACAATAGTGTCAGAATGGTCTCGCCATTGTGAGTATTTGACAGTGTTTTTATGGCAAATCTATCAAAAACTCACAATGAAGAGACCATTCTGACACTATTGTAATAGCAGACTTGTGACCCTGGACAAGTTCTAATAATTGTATAGTAAGTTTCTTACCACCACCATTGTCATCAGGTAATTCAATATGATTAAGTCGCATATATACGCATTCATGTTCAGCTATCGTAGACGAAAGTAGTACAACTCCAGTGAAGGACAGGTTTTTAGGGAACTCATCACCCTGCCTGGTCTTCGGTTGGCAGTAACTGGCCGAGTCCGCTTTCCACCATTCACATATTTCCATAAGCCGCCAAGGCGATTTCATGTCGAGATCGCACGATGCCTATAACATGCAAAATTATTACCAACTATAATATTCACGCTAAACGGAGGTTAACGTTCTTTCTTACAACGCAACAATAAATGTTGTATTGAAGCTATATACGTCATATTGCAATAAGGTAAAAATATAGCTATTTCTTTAAAAATTTAAAAAAATGTGTGGTCTGTCCTTGTGACTTATCACACTATCACATCACATCACATCACACTGATATTATAAAGGCGAAATTTTGTGAGTGTGTGTGTATGTTTGTCTCTTCTTCACGCTCAAACGGCTAGACCAATTTATATAAAATGTTGTATGGAGGTAGCTGACACCCTGGATTAACATATAGGCTACTTTTTATCCCGATATTCCCACGGGATCGACACTTATGCGGGTGAAACCGCGGGGTGCAGCTAGTTTCATAATACATTACAAACCTGTTTAAAAGAATAACAAGGAAAAGTTCACTTCGAGCACACCGACCATGACACGTTTAAGTATCATCGCACATTTTTGCGCCATGTATGGTCCTAAAATCAATTTTATGGGACATAGGTACATATGATTATGGTCATGTATGAATACCATCATATCATTTTCGTCTCATTTTGTAGCGATACATACTTACGATTCTCGACATAACATCATAAATACTTGAATGAAATATTTCTAGAGATCCTGATAATATTCTGCATATTCATTTTTAGTGCAGGTGTGATTCAATACCTAACCATCAACTAATTTATTAAGACTGATATAAAACATATCTATATTATCTTACCTACAAGATATAATAATTTTCAATTGATTTACCTCACAATTACTATTTAATGGTTCTTTAGTCAGTTCTGTAAGCTGCGCTATGTTGTTAGTACACAATTTGTAATTAACATTTTTATCTATGCACGTCATGTTAACTTTTTCATTTCCTATAGCAGTAGAGAGCTTGGTGTTGTTACATTTAAAAGAGCAGGGTTCATTGACATCTACATATCCGGCACCGAGGCGACAATGAGGACTGAATATATGCCCTGAAACAATAAAAAAAAATTGAACTTCAGAATGTTATTAAAAAAAACAAATTATGTCTAAAACATCATGGGTAAATTGCAGACAGACTCCACCGCCTGCACCTTTCAATTGTAGCTTAGAGAAATTCGCAGAATGCAACAATACTGCACATTTTTTTTGGTGTTTCAGTATCAGTAAAAGATCACATATCCATTATTAGTTTAATACTTTTTTTTGGTCCTACTTGAAATCAGCAAAATATGGACACAATCTATTCGTAATAATATCAGTGAGCGAGCGCACAGCTGATAAGAACTTACTACTGCGTTCCGCTTCACTGACCGCACCGCCGCCGCCGGCGCGTCGCGCGACGAGTACCCATTATACCAGTTTCAAACTAAACATCTTTCGTTAAAGATAACTTATTTTTTTTGTACTAAGACATATCGAAATAAGAAATAGGTGTATAATAAAACACGTTTAAGTCTAATTTGTCAAAATTTGCGCACTGATTAAAAGCTTTTCCTGTATATATAAGGTAAACATTCGCATAGCCCAATCAATCTGCCTAGGCTTTTTTTCAACTGTTTTGGGGTCGGCTTCCAGTCTAACAGGAAGCAGCTGAATACCATCATTTTATATGAAGCGACTGCCTGTCTGACCTCCACAACCCGGCTACAGTAACGACGATACCGCTTGGTAAGACTGGTTGTCAGACTTTCGGGCTTCTGACTACCCGGAAGGACTATCAAAAATCTACAAATGACACCATGGACCAAAGGCTTAACGTGCTTTCCGAGGCATGGATGGTGTGCATGTTCACCAATCCACGGACCAACCTCGCCAATAGGGATATGTCCTGGATACAAAAAAAGAAAAACTGTTTAGTCCGTCAATCAGATAATAAAAAAAATATTGGACACGTATTTTTTGCTTTATTTATCATATTAATAAAATATGAATGACTTAGATAAAACACATTAAACTTGAGGAGTGGGGGCTCGTTACGTCACAGCTGCGTATAAAATCTAGTGAACAGTGACGTCATGCCACATTTGAACTCAATGGATCGCCGTAATGTTTTGATTAAGTAAAAAAAGAAAAAATAAGTGTCCAATATTTTTTAATAATCTACATGAAAAACAAAAAATTCTCATCCCTTTTGTAGGTTATCTTCAATCGACCCCCAGGGCCTGTTATTATTTAGACACAAGCCCTTCACAACATTCGCATAGTCCATTTTGTCTAAAACTAGTAAATGCATCGTTACCCAGCGCGGTAAATGCAGCATAACCATAATATACGTACAAATGATATTATGTTCACAAGTAAAAAAACAGTTGTATCTCACCATCCAGAGTCACATTGTTGGCAGCAATGTAAGCACAATTATCTTTATTCAAAGTAACGTTACTGACTAATGAGGAATATCGTATGTTGTCCGTGTTGCTGTAGCAGTACTGTGGAATGTGCCAGTGCTCGCAAACCGTCTGCCACATTTTAGGCGACGCCATGTTACAGTTCATCTGTAAACCATTTAAGATTGTTTATTAGCTAGTATAATCATAATCATTTATTTCAAATTGAAAATCAAAATATTTTATTTCACATAAACCTAAATGGGCACCTATGAAACGTCAGAAGCTAGGTGCACGGTTCCAATTAGTCGTTTCCTATGGAGAAGAGCCGGTAACTCCGCGGTTACTCATTTAAAAATAATTGGTTTTACAATATTATCAAATAACAGTGTTAATAGGTATAGGAGGACAGTGTAGGCCTTTCATCAATTACCAGGTACCTTAACAATATAGAAAAGTGCCAACAAATCTACACTCTACTAGGCCAACAATGTTCTCACATTCACAAAATAGAAAACAATCTATATAAAAGAGATACATATATTTATTTGTTAACATAGGTATTTATATATACAGATCTTAGCTTAGATGAAATAGAGCGCTATGTTATGCCAGGAGGCGTACAAATATGGTGTTCAATTAAAAATAGGTGCAATTTTTGTTAATTATTTTAAGTCACACTTACAGTAGGTACTTATTGACAAAAAAAAAAAAACTATTAATTCAGTTCTAAATTAAATTGTCATCTAAGTATTCGTCAACAGTATAGTAACATTTATCAACAAGTAATAATTTCATTTTTTTTCTTGAAATGTAATATTTAAACATTTTTTGGCGTCGGGAATTTTATTGTAAATACGTGGGGCCATACCCAGAATTTTTTTTTTTTTTTTTTTGTAAAAACAGTAATGTTGGATCAAACAAAGGAGCGGTTGATTTTAGAATTAATGAAAAACCTTGGCATCAGTGCCTTAATTGACGAAACAGTTGCTCCTAACCTAAACGAATGCAGCAAAAACCTATGACTCTTTTTCACATATACCTCAACAATTCGGCATATTTTGCCTTTATAATCGGTTATTACGACACAAAATAAATAATAGTACATTATGTAATAAACAAGTATTCTATGTTGGTAATCATACATTGGCCGTATTGTTCGGCGGATAAAGGAGCCGAGTGTGTAATGAATAATGATCAATGCACACGCTTTTTATACGGCATTTTTCAACACACTTGCGAGGAAAAAAACAGACTTGTATTGTTATTAACTTTAATGGAAAATGGCGCGCTGGTTTTGTTTTTCTGCGCGTCGTGTTAGCGATCCTATATATATATTTAAAAAAATATATAAACACAAAATAATGTTTTGAACGCAAATTAATTTTAATACTCGTATGTAGTGAAAAATATATAATTTGATAAAATGATGACAATTTTGATGATTGATTTATCATATTATGTAACCTAAAATAGTTTATTTATTCTAGGGATGGGCCGAACATGGGTTTTACCGAATATGAACATTGGGCCGAGTGTTCGGTAAAAGTTTTACCGAACCGAATATTCGGCATAATTGATTCCCTTACGTGAACAGTATACACGTCTGAACTTGTTATTGGAAATAAAGCTAGAGTCGACAAAAACATAAAGCTGCACTGTAAATTACTTACCTAATAAAAATAACACATTTAACACTCAACTCATGATAAATCATACACGGCTCAATACAGTAAAAACTTTGAGTACCACTTTGCCGAACATTCGGCGATATAGCCGAATACGAATATTCGGTAAACCTGCCAAATATCGAATATAAAACGAATATTCGGCCCATCCTTAATTTATTCGTAAAAATATTCATTGTATTTAGATTTAGATATAGAAGGAGAATGAAAAAAAAAATGAAAAAAAAAAACCCGAGTGTATATTAAGCTGAAGAACCTAAGTCCGTTGTCATAAGAGTCACTTTACAAGCAAGTGTGTTGAAAAACAATATTATGCATGTACTAACAAGTCGGTGGTTTGTGATAACTTTGAAAACGATATCTTGGTTAGTCCTGACTCCGGACCACCGAAATAGGTAGCACGAATAAGTATATACTCACTTGACAAATTGCAGTTGCGTTGGGGCTTAGGTCACTCAGCGAATTTACTTTACACGTGTCGACTAAATCCTTAGTTTTGTAACAACTCTGCAGCATAGTCACTCCACCATCGCAGTCCAATTCAACTGTCCAATTTCTATTTTCTGGTATCAAATATATTGCTCCAAAGCTGATTATTGTAATTATTTGAAACAGTATAAATATAAGTTTTTGCTTCTTAAATCTGTGAAGAAAAAAATAACTTTACTACTTATTGTATTTATGGTTCTCGTAAGGGATTATAAGGGACTCGCGCACCGGGGCTTCCATACCAAAAAAAGCATTAAAAAAAAAACATTTGTTCCACTATCTTTCAAGAGATGGCGCTGACCTAAAACTGCAATATTAGAAAAAGTGTGCTATTTAGAGACATCTTTTTATTTTTTATCTAATCTTTACTTAAACTTCTATCACATAGAATAATTTCAGATTTTTCTCTATGCAAAGTTCGGAGAAAAAGGGGGCTACGGTATTATTTTTTAAATTTTTCGATAAAAGTCGAAAAGTATACGACCTAAAAAATTTTTTTTCGGGAATGTGCAAATAGCGCTATTTTATATGATATCCCACATGCCCTAGTAGCCTCACTTCGTATTTTTAAGACCCCGTTCAGTGAGAGCTCGCCCTGTTGCAAAAAAAAAAAAAAATCTTTCATCTTTGCAAAATAGGTTAAAATCATCTAAAACTATTTCAAATTTCAAGCATTAGCAGTTCTTGAGATATCCAGCTGTGACAGACAGAGTCGCACCATAAGGGTTCCTTTTTACCATTTTGGCACGGAATCCTAAATAACTTCGGTATAACCACCATACATTTATTGACGTTTATACCTAGCATAACTTTATTCCATGTTTATTTGTGTTCGGGATAGGGCCTTACAAATAAACACGGAATAAAGTTAACCTAGGAATAACTTTGGTATCCATACGTTTTTTGACGTTTATACCTAGCATAACTTTATTCCGTGTTTATTTGTGTTAGGGATAGGGCTTTACAAATAAACACGGAATAAAGTTATCCTAGGAATAACTTCGGTTTAACCATAGATTTTTTGACGTTTTTCTTGTCGTAACTTTATTGCGTGTTCATATGTAAGGCCCTTAGTGAAAAATATTGCCCCATATATTACCAAATATTGCCAAATATTGCCATTGGTCCTTGAGGAAAATATTGCCATTATTTAAATTTATTATTTTTAATTTCTATACTTATCAATTTTATTTATTTATATATGTTTAGCTTGTGTTACTTGCACAACATAAAAAACGCAGCGCGTCTCGCTCTTAATATTTTTGATCAAGCCATCAATTGATTGTTTGGATTAGACGCTACGAATGTGTCTGCCCGATCGGGAAAATCGGACCAGTATTTTAGCCGGACTCACAGTTTTGTATGGCTTATAATGAATGTGTGTACATGCACCGGACGTCGGACCGGTGTCCAACTCATGCAAATATGAAAAACACGGCCCGTGGTCCGGTAAAATAAACGGACGTATATAAACGGGCTTAATTTATTACGACCGATAACATCTTTATTATAGCTGTGGCAATATCTGTGCAGATTAATGTGTTCAAATTTTATTTAGGTAGACAGTGACGTAGCTGCGCTGTTTGTTAAAATGCATTGAGATTAGAAAATGCGTAGGACGCCATCCATGCGCATACCTACGTAAGCTGATATTGCTTCACTCTAGATATTGGTGTAGCCGCTAGGCGCTACTACCATCTATAGGTACTTTGTACGCTATGAATGAAATGTATCGATCTGTATCTGAGTGGTATCTATAATGTGTTAACGCTTTCAGATACTAAATTAGAACGAATGTTATACGGGTCACCATATATCGCACCTTTAGAATTATAGAGACCTAATGTCTTCAGAAGTTCTGAAGACATTAGGTCTCTATAATTCTAAAGGTGCGATATATGGAAGAGCATTGAAAAAGCGTACTATCTATTTCACATATGCCAGCCTAGAAACAATGTAATTAGTCAACTATGATTTAAGATGCCATATACATAGATTAAGATAAGAAAATTGTGTGATAATACTCAATATAAATAATTAAAATGTTAATAAAACCATATCATACCTGTCGGCAATTACACCAAATAGAGGTTTAGCGATAAGACCACATATTGGTAGTATTGTGTAAATCAATCCCACTGTTGCAGATGAGAATCCTAATTGTCGTGCATAAGTCGACAAGTATGGTACTAGTGGTGCTGTACCTAGAAACAAATAAAAAATACACTTTATGTTAATGGTAAAGAGCAAATTATCATCACACCCAAGATAGGAACTTTGGATGTCAGCGAATGGATGAAGGAGTTAGTTTATACAAATCAACGCTTGTATTGTTACATATTATGATGCAACCATCATGATACTTTAGAACCTGAAGAAGCAAAGCTCATGCTCTTGGATGAGCCTTAAGAATATAAAATCTTATAAATAAGGATAATAAGGATTTCTGGTTAGTCTGGTGGGCGTAAGAGTGCCTGCTGAGTCTAGTTACGATCCTCAAGCCGGACGAAGTTTAGTTGGACTTTTTTTTTACATTTGTAGATACTTTCCCAGTACCTAGCTTCGAAGACAAGCATCCACCACCCGACTTCGTCAAACCCCGGGAACATTTGCCACCCGGGCGTGATCTGCAGTGGCCTATACTATATGGAAAGCTCTTAATCGATTGCCTACCCAGGTAGGCCGCTGTAAACACAATCTGTCGAAGTGGGGGGTTACTGTCCCATTCAACACCCAGTGCGACTGCGGTGTTTCTGATCAGACCATGTCCCAATTGCTGGAGTGTCCTAAATGCCCATTCACTTGCACTAAAGAAGACCTGATGAACGCCACAGATGCCGCAATTAACTTGGCCACCTATTGGGCTCAAACAATATAATAACTAAGTACCATCGACACGAAAAGAAGAAGAAGTATCGTCGGGAGTTTTGCCCAGTTAATGTGTCTCGAGATGACAGTACTGGTGAAATAAACCTACCTTTAAAAATTTATTGATGAATGCAATGAGTTCGTAATACCAGCAAAATCAATGCGTGCATGATTATATCCATAATTTGTAACTGTGCCATAATTTAATGGTGCACACCCAATCAAATTCTTAATTCATTTTGCAGATAAGTAAAAGTTCCATGACAATAAGACCTATTAATAATTTAATAGGTTAACTAATTAATTTTAAGTAGGTACCTATTATAATGCTATTTCCATTTTACATGGGATGTATCTAAATGTTGTGTGTGTACAGGGGCCTAAGTCTACTAATTTACAAACGTTGCAATGGTCTCGCCATTGTGAGTATTTGACAGTGTTTGTATGGCTAATCTGTCAAAAACTCATCTGAAGAGACCATTGCAACGTTTGTACATTAGTAGACTTGGCCCCCAGAATGTATGAATATGCTCCATTATTTGTTATTACATAAAATATGAGTACTTTGATAACACAGTAACCCAACTCTCAATCTGAGGACAGATGGTGTAAACATATTAATGTCATTAAATAATTGCATTTGGATGATTGCTGTTTCAGAATACAAACATTATCACCGATGCTCTTGTTTTATAATTGTTTGTCTAAAACACTGATTACTTTCTTTTATAAAAACACACGGCTGTGATTCTGTGGGCAAATAAGAATTATACATTTTGGTACAAACTATATAGATTGTTAACAGTTTGCAGCTTTGATTACCTTTGTGAATTCATGTACTATTGGTGACTAAGGAAAATCCACAAAGTTATCCTCATTATTGTAACTGATTAAAAAAAAGAATCAACCAAAGTTAATAATTTTTTTGTGTGAATTATTTAATTAATTATTTTTCCAAAAGGATTACATAAATCAACCCAGAAATGTAAGGAAACCTGGTTCACATAGTCACATACATAAAAACCAACAAATGAAGAACCTTCTTTCAATTTATAGTAGTAACATAAGATGACCACTATCATTTATCTCATAATTAAATATGTTATAAAGATTAGATCTATACTTACCAGCATTGAAGAAAAAGAAATGCCCCTTTATTGGTAGCAACTTCTTGTTGACTTGCATCTTTGAAGGCAACATTTAGGAGCTGTAAGAAGAAACAAAGTAATTCAAAATTTTACTATGGAATTGATCTATCTATGACACCAAAATAGGTTAATAGTTACTTGACTAGGTACCTGTTATTATTTTCTGTATGTTTTTTGTTAGTCATACAAAAATAGCTATATGGTGTGCCGTAAAAGTCAAGGACTTATGTAAGCTGATGTAGGTACTTAACACTAATATCAGTTCTAATAAGAATCAATTCAGTTTTAATACATTTGTTAAGATTGATTGTGATGTGTGTAACTTGATCTTTGTAATTACAACAGATATGTCAAAGGTTGGTTTTCTGATAAAAAAAAAGGAACAGGAAATACGTGCCTGAGAAATGCTCATCGAGCGAGAGTTAAGTAATTGTTCTTTTAGTTAATAAAGAAATTTCGCAAGTTCATTAAATATAAAATGCAGGTAATCTTCAATGCAAACGAAAACCTCAAACTTCAAGGAATAAATAGTTAAGCTACGTATACTTACGTAAATATTTCAATATCTAGATCCTCTCTTATTCCCGTAGAGCCGATTGGATAACTTGTAAACACTTAATTGTAGCATGGACTCGGCTTATAAAATTGATAAAGTTATCTATGATAATGATAACCACGGAGTGAAATCTACCGACCTCATTAAATATTATTGACGTTCAAAACACGCGACCGTACAGCACGACTAAGAAATTTGTTTGATATCAGCATTACATGATTTTCTATTAAAAAAAAACACGTGCAGCCAATGAAATGACGAGTCGACATCACAATTGACATTGACAAAACATCAAAGATAAAACATAAACATTGTAAAGACAGCTGTCATATGACGTGCAATACATTGCAACAGTAAAATTATACAAAAATCGACTAAATTGTGTGTGGAATCGGAATAATATTTTAATGTAGGTTCGTTGTAGGTTTATACCTTAGCCATTTATAGCTTAGATGATCTAAGATTTATACACAGGATTAATACCTAAAGGTTGAAAAATAATACACTGCAAATGCCACCATCTTGTTTAATAGAATACATTTCAAAAAACAATTTCACAAATCATTCAGTCATTCGAGCGCCAAAAGATCCTTTTATAGTGTTACAAGGATCTTGTGGCACTCGAATGACGTTAGATTCGAGAGTGAATTGTTCCAATTTCGGCCGTGCGCCAAGAGATACAGATAGATAACAAGAAAACTACCAGAATTGTTGTATTGTATAACAGAATGGTCCTAAGCTAAAAATATCCAAACTCAACTTTATTTTGTAAATGATTTAGTAGCTATTGCATTGGTCACGTGACATTGAACGCGAATCAGAGCCTCAAGTCTGCTATTACAATAGTGTCAGAATGGTCTCGCCATTGTGAGTATTTGACAGTGTTTGTATGGCAAATCTGTCAAAAACTCACAATGAAGAGACCATTCTGACACTATTGTAATAGCAGACTTGAAGCCCAGAGCGCGACACGTCACTACTAGTAAGTAGTGACGTGTCGCGCTTTGATTAGGCAGAGTAATAATTCTGCATAACAAATTGTAAAAAGGCAAACTTTGTATGGTGGCCAGCACATCAAGGTACCACTTACTGTAAAATTTTCTCGTTCGATTTTCAACTTAATCATCAACATTTAAAGTTTAAAATCGTTTGGAGAAATTTGACAGTTTCGTGTAGCTTGATATGCTGGCCACTGTACATCTTTCTCTTTCTGTGAATATCTATCTTCTATCTGTTCTTTTATATCTAAATAAAAGGAGAAACTGACTGACTTGGTGACATATCAACGCACAGCCGAAACTACTGGGACTAGGAACGTGAAATTTTGCACACGGCTTCCTTTTATAATGTAGAGCAGCACTAAGAAGGTTTTTTGGACATTAGACCTTTAAGGGGGTGAAAAGGGGGATTTTTATTGTATCAAATTTTTTAATCCTTGATTATTAAACTTGAAACATAACACGAATAAGAAAATTATAAAGTTTCTCATTTTTCGGTTTTCTAAACTACCCCTAAAAGGGGGATTGGGGGGTGTCAAAGTTTGTATGGAAGAATATTATAACGCACGATCCGATTAACACGAAACTCAGTATTTACACTTAAAACAAAGCGCTAAGTGTGTCTAGAATTTTCTAAACACACTCGATCGATTCGATCGAGTGTGTTTAGAAAATTCTAGACACACATTCTCTTCGATCTTAAGCAAAGCGGCCACATTCCTCTATAGGTATCGTATTTTGTTGCTTCGTGTAAACGTTATAAAAGGTATAAAATTCTAGACACACTTACCGAAGTTCTTTATTGAGCCGTTTTTCATAATTCCTTCTCAGTCACGAGATAATATTTTTTTAAAGGTGTTGCGCTAGTGGTCCGGTGACAACGCTTTTATTGCCATTTTGCATGTCGGCTGCTTAACCGGGCTATCCTGTGGATGTCAGGGCATAGAACTTATAAACTTAGCAACGACACTCTAGCCCTTAGAGTGTCGTTGCTAAGTTTATAAGTTCTATACCCCGTGTGGGATGCTAGTGGATCGTTGTACGCCCTCTTAACAAGTTATCTTTTCAGTCTGATTTTCGCATTAGCTGATTCACAGCTGTTTAAGGATATCCCTGTTTTGCTTCTCAACTTCATCGTTTTGCTGAGGAGTCGTGCTGATATAATTCCTTGTTCAATACAAAAATTCTTTATCGACGGTCCCTTGCCATCCTCCCCCTGACTCTGCCCTAAGCCGAGGTTCGTATCCCATAGGGGGTGCCCTTAGCGCGCAGTCGGATAGCTTATAAGTATGCCCTGGCTGCAGGCCTTAAATTCTATAAGGAGCTTAAGGCACCACAGGATAGCCCGGATAAAGAGTAGCAACGCCTCGTGGTTAAACTCTGAGATGCCATTAAAAAAAAAAACCTTTGATTTCCTAATTACAGAATGGTCTGCCTTGTCAGATATTTAATATTTATTTGCAGGATACCAGGGCCTCAAGTCTGCTATTACAATAGTGTCAGAATGGTCTATTCATTGTGAGTTTTTGACAGATTTGCCATACAAACACTGTCAAATACAATGGCGAGACCATTCTGACACTATTGTAATAGCAGACTTGAGGCCCTGGTTAATAAAAATATTTTTTCTACAATTTTATTCTCTCTTGTGTAGAGATAGATTTCAATTTCTTTGGATACACTATAATAACTAATAATCGATGGTCACGAAAACATAGTCCCTACTTGGCAATGGATACAAAATTAATAGCAGTATCCACCCAGGCTTCCGTAGGGAGTTCACGTGCATTGGTACAGGTGGATTTGGACCATTTGCACCAGATTAAAGTACACGGCTGCCGGCAGTTTTATTTTTCAGTCATTACGGCGTCTTTTTTTTTTCTGCAACCAGACCTTTGTGCGTAACCTCTCCTTCATTTTGACTGTGCCTGAGTAGCTATCATAAGCTGCTTCTAATACTTACTTGTTTTCTCTGAGGTTTTCTCAAATAAGTCTGTTAGGTATCACCAATTCGTTTCCTCCTAATAAGACGCCTTCATGTAACCAAAGGTAATTTTTAAATCATTTGTTGTTGTTTATTGAAGCATTCCATGCCATGCATTTATTATTCGATATTTCAACTATCGTTTTAGGGATAATGTACGGGTAGCCGGTAAGTGTTAACCAGACTAATCTGGTTATAATCGAGTTAGGATTTATATTCTCAGAAAATTACTAGGCATTTTTGCTGTTATTCCACTGGATTAAATTTTCGAGTCCGCGTACACTGACATTAGTAGACGTGTGCAGTTTTCTACCGATTGCACTTTGACTGACGAATTGAATAAAACTGTCGTATCAACGAAACTGGCGAACACTGGAAACTGTCGAGTTGACGCAACTGTCTAATCAGCCAAACTGTCTAATCAGCAAGACTGACCAATCAGCGAAACTAGCGAATTAAATTGACGAGTGAGGTAAACTGACCAGTAATAGATACGCGGACTTATTTGCTGTTTTCACGCGCCGCAAACTAAAAAACGTAAAAACTGAATATTTTTGTATTTAGAACAGAAATTAATATTAATTTGTTTACAAAAGTAAATAATTTGATGAAATACTACAATTTTGGTCATAAAAAGGTATAAAGACTACATGCAGGGATTAAAAAAAAAAAACGCACAACTCTGACTAACAGCGGGAACGCAAAATAAAAGGCCCGCGAGTTCAATACACTGCATTGAGCGGTACAATAACTAATAGTTTTTGAGCAAGTGTGTTAAATATTTTTTTCATTTCAGCAGCACCTCAAACAAGCAGGTGTTGCTGTTTAAAGACAGTGAGCAAAATTAGATTTTGCTGCGAGCGTGAGACACAGAAATATATATATTTTTAATGCGGATGACTGTGCTGGGTCTACTCACTAAATTTCAAAGATTTGATCTTCACTTTGTTCTTTCACTTCGATACGAAAAAAGCGAGATAAAGAAAGAAGTCGATTCGAATCCATTTTCAAATTCGATACCTAGTAGGCCCAAAAAGGAAACAAACAATAAAACGTTCGGATACCGATAGCCGTAAAATTGCAAATCATCTGTTAAGGCTTTAAATGTATTTTTTTTTTCTGAATAAGGTTTCGAATTATATAAATTTAAATTAAATAAAAAAAATGTTGAGAAGATAATCATGTATCGACATAATTGTTTAGGTATAGTTTTAACAATCTTTAATATTGTGACAGAATACCGCGGGTGGAGTTCCAGAACGCATCTTTAAAAAATAGCGGGATTCAAATTTTTATTGTTTTTCTTCTGTTACACTAGCTACAAAGTTCGATAAAAATCATGTTGGATATTATAAAAATAATAATAAATAAATATGAGTGAGTTCAGTGACGAATTCTGCTATTTAACACCGGAAGAATTGAAGCAGCATGTAAAAAATGCAGAATTAACTTTTTTTGAAAAGTCTCGCGAAAAATAAAAAGTATCACAAATGTGTCAACCATCTACAGTGTGGAGTATTTACTCAATGTTGAAAGCCACAATAAAAACAAAAGATGACGTGCACATTGAATTCTATTCCAAATTTATTGCATTTTTGAAAAGAATTTCAGTAGGGCACAAATCCAAAAAGTCAATAAAAAATCTTCTTACTTTAAACTTTTTTTATATTGTTTGTTTTACAAATATCCCTAGTAGCATTTTTGTTGGCATTTAGTTGGGCCACTTACAGCGTTAAGTGGCCCAACTAAATGCCAACAAAAAATGCTACTAAGGATACATGTGGTTTAATTTTTCCCATGTTGTATTTTTTTGTTTTGGTTGGTAATATATATGTTCTCGCTGCTGAGGTGAAAAGTTGTATGTGTTACACGAGGCCAAAGTTATTTGCATCTCGTGTTTTTAAATCCCTCGCTGCGCTTACGATTCTAACTTAGAATCACTCGCTGCGCCCGTAATCTATACTAATATATAAAGCTGAAGAGTTTGTTTGTTTGTTTGTTTGTTTGTTTGAACGCGCTAATCTCAGAAACTACTGGTTGGAATTGAAAAATTCTTTTTGTGTTGGATAGTCCATTTATTGAGGAAGGCTATAGGCTATATAACATCACGCTACAACCAAAAGGAGCGGAGCATATGTGAAAAATGTTGCAAAAACGGGAAAAATTATTCTTTTTGAGAGCTTCCGTTGCGTGCGCTGCGTAAACGGTTTAAGTTAGGCAAATACAATGTATGATGGAATTGATCCTCTTTAAATTTTCTAAAAAAAAGTCTGCGACAGCATATGTCTATCTTTTAAGATTGACTCACTATAACCTTTTTTATGGTAATCAAATTTGTTCGAAATTAATGCATTATTTGCGAAGGAGTTTTCATAAACATGGTATTAATCCTTATCCAAATAAATACGTTATACATCACAAGTATTTAATTTTGAACAAAGTTGCCCTTACATCATTTAATTTCAATGAATATCTTAGGAGATATAACTGTTTTATAATAACTCCGCAGCAAAGTAATGATCAACTCTGCGAGGTAGTCTATTCTAAAGCTGAAGAGTTAGTTTTTAGGGTACCGTATCCAAAGGGTAAAATGGGACCCTATTACTAAAACTCCGCGGTCCGTCTGTATGTCTGTCCGTCTGTCACCAGGCTGTATCTCATGAACCGTGATAGTTAAACAGTTGAAATTTTCACATATGATGTATTTCTGTTGCCGCTATAACAAAAAATACAAAAAAACAGAAAAAAATAATATTTAATATATGGCTGCCATACAACGGACATGATTTTTTTGCCGTTTTTTTTGCTCTGCCCGCGTGGATGTCGGTTATCGTCTAAAAAAGTAGCCTATGTCCTTCTCTATATCCCAGGTCGATCGGTTCAGCGGTTTAGGCGTGAAAACGTAACATACAGACAGACAGACAGAGCTACTTTCACATTTATAATATTAGTATGGATAGCTTTTGCCCGCGGCTCCGCCCGTTTGGATGTAGGTTATCGCGTAAAAAAGTAGCCTATGTCCTTCTCCATGTCCCAGGCTATCTTTGCCAAATTTCATGACGATCGGTTCAGCGGTTTAGGCGTGAAAACGTAACATACAGACAGACAGACAGACAGACAAATAGACAGACAGACAGTTACTTTCACATTTATAATATTAGTATGGATAAGGATTTGTATGGATGGTACGGACCCCTTCGTGCGCGAGTCCGACTCGCACTTTGCCGGTTTTTTGTTTTTTGAACGCGCTAATCCCTGGAACTGCGAGTTGGATTTGAAAAAATCTTTTTGCATTTTACAGCCCAATTCTTGAGGAAGAATTACATTCCTATTAACTAGAACACCATTTTTTTTTAAATGAAAGTTTATGCGAAAACGAAGTAAAAGCACGGGCAGGCAATGTGTTGCGACGGGGTGGGTCGGGGGAACAAGAAATTTAACGCGGACGAAGTCGCGGGCAGAAGCTATACTAATATATAAAGCTGAAGAGTTTGTTTGTTTGTTTGGTTGAACGCGCCAATCTCAGGAACTACTGGTTCGAATTGAAAAAATATTTTAATGTTGTATAGCCCATGTATCGAGGAAGGCTATAGGCTATATATCTACGCTACGATCCTTAGAAGCCAAGCGAAAAGAACGGAAGCCAGAAAGAACGCTAAGCGATAACGAAGTTTTAGCGCGGGCGAGCGACGGGATGCGAATGCGACGCGATGGGTGGGCCAAAATTTCACGCGGACGAAGTCGCGGGCAGAAGCTAGTTCAATTATAAAATCCTTCGCTTACTCGGGATTCAAAATCAACACTCGCAGCAAAAACCAACTTTGCTCTCTTGTTGCAACTATTTTGTACTTTTACTCTTTGGACCCCTGTATGTGTATCCTGTGAAAATAAAGAAAACATTCGTTGACAATCATAAAGCTCCGATAGAGCGTAGGTCGTAGGAGTGTAGGAAAAAAAAAACAATGTAGAAAAAGAGCATTATTGAGATGTACCTACTGCTTTTAAATATTAATATTATTATTATTTCCTTTTATTTTTAAATATTTTAAATGTTTAATGAGTAGTTGTGCCACCATGTTTATGCAACAATGTTTTTGTCTTTGTGCGACGTACAGACTTAAGTCGATTATCTATTAAAGAATTTTGACAGATTGTAGTAGCTTGATGTGCTGGCGTCTGTACAACAACTTTCATGTTAAAGTGGTTCCGTACGTAAAGGGTACCAACAGGATCCAAAGAATAAGTCTACGCCGCGCCGTCTTTCTGTCTATCTGTCCGTCTCTCTGTGTGTCACAGAGAAATTTGCTAGAATATGGAGTTATGAGTTACTACTGCCAATATTAACATAACGATGTTAATTAACTATTTATAATCTTCTTAATAAACGCGGAGTAGAGGGTAGTTACACCCAGTATTAACTTCGGTTTACATTTTTCGAGGTATAATATTGGCATAGCATTACAATAAAAATTAAGGTACGGAACCCTTTGTGTGTCCAACTCATACATGGTCAGTTTTTACCCAATATTTAAAAAAAATCAGTAACTTTTTATGTTAGGCCTAGTAGAGTGTAGATTTGTTGGCACTTTTCTATTTTCTTAAGTACCTGGTAATTGTTGAAAGGCCTACACTGTCCTCCCATTAACAGTGTTATTTTATAATATTGTAAAGCCAATTATTTTTAAAAGAGTAACCGTGGAGTTTCTTGCCGGCTCTTCTCCATAGGAAACGACTAATTGGAACCGTGCACCTAGCTTCTGACGTTTCATAAGTGCTCATGTAGGTTTATGTGAAATAAAATATTTTGATATTGATGTTTTCTTTTCGACGATCACTATTTGTAACAATAATAAGTTTCTGAATGTAGGTACCTATAACAATTAAACAACTAATTGGCCTCTCACTTGGTATCCTAACTAATATTATAAATGCGAAAGTAAGTTTGTTTGATTGTTTGTTACCTTTTCACGCCTAAACCACTAAACCGACCATCCTGAAATTTTGGCTTTTGGGATGCTGCCACTGACAAGTCTGCGAAAATCACAGTGATTTTTATTCTCGTTGGGTACATTATGGTTGTTATTGGGTTGCTGCTGTCATAGGTGAAATAACTGTGAAATGTCTGTAGTCTTTGTCCCGTGAACGTCGCGTAAACACAACGTCTCGCACCAATAGGTATACTAACAATTGCGTCGGAAATGTTCATCATCATCATTTCAGCCGAAAGACGTCCACTGCTGGACATAGGCCTCCCACAAGCTCCGCCACCTCGACCGGTTCTGTGCTTCCCGCATCCAACGGATTCCTACGGCTTTCATTAGGAAATGTTACAGAAATAAAATAAGAAATAGTACGTACATAATAGTAATTCAGTTAGTTAACTTAAAGTCAAAGTTAAAAAAGTCAAATCTAAAGAAGACTAGCAGTTAAATAAATCTGGATATATAAAAATAATCAGCATAAAGCAAATGAAGCCACTGGAATCTCATAGGAATTCATTTGAAACTACAATAGCGTCCGATTTGTTGTAGTAGATTATATTGGTCAGTGATGCAGTAACAAAACAGAATATAATTAGGATTTTTGAACTGCGAAAGCCTACTACGAAATAAAGCCGCTGTCAATGTCAAATTGTAACTACGAGTATAGATGTGTGGTTGAGAGAACTCAAATAAAATTACGTTAAATAAAAAACAAATCTATTTTAAGAAAGACTAACTGATAATACAAATAAGCACAAATGCAGAAGGACAAATAGGCGTCGAAGTAATCCTCTACATCGCTGTCATACAGAAACGTCATTAGTTACTCATTTAATTTAGTACCTAGTGTAAATAAGTAGTTGTATCATCATCATCATCAGACTATAGCAGTCCACCGCTGGACATAGGCCTCTCCAATTGCACGCCATTCAGCTCAATTCTCGGCAACTCTCATCCAGCTGCTACCAGCCACCCTGCGAAGATCGTCGCTCCACCTAGCCTGAGGGCGTCCTACCTTACGTTTGCCAATTCGCGGTCTTCACTCAAGAATACGTTTACCCCAACGGTCATCGGTTCTACGGCTAATATGGCCGGCCCATTGCCACTTCAGCTTGCTTATTCTGTGAGCTATGTCGACAACTTTGGTTCTCTGCCGAATCACCTCGTTCCGGATTCGATCTCTCAGAGAAACTCCAAGCATAGCTTTAGTAGTTGTATAATCTATAACATATATTACAAATTAAAGTTGCGTTTCGTTTTTTTTTAAATTTATTTAAAGAAATTATAATACAGAGGTGTTACTTAATTCTAAACTCGCCAAACTTTTACGTTTGATGGCGAGAGGCGCTCTTTTTCATAACAATGAACCACCGTACGTACATAGCCACTACTTATATATTATACTGTTATGGTTTAATCTTAAACAATTTATTTAGTTCTGCTTGCTATCCTGTAAAAAGTTTTAAAGTTTTGTTTTGTTTTTTTTTTTTTTTTCGTTTGAACGTGTTCACACAGATGACCACGTTGTTCTTTCAAACTACGCAACTAATAAGTATTAAACTTCGTGCGGGTCGCTAGTAGTTGTATCAGCATATAATTGAACAAATCGCTGCCCTACAACGAAAACTAATTAAATCATTAAAAGTGCAAACGATGATATCGCGATTACAAAGTTTATGGGGTTGAAAATACCTTTTGTAATATTATATTGTTATTATTACTTTATAGCATCAGTACATTGATAAATATTCTATTTAAACATGTCTATTGAGATTTAAGAAAGTTATTGCTTTGTAATGAAATTTTCAATAATTGTCACATAATCTGCTTAATGTTTTGTATTTGAAAACAAACCTTGGAAATGCTTGAAATAATTGGTTATCTTATTAGATAGCAGCGAAACTATAAGACTTAGCATTAATTGGTTTTCGCAGACGAAAGAACACAACATTTTAAGTACTTTGGCATTCATAAGTCATTTTCGTCAAAATTTCGATTTAATTGGTTTTCGTTGTAAGGCGGCGAAATAGTGAGAGCATCCTCGAGAGTTGCATTGCCTAGGATCGCCTAGATAAGTAATCCCGCCCTAGAATGTGCCGTGAGTGATCTTTCCGCAGTGTCCACGCTTGACAAAATATACCAAGTAAGAAGGCATTTTAAACGTGAGTTTAAGTTTTTAATAACCTAAAATTTTTTTACAACGTCTGTTTAATAATTTAAAAAGGCACTGTGTGTATACACGTAAGACATATATACACTTGAACACAAAACATAGTAATAACTATCAATATTTCTCAAACCAATCATTGTAGAGGGATTATACTGTTGCTGCTGCGTAGCTGATACGACGGTGTGGATGGCTACACTTGTTACGCTATCGTAGTAGATATCCGATTCGCTACGCGAAAAGTCACTTTTTATTCAAATACTATTGAATAAAATCTACCATTTTATTATTGAAGAGTCAACCATTGTTAAATCAATAATTGCCTCACTTACAAATCGTTATATCGTTGTTGCGACTTTAAGACCTCTTATGAGTCACTTATGGCAAAATCACTTTTTTACGCCAGCCTTTTTCACATTTTAAGAGCTTTATTATCAATAGTACTCTAGATTTGATATTTCATGTTAGTTATGCCTAAATGTAAAACAAAAATTGCCACCGAAGTCAACAAAATGATGAGTGTCCTGAGAATGACCCAGCTATATCGAATGCAAAAACTCTCATGTTTATACGACGATTTGATCATCATTTGTTTAACAATTTCAAGATCTACATTGTGTGCTTCCGTATAAAATGTTGGTGCTTAAAATATAGATTTTCTCTAAAGTTGAATTTTACACATAAGAGATCTTAAAGCCGCAACGACGATATTTGGAAGAAAAATGAAAGGTCACTAAAACAATATAGCAATTTTTAGTTAAAACACACCGTGATCAATTCAATGGCAAATAAATAGGTATCGAAAATATTTATGAAATAACAGATGAGTACCGGTTCAAGACTGTCTTACACTTATTTCTCACAGGTTAGTTAGTGGAACGTATAAAGCAACGATGAAGTGATGATTTAACTGGTGTGTTGAATTATTTACAAAATCCACGAAAAGATGATGAAAATCAGTTATTATCGGATTTGAAACGCCATGACTTATTTCCAGTTCCTGCATAGGCTTTAGTTAGTAAGCAAATAAAGAGTATTGTTATAAGACTTAATAGTCGAGATGACACGGAAGAAAAAGAAAGGTCAGGATCACAAACAGATGATGAGCTCAGGCCAGAAACGTCCCAATAGTGCCGGTTTTAGCATTACCGGCGCCCTGGGCGAGGTTTCTATGGCGCCTTCTTTCTACTTACCAATTGATTCACAAAATTTTTCAAAATTATTCAAAATATAAAACCCTGGTATTTTTTACACGACCGTTTAATTCAATAAAACTCTTTCTAAAAAAACTACTACTACGTTTTTAACCTTTCTATCGGCAAACTCTTATATAAAGGCATCGAAGTCTATGTTTTCTGCAATTTCATTTTTGATTGACAAAGTTGCCAAGTTTGTCAATCTCGATTGAGATATTGTCGATCGCAGATAGGTTTGTATCAGCTTAAGCTTAGAAAAAGTCCTTTTGCCACTCGCTACTTTTACAGGTATAGTGTCCAATATTCTCAATGGAAGGACGAGACGGGAAACCAGACATGAAGGGGCGCCCCTTCATGCCTGGCAACCTTGAGCGGTCGCCCAACCGCGCCCTACCCTTACGCCGCTACTGCCTCCCAACCTCAATTTACATTATAGAAAAAGTTACAGCTGGAAATTGGTAAGAGTATGAAATCCCCAGATCCTGGAGTACAAGTACAAAATGAATCGGGGTTGGCAAATAGACGTGAAATAAGAATCACTTGATATCACTTAGAAACAGCATATAAGTATCTATTGCAGCATAAATATTGTCTATTCCTCTAACCAGCGTAGAACGCAGGCTTGGAAGTCAAACACTGGATGCTTTGATAATTCTGCGATTATATTTTCGAAATTCTAAATAGATTTTTTGTGTTGTCTTTTTAATTTTTTACAAAAGTATCGTTTTTTTTTTCTTTTTTGTTTTGTCTACTTATTTTCATTTCTTACTATATTTCTTCTTTTATTTCTATTTTCTTATTATGTATATTGTGATTTGTGTTGTGCAACAATATTAAAAACATAAGTATTAGAAATTACTCAAGTTTTTGTTTTTCATTTGAGCTCAATTAGAAACCTAGTCTATAGAATCATGAAAAAGTCATAGTAAATTAAACTTATACAGGATTTCCTATCATATGACCTATGGTAGGAAATCCTGTGCAAGTTTAACATTTACAGGTTCTATTTAGGATATCATCCATAGCTTTTTGCCATAAATTAGAATCAGGCCTTGCCAATGCTTCCCCATCTGTTATTGGATCGCCATCAATTTGCGCGATAGTAATATATATAATATATTATACTTATGTAAATTTCTAATAAATTAAACACTATGGTTTTTACAAATATTTATTCGGATTGACCGTCAGATCGAAACGGTACAAATAAAAAAAAACAATTTCACTTAAATTTCACTTAGAGGGGATCTGACACTCGGCGGCCGCTGCCGCGGCACGCTCCCTACGGTTGCTCGCCTTCGCGCTTTAATGGTCACAGTTCTAACCTAACCTAACCCAAATGATTCACCAACAATAGAGGGGATCTGGTAAATTAGATATAATATAATTTAAATTATTTGTGTTTGAAGTATTTCGGCGACCCGTTCCATCTGTAAAAGGTGTTGTAGCTGAAGCGTCTATCGATGAACGGTGTTTTCGGCGAATACTCGTAGTTCTATTGGCGATGGATTTATTCGTGGAATCAACCGCCGACTAAGAGTGATTTCGTCGAACCGTACCATCGGCGAAGAGTGGTTCGCTATACCGTTGGCAGCCGAATCTCAACTTGGGTTTTCAATGCCTTTATGTTTTTTTGTTGTTTTTATTACTTACTGGGCCTGTTCTTGACTTCGATCTCGCCTGATGGGAAGCGATGGATGAGGTCTATGAAGGAACGAGCGTACCCAGAAGATACTTGTTCACTTTTGTTTTAAAAGCAGATGGGTTATATGTGGAAGGGAACACAGACGCTGGCAGAGAGTTCCACCCTGTGGAGCTGCATCAAAGTGATTTTTGGAATAGATGTTCTATGTTCATACATTTAACAAGACATATTTCGCATTTTTTTTTTTTGTGGGAAATTACTTTCCCATTAACCTGTCAAGTCTTGACTAATGAGGCACATTATTAATATTGATCGTTACGTTATCTCCGGGGGCAGCTACCAATTCCGACTTTAAGTCGTTTTTTGTGAAATATTTAACCCCTAGCTGCCACTCGTGACTGCCACCATCAAAATGGTAGTCTTTTCTGCGGCCATGCAGCATTGTTGTGTGCCAGTTTCAAAGACATGGCTACTGTACTCTCAAAAGCCTGCCTAGGCGACGATAACCAATTTCTACGCGGTAACACAACCCTTAAAAACATGAACCTTCCTCTAAAGTTACAGATTCGACTTCAAGGAATGCTTTCTCTTGTTTAAGTTTCGTTTTGTAAGATGATACGATAAAAGGTCTACCGTAAGAACCCAACGTTACATAAAGTTAAAACAGAACGTCGATAGTTAAATGAAAAAACGAAATATAAGTATCATTCATTTTTTCATTCATTTCAGCCGAAAGACGTCCACTGCTGGACATAGGTCTCCCCCAAGCACCGCCACCTCGACCGGTTCTGTGCTTCCCGCATCCAGCGTATTCTATTATTTATTCAGGTAACCGACATAGGTCGAAGAATTGCCAAACTTAAGTGGCAATGGGCAGGGCACATTGCGCGCAGAACAGATGGCCGTTGGGGCCGAAAGGTTCTGGAGTGGCGACCACGTACCGGAAGACGTAGCGTTGGAAGGCCTCCCACAAGGTGGACTGATGACCTTATGAAAGCCGCAGGAATATAAGTATCATGGAAATATCTTTTTTATTTTAAATTAAGCCGAAGTATTAGCGATTTGTTTTATAATTATAATTTCTGAGTACTTTTCTACCAGGCAAAACAATGAACAATGAAAAGTTTTACAATTTGAAAAGAAAGATAGCCAGCTTTTTCAGTTGAATCCTTTAAGTTACTTTGCTTATACGGAGGAAAAATTTGTCTAGTTTTATTATGAGTGGTTCGCTTTTTTTACTATTTTGTATGCTATTACGATTTACTACAACGAACCTCTTGAAACTGTTAAACGTTTTTAAGTGGATATTTTTAAAGTGCACATAAATAATATTGTGGTTTTATAATTGTCCGACAACATAACTATATAATTCAATACATACAAATAAAAGTGTAGGTATTTTAACATACTTGAACGTATCGTGTCAAATAAGGAATATCACAGCTACCGTTAGTTTGTAACGTAAAATAAAACGAATACGCAAACCAGATGGACGCCTCGTTGTTACCCGCCCCAAGCAGCTTGAGTTACGTGGTAAATGAAGCCTATTTTTGTAAAATACCCGACGCTAAAAAGAAGAAAATTAGGGAGGTTAGAGACGTGTCTCGCCAAACTTCGAAGTGATTGCTATGCGACTCCTCCTTCCCGTGCCATTGGCGTTGGGCGGCACAGCTCCGCCAATGAGACCGCGCTTAGCCCCACTCACTGCCATTTCATATTACTAAGATTACGTTTTCCTTGATTAAGAAAAATGCCCATTTGCAACAATTATGCCACAAATATGCGGTAACAATTGCATTACAGAGGGACACCATGTGCAATTGGTGGACCAGTTGAGAGTAGGATAGCGAGGATTTTTGAATTTTACCAGGAGTGTGTTTTGGTGTTTAGAGGTTGGGTAATTAACCACATAGTCAGGTAAATGCTAAAGTGTGAGGACGCCTACACGGCGGCGACGGGCGTCGAGCTTTACGTTGATGTGCTCGAAGCGTGAGAGTTTCGTTCGAGTAGTATTTGAGTCAGTCCGCAGCTCGGCCACGGCGCGCGTCACTCGCATCGCGCTCCGCTTGCGTCAAACGTCCGACAACCGAAAGCGAACCTGCGCCCGCCCGCCCAGAGAGCGCCTATATTTTCATTTCAAAAATAAATCTTAATAATATTCACAAACATTGTTTACAAATAGTTAATGGTCAAGTTGAACTACTGCATGTGTTTAACATCAAGCGAAAAAGTTTACCCAAAGTGATTTTACAAACTAATAAAAACTTAATTTAGTGTTTAAACGAGGATGTTAATAATATTATAAGAAAGCTTTTGGATTTCAAGACTCCCGTGAGGAATATACTTCACATTGAAATAGAAAAAGTGGGTGAGTACATACTTGAATTAGAATTAGAATTCTTTCAAAACCTATTAAGCAATCAAACAGAGTAGGTACCTACTTATACTCGGCTCATTTTGACAGATTTGTTTACTCTTGTTTAAAGTAACTAGTTTAAGAATAGGTGTAATATTGTTTCCGGTCTATAAAAATATTCTAACTTTGATAAATCAACATTGTAACAATCAGTACCGACTTACTCTTAATCTGAAAGAGTGTCTGTCGAGATTTGATATACAAAACAAGTCACAGTCACAAAAGTGCACAGCATGCAAATATTTCTGAAGCAGAATTATCGCCGCAACCACATAGATACCTGTAGGTATCTATGTGGTTACATTATCAGGTAGGTAGCTAGTTATAATTTATGCACCTATCGTAGTCCGTCACATAATCATAATCAGAATTTAAAGCTGATTATGTAGAAAAATTGATATATCCTAATTAGAAATATAACAAAATTAGTTTTGACCAAATAATTGAATGTAAAAGAATATGAAAATATTGAGTGTAATCAAATTACCTTCGCAATTCAATCAGTTATGTAGAAAATGAAACGTGGCTTTTACATGCTAACATTAAAATATCTGTAATAATAACAAACCTACCAACTAAATTACGATATATAATAAACTAAACTAAATAAAACTAATAACAAAATAAACTAAAATATGGCGTCGAAAAATTCCTCAGCATCGCTGTCGACTGGTAATGTACCCAAGAGACTGGCAGAGTTGCCACGTTGTATGGCAACGCTTAGCCTCTGGCCAAAGTAAAAGCCAGCCCTTGGGTCACGGGAAGTGTCAACCAGCCTTTTGGAGATTTCACTGAATAAAACATGAGCACTGGGACCCCACGGCCCGAGGGTTTCAACCCCAAACGGCTCGAAAATATAGTTACCGATAAGGTTACTATACTTTCGCCGCTTGAGGTTTTCAGCAGCCGCAGCTGCTGTTGCGACTGCTGAAAACCTCAATCGGCGCCAGCACAACTCGCCGAGCCAGAAAGATGGGATGGCGCAAGAGTATTGACACAAGTTGCGTCCCACAAAATAAATATAATTTAATTTTTTTTACATGATTATTCATATGAGTGAGCCAAGTTAGTCAGTGCTGTAGGTACTCCAGACGGGTTTGCAGCCCTAGTCGAAGGCGAGGTAATGATGACGAGGGTAAAATGACTAATGCTCACGCGAATCAAACGACTTTTTTCAACACACTTGCGAAGAAAAAATAAATAAGATTTCATAAATTTATTAAAAAAAAAAAAAAACACTGCTTAAAACGTTGCCATAAATATAATCATTTATAAGAAATGTTTGTGAAAAATGGCTAAAAATAAGCTTTTTTTTCGTGTGCCGTTCCTTTCTCGAAGCCGCCAAACAGTTTAATATTAAAATATGAAACTGAATATTTTTACATCTAAAACAAATTAATGTCAATTTGTTGAATTGTTGCTATGTTTATTTATCATATTTTATTTATTTACTGTTTACTAGACATATATGTATTCACGAAAAAAATTGGCATAAAAATACATGAAGACAATTCACTGAGATTTAAAAAAAAAACTTTGCCTAGTATATTTTCTATAGTTATCTGTGGCACACTTTACCGCACTACTGCGAGAATGCAAAGCAAAAAGCACGCATGTTATAACAATTGCATTGTCAAAGCTGTGCAATAAAAAAAATATTCATTATTTGTGCGCACAACTAATTCAAGTGAAGTGTATAATTTAAGTGTAAAATTATTTAATTTAAGTATAGAATAATAATTCTGCACTTGCCAAAAATACCAATAAATTTTATTATTTTTTATTATTTATTATCATCTAATCGAAGGTTAGGTATTAAAACTGTAGAGTTTCCGAAAGAATTTCAGTGTTTACAATGTACCTAATTAGTTTTTTTTTTTATAGATTTCACGATGAACTTGTTGATTTTCGGCATTTGTAAACATTTATCTACACAGTAATTACTTTGCTGAATCAAAATAAATCGAATGGTGCAGTGTAGAATGAAAGACATTAATAGTATTTTCTAAGTTGATTTCACGAAACATAATTATAATAAGCATTTGAGTTTAAAATACTTTAAAATCTATACAAATAAATAAAATTCAAGTATCTGTTTGTAATGTCAAAATAACACCTTTTTACTAAATGCATTATGAAGTATATACGGTACTGATAACAAAAACAACACCTTTTTTACATTTTTGTCTGTTTGTTGCGGCTTGTATCCGAAACGGCTGGACCGATTTTGACGGGTCTTTCACTGGCAGATAGCTGATGTTAAAAAGAGTAACTAAGCCTTTACCTTTATTTTAGAAATAGACAAACAATGAAGCCGCGAACAGCAGCTGGTTAAAAATATCATATGGAATTTGGAGATGGAGATAAATTAATGAGTTAGGTATTGTAAGATACCCAGTTTTTTTAATTTGTTTTTCTTGTAATATATTTATTTGCCAATGTTGTTTAATAATTAAGCCCATAACAGAAAGGAATAGCTTTTAGGTAAAATATCAATGTTGGATTTTATTTTGAAATAAACGAGTTCCTTCTAGCTTAGTTAAATAAATAAATAGTAATAGGAAAGTCGAAAAAAAATATAACGGCCTGACGACTCTCGTAGTATTTTTTTACTAAAATGTTTGAACGGACATGTGTAGGTAGATACTTAGGTATGTCAATTCGACCTGCATGTAAATTACTATCATAGAAATATTTTGAGTAAAAGGATATCCTACCCTATATCTAAGCATTAAGCAACGTTTAATAGTAGGAATATCCAGTGTATCGAAGTATCCATCAATTAGCACCTTTTTTATGTAAAAATAATGTTTGTGACGCAGTTGGGTCATTATCAGGACACTCATTATTTGGTTGACTTCGGTGGCAATTTTTTTTTTTACATTTAGGCATTACTAACATGAAATATCAAATCTAGAGTACTACTAATATGTTTTAAATTAACTCTAGATTTGATATTTTATGTTAGTTATGCCTAAATGTAAAAAAAAAATTGCCACCGAAGTCAACCAAATAATGAGTGTCCTGATAATGACCCAGTTACATAACCTATGTAATCACGTAGAAAGTAAATCTAATTTACTTTATACGATGATAAACACGACGCTTGAAAGGCAATATTGACCAAACGACATGTTGGCAACTTTACACTAGAGAATGAAAAGCAATTCTTTCCAAAAAAAAAAAAACAATGAAAACTTTCAAATGGAGTATTTTATATTTTTAAGTGGAGTATACTCTAGTAGAGTATATACACTGGAGCATTTTAAGGTTCATTTTTTGAAAAAAAAAAAAAAAAAAAACTTTAAAATTCTCTAGTGCCAACATGTCGTTTGGTCAATATTGCCTTTCAAGCGTCGAACACAAGAAATCGACGAAAGACGTTACTGATTTATTATTTCTAATTGTGCTGCTGTTTGTACTTTGATAAACCGTTTATCAAAGGCGTACAGTTCCACTCCTTACCATTAGCAAATAGCTAATTATTTTTCTGCTATATATTTAAAAGATAGGTAGGTACAAGATTTTTTTCAAGCACTGTTGCTGTACGAATTTGGAAAAAAAAGTGTAAATAAATAGGTCACTCATGTCATATTAAATAAAATGTCCCTAAAATACAAAATTAGAATTTCCGGCTGTATTATTCAGCATGGACTTAGTGCAGATTAGATTACCTCCAACTTGCTTATGTAACTCAATCTACATGATGAATAGTAAAATTCTTAAAATTTTGCCTGGCTAAATTTACATTGTCTACAGTGGCCCGCAGTACTGATGGGTCGGGTCTCGATGGAGGCTGCAAAGACGACGTCTCGCGGCTGACTCCAGGCCTGCATCCAGAAACAACCTTCGACATGAACGATCTGCCGTCGAACGCCTACACGTTGGACACTCGCAGAATGCAATTATACTCGCACCCACACGTACATCCCACGGTGAGTCAACGTCTTTGTTTCAGGTACCTACCTCCGGTTGACATAAATCTGACATAAAAGGAACGTCACGTCTAGAATTTTCTCGTACTAACCACTAAAGGGATGAAAAAATAATGATAATATAAAAGTCGTTATTGTTTACCCTTGCACGAGAAGATAGAAGAAGTCGTATGGAGTAATACTTGTGACGTCTTTAATGCGACGTCTTGACGTGTATCGAGTGAATTGAAAACATCAAAAGGTCAAAGGTTCGTTGCTAATCTGTTTCTTTCATGGAAAACATTACGCTGAACGCCAGGAAACAAAACACGTTCAACGTGTCAAATAAAACGACGGAAAGAACGGTTCAAACCTAATATGAATCGAATAAACTGAGGCAAAACAAATCCGTCTTTAAACCATAAAAACGTCGTCAGCAGTAACAAAAATTTAACGTTGAAAAGATGAAATGCCTTGCAAGGGGCGAAAATAAGAATAATTTGTGGGTATAGTACCGGCCGGGGCGTAAGGTTTCCACTCTGAAAGAGGCTATTTGACTCGCCATCGTTCCTCCAGTTCACACGGGCAAAGTCACTTTTTTTTTCTGAGTCATGCTCACTGACCCTGCCATTCCTATTATGTATCGGTATGCCATTGCATTCAATACACAAATTAAAGTAATTTCTAGAAAAAATCTCTACTAATTACAAACCTGTGCCTAACAGTTGTAGAATCTATTTAGATGTAGTGGTTCTTACAGAACTAACTGGATATAATTTGATAAATAAACAATGAGACACTGTTAATTTGTAAATACATCATGTTTTCTCGCATAATTAATTTATTTTAATAATATAATTACTTTCATAACAGCCAGTAGTGATCATGACGTTTAGCCGCCAGGCACCGCACTATCGCAACACTGAACTCGTGTTATCAAAGATGTCTTCGTCACCATCCGTTACATCACCGACCTTGTTTGTTTGACTTTTTCTTGCCATTTTATCACTGTTTTAAAGTTACAGATTTTTCTAGTAAATAAATGAAATAAAATTAATTTATCTTATACCAATAAGATAAGTGCTGCTCTGACTAGGTCTGAGTTGTATTTAGATAGACAATGTGAAATGTAGTGGGTTAATTAAATACCCAACTATGAGATAATCCCTTCCTATATTATAATATCAGATATTTATTGGTTTTCGGATTTTTGCTTCAATGGGTTTGTGAGAAATAATTAAGTGATAAGTACAATTTGATCGGACAAAGATAAATGTTAGAAACGTTAATAATAGAGGCACAATTTTATGAAAATTAAAGCATTTACGACCGACGCGGAGTTTTATCAAATGTCCCTGACATAAGTTCACCGCGAACCGAACAACAGATTGTCAATAAGATTCAGTAGGTATCATAACTGTAGCTTAGTACTTTATATATAAGAAAATTCTAACTTGATCACATGAAGTCAGATATTGGTAGTTAGAAATGTTATTGTTTGAATTACCTATTGTTGTTATTATAGGTATTGTTTATTATTCATTTACATTAATTTATTACTACCCTGAGCATTATTGAATCAAACAGTGTTCTTACTACCATTTACGTGTCTTTAAAACGCATAATAATGTTTACTTCTCGGCTGTAAATTAATATCTATTATAGGTAAATTAGTCATTTATATGCATTTATATAAAAAGGACAGTATCTGAATGAAAACGCCGCTTATGATTATCTCAATATCTGCAATATCAAAGGCATTGCAGGTGCGTTCCCTATTCGTCTCAGAGACTACTCGCTCTTCATTTTCCCCGGTATCGTGGGTTTAAAACCACTTGACAATTGCACAAACCCAGACTCAGAACAACCTTAATTTCATCATCATCATCATCATCATTTCACCCGAACATAAGCCAGCTGAACATAAGCCTCCCCCAATTGGGGGGGTTTGCCATAATCGACACGCTTGGCAGGCGGGTTAGCGATCTCAGTGTGGTGTAAAAATGCATAGAGAACGCTGCTGCTCATTCTCTAGATAGTAAGTCCCTTAGTCGCCTTTTACGAACACCCACGGGAAGAAATAGGGTGATGCTATTCTTTATGTCCGACACCACACGGCACTTTAATTTGTCACTTTAATTTACCCGAATATAATTATTTATTTTACCACACAATTATCGGCACATGGATAAGAACCGATTGAACGTTGACACGTAGATGAATGGTGGGATTGTGAAAAAATACGAGTAAGTATCTACAAATAAAATAAAAAAAACACTTGAATCCGTCCACAAAACAAATCACGATTCGTTATGACAGATCTACATATTGTGTGAACAGAGCGTTAGTTGGACATTAACTTAGTTTACCAAACTTATACATAAATGTATAAACGCAGAAGTAAGTTTTTGGCTGTACTGGATTAAACTCAAATTATCAGGGCTCTGCTTTACTCACACACAATTATTCGACCAAACGCACTGCTCGGTATTGTTAAAAATAGCACTCTAGGGGTAAAAACATAGAGTAGGTCTGTATTACCGTGTAGAATCGACGTAAGTAATGGACTACGTACCATCCATTTGGAGCTTTGGCATTTATTCTTACGCTTATGGTAAATCTAAAATCTCCTTTAATGTATTTACAACGACAATTCTATAAATTAATAATGATGTGAATTTAGGAAAACCGCGTTTAAAGATATTAAGGAAAAGATACCCTCAAATCTTTGAACTAATAATTATAATTCGGCTTGATGAGAAGCAGCTGAGGGATTAATCTGTCAAATAACTACGCATCTAACACCTACTAGTATTTACCAGTACATTGGCATTGGTGGTACTTAATATTTGGATACCATGTTTAAGAGGGTTGTCACCGGTTCACAAGCACCACTCCTTTAAAAACATTATTATCTCGTGACTGAGAAGGAATTATGATAAATGGTTCAATTAACTATATCGGTAAGTGTGTCTAGAATTTTCTAATACCTTTTTTAAAGATTCATATTGAGACACGAACCAACAAAATTCGATCTAAATAAAAACGGCCACATTCCTCTGGATCGTATTTTGTTGCTTCGTGTCTCAATATGAAACTTTATAAAAGGTATTAGAAAATTCTAGACACACTTACCGTTAAAGTTGATTGTGCCGTTTTTCATAATTCCTTCTCAGTCACGAGATAATATGTTCCCTGTAGACTTGGCCGTAGTTAGGTATACGAATATTGGAACATATTTCATGAGCTGTGAAGTGAACATAAGGCTGCGCTAGCGCGAGACGCGACTGGCGAGCGATGACGTCGACTCAGCTGCTTCGGCACGCGGCGACTCGAATTACTCCGCTGTAATTCGACCGGGCCCTGTGACAAATGTGAAAAGTATTGCGTTTTTAAAGTGCGCCCGTGCACTCTTGCTACCGTCCAAAGTTCTCTCAATAAATTTCATTCGTTAGGTACACGAATATTTTTTCCCAATTTAATTTCATGTTTGTAGGTCTGGTTTGTCTGAGGAGCTCATGGTTAAGTAATAACAGCCGCACGGGTCGATCCGTCAGGTTAAGCTACGCTTGCCGGGGTTGGTCCGTGGATGGATGACCACCTTACCTTTACATACCGAGATTCCTTCGTGCCTCGGAAAGCGCGTTAATCCGTTGGTCCCGGCTGTCATTCGTGGATCTTTGACACTCGTTACGGGTCGTCAGAAGCCCAAGTCTGATAGCCAGTCTTACCACGGGGTATCGTGTTACCCAGTTACTGGGTTGTGTAGGTCAGATAGGCAGTCGCTCCATGTAAAATACTGGTATTCAGCTACATCCGGTTAGACTGGAAGCCGACCCCAACATAGTTGGGAAAAGGCTAGGCAGATTGATTTTGTTTGTAGGTCTGGTTTGGTAGCCAATTGTTCTTGTAATATGAATTTTTGTATAATATTATGTAAATAAGGTTAACAGATTTTTTTTACACAAGTTACATTTTTGCATAATAAGATCATGTAAATCCTATGCATCATAATTTATGTGAGCTAAGTTATCATTTAGCTGGAACATTCTTATATGTTTTTGGCATACAGAGTCCACGTTCGGCAAATTCGGTGCTATGAAATTAATAGGAATAATTTAAACTAATATCTAAGCTATATAATCTTAACTAATATTATAAAGAGATAAAATAGTTTCATGTAAGAGATAATCTGTACTGATACCACCTACCATTACAAAAAATATTTTACTGTTAGGAAGCTATTTATATTATACTATTGCCGAGTGCCATATAATGTGTTTTATGCTATAGTTGACTTCCACACGTACGGAAGTCGCAGGCAGAAGGCAGATAAATAATTAAAAAAAAAACTTTATTGATAAACAACTATAATAATCCATAAACTTTTCAAAAGAAAACTAATTTGGATCTCCTAGCTAAAACAGTTTAGTTTTGAAGAATATTTGAAAAGATTTCAAATATTAGTGTCGCAACTGACCCCAATCAAAATAAAGCGTAATAGTAAATAATGATGCCAATGTTATAATGGTGACGAAATTGAAGATCGACCATCAAGGCGTCGACCGCTTAGCCGGCATTATTATGAATTGTGCTAACACAACAGAAACTACTGTTCCTTGGGAACGCGTGTTTAATGTCTACATGCTGTAATCAGTTGATGAAATTTAATAGTTGGCGGTACAAATTGTAGCGTTCTTTCAACTAGAAACCGATATTATTTGGAAAATTCAATGATTCAGGATCAGGTACTCGTACCATTAATCAAATCATCATCATCATCATTTCAGCCGAAAGACGTCCACGGCTGGACATAGGCCTCCCCCAAAAGGGGGGCATTTGCCATAATCGCCACGCTTGGCAGGCGGGTTGGCGATCGCAGTATGGTGTTAAAAATGCATAGAGGACGCTGCTGCCCATTCTCTAGTAAGTCCCTTAGTCGCCTTTTACGACACTCACGGGAGGAATTGGGGTGGTGCTATTCTTTATGTCCGGCACCACACGGTAATTAATCAATGCTCTTGCGAATCTCCACGCAAGCCGGCCAATAAGGCAAGAATGAGGTGGGAGCTCAGTTCCTCGTCAATGTTCACTCCAGCCGGCCAATAAAGGCAAGCCAGAGATGAGGAACATGACTTCTCCCGGGAGATAGGGTGCGTGGGGTCGCAACTGCCCAACAGCTCGCCACATGCTGCCCTGCGCGTTTCTGTATTATTATGTTAGTTTATTTATTCTTCAATTTGTCAACCGTTTTAACCCATCAAACACAACGCGCATTTACCATGCACCGTACAACTCACTCACACGAAAACATCGGGCTCTATCGTTATGCTGTGCAAAAGCCATTTATTTTACTTAATCATACGCTAATGATGGACTAAATCGGAAAGTTATCGATTCTTCCATTTATTATTGTATTCAAACTTTTGTGGGGACCGTAAATAAAATAAATAATTAACGATATACAAATAATAATATAATAATAAATAAACAATATTTTGCTAAAAACAAAATTATTATTAAGTAAATCAAAAAAAAAAAAAAAATATGAGAAAATAAAGATGAGTAATAAAACATTATTTCCCATGGGTCTAACGGTTAACGGGTTAACGTGCTTTTCGAGGCACGGACGAGTCTCGGTACTATGTAAAGATGGTCACCCATCCACCGACAAACCCCGGCTGTTATTACTTAGCCACGAGCTCCTCCATTTGTTTTAAACTTCACCCCTGCTAAATTTTAATCGCAAGTTATTTTTTAGTTTGCCTGTTAGGACGCTATAATATCTCAAGAACTGCTTGACAGATACCTACTTACATTATTTTTTAATTCAATTGTAGACTAGGTACTAGGTTGTGGGTAGGTATAACTAGAGTTAAACAGCCGCTTGCATCCGTGGTTAAAAGTACAGCTTTTTATTTCTTATGTACCTAAAGCTAATCTTTAAATGCTTTTACGTCACACCTGGCCATAACGTGAGCAGGTGAAGACGTAAAATTGACTACTCACCACGGGCAGTAAAACAGAAAGCCCTTTATCGCATATTTACAACCCTCTTCTGCGGCTCGGGTCACAAATACCTGCGATTTCGGGCTTTCTTTCTTTTTACAGCCCTTGGTAAATAATGTAATATTATGCTATGGATATCACAAATGTATTGGGCAAGGTCATGGTTTAGTCATACTCAGATTGTAATTAAATTTTTAAATCGTGAATGGGCACTGAGTAAATGAAAAATGATACCTCAACAATGTAGTCCATTGTACAGATACGATATGATTACAAGCTTTTAGCTTTAGTAACTTGTGTACAAATGGATTCTTGCAAACTAATAAAATTATGGACAACTTCCTCTTGTCCTTTTGAGTTGTTAGTTTGTATTGTACTCTTGTTCTGATCTAAATGCAGTAGTTATTAGGGTTCCGTAGCCAAATGGCAAAAAACGGAACCCTTATGGTTTCGTCATGTCTGTCTGTCTGTCCGTCCGTATGTCACAGCCACTTTTTTCCGAAACTATAAGAACTATACTGTTGAAACTTCGTAAGTAGATGTATTTTGTGAACCGCATTAAGATTTTCACACAAACATAGAAAAAAAAAAATAAAAAAAAAATTGGGAGTTCCCCATACTTAGAACTGAAACTCAATTTTTTTATTCATCAAACCCTTACGTGTGGGGTATCTATGGATAGGTCATCAAAAATTATATTGAGGTTTCTAATATATATTTTTTTTCTAAACTGAATAGTTTGCGCAAGAGATACTTCCAAAGTGGTAAAATGTGTCCCCCCCCTGTAACTTCTAAAATAAGATTAATGATAAAACTAAAAAAAATATTATGATGTACATTACCATGTAAACTTCCACCGAAAATTGGTTTGAACGTCATAAATCGTAAACCACAATTTACCTTTCATTCAATCAACTCAAATATAAAAATAAAATAAAACATTTAATTTCATAAACATACCTAACCTAACCTTATGCTGTTTAGCTATTACAAGCCTATATGAGCTCGCATAAAGTTAGATCTAAATTCCATCATTTAGGTACCTAATTATAATGTTTACTTATGAATAAATTAATAAAAAAAATACACTATTATTAAAACATCGATCAAAGTTACAACGAACTACAAGAACTTTTATATTATGTTACTTGCTGCTACGGAACCCTTCATAGGCGAGTCCGACTCACACTTGGCCGCTTTTTTATTTCTTAGTAAGGATGACCTGATGCTGCAGCCAAGACCGACTCCTCACAGTAGAACTTTTTAACGGCCTTACCGCTACTGTTATTGTCTTGAAAATTTGTACGGAACAGACGTTGTGAATGGCAAAATGTTATAATAAAATGCAGCATTTTGATAAACGCTTGTGTGTAGTAAAAATGTAGCTAAAGCACATACACGTGCCATTTGCCAGTAGAATGGTACTATAAATACCTAGTCTGTGACTAACTTTAAGAATAAGGATATGGGCAGCACTATTTTTTTTTTGAGGTAAGTATAAGTATGGTTTATGATGTCATACAGAATGATAGTTAATATTATCAACATGATTGTACTTAGGGCATGCAATATCGGAAGGTTCTCAATTCTGGAACTGAGTTCGAGAATACTGGAGATCTGATTCCGGAATTCCGGAACTGGTAATTTTAAAGTTTGTTTCTAATCAAACAAGATTTATAATTATATCAGTCTTTTAATCATTTTTAGTAACAAAATAAAACATCTTTCTCCCTTATTACTCTAATTAAACATTTTGAACCGTAAAATCAACAAGGCTTATTTATCACACAATAGAAGTGTTTTAATCATTTTTAGTAAAAAATTAAACATTTTTTTCCCTTATTTATTTAAACTTCATGTACAATAGTGGTACATAGGCGGACTTAATGCCACAAGGCATTCTCTACCAGTCAACCTTTGGCTAATATACATATACAAATAAAATAAACTAATAGATATTTTAACAAATACCACCTAATAATAATTACTATGACTAGACTATTATTTGAGAGTTATTTAGTCTGACTTATGTAGTGGTTACGAACTTTTCTTTCAAAAGTAAAGCTCGTTCCAGAGCTTTATAGTAGAGATAGCGTAAGAATTTGACATAAAACCGGTACGGTTTGAAGGAATTTGGAGAAGTAGATTCTTGGAAGCTCGTAGGTTCCGACTATGAGAACTGCCCAACCACTTTGAAATAATTCTTTAGATAATCGGGAGAACATGGATCGTTCATAATCGTGAAGAGCAAGCAGAGAGATCTCAGGGACCTCCTGAGTCGGATAGGCAACCATTTAAGCTGAGAACGGGAGGAAGAGATGTGATCGTATTTACGAAGGCCAAAAACAAACCGAATACAATTGGTGAGAAGTCGATCCAATTTATTTAGAAGTTCTTGGGAAAGATCAGAACAAAAAACATCAGCATAGTCTATAATAAGAAGCACAAGTGACTGGACCAAGGTGAGCTTGGTGCTAGATGGAAGGAAATGCTTGAATCTACTCCCCGACTTCCCGCGACTTCGTCCGCGTAAAATTCAGCCCCATCGCATCGCATTGCCCGCCTAAAATCAAAATCAAAAATCAAAATATTTTATTTCACATGGACACTTATGAAACGTCAGAAACGCAATTACTCCGATTTCGCTTAGCGTTCTTTCCGACTTTTTGTCGTTTGGTCGGCTCCTTAAGGCCGTAGCGTGATGTTAAATAGCCTATAACCTTCCTAAAAAATTGTGCTATCCAACACCGAAAATTTTTTCAATTCGAACCAGTAGTTCCTGAGATTAGCGCGTTCAACCATAGAAACTCTTTAGCTTTTTAAAATTATGGTATTTCCTAAGGTGTTGATTGAAATAAAGTGATGTCAAGGACAATTTTGTTTACATTTAAATAATTGTGATTAATAACATATTTATTTGGTTAAGGATTAATATTATGTTGATAAAACTCCTTCGCAAATAATGCATTAATTTCGAACAAATTTGATTACCATAAAAAAAGGTTATAGTGAGTCAATCTTAAAAGATAGACATACTGTCGGGGACTTTTTTTATAACTTTTAAAGAGGAACAATTCCATCATACATGATATTTGCGTAACTTAAACCGTTTACGCAGCGCACGCAACGAAAACTCTCAAAAAGGAATAATTTTTCCCGTTTTTGCAACATTTTTCATTTATGCTCCGCTCCTGTTGGTCGTAACGTGATGTTATATATATATAGCCTATAACCTTCCTCGATAAATGGACTATCCAACACAAAAATAATTTTTCAATTCCAACCAGTAGTTCCTGAGATTAGCGCGTTCAAACAAACAAACAAACTCTTCAGCTTTATGATATTAGTATAGATTTGCGTAACTTAAACCGTTAACGCAGCGCACGAAAACTCTCAAAAAGGAATAATAGTTCCCGTTTTTGCAACATTTTTCATTTATGCTCCGCTCCTATTGGTTGTAGCGTGATGTTATATAGCCTATAACCTTCCTCGATAAATGGCCTATCCAACACAAAAAACCTGTAGTTTTCAATTCCAACACAAACTCTTCAGCTTTATAATATTAGTATAGATTAGTATAGACTAGCGACCCGGCCGTCTAGCGGCTTGTGGAAAGTTCCACAGACTAGTTTGGTTGCGTTTAGATAAAATAATAATGAAAATATTTAAAAAATATGAATATCGGAATTCCGATATTACTCCTCTCAATTCCGGAATTGAAATATCAGAAAATTTGTTACGGAATTCCGGAATTCCGGAATGCATGCCCTAATTGTACTACAGCACCTATTCTTAGTTCTATTTTTTTATTTATAAGTCAGTTGAGAAGTAAAATACTTTAAAGTCCGCGTGCACAGGTCACATTGTGTTAAGAAAACGCAGAGCTAGTCGAAGTAACCTGCACGTGCAACAGAATGTTCAGTGTTTGTACATTTGTTCAGTGATCGTGGGTGGCCCTGTACTACTTTTTTACATATGTATATTTTACTCGAGCGTCAACTTTCATTCGAGACTTACCTCCAACCGAGATTCAATCTTAAATAAGGGATCTAAGGAACTAAATGAGCTGATAGAGCTACAAAGTAGCATATCGGAAATATTGCTAAGCTATACAGCTAATTCGGTCTTGTATAACATACAATGGCCTATTTCACGAGCCAATTAACTTTGTGGGATTTTTATTGGTTATATTTCGCTGGTATCGAATGTCTTTTATAGATACATTGGCGAACGGCAACGAACTTAAAACGGCCAGAAAAATGTTCTCTATTCTGAAATAATAACACAATACCTATATTTCCATGTATTGTACACACGGCTACTACACATCAAGCTAAAAATTTCCAGTATAAGCTGATCTCGCATTGTATAGGATTTCTGTATAATGAGAGGTCAGCTTATACTGGAAAATTATAGCTTGATATGTAACCGTGTGTACAATACATTCATGCCTACTATCTATATTAAAATTAAATATTTATTTTTAGTAGAATGCCCAAGGATAATTGATTTCACCTTTTATTTAAATGAGGGCCTACCTACTTACGAGTGAAGAGGGAAATCTACTCCTGTGTTAATACGAGTATGCAACTTGTTTATTGTAAGTAGGAAATCTTAGAAAATGTATGTTTGCAAAATAGTAGGTACATTTTGATACAAGTGGGCAAAGTTTAACATTCTCGGCTCACTTACGAAAAAAAAAGGCGAGGGCTCGCCTTGAGCCCGTGCTGCAATCCTGCCTCGAGTGCAATGACAATTGCTCACGCGTACCGAACGACGATTTTCAACACACTTGCGATGATAAATAAATAAAACATAAAAATCATATTTTCTAGCAAACATTTGTGAGATGTTTGGCAACAGATTAACATTATTTTGTATTTTATACATACCTACTTATATAAAAATATTCATTTGTTATATCTTAATATAAAACAAAGTCGGGTTATTTACACCATTTATAACTCAAGAACGACTGGACCGATTTTGTTGGATTTGTCCCGAATAGCAGAATAACTATCTATTAAAACATTCTAACAAAATAATACGAAAAAAATATATTTGAAAATTTACTTTCTCATACATTTTGTACAGACCGGCGTTTTTGATGATATCTCGAGAGCGAATTGGGGAACGGGGGAATAAGAAATTTCACGTGGACAAAGTCGCGGCTAGAAGCTAGTTTTTAATATTAGACTCTTTGGCAGGTTCGAGTTAGGGTCCTTCAAAGTATTAAGGGATGGGGTACGAAAAAAATTCACCCTAAAAGTACACGTATACACAGTATATCGTCCCCGTAGAGTAAAAAGTCACTATGTCGAAAAATGCCCAAAATGACTTATCAATGTCACTAAAATCAACATTTTCTTCTCTAAATATCTGTCTAATCGTCATTTTTGTAGCTGCCCACGCTTTTGTTTTACGAAATGTGAAAAGTAAGTAAGTCAACCTTTTGTATCCCACAGCGTAATGGGAGAAATAACTAATTTAGTCAAATTATTATACATTTATCGAAAATTTACATCACCCGAAATTAAAACGACTTAATTACTTTTTCTCTTGATTTATCAATGCATATTTAGAGGTATGGGGAACAGGGTGTAAAGTTCACTCACACTCTGTAGTAAAGGGACCAGACGGGTGTTGTGTCTGGAAGGCAACTGCCCAACGGTTGATGTCGGGATGTTGTATATATGCTAGTCGCGCGGTAAACTCTGATAGCGCGATGCAGGATTTGTGACGTCAGGTCTTTGATGCGTAGTTCGCATGTGGCGTTGTTGATACCGCCACACATATGTAAATACACCTTTAGGTTTATTTTCAAAAACTTTAACTCTCAAAACACGACTTTTCGACTTAATGACTTTTCGCTCTACGGGGACGATATGTACATATAGCTCATGGAAAGCGTTCGGTTACGATCGGGAACCAATAAGTTTTCCCTTACCCATGATTTTTGATCACCCAAAAAGTACACATATACCTACACAGTATATATATAGCTCATGGAAAGCGTTCGGTGACGATCGCGAACCCATAAGTTTTTCCCCTACCAAAAAGTGCTCAACGCGCCTAAAGAAGTTTTTACTTCAAAAAATGTGGGGCAGTCTTTGGGGACTGTCGATAGAAGTGAAAACGAAGTAACTAAAATGTTCGGTGACGACGACGCGAGTTCCATGATTTTTGTTCACCCAAAAAGTACACATATGTACACAGTATACATACATATAGCTCATGGAAAGCGTTCGGTGACGATCGCGAACCCATAAGTTTTTCCTCTACCAAAAAGTGCTCAACGCGTCTAAAGAATTTGCACTTCAAAAAATGTGGGGCAGTCTTTGGGGACTGTCGATAGAAGTGATAACGAAGTAACTAAAATGTTCGGTGACGACGACGCGAGTTCCATGATTTTTGTTCACCCAAAAAGTACACGTATGTACACAGTATACATACATATAGCTCATGGAATGCTTACGGTGACGATCGCGAACCCATAAGTTTTTCCCCTACCCATGATTTTTGTTCACCCAAAAGTACACATATATACACAGTATACATATAACTCATGGAAAGCGTTCGGTGACGATCGCGAACCCATAAGTTTTTCCCCTACCAAAAAGTGCTCAACGCGCCTAAAGAAGTTTTCACTTCAAAAATTCGCTCTGCTCTATTTCCCCAAATATTTGTTAGCAACAAGCTTTGATTAGAGCATCTATAAGACAATAATCATTCCGTTATTTCTTTTATTTTGCACAAAAAGAGTATCGAAACGTTCAAATTATGGATACTGCACCTGAAGTAGCCGCGCAAGCTGGAATCTTAGTCAGCGAAACGTAAGTGCACAATTTCATTAAAGCCGTTCCATTCTCTCATGTGATGCCATATGCTGAGTTTGAGGGCGAGGATTTCATTTTCGTGAATAATAATGCATAATAATAATACATAATTCTTGCGCACACACAAGAATTGTTCAAGAACAGGTACCTGCATGACGTTAGTATCACGTTAGTATGGAATGGCGAGCAAGAAGCTCTGGTATGAATCCAATAGAGCACTTATGGGATGAGCTGCAGAGGCGTCTTCGAGCTAACCAACCAGCTCCAGAAACTTTGCAGGAGCTGAAAACTGCCATCTTGGAAGCATGGCAGAACATTCATAGTGGCATTAATTAATTCCATGCCGAACCTGCTCGGCCGTCGTAAATGCTCTTGGAGTTCTCTATGTAAACCATGTTTTCTTCAAAAAAGCCACGCAAATTATGCCCCTGAGGAACGCAAAAAGACGACTTATTGCAATTAAACTGTTATTTTTTAATATTCCGATTTCAAAGGAGATTGATAACGCTCCAATACGAGTTTGGCCCAGCATGGACATAAATAAAAAAAAAAATGAGGGGTTCCGTAGTTGGTATGAATTTATCCCAAGAACAAACTTAACATCGTAGTTCAAAAACATGTTCTTTCGTTATATGCGTTATTTTGAAAACATTATATTGATTGCTTCGTGTATACCTGTCTTAACAGAAGAAGATATTGTTTCCATTACTCTGAGGAACAAATTTTATTATATATCATTATTGATTTTAATTAAAGAGATGAATAAAATGTGTCTTGTTTACTTTTAGTTCAGTTATCACTAAACATGCATAAACATTTTTTTTTTCTTTCTCTATAATCTAAAATACGAGTAAATACATGTCGTTTCGAACAATGAACATGCACTAATTAATTATCATCTTATTTCAAAGAATTGCAACATTTGTAACTTCCCGAATCCTCACGGATGGTGATCAAAATAAAACAAACAAAATAATACTCTTTTGTATTTATATTTTCCGACACGGCTATAGGAGAAATGAAAGTCATAATGGAAATTTAAATACTATAAGTTTTTTTTAATATATTAAGTCTTTGACCGTGCTGGGCCAGACTTTATCCATCCTTTGGAACAATGACAACAGAGATGATAGTGAGTGACTGGTTTCAAAACTACATATTTTTAGGTTCCGTATGTCCGAATGAAAAAACGGAACCCTTATAGGCTCACTCGTGTGTTTGTCTGTCTGTGTATCCCTTTGTCACAGCCAATTTGCTCCAAATCTAATGGACCAATTAAGTTGAAATTTGGTACAGCCCCTTTGGGTCTCACTGACCTGATAGTACGAGTACCTCAATAATAAAGTACTATAAAATGAAAATTAAATAACTGAAAACAAGAAAATCATTTTTATGAACAACTTTTACTGTGGGATCAACCCTGAAATTGGGTAATTCTGATGTTCCATACATTGTGTGTGTCGAGTTCCTTAAACATGAAAATGTAAGGTTCAGGTGACTTTCACGTAAAAGTTTTTTAAATTAGTCAGGAACATACAATCACAACCGAAAGTTTTATCGTAAACCCTTACTATATTTTCTAATTTGGTGTCTTTTGAGCTTACAAAATTGAGAAACCTTTTACGCTTTATGTTTGTGTCATCGTGTATCCAGCTTTAGACTACTGACTGTAGTCTAAAGCTGGATACACGATGACACAAACATAAAGCTTTTTATATAGGCTTTTTGTCCTGTGATAGGTACTGCTGGAAATGTATGTAACAGCTTACAGCTTATTATGTTACGTGCGTACGTGCGACAAACGGGAGTAAATAGCGTGATTGTATCTCATTCTTTTTTTTTACTATGGGTTTGACTCTTGTCTAGGTCTGGGTGACAGAGACAGTCTACGATGGAGTGAGCTTACCCAGAAGAAGGCGAAAAAAAATCCCCATTTTACATGTACACACGGCTACACATCAAGCTATACATTTCCAGAATAAGCTGACCTCTCACTATACGGAAATCCTATACAATGCGAGATTAGCTTATACTGGAAATGTATAGCTTGATGTGTAGCCGTGTGTACCTACAGGAGGTACCATAAATAACTATTTTTTTCATGATTTTATTTTACCACTTTGTAGGCGTGATATGTATATCCATGCCAAATTATCACACAGACATGACGAAACTATAAGGGCTCCTTGTTTTTTTTTTGTTCTCTCTCACTTTGAATAGATTAGGGTTGTATGCGTTCGGAAACACAGACGCAGGCAGAGAGTTTCAATTCAAGTTTCAGTCAAAACTTAAAATGTTATATAGAGTTTATTTCTATAAAGTTTTCCTGAATAAAAATGCTTTCCTGTATTCATTATCTATTCACATATTTTATATAACTACTTTATCTAAAGTGATGCTAAAGGTAGATAGTATGCTTTAGTCACAAAATAATTGTGGCGGTCAAATCGAGCAGTCCTGCAGTCTTCCGCGCATGTGCAGTGTGCACGCGTCGTTGAGTCCTCGTCAGGTCACAGATAATGTAAACACAGATAAAACCTAGCTTCTGACGTTTCATAAGTGCCCATGTAGGTTTATGTGAAATAAAATATTTTGATTATTTTGATTTAAAACTGAAATGAAAACTTCTTGTTCGGGAAAAGTACCAATAATTAAAAAAAATTGCCTGTTTACTTAGTTTTTTTGTAGATAGCGCGACGCTTTTTTACAATTTCAATATTGTTGAGTTCCTATAAATTGATAAAAAAAAAATTGTGAATGTCCAATTTGAAAAAAGTAGGTACAATTAAACAAGGATCTTTGAGCGTGTGGTTAAAATCGTAACTAATGCCACCATCTTGTTTTTCAATACAATTTCACAAAGCTATTCCACATATTTATAATGTTTACTAACAGCGCCTCCTGTCAATGCCATTCACACGCCAATAGATCCTTGTAGCACTATAATAATTGCCCACTGTTTTTTATTTATATCCATGATTTAACAATTTGTAGTTAAAATATTGGTAAATAATATCATAGTTTATTCTGAAGAACAAAACGTAAAAAAACATATTAGCTTTATTAAATCCACGAAATACCTTGTAAAAAAGCTTAGGTATAGGTAATGTGTTTGCCAAAAAGTGTACAGTAGGATTATCTACTAAACTCATCACAACATGAATAAAAAAATTGGCTGTAAAAAGGTTTGGCGTTCAAATTCCGAAGAGAAAATGACATGAGTTTATGGACTGGCTGATTATATATAAAAAAAAAAACAAAAAAATTAAAATAAGAATTCATAAAGCGTGACGCGTGTATATTCAATGTAAAAAAAAATGGTTTACCTATGAATTTCGTAAAAATGGAGGCATTTTTAATTTTTTGGTGATGGTAGAAATTGTTAACGTAGTGAAGCTTTTTAGAATGTCATAAATATCGGTTAGGTTTGTCGTCATCTTCAGTGGTCGACGGTAATCTTGTGGTAATGTCATTTTCGATTGAATTTTGTGTTGTATTTCTCCGTACATTTTTTTGAAATGGTGCCTGTAACGAGCCTGTAACAAATAATAGTTTATAGTGGGCATTTTGTTTGTTTTGTTGTTTTGTAAAAATACCGAGCGTGTCGAGTAAATAAAAAAAAAATCGTTTTTTGGTGTCCTGCGTCGAATATCTGTTCTAACAATGACTAATAAGTCAATACGTTCTAAAACAATGAGGTTATATTATACTAGAGGCGCAATGTCCTACAAAAATATTCCGAAAAACGTAACCACTTACGAGTTAAAGACGTAGCTTTGAAACGGATACATAAATTATGTCAAAATGTCAAAATAATCTGCTTGTCTCATTTCTTCTTCCGTCAAACTAATTACGTTGGAACGAGACAAGACATTGTCATCGGAAAAACAGCCAGAGTTGCCAACGATCAACGTAATTACCCCAGAATGAATAAAGAAATTTTTTATTGAATCAATTACCTACTATGAAAGATTGTATTATGGAACTTTCAATAGATTAAAGATTGAAAGAAATTGAAGAATTTGGTACAAGAAAAAAAAATGTGCGTAAACGTAAATATTATATTTCAAAACTATTAAGATTGTGTCAAATAACTATTGTTTAAAATGGAATGATATTATTTCAATGTTTATGACAATCATTTATCCATACTAATATTATAAATGTGAAAGTAACGCTGAACCGATCGTCATGAAATTTGGCAGAGATATAGCCTGGGATGGAGAGGGACATAGGTTACCTTTTACGCGATAACCGACATCCACGTGGGCGGAGCCGCAAATGATAAATGATTTTATTTCTGTAAGTAGTAGTTTGTAATAAGTTTGTACAAACACTTTTACACGTCAATCATATTTTTATAACTAGATGAGGTCGGCGTTTCCTATCTGACTACTCTGAGAAGAAAGGCCGAAACAAACTCAGCGGTCACAGTCTCTTTCAAAGTCCAGACATAATCTTGGTCAGATCATGCGAAGACCATGTAGATTGGTGTCTGAAATGGGCTTTTGATGAAAAAACCACACAGATTGAGTGGACCTGTCCAGTCAGTGCACAACACTATTTAACACAATGTGATCATAAAAAGTCTAGAATTTTTCGTTTAAAAATATAACCTCACTTTACGTCTAAGATTATTCGTTGCTAATAAAATTATTATTCTTTGTAAAAAGTGGTGATTTATTAACCAAACAGACTATATTAATAATTTAGGCTTACAGGAACATACATTCGTCATTCACTAAACTCCCAACAGTCTGGCAAAATCAAAATCGTTTTTACTGGTAACCCTGATGGCAATAAAATGTTTGATAAATGTAATTCGTCTTTTAATGTTTTTTTGGATAATCTGAAGAAAATTTAGCAAACTTTCTTGTGAAATGTAACACCACTTGCTTTATTAATCTTTTCAGACCGTAACATGCAAATTTTAACCGCACATTTCACCATTTTGATATTTTTTATCCTTAAGCTATCGTTCACTTGACGTTAAGTTGACAACTGAAGTCAGATATGCCTGTGGACATATACGACATAGTAATGCGTTGGTGCCGCACATTGCTGATCTAGTCCTATATAAGATCATTGTTCTAAAATGTGTGTTTCTTAAATGTTGGAACAGAATGAAGTTGGATCTTGGATGTGGATAGTTTTACAGGTCTGTAAAAGTCTCTCTTCTGTCGTTAGGAATCGGCTCTTTGTGAGTCCTTTTGGATCTTTAAAGCTACTTTCTGATTATTCGCATTATCAGTACTTTCATTGAATATATAATGAGTTAAATTTAAATTACGAATCTTATTGCTACAGGGATTGTTTAGATTCGTGGTTCTTTAAATAAAATATAATAAGATGAAAATGGTGCTTGCTCGGTTCAATTTGAATGTTAGCATAACGTGGTAAGTTAACGTGTTAGTTTTTGCCTACCATGGGAAGGCGTGAGTTTATATAATGTATGTTATTTATTGTCTATTTTAATGAAGGTTTTGGTAATCTGCTGGTTTGTAAGAGGTCGCTCAGGAACGGTCGTTGTAGTGGTTCTTGTTATGGGGGCTTATACTCCATTTACTATATATAGCATTAGACAAATAACGGCTAAATAACAACAGTTATTGTGTAATATTGTTGAAATTACTGCACTTTAGAGATTTTTTTTTATGTAAATGGTAAATAGATTACAGTGCTTTATATTTACCGTGAAATAACGGAGTTTATTAAACGTTTACATCGAAATAACGAAAGGGTGAGAACAGTTATTTTTCTAATGTTATAATAAATGGAGTATAGGTATTATGTTTATTTATTGATGTTAAACAGTAGTATATGTTAAACAATATTAACAATATCTATATAAATAAAAATGTATTGCTGTACGTCGGTAAGCGCATCACTTGCGAACTCGGCGATTTTATTTTTTAATAAATTGTACTCCGAATAAGGTTTATAGGGAAAGAAATGTTGGAAAATTTGCCCAGAAAAACTACTGTTTATTATTTACCTAGGTGATCTCAAACAAATTTGGTGATAGGAGGTTTCGCATATAAGTACGTATTTAGTATTTGCTATAATATAAATGTATGTGAAAATTGTAAATTTTCTCGCTGGCTAAACTGTGAATGCTCTCTCGATTCTAAGACCGTTTTCCTGTAGTCACAACGGTTAAAGTACCTGCCCGTGCCCAACTTCAAAACCGGCCAAGTGCGTGTCGGACCACACAAAATAAAGGGTTCCGTAGTATGTTGTGATGAATTTATTCCAAGAACAAACTTAATATTGTACTTGAAAAACAAGTTCTCAAATACATTGAGAGATTTACCATGTTATTTTTGATCATGTAATTTTGGCCGCAGCTTCCCCCACGTGGAGGTCAGATTTTATTCCACGGGGTCGTACTACCGGTATAAAGAGTATCCTATTTACTAACTGAGGTCTTGGTTCATCCGTGTGGTACAAGGTAACAGAGTTGTCTGTCTATTACATTTTCACGACATACCTAACGGCTGAATGGATTTCGATTAAATTGGTACACAATGTAACGAAAAAAAACTTTGGTATGCCAAGAATGATAAAATGTATGTCTTATTTCTCTGCATTTTTTTGAGAAAAGCACTATATAATAACTATGCCTCGGCGGAAATGGCAATTGCCTGTCTCGTATTAGTGAAGTCCTCGCCTTCGGCTCGGCCTTCATACTAATACTGTTAATACTCGACCTGCAATTGCCTATTTCCCGGCCTTTGCAATAATGTACTATTAACGACCCGACAGCAATGAAAGTCTCTTCCAAGTCATACCAGCTTCTCAGAGAAAAACCCATATGACGTAAAGAAAATTCGATATTTAAAAGATTTGATAATAACATTTTTGGTTAAGCAGAGTAACCAAAAAAATGTTGCATATTCTCTTTAAGAAGGATGGATGACAAATAATAACATGCAGGATTTTCTAATACTGCAACAGACAAACCAAAAACCTGGGTTTGAACATAGGATACTTTTTTATCTCGGTTGTAGGCGTTCAAGTTGCCGTGGAATAATTTGCGACCTCCAGGTGGGCGAAGCTGCGGACAAAAGCTTATATTAAAGGGTACAAGTATGGATTCATAATTTCTAATTGGTATATACATCTTTGTATTAAAATATTTATTCGGAATTGCACCTACCACTGCATCTCCATCTCATCAATGTCTCTGCATCTCCCAAACGTTGACTGGTAAAAATGCCTATGCATTAATAATTCCGCCTCTGTACATTTGTGTGCGTGATGTAAAGATTAAATAAATAAAAAACACCAAGGTTTAAAACATGAATTCTATATTTATGTTGTGTTCATTGTTTTTCTTTATTGTTTACACCAAAAACAAGTTGTGATAACTGAAAACTTGTGAAAAATGTGTTCTTGTTTGAATCAGTTATTTAATTCGATAAAAAGGGTACCTAGGTATGTCGGCCTAGGTGAGTTGGCTAATACTGTTCTCGTTTGAGCACTTGGTGGATAGTAGGTATGCTTAAGCCAGAACTCTAGTAGCATTTTCCTTTGGCATTTTGTTGGGCCAACTTCAGAGGTATGTGGCCCAACCAAACGCCAACAAAAATGCTACTAGGGAAACCACTGTATTAGTATTACCGTACTTCGATCAACAAGAGCAACATGTATTTATTTTTATATGTACTTTCTACTTCAGTCTTGTTATGGTGTCGAGGGCAAGCTAAATCGAGTCTTTCATGACGTTGTCATTGGTGAATAGCTGGCGTAAGCAAGCATATTGCTTACGCCAGCAAATACTACATTACCGTGCTGAGAGATCTCGGTGAACAGCAAGTCCAGGGATGTGTGGTCGGCTCGATGAGTCTCTTGGATGCAAAGAATGTCGCAGTGAGTTTAGCAAGAATTTGTTTTTTTTTTTTAAACGTTGCCCCACACTAGAAATTTCTCCTGTATTGTGGGTGCGTTTATAAACAGTTAAACTCATATTAAAAACAGTCAGACCCGGCACAACTATTTATAGGTCATACAAATAAGTGTTCCGTGCGGGATTCGAACCCGCGACACGCAGCACAGCAGTTAATGGCTTAACCACTGCGCCAACCGTGCCTTCTTTTAATAAGTGGAGTTCCAGCCAATCAGCGTGGACACTCGCTGATTGCCCAGGATGCACCGGGTGCATAGTGTCTCAACGACGCCGGGGACGATCCTATCATGTGAAACTTCGATGTGAAACCTAGTTTGTATCATGCAATCAGGTGGGGGGCAGTAACGTTAAAAGGAATGGAATCCTGATCAGGAGGTAGGGGGGAGGTTGAGGAAGGTGAGACCATCCGCAAGCATTGGGTGTTTACTATCCAGGGCTGAAAGAGTTTCTGGAGAGTCGGGCGCAACCATATCGCTACTGAACAGTAGCCTGGCCGCTTCGTGATGTCACCTTCCCTTATAGGACTCTACACAAGAACATAAGCCTCTTCGTGAAAGGTTATTGAAAACAGGTAGGTAATTTCGGATCTAAAAGAATGATCCAATTGTACTGTCTTTAATTTGGTTTGTCAATGTTTTTTTTAGTTGTAAATTTTTTTGAACATGTAGAATCCTATAAGGGAAGGGATTTTTTTTTAAATATTCTTAACGTTGGCCACAAGGTTTGGTCTGGATGTGTTGATATGGCTGAGGGGCACAATCGTACACTATGGCATTTGTGGATCTTGCCATAGTGTATCCTCAGCCCCCATTCGCCTTTAAAAAAGCGTGCCTGTGAGAAATACATGTGGTAGGTTCACGCACAGTTTCCGGCGTCGCTACTGCATTGAACTTATACAACATATCACGGAATTAACACACACCACCAAACACTCCAATTAGAATGTTGTTATAATCATAATACATACACATTATTATTATTGTTTATTTTCACATTGTATATTAAAACACATTTTAACTTGCAATTAAACTTAACCTATAAAAATACTCACGCACTCGCAATAAAAGAAAACATGAAAAATAAACTAAAAAACATTTACACAAAATGTCAAAGGTGAAATTGTCAGTTTATTGACGACTGCGGTTCTGTAGCGCTGTTGGTGCCTGAGGCGCCGCGCATACAGGATGCAACCTTCGCATCCGTTGGCTTCGGGCGTCAATTGCATAAAGGGTTTTGAGTTTTGATTGATTTTAACAGATTTTTCAACACACTTGCTCATAAAGTGGCTCTTAATGAACCGCTTTTAGGTCCATAATGCAGTGTATTAAAAACGCGTGCTTTTTACTTAGTGCTGTAACACCACAGATAACTATTTACTAGTCGGATGATTGCGCTTTTTTTTAATCTCGTCAAAGAGACTTCCATAATGCTGGAAATTTACCTTAAATTGTCTGTGGTCCTTCCCGGAACCAAACGAAAAAGACTGACTGGCGTTCTATTATTGCGGATTCTCACTGAACAAATGTATATTTCTCTATGCCAATAGTACTTTCTAATTCCATACTAACTAAACTACAATTTGACATACGACAACACTATGATCAGTCTAAACATTATTTTGTTTTTATTTTATAGGCTCTTTAGTGGTTTTATCAGTGCCTTTATTTACACCTGCGCGCGCATCGCTAGCGCGGCGCGCGGAAAAACAAAACCAGCGCCGGTTTCCATAAGTTTAAGTCTTTTTTCCTCGCAAGTGTGTTGAAAAACGTCGTATGAAACGCGTGTGCATTGATCATAGCACACATGTATCATAATGTACTATTTTGTATGTAGGTTGTTGAATTGAGCACACATGTATCATAATGTACTATTTTGTATGCAGGTTGTTGAATTGCAAATAATTATATCCAAACAAATAGCCATGGGTAGTCTCCATAAGGTATTAGCGATTTCAGGTGCTCGTAACTATGCGTTTGGTCCAGAAAACATTAAACATTTTTTATTTATTTAACATTTTGTTTAGTTACTTTTATCCAAACTTCATGGTTTTTCTCTTAATATTAGTCCTGGTTTCATGTACTGTTTTAGACAATCGTTTTACTATAAATCGTTGTATTTGTCTAAATAAGTAGAGCGTTAAAATAAAAAGAGGATTTACATAATATAATAGGTGTTGATTTCAACTATTAAAATATAGTGTGCCGTAATAATGCGTCATACACCGTATATATATTCAGCTATCATATACCACAGATACCGTTTACTTCCAGAGGTCTCAGAATGTTGGCTGTAATTTCTATAAATGACATTATTTTTCTATTAATACATTAGAGAATATGAATGAGAAAAATAAAACATTCTCAATAAATAATATTTTTGTTACCTATAATATAAAAAAAATCATAAAAACTTAAGTGTTCAAATGGCCACCATTGGCCGGCTATGCATGCTCTGCTCAGTTAAATGGCACCTCTAAATATATTTTTTTACATTTGTACCTCGTTCGCTAGCTGAAGTATAAACATTTTGCACTACAATGATTAATTTGCAAAATGTTGAATTCGCAAAATGTTGTATCACAAAATGTTGGATTTGTAAAAAGTTGAATTTCCCATCCGGACCACAATGTAGAATTTGCAAAATGTTTAATCTTAAAATTTTGAATTTATAAAAAGTTATATTATCGATAATATTCTGTTGTAGGCCAGATGGTGTATTTTTATTTATTAGCGTACTAAAATAATAAAAAAAAACAAAAACTCTACTTGTAATCCTTAACTAAAAAAAAAACTCCTCTTGTAATCATTAACTAAAACACTACGTGTAATCCATAACGAAATAAAATATGAAAATATAAAAATCGTAATTATTTTAATTAAAATCCAAATTTGTCTTATAAATAACTTTTCTCAAAAATTGCAAAGCATGTAATTGTTTCTTTTCGTATATCGAATAATAAATCTCTTACTCTTCTATTCCTAAAGGGAAAAAGGAAGATCGGGCAACTTGACGATCATAATAAGTAGCTTCTTTCAATAACGTATTAAAAACCATAAATATTTTCGGTGTTTTTGGTAGTCTAGCTTATCATGCTGAACCACTGCTCTTCAAAATACTGAAGAAAACTGTGCAAATTTTCTGAATCACTAGGGGCAGCATCCACAATATCGCGCCTGGCTTTCTGTCTTATGCGTCAGTGGATGTAAAACAAAATAAGGGTTCTCTGCCTTTTCGCCGAAAATTGTATGCCAGATTTTCACTTGCCAACTAACGCTTCGCAGAATTTTATTTCGCCGAATAATCATTTGCCAACTTGTATAATTTTGTTTTATTTCCGAACCTCACAGTTACCAAATATAATTTTGTTTTATTTCCCAACCTCACAGTTACCAACTGTACGTTTGGTCTGCTTTTCATAATGACACTTTTTAAAATGCCAACTTTCAAGTAGCAGAATGTTTTAGGGTGTTCCTTTTACAAAAGCGATTCGCTTCTGGCACATCGCCGGCCGCTACCGCGGCACGCTCGCTTCGCTCGCTCGGCTCGTGCGTTGTTTGTCATACTCTAACCTAACCTAACCTATCGTAATATGGCTCTACATTGCTGCCAATTTAAAGGTTTAATGTTATTTTTGAGATTCTTAAATAAAAAATGTATGTAAAAATTACACTGACAAAACGTCATTCGTCTAATAGATAAACGTTGTCATACAAAAATTTGCTAATCGTTAGTTGTCAAAGTGAAACATCGGCGAAACGTTGGTTGGCAAGTGATAATGTGCCAAACAATTTTCGGCGAAAAGGCTACTCGTATCCAAAATAAGACAATCGTATTTGTAAGCAAGAATGTTGCTGTTTTTCTTTTCGACCAAATTACAATACTTTGCCCTTTTCCAAACTGCCTTCTTAAAATGCTTAAACCATCCAGTCACCTTAGCTTCTGTATAAACCTTCTTTATTATTTATTTGGCAAGAAAACATATATTACCGGATAAATATTTATGCTTTGTCATCAGAATAAACATCAAGGTGTATTATGTACAACTGATAGAACGGTCGGGGGCACGATCTAAAAGTACCATCCCCACAATAAGAAACACTTTTCAAAGATTTCAATAATTTCAGCATCTTTCTAGAACTCAATAAAATATTTTTTTCTATGTCTCCATCTTCAATCACCTGGAAAATTTCGGAAACACCTATAGGAATTATGACATCTTCAATTTTTTTTTTCAGTCTGTTTATCGGATCCTACAAATCTTTTCCGTGTCCTATATAGAGAAGTTTTCACCGAGGAAAATGTTGATATTTGGCGTGCAAGTTCATTAGGGATTCGGTCTTCAAAAAATTGCTGAATTGGATTTAAATTATTGCAAACTTCTTCCTTGATTGCAATTTGGATTTTATTCTGATCGGTCAAGCACTTATGGCTAGTATCATGAATTATTTTATTTTTATCAGTGCTTAACGTTACGGTAGCTGTACATATTTCACGATGTGTGCACTTCCAGCGTGTCGTACTGTCATGATTCGTCTTACCGTCATGATTCGTCTTACCGTCATGATTCGTCTTACCGTCTTCAGTCAGAATCCACTCCCCTTTTATTATTAAGAGATCTTTGTTTTTATGTTTTTTTTTTAAACACATAATCTTTGAAAAGAGCTATAATAAGTTTATGTTATATGTTTACTTTGAATTTATGCTTCATTTCATCACAAACAAACAGGAAATCTGTCTTGATTTAAAATAGTAAAGGATTAATGACAAATCGCTTATCACTTTACTATAAGTGGCAAGTTTATGTAATGGATGTACAGAGGTTTCACTAAATATCATTTTATTTTGTATTACAATAAAACGAGAGTTTTAGTTAGGTAGGTACGTAAATAAATAAAAGTATATATATATACAAATTTTACCAGATGGTAGGTTCCTGTACAGGACTATCTATGTGGTCACCACCGCAGTGCCAGATATTTTTTCGTGAAGTAGAAGTGTGCTCATTATAATATTTGCCAAAAGACGTCCACTGCTGGACATAGGCCTCTCCCCCAAACATCTCCACCGACCGGCCTATCCGATCGGTCCTGCGCCTCTCGCATCCACAGGACTCGACAATTTGGGATTCAAAATTTTTACAAATTCAACATTTTGGGATTCAACATTTTGCGAATTCAATATTTTGCAAGTTCAACATTGTAGTCCGAAATACAAAGAATTATATTTTCTCTGTAATTTGAACGCTTAATGTCATACTTAGTAAAATTTCATGTCATGTAGATGATTTTGAAAATCGTTAATGAACTTCTTGTTGGTATCTTTTAACTGTTTGATGTTTTAGAATATGTACTTGGTTACGTGGAAAGCTTTTATAGTTAACGCATTCACTACCAAATACAAAAAAGCATTAATGACCATCCATTTGGCCATAAACACATGTTATCTATCGTTCATTTGTATGAAGCCACTAAGTGAGGCTTGGCGACCTGTAACACAGGTTTTTTCTAAATCTACATCAGGCACCAGCTCTCACATATGAATGTATATAGTTCACAACTGTTTAGTGCGACAAAACCATTGTGAGAGAATAAATAAATTGTATTATTCTTTCCTCTATTCTATTCATAACAAATAAAATTTACATTATTAAAATAATATTTTTCTAAAAGCTAAGCTCTAAACTCACAAATCAAACATTTAAAAAAAAAAAATGTTCGACTTGAGAGTTTAGAGAACTTTTTTATTTATGGGTGAATTCAGAAATTTTTCAGAAATACACTAAGGATTTTCTAAAGTTAAATGTTGCAAAGTAGTCACACTATTACGTCCTGGAAGGAATACGTCGAATTACAGTTTAATAGGTAGGTACTGTGGCGGCTCTTTTCAAATCGCTGTGTGAAAAGAGTTATAGCGATGTTTCGTAAGACGGTAGTTACCGGAATCCTTGAGAAATACCACTTCTCGTCACTTCTAATGGTCTGAATCCAGAATTTTAAGTTGATCACTTGTCAAACTCTACCTAAATATTGCTCAAACATTTTTATTTCAGATTTAAGTATTCTTGCAACTTTAATAAAACTTTGAGTATTTGAACTTAAGTTACTTAAATTGGACAGATACAACGCTGTATCTGTCCGTGCATTCATTGGCACGGGCCAATGAATGCATTCCGATATTAATACATTAATATGGTATCATTGAGCTGGTCTGATGATGGACTTGTATGCTAGGTAATGGAACTCTTGAATGGCTACTATTAAAGCCATCGAGCATTGGCTGATTTGATTACTCTGAATGAGTCGTATTCATATCACCTGACGTCGTATTCATATGGCCTGGAAGGTGGATAACGAAATCCTGAAATTCCACCCAACCTGATTTCAAATAGCTGTTTTAAAAAGTTATGTTAAAAGTTAAATATATATATACTTCTTTTCTCGTAAGTATATTTTGAGGATTTCAAAAATGAGTAAATAGAGTGTATAGTGATTAAATACCGAGTTACCGACCGACGCGACGTCTATAATGACATATAATAAATTCTTAACAACGAACTTGAAAGGCCTGGCAAATCCCAAATACCACCACACAACTGATATGTGAACGCATCTGCCCACAGACCCACAGTGCGAGGCCACATATTACAATTATTGTGATTTTCTTTTATAATTAAAACTAAAACTTAGTATCAAGTCACCGCAAGGTGAACAGAAAACATGAAGTTCAATTCTATATTGGATGAATATTGATGAACACCAACAGCGAGCTGTATGAATGTGTTAGTGTCTAGTCAGTGTCAGCACTTGATGCGTACCTACTCGTTTTGTGGTCTTGTACAAAAAAACTTTTTACCTTTCTTTAGTTAGGTATTAGGGTTTTAGTGGTTGTACACTAAACAGTGTTTGGTGAGGTTTAAATATCAGTTAAAACCCGCCACCGCAGGGCGTAGAATTAAGCTCGCCGTCCGGTAAAGACCAGGCCCGGGTCGACGGCGCGTTGTATTGCACGCGCGCCTCAAAGAGACGTCAGCACGCACTGACGGGGTCCGCTAGGACCGATTCCTGCCAGAGCTGCGGGTATGTCGGAAAGGGATACCGTGGCCCTGGCATACAGGCAACTGAAGGAACACGGGTGGGTTTTAGTCAGTAAAAGACCGACACTTCTCCCGCTCCGCCCAGAGCGGGAGAAGTTATTTGATAATTTACCACCCAAAAAAAGGGCGTAGAATTACAAGTAATAGTACCTACTACCGACGCGACGGTTGTAATATCAATTTATTAACAATTTATACATTTTCACACTAATGATGGACCTAGGGCCTATTTAATAAACGTGACGATCCGACAATTTTGTCAGTTTTTGACAAATAAGTCAAATTGTCGCGACAAGTGCCGTTTAATAAAGATGACATTTATGTCCAAATGCGAACAGGTAAAAACTGACAAAATTGTCAAACTAAAAACCCGTTTCATAAAGGCGACAATTGTCAGATTTTACCGGTCGAGTCTAAGAAAATATTCTCTGACTTAACAAATTTTTCACTTTTTTTACATATTTGTCACAATACAATATCGAGGCATGCATAAGAAAGAACATGAGGGGAATATTTAAAAAATATAACAACTTTACGTCTGTTTTTGACTTGGACTTCGTTTTTGTTTGCTATTTGAAATGGGCGCCAAATTAATAATTTTAGTCCTTATACACCGTGTTCCGGACGATATATACATAAACTTCGACCAGATGTTCAGACCATGAAAATAAGCATTTTTCATTATGGACACATCAATGAATTCTTATTTTTTATTTTTTGTTAATTTTCATACAAACTAAATACCTTGACGTAAATCACCCGATATGCATGCCTCTTTATCAAAATTGGCTACGTCGTATTTTCATTCATAAGATTTGGCGGGCTGAAACTTGTCAAAACTAAGTTTCTTTGGTTTTTTATCTCGTTCCTTTTTTGAATGCGTTTAATGTTTATTTCCCTCAGACTTCAGATTAGTAGCACTGTCAATCCAACAGCCAGGAAACGTTGCATTTAAATATTCAAGCACTTGTGTGCCATAATGTGCATGAATATTTCGCCTTAGCCCAGTAGTTCCATTCTCTAGTTCCATTATGGGACTACTGGGACTTTTTTCTCCCAGTAGTTTTATGGAACTGGCATACAGGCTGTGGCGTAAATAGTGGTCCAACGTTTAGGGGTCGATACACCATATATTCAGCTATTACAAACAACTCATTTACTAGCTGTAATCCATCATGTTGGAGCCACATGGTTCGCAAAGTTTGAAGATCCACTTGGTCGAAAAATTCCAAGCTAGTGACGGTTCTTAGGAACTCTAAGTAATTGTCAGCATTTAGGCGGTGGGGAATCTCAATAGGGCTGATCACTTGATTGCTAAAAACACCAGCCCACATGTTTACAGAGAATTCAGTTTGATGTGACGCCTGCCAATGTAAATTCGGGTTGCTCTCATGCCACTGCACTTGATTTTTGGAATTGAATAGTCTTGTAAATAGGGCTTCATCCATCCAAATAATTTTTTGAAGCAGCATTGGATTATTTATCAGTTCATTCTCTGGCAAAAAAACAATTCTTGAGAAGTGATCAGCTGGTATTTAATTATTTATTTATTTAGTACATGGAGGACTTACAGCTAATAAAAACAAAAAAGGAAACCATAGTCACCAGAGAGCCAATTACAAATCCTCACTTATAGACAATAGAATAATAATTTATGGTGTGAGCACAAAAACAAAAAACAATTCGCCTAAACCAAAACAAGAATAAATATAAATATTTGGTTTGCAATTTATGTAACTGATTTAACAGATATTATGCCTTGGGATTTTCTGAAGTGGGGTAGGCATGCAAACCATATCTTTTCCACAGTTTCCACACTAGTTTATGGGATACACACACGGTTCTCCCAACGCGTCTCGTTGAGAGTGTAGGATCATGAATAATAAGGTTCATTATTCTGTTTTCTTGGGCAACGCTCAAATTGATTGCTCATTCAGGGCGGCGTGGTCTAATTCCAATCTCACAAAATCTCCTGTGTATGTTAATAAGTGTTCGTATATCAGGAATGCGCCGACCAGGGAATCGCCGGTGGTACTCTCGTACGGCCGCTGTAGCATTTCCGTCACAGAAACCGTAGACGAAATGAATATCAACTTGGTGTTGAGCCGAATACTCGTACAGCGGCGTAGTGAATGTTGTAATCAAAATGATTGATTAAATTAATCGGAAACCCAAAAGCAAAATACAATAAACAACAAACCTGACAGTTAAAATCATGCATGACAAATAACAACTTAGGTATCCATAGAAACCAGTTTAATCTCTTTGATAGAATGATCGTACTTCGTCGCTTACTCTCGGGTTCTTTTCGTACGTGCAAATGAAATGCAAAGAGCATTAGATAGATTTATCATTTTAATTGCACTAAGCGGCAACATAGGTCAAATTAAGACCCTTTTTTACTGCATAGCTCTATTCAATTTCATTAAATGAAATTACAAATAGCTTTGTAACGAAGCCTTTTTAAGCCTTTTTGCCTTAGATTTGATTTGTAAAACCTATAGAAGCGTTTGCCAAAGTTTATGGATAACATGAAGAACACGGTGTATATGAAAACAGACACGTTTTATTCGGCAAATTTAGGTCGTTCAGTTTGCACCAAATATTCATATTCACTACTACTGCTATCCGTCGACGAAGTTAACACCATTTTAAAAATTATTCGTACTAATGTAACTGCCGAATTGCCTTGACATTGGGTGAGGGTGCCTGTCAAAAAACCGACAAACATGTCCACCTGTCATGACAATAAATTTAGTGTTTAATAAAACAAATTTGACGAGATTTCCGGATAAATGTTCACCTGTCGCCTATCAAGAGAAACTGTTTATTAAACAGAAATATATCAAATTGTGACGACAATTCGACGTTTCTGTAGATTTTCCACCGTGTCAAATTTGTCAGTGATAATCTTTATTAAACGAAAAATTGTCAAATTGTCGGATTGTCATCCGTCGCCTGTCACCTGTCGTTATCGCGTTTATTAAATAGGCCCCTGGTAAAGAGATGTCAAAACCAAATGATAGTTTTTAATTGATAGAATACAGGAAAACAAAGAGATTGTAATACTAAAATATATTTTTTATCTAAACACTTTTCTACACCACAGGATCTTGTTGGTGCGTCCTTGTTCATATCTACTTTCCCATTCTATTCACACGCAACAAACATGTGAATTTATCTTGTCGTGAGTACTTCAATATGTCAGTTTTGGTACCTACTAATCCATCCGCTTGCTGTAGCCGATGCGTTGGGATACTAATTGCTGTAGCCGATGCGTTGGGATGTCTGCTTGCTGTAGCCGATGCGTTGGGATACTAGTTGCTGTAGCCGATGCGTTTGGATACTAATTGGCTCGCGGTGGGCTACAAAAGGCAAAAGGAAGTTAGGCTGCTCGTAACACCACCCTAGAGAATACTTCCTGCTGGTGATAAAAACGAACTTCAATTGACGACCGTAAGAGCTCTTCGTACCCGTGCAGTAGGTATAAAGTCAGGCTGATGTTTAAAAATGTGGAAAGTCATGGTGGAGGTCGTTTTTACTATAACAGTTTGAGCAGTTTGGTCCGAAACATGTGCTGTTTGAATTCGGTAAAACAAAATAAAAGTCGAGTCAGTACCGAGGGTTGAGTAATTAACAGATTGTTTGCTCATTTCTAGCGTTTATTATATTTTGCCATGATCACCAAATTATTTTACGTACATTCAATTGGTTTATCTTTAATCTACATATTATATTCCATGACTTTATTATGTTATGATAAGATGGAATTCTCGTAATGCGACTCATTTTGAGATTGTGGGCTTGGAAACGCCCATTAATTACCATGCTATTTTCGTTTAATCCCACCCTGCGATCCACTGTGTCGTCTCGTCACTATCGTCGAAGTAAGCGAACATTTTTTACCATCGTATTAATTGGTAATAAATTGACGTGAATGTAGGTGACTAATAATACAAATATTAATAGTAAATAGGTATACTATTAATATTCACATTAATAGTTATCTACATTAAAAAAAAAATGAAATGTTTTGTGAATAGGAAATTACTATAAATATACATAGTAATAGGAGTTACTAGGTATACCTACTTGGTACACCTAGTATACATATATACGTAGTTATATTACACCTAGTAATTCCCTATTCACAAAAGATTTTCCTTTTTAGATATCATGTAAGGTACCAAAACACCTACTGCAATCTGCACCCGAATTGCGTAATACACTACACTGGTAAACAAAATTTAACTTTTTTTTTTGTTTTATGAAGTTCCTAAACTGTTTCTTAATAATTTGAGTTCGCTGATTTCATATCTACCCTCAGTTTTTTTCTAGCAGCTCTAGTTTTTGTGATACAGGTACTTCTTAAAATTTCGTTACGCGGCTTACTTATATTTTTTTTGTGCAAGAAATTATTAAATTCCATAAATAAATCGATATGTCTACATTAAGAAGAACTTGCTTAAACGATCCAAATACTTTTTGTGCTGTTTGTGGTGAATATATGTTTCGAGAATGTCGTTTAAGTGCGTCTGACTTTATAAAAAAGGCCTACTTGGACTTCTTTGGGACGCCATCACAAGTGTTTAGTAACCCATGGATCCCAAATTTTGTATGTGGTAGTTGCGTAACATAATTGCGTTTATGGGCTAGTAAAAAAAAGACCTACTTTGAAGTTCAAAAGTCCTATTAAAATAAAAATTTGGCGCGAACCGACTAATCGATGGCTGTTATTTTTGTGTTGTGAATATTACCGGAAATAAACCGCAAAAATCGTTCCAAATGAACTTACCCGAATTTAAAATCAGCTATTAGACCAATTCTAAGTACCAGCGATGAACCTGTGGCTGATACGCAACCTAGGAAATAAAAAAGTCTCCAGACTACATTCAGCACATTGAGCAGCTCATGTTTCACTTTCAAAGACTAGGATGTAACATGAGCACCAAGATACACTTCCTCTTCAGCCATTAAATTTTGGCGATTTAAGCGAAGAACAAGGAGAACGCTTTCATTAGGACATTCGCACGATGGTAGAGCGATACCAGGGTCGTTGGAATGCAAATATGATGGCTGATTACCGCTGGAGCATTCAGAACAAGGCTGAAGTTTCGATTCATGCAAGAAAATCTTATAAAAGAAAGTTTGTTTCAGATTAGGTTAGATAAGAAAAAAAAAAATAAGTATTTTTCGCTAAAAATATAATATGGTAATATTTCAAAAACTAGAGATCTGCTAGAGAAAAACTGATAACAGATTTGGAATCAGCGTGGCGGTCGTGGCGGAATCATACAGAATCAGGTATGAAACTTCATAAAACAAAACTACTGTTTACCAGTGAGCTATCAACCACAATCTGAACGATTTTGAAGCAGATTGCTAATCCATTGCTTCATAAAATATGTTCGAAAAATTTGTCTGCTCAACAACGAAAATAATGCAATGAATGTTGTTAAACTGACAAAATGAAATCTATTCCTATTGATAGTGTGTTACACAATAAATTATCCCTCTGGTTGGTACTTCGCAAACTGAAATCTGGTTTAGCAATTTAATTTCCAAATAAAGGTGCCTCATGAATATTTCAAACAATAATTATGTACGAGTAAATATAATTCGATTCGCTACAAAACAAATTTCTATTATTATTTTTTAAGTTGAATCTAATGCGTTAATAATATAATAGGTATTTTTTGTAGTTAATCATTATTTTGTAGGATGGCATTACTTTAGAAATCTCCAAACTAAAATTGAAACGGATTCTTGAAATGTTGATAAACTAACATTGATTAACTAACGGAACATTGGCAAAATATTTTTGGTTGATATCCAGCCGAAAACATATGTTTTCTTAAAACAGTGAACACGTTATAAATGTCTTTGTAATATTGTTTGTGAAGCTACCAGGGGGATCAATAAATTTATTATGTAATAAAACTTCTACGAGTACATTTTAAAATATTCTTGTTTACTCTAACCCCTCAAAACAAACAGTCTTGAGTAGTTTTATGTTTTACTAATTATTAAATAGGATAAAAAGCCGTTGCCCTGACAAAAAGTTTCATGCCTTGACCAATATTTCTTTATATAGTAACAAGAAAAATGGCCTGCCAGAGGAAATCTCGCATTTATATTCCAATTCTAATTTTTTGGTACAGGAATTTTTCTCGAGTGTCACGATGCAGCAAATAAATATTGGTCGTGAATTGGAGAAATGAATCGATCTCGCTCTTATATAGATGATTCCGAAATTTTATCTCTCTCACCCTAATAGCCGGCTGACAAACATGTATCAGCGGTTAATAGGTGCGCTCACGCAGCTGTTGCGAACAAATCAGCTCGGATATAGCTGACACTGTCAAAAAGCTAACGCTTGGGCGCATTTTGTAGGCGACGAGCGGTGATAAATAAGTATACATTAATTGTATATTAGTATTAAGAATTGAGTTATCGCATCAACTCTAAAAATTAAATACCCTAGTTTAGTAGGGATTTTTTACTAAAATCATTATATTGAAATAAATAACTACCAAATAATCTTTACTAAACTACATCATGTTAATTATAAATTTACCTTAACGGGTTACACGCTTCATAAAATATATTTGATTATTTAATTTTTTTCATGTAATAATAAAGCAAATAAACGGTGAAATAGAACAGTTGTTTTTCCTGTTTGAGCGTACCAACTCCACTTAAAAAAGCCCGTTTTTTACCTCCTAAAAGTATTGTTCAATGAGTTTAATTGAGTTAAAAACTAGTAAGTTTTTTTTTTTTTCATGAGCGTAGCTAAATTAAAAACGACTTCATTAAATATTTTCAGTTTATATGATCAGTTCATACGCTATTAGCTTATGTTTTGTACCCCGACTTAACAAGCAAAGACATTACGAGGAGGGTCGACTCGTTCATTCAAGATCGGAGAAAGCATCCTACGTATTTAAAAATAGATATTGTAGAATATTTATTGGCCACCTCTTCGGGATTCGATTTAATATTAAGATTAGAAAAATATAGTACACACGTGTTTATGCGATGGATGCTAATTTGTTCGTGGATATTAGTATGTTCAAATAAAGGATATTTCTGTATGAGCAGTATTTTTTATAGTTAGGTAAACAGGTAATTGGAATCAGTTTTCCGTTATGACGTATTACGTATTGTTTGGACATTCCAATTTGGGCGTATGCATTGCATACCTACAATATGAAGGGATATGGTTGAAAACTATTCTGATCCAAAACAACAAATAATTAATTAATACATTCGTACAAACAAAAGGTCTAATTAATTTATTAACTGACATTTCAAGTAATTAAAATATTTCACATAATTGATTCATATGTTTATGTGAAATAAGTTTAGCGCTATTTTGAAGTCAGTGATTGACATAAAATAGTCCTTAAATATTCATGACTACTGAATAGAAACGCATAATTTAGTTTTTACGCTAAAGCGTTCTAAATGATAAATAATATTTATTTAGTCAATCGGATATAAACAACACTTTTGCGTGTAATTTTTTTTTAATCAGGATGGTGTCGCTATTTCCTAATCAACTACTCTGAAAAGAAATAACGAAACAAACTCGAGAGGTCAAAGTCTAAATTATTTGTAACGGTCCAAGATTTATAAAAATAATACTATTGTGATGTGTTGTTGAGGAGGGTGTATGGGTGGTTTTGCCTGTGGTGTTAATTAGATGTTATAACTAATATTGAGTGATACCAAAATATTTTTTTTTTTATATTAGGAGCTGTCAATACATGCGGTGTCTACACACGAGCTGCTGAAGCCAAAAGATGAACCATCATATTCATTGGCTGCTTCTACGAACCTTTGCTCGGTCAGCTTACATCACACAGGTTAGTAAAAAAAATATCTTGGTACTTCAAGACTAGGTATGTATGAAAATCATAGATGCTGATAAGACAGATAGAACTCTTTATTATTTACACCATATTCGTATAAATTACAGATATAAATGTAGAAATTAATTTGACTTTATGGTCCCGGCTGTCATTCGTAGATCTTTGACAGTTGTTACGGGTCGTCAGAAGCCCAAAAGTCTGACAGCCAGTCTTACGAAGGGGTATCGTGTTACCCAGTTACTGGGTTGTGGAGGTCAGATAGGTAGTCGCTCCATGTAAAATACTGGTATTCAGCTGCATCCGGTTAGACTGGAAGCCGACCCCAACATGGTTGGGAAAAGGCTAGGCAGATTGATTGAGTCGGTGGAAGAAATCTCTAAATCCAACTCTTAGAGTGTATGTCAATTGCAATTTAATATAAATGCGCCCTTTTCACCCGACTGCGACGAAGCCCAAATGAGGGACATGCTTTTAACTTTTATGTAGGTAATGATGAAAATTACATAAATGTACTACTACTATAACTTCTTGCTTTCCTTGCGGGGTAGGCAGGCAGGCTAGAGCGTCACATAAGCGTGTGGGGGTATGTTTGTTCGTTTTTTACAGATTAAACGAGCGAATGGATTAAACATAAAGGAGGTATCATTAGATTTGTCTCGACTCCGTGAGTAACACTGGCTGCCTTTATATAGGAATTAAAAAAACAAGATGAAATAAACACCAAACAAGATGACCCGATGAAGTCCCGTCTAGTTAAAATTCCGAGCAAAGCAAAGTAAGCAACCAAGCAAAACACCTACCCCGTTTAAGAGGACGTATACGTTGAAGAAGCAGATGTCACTCTATATCGGTAATTTGGGCTCTTAAAATTATTGGTCGACATATTACAGTTAAATATAACTGGTGTTTTTCTAAAATAAAAACGTTAACAATGCAGAAAATGCGAGAATTACATCATATTGTACAGATAGTAGGTTGTATTTATCGTAATTTCTAACATTTATTGAAGAGATTGTAGTCAGAGTATTTTTTCATAAATGGTAGAGTTTCTTGAGTGTTTATGTGGTTTTTAAGCTTTGTGATTAGGTACACCCCGCAATGAGGCTCGGGTTCTCTTTAGTTTTGTTTTATGTCATTAGTCGGTGTTTTGCTAATTATTAAATAAATATTTTGCATTGTAGAATATTTGATTAAGTCATTCAATCTAGTGTCGATTTGACAAGAATAATATTAAGCAATCTTCTTTTATCAGTTATCAACATTTATTTATTTAAAAAGCTCAATCTTAATAACTATAGGACTAATGAACAGAATTAACAAACAAACATTAATTAGCAAGCACAGAATTAGCACAGGATGGCTGAAATAGCGGCAGGTCACGGGAACAATCTGCGACTCCTGCATTCCTCTTAAACTTAAGAGAAGATTTATAAAACAATGGTTAGACCTGCCGTCTTGTGACTCAGAATGTTGGGCCACAAAAGGGGCAAATGAAAGGCAATTGCATGCAGCTGAGATGATATTGCTAAGAGAGATGTGTGGTATTACGCGAATGGTTAGAATAAGAAATAAGTACATCAGAGGAAATCTGAAATTGACACCGGTGTCTGAAAATTTGTGTGGAAATAGGTTGTCATGGTATATGGAATGTGATGCGGAGGAATGAGGGAAATGTCGTCAAGAAAGTTTTGAGTATTCATGTGGAAGGCTATACGAGTAGGGGAAGACCATAGAAACAATGAGTGGACTGTATGAAAGATGATATGGTTAGAAAGGGAGTGACTACCAAGATGAAGACTAATAGAGGAGTATGGAAGAAAAAGACATGTTGCGTCGACCCCAAATAAATTGGGATAAGAGCAGAAGAATGATGAGAACGAATATAGCGCTTTTAAAGCCTAAGTAGTTAGAGCTCAAAACGGTCACTCTTCGCCGATGGTACGGTTCGCCGATGGTACGGTTCGCCGATGGTACGGATCGCCGAAATCACTCTTAGTCGATGGTTGATTCCACGAATAAATCCATTGCCGATAGAACTATTCGCTGGAAACACCGTTCATCGATGGTTGCTTCAGCTACAACACCTATTACCGATGGAACGGGTCGCCGAAAAATTTCTAATAAATTTTTAGAGGTATGAGGAACAGGGTGTAAAGTTCACTCATACTCTATAGTAAAAGGAGGATCCTCCGACCAGACGGGTGTTGTGTCTGGTGGGCAACTGCCCAACGGTTGATGTCGGGATGTTGGATATATGCTAGTCACGCGGTAAACTCTGATAGCGCGATGCAGGATTTGTGACGCCAGGTCTTTGATGCGTAGTTCGCATGTGGCGTTGTTGAGTTGATACCGCAAAAAATTAAACACTATGGTTTTAACAAATATTTATTCGGATTGACCGTCAGATTGATGCGTAGTTCGCATGTGGCGTTGTAGAGTTGATACCGCCACAAATTAAACACTATAGTTTTAACAAATATTTATTCGGATTGACCGTCAGATCGAAACGGTATAAATGAAATCGCAAATTGCAAACAGCGGAAGAATTAACGTAACGCGTGCTAAATTGAAATAATCACTGTAATTCCAAATGTTCAACTTCTCAATTCTCAACTTCAAAGTCTCAGTTCAGAAACCGGGTAAGGCAGGAGCAACATTATGTGGTGCACAACTACTTAGGCTGCCAACGGTGAAACAACGCTTTTTTTGGTTTGACGATAGTTAGCGCCATTTATGACGTATACGCGTGCGTCAAGTGGACGTGAAACAACCCGACCTTAGACATATTCTCAACTTCAAATTATCAATTCGGAATCCGGGCGGGCCTGTAACTACTAAAAAGAAAGACTAATTGGATCATCTAACATCGTCCTTTATTAACAGGTTAATAAATTAAATAAATTTATGTTATCTATACTAGCTTCTGCCCGCGACTTCGTTTGCGTCGAAGTCGTAAGACACCACAATATAGGTACTAAAATAACAGCCACGTTTCCCGCCCACGCTATTACTTCTCTTTCACTTAGCGTTCTTTCTCCCTTTTTGAAGTGAATGAATACGTCTTTAAATTTGCTTCCATAGTGGAAGGCAATTCAGAAAAGTGATGATAACAACATCGGAGATACAGTTTGGGTGTTGTAGCTACATAGGTATTTATCATCTAGATATTACACCACTCGATAGCTAAAGAATCAAAGAATTCTTTACGTTAAGTCAGGACTGTCACGCATCACGCGCGGCGGATGGGATGCGTGCCGCCATTTTGATGTCTTTTCGCTGCGTCTCATAATTTCCGTTTAGTATAATTATCTTTATATACCTATATAGGGTGTACCCCTATCTATTCAAACACGAAATATTTGAAGAGATACATCTGTAGGTGGTAAGGAAGCCACGGAAACGATAAAAAAAAATTCTGAGTATATTATTTAAAAAATTAAATTATTTTAAATTACTTGATATGATGATTAATTATCAAAAGGCACCGCGCTGGTGCCACCACCATCGCCGCGTCCGGGTGGGTCATTCATAGAATTAAAAAAAAGTAAGTAAAGGTTTTTTGCTAAATGTCTCGAGCAATTTTAAAATTGTAATACATTATGTAAAAATATAAAACACTTAGATAAAAAAAAAAAATCGTTGCTATGGCTTTTTTACCACTTAACCATGTTTCTCTTAAAATATTTCTTTTTGCCGTAGATAAAATTAAGCATATATTCCCTCATTTCGATATGTGCACATTATAAAGACACTGTACATTATCATCATAATATTTTGTCTTGAAGAAGCTACAACGTTCGTTTGAGTTTCGTCAGGTCTCGTCAAGATCTATCGATTACCTACTTATATAAAACATTCGTGAAATAGTTACCGTATGTTAAAAAAAAAAAATTGGAATGTCGGCCTATACTCGATAAAAAGCCAAATCAAAATATGGGAAATCGTATACGGTTCGAAAGGGCTTTTCAAGAGTAATCCAGTGATACCCATAAAACACCATATGACAGAGTGAAGCGGTGCCGAGAATGTAAAAGAATCAAGGTGTCTGAGCGGATCAACGGCATTGCCAGTAAGTACATCTGGCAGAAAAAAATACCCGTTACGTACACGTATTCACGTAAAACACACGGCCGTGTCACGAAAAAGTACCCAATTTTTTTTTTGCTCGTCTCCTACTGGTCGTAGCATGATGTTAAAAAACCTTCCTCGAGAATTCGGCTATCAAGAATTTATCAAATCCGACTGGTACTTCCATAGATTAGCGCGTTCAAACAAACAAAAAACAAAAAATCAAACAATCTCTTCAGTTTTATTATACTAGGATAGATAAATAAGTTACATACCTATAATTAAGAAATCTCGGCGATTTGTCGAGTGACTCGAAAAAACAGTTCGAAGCAGGGGGCGGGTCACTAGTGATTAATAAAATCAATAAAAGCCAAACCATTACATACCAAACTATTAAAAAGTAAATATTTAGATGTATATTTAAAACTACCGGCGAAATAGAAAAACAGAACCGAAACTAAAGTTATGTATTTTTATTTTACAACAATATCAAAATAAAGCTCATGTTGCACATTGGCAATGATAGTGTCACAACACAATATATGTAGTTTTTGGGAAATCACATTTTATATTTATTTTTTATCTACTAATATTCTATTTAAAGACTATTTAACGCTGTATTATATTTTAACGGAATATTATATTTTACGGAAATTAAATTTGTATGATATTGTTGACCCTTCAACTTAGTATTTTTATGTGTTGTGACTCTCTTGTTGCCGATGTGGGAATTATGTTGCTGTATTGAAAAAAACATCAAACGTCGAAAAACTAGAATTTAAAAATGTTATATTATTTTTATCTGTATACTCGTAGAGAGGTAAAAAGCCCTGAATGATGACTATCAAATTACTTTAACAAACAAAAAGCTTTTATGTGTTACATACAGTATATAACTATTATGTAGATTGAATGGGATTCTGTCTATTACAATTCCCTCCTCAGCATTTAAAAGAAATGGAGCAGGTGAATTTGCTTAGGTTTCCATAAAGTCAGTAAGTTTTTCAAAATGTTATTAAAATTGTCGAATAATAATAAACTTTAATTTGTGCTTCCATTTTTCTAAATAGATAGTTAAGGTTCCAATTGCCAGCTCATCATTGAATAAAACTGGCCAAGAACGTGTCGGACCACGCTTATTGAAGGGTCCCGTAGTTGGGATTAATTTATCCCAAGAACAAACTTAACATTTATTCATTGTAAATGTAAGTTGCTCGGCTAATACTCGGTAACATGTAAACCCTACCTACCTAGCTGTGATAGTTTTCCTTTTACACATATCAAAGTAGACAATAGACGAGAAAAAAAAATCCTCACTTTATATCTAGTGGAGGTATTAAAAAAAATACCACTTTGTCGTCGTGATTAATATTATATGGTATACCCATACCAAATTTCAGCTTTCTAGTAAGTACTAAGAGTCTCTGAAATAAGCCGCGGACAGGTAGACAGACAGACAGACGGACATGGCGAAACTATAAGGGTTTCTTGTTTACTACGGAACCCTAAAAATGCCGTTGTTTTTTTTTTTGTTTTGTTTTTCCCACATACTAATTTACTGGCATGAATGTTATAATTTTTCGTTAAGATCTTTTAGAATAATGGGCAGTTCAGTTTTCATCACAAGTAATCGATTATATAAAACAATGGGATTGTAATTGGAAACACCTTGCCTTTAGGCTACGCATCCGATATCCTTGCGACGACGAACGAATCGCATATCATATTATAATTGGTCGGATAGATAGGGTAAGTAAGGAAATGATATACCTAATGTGCAATCTTAACTGTTTAACGTAAATTATTATGCAATATAATGCGAAAGTAAAATTATATTAAACCTATACCCAAAGTCTCAAATTAAGATAATTTATGTAAACAAAGGGGATAACATGTCAAAAAAATATCTTCGTGATGGTAATTCACATAAAATGGCGAAAAAAGAGGTTCCATTTTCTTTTAAGTACTGAATTTAAGAAATAATAATAAAAAAATAGTCATACCGTAATTATTTTTAATTTTCGGTTTAAAACAAAGTTATTAAAAAAGGAGATTTTCTGGTATAAAATATTTTATGATACTGGTAACAATGCAGGAGATCCAAACATTTTCACATTTTTTACATCTTCAACAACAATTATAATACAACTCTCATTCATAGATTCATATTGTATGAAGCATATCTAGCCACATTTTGGATGAAAACGGCTGTAAACTGTTTCGAGTGGAAATCGATTTTGGGAGGCCTACATCTAGCAGTGGACTTAAAAGGGCTGATTATGACGATCATAGGCCGCGTATGCGACACACTACATAAAACATTGTTTGGCAACGGTATTTTGTTTGCATAGTTCTTACAATTAATTCACTTTAATTTCATAGAAGATTATTTACAAAAAAAAAAAAATATGATAATTTTTTTGGCACCACTGTCCTGTCATTTTGACAGTGACATTTCTTTGTTTACATAAATTATCTGAATTAGAGACTTTGGGTATAGGTACATATGAAAAAAACAAATGTTAGTGTCTCGTTAACGTTTAGTACATAATTTATCATTCATTTTAGGCAATATGTCAATGGCAAATAGTATATCGTCGCCTTAGTAGCGAAGGGGGCTATTCCACAATAACTAGTTCCAAGATAAAGATAAATCAAAAATTCACCACTTGATTTTTTGGTCCTAGTTTCATTTAACTCCTTTCACGTCTGAATGAAAAACCAAACCTCTAGTTGAGCTATTACATAGATCTCTTCACCACCAGAATCTCCGTCTAACGACGAGTATGGTGGTGTTCGTAACTCAATTCGGTCAAAAATGTGTGGCTTAGCTCTCTTCACCACTAAGGTGACGATATGTGTGTTGTGTTCTGTATTTTTACATAATACCCTTATTATTACTGCAATGACTTGTGGCGTTTCAACTTACCGACCGAGGTTCAACGGCGCGTCGTACCACTTCAAACGTTCGTTGTGTTGGTACGAACTTAGGAATATTTAATTTACGACCCAGCCAGTATTGTTCATTCAGAACGGTCTCGGGTTGATTGGCGATATTAAAAGTGTCAAGCGCCCGCTGCCGGAAATTCATTGATAGATTTAATCGCCTTGCACTGAAATAACGTACCACGCAGTAGGATTTGATTTGAGGAGTAAATTGCTAAGTCATTAATGCCGTCCGGTCTCGGCGCGGCTCTCCGCACTAAAAACTCGAGCTATTTTCAGGGAGCTAACAGGGATCCTTGAAGTTTGAAATTAAAGTCGACTTGCGTCAGTATGCATATACACTCGTTTGTTATAGCAGGTTTTGTTTAAAAACTAGCTACTAAGGTCTATCGGCAATATTTCCCAAATGGTAAACTTTTACATCAATGTATGGTATGGTTGAAAGATGTTGGAAATCTGTTATGTAAGACTAAATACATATGGAAAAACAGAAAAAAAAAACAAGATTCAAAGAGCTCGTAAGTATGATAGCGTCCCATATATGGTTCTTTTCTAGTATCCGTGTTTAAGATTCTTGACGTTAATCATAATCACAATCATCATTTATGGCATCCATGTAGTTTAAGTCCGTCAAATTACGAAATAAGGCTCTTCCAAACGGGCGCGACATGCGACGCGACACAAAGAAACCACGTGCCGCGCGACGAGCGGTCTCTTTGTGACGCGTCGCGTGTCGCGCCTGTTTGTAGGAGCCTATAAGTGAGGAATAAAGGCAACGATACTATACTATCATACTTTGCGATATGCCAAAGCTAGCCCGCAGCTCAGTAGTTACTGGTCAGCTGGGAATATCGATAAATAGGTTGCTTTCGTCAAGCCGCTCGACTTTCGATTAGGCGCATCGGCCAAATATATTTAATTACTGAGTAAGGTACACTAACGACATAAGGTAATCACAAGTATTCAGTACTCTGTAAATACATCACTTATAGGCATGCACATCATTCTTATTAATAGGTGAACAACTATCCAATTAAAATGTTAAATTCCTAAATCATTACAATATTAACAATAAAAATTTAATACACAATAAAATTACCAAATAAGATAAGAGATTAAATTAAAAATAATACATTTCGTCACATTGCATGAGAGCAATACAACCATACAAAATTACAATAAAATATTCGCAAATATGAAATAAAGTATCTAAATGACATGTTAAAAATTTTCAAAGGAAATTATTATTAGATTATGAAATGGTATTGTTAAAATGGCCAGAGATAAAGATATGGCCATACTATATTACGATCAGACCACGACACTATATGTATAACGCAGCCATTTTACTTGCTCTAGGTCTCGTGTCATAGATTTAAACTTAGTTACATAATGACACGTCATACATAAGTATTCATGTTTATAATATGTGGGTAGGTACAAAATATGTTTACATTATAATCACAGCCTTCTGTTCCTTGCTATACTCTATGTATGAGATCATTGTGTTACACTGGTAGGTATAAGCTCATGTTGATATATAATATGTAATTATGTCTTATAGACCACTGTCTACATCGTACCTGTATAAGCAATGGATCGTCTCACTGTTATAGGAATAATTACTTACCAATCAGATTAGAATGTCTGACTGATTAATCCCCATAAGATGGCCAAATGGGCGGCACGAGCTGTTGTTGGTATAATGCAACTTTTCTCGTTATGAGTAATTCGGACGATGCAGCAATAGTCAGACATTTCTTACATAAGGAGGTACTTAAATTAGTATACCTACTTTATTTAATTTACTAATCAAATCACACATAATTATTTGTTCAAAATGAATAGTTGCGCAAAACAATGAGTCAGATTAATTAAGATCGTGATTTGAAATGGCAGGAGGCATAATGAGGAGTTAGAAAATAACGCAATTAAATTAATTTTGGGTAGAGATACACTTTTTATATAATTGCCATATGAAACTGCGTGACAAATGTGTGGACCCGTTCTTAACAAAATATGACTTTATATGTACATTCGTAAGAAAGCCCACAAAAGGAATCGAATTTTGGAATTCGTTCGGAACAAGCCAAAATTCCGTATCTAACTATATCTATACTTATGCTAAAACAGAAGAGTTAGCCTAATTCTTGAGGAATGTTATAGGCTATGTAACATCACGCTACGACCCTTAGGATCTAAGAAAAAAGAAAAAGTATAATAGCGCAGTTGGACAATGCGATGCGACGGGGTGGGGCAGGAGAACAAAATTCAAAAAATTCTCGCGGAGAACGAAGATGGGCGGCAGAAGCTAAATGACAAATATATGATCATATCCATGTAGTCACTTTGGTTAGGAAACTGAACAAATATTTTTTCTTCTGCGTTCTAAAATTGTTGAAAACAAAAAGTTATAAGCTTGTTGAGTATTTTGCCTTTATTAAGAAAGAAAGAAAGAAAGAAAAATAGGTTTATTTGTCACAGAAACACGTGCATACAAAAAGATAATTAACTTGAGTAGGTGGTATAAAAGAGTGCTGATGTTGCCGTGATGGCCACTGAAGACGTGCAAGAATAACGTGTTAACGGTTGTTTAGTTTATGAATTTATATATGGTTTATTAGTATATTCCTTTTTATTTCTAACTACCTTTCTGTAGGCGACTTGGTACTCGTGATTTCTTGTTCCCCTGACGGCGACGGCCCGACCCAAGCCCGTTCGCGATATTATTTTGTTTTCACTTTATTTATTTGAACTCGGCTCCTAAGGGTCACAGTGTGGTGTTAAATAGCCTATAACCTTCCAAGATTTTATCAAATACGACTGGTGGTTCTAGAAATTACCCCCTACATACAAAGTTACAAACAAATTTTACCTCTTTATAATTATATTTGTATAGATGTGCGTTTTTCCGTGTCTTTTATGTCCTGTCTATTATGTATCAACTTCATATCAGTTTAATCGTCATCGTGAGAATATCATGTTCTGGTAATCTTGGTTTAATCGATGACAAACGTGAAATCGTTTGGTTACAAATGGGAGTTGCTGCTATCTTTATCCCTATCACGAATCATTATCTCGAAAGCGTCAGTTTTCTTGAATGATTGAAAACACTGCCAGCCGGCTATAAAGCAGCATTGCAATTATTTGTTTCAGGTTATAGAAAGTTCGAGAGTAGCTTTAAGCCTCAGAGTGCTGCAGACTACGTTATTGCATAGAGATCGAAGCTGCAGAGGCTGAATCCAATGAAATTAACGTAGTCGTGGTATTTTCCAAATATCAGGCTTTAGCAATCTTTGCCAGGGTTGCGGGTTTCTCCGTAAGGGATACCGTGGAGAAGTTGTATGATAATTTCCCACCGAAAACTAAGGCTTTCGCAATCGGGAATCTGTATAATGGACAAATGTTCTAGGTTGTGATGTAACTCGGAAAAACCATTCTTCCTGCTTCCCCAACTAGTTTAGTGCGAGTACAGTTTTGCAGTTCTGTTTAACAGGCTAGCTAGGGCTTTTAAGACTTTTCCAAATACGTTCTCAAACTCAAACTCAAACTCAACTCAAACTCAAACTCAAACTCAAAGCATTTATTTCAAATAAACCAATTACAGGCACTTTTGAATTGTCAAGGGGTCGGTCAGTCAGAAAGATGAAGGTAGTTGCCCATTCCAAAGCGTAGTAGGTTCCTATGGAGAAGAACGGACAAGAAACTCCATGGACACTCTTTTAAAACAAAAATTATTGTTACAAAATATGGGTTACATCATTCATGTTGAAGTTATACATGTGAGAACAATGTAGAAAGACGTGCACGTTAGAAGCGTCCGTAATAGAAACAATTCAAAAATTAAAATATGCCGTGGCAACTAAGAGATGACCAGTCCCAACTGACGGCGCCCGTTCACGAACATGACGCATGGATCAGCACCATTTAGCTCAACCATTTTGAAGGGAACTTAATGATCCAACACACACGCCACCACCAGCGAGACATTTGAGTGAGCATGACATACTCTCAGCCGCCAGGGCACATTCAAGTCAATAAAAGACATATTACCCGGTAAATGGTAGCTCTATAGTACATAGTACTCACACCTGTGCTATGCAATTATATAATTCAAGGACATTGAGTTTATACAATGCAAAAATAGTTTACAATCTTCAGCAGCTCCAATAATATTTTCAAATGCTAATCAATCAGTTTATGCGCCCTTATGGAGCAGGACCAGCATTGAGTCAAGCATTTTTGTCAGCAATTTATAATATGCTTGGCTGCATTGTGTGCGTTTTATACAAGTTTTAAATTTTGTTTCGTTCAATTGGAGTATGTGGGGAGGTATTTTATTGTAACATCTTAAACAGTGTTGTTATGAAGCCCTGCCATGTCGTCATTTCATTTCTTGTATAGCAGAAATTTCCTTCACCACTTTTCCTGTGATTCGTCATTCCATCTTTGAAAGCTGTTGTAATGGCCAGGGCTCGGTGTGGGAAATAAACCAAACTTTTTTTTATAAATTAGCAAAATAAGGTAAGTATTATCTATAAGGTGACAGATAACGAGAATAAAAAACGACGATAAAAAAGTATTGTTTGCGTCGCTTACAATAGCTGAAACATTCAGACGTGGACAATGCTGTTTTTCTGTACAGCTTGTAAAATGTTTATTATTATATTTAATATAAGTCTTTATGACTTATAATATATTAAGTTGTATGTTTATTTGATCGAGTATTGCAATATCGTAAAATTGTAGACAATACACCTGTTTTCTTCGGTGGGGTCCATAATAGCTAATTTTAATTGCAGAACATCCAGAACAATAATCTTCAAGTGGTTTCCGTCATACCTCTTTCCATTCTTCATTGTTTGTTTTTAAATACAGAAATTCTTCCATCTTGCTGCGTTACTTACGTCTGCGTTGTAAAGAGCTTATGTTTTGAGATTGTTTGAGATATAAATACACGATCTGTGGTGGTTGAGGTCTGTATGACTATACTCCATTTATAACATTAGACAAATAGCTGTTCTCACCCTTTCGTTATTTCGATGTAAACGTTTAATAAACTCCGTTATTTCACGATAAATACAAAGCACTGTAATCTATTTACCATTTACATTAAAAAAAATAACTCTAAAGTGCAATATTATAATTTCAACAATATTACACAATAATTGTCGTTATTTAGCCGTTATTTGTCTAATGCAAATGCAAATGTAAATGGAGTATAGGAGGTTACCGCCAAAATTGGAGTCAATATATGTGGCATACTTGGGGTATGCCACATATATATAGACTCCAATTTAGGCGGTAATTTCGGCAGCCCATATTTCTTGAATCAGTACAATTACCTTTTCTTTTGCCTCCAACCACTTACACACTTTAGCCAGTAGAACAGTTGAACCCAAGGTTCTATCGTTTTTTGTCGCCTTTAACGACAATGGATATCCAATAGAAAAGAGCCTACAAGTTGCAAGTAAGGAAAATTCAAACCACAAAGTCACTAAATGCGTATAACGTTAAACATGAAAAATCTAAACACATTATTCTGTCTGTCATCAGCAATCGATTCAAAACGGTGTTTTAAATACGTTTAGCGCTAAAAGTTTTTAGTGAGTTTTGGTGCAAGCGATCTTTAGTCTAGCAAATACATTTTTTTTTTCTGACTGACAACGCACATCCTAAACTATGTCAAATTTACTTATTCCTATGAAATAAAACGGTCTAAAAAAATAAGTTATTGTTAAAAAAAAAACCTACCTAACACGCACTCTCTGGAGGCAAGAAGGAGGAAGATAAAGTTTACAATACTTGCATAAGAAGGCAAAAGCAAAATAGCAAAAAAAGGTAAAAATTGTGCTAAAGAGAAATAAATGAGAGGGTTTATTTTATAAGAGCAAATTTAGTTAAAGGATTAAAAGAGTGCTAAAGAGGACTAAAGAGGGCCCGAGGGCTAAAGAGGGTAAAAGAGTAAAAGAGGGTAAATTAGTTATAAGAAGGAGGACGTAATAATTATAATAATTAGTATTTAACTAAAGCTTGTGAAAGTGAACATTAGGCAGCCCTATCCCGAAGCATTGATTGTGGTCGTAAAGTAGCCCGCGTCGAATCCAGTACAAATATGAGCGTGTACTTCTGGCTTTTATGTGTCGCGTTGAGCCACCTTTAACACAGTTTACACCTAAATCGATTAGACATCGAGAGAAATCGATTAGACTTGTGCTGATAATTCATTTACGATAGAGGCTTTATCATTGCAATTCTTGCGTTTCAACTTATACCACCTACTCGTACCTATGGAATAACTGAATTTAGTCAAACTTACGTAACATCACTAGCATAAAACGTTTCATTGTTGGTTTTCAAAATGTTTCGTTAAGATTTACCATCTCATGTATCTTAAGTTTTCTCGTAATCTAGCCAAAGAAAAAAAAAAAAAAAATAACCCAGTTTTTTTTTTACATTTTTCGTTCTTTTTTTAAATCATTAAATTATTTACGTGTTGAAGTGGTGGATATTCATTTTTATATCGCTACACTACCTACATGCGTTTAGGTAAAAAAATTGGTCAAGTGTGCTTGACATTATCTTTGGCTTACTCTCGTTTTAAGGGATCCGTAGCCAAATGAGAAAAACGAAACTCTTATAATTCCATCATGACCGTTTGTACGTCTGTCGGACCGTGTGTCCGTTTTTCTGAAATTCTGTATTTGGAGACAATTTGCAGTATAGGTAGTGATGAAATTGGGAAAAAGGTGTACCGCTAAGCAATGGTGTAGTGAAATGACGAAAAAATATATTGGGGTGTGTGGCACTCCCCATACTTCAACCAAAGGAATGGAAATAAATATTCAATGCACATAAGCGTGAGGGGTATTGTTTGGGTCTCATAATTAAAAATATTAAGATTTCTGAGTGACTTTGCTATTTAAGTCAACAGTTTTTGCGATACTTATGGAATATTTTCGGTTACCACCACTGAAATAACATTATTCGAGTTTTTTCGAGAAATACAATGAAATACAAACTTGTTTTTGCGGTCATTAAAAGCAATACTGTGCATTCGTAAATATTCATATCGACTACGGAGTGCTTCACTTCGCGTGATTCGACACACACTTGGCCGTTTTCTTTTTTTATTCTACGGAATGTATTTGAATAGTTCACACTAACCCGTAAATTGTACCTACTAGTTAAATAACATGTGATTAACTCAAGCATTGGGCTTATCTAAAAGAACGACATCGTTCATATCTAGCGGGCGCGGGCGCGCAACGATCTCTTCGAGCCCCTGACGTCAGCTCGGGTCGCGTCCCCTTAACCTCAGTGCTCTTGTTGCAAACTGTTCATAATTCAATCCGATTACAATAAAAAGTGCGATATGTGCCATGATTTTACGATACTTTGGTATTTGATGACTTTCAAGCATACTCTTGAAACATAGTTTAATATTTTTACGTCACACCTGGCCATAATGTGAGTTTTACCGCGCGCTACGAGTACAGTAAAACTCGCATTGTGGCCAGGTGAAGACGTAAAATTGTGTACTCATCACGGGCTGTAAAAAAGAAAGCCCTCTATCTATAAAAAAGGCTTTTTTTCTTTTACAGCCCTTGGTAAGTAATGTACTATTATTGCTGCTGAAGTTTAGGATGGATCCTGCATTTCCATCTATCGGTGCGAATCACGCAATCGTAAAGTATTAAGTAAAATAAATCTATTCATAAAATGGAGTGCTATTCAATTACAACAGAAAAACGTTGTCTTTTTATAAATACCTATCTACCTTTCTAGCTTAATGTAATTCAGACTGAGGGAATGGGAATCTTCATGAACGAAAAACCATCAGATTAACGTGTAGTAATTACTTATTTTATACAATATCGCCGATCGCCCGTCATCGTTGTTTCTGAGGCCTACAATGCGTATGCATACCTTACCTAGAACCTTACGTTATTAAACTTTATTGTTTGAGAGAACAATTACCTTTTGTACGAGTTGGGTATCGACGCCATTATCAGTAGACGCGTTAAGTAACGCCGGAGGCTCGAGTTCTACTATTTAGCGTAAGTCGCAAAGGCTACCATTACCACCTTTTTAATATGTCTTTGTTTGCATTTCATTGGAAACATAAGCTGCGCTGGAAATGGCTTACATACTCGTACAAAACATTTTATTAAATAATAATTAGAATTGAACAGAAAGGAGCTACAGGTTTTCGGCTGACTTAATTCAATGAGACTGCCAACTGGATAAAAAAAATGCAAATTATTTCACACAGATATTAGTTTCGTAATCATCTCAAAGATAACTCAATCATACAAATTTACCTAAATGTGTTGGTTTACAAATGTAACTAAGATTATTTACAAACAATACCGAAACTCTTTTTCAGCAATTCCAAACATCTTACTAGAGGTTAATGGCTGTTTACGTTTTGTTCTCAAATCAACCTGACTTCTTTTTCCTTCGTAACCAGGTGTTTAATAATAGCCGCCTCAAGGTTTATCACCCCATATATACAAATAGGTCACTAATTGAGCGAAAAGATTATGTTACTTGCCTTAAGGTATAGCCAATGTAATTGCTACCTTAAAATAGGGGCTACAATTTTTTTCGATACCTAGAATGGGTGATGATGGTGACGCCATCATGCTATCATTGTTTTTGTTAGTTAAGTGGATGATGCTAAAATACCTTTTTTGAGTTCTGTAGCCAAATGGCTGAAATATAATAATACCTTTTTGATTTCGTCATGGCCTTCTGTCCGGATGTCACACAGCCATTTTACTCGGAGACTATTTGCACAATGGTGCCGATTCCATTGTTCACAAATTAAACTAAATTTAAGTTCAGCGCATCTTTTTCTTTCTATTGCATTAAGAAAAGGACAGAAGAAAATTTTTAGTTTAGTCCTGTCAAATTAATCGGTGCCTGTCACTACTCTATGCAAGTTTAGACGTGATTAAAAACTTGCCTACTAAAATTTACGTCAAGCGCTGCTTTGATAGGACTAAACTAAAATTTATCTTCTGTCCTTTTTTTTTAATGAAATAGAAAGAAAAAGATGCACTGAACTTCCGACTGATCACCATGTTCGGCAAGCCTATCCCTTAGGAGAAGCGAGCCAAATATCTAGGTGTGATTCTCGACCACCATCTCTCCTTTTCTGAGCACCTAAAGAAGGTACGCGCTCGCGCAGCCTTCGCTCTCTATAGGCTCCATTCCATACTAAATGCAAAAAACAAATTGTCACGTCAATTGCAAATTGCGCATTTACACCGCGTGCACCCGCCCCATCATGACCTATGCGAGTCCTGTCTTTGCACACGCAAAACCCCATCTCATCCATAAGATGCAAACCCTACAGAACCGATTCTAACGTAAAATCACGGGAGCCCCCTGGTTCGTTCGGAACACCAACCTCCACGTAGAACTCAAAATCCTCACGATAGCCCAATTCATGAAGCGCATTTTAAAGCGCTTCTTTGATACAGCAGCCACTCATCGCAACGCACTAGTTATGAAGGCCGCAAATTATGTCCCCTCACAAATCAGTAGGACCTGCCGTCCAAGGCGTGCACTGACCGACCCAGACGACCCCACTACTCTCCTCCAGGAGAGTCGTAGGGAAACTAGTACAGTTCGCAAGAGAATACACAATACACGATCGTCATTCCGACCTCGCCGCCGAGGCCCCGCGCGAAACCCCCGACTAAATAGTCCTCCCCCCGACCCTTGCTTGTAAGTGAAGCGCCAGCACGCGCTTTAGCTGAGCAGCCTGTAGCTTTAAATCCCCCAGAAAATAATCATAACTCTGATTTTATCCAGCCACCGACGACGGTCCCTTGCCACCCTCCCTCCGACGCTGCCCTAAGCCAAGGTTCGTACCCTACAGGGGGTGCCCTTATTTTTACGCCCTGGCTGGAGGCATTAAGTTTTTAGGAGCTTAAGGCAACCACAGGAAAGTCCGGTTAAAGAGTAGCAACCCCTCGTGGTTAAACTCTGAGATGCCCGATATATAAAAAAAAGCACTGAACTTAAATTTAGTTTAGTTTGTGAACAAGGGAATCGGCACCAATATCGATGAAAATTGTAAAGTAGGTGTGTTCAGTGCACCGCTAAACAAAGGAGGAAGGCAATGACGAAAAAGAAATCGAGTGGCATTCCTGCCATACATGTAAGCAAACAAATAGCGTGGGGTATTGTTGGATCCCATAATTAAAAAGATGATGATATTTTTAAGAGACTTTACTATAAAAGCCAAAGGGTTTTTTTAAATATGGGATTATTTTGGTTACCACCACGGAAAAGACTTTGATTTCATAGTTTTTTCGACAAATACTATGAAATACAAATTTATTTTGACGGTCAATAAAATCAATACTGTGCATGCCGACTATGCAAAGTCAAATCATTTACTTCAAGTAAGCAAGGCACTTTTGAAGATCAAAATTTACAAGGAAATAAAATGGATTCTAGCTGCTCCTTCCAAAAGGTAGTTTAGTTTGGAGAAGAATTGGCAAGAAACTCCGTAGCTGCTTGGTTCGACACGCACTTGGCCTGTTGTTTATTTGTTTGTATCTTTCCTAATGATTGGAAAGCCAGGGATTAGTACCTAAGTACGTAAAATATTCTTAATTCAATAACTTAGGCCTTCAGTACTACAGCTTGTCTCTTAAATCGTTGGGCCCCACGTTATCGAATTTTAACGGCCAAACTTCTTTTAACTCTAGGTATAAATTTTGATTAGTGATAACCCAACTTCAGCAACAGAAAATAAAAAATAAAAATGTAATTGTCTATTTTTATGGAAGTCATTGTCCACAAGATACGAGTATTACTGTAGGTATATTGGAGAAGGAGTAAAATTCGTACGGGGTCAAATCCAATGCATTTAGGGGGTGCGACATAATACTTGCCTTTGTGGAAAAGCCGATGTGAATGATCCCACAAAGCTTTTGTATGTCCTTAACTTAAAATATGGAAAAAAAATCGTAATGGTCGTGTTTCTATAAATGGTATCTATGTTTAAAGTTTATATAAAATTGAATTTATTCTGATATTGTAAAATAAAATATTTGTCAGTAGTGTCAGTACAATTTATTCGATTAAACATTTTCAATAGAGATGTCAATGGCTTCATATCTTGACTTGGAAGTGGTTTCGCCCGGAGTAGGCGAATCACTACTTTCAATTTATAAGTTTTTGCCTAGTCGAGATTAGCTACGAACCTACTTAGGTTCGTAGCTAATAAAACATACAGTGGCCTACCAATATTTGAATGTTTAGTACGAGTAGGTACTTCAGTCTCTTTATTGTTTGAATCGAAATTATGCTGCCCCATCTTCAAAAAATATTCAACCTCGCCTAAGTTTGTTACTTCATTTATTCATATTCTTGCCAGTTTAAAAAAATACAACGTCACTAGTACGGAGTTCTTCCTAAAAAATATATTAATAAAACAAATAACCACGTCGTCAAACAACAAATCACAAATAACAAATCGTCTACTAAAACGATTTGATAAACCAATTAAAACTAAAAAGAATGACAAATTTTATGGGTTCCGTTTTTCCATTCGGTTACGGAAACCTAAAATGTTTAAGTATTACACACACAACAAAAAAGTTTATTTTTTATTGTAAACCTTCCCGAAATAAATGCTCTAAAATCATGGTGAAAACCGCATTAACATCCATTGTGTAGTTTTTTTGAAGATAAGCGGTCACACAGACGCGCGACGGAAATGAAAAGCGACTATGTTTTATAATAGGTCGGAGAAAAAGTTATTTCGTATTTTATAGGTATAAAGTTATAGTAAAATATTTTTGCCTGTACTGTTTGTATTTGGCTGGTGTTTTTACCATTAAATAGATGACATTTAAAAAAGAAATAGAAAAGTTAAAATATTTCCCGCCATTTTTTTTTTTTTTTGACCTTCTAAATGAGTGGCACTAACGAAGAAATTTGATACATTTTGAAGTTGTAATAAAATATAAAAAAGGGAAAAATGCGAAACAAGCCGCGGAAAAAAATTGTGACGTTTATGGACTTAACACAGAGTAGCACAAAATTGGATCAAGTGTTTTCAGTCCGGGAATTTTGATATCAAAGATGCAGCTCGCTCTGGTCGCCCTGTTACAGATAAAAACAATGCTTTTTTTGAAAAAAAATGGAGCAAGATGGCATATTAGGAGTTACGACATAGCTGAAGAGTTAGGTGTTGACCATAAAGAGTTTAGACCCATTTGAAAAATTCTGGGTATACAAAAAAGCTCGATATTTGGATGCCACACGAGCTCACTGACAGAAAGAAACCTAATGAATCTATTCATTTGTGATTCTCTATGGAAACGTAACGAAACCGAACCTTTTTTGAAAAGCCTATGACAAGAAAGTGCGAAAAAAATCATGTTCAAAGAGCAGTCAAGCTCCACAGACTATAGCAAAACCCGGATTAACTTGCAATAAGGTGATGCTGTGTGTATAGTGGGATTGGAAGGGCATCGTTCATTATGAGCTTTTACCGCCGGGCAAAACCATCGATTTAGATCTCTACTGCCAACAGCTGACGAGACTCAAGCAAGAAATTGAGAAAAAACGGTCGGAATTGATCAACAGAAATGGTGTGGTCTTTCATCACGATAACGCTAGACCACACACATCTTTAGCCACTCAGCAAAAATTGAGACAGCTTGGTTGGGAAGTGTTAATGCATCCACCGTATAGCCCAGACCTTGCACCCTCTGATTTCTACCTGTTTCGGTCTCTTCAGAATTCCTTAGGTAGTGTTAGGTTAACATCAAGAGAGGACTGTCAAAACTACTTATCGCAGTTTCTTGATCAGAAGTCCCAAAATTTCTAAAGAAATGGGATTGTCACTACCTACAAAATGGTAACAAGTAATCGAACAAAATGGCACATAAATATATTATAATCGAATGTAAATAAACTATGAAAAAAAAAAAAAAAAATGTCTTGAATTTGTATAAAAAGTACGAAAGAACTTTTTATTCAACCTAATACTAGGTATACTTAGGTATAGAAGAAGCAGTCTTGTTTTAGTCGTGAGCGTTTACCAGCATAATAGAAAGAAAAAAAAAATCGGACAAAGCAAACCAAAAAAAATTAAACCATCTATCGACGTTATGCAATATGCACCACAACTCTACAGGTGTGCATTTTAGGTACGTAATCCACCACAACAATGGTATTAGCACTGCTTTCGTCTTATTCGTGCAAATGTCGGATGAGTGTTATGAACCATTTTTTGTAGCAACTTTATTCAGAACTACTGGAGCCCAAGTCTGCTATTTTTATAAGTCACTCTACTCGTAACACGATCCCATTATCATTTTGCTAAAAGTTCGTAATCTGCTAAATTCATAATGGTCGATCATTGGTCGGTCAATGGTCTCGTAATAGAATTGTATTACAATGGCATTTTGAAAATTTTTTCATGCCAGATTTCATTTATATATATTTTTACATATTATTTATTAGTGTTATAAGCAATCTGAAGTAGTAGGAAGTTGGAAGTTAAGTAGGAAGTTTCATTTGTCATTATGTACGAGATTACCAATTCTTTCAATGGAGTGTCAGTGGCTGACCATTGGAAAGTCATAATGACGCCATTATATTAGTAGATTACCAAACTTGTCAAAATATACAATTATGAAATCAATGATAGACCATTCTGACACTATTGTAATAGCACAACAATTAGCAATTAGCAATTCTGTACTATTGTTGTATATTGAGGCCCTGTCTGTGTGAGATTATTAGGTTGGACGCACTGCAGAGGAATGAGGGGTGTTGCCTGGTGTTGCTGCTTTTGCGGTGTGAGATGTTGGTGCCGTAAGTCTCTCTTGCTTCTTGTAAAGACTGGACTTGACCTTATCTGGTCTGCATTGTTTCAAGTCGACTGTCTGACTTACTTAGGCCCGTATTACAGAATTTCACTCAAAACTCAAGCATTACTTAAAACTTGTTTAAAGCCATTTGATTGGTTGGAACTAGTTTTAAGTAATACTTGAGATAAATGATAAATGATTTATTTCTGTAAGTAGGTTTTTACAAACACTTTTACACGTCAATCATATTTTAAAACTAGATGAGGTCGGCTTTTCGTATCTGACTACTCTGAGAAGAAAGACCGAAACAAACTCAGAGGTCACAGTCTCTTTTAAAGTCCAGACATAATCTTGGTCAAATCATGTGAAGACCATGTAGACTGGTGTCTGAAATGGTCTTTTGAAGAAAGAACCACACAGATTGAGTGGACCTGTCCATTCAGTGCACGCATTTGTCAGTAATCGTGCAGCTCAACTCAGAACATAAGGAGCTCAACGATTCGACGAACTTGAGTAAGGATCTGTATACGGGCCTTAAGGCTGCAGTCTCGCAAAATTCACTCGCGGTGAGTTATTTGCGCAACTTTGTATTTTTTTTTAAACAAATTAAAGAAATAACATGAAATATTATTATTGCACAGAAATCAACATAATATAAGTAATAGCTAGTATTTTCTTTTTAGTACATCGAGGTGGATTATGTTAGGTAAATCAAGCGTTGAATACAGCTCTTTCTGCCCAATAACATTTCGAGGTATGTTTGTGCTCCTACTTTAGGGTAATTAAGAATTATTTCCAAAATTTGTTCAGCGCATAATTAGCTGAACATTCTCGTCTTCAAAATGCGCTGATTAGTTTTTTCTAATTATCTTTCATTTTCTTATTTAGGAAGTCACAAAGTCATCAAAATTCTCTGTTTTTATCTCTTAATAAACGGTTTGTTTCTTATATAAAATGAATCGTATATATGTAATAATTAAATTATTTTAATGCCAAGAGTACAAAGAAACAAATACAAAAAAAAAATTGCACCTAAATCACCTTACTCTGACAATAATAATAATCTCAAAAGACCTAAAAATCGTCTAGTGCGCAATGTAAGAATCGCGTGCGGTGAGTCCACGCGCCGAGCATCTTTTTGGGTATTTTTATAACGCGCCTAATCTTCCCATTGATAACTCGTAATGCATAAAAAATGTGGGTTACTAGTTGTCAACGTATGACCATCGTTATGTTTCATTAAACGAGTATCTGATTTGGAGGCTGTTTGGAATAGATGCTTTTTAGACGAGATGAGTCCCACAACTCGTAAAACATTCAGAAGCCAGTTATTCAACGGCATGGGTAATTCGCACTGCTCCCGAACTAACGTTTCACAATTGTTATTTGTTATTAATTTCACGAACGATACGCCGGCTTTTAATGTTTTATAAATACGACGCATTGTTCTATAAGCGACACAATACCTTGCGGTGTTCGCGGCTCGGTTCGAATCCGATATGCAACTACATCGGCGTGCGGGGCGTCTGTCTGACGCATTTTTCAACACGCGCAGTGTGGAAATCATACTTTTTCATTTTGCTTTATGTATGAGGAATGTTTTTATCTTAAATTCTAATTTTTCATACATAACCATTAGTCCAAAATTTTTGGGTACCAAAAATGTTATTATGGCTGAAAACCAGCGCTGGGGCTCTGTCTCGCATAGGGTCGCAGCATTATGCTGAGCGATGGCCGTTTTGCGTGGATGTGGCGCATATTTTCCCCCAACTTATTTTCGTGTTTGTGATCTTTCTCTGCGTCATGTTTGCCGCAAATAAACGTATTTTCTTTCTTTATTTTTCTTCTTTTCTTTATTTTAATTTTATCCTTGTTTCATAGGCAGTACCTAATTCCTAATTTATACTTATAGTTTATCCAAAAAATAATCGGATAAGTAGTTTAGTTACGATTTACCAATGTTACCATGGCCACGTGTAGTACCTATAAAAGTATGTTGTGTGCATGTTTAGCTACCTACAACGTTAAGCGACGAATTCCAAGAAACCCGTATCGGGAGGCACGTACGCGTAAGATTGGCTAAATCTCAAGTGTTAAATGTTACAACATAATAACAATAATGTATATTGTATGTACTTTAAACAGAACTTTTGTTGCACACTAGCACTCAGCATTTGTAAGCAATTAGGGATTGTTCACATTGGCTGACTTCAAAGAATGGTTTTGGATAATAATAATTATAATAATAATAATAATTATCACCGCTGTATCTCTACGTTGACGTCGTGGTGGGGCTTGCGCGCTCCGAACTTTAGGTATGTGCCGGTAGAGTTTACTTTCCCGGAACATGTCTAGGGTGAGGAGCCAGACCAAGAGAGATACAGAAACCCGCAGGGCAGCATGTGGCGAGCTGTTGGGCAGTTGCGACCCCACGGTCCCTATCTCCCGGGAGAAGTCATGTTCCTCATCTCTGGCTTGCCTTTATTGGCTGGCTGGAGTGAACACTGATGAGGAACTGAGCTCCCACCTCATTCTTGCCTTTATTGGCCGGCTTGAGTGGAGATTCGCAAGAGCAAACGTGCTCGGAGGAAGGAAGTATTCCAGTAAGTGCTTGTAGGGATCTTGACCATCTTCCGGGCTCTGGGATTGTTCTGAGAGCCGTGGAATACCTCTCCACTCCTCGAGCACCTCAGGACATGTTGCCCCCTTGTCGCTACGTCACTATGTGCTAGCGACCTTTTTCGGGGGCCCATTATTGAGTGTGCAAGTCACCCCCTGCCATTTTATCCGTGTATAATAAAACATTGATCAGGCAGGGGCCATAGCCCTTCCATAGTTTTAGGTAACCAGTCCATTTTAACCACCCAAACCCATAGTCCAATATCTTTGTTTCCATATCCTGCAATAGTCCTACACCAACCGGGGGTTGTCCTTGGGTGCACTTGCATAGTGCGTACAGGGATAATCGTCGGTTGGTGCCTCATACTCATTTAATTAAAAAGCATCTAACGGGCCTCTGCGAGTTGGCTTCGGCCCCTCGTACGCCTTTCAAAGGTCCGGGACCCCAGGGTCCCGAGATATTTTAAATAATAATAATTAATATAATAATAATTCGAACGACTTACTTTTGCATATAATATATTATAGTACGGAGGTATGTACTCCATACGATAATACCTATTTTATATGCAAAAGCATGTCTGTCTGTCTGTAACCCTTTCGCGCCTTCATGGCTGAACGGATTTGAATGAAATTTGGTACACAGGTAAACCATGAACTGGAAATAATTTCCTTAGCCACTAGTAAAAGCTAGTCGAAAATATAACCCAGAAAGATTGAAAAAATGTATTCGATATTTAGCAAGGAAGCGTTTATTTTCATACAATTTGAGTTAAAAATAAGTATTTGTCAAATTAATGAACAACAAATATTTCAAATTATTGAACGACTACTAGAATCATTTGGGTCATTATTAATAGGTGCCTACTGAGCTAGAAAAAACATTAAGGGCAGGTACCTATACCAAGGTTAGTTCTCTTTAAAAGTAGGTTTGTAAGTATTATCATCTTGTTGCTCGAACAGTTTTTTTTTTTTGAAATCATAGTCCATAGTGCATTTTAGGTACTTCTTCTTTATTATATTTTATTTACACTGAAAATATAAATTGAAGTGTCAATCATAATCTTGTTATTTAGCAGGCTCTCAATAGTATTGTCTAATTGTGTTTGGACCTTAATTATTAGGATTGATTAAAATAATTTCATGACTGTTCGTTTTTCTTATTGTTTAGGTTCGCCGTACGACAATAGAATATGTCTCCAGGAAAGCAACGCGGATGCAGCGAATTCCCAAAGTGTCAAAGGGGAAGAAGAGCTATCGCGAGTGTATCAAACCCTCTCGTTACCAACACTTCCAAGAGACGACAACAATTCTAACAACAGGTTAGTTTGTTATTGGTGCCGATTCCCTTGTTCACAAACTAAACTAAATTTAAGTTCTGTGCATCTTTTTGTTTCTATTTCATTAAGAAAACGACAGATAAATTTTAGTTTAGTCCTATCAAATCAGCGCTTGACGTAAATTGACGTAATTTTAGTAGGCAAGTTTGTAATCACATCAGTGACAGGCGCTGATTAATTTGACAGGACTAAACTAAAATTTATCTTCTGTCCTTTTCTTAATGAAATAGAAAGAAAAATATGCACTGAACTTAAATTTAGTTTAGTTTTTGAACAAGGGAATCGACACCATTGATTCTATCATTAAACTAATTGTCTACCTAGTATTTTTTCCTTCGAGCGCAAAACATGGGTACTGTATAACTTCCTGCAAAGCTTGCAGCTTCTCCTCGTCCTAAAATTACAAAGACTTTGTATTTTTTTTTTCGACTTGGTTCTTAAATGCGCGATTGTCGCTTGAGCTGAATTTTGTACCAATAACCGGATGGAATTGAATGAATTAAATGAGGCGTCTAATTACAAAAATCGCTAAACCGATTTTTCCTTAAAATCGACCTTTTTCTCTCTTTTGAATGTTTTCTCAATTCTAAACTAAGAGACAAACTCATTTCTGAGCAAATCTCTCTTTAGCAGTACTAAATTGAGCCTCCAACCTTATGCTTGATAACAAAATCCACTATAAATGGCATAGGTAAAATTCAAATTACACTTTAACTGAATCAACCAATCATAGCGCTTGCTTTTGCGCCAAGTAACCTTAGGAATAGTATGGCGGACCAATGGCGACTTATGTTATAGTGTAGTGCAGCAAGGAGTGCGATTTTTTTTTTATTGAATTTATAACTCCTCAATAACTCGATTTCCAGAAAAATCGTTTTGCTGGTTATGAAATTAGACGCCTCGAATAATAATAATAATAATATCAATTGTCTGTTATTGTTCTAGCAACACTGAAACAAAGAGTAAATCTAAGTCAACGACCCCAGCAAGCCCAGGCAACTCTGAAATGAAGCCGCAGTCTACCACGCCGACGTCGCAAGCGCTTACGAAGCCTCCCTATTCTTACGTGGCCCTCATCACGATGGCAATACAAAACAGCCAAACGAAACGCGCTACGCTAAGTGAAATTTACGCTTACATCACCAAGGAATTTCCATTTTTCGAGAAAAATAAGAAAGGGTGGCAAAATTCAATTCGGCATAATTTAAGTCTAAACGAATGTTTCATAAAAGTACCAAGAGAAGGTGGTGGTGAGCGTAAGGGAAATTATTGGACCCTTGGTAAGTTACTACTTACTTTGAAGTTGCAAAATAATTTTGATTTTTAACTGTATCAATTTTCATGTACAATTGTTAATTTACATTGAAAATTGAAAACCACCAAGATTGTTCTTAAACAAAAATTGCCTTCATCTCTTTTGAGTGTTCTCTTTGCATAAACGCAATGCGAATGACTGCTGACAGCTACGCGATCGTTCACCATCATCTCATATTTCATACCTTAGAAAGCGAATTGCTTGCGATGTATTCCTGCTCCCATGTTTATAGACTCTTGGGTGGTGAGTGTAGTATTGTTTTAGATCCTCAATGCGGCGAGATGTTCGAAAATGGGAACTTCAGGCGACGGCGGAGGATGAAGAGGCCATTTCGAGCTACCCCTTACTCCAAAACGCTGTTCGGAGATGGGTATCACGTGGCACAAATCGGTCAACACGTACCACCTCACATGCAGCCCCTGCCCCTTGGAGCCAGGAATTATTTCGGATCCGGTTCACCGTACCATCCACCTTCTTACCCTCGATATGACACGTGAGTTTTCATTATTTTTATCTAAAATCTAGGTAATAGATAGATAGAAGATAGAATACTCTTTATTATGTATACCATAAAAACTACAGATATAAATGTAGAACTGTTACATAGAGTGTCACAATTGGCGGTCTTATCGCAAAAAGCGACCTTGTATAGACAACCTTACCCATCCTTACTTTCAATTCGAACTTAATTTTTCGTGGCTGTTAGTTACGAAATAATTAGATTCAAAGCCATGTAAAGCTTTAAAAAAAAAACCATTACGAAACAGAATTAGGAAAAGTGTCGTAAAAAGTAATTTACGTTTTAAATCAGCATGTTTATGCAGACGCATGATCGCATGCCTAAACTATCTCAGCAAATTGGAGGTGAAAGCGTCAGTGTAGCCCGCAAACATCAATTTGCAGATCAGTATCAGGGCCTCATGTCTGCTATTACAATAGTGTCGGATTGATCTGACATTGATTTCATAATTGTTTATTTTGACAAGTTTGGTAATCTACTAATATAGTGGCGTTATTATGACTTTCCAATGGTCAGCCACTGACACTCCATTGAAAGAATTGGTAATCTCGTACATAATGACAAATTAAAATTCCTACAAAACTTCCAACTTCCTACTACTTCAGATTGCTTATAACACTAATAAATAACATGTAAAAATATATATAAATGAAATCTGGCATGAATAAATGTTCAAAATGCCATTGTAATACAATTCTATTACGAGACCATTGACCGATCAATGATCGACCATTATGAATTTAGCAGATTACGAACTTTTAGCAAAATGACAATGCGATCGTGTTGGAGTGACGAATTTATAAAAATAGCAGACTTGGGTCCCAGGTTGTATGTTGATCTAAATATGATTTGCGGCCGTATCAAATATATCATTTTAATCATAAAAATCATTATACAACTCTCGTTCATATAATCCTCCTATTGAATGACTATTTCACGAAATCACGACTTTTAGGATTATACTAACTCAAGCGAGTTGCTTTACTGATTCTAGTGATTATAATTCTGTAAATACAAATTTTTTACGGTCGCGAAACATACTTTAATCAACATATACCTAGACAATGAGCTGCAAATTGCAAAAATCGTAAGAAAATTTAAATTTCGCGGTTAACCTTAGCGCTTCCCTCTTAAATCGATGTTTATTATATTTTAATTTTGGTTCATTTAACACTGTTAAAATCTCTTATTCTAAAAACTAGGCGAAACAGCTTGAATATTTTAAATGTATACAAAATGATTGGTAATTGGGTGCATTCCTTGCAATAGCTGATATTAGAGCATTTTTTGAATATTTTTGACTTCGATAACTTAAGGTCCAAACTGAGTTGTTTTGGAGTTATCGATGTTAAGGAATGCATACTCCTTATTAGTACTCTATGGTTGTGTTGCCTAGCAATACATACTGTTGATGACAGTCATTCTAATTGTTTGTTATATACTAAGTTATCAATATATTTCTTTATCGTTCATGGTAGCAGGGCGTGGTTCTGATCCACGGACCTCTGGGTTATGGGCCCAGACTTGAAATGCTAAAGAAGATGGCTGGCATTATATTCAACAGGGGTGGATGTTAAGGAATGCATACTCCTTATTAGTAGACTCTCTATGGTTGTGTTGCCTAGCAATACATACTGTTGATGACAGTCATTCTAATTGTTTGTTATATACTAAGTTATCAATATATTTCTTTATCGTTCATGGTAGCAGGGCGTGGTTCTGATCCACGGACCTCTGGGTTATGGGCCCAGACTTGAAATGCTAAAGAAGATGGCTGGCATTATATTCAACAGGGGTGGATGTTAAGGAATGCATACTCCTTATTAGTAGACTCTCTATGGTTGTGTTGCCTAGCAATACATACTGTTGATGACAGTCATTCTGTTTGTTATATACTATGTTATCACTAAATTTCTTTATCGTTTTCTCTTATTAACTGTTTTTCATACATCTACACCACCTAACTTTAAAATCGATCTTTATAAGACGTAGGTTTATTGGAAATATTTCCATCTCTCGACCATAAACTGTTAAAGTGAGAAATCAGATATTTTTCTGATAACTAATGAACGAAGAAGTCTTTCAAAAACCATTTTTATTAAGTGCTCGAACCTTTGGAAATTAAGCGTCGTAAAGTTCATATTATAAAAATTTCTTAAAATTCTTGGTATTCGAAGCTTCAAATAAATATTATGGCACTTGACGTAGAAATTAAAGGAAAAACTCCTTTGTCCTGTTAGCTTCCTAAAATGGTATTACAATTCCAACTTTTACTTTTGCACGTATTTGTTTAAAAAACAAAAGTGGTTCAAAGGTTATGATTTTTTTTATGCTGATTTTCTTGATACTGGTATATGATGTTGGCTGTGTTTGAGTTAATAAGGCAATCTGTTTCTATCAGGTGTATTTACGTTTACCTATGCTACTCGTATTAGACAGTAAAAGTAGTAACTTTCTTCTGTTTGACCATCGTCTAGTTTTTCTGTGGAATATAGGGGGTGTTGAAGTTCGTAGGGGTAAGTAAAAAAAAAAAACCGGTCAAGTGCGTATCAGACCACGCACAAGGAGCGGTTCCGTAGTTGGGATGTTTTTATTCAAGGAACAATATTAACTTTGAACTGAACTTTAAGTTGGTCGACTATTACTTATTTTCAAAGATCAGATTAAAGGGGGAATAGTTACAGAATCTATGAAAACTTGAACATTGCACAAGTACTTTTTTAGGTAATTATAATTAAAGATGCTAATGATTAATTTTCCAAAACTATCCTTTAAAGGGGGTTGAGGTGGGTGTTGAACTTCGTTATGGAAAGTACGGAATCATCCGCGCGGAAGGTCGCGGGCGAAGTGCTGGTTACACATAGGTACATTACGTAGGTACATAAGTGAGCCGATAGGTTTAAAAACAGTCAATAATTGCACATAACTAAATAATTATTTCAAATTGTTTGCAATTCCACTGTTATATATTAAAAAAAAAAAAAAACTTAAACGTTACAAACGTCAAAAATAAAAATATCATGCCAATACATACATACATGTTATGATATACAGTTCCGAAACTTGGACACTGACGGTAGGGTTGTCCTACAAAACTTAAGGTCGCTCGGTACGAAATGAAATTATCTGCTTGCAGAGTTAGCAAGTTGAAGTGGCATTAGGCTGGCCATGTTTGTTGGAGAACCGATAGCCGGTAGAGCAAACGAGTTCTGGAATTAAGACCGTGTATCAGCAAGCGTGGGACGCCCCTCGCCCCCAGCTAGATGTACCGACGACCGTAAAAAGGTGTCTGGCAGAGAACCGGGTATTGTGGCGCAGTCTGGGAGAGGCCTACGTCCAGCAATGGACTGCGATAGGCTGAGTTGATTGACATATTATTATGTACATTATCTACATTTTATTGAAAATTATTCACATCGCTTATGTTATAAATGTTATAATTCAAACGGGGCAAGTTTACACTATGACATTATTATTACATATTAATTATAATAAATATTTACGTTTCTCATACTAGTGTTTACAAAACAAATGCTAATAATTTACTGATATGTTGCTAAAGAATTTTATTTCCGATTTCTTTGACTGTTTCAATTAGACAGTTATCAATGAATGTCATAATAACATTGAATAATACATTCAGGTGTATCTAACTTTGACCTTAATGACAATAGTGGTGATAAGACGGATAGTAGGTAAACCTGAATATAATAAACAATGTACGAGATGTAGCATACATTTGATAAGTGCGAGATACTTATTTAATTGGTTGAAAATTCGAACTTTTGAAAGTTTATCAAGCGTGTTTGTCCTTTTGATAAATAGTGTATCATATATAATACATGAGAGAGATATCATAAGTATTGCCCGATTTGATATCAGCTACTTTAGACCGAGATAACTACGCTTAAATACATACCTATATTATGCTTATTATTATATTGTGCAAACTAAGTTTAGGATAGTTTTATCTAGAATGTATTGTAATAACTGATTGCGTCAAACAAAAGGCTTTATCTAATTGATTATTCATGCTTTGTCACTTCATCACTTTTTGACTACCGGAAAAATATTTTCGAGTAGCTAACGGCTGTTGCGATTGCTGCTGTTATTGCCTCGTCCCGATTAACCACCGCGTAAATTATAAATAAGTGCCTGATTGAAAGAAACACATAAAATTACATGGTATAACTTATTCAAAAAGGACAACAAGTGCAGCATTTTAGAATGTCAATCTGCACAATGATTCCAGTCTAAATTCCTCACGACGGCGATGCCAACCTCGTGTTCTTAGAAATTACTAAGAATTTAAATCTTATTGTAAATACATGTTTTCATAGTGTCATAATCCTGCGTGTGTTGTGTAAGTCCTTGTTGGTAGTACTTATAAAATTAGAGGTAATGACGTTGATGGGCAAGACGGCAAGAAATAATAATGTCATACAATAATGGGAAACAATTGATGATAGGCCGATGTCCTATTGGTCGAAGGCAGGTAAGATGGGCGGAGTTTGTTCGCTTTATCTCTGTCCATGCTACGGCGACTTTGGAGACTGTTCAAGGTTTTCATTAGAACGGATAGTAAATCTTCGTAAGTTTTAAAGGCAAAGTGACTGTGTCTGTCGGCAAATAACAATGTTATTTATGGTTTTAGTTCGAATAGATCCTATCATGGATTACTTGTAGGTAATAATAATGTACATACTGAGCGTAATAAGGGCCATTTTTGTTGATGATCACAACAAACTAAATGTGTATGGAAAAAACCCGTATATTACATAGGTTATCACTTATCACTTTACATAAAATTATTAAGAAAAGTACCTATAAATATTTTTAACTCTCCACTTTTATCGTTCGTTTTAAAGTGAATTGTTATTTTTCTTATATTATTTTTCTTAAACTCTTTTATATGCGTAACGACTAAAGAGGTGCATCAGTGCGTGTGCGTTAATCACACATATTTTTTTTTTATCTCTTCGCTAACGAACGCCTGTGGATATTTTTATGTCGGTGACTTTGATGATATGAGTGTCATTTTGAATTTCGACAGTTCGTTATTTCGACTCTGTATTAATTTCGAAATGCAATTGTTCGACTACTCATATAATTTTACAAATTTCCATTGCAGTGGGGGAAGATATTCTTTTTCAATGTAATAAGAACCCCAACGGTAAGCTCTCGTTGGCTCGTTTTCGACCTTGTCCTAGTAAAAAAAACGACAGAGGGCGCCTTCAGGTTTCACCGAACAAAAAGGATCGAAAATCATTGGGGGAGTGGGGGGCACATGGCTTGTATATTTTATAAAAATCTTAAATTAATATATAAATTTACTGACAGACAAAGCACAGCCGAAACCTCTTGGATCTAGAGGCATGAAATTTTGCGCAAGAGTTTCTTGTATAACAAAAGTGAGACCTTAGGAGGTTTTTTTTTTTAATTAATCCCATAAATTTATCCAACAGGGTTAAATAAGGGATGAAAGTTTTTTTTTATGGAACTCATGTCGATGGGAAATCCCATCTGGCATGCAGCTAGTTTATCAAGAAACATTTAAAAAATGTGTGTATGTTAGGGAAAAACCAGCCACGTGCGTGTTGGACCACACACAATCAAGGTGTAGTTGGGATGAATTTATCCCAAGAACAAACTTAACATTGTTGGCGAAAAACAAGATCTCCCATACATTCCAACTGCAAATGTTAGTTTGTACTATTGAGAGATTTACAATGTTATATAGCATGCGCCTCCAGCACAACATTTCAAATGCGTCTATCCTCTGTTTTTCTATAGCTCGGATTGTTCACGTCTCAACTCCATAGAATAAAATTAAAAATAGACTTTTTTAGGTTGTCTTGTTATCTATGTGTAAATGTGACATATCTAATGATCCAAAAATGATGAAAAATATTGTGTATTTATTTTTCATCATTTTTGGATCATTAGTTTCGGAGATAGGGGATGATTCATCTATTTGCTTAAATAACTTTCAAAGTATTTATTTTAAAATTATTAAAAAAAAAAAACCCTTAAAATAAGTCCTTTCATTTGATATGTCACACAGTACAGTTCGTATACCGTAATTTGCCCCCCAAAAGTGACCCCCATATTCAAAACTCATTTAGTTACGTTACACGCTTTCTGTTTGGGTCACAGAAGTTCATATGTGTACCAATTTCAACTTAATCAGTCCAGAAGATTCGGAGCAAATTGGCTTTGAAAGACGGACGGTCGGTTACACCTTAATAATTTATTTTTTTATTATATTTAATTTAAATTTAGAAACGGAACAGCACTGGCTTTATCTCCAACTCCCCACGACCTTAGTTCTTTCGGCTGAAGTTTGAGCTGGCTGGCATTATTGACAGTTGTAGTCACATACTTATTATAAAGGTTAACTTAGTATAAGTGTTTGATATAAGTAATTAATTATTAATGCGGTAGACCCTTAAAGGCTATCGTGTATTGTTTAAGAAGGAGTAATCTTTTTAAATATATGTTATTCAAACAGTTTATTGTTTCCTTGTATTTCGATACGTAACCACCTTGCATGAAGGCTTTGTTCCAATACCTCTAGAGGGATAAAATCATTTATGTGTAACAGTGGCCACCAGTAGCCTACTACAACTACTAACTAGTGGCTCCTCGCACGTCTAGTTAGTTACGAGCGACGTGTCTTTGTTGTGTGAGTGCTAGATTGGTGGGGCGTTTTGTCACTTAGGGCGTATTACCAAGTTTTACCCTACTGAAAAAGGGACCTTTATATAGGCAGGCACAAAATGTCAGGAAAATAACCTTTCGTGTAATTTGTCGTTTATCTCTTTTATTTATTTATTAATTAAAATGTGTATAAACAACATACATAAAGGCTGCCAAACTGCATAACAGTTTGTCAGCAGTTGTTCTCATTTATATAGCAATGGATTACAAATTTAGACATTTTTATTCATAGTGTGGTTTATGCATTTATTAATAAATATTATGGTTGTCCATATAATATTTGCACACTTATGTTTGATGAAGCTACCTTTTCTAAGTTTCCTTTGAAGTAGTTAACTGGTGTTCTATGCAATTTTATTTTAATATGGATGAACTTTCTTTTTTTTTATAAGAGCTTGAGTGACTGTCCACAACAAAAAAAAAATTTTTTTTTTGACTGTTTAAATCCTTCTAACAATAATTCAGACGCCATACCCATAGAACTGCATAATTTTTATACAGCAAACATGGTCTCCTGGACTTAATACCTTTGCTTTCAATTAGCGCACATGTAGGCAGCTGCATGTAATCACCCCTTTGAAACATAAACTATGAGTACTGTACTTAATCTCTCGATTATTAAAAATCTGTTGTCACCATTTAATATTACTCGTATAGCGATACAAAAGTACAACAATCAACTATTTGTAAAAGATTTTTTTCTAAAAGGGTAGCTCCCACCTAGTTCTTTCTGCCTTAGACTATTTTAGATTATTTTTCCCAGTTTTGCTGTATTCTCCGCCTTGGATTTTTTGTAAGGAGTGTAACCTATCCTTACAAAAATATTCTCAATAGGACTTTTTTGTCTGAAACGTTTGGCTTCATGCTAATTGCTAATATCGGCGAATCTGTAGATAGAAAAACGTTATTAGATCTCTAGCGCCTTCTAAATCCACATTAAAGTCATTCTGCTCTCAATTTGTTTGTCATTCTAGGTGCGTTACAACTTTAAATGATTAGTTCAATAATTTCTTACTACAAATAGCATAATTAGGTTACGGTAGATTTAGGTAGCAACTTTGTTTGTAAAAATGACTGCAAAACATTGTTATATTGCCAGCAAAGTAACTACGTATCGTATCAATGAACCAACCGATTTAATCTATTTATTAGGATTCATAGAAGGGCTTTGCGTTCTTAAAGGCTTTGTTTAAAATTACTCGTTGCTTCCAAGCATTCGCTGTTCGGACTAACATGTGTTAAGTGGTGTTTAAATGTTTTCAGTACATGGCTAACGCAGTCGCCGAGCGGGCTGGGTTACGCGGGCGCGTGCGGAAGTATGGGACGCAGTCCACCCGGGTGTTCGCCACACAGCGCGCTGCCCCACCAGTCGTCGCCAGTCGCCGTCAATCCGTTTGCCACTCATCAAATTCAAGGACAGGTAATTAACCAGTAACAAAATAATTGTAACCTAGTTTTCTGTGGGTAGTAATAAAAGCTCCGGACAAAATATTATAATGTGAGCATATTCAAAATATGAAATTCACTGCTTTAAATACTAACTTTCCGACAACTTATAAGCGAATAAAAATAAAGAAACGACCGAATAAAATACTGGAAATTCCGAAAAACTAATACAATATTTGCTGACGTAATATTTTTCCACCAGCTTAGCGTTCGCCGGCCGCTGCCGCGGCACCGCTCGCTCGGCTCACACGCGGTTGGTCACAGTCCTAACCTAACCTAACCTATTTCACCTAGTTCAAAATGACGAATCATACCTACAATCTCACATAGAAACGTGGGCCGAGCGAGCGAAGCGAGCGGTGAACATATGTTTTCGGAAATTTTGTATTTTTTGCGGAAATTTTGTATTTTTACACAGCTTTAGTTAGCATTACAGTCAACCACAGATCGCTGGAAGTTAATTTGTTTTTCAGAAGCTTTATTATTTTCCGTTTTCTTTCATATTCCTTTCGCACCAAGTTACTTTCAATGGTCGCAGATACAATGACAGCCTGGGTCGGATATTAATTGCAGAAGTGCGTTTTTCTCTCATATGCATAATTTTGAGTATTATAATATAATTATGCACTAATTGTTCTATGTACAAAAACAAAGTCACTTTTCGTGTCCGTCTGTGTGACCGCTTATACCTTCTAAAGGACGCAATGTATTTCGATGCGGCTGGCATGTTTATGTGTAAAATATACTAATATTTAATTTGGATATAGCACAGAAATATCGGATGGTTTGAATGAGACGAAAAATGTAGTTCTAATTTTCACCACGCACCGCACCACGTAGTACGCGCCATTTGCATATTCGCGCCATTTTCATATTAGAAACGTCAAATATTATTGCGAATTTCCGACTGATCTTTATAAACAAAATAATAATATATAAGTTCAAGCGAGGAATCCGATATTAATAATTATGGAATCTATTCCACCTGATATCTTGAATTAGGCGCAAATTAAAGAAAATGGTCTATTGCCGCCAAAATCGCGAAAGCCCGACTACCAAAACCTATCTTGTTTTATCCTATTCTACTTTAATTCAAATCTATGTTTATCTTCTTAATAGTTCTTTATGATACTAGTGCGGTAAGTTGGTTTTACAAACGAGTAGACAAATGTAAGCCCGAGACGAAGTCGAGGGCTTACCATAGTCACGAGTTTGTAAATACCAATTTCTGCAAGTGTGTCATACAACGTTTTTCAACACATTTGCGAGAAAACAGTACACTATGTAATGAAATAGAGTGCTTTTTAGGGTTCCATAGCCAAATGGCAAAAAACGGAACCTTTAAGGATTCGTCATGTCTGTCTGTCTGTCTGTCCATCTGTTTGTCACAGCCACTTTTTTCCGGAACTATAAGAACTATACTGTTGAAACTATTCACACAAAAATTATTTTTGATTTTCACACAAAAATAAAAAAATAAAACAATAAATTTTTGGGGTTCCCCATACTTAGAACTGAAACTAAAAAAAAAAAACATCAAACCCATACGTGTGGGGTATCGATGGATAGGTCTTCAAAAATGATATTGAGGTTTCTAATTTAATTTTTTTTAAACTGAATAGTTTGCGCGAGAGACACTTCCAAAGTGGTAAAATGTGTGTACCCCCCTGCAACTTCTAAAATAAGAGAATGATAAAACTAAAAAAAATATATGATGTACATAACCATGTAAACTTCTACCGAAAATTGGTTTGAACGAGATCTACGAGTAGTAAGTAGTTTTTTTTTTATACGTCATAAATCGTAAACCGCAATTCACCTTTCATTCAATCAACTCAAATATAAAAATAAAAATAAAAACATTTAATTTCATAAACAAAAAATTCGAAAACCGTCAATTTTTAGACACATTATTAAAAAAACCCGTTATAAACTATTTACATACCTACAAATTTGTACGGAACCCGCTCGGTCGCGACCACATTGAGGACGGCTTATACTTCACACGTAATTTTCAGAGAATGATTGAGTATTTCTTCAAGTCTTCCATGCTTTATAATTATTGTAAGTCATTAAATAGCGTTCTCGCGATTTTGGCGGCAAGAGAGCGTTTTCTGCAATTTGTGCCTCATTCAAAATATCAGGTGGAGTAGATTCCATATTAATATCAGATTCCTCGCTTGAACTCATATTATTATTTTGTTTATAAATATCAGTCGGGAAGGCAACAATCTTTGACGTTTCTAATATGAAAATGGCGCGTATTTGCATATGCACGCGCCACATGCACGTGGTGAAAATTAGAACCACATCTTTTGTCTCATTTACTCTTTATTATTGAAGTGAGACAATCGTATTGAGCAAAAGCGCTTCCAGGGAGGTGCGATCAGTCAGCTTATTTATTCTCATAATGTGAAAATCCTTGGTGGAATTCTTATAACATTTTTATGAAAATTAAAAAAAAAACCGTAAAGAATACGCACGGTGCTATACAACGGGATATGCGGTAAAATACGAGTAGGTACTTAGGTGAGAGTACCTATTTTACCGCACGTTCCGCTGTATGGTGCGTAATTTTTAACTTTCGAACAATGTATACAGGCTTTGTAAATGCATTTTTTGAGCAAATGTGTTGAAAAGTAATATAGGTATGTATATTCAAACCCAGAGAGGTTGCATGCTAATGACATGCACGGTTAAAACCTCTATAGTACCTATTTAAGGTAATTAATTCTATCATTTACCTGTATAGAACTACTTATAGCATACTTAAATTACTTGTATATACAGACTATATTAATTTTTGGTATATCTGCGGCGTGCAGACGACAAGAATCAGCCAACATAAATGTGACAGATATCGAAAACCATGGGACTTATTGCTTGTCCACCTGCCACAAAACCTAGAATCCCTCGTACATTCACCATATTGTCAAGAAGTATCAAGCTCTAAGAATTATAATATAAACGCAAAGAGTAACAGATTCTTTCAGAAGTACCAAAACGCTAAATGCATGCCGCAAGTCGTTGGCGTTAACAAAATCGGTAGTGTACCAAAAGAAATAGCCACGTTCTTGAAATTGAAAAATCCGGCTAACCTCTGCAACAATATTAGTGAATTCCGGAGCCGATATTATTACAAATCAAATCAAACGTCATTTATTCAAATAAGGCTGAGAATCAGCACTTTACGAACGTCAAAATTACATAAGACAGTCCCCCAAAACTCCCGCTCTTCACCACTTCCTAGTGCTTTAGCTGGGAAGAAGTGGTGCAACAAACTTCCCAGCAGCACAGCTGTCGGTTCAGTTAGTGCTCGACTCGAGCGTCCGGCGGGGCGGCGCGTGCGGCGTTCATGTTAGACTGTATGCGTTCATTTACACATACAATCCCTCGCGAATGTCGTGAGTGACGGCGAACGGCGCGGCGAACAATCTTTCGCCGCTTGCACGCGACGCAAAACGCCCCGCCACACGCATTTTCACTCAGGCCGTACACTTAGATAAACTGGATTCTATACAATAGTAGGTAAGCAAAGTAATTAACATAACGAGAATCAGAACAGTAAATTAAATTATTTGCCATATGTCAGCTAGCACAATATACCAGCAAATACAATGAAACACCACGGATGGCGCTGTAATCATGTTGCTGAGGGGGGTTATATTGAAGACTCGGTGCACAATAAAATTGAAATAGGCGACAGGATATCAAAGTCTATAAATATAAATAATCCTGTGGTACCGCGCCCTTCTACCTCACGCGAAAACGTTCAGCCACCGCCTCCGCCGCTACAAGCTCCGCCGCCACCGCCGCCGCCGTCACCGATGTTTACGCCACATTCTCCCGTTCAACATAACACGTGTGAATTTAATAATGTCCGTCAGTCAGTTAAGTTTCCAAAGTAGCAAACACTTAATTTCAATAATTGTTCAAATTATACTATTAATTTCCAAGAGTAGTAAAATTTTTTTTTTGGTGGGAAATTTCAAATAACTTCTCCCGCACTGGGCGGAGCGGGGAGGGTGGGTCAGACTTACTGAAATATTATATTCATATTCTTTGTGATAACGCTACTGTTTTTCGCAGTAATCAGTTTTTAGACTTCTTCGATCATTTCACATCGAATCGCCGACCTATACTCCCTATTATACGTCTCAGGCAAATACGGTTGAACGCTTTAGTCAAAGCGTGGTTACATGTCTTAGTATTTTGGTTGGTGAAAACCAAAGGAATTGGTTTCCTTTCTATTTTCGTTACAAAATTATTTTTTTACCCGTGTTCCTTCAGCCAGGGCCATGGTATCCCTTTCGGACAAACCTGCAACCAACAGAACTTTCACCAGACCACCAGAACCAGTCTTGCCAAGGGATATCGTGTTACCCAGTAACTGAGTTGTGGAGGTCAGATAGGCAGTCGCTCCATGTACAAAAACTGGTACATGGAGCTCCAATTCCCCACGACCTTAGTTTTTTCTGCTGAAGTTTAAGCTGGCTGGCATAGTTATAGTCACCTATTTTATAGGTTAACTTAAATATAAGTGTTTGATGTAAGTAATTATTATTGCGGTAGACCTCTAAAGGCTACCGTATGTTGTTGTAAGGAGGAGTTCTATTTTTTATAAATATATGTTATTTCAAACAGTTTATTGTTTCCTTGTATTTCGATACATAACCACCTTGCATCTGGGTTTTTGTTCCATTACAACTAGGGGGACAAAATCAAATATGTAACAGTGACGTGGCGAGTTATTCAGCTGTATCCGGTGAGACTGGAACTATCTGCATATTTTTCTATTTGCTATTAAAAACAGTCAAATGAAAAAGTTTGTTTCATTATCTATAATATTGTACTGTTTTCTCGCAAATGTGTTGAAAAACGTTGTATAACACACGTGCGGAAATTGGTATTTACAAACTCGTGACTATGGTAAGCCGTCGAGTTCCTCTTGGGCTTACATTCATCTACTCGCTTGTAAAAAACCAACTTACCGCACTAGTATCATAAATAACGAATACACGTTCACGCACATAATAGTACATTACTTACCAAGGGCTGTAAAAGAAAGAAAGCTCGAAATCGCAGGTATTTGTGACCCGAGCCGCAGGCGAGCTAAATATGCGATAGAGGGATTGTAAATAATTATATTTTAAAACTAGATGAGGTTGGTGTTCCTTTACTGACTCATCGAGATTTTAGAGAAAAGTGTAGATGTCGAACTCTGGGAAATTTTCATAGGTTTTAGTGAAATATGTACTTATTAAAACAATGTTTTAATTATAGTAAACGTAAGTTTCGTAATGCTCCTGTGAATTCCGATGGCGTGTTAAGAGGCTAATTTCATTTCAGTAATTAAATCGAGATTAAAATTTGAGTAGCGTATCAAAAAGCAGTAAAACTGTATGTTCGCAAATTGGCGCTATGACTGTTCAATAAACGACTTTATCGATGAAATAACTATGAACATGAATGCGGCGTTAGATGTCGTAAGCATTTGGTCCCAACTTCCCAAGAGATAAACCTTGCTTGCAATGGAGCACATTTCTATAATTATCTATTTTTTTTAACTTGTATGTTTTTATTAATAATACCTACATAGTGTAACGTCACAAATAACTCCGTTACAGTTTGGAGCCCAATATTTATCCTCCTATACTAAACCCTCTATGACACACTCTGACAACTTCTCTCATATACTTTAACCCTTCAGTATTTTTTTAGCGTGGGCTCGACCTTATTTGTTCTAAATTAAAAATAAATACTACATCAAGTATATACATTTCTTGGACAACCTTTGGATATAAAATATATATTTTATTTTTTACTTTTAATGATCTTCTTTCTCATACCTTTTAAACTTAACCTACTGTTGCTCTTTTTAAACTTTTTCTCTGAAACCACTTACTAACTCCTTTCATAATATAGAATGGCAGCTCGTTCCAAGTTCTAAACCTTTTAGGTTTTTATAATCTGTAGACGGTCGGTAGCGTGCACAAGAACCTAGAAGCATTGCGACGTCGGATGGAGTCTTTGGCCAAAGTAAAAGCTACGGTCTAGGTTACGGGAAGTGTCAACCAACCGCTTGAAAACCGTTAAGTCAGTATATTATTAATCGAAAGAATGGAAAATAGGCGTTAGTAACGATTGTGTGTAAAATCGTTGCAGATAAGATTCTAATATTAAATCGCTCATTTTAACTAAGTTTGTGTGGCTTACTTATACCCAAAGTCTCAAATTCAGATCATTTATGTAAACAAAGGGGATAACATAACAAAAAAATATCTTCGTAATGGTAATTCACATAAAATGGCGAAAAAAGAGGTTACATTTTCTTTTAAGTACTGATTTTAAGAAATAATAATTAACAAATAATCATACCGTAATAATTTTTATAAATTTACGGTTTTAAACAAAGTTATTAAAAAAAGGGGATTTTCTGGTATAAAATATTTTATGATACTGGTAACAATGCAGGAGATCCAAACATTTTCACATTTTTACATCTTCAACAACAATTATAATACAACTCTCATTCATAGATTCATATTGTATGTAGCATATCTAGCCACATTTTGGATGAAAACGGCTGTAAACTGTTTCGAGTGGAAATCGATTTTGGGAGGCCTACATCTAGCAGTGGAGTTAAAAGGGCTGATTATGACGATCATAGGCCGCGTCTCCGACACACTACATAAAACATTGTTTGGCAACGCTATTTTGTTTGCATAGTTCTTATAATTAATTCACTTTAATTTTAGCGATGACTATTTACAAAAAAAGAATATGATAAAATGTTTTGCACCACTGTCCTGTCATTTTGGCAGTGACACTTACACTGTTTACATAAATGATCTGAATTAGAGACTTTGGGTATAGGTTTTAGGTCTACATGCAGTTACGTTACGCCAATCCAACATTAGACATCATTGATATTGAAACTTCACCGAGCTGAAACTCGCGTGCCTGCAGCTGCTATCACTTGTATGTGAGAGTACGATTCACAAATCAGACTTTGACTTTATTTTGCCAGGTAGACAAAGCGTCTCATATGAACGTGAACTTTATTTGTATAATTAATGTCTACTGGTTGGAACGTTGACTGGTACAGAATGTCTTGTGGCATTAAGTCCGCTTATGTACCACTACTGTATTTAAAATTTAAATAAAGAAATAAATATTCGTACGAAAAGCTTGCTCACACTCGTTAAAACGAATATGAATATTAAATGCACGAGAATAATGTTATGTTTAATCATGTTTAGATATCGATGATGCGTAGTTTCGCTAGCTAATTTAATTTGACCCTGTAAATAAAACTAGAAACTGAATGACTGACTGACATATCATCACACAGCTGAAACTACTAGGACTACAAACGTGAAATTTTGCTTCCTTTTATGATGTGGGGGAGCACTAAGAAGGGATTTTTGGAATTTCAACCTTTAAAAGGGTGAAAAAGGGGGATTTTGTTTGCATGAAAAACTTACACATTTGACACATTTTTCAAAACTTACTCTGTAACGGGGTTAAGCGGCTGTTAAAGTTTGTATGGGAGAATCTCGGTCCGATTAACTCGAAACTAATCGTATCTAACTAAACTTGGGTTTTTCGATAATCGAACCCTGACAGGGCAAAAAGGAGTTATTAGTTTCTTGGGCGAGGATTTTACTGCATGGTTTGATTAACTCAAAGGTTGGTAAAAATAATCTTTAAGTCAAATAATGGAAACGTTATAAACGATTTCTCAAAATTAAGTTATATGAAAAATCTTATTATTCCTTTGACATAAAAACTTGAAACTTGGCACGTAATCTTAGCTAAATCAATAATTAAGATCGTAATAATTAATTTTCTAAAATTACCTTATATTATATAGGGGTAGTAGGGGTGGAATTTGCAGGAGAAAATACGAAATTCACGCGAAGTAAGTCGCGGGCGAAGTACCGCGTGTGTGATTGGTTATATGAACGCTTACTTAGTAAAGTCAAAGGCGAGCCCCTTTTTGCAGCGATTCAGCAGCGCGTTTCATGAGCGCGCGTCTGCCTCAGTACTTTGGGCCGTTTGTCGCATTTGCAACACGCGTTAGAAGCGATACAATCGCATATTATCATTTCTGCGCGTCGATGTAAACGCACAACTGTACCTATTGATTCAGCATCGCGAATAACGCACGATTGCATCGGGAGAAATAAAAAATAAAAGAAGAAAATTATTATAATATGGTTGTTACCTTTAAATTCGTAGTCCGCTAACAAAAAAATCGAAAATTGTGACGACACTTTTACGTCATTTAATATTTTGTAAGCAATATTTTTAATTCCTGCTTTTTTTCTTCTCCTTGCGTCGGGTGCCGAAATTTCACACGGACGAAGTTCCAGGCAGAAGCTAATTGTTGATATTATGATTATTACCTGTTTCAGCTTCAGAGTCCTTTGCAGCCCATGCAATCGATGTCGATGAATTCCTACAATGCTATTGGAGTCAGTGCTATAGGTATGTTTTTGTTTGACTATTTTTCTGAATAAATGCTATTTCCGCGTGGCAAAAAAAAACGCCGTAAGGGTTAATCGATGTTAAGTTTCACTTGCCGAGGGTGAGGGACGTCCCATGGACGGGTGACTGTCAATTACATATCGTGGCCTCTCCGAGCCTCGGAAAGCATGATAGCGGTCATTTTGAGATTTATAGACAGTCTTCCGGGAGTCTAAACTTCAAACGTCAATATCTCTAAAAGGACTTTGCGTGGATTGGATCCTTTTCGTCTACGTCCAATTGTGTTATTCAGCTGCATTACACTGTAAGTCGACCCCAACATAGGAAAAGGCTAGGCATATGATGATGTTACCACAGTGAATACAATTTCGTTGCAACGTAGACGAATCTACAAATTAGCCGCGAACAAAAGATTAATATACGCACTGTTTAATTCAGTGGTTTTTAATTAAAAGGCCGTATCGTTTCGGAATAACTATCAGATTCAGTGTGGCTTTGTTGTGGGTGTTTTCTCGTGGACCTACTTATTTGTCCTATCAGTAGGTCCATAAGGGTATATTATTTCTGTTGATCCTACTGAAGTGTTGAAACTCAAATTTATCTCCTGACCGACTGAAACTGAGTTATTTATTTAATACTTCAAGCACAGAAATGTACAGAGGCGGACAAAATGCTATAGGCATTTTCTACCAGTCAACCTTTGGGTGATGCAGAGACAAACAGTGGTTGGTGCAATTACGAAAAATCTAGGAATAACAACCCCCACACTTGTTTCAACGCTTCCGTAGGACCAACAGAAATAAAATATCCTCGTGGACCTTCTGATAGGACAAAAAAGTAGGTCCACGAGAAAACAACCCCTTGATATACGTTCATTGCTATAAGGGGCTTCCCATTTTGAGATAAAAACTTGTAAAAGTAAAACCCTTGCATTGAAGTCGTGTAAGTTGTCAAAAGCGATAATACTGAGTGTTTTTTTTTTCAAGCATATTTTTTTTTCTTTTTATTACAGACGGGTCTCCTAGTCCCGGTCCTGGTTATGCCCCTTCAACCGGCGGTTTTTCACCGAACAGACATCACGACATAGTCACATCGTCAGACGCGGCTGTTACTAGATTTCCATTCTGGTCTGAAGGTAAACTTTTTTCTTAAGACTAAATAATGCTGTTATAATCATCATCGTAATCATAATTTCAGCCGAAAGACGTACACTGCTGGACATAGGCCTCCCTCAAGTACCACCACTTCGGCCGGTTCTTTGCTTTCCGCATCCAGCGGATACCTGCGGCGTTCACAAGGTCATCGGTCCAACTTGTGAAAGGCCTTCCAACGCTACGTCTTTCTGTACGCGGTCGCCACTCCAGAACTTTGCGGCCCCAACGGCCATCAGTTCTGCGAACAGATGCTGATGCTGTTAATCCTGTAATGGGTGCAGTCATTCAATCAATGTGTCACCTATTAGATAAGTAAGATTTCAGAGTCACCAAGCCTTACTTACTGTACACAGGTTTTACCAGATAACAAAGACTGTAAATAGAGGAACATCCCTACTAGCATTTTTTGTTGGCATTTAGTTGGGCCACTTACAGAGGTAAGTGGCCCAACAATGCCAACAAAAAATGCTACTAGGGATCTGTCTGCGTACTGATATTTATGGTTATCCAGTTAACTGAATTATCTTCCATCGCTTTTTCGTACATGAGAGTCCGCTACGCCTCCTCGTACCATTCAGCATCCTCGCACATCACTGCACAGTCCAATTTTGCGTCATAATTCGGTACTTTATTTTGATGACATTAGGACTTGTTTTTAACCGCAATGCTCAACCCTATTGTGAATCAGTACCTGTTCTTCCATGGTTCGATCCTGGCAACACAAAACTCGTTGCGGCAGCAATGTTGCTTTCTACATTGATTGGCTCAATACTTCTGAATAAGGGGGAAACTTTTTTTTTCGGTGACTCATATACTGCTATAACGACAGTTAGTTTCAGACAAAAATAATAAAGATAATGAGGGAGGGATTCACAAAATAAGCGCCCTCTATTGACAGTTTGGTTATACTTGTATCACAGGTCACTTGGTCATCTCTTAGCTGCCACGGCTTATTTTAATTTTTGAATTGTTTCTATTACGGACGCTTCTAACGTGCACGTCTTTCTACATTGTTCTCACATGTATAACTTCAACATGAATGATGTAACCCATATTTTGTAACAATATTTTGTTTTAAAAGAGTGTCCATGGAATTTCTTGTCCGTTCTTCTCCATAGGAACCTACTACGCTTTGGAATGGGCAACTAGCTTCATCTTTCTGACTGACCGACCCCTTGACAATTCAAAAGTGCCTGTAATTGGTTTATTTGAAATAAATGCTTTGAGTTTGAGTTTGAGTTTGACAGTCTCGCCAAAAAACTTGAACGAGGAACAAAGACAAACTGTCAGTGGCACACTTTCACATTCTGGAGAGAACCGCTAGAGGTCGCTAAGGCTACGATTTGGGTACCTGAATGTGTGTAGCCTCGTCATTAAAACCAAGAGGAATTGCGTGCGGAGCGTGAATCATTGTGGAGGGTCCCTAGGGATAGTTTAATTTCGTGCTTTTCCTAACAATAGATTCGTAATAATTTGTTTGTCGGGCATATTGTTATAGTTGGTACACACGGCTACACATCAAGCTATACATTTCCAGTATAAAATGATCTCGCATTGTATAGGATTTCCGTATAATGAGAGGTCAGCTTATTCTGGAATGTATAGCTTGATGTGTAGCCGTGTGTACATAATTGTTTTCCTCGTGTTTCAAACAAAAATTGTAATCAAAGCGCCCTTTTTCATTAATATGTAGTTGTGTGGTCAGTAAATTAGATAATTGAATAAAATTCGATATGGTAGATACATACTTGCCATTGTCCTCGCGCCATGCCGTTTTTCGTTCCCATAGTATGATATTCCGAAAATATGCTTTTCACAAAATATGAGAAGTAGTCAAGTCAATATTTAAAAAATTTAAGAAATAGGAAAGAAAACAATTTCTATTGTTTCCTTTTTTGTATGTATATATTTTCATGTGTTAGTTTGTATTATGCACATAGCATAAATCGGCTGTCACGCGCACGATGGTAAAATGTTACCACCTCCTTTACTGCAAAAAAAATGCAACTTTAATACACATAACGGTATTTCGAGAAACATTATACTGTTTTGTCAAAACTACCCAAAATTTTTGGAACGAAGATCTTTGACGCGGCTTGCGGTAGGAGTAAACTTTTGGAAATGGGCACGTAACGATAAAGCTTTATGCCCATTGATATTTATATGTTTATATAACTCAATGGTTATGCCCCTCTGTGGGACTTTGTCTCTCTCTCTCTCTCTCTCTGTTTCGTTCTATTATAATAATAGAAAGATTGAACAAAATGAAAATCCAAGATGGCGGCTGCGAAAATTTTCAAATTCATTAAGGGTGTCGTTTTCATGGTTTTCGAGGGTGTTAAAGCCGATATTGACGTTAAAATGTAAATCGAAGAAGGCCGCTGCGAAAAAAATTTTTCGTCATCGGTATTGTTGTCTTGGCTTCCGAGGGTGCTAAAGCTGGTACTAAAGTCAAAATAAAAAACCAAGGTGGCGGTTGCGAAAATTTTGTTTTTGTTTTAAATCATACGTGAGAAGGAACTTCGTTCCTGACGGGGGTCCTCTGACCGCACACGTTTTTATTATTTTGGTATCACTTTCTGGGCGTTTTTATTCTAGTTTAATACACATGTATCGCATTTTATAAAAAGAAAAGGTTAGATATTTTTCATAATATTACTACCTATTTATTTTTATGAAAAAAAAAAAAAAAAATTAGAATTGGTTCATATAATTTAGATTATAAAAAAAACAACACTTCAAAAAGCCAACATTGCACTTAAAACACGTTTTTCGGTTTCTTTGTTGCGAATACCCAAATTGTCTTTGAGAGCAGTTTACTGGCGCATTATTATTAACATAAGCGGGATATTTACCATGTTTATTCATTTTTCTGAGTTCCCGATATTTCCCGCAATAACGAAATATCCCGCTTATGTTAATAATAATGTTAGTGACCATGACAGTTTAAAAACTTTACTGGCGCATGTTCATTGGCATTATCTGCAGACTTTCGTAAAATCACAGCCCATCCCTTTTTTATCCATTGTCCATTAAAGTAGTCCAGAAATGTAGATCCATAACACTATCGTGAGTTTGCTCGCAGATTGAAAGATATTCTTCTGGAATTATCTAAGTGTGGTGAAACTAGTGCTAGTACTAAACAAAGTCGGGTTATGTTTCTATCTACCATTACTGGAGCCACTAAAATAATTTTCTTTATTTTGTTGCTGCTTTGTGGAGGTTTTGCTGATAGACCACTACGTCTGCCACGTGCAAACAAGGACGATACCCTTTATCCTGAGTGTGTACGAGCGTTCAGAAGAGACTGTGACCATTATCCGCGATCTAGCCGTGTTACTTCTCGTGTTCTGCCTGAGTGTGTATAAGTGAGATAAAGTAAGAAGGAGATACACTCTCAGTCACGCTAGCTACAGACGTAGACATACGACACAGTAGGTTAAATGAGAGAATAGGCCAGGGCTCTATAATTGGGCCGGCGTTTTTGTTCGGAAAGCGGACCATCCCCATTAAACTTTAAAAGTCTGAAGTACTCAAAAACAACTTACCTCTAGTTGTCAGCGTGGAAATTGTAGCAAATTAGCTCAAAAATCATTTCAAGGTAAAAGTCGAATTACCAAACCATTTCCCTTGTAGGCACTTTGTAGGCAACACGGAATTAAAAAAAAAAAACTAACTATCGGCATCGCACCCAAAATGGCATTTCTAGTTTAGTTATTATTCAAGAAGACCTCGATCAACTTAGACAAGTTGGCCCTGTGTATCTGTGCACAAAATGACAATCTCTTAACATTTCCTTATTATTATGTTTTACAGGTGGATCCCCAAGTCCAAATCCAAGTTACGTGCCGTCTAGCAGTTTCTCGCCAACTCGCCGCCACCATGAGGCCGTCACGTCATCAGATGCAACGAGTGCTCGCTTCCCGTTCTGGTCCGATGGTGAATACTTTTTTGTGTATCGCTTGTTTCGTCATCATCATCATTCATCATTTCAGCCGAAAGACGTCCACTGCTGGATAGAAGCCTCCCGCAATTGGGGGGTTTGCCATAATCGCCACGCGGGTGGCAGAGGCGGGTTGGCAATCGGCAGTATGGTGTTAAAAATGCATAGAGTACGCTGATGCCCATTCTCTAGTAAGTCCCTTAGTCGCCTTTTACGACACCCACGGGAGGAAATGGGGTGGTGCTATTCTTTACGTCCGGCACCACACGATATCGGCATCGCTTGTTTATCGTATTGCAATAAAAAAAATATCCAGTTTTGTAGTTATTATGACTATTTGAAAACCCGAAGTGGCAATGGTTAGATTATTGAAATTTATTATGTCGTGACGTGACGCCACGCCTAGTGTCATACAGACGTGAAATTCCTACACACGAATACCCATCCTAAAGAAACCAACATCGATACAAACTCGATAGATGCTCATAATGTTACCGCGGCATCACTGTGCGACTGCGACGACTACAGTCAGTCTAGTCCTAGTTCAGTCGCCCAGTCCTTACGTAGGTACACGCCGCGAGTAGAGTATACCCAAAGTCTCAAATTCAGATAATTTATGTAAACAAAGGGGATAACATAACAAAAAAATGTCTTCGTAATGGTAATTTACATAAAATGGCGAAAAAAGAGGTTTCATTTTCTTTTAAGTACTTACTTTAAGAAATAATAATTAAAAAATAATCATACCGTAATTATTTTTATAAATTTTCGGTTTTAAACAAAGTTATTAAAGAAAGGAGATTTTCTGGTATAAAATATTTTATGATACTGGTAACAATGCAGGAGATCCAAATATTTTCAAATTTTTTAAATCTTCAACAACACTAGAACTCTTAATTCATACATTCATATTGTAAGTAGCATTACTAGCCACATTTTGGATGAAAACGGCTGTAAACTGTTTCGAGTGGAAATCAATTTTGGGAGGCCTACATCTAGCAATGGACTTATACGTGTTGATTATGAAGATAATAGGCCGTGTCTCCAACACACTACATAAAACATTGTTTGGTAACGGTATTTTGTTTGCATAGTTTTTATAATTAATTCACTTTAATTTCATAAATGATAATTTACAAAAAAAATATGATAAAATGTTTTGCACCACTGTTCTGTCATTTTGACAATGACATTTCTTGACATTATTTTGTTTACATAAATTATCTGAATTAGAGACTTTGGGTATAGTAATATCGGCCCAGTGAGTGGACTATTTTGTCAACAAGATACACACACGGCTTCGTGGGCCATACAAGTCGGTACTTAAATCTCTATTGCGGCTGTATGAAGCTTGAACTATATTTTGCATTGTTTTGGATGCGCATCAAACAGGTGTTTTGATGCACATGCAAAACAATCAAATAATTTAAAGATGGTATGTTGTGTGGTAGACGAGCGTTGTTTTGAAAATGGAGTGGACTTAAATCACTTTGTAATTTGACGTAGGTATTCATTCCAGCACGTGATAGTGTGACCCAATTGCAATAACGATGTTGGGTATTTTTGAAAATAGCGTACATAACTAATATAAAAAATAAAACTAAATAAATTCATCACTCTGTCGTCGATGAAAAAGTCGATAATGCACTTTTAATGATTTTATACTGAAGATCACGTTTAAACTAGTAGTGTATAATGATTTGGAAAAAAAAAATAATTAGAGCCTTTTCTTAATATCTTAATATTTGAATATTTTAAATTATGTTTATATAAATAATAACATAGTATTATAATAATAATAATTTGTAAAATTATGTCTAACGCGGATAAAAAACGACGCCGGATACTAAATGTTACAAAGACAAAAAAATCAATGGGCAACATAGTCCTACTGTCAAAATGTACAAATTGCCTAGTACCAAAATGTCATTTTGCCCAAATACCACTATGATAGAATACATTAAAGCTGTACCTAATGTTCAATTGTACAAATTGCCTAGTGCCAAAATGTCATTTAGCCCAAATGCCGCTATGATAGAGAATACATTAAAGCTGTAATGTACAATTGGTATAAGGTAAAAATGTCATATGTACAGTCACGTGCACAAATATATGTATATGCACATCCCGAACTGCACTTTGGGGACCTTGTTAATAAGTTAGTAAGATTTCATTCAAAATTATACTGGCTGGAGGTAAATTTGTTTAATATGACAGGGTTCCATAGTGTATTTATTCATGCACGGATTGTCAGATGCACGGATTGTCAGACTGAGCTATCTGCTCTGAACTATTGTTTGAATGATTGTAACAAAATTTAAAAAATCTTTTGTTTTTATTTTACCTCCTGTGTGTAATATATTTAATTTAAGGGCCTATCCTCCGGAACAACTTTATCACATAGAGAAAATTGTGCCCCGGTTACATTGTGCTCGCAAGCGTACAATGGATTTCAAGGAATGCATAACGGGTATTTCATTATTTTGTAACTGAATCAGTAACTTTTTGTATTTTTCATCAAATAATATATCGCGCTTCTTTATTTTCTTATTTTCAAAGAGAGACTTCATTATCAGGACATCTTGATATTTAGATTCCTTTCGTAAAAAGCTTATAAAAGAAAATAAGTTGCGTTTTGTTAATATTCTCTTTTTTAAACGACCATGCCAACCCTCCATGAAATTATTAGTACGGTGGCGCTGATTACACGTACTGAGTTCCGCGAGCAGTGATTTAGATAACCATTGCCTATTGAAATATTTTTCAAATTTTTCGATCGCTGAAGTCTTTTCCAAAGTCAAAGTCAAAGTCAAATCATTTATTTCAAATAGGCACGAAGATGCACTTTTGAACGTCAAAAATTACATGAATAGTTAATTGATTCTAGTTGCGCCTTCCAAAAGGTAGTTATGTATGGAGAAGAATGGGCAAGAAAACTCCATACTTACTCTTTAAAATGTTAACAATAGTTTGTATTCATTAATTAATAATTATAGGTGAAGACGATGTACCTAGAATAAAAATAAAAATTACTCTTACCACAATTGGTAAAAAGAATGAAAAGTGAAGTAATGACAGAAAAATTAATAAATGCGATAGGTACATGGTGCTCACATATTTACAAACATTGTATATGATTTTCCAAAAAAAAATTAAACATATAATAAGTCAGTGTGTGAGTTAAATTTATATTAATCATAGAAAATAAAATGAATAACATAAAAATTATAAATTATACAGTTAAATTAGCAACCAGTTTGATTTTGTCTAGACTCTAAATTGTCCTATGGAGCAGGACCAACAAGTTTCCAAGCATTCTTATCTTGGATATAATCCTCTAATTTGTAATATGCTTGTTTACAAAGTGTGCTTTTTATATGAGTTTTAAATTTTCTTTCATTTAATTGTAATACCATCTGAATGGTTGATCTATTTTATCTTTATTTCTAGTATTAAAGTTATGCCTAAAACTGATTTTATTAAAAAGATGTAGATTTTTTCTTACATACATAATATTTTCATAAATGACTTGGCAAGGTACCGTCATAATATTAATAGTTTTAAATAGTTCTCTAAGAGATTCGCGGCGATGTAGATTATAAATGGCTCTGACAGCCCTCTTTTGTAAAATAAAAATGGATTCAATGTCGGCAACCCGACCGCACAGTAAAATGCCATACGACATAATGCTATGGAAGTAGTTAAAATAAACCAAACGCACGGTTTCTATATCTGTTAACTGTTTTCTATCTTTCGAACAGCATACGCGGCCGAGCTTAGCCGCCCCGCAAGAGATGTTATATGAGGTCCCCATTGTAATTTCTAGCATCACGCTAGATGATAAATTACAATGGGGACCTTAGGGAAACCGTTTGATTAATAAATTCCAGATTTTCTCCGTTCAATATGATGTCACATTCGCTACTTCTAACATTAGGTAACTTAAATCGAATGCATTTGTTTTTTATTTTATTTAGTACCAAATTATTTACGGTAAACCAATTTTGGACCTGAAGAATAGAGTTATTCACTTCGTCAAGTTTTTGTGACCGTCGATCTATTTTAAAAATCAATGATGTGTCATCTGCAAATAACACCATCTTCGGTTGATTTTGAAGTAATTGGGGTAAATTGTTAATGTAAACTAAAAAGAGGAATGGACCCAATATCGAACCTTGAGGAACGCCCATTTTCATTTCAGACCCTAATGAGTTTACGCCGTTTACCTGAACTTTAACCTTCCTATCCGTCAGGTATGATCTAAGTAAATCAAGAGCGGTATTCTTAATTCCGTAGTGCTCCAGTTTCAGCAGAAGTGTCTCATGGTTAACGCAATCGAACGCCTTAGAGAGATCGCAAAAGATTCCAATGGGATCTTGTGCTTCTTCCCAAGCGTTAAAAATGTTCTTTATTAGGGTGACACCGGCGTCAGTTGTACAACGCCCCTTGGTGAAACCATACTGTTGTTAATGAAAGATGGAGTCTTTATTAAAGTGACGTAACATTTGATTGAGCATCAACTTTTCAAACACCTTACTGAGAACTGGAAGAATTGACACAGGCCTATAATTGTTAGGTTCCGTACTATCACCGGATTTGAACAATGGAACTACTTTACTGTGTTTCATGAGATCTGGAAAGACTCCTTGGTCTACACTGGTGTTAAATATGAAAGCTAAATAGGGCGCAATGGTTTCGATAATAGACCTACAGACTTTTACAGACATCCCCCAAAGATCTTCTGTTGATTAAATTTTAAGATCTTTAAAAGCTTTTATAACAGCCTGGGGGTTTGTATGTTGAAACCTGAACTCCAAAGGGCATGCCTTTACATTATTTCTAAGTAAAGCAGCAGAAAGCGCGGGTGGGGAATTTAAAGTTTCTGTAGTTTTAAGGGGAATATTACTAAAAAGTTTTCAAATTCCTGAGCTGACGGAGTTGACGGGGCCATGTGCAGTCTCTAAATTTATTTCGCTGTTTTTATTTTATCATCAGCTGATTTTATTTTATTGCTAATATAAAGAGCTTCCAAAATGTTATTCACGATTTCAGTCCATCCATTGGCCACCAAATTAGCGGGTAGGAGCGGTAAATAAGACGTCAATTTAATCAATCTTTTGCCTTCTTTGTTGTGTATTAGTTCAAGTGCCTCTACTTTTCTCCATATCGCCCTATTAAAATGGAAATAACTTCCCGTAATTTCACACTCCGAATACACATTTTTAACTGCATTGATTTGCGCTCTTTCGTCGTCGTATTTGTGTTGTTATATTAATATACTCTCTCATCACGGATGAAATGAAAGTAATATATGTTTGTGTTTTTATTTGGCAACAACGCATACAAGACTTGTACAATGTTTGTCTCCTTATCGGTGCTGTAATAATCCGAATGAATGCTGAATAATTGTTCAAAAGGTTGCGGTGCTATGAAAAATGTTCCGTCTCCTAAAACAATTTGGTGATCCGCACTGAATTTGAACGTTTTTAAACCCAATTTCGTGCTAAATACTAAAATCTTTTCTTTTTGTCCATCCTCCCAGAGCAAGAAATTTTCCTTCAATATCGAAGGCAAGTACTTCTTCCAGTGTTTCAAATTTTGTTGACTTTACTTTCAAAAACTTTTTCTTGTTGTATATAATGTTCGTTTTTTAGACACAAACGTAGAAGAACCATAGGAATCATCAGAGTCTTCAATCTCTTCATTTTCAAAACATTCTTCAAATATCTCTTTTACCGAATAAAAAACTTTCGCACACTTTTTGTTAAATTTTTCAAAATTTTAGTGATTTCTGTTGTTCGTTATAGATGGTGAACACGTGTGCTGACTTTGTCGTAAAATCTGTGTTTCTAGTCTAATGGGTCTTATTTGGGACAGTACTTCTGGATGGGCGAGTTCTATTACTAGCTGGACGTAGGACGCGTTGCGTGAGCTTAGTACAGAACACGAAAGCTAACCACTCAAAGTTGTGGTGGCATCTATGTACAACGCCACATGCGATCTACGCATCAAAGACCTGACGTTACAAATCCTGCATCGCGCAATTGGAGTTTACCGCGCGACTAGCATATATACAACATCCCGACATCAACCGTTAGGCAGTTGCCCACCAGACACAACACCCGTCTGGTCGGAGGATTCTCCCTTTTCCATAGAGTTGAGTGAACTTTATGGTCAATGGCATATCTCTGCGTCTTAATTGCGTTATGCCATCCCACTACTTGGTAACCTCCCAGCAATCCATCACACGTTATGTACCCAGGTCGTCATGACCAGGTCACAAGTCGCGGATTTTTTTTTTGGTCATGGTTCATTTGTCGCATAGTTTCTGCGAGTTCGCCTGACCTTACTCTTTTAGACTTTTATGTTTGTCTTACGACTTCCACGCGAACGAAGTCGCGGGCAGAAGCTAGTCGTAACTGAGCAATTTCAAAATAAAGTGTAACCTGCTGTAAAGTTCGATTTTATTTTTCAATACAAAATAAGTCACAAACGGAGGTCACATAATGCTACCTTCTTGTAGTTTTAAATTGTTTAAAAATAACCCATCCTACTTAGCACTATTAACTTTTTGATACCAAATACAATACAAACTTTGCAATAAGTCAACAATAACAATATTTAAAGAAAAGTGAGCTATAATAGTAAAACTTGGTCACATACCTGAACAATGAAATTGAAACACAGAACACTTCAACAAATATGCGGCTACTTAGATTTGACAATAAAAAGAAAAATGGTGCCTCTCGATGAAGGATATGTGTTCCCATTTCGTGCCGAATTTCCACAATTTGAAGATTTTTTGCAAAAAAGAGCGGTCACAAAACTGAATGTTCCGGTTAATTAAGATAATCTCGACTTTTAAGAATTCAAATTATATTACTAAACCACTCGCATATAATAAAATTTTTGGCTATCAAAGATTTTCTGACGCCAGTTGGGAAGGGGACAGGTAAATTCGATTGTCTTCATTATTTTAAAATCTTCTTAAGTTTTATTTATATTTAGTAAAGTAACAACAAAACGACAATTTATATACATATTAAAAAAAAAATTTTTTTTTTTCACTTAAAATAATATTTTCTGCTAGAAGTCATTCATCACAAAAGAATAAATGAACAAAGTCGAGGGACAAGGCAAAAACCGGAGGTTTTTTTTTTTTAAATTGCTCAACTATACTCCATTTATTAAGACAAATAACGACTAAATAACGACAGTTATTGTGTAATATTGTTGAAATTACTGCAATTTAGAGTTATTTTTTTAATGTATATTTATCGTGAAATAACGGAGTTTATTAAACGTTTACATCGAAATAACGAAAGGGTGAAAAGAGTTATTTGTCTAATGTTATAATAAATGGAGTATAAGATAATTCAATATAGCACTTGTTAAGTGCATCAGCGGTCATATTGAATTATCTTAGGCTACGCTGTGCAGCTTTTGCGTTTGACCGGTTTTCATGGCTAAATGCGGAAATGCTCGTTCGTGCGCCGCTAAGCTAAAGTCGATAATTAATTGATTAGGGTGGAGACCGGTAATTCGGTTATGAACGTTACACTTAAATACCACGAGTAATTTACTGATAAATATTATGATACACCGACAGTCGACCATCAGAAAAGACTGTTGGACACGTGTCCCTCTTGTTGGGGATTTGTTGTTCCCGAGGAGGCGATTGATCCCTGTTGTTGCTCTCATTTGTTTCTGGTTTCTTCTTCTTCCTCCTCGCTGTCTTGTTGTTCTTATAATTTCTTGGTCGATGTACCCGCTTAAACTTGTTCAGAGGTACTTACGAACGGTGTTGGTTGCACCACCGGTCCCTCTATGGATCGTTTGAGCGTCGACAATTGCTGATTTTGTTGGAGAATTAACTCCTTGACTTCTTTATACCACTTCAATGCTGTGTTATATAAATCGCTTGTAAATTAAGGATGACCGCAATTAATTTTGTAGACAGACAATCATGGTTGAAAACTGGAACTCACTTTTAGTTTTCCAGCATTTGCATACGTCGTTTGAAGTCGTCCAAGTTCTTCAAATTCAAACTCAAACTCAAAGCATTTATTTCAAATAAACCAATTACAGGCACTTTTGAATTGTCAAGGGGTCGGTCAGTCAGAAAGATGAAGCTAGTTGCCCATTCCAAAGCGTAGTAGGTTCCTATGGAGAAGAACGGACAAGAAACTCCATGGACACTCTCTTAAAACAACATATTGTTACAAAATATGGGTTACATCATTCATGTTGAAGTTATACATGTAAGAACAATGTAGAAAGACGTGCACGTTAGAAGCGTCCGTAATAGAAACAATTCAAAAATTAAAATAAGCCGTGGCAGCTAAGAGATGCCCCAGCCAGCTTCTTGCCCCAGCCATCCTTTTTGATGTTGATACCGACTTTTTTGATGTTTTCGTAAATTTCGCGCTGATTCTCGTGTTTACTGATGACGTCATGTTGTCAAACTTCCCGTCTAATTGACGAACTTTGTTCTGAGAAGTAGGCTCCACACTCATCGTTCGTGGTATTGTGCAACCTTTCTCTTCTACGATATGCGCCTTCTCAACTGTTTACTGGAGCGATACGCTTGTAAGTGACCAGTCCAACCGATTCGTAACCGTCACAAAACACTAAATTGCTCGAAGGACCAAACGTTGGGGTGTAATGCTTGGCAGTGAAATTGTTATGTACTTAACCTAAATAGGTAAACTTGTAAGCTAAATGATTACATTTAAATGCTATGAAATGCACAGCTAAACAATATTGATGTGCGTAAATGAGTGTGATGTACAAACTACTACAAAAGTCAACGTACAGCGTAGCTCGTACAGTCAGCTGCAGAGAAATCTCACCCCCTAGCAATGAATAAATACATTGCGAGGGGGTGAGATTTCTCTGCAGCTGACCGTACAAAGGATTTGAAAGGCCATGTAAATAGGGAGATTTTTTGAGATTAAACTTCAAGGTGAAATAAGAAACCTAATCCATACTAATATTATAAATGTGAAATTAATTCTGTCTGTCTGTTACGCTTTCACGCCTTAACCGCTGAACTGATCATCATGAAATTTGGCAGAGATATAGCCTGGGACATGGAGAACAACACATACACACACATAGGCTACTTTTTTACGCGATAACCGATATCCACGCGAGCGGAGCCGAGGGCAAAATCTAGTAAGACAAATAAAGATATGTGGTCTATAGTGATGAAACAAGGTCAATTTAGAAGAATTTGATTAAGTTATTTTTAATTTTATGTGCTGCAGATCTCTACCATAACACGAAAGTAGGTACAGTATTATTCTGACTATCAGTTAAGGATAACCTAATTAATAAACGGTATTCCTAACTTATGATTCAGATAATAGACAAGACAGGACGGGAGCTATTTGGAAACCACTTGTTAGTGTGCCTAGGTGGCCAAGTAGAAACATCATTGTTTAATTATTATTTTGTCTGTATACCAGTGAGCTATAAAAAAATCAATGCTTTAACAGTTCGTCACCTCATGATAATAATGTATTTGGCAGATAAGAGTAAGGAGCTTCGCACACAAAAGCGGCGCGCCGTTGCGCCTTTGGGTCGTGGTGCGTTGGTTTCAGTAAAGTTGAATGTTGACGTGTAGGTACAAATGCCTATATATTTCCAGTATAAGCTGATCTCGCTTTGTATAATATTTCCGTACAATAGGTCACTATATACTGGAAAATTATATCTAGTTATATAGGCGTGTGTAGGTACAATCGCGGGCATCCGAATAAGAAACTTTCAAAAAATTTGGAAAATCCAAAAGTGCACGCCTCATAACGTTCGTTTAATTTTTAAATAAAAAATAATACTTAGAGAGTATAGTTTAGTCAATTACATAGTCGACCACACACGCCTATTTGTCGTATAATTAAACTACATTGAATTTGACTGTGATTTTCAATAGGCCTTAATTTATGAGGATACTGAAGCGTAAGAAAAAAAAGATTTTTGGGCGTTATCGTGACCTCATATATGGATTCAAACATACAAACAAACCAACGTCCACGGATTTTTTTAAATTAGCTTTTCTTAGGAGTAATATTATGTGTAATTTATGTTTTTTAGGAGTATCTAATATTACAAAAAAGCGTTCCTCTTGATATACGTGAACTCATATTACCCTGAAAGTGCAATATATATATACTAGCTTTTGCCCCGCGGCTCGGCCCGCGTAGATTTCGGCTATCGCGTAAAAAAGAAGCCTATGTCCTTCTCCATATCCCAGGCTATATCTCTGTCAAATTTCATGACGATCGGTTCAGCGGCTTAGGTCTGAAAACGTAACATACAGACAGACAGACAGACAGACAGACAGACAGACAGACAGAGTTACTTTCACATTTATAATATTAGTATGGATGATAGAAGCACTTTAAATCGAGAGAATTGATTGTAGAAGCACTTTAAATCGAGAGAATTGATTGACCTTGATACGTTGGGAGTGAAGCACTACCTCAAACGGTCCGCGTTATGAGGCGTGCAACAAAATCCCGTGCTCACGATGTCCACATCTATTTACCACGACTTTTTAACATGACAAATAAAAAATAAAAACTTTTGTTTAAATAAATTTCTCACGCTGTGTTACAATGATCATAGATGTTTAACCACCTCGGCTGGCTTTTTACGGTCTTTTTTATTCATTTACAACAACAAGGGGCTCGGCAAAAATCTGATGCTGCGATGCTATTGGTTAATGAGCGTAGGTCAGCGTTAATCTAGCGGCCGAGCGCTGCAAGCAAGAATAGTCCTTACGATGGTCCGATTCGGATGCCCGTGATAGTACGTTTTTGCAATTCTTTGTAATATCATACATGTGTCTGCACCGGCGCCGCGGCCGTTAGGAACAAGGTTGCAGTTCTACATTTATATCTGTAACTTTTATGGTGTAAATAATAAAGAGTATTCTATCTATCTTAATTTTAATAACTAACTCGCACCAGAACGTGGCTGGTGTACGTTGTCTCAAATGCAGACCAAACTCATTCCCTAGGCGTGGCGCATTGCATTTTTGTATACTTTGCTGAGTGGCGACCGCGTACCGGAAGAAGTAGCGTTGGAAGGCCTCCCACAAGGCGGACCGATTACCTTGTGAAAGCCGCAGGAATCCGCTGGATGCGGGAAGCACAGAACCGGTCGAGGTGGTGGTGCTTGGGGGAGGCCTATGTCCAGCAGTGGACGTCTTTCGGCTGAAATGATGATGATGATACTTTGCTGTTTAAATTTAACATAGATCACTAAACCAATACCTATAAATATTGTAATACTAATGAACAGTATTTCTTTGGCAGTTGGCGTAAAAGAAGAAGCGTCCTCAAGTCTTGTATCTAATGCAGCACCTTATTCGAAATGTTTTATGTAAAGTCGCCAAAGTTGGAGGGAAACACAAGACTAGAATATCATAAGCACCATGCGTGAATTATTATGGAGTTATTTGACTGTAATATAAAGTTCGTGTAGTGATCAATGTAAAAAAGATATGATGTTAACGTGCATTTTAATTTGTTCAGAACATAAATGTTTAAATAAAAATATTAGACTTAATGCACATTATTGAATATTTGGACATTCTTGAAATATTTTGTAAAATGTTTGGGGCGAAATATTCGCCTTGATTTATACGATGTATGTATTGACTTAACATGAACTTATATAATTATAATATGTATTTGTAGTGTACAATTATTGTGAAAATATATTTGTTAATAGGTGTTGTTCAGGAATCTTGTTGCTGTCTTTAATATGTAAATACCTACCCACATGAAAGCAATTTAAGAAATTCGATTTCTCATCAATTAACAGTAAAACCATTGTCTACGTTAGCTTTTTGGGCTTCAAAATAAAACTCGGCATTGAGTAGTTTAATATTTATCAAATTTGGACACAGTTGGAATATTTAAATTATTTACAAAAAACCTTATCTTCATTTCTACATATTTGAAACATAGATATAAATTACTGGTACACAATCATTATAACTAAGTTTTCGTAATATCATCAGAATTGTATCAAGTATTTAATTAAAAAGTTACACAACATCAGAATAAAAATTCATAATTAATGACTTGAAAGTTACTTATATATTTTTTTGATTATTGCCATATATTTACTGAATACATACACGAGAAATCAATGATAAGTTCACAAATATAGGCAAATAACGTGATATCTTTCGAGAGGCACTCGATTGGGTTAATAAAACGTTATGATAAAACGCGTGAAGCCTTGTCCACTAGTCATGCCGAAAATGTTTGTGCACGAATCCGCTAGCTAGAGCACTGATGGTGATAATACATTCATGATGGCTTGGTGCGCGTTATTACTCATTCTTACCTATACTCAATTTGAAGTAACTGACCGTAAAAAAACCTTTTTTACGGTCCGTTCAACCGATTTTCGGTTTTATTCCGTAGGTATAAGGATGGCATTAAAAGCAAAAAGTAGATATAATACCAAGGAAGTCAAAATCGGTTGATCGGACTGTAAAAAGGTTTACTTAAATGTCTAATTTTCAAATGGAGTTTATGTAACTATGAATGCCGTGTTAACGTCTTTCTGCGCTGACGGTGAATGCAACTCTTGAATGCACCTTGACCTTAAAAGATACTGTCAGGAAACAAAAAAAAACAGCGAGTTGCACAACAAAATAATAAGTATTAAGTAGTAGTAGTTTGTAGTAGTATAGCAATATACAGGGTCATTGGTGACTCAGGACTATATTACTAACATCATATACAAAAAATGTTCTGTAACTTTTAATAATTCATCAGATTAAAATTTATCAGGTTTTCATACAAAAATAAAAATATTCAAATTCAACGCTCTCAATGTTATAAACTCTACGGCTGAGGCTACAGTAGGCAGCGATTTGCATCATAAATAACAAATTTTGTTCTAGAACTTTTAATAATTCATCAGATTAAAAATTTATCAGGTTTACATACAAAAATAAAAATATTCAAATTCAACGCTCTCAATGTTATAAACTCTACGGCTGAGGCTATAGTAGGCAGCGATTTGCGATGCGACTGGGAAAGCGAATTGAGATAAACATGGTATGGCTACATTATAAGCGAAAATCCGGCGTATACGAGCGATGACATGGCTACAGTATACATGCTACACAACGAATTAGCAAGAGCGATTCATGCGGCTAAACTATAAAAAGTATAGTGTATCCGCATGAATCGCTACGCATAATGTAGCCACACGCATATTTAGTAGCACTATTGAACTAGTCGTGCAAGTGAGAAATATTCTAATAAATTCGCTTAAATTTCGCTGATATATTGATGTAGCCAATGCCGTGATTGATGTACGGTGTAGCCATCTAAGTGAGCATTCATTTATTTGTTTTAATCGCTCACGTGTCGCAGGTCGCGTCTCTGCCTAATGTAGCCTCGGCCGTGGCCGTGTCTTACGAGTGACAGTGCACGGGAGGCAGTAGCAGCGTTAGGTTAGGGCGCGGTTGGGCGACCGCCCAAAGGCGCCAGGCATGCAGGGGCGCTCCTTTATGTCTGGTTTCCCGTCTCGTCCTTTCATTGAGAATAATGGTCAATATACCTGTAACGGTAGCGAGTGGGAAAAGGAATTTTTCTAAGCTTAAGCTGATAAAAACCTATCTGCGATCAACATTATCGCAATCGAAATTGACAAACTTGGCAACTTTGTCAATCGAAAATGAAATTGCAGAAAACATAGACTTTGATGCCGTTATATGAGAGTTTGACGATAGAAACTCAAATAGTTATTTATGATACTAGTGCGGTAAGTTGGTTTTTACAAACGAGTTGACGAATGTAGTATAGTCACGAGTTTGTAAATACCAATTTCTGCACGTGTGTCATATAATGTTTTTCAACACATTTGCGAGAAAACAGTACAATATGTAATAAAACAAAATAATAATATAAAAAACAATGTTAATAAATCATAACATTATGATAGACATTTATGTTTTTTTAAGTCAAGAGACTCATTCCAAATATTAGGTGGAGTAGATTCCATAATAATATCAAATTCCTCGCTTGAACTCATATTATTATTTTGTTTATAAATATCAGACCGAAAGTCGCAACAATCTTTGACGTTTCTAATATGAAAATGGCGCGAATTTGCAAATGGTGCTACATGCACGTGGTGAAAATTTGAAATTACATCTTTCGTCTCATTTACTCTTTAGTATTAAAGTGAGACAAACATATTGAGCAAAAGCGCTTCCAAGGAGGTTCGATCAGTCAGCTTATTTATTCTCGTAATGTGAAACTCCTTGGTGGAATTCTTACAATTTTTTTTATGGAAATTAAAAAAAAACCGTAAAGATTACGCACGGTGCTATACAACGGAACGTGCGGTAAAATAGTTACTTAAGTGAGAGTACCTATTTTACCGCACGTTCCGTTGTATGGTGCGTAAGTTTTAACTTTCGAACAATGTATACAGGCTTCGTAAATGCATTTTTTGAGCAAATGTGTTGAAAAATAGTTTTTTTTTAAAGTTTTATTAGAGTAGAAAGGGGACGCCATAGAAACCTCGCCCATGGCGCCGGTAATGCTAAAACCGACACTGAAGGGAGACGTAGGTAGGTACAACAAAATACAGAATCGAAATGTGTTAGATAGAACAACGAAATCTTGAAGGTTTGTTTTTTGTAAATGTAATATGTTTTGTAAAAAGTCGTAGAACAAAATTTGTTGTTAATGATGTTAGTACCTAATACAGTCCTCCAAGGTTTTTAGTGTTTGACCAATAACCCTGTATAGGTACGTTTTTTTATATCACGAAACCATATTATAAGAATCGCTGACGATGCAAAAACCACAATTGCACGTAGTAACAAACAATTGCATAAGACACGGACACGAGGCCCTGCTCCGAGATGCTGACTCTGCTCAACGTCACCATAGCACCACCACTCCGCATCATTGAGGACGGCACATCGGTTGCAACTTTGAACGTAGTAAACTCCTTCAGCGTTTATAACAGTCATGTAATTTATAATATTCCAAATGAATTTCTTGTCAGCAATTTCTGTTTTTAATACTCCGTCTGCAGCCTCCGTAACATTTCAGAATTATCATTGATGTGGATTATGAACCTTAAATATATAAACATTACTTTTGAAAGGTTCGAGTTTACTTTACTGATATATTAAAATGTATGAATTAAAAAAATCTCAATTGAGAATAATACACACATAATTCAGATTTAATTATTAATCTTACATTAGAAAAAACAACATTATTAACTTGATTATGGCATTCATTACAAATACTACGATATTTAGATCAAATCTCTGTTGGGAATATGAAAATAATTTATTATTTTCTTATGTTATAAAATGCATAGGTTCATACAATAAAAGAAAATCTAACATTTCAAATTCTGAAACAGTTATATCCTTTGTATTTGAAATGCACCTATCCAAGCCACTTCCTATTGACATCAGTTTCTTCTATAATTGCTCACAATAAACATTGTTATCTAACCAACTTTGTCAACTTTTATTAGATAAATGTTCAGTAGTTCTGAAAATACTCCACAATAAACAAGATTTACTTTGCAATAAGCATTGCATGATTTTGATTGTGTATCGTTTTGATACAAACTTATTTAATTTAAACTAATAACTGAACCCCGAACCAATTTTCAACTTCAATATCAAATATGTAAAAACCCTAAATAATGTGGTATCAAAAATAATTTACATTTTTACAATTTGGACTTTCCCCCCTAAAAAGTGATAACTCTCTTCGCGTGTCAAGGTTCTTAACCGTTGAACAACACTTATTACTAATGTTTATTTAGAAGTGTCTTTATGGATCCGTTTCAAACGAAGGGATTTGCTGCGTGGCTCCGGAGCTCGATTCAGCAACCCAGATGACCTTTCCACACTCAGCGAGTGGCCACGTTCACGCACGGGCATAGGGTGTGTCAGCAGATGCATGGAGGTGTTGTATGCCGAGATCATGGGTAATTCACTGTAACCACCAATATCGCTCCTCAAATCTGAAGCTGCTAACGATGTCATGTCATCAGAATCAGTATCTTCGTCTTCAGTTTCCAAAACCCTGAAAATTTCCGCGCTTTAAAAGTTTATATTAAATAAAGCAAACAAAACACATTCGCAATGGTCCGCAATAGGTGGGGTAGAAAAGAGATAAATAATCGCAAAGGCATTGTATACTTCTATCTTAAGAACTATTTTGCAGTGGTGATAATACTCACCTCAATTCAATTTTGCTCATTCTCTGTTTTATTTTAGCCTGTTCTTCGCCGACGTCTGTAAGTAGTCCTTGTAAGCGATTATTCAACATATCAACGGTAGTTTCCAGTTTATGCACCGTTTCTTCCATGCTCTGTTGAGTTGTTTGCGCATTTTCGAAAACAGCTTCATCAAGCAAGCCATCCTGTAGTTTCAAAAGAATTGTATATATTTGTGTATATGTGTGTATGAATATTATTTTAATTATGTTATACTTAATATGGTTATATTTTGTGCTTATTTTTATACGGTTATGCGTGGGGTTATACTTTGTGTGGTTATTATTATGTTTGTTTGTCACTGCTACTGTGACATATTATTTACGAACCTTCCTCAATAACTGACAGCCTCGTTCAGTGAGTGTTGCTCTCGCATCTGGATAATCAGCGAGTGCTTCCCAAAGATCTCTTTTTGCCAAGCAAAACAAGTCAGAATAGCCCAAGGCTCGCACGTTAGCTGTCCTTCTATTTCCGGTACGATTACCAGCTATCTCTAGTACACTCACTTCTCCAAAAACGGAGCCAGCGCTCAAAGTAGCTAATACAGTTTTACCATCATCGGCCACCACTTGAAGTCTTCCGCGTTTCACAATGTACATTTCTTTCCCAACATCTCCTTTTCGGCAAATGTAATCACCTGGACTGAAAACTTGAAGTTTCAGTTTTAATACCAATGCCTCTAATAACCCAGGTTCGCAATCATGGAAAATTCTCACTTTACGCAAAGTATCCAAATGAACGCGAATAGCAATTTCTGCTTTAAGTTTGTCAGGCAGGGAAGATAAGACATTTTCTTCATCAAGCGCTCCGCTTTGTGCCCAAGTATAAGCAAACCAACGAATAACTCTGGCTTCAAGTTCCCCGCTCACCTTTCTGAACGCCATGTACTGTTTTACACCATCCATTTTATTTTGAAATTCTACCCTGGCTACATTCATATTTGAAATCATTGATCCGATATTCCCGACTATTGTGGCAAAAATTAAAACACCAGCTAAAAAGTCCGCGACGACAAATAGGTATTCAGCATCAATCTCCGGCTGTGGAGTTTCCCCGATAGTAGTAAGAGTCAGAGTTGACCAATAAAAGCTATAAATGTATTGATGTGCCAATGTTTCGTTACGGGAACCAGTAATATTATATACCCAATTGTCTGTGCCGAATCCAATTGCATAACTTATGGCAAAATATAGGCAGGCATTCCAATGAATAAGCACCAAAATTGCCATTACGACCTGGAAGCAAATATAAATGTTAATAATAATTTGGTTATTAAAACGGGAAGGATTTAATATGTAACACGTTCCCAACCTTGCAGATCCTGAAGGCGTTTGGATAACTAGTGGCAGTCTCAGTACGATCGAACCACTCCCACATTCGAGGAAGGCGAAATAGTCGATTGAGTCGAACAATAACAGGGCAGGGCAAACGTTTCTGGAACAACCAATATTGACACTTACGTAATAAAAAAGTTAAGGAATGTTTCAGTGGAATATTACGCATTTGCTATTGGTTTAAATACTGATGTAAAGTGCATTATTTTCTTTTAAATGGTCCACTTCTAACTTGGAAGTAAGCTCACCGCATTTTATTAGTTCCACACTTCTCCGCTTGTCATGTAGAACTGGATACCCTGTATTGGTGAGGAAACTTTAACACTTACCAGTATTTGAAGGACGAGCTGTCTTGACGCTAAATATACTGGAACCATCCTTAACATAATGCTTCAATTTGAAAGGAGATTACCAGAATGGCAGACAGAACTCTTCAAATAGTTTGGCGTCATCTATACAAATTCCTTTGTCCCTCAAAAACAAAAATTGTAGATCCTTCTTTAAACTCATCCATGCAAAGCATTTGAAGGATTGTAAGGGTGTTATCCAAAGGGATATGTAGTTGTCCAGTGCTGCGCCCGTCGCTCGAGCGGGGAGCACGCACGTGTATATAAAAAATCCGGTCTGACGTAAAATCCTGGCGGAGTCCGGTCTAACACCTAAAAATCCAGGCTTTATCCGGTCAGATGGTACCCCTACTCGGGAAGCACACTTAAATATAACTTTATTGGTCCATCCGACTGAACACAGAGGTTGTCCAGTGGTCTTAATAACATAGGTCAACAAAAGTCGCAAAAACTATTGCCTCAACCCTTATCTACTAGATTCGCAAAGTATAAATCTCCGAAAAACTAAGTCACATTCGTAGGCTAGTTGACAGTTAAGAAACCAAACAATAATATACCTTGTGCCTTCTGCCGAATTGTGCAAGAAGAATACAATAACAAACAGTCTTGTTCCTTTCAAGACCATTCCATTCGTAATTCTATTGATACAAGTAACGCAAAAGAAACTTGATATTTGTTGTAAAAAGTTGGTTTCTATTTACCTACAATTTGAAACTGTTGTCTGGAAGTTGTGACGTGCCGCATTCTGAATCGCATTCAATGTCACGTCACCAATGGCTAGTCTAAAATCATTTTTTTTTTAAATGAGAGTTAAAAAAAAAATGTTTCACTATGATTCTACAACACAAAATTCATAAGGGGTTTTACTTACTGTCAACTAGCTTATAATATTAGTCTTGGCCGATTTTTATTTACCTACATTTTTACCCTATTTTATTTCATTGAGACTTATGTTCCAGAAAAGAGAAAAAGGGGGCCTCAGTTCCGTCCACGGGCTGGCATTCTCCTTTACAAATTCTTGTTCGCAACTTATCTATTAAAAACGATCCTTGTCTTCCGGTTTAGTAAATATTCTAGTCCGAAACTAAGACAGTTTGCTTACTTTTAGTAGAATATTAATCTCTAATACTAACATCATCACAAGTTCCAGGTATCCACCAGTAGTATGCTATATCAGTGGGTAATAATGATATCAGATCATATCTCCATGACACCGATTTTAAATATTGTTTCCTGAGCATTTTTGGGTCCTTAACCATGAGACCTTGTTCAAGGTATCCTGTGAACAATAAATACGTGTTTTAATTCCTCTAGATGTATGTAGCGAGACATCACTACAGCTGCGCTTTAGCAACCTCCTTCATATGGTTGCATTGGCGGCGTTTATACGGCTTCCCCAGTGGCCCTGCGTGATATCGGCGTTGAAGAAGTGCTTGAGTTTGTTGCGCAGAGCGCAGACTGCTCGCGACTTTATCATCACCAGCATGGATTTTGGAAGATGCTACTAAGTTTTAAGTAATGGGGATGATGAAGGGGATGAAGTTCAAGAGCGATATACTTTCAGACAACATGATTTGAGTTTTGCTACGCGTTTTCACTATGTAAAAAACGATTAGAAAAGTGCTGCAAATGAAATTAAAACTACGTACGAATAATATGCAATAATACCGGTGAAGTTATAAAAATTATGACGATGGTATTGGACTGTATGTATAATAATAAGTTATTTGGTAAAATTTCATACGATATTTTATTTGAAGTTCTTTGAAATCACATTTTAATTACATTATACACATTATTGCCATTGCCATTATTTACATTATACGAGTATATATTATATTTATATCGCCAACGAGTTATGACGAAATTCAGTATAATATTATTGCCCGCCTAGAGACCCTATAATAACTTACATTAGGGTAGGTTTACATGACATAATTTGACATTATCGAGCAGGTGTTATGAAATAAAAATAGTAGAATGTTTGCCTAGGGAGCAAACAACAATTTTAAAGGCGAGATTGTGTATTTGAAGCCAGAGCGTAGCGAAGGATTCTAAAGTAGAATCCAGAGCGCAGCGAGGGATTCGAAGTACGTCACTCGAGCTTATTTAGTTTTGCTCCCAAGACACTCCTTTTTATCACGCTATATGAGAAAATAAGAAAGTGAAACTTATGAATAAGAATAGTACGTATTTATTTATACACAATAAGGAACAATAAGACATAACATAGAAATAATTAGAAGCTAATGTTTCTACTTGAACAATTATGGAAGTGCATCGTAACAATTTCATTAATACCAAACTTTTTTTTATTTACTTTATCATACAGCCTTTTTTTTTTTGGGTGGGACATTCTAAAATAATCAAATAACTTCTCCCGCTCTGGGTGGAGCGGAAGGGCGTGTCAGACTTTTACTGACAAAATCCACCCGTGTTCCTTCAGTTGCCTGTGTGCCAGGGCCACGGTATCCCTTTCGGAAAAACCCGCAACCCTGGCAGGCACAGGTCCTAGCGGACCCCGTCAGTGCGTGCTGACATCTTTTTGAGGTGCGCGTGGAACACAACGCGCCTTGACCCGGGCCAGGTCCTTATCGGACGGCGAGCTGCCCATAGCTCGCCGTTCTTAAGCCCGCGCCTACGGTGCCCGGGAATCGGCTATCGATTCCCGCCGCCCAGGTCGTCTCCTGCGGTGACTAGGGGCGTGAGGGCGCACGGACTGCCGCTCCCTCACGCGTTCCGCCTCCTTCTTCGCGAGCATTACTGCTTCGCAGAAGGAGGTGACTGCCTTCCACGCACTCTCGCTCCGGACCATGGTCTGGACAAGGGCCGGACGCGAGAGATCACCGCCGCCGATCGCCTCCGTGAGGACACGGCGGTGCTCTGCTCAAGCCGGGTAGCCTGTTACTTGTTCATACAGTGTTCGTGATTGATCTCTTTGGTGATTGGAACTTTTGCTAATAATATCCACATTCCAAATTCAAGGAGGGATTATAAAAAAATCTTTTCATAATAATTTGATCATCTAAGTTGAGTGAACGTAGGTACTGGGCAGCCTGTTACTTGTTCATACAGTGTTCGTGATTGATCTCTTTGGTGATTGGAACTTTTACTAATAATATCCACATTCCAAATTCAAGGGAGGGATTATAAAAAAATCTTTTGCTAATAATTTAATCATCTAAGTTGAGTGAACGTAGGTACTGTAGATCGCTCTGTCGCAGTATATGATATTCTCTATACATCATAATAGCAGGAAATTCTATTCTCATAATAGCACATACGCGAAATAAGATATTAGCAAATAATGATATTCGCAAAACATGATAAACGCAAGACATCATATTCAGTACAGTCAGGCTGAGAATATAATTTTCGGCGACAGATCATAAATCTGTTATTTTTGAGATATCAAACATTTTTTAATTTGTAACATAATATTTATTTTATTGTGAATAGTCAAACAAAATAAAATCGTAGTAATTCCGTAATATTAATTTGAAACAAAATATTTATTCTTATTAAAAACAGTCAAACAAAATAAAATCCTAGTACTTCCGTAATGCATTTAAGCGTTTAAAGCATACCAGGATACTTATTTTTTTTACGTTCACAATCATTGACAATACTTTTAATTTTTGTGTTTTTGTCTATTGTTGTTTTTCTTCTTTTCGTATCAGTGTAATGTAAATTGTTCCTCTCTAATTTAACTTTTTGTATGTTTGCCTCTTTTTTTAAATAATGATATGAATTGAAACATAGTTGGCTTTTTTGGAATTTTAGTATTGATGCGGCGATGCCAACCCTCGACGCTGTTTGTCGTCCTATTTTTTTGGTCATAACAGCTTGAATGTTTCGCTGCTAATTTTCAGCATCCACTGAGTATTGAAATAATCAATAAATTTGTTCATTTCTTGTGATCGTGATGACATTTCAATAATTGTGAAAAATGCCTCCGGTATCAACTTTGATGGCAGCAGTGGCAGCATTGAACAATATTGAACAACTTTGCGATCATCTGCAGAGAGATTTAGTTCTTTGCTCTTTTTGAAAACGGCGTTGCAAAAATGATAATAGCAACCTTTTACGGTTACGTTTAGAAACACATGGTTTACAGCATTAACAACGGTTAGTTCGTAATCACACGTGTACGTGTCTAAATTCAACCCAAATTGTTGTTTAAGTATAGAAAAAACCTCTCATACGTTCTTTGTTGTTTGTTGGGTAGTAGAGTAAATATTATGGGTATAAAATTGACTATTTCTTCACTGCGTTCCACGTTTACAAAACACGGAATACGGTGTAGGTACAATTTTGAACGTCCCGTCTCCGTATAGAGTTTTTATAGTTTTTAAATATTTACGCAACTCTGACCGTGTTATGAATGAAAATATTATACTCGTAATCCTGCCAAATGAATCATATTCGTCGAATAGAAAAAATCTTCCACTAAGTTATGAGGTAGTTTTACGTGAAATGAGACTTTTACTTTCAAGCTATTCTTATTTAAATAATTATATCGTGCTCTGTAGAAAGTGTCTTTCTTTGATGTAAATGCTGGCATTGCATGTTCTTGACTCTTGAAATCGTGTTTTAAAATATTTTTCTCAAAAATCTTTTGTGCAGAGATAAAATTGGCACATACTTCACTCTATCATCAACAATTAAATCTATTAGATTACGGGTAAAATTCGGAGAATCACATGCTTAGCGGGTCTGATAACTTCGTTGTTTGTATTTAGAGTTATCGAGGTACGACATTCTTGTTGTTTACAACACCGCCAGTTTGTCTTCCCAGACTTATTTTTTAAATACAAATTATATCTGTATCCGCCATGTAGTACTCGTAACACCGGTTTATTTTTTCGACTTAAAACTTGATTTCGTTGTTTATATTGGGATTAGATTGATCCATTTTCCATAAATTTCATGCACTAAGCTCGCAACTCGCAACGCAATAAGTTAAAATAAATGGTAGGTGCTTGATGTACATACATATCTACTCTCAATATTAGTCATAAACAAAAATAAGGAAATTATTATCGTGATCAAATAGTATAAATCAAAACAGAATAAATACTTATTGTATATCTGGAAACGATTAGAAAAAAACTGATTATGTATTTTATTCCCGATACTACATTTAGACAAAATATATCATAAATTGCGAATATGGGTTCTGTTGAATATGTTACATGTTTTGAGAATATCATATTTTGAGAATATCGGTATTTGCGAATATAATCTTCTGCTAATATCGATGCCTTAGTTCACAATTGTACTAACTACAAACATTTAAATTTTCACTTTTTTAATGCCTAATACACGAAATGTCATGCTCTTTCGTTTGCGCTTATCGAAATGCCGTTAATCCGTCTCTTTCTACCACAAACATAGGTGTTCAGTTGTGTTAAATACGTTCCATGAATGCTCTACTATACTAATGACCTTTACTTTTGTAAATCCAAACAAGACTTAATAGAACTAATTTTAAATTTCTCAACTGCAGAATATTTCAAAACACAAACCTACTAAATACATTTGTAATATCGGCTCATACTTTTTAACAGTGCTTTATTAGTGTACTATGTGTTGGTATTACAAAAAACTCAAGAAATTTTTATGTACAAGTGTGCTAAGTACTTTTACTTTAAGTGGTTTGGAATTTTTTAGAGTGCACCAATGTGTTAAATGGGGGGTCGCATGTTTATTTCGCTATTTTTAAAATGTTATGGTTTTACTAATATTACAATATTGAGATATGATGGAGTTAAAGGACTACTCGTAGTCTTATAATAGATGCATAATTGTTTTATTATTTCACTTTGTTTTCGTACTGTTCACGTCTAAACTTTAAAACGCTCTCCTCAAAATTGTATTTTTTGTAGTTAGTGCAATTGTGAACTAAGGCATCGATATGATATATAGAGAATATCATATACTGCGATGGAGCGCTGTAGATGCTGTAACATAGCATGGTTAAGCATGAAACCTCCGCGGGTTTTATAAATAAATGGTACGAATATGTGACAAACGTTGATGTGTATTTAGAATATAAGAAAAGATTAGTCAGTGAGCTGACAAGCAAATGTCATATAATATCTATAAATATATAACACAAAGTATATATCTACCTATGTCCTTTATAGATTTTGAAACCACATCTGAAAATTCTTTTTGCATTTGAAATCTTAATTCTTGAGGAAGGCTATTTAATATCACGCTACGACCCTTAAGAGCCGGGCAAAAAGATAAAAAATGCAGAAATAACACGTATTCTGCACTCAGGGTATCCGCTAGTAAAATATAATAATTTTAAAACATTCAAAGAAATAAATAACTATCCTAATTGTGCGCGCGCTCTCAGTGCTCTTCTAGTGTAACAGTACCGTCTTATCATCTATAATATCTAACAAGTGGAATGGCAGCCTGAACGTGATCACGGTGTTTGAAGATAGTTTTTAATTTTGACGACAACTTTTTAAGGTTTTTCCCCCGATTTCCATAAATAGTAAAGAAATAACCAATCAATCACAATATTCGTGAATTCGCACAAGCGTAGTGCAATATTTGTGCGGAAAAAGCAACTAGGCAGGGTCGAATGTTTGTTCACACGTTAGCTAAATTTGATGACGCAAGGCGCGGCTCTGCGTGTGGGTGTCAAATTGTTGATTTGCGGGCTCACTCCAAAGTAATACTCGTAACTTACACTGTCGTAAACTGTGTCGATTTTAATAGTTCTTACGATGTGCAACTACTAAATCATGTCATGTATGTAGATGATAATATGAATGAAAAGAGAGATGTACCTACCTACAGATTGGCTGAACAATTAGGTACCCCTGACTGAATCCTAAGTTACAGGTGTTCCCAGTTTAGGAGTGAGGGTTTCAACTTTTGTGCGCCTTTAATTATTGTGAACATTAGCTAGATATTGTAAGGACTTGTGTCAGTAAAGTGTATTATTAACATTATTTGTTGATATACATTTTTGTATTTCGGCATTGATCTGCCGGTTTTGTAGGGTAACACGGGCCAAAGCCAATTGCTACCCCTGAGAGTATTAAACTAAGTGATAATTGATGATGATGATTGGCGTGATGATATTATGTTTTGCCTTTGTATTGCAGTGGTGAATAATGTTTTATTATTAATTTTGTAAATGTATAACCATTCCGGTAAACTTTGAACTACACTCAGATTATTGTTTTTACTTTTGTATTTATTGGTGCCTATAGTGCCTATAGTATCTATCATTTTAGTGAATTTGTTCTATGACATTTTTGATCAGGTACTGACAATTAAATCCTGAAGAAATCGGTAAACGTGAGTTTATCCATGTGAACTGATTAAGTTCGCAAAGACTAATAAAACCTATTCGAGAAAAGTTGTAAATCACGATACATATGGATAAAACAGACTTTGTTTATCAAATGTTAACAAATTTTGTATATTATTAATTGGTGTGTATAACAATAATATCGGCATGACAGCGTTTGGACGGGGAGATAATCACTGAAATCTCGTGACTAGCTAAAACGCACCACTGCATAAACACAGGGCGCCGACGATCCGGGCGACTCTGCACACACATAGGTATATGGATGGAGCTTTCGCTACGCAATTAAATGTTTTCTGGATTCTACTTTCGACCTATTTTCTATGAAATCTCAAGGTTTATGTTTAGTAAACGGTTTCCCCTGCTGAAGTTAACTAACTGATGAGAATTTTATGTCAAGCAGTTAATGATGTCTTCTGAGCAGTTTTTGTCACAAAAAGGTGTGACAAAAACATGAACTGCTCAGGAGACATTATTAATTTTGTAAATGAAAGGGTTTCGACAAATATAACATCAATTCATCGGTGCGTCCTCCACCACATCCATTGTTCCCTTCTTTCTCAATAGATCCATAGCACAAAGATAGAAAGAAAATAACATTTATTTGCTGCACCATAAAGAAAAAACACAAACGCAAATAGACATCTTCACGTCATGACATCATCCATCATCATCCACAGCTCTACTTTACCCACTGCTGTGCATAGGCCTTTTTCTGTTTTTTTATGCGTTTTCCAATGTCGAAGACCTACGTACCAGTTAGTAATAATTCGTGTTTCAAAACATCCCCTCAAAAGGACTTTAGGGAGTGTTAAAGATTGTATGGAAGAATCTTAACGGGCGGTCCAATTAATTCAAACCTCGGTGCTCACACTTTAGACAGAAAAAAAGGGTTACGAGTATATGGGGAGAGAATTGTCGAGAATTGACCCCTAACGGGGGAATGAGGGGTAATTAAGTTTCTAGGGGAGAATTTTACTGCGTGCCTTGAATAAGTCAGAAGTTGGTATACATAAATTAATGTTTAAGAACAAATAAACGTAGAAAAATTAAACAGTATAAAATTTCTTGGACTACAAATAGACTCAGACGACATAGAGGGCGCGTATATTGAACGAGTAGATACAAAACTAAGTCGGTATTCATATACCATCTATATCCTTCGTAAAGTTATAAATCAAAGTGCACTCCTATATGCTCACCACGCTTACGTCCTTGTGTCCATACTAAGATATGGTATAATGTTTTGGGAGAATGCTGCTGAGAGAGAAACTTTAATCCCGGTCATAGGGTACTTTCAATCCCGTTGTATTTTTTCCGACATCCACGCGAGCGAAGCCGCGGGCAAAAGCTAGTTTCAATATAACCAAATACAAAGTAACTATTGACATATCTAAAAATGCAAAAATCCCGTAATTTGAAAAATATATCACATTTGTCATTATCTATGCTTATTTCACCGTTATTTTTCTATCAAAATGAATGCAGACTTAATTAATTAATGATCTATATACTGAAGTGATAGGTACACGTCACCGCGTTACTGGAAATATAAAATTGATTACAATCAATCATTCAAATTCATAGTCAATTTAAAGTACGACCTGAAAAAAAAAAAGTTTTCAGATTTTTCATATGGTGGACAACATGGGATTTGCCAATGTAAGTAATAGCACTATCTCCTTCTAATGAACCTCCATAGTGAACTAGTGTAAAATATAAATTAGGATTTTATTCAAAATAATTATTAGTTTCAAAGCTACGCCCTCATAACTGAAATGTGGTGAAGAGGTTTGTCCATCTATGAATATAATCTCAATGCGTCTACTTATTTGAGAAACGCAATAGTGTTGGTGACAGTGAATGAATAGGGTGTTTATGTAGGTAATGCAAAGCACGACTTCAGTGCATTGTTTGAAGTGAACGAACAGAAAAATTTAAATACTGTTGCACGGAAAAAATGCTCTTCACTTAGTCATACACCTATAAAATCAAAGCTATGGTTAAAACACACATTTAGTAAAGTAGTATCAGTAGTAATATTGTGTTTATTGGACAGTTTCATTTGCAAAGCCGTTGCTAGTTTTTGCTGAGAAAACAACACTACAAACCATTTCAAGAGGGAATGAATATTATTCCAGTATGAGATTTCACATACAAACTATAGCGCTCTTGAAATATTTGTTCGTGGAATTGTGTGAAATGCAAAAATTTCATCGTCTGTTTCAACATTCGCTTGATGCGGTTTTCGCTTTGTGATCGCTTAGCAAAGGAAGTAAAAGTGACAAATTATATTATTAATTCACATAAACATAAAATTACGCCTACGTCTGCATTTCCGAGGCACAGATGCAGAATCCATGTTGCTGCTGGGAAATTTCTAATATAATACCCATTATTGCTTGTTTTCGCTAACACTACGAACACCAATATATTTTTTTATAATTTTCGACTGTAGTCTTAGCGCCGAAATTCAACAGCTGCGCACATTATCATAGGTTTATTTTTAATAGAACTAAAACTTCTATGGTAAGTGATAACTGTGTACCACCACGGTATCTAATTGTTAATCAGTTTGTATGATATATTAAGTTATGTACTTAAGGCCTGTTTTAGGTACTCTTTTACCTACAACTTTGACAACGTCATACGACCAATGACGAATGATATTTCTCTAACTTCATGTACACACGGCCACAAATCAAGCTATACATTTCCAGTTTAGGCTGATATATTGTATAGGATTTCCGAACAATGAGAGGTCAGCTTATACTGGAAATGTATAGCTTGATTTGTGGCCGTGTTCTATGAGGTGGCAGTGAAAAAAAGAGGAGGTTATGCATTCGGCGAGTTGTTTTGTTCTTATTCATAGTATGTATATCGATTTTTCCGTGGTTACTGGGCCGATTTACGTGTTTTTTTTTCCATTTGGTGGAGTGAGCCCGTGCGGGGTAGTCCCATATAAATTGTAATAACTTTGCTTGAAAAGTTTTTGATTTAGCTTCCTTAATACGTATTTAATCCACTTTGTGTTTGTTGATGATTTATTTTCCTGTCACTGTTATTTACATAACAAGAAGGGTTATACGAATTTTTGTGTTTTTGTGTACGAATTAGTAGTAGGTACCACAACTAAAACGTGAAAAAAATTAAAACAAAAGACCTTAAAAAAATATTTCAAAGTGAAAATTTACTTTACTACAACGTCAGCATCTCCTATTTGACACACTGTCAGTGATTTGAAACGCTACGGCTAAGGCTAAAAATCAAGCTATACATTTCTAGTTTAGCCTGATCTCGCATTGTATAGGATTTCCGTACACTGAGAGGTCAGCTTATACTGGAAATGTGAAGCTTGATTTGTAGTCGTGCGTACTACAAGTAAAACCTAAAAAAAAGAAAAAAAAGTATTTCCAAGAAACAAAAACGGAAATAAAAAGCCAAACAAACTGACTTATGTTTTTTGAAAGTCAGTTGTTACATTTTAGTTGTGGTACATACCTAAAACCCCACACAAATTGGTATACCCCTACTTGCTATGTAAACAACAGAGTCAGGAAGATGAATCATCAACAACATTTTTTTCCTACACTGACAATTGTGTAAGAAAATACCTGATTGTGTATATTGAATAAAATAAATAATGAACACTTGAAATTGTATTATTCAAGTATTCTTACGATACACATTGGTTTAACTTCTCATACGAAATTGAGTAACAAACTAATTTAATAATAATAAAAACAATCATTTACATCACTGTCGACTGGTAATGTTACATACATCACCACAACTTGGTTACTTACTTACTAATTGAATAACACAGTTCCATGTGTGTGTTTATTTATTTTATTCAATATACACAATCAGTGCGGTGGAATTTACCAACTATATTTTAGTTTGTTGATAGTTTAATATATAGTTTGATATAGTTTCAGTTATCTTTTGGGTACTAATGTATCCAAAAGCGTTGTACGGCAATGCTTAGCCTCTGGCCAAGGAAAACCCAGCTCTTGGGTCACGGGAAATGTCAACCAACCGTTTAGAGGTTTCATTAAACAGAATATGAGCACTCGAACGGTCGAACCCGGCCTAAGGCCTCGTTTACGGAGACACGGGGCGTCGCGCGTTGCGTGCAGCGTTGCGTGCGGAGTTGCGTCTATCGACGCGTCGAACGTTTTTTCAGTTTACAGACAAGCGGCGCATGCAGCGGCTCGCGTCATCAACACAAACATATGGCAATGCACGATGCTGTTTATGAAGATGCGGAGCGTGACGCGGCGCGTGCTGCCGCGGCTGTTACGGCGTTTTCCGTGAACAGATAAATTGCTGGAATAGCTGGCCGCAACGCTGCGTGCGCCACCGCGATAAACGTCGCGTGGGACGTAGCGATGCCATCCGCGGGCTCCGCCTGCATTTCAAGCAAACGCGTGTTAAAGCGCTTCTCGTAAACGCTCTCATACAATGCCTTAAGTTTGAATTTAGTGCGGGCCGCGCCGCCAAACGCGACGCGCGACGCCCCGCGTCTCCTTAAATGAGGCCTTAGGGTTTCAATCCCAAAGAATTGGACAAATTCACAATTCAGAAACTGGGGGGAAGAGAAGATAAAATTACAAAGACAGTATTACACACACGAAAACTTGACATTGATACAAGGAGCCCTTTTATATTTGGTTGCGTTCTATTTCGACAGTCAGGAAAGAAAGTAAAACAGTACCTAAAACACGATTAGTTTAAGTATATCCAAACTGATAATTAAATACCGATGAACTTTATTTGATGCATAATCAGCCTATAATGTTCCCACTGCTGGGACACAGCTCGATGAGAGGAAGTGGGACGTAATCCACCACGTGGGCCCATTGCGCGTTAGTAGATGCCACACGACTTCGAATTTTTGGTTCTAGGAGATGCCGGTTTCCTCACGATGTTTTCCTTCATCGTTTTGAGAGCAGTGGTAATTAAATTATTTACACATAGTAAACTCGTCAATCGGGGCCGTTACCTCTGGGCCACTACTACTGTCACCACTTTGTTTGATGATTTCCTCCGAATCACATAATATATTTGAACAGAATATGAACAAGTAAATTTAAACATAGAGTGGATAATAATATGCTAAAATAACGTACCTTCGTGGACGTGCACAACGGTGTCGATAAGGTAAATAGCATCGCACAGATAATCCAGCACAAACCAAAGCGCCGTCAGTTTATCCAGCTCCCAGAAGACTGCTCGGCCAATCACGAAGACCATATTGTACAGAATAGCTAACGACACCACAGCCAGCCACTGTAAAATTACATTAAAAAAATATTAATTAAGTATATGATATAGATGTGCGATTAAATATACAGTTTTGGGTTAATCTTGGACGCCACTGAATAATCCATGAATGAAACGTTTGGAATCCTCTTTTATGGATATAGTCTAGATTTGCATGTTGTGCTATACAGATTCAAGTATTGCATTGGATATTTCGGCGTCAGACGTTTCTAACATCTAACCGGATATTTAATCAGTCGCCCTATACTTTCGTCCATTTTTGAAATATCAACGCTTCCTTTCCTATAATCCTTGAAGAAATTACTTTTCATTGAGATCATATCACGACTCAACTGAATGGGAACTTCGTCTCCCAGTGCAGAGCCGCCAAATTAGCTCGTTGGAGGATTCGAATGTACTTCATCCAATAATCCTCCATCCTCTTCCAATACGAAAGCGATTATTGTATACATTTAATTAAGAACCTTAATATAATCTCGTTAAATGACGTTATTGATTGTAACCTTACATGCAACAGTGCATCGAATCTTTCCCTTGTAGAATTTCTTTCTACTTCAATGAACTGTCAAATTAATTACTCATAAGCATAACACGCTGCTGTGGAGTACAAAATCATTTCGGACACATGTTTCTTTTTTGTGTGTGTTAACTTGTGTGTTATTTACTTTTCTGTTCCATTTAAATCCATTGGAATACTTTATTAATTCTTTAGTAATTTGATAGATCGTAATTATACGCACCCGTATTACATGAAAGAAAAGTACCCTTTACAACGCTTAAAGAAATTTCATCTTGTCAGAGCGTAAATAAAAAGCGCATTAAAAAGAGCGTATTAAAAAGTCTATATTGAGTGATCTATACTCCATTTACTCCATTTACTATAGGATTAGACAAATAACGGCTAAATAACGACAGTTATTGTGTAATATTGTTGAAATTACTGCACTTTAGAGTTATCTTTTTAATGTAAATGGTAAATAGATTACAGTGATTTCTTTTTATCGTGAAATAACGGAGTTTATAAAACGTTTACATCGAAATAACGAAAGAGTGAGAACAGTTATTTGTCTAATGTTACACATGTTTTGTTAACTTGATGTCTTGTCTAATAAGACTTAATTAATATATTGACTACTGGCAGTATAAACTGAATAATAGATTGAACAATTTACTCACGTGATAATGCCCAGGGAGTGTAGGGTCAAATGCAAGCTTTAGCCCACAAAACAGTTTGGATCGTTTGGCTTGGTACAGGGGCTCCTCTGGATCAGTGAATGTCTGCGCCGCAAATTTGTCCAGGAACCAGTCAGGCGTTTTAGAGTGGCCCTCTCCGCTGATTCGGTAGCGGAGATTTCGTGTGACCCTAGAGAACTGCTTCTGCATCCAGTTTCTGCCGGAGTCCTCTTCGCTCGTTGCCTGTTACAAATAGTTCTTAAGTGTGTTGTTATTTCAGAAAACAGTAGGTATGGGTGTTAACATACAGGATGAAAAATTCAAGCGGGTCCCGGTGGGGTAGTACCTACCCAAATATTGACAAGAATACCATTTTTTTATTCTAAGAAAACATTCGAATTTTTCATAAGTAAAACTGCATTCATACATTTTTGTAAAGTCGCTTGTCTTAAGGCTCGTACAGACTCGCGCGATATCGCGGGCGCGACAGGCAGCGACAAAGAAATTGTGCTACTAGTATCGCGTCGCGCCCGCGATATCGCACTAGTCTGTACGAGCTTTTAACCAACTCAATTGCCAAAAAAATTACCTGTATTACTAAGGCACCAATCGAAAGGGACAAAAAACTCTCCAATATTTATTTCATTTTAAAATGCAGGTATAGTAACAACGTAGCGGTCTTTCATAATTTGATTTATTTATTTTGATTAACTAGCTGTTGCCTGCGACGTCGTTCGCGTGAAATTTAGTGATAACTTGCACCACTTAGAAATTTAAATATTATAATCTAACAGTTGATACAAATCAAATCGAATCAAACGTTTATTAAAATAAAAAAATAAATACATTGTTTTTGATCTCACCTTTACCAAAACAATGTATTTCTGGCAAATAAACGTTTGAACCTAAGTGTGATTGTATTTTGCCTGCAAGCAAGCGTGCAATTTTTTTTTAAAGTTAACATACGTTCTTATTATATTATTATTATTCTTACATACAATTATCATGCATTTATTCACTATTTTTTTTAAAATTATATTGTTACTATTCTTATTATTATACAAATTTTAAATTTTTATGGTCCATAAATTCCTTAATACTATAAACACAACACTTTAGAAGGCATTCTGTCAATTTTGTTTTGAACACATTCCCCTGGGCCCTGTAATAACTTTAATTCATTTGGTAAGTTATTATAAACTAAAATACACATATTGAACACATTTTTCATGTAGATATCTTTATGACAGGGTGGTTGATACAGTAGGTTGCGAAATTTTGCCCTTTTTTGTCCTGGACCTCGCTACGCGTTGTTTAAATGTTGCATGTGTTTTTTTTCTAAAGATGCAGCTGACTTTTATATACATACTCGTACAAGGAATTGGAAGAATTTTAAATTTTTGAAATAAAGGTATACAAATCTAGGAACCAAGCCTTGATAACTCGGATGCACCGTTTTTGATTTTTTAAAATCTTTAAAATCCTGTCGGTACTGGTCGAGTTGCCCCACATTATTAATCCTTAGCTCAGTACAGATGACACATAACCATGGTAAGCCAGTACAGTTGTATTAGTTTTCTTATGTTCACAAATGATAAATTGCCCACCTCTATTTTAATCTTTGCAATAACAAAAGGTTACAGCACTATTTTGTTTCTATTTTTTTTTGAATCTATGGAAGACACAACATAGAATTTCTTTGTAAACCACATTTACCGTTTTCCCGTCTTGAGCTAGTATGAAAAAATTGTCTGCGTCACTGACCCGCGAGCAAGCCACATACAGTCGGCCATGGGAAAAACAATCAGACCTTAAGTCAATACTAGCAGCCTTAAGAGTGTGACCTTGGGACTTGTTTACAGCCTTAAGAGTGTGACCTTGGGACTTGTTTATTGTCTTCGCGAAGCAATCGGCTACCGGAAACTTTATGCGCTTGAACTTGAACGGGAAGTTATTGGGAATAAGCGGTATACGCGGTATAAAAACACCTGAGCCATATCCAGTAAGAATCTTAGCGTCAATTATATTTCGCTGTAAAGCAGACACTAAGTCAGGTTCAACTGCACAATTTTTGGGGAGTAAGATTCCTCAGAAGAATTATTGAAACACTGATTTTAAGAATAATTTAGTGAGTTTTAGAGTTCACTCACTCACTGCAGGTGGTCTTACTACCACTTGTAGTGAGTGAACTCTGAAACTCAACTGTGGATAATTAGTGGCAAATCAAATCAAAATCAAATCAAAATCGTTTATTGCAATCTGCGCACTCTGGCACTTTTGCCAGATCACAATTTTTTGTTATCGAACATGTTGGTGATTCATTGTCTAAATCGATTGTAATTTTTAACATAGTGTGGGCTGTTTTTGCGCAGAGTAGCTGCAATTCCTGATTAAGCCACTGCCAGGGCAATCATACCTTATCACCTGATCTCAGCGAGAATTGCTGATGTCAGGAAGGTTTCCTACGACTGTTTGAAATATTATATCCCTTTATTCTAGGGTAAAACGACCACACTGGTCATTCACTATGGTGGTCAATGCTGCAGTACTTTAGCCAGTATCAGCAACATATTCGCGATTGAGGCGTGGTTGATCGGGTAGCGTTTGGGGAACATGGAGGCCGTATTCACTCAAGGAGTTGCCTGCAATGGAAAATACAATATCTTGAATCACAGAAAACCAAAATTTGGGACTATCGCAGACACAGGCCTCCTCGAGAGTATCGTCCCAGTGTTGGTCATCTTCAAGAAGATGAAGTGCCCTGCAAGCCACTTGAAATGATCTATGCTCTTCGCCATTTACTGAAAAAGGTTGATGAAGATGGCCTTCGAACAGTATGCCACAACATGCGCAAGTAATAGCATTCGCCATTGTTGGGGTGAACGGTGTGCACTCGCCCTAAAGCAGCATCTCTACAAACTCCTGGAAACCTCTCCACCGGCTGACTGCGTCGTATAATAATCATCATTTCATGAGAAGTGGCTGAAAATATTTTCTTTTCCAATAAAAAACTCATCGTCAATAATCGTGATCTCTGAAAAACGGGCCTGGTGATGCGGAAAAAAAATGCATCATTACCCTTAACTGTTTATCCCGAGAACTAATGAGTCCTACATAAATATGGGGATCTACGAGGAATCAGAAGGTAGCAGTTGACCAGCTAGGGGATGAGGGTGCGATATGCTGGCCCTGAAACTTCCAATCTTCTGAGGATACATAATAAGGTTTGGATAAAGGATGATTGCGCCAAACAATGCAAAAAAGAATTTATGCTAAAAGACACAGAGACCGAAAACGTATAATATAAAATGGAACCAAGTCCTCACTCATAAAAGTACGGTGGAGAGTGAGTTGTATCGAAGAGTGATCCACTATAACGAACCAACAATTTAATTTTTTTCTAACAACATGAATCAGGGTCAAACTCGCAATATGTGTGCATTCTGTCAGCTGATTGTCCGATTGATATTGATCAATGATATCAGAAATATGATAATATTACGATAATTATAATAAGATGATATGCTTGTTATGATATCTTTCTATAATTTGCTTTTCACTTCGATTTTTGAAGTAACGTATGTTGAATTTGAAATAGATTTGTCCAAACCTTGACCTGTGGACGGTAGACATTGTAGAAAACCTCTGTCTCTTCAATTACAATATAATTTATAAATAGCTTCCTTATTAAGAAGAACGACTTTCCTCATGACATTTGATACTGCTTAATATTTGTATCAAGTATAGTTCGTATCACTGGCTTATATCGCGATCGGTGTCGTTATGCCATAGGTAAGTGTCAGCCGGGGAATGGATGTTGAATTTAAATCAGTCTCTATCAATGTGTATCATGTCATTGAAACAAATTTGGAATCTTACTCATATTTTTGGTTATAAATCATCTATTATAATTCTATAATAATGTATTTAATGAGAAGGTTTGTGGTTCAGAATAGTGATACCTAAAATCTTTTTCGATTGGATAAGCTCGCGTCTGACCTCGATTCAAATCCTTATGTTAAACAATGATCGCGATCGACGGATATTACACGGATATGGATGAATATGACACCTGGTTACAAGTCGGTATAAGATTGGAGACAACAATTTTGTATAAAAACTAATTGTTATTTTCTCCGGTTAACAGCAATAATATTTAACTAACTCATTCTTAAAGACGATTGTCAAATAAATAATTCAAAACGTCACCGTCAATTACAGTGGAAGCCTTGTAGCCAATTCACAATTGAGTATCTGTCTTTGCTGTGGCTCATATCTTTGTTTCATTTTGACAAATTAATTGATAAACATATTTTGACATTAAACATGTCGTTTCGAATTTAGTACTTCCACTATTAAGTTAGTAATTAAAATGCAAACACTAGCAATTATGACATCAGAATCGGGTGCTATGGATGTTTCTATCGGTTATAACAATGTACTTAGCCATTGAATTTACGCCGGCTGTTTAGTAACTGGCTCATTAACAGCTGGTGATGTGTCAGTGTCAGGTACCAATGGTCACGGGTCATCGAAATATTTAATTTATATTTCGCTCAATTAACCTTTGCTGGAAATTTGTTTCAAAGCAATATCTGTCAAGACGAACGAAAAACAAAAACGGGCCTATTCTCGAAGCGTTGCACCGTATTTTCAAACCATGACGGTTTCGGGTAATTAGCAGATTTATAAAACACATTTAGAGATCTGAGATGGCGGCTGCGAAAATTTTCAAATCTTTCATCATGGGTGTCGTTTTCATGGTTTTTGAGGGTGCTAAAGCCGATAATGAGGTCAAAATTAAAATCCAAAATGGCGGCTTCGAAAATTTTCAAATTTTCCATCATGGATGTCGTTTTCATGGGTTTCGAGGGTGGTAAAGCATGTTTATTATTGTGTGTGTATATATATATATATATATATATATATATATATATTTATATGGATAAGTATCTATATGCTTTGTGTATATGTATTTATTGTATATATGTAAGTGGTACACCACTAAATACCTGCAGTATTGTCTCTCCTTCTACTTTTGATCCATCCAAAGGTTGTCTGTAAAAGATCGCTTTTAGCGATAAGACCGCCCATTGTGACACCCTATGTAACAGTTCTACATTTATATCTGTAATTTTTATGGTGTACATAATAAAGAGTATTCTATTCTATTCTATTCTAAAGCCGATGGTGAGGTCAAAATTAAAATCCAAAATGGCGGCTTCGAAAATTTTCAAATCTTTCATCATGGGTGTCATTTTCTTGGTTTTCAAGGGTGCTAAAACCGATGATGAGGTCAAAATTAAAATCCGAAAAGGCGGCTTCGAAAATTTTCAAATTTTCCATCATGTGTGTCGTTTTCATGGTTTTCGAGGGTGCTAAAGCCGATAGTGAGGTCAAAATTAAAATCCACAAAGGTGACTTTGAAAATTTTTAAATTTTCCATCATGGGTGCCATTTTCATGGTTTTCGAGGGTGCTAAAGCCGATAGTGAGGTCAAAATTAACATCCAAGACGGCGGCTTCGAAAATTTTAAAATTTTCCATCATGTGTGTCGTTTTCATGGCTTTTGAATTTTGGCTCAGCCGGTAACAGAACTTAGCGGGGGCGGCGGGTTCGCAAAAATTGGCACACGTCCGACCTCCAACGCGTTCCGCTCGGGACTGAACGGCGAGGTGGCAACGGGGCGCGAGTAAATTGTGCCATGAACTTCGCTAATTTTGGGTTGAAAATTATATGGTTTACAAAATTAACAATGTTAAACCCGACAGACATTACATCATCATAGACGTTTATTTTGATGTGATTTTCAATACATAAAGTAGTATAATATTGAAATAAAATGAGTCTTAATCTACAAAATAAGGGTATGTTTGGATTTTTTTTTTCTATCGAGCAAACTTTGTTCAATTATGTAACGAGTACCCGACGTACCTACAGAAAGGTCTCAAAAGCAACATATAATTTTATCACGTGTTTAATCATTACCGTTTCTAAATAAAATGCCACTAAAATTACATTTCCTAGAGGTGGTTAACTTGAAGAACCTCGCCTTAACGCATTTTCAGGCCTTAGATCTTTTATCTTTTTAGCGGTTAATAAGTTTAAGTTCATAGTATGAATATCTCGAAAAAACTATAAAAATCAAAGTTATCTCTGCGGTTTTACTTAGGTACCTTACTTCTACTAAGGTACGTTATTATGCGTTTCTTAATTTTTGTAGTTAGACCACAGAATATATCTACTCTCTACTTACAGTAGTACGTTGCCCATACATATGACAGGACTTGAGAAAATTTATTTGTATCTCTGGGGCTTATACCGCCCCAGTAGCTTGATTGAACCCTGGTTCCTGAAACTGAAGTGAAACTTGTATGTACTGATATTTTTTTACGGACCGACATGTTTAAATATGTGTACAATATATATATTTATATTATAGATTAAAGTCGCTTCTTGTGTCTGTCTGTGTGACGGCCTTGTTCTTCTATACTATGCAACGGATTTTAAGGTTTATTTATGTGTTAATGCATTAATATTAAACTGACATAATTATGATAAAGTCGATGTTTTATTAAGTCGTAAAAACCGTGCGAAGCAGGTTCGACTAGTGACTAATAAAGTGAATTTATATTTAATCATCTAATGATTTTAAATGGTACTTATTGAACATGGAAAAATTATGCTAACGTAAATATGAACGAACTATCAATTTTCATTTAAGCGATGACGATGTGTTATTTTCATTGCTTCTATGTATAGTGAGAGTATGATATCATGTTTGCCATGATAATGGTGACATCAATTGATTACCGGCTTTTTAATGAGCCAAGTGAAATAGTAATAACGAATACATAATAATAATAACCACACCGCCGTATTTCTACGTTGACGTCGTGGGGCTTGCGCGCTCTGAACTCTAGGTCTGTGCCGGTAGAGTTTACTTTGCCGGAACATGTCTAGGGTAAGGAGCCATACCAAGAGAGATACAGAAACCCGCAGGGTAGCATGTGGCGAGCTGTTGGGCAGTAGCGACCCAAAGGACCCTATCTCGCGGGAGAAGTCTTGTTTCTCATCTCTGGCTTGCCTTTATTGGCCGGCTGGAATGAACAATTACGAGGAACTGAGTTCCCATCTCATTTTTGCCTTTATTGGCCGGATTGAGTGGAGAATCGCAAGAGCAAACGTGCTCGGAGGAAGGAAGTATTCCAGTAAGTGCTGGTAGGGATCTTGACCATCTTCCGGGCTCTGGGATTGTTCTGATAGTCATGGAATTCCTCTCCAGTTCTCAAGCACCTCAGGATATATTGCTCCTTTGTTGCTACGGCACTCAGTGCTAGCGACCGTTTTCGGGGGCCCATTATCGAGTGTGCAAGTCACCCATTTTACTTGTGTCTGCCATTTTATTCGTGTACAATAAAACATTGATCAGGCACGGACCATAGTCCTTCCATAGTTTTAGGTAACCAGTCCATTTTAACCACCCAAACCCATATTTCAATATCTTTATTCCCATATCCTGCAATAGTCCTACATCAACCGGGGGTTGGGGTTACATCAATGGGTGCACTTGCATAGTGCGTACAGGGATAATTGTCGGTTGGTGCCTCATTCAATTATAAAGCGTCTAACGGGTCTCTGCGAGTTAGCTTCGGTCCCTCGTATAGGTTCAAAGGTCCGGGACCTCAGGGTCCCGAGATATGTCAGACACTTTAAATATTGTAGTAATAACCCCACTCGCCTCTATTGGCTGGCTTGAGCGGAGATTCGTAAGAGCAAGCGTGCTCGGAGGAAGGAATTATTCCAGTAAGATGCTGGTAGGGATCTTGACCGTACTTCCGGGATTGTCCTGATAGCCGTGGAATACCTCTCCACTCCTCATAAGCACCTCAGGACATGTTGCCCTCTTATCGCTACGACATTATGTGCTAGCGACCGTTTTCGGGGGCCCATTATTGAGTGTGCAAGTCACCCCCTGCCATTTTATCGGGGTATTTTATATAAAACATTGATCAGGCAGGAGCTAGCCTATCCATAGTTCTAGTTAACCGATGCACTTAGCCACCCAGAGCCATAATCGAATATCTTCGTTTCCATATCCTGTAATAATGTAAATAGTTCTACACCAACTGGGAGTTATCCTTGGGTGCATCTGTATAGTGCGAACAGGGATAATCGTCGGTAAAATAAGATATTTAAAATAATAATAATAATAATCACTTTGTGGTAGATCTACAGATGTCGCCCAGCCACCCTTTTGCTTACTTTCAAGGAGTGCCTTCGTCGTCCTTTACAATCATGCTGACTAGGAATCAAAACGTCTATGCCAAGTATTGCCTAAGCCTTATATTGACTAGGAAGCACAATACCTTGCAATATGTATATACAGTATTTGAACTAAACCTTATTCTGACTATGAACCAAGATGCCTACCTTGCAATATGTCTATTATTTTAGGAGAAGAAAGGGAGTACCGTTGTGTGGTCACATTACCTTGCAATATGTCTATTATTTTAGGAGAAGAAAGGGAGTACCGTTGTGTGGTCACATTTCTAAGCTAACCTAACCTACAGTTCAGAGGCCCTAGTGTGAGTTTATTTTAACCATCTCGACTACTTAGAAATTATTGCATTTTAGGCATTTTGATTCTTAAACATTTTGATCTCTAGGCGATTTACAGCTTAGGCAATTTGCTGTGTACACATTAATTTTAGGCATTTTGCTTCGTAGACGAATTGAAAGTTAGACACTCTGATCATAAACCTTCGTCGTCACTTTTCATGTGTAACACGGCTCGGGCTCGTCTGAAACTTCTTGTGGGAACTGTCTGACCTCCAAATACAGCCTCATGACAGGTAAACCGGTGATGAATTCAAGCATCATCTTCCGCAGTAAAGTGACTGGCGCCTTGGCATTATTTCCGTAGTCCAGGTAGCATATCTTGCATTCACTACTGCTGGGACCAGACACCAGTCGATCTATTCTGTAAAATCCTGACGCTAGGGAGTCTAGAGATTGACAGCTCACTTTGAACTCACTTCACCTAAGTTTTCATTGCGATATTTTTACAGAATATACCAGCAGGACAAGGAATACGGCGCGGAACTATTGAGTATATGGGGTAACTGAGCAATGCTCTTCGGGTAATAAAAAAAAAAAATTATTTTGTTGGTTAAGTGGGTCGATAAAAAACATTATTCAAATGAAATATAAAATTTTAGGGTCTTCCTTTTATTTTAGATACTATTTTATTTAGAAAAAATAATGCGTATATGCTTGAGCCTTTCGATCGGTACAGTAAAATTAAAGGTTTACTTTTGTAACAAACTTAGCGGGATCGATTCCCGGTTCAGGCAATGCGATTATTTAAAATTCTTTTAATGCAGTTCGTATTGTTTTTAAAATAAAATAAGTCACTTAAGTCTTCATTCACTAATGTTTTCTATCTACTGTATTTAAGATACTTTCCCTTCATGTGGCAAGTTATGGGACGCTCTGTATAATATATGTAAATATCTTCTATATTTACATATTTGACGTGTTTTACCTAGGTACCATTAATGTGTAAGTAAATAATTTTAGTTTATATTATGTAAATAGGTAGTGCAGTCACGAGCATAAATATATTACTATGGACAGGTTAAGTCCATAGCAATATATTTACTCTTGTGACTGTACCTACATACTCCTTTTCGTTTCAAACTGTAACTTTTTATGAATATTCTTTAGTGTTATTTAATTGCGGCTTTGAAGACAGTGTCAAGTTCATTAAACACTGTTCATTCCTTTGTGTAGAAGCAAACTACGAATGCTAGACACGTCACCCTTCGTTTGCGCGCACTAAGCCATTAAATGCCACAAATTACTGAAAGTTCTGTCTTCTTCACTTCAGTCTGCAATTGAAATTTCCGTTTGTTTTGTATGCACACCGCTATAAATCAAAATTACACATACAAACAAATAAAACAGTACCGTGAACGAATGCCCGATTGACTGTATGACACCGTGTAGGTATCACAGAAGTTAAAATATTGGAGGGGATTGAAACTGAAACGCGAATGAAGTCACAATTTATTTTAAATAAATTTATTTTCTGAATTTGGTACCTACAATATGGTTTGCAAGAGGACTTTAAGAATATGTTAGTTATAAAAGTATGTACGTAAATACCAATAATAGATTAAAATGGCAGTGAATTGGAAAAACCTCGATTGGAGTCATACAAACGTATGGTTGTAAATTGAATTTCCCTTATCAAGTTTCATAATAAAATGTATATACAGGTTGGCCAATTAAGATTTATAACTTTTATTTAGCCCCCATTCTTATTTAAAGCCAAATTTTGCAGTTGTTTGATGTTTATTATTTAGTTAAAATAAGGCATATTCGTTATGCACAGTCTATAAGACCATGACCACCGCAATGCTTTCAGTAATTCTATCCTGAAGTTCTTAAACGAATTTAAAAAAACGAACCAATTTTTCTAACAAATCATTAAGAGTAACGAATACCATTTTGATCATTGAGGATTTCGCGACATGTCCTGACTTTTTTGTATGGGGTTATCCAAAGGGACGTGTTGTGGGCAATCTTGATTAGAAAAGGCAGAATATTTGTGACTTTGTTAGTGGGATAACTAACAAAGTATGCGAAAATTTAATGAAAAACAATGAAAAGCGATCGCATTTTTGAGTATGAAAAAGGAGGAGATTACGCTGATTTGAATTTTCGTATAAAAATGCCAGGCTTGAGTAAAATAATTATAGAAAAATATCCTGTCTTTTTCGTATGTAATAAAAAAATCAAAATTTGAAGTTGTATACTTCCAAATTGGCCACCCTGTATTTAAATTATACCAATTATCGGATATTTCCAAGAAAAAATAACTCCTACTACCAATAGTAATTGAAAAGCTTACAATAGTAGCTTTTATAGCTTAGCATATAGTTTATATTATTTTTTACGCCTTCCAATTTGCGATCTCCGATATAAATTATTGCTCAAAATAGTTGCTTATCCGTAGCGTTATGCTTATGGACCAAGTCTATTACCAGGATACTAGTACCTATATTATAGATACTATAGTATCTTGGATTGCGGAATATAATGGTGGAGTTGATTACCTACTAATTTCCGAGTCTAGCAAACCGTTCTACATAGAAAAAGATAATAACATATATAAAGTAAGCACATATTTATGGAATAAAATTATCACAATAATGACTAGTATGTTTATGTTAGTCGTGAAGTTATTGTGATAGTTTTATTACCTTTTATTTTTGTTAGTAATAATACAAATAAAATGCAATAAATGCATTTTTTTTTTTGCGTTATTTTAGCAATTTTTTTTACGACTGTGTTTTCGGTGGATACAAATATTTAACGACACTTTTCCGACTAAGGATAAACAGGACATTTGCGAAAATAAAAAATTACTCACCGGACCCATGCTGTTCAGACCTATTTCATGAACAGTGTAAACAGGACTCATGATTTGCTATAGGCACACGCGACTGCCAGTCACAGAAGTCATTTCATTTTACTATCCACTCTTATTCACCACAACGATGTCTTCAAAATAAATAGAGTCATTAAGAGTCGTCGACAAACAGTATAGATCGGTATCAAAGTAATTGTTAGAAGGTTGGGTCACGATACCGACTTAGTACGAACTTACTTCAATTAAAGGAATTTTGTTAACACGACTAATAGATATGGGGGTGCGACGTATCTTCAATTAAGACCGATGTCACTATAATTTCAAAAATAAAACTTGTAAAGAGTTATGTTTTAACGTTTAAATATTAAATGCGCGGTGGGTAGATTCGGGCGTCCGTTGCTTCCACAATTTAAAAGGGAATGAGCATCAAGTTCAAATTTAATAGTTAGTCCGTGCGTGTCCAAGGCAGTACCATCGAAACAATAGGCCATGAGGAGCGCGCCACACCACGAGCAACTTCCCGATGTCACGTTTATGACGCGTTCACCGTAGCTCTGTCGTAAATACTGATTGCCCGACCACCATCGCCGAACGTAATACTTCTAATTGCCCCTTTAAAAGTTAATGCATTAACTTGATCATGTTTCGATGCCTCATCACAATTACACTGCTGTGTTTGCGATCTAAACGTTTTAAGTAAATTAGTACATTTTCCAGCGAGTTTGAGTTTTCTTTGTGAAGCTGACATTGTTATGTTTGCCTTCAATTAAGGTGGCTAATCATCATCCATCATCTAAGCTAATTTACTCAATTAATTAACTTTTTTGAATGTTGTATATGGTAGTGTTGTGCACTATCTAAGTGTGAAGTAGGTCTCTATCAGAAACATATCTAAAATAGAAGAAAAAGGAAGCTTAAGGGTTGAAAATGAAAATAAAGGGTTAGTGGGAAACAAACCCTTTGAAATAAATCGTTTTGCGATGAAGCGGAAATAAAACATTTCTGGTGTTACAAACGTAACGTCTTTAAGAATATATAAGTTTAAAATATCTATATAAATAAACGGTAATATCATTTTTTGTTATATTAACTATGGGGTTCCGTGGCCGTAGCGAAAAATGCAACTCATGTTATAATGGTATCTTTTATGTACATAAAAATTCCAGTATAAGCTGATCTCGTATTGTATAGGATTTCGTATAGTGAGAGTTCAACTTATACCGGAAATTTATAGCTTGACATGTAGCCGTATGTCGTATGTAGCACTGATCTGGAGTGTACCGAAGTAAAAAAAGAAACAAATATGAACTCACAAAGACGTTAACAATTTGTTAGGACCATATCCTATAAATCTGAAAAAATCAAGGCAGTTTTATGAAATATTCATAACTAGCTTCTGCCCGCGACTTTGTCCGCGTAAAATTTCGGCCCACAACCCACCCCGTCGCATCGCATCGCCCGTCCGCGCAATTACTTCGTTTTCGCTTAGCGTTTTTTCCGAATTTTTGTCGTATTGCTCGGCTCCTTAGAGGCGTAGCGTGATGTTAAATAGCCTATATACTTATTTTGATGCGAATTTATTTTAAAATTATGATATCTCCTAAGATGATTGAAATCAAGTGATTTCAAGGACAATTTTGTTTACATTTAAATACTTGTGATTAATAACATATTTGGTTATGGATTAATATTATGTTGACAAAACTCCTTCGCAAATAATGCATTGCATGCATGACCGGTTCTGTGTAAAACCAGTATTTTACGAAATATAGTATTAGCAAAAAACGAACAGTCAATTTTTTTTCGCACTCTATGTTTGGACTTTTGACACAGTGACTTTTCACACAGGACTTTCACACAGGACTTTCACACGGTCTAATACCTGAATAAAGATAATCCCGGTGATCAATGTTCATTAGGATTTATTTCTCAGTTTTACCTTTAATTTAACTCAAAATGGGCTAATAATATATTCAGTCTAACTTTCTTTGTGGATTTTTTATTTTTTTATAACCGGTCTGAGTTACTATATTATAAAAATCCTCAATGAATGTTGTCGACGTAGGAATATAAAGAACATTTTTCTGATCTAACAAAGCTAGACTTTCTGGTTTCTTTTTATTAGAATTCGCTTAACCTAAAACCCGTCGTTAGGTATAGAACTTACCTCGTCAAAGGGCTCTATGGCTTCTAGCTGTTGTTTGTACTGTGTCCGCAAGTGAACGGGGCTCAGTGTCTTCGGGGAGTTGGAACTCTCTGATCGTGAATAGTATCGTTTGACACGGATTTTGCTCCGGCTGCGAGACCCAGATGGTCCAGGATGTGGCCCCGAGCAAGTCAACGTAAAAGCTCTTCCATCACGGAATCTGCAAAAATATGTTGTATACAGCAAAATTTCGATCTTAAAAAATTATACTTGTAATATTAAAACTAATATAAATTTTATAGTCTACCAGACCCGTAGTTGCTAAATATGTCCAAATATGCGCACAGTTAAAGTGTGGAACTTTTTGCCAGCGTCTATATCGCCCTGCCTTTAACTAAACCATTAATATCAACTACGCTCATTTCATCGTTAACCTCATTAATTGCTTTCCTTAAGACTGATCGAAGTCAAAGAATAAAATGCCTCTTCAATACTGCAAGTGCCCTTCATTACTGCTAAGTTGATACAATTGGCATTTTCTGTGACCTCTCAAAAGCGTTTGACTGGGTTGATCACAATATACTGTAAATTACACCACTACGGAATTCGTGGACAAGCTGCTGATCTTGTTCTTTGTTATCTATCAAACAGGCAGCAAAAACTAAACGTTAACGGGACGACGTCCTCGGGGTCTCTAGTTAAAACGGGCGTGCCTCAAGGTTCTATTTTTGGCCCTTTCCTAGAAATAGGAAGTAATGACCTTCCTTACATGATGACTAACTTATGGGATATAATTCTATTCGCTGATGACACTTCTATTATTAGAAGTGTCTGTTAAAACAGATAGAAAAGATACGGGTGTCTTACATATCAATGATAGTCTATTCTTTCGAAATGGTTCGCAGGTAATAAACTTTTACTTAATGCGAACAAAACTAAATGTCTTAAGTTCTCATTACCAAATGTACTCCAAGTGGGTCTAAATCTAAAACCTGATGGCAAGAAACCAGATGCAATTACGGAAACTGTATTTTTAGGAACTACTTTAGATTAAAAATTGGAATGTGGCGCCCATATTAGAACTCTTTCAGGTAGATTAAGTTCAGCTGCATATGCAGTAAGAAAAATAAGGCAGTTGACTGATATAGCCACAGCTAGGTTAGTATACTTTGCTTATTCCACAGTATTACTCGTATGTCTTATGGCGTTCTGCTGTGTGGATGGGCACTTCAGCAGCTGACGTCGATTCAAATTTCATTTTACAAAAGAGGGCAATCTGCGCGATCTATAAAATGGATCCCCGCGAGTCCCTTAGAAACTAATTAAAAAAGATTATATACTGACTCTACCTTCTCTTAATATCTTAGAAAGTATGTTCGCAAAAACTTTTGACTTTCAAAATAAGAAGCGATTTCCATAACATAAAAACACGCTGTAGACATGAGATTGTGATACCCAAATTTAGATTAACTAAAACAAGCAAGTCATTTCTTATAAACAGTATTCGCTTTTATAATAAGTTGCAAAAGTCAGTTACAGAACTTAGCGATGGAAGGTACTACCAACATTAAACGTGTCCTTATAAAAAAAGCATAATAAAAGACTACGTTGAAGACAAGGAAGTTTGGCAGTAATTCCATTTACACATGTGGCTTCCCTTCGCGGGTACATTAACAGCATAATTATGTCAGTGTCTATTAACTGCTCCCAAATAATTATATTACATTTTTACTTTTTACATTCTTCCTTGAATAATCAAATAATCATCTCATTATTTGACATTATTTACCTACAATTCAAATTTCAACTCTTTTTTAGTTGCTTTTGTGGACATGATATTTATTCGGATTTGTTACTGTAGTTGAGCAATGAATTAACCATATCATTTGGTTTAAATAGATTTTAATTAATTATTGTATCTTTAAATAGATTATTTCCTATTTTGTGAACGTAAGAACGTTGAAGGCCTAGAGACTGTAGATTTATTGACCATTTTCTATTGTGTTAAGTACCTGATAATTGTTGTAAGACCTACACCTTCTTCCCATAGGTACCTATTAACACTGTTGTCTGAAAATATTGTAAAAAACATTTATTTTTAAAAGAGTAACCGTGGACTTTCTTGCCGGTTCTTCTCCATAGGAAATGACAAATTGGAACCGTGCACCTAGCATCTGACTTTTCATAAGTGCCCATGAAGGTTTATGTGAAATAAAATATTTGGATTTTTACACTTGCTCGCAAAGTTGCTCTTATTGCACCGCATATAAGTTGAAAATGCAGTATATTTTAAGGCGTTGTTTCCGTTTCGGCAGATTTTTATTTCGTCAGATTTTCGTTTCGCCCGATTATTGTTTTGACAGCGTGTCACCGCCTCCAATGTTCAGCTACGTACAAAATAAAAGAGGTATATCAATGAAGTATCTTGATGGTATGACGCTAGTGAAAACTAAATTTACATTATTATTATTACATTTTAGTTTTCAAAAATGAAAACAAAATGATTTGTTTTCAAAAATGCTAGATAATGTGCACGTGAACATTTTTATGCATTCTATTTTAGTAATTAAATTTTCATTTAAGTCATGGATTAGGATGGACATGGCTCAGTCAGTCAGTCAGGACTTTGAATTTTATGTATATAGATTCCATCTTCCTGAGCACCTACAAATTCGTGTAATGTAGCGATTACTTCTTCATCATCTTCAAATTTCTGTCCTCCCAGATCCTCTTTCAACCTCGGAAATAGATCACTTGGGGCAAGGTCTGGTGAATATAGAGGATGCTGAAATATTTCAAAGCCAGCATCTCAAATTGCAGCCTTCGCAACGGTGGACGTGGGTGGGGGCGTTATCTTGACGAAACATGACAATCTTTGCAAGTTTGCCTCGCCGTTTCTCGCGGATTTCGTTGCCCACTTTTTTATTTGATCTCCATATAAAGTGTCCGTGACAGTAACTCCATGATCTAGAATCAATTCAATCATTACTATCCCAAAAAAGAGAGACGGCAGAAGGAACGCCCTGATATTCTTAGGAGTTGGAGTAAATGGTATTTTCCATAACATAGACTGCAATTTTTAATGATCAACATCTTGTTGCAACTGTTCCAAAGAGGCTCGGGAATTATTCAGTCTCGTTTGTTTTTGCGCATCGGTAAGCATTCCGGGTACCGAAGGAGCGGATACTTTTTTTCATCCCCAAGCGTTCATGCAAGATGCTATGCATACTACCTATAGTTTTTTTTTTTCAGCAACAAAACGTACCGTGACATGACGTTTTGCAAAAAATTTTTTTTTTTTTACTATTATAACCATTTCTTCGGTCACTGCTGTCGTAGGGCGTCCCGAGCGAGGGTCATCTTTGATGCATGTTCATACACGGTTGAATTCAGCGCACCAACGTGCAACTATGAAACTTTTTTCATCCCCAAGCTTTCATGCAAGATGCAGACTACCTGTTGAAATATTTGTTTTTTCAGCAATAAAACGTACCGTGACACGACGTTCTGCTAAAACAATTTATTTACTTTTTTAACCATTTCTTCGGTCACTGCTGTCGTAGGGCGTCCCGAGCGAGGGTCATCTTTGATGCATGTTCATACACGGTTGAATTCAGCGCACCAACGTGCAACTATGAAACTTTTTTCATCCCCAAGCTTTCATGCAAGATGCAGACTACCTGTTGAAATATTTGTTTTTTCAGCAATAAAACGTACCGTGACACGACGTTCTGCTAAAACAATTTATTAATTTTTTAACCATTTCTTCGGTCACTGCTGTCGTAGGGCGTCCTGAGCGAGGGTCATCTTTGATGCATGTTCATACACGGTTGAATTCAGCGCACCAACGAGCAAATGTGAAATACGGCGGAGGAAATGCTCCTAATCTATCTCGTAAATCTTGACTGATAATAAATAAATAAATTATTGGCATTAAAAAATGTGTACCTACAAACAAATTGAAGCCCTGAATCCTGCGCTAGGACAAACACCTGTATTACAATAGCCAGTGTCTTCTCCCAATCAGGGTTCTGGATTTTACGAGTATGCAATTAAATTGTTCCGTGGTAAACATTTTCAAGCAAAGATACTAAATAAACGTACTTTTTTGGCAAAAAGTCTTCAACCAAACGCAAACAAATGACTTCTATTGTTTAAAAATATTCGATATTTTTTATATGTATAGCGGATATTCCCGCTTTACCAGTTAGTATTTACTCGTAGTTTACCGCATATTGTAAAAAGATGAGCCAAAAAGAGTATTGCTTAGACATAGTTACAGATTTAACCTAAAAAAAAAGTTCGACCTAAGGATACGAACTGAGTGCACGCTCGACTCGAGCGTGAGAAAATAGAAAAAAAAAAGAAAATATTTGGGGGTTCACCATACTTAGCACTGAAACTCAAAAAAAGTTTTTCATCAAAACCATACGTGTGGGGTATCTATGGATAGGTCTTCAAAAATGATATTGAGGTTTCCAATATAATTTTTTTCTAAACTGAATAGTTTGCGCGAGAGACACATCCAAAGTGGTAAAATGTGTGACTTCTAAAATAAGATAATGATAAAACAAAAAAAAAAAATATGATGTACATTACTACGTAAACTTCCACCGAAAATTGGTTTGAACGAGATCTAGTAAGTAGTTTTTTTTTTAATACGTCATAAATCGTAAACCGCGCTTGCTGCTGCGGAACCCTTCATGGGCGAGTCCGACTCGTACTTGGCCGCTTTTTTACTTACGTGGCATTGCAACGCATTGCCGGGCATTTCCGGGGTGCAGCTAGTTTATTATAAGAGACATTCTTATATATAAGCGAATCTAAGTTCGATTCCCGACAATAGATAGTTATTGTTTTTTATTTTTATTTTTTTATACTATTTTATGATATTTCGTTGAACGTACACAGAAAAACCATGAAGTTTAATGTAGATCTCTTCTGTCATCCATGGTTATAATAAAAATAAAAATCTATGAGGATACTGTTACTGAGAAATCCCGTGTGTCTGAGAAAATGGGAAATTTTATATTATTTTAGCGATAGCCATTCGTTAGGAATGATTTGTTAAAATGCATCAGTCCACTGACAGACATAGAGATACTACGTGTCATCAGTCAGTGTACCGGTGTTTTGTCATTAGAACTACCTAATGGCATAGCAAATTGTAAACACAAGGGAATCAATGAACGCCTGCGTCGGGAATGCAGGCGTTCATTAAATCATTAAAAACTAAAAACATTACAAGCAATGGGAAATGGCTACAGAAGGCTGTGGGTCGATCTCAGGGCGAGCTGCTGCTCACACAGACAGCTGAACGTCCCTTGCTCCTGCATCATGAAGAAGAAAGATGATATCATAGAAGTCATCTATCATAGAACTCTATTTATGTTTTGGCTGCTGAGACCGACACTAAAAACGTAGTATACAGGGAACTTTTTTATAAAAATGTGGCTTTTAGTAATAATTATTTATTTATTGTGGTATCTTACGACTTCCACGCGAACGAAGACGCGGGCAGAAGCTAGTCGTAACTACGTCGCACTAAATTTGGGGGAGACGGAGGTAGCGTTTCTAATGCCTATAGGGCTGAAGAAATAAATTAAATTAAAAGCCATCATCTTATTACTAAGTTGACCCGACATTCATATTCATAAATGTGTAAATATTGCGTTAGAAATAATGATAAAAAAAAATGAAATGCCAATTAGTTGAAAATAAACCGCGAAGATTTTCGTTTGTTTGAACTGCTAACCCTACTTGCAATGAATTGGTATTCGATTTTTATTCAAGTAATAATTAGAACTTACGAGTACGGTTGGTCGTCAAATCTGTTGGCCGAAGTGTTGCGCCTACGCGTATGTATGGCGTGGCGCGTGTCACGGCGAGCCGCAGCGATGATGTACGGCCACATGATGGTGCAGCCGAGGTGCACCCTTATACAGAGGACCTGAAACATGATATTCAGTTAACGCAGTGCCTTAAAGCTTCATTAAAGCCTTTTAACAAAAGGAATTGTTTTGACTTAGAATATCTTCTTACTAGAAACACACTTGCATTCAACCTGGATCACTAATTGGCTGTTGCATTGTAAGCGTAGTCGTGAGATTTATTCATTCACTTTTATCTCTGTCCACTTAGGTCAAATTATCGGTTTTCATCATATTTACCCGACTGCCTAGGATGGATTTTAAATTTCTACACAGTGTATCCTTCTCTATTACAAAATATCGGAATACCATTTAATGACATACCAGAAATGCAGACGACGCTGATAACGTGTTTTAATTGTGGTCTGAAGAATCACGTTCCTAACTAAATAGAGTGAAAAAGTGAAATGAAAAACTCAGTAAACGTTGTAAGATGGTTGCTATTCAAACTTCTAGTTGAGAGTACAATATTTAAAACTTAGAACATCTTTTTATAATGTCGACAAATGACATTTAAAACCTAACAAAAAGTATCTTAACAAGTAGGTTTTTACAACATAATAGTACAAGACTGAAAGATTTTTATTGTTTACATATAGCAGTTAATGTAATTTTCATTATACATCAAAGATTGGAGGAAGCGCAAAGGTAGCCCGCTTTCTTTCTTATTTTTTTTGCAATTTGTGGCTCATTGTCTGGGTGTATGTTGATTAAAGTTTGGTTCGCGACAGTAACAACAATGTATTTATGGAATTATAATCATTAGAATCAGCAATACATCTCCTTAAGTTAGTAAAATCCTAAATGTCATGATTTCATGAAATAGACATTCAGTAGGATTATATGTATGAACTTAGAGAGTTGTACTAATGATTTTTATGACTTTAATTCTCTTAATAAATATTTGATACAGCCGCGAATCATATTTAAATCAACATAGAACCTTAAGTACTAATGATTTTTATGATTTTATTTCTCTTAATAAATATTTGATACAGCCGCGAATCATATTTAAATCAACATAGAACCTTAAGCTGACTTGCAAATTACAAAAAACTTCGGTTTCGCTTTAAGTGCTATTTTTTGCACTAGTTTTGTGGGTAATGAGTAATGTATTTAAGATTTTGATATTTCAAAACACGCAGAGCACTTACATAGACGCTCTCGTCAAGTTGACGTCCAAGCTATGGCACATCGAATCTTGTTTCTGCTATGACATGTGCGGATACTTATGTGTGAGTTTATAGTGCAGTCAAGGCTTAAGAATTGCACTCTGCTCGAATGTAATGGAAGACTACCTACTCGTACTACGTTTCTGTAGATGACATCCCGTCAAACACATGTTGCCGTGATATTTAAGCTCAAAATCGTAACCACTTCCAGTCGTCGAGACATCTGTAGGTATAGGATAGATAGCTGTAGGTAATTTATTTTAAGTTTTACGTTAGAGTTAATGATATTAATTTTATTATAATTTAATTTAAAAAAAAAAAATCTCTGTTGGTTTCGAGAAAACGAGACTTTTGCTAAACAGAGCCAACAGAGTGTGCAAAATGTACATAGTATATTATTGAATGAATACTTGTTAACCTTATGTGGGATACTGTAGTCTATCTAGGAATATCAGTTTTATAAAGTTAAAAACCCGGTTGGTTCTTTCTTGCAAAAACATATTTTGTTGCTTAGTTCCTTCTTGCAAAATGGAAGTAAGATTTCATTGTTGTGATTTTACTAAAAATAAAAGTAATTCCTTATAAATAAGATACTTTTTAATGCCATTTATTAGATAGTGAATCATTTGATTACATTTATCAGTGATTAACACAATATTGTAACTTTTTATGCTAGATGGAACCAACCAACATTGGTTCTGGTTTGCATAATTAAAATGGCCATGGGTCTGGTTAACAATTAGTTTTACTATGTGTTTTGGGAACCAAGCTGTATAGTTCTTTACAATGTTTTATGTGAGTTGGTTCCAGTGACAAGTGACAGTGTTGTATCTTTGTTGTTAGTCGGTAAAATGGAAGATTTTTTTTTGGAAAGATAGAATCCGTGATTTGAGCACCATCTATGTACTAAACTCAATTTCACTCAAACTGTGGGTTGGTTCCTGTTTGCAAAACTGGGTCCGACTTAGAGACTTGTATTGATGATTTTTGTGATTATAATCAATCAAAATTGACGCAAAGCCGAACTTTACAATTCTCGTTAAGGTAAATTTATAGTAGCAGTAGGTACCATACATACTCGTATTATGCAAAGAGCAATTGGTTGTGAAGACGACTACGATCAGACGTTTCTGCACGGTAGCAATTTTCATTCAATTATTAAACTCTCTACGAGCTCGCTTAAATTTTTATTACCGTTCACAATTCAGGAATAAAATAAATAACCAATAGTATAAACGTCACTAAAATTTATTCCGACAGTTTGGAGAAAAATGGTTTTTAAACCCTTAATATATACTTTTTATAGTACCAACTTATTTAAAGTGTGCTCATAAAATATATCTGTAAATAAACGTTAAAGCCTTAACAGCTATTAGTATTCGTGGTTCGTCCACTTGTGGTGGTGAGGGCCTATCTGGAGCTGCGGGTATTGATTATTGCGTTAAACGCTATGTTATTGTGTTGCATTTTATGGGAGCGTCACTCGTTCATACCATAAACATGAGAATTTACTTCCAAGAATGTATTTTCAATCGTTTTAGTCATAAAACGATTCTTATTCTTATTCTTGATGCTTTGCATCAATAGTAAAAAACTATTAAATTTTACTATTGTTGCAAAGCAAGGTTACACCTGCATCCTAATTGCGTTATACACTATCAACAGCAATCTGAATGATTTTGAAGCATGTTGCTAATCCATTGCTTCATATGTTCGAAAAAATTGTCAGCTCAACGAACTGTCAAAATGAAACCCATTTCTACTGATAGTGTGTTATGCAGCCCGCAGTTTAGCCTGCTTACCTTAAGAGTTCGTTATTTTGGAAAATTTTGTATAGCGTTTAACGCATGGCGGATTATAGACCAGGGTCGATAACTTTCGAAACCAAAAAAAAAAATAGTATGATGAAACTCATTGGACAAGGAAGAGAATGTAACAAAAATGAAAGGAAAAATAATTTACGGGCGATCTGAGGTCGAGAAGTGGAAGGGGGTGAGGTTTTAAAGGTAAAAAACGGTTTATCTCGATTTCCGGCAAAACTACAAGTCCTATGGAAAAAAGTTAAATGGCAAAGTTTTAGGTAATAAGAAGATCAGCAACTTTTGTATTTACATTTTTTCACATAACCTCAAAATTTATCAGAAAAATTCAAATAACCGAATTTCTGTTTTATTTTTATTTTTTACAAATAAATTTATTTTTTCTACTTTTTAGAATTTTCAAAGGCTTCAGCCCTGGTCTATTAGGCACTGGGTCGTTGTAAAGTAGTTGGAGGACACAAACCGGTTACTTAATTGATTTTATCACATAATTCTTTTATTCTACCTTCGTCAGAATTATCTACTGTTTCATTGGCACCTCTAAATATTTTATTACGTTTTTACCTCGTTAGATAGTTGATTAAATGAAGATTTAAGTAATTTTACTTTTATTATCATAGTAAAATGTTGAGTTATTATTGTGCAAGTTCATGAACGTAACTTAACTTCTTTTTGTTGTAGGTAACGTTAAATCTGGTTTTTGATTACGTCAAAAGCTTTGTTGGTATTTTAGCGATAAGTCATATTTAATGACGAATTCTGAGAAATCTTCAAAAACACATATAATAAAGTACTAAAATTTTATGGATTTTCACCTGTACGGGGATAAACTGTCCAATTACAGTAAGCTATCGCGTCTATTTATTTATTTTATTTTATTTATTTAGCTGTGATTTGGTAGGCTGACGATGACACGACCGATATGTGTTCGGATATCCTACCCAAACATGACCGTGACCTTGAAACAATTAGTTTCAATTCAATTATTAATTAGTTACAATTAAAAGTTACAATTAAATTATTCATTTATGCATCTTCTACCAGATATTCGTGCATGGACATCTCATAATGCCTTATTATGTTTGAATGCCGGCTTATTATGAATTGCCATCGCTGTCAGGTCTCTTCAGAATCTGACCCAATTGCAATTTCAGGACTATATGAGATGCTTAATTGTAAAAACGGAGACCTCACGGAGACCTCACTTATTAAAATGTGACTGTTGGTTTGTTCTACTTTCACCCGCAAAAGATCGACGACATAGTATCTTGCATAGAGACCAGAAACATTAACTAATAATAACTTCTTTTAACATAATAATTTTGGTTCCTGCGATATCGATTAATCGATTTAGATTTTTACCCTTTACTTTTATTATACAAAAATAACTAATGCTCGGCATGCATTGCAATGCCTCCTACATATTATTTTTGTACGGAACCTTCTCATGCGGGCAGAGTACAAATTTACAAAGTTTCATCACAATCGATCGAGCCATTTTCGATTTTTTGTAAGATTAATGCACGGCAATTGATTCTTATATACATCATCATCATCATTTCAGCCGAAAAACGTCCACTGTTGGACATAGGCCTCTCCATAATCGCCATAATCGCAACGCTTGGCAGGCGGGTTGGCGATCGTATATACATATATTTATAGATTATAGATAAATAAAAAACTACGATTGGTCTTAATACTCAAAGTCAAATGGCGAATATCATAAACTCTTTTGAAAAAAAAAAAAAAAACGGGCACCCTTAGCAAACCTATTTCATTGGTGCCTCTAAGGGCGGGTTGTTTCACGTCCACTTGACGCACGTACGTCATAAATGGCGCTAACTATTGTCAAACCAAAAAAAGCGTTGTTTCACAAAATTATGCCCTTAACGTTCGTTAAAAAATAACGATTACAGTAACCCACTTGTTAACGTCATTTTATTCTTCTACATTTGAAGTTTGACGATTGTTTTTTTTTATGCAGTGAAACAACGCTTTGTATTTAGCGAACGTTAAACATCATATGTAATTGTTATTATTTGACGTACGTATGTTACGATAACCAACCGTTTGAAACAACCGGCCCTAAGTAGCCTGCCTTTAGAACCTTGTTAATTAAAAAGCAGAAAGTAGTTTCTGTCAATTCGTCAAATCAATGATTTATAAATGATGTCAAAGTCCATACAGTCAAAAGTGAACATACTTTGTAAATAAAATCACTGTCAAATTTTGTTATGATTTTTTTGATAACGCAAAAACAAAATATGAATAACGAGTGTGGCTCTTGCTAAAATGACAGCTTGCATGCGTCTGGGCATGCCATCGAGGATATTATTAATTGTTTCTTGTGGAATACGTTCCCACTCCGCGGTAATTACATTCTTCAGCTCCCTGTAGTTCCTAATAGTAAAACGAATGTCATGAGAAGACCTGTTCTTGAGTAAGATGTAGATGGATGAGTGTGTGTAGGGTGAGTATGAACTCTAATGTCAGTTTATGAATGTACAATTCATACTTAAAGGGTTTTCGTCGTTTATACAGGTTGGATTTTTGAGATGGGGCAGTAAGGGCAGGTACATCCCTAGTAGCATTTTTGTTGGCGTTTGGTTCGGCCACATACCTCTGCCAACGGAAAATGCTACTACGGATTAACCGTTGTAGCTACAGGAAAACGGTCTTAGGAGACTGTCCTTATTTTTAAGAGAAATTTTGATCCGCATTCACAAATTTTGAAAAAAAAAATTACTTGGCCAGTCTATCCATCATAAAAAAGTCAGTTGGAGTATTATTTCCTACGAAATGTAGGGGAAAAGTTTTTGCGTACTCTGTCTTTTCTAGTACTCAAACCCCAGTTCGTCCGATAGTTTTTTGATCCTTTTAAAAAACAGGATCGATTGCCATCAAAAAAGTTTTTGTGAAAATGGCCCATTTTCTTGCTGACTATTTTTTTTTCAAAATCTGTGAATGATGATCAAAATTTCTCAAAAAATTATGGACAATCTCCTGAAACCGTTTTTTTGTAACAACAACGGATAAGGTACTTAGGCCCTTACCGCCCCGTCTAAAAAATCCAACCTGTATAGTACGACTGCTTTATCGAAGTTCATTCCAAAATGTTGCTTTCAGTATAGGTATACTGTGGTGCTGGGGAGTTTGTTGCGCCACATCGGCGGGCGTTTTGGGGGACTGTCTTATGTAATTTTGACGTTCAAAAAGTGCCGATAAATAAGTTTTGATTTTGATTTTGAACAATTGGCGGACTGCGCTGAGCGGCGGGCAGGCGTGCGGAGCGAGGTGAACGCTCGGAGCGCTTCTCCTAGCGCCGCGTGCCGCAGCCAACTCCAGCTACTGCGCGGTACCTGCTGTTATGTTACTGGCTACCTTCATCACTATAGCCAGTAAGTGGAGTGAACGTTATTCAACTTCTTTAAAAAAATTGTCGTGACCAAATTTATCCTGATTTAGTATTGGCATAACATAACCCAATTTCCCAAGTCCACCATAATTTATCTTCAATCTGTATAAAATAAAAAATAGAAACTCACAGGCATAAGCAACATGAATTGTGTTACAGCCTTCACATGCAACAGAACTTCACAAGACTACTAGATAGAGTTAAATCATGGAGAGGGATCGAGGAGGTGACGTAGAGAGACACATTGAAAACGCATTGTTAAGATATTGCTATTCAACCAGTGACATACGATATTGAAGCCACGCTGAGCGCCTTAACAAACTTATTAATTTATAATATTTAACTGTACACTATTGCGCCAGAGTTATAAGTCTTCTTTATGCATCATCATTGAAGCACATCAATACGGTATAGAACACTTCGCAGAAACTCATATCTTTTTCGTCTGGATTTCTGGATACTCGGTGTTTAAACGGAAAACGTGACAAATTCGTCGATCACGTTGGAAATCAAAAAGAACTTTTAATTGACGGCTGTTTGTGTTTATCAGTCACCTTGAATAACTGTTTCACAGATTCGATCAGACGCCTCTATAATAATCATGCCTTTGATTAATTTGGCTTCGATTCTGTGGATTTGTTGAGTAGATGTCTAATTTTATGAATGCATTGTTGAGAATCGTGGTGAATACCTTAGTACTCTACTCAGCCGGGTAGAGAAGATATTAATGAACTTGAAATACTTATTTCAAAATAATATAGGTGATACCTATCCCCTCGTTCGCCATCAGAAACGTTTATAATTATTTTAACAACATGGTAGTATTGAAAAGTGAGAATGTGGCATGTCTGACCACGCGCTGTGTAGCTTTCCTTGGTAAATATCGTTCTAAGGTCCGCAGACTACCGTAAATAAATGGATCGTCTAAAGCAGACAACAATAGTTAAATATACGATACAATGAAAAGAAACGTCCCGCCAAAAAAAAGGGGCAAAAGGAATCGTTTGATGGTATTTTGACATACCACACCAGCTTACCACGGTGTGCGAGCCGTTCACCAAAGCTGCGACCGTAATGTTTTCGGGATTAAAGATTTTCGTACTCTTCCTACCAAAGTAATATTTTAGATATAACCGTTATGTTATGTATGATACTCCGCCGTTAATCTCTGCACTTCCGCAATCAAATCACTAATGTATCTATGGCGAACTGACGACGCGCAGAATATAACTATTATCCGCACTATAGGCGCGACCGAGTGTTGTGTCCAGTTATCGACTTATCGGTCATAAAGTTACACCGAGAAAAGGCGATTGTTAGTGTTCACTAATATTTATTAGACAAAAGATTCCAAATACGCAATTTTAAGATTTCAATCAAATTGATCGACGCAGTTTACCTGAAAGAATTTCAATAAATTCTGTCTTCCCTGTACACAATCCATGCCACTTTACCCAACGATGCCCCTGCAATCGAACTGATGATGTAACTAATATTTTGATGTAAAAGAGTCTCCGTGGAGTTTCTTGCCAACCTTTGGAATGGGCAACTAGCTTCATCTTTCTGATCTACCGACTCCTTCTCAGTTCCAAAGTGCCTGTAATTGGTTTAATTGAAATAAATGCTTCAAGTTTGAACTCTGTCAAAAAATTATGTATAAAAATGGAATAATAGACTATAAAAATTGTTGCATACCAGGAGTTATCAGTCGTGGTTTATAAGAGTTAGGCACGAGTGTTCTAATGCCTAGCTATGTGGAGTCTCATACGCCCAAATCCAACATTCTACCGCAGGTTACGCGCTACAGCAACCGATCAACTGTTGCGATGACACGACCGCAGCATAATGATTCGAACGCCCAAATACTTAATTATCTAAATAAATGATAATCTTCGTAATCAATAATTTTCGATAACTACCTTTTAAGGTAGGGCTAGTTTACATAGGCAGGTATCATACCTCCGCCGCTTTTAACTTTGACCATTTCAGCTACAAACTGGTTCCTAAAGCGACGATATATGGCTCCTACAAAGAGGCATGATACGCGACGCGACAAAAAGGCACCGCTCGTCGCGCAACACGCGGTTTATTTTGCCAATTTAAACGTGTGAAATTGAACAAACATTTTCATGGTATGTAATGTCAGGTACAATACGCAAAACTGAACTTCTGTCAGTTGCCCGCATTATGCCACCGCCGCGCAGGGTCGTTCAATTTCCTACGAAATGGTTGAATAGAACAATGCTCCTGTCGAACTCGTCAACGGGTATCGGCTCGGTCGGGAGTTTCGGACTGGTTAACTCGTTAAATGCCATGGCTAATCCATTGGCTAATTTTTGTAAAACGTATGTACCTAGGTATGTATTTTTAATTATTGGATTTACCTCCTTATCTGAATTCGACAACATTCCAGGGGCCCAAGTCTGCTATTTTTATAAATTCGTCACTCCAACAAGATCCCATTGTCATTTTGCTAAAAGTTCGTAATCTGCTAAATTCATAATGGTCGATCATTGATCGGTCAATGGTATCGTAATAGAATTGTATTACAATGGCATTTTGAACATTTATTCATGCCAGATTTCATATTATATATTTTTACATATTATTTATTAGTGTTATAAGCAATCTGAAGTAGTAAGAAGTTGGAAGTTTAGTAGGAAGTTTCATTTGTCATTATGTACGAGATTACCAATTCTTTCAATGGAGTGTCAGTGGCTGACCATTGGAAAGTCATAATGACGCCACTATATTAGTAGATTACCAAACTTGTCAAAGTCAACAGTTATGAAATCAATGATAGACCATTCTGACACTATTGTAATAGCAGACTTGAGGCCCAGTTTTAATTCCAAAATCGTGGTTTTATAGACTAGCCATCTATGATGCCTTATGGCTATAAAGGAGAATTCACATTAAAAGGAACTAAATTTTGGAATGGGCAATTATCTCTTTTGTTTTATTACTCGTATTCTTTACTTTGAAAGTTTCTTAATATCGAGTATAACTTACTTGGAGTAGGTACACAGATAAACAAAAGTTTCGAATAGTGGTCAACGTTACTCGGCATTTGCTTAGAATATTAATAGCCTTTTAATTCAACCAAGCGATAGCATTTTAATGTACCTCCTATTACCGGTGTACGTGTCCAACGACGCTTTTAATTTTTTCTTAAAAATAGCTTTAAGTTGACTTCAAGCAATTTTTTTAATAACTATATTATACAGGGATATTTGGTAGAAGGGCCGACATAATTTTTTGAGGGACAGGTCATTTGCAAGCACATTTTTTTTTTAAATAATAAATTATTAAATTTAAATTCTTCGTACCTTAACACCATTTCAAGACTGGAAAAAATAATTACGTCATTTTCTAGAACCAATTCTGTACCTCAGAGGTATACAATAGTAACTCCACTTTTTTCGAAAATTAGTTTCTTGCACCATTAAAATCGCAAGAACCAGTTCTACATACTGGTATACGACATAGTCCTATGACATCTATGAAAAGAAATATCCAATCGTATATATGACAATAAATCCACTTACGTCTAATGGGTATAGGACCTCAAATTACGATAAGATTCATCTAATAATAATAAAAAATACTGTTGAACTCAACAGTATTAGTTTTGCAAAACAATAAAATAAAAAAATAAACAATAGCATTCGAAGTTTCACTCCGCGCATTTGCCTCTCCTGTAAAATTTTCGTTTCATCATATAATGCTGTATACCTCTGAGGTACAGAATTGTAGGTATATAAATATGCATTGCAAATATAACACCAAACGATATTAATTTCTAATACAACCACAAAAAAAAGGAATAACGATATGAAGAAAATCGTATCTCAATAATATTACCATGACACTTAAGGGGGCCCCTATCCCTACACCTACAATAAGTTTGCGCAATATTTAAATTGCGCAATATGACTGTATCAGCCCTTGCAGTCAAAAGATCCATTATTTTCACGCAATAACATTGACGGCTCATATGCTACAATGTTTTCACGTTAGAAAGACTTGCGATACTTATTCTACACAGTGAACCATTACTGCTACAGGTTAAACCCGCTGAAATTTTTGTATTTATGTGTATTTATTTGTGCTTATATTTAATCACTACATATTATAAAACAAAGTCCTCCGCCGCGTCTGTCTGTCTGTCTGTCTGTCTGTCTGTTCGCGATAAACTGAAAAACTACTGAACCGATTCTCATGCTGTTTTCACCAATGGATAGCGTGGTTCTCGAGGAAGGTTTTAGTATATAATTTGTTAAGGTTTTGTATAAATTAACGATATTTGTTGGAGGTGTCGGAAAAAAATAAGCTGTCTGGGAGCTTTCAACGAAAACGCTGTCTAAACCCTTTGAGATATAACAAAATAATGTATGGTGGAATTGTGTATCTTATATAGATCTTCAGAAAAGTCCGCGATGGCATATGTCTATCTATTAAGGATAACATACTATATCCATTTTTTTTTTTTTGTAGGTATTTGTATGCCGAATTTTACTCTTAGAAATACGATTACGATAACAATACGCTATAATATCAGAAGCTATTAGCCAAATTATGTTCGTAGATAAATAAGCTAGCTACTTATGTGTATTTTAAACAATAAACAATAATATTTATCATAAAAACATTACTAAACACGGCGGCCATATGATCAAAATTTGTGCATTCCAAAACTTACGTTACTTTTTCACTGACATATTTATCACTTTTCGATAAACTAACACTCAATATGAAATCTACACTTATTTCTCACTAATTCTGTATAGGATTCTTCTATGATTAAACCGTTTTCTCATTGAATCCATTACTTTACGCACGTATAACCTTGATGAATGTTTGTTTACATTATGCGTCGCGCCACACCGCCACACGACCATAGACGTATTTTTTTTTCTTTTTTTTTTCGTTCCTTTAATGGTGTTCCCGCTAAAATGTATTAATACCGGTTAAGTATTATTAGTCGATTAATCGAATTCTACAGCCAGATTGTGTTGCAAGCACAAAATAAATGTCAAATATTTCGTCCAATTGCGAACGTGACCCTTAGGAAAGTTATGCACCAATGGTGTTAATTAGACATTTCGAGCGTCACATTATCTCAGCACAAACGGTGTATCATGCGACATTTCGGAGGTTAATTCGTTTTTTTTTCACATTGTTGGTACTTCCGTGAATTATTTTAAAAATAAATTATTGGTGTCGCATTTTTATTTCGTGTTGTAATTTGGTACAATTGATTACTTTAAGAATTTGAGTGAAATTTTTTATTTTGGTTTTATATAAGTACTTTTATTATATTAAATCATTGTCATTTGTTTCGGTTTCTATTCACATAGTGAATCACTTTAAAATTAATATTAAGTTAGAAATTTGAGATATAGCCTGGGATATGGAGAAGGACATGGGGTACTTTTTTATGCGCTATCCGACATCCACGCGGGCGAAGCCGCGGGCAAAAGCTAGTTATTTATATATAATAAGATGTATATATTATATTTAATAGGTATTAATATTTAATTCCTCCATTGAATTTGACGGCACGGTAGGCGCAGCGGTTAAGCAATTGACTGCTGCGCTGCGTGTCGCGGGTTCGATTCCCGCACGGGACATGTATGACCTACAAGTAGTCGTTGTGGGTCTGACTGTTTGTGTATGTGAGTTTAAATGTTTTTAAACGCACCCACAATACAGGAGTAATTCCTAGTGTGGGGCAACGTTAAGAAAATATCTATATAAACTTGCATATAATTCTTGCTATTGTACCACTGTTTTTCTCTGAATCACCCAAAGGTTGACTGGTAGAAAATGCCTATTGCAATAAGTCCGCCTTTGTACATTTTGTGCGCTTAAAGTATTAAATAAATAAATAATTAAAGTTTTGTTTATTGCGCAATAAACGGTCAAATATATTGCGCAATTCGTGATATTGTGCAATATATTGATCATTGAGGGCCCACCTAAGATTCAGTTTCTATGGGTGAAAACAAGAAAATTGTGTCAATTCTTCTACCAAGCATCTTGTATTTAAAACTATTATCAATTGTATACCCTTTTGTTTAGATTTACTGTTGTGTACCATAGTACACAACATACACACACAACATATTGTGTATATCTTCGTTGCGATTTTAAGACCTCTTATGTGTCACTTTTGGCAAAATCACTTTTTTACGCCAGCCTTTTTCACATTTTGAAGCTCTATCGAATACAGAAACTCTCATGTGTACGACGATTTAATCGTCATTTCTTTACCAATTTCAGAACTATAATGTGCTTCCTAATAAAATGTTGGTGTTTAAAATATCGATTTTCTCATAAAGTTGAATTTTACACATAAGAGGTAATGCCCGTTTTCACCGACATCCCCTAAGTTTAAAGGATCCCTTAAGAATGGTTAGGGGGCTGTTAAAAGGTGGTTTTTGTTTCACCAACAGTAAACGGTCAGTTAAACGTTAAAAGGTCCCCTAAAGTTAGGTGGTCAAAATGTGGGCCCATAAACCGGCTCATACGTATGTGATCTCTCAATCAACGAAGATGGATAATGATTTAGATGAATTTATTGAAAATTTAGAAACTGTTTCTACTATATTCGACGTAAATAACAGGCGGAGACCAAAGATTTATCGGAAACGACCCAACTACTTTGAAAGTTTTGATGAAACTGACTTTTTTCGGAGAGGCTCTGTAAATCTTCAGTGTTGCATTTATTGGAAAAGATTAAACACACCTTGGAATTTCCTGATAATAGGTGAGTACTTAACATAAGTATTAAAGTTTTTATAAATAGCCCATAAAATACTAACATTTACCTACATATAACCAAAAAAAAAAACGTGGTATTTTTTCTTTATTCATTGACGATGCCTACTTATTTACGTCGCTAACTAACAATGTAAACCATATCTACACTTGTGAGGTAGGAACCTTCTGTTCTTATTGTATTAACATAATTATTACAAATAAGTAAATTACCAATTTTTTATTTATTTCAGAAATAACTCTATATCTCCAATAAATCAGTTATTAATAGCATTGAGGTTTTATGCTACGGGTAACCATATGTTGGCTGTGGCAGACATGGGTGGGATCAGTGTAGCTACTACAGCAACAAACAATCAAATCTCACATCAGTACGTCACAAAAGAAAGAAGTGTCAGAACCACAGATAACACACGCGGTTTCGTAATGTTTAAACAGAGTAAATAAGCCAGAAAATATGAAATCAATTAAAAATATGAATGAAATAATATTTATTATTGCTATCAAAACATGACTTATTAATAACTGTATCCATATAAGTGTAAACTTTAGAGAATTTCATAAAAAACTATCTTGTTTAAAAGTATCGATAAGTTCAAAGACGAATCAGTCACTACTATCGAAAACAAAACGTCACTTAGTTATGTGTCCCATAGCTAAGTGCTAAAAATGATGGTGAAACGAAATTTAATTTAGGGGATAGTTTGGGAGAGCTTTTAAGCTAAGGGTCACATACGTAGATGGTAGTTTAGGGGATGACGGTGAAAACGGGCATTAAAGTCGCAACGACCATATAAATGTTCAGATGGATTTTAGTAAGCTAATCTTGGCAATTTACTCTTGGTCTATCGAGTTACAACTTTCTATTCTCGTTCTGCTGATGATACAGCCAGGATAGTTTCCGCATAAGGATTACTAACGATTAGTTAGGTACCTATACAAACAGGTAGTCAGCGTCAAAGATATGTATAGGTACATCGACATGAATTCATTTAATTCTCTACAATCTTAATTCCTTAATATTGTAGCAATGGGTAGCCACAAAACATTAATACATTGGGACTTATTCATACAATTTTGTACAACAGATTGTAGACAATCACATGTATTATTGTCGATATCTGTACCTACACACACCAGTTTAATTTCGCCGTGAGATGTTTGCGTTGTACTGCGCTTTAATTGTCTTCGCGGACGCTGGTGCACTATATTCTGCCAATTTTTGTTACCGAATCAGGATTTTACGAGGTAATACCCTGACAGCCTTCTAACACTGAATTTGTCCTACGACGTTTTGTGTTCGACGATTAACAACCAGGACCAAACGGCCTACGTAGCGTTATGTGGCATGTTTTTGTTTTTTCTGAGATCGGCATAACGTACACATCAATAAAAAATCGTAAAAAAAAAGTTGTACAGCTTAAGGAAAATATAAAAAATCTACTTACATTCCTGGGGAACTTTAAAACCACTTTCGGCATAATTTTTATCAGAAGTCAAAAGTAATCTAATGTGAAATTATTATCACTTAAACCAACTAGAGAAGCTACTTGGCATCTATTTTCATTAAAAAATCCTAAATAATAAGTAGGTTTAGTTTGTTCACAAATTTGCGTGTAAGACTTGGGCCATTTTTACTGCCGGTGAGATGCCTAACTTAGTTAGTTTTCACAAATTTTCAATTTTATTTACTAAATACAAACTAGTTCTAACTGACGGCATTCGTTAACGAACTTGACTCGTGTATCAGAACCGTTTAACTCAACCGCTTTGAAGAGAATCGAACGATTCAACACACACGCCATGATCAGCGTGGCTTTGAGCGAGCATGACATACCTACTCTCAATCAACTGCCTGAGACTAGCTTTACACTTTGTACATGGCTTGTAGGTAACACAAGTGTTAGGTATTCAATAGTACTAAATTTAGGTATTTTTACATTGCCTGAGACTAGCTTTAAACTTTGTACATGGCTTGTAGGTAACACAAGTGTTAGGTATTCAATAGTACTAAATTTAGGTATTTTTACATTCCCATTAATTCCAAAGAACCTAGGTACGGTCGATACAATATATTTGAATAGCTAAAAATGAACCTCTATGAAGACATTTTCAACCAAGCAGCCAACTCATAAAATTTAAATACAATAATGTCAGAAAACAAACTTCATTTAGTAACAGGCAGTTGTTCCAAAATAACAATGAAATTAGTAAAGCTAATCAAGAATTCCTATGAATCTAAGTGGTTGTTAAACTGAAGCAGCAAAATGTGCATAGGTACATAATTATAATCTATTTTGTGACATGCCTGTCTTCAAAGTGTGCGTTTTAAACAACACGGGAGATAAAGGGGTGCCTTGCGTTCAGTATATTGTCGGTAGCTTGTGATATTCTCATTTCATATTCAGTAAGGGCGCCACTAGACTGCGGTTATTCGACGAGATTTGACATAATATTTTGTGACATAAAATGTATGAGGTATGGATGAGCGACGTAGATCTTGCACTCCCGACCCGAGCCGTAGGCGTGGGCCAAAAGGCTGTACGTAAAGTCGAGCGTAGCATCCGGACTGGCTATATGAGGAAAGTACCAGAAACAGTTTGAGTAAACCCCCGACAGACGGAATGCCTGCATCAGCCATCGTCACCTCTACCTTATCTCAGAGTTCTTGATGACTCGACACATAACAATACCACCACCGGGAGCACAACAAATAGGCATAAAAGTAACCCAAACCGCCGGCGAATAGTTGTAAACTAACCCTAATACAAATAAACACGGAATAAAATCTCGCTGTAACTCGAGAACGGCTGGGCCGATTTAGATAATTTTAATTTTGAATTGTTTGTCGTAGTCCAGGGAAGGTTTAAACGGTGAAAAAAATATAGAAAAAAAAAAGCGTTTGACATAACATGTCAGTCATCATTTGGTAGGACTGAGAATAGGGTAGGGTAGGTAGGTAGGGTAGGGTAGGTAGGTAGGGTAGGGTAGGGTAGGGTAGGGTAGGGTTGGTAGGTAGGTAGGTAGGTAGGTAGGTAGGGTAGGTAGGGTAGGGTAGGGTAGGGTAGGGTAGGTAGGTAGGTTAGAGTAGTGGAGTTTATAATATATTTCCTTTACGCGTAGACAAACTGCCACAGTCAAATAGCTTTTGACAGAACGAAGTCTGTCGGGTCAGCTAGTGCTAGATATAAACGTCGAAAAATGTATGGTTATACCGAAGTTATTTCTAGTATAACTTTATTCCGTGTTTATTTGTAAGGCCCTTACCGCCTTACTTATAGAAATGCGGAAAGTAAGTTTCAGTTTAAGCTTTTTTAACCGACTTTCCAAAAAGGAGGAGGTTCTCAATTCGGTTGTATTTTTTTTTTATGTTTGTTACCTCAGAACTTCAAATAAAAAAATAATTTTCGGCGAAAAAACGACGGAGGTTTATGAACTGATATGGAAAATTATTTTTTTATTTGAAGGGTTATACTTCCAGGTCCCATTTTTTCCCAAAATCCAGTTCTGATAATGGAATCCATGAGTAATTGAGGGTACTCCTCAAATTTTATAAGCAAACATATAGCGATTTTTGTATTTTCATCAATAACTCAAGCATTTGCGTTCAGTAAGTATCATTTAATGAAGTGGAACTGATGAAAAAGACCACAAATGGCCACCGGAACTCCTTAATAATAAGTATTTCACGAGTGGCGATAAGATATTTCGATTAAGATAGTTAAGCGACTATGAAGCAAATTTAAAAAAATAATTCTGATGAAAATGGTACCATCGAACTGTTCTGTAGATGAAGCCGGAAGGTATGCACCGGAACTCTGTAATAAAACAATGTATCCTAGCCGTGTTTGGGCTTATTGGAATTGTCATGAGATGCACTCGGGCTATAAATGATTATAAACACATTTTTATTAAATTTGCTTGGGTATTTTTTGAGTTAGTTTCGATAATACGTATTTAATCCACTTCGTATATCTTGTGTCACTGTTGTTTGTGCGATGTAGCAAATAGTGGTAATCGAATTATTGTGGGGTACGTACCATAACTAAAAAGTGAAAAATAAAAAACTTTTTAACAAAAACAACCGACTTCCAAAAAAAGAAAACACTAAAAGTGAAAAATAACTTAAATTTCGGAAGCCGGTGGCAAAAAACGAAAATACAGAACCAAGGACACCGACTTCCGAAATTAAAGTTATTTTTGACTATTTATTATTTTTTTTTTTTGGAAGTCGGTTGTTTTTTTGTTACAAAGTTTTTGTTTTCACAATAATCTGAAACTTTGTAGACTGTTTATTACAAAATTTGGCTTGAATAAAGCCAATAAACAACAAATAAATTGATTAATGAGTAAGTTTCGAATGTCAAAAGGAAGTTTGCTGTCGATATTTTTTTGTTTACATACAAAATCTTTCAATTATATACACACAACAAAATTGTCTAGGGATCAAGTACATTTTGAACTATAAAAAATTATCCAATTAATATTTACCAAATCTAGTCTTCCAGAATGGCTTCTTACTTTAATTCTTAAGTTTAAGTTAACAACTTATCCCTATAATTTGTAAGAAAAATAAGAAAATTTGAAATTATTGCAAATTGTGGGGAATTTATCTAAGTTAACGTCGTCAAATAAATGGCAAAAATAAAGGAAAAAATTACGATTTTTTAATGTATAGTGTAATGATAAGAAAAAAATAATCTGTGTTTCCATCATTGATAAGAATCACACAATCACAGCGATTTGGCATGCTTAAAATCAGTTCATCAAAATCACTTTGAGGAATGGTCGCCCACGTTCTTTCTAACAATTCAAAAAGTTGTGGGGTATGCACGGCATCCATACTCTGCTGAGCTCTTCTTTGGAGCATATCCCATGCGTGTTTAAATGGGTTGAGGTCTGGCGATTGTAACGTTACATTTTTCCGGGAGGGGAAAAATGTAAGGTCAGAGATAGAACTACCACCTACCTATCATCAGAACTGGAGGAGTCCTAGCTTAAGAAGAAAATAAACAAGTTAAAGAGTAAACAATTTAATAAATAAAAACAATACTTAATGCTAAATGACTTTTACAAGAATAGGTAGAAATTATTTCTAATCCTTAAGAGAGTAAAAGTCCATCAAGTTCTGAGACAGTTAAAATTAATTTTAAGACATTTAAATTAAAACAATTATATACAAAAACATAGCAGATATAATACTACAGTTTAAGGTCTTTAATGTGCCATTTTACTCTTAAGCCGTTCAAAACAATTTAAGGTTTAAGAAAAAAAAGTAAAAATTAACGATGAAAGAAATGAATTATAAAATTCACCTAAACAGTTTTATGAACGGAGTAAGCAAAAGGTTTGAGAGAAAAAGTTTAAAAAGAGCAATAATAGGTTAAGTTTAAAAGGTATTAAATTCTATCAAAATTATAGGTATAGTCTATTTTGGTTTAGATTTTTAGAAGTTCTTAGAAAAAATCTAGGTTTTAGTTTAGTCTAGTTTTAAGTTTGAAAGTAATCTTCCTCCAGGTTGCACTAATAAAGTAATAATGAAGTAATGTTTAAAATGTTACAGAGTTACGGGTATAGGGGAGTGAAGTATTTTTAATATGTGCTACGTAGATGTTTAGGTTTGTATAAACAACCACAGGATATTGTCCTGCAGCTGTCGTGGAGTATCCCAAGCCTCCAACTTGTAAGTGACCCCGAGACGTTGTAAGAACACTTACAAGCGGCGACTGGGTACGATTACCATTGGGTAAACGCAGTGGTGTGCAAGTGTGTGGTGCAGAGTAGTGAGGAATTGTAAGAGTGTTAGTACTGACGCCTAATAGTCGTTATCACATACTAACTAACACCTGGCGCAAGAGGACATAAGCCAGTGCATAATACATCATTATATCTTCAAGCCTTGACACTCCGACGGCTGGTTGCTCTCAGACCTCTTGATACGACCTGCTCCTCCGAGGTCGGTGACTTGGAAGCCTGACTCGAGGTTTCCCTCCAAGAAACCCCTGGACCTCTCACTCTTAAGGACGGACCTCCAACGTAACTTCTCCCCGGTTTCCCTGGCCTCTTATTATCCTTCAGTTAGAACCCTCCAATTCCCATTCGGTAGGGCCTATTAAACCATCTTAATTGTTTTTATTTAATAAATTGTTTACTCTTTAACTTGTTTTTTTTTTCTTCTTAAGCTAGGACTCCTCCAGTTCTGATGATAGGTAGGTGGTAGCTCTATCTCTGATCTTACATTTTTCCCCTCTCGGAAAAATGTAACGTTACACGATTGAGCAGGCCACGGCATAACGTTGATGCGAGCATCGGAAAGAGTGCGTGTTACAAATCTAGCCGTGTGTGGACGTGCATTAGTCGAAACGAATCACCCAAACGGCTTCGCATAGGGATGATCACGTCTAAAACAATCCTCTCCGCATAAATCTGAGCATTGAGGTTGCCCCTGATCCAAATGAGGTCGGTCGGTTCTTCCACCGATCCAAATAGGGGCCGAAACCATTATTGTTCCCCCTCCATATAAATGAACTTCTTGACAAAATTTCAAACGTGCTTGACGTCCAGAGGTCCTGCAAACTCGAGTATGTCTTGCATCCGGCCTCATACCGAAACGAGATTCATCGGAAAAGGAAACACAACGCCAGTCTTCTTCCTCTCAATTTCCGTGTGCGCAAAGCCATTGTAAACGGGTCCTACCATTGCGGGGTGCTTTAGGTAGAACTGTCAGCGGCCTTCGGGAACGCAGACCTACTTCACGTTAACGATTTCAGATGGTTTGGTCGCTTATCAGTAAGCCTGAAGAGCTGTGGAGCCTCGTAGCCAACATGGCGGTCATGGTACGATTCCGTCGAGCAGTATTTTGGATGTAGGTACCAGTCCTGTCTGCGAGTAGTGATGCGAGACCGTCCTCCATGTCGCTCGGCGACGCTACCCGTGATACGATAGCGTGTCCAGAGTCGGCTTATGACGCTCTGTGTAGTGCCAAGAGCGACAACCACAGAACATTAGAACCAGCTTGCAACATTCCGACGGCTCACATCAAATCTCCTCTCGTATCAAATGATGTCGTCGCTCCGTATCGATGCAATTTTTTTCAGTTCCGATGCAGAATGGTTTTGTAAAAACGCTTACATACTTTTATAGGAATCCAAATTGACAGTTAAAAGCAAAAATAATTTAAAGAAAATTCTTTAATTAAATAGTGAAGTTCACTAAAAAGAATCAATAACGATCCAAAAAAGATTGAATAATAAACCTCAATTGCGGCGATACTGTAAAACGTACTTGATCCATAGACACTTGATGTGTGTATATTGTAAGGAGTCTGAATATTTATTTGTTTGTATTTTTCTCGAACGGAATCCTTGAACCTAGGTTGTAGGTAACATCCCTTTTATGTAAAGGAATTATAGTATTAATGTCCGCATAGGTTCCCCGAAGAAAAATCCCATATGACATAAGACTATGATAATAACTAAAATAAACAATTCTGGCTGCATTTTGCACGAAGTTTTTAAACAGCATAAGCGCCCGATATTCATCCTGACAACTTTTCAATATGTGTATTCCAAGAATAAGTAAAAATAGAAAAAAATTAAATAGAAAATATTTTATTGTCCAGGTAATACAGCAAGCAGGTTCACAGGTTGAGACGACATGAGTAGCTTAAAATGCCACATATACTAACTGTCGACAGTTATTATCTCTTTTCCATTAAGTTGAACACTGGTACTTAGCTGCGTGACATTTGGCGATGATTTAATAAGTTAGTCTTTTTTCGTTCAGGAGATTACTTTCATTAAACCAATGAACAACTTTAGAGAGTGCATTGTTAACTTCTTCAAAGTTGACTAACTGAAGTTTGATTTAAAAAAACACCGGCCAAGTGCGTGTCGGACCACGCACAAGAAGGGTTCCGTTGTTGGGATGAATTTATCCCAAGAACAAACTTAACATTGTAGTTGATAAACATGTTCCCCCTTATATTCCTACTGCAAATGTAAGTTTGTACGCTCAATATCGAGAGATTTACCATGTTATTTTAAGATCATAGACTTCTTATAGATTTTCTGTATTTTTTTTCTTTCATATTTTAGGGTCAGTAGTTTCGGAGATAAGGGACGGAATGGTCAATTTACGTTTATTTTTTCACTAATAAAATATAAAAAAAATTGTGACCCTCACAGTAAGAATTATATGTCACATTTGATATGTCACACGGTACAGTATGCAAAACTTTTTTTTTTTTCATTTTCTTATTTGCCCCCCAAAACTGACCCCAATATTCTAAATTCATTTGTCACGGTTCACGTCCGTGTTTGGGTCACTCAAATTTATATGTATACCAAATTTCAACTCAATCGGTCCATTACATTCGGAGCAAATTGGCTGGGACAGACGGACAGACAGACAGACACACGAGTGATCCCATAAGGGTTCCGTTTTTTCCTTTTGAGGTAGGTACGGAACCCTAAAAATGAGGGAAGTGTCATCCGAGAATAATACAATCTGGTGATTATCGCTTACGTGATAAGGTAACATCACGCCTGTGTTCCCCGAAGGGTTAAGTTAGGCAGAGGTGTACCTACCTATAATAAACCCACATTTCACCCGTTGTTTAAGGCCCATGTAATGGGGGAGACGTTATTGCCATTAACCAGGCACAAATCCAGATTCTGTGCAGCTACTGAGAAATCCCTAATGGGAAGTCCAACTTGTATAAAAACTATAGGTACTGTTAGTGATTTCTTCTACGTTTTCGTCGTAATTAGCTCAGGTAAATAAGTTATTTTCCGCGAAAAAAAAAAAACCCTAGTAAAGAATTTTCACCGGAATTATCTTTAGTTAATTAACCATTAGATATTGTGTGAAAAGTCCATTGCGATAAAAGGTCCCGAAAATTAGTTTATTTCTAATGCCTGAATAAAGACAATCTCAGTAATAAATCTTCACTGGGATTTAGTTTACAGATTTGCCTTTAATTTGACTTATTTTCCTGGGCTATAGGTATTTGATTCCAAAACTATACTCCATTTATTATAACATTAGACAAATAACTGTTCTCACCCTTTCGTTATTTCGATGTAAACGTTTAATAAACTCCGTTATTTCACGATAAATACAAAGCAATGTAATCTATTTACCATTTACATAAAAAAAATTAAAGTGCAGTAATTTCAACAATATTACACAATAACTGTCGTTATTTAGTCGTTATTTGTCTAATGTAAATGGAGTAGAGATGTTCAAAAATATGTATCTTCCTACGAGTTCCATATCATGTTCATATATTTGTTTGACTTGACTATCCACCTCCCATTCTAATACTTTTACATGAAGCAATTTTAATGAAAGCCACATAGCCGACTTTGTGATTTCGTTCAGTCGTATTGTATCTCATCTCATCGTTTCGTTGAGCAAGTCCGTATTTATACGGTGCTTTTGCCACAGCCAGACAACGTACGTACCTATGTACTTTGGATTATGACACCTATGGATATAAGTAGCTAAAAATAATATTAACTCATTTTTTGTACGCTTAAACCTACAAATCTAATCAATTACTTACCATATTGTATGAAATTTATTAGATAAGATTAAACTTTGGATTTGATTCACTATTTATTACTTTTATCTGAAACGTTCTTTTTAGTATATAATTGAAAATATTGCTGCAAGAAATAAGACTTTTAATACTAGCTTTTGCACGCGGCTCCGCCCGCGTGGATGTCGGTTATCGCTTAAAAAAGTAGCCTATGTCCTTTTCCATATCCCAGGCTATATCTCTGCCAAATTTCATGACGATCGCTTCAGCGGTTTTGGCGTGAAAACGTAACATACAGACAGACATACAGACAGACAGATAGACAGACAGACAGAGTTACTTTCACATTTATAATATTAGTATGGAAGTATTTGGTACGAAACGCAGACCGTAGTTTCTACCGCCTAATCTGTATTTGGCCATAACTTTGCAACAGAAGGTGCTTTAGAAAATCAATTTAATTCAGTTAAAACCTCCAGCTGAGGTAATTTCCATTAATTGTGGGCTTAATTCTTTAGCCAGAGTGAGGGAGAAGCACTGCCTCGGCGACTATTAACTAATTAAGCAAACGTATTACACATGTTTTTCTTGACTACCCGTCGTTACTTGGGTAAACTGTGTCATATTGGTACACTGGGAAAGGCATTGGTTTAAGAATGAGTATACCAAAAAAAAAAACGTTTTTTTTTTTGGAAGAAGGTTTAGATATTACCTCATTCTATTAACATTGCCCAAAGGCGTTTGATAAGAACCTGTTTACTTAGTGTATTGGGAAATTAAACATAATCAACAAGGGAAATCTATTATATTATATTACATGTGAAACGGATATTAACATGTACCTAATTAATTAAATTTTTGGTAATGTTATTAATATTTGCACACTGGGAAAAGTTTATGGATATTGCGTGTCAAGGTAAAGAATTCTATTCCCGATAGAAAGAAGTTAATACTAACCCTTGGCCGCCAATAATATACCAAATTCTGTAACTATAACGAGCAAATAAGTGCAAATCATAAAACGCAGATATAAGTCAAGTAGAAATGTTTCAAGTAACTATTGTACATGTCCAGAAAAACCCTATAATTTTGACTAAGAAAATCATTTATTAAAACGCTTCGGTAAGTACCTATTAGCTGTCGACTGAATGGGTGCTTTAAGAATTTCTTATCCAGCTTAAGAATCTTTATGGCTATCTTTTACTATCGCATGCTTTTATTGTGAAACGTTAAGTTGAAATTCGAAACTAATACAAGTCATTATCCTTACCTCAGCGCGATAGTATCCGCAAATTTCACCTTAACACGAAATATTGTGTCACCAATGGAGTAATTTGTCAAACGATGAGTTATTAAGTAATTAGGGGGCACATGTCCGAATGGCGTGTGCGTGATCCGCGACGGGCGGCCGGGCGGGCGGCGCGACAGTGCCGGATGAAGGGCGGGAACAATCTGGCCGGCTGGCTCCGGCGTGTTGTCGACGCAACATGCCGCCGACGCTCAGCGACGGCGCCGCCACGTTGCACGCCTCGTCTCCCTTGTTTTCGACGCGATGTCTCAAGACAACTGAGATGGGTTTTGTTTTTAATAAAGTTTTGTCTGCCGTTACGGCCCGTTCGTCATATATAATTCTACGTTTTGGAACATGCAACTAACTTATATTAAGCCCTATAGGATTAGGATAGGATTTGATCATCAATCATTTTTTAAATTTTAAATTTTTACTTAAAACATGTCTCAGGTAGTTGAAACTTCTTTTAACACCAATAATGACGAACTTCGATACAAATGTTTGTAAACTATACCCCTCCACACCTCATAGGAGATGAAATTTCTAAAATTCCTGCCTTCCCTCTCACCTGTGTTATAAAAGGAACTCTTGTGCAAAATTTCATGGTTCTAGATTTGTAACCTATTATGGATTCCGACCTTTTGTTTACCTTTTTTCTACAAAAATATTTGAATTTCAATTGAGCAACGGCCATCTGTTCTGCGAGAAATGTGCCCTGCCCACTGCCACTTCAGTTTGGCAATTCTTCGGGCTGAGATGTCGGTTACCTTGATTCTCCTACAGATCTCTTCAACTCTGATTCGATCACGTCGAGAAACTCCAAGCATAGCCCTCTTCTTTACCTTTTGGGTGACTTTTAGCCTTCTAATAATGCTTATTATAAGCGACCACGTTTCAGTGCATTATGCCATCACTGCAACACGCACTGGTCAAAGACTTTCGTCTTGAGACACTGCGGTATGGTATGTAGGACGAGAAGATATTGTGTCCGTTTCGACTGCTCGGACACAGTGTCGTAAAAGAAAAATGACTACGTCAACATTACGAAGGAATTTGTAAAACACTAACAACGAAAGTCACAAATTCGAAGATCCAATATTCAAAAAGTTGTAAGGGTTTAACCATGGCCGCGCGGTAGAAACATGGAGAACCGCGCGGCCACGCAGTTCTCTTAAATGGATCATAGTAGAGGTCCCATTCTTTTTGCTAACCACTGATACGATTTTAAAGAAAATGTAGGCAGTATGAATAAAGCCCTAATGTTTGGACTTCATGGCCTACAAAACTTAAAACCTACCTATAATGCAAGTTAGAAGAAGGGTGACCAAGATTTATGGTGCGTCAATCAGAAATAAATAAAAAATGTATTTTAAAAAATACAGTAATTTCTCTTTAGCCACGAGTATAACGCAAGCGGTGACATGACGTGATTTATTTCTTCAGAGATAGTAAAAAATTACTTAAATAAAACACATTAAAGTTGGGGAGTGGAGGCTGATTACGTCACAATTCTAACAAACTACGTATAAAATCTAGAACAGAGTGACGTCATGCCACATTTGAACTCAATGTATCGCCATAATTTTTTGATTACGTAAAAAAAGAAAAAATACGTGTCCAATATTTTTCAATAATCTACATGACGGACAATTTTTTTTTTGTCTACATCCCTTTTCCTTTGTCATCCTATTAAGCATAAGTCACTACAATATAAATGAATACTTAAACGATAAATTGTAATTAAAATAAATACAATATTAATCAAATTTAATATATCTATTTTAAAAGCGCAATAAAAATAACTTAATAGGAATTTGATATATATAATTTATACAGGTTGGATTTTTGAGATGGGACAGTAAGGGTAATTTGAAACACAGCAACTTACTTTTAAATAGCAAAAAAAATCCATAATTGTCAAGACATTCTAAACTAAAAAGGATTTTTTTTTTCAGATTTACCAAAATCACAAGCAACAAACTATCTAAATTCTGTTCTCAAAGTGAATAAAATTATAACGCGTTTTTTTTCCGGCCAGTTTTTATTTTAGCGTCCAGTCTATCCATAGTAAAAAAGTAAGTTGGGAACCTCATTTCCTATGAACTAATAATATTCGGGACCACATAGGAATCAATTTTGTTAGTACACATCTTAGATACTACAACTTATACGCTAGGAGTAGTAACAAATTTAATTTAACACCAGAAAAGTTGGATATTCATGAACTTGCGAGGCATTTCATGCGAACAATGATTCCGCATGAGATGCTTTAGTACAGTATCTCTCCGGTCCTCAGCCACGACTCTCAGGATGCTATTGCTACCCCCCGAATCCTTCTCACAAGCGATGCCACCTTTTTCCTGATGATAGCATGGAAACCATCTGTACGCGATTGGGCAAACATCTTCGAGGCACTACAGAAACGAGGGAGTTTCAACATCATCCTGAAAACATTGTTATATTGTACGCGCAAGGCATTTAGCGTATAACGGTTGTTTTTTTTTTTGTTGCAATTTCTGTCTTTGCTAGTACCTACTCAAACCTCAGTTGGTCCAATAGAGTATTTTGATCTTTATAAGAAACAGGATCGATTGGCATGAAAAAAGTTTTTGTGAAAATGGCCCGTTTTCTTGCTGACTGTATACTTTTTTCAAAATATGTGAACGAAAATTAAAATTTCAAAAAAAAAAAAAAAAATATTGGTCTGTCTCCTAAGACCGTTTTCCTGTAGCTACAACGGTTAAAGTACCTGCCCTTACTGCCCCAACTTAAAAAAATCCATCCTGTATATACAATAACATACTACTCTACTTATAACTCTCTATTTAATAATATTAATGTAACTTATTATGGAATGCAAATAAAGAATTGAGTATTGCTTGCACATTACTTTTCATAAAGTCGCTAGGTCGGTCGCGAAGAATTGAGAGGACCAAGTTTTTTTCCTTAATTATTGAAATAAAAAAGGTTCTTCTAAAGAGGATCTAATACTATTTAAGCAGCATATAAAAAGAAATCAACAAATTGATGTCACAACCTAATGAATAAATATCTAATCGATACTATTTATAAAAACGCATTTTTTCGAAAAAATGGCCTAAAGATATTTCATTATTAATTAATTGCATTTCCGAATCTAAAATAAAATGCGCCTTTTTCACAGTGATCTTTGCGGCGTTTAGTTGGCGGTAACTCTAACGAATCGTTATTTTGCGATATCACTGTTAGCAATTTATTTAGGGTAACATTATGGTTTATTGAACTCTTTATTGTGTTTTGAATTCCAACTTTCCGCTACGTTACTTGTACGGTGCATCTCGTTGAGTACACATAACTCATTTTTTTGTTTTTTTTTTTCAAAATATTTATTTAATTTATTTATTTAATCTTCGCATTTTGAAAAGTTATACTTTCTGTTAAAACATATTGCCATGCTTCTGCAATACGATAGAGGCGGGCTGGAACATAGACCTATAATGCGTGTGTAAATTTTGTTTTTGATGCTGATATTTTTAGTTTTCTCTTCCATATACTTATTCTGTGTAATATTAAAGTAACACCTTTTTATTATAATATCTGGGGAAAATAGTTTTAAAGGACTAACAAATTAAATATACAAAATAAAAATAAATTAAACAAAAACAAAAGGACACCTAGGCGTCGAAGTACTCGTCTGCATCGCTGTCATCCGGAAACGTGCCCAGAAGACTGGCAACATTGCCACGTTGAATGGTAATGCTAATTCTTTGGTCAAAGAACGAGCCAGCCCTCTGGTCACGTGAAGTGTGTCGACCAGTCAGCGAGAAATTTCCTTAAAAGGAGACGTGCACTCGGGCTCCATGACCCGAGCGTTTCGACCCCAAACGGCTCAAAACTGTATGTTACCCATAAGGTTACAGTATTTTGCTCCGCTTGAGGGTATCAGCAGCCGCAGCAGCGGCGCCAGCACGGCCAGCTGTGCTTGTAACATGAGATGGCACAAGCGTGTCAACACAGGTTGCGTCCCACACCAGAGGCCTACCCACCTTCCAAGGCAACAAAGTCATGCCGTCTGATCTCTTGCCACCGTCACGTACCACGCCGCTTGGTTCTAATACCGCTGGTACGCTGGCGGTGACAAGGGCTCGACGAATAATATCGTTGATGCTGGCGGGCCGTGCTATGCGACCTGCGCTCCTTCAGCAGGATAGGCCATGGTGAACGAGGCTGTCGACGCTTCACCGCAGTGACACCGATGCGGAGCAACACAAGCGGCCCAAGCGGGGACACGTAGCGAAACGAAACGAGGAGTCATCCATCATAGTGCCTATGGTGGATGACGGGAGCGCCTGAAGCCACAAGCCTGACTCCCATTCACCCACAGCCAGCAGACACGCACGCTCAACAGTATTATGTGACGTGTTTAACAGAGTATTCCGTATAACACTGGCACTTCCCACCGTCTCTGGGAGGACGGGTTGTCGGGCAAATCCGTATTGGGACAAGCCATTTTCCAAGCGTTCAAAGCATCGATCAAACACTGTACCTCAAAATCGACCAGTGAGGAATGTAAAATGTTCCTGGTTAATTTATCGGTACTGTGGACCGGGGAGATGAAGGCCTGTAAACTTATACTTGAAATTTTGCGGATGCCGAGACCGCCCAGGCGAGTGGAAAGTGTGGCTTGCTGTCACGCTCTGTCGTCCAGGGCCACATTTAGGATCGAAGTTAAAGTGTTCCTAATAAATTGGTCTACTTTTTCTAAAAGTTGCGGATGCTTCCATAGATGGGAGGAGCGAAGGCTACTCGTATAAGTAAATTTTGGTCCAAAGCAACAGTATCGAATGAGTCTGAAAGCCGAATGAATGATAATTTTGAAAGTCTTTCCGAGACTTCATTAAAATTTTGAATTTTCTCCTCAATGAAAGTTGGAATGGATTCGTCAAAAACTAGGGAGCCTAGGATGTAAAGAGAATTTATTTTCGTAATTTTGATATTTGGTGCTATTGTATTAAATTTTGCTATGGTATACTGTCAGTTGTTTGGGGAATATAAATTTCACATTTCGAAACGATCTAGGCCAATGCAACTGAATTGTTCTTTTAAAAAAGCTAAATCTTTTAAATCTGTGTCTATATCACCTTCTAGGGTTCCGTCATCCAAATATCATACGTTGAATTCAGAATTTAGTTGTCGAATAATTGGATTTACTGCTAAACTAAAAATGACTGGCCCAAGAGGGTCATGTGCACCTTGTTGACATCCGACGGCTGATTCCAAAAGGTTGTCTGTACTCGTATACTCGTATTATAGTAACTTAGAGGGGTGCCTGTAACATTGATAGAGAAAACTGTAAATGGGTACTTCTTTTTGAGCTTCTGTCAACAAGGTGTCCCTCTTTACGGAATTGAAAACTTTCTTAATGTCAACTTTAAGGATGACTTAACCTTTACCGCTATTGAGGTAAGTGGATAAAGCTTGTACCACAACCTCACTGTTGAGATAATCTACATATAAGATGACAACTCTATGAACATTGTCTTTGACAAGAATTCTATCTTGTCGCTGTCTACAAACAGAAGAAAAATATCGGTTTCTATGTGTAAGGAAATAATACTAAAACTATATAAAAGAAAGTGCTTTTATTTATAAGAAGAAGAAGATATCTACACACAAAGACCGCGTCCCATTTAACCCTTAATCGGGCCGAACAAAAATACCAACTTTAATCTGTAAGTTCTGGTATCATGTTAGATAGCAGTGTACATAAAATACAATATAAATGACTGAAACTGAACAAAAAAAGGATTTTTCGTGTGGGAAATTATTTCCTTTTGCCCGAGTATATTGACGCTATATGGAGTTCAGGAACGGGCAATGGCAACTATTTTCCCACTTGCAAGACAATATTTCAAATGAATAAAATCCACACAAATATTACATTTTCGCATTATGATTATGAATATCATAACAACGTTACACATAATATAATATATTAGCCAATAACGAATCAAATATCTACTTACCAGAATCTTTCTTGAAGAAACTTAACAGAATTATGTCTCCAGTACATGAGAAACGCGCAGTTTTTTCAAAAGTAACGTTTATCTGATTCTGACGTTGACATTTGAAAGAGGGGGGGTTGTCAATAAAATAAATCAGTAACTAATCAAGAATATATTTGGGTAAAAATAGTCTGAGAAGTTGTCATTTAAAAAATATTCGAGTATTTATGACTCGGCTGTCGGGGTGGGAAAATACTTCGTTGTGCCCGATTAAGGGTTAATACATAAAAGGTTATGGGCCCAGAGAGTAAAAACGAGCAAAAAAGGGCGAATAATAATAATTGTGAACATTTTTGCAATCACAATGGCGTCACAGCAAATTCAATTTCCGCAATTACAAACTCCGGGCGAATTTAACAACTTGAAGTTCCGAGTAAAAACGTTACTAGAAAGGAATGGCGTGTTGGAAGCAATCGAAGACGTGAAAGAAACCAGTGATAAAGAATGGAAGCAAAGTCAACAAGACTACCATTCAAGTCAGTTGAAGGTCCAAGGTCAAGAGAGGTAGCAGAACTTCTATACAGTGACATTGCAGGTCCAGTAAGACCAGCTACTGATGAAGGATGACTTGCTTCTTTAAACGCGCCAATTATTTCAGAAGCCATCGGAAGCATTTGGAGGCTATTTGTCATAGCTGATTTCAACTTATCAAAAAATTTGTCCTCCATGATAAGCAATATTGCTTGAGTCAGTGGACCTAAACTACGCAAAACTCCTGTACGTCTTTCTGGGGCTAAAGTAACCCCTTGGAGGAGTGCAATGTGCTGGTTTGTCAACCCGTACTGGGAAATATTTTGTGTATTTTCTTGTTTCTTAGAAGTGGGAACAAATCTACCGTCTTTATTCCTCTTAATTCCTCTTCTGGCTACCGAATCTCTAACTTTAAATCTTGTGACACCTGTTCGCACTTCATCATAGAATGATCGAAAGAGTGTTATTAGTTCTACTATTGGTGTACAGATTAGAAAATTTATTTTAATTTCTTCAGCCCTAATTCTTTCTACGACTGATTTAACGGCAATGTCAATTCCATCTATTTTAGCAGTGTACTCAAGAAAACGTAAATGACCCGGCTTATCATTTTCCTCTTTGCGTAGACATGTATAAACTGTCATGAGGAAGCCTGAAATCTCATCTAATAGGTCTATATCTACAACATTGTTTTTTAGATCATTTTCAATAGTTTTTACGAGTAGCTTCCCTTCTCCTAACTCAGTAACAATTATATATTTATAATTTGTATCAACTTATCTATCTCTGCATCCCTCTCTTTCATAACATTTTCTTCAACATCCATACTTGAAGTACCAGGGCCTGACATATTTTATTATATTGAGGAAAGATTCGCTTTTTGAATTTCGGGTCAGGAGGGATTTGTACAATCACAATATGATTTCTGCTTGTACAAGAAAGAAGATGTATGGTTATTGATCTTTGTCGATGACATATTGGTATAAGGAAATTCTTCAGACATCATACAAAAACTAAAAGCTGAATTTCAAGTTAAAGACATGGGTGAAATTAAGGAATACCTTGGTATGGAAATAGAAAGAAAAGAGAACAGACTGGAAATTCATCAAGGCAAAATCATAAATAAGGTGTTACAAAGATTCAATATGGAAAACTGCAAAGGTTCAAAGACACCGATGGAAGTGATAGGGAACTTATAGGCTGCCTACTCTATGTTTCTACAACCAGTAGACCAGATATCACTTTTGCTACCGTATTTCTGAGCAGATACTTGGACAAACCAACACAGCAGTTATGGACAGCAGCTAAACGAATATTAAGATACTTAAGAGAAACCATCAAGAAAACTTTGATCTATACCAAAGTAGACGGGGAAAAGGGCATAAACGCTTACAGCGATGCTGACTGGGCAAGCGACAAACATGACAGAAAAAGTGTAAGTGGTAGTGCCATATTCTATTGCCAAAATTTAATTTCATGGACTTCTAAGAAGCAAAATATGGTTGCTTTATCAACAGCAGAGTCAGAGTATGTAGTATCAGCTGTAACTGTATCTGAATTACTTTATTTGAAAGGACTATTGTATGACTTTAGTTGTGTTAACTCTAAAATCTATCTGTTATTAGATAATCAAAGTGCTATTTGTATGATTGAGTCATATGAGAACAGCAAGAGGTCAAAGCACATAGACATCAAAGCACATTTTGTAAAGGATGTTGTGAATAAGAAATTAATAACTTTGAGTTATGTGCCCACTCATGAAAACATTGCTGATATCATGACTAAATCTTTAGTGCCATTAAAGCACAACTACTTTGTTGATAAACTAGGTGTTCAGTAACATAAGTTTTAATTTAATTAAGTTTATTATTTGAGTAAGATAATGTTTGTAAGACAATTTCAATAATTTGTTTGTTATATTCTATTTCCTAAAATTTAAAGGATTGTACTAAGTTCAAATTATAAAATTGAGACGGGGTGTTGAGATAATCTACATATAAGATGACAACTCTATGAACATTGTCTTTGACAAGACTTCTATCTTGTCGCTGTCTACAAACAGAAGAAAAATGTCGGTTTCTATGTGTAAGGAAATAAAACTAAAACTATATAAAAGAAAGTGCTTTTATTTATAAGAAGAAGAAGATATCTACACACAAAGACCGCGTCCCATTTAATACATAAAACTCACAGCCCCCTTTAAACCCGAAGCCCAACTGTAGGGGCTGGAATTTGCTGGCCAGTGGTCGCTGTAAAAAGCACAGCAAATTTTGGCTGCGATACGACGGTAAGTGGACCCTACAGCAATGGGATGAATGACACCATCCTTCTTGCGCAGGGCATATAGTTTTGCTCCATACAAGATATCAATGACGGCTTCGTTCACATTGCCGGAGAGCATGATATTAATGAGGGCCGTCAGCTCCTTCAAAAGGGACTCACCAGCCTACCCGACGCCTGAACAAATTAGATCCTTCAAATGTTGAAGTGTCAAACCGTCGAGACCGCCGGCGGAGCCACTTCGAAAGGAGCACACGGCCGCACATACTTGTTGAGCTGTAATTTCAAGTAAGTTGGATTCCGGATCGGGGGGTCAGGGAAGGAGAGGTCATTGTCAATTGTGGCGTGCCCAGCGCTGGGTTGCGACAATCGTACCCTCCATGTCGCCATGAGATCCCGCCAGAACTCTATCCGCTGTGCCGTGCTTTCTCGCAGCAGCGGAGTTACGCCCCGGCGTTGCACCTCCTCGCACCACTCCCATAAATGCGCGAGGATTTTTTCCTCCAGATCCCATGGCGGCAATCCGGCAAGGAGTCTCGCCGCCTCACTGGAGACCGTGCGATATCCCCGGACCAGCCCGATAGCCATGACCCTTTGGGACGCGTTCAACCTGCCGATATACTTTAGAGATAAAACGTATAGTTTTATCGGCATAGTTTACTTTTATATTTCAAGTTCAGAGGATTTTTGCTAAAACCAAACACTGAATTCAGTTTGCTTTTTTGACGTAGGTTTTTGACGTTTTTAGTTAATAAAAAAAAAAACTATCCTTCATTACACCAAAGATTATTTTTACATTGAATGCAGATTGCAGAGACTTTTCTAACTGTTTTTTGACATGTTCTCGGCCCGATGTCTTTGATTCCTGCGAACATACTCGTATACCTACAGCATCTATTGCGTTTCTTACGATTTTGGTTTGCTGAAGCAAACAAAAATCTTAAGAATCGCAATAGATGCTGATGATTGATGTTTTACTACAGAATTTGGATTTATATCTAAATTGAGAAGGCTCTTCACTATTATTTCTCGAAAAGTTGTAATTTTCATGTGCTTTCGTCCAACTTCGATTTGAAAATGATTGAATAGAAGACATGTGTTGACAATTGCTGTATTGAACAATAGTTCGAATGCCACCTTAACAAATCAAAGGACGGATTTTCTCAATGGTGAAAAGTAGCTAGCTATTTGGTCCGAAATGTCTACTTATTGCTTTGCCTTATTGTATTTTATAATTGCGGAAGGTTTCATTATTGGCTGGCGAATCCGATCTTTTTTCCAGTTGCTTTCATGTCTATTTTATCGCGAGTTAACAAAAAATAGACTTCTCTTTTGATGCTCAGTAGCAGGATTTACACAAATAAACACGAACTATAATTATAAATTATAATATATAATTCACATTCAGTCTGTATTTGGGCAGAGTAACGTCCTTAACACTAGTTCACACTTCACAATATAATAATGAATGTTAAAAATGATTGCCTGCCTTTATAGACAGCTGACCGCCATTTAAATCAAAAGTCAGTTATTTACTCAATAAGTTATGAAATACTCAATTATTGTTATAAAAATCAAATAAATGACTTATTATAGGAAAATAAATACAAATAATATTATTTAGATATTAATTAATGACAATATTTGAAAGTAATTTAGGAATACCTAACTAAGCAACTACGACGTCATAACCGTCGAGTTAAGTCGAGTATCTATTTGGTACTTGTTAATACTTTCCATTTACCTACTACGATTCCATCAAGACTTTCCTTGCCAATAACTTGTCCTTTGTCAATTTGTTTCTGAGTTATGTTTTTTGGGAGCCCTTTCCTATTTTTTCTTATTGTGCCTAAGAGATAAGTTTTTCTATTCAAAAGTTTAGTAGTCAGAGTAAGCGATGTATAAAAATTGTCTGTCACGATAGTCCGCCCTGTATCTAAATACTTTGAGATAGTTCCATGACAATATCCTCAGCTACACCTTTTTCTTGACGTGGTCAGAGTAGCCGCAGAGTGTATCCAAGAGGACTACATATTTTGTACATTTTGATCCCATATTCATGTGTTTTACTAGGTATATATAGATTGCAAGAAGAGTAATTGTCCCCTAAAAGGTATCATGGACTTGTCTACGGCTACCGTTTCTCCAGGTGTGTAAAGCTCCCTAAATCTTTCTTGTATCATATTTATAAAATTTCTGATTTTGTACAACCTGTCTGAGGTGTCTATATTAGGTAGGCAGACTTCTTTTCAATTTCGTTTTCAGATTGTGTTTTCATGTGACACTCGTTGGTACTCGTAGGTTCCGTTAATGTAATATTTGAAAAACTAGTCGGCTACTTGACCAGATTCTTCAGGAAGAACTTTGTCCCGAATAATCTCGAAGGCACCTGGTATTTCCGCTGGGTCTAAATATGCAAGGGCCGCGAAGTGGCGCATCTTATGTGCAAAGTCACTGTTGTTGATATATAGTTTCACCAACCCGGCTTTTTGAATACTTCTCCACAAATTAAGTGAAAGAAACAATACTTCTGCTGAGAATTTGGGAATACGTTGTCGCATGCCCTTATAATTGCCAATTCAAAGTCGCTTATGACTAAATTAGGACTGTATCTTTTCACAATCTCCAAAAAAAGTATGTAAGATCATTCAGTTTTCCTCGTTAACAAGCCATAAACTACGAGGCAATATTTGATTTGTATCTTCAGATTCACCAACGCGCCCATAAATTGAATCAAGTTGGTAGAACAATTGTTAAAAATGGTTTCTTAATGCTTCCTTTGTTCGACATTGATTCCCATCCCACTCTTGCAACATTTTACCCCATAAGTTCTCAATGGGATTGAGGTATGGATTTTTTGGCGGTAGTTTGATTAAAGTAAGCTCTTTCTGTTTATTATTCCATGCTTGTACAGTACGAGAGTATGCACTGAGCTATTGTCTTGAATGAACGTTATCTGTTCATCTTCATAAAATACTTTAGCAGTTGGAAGAAAAGTATCTTCAAGAAGTTCCTTGTAATTCATTGAATTCATTCACCCACTTATGTATTTCTACAATCTCACCAGGGCCATTTTTGCACACCCACCCCCAGAATCCAATCATAATACGACAACTCCGACGATTAGGCAGCACATTTTGTTCCAAGTACCGTGTATTTTCTGGTCTCCACAAACTCAATCTGCCATTATCCAATGAACAGAAAACTTTCTCGTCCATAAAGATAGCTTTATCGTGATTTAAATAATTGGCCGCAAAATGCAGCCGCTGCGTTTTATGCCTTGGTGTGAGAGTTGGCTTTCTTGCCGGTACTCTATTTTGTAAACCTCCTTCTTTTAATCGTCTTCTTACGTTGCTACTGGATACTTGAAACGTAATTGAAAACTGTGTAGTATTAATAAATCTTTCACTTCGGGCCTTGTATAGAATAGCCATGTCTTGGTTTCTTGTTGTTGCACGCGGACGACCAAATAAAACATGATTATTCAAAGTACCCGCTTGCTGCCATCTTCACCCTTTGTTCCCACTAGTACCACCCAACTGTACCACCGGTGGTAGTAGCGGGAAATTTCGTTCTCTGTAGTACCACCATTTATATTAATTAATATTAGTGGTACTAGTGAGACTGTTTGTTCCCAACCTTTGTTCCCACTAGTACTATCGAACTGAACCACTGGTGATACTAGCGATAGTACCTACCACCACTTATATTAATTAATATTAATGGTACTAGTGACACTGTTTGTTCCCAATAGTACTACCTACCTATATAAAGAAATTAATACATATTATCACTTTAATTGCAAAACAAAAGTAAACAGAAATCAAACTTATCTCTCGGCTAAAGTAAAAATAAAACATATCGCAACAACGTTTATATGCGAACTAGCGAAGTTTCTCTAAAAAGTGGCCAATACAAATTTCTCCTGATGTCAATTGCATTTGTCCTTCAATTATCCGGTCATCAGAATCAATGTGTTGTTTTGCTCGCTTTGGTTGTGAGTTCTTTTTTAAATTCTTCAATTTGTTGCTTCGGAAGGTTGTTATGTGAGATTCTTGAAACAAAACATGCAAGATTTGCAAGAAATTCGGTTTATTTCTGCTTATGTAAGAATTTAAGTTATGATGCCAACCCTCTGCCGAATTATTTGTTGACAGCCAAAAACGCTTAATATATCTTTGAAAGGACTTTTCATCCAAACTGTCTCGTAGTATTTTTGGAAATTTCTCATTGCAGGTACTACGTCTTGTTTCATTTATCTTACAACATAATCCCATCCTTCCGAAATTTTGTCTGTTGGGAGCAAAGCAAGGTTACTAGCCAAATGAATGATTCGTTGATTATCCCTAGTTTTCTTCATGCCCAAAGATTTTGCCTTACGTCGCAGAGCATTTAGAAAGTGATAATGACATCCTGTAACTTTTATACCAATTTTAGTTAATGCACTTATGGCTGCCTGTTCAAAATCAGTCATGACCACACCAGGCTGCCATTCCGGAATTCTTATTTTGAGTAGTTCGAACAGTGTAGAGTACGCTTTTTCATTTTGATGAGTCATAAATGCAAAGGCTAATGGGACAATATTTTTGTATTACAAATTGCTACCAAGGTCTCCATGAATGACGTAAATTTGACGAAATGGTTCCGGGCATGACTTATAAGTACCGTCCATGAAAAACATTGTCGAAGTTTTAAGCAAATCTTTCCCTGTTTCATTGCAAAATAGTATGATTCTCATGGAATCTTCACAATAAACAGCGAGCAAAAATTTCAAGAACTGTTGAGATACTTCTACCTCTCCACCATTTTTGGAAAGAGTTTTTTCAACACAGGCAGCTTTATTTCGTTGCCTGTAAATTGAAGATTTTTTTTTCATTGAAACTTGGTGTCGGCTTATCGGCAAGTAAATCCCAACGATTTGTCGTGATTTTAGCTATTGCCCGTTTAAAAACTTTAGGAGCTGGCTCCTCGCCCTTTACTGCCTCATCACAACATTCGCTAATAGTAGCATCAATACAATTCTGGGCAAGGTCAGGCTGGCACTGTTCACTATGTGTCTTTCTATTTATAACACCATCTCGGTTCTAAAACAAAAAAGTAGGTCCAACCTCACGTTAAAACGCCAAACGCCTAACAAGTAACAACATTAGAAGGATCCAGATTTGACAGGATTAGGAAATTTAGAGTGGCGTTCATAAAACGGACTCACGTTCGACTCAATGTTGAGCAGCCGATTTTAACAGAAAAATTTATAGACGATCTGTCAAAATCGGCTACTCAAGATTAAGTCGAACTATGGTCGAACTTGAACCCTTGAGGTCGCTTTATGAATGTCACGAACGCCACTCTTTTTATAACTATCCCGAGGACTCGTATAGAGTAGATGCACTGGTCTGTGACGTTATGTAAGAGTCTAAAGAAAATAGTTACCTTCGATAAAGTTACCGATCCTTTACATTTTAAATCCAACTTGTATTGTTTACATCTCCAGATTTCACTTTCATTTTATATTTTTTATGGAAGTAATATTGATGCCCACCTTCAAGCAGCACTCTTCCACGCCCTTTTTTTAAAATTTTTAGTTCGGTTTCGTTCATAGTTGCGTAAATAAAATGAAGAAATATTTTTGTTTTTTATTTAATTTAATGAAATGGCGGTTTGTGTTATTTTATTTAATTAAAATTTGCAATATATGTTGAAACCATACACATAGGCGATATAAGTACTAGATGAAACATATCAATTTTGACAAAACAACAATGACAACTTTGATTAATGATTTGTCTGAGGTTTTATGCGGAGTTTATAAGTGGACAAGATTGTCACTATCTTCCTGCACTGGAGGAAAATAGACTACTCTACGTCTAATCAATAAGGTAGGTATTTCGTCCCATAAGTTTATAGTCGCGGCGGTAAAAAATAATGTTACACAATTTGCATAGGTAGTACTATTGGGAACAAACAGTGTCACTAGTACCATTAATATTAATTAATATAAGTGGTGGTAGGTACTATCGCTAGTATCACCAGTGGTTCAGTTCGGTAGTACTAGTGGGAACAAAGGTTGGGAACAAACAGTCTCACTAGTACCACTAAGTAAATGGTGGTACTATAGAGAACGAAATTTCTCGCTAGTACCACCAGTGGTTCAGTTCGGTACTAGTGGGAACAAAGGATCTTCACAGCCATAAATATACAGTATTTCTCTGAAATAAATACAGTTTTACATTAACAGTCGTAATGTGTACGTGTACCTATTAGTAGTTTAATAGTAACTGTGTTAAATGTTTTTAGCGTTCATTGCCATAATTCTTACGGCTATCCCTAGCTCATCGGCCATGACTGTTACGGATAGACCATCATCCTTTAACTGAATTATTTTATATTTTAATTGAGTATCTATGTATATGGTATGAACTCATATTACATTAATTAAAATCAAGAATCCAAAATCTATAATACGTTGCTTGCCTGAATTTATTTATTAAAAAAAAACGAAAGCCTTCAAGTTTCAAGTAGCTAACTTCAAGAAGTTCTGAGACAATTATACTAAGATTAAAAAAACTTTTCATATGTGTTAGGCATATTAAAACATAATTTTATACAAATAACACAGCAGATATAAAACTAAACTTTAAAATCTTTAACGTGCCATTTTCCTCTTAAGCCGTTCTGATCCTCCAAAATGAAAACAAGTGGCACGCCAACTTGGCACTAAAGTAGGCGCCGGCATTACTTTGAACGTCATTTTTCCGCCTGTGATAGATCAAGATGAAGAGTGGGTGAGGATTTTATGTCATTTGATAAAACATGTTTAAGTTTAGTCAACTGATCCCTTAGGTTCGTCAAAGTTTCATCTGGTTTTTCAGCTCTGATAATCACTTTGTATTCAAACTCAAGTTAGTTTAGATACGAGTATCTTATTGGTCTCTCCATGGTCAAGGTTTAAAAAAATATTAATGAATTTAAATTCAAGAAAAATTCTAGATTTAGTCTATTTTAGGTGTAGATTTTTTAGACGTTCTTAGAAAAAAAAAATAGGTTTTAGTTTAGTCTAGGTAAGCAAGTAATCTTCCTACAGGTTGCACTAGCCCTGATAACAAATCAAACTAAATGAAGTAATGTTTAAAAGTGTTACTTAGAGTTATGAGTATAGGTTATTGAAGTATTTATAACATGTGTTACGTAGAAAATAAACGAGTTAACAGTAAACATTTTATCATATTTATGAAACCTTTCAGGCCCTACCAAATGGGTGCTGGAGGATCCTAACTGAAAGCTATACAAGGCCGGGAAACCGGGGAGAAGAAACGTTGGAGGTCCTTGGGAGAAGTGTGTACAGGCTCGCTGAAGTCGCCGACCTTGGAGGGGCATGTCGTAGCAAGAGGTCCGAGAGCTACCAGCCGTCGGAGTGTCAAGGCTTGCTGCAGATAAATGACGTTTTCTGTAACATGACGGTAATGTTATCCACGGGCTTGTGTCTTCTTGCGTCAGGGGTTAACACTGACGCCAGGGTTAGGCATCGCCGACTTAGCAACCCTCTGGAGGCGTCAAGAATTGAAACGACCCGTAGCTTCCGCTTGTTATCCCGGCATATCTTTAATATTCGAAGAGGAGGGAACTGCCCTTCCACCGACCGATACTTAAATCACAAGACTTCTTGCCGACACGAGCACCAAAAGTAGAATGAACATGACCGCCCGGCTACCTTCATCTTTTCCAGATGATCGGCCTTTAAAATTTTGACTTTTAAAGATTTACCTATATAACCTAACCTCCTTGCACCCACCGTAAATTAAAAATGAAAAACCTAGGCTTGTCATCATCCGCCATTACAAAATGTAAAGAAATATTGTGAGAGTATTTAGGTATAAACCAACATAAACCTTAATAATAAAAATTACAGAGGCCTAGGAATCCGGAGGTCTGTTTCTCGTCTAAATAGCCCCTACATAATTTTGAACTGTGCTATGGATCATTATCTTGTTGGAAAATAAATCCTTGGCCGATTAACTTTAGTCCGGAGGGAATTGCATTTTTCTCCAAAATTACTTTATACTGCTCCTTTTTCATAATTCCTTTAATTTGGACCACATTTCCAGTCCCATAGCCTGAGAAATAACCCCAGACCATAACAGATCCGCCACCATGCTTGACAGTCGGGACTACACACTGTGGCATCAACTTTTCTTCGGCGGGACGTCGAACGAAAATTCTTCTTTTTGAACCAAATATTTCAAATTTAGGTTCGTCACTCCAAAGTACTTTTTTGAAATCTTCTTCGGTCCAGTCTCGATGGGCTAGGGCCCATTGCAACCGTTTTTTTTTATTCTGCGGTTTTAGAAGAGGTTTTCGAACAGCAACGCGACCAAACAACTTGGCTTCTTGCAATCGTCTTTTCACTGTAGACACTGACACAGGTTATTCCCGAGATTTTTTGACTTCAACACGTATTTCTGGGGCTGTTAAGCGTCTATTTCGCTTGCTGGTTACCACAATAAATTTGTCTTCACTAGAAGTCGTAGCTCTTGGTCTCCCGGAGCGCGGACGATCTTGATTACAGCCAGTTTGTTTGTACCGCACAATAGTGCGATAAACACAAGTCTTCGATAACTTGAGTTGAGATGCAATTTCACGTTCAGATTTGCCTTCATTATGGAGAACTATTGGAAAAACAGTAGCAGTAAAAGAGCAACAGTGGTATATAGTTACTATAGTACTTCGTGGTCAATATTTTACACACAAGTGACAATATAAAGAACATCAACAACCGTAACTATGCTGTTTTAAATACATGACAGACATGTGTATATATGATTATTCACACAGGCCAGTGCATACATATATGCAACCTCCAATAAGAACAACGATGGCAGATCGTGTTTCAATACTAATTTCGCAAACTTTTCCCATTTTAGAGACGTCTTGACTGTAAGAATCACAAAATCAGACTAACTGCGGATATTCGTAGATAACCATGAAAATATCGGGTTAGAATAAACTTTGAAACTATTTAAAGAATTTAGAACAATTGCATTGTAAGTTGATGTAAAATAAAAGAAGTGTCAGCTGCGGTAATGAGGTAATAAAAATTGTACAATCGATTATCGGACTCGAATCTTCCTCGGTTCACATTGAAGTATAGAAACAATGCTTGTTTATTGCCCTTTCCTTGGCTAATATATAAAAGAATAAGCTTTTAGGCAGTCTTTATAAACAATAGAATATGCAGGTGTGCAGATTACTTTTTATCACCAATATTTTGAAGAAAATATTTACTAATAACAAAAGTTTTTTTATTAGTGGTCTCAAACTTTTGACCGGCAGTGTATATATGAGAATGAGACGCAAATGGAAAACCATTCGCTGGTTAAACTGAATGGTACTGATCCAAACGTTATGTTCGCGATTATCCCCAGTTGTAGGGACTGGTCATCTGTTAGCTGCTTTTTAGGGTTCCGTAGTCAACAAGGAACCCTTATAGTTTCGCCATGTCCGTCCGTCTGTCCGTCCCCTGCTTAGCTCAGAGACTCTTAGTATTAGAAAGCTATAATTTGGCATGGATATACATATTAATCAGGCCGACAAAGTGGTAAAATAAAATCATGAAACATAGTGATTTAGGGTACCTAACTCCTGTACATGTAAAGTAGGGATGTTTTTTTTTTTTTCGCCTGCCCCTGGTGTGGGGTGTAGTAGGATGGGTCTTTCAAAAATATTGCGGGTTTTTGAAAACACTTTTCGATTAAGGGATCCGTTTCTGAAATATTAGGCTTTAAAATGCTAATTTTTGAGTCAACTGTCCCCCCCCTGCCAGCTACACGGTTAGTTTTGCATAGGTGAAAAAAATTCACGATAGTAGTATATATAACGAAGTTAGGTAAAAGGAAAACTATCACAGCTAAGTAGGCTTTTCAAGTTTACGAGTAAGTAATAGTCGACCAACTTAAATTTGTAGTTGAAAAACATGTTCCCCCATACAATCTGTATAGGAGAGCATATATTTCTCAACTACAATGTTAAGTTTGTTCTTGGGATAAATTCATCCCAACTACGGAAACCTTTATTGTGCGTGGACCGACACGCACTTGGCCGGTTTTTTAAATTTATGTATTGTTTAATATCGACGCTTCTGACGTGCCCGTCTTTCTACGTTGTTCACATTTTCTCTTCCATAGGAACCTAGGTACGCTTTCCAATGGGCATCATTTTCTATCTGACTGACCGACGACGTCTTGACAGTTCAAAAGTGGCTGTAATTGGTTTAATTGAAATAAATGCTTTAGAGTTTAAGGGTATGTTCTATGTTAGAGGGTTTGGTTTCCGCACTTAGTCCTTCAGATGGACCGTTGTGCGTGGGCCATGGCGAACGTCGGTGGTTATTCTAACTAGCCCACCTCCTTCCAGAAGCCAATCACGTCTCCTGGTCTGTTCAGAACATCGGTAAAGGATATGGGTGCTTCAAGAGTTTCTGTTCTAATCTGGGTGACGCCTGTGCATTCGAAGAGCACATGCGCAACGGTTTCTCCGCCTCCATGCAGGCCCTGCACAGAGGGCTGTCGGTTATCCCTATTGTGTGGAAATGTTTGTTTTGCGAGCATTGTCCCGTGATGGTCCCCGTCACCAGGCAGGCACAGACTTCCTGTCCAGGCGTACAAAAACGCATGAGTAAGCCGTGATTTATATCAAGATGGGCATATAATTATTAAAATATACCTAGGTTAATTTCGAAATGACCTTTGAAATGACGACCTTGTGAAAGCCGCAGGAATCCGCTAAATGCGAGAAGCACGGAACCGGTCGAGGTGGCAGTGCTTGGGGGAGGCCTACGTCCAGCAGTGGACGTCCTTCGGTTGAAATGAATGAATGATGATAATTTCGAAATAACATAGCATCACGCTTTGTTTCTCGGAAGGGTTAGGCAGAGGTGTGCCCATAGTAGGTACACCCACATTTCGCCAATTATATTTAAGTCCCATGTAATAGGGGACGAGCCTATTACCACAATGGGGCACAATTTCCAGACTACGTGCTGCTACTGAGAAATTCTAGATGGAAAGGCCCAATATCATTTAGCCCGACCCGGGAATCTAACCCAGGACTACTACTACTAACTCTGAATTACAGTAATTTCAATAATATTACACAATAGCTGTCGTTATTTAGCCGTTATTTGTCTAATGCTGTAGTAAATGGAGTATAGACAGTCAAATTATAGGTTCATTACAAAATATAATAAAACAAATTACAGTACCCGGCCGCAAATATGGTAAGTACATTCAGTTCTAGAAATAGTTTGGTTTTGTGTTGCGTCGTACGATCTTTTCTCTCACTCATATCTGTGTGACAGTCTCTTGCTAAAAGCCGATGTGTCATAATTACGTCTCGGTTCTGTAATAGGTACTAAGTTGGTTTTATAAATCAAAATTTTTATTCAATATAAGCTTAACTCCTAATGTGGCTAACATTACAATTTCAACAAATCATTACTAAAAAGCATGACCCTTCTTTGTAGTCGGGTAAGTTAACCGCGTTACATAATATACATATAAATATTCATAAGTCATATACTTCATCAGTTTCGTACAAATATCAAACTATCTTAATCTAAATTATTATAAAATAAGGCACTTTATTGTGAATAACAGAATGTTTAAAGAATACTGATCCCTTTAAAAAGAACTTCATAAAATATCACATGCTTCGAATACATTTACAACGGTTTATACAGATACTTGAAGTAAATCTAGAAAATGTGGAATGTGGCAAATTTCCAACAGAATCATCCGTATTATAATACAATTACATATTGTTTTAAAGCACAGCTTTTAATTATTCATAACACTTCTTTATACATAATTATTTTTATAAATATAGGTATAGTACGTAGGATGTTCCATAAGTCTTGCCAAATCTAACTATTTATTAAACTTTTTCAAAATAAGAACCATCACTGTTAAGAGGCTACCGAGTGCACAGTGGCGCCCTTATCGTTATTTCGGTGATTTATTTTATTTTAGAATGAAAATGCAGAAAATAAGCTCGTCAAGTTGTGCTTCACAAGACTATACGTTATTATTACTACAAACAGTAGCTTTAAATTGTTATGTTTTATTGTAATCATTAAAACGGAGCTTAGTGGCCACTATTTTCCGTTTTAATGATTACACTTATGCATGCCTTCAAACCACGTATAAAAACATAATCTTCCACTGATCGTTTGTGACACTGGCACAGGCCTCATTCCATGCACTTATTAATTCGTCATCAGTTGCAAATCGTCATACTTTCAACTTTCAACATCTTTGAAATTCCTTATACCACCTGAACACAGTAGAAAGAGAAGGGCTCTCTTTACCGAATGTATTAAACATTTACTCGTGGCACTCCTGGTAAGACAATCCACGTTTGAAATTATAAAAGAAAATCACTCTGTACTCTCTGTTACCGAGACTAGTCATTTTCACAATTTTTTAAATTTATATACTAAAGATTACTGATGCCAAGCTCAACAAACACTGCTTGCATGGACTTGTAATAAGTGGCAGATAACCATACGCTCAGTCATACATATCCTTGTTACATTCTTTCTATTGCAACACTTATGGAACAGCCTACGTAAGTACATATACCTACTTCGTCGATTAACGATTTTAAGTATTTCAGCATAAAGTTAACAATAATTTTTATAAGCACTTATCGACGTTGGAATTGCAAATTGAGTGGTAGAAAAACCAATGGTAGTGGGGCCCAGAGTTTTTTTTAAGCATAAACAAGACCAGATGAAACGTTATGAGAGATTTGAGAGAACACCGAAGATATATCTGAAAAGTTTCAGAGACAACCCCGTGAGCAAGGTTCTATTTTCAGATTTCCAAAATGGATATAAAAGAACGTGAATCAGCGTTGTTGATTTTGGGATTATTAGACAAATATCATGAAGAAATAGTGGGTTTTCCCTAATTTACACTTTGAAAACTCAGTTTTCGACCATTTTCACATATTGCAGTTACATGTCCTGATAGTGAATATACAAATATTTGACGGATTTATGGAGCTTTATGGCAAATATGACGAAATTTCATTGGTTCAGAAAAGTACCTAAAAGTGGTTATAATTTTGTGACGAACCGAATAGCTTTAATTGCTATTTTAATTTGATGCTGACCCTTTTGTGAAGATTTTCGGCATATAGATGTTTCAAAATATCAAACACTTGAACGTAATTATAAAAAGTTAAGTAGCAAAATTAGAACATCGTCAAAGTACAGCAAAAACAGCGATGATTATTAAAAAAAAAAAAATGACACTAAGCGAACAAATTATTTGAAAATCATTCTCATTCAAATAGGCTATAACGAGCTTTCAACATGAAAATATTTAGAGGTGCTCGCAAAGATGAATACCCACACTTAATAAAACTAACGAACGACTTGTTTTCATCGTAACACTTGACGTGATAACGTCGTCGTGCACGCACGAAAAATCATGACTCATTTTCACGTTCCGCCTGAGCAGAGTGTGCAAGCGAGAGCGCGGAACAAGCAATAGAGAGGCACGATCGGCCTAAGCGTTCGGCTTGTGATGCAATGTTTTCTTATGACGTTATCACGTAAAATTATCGTCCGTAAACCGACTTTACAGACATCCCATTTTTCATTCAAGGTTTTATTGTAACTACGAACCTCTGCACTCGATATCGTTACTGATGTCGCTCCTTAGTGATAGTTGAATTTTGTGAGTTTTGTTAAATAAGTCTCAACACCTCTGCTTAGGCCGCCAGCTACAACATTAGATTGAATGAAGAAGTGTGCATTCACAAACTTTTAATTCTTTGACCTTCACTTTGGCTTTATGGGGTGCTTAATTGCTGCAAATGGGTCACACTATCACGTCCTGGAAGGAATACGTCCAATTTCAAGACACCCTGTATGCCTGGTACACATGGTGAATGTTTCAAATCAGTATGGGTTGTGTGTTGTGTTATGGCAGTTGTGCTTGCCATGCAGTGATACCGTTATTCCTTATTGGCTTGACTCTTTGCCCGCTCCTTCAGCTTCTCCTTTAGCTCCTCTAGATAGCATAGCCCACCAGTGGAGGCCCTTACAGCTTTTGGCTCACAGAGAGTTGAGCATGGGGGTGTAAGAGCTGAAGGGAGAGGTGGAGGAGGAGGTGGAAACAAGTAGTGTGATTGGCTCCTAGAGGAAGGGCTGGATTGCTGAGAACCAGGGAGAAGCAAAACAGCCTTCTCATTTAATAGATTGAATATTCTCTCAGCAATTGCATCTATAGAATGAGAAGGCAGCCTTTCCATTGATTGCGTCTCCCTCATTCTTTTGGCTTCAGTTCTTCAACCCTAGCTTTCACAGCCCGGGAAAAGGTTTTGCTGCCTAGCTGTAAGAAAGCCTTTGCTGCAGCCACACAAGCTCTAGCTTCTAAAGTCAGCTTATGTTTTGAATCAATTATTGCAGCAGCCTGTAATATGGACAGCTTGGCATTGTCAGAAACTAGTGAGCCAGACATAGCAGCTGATACATACTGTTCAGCTTGATTTGACAGTTCGTCTACATCTTTAGACTCCAACTTCCTCTTTTCTTTTGGAGTTGATAACAAGATGGAGGTCTCAATATTTAGAACAAGGGCCACAGCTTTTAGATCATCAGCTAGGTCTTCATCCAATCCAATCGGTATGAGACTGGGGAAAATGGTATGTTGCAACAGAATGGGCAGTTCTAGTATTCCAACTAATGCCTTTGTCTTTAATTTCCCATTGATTTTATGCTTCAAGATGACAGCTGCTGTTGCAATTGGGAAGGCTTGCGTCAGTCTGGCTAATGTTAAAGAACTAGTCCCTAAGACCGTAGAGGATTGTTTCCTTTCCATAACAATGCCATAGGAAGAAGCTTTCCTGCGAATCAAGCTCCCCATTTCTTGATCACATTTTAGCAAAATCTTAGAAATGTTATTACCCCGCTCCAAAAATAGAGTAATGAAGAAGAGCAGGTCTGTTGGTGCATCATTTTTCTCATACAACCCAAAATTCAGGCCTGAAGGGCTGGTGTAATTCATCATGGCGTCGAATTAATAATTAATAATTCAAATTCGGAACTTATAGGTACTAGCGAAAAATACTTAAATGAGTCTTGGGACCGATTTTGATGAAAAGGAATATTATATCATTCGATTATTGAAAAATCAATTTCTGAAAACAAAAAACATCCTGTATTATTGCAACATCCGACAGTGTCGCTAACATGGATCAAATTCTGGGAAGTAATGATATACGGCACAGTAAAGGAAACGGTTTAATTAACAAAACTCACAAAAACAAACTATAGGAGCGATATCAGTAACGAATTCGAGTGAAGAGGTTCGTAGTTATTCGTAATTTTTTTACAAACATGCAGATCATAGAGATTGACATTAGTCACTTTGATTTGTTAAGAGCCACCACTTATCATCCAAAGTATTATACTTATCTGTTTGGAAACTTTTTCCTAGATTCTTACATAAATAAAACAAGATGGTTGTAACTTCCTAAATATAAAAATACTTTACAATCCTGCCAGTGCCGCCTGTCGGCATAAAATGGTTTAATTTGCATTTGAATAACCATTTCACAGCCTCAACAGATAAATAAAATTACGGCTGTTTAATACATTACTTTGGATCCATTACTTTGGTCCAGAACAAACAATTTGATTAAACGCTGTGATCGTCTGTAGAGGAATGTAGCTCTATGTACAGTTGGAAGCTCTTTGCTGGCGCCAAGCCGAATGGAACCCTGCAGCCGAATCCGAATCAGAGTCTCCTTCTTCACTTACACCCATTTGAGCCCGAGGCTGTAAAAAATAATTAATATTGACATCATCTGTCTATTTCCATTGGCGAAAAGTTACTATAGGTTGGTAAGTTATTTTTATTTGAGGCAATTTTAATTGCAAATGTTATACGCCAGTAGTTGAATGTTTCAGAGCACATGCAAAGTACAAAGGGCCTGAAAGGACCTTCAAACATTTAATTGGTCAGGTGTGGACAGCGTTCTATTTCCATTGGCGAAAAATTATTATAGGTTGGTAAGTTATTTTTATTAGAGGCAATTTTAATTGCAAATCGACGGTGAAGTGCCATTATCTCCTAACTTACATTTATCTAGAGTTCACTTCTTTATCATTTTGAATTTATAGGGGTTATTCGCATGTTTTAGTGAAATCTCTTATGTGTATTTTTTGTTGCTAAACTATATGTGGAAATACCTCCAACTAAACCAACGTGCCTATTTTATGGCATTACCGCCATCACGCCATGCATGCATCCTCATTCAGTTTGTGTACATTTTTGACTTTGTCAGTTAGGTGTTATTGCCACTTCACCGTCGAAATGTTATACGCCAGTAGTTGAATGTTTCAGAGCACATGCAAAGTACAAAGGGCCTTCAAACATTTACTTGGTCAGGTGTGGACGGCGTTCTATTTCCATTGGCGAAAAATTACTATAGGTTGGTAAGTTATTTTTATTTGAGGCAATTTTAATTGCAAATGATATACGCCAGTAGTTGAATGTTTCAGAGCAGATGCAAAGTACAAAGGGTCTTCAGACATTTACTTGGTCAGGTGTGGACGGCTTTCTATTTCCATTGGCGAAAAATTACTATAGGTTGGTAAGTTATTTTTATTTGAGGCAATTTTAATTGCAAATGATATACGCCAGTAGTTGAATGTTTCAGAGCAGATGCAAAGTACAAAGGGTCTTCAAACATTTACTTGGTCAGGTGTGGACGGCTTTCTATTTCCATTGGCGAAAAATTACTATAGGTTGGTAAGTTATTTTTATTTGAGACAATTTTAATTGCAAATGATATACGCCAGTAGTTGAATGTTTCAGAGCAGATGCAAAGTACACAGGGCCTTCAGACATTTACTTGGTCAGGTGTGGACGGCTTTCTATTTCCATTGTCGAAAAATTACTATAGGTTGGTAAGTTATTTTTATTTGAGGCAATTTTAAATGCAAATGTTATACGCCAGCAGTTGAATGTTTTAGAGCACATGCAAAGTACAAAGGGCCTTCAGGCATTTACTTGGTCAGGTGTGGACGGCGTGCTGCGGCTATGCGCCGCTCCGAGCCCCCGCCGTCCGCTAGCGCCACGACGTCGCACCTTGTTGTTATTAGGAGGTGGCATCAGCTTGTCGTCTTTCTGTTCAAGATACATATTTGATTAAAAACGCTATTGCATATGAAATTATGAACCCTAAAAACGATAATATAGGTTAGCAAAAAGAGTCTAAAACTAAATAGATATAATACTCTTTATTATGTACACCTGAAAATTACAGATATAAATGTAGAAATGTTACATAGGGTGACACAATAGGCGGTCTTATCGCTAAAAGCGATCTTTTACAGACGACAACCTTTGGATGAATTAGAAAGTAGAAAGAGAGACAATACTGCGGGAAGTCAGTGGTGTACCATTAATATTCAAGGACATAGCGGTTGCGGCTGTACCGGCCGGGAGGCCGGCGGATTCTGTAGTATATATTTTAGTATCAGCACCCGTGCGAAGCCGGGGCGGGTCGCTAGTCTACATATACAATAAATACATACATAAAGCACTAAATGTACGCGACCACGATGTGTATTTAATCTGTGGTTCGTTAGACGTGTACGTCCTGCTTTGCCGACGCTATTTGAATGCCGAAGGTACAACGCATATCATCGCGAAAGTGTGTAGTGCTGCATTTAAAAAAAGGGCTACGTCCATGCCCCCGCTGCTTGCGCTACCTCTCCGCAGTCGCTTTGTTTTCTCTTATTAATGTACAGAGATAGACAATTTGAGAAATCTGGAACTGTTAAAGGTAGAGTTTCATGGCGTTGATCCTGGAGTTAAGGCGAGGTTCTTCGAGGGTGCATTTTTGATCTAGAGGTGGCAGCTGAGCGCGAGAAAATTGTGCCGTGAATTTCGTTAATTAAGGTTGAAAAATTATATGTTTTACGATATTAACAATGTTAAACCCGACGGACATTACATCATTATAGACGATTATTTTGATGTCATTTTCAATACATAATGTGTTATATTATGATAAAATAAAATGATTTTAATCTACAAAATAAGGGTATGTTTGGTTTTTTTTTTCTATCGAGCGAACTTTATCCAATTATGTAACGAGTACCCGACGTACCTACAGAAAGGTCTCAAAAGCAACATTAAATTTTTTTACCTGTTTAATCTTTACCGTTTCTAAATAAAATTACATTTCCTAGAGGTTAACTTGAAGAACCTCGCCTTAAGAAAACCTGCATTTGAAGATTTTTAAAATCTCCCCTATAAAAGGATCACCCGTATAGGTAGTTCGAGATCAAATTTACTACCACTGCATGTTATATTATGACGCTTCTTGCTAACCTATTCAACAAATGTTGGTACCTAATGGATAAAAGGTACAAAGGGTCAACAAATGTTGGTACTTAAAACAATGATTAGAAGTAATGTGCAGTCATACGTAAAATATAGATATTTTATTGAAGCAATACGTTACAGTGGTATTCTTACTTGTATATTGTCAGCGGAGCCCCAACTCTTCAGCTGGTCGCTGTCGTCGGACCGGCGTTCTTCACGGTCGCGAGTAGATTTTGGTACATAGGCCGAAGATCTAGTTGCGCCCACCCCTAAGAAGTTACTAAACGCTTCTGTGGTTTTCTTCACCCTCACATTAAGCGAACCGATGCGTAGAAATCCTTCTTTTTCTGAGAATTATTCATTTCACATTTAAACATTAATAATTAATTATCATATTTCACATTGACTGTACAAAATTTCACTTAACAATACACAAGGACACAGAACAAAAGATAAGGAAAAATGTTGAAACATCGTTATTGGGGTAGGAAGCTTTAGAGATAATTACTACACATTGAAAACATTAAGGTTTGCATTCTAATGAGTTAAATCAGCATTATAAAATCACATTACCAAAATAATTATTTACAACAATATTATTTTTAGTGCATTCTATACATGTAACAAAAATCCTGTCTCCTCCGAAACGGGCACTAAAGGTACTGCAATAAAATTTACAAAACTATATAAATAAACCTTATTATTATTGAAAAAAAAAAAAAAATATGTTTTGCTATTCATGATTTTTAGAAGGTACCAAAATTACGCCAATCTGATAAAAAACAACAGAGGTCATACAGTTGTGTCTTGTAGACATCCGCAACACGTCGGCCGCCCGCGCCCCAGGTATTGCCAGATTAAATAAATATAACCATTAAAAACAAGGAGCGGTAAATTTTTTTTATAGGGAGACTCATTGTACTCCTACAAATTGTCTCCGTATTCCCATTTATAGTGACATTAAAACACCTGGTGAAAAATCATAATTGACGATATCCTACAGAAAATGGCAAACAAGACATAATTAAACTTTATCTGAAAACAAATTGTTGTCAAAGCAGGGTGTAACACAAGCGGGAGGAAACGCACGGGTTTTACCACTGTGTGGATCGCCCGTAGGACACGGTGGAGCACCGCCGTGTCCTCACGGATCGGCGATCCGATTGTGCTCGGATTGTGCGATCGGCGGCGGCGATTTCTCGCGTCTGGCCCTGGTCCAGACCATGGTACGAAGCGAGAGTGCATGGGAGGCCGTCATCGCCTTCCGCGAAGCAGTAATGCTCGTGAAGGTTGAGGCGGAACACGGGAGAGGCAGTCTATGCGCCCTCACGCCCCTAGTCGCCGTAAGAGACGCCCTGAGCGGTGGGAATCGATAGCCGATACCCGGCAACCGTAGGCGCGGGATTGCGGACGGCGAGCTATGGGCAGCTCGCCATCCGGTAAGGAACAGGCCCGTGTCAACGGCGCGATGTGTTCCACACGCGCCTCAAAGAGATGTCAGCACGCACTGACGGGGTCCATTAGGACCGATGCCTGCCAAGGTTGCGGGTTAGTCCGAAAGGGATACTGTGGCCCTGGCACACAGGCAACTGAAGGAACACGGGTGGGTTGTAGTCAGTAAGTCTGACATGCCCTCCCGCTCAGAGCGGGAGAAGTTATTTAATAATTTCCCAACCAAAAAAAGGGGTGTAACACAAATAGTACGTATCAAATTACGCATCGTAAACATTTTTATAGTAAAAAGTAATTATATAAGTATACTTTTCAATTCTATTTATAACTTTTGTGATGGTATTTCCATTAACATTTTATTAATATTATATCCATAGATAAATTATCAAAAACAATATCTAGTGGTCAGATCGATAAAGAGGTCATAATATAGAGTCGAGAATTATTGTTATATAGTCCCAGTATAAAAACGCAACGGCACACAGTAGATAGTACTACTGTATCACAGTAGTGATACAAGTGGTATCAGTATTACTTTCAATGGGAAAGCTTAACGGGAATAGTGAGACCCACCCAATTTTTGTATAAAACTGTTCTTTACTACTTGTTTAGGGTGTAAACGATAAACGAAAACAGTTAATAACTTGTTTTAAACGCGGGGTTAGATCTAAAGAGTGGGGCCTCATTCATCAAGCAGTTTTGGTTTGGCGGCAAAGTTAAGGGGTTACTAATTAATACAGATTTAAGTGATTTAAATACACACATAGAAGGCCTATTATGCTTTGAAGGTTATTGGTAAAACAATGACAATCTCTCAGGACTATATTACTAACATCATAAACAACAACTTTTGTTCTATGACTTTTAATAATTCATCAGACTTTCATACAAAAATAATAGTTATTTATGTAACTGTTCTATAATAAGGGGTATTAAAACACGAATGTGGGTTTATCACACGAGGCGAAGCCGAGTGTAATAATAGTATCACATGAGTGTTTTAATACCTAATTATGTACAGTGGCATACAAGACTTTATCTACACCCACGTTATCTACCCTTTGATATTTTCCAATTCATGAAATCTTGGTACGCCTTTTAATATTATTTACTCGACTTTTCTGGTAATAATTGGTTTGAAATGTCCTTTGCTGCATTAGAAATATCTGGTGGTGTGTTATCAAAGCTTGTATCACCTATTTTTGTAAACAACAAACTTATAAATTTTTGCAATACGAATATCGAACAAAACTGGCGGGATGCGACGTGAACTCAATAATTATGACGTAACCATTAAGTTTTTTTTTTTTAATCGGCGCTGTCATAGTAAAAGGCGCGTGTATGACAATTTTTTTTTAATTAATAAATGTGACTGTTTGATGAGTAAGGAAGGGATCGAAAACGCAAAGGAGTTGCGTAATGAAATTTAGTACCTACAACATTATAACATTCGTTTGGATGATATTATGGTTACTATGACACCGGTTGTTTTAATGTTGGCAATAAGCTGTTTGAGAAACTTTTATAGAGGATTTATAGCATGGGTGTAGATAAAAATATTTAAATTTAACTCTCTAAATTTATATAAAGACGAAATCTTGAAGATTCGTTTTTGGCTAAAAGTTTTTGTTTATTATGTTAGTAATGCAGTCCCGTAAGGTTGTTAGTGTTTCAGCAACAACCTGTATAATGTGAGATGAGCTTAAAATGATCTGAGAATTTTATATCTAGTTTACTATACAAAGTGGAGTTACAAAAAACAAACAACGGCTGACTAAACTACAATGCTTAGAAGATTAACAAATACCGCAACCCTGAGATGTGCGTACGTGAAAGAACAAATCATAATATCACCCACTACGATCCAATAGCAAAGTATTATTGTTTTACAAAATCAATGTAAGTCTGTGCTTTGTTTATGCTCATCTTGATGTTTTCACTGTTGTAAAGGTGGCGACTTGCATGGCCACCACATCAAGCTACACGACACTGTCAAATTTCTCGAAACGATTTTAAACTTGAAAAATGATGTGATAAGGCAACGGTGTGGTTTAAAAGAAGATGTAGTGACAAAAATTGAAAAGAGTATGCTTAGATGGTTTGGTCATGTTGAGAGGATGAATGAAAGGTGACTTACAATAGTACATTACTTACCAAGGGCTGTAAAAGAAAGAAAGCCCGAAATCGCAGGTATTTGTGACCCGAGCCGCAGCCGAGGGTTGTAAATATGCGATAGAGGGCTTTCTTTTTTACTGCCCGCGGTGAGTACACAATTTTACGTCTTCACCTGGCCACAATGCGAGTTTTACTGTACGCGTAGCGTGCGGTAAAACTCACATTATGGCCAGGTGTGACGTAAAAGGTATTTACAAGGCAGATATGAGTGGAAACGCCGGGAGGGAACGCCTTAGGAGAACATATAGTGACCTAATTGGTGATGTTCTTCAGAAAGGTCAGGTGCGTACCACACGCAACCGGCATGCATGCATGACCAGATGTTTGAATGTAAACGAAGCAAAAGGAGTAAATATGGAGCGTAGCAGGTGGCGCTCTATAGTTTCTGCCTACCCCCATGAAAAAAGGCGTGAGTTTATGTATGTATGTGATTTTAAACTTTAAAATATTGATGATTAAGTTCAAAATCGAACGAGAAAATTTGAAAGTTTGTGGTATCTTGATGTGATGGCCACCGTACCATTTACTAGTAGGTTATGTATTATTCACGACACGAAGAGTATATTATGATTTAATTTTGTAAGTACGAAATTGAAACAATAACACGCAATTAAGCACTGTGAGGACGCAGACACGGTTTTGTGTATCTTACTTGATTGAGCATTAATTGTGTTCGGAGAGACTCTTATGACCGGAGGAGCGGTTACAGTCCTGCGTATATCATATGTGTCTGCCTCTGTAAAACATTTTCCGCTTAGGCACCTCTGCTGCACGACAGATCATTTATTCAAATTGTACTTACACTTATCAGAACTGAAAATATCTATTCGACTTTATTACAGTAAATGCCTTATTAACCTGCAAGTAACATGTAGGGGAAGGTTGAATAGCTACGGACAGCCTGGTGTATCGAACAGTGCCGATAAAATCTCAATATTATCTAAACCTAATATCATCCAGTACGTAAGTACGTACGTAAAGAGTTTAACCCAAGTCTATTACTGACCGTTGGTTCGCAAAGCAAGCAATATCTCAAAATGTCAATTTCTCCTAAGGGTAAATATCACAAGGCAAAAAGATTAGTAATATGACGAATTTCACTACAATAACATAGGTCTAATTTGCCCTTGAAATGGCGTAGCCTTATTTGGCGTAGTCATCCCGTATTAGGGACCCATTTGACCTGTGACAGAAGGTACAATGAGGGCTACCATTTTTGTGCTCACCAGTTGGCGCCACTGTCGAGTAAGGTCCTGTAGTGTAGCTGCCAACGTTTGTTACTACGGGTGTGAAAACAAAGTATACATTGTAATCATATTTAATACCTTAAAACCGTTCCGTTTTGTTCGAAAAAAAAGAGGACATAAGTTTCCGAAGGATGAAACTGTCTCAAAGCACTGATATTCATTGACCCGTAACTCATATTTGCTATAGTTAATCTCAGGTATTGCAAAATATTCACAACATTAATCTAATTTGAAATAAACCCGCGTATGTCACCCACAAAACAGTGACATTTGACATTTCGGAGACCTCACACTATACTAGCGCCTCTAACGGCGAATTCATGGGATAGCCCTCATTATGTCAAATGGGTACCTGCCCACCTAAAAATGGTGAACAATCTTGATTTATTGGGTTTATAGGTGAGTTGTAGCAGGAAATCAGGAATGACCATAATTTCTATGATGGAAAAAGATGCTCCATTTGTATGGGTATTATTGTAGTTTAGTCACAGCACAACATCCGTGTATGTAGTGTTGTGTAATTCGGTAACAGCTTTTAAAATTCCATACATTGAATGGGATTTTTTTAATTTAAATTTTATTTTTATTAATTATGACGCATGACATAGTTTAAAAAACCCTGTTACGAGTGCAGTCCGAGCCTTGTGATACAAGGGTGCCGCAGAATGGATTTAGATTAAGTTTAAGTTGCAATAGTAAGAAACACTTTTTTGCGTTAGGGTGAATGAACTCTGATAAAGATGTTGCCGCTCCAATCCGCGGCGCCCTTGTAACACAAGGCTCGGACTGCACTCGTAACAGGGTGTTTTAAACTATGTCGTGCGTCATAATTAATAAAAAAAAAACTGAAATTTTCAATAAAAAAAATTTTTTTTTTTACTTGAATTATTAGTAGTCATTGGATACATGAAATGGGCTATCTTTGTAAGACGACTAAAATGCCACGGTGTATATTATATAGGGTGGATTTTTCAGACGAGGCAGTAAGGGTAGGCAGCTTATCCGTTGTTGTTACAGAAAAACGGTTTCAGGAGACTCCTTATTTTTTTGAGAAATTTTGATTCCAATACAGTTTGTGAAAAAAAAATAATAATATACAGTCAGCAGGAAAATTCGACCATTTTCACCTTTTTTATGCCAATCGATCTTGTTTCTTATAAAGATCAAAAAATTATATTGGATCAATTGAGGTTTGAGTAGGTACTACTCATTCGCGGTATATTCTTTGCAGTATCTATAATGAATGATATAGAAGATAATAACAATAGTTTCCAACTGGAAAATATCTAAAGTCAGGTTTGGTTAAGAAAAATATAAATGTGTCAGTCTCTTTACGACCTTCCTCATATATCCACTAGACTACTTTCGTATAAAAAAAACTAAAGGATCTTAACTAAACGAATATAGGTAATAAAATATATTAAAATGATCTAAGTAAATATTTTTTGCGTAGCAGCATACTTCTATATGATCCAGGTGATAGCGAAGTGTCCATGTGGACTAGATACTGTCTCGGCTTCCTGCCTGACCAGTCGCGGACATTTGGATCTGCATCTGCAATAAAGGAAATAATAAATTTTTAATATACACGATACCTATATTAATTATTTTTTTTACACATGCTCGAAACCGCTTTATGTTTCACAATGCAATGTATTGAACTGAACACGCGTTTTCTACTTGCTATTAAATAATATAAACAAATTACATAATTATAATAATGACACATATAAGTACATTATCGACAAATTATTTATTTTTGTCAACTACTTAACACTAACTATACTCCATTTAGAAAATAGTGGCCACTTAGCTCCGTTTTAATGATTACAATAAAACAACAATTTAAAACTACTGTTTGTAGGAATAATAGCGTATAGTCTTGTGAAGCACAACTTGACGAGCTTATTTTCTGCATTTTCATTCTAAAATAAAAGAAATCACCGAAATAACGATGAGGGCGCCACTGTGCGCTCGGTGCAGTCTTAATGTAGCTTTCATTAGTTTAGCAGGCTATTTTGCAGCTTCGCCAAGTACCAATCCTTTAAAATGCGAATGCACGCCACACGAAAAAAGAATCCGCGAAAATACACCCGTGGACTCCTTGATCGAATCACCGTGCATTTTTATGTTTTTGGCCTAAAACATCAAAATAAAAAGAAAAAAAAAAAATTAAAAAAATAAGTCGAGAACATTTTAATGTTTCGAAGCTGCTGTACTGGCCCATTTCGGTATCATAATTGTTCCAAATTTGAATCCTCGAATTTGAAAAAGAGAAGGATATCGGAGTTTTGTAGCTTTAAAAAAGCAACAAGCTCTAAGTCAATACTTATTCTTTTATTAGTTTTGTTATGTATGGAAAGAGTATCGAATTGTTTTTCATCATTTTTTTACCCATCCTGACGTTCAAATTATGGATACGGCACTTGAAGTAGCCGCGCAAGCTGTCGCACTTCTTCAAACTGGGCTAAGTCAGCGAAACGTAGGTGTACAACTTCATGTAAGTCATTCTGCCGTTCGAAGAATTTACCATCGAAACCTGGAGACTATCGGCTTCGTGCGCCGTCCAGGAGGCTAACTGGCTTTGAGGCCTTGGCCTTGAGTTTGTGGGCCAGGATTTCATTTTTCAATCAATCAATCAATCAATCAATAGTCTGTATTTGTAAAGACAGGTTAACACAGTGTGTAAGATGTTACAATTGTTATATTAAAGTTTCTCTATGTTTTGCTATTTGTCGTACAATTATAATATTTATGGGAGCCTTTTGCAAATTAAGTAAATTAATTTATAATGTAAGGGCGCGCAAGAATTTATCGAGAATACCTGCATGAAGCATGACATTAGTATCACAGGAATGGAATGGCCCCCGTTTTTCATAATTCCTTCTCAGTCACGAGATAATATTATGTTTTTAAAGGGGGTGGCGCTAGTGGACCGGTGAGAACCCTCTTTAAAAAAAACAAATAAATTGTGATCTGAGCAAGAGAATGATGAATAAATGATGGTGATGATGATTTATTTTCTTGCAAGTGTGTTGGTATCCGTCGTTTGATACGCGTGAGCATTTGTCTTTGCACTCTTGCATCAAAATCTCCTTTCAATACTTTTTTTCTTTCGATAGCTTAAACAAACATACCGAAATCAAATATTCTCTCATTTTTATTTTCCGAAGTAATTCTAACGATTTTGGTAACTATACTTTTTAATGATTTATTTCTTATTTGGACGCATTTATAGAGTGAATTGTTTTGTATGGATGGAAGGTGATAGGTACACCACATTTATAATGTCGGATTAGTTTAGTTCCATAATTACCAGAATGACTGAAAGGTTGGTAAGATTTAGTATAAATGACCCAATTCTGTAGTAAATGTAATTAATGTTAAAACTAAACGCCATCTGTGAAATAACTCAAATAACGATTGTATGTTGCGCTACCGCGTCACCATGTTCTAGCACTAGTTGGACCATTTGGTACGCATTAAAATCACTAGATGGTGTTGCGGTGCTCGAAACGCACAAAGGACTTCAGTCTGTAGTAGAAAACATTGTGTTGTAGTACTCTTTTTAATGAGTTTTATTGGTGATTCTTATGATTATAATTCTGTAAAGCCATAATATCGACGCTTTTCACTACAAAGGGCTTAACTCCAAATCAAGGTATTTTCCAGAACTCAATTTTATAAGTATAAAAACGAAACGAAAGAAAATAATACCTTATTAAAAGAAAATAATACTTTCGCTCATTCCCAAAAGTATGGGATTTGGAGTTACGCTCTTTGTAGCGGAAAGCATCGATATATTTGTTACAGTAGCGAATCATATTTTAATCAACATACAACAAGCTGAAACTGACCAGCAAATTGCAAAAACAGAAAAATTTGTCGTAAATTCACCACAAATATAACAAAACAAATTAGGTCTGTTAACACGCACGCATGACGTTTTGAAGATCAACAATTAAACTAATTCGTAAACTATGTTTTGTTTGCAATACAATCGTAATTTCGAACTTCCCGCATCTTGAAAATCGAATGTACGTCAAAAAGATGAAGTTATATTTCTCCGTTTCTAGGTGTGATATCGAAATGAAATGTCTACAGATATTTATTATTAGTAAGCCTCAATTATGAAACGATATAGATTTTTTTTAGTGCTGAGTAGTGTACCTACCTAATATAACGAAATCTACTTTACGGGACGTTGGCATAATAATTATTTTGGTGTATTTAAGTATTTTTGAGTTCAAGGGCCAAAATGACACAATTTTATTAATATTTTTTATTTGAGTATAATTTTTTTTTTTTTTTGTACTTATTACTTAAATAATTTGGGAGACTTTTTTCTTTTCCATTTTTCGTATTGCTTCATCATTACCCTAGTAGCATTTTTGTTGGCATTTAGTTGGGCCACTTACGGTAAGTGGCCCAACTAAATGCCAACAAAAAATGCTTCTAGGGTAAGTACTTTCTTTTACATGCACCTTATTATACAGCCGCACTAAATAATTGGAGGAGAAAGAACTTACCGTATACTTCTACTAATAGTCTATACACGTTTTCGTGGCGAAACTGCATTGCGATGTGCAGAGGTGTGTATCCCTGTAACATAAATATTTATGTTTTCACACGAGACATACGAGATTTTCTTGTTTTTTTGAACATGAACCGATTCTTTGACAGTATGTTTGATGAAAATCAATAGACAATGATTATTTTCCTACAGATAGGTACAATCTTCTTTATTGAAACATTTGTGAAATAACAGAGTTCCAATTTGTGGATGAATACCAATCGGTGTGTCTTTTGTGCAAGTACTTTCTGCGTTACTTTAAACATACATGTACTACGAGCATGAGGATGGATGAGAGGTTAAGTTTAAGGAATTTTACAACGTAAATGATAATATTATAAGTTTTATACATTTATAATATAAAGAAGTTTCGAAGATTTCGCACCTTTACGATGGTATTAGATATGAAATATTTCAACGAGAGAGACTGCGCGGGGCGGATGAGGCTTACACCGAGTTGTAAAGGCTCACATCTGCTCCCGGCTCCTCATACATTGCCCCCGTTTGCGAATCCAATACTTACATTCAATATTATCTGCGATAGATATTAAACCCAGTAGGATATTACTGAATATATAACAGCGACAGCTGTAGCGTAAACTAAGCGAAAGTACCTATATTGTGACATTGGGAAGTTTAGTTTATTTTTATAACTGACAAGTAGAAGGCAAGAGTGTGTGGTAAGTACTCAAATCGAACTGTGGTTCCGCGTGTAATTAGTACTCAGTAAGTGTATTCAAATCCTCAAACCGTAGAGCGCACTACTTGGTCATTGCCGAGAAAAAAAAAAAAAAAAAAAGTATGAAAAAAAAAATTATAACTCGTTATAAACAATTTCTTTTAGTCTTTTATACAATACTAGCAGCCCGTCCCGGCTTCGCACGGGGTAGACAATTATCATTTTAAGACTCATTTTTCTACACCTTCGGTTACATTGTTCAAATTTTACCAAGGATGCCTAATTTTTTTCAAAATGAAATGTAGCCTATGTCAAATTGGAAGAATGTAGCATTATATTGGTGAAAGAATTTTTTAAATCGGCCCAGTACTTTTTGAGCCTATTCATTACAAACATACAAAAATAGGTACAAATCTTTCCTCTTTATAATATTAGTGTAGAAGTGTAGATTGTAGATTGAACGTACTCAGTAAGTGTATTCATATTCTCAAACCGTAGAGCGCACTACTTGGTCATTTCCGAGAAAAAATAAAGTACGAAAAATATTTTCGACTCTTATACAATATTGAACCGCGAATTCAATAATTTCAACTTTTTAATAATTAGAACTTATAAAAGGACGGAGGAATGTATATAGAAGAGATACAAAAGCCAAAGTTCTTTTAAACGTTGCTATTTATTTTTTATAAAGCAGTATATGCATATTATTAGATACAATAAACCACATGCGAATGTTAAATGTCCATGTGTTTGATGTTTAAAGAGTTATAAGTTATTGAATTCGCGGTTCAATAATGTATAAAAGTCAAAAAGAAATTGTTCATAACGAGTTATTAAATTTTAATAAAAATATTTTTTTCTTGGCAATGATCAAGTAGTGCGCTCTTCGGTTTGAGGATATGGATACACTTATACTGAGTACTAATTACATACGGAACCACAGTTCGATTTGAATACCCTACACCCTTGCAGTCTCCTTGTGAGATAACTGAACGCCATTAGGTATACGACACATGGTAGATTCATTATAAGAACACCATCTCAAATGGCACGGCTAAGCACTAACATCAAACCTCTTCGAGATAGTTATTGGGACCACATGGGCACTATTCTAAAGGCATGTAAGTACTTACATTAAGTTGTCATAAAAAGACCTACAGCTTTATGAGGAAAAGAGAAACATTAAAATCCTAAGTGGTCCACAGATAAATTTACCGCCACTTCCCTTGAATCCACAAGTAGTCCAGCAATAAAATTCTCGGCGGACTTACCCCATTCTACTTCCGTCGCCGACGATGCCGAACAGCACATGAAAAAGATTGTAAAGACACTTTAACGATACAGTAAAACAGGCAAAATAACTCGCAGTAAGTAAATTTGATTGGACATTAAAGCTTCTAGGTAAAAGTAAAATTTGCAATTACTCTTACCGCGGATGTAAACACGATTAACTCCATTTAAAGTCAATTACAATTGCTAACTGCTACTACTGTTGCAATTTAGTGCACTAATTATTTTCTTTGGTATATATTAACATAGTACCTATGGCTCGCTTTCATTGTCGGCCAGATACGGCCAGCAAATAATATATATATATATATATATATATTATTTTTTTAACACTTATTTTTACTCTCAAAGTACAACAAAAACTTTATCTATGTACAGTACAATTTAATAAAGTTGATGGTTGTACAGCAGCTCATAATTGATGATCTACCAACTGCCAAACTAAGTCAAGCTTGTATTTTGGGAAAATTGTTCCTTTCACAGCGTTTAGCTGCGTTTTCACGTGGATTCTTTGCTTGCTTGAATGAGTATAATTTACTCGAAAAGAAAAATTTCATTGCCATAATCAGTTATCAACCGAAATAAGAAGTTTTGAGTATTAACTAAAGTTAATATTCGTTATTTACTTTTTTTTTTTTTTTTTTACACACAACGGGGAACCTCTTGGCCTTCATCTCACCTGATGGTAAGTGATGATAAGGCCGAAGATGGAAGCGAGCTTCACCCGGAATCCTCAACCACAGAGGAACTGGCTATCTTACCTCTAACTGCCGAAACACAACAAATGTTGTTAACATTGTTGTTTGGCGACAGACTTAGATAAGATGGTGGTAGCTAGCCAGGCGGACTTAGAACAAGCCCTACCACCAACCAAACCGAGCAAAAATTTTTGCCCCCGCTGGGAATCGAACCCGGGACCTCTGGATCTGAGACAGGTGGTTTTACCACTAGACCACAGAGGCGGTCAAACTCAACTAAGTATTATTATCAATACTATTGGAAGAACTATAGGTAAGAGAGCTTCGTTACGTACTCAATTTTTCTTATTGTTTTTTATAGATATTGGTATTAGATAGTATAGGGTGGTCAAATTATCAGACGAAAGTTGTATAATACTTCATACCAGATACGCTAAATAGAGGGCTGGTATAAAAACAACGTTTTCTCACCAATCAATATTTAAAAAAATCTACGATTAGAATAAAAGCCTAAGGGCCGGTTGTTTCAAACAGTTCGTTAACGTACGTCAAATACAAAGCGTTGTTTCACTGAATAAAAAACCGATCGTCAAACTTCAAATGTCGAAGAATAAAATGACGTTAACCAGTGGGTCACTGTAATAGTTATTTTTTAACGAACGTCAAGGGCATAATTTTGTGAAACAACGGTTTGACGATAGTTAGCGCCATTTATGACGGATACGCGTGCGTCAAGTGTACGTGAAACAACCCGCCCTGAGTAGGTTATTGAAGATCGGCAAATTAATACAAATTATTCTGCCTACATCTAGTCATTCTGGGTAAAATTGGACCAGCAATATAACATTGGACCAGACCCTGAACAAACACTTCGTTCGAAATGTCAACTTGATGATCGTATGAGCATTTAACATCGTTAATGTTACCCAGAATGTATAGAAACGCGATAAAAAAGTTTTTAAGGTGAAAAAAAAATGTTGGTCTAATGTTACCCCTAAATCAATATAACTGGACCACGACAATTTCTGTCTCTATCTCAGGATTCACGCATAATTTATAAACATTTTAATGTAATTGGTATTTAAAACATCAAAAGATTACATAAATCACAATTACTGAGTAGTAGGTAATTCTATACATTTTATTGAATATCTATTGGAAATTGTCTCCCAAGTGGTCCAAAGTTACCCGGAATGACTGTACATCTACTAATCTTAGTTTTTTTTTGTTGATCCTTTAATTTGTCGATTGCCAGACTGGCTACAAGTACCTAGTTCAAAAATATGAACACTAGGTAGGTATTACTTACATACCTACGTAGGAGTCCTTCACAACGTCACTCAAAACTTACAGAACGTGTTAGTAATTAATGAATACAAATTAATTGATAACGCTTAGTCGTACATGCCGTTACAATTTGTTCAAAAACATTGTACAAATTGTATTTTTATTGATTTATCGTCATTTGTACCTTTGCGTAGTTTTCAAAATTTATTCGAAACCAATAGCGCGTGACTACTATGTCTGGTCGCGGGTGATTAGTTACTACTTAAAGTGTTATTAACTAGTTTGTGATTCGTTGCGTCGTGTGCAAACGCCTTTGAAATACCTACTTGAGCTGTGACATTCAGTGATTTGAGTCTGTACTGGTACATGAGCAAATGCGCTGAGGTTCTTTTGATCATAAAAGAAGTTCAAAAATTTCCAAATTTGGATTTGATATTACGTTTTCAAAAGTTGTGATAGCGACTGTTGAGAACCCATTTTCAGGAGTCTTATACCGATCTGGTTCATGCTCGAAGCTCCAGGCGATACTCTGAATTATACCTATTATTGTTATTTATTATGTTATGTATTTTACTTACTTCAAAATCATTGAATTTTTAAAGATATAATTGTAGCGACGTATTATATCACTAAAAGGTGATATTATTTAATTAAATTGATCAGTTTATTTTATTTTTATTTATAATGATGACTGAATAATAATTTATTATATCCTATTCTTAAATTATGACGTACATACAATATTAATTTCAAGCATGCTACTCTTCTTATTGTACGAGTAAGATAATTGTATCTTCTAATTGTTGTGCCCGACAGGGTCCATGTGAACCATGTAACTATTATTAAGATCTTGTACATACATGAGATATGCAATAAAGATTTAAATTTAAATTTGAATTTGAGCATCTTGTTCCTTAGTCAGACTAATGATATCGTACTAAGTCGTATCTGTCGAAACATTATAGACGTGCATCCCTGGATCATCATCATTCGACGACTCACCTCTAAGCTCTTGGCCGTCTTCTGACGACAGGTTGGTTTAAAGAAATCTGAATTGAACTGAAAAATCGTTCCCAGCGGCGCTTATAATAGTTTATTCTGGGCCAGCTTCTGGATGCGAGAAGTTAACGTTGGGTTCGCTCCGATCAGCAATTAAAGGTCTACCTCCGTAATAATCGTAAACTAAACTTCATCCATTGATACGATCCTACACTTTCGCGGCAGATCGGTGTCCTACTCGTTAAGTTTAAGCGTCTCCGAGGCTGTATTGATAAGATATAAACAACTTCGTCTGTTGCCGGGGGAGCAGGCATAATCCGTGAATTCGCGGAGCAGGCTGTCAGAAAAGGCTTGTGTCTTTAGATCAGGGGCGACGTCGAAGACGTATCGCACGAGGAAGGCGTGTAGGTACGTCTTCTCCGGGACGTCGAACAAATTGGAAAGCGCTAAGGCGGTTGTGAGCGAGTGATTTCCTAGCAAGCAATGGGACCAAATTTCCCACTACGGTAGCTTTTGATGCAAGGTCTGAGAAAATCTACATTTACATATCAAATTGTATATTTTCCACATTAAATCTTCTCTCACTAACACGAGCGTGAAAGACCTCGGATGACTTTTCCCACGCGTGGGCACGTAGTAATGATGTAATGTTGTGAGGGAGCACCTTAATATTTGTATTAATGAAGAAATATTCCCAGAACAGCTAAAAATAGCTAAGATCATACCGATTCACAAAAAGGCACAAAGAACCTTCCTAAAAATTACAAGTATTTTTGCTACCAACGCTTTTAAAGATATTCGATACAGTAATCAAATATCGACTTGTAATTTCATATCAAAAACATGTTGGCACAGGAGATGCTATATATATACTCCAGTCATTAGTGATGTTATCAATAAAATAAATAATAAAATGAGAGTAGCTGGTGTATTTTTAGATTTGAGCTCAGCACTGTTGATCACGATCTACTTATAGCTAAACTAATTCACTACGGAGTGAGAGGCAAAGCCTCCCAGCTTTTGTTATCCTACCTAACAAACAGATATTCCTTTTGTAGAAATCAGTGATTTGGAAGGTAGACATAGACACAATTATAAATCACCTTTTTTATATTTGTTCCGCATGGATGGATATTAGGGCCCATATTGTTCATTTTGTATATCTTGTGGTTTTTGCGGATGACACAAATGCCACTACTGGGACAAATCACACCATAGAACTTACGGAAAAAGTTAATGCAGCTACAAGTTATCTTTATTCATGGTTTACTACATGGTCTACCAAAAATAAAATTATTCAAAATTACTGCTCGTAATATAGACAACATGGAAATAAGACTAAATGAGAAAATACAGAGACTAATGGACAAAAATGAACTCGTCAGAGAAGCTTAATTCTTGGGAGTACACATAGAAGAGAAAAAAGAACGAGCTGCCATTGATGCATCTATGCGTATTATACGTTAAGAACCCTCCGAGACGAAATTGACATGAAACAATTAATAAAATATAGGTATAACTTAAGTTTTATTTAGTACTTTAAAGTTAATTAAAATTCTTACCTATCATATATTTTATTTTGTATTTTTTTTGCATCAGAATTTATTTAAACATCTGTTCAATCAACCAAGACGTGTCTCGCAGTTGTCAAGATAAATCCAAATGGCCGAAACACAACAGGCCATCTTGTTTGGTTGAGGAGTGCCCGATACCACTTTTCGGCTCCACCATACACCCTGGACACCACTTAGTGGAATAGCACTTGGCAATATATATCCTATGAGGTCAAACACTATTGTGTTATCTTGTTTGATTGAGGAGTTCCTATGGCCACCTTTCGGCTCCATCATCTGACCCTAGACACGATCTTGAGGTATAATACTTGTCATAACAAAACCAACGAGCTTAACACAACGACGCTGTCTTATTTAGTTCAGGAGTTCCTGTGGCCACCTTTGGGTTCCATCATCAGACCAGCTCCATGGTATCATATGTTTGAATTGTCTCCGAAGTTTTTATAAGTATGCCAAGTTTCAGCTCAATCGGATGCCAGGAAGTGCTTGAAAAATAGATAGCAAAAGGAGTAACTGGAAACACACGAACTAAGAAAGCTAATAAAAATCGTATACTACGCGATAATTGAGTTTAAATTAAGTTAAAGCATACAATTTTGGGGGAACAGCTATATATAAAAGGGATAATAACTAAAAAAAATTGTTTGTCCGTCATGTAGATTATTAAAAAATATTGGATTTGTTTTTTTACGTAATCAAAACATTACGGCTATACATTGAGTTCTAATATGACATGATGTCACTGCTCGCTAGATTTTATATGTAGCTGTGACGTAACGAGCCCCCACTCCCCAAGTTTAATGTGTTTTATCTAAGTCATTTTTACATAATATTTTAAAATACGTTTCTTTTATTTTTTTATTATCTGATTCACGGACTAAACAGTTTTTCTCTTTCTGAAAAATTCTACTTTTGTCCGCATTTCACAGAGAGAGCTGTCGTCCACATTTCTTAGATTTAAACATATATACAGTACCAGACTCTCGTTCTAGGACTCCTGACGAATCTTTAAAATTACATGTTTATGAGACAGATGAGGAAATACTGGTTAGGGAAAGCACACGTAGGAAGGATTTGAGAAATAAGATTTGTCCTCACTTCCAACATCGTGAAGATCAGTTCACAATATCAAACAGTGCAAATATTCAAAGAGTTACCACTACACTTGAAAAGCTTGATTTAAATTTAAAACAAAGTTTCAAGCATTCCTACTAGATAAGTGTCTTAAGAGCGGCCAGCCTGTCATACTTTTCATACAAACGCTCGTACGTGATTATGGCGTTGAAACACATCTTTCAATGAAAATTTTGAACTAATTTGTATCATGTGCATAGTGCACATGATACAAATTAGTTCAAAATTTCTCTAGTTCTCTATTTCTCTCTCATCTAGGCTTCTATGAAATAAAATTAAAATTTGGAGAAAGAAATTCAGTATAAACCTCAAAAAATCTGTTTTCTGCACACATTTTACGTGAACTTTGGCCGTTCATAATGTACTCATAAATTGTAAAAATAAAGAAAACATCTACATAGAAACATCGCACATGTAATGGAGATTCTAAATAACACACATTTATTTCACAAAATTGTAAGGCTTTCTCAAAAACACGTATTTCCTGGAACAAGTTTTATGAAATTTCCGCACACTATTTTTCGTTCAATGTTTATTGCGTTCTCACTTGCCTGTTAGCATTAACATTGCGCTGGATGAAACAACAAGCTTTTCAATCATGCTCGTGTTTACGATAGACGGACCGGGAAGGGCCCTCTAAGTCTGTTGACGACATGTAATATTATGATCATGCGTTCTTCTCCCGTCAACTTAAGTGGGTATGTTACTATGCGGGGGTAGTCGACTGAAATTATTGTTTTATGTATGTTAAAAACATTATTTTTAAATGACAAATGTATGATTTCTTTTATATTTTTGAGTTGCCATTGAACTATTTTATTTGGATTTAATTTTTAAATGTTTTCCGATTCTTAATTTTTGTGAGTTGACATTGAATAATTTTATTGTTTGAGTTATGTTGTTAATTTTTAAATGACCGATGTTTTACGTGTATTATGAGTGCTTTTTGTGTACAATTACCTCAAACACAATGTAAATCTTTTGAGTAGCGTCGACAAAGGGCTTCAGGCCCGTCATCCAGGTTTCAAGAAATAAGTATAGAACAAGTTTTGCCTAAAAACAATAAGTTTTTATTGGATGATGTATAATTTAGTTCGGTATGATAAGATTAAGTTTAGACGTGATGAATGGTCTTTTATGTATTACCCAAAAAAAAAGAAGACATAATAAGACATATCAAGACATCATTTTTGACCGCCCTGAAAATATTCACAGCTAAAAATAATACTAGTTGTGTTTCAGCATAACTGGAGGATGTGTAGCTTTCATAGTTAATTACGACTCACCGATCGTTCGTTGACTACATGTCGGGCAACCCCACCCAGCAGTTTCACTAAATTTTCATCACCGCGTTTACAAGCCCAGTGCATCGCCGTCTGAAATAAATTGACGAGTAAACTTTCAATATTTATATCCATACTCCAGCACCCTTATACCTACTAGTAAAACTGCTAATCTAATTATAGTGCAATTTCGGAATCGAACCCAAATAATAAAGTTAAATATTTTGATCCTAAGACCAAAACAAGATTCCATCACGAAAAGAGTTTAGTAGGTCGAGAAACAAATTACTTGATTGTCAGCCTTTTATTTTTATATATGTAAAACACTTTGATGGACAATATAATGCCGAAATTATAGCTCTTTATAATCGGAACGCATTAGGATGATTTGCATCCAGATTAAAGATTATATTTTGGTGAAGGTAGGTGTTATTAGCATAGTTATAGGAATTAGCTTGCTATCATCATTGGTCATTTTAATATTTAAAACTTTAAGGTAAGTGAAGCATAATTTTAAGGAACCGTATTTTAAATGAAGGTTGCGTTTAACGGCAGGTAATAGTTAGCAATTTAAGCTGATTTTACTAGTTGTTTAGTCTATAAAAATCGGAGTCCGTTATTAAGTCAGTACCTTAAACAAATTGCATGTTTTTTTAAGTTTTATACATGTGTAGGTACCAGCATAAAAGTATGTAATTTGCGTCACTTGATTTTCACATCACTGAAGTTTTTATGATCCCTATTCAGGTACATCTCGATCTCACTGCAATTGTCGAGGGAGAAGAGATGTAGGTACCTAACTAAGGAAGAATTGAAAACAAACGTAAGTCTTAAGGCGAGGTTCTTCGAGCGTGCATTTTTGTTCTAGAGGTGGCAGCTGGGCGCGAGTAAATTGTGCCGTGAATTTCGTTAATTTTGGGTTGAAAATTAAATGTTTTACGATATTAACAATGTTAAACCCGACGGACATTACATTATCATAGACGTTTATTTTGATGTGATTTTCAATACATAATGTGGTATAATATTGAAATAAAATTATATTAATCTACAAAATAAGGGTATGTATGGATTTTTTTCTATCGAGCGAACTTTATCCAATTATGTAACGAGTACCCGATGTACCTCCAGAAAGGTCTCAAAAGCAACATATAATTTTTTCACCTGTTTAATCATTACCGTTTCTAAATAAAATGACATTAAAATTACATTTCCTAGAGGTTAACTTGAAGAACCTCGCCTTAAACTAAACTAGAAGGGGCGGCGACAGTTTGCAATAAAACACAAATGTTCTAATAATTATAATAGGAGGTTAAATAATAACATTGTTCTTGGATCAAGCCAATCAGTGAAGGAGTGATCCAGACCGACTGGGAAGTATCTCCAGGGATCGTCCATTGTGAGAGTGTATGGAGGAAGCCTGTTTAGTAATTACTCCGACTAACCGGCTTCGGATATTGAAACTGCAACTACACAAAATCTCTGTCGTTAATAGAGAACCGAGTGATTATTTCTCATCAGATGAATTAATATGTAACAGTAGGCACTAGGAAGTGTAAAATTGTATGAATAAGGTATTTAAAAGAACGCCTAGAAAAATTCCCATAATTTTTTTAGTTGCACAATTCGATTTCATCTAATGAAAATACTTCTATACTACCTTCTACGGGCTACTGCATATTTGATTACTTTTTCGTTTTTTTTTTGTTGATTGTACTGTTGAGGTAAATAAAGGATATTTTAGACTACAGTCAAACATATAATTATGAAAGTTATGGCACACTAGCTTTTGGCCGCGGCTCCGCCCGCGTAGACGTTGGTTATCGCGTAAAAAAGTAGCCTATGTCCTTCTCCATATCCTAGGCTATATCTCTGTCATTCTGTCATTTCATGACGATCGGTTCAGCGGTTTAGGCGTGAAAACGTAACATAAAGACAGACAGAAAGAGTTACTTTCACATTTATAATATTATTATGGATGTTTTAAATATAGGTACGAATCAGGGCTTGTTAACGTTACCAAATAACAAAATAATAACCGTTACGTAACGTTAAATTTCAATGTTATACCTTACTAACGTTACAAAAATTTAACGTTACTTGATAACATTACCAGTAATATAACGTTAATTAATATTAACAAAAATGCGATAACTAACGTTAATTTAGCTACGTCAGGTACGCTATCAGGCAGATTCGGGCAACGTTTTGATCGGCACGGCATCAGCGAGGCGCGAGGGCGGGCTCCCGCCGCGCCGCGCGCCTCAGGCACCACTACTTACATCTCACCCGTTTTAAATAACGATAAAATAAAAGGTAGCATAAATAACGTTAAATCGATTACCGTTATTCTAATAATAACGTTAACTCTGTCAATAAAAGGTAACGTTATGAAAATTTACCGGTATTTAAAGCCTTGATACGAATTGTGAGATAGCTAGCTGCCATTTCTTAAATAACTGTAAAGACCAAAACTGATCGCTGTAATGTAACAATGAGAATGTCTACGTATATGTAGGAATGAAAAAGCGTCGGCGAATACAGATTTAATAGTGATGCGATTGACCCACGCTCTACCGGAGCCCATAAAATCTCCGTCACCTTAGGTGTGCCAAGGTTTTCAGTCAGCAGTTAAGTCTTGCGAAATATATTACTTTATCCGAGCCGAGGGTACGAGTTACGTACCAATCGGCGTATGTACAAGATGTAGGCGTGATCGTCGCTGATTCAGTGGGGTAGTTAGTGGCGGGCGGTCCTAGGTTCGACGTCGCCGGGAGAAATATTGGCCCCAGGGGAAGCGCTGTTAATTTGCAGCGCACATTGGGCACAGGCACGATTTTCCACGTATCTACCTACGCGTTTAGAGTTGACTACGTCAATATTGGTAGAGGCAATTTCGTTCTATACAAGTATTTCCTTTGTTCAGTGTAAGCATTGAGTTTGTTCCATTTTACATACGTATTTTAATGACAGCGTGTGTGTGTTTGTACAATAATAGCACGCGATAGATGTAACTTTAAATTATGTGTAGTTGGACAATATTCAAAGGTTCCATGATTTCATGAATCACACATTAAGGAATCTTTCTATACCCAAAGTCTCAAATTCAGATAATTTACGTAAACAAAGGGCATATCAAAAAAATATTTTCGTAATGGTAATTCACATAAAATGGCGAAAATACCGTTACATTTTCTTTTAAGTACTGAATTTAAGAAATAATAATTAAAAAATAATCATACCGTAATTATTTTTAGAAATTTTCGGTTTTAAACAAAGTTATTAAAAAAAGGAGATTTTCTGGTATAAAATATTTTATGATACTGGTTACAATGCAGGAGATCCAAACATTTTCACATCTTTTACATCTTTAACAACACTAATGAATGAGAGTAGTAAACTCTCATTCATACATCATATTGTATGTAGCATATTCGATTCGATTTATATAAGAAACAAACCGTTGAAATACCGATAAAAACAGAGAATTTTTATGACATTGTGACCTCCAAAATAAGAAAATGAAAGATAATTAGAAAAAAACTAATCAGCGCATTTAGAAGACGAGAATGTTCAGCTAATTATGCGCTGAACAGATTTTGAAAATAATCTTAATTTTACCCTAAAGTAGTATCACAAACATACCTCGAAATGTTGTTGGGCAGAAAGAGCTGTTTTCAACGCTTGATTTACCTAACATAATCCACCTCGATCTACAAAAAAAAAAATACTAGCTATTACTTATGTTATGTTTATTTCTGTGCAATAATAAAATTTCATGTTATTTCTTTAATTTGTTAAAAAAAAAATATATAAAGTTGCGCAAATAACTCACCGCGAGTGAATTAACCCTTAAGCCCCAGGGCTATGACTCTCTTTAGGTAAGGTTTGCATGACATATAATTTGACATTATCGAGCAGATGCGAAAATAAATTTATATGACTGCACCGAAGCAGAGAAACTGTAAAGTCCTATCTTGAACAGATTTTTTTTTTCTCAAGCGCTTTATTTGACCAAAACATAAAACACTGACTGAGTTGTTCTGCCTAGGATGGCTTACACTCTTACAGGTTTTAAAGAGGGTATCCTCGGATTACTTGCACCTGGGGCAGTCTGGGTCATGGCCCCTACTTAATCTTTTATAAGGCACTGACGGAATTAGTGCGTCAACCCATATTTTTTGTAATGTTTTAAAGTCACATTTCATATCCATACAAATATTTTAAATGTGAAAGTAACTCTGTCTGTCTGTTTGTTACGTTTTCCCGCCTTAACCGCTGAACTGATCGTCATGAAATTTGGTAGAGATATTATAGCCTGGGATATGGAGACGGACATAGGCTACTTTTTTACGCGATAACCGACATCTACGCGGGCGGAGCCGCGGACAAAAGCTAGTAAGTATATAAATAAAAATGAAATGCTGTTCGTTGGTAAGCGCATCACTTAAGAACGGCTGGACCGACTTGGTTATTTTTTTTAATGTTCGTAATAGTCCGAATTAGGTATTTATGGCGAGAACATTTTGAGAAGTTTCCCGAAACAAATTCTAATACTCAATACCAGAACTTAATAGAAAATTAGACAGGACAACGTCTGTCAGCTCAGCTAGTTCTTAATAAAACGGTTCTGCCGAACATAAACGATGGAAAACCTTCGAGCGTCGCAAACTAGGTATTTATAAACAGGTAACTACAGCTACTCTACCACCTAACCTTCTGATTTAAAGATATTTAAATAATACCATGGTAAAATGGACAAAATTGTCGAAACTTTTATTACTTGAATACGAGGTTTTTGCTAATTTGTATATGTGAATTTTATGTTATTTGAAGTGAAAACTTCTTTAGGCGCGTTGAGCGATTTTTGGTAGGGGAAAAACTTATGGATTCGCGATCGTCATCGGAATTCCGACAGTCACAAATACGAATTTCAAAATACCTATTTTCATAATTCCGAATGGTTCAAAATTCTTAATATAACAACTCCGATTTATCATTCATTCTACTTTTATAATTCTAACGTTTATAATTAATATTCTCAAAATACCGAGTTTCAATAAATCGAATACCTAACAATAAGTCCGAATTAATAATAATTCCGATTATTAAAGTACCGTTTAATTAGAATTCCGAAATAAAAACGCCTTGTAAAACCTTGTGATTCACCAACAATAGAGGGGATCTGAAATTCGGAATAAAATATTTCGGAGTATTTGGGTGTACCCTTCCATGAGCTATATGTATACTGTGTATATGGGTATATGTGTAGTTTTTGGGTGAACAAAAATAATGGAACTCGCGTCATCGTCACCGAACGCTTTCCATGAGCTATAATTATGTATACTGTGTATTATGTATGTGTACTTTTTTTTTTCGCCCTTTATTAATAAGAACTAACGTTCTTAATAATTTATTACAATCTAGCCTAACAGACTAATAAGCAATTTAACTCTAACTTATTATTTTACGTGATAGATTACATAACTAAGAATAGTGTCAATTTGCACTTTTACATAGCACTTTCTTAGAGTCTGATAATGAATAAAAACACTTTGTTCATGTGTTACATGTATAGCACAGCATTGTTACTATTATGCATTCACTATTTATATACTACAATAACTCAAAAGGTTTAGTACTCTTTAGCCTACGCACTATGTCCGTGTTGTCTAGCAGCTGAATTGCCTCGACATTCACATGTCGGTGAAGTCTGTGTTCGTGGGCTTCAGCAAATTTTTGGGTGATGGTGGTGACGAGTTCCATGATAAGGTCACGGTGGAGGTCGTCATTTCTAATGTACCATGGTGCATTAACAACATCCCTGAGTACTTTATTTTGGAATTGTTGGATTATTTTAACATTGCTTCGTTTAGTACAGCCCCAAGTTGGATGCCATACGTCCAAATTGGCATAAGAATATGCTTGTATAATATAATTTTATTATGTATTGATAGGCAGGAGTTCCTTCCGAGTAAACAATACATACTTTTATAACGTATGTCGAGTTCCTGTCTATTCTTTTTGACGCGAGATTTCCAACGCAATTTGGCGTCAAGAGTTATGCCAAGGTATTTAGCTGTGTTAGCATAAGGCACTTGCATGCCGTTTATATAGATTGGGTGGTAATCGCAGTGTTTGTTAGTGAAGTCAATGTTAATTGACTTTTTGGGTGAACAAAAATCATGGAACTCGCGTCATCATCACCGAACGCTTTCCATGAGGTATATGTATAAAAGAACAATAATTCCAAAGTTTTGTGTTTTCACTTCTGTCGGTAGTCCTTATGACTGCGAAGTTTTTTTTTTTGTATTGTGCAGAATAAACAGTATTTTTTTTCTTTCTAGTATGCCTTATGGAATATCCTTGACAGGTATGCAGATTCTGCAATGTATGAAATAAATACTTATGACAAGATATATGCTCAATCAACATGTTAAAAACGTCGGTCATTTACCAGCTAATTAGCGCAGTTCTTTGTAATATCAGCTGGAGGGCATCCAGCAATCATAATATGAATGTTTTACTACAGCTGTAATTTACAAGTAATTAAACATACTTACATACTGCATGTTGCACGCGTTCACACCATCGGCGGCGGCAGGTATCGGCGAGCGACATGCGGGAACAAAGTCCAAATGTAATTAATCCTACATAATGATACATGAACTTGTAAAGCCCGACATAAAAATGTTACCATGGCAGCAGTTATTTTGAAAAGATAAGGGTCCTTTGAATATCCTTAAAATAAAAACCTCATTAAGGCGACGTTTCCGGGTCAGCGGACTACAGAATTTACAAATTTACTGTCGGCTAACCTAATAAATTTAAAACAGGATTACGTGGTCCGTGCACAAAGCAAAGCTTTACAATTTGCCCGATATAAATCTCTCGTCTGCGTCAAACGAGTGACTTATCATTTAAAACGAAATTACTTTAAAAAGGCCTAGACACTGAACAGTTGACTACCTTCTTATAACAGCTCTATCGTTGTTGGAGTCACATATGAGGCGTCTAATTTCAAACCCACCTAAAAAGATTTTTCTGGAAATTGAGTTATAGATGAGTTTTAAATTCAATAAAATTTAATCGCACTCCTTGTTGCACAACACATTTACACAAGTCTCCATTGGTCCGCCATTCTATTCGTAAGCTCACTTTGTGCAAAAGCAAGCGCTGTAATTGGTTGATTCCATTGTAGAGGAATTTAAATTTTACCCATGACATTTATAGTGGATTTTGTTACCAAGTCTAAGGTTGGAGGCTCAATTTAGTACTGTTATAGAGGGATTTTCTCGGAAATGAGTTTGTCACTTAGTACGGAATTGAGAAAACTTTCAAAAGAGAGAAAAAGGTCGGTTTGAAGGTAAAATCGTTTTAGCGGGGTTTGAAATTAAACGCCTCATATGAGGAAAAGCATGTACAGTACGACACAATTTAGATGTAGCATCGGCAAAATCTATGCATCAATATCACGAATGTATTTGGTTAAATGACTTTACAAGTTATTGTGTTTGCGTAAATATCATTTTCGCATAAAGCAGTAATAAAGATTGGTGGTTTTGGAGGCGCACTCTGTTCGGATGTGATCGGTTTTACGAATTTTGCCGATGCTACATCTAAATAGGGATGTGTCCTGGGTAAAAAAATAAGGAAAACTGTTTAGTCCCTCAATCTGATTAAAAAAAATTAGACACGTATTTTTTACTTTATCATATTATTAAAAAAATACTTAGATAAAACACATAAAACCCAGTGAGCAGTGACGTCATGCCACATTTGAACTTAATGTATCGCCGTAATATTATAATTACGTAAAAAAAGAAAAAATACGTGTCCAATATTTTTTAATAATCTACATGACGGACAATTTTTTTTTGTCGTCGTCCCTTTTGTTTCGTACTGTACCTACCTTTGTTCCAGATTTATAGTCTTAAATGTTGCACCGTAAAAAATATAATCTGAAAACATGGTTTGCAAAAATAATGACGCTTAGAAGTAGTTGTCGTAAGTTAAAAACATTGAACTATTATCAAACATCCGCCTTTATATTTGAGAGATATAGGTACGGTCAGCTCCAGAGAAATCTCACCCCCTAGCAATATATTTATTCATTGCTAGGGGGTGAGATTTCTCTGCAGCTGACTGTACAAGTGGCCAGCAAATCAAGCTACACGAAACTGTCAAATTTCTAATAATATTAAACTTTAAAATGTTGTTGATTAAGTTCAAAATCGAACGAGAAAATTTGATTTGTGGTAACTTGATGTGCTGGCCACCGTACTACTTACTAATTTAAGTCACCTATGAATTTACGTAGGTGTGTGAAATAGATGATTTGACGTTAAACATTGCTCCATCGACATAAGGTTTATAATAGCTTGTAGAGTTACGATATGTGATAGATAAGATACTTGAGTGCTCTGGGGGTTAAATTCACAAATATTACGAAACCAGTTTTAAAAGCAATAAATTTTATTCAACTTCAACTTCCTTACTTTTAAAAGTGTAAATTGTTATATATGTTTAGACGTTTAAAAAGCAATGTTATGTTTTGTGGCCAACGGAAGGCGAAGAAGGTCTATGTGTTAACTTGCTTTACTTTAGGTAGGTAGGTACTGAATGACACCGTGCCGTAATATAAATTACTCAACATTATTTTTTATTGTTTTGTATTAAAACTTACGTATCTCATGGCAGCCTTACTAGGTACCTAGGCATATTTGTAAGTGACTTAATTACTTAATGAGTGAACACTTGCGTAAGCAAGTTGCTGAAACAATCACTTAAAAATATGTTGCTAATAACTTATTATAATAATCCTTGCTTGGAAAATTATTAGGTTGAAACATAATATTTTAAATTATTCGAAACTTTGGTTTGAACATTCACTGACATCAAAATAAAGCAGCATGCCAAACTATGAAATAAAGAAAGGGCTAAATTACAATTGTATGTATACCTACAACAAGTTTAAATAAAACAAAATTTGATAAGGCTATCTAGATATTACCATATTTAAAAATAAAAAATAAAGTATTTTAAAGCTTTGAATCCTAACCCTATTTGTAAAAAATAAATAAAAAAAGAACGGAATAAAGTTACTCTAGATATAAACGTCAAAAAATGTATTGTTATACCGAAGTTATTCCTAGGATAACTTTCTTCCGTGTTCATTTGTAAGGTCCTAAGAGTTTCAAGATTATGTCAAACGACACTCCGGTGTGACACCGTGACAAGACGTCATGTAGTATTGTTTAGCGCGAGTGGCTATATCCTAGAATGGCGAGGACACGGCTCATGTCCCCGTGTGCCGACCAACATCCGCTACCACGTCATATTGATTGCGTTTGCATGTACATCAATTAGGATCCGCGGAACGATGCGTCTTCCACGCCACTAATTATCGTCTTGTCACTGTGTAATTATGCACATAGGTTGACAGCGACGTTGATATACGTGTCGAACTCAGAGTTACTATTAATCTCCATCTAGGTATGCATGCCTAGAAAGAGTGACTGATGAACATAGTTTAATAATTAGTAACCTAGAACGCAGCTAGTAGCTATTAGATATACAAAAAATGGAAAAGTTAAACAATATACTTACACCCTGTACACGATCGCCCACATTGTGAATACCGAGAAAAAAAAAATAACATTAAATTATTATAAGAATGTACCTACCTACCCATAGAAAATTTTGATTATCGAAGGAAGTAGTCTGATATCATTCCAGAACTTGTAGATTATCTGGGGCAAGTTGTACCTAGGCCAGCAGGTATTTGAAACTATTTATTGAAATACGTACCAAGCTTCACATAGCTAGGTATTTATTTACCCCAAACCACTTTCTACCCATAGAAAAATTTGATTTGATTATCGAAGGAAGTAGTCTGATATCATTGCAGAACTTGTAGACTATCTGGGGCAAGTTGTACCTGGGCCAGTAGGTATTTGAAACTAGTTATTGAAATACGTACCAATCTTCACATAGGTAGGTATTTATTTACCCCAAACCACTTTCTACCCATAGAAAAATTTGATTATCGAAGGAAGTAGTCTGATATCATTGCAGAACTTGTAGACTATCTGGGGCAAGTTGTACCTGGGCCAGTAGGTATTTGAAACTAGTTATTTAAATACGTACCAATCTTCACACAGGTAGGTATTTACCCCAAACCATTTTCTACCCATAGAATTTTTTTATTCGATTAGCGAAGGAAGTAGTCTGATAGGTATAATTCCAGAACTTGTAGACTATCTGGGGCAAGTTGTACCTAGGCCAGTAGGTATGTGAAACTAGTTATTGAAATACGTACCAATCTTCACATAGGTAGGTATTTATTTACCCCAAACCACTTTCCGGTTTTCCTCGTGTGTTTTTGTGGAAGCTTTTATTTCATCGACAACATGCGACGTAATTACTACGCTACTGTAATTACCATGATGTTGTGCCTATGTTACTAACCGTAAAAGGATCCTGAAACAAAAGAAAAACGGTATTTTACTAACTAAACCATAATAACGAGTCCGGTTAACAAATATTTGGTGGTTACGGCTGGACAAATTTAATAACATTGAAATCTAACGTTAGAAATCTTTTTTTTTATGTTATGGTGATAAAAAAGAAACTCGATGTGCAACACGAAATTGATTGGTTACATACAATACATGACCGCTAATACATGTAATTTAAAAATGTATCCAGGACTAATCGCGGGCGCATTTTATTTTAAGTATAGCAGAAGTTATTAGCGCCGGAAGAAATCGTCGGTTTGCGAACTTTATAAAAATTACCAAAATAACGATACTACATTTTGAGTAATAATACTGAATAAAAAATTTAAAATCGCGAAACCTTAGAGTAGGCTATATATTTTAGAGACAGTAAGACCTTAAATTTGGATATATATTATCAGTAATAGTGTACACAGTTTATGTAGTGTCTACTAAACACCTCTGCCCAGCCTTTCGGGGAATACTGTCTGTCTGTCTGTTTGTTCCAGCTAATCTCCAAAACGGCTGAACCGATTTTGACGGGGCTTTCACTGGCTGATAGTTAAGATATTATTAGGAGTAACTTATGCTACTTTAGAAAAAAGTCAAGCGGGCGAAGCCGCGGACAACAGCTAGCTATTGAATAAAGTAGGATTCCAACCGAATACTACTTTTTTTTTAGTTTGGAAGAATAGATTTAAAGTTTTATATCCTCTATTTAGTTTGTTGAAAATGACATATTTTGCACACGAGGTCACTTTTTTCTTAATTCTAAATAACAATAAAATATAGGTAAAAACAAGGTTTTAATGAACTAAAAATTACTAAATTAAACTTACGTAAACATAGAACTTTAATATTTTCTTAAAAGCCTGAGACTTATCTTTATGTCTAAGAAGGACACCTCAAGCTTTTAAGAAAATATTAATTCTATGTTTACGTAAGTTTTATTTAGTATCTACTTTTTAGTTAATTAAGAGCTTCTTAAAATAAGGTTTTTACTTAAATATGACAACATATTTAAGTAAAAACCTAAAATATAGATAATTAAACAAATTCTTGTGCTTAAAAGGACAACCTTTTAAGCACAAGAATTTGTTTAATTATCTGTTCTATCACCTTCCCTTGTAAGGTAGGTACTTGTCAAGATAAATCCAAATGGCCGAAACACAACAGGGCTATCTTATTTAGTTGAGGAGTGCCCGTGATCACGTCCCGGCTCCACAATCAGACCCTGGATACCATTTAGTGTAATAGCCTTTATGAATACATAGCAACATATCTTATTCAGTTGAAGAGCCGGAATGTGGCCATAGGAGGCCAAATTCCGTCTTCATCATCAGCCCTGGAGAACACCTAGCGTAACGAATCTAATGAAACTACACACGACGAGGCTATCTGGTATACTTGAGGAGTGCCAATAGACACCTTGCGGGTCTATCATCAGACCCTGGATATAACCTTCAGCTATAGTACTTAACAAGGCAAAGCCAACAAGTTCATTCACTATTATACTATCTTGTTTTGTTAAGGAGTTCCTACGGCCACATTCCGGCTTTATCATCAGACCTTGAACGTCACCTAGTATCATAGCACTTTTCAAGGCAAATCTGTAGAAACGACACATGACGGGGCTATCTGGTTTACTTGAGGAAGCCCGTGACCACCTTCCAGTTCCATCATCAAACTCTGAACACCACCTAATGTAATAGCATTTGTCATATCCATAGAGTCCAAACACGATTGTGTTATCTTGTTTGATTGAGGTGTTCCTGTCAATCGGATGCCAGAAAGTGCTTGAAAAATGGATGGCGAAATGAGTAACTGGAAACACATACGAATGAAGCAAACTAATATAAAGCTTGTAAAAAAGAATAATTAAGTTATGTTTTTACGATTTTGCCCCGTGTCTTGTCCAAAACCAAGTATACCTATATCTTATACTCGATTTGAAACTCATCAAATTCTTCGGGTTCACAACACGTACAGTCTTCATGTGCGCAATTCTTACCTTTAAGACATTGCGCCCATGCATGGTTCCATTGCATATATTCATATATGCAAAAGAGCCATGCATGGGCGCAATTTTTCAAACAAAATAATAAAAAATGTACTAGGTTAGTAAGTACCCGATATTACCCCGTACGGTTTTAGAGAGACAAAGAGAAAAATAAGTTAAAAGCATGGCACATTCAAAACCAAATTTTTGTTCATTTACACTTTTATGCATGCTTCTTTGCTAGTTTTTTTAAATTTATTTTCGCGAAGCCTGTATCAACGCCACTGAATGTTTGTTAACAAACTGATCAGAATGGTTAGTTGCAGTAGGCAAAGGCGCGCGTAAATTTGAAACTAAACTACCTTGTCCCGGTTTAACCCCCATACCCGGTTTTGGACTAATGTCCCCTACCTACATCAAATAGGTATTAACTTCTATTACCTATGTCATCACGAATGTTAATGAATGTGTTTTTTATTTGGGCTCGCTGATCGCTCCCACGATACCGCGCGGTCGATCATGAAAAATCAGAAATACCATTAAAAGTTTCGGAGTAGTGCCCATAATGTAGGTACCTACATCGCACCGCCTCAGCCGCTCGGTGATCGCCGAATTACCTACTCTAAACTGTAAAAAACGTAGATAAAAGGTGGGGCTGTGCATATTCCCATGATCGGAAGACGGTCAGACGGCGTTTTAATACACCCATAATCGTCGTTCGACGTTGGATCATATGAAATATGTAATACCGCTAATAGGTCTCGGTGGGCAGCTTCCTCAGCGGTCGCTCGGCCAATTTTGCCGTTGGTAATAACTTTAATATCCCATCAGTGCTATACCCCATGCGTGTACAAAGATGAGGCCGGGTAATGACTGTGCGACCGACGCGTGCACCCGCCTCCGCGACCGATAATTCACCTTTATTGAATAAATCTGTTTGATTACCGTATTGCACGCCACGCTTTATCGTTTGATTGCGCTTTTATTGGAACGTTTCAAATGCAATCAATTTTGAAAGCTTAATCTAAGGTCCGACAGCGTCATTTCTATAATCCTTTGATAGACTTTTCTCTCCTCTTTTTTTATTGAGCCAACAAAACGTCTTTCAAGAAGTCTTTCTTGAATGGCGTTTTGTTGGCTTAATAAAAAGTCCTCTATAGTCAAAATTCAATCCGCCTCTGTGACTCGCAAGATATCTTATATATCTATTCTATTCTATTATTTCTTATATTCTATTTCTTATATATTTAGATATCTTTTATTTAAGTACTTAGATGATACACCAATTTTTAGGGTTCCGTGCCTCAAAAGGAAAAACGGAACCCATACAGGATCACTCGTGTGTCTGTCTGTTTCTCTGTCCGTCTGTCACAGCCGATTTGGCCTAATCTACTTTTGACCTATTAAGTTGAAATTTGGTACACACCAATTTCTGTAACCCAAACATGAATGTATAACGTAAAAAAAAAATGAATTTTGAATATGGGTTTCACTTATGGAGGAATAATAATAAAATTAAAAAATAAATAAATTGTAAGCTGTACCGTGTGACATATTGGGGGAAAAAAGATATATATATATATATTAAAAAATCATATTTACGTTATACGTCCGTGTTTGGATAATTGATAATTATAGGTACCAAACAACTAAATAGGTCGATTAGATTTGGAGCAAATTGGCAGTGACAGATAGACAGACACACGACTGATCCTATAAGGGTTCCGTTTTTTCATTCGGACTGACGGAAGTTACGGAATTCTAAAAACTTAATTATGAACATCTCATCAGTTAAAATTATCATTTCAGATATTGCAAGCTACATTAGTAACTCAAATTTGTTTGTAAAATTACTAAATAATCAGTTAACTTCAAAGCAGTGAACAATCAGTCGTCGAATGTCATTTTCGAGAAATGTTGTCCGACATCGTAAACGATGAGCTCGTATGGCTATAAGCATGGTGAATGAGGATTTCTAAAATAAGAGGCAATTTATTATCATAAGCATTGCAGACGCAGTGACGCAAACATTCGTCGACAGTTATTAAGCGCTAGAACACTGCATCAGGATGAAGAGGGCGCGCGTCCCTCGTGACTATATTGTCATCTCACTTGCTTGTGGCGTCACTTGCACTCACAACGTATACATAAATCAAAGCTCAGACAAATCCCACGTCATTATTCTTCTTCAATTTACGAATTCTTTAACGATACGTTCCGCTGATACGACACCTTTAATATCTTAATTACACTCGCAAAGTCTTGTATTTAATATGATAATTTAAAACAGTAACCTCAATAATATAATCTTGGATTAAGACTGCAATTACAAATAAAACGAACCGTCCATCAGATATTGTAAAAGCGATCACATTTTTAATCATACCTGCACTAAATTCTTATAATGACGAAGTACACAACGTAACTACAATCGGAGTGTATTATTTTTAACGTGTGGATATCGAGTGAACATTGTGAATTTAATTGTGGAGCTGTTAACGGGTGCACCCCGAGGATGTGTCGTTAATAGAGCGTTGTGTCTCTTCATTTTGTTTGAACGTTCACTGACTCCGTTATTTCGGAGCGACTAATAAATTGCGTGATGACAGGTGTCAGCTGCTCCACCGCCTCTGCACTCTTGCGTCGATGTCTCATTCCTCACGTTCTACTCCTAAATTCTCTTATTTTATCAACGCTCCGTTCAATTTTCGTTTCGTTCTCTCGCCATTTTATTTGTTTGTATTAGCATTATCGCTTCAGCTGCGTTAATTCCATGACACAAGTGTATATCTCGTGTTCATGGCGACCAAGACCAATATCTTAACTTATCGTTTATCGTAGTAATATACAAATTATAAGCTTCATTGAACTGTCAAATATTTCTTCATGAGAATCTTTTGATGTAAGTATTTATTTACTTCATATATTATTATATATCATACGCCTGTAAATCATGTAAATTTATTTATAAAAAAAAAAACGTTTTTTTTTATAGCACTCAATTGGTCATCTATATTATAGTAGCCACATTTTAGAATTTACTATCGTGAGACTTATGTATTACTTAGGGGATAGTCTATATATGAATAAGATTTTCCAGTAAAACCTAAGATTTACCAACTTTCGGGATTTTATACATAATTATATTGCATTTCTATTTTGATATCAATGTGAATTATACGTAGAGAAACTCTTTTGTCACTAACAATGACAATGATTTGGATTTTTGTAAATTCGACTAAAGCTAGAATTTCCAGTATAAACTGATCTTGCATTATATAGGATTTCCGTAACATGAGAGATCAGCTTATATTGGAAATTATAACGAAATAAAAATTAAACGGGCGAAGTTCTGGCCCAAAAGCTAATTGGTTATAGGTACCTAATTGAATTGCAGGTTGACCAATTGAGGCATTCTGATTTGGCGCCAAACATTGCAACTGTTTAATATGTATTATTAAGTTAAAATGAGGCATATTCATTGTGCATAGTCTATAAAACCATGACAGCCGCGATACTTTTTAGTTATTTTATCCTGAAGATCTTAAACGGATTGAAAAACGACCCAATTTTTCTAACAAATTATTATGAGCAACGAATACCATTTTGATCACTGAGGATTTCACGACAGGTCCTGATTTTTTTTTCTGTGGATCACACAGGATGGTGATCTCAAGGGGCGTGTCTTGGTCAATCTTGAAGACGAAAGGCAGAATTTGTGACTTTGTTAGGGGGATACCTAATAAAGTATGCAAAAAATTGATGATTAACAATGAAAAGCGATCACATTTTATAGTACCTATCAAAAGGTAGAGATTTGGTAGATGTTATTTACCGTATAAAATTGCCAAGTCTGAATAATATAATTAGGTAAATGATGGAAAAATATCTGGTATTTTTTATTTTATTTAATGTTTTATTTTGCGCACACCCTGAGTAAAATATTCCGATGCTGCATGATGCTGCCGTCCGTTTAAAATAAGACATTTTACATAAAAAGGATTTTTTTCCAAGGCGTGCACATTTAGCAACAGAGCCATAAATGAGCCATGTCATCTATGTCCTGTGAGAACATGTGGATGCCTCGCGCTATCCACGCAGGCAGTGTAGCAGTAGTTGTAGGTCCGGCTCAACATGTCGGCTTCGGCACAGGTCCCACCCGCATCCCCAAATTGAAGAACTATTCGCAAACATCAACACTCAAGAGGTTCAGACTGAAACTCGTAGGTAAGTGATTGACAGGTTGGTCCCTAGTTCAATTCAACCGATGATACCTAATATTATTTATCTAGGAATGGAACGTAATGAATGCATCATTGTGAAAAAGATCCTAGGCTTTGAGTGAGACAGATGGTGTATGCTAAAAACAAGATGACGAAAAAGACGATGAAAGACGTGCAGGGTTAGTAAGGCCTCCCCCCACAAGGTGGACCGATGATTTGATGAAAGTCGCGGGAATCCACTGAATGCGAGGCATAGGATCGGTTGACGTGGTGACGCTAAAGTGAGGCCTATAACAAGCAGTGGACATTGAAATGATTTGCGTCAATGTTGAGTCGCGCTGAGACTTGTTGGAAGCGCTCTACTTTAGTACAACTCAAGAGGACCCTAAAAAAAGCAGACAACGAAACGGTTTCCTCCAAAACAAACATGAGGAAAGAATAATATGATATAAATCAAAAGATATATGTATTTCTTTTTACTATCGTTAATTACAGAAGGGCGTATATAAATAAAGAACGCGCGCCCATTGAGGCGGCGTGGCGAGGCGATCGCCGCGGCGCGCCTTGTCGTTACAAGCAAATGCACTTATCTTACCGGGATGTGAAAAACTGTTTTCAACTCGCTGTCGTCGGTTAGTTTGACCAACACAATACATCCGAATGTACCCGGAGTCAATGCCTCCAGAGGTTACGTTTGAACAGGATTTGGAGACCAAACAAATAAAAAAGCTACAAATCAGAATGGGTCCAACACAGAAACAAAAAGAAGTAACACTTATTTTTATTGTATTCTATTGTATTGAATTGAATTGAATTGGTTTACATGCACGGTGTAACCGAACGAGATCCATTAAAAGTAATTTTCAGTGTCGATTAAAATTAATGATTCGTAATTAAAGTGTAATTATGAGAGAGAACCAGTATATCATTCGAGTCCGAGACGCGCCATCGTAAACCCGTCAGCGACTCCATGATAAAAATAAACAGAAGTCTTTGAAACATTATCGATACAAATAAATTGTCCGACCAAGAATGAATATCAATAAATTGAAAATGTAACTCGTAAAAACATATCATCGATTATTGTAAACAGCTGGCGGGCATTTATGCAAAACGAATCGTTCATTGGACCAATTCAACGGCGGTAGCGAAGATAGAAGAATTTTAATTGAAACTTACAGATTGGACCTGCGGCCTTGCGCCGCTCACTGACGCCCAGGCTCGCCGCCCGGGCCGCCCTGATGACTCGCGATTATGCACACTTTACAAGATCATAAGAACGAAACGATATTGCTACAAAATACTGTATACCTAAAAGCCAACACTAGGGAAATAAGCCTCTAAGCAACTCTCCAGAAACAGTAGAAACTTAGCAATTTACATGAATTTCAAACTTTTACTTGACAAAGGCCTTATTAAAATCTTGACGGGAACTTAATTTGCAATGACAGCTACACCATTAATCTTATTATAGCTTACACAACCTCGATCTTTTTTGTTAAAACACGAGCTTCCGGAACGTACTCTGAAGTAAATAAGTATTTCAACAAAGCCTTTTGAACTAACTTATTAAAGGAAAGTCCGTAACAATATTTTCTAAAAAGGATCGTAACAATCGTAATCAGAACTGTTTAAAATCCGCTGTTCTCCATCTGTAGGTAATTCTATTTACTCAATTGATTGTGACACTTAACCCGTTTCGTGGCAGGCGTGTGTAAATCTTTCTAACGGCTGTTTCACAAATAAAACCACGAGTCAAGCATTCGTGATAGCGGTTATCGTCCTGTTCTCATCTCGTTCGCTTTTCATTGCATTTGGTTAAACAAATAGAGGCCTCGTTGGGTCGGTAGGCAGATCCTAATTAAAAACTATATTCAGCCGCTGTCGTATATTACGCGGAGGCCTTAGGCAGTTAGTCACCACGTCTGGACACCTCCCAGTCGTTTAGCGTTCGTATTGCGCTGGGGCCAAAGCCGTGAATGAAAGACATTTGTTTGATAGGATGAAAGCGATGAAATCCCATAGTGTGTGAAAACGTCTTAACATTTTTTAAATTATTTTTGTAGTCCTTGAATGAGACAAATTCTGACCACTGGACCATCATAATAATAATGTTAATGTTATAAGTTCTAATAAATAAACTTCAGGATTGTCTTCAGAACTTGGCACCCATTTAGATCTCAAGTCTTTAGTCGGTGAAGTCGACAACCACACCATAATTGGACGTAGTTAAACGAAAAGGATCTAATCCACACAAAGTCCTCTTAGAGATATTGATGTTTGAAGTTTAAAAGATATAACATATTTTATATTTCCGTGCATGTAGCCCACATGCACGGAAATATAAAATATGTTATGTGTGGTTCTGAGGTTGATCAAAATGATAAACTTTTGTTATTTGCTTGGATCTTTTTACTCGCCGATATTTAGACTCAATTTGGTACAGTCAACTCATTTTTGACCAGGTTGTGGATTGGATCCTTTTCGTTTAACTACGTCCAATTATCATAATATTGAACTTGGCTCCCATTTTCACTTTTATGTTTTTGGTGGGATAACATTACTTTTTGTAAATAAAATTGACTATTATTCAAAAGTGATCTACTTATAAAATTATTCTTTGTTCCTGCGATTACGCTGTATAGTTTTATTTTTAGTACTATTCTCTACATTTTCTTGAATGTTTGAAATATTAGTGGGCATTGCCCATTCATTACCTGCAAAAAAAATTAAACGTTTTCAGCATAATGCTTAAATTGGCTAAGTCAGGGCGGTATAACGTTCGCAGGCGGTTGTATTCTAATATAGAACTTTCTTATGCTTTAATTTGACTAGGATCTAGATTGATAAGATGTCATACAAATATTTTTTCCGTACGGGAATCGAACCAGAGACACGCAGCGCAGCATTCAATCGCTTAACCACTGCGCCAACCGGGTCGTCCAGTGTTTCAACTCTAGAGAGTGCAACGTACCTAAGCTAACCCTCTGCTAAATATTGAAGTACCTATGTCGATAAGAGCGCTGTCAAGACTTGTGATTTGTGAATCGTAAGAGCATTATGCTAAACAAACAGGGAATTGTTCCCGGTGAACATATGCATTAATTAGTATCTGAAACTTAGTCTTGACACGTTCCAGCTTGTAAGTTAAATGTTTGATTAAATTTGAGGAGCTCGATAAGAGCGCTGTCAAGACTTGTGATTTGTGAATCGTAAGAGCATTATGCTAAACAAACAGGGAATTGTTCCCGGTGAACATATGCATTAATTAGTATCTGAAACTTAGTCTTGACACGTTCCAGCTTGTAAGTTAAATTAGGTTTGATTAAATTTGAGGAGCTCGTGGCTAAGTAATAACAGCCGCACGGGTCGATCCATCAGGTTAAGCTATGCTTGCCGGGTTTGGTCCGTGGATGGGTGACCATCTTTACATACCGAGACTCCTCCGTGCCTCGGAAAGCACGTTAAGCCGTTGGTCCCGGCTGTCATTCGTGGATCTTTGACAGTCGTTACGGGTCGTCAGAAGCCCAAGTCTGACCAGTCTTACCAAGGGGTATCGTGTTCCCCAGTTACTGGGTTGTGGAGGTCAGATAGGCAGTCGCTCCATGTAAAATACTGTTATTCAGCTGCATCCGGTTAGACTGGAAGCCGACCCCTACATAGTTGGGAAAAGGCTAGGCAGATTGATTAAATTTTATGGTAATTTTATATGCGTGTTTTCCTACAATCTGCATTTCCACTAGCTTGCGTTCATGTAAATATGCTGACGAATCCTTCCTTACGTGTACCTACATACGTTTGTGTCCCACACAAATCTATTAAACGATTATTGACAACAGGAATCCAATCTTGTCTCTTGTAAACAATTTACAAATATGCAAAAGTAAGTTTTATAAATAATTGGTATTAAATTACGTAAAAAAATACGATAAAATCAACCTTTCATCGTGGAACTTATTCTCTTGCGAAGAAGAAAAAATAAGTTTTTGCTCTTATAATTTTGCAAGGCTTACCTAATAAAATCGATAATTAGAATCCAATTTTTTTTTTTTCAAATATTATAAAATCACTGTTTTCTGATTTTTTCCTTCGTACACAATTACCTAGCTGGATGCCAAATTTGAAATTTATAGTACATTTGGAAGTGGGTGAGGTTTATGATATATATTTGAGTCAATCAGTCATGACGATTTTTGGACGTGAGTATCTATAAAAAAAAAATGGAATTAGTCAAGAACATGAGTAATGTACGGTTGATTTGCAAATATGCCCTGCGCGACCTTTTGTTACACAACGAATATTTCATCGCGAAACGAACATTCATTCGCAAACACAGCTATTATAATTCGTTTTGAGGGTTCCGTAAGTCTGAATGAAAAACGGAACCCTTATAGGATCACTCGTCTGTCCGTCGGTCACAGCCAATTTGCTCCAAATCTAATGGTTAAGTTGATATTTGGTACACATAATTTTCTGTTACCCAAACACGGATTTGTAACGTAAATAAATGAATTTTGAATATAAAAAAACTGCACAGTTGGGAGGGTTTCAAGTATATTTTAAAGGGCTATGTCCAAATATGGTGTTTTTTTTATCGCACACTAACGCCACCTTATTAGATTTGTAGGTACAGTACTTCCATATAAACAATAGTTACTATGGCAGCTTAGCTCTAAAGTACATCCGTCTCGAGTTATGCGCCCTAATCTATAACGGGTACTTAATTAGAAAACTGAAAATATTCGTTACTTTTAATGGTCCTATACTATTTATTTCATGGTACAAACTCCATTGGACAAGTTTCAATTAACTGTAACAATGTCATGAGTATTTTATTACTTACTTACTTTACTTATTTGCCCTAGATTTCAGAAAAAGCCCTTTAAATTAAAAGAAATAATTTTAAATTTATTTAAGAAATTTATATTTCGTAAACAATTTAGCCAACAATTTTGAAGAAAAAAATACAGAAAATAGATCGTTACATATAATAGATTACAGTAGAACCTATAAGAAGTCTATGGTTTTAAAATATATTTATAAACACTTGCAGTAGGAATGTATGGGAGGACATGTATTTCAACTGCAAAGTTTCTCCTTCAATCCGGAATTGGAAATTCGGGCAGCCGAGCACGGCTTTGAGACCATAGAAATACAAAAAACAGGAGATGTGGCAAGGGGGTGTGTCTGTGTCCGCGCGCAATGATCAAAATGCTCCTTGCATAGACAAATGGCGGTCTTCGCGAACTAGTGCGCTTTCGACCGTGATCGTGACAAATTATAAGAATGCCGTGTTATTCAGTGATTACTTGTATAAACCGAAGCCATAACAAAATGTTTGTACATCATGGAATCACTTACCATATGTTTTTAACTATGACTTTAAAATCATAAAAACGACAAGTCGTAAAATATTTCTTGCTTTTACTACGTTATTTGTTTTTATACATAACAGCGACTGTATTATTTTTGCAATAAATACATTGCTTCATAACCACTACGTAAGTATGACGCTAAGTGACTGGACAACGCAATGTAAAAATCACAAAACGATACTTTGTGTACGCGGTTGCATCGCGTAGTACGGCCGCAGTATCTTACCGCAAGCTGAATGATGTGCTTGTGCAGATCCATAATAACGTAGGCTATCGACAATAATGTCGATTGTCTAATGAATATATTGCTATTAGTAGGGGTGTGCAAGATTGCGATAGTGTACAAGAATACGCAGAGCGATTCTCCAATCAGGAAATTGTTTTCTGCGGCCAACATCGGTTAACAGTGCACCATCAACTTAACGTGTTGGCACAAGAATTTTCGTTTTTCATACAATTTCCGATGATTTATTCGACAAAAACTAAATTTGATACCTGTGTTACAATATTTAGGTGCTTTGAAAACGTGATTGTAATAAATTTAATCCAGGTAAGCTGTTTATGAGTGTCTATTTCTATCAAATTACTATCGAAACGTGTTTCACTTTAGTTATAACGACGTGCTGGCCAGAAGATGGCAGTAGTGGTCTTTCAAAGGACGTTAGTGCACCATGTGCAAGAGTGCGCATTGCCACCGTGTACAAGAATGCGCGCGCAGACTTGTACACTGTATCAGACTTTTATTTAAGATGCTATGTGTTTTATAATGATGTGTTTACTGTTTTGCTAATAAAATTATTATTTATGTTTTTATGATGTCAAGAAGACAAAGAGCAACTGGGAGAAAAAATGAAGATTCGAATGTAACAGAAGGAGTTTAATTATTGGAGTAGTCGCAGTATCCAAAATCATCTGTCGCGCCACCGATAAATAAGTAAAAGGTCTGAAATTTTAAGCAGCTCTCTACAGAAAAGAATAGTCGAAGAAGAATTTAAAAGAAGAATGTAAACGTTTATCCAAAAAGAGTAAGACTTTGATTTAACAGTCTTACTCTCAATCAACCGTTTTAATTTGTAAACCGTTTATTATTTATTTTATTTTCAGGTCCCCACAAAAGTTTTAATACAATAATAATTGGAAGAATCGATAACTTTTCGATTTAGTCAATCATTAGCGTATATTATGTAAAATAAATGGCTTTTGCACAGCACAACAATAGAGCCCGATGTTTTCGTGTGAGTTGTACGGTGCATGGTAAATGCGCGTTGTGTTTGATGCGATAAGGTTTATAATTGATTGTGTAGTAAGTTTCGATTTATGAATTGCGAGTGTGTTCGCAACTTCGTATCTATTGCTTTTACTGAACTGCATGTGTAGTTGTGGCGAGTGGTAGGGACAGACTGGAGACATCGGGTTTCGATACATTTTCAGCTGCAGGGCATATCTCCTTCTTTCTTATATCTATGTTTGAGACGGAATCCTCAGGGCGCGAGTGCTACTCGCACGTGTCCGATTTTTTTTGTGTTTTACATTCACGTAGTCACCGAACTATTCATTTTCATAAATAAATGTTCGCGGCGTAACGAAAGGTCGCGCAATGAGTGGTAGCAAACTAAATTCGTGGAGCTGCTCGCGGTGAGTACCGTTTTTAAGACGTAACACGAAATACGTGATTACGGGTGGGTCGCTTGTACAATTGTGCAAGGGCGACGTGAATATGACACACATAAACCTTCCGAAATAAATGGTCTAAACGATGGTAAAAACCGCATCGAAATCCATTATGTAGTTTAAAAGGTTTAAGCGGTAGGACAGACAGATACGAAAAGCGGCTTTATTTTATAATATGTATAGACACCAAGATTTCTTTTATTCTATCTATCATACCAATGGTCTATTAAGAACACCATTAATTAAAAGTAAGATAGGTACCTACTTCGACCACTTCATAATCAGAAGCCAATTAAATAACAAATTACAAATACAACCAAACATCTCAAGATAATAATATACAATATCGAATTGAATGTTTGATCAATCCATAATTAGAAACAATTGTAAACACAAAAACTATAAGCGAGAGAGCAAGCGTGCGCTGGAAGCAGCCGGGATCCGATTCTTGTTTATAAGGCGGCCTGCCCACCTCGTCTGCACTAAAAGTTTGATCTTATCTTCAATATTTTAATAGGTTCCCGCGGCGGCACCTTCGCCAGTAATTGTATAAAGTATCTCTGGAGGAATAAATTCAATATTCCGTCGCGGGGCCGGCCGACCGGGGATCCCTCCGCTTAACCTCGTGATAAAGCTTAAATCAACACACGAAGTAATTACAATCGAGCCACACTTCATCACAGATGCGAATAGTGATTAACTATCTTCGTCTTTGGTTCCGCGGTGTTCGAACTCAGCTCCGGCCTAAGTCGCCTGCCGCTGGCCAATTAGATGGGAAATTGGATGAGATCTCATTTCAGTGGATGTGACAGAAACGTTTCTCCAAGGGGTTTGATAATTTGGTGTGTCTTCATAGTTTATTCTGCTTTACATACTAGCAGAATTGTCATTTATACGTAACCAGGTCTGGTTGCTAAGCAGTGTTGCTTCGTTTCGGTTTGAAGAGTAATTATGGTACTTATCTACATGAGACATTTTTGTTTTCTCCGTTATTTTAAATAAACTTAACAAGCAACAATCTCTCTTCTAAAATTAAAAGGCACATTTCTCTAAATAGAAAGCAGACAGAATATCGTCAACCGTCCCTTTTAATTTTGATTAATTAAAAGTTTTGCATGGAAAAGAGTAATCTTAACGCAAGGGTTGTACTTAGTGAACTTCTTTTGTATTTTATCCTATAAAGAGAAGTTTTTCAGTAAAACAACGCTCAATCTGCAACAAAATATAAAAGTTTTACAATAAAGTATACGCCTCGGGCGGGGAGATCATCAAAGACGAGAATAAATCCTTTTTCTAAAGTTGTAGGTACTCTATTCACAAGTATTTAAAAGAAAGTAATGATAAAAGGATTCATAAAGAAGACAAGAAATGGTTTGAATTATAATACAATAAATAACAAAGCGCGAGAGAAATTAGAAAGTAAACTTCTGTTTCTAAAGTCGGGCAGGCTTTGGTTTCCCACTCAGTACGACATATGAAGCGACGAACGTACGGTTAGACATATCTTACAAAGCGCTGTAGTATTTCAGCTTAATGCAGAAACAGTGTCTATACGTATATTCGCATTTATACCATAATGAGCCCGTAACACGGCGCTCGAATTCGGTACTGCCGTGGGCGGGCGGCGGCGGGCTCGCACCTACTTTGCTGCAAGCGGCCTCTCCCAATTAGCCTTAAAATAATGAACATGTTTTATATTTCCACCCGAGTGCGGCGTGTACTTATCCCCGTTTGCCCCGGGAGGTCATGCGGCTGTGGCCCTCTCGCGTTGTTTTACACGGGAGTACCTTCAAGTAGGTAATATAATAAAAGGGACACGTCGGTGGGTTTTGGAAATATCTGCGGTGAGTTGGGCGGTGGTAACGTTTTGTGTGTAACGGGATCCCTCAGTATAATAATTCAAAGGGATTCGTCAGTCCCCCGGTTGATGTTTCTTTTATTGTTTATTAAACCGTAAGGAGTGAGATAAGATACAAACTCAAGAATTAAACACAATATTTAAAAAAAAAAACCAGTCAAGTACCTACGTGTCGGACCACGCGCAGTGAAGGGTTCCATAGTTGGAATGAATATTTTCACATGCACGATATTGGTTTCATCGACAGCAAAAATAAGTTTATTTTTCAAAGAAACTGAAAAACACATTATTTTTACGGTAGTAACCGAAAAAAAGATACATCTTTGTTTATTAAGGCGTTCCTTAACGGGCTATACCATCCCGGCAATGTGTGGCGGTACTATTGGTAACTATTGCTCGACCATCTCGAAAACATTTTATTACAGCATATGGCTGAGCAATCAATGGCTGGACCACGTATTGCAATATATCTGCAGCTAGGGCAATGTTGCCGGCCACTGTGTTACAGCCATATATTGCAGTAAAATATCGCCCGTTTACCCGCACCCTAAAGCTAGACATTCTCGGTCAAATTTAAATGCCGTAAAACCAACTTTGAAAAGGAAATCTGGTGTCACGCAAAACCACAGAATCGGCCGAAATCAATGTAGACCTCAGTGTCAAGTAAGTCGGCAAGTAAGTTAGCTTTGCGACTCTTATCTCATTGTAATAAGGTATTAGCACATTCACAGTCATTTTGATTTAGCAAAAAGGCAAAAAAAAAAAAAATCGAGGCCACTCCAGGTTTACTCCAATAGAATTTCATGGTTAAATTTGAGGACGTAAAACCAACTTTCAACGACGTGAAACCAACCGGCTAAAAACCAATGGCGCACGTCATATCGGCTTTATTCCAATAGCATAACTCAATTTTTTTTATTACCTTGTAACTCTTATCTTATTGAAATAAGGTATAAATTAGAATGATTGCCAAGAGTTTGATCAAACCCATTTCGAGTTTAATCCCACGCACACATGCGACCTCAGTAGTGCTTTGAGCGCGCGTGCGCTATGATTGAGAAACCTTTGACCGTGTCGATACTGATTCCGCCGCCGACGTAAAAATTCTCAATAAAAGGCTGACAACGGGGTGTTTTACCCTATAATGGCAGCATTAGTGTCAGCATTGTCAAAGGTTCGACAGAAAAATGTACGCATGGCACCGTTGCGGCCGCATGTGTGCGTGCGCTGGCTGATCAAAGTCGATGTGAATTTTATAAAACTCTCGGCGATCATTCTAATTTATACTTAATTACAATAAAATGAGAATGTGACTTACTATTTCGAGTTATGCTATTGTAATAAAACCGTGAGTGATCTCCAAATTTGACGTGCGCGATTGGTTTTACCCGGTTGGTTTTACGTCGTTGAAAGTTTGTTTTTGTCCTTCAAACTTGACCGTGAATGTTAGACTTCTCCAATACTCTACAAGCTATCTTCAAAATTTCAACGATATGATGCCAATAGTCTCTTAAGTAAATTTGCTATGTACCATTCGGAAAGACTAAATTATAAAGGGTCAGTATTTGCCTATTACAAAAAACAGGCAAAAACTGTTTTTTAGCTACGAAAAATGCACTTCCGTGGAACACTGATATTCATCATGATTGATTTGTTGGGTAAGTATTATTGCATAAGTTATCAGAATGACAAAAACATACCTACGTAACAATGGGTAATTGTTATGTAGGCGATGGCGTTCGGTCAAGTCAAGTAGAAGCTCAAAACATGCGACTGAAGAGAGCTTGAGAAGCCATGGTGAATTTAACCTTTTGTTAAAAGAGACTGGTCTTTGTTACGGAAGTTGTCTATGGACCAATAGCGATACGGTTTTGATATTTGTGTGGGATACCTCATCCATACCCTTGTGCAAAAATGTATGAAAAAATCATGCTAGACCAGATGTTGTCACATTTTAATTCAATGGGATTTTACATAGTTGCCAGTTTGGTTTCACGAAAGGTAGGTCGACGACTAACGCAGGAGTAAAACTCATCAGTCACATTTTGGAATCCTGGAAGAAGTCCCAGGATGCAATTGGCATTTTTTGTGACCTCTCAAAAGCGTATGACTGCGTTGACCACAACACACTGATCTGTAAATTACGCCACTACGGAATTCGTGGACAAGCTGCCGATCTTGTTCTTTCCTATCTATCAAACAGGCAGCAAAAGTACACGTTATCGAGGCGACGTCCTCGGGGTCTTTAGTTAAGATGGGCATGCCTCAAGGTTCAATTCTTGGCCCTTTTCTAATTTTAGTTTATATTAATGACCTTCCTTACATGATGGCTAACTTATCGGATATAATTTGCTGAAGACACTTCTCAATTTTTTTAAATAGATAGAAAAGATACGGATGTCCTTACATGTCAACGATATCTGGCTGTTCTTTCAAAATGGTTCGCAGCTAATAATCTTTTACTTAATGCGAATTATACTAAATGTCTTAAGTTCTCATATGTCTTATGGCGTTCTGCTGTGGGGATCGGCAGCTGGCGTAGATTCAATTTTGATTCTACAAAAGAGAGCAATTCGTGCGATCTATAAAATGGGTCCACGTGAGTCTCTTAGAAACTAAATTCAAAGCAATTGATATACTAACTCTGCCTTCTCTTTACATCTTAAAAAGTATTTTGTATGTTCGCAAAAACGTAGGACTTGTCAAAATAAGAAGCGATTTCCATAATATAAATACACGTAGTAAACATGAAATTGTGATACCCAAATTTAGATTAACTAAAACTAGCAAGTCATTTCTTATAAACAGTATCCGCTTTTATAACAAGTTGCCAAAGTCGGTTACAGAACTTATTGATGGAAAGTTCAAAACCCACATCAAACGTGTCCTTATCAAAAAAGCATATTATAAGATAAAATACTACGTTGAAGACAAGGAAGTTTGGAAATAATTCCTTCTGCACATGTGGCTTTCCTGGTACCTCATAAACGGCATAACTATTTAAATGTATATTATGCATTATTATGCTGCTGCCAAAAAACTAAGTTTTTTTTTTACAGACTTGACATAATCTTTTCATTATTTGACATTATTTACCTACCATTATTTTGAGGACATGATTTTTTTTTTTTTTTATTTTTTTTTTGTGTATGGCATCTCGGAGGTATAACCACTGGGGGTTCCTGCTCCTTAACCGGGCTTTCCTGTGGTGCCGCAAGCTCCTAACGAAGTTTACGCCTCCAGCCAGGGGGTTTTTACTATAATCTACTTAAGCTAGACGACTGCTCGCTAAGGGCACCCCAGGTGGGGCTCGAACCTCGGCTTAGGGCAGTGTCGGAGGGAGGGTGGCAAGGGACCGTCGGTGGCTGGATAATATCAGGGTTCTGATTATTAATCGGGGGAGTTTGGATTACAGGCTCAGCTAAACCACATGCTGGCACATCGTTAAGCGTCGTCAAGGGACGGGGAGGGCTTATTAATCGGGGTGGGTTTCGCGCGGGACCTCTAAAGCGAGGTCGGAATTGTGATCGTGTTCGTGTTGTGTGTACTCTTCGAGCTGTACTAGTTTCCCTACGACTCTCCTGGATGAGAGTGGTGGGGTCGTCTGGGTCGGTCAGTGCGTGCCTTGGACGGCGGATCGTACTAATGCGGGAGGGGGTATAATTGGCGGCCTGCACAACGAGAGTGTTGCGGTGGGTGGCGGCAGAGTCAAAGAAGCGCTTGGAAGAGCGTTTCAGAAATTGGGCTATTGTAGGCAGTCTAAGCTCTACATGGAGGTTTGTGTTCCGAACGAACCAGGGGGCTCCCGTGCATTTACGGAGGAAACGATTTTGAATGATTTGCATCTTATGGATGACATGTGATTTTGCTTGGGCAAAGACTGGACTCGCATAGGTCATGATGGGGCGGATGCACGCGGTGTACAATCGCAATTTGCACTTGAGTGACAATTTGCTATTTTCGTGGACAAGGGAGTGAAGCCTATAGAGAGCGAAGGCGGCGCGCGAACGCGCCTTACTTACATGCTCAGAAAAGGAGAGGCGTTGATCGAGGATGACACCTAGATATTTGGCTCGCTTCTCCCAAGGGATAGGCTTGCCGAACATGGTGACAGGTTTGGGCTTTGGGGGGATTTTTCTCGGTTTTACGAAGAGAACCGCTTGGCTTTTGTCAGGATTGACTTCGATCCGCCACTTTCTAAACCACGCACCGAGCTTGTCGGCTGCAGTCTGGAGAGTGTTGGTAATGACATTATGACTCTTCCCTCTGTAGTAAACGGCCGTATCGTCTGCGAACAGAGCCAACTGAGCCTTTTTAAACTTCGGGATGTCGCTGGTGTAAAGCGTAAAAGCCAGGGGGGATATCACAGAGCCCTGAGGGACTCCTGCGCGTATGGGATGGGAGGAGGAGAGGGCTCCCTCTATGCGATAGCGAAAGGTGCGATTCGACAAAAAGTCTCGTAAGATGAGCACGAGACGCTCGGGCACACCGAGTTGGTACAGCTTGTAAATCAAGCCGTTGTGCCAGACCTTGTCGAACGCTTTCGCTATATCAAAGAAGATAGCTCCTGTCATAAGGCCGCGTTGAAAGCCGGCGCTTATGTCCTCGACTATACGGTGGACCTGATGGGTCGACGAATGTTTGGTACGGAATCCAAACTGTTCGTGGGGGATAAGGCCCTTAGTCTCGGCGTAGTCTCTGAGACGCTTATAAATAAGCCTCTCGTAGAGTTTGCCCATGACTTTGAGCAGGCTAATGGGGCGGTAGCTCGCGGGCTCCTTCTTGGGTTTACCGGGTTTGGCAATACCGATTACTGTGGCCTCTTTCCACACTTGCGGGAAGACATTATTGTTCATGGCTCCATTGAAGATGGTGGCCAAGAGCATTATCAGGTGGGCGGGGAACAATTGGACCACCCTATTGGTGATACCATCAGAGCCAGGGGCTTTACGAGGTTTCAGACCCTTTATGAGCTCGTGCACTTCCGCCGGTGTGACGGGAGCCAGAGGATACTCAGGGTCTTCGACGGGCGGGAGGGAGGCTCTACGTTCGACTTCAGCGTCGACCTCATCGAGGTGAGCTTGGTCTACTGGTTGAGAGCTGGGCGAGCACTGGGCCTCTAGACTGTCGGCTAAGCATTCGGCTTTGTCGATGTCTTCGAAAGCGAGAGACGCGTCTGGGCGGATCAGTGGGGGCATTGAGGCTGAGCTACCTCCTCGGGGATTGAGTTTCCTTTGGAGTTGCCAGAATGCTAGATGGTTCGGCTCTAGGCTGTTCGTAGCTTATCCCAGTCGGCGTCACGAAATTCCTTCACGCGTTTACTTACAGCACGCTGCAAGTAGCGCATGTGGATTTTGTTAGCCGTGCAGGGAAAGCTACTGTACGCACGGACGGCTGCGTTCTTCTCCGTCATCAGTGCACGTACATCGTCCGGCAGTTTCCCGCGACGGTTATCCGTCGCCGGAACCTCCCTTGAACATGTGTTCAGGACAGATTGTACGTGCTCTGTGAGAGAGTCGATCGCTGTCGTCGTGTCTGCGATAGAGTCGAACTGGTCGGGGATCGAATCCAATTGGGGGGACGTGTTAGCTTTCAAGCTTTCGCCTACTCGCTTCCAGTCCGTTATCCTTTTGGTGCGCGGGGGGATATTGGGGTCGTGAAGACCTATGCGAGGGGCCATTTCTACGAGAACAGGTCGGTGGTCAGAGTGAAGCTCGTGGTGCACCTCTATAGAGACCAACCGTAGGTTGATGTTCTTTAGAAGTGCCACATCGAGCACGTCAGAGGCATGGTCAGGATTATGCGGATAGTGGGTGTGATTCATCGGGGCGATGATATCAAAATTTAGGAGGGGGCAGAGGTCAAAGAGGACTTTACCCCTATGGGAGGTGAGTCTACTATTCCAGGCTGGGTGCTTGGCATTGAGATCACCCGCCATGATGACGGAATCACTCATGCTCAAGAGGGTGCTAAGGTCGTCGGTCAGTAGTCGATCTTGGATAGGATCAATTGTAATGGTAGGGGGCAGATAGGCTGATATTATTGTTATAGATGTGTGGCCCGTCTCACCGATTCGGCAGATCGAGACTCCTAATAGGGACTTTAGGACAGGAGGGTCTATGGGCGTGCAATAGAGCTCTGATTTATAATAGATTAGAGTACCTCCCAGGTGGCACCGCGACCTATCGTTGCGAATTATACGATAATTCGCAATTGACGGGTTACGGTGCCTGGGTTTTAAAAAGGTCTCTTGAATTAGGAAAACGTCTACCTTATGATCGCCGAGGAATTCGGTGACATGATATTTTTTAAATCTTTTTTATAGATTCTTTTTTATTTTGAGAATGTGAGAACGTCGTAGGCCAAGTAGAGTGTAGTTTGTTGGCACTTTTCTATTTTGTTAATTACCTGGTAATTGTTGAAAGGCCTAAACTGTCCTCCCATACCTATTAACACTGTTATTTGAAAATATTGCAAAAGCCAATTATTTTTAAAAGAGTAACCGTGGAGTTTCTTGCCGGCAATTCTTCATAGGAAACGACTAATTGGAACCGTTCATCTAGCTTCTGACGTTTTATAAGTGCCCATGTAGGTTTATGTGAAATAAAATATTTTGATTTTGATTTCGAAGGGGCATCAAAATCTGAGCCCGGCAGAATTCACGGGATTTACAAGGACCTTAATCGTTAAAGCAAGAAAACGTTCTTAGGAGACTATCCTTAATTGTTTGAGTTAGTTCTAACTGCATGCGGCAGCTAGATTCTTAGACTTTTCTAGACCGACTGAGGTTACAGTAGGTACAGGAAAAGTCACAAATAAATAAACGTCCCCATACATTTCGTAAGAAATTAACGTGGACAGGCTTCAAAAAGTCGTTTTGTAGTAGTATTTTTTTCTTAAATCTGTTTCTTAATTCAGCACAAAATCTTGAAAAAAAAAAAAGTTAAGGGAAGTCTCCTAGCAGGAATGTTTTCCGGTAGTTACAAAGGCCCTTACTACCCGTCCGAGTATCTAATCTATATTTTACAAGTATATTTTTCTTTAAAATAATGGAGTGGATATTCCTATTAAAACCGTACGCTATTGGCCCATAAGCCTCACTTTTGCCCAGTCTAATAATAATATAATAATAAAATTTATTGTCAAAAGAGCATTACAGAATTAAAATAGCACTAGCCTCCACACTAGGATTCCCTGTGTCGTGAAATCTCAAACCATAGCATTTATCACGTAGAGCTAGTAAAAATTCATCACATTTCACATACAACTCGTAGTAATATATTAAAAATTTGCCGCCATGACAAATGAGACGTCGAGGCGCGCCACACATTTCAAATAAGCATTTAACCACTTCCTGCCTGTTTAGTCTACAAATAACGCGACTGCTCAAAGATTTAACTAAAGCCTGAATAAATAATCAATTTAGCCAGCCCCGCGCGGCTTCTGATCGATTGCCACAATGCCGGCTGGATGATATAGTCGACGAGCCGCAGCGATAAATATCCCGAGACAAATGTTTAGAGTGTCTCCGGAGAGTTGCGGTGACACTAAATTTAAAAGCTTCAATTGTACAGAAATAACCAAAACACGGTTAAGATCTTTCGAAAACAAATCGTGTATCGGTCGCTTGACGACAAACGTGATTGACTGCGCAAGTGAACATCTCTAATAAGTATAAACAAATTAATAGGGAGCGGGTCGAGCCCGCTGTGGTGGCGGGAGTAATTTAGAAGACACTCGTTCACCGGTAGGGGTTTACGAGTAGATGAAGAACAGCTCTCAACTATTCATTAATGCATTTACTAATAAAAAGTATTAGACGCGCCGGCTGTAAATCACGCCGCAACTTTTTTGTACTTTTATTAAATATATATTTCCTGTCTGTGATATTTTTATTATGGATGACAATTATTAAGGAAACATAATTTACAAGTAATCATTTTTATATCTGTTTTGTATCATAACCATAAGTCATAAACATTTTTTGACTGTTTAATTAAATTAGAACTGAAATAACAATACGAAACGGCATGCTTTTATAGAGCATCGACAAATATATTTGAAACATTTGAAAACCCAACTAGGGACCAATATCTAATCACCCATTAACATGTTACATGTGTTAATCACATCCTCTTAGAACCGTCTTATCAAAACGGGAGCAATTTTAAGAATGACTACGCCTATAAATAACGGAGTCCTTACATTAATTATGAGCTTAATTATGTAGAATCCCTTTGATTTACAAGCCGCTCATTGCCGCCGCAAACGAATTGTAGTGGCTTAGCGGAGTACCTCGAGCTTCGCCTACCGCTTCTTGGTTATAATTATTTTTGTCGTAAGATAGCTTTGCTTGGCGTGTATAGATCGAGATGAAAGTGAATTGAGACAAGTTGACGCCCGCACCACTTTTAAAGGATTAGCCGATTATACACTCTTAGGTTTTAACACAAGCCGCTCTGGAACGTCGACCATTATTGTAGAATATATTAACAAAACGTGAGAGCAACTGAGAAGGTTGGGGTAAACTATGATAAGTTTTTGGAATGAAGACAAAATATTATAAAGGTTATGGGCTACATTTTGGCACGATGCTGGTAGGTACTTAAAGTGCTGGAAAATGAATAGCCTAATTTTTTTAAATTTATAATACATAAAGATACTGTTTAACAGTTACATTTACTTCAAACCTTGATATCTACAATAAAATATTTAAAGCTGTGAGTGAGGGTGCGGTAGAGGTGGTTGTTCGCGGATCGCCGAAAGCGCCGCTGCGGGCGCGCGGCTTGTATGCCGAGGGCACCCGCCGCCGACATGCCCCACCTAGGGTTATCAGCAACTATTTGTGAATTTGGGATTAAATCGTGCAAAAATGTGAATCCAAGCGGCACAACTTGCCAATAACTTAAAAATATACGAACCAGTGTAAATTTTAACACTATTGTGAATGTGAGATACCATCACAATTATCTTCGTGGCAATGCTTTAGTGTTACGTACTTATGTCGAGATTTTCATCTTAGAATATGGCGTATTTAGTAGAATGCGCTCGACTAATTGACATTAAACTTGATAATCCAATTTTTTATTCATTATAAAAAAACAGCGTTTCTAAAAAAATGTGTTTCATTAAAGAGGCGTAATGAAGATTTATAATGGCACCTCATCTTTCACAGGATTTCCACGAACAAAGATCGTAGCGTATTCGAACAGTCGGACAATCGAATAATTGTCCTCGATCGCATACAAGCTGCGATCCCAACCGGACATTCGGCAGGCTCTATTTCTGCCTATAGTGTTTAGAAACAATAGCTCTGCGCTGCAATTAGTTTATCCGATAGATGGTGGTCGAACGAGTCGTAAATCTACGGTCTTGCCACCAGTGGCTCTCTACGTGGTTGTGGCGCCGTATGTAGATTCAGCTCGGTTAATTAATGTGCCACGGTAAAGTGCGAGGTCTCTCCCTCGCATCCCCAGCCGGGTTTCGTAAATTGCGCACCCATCTCCCACATGTTGTTACAATAGCTCTAGTTTGGCAAATTAAGAGCCAACTAGTCGAGGGCTCAAACTCAATGGTGGGCGTGGCCAAAAAGAACGCTGTTTCACCTAGCATCGTGTCCGTCATCGTGTTTTGAGTGAAATGCACGATAATTCATAGTAAACAACGCGCGTAAAAAAATACGAAAAGTCCTTTGGAAGGTTGAGTTTTATGAAAAAACTACTGGATAAATCAATTACAAATAAAGTTTATTGAAATCTTCGATAATTGAGCTTTGTCGGAGCGGAGATTACATTTCTTGTATTATTTATTTACGTCTAAAGTTGCGTTAAAATTAGCAGGAAAAACGAATCTTTGTTGGCTGATAACTTTTTAATGGCTTTTTATTTTAATATTCTGTTTTCGTACTGACAAAATTAATAATAAGACAAAACGATATCATGTTTAACTTTGGATGTACAATGTCAAACAGTGGAGTAATACCCCCTCGAAATTTGTATGGAAAAAGTATCGACTAGTTTCATCTTAAAATTAGATGCTAAAATATTGTCAATACAAAAATATTTCAAATTAAACATGGAGGTTCTTAAGTTTCCACATACTTACTAAAAACTTACGAATTAATTTCAAGCTGTGAGCTTTATTAAGAAAAACATCGTGAGGAAATTCGCAAGCACGATAAATTTTCAACGTGTATAAAGTAGCGCCATTTGTCACACCAACCACAGAATACTGAAGTACAAGCTTACATGAACCACTCCGCAGTGTTAACACAATTTAACTTGACTACATATGACCACACTATTATGGAACTCGGTTGTCTTATTTTAATGAAAATCTACTACCAGAATCTTTGAAAAATCAGGAGTTTTAAGCTCGCGTGTTCATATATCCCAAGCGTTTGTTTTCTACGTTTTAAGGGTTCTGTAGTCAACAAGGAACCCATATAGTTTCGCTATGTTCGACCGCCTGTTTGTCCGTCCTCGGCTTAGCTCAGACTCTTAGTACTAGAATGCTGTAATTTGGCATAGGTAATCACGCCAACAAAGTGGTAAAATAAAATCTTTATTGTACCACATTTTTTTTAGGATAACTCCCCTACACGTAAAAAGAGGATAATATATTTTCCTCGTCTATCCCATGGTGTGGGGTATCGCTGGATAGGCCGTTCAAAGATATTGCGGGTTTCTAAAAACCATTTTTCGATTCATGGATCCTTTTGCGTAATATTAAGCTTGAAAGTGCAATTTTTTGTTTATGATATCAATGCCCCCCCCTCCCTGCCAGCTAAATGGTTGTTATTGAAATCTAAACATGTGACTTATACAAGGTCTTTTATGGGTTCCGTAGCCAAATGACAAAATCGGTAACAATATAATTTGTTCATCCAAAAGCCATTTTATTAGGAGACTACTTGCATTGAATACCTCATTTTATCAAATGTTTATCGATATACGATAAAAATATATATGATAAAATAAGGTATTCAGTGCACCGCTAAACCACGGTGCAGTGAAAAAATATCATTAGATACACATATTAAGCGTGTGGTGTATTTATTGTTGGATCCCATAATTAAAAAGATTGTGATATTTTTAAGTGACTGCTATTTAAGTCATAATTTTTGAGACAAATGGGATATTTTCAGCTAAAACAGCAGAAATAACAGTGTTTTTCACAGTTTTTTCCTTTTTTTGGCAAGGACGCTACCAGCCGCACTACCGTTTACAATATTGACGACACAACCAAGCCTATTTTGGATTAAATTGTACAGTCAACACACCAAAGTTCAGAAATATAATTATTTGTTTATTACTAATTAAATTATGAAATAAAAGTAACAGCAAACTTCAGAAATGTAATCGAGAAATACTATCAAACACAAACTTATATTAAGGGTCGATAAAACCTATACTTTGCTTTTATAAATGTTCTGCCAGACTACGGAACTTTTCAATTTGCGTGGTCCGACACGCACTTGGCCGGCAAAACTGCACAGACGTTATTGTAAGATTATACCATTTTTAATGGCTATTTGATGATAAATTACCGAAATAATGTCATAATTTTCGTCAAGTTTCGACAAATTAATTGATATTGTACAAATTCCCTTATCGAATGCTTAGTTAGTCAAAGCCAGCAAGTGTATACCTATGACTGCATAACCATACTATTTTTAACGAATAAACTTCTCTTAACTTTAAAGCAACGCTTATATAATATAACAAATAAACCCTTTGGTATGCAGTAACAAATTGGGTTTACTTCCAAGTTTAGTCGATATTACATTTGTGAAGATCACATCTTAACATTGCGCTCTTGAGTGACGTATGGCGGGAGCGATGAGGGGCGAAGGTTCCCTGCCACCCTCATTATCCCTTTCATGCTGAATTTCAATTAGCATGCTTTCGTGTTTTGCAATAACAAACCGAGCCCCGTTTGGAGAACACAACGCGCAATATAGGTACTTAGCAACAACCTTCGAAGCTTGGATATTGATACGGAAAATCAAAGCTTAATACTTTTTAGAATAAGTAGGAAACCGCTGGTTGAATAACTTTTCACTTATTGGTCTATATTTCTTGAGAAAATGACTATTTGATAGTGACACTATTAGGCTAATAAAATAATTAACATCTGTATCTTAATTTATCATAGTTATTGTTATTTACTTGTTTTTGCATAACAAGAAATATTGGTTGACCTGCTCCAGGATCAAGGTAGGTCGACCACAGGTCTGGGGTAGGTAAGTCGAAATCACGAGAACGAACGAGTACTTAATAAAACAATATTTTCATTCAACAAGCCTCAAAAAACAAAGCGACTTAAACCTTATTAAATTACAGTCTCACATTCTCGTTTTTGTCTTATTTTCTTGTTTAAGTATGTTTACCGTTAAACGCATTTAAGCCCGTATTCCAGAGCGTCACTCAATAATCAAGCATTACTTAAAACTAGTTTCAACCAATCAAATGGCTCGAATTTAGTTTTAAGTAATGCTTGAGTATTGAGTGACGTTCTGTAAAGGCTCCTACAAACAGGCGCGACACACGACGCGACACAAAGACACCGCGTGCCGCGCGACGAGCGGTCTCTTTGCCTTTGTCTCTTTGTGCGTCGCGTGTCGCGCTTGTTTCTAGGAGCCTTAATCCGGGCCTCAGTTATTTAAAGTGCAAGCAGATCTTAAAGGTACTGATTGTCAAACGCATTTGCCACCGACCACCGCTTTAACCTTTCTATTGTCAAAAATAAGTAAGTGAAAAGTTTTTTCTAAAAAATTATCATCTCTTAGTATATTATCAGTATATAGAGATCGGATAATCGGATGCATATTTACCTTAAGTTAATTATTAGCTATGAAAGTATGGAATCAGCTTCTTAAAAAAAAAATTGTAAGGAAGTATCCTGTGATGCCAGGAATACCGGCAATGCATAACTAGTCGGGTGTATAGTATGGAAGCGACTTGTAAAATATTATTTATTAAAAAAAAAAATAACCCTCTATGCAAATACGTGTATGTAGAGTGTAAGAGTAGGGGTGCTGTGTGTTAGTTAAAATAAAAATAAAACACCGGAACCGCGGGATTTATTCGATACAAAAGCGCTTTCCATAATAGCTAACATCTCAACTTTAGGTGAATATGCATCCGAATATCCGATCTCTAAGTATAAGTCAACCTGCCTCGCAAAAAGTTAGTCAACCAGCCCCAAACGCCATTTATCTCTTTGATTACCTGGCTAACCACTGACTTCGATTTGAAAATAACAATGTTATTATGGTCCGAGATCCGAGAGTCTTAAGAGGGCATACTACGGACCCATAGCGCTACTCCTTTAAAAAAATATTATCTCGTGACTGAGAAGGAATTATGAAAAAACGTCTCAATGAGCGACCTCGGTAAGTGTGTCTAGAATTTTCTAATACCTTTTATAACGTTTAATATTGAGACACGAAACAACTAAAGTCGAGCTAAAGAAAAGCGGCCACATTGCTAGATCGTATTTTGTTGCTTCATGTTTCGCTCCGTTTTTCATAATTCCTTCTCAGTCACGAGATAAATTTTTTTTAAAGGAGTGGCGCTAGTGGACCGTAGTATACCAAAGTCAAAGTCAAATAATGTATTTCAAATAGGCACGAAGATGCACTTTTGAACGTCAAAAATTACATGAATAGTTAATTGATTCTAGTTGCGCCTTCCAAAATGTAGTTATGTATGGAGAAGAATGGGCAAGAAACTCCATACTTACTCTTTTAAAATGTTAACAATAGTTTGTATACATTAATTAATATTTATAGGTGAAGACTATGTACCTAGAATAAAAAAATAAAAAAATTAATCAAAATTACTTACCACAATTGGTAAAAGGAATGAAAAGTGAAGTAATAACAGAAAAATTAATAAATGCGATAGGTACATGGTGCTCACATATTTATAATATTAATACCCTATTAAGTTAACATGCATAATTTTTTGATTTGCCGCTCTAAATCTATAACTGATATTTCCGAAACTTATATCCATATACTCCATTTATTACAACAGACAAATAACTGTTCTCACCCTTTCGTTATTTCGATGTAAACGTTTAATAAACTTCGTTATTTCATGATAAATACAAAGCACTGTAATCTATTTACCGTTTACATTTAAAAAAATAGTCTAAAGTGCAGTAATTTCAACAATATTACACAATAACTGTCGTTATTTAGCCGTTATTTGTCTAATGCTATAGTAAATGGAGTATAGCAGGTATATTAGTACATACCTACTATACCCGAAGTCTCTAATTCAGATAATTTATGTAAACAAAGTAATGTCAAGAAATGTCACTGTCAAAATGACAGGACAGTGGTGCAAAACATTTTATCATTAAATGTTTTCGTAAATAATCATCGATAAAATTAAAGTGAATTAATTATAAGAACTATGCAAAAAAAATACCGTTGCCAAACAATGTTTTATGTAGTGTGTCGGAGACACAGTATATGATCGTTATAATCAGCCCTTTTTAGCCCAGTGCTAGACGTAGGCCTCCCGAAATCGATTTCCAATCGAAACAGTTTACAGCCGCTTTCATCCAAAATGTGGCTAGATATGTTACTTACAATATGAATCTATGTATGAGAGTTGTAATATTAGTGTTGTTAAAGATGTACAAAATTTAAAATGTTTGGATCTCCTGCAATTGTTACCAGTATCATAAAATATTTTATACCAGAAAATCTCCTTTTATTAATAACTTTGTTTAAAAACGAAAATTTATAAAAATAACTACTATTGCTTAAAGTAAAAGCAGTTGAAGCAACAAAAGCTAGTGTTGAATGATAAAATGTTGGAACGTCCACACCAACACCTTATGGCGCCAGAACCAAATTACTAAAGCAGCACGAATGCTGAGCTGTCTCCTTTCAAATTTGATTGCGCCCAACATCACACGCCCATGAACTCTATAATGAAACAGCCATATAAAAACAAAACTATGGGCATATATGATTAGGCCGATACACGAGTAAGGTAGAACCACTAAACAAACAACCATTACAATATCGCTGCGTCACCGTGTTGGAAATCACTTATTGTAGGAGTGACTTGCACTCCCGCGCAAGTGCCTTATGCTACACGCCTAGGTCCTATTCGTAGGAAACCCGCCGCGCCGTGCCGCCGGCGATTTACTGATGAGCGAGCTTACCTACATGAATATTTTTGTAAGTATTTATAATTCTTGAACTAAATCATGTAATAGGTATTATTGAGGAGCTCGTCGCTAAGTAATAACAGCCGCACAGGTCGATCCGTCAGGTTAAGCTACGCTTGCCTGGGTTTGTCCGTGGATGGGTGACCATCTTTACATACCGAGACTCCTCCGTGCCTCGGAAATTCGTGGATCTTTGACACTCGTTACGGGTCGTCAGAAGCCCAAAAGTCTGACAGCCAGTCTAACCAAGGGGTATCATGTTACCCAGTTACTGGGTTGTGGAGGTCAGATAGGCAGTCGCTCCATGTAAAATACTGGTATTCAGCTGCATCCGGTTAGACTGGAAGCCGACCCCAACATAGTTGGGAAAAGGCTAGGCAGATTGAATAGGTATTATTGACATTCTATTGATTAACAGAAGATGTTGAGCAAATGTGAATGATGGAATCAATACATTTTCGTATTAGTTCGTAGTCAGTTAAGTAGCATTATATATTAATTACACCGATATACAATAATGGGAAAGATATCTATCTTGTATGACACACAGAGAGGAAATGTTACCATCGGCGCGTCATGTTCAACATGCATAGCTAAACAATGGCCCGCGCGTTCGACGGACGGGTCAAATGAGGCGCGGCGTCAAATCTCGGGTTGCACCAACTTGGCGCCGGCCGACACATTCGAGAAGTTAGCACACCCATTGAAAACGGCTAAAAAACAATACACTAAAGCTCTTGCCGTCGCGCTTCACTTCACAAAGTAACAAGCGGCCGTAACAAACGAGCCCGTCACTGAATCGATTTCGTCAAAATGCTACGGTTTTTATTTTAACACGATTTCTTAAGCGCGTGCAAATGTTATTACTATTAGATAAGTAACTATATTAAAAAAAAAAAAAATATGACCACAGCATGGCGGACAAAGACGCCTAACGAGACTGCAGGAGTAAATAATGTTATAGTTCAATTAATTAGCACTATGTTAACTGTGCAACTCATAGATTTAAATACAGATAAATCATTTAGAAAGCCACTGTCTTAATTAGACTGAGAGATGTCAGCAGAGCCGATGCCTTGCACCGGAATAAATCAGGACTTAAATTGCTTTCTGCAACGACACTCCCACCGTCGAGTTGGCGTTAATAGCGCGTGCAACCGAAATCTTAGACGAATATTTGGAAGTATTTTTTACAATGAAATAGAATACTCAAGGTCTGCGAGCAGGCGCCACAAAAAAATGGTTGTAGGTAATTGCAGTCCAGTTAAAGGCACCAATTATAACATGCCAAACCACAAAACTATTAAATTGATTGTAGAAGCATCTTAAATGATGATTTAACAAACATATAAAATCTGTAAGTAGTCATTTAAATTAAAGACGACGATATAAATTTCTACTTATATTACCCGATATAAATGTAATTAACAATACCATTATTGGATCGTATCAATATAACTGTTGGTATGGCAACCGACATCGAAATGATTTGGATTTAATTACTTGGATCACCAACTCCGCCCTCGTTGGAATCGAACGCTCGTAAATCAAGAATAATAATACCAAGCTTTGGTCTTTTTTATTGCCTAAACAAATCTTTATCAACACAATTACACGATCGTTAGTGAACAATTAAATATTACCAAATAGCGTTCTGGGAGCTCATCACCTAAGCTAAAATAAGATTAGAATGAATTATTGGAATTTATGGAAAACATTTTTTTTCGTATATCGTCGATTTTGGACCCTACAGTCAGTTAAGCTACAAGGGCTTCCAAAAATACAGATTAGCTAATTACGTACTCGGATGCTCCCAAAAGGGAACTAATTACGTAGCTGCTTTATTTTTTTTAAGACAGTATTTTCTTCCATATATTTCATTCTTCATTGTATTTTAGAAAGTAAATGAAGTGAAAATACAAACACTTAAAAAAATAAAATTACTTTAATAAAATAAAAATAAACAAACACCAACTAACGATATAAAAGTCGAAAATTAGACGACGATTTCGACCAACTAAACATCGAAAACAGAACTTTCTATCCATGTTCTACTTAATTAAAACCGTAAATTGACTCATTCAATGACAGACAACGCTCAACCTTCACGGCTGGGTCTAGAAGGATGACATTTTGCACAACAGTTCCTTATACTGGAAAAGTTTGTAATCAGTGCGCAAATGTTAACAAATTAAACTTAAACGTGTTTTATTATACACCTATTTCTTATTTTGATGTCTTAGTACAAAAAATTAAGTTATGTTTATTTTGAAACTGGTATAATGGATACTCGTCGCGAAACGCGCCGGCGCAGCATCGCGGTCAGTGAAGCGGAACGCAGTAATAGGTAACTATCAGCTGTGCGCTCGCCCATTGATATTATTACTAACAGATTGTATCCATATTTTGCTGATTTCAAGTAGGATAAAAAAAAGGATTGAACAAGTAATAGTAATGTGTGTTTTTTTTATTGATACTGAAACACCAAAAATATTTGCGCACTGCTCAAAAACTTATCCTGTATAGCTAAAGTGAGCGCTTAGGATTTTTTTTTTTTTTCATGTCCTTTACGAGTTAAATACGGGATGAAAGTTTGTATGGAAGTTCGTGATTTTTGAAGTAATAAACATGGATATTGGCGTTTACGTTTTTTTTTCTTTTTAAGGAATTTAGTTGTATCGTTTTTTTTGAGGTGGCTAAGAAATTACAGCCGCATGCGTCGATCGATCAGGTTAAGCTAAGCTTGCTGCGGTTGGTCCGTGGATGGGTGAACATCTTTACACACCGAAACCCCTCCGTGCCTCGGAAAGCACGTTAAGCCGTTGGTCCTAGCTGTCATTCGTGGATCTTTGACAGTCGTTACGGGTCGTCAGAAGCTCGAAAGTCTGACAACCAGTCTTACTAAGGGGTATCGTATTACCCAGTAACCTGGGTTGTGTAGGTCAGATAGGCAGTCGCTCCATGTAAAATACTGGTATTCAGCTGCATCCGTTTAGACTGGAAGCTGACCCCAAAATATTTAAGAAACGGCTAGGTAGATGATGATGATTTCATTTTAATGATGATAATAATATGTTATAATAAATTATAATCATTATTATTATAATATGTTTTAATCCCCTAAGGTTGTCCACACGGCTTGTCATATTATAAAATCCGTACACGCACCTATTTAATTCTTGCACGGTTATGATAATTATATATATCATTATAATATCCTGTACTATCCCACTGCTGGGTAAAGGCCTCCCTCCATTCATCTATTTCACAAATCAATCAAAAATAAACAATCATACCATTAATATTTAATCTCTGTTCCTGATAATGTGACCTGTCAGACAGAACAAATTCTCGCATAATATTTTTCATTTAAAACTAGCACGGACAGCGAAGAAACAAAGCCTTATCTTAAACATTGTTATCTTAGTTTGTAATACGAGAAGGACTTTTGTTGCACTGTACCTTTTGTAAACAAATCAGTGATAAAAAATGCGGTTATCTTTTAGAAAAGAGAATCTTTCGTCATCGATTACGGCGTGGCGCCTGGTATTGCTACAATTTTAGCATAAAATCAGACAATTTATCAAACAATAATCAAAGACTCAAAAGTCTTTTCGTTGGCTGGTCTAATATTTCTTACACATATAAAATGAATTCAACATTAACACAGTGTTAACGGGAATGTCATGAAGTGTTAAAAAAGCTTATAAAATCAGCTAATATATCTCAACTAATCATCATGAGGCATTAAAATATAAATATTAAAGACGAGTTCTTTTAGATAGGAAGCGACGATGACATATTTAAATTTCTCATTTCAAAGAGAAACAAGCGAGGCCTACAATAAAAAAATATCACAAGAACCCACACACAGAGAAATTTCCACAAATCTATAATTCCATCAGCCAGTCAGGCAAATACGAAAATAAGCATCAAAGTGTTTTTTAGAGGAAAGACGACAAATGTCAACCAGCAAGGCACCAGTAGCAAACACGTGTTACATATTGTCTGACAATATTTACTGTTGCTTTATTAGCTCGGGAAGTGGATAGAAGAAAATGAAAATAACTGCCGTTCTACATTCTAAAGCACGTGTTAGGGTAATACGAAGTGGAAGGATTAATTGGGAACAAATTCAGAAACAAAAAAAGAGTCTGCCGCAACGACAGATTATGGAAACACTCGAAGTGACGACAAAAAACTCTTTGTTAATTCCTTAATTCGTTTTTTTTACTATTCACATACCCAAGAAAGGATGCCCATAAAATTTAAATCCAATTGCGTCGACTCTTGATTTACAACGAATCAATAAAAGAGAAGACTATCATTACCTTTTTACTGCGTATTCAATAAAAGTAATGTACTCGGTAATCAATCCGATGACAGTGGTCTTTCAAATATGAGCCTAGCGGTCATGTACTAAAATCCTTTGAATTTATAAATTTGATGAATGAATCATTATTTTTAGGAAGACCAATAAAAATAATTTACGTCGACCACGATTCTAAGAAACAATTTGTCGACTTGAATAATTCACTTCGTCAGTCATTCGGGATAATTGCGAGTTATAGTGTTCGGTTCAGAACTGCTAAGATATTCTTCGAAAATTTGCCTAACAAATAGGAGAAATTGTTTTTCCGTAATCGTTATCACATAAATTAACGGAATGCTTTTCAGAATTAGCGATCTCTCCAGTTTATATTGACGTCTATATATCAAGTTAGAGAGTTGAAAAACAGCATAAACACAATAGTTGGATAGAAAAAAGTCGGGGTCTGAGAGATGGTTCATAAAATAAAACAAGGGACTACGTCCGGAGATATGTCAAGATAGCATGCGGCGGGGGGGCGCGGGCCGGCGCCGGCCGTGCACCCCGAGACCCAATTAGAAGCACACCTTTTGGACATGTGCTCTCACTTGGCGCTAACTAACGCCGAAAAACTCAAGGATACGGGACAACTACATCCGTTACCGTTTACCACATTTTTTCATGGAAATTCTTCTGGTTCCCCCATGGGTATTGTACGACAAATTCGCAAGTGAAGAATATTTTATACACTAGTAATATTTAAACAGTACCTATCAAAGTATTGGATTGGCACAAGAAAAATGAGGCCTATGCGCAGCAGTGCGTGAATTCTGGCTATGGATGATGATGATGATCGAAGAATTCCCAAGTTTTTTTTTTTCTGTGAATACGCTTTTAAATGAAATTCTTCAACTCCGTTTGTTATTTATCCTGTTTTACTTTTTCTAATTTGTACCAGTTTCTTGGACATGATCAGTTTATTTATTACATACATGTACTGTACAGTCGCCAGCACATCAAGTTACCACAAACTGTCAAATATTTTAAGGTTTAAAATCGTTTGGAGAAATGTGACAGTTTCGCATAACCGGATGTGCTGGCGACTGTCTATCAAATAGTGTTCCCTTATCTCATTTAAATAGTATCTAACGAAAGTTACCTTAGTCTTGACAAGTTTGGCGTTCTCTCTGCACATCTTTGCCAAAGCATGGTAGTCACCTCTTGCAGCACATAAAATCCATTGCTTTTGCTTCGAGTCCAATGGATCAGTTTCACTCTTCTGATCTAACTGCAATTAAATAACTATTTATTAATTGATCTCTATTACATTCTCATCCGATGCCCACCTCATTATTACTTACAGAAACTCTGTCTTCCTCATCCACCCCCTGAGAACAAACATAATATTTCAATGAGTCACCATTATAGTCAAGATTTCATTAACAATTTTTTACTTTTAAACGCAAGCTTGTTCATTCATGGCGAGCAATTTATTAAACGATGTACTTCAACGTACTTAACGTCTGAAAACAAAAGATTAGGATTATAAATAAAGACGATATTTACATACATAATAAATATCTTAACGACACATATAAATTAATCGGAACCTAATATTTCAAAATTAATAAATGAGTACTTATATTGTGAAAATAATATTTTGAATTAATGGTCAATAAATTCGAATTCTCCCGTCTTCAGGCTTGCGCTGCTATTCATATAATATGATTTAGGTCATAAGTTATTTGTATGGGTCAGTGTAATTAAAAACTCTATGTGATGTAGAATACAGTTCATTTTAGTGTAATGTACGGGTAAAGTTACAATGTTCGCGACTGGTGCACTGGGCGTGCGCTGCGCAGCATGACCACTTTACCACCTGTCGTTACATATTTATGTCTACACTATTGGCCTCACTGTTAGGGACTTTGATATTGACAAGATAACATCCTTAATGTGATGTGTTTGATTTAATAATAAGATTATGTTTGTACGTCGCTGGTTTTAAGGTTTTATGGCAACAACAATTAAAATTAGCGGCCAAATTAGTTTTTGAACGTTCATACCACACGCTTAATAGGAAAAATGTTATTGGATAATTTTAGTTATTTACATTTTCAACAACCCAACACATCGCGATAGTATCATTCGGAGACAACAGCATTAGGAGATTTTTTAATTTACTTAACCAATTTGTCTTAATCACTGTTATAAGTCATTTCGAGTTTACTCACAAATATGTAATTATCTTGGCATTTATTTCTAGCTAAAGTCGTAATACCAAGTTGAAGCAATATTGTATAGACAACTCAGTTACCCTGGACATTTCATCTATACAGTTAATTCCTGCAGTCTCTTTCAGACCGTACTGCATCCTCTACATTCTCGATTACGTTGGTTTGTGGTCAATCCCATGAGACTCCCTGAATCATAGTACAAGACGGGCAGGTTTGCTAAACAAAACCGACAGCCAAAGCTTCCGCTATAGTTGATTTTTAAATTAGACGTCCTTAACAAAGTAGCGTTTAATTTATCCGACTAGGCCTTTCATTATTTGAAGGGCAAAATTGCCACAACAAGTTTGAAGTTTCAATACTATCCGTAAATAAAGATTGCAACGAAAATGCTCTACACACCTACACAACACCAGTCTGTGTTTGCGAGAACCCTACCGCCCAACATTTACTTTTATTCACTTTTCAGATATTTTTTGCTTATTCGTAATAATTGTCATAGATAGTGACCTCACTATTGGGACAGACAGTTGAGAGGACGTACAAAGGTCCAAAGGCGACACTCCTATAAAAAAAAAAATCTTGTGACTTAGAAGCAATTAAGAAAAACTCAATAAAGAACCTCGGTAAGTGTGTCTAGAATTTTCTAATACCTACCTTTTATAACGTTTCATATTGAGACACGAAGCAAAAAAAAAACGATCTAAAGAAAAGCGTCCGGGTCATTTTCAGGACACTCATTATTTGGTTGACTTCGGTGGCAATTTTTATTTTTATTTTAGGCATAACTAACGTGAAATATCAAATCTAGAGTTAATTTAAAACATATTAGTAGTACTCTAGATTTGATATTTCAGGTTAGTTATGCCTTACTGTAAAAAAAATTGCCACTGAAGTCAACCAAATAATGATTGTCCTGAGAATGACCCGGCCACATTCCTCTAGCTAGATCTAGATCGTATTTTGTTGCTTAAAGGTATTAGAAAATTCTTAAATATTTTCTTAAAGGAGTGGGACTTGTGGACCGTTGTACACCCTCTTAACAGCTCCTTGGGACGCTTGGTGGTGGGTATTGATGTGTTAAATGTGGTTACTCACTTTTTAACACGAGCAAGTTGCCGTAGGTATGTAGTAAACGGCTAATCAAGTCGATAAATGACCTCATTATTATCAGTTTTAACCGAGCGTTAAGAAAAATGAGCTTGTTATCTTACTATCTAAGCTTCCATAAAGCTACGGCATTTTCATTAAATAAAATAAATATTAATGGAAGTAAATAGTAAGGGTAGGCTCGCCAGTTAGTCGCCGAAGGGCTCCAGGCGTGCGTGCCTCTCTCCTCGCCATAGGACGCCATAGGCATCACGTTGTTCGCGCTGGCTCGCATTATGGTGGCGACGTCGGCACCACATTACAATCGATACACGTCACAACCTTCTAACTTTCAACTTTGTTTGTATGATTTATACGACAGCGTAAAAAATGCTACATTCCAATAATTAAATGTACCTAAATCACATTATAAAACAAAGACATTCTCGAAACTCTACTTATTGCTCGAGTAACACATCATAGCTATTAAGATTTTAACTTTGAACTAGCCCGCGACTTCGTCCGCGTGAAATTTCTTGTATGGGCCAATTCCCTAATCCGCTCTCGAGATATCATCAAAAAAGCCGGTCCATTCAAAAAAATGTATGAGAAAATGAATTTTCATCATTTTTTTTGTGAAGTTTTCGCCCGTTTTAATAGTTGTTCAGCTATTCGGGGCGGAAACAATCCAACAAATCAAAGATCATAAAAAGCGGTCGAGTTTCTTGAGTTGTAGCTGTCACTTTCCTTGTTTCAAACCCATCCTCAATATATTGGTGATTTTAAGGACCTGGCCGCAAGACTTCCCTGGTTTCGTCTCTCCGCAGACCATGCCCGATCTTTCATCTTGCACCGCGTGCCCTGTCACCTGTATACGTAAGGACCTAATGTCTACGTCAGCGAACAGTGTTAGCGTTGCTGAGTATTGGCCCAAGCAAAAACTTTAACTTCTTTCCCATCAATATTTCCCATGGATTGCATAAAAGGCACGTTAAGAAGAAGGTATTGTCGAAATGATCTTATATTTTTTTATTGATTGATCGCCAACGAAACATACAAAAGTAAGTACAAATCCGGGCGCAAACGCGTCACCAAAGAGAAAAACAATAAGAATCTTTTACGAAAGACTTGGCTGTATTGTTGATCAGTGCCAACTCCTGATAGTATCTGGAGATATACCTACAAGGCCCCTTTTTAATCTCTCGTATGCCGTAATTACAGACACAATAAAAAAACCATTGTCTCGCGTGGATCCACGTATGAAGGGTTAATCAATAATTCCTAGCCATAACGATTAGATTAACATGGTTTCTTTTTTCAACGGCGGGACACACGCATCATACACATTTTACCACGGTCTGGCTGGTTTTCAAAGTGTTTAGTTTCATCGTTTTATATACTTCATCATGAATGTCTATTACTTCTTAAAATATTTTGAAACCTGATCAAGTGACATTTTAGCTCCTTTTGAATGCGAGTAGAGAACTGCCCACGGTTCGTGGAGCGCCGCGTATCACGGCAGAAGTGCTTTTTTTGATAACCTTACCATATGAACGGACTCAGCTCTCACATTTGGTCTAGGCAAAGAGTTCTTCTTGGCACAATTTTTTTTTTTCGATTTTTTTGTTGGAAATTTGAATTCTGCCGGTTACGCTCTTGTCAACCAAACTGGGGCCTAAGTCTGCTATTTTTATAAATTCGTCACTCTAACACGATGCCATTGTCATTTTGCTAAGTTCGTAATCTGCTAAATTCATAATGGTCGATCATTGGTCGGTCAATGGTCTCGTAATAGAATTGTATTACAATAGCATTTTGAACATTTATTCATGCCAGATTTCATTTATATATATTTTTACTTATTATTTATTAGTGTTATAAGCAATCTCAGACCAAATAAAAAACCAAGACCGAGCGCTGTCATCAGTAAAGTGAGGCCGGTTCCGCAACTATGTGTGCACTTAGGTGTAGTTTGATTGTAAATGTGTGCGTGTGAGCGTGTACGCACATCGCGGAGGCGTAGTTTTGGCATGCTTCACTATATTGTTCGCAGCGCTTTGTCTTGGTTTTTTATTTGGTCTGAGTAAGCAATCTGAAGTAGTAGGAAGTTGAAAGTTTAGTAGGAAGTTTCATTTGTCATTATGTACGAGATTACCAATTCTTTCAATGGAGTGTCAGTGGCTGACCATTAGAAAGTCATAATGACGCCATTATATTAGTAGATTACCAAACTTGTAAAAATCAACAATTATGAAATCAATGATAGACCATTCTGACACTATTGTAATAGCAGACTTAAGGCCCTGGTAGGTTTTGTAAAGTTCGACAAAGCGGTGTAAGTAAGAGTAAATTGTTATTTCAACGGTCATGATAAGGTGAATGAAATATTCCTAGGTTGCTATTGTTTGGATTCATTTGCTGATTCCATGTTAACACATACAGGGTGGATTTTTGGGACGGGGCAGTAAGGGTAGGTACCTTATCCGTTGTAGTTATAGAAAAACGGTTTCAGGAGACTGTCCCTATATTTTTGAGAAATTTTGGTACCCATTTACTGATTTGAAAAAAAAAAAAAAAAAAACAATAATTTAGTCAGCCAACTTCAACTTCAGTCAACTTTTTTTATGTCAATCGATCCTGTTTCTTATAAGGATCTAAAAACTTTATCGGACCAAATGAGGTTTGAGGACTAGAAAAGTCAGAAATCGAAAAAAACTTTTCCCATACATTTCGCAGGAAATGAGACTTCAACTTACTTTTTTATGATGAATAGACTGGCCATTGCAAAAGCCAGAAATCGCAAAAATCTTTTCCCATAACAGTCTAAACGTTCCAAGATATTGAAGTTTTTTTTTTAATTACCGAAATTACATGCAACAAACTATCCAAATTCTGTTTTCAAAGTAAATAAAATTATAACACGTTTTCGTTCGAAATCCGTTTTTTTTTTGTTTTTTTTTTTCTTAATTTTCAGCCAGTTTTTATTGTACTGGCCAGTCAAAAATAAGTTTAAAAAAAAGTAAAAATAAGTTGGAAATCTAATAAACTGCAACCTGGTCAACTTGGCTATTGTTGCCTTAGCATTGAACCTAAACCTAGAGTAGATCTATGTTATATTTATATTCATGCTGTTATGGATGGATGAACCATATTAGAACACTCTTGCAGATGAAAGCTATTAAACGGCTTAAGCAACTTTCGCAAAGTAGTTATTGTCATGGACACTTGATTGTTTCATGCCACAGAGCGTGTATTATGTGCTGTCTTACTTTTATCATTGAATAGCTGACAGCTAATTCATCCGTTCCTATTTTCCATCACTTCGACAAGGCTCGTTAAGTGCGGCATCCGCGTTGTTGATGGCTGCGAGTGATTCTCAGGCCCGAATAGCACAGAGAGAACAATGAAATCGGTCATATTTTCCAAGTCGCAACGGACCGTACCGCGTTATCTTTCTCATCGTGCATAACAACCATGCGTTTATTCAAAACGCTGATGATGTATACTTAAACCGAAGTTTATTTTAGCTGCCTTTGTGAAGGATTTATTATAAAGAAAGAGAAGATAAATACCAACAAATATAAAAAAGTTATCTACTTATATGTATGTCTCAGTGGCGTTCATTCACAGCATCAGAGCAAAATAGATTGAAGGAGTTTTTATATTGAGACTGTTTAAGTATAGACAATGTAAACAATCATTTAGTTTTTGAACATATCTGACCCGGTGGCTGAAAGTGGAACTAACGAAACCAAAGAATGAATAATGAAAACTCTGTAATTTTAGTGCACGACAGTGCTACCATCACTGGGACACCGGACCACCTGCTGCTAGTTTTTCTAGCCGCTAAAATATTTTACTGATATCATGATGGCACTTTAGCAGTGACAATTATTCTGATAAAGATAACTTGTGTTTTACTGCTCATTTCTGTGGAGAAAAAGGTGCGTTTAAGTTATGGAAATAATTTCCTACATTTCATACCCCAATATATGTAATTGGAACGTGTTTAATGTTTCACCGTTTTAATTTATTTTCTCGTTTTTATAGAATGTCGGCAGAAGTTTCTACCGTTCAAGCTTTTAACATTACAAAATCCCAAAGAGGCGGTGGCATACTGTTGCGAAATGGTTTCCGCTACACAGTAAAGCGCTTCAATTCCAACAGTCACACTGATTGGCGTTGTGTGGAGAGATTAGTCCAAAACCGGGTATGGGGTAAAAATCGGGACAATGCAGTAGTCTCTTACGTGCCGCGTTTGCCCGCTGCAGCTGGCTATTCTGATTAGTTTGTCAATAAAAAAATCAAGGCATTGGTGCACGCTCGACGAAAATAAACAAAAATAATATGTTATTTTATGGTGAATTGAAACATCAATTTACGATAAAAACATTTTTACAATATTCCCAGTTAAAATTACTCCCATTACAACTGCTAGCTAATTGGTGAATCCGACGTGATAAACTTCTTTCGTCGACATGTCGAAGGAAACTAAAGATTACTGCGATGCTCAAGTTACCACCGTGAAGACCGACGCCGTGGCTACTATATCGCTGCCTTCAGGACTACCTACCATTTTGGCGAAATAGTCCGAGGCTGTGGTTTGAGCAATTCGGGCAATATCGCGCAGTACTTTCCGTGAACACTGGAGTCGGCGCTCGAAGTTGTAGGTAGTTGCCATGGCCAACAAAATGCTAGAACATTTCCAACCAGCAACAATCGCTATAGTCTCTATACCACAAATCCTTCATCCACTCTATTAAGCTTACCTATCATCACTACTAGACTACTACTATGTTGGGGTCGGCTTCCAGTCTACCCGGATGCAGTATGAAGACTGCCAGTATATTACATGGAGCGACTAAATTCTTCAGTCTCAAGCCGCAAGCCACGCATTCGATTGGCTATTAAATTAAACCGAAAAGTTTGACTCTCGAACTCGCCAAACTTCCAACAAATCAGCAACACTCTACGTACCATCGTTCTTATCGGCGACGACGCGCGCAAATGCGAATGTCCATTTTCAAAACAGAAGCGGGAGAAATAGAAAATAAATAGACTGAGGTGGGCGTGGAAGTTCGCCAGAAAAGCCTCCACATGTTGTTGGCTTTTCTGGCGAACTTCCGACTTCTTTCGAACTTCGAGTCGAGAGAAGTCCATGCGAACTTTCGTCTGTGCGATAGGATGCTAAAAGTGGGCTTGGAAGATGAACAACACCACTAAAGCGAAGGTGAGAAGAAACTCTATTGACGCATAATATGCCTCTGTTTTCAGACTGGACGACAGTCTGTACGTTCTGATATGGTGGACGTACATTCTTCATTGGTCTTTGAACAGCCGAGGTCCAATCTCGAGGTTTGGTATCGTATCGATCCATGGAGGGCAGTATCCTGGGATTCGAATGTCGGACCGCGTAAGAAACACAATATTGCGCAGCAAAATCAAAATCACAAATGTAACTTGGAAAGCTGCTATTCTTAAGTAGGATGGGGCGTGTCTGTCGCATGTCAGATGAGATGTGGGCTTAAATAACCACCGATTGTGTCCGCGGCAGACCAAGACGATGATGGAGGAACGAACTTGACTCCTGCCGTAAGAACTGTCCCGCAATGGCAGAGCTGTCCTTTGCCATTACGGGCCAACAGCGTGTGTGTAAAAATGAGATGAGGCCTTTGTCAACCAGTGGGGCATGACAGGCTACATAGCTGTAATGCGGTTTATTTGTATATCGTATAATGAGGATAAAAAACTCCTCTCACTCATATGTGGCAGCAGTACTGTTCCCCGTCTACAAGCCGCAATTGTTTTGTTTATATTTAGGATGATCTTTCTGACTCAAAAACTTAGATGTTAATTCTAGCACTGATCTAATATGATAATAAACTCATACACCTCTACTATAATTTACATAATATCATACCATTATTGCCGGTAAGTAATGAAAACAGACTTAGTTCTCTTGGGAGCATCACCTGTATACGAATTTCTCCCATAAGGCTTTTATGGGAGAAATTCGTATTCAGGTTTAAAAAGGAAAGCACATAGTCTCGGCGAAATATCGGGTTACCAATTTTTTGGCGGAGAGCTTTCTCCGCTCTTTTAACATATTTGGCAAATACATGAGGTCCCGTATTTTTGCAGTCAACAGCTGCGCAACGATAATATTATTTATTATGAATAAAAGAAGTCAATTGTTTTCAGAAATAAAAAATACCCGTCAAGAGCGAGTCGGACGCGCGCAGGTCAGGGTTCCGTACCATCAAAAATCATAAAACAAAATACATTAGTTACACTATAGGTCAAGAGACGGCGCTGATCTAAAACTGCAATATTATTTTTCCTGTAATCTTTACATAAACTTCTATAACATAGAATAATTTCCGATTTTTCTCTATGCAAACTTCGGAGATAAGGGGGAACGATATTTGTTTTAACATTTTTCGTCAAAAGTCGAAAAAGAAAAATGTTTGAAAATGTGCAAATAGCGTTCTTTCATATGATACCCCACTTGCCCTTGTAGCCCCACTTAGATTTTTTAAGAAACCCGTTCAGACATAGATGCAAAAAAATAAAAATAAACGTTCTTATTTGCAAAATAGTTGGGCAAACGTCATCTAAAACTATTCCAAATTTCAAGTTGATAGTATTAGTAGTTCTTTAGATATCCAGCCAGCTGTTACAGACGGACAGACAGACTGAGTCGCACCATAAGGGTTCCTTTTTACCATTTTGGTACGGAACCCTAAAAATTATAGATAGTGACAGCTAACTGTTGAGTTCTTGGACACGTGATAGTAGCGACATCTTAAGTGAGCAAGTGGTAGTTTAACTTAGTTGATAATTTTTCTGTCCTTCCTTTACTTCTGTCGCTGACCGTACCCACGTTGAATCGTTTACTATCGGAGTCCAAGATTATCTGAGACGTCTAGATGGACTTAACTCAAAATAAGGCAATGGGATAATAAAACGTTTACGGGGTGCTTAGCCCCTAAAAACCAATTGGATTTCGCGTTTAGCACGTACTAAGAACTCTTAAAGGGATCACAAAATTAAACTAGCCACTTCATTTTAAATTCAAGTGCATATAACGAATGTGTTTGTTGTTTTTGTAAAAGAGGGGATAGAAAATTACCAGACTTAAATGTGGCAAAGTACTACAAACGTCATTATGCAGGCTGGTCATATTAAACACAAGCGAAACCCAACCGACAGCGTGGTCAGCACTAAGCACGAATGACCTTTTTTCAAGCTTTAATAGCGCACGTGCGCTTTGTAGTCACACGACAGTAATTGACAATCGACCGCAAGTCACGAGGCAGTATTCAATATGGTATACGCCATGAATAATGATGACAATATTGACTTTAAAGCCTATCCGTACCTTGATTCGATGGACTGACAGAAAATTTAAACACATCACAATCTATTAGGCCCAAATGGCTTCATTTGTACGACCTTTATAGTCCGTGAGTTAGCAAGTCATTAATTATTAATCAAATTTTAAAATTATTTTGAAATGTATATTGTCTGAATGGCTTCTGATTCTATAATGAAAGAGTCTGACTCGCGCACCGAGGGTTCCGTACAAAGTAGTTGAAAAAATGTTCTCCCATACATCGATATACGTGACGGTCAATTCTCCAACTGCAAATTTAAGTTTGTAAACGCAAAAACGATTTATTAACAATTTTCTGACTTTTTCCTTTACTTGTGCTGTGAGACCTTCTTCTTGCAAAATTTCATGATTCTAGGTCAACGGGAAGTGCCCTATAGGTTTTGATTTACTTGCGAATATCGCATAAATGTCGCATAAATGGCTGTATCTTTTTATTGCGTTAACATCTTCGTATTTGATATTAATTTCAACTTGATATCTCTACGTGTTCCTGAGAAAAAGGGTCTTGACAGACTGACAGACAGACAGATGGACAACGAAGTGATCCTATAAGGGTTCCGTTTTTTCCTTTTGAGGTACGGAACCCTAAAAACGAACTATTGCTATCTTTGGATTATTATAGAACAAATTGAGCGCTGTCATTGTCAACTTAGGTTGAAATAAATCCTTCTATTTTAAACAATAATTATGCAACCTTAAACATACTGACTTTCAAAGTAAAACGTTTAAATCTCTTCAGTCTCATGCTTTGCATGTTGGAAAGACAGCCATATAGGTAATATTTTTAATTTAGTTCAGTTACCGCGCAAGAGCTATCAGTATCGATGATTATGTTTTCATAGCCTTCTTTACTTTAAGTCGTGCATTTGATACCTACTGCGATTTTCTAAATAATGCTCTTAAAACACCTACCTATTTATAGGTAGGGACCTACTACACCCCTTTATAGCATCAAGCAGACAAAGCTTTCATAAAGTTTCTGTTTTTTGAAAGTTTTCTGACGAGCGGAAGTGTATACTGTACACATCGTCGGTCTATTTCAGTGTTGATTTATGCGTCGGGATCTCGCTCAAACGGGTGGCAACGTGGCATATTAGTGAGAAACGGTTTGTTCATTTATTATTTATTAGCTTCCGCGGCGGCGTTAAGTGAATTCCGAAACCTGTGATTATCTCGTTTAGAAGCATAGCTATATGACATACTAATTGCCAAGCGGACATCTTCAATATTCACGCTGATTTATCGATGGGACACTTCAGGATATGCTAATGAAAAACATGAATTAAAAACATAAACATCCTCGATGACGAAAATAATGTTGTGACAAACTCTACTTTAAATATCATTGGCTTATAATATGTTTTTATACAAGCTGGTTAATGCGACTCTCATCCTTTTAATAGGTTACAATGTGAGGTATACGCTGTATAAAGCAATTGTAAAGTCCATTAGGTGCGCGGAGGCGCGGCCTAATATTTGTCATTAGGAGCTTTTGTTGTTCGTGTTGTGTGTGCTACCCTCGTGTAGGGGTTGTCCCGTTCGGATGAGCCGAAATTATTATATAAATTTTTGCTCTCGCGGCGAACATCCCTCGACGGTTGTTTCCGAAATGTGCCCTTTGGGTGTAGTGTTGTTACCAATTGAGTAGGTACGTTATCATACAGTACAATAGAACACTGACTTTTTTTTTAATGCACCTCTGTCATTTATTGTACAGTATTAGTAATTTCCGTCCTCTTTTGATATCCCGGCGCGATCACGAAAAATATATCGATAATAATCATATTCGACATCATTTTGACCGCCAAAGGCCCATGACGAAGGTTTTACAATTCAATTAGCTGCACCAGGTGTCGACAGACAGGAAACTTTTACCCTTACCGCAACGCAACAATTTAACATTCAAAAGACTTTTATTGGATTGCGTATTAAAATTCATAGTTGAATTCACTTTGACTTTGTCAAAAGGTAGAAATCATTAGTCGCTTTGTCATCAAGTAATCCCGAGACCCTCAAGATCGATTCAAATTGGACTTCGTATTAAGGACACTATTATTTAAATTAAAAGGGAGGGACTTCATATTATAAATTGAAGTCGCTTTTTGTGTTTATGTGGCCAGGTTGTTCTTCTAAAGTTCTAAACTACGCAACGGATTTTAAAACCGTGGTCAACATCATTTAGAGCATTTATTTCGGAAGGGGTATGTACTACTATTACACATGACTTGTCAAGTCGTAAAAACGATATATTCCGGTCTAATACCAAAAACTAATACCACTGATATTTGTTTCATCAAATTTGTTGAAAAGCATACATAGTGGTAGGTATTCGTTTTTGGTATTAGAACGGAATAAATCGAAAACTAAAAATACTATTTTGTGATATACTTACAAATACAAATACATTTTTTTTTTTCACAAGTTATGTACTAAAGCTACATTAAGTCCTTACCCCCCCCCAAAAGACAAGTGCGTTCAAATCCGTGATAGGCCCAAGTTGGTTTTGTAATTTGCAAAAACATGTTATTACAATTAATGTATTGTTTTAGTGAATAAATAAGTATTTACTGTTTTAAATATTGTTTTTATTCAATAAAAAGTTAATACTTTTATTAATGCATATAATGACAAGCAACAATAAGCTTAAAATTTACAAATACTTATACAACGTCTAAGTAGTCCGGAGGTTTCAAGACCGCCTGCCGTGCATAATATTGGAGGTTCAAATCCTAGACACATGTATTTTCTTTCTAATATAAAGAAAGAATTTAAAAATCAAGGAAAATAAAATAATCATTTAGTAATAATATTTATTATTGAACAAAATTTTGATCTAATTTTACTAAAAATATATATATATTGTAAAGATAATAATTTATATTATCTTTACAATCTTTTTATTTATATTTTATTTTTTTCTTTTTGTAAAAGTTCTTTGTTTTTTTTTTTGTTTTATTGGAAAATTTTGATAATACACTGTTATCATTAGTCATTACATATTTTGCCAACTGACACAAACGGGTCCCTAGACAACGTTGTAGTTATAATTTGAGGGTATGGATTTTTTTTTAAAAAAAATTTATTTTTTTATTCTACTATGAGTTTGCTCTTGACTTTAGTCTAGGTCTGGATGACAGAGACAAAGTCTACGATGGAGTGAGCTTACCCAGAAGAAGCCTGTTCACTCTCACTTTGAATAGATTAGGGTTGTATGCGTTTGGAAACACAGACGCAGGTTTTATAAAGAAAACGTAAGTAAAAAAATTAATAGATACACTCAAATGATAACATCCATCGATTAGACAGAGACCTAAAGATAAACTACTTGAACGATAGTGGATAACAATTCTCATGGGCTCGCTGGCTAGTCTGTCAAACTGCCGGTATGAGTATGACGACATTCGGTAATGCGATGGTTCGAATCTAAGTCAAACTAGTAAAGTAAACACTTTTTAAAGTATTCTTTAGATTATTCGTAACGAATTCAATATTGTAGCAGTGTAACATTTTAAAACTTGATGGGTTAGTACGTGCGTACGATCTGTAAATCGTTAAAAATCGATAAAATCGTTCATTTTCTATAATCACAGGTTTTTGGACGAGGATAAGAGAACTCATTCCGCCTACGCTAGGCACAGGCAGTAGGTAGGACACTCGACTACAAATCAAGCTATAAATTCCAGTATAAGCTGAACTCTCACTGTACGGAATCCTATACAATGCGAGATCTGCTTATCATGGAAATGTATAGCTTGATTAGTAGCCGTGTGTACCTCCCTTACATAGATCATTCCCATTCATACAAGTCCAGTACAGTTGCCCGCGCAAGTGTTGTGTGACGTTTTGCGAATCTTAAATTATTACCTTTACTTAATGATTTAATTAGCGTTTTCTTCATTAATTTATGTTTTATACTTGAAACACCTAAATATAGAAGTTAACCAATTCGACTCAAAGAAAACATTACTTATTTTATTTCTAATGAAATTAAACAGTATTCTATTTCTTTTGTTACATTGTATGATGTAGGTACTTACTGGGAAAAGAAAACCCAAACACAATAAAAACATTCTCGCGTTTTGTTTGAAATTAGTATCAAATACTTGTGAGTCAAAATATTTGTTAATGATTGTCAGCCGACCAACAGGTGCCGCGCTCCTGGCAACCCGAACGCAACCCCTAATATTTTATAATTATTTACTCATTAAAAGCAATAATTAACTAGGTATCTAAGTAAAATAACTGTGGACCCCAGTGGACGTTGTATACGAAATGATTCACAAAATAGCATGTAGGTACCATGAATGACCATAATTAAATATTTTTTAAACGTATTCATTCTTTACCCGACTTCAAAGAGTTTCTTTGTCGCGTTTATCTTTATACCTATGAACATAGGTAGGTATAGACCCATCTTGTAATTTGTATTCCCTTGTAGCATCCAAATGGCTGAATTAATTGTCATGGAGTTAGATTTTTCAGAGTCCAGTAGGCTTAGCCAAGTTGACAATCTACAATCGATAACACTAATAGAAAACTAATCAAATGTATAGGAATGACATCATCTCAACGTTAAGTCACGTGGTCCGAACAAACGAATAGAAAATTCGTAGACAAGTTTACAACTTGTCAGGGCCTCAAGTCTACTATTACAATAGTGTCAGAATGGTCTATCATTGATTTCATAATTGTTGATTTTGACAAGTTTGGTAATCTACTGATATAATGGCGTCATTATGACTTTCCAATGGTCAGCCACTGACACTCCATTGAAAGAATTGATAATCTCGTACATAATGCCAAATGAAACTTCCTACTAAACTTCCAACTTCCTACTACTTGAGATTGCTTATAACACTAATAAATAATATGTAAAAATATATATAAATGAAATCTGGCATGAATAAATGTTCAAAATGCCATTGTAATACAATTCTATTACGAGACCATTGACCGACCAATGATCGACCATTATGAATTTAGCAGATTACGAACTTTTAGTAAAATGACAATGGCATCGTGTTGGAGTGACGAATTTATAAAAATAGCGGACTTAAGCCCCAGGTCATTCAAAATGTTAGAATTAAATCTGATCCTTTCTACAACGTTGATCGCTACATCCCTTATAAATGATCGGAATAAATGACCGCGCACTAAGTACCATAATGTAACTGACGTTAGTTTGACGTTTATAGGAACGCTCACCATAGATACAAGTACCAGGTTTTTTCTAAATACGTTGTAGAACGAGCGATCGACTCGGTCGTGTCAACTTGGCTACCAACTTATCTAGCCGCTTACGACAAGGCGTCAACGATTGTAAAAAGAGATTCGATACGAAACGTTTATAACTTGGCTAGGCCTACACAGGTGACAAAGGCCAGGAGAGGTTTAAAAAAGCAAATATATGTATAGCGGCCGCAAGGGCCGGCGCACATCTGACGAGACGCAGAGCAGCGCATTCGTCACTGCCAAACAAATATCGAAGTGGCTGCTAGGGCGTATCAAAAGATTACATTGCGGAGCTGACGGTGTCTGCAGGGTTGTAGACATCGCCACTTCTAAGGGTGTCATACGCAGAGCTCTTACAAGAGTTTGCGTCCTACCAACTGAAGACGCAGATACCCTTGGAACCACGGATTCCAAGGGGGGGGGATTATGTTAAGACATAACAAAACTCCGTACAAAGGTGGCCAGCACTGCTATGATGACACATCATAATCTTTTTCATAAAACAAATGCCTGATTTTTTATATGTTTGCAACTGTTCCTACTATAGAAATAAACCCGTTCCAAAGTCTATTTATTTTATTAATTATATATAATATGACTATTGACGGCGTTTATATTCTTATACACCATTCGAAATAAAGTTGAAAATAAATAAACTTCCATTAGCTCCAGAGCGTGTCAAAGCGGAACGAGGCGCGCGTCTGAGGTTATTTATTCTCAACTTTATTATAGGCATGCAACCTTTATATTTGTTTGACAGTGTCAACCGCGCGGCGCTGTGCCTCGCCAGGTGTGCGCCGGCCCTAAGATGCAATTTTACCGAAAGAATTGCTCTTCTAATTCCCATAAAGAAAAGGCCCATCATGAGGACTCACTAACAGGTTGAAAAAAATCATAAAAATAGCCCGACGGATGGTTTTGCAGTCGGGTTTTTTGATACTTTCAATGCTATTTTTAATCTATTCCAAAGAATATAGCCTAAGAGGTAATTAGGGATTACATTATGAACCACTTAGGTACCCAATACCCACCCTCCATGAGAGGCGTCTACCATCCTTAAATAACTGAATAATATCATCATTACCTACTTATGCGCAAGGGAGGGGTGGACTTAAGGAGGGGTGGGTAGTGCCCTATTTTTTTTTTAATAATCTTTTTATGTATAAACAGATCGCCACATGACATACTTGTTCTTGAAAATGAGTCAACACAAGTTATTAAATTGCAAATTTAAAAAACCCCCGATCAACATGCAATTATTATCATGAAACACAACCATTTTATTATTTCTTTTATAATTTTAAGAGATCGCAGTATTGCGATAAGGCCGCCCATTGTATATTTTATAGTGTATAAGTTTTTCTTTTCTTTTGTAATGTGTAATTCGATGTACAATAAAGTATATATAAATAAATAATAAATTTTATTACATAATTATAGCAATGATAGTAAAAACTATAAGTGGTTTGTTTTGAATGAGTGGAATTTTGGGTCTACAATCCAAAAACCTGACTACATCTGACCAACCACTTTCTTGCCTACATCAACAGATTATTTTCACTATCTGTCTACCAACTACACGTGTAGATCAATCCAATGTGTCCAAACTCGGTTGGCCTAAGATTTTCAAGGCCGAGTTCCTGTGACCACATTCTTGCTTCATCATCAGACTATGTTCACCATACAACACTCAACTACTCATAATGATTTATGAGAATTTGAATGAGCTCAAACACGATATGTCTCCTGTAAGTTGTTGAGGAGCTAGGAGGGTTATTCCGCAGACTTTACTGGCTGAGCAGCATCAGGTCAAGGTTACCACATAAATACAGAGTTGACAAAATGTTATACTATACCAATTTTCAAGTTGATCGGATGCGTTTAAGTGAACTAAATTACTATTTTGTGGCTGAGATCCCTACACCAACCAGAAAAGTCCTGATTATGTTCAAATTCCTGAACAGATTTTCATTAAACATAGTTAAGAACCATCCAGAATCAACCAGCCATCTAATAATAAACCACATTGAAATCAGACTACCCGTTTGGGAGCTATGATGCCACAGACAGACACACAAATACACAGAACAACATTGCCGTCAAACTTATAATTAATCTCAATAGGTAATTCATTAAATCCCTTTTTAACCCCCGACGTAGGTATAAAGAGCACCACTCTTAAGAGATTTAAGTATGCAGGCTGCTAACAAGTATATTACTTTGGTTTTGTGGTACCTATTGCTTTTAAGTTGCCTAAGAATCTTAAATTTAAGGCCCAGATATATGCCAGTGACCTTGAGTGGTTAGCTTGCGTGTTCTGCACTGAGCTCACGCAACGCGTCGTACGTCCAGCCAGTAATAGGACGCGCCCATCTAGGAGTGCTGTCTCAAATAAGACGCATTATTAATTTGTTATATAAGACAAAAGGTGTTTTAATAAAACACGTACACTAAATAATCAGTAATTAAATTATCTTTAAAAAGGTGAAGGTCTCAGAAAAATACGCTTGATAGATTTTGCGTGATTCTCCGTTTTTATCCGCGTTAGAAATAACTTTACAAATTAATTTCATTATGTAATATAAACATAATCTAAAACATTAATATATTAAGTTATTAAGAAAATGCTCTAATTTAACATATATTTTTTCCAACTCATTAACACTACTCGTTTAGACGTGATCTTCAGTATAAAATCATTAAAAGTCGGTTATCGTTGCCTCAAAAGAAGTTATTACACTCGCAATAACAATCAATTCAAATAGAAATTTTAGTGAAGACATATTATTGTCCGTACCTAAGACTTTTGTTGACTATACAAGCTAAGTAGAATTAGATATTTAAATTACAGCTTAAAACAATGTTTGGTTTTAAAGGAACTATGTTCAGTGACCATTCGTAGACAGCACTGGAGTCAGATTAAAGCCAACTATGTCGGTCTGTCTGTCTGTTACGTTTTCACGCCTACACCGCTGAACCAATCGTCATGAAATTTGGTAGAGATATAGCCTAGGATATGGAGAAGGCTATAGGCAACTTTTTAACGCGACAACCGACATCCACGCGGGCGGAGCCGCGGGCAAAAGCTAGTTTTCTATAAACCCATTTCTACGTTGATGAATAGCATGTAATTTATTACAAGACACAATTAATATCATCATTGTGATTTTTGTAGCCCTTATCAAACTAGGTAAGTAAGAAACTCTGACTTGTATTTCAATATCTATAATTAACTGCATTAAAAACCCAAAAACAGACTGACATACCACCCCAAAATCATCAATCAAGAACCGGCCAAGTGCCGGTCGAACCAGGCTGTGTGAAGGGTTCCGTAGTTGGGCTGAATATTTAATTTACGCATGAAGTTTTGATTTTTCGACTGCAAAAATAAGTTTATATTTCATAAGATTTATCGAAACAACTATAAAAAACAAAGTTCTTGCTGTGGTTGGAACTGAAAATTTCCCATATCTCAAAAACTATTGACTTTCTTTTTAATTATGACAACCAACAACACTTCATCTCAACTTTCTTTTCATCCCTAGGTTACATGTATGGGGAGTGCCACCAACTTCCTCTTTCCAATTTGCATTGTTAAAGTCCAAATAGTCTTAGACTAAAATTACTGGGTGCCATCCAGACGGACAGACAGATGGAAATTATGAAATTATAAGGGTTGCCATTTTTGCCATTTTCCTACAGAACCCTAAAAATTATCTCATCGGTCATCATGGATGGAAGAGACAGGCCACTACTAGTAAACTCCAACAGAAAGTTAACATTTTCCATATTTATTTACACTTATAATACCTACCCAACCTTTAGAAACCTTTGGCAGACTCAACATAGAGTTACACATCAATTTAACGTACCAAGTACAGAGCAGTTGACGGAGTACTTGGTTAATATGAACTACCTATTCACTGAGTGCTCTGTTTCACCACATGTGTAATATTACCGTTAATACAATAACTTTTACTTAACAACTGATGGTAAAAAAAAAAATTAAGCACAAAATTCAAAATATTGACCTTTCTCATAAAAGAAAAATATTATCAAGTATTTAAATTTACAAAAATCAGTTTTTTTTTGTGTTGCTTAAAATGTTCATCTTGTCTATTGTTTTTTTTCTATTTATTTGGTTTTGAAGTAGTAGGTCACTTTTGTACTTACACTGATTATTTAATATAAATTTCATGAATCATCTGCATAATGATTTGATTGATTGATTATGATAAAGAATTCTTTATATAAAATTATTAATTCCGTCACAATATTCAGTACACAGGCATTGGCCTGCATAGATTACAATAAAATTAATCAACTAACTACCATAAAACTGCACTAAATTACATGAATATAAGTGTATGTGACTCACCTGTGAGCTTAAGTTGCCACCCAGTTTATTTGTCTTCAACACATCGCTCTCAGAAGCCATTCTATTGAACATTTGCTTTCTCTCCTTCACCGAGATTGTTTGTTCGCTATCTACTAACATGCTGTCACTTCTAGATGATGTTAATGTTGGTGACATTGTATTATCAAAACTGGACTCTTCCTGATTTGGTATAGACAGTCTCTGCCCCTGTGCTCCTTGAATGCTTGATCTTTTTGTTTCAATATTTTTATCTGATGAACGCCTCCGTGGATGCACTTTAGGTGGTATGTCTTCACTTGGAATAGATGTCAAGCTCTCTTTAGACTCACTTTCATGTTCGAGAGCCGAGTTACTAACAATAAGTGTGTTATCTTGAATAAGATTTGTTAGTATGCTGAAATCTTGGTTAAGTTGTAATGGCAGTGGTGGACGTTGTGGGGGCTCTTCTTCATTATTTGACTCAGTTTCTATGGGTATCTCAGTAACGGTTGTGTTGGATGAATCAGTAACTTTTTCCATGACATCTTCGTTATCTTTACCGTTATTCGACATATATTTCTTTTTCAGTATAAGCCATTTCTCATTGTTTTGATTTTTTATTATGGCTAGGGTGTTCACATGCTTTTTAAACGTACTTCTGGCTTCATCTACGAATATAACACTTGCTTAAGTTGAGAAGTAACGTAAAGAAAATCAAATTAAAGAATCCACAGTACTACTCACCTCTCATGTCGGGGTTCATCAGAAATACTTTGAAATGTTTGACTAACTCATGGTTGGTTACTTTGCCATTATGCAACAACATAAATTTTAGTATTTCTTCAAAACTTAATTCTGATGGTGGCGACATTATGTTTTTGGCGTCCTATTGAGTCAGCGTACCTAGCCTTTAAAACTAACACCAACCAACTACAACACATCAAAAATGAAATCAGTCCCTCTAAACGTCAAACGGTCAAGCGCGTACCTGTTTATCAAGTTTGACGTTTACGTTTCTTTTCACGTGCATGGCTTACACAGATAAACGTCACTATAATTTTTCAACACACTTGTTCGAAAAGTGGCTCTTATTGAGGGTCGTTTAATCGTTTTGATACGCGTGAGCATTTGCCATTGCACACTTGCATTAAAATTGTATGTCTACTGTAACGGGAAATGTGAGTTTTTATTATATTATTTGCATCACTACTGATGTAATTTTTTTTTAAATAACTCACATTTTCACAGACAATCGCATCACAATCAATTGGGTAGTTTGGAAGCACTAAGCGGACAAAAAGACAGACACGAAAAGCGACTTTGTTTTTAGCCGACGAAAAAAAGAGGAGGTCCTCAAATCGACTCGTAGATATATATCTTTTTTCTGACGTGAATATGTACCACTTTTCGCTTGGTGTACTTGACTGCTGGTAAGTTGAATATTTCTGACCGAGAAAATCATGTAAGATTTCAATCGCTAATAACTAGAAGACTTAAATGCAAGGGTACCTACCTAATGGTTGACCATGAAGAAATACGTAATAGCTAATGTCTATATCAATTCTGAGGGAGTAGGTATTTCATTTGCCTATGACTCTCTACTTATATTTCATTATGTGTCAAAATTCAAATTAGTAGGTACCTACAGACGCCAGTAGGTCAAGCTACCCGAAACTGTCAAATTTTCGCAATCAACCTTGAATCTTATGTTGTAGTGATAATGTTCAAAATCTATTAAAGGAATTTGACAGATCGTAGTAGCTTGATGTGCTGGCGTCTGTACATAAAGCGCAAAAACGTGTTCAGCTAGAACGGTGATTCTGGAGTCGTTTTCATGAATTTACAAAGAACTAAAGAGAAAAAAAAAATATTCGCCGTAAAGGGTAATAAATGCATACAAATTGACAAAAAAAAAAAAAATATAGACTTTAAAAAAAAAAAAATACACAGTAAAAATTACTTTATTTTTGAAAGTCGGTAGCTAAAAACCAAAGACACCGACTTCCGAAAATAAAGTTACTTTTTACTTGATATTGTTTTTTTTTTTTTGGAAAACAGCTTTAATAAAAAAGGGTTAAAAACTTTTTAAAATTAAAACTGTGAGTTGAGATCCCAAAGATGAGAGCAGTGGTGGCCCAGTGGTTTATTGACTGACAGTTTTGATTGTCAATAATTATCGATAAATAATGCCTCGGCTTTCAAAGCCATAAGCAATTGACCTATATGGACCCCGTAGCAACGGCCCCGACTTACGAGTTTTAGGTTGTGGGTTCGAACCCAGGCAGGCGCTTTACTTTTTGTAAATAGTTTCATCACCACTGCTCTCAAAACGGTGAAGAAAAACATAGTGAGGAAACCGGCGCGCGGCGTATCCTAGAACCAAAAATATGAAGACATGTGACATCTAACAACCTGCATTGGGCCCGCGTGGTAGATTACAGAGGAAGCCTGACGGTCTTATTATGTTAGCTGCATGTGGTACCTAACAGTGACAGGAAGTTATTATAACATCATCCACATAGACTAAGTGGGAAAAAACGTATTATTGAAGCTAACCCAAAAACTACCCAAGCAAAATTAATAAAATGTTTATGGGACCACCGCGCAAGCTTCCTCAGTCAAATTAATTTTCCAAATCGATCAGCTGTCTTCGAGTAATCGGAGAATATACCTAAAAAAAAAATCCAACGATTTGAGAACCTCTTTCTTTTCTTCCTCCTTATAATATATCTAGCGTGTTAAACTGCTCAGACATAAAAATAAAAAAACACATTCGACGAAATATTGCTTCCTAAGAAATTCAATGAACCTACTCTCTCTAAATCCAGTGCCGAGCTAATACTGCCCTATGCCCTACGCGTCCAATATAATAATTTCTTCAGGGTAATGTTGGGGCTACCACGTTTCAGTAGTGCATCGGGGATGTTCGCGTTGTTTCGCACTGATGGCTTTCATGCCATCATTCGCAAAAGGACGGTATCCCTGATCTGCAGAATGCGTGGCAGCCGCAACGTAATCTTGAAGACTGTGGCTGACATCATCGCTGTGGAGGTCCCTTGTTAAGTCAGTCATTTAATTATAATTTAGATTCTCATTTTGATTTTAATTTTGATTATGATTTTAATTTTGATTTTAATTCTGTTTTAATTTTTGATTCTAAGTTTAGTTTTTAATCAACATTTTAATTTTTGTTTGTGTAATATTGTTATTTATAATGTATTTGATAACTGAATTTAAAAAAAAAAAAATTTTGTTTACAATATTTACGGCAGTATCGGCAACCTTAAAAATAATAGGTAATCGAAAATCGCTATGTTATCAGAGGCGGCGTTATGTCATTGTGCAACTATGCGTGAACGTTAGGGGGTCTCAACGGCAGTTGACTATGTAAGAAGACCCCTCTTCACTCGTTTTTAACGTATGAAAGCGTCTAAGCTCACTCGTAGGGTAGGACGTGGTCTCGCTTCGCTCACTCGTTTTAAGAGTGGAATTGCCCTCCTCACCAATCTTGTGGGGAGGCTCGCTCCGTTCGCTTATTTCTTGAATAAACGCGCTCTGTTGAGTCGTCTCATCTTTGGGCTCGCTTCGCTCCTCCTCATCCTCATGAAACTGCACTCGCAGTACTAGGGCGCAGTTAGAGAATCCCACCGTTAAGTCAGCATAGCTTGATGTGAATGTGACCATCTCTCGTTAGTTGGGGACAGAGTCAGCTGCTAGTCGTGACAGTGGCTAGCAGAGTGCAACAACCGAGTAAGGATTGTTTAGGGAACTTATTTCGCTAGGTGAACGTAAGTTACAGCTATGCCCAAACGTTGATACGAAAGCAAATATTCGGACTAGAACTGCGCCTACCTAATTTGATGTAACGAAATTTTTTTTAGAGTACCTTGTCCGAATATGACAATTATTTTTTATTGGATGGATGGGGTTGGGGTGCTAGGGCTCAATCACACGTACCACAACTACACCACATTATAGCGACTTTGGACAAGCGGTGGTTACCTACGTGTGAATAGTGTCGCTGCAACTTCTTGCAGTTACGTTGTCGCCACTAGTTGCGATGTGTTTACATTGTGGCTAGTGTTTGCAGACAGATCGACTCCGGCTGTGTTAGTGTCGTCACGTCGACGCAACTTTGTGCTTGCGTTGTGGCTGTGACGTCGCCTTGATGTGGTCGTTATCGCCCACACGGTTGATTTTGACGGCCAAATGTGGTCTATGTGAATAGACTATTCATTTTCATAAAAAATTGTGCCCGTCCAAATTCGGTGTCGTTTTGGTGTGGTTGTGGTAGTTGTGATCGGGCCTTTATAAGAATACTTCTAAGTTGGTCCCATTTAAAATTGACAAAAATTCAACCCATACGAGAAGGGAAACAAAAACTTTTTATCCAACCAAAACTACCGACTTCCAACCAAATCAAAAATAACTTTAATTGGCGAAAAATAAACCCAAAATAGGTACCAAACCAAAGACACGGACTTCCGAAATTAAAGTTATTTTTCACTTTGTAGTGTTTTGGAAGTCAAAGGTTTTTGAAGTGAAACTTATTAGGCAGCGATTAGATAATCGAAAGGAAATTTCAAGGACGCATCACGTTTCTGCACATTTCATTACATGAGAGAGAAGAAATATATAACTCTCTCTGTGTCTTACACTAAACCTCTCTTATTTATGATTTTTCACTTTTATTACGTGAACGGCTGCACGCGCAATTTTTTTAAGTTTTAAATTTTGCTGTTTTTAGTTTGCGGTTCCTTTCCCTAACAAATTCATTTATCACTACTTCTTAAGTAAATAACACTAACAGGAAGTTATAACATCCTCAAGTAAGCTTCGTATAGAAGCTAACTCAAAAACTGTTTTTCCTAACTAACTAATCAAACTATGTTTCCTGAAAAGCCGTACAGCAATTTTGAAGATAATCAGGCCTTTCATGATTCGTGTAGGTTCTCAGGTTGGATCTCAGCAACACAATGTAAATTTATTTGGATCGACTTGAAATTTGGTATACCTATCTACTAATATTTTATTAACACTGCAATTTTGTGGTAACCTTGACCTGTTGCTGCTGCCAGGATATTCTCCGCAACAACTTGCAGTAGACAAATATTGTATTTGGGCTTATTGCCAACTGTTAATGCGTAGTCGAATTGGAAATGATCAACATAATCTGATGATGAATCAAAAAAGTGGTCACAGGAACTTGGCCTTATAAACCGTAGACCAACCGAGTTTGGACCCGTTGGATTGGTCTCGAGTAGTTGGTAGACAGGCGGTGAAAATTATCTGATGATGTAGGCAAGAAAGTGGTTGGTCAGAGGATGTTAGATTTTTGAGCAACTTATGGTTTTCACAATCATATTTAATAGTTAAATTACAAAACCAGTGCCATCCGTTTTGGTGGCCTCGGCGTCCGCAAAATTACCAGTACCTATTAGCTTAACCAGTATTCCTGTCCTCTGTCCACAGCACTGAAAAGTTATCCGAGTTTTTAGCCCCTATCTGGTTGACTTTGAAGGGCCGTGATTGACCGATGATGCGGTGAATGCCTGGAAAGTGGCTTGGCCGGATACAGATCTACCCGTGAACCCATCTTCCCAGAGACAGTGAAATGACCCGCTCTGCAGGTTCTTACGGAATAATCACCAATGCTGATATATTTGAGACCCTCACAGTAAGCCCTTTCATATTTGATATGTCACACGGTACAGTTTGCGAAACATTTTTTTTTTTTAAATTTTCTTTTTGTCTCCAAAACTGACCCCAATATTCTAAGTTCATTTATTTACGGTTCACGTCCATGTTTGGGTCACTCAAATTGATACGTATACCAAATTTCAACTTAATCGGTCCATTACATTCGGAGCAAATTGGCTGTGCCAGACGGACAGACAGACAGACACACGAGTGATCCTATAAGGGTTCCGTTTTTTCCTTTTGAGGTACGGAACCCTAAAACAGATTATAGGATCATTAAACATGGCATTATGTGGTGAGCTGGCGATAGTAGGGACCCTACGGACCCGATCTTTCGGGAGAATTCTTGTTCCTCATCTCTGGCTTGACTTTATTGAGCGGCCAGAGTGAACACCGACGAGGAAGAGAGCTGCCACTTTTTTCTTACAATAAGCAATACCTGCAATACAAATAATAGGTAAGTACTTTTCGGGAAATTACTTGGTTAAATTGGAGTTAGATCATGGTTCCGTGTGGTGCCGGACGTAAAGAATAGCATCACCTCATTTCCTCCCGTAGGTGTCGTAAAAGGCGATCGCCAACCCGCCTGCCAAGCGTGGCGATTATGGCAAACCCCCCAATTGGGGGAGGCCTATGTCCAGTAGAGGAAGTCTTTCGGCTGAAATGATAATGCTGAGATCATAGTAAGGCTGAAAACAACTTTTTAACTTGGTGGTTCTAAAGTTTTGTAAGTTTTTCCGCTGGGAGTAACCAGTAACCATTTATTCCATGTCCTGCAAATAGTCTTGCATCCACCGGAGATTGTATACAGGGATAATCGTCAGTTGGTGCCTCAACACAAAAATTTTCGAGTTAGCTTCGGCCCGTCATACGCGTTCCAAAGATTCGGGATCCTGGAATCCCAAGATACGTGAAAGATATTTTAAAAATAATAATATAATATAATAAAATAATTAAGAGACATAGTCCTGATCCAAAATACTTCATCGAAAACCTACGAGTACTACCGCAAGCTGCTACCGTCAACACCGTCATTCGACAATAATTAAACAATCTGAATTACTTATGAGCAAAATTGATTTTCCTAGCTTTGATCGTATAGGCTGTCAGAACTTGGATATTTTAAGTACATTCATCTAATTCTAGGCTTGCGTGACGTCTATCTAATATTTAAGGAGGATGCGTTATATCGTCGGCACGGCTGGCGTCCCAAAATAATTATTAGTTGCGTCGTACGGCCGATAAAATACCAATTCTGACTTATAATATGTCGTGCAGCAAGAAGCAATTTTCAAGATGAAATAACATTTGTGCGAGCTAGAGTACTGGAAACAGGGAAAATAAATTTATTAGTTTATTTTGCAAGTAACGCTTCCAAACAGTGTTTCCTTCCGTTTCATGCGTTTTTAATATGTATCTTACAACTTAATAGTCTCCGAACCCAGAGATGACCAAATTTTCGATGTAGAGCAGTAATACCTACGTCGCAAAGAATACCGACTCTTGAAGAACCGACACCAGATATTAATAACATTCTGAAAACCATTAACCAATCGGGCATTTCATGAAATGCGGTAAGTCCAACATATTATATACAAACAAATGAGTCCCAACCACCATGACAGTCCCGGTCGTTTGTCTACAAAGTCAAATGTTGAGGTTCAATAGATCATAAGTTATTTGTGTAAATAGTTCGAACATTCATTTATTTTTTATTTAAAAAAATCTATACATATAATAAAATGGTAATGTTTGTTATAACGTGCGCACATCACGTAAGAGCCACTCATTGGATTCAAAATCGAACCATCGACTGAGTAGAAGCTTTATTGTGAGCAACATTTAGCGTTTATTTAATCAAAATCGACCTACAGAATCAAAAGATTTCGAAGAATACGTCGAGTAATAATAATAATTCGGCATACAATTTCTGAGCAATAAACTAACCAATAAAAAAGTACTAGGCTTGCATGAGCTCAAGATATTATTTCAATCATTAGTATTATTATGCTTCTAATAGGATTTAGACGACATACACATAGATAGATTATAATATAACCTGGATTAACACATAGCATAAGTACCCGTTTCCGTGGGATAACTTCTGACCTCCAGGCGGGTGGGTATCTAGATTATATTATTTATTATTATTATTTTATTATTATTATTATTTTATTATTATTATTATTTTATTAATTTGAAAAGTCAAACATTGTCGTAACAGAAAAAAAAAATCAAGAAATTGTGTTTTAAATTTACTTAAGAATGTTATACGTTCATATAAATCAATTTCAGGATTGTCTACAGAACTTGGCTTCCATTTAGATCTAGTCTTTTGTCGGTGAAGTCGACAACATAATTGTAATATTGAACTTGGCTCCCATTTTCACATCTAAGTTTTTGGTGGGATATCATTATTTTTTGTAAATAAATTTATTATTATTCAAAACTGATCTACTCCCTATCCTACGGTATGCCGATAATTTATAAATATTTGTTTCGATAAGTAGGTTTGTTCTGTTTTAGTTCTATGATATATTTTTGTTATTTTAGTTATTTGGTTTCTGTTGACTGGGCACGAGTCAAGATTGATTGGAAATGTTTTTTTTTTTTTTTTTCAAATCTTATAGATTCACTGTTTTATGATTTTCTTCTTTGTTTACAAATTATTGCTGGATGCCAAATTTGAACTTTCTGGGTCATCTGGAAGTGGGTTACTTACGGTTTTGATCTATACAGTGTGAGTCTTTATAATGTGCACATATCGAAATGAGGGAATCTATGCTTAATTTTACCTTCAAAATTTCTCAATAAAACCTTATTCAGAAATTTTACAATTATTGTAAAAAATATGAAAAAAAAAAAACACTGATTTTTGCTAAAAAAAAACATGTTCTTTTTCAATTGAGGGTAGTTTTTCCCCAATTTTTATTTTATGAGGACGCCTAATTACTTCCAATAATTATGGAGTTTGTTTCACCGTGATAGATCATTTAGTTTAAAAGTTACACCGTTTTATTTACACTGGGAACAATTTTTTTTAAATTCCATAAAAAATTAAATAAATTATTTAGTTTTTTTTTTATATTTTTTCCGTAGATAAAATTAAGCATAGATTCCCTCATTTCGATATGTGCACATTATAAAGACTCACACTGTTTATGAGTAAGTTCGTCATAAATATGACGATTTTTGGACGTATCTATATAACCGTTTATCTATGTAACCGTTTAAGCTATGTTTATAAAATTTGGGGTAGGTACTAGTTTATCTAGTGGGTCTCAATATATACACCAAATTTGGTGTGTTTATGTTAAATAGTTTGAGTTAAGAAGGGTTCAAAAATGGCTCCAAATGGTTCGTAAATTATTATACACGGGTGCTGCTCGCCAATTCACTTTTCTGGCTTGAACTTGGCATGACACGCTACCGCGTGTCTAGATAATTGATTTTTCAATCAATTTCTTTTAAAATCATAGTTTTTGTTCTTTGCACCACAAATATTTACAAGTACCTATGTTTTTTTTTAAACAAAGAACCTACTTCCATTTTAGCCCCTTTTTGCAACCAGAGAGAATAAAAAAATAAAAATAAAACTTACATTTACATTAAAAACTACACTTTTTTCGCATAAATTCATAACATGCAATATCTTTACACTATGTTGCAAAGTAATCCTGTTATAATTATGAACAGTTTATTTTCTACACACTGTTTTATAAAAAGTCGTTTTATATCTAAACTGTAATTGTGTGGGCTGGTTTCCTTTTGCAAAAGAACGTCCAATTGTTTTTATTGTTGTTAATATTTTTGTTTTATCTATTTAATTAATATATATTTTTTTAAATCATTGACATATCTCAAGACCCCAGGTACCTTTCGAAGGCGTACGAGGGCCCGAAGCTAACTCGCAGAGGCACCTTAGACAATTTTAAATTTAATGAGGTACCAACGGACGATTATCTCTGTACCTATGCACTATTCAAGTGCACACAAGGACAACCCCCGGTAGGTGCAGGACTATTGCAGAACATGGAAACAAAACATATTCGGCTATGGGTAGTATATATTATTGTTGCTATAATGTCTCTATTAAGTTGCGAAATTAAATTATTTTGTTCGTCAACGACAACTAAAACTTATAAAGTGAAAACTCTTTGGTCGAACTGTACGTACATTAATAGAAACGAAGTTTTTTTTATTTGATAAATATTTTCATATATTTTTTTCAGTTGAGGTTCCAAATTCAAATCACATTAATGACCAGCGGGTCATAATGAAATTCAGTACAATATTAATGCCCAGCTAGAGCCTAGGGCTTAAATGACTTGCTTTTTAATTAGCGAGCAGGACGTGTGAAAAATATTGACTGCAGTGAGACTAATAAGTTTTTTTATCACATCTATTCAAAAGAGCTAGTTAATTCATCATAAACAGGGACTAAAATAGTTCTTTAATCCTTAGGGACTAAAAGTGATTTGAATTTGGAATGTGGATATTGTTAGTCAGAAAGTAGTAGAAAGTTTCAATCACCAAAGAGATTAATCACGAACATTGTATGAACAAGTAAAAAACGCGCGAAATACATTCCGCCTTCGTTTTTTTTTTCGATTTTACCTAGTTTTAAGTATAAAAAAATCGTGTGTCTTCCTCAACTAGTGAGAATGAAAGTATTATATTAACGATAGAGAACATTGTATTTGACGCTAAAAATGTGACACAAAGTCAACACCTACAAAATCCTGTGAACAACAATGAAAACATAATTATGACATTAAATTCTTTGGAAAAATAACCTATAATTATTTATATATGTTAATGTTACGTCTTATTGTCCATAATTGTACGTAAATAACTATACGTACTATTCTTATTCATAAGTTCCCCTTACTTATTTTCTCAAAGTGGGTGATAAAAAGTAGTGTCCAGCGTCCACCTCAGAAACAACACTATTTTAAGCTCGAGTGACGTAATTACATTAATTCCCTCGCTGCGCTCAGGATTATACTCTAGAATCCTTCGCTCCGCTCTGGATTCAAAGAAACACTCTCGCCATTAAAATAGTTGTTTACTCCCTAGCCTAGGTAAACAATCTACTATTCTTATTTTAACGTGGCGTCGGCGTCGGCGAAAATGTTTTTCTCTTCTTTTGTCCTCGATCTACCGTCACGGTATCATTCATCCTTTTCATTCATGGCATCCTTAAAATAATCCGCCCAACTTATATTTGTCCTTTCCCTCTTCATCCACCAACATAGTCCAGAAAGTCATTAATTTTTCACAAAAAGTAGAACTAGACCGAAAATCACATCAAAAAAGGACCTATTTGATTTCCAACCCAATTTCTGTCATGCCAACTATTGCCAACTACTAGGTAAAGTTTATTATTAGGAATCCTAATGTGGAGCGTTAAGTTTTAATTTGTTGGAGTTCAAACTTTATCATTATCCTGATTAGATTTTCGTGTGGTCCATCACAATCAGAGCAGGTCCGTGTCGTACCTATGCATAACATTGAAGAACTTTCGATTTAGTAGTAGGTATACCCACTAGTTGTGGACTTCCCGCTTCTAACAAGAATTAGACATTTAACTTTTAATTGGCCGCTTGTACGGTCTTCAGAAACTTTGTTCGCCGTAAGTGTTTAACTATGTTATAGGTACTCCACGCTTTTAATAATGACCAAAGTTGCTTTCTGTTCTGAAATAGTTTGGTTTCAGGCCCCAACATCAACGGAATAATTAAGATTTACTGTTCTTTGATTTTTAAAGTTTTAACTCCATGAATTTTGATCAAATTGTTGTAAAAAGATGTCACGTTTAGTGCTTCAGTTAAAACAACAAGTGTTATATTTATTAGCTAAATAAAAGTAGGTAACAGCCTGAAAAACCTAAAACCGGGATGGGATACAGCAGCAGCGTTTAACCAAAAACGTAAGTACTTAGTGCTGATGAGTTTTAGTGCATTGTCTTTTAATATCGGTCGACAAACTCTTGGGGAGGTTAAAGGGATAACCTCATCTTTTATTCGAATATTATTCCTTTATTTTAATTACGCGATTGAAGGGTTTATTATAGTATTCCTTGCTTCCTTGTGGTTCCCAATAGATTGCCTTGTGTTTAGAAGTACGTTCATGGAAAGGTGGGTTTAGACCTAACGAACATAGAATCAAAACATTATTTATCGTAATATTCTTGATCTTTCAGTGTAAACATTAATATATTCTATTACAGTACACTAAACGAACAACTACAGAATGCGAATTATGTTCGCTTGCCCTGGCAAGCGAATGCTCAGTCGGTGTCTGAGGTACGAGTAGTAGTAGAATACACTTAGTCCGACTCTAATACGACAAAAAGAGAAGAAAAAAATATTTTTTGTTCTACAGTTACCATTCTGTCTTCATCATCATCATCATTATCATTGGCAGCCTCCCTTTTGTGCCATGCTTCCCTGGTCAGGTCATCCCCGTGATCTTCTGTAGGTCGTCTACCCATCTGGCCATTGGTCTGCCAACGCTCCTTCTACCTTCAACCTTTCCGTCATTCATCCGTTAGGGCTCTGCTCTACCTGCCAAAACCACGTCTAGCTAAGTGTCCTGCCCACCTCCATTTCAGAGCCGCTACCCGTAGTCCTACGGCGTCTTATTTGGGACAGCGCTCCTGGATGGGCGAGTCCTATTACTGGCTGGACATACGACGTGTTGCGTGAGCTCAGTACAGAACACGCAAACTAACCACTCAAGGTCAATAGCATATGTCTTAATTATGCGCCTTAATTATGTCTTAATTACTTTAAAACTAATATAAACGAAAAGGTGTTGGTGGGTGACGAATTTAATTCACAGAAGGAGACTGGATGTGGTTGATACAGAAAGGGATATTCAACAAGATGAAAGTGCTCAAATAAAATAAAGTAAAAGGGCGTCGTAGGATATTTATTGGTTAATTTATTGTCACTAATCAAGGACATCATTTGTAAATCAGAGGTTCTTCCTTATAGATTTTCTTCAAGTGGAGATTCGCATAAAATCCTGTTGTTTTTTAGTTAAATGTCTAAAGCCATAAAAGCAGTAGGTACTATATTATCTGATGCAATTATAGAAGCAAATAGTAGCGATAATAGTTACACGTACTTACCATTATTTTTCAAAAGAAAGCATAATTTGCGATGCTTATAATATAGTAAATTTTCTTCAGTTTCCGAAGTAATTTCCAAAATCTTGATCAGAAGTGCGTAATTAGCCTGTATTCACAGTAGATACAAAATACATCCAGTTACATCTAGAACTTGCTAATTGGATATGTTTGTTCTCTACACATGGCACTCAAGTTAGCGCACGGCTATACACGGTCGTACACTAACATAACTTGCTACCACGTCCCCACCATCGTATGTTTTGTCTGTACCCAACACTTCCGAACATGAAAGAACGGTACATGTTCGCACGTTCGTTTACATCAAGCGAGCGAGCATTCTGAGAATATTCCTAGAACATACTATAAAATGCCCGCGAACTATGGTAGAACAATGAAAGAATGCTAGGTTTCTGTTTTCAAAAAGGGAATTTCATAGAGATTTTTACTGAAACAGTTTCTTCACAATCTCAAGAGTCTTCAGAAATGTTCATAAAAATTAAGAAATTAGTATAAAAAGAGATATATATCTGTATCATCCCTTCAATGTGTGATCTTGCTTCGCAGATTAAAAAAACAGATTTGTCTGTGAAAAGATGTTTTCAATTATCAGCTTTGTTTAAAAAAAAAATCCTACTTAAGTAATTCAGATTTAATTTTACTATCGGTCACAAATTTATGGCCATAGGTAGATTGATAGATTGTCAGCATTTTAATAACAATACGTTTTCCATATCCTATTGAAGTTTTTTTTTTTTTTGTTAGATTTTTATTGAACTATGAGTAACTTAAAATCTAGCTTGATTTCAATAATATATATCAAGGTATTATAACTGTAGGTAGGTAGGTACTGATGGCTAGTTTAATTTCCTTTCAACCTTCAAAATTAGTTGGCCAGCCTTACTCTAGCTAGACAAATGTTCGTAAGTACGTTCGTGCGCCGTTTACATAGAGCGAGCATTCTTAGAACATTTCAAAAAATTCCCGCTAAAACAGGTAAAACAAAGAAGAATCCTCTGTCTCTGTTTACGCAAAGACAATTTGATACAGAGGGGTTAGAATGTGTATTCGCTCGTTTGGTCGAAGCCCTGAGGGGGCGAAGAAATTAGACAACGAATTTCTTTAGTACACTATTTCATATTTAGAATAGATAAGATTCGAGAGTCAGCTCGGACATAGCTGAAAAAGTAATTCTTTATAGTAATAATTATCCTATCTTAGTATTAAATACCTACATAGGTACTTGTTTTATTCTTACCACGATCTTATGGACACTTCTAATGTCTCCTACAGTAAGTACATAATTGACTATCATTTCTCTTCATCATGGCCTCTGTTATATAAATAAAAACACTGACTGAAAAACTTGAATCTTGCTCTAATTCATTAACAAAGTTACGCATTCACAGTTTCAGAAATACTGTATTATTAATTAATAATTATTACCTGTAACGTACTTCCGGCAGATAATTAATTTACCTACCTGGTAGATAATTTACTACAAATTATATTCATATCAATGTATCAAGTGAATAATGTAAATTATAGTGCCTATCCGGAGTCTGGACACTAAAATTAAGGACTGTTTGTATTTAACTTTTTTGCAAGAAGTTTTGGCAACTGACGACATGACAGCTGAAAGTTTCTGAAATAATGCGAGGTTTTCAACTTAAAGTTTTTTGGAATCGAATGCTTTCTAAATCTTTGAAATTGGTCTAGTGATGTACAGACACCAAAGTGGATGAAGGATGATGTCCAACGCTGGTAAGCAGAGGTCTGCAGATAGGTACGGCCATGTTGCGGCCGCAGACGGACGGCGGGAAATCGCGGCCGCCCATGGGAGGCGTGCGGCGCCGGGCCAGGTGAGCGGGACGGCGAGATTCATGTGGAGGAGGCACGAGTGAGACGAGCGCGAGGCGGCGCGACGCAGAGGGCGTACGGAGTCGCGGACCGCCACGCACTCCTGTTCCGGTCGCGTCGACGGGCGGCCGGGAACCCGCGCCTCGCCACACTGACTCCGCACACGCTGCTAACACTGACTTTTCTCCTAGTACGTTTTTTGAATGCGCGCCGGTAACAGCGGGCACGTGATACGCCCGCGGCCACAGCTGTTTTTTCTCTTTCGCTCGACTTTGTGACAGCCGAGTGTCGCGTGCGATCTCGCCCATTTCCCGCCACTTCCAGTAGCTCACGGAAAAGTAAAAAGTAAAACTGTGAAGTTTTTGGCGCGAAATGTGCGATTCAATGTCGCGCTCGCAGGGAATGCTGGATATCTGTGGTAATCGCTAAGACGACTACTTTGTTAGTTTGTGAAGATTGTTGAGCTGTGATTTCGGTTCGCGTTTTACTAACTGTTCAGGAAAAGTTCTATTATAATGGATGACTGGGAGCGGCACGTAACCCCGCTCCTTCAAGACATGGGGTGTGCAAACGAAGACGCCCAAGATGACTTCTTTAATCAACAAGACGTAAGTGAAAAACGTACGAATTAAATAGTAAACCAGCATTTTAACAGTCAGGAAGACACTTATTATTATAATAATACAACTGAGTTGAATAATGCGCTATTCACAGTTAGTGATGTCACTGACAAGTGACTGGCCATTACTTACGTTGAGATACAAAATCATATAAACATAGCTCCACACCAAAATCATAACAACACAATAACAATCTTCTAATTATTTGGGATAATACACATAATAATGATTTGCTTTTTACTGTTTAAAAAAACAATCGTACCAGAACACATTAATTAAAGCTAACAAAATCTCTCTAAGCATGAAAACTTCATAAACTAACTAGAAATAAGCAAGAGGTATTATTTTAGACTAACAAAGAGTTCATTAAAATTACATCAGTTTGTATTCTTCTCTTGCAATAAACGTAATTATCTTCATGTAATCGCTTAATCACATGACTTACAATTTGTTAGATTTTCGTAGAGGCAAGTACCTACCTACATAATCATTATGCATCCATATCATGAAAATTAATCAAACTGTTAGGTTGGCGAAAAAAAAAACCTACGCAAAGTTCAGGTCTTAATTAGCATAAAGAGAAAACTGTAAACATTTGTAGAACGCTTAATTTGACGGTTTTTACAATTTAGTTTTGCTACTGCAAACTGTAAACGAAAAATAAAATAGAAAATAGTCAAGTGGGTGTGTTTTTCAACAATATCCGATACCTACACAATTGACGAACATCCAGTCATAGGACACCCAATTCAGCCTAGCAGGAAAAATATACAAGAGTCGAGTTAGTGCTGCTGTTATGGAAGCCTGTATCATCACATTGTTAGCAAAATCCTCCCTCAATGAGTAAGCTTCAAGCCTGAGAAGAATATTATGTTCTTTGTAGTCGGACAAACAATTCTTATTAATTGAGCAAGGTATATTTGTACCAGAATAACTTCCAGCTACTGTAAATAAAACTAAACTAATTTGGTAAAATTCTATGCATGGACTTTTTACCGCAAATACCTAACACATCCGCTTTCCTTTACTCTCGATGCGAGAACTCAAGAAAATCTCTTGTAAAACAGAGGAATGACATCATCTAAATAATGTCCATTTTCATGCTGAAATGACACAATTAACCCCATAATATTGTCTCATTCTTTAGGTACTATCATTAAATTAAAAGAAGTAGGAATCAAAATGGAATTCTATTTGTTTAAAGGGCATGGCCTTTAAGGCCTTTTTTTATTTCAAGGTCATTAAGTCAGACATTTTATGTTATGGTAACAAAATAACTAATGCATTCCAGAGCACACCTAAGCCCTTTCATTGTGACAATCCAAAAATCCATTGCGTTATTTTGAAGTCGAGCCTAGGAGTTTTTTCAAACTTTGATAGCTGATACTTCAAAATAATCCCTTGACTATATGAGTCAACGGATTATTTTGTAGTATCAAAAGCTTTAAAGGAGTTTTCCTTCCGAGTGTGTTACAGAATGAGGGTGGGTTTATCATAAGTACATGCATTTGGAACAATGACAGTAGTAGGGCTACCTACATCAGCACCTTCAGTTAAAAATAATAACAAACTTTCAACTGTTTTAATGTATCTGTTATATTGAACTAGCGACCGTTTTGCACGGTTTTAACGTCTTGACAAAACATAGATATTTCTTTATTATATGTGAGTTTAATATTAATTAACTTTCCAGAATAAATCCTCTAAATGATGAAAAAGTCGCATCGAAATCCGCTACGTAGTTTAGAAGAACAGCGCGGTCACACAAATAGACACAAAAAGTGACTTTACTTAGGTACGGGCCAAGTTTATGCTATCTGAAACAATTTATCTTCACATGATTTTCCGAGAAAACTAGATCCTTTTTAAATATTTTTATTACTTCTATTTCTTGGAGAAAGATTAAGGATTCTGTAGAGCAGATGTAATGTATAGATTAGTAGGTTATTTAGATGTATGAATGTAAACAAAGCAAAAGGGGTATGTAAGGAACGTAGCAGGTGGCGGTCTATAGTTTCTGCCTACCCCCATGGGAAAAAAGCATGAGTTTATTTATGTATGATATTCGGATCCCTCATTTCAAATTAGTCTACTATGCAAAGTCTTTTCATAATTTGAAGAATGCTTCTTTTTTTGCTTCTTTTTCTTTGTTTGCTTTTTAAGTTTATTTTATTTTATTTTTGTTAATTTTTTTTTGTTTATTTTTTTTTCTCTTCATTTTCCCCTCATTGCAGTATTTCTTCATTTAATTTCCAGTGATGGTTTTACGGTCAGCGACAAAAGTCGATTAATACTGACATTAATTTGAGCGTGAACATCATCTAAATTGACACAAAATCATTCGATACATTTTAATATAATAAGTAAGACAAATAAACCTTGACAATAAGTACCTATACAGAATGGTAGGCAAACTTGAGTAAAATTATACAAAGATTGGATACAAAAGGTAGGTAATGAGGACGAAAGTCCAATAAGAATAGATACCCTGCCCCCCAAACTAGGAAAATCCTGTAACTATCTTGGGATCATTTTGTTTCAGCATTGAATTTATTAACTAATAGTTAATATTGTTTTAATTTTACTTCTGTTCTGATGTTAATCAAATATTTCGCTTAATAATTGAGATGTAAAAACTGAAGTGTTAATCTAACTTTGTTGCCGATACCCTATTGTTAACGGGATAATAATCTTCTTCGTAGTCCAAATGTTTGAATAATCTGGGGAAATCCCAATGTCGTCATTTCTCTTTCGGTCAGTTCATTTTTACCTCTTATTCGGTCAACTCGCTTCTGTAAAGCTCATATCTAGCAGCTAATATGCTCGGTAATTGACATTGGTCCCTTATATCGCAATCCGATGATAACACCTTCAGTTGTACACACCGCGGAACGCTAACAAAATCTGTGTCAAATTAATGGTGTATTAACCAAGTTATCAAAAGAATTAGTGTTTGATAACATGTATGTTACACCATTCATTTGGCAGGTAGGTAGGGATCGACATTATTTAAGTATCTTAGCCGGAGGGTTAACCGTTATTTGTAGTTCATTCATTTGATTCCCAATCAATTCACATAAGTATTCACTTTAACTCCTGATAGCTTAAAAATCTTGTAACTTTAAAAAAAATCTTTTACAGTTTTAATCAATGAGTATAAAATATTAAATACTTAGGTTATCAAAATATCAGTGATGTCCACATATCTAACCAAACTTTCTTAACTACATCAAGTGTTTTAAAATAATATTTTGCGTAATTTTTTGTTATACCCAGATATGTATAACAAATGGTTGATTATCCAATATCCGCAAACCATTAATCCTTTCTTGTCGTACTGATATACGAGTAGTGTATTTCGCCCAACTACCGGAGCTACGCTAGAGATATGTCTAACATCGCGGGTTAGACCAGTTTCAATATAAAATGAGATTCGAGACTGCTGCCATGTGGCAAGGTGCCCGGGGCCTGGTACTGCTGTTATGCTTAATTGCCCGAGTAAGAGCGCCATTCACCGCAACATTCGCGTCTCTACAACGATGTCTTCGCTGAAACATGGAACTGTTATTGGTGTTTGAATCGGTTATTGGCTTTGTATTAGAGTTGATATCGATGATACCGGAAAATCCTTGTTCTTTATGATATAGCAACACCTTTATGGGAAATCTATTTCGTTATTTCGATCACGTTTATGTATTTCCCGGAAATTTTTACGGGTTTTCGGATTCTATGATAGTAATAAATGATAATTTTTACAATTCTGTCCAATAAGTATGATGTTGAACACCAGTGAGCCCCCTATTAAAGATTTACTAATCAGTACCTATAATAATATATTATATAATAGGTTCCTACCTACCTAACCAGTCAATTACAGGTCGCTATCAACACATTTACTCCGTTAAGTAGTGGTTCGCACAAGGCAATAAGCAGAATATTTACTGAATAGTGGTTGGTCTAACATTTTATAATTTCCTATAATTTTCTTTCATTTTCACGCAAGCGTGATGTGATGCGATACAATAAGTATACTCCATTTACTATAGCATTAGACAAATAACGGCTAAATAACAACAGTTATTGTGTAATATTGTTGAAATTACTGCACTTTAGAGTTATTTTTTTTAATGTAAATGGTAAATAGATTACAGTGCTTTGTATTTATCGTGAAATAACGGAGTTTATTAAACGTTTACATCGAAATAACGAAAGGGTGAGAACAGGTATTTGTCTAATGTAATAAATGGAGTATAGATAAGCATCTGGCTAGAGGCATCACGTAAACATGCTAGGTTTTCAAATAAAATTATTTGTCACATTGACGTTTTCACCAGAATTTTTAATGCTAATCACATCTACCTACTTAATCTCGATTTTAAATATAATAACCCTCCTAACACGGTCGAGACCAACTGAAAAATTAAACTGACTAAAATCCAATTGGATGGTTTCTACCACAGATTCAGGAACACTCACACGTACGTATAAGTACGCGGCGGGCCCATCTTACTGGGCAAATTCAGTAGTACTGCCGCGCGCCGCCGGTATAAGAGTTACGCGATAGAAAGAGAGGCAACATGTAGGTGAATATAACTGTAGGTAATAAGCGTTGTGCGACCTGAATTGCACTTTATTGTGTCGTAGCAAAAGTCGCTTCTTATTTAAATGATTTGGCGGAGCGTCCCATCTGTATTAATCTGTGATTCTACTCTCGTATTATCAGTTTTTCCCTTTTTGACACTTCATAACTCTAGGTACGTTATAGGTCTAACCCTAGGTAACTTATTTGTGTCTATATCGAACAGTCATGTGTTAGTAAATTAAAATGATATCATTTTTAAAGTCAAAGTGTACCTATTCATTTGTTAACTGATAAAACTAAATAGTACGGTCGGAAGAACTAAAGCGTTCTAAGTAGTAAAAATGTTAAACACTATTTAACGAAGCGCTCACTGTTGCCGTTATCGATATTTTTTTTGCAAAAAAAGAAGTGAGAAACTCTATTTATCAACGATTGTTGGCATTTCTATTTATCTAAGAACATTACAATAACAAGTACGGAATGTTCTATTGTTTACAAAAAACTGAACGGAGAATATAATTTACATCATATCAATTTGGTATAAAATAAAATACTTATGTAAAATTCACTCGCTACGTGTTCACACGAGTTTCTGTCACGCAATATTGTCGAGTTGGTTTCACTCTCCCTAACGGGCGCGTGATTCAAGGTGATACACACTAAGTGAAACGCAAGACTTCGAGGTGGCCGGGGGCTGAATTGAAACTGCTCTTCTTATGCTTTATCAAGAACATTGTTAGGTACGTAACTTAGTAAATAACTCAGTTATTTACTTCCATTATCGATCAAATAGAAAGTAAACAAATAAGGATAGAAAAATCCTTGACATATCAACTTTCCGTTCTATTTATTACAAACAGATGAAACCAAAGATAAGTGCACCCCCCTAGAAAGGTAATTATTGAACGTAACTTGTCATTTCAGGTCTCGTTAATAATAGGTTTCGTCGTGGCGCTAACATTGTCAACCCATATTTCGATGGAATCGTGATTGCTAACTAAAAAATACCTCTATAAACATAATGAAGTATTTTCAGTAGAAATCAATATTCGTTACTTTGTTTGTTCAAATTAATCTTTGTTTTGACAAACACAATTGAGTGCACTTAACAAATGAAAAATGGCAAAGTAATATCAAAAGTGGTACTTATATGTGTACGACCAATCTAAGCATATTGTTTGTTGAATACTCGTAGTCATTCTAGGTTGTGTCAAATGGTAATAAGGCAATAGATTAAGAGCGTGTACAATGTTCCACCAATGCCACTCCTTTAAAAAAATATTATCTCGTGACTGAGAAGGAATTATGAAAAACGGCTCAATAAAGAACCTCGGTAAGTGTGTCTAGAATTTTCTAATTCCTTTTATAAAGTTTCATATTGAGACACGAAGCAACAAAGTACGATATAGAGGAATGTGGCCGCTTTTCTTTAGATCGAATTTTGTTGCTTCGTGTCTCAGTAAAAAGGTATTAGAAAATTCTAGATACACTTAACGTTGTACGCCCTCTTAAGGTAAGTCTTTGAGCAGTTGATACCGAAACTTTCATCAACAGAATGGGCAAACAGCAAAGAAAGTTTCCTAAGAAAAAAATATTAATGTCTGCAGGATACTTTCCTGACTGTAGATTTTTAGATTTCACAAACACGGTGTGGAGGCGCAAAATCGAATCTTATGCGTGCAATTTCAGAGAGATTTAATCAAAATACTGCAGTTAGATTACGCATGAGTTGATTGATCAATTTAATTAAACATGTTATCGTGCGATTAAGTTGATCTCTTCTTATATAATCAGCCTGCATACAATGTTACCACTGCTGGGACACAGGCATCCTCTCTTCGAGGGAGAGTGGGCTATAATCTTCCACGTGGGCTCAGTGCAGGTTGGTAGACGTCACATGTCTTCGAATTTTTGGTTTTAGAACATGCCGGTTTCCTCAATATATTTCCCTTCAGCGTTTTGAGACCAGTGGTAATGAAATAATTTACACAAATTAAAGCGCCTTTCTGGGTTCGAACTCACGAACCCTTCAAACTCGTAAGTCGGGGCCATTACCACTGGGTCCATATATTATACCAACACTGATCTCTTCTTGCTTATGGCTACTTGAAAGCCGAGGCATTATTTATCGATAATTGTCAATCAAAACTGTCAGTCAATAAATCTGATAATATACCTGTGGTAATAGACAGAGTCATCATCATCATCATCATTTCAACCGAAAGACGTCCACTGCTGGACATAGGCCTCCCCCAAGCACCGCCGCCTCGACCGGTTTTGTGCTTCCCGCATCCAGCGGATTCCTGCGGCTTTCATAAGGTCATCGGTCCACCTTGTGGGAGGCCTTCCAATGCTACGTCTTCCGGTACGCGGTCGCCACTCCAGAACCTTTCGGCCTCAACGGCCATCTGTTTGGCAATTCTTCGAGCTATGTCGGTTACCTTGGCAATATCTTCTCGTCCCACATACCGCAGTGTCTCAAGACGAAAGTCTTTGACCAGTGCGTGTTGCCAGTAATGACATATGGCACTGAAACGTGGTCGCTCACAATGGGCGTTATTAGAAGGCTAAAAGTCACCCGAAGGGCAATGGAGAGGGCTATGCTTGGAGTTTCCCTACGTGATCGAATCAGAAATGAAGAGATCCGCAGGAGAATAGACAGTATAGCACCGAAAATTGGTGTCAGATGTATGGAGGTATGAGTGAACAATAAGTTGACTAAAGGAAGATTTTGTTTGCCTATAGATGTTTGTTGCTGCCCAATGTCCACGAAAATCTTGTTAGCTCTCGATGGTCTTACCAAGGGCATAGTTGAGAGATCGGTACTCCAACCGCGTTTAGCTGTCTTTCACGAGCCAGACCTATGAGAGTTTAAATCTCGTAATCCATTCCGATAACCCAAATTTTATTTTGTTGCTATATCACTTGTTTAGCTGTATTATATTAGATGTTAAAAAACCAGCTAGACTACTTCTTTTAACGCTTTTTTAACCTCCGTTGTCGAGCAGGTGATTAACTAGTGCAAAAATTACTTAACTTACTTAACTTAGCCAGTGTGTTGACCACACTTCACTTCAACTTCCTTTTTGGAGACACTTAAGAGCTTAGGCAGGTCTACATTTTTATTTAACTGCAAATACAGGGTGGCCAATTAAGATGTATACAACTTTTTTTAACCCCCATTCTGATTTAAAGCCAAATTTTGCAGTTGTTTGGTGTTTATTATTTAGTTAAAATGCATATTCGTTATGCACAGTCTATAAGACCATGACCACCACAATACTTTTAGGAATTTTATCCTGAAATTCTTAAACGCATTTAAAAACGAACCAATTTTTCTAACAAATCATTAAGAGTAACGAATACCATTTTGATCACTGAGGATTTCGCGACATGTCCTGAATTTTTTTGTATGGGGTTATCCAAAGAGACGTATCGTGGTCAATCTTGATTACAAAAAGCCGAATATTTGTGACTTTTTTAGTGGGATAACTAACCAAGTATGCGAAAATTTAATGAAAAATACAATGAAAAGCGATCGCATTTTTAAGTATAAAAAAGGAGGAGATTACGCTGATCTTCATTTTCGTATCATTCTTTAGACTTTAGTCTTAGGTGCCCTCTCTATAGATACTGGTAAAAATCAACAATTTATTTTATGTCAAACTTTAACTTCTGATATTGGTTTGGACCACAAAAATCTCACCCATATCACGAGATGGGTAATCAATTAACAAAAAAACATTTGCAACAAACCTAAGTACTAAGCAAACAAGACGGAAGTAGAGTAGAGAATTATTATCTCTTTCATCAATAAACAATGCCGTCCAAGATCCGATTTACAGCCTTTCCGATTATAATGAAGCATCTTGTTTGATTTATTTGTTGTAGGTGGACAATCCTGTGAACGGTTAGCCCTCCCATTTGTGTGGAATTAATTGCATTTCTGTATAAATTAAATGTTGGGAACATTACTGATTTCATGTTTGATTAGAATAAAAACAAAGAATATAAATTGAAATCGACAAAATCAAGGTAAGTTGCAGGAGCCGTTACCAAAATTATTTGAAATGATGTGAACGCAGGTGAATACCTGGGTAACTACTCATTTCATATGGTGTCATTACTAATACCATATTAGAACATCAAGTAGGTGACAGGCAAGCATAAACATAGGTGTTGAACCGGTTGTTGGTGTTAACCGGTGGGAGTTTCGGAAATAATGCAATAAATCTGAATGTTTGCATCCGTCTCTATAGAGCGTCTCGTATACTTGAGTAAACAGTAATGAGTAAAGTGTGATCTCATTGGATGGATTACGAGATAGAACTTTAAATGAGCCCTAAAAAAACGTGAAATTTGTCTCTCGAGAACGCTTCTTTACAGAAAACTAGCTTTTGCCCGCGGCTCCGCCCGCGTGGTTGTCGGTTATCGCATACAAAAGTAGCCTATATCCTTCTCCATATCTCAGGATATTTCTCAGCCAAATTTCATGACGATCGGTTCAGCGGTTTAGGCGTGAAAACGTAACAGACAGACAGACAGACAGTTACTTTCAAATTTATAATATTAGTATGGATAATAAGGAAAGGATGTCTCAATAGATATATATTCAGTAACGACCTATACCTAGGTTCATTATATTCTCCCTAATATCAAATAAATGTAATTATATATTTATCATTCCATTTTTATGGCTGGGAAAATGGCACTCATTTTTCCTTTGAAACTTCACTATACTTTACTCTTTTTCCAACCGTGTCTGCTCACATACACCATACCATCTAGGTGCAATTGATATCACCGGCGAAATGTATCCTTTAACTCAAACAAGTTGCTTTAAATTTAGACCGGAAAATTCTGAACTCCTATCTATTGGTTAAAGTGCATGTTCAGGATTGAAGAAAATGTCTGGAAGGCCACATGCCATATGAATCATTATCATATGCATTATCGTTGTATTGACCTGTTTTTTTTTTATAACAAATTTTGTATTTATTCTTACCAAATGGATATATGATGAATCTTTACGCTTCTGCAATGTCCTTTCGTAAGCCATCACCATCTGTTTTGAAAGTTTAACAAGAGTGTTATCTCGATTGGGCTTCTTTAGCCATTTAGAATGTAATTAAAATAATCAGATGAGTTGGGTGGGTACCTATATTGAATTTCAATGTCAATACCTTCTCAACATTAATCTCTGTTATAAGCAAAACAAACCACTGAAAGCATTACTACGATATAACATACGGCCACTGTAATTCGTTTATAGCGAGCCTTAAAGTTAGCGTGACTTAAAAATGTCAGTTAATGTTTGTGAACACAGTGGCCGCATAATAAGTACATTCAAAAAAACTCGAAGAAAGCAAATTAACGAATGTATTACCACTGGTGTTCCGATATAAATCATTAAACACCAAATTGAAAGTAAAACGTGCAAGAAACATTTGTAGGTACATGTTCGCAGCAAATCTCTTGGTAAGATCTTTACATTAATAATGTAAGATATTACGTGATGTCATAAATACAAACAAAATTTATCAAAAATTACTGACACATATGTAACCATTATTGATGGTACATCGATACATTTTAGTTAAGGGATAATACATTAACCTACTTGTTAAAGAGACCCTTTGATTAAATCGCTCACAAAGCACAAAGTTATACAAGGAGCCTTCCTGTCGTTAGTTCATAATAATACCCTTGGATCAATATCATTGATGGAAATAATGGCATTCGATATACTTAATGTTTGTTTCAAAAATTTATCTTATTTATCATGTTAATACCTGTTTAGGCCCATATATTAATATTAATCATGCTTACTTGATGTGTCGGATTTTAATGATATAAGATGATGATTTTAAAATCATCGTACCTAATAGCTAATAATACCATAAATTTAATGTTGTCAACATTATGACAGTTCGCTATAAGTGAGCTTTCATATTAAAGGGGTTAGTAGGACCTTAGCAGACAGGATACTTTAGTACCTATCGGCGATAGATAGGCGATTTAGCGATTTCGTCAATGCTGTTCGCATTGACGAAATAGCTAAATCGCCAAAGATACACTACAAAAAAAAAAACACTTCTCATGCTCTAAAAGTTTGTCTTTATGTCGTGCGTAGGCCACATAAAGTCGCTTTTTATGCTCTAGAGCATAAAGTAAAATCTTTGTCCAAACAACTTCAAATTCATAGAATAACCTCTTTATTTTAATTCGTTTCGTTAGTATTCTAAGAACAAGGCAAGGATACCGACAGCCAAAGTACACAATAAAACTTCATGAAATAAACTTATATTTTTTTATTTCGTCCATTTATATTTTTTTTTTAATTTTCTTTTTTTACTAGTTAATCAATATATTTAAACTATAACTAAGTTATAATAGATATAAAAACAAAATGTTTTTATAACTGAGCAGTATGTAACGACCTAAGTCAGGTGTTAAGTCACGTTCCCACAGAAAAAAAATTATAATAATAATAATTGGCGGGAACCATAATTATTTTTACAATATTTACATGTTGCTGTTTCATTTCCTCGCAATCGAAGTGAAAAGTAGAGTGTACAACTCGTCCATAAAACCAATTTTACACTCTATATCCATCCTCGCAAGCTCGCTCGGATGGATAACCGTCTCGCGTAAAATGGTACGTTTTATGCACTTGATGTAAAATCTACTATAAGTGTACCTTCTTCAAGACGGAAGAAGTAAGTGGGGATGATATTTTTTTTTCTTGTCTTTCCCATGGTGTAGGATATCATGGGATAAGTCGTTCAAAATATTGCGGATTTGTGAAAACCTTTTTTAGGTTCAGGGAACCGTTTGCGTAATATTAAGCTTATTATGTAACAGTCAGGTGCTGTTGCTGCATCGTTCTTGTGATTCTTTGCTTTCGGTCACGAATAAAAAAAATCTCAATTGCTCATATCAGCGTGCTTCAATGCTGCTTTGCGTTTAAGCGACTCGCAGGAGCAAACTTGGTCGGATTGTAGTTCATAGGTACCTACTCTACCTTAAAACAAAAAAATAAAAAAACCTTCGTAATAGCTTACCAACTATAAAATTATACTAAACTAAGTATTTTGGTAGTAGGTCAGAACCTTTAGTGCGTGAGTCGGACTCGCACTTGGCCGGTTATAAATAAATAGCGCGGCGCCACAGCGACGTCAAGAGAATTGATTTTTTTATAATTAACTTTGTAGTTTAATATTTATTCCTGTTTCCTCATATTTTAATAAAAATATATTTTAAGATGAGCCTTCGCTTGTGGCGCCGGAGCTTAGATTTTAGAGTCTAGTGCTTTTACTGCTGGCACTAGTCACCGGTTTGGACACTGGCGCAGAACACGTCTTATATCGGATTATCGGTGGACACTGTTCTAACCTAATCTAACATAAACATTTGCAGGGCAGAACGCGTAGTTACGCAGACAAAGTGACATTCCTGCTTTTAATTTTTGACATTGCGCCGTGTAAATCTTTCTACAATCTGTCATTATATCAGGGTTGTGCTACGTGTGCAGGTGATGTGCACTTGTGCGTAGTTGTTGTGTAGGGTATATTGAACTAAATCTCATCACATTTTATTTTGGTCTATTATTGACCGATTGAGATTGAATAAGACTGTAGGTATGGTAAGCCCCCAGGTTGACCTAATCTAGTAGCTAACCAACCCCAATTTGAATCAAATAAGTATTGATCCCTGCCACAGCACGCTTGTTCTGTTATAACCAGACGTTGTTTAAAATCTCGGGTGCCAACAATATCATTTACCGCGCCAAAAGGAGGCTCCAATCACTAGTTGTTAAGGTTAACTTGGTAAAATAATAAATAATTTTCCTTTTTTTTTTTCAATTTTTTATTTAAAAAAAAAATTGTTTATGGACTTTTGGTGCGCCAAATAGGATGAATTCAGTGTAATTTTTACAATTATTACTCATATCCAAAATAATGCTAACTAACAGTAGCTAAATAAGATGATTGACATGTATATTACATAAGTGCGTGAAACTCGAACTCTTGATCCAACATTTTTATAAATTAATTTTATAAATACCCACATCAAGCACGCATTTGCGACTTGTTTTGCGAATTATTATCCTGTGTAATTATTGTACCTATAATAAATTAAATGGGCATACTATTTAATAACTATAGCTTCCATGTTCATTAATTCCACGACAACTAGATATGCATTTTTTTCCTGATGTCGTGAAGGTCTGCGCATAAGTTTTAATACTTATTTTTATCGGTAAGTAAGTATATTTCACATTAAATGACAGAGGTTTCTCATAGAAACACCTCTTTTTTGCTTATCTTCATTGTACAGAGTTAACAACTTGCCAGGCATTTTAGTCAAGCATTTTTTAAGCTGTCGTGTTATCTATTCCTTTTAATGAATGCTGTTCTGTTCTTTCAACAACTTAAAATATAATTTGTCCACCACACGGTCGTTCAACAGTCGAAACTTGACACGGGCCACTTGGTCTTGGACTGCTAAGTGCTGTTACTAGTTTTTCCCATTGTGTTTAATGCGTTATACCCTTTTACTGCTACACCGTGAGAAAATCTACTAGTTTAGCGTTCAGGTGGCCTTAGGTAGTACTTCCTTGGACACGTGTGTCCGCCATTTGCCAACGAACCATCTACCCGCATTATTTTACTTAAGAACCGGTAATTTTTAATGAAATTCTATACTATATTGCAGCTGTGCCACACTCGGCTGGACTGTGCAAGCCCGAATAAATTTCATATAGATACGCCAAAACGCATATTGAATTTTAAAATACCTGCAGCCTGCAAATGTTATGATTACGACCAAATTACCAATCTAAAACGATGTGATTTCTTACTCAGAAAAGACGATAAACAATAGTATGTACTACCTTAGGTAAAAAACCTACCGTAGAACGGGGCTATTTGGATTTTCGGGGATTATTTGGAATAAAGTAATTGTAAGATTTGAGTTGACATAAATTCTACCAAAATACCATAGACAGCTTTTATTTTATTTCTGGTCTTGTTTACTTTTACAATTTTTCGTACGAAGATCACATTTCGAATTTATGTCAACTCATTGCTTAGTTCCAAATAACCCTCGAAAATCCAAATAGCCCCGTTCTACGGTACGTTATTGTTTTAGACCTACCGAAATGGTATCTTTAGAGAAAGTCTGGTAAGAACGTCAATGAAAAAGTGTCACACAGAAGTTTACTTCCAGCTATGGGCCTGGAATTGTAGACAGGTAGGTAATAGGTAATGTATCAAATATTGTTATTAATTAGTACCTACCAAATTTTTGCCGATAAAGCGTGACAGCGCAAGATCTTAAGGTTTGAGTAAAAAATCTATTATATTAACAATGATAAGACTAAGCGAAAAATTTTACAGTCTGAAATAAAGTTAAAAAAAAAAGTGTAGGTCAGCGACCACTTTATAACATTCGGTATCGAAATGAGATCGTCAAGTTCGACAAACGAGTACAAATTGTAAAAAAAATTATTTGTCGTGTGTAACAATATAAACAACAAGTTGCCGACTACGGAATTAGCATTCGAGTGTGCGAGTGCGTCGATTGCCATAAACGAAAACGCTCATTAAACGCTGACAGTGGACGTTATCTCCTTATCAAAATGTATATAACCTTTCTGTGTGAGCGTTATTATAACATTTAATATAATAACCTAAATGATAATAAGGCAGACCGCTGGTGTATAATAATTACAATATTAAAAGTATAAATAATTCAATGGGCTATCGGCGATGGAAGCACGCGACGGACTTCCGGAGAGTCTAATGAATGCGTGCCTCATTCTCGAGGCGCTTGACGAACTACGAAAATTATATAATTATCGTGTAGTTGAGTGTACACGAGTGGACATGAACTTAGAGATAATGGTCTTTGGAACTCGTTAGGTCTTCAGGGATCTGCGTGCTAACGGCCTGCATAAATACCTATGCAACTGATATTGGCGACCATTATCAAATGTTGCTAAACGTATTTTATTTATTTATGGGTCGTGCAGTAACACAACATCGTTTGATTCGTATTGACAGTAGGTATATTGTTTTATGAATTCTTCAATTTATTGCCAGTGAACTGTTAGTACCTAGTCCAGTGCCACAAATCGTGGTAAAGGAAAGCTTGTTTGTGGTTTGAAGAACAGCTTGTTTAAAAGCTTTTCGTTTTACGCGTATCGGTTTTACTGAAGAAGGTAAGTGATGTTATTGCCGATTTTGCCCAAAGCGCACTAACGGCTGCGTCTGTAGACGTGAGAAAAAAACAATGTTAATGCTGGATTAGCAGTTCGGGTCAAAACTAATCGGAAAATACGCTGTTTCGTACAACGTTGCTCGTAACCTTTGGTCGCCTAAAACAATATAGAAAATGTCACCGCAGCCGAAAAAATCTTAATGGGATATACAATTATAATATAGGTCTTTCTTTGTACTCCAAAAGTTACGGATGGTCTCCTAAAAACGATTTCGTGTAGCTGCAACGGTTGCGGTACCTTCTTAGCTCGTCTTACTGACCTATCAGAAATAACCTACTACCACCGTGTACTACTAACAATGAATTGTTGATTGGATCTGTATCAAACATTTAGACACGAGAGTAATAAAGACAAGTCTGTCTTTTGGCTTGATTTATACCATCGAGCCGTTTTTAGGATTCCGTAGTTAACAAGAAACCGTTATAGTTTTGTCATGTCCGTCTGTCTGTCTGTCCGGTGCTTAGCTCAGACTCTTAGTACTAGAGAGCTATAATTTGGCACAGGTATACATATTAACCACGTCGACAAAGTAGTAAAAATAAATCTTGTTTTTTTCTAGTGTACCTACACGTAAAGTGGGGATGATATTTTTTTCTCGTCTATCCCATGGTATAGGGTGTCGCTGGATAGGCCGTTCAAAAATATTGCGGGTTTGTGAAAACCATTTTTCGATTCAGGGATCCGTATGCGTAATATTAAGATTTAAAGTGCTAATTTTTGTTTAGAGTATAATGAAATGAAATCGTTTATTCTGTAAATAGGATATCGGAATCACTTTTATACGTCATATAAAAATTATAAAAACAAGCTTGGTGAAGTCGACATTTTCTATCTGACTATCCCTGAGAAGAAATGGCGAAACAAACTCAGGGGTCAAAGTCTCTTTTAAAGTCCAGACATAATCTTGGTCAGATCATGTTCCGTGTCTGAAATGGTCACACCCTGCCAGCTAAATGTCTGTATTTGGATATGTGAAAAAATTCACAGCAGTAGTATATATAACGAAGTTAAAAGGAAAACTATCACATCTAAGTAGGTTTTACAAGTTACCGAGTAATAGTCGAGCAACTTACATTTACCCTTTACGGAATGTATGGGAGAACATGTTTTTCAACTGCAATGCTAAGTTTGTTCTTGGGATAAATACATCCCAACTACGGAACCCTTCATTGTGCGTGGTCCGACACGCACTTGGCTGGTTTTTGATAATAAGAACATTACTGTGATTGAAGTACCTACAGTTCTGTAAATACATTTGGTGATAAGTTTCAGTTTTGTATATATATTATTAAGAACGTTTCCGTAGTCGGAATAAAGTTTGAAATTCAAAAATAGCTCCATGGTTTAAATCTGGGCCTGAAGTTAAACCTTGTAATAAGACGGAATGTGTTGCCACTGCACAACTATACACAAATCAAAAAAAGTTTGTGGTCACTTGCATAAGCTGATATAATTTTTTAAATTGAACTTTATCAAGAAAAATTCTTTGTGTGTTTTCTTTAAATTGAAATACCCTGTTTGAAATTAAAAAATAATTTTTTTTTTATTAAAAAAAATTGAGTAATTAATCATAATAATGTAATTGTAACAAATTTGACTGAACCAAACTTAAACAACAATTTATTAATAAAAGAGTTATATTCAATATAATATAACTCCTCCCCTGGGTCGAACACATGCGGTGATCTTCCTGGGCATGCTGAGAATCAAGTTATTCAGCATTTCTTCGGGTAGCCTGTCCCATTCTTGAACAGCGGCTTCCCTGAGCTCTGGCACTGTCTGGGGACGTGGCTGACGGTTCCAAACAGCTCGCTTAAGAGCATCCCACGCGTGCTCTATTGGGTTTAAGTCAGGCTATATTTTTAAATAAAGAATCTAAAAAGATGGCGGATGTTTTAGCCATTGCATTGTTTCCTTAACAAATTTATTATTTTTGTCGTTATTTTCAGGTCAAAGAAATAATGTACTGATAGGTAATGACTGTGATGAGATAATAATTTATATAAATAGTGGTTTCGATAGATAAGAATTTCGACCCGCTCCATAAGGCATAGCCAGGATATTGAGTTGACGAGCCTATATGAAATGGATCATTCAGGATGTTCAAGAAAGACCTTATTAGAAGAAATTGTAGAAAGACCCTGGCATAACTTGGTAGTAATAGAGCCAGGAGAAGATAATTTCACTGAAGAACCTTTAGCATAGATAAATATATCGACAACCCTTCTGAATCATACGTGAACACACGCTTGACATTCACCTTCAATATGTTATGTATTGACCCGCATACTCAGTCCATGTGGGGTTTTATAATTATTATTACATTTTGTAATTATTATTATCTGCCTAGTCGGGTTTTTAAAGAGTCTTCATTGCCATAATCAGTACCTGTAGGTATATTTATTTGACTAACGTACCTGAGTATGTATGTATCTATGTCATTTTCGTACAACGAACTGCTCTTTTCAACCATAACCCAATTGATACAATCTTTGCCATACGACTAGTTACGGTTTTTGCCTATCATACATTCATACTCAAGCATCCTAGCAATCTGTGGCGTCCAGATTACGATACACCGAAAATATCAACAGATCATTTAAAAGGTCACTTTCCTGTCGGTCTGATACACATTTTTCTAGAGATCGTTGTAAAGTATGAATTTTAATTTTGATGGGTGATGATAAGATGAGCCCGTAAAACGCAGTGTTGGTGCTGCCCTAACACGACGAGACAAGGTCACGGGAGATATTTTTCTAGAGATCATTGCAACGTATGCAATTGAATTTTGATGGGCGATGTTGCGATGAGCCCGTAAAACGCAAAACGCAGGGTCGATGCTGCCCTAACACGTCGAGACAGTGTCGCGGTAGACCACGAAGGAGATGGCGGGAAGACTTGAATGTCTTCCTTTAGGCGCCATCTCCACGGGCGAGAGAATCGCGGCGATATTCACGCTGGGCCTTCAAATAATCGCCGCGATGATATCGCCGTGTGGAGATTGATTCATAGTTTCTATTGAATTTGATGGCACGGCGAGACTATCGCCGCGATTTTCTCGCCCGTGGAGATGGCGTCTTAGGAATTGACATGAAGTGGCGCAGAACCGGGACCGACGGAAAGAATGGAGAGAGGCCTTTGCTCAACAGTGGGATAATACGAGTATAGGCTAACTACATATACATATGTAGTAGGTATATTACAGGAAAATTATAACCGTTTGCAAAAGTAATTGACGACGATAAACAAAACTACCCCTAAAAAAATAATGCCTACTTACAAAGTTTTTTTGGCCTATGATGCATTATATTAATCTTTATCAAATAAAAATCGTCAGTTAGGTTCATCTTATAGTGCAGATCAATTTGTTCCTTGTCACTACGTCGTCATTTAGATGTATAGTTTTATAGCTAGTGCAGGTAGGTATATTCATCATCATCATCATTTCAGCCGAAAGACGTCCACTGCTGGCCATAGGCCTCCCCCAAAAGGGTGGGATATGCCATAATCGCCACGCTTGGCAGGCGGGTTGGCGATCGCAGTATGATGTTAAAAAAGCATAGAGAACGCTGCTGCCCATTCTCTAGTAAGTCCCATAGTCGCCTTTTACGACACCCACGGGAGGAAATGGGGTGGTGCTATTCTTTTCGTCCGGCAACACACGGTAGGTATATTAATATCGTTCAATACAGTAATTACGGCAGACCAGCGACCGTTCTATAGACTGCTCAGTGTCGTTTTGGTACTGAACCCTAACAGTGATGGGATCTGTCTTTGGGAAAAAAAAAAGAAAAACTGTTTAGTCCGTCAATCAGATAATAAAAAAAGTATTAGACACGTATTTTTTGCTTTATCATAAAAAAATACTTAGATAAAACACATTAAACTTGGGGAGTGGGGGCACGTTACGTCACAGCTACGTATACAATCTAGTGAGAAGTGACGCCGTGCCACATTTGAACTCAAAGTATCGCCGTAATGTTTTGATTACGTAAAAAAAGAAAAAATATGTGTTCAATATTTTTTAATAATCTACCTACATGACGGACATAAAAATTTTTTTTAGTTATCATCCTTATTGTGCGAGCCCGACTTGCTCTTGTCCGGATTTTTTTTTTCAGATGTTTATTCATTAGAAATGATGGGAAAACAATGATGACTGTTTTCCCAATTTAATTTTAATACTTATCAACTATCGATTTGGATCGTCGATTCATGATTGAAGGTACGCTAAACTAACTAAATGATTCATAGCAAAAAAAAAATGGCAATGACGTCACCGGCTTCAATTCTTTACAAACCACATGTTAAAGATATCCGACCAGCCGTTAAACACTATAATAGCTTTATCAAATGAGTTACAATTAATCGCGGTCTTTCCGCTTAGTTATTTGTTTTAAACCAATATCAAGATGCAACAATGAAGTTATAATTAAATGCGAACGTTGGTTGGTGTGAATCGTCAGGCAACAAAATTCATATTTTTGTAACGAAGTATCGGGTGCGATAGTTGAGGCGAGATAACGTCCAATTAAAACAATTCCATCAAAACATTTTGTGTCAGGTCATTCCACCTGCCGCGAAGTAATAATTTATTCATAAGAAGCCTTGCGCCCGTCGGCGTGGCCAACGCGTATTTTATCGGCCACCAAGTTGTGGTTGTCGAAAACTCGACACAACTTCCTGTGCACTTATGGAATTATATTTAATCAATTTCGAGATTCATTATATTGCTTAGACACTTGATTTATACATTTAGGTATCCTAGATCTCAATTAAAATAACAAGGTAGATATAGAAAAATATAGCCACTTTGTTTACTTTGAAACTAATCATTTGATTTATTGCCATGGCGTGACAAAAATTGTCGAGGACTTATCCTAATTAGGTAAATCATGCTAATGACACCTGGTAAATCACTACATATTATAAAACAAAGTCCCCGCGCCGCGTCTGTCTGTCAGAACGCGATTAACTCAAAAACTACCAAACGGATTTCCATACGATTTTCACCAATGGACGGAGTGATCTATGAGGAAGGTTTATGAGTATAATTAATTATGATTTTGTGTAAATTTGCTGAAATATGACCGTGATTGTTGAAGATGTCGGAAAAATAATGCCGACTGGGAGTTTTACTGGCATGCGGCGCGTAAACCAATAGAGTTTTATGAAAACAATATGTATCTATTCTGTACTTCTTCAATTATTTGCAGGATTGGAAATAAAATACTCCAAGTAGGATGAACACCGGTGACATTTTAATCCAACCCTCGACGCAACAGGCTGATACGAGACTACGACAGAACCTGTAGGCATATGCTCTGTTACTCAGGCGAAGCCGGGCCGGTTGCTAGTGACCTTATAAATTAAAATTTTATTTAGATACTTACTTATAAAGAAAGAAAAAAAAACTATTGACGCCGTGAGCTCTTTAACAAACAACTTCTCGTAGGTATTTATTAATTTATGATGTTATTACTTCTTGTTTTAATTAAACCGAAAGAAGTAAGTATACGACTACTTACTAATTAATATAGGTAGGTTATTTTTAAACAAAACTTCATGTAAAAAACCGGCCAAGTGTGTGTCGGACCATGCACAATGAAGGGTTCCGTAGTTGGGATGAACTTTTCTCAAGAACAAACTTAACATTGTAGTTGAAAAACATGTCCATACATACATAATGTATCGGTGAACATGTTTTTCAACTGCAAATGTAAGTTGGTTGAAAATTACTCGGTAACTTGTAAAGCCTACTTAGTTGTGATAGTTTTCCTTTTATCTTCGTTATATATACTACTACTGTGAATTTTTTCACATAATTAGCCAAATACAACAGTCAACTGGCAGGGGGGGGGGACGGGACACTTTGACTCTAACAAAAATTAGCACTTTAAAGCTTAATATTACGCAAACGGATCCCTGAATCCAAAAATGGTTTTTACAAACCGATAATATTTTTGAACGGCCTATCCAACGATACCCCACATCATGAGATAGACGAGAAAAAATATCATTACTACTTTACGTGTAAAAAAATATATTTTTATGATTTTATTTTACCACTTTGTCGCCGTGATTAATATATTATGTACTCGTATACACATACCAAAGTACAGCCTTCTAGTACTAAGAGTCTCTGAGTTAAACCGTGGACAGACAGACAGACGGACATGGCGAAACGATAAGGGTTCCTTGTTTACTACGGAACCCGAAAAACCTGATCTCTCTGAAATAATACAGTTTAAAGCAAACCAAGGATCATGATTGGACGTAGTTAAACGAAAAGGATCCAATCCACACAAAGTCCTTTTAGAGATATTGATGTTTAAAGTTTCAAAGATATAACATATTTTATAATATATTTCCGTGCATGTGGGCTGGTTCTGTGGTTGATCAAAATTATAAACTTTTGTTTTTTGCATGGATCTATTTTACTCGTCGATAATATCGATATTTAGACTCAATTTGCTACACACGGCTACATATCAAGCTATAATTTCCAGTATAAGCTCATCTCTCATTATACGGAAATCCTATACAATGCGAGACCAGCGTAAACTAGTTTTGTATAGCTTGATATGTAGCCGTGTGTACACTCAACTCATTTTTGACCAGGTTGTGGATTGGATCCTTTTCGTTTAAATACGTCCGATTTAAGTAGGTATCTATTTGGTTTTTGGAAAATACATAGGTAATATATACATAAATAATCTGATCATATTTAGTAGTCAGAATTGGCCGCAAATGTCTTGATTTCATGAAATGGTCATTCAATAGGGTAATTTGAACTTATACTCCAATTGTAATATTATACTTATACTACAATGGTTTTTGGAAAATACATTGGTAATATACCGGATGACTTTTTTACCGTCTCGAAAAAAATGGGTATACTAGGTGAACGGAGTAGAAGCCTATGGCATAGCAATTTTTTTTTTTTTTCAGAAATAAAACTAAAATAAAAGATAAAAATATTGAAATTTGGGTGCGTATGATTTAAATTTAAATATTATTTATCGTATTTATTTATTGAATTATGTTTTTTGTTAAATTTCTGTGTTTATTGTTATAGTATGATAAGTTTACTTCAAATGTGTGGTATTTATCCATAGATCAATTTCTTTCTAGGTTAAAGAAAAAATAATAAAAACTATGCCATAGGCTTCTACTCCGTTCACCTAGTATACCCAAATTTTTACGAGACGGTAAAAAATGTCATCCGGTATACATAAATAATCTGATCATATTTACGAGTGGTAGTCAGAATTGGCCGCAAATATCTTGATTTCATGAAATGGTCATTCAATAGGGTAATTTGAACTTATACTCCAATTGTAATATTTTACTTATACTACATTTGACATTTAAGTAAACCTTTTTTACAATCCGTTCAACCGATTTTGACTTCTATTGCGTTGGTGGCATGACAAACGGCAGCTGCAGTAAACAGTTGGTATTGTAATCATTTTTGGGTTTTAATGCCATCCTACATTATATCTACGGAATAGACGTCAAAATCGGTTGAACGGACTGCAAAAAAAGGTTTAATTAAATGTCTTATTTCGAATTGAGTATAGAGAGTTAGGTATTGATGATTTTAATGACTATAACTGGCGAAATGAGGGTACACTGAACACATCTGACTAACCCTTCGGGGATTACAGGCGTGATGTTATGCTATGTAATTCTGTAAAAAAATGGTTGTTACAGTTGCGAATCATAATTGTTGTTAGTCCGTAACCAAATAATTAAAAAATTATAGACACGTATTTTTTGCTTTATCATATTATTAAAAAAAAAAAAATCGATAAAACACACAAGTTGAGGAGTGGGGCTCGTTATGTCACAATTCTAACAAACTACGTATAAATCTAGCACAGAGTGACGTCATGCCTCATTTGAACTCAATGTATCCCCTTACATTTATAAAAGATTACGTAAAAACATAAAAAAAATTACTTGTTCAATATTTTTTTAATAATCGAAATAAAAGACAAAAAAAGAAAATTGTCATCATCCCTAATGCAAAAAACTAAAGAATATTTGCATTTCGCGAGTTAACTTGGCACTTTAATGGACTAAGTTTGTCATTAGCTTTTGAAGTCGAGAAGTACAAGGGAAAATTAGTAAATAATTACTTACGCAAACGATGTAAACAGTCATTTAATTTGCAAATCGATCTTTTCACATCATTTTGATTTTGTTGGTAGGAAGGTACACCAATTGAAACATAACAAATTATTATACTTAATGTAAATAAACCGCCTTTTAACTAATAATCAGGATCTACCTACTACATTATTGTTACACTTTATAATAAAAGACAAAAGCCCAGACCGATGTGCGCTAAAACCAAACCACTGGAATTACAAAATGAGACAGAATCTTCCCCATAAATTGTAGCCTACTAATGAGGATTTTTTAAAACAACCCCCTAAGGATCAATTCGAAAACTCGAGGGTTATCCTTATACGCCTTGTTGGAATCCTATATGACATGAAGGGCTCAAACATCATAATGAAATTTTAAACAAGTTTGTAGGTAATAGATTACCTACAAACTTGTTTAAAATTTCATTTCATTACGTTATACTATTCTCCATTCGAAATAAGATTAGAAATTTGAGTAAACCCTTTTTTACAGTTCGTTCAATCGATTTTGATTTCTATTGCGTTGGCACAAATGGTAGCTGCAGTAAACAGTTGGTATTTTAACCACTTTTTTGCTTTTAATGCCATTCTTATGCCTACGGAATAAAAGTCATGGCTGTTGAAATGGAGTAGATATACTTTATCATGTGGGTACAAATACCTACAAGAATTACTTTTACATAGCTCGCAAATGCATAAATCAGTGCGTGATTGCTGGAGTAGTTTGGATCGCGACCTAGCCGCATGACTAATATGGCTAAGGTATCCGGTAGAGTTCGGAACTTGTCGGGCTATTTCGAAGGAATGCACGGGTATGAAACCGTAAGGAAATTATTAGATAAATCGAATAGCTAGTCAGTCAGGGACATTTTCATTGTTATTGACATCCTAATACTTACGATAACTTTGTTGACTCCTAATAAGATGTTTAATAAATAAATATTGCGATTGCTAAATTGCATTATGAGCTCCCAACTAGATTTCGTTTACTCTATTTTTTTGTTCTAGGAATATTACTCCCCAAGTAGACTTGTCAATAACATTATTATTGACAAGTCTACTTGGGGACATTGTTAAATACTGTTAACGTTATTTCCCGTTAGCTTTTCTGGTATTGCCCACCCGACAGTTCGGAAAAGGAGCATTACTCATATGATCATACCGTGGCTAACTTGATACTCGACCTCGTTAAATCTCACAAAATTTCCTGAATCAAACACAAAAGTAAACTTGTAAACAATAAACAAAAACATATGTCTCACGAAAGTCATCTTGAACAGACTAATTTGGATCTATGAGAAAAGGTTGGATGTGTCAACGACGCGAACACAAAACATTCCAACTCTTGATCCGTTTTAAAAGCCTTTCGATGCCCCTAGCATTATGGTGTAATAATATGACGTAAAGCTAATCTGTCCAGCGAACAAAGGAACTTTATGTTGCGGTCTGTACATATTCTGTCTTAAAGCGAATCTGACCAAACGCGAATCTGGTGTAAAGCGAATCTGTCCTTAGGTATGTTAACAAAGGAATTGATTGAATAGCAGGAATCACGATGTCGATTTCAACTAATGGAACCAATCACATTTACACTAAATGCAGACAAACCTGGACACAACCACGGTATAAATATGGAAAGTATAGAAACTAGGCTTATTTGTGGAAATAATTACCTACACTCCATTGGAGCGTTAGGCATGGCTTAATATTTGTAAAATTGAAAAGTGTTTTATTGGAACGAAGTTCTTTAAACGCGGCTTGCGGTAGGAGTTGACAGGTAGAAATCGTAACACGAAAAGGCGTTCCTACATTTTATGCGACACCATGCGACTATCTTCTTTGGTCAAAATATAAATTATAGTTTTCGAGGGCCGCTATCTTGGATTTACATTTTGACCTCACTATCGGCTTTAGCACCCTCTAAAACCATGAAAACGACACCCATGAAGAACAATTTAAAAAAAATCGCATCCTCCATCATGAATTTACATTTAAATGTTACTGAATATGACAAAATAATGATTCCTTACTTTTGGCTATGAGAATCTTAAAGCTATTCTGCAAACAAAATTCTCTAAATCTAAAAATAACTTAGTGGTATTTTTTTTCTTTTGGCTTCGTAACTTTGTACTTGTTTGTCCTAGCCCATGATTTTTTTAGAGCCGGTGGCGTGCACGGGCGGGGCAGCCTCAACGTGTTTTATATGGAATTATTCAGTTTTTGTATGGAAAATAAAATATTACCTAACGTTGAGTTTTAGGGGTTCAAGAGTTTTGAAGAAAGGGTCGAAAATTTCATTATTTTTGCCATAGGACGCACCATTTTTGAGATATAAGCAAAAGAAAAGAAAAGAAATAAATATACAGTACTGTTTTTGCACCAGAAGTCGAGGTGTTGGTGTGAATTTTAGTTCATGAAAACGAATTTTATTCCACTCCTTTTATAATCGCGATTAAAAATAGTCAGATTTAGTTAGAAAATCTAAATTTTAGGTGTAAATCGTAAAAATCAGAATAGCAAAATTGCCATTTTCACTAATAAAAACGAAAGCTCCGGTTTTGAAGAAGTCGAGTTCAAACAGCCGTATACTACGCAATACATTCGTGGCATTTTTTTTAAGAACGCGGACGGTCCGCAGCAAAAGAGATTAAAGTATAATACGACCACTCGTCTCAACACGGCACCCGCGACGGACAGCACTGCCACGCGCCCTTTTATCTCTCATACTCGTAGATGCGCGAGTCTATGTGAGTGTGCCGTTTCGTCATCGTAGTTTCTCTACTGTCCATTTATATATTGTGACACAACTTTCGTTCTAGTTGTCATTTAATTTCGGTCGGACAGTTTAAAATAAATACAATGCAGACAGTCTAGCTTTTAGGTTACGAAGTTTTACCAATTTCGCGGACGTTTGAGATATTGGATATTGGGTTATTAGTGTTTAAATATAGCATAGCTGTCATCAGCATTGGTATTTAGCGATCTTGGACTGACAAAATGGCCTATTCTGATAATTGTAAAGACAATGACAGATTCCTATTCATAATGTATTTGGTCGGCCAGAAATAAATGTTCTAATCCGATGAACACAAACTTTGGTAACAGAATAGGGCAGCTTAAAATTTATTTCAGATGCGCATTATATTTAGGACACATAACAAACATTTGTAAGTGTTTGTTTAGCACATTACCACAGAACACGCGATACAACAACAAATAACTAGTAAAAAAAACAATAACGCATTACATGACATTGAAAGACAAATAGCGCAATTATGAAGCGCAACAATACTGCTCAGCAATGCAAAAAGTGACAGTAAAAAATGAAAACGAAACTGCTGTATTTTTTAAATTTTATTTGCAAACCGCTATTGAATGTTGATTTATGACTAAAACGTTACTGTTGATAAATTGAAAATTCTAGTGTTTCTCGCTACTATAATTTTTCATTTGTCTTCAACAACCGTAACATTAACAGTTCGGTGTGTTTTATTTTTTTTTTTTTTTTTTTTTTTTTTTTTTTTTTTTTTTTTTTTTTTTTTTTTTTTTTTTTTTTATAAACCTTTGCCCCACACTAGGAATTTCTCCTGTATCGTGGGTGCGTTCACAAAAATTTAAACTCACATACACAAACAACCAGACCCGGAACAACTAATTGTAGGTCATACAAATATTTGTTCCGTGCGGGAATCGAACCCGCGACAAGCAGCGCAGCAGTCTATCGCTTAACCACTGCGCCAACCGTGCCGTTCAAATTGTATTATATACAAACCTGCACAAAGCATCAACTGCCCAAATACCTATTAATAGTACCTACAGGAATTCAGGGATTTTGGAAAAAATAGCACCACCCTATTTCCTCCCGTGGGTGTCGTAAAAGGCGACTAAGGGACTTAATACTAGAGAATGGGCAGCAGCATTCTCTATGCATTTTTAATTCCATACTGCGATCGCCAACCCGCCTGCCAAGCGTAGCGATTATGGCAAACCATTAGGCCTGTGTCCAGCAGTGGACGTCTTTCAGCTGAAATGAAGATGATGACGACAGGTAAAATTTTTTGCTTGCAAAGTCTTGTCAGAATTAGAGCATTGTAAACCGAAATAACCGTTCATCAACTATGTACGTATCTCAAGTCAATAAAACTCTAGAATACTGTACAAATTCAGTTTTAATAACACATTATGACGTTACATATTCAATCTCTTTGAAGCTAATCCAGTTTGCGGGTTCAGTACCAACTCGAACATAAAGGAACGACTACATTTCCAGGAACAATGCAAGACTCACGTCCGACATCATTCGACCGACATAAAACGCCTTTCCGACTCTCGGTAACATTTCCCTGTACAAATCACTTGCATACCATTTATTAGGATCGTCTATTTTGATTGTAGTAGTTATTACGTGCAATTAATATTCTTGATACATGTGTCTTTTGGTGACTAATTTTGTTTAATCTCACTTCAAAATGTAGTACATATAAACCGATACTTGTTTACCTAATTACAATTTGTAATTAACTAAAATTAAACAATTATAATAATAATTATTATTTAATTTATTGTAACTATAATGCGCATTATGAAACTAGTTTATTCAGAATCGTTTTCTGTGATTTTAAATAAAGTAATATATTTTTGGATATATCTGCTTAATAAATATAAAAAAGTCGGGTTATTAACACCATTTATAACTCAAGAACGGCTGGACCGATTTATATGATCTTGAATTTGTCTCCGCCCCGAATAGCAGAATAACTATTAAAATATGCGAAAAATTTAAGAAAAGAAAAATGTTTGGTAGTATATTCACTTTCTCATAAATTTTGTACGGAACGGCTTTTTTGATGATATCTCGAGAACGGATTGGGGAACGGGGGAACAAGAGATTTCACGCGGACGGATATATGCCAAAAAATATTTAAAACTACAAAATCAAAACCAATCAAAATATTTTATTTCACATAAACCTACATGGGCACTTATGAAACGTCAGAAGCTAGGTGCACGGTTCGAGTTAGTCATTTCCTATGGAGAACGAACTACGTAAATTATAGTTACACTTCCGCTGTTAAGAGCGGTCAACCCGTCATACTTTTCATACAAACGCTCGTACGAGATTATGGCGTTAGAACACATCAGTCAATGAAAATTTTGAACTAATTGGTATCATGTTCACTTTACCTAGGTTTCTATGAAAGCAAAAAATTAAAATTTGTAGAAACAAATTCAGTATAAGCCTCCAAAAGTCTGCTTTTTGCACACATTTTACCTGAACTTTGGCCGTTCATAATGTACTCATAATCTATAAAAATAAAGAAAACGTCTCCATACATGAAACATCGCACATGTAATGGAGATTCTAAATAACAAACATTTATTTCACAAACTTGTAAGGCTTTCTCAAAAACATGTATTTCCTGGAACAAGTTTTATGAAATTTCCGCACACAATTTTTCGTTCAATGTTATTGCGTTCTCACTTGCCTTTTAAGACTGCACCGAGCGCACAGTGGCGCCCTCATCGTTATTTCGGTGATTTCTTTTATTTTAGAATGAAAATGCAGAAAATAAGCTCGTCATGAAGCACACTTCACAAGACTATACGTTATTATTACTATAAACAGTAGTTTTAAATTGTTATGTTTTATTGTAATCATTAAAACGGAAAATAGAGGCCAATAAGCTCCGTTTTAATGATTACAATAAAACATAACAATTTAAAACTACTGTTTGTAGTAATAATAACGTATAGTCTTGTGAAGCACAACTTGAAGAGCTTAGTTTCTGCATTTTCATTCTAAAATAAAAGAAATCACCGAAATAACGATGAGGGCGCCACTGTGCACTCGGCGCAGTCTTAACATTGCGCTGGATGAAACAACAGGCTTTTCAATCATGCTCGCGTTGACGATAGATGGACCGGGAAGGGCCCTCACAAGTCAAAACAAGCCAAAATGGACGAAGAATCTATTACGGTAGACCAATACACGCGTGTGCGACTGTGTGCGGTATATTTGTAATGTGACCACAATCAGTATAACTAATTTAATAAATAAACAATGTTACATAATTGTAAAAAAAAATACATAATATTAAAAATTCATTGTATGTATTATGATTATAACATAATATTCTAATTGAGGTTCGCGGTGTGCGTTAAGTCCGGGACATGTTATACGAGTATAAGGGCTACCTCAAAAATAATAAGGCCAAAAATAAGGACGGCATGAACACTTTTTCATTAGCTCGCTGAATATTAATAAAACTAGCAAGCATCGTATCTAATTCATCTAATCGACAACAGACAGATGTGCTGCTGGGGAGTTTGTTGCGCCACTTCTTCCCGCTAGAGGACTAGGAAGTGGTGAAGGGGAAGTGGTTTTTGGGGGAGGACTGTCTTATGTAATTTTGAAGTTCGAAAAGTGCTGATTTGAATAAATGACTATTGATTTAGATTTTTTACTGTGTACGATCAGGAAAATATACGGACAGTAGATAGAATACTCTTTATTATATACACCATAAAAATTATAGATATAAATGTAGAAATGTTACATAGGGACAATTTAAGACACAATGGATAAAAGTTGGCAATGAGGAGCTCGTGGCTAAGTAATAACAGCCGCACGGGTCGATCCGTCAGGTTAAGCTACGCTTGCCGGGGTGGGTGACCATCTTTACATACCAAGACCCGTCCATGCCTCGGAAAGCACGTTAAGCCGTTGGTCCCTGCTGTCATTCGTAGATCTTTGACAGTCTTTACGGGTCGTCAGAAGCCCAAAAGTCTGACAACCAGTCTTACCAAGGGGTATCGTGTTACCCAGTTACTGGGTTGTGGAGGTCAGATAGGCAGTCGTTCCATGTAAAATACTGGTATTCAGCTGCATCCGGTTAGACTGGAAGCCGACCCCTAGATAGCAATTTGCCTAACAATTAAACTACCCGACTTTACATATGTATAGATTTTATTAAATTGTCGTAAGGGATACTACTCGTAATAACAGGAACGTTCCTTCGGCGAACTGAACTTAAAACACATTCAGCTAAAAGTTATAAAGTTTTATAATGATTGGGTCTCAGACTCTCGGGTAATAAGTATCTAATAATCCTAATCGACATTAGATCCGCGACTTTCTGGAAGTAAGAATAGACTTAATTCGTTTTGCAAACCTGGCACTAACATTTTAAAAGCTAATCCCGACGGTTCGTTATCGCGACTAGGTAGTTGTCTAGTTTACTATCAAACCTCACCTAAAGCTTTCTTCCAAATTGTGGCTTTCATTTTTTTATTTTAACCGGTCAAGTGCGAGTCGGACTCGCGCACCGAGGGTTCCGTACAAATTTGTAGATATGTAAATCGTTTATCACGTGTTTTTTTAAATAATGTGTCTACAAATTTACGGTTTTCGAATTTTTTATGTTTATGAAATTAAATGTTTTTTTTTAAATTTTATATTTGAGTTGATTGAATGAAAGGTAAATTGCGGTTTACGATTTATGACGTATAATATTAAAAAAAAAAAACTACTTACTAGATCTCGTTCAAACCAATTTTCGGTGGAAGTTTACATGGTAATGTACATCTTTTTTTTTTGTTTTATCGTTCTCATATTTTAGAAGTTACGGAGGGGGGACACATTTTACCACTTTGGAAGTGTTTCTCGCGCAAACTATTCAGTTTAGAAAAAAATGATATTAGAAACCTCAATATCATTTTTAAAGACCTATCCATAGATACCCCACACACAACTGAAACTCAATTTTTTTTTTCATTAAATCCATACGTTTGATGAAAAAAAAAATTGAGTTTCAGTTCTAAGTATGGGGTACCCCCAAAATTTATTGTTTTATTTTTTGTTTTTGTGTGAAAATCTTAATGCGGTTCACAGAATACATCTACTTACCAAGTTTCAACAGTATAGTTCTTATAGTTTCGGAAAAAAGTGGCTGTGACATACGGACGGATAGACAGACAGACATGACGAATCCATAAGGGTTCTGTTTTTTGCCATTTGGGTACGGAACGCTAAAAACGGTCTAATTGTCTCAGCGCTAGGAGGACACGGACAGATACACTTTGCTTCATGCTAGAAATAAATGTGACCTGAACATGGGGATTATTGAGTTACGAGTAGTAGCGGCAGGTTCTATTTTCGTTTCTTAAGCGATTGCCTAATGTTAAGATAGTATTTTAAATAGTTTGCTAATACAGAACCAGATTGACTGATTCCCAATGCTTCACACTTCGTAGTGCAATTTGCCTTTTGCTTCGAGTTGACTGCTTCGCGAGCCTTAATAAAAATAGTCAGCTAATTCAGAATGACAGGGTTTTTTCCATGGCTTCAACCATTTTACGATTGCATTCAGAAAATGTTTCCTGGCTGTCGAATTGAAGATACCGAGCTAGCGAGCTCCATTTTAATAGGGATGATGACTAAAAAAATATTTTTTGTCCGTCATGTAGATTATTAAAAAATATTGGACACGTATTTTTCCTTTTTTTACGTATTCAAAACATTACGGCAATGCATTGAGTTCAAATGTGGCATGACGTCACTTCTCAGTAGATTTTATACATAGCTGTGACGTAACAAGCCCCCACTCCCCAAGTTTAATGTGTTTTATCTAAGTCATTTTTTATTAATATGATAACGCAAAAAATACGTGTCTATTTTTTTTTTTTTTATTATCTGATTGACGGACTAAACAGTTTTTCTTTTTTTTTACCCAGGACACATAGGGATGTGTCTCCTGGTTCAGCCTCATTATTAATAGATGTGGATGATTACTTGCTAGCAACTTATTTATTTTTTTAAGTTGGCCTATACTGTCCTATTGCTGAAGAAAGGCATCCTCCAAAGCCTTTCAGGCATCCTTTTACAGAGCCATCTCGATCCATCCCATGCGGTACGCGTCTTGGTCGTCTCGCCACCTCTTCCTGGCCTCGGCGCCGTCGTCTATCCTCAGGCATCCACCGTGTGGTGGCTGCTGCCCAGCCGTCATCGTGCATGCGGCTGACGTGACCCGCCTAATCCCATTTTAGCTAAGCTGCCTTTTTGCCCACGTCTACCCGTTTGGGAGCGCAGCGTAGTTTTTCGAATTCTGTCAGTTCGTTTTGCGCCCAGTAAACTAAAATTAAAAAAAAAAAACGTTAATGGTAAAAACATAAGAAGGAGGTGTTAGCATAGCGTTGTTGGATAGAAATGATGGGGGATACTAATAGAAAATATGCAAATACATACCTATGTATACATAGCAATATTCCAAGGTAAAAAGGAACAATAGTGAGAGCAAGATGCAAGTACCTACGACTTGAAAATGTTGAAAGACCAGCATTACAGAAAAAAAAAAACATTTTTAAATTAAATTATTACTGACACTTTCTTTACCTTATCGAAAGTTAGAGGTAATGTAATGTAGGTGTACATTTATAGGTAAATACCTATCTTTTTTTTTTGAGGATGGTAAATCATCAAATGACCCCTCCGCTTTTGGTGCAGCGGAAGGGAGTGTCAGACTCTTACTGACTAATCCCACCCGTGTTCCTTCCTTGGCCCTTTATGTTCCGGGGCAGCGGTACCCCTTTCGGACAATCCCGCTGACCATGTTTACCTATCTTAAGGCCCAGATATACCTATGCCAGTGACTTTGAGAGGTTAGCTTGCGTGTTCTGTATTGAGCTCACGCAACGCGTCGTACGACCAGCCAGTAATAGGACTCGCCCATCCAGGAGCGCTGTACCAAATAAGATGCATTATTAATTTATTATACATAAAACAACAGGTATTTTAATAAAACACGTATATTAAAAGATCAATAATTAAATTATCTTTAAAAAGGTGAAGGTTTCAGAAAAATACGCTTGATAGATTTTGCGTGATTCTCAGTTTTTTATCCGCGTTAGACATAACTTTACAAATTAATATTGAGTTATTAAGAAAATGCTCTAATTTAACATATTTTTTTTTCAAATTATTAACGGTTCTCGTTTAGACGTGATCTTCAGTATAAAATCATTAAAAGTCGGTTATCGTCGCCTTTCCTCAATATAGCTGGGAAACCAGCGTTAGCGCAGTAAAATGCTGATCAAAGGAATTGCCAACTGAGACGACGTATGCCAAAGTCAGCCGTGTGGCTATTAAACTTGTATTGTATGAAGTTTTCGAACTGACAATGGCTTTCTATTTCAGCTTGTCGAAACTAAAGCTCATTAAAACTATGGTCTACATCAAAATCTATTACCTATCTAAAAGATTCATCATTGAGACGAATTAGTTACCACATAGGTATGATTTTCACGCAAAAATAATTTGTACATACGTATTTCCCGGTTTATTTTAATGTTTAATAAAATAATAATACAGGAAGGTAGTTAATTAAAAAAAAATATGGATCTCACTCATCACAGAATACCAGGGAAGATCCCTGATCCCCACTGTCAAAGCTAGTCCAATTGCTTAGTGCTTTTTCCCGAAGATATCAATCATTGAATGAGTCAATAACATGGAAACAAAAAAGAACGAAGTGCACAAAAATTAGGTTGTGTTGCATAAAGGGTTAACAAGGTCAATTTATTGTTGCGAGGTGTCGATGCTGAAGGCCCCAAGAGGCCAGCGACGTGGCTGTCAAGATAAACATCGCGGCCCGGGCCCGATAACGTGGTAACGAGCCTAACGTCCGTAGTAGCGTCGCGTACAAACATCTTCAAACATTATTGTTAGATACTTAATTATACCTTATAGCAATATACGGATCTCTGAAGTGAATTTATTTGTATTCCGTTTTAATCTGCGCTGATGAATTATTTGCTATAGCTATGAATGTGTCTAGAAAATGCAACTGTTTTTTTAAACTACATACCTACTTGGTTCAAACTACAAAGGTCAATCTACTGCCACTAATGAAAATTGATATATTATTTCGTTAAGAAGTTTTTTTACAACGAAAATCTCTACATTTCCTTAGCTTTGTTTTTCACCGTCTACGTAGGTATTGTTGGTTGAAATTTTCGACTAAATAATTACTCGAAAATTGTAACCAATAAAAACATAAAACGCATAAAGTATTATCATCTTCTTTCTAATTAGATAGTAAGTGCAATGTATACAATCTATTTTTAAATGTCAACCTCATAAACTAAAAGGTCAATATTTTTAATGAAATTAAGTGTAAAGAAACACATCGTTTCAGTATTCATTAGATACCGTCTACAGTTCAACAAACAACTCGAGTAGATGACTGTACCTCCACTTACGGTTGATTGTAAACAGCTTTTAAAAAACTCCGTTGTCCCTCTTTTATCTTTGTAGCAGGTAGATACTAATTATATGTTATTATTTAATACGATGTTATTACCTAGTGTGTGCCAGTGTTCCCATATAAAATGAATAAGACACTGATAAACTGCTATAACAACTTGAATAGGTACACACGGCTACATATCAAGCTATACATTTCCAGTATAAGCTGATCTCTCATTATACGGAAATCCTATACAATGCGAGACCAGCGTAAACTAGATTTGTATAACTTGATGTGTAGCCGTGTGTACTAATGAAATGATATAATTTAACAGGTGTATTATTTCGTGCCGTTTCGAAAGTTTCGACGCAAACTGATATTTAAGTTTTCATTGTGGTTTGATTGTTCAACTGAGAATACTGTATTCATTATTCATGTATTCTAATTACGAGTATCCAACTGGTGACGCTATAATCATAATTAACTCACCTATTTAATGATACAATGAAAATATAAAAACACGTTTCTTTGTTATGCAGATGTGGTATGATATCGTTTGGTTTATTGATCGTTTTCTTGTATTCCTATTTTTATTTTTAACTAAAACTCGAGTTAAGGCTGCTACAAACAGGCGCGGCACGCGACGCGACACAAAGAGACTGCTCGTCGCGCGGCACGCGGTGTCTTTGTGTCGCGTCGCTTGTCGCGCTTGTAGGAGCCTTTAATTAAATATAGGCTTGAGTTCACGTTCACTTGAGATGCCACTCGATGTAGTCGAGGCTTGATAAATATCAACAACACTGCCACGCTAGTTATTTGTCATTCTTCATTTTTGTGATTCTATACGTAATAAATAGAGATCGGATATTCGGATGCATATTCACCTAAAGTTGAGATGTTGGCTAATATGGAATGCGCTTTTGTATCGAAAAAATCCCGTAATTCCGGGATTCCGGAATATTTACGCTCAGTCACGTACTTATGTACCTACTTAATATTTTTTTTTTTAAATAACATACATTTCTCTTCCCTCCTCCTACACCCTACATAAACATATTTGCTTCGGGAACATTAATTATAAATAAATAGTTATGCAATCCATGAAACCCAGGGTTTTTTTTAACAATTATTTTTCTAGAAGTCGCTTCCATACTGTACACATGACTAGTTATGCATTCCCAGTGTTCCTGACATCACGGGATTTAAAAAAAAAAAAAAAAAATTGAAGCCGTTTCCATATTTTCTTCGCTAAAAATTCACTTTAGGTAAATATGCATTCGAATATCCGATCTCTAGTAATAAACCTCAAAATACAGTGAAGTACAGAGTCACAAAAACGTACAGGCATATCGATTTTTAATTGACACAATAAATGAGGAATAAGAGTGAAAATAAATGTTTTATGGGTTTGGTTACGTTCGGGTTTGAATAGTGCAATCATTGTCTAGTGCTGTCAGTTGTTAACGTGTAATCTGTCGTTAATATGGTCATTGCATCATCATTGATTCACAGTGGAATGTGAGTACGACAAAATGCTCCTCACAGTCAAACAAAGCTGAATGTAGGTATATGTATGTTATTATATTTATATGTTATTATCTGAATGTCACAGTATTTTGATAATTTTAGTTAGTTGCTGTATTTTGGTAAACTTCCTTTACTTCCTATACCTACCTTAGATTCTACTTGAATTATCAAATAACATGATCGGGACAATCGAGTGCGTTATCAAAAGTACGGTAAGACTTTATTAAAAAAAAAAACGACCATTTTAAATGTTAAATTGGTTAATTTTTACTTGTATACAAAATTAACAAAAAAATAAAATCCTTTTAAGTTACCTACAGGCTTCCATGTGGTAGTAAAATGTAAATATACCTAGGACTAATTAATATATTGCATGAAAATGTAATAACTAAACAGGAGGACTTGATGCGATGGAAAAACATTTAATATTATAAGAACTCATCATAATTACTATTTGAGTACGGTTTTTATTGATGATCAAATTATAACTTTTTTAAATATTATTCGTAAAAGATGAACGGTATAAAAGTCTAACATCTAACATCCTTTGATGTCGTTTTGTTTTATAATAATTCTGTACGTAACGAGCACTAAGAAAATCATTAAAACGATGCGTTCAATTACTGTTATTAAAGTTATCGGCAATACAGAAGCCAATCGGAATAGCGGAGATATTCCGTTCCATTATAGCGCGCCTCAGGCTCAGAACGGTCAAAGACAATCCTTAACTCGAAACCTGGCGGTCGCTGCTGGCAGTTTTTATTTGAGAATATTTTCCTAACTAATTAAAAGCGTTAAAATAAGAAGATAAAAACTGGCTTCGTTATCGAAGGCATCGACCCGCTTTTGTGTAGCGGCCACCAGCGCGGCCGCGGAGGAGCGCCCGGCGCTTAGTCGCACTCTGTAATTAACTAAAACCGAGCGAATCGAGCCCGCCAATGTATCCGACGCACAACAAAGGATGCACAACTCTCGAAAAATGCTCGTCCACGCATAAATTGCGGCCGACTTTGGCTTCTGTTACGTACTGTTACTCCTATTTTTTTCCTTTTTCTGCTAATTTTAGCCAACCATCTCTGTTAAATTTATTTTAATTACATTAACTAAAGAATTTAGTTCATACCACCTATTTGGGAACTTTTGAAGGTGGTTCATAAAAAGCACTGTCTGTCTATTTTGATGTCATGCCTACATCAAATAAACAATTTTTGTTCATTAAACATGAAGCTTTCCTTTTTATTTCGAGTACAACTTTAATAGGTGTAGCATAAATTGATGTACAGTAACCAATCGTCTCCCGTCGAGATCGCCTCAGCTAATTCTGTCAGTCGTCTCTTATAACTTGGCAGGGTGTAAGAATATTGTGGCCAGGTTTGGCATAATTCAAAATACATGGACAAGTTATCTTCTTTACTTGCTTCTAGGCAATTCTCTTAGAAAACATTTGGTTTGTGGTTCGGTAGTTGAACAAAGAGACCTTATTTCGCAGTTTCGCCAAATCCGTCAGTCTGTCTGTCCACGGTTTAACGCAGAGACTCTTGGTATTAAAAAGCTGTAATTTGGCATGGTGGTTGTACATACAGTGTGAGTCTTTATAATGTGCACATAACGAAATGAGGGAATATATGCTTAATTTTATCTACGGCAAAAAAAATAAAAAAAATCTAAATATTTTATATTATTTCTTATGGAATTAAAAAAAAATTGTTTCCAGTGTAAACAAAACGGTGTAACTTTTAAACTGAATAATCTCACGATGAAACAAACTCCATAATGATTGGAAGTAATTAAGCGTCCTCATAAAATAAAAATTGGGGAAAAAACTACCCTCAATTGAAAACAAAATATGTATTTTTTTGCAAAAATCTGTTTTTTTTTTTCATCATTTTTTACAATAAATGAACTATATTTTTGTAAATAATCACCTATGAAATTAAAGTGAATTAATTATAAGAACTATGCAAACAGAATACCATTGCCAAACCATGTGTTATGTAGTGTGTCGGAGACACGGCCTATGATCGTCATAATCAGCCCTTTTAAGTCCACTGCCAGACGTAGGCCTCCCAAAATCGATTTCCACTCGAAACAGTTTAGAGCCGTTTTCATCCAAAATGTGGCTAGATATGCTACATACAATATGATATGAATGAGAGTTATAAGTGTTGTTGAAGATGTAAAAATGTGAAAATGGTTGGATCTCCTGCATTGTTACCAGTATCATAAAATATTTTATACCAAAAAATCTCCTTTTTTTAATAACTTTGTTTTAAACGGAAAATTTATAAAAATAATTACGGTATGATTATTTTTTAATTATTATTTCTTAAATTCAGTACTTAAAAGAAAATGGAACCTTTTTTTTCGCCAATTTATGTGAATTACCATTACGAAGATATTTTTTTGATATGTTATCCCCTTTGTTTACATAAATTATCTGAATTTGAGACTTTGGGTATAGTCAATACCTGACTTATTTCAAACTATAACATTATCAGCGGTAGAAAAAACGGATTCAAATAGGTCTGTACTGCCTCAATTAAAAGCTTATTTAATTTTGTAGTCGTAAATATTAAATTATCACGTGTTTCAGATAATAGGTTACACACAAGCTACATTAGGTATGCGGTAGAAACACCACAGAACATTCATTCATTCTTTTGTTCTATAGCTGCGGTGTTTAAATAATATCTATTACACGAAACAACACGTGGTCGCTGAGCTCATGTATGATGTATCAAGGCGCTCATTGTCCTGTCAGTTTTGTCGACAACGATATCAATATTATATTCAAAATAATGAAGTCAATAGCAATTTATCAAATAACTGCTTTTGCACATGTAAAATGACCTAGAATCCTATTGTTTTGTTATACCTATTGTCTTTGCTTAATGTAATGTCACCCACAATTTAGAAGATATAGTAGAATTTATCGTTTTAGCCACGCACATGACCGGGAATGCCTTTTGTTTCCGAAGCCGCCATTAAGTCATTTCCAATGCTCCTCATAGTATTAATTTTATTCAAGCATTGAGCACAATCAAATTAAACAATTTACACAGCAAATCTGTGTTTCAGACTTTTAACCTCAGCTGTTATTATCACCTGTTTAGTCCTTATCACCTACATATACGACAATCACTACGGAATTAAATATTTCATTTATGTTTTTCGAATAATATTTATTTTATCTCTAACGTCGATGCGTCGATTTTATCATGATATAAATCTAGATAATTAAGTGGTGTGACAAAAAATGGAGGCGTGATATGTTTTCGGGCCGTCGACTCTTATAAAACTAGATGGTAATGAATGAACACAGATAAGGCAAGATGAAGAGGATGGGTTCAGAGGACAGGGGACACGTTAGCCCTTTGTGAATGAACATTTTCGATGTCATACGCGTGCGTGTGTGAGTGAGAGGTACTTGTTTTGCGTGTAGTCAGGCGTGTGTGACAAAGGTCGCTGGTGGAGAATAGGTTAAGATTTTTTGTTCATCTCCACTTTGAAAAAAACCTTTTAAAGGGCTCTCGTGAATGTTTAAATTTAAAATTCTTTTAAAATCTGTTTATGATTACTTTTTTTTTCTTTTCTGAAGTAAATGATGAATTATAAAATGTATCCTTAGGAAGACATCTCGTTTAGGGCATGCAAATTATCCGCTTCATTTCCGCGCATTTTACTTTACAGATAATTCGGGTACTTCCAAAAACCTATGCCTTGGGATATGAAGGAATGTTTAAAAGTATATTTTCTTGAATATAAAATATATAAATAATAAAATAATAATTTTATTTATTATATTTTTTTTTTAAATATAAGTCACAAAAAAGCTCCAAATGTACCTACTTATTTAATGAAAGCAAGGAAATTGAATTTAACAAATTAGTAACATTCTATTTCATTGGTTTCATTAGATAAGTACCTACCTACATTTGGAACTTTTCCATCACCTATTTCAGTGTTCATATTATGAGTGAGATCTAAAGAACGAAGCTCTTAAAGTACTTATATCACACACAGTATCATATCAATTATTTTATTTCATTAACAGAACATAAACCAAGTATGGAATTAAAAAAAAAAAAAAAACTTATGATTGTTCTATAACAGCTACCTACGACATACATACATTATATTATATAAATAATCTAAACGAATATTATAAAGAGAAAATATTAGATTTTTTGTATGTTTGTTTGTTATAATTTCATGCTAAAACGGCTGAACGGATTTAGATGAAAATGGCACATGGGTAGACCATGACCTGGGTTAGTAGGTACATAGGATACTTCTTATCCCGATATACCCACGGGAACGAGACTTATGCTGATGAAACTGCGGGGCCCGGCTATGTTCTGAAAATAAAGGCAAAACAACGAAATTAAAGAAATAACATATTTAATGTTTATTTATTATTTGGTAATGAGAAAGGAAACTCAATAAATCTAATGTTGCGACGTTTAGAGATGTCTTTAATTTATTACATGTAAACGGTGGAGAATGACCGTGTGGCGCCGGACGTAAAGAATAGCACCACCCCATTTCCTCCCGCGGGTGTCGTAAAAGGCGACTAAGGGACTTACTAGAGAATGGGCAGCAGCGTTCTGTATTACTGCGATCGCCAACCCACCTGCCAAGCGTGGCGATTATAGCAAATCCTCTCTTCGGTGAGGCCTATGTCCAGCCGTGGACGTTTTCCGGCTGAAATGATTATTATGATGATAAAACGGTGGAGGAAAACATTTTTTCAGCTTCGACGCTGATTGGAGGATTTGTGATGAGGAGGTTGTATACTAGACTTAGATTAATGTTTATTGGTGTGTGCCATCTTTACTTGGCAACTCTTTTAGGAACTCTCGGCTTCGGTTGACGACAGCGATGGTGATCAACAGAATCACGGCAATTGCAACTGCAATCAGTTGCATTAGACGTCAATGGTGTATTTGGCATGGTCCTTTCGATCTCTTTGCTTAATTGCTCTGTTAAAGTAAATGATTTTGCAGTTTCTATCTGCTACTAATCACTGAGTACTACGTCATCATCACCGTTGTCGTCAATTGAAGTCAAGCTCTGGGCAAAAGCACTTTGAATTGTCGTTATGATGAATCTAGTAATTGTGTCGTTACATGGATTTTTGATGATATAGCATGAATTTTCACGATTACGAATACCTATTTTATTAAAACACAATGTAAAATGTTACATTAATATTCAACTGATATTCGGATAACCCTAATCTCGGCACATGTGCCGCTTGAATATAACATGCAAACAAAACAGAAGTAAGTACAAAATATTTTTCGCTTTCGTAATGAGCTGTACTTAGTTAAATTGCATGAAATTGTATGCAACGAGCCATTAAACAAGTTGTATTAGCCTCAAATTATACATAAAACTTGTACGTCGCTAATTAGTGGAGTTTTGCTACATTGTTAAGCGATATCCCTTCTATTACTTGGCGATAATAATTGGCTTCTCGTTATTTAACTGCAATTTAAGTGGTCTATCATCACCTCGTTTGGATATTAATACGTTTTAGCCATGATTAAAAGTAACTGCTGGCTACTTACATTTGAGAATATATTTTAGACAGGGTGGAAAAGTAGGTACGTATATCTGCTACGGGAGAAAAGTTGTGGCGAGTAAGTTTTTATCGAAACCTATAACTTCACTTAAGATTTACATTAATTTTAATTAATAAAAGTTAATAACAAAGGTATTATATCTAAACTAAAATGAATGAATGAATGAATGAATGATTTATTCACTTAAATTTCTTAAAACTAGATACATTGCCCCACAAAACTGCTTACGCAGTTTAACTGTGAGATCGTTGAGTCTCTCTTTCAATAAACATATTGTCAGGTACATCTATAACCTAATCATACTTAATACCTACACTTACATAGATTCTTATAAATATTTTTTAAGATTACGTGCGAATTTTACTTTATTATCTTCTTGTGTGATGTCAGCAGGCAAACTGTTCAATAAATAGGGAACGCGTTTTTTTAAAGTTCGGTCGCCATAGTAATTACTAACTCTGGGTACATCATACTTACCTGCTGTCATCGACCAGGGCAATGGTCTCGCCATTGTGAGTATTTGACAGTGTTTGTATGGCAAATCTGTCAAAAACTCACAATGCAGCGACCATTCTGACACTATTGTAATAGCAGACTTGAGGCCCTGGTATTATACTTGTTTGAAACTAATGAGTCACTATCCCGGTTGCTATGGTTTAAATGTAGGTACTGGTTCGCGACAAAACTATTTTAAACAGTGTTTAAAACTAAAATGGTCTTAAACAAAGTTTTGGGTACAGGAAGTTGTCTGAATTGTTTTATAATAGGTCTAGTCATTTGGAATTTATTACAATATCTAACCTCATTTATTAATAAGCATTTATGTATTAAAATATTTTAGATGTTCCACTTGCTTATCGTTTCGACCAAAAAAAACCTCGATCCATTTCTAACGATGACTTTAGTCTTTGTAAACAAACATTTATATGGACATACGAGGTGGACTCGTGGGTGTGGAACTAAGTATTCGGATATCTATTGGAAATTCATATCTAGGCAGAATTTTTTTGCTTCAGTATTTAATACTTTTAATTTCTTACATAAATAACATAAACACCACTTGAAATAAGATTAGAAATTTAAACAAACCATTTTTACAGTCCGTTTAACCGATTTTGACTTCTATTCCGTAGGCGTAAAGATGGCATTAAAAGCAAAAATGTGGTTACAATACCAACTGTTTACTGCAGCTGCCATTTGTCATGCCACCAACGCAATAGAAGTCAAAATCGGTTGAACGGACTGTAAAAAGGGTTTAATTAAATGTCTAATCTTATTTCAAATGGAGTATAACTGACGTCACTTGAATCCAAAAACTTTTATCCATAGACAGTTGTATTTTTTTATTACCAATTTTGTGTTAAGGAATGTGGGTAGGTAGGTACACGCTGTATCTCCAAAATGAGATCGTATAAAATGTTATCTTTAAAATCAGTTCTCTTTTAAGGACAAAGGTACGGTTAAAAATAAGTCACGATGTGGTTGGCGCTACATCAGATTTTTTTTGTTTTAAATGCATGAAAGCAACTAAGTTTTGAGGATGAAATTCGAAACCTACATTTTTTCTTGCCTTAGATGCATATGTTAGAGTGGTGTCTCTCTCCGTACCTACCATCATCATCATAATTTCAGCCGAAAGATGTCCACTGCTGGACATAAGCCTCCCCCAATAGGGATGTTTCTTGGGTAAAAATAAAAGAAAAACTGTCTAGTCGGTCAGACAGATAATAAAAAAATATTAGACACATATTTTTTGCTAAACACATTAAACTTGGGGAGTGGGGCTCGTTACGCCACAGCTACGTATTAAATTTAGCGAGCAGTGACGTCATGCCACATTAGAACTCAATGTATCGCCGTAATGTTTTGATTACGTAAAAAAAAATACGTCTCCAATATTTTTTATTATAATCTACATGACGGACTTTTTTTGACATTTTATTAGAGGGGTTTGCCATAATCGCCACGCTTGGCAGGCGGGTTGGCGATCGCACTATGGTGTTAAAAATGAACGCTGCTGCACATTCTCTAGTAAGACCATCAGTCGCCTTTTACGACACCCACGGTAGGAAATGGGGTGGTTTTATGTCATATTATAACTAGACAGCACCTAACCAATTTTTCATAAATTCAAAATGAACAGAGAAATTGGTTTTGCTAATATGAACCAAGATATGGTTCATATTATCAAAACCAATTTCTCTGTTCAATTAGTTAAACTGTAGGTACCAACTTGTCGTCGTATTGTCGACCTGTTCGTGTACAGCTAAGCTATGTCGGTACATTATCTATATCCACTAATCTCCAATTATAATTCGTCAGTGTACTGTAACCAGGACATTTCCACAAATTCCCTGGTCCAAAACGGTGAAACGACGCTGTCTGCCCTCCTTAATATTATAATCTTATTCTAAACACAGAATATATTAAGAAGGAGTCAGCCCAAGTTGTTACTCAGACCGACTTGGAATGAAATATATTTTGTAACAATTTTGGATAGAACTTGTAACAATGTTTGACTTTTCGGAGTAGACAATAAAAAAAGTTGTTTAAGAATGTGCGTCAACCCAACTAGCTAAATTTTATTATAACAACAGCTTATGTCTCAAAAAAATCCCGTAAGTGTTATAAATTGTTGTTGGTGTCGTCTTGTTGTGCGATAAGCATGCTGTTTTAGCTTTTCCAATATAAATACGAAATAAACATTTATATAAACACTTTATATAACCGTTGTAGTCAAACACTATATCGGACTTGACTTAACTACAGAGTGATTTTACTTTATATAAGTGTTGAATAATTCCCTTTTACATCCAATTTGCGCAATAAAGGTTTCACAGTGACTACTATATCCTTTGCGCTATAAAAGTGCTGATAATTATACAATAGTGCGATTTCGTGATATTGACGGTTTTGGTATTGCTGCTAGTACAGAATGTTTTAGTGGTCACGTTGACTCTACACTGTAAAGATTTATTGATATTGAGTTGTATTGTTACTTCTATCGTAGGTATGCTATCGAACTATAATAGTTTTCAAATACCTATTATAGTTTCATTGATGTAGTGGTTATAAAAAAAAATGTTTAGAGTACCTTTTATACGGTCGTCATGTATCAGAGTTTTTGTCTCTTCTAAAAACAATAATGACACATAAATGTACAAAAAGGTTACTGTTCAATAGTAAATGTAATCTATAAAGGAATTATTATCTCCTATTATCCCCCCCCCCTTCTCCCCCTTGTGATACAGGAACTCCTAGTACAAGAGATGTCACAGATGTTTGACAGTCTGAAGGATGTGATTAATAATTAAATTATTATATAATTTCGATGTTTGATCACAATTTACCTGCGAGAATCAAATGGCAGTTATATATTTTATCACATGCACTATAAAGCGCCTATAATTGCCACGGGTTCAGTTTTTGTCCCATAATGGTTACTTAAAAGATAGGGCCAATAAATTTATTTTATTAAAATTAATTATTCAAGGAGGCCATTAAAAATTGTTTCACCCAAGTTTATGAATAAAATTGCAGTCGCAAATAAATTTCACAGGTTAAATTGCACATACACTTTTATTTGTAGTACCTACATAATAGAAAATTAAATATAATATATTCATTTACTATTTGTCTTGTTTTTTGTAAAAAAAAAAACGAATGCAGCGATGAATGACTTCATGTAACTGCGATCTCCACTATGGTTTCAAAAGTTCTATAAAGGCGTTGCGGTGTTCAATGTTACAATACAAAAATGTCACGTTCAAAGCCGCTATAGAAACTTTATACCGCCGATTGGCGATGTATCTGCGCCAAACCCCAGCGATGTTAAGCTTCTTTGATCGTTTATAATACTGCTCACTAATACAAAATGGTTGTTGAGAAACGTTACATGGGTTGTTATGTGATAAGTATTTGTTAGTTGGGACGTTTTTCTTTCTCATGTAGAATAATTATACTCATGTACATTTCGTTTATATGTAGGTTTTTGTATCAACAGATTTTTCCTTTGAAGCTCATCTTTTTATTTCCCCTCTTTAAAATGTATACCTAGCTGAACAATAAAAATCAACAATAAAATTTATAGTTTTATTTTATTTTATATAATGCATGCAGTAATGTACTCGAACATAACTTTCTTCTCACAAACTGAAAAAAAGGTATCGAAATCCAAAAATTGGCTTATAATTGAGTTTTATTCAATATTGACTTGACGCTCTGGGGATTTATTTTTTATTTTTTTATAAAATAGGTACTTGTTTTCAAAAGGAGACAGCAACGATAAAATTTTGAATCGGATAGAATACAGCTTTAATCTATAACTCTGATAATAAAACGGCTATAAACATATACAGACCCTTACAAACAGATAAAAAGTTCAACACAGGATGCAATCAAACCATCCGTACTATTACATACTTCATTATACAGTTAATTATTAGTTGAGTCTCTTGATCTAATCGCATAATGTTGTTACCAGATTGTTTTAATTTACTTTTCAATGATTCTTTTGCCAAACGTGTAATAAATATTTTATTGATGAAATTCTATACTAGCTACTCGAAAAGATATAAAAGGTTTTGCTTTTGACTAGATACCTAGAACTAATACCAATCTATTATAGAAACGTGAAATCAAAAGTGTAAATAAAAGTTGAGTTCTTACTGTAGGCAGAGACATGTTTCAGTAACTTGAAACGATAGCTAGCGGTAGTCAACAGTGGACTTAAATAGGTGCAAGTAGTTAGTTAATTAGTAAGAAAGTAGGTATGGTGGTAAGGCACATCAAGTAACCACAAAATGTCAAATTTTCTCGTTCGATTTTGAACTTTACATTTTAAAGTTTAAAATCGTTTGGAGAAATTTGACAGTATCGTGTAGCTTGATGTGCTGGCCACTGTACCTATGTTACTAGGCAAAATCATAATCTGACTTTAACTACATCTAGATTCTTTGGTAGGTAGGTACCTACAGTACCTACGTATTGTACTGTGTAATCTGCTTGGATAAGATAAGCGGAAAAACGATGTGATCGTTAACTAGCTCTTTTGCTAATCCACCAGTCTATTATACCTTAACAATGGCCTCATAATAGGCACCGCATCAGGTTTGATTGTGCTCACAATAAACCGAGCAAAACCTGCTAATAAATCGATCCTTGCTAACTACTTTGCCCAAAGGCTGCGTGCAGTTTCGATTCCGCTCAGAGAGTGCGAACTGTGCGTAGGTACCGCTTCATCCCTAACATTATATTTCGTATTTTTTCCGTAGATAAAATTAAGCATACATTCCCTCATTTCGATATGTGCACATTATAAAGACTCACACTGTATAAGGAATTCTTGTGCAAAATTTCATGTCTTTACACCTGTCTGTCAATGAAAACATTGTGGTATTAGAACATTCCAGACACACTCACCGAGGTCGCTGTCGAGCCGTTTTTCATAATTCCTTCTCAGTCACGAGATATTTTTTTAAAGGTGTAGCGCTAGTGGACCCTTGTATGCCAATCTTAAGTGATTTTCATTAAGTAAATTGACACCCATAGATACTTTTCATGTTACTCGTACGATACGAGTATGCTTTTCGCCATTGCATTTCCTTCTTCAAGGCGTTAATTTACCGAGCACCAGCTACCTGAGAAGAACCTATGTAAACAACGACTAGATTGCTTCCGAAATTTGTTACTTCCAAAATCTGTTTGCTTATCCACACCCGGCAATACGCGCCTTCGTATTAAACAAATACAAGGCTAATAAACCTCAGTTCATTGGGTGTCGTATCAAACGGGGCCTTTGTTTGGTGGGTTTGTTGATCACTAATGAAACGCAAATCGCGTTTGTAAAGGACAGGAGCTTTGGCATACAGAGATTGTTATGGTGGAAGATATAATGTGTGCTTGTACAAATGAAGTGATTCACCCAAAAACCTTAATTTTATTCGAAATCGACTACGGGCCCAAGTCTGCTATTTTTATAAATTCCTCACTCCAACACGATCATTTTGCTAAAAGTTCGTAATCTGCTAAATTCATAATGGTCGATCATTGGTCGGTCAACGGTGTCGTAATATAATTGTATTACAATGGCATTTTGAACATTTATTCATGCCAGATTTCATTTATATATATTTTTACATGTTATTTATTAGTGTTATATGCAATCTGACGTAGTAGGAAGTAGGAAGTTTAATTTGTCATTATGTACGAGATTACCAATTCTTTCAATGGAGTGTCAGTGGCTGACAATTGGAAAGTCATAATGACGCCATTATATTAGTAGATTACCGAACTTGTCAAAATCAACAATTATGAAATCAATGATAGACCATTCTGAAACTATTATTATAGCAGACTTGAGGCCCTGTTTGTTCGTATTTATTCGTTAAATAAAATTAAAATCTGACAATCGTTGTGCACTTTAATAATAGAGACTCAAATTGACATCCAAATAAGCTTCGGATGCCGATATCTCGCTATTTCGTTGGTCCTCAACATAGAGATTAAACTGACAATGACGTGCCAGGAAGTTTTACCTTCCTGCATTGGCGCAATTTATAGGAATTGGTAAAATCCAAATTTCAATTAATCAACCCTCCTTACTAAGCAGCCGCAATGTAAGTGTACATAATGCTAAGTATCGACGAGTTAATAACGAGATATCTACTACATGGGAACGGGGCAGGTACAAGCATACAATCAACGCCATGTGCACATTTTCCCATAGGATCTCGTGACATGTAAATGCATTTCTGGGGAGTTCGTCTTGGAAAGCTCTTAGTGTTTCCCTAACATATCTATATGGTGCCTACCTACACACAAATCGTGAAACTTGCATTCTGAGTTCTATTTCAGTTTAAAATTCCATTTGAACCCGTTCGATTTGTTTGAAGCGTGATATTTTTCGCTAGGTAGATAGTGAGGCCAATCTCACTTTTTGTTTGTTTGTTGAGGCTGAATCCATTTTGTTTTTATCACTTGTTTAATAACTGTTGGATTTGTTTAAAACCGGTGTATTAAATAATTTTTTTAATGGTGATCGCTAATAGTTCTTTCAGTATTTCTTTAAAGTTGAAATTTCTTAAAATAAAATTATTGTAATCATGCTTAGGTAAATTCATTTTAATTCTAGATGAATTTGCAACTATGCATACAGTATCTAATGATGTCGTTGATTTGTAATAATTCTGTAAAAAAATATATATTTTGTTTTGTGGTTTAAGTTTTATGAATTGTAAGAGACTAGCCATCTTTTACCCATCTTTTTACCTATTTTTGATGGACGGAACGACGGATAGACAAAAGTCTTAATGAGTATAACGAAACGTAAGGGTTTCCAGTTTTACTAGATATGTAGATAGAATCTTAGTCAAATAAAATTAAATATATAAAAGGCGCATTTTATAAACTTTTATCTTTTGAAAAACTATAAAACTTTACTATAACCCAAAGTCTCTAATTCAGATAATTTATGTAAACTATGTAATGTCAAGAAATGTCACTGTCAAAATGATAGGACATTGGTGCAAAACATTATATCATTTTTTTGTAAATAATTATCATCTATGAAATTAAAGTGAATTAATTATAAGAACTATGCAAACAAAATACCGTTGGCAAACAATGTTTTATGTAGTGTGTCGGAGACACGGCCTATGATCGTCATGATCAGCCCTTTTAAGTCCACTGCTAGACGTAGGCCTCCCAAAATCGATTTCCACTCGAAACAGTTTACGGCCGTTTTCATCCAAAATGTGGCTAGATATGCTGCATACAATATCAATCTATGAATGAGAGTTGTATTATAATATAAGTGTTGTTGAAGATGTAAAAAATGTAAAAATGTTTGGATCTCCTGCATTGTTGCCAGTATCATAAAATATTTTATACCTTTTTTTAATAAATTTATTTTAAACCGAAAATTTATAAAAATGATTACGGTATGATTATTTTTTTATAATAATTTCTTAAATTCAGTAGGCACTTAAAAGAAAATGGAACCTGTTTTTTCGCCATTTTATGTGAATTACCATTACGAAGAAATTTTTTTGATATGTCAAAAAAATATACCTGTACATATATGTACCTTTGTTTACATAAATTATCTGAATTTGAGTACAAATAGAAATGTACGAAAGTACCGCGCGAAATATCCGGTAAGTAGCTATGTGTAACATTTTCCGTATTTAGGCATCGAATGAAGCGATAAGAGCAAAAAAAAACAAATACTAACATTGAATGCAGCGTAGGATGACAAGAAGGCAGGCACGAAAGTAACTGTATTTTTTTTTTATTGGAATGATTTTATCAACATCGTTAATCAAAACAAGATAGCAAGTTGAGGAGGAATTATAATGATAGGTAGATCTACCTTTCACCTAAAACTTGAGCTCAGTACCTATGTATATGGAAGTTTGGCATAAATCGATACCTATAGCACGTTTGCAAGCACTCGAGATAGGTACACAAGTTGCTAATCTGATCACGACGTAAACTGTCTGCATCCTATTTCAAGATCATTCGACGTCGCGTCGAATGTCGATCCTCAAACTAGACATAAAATATGTATTCTCCTAATGCCACTATCTGAGAAACGAGGAACCATCGGAATTACAATCTGTTAGAATAACATACCGTAGAACGGGGCTATTTGGATTTTCGAGGGTTATTTGGAACAAAGTAATGAGTTGAGATAAATTCGAATTGTGATCTTCGTACGAAAAATTGTAAAAGTAAACAAGACCCGAAATAAAATAAAAGCTGTCTATGGTGTTTTGGTAGAATTTATTTCAACTCAAATCGTACAATTACTTTATTCCAAATAACCCCCGAAAATCCAAATAGGGGTTATTTGGAACAAAGCAATGAGTTGATATAAATTCGAATTGTGATCTTCGTATGAAAAATTGTAAAAGTAAACAAGACCAGAAATAAAATAAAAGCTGTCTATGGTGTGTTGGTAGAATTTTTGTCAGCTCACAATTACTTTATTGCAAATAACCCCCGAAAATCCAAATAGCCCCGTTCTACGGTAATGCTTTTCTCTTACAAGTTATTAAACGAATAATACTAAATGCTGGTGAGAAACAACACAGAAATATTTTTACAAGAGAACGTAGATCGTAAGATCGTATAAAAGTGACAAGCGGTCTCACTTCAAAATAACAAATTAAAAAACTGAAAGTAATATTATTTACTGACACTATTTCAAGAAAAATATTGCTGCTCTAGAGTTAGTCAACTGAATACTTTATCACTCTTAGTATGTCTCAAATTACTTTTAACTAGCACTTCAAACAGCCAAAACCTCGCGTGCTCACTCATACTTGCACGATATGGTTAGTTAAAAAGGAGGCGATTAACTTACGAAAATGTTTGTAAACACATTTGACACGTGTACCACAGATACAGGGTACAAGTGGCGTTGATAACATGTTTCCGCTACATCCGGACGCTTAGTTTAATTTTTTTCAAGTCATTTTAACTGATTAGCTTTCGAGTTCTTGAGTGAATCAAGTAGCTTGCAGATGTGTGTTTTTTTTTTATTTGTTTGTGTTCTTTTATTGCGTGACGGACAAAAAATCCTTTTAAGTGAAGTTAACAGCGTTCATCCGTCGCGGGCTTTTCGTGATTATTTTATTAAATTTAAATCGAAATACTTTTTTTTTCAGACAAAATAATTATAAAATACGTGGATCTAAGCACTAGCTTAGATCCTTGTATTTTATAATTATTTTTAACATGTAATTTGTAGTAAATATAAATATTTAGTCGTAACACTGCAAATAGAAAATAATTGTCAAATGGTAAATTTTTATGAGTCAATACCTACCAAAATAACTAAAAAAAATTGCATACATACTTACAAATACCAAAGCTCAAGTGCTTGGCTGAAAAAACTGTACTTTGATTTAAATTTAATAAAATAATCAAGAAAAACCTTTAGAAATGCGACGTTGCCAGCCCGCGCGTGATGAACGCTCTTAAGTTTCTTTAAAGCGAAACTTTTTTTCAGGTAAATTGATACTTACCTTACTTAGCTACTTAGCTTCCTGCAGCTTATTGTAGGGAGAATGGATATGGATTGCTCTATCATGGAGCATTGGACATGGACAAAACTACATGTATATACGAGTAGTGCGGTACTGATCCAGTGCTCATTTCCCTTGCTCAGCGTCATTATGATATTCTGTCCAACCATTTATATAATAAAATAAATAAACTATGCAACATTGCTCCCATGTGCCTAAATGGATGTAAGACCAAGGTCACAAAGTGGCTATTAACACTGAGTTACGATTCGAGACTGAAGATTTACTACATGTATCAATCGCTTAACCTAAATCAATCTGCCTAGCCTTTTCCCAACTATGTCGGGGTCGGCTTCCAGTCTAACCGGATGCAGCTGAATACCAGTATTTTACATGGAGCGACTGCCCATCTGACCTCCACAACCCAGTAACTGGGTAACACGATACCCCTTGGTAAGACTGGCTGTCAGACTTTTGGGCTTCTGATGACCCGTAACGACTGTCAAAGATCCACGAATGTCAGTCGTGATAAATAAAAAATATTAATAATAATTTAAATTAATATATTAATATAAATATATTTTTATACACAATCGCTTAACCTAATGTAGTTAATAAAGTCATATATTTATAATTATATTTATACAGACTTACATAAACACAAGTTTTCACCATATATATCTCTTTCTCAATACATACACATAGGTACTTTATTATGTCACATCATATACGAATTTACTAGTAAGTAGGTAGTTATCTTAATGTATATATGTAATATCTTAATAATACTCGTAATATACTGTGCTTGTCTTACAACTACTGATATTATGTTCTAATTTACAGGCGAGGACGCTGGCACCCAAACTCAAGTTAAATCTTACTCTGGGTGCCAGACTTCATCGAAAGCACTCTTTCCCTTGGTTGTAACCCTGCATACACTATCCTCCCATACCTATTAACTCTGTTATTTGATAATATTGTAAAGCCAATTATTTTTAAAAGAGTAACCTTGGAGTTTCTTGCCGGCTCTTCTCTATAGGAAACGACTAATTGGAACCGTGCAACTAGCTTCTGACGTTTCATAAGTGCCCATGTAGGTTTATGTGAAATAAACATATTTTGATTGATTTTGATTTTTGATGGATTGATTGCACAGTGTTTAGATACCTAAGTGTTTTTGTGCAACTGAAGGTAATAATTTTTTTAATGTTTCTATTGTTGTGTGTCTATTTCACAATATTCTTATTCTATTATTTAAAAAAAAAAAAAAACATGTATGGATGATTATAATAACTACTAAAGATTGTAATTTATCTGAAATAAATTAATTTAATTGAATTAAGTATTACAAACTTTTATAAAAATATAATATGGAAAGTAAGGGAAAATGTTATTTCCGTACCTGCTCTTTGTAAATTTCAGGCTGATGTGGTAGGCGATTGGTAGTGTTAGGTAAAGGGTATTGTCTAGTCTCGGCACTCTCAACAACTTTTCGCCTGAAATCGTGGACAGCTGTTGCAGTCCTGCCGGTGCAGTGCCAATTACTACGGCTGGATGTTTCCACCGAAATGGTTAATTTTTAGAACAAACATAAAAATGTTCACTCTCTACAAAAACTCTGCATAATATTGGTCGAGTCGACTAAGAAAAAAAAAACTGATAATAAAATAAAAACTAATACTAACTACTGTATATTTTTTTTATATTTCGTCGAGTCGTTGAGCTCCTTAAATCCTGAGTTGAGCTACACGTTTACTGACAAATGCTTGCACTGACTGGACAGGTCCACTCAAAATTGTGTGGTTCTTTCCTCAAAAGACCATTTCAGACACGAATCTACATGGTCCTCAACATGATCTGACCAAGATTATGTCTGGACTTTAAAAGAGACTTTGACCCCTGAGTTTGTTTCGCCATTTCTTCTCAGGGGTAGTCAGATAGGAAATGTCGACTTTACCAAGCTTGTTTTTATATTTTTTTATATGACGTGTAAAAGTGATTCCGATATCCTATTTACAGAATAAACGATTTCATTTCATTTCATTACAACTTAATGATCTCCTAAAACAGGGCTTCCTCTCTCCTACCCTTTTGATGTGCCCTACAAGGTCCATAATGATCTAAATTATATAGTTACCATCTACCTAGGTACACATTATGGTAAAGCAATAAAGATATTGAGTATTGAGTATATCACATCGACTTAATACTCTCTAAAACTTTGTAAGTGTCTAAAATTAAAGTTAAAATATGAGTTGATTAGCTCATATTTTGAAATTACCTATCTTTTAACATTTCGATGGCCCCACCGAATAAACATGGAATGCTTATTACACGATTTTTTTTTTACGTTTTTCGTTTCTTTTGCCTATCCTGCACCCACTTAATTTTTTTTAATGAATTTTAGACTCAAAACACGCCTATTATAATAGTGAATTTCTTTATTCTAGGGAAATAATTAATTTTAAAATTATAGGAATAATAGTTTATTTATTTATTTATTTATTTTATTATTTATGTACACACAGTTAAATACATAGAGATACGACATAATTATAATTTCAGTACAACGGTACTGCTTATTTCTTATGAAATTTCTTCCAGCAGACCTGCGAAAGGAGAAATGAAAAAGAAATGTAGACAATAGTGTGTGAGAACATGAAGAGAATGATATGAATATGCGAAGTCTTAAACTAAAATATTAAATATAACATATACTTAAATAACGCAACAAAAATATAAATACATATATCTATAAATATATACATAAAATACTCACAGTTGAGAGGAAAGGTAATGCTCTTTTACTCGATATTTGAATAGAGATATGTTATAATTACATGCTTTTTGAGTCACCAAGAAAGTAAATATACAAGCTTATTTTTTTACTAATAATTCGATTATACATTATTTATACCTATTTACAATGAAATGAGCGTTATTGAAGTTTATACGTTTTTGTTTTTTGCTGAAAATATGTCATGTTTCTCTTATACGTTTATTCGGTGGAGCCATCAATTTGTCAATTAAACTGTATAACTCACAGTTATTAACAATAGACGTTAAAAACAACAACGATTACAAAACAAGATGATCTGATTATATTATTAAACAAATGTAGGTCGAATTCTCGCGCTAAACGTAGTGTACACAGTGATTAATGACCGCAAGCTTTTTAACGACGAAAAAATGGTGTTTTGTTTTAAGATAATGAGCGTTAAGTTGATAAATAATTAATGGATTCGAGCGCAAGATGTAACGGCCAACACACTGTTTTTGATAAATTAATAACGAGTGTTGTTTGTAATTTTGTTAAAAATTAATAGAAGCAGCATGGTGGAGCGTTGATTTTCGAAACAATAGCGATATTAAAACATTTTTATCTACACTCGTCACTCATATCGTATGTATCCATACTAATATTATTAATGTGAAAGTAACTCTGTCTGTCTGTATGTTACGTTTTCACGCTTAAACCGCTGAACCGATCGTCATGAAATTTGGCAGATATATATTCTGGGATATGGAGAAGGACATAGGCTACTTTTTTACGCGACAACCGACATCCACGCGGGCGGAGCCGCGGGCAAAAGCAAGTCTTGGTATAAAATCAAAAATGGTATAGTACCTACCTTAAAGATAAACTTTATGCACATGCAACTTCATAAACTTTAAAAGTTTTTTTTATAACACACTTTCCCTAACAAACTAATGCTTTAAAATAGCTTTTTATCTAATTTTGTAAAAAATTATAGAAGCAGCATGGTGGAGCTTTGATTTTTGAAACAATAACGATATTAAAACATTTTTATCTACACTCGTCACTCATGTCGTAGGTATATATCTTGTTATAAAATCAAAAATGGTATAGTACCTACCTGTGCAACTTAATAAACTATAAAAGTTTTTTTTATAACACACTTTACCTAACAAACTAATGCTTTAATAGTAGATTGTACATCAAGTGCATAAAACGCATCATTTTACGCGAGACGTTTATCCATCCGAGCGAGCTTGCGAGCGAGGATGGATATAGAGTGTAAAATGGGTTTTATGGACGAGTTGTACACTCTACTTTTCACTTCGATTGCGAGGAAATGAAAAAGCAACATGTAAAATAATAAAAGGACGAAAAAAAAAAAAAAAATTTATGTCATGAAGTTTTATTGTGTACTTTGGCTGTTGGTATCCTTGCCTTGTTCTTAGAATACTAACGAATCGAATTAAAATAAAGAGGTTATTCTATGAAGTTGAAGTTGTTCGTGTGACTGTTGGACCGATTGCCTTGGTCTTCGACGAAGATTTTACTTTATGCTCTAGAGTATAAAAAGCAACTTTATGTCGTCTACGCACGACATAAAGACAAACTTTTAGAGTATGAGATGTGAAAAATTACTTTTTATCTAATAAAGTACATCCTGACCAATGAGTTCCCAATTTGGCCGTCGACGTACAAAATAATGAAATTAGCTATGCAATAACATAATAATGCTAGTATCAACTTTTAGCTGAATAAAAGGTAACAACAATTTAAAAGAAATAGACAAATCAAAACGATTATTTTTGCATATTATTTGATTTAAAAGAAGATGGAGTGACAAAAATTGAAAAGAGTATGCTTAGATAGTTTGATCATGTTGAGAGGATGAATAAAGGGCGACTAACAAAAGGTATCTACTAGGCAGATGTGAGTGGAAACGCCGGGAGGAGACGCCCTAGGAGAACATGTAGTGACCTAATTGGTGATGTTCTTTAGAAAGGTCAGGTGCGTAACACTCGTAACCGGCGTGCATGTATGACCAGATGTATGACTGTAAACGAACCAAGAGGAATATGTAAGGAGCATAGCAGGTGGCGTTCTATAGTTTCTGTCTACCCCCATGGGAAAAATGCGTGAGTTTATAGATGGATAGAAAACATGTTAAGTAGATCGGTATAATATTTAATGGTTATAATTTGTATGATATTAATTTTATTTTCTGTGATTAATATAACTTAACTACACACACTGACTTATTATATGTTAAATTTTTTGGAAAATCATATACAATGTTTGTCAATATGTGAGCGGCATGTATCTGGGTCTTTATCGGGACACTCATTATTTGGTTGATTTCGGTAGCAATCTTTTTTTTACATTTTGGCATAACTAACATGAAATATCAAATCTAGAGTTAATTTAAAACATATTAGTAGTACTCTAGATTTGATAATTCATTTCATTATTTTTTATTTTTTTGGGAAATCATATACAATGTTTGTAAATATGTGAGCACCATGTACCTATCGCATTTATTAATTTTTCTGTTATTACTTCACTTTTCATTCTTTTTACCAATTGTGGTAAGTAATTTTGATTAATTTTTTTATATTTTTTATTTTTTTTATTCTGGGTACATAGTCTTCACCTATAAATATTAATTAATGTATACAAACTATTGTTAACATTTTAAAAGAGTAAGTATGGAGTTTCTTGCCCATTCTTCTCCATACATAACTACCTTTTGGAAGGGGCGACTAGAATCAATTAACTATTTTTGTAATTTTTGACGTTCAAAACTGCATTTTACGTGCCTATTTGAAATAAATGATTTGACTTTGGTACATTCATGACCATGAATGATTGGCGCAATTTTCATTTTAGTTTAATACTAGCTGCTGCCCGTGGCTTCGTCTGCTTGCCTTTTGCGTAAATAAAAGTAGCCTAAGTTACTCCTTATAATATCAGCTATCTGCCAGTGAAAATTCCGTCAAAATCGGTCCAGCCGTTTCGGAGATTAGCCGGAACAGAGAGTTTTTTTTTTTGTTGTTGTTATAAGTACCGTTTATACTTTCGTATGTAATAGAAAGTAAGAAGCTGCTATTTCAACATTACAAACAGACACTCAATTTTATTTATTTGTATAGATCTAAAGATGTATCAAACTGTTGAAATTCCTTCTAAATTGTGATAATGTTCTGATAAAAATGATTAAATAATTGAAATCTCCGTCAAAATCTAATTTTATTGACAAACGACAAGGTCTATTATCAACAAAAATGGCGCCGCTGTGCGTCGGACCACGCACTGGGAAGACACGATAAACGGTCGGCGGGCAATTCAGCTCGTGCCTATTCTACAGGCGAATTCAATTAACTGTACAAGGCACGGGAGTAATAAATTCTCTAAACAATCAGAATTCGAGCCCTGGTAATATGTCCGTCCGGTTGCATACGCATTGCGGCCGTGGATATGTTTAATCAACGAATAAACACGATGTACCAGCGACGGTTCCAAGCCGACACATGTATCTATGTGCGCGCACCCTTTTTTTTGACCGCCAGTAAAAAGGTTTATGTGCCCATTGTTGCTGGAAAGATTACTTTTTGGCATTTATTCAGGGAGAGTTAATTAATGCGAATTACAAATGGCTGGTTATAGCTTTCGCTTTTTTTTTGTTTTTTGTACGAAATACCTATTCCCTGATGTGGATAGGTACGTACTCTAGTGGATAGGGGTCGTTATTGATATTTACGGCTTTTTTTTTGTTTGTTATTTTGCGCAGTTTTCAAACTCGTAAATCGGAAGATCCAATTTATTTTTTACACTTTAAACTCGAGTTTATAGAACAGCGAGCGATCACTGTAAAAACAAGCGAGTGCTAATTAACCTAATAAATAAACATTATACGCAACACTAAGAAGTTTGTAAGCGCCTGCTACAAAGGGGTGTCATGTTCATTGCGGGGGTGGCACCTAAAGCGCATCTTCACAAAAACGAAATATCTCTAAACAAACCGTACACGCGAGCAATACATTACCACTACACAGAGCCCTTTATGTATATCACCGTTCGTACGTAGCATCAAATTGTAACAAAAGGATTATTCACGTAAGCGGATTAAACCCGCTCTCCTAATTTATATCCGTGACTGGAACACCAACAAAGCGAGTTTCCTTGTTTTTCTATCGAAACTAATCCATTTTTTAAGTGCTTCCTATGGAAATGTGTATTGTGTGTGAGCGATGTTAACACTTCAGCGGCGGCGGACGTGTGGCGGGCCATTGTTCGTGCGAGGCGGGGTCGCGAACCGCAGCCTCTCGTCGCCTTTATTGCTTAACGAATCGATCTGCGGAAAAACCTCCTTAGCCTCTAATTCAAGCTTAATTAACCTTTATACGAGTCGCAGCCGAGACGCCGCCGCCGCGACAAGCGTATCGCTCCACCGATTCCGTTATCTGATCCATCGTAAAAATTAATTACGTACACATGTTCATAAATATCTAAACTGTTAGCATTTACGGCCAACGTTCGCCTCGACGGTTCACGCGAACGCTCACGCACCTACTGTTGCGCTCGCGTAATTAGTGAGCCGGGGCAAAAACTAAACATGTCAACCACTACTTTATTTAGTGTAACTTTTTTGTATTACTTCCTGCCGTGAGAGCGAGACGCCTGGGCGCTCTCCGATATTCTAAAAATGCAAAATTGGCTCAAATTGCTTGTTATTAACGATGACAGATGTCTTGGCGCCAGCCCCCGCTGCGTTTTGATTTTAAATACAACTTTGCACCGTCAGTTTAGGGACTTGTTTGGAATAGAGCGGACTCTTAAATCTCGAGGCGACTGATCGGATGTGTTGATACTAGAGCTATGGATATGCAATTAGTGACACAAACTTTAGTTTTTTGTTGAAAGCGAGGAAAAGTGAGATGTTTAGATGTCGAAGGTATTATAATGCTGTGGAGTGGACATTTGGCCTTTTTGGTAGGTAGGGAACATTTGTGGTAAGCTTATGTGACATAAAAACAATTATGTAAACTTATTTAACATTAGATCTTTCGTATTTTTAATGCTGTGGAGTGGACATTTGGCCTTTTTGGTAGGTAGGGAACATTTGTGGTTAGCCGATGTGACATAAAAACAATTATGTAAACTTATTTAACATTAGATATCTTTAGTATTTTACAACTACTTACCTATTATTAATTTATGAGTTTAATGGGATTTTTTATTCCTCCAAAACACACACTAGTATCTCCTTAATAATTATTTCGGTCATGCTTCGTTGAACTTATGATTGATAAGTTCTTAAAATATGTTTCAGTTATCTATATTATTTGCTCGGTTAGTTTCGGTAGAATATAATTACCTAAGTACTTAAATCAACGCCATTCTGAAATCTGTCGTTGGCTTTGGAATTGAAATTCCTCGTTATTTTCTTAAAATTTCCGAGCTAGAGTCCGCTAGATAAACAATATATTGCTTTTTAATTGACTCGAATCTTCTGTCACATTGGGAAGCGCTTTGATTTGTCGCATGTTAATTGGTTTTTGAATTACAGTTGTTTGTAATGTTGTCAGACTTTCTGTTTTTTTTTTTTACAAAAATAGAATCAGATAGGTACTTAGAGGGCGTTTTTCGTGAGTATGGCACTAATTAATATACAAAAATTACATTAGGATCATCCTTTGGAGAAGGAAGCTTGTGCGTTCAAAGACAAAGTTTAAAGTGTGATCCCCATAGGTTACAATAGGTAAGTTACATTGAAGCAGGAAAACCACCGTTTATTGGCGCCTTCATGGACCAGTAACTCTTTCTGGCTTCTTGATGCGAGACGGCAATTTTTTATTCCACTTGTTTTCGTAAGATACTTATTAGCTGGCCCTAGGTTTTAGTTATATCTACAATTTGACTTGTTAAACATTGGATATATTAAAATAGGGATTTAGTATGTAAAAATATAATATAAGTACAACCTATACCCAAAGTCTCTAATTCAGATAATTTATGTAAACAAAGTAATGTCAAGAAATGTCATTGTCAAAATGACAGGACAGTGGTGCAAAACATTTTATCATATTTTTTGTTTGTAAATTATCATGTATGAAATTAAAGTGAATTAATCATAAGAACTATGTAAAACAAAATACCGTTGCCAAACAATGTTTTATATGTAGTGTGTCGGAGACACCGCCTATTATCGTCATAATCAGCCCGTTAAGTCCACTGCTAGACGTAGGCTTCCCAAAATCGATTTCCATTCGAAACAGTTTACAGCCGTTTTCATCCAAAATGTGGCTAGATATGCTACTTACAATATGAATGTATGAATTAAGAGTTGTAATATTAGTGTTGTTGAAGATTTAAAAAACTTGAAAATGTTTGGATCTCCTGCATTGTTACCAGTATCATAAAATATTTTAAACCAGAAAATCTCCTTTCTTTAATAACTTTGTTTAAAACCGAAAATTTATAAATTAATTACGGTATGATTATTTTTTCATTATTATTTCTTAAATTCAGTACTTAAAAGAAAATGAAACCTCTTTTTTCGCCATTTTATGTGAATTACCATTACGAAGACATTTTTTTGTTATGTTATCCCCTTTGTTTACATAAATTATCTGAATTTGAGACTTTGAGTATAGTAAGTATTTAATTATTTTTTTTACCTAAATACACCATTTGTGGTCCATCGCGTTTTTATCTGTTCTAAGCCCAGCTTAAAGTAGATACGGACCATACCTCCCTACCTTATCAAAGGTCATCCGCATTCATTTAAGTCCAGTGCAGCCGCACGTGCTAGTAAATGATTTTATATATTTATCTTTATTCATTACTAGCTTCTGCCCGCGACTTCTTCCGCGAAAAAAATTCGGTCCACAACCCCGTCGCATCGCATCGCCCGGCCGCGCAATTACTTTGTTTTCACTTACGTTTTTTCCGACTTTTTGTCGTTTTGCACGGCTCCTTAGCGGCGTAGCGTGATGTTAAATAGCCTATAGACACTTATTTTGTTGCGAAGTTATTTTAAAATGATGATATCTCCTAAGATGTTGATTGAAATCAAGTGATGTCACGGACAATTTTGTTTACATTTAAATACTTGTGATTAATAACATATTTATTTGGATAAGGATTAATATTATGTTGACAAAACTCCTTCGCAAATAATGCATTTATTTCGATCTAATTTGTTTACCATAAAAAAAGGTTATAGTGAGTCATCTTAAAAGATAGACATATGCTGTCGCGGACTTTTTTTTAGAAGAACAAGAATTGCCCTGCCCACTGCCACTTAAGTTTGGCAGTTCTTCGGACTATGTTGGTTACCTTGGTTCTCCTGCAGATCTCTTCATTTCTGATTCAATCACGCAGGAAAACTCCAAGAATAGCCCTCTCCATTGCCCTTTGGGTGACTTTTAGCCTTCTAATAAGGCTCATTGTGAGCGACCACGTTTCATTTGTGACAGAATAGGCAAATATTATAACATTTAATTGCATTATATAAGAAGTTATTTTTTTTGCAAATTAGCAACCTTTACATTAAGTGCACATCTAACTTTTAATAAAGGGAAGTACCTACCTGGTTTATAAAAATAACAATACCTATAAATGTTTAAAAAAAAGTTAACTTGGCTTCCAAGGTTTTCATGTTTTACGACATAAAGGCACCGGAGATAATGATCTTTAGCAATTATTTCAATAAACATTACTCAAAATTCAAATACAAGAAAACGAGTAGGTAAATGCAGTTTTTATATTTCTCTATCAATAAGTAGATGGTGTTGAGTATTCTCAAGCTATTCCCTAGCTAATTTCACCTTTATTACGGTCAGGATGAGTGTATAAATTTTATCTAATAATCATAATAACCCCATCGCCGTATCTCTACGTTGACGCCGTGGTGGGGCTGGCGCGCTCCGAACTCTAGGTCTATACCGGTAGAGTTTACTTTGCCGGAACAGATCTAGGATGAGGAGCCAGACCAAGAGAGATACAGAAACCCGCAGGGTAGCATGTGGCAAGCTGTTGGGCAGTAGTGACCCCACGGACCCTGTCTGCCGGGAGAAGTCTTGTTCCTCATCTCTGGCTTGCCTTTAATGGCCGGCTGGAACTGAGCTCCCACCTCATTCTTGCCTTTATTGGCCGGCTTGAGTGGAGAATCGTAAGAGCAAACGTGCTCGGAGGAAGGCAGTATTCCAGTAAGTGCTGGTAGGTATTTTGACCATCTTACGGGCTCTGGGATTGTTCTGGTAGTCGTGGAATACCTCTCCAGTCCTCAAGCACCTCAGGATATGTTGCCCTCTTGTTACTACGACACTAAGTGCTAGCGACCGTTTCCGGGGGCCCATTATTGAGTGTGCAAGTCAACCCTGCCATTTTATCCGTGTACAATAAACATTGATCAGGCAGGGGCCATAGTCCTTCCATATTTTTAGGTAACCAGTCCATTTTAACCACCCAAACCCATAGTCCGTAGTTGTTTCCTTAGACTGTAAGAGTTCTACAGCAACCGGGGGTTGTCCTTGGGTGCACTTGCATAGTGTTTACAGGCATAATCGTCGGCTGGTGCCTAATTTCATTAAAAGCGTCTAACGGGCCTCTGCGAGTTGGCTTCGACCCTCGTACGCCTTCCAAAGGTCCGGGATCCCAGGGACGCGAGATGTGTCAAAGAATAAAAACAATAATAATAGGTATCGTCTATAACTAATGTAATTGGCCGATCGCCGTTTTATGTTAAAGTCAAATAAATGAATAAAAGTCTTTTCACATCATCGAAGTAAGTATACCCGAGACGCTTAAACGTGGTAATATCGGTCATTGCCCTTTCTTTAGGAATCCAAACAATGAACTATCTATGGTTTTTCGTTATTGTAACACGTTAAAGGACGAAAGAATGCTTGAAAATGAAGCTTTTGCCACGTCAGTCAATGACAGCTTTTGCTACAATAAAGCGACTCGGGTATAGACACAAATTTATTCGATGCATTGTATTTCACCATTTCATACAATAGCTAAGAGTTAAATATAATATACCTAATCATATTCTTTTATTTTACTTCTGTTACGAATTTATTTAAATACTTATTTAGCTCCATAATAAGGATTTTTAAACTGAAGGGTTAACCGATTTTTGTCGCTGACTGTACCTGTATCGAGTTATTTCGCTAAAAAGAAAGAGAAAGAGAAGTTCAGGATATTAAAATAGGTACCTGAAATATTTAAGTAATAAATTATTATTCTTAGATTAAGTGGTTTTTTACTCAGTTTTCCTTTATCTATTTAAACTGAATTTTTCCCTTAAACACGTAGGCATTATCTACTAGTTTTTTTTTTTTCTAATAAGACTTATTTCTCTACCTACTTATGTAAACCTAGTAATTATAAGATAGTGGGGAAAATTTATATAAAATTAACATTTCCAAACAATATCCGTCTTTAAACTTGTTTTTTGTTGTTGTAACAACTAGAAACAATGTTGTATTTTAAATTACTGTTGAGTACCATAAAAAGGGCCGAACGACGGTCATAAGTTGTGCCGCAAATTTATGATATCCTTTAATGTAAACGAGCTGTTTATTAGTCTATTGAATCTATTCAATTGTTCAGAGCATAAAGAGTATAATTAAGAGTTAATAAGATTCTATTGAAAGGTAGAAATATTAAAGTTATACGGCTGTTTACTGTAGGAGCGTGTATTGCAGCGCTTTTAAAGTCGGGTTATTTACATCATTTATAACTAAAGAACGGCTGGACTGATTTGTATGGTCTTTGATTTGTTAGATTTGCCTCCTCCCTGATTAGCAGAATTACAATTAAAATATGCGAAAAATAAAAATAAAAAATATGATGAAATTCATTTTCTCAATATTGTACGGAACGGCTTTTTTGATGATATCTCGAGAACTGATTGGGGAACGGGGGAACAAGAAGCTAGTACTTAGATATAAAAGAGATTATATTCATCATCATCATTTCAGCCGAAAGACGTCCACTGCTGGACATAGGCCTCCCCAAGCGCCGCCACCTCGACCGGTTTTGTGCTTCCCGCATCCAGCGGATTCCTGCGGCTTTCATAAGGTCATCGGTCCACCTTGTGGGAGGCCTTCCAATGCTACGTCTTCCGTTACGCGGTCGCCACTCCAGAACCTTTCGGCCCCAACGGCCATCTGTTCTGCGCGCAATGTGCCCTGCCCATTGCCACTTAAGTTTGGATTCACGTTTGATACAAGTAAAGACAGTTTGACCATTCATTTTTCGTAATGGCGATCTTAAGTTCGATTCCAGGGTCGGGTAAAGTTATATGGGGTTTTCTATTAGGGATTTCACAGTAACTAGTGGCAGCCCATAGATCGGATTCGTGCCCGTTTAATGGCAACAGGCTCGCTCCCTATTACAACTGAACTTAAAACTTAAAAATTGCTCGCGAAATGTGCGTATAGTCTACTATGTATATTAGGGTACTATAGGAGACTGGACAAGTCTCCTAGGGATCTTTGAACAAAGCACGTATTTAAGAATAAGTTATCATTATCTTTTTTAGGGTCTACTTTTTGTATTATGCTTATACTTATCCGAGCTGCCTTTTTTTTTACTTACAATGGGGAAGCTCTTGGCCTTCATCTCACCTGATGGTAAGAGATGATAAGGCCGAAGATGGAAGCGAGCTTCACCCGGAATCCTCAACCACAGAGGAACTAGCTACCTTACCTCTAACTGCCGAAACACAACAGATGCTGTCAACATTGTTGTTTTGGCGACAGACTTAGATAAGATGGTGGTAGCTAGCCAGGCGGATTTAGAACAAGCCCTACCACCAACCAAACCGAGCAGAAATTTTTGCCCCCGCTGGGAATCCAACCCGGGACCTCTGGATCTAAGACAGGTGGTTTTACCACTAGACCACAAAGGCGGTTAAAACTGACTCACAAATCTTTTGTGTTCTAAATACCTATGAAACAGCGATTATAACAACATTATGCCATCGTATAAAACATTTGAGGAGGTTGGATGAGAAACCGTGGAGTTTAGGTAACGAACAATTGGAACCATGCGCCTAGCTTCTGACGTTTCATAAGTGCCCAGGTGTAAAAATCATATTTTTTGGAATATTATTATTTATTTATTTTTGAAAGCCAGTCCGCCCCTTCGGAAAATGGAGATTGTATGATGTTATATTTCCTATAGAACTTAAAACGCTTACCATTAGTCCTACTTAAATCGGTTTAGTCACGTGTAACTAGATAGATGCAGATTTATCATTTGAAGATATGTATGTTCGAAAGCAAACTATGCAAGAACAGTTGCGGTTAAGTCCCAAGGGGATTTCCTGTTACTCATGGTACCCTCTATTCGAAAATTAATAATATGGTTGATTTTTGGCCGTGGTATTCGTTTTGTTTCAGTCATCTTGAATAATAGGCAAAAAGTAGGTAGTACCTACCTTCTATGGCTACGTAACGATAAAATATATAGGTTTCTGTTTAAAAAAAATCTACAATAAACACATACCGACGGTGAAGTGCCAATAACTCCTAACTGAAAAAGTCAAAAATGTACACAAACTGAATGAGGATGCATGCATGGCGGTAATGCCATAAAATAGGCACGTTGGTTTAGTTGGAGGTATTTCCACATATAGTTTAGCAACAAAAAATACGCTTAAGAAATTTCACTAAAACATGCAAATGCTGCCTTTAAATGAAAAATGATAAACAAGTGAATTCTAGAAAAAATTTAGTTAGGAGGTATTGGCACTTCACCGTCGATACGTAACATTGACGTCTTGCCAAACAGCAAATTGTCAAATGTCTGATTATGTGTATGAAGATTTTTTTATTTCTTGGTATAATAAATGATGTAAGTTGATGTAGGCTTTAAGATTAGGGTCGTGGCAAGCACGCTGATTTATTGATGTGTCGAAAATTAAAAAGCCGGATTACAAAGCCTTGGATACCCATCCAGGCTTACCCTCTTACCAACAATCTTAAGTTAACAACAAAATTAACAAATGAGGAAAAAAAAAAATTGGTTTTTTAGAGCGCTTTAATCTGTCGGTGACTGCGAAGTCAAAGTCAAATTCAAAGCATTTATTTCAAATAGGCACATAAATGGCACTTTTGAACGTCAAACTTTACACGGAAATAAAATTTATTCTAGTTGCCCCTTCCAAAATGTAGTTTCGCATGGAGAAGAATGGGCAAGAAACTCCACCGTTACTCTTTCAAACTGTTTTACAATACTTTATATATATTAATTGTATCATTACATGTGAAGACGATGTACCCAGAATAAAATTAATTTACCACAACAGGTAAAAACAACAAAACATGAAGCAATGACGGATAAATTAATTATGTGTTATGGATACATGGTGCTCACATATTTACAAATATTGTTAGAGTAGATGATTATACAAAAAAATCATAAATAAAAAGTCAGTGTGCGAGTTAAACTTATCATAAAATTAATGTCTAAAAAATAATAAATTATATTATAATTAAATTAGCAACCTGTTTGATTTTGTAGACTGTACATTGTCCTATGGAGAAGGACCAGCATGTTTCCAAGTATTCTTATCTTGGATATAATCCTCTAATTTGTAATAAGCTTGTTTACGAAGTGTAGTTTTAATTTGGGTTTTAAATATTCTTTCATTTAATTGCAAGTGAGAGAGCTACCTGTATCTGAGACGTTCCAAGCTGTAGAAATTAGAATATCCAATTTAGAAATTATAATATTATCTCCAATTATTTAAAAATGAAAGACTTTTCCCCACACTTCGAGTTTATCCCAATTCATATTGTTGCTTCTCTTTAGTATAAGTATTCAAATTGCAAATGACAATCATTATTAACATTGCTTGATATTATACTTGTAAATCAGCTGGATCTGTAGGTAGATATAATAAAACAATGCTTGATTTAAAACTAGATCTGTGATCATCGTTGAAGCTTTGACAGTTTTAAATAAAATTTACTCAGATAGCTCTCTGAGCAACGTTGAATGAAATCGTAAAATAATATGTATCCGAGCATTGTTCTAGAATTGATTCGGTTATACCTATTGGTAAAGATTCATACACAGTCGGCCTCGTAAAGAAGAAAGTAATTAATTTATATTATTTATTTTATTTTAATATAACATGGTAAGTACTCTAACTTATAAACTTAGCCCCACAAAACCATTCAATAGTAGATAGGTAATCCACCAACAATGTCAGCTTAATAAAAAATAGTTGCCTAAAATTAAACTGAGTTCTAATAACCAAATCAGATATCCTACGGATCCCAACAAAGAGCTGAAGAACATTTGTCATTTTCCAAGTACAGACGCCAATAACACATAAAAACAAAAAGGTTAGTAGGTATTGGTCTAAATAGTTACCTACGTTTATATGCGTTTACGGATTTCTGTAACTTGTGGCCAGGTTTTTATTTGACTATGACTAAAATGAGAGCAGTCAATCGTGATTAAATTTTGTTGTGATGCCTATAGGGGGCTCTGGTTCGGAGAAACAGGTTCTAATAACTCGGACTTTAATGTATCGTTTAGAGTGGTACATCTATACCCAAAGTCTCTAATTCAGATAATTTATGTAAACAAAGTAATGTCAAGAAATGTCACTGTCAAAATGACAGGACAGTGGTGCAAAACATAATATCATATTTCTTTTTTTGTAAATAGTCATCGCTAAATTAAAGTGAATTAATTAAAAGAACTATGCAAACAAAATACCGTTGCCAAACAATGTTTTGTGTAGTATGTCGGAGACACGGCCATTTGATCGTCATATCATATCATATCATCAGCCCTTTTAAGTCCAGTACTAAACGTAGGCCTCCCAAAATCGATTTCCATTCGAAACAGTTTACAGCCGTTTTCATCCAAAATGTGGATATGCTACTTACAATATGAATCTATGAATGATAGTTGTAATATTAGTTTCGTTGAAGATGTAAAAAAATTGAAAATGTTTGTTTCTCCTGCATTGTTACCAGTATCATAAAATATTTTATACCAGAAAATCTCCTTTTTTTAATAACTTTGTTTAAAACTGAAAATTTATAAAAATAATTACGGTATGATTATTTTTTAATTATTATTCTTAAATTAGTTCTTAAAAGAAAATGAAACCTCCTTTTTCGCCATTGTATGTAAATTAAGATATTTTTTTGATATGTTATCCCGTTGTTTACATAAATTATCTGAATTTGAGACTTTGGGTATAAGATGATCGTATAATTAATGTAGCATAGCCTTCGCCCCAACTAGGATGCTCTCAATGCTTTGTGTTCATGAGGTAGACCGCTCTAGGAAAGCTATTCTACGTGAAACTAATTTCTCGCGAATTAGGCTTTAGATATAAGTTGGTATCATATAACTTGCAGCGTTAAAATGTATTCTTGACGCTCTGTCTATACAGGGTGACATATTTTGCGCTCTTTTATAGAAAATGTATTGATAGTTGTGCCGAATGAGGTTGGAGTGCGGCATGTATAGTATAGCCAAACATTTTTTTTTAAACCAACCTATTTCCCCTCATACCTACACAGGGAGTTAATTGATTTAGAATGAAAAGAACGAAACAAACTGACATTCATAACTAACAAGCTAAGTTATTTTATTGTAGTTTTTATAATTTTTCCCGGATACTAATTAAATCTTTAATAGTATCTCTTGCAACGATTATATTTTATCGTAAAACTATTCTTTCACACTACAAGAGGTTCACAGAGTAAGTACCTATCGTTTGAAGTTCTTCCGTATATGAATGTAATGTAAGTTTTTATTTCTGCAATGAATGCTTTCCTAACTATTATAAATAGGTGGATATAAAGGTAATAAAGTAAAGTTGCCTTCGTACACGTAATAAATAACATGCTTATGCATTACCTACTTATTTTTTTTATAATCCGTATTTTTTTATGATAATTGGCATGAGAAACCGCTTTAGGTAAGTATGTTTGTCACCGATAGACAATAATAATTAGTAATTGACTTGATATAATTTATGTAAAAATAACTTCAAGCAAATTGTAAGAATAGAGGACCCTGTACCCCGTGCGCCACGTGCCAAGTTTGTACTCTTGTGCAACGAACCAAACGAATTATGCAACAAACAGACCAAATGTGTAGTTCATATATCATTTTTACTCACTTTTTGAGCCTTTTTACTCGACTGCCGCTGAAGGAGGGTAATTTTTTTCGAGAGTATGTACGTATGTCTATTTCTTTGGCATGCTCTGTAGCCTAAACGGCTTGATGGATTTTATCTTATAAAGAGAGGTGAGGAGGAGGGGTGAGGTGTCTTTAGATTTATTTAATTGTGGGAGTGACATAGACTATAAAATATTTATATTTTGCATCTACAAATACAAAAAAAAAAAGGAGGGGAAGGTATTTTTTAAATAAATTACCTACAAGTCGAGGTTTCTTGTTTTTTTTTTTTAATAATTAGCTTTTTTTTTTTCAAGATTTTTTTTTAATAATATTTGTAAATACATTTGGAATTGTCTCATTAATAGCTTTTATTTGATACCAATATTGTTGTAAGTAATTTATTTTTGTCACTTGAAATATAATCTATTACAATCCGCCATGATATCGAGTTGAACTGCAGGTTGGTAAAGATACACGTATGTTACCTACTTACCTACTGATGATATCAATAGTAATACCCAAAAGTCAATTTTACCTAGCACCTAACCTATTTGGGGTCCATAAACAAGACAACCTTTTAACTCATTCCAAATCTTTCTAGTAGGTAGGTAGTAGTACCTACCTAACTGTTATCTTATACAGCAGTTATACCTAACCTACCTAACATCCGGTTACAGAACAAACCAAAAAAACAAAAAACTCATGTCAAGAGATTTGGTTGGCTGTTGTTGTTTCAGTCAATCAGGCAACATGATTTTACCATCCTGTGAGTAGATTCTTGTCTTGATTGGCCTTTAAAAAAATGATAGTGGCATTCTATTATCTAGTTGTGGAAAGATTAGTATTTCATTTTGTTTTGAGTACTGGTTTAGTGCCACTACCTCCGTCAGGTCTCGAAGATAATGAGTCCCACTTTTCTAAATGGCAATAAGGGTTTCTGTTATTAAAATCTTAGTGTCCATTTAACAACAATTTTTTTAATAAGTAGCAGAGAGGAACAGCTTATAAAAAAATATGATTTACTAGCTTTTGCCCGCGGCTCCACCTTCCTGAATGTCGGTTATCGCGTAAAAAATAGCCTTTGTCCATCTCCATATCCCAGGCTATATCTCTGCCAAATTTCATGACGTTCGATTCAGCGGTTTAGGCGTGAAAACGTAATAGACAGACAGGCAGACAGAGTTACTTTCACATTTATATTATTAGTATGGATAATTTTATCAAACATGTGTTCCTACTTAGGTAAACTTTCAATAATTATAATAATTTTGGAATAATCTTTACTGGTAGGTAGGGCTAATAATTCCGGAAAATTGTGAAATTAAAGCTACTTAACGCTTACAACTTAAAATACCAGGCCCTACACTAAATACCTACTATATAAACTTGGGTAGGTACTATTTTCCAAAGTAACCAAGCGATCAGTTAAAATGTGACATCTCTCGTCGGTTCTCGGCATGAATAGCGCCACCTATGCAGCGACCTCTAAATCACTTCTTCAACGTCTCCGCGAAACCTCTCCTATTTCAGTTAGTACCGCAATATGCCGGCTGTTCTTTCAGTAAATAGATAGGTATCTACCTATTCAACGAGGTTTTCATTGTAGATGTGCTGTAGTTCTAGTGTATGAGAAGTGTGTTTTAGTGATGCTCTACTTAGCTATTCGTTTTATCGATATAACTACGCAGACCAGCTGTAAAAAAATTTGGTCAAACTCAACAATATAAAAGTACCTACTTAAGTTTATTTTGTTTTTATAAATGCTGGTTTTCTTGTTTTGAGAAGCTTTGAATAATTTGTGCTGCCAAATATATTAATTTGACTATGAAATTAAAAGATTCTTATCACAATGGCTTCTCACTTTTAAATTTTGCTGAGTGTACCTACTAGGTAGGTACCTACCCTATATATTAGCATATCTAACATTTTGTTATAGCAGCCTATTTATTATGTCTTTTGATATTGATTAATTTTAAACTATTGGAACCTTATTCTTTCTTATGTATCCACTGACTAAACACTCTTTACGAATTAGGTAGGTACCTAAATCATTCTCCCCTCTGAATCCACTGAAGAATATGAACCCTAAACTACATCTTCTGCAATAGAAAGAATCATTTTTTAATATGTTCATACCAAATGGTAAATATTTTACCGCAACTGATGACGTTTATTTTGCCAAATGGCGGTATCAGCTTAACTTGACCCAAAAATTGATGACGATGTCTCCAATCCAATAATATTTATCTATCTTTGTATCTGAGCATCAAAGACAACATAAAGCTCTACCCAATATCGACGCAGGTGGTAGTCTATAAAGTCGATTCTTAACTTCGCGTCGCCTTGTTCGTAAATCTGACGAGGTGAAACAACTTGTCCTCGGCCGAGCCATTTTTTGCCACTAGAGATTTGTTTGCCCGCGGTACAGGGCTGGCGGACTGTCTCGACGGAAACCCATAAACATGATCAAGTCGGGCCGACTCTGCCGCTTTTTTCCAGCGCCCCACCCGGACGTGGGCGGCAAAGAACGAGTGGGCGGTTTCGTTCACTGGAGGGGAGAGTAAGCGCCAATCCGATGCAGCCTTTCCGTCCGTTGTTTTGAAAAGGACAGAAAATTGAGCCCGCGGTTGGCGGTCGATACGCAGGGCCGCCTTCAAGGCGGGGCCAAATTGGCCGTCTCCTACGGCGGAGGGGCGTCAGGCGTCGTACGCGCGCCAGTCGGTGTTTAGCCTCGATCGCGTAAGGAAGGTATAGGCCGGTCGCACACGAGCACGAGGGCCCGGCATGCGAAGCGCGCGCGCACCGGCCTGACGCGCAGGAATGGCAGCGCGCCGCGCAGTCGCCGCGCACATAACCAACTGTGATACAATTAATTAACTTAATTTCATACTAGCAGTAGTAGAAATATTTATAGGAAACTAATACGTCCGTGCTAAAAACTTCGAGAGACAGTGTTTAGTGTGAAGCCGCCCATATGATCGTCCCGATGGCAGCGTATGCGCAATTTGGCTATTCATACCCGCCCGCCTCGCAGGTTAGTAAAAAACTGTGTACCTACCCTACATTTATTTGGCTTAAGTTTTCTTTTTACTGCCCTTTGTCCAAATATCTGCAATAGCATCAACCCAGTGGCAACATTCTTTGATATAGCCTGATTTTAGCTGAAAATAAACAATCTGTGAACAGCTCTACCTTCTCACAATGTAAGGGAAAGTTTCATAATGAAAATCTATTGGTTACAAAGATGTATAAAACAAATAATGTTTCTCTGGCGCTAACATACCTGTTATATCTTAGCTTGGTAGAGCTTGCTTCTTGTTTAATGAAGTTGTTTTAGTGGCAAAAGTAAGTGTAGAAAGTTTACTTTACAATTATTTGCGTTTTTGTTGTTGTAATGTGTATACAAACACGGAAGTGATTAGAGTTTTTAACCTATCAATGACACTTGTCAGGTTAACTGCAATCTGATAGATCTATGATGTTAAAACAACTGATTTTTTTGTGCTGAAAGTCTCATAAAGTCAAAAATGTATAGAATAAAACAGAATAACTCACCCATTCTAATTTATTTAAGTACCGTCATAGCTTATTACCTGATGCCTTATTCACTATGCCTAATGATTCGTACCTTTGCAAATTACCTAAATATTTATTTAGATAAATGAAAAGTGTAAAATTTTGTCATTTACAACTATGTATAATTTAATTGAATATTGAATTAATAGTTACATCTTATTCTTAATGATAACTATTACCTACTTAAGTATTAACACCAGTAGGTACACATTGGAGGTTCTGCTTCCTACTACCTATAGGTATTACGATTAGATTTTTTAATACTTGTTTTAAAAAAAAAACTGGTAAGTTAGTATCTATAACATTATGAATTATACCTGCATTGAAAAACTAGGTAAATCAACACAACCATAATTTCCAAATGAATTACGGGACTGTTAAGAAAGTTTAGGCCTATCCATAATAACCTAATTATTATCAAAACAGAACTTTTGGATTATTCATCTACCAATTTTTTCTTATAAAAATATAAACAAACTTATTAAAATCAATAGGAACCTACCGACTACCTAAGTATTAGTTACAAGTCATGGTTTTGGTTATGAACATTCAAATATTCATTACAAAATAACAAAAAGTAATGTAAACGATAGTATTAAGTATTATTACAAACAAGAATGCAATTAAAGGTTGGCTTTAACATCATGTTTACAGAAAACTAATTTATTGATCGGATACGCAACGAAACTTGAGACTACTTACTTAATCCCAACTTAACTAAATGAAACTTTAACCACTTACGTAATCTTACTTAAAATAAATTAATGGCCGCCTACTTTGTGGGCTCCGCTTGTTAGTAGTATTTATTTTATTGATGATCTATTTATATGTTAATCTACACTATTATTGTTCAATTCAATTTTGTTTATGAGATTGTATTTCATTTAATGACTTTAGATATTACCTACTAGATAAACCTACTATTACATTACAGTAGGTATAGATATGCGGTAAAACAAGCCAATAATACCTAAAGTAGTTTTAAATGTTTGACTTAACAACATGAAAGGCTTTACCCATCAACCGCGGTTCCACTTGTCAGTAGTTTAAGTATTGAAATTTTGCTTTGCTTTTAGAACATTGCTGGTTTTGATTACTTTATTTACATATTTTTCAGTTCATATAAACAGATGTCTCCTAGACAGCGTTTTTTTTTTTTCAGTCTTTAACAATGTAATGGCTTTGATACTAGGTAGGATATCGGTCGTCTGTCTCTTGCTATACTAAGTATTCCTCCTACTTATTATTGCTTACTTAATCATACTATACAACAATGTTTGCTTACATTTAGTAGTCGTAAATTTCTTCACCTACCTAACCTTTGTTGTAAACTGTAAAGGCTCGTACAGACTCACGCGATATCGCGGGCGCGATAGGCACCGACAAAGAAATTGTGCTACTAGTGTCGCGTCACGCTCGCGATATCGCACTAGTCTGTACGAGCCTAAAAACGCGTGCGAGATGTAAACAAAATAAAATGTAACGAGACAAGGAAAAATTGAACCTTAATTTATAAAGATAGATAAATAGATAAAACATTTATTCAGTGCACACAAAAGAACAACACACAACAGCACAATTAAGAAAAAAAAAATACTGCAATATTATAAAAACAGGGTGCCAATATATACAAAAGGAAAAACATACAGAAATAGTGTGATATTATGACATAATTCAATTAGATAAAACATACAAGGTGCGGTGTGCGTCCCAAGGTTGCAACAAATGGGAGTCCAGCTCAGCATGTGTCAGGCAAATATACCTGACGCTGATATTTTGCTGGATCCCTGATAAACGTTGCTTTAAGTTAAGAGACGTTTAAGGCTCGTACAGACTAGTGCAATATCGCGGGCGCGACGCGACACTAGTAGCACAATTTCTTTGTGCCGGTCGCGCCCGCGATATCGCGCGAGTCTGTACGAGCCTTTAAACGACAAAAAATGTATGATTACGCAGACATTATCATTAGGTACCAGTGTATTATTTTTACAAAATATTTAACAGAGGACATGGCATTTTTATATTAGCATTTACGTCATTAGCAAAATTAGTATTTGTGTTACGCCTACGAATTATCGTGATCATAGCAGGTAAACAGTTAGTGAACAAAAGCTACTACTCTGTAAAAGATTTCCTAACTGACAAATCACTTGTACAATATAGTTTAACTCAGCCATGATGCATACAGTAACTTTAAGGATACTATTTGAATATCTAGTAGTATCTTTTTTTGGCATTCAATTAATTAATATGTGTGGTTAATAATAATAATATAATATATAGTTACTTCTGACATTTATTGAAATTGGCGTATTTTGATTTGACTTATTTAAATACTTTTTAATTTGATTTATGTGATTGTTATTGTATGCCTAAGCGGCGGGACATAGCTGATCCTAATTTTACTAATAAGAGCATTGTATGTATTTTACCTACCTATGATCCACAATAAAGAATATGAATATGAAACATTACATTATTAAAAAACATCACTATTGGAATATTGTACTAACTCGAATCATTTAGGTTTGGTACACCTTCAATGAAAAAAAAAAATATCTATTAAAAATCCTTTCAACAACACAGTAAAAATTATATCTTGAGTTTATAAAAAGTTTTTTGTTTTGACTTCTGCTTGAAACTTATATTATTGTAAGTATAATACCTACTTAATAAACTAGTGTTAAGAGTAACAAATAAATAAAAATATTTTAAACAGGTAATTGGGTGTCCTATTATTGTAGGGCTTCATTAATATTGCCAGTCAATAAATAACACACGTTCCGTTATTATCTCCTGACATTTTCATCACCTGTTTGTAAGCCGTCGGACGGTAGCCCTTAAGTACTCAGCCCGAGTAGGCTCAATTAAAAGTGTACTTAAAAAAAATATTATCTCTGAAATTAAACAGAGTACGCGTTGATAGTGCTTAAATTTCTAAAGCGAATTTAATGAAAAACGATTATGTGGTCGCATTAAATGTAGATATGCCTAAACATAAGTCGTTTTGAAAGCGTAGGAGAATCAGAAATTACTGTTTTGTGGGAAAAACAACCAGAATTTTGCTACAAAGTTGCTTACATGCTTACACCGGTTTACATTTCATATAATACAGTTATTATACAAAACAACAAATCGAATTATTATTTTAGTATTGTTATTATTTTACGTGCTACGATTACTAAAACATATTATTTATACAACAATGTAACCGCAGTCGCAAAACCGAGTGAATTGTAAAGTAGCTAAATATAATATTAAATCAACATGAATTGTTAAATAGTACTTCGTAAGGAAATCCTTTACGTTTTAGATGACTTACTTAAATATCCTGTAAAAATGTTTATATTGTATTAGTATTATGTTGGATGAATTATTGTTGTTAATTGTGAGTGGGTTTATTAAAAATAAGTAGAAGGTAGGGCTTGCCTAATTAGGTAGTCGCTAACTTAACTTTTCAAATAATTAAGGGAGGTAAAGTGCTTTTGAAATACTTACCTACGTGTTTTTTTTTTTTAAGCAGCTGCAAACCCATATCCCTCGTCAAAGAATTGTGTCACTATCAGTTCTTGAAGTTACCCTATTGTACTGATAAGTTAAAATGCATAATGTACCATATTATCGCGGCATACAATAAAGAAAAATATGCCTAATCTTATATCTGTATCTAACAAAATTATTTATCTTTAAGTATAATATAAATGTAAAAAATAATTATCAGTTATACCTAGATGTATGTAGGTAGGTACTTATTAAGTATGTTTTTAAAGATTTTTATCTTTTGTTCTGAAAAGCAATATAGGGTGATGTACCAAAAGATTGGGAAATAGCACACTTCATTTCACATGGTATAAGACATGTGAAAGTGATTTTTTTTTTACAAAATGCAAGCTTTATCTTTGCTGTTGTGTATGTGTCTACCTACCTACCTAATCCAGGAAGTTTGAAGTGAATACTGATCGGAGCTCGGATTAAAATTGTATAAAAATAGGTATGGGCCAACTTATCATTACCATACCAGATGTTATAACTAACGTTAAATCCAAAGGTTCTTTTATTAGGTATGTTAAAAACATTAGACTATATTTTACCGCGTACCGGAAGACGTAGCGTTAGAAGGCCTCCCACAAGGTGGACCGATGACCTTGTGAAAGCCGCAGGAATCCGCTGGATGCGGAAAGCACAGAACCGGTCGATGTGGCGGTGCTTGGGGGAGGCCTATTTCCAGCAGTAGACGTCCTTCGGCTGAAATGAATGATGATGATGATGACTCTGTCTATTACCACAGGTATATTATCAGATTTACGAAAAACCTGGTACACAAGGCTGCATATCAAGCTATATAATTCCAATATAACAAACCTCTAATTGCACGGAAATCCTATACAATGCGACATCTGATTATACTGGTAAATATATAGCCGCTCCTGTAATTACCTACCTAATAAAAATTGTATTTGAATGCATATCGTTTCCGGAATCCCGTACCAACCTAAATTTACTAGATTAGGTGAGTACTTACATGTAGATGCTTTTATAAATATTACTTGTAGCCTACATAACTAACTATAGTAACTCAGGACATTCCTACCTCAGACACCTTTCTCTATTTAATTGTTCATTTTTAACCAGTTCCTGTAATATTCTGTTGAGATAAATAAAGATTTTATTGTTATTATTGAAAGTCTCTTTGAGATATCTCGGGACTCCGGGGTCCCGGACCTTTGGAAGGCATACGAGGGGCCGAAGCCAGATCGCAGAGGCCCTTTAGACGCATTTTTATTAAATGAGGCACCAACCGACGATTATTATTATCATTATTACAGTGTTGAAAGAAATAAGTAACGAAAAATTTCTAATTAAATAAACATAAATAAATAACACCAACTACTCAATTCTTGTTCGTAAGTACATCCAATAAATTTACTTTCACAATGTTACCTATATTGAATGCATGTTGACAGTTAATAACATGTATTTATTATTGTAGGTTTTAAATAAATAAGTAGCCATCTATAAAACGTACAATTACTAAAGAATGTTATATACTCGTAAGTACTATGCATATAAGTATGCGGTGTACGTTGCTAGGTGTGTGCATAATGTCTTGTCCATCTTCATAGAACTATGCACTCAAACTTACAAAAATTATAAAGCCGAATTTTATTATTTAAAAGGTAATTATAAAGTTGCTCTCCTTAAAAATAACACAAGATATGATCTTAGGCCGTAGACTCGACAGACATTATTGACGTTAATAGAAAATGGTAAATATTAAACTAATAATTAATTACAACAATCCCAAAAAGGTGGTGACTTCGATCGCCTAGTTAGATAGGATTAAAAGCTATTAACATCTGTTTTATAGAGCACTCGACTCTCACCTTTATATCCTATGTAATATTGTGTATATTGGCATGATACAAACTCATGCCTTATATTATTTAATAAGATTGTCGAGCAAATACTTTACTACGTTGGAGTAACGAAACGTTAATATTTGACACCCGCATGTACTGATAGAAAAAAGATCAAGTTGAAATTTCTAATAATAGAACAAGGTTCTGTATAAATTTTAAAGGCGACGATAACCGACTTTTAATATTTTATACTGAATATCACGTCTAAACGAGTAGTGTTAATGATTTGGAAATAATATATGTTAAATTAGAGCATTTTTTTATTAACTTTATATGTGAATTTTTTAGATTATTTTTATATCACATAGTGTAATTAATTCGTAAAGCTATATATAACTCGGATAAAAAACTGAGAATCACGCAAAATCTATCAAGCGTATTTTTCTGAAACCTTCACCTTTTTAAAGGTAATTTAATTGAGGATCTCTTAGTATATGTGTTTTATCAAAATACCTTTTGTTTTATGTATAATAAATTAATAATGCGTCTTATTTGGGACAGCGCTCCTGGATGGGCGACTGGCTGGACATACGACGTGTTGCGTGAGCTGAGTAACAGAACACGCAAGCTAACCACTCAAGGTCACTGGCTATATCTGGGCCTTAATATTCTCATGGTGATTTTGATCATTAATGAATTTTTAAACATTTTTTATTTTGTTTAAACCCAACACTCTTAAAATGAGTAGTAATTTTGTACATGACATGTGAAATGATGGTTGAACATACTTGCAAACCACCTTAACCCTACACATTCGACTAATGATAACTGAACAAGATTAAATAATTAAACATAAACGAAAAAGGATAAAAAGGGACAACAAAAAAAGTCCCAATTGTAAATAGATGACTCGGTGACAGATGAATGGCCGGACGGGTTGATAAACGAGTAATCCCATACGAGGTTCCGTTGTTACCTTTACGGGACTCCAAATAATATCAAGATGGCGCCTCTGTGAACAAATAAGATCTGATAATGTTTAGGAGCAGGTAAACTTGACCCTTGTGTTAAATTTCGGGTTTTATTCCTCACACATTTAGAAAAAAATACCCTAATAAAAATTCAATTTTAAGTGCTACGTATTTAGCGCTTTGGCAACAATTTACATGTGCTGTGCACGAATGCGATCTAAACTTCCAACGGACGATGGATTAAAAGTATTTAATCTGTTTATCGTTGAGGGCGATCTGTGTGCCAGTCAGCTGTTCCATGCGTTTCCCCATTGCGATCTGACGATAGGCATTATCACACGATGTCATAGTATTCCTATTTATGTTGTGTTTTTTCTGACTAATCTGGTAACTTGCATGTTCATGGCTGTCGTTCTATTTTTATTTAAAATCCAGCTAGAATACTAGAAACCATACAAGTTAACGAAACAGCGACACGGTACTTATGCGGATGTAGTTTGTAGTCAATACTTCATAAACGTATTTAATAATTGTAACTTTATGCCGTAACTATTATATTTATAAATAACCCCAAATGTATTTATTTTCAGGCACGTCGAAAATACGGTGTGACTGAAACTTGAATGTCAAATTGTCAAGCAATCTACGATCTTTTTAATTTGACTACTACGTATTAGAATGCTTATTCATGTATTTACTATATTATTCATTGGTTAATCTACAGTTACTATGAATTAAAAGCGGATTTGTTCGCAGGTAGAAAGCACCAAGGACCTGTTTGTGTCGCTCGTCACGAGAACAGAAAGGCACATGTGCAATCCCCACAACAATTTTCCGTCTAATTGACTGAATGCAATTGAGCATTCAAGTTGATTCGATAGCAGTTAATAGTTAATAGCCTTCTGATACGGGTCCTTTGCTAGAAAATCAAACAAACTTGAAAGAAAATTGCAATGGGTAACCTGCCGTTTGTAAACACTTCAGCTTTTTAAAACACGCACTGGTTTCTATTTTACTGTTTTACTTTTTGTGCTCCTTTCCTTTTAATCAAATCTGTGCTGTTTCATTTGTTTAAATCAAAATGTACTTGACTGAGACGTTTGAACCATGGGATTTTTTATAGAACAGAAAATGTACCCTCATTTTCTATACTTATTTTAATAAGTATTACCACTGTTTGCTCCATTAATAGCAAACATTACAAAAAAAATATGATATAGAAATGGTTTTTCTGTCAAAATATAGATTTTGCTACACTGACATCATTTTGAAGAACGGATCTATAACAATTTCCTACGAATCTAAGTCGCAGACTCCTTTTCAGTGCTTTACATGAAATTAAATTGAAAAAATTAACATTTGTATTATTTTAATAATTACACATTTCTAGAATAACCCTTATTACGAGTGTAGTGGACGGTTCAAGTTGACCTTTAAAAGATTTTTTGCTGAGTGGTGGGTGATTCAGTTTCCCTTTATTCCGTTTGTCCTTTGTATGTAAATTAGTTCTTTAATTTAAAACATCATGACACCAATTATTTGGATAAAAACAATTTGAAGTTAAAAAAAAAACAATTTCACAGAAATATTCTGAAGTTATGAGGCAATGCTAGTTACAGGTTAGTTCTAGAAAGATATTGTGGGATTTGGAGTGACTCAGTTCGCAGCTCCTCCTTTTGCGTTACTTAATTCTTATGTATAAGTATGACATAAAATGTCCTCTACCTTTGCAATAATCAATAATTCAATATCAAGTCTTTCAAAAAAGGAAACTTGGAGTACATGTGTGGCGCAATTTTTCAAAATGTTAGGCAATGTGCCTAAAAACATTACTACAATGTGCGAAATAATAAGTGTAGCTTTACTAACCTCAAATCAAGTAATAATTTAATTAATGTTTAGTTCCCTGTCACCTAGAAAAGACGTAAAAAAACACCCAAAAGCCAAATAGTGTTGTGTTGTGGTATCAGTAAGTAAAGGGTGAGTAAGCATAACAACGCATGTGTTTGGGTCGATCGACCAATTTATCAATCGTGGAAGAGAATTCATTGGTAGAAGGCTCGTTCCCATAAGTCCACATTTTAGTTCCGTGATAAATATTCTATTTTCTCATATTATAAATGTTTACCATTTATTTCACCTTTATGATACTAAATGGTACAATGGTGCCGATTCCCTTCTTCAAACTAAGCTAAATTTAAGTTCAGTGCATCTTTTTCTTTCTATTTTATTAAGAAAAGGACAGAAGATAAAATTTAGTTTAGTCCTGTCAAATTAATCAGCGCCTGTCACTACTCCAGACAAGTTTAGACGTGATTAAAAACTAAAATTACGTCAATTTATGTCAAGCACTGATTAATTTGACAGGACTAAACTAAAATTTATCTTATGTCCTTTTCTTAATGAAATAAAAAGAAAATGATGCACTGAATTTGAACTTAAATTTAGTTTAGTTTGTGAACAAGGGAATCGGCACCATTGACTAACTAATAAAAAATTACTTTTACGAGTTTTGTAGAATCAATAATCACCTCAGTTCCCTGTGCCCCGTCCCCTACGTACATTTTTGTGGAGTGTTATCAGTTCCCTGGCAAGGTTATCAATCTCCTAGCAGCTATTTAGAAATCATATTTCTTAATTTTGTTTGATTTATTCATTTCAATATACCTACAGTTTTATCAGTCTTATTATGTACCTACGTATTATGGAGCTTATACATTTAAAATCAGTTCCCTGTTTGCAATAGTTATAAAGGCAACTGTTGTATAATAAGGGGTATTAAAACACGAATGTGTGATAATAGCATCACATGAGTGTTTTAATACCTAATTATGTACAGTTGCATACAAGACTTTATCTACACCCATGTTATCTACTCTTTGATATTTTCCAATTCATGAAATCTTGGTATGCCTTTTCATATTGTTTTCTCGACTTTTCTGGTAATAATTAGTTAGAAATGTCCTTTGCTGCATTAGAAATATCTGGTGGTGTATTATCAAAGCTTGTATCACTCATTTTTGTAGACAACAAACTTATAATTTTTTGCAATAATAATAACGAGCAAAAATAGCGAGATGCGACGTGAACTCGAATAACCTATAAGTTTTTTTTTTAATTACGGCGCTGTGGTAGTAAAACGTGCGTGCATGACAATGTTCTTTTTTTGAAATTCATAAATGTGGATGTTTGATGAGTAAGGAAGGGATCGAAAACGCAAAGGAGATGCATAATGAAATTTAGTACAACATTATAACACTCGTTTGGATGATAATTATTATGCTATGATACCGGTTGTTTTAATGTTGGCAATAAGCTAACTGTTTCAGAAACTTTTATAGAGGATTTATACAATGGGTGTAAAAAGCCACTGTTCCAAATGAAATGTCTAATTTCAGTAAAGAGAAAGAACACAAGTTGCAAATACAGATAACCTGAATCACGTAGATTTAATAAAACATGTGTTTACTTATAAGATTTGACTTATTATTCAAATTACTTATCAAATTCTTGTAAGGAACATACAAATAAAGCGAATGTAACCTAACTTATAACAACAATACAAATACATTTTAATTTAATGGTTAAGAATAATCTGGTAATTAGGAATAAAATAAACAAACCATAGAAATAAGTTAAAAGCAAATACTTAAAACGGTTGCACTAGAACAAGGACGAGCTTAGTCACAGGAGTGCATTATAGTTTTGACAAATTGTGAGTGATCGAACTACCTCATGAAGGTGTTGAGAACGTTTCAGACGGACGCTCGATAAAAAGGACATCACGTGCTTTATCAATCATATGAATCTGAGAGATACGGTACGAATACAAATAAAGGTACCCATGTGAAAAATTATATATAGTCGAATGTCGAGTATGAACGTTCGTTTTGGTTTAAAAGTAAGTAGTAGAAAGTCTTAGTCTACCAGAACTATAAAAAAAAATTCCCTCTCTTGTCAGTAATTGGAACAAAGACATTATCGGACCAAATATTGAACCCTGAGGCAATCCGAATTCAACATGAACTAAATAAAAAAATTGCAGTATGAGTTTAGTCGTTTTTGTTCAAAATCAAAGCTTGTCATAATGTTAGTAACCTAACATAGTATGTTATCTCAAAATATATTCGGGTTCGTGGTAAAGTTATCAAAGTATATTTTGGTTTTTAGTAGGTAATTCGTACGTATTTTGCCGATATCGATAACTGTATTGGTAAGCTATCTGATTAGCTTTTTTTTACTTATTGGAATAGCGACACTGTAGGCCCAGTCATCAATGCTCTCTAGATAGGCACCGACTTAATCTTGAATACTCAAAATACAGTAATAGTTGTTGCAATGGGAACTACATACTTATAACTTAAGTATTGTAGTCTTGTTCAGACTTTTCTAGACTTAGGTACAGTTTCGCCCTCTTCTATTTCTATGTTAGAGGGTTTGGTTAAGTCCTTCAGATGGGCTATTGTGCGTGGCCCTCTTTTCATGGCATCTGTTGCCTATCTGAAGAATGAAAGAAAAAAGAAGTACAAATTAAGGTTACTTTACCTATAGGGCTTTACGCAGTTGGTTAACTGAGAATTCTTTCTATAGTGTAAAAGAATTCCATCAGTTTAAATTAAAATGATCTAATTGTGGGCCTTATGAGAAGGCTAAAAGTCACTAAAAGGGCAAAAGAGAGATTCCCTACGTGATCGAATCAGAAATAAAGAGATCCGCAGGAGAACCAACGTAACCGACATAGCTCGAAGAATTGCCAAACATAAGTGGCAATGGGCAGGGCACATTGCTCGCAGAACAGATGGCCGTTGGGGCCGAAAGGTTCTGGAGTAGCGACCGCGTACCGGAAGACGTAGCGTAAGAAGGCCTCCCACAAGGTGGACTGATGACCTTGTGAAAGCCGCAAGAATCCGTTGGATGCGGGAAGCACGGAACCGGTCGAGGTGGCAGTGCTTGGAGGAGGCCTATGTCCAGCAGTGGACATCTTTCGGCTGAAATGATGAATTGTATACCAAAAATTTGCATGTCATTATGTTATGATTAAATATGTTAAGCTACTATTTACTACCATTGTAAGATCTTTTGTAACCATATTTATCTTCGACTTTGACTTTGTGTTTAGTAGGTATACTTTTGCCATCAACCCATGTCTTGGTAAAATAGGTAGGCTATCGTCACACATCGTATACATACATAAACTCACGCCTTTTTCCCATAGGGGTAGGCAGAAACTATAGAACGCCACCTACTACGCTCCTTACATACTACTTTTGCTTCGTTTACATTCATACATCTGGTCATACATGCACGCCGGTTGCTAGTACTACGCCTTTTTGAAGAACATCACCAAGTCAGGTCACTATTATATATGTCGTCCTTGAGCGTCCCCTTGTAAATACCTTTTGTTAGTTGCCTTTCATTCATCCTCTCAACATGACCAAACCATAATCTTTTCAATTGTTTTCACTACATCTTCTTTTAAACCGCACCGTTGCCTAATCACATAATTTTGCCACACATGCTTCGCAAGGAACGCATTTCCACAGCATTTATTCTACTTTCATGCTTCTTTTGCCTCACCCATCATTCACTTCCATACATAAGCGTAGGCACCAGCACACCGTTGTGAACAGCCAGTCGAGCTGTCGTCTAGGTGTTTGTTTTACCACCTGTAATATGTATTATGCAAGAAAATTCCCATTTAAGTAGTTTTCTTAATAAGCATTTTGTCCCATATAGCTACGCAAAATAGCTCTACACTTTTTTGCTTACAATGAATGCGGTATTGAATTATTTATGTGTAATTACCTACTGCACAATTCATACAAGGAATATAAAACATGAGCTACATATTTTTTACCATTTATACTTTAAATACAGATGGAACAAATTGCTAATTGTTTAAGACAGTCCTTGTATATACATTCATCTCTATATGCTGGTAATTAATCATGATACGGGTTATAAATTATGGCGCTTGAGTACAACAATGGGTTTTTATTCTTCAATTCCTAGACCTAGCTAGCTGAAAGAACTTTTCAAAGGGACCGGTAACTTTAATTTTCCTGTATGGGCTTCACATTCTGTAGTAGGGTGAAGTTATTCATTGCCAAGATCGACCTAAGTATACCTATTACACATCCAAGTATAAATATCTAGCTTTACATTTGGTGTGACCTCGGTCCTACAGTGCGTTCACAAAACAGCATTATATCTATCTTATAGGGCCGCTTGTGGTGAAATCATAATCATTAATTCACTGGAATATTGTGTGAACGCCAACGTCGTGCGTAAAGTGGATCCATTTATTTGGAAATCCGGTGGGAGGTCACTGCAAAAGTCCACAATAAAAGCCGGGTCCGGTAGCACAGTTTAATTGAGTCCTCCGACCTCATAATCCGCGCCTCTCGCCCCACCCGCTAAATGTTATTTATAAGCGAAACTCCAAACAGCCGCCGGCCGCCGCACCTCCGCCGTGTATAAATTTTAGCCTATTGCACCCCATACTGGCTGCCAGCCACTGGCGTGTTTCAGCAACGCGTCATTACTTTTACTGTTTTTCTTCGCGCTCGCTCTAAGCTGGTAATTAATTTGCAGCGATTATTGCTATTGCCTTTACGCTTGTTATTAAACTTGTCGATAATTTAAGATGGAACACGAATCTCAAATTGCGGCGTCGCGGCCGATTGCCCTTTCGCATACGCTAAGATTGTGTTTTGTCGGGAATAATTACTCGATGCGTTTCCATTCGATTTGTTAGAGATGTACAGTGCGCACAACGAACACCCGCGTCTCCATATCCGTGTGAGTTGTTCACTTTTTGTTAATGCATACCTGTAATTTACCTGAAAATATGAATATATCCTGCTTTTCACTGAAGCTTTAATCCGTTTTTTTTTTGTTTGTTAATTTTTAATAATATTTACTCTTTGGATGAATTTTTTGTATCTCTATATTATATATTCTAATAATAAATTATGCTAGTTGCGTTGTATGCCCACCGGTTTGAAATTATTTCGTAAAGGTTAATTTGTGCAAAACTATTTTGTTCAGTAATTGCTGCCGGCTATAAAATATCTAATAACAGACCTGATGTTATTATTTATTTTTGTAACAAATTACCTAGGCCTTTTTATTATTTGGCTATTAATCGTAGTGTTATCGCAATTTCATCAGGTGGACGGGCAATTAAACGAAATACCTACCTAGCAGATGACATTTTTATCCGTTACTTTAAGTTGTAAAGTAACATTAACATACTTTTACGCTCTGTCGGCTTCGAACGTTGCAGAATTAATGCCCAATGGACGCCGATTGAACATGTGGCGAGTCCATTGCTCGCATGGCAAGAGCCATAAATGAAGTACCCGCCGAGTATTAACTACTGGGAATTTGGCCATCGGAATTATCGGCGCAATCCGCTTGACGATAATTGAATGGAAGCGCGTTAAATAACCATTAATTGTTGTCGCGAGCGCGATTGATATTTATCGCCGGTGCGATCTGTGGGCCCCAAGGTGCGGCCGGTGCATCTCTAATGGCAGCGCGCACACGTCCGCGCGTGTGTCACAGCCGACGCGTCATTTCGTCGTGTTCCGATAGCCACGCACGCCGCGAACCCGTTTTTCGTGACAACGTGCGTCACGCACACACCTCATTTCAATTTTACTACAAGTATCGAGCCGTTTTATCGCGCCCTAGTCATATCGTTGTTTTCGCGAACGTTCATATTCCAACTTAGTACACTTCGCTCGACATTCCGACGCCTAGTGTGACACTAGACATTAATACCCACATGACATATTGTATATTACAATGTAGACACATTATACGACGCTATGCTCCGCACAGCGCACCGAGCTCTGGTACATAATAATATTATGTCAGTGCAGTGTAATGTACTCTCGGCGACACATTATCGTGATGTAGAAAGGTATTCGTGCCTTAAAATAAAGGGGCATTTCAGTGAAACTATTACTTTTAGTTTGCCCGGCTTATAGGTGTTCCATACTAGCAGAAATAAAGCCTGAATTTGTGGTTAACAACCCTATTTCGAAAAGAAAGTGAACTTTGTGCCCGACTGTACTTAGGTAGTCGGACGCTCAGTGTGAGACAATTTTTCCGCCGCAGCGCTGCAAAGCGCCACATAATATTTCCAAGGAATGGCGCTTGAAGATTTATGTTTATGATACGCATAATAGTGGCGTCAATTGAATGCTGGCGGCGAAGGAGACGACCCCTTTTGTGTTCCGTCTCGATGCGTGGATGTTTTGTGATGTCTCCACCCATTACTGTGATATTTAAATAGCGCTTAGGGCCATTATGACTGACCATTCAGAAAAAATATGTTTCAAAACGTTATGGTTACTTATACGATGCTACTGCGTTTACGCTTTACGAGCGGGATGAGCTATAGATGTTACGGTTAGGTACATGTGCCTAAGCATATTTAATTATGATGTTAGAGGCGTACGAAGAGGAGAAAGTAATTCCTACTCGAGGAGCCACTGTTAAAAATGAGAAAATTTGTTAGTTAATGGTTCGACCTCGCCGAATGGTCAGGTGGAGTGAGCACGCATGGAGTGCGCGCCCGCGCAACCCGCGAACGCCCCTCGCGCGCCCTCGTTCAAATTAAAATACGACTCCCGTTCGTCAAGCGTCTCAAAAGAAACAAGAGTGGCGTTTACAGCCCAATCATTATAATGATCGGTTATCGATTTGCTGTATGGCGTGTTTTTCTAAAGGACCAAAATTTAGTGCGTCCGATTACGCGCCGCTGCGCTGCCCGCCGGCTATTCCGTAATCTATTCCTACCGTCGTCACGATATCGTCGACTTATCTTCGTCGTTCACTCTTATAATTTTGGAAAATTCATATAATAACATCTGATAACAATCTAATTATTATAATGTCCTCTTTAACATATCCCGTTGGTCGGGGCGAAATTGGAACGAGAGACGGACCTTTGGGACGAGATAATGCCTTCGCTAATGTAATGGAAATTATGAGATCATCTTTATGCCTTTCAACTGCGCTTTTAAAATAAACACATTACTTCGACTTTAGCGTCGGTCCGGCGAGTTTATAGCGGGGTATTCCGTGTGTACCACGCTTAATATTCAAATGCATAGTCCGCACAGATAGCTGATGATTTTCAATTAAAATAATTTGAAAATGATGTAGATTCTATAGCTTTTATTTATGGTTATTAATGTCTATGAACAGATTAAAGACTATTGATATCCAACAGGTATATTTTACCAGATAATCAGATAGGGAAAAAAAAACATTGAATAATTAATATGTATTTTTTTTATTCAGTATTAAAATGAAATGTACTATATAAAAAACAACTTATATCTAATAAATTAATAAAAAATACAATATAATATCCTATCAATCTGCCTAGCCTTTTCCCAACTATGTTGGGGTCGGCTTCCAGTCTAACCGGATGCAGCTGAATACCAGTATTTTACATGGAGCGACTGCCTATCTGACCTCCACAACCCAGTAACTGGGTAACACGATACCCCTTGGTAAGACTGGCTGTCAGACTTTTGGGCTTCTGACGACCCGTAACGACTGTCAAAGATCCACGAATGACAGCCGGGACCAACGGCTAAACGTGCTTTCCGAGGCACGGAGGAGTCTCGGTATGTAAAGATGGTCACCCATCCACGGACCAACCCCGGCAAGCGTAGCTTAACCTGACGGATCGACCCGTGCGGCTGTTATTACTTAGCCACGAGCTCCTCAATATAATATAATATCCTAACTTAACTAAAACTAATAATTAGCTAAATAGAGGCTGACTTATCAAATATTTATAAGTACTAAGTCAGCTACCTAGGGTTGTGCAAAGTGGCTTAGTGTGTTACTCGTCAGACTGTACCGTAGTTACTTAACCAACACCCCTATTTTATTTTTATAACAACACGGTCATCGCATTCGAAGCACTAGAAAGAGTATCCTTACTGTGATATCTAACACTATTTTGTTACGACAGCTCTAAAGATAGTGCACCATTAGCCATAAATAATGTACAGTTTTAGAAAAATCTTTTATCTTTTAACGTTACCTACTACACTAGGTACCGCTTATTTATTTTTTATTATTTATTTATTTATTTATGTACACACAAAATACTTGACAGGACAAAATATTAACATAGAAGAGCACAAAGATACTGCTTATTTCAAAAGAAGTTTCTTCTAGCAGACCTGCGAGAGGAAAGTTGGATAAAAAATGTAGACACAGTGTGTAGAAAAGTTAAACAAGAAAAATTTAAATTAAAACACTTAAAACTAAACTATAACTATATAAAATAAACATACATACAAATACATACACATATAAATATTACCTATAATATACATACATATATATTATATTATGTAGAATAATTGTTGTAATATTTGTTGTTATTGTTTTAATTGTTTTTATCTAAAGATGTAGTCAAAATACTAAACCTAATCACCGGTTCTTGAAAGCCTTAACGAGAGATCTACTAATAACAGTCGATTGCCATTCTGTTTGACTAAAATAGCGGGTCCTATAGGTTTTTTTTTTTTAAATCCCTGTTTATGCTGGGTTTTGTAAAAGCATACTAAGTTGCATTTACTCTGGACTTAGTAGTCAATATTAATGTTGAGATAAAGACAATAACACAATATCGACAGGTTTTGAAGATTAAATACTATTATACTCCATTTTCGGCTAAATAACGACAGTTATTGTGTAATATTGTTGAAATTACTGCACTTTAGAGTTCTTTTTTTAATGTAAATGGTAAATATATTACAGTGCTTTGTATTTATCGTGAAATAACGGAGTTTATTAAACGTTTACATCGAAATAACGAAAGGGTGAGAACAGTTATTTGTCTAATGTTATAATAAATGGAGTATACGAACTTTAAATTTACTTAGATCTCGGCATAATCCGAAATAAGGACAGAAGAATAAAAACTATACCATATGCAGCTAAAAGAATAACTTCAGATATCTATAGGTAGTTCTGCACATCGTGCCCGAATAATCGTCTCTAGCCATCATCAATATGTATGAAGGCTGACAACGAATCGCTATGAAGGACAAGCGGTCGGCACGGACACTGTCAAATCCGCCCTCGTCCGAATCTCATCAAATATTGACGGGAGACTGAAAGCTTCCCATCGGTTATATAGGTATACATCTACTTACGCATCTATGTATCTACCTACCTCCATCTCTAGTTCTGCGAGGCGCATACAAAATGAGACCACGCCTGAATCCAATTATATTTGGGTATAAACATAATCAATGTATTCTGATCAGAGTGACCATTTCTATTTGGGATCAAGTGTTGCCAAAATAACCAACAATCTAAATGAAAGGGTCAATCAGCCTATGAATGCATAAAGATTTGAACGGATTTTCCCTCATCGGGTTTAATTTATTCGATCGGATTGACAAATAATATTATGGGACTGTTTATTAGTTTGGATAATGGACGAAATGACAAAGTTTGAAGTGAAGGAGGTTAGCATAAAGGAGGTTAGCATAAAATGGATGCAATGATATAGGTTTGTTGTCACGTAAAATAAAAACTTTTTATAAAATAAAAAACAACCGAATTCCAAAAAAAAAAAAAAACACATCAAACTTTAATTTCGGAAGTCAGTGTCTTTGGTTTTGTATTTTCGTTTTTTTTTTTTGCTACCGTCTGACGAAATTAAATTAATTTTTCAATTTGTAGTTGTGGTACCTACCCCACACAAATTCAAATATTTGATATAGTGGTGGTTATGTAAATAACAGTGACAAAAATGTATTATAACATCATCCATATACTCGTAGACTAAGTTGAAAAAATACGTGTTATTGAAGGTAACTCAAAAACTACCCAAGCGAAGTTAATAAAATTTGTAGTGAACTACCGCGCAATCTTCCTCTACCATATGGAAAAATCGGTACATAACATCAACATCTTCCTGCCCTTATCCCATATTACTTGGGTTCAGCGCAACACGTTTTTTCTTTTCATTCTCCTCTGTCAACCGTCACGATATCATTCACTCCCTTCTCTTTCATATCATTCCTTCTTCTCCCTCTTCATCCTTCAACATTTCTATTCATCCATCACTCTTTAAGTCACATGCGTTTCCTCTCTCCTCATCACACGCCTATACCAAGCCAAATGACTTCCTTTCAACTTTTCTGTCTCTGGCGCCACTTTCAAACTTCCCCTTCTATACTCATTTCTGACTTTATCCATTTTCGTAACACCACACAACCATCTCAAAACTCTCATCTCCGCTGCATGCAATCTGTTTTCATCCGTTTTCCTCACAGCCCAGCATTCAAAGTCAAAGTCATATCGTTTATTTCAAATAGGCACATAAAAGGCACTTTTGAACGTCAAAATTTACAAAATAATTAATTGATTCTAGTTGCCCCTTCCAAAAGGTAGTTACATATGGAGAAGAATGGGCAAGAAACTCCATACTTACTCTTAGAAAATGTTAACAATATTTTGTATACATTAATTATTAATTATATGAAAGAGAAGAAGACGATGAGAGAGATGAGATGAGAAGACGATGCACTTACCTAGAATAAAATCACTATACCACAATAGGTAAAAAGAATTAAAAGATAAGCAATGACAGACAAATTAATGAAGCGATAGATACATGGTGCTCACATATTTACAAACATTGTAAAAGTAGATGAGTTCCCTAAAATTTTAACATTTAATAACCTATGTCAGTGTGTGAGTTAAAGTATATTAATCACAGAAAATAAAATTAATATCATAAAAATTGAAAATTATACAATTAAATTAGCAACATGTTCGATTTTGTCTAGATTCTAAATAAATTGTCCTATGGAGCAGGATTCCGATCCATACAGTACAACAGGCCTTATCACCGATTTGTAAATTTTCCCCTTTAACTTGAGGGGCATCCGTGGGTCGCAAGTTGTTCCTGTGACCTGTCGTCATTTCATCCAACCTGAGTGGATCCGGTGCGTTACGTCTCGGTCTACTTCTCCATCTCCTTGGATATGCGACCCGAGGTACCGAAGGTCCAACTTAGGTCGAACCATAACCCCACCACACCTCCAATCTGCTCTGGACCTCTAGGCCACTCTGGGCAACCAGCACAATGTCCATCAGCGAACAACATACACTAAGGAGAGGCCCTCTGTTGTATGCTGTTCGCTGATATCCGACGTAAGAGCATCCATTAACGAAAATATTGATGAGAATACGTTTAAAAAAACATATATATGAACATAGAACCTCCTTTTTAGGGTTCCGAGGTCAACAAGGAACCCTTATAATTTCGCCACATCCGTCTGTCTGTCTGTCCGCAGCATAGCTCAGAGACTCTTAGTACTAGAAATCCGTAATTTAGCATAGGATTACCTACCTAATCATGCTAACAAAGTGGTAAAATAAAATCTTCATATATTTTTTTTTTTTGGGATATCTCCCATACGCATAAAGTTTGTGCTCTTTCGATTGTGGGACCCGTTTACAAAATAAATTAAAAAAAAGCTTAAAGCTAATAGCTATAGCTTAAAAGTGCACATTTTTTATAGAGTCGTGTCCCCTGCCAGCCAAATGGTTGATTTTGGATACATATGTGAAAAAATCAGTATATATAACGAAGTTGAAAGGTTGACTATCAGAGACAAGTAGGCTTTACAACCAACTTAACAACGGGAGAACATGTAGGTATTTCGACAACAATGTTAAGTTTGTTTTTGTGATAAATTCGTTCCAACTACGGAACCCTTCATTGTGCACGGTCCGACATGCACTTGGCTGGTGTTTTTGAAGTCGGTTAAAAAGTTAACTAATGCAAATTAACTAGATCCTCATTTCCTTTTCGTGAACATTTATGTTGTTGTATTCAATCATAGCATTCAATTAACGGTTATTTTTAGTATCTAACAAGTCTGGATTAAGTAAGTATTTAAATTAAATTTTAAAGAGAAAACCTTCCATCAACGATTAAATTAATCCAATGCCTTTGCGTGGATAGATTCAATGAAACTGGCAAAGACGATACTCAATACGAAACTTAAATTTACATTAATAGACTACAAGCGCTATATTCTTTCTAGCGTTTCAAATGACGATAAAAGAAATTTGAACAATAAACTGGTATTAAACCGGAAAATCAATAATTTTTCACAACATTAGCGTGCCTACGCATGTACTCGATTCCATAATAGGTAATATAAAGTTAACCGTGCATTAAATTCTAATCACGAACTTCAATTGCTAAAATACCAAACCAGTTTTATTTTAATACGAGATATGTGCCCTTAGAAATTCAATGCGGTGCCTATTAGGCTTAGGTATAAAAATTCTTAACGTTTAATTCTGGAACTTTCCGACAAGCACGCGATGGCTGACGAGTTTGCTATGGGACTTTAGACTAGTTAGCTATGTCCTAGTCTTGTGATGCATGCAACTGTTGTGCCCCAACTGAAGTCTTTCGTCCGTGCTAGAGCTAATGAACTTAGATTACTTTAGGTAATTTAACTCATAAACGGGTATTTAGTTTGAATGGCCTAAAATCGAATGGCCCTCGGGCCCTTCGACCGTAAACAAAAACCGTCTACGTTCCAAAGTACCGGTGATAAAAATTTGTAAACAAATTCAATGTCATAAACTACATGAAGTATAGGTTCGCGGTATTCGGGTGCTTAGTTAAAAATTGAAATAAAAGTATTTTTTTTTTTCATAGTTTACAAATCTAAGAAAAAAAAATTAAGTATCTTCGATTTTTTAAGTATCTACTTTAGAAAAAAAAAAAAACAAAAATAATATAAAATGTTTCCAAAAGATAAATTGGGTAATTAAATAATTTTAAATAAAAATATGTCTTGTTTTAAAGAAACAAATCAACAATAAATAAAAATAAATTGCAATTAAACAATAAGATTTAGTAAAAATCGTGCTTGCTACCCAAAGTCGTGTCAATCGGTTATGAAGATGTATTCTGTTTATTTAGATGATTTCAAATAAGTAAATATTTAAATAGTTAAAATTCATAAACTATGCGACTATCCCTTTAAATTAACTTTGAAATCATTTTATCACCGGTCCTTTCGAACGTAGACAATTTTTTGGTTAAGGCCCAGATATGCTAGTGACCTTGGGTGGTTAGCTTGCGTGTTCTGTACTGAGCTCACGCAACGTTCGTACGTCCAACCAGTAATAGGACTCGTCCATCCAGGAGCGCTGTCCGAAATAAAACACATTATTAATGTATTACACATAAAATAAAAGGTATTTTAATAAAACATGTTTACTAAAAGATCAATAATTAAATTATCTTTAAAAAGGTGAAGGTATCAGAAGAATACGATTGATAGATTTTGCGTGATTCTCAGATTTTTATCCGCGTTAGACATAACTTTACAAATTAATTTCACTATGTAATCATAATCTAAAATATTTATTAAGAAAATACTTTTATTTAACATATATTTTTTCTGAATCATTAACACTACTCGTTTAGACGTGATCTTCAGTATAAAATCATTAAAAGTCGATTATCGTCGCCTTAAGGTCGAATGGCCCGCGGTCCATTCGCTTTGGGCCGTTCAGACTAAATACCCTCTTAACGGCCATACGCCTATTACAATTTAAATAAAAGTCTTCGTGACTTTTCACTTCAGAAAACACATTTTTAACTATTTATTACAAAGATTGAGTTGGGTAGGTACCTAATTAATACCTTAATTGAATTTATAATATATTTTTTTTTCAACTTTTTCAATTTTAATTTTTTTTCTGTTATTACTAATTATTTAAATATTTTTTAACCAATTCTTATGAATTTTATAATGTCAAAGATTATTCAATTTTACTTTAACCAATTTTTCAATCAGAATTCCTTTTTTTTTATATTTGTGCTTCTTGCTAACTTAGTTAGCTTATTTCTATGATTCATTGTTTTATGCATGTGGTGTTTACCTATAAGTAATTGATGCACTGTTATTTTACTTTAAAACGTATTATGTGTTTGTTTCAGTGTATTAAATTTTTGGTGAACCTAATAAAAAATTAATAAAATAAAATAATTAATTATTTTATTTCTTTATTTATTTTAAATTAGCGAAAAACATATTGTTTAACCTACCTATCGAGGACTAAAAAGCAATAACAAATTATGGCCAAATCTTTTGCATTGTTAAATTGCAATCCATAAAAATGTATGGGTTCCAATTGGAAGCCATACATTTGTATGGATTTTTATACCTAGTTTTTATTTTGCATTTTTATACCTAGGTAGAATATTAAACAAATATGGCAAACCTGTAGGTATTACTTACAACATAAGTGCTGAGAGAACAACCTTTTTTTTAAATTGAAATAAAAAATTAAAGGTCCGTGTGGCCAGACTTAAAGAATAGCACCACCCCATTTCCTCCCGTTGGTGTCGTAAAAGGCTACTAAGGTACTTCCTAGAGAATGGGCAGCAGCGTTCACTATGCATTTTTAACACCATACTGCGGTCGACAACCCTAACGCCTAATCGCTAATTATATCAACCCCCCCCCCCCCCAAATGACAAGCACAAATAAAAAATGGCCCCTAGTGCCCGGCGGCCCAGCTTGGTTGCGGGAAGCACAGAACCGGTCCAGCAGTGGACGTCTTTCGGCTGAAATGATGATGAAAATGAAGAAATTTAATAAAGACGCCTATTTATTGGTTAGATTAGAGCCTGAAAGCGCTCACACGAAGGAACGGCTTGCAGGATTCAATATTGTTCGGACTGATAAAATAAAATAAAACATTTAATAAATAGTCCGTGACTTTATTAATTGGCCGAGTGTTAATGGAATATAAACTCTCGCTGCGTAAAAATAAATTAAATTAAAGTCCAGAGCGTTTTGATCCAAAATAAAACATTAATAGGCAAAGCCATTACGTTGTATCATAACAGCACTTCGCTTATAAAGCCCCTTAATTGTTTTTCAGCATGTAAGTAGTGCAAAGTGTATAAGATAACCGATGTCAAGCCGAGCCATATTAACAACTGGCTACGTTACTTTCACCCCCCTCTTGAAACCATCTGATATCACCCACATAAAACATTAATCCGAAACCCTCTCTTTGCTCAACACTCTTCATTTGACAGATTGGACTAAATTACTGAAGCTTTTTTATTTAATTTAAGGGTAACAGCAATCGTAGGAGTATTTCTATTTGAAAGCTTGTTTGTTCTGTCTCGCTGAGATCGCTCTCGTGCAAGTAGTTTTTATTGGAACTTTTGTTGACCGAAGCAGTCAAGCGTTGGCGGAGCTTTGCCCCCTTTGTATACAGTGACATAATATTGCTTATATTTGATTTGATCAGCCCTCTGGACGGCACAGGAAGCCCCGTTATTGCTCTTGCCCTCGCGTTTTTATGAGCTTATAAACGCTCGTTACTTTTCTTAACAAGTATCTAATTTATTGCTGGATTTAATTAGTTATGCTCGTCAAAATTCAATGAAAATGTTGCAAAGAAATGTGTAATGTTCCGGTTTATTGAATATTGTTGTTAATTCAAGAAGTTATAATTTATAATTTATGAACTTATGAGCCATGTGCCCGAGAGGATTTCCCCTCGGTAAAAATGATGAACTTCCATAAAAACTTTAGCACATATTTAACCCCTTCAGGGGATACATTATCAAAAATCCTTCCATAGTGTTCACTTTTGTTGTAAAAGGAAGTCTCGAGCAAAATTTCATGATTCTAGAGGAGAAATAGAATTCTGAAGGAATTTAAGATTTTTGATAAGCAGATGATAAGACTGACGTCTTCACTTTACAAGCTGAAAACTGCAGGTTTTATTTTTTATAAATACGAATAACTAAATCTGTTCAACACACCTTCATTGTTAACGTAAAATAAACTAAACATTTTGCGTGACTTACGTGTTAACAACGAGAGAATATTTTTTCTAAGTGGCAGTAAAAGCACATGTAGGACATGTAAGTACATCAAATAATCATAATATATTTACATTGTTAAAACATATTCAAACACACTGACACATACACATGTTCAATTACGCGCAACTATTCTTTATATCACACCAATAGGTGCATGACTAGCTTTGTAATTCATGGTACCTACTGACAGTACAGTTTATATACATACATATGAACAGTTTATCTAATGTTCCACGTATATAAATGTACACGTTAAAATTGTTCATAGACAGTCGGGCTAGGTACTGCGCGGCGCGATTATCGAGCGGCATGCGATTGATATCGAAATCACAATTTCATACCTAAATATCGTCGTTATCCATAATGACATAGTGTGTACGTGTGTTATCTTGGACTATTACTAATTACACGTATGCACGCAAGCAGTGATAGCGCTGTTTATACAAATATGGCGGCCCAATAAGCGGTTGGCTCTTTGTAATTGTAGCTCAGATTAATCGCGACGTGTTCGCCCCGACAACAGCGTAGGTACTCTAATTTCACGCGTTCATAATGTCCACGAGGATACTACTTTTATGACTTTTTCTTTCCAAAACTTTAGAAACTCTTTTGACTTTCGATTATTTTAACATACTCGTATTAGGACCGCCTAAGACGATATTCCTACCGCAAAAAAAAATATTGTAAAAAGATCCTGACGATGTCGTGAATTTAATATAATTATGATTTTTTTAGAAGGACAGTTAAAATTTCCAGTATCGTCATAATTTTTATCAGCCATTGGACTGGCCTCTATCATACCATAATCTTTATTTAAACAACCTTTAAAATGATAGTTAACAGTTTACACGCATGAGTCAGAGCTTTCAGCTTGCAACCTACAATTCCCATGTAAAATTGAAGGCCAACAAAGGTACAAGACATGTCTCTTTGAAGACCTCGCTCTGTTTAAAGAAAACAAGTTGGTGCACTCAAACGGAGCGTCATAGGTGAAGTGGGGTCCAGTGTGTGCACAGTATCTTATGCTATTATTTCTAAGTCAACCCAGCCCCAATGTTTAACCAAATCTGTTTACGTCCCCGTTCCCTTTAGTCTTTCACCGCCTAAACTACACTCATATTTATTAAATAAAGAAATTCATATTTGTTATATCAAGAAGGCTGAAGTGCCTTGTCTGAACCCACTCTTTCATCTCTATTCAATGGGCCTACGTCGTGTTTGCTCTTTATACGAGTAGGTATAAGTACGCACTGTGCTTACATTTGCGTACGGATCATTCGTTTATTGTTCCGATTGGTTGCAGTTCCAATAAAGTCATTATAGCTGGGCGGTGTGGTGCCGATCAGAAAGTTTAAAAATTCAGGTTTTTCCTTTTATCTTGAATAGACCTCAATTAATCCAAGTAGGTAATATACAGTCAAACGTACGCCAGTGGTCATCATCATCATTATCATTTCAGCCGAAAGACGTCCACTGCTGGACATAGGCCTCCCGCAAAGGGGGGGTGGCCATAACTGTCACGCTTGGCAGGCGGGTTGGCGATCGCAGTATGGTGTTAAAAATGCATACAGAACGCTGCTGCCCATTCTCTAGTAAGTCCCTTAGTCGCCTTTTACGACACCCACGGGAAGAAATAGGGTGGTGCTATTCTTTACGTTCGGCGTCCTGGTAAAACATGCACTACGAAATTAGCCTTTACATACAAACCTACTGCTACGACATGAAAGTACTGCCAATATCAAATTGTTACCACTGATGTGCAGTTGACTGTACTTAAGACGAACACATTTATTTCAGATCTTTAGATTTCGATACCAATAAATATGCATTTGCAACTATGTGGGGATCGGCTTCCAGTCTAACCAGGCGCAGCTGAATACCAGTATTTTACATGGAGCGATTGCCTATCTGACCTCCACAACCCAGTAACTAAGTATTACGATAGCTTTTGGTAAGCATGCCTGTCAGACTTTCGGGCTTCTGACGACCCGTAACGAATGTCAAAGATCCACGAATGACAGCCAATGGCTTAACGTGTTTTCTAGGCACGGAGGAGTCTCGGTATGTAAAGATGGTCATCCATCCACGGACCGACCCCGGCAAGCGTAGCTTAACCTGATGAGTCGATCCCTGCGGCTGTTATGTAGCCAAGAGCTTCTCCTTCCTTAAGTTTTCGATACCATTTGTAAGAAAATTGGTGTGATCGGTAAAATTTGTGTTAGTAAGTGTCGTAACCGGTCTTGCCTGTGGTCCCCCAGTCTAGTTCCCTTTGGGGTACCACGAGCAAATATTTTTGCCCGTGGTACCCCCACTAATCACCAGATAAATAATATGTAAACTCAATCTCTTGTGACGGATGACCATAAAGAAAAAGCAAGAAAGCGTATTTTTTTTTCCACCGCCATCATTTTTTTTTTTTTATTGAAACATGAAGTGGGAAAATAATTTATTTGTATTTCTTTATTTGTCCAGCAACAGTTCATTTTTCATATTTTTTTTAATGTAAATTGAAATGTTTGAGATGGGGTATCACGGGCAATAAAAATATATTTAGTAAGAAGATTGTTATTCAGGGGGTTTCACGAGCAAAAATATTTGCTCGTGGTACCCCAAGGGGAACTAGACTGGGGGACCACGAGCAAGTACCGGTTTTAACTGTATTTCTAGGTAATATATATGAAAACTCATAAATACGTGACAGGAAAATATGTTAATGATGTAGTTTTTTACTGTACTAAGAATTAGAAAGAAGCAATAATTTTAATATTTTGTAGTAAGTTACCCATCATTATCGCTAAAGTAATAAATAGCCGGAATGAGAATAGGGGAAGTGAGCGAGACTCGTCTATTCATAATATTAACACAAAATGACGATGATCTAAACAAGACGTTACGATTAACAAATTGTGCCGATCACGTCGTTACTTTGATCAACGGAGCGTTAACTCGACTCTTCATAATATGTTTACTAATTATTTCCACGAAGTAATTCGAGAATATCTCCAGTCGGACGAGACGATGGGCGCGTCACAGAGATGCTTAGATTAAGCGGATGCCCCTGATATTATCTTACCGCTCTGCCCTAGAAATGGAATTAATTTGCATTCGTTTTAAAATAAACGCACAAGAAAGCGCTCCACTTGTTAGGTGTGCTCTCAAATCGACCGAGTAACTATCTTTTTAACTGTTAATTAGCTTGTGGTTGTCGTTGAGTTTCACAAATCTAAAGATTATTCTAATATTTGTTTATTTATCTTGTACGGATCATAAAATATAAGTCATCAAAGCCGATTAGGCCCAGATCACGAAACCAATTTAGGATAGGTAAGTAAGTACCTACTAACTTATATTGTACACCACCGAGCCGTTGGTTAGTCACGTGTCAATGACAGGTTTCGCGTTAAGACGCAAGGTGTTCGCCGCCGATCTGGTTTAGGTACTAATGAAACCAAAATGTACTATATAAGTAGGTAAATAATTAAGAAATACTTGCTAGACACTATACAAACCAGGCTTAAGCAAATCTTTTCACCAATTGGCAAAAATAATAGTGATTTGAGTACTTAGCGTCGTGGACAAAGTTGGGTTTAAACTAGTTTTTTTTTAAAGGTAATTTCTAGGAATTTCTCCTGTATTGTGGTTGCGCTTACAAACATTTAAACACACATACACAAACAGCCAGACCCAGCCAGACACATATGAAACGGGGGCCAAAATCCCAAAAAGAGTCCCTATTTTGTAAGAATCCAGTTATTTCGCTGAAAGCAGACGTGTCATAGAAGAGTAACTTGCGCGAAGCAGCAGGGTAGTAACAGGATATGTTGTTGCAGTTGCTCGTGGGCAGCAGCGGGGCGGGCACCGGCGGCGCGGCCACCTCGCCGGACGGCGGGTCGAGCTCGGCGCCCCCGCTGTCGCCGGGCGGCTCGGCCGTTGCCGGCGGTGCGCTGTCGCCCGGCGCCGGCAGCCACGCCAGCACCCCCGCCGCCTCCTGCTGCGACACGCCGCGCCCCATCATCACGGATCCTGTCTCTGGCCAGACCGTCTGCTCCTGCCAGTACGACGGCGCAAGACTCGCCCTTACCTCCTATCCACGCCTCTCCAGTGCCGCCGTCGGCGTCTATGGAACACCGTACCCATCGACAGACCAAAACCCCTACCCCAGCATTGGAGTCGACAGCTCTGCGTTCTACTCACCGCTGGTATGTATTTTTACTCACCTGATTAAAACACCTAGAACGTCGTCAACGACATTATGATATATTATGTTTAATACGACAGACTCAAAACATGACATTCTAGGATGTTTTTAGATGATCATAATTGAATCTTAAGTCATGTCACGCAAAACAAGTATTAAGATTCAATATTTAATGTTATTTAATCTAACGAACAAATCGCTGTCGATGTTTATCTTAGCTAATTGAGAAATATAAGGCGCTGTTCCTCGTGTTAATACCACTTGAAACGTCACAATCGCATATATCAGTAATTATGATACAGTTTATTTCATAGTCGCCATTAGCTGAGTCAAGCTGTTTACCTCCTAAAACAGAATGAACAGTCTGCAAATTGGTACGAATAGGTCGTTTGCCGTTTGCCCGTATACGAAGCAAGGTTTATCGCTCTCGACTGCGATACAACGTGTTTGGCTTTTCTGGCGTGGCGTGCGAGCCACCGGCGAACCGGTCCGGGCGCGCTGGGCCAGAAAACCACCGACACCTCGCAGACCCCGCCGCCGCCGCTGCCCTGTCACGAAACATTAATATTTAAACTCAAAAATAAATTCAAAAAACGACCGCCATTATTATACCAATTACACTCTATCTCGGTTCAGTTCATACTTTCACGTTGTTTGAAATGACACGAAATTTCTCGTTCTGTATTCTCCTTCTGCCACTTTAAAATTATGACAGTTGGCGAATGCGTTTTTCATAAATTGCAATAAGTATCCAATTTGTGGTCAGCCGAAGAATGGTTGGAACTGCTGCTCGGTTAACACCTTGTCTGAGCAAAGGGGACAAATGGGCGGTCGGTTTATGCGGCACCCATAGCCTTATAAGGTACTGTAGTCGCTAAAGAATCGAATATTCCCGAGCTACCGCATGCTTGGAACAGGCTTAGTAGCGTAAAGCTTTCAGAATAATCACTACGTAAAGCATTACTTTGTTTCCATTATTTTATTATTTCTTTTACTGCGTTAAGTTTCACCGATTCTTCGATTTAAGCAATTCCCGTGAAACACATGTGAAATCCGCTAAGCCCAGAAAATCCTCTTGAACGAATCATCCGTTCTTTTTTCGTTTATTCGAAAGGAAGTTTAAAGGGCTAAATCGCGAACCACTGAAACATTCATAACGGAAGTTTTCAGCGAAGATATGAGTGACGCGATGCTTGGCAAGATTATGACATTATAATGTCTTTTGAGTGTCTTTCGTCACGGCTATACAGCTAACATGAGTATTTTTGTTAGAACATCTTAATTCTACCTACGTGAAATCTCGTAGATAGCTTTAGTTTCTCTTTTTTGTTAAGTATAGGGTAACATTTTTAATAAAAAAATTGAGTTAAAAAGCTTAGTAAGATTGTTTTTCTCGAATATCGAAACAAGCGTTCCTTGTTAGTTCATAAGAATTTTTTAACATACCATCGTAAAAACATTTTTTCGGATTTGCTTGCTTAAAATCAAATTACTCAACTACGTACGGTCTTAAATTCAACTTTATAAATCTTTTAGAAAGGGTTTTAGCGGAGCCTTAAACGTTAGCATAACATAGCGTTGAACGATAATTCGTTCAGAATTTTACTCAAACTTCATTGAAATACAATGTTTTTGTAAGATGCGAAAACAACAAAAAATGAGTTCATTCAACTCATAATTATACTATAATGTGGTAACTTGGTTGTTTGTTGGTAATTGTGGATGCATCCTAAACCGCCGGCAGTGAGATCTCTATCTGTCATTTATGTATTTAACGAAGCTGGTACGTAGGTACGCTCTGTGACCCTGCATGTTTAATAACAGGTGTTTAAATGTATGTATACTGTCATTGTGTGTCCCTGTTCATACCTAACTCACGACAAGCCCGGCCGGTTCCGTGCAAGCGACGATTTAGCGAACAATGACGACGCTCCACCGCAAATACACTTGTGTCTGTTTCTGGCTATGTAAGTCTTCACCTACCCACAGACCAAATACACCCGTAAAGACAGCTGTACAGGGTGTATTATCGTTTGGCTCTCTTTGAAACCGTTGCGGGGGAAAATATTCAACTGCCATTTTTGTACACGAGCAACTCCGGTGGCGGCGTCTGTTCGACTTGCGACTTACAATACGATCAGCGCCATCTATTGTATGCGTTTGATAATCAATAAAAGGGTTTTGTTTGTGTAACCGCGTTTAAAGACACTACGTTAATTATTTATTATGATTTGGTAGTTTCATGGTGAAAATGTTTCGGAAATAATTGTGTTTCTTTTAGCGAGTTTCATAATATTTCGATCGCAGCACAACAACATAGAATGCTTCCTTTCTAGATTGCGACCTTTAATTTATACTCAGATAAAGTTTTAGATTATTAAAAAAATGCATATTTATTTATTTAGTTATGTTCTTACAGTTTAACAAAACAGAATAAAAAAAGTAAGTTGATATCGTCAAGGATTGACTCAAACATCAACTGATCTGATCATTCGATTATCGCACTGCGCTAAATTATTCTAAATCTGCATCCGGGTTCCAGGAATTAGTAAAATAAATGTATACTAGGGTTAGCTTCAGACTGGCTCAATAGTGCTGTTTAACATTTTATTTATTTCTAGCATTTATTTCTAAAGCAAGCTAGTATAAATGTTGTTTTATTACTAGATTATAAGCATCGGGCGCTACGCAATTAATTTTAATGTAGACACAATAAAACGAATTGTGTTTCTCCTTTGAAGATAAAGCCATAAATACTTCATAAAACGTGATAAAAATGCTAATTAATATTTAAGAAACTGTTGGCGAATCGTGAAGGCAAGCAATAAAATCTCTCGTCAGTCGTTCGAGAGCATGTGCAGCAGCATGTGTCCTGGTACATATACGTTTATCACTCGTTTATTGCAAACGGAAACCTCAGGCCAACCCTTCTACCATACAGCATTATAGCCCATTGATAGACATATGACGCGACGTCCCAAATTAACGAGCGGAGAGCGAGCACACCGCGTCATATCTCTCACATCAATAAGAAATGTATCAAACATTCACGCCATGTTCTTTGCTCATAATAACAGTTCAATCAAATTAAAATATCTATAAGAAAACTGAAGAAACGTAAAACGACGAAACGCGCCTTCGGCTTGCTCGGTTATAAAAACGTAACAAAACGCCAATTTAAATACATCACTAATCTTAAGTCAAAGAGAATAAGTTTAGAAAAAGAGACCAGAATTTCAATTAAAGGAGGGTATCGGAGCAGGATGCAAGATGCGCAGTAACCGCGTGGGACTGAGAGGGAAAAAATAAATAAAAGTCAAGAGAAATCAGGCGAATTGAGAATAGCCATTAAGGTGTTAATGAGGGTCTTATTAAGCCGTCTCCTCCCCGTGGGTGGTCTGCCTGTAGTGCTTGCTTTGTTCATTAATCACTGCAGATTAAATTTCGACTTAATTATCAAATGTGTATCACGAGCAACAATGGACGATGAAGTTTTGATAAAGTCATCTTTTTTGTTCGTGAGTTAGCTTGCTTGTATCAATGTGCAATTTGAGTCACATTCTGCACAAATCTTTTATAAGAGGCGCTTAAAGAAATTATGGTTGATAGATTGAGCTGAAAATTATGCCTGATGCTAAAAAGGTGCTCCAATCGTCATGATTCTCTTTTTACTCAAAGTGGATAACCGGTCTGTGGTAGTTTTCAGCCTTATCCGATCGATTAATTAATCAAATTAGTAAATAGCAGGCCACTGCTGGACACAGTAGGTTCTCAAAGTGCACTTGAATAATTGAATCTGTACTCCACACTCTACGCCTTCCAGATTTTGCAAAACCAGAAGATACTGCTAGATAGAATATCTATTTTACAATGTGAGAGCGTTGCAAAAATATTATTATTGTCTAGATATTTTAATAACCTCTCACATTTTTAGTCCGTATCCTCGGTCTCCTCCAATTTAATTTTTTTTTTTCAGAAAATCTCATTTATCCAATTCCACAAAAACATAAGGAAGATCACATTCTGATCAATATTAGGTTTCAAGTACCTACTCTTATTTAGATATCTACTATGCACCATTGATTGCAAGGGTTGAAAATCACTCGCGAAAAATAGGATTGAAAAATCTGGTGACAAAATCAGCACTTTTCGAACGTCAAAATTACATAAGATAGCCCCCCAAAATGTGCTTTAGCTACAACTTAAAGGTATTCAATTTAACAAGAGATTAATGGGATTTGCCATGGAAGGTTACGTACAACGGATATGTGTACCTCCTTGTCTTATTTAATTTCTGTCAATTCTTAAGTAGGTACTTAATAGCAAAAAGAGTTCTATAAATCAAGAATCCTTCGAAGTAAAAGACATTTCGGTTTAGTTAGACCATGTATCCACTAGTGTATTCTCAGAATTCGTTATGTCGGATTAATGTGACATGAAACCATAAAACGCGACTGAAAATGGCCACTTAATCTGAATGTGGGCGTTAATTCTGAATGTTCATCTTTGAATACTTAATTGAGTTTTCACATTGATCTGCGTTAGAGGAAAACATTACTATCGAATCTCGTAATGTTAGTTTGTACAGTTAACTTAATAATTCTATACAATTTTGTGAGTGGGCGGGCTGAGTGGTGAGTCAAAACTTTTACATCTCTTTTGTGATGTGTAAGTGTGCTTAACGGTCAAAAAGTTATAAAATTGGACGTAGTTAAACGAAAAGGATCCAATCCACAACCTGGGGCCTTACTCCTGAAAACAATTCGAGTTTGATTTTGATTTCGATTTGATTTCGTTTCTGATCCGAACTCGATTTAAAACTAAAAACTGACCGAAGTTAGTTTCGCTTCGAACCACCGCACGATCGTGCGCTAGTGTTGGATTCAAGAGTATGGATCGGCATTTAATTCGAACCCAATTCGAGTGATTCTGAACTCGATGCTGTCGGGAGTAAGGCCCCAGAAGCGAGTTCGAATCAGAATCAAAATCAAACTCGAATCGTTTTCGGGAGTAAGGCCCCTGGTCAAAAATGAGTTAAGTGTAGGTACCAAACTGATGCTAGGTATCGATACTATCGGCGAGTAAAATAGATCCAAGCAAAAAACAGTTTATCATTTTGATCAACCTCAGAACCAGCCTACATGCACGGAAAAAAATATATTATATTTTCTAAACTTCAAACGTCAATATCTCTAAAAGGATTTTGTGTGGATTGGATCCTTTTGGTTTAATTACGTCCAATTAATAATGGCAATATAAGTAGGTACATAGTGGAAAAAATACCATTTTTCCTGTGCATATAAATTTTTAAATAACAGTATTTATCGGTATGCTTTTTGGTATACTTTCTTGTTGCAAGCCATTAATTTGCCAATATCGCACCCCCGGTGCAACACTGTCTCTTATGCAAAAAGTAACTTTTTCAGGAGAAGTGTTTTAATTTTAATTATTTGGTTTCATTTATTTTGTTTTTAATATAAACTTAAAAGAACACATCAGGATATAACCTATCCATCTTCTCTAAATCAGGAAGAGTCATCAACTATTATATTGGATAGGATACTAAAGTTTAAAATACTTTCCTGAAAAAGTTACTTTTTGCATAAGTGACATTGGTGCGTTAAGTAAAAGTACCAAAAAAAAAAAAAAAAAATACAGTATCACCTCTGAAAACCACCTTATTTTCTTGTGCGCAACATACAAAACCTTTAGCTAGTACTCGTTACATTTCGATACCTATATTATTAATTCCCGAATAGGTGGGTTTACCTGTCTACACTAAAAGACATTTACTGACGATGTGAATAGCGCGATCTCAAAAGTGGTTCACTGGTTCAATGTTAATAATTTAATTATTAATGAAAAACAAAAAAAAAATGCTTTAAGTTTACGCTACCTCACGTTAGGCAGGTGAAAACTAATGTGTTGATAAAGGGCGAAGAATTGAATCCTGAAGATAGCACAGTATTCTTGGGCTTAACTTTGGATGCTAAGCTTCAGTGGGGCCCACATATAGATAAATTGTCTAAGAAGCTGTGCTCCGTAGCATACGCTGTTAGAAAAATTCGTAATTTAACTGACATAGAGACAGCCCGGTTAGTGTACTTTAGTTATTTTCATAGTATAATGTCGTACGGTATTCTGTTGTGGGGAAATGCCGCCGACATTCAGTCTATCTTTGTTTTGCAGAAAAGAGCTGTTCGATCAATTTATAAATTAAGTCCGAGACAGTCTCTCAGACAGAAAAAGGAAATTAATTCTTCCTTCTCAGTATATTTTTGTTTTTTTTTTATATGCCCATAAAACATAAAATTATTTAAAAAATACAGTGATATCCATAATGTAAATACTAGGAACAAACACATGTTTGTTGTACCTACAACACGGCTCAAGAAAATAGGTGGTTCGTTCAGATGTCAACACTACGCTTTTATAATAAACTTCCAAGCCCCTTTCAAGATCTAAGCATTAATAAATTCAAATCATTCATAAACATAAGTTGTGCCAGAAAGCCTTTTATACCATTAAAGATTATATTGAGGACAAAAAGGATTGGGATTGAGCTGCTCCAAATTTTACATATTGAAACTTTTTTATTGTGATTGCTTTATACAAATTGACATGAATATTTACTTGTGAAGTAAAATGTTATTATTTTAATTATTGTGAATGTGAAGACTATGTGGGTCTTTGTTTATTTTTATTTTTTCTTCTCAATTTTTTTTTTTTTAATAATCGTATGGCAGTTTGAGTAATTTATGTGGCCTGCCCAAATGCCCTTTCTTTGGTATTGTTCGTCGAATCGTTGAGCTCCTTATGTTCTGAGTTGAGCTGCACGATTACTGACAAATGCGTGCACTGAATGGACAGGTCCACTCAATCTGTGTGGTTCTTTCTTCAAAAGACCAATCCACACATCTTCAGACACCAATCCACATGGTCTTCATAAGATTTGACCAAGATAATGTCTGGACTTTAAAAGAGCTCTGAGTTTGTTTTTGCTTTTCTTCTCAGAGTAGTCAGATACGAAACGCCGACCTCATCTAGTTTTAAAATATGATTGACGTGTAAAGTGTTTGTAAAAACCTACTTACAGAAATAAAATTATTTATCATTTCTCATTTATGAAGGTCTACCAGCTTGGCTGGTATAGCCTTTTTAAACTATGCTTCTCTTCAATGCTAGCGCTTTAATCAAATAATATGCAGGTAAATACTCAGGAAGGTAGGTACTTTAGATATTTAAGTTTAGGTAGGTATATCATAAATATCTTAGTCGACGTCTATTACCACCATTACTCTTTCGCCAATTAATTAGTCACAAGCGACCTTGCTTCTGAGTAATGACCACACTTCATTTTATTTTCTTTTTAATTAGCTTCACCGGGAAAAGAGCACTCGGTCACAGCCCAAATAAAATTACACTGTACAACATCGCAATAAGGCTTCAAATCATTTGATCTTTAACATCCAAACATATGTGATTATGTAAACATGTGTGCGTCAATCTGTACACAAGTAGGAGTATTCTGTAAATGGATAAGCTATCTTTAGATTGGGCGGTGAACTTAGATAGATAATAATGTAGCATAATGGCTGTTTTATTTTGATAGAAGAGCGGCATACATTCATTTTTATCGCAAATCGAACGTTCCTGTTTATTAACTATTACTTTTGAGTTGAAAAACAATGAAGAATGCGAATAAGCAGCCGTAAATAAAATACAAAACAATTTATTTATCTGATAGCTAACACTAAGGGCAGCAATTAGTGAAAGTTATTTCCACTGACAATCAAATCAATTCATTTCCATCAGTTATACTTTTTTACATCAAATAAATTATTTCATTTATTTATTTATTTTAAGGGAAAACAATCAGTAGTATAATACAAATAAACAGAAATAACTTAACAATAAACTTAACAAATATACTACAAGATTATACGTATATTATTTATTTTTCTCATATACCCACTACATTTTCCACAGATTGATTACAACTTAGTTTTACAAACTGAAGACAAACGTAACCAGGGCAAAATTAATTATACAACAAGAAACTAAAAATAACAAAACAAAACTCTGTGTATACTTCGGGTCTTATAAAAATAATAATAATAAAATAATAATTTCACTACAAATAAACTAATTGTTTAACAAAATTAGTACTTACAAACAGATAATTTGTAAATATACATCAACATTACATTATTCCTCTAATACGAGACAAATAAATTCCTTTAGGAAAATCGAAAATCGATAGACCTATGCTTAAAATGTCTAAGTTTGAAATGCCGAATGATTAAAATATCGAATGATTAAAAATGTCGATAGTCATTATACCTAATGTCGACATTTAATATGCTTAAGTTCACGATATATTTTTTATTACCTACTGTTTACCTATGAGAATTTATGAGCGAGCGAAGCGAGGTCGGGATTTGGGGCACCCCGACTCGGACCGGTTAGGCTTGAAGGGGATGGTGTGATCTAGTGAGCGAGCGAAGCGAGCGAACAAAGACCCCGCCATTCCCTTCGTGGTTATTTTTTTTTAAACCACCCGGAACGCAGGCCCCGGGACCCGGGCCGCGAAGCGGGGGCCCGTAGACTACTCATTATTATTGCATTGCATTTATTTGCTTGAACGTAAAGCTTCAACGTAATCGGTCCAGAAGTTCGGAGCAAATTTGCATTAAACGGAAAATAGTGGCCACTAAGCTCCGTTTTAATGATTACCATAAAACATAACAATTTAAAACTACTGTTTGTAGTAATAATAACGTTTATTCTTGTGAAGCACAACTTGACGAGCTTATTTTCTGCATTTTCATTCTAAAATAAAAGAAATCACCGAACAAACGATGAGGGCGCCACTGTGCGCTCGGTAGCCTCTTAACTGAAATATATTATGCAGATAATCAGATTGACACTATGCCATAATGTGATTTTAGGAGCTAGCGCAGGTTTATTGATATTGCAAAATACAGTACCTAATTACGGCTGCCTGGCGACCGTTTTAAGGACTGCTAAGTACCTACAGTTCGGTTCGAAGCCCAACTCTCTCTTCGCCAGTTTCTTTTTCTAAATTTAGTTTTGTAGGATTCTAAACAAAAATAATAATTATTAACTTAATATATAAACGTTGCAGTGGACTACTTTGTTGGTCTAGAGGTCGCAACCGCTACAGCTGAGCATGGGGTCCTCGAGAAGTGATATTGGGTTTTTCCATCTAGAATCACGTTTCATGGCAATTGGCTCGTCCCCTATTACATGGGACTGTTAAAATGGAGATGTACTATAGATACCTACACCGGAAAAAAGGTGTGATGTTTATCCAATATTATAAATGTGAAAGTAACTCTGTCTGTCAGTCTATCTGATACGTTTTCACGTCTAAACCGCTGACCCGATCGTCATTAAATTTGGCTGAGATATAGCCTGGGACATCAGTCTGTCTGGGGTATCTGGGACAGATGGCCGTTGGGACCGAAAGATTCTGGAGTGGCGACCGCGTACCGGAAGATGTAGCGTTGGAAGGCCTCCCATAAGGTGGACCGATGACCTTATGAAAGCCGCAGGAATCCGCTGGATGCGGGAAGCACAAAACCGGTCGAGGTGGCGGTGCTTGGGGGAGGCCTATGTCCAGCAGTGGACGTCTTTCGACTTTGATGATGATAGCCTGGGATATCCGGCTCGAAGGACCAAAAAGATGTAGGATCTTTACACCCTTTAATGATGTTATTTTGAATGATACGCAAGAATACGTAGTAATAACTTTTATTGATTTATTAAATGAATGATAATGAGTGCACGCGATTTGAATGATATTTGTGTACTAAATTATAGACCACGCGTAGCAAGTAAAGTGCTGACACAACGGTGTCAAATTTGTACGTGCTTGCACTATACAGAGGACATAGGCTACTTTTTTACGCGATAACCGACATCCACGCGGGCGGAGCCGCGGGCAAAAGCTAGTGTTATTATAAAGAAAAGGTAGTGTGTGTGTGTGTGAGGGTGTGTTTATCTTTAGAAAAACACTACCCAACACAAACACACTCACATGAGTGAGTATGCCTTGGTGAAATAGACAGTTACCCCACTAATTGTATGTCTCAGACTTCGTACGTAAGGCCTTTGAGCCAGTCACAACGGTCCTGCATTGCTGTCGGGATCGGCAAGCAGATATTTAGTACAGCATTAATTCGTGAACCCAACTTCCAATAACGACGTTGAGTTCTGTGTCTCTCCGTGCTACACACTCTCGTTTTTTTCCGCTAACCTTCTCGGAGCCGTAGGTTGACATGTTTGCGCAATGTTATTTGGACCACAATAAATTAAAAGTGTTCATTGGGCAAAAGGATATGGTTAACGATTCCTTTGTGTCACAATAAAGTTAGAGTTTCACCGTTCGAATAAACTTTTTTTTTAAACGTTGCAATCTTGAATTTGTCCTGTATTGTGGGTGCGTTTACAAACATTTAAACTCAAATACACTAACAGCCAGACCCGGAATAACTACTTGAAGGCCTTACAAATATTTGTTCCGTGCGGGAATCGAACCCGCGACATGCAGCGCAGCAGCCAATCGCTTAACCACTGCGCCAACCGTGCTGTCTATCCATACTAATATTATAAATGTGAAAGTAACTAGTCTGTCTGTCCGTCTATCTGTATGTCTGTCTGTCTGTTACGTTTTCACGGTTAAACCGCTGAACCGATCGTCATGAAATTTGCCAGAGATATAGCCTGGGATATGGAGAAGGACATAGGCTACTTTTTTACGCGATAATCTACACCCAAGCGGGCGGAGCCGCGAGCAAAAGCTAGTTTATTATAAAGCATGTTACTATATAAGGAAACTGGGGTCAAAGAATAACAATATAACTTCATAATATGTTTACCATTCATTCTTTTTGCGTTATGCACCATACTACAAAAAAAATGTCAGTCATGAGTAGCCGTAGACTCATAAATTACCAACAAAAACAGTTAGTGTCAACTTTAATAACTGCAGCAACATGTTCTACGAGCAAATTAGAAATTTTAAAATTTTCTTCACCTGTAAATATCCGCAACATATTCATGCAGGCGCGATAAGTAACATATGTCATTTTTTGTATTCAACGTGTCTGTATAAGTATTACTTACAGTACATAATATCAACCGCCATTGCTTTAATGATGCAATAGAGAGCCGGCGAAACGTGGGTGGGCTTATCAATAGGTACATCGGCGATTTGACATAAATGCGTTATACTTAGATTACCTATGTGACAACCGATAAAATGTTGTAAAGCGCCGCCTAGCAGTGATTGACACCGCGCATGTTTACACTGCGATATCCTAACGTAGATACACCTTCTGTATCAGCCGCCTTATCTAGCAGACACATAAGCGCTTTAACGATACCGTACAAACGAAAGATGGTCGCAACACCATCTAAAAATTGGTTGTCTGTAAAGTTGGTTTACGGACGATAGTTTGACGTGACAACGTCACAACAAAACATTGATGCGGCGCTAGCGTACAATGGGCGTAACGAGACAAAGCGCGTAACGGGACAATGAGCGTAACGGAACAATGAGCGTAACGGGACATTTTCGTGCATGCAGCCGACGTTCATCGATTTATTAGACATTGTCACGTCAAAAAATTGGTTATCTGTAAAGTTGGTTTACGGACGTTAGTTTAACGTGACAACGTCATAACAAAACATTGATGCGGCGCAAGCGAATAAAGGGCGTAACGGGACAAAGAGCGTAACGGGACAATGAGCGTAACGGGACATTTTCGTGCATGCAGCCGGCGTTCATCGATTTATTAGACGTTATCACGTCAAAATACATAATATTCGATAACTGTGACAGGCTGGGTCGTGGCTATTAGTCCGTTCAAAATAATTCACAAACAATGACCGTTAACCACCCCGCAACCCTCGTCTCACCTCAAACGCGTTAATTGCTCCGCAAATATACTCATCTTCGCACTAAGCGTTTACTTGCCAACTTTAATGACTGGTCAAACAGAGCGAGAGCGCGGTCGCGCGGTCAGCCGCTCTGCGGCTCTACCGCTAATAAATCTTCGGATTTTCCCCGATTTCCCGGCGCCCCGCGGCGGCCGGCGCCCTACGTCCACTCTCGTGCCACTCTTATAAATTACCTACACGCTTTTGCTATAAATCACACAATGGCCGGGCTAAATGCATTTACTATTGTTTGAATACACCTCGAACACCACTATCGTGACCGATGTCCGTGTGTGTTGATGCATATTTCATTCGGCGATCATTTTCGGTTTGCGTACCTACATGTAACAGACGTTAGTCAGCAATCTTGGACGGCACAGGAAATTTGTTACATCCCTTTGTTAGGTCCGGAACTGAAGGATATTATGACCGTTCCGTGCGAAGGCGCCGCGATTAATCTTGAGCGAAAAGTTTGGTCGGTCGCTTGACCTAAGGAAACAGTCTAATGCGCGATAATTGAAAGTTATACGAGGAATCGACGAGGGTTGAGATTAGCTTGAAAATAAACAATTATATTGTATGTGCCGTTTACTAAGCGATCTGTGACCACTTAACAATATAAAGGTGCTTATTTCGACCGTTATCTCGGCCGGAAGTAAAAAAAACGTGATCCAAGCGTAATTTTTGTCCGCGCCGCCGCTTGCCTCGCCCAACGCGCTAAGCATTAGTCGAATAAAAAACAAGGTGTCGATTAAACTTGAGATAGCTTTTAACTACGTTATTATTTAATTTAAAGTTTGTTTTAGGATTCCGTGCTTCGTGTTTTTGAAGTCATTTGCATAGTAAGAAAGTTTATAGAAGCAAATTATACATAGCTTTTAAGTAAAATATAGATCTAACAACAATATGTTAATACGGTTTAAAATTATTTGAAGAATACTTAATTGCTATTTTTATGTTTACATTTGTTAAATGCCTACAGTCAGAAAATTTACGTTTTCCTTTGATTTATTATGTACCATAAAAGAACTACAATTCCGATTGTCACTCTACGTAATACGATTATCTCGTAATTCAACATCTTTGACATTTCATATCTTTTGTAACAGTTTTGCACATAAAAAAATAACAATAACATTGAAAAGACAAAATTTTACGCCATTTATAATATTGTGACATGATGCTGTATCCTACTTTGATCGATTTAGGACCACCGAAGTAGGGGGGCACTAATTCAAAACGGAATAAATGATACGTCACCGACAACAATGGCTCAATGAAGACATCTCGGCGTGGAAGCGAAGCTCTACGTTAGGTACATTGTATGTTCAGCGGAAAATAATCGCAGAGAAGCGCTTTACAGTTGGTAAATTTGGAGTGAGTTTTTTGCGAGTTATTGTAGCGATTCGGACAGATGTCACGGGCAGGGAATCCGCGACAACAAAAGCGCCCCGGGGGCGCATTGTCCTCTCCTCCCCGACCTCCCCGAGTCAACCATTAACGCTGACACCTCTAACATTTATTCCTGTATCAAAATAATACATATAATTTATTCAATTTATTTATAGCTATATTCAGTGTATAATAGTTATTGCTCTAAATGGTTTTTAATGTCCTTATTTTATAAAGTAATTTATGCGTACAGTCGGGCCTTTACAGCTGCGTTGCACCCTTCAATGGCGGCTATTAGCAAGACATCAGATAAATACGATAAACTCGGGGCCCCGGAAACTCTTATGAACCGACGTAGTCCATGTTTCATTGTAATTTAATGCTCACTAAGTTATCATTGAATTAGATGTTTGGAGTTTTAATTTAGGTTGTTGCTTGACTTGCTTGTTTTTTTTATGTAGCTCATTAAGAAGTGTAAACTAATAAGTAAAAGCTTTTCTGTAACGAATCTGTAATGGATTGTAAGCGAGCATAACTGACGACGTTGGAACCAAAGTGATCTAAGTGACATTTTTGCCAAAACTGAGGTTATTACACAATGGCATAGAAAAACCATAATTCTACCATGCCACACTGATCTAAGCGCTCTTCAGTGCTTTCTTCCTTGAGGGATCACAACATGTCACTACAGAATTGGTACGGTCTGCTAAGTGAAGGCATGCCACACTGATCAAGTATGAGATGCACTTAGATCACTAATGGTCCCAATTTTACTACTGAGTTCTTAACGTTTATGGAAAACCAAAGTGATCTAAGTGCAATAAAGAAACAATAAATTATCATGGCTCATAAATTTCTTACAACAAAGCCTAACAACGCGTTTCCTTATTTTTCTCGAAAACATACTTTTGTGCCCTAGATCACTGTGGTTCCAACGTCCTCAACTTTGTTGTTTTGGTAGCGGTTTAAACAACTCCCGTAAATGGAGACAGTTTTAGAGGAATTAGAAGTTGAGGCAAACAAGGATTAAGAGTGAGGTGTCGCGGAGGTGGTGGAGCGCGCGGTGGACCGCGGCGGCCGCGGTGCTCCGGCGTGCCCGAATCAATCACGGAGGCTCAATAATTGATCGCCCTCGGCGGCACCGCGCCAGTCTCCCCCGACCTAATTACCTCTCTCGCCCTCCACACGCGCACGGCTCATTAAGAACCGTCTGTTGTTTGTTCTCCTAATTAAAGTGGAGCTTTATCGGTCTCGGGGCCCCGTCTAATTGATATCATTGCGAGCGTTTACGATCATTGAATTACGCCGGCCGCGATCGGTTACCGTCGGGTTCGGCAGTTAAACGTGACCGCACATTGTCTGTGTCTGAGCTCCAATTGACTTGTTTAATCCCGGTTTATTGTTTATTTATTTATGGTTACGCTTTTCAAGCGGCGTTGCTCCATTCTTTTAACAGACTACACTCATGCCCGGAGGTCTACGTAAGGTAGATGATACCTACTACCTACCTAAAAGTTTTAAAACTGCCTAATTAAAAGATTAAATAAAAACATTTACTGACCCGACCCAGGCGTAAGCCTTATTAATATGCTTGCGAACCTCCATCAATGAGGTTTTAATAACAGCGTACAACTCAATTCCAAATTACGAGCGTTCGGTCAATTTTCAATAACAAAGTGTTGTACAAAAAAATGTTTCTGATTAAGAACACAATATCATGCATAATAAAATAATATTAACTCGATACCAAAAGAAATAACTTTCAGTTCTCGAAGTGGAAAATAACCAATTTCGTTTAAATCACAATCTAGCAATTCTTTGATACCCGTGAAATTGCCGTAACGAAATAAATGTTAAATAAAACGTAAAATAAAATTATTGTGCCTCCACAAACAAATAATTGGAACGGGAACGTACCTAAAACGCCCGCGCCCGTCGCCGCTCGTTTTATGGCTTATTTGGGGGAAAGCTTTATTGAAGTTAGCCACGTTGTCTGCGCGACTTACAAATACAGCCCTTAACTCGCTCGACCACGACTCACAGTGGAATACCACGCACCGTTGCGTCACTGCCGTGCGCCATGAAATGACTTTTTCGTTTGTATTCGCTCTTTATCCACTTAGAGTCATTCTTTTTTCCACTTGCTACAATTCACTTTTAGATTCTGCTAGTAGTGTTTCCTACCGGTATTATTTTATAGCATGAATAATTTTATTTCTTTTTTGTAGTTATGGTCGAAGGACTTGGTGTATTAAACCATCGATGATATATTGAAATGCCGATTCTTAAGCCAATGCTATATTTTGCTCAGACGCACGTACTTGGAGTGGTGCAAGACGTATTATAATACAGTTTATGATGCTGAAAATGTTATCGCTGTACACGATACCAAAGTAAAATCATGCCTTTAACTGGCGCACAGTAGCCAGAAAGCTGAGTCGCGGTATGATGGAGTGTCGTCGATTTGGCAAGGCGGCGGGTCGGCGCGGCGCCTCGGGCGGTGCCGGGGCGCGCGCTAGCTCAATAAGCGGCTCCAACCACCGATGGGGTACGAATTTATGAACCGTCAAATAACTTATCACCAGTTTAATGCAATGAAATAAACGAGCCTTATTTATGAACCGCACAGATCAGTCGAACGTGAACTTTGTCTTTTTTGTTTCTAGGGTCGCGGCCGTAGTTGGCTCTTATTTATGGATCTAGCGGCGCGTGTGAATAACGTTAATAGTGGGGCCGGCCCCTTTTCGCTACTGTTTATATTTATTTGGGGTTGGTGTAATGAGTCTATCTGGCGCGCTGACTCGCGGAGTCTGTGGAGAATTGATTAAAATGTTGTTAGACCCAGTCTTACGGAAAAGGGGGATGAATTGGTGCGGATAAGATTTTTCGAGAGTTAATAAATGAGTTTTATCACCCCAGTTAAAATAAACACGTTAGAGATTTACAAACTGAAACTTGTAGGTACAATAGTTACTTAAGATTTGTATCAATGTATAGCAATAAAATTTCTGCTGCAGTTCAATCAAATAGCCAACTTGTTGGCAACGTAGAAAGTGTACTCGTAACTGAATAATATACCTACAGTAGATATTTAAAATACTGAGAAAATCAATAATCCATCGGTATTGTACCAATAGATTATTGACCTCCTTTGTTTAAAGCAAAGTGCCTACCAAGTGAAGCCGAACTTTTGAAACACATTTAAGCCATATCTAATTACAACTAACCTAAGAAGAGCACACTGTATTAATGAAATATAGCAATTTCTGTCATACCCTAATAAAAAATATCAAGCTTAAAATCCCTTATAACTTCCCTTGTCAACTACAAACAAAAAAAAATCATAAATCCCTAACACGAAGTCGGATATGCATAGTCGTATAAGTAATAATAGTATAATCATTAATGTTCGGGCAGGCACGTGCGTTCTCGAGTTTGCCGCTAATGTCGGGGGCGAGACAATCATCAGTCATAGTTAGCGAGCCCCCGACCTCAGAGGGAACCACACTGCCCTGTCACCGCCAGGAGAAGAAGCAATTTTTATCACAGTCCCACAAAAGAGTTGCGGTCGCAAATTTGTCACTGGCTTATTTGCTGGGGAACGTCGAAAAAGTGTAATGTTTACTTATTCAATGATAGATATTAATGATACGGTAATCATTTACAGTTGCTCTCCGGCTCTCTGACTCTCCGCAGTGGCTATGTCGCTCTAATCTTATTGTATGGCCCCCGCGTCTTTCCTTATGGAATTAATAAGAAACAATGACGCATAAGTACACGGTATAATGTTAATACCATTTCACCATAAAACTAAGTAGGTAAAGGGTTATACCTACTGCAATAGTAAGTTGATGTTTTTGCCCCATCTTCACTATTTCCAAAGAGATTTATTTAATGTCTTTGACTATTTCAAACAGGCGTAGTGATTTATTTATGTAAACAAAACATATTATGTAAGTTATGAAGTCATATAAAAAAAATAACAGCATATCCACAGTTTGTTGAAAACACGCTCGTGATACAGGCTAAAATTACACAGCACAAGTCCTCATGTAATATCAATTAAAATATATAATAAAATACCGAACAACATAAAAATTGAACAAAATGATGAAATATTTACGAGTACTAAACGGCTCAGAAAACGAATGGTCGAAAAATGCAGTATTATACTCTGAATGATTTTTTTTAATGATGACATCAAAATGGGATAACTTTTGTTCACTTTGAGACGATAATTTTAATTATTTTATTAGACTTTTTTTTTATTGGAATTTTTTTGTTTGATTTAAATTTTTAATAATCGTTCAATCTGTGACATTATTCATTTTTATTTTTATTTTGTACCTAATGAATTGAATTGATCTTTGAATGATACCCATTATTGTTATTATTATGCTAGGTATTTTACTTACTTCAAATTAATTGAATTTTTAAAGCTATAATTGTAATCATTTAAAGGTGATATTATTTAGTTAAATTGATCAGTTTATTTTATTTTTATTTTTAACACATTGACTGCCACCGCGGTCACCGGTGACCGCTAACAATAGTTTTTCTATTGTGGCAGTCAAAGCCTTAATGATAACTGAATAATAATTATATCCTATTTTTAAATTACGACGTACACACGGCTACATATCAAGCTATACAAAACTAGTTTACGCTGGTCTCGCATTGTATAGGATTTCCGTATAATGATAGATCAGCTTACACTGGAAATGTATAGCTTGATATGTAGCCGTGTGTATATACAGTATTAATTTCAAGCATGCTACTCTTCTTACTGTATCTAGTAATTGTTGTGCCCGACAGGGTCCATGTGAACCATATTATTAAGATCTTGTACACACATGAGATATGCAATAAAGATTTGAATTTGAATTTGTTCGTAGCAAATACGTGGTACCTAATTACCTATTGAGGATTCATAAGTTCACTAGTGAATATTTTACCAAATCACACTATAATTGCTTTGACAGCCTATTATGGCTGAAGATTACGATCTTGTCCGTTATCAGATATTGCAGGTAGATAACAAAGTAAAAACCAAACTTTCTTATCTTTAGATCAAAATTCTCAGAAATTCATTGGGTAAAACAGATCATCATAATGTCTTCCTATCAAACGGAGATAGATAAACGATTGAACGTGTATTGCCAATTATAATTATCGAGTTCAATTAAGGTATCAGCGTTGATCTTGTACCGAAAACAATGTTCAGTGCAACATACAATTAAAACATGTCTGAAATTCCGGATTATAAAACACTGTAGGTATGTAGATATAAAATAACAAATAGGTAAATAAAAAACCGGCCAAGTGTGTATCGGACCACGCACAATGAAGGGTTCCGTAGTTGGAATTATATTATCCCAAGAACAAACTTATTATTGTAGTTGGTAAGTTTGTACGTACAATATTAAGAGATTTAACATGTTATTTTAAGACCATAGACTTCTTACAAGTTTTCCTGTAATCGATTTTCAATATATTTTTTTTAACATGGTAGACTTATTTGCACTCATATTTCAACTTAATCGGTCCATTAGATTCGGAGCAAATTGGTTATTACAGACGGACAGCCAAACATAGGACACACAGACACGATCCTATAAGGTTTCCGTTTTGTAATTTGGACGTACGGAAACCTAATATCGACGATGATACAAATAGTTTAGTGGCTAATTTATAACCTACCTTACCTTTTTTAACCTTATTAGTACTATTTGTTCTGTTCCCGCAGAAAAAACCATGGAAACGGTTTTCGGGGGCATAGTTCTTAAGTTAAAATTTCTATAAACTTTGTATATTGCATTGAGTTAAATAACTAGAGACGCAAACCTCATTAAAATGTGCCAAAACATTTTAAACGCGACGACGCGCGACGTAGCTTTGCGCACTAAACATTTAAAAGTAATAAGATACTGATTCTTATTCTTATTAAAAAGTTATTATTAAGTTATTACTATTAATATATTTAGGTTCACTTCGGTTAGCGTCACACAGAGCACTGAACTGACGTTAGCTACGCATATGGCTGTTGCCATATGTCCAGTGGTAATGCCTTAGCGCGGTAATTACTAATCTAGTATAACCAAAATCAAAATATAAATAGTTTGTTTCACATACTCGTAAACCAACATGGGAACTTATGATACGGCAGAAGCTAGGTGCAACGTTCCAATTAGTCGTTTCCTATGGAGAAGAGCTGGCAAGAAACTCCACGGTTACTGTTTTAAAAATAATTGGCTTTACAATATTATCAAATAACAGTGTTAATAGGTATGGGAGAGCAGTGTAGGCCTTTCAACAATTACCAGGTACTTAACAAAATAGAAAAGTGCCAACAAATCTACACTCTACTAGGCCTACAACATTCTCACATTCACAAAATAGAAAATAATCTATATAACAGATTAATCACATGATTGCAATTACAACTACAGTAACAAATCTGAATAAATATCATGTCCACAAAAGCCACTAATATAGAATAACATATATATCAATGATATATAAATAAATAAATTAAAAAAAAAACAGCAGTCGCACGGGTCGATCGCCGTGGTCAGTCCATGGATGGGTGACCATCCACTACATATTGAGATCCTCTGCTGTCTATTGTAGATTTTGACTGTCGTTACTGGTAGCCTGAAATCTGTAAACTAGTCTTACCAAGGGGTATCACGTTACCCAGTAACTAGGTTGTAGAGAACAGATACACAGAGAAGGTAGTCCTTCTAAGTAAAATAGCATTCAGCTGCATCCGGTTCAAAGTCAAAGTCAAATCATTTATTTCAAATAGGCACGTAAAATGCACTTTTGAACGTCAAAAATTACAAAAATAGTTAAATGATAAATGATTTTATTTCTGTAAGTAGGTTTTTACAAACACTTTTACACGTCAATCATATTTTAAAACTAGATGAGGTCGGCGTTTCGTATCTGACTCTGAGAAGAAAGGCCGAAACAAACTCAGAGGTCACAGTCTCTTTTAAAGTCCAGACATAATCTTGGTCTAATCATCTGAAGACCATGTAGACCCAGGCAGGTCCTTTTGGGCGGAGCACCGTCGTGCCCTCGTAGAGGCGATCGACAGCGGCAGCGACCTCTCGCGCCCGGCCCTGGTTCAAGCCATGGTCCGGGACGAGAGGGAATGGGAGGCAGTCACCTCCTTCTGCGAAGCAGTCATGCTAGCGAAGGAGGTGGCGGGATGGGAGAGGGAGAGAGCGGCCACCGTAGGCGCGGGCCTGCGGGCGGTGAGTAATGGGTAGCTCACCGTCCGATCAGGACCAGGCCCGTGCCGGACGGCGCGTACGTGTTCCACGCGCGCCTCAAAGAGATGTCAGCAACGACGAGGGGGCCCATTAGGGCCCAAGCCTGTCGGGTCAGCGGAATTGTCCGAAAGGGGTACCGCTGCCCCGGAACATAAAGGGCCAAGGAAGGAACACGGGTGGGTTTTAGTCAGTAAGAGTCTGACACTCACTTTGATGATTTCACATACTGAAAAAAAAAAAAAAAAAACAAAAATGCAGGTCCTTTACTTTGTGTATTTAATTTCATCACCACTCCTCTCAAAACGGTGAAGGAAAACATCGTGAGGAAACCGGCATGTCCTAGAACCAAAAATTCGAAGATATGTGACATCCACCAACCTGCACTGGGCCCGGGAGGTGGATTATGGGCCTCTCCTGCAGTGGGAATATTATAGGCTAGCTATGTTATATTTATGTTATGTACCTACCAACTGGAAAGTTCTTGATTAGGTTAAAATTATGTGAAAATTAATGTTTTCTATTTGATCGCCAATTCATCATCATCATTTCAGCCGAAAGACGTCCACTGCTGGACATAGGGCTCCCCCAAGCGCCGCCACCTCGACAATTTCCGTGCTTCCCGCATCCAGCGGATTCCTGCGGCTTTCACAAGGTCATCAGTCCACCTTGTGGGAGGCCTTCCTACGCTACGTCTTCCGATACGCAGTCGCCACTCCAGAACCTTTCGGCAATTTGCGAGTAATGTGCCCCGCCCAGTTTTTGGCAATTTTTCGAGCTATTTCGGTTACCTTGGTTCTCCTGCGGATCTCTTCATTTCTGATTCGATCACGTAGGGAAACTCCAAGCATAGCCCTCTCCATTGCCCTTTGGGCGACTTTTAGCCTTCTAATAAGGCCCATTGTGAGCGACCACGTTTCAGTTCCATAGGTCATCACTGGCAACAAGCACTGGTCAAAGACTTTCGTCTTGAGACACTGCGGTATGTGGGACGAGAAGATATTGCGTAGCTTCCCGAACGCTGCCCAGCCGAGTCGGATTCGACGATTGACCTCTTTCTCGAAGTTGGACCTACCTAACCTATTCTATCGCCAATTACTTTGAATGAATTTAATAAATTATTTATGTCAAACATATGAAATAATAAATTCAAATTGACAGACTGGAAAATTTACACTTAGCCCTCTTAATTATTTTTCACGCATTTTTTTATTCAAAATGCTTGTTACTTACCTAGAAATGCAAATATATTTTCGTGGAGGTAGCGTAGCATGTAGCTGTTTGAATTCACCCATATTGTACTCCATATCGGCTAACAGGATTTGGTACTGTCCTACGAGCACAGCAATTATCCGATTATAACTATCGGCTCTCTCTCTAGGCGTTTAGTGTAGGTAGTGTTTGAGTGAGTAAGGGGATTATGAACTGTTGGATTGTGTGAAATTCCAGTGGCTCGGAAAATCTGTGTAGTGAGTGAAGTTAGCTGTTAGTTAGATTACAAAATACGTGGTAGAAAATGTTTTTTTTGTTCCACATTACACTAACACAAGATCCATTCATCATAATCTACCCATTGCTTTTTTACATATATTTCTTTCCGTTTTTGTAGTGGAGCTGGGCTCCTTTAACAAACATTGGCCCTTCCAGCTTTGGAGATAGAGAGGTGGAAGAAGAGTATGGAGGCCTTTGCCTAACAGCGGGACACTAAAGGCTAAATTAAAAAAAGAGAAAAATATTAGGTCAGTATATCAAGGAGATGAGAACTAACCTACTTGCGTTTGGACTATTATCAAAATCGTGATCACCGATGTGGTTCCGTACGTGGTTGTAATGGTAATGCTAACAATGTCGACATTGACAAATAACGGCTAAATAACGACAGTTATTGTGTAATATTGTTGAAATTACTGCACTTTAGAGTTATTTTTTTAATTTAAATGGTAAATAGATTACAGTGCTTTGTATTTATCGTGAAATAACGGAGTTTATTAAACGTTTACATCGAAATAACGAAAGGGTGAGAACAGTTATTTGAATGTTATAATAAATGGAGTATAGATACATTATGGTTTAATACTTATACAAAGAGTACCTACCTTACAGCAAAATTTTTGATGCACGATTATAAATATTACGAGAATAAAATTTTGTTGTAGTGATCCTCATATTTGCTTAGAACTACGAAATATTTTCAAACAGCCAAATTCAATACATCTCTTTGTCTCGACATGATCCAAGTGTGTCGTTAACGAGAAACGTGACATCCAACATGCAATAAGGATTTGTAAGTCAATACTGTCGTGTTGAACATAAATCGAATGACGTCACCAATGACAATAATTACTAATGCAAACAGGTAACTAAGCCGAACAATTTGTCTGCGCAATGAACAAACGAGCTGTTTACTTGGTACAACTATTTACCTCAGCTCTTGAACAATAATTATTCTATTATCTCACAAATACTCGTTACCATTCTAATAAGGTATGATACGAGACAGTTGCTTTTCATCATTATTTTTTTTTCTCTATAATTTGTGTGGTACTTTTTATTGCCTATGCTACAGTCGCGTACATCATTTGGCTTATCTACGTAAACTTTATAAATTTTAAGGTTTTATTGCTAACAATTAATTTTATGACCAGCACTTTATTTAGCAAAATTATGCTATACTATTATGTTTAGGTACTTCAAGAAAACTAAGAGAATTTGATCAAAATTGATGATTGTGTTCAAATACCTATACCTACTTAGTTATTTTTCATCAATCATTATACATACGTTCATATATTATATTATATAAGGTGTATCTATTCATACACGAAATATTTTAAGAGAAACATCTCTAGGTGGTAAAAAGTCATAGAAGCGATTTTTTTAAAAATAGTATTCTATATTTTTACATAATTATTATAATTTTAAAATTCCTTGAGACGGTGGCGGCACGAGCGCTGTGAATTTTGATAATTAATCATCATAACAAGTAATTTTAAATATATATTTTTTAAATAATATACTTAGATTTAAAAATAAATCATTTCCATGGCTTCTTTATCACCTGAGGTGTATCTCTTAAAATATTTCGTGTTTGAATAGATACATCCTATATATCAGAAATGAAATTGTCCGGAAAAGAACCGGAGTTACCGACATAGCTTGCAGAGTAAGCAAGCTGAAGTGCAGTGGGCTGGCCATGTTTGTCGATGGACCGATGGCCGCTGGAGCAAACGAGTCCTGGAGTGGAGACCCCGTATCGGCAAGCTTAGTGTGGGAAGCCTCCCAGCTAGATGGACCGACGGCGTTAAAAGGTGGTTGGGTGTGGAAGGCTGAGGATAGGGTGTTGTGGCGCAGCCTGGAGGGGCCTATGTCCAGCAGTGTACTGCGATACGCTGAGTTGATTGATAATACGTCTGCAGTTTTGCCTGAGTTCCTTTCATGGAAATCACATTGTCTGTTCCGTTTTCTTCATTTCCAGATACCTATACTCCATTTCTTATAAGATTAGACAAATAACTGTTCTCACCCTTTCGTTATTTCGATGTAAACGTTTAATAAACTCCGTTATTTCATGATAAATACAAAGCACTGTAATCTATTTACCATTTACGTTAAAAAAATAACTCTAAAGTGCAGGAATTTCAACAATATTACACAATAGCTGTCGTTATTTAGCCGTTATTTGTCTAATGCTATAGTTAAAGTATAGATAAATAACATAAAATCACGCCTTGTTTCCCCGAAAGGTTAGGCAGAGGTGTACCCATAGTAGGAACACCCACATTTCGCCAATTATTTTTACGTCCCATGTAATAGGGCGAGGCTTTTGCCATCAACCGGGCATAAATCCAAACTCCGGGCTGCTACTGAGAAATTGCTAATGGAAAACCCAATAACACTTCGCCCGACCGGGTATTGACCGGGTATCTAACCCAGGACCTCATGCTCAGCAGTAGCGCTTGCGACCACTAGATCACCAAGGCAGTCACCTAGATAAATACTGTTTTGGTATGTAAATAATACATTCTCGGGCGTTAAGATAACTATCGATATATACAGACATTCAAGCGTGGTCACTAATCTAAAACGCCCCGCCCGACCGAAATTCAGACACTACCATACAACTGGTAAGCAATAGCAATAACTACGAGTATACTCCATTTACTACAAATTACGGCTAAATAACGACAGTTATTGTGTAATATTGTTGAAATTACTGCACTTTAGAGTTATTTTTTTAATGTAAATGGTAAATAGATTACAGTGCTTTGGATAAATCGTGAAATAACGGAGTTTATTAAACGTTGACATCGAAATAACGAACGGGTGAGAACAGTTATTTGTCTAATGTTATAATAAATGGAGTATAGTGACTTGCATCTCTAAGAACAACGGAACAATACGCACACTAACTTAGCCTATCTTCTCTTCTTTTTGCCATTAAAATCATAAGGAACGTAGCTGATTGTATATTTTCTAATCAGTGCATGGCCAACAGACCATGCCCAGACTTTTGTTGAATGTTAGCGACGCGCCGGATGCCGTATTTAAAAAAAAAAAAATCTTTATTTAAGACACACAGTCCATAAAAATTGTTACATACAAAGAACCTGTTAGTAGGGTTGTTAGTAGTACACACAATTTTTTACAAACAATAAGATAAAATAAAACAATATGGTGTTAGATTTGTTATTAACAAAACATACGTACAAACGTACGTATCTAATGTCCGTCAAAACGTACGTACGTATTGTCTCAGTCATTTGGATTTGACAAAAAACTTATATCAGCTTTTATTTAATACACAAAAAAGTGTTCTTAAAAAATTCGTATTTTGCAATAAAGCCAACAATGGAGATTTTAAGTCGGATTCCATTTTTTTAATGATGAAACGCAACGTTGCTGAGCTCGCGCGGCGTCGGCGCACCGCAACCCAGCGTAAACACTTTAAGGTGATCCCCTAGCGTGAGCTTTCGGTCCTCCTCTATCCCGTCATAGCGGGGACGCTCTGTCCCACTCCCTATGTATGCCGAATTCACACAATTTTGAAATAAAATGTGAATTATTATGATTTTTAAATTATCTATCCATTAGTGTAACTCTCAAATTAATGGAACGTCAACTTTAGCAAAAGATGCATGCAATCAATAATTTTAGTACTTTTTTTACACGGAGATTTCAAATGTACTTATAATAAAAATAAATAAGAACGTGCAATGTGATGATAGGATATCGTAAATTAATAATGTGTTTTTAGATGTAGTTTATTTCTTTTAATTAATGAGTTAATAGCCTTTGAAAACGCGTTTTGCTCGGGGTAGCGCCTTAATACGGGGGCGGCGTCAACTTATGGGTAGCGCCAACGCTGCGTAGGTACAGCGTAGGCGATAGGGGCCTGCGCAATTTATACGCTACGCTAACGCCCGAATTATGCTTACACTGGACAATGGACAAGTACTCTTAAGAAACAACTTCGTTTATGCGTTTATCGACTTACGACTGGCGGATTCGACCAAATGCCATGTTATATCAGAGTAACTAACCCTTGAATAATTTTACTCAAATTTTACTCGTTGGTATTCGTATTTTTTTTTTAATTATTATTATTTTTTTTTGACTTTTTTTTTTGCCTTTTTTTTAATTTACTAATTTTATTTTCGTTTTACTCATTGGTTTAAGTTCGTTTGCGTTTTTACATCATAAACATAGAGGAGCCAATACTGGGTATTATTACTCTCGAGTTGATGAATGAAGATGTAGGGTTACATGTTCATTCGATGTACGTATAAGCCAACTAAAATGGAAATACAATTGTTTATAAAGTGGAGCGTACGATTTTATGTCCACGTAATTTTGCCGGTTTAAAATGGTGTCAACTTTACTGTCAATGACACTCGAATGTGTTCTTTCATCACTGTCGGAATCTTCGATCATATTTCGTAAACGTTGCATTATAAAAAAAAAATATCCTTTCAAATCACAAAACTACAAGAAATTAACTATCCACATGCGCTCAAGGATCAACTGAGAACCACAAACTCAAAAGTTCCCAGTCTGTTGTGAACTTTTTCAACAAAGCATACGAAAACAGCCGGTAATGTACCGGCCTCCATTACATTACTCTCGGATAACTTGTTTACTCGATGCATTTTGGCGGTATAGCGACTTACTCTCGGATAGACAGTTATTCCGGGATTAAGATTTGGTAAAACGAAAAGTTCTCTCTAGAGTAATTAGTGATTTTACACATAGGGAAGTGTCCAAGCTTAGAGTATAATTGTACTTTGAAATAGTTTATATTTCAGTTTTTAGAATATCGCTAGTCCATGTCCGGACACACTGTATACACGAACGATTGTCCGTCGTAATTCCGTATTTCGCAACCAAGCACAAGTCGGTATCCGTTTTGTTAATGACAGTATCAGAACGATGTGAACATTAGCTAAGCGTAAAACCCCTTCACACGACGTATGAGTAACACCTACGCTGTAGGCGCGGCGTAGGCAATGCTACGCGGCCTCTACGCGGCCTCTATGCGGCCTCTATGCGGCCTCTACGTGGCTGCTACGCTATGTAAACGTCTGAATAACACTTACGCTGGACAAATATTCTAAAAAGTCAACTTGATTTATATTATACGTTTACAACTGAAGCATGATAACCGCCTCTGTGGTCTAGTGGTAAAACCACCTGTCTCAGATCCAGAGGTCCCGAGTTCGATTCCCAGCGGGGGCAAAAATTTCTGCTCGGTTTGGTTGGTGGTAGGGCTTGTTCTAAGTTCGCCTGGCTAGCTACCACCATCTTATCTAAGTCTGTCGCCAAATCAACAATGTTAACAGCATTTGTTGTGTTTCGGCAGTTAGAGGTAAGATAGCCAGTTCCTCTGTGGTTGAGGATTCCGGGTGAAGCTCGATTTCATCTTCGGTCGTATCATCACTTACCATCAGGTAAGATGAAGGCCAAGAGCCTCCCCGTTGTATGTAAATATATATATATATAGTTAAGCTTATCTACAGGAACGAGTGTTCATAGTAATTTCTTATATCACAACAAACAACACAAGCAATTTCAGTTCAGAATCCGTGTTGTTTATTATAGTTTCTGCAATTTTTTATAGTATTTAAGACTTCTACTCAACATTAGCAAAGCGTATAGATCTTAACACGTTTATTTATTTAATTATTATTCACAAAATCCACAGCTCTTTGAAATTATAACTTAAAATATATAAGCTAGTCTTACAGCCAATTACGGATTTACAATTTAATAGCAATACAATACATGCAGCAGAAACAAACATAGAATCATGTGAAATGCTAGCACCAACTATACCCAAAGTCTCAAATTCAGATAATTTATGTAAACAAAGGGGATAACATACCAAAAAAATATCTTTGTAATGGTAATTCACATAAAATGGCGAAAAAAAAGGTTCCACTTTCTTTTAAGTACTGAATTTAATAAATAATAATTAAAAAATAATCATACCGTAATTATTTTTATAAATTTTCGGGTTTAAACAAAGTTATTAAAAAAAGGAGATTTTCTGGTATAAAATATTTTATGATACTGGTAACAATGCAGGAGATCCAAACATTTTCACATTTTTTACATCTTCAATAACACTAATATTACAACTCTCATTTATAGATTCATATTGTATGTAGCATATCTAGCCACATTTTGGATGAAAACGCCTGTAAACTGTTTCGAGTGGAAATCGATTTTAGGAGGCCTACGTCTAGCAGTGGACTTAAAAGGGCTAATTATGACGATCATAGGCTGTGTTTCCGACACACGACATAAAACATTGTTTGGCAAAGGTATTTTGTTTGCATAGTTCTTATAAATAATTCACTTTAATTTCATAGATGATTATTTATAATAAATAATAATGATAAAATGTTTTGCACCACTATGCTGTTATTTTGACAGTGACATTTCTTGACATTACATAGTTTACAAAAATTATCTGTATTTAGAGACTTTGGGTATAAGCATTTCTAAGTGTACAGTGTGAGTGAGTGTGTAGGATTCTGCATGAGGAGTTGCGAATGGGTGTGTGAAAATGTTATAGTGGTACGTATGAGGTGATTGTCCGTATACCTCCTATTCAGTTCGATTTAGATTTAGCACTCTATTATAACCTTGATTTAAAAGCTTCAAGCAAAATCTAGTCAAACTACATTACAAGTACATGATATTGCGATTTACTTGGTTTTAAGTATGTATAACAGATGTAGGACCATTCTCACCCTACGGCAGTAGATAAAATGCCATTTGGTCATCAGGCGCCTGTCACAGCGACACGACGCGGACGTTGTGACGAACACTCCAAAACTGCCTCCCTGGCTTTGTACTCTGCGCTCTAGAGTCCGCCGCTTGTGGTTAACAATAAAATGAACTTAACTGTTACGTACCGTTTTAGGCTTGTTATGTTTTTTACCCAATTTCCTAACATGAATTGAAAATATCGACCGAAATATTCATCTGAAGTTTTTAATGTTAGTTTAGTGCTTTATTTTATTTATTTATTTACATCAGACACATTGATCCATATTTTTGTTAGTATACTTAAGGGCCTATACTACCTCAAATGGCTTAGCATGATTCTCCGTTATGTCGAAAATACTGCAGCATTAATTTTGAAATAAATATATGGTAAAGTTGAGGATTAATGTTAAGTACTATGTTAGCCGAAAACACGATTCCATAAAATTTTCACAATAGAATTTTTTTTTCCAAAGTTACCTCCAAACCGAACAATAAACCGCTGGTATTCAAAAAATACTTCAAATTAGATAATCAAACTTTGCATATTAACTGAACTAACTATAAAGCAGGTCTTATGTTATTTTTTTTTTTAAATGACCATTATTTTCACCGTAAAACGAAATTACCTAAACTATCGGCGCCTTGGAGCCTTTTCCCTGCCGCCCTGTCTCGCTTGCTCGCGTGACCGGTAGTAAAGTGTGCGAGCGAGATACAGAGTGAGGTGGCGCTGAGGTTGTATCTAAGACTCTTAAGAATTATGTTAGTAACCAAAGATTCAAATACACCCTACAATCAGACTATTATAACAAAAACTAAATAGTAAGTAGAAGTACATAAATAACACACCCACATAAACAAAATCACAATCATCTTTAAATTCATTAAAAAGTTTAAAATCACCAATATTATTTAAAATCAAGAAATCCATTAAAATCTCTAAATTCATTAAAATCATAAAACATAAATAAAAACAAGAAAGTAAAAATTAAAACCAATATAATTTCATCAGTTGTTGCTCCTTTTGACATGCAACTGTACAGAATGCCACAATAAATACCTCCTTACAACTTTGAGAGCAGATGCGTTAATCTCAGTATTTCTACATACTAATAAGGAATAAAAGTTCCTTACCTACAGAGTAAAAATGGCCCCAACCTCCTTACTAATAAACGTTGTATAGATAGTGTCTGTATAGTTACACAACGCTTTGTCTTCTTCCATCGAAAGTCAAATTACTGACGAATGAAAGAGAGAATATATATATCGGTGTGTAACTATTCACTTGATATAATACGAGGCAAGTCTCTTATTTATAATTTATGTATCAAAGTAACGTCAAGAAACGTCAATGTCAAAATGACAGGACAGTGGTGCAAAACATTTTATCATTAATTTATTTTATAAATAATCATCTTCAAAATTAAAGTGAATTAATTACAGGAACTATGCAAACAAAATACCGTTGCCAAGCAATGTTTTGTGTAGTGTGGCGGAGCACGGCATATGATCGCCATAATCAGCCCTTTTAAGTCCACCGCTAGACGTAGGCCTCCCAAAATCGATTTCCACTCGGATCAGTTTACAGCCGTTTTCATTAAACCTGGCTAGATATGCTACCTACAATATGAATTAAAGATGTTAATAATTTGAAAATGTTTGGATCTCCTGCCAGTTACCAGTACGAGTATTATAAAATACTAGCTGACCCGACAGACTTCGTTCTGTCAAAAGCTATTTGACTGTGGCAGTTTGTCTACGCGCAAAGGAAATATAATATAAACTCCACTACTCTACCCTACCCTACCCTGCCCTACCTACCTACCTACCTACCCTACCCTACCCTACCCTACCCTACCCTACCTACCCTACCCTACCTACCTACCTACCTACCTACCTACCTACCCTTTTTTTTTTTTTTTTTTTTTTTACTCTGAGAAATGCATTACGCATGCCCGCTCGTCGGGGGACGAGACGGGGTATGTGGGACTCCCTGCCAAAATGGCAGAATACCCACTAAAACTCAGCGGAGTTCCCTCATCGCCTTGATGGGAGGGTCATGGGAAACCGGCACAGCCTTTACGTCCACAACCCTCCCGGCGCATGCCCGCCTAACTGGCGGGCCCCGCATGCCCCTCAGCCTGGGGGCGATATGGGAATGACCGGGAACACCTGGCCATTCCCGTCCGACACTGGTAGAGGCCTGTGCAATACAGGCAAGGGTGCCCCCGCACCCGTTGCCTGCTGGCCTCCACCTGGGACCTCGCGCCAGACGATCTCGCGTCCAGGCGCCCCTGGTCCCCCCGCAACGGGTCAGGTTAGTGGCCCCGCCGCCTACCACTTTTCGGCCGCAGAGGATAGGGAGAGCGGCCAACGCAATACCGACACTCCTCTTCCTCTGCGGCCCCACCGCGTCCGCCATTCAACGGTGGCGACCCCGTCAAGGCCGCGGAAGGTAGGGAGAACGGCTCACCGCAATACCGGCACTCCTCTCCCGCCGCGGCCTCCCACACTCAGCCGCGATGCCGCCCATTCGACATCGCGGCCCGCCTCAGTTGCGATGTCGCCAAAGCGGCACCGCAACCTACGGCCGCTACGTCGTCGGCTTAGCCGCAAAAGCCCTGACGAGCGGCCCCCTCCTCGGGTTCCTCTTAGCTTCACCGTGGCCCTCCAAGCCACGGCTACTGAGCCCCCCCGCCTCGACAATGCGGGAACCCACCGGGGGGGACCTACCTACCTACCCTACCCTACCCTACCCTAACCTACCCTTACCCTATCTACCTACGTAAAACAATGATTAGCGAAATCGGTGCAGCCGTTCACAAATTGTTTTTTTTTTTTCGTATTTTCTCACCTTTTAAACCTTCCCTGGACTACGACAAACATTTCAAAACCAAAATCAGCTAAATCGGCCCCGCCGTTCTCGAGTTTTAACGAGACAAACGAACAGCAATTGATTTTTATATTATATAGATTTTATACCAGCAGATCTCCTTTTTTTAATAATTTTGTTTAAAACCGAAAATTAATAAAAATAATTACGGTACGATAATAGTTTAACACTTTTTTTCTAAAATCAGTACTTAAAAGAAAATTGTTTTTTTTTTTTAATGTGAATTACTATTACGAAGATAATTTTTTGATATATTATTCCCTTTGTTTACATAAATTATCTGAATTAGATTTTGGGGTATAGTAAGACGAATCCGAAAATCCACAAGTATGTCTTTCTCTAAGCAAAACTGTAATATCTTCGTGTTGTCGCAAAATGAAAACAAATTACGAAACACAAGGACACACTTTTCTTACTTAAGGCAGGGGGACAAATAAGCTTGCTCTTTTTATTCAGTTATCGCGTCACAACCAGTGCCATACGTATCATAATGCTTTTCATTTTATTATCAGAGGAGCGGGGTAGGGTGAGACAAGGGACGAGTTCCCGAGGCGCGATCGAATCGTTCACACTTTTAATTTAGTTGCTCCTAATGTATGCGAATAACTGAGTAAGGAGGGTAGCATCCCCGCTCGCTACCTCACTGTTAAACAACTATCACGCGTAGGGTGCGTTAGGCCTTAATAGTTTTCCCCTCTGCTTCCATACATTATGCAAATACGCCAGTGATATGTCAGCCAGTACACTTGGGACTTTTATTGTTGTTCGTGAGTTTATTCCCTTTTATTAAGTTAACTTTAATTAAATTCAAGCCGACGTATTTGTAAGGCCGATTGACTGAAAGGTATTAGGCGCCGAGATTTATCCGCTTACATGTTGGCTTAGCGATGCGGAGTGCTAGCGTTAATGGCTAACGGATTTGAAATAATTGGATAACGATAGCGCTTAGGGGCTCTCGGCTAAATAGTAACAGCCTCACGGGTCGATCGAAGGTTAAGCTACGCTTTCCGTGGTCGGTTCTTGGATGGGTGAACATCTCTTACATATCAAAACCCCACCGTGCCTCGGAAAGCATGTTAATGCCGGCTGTCATTCGTGGATCTTTGACATTCGTTACGGGTCGTCAGAAGCCCGAAAGTCTGACAACCAGTCTTACCAAAGGGTGTCATATTACCCATTAACTGGGTTGTGGAGGTCAGATAGGCAGTCACTTCGTGTATTCAGCTGAATCTGGTAAGACTGGAAACCGAGCCTAACAAACTTCGGAAAAAGAAAGGCAGATTGATAGCATTTCGAAACGCACAATAACCGTGTGAATATTGCCTACTGTTAGGTCTGGATAGGTTTTGTTCTATGTTGCTCTAAAAAGCTATTATTGGACCCCTAATTTATTGTTTTCATTATATTCATCCAACTTACAAATCAATGGGTGTGTTATGATTACAGATCGGATATTCGGATGCATATTCACCTAAAGTTGAGATGTCTGATGATGTATCTACCTACCTAAGTAGGCGAGGTTATATTTACGCTCAATCAGGATACAGTATTTAATTTAATAAAAAAGGTGATTAAGGTGTGTTTTAACTAACACACACCTTACACCCTATATACACATATTTGCATCAGCGGTTAAACATTAATTTTAAATAAATACATGTGCATCTGAATAGCTATGCAGTCCCAGAATCCCGGGGTTTTTTGTTAAATAAATATATTTTTTTAAAGTCGCTTCCATACTATGCACCCGACCATTTATGCATTCTTGGTGTTCCAGGCATCCCGGGTTTTTTTTTTACATAAATATATTTTAAGAAGCCGCTTCCATACTTGCATAGCTAAATATTAACTTTAGGTAAATATGCATCCGAATATCCGATCTCTAGTTATGATTTATGAACTTATGATAAAATAAGTGGTTTTTCAATATTTTCCTAAAGAACTGTACACTTTTTACAAATTTAGTTTTGATTGAAGAAACTTTTTTGTTAATCTATTAATTTGATAAAATACCAGGTATCTACAATTATATTTTATTCATGTGTGTCTGTTGAAACCCTATGAGTTAATTAAAAATGTGTCGACTGAAATAAACTGTATCTGTATCTAGCGACGTACCTACTACATGATCATTTGGCCAGAGGCAAGTTTGTTTATTGTGTCGTGCGGTATTTCAGAGCAACCCTTACGCGCTCAAGGAGGGCGGCGGCGAGATGTCTGCGTGGACGTCGGCCGGCCTTCAACCCTCCGGCGGCTACTACCCCTACGACCCCACACTCGCAGCCTACGGGTAAGTCCCCAGGGTCCAAGAGACCCCACAGGTCCACAGCGCCCGCGCCACTTTAGATAAAGCCCGCGCCGCGCCGCACCCGGATTAACATAATACCTCCCTATCGAGACTTATCTCTCTAATAGATTGCAATGCGAAAGGCTCATGTTTGTATTTGGCGACTCGTTTTGACTTTAATAAATTTTGTTATGTCGTGCATATGTACCCCTAACATGTTTTAGTGTTTATTGGATTCGGACGCGTTTTACTGAGTGATCGTTTTAAACAATGCCCCCTTCTGAATACATTAGCATACTTGAAGCAAAATTAAAACATTGTCTCTACAATGTACCCCGTGTCAGCTTTCTCGTTGAGTTGATGTGTTTATAAGGTTTGTTAGATTATTTTGTACCCAATAATATTTGCTAGTTAAATTGTCATAAAATATTCGTCATAACGATCTGTCATTGTGTTCGGCTGGATATTAGACCGTTTTGTGTGTACAACCGTCGGTTCGTCGGTTTCATATTACTCATTTGACGTTGTCAAATCACATGTTATAATTAACTTGTTGACATTTCATACGTGATCGTTAAAAGCCAGTAACTATAGCCCGACATAAGATTTACTAAGATTGGTTAAATATAGATAATGTGCGGCCGATGCCGTGTTTAACAGTTCATACAATTAGTATTATACAGGTTCCTTTAATATATGCGGTAAACATATCCATTAAATAGGTAATACATATGTTGTTTGAGGAATATAGGAATGTGGATAATAGTGAAGTGTTCTCTCTCTCTCTCTGTAAACATATACTTAGTTACTATGTATAAATTAAAATTAGATACCCATTTAACAAACGACATTACGAGATATGGTCTTCGTGATATTGTCACGTATAGCATTGTTTTAGAGTCGACGATTCGCTCGATATCCTTTAGCATTATTAATACAATGTCACAGAGTGGGAAAATGCAACTCATAATGGTAACGACTTATATATACTGCTATTTTATCATTAAAAGAAATTCAAGTGCACCGATGAAGGCATACATACATACACGTAGTAGTGCGCTAGGCAATGCGTGTCGGCCGCAAGGGACAAATGACCGAGTAACCACTCCCGGTTGTTCCCCGTCTCGTTTCGACACGTACATACCAGCGCCTCTGACAGAGACGGATGACGCCACATCCATTCGCACTAGTGCTTGATTAATTCACAGTTTTTCTTTGAAACGCGATCGCACGACGTGTTGCGTTGACGTTTTCGGCAAACTTATCAACCCGTCAGACTTGTCGACGAGTAAGGGTGGCCTCTTATTCAATTTTATTTATATCGGATCGTCTACACAAACTTGTCGTCTATAAATCGGTAACGGTCGTCATAAGAGTGTCATAACAATGTATTATGCAGACGCATCAATTAAATATACGTTTCACGGCGCACTTGAAATTTATCCGTCCATGAATCACATTGAAACTGCCTGAAAATAAAAACAAATCATGATACATCAAAGCGGAGTTATGCTGACAATTCGGCTGCGCTCGACTTAATATATAGCAGGCGGTGCGTTATAATCTAAAAATAATTAGAGGCGACATTAGTTTTTATGCGTAAAAAAGACTTGACGTTACGGTATCGTGGCGGGACGAGCACGGAAATACACCGTGATATATAGCGCTCCCGATGTTCCAACACAATTGTTCACTACTCCGACGCACGCATAGGATGATCACTTTACATTTCTCTAGCCATTATACTTTCGAAAAACTTAATTACAACCTCCAAAGGTATTCAAATAAAACATTTTCGCAATACTTTGCTGTCCCAAGCTCTATTTGCAAGTGTAATTACAGACAGTTGCCAACGAAATTGTTGTGTATTCATTTCAAAAGAAAAACTTCATAAGAGGCCCATAAAACGTTCCGGGGGTCGCAATAAGTTAGCCGGACCGAATAAATAGCCTCACAAAGAAACAGCTACGGTGAAAAGCGTACATAAGCAACAAAACTTGGCCGCGAGTGTAGGCGCTCTCGAGTTAAGTACCGTTGGCGTATTATTTGGAACAGCCTGTAATCTGCCACGCCCGCCGCGCGCCGAAATGAAAAATTACTCAGCTATTTTTAACAAAAGTCTCGAGCACAGAAAACGTACAAAAATTAGAGAAAAGAGACGAGGGAGCACTTGTACCGCACCATTGAGATCAAAATGCGCAGGAAATTACCGCGCCCCGAGCACGGAGCTCTGAGGGAATTATTTGTGTGCCAACGATTTGGGTTGTTACTTTTTAAATAACCCAAGTAAGGGCGCTTGTTAACGAGACACGGAGCTCGAGCGACATTTATGAGTGTTTAGCACACATTTAGATTTACGAACTCTGTCGTTATTATCCATCCCTTTTACAAATCAGATGATCTAAGTAATGTACAGCAGATACTTATGATGACATGAAATTCTAAGGCACTGCTTACCTACCTACTGAAAAAGCGCCAAAACAGATTACACGGTAAAAAAGTATTTATACAGTATAGGTACATAGGTACTATGGAAACAATATCATCCAAAACAAATTATTGGCGTAAGTACCTCACTAGTCTAGAAAATTAAAAAATAATTGTCTAGTAATGCCTGCAGCTGCAATTTATAAGAATTTCTCATTACGCCGGCCGGTGTTAAGCTAGAATTATTAATTATTTTGTCGCTGTCAAAACCTACAAAAACCGTAAGTTATCGGAAGACAATTACCGGTGCGTGTATTGATCATAATTAATACGTCATACAGCGCGTTCCAATCAGGTGTAAGCTAATAATAAACTTAACAGATAATTGTGTAGGTGCGGGGCTCGACAGGAGGAAGTCAGCGTTATTAACTAATTACAACAGAATTACAATATGATTGACACTTGCACATCCTTTCTGAAATACGCTCGTTATGCACACAACACTGAAGACTTAACAGCTTACACAAAGTAGGTAGGTATTACCTATGTTTATCTTAAAAACTAGGTTTTGCCTTCGTCCGCGTGGAGGTCGGAAATCATCGAACGGAAATGAGCTATACATACCGTGATAAAAAGTATCCTGTGATCTAACCCAGGTCTATCCGTGTGCCAAATTTCATTCAAATCCTTCCAGCCGTTTAGACGTGGAAATGTAACAGACAGACAGAAAGAATTACTTTAGGGCAATAGTGGCAATAATAATTACTAAGGTAGGGTACTATCATATAGCACCTTTAGAATTTTAGAGACCTAATAAATTTTAAGATTTCAACCTTTCTGAAGAAACCAATTGACCAATTACGAATTACCCAATAACCTAATTATTGTGACCAATTAGGTTACTATAATATCGACGGCAACAAAGTAGAAAGAGTCATCTGCACATTTTATGAAATTCACTTCGCCTCAGAATTCTTTGTTTTGTCATTTTTTTTTTTCTTTTTGATTCTCAAGTTTTACTGATATCAAGTCACATAAAAGACTAAAACAATTTTTCTCAAAGTGTCGAAGACCGTATTTTGGAATAAAAAATATTACAGTAATATTGGTCTTAATAATATCCTTGGTAATGCCCTATACGATGTAAAATAGCAGAAGATAGCTTTGTTCTTCCATTAATTATCACAGTTTTGCGTTCAAAACGCTCTCCTGTAAAATCATGATTTTGTTGATAACCTTATAATATACCTACTCTGTGGTCTTCGAAAATTTCAAATATAGGTCACTATAATAATATTGTAGTGACCTATATTCGAAAATTTTAAGATAAAATCTTAAACCTTTCTGAAGAACATCAATTAGGTGACTATATTGACGACCTCAGAGTTTAAACGGTTATCTACAAAATCATAATTTTACAGGAGAGCGTTTTGAACGCAAAACGAACTCCTGATTTCTTCAACTTCTGAAGAAATTAGGAGTCTATAATTCTAAAGGCGCTATATGTCACAACAATCGAAGGTAAATGCTCTGTTTCTCACCCGGCTATATCTGTAGTAAAAACGTATTATTGTGAACTTGTGACACATAATTTAAGCAGAGGTGCTGGTGTAGTAGCTATTTCAATATGTGCTTATTTGTAGGATTATTGGAGTTAGTATTTTTTTTTAGGATTGCTGGTTTAAGACCTGTCTCTGTCAACCAAACCCTTGGCAAACTTCGCAATCAAACTTAGTGATCAATTAGTATTACTCTAATAGCCTTTGTTAGTATTATCGTGCGATATGATCGATTAATTTGAAATTATATCGTACCATCTACATGATCTACATTGTATTATTAATTAAGTACCTATTATTAATTACATTTATGTATCTAGTCTACTAGGAATTTGTACTACTTTCGCTGAAAATAACATTGTTAACTTAATAATTATGAGGAACAGAGATTGTATAGATAGAGAAACAAGTAAATATGTGTCGGAGTTCTTTATGTGGAATTGTGGAGTATATTTAGCACATTTTATTTCTTTTTATCATTCAAAAACACCGATTTTTAATCGGTTTATAGTACGATTGTGGTCAATGGTCATTCTATTTCAATAGTAGGTACCTATCTACAGTATCTACCGACTATAGATTAAGAAAAATATTTTTAATTCATTCTTCAAGTCTTCTTAGAGAACTTATAGATGGCAATTTTGGAAAAAAAAAATGATTTAAATAATATCATAAAATGTGAAGGATGTCTCACACACACAAGGTGGCGCGGCCGAGGGCATGTGTGGAGCACCTATTTAAGATTAGCAAAAGAAAGAGAACACTACCATTCCCATCAGAATCCTTCACGATAAAAATAAACACGTTATACTGTCCGTGTTTGTAAGGTCGGCAAAAAAAAATCGGTAATACTAATTATTTTACATAAAATTTAAAAAAAAATGCTCAAAATTATAACATTATTATAAAATAAATTGATTTGTCATTAATAAACTTCTGTTAATAATACTATTAGATACATTATAACCAGTAAATAAGGGTTAACCGATTTTCCTTGCTGACTGTACCTTCTTATGTCGCCAATTTCAAATTCAACAATTACATTTTACAGTCATACAATTACAAGTTCAGCTATAAAACGGATAGACATATAAAGTCTTGCTACCAGAGATTTAAGAGGTCATATTAGCAGAAAATTTACAAAAAAAAATTGGGCTCAGCTAGCTCACTGCTTCAAGCAAGCAAGCATTTCAAAGAGAATAAATAAGATGAGTTAACATTAATATATATTTCACTGACAAGTTAGTTAGATCTGACACTTTATTTCAATTCAATTAAGTAGGTACATTGTCCAGAAACCGATTAGCGATTTAAGGGTTTCGGTTTAAAGACATTTATTTCTCAAAGAACAAATTACAGTTCACTTAAAGAGAAACTTAACAAAATTAATAATAAGTTGTAGTTTATATTACGCCGTTCAAGCCATTTAAGAAACAGAACACCATAGTTCCATTTCTAAAATATAGCAAGTACCCATGTTCCAAAGTCTAAATAAAATACAAAGCAGTTCAAGCCAAACTTATATGTGTCCAATATAAAAAAGCTAAACTTGTATATCTAATATATAATTCCTTAGGCCTTTTTTAAATGTTGGTATGCTTGTACACTCTCTGATTTTTTTGGGTAATTTATTGTATAGTCGATTTAAGGGTTTACCTTGTTCAAAAACTTAAGCTTTTAATATAAAATCAGACCCTTTGTAATTTATAAACCTGTATTTGATGTGATGAATCTCTAGACACTAACACAGCAAGCTGTGAACAGTTCTTAAAACGCCTAAGTATAAGTACTCGACGCGCACTTGAGTTGCGAATCCTAATTCTAATACGAGCCAAACCTCCCCCAAAGCGGGGGGTATTACTTATGTACATTCGTTTTCGTATATAGCTGTACGGTTTACGGGGGAGGGCACGTAGAGGCCGCAATTCCCCCAAGCGGGTAGATCGTAAACCTTCGATACCACGAATTGAAAACTCGGCAAGCGCAAATATGTAGCAGCGGTAGTAAGCACCCGCCCAACACTGCGCCGCGCGGCTCTTCACCGGGATTCGGGGTGACCTGACATACTCTACGCATACTGTTGAACATGTTTACTACTCCCAACATGTAATTTGTTATTACACTGTATTGCACGTAAAATAATTAATTTAATTGGGCTTTAAAATTAGGTAACTACGACATATAATTATGTGGACAACATACCGTATAAAAAGTAAAATCTTTTTAAACTCAAATTCATTGTTATTATAGTGATTGACGCTTTTCCATTGCAACTAATCTATTAAAGTACCTAAATAATATTTAAATCAAACCCAGGAAATGTCACAAAGAATTAATCCAGGCATTTGTTTGGCGCACAAATATGGAACATTATTCAAAGCTCGCCGTAGATTTTATGCTTTCGTCCCCAAATTAACAAAGATACAAAGTATTTCCGCCCACGAAAGTATTAACATTCTCGGAGCCGAGTGCATGTGTTCTCACAGGGCGGGCGCGCCGAGTAAGTGGACTGTCTAAATTAATTAACAAAGCTTAAAGGATTCAACCCTCGCAGCAGCTTCAGGGCTATAAACCAAACCATGCGAGACCGAATCAATAAAACGTAAAGCAATAAAGCGCTGTTTTTCCTAACCAGCGCTGTCGTCACTAACCACAGTAGATTTCTGAAGAGCTTATTCGTGTTCAAACTAATGCGGCTTGGTTTCCAAGGCTTTGTATAGATGCACGTTTGACACGTGTATTAATATGGCGCGACGCGTGTTTCGTATGGGAATACATACGTACCGATACGGCATGTAGGTACTTTATGGCAGCATGAATTTTCACAAAAAAATCGAATTAGAATTTCAAAGTATGGGTCGCTCCTTCGGTGTTTTTACAATAAAACCACCGGCTCGGTCGGCGCGTGAGGCCGGTGTCGCCGGCCGGCGGTCGTTCGGCGACTAGCAATACCGGTGATGTCCGGTGAGCAAGATGGCGGTGCGATCGATTGGTGGTGAGTACGCCCACGCTACCCACGCCTGCGCTGCACCGCCCTGCAATTGCAACCGCGATGCAACGGTCCGCCCTCTACTTTGACAACGACTATCGTACAAGAAAGAGTTCTTCACATTGCAGACCTACATACTTTCTTGTAAATTGTGAAGTTCTCAATGCAATGCCTATAAAAACTGTTTCTTTTTTAATAATGTCCTTACCTTTTTTTTTTTGTACAAAATAATCGGTATTGGATATCTTTAATAATAACAAAGATCAATCTGTCAAACGGCCAACCTAGATCAAATCGAGCAGTACCGTAACAAAAGAACAAATGTCAATTTTGCAAATCTTACTCGCGTCATGCACAACACGTAGGCGGAAATTTCAACAACCTCCTCGAAACTAGACCCTAAGCGAGACGCTTAACATTGCAATTTGCGTGAATATCAATCGACTCGGGACCATTTTTTAACTATTTTCACGCGCGAAACCTATTTATTGGGCCCCTTAGACCGCGCCTTTGTCATGTCGGCAGGAAAATCGAAGTCAGGTACGAATACTAGCAGCGTCGGGGGGAAGCCACAATTACGCTCAGAATGCGGATGCAAATGGGACCGTAGGCCCTAAAAAGTGAACCGAATGTCGCTCTGTGCCGCGATAGCTTTATTTTTGCTGCCGTTACGAGAAATCTATTGCCTCAAATAAAACGCCTATCTGCTACGAATTTAAAAGCCACTTTATTGCTCGCTGTAAACGATTCGACGTATGGACAGTGTTAACTAACTGAAATATGTTATAGTGAAACTTCTCGTTATATCACGGATTTATTGGTTCAAATGCGTTTATTATGGAGACAATCCAAAACTCCCGATGTCATTTTCATCAATTACAAACCTTGCATTTGAACACGGTACGGGAATATAATATTCAGATTGTATGTCTTTTAAACTGTATTATATTATTCATAATTGTGTCATACTTCAAAATATTTTACTCTGGTTGGTCAGAATGCAGACAGCCCCATATTCAAGTAAGTTAAATGTGTCCCTCACGAAAACGTAGTCCGAATCTATTTTTCAGTTTATTTACGACTTATGCGAAAGTTTTGTAGCTCTGCTAAGGTCGGAAGCGTAAATTACCCACTAGGCATATGTAAGTATAAACATATTTGTCGACAGATACGGAGCGGGGTACGATTTAGCTGCCAGAAGGAAAAACGCAACTCGGGAGTCGACGGCGACACTCAAGGCGTGGCTGAACGAACACAAAAAGAATCCTTACCCTACGAAGGGCGAGAAGATAATGTTGGCGATCATCACCAAGATGACGCTGACACAGGTGTCGACGTGGTTCGCGAACGCGCGCCGCCGTCTCAAGAAGGAGAACAAAATGACGTGGGAGCCCAAGAATAAGACGGACGACGATGACGACACGATGCTCTCCGACGAGGAGAAGGATAAAGACGAGCAGGAGGAGAAAATTAAAACTCATAAAGGTTCGTTGAGTTACATAAAACACAATGTCGGATAGTCAACCGTCATTGTAACCATGAACATTATTAATGACGCAGTTTTCCATATAAAAATTAAAAGTGAAAACCAATGTTGACTGTCGGATGTTGATTCAATTTTTAGAGCTTTCACCATCTGTCTATGTTGCAATATAAGTTTTAAATTTCCAATTGCGATGCGAACTGTTGTGTGTTGATGTATTATGTTGTGTTTGTTCTCGATAAGCGCGCCTGCGATTGTTTTATTTACCAATAGTGCACTAATTACCCTTGAACTGTGAGTAGTGCATGTTGTTTCATGTACGGATTGTGACGGTTTTATGAACCGTTTAAAATTACTTTAATTTTGTCGGTGTATAAATCGTCTAGTGAATTGGCATAACGCGGCTGCGGGCTGCAGGGTGTGCGGGTCTGTGAGGAGGCGAGGGGTCGGAGGGGCGTGCGGCGGTCGGGGGGAGGTCTCAGGCGTGTAACTGTGCGTAACCGCTCCTCGCTACCGGATTTCCTATTCGTAGTAAAGTGGGCGGCGCCCGGGCCCAAATTTCATATAACGCGTCTTCGGTTCGTCGGTACAACAGCCCGACGCGACGCTCGGAGGTCGCGTTCAGCTTGTCTGACGATCTGCCCTACTTCATGTTCTTGCCAAAGGATTTGTCGAGTTCGTGGATCGTTTCTTTTATGAGGATATTCCGCTGGAACGTAAGTAAGTACGGTTTTGGGGATTTATAATGTAGGTACCTATACCTTCTGATGGGATTTAGGTCGTGGATATTTGTAACAACGTTTTTCTTGACGATATGTCAAAGAAAAACGATGTTTATTTTATTTTGATTTCAGATTTAAATAGGGACCGTAGAATTTGTATTCCTGCAATCCTGCTATAAGATCTGGCCCGATCAACTTAGTATTCGACCCAAAAATTAACAAGTTGCAAGTGTTTGAAAAGCGTAAGTGCAATAATAAAATCCAGATACGTATTCGACACGCTACGTGAGAACTGTTAGGGCGGCAGTTAGGCCCTCTTGTCAACAACATAAATTATAAGTAGGCATTGTTACAATAAAGATGGCTTCTAACAGAGTGTTTTCATAGCGAAGTTCGCGTCGCTAATGGAGGCGCGAGGGCGTCACGCATAACGCCCGGCATACGCTCGTGTAATGAAGCCCACTATTGTTGCGACAGAAGTGTACTTAATTCGCTGTGTATAACGCTTCGTGAATGGGCCACTCGCAGCCATCTCACACGATTCGTAAAAAGTCAGATGTATGGCAGGAGCGTGTGTGCGAATCTGTAACTGATGGAACGAATTTCAAATTTGTGGTTTATTGTCAAAATATCATATTATTATATACGGAGTTAAATTGATTGGTGCCCAATTTAAGTGGAGCGGACAGTTTAAAATAATAGTCGCTGCATCCTATCGTTTTCATCACCTAAATAACTGTAATAGTACATTACTTAACAAGGGCTGTAAAACAAAGAAAGCCCGAAATCGCAGGTATATGTGACCCGAGCCGCAGGCGAGGGTTGTAAATATGCGATAGAGGGCTTTCTTTTTTACTCCCCGTGGTGAGTACATAATTTTACGTCTTCACCTGGCCATAATGCGAGTTTTACCGTATGCGTAGCGTGCGGTAAAACTCACATTATGGCCAGGTGTGACGTAAAATACTGTTACACGTTAGTGGTATTACAATTTTGAGATTTGATTAATTTGATCAGTATTTATTGTATGTAGATTCAAGGATTTAGGTACTAACTGAAGTAGGTCAATATCTACTTACCGACCTACTAATACTTAGGGATGTTTTGGAAAGTTTTATGATTTGGAATCATTAATGTAACCACCAAAGCTGATTTAGTTTACCGTCAGTTTTCGCCTCGCGTCTAGTCATCGATGTAATCTAAGCCCTCTTGGTAGTCTTGGTAGTGAGTGCGAAAAAAAACGCTAGACGCTGCGCATTGTCTGCAGGATTATAGACACGCACCCCCGGCGAGTGCAGCGCGACGAAGACGTCGCCAAAGGCCAGGGTGTCTCGCAATTGTTATAGCATTTAATATTTTTCTTTTGACTTAATTAAATTTAATTTTACTAACTACTAACTAACCATTTAATTGTAACATTGCGTGTTAAACTGTAAGGTAGGTAATACTTTCAAAATTATGGAAATTGGAACTGTCCTAGACGGGAAAAAGTTTTAACAAAATCCTCCTAAAAATCGCGTGATTAATGCTACATTCAAAAACTCATCATCATAAATATGTATAACTTTCGAGACCACAAAGCAAATTCGTGAGAATGAATCTGTAATCAAAAGCTTGGCATCACCAAATTAAACTGAACTTACAACTTTCCGATTAAACTAATCCCTGAGCCAGATCGCAAACAAACCATAACATTTCTCACTAACGTGCATAACCATTCTTTTACAAAAACGTCAATGTTAGCGACGTGTAATATATCATTTTAAGTCATGGCAAACAAAGCCAATATAAAAGCTTTCACACGCGATCCCTAGACCGTCGTCGGCAAACAAACACACAGAACTATCCGGAGCTAAGCCACTCATGAATAAAAGCTTCATTTTCGGACCCTACCAATAAATGTTAATTTTTGTCGTGAGCGCACGCATTGCAAACAAAATATTAATCCGGCGCGCGTTAATGGAAAACGAGTAGAAGTAACACAAACAAGTGAACGTCGTCCGCCCGCGCTCGCCGTGCCGGGGAGGACCGCGATGAGCAATAAATTGCAATGACCTCAGCTGTTAAGTGCAGGGCTGCAGCGGGGGTGCAACCACTTAACGCCAACCGCTCTTACACACTTCATATGATACACTGCATACTTTTATAATGCATCATCCGTGTCATTTGCATAAAACGCCAAGTTGGTAGGACAAAAATTCGTAGGCGTCTTAACGCATAAAGCAGAAAACCTTATTAATTTGTACTTATTTAATTCCCAAAATATGTAACTCAATATCAAAATAAACAAATCCTAGACAGATTATTTCACCCTAAACAAGGGGTTTTTGTAAAGTGGATACACTATAGAGAGAGTGGGGCTGCGCCCGGAGCGACCGAGACGGGTTTTTATTGTGTCTCACTTTTTCCCGGCTTGTGACTAAAGCATACTGAAGGGAAAACCACTCAATGCGGAGTGCGCATGTTGCCACTTTCCGCACGCTCCGACCGCCTGTGTCGTCTGACGCAACACGGCGAGCGCAGGTAAACATTGTAAATTTAAAACAATTACCTACAGTTTATTAAGATAATTAATTGATAAACAGCTATGAAAAAACAGTTCATATACTTTAAATAATTTCAGTCCAACGAAAGATTGTGTTTAATTGATATAATTGACAGAATTTATAAACCCCTAAAATAAAATAAAAAAGATTTTCTATCCTGAGTTCGAATATACCTACCGTATAATCTCACTGATCTTGTAAAGCACGGCTCTAGTAATGCCGCAGAACTACTCAAGTGTTTAACCTTACAAACAAACAAGCCTCTTGCAGTAAATGTAAGTGGCGGATTTCCTTCATTACATTAATTAAATTACTCCTTGTTTATGGTTTAGTTATTTAATTAACGAAGCTAACGTATATTTAATTAAGTAAAATTCAAAGTTAAAAGCACAGTTAAGCTATTATTTATTAACTACTTCCACCTGCTTGTGAGTAAAATTTTACGAAGTTGGATAGTTAGCGCAAATAAACATTTATAAAATAAACAACAGTAAAACAAGTTTTTATATTAACTGAAATGGTAAAAAATTCCAACAATAATAATTACCCAGACACCAGTTATTTGTAAAGAAATTAATCTGACTGATAAGTGCCTTAAATGTATTGCCAAAATAAAACATTACTAAATCGTCCATAGCACGCTTATCTCCCGCCGTTGTGGGCCTTTATTAGATTAATACAATGAAAATTAAAACAATTTGCCGGATAAATATCTTCGCGCGGAGTATCAGTGGCGTCCCTATTTATCCCTAGTGAAGGGCAACGCGGATAACCCCTCTTAAAAGCTAGGAGCAGTCAGCATTAAATGGAATAAAGAGAATGAAGTCGAGCGGTCGCGTCGCCCCGCACCGCGCCTCACCCCCGGGCACGTCCTCGCCGCGATCGCGGGGCCTCTGAATTTCATTAGCGGCCCCGGGCCCGCCTCCGCACCCACCGAAAGCCACTTTACAACGGAAAATGGCATTATGATAATACTTAGAGCCTTATAAAATTCGCTGAATAAACATTTTTGTGTAATTGTACAATAACATCAAATTTTTTCAAGCGAGATACTTTTTGAGATTTATTTCATTGCACTTTTACCATCGTGATCTTTAAGGATGATACTGAAATATGCGGTTTATTCTACGACCTCATTCCGTATAAACCTCCAAAAAATATTCAAGGATAAATAAACTCATTTGAATAAGTACAGTATAAAAAAAAAAGAAAAGGTTAAGAAAAACGGCAACCGTGGTTGACCGTTAATTGTATCGCTCGCACATTCCGCGGTGGAGAGAGCGGTGCCGCGGGGCGCGCTGGGAAATGCGAAATAAATGCTCGGCTTAATACGAAAGGGATCGGTAGCAGCGCCCGCGGCGAGGGAATCGCGCCCCAAAGTGGTATTTTCACTTCGCTAATCGGATAACCACTTAACGAATGGGTCACTGCACGCCTAACGTATTTTCACACGACTTTTCTGGAGGGGCCCGCAAAATCCCGCTTCTTACTAGCTAAAACTTACGTACCACTTGTAACGGTCACGTCGACGATTCAATCCGCAACGTATCGATTTTTTAGGAACATTTTAAGCCCTCTTTATTGTTGTCGCGTTAGTTATGGCTTCGGCTATTGCGACTAATCTGATTGCAATAACGTGCGCTCACGCGTTTATTGCCAGTCGGACGTAAAATATGATCGATGAATATTATTATCTTTACAGATGAGGAGCGAAAGGGGGACGAGATGCTGCAGGGTATGCACCACCAAATGCTGGGCTACGGAATAAAGGAAGAGACGAAGCGAGGCTCATCTGATTGTGGCGTGCCGATTCCCGCCTCCAAACCGAAAATATGGTCCTTAGCTGACACTGCGGCATGCAAAACTCCACCGCCAGCAGCTCAGCCATGGCCTCAGCATGCCTACGGTCCTCCGGAACGAGCGGCACCTTCTGATGGTGGCTCCAATGGCTTTGTATTGCCGGCGACAGCTGCTGCAAGTCCAGCCAGTGGCTCATACGGGCGGTACGGTGGCTTCGCTGGTGGGCAGTATGGCGGGCAGCACCCCTGCGTGCATCCGGCGTCGTTCCCCGACGTGCAGACCGACACACCACCTCAGACGCCTCCCAACATGAAGGTGCCCAGCGTCGCCAACCCACTCGGCAGCGGCGGCGGCTCCGGCTACTGCTTCCCTCGACATCAGCAGTCACCTCAGCGCGATCCCTACCACAACCCTCACCACGCCGCCAACAGTCACCAGCCTAATCAACCACATCACAACGAGGGATCTGCGGCCTTCAAGCCTTTCTATAAAAGGTTATTATAACTCCCTTTTTATATTATAAACTGCATGAATATAGGAACACACAAATCATCTCGCTCGTGAACGCGCTTTCGGTGTAGGTTTGTCAGATATTGCTAACGTCACGTGAAAAGAGTGAATGTTTCCTATTCCAGCTCGCTCCAACACCCCAACGGTTTCGTGTCGGCCGTCTGAAAGCGGACCGTGCACCAATAGCGGTGAGTTACAGATTGATTCAGATTGACGAGTTTGAGCATAATCGCGACGCGCGCATGTAAATGAGAGCTGCGCACGTAATGGACGATCGTGGTGGAGATATCGGAGGGCCATAAACTGAGTTGCGGTTTAGTAGCGAAGCTCGCACCGGGGTGTCATGTCGGTAATTGAAAACAATGGAGTTGAGTCGAGGCGGAAGGGCGACGCGCGACTCGAGGGCGGCGAGATTGCAATCTTGTGTCATTTGTCATTGTCAGAGCGACGCGTTCCTTGCGCCTACACTCGTACCGTTGACCTGCCTAAATTAGCTCTTTCTACGAGTATGTAAACTCGTTGGTGACGTGAATAATAAAATCAAAGAGAAACACAAAGACACTTAGAAATATTTTATCAGCTTGGTCAAATAACGATGAACATCATTAATATGAATCATAGGTATTAATCGTAACCAGAACGCATTTGTGGTCGAATTTCATTAACAATACTGACAGGTCATGTAGTGTTGTGCGAAGGCAGTTCCGCAGTTCCCCATTTCACATATTTCTTAGAGTCGTCAAAGATTTTCTAAGAAGAAGTAGCGGCATCCGCGTCTCATTACAATAAATCGCGTCACCGCCGTCGCCGCACAGGACGGCAACGCCAAGAATTTTGTTTTAGCCAAACGCTCACAAATTCACTTCTATAAACCTTTTATATTATTTTGGTTTTCACGCCTTTTTGTCCCTCGAATTCCTTGACGCGAAAATAACTCCTTATCGCGGCATTCCTTTAAAGTAGCCCCAAAAAGAACGTATTGAAACTGTCAGTTTTTGTTTTCGCCTTAAATAGCATTCCTACATCGTTTTAACTTATTATTTTTGTAAATATTATTGCTACCAAATTGGAGTCCAATTCAATTTAAAGTTATCTTACGGTCATGTAATGTAGCTTTATTCATTAGTCTCGTAACAACATTACGATAAGAGGTACGATTCAGGTATGGGCGCACGATGCGGTCAGCGGTGGTGATGTTTGCTCTCAGCTCTATCCATTCACTAAGACTAATTTAAATAGGTCGGCAGGGTCGTTGGAAATACAAAAAACTTAATATGCAGTTGTACAATGTGTATTGTTCGTTGTGGAGGGTGCCTGGTGGTGGCTGCGCCGGCGCACGGCAGCCGGGCGGTCCAGCGCGCGCCGATAAAGCGCGTACCGCGAGTGTGCGTGGGCGCGGAATCTCAATGGATCCTCTTCATTCACAACACTACCTCCGCATTAAAAGCTGCCTTACTTTTTTCAACGCCCTAATCTTTTCTCTTATCTCTCGATCCTGACTCGGGTCCTTCTCCGTTTCATTCAGTCGCAGGTCGCTCGGACAACCTGTTTGACTTCTTTTTTCATTGACGCCGTACAAACTTTAGATGACCGCGGCCGAGGTCGAGTTTTTATTTCTTTCACATTTTGGTTTTCCGGTCCAAGCGATTCGTTAATAAATTCTCAGATAATGAGACTGAACGTTTCGTCACCTCATCTCGATTGGTTTAGATTTTTTCTTTTTCGGTTTATATGTGTGAACGCGGCGGCGGGCTCGCACCGTCGACGCCGCGATAGAATCGGAACAGCTATCGAAATGAACCTTCTTTTTTGTTAATTTAAATACCGCTATAGATTCTTTTTAAGGGATATTTTTATTGTTTTAAAATAAACCGAATTGACGCGGCCGTTAAGAATGAGACCCTCTGAATGAATTTAATTCAATGCAAGAAATGGACCTTAAAATGTAATCTTATTATCGTTTGTTGCAGGTAAAGCACGTGAAACCTGGGTCGCTGCACTACCCGTCAACTACTAGGGACTGTCAGATTATCACAGTGGCACAGTGTTTCAGTTCTACATTTAGATCAACGACACGACTATACCTTAGTAAAATAGCCTCTGGCTGGATATACAACTAGGTCTATAGACCCCTTTGTAAAATTTATATAATTTGGTACATACATTTATTTGTATATCACATAGTGTAATTTTAAATTCCTGAACTATATGCACAGATCATTACGATGTATAAAGTTTCCCGTTAAGTACTTAATTTTTGTTTGATGTGGTTATGGCTATGGTTGTCACTTGTCACTAAGTACTTATCGAATGAATCATTGTATGAAATCGACGTTGCTCAGTATTTTTATAGACTTAAGTATATTATGGAAATAATATCCAAATTATTTATAGATACACGGAAAGCGCAATTATGTGTAATAAAATTTAAACTAGCCTAAATTGGTTTTAGTGAATTATTGTAAATTTATTAACAATTCCACGACTGGAATGTTCTACACACAAGAAGGAATCTTTATGTTTTCGCTAAGTTCTTCCAATCTTATGTTTATGGTTTAAATTACTTGTGGAGCAATAAGTTATTCGTTAGTACAGGTGCCAGACTTAACTTTGATTAGATATAAGTGTAATTGTACATTGAGAGAGTAGACAATGAGAGGTGGTTAGGTTTGGTATCACACCCTACTACACAAAATATTGTTTAATTTTGTTAATAACTAGATAAAAAGTCGATAAACTAACATCGATTTGGTTATTGTTGTTGTCCTTGTACATATAAAATGTTTTGTAGATTTTCTATTTTAGTTTGTCGAGATGTGTACAAAGTAATTAGTATGATTTCACCACGTTCGATGTTGTCGACAAGTATTTCGATGATAAAACTTATAAATATTGTTTAAAAGTATTATTAGTATACATGTACATAAAAATATTCTGAATATTTTTTATTTTAAAACGGTCGCAGTAACTTTTTCTGAAGCAACGTTTTAATGACAATTATTCTTTGGAGATAATTTTCTTTCAAGTCAAATTATAGTCATGTGGGTAACTTAAGAATTAAAATGGATATGCTATTCGATATAAAATTCAAACCTTTATTGATGCCGATCAATATGCAGACTTGGAAAATTCGAAGCCATTATTATGTGTTTGTATATAAAACATGATGTGGCAAATAGGTAGACTATTGGATTTGACATTTTATGTATATTTTGTTTTATAATTAGTGCTAAGTGCAGGCACTGAGCAATGAGCATACATCACGCCAAGTCAAGCACAGTATTGCCGCGTCTGCGCATAGCGTTAATTGATCGGAGCTGTGAATATCTAATGCCCGGTTTCTGAAGTTCTTAGATAAACTCTCATTAGCTATTGGTTCAATAAAGTTATGTATAAGATAAACGTCGGTTAACTGTCACTGCGTTTCTGAATACGTAACAAACCATTCAATAACTATGAGACCGATAACTAGTTCCTTAATTGCCGCTAGATGGGTCTGTATAAGAGATCGCGTCTAAAATTGATTTTATTATTTTAATTCGTCTTTAATACTGGTTTTATTAATAATAATATTTTTATCGACGGTAAATAAGTGGTTTAACACTGTTTTAGTAAAAAATATGATTTAAGTCGTTATTTATAGGCGGATGAATGAACGACATCATTGCCAGTTTTTTATAAAACAAAACGTTAACCTTACTTCTTTCTGCTTTCACTTCATTGTTTTTGTTTCATGTGGTATTATTTTTGCTTTGCCGTTTGATTTTAAGTTAAAATTCTGTGTATCTTTCCAATCGTTTGTGCTTTCTATTCCATTTATTTATTTTTTTCCTTCTTTTGTAAAATAACATGTAATGGAATCTGGAAAACGCAGTAAAAATTTTACTGAAAGAGAGAAGATGCTTCTTATCGAAGTGGCTAAAGAATTTAACGTAATCGATAACTTAGGTTTATGTGTACTGATATATTGAAAATAAACTCCAGTACTTCCAAATCAGACTCAGATGAGCTGCTAATAATTAATTATGCGAACACTTGTTGTTTTCTCCTTTAATTAACTTTAATATTTAGCTTTTACTGGCAATTTATATTAATAATACACATTTAACCTAAAGGTTGATGTAGATGGCTATGAAATGAAGCATCAAATAAAGTTATGGAACCGATAAACGGCGCACATTGGTCAGTTAAGTTAACTGAAGTTTAAACGGAGTTTATCTTACATTGCGGTGTTCGGAAACGCACATTCACAAGTTAACGAACCAATAGCGCTATTGAATAGATAAACCACCGTTAAAAGTTCCTCAGAAACCGGGCATAAGACGTGTTTCTAAAATTTTGTAACGAAGGCATACATACATCGATCAGTAATATAAGATAATTTATTAAGAATTTTACATAGAATTAAACTTAATTTCCCACATCCTAACAAAAGTTAACGATTTTTTCTCAGGTCACAAGATTTAAAGCAATAGTTTTGAGGCTTGTTATTATAGAAGTTCATCTAACGTAAAACAGATGAAGAAAATTTCAATGTGACCAAATCGAATACATTCGCTTAATATTAAATGTTCTATATAGATATTTATAGAATATATACCTATTAATTATTATTATTATGAGTAAAATTATGTAACGATTGTAATTAAATCTTTATTTCAACGGTGTAATTTTTATTTTTACGATTATTTCCTGACTCCTTTTGTACTATTAATTAAGCATGATAGCATGAAAACTGTAATTATAGGTAATACCTATGTTTTGAACAATTTAGTTTCTAAATCAACATTTGGCCTTTTAGCAAATAAATACCTACCTACTCTATTTTATTAGACATAAACTACAAAAGTCGAGATTTCTGATGCCAAAAACCCGTTGTTAACGACACATCTAAAAAAGATTCACGACAGGATAAAGGCTTCCTACCTGAGTATTTTAAAACTTAAACTGCGTAAATTATATTATCAGGATCGTTTCATTAGAATTCAACTCGGCCCAAACCTTTTCCATTTGCTCACAATTAATCTTTAATCAGAGGAAGCAGCTATTGATAGTCTACCCTTTTCTTAAGTACTTAATCGGAACTAAATTAAAAGAATTGGACTTTCAAATGGTTCCATCGTTAGGTAGGTACATACCTCCAAATAAAATGGATAAAAAGTCCGTAATGAGCCGCTAAAAGTCGTAGGGTAGACTCCGAGGGGTCTCTCCCTTACTTTCGACACTTAAACAATGCTTAAAAGCTAATAAAATGATCCTTTCTAACTTTCTTAGATAAAATGATGGCTTCTATTTCCACTTTAGCGAGGATTATATTAATTAAAGGCTGAGGCTTTTTTCTAAGTTCCGTTTATGTCTATTGTATTTAAAGAACCACCTACGAATACCTATTCTATGGTTATTTTGCAGTTAAAATAATAAGGGAAAGAGACAATCGGATTGGAAATATAAATTTTAAGAAAGGTAGATCATCTTTAAAGTAGATGAAGACACAATTAACTAAATATAAAAATTATAATAGGTAGGTAGGTATTACTCGTTTAATGTAAAAGAAATTCGGTGTCACCCCAGTTTGTTTATAAGCTATATGTAGGTACCCAATATTGGAGTTATTTAAATTACATATTTAAATCACTACAATTTTTTTTTTTTTTTGAAGTGCTTGATTGCTTACATTATCCAATGGCCTACGCAAGCCAAAAAGTAGGGAAATAAACACAAATGTTTTTGATTGACTGACATAATGGTAGGAGTGTTTCTTGATTGAATAAGAAACAATACAGAAGAGCCAATGAGGCTGTTTCACAAAGTTAAACAAACGTTTGATAATAAGATGTTGAGTCATTAATTTGTGTCCTTGAGATTGTAACTTTGAAATATTTAGATTTTCGTCTCCATATCTAACAGTAGGAGTGTTGCTATTGGTGATTTACCCGACTATATTCCATTTATTATAACATTAGACAAATAACTGTTCTCACCCTTTCGTTATTTCGATATAAACGTTTAATAAACTCCATTATTTCACGATATATACAAAGCACTGTAATCTATTTACCATTTACATTAAAAAAATAACTCTAAAGTGCAGTAATTTCAACAATATTACACAATAACTGTCGTTATTTGTCTAATGCTATAGTAAATGGAGTATGGGTAGGTAAGTCAAATAGAACTGAAACAAATTTTGTCACAATGAGAAACTTACCGTGTATTGTACCGTGTGGTGCCGGACGTAAAGAATAGCACCATCCTATTTCCTCCCGTGGGTGTCGTAAAAGGCGACTAAGGATTTACTAGAGAATGGGCAGCAGCGTTCTCTATGCATTTTTAACACCATACTGCGATTGCCAACCCGCCTGCCAAGCGTGGCGATTATGACAAACCCCCCCAATTGGGAGAAGCTTATGTCCAGCAGTGGACGTCTTTCGGTTGAAATGATGAGAAACTTAAAAACCAAGTAAAATAAGATATCAATAAGACACCAAGGTAACTCGTAGTAAGTATAAAAGAGGTTGACGTAGTGATCAGTACACGGTTAAAGAGTCTCAACCTCTCATAGTTAACTCTGAGATGCCCTAGATAAAAAAAAAGATCACTACAACAAGTGACGTCAACTACGAATCAATAAAGCAAATAACATTCAGCAAAATATAGCTAGACAATGAAATGCACTCATTTAATAACAAACAAACCGCAACGATTGCTTTACTTAATCAAATCCGTTGCTATAACAATTGAATCTGCAATAAAACCAGCGTCGCTAATAAAACGGTCATAAACATTGACAACACAAATAGCAGCTAATAACCAATGGAACCAATCAGATCGTACGCGTGTGATACCAATATATTTTATACGTACCTTTATAGAGATCGAACCTTGCAGATGATTGCCGCAATAAAATTGTTTGCTGTCCCCGCTTTTAATTAATTAGGTTTACATTACCTACACTAACGTAGTAAAACGTAGCTCCTATATTTAAGTTCAGTTTAATCAGAACAATAGCCAGCCATTTAAATAAACAGCATGTGTACACCATTTTTCAGGAATAATTTACGAAATGAGTAAGCTAAAAGCGCAGCAATGTCAATTATTGAAGTACACTTATAAGAGCGACAATCGGTACCTACGATATGGCAAACAAACACCGAAGGATAGCGCCACTGACCAAGAGTTTACATTTAATAAAAAATCCAAACCAAGATTACATTTAGGTATTGCATTTAAATCGTATTTTTAATGTACGTATATCTTAATTTATCATTATTGTTACTAAAATCTAGCACAAGGATACCGAAATCTTTGACATCCCATTGATTACGCCCGAACTAATAGTCTGGGTTGGTTTAATTCATGCAAACTACAGTCCCGTAACCAGGAAGTCGAGTTAACGTTAAACGAGCTTCCATCGTTGTGCGACAGATGGCACACCTGGTACTACACCGCCCTACCTGGCCTAGCACCTACACACATAATACAGCAGCTAGAGTATCGAACCGACCACGTTTCGATACTAAATACGATTCAAATATTAATTATATTGTACGCATCGATCAAAGTGCACAGGCTTGTGCGTTTAGTTTGGCACGACCAAATTGATTGAATGGATTAGTGCTTTGTTTATTTCTAATTGAGGTGTTTTAATTTTTGCAATTAAATTTTTTGGTTGGAAATAGGTAGGTACCTACCAACAAAAAAAATCTTACCCACACAAATTCGTATACTAGTACTTGCCATGAAAATAACAGTGACAAGAAGTAACATCATCAACATACACTAAGTGGAGAAAATACATATTATTGAAGCTAACGCAAAAACTACTCAAGCAAAGTTAATAAACTCTATACGGATTTCACAAGCTGCTTCTATAGAAGAACACGTTAATGGACCTACTAATCACGGAGCAATCGATGTACAAACATGAAAAATAAAAGCTTAACCGAATGACCTCCTCCTTTTCTTAAAATTGGTTAAAAATCGATAGATCTCTAACCCACTAAATGGGACATTTAAGAAATAGGCAATTCGAGTGCCTATTATCCCATTCTTTTCCGATTTTAATAGATAAGAATCATGGTTTGCATCCCAACGTAATATCTGCATATAGGTATGAAATGAACGGAAACCCACTTGGATACCTAGATATAGTTAGGCTTGAAAACTCATGGAACAAGAATGAACTATCTTTATTAAGCTATTATCAGTGTTGTTACTGCATAAAACAAACAACGACAGTTGTAGCATGATGATTGTTCCCAATAATATTCCCGCGAGGAGCGCAGCGGCGGTCTGTCACCGCAACCTCTGCGGGCGTCCCGCTGCATATCGATTCCTTAAAGACAACTTTTATCGCACAAACGCGTTTACGTTTGGTATCTTTATAAATATTTTAGTCTCGTCTTGGGATAACCGCGAGTGTACAACGCAGTCCAGTTTGCGGTCCGCGGTCGGAACTTAGCGTCGGCGGCGCGGCCGTCAACCGCGCCCCGTGCCGCCCGCTCACAGTAATTCAAATAAATATTTAGATTTCCAACGTCGTTTACTGCTTCGTGAATGTTATTCTGCTATTGTTCGCCGAGAATGGCTCTTATTGCGAACGCGCCCAGATTTAGCTTTTTTGAGCTTGTAAAATTTATTAGGTGTACAATTGGAATTGGAGAGCAATAAAAACAAACCGTATAGGTACGCCCTTACGTGCGGTCTGTGATTTAATGCTATGAGTGTTCATTATGACATCCGCAATTACAACCGTAAACAATGTAAAAAACACAGGTGGCAACGGTCCACCTGCTCACGTCGAAAGTGTCGAATCTAATCACTTCAGATTTGGTTGCGAAGGGGCAAATTTATTCATAACCTCACATTTATCACCGCAGGCCGCTCCGAATAGTTTTTCGCATGTATGAGAAAATTGCCGAAGCGAAATTCTATCACGCCGCGTCCCAAGGAGGGCGCGAGCGTTAGAATTTTGTACACCTTGCCGAAACCAATAAATCAAACTATTGCGTAATACTGCCCCTATATGCATGGAGATCAGTGCGGTCCTTCAGCTTTATTTATTGCATCCAAACAGATTTTTATGAACGATTTATGAGACTCGCAGTGGTTTGGCTTGTTTAGAATTTGTAATCTTGATTCCAACATTCCGAAATTTGTTAAAATGTACGTTGAGTGAGGACGCAAACATATTTGACTGCTTGCAGCAATTTCTTACCTAACTATTGGCTATGTTCATTATTAATTTAATGTATGTATTTTGTGAGCTTTATCAATTTAATAATTGTTACGATCATCTGCATGTACAAAACTATTCTTCAGAGCAAGCAACATGTGATATCAAACAAACATAAATAAATTACGGTTGTTTGTGCGGACCAAGATATATATCTAATTATTTATTGTGACATAATGTGTTAGACGTCATGTTATTAACTAAAATAGCCATCAATAAATCTCTATGACTTCGATAAATAGGTTTGGCCGACGGTTCACGCCGATAACAAACTAGTGGCTACCAGATGTGTGCCGAGCGCGTATCTTAGCATCGATCGCTCCCTGCGTCCGAGATGTGATCGTCGGCATTCCACCATCCCGACATCGGAGATAACTGAAAACATTACGTTTAATAATTTATCTACAGCAATTCGTCTGCGCTCGGCTCCCTGTGTCTGTATCGGATGCGCTGGCCAGCCGCGCGGTACCTTCCTACATCGAACCACTAGATAGTAACCCTTACTAATATTAATGCCGTTACAGATAAGCCAGATAATATTACTTAAATTTACTGCAGATACTTAACTGATTAAAAAGGATAATTTTCTCATATCAGTTAAAAGGTACCTATCAACTTTAATGGAGTTGCTCCGTCCTTAACGACTGTAAGTAAGACAAACGTATCAACCATGTCAGGGGCAACGCTTTAGACACAAACCTACCTACTTACATTTGCTTATTTTTATTATAGGTGCATTATAAGTAGATAACAGATAAATAGGCCTACGGCGAAAAGCATATTTCCAAAAATAAATAAATCTTATAAATAAATCAAGTAAAGTAATCCATGAAACAAAGCATGTATATACCTTGAGAAAGCGAGAGACGAGGAATTTACTTCATTAATATTTCTATCGAAATCAAATACCTAACTTGGGAATACTTTCACGGCGCAGTCGACGCATAATCCAGAGGAAAATCAATGAGACATTCCTACACGACGGTCGACGATTCGCGATTGAGAGGAACTTTGGAGTTTAAATGAGTTCACCTTCAGTCGTGATTGTGCCATGATGTTCCCACGTACGTATGCAGATTGTTCATAAACGACTCGAGGATTAGGTGTTGAGATTGAAATGTCATCCATTCCATAGGTTAGTAATTCAACTGCCACGGTATCTGTCCATCACTCTAGGTAGACTTGTAGAGAGTACTTAAAGCTTGTGTAGGTACATGTTCGTTGCATGAAGTTACAATAAATAAATGAATATAATTATGAACCAATAGTAGATTATGTAAAATTTAAATCTAGGAACACGTTGAAATCTAAAATAAGAATAAAACCAGGTGAAGCGAATAACTAAAACCGACGCCTGGTATTAACGCCAGTGAAACACATTCGAATAAGCAAATTATATTACAAAAAAACACAAGCTGATTTAGATTTCACATTAACAAAAGCGGACAAGACGATATAAAACAACATAAATCGGACCCCGCCGCGTGAACTGCGGACTTGGCTTCACTCATGCGCCGAGAACATGAACAAATACTTTATTGCGTTCATCGAAACATCCCTGGGAACACGTTGCGCGATCGATGAGTTACGGTACAGCGTGGCTGTCAATTTCGCGGTATAAAATTCCTCTTCGGACACGACAAAGGCAGCTGTCATCGTGGCTTGAAGGGTCGCGGCATCCCTCGAGGCTAAGCCCCTGCCGTCCGGCGGAGACACGCACGTCGTCCGAAACTCGCCTAATCCGCACCTACTCCACACATAAACCCACCTAATTGTTAATAAAAGGAGGAATTCGGAAGCGTGCGGTTACATCACTTGGATAGACTCTCTAATTGATTTTTACTGCCCTTCTAATTTAATGCGAGTTTATGGAGTTAATCGGCGCTAAATATTGTTTAGCGCTAATTATGTGCAGCCTGCTTTTGCGATCGTTAAGGGTGTCTGCGGGGGAGGCAATTTTGTAAAGGCTTTGTTTGAGCTGCTATCGAGAATCTGAACAACTCTATTTTCGTTCGGAGCACTGGTTTTATAAAAAAAAAAATCGCAGTCATGGGTAGTAAATAATATATTTCATGTCATGAATCCAAATTTTACTACCAATGTCCATTTACACAATGAGCTACAAATATCAAGACATGGATAACAATATTCTCTAATGTTAAATGTTACTAAGTGGGTATCGATCGTACCATGGTTTAGTCGGAAATTAATGTTCTTTGAATAAAATAATATTCTTATCACCTCATTTGCAAATTAAACAGTTTTTGTGTAATGTATAATAAAATAATGAATCTTAATTAAAATAGACTGTAGTATCTAAAAAATAAAGGCGTCAACTTACATAAATTATGTGAAATTGCTAAGATTATGGAAATGTATTGAATTCTCGATGACGTGACGGTTCAATCTGTTTACCCAAAGCTTATACAAAGCTAGTTACGTGAGCAATAAACAACAAAAAGACAGTATACGCTGTTCAACAGCGGGGTGACATAGAAAAATTCCAACATTTTATTCTATTCCAAACTCATCTTAATAACTCGGACAATATTTTTTGTGAAACGTCTTATTTTCTAGTGAATAAGAATTTGTTGGGACTCCTTGAACGTGTACAACATAATGTTATTATAATTTATGTCATACTAAGCAGGTGAAGATATACGAGCGGGTCATTCATTTTATTAAACATGTTTGCTAAGTCGATTTTGTTATTTTTTTGTCGCTCGCTCGTGGGCATCTATCACGCAGCGTGCGGGCGCTTTCTCGCGCAGCTCTTTATTACAGCACCAATGATTTCCGGAGGTCGCCTGGCCACTCGGCGCACTCCTCGCGCCCTCCTCACACTGCCACAGTACACCACATGATGCTGCATTTGCATAAAAACAGATAAACTCCGATGTTGTTTTTATGATACTAAAGGTACGCTCATTTTGTGTTGTGCTGGCAATCATTTTGCTTATGACTTACTTGTAAATCATGTGCGATATCCGCGAATAAGAATTAAAAAAAAAACAGTAGGTACCTACGTAAGTATCTACATATAAATTGTAAGTTTAAATATTTTTTGCTTTCCAGTTAATATTAAAATCAAGGTACACACGGCACACAGTGTTCATGTTTTTTTTAGCCCTTTATAATCTCAGTATTACATATAACACAATTTCTGATTTCATAATAATTTGACTGGATTACACTTTAGATTAAAATCTTAAGAAAAACCCATAGTGAACAGACTCGAGACGGTCTTAGAGCAAGCAGCGAGAGAGGCAACAAAAGCATCGATTCCACTCACCAAGATATATTTTGTGATATTATAAGAGAAACATTTGCGCAAAATGCGAACATCGGGACCATCCATTATGCGACGTCGCCGACAGACCGACCACCTCTCGCAAAAGCACTTTGTATTAAGTCAACAAATCCAAAAACCATTCAAAGGACATTTGTTTCCATGAATAATAATATGTAAATACATTATTATATACACGTTTGGAGAGCTCTTGCGACTACTTCGTGAGAGAGTTGTGTGCTAAACTGTGCAATTAAACTAAATTGTTGTACTTGGACTGGTCTCCTTTGTTTTATTAGTTCAAATTTATGAAATGTAGGTAGTACACCATGTTTATAAATTTTTGACCAGTGCTTACAAGAAACGCTGATCTGAAATTTTTGTTGATACATTGGTGAAACATACATTTAGGAATTAAGTGCTATTTGATATCTTATTAGATTGCTTTTTGTTTAAACTGTTGGTTCACTTATTTTTGCAAAAGCTTTGAACGCAAGGATTATTAACAAAGGGTCTATTAGTGTCAGGAAATCTACATACTAGTAAATGAAAAAGTTAAAAATTTTACTTAGATATGAAATGTTTCAGATAAGCGAACCGGAACTCATACGGAGGTAGTGAAACTGGTCATTAAGGTACAATTTACTCAACGTTTTATATTGCTAATTTCCTCACAGTTATAATAGAATGCAATAAAATACAAGCTTGTTCTATATTATTCAAATTCGCATTACTTGCGATCAAGATTCAATTACCGAAATAATTTGGAGTGTAGCTGGATGTCAGTGTAAGGTACAAGAACGCGAGGTCCGTCCCGTGAGTTTTACAGATTTTAATTTTCCTTTTGTCTTTATGGATCACGAAATGTTTTGTGTAGTGGTGCCCCGGGAGGCCGGGCCGGGACCCCCCGCCGCGGCTTCCTTCCTACATCTCCTCACTACAAAAAAGGTTGTTATAAAAATGCACGAGGAACAAAAACGCTTACGTCGGGTGACAAGTGGCCTTTGTTTATAATATTTGTTGATTTGTTCAACTTGTTTATGAATGTCCATAACACCTGATGACTTTGCTCTTTTGCAGCTTATAAGCTAGCAGTGATGGCATGTGTAAATAGACACCCGATATCTTTGGATAGGTAAGGGTGGAGAATTGTCAAAACCGATGAATGACCTCGATTACGATGATAATTTTTCTAAATTTAATAAAAATATATAAAATTTATCAATGGAGCTATCAATTATTAGCCAATTAATCATCTAAAACTGCGAAAAGTCGCCGAGACTTTAACATGGGTTCTATTTAATAATTATATCTTACCTATTGAATAGTCTACCGGCAGACATAAGGAGTGAAACAAATAAAAATAGACTTCTTTATGTAAGTGTGATTAAGTATTATTGTCTAGAGACTCACTGACTCCACAGTCAAACCATTGCAATGGTTTTGTGGGGATAAGTTTATAAGTTAGGTACCTACTTTCCATGTTAAATAAATAATAATAACAACCAACACCTAAAAAGGCTCTCGTTGGGCAGCTGGATCAAGGGCTTGATTCAGAAAGCGGTACTTCTGGACACGGCTCGCATTGTAAGGAGGTTCCTCTCTCTGGAGCCCTGACCGCTGGTAGCTTGGACCCTGTTCCCGGTACCGGTGGGCTACTATTTTTATATTTTTAAATGTTTTTATATATTTTATATTGTAATATTTAAAAATATAATTTATATGTATTTATTTGAATAAAGGAAATAATAATATTGCCTAGTTTTGTTAATATTACCTTCTTGCCATTAAGAAACGTGATGCTCATTAATTTAATTTTATTAAGTAAAGTATATTTGCAATATTAAAATTATGTCGTAAAATATAGACAGTGTCATAACATGCGTGCAAACAAGTTGTAAAACACCTACATTCGGCGAGCGACCGAAACCGGAGAACTTTATTAGCCGACACCTCTGTATAAAACGGCATCATTATCGAGATATCATACTAATATAGAATGTTAAATTTATCAAATATACGGTATTTGGATGAAAACATACAAGTTGACAACACGTGTAGTCGCTATCTACGCGGACGGATCGGACGCCCCGGGGTGCGGGCTCGACTTGCCTGCATTACTCACCGTGACCTAATGGGCGGGGATAAATCATGTGTATATGTAAAAAAACATACAAAACAAACCCAGAAACGGACCAATGTTGGATAAACACAATTCATGGAAATGGGGACAAATCTGACAATACCGAGTCCGGTGGTCCGCGGATTCACCTTGTGATCCATTTGCGAATCCCGGAATAATGACGTCATCACACTGCTTCCCTACGACCACATGTCGTAGAATAGTTCCCTACGTCCGATAGATCCTGGTTGACACACAACTTCCTGTGTTGAAAGTTTTAGTTGGTACACAACTTAAGAAAGAGTATTAAAAGAACTTAAAAAAAGGTAATTAGGTATTATATTAATTGCAATGACCTAGAATCGTCTCAAAATGATTGTTATCATTGTGTATGTTAAATGTACACACAGTCAAATTTAATTCATTTAAAACCTCAAAAGGGATCATTGTACTCACCATTATGAATAACTTTTACCATGGAACCAAACCCGAAATCGCGAAAAAAAAATCAATCAGCTGTCCCCTACATTTTGACTGTCTTATGCGAACATAAATGTATGGAACAGCTGATTTTTTTCTGAATTAAATTTGACAGTGTATTTGTTATTACCCTTTTGACTCTACGGGATCTACAACCGCATCCTCTTATTTCACCGAATATTAAATTACAGTGTCACTCAAAGCCTATGCAAACCATCGATAAGGAGTGGTTGATTCTAAAAAATAAAGATATGAATACCCCTCTAATGCGATTAAGCGAAAAGTGCAACAAATTAAATTCTCCCACGCGAAACGTCCCTCGTATAAAGAAAGACATTACGTCGGGACCCAAATAGGAGCAATTCATAAAACTGAGCGAGCCCTTTGATATGAAAATACAGCTAATCCGGGGCACGCGCTCGGAGCTCCGGGAGGTGACCTGTGTTTGTTTGTTTGTTCCACGATATCATGTTGTTATTTATTTATCATAACTCCGGAGTTTTCAATACTCTCGTCCAAATTTATTAATGCTCCGCTTGTGCGCCATTATAAATTATAATTTATCCCGAGATTAATGAATATAAGTGTGTTATAATCATTATGTGGTATTTCTTAAAATATATCTCTTTAATTTCTGGAATGCTTGTATGTATCAAGCTTTATTGGTTAAATATTTGGTATCGAATTATGACGACGTGTGATACTCCCACAAAAGAATTTTGTCAAGCCAGAGTTGAATTTGGTAATCTTCGAAAATTAAAAATATTCGATTAGTTTGACCGTGTGTCTACTACTTGCTCTAGCGAAGCAAGGCTCGTTTATATGGTTTTACGAGCCGGATGTGTGAAAAAAAAAAAAAACATCTGTGATGGATTTTGAGTTTTATCTAAGATTTTATTTCGAATGGTTGGTGAGGGATCGAATGCCTATGTATAGGTATTTGTTTGAATAAAACACACTAATGCGCGTTGTAGCTTAGTTTAGTTTGTTAGCCTTTTGCGCAATAAGCACTCAGTCAAATAAATAAATGTAAAATAGGTACGCAACATGACAATTTATTACTTTCGTTAGGAACAACAATAATAATCGTTACATATATTATTATAACAGTGAAAGGGCCGAGCTATTCTTTTAAAAGGGTATTATTAAAAGTCATTTGGAACACAATATTACGAGAAATAATAAACACCATAACGAGTGTTTGTTCTTTTTAAATGTTTTGATATACATAAGCACCAGATGATTGAGCGTTGCGGTCGCCCTGAACGGTTTTATTAATTTTAAATTGATTTCGATTGTAAAACCCTTTTTTGTGTTCCGATGGAAATCGACAAAGGATGAATGAAGTTATTATTGCTACCACCGAACATTTTTTTATGGCTGTTTCTCGGCACGAATCGTAAAAAACTATTTTTGTTTACAATTACTATAATTTTCTTTTTGTGGTATTGTGATTGTTGCTTTGATATTCAATATTATTTTTGAGTTGGTCCTTTATTAAGAATAAAACGGGTAATTACGCACTAGGTATACTTTGGATAAAGAGTTTCTTCTTAATTGTAGGTAATTTTAGAGCACTTATAGACATTAATAATATCGGTAATGGATAATTCGCCAACCCGTCATGAGCAAGCGTTGTGATCAATGCTCGTGCCTTCTTAGTATGAGGAGAGGCATTTGTCCTGCAGTGGGACAGTAATAAAATAAGTTTATATTGTATTATTATATTTATATTATATAATATATTATGTGCCTTGGCGGAACGGCAAGTGGCTTATATGGGACGCAACTTGCGTCACCACTGTTGCCGCCAGCCACCTTGGTCGCACGGTACTCTCGCCGTCAGCAGCAGCGGAAGACGCCGCGGTGAGGAAGAGAGTGAAGTACGCTCCGTGGGCGTACCGTTACATTTTTGTGCCTATTGCCGTTGAGACCATGGGTTGTTGGTGCACTGAGGCCAAGAAGCTCATTAGTGAGGTAGGGCATAAGCTATGTGACAAAACGGGTGACTCCCGCTCCGGCTCGTTCTTGGTGCAAAGGTTAGCCATTGCCATCCAACGTGGCAATGCAGCAAGCGTTATGGGCACTTTTGCGCCGGGAACAGTTAGGGGCGGGTTATTTGACTAGGTGTTTGACTGTAACTTTTATTATAATGTAAATAATGTATGACCTTATCAATAAATATGACAATATACTCACAACAAATAATAAACATGGTAAATATCCCGTTCGTGTTAATCATAATAATATAAATATATGTAAATATAGTAAATATATATATTATATAAATAAATAAATATAAATAAATCTTAGTATCGCTTAGGTTACAAAAAAAGTATTCAAGGTAGTATTTCATTTAGGTATTGCGGTTTGAAAGATTTTTTACAAAAATATCTGCTGAATCCTGGGTTATCCCATCGAATAATGCCAGATAGCGTTGTGTGTCTACCTACCTACCTAATCTAGAAAGTTTGAAGTGAATATTGATTGGAGCTCGGATTAAAATTGTATAAAAATAGGTATGGGCTAAATTATCATTACCAGATATTATAAATAACGTTAAATCCAAAGGTTCTTTTATTAGGTATGTTTAAAACATTAGACTATATTTCACCGCTTACCGGAAGACGTAGCGTTAGAAGGCCTCCCACAAGGTGGACTGATGACCTTGTGAAAGCCGCAGGAATCCGCTGGATGCGAGAAGCACGGAACCGGTCGACGTGGCGGTGCTTGGGGGAGGCCTAATGTCCTGCAGTGGACGTCTTTCGGCTATAATGATGATGATGATGAATGCCAGATATCTCCATCTCCAATATGTATTGTTTTATAGAAATTTGTGTACAAGAATCCAAAGTAGGTACCATCTTTTAAATACCGTTTTTTAGAGTTCATCTTAAAAACGGTATTTACAAGACCTTTGAATTCTCAGACTCAATATTGTCTCCCACCAACATTTTTAAACATCAGAAAACGTAACTTGATGGGCGCGCGAGATTAAGGATGACTTCCAATTATATTTGGGTGTTAGTTATGCTGTTTCGTAGACACTTTTATTCTCTTTTTTTATCTAATGCTGCCTAAAGTATTGCTACTTCCACAAACTCTGACGCAGCCAAATCGATTCCTGAATCTGGCATTACACTAGTCTCGATCATTGATAATTAATAGCTAAAGCTTTCCTATTCCTATACCTACAAGTTCTAGGAAGGTTACCTAGGTGTTCTATCGATTTTCCAAGTTTAGAGCTAGAGAAACCAATGCAAAGGTCCACATAACAATCATCATTAATTCCGGTAATGAGAGTTGAAACTACACGGGGCGTTCATGTCAGATCTAGTAAACATGACGTGGGCATCGCTATCGCGCCACGATCAATGATGTATCGATATGTGTATTTCATTAAGCACGTATGCTGAACAAGGATACTTAACTAAAAGATACGACAAGCGATGAGGATGATGCTGAGTAAATTATTATTAAATATCGTTTGTACAAAGGAAAAGAAAAACACCTGTAACAGTTTCTTACTCTTTTTATAGGTAAAAGATAGAAATAGTCGGGGAAAAAAATAAACATTCAGATACCCTTTTTTAGAAACTTAGTTTAGTTTTAGAAACTTATCTGTACAGTCTTAAGTACTTCTAATAACTTTAAAAACGCTATTTAAAAAATTACTTATTGTTGACACTGTTCTGTATTATGTTATGTTCTAATTAAATACGTGCCATAGGCTATCTTAAAGGAGTTATCAATGTATTTAATGAAACTGATTACGTGAATGATGTAAGCACCACAACAAGAATCTGATTGATATCGAATAATGTGTGACATTGTAATTATCATTCTGTAAATGCTTCACCATAAAGCTTAGTAATAATATGAGTTCAGTATGGAATATTTTTAATATTAAGTAGGTACCATCTCCCTATAATGTTTCCACTTCTAGAACACAGGACTCCTGTGTGTGAGCGGGAGGGGGGGAGGTGGCATCCATAATCACGGGCACAGTTGGGGTTAGCGGATACATCACATTCTCATTTCTTGAACGTCTAACTGCTGAAAATGAGCCTTCCAATCCCACAGCGGCAAGTTTAGAAGATATTTGCCGGAATCTCCTCTTTTGGCAGATCGGTTGCTGTGCTCTCATCGAGTACTTACGCATAATTTCCGTGGAATGTTCTTTTTGTTTGTATTTTGTGATCTTTATTGCGCAATTAGAACTCTTATGCTTTGGAATCACTCCCTAGTGATTTTCCAGAAACAACTTGTATTTATTTTTATTACTTATTAGCTTTTGCCCACGGCTCCGCCCGTGTGGATGTCGGTTATCGCGTAAAAAAGTAGCCAATGTCCTTCTCCATATCCCAGGCTATATCTCTGCCAAATTTCATGACAATCGGTTCAGCGGTTTAGTCGTAAAAACGTAACATACAGACAGACAGACAAACAGAGTTATTTTCACATTTATAATATTAGTATGGATAATTATTACGAATTATGACGAAAAACTTAAAAAAAAAATATTGCACTGGACGGTTCTTTTGTAGTAGGTACATACCTAGGTAATGTTGAATAAAAAATCGAATTTCGGTTTAAGAGTTTAATTCATGAGGGTTATGATGAGTTATATGCTTATGATTATCATGATTTTTAGGACTTGTAATGGAAATGATCATTAGCGCATAGTCTTTTTGATTTTTACTAACTACCTACCTAGTCCGTGAACAGTGTTGATGGCTGAAATTTGTTCTATAAGTTTTGTGTATTTATTTTTTCTACGTTTTATATTGTATCTGTTTGTTGCTCCATTTCAAGACAATACAGACAACAAAAAAAAAAACACTCGGTAACAAGAACGCCATTGTTGAAATAAACACTTCCAGCAAAACTTTTACGTCTTTATGGGGACGCATGGGTGGGTGTCCTTGACTTTAACAGTCATCGATCATATCTGAGACGCTCTCAGTATAGATGCTCACTAAACATAACACCGCATATTATATTCACTATGGTGGTTTATAAAACATATTAATATTTTTAATGGAAATTTAATTTGAAGTATGCATAGTTTAATTGGTCTAAAAATTTTCTCAAGACCTAGAAGAGAACCTGTTTATGGTTGCAAGAAAAGCATTATTTATACCAACACTTAGCAAATGTTTTTAATCAACGGATGTACAATAGTTATTTGTGCAACAAGAGAGCAAAGTCGTTCTCGCCACACTCAGGATTCAAAATTAGCACTCGCTACGCTCGTGATTCAATCGTTGAATCCTTCGCTTGCTCAGGATTCAAAATCAGCACTCGCAGCAAAAAACTTTGCTCTCGTGTAACACACATAACTTTTCACTTCAGCAGCGATATCCCATTAGTTCTAACGATGGAACAGGTAAAATAAGTGGGAAATAGAGACCCACTAGTTGTACTATTTTGTAATATAGTATATCGTAGTACTAGTGAGAACAAAACAAAAACTCCCATTAGTTCTACCGTGGAACTGTTCAGTAGAACAAGTGGGAATAGAGGGAATAGAGAATCCCAATAGTTCTACTATTTTGTTATACCTAATATCGTAGTACTAGTGAGAACAAAAAAATCCCATTATTTCTACCGTAGAACTGTTCAGTAGAACTAGTGGGAACAAACCGCGAGAACACTTTAGGAGATAATAAATATTTACAGGTTAAATATCAGGTTTTTTTGCAGTAAATACTTATTTTCGTTTAAATATAACAATAAGTTAAAAATTCAATAAATTACATTAAAAGACATAATTATCTTTTTGCAAAATTTCTTTAGTTAGTACGAAATTCCGAACGTGTTTGTCTTTGAGGTCGAATTTAAAATCGGTACTTCGAAAGGACTGGTCTTTGTCTTTCTTTCTTTCTAATGGCGGGAAAGAGATAGAGTGTGAATGTTTCGAATTGTATGATTAACCCAAGGCTGAATAAGATATTCGCAGCTTTCTGGAAAAAAAGAAAAAAAAATCTTTTTCTCACTCAGTGAGCAAAATCGCATTTTGCTCACTGATTTCAGGCAGCAAAACCTACATGTTTGAGCTACTGAAGTGAAAAAAATGTTTAACGCTCCGACATTACGATGTCTTTCCCACACACTGTACCTGAAAATACCAACTGTAGTTCCAGTTATTCTTGAAAGCATGGAGCAAGAAGTAGACTTGTGTCTGAATTACACAAACTACCAATTTAATTCCGGAATGGAACCACCCCTAGTAGCATTTTTGTTGGCGTTTGGTTGGGTTACTTCAGAGGTATGTCTCTGAAGTTGGCCCAACTAAATGCCAACGGAAAATGCTACTAGGGACAATACCTTTCTGTGTCCCACTACAAGGCAAAGGCCTCTTAGCTTATGGAGAAGATCGAACATTACTCGTAACTTAGTGAAAACGCTTTTGTTGCGTTTCTGTGATTTTATTTAGTTTAGGCACGAAAATGGTGCCGATTCCCTTGTTCACAAACTAAACAAAATTTAAGTTCAGCGCATCTTTTTCTTTCTATTTCATTAAGAAAAGGACAGAAGATAAATTTTAGTTTAGTCCTGTCAAATTAACCAGCGCTTGACGTAAATTGACGTAATTTTAGTCAGCAAGTTTTTAATCACGTCTTAACTTGTATGGAGTAGTGACAGGCGCTGATTAATTTGACAGGACTAAACTAAAATGTATCTTCTGTCTTTTTCTTAATGACATAGAAAGAAAAATATCGGTTTGAAAGTGCTCGATTAAAGAGAGTTGCACCATTTTGTATTATAGTTACTTGGATCTCACTATCCCAATTATAATAACTGTGCTACGCATCAAAGAAGAACATAACTATGAGCTGTTAAGTGTTATGGTTGAATAAGAACGAAGAAAGAAAGAAAAAAGTATTTATTGTGACTCGCACAGGAAGATCACAAACTAATAAACACACAATCACAAAAGTATAAAAAAAAATAAAAAGAGAGTCCTGTACGAGGCCAAAAGGCTCCTATCTCAGCACGATGCTGCGACATTTAAAATAAGTGCCGCCGCGAATAGGTTAGTACCTACTTCGTATTGAAATGATATTTTACGAACTGCCAAAGCCGTTCTGTGGTGTAATAGCCAGCATTTCACTTTTTTATACGAAAAATCATTGGCATCACAACAATATATCGAACAAACTATGTACTTTAACCACAGCTACCATTTAGTTTTATTAATAAAGTAGTGTCATTATTTTGGTTAATTGTTTACGTTGTTTTAGAAATATTCTTTAGCTAATAAGCTACAGGAAACTGTCAAATTTCTCCAAACGATTTTAAACTTTAAAATGTTGATGGTTAAACTCAGAATCAAATGAGAAAATCTGACAGTTCAGCCTCCACTTTTTTATGCAGATAGGTAGTTATAGTTCCCATATTAAAAACAAACGATAAGAAAGAAAATACGTTTATTTGCGGTAAACATGACGCAAAAAAAGAACATAAACACAAAATAAATAAGAAAACTATGGGGGAAAAATGCGTCACATCCACGCAAAACGGCTATCGCTCAGCATTATGCTGTGACCCTATGCAAGACAGAGCCCCAGCGCTGGTTTTCAGCGACAGCCGGCGTTGACGTAATGACGTAGTCCGGTGCAGCAAATATTTATTAAGACGCTGTACCAGTACAGCGTACTTAAAGAAAATTAATATAATTTAATTTAAAATGTGGTAGAATTTATATTCTACCACATTTTAAATTAAATTATATTAATTTTATAACAAGAATATAAAACAAGGAATTATACAATGCTATGAGAATATCATCCTTAACAAAACGTTTTACGCTATAACTTTAGTACCTAATTGCCAACTTTAAAGTCCTACAATCAGTTTGCGTTCACTGCCTACAATATATTTCCAGTACCAACTAATACACAATCTTGCACATATTTAGACGATAAACACTAATACATGTTTCCTTACTTTAATAATATTATACTCTAACTGCAGACTATGTCAGGCAATATTCCCACTCGGTCACGTGGAGGTCCATGAATAGTTGAGTAGGTAACTACTACCTAGACTTAGAGACGTTAACAATATGATATTATATTAGTACATTTAGATTTTCTTGCCTACTTATTTATAAAGTAGTTAGGTAGTTTAGAGTAATTTGTAATTTGTCTTCGTTTATAGAAAAGTTTTGCCCGCAGTTATACCATGGAATACAAGACGTTTGCAGTGGGTGCTTACTAATTACCAAGTAAGAAAAAGCAAAACGTATTTTTTTAGAAACTTCGTGAATATTTGTTCGTCAAAAAAAGAAGAAAAGGTGTATTATTATCATTTATAAGTAGAGTTTATCTATATTATGCAGAAAACAAAATCAATACAAAAACAATTACGTACCTACAACTGATAAAATTATCAATCAAAATTAAATTGTAAGTTACTTGCAATCATGTTTTTGCTCAAAAAATTGTACAAAAGTTGTGTGTCGTGAAGCGCCTGCGCTTGTGTTAACGGCAACATTAAAACGTTGTAGGAGCCACTTCTCTTTTTCTACAAGGCGTTGTGCGCGTGAGTCACTCTCAATACCCGCGTTCAAAATCATTTGTAGCCCAATGAAGATCACGTTTTATCTCTACAGTTATTTTAAAGCTTCATTTAAGTTGTTAGGTTTTTTCATTACGGCTCAGTGTAGCCCTAACATTCAGCTAGAAAAGTAAAAAAGCAATGAACTGAAATAAAATAGAGCTTTGGTAGTAGTAAGAAGGATTGCAGTACCAGGTATGTGTATGAAGTTCAACATCCAGGGGAAAAGGCATACCTAAGATAAGTTTAATTTGATTAGTATTTAGATAAAGGTGATATATTTTTTTGGCCAAAACTAATCAATTAATTTGGTTGTTAACTCATATCAACAAATCTGTTATCTTTTGTTTTTATTAACCGATCTCAACATTTCAGTAGTAGTAGATTTAACAGCAAATTCCCAGTTCAGGTTTTTCCCATCTACCGGTTTCTGAAAAACTGATCAATGCTGATTTACGAATCTCTTATCTGAGTGGAGGTATAAAGCCACTGATGTTGCTCTTTCAGAAATATCCCAAATGTCTAAATAATTAATGTAATGCTAGAACGTGCTAATGTCAGACAATCACTCAAATAATTTAATTTGCTATTCCCAAAGTTGGTGAATCATAAAATGCCTTTTATTTGTCTATTTTGAAAATGCCTAAGTAGGTTTGGGTTGGGAAGAAGTGTTTACAAACAATGAAAACAAGGGCAGGTAGGCGTTTTGTGTGCCTTAACATAAACAACGAAATAATTCTATACACAATATGATTGACATTTGAAAGTGGATTTCTGCTCCCATTCCTATATGACAAAAATAGTGGCCCAATTCAAGGTTGATATCTTACTTTTTCTGACATCTTATTGTCCAAGCTTTATTCAGATGGTCGAATAAAGAGTCTTACCAGTTCTGCAGACATCCCAAGAGAATGACTGATCCCAACTGAATTTGTAATAATGTATTATATTCACAGCAGTGGCCTTGACACCTACCGCGTGGGTAACTTGCAACGCAACTGCGTACCTACACTGCGTTTATTTTACCTCGCTGCGTCATCCCATACATCTTTTCTGACAATATTTTACCACCGACCCTTATTTCACGGAATCCGACCATATTACGGCGGACAACATTCGGACATGTAAGCAAACATCTTAATGTTTACTAATGAAACATTTCTAAATACATTGATTGATGATGTTCTCCACGCACGGGTTTTGTGTAGGCTCGCATTATTCTATTCATAAGTCGCGCTGCGGGATGCTGAACGTCAGCGTTGGTGGCTTCGCTATTGTTCACTGCGGACACAATTCGGCAAACATTCTCGTGCTATTTTTTTCACCGTTTCCCTTTTCGAGTGGGTCATTTAAATTGCATGCGTATTTTAGCGAGATAGACGTCGCTGATGGGTTTCCATTAGGAGTGAATGATTAAGAGGCCGAGCCTCGAAGCAGCGAGGGAGTGACAACGTCGTGAGAGGGCCTCCGTCTCAAGGGAGTGTGTGGAACCCCTGACACCAGAGTGTGGTGCTGTGCTTGCAATTAACTCCTCGGGCGGGCATTATCTCGGCATTAGAGTATCGTCGCGATGCCAGAGCACCCTCCACGAAACATTTGTATTAATATTAAAAGACACGTCAACCCTAGCAACTGTAAATGCTCGACTGAATTCAAAGTATTTCGCAAACTTTGTTCAGAACTAATAGTAACTATTATTGCTGTTCCTGTCGAGTGTCGACATTTTAAACAAAACAAAAACCTAGGAATGTGTACACGTGTTCGTGTAACTAACTTTGGACAGACGATTTCATCAACAAATTATAAACTCCTGTGTACCTACTGTAATAAACTTTTTTCTGTGATGTGAAAGCTATCATATAACACATTGTAGTGGCGTTTGTCGCGAACAAAACCCCGAAACGTCAACGGTTGTGATTGCCAATATAAAAGTTAATCATGTTAGTGCGCCGGGGTGGGCCGGGTGTCGCGATATCATTGTCCCAGGTTCGAGCTCGGCCACCCCCCGCAAGGATTCGTTGCTTATTTAATGCAACGATGCACACGTAAACATCTAAATAACTTTTGTGTGACACTTCTCCCCTACCCTCTAATTTTACTAAGTAGCCGTATCTGTACAAATGTATTGGGGAAGAAACATTCAAACCAAATGTGTTTTTGGAGCAGATTTGTTGTTTCATCTTAATTGAAATGAACGGAGAACAAAAAATATTTTTTACTAATCATGTAGGTGCTTCTTCAAACATCTGTAATTTTTGGTCCTTGAAAAAGTTAGAAAACTCATAGTTAAAAACTCATAGTTTAAAAACTCGTATCATAAGTGATAGATGTAGTGTCGGTTTTTAAAGCGTTTTAATATTTTTTAAAGTGTATTTCAATAAAAAATGGTACTCAATTAATCAAAACATTGTTTTTCTTTCCGTCTATCCTAGTTGAACTAACTATTGTTGTTTGATGGATTGTATTTTCATGGCAGATTTTGTTTGTTTCTTTTGACGAGCGCTGCACTATGCTAGTGTTGCAAACAGTGTGAGAGTAAGCTGTTAGATAAAGCTATCCGGCAGGCGCACGCAGGGCCGCAGTACAGCGCACGGCCGGCGCTGGGTGCCAGGCCCTAAGCTCGCACCCCACGGCTGCTGCCACTCTCCTGTCACAGCTTACGCAAGCCGACTGACAGCCTCCCAATAATTCGTTACGAAAATGTGTTAATCGCGCGCCGAACACTTTCACGGTTCGCGACACCGAATTAGATTAGCACGATGACAATAACTACATCTGTAGCTGAATAACACTCGTCATATTTTGACAGGTATCGTCATATGTCCGTACCCTTGTCTGCCCACATACACGTGTTCATTCGTCCCACGCGGACTCGTAACGTACGATGTCAGCCTTTTTTCCGCACAAAAGTCGTGATTTCACGCGGCGCGAACATTCATCCGATTGTCGTGAATTTCGTTATCTTGTATTAGCGAGCGTGTGAGGTGATATTGAAAAAATAATACGTTTGGGATTTGACGGCTCCCCATGTGCGCACGGCAGCTTCCTTTTCACTGCAAGCATCGCTCCTATAAATGAAACGGGATGATAAATTTATTTAATGTATACAAATGTTTGGACATTTTTATTTTGCTGTCGTTTAGACGTAGGTAACATAATTTAGTTCACCATATGTTAAGTCGTTACAACGCTTTGAATAGGAAGTGAAAAAAAATGTTTTACGACTTGTGAGAGATAGTATGACAAACCGGCCTTTTTCCGTGTATCGTCATCCTAGCTTCGTCGATAAACAAACTTTTTTCTAATAGACGCAAAAAGGTAATAAACGAGCCTGTTGAATTGAAGGGGCACCGGAATTATGTCAATTACGAAACGTATAATTATTTCAGCAATGTATTTAGTATGAAAGCGTCTATACCTACTTAGTGGTATTTATATACTATGTAAGTGTCATAATAAGGTCGATTATGATTCGAATATAGCTGAAATAAAAATTTGCCGGCTCATTAAGGAGGGGTTTAATTCGGGGTTTCCATCTAATTGATCTCTGGCCGGGGTAATTATTCACAGGGGGTATATAAAGTAATTATTACTGGGTAGCCCTTTTTCCTTGTCGCCATGGTGCCCCCCAGTCCCCCTCAGCTAATCACCGCCCGCGCCCGGTGTCAATGACGGCTCGCAACTGTATCTTGGATCGCGATGACAGAATTTTAATATATTTTGTTGTCGTATGTAAATGGCGGTACAGATGGCGCCACATCGAGTGCCGGATGATACACATAATTCCCCACATCGTTTGTAAAGTTTTGAAGCAGAGAAAGCATCTTGCGTATGCTAAATAAGGAGTACTTGAAATATGAAGCGTTAAAATAATTAACATTGGTAATACACAATAAATTACTCGGATATACCTACTTATAAAACCCAAAATAATTAACTAAACAAACCACTCGAGAACATTATCAGAAGGAACTCTACCGACGAGGTTAACAGCAAACAATTACAAACCATAAATTAACATTACCCTTAACTGCCTCAAAAAACCTACGCAGGATGAAAAGGAGATTTATATTTGTTAAGGCGAAGTTGTTCGTCTTCATAAGGCTTGACGTTTCATTTCTGTCTAGGCAGGCCGACAAGTGCTAACCCTCCTTCGTGCCTGTCCCGCGCGCCCCCGGCCACCCCATCTCGAAGGGCTCCCGTTGTTATGCATAAAATTTTGTCTTATTACTTCCAACTTTGCTATTATATTTGACGAGACGGAGTTGGCAAGTTATTTTGTTATTAAAATTTTTGGCCGAAGACGGCGGCGAGATGAATCTAGTTCGAATGTAAATGCGAATGCTTAAATTATAAAGCACGAACTTATTTGATTTAACAAACCTTACGATCTGGGGATTAATGTCGGAAATTGGAGGAGGAGGCGGCGTTGTGATTCGCGAGTTGTCGCGAGCCGAGCGGTGCGCCGCGGCGACGCGGATAAAAGACGAGAAAATGGGATTGACGAACATCGCTACACCAACTTTGAGAGAGTATTGGTTGCTCTTGAAACTTATCAGCCGCGCTTTGTTTTACATTTATACCCTCCCACATATTTTATTTAAAGGTAGATACCGACTGCATGTCTGATTTCTCGTAGTTTAGGTAAAATACCTACATAATAATATTTTAGCAGCTAGTCGTTTTTGTTACACCACGCCTGTATGTATTTATAGCAGACACAGGTCCAATAAGGCAAGGACTTACAATATTCGTTTTCCTTTTTTTAGTTATTTAGGAAACATTTTTATGTTAGCTGACTTATTATTTCAAGTATCGTCAAACCCAGGACAGTTTGATCTGAAAATTCCCGAGTGGAACCAAGGATCGTTGTGTTGGTATTATAAAATAGGGGAATTTAAGAGCCCTTTTATGAGTGTCTTCGCAAGGAGTGTTTGTCCAACATTGGCGTTAGTCGGATGCTGCATAGGAGCTGTGTAGGTGGTGTGTGGACGTTACGTAGAAAGCCCTTAGGTGGCGCATCAACGGCTCGTAAATGACGCGTAGGACAAGTGATTCTGTCAGTCGTACGCGCGTAGCACGTTCGTAACACGCGCGTAACGGCAACTAAGTCACGCGTAGCATTGGCAAAGCAGTGGCGCAGTGGCGGCGCATAGGACGCGCGTAGCACGAGCGCTGCGGCGGCGCAAAGGCCGCACGTAGACGTCATTTAGACGTCGCGAAAACGCTCTATAGCATTTATACAAACATTCTTAGAAAAGATTAATGATTTGCAATTTACTCACATTCTGCCAAAGTAAATGCTTACCACCTTACTACTATCAGAATACCAGCGCTGCGGTATTTATTTTTTAAATATCGCAGCATTATGCGGAGATAGTGGCCTTTTTGGCCTCGCACAGGTTTACATTGTAAATTTTATTAGTTTTAAATGCTATTTTATTTTTTACTGTTTATATTTTTGTGCGTGTCCCAAATAAAATATTTTTCTTTCTTTCTTACTTATAAACTCGGAATAAAGTTATACTAGGTATAAACGTCAAAAGTGTATGGTTATATCGAAGTTATTCCTAGTATAACTTTATTCCGCGTTTATAAGTAAGGCGGTTAAAGTTTCTGAAGCTGAAACGCATAGGTAGTTATTTTTTTTAAATCTTGTATCATGAAGTGACACCTCCCGCGCATAAGGTCTTATGTTTTTTGTGATTTTTAGGAGAGAGATTTTTGACGTTATTTTTGACGACCTCATTTTAATAAAAAAACTTGTTACGACTTTTTGCGTGGGAGGTACCGAATTTTATTCTAGTTGACTTTTTTATGTATAAAAATGACAAAATTTTAGCGCGACCTTAAAATGTTACTTGTCATGGAATTATAATAATCTATACCTACCTATATGTAGTATTTTAATTTCATTCTACGCACTTCTGCACCTACTAAATGATGTTTAACTTTGTTGTATATACGTTGACACTTTTCTCGAGTGTTGTTTGGAATATTACATATTCCTCTGATATATTACAATTAAATGAAAGAAAATTTAAAACTCATATAAAAAGTACACTTTGTAAACAAGCATATTACAAATTAGAGGATTATATCCAAGATAAGAATGCTTGGAAACATGCTGGTCCTGCTCCATAGGACAATTTAGAGTCTAGACAAAATCAAACTGGTTGCTAATTTAACTGTATAATTTATAATTTTTATGATATTATATTTATTTTCTGTGATTAATATTTTAACTCACACACTGACTTATTATATGTTGTTTTTATTTTTTATTTTTTTGGGAAATCATATACAATGTTTGTAAATATGTGAGCACCATGTACCTATCGCATTTATTATTTTTTCTGTTATTACTTCACTTTTCATTCTTTTTACCAATTGTGGTAAGTAATTTTGATGATTTTTTTTATTTTTTTATTTTTTTTATTCTAGGTACATAGTCTTCACCTATAAATATTGATTAATGTATACAAACTATTGTTAACATTTTAAAAGAGTAAGTATGGAGTTTCTTGCCCATTCTTCTCCATACATAACTACATTTTTGAAGGCGCAACTAGAATCAATTAACTATTCATGTAATTTTTGACGTTCAAAAGTGCATCTTCGTGCCTATTTGAAATAAATTATTTGACTTTGACTTTGAATAGGTTGGAGGTTCGCTGAGTGAAATGCCAAAATCCCCGTCCATATCATGCGTAACATGTTCGTTACTTTATAGAGGTATGAGGAACAGGGTGTAAAATTCACTCATACTCTATGAAAAAGGGAGGATCCTCAGACCAGACGGATGTCGTGTCTGGTGGGCAACTGCCCAACGGTTGATGTCGGGATGTTGTATAAGTATATGCTAGTCGCGCGGTAAAATCTGATAGCGCGATGCAGGATTTGTGACGTCAGGTCTTTGATGCGTAGTTCGCATGTGGCGTAGTTGATACCGCCACATTACTCCCCTCCGGAGACCGGAGTTCGATAGTGGGCTGAGTCAGTGTATATGATGCTTGCCAGGGCCAGTTGTGATTCCAGTGAGTCGGAACCGGGTGCCGCATAGTTCACGGTGGGTCGGAACTGTCTGCGGTGATTCCCCAGTGAGTCGGGGTGGAGCTGCGTTTTTGATCCAGTGAGTCGGATGTCGTACAGCGCCGGGTTGAGGCTGACTGCTGGCGTCGACCAGGAGAGCGTTGAAGGGCTCTGCTTGTGGACCGGCCGAAAATGCAGTGTGCTGTGCCAAGGTTGCCGATGAGGCTGAGGGTGATGACCAGGTATGCGCGTTCGCTGCATGCTGGTGGTCAGGATACCCGTTGAAGCCGTAAGTGCTGGCTGGCTGTATGACTCGCCGCTCGAAAGCTTGAGGAAATGATGGATGACGTCATGCTGAAGTAGTTGCTCGAAGGCAGCGCTAATGTCCATGTTCGGGGTCACCAATTTAGAAGTATGAGGAACAGGGTGTAAAGTTCACTCATACTCTATGGAAAAGGGAGGATCCTCCAACCAGACGGGTGTCGTGTCTGGTGGGCAACTGCCCAACGGTTGACGTCGGGATGTTGTATAAGTATATGCTAGTCGCGCGGTAAACTCTTATAGCGCGATGCAGGATTTGTGACGTCAGGTCTTTGATGCGTAGTTCGCATGTGGCGTGGTTGATACCGCCACAACTTGTTGGTAGAGTTGTTTGCGTGTTTGTTAGAAGTGGGGACGGAATATAGACATTTTATCGAGAAATGGTTTATTTCTCAAATAATCTTTCAATCCACCCACTGCGAGTCGGACTCGCGCAATGATAGTTCTATACCACCAAAACGCTCATATTGTTATTTTTCATGATAGAGGCCATAATAACAAAAAACCGGCCAAGTGCGTGTCGGACCACGAACAATGAAGGGTTCCGTAGTTGGTATGAATTTATTCCAAGAACCAACTTAACTTTGTAGTTGAAAAACATGTTCTTCCATACGGAATATATGGGAGAACATGTTATTCAACTGTAAATGTAAGTTGGTGGACTATTACTCGGTAAATTGTTAAGCCTACTTAGCTGTGATAGTTTTCCTTTTAATTTCGTTATATACTACTGCTGTGATTTGACTTGACACTTGACTCTAATAAAAATTTGCACTTCAAAGCTGTTAACACACATACATACAACGGGACTACGACGTCGTCAACGAGCGACGCGGGACAGCGCGGGGACGAGAGACGCAACAGCGACGCGGCATTGCATCGTACGACACGACCGCGCTCGGACGTACCTTTTAGCTAGTACTTAGGTTGCTATATTTCTGAACCACCTATTAAAACCATTATAAAATACAGTCCACTGCTTTTGATTCCAACTGGGCCTTTAAAAAAGCTTAATATAACGCAATCTCCCTGAATCGAAAAAGGTTTCCAAAACAATATTTTTGAACGGCCTATCCAACGATATCCCACACTATGAGATAGGCGAGAAAAAAAATCCGCACCTTTACGTGTAGGTGAGATACCAAAAAAAAAAAAACACGATTTTATTCAACCACTTTGTCGGCATAATTAATATGTATACCCATGCTTAATTACAGCTTTCTAGTAGGTACTAAGGGTCTTCTGAGCTGCGCCGCGGACAGACAGACGGACATGGCAAAACTATAAGAGTGTGTTCACAAACAAACTTAATATTGTAGTTGAAAAACATGTTCTTCATAAATTTAAGTTAGTCGACTATTACTTGGTAACTTGTAAAGCCTACTTAGCTGTGTTAATAATAATAATAAAAATCTTTATTCATACAAAAACCTTTGACATTGCTTAAAAACTAGGATACATAACTTGGTTAACTAAAGGACACACGGATAAGGAAAACCCTGAACTCCTAAACTAGGTGATCCTGTGACTTAGGAGTCAGTGTTCTGCTGTTGCTGTGGTACCAAAAACCTTTTTATTGTGTTCCAACATTACAAAAATAGTCATTGCCATTGCAGGTTACAAAGTATATTTATATTATGTATACGATAGTTTTCCTTTTAACTTCATTATATGTATATACTACAGCTGTGAATTTTTGCTCATATCCAAATACAATCATTTAGTAAACATATCCACAACATGAGATAGACGAGAAAAAAAAAGGTAATATAAAAAAAAAACAAGATTTTATTTGATCATGTTGTCGGCATGATTAATTTGTATGCCCATACCAATTTACAACTTTCTTAGTACTAAGAGTCTTTTAACTAAACCAACAGACAGACAGACAGACAGACGGACATGGCGAAACTATAAGGTTTCCCTGTTTACTGCGGAACCCTAAAAAGTATTCTTCAGACAGACGGACGGCGTAAGCTTATAAATAGGCGTCTGTTGACACCATTTAAGTACGAAGCCCTTAAAACTATCATTTAGAAGATACACCTGTTTTAAGATTACTAGCAATCCGGGTAACTTAATAATACTTATTAGGCCTCTGACTCAATATGCTGTACCTATGATAAATACAATATACCTACTCAATGAGTGGGGATCGAATTCTCGACCTCTCGCTGACCAGTCTGCGATTTTGCGGGTTTCGACCACTAAATTCATGGTTGCAGTAATCTTAAAAAGCTAGCTGATAATTCTAAGGACCTTTGTATTCTGCAGCATATGAGTTGATTCGAAGATTGAATAACGGAGCGGTGTAAAGCTCTTTTGAAATGAAGGATTATTGTAAACTAGCTTTAACCCGTGGTTCCGCCCGCGTGGATGTCGGTTATCTAATAAAAAGAGTAGAATATGTCCGTATATATCTCTGCCAAATTTCATGACGATCGGTTCATAGTTAAGGCGTGAAAACGTAACAGACAGACAGAGTTACTTTCACGTTTGTAATATTAGTATGGATTACGATTTTCACTTTTCTAAGCAGTAAAGGGAGTTGTTTTGAGTAGAGCGTGATCAGGTGCAGCAGGCAAGGTTGCGCGGCGATGCGGTACGACGCGGTAGCGGTGATTGTAGCGGCGCGGAGACGCCGTACGTAACATCTGTTCCTTTTGTAGCGACAAATTAACACCGACTCGAGCAAACTGAGGCATTGCAACGACCCATTCCCAGCTCGGAACGAGCCCTAAAGCTTCCCTTAAGCGCGACGCCAGCTGCTCGCAGCACTAAATTCCACGTTACAATGCTTTGTTTTAAAATTTGTAATCATTCTCACATTTTACGACGGTGAACGGTCCGTTTCGGAAAATTTGATACGACTATAAAGCCTGTAATTGTGTTAGCATTCCAGTTAATTAAAAGTTATGAATTTAAAGTCGCACAGCTTTAGTGCTCTTTGACGCTCGCCGTCTGAATAAAACGGTCATATAAAATGTGATGAATTTCTTTTTACTGCTCGAAAGAGAGTATAGACAGCATTTAGCTACTGTTAATGAGCAAACAAAAGACATTATGAATCTTTTGTCTATCAGTTTATATCTTCAATTGTTATGGCACGCTATTTAACGTACCATGAACTCACACTCACCCGCTCAACTCACTGTTGAAACGAGCGTTATAATGTAAATTGTATGTATTAAGTCAGTAACTAAATATAAAGCTTTCTCTGGTAAGCATCTGCTTACGTCATAAAAGTGTATTATGACAATAAATTAAAAAAAAAAACTGCAAAGTCAAAACATTAGTTTCCCACAGCGATTAAACGGCAACGAATAAAAGGCAAACTGAAAACACTATAGAGCAGTGAGTTATGAAAACAAATACACATTACGAGTACGTACGAAATCTCGTACAACTAATGACGTTAAAAGCGAGGGGTAAGAGTAACAATGTTAACAGTCATAGTTCGGGTCTGTGTGCGCCAAAACTTGGGTACTACGGCCATAAATACCGCCGCGGGGGGCCGCCGCGCCGGGCGTCGGTAACAATAACCACGACGTATGCCGTGTTAACATTAGCTCCGTACTTAATTCCTTGTAGCCCTAAACTCGCTTAAGAGGGTAAGACTCAGTGAGACGGTGTTAATTAAATAATTACTTTAAATAATAACTCCTTGGCCCCGAGCCCCGACCCGACCAAGCCACGTTATGTTACACGCCGTCCCTTGCTTTCGCCATGTTTACTCTCGCAGTGTATTAGATTGTTTAGTAACAGTGTTTAATAACAAGCCATTTAAGTCTCGCCTCTTTTTCCAGAGTTTCGAGTTGTTGTCATGATCTGCGTTGCTGCGAGGATTGGGCTTTGTGCATCTTTACTTATACGTTGTAACTAGAGATCGGATAATCGGATGCATATTTACTTAAAGTTAATTATTAGCTATGAAAGTATGGAAGCAGCATCTTAATTCGTAAGAAAATATCCCGTGACGCCAGGAATACCGGCAATGCATAACTATTAGTCGGGTGTATAGTATGGAAGCGACTTCTAAAATATTATTTATAAAAATAATACCCGTGATTCTTGGATGGCATAACTATTCAGATGCATATTTATTTAAAATTATTTTAACCCCCTAAGCAAATATGTGTATGTAAGGTGTAAGAGTAAGGGTGGTCTGTGTTAGTTAAAATAAAAATAAAACACCGGCACCGCGGGATTTATTCGATACAAAAGCGCTTTCCATACTAGCAAACATCTCAACTTTAGGTGAATATGCATCCGAATATCCGATCTCTAGTTGTAACTTAGTGGTAGATGCGCATTTAACTAATTAAACAAATGTCTTCAGAAATACTCTAAATACTTACCTATTCCATTCATAAGTAGTTATTAGATTTCTATTCTTAGATACAAATTACAAACAAAACTAAATCATTTGTTACTATTTTACACGTCTAATAAAAAGCGAACATATCAACATAATAAAGCTACTACATTTCAAGTTTACATTCTAAAAGTTTATTTCAAAAGAATCAACTAAACAAAAGGGGAACACAAGTTCATAGAATGTAATGTTCCTGGTTGATATCAAAGGCAGAATTTAATGGGTGCAGTTATTGCCCAAAGGTCGACTGTCTAAACTCATAATAAAACCCCAGGCTACGTTCAAGTGTCTCTTGTAGTTTTAGAATGTTTTCACCAACCGCTTCAGGCGTATTATAATGGTTCTTTTTTTCTCTGTTATAATGACGTTGTTCAATTCAAGATAGGGACTAAGCGAAATAATCAATGTTTCTATGGAAATGTTTAATGGTTGGCTCAAACACTATGGTGTAGACGTCTGATGCAGGTAAAGCTAACATTCATTCAAGCTGGATAAATGTCATTCCGTTTAACAACGCTTATCTAGGTACTGCAACACAAGTTCAGACCCAAAATTCCTGTCAGTGACTTGTATTATTCGAAAATAACCAGTTCATTACACTAATCCGACTGTGGCAGGTGAACGTTGAGGCTCCTAATCAACTATCACATAAAGTTAAAATACATTCGTTTAGTCAAAATAATGGCTACATAATCTTTGCTGCTAAAACCTATAAACACATTGGTATTAACGCCACGAATGCGATACTGGAGGTGAGAAATTCTTTAATCAGTACACCTCTAATTTTAATCCCACTTCCTTTTTAGGGTTCCGTAGCCAAATGGCAAAAAACGGAACCCTTAATGATTCGTCATGTCTGTCTGTCTGTACGTCACAGCCACTTTTTTCTGAAACTATAAGAATTATACTGTTGAAACTGGGTACGTAGATGTATTCTGTGAACCGCACTAAGATTTTCACACAAAAATATAAAAAAAAAACAATAAATGGGGGTTCCCCATACTTATAACTGAAACTCAAAAAAAAAATCACCTATCCCATATGTGTGGGGTATCTATGGATAGGTCTTAAAAAATGATATTGAGGTTTCTAATATATTTTTTTTCTAAACTGAATAGTTTGCGCGAGAGACACTTCCAAAGTGGTAAAATGTGTCCCCCCCTGTAACTTCTAAAATACAAGAATGATAACTAAAATAAAAAATTATGATGTACATTACCATGTACCTAAACTCCCACCGAAAATTGGTTTGAACGAGATCTAGTAAGTAGTTTTTTTTTTAATACGTTCATAAATCGTAAACCGCGCTTGCTGCTACGGAACCCTTCATGGGCGAGTCCGACTCGCACTTGGCCGCTTTTTTCCCGTTTACCCTCAGCATCACTTATACACATTAGTCTAGTAAACAGTAGTGACATGTTAAGTAAGTACAAATACCTACCTACGTCCTTCCTTTTACAGACTCGTTATTCTGATACTAAGCTGCTAGTGGAGAATTTTCTTTCTGATACTTAGCAAAGGTCATACTCCTCTCGCACCTGGGTATCGTGAATGTTACTATGGGCTGGGTAGCAGCAATCATCTCCGCCTGTGTCGACGCGAAGACCTTGAGATCACACACATGGAGTCCATCCCTGTGAGAACAGGCGAAGTGGAAGGTAAAACAGCTCATATAAGTAGCCTTATCAGTTCTTAACCACTAGATACAAGTACTTCATTTGGTCGGTCAATGATGAAAGATGCAAGCGAATATTTCGGTGCTTTTAGGTATTAGACACAGCAACAGGGTGCTAATCTCTACGGATTTGAGTCCTAGTACTGCATTTACAAATAACATAAAATTAATATTTGTGTATTATATATATAATAATATTTTTTATCTTATTAATATTTTTATTATTGAAACTCTCTTTGAGATATCTCGGGACCGTGGGGTCCCGGACCTTTGGAAGGCATACGAGGGGCCGAAGCCAACTCGCAGAGGCCCGTTAGACGCTTTTTAATTAAATGAGGCACCAACCGACGATTATCCCTGTACGCACTATACAAGTGCACCCAAGAACAACCCCCGGTTGGTGTAGGACTATTGCAGGATATGGAAACAAAGATATTGGACTATGGATTTGGGTGGTTAAAATGGACTGGTTACCTAAAACTATGGAAGGACTATGGCCCCTGCCTTATCAATGTTTTATGTTATATATTATATACACGGGTAAAATGGCAGGGGGTGACTTGCACACTCAATAATGGGCCCCTGAAAACGGTCGCTAGCACATAGTGATGTAGCGACAAGGGGGCAACATATCCTGAGTTGCTCGAGGAGTGGAGAGGTATTCCACGGCTCTCAGAACAATCCCAGAGCCCGGAAGATGGTCAAGATCCCTACAAGCACTTACCGGAATACTTCCTTCCTCCGAGCACGTTTGCTCTTGCGAATCTCCACTCAAGCCGGCCAATAAAGGCAAGAATGAGGTGGGAGCTCAGTTCCTCGTCAGTGTTCATTCCAGCCGGCCAATAAAGGCAAGCCAGAGATGAGGAACATGACTTCTCCCGGAAGATAGGGTCCGTGGGGTCGCAACTGCCCAACAGCTCGCCACATGCTGCCCTGCGTATTATTATTATCTCCTCTTAAATAGAGCACCTGCCATCTTATCTCTTCACTACCCTTGGTTGACTGGTAGAGAATGCTTATGGCATTAAATCCGCCTTTGTACCTTATTGTGTGTGAGAAGTTTAAATAAATAAATAAATGAGCTCTGTGTTACAAAATATATCAACATACGAATTAATTTAAATGGAGTCAACTTGTATTAGATAATAAAGTGGTTAAGTGACTTTTTTATGATGTAGTTCCAGCTCTTAAAAATTAACTGTTGCGGGTGCTTCCTAATGAATGCTAAAAGGTTCAGTCTCGATAATGTTGATGGTAGGTACTTACTGCCACAATTAGGTTGGACGGATGGGTGATCGTAGTAGGTAGGTATGTTGTTATAAGCAAGCGGGAGGTTAACGTCTTTTTCTAGCGGTGCAGGCCGAATCCTATTGTTTTAGTTCCACATTGGATATTGATTTTATTCTGTATCGAGAAACATCTAATTAATGAAAATCAAAAAATCTAAATTAATTCGTTCACTGACAGACAACGCTCAGGCTAAACCGCTGGGTCAAGAAGCATGGAATTTTGTACAAGAGTACCTTGTCTAGCGAAACTTAGCTAAACTGCGGAAGGATTTTAGAAAATTCACACCCTAAAGGGGTTAAATAGGGGATAAAAGTTTGTATGGAAGTACGTCATTTTTTCAGAAGGAAATGCCCATCAGGTACACTGCTCGTTAAATAAATAAATTAACATACAGTCATAAGGAAGTAAGTATAATTTAACTACACAAACAAAATAGAATTTTTATTTATGTAGCTTGAATATAATAGTACCTACTATTATATTTAAGCTACATAATTAAAAATCCTAGTAAAGAGGCTAGTTCCCAGACTCAGTTTAACTACTTAAATCAAAGCAAAAAATATATATATATTTGAACATACATACGTACAAAATATTAATGACTACACAATTTCTAATATTTTTGTGTAATAAAAACATTACAAAAAATACCATGTACAGAGTCGCAAAAAGTTAATGTATTATGTGCCATAGAAATTTCCTGTGAACATTGAAGGTAATTACTTCAATTTTCACTCCTAAGAGCGTAGTTTAATCGATCGTCGACTTTAAAAAAGCGCGTAATAACACTTTACTTTTATGAAAACAGAGAATAATTTGAATGGTCCCGACGCACACAGTCGGCTGTTATTTGTTCATTAAGGCGGGGCGAGCGAGCGCCAGCGCTGTGTAAAGCCTACCCTCAAGCACCTACTCTATTGACTTTCTTCCGTCACTTTCTTATCGAGTTATGATAAATGGTGCCAACTCCGCCGTGAACACGACCCTGTTCTCAACGCCCAAACGTACATTTTCCTACAGCACCGTCTAGTGAGCATAATTCGTTTCACCGCATCGACGTTACTTCTTAAATAATAAAAGCTCTTTGTAAAACTTTCCCTCCTTGAGCGTTCTAAAGCTTTTCGGTATCCAGTAATTAATATTCATGAAGGCTCGTGCCGGAGGGGCCGTGTAATTAATAAACTTATATGATACTTTTGTTTACAGTGTCATTCCTGAAACGCAGGGGAGCTTTGGGAACGCCTGTTTGTCTCAATGTTCAGTCGAATCGAGTCCCCTACTTTATGTACTTAAGTATTTTTGATACAACCCACCGCACATTCTAATTCAGAAGGTCGGTGAAAACGTCAGCCCATTTCTATCGGTGACGACGCGACGGTATAAAACGAGGTCCTAAAATAAATTAATGCTTCATATCAAAGAGAGACAAGTATCGTTTAATTTAATTTGAAGGCTCAAGTAATTCGACAAAACTTCTGTAATAAAATTATCGAGCATTGACCGTAGTGTGTGATAAGGCGGTGAGTGGGTGTGGAGGCGAGACGTGCGACCGGACATAGCTCCGCATGTTAATACACGTAAACCAAGATAATCCATAAAACTCACAAAAGGTGCCGAGTTGTCTTCACGACCCGAAGCCTGACTGCACAGAAGCGCTTAACCGCAGCTTAATCTACGTTTAGATACATATTACATATGGATGAAGTTTTTGTTTGACTCTATTAAAATACGCAGTCAAATGATTGGTCATCTTTGTATAAGGTATTGATATAATCTTCACAGAATATACCTATTTAAAAGTTTTGTAACAGTTTGATAAGTTCAAAATTTAGAAACAATTACATATAACCTATAACTAAGAAATATATTCATGAATGAATGAATGAAATGCACCGACCCCAGCGTGGTTTAACCAGACTCGATTACTCGAATGAACCCAAAGATTCACACTAGCCCCTGAAGCCTCATGCTTCATGGTGCTACAGAGACCATTGCATATCAAGGAGTAGACCTGGGGGCACGATAATGGTAGGGAAGACGTGCTCATAGGATATGGAAGGATTATTAGAGCCTACCGGATATGCATCCTTAAGCAAGCAATGGAATAGTGGAAAGACGTATGATATTTATCGGGAGGGCATCTTTTAACGACGTCGCAGTCATTTTGACTCAGGTCCAGCTGCTTTCCCGACTGCTTTCTGTGTCACTGCTATGCTGTGTTTTACGTTTACACGTTGCTATTTCCAAAGTCTTCGTCTGAAGTCCTTTTCTGGTTTCTTGTAAATCACGCAATAAAGCAGCATTCTTGATCTTATCTCGGCCCCCAGCCGTGTCTATCCTAAAATTGATTTCCTTCTCGAAAGAATAAAAATAAAAACAGAAAATTTTAATTGATCTACAATAACAGTATGTATCTTACATCGAATTGAGAAACTCGCCAAATGTTAAATAGCATGCATTGCTTATTCATCAGTGAAACGCAATCCCCTCAAAGCACTTAAGCACTTAGCGCAAACATATCGATTCTCAATATGCGACGCTAACGCCCCGGGGACACTGTGACAATGTAAAAACGCGAATACGCAGCGCACCGCGTGATTCACTTATTTGTCCTCTTGTGCGGCGAGTGAGCAGCGAACATTACCAAAACGAGAGTTAAACTAGGGTTAAAAGTGTGGAGGGTCTACCCCGACCTCATAATATTATAACGTGTAAGGAGTAAAAGAGTCGGCGTTATCTTTTACACAGGCCCGATTCCTGACCACTTTAATGGGAAAAGCATGTTAGAATTAAACTAAACAAAGACGACGCATCAATTAGGGGCTCTTCTTGTTTTTTTCCCCTTTTTTGAAAAAGGGCTTAACTTTTTAAACTTGTACGTTGACCAGCCGGCGCTCGATGTTGTTCGTTATTTTTTACTGACTTATTTGATTAGATCAATCTCAATGATACTTGTATGGATTTCAGTTACGGCGATAAAGAGATAAATGGATGCAAACATTACCTTTCGTTTATTCTTTACGGATCCATTAAAGATAATGCAATGGTATTATGGTGTGGGAGCTTCACTATTTTATGTGCTATAACTTTTAGGAAACACAGTGCTTGCCAAACCACACTACCTATGTGTAAATTGTGCACTAATTGGCTCCGCCAAACACCGGTGTAGAGAAATTTAATAGGTCTTTAGATTTACTAAAGACAATGAGCACTAGTTAAATGTTAGACCTTTAGTGATTACAATGAGCACTAGTTAATTATTTGACCTTTAGTGATTACAATGAGCACTAGTTAATTATTTGACCTTTCATGATTACAATGAGCACTAGTTAATTATTTGACCTTGCGTGATTACAATGAGCACTAGTTAATTATTTGACCTTTAGTGAATACAATGAGCACTAGTTAATTATTAGACCTTTAGTGAATATAATGAGGACTAGTTAATTATTAGACCTTTAGTGATTACAATGAGCACTAGTTAATTATTTGACCTTTAGTGATTACAATGAGCACTAGTTAATTATTAGACCTTTAGTGATTACAATGAGCACTAGTTAATTCATTTTCAAATATGTTATATAACTAGCACTTCACCCGCGACTTTCGTCCGCGTGGATTACATATCTTCGCCTACAAAGTTCAACACTCTCTCCATCGCGTTTAAAAGATAGTTTCCGAAAACTAATGATTGCGATCTATTTATTTATTATATTATGACCAAGTTTATCATTTATTACAAACTACTAGGTATTTAATTGTTCCTAGTTTACAAAAAATAACATGTATAGGTAACTAATAGACTAAGCGTAGGGCTGTTAGCTCACACCGCGGCATTTTTCTTAATATTTTTCATTTTTATATTCGTCGTAACATCTAAAGGTCCGAATGGAATAATTTAAAGAGGAATTTACATAGTACATAATCAACTTTGATAATGAAACTATATAGTTGGATAAGGATTAATATCATGATAGGAATGTCATCATCTTTCGATTCTACTCGTGTTTTGATCGACTAATTTGAACAAAAAACGGTTAATAAAACTTAACTATAACAGTCAGACATAGCCTCGCGGACTTTTTTGTGAGTAATGATGAGTACTATAAACATGTAGTACATTATTTTATATAATCACCAATAGTTTTCGCAGTGCAGCCATATAATGACGTTTATAGGCAAATAATTAATACCTTTGGTAACGTTCTTGCAATTTACGTAGGAATCTCGAATTATTTAGAAAAATAAAATTCATCCCATATTACTTGCTGATAATGTTATAGCTTTCGATAGGTGAAAGAATTTTTTAAATCGGTTAAGTGTTTCTTGAGTTTATCAGTATTACAAATACACACAAAAGTTCAAATATTTTCTCTTTATAATATTCATTGAGATTACGTTGATTAGCTTTAAATACGACTGTCACTTCGCAATATCGACTTAATTTGATTACATTAATAGCACTCTAAAACCCTATATTGCAAGGCAAACATAAAGGTAATCGTGGTACCACTAAACAGGACTTTGATTATACTAAAAATGAAGTGCAATAAAACTGAGAGGATAACTCCACAGTAATTAAGACGAGGTAAATATATGGAACGCATTGACGGATCGTAAAGCTAAAGGATTCAAAACAACAAACTGCAAGCCAGTGTTTACGACGACGACCGAACCGCTTTTATTGTTGTTGTAAAATTCACGATCCATTATTAATTATTACAGACATCATTAATCTACTAATCTATTTAAGGGCGTGCGATAAGAATCTCATTTAAAGTATTGAATGAAGAGTGTCCGTAGTGGACTTGAGATAGGCTTAAATTAGCTCTCAGGATTGCGCCACAAGTCACGGTATTACCCCAATCGAAACAGGTTCTTATTTTAATACAGTTACAGTTTTATTTTGTGGGGCTCTTGTTGCGAGTTACTTCGTTTGGTAACATTTTAAATGGTGGCTGATTTATTACAGGTCGGTGTCTAAACGACAAATGCATCGAAACAGATAGGAGCGACATGTCCGACATTGGAGGACCAATGTTGACCACTATACATGGAACATACACGCCGTTATTATTCAAAGACACGTCACAAGATATGTGCTGTATACTCGCTCTGACATTTGCCAAAATTATCTCGTATTAATTATGATTAAAAAAATTGTTTTTAATTAAATCATATTATTTTTAATTATTAATGCAATAATAAGAACTAATATTTTATTCACCATAGGTATATAGATCCTACTTAATACCTTAAAAAGCAATACTATAATATTTAATTTTACCTATGTAATTGACGGTGACACTAGTACGTACTATTGCGCTAAACAACGTACTCAAGGAGATTTCAATCGCGTTTAGTGTTCCCATAAAATGAACGGACAAGCCATTGGACTCGAAATAACCTATTGCTGAATTCAGAGAGCCGAATGAATGGTGATTTTATACCGCCTTGGTTTATTCACATCATTGGACTTTGCCGGAGTATTAATGTGACTGACTTTTTTAAATCCAGTCTTAATCTAGTCAAGTCTAGTAGCTCAGTCACCAATCATCTATAAATAGATAAAATAAAGTCGCTTTTCGTGTCTGTCTGTGTAACCGCGATGGTTTTCTTAACTCCGCTACTGATTTTGATGCGGTTTTCACCATTATTTAGAGAATTTATTCCGGAAGTTTTATGTGTATATATATTAGTAATAAACTTACATATAATAAAGAAAGGTCGATGTTTTTTCGAGACGTAAAAACCGTGCGAAGCAGGGGCGGGTAGCTAGTATTGATATCTCCTTTATCATAAAGCAGGTTGTGAGCTTTCGGTACTACGGTAACTTAAGAGTATTTAACTTGTAATGGTAAGATTTGTAACGTAATAATATTATTGTTAAGAGGCATGTTAAGACGTAACAATGATTTGATTTATTTTGATCCCATTTATTTTTAATTGATTTGTTTTGCTCATATTTTATTTTATTGTATTGATTTCAGTTATTTTAAGTTTGGTAATAGAGGTGTATATTATAAACGATTTTTTATTTTTATTCACTACTTTATATTTTCCCTAATGATATTTAATAAACTAAAAATAAATAGAAACTTAAATTATTATTAGAAATGTTTTTTGTATAATTTAAACTGCATTAAATGTATATGTTTAGTTATGTGAAACAGTGTTTCAAATTTGTTGAAAAGAAATTTAATTGACGAGATATTTTTTAATCTCTCGTATAGCAGTCTAACCCAAAGACCGGATGGGAGTTTCTTTAAGACATAATCTTTACAAGAAACTGTGATCGGATCTCATACTAACGAAGCACCAGGAACACAAGAGATAGATTTAAGTAGCACTGATTATAACGGAATGAATCTTCGAATTCACTATCAGTATTCTAAACAGCGCTTTTGTTATGAATTGTACATTTTAAGGTCCAGTATCTTTGGTAACAATTGATGAACTTTTTTTGTTCTGTGTAATTTATAGGTTTCTGTTTAAATCGTAAATTTATATCAAGTAGGTAATGGCGTGTGTAGCAAATACACGTAGGTAAATGCTTTGAAGCTGTTTCAGGATTTTTTCGTTTTGGAACGTGTAAACAAACGACCAAAACGAAACACAAAATAGTTTGTTCCTGTGGGAATAAGCATAATGTAAACCTAAGTGAGAGTGGTCAAAGGGCAATGAGACGTTTTGAACACTTAACTAAGATTGTTTGATGAAATGTATTTGTCGTCACAAGTAGCAGCAGTGTTGATATAAATATCGCTGCACCGCGTAGGTGGGAAAAGCTGAGGACTTCGAGCAATACTGGCATACTAATAAGATACTATTACAATATTTTTTAATCTAACACCTACAATCCACGGCATATTGTTTTTCTTAAGCTTCTCATTATGGGTAGGTACACCACCACCTTACTTGAACACTATTAAAGTTATGTAAGTACCTCAAACCGAGAAACTTATCAAGGTCTGAAGCTAATAAGAAGCTGAGTTATAAAGGGGAAGTCTACGACATCCATCCAATAAAGATCTGTCTCACCTGCGAAAGCGAAACATACTTCTTACTGATAACCAAACAAGGTTATGATAACCAGCTGATAACATTATGGAAGTTAAATTAACTTGTAACACAAGGAAACTTACCTAATAAAACTACTATAATTTCCGCATCTGTATACCTACATGCTGTACAAGAGCCTGATAAAACAGAATGTATTATTGAATTCCTTATAGCTTGGCAAGGCGTGTCAGTCAACGCATTATGTTATGTCAATAGTAAATCCACATCAAAGTTAAAGCAGAAGTTTTGAAAGTATATGTACCATAAGTAGCAGATTAATTGCTTATGGATAAACCATTTACGTTTTTAGCTAGCCTGGCCTATAAAACAAATATTACCATTTAACAAGTCTGAATATAATGCAGTTATCTAATTTCTGGCTTTACTCGCCAACCCTGATCAATAAAAAAGTAAAAATATTGCAGCTGTAAAATTTTAAAACCTTGTTTCTGTTCTCAAAGGATGGCTTAATGCTAAAAATAACAAGTCAGCAATCGAGTACCCGCAACGGATGAATATCCAACGAATTACAGCTTCTGTATTCCTTAAATATAAGCATGAAAACATGTTTTGTCGACAAAAACGCAAGTCGTGAGTCGTTTAATAAATAAAAAGTTAATTCTCACGTTCGAACGTAACCGCTCACCTACAAGCGGCGCGAGTTGGCGAGACTCGCAGAAACTATTGTGTTGTGAACTATCTACAGAGTATTGTACGGACGAGATTGCTGTTCACCTCTGTGTGTACCTGGGGGGGCCGGCGGTGGCTGTGGTGGGCGCGGGGAGGGGGGCGGCTGCATTGCTTGCTTCGCTATTCCGCGCCACCACATAGTTTTGTTCGCAAGCTCTCATCGGCCTCGAGCTCGTGCTTAAGGCTCAGCCCTTGCTAATTGGACGTTTTCAAGTGTCTGTTACCGGTGCTTGAGTTAACAATAGAACGAAACGCGCTTGTTACAACGCCGGCCGGTCGAAAATCTTTGTATGTGCATGTATCAAATTATTTTCAATGAGATTCGTTAGCCACTAATTATTTTGGCCTGCGGTGGTTCCAATGTTAGAAATTTAGGTAGGTATTTAGTTCAACAATGTTTATTAAATCAGGTCATAGACGTAATAAGTACATTACTTTTTTTTTCTAATGAAACTAGGTCGTCGTTTTCATAACTAGAATTCAGAGTAAATGACTAAAATGACTGCTATGGAAAACCCCAAGACTGTAGAGCTTTATTACGGCGAAAATAAAGATAAAGGCTAGGCTTATGACCATTTTGGGGTGCTTTCTAGTCCTGAAAGATTTGTTAACAATAACTAACTAGAAATATTAAATCAATATTTTAGGAAAGTAGGTAGCTACTTTCCTAAAATATTGATTTAATCTGTCTGTAATCACTTGTGTGTACTTAAGAATCATTATTACTTCTAAGTATACCCTGATTGTACCGTGTATTGCCGGACGTAAAGAATAGCACTACCCCATTTCCTCCCGTGGATGTCGTAAAAGGCGACTAAGGATGGGCAGCAGCGTTCTCAATGCATTTTTAACACCAAACTGTGATCGCCAACCCGCCTGCCAAGCGTGGCGATTATGGAAAACCCCCCATTTCCTTTTTGGGGAGGCCTATGTCCAGCAGTGGACGTCTTTCGGCTGAAATGATGATGATGATGATACCCTGATTTAAAAAGTTGTGCACTAGTATTCAGTCTTCGTATGATTGTGTTGACTTATGGATCAAAACGAATAGTTATACCTAATATGAAGTATTTCTGTTATCTAAGCACAAATACAACTAGGTATACGTTTAACTGGTACATGGATGAATTTTCTTTATTCTGCACCAACAAGACAAGTTATAACCTTCATAATCTTCTCCTGTTGGAGAAAATTATCAAAGATTATTTCTTCTCATAATTAATGGATAATAATATCGTCGCCTTAGAGTGAAAACCTCAACTTTACAGAAGGAAGAAAAAAACTGCGCTCTGTAAATTTTATTACCACAGCTTCTTCAATTTATGTGTCTTTTAGTATGCAATTTGGATACATTTTTAGATACATAAGATCCATATTTCATTTTATTATCGAAAAAGTGTAAAATACTAATTGCGAGCTTTTCTTAGAAATAAAACATGGTTTCCTGGTGGCAGTTAGGAGTACAAGTTTATGAATGAAATATTCTACAATAAAAATCGATATACTTTTTTTAATCCGATTTATTTCGTCACCATAACTTATGTAACACTTGAAGTGAAAGGCTAATAATCATCAAAAAAGTCCTAAACATATAGATTATAATTTAATAATTCTAAGTTTTGGTATATTGAAAACCTCGTATTACGTTTGCGAGTTTTTCAAACTCGTCATAGATGGCGTTACAGGCAACTAAACTTTTTTTTTGTGTGAAACTAGTGCGTGCGTAGCGAGGTTTTCTTTCAAAAAAATTAATATAATAAAAATGACCAAAATTGCATTCCCCAACTTTTCACTCTAAGGCGATATTCTATCTACTAAACACAAGATTTTTTACTTGAGCTGGTGTTAATATATTTTTGGTTCATTGTGTTTAGCAGTACTTCTATATCATTTTTAAATCTCTTTGTTGATGATCGGTGCATCTTGGCCTTAAAACGGAACTCGGCGGAACTTCGGTCGCGCAGGTTCTTGTTAAACGCCGCCGCCCTGCAGCTTAAAGCAATTTGCAAGAGTTCATACCATAGCGGAGCTGTTTGTTCCACGGTTTTATTAAAAGCTCTCGCAGTTTGCGCAAATGCAAATTATTTGTGATATTAAAATTTCCAACTGTTATTATTAAAACGGCCACTACCAAACTAATTAACTAATGTAACTGACCAAACACTTTCTGATTTACTGTAAAGTTTTGATCAACACAAAACGCATTTTACCTTCGTTGTTTATTATCATTTTCAGAAAATATTTATTGTTTTTTAAAAGCTTTTAGAATAGGTACTTTATATGTAAACCACATTATTTTGATTAGTATTTTCCCATTTTTGGCATAATATTTATGGAAATACCTAACTGTCTACAAATTTTAACACACAGGGATAACTCACCTATGCTCCATTTACTTATAGCATTAGACAAATAACGGCTAAATAACGACAGTTATTGTGTAATATTGTTGAAATTACTGCACTTTAGAGTTATTTTTTTTACGTAAATGGTTAATTGATTACAGTGCTTTGTATTTATCGTGAAATAACGGAGTTTATTAAAAGTTTACATCGAAATAACGAAACGGTGAGAACAGTTATTTGTCTAATGTTATAATAAATGGAGTATAGGTATGGTCAAAAGATAACTAAGTTTTTTTTTTTAAATAAAATAAATTTAAGTCATTTCAAGTGATTATCATGAGTAGGAACTTTATTATTTGCTGAGGAATAATGTAATACCTAATGTATGTATATTTGTCTATATTAACTCAACTTTATTAAATCCCAGTTTTTGTTAATATATTAATTATAAGATGACATGAAAATAATAACAGTTCACAAAATAAGCTTAAGTCAAAGAAAGACGTGAATATTTTCAATATTTTCCTGTAACAATGGAAAATATCTAACCATCTTGGTTTTCATTGCCAAAAATAATTGCATGTGAATCGACTTGCCAACTAATAGATTCAGTACAAAATACGTTTCAGCCCTACATACATACAACTCTGAAAATGTTACAACGTAAGTTCAAAAACTTGAACAAAGAACACGTTTACAGTTAAGAACTAATCCGCAGTGAGCTGAAGTGGGAGACATGAGTGTGAACCGATAGTTCATGCTTGACAGAGTAGCGGTAATACCTACAAGTCATTATACACCTTATGCTAAAGGATTTATAAACTATTTTCGATTAGGGTTTCTTGCTGGCGCCACATGCGGGGTTTGAGACAAGCCAGACTGGAACTTTTCAGATTCGCAATCACGCCGCGTGAAAGTTTCAAGTAAGTATTAAGTTTAACGTGAACCGTGGTAAGGTAGTTCCACATTGTACATTTTGTAGTGAACAATTGTGTCAGCTTTTGTTCATGTATAAATTACTGTTATAGGGATCTATGTCATGAGCGTTTGTAATTTTACAGATTACTTATTGGACCAGTTTTTGTTTTTACTATTATAAAATCATAATTAGGGTTAGACCAACTGGTATTCAGCTTAGTTGGGAAAAGGTCCTTGCCTTTTCCCAACTAAGCTGAATACCAGTTGGTTGGTGTTTTTAAGACATAAGAGGTTATTATTTCTAAGTTTTTATTTTTGTATTAATTTAGCATTAAGGCATATAAGAACCCTCTTCCAGCTCCTTCGGGGAATGCACACGTGATTTATAAGTATGTAAAGATAACGCAAAAAAATAATTACTCAAACACAAAAATAAAAACAAGTTGGGGGAAAATATGCGTCACATCCAAGCAAAACGTATGGTATTGTATGGTATGTGTGTATGTTATAATTAGTATGTTTTACGAACGGGCACGTACTTTTTATTATTTTTTCGCGTAGTATAATAAGAGTTTTAACTGAATATAGGTACCATGAGCAAGGAGTCATTTTCTGGGCAAATTCATGCGAAAAGCATGATATCTTTAAAGCACAAAAGAGGTGCAGTAGGTCCATATACACTCTTAAATCAACAGAAAGTTGCAAACCACATTTTACTTCCCTCAAAATACTCACGCTGCCTTGTCTTTACATTTACGAGACCGCATTGTTCGTAAAAAAAAAACGGTGACTTATTTAAAAAAGCTTCAGAGCAAAGTTATCGATCTATAAGACCAACATACCGACATGAATTCTGCCTAAGAAGATCAAAAACCGCCCTTATGTACAAGAGCATACTTTGCATGGCTCCGATTTTTTTTAATAAGCTACCAAACGACATAAAAGATTTAAACTTGACTCAATTTAAACGCAAACTAAATATTTTTTTAAAAGACAAATCCTACATTACCATTGATGAATTTCTTGTTGACAAAATTTCTTGTGACTAACCCTGTATTTATGATTTATAATGTAATATTCCTATAGATTTATTAGAATTGTATTGAATTTGCTAGAATTGTATCGTTTATGTCTTCTGTAATTTCTAATATTGTTAAATTACTAGTGTATGCTTATATCATTAGATTTATATTATATTATTATTTGTGTGTTTATATTATTAGATTTTTGAGTATCTATAAAATATTTGTAAGACCAAAGAGAGTCAAAGTCTAAGTAGAGAGAGTCAGAGTCTAGTCAAAGTATTTATTAGTGCGATTTTTGGTGATATAACAATATCACCAAAAATCGCACTAATAAATACTTTGACTTTGACTTTGACATGATAATCAGTATCACTAATATAACTTTAGCAGCTAATAAGACGTCGGTAATATACCGTTTCGCAAACTTTCTACAGCTACGTATGCAGGCTTAATCTCGATTAACTTGGGGTTTGTACACGCCGCCACCTCTGTCTGTCTGAACTTTCCGATTGTTCACCAACACTGCAATATGAACCGCGCTCTTATTACACTTCCCCTCTCTTCTTGTTTAAACTGCGGGCAAAATGAAAGAACTGAAGAGATTGATAAAAACAACGAATGATAACTCCGTGTGCGTTTTAGTTTAGTTTCTTTGATCTTCCTTTTGTTGCTGCTAAATTACAATATGTAAATAGATCCTAAACAAATCTTGATTAATCACCATTAATCTATGTTTTTTTCTTATGTCCGATAGCACACCACTTTGAGGCCTTGTTATCGGTTAAAGTTAAATACTTTACATAGGTATACCTAATTTAGTAAACTTTGTATTATCTTTGAGTAAGGGCATTTTAATATTTAGATAATATTTGAGTTTTTTTAAATGGAAAGGTAAACAATGTGTTTTTTTTAATTGGTCCAAGACAATATTTTTAAGGAATTTGACTCAAACTTAACAAATACCTCTCGATAAGGCTGGCGGCATTCGTATTATTTTTAAAGGACAATGTTGACTCTTTTAATCTATAACTTGATATTGATACTTATTTATTTAAGTCTAACTATTCACTACACAAGTGCACAATGTGGTAAGTATTCTTGCTTTTGCATATTTTAGAATTTATTTTAAATAGTCAAATTAGTGTATTAAAGCCCAGTAAAAAATATATGTCACAGACACATCGCTGTTTTAGTGTAATTAATTGATTCGATTAACAAAAAAAACCGAAACAGTTTCGAATTCAAAGCCATTTTTCGTTTCATTTCATAATAACAGTACAAAAAAATATGAAGATAGCATGTACTATGAGGTAATCGTATTTTATAGTGAATTTAACAGTTTGATGTCGGCGGAGCAACGTAAATAAAAACGTCGCACTGAATTTGGGGACGCAGAGGTAGCGTTTCAAAGGCCGACAGGCCCGAAAAACATCGCCTTAAGGTGAAACTAGTCGATACTTTTTTCATACAAATTTCGGGGGGGTATTACTCCACTGTTTGACATTGAACATCCAAAGTTAAACATGTTATCGATTTGTCTTATTATTAATTTTGTCTCTACGGAAGCAGAATATTAAAATAAAAAGCCATTAAAAAGTTATGAGCCAACAAAGATTCGTTTTTCCTACTAATTTTAACGCAAGTTTGGGCGTAAATAAGTAATAAAAGAATTATAAAATCTCCAAAACAAAGTGCGCTCCGACGAAGCTCAATTATCGAAGATTTCAATAAACTTTATTTGTAATAGATTTATCCAGTAGTTTTTTCATAAAACTCAACATTCCAAAGAACTTTTCGTAATTTTTTACGCGCGCGGTTACTATGAATTATCGTGCATTTCACTCAACACGATGACGGACATGATGTTAGGTGAGACAGCGTGCTTTTTCGCCACGCTTACCAGTAATTTCGAGCCCGCGACTAGTTGGCTCTTAATTCAGAGACGGTGACGGGCCAATAACAACCGAAATGTCGCCAGCAACGTAAATAACTAATAGTAACAGCGCAGATATAGAATGTTTCCGATGTCCGTAATTGTATTCTGTTAAAGTTGCATATACCACAAACTATGGTCATAACGGGAAACCTATATTTACCGCCCATAATTTCCATATATAATTGTTGCCGATTAAACGATCAACCGTTGCATGGGGTACTTGGAATTATTTACGTGAGAGTCGGACAATGCCTCATGCTATACCGCCAATTACGCCATTATACAGCGACGGTGCAAATTTTAAAGACGGCGGCGTAATCTAGTAGATGCTTATTAAGGGATCGCACCCTGTTGTTAACTGTTGATTAAAGAGCGCTTACCTCTTTACCCGATGTGTTTTTAAAGGCGTCAGAATTTTAATGAAAATGCGTCATGTTTACTCCGTAGCTTATTCCGTATTAAATACTTCTCTAAATAACTAAGTACTTTTCTTGGCATAAGTGGCTTTTATTAAATCCAACACTGATAAATTCACCTCAATAAATAACTGTTTGCCTTACTACTTCCTAGTGTAGGGAATTTGTGAAAATCTAGCACCTAAGGCTTATGTAACTTGTTACAAGTTTTTTTTTTAAATATTGTTCCGTGTTTTTTTTAATAGGTCTGATGAAAATCAATGGCAGACAAAGTGGAGCGAATATAAGCAAAGCGAGTGTAAGCGAATATAAGCATTCGATTCACTTTTGCTGCAATTTATTTTGTTTACAGTTTTAAACGCAGGATAACGATAAAAGTTCCTGATTTAAATATGATTGATTACGCCCCTAATGTCTATAATATCGCCATCGCATAAAAAGGGGTTAATTGTTCAATATTAACATATCAATATTGAACATATCATGTTGTGAAATACGTTTACTTTTTATAGACCGTAAAAATGTGAATCATGGCAAACCTTTTGGCTTTTTTGACTCTTCACTGCAAATGCAAGCTCTAGCTAGATGTCAGAGGCGCCAGTGTTGCCACTTTTCATTCCATTCCAAATAGCAATAAAAATCCAATTTAAAAAAATTAAACTTCCATTTGACGGCGTGTGTGTGACGAATGGAAATCGGGCAAAAGGGGTCGTCAACCCCTTTCTTTAAACTTAACGCATTAGTGCAACAATCTGTGTCCAAAATTATGGTGACAGACACTTTTTATAGCAGCGTCGTAATAATATAATATGAAAGTAAATTAATTTATTGCTACGTTAATAAAGAGAGACATAATTTTTAAATTGGTTAGTTACGTGTTGAGTTCCGTCAATAAAGTGTGACGAGGCTAAAAATGTCTATTAGGCCAATAAGAAGACTAGGATTGATGGCATGATTTATAATTAGACACGCTCTTTCCTATCGCCGGATATCTTTCGTATAGCTTTCATATATCGGCGATGATGACTTTGTAAAGTTAATAAAATACTTTATGATTTATTTTATTCAATAAAATCGTACAGGTAATTGATAATAATGTGGTAAATATAATAATTCGAATTGAGAGTAACAGTACCTATAATAAAAAAGTGAGAATTATAAAATATTATACAAGTGTTCGTTTTATGTGTAAGTGATTATTGTGCATGCAGTTTTATTATTTTTCAAGGCATATAAAGCTAACTAACTAGTTATTATAATAGTTATCATAATATTATCATCATAATACATCTTTAAAGGAACAATAGCATGTTTCCACGTCGCATAGTTAACATTCTTTTCTGCATCGTTAGTACTCAGTGTAAACCATTCATTTGGTTGAGGTTATTACCATCTACCTACATAATATATGTAATTCATTATAATTTCATATTTACTTAAGGAAACAATAAGCCGTAATTTTTATCTAACCTGTAAATCAAAACGCAGTAAATGTAAAACAGATACACTCTTAGATTACGTATAGCTGTAAGCAGGCGCCCTCCGCCGCTATAAACAACCGCATTGGCAAATAAAACGTCTCTCCTAATTCTCACACGAGCGTAAAGCAATTGGATCGAAGTAATTTACGAGTTAAATCTAAAAATATGTCTTTTCTATGGCGTCCCGGTCTCGTCACAGATGGCTACACAATAATATCGGCAGTGAGACCCCTTCAGAGGGGAGCACCACTTATTTTATGAAGTTTGAATAAGATTTTAAAAAGCTGAGTGAGGCTTATAGAAAGATTCGGGTGGAAAACGTTGGGGATATTGTTTCGGAAAGTTTGTGAAAATTCTGTTACTGTCGCCCCTCGACTCCGTTCGACATAGAATGCTACGAGGCTTTAGTTTTATGTTGTTCCATTTAAATGACGTTTCAGAGGCGATCTTTAAAATCGGTTGTTTGAAGGGTTGCCTTTTCAGGCTTCTTACATTATGCAATGTTTTCTCGTTTGTAAATACGTAGGCTGTTCCATAAGTGTTGCAATAGAAAGAATGTACCAAGTTTGGACATGTATGACTGAGCGTATGGTTATCTGCCACTTCTTACAAGTCCATGCACGCAGTGTTTGTTGAGCTTGGCATCAGTAATCTTTGGTAAATAAAAAATAAAAAATGTGATTATGGTTAGTCTTGGTAACCGAGTACAGAGTGATTTTCTTCTACAATTTCAAACGTGGATTGTCTTACCAGGAGTGTCACGAGGAAATGTTTAATACCTTCGGTAAAGAGAGCCCTTCTCTTTCTACTGTGTTCAGGTGGTATAAGGAATTTCAAAGAGGTTGAAAATTGAAAGGACGACGATTTGCAACTAATGACGAATTAATAAGTGCATGGGATGAGGCCTGTGCCAGTGTCACAAACGATCAGTGGAAGATTATGTTTAATACGTGGTTTGAACGCATGCATAAGTGTAATAACAGTGATGGTTCTTATTTTGAAAAAGTTTAACAAATAGTTAGATTTTTGCAAGACTTATGAAACATCCTACGTATTATACGAAGCCGAAATTGTTGGCAGTAACTGTGTTTTCTCAAAGAGTGTTCTAAAAAACTACGAATTGCAAATCAATAAACTATCAATAATCTCAGTATAGACAATTCTCTATGAGACAATCTATGAAAACATGATCAATGCCAAATGTACTTTGATCATCTATCCTAAAACCTATTGCTACAAGCGACTACCATATCAATCCTCTTAAAGCCCTTTCCAAAATATTCGTACCATAAGCCATCGTATTGGGGACATGACTCGTGGATATGTATGTAAGTACGCTATTAACTATCCCACCGGCCTGTCCACTCGTATAGCCAATGATCACAGTTCTGGGGGATCAGTGCAGCTTCGTACCGTGACGCAATAAAATTTTATTTGTTAGAAGTACGTAGGTACTCGTACTTTTTATTTCCTTACCGCATATTTCCCTGGGCGCGCCAAAGATCAGTTTGCGACCGAGTAATTCGGTATCGTTACGTTACGTGACTCTGAAACGATGTTCGCGACGTGTTTCTACTATTGCCTTAGGCCTCCCCTTCTTCACCACACCACTAAGAAGTATCACTACGATTTCATATGATAAAGAAATAGGCAGCGGTAGATCTTCCACGATGGAGACAATATTATGATTTTCAATACCTTAGATTTACTAAGGCATTAAAACCTCACCTCTCTCTTCTCTCTCTCTTCCCTGGCTGCTGCCAGAGATGGCAGCAGCAAGACATATGTAAAAATAACGATTCATTTTATTAATATGATCCGCGGGTCTATCACCTGAATTGAAACTATAAGTACCTATTACGCTGAACCAAGAACCAAAGATCACTTCTAGTTATTTAAATTTTATACAACTATGCAGAAATATTTCCGTCTTGGAATAGCTAATACCTCTCCTTACTACTACAGTTAGTAGATACAATGGTGGTGATTCTTCCAGTTCTCTTTTGGTTCTGTGATTTCCGGCCAATCTGGCAAGAATGAGTCCATATCGTCAGACCAGCGTTTCCTACGGCTGCCTCGGTGAAGACCTCTTATTTTTTTAAATTATTTTTAAAAGAGTAACCGTGGAGTTTCTTGCCGGCTCTTCTCCATAGGAAACGACTAACTCGAACCGTGCACCTAGCTTCTGACGTTTCATAAGTGCCCATGTAGGTTTATGTGAAATAAAATATTTTGATTTTGATTTTTGATTTTGTATTCAGGCGCGCACTGTTTGACGATCCTGGTCCACTGTACTTATGCATCCTGTAAGTGTGACCCGCCCAGTCCCACTTCAGCCTCGCAGATTTATCGCCAGCATCGGCGATGCCTGTCTTGGAGCGTATTCCCTAGTAGCATTTTCCGTTGGCATTTAGTTGGGCCAACTTCAGAGGTATGTGGCCCAACCAAACGCCAACAAAAATGCTACTAGGGTTATGGTGTTGCGAATTCGACCGATCAAATAAAACAATAGAAACAATAATTTATTTACTTCATTATATTTTGGATGCTCGTTGAGTTTGAGTTAGCTAACGAATTACCACTAATTTTAGTGAAATTGTAAACGACTGTCAGTATCTACTCAACAGTCAAATGTAGTGAGTTTCTCCCTTCAAGATTTTTAATAACACATATTATACCGGATAATAATATTTCACTTTTCTATTTCCATTACATATGGTAATTATTTATTTTTAGATCACAATACTCCAACCGTAACGTTATATTAGTAACTTATCTTTAATGCTTTTTTTTTACTGCAGCGATAGCTATCTTTTTATAGCCATACACGGTAAATACTGAAGCTCGCTAATATCCCGGTGAACTGACAAAACTATAAATATTTCAAAAGCGGAAATCCAGACAGACGGACGTCTAGGAATATCCCAAATCGGAATCGATCATCGGACGTAGCTGACTCTCTTTAATATCTAAAGCTGAGGTTTTAGGAAGGCCAGTCTGCAAGATTCCGCCGTCTATGTGTGGAACATTTGTTATTCTACGCGCGTTCTCCAGCGAGGCTTCATCCCGCGCCCTTTGCGCCGATGCTCTCTGTCATTATCATCGCTTTTTGCTTCACATAACTGGCCGCAACCTCGAGAGATGTCCGTATTGTGCGCCGCACCTACGCACCAATCGTGTCTACTACCACATACGTATATAAGTAAAAATGAGCTTTTTAGAGGCGGACGATGGCCATTCCAGGATAATGTAACTAGAAGATGTCAGCATTTAATGCTCTTTTTGTCATGTAATTAAATATACGGGTGTTATTTATCGTTATAGTTGTCAATAATATTAAAAATACTTTTGTACAAATAGTTTAACTGATTGCAATGAACACAAAGCAAATGATAAATGACATAACATTTATCGTTTTATTGCTAAGAATAGCTTCACCTAAATTCTTAAATTTCCTATAAACACTATTGAGAATTACTTTGAACAATTTTTATTATTGTCTTAGTCATAATATGTGATATATTTTACAATGACCACATAATTCAATATATTTACTAGGTACTAAACGACGAATCGAGCTTACACGTGAAAAGATAATATAATTTTTATGTTTCCTCCTCTGTTAGTGTGCGTAATGATAGTATTTTATAGCAAACTGTAACTATAAATTAGATTTTTGATTTATTAGTAGTTACCGTAACTAAAATAAAATTATTGCATTAAGGAATGGCAGTATGCGGATCCTGGTATTATACGTGTGTAAAGTGAAAGTATTTTGAGAATGCTTAGAATAGAGCGAACTGCCTGACCAAGCAAATTTAAAGTTTAAATTAAGAGGCTCATCCCTGAAAAATACCGGCCAATTGAGTGTCGGACCTAGCATAATGAAGAGTTCCGTAGTCCCGTTACGACGGACAGAGAGACACACGAGTGATCCTATAAGGATTCCGTTTTTGACGTGACAACGTCTAATAAATCGATGAACGCCGGCTGCATGCACGAAAATGTCCCGTTACGCTCATTGTTCCGTTACGCTCATTGGACGCTTGCGCCGCATCAAAGTTTTGTTATGACATTGTCACGTTAAGCTATCGTCCGTAAACCAACTTTACGGACAACCAATTTTTGATGTGAAACGTCTAATAAATCGATGAACACCGGCTGCATGCACAAAAAAGGATGACTCATTGTCCGGTTACGCTCATTGTCCCGTTAATCTCATTGTCCCGTTATGCTCATTGTACGCTTGCGCCGCATCAATGTTTTGTTATGACATTGTCACGTTAAACTATCGTCCGTAAACCAACTTTACGGACAACCAATTTTTGACGTGAAACGTCTAATAAATCGATGAACGCCGGCTGCATGCACGAAAAAGGATGACTCATTGTCTCGTTACGCTCATTGTCCCGTTAATCTCATTGTCCCGTTATGCTCATTGTACGCTTGCGCCGCATCAATGTTTTGTTATGACATTGTCACGTTAAACTATCGTCCGTAAACCAACTTTACAGACAACCAATTTATTTATTTTATCTTTGGAGGAATTACGGCACCCTAGAAATGGTGATGTTAAGCTGGTAGTACATTGGATTGGTAATCGTTCATTAGCACTCACAATATCTTCGTACTCGTGTATCAGCAGCAATAGTCACATCTGGACACTGGACAGCATATTTAATCACTTCGATTTCCGGTTGCCGCTTTGTTACAAAGTGTCTGTCTAACCCACTGGGGCTCATAGACTACGTTCTCGTTAATCAGCAGACACGAGAATCCTCACAGGTCGCGAATCTAAAACCAATCCTGTTATTGTTTATTCAACAAATAACACGTATGTTAGTCCCAATTTAATAATTAATATGAGCGGGCGCCATACATCACTGTCAGCGGTGGGACCGAAACCGATACAGTTTATAGTCACAAGACCACTATTCATGTAAAACGTATTCCCAATAGTATGACATGTTTATTTTCCGGTACTGAAAGCCTTGCCGGGGAAAGGAGTAAAATGAAAAGTAGACACGGGTCCGATAAATAATTGAAGGCTTTGATAGAGCATCGGGAATTCCAGGTCGGAGTACGCCGGCTGGATCTAGAGGGAGCCATCCTTCAAACCACCCTCCGTCGCTACTGAATTATTCCGCAATAACACACTTGTTATAGACATTTCTCGAGGAGTGATACTTTTATGATTTACTCCAACTTTTATTGGCACTTAAAGGAAGTATACGATTTATTTCCCGTTCAATATAAGGTATGGAGTATATCATTTTTTGAGTCGGTACCGAATCTCTAAGGGAGTTCGGAACGGTTGGGCGTCACACGCCATTTATATTTGGGGTGTTATGATGTTTCGACGCGATTTACAGCTATGAATTATGTCGTAGTTTAAAACAATAATACCGATAAATTGTATACAAGCGCAGCAATCTACTAAGTACCTATACTCCATTTATTATAACATTAGACAAATAACTGTTCTCACCCTTTCGTTAATTCGATGTAAACGTTTAATAAACTCCGTTATTTTATTTTTTTATTTTACAATGGGTTTGCTCTTGACTTTGGTCTAGGTCTGGGTGGCAGAGACAAAGTCTACGATGAAGTGAGCTTACCCAGAAGAAAAATATTATAATATTATATTATAATATTATAATTAATTATATTAATTATATTAATATTATAATTTTATAATATTATATTATAATATTTATATTTTATATTTTTATATTATATTTATTTCACGATAAATACAAAGCCCTGTAATGTAATTACCATTTACATTAAAAAAATTACTCTAAAGTGCAGTCATTTCAACAATATTACACAATATCTGTCGTTATTTAGCCGTTATTTGTCTAATGCTGTAAATGGAGTATAGGTATAACAATACGAGTACCTATATTTATGTTTGCATTAGTTTTTATGTGTACAAACTAAGCGTAATATCATACTATTTAAATCACACGACGCTCTGAATTGCTTTTTATTAAATGAGTATTAGTGTTTACATAATTATGAATAATAATAAGAATAACTGTACTGCACTAATGAATGGTTTTTAAATAGTACGTATTTTCTGGTTCTGGTTAAGGAGAGCTATTTAAATATGTGCATACCTGTTCATTTTTATTCATAATTTATGTGTGCTCGTCATTCTGTTTGAGTGTTAAAACGGTCTAAATTAATTAATTCAATCATTCTAGGAAAACTGAAGTAGGTACCTGAGTGAAGTGTTTGTACATTTTTTAAGTAAAGTGGGTAATACTAAAAAGTAGGCAAGTACTTAAAAGATTTTAAGAACAAAATCTTGTAATGGACAAGTGCGTCAGACGGCACTAAGTATTCCAGCTTAATATAATGTTTGTCAACGAGCACGTGTGCCATGTTCCGTATCAGAGCGTGATGCATATCGTGAACGGAGCCGATCAAAAATTATTATACGAGAACATTAAACTGCTGTACATTGTGCTTTATTGACGTCACTTCCGCGGCAATAAAATCGGCTTGTCTCGAAAATGCATAATTTGTACGACAGTCACGCGCATTACGCTACTAAACGGTGTCTTTGAGAACACATTTCACACTAAACTCTCTGGGGGCTGCCTTTCGATCATAGATAAAGCTTTGTTTTATGCGTTCGAATTATTATCGTCAAACGCTTGTTTATGGGCACGGGAATATTAATATTTCTTTATATCGAACACGCACGCACCTATTACGTCCCGCCAATATGCGGCGAATATTTTTTATGAAGGCAGTTTCTGTGTCTTCGTATGCTCCACACTGCGACATAAACTACACATGCTCTAGAAACCGAAAAAGGGTTATTGTTGTGTATCTGAACACAAAAACGTTTCGAGATGTTTTTTGTGCGGCTAAGCGGTATCTTTTGTGACAAAAACATTTCTAGCGAATCCATTAATTAGTGAGATATACGACACACCCGCAGCCTTTGGCGCTCAATTATAGCCAGTCCTTTGACGCTTGATTAATTCCGACACAAAACTGACCTATTACAGTTTATTGATTACGATCTCTAAATCGATTCAAAGGGCCGCGCTTCCCATATGCTGGTTTAAATAAAAGCTTAAATTCCTCGAATGCCCACCGAGAAAAACAATAACTGAGGAGTAAAAGGAAGGAACGGGGACAGTGTCACGTAATCGGTCCAGCTTCCGGTGCGTTTATCAAAAAATTTATTTGGACATTCCTAGCGCGCCTCGGCTGCGTTTGCCCGACTGGATGTGTTGGCATTTAATTTATCTATAACGCTGAAAATGCCGGAGACGGCCGCGCAACCGTTATTGCTGGGGTTCTCTCACCACTGGCAGGCTACGCACTTCCGCTATGTCAATGATTTATAGCCGCTTACGGCATTTGCGGCGTTTAACTGTGTGTTGTCCGACCCATTGTCCGAGGATCGTCGAATATGGACGAGAATGATTCTTGAATTATGAGCGGGGGTTGGCTGCCCTATAATTTTTGATTTCGCGTCCTAATGCAAAGGGTCAATGCGTGCTTTGTCCAAGTTTAATCTGTTTGCGTCGCCTAAAGGTGACGTTGATTTGTTTGCGTTTCAATTCGTCGCGCTATTGTCATGGGCGTTTTAAAAAACATATGAATGGATTTATATTCGATTGTTAGTACCGGAAGTTTTTAGAGATAAATTTTAACAACGTTCTCTGTTGTTAGCGTTGACCCTGTGTAAATAACCGGATATCAGTAGTAGCAACATTGACAATTTAATTGATAAACCTTTTTGACGTAGTTATTCTTGTAAATAAATCTTTGACTTATCATATTCATATTCATATTTATTTGCATTCCATAATGTTTAACAGGTGTTACAAAGGCTTAAAGCTAAGGTACAATTACGGACCCTGTAGGGCACAGCAAAATATTAAAATAATTATTAAAATAAAATATAAAATTAGGAAACAAATTAACAATCAATAATTTTTAATTATGTTATCAAAATTAAATTAAGTAACTATGTATACATTTATTTTGTTGAGAACAGTTATTGGTACATAATAATTATTTAGTTGGTCAATTAACATAATTATATCACATTGTGTTTATCTGTCTGTATGAACGTATCTATCTATATGACTAGCTGTTTTTAGTGTCTGCTTGTGTTCATTTTTTTTTTTATCATGTATGTATTCGTTTATTGTGTAGTATACTTTTTGATATACCTATTAGAAAAATGATTAAAAATTAAGATTAACCTTAATACTTTCATATACATTTTGTATTCCAATGGGAACTATTAATCATGGAAAGGCTTTGATATTTTATTTTATCGTAATTCCCAGGTTATTCTTTCAACTGGTGTTATATTAAAATCATAAGTGGTTTATGCGGGTATTGTTGACATTTATGGAAGTTGGCCACTTATAGAGGTAAGTGGCCCAACTAAATGCCAACAAAAAATGCTACTAGGGAAGCGGTATGACGTGTAACCAGATTGCCCAGTGTGGTTCACACGCTTACTCTGTCAACGACTCACTCACTCTATCAACACTAGACTTGATTAAATATTATACGCTCCAATCTCAATCCTCCAATAATATGTACAAGTGTTACAAATCTGTATAGAGTAAGGGCGGGTTGTTTCACGTACACTTGACGCACGCGTATCCGTCATAAATGGCGCTAACTATCGTCAAACCGTTGTTTCACAAAATTATACCCTTGACGTTCGTTAAAAAATAACGATTACAGTGACCCACTGGTTAACGTCATTTTATTCTTCGACATTTGAAGTTTGACGATCGGTTTTTTATTCAGTGAAACAACGCTTTGTATTTGACGTACGTTAAACATCATAATGTAATCGTTAATATTTGACGTACGTATGTTACGTTAACGAACTGTTTGAAACAACCGGCCCTTAATATAGAACCCATTCGTGAAAAGAAATGACAGATGTGAAGTACGTAGGTACTACCTAAAGAGGGAAGGTAAAATTACTTTGTTGTCCGTCTATCAAAGAAGTTTGTCTCGATATCTAGTCCATGCAATGTAGAAATTTGAATTTTGTCACAATATTAAACACCAAAATGAAAAAAAAAAACAGATTTTCAGATTTTTTGGGGGGTCAGTTCGATTATATATTTTAATGAAAATTATAGCTGAAGTTCTCCCAAGGGTGTCTGTGTCGCATTTGTATGTGGGCATTATTATCTAGATAGAACCAATATTTATAATTCGATAATAAATTATTAGTTTCTCAAAAATATTTTGGTTATTCCATACTTCATGAAAGAAATCAACTGAATGATTAACTTCATCTTTATATAAAGATTCAGTTCCAACTATACTTTCGTAATTCATTAGACAAGTCAGATGAAACCGCAAACAGATGCTAGGTTTCTAAGCGGCAAAGTTAAAAGCTTTGTTCTACTCGTTGAATGACTAATTTAAACCTAAATGAGTATCGTGTGATACGGTTCAAGATAAGATAGATTTTGTTAAAGCTACAAGGAAAAATTATTAGGCCGATGAAAGATTTTAGGTCCTAACCGTCTTACATGTGATACATATAAAAAAATATATATTCAAATATCTACTCCATGACATTTAACCCGAAAAGCCGAGTCTAACACAATAGGGATGTGTCCTGAGTAAAAAAAAGAAAATCTGTTTAGTCCGTCAATCAGATAATAAAAAAAATATTAGACACGTATTTTTTGCTTTATCATATTAATAAAAAATGACTTAGATAAAACACATTAAACTTGGGGAGAGGGGCTCGCTACGTCACAGCTACGTGTAAAATCTAATGAGAAGTGACGTCATGCCACATTTGAATTCAATGTATCGCCGTAATGTTGATAACTTAAAAAAAGAAAAAATACGTTTCAAATATTTTTTTTATAATCTTCATGACGGACAAAAAAAAGTTTAGTTTAGTCATCATCCCTATTGAGAAAAGGCTAGGCAGATGATTATGATGGACATATAATAATTACAAGGCCGTTTATTTAGGTACTTTGTTTGTCCAAAAAAAAATTATAAGATGTTAGGTGTGCCTTTTGACATAGGACTTCTGCAAGTATCTCCATTGTGCTTTGTCTCCTCTGCAACTCTAGTCCAGTATGTCCCCAAGGTTAGGCGGATATCGTCTTCCTATCTTATTTGTGGATGCCTTCTTTTTCTAGTCCCGTCTGTTCCGTATCATAGGGTAAGCATGAGTCCTGTCTTTTGTTAGTGGCTTTTGTTGACAGCATATTAATTCAGTTTTGTTACAGTTGTAATGGCAATCATGTCATTTGGTTTAAATAGGTTTTCATTTTTATTATTTTATTTATCATTCTTATAGATTCTTTTATATTTTGTGAATGTGAGAACTCTGTAGGCCTTGTAGACTATAGATTTGTTGACCTTTTTTTTTTTAAGTACCTGATACTTGTTGACAGGCCTAAATTGTCCTCCCATACCTATCAACACCGTAATTTGAAAACATTGTAAAAATCAATTATTTTTAAAAGAGTAACCGTGGAGTTTCTTGCGGGCTCTTCTGCATAGAAAACGACCAATTGAAACCATGCTCCTAGCATCTGACGTTACATAAGTGACCATGTAGGTTTATGTGAAATAAAATATTTTAATTTTGTCCAGCCCATTTGAAATGGTCTATACGAACTAATATTACGAACTTTGGTTTTTCTTCTTATCTCTGTATTTATGATTTTGTTATATAGACTTCTAATATGCTTCTTTCCATCGCCCTTTGACACTTTGCCATTTTCTCTGTCATTGTCAACATGCGTCCTATATCGCAGCCATATTTTATGCAAGGAAAAATGCAAGTGTTGAAGTTTTCCTCCTAAAATGCATGCTTAAATCATTGTTCTTCATTATTTCCTTCAGAAACCTAATTTTTTCCATCCACAAACAATTATTTTATTATCTTCCTTATGACGTAGTTAGTCATCAACTCTGTTTTGCTCGTATTCATTTCTAGCCAGTGGAGAGGGCTTTTTTTCCATTAAAATATCGTTGAAAAATTACATACAGGAGCTGATAGAAATCCCAGATAGACTAGCAATACTAGACTAGCAATACTAAACATTAACTTGCCAAGCTACAAAAATCCATGGACAATCATACAAGTATATTCACACACAGAGTTAGCATCCAAATGTGACATTGAAGACTTCTATATTAATCTCTATATAAGTATCTAATATCACAGGAACCACCACACAGATAAGGGAGATTTAAATGCCCAAGTTTACGAGCAGATAAATTGGTGAAGAATTGATAATGGGAAATCATGGAAATGGAAAGAGGAGTGATAACGGGCACAAACTGTTCGAATTTTTAATACAAAACATTAACTACTAACCTACTAATCTAACCTAACCTAACACTGCACAATTCAATCTTCAGAGAAAAACCCCATAACCAAATGAATGTGGTTATCTCCCGATGGGAAACGCCAAAAATGTAACAGATTATACGAGTATTGTGACGTCAGGTCTTTGATGCGAGTATAGGGGTATGAGGAACAGGGTGTAAAGTTCACTCATACTCTATGGAAAAGGGAGAATCTTCCGACCAGACGCGTGTTGTGTCTGGTAGGCAACTGCCAGACGGTTGATGTCGGGATGTTGATATATGCTAGTCGTGCAGTAAACTTAGATTGCGCGATGCAGGATTTGTATAACGTCACGTCTTTGATGCGTAATTCGCATGTGGTGTTAAAGATGCCGCATCAATATAATAACAAGCCACCTAATGGTACGATGCTACTTAAAAATTACAAAAAGATCCCGAAATGACATGATTAAAATGATTATCTAGCCGTTGCAGACAACAGCAAACACTGACATAAGTGTACTAGAAAAGTATATCGTTCTATCAAAGGAAGAAAGTAAGGTAGCTAAGGATACAAACTTTAGCAAAAAGACAATAGATATTCTAGCAAAAAAAAGCGCTACGAGTACAAGCAAATAAAGAAAACAGTAAAGAAAACCAAGCATAACCAAACAGATTCGAGAAAACATAACAAAAACAAATGAGCTGATAATAACATTAGGATATTATTATCAGCTCATTTGGTAGCTCATCGGTTTCCATTTGAAACCAGTGGGGATAATCATATATTATTCTCCTCTATATGAAAGGAGATAATGATGAAATTGGCAATAATAACCTTCAGAAGGTAATTTTAGATAGAATAACACACCCTAGACGAAAATCGACCGATAGACCAAGCAGGATTTAAACTTAAATATCCAAGTAAACAAACTAGTCTTGTAAAAATACACTTTTCATTTTCTTTTTCATTCATCGACTATTCCAAAGTGTTCGACAGAAATCTGCTTAGCGTTTTCCCAACTATCATATATATGTTCGGGTCGGCTTCCAGTCTAACCGGATGCAGCTAAGCACCAGTATTTTACATGGAGCGACTGCCTATCTGACTTCTACAATCCAGTAACTGGGTATTACGATACCCTTTGGTAAGACTAGTTGTCATACTTTCGGGCTTCTGACGACTCGTAACGACTGTCAAAGATTCACGAATGACATCCGAGACCAACGGCTTAACGTGCTTTCCAAGGCACGGAGGAGTCGAGGTATGTACCTATCCACAGACCAACCGCGAAAAGCATAGCTTAACCTGATGGATCGACCACTTAGCCACGAGCTCCTCGTTCGACAGTCTCCTATTAACAGAGGCGTCAGAAAAGGAGACCCACTATCCCATATGGTGTTTAATGTTGTGCTGGAACGTATATTTAGACAAATAGACTGGACTGGCTTAAACCATTTCAGATTCGCAGATGACATTATGCGTTTTCGATATAAAATAAAAAACGGTATAACAATTAAAAGAGATACAACTCCAAAAATTTGTAGGCAGGTACCAACAATTGCGGTAGCTATGTTAGTACGAAAAGAAGGATCACTGAAGATTTCTTTGGCTTTGCTACAGCATGTTAATTGCATCTCTTGCAACTTAGAACGAATAAAAAAAAAGTATGTAGCGAAGACCATATTAAGAAAACCGGTGACCAAACTACGTATCACCTAATTACGACCTCATCATCATCATCATTATTTCAGCCGGAAGACATCCACTGCTGGATATAGGCCTCCCCTAAAAGAGGGGGGAATTTGCCATAATCGCCACGCTTGGCAGGCGGGTTGGCGATCGCAGTATGGTGTTAAAATGCATAGAGAACGCTGCTGTCCATTCTCTAGTATGTCCCTTAGTCTCCTTTTATGACACCCACGGGAAGAAATAGGAAATATGATTACGACCTAACTACGTGTAACTATCCTACGTTAGTTCTTCAGGAAGTGAATCGTGGCGCTACGTAGCGGCTCCACTGCTACATACGTTGCTATGAATAGGACGATGAGTGTGTAAATAAAAATAAAACAGTTAAAAATGCAATAGGTGATGAATAAAAATGTATGTTGATTTAATTACGTTTTTTTTTATCTAGATTTAAAATTAAAATCTGCAACGCGGCGACCAGGCAAGAGAAATAAAATAAAAAAACCGACCTGCCCGGTTTTCATGCTGTATTCGTGGAATTTCATTTTATTACCTATAGATTATTTTCCATAAAATCTATAGAATTTATAAATGACAGTTAACTTATCGTTTTTCACTAGGTAATCGTAAAGGTTCTTATTGATTTTTGCATTTTGCGTTTAAACTAGATTCCCTACAAAATTCGTTGTTCTAACAATAAATCACTTAGCGCCCGGTCAGTTCTTTTTAAACACGTTTTAGCCATTCTTATTTTAGGGAAATCGATACCCGTCTGAATTTTAGAATGCAGGGCAGACCAGCGAATAAGTCCATTCTGTACATTTGATATTTCTTTGGCTTTTCTATTGCAAGATAACACAAATGGTTATTTTCACTACACTGAAAGAAATAATTAGCCGAAATAATTAAGTTACTTCAAAAATAACTCAACTTTAATCTAGTTCGCAAGTCACAACTTTTGTGTAAACAGTAACCAAAACTTTTGTTACAGTTATACACACGTTTCTTTCAGTGAAACGTCAAGTTTAGCGAGGCCTAATTAGGTATTATCTAACGTAAGCAGATCCCAAGCAACCACTCCTGTTACACCATTTGTGTCTCAGAAGGCAACTCATAAGCTTCGAACTTCTACATTTTTGACACTTGTGTGTGGTTTTTAGGGTTCTGTAGTCTACCAGCAACACTTATAGTTTCGCCATGTTTGTGTCTCCCTGTCTATGTCTGTCCGCGGCTTAGCTCAGATACTCTTAGTACTAGAAAGCTGTACTTTGGCAGGGGTATACATATTAATCACGCCGACATAGTGGTAAAATAAAATCTTGAATTTAGTCATTTTTCCCGTCTATCCAATGGTGTGGGGTATCTTTGGATAGGCCGATCAAAAATATTGTGTGGTATTGTGAAAATAATTTTTCGACTCAGGGATCCGTTTGCGTAATACTTAGCTTTAAAATGCTATTTTTGTTAGTCAAGTATCCCCCTCCTTCTACCAGCTAAATAGTTGTTCTTGGATGTGTGAAAAAATTCACGACAGTAGTATACTACTGTCGTGAATTTTTGAATGAAGTCAAAAAGAACACTAACGCTCGGCTTAGCGCCGAAAGTTAAAAATCTAACAACGCACTTTTATTTATACATCCGTTTAGGTGTCGCCTAGTGTTAATAAAAATTGGCATTCATGTTAGCTATCACTTCAACAAAGTTTAGGGTCCTATATACGCGCTATTGGTGACGATTCCCTTGTTCACAAACTACACTAAATTTAAGTTTAGTGCATCTTTTTCTTTCTATTTCATTAAAAAAAGGACAGAAGATAAATTTTAGTTTAGTCCTGTCAAATTAATCAGCGCTTGACGTAAATTGACGTAATTTTAGTAGGCAAGTTTTTAATCACGTCTAAACTTGTATGGGGTAGTGACAGACGCTGATTAATTTGACAGGACTAAACTAAAATTTATATTCTGTCCTTTTCTTTTTCCCTTTCAAACAATTTCTTTGGATTTAATGGGTCCTCTACCTATGACTAGACGTAGAAATCAATTTATCTTAGTAGTTGACTGTTATTTCACTAAATATTCCCTGATCTTCCCACTAAAACGGGGACTTTACTACTAGTACTAACATCATCTCTGATTTAGAAAATTTTGTTTTTCTTGTTCATGGAGTACCTCAGACTATTATTATGGACAATGGATCGCAATTTCAATCTCATGAATTTCGTAACTTTCTTGACAGTTTGACGCTGATTAATTTGACAGGACTAAACTAAAATTTATCTTCTGTCCTTTTCTTAATGAAATAGAACGAAAATGATGCACTGAACTTAAATTTAGTTTAGTTTGTGAACAAGGGAATCGGCACCAATATCTACTATTCCCACTGCAGAGCAAATGACTCTTCGTACACACTGGTAAGCTCAGAGAGTGAATCAGCGATACTTGCAATCTAGCTTATGCAAAATATTGCGTGTAATCATTTCAGATTTCAGAATTTCCACCAGAAAAATATTGTTTGAATACATGGCAATGCTTTAAACTGAAAAGATAAGCTAGGGAAAATCATACGTTTACTAAGAATCACAGCACCGTGATTCACGAACCACGATGACAACATATTTTTTGAAATTTTCTGATACGTAGATAGATAGATAGCTTCATTTATTTGCCTGAAATATGGTATTTTACAGATTTTATAACACACGCAATAGTTCTTCATATTCCGCCTACTAAATTTGGCATGCAAAATTTTGTGACAATAATAATTATTCTAATTTAATCAATTTAAACAAAACAATTAAATTTCAATGCCAAAAACAAAAATCAATAAGTACAAAATCAAGAATTGTCTACATATCAAATTAAAAATGTCAATGAAAAATAATTAAATTACAAATTTTCTAAATATCAACTTTCAATCTTCTCAGAGTAGTCAGATACGAAACGCCGACCTCATCTAGTTTTAAAATATGATTGACGTGTAAAAGTGTTTGTAAAAACCTACTTACAGAAATAAAATCATTTATCATTTATCATTTCATTTAAATGACCATCAAAGAAATTAAATTACAAATGACAATAGCTTAAAATAAAAATTTCAAATTTAATTGTCATGTGACGCAACTTTCCCATTTGTCCTAGAATTCATAAATTCCTTAATAGTGTAAAAACAATTTTCGATAAGTCATGCTCTGAGATTCTTTTGAAATAAGCTGGTTCGCAGCTCTCTAATAACTTTCGGTATATTATTAAATATCTTTATTGCCATTCGACTAGTATTCTGGGGGCCAAGTCTACTAATGTACAAACGTTGCAATGGTCTCTTCATTGTGAGTTTTTGACAGATTTGCCATACAAACACTGTCAAATACACACAATGGCGAGACCATTGCAACGTTTCTAAATTAGTAGACTTAGGAACCTGTTCTAAATCTAGGCATTGCCAATTTAGTTGGATCCTTTGAGATTTTGCCACCTTATAAAGATTGACGCTATCGGCTTTACTGAATAGGTGAGGATGTTTTTTCCAAATACTCTCTTTCCAGTATATATAAGCATGCTAATGTTAATAATTTATGGTTTTTTTAATAGGTCTGCAGGATTCTAATGGGTCTGCACCAAACACAGCTCGTAAACACTTTTTCTTTGCACAATAAATGCCTTATTGCTGTCAGTGGAATTACCTCATATGCCAGTGTAATTACCGTATCTTAGCACAGATGAGAAAATTCACTCGTAGTCTATACGCACTGAATCTGACACTGACCTCTAGAAATGTGTTGTGGATAAATATATCATTATTAATACATACATAATATTCCTGAACAGTTTCGAATCAACTTCGGATGAGGTTCTCTCTCGCCACCGTCTCCAGTCTACAAAACACGACAGGTCAGTCAGCTTCCAGTGGTACCAGAGGCACCTGCGTAAGGTACTACTAGGACACCACTAGAATCTGAAACTGTACTATTGTTTTAGTCAAAGATACAACAGGCTCTAGTTCTCACAAAAAAAATAATATATTTGTTATGTCTTTACTCTTACACTTTTTTGTCACGTAGGAGACAATTTAGCTTATTTAAGTGTTGTGACCGCAAAAGCGCTGCTGATTATCTGCCTACGATGGGGGTAGTGTATGTTTTAATTTGTTAAGCCATATTTTTATCGTCGGAGACACATAGCAGGGTTGAACGTGAGATTCAATTTGAGGAAACTGCAAACAAAAATGGGTGTCGCTGATTTCAGCTACCGATATCATTATAACATACTTTTTGCAAGAACAGATAGGTAAATGCGTAGCCTTTTTTCCAACAAAACAATTAAATATTCCAAAATGTTATTGTGTTGCCTTTGTTACTAAAACAAAAAAGCAGTAATTGCTTTTTTAATGTATTACAAACTCAGTCATTTAAACCAAACTTAATACATTTTGAAGTACCTAGGTAACGTTGTTTATTGTTAAAAAATACTCGACTTTAAATTATGTTTGTGTATTCATTATTACGCATTTTTTATGTCACTAAGTTCGACTTACGAATTCGCGCGTAATTAACTGCTGAATAAAGTTTCTGTTCGAGTGCGAGACACGTCCAAATTAACACGCTAGCAAAAACGTAAACAACAATAATTGGTCATTAAAACATTTTATTTTGTGACATATGTAGGTATGCTAAAATTAAGATTCACGGAAGGCCTAATTACTTTTATTACTTGGCCTACTTACTTTACTATAAAATTTTCTCAATCAGTTTCCCGGAAAATTCAGCCTCTGAATGCAGTGTAAAGGATAGACTACCTACTGGGTAACTACTTACTCGTATTTGACTCATCTGAACATTTGTGTATGTTTACATACATTCATCATTTCAGCCGAAAGACGTCCACTGCTGGACATAAGCCTCCCCCAATTGGGGTGGTTCGCCATAATCGCCACGCTTGGCAGGCGGGTTGGCGATCGCAGTATGGTGTTAAAAACGCGTAGAGAACGCTGCTGCCCATTCTTTAGTAAGTCCCTTAGTCGCTTTTTACGACACCCACGGGAGGAAATGGGATGGTGCTATTCTTTACGTCCGGCACCACACGGAACATACATACATTACATATTTAAATACATTAGTTATTTTATTCAAAGCAATCTGTAAAACGTGGAAAAGCCACATACAATTTTCTTCGTATCTTTGCCATATCTATCTATCTATATATTTTATCTATATTTTTTCATTCTGTATCATAATATCGTTTCTGGGAGCTAAGATCTGTTATAAACTGAAAAAACGTAACTTAATTTTGCTTTGAAATCCATTTCTCTAAAACTTTGTATGTTATGAATTTATGATGATGAATGGATTATGAATAAATTATGTATTTTTATTTTTTATTAGTGTGAATTTTAACACACAAGGTGAATTTTAACATCGATCCCGGATAAATATTAATTATGAAATAATTGAATGATTGAATGCAAAGCGAGGTATTTTTATTAAACATGACATGTTATTGCTGACATATACCTAGATACGCAACTCATCAGCAGTCGAGTCATGCGAGGGACAGTATATTGCACATAACTATGTTCATTTCTCGTTAGCCTGCAATAAAAGGCAGGCGCAAAAACGTCGAAGCATTTCGAGTGCCAATTAAATCGCCACAAACATCCTGTAAGCCGAGATTATCGTATCGTAACAAGCATCGGAAACCTGCCCACTTCTCTCACACTGAATAAATTAAATAAAAACCCAATATAAAATAAATTAGAAATTGTTACACCAACGGTTGAGCACTGTTCTGTCTTGGGTTGGCTCATTAACTTTGCGCATAAGCGGAACTTAACGAGACGAAACCGAGTGGGGAAATATTTATATTTTATTCATAATTCATGTTGTCTTCGAGATAATTTTAAGGCGCACAATTTAGTTTCCACAGCACTTATTTGTTTAATTTAATGATGTTCTTTCCCAATAGATGGCTCTGTGCGGCGCTTAATTACCACGCAACGCACGTGCGCCTGCCGTCAATAGATATTTTATGTCGATTCAATTCCGTTTCCTCAGCCTTTCTGAGTATTTACGAATACGTATATATGACGTTTTCAACTACCACAATCAAGACATATATATTGATTTGCACTGACCACAATATTAATGTAAAATAAAAATTAAATAACCGACTTACAAAAAAAACACTACAAAGTGAAAAATAACTATTTCACAACTCGGTTTTTCCATTTTTTTTTTTTTGGATCAGTCTTCGGAAATTAAATTAATTTTTCACTATGCAGTATTTTTTTTATAAGTTTCTTTTGAACTCGTTTGTTTTAATTTAGTAAAAAAGTTTTTTCTTAAATTTTTCAGTTATGGTACCTACTCCACACCAATGCTCATACCACTACTTGTTATGTAAACAACAGTGACAGGAAAAATTATAACATCATCACGATACACAAAGTGGATTAAATACGTATTATCGAAGCTTACTCAAAAACTACCTAATCAAAGTTAATTAAAATTAAATTAAAAATTAAAATTCATTTATTTCAGGTCTTTAACCTATATAAAATTAAAAAGGAATTTTATAAATTTCCATGCTTGCACTATAAATGTTACGGACTATTTACTTACAAATTAGACATACAAAATAATTACAGAAATTGAAAATGAATTTAGAATTATAAATATTCAAAAATTTCAAAAAAATAACTAAAAAATGATTCAATATAACAAAAGAAAATGTCACAAATGTCAAATATTAAATTGAATAACAAAATGTCACAAAATGTCAAAAATTGAATTGAAAAATGAAATGTCACAATATGACCAAAGAAAATTTAATACCAAAGTCAAAGATATATATACGTGCAGGCGCTGGCATGCAGCTGCAGCCATCTCCGCAAGAAAGGAGAATCCCACCGCTCGGACAACACGCTCAGGATCCCGTTCGAGCTGCCTCTACGAGTACAGCGACGCAGAAGCGATGCACTCTTTTCCCTGATAATAAAATTGATATGGGACTACCACGCAAGCTTCTTCTACCAAATCAAAAAATAATTTTCAAAATCCGTCCACAATTGACGAAAATATCGATGAACAAACATTAAAAAAAACATAGACGAACATAGAACTTTTTTGTTTATTAATCGATTTCAGAAAAGGAGGTCTTTTTGAGGTCGGTTAATAAACAAAAAAATTATGCCCGAATTTACTTGATTTGAGGTACCCCAATAACAACTGACAGAAATGAGTGTGTCTCGTGGTATACTGAACACATATGTGTACCCCTTTAGAGCGTACAGGCACTATGTACTGTACTTTTTTTAGTGATGCTATGTTGTGTGATCACGTAAACAATGCATAGATATGCGATAGCAGCAATCACGGTTGATTTTCTGGCATTTATTGAAGATTTCCGTTGTCTGACTCCGAAGCTCATCATCAGATCTTTACGAAATGAACTTACATGACTTTTGAACAAAAAAAATATATTTTGCAAATCCGGTACATTGTAGTGCTATGATTATGAATCAGAATATATATTCACTATTTTTAAATAGATTAACGACTCGGTGTATGTTCATGATGTTATAAGATTTCCTGTCACTGTTCTGGTATACGAATTGGTGTGGGGTAAGTACCACAACTAAAAAGTGAAAAATAAAAAACTTACAAAAAAATTACTTTAATTTTGGAAGTCTGTGGAAAAAAACGAAAATACGGAACCGAAGATACCGACTACCAAAATTAAAGTTTTTTTTTAAGTCAGTGTATGTGGTTACAGTTTTGTAGTGTTATGATTATGAATCAGAATATGTAATCACTATTTTTAAATAGTGATTATATATTCTGATTCATTCATTTGTTAACATAGTAAAAATTGCTCACACTGTTTTATAATTTAATGAGACACAAGTACGTAATTAAAAATAGATAGCTAATTAATGAATTTCCCATGGCAAGTAAAAAAGATTATATTATCTTCTACAGCAACTATACAGAATAGCTGCTGAAGAAGATAATACATTATTGAATACATATATTCATTACTTCATGTTATCATTTCATGTTTATACCATTCAATGACGTTTAGATTGAATGCCTTTCCACAATACCTGTGAAAGACTGAATTAGCTCTGTGTTACTCTGCACCTGAACAATCATTTCCGTGTTGAGTCGTTCTGCTCATACAAAGCAGTCGGTGTATACCATACCCATGAACAATCCTGAATCATAACTGGTTTAAACGAACTCCTGTATGATTTCCGACCTTTTTGACTCCGGGTGGAAAGAAAGTTCCAAAACCATACACAATGTATGACATCATACTAGCAACAAATCCACAGTTCAACAGAGCCTCAAGAGTCAAAATAACCTTCTGGATTCGATCTCATTCAAGGTATTCCTAGGTGACGCTCTCGAGCCAGATGCGATACCTGAATGAATGAAATGCACCGACCCCAGCGTGGTTAAACCAGACTCGATTACTCGAATGAACCCAAAGATTCGCACTAGCACCTGGAGCCTCATGTTTCATGGTGCTATAATATTCACTCTATTACATATCCAAGAGTAGACCGGGGGGCACGATAAGAGCCAGATGCGATACCTGATAAGAAAAACAGCTTCGTATAGTATTGTTTCGTATTCCGCAAAATTGGATCCTCTTCACACTCTGTCAAAGCCAACCGGCTGTTAGCGAAGTAAAGACAACTTTTTAAGAGTTCCAATCTTAGATATGAAAACCACGGCCAAACAATCTCACATTTTGTCTTTTGTCCTAACACATATTATGCACCAGCAGTGACCGGGTATGACTGATAAGCGCTGAATAAAGCGCCGTCCGAGTGGTGAGACACTGGGCTTTGCATATTGAGGGAAAGTACAGTACCTACACACATAACTATATATGTACCTACTACAGTCCATTCACATTTATTTTTAACTATCACAGCAACAATACAAGAGCAACCTTATAATAACGTCAGTAAAAATCATTTTGATTTTGACAGTGAGAGCCTCGACCAACACCTCAGGAGGCTCTTATTACGCGGCTCGGTCAAGGGCTTGATTCAGAAAGCAGTACTCGTAGACACGGCACGCATAGTGTGGAGGTTCCTCTCTCTAGAACCCTGACCACAGCTGCTTGGACCCTGTTTCTGATGCCGATAGGCCACCGTTTTTTATATGTCAAAATGTTTTTTGTTGAAATATTCAAAATGTAATTAATAATTATGTATGTAAATGTAACCGTATGTAAATAGTACCGTATTATGCCGGACGTAAAGAATAGTACCACCCCATTTCTTCCCGTGGGTGTCATAAAAGGCGACTGAGGGATTTACTAGAGAATGGGCAGCAGCGTTCTCTATGCATTTTTAACACCATACTGCGATCACCAACTCGCCTGTCAAGCGTGGCGATTATGGCAAACCTCCCATTTTGGGGAGGCTTATGTCCAACAGTGGACGTCTTTCGGCTGAAATGATGATGATGATGAAATGTAATACAGGGTATATTAATAGTATATAATATTTTTTTACAAAAAATTATCCTTATGAAAAAAATATTTATTCTTTACAAGTGTATAAAAATCGCCGTTTGTACGCGTGAGTATTTTGTCATTGTACTCTCTGCAATCCCGCCTCTAGTGCAATGGCAAACTTTGCACACATGCATCAAAATGTACATGTACACTATAGCAACCGTATCTTACGACATAGTAATATATATTCGTAACAATAAAATACAATAAAAACATTTTTTTTTTCTCTTTTGATAATAAATTGAGCTGTCAAAGAAACTCAGTTTCTACGGATCATTTGCAAAAGCTGAAAACATATCAATGACAAAAATTCAATACGAAAAATACAATTAGGATCGTCTTTCTCAACATAAAAGTGCGTGTTGATTGCTCTAAGTTTAATTTATCTTCAATTTAAATGAATAGATTCTAATTTTAACGTAAGAGAGCTCTACAACTCGCAATTTTTTTTTTTCTTAAAGCTTATTTAAGCATCCTGTTAAGCAGGTACGTATTTAATTTAAACAGGTAGGTAGGTATAAATTATTTGCAAAACACATGTTCATGTTTTAATTCGTCGATCAATGATAAGTTCCCAACTTGGCGCACAAGTAGAGGATTACTAAATAGATTCTACGATATTGACTATACATATAACACGTGGGTGGTTGGTAGTGGTCATTTTGACTTTGACAGCGCCTAAGAATCGCAGCAGTAAGTGCAATTTTCGTAGTTTACGACGTGACGTGTATTTGAAAAGTTTTCAAGAGATTGTAATTTAAACATTAAAATCAATCGTTAGAGACCTAATATCGATAATAGTACTACCGAAACAACATCTGCCATTATCAAGTACATAAAGGTCTCTTTATTAATTTGAATAGCGTTTATACCTAAACGCAGAACGCTGTAGCTGGCAGTTTGTGTGTGTTCCAGTTTGTTTTGATGGCGCGAGGATGCAGGGTAAGACAATGATCGAACAAATAGGGGTTTGTCACGCGACGCACGCCTAATCAGGGATCGACGATGTACCAGAGCGCTACCCGACAACGCTTATTTATGCCTTGCCGATATCGAACGACAGTTTTTATTACCAGACGATGCCCGTTATAATTCATACTACACAGTGTGCACGATTTTAACGAGTGCCTTTAAATAAAATATGTTATTTTCCCATCCAATTAGAATTTCCTATGGACGTGTCGTTGGGGTTTTCTTTTAGGGGACAAATTAAGGCAGTAAAATAAAATACGGGATAATCGATTTTTTTAAAGGAAAGCTATTGTTTTTTTTCATGAATATATTGTGATGTTCGTGTCAGTACGTTGCATTGTGAAATGTTATGATTTTATCAATGTTTCTGTGGAAGATTTGTGATTAATCAATTCAATTCCATACTTAAAAATTAAACGCTTCCATGCTTCATTAACTGCTTCTTGATTATACGTACACCAGCAGATTAATTCTTTAAAAAAATCACCATGAAATCAATCCCTGACATCAAGTGGAATGACAGCTCATTTCACATTTGTTTTCACGGTAAGATTTTTACAGTATAGGCCGGCTGGCACTAAAAAGCTTCATTAGTATGAATCTTTTTAGGGCCTTACTTTTACTTACTTAAAATATTGTAGTCTTGGTTTATTGCTCGGTTGCATCGATATCGTTGCTCACTTCATATTAGTTTTCACGGTAAGATTTTTACAGTTCAGGCCGGCTGGCACTAAACATCTTCATTAGTATGAAGCTTTTTAGGGCCTTACTTTTAATTACTTAAAATATTGTAGTCTTAGTTTATTGCTCGGTTGCATCGATATCGTTGCTCACTTCATATTAGTTTTCACGGTAGGATTGTTACAGTATAGGCCGGCTGGCACTAAAAAGCTTCATTAGCATGAAGCTTTTTAGGGCCTTACTTTTACTTACTTAAAATATTGTAGTCTTGGTTTATTGCACGGTTGCATCGATATCGCTTGGAAAATGTTAGTATAAACACAATTTTTTGCAAGATTTGTATTTGAATTCAGTGTTTGCTAGCAATAGCTATACTAAAACATCTTACCATCCTGATTATTTCAAAGTTTATCTTATTCTTAAACCAACGAATTCTAGATACTAGGCTCACTGTTTTAATAGGTACCGAGGCATATAAAAAAAACATAAAGTAATCTTTTATTAATGTTAAATTTATGCTTCCCGAAAATCTTAAGCAACAGTTTAGACATTAGAGAACATGTTACGTGGTAGTTAAGCTAGACTCACATTTGTATGAGTACGAGGTTCACTGTTTTACTAAGTAAAAAAGAAATATGTCATATTTTATTCATGTTATAGGTCATATTTTATTCCTACTTCTGATAACAACGAAAATCTAAACTAAGAAATAGTTTAAACTTTAGAGAACAATATGTACTTACTGTTCAAGCTAGTCACACAGAGCCAAATAAAGTTTCGTTTAATAATTAGAAGCGTAACTTGTCAAAATTTCAACCATAATAATTTAGCATCGTTTCAAAACTCATAGTAGCGGTGCTTGCTTAGTTCATTGTTAGCAAAAGCTAACAATGAACTAAGCAAGCACCGTCACTAAGCTCGCGGCTCCGCCCACGTAGATGTCTTTGACGGTTATCGCGTAAAAAAGTAGCCTATGTCCTTCTCCATATCCCAGACTATATCTCTGCTAAATTTCATGACGATCGGTTCAGCAGTTTAGGAGTGAAAACATAACAGACAGAAAGTCAAAGTCAAATCATTTATTTCAAATAGGCTGATCCATGCGTCATGTTCGTGAACGGGCGCCGTCAGTTGGGACTGGTTATCTCTTAGCTGCCACGGCTTATTTTAATTTTTGAATTGTTTCTATTACGGACGCTTCTAACGTGCACGTCTTTCTACATTGTTCTCACATGTATAACTTCAACATGAATGATGTAACCCATATTTTGTAACAATATTTTGTTTTAAAAGAGTGTCCATGGAGTTTCTTGTCCGTTCTTCTCCATAGGAACCTACTACGCTTTGGAATGGGCAACTAGCTTCATCTTTCTGACTGACCGACCCCTTGACAATTCAAAAGTGCCTGTAATTGGTTTATTTGAAACAAATGCTTTGAGTTTGAGTTTTTGAGTTTGAGCACGTAAAAGGCACTTTTGAACGTCAAAAATTACAAAAATTGTTAATTGATTCTAGTTGCTCCTTCAAAAAGATAGTTCAATATGGAGAAGAATGGGCAAGAAACTCCATACTTACTCTTTTAAAATGTTAAAAATAGTTTGTATACATTAATTAATAATCATAGGTGAAGAAGATGTACCTAGAATAAAAATTACTATACCACAATAGGTAAAATTAATGAAAAGTGAAGTATTGACACACAAATTTAAATGCGATATATATAGTATATATAGGTGCTCAAATAATTTACAAACATTGTATATGATTTTCATAAAAATTTAACTTATAATAAGTCAGTGTGGGAATTAAAGTATATTAATCACAGAAAACAAAATTAATATATAAATTATAAATTGTACGGTAAAATTAGCAACCAGTTTGATTTTGTCTAGACTCTAAATTGTCCCATGGAGCAGGACCAGCATGTTTCCAAGCATATCTTGGATATAATCCTCTAATTTGTAATATGCTTGTTTACAAAGTGTGCTTTTAATATGAGTTTTAATTATTATTATTTTTCATTTAATTGTAATATATCAGAAGGTATTTTATTGTAACATTTAACACCGTACCCCATAAAAGATGTATGTACTTTAGATAATCTGAAAAATGGTTGATCTATTTTATCTTTATTTCTAGTATTAAAATTATGTCTATAGTCAGAGACAGACAGACAGAGTTACTTTCACATTTTTATTATTAGTATGGATTAAAACGGAAAATCTTAATCTAAATGTGTGTAATTAAGATTAAGGTTCCAACCTGACGCACTATTACTGAGATAATTCCTCTTTTTGCTTTTTGTTAGTTACATTGTAAATGATCTCGAACGAAGCTGTCGTTTACTTCGATGAAGAAATCTGTAGGTATCTTTCACTGTGAAAACCTCAAATAAGTTGAGAAAACGTAGGATTTCCATTAACAAATTACCAACTTACAAAGAAGCGTAAAATTATGCAAAATATAACTAAAAGCAGTAAATAAACACTGGAGACTGTTGGTAACTAATTTGTACCTTCTATTACATCATACTTACATTTCTTACGGTAAATGTCAACCACTAAGCTGTTTAGCTTAGGTATAATAGTGTTTGTATACGTAAAACTACAATCCTATGTTTTGATTGCAATTTTTATGTACTTATACTGACTTATACTAATACTACCAAAACGTACGAACTTATACTAATACCACCTATAAAATAATAGTTTAAAAAATGGTTGCTTTAATTGATTTAAAAACCGGCCAAGTGCGAGTGGGACTCGCGCACGAAGGATTCCGTACCATTATCTACAAAAACAGCCCCCTTAAAGAATTATTTTATTCTGTTTTTTTACTATTTTTTGTTATAGCGGCAACAGAAATAAATCATCTGGAAATATCAACTGTCTAACTATCACGGTTCATGAGATACAGCCTGGTGACAGACGGACGGACAGCGGAGTCTTAGTAATTGGTAAGATAAGATAAGATAGATAAGATAATATTAATTTGCTTAAACATGTGTCATACATACAGGAAAATACATGCATGCAAGATGGTAACAACATTATTAGGTACATGTTTGCCACAAGATGTGACGTGCAAATGTTAAGAATATTAGAATCAATTAAAACATTCTCTTAGAATAACAATAACTTAGGTTATTAAAGTGCAAAAAATAATATTGTAATAAATTTAAAATAACAAAAATCTGTCAGAACATTAAAACAAAAATAAGTTATTACGACTGTTATTAAATACAATAATCATGTCAACAATAAAAAAAAAAAAAATAATATTATTATTTTTTATATTTTTAAATGTTTTTATTTTTGTATGTTTTTATAGAAATATTTAAAAATGTAAATTATATGTATAAAAATGAAATAAAGGAGATAATATAAAGATCCAAAAAAGCAAATGAACAAATTCAAAAAATTTATAATCAAATCAAATAGTTACTATGTCAATACACATCTTTCCTCTAGGAACTCGTTAATATTGTAGTAAAAGTTAGTAGTGTAATTGGGTCCCGTTTTACCCTTTGGGTACGAAACCCTAAAAATGGTGAAGTTCTATTTCCGTGTGGGAAATTAGATTGTTGTTTGAAGTTCATGTAGCAGTCTATGCCTCGGGGCTAAGAAAGCTCGAGTCTATCAGGCTGACAACAATTATAACCTAATGCTTGCACCATTTTCTTGTAGCTCATTAAATTAGACATGATCTTAGAATCAATCAATCAACTCAGCCTATCGCAGTCCACTGCTGAACATAGGCTTCTCCCATGCTGCGCCACAACACCCTGTCCTCCGCCTTCCGCATCCAGTCTATCCCAGCCACCTTTTTGAGGTCGTCGGTCCATCCAGCTGGGGGGCGTCCCACACTACGCTTGCCGATACGCGGTCTCCACTCCAGGACTCGTCTGCTCAACCGGCCATCGGTCCTTCGACAAATATGGCCAGCCCACTGCCACTTCAGCTTGCTTACTCTGCAAGCTATGTCGGTAACTAATTCCTGATTTTATCCTTCAAAGAAACTCCGAGCATAGCCCGTTCCATAGCGAGCTGAGCGACTTTAAATTTGTAGACCAGTCCGACTGTCAGTGTCCACGTTTCGGCACCGTATGTCATAACGGGCAGGACGCACTGGTTGAAGACCTTAGTCTTATCAATACAGAAACCAATAGCCAACCTCATTTATTATCGTTTTTACAATAAAATTGATTTTCATAAGTGCACAATTTTGCGTAACAACATTACTTCTGAAAACGAACTAATTAAACTACGCAGAGCTTACTATTCACATTGGTAGCTTAAAAATAAAATAAATAAAATAAAAACTTTTTCAAATCCTTAGAATGTTAGCACAGAAAAACTTATGAAACTAGTGTTAGTAGTAAAAACATTATAAAAACTTATTTCCTAATATGGGTACTAACCCAGTGCTGGACGTAACGCGTGTCCAGCCTATCCGCAATGACGGCCAGGATGCTATTGGTGGTGGCGCGCAACCTCCTGAGTGCAGCGGCGCATCGCTTGCGGAGCACGGCGTGGAAACCGTCAAAGTGTGCGTCCGCGAAAATACCCGACGCACTGCACCAACGCGGCAGCCCCAACAACGCCCTGAACGCATTGTTATATTGGACGCGCAGGGCGCCAAATGATCTTTGCGTGTAATGAGCCCACAGGCAGCACGTATATAGCGATGAACAATGCGCTCTGAACAGTGTTATTTTCACTGGAGCATTGCAACGTTTAAACCTGTGGGCTATCATGTTCGCTCTGATTAACAGCGCCCTACGCTCCCTGTCCATGTCCTCATCGTCGCGTAGGAGAGCAGTGACTATGTGTCCAAGATATTTAAAACAGATGACCACTTGCATGGGTGTTCCGTTCAAAGTCACGGGAGGAACCTGATCTGGTGACTTGGTACCTGCTTTAAATACCATGAGCTCACTTTTTGTGACATTATATTTGAGGCCATGACTAGCCGCGTACGTCTCACACACACTTACTAATATTCTAAGTCCACCAATCGTTGGGCTCAGCAGCACCATGTCGTCTGCATAACTCAGATTATTTACAAAAATATTATAAGTATAAATCTAGAATATAAGTATCTCTAACATACTCGTAGATGAATAAAGTAAAAAGTTTGGTTATTCGCACGCTACCAACTTTACGCAGCGGTTTATTTCCTGGTTTGAGTAGATCACTAGCCAAGTTCCAGCAAAATTGAAAACTATTGTACAATAAGCCTTCGGGTGTTTCGGTGATATTTAAACTCATTTGCAACTTCACCGAACTTAAATAAAACAAGTTGCGAGTCTGACTCGCGCACCGAGGGTTCCGTAGAAAGTAGTTGAAAAAATATTATCCCACACATTGATATACGAGTACGTGACGGTCAATTCTCCAACTGCAAAGTTTGTAAACGCAAAAACGATGTTTTTATGTTATAAAACTACAAGTTAAAAAATTTCTGACTTTTTTCTTTACTTGTGCTGTGAGACCTTGCGTCTTGCTAAATTTCATGATTCTAGGTCAACGGGAAGTACCCTATAGGTTTTGATTTACTTGCGAATATCGCATAAATGGCTGTATCTTTTTATTGCGTTGACTTAGAAGCTTGATTTTTACAGAGCTCTAAGAGGATATAAACCTTCGTATTTGATATTAATTTCAACTTGATATCTCTACGCGTTCCTGAGAAAAAGGGTCTTGACAGTCTGACAGACAGACGAACAAAGAAGTGATCCTATAAGGGTTCCGTTTTTTCCTTTTGAGGTACGAAACCCTAATAAAAACAGCTTGGCTGCAAGTAGAAAGGAAGTATTTATTACAAAACAGTAGATATTTGGCAATTAAATCTATTGTAAGCTGGTCTGCCTCGAAATGCGTATATTGAATTTTAGGACGGGACATGGGTTTCATTTCACGTTCATTAGTACGCTAATCTCCTCTCCTGTTACTGCAATAACGGTTACAGTTGAGTGCTTATTTTTATTTTCACTTACGAATTTGTTTATGACAGAAAGTTGCACCATACTTTTTATTCTAAGTTATGTGGGTTAATTTTATTTGCCTTTTAGGAAAATGACATGTGCTTAGATAGTTGAACACTCGAAGTTAAACGGTTTTGTCGTGTGTCTAAACAGGACTTTTTGTTAAATGACTGGGTATTTCGACTATTCCATTGCGAGTGTGAGTGCCTTCACAATTTTCATAGTCTTAATAGAAAGTCAAAAGCCATCAGTCTGCGCACAGAATTGATTTATTTTTATTTATTTTATTTATTTATTTATATAATCACTTACAACTATTATTACAGGTACAAAACCCAATGCAATAGCGAAGCAAACCCAATACTTATTTTCTAAAACTTATTACATAAAAAGTTATCCTTGTGAATTCACTCAGTGTACAAGCAAAAATGTCTATCTCCTCTGCTACAAGATTAAGGGTGCGAAGCGCCCGCGTCAGGGGGCCTCATTTACCAGATTAGTCCGGCCACGAGGTACAGCCAGCAGCTGAGGCCGCCGTCGCCGCCACACGTATCTGTCGAGCACACTCAAATCAATTTTATTTTAATATAACATGGTAAGTACCTAACTTATAAACTTAGCCCCACAAAAACAATTGCAATGGTTTGACTGTGGGGTCAGTGAGTCTCTAGGCAATAATACTTAAACACACTTACATATCCAATTTTTTTTTTTAATTTACTTCTAAATCTATTTTTATTTGTTTCACTCCTTATGTCTGCCGGTAGACTATTCAATAGGTATGGTATTCGTTTCTTTAGGGTTCTGTCACCAAAGTAATTGGTGACTCTGGGTACATTGAATCTGTCAGAAGCAATAGATCGAATTAAAAATACCTAACCAACCATACGCAAAATACGCGCATGGACGTGGAGTTACGGACACCAGCCTGTTACATATACCTAAACATTTAACTATTTATTATTTAATTTGCCAAAACTTGTTCCATATATTTCATATCGGACTGATTTCGGATTAAATCTGAGATCTACACGAGTCTACGTCACGACTCGAAGTTTTCCGGTAATGTAAAGGATAATTGAATGGAGCCACTGAAAAAATTGAGCTCATACTTGTCTTACATCACATTTTTGAGGAATTTATCCAAGATTCCATTGATTTTGGTAACATTAGCGTGATATTTATGTTGAAAGAGGGTTTTTTTTTTAACTCGATTTATCTCGCATAGCACACCATCACTACAGCGAATGGGTAGTCGATTGAAATTATCTATGCATCGAGCCAGCCATTTGAATCTATACATCATTTTAGCTACAATTTGTTTTATAATAAAATTGCTTTTGTCTGTTCAAAGGAACTTGCACATAATGTCTCTATAAAGCTTTGCCAGAACACTACAAAAACCATATCTACCCACTGAAAACAAGTGCGATAACTTGAACAACACAGCAAAATGCATACAAAGTGGATAGCACTTTGAATGTAATATCGTAAATATGCATTTTTAACTTACGGTCGCTGTTAGTGTAGGTATTTAAGAATATGGAGATACATCGACGTGTAAGTCTTAGTTTCCAAAATAGTATAGATATTGATTTGTGGCAGTATTCGTCATAGATTCGTTTAACTGAAACTATTCGGGTTACTTCCTTTTGCAGCTACGAGGGGAAGGCGGAGCTCCTAAAAAAGTTTGATGCCTACAAAAGAAGTTTTATAGACTCCAAGTAATCGCCGCGTAGACGCTATGCAGACACCGCATGGATTGTCAGCAAATGCCGAGGCTATGCCTATTAGCTACTGTTATCGTATCAAATACCTACTTAATATTATTTGTATAATTATATAGAAGTTTGTTTATGGTCACACTGACCAATTTATTTGTTGTTGCCATTTGACTCATTTGTTGTACAGTCAGCTGCAGAGAAATCTCACCCCCTAGCAATGTATTTATTCATTGCTAGGGGGTGAGATTTCTCTGCAGCTGACCGTACCTATGTTTAAATACTAATTGATCGAGTTTGTAAGTTCCATTAAATTATTTTATTAAGAATATCTAAGAGTTTAGTTTACTTTTCAAGTATATTTTACAAAGGCATTGTTACAATTTTTAATTTAAAAGTATTTGGTTTGAGTTAATAGTTCAGTTAATTTTATCTGTAGCAATATTCATGTTAGGTAGTAAGGGTAGACAACAGACTGTCATTTGAAATTTTATAAAAGATCGTGTCACTTGAATTTGGTCCATTTTTCTGTACGTGTCACTGGACTGGTAACATTATACCTACATAGCTGTAAGTTATTGATTTTAATTTATCACTACGATAGCGTCGCGGAAACGCTGCGGATATGCCGAGGTTTCTCAAAGACATTTACAATCATGTTTGGTATCACCTATAGGTACTCCATTTGAAATAAGATTAGACATTTATATAAACCTTTTTTACAGTCCGTGCAACCGATTTTGAGTTCTACTGCGTTTGTGGCATGACAAATAGCAGCTGCAGTAAACAGTTGGTATTGTAACCAATTTTTGCTTTTAATGCCATCCTTATACCTACGGAATAGAAGTCCAAATCGGTTGAACAGAAGGTAAAACATGTTTTTTTAAATGTATGTCACTTCAAATGGAGTATATGTATTTTAATTTTAATGATGTACAATTGACCATATCAGTTGCTCATGGTAAGTTCGATTTAAATAAAGTACTTATTGCAGTGTCTCCAAAATTTTACTCAGCACAGAGCGTCACGAAGCTTTCTAATATTGTAGATGTATTGCTTTATAGTCGTCTATTTTCATACGTTTACTTAAATTTCAATCTAAAGGTTCTTTGATAAATGATTATTGTACACATTGCGCGTAAATTGCAGAAGTACTTCTTAAGTTTGAAAGTCTTCTTTCAATGAAATCATGATGCATCAAATAAAAAAAATCGAAATAGAAATAAAGAATCCTCTCTATCGTGCCTGGACTCATTCACGTTAACCCATTTGATGCTTTGTGTAGAGTATATAGTTAGCAAACAAGAATAGTGACCTGTTATGTACAAATTAACTATTACGTAATTGTTTATTTGATCCGATAAATTAACAATTTTTTTTAATCAAAATCTAATCACATTTTTAAATAACTACCAGAAAGCTTTGTCTGACATATTTATGGAAATCCTTGTTCTGAATGAGTGACTCAGAAATTGCGTCATGACATTAACAAGTGCTAACTTTAGTTTATAAATGAAATTAGCCTACACTCCGCACCGATGCATATACAGACAATAATAAACAGCATAATGAAAGACATGATTTTAAGATATACACTCCCGGACACCTGAACCGAGCCACCCTTCATATTTTTGCTAAAAGGTCGTCTTTTAAATAAAGGCAGGACAACAAAAAAGTAGTTTTGAAGCCAGTCCTTCACTATTATTTCCGTTTTTTTACATTGTTTCAAATTTGAAATCGAAATACTAAAAAATAAGTGTTAAATTGCAATAAGTCGTCTTTACGCCTTTCTCACGGGAAAAATTTGCGAAGATTTTTTAAAGAAAACAATGGTTTACATAGATAAAACGTTTATTTAGTAACTTGTGTTACCTCCAAGAGCATTTGCGCATGTATGCGGTTTGGCATGGAATTAATTAATTAACGTACTGTGGAATGTTCTCCCATGCTTCCAAAATTGCAGTTTTCAGCTCCGGCAAATTTTCTGGAGCTGGCTGGTTAGCTCGAACACGCCTCTTCAGTTCATCCCATAAGTGCTCTATTGGATTCATATCAGTGCTTCTTGCTGGCCATTCTTGCTTGCTTCTGGCTGGTTTTTCCTTCGGTAGAAATTCAGCCACAGACTGTCCATATCTCACCGCCATAACTCACCTTCTCTTCAATGCAACATTGCTGAAAATGCACTCCCTGTCTGCGGTAGACTCCTACGTTCATCATTGCTTTACAGCATAATCTTGGTTTCATCCGTAAAAAGAACCTAGCTGCATTGACGTTCAACAAATGTTCGCGTGAAAACTGTAGGCGCGCCATTCTGTGAGCTCGGGTCAGTTTGGGACCATTAGCGGGCTTATGAGGTTTCACGCCACGTTCTTCGACTCTCCTTCTAATAGTTCTTCTTAGTGAAAACAGTCAGTCCATGAAACTCATGAAGTTGTTCTTGGACCTGTTCTGAGGTCAGGTGACGATTACGCAGGCGGTAAAGATAAACCGAACTTGCCATGCTGTAGTGACCCGGTTTCATGGTCCTCCTGGACGGCATACGAAGCCGCCAGTGTCCAGGTATCGATGGTAATCACCAAAATCTTTGAACGGCAGAACAAGTTATATGAAGTTGTGCACTTACGTTTCGCTGACTAAACCCAAACTGAAGAAATGCTTGTGCGGCTACACTAGGAACAGTATCCGTGATTTGAACGTCAGAATGGATTAAAAAAGAAGTTAAACAATTTCGATACCCTTTTTATGCAAAATAAAACAAATAACGAAATTAATAATTACTTAGAGAAACTCTAATCAAAGCTTGTTACTTCTTTAAGAGCGACTAAACTCAGATTATCTTCACTATTTAAACTCGTGAATTCAAATTTGAAACAATGCTGATACGAAATGATGGCTAGTACGTCAGCTTCAAAACTACATACAAAACTTTTTCTCTGACTTAACTTTATTTTGATGTTCTAGGCATAAAAACATAAAAATTCATGGTGGCCCGATTTAGGAGTCCGGGAGTGTATTAACTTCTCCATTACCAGACTGGTTTACTTGCTTGTCATTCACAAACTGAAGGGTACTTTGAAGATTCTTAATAAACAAAGTAACACAAAATATTTATAATGAATCGTAAAGTTGTTACCGCGAGGTGAATCTCCTCGACGTCGCTCGTGGTAGCCTTAATGCATGATTACTCGTTCCTCCCACCGCGCCGAACGGCTATCATTGGCTCTCACGGACCAGACGCCGCCTCCACTCCTGCGCACACTCTACTTCAAAATAACTCCATCCACTCAATAAACAAGTCTTGAAGTCCATTGTCTCCGCACCATTATGCCGTCACATCGACATGTTATGCAGCCCCGTCATAGATCTGTTAGAAATAAATAACAAAAAACATCGGGGCTCCGCCATGGCTTGGCTACTCATTAGTTTCACTTCTTTAATAAATAACACTTGAGATCGAGATTGGATATCCCAGAACAAGTTATGATTTGACTCCTGTTAGAATGACTTATTAGCAATTGAAACATTTATTATTGACAGTTTTGTGATGGACAAAGAAATCACGCACTACATAGTCATAATTATAGGCTCATTTGGTTAGTTAATCAGGTGATGCGGCTGTCTGAAGCATCAAGGGCATGTACTGGTTCTGTACGGCAAGCGTCAGGAGCGTGAAATGTGGCGCCGGCGAATGAAAGTCTCGGGGGAGCTGCAAACACGGCGGGGGGCGGGGGAATAGCGCCTCCGCGGGAATAAAACCACCGTTTGCCTCTGACGCCCGCGCTTCCCTTATAGCAAAAAGTCGAAGACGGAACGAGGCGACAACCACAGAGACTCGCCTCCACGCTGCCGTGGATAAAATCGACATAGAATTAAAGAAAAATACAAAAATCACTCATTGTTCTCATAAAATGAATGTGCTGGGAGTTGAATGTGAGGCTTTTTGTGAAAATATTCTCATACTTTTAAATGGGATCTCGTGTGGCGCCTCCTAATGATTCGTCCTTTTTGCGGCGGCGATGCGCGCGCCGCCGGCCGGACGCTCTCAACATCTCTAGGCTTTTGGTGTGTCGGCGCATGTCACCACTTTAGCTTTTTGTTTTACTGTTTCGGATGTAAATTAAACAGTTTAGGCGGCATTGTTCCCAAAAACGGCGGAGATAAGAAAAGGGAAATTTTCATTATTGCTTTCGTTTTTGTTTAATTTAGTGTTTCAGTTTTTGCTTCCCTGAGCCTTTGCATCATTATGTACTCTGTATCAAATAATTAGGTAGGTACGTAATGACAAAGTTAGATTTCACTTAATAAAACAAACATTTTCTGGTTCTTTTATAAATTATCTGTACCCTGACCTGACACCGAAGTTTGCATACTAAAAACACACATCAATAGCTTCATAAGACAGTTTAAGGCCCAAATATATACCAGTGACCTTGAGTGTTTAGCTTACGTGTTCTGTACTGAGCTCACGCAACGCGTCGTGGGTCCAGCCAGTAATAGGACTTGCCCATCCAGGAGCGCTGTCCCAAATAAGACGCATTATTTATTTATTATACATAAAACAAAAGGTATTTTAATAAAACACGTACCTATACTAAAAGATCAATAATTAAATTATCTTTAAAAAAGTGAAGGTTTCAGAAAAATACGCTTAATGGATTTTGCGTGATTCTCAGTTTTTTATCCGCGTTAGACATAACTTTACAAATTAATTTTGCTATGTAATATAAACATAATCTAAAATATTCACAAATGAAGTTATTAAGAAAATGTTCTAATGTAACATATATTTTTTCCAAATCATTAGCACTACTCCTTTAGACGTTATCTTTAGTATAAAATCATTAAAAGTCGTTTATCGTCGCCTTAAAGTATCCATTACTCCATTAAAGAAAACTTCTATTTACTACCTAGTGTCTTAGCCCCGTGCTGGATAACCCATTTCTTACCCCCGGGTTTTTGACATATCTAAAGTAGCGGCTCAGTAAAGTCTTAGAACGACCTATCATCTTCTTGAATAAATAGACATAATTATTCTAAAAATACTGAAATAGACTTAAATCAGCAGCAACAGTCAATTCATATACGTAAAGAACCAATCAGGCATAGCAACTTCCACATTTTCATCCACAAAAGCTGCAGTGGTTTCAGTGTAATCGCTGTGGGTCGTCACAAAATTCCAGTCCGCCTGTTTATTCATTGTGCATAAACGTTCATTTGTTTGTGTACAGGCCGATGGCGTGGCGGCGCGGTTTCGAAACTGGGAATAAATAATAAAAGCCGTGCGAGCCCGAGTCGTGACACCAACTCTTTCACTAATGGAGCGTCGACGCTAAGTTCGTATTGTGTATCCCAATCAAGATGCTTCGTTAGCTTTTCCTCCGCCTTTTTACTGATCATAATGATGTACACAAATATCACATTTATTAGAAATACGCCGCTCTTAAGTAGATAATTGACAGAGAAACTTTGACTTGCGATAGCGGCTGTCCTATTTCAGTAGGCTTTATATAAATTTAAAAACTTTTCAATTTAACAATTGGAACTGTTAGTCCGAAGACCGTTCTGGTTTTATTGAAGAATATTTTTGGGAGGAAGTGGACAGTCTCACCACTTATTTTTGTTTCATTTTCGGAGGCCACACAAGAGAACAGTAGGCGCAGTTATCTCGAATTGATGGGGTTAATCTTAAAACGATGCTTTGTCGTTTGTCTCTGAACACCGGCTTTAGTTGAGCAAGATAGTAGATACAGAAACCCATTACGAGTTTTTAAGATGATGATTGTTAAATTCCTATATTTTGTTTGAATTATGATACTTGGGGTCTAAATTATCACAATAGTTATTACTTAAAACCAATTTAGAATTAATTAGTTATAAAAAAATTCTGTTGTATGAGATTGCCAACAACTATTTGTATTTAAGTTTTTAACTACCCTATATTTTGACTCTGACATTATGTTTCGATGTCATTTTCCGTTGCGTGACAGGGCAAAGTAAGTCAAGTAAAAGTTTGACTTGTTGCCCTAATTTCATTTCACTGGTATATTTTTTATTTGAAGTTTTATGTGAATTGAGTTTTTGATTTATTTTGTTCTCCACCTCCCCTTGGATAAATTAAAGACTAATTCATTCTTTCGAGTCGTCGTAAATACGACTTCGTCATCAAGTGTGACACTCAGTTGTATTAATTTTTTTCCTGAATAAGCAGACTGAAACATAGGTAGGTACTTTACTAAGATGTCAAACTAATGATTACTAGTTATTTTATTCATATTTATTATTTTCACTTATTTATTCTTATTTTTTTATAGAAATATTTTTAAAACTTATAGAACGATTAAAAGTACCTGCATAATTAATATGTTTCTTAAGATATTTTATTTTTATTTTTTTCGTTGATATTTTAAAACAGTGCTTATAACTAAAATCCTGCAAGTTTCTATCGCGTAAGCAGGCAAGCATTAATGCAATAATAAAGTAGAAGATACTGCCCAAAGTGGCTGTTAAATTTCTTACAGTTGCCATTTTATTACACTGCCAACTCTTGGTTTAATATGCGTCCAAAAAATGTTAGCAAAAAATAGGCGCCACCAAGGAGAATCCCAAGTCGATGTACAGCAGGCAGGTCCTTATAATATCATGTAGTGTATTTTTTACGTGTACCTTTTGGAGGCCCGGATTTTGTGTTAAAATACACACCTAAGTATCATTAGCTATAAACACAGTTCTTTGTGTCTACCTTTGGAAGAAATAAGGGCAATAAAATGGGGAGATTGAGGTGCCGAACGGATATAGGCCAAGTATGGAATGGGCTCCTATCATGCGCTCTTAGTACAAAGTTAGTATAGGCGGTTTAAAAAAAAAAACTTTATCTATACCTAAGTTTATAACAAAGGCCATAAACAAGGACAAACTTAAATTAAAAGAGTTAATATAACATACCGCCATTTTGTTTTCGTATTTGTTGTTATCTAAATAACCGATAGGTAGCTTAGGTAACTGTAATCAAAATACCGATCATATCGATGTTTCGTAGTTTAGATAAAACAATAGCCGATTCCTCATAATGTTACCTTATAAATCCTTTGAGCGACAAAGGAGTTGCGCCTACGCAAGTCGCCAGTGCCAGTGACCCCCTCTCTGCCGCGGAGATCGCGCCCCGCGCCCCTCGCATCCCTTCGCCGTCCGAGTTCACTGTGGCGCCTTATTATGTTACCTTTGTTTTCAAATTTAATTGGCTTCTCAAAGATAACTTATCTTGATAATAAACGACGACCAATAAACCGGGGGTCGAGAACAACTGACTGTTCTTCAAGATAAGATTGCGCCTTGAATGACGTCTAATAGTAGCTAACGCCATATATTTCGTAATATTATGTAGGTACGCCAGCAATTTGACATGCAATAGATTTTAGTTTTCAGCGCATCAAAAAACTTACCTATAGCTTTTTATAACACTTCGAATCCCAACGCTGACTTAATTCATTTAAAATATTTTCCAAAATATTTGATAATGATCGTAAAAAGTAAAAGCCTGAGATTTTTTCAAATTCTGTTTCTTGTTAGGAACACAACAACAACACAACACACACACAACATAGGTATAACAAAGGTATTTAAATAAGGTAAAATATATTCCCATCATTAAAAAAAAAAAATTAAAAAAAAAAACTGTAAGACGTTTTCCATTTTTATATTCCCTGCAAAAAAGCGTGGAAAGGAAAGGGCTTCTCACAACATGCTCATTGCATGTGGATTTAGGAATACCAAACTTTTCATCCACGAATCAAACGATATGATCAATTACAGATACCGTTGCGTATTGCACTTTGCATCCATTCTAACTCACCATTTGTCTTATCTAAACAAATAATCAGCTTATGTTTTTTTTTTTTTTTTTTGAAGCTGTTTCGAATGTAAATCAGAATAGTAGTCTTAACTTCTTACTCCAAAGTTCAACATACAACAGAATATTTTGTCCACACTGAATAACAAATACACTATTACCGATTACACGAAGGAAATTCTGAGGTTCTGAGGTCAAGTTACTATACGAGGAATATTTAACATAAACCTGTAACCTATCATGTTATTATCATAAGGCAAATGTTCCTTTAGTCGACGAGAGACTTTTGAAAGAATTGTTTTATTGCTGTGGTTTACATTGCTCCGAAATAACGCAGAACTGCGGTATCCCGCAAATTGTGTTATAATCAGTAAGTTTTAATTAAAATCTAAGCCGAGGTCATCACAAGTCATTGTTTTTATTTGTTGCTATACATTTTGCTCGAAGTAATTGTTGCAATTCTTTTAAATTTTCTCAATAAGTCTGAGGACTACATATTAAAATAATAAGGTAAGGTGAACTCCGCCCTATTTACATTGTAATATTCTATCCACTCTCTCCATACGGATCGACATTAGACTAAATATATTTAGTGAGTTAATTATTACGCTTTATTTGTATTATATCATTCTAGTTCTCCTCTTTGGTCAGTTTTAACAGTCGTTGCTACTGATTACTTGAGTCCACTGACTGTTTGAGAATGGTTACCGCGCCTTGTCTTCTAAAGGAGCCTTGACAGGATGTTTTACGTAATCAGATAAGTATAAATGCATAGATAAAGTTAAAGTATCATTTACAATATTTATATCTACGTATTATCACGACAATAACAAAATAACAATAAATGGTGCGATTTAACAGAATTTACTGATATTGTATTCAATATTAATTAAACCAGACCGTATCTTTTTGATTGTTACGATTGTTAAGTGCAAAATATTGTATATACACGTAGATAGAGGGAAATATATGGATGACTTAGATTAAATCGAAGATATACGTATCTACGTTGCCTCTAGTAAGTAGTTCTGAAGGAAACGCAGAGGTATTTGTTCAATTTAATCATCCAGAGTAACTTTCAACTCTACAAGAGCTTCTTATGCCACCGCGCACCGGGCATAGATTGCTGGAACACATTGAAGCAAATTCGCCAAATGTTTGTGTAACATTACATGTTGCATTGCACAAATTAGGACGGCGAATTTGTGTAACAACATTTCATGCTATGTTCTCCAATCTATACCCGGCATCATTAAAAACATCGCTAACGTTACTTTTGTCTGTTATGATTTATGATATCTAATTTTAACATCGAGGAAAAGGGGTTGTTTCTATTAACCTTTCGTTCATTGTATACTGTTAAATTAGTCATTCCATTACATACTCCATATTCATGACAATGTCATTCAATTTTGTTGAAGTAGATACATATTTTAAGAAACACAGTTTAAATTAATTATATTCATAAATTTTATTTTCGTGTACAATCAATAAAGTATATTCTATATATCTATTTTCATAATGTATGAGAAGAAACAGTGGTATACAAATGTCGGTGAATACCTACAATGCACGACTTCATCTGAGAAAAAGAAAACCTGCAATAAGTTAAAGTTAAAGTTTCAAAACCAATGCTTAACAGAAAGGGGCCAATCGATTTTATTGCTTAACATGGACGATCCAAAAAGTGTTTTTTACGATAAAAATCTGTATTTGATAAAAGCAGCACCTATAAAAAATAGGCGAGCAGAAAGGTGATAAAACACTAACAAAAAATAAGTATACAAAAAAATGGCCGTACCCACAATTTATTACCACTTTTAGCAAAAGGTTTGTTGTTTACAAGACATCTTTTATTTAAATCTTAATTTACGATTTCTCATTCAACAACGTAAAGATAAGCTGGATTTAGAAGGCTAATAGTTTAAAAAACACAAAAAAGTTATCCATAAAATGTCTTAGTCAGCGGAAATTGAAATGATTCTTACCTACTATAAATCGTAGAAAGCCTGATTTAGGTAGGCACAATGTTTGAGGAAAAATGTTTGTAAATCATTTTCATTGGAAATTGTATACCTAACGGGAATATCTTTCTAATTTTACTGGGAGATACAGTGTACCATGATATTTGACATTGACGGTTTTTGTAGTTCAATACTTACTTCTACAGCGGTGCGGTTCACTGTAGTTCCTTTCATGTGTAGGTAAGTACTTACTTTAAACCCTGCAACTCAGTTTCACAGAAACAAACCTATACCCGTGATTTCAGTCAATGAGGGCTACTGCGTATGAATTCGCCGCTAGAGGCGCTAGTGTGGTATGAGGTCTCCGAAATGTAAAATGTCACTGTTTTTGAGGGTTATGGGACATCTTGCCCACGCAAGAACTGGCCCGCGGGCCAGATGTCAACTTTTTAAAATGTGCTTGGGTAAATTCGCCCGGACCAGTTTAGTATAACGGGCCAGATGTCATCTATTATTAAATACAGGGATATCTCGGCAAAATCGAATATTTTTTAATCAAATATGTACCTATCTGTTAAATCTGTAAGTCATAGCATCAAATTTTAATGACCATTATTTTAACAAAAAAAAAAAAATATTATACGGAGTAAAGTAACCATCATACAATATTTTCCCCGCCCGTAATAACAAACTTTAGCTGCTACATTTCAGGACCTTACTCGACAGTGGCGCCAACTGGTGAGCACAAAAACGGTAGCTCTCATTCCAAATTACTCTCAGAGGTTGAAACAGAGACACATTTTATCAGTTCTAACAAAATAATTTTATTTATCCCTCGGAAACTACTCCACATTGATCACTGTCAATCAGAACAATGGTTTATTTATTTGTGACTAGTTTTTTCCCACAGCTCCACCCGCGTGGATGTGGTTATCGCGTATAGAAGTAGCCTATATAGCTATGTCCTTCTCCATATCCCAGGCTATATCTCTGCGAAATTTCATGACGATCGGTTCAGCGGTTTAAGCGTGAAAATGAAATTTCATTCCCGAGGTTTTCACTCTAAGGCGACAGGCGACGATATACTAAGTGCCTACTAATCGCTTTCATCTCTGAGGTAAGCCATTTAATTACTGCACGTGTATCGCGTGTGTACTGCATGTGATTTTACGCGTTAAAAAGAACTACCTACTACTTACTTACATGTTATTATATTACCTAACATGAAAATCTAGAATAAGAATCTGGAAAAATAATGTAAGATCCGGCTGTATGTCCCATTAAATGCAAGTAAGGTCGTAAGGTTCAAACCAACTTCCTGCTTTTAAAACAATGGGGGCATTGTCACTTCGTCTGGTTTTCGGAACAAATTTTGGTTTGTGTTATTTACAAAATAATGTAATGACCCAATGAAATGCAAGGCATACTGCCCTAAATACATCGATTGAACGAAAATGATTTAATATTTATTTAACAATTTACATATACACACATTGAAATATGACACGAGGAAGAAACAGAAAAGTAATGTAGGTACAAAAGGTAATACTTATTTCCAAATGAATCCCTTTTCAGCATACCAAAACCTTATATGTTTATACAGGGTCAAATTAAATTTACTAGAGAAACTCCACAGACGTGATGGGTGTATACCCAAACAAAAAAAAAAATTGATGCTTTTTTTTGTGGGGTCATCGACAGCTGTTGAGTCACTTGAATTGTATTTTTTGGCGTAATCAAATTAAAATTTAAAAAAATATATATTTCACAATAACCTGCATAGATACTTATGAAACGTCAGAAGCTAGGTGCACGGTTATAATTGGTCGTTTCCTATGGAGAAGAGCCGGCAGAAACTCCAAGGTTAACTCTATAAAAAAAGTTTTTACAATATTTTCAAATAAATAACAGTGTTAATAGGAGGGAGGAAGGTGTAGGGTCTTTCAAAAATTATCAGGTGCTTAATAAAATAGAAAATGGTCAACGCATCTACTGTCAACTAGGCCTTCAACGTTCTCACATTCTCAAAATAGGTAATAATATATAAAGTAAAAAAAAAAAAAAAAAAACTATTTAAACCAAATGACATGGTTGCCACAACTACAGTAACAAATCTGAATAAACATCATGTCCACAAAAGCAACTAATAGAGAATTGAAATTAGAATTGTAGATATATAATGACAAGTAATGAGATTATTATTTGATTATGTTAAGGAAGAATGTCAAAATTAAAAAAATTATACATGATTTTGGCAATAGGGTTGATGACGAAAAAATAATTTATAGTCCGTCATGTAGATTATTAAAAAATATTGGACACGTATTTTTTCTTTTTTTACGTAATTAAAACATTACGGCGATACATTGAGTTCAAATGTGGCATGACGTCACTGCTCGCTAGATTTTATACGTAGCTGTGACGTAACGAGCCCCACTCCCCAAGTTTAATGTGTTTTATCTAAGCCATTTTTTATTAATATGATAAAGCAAAAAATACGTGTATAATATTTTTTTATTATCTGATTGACGGACTAAACAGATTTTCTTTTTTTTTTATCTAGGACCCATCCCTATTAATAGGACACAAAATTATGCCGTTAATGAAGGAAATGTTATAAGAATGTTAATGTTATGTTAAATGTTACCAAGGAAGCTACATGTGCAGAAGGAATTATTGCTAATCTTCCTTGTTAATATTCACAGACGTGGCAGATCTTTCAGTAACAAAACTACAGCGGTCGTTGACGCCCAAAAAAACATCAAATCTTTTTTATTTCACCTTGTTTTGAATTGTGCATGTTGTATTAGCCTGTGTTGCATCTATAAATGTATTATTAAGGAAATAATTTAAAATGTATTATGTAAACAATGTTGGCGGTAGAGTTTTGCTCGCTAATTTAATTTGACCCTGTATAAAAGAACAGGTATATTCGTAAGCCTCTCGCATTGCCCAAATCGCTAAAGATATAAACTAGAATTTTGGACAGCAGTGGTAATTTAAAACAAAGGGGTGTACTAAGAAAGTATTTTGCAAAAATCTACCCTTAAAAGGGTAATTAATAAAATAAGTAATAAAAAAGTTAGAAATTATTCGTTTTTTAAAACTAGCACCATTGGGTAATGGGGATTAAGGGCGTGTTAAAATTTGTATGGAAAAAATTTAACGCGCGGTTCGATGAATTTTAAAATCAGTATTTATTAAACTTGACAAAAAAAAAATATATAAGAATTACGTGTATTTGGATTTTTCAAAAATTAACCACTGACTGGGTGCAAAGGAATAATCAAATTTTTAGGAGGATTTTACTAATTATCTGAATATTAAAACCCAAAAACGAAGAGACAACAAATGATTTTTCAAAAATCAACCCCTGTCGGGATGAGACCGTAAACAGTTTGTATGATAAATGTTATTACTACGGTTAAGAAACTTGAAACTTGGCACATAATAAAATAATAAATAATTCGCTAAATAACAAAGTTCGAATAGGTAAATTTTCCAAAACCACTCTTTAAAACGTGTGGTGTATTGCAAATTGTTTACAACGCCCGATAACTGTGTGAGGTCACTTCATCATGAACCAGTAGTGATATCAAATCGAAGAACTTACACTTAGCAGCCATGTAAAAATACTTATTTAATGGGTTGGAGTACCTGGCGTCCTTAACAAAAGCGATCGTCGCGCGAATACGCGATCACCGCGTTAATGTCAGTTTTTCTCGATGAATCGGAACGCGCGCTCATGCCGACACGAGGCGCGCCTTCCAGTTTTCCGACGATCGCTTTTGGTTAGAACGCGGCCTAAGACAATAACAAAGGTCAAAACAATTTTTTTTTGCTTAGTATGCATTTTTCAACGAAACTGTGAATAAAAAAACTTTTAAATTTACAATATTTTCTTAGTCAAAACAATTTTTAAAGTTCTATAACCTGACATACCTCCTGATACACTCACCAATTTATGCTTTTTATCTCTCGAAGAAGAAAATATGCTGCGTTAACCCCAAATAAATTGGGATAAGGAATAACAACGAATGTTATTCCTTATCCCAATTTATTTGGGATTAACGCAGCATATTTTCTTCTTCCATACATCTATTAGCCATCATCTCTGAAGGCACACCTTTCTAGCCTTATCGCAGAAGCCATCTGCCTTGTCGGTATCCATACGCAAAACACTCGAAACAAAGCCAAGCTTCAAGAAATTACGTATTTTTGGATTATTCGGGGAGCTTTTTATGGGAGGATTTTACTGATTGCTTCGACCACTTGAAAATTTATATAAATAATCTTACAGTCAAATAAAAATTATAAATCATTCGCCGCACCCCCGACTGATACCAGCCGGGCAGCAACGCGAGGGTGTCGACACAGATTGCATCCGACACCAAAGGTATACCCAACTTCTAAGGTATTATGGTCATTGCGTCGGGCCCCTTACCATCGCGGCATCGTCTCATTGGGTTCTAAAATAGCTGGCACCTCATGTCTCGGCGGGGACAAGAGCCCAAAGGATGATGTCATTAATGCTGGCTTGCCGTCCCATCCATCCAGCGCTCTTACTGCAGGGTAGGCCATGGTGGCGGAGGCATTTGACTGCATTCTTGAACTGACAGCGATGTTGAGCCCCACAAGGAGCGCCAAGACGCTGACATGTAGCGAGCCGGAAGGTGGTGTCACCCAGCATAGTGCCGATTTTGGGTGACGGTACCCTAGTAGCATTTTTTAAATGCCAACAAAAAATGCTACTAGGGTAGCGCCTGAGGGACTCCCAATCTTCCACAGCCAGCAGGCGGGCACGCTCACCAACCAGTATTGGTAGACGCATTAATTACATTATTCCGTACCAGCCTTCAGAGCGGCTCATCTCATACCATCTTCTCAGGGAAGAAGCGTTTTCAGGCTTCACCGCATCCGGACAAGCCACTTACCAGGCATTCTCACTCACACACACACAGGCTACTTTTCATCCTGGATACCTATTTGTATTAAAAAATTATAAAATACAAAATACACGCAGATAAAGTCGCTGGCAACAGCTAGCTATTAATAAACTGCCTTGATTGCTGTGAGTGTAACTCACACAATAACAGGCGCTTGTAATTGTAAGTTACGGATGGAAGGAAATAAAAGATACACGTCATGTATGTATGTATAGTTACCTACTTGAACTTATTACATATCGGTTAATTACCTCTATAATCGATTACCATTGTTTTAATCGTGCTGAGTACTGCCGGTTTCGTATTTGTTATTAGAATTTGCAACATAAATACTCTTTACCAGTTGGTAAAGAGAAGTATGTATGTTGTTGTTTAGGGGCCCAAGTCTGCTATTTTTATAAATTCGTCACTCCAACACGATCTCATTGTCATTTTGCTAAAAGTTCGTAATCTGCTAAATTCATAATGGTCGATCATTGGTCGGTCAATGGTCTCGTAATAGAATTGTATTATAATGGCATTTGAACATTTATTCATGCCAGATTTCATTTATATATATTATTACATATTATTTATTAGTGTTGTAAGCAATCTGAAGTAATAGGAAGTTGGAAGTTTAGTAGGAAGTTTCATTTGTCATTATGTACGAGATTACCAATTCTTTCAATGGAGTGTCAGTGGCTGAGCATTGGGAAGTTATAATGTCGCCATTATATTAGTAGATTACCAAACTTGTCAAAATCAACAATTATGAAATCAATGATAGACCATTCTGACACTATTGTAATATCAGACTTGAGGCCCAGGTAGGTAGATTCATTCAGTCAATCGTACGAAAACAGTTTGAAGTTGAAAGATTCTTTAGGCTGTAGTAGTTAAAACCGCTCTTAAATTATGTTTATTCAATAAACTGGTTATTATACAGGGTGGCGAAATAGTCACCTGCATCCGCCAAGGGCGTGATTCTACCCATCATACTAAGTAACTTTTGCTATGAACCTCATATACGAATTAAAAAAATATATATATTTTCAGACATGCATCGAAATAGTCTACTATTGTATAGGAATTTGTTATATTTTTCCCAGAGTCAAATATGAGTAACATAGCAAAAGTTGTTTAGCACGACGGGTAGAATCACCCCCCTGACGAATGCAGGTGACTTAGTCGCCAACCTGTATATCGTCGGCGTAGATGGAGAACTGAAGAACTCTAATTTGGAGAAAATTGCGATTTACAGTTTTAAAATTTTTGGGGCCATTAATAAATAGGAGATAATTTTATCGTGGGTAATTTTATATTCTTCGGGTATCTGTACTTATTTTTATATGCTTAAACAAACGAAACTCTTTCTAGAAGAAATAAAAAATCAAAAACTAAGTTATCTAATTTTGCCATAACATAATATTGTAAGTATACTGGAGTTAGCTACTTTTTAAGGTTAATTGTTGATTGTTGCCTTTAATTTACTCTGTCATATGCATCTGACGTGTATGAAAACAATCATACACGTCAGATGCATATGACAGAGTAAATTAAAGGCAAATAAGTAATAAATAACTTCATTTATTTAATTATGTTTGCTAAGCATCTTGTATTTGATTAATATTGTTACAGAAGAAATCTATAATATAAATTATTCATAAATTTCAAATGTGCAAATTAAACAACTCGAGTTATTTAGTTTTCCTTGAACATGGTTATTTGATTCATTTATGGTTTTTGGTCATTTAGAGTCGAAGAAAACTTAAACAACTTATTTTATGTAACTCTTGCAATACTCATATTATCATAAAGCATAGTTATGGATTTAATTATTGAGTTATTTACTTTTTCTTCTACGATTTAGTGATAGTTTTGGACATATTTATTTTTCCATTTGGACCATAAAAATCCTATATTTCTGAACAGGACAGGAATATGAAAATGCTTGTCAGGCGAAAATATGCAACATGGTTGGGGTGTAACGAAAATGATGCTCGTGTCGATTGTTTCTACACTAACAGGCGAAAAAAATGCGTCTCCCTTGTGCACCGGGTGCGGGCCAGCCCCAACATACTGCAGTGTTTCGCGAGCAGATTGGACTGCTTGTGTGTGAATCGCTGCTGCAAGTTTTCACATCGGTGTTGAGCTTGTAGCAGGGATTGTCATAACTATAGTGCATACTGCCCTACGTTAGGTAGATATAATAGATAGAATACCAAGCATCGTCAATTCGATCGTTTCTGTACTTCCCGCATCCAGCGGATTCTTGCGGCCTTTACAAGGTCATCGGTCCGTTTGTTGCCCATCGTACTACCAGTATTACTACCAGTAGTACCACGGGTAAAAACAAAACCCCGTAGTACTACCAAACGATCCAGTAGTACCACGGGAAGTTTTTTTTTACCCGTGGTACTACTGGTCCGCATTTCATAGTTTACTCCACAAAAACCCTAGGGATATTGCGAAAACACGGATAATTAGACAATAGTGAAAACATTTCTGCGAGCAACTTGGAAGTAGCGCTCGCCGGCCGCTGCCGCGGCACCGCTGGCTACGCTCGCTCGGCTCGCGCGCGGTTGGTCACAGTTTTAACCTGACCAAACCTATTTCACTCAGTTCAAAATGACGAATCATACAATTTACCTGCGAGTGGATAATTAGACAATGTGAAAACATTTCTGCGGCAGATTGTATGGTTTGTCATTTTGAACTGGGTGAAATAGGTTAGATTAGGTTTTTGTGTAAACTATGAAATGTGTAATACTGGTAGTACGACGGGCAACAAACGCATCGGTCCACCTTGTGGGAGGCCTTCCAACTGCAACGCTACGACTTTCGACACGCGGTCGCCACTTCAGAACCTTTCCGCCCTAACGGTCATCTGTTCTGCGAGCAATGTGCCCTGCCCACTGCCACTTAACTTTGGCAATTCTGCGGGCTATGTCGGTTACCTTGGTTCTCCTGCAGATATCTTCACCCAAAGGTCAATGGAGAGGGCTATGCTTAGAGTTTCCCTACGGGATTGAATCAGAAATGAAGGGGGAATTAGAAAATTAAAAAAAAAGGTTTTTTAACTACCGTTAAAAAACTATTTTTTATTTATTTATAATAAGCCCTTTCATTTGTTTGTTTTCATTCATTTGACATGTCACACAGTACATGTGTGACATGTCAAATGAAAGGGCTTATTGTAAGGATTCAAATAGTTTATTATTATAATTTTAAAACAAATACTTTTAAAGTTATGTAGGAATTCCCCAGTGGTGTAATTTACAGATCAGTGTATTGTGGTCAACGCAGTCAAACGCTTTTGAGAAGTCACAGAAAATGCCAATTGCATCCTGGGCCATCTCCCGGGATTTCAAAATGTGACTGATGAGTTTTGCTCCTGCGTCAGTCGTCGACCTACCTTTCGTGAAACCAAATTGGCGACGATATAAAATTTCATTTGAACTAAAATGTGACAACACAGGGGCAATTGTGTCAATGATATCTCCAAAAACCTTAACGGAAATCCCCCATAAGTCTTCAGTGTTTTTCATGTTAAGCCTTTTGAATGCTTTTTTAATTATGACAACAGAAATGGGCTTGAATTCAAAAGTTTAGAATGAACTTGGAGTGGTCTGGTACTCTTAAGTCAGCGTAATCGGGTCATGGGGTCGGAGTGCGCATTTTCTTTTCAAGGTTTCTCGGAGACTGGTTGTCTAAACACTTGATGTGACTAAAAGGGTTTCTTGGTCTTTGGCCAAAAAAATGCCTCACCTACCATTTAACGAGGCAATGATACTACCAGTCTGGACACGTTATCAGAAGATTGCAATGTCGTAAAGTACCGACTTTGGTGCCTAAAAGTCTTTGTCTCATGTTAATTTTGAACAGTATCAGGATAATTAATAACACTCTCCTATTCTGTAAGTATTGGTACTTATATAGTTACTTCTAATCAGTACTTCTGAGTGTACTCTTGCATAATCATGCAAACATTATATGCATTTTCTTCATAAAACTCTCACTAATAACTTATTTTCTTATTACAGGTCCATGGAAAACGCTACTCATTCTGTCCTACATGCGCACCTACAATATTTCGACAAGCTCAATTGGACATAAATTAATTAAACACGTAACCGTTTCAGTAAACAGTGCAATGTGGATTCGCTTACATAATAATATTATTGTGTAAATCGTCTATTATTAAATACGGTTTCGGCTGCTACGCAGTAAGTTAAGTAGGTAACTAGTTTACAAAGACTGCAAGGTCAATAGATTTTGTTTTTTTTTTTGACTCAGAATTATTTACATAAATGCTAGTTTTGTAACTAAATAACGAATAGTTGTTTAATTTAATTTCATTTATTCAATAACAATTAATATTGTGTCTGAATGTGTTTTGTTAAGAATTAGTTAAGAGTTTAAAAAATTCCTAAATAAAACTTGAAAAAAAAAATTTTGTTAAGGACTAATAATTAATTCATAATCTGATCACTCGAGACGATTTGAAGAAGTACCTAAGTGCGCGGTAAAAAAAAATATAGTTAAATAAATAAATAATAAATCATTTAACTGCATGAAATATGGTTACATTGGTTATGTCTTCTCATTAGATTTACGTAGGTAAAAATCGTAGTAGATATTACCGCACAGTTACTTCTTCCAATCGTCTCGAGTGATCAGATTATACAGGGATAGGCTACGAAAGTTTCGATATCCTGGGATTTCTAGCTTAATTTTGAAGTCTTGCCGATAAATTATGTCTTTTCCAGTTCCGGAGTTAATATTATATCGGGAGAACCAAGACTTCAATTACGTTTATTCAATTTCTATGCAATCATCATATTTCTATCAATTCCTATCTGAATAGGAATCTCGACAAGCGTTATCGTTATTCCTGTGCTTTTCAGTCCCAACTCTAGTGTACCTACTTATGGCAATAAATTGCCTCAAAATTGAATACAAACATTTAAGCACTGTCAACCTTAACACTATTACCTATTGGTTGATCATGAGTAGGTGAAATTGTAACAAAGTGAGTTCATTCGACTAACCGACTTATTAGGTTCGCATACCTAGGTACATAAGTACCTATCTACTTTTCAGGGTTCCGTACCTTAAAAAGAAAAAAAAAACGGAACCTTTACAGCATTACTTTGTTATCCGTCTGTCAAGACTTTTTTCTTAGGAAGGGGTAGAGGTTGAAAAGGAGATTGTTCTGCATCCATACATCGTTCGCCCCAGAACCAACAGCAAAGGGAAATTACTTTGCGTGTTCTAAATTACAAGTATATGACCATGAAGACAAAGTTTAATGACGGACAACTTGCAGAAAGCATTTATTTCAAAAGAAAACAAAGATTTTTAGGTTATATTTTGTTTCGAAATACATGCTAATAAATACATGTCACTGTTATTTTCTATTGCCTGTATGTGGTTAGTTAAGCTAAGAGAATCAGAAAACATTTAAGTATCTACCTAAGTACCTATTAGGTATTTGGTACATCTTCTAGTTTTTGTATTAAAATAGGTAGGTAGATAAATAAGTACTTATTTATTTAACTTCAATGCAAACGACTTTATCCTAATGTTTTTTTTAATTTTATTTATGTATACATCATATTACCTCATGTATGTTAGTCATGTTATTAAAAGATTAGACATCTCTAATTGTCATGTCAAATCTAATAGTCAAAGATGGCGGCATATTTTATGTGATGTCGATAGTCGCTCTTTTAATTGTTCATTATTGAACGCAGAATGTCCGTTTCATACAGACATTCGCATTTAATCTAATAAAATATATTTATAACTATTATGTAGGTCAGATTTTTGTTGGTCCTAGGGCCATTTCCGACGATGTCCTTTATATCAAATACGAAAGTGTGCGGACCCTTGTAGGAGTATAGAATTAAAGCGTCTAAGTCAACGCAATCAAAAGATAGTGCCATTTATATAATTTTAATTCTTTCAAAACCTATAAAGTAAAGGTAGTAAAGTTTCGTTGACAAAGAATAATATTTGGCAAAAAGCAATATTTCACAGCATAAGTAAAGGTGAAAATTCTTAAACAGTTCATTTGTGCCTACATAAATCACTCAAAAATTTTTTTTTTCTGTGTTTATAAACTTACATTTGCACCTAGAGCATTGACTTATCGTAGACCGATGTATGTGAGAAAAATTTTTCTACAAAGTAAAGTTTGTCGTAAGTATAGAATTCTGTAAGTTAATTTTATTTATTTAGTCTGGTACGAAATAATGGAACCCTTACTGTACGAGCCCGACTCACTCGGCTAGTTTTTTACTACATAAAAACTGAAACGCATTTGCATAAAAATTGGGCATTTTAATATCTTTACTTAAATTCTCCACAAATACTTCAAAAATTCCAAATAACAACTTAGCGAAATTAACTTTCTTTATCAGCATTTTTCTGGGAGTACTATCAGGCGCTTTGTATACTTCAGTAACGTATTTTATTTTGCAGTAAATAGACATTGTTCTCGTAACAGTCTGCTTATGTCCGCCCCTTGTTATATTGGGTTGTCACTGCGGTGGCCGGGTCAACAGCGCGACCCAAAACTAACAAAATGCTCATTTGAATTGCCAATTACGAAATTATGAATATTTACATTGTTATTAATCCGACGGCAGCCGTTTAAACAATGTATTTTAACTAACACAGTTTAACAATTAAAATGACTACTCGTTAACATACACAAATGAATTTTTTAAGGTACCTTTGTTAAGACAGAAATAAACTGTATTGTCATTACCATTATCAATTAATTACCCAAAACAGTGTGCCTAATTTGCATTGTTGTATATTAATTGCATGCAGCTTATTAAGTAGAACTATGTATTTCCGCGTAGAAAGGTGAATTTTGAATTTCCAAAATAATGATTTACCTACATCTCAGAAGTTACCATCAGCGTCTGCAATAGATTCATGCATCTCTATATCGTCGGCGTAGGTGGAGAACTAAATAACTACGATTTACGTCAAAATGACTTTTTACCATTTTCGTTACACCCCAACCATGTTGCATATTTTCGCCTGACAAGCATATTCATATTCCTGTCCTGTTCAGAAATATAGGATTTTTATGTTCCAAATGGAAAAATAAATATGTCCAAAACTATCACTAAATCGTAGAAGTAAAAGTAAATAACTCAATAATTAAATCCATAACTATGCTTTATGATAATTTGAGTATTGCAAGAGTTACATAAAATAAGTTGTTTAAGTTTTCTTCGACTCTAAATGACCAAAAACCATGAATGAATCAAATAACCATGTTCAAGGAAAACTAAATAACTCGAGTTGTTTAATTTTCACATTGAAATTCTAATGTTACACACTTAAATTAAATTAAATTTATGAATAATTTATATTATCGATTTCTTCTGTAACACAATATTAATCAAATACAAGATGTTAGCAAACATAATTAAATAAATGAAGTTATTTATTACTTATTTGCCCTTAATTTACTCTGTCATATGCATCTGACGCGTAGGAAAACAAAACAATTAACCTTAAAAAGTAGCTAACTCCAGTATACTTACAATATTATGTTATGGCAAAATTAGATAACTTAGTTTTTATTTTATTTTTTTACTTCTAGAAAGAGTTTCGTTTGTTTAAGCATATACAAAAAAGTACAGATACCCGAAGAATATAAAATTACTGAGTAAAATTGTCTCCCATTTATTAATGACACCAAAAATTTAAAAAAACATTCAATCGCAATTTTCTCCAAACTAGAAAATTTGAGTTATTCAGTTCTCCACCTACGCCGACGATATTATTATCATCGATACATCGCTTCCAATTCCTAACATAATAGATACCTCTACTGGTAGCTCAAATGGATCTTGTTAATGGATCTTGGAAAGGTGAAGAAAACTGCTTTCTTGAAGGCTGATTAGGCAGATTTTTTTTTTTTGGCGTCAGTATCAATAATATGGTAGGTACTAAATTGGAATCACTTGAGAGTTTGACCTGTATGTTGTTCAAAAAACCACTAATGTTTTCGTTATGAAACAGCAGCCAACGGTGGTCCGTGTTCGGTCGCTTACTGCCCACTGCAAAACAGAAACATTTTAAAGCATTTGGTTTCGTATCAATGTGCTCCATTGATATTGAAAAGGTACCGAAAGCAGATCAGAAACCGTCATAGTTACTAAATTTAAAGTATTTCATACACTCCTTTTTTATTTTTATTTTACTATGGTTTGCTCTTGCCTCTAGTCTAGGTCTGGGTGACAGAGACAAAGTCTACGATGGAGTGAGCTTACCCAGAAGAAGCCTGTTCACTCTCACTTTGAATAGATTACGGTTGTATGCGTTCGGAAACACAGACGCAGGCAGAGAGTTCCACTCCTTTGTTGTGCGCATTATAAAAGACGTTTAAAAACGCTTAGTACGAGTTGGTGGAATATCAACTAGGTAGGGGTGGTAACTTGCATTGCGTCTAGATGTCGGATGGTAGAAGGGGGCCGATGGAATGAGGTCGTGGAGTTCATGGACACACTCGCCGAAGTACAATCTGTAGAAGACCGACAAGCATGCAACCTTGCGGCGATGAGCCAAGCTGTGAAGCTTGGCATCCACCAGTTTTACGTCGCCAATGAGCCTCTTAGCTCTGCGTTCCACCGAGTCAAGCGCAGCAAGTTGGTACTTATCTGAGCTATACCAAAGGTGGCTGCAATACTCCTTGCAGGATCGGACTTGTGCTTTGTAAAGGGTTAAAAGCTGTCCAGGCGTAAAGCATCGCTTCATCCTATTTAGGACGCCCAGTTCGGTCCTTGCGTCATTATTGTGTCATTTGAATTCAAAATAGCCCGTCTGATATATATATTTGGGTCTTACAGAATAACTAGTCTTATAGAACATGATTGTAAACCCTTTATGTTTCAGTACTGCTCCTCGCAAAAAAGCTGGAACCTCCGTAAAATGCGCTGTAACCAGCACGTCACAATTTTCTGCCCCGTGTCCTAATAGAATGCGATAATTTGTCACTCTGGTTTGTTGATTTTCAAAAACGGGAGGCGCGGCGATGCGTTCGGGCTCGCTGCACAAAATGAACGCAAGGATCGCTTATTCGAAACCATCGCGCGAGGAGAAAATGTAGCAAATCATAACACACTTCCCGATGAACCTCTTCAATATGTGAGTTGACTATAGTTTCTCAATAATTAATTTGGAAGTGTTTATTTCTCTTTCATAACCATCTAATGGACAACTTCAATCAGAACGAATCTGACAAAAATTCAATCATACGTGGCTTACGTGCAGACACAGCTATTAGTTGGGACTCAATCTCAACATAATTACTACATCAGTGTTAAGACCCACTTTTCCCGCACCCCAATTACCGTAACACACTTTCCTTCACAATCTGAAAGATTTTTAAAGAAATTCCTAATCCATTGCCTTATACTCGTATGTCGATGCCTTACTCACAATTGTACTAACTACAAAAATTTCAATTTTCACTTTTTTTGTGCCAAATACACTAAATGTCATGCAAGCTCTTTCGTTTGCGATTATCGAAATGCCGTTAATCCGTCTCTTTCTACCAAAAACGTAGGTGTTCAGTTGTATTAAATAAGTTTCATGAATGCTCTACTATAATAATGACCTTTACTTTTGTAAATCCAAACAAGACATACTTTAACTGATTTTAAATTTCTCAACTGCAGAATATTTCAAAACACAAACCTACTAAATACATTTGCAATATCGGTTCATACTTTTTAACAGTGCTTTATTAGTGTACTATGTGTTGGTAGTACAAAAGAATCAAGAAAGTTTTATGTACAAGTGCGCTATACCTAAAGTCTCTAATTCAGATAATTTATGTAAACAAAGTAATGTCAAGAAATGTCACTGTCAAAATGACACGACAGTAGTGTAAAACATTTTATCATATTTTATTTTTGTAAATAGTCATCGCTAAAATTAAAGTGAATTAATTATAAGAACTATGCAAACAAAATACCGTTGCCAAACAATGTTTTGTGTAGTATGTCGGCAACACGGCATATGATCGTCATAATCAGCCCTTTTAAGTCCAGTGCTAGACATAGGCCTCCCAAAATCGATTTCCACTCGAAACAGTTTACAGCCGTTTTTATCCAAAATGTGGCTAGATATGCTACTTACAATATGAATCTAAGAATGAGTGTTTTAATATTAGTGTTGTTGAAGATGTAAAAAAATTGAAAATGTTTGTATCTCCTGCATTGTTACCAGTATCATAAAATATTTTATACCAGAAAATCTCCTTTTTTTAATAACTTTGTTTAAAACCGAAAATTTATAAAAATAATTACGGTATGATTATTTCTTAATTATTATTTCTTAAAATCAGTACTTAACAGAAAATGAAACCTCTTTTTTCGCTATTTTATGTGAATTACCATTACGAAGATATTTTTTTGATATGTTAACCCCTTTGTTTACATAAATTATCTGAATTTGAGACTTTGAGTATAAATACTTTTAATTTAAGGGGTTTGGAATTTTTTAACGTGCACAAATGTATTAAAAGGGGGGTCGCATGTTTATTTCGCTATTTTTAAATGTTATGGTTATACTAATATTACAATATTGAGATATGATGGAGTTAAAGGACTAGTCTTATGAATAGATGCATAATTGTTTTATTATTTTACTTTGTTTTCGTACTGTTCACGTCTAAACTTAACTTTAAAACGCTCTCTTCAAAATTGTCTTGTTTGTAGTTAGTGCAATTGTGATATAAGGCATCGATGTTTGAATTTTTTTTCTGCTCTATATCGAAAATAACGCAATGAATATCGTCAAAATGAAAGGCATAATTGTTAGTATGCTACGCAGTTATTATGACACACATTTGTAATATCTCAATGTCTAGTTGTATCTTTCCTAAAATATTTTGAAAGGGTTGTTTGTTGTCCATCCCATTTTCAAACAGAGACAGTATAAATAACTATACAAAAAATAACGAAATTACCCGTCACGTCCATGATCCTGGTAAAATAACTAACAACTAGCCTCACTTTTCTGAGAAAAAAACAATCTTCTAGCATCAAATCAGTTTGGCTTCAGACATGAAAAACCATCGGAAGATGCTGTGATTTTTCTTCTTGGTCAAATAGTGGACTGTTTTAAAAACAGACCAAAACTCCTATGATTTTATTTAATCACACAATAGTACATTACTTACCAAGGGCTATAAATGAAAGAAAGCCCGAAATCGCAGGTATTTGTGAGCCGAGCCGCAGGCGAGGGTTCTAAATATGCGATAGAGGGCTTTCTTTTACTGCCCGTGGTGAGAACACAATTTTACGTCTTCACCTGGCCACAACGCGAGTTTTACCGTATGCGTAGCGTGCGGTAAAACTCATATTATGGCCAGGTGTGACGTAAAGGCATTTAACATTGTCTCTGTTACAATTCTCCTGAAAAATATGAAAAGGGTGGAACTCCGAGGATATGCTTTCCGGATTTCCACAGACTATCTTTCTGGAAAAAAACAGTCTGTAAAAATTGATTATTTTATTAGTGACAATATTTCTTTCAATTTCAGTGTACCTCAGGGTTCGGTTGGTCCTTTTTCCTTTACATAAATACCCTAAGCAAACTTAATATTTCTAAATACAAGCTCTTTACCTATGCTTACGACACGGCTCTGTTCATACGTGACAATGATTGTCCTGAGGTGTTTTATACAGCCGAACTTACATTAAGCGGGGCAATAGACTGGTTGCTGTTTTGTTCCATTAATGTACATTATTTGTTAACAAAACTTTATTTTACTCAATAGTTATAATAACTTATGTCCAATGACGCCAGTCTTATATTTAGGAGTTTATTCATAAACGTTGCTTAAAGTTAAGTGACGTTCAAACGTCAAAAATGTATGGTTAAACAGTCGCTAATCAATACTTAACTTTAAGCAGCGTTTATAAATAAACCCCTTAAAGTCAAACAGGGAAAACTTCTCCCCTTGACTAACGGTCGAAAATTAAGCAGTCAACAACTAAAATGAATTTTGACAATTATTTTATTCAAATAATTACTCACTCGTATTTATTCTTTAATTATTTGAGATTATTTACAATTCTGAAAGGTAATTGATTAGGTTTGAGTATTTGAGTACCTACCTAATTATAACCATTTAAAGCCAATCGTTCAGCTTGATCGAGATCATCTCCGAAGAAGTCATCTATACTTATGAAAAGACAGAAGGAACGTCGAAATTATGCCACGAGATCGCATGACCGGGATAAGAAAGTATCAGTTAATCCAGGACTAAATATATGTGTACAAAGTTTCATCAAAATCCGTTCAACGGTTTATGCTACGTTTTTAGGGTTTCGTAGTAAACAAAGAACCCTTATAGTTTCGCCATATCCGTCTGTCTGTCTGTTCGCGGCTTAGCTCAGAAACTCTCAGTACTATACTCGTAAAGCTGTAATTTGGTTTGGGTATACCATATTAATCAAGTCGAAAAAGTGGCCAAATATTTTTTTTTATAATTTTTATTTTACTGTACCTCCCCTCACGTAAAGTGGGGATGATATTGTGTTTTCGCGTCAATTCCATCGTGTGGGTTATCGTTGGATAGACCATTCAAAAATATTACGGGTTTGTGAAAACCACTTTTCAATTTAGGGATCCGTTTACGTAAACGCGTAATTAAAAAAAATTAAGAACAAGTTTTTCAACTACAATATTAAGTTTGTTCTTGGGATAAATTCATGCCAACTACGGAACCCTTCATTGTGCGTCATCCGACTCGCACTTGGCCTGTTTTTAGGTTTCCGTACCAAAATGGTAAAAAGGAACCCTTATGGTGCCACTCAGTCTGTTTGTCCGTCTGTCACAGCTGGATATCTCAAGAACTACTAATGCTATCGACTTGAAATTTGAAACAGTTTTAGATAACGTTTGCCCAACTATTTTGCAAATACAAAAGAATTAAAAACATATATTTTTTGCAACAGGGCCTGAACGGGGATCTTAATAATTCGAAATGGGGCTACGGTAGGGTATGTGGGGTGTCATATAACAGAGCGCTATTTGCACATCCTCATAAAAAAAAATATTGCTTCATAGTTTTCGATATATGACGAAAAAAAAAAACCGTTCCCCGATGTTTGCATAGAGAAAAATCTGAAATTATTCTACAAGAAAAATAAAACGATGTCTCTAAATATGTGCTATTTAGAGACATCGTTTTATTTTTCTTGTTTTTCTAATATTGCAGTTTTGGGTCAGCGCCATCTATTGACCGATAGTGGAACTGTGGCGGCATCTGCATCGCCACATGCGAACTACGCATCAAAGACCTGACGTCACAAAACCTGCATCGCGCAATCAGAGTTTACCGCGCGACTAGCATATATCATATAGCATATAACATCCCGACATCAACCGTCGGGCAGTTGCCCACCAGACACAACACCCGTCAGGTCGGAGGATCCCTTTTCTATGGAGGATGAGTCAACTTTACACCCTGTTCCTCTTACCTCTATACTGGTGACCCCGAATATGGAGATTAGCGCAGCCTTCGTGCAACTACTTCAGCGTGACGTCATTCATCACTTCGTCAAGCTTTCGAGCGGTGGGTCACACAGCCAGGCAGCACCCACGGCTTCAACGGGTAGCCTGATCACCAGCATGCAGCGAACGCGCATACCTGGTCATCACCCTCAGCCTCATCAGCAACCTTGGCCCACTGCACACTGCACTTTCGGCCGGTCCACAAGCAAGGCCCTTCAACCCTCTCCTGGTCGACGCCAGCAGTCAGCCTCAACCCGGCGCTGAACCACATCTGACTCACTGAAGCATAACGCAGCACCACCCCGACTCACTGGGGTATCTCCGCAGACAGTTCCGACTCACTGTGAACTATGCGGCACCCGGTTCCGACTCACTGGAACTACAACTGGCCCTGGCAAGCATCATAGCACTGACTCAGTTCACTATCGACCTCCGGTCTCCTGAGGGGAATGATGCGATCTACAACGCCACATGCGAACTACGCATCAAATACCTGACGTCACAAATCCTGTATCGCGCAATCAGAGTTTACCGCGCGACTAGTAAATATACAACATCCCGACTTCAACCGTCGGGCATTTGCCCACCAGACACAACACCCGTCTGGTCGGAGTATCCTCCCTTTTCTCTGGAGGATGAGTGAACTTTACACCCTGTTCCTCATACCTCTGTAGAACTAATGTAATTATTTTTGATGATTGTTGAGGGTACGGAACCCTCGGTGCACGAGTCCGATTCGCTCTTGACCGGTTTTTTTATTCAAAATCAAAATCAAAATATTTTATTTCACATAAACCTACATGGGCACTTATGAAACGTCAGAAGCTAGGTGCACGGTATTAATTTAATACTTCAAGCACATTATTGTACAGATGCGAACTTTCTCTTGTGAATTTTCTACCAGTTGCAGCGTGACCTCTACGGTTTAAACCTATTGGTTTGCCTTTCCTAGGTGGTCATTATATTTTTTAACTTATATTTTCAGATTTTGTTATTTTAATATGATTTGATCAAGGTTGGCAGTTTTTTTTTTTTATAGAAAAAAGTTTATTCTAACATTGTAAAGCTAAATCTAGTCATGGAATAAATTTAAGACGCTATAATTAGAAATTGTATCATGAGTAAAAGCTGCTATATTTATATCCTGTCGTTTATTGAATACTGCAAATGTTGGTGCCAATGGTGCAACATTTTTTTCGAACTTGGTATGTATTATTTGCTCTCTTGATGGAAGTTAGCCTTTTCTCTAGTAACCTCAGAAAAAGAGAGCATTTGTTACGGGTTTCGGTCTATCTACTAGGCATGCGTACCCTTGGTTCGTTTTTACCAGCCGCATAGTATCTGCGTGCCCTTGCTTCGTCCTTACCGGCCACATGGAATCCTTGGAGTTCGCAACAAATAATCGTCGTATCGCCTGCGATTTACTCGAGGCGCGTTACACCTTGCAGTAGTAGTTTGTCAGGATCGAGTTTTAACTTAATTTCACAATTTTACTATAGTTTTCAGTAGGTACTTTCTGCGTTAATATTTTAAGAACATTTTTTTAAACCAGGTCTACGAGTATTTTAGTCGGGATAACATAGGTTTATCTTTATAAGATAATATTCATTTGAAAAGCAACGTTACTTAGGGTTCACGAACTTAAAACCGATTGCAATCGATTTTATGGTTCGGATACCAAATGCACAGAGATTTACCATCTGATGAACCTTAAGTTTTCTCGTAATCTCTCTTCATTAAAGCCAAATTATCGGTTTACGGGTTTAGCAACTGTTTTGATCATATTTACACGACTGCCCCAAAAGGGAGGGTTTTTTTTTTACTTGAGCTTTTTATATTTTTATTCATTTAAAGAAATTATTTATTTTTTATTTTTGCTAGGGCGTCTCAGAGTTAACCAAAAGAGTTTGAGACTCTTTAACCGGTCCTTCCTGTGGTTGCCTTAAGCTCCTAAAAACTTACAGCCTCCAGAAAATATCATGAAAATATTATACGTGTTAAAGTGGGGAACTTTCATTTTTATATCGCTACACAGTCAACCTTTGCGTGAAGCTGAGACAAGCAGTGATTGGATTCAGTGAGTGATGTTCAGTGTGATTCTAGAAGTTGCTGCCACTTTATTCGCCACTTTATGACCTTGGACGCTGATTTCATTTACGACCTCCTCCTTAAACTTCTGGTTCCATGTTTAAAAATAACACTATGACAAAGTTGGGCCTGTAATCCGAGTGCTCTGATTAACAGGGATTTGTCCTACTTAGAATAATTAATGTCTTGGTGGGCCCATGGTACACTTGGTGCCGGTAGTAACATAATATGTCTAGAAAGAAACTGTCGTTTGGTGACAAAATTTTTGTTCGTCGTACAAATGATTATTCCACAATTAGGACAAACATCGACATTGATTAGTATTCGTAGTCAGTCGTAGAGAATCCATAATTTAGAGAAATTATGAATTGATAACAAAATAGTATACATATACTTTGGTATCAGGAAACATAATTCACAATATAATAATAAGTAATAAATTAGCTTTTAATTGTGTGCAACTGCACACAATGCAATGCAAGTCCGCCTGTGCAATTCGAGAGCTTCTTCTCATAAAGATAAGGAACAAGCTGGAGACAAAGGATCACTAGGTAAGTAGGTAGTACGAGTATGTACTGGGGGTTATCGAATTTATTACTCTTTACTGCAGATTTCGGGCTGAATCATAAATTTAAGGTAGCTCAGCGCGCTATGGAGCGTGCTATGCTCGGAGTTTTTAAGAAGGATAAAATCAGGAATTAAATTATCCTGAAGAGAACCGGAGTTACTGACTTAGCTTGCAGAGTAAGCAGGCTGAAGTGGCAGTGGGCTGGCCATGTTTGTTGAAGGACCGATGGCCAGTGGAGCAGATGAGTCTTGGAGTGGAGACTGCGTATCGGCAAGGTGTGGGACGCCCACCAGCTAAATGGACCGACGACCTCAAAAAGGTGGCTGGGACAGACTGGATGCGGATGGCGGTGGACAGAGTGTTGTGGCGCAGCCTGAGAAAGGCCTATGTCCAGCAGTGAACTGCGATATGCATTAGTTGATTGACTAAAGATTTCCTCTTACACCGCAAGTCTAGTAGGCAATATTATATACGAAATATTAAAAGAGCATCCAGTAAAAAAAAAAAATTGGGTTTAAAAAAAGAATATTGTCAGTGAAGGAGGTACATTGCGTATGCTATTTTACGACTTATTTTAATTAATAAGGAAGTAAGTAGTTCAAAGAGCATCATTATTAGTACCTATTCATACAATACGTGAAACCACAAAAAACTCTTTTGGTTTCTACATGAGATTAACGGAGCACTTAAAATTGCTATTCCAAACACGACGGCAGTCCTCAGACGGCAACAGCGTTGCGATTGCTAATAAATGCGGGCGACAGTACTGCTGCAGTTTTGATTCCGAACGCAATGTTCTGTTCTTCAGTTTCGCAAAATTTATTTGTCAAACAAGAAAATATTAGTGGCAGCCACTGACTCAACTGTCGCCATCTAAGAAAGCGTTTTCATAGAAATATTGATAGAAAGCAGTAGTATCGTTGTGATTTATCATTGCTGTTGAGCAGCACTGCCCAGTGCTGCTCAACAGCCGTCTGCTGTCTGCTGTCACCTGCGGAATTGTACTTTAATAACCATTACCCTAACCACGAATGTAAATTTTACATAACGTAAACAGCAAAGAAATCATAGCCTAGTTCCCATAAAACGTGGACTATATCATCTCCAAAGGTGCAACCAAACTGCGGTCGCTCGAAGACAGCGACCATTCAAGCGATCCAGTGTGGTGTTTGGCAGCCGGATAATGGCGCCGATCGACGTCGACTGTTTTATTTGACTTCGCCCATATTACACATAAGCAATTTTTTTGAAGCATCTCGCCAAGGGCTTTTTAAAACACCCCGATATATGCTCAGCGATTAACTATTTATACTTTTGGAGATAGGTAACTTAACTCAATTTGTTCGAGAAAAAAGCTCTTATGGACCTTTGGCTTGCCGTTTTTCATTTCCAAAATTTTGCAAATTTCCACAATAAACGCTATTATAGTAGGGTTTGGAGTGGAACTTTCTCACGGATATTTTGGTGGTTATGGCAAGCCAACGGTCCATGTCCATTAAAGTTTTTAAAACTATTGAGAAATCTTTGTCATACTCACTTTAATAAACTTTTGAAGAATGAAAATCTGGAACGAAGTTTGTCGAACAAAATGTTTCCCTTTGAACTTAGTTTTCTCAGAAACTATAAATAATCGCTGAACATACATGGGGGTGTTTCGAAAAGACTGGCGAGAGGCTTCTTTAAATCGTTTTAGACCAATGTAAAAAGACTACCCTGTGTGTAAAGTATTTTTATAGTGAACATTGCCTTAATGTACACGGCAACACATCAAGCAATAATTTGCAGCATAAGCTGACCTCTCATTGTACGGAAATCCTATACAATGCGAGATCAGCTTATAATGGAAATTTATAGATTGATGTAGCCGTGTGTACAAGAAGGACAGCCTTACCTACTCTTTACCTAGTGTGTTTTTTCAAGACCATGCGTTTCGTACATCTATTGGCAATGCAAAAGAAACTTTATGCCTGATGCATAAAGATTGTTTCTATTTACAATTTAAAAGTTTTGCATACCCTGATTCCTTCTACATGATTCTGATCTCCTTGTTACTCGTGCCACCTTACCACTATAATATACACGAGGACAAATAGAAAATCAAAGCTCAAGGCAAACGTTGCATCTCCATAATGGCTAATTAGAATTAAGATGAAACGTAATATAGTTTTGGTGTTATAGTGAACAGACAGCCCTAAAACTACTCTTAAACATACTACTACCTACCTACTACACAGTCTTGGTCTTTTCCGGTAAAATGAGGTACAAAGAGGGTGCCGGACAAAGATCCCTTCATTTTCAAAAAGCATATCAATCCATCCTACCAATTATAAGAAAAGGCATCAAACCCTAAATAATTTTTCTCTGTTTGCCATGGCAGCCTCGATGACATAAAAATTATTAATGAAACTGAAAATGAAGTTCGCTACTCATTTTCGAATTTCGAAGTTTTAAAGTGAAATACGGAGTATCGATGAGGGCTGCAAAACAAACAAGTTTAGAGACAGACAGCGGATCGTTTAATCAGTCTGTGCTGCAGACACGGCTCGCGGGGGCAGAGGGGCGGCGGGGCGGGCTACCTTCCACTAAATGACCATCCCTCTACTCTGTTAACCCGTGCCACCGTATCCACAAACAGTATACTCGGTGAGTGCGGCAAACAATAGTACCACACACTCTATTAGAGCTGCAATAATATTAAATTAAAACTGAATGGGAATGCGTTAACCGACTCATTGCCACCATCATTTTCATGCATACTTTAGCCAGGCCCCGAACATTGGACGATGACGCGCCAGGCGCGTCATGGGCCTACATCAAGGATGACGCACCTAGAGCGTCATTGGCCCCCTGTGACGTTTTATGCGTATTTCGCCGATATCTCGCGTCGATCTGCTAAGAGAAAAGTTCTTTGTGTGCTTCGATTCGTATTCGTTGGTATTCAAAGGAAATATGGCCTCACAAGGTAGGATTTATTTATTTTAGTAAAATGTTACGGTGGTCGCCAACATTTTTGTAAATTTACTTGTATTAAGGTAATTTGTTTGTGATAGTCAACATATTATTTATAGATAATAAAAAAAGTAAAAAAAATAGTTAATTTTGAAATCAAAATCGAATTTTGAATCATATTTTAATCAACATACAACCTGACACTGTCCTGCAAATTTAAAAAAACGTAAGAAAATTTGAATTTCGTTGTCTTCCACCTTAAATAATATTACGCCAATATACGGGGTTGTAACCGTTTTCGCGTCGGTGTCTCTTTCACCCTGTATAAGTTTGTAAACTGTTACCAAAGGTTTTCTATCCCTGATTTATAAAATATGTATTCTAAATTAATGGCCAAGGGTATTGTCAACTTCAATGTTTAATTTAGGATAAAAAGTGGTAGTTCTCTTTATCTCAATTTTTTTAATTCTGTTTTTAAGTAAGTTTGATGTGACGCGCCAGGTGCGTCAATTTCCTCCCGTGATATTTACTTATGACGTGCCTGGGGCGTCATTGGCCATGAGTCGGATATACAACATGCTGTGTACCTACACCACACTTGCAGTTTCATAGTTGTCATTCTCCATTTGCAGTTTGTCATTCTTTCATTCACCTCAAACATTGTTATGAACAAATATTTCTTTAACTTGGTCTTTTTCTTTCTATCTTTTTTTTCTTTAAATTTGAGGTAAGATGATCCATATTAGACACAAATTTTATGATTTCATTAACTAAAACGCAAACTCAAAAAAAAAATAAGGTACTAATATATTCATTAGAATCGTCAAAAGAGAGGAGCTCGTGGATAAGTAATAACAGCCGCACGGGTCGATTCGTCAGGTTAAGCTACGCTTGCCGAGGTTGGTCCGTGAATGAGTAACCATCTTTACATACCAAGACTCCTCCGTGCCTCGGAAAGCACGTTAAGCCGTTGGTCTCGGCTGTCATTCGTAGATCTTTGACAGTCGATACGGGTCGTCAGAAGGCCAAAAGCCTGACAGCCAGTCTTACCAAGGGGTATCGTGTTACCCAGTTACTGGGTTGTGGAGGTCAGATAGGCAATCGCTCCATGTAAAATACTGGTATTCAGCTGCATTCGGTTAGACTGGAAGCCGTTCCCAACATAGTTGGGAAAAGGGTAGGCAGATTGATTGATTGTATTCATTAGAATCTTCAATACCTTAAGCAAAGGCCCGAGCAAACCAACAATCAAACAATTTTAAATAAACTGCTTGTTAAAATGATGTAGTTTGATGATGTTGGTAGATCTAAGGGGTTGTGGCTCTGTGGTCGTGCCTCCCGTGTTGTTTCCGCGCCCTCGCCGTCGGGGTTGGGCGGAAGCACTCCGCCCGCCCGGATTCATTTCTGGTTTTCGCTACTCTTTTGTCTTAAACTGTTTTTGTAACTTGTCTTCTCTCTCTCCCAAGAAAATGTTTACCCACTTATTCAATGTGTGCTCCCAAGATAAGTTCACTAGTAATTAAATAAAAAAAATGTTCCGTGCAACTCGATAATTAAGTAGAAGGTAATTAACGATCTCGACTCGATTCGACTAATGGAGCAGAAACTTCATTGTACAGTCGTAACTATAGCTACGATCCCATTCATGAGAATGAAATGGTGCGATCTACCTATAAACATACACATTGTTTTTGTTCTACGTCTATATCTAGATACTTACTGTCCTTGCTTAGTAAGAAGTTTAAGTAAGTTTGCTTTTGGAAGTTGGGTATCTAAATTCATAAACACATTTTTTTTTAATCTGCCTGTTAAGAATTTTATTATATTATTTCGTTATTAAAAAAAAAGTCTTATTAAATTAGGTACCTACCTATTTATTAGGGATACCTCGATACGCCTTTTTGCCGATACGATACCGATAACGTGGCTCTTAAAAAAATATCGGCGATACCGATATCGATACGCTTATTTAATTAAAAAATTAAGGTAAAATAAATAAAACACAAGTCAGGTTATTTTTTATTTTATTAATATAATAAGAACAAATAATATGACAAACTAAATAAAACCGTTTAAAACTATAGACATGTTGATATTAGTTAAATAGTTTTAGTAATTAAAATTAACATTGATGTGAAAAGTATCGTTGAATCGGCCATAAAAATATCGCTGATGCCGATATATCGGCAAACTTCGAGTATCGCCGATATATCGGCATCGATATCGGTATCGGATGCATCTTTTCTAATTATGTCCCATAAAAATAGTTTAGGTTAATACCAATAATTATGATTATGCATTACCTACATTAATTTAACACTAAACTAGTACATTTTTTATAAATAAGGTGACAAAGAGATATATTTCATACCACTAACCGTCATAAACGATGTTTCGTTGAACTCGGCTTATTCAATTCGAAATAGTTTTATCATACTCATTTAATCATAAATCATTTCTTGCAAAAACTGTTCTTCAACATGATGACAAAAAAAAAATACCGATGCTTATTATAGCCCTTTCTGTAGCGGCTTGTTATTAGCGGTACTACTGACTCGTCCATTTTAATTAATAAAGACATTATTGCGTATAGGAGTTACCCGTTCATTATCAGACCAATTAAGACATCGTGCAGTCTAGAACTCGATCACAAAACATGATATCTTTGAGTGGCGTAAAACACCAAGCTACTACTTATACAAACGCTGAATTTCAATTCCATTTTCATGCGGTAAGTATCTTTCTGTTTTACATTGAGCTTTACTACCTTTTTGTTCATTAATAGGTAAGTTTATAATTATGCCCAAAAACGACTTAAGGGCTTTATCACACTTTCAATCCATTCTGGAAATGAATGTACAAAACGCGGATCGTACACCGCGAACTCGCTGCCCACCCGCGGCGAGCTCGCTGCGTACCCGCGGCGTGTTCGCCGCGCACACGTTGCGAACTCGCGGCGTGCTCGCTGCGCACTCGCCCCGCTTTCCACTCGCTCGGAACTTGCTTGTGTGATAAAGCCCAAAGATACAGCGAATCACTGTCACATAAAAATATGTAGGTCAGGTAGAAACTAGTACCTATAACTTATTTTCGCTGATAAACCAATAAAAATACCCAATAAATCAACCTAAACCAATAACTTAATAATACCAATATTCTGGAAACCACTGCCTACTGATATTCCGGGCCTCCCATATAGATTGACAACAGCTTCGAGGCCTTAATTATAATCATCTCGCTTGGCAGCGTTTTACGGCCCTAGCATAATGCTATTATTGCACAATGGTGCTGCTGACCATCCTGCAGGTAAAGCTTACGTGAAAATATGGTGGCCGGAAATAGACTTACGGAATAATAATTAACTTTAAATTAAATATTAAATCAAAGATTCACCTAATATTATAATGCAAAAGATTGAATGTGTATGTGTGCTCAACATGATGTTGTTTTGTATCTTTTAACTTTTAACACGTCATTTAGATAATTTCCTTTATTTTAATTTATTTCATATTTATATTATTTTTTTACCTGATGTGCGAATATTTTACTGTAAGTTTGTATGTTCTCATGCAATGTGACGAAATGTATTATTTTTAATTTAATCTAATTTGATATTCTAGGTAATCTTAATTGGTAATTTTACTATGTATTAAATTTATATTGGTTTAATATTGTAATGATTAAAAAAAAAATTGAATAGTTGGTCACCTGCTAATAAGAATGTTATGCATGCCTGCCTATAAGTGATGTATTTACACAGTACTGAAGACTTGTGATTACCTATTGTTACTATCCTTGTAAATATGTCGTTGGTGTGCCTTGCTCAATAAATAAAAAACTAGGTATGTAATAAAACAACACAGGAAAACCGAACCGACTAAGAACCATTTTGGTTCCAAGACAGAATATTAATTCTGAATTAACTTAAGTTATGAAAGATGGATTTTCTCTTTTGGATAAAAAAAACCCTTTAAATTAAACACATAGTTTGAATAGTCACGTATTTGTTCAATGATGTTGATTACAAAAATAAAACGCCATTATTATTTTTGTAAAACTCAAGGTAAAAACATTTAAATATAGGTTACAATTTGGTTACAAATAGGTTACAATTTGGAATGGCAATGGAGAGGACTAGGTAGGTGTACCTGGAGTTTCCCTACGAGATCGAACGAACATAACAGAAATGAAGAGATCCGCAGGAGAACTAAGGTAACCGACATAGCCCGAAGAATTGCTAAACTTAAGTGGAAGTGGGCATGACATATTGCTCGCAGAACATATGGCCGTTGGGGCCGAAAGGTTCTGGAGTGGCGACTGCGTACCCACAAGGTGGACCGATGACCTTGTGAAGGCCGCGCAAGAATCCGCTGGATGCGGGAAGCATAGAACCGATCGAATTGACGGTGCTTGGGGGAGGCCTATGTCCAGCAGTGCACGACTTTCGGCTGAACTGACGATGATGGTGTGGTCAAAAGTTCATTGTGACTAGCCAAAACCTCCTGAACCTCCTGTTACACATGGCGCAGATTAACATCAATAAAGTTTTTGAGACACTTCTAATACTTACGTACTGAAAAAAGTGGGTTTAGAAAAGTCTGGTCTTACCGAAATCTAGAAACATGCTATTTCTTCAAGGCCCCAATAGGAACACCGTAACAGTAGGTCCTACCTAATAGGATAAGTAGGAACTTACAATAAACGAATACAAAATAAAATGTTGTAAAATAAACATATAAAGGCTGAAATAATATGCTCATGTCGACCGTCGTTACAATAACTCTTGTTTTTCTTAAGCTAGGTACTGACCGGCGTTACAGGGCGTAATGTAACGTGTTACAGAGCGAGCGATCGTGCAGTCAGTACGGGGTAGCAAGGCGCTCGTAACGAGCAACGAGCGGCTCGTTGCTCGTTGCGAGTGCTCCACCCTGGTGTCGGCTTTTTGGCGAATCCTTTGAGTGTTACGCGCTTCAGTCAGTACAGTACGTCGCAGCGAGTCGTCACGAGCGCACGTGGCACAAGCGTCGATTCTAGGTACTTCGGGCCTTTGGTTTATAGATTATTTGTTGTTAAAAAGCGACATCTACTACGAGTGGCAACGAATCTGGAGCACGGGCTAGCAAAGAATTCGAAACGAGCAAGTTATACGGAGTTTAGAACACGGCGTAACGTAACATGCTCGCTGCGAATGGTACATTACAGCCCGTAACACCGGTCAGTACCCACCTTTAGAAGAACATGTGCTTGTACGCAGTCTAGGTCAGAACCTATAACAAACGTGCTTAGGTTTAATCTAAGATTTTCACACGTGTTTACATAAAGTCAACAGTAGGTGAACAAAAACCTTTTGAATCAAAACGTAACCAAAATGGGATTTGTTCGTTCTCCATTTCCTCCGGTAACGTCCCTGATTTAATGCGAGCATGTGGAAGCGGAACCGTTCCACGTAGCTATTGGAGCACAGATCAAAAGCGCAAATGAATTTTGACGTATCCACACGTGCCCCCGCGTGGATACCTACGTCAAAATTCATTTGTGCTTTATCGGGCGGATAAGCGGCGAGTATCTAGAGGTATACTAGCTAAGTATTTACCAGCAATAAACCCGCCTGCACGCCTCCCCCACCCCGCTCAAACAACGGTACACCCACGGACTCTCGGTCTACTCATTTCGTATGCAATTTTATTCATTATTTGTAATCTACTTCAATCGAATAGGGTCTCAGTATAAATCACTTTTAGGATTTGCTCGATAGGACGTATGTAGATTGACGCTTTTAGTGTGATATTTAAATGCGATGTGTCTTTGTGCCGGTACAGTCGCGCTAATAAAGCCAGCCTTCTACGAACTCGATATGTATGAGACGCTCCACGTCAGAAACTCATTTGACTAAAACAAATAACGTTCACTTTCTTTTTATTTTCTTATGCGCACGCCTTTTAAGATGCCGATGCGTCTTTCCATTTTATTTCAATCTGTCGTTGAGGCTATAGAACGTTTATAAGTGTAAGTGGACGACTCATAAAAGATCACCACACATGCCGCCATGGCTGAAATTAAAAGAAGCCGTCGAATGAGCTATGTCTACCGGTAACTTCAGAAATAACAAGCCAAGAAAATATTTTCACAACGTGTTTATTGCGAACCGCATCACTCACTGGGCATGAAATTACCGAGGGAAATTTAGTAGAGATGTCATAATTGACTGGCACTGTAGAATTTGTTACACTCTTTTATAATTCTTTGATAAAATAAATGAAAAGTTATCACAAATAAACGTCAAATATAACAAACTGGAAAATAAAATGTAGAGCTCTACAATGTACTTGATTTACTGTCACTGTACCACAGAACGTGTATGTTTTTTTTTTTTTTTTTGTTAATTTATATTTTGTCTATTTACCAATTATATTTCCTAAGACTTATGTACTTGCTCATTATCTGAATAAAAATCAACTAATCCATACTAATATTATAAATGTGAAAGTAACTCATGTTACGTTTTCACGCCTAAACCGCTGAACCGATCGTCATGAAATTTGGCAGAGATATAGCCTAGGATATGAAGAAGGACATAGGCTACTTTTTTACGCGATAACCGACATCTACGCGAGCGGAGCCGCGGCAAAAGCTAGTTAACAATAAAAGGAACAGAAAAATATATACTAAGTAATAAGTATTTTTTTTTTATGGGTGCGTTCCATTTTTCTTTGATCAATATTTGATTACCACATTATATGAATAGATATAATTTTTAATATACCTACCTACTTAAATTATATTTAAACATTACCAATTATTAAACATACCTAAATAAAAGATAATAATTCTGTAAAAACCCTTGCTCTGAAGGACAAATCAAGACTATTTAAACAGGTTAAATTACATTAAAATATCAGATGACCTATTTATAAACGTGAGGTAGATAAGTACTAGATCAAGGCGTTTCATTTCTTGATTGAAATTATATATTTTTAATATAAAATTAATTTTTATTATTTAAAACGACTCGTCACATCCATTTAGTGTTGTTTTTAATGTCACTAGTGGTAATAAATATATTTAAATGGGTATAAAAATTCTCGAGAATGAATAATTTTCTGGCCTGAGTCCGTCTTAAATTCTTAATTAATGCAAAATCTAACTAGTTGTAATCAGTCGTTTATATTGCTTTGCCCATAGCCCCATTTTAATCGAGACGATAGTTAACAACAGTATGGAAGTGTTGATGTGTAAGTACATTGCGGTGTCAGTGAGTCGGTGTAATGAGTCAAAGGATTAAGGTCATGGTTTAGTGCCGGCGGGTGGCGTGACGACTCAAGTGAGAGCAGGCATAGCGTGCGGCATCGGCTACAGCGCCGCGATGAGTGACTTTGGCCCGGCGTCGCGCGCCGCTCGACCCAATTGGTCGCTCGCCGGTACCCGCCCAGAGGAGGGGGCAACGCACACAATCTCACACTCACCTAAGATAATTTATTTTATGTTATACCGTTTGAATATTTTATATCTGTGTGAGTTTTTTCGGTCGGTATGCGTTCACTGTGAAATATTCGCGCGATAAGAAAGAAGAGGGGAACAGATCGATCGGGACGTTGAGCTTTTTATTTCGATACTTGGTGTGTTATTGTCATAGTTTAATTGTAGATGGCTATCTCTTATGATCACTTTGCACGGTTGCTACTTGGTCCAGTACCTACTGTAATTTCTTAACAAAGAACATTGAAATTTTGGCAGATAGAGCTGTTGTCAGATCCTGCATTAACTATTCCATATTGATTGTTTCAATTGGGTATGCCGAAGATAGCTACCACTCAGCCTTTAAAGTTGAAAACAAGATAAAACATTTAAATAAAAACCGTGGTAAATTAAACATAGGTAGTTGTTTATGTGACTATAAGTAGGTTATGCAAGTAAATCATTAAAATATAGATAGGTATATATAAACAAACTCTATTTGTGTCGGAGATTAAAGTTCCTATAAGTTGATACGCAATACAGACATAAGTGAAACACATCCAAAAGACCGTTTAATACTGTCACCGCTAACATGTTTCCACCGCTAAAGCGACCCCTGTAATATAAGCTATCGAGTACACAACAGGCCACAACCGTCGACTTTACAGACAGGCTTGTATAGCTACCAGAGTAAGTACGTTTCATATGGAAGGAAAATAAAAATTACAAATGTCGTGGTTACCTTTAATCAAATGCAAAGCTATCATTAAGTCGACGCTTCGGCAAACTCGCTCGTCGTGCGCATCGTCACTGTTAATTATCACAATATATATGTATAAAATAAAATAAAAGAGACCGCTTCGTACCAATACTAACATAAAAAATACGAGAAAAGAAAGAGAAGCTTTAAAAAAGAAAGGAGTGCATCTACCCCCACCTCCGGTGGCCCCCACCGCGTCGGGCCGCCCCTGTGGCGGGCGCCACCCACCGCACCGCAAAAATCGAGAGCGTCGACGGCGCGCGGGGTCAAACGGCGACGCGAGCGTGAAAAGAAGGAGCGGTGTGCGAGCGTCACGCACACAGCGAAGAGTGTGCGTGTGCGCGCCGAGAGGGACGGTCGACGAGCGAGCGGGACGGCGGCGCCAATTACTATCACCTGGCGGGCAGCTACCGCATTACCCACTGCCGCCGCGCGCGCGACCACGCGCCCGCTGCACCACGCGGCTCGCTCCGCTCCTGTGACGCTCCGCTGTATCCCAACTCCACACCGCAATCGATATTCGCGGACCCGCGGCTACCCACTGTGCACCGTCGCGAGTGCATCCCGTGCTACGCTCGCTGATTCTCGCTCGTCTCGGGGATACATCGCTACTACTTCAGCCCGCGTCCTGAATAGTGCCAACGCGCGACAAACATGCAACTGTGAAGTGTGTGCGGACAGTGACACAGACATTAAACTAAACGTGATCAATTAAAAGTTTTCTGGCGACTTTCACAGTACGAGATGACGTCCCAGTTCGCCTTCAGAGGATCTCCCCCCAATCAGGTAACACACTTTGATATTTGGAAAATTTATAAACTTTTGAAAGTAATTAAATATCATAATAACTATTTTGCGATGCGATGTCAGTTGATATAAATATAAACATTTTTGAATGTACTGTACTACTATGCCAAAATAATGCATAAGTATTATAGTGATATGTTCATGTAGTTAAGGTTTCATAAAGCAAATAAATAATTGGGATAGGTACTTGTTTTTTTTTTCTGAAATTATAATGTTTATTTGTTGCCATCTAATGTTTTTATCTGTTACACTTTAAAATCATTTGTGTTAAAATAAAAATGAGCTCGAGAATAAAGCAATGTATTAAGGGACACTATATAAGTAGCAGCGTTTTAAAAATAATGTGGATGTAAAACTAGAAATACATAAGTAATAACAATAAGCAGTTTTACCATATAAAATATTTTATTCTCCTTTGAACAATATAAATACTCGTAAGTTTCGGTGTCGACAATAAATATATTAACAGTATTTTAATTTTATAATACAACTAACTCTCGATAGAACGTAACAAAAACAATTGTAAACGAAATCAATCGATTTAGTTCAGCCCCACACGACTTTAATGAAGTGCAGATTGTGTTCAAAAATAGGTTTACTGCTAATATTACCCTCCTGTAACAATGTAATGTAATATTTTGTATCTATATTTATAAATATCATGTCCAAACATTATAAAAATATATATGTATTATGTAAGTACTACACCTGTATAGTTTATTTTAAATTTTCTTATAAACATAGGTGTGTTTTATTTATATTATTATTATTGTAAATGTGTATTGTCTTTACAATCGTTAACACTGATAAACTCATTTTGCCGACGCAATAATTCTAATCATCCCTACATTTTTATCACTACTTTTTTATCAATCGTGAAATAGTTGTGTATGGTAACTTAAATGGCACAAAATAGTTTTAAAAAAGTTTCCCCAGCCACCCTTATAACTTTTTTTAATTTGTGTTATGTTTGGACCTTTGCAGAATTTATTTGCTACATCCATTCAAACAATAACAAAAAGTAAACTTTAATGAACGATAAATTAAACCTTTATCATATAGTTCATCAAATCGTAAAAAATGAACTGAATAAAACAAATGAGCATTAATATAAAAATAATAGTCCGTTCTATTTGATAAATATTGAATACGTAACAAATTTAGAAATAAAACGAAGCTTTTAAAACGATCTAATGGCTACAAAGCTTCCATTGTTAACAGTACATGATATACTTACAGGTGTTCACTCAGAAAATCACGTTTCAGGAATAGCTAATACTGTAACTGCTATTTAGTCCTCTATTAACAAAATATTCACTGACGTAACTTTACATATGAGTAACAACTAAAATCAAAACACTGATCCTACCGTAACATCATAAGTTCATAAATACCTAGATGAAAGGAATCAATTGATTGACAATCATACAATGAACTCTATCTATAACTTCAGAAACAGCTAAACGAGTTAGAATGAGATTTTATGTAATGTGTTGTTAAATAAAGTGTAATATTGGGCCTTAACGTTCTTTGTTTCTAATAACTTGTAAATTTACGATCGTTCCCTATTACTTTAGATCGATGTTAATTATTTTAACAGGAATGCAAGATCCTATTAACCTACATGTTTCCCATTATTTTGCAAATGGTTTCTTCATTCTGTAGTAACAAAAGCATCTATCTTCTATATAATATAGTCTTATGTTTCTTCTCACAAATAATTGTAATAAGCACCTTTAGCCATGTAGTGCCAACCTTCTGAATAATCCAATAAAATCTCCGTTATAAGCTTAATATTTAAAAACAAAACATTATCTCTCAAGTGGATGTGATTCATTAATAAATTATTGGATTTTCTGTCACCCTTATTTGTTATCCGATAACAGTTTATTAAATTTTGCACTCGTATTAATATCGGTAAGTTATCTAGTAATACAGTTAGTTTTGCGAGCCATAATTAAAATGGTGAAGTCTAAACGTATACCAATGTTAATAAAGATAATATTATGGAATGGTACGGTCAGTGGCCGAGTGCGTGCCGTATTCGATCTAATTTCGCTATCTCCTCGATAAGAGGGAGTCACTCCCTCGACAGTGAGAGGATTATCCTCATTATTTCCCAGTTTTGAAATGCAAGCTCCATGAACAACTCGACGTAACATTCTAATACTTTTAACACTGAATAGTCTTGACTCGATCCAGTTGCAGTTATGACTCTCTATTTTTCTTTTCATAATATGAGACCGTCGTAAATGCCTTTAAATAAGCTTACTTAATAAGAATTCAAAGTCTTTTCTTTAATAGCAGCTTGGTCTCATTGCTTTCATGGTACGTTTTTATTTAAATAGCAATTAAGTTCAAGAATGGGCTGTAAATGTTTATACTCAGTTGTATCGTTCGTTTTAAGACCTCAGACTCGCTAAATCTCGGGTGGCATCATTTTACTTCCACAATACTTACATGCCTAGACGGGTTTGATTTTTAACAATATTGCCATTAAATTATACTTGATGGAAGGTAGATACTTAATAATTAAATCCCATTTCTGTCTCACCTAGTTCATAATATAGCTATAAGTAAGTAGGTACATTTATTCATCTTGTCACAATTCTAAAATGCAGTAAACAGCATTTAATCAGACATATAAAAACGTTTGAAGGATTAAATAATATTCTTATTTTCTTTTAGGCATTGTCTCATCACTACTCACTCGTATTTCTTATTTTATCTTAAGTGTAAGAACTGAAGAACGCATCATGGAGTCTTCTTAAATGTATTGACTACTTTATAGCACCTCGTCACCAAAAGGTTCAAAATTAAATCGCATAAGGATTATTTATATTATTCGAAGCGTTAGATAAAAACTTAAAGTAGGCAAAAGAGACGTTTTCCCTCAACCAACACCGATCGATGGTTCATTTTGCATACTTTCGTTTTGAACATTAGGCTACTTCTAACTTTTTATGGGTAAGGTACAAAGGTACTACAAAATTTCATAAATAGGTATGACTTAAACTAACCTACCCAAAAAAAAAAACCCTATACGTTTACGTTTGAATGTGTTACGTTAGACGTTATGTAGTTATGTTATTATCTATTCACTGGTGTTTCAGTTATGTAAATTTTCCTTTCATAAACAAGCTGGAACAAAAGACGACAAAGTTGTTTTTATTTAGGTCATACGAGTCTCGTCAAGCTTGCGTTCGAAGTGTCGAGTTCCAGATTAATATTTTGTGAATGCGTCTCGGAGTTGTGACCAAGTCTAAGGAGGAATACACATTTGTAGAATCAACGCTTTGCGTGAGAAATTTGTCACTTAAACGATAATCATTTTCCTCCTAATCATCTCGTTGGTTGCTAATGTCTTCACTGTCATCATAACGATTTTATGTAAAATGTAGAAATAATTTTCCTTCAAATTAAATTTTCGAATCAAATTTCCACGCAGCGTCACTTGTGCACGTAGGTTTACTCTCCGCGGTAATTGAAGGTGGACTCTTAGAGGCGAGGCGCGGAGGCGTGAGCGAGCTGAACTATGGGTGCCTACTTCGCTGGCTTGTGGTTACATATCGGCGAACACGCGTGCACGACCTCGGGACACGTAAACCGAAGAACAAAACCAACACCATTCATTTAACTTCATAATGAGCCATGAACAATCTTCGTCATTTTTGCAGTATGCATTCGACCGCTTACTGACCCCTTTTTGTTCGGAATCGTTATTCGTTTACGTTTGGTACCCGTTCGACTTTAATAATGCGTACCTAATAAAAAGCCATGATTAAGTAAATGTTCGTCTGGTGAGCTATTGTTCTTGATAATGAGCCAATGTTTAATGATATGCAAGTGTGCTTTTTACATTTCTGTAACAGGATATGGCATCGAAGTTTTGCTAATTAGGTCGTATATTTCTGTAAAGGATTTTTTTTTTTTGTTTCATTTGAGACGAAGTAGACGCCTGTACTAAACATTGTTTTGATATTAAAAAATACTAGCACTCGTCCTTGAGAACATACCTACTTGATGAGCCATCATGTCTCCAGGACACAATGTCCTGGTTATAAGTCCCGAATATAATTTTAAATTCTTGTTACTCATAGAATGAAGATAACGTTCGTTGTAAAAAGTTCGTTTCTAAATTAAATAAATACTTAAATGTTTTTTTTTTTTTTTTCATTAAACAATAAAACATTAATTGAGAAAATAAAGATAGTAACTTACCGGTAATCAATCAAAATCTCAAGGGTCGAAGATAGCAATGGTCGGGCTTACAGTCACCAAATTCTATTTAAAACTAGTTTTTCCCGTTTTCTTCGTTTGCGTGTATTGTTTTATTTCATCATAAATATTCAGAATGAAAAGTTTCCTTCTACTCGTATAAGACCCAAACTACTTCTTCGTAAAATTTCATTACGATCGGTTCGGTAGTATAATCACTCGTGATGAGTAACAAAAAGACAGACACAGAGAGTTACATTCGCATTTATACTATAGTAGCTTAAACCCGCGGCTTCGCCCGCTTGTAGGTAGGTCGGAAATTGTCCCATTGGAATGTACAACCGGGATAAAAAGTAGTCCTAATCCAGGCCATGGTCTATCCGTGTGCCAAATTTTATCCATATCCGTTCAGCCGTTAAGGCGTGAAAAGGTAGCAGACAGACAGAATTACTTTCGTATTAACACTATTATAAGTATGGATGTATTAGGCGATTGCTCGAGACTTCGTCTGCGTGTATTTTGTATTTCATAATTTTATACAAATTTCCAAGATTAGCTACTATTTAAGTAGCCTATGTCTTTTGTCTTTCTCTAGGTCCCAGGCTACCTATGTATGTGTCAAATTTCATAATGATCAATTCAGTGGCTTAGGCGTGAACATGTAACATACAGAGAGACAATCTTACTTCGCATTTATTATATTAAATGTAGGATAAGGTTGTAGCTGTTTATCAGCGTCGAGCTCAAAAAAACCTATAAACATCCTTCATGAAAAAATACATAGCACATACCACTTATAATTACGAGTATGTGCCAACTTTCATTTTGATCGGTCAAATGGTGTCGAAGTCAATCACATTATTATAAATCTCAAACATTTAAAGAAAGAAAGAAAATACATTCATATAGCACAGACCAAAAGGCACACATCGTCGTTGCGACTTTAAGACCTCTTATGTGTAAAATTCAACTTTATAAGAAATTTGATATTTTAAGCACCAACATTTTATTAGGAAGCACATTTTAGATCTTGAAATTGGTAAAGAAAGGACGATTAAATCGTCATCGTCGTATACACATGAGAGTTTTTGCATTCGATAGAGCTTCAAAATGTGAAAAAGCCTGGCGTAAAAAAAATGATTTTGCCAAAAGTGACACATAAGAGGTCTTAAAGTCGCAACGACGATGTGTGCCTTTTACTCTTTTTTATTGATGGTATTTTCTTTCTTTCTTTAAATGTTTGAGTGTTATAATATATATAGATTTAAAAATAAAGTATAAAGTGAGATATCAGAATTTAGCAGGAAAGTATGCCTCACGGCTACGTCAAAAAGGCCAGACAACTAGTGCCTGACGCTGGTTTTCAACTGGACCTAAAGTGCATGGTGACGGATATAAATCAGTTTAATACTGCAACGTGTGTACGCACACTTAAATTTAAAAAAATTGTGTCAGATAAAATAAAATATACTGGGTGGATTTTTGAGATGTAGCAGTAGCAGAAGGCAGGTACATTTCCCGCTGTCGCTACAGTAAAACGATCTTAGGAGACTCTCCTTATTTTTTTGAGAACTTTGTACCCCATCAATAGATTAAAAAAAAAATACAGTCAGCAACAAAATGGGCCAATTCCTCAAAAACTTTTTTTGATACCAATCGATCCTGTTTCTTATAAGGATCAAAAACTTTGTTCATTTTTGGCCAGTTTTTTTATCCACCATAAAAAAGTAAGTTGGCGTCTCATTTCCAACGAAATGTATGGGAAAAGTTTTTTGTGATTTCCGACTTTTCTAATACCTCAGTTGGTCCAATAGAGTTTTTTGATCCTTATAAGAAACAGGATCGATTGGTATCGAAACAAGTTTTTTGTGAAAATGGCCCATTTTGTTGCTGACTGTATGTAGATATTTTTTTTTTATTTGTTAAAAAAAATAATACAGTCAGCAAGAAAATGGGCTCATTTTCTTGCTTACTGTATTTTTTATCCAAATCTCTGATTGGAATCAAAATTTCTCAAAAAAATAAGAACAGTCTTCTGAAATTATTTTTCTTTAACTACAACGAATAAGGTACCTACCCTTACTGCCCCATCTCAAAAATCCACCCTGTATATATATAAAATTTACTTAACGACCATCCATTTATAAATATACATTTAAATAAGGTGTATCTATTCATACACGAAATATTTTAAGAGAAACATCTATAGGTGGAAAAAAAGCCATAGCAGCGAAAAATATTTTTTAATCTAAATGTTTTATATATTTACATAATTATTATATTTTTAAAATTGCTCGAGATATTTGCAAAAAAAAAAACCTTGACTTACATTTTAATTCTATGAATGACCCGGCAGGACGCGGCGACGGTGGCGGCACGAGTACGGTGCCTTTTGATAATTAATCATCATATCAAGTAATTTTAAATTATTTAATTTTTTAAATAATATACTCAATTAAAAAAAAACGTTTTCATGGCTTCTTTACCACCTATAGGTGTATCAGTTTTTAAACTGTCATGGTCACTAACATTATTATTAACATAAGCGGGAACAATATCAATATCGGGAACTCAGAACAATGAATAAACATGGTAAATATCCCGCTTATGTTAATAATAATATAGGTGTATCTCTTAAAATATTTTGTGTTTAAATAGATACACCCTACAAATATCAATATAGCCACATATTGTGTTATGATGTTATTATTGTTATTAAATTAGACAGGTGACAAGTGATTCAGCAAAAAAAAAAGTAGTTTAATTTAAAAATTTATGAGTAGCTATAGGTAAGTCTGTAGACACTTATTGCAATAGAATCGTATCTAATTAGAAATTGGTCCCTAACTGAACTTGAGATACAAAATCTTTTAGTCAAGCACCGTACCGTAAACCTGACACCTTATCTCACGACCCCAAAATCTGTGTAGAGCGATCCTCCACACACCCACTCGCCTCGCCCTAATCAGATAGGTGAATGAGACGTTCACTTCTCAGAAACTTTAATTAATTTCTCCGAAATGAAGGGAGTGCGCTGTTCACGCGGTTAGTAAATTTTGTAGTCTCTCGTTACGGCAGCGACGAATTGTGATAGTGATTCCCATACTAAAGCGCGGGCGCAACCGGATTTAGTAACATGTGTGTGCGTGCCGCGTACGCTCGCCCAGAGACATACTCCATCCATTTTGAGAATATCAAGTCACGTTAGCATCCTTTCGAATATGAATCTTTCCCCCTACGCTACAGAGTTTAATTCAGCCGTATAATCTAACAGTCAGTCGGATGGAACCCCAAGATATGTTACGACATTTTGATGGTAATAAAACTTTTTCGCGTTCAAACACGGCAATGAAAAGGCCGTGTTAGCGAGTTATGTTGCGATTAATAAGAAGATACAGTAATTCTTATGGATGACCGCATGAAATTATAGAATTTGCTGCTACTTAAAGGAAAACATCGCATACTCTGGTACTTACGCCAGTAAAGTTGCTGTGGTAGGAATAATTTAATCTCAGCATTTGTAAAGTTCCTTTGTAGATATTTACAGATTATTTACAGCCCCTTAAATTATTAATAACCATAATCCATGTTTTAGTACAATCATGGCCTCCATATTTAGCATAGGTACTTAGCAACTCGGAGTAGTTAAAGAAAACACAAGATCCATAACTAGGTAGGTATGTGCAATATTTTACAGAAATAGAAAATTCTGTGTAATTGTCATGGTTAACGTTATGAGTATGATGACATCTTTCAGTCTATTTTTCTCACGTCATTATTTACTTTTAGTACAAAAAAAAACCGAGTCAAAATAACCACAAGACAACTGTAATACACGAATAAACGGCCCTTGTGGCGCGACGCGACCACAGATCTTTCGTTAGTGGTCCTAATCAGGCGCGCCATAGAGAGTCATGAAACTTTATTACCAACATTGTGAACTTAAAATACACATGTATGACAATTACTGGCGTTGTCTCGCCCACGGGCGTGTGTGTGCGACGGATGAGGTGCTCACATATCGTTAGTTCACACCTCGTCGCCTCCAAACCGTCCGCGTTTGCAAGACATCGTTACAGTTGTGACACACTGCTGCGCCGTTCCTACGGCAACTTCTAAATTGTGCCCAAATCAATGCCTTCTCGGTCATATTTTATTATTAAACTTGTTTCTTAAACAAACAAATAAAGCTTTGAAAGATTTTTCAGGAATAAAACAAAAAGATCTAATTAATAGTACTTGCAAATAAATCAAACTACACCGTTTTAATAATAATTTCCAAGTCGTGAAAATTGTATAATTAGAATTTAAACAAGAAGTTGATCTGCTTAACGAATGCACAGTGGCAATAAGATAAATATTTTTACGTCACACCTGGCCATAATGTGAGTTTTACCGCACGCTATGCGTACAGTAAAACTCGCATTGTGGCCAGGTGAAGATTTGAAATTGTGTACTCACCACGGGCAGTAAAAAAGAAAGCCCTCTATCGCATATTTACAACCCTCATCTGCGGCTCGGGTCACAAATACCTGCGATTTCGGACTTTCTTTCTTTTACAGCACTTGGTAAGTAATGTACTAAAAGATCATTTTCACTTTAGTTAGTTCAATTATGGCTACGACAATGTATCCATTTCGCAGGGCACTTTCAAAATATCCTGTAGGAGAGGATCTTATTCACTGTAACATCGCTTTTGAGTTTCTTGTTCTAGCACTATCTTGAATGAGGTTTCAAATTAATAGGCGGTTCTTATAATGGTTTACTATTTATAGACAGTGCCACACGTGTACTACGGTATAATTAACCGTCGTATGTTAACAAAATACCTATAGCACTTCTATGCGGTACAGAGTAATCTATCTGACTTTAATAAAACGAACATTATGTGAATAAGTTTCTATCGCTCACAGTGTAATTTTGTACAGGAGTTATTTTGGTAACACAGTTGTCGATTAGTGGGTAACGACAGGGAGTTTGCAATAAAGGATCGACCGGGAACAGCACGGGATGTTTTGAATCGCCACCGCTTTAACGGCGTCTGTATTAACCGATAATTCAAATTTCCATGCCCCTCTTCCAGTTCTAAACACAAGCTGACATAACACACTGCACCCTCTCTATAGATACCGACAAGTATAAACTGAGTTACATATTCGTGGATTTAGGTTTTGGTTCCTAGTCACTGTTATTTCTGGATACATACTTTACGCCTTACAACAATATTTATGTTAATAACACGAAGATTAGGCAACTTTAGAACCGCAGTAATTTTTTTTTTTTTTTTAATTTAGCCGATTTTCAATGTGATTCAGAGACAGCGGAAATCTAATTAAATACCATAAATATGTATCTATTAATATTTCATCATCATTTCATTAGTCATACCTACGGCTGCATTATTATTCAAACCAAGATTCTTGTTTTTATCTTTATCATTTCTTCTTTTTCATTTATTGATACCACACTTGCTTAAATTATGATTCAACGTAAACATATTGTGTTGGTTTCGTTTTTAAGATTGTGTTTTGGTTTTCCTGAGAAGACTAGAAAATATACTAACTTGGTATACAATTACTACAGTGTTAATGAAACAAAACCTAAGCTCAGCCAATTATTCAGCCACATGGAGCAAAAGAGTTAAAAAAGGCACTGTAAGCTCGACAGCGAAAATCAAAATTATTAAAATAAAATCAGCAACAGAAACATAAACTACAAATAATACAAAATACTACTTAACGTTACTACTCTATATTACTATCAATACTATGAAATAAATCACGGTACAGTATTCTGATTGTATCAATCTAATTTCAGCATTACAGTAACGCAGGAATGTTTGCGACCACGTCACAGGGGTATTAAGCAGAATAATGGTCCAGTTATTAATAGACAAGTACCCGCGGCACTAGCACATGTTTATTCCGTAACAGGGGCCAATAAATCTCACTGAACAATCTCAAACAACTTCATTAGCGAAATCAACGTTCGTTCGCACCGTACTGGATGATTGAAGACACATAAGACGCTGTTTCGAGATAATGAATCGAATCTTATTTTTCACATGTGAATATCGGATTAAAAAGAGCAGGTAAAAGTTTTCGTTCACATTTGTGGGTGCGTTGGAGTGTGTCGACGGGCTCTCCGGTTGCTCTCGAAAGAGTTGCAATTTTATGAATGAGTTGTTTGAATGAAACACAATAATAATACGGCTCGGGGCTCGGGCTACGAGCCGACGCAGAAAACGCGCTTTAGAGACGTGTACGTGTCCGAACGTCCTTTTAAACGAGCATAATATTTGGTCCGACGTTAAAGATTTCACCTCCCCATAAAACACGTAATAATATTGTATATCGATTTACAGCGCCTTGGTTACTGTTCTTGTTTAAATCGCATGAAGCGTATTTAAACTAAAAATAATCAAACAAGAGTTGTATGTGCTCATGAAAAACATTATTTCTACTAAACCATTAAAAAAATCTGAAAACTTTACTTTTAAAAGAAAATTTCGTAACCACTACATAAGTCAGACTAAATAATTCTCTACGACTAAATAGTCTTAAATAATAGTCTAGTCATACTAATTGTTATTAGGTGGTATTTGTTAAAATATCTATTAGTTTATTTTATTTGTATATGTGTATTAGTATCATAAAACTATATAAAATCTCGTAATCTAGAAGTTAGTATTTTAGACATTATTTTTGTACCCTGTCACTATATTTTTAAATCAAATCGATAAACAATATTATAATTATAATATATATAAATATAATAGTGGAAAAAGTTTTCAATTTTATCATTTTAGATGTGGTACACACGGCTACATATCAAGCTATACAATTCCAGTACAAGCTGATCTCTCATTACATGGAAATCCTATACAATGCGAGACCAGCGTAAACTAGTTTTATATAGCTTGATATGTAGCCGTGTGTACCTACCCCATACCAATTCGATTACCAAAACTTGCTATGTAAACATCAGTGACAGGAAGTGTTCATCAATAATAACCGAGTAGATTAAATACTTATTATTGAAGCTAACTCAAAAACTACCCTAGAAAAGTTCATAAAATTTAACGGGACCACCGTGCAAGTTTCATCTACCAAATAAAAGAATAAAAATCGGTTCATAAACAAATAAGTTATGCCCGAACATATATAATATATATATATAAACGAATTGAGAACCTCCTCCTTTTTTTGAAGTCGGTTAAAAATATTTTATAGCCAGAGTGCATCTCACGACAATTCCAATAAGCCCAAACACGGCTAGGATACCTACATTGTTTTATTACGGAGTTCCGGTGCGTACCTTCCGGCTTCATCATCAGATCAGTTTGATGGTACCATTTTGATCAGAACCATTTATTTAAATTTGCTTCGACATAGTCGCTTAACTATCTTAATCGAGATATCTTATCGCCACCCGTGAAATACTTATCACTTAGGCGTTACGGTGGCCATCTGTGGTCTTCTTCATCAGTTCCACTTCACCAAATGATACTTTCTTAATGCAAATGCTTGAGTTGTTGATGAATATACAAAAATCGCTATATTTATGCCCATAAAATTTGAGGAGTTCCCTCAATTCCTCATAGATCCCATCATCAAAACTGGATTTTGATAGAAATGGGACCAATTTAGAAGTAGGGTAAAACCCGGATAGTCGCCCCGGGGGTATAGTTGCCTTGATTGCAATAACTCTAGTTTCGCGAATGAAACACATGTTATTTTATTTATCTATCGAGAGACTGCAATTACAACTAAGTTGACCGTGTTGCATGTCTCTGTGCGATTGCATAGGTCGGCTAGGTGCGATCAAAGTTTTTGCGGTATAAATATCCTCTTTCTCGACGGGGCATCTATCCTAAACGTAATTTACATGGATTAAGCAACTATCCCCTATATGGGATAGTTGTCCCAAAATTTAGAGGTCCGCAATAATCGCCAATACTCTGGAAATATCGAAGATAATATTTATTCCTTTCATAAATTTGAAGATAATGTACCAAAGTACATACCCGTTTTACAAATAAAGAAACTTGCTTTTTGTACAAAGAGATATAGAGTAATTTCAAAAAGTGGGGCATCTATCCTGGTTTTAACCTAAATCCGTTCAATAAAAAAAAAAAACCCAAATCGTTTCACAATTGACGGAGAAATCGGTAGCCATACATTAAAAAAAAAAACATACAATCGAACATAGAACCTTGAACCTTTTTCGAAGTTAGTTAAAAGTAAACTGCACTGCCGGAGTCGGCTATTTCGATAATAATTAAAACATAATGAATTCGGTGACCAAATGTTATGTTCTAAAGCCAGTATTTAACTAAGTCATGGTTTTATATGTATAATCTCACAAAAAATTAAACACTATGTGTATAAATGTTACTTACCCACATTGCTAACAGATCATCAGTCGATAAGCATAGAAGGCGCTGTTATAAAATCGCCGACACTGTTTTATATCATTTTTTATGACCACACCCAAAATTATACTACAAAAAGAGCGTATACAACGTTCTTGTTTTGCGATTATACATTTTAATTATACTTATCTAAACACAAGAATAAATGAACTTTTCATGTTCTTACCTTTAATTAATGGAAAACGATTGTTAATTATTATTTGCAACCATACTAGCTACCGACATATTAATCGCAGGTAAAAGCACAGAATGATAGACGACCACATAGGTAATTGTTTTTTTTTTAATGTCACACTACTAAAATAATTTTTATTAAAGAGAAAAAAATTAAACTTTTATTATACCTTTTTTTATTTTTTATTTAATATACCTATACTTAGATAAATTAATAGATAGGCGTTTATTATCATTATGCATCATTATGTGTATTTATCTTTATATTAACATATCAGCGAGTATTAGAACAAGGGCGGCGGTCCGCGGCGGTTCCTTTTCAATATTTATTCTTTCCTAATTCTACCCTAATTAGGGAAGGTGTGAATTTCTTTAAGGCATCAAGCATTTTGAGGGTGGGCCAATTTTGTTGGCTTATCTCTACGGATATCTTGACACAGGATGCGGTCGAAATAGACACCTACCATAACTGGTGATCCACCATGTAATTGTCCAATTAAAATTACAATTTGATGTAAATAAGTTTACATAATTACACAGAGACGTAAAAATTTTATTATGCCATAAGGAGGAAGGAGTTGGTGATGTTTATGCCCCACGTATAAGCTAGCAGCAGTTAGGTTGGATTGACCATTTGTACGTACTACGAGCTCGCAAAATAAATCCTCGTCTACGTGCTACGCAAAGTTCAACCGTTTCGGATGTGGGTCCGTAATTACATTGCCAATGTTAGTCCGTAGAAAAGAGGATAAAAACATTGAACAACCGGTTAATTAATTAGTTTTCCTATTCATGCGAACAAGGTACGTTGTTAATTGAGGCCGAATCACACGAAGCGCTAGCACTCATTGTCTAAAACAGATCGACGATAATCTATCATAGTTTGTCAGTGTGCAACTATGTTTTATCGACTCGAAGCTTAATTATAGAAATCATACGTAGATGCTTTTCTAAGATAGATGATATTGGAAAAAATCCTTTGATAAAGTACCTACCTAAGTACTCGTCGTTTCTTGTTACTTAATATTCATTAAGTAGGTAATTAAATACTGTGCTTACACCGATTCTGGATACGTTCGTATGATCATGTATGTTTTCGGTATCATAAGCTTTACAAGCACAGAACATTGTAAAACTGAAGTTCAGCTCTAATAAATATGAATGACATGTTAAAAAAGCGGTTTCTAGTCAATGTTATCTTGTAGAACGAGTACGACGTTATCATATTAATCTGTTGCAGGAAAGAAAGAACGCGAATATTGTTATGCTAATTTTTTTTTAATAAGACTATAAATGTCCGGTATATCTGCTTATAGAATCGAAAGTTGGTATGGGAGACGGGAGCGTGTAGCTGTTAAACAAATTATTTTAGTATTATTGATCTTAATCAGCCGCAATTAACCTGATGTTTAGGAGAGAAAAAAATATACCGCATCGGAATTATTCGCACACGCTTTTCTCAAGACAAGGAATTTAATCGCGAGCGCAAGCTGGCGTGACGCCCGCGCAAGCGGCCTTATCATACGATCTATCAAATTGTGATGCTTTTTCTTTTGCAAACTATGTGCGAAAAGGATTAGGCAAGAATATTAGCACTCTGATAATTCTGTGAACTGTCTCGCGTCTGACTAATATCGAGTAAAATGGTAACGGGTTAAAATTATTATCGTCACTAACAGAATCAGCAGACCTGCTTTGACATACGCAAGCGTACCTATTTTATTCATACATAGTTAATGATAACGCGCGACCGCAATAGAGTAGCGTGTTTCTGTAAACAGTGTTCATAATGTGATCTATATCAGTTATCTGTTTGCGTAACAGATTGCCTGATTGTTTAAGACTAATACCGATTCCAAGCGGAATCGCGGCTCGCGTCAGTACTCGCACGGACGTCGCAGAGCTGCGAAAACATTTATCTCGGCTTTGTCGAAGAATTAACATTAGCAAGAATTTAAAAATTATTAGTGTGCACCGGTAACCTTATCGTAAATTTAATACTTTAATGATGTCTGCTAAAGGGCCGACTTTGATAAAAAAAACGCCGTGGTACCTGGACAAAAGCCATCGCTCGGCGTCACCCACGGTTAGTTAAGCGAGCGACATGTCATCGATATTTTTTGCCCGGCTGATGTCTTTAACGAAATTCATGTCATTGGGTCCGATTTCTCTAAGATTAACTTTTTTACATTATTTAACAAATAGATCGGACCCTTATACGCTCGAATATTCAGTTACATGGTTTAACACTTAAAAGGGCTTAACGACTCTAACATATCCTGCGGGTTACGATAAAAAAAGACGACAAAAAGAGAATACTTCTCGTGTTTGTTTTTTAAAAGATGTCTGCTGAAGATAAGGTGCAGCGGCACTTTAATCCTCCAACCGTCCGATATTTGAAAAGGATATGATGACAACTTTTTTGTATTCTTTATCTAATAAGCACACATAACCAATACTTACTTATTTCAAAGTTTGTCTAAATAGATAAATGAAAATTACGTGTTTTACGTGATTATTTAGTTACATGTCAAGTACTGTGGCGGTATCAACAACGCCACATGCGAACTACGCATCAAAGACCTGACGTCACAAATCCTGCACCGCGCTATCAGAGTTTACCGCGCGACTAGCATACTAGTAGCGCTCTGTTAGAAGTGCCAGCGGCTAGGACTAACCTACTCAAATTTACCCCTATGTCACAAGCCGCACGTATTGTTAATTTTATTACAGTATCGGAGGATATATTTGGGCAGAACCTGCCGAAATTCATTCAAATGGCACAAATAATAATTGAAACAGGTATTGTGTTATAAACATTTGTCAGGTTTATAAATTTGTTTATAATTTTTAAAATTACAAAGAAATATACATAAATACCAGATAGTATTTATGTATATTTCTATGTAATTTTACTTACAAGTCATTTTATTTATTGTAAATGTGTGTAGACATGTGAATTATAACATCGCCTTGGATGACTCTGTAAAGATGTTATAATTGTGATTTAAATAAATAAATAAAAATAAAATAAATATACAACATCCCGACATCAACCGTTGGGCAGTTGCCCACCAGACACAACACCCGTCTGGTCGGAGGATCCTCCCTTTACTATAGAGTATGAGTGAACTTTACACCCGTTTGGAAACTGACGAATTAACATTGCATAAATATGAAACTTGTTTAAGGCAAATGTTTTAAGATTTAACAACTTATCTGCTTTAGACATTCGTATCTATATACTACATACTCTTTGCATGTATAAACACGCAAGTTATCCTGTTTTAAACTGCGCTATCTATGCGTACAATTCTAATTTAATAAATTCTAACTGTATCGTCTTTAACTATGTTACGAAAGACATATGAGTCTATAATTCATTTGTTCTTTCAATTAACTGCAACCATTAGTAGAGCTTGCAAGAATTTTCCGGCATTACAAACTTGTAACAAAAAAATTGTTGTTTCGTGATATAAACTAGCATTTCTTTTTCCACTTTTTATCCCTGATGAGGCTATTCATATTCAATAGCAACTGTTACTGAGTTTGCAGCAAGCTACAGGCTTGATAATTTACAACAATGTCGTGTCTTAAACCATTTAGTCTTCTTCATCCTAGCGTTTTCCCGGCTTGTTGGCTGACTCAGCTTCACTTAATAGAACTTGTCAAGTGTTAATTACCAAGACACAAAACTGAGCGCAAAACTATTCATTTTAAGGGTTCCGTAGCCAAATGGCAAAAACGGAACCCTTATGGATTCGTCATGTCTGTATGTCTGTCTGTCCGTCCGTATGTCACAGCCACTATTTTCCGAAACTATAAGAACTATACTGTCGAAACTTGGTAAGTAGATGTATTCTGTGAAACGCATTAAGATTTTCACAAAAAAATACAAAAAAAAAATACAAAAAAATTTGGGGGTAGAGCTGAAACTCAAATATTTTTTTCATCAAACCCATATGTGTGGGGTACCTATGGATAGTTCTTCAAAAATAATATTGAGGTTTCTAATATCATTTTTTTCTAAACTGAATAGTTTGCGCGAGAGACACTTCCAAAGTGGTAAAATGTGTGTGTTCCCCTGTAACTTCTGAAATAAGAGAATGATAAAACTAAAAAAAATATGTGATATACACTACCACATAAACTTCCACCAAAATTGCTTTTAACGAGATCTAGTAAGTAGTTTTTTTTTAATACGTCATAAATCGTAAACCGCGCTTGCTGCTACGGAACCATTCATGGGCGAGTCCGACTCGCACTTGGCCGCTTTTTTAATAGCTGTATTATTACTTACGTGAAATCATATAGATAGAAATTGCGAGAAAATCATCTCCTGTGATAAGTTCAAAAATACCATTTCATTACTGAAGTACTTTACAAAACAAATACCTAATCCGATTGAAGAAGAAAAAAACTAAATACGTTAAGAAAGTAGACGTTCAGTTTGCTCTCCACATATTTTTATTTAGTTAAAACAGGAATGAATTTGTAATATAGGATTTCTATCATAGGTGAGCCAAGTGCCGGCCCAATCACCTAAATGATAATGAATTTCGCAGTAGGTAATGCCAACTTTGTTTTGTCTTTCGAAGAATGATAAAGGGTAGATAGTTTTTTTTTTTTTTTTAATTCATTTATTGCCAAATCGCTGCAACTACGCCTACGCGCTGCATTAGCATGGCATATGCCCACGTTTTCTCAGCGATCGTAACGGAAATGTTTGGGATAATTTAGTACAAAAATCGTATTGTTCTTAAAAGCGCACAACATTGTTGAGATTGCACTTTCAGCTGATCGAAAACCCCACAATTTATCCTCCTACAACTTTTTTCTTCCTTTGTGATCGTAATTATGTTTTCTCAAACATGCATGGAAATATAATTATTTTCGCAAAAAAAAAAAAAACATTCGAAAAATCAAATCCATTGCAGGAACGTTTTTTGAATTTGGAACATTACAACGCTCCAGCAATGACGGTGGGCGGAGAGCAGAAACGGTGTGCTGGGGTTATTAAATACTCTTTGATTGGATCTCTTTTATCCAATCAAAGAGTATTTAATAACCCTTTGATTCTTGGCATACCAAAGTTAGACTCTTAGCACAAATTGCGTTCACGTGGCTGTATGTATAGCCATAAATGCGTTTGTCTTTTAGCACAGATGATAAATAGAAAATTGGTGGCAAAGCTGAATATTCGTCTTGATTTGTTATTTACATACTTAACTTTTATTTCCCTGCATTCTTTTGAGAAAAGCACTATATATGCCTCGGCGGAAATGGCAATTGCCTGTCTCGTATTAGTGAAGTCCTCGCCTACGGCTCGGCCTTCAAACTCATACTCGACCTGCAATTGCCTATTTCACGGCCTTTGCAATAATGTACTATTAAGCAACACACCTAAATATAGTGATTTCTCATCGCGATCATTTTGTTAATGGTTGGATAAATAAAAATAATAACGTTCGTGTAGCGTTTACACCACGCGAACGCAGCTCGCGACGCCTCTACGCGCTACTACGCTGCCTCTACGCAGTACTACGCTGCCTCTACGCGCTACTACGCTGCCTTTACGTGCTACTACGCTGCCTCTACGCGCGCCTACGCGATACTACTCGAACTCTACGGGCACCTATGTGGCGTGACTACTATGTGCGACTACGCGGCCTCTTAGCGAAGCTTACGTCGTAGCAGGTTGATTTAATTAAAATGACTTTAAATAATATCACAATAATAAAATATCTATTACATGTAAATGAATTTGTAGAAAAAGGTCCACAAACATCGGTATGAACCAATTGAAGTGGAGATGTAGCCTTCCTGTATTTTAAGCAGTCTTCATGGTTTCTTTTAGAATAATAATAATATTATTATGCAAAATAGGAGCAATTACAATAATAAAGCGTTTTTTTTTTTTTGTAGGAAATCCACATTAGTCCCTTTTTTTTTTAAATGAAAATAGGGACAATAGGCTAGTTGACCATTTTTGATAAACCGATAGAATTTTTCTAATGTTCTGTGTGATCTATTTCGATAAAAATATGAATATTTCAGTAAAATATCAACAAAACTAATATTAAATTTTTATAACGCAATTTAGTTTTTATTTTAAAAACAAAATAGGCTTCTTTTGATGTGTTATTCAAAGTTATTCGAATATTTGCCAATTTTACTACTAGAACATGCCTAAGATATTACCAATTTTCGAAAAACCATTTTATTTTGTGCTTACGTTCTCATCACTCATAATTAAATAAAAAGAGTTAAATCACTTAATTATTTGTATACACATTCATTCTTTAGTACCTACCTGAGACACTACAGAATAAATTTGTAATCGTTTGGGAGATTTAGTTTAACTGAGGCCTGTTAACAATTGTCGACCGAGCGAATAAATAGAGCATACTGTAGGGAGTAGGAACAATAATTATGTCGTCTCACCCACCAGACACTCGTATCATTTGAACGGATTGAATCCCTTTTAAGCACCGGCGTCGAATTCAGCCGCAGGCCCATATAGATCGATATCATCTCTATTACCATAGTCATTAGGTCGAATGAGCGACGATACAACGTGAACACCTACCAACTCTGGAACCTACATAGGTACACTATGTTAGCAAGCAGGGATTAAATAACTATGCAGGGTATGTAATGTAGGTAATGCAGGGATTCGACGTTTAACGGCTTCGGGATTACCTCAATAATTCCCTCAACACAACAAATGTTTTTAGCCTGTCGCTGTCGTGAGGGGGAGAACGTGGGCTCAGCGATGCTATAGGTCGACGAATGGTTCGTATCCATAGCGACAGACGTGGCAATGGCTGTGCGTCGCGTGTTTAGGGCGACCGAAGCCATACTTCTGGCAGTCGGGTCATAGCTCCAACTTAATACGTCCACTGTTAACCGCGACGTGACTTTACTAGGCTTATGGCGACAGAACCGCCTCTTTAGTTCTTTACACAATTAAAGGTCAAGTCACGCTGTTCCTGGAAGTTACCACTTTACCAAAATGTTGTGTCAAATGAGACGCTGAAGCTGACAGATCAATCAGTTACCGCCTACCTAATTAGGTAGGTTCAATATAATGTAGCATAGAAACCTAAGCAAATTCTTAGGGTGCGTACACATCTGGCGAATGCGCAGCTCGATTCGCATTCGCCAGATGTGGACGCACCCGTAGATACACACTCGTAGGTACCAACTATATTGGTCATTGACATGTAGGTACGAATAGATAGGTATTTTTTACACAAATAACTAACAACAGCACAAAGGATACAAAAGAAGTATTAATTGATTTTCTTAAAAAAAAACTGACGTGGATTTGTATCAAAACGACATTTCTCGGTTTCTAATCCCATTGAAAACACAATGAATGTTGGGTGGTTGGGATCATTTTTCATTCCAATGACAAATATTTAGAAAGTTATTTAGGTACGGCGGGTCCGCACTCGGCACTGTGCTCAATTAAAAGGACGATCTAAACTCGCGTTTCTGGCATTATGATCGGACTGCAGCCGGATGTTTATTTTACGACCGCGTTATCGATTCAGGTAGTTCGGCGAATAATAAATCTATAACAACAACAATGTGTCCACCCTGCCCGATCCCATTGTGATTTATTTAAAATCTTCAATCGCATCATATTAGTATAACTCCTAAAGGAGCATTAGTATTTTTTTTTTGTATAAAAGGACCCTCAGCGTTTCGAATTTGCGTATCGTGGGTCCTCGCAAGCCCTGACGATATAATAGGCACGCCCAAGGTTATTCTTGATGCTCACCCCTTTTCACACAATCGTTAAAGGCTCGTTTATTATCCATCAATTATTTTATATTATGCTAATTTTATTTTAGCTGTCCGTTATGAACTTTTTGTTGATCAATTTATTGTACCTACATTAACAACGTGAGCATATCACAAGTGCATTTTAAATTGTTATAAATCATGCTTTGCGACTGGCTGTGCGCACGGAGGCCTCCAATTTATATACATACATCGCGTCTGCAAAAGCGAATGGGAAACGCGCCATAAAGGCATTTCAAAATTTACAACTTACAGAGCACCATCTCGACAGCCTCCAACAGTCCGCCGCCGGCGCAGGCGGGAATGAGCGCGGGTGCGGGCGGAGCGAGCGCTGCAGCGCGGCCCAGCTCGCCCGCGGCTGCGGCCCCGCGCTGCTGCGACACTGGCCGCCCTATATTCCAGGACCCTATCACCGGACAGACCGTCTGCTCGTGTCAATACGAGTTTCTCAACTACCAGAGGCTCGCTTCCGGTGTGCCCCTGTCTATGTACAGTGCCCCTTACTCAGACGCCGCAGCGGCTACAGCTGCCGGTATGGCGGCGTATTTTCCCGCTTTAGCAGCTGATCAACCACCCTTTTACACGAATGCTGTAAGTATGACTATTGTTTAAAATTAATTTTATCTCTTGTAGTCTGTTCGATAATTCTATAATAGCCAATGGTTGTCGGTAATTTTGGCAGCAATATAACTCTCACATAAAGAACACGTATCTTCATAACCGTCAAATCACTAGTAAAATTAATTTAAAGTCATTACTCGATATGGGATGACAAAAAATCTGTTTTCTACTTAAGGCGCAGATATATGTCAGTGAGTGGCTAGCTTTTTATACATAAAACAAATGGTAATTCAGGTATACTATAAGATCAATAATTAAATTATCTTTAAAAAAGTGAAGGTTTCAGAAAAATACGCTTGTTAGCGCGATTGCGTGATTCTCAGTTTTTTATTCGCGTTAGACATAACTTTACAAATTAATTTGATTATGAGATATAAACATAATCTAAAATATTCATATATTACATTTTTTTTTTCAAATTATTTTACACTACTCGTTTAGACATGATTTTCAGTATAAAATCATTAAAAGTCGGTTATCGTCACCTTAAAATAAATCCGATGTTACAGTAAAAAAAAATTACAACATATTAAGGGGTTTAAAAATAACTTTGTATTAATTCCTTTAAAATGGAAAAGAACATTCAGTACATAATATTTTAAACTAACGAGTATGTTATAAAAGTGTTCACTTTAAAATAAATAATAGTCTGTACAATGTATTATTAAAATCAAGATATCAATCTCTATCTGAATTCAAATGTAAAGTACCTAATTAACGCCAAAAATATAGGAGTTAAGTAGGTATTTGTCACTTGAAAAAGCGAATTTAAGTTTTGAACTGCCACGTCACTCATTAATATAGTAATTAAACAAACTAATATTATTTGACCGAGTTTTCAATACAACGCGACCAATTCCTGCGGTTAACATGATAATCAGACACTAGTGTTGCAACCGACATGAATTAAGGATATCGAATTGAATTGCAAATAAAAACGAACATTAAATTAATTCTGTGCTTTTTGCACTCACGAATATCGGTCACTTAATGTTCGTCGTCTCTTAATTTCCATCGCATTAGAAATCACTTTTTTCAGCAACCTAGCCATTCGAAATGATGAATCCAAGTTATATATAATTCGTATAGCTTAGTTATAATAACAAACATAAATTAGGAAGGCAGTGCTGCATAGAAGGCTCGTTTTATAGTTCCTTGAGTTCATCATCATCATTTCAGCCGAAAGATGTCCACTGCTGAACATAGGCCTCCCCCAAATGGGGGAGGGTTTGCCATAATCGCCACGCTTGGCAGGCGGGTTGGCGACCGCAGTATGGTGTTAAAAATGCATAGATAACGCTGCTGCTCATTCTCTAGTAAGTCCCTGGAGTTACGAAGGCAAAAATTATGTTGAAACTTTCAGAATCAGATAAAAAAACACACATGATATACACATGAGTTTATATTATGTGAGTAAAATAAAAAAATAAAAAGCCTTAACAACCGAGTTTTGATCTAGAAGTCTGGGTTGTGAATACAAATTGATTCTGTTCTTGCAAATATGTAACACACTAAGAATGAGTCATGTACATTACCTATTAATTTTATGATAAAATTTACAACTACTGCTAGTCCACCATTATGAGTGGTCGATGTTTATGTGGCTGTGACCAGCCTACAGCAAGTAGGTACCTACGTACTTACAAAACAAGTTTTGTTGACAGGTTTCTGTCCTATCTAGTCGATACCAAACAGCCAAGTAATTTAATATTTTATTGTTTTCATAATAATCACGTAGGAATAGGATCGATTTTAAAACTCAAAATAGATTTTCTTTGTAGTACGTAATTAGGTTACTAGTTCGTTTTATTTTCGGTTCAGTGCCATTCCCGACAAAGCACTGCCTTCAGCGTTTCCACACTTACATATCTTTAAGTTGAACCCTGGCCTCCTAGATAGTCCATAAATGTAGAAGTACATGGGATTCGGTCCGTTGAGTATGAAGGCCACTCTTCTGTAGAAATAAACTTCAAAAACTGTTTATGTACATAAAAAAATACGTTATTTGAGGTTTGTCAGATGGTCCCAAGTCCTGCTAGAATGTCAGTGGCTTGTGTTTAATTGTTGACATTCTCACAATATCTTTACACCTTTTCTTTTGGTATACTTCCTGGTTTACCTTGACGTTCCAGTCGATGAAAATGAGTGTAGAATGAATTATAGCGGTGATTGCGGCCCAAAACAAATTCTGCCAAATTCTACCGCGCAGCTATTAATAGTTAGTTTGACTGTTGCAGCGGTGTTAATATAGTCACAATTCGAGTTCCTGTATGAAGTGAAAAAGTGTTAAATTTTTTGGTAGATCTTGCAGCATGACTTAACTTTAACAACTGATGATTTTTGAAAAGATTTGCAGCCATGCCAAATTTTAGTTCACGACAATACCCGGGCTAATGTTTCAATATTTCATAGGACTCAAATTTCAGGTTAACAACCCGTACTTCATACCTTATTGGTTGTTATTAAGTGCCAACATCATCTAGGCCTAAAACGACGATATTCATATCCTTTAAAAAACGAAACCATTTAATCTTATTAAACTATGACTTGAATTAATTACGTCCATAAAAGCTTAAAAACCCATCGCCGCTGAAGCCGCGATATCATCTACTTAACCAAAGGGATTATGTTTCTATCTTCATCTGTGATAGAAGAGCTTTAATTCCATTTTTCTTCCACTTCCTATTACAAAAGGTATTACGTTAAAATAATTAGGATACGTTGTCAAAATATTACGTTAGATAGGTAGTTATAAGACTCTCGCGCAGTGTTAAGTAGGCACCACAATAAGGTTTATGATATAAGTAATAAATACATATAAATTTGAATCGTAATCCGTTGATGTATGTTCTTTTGTCCATCGACCCAAAAAGTTGTACCGGACCAGCCGGCTTTAATAACTTAATATGTTTAACAATTTCTTTCAGAGGATTAAAATATGTCCAAAGATCCATATTGCCTTTATACAAGATTATAAATTTATAATATCAGTAGCATATTTATATCGAAGTATGTCATTCTAATTACGTAACCTAGGTTATATTATGAAATTAAATTAGACATAAAAAGTTAGCTTCTTCAATCGCTTAAAATAATACAAATTTTTAATCATAAAAGCACTCCTTGTGCTAGTGCCCAAACGTGTGTGGGTAGTGACTTTGAATGATAATGATCATAACAACATAAAAGTAGCCACGCTACGTAATATATGACGTGTAGTAAAACTTTTGGAGGAAGGTGTTAAAAGCCGTGAACGTGTCCCGGCAGATGATTCAATCATTCATGAAGATATGATCGTACATCATCAGTGGTGAAAGTGTTAACTCTGGCCGACGCAACGCCTTCAATGGGATCCTGCCTCACACCGTTTTTTAGTTAACGCATTTTATTTTGTCTATTATTTATTATTTCATCCCGGCTCGTAGGGTATCCGTGCACTGTAGACTTGTTTTATACTTCTTTGTTTGGTCTTTTTAGCTGTCGGATTATAACGTGTTTGTTTACACTCTAAAGCTTAAATCTAACGTTTACTGTAAACAGAAATACGTTTATGAGACAAACGGAATATTTGAAGTGTCAAAATATTTAATAGCTCGCTCGGTCTAATCGTTTCCATTTGCACATGTGGGACTATACTGACAGGAAGCTAACGTTTATTATATTAAAAAAATAATTTATAGTTCCGAAGAAGTGTCTTAAAATAAATCATCGATTTGCGCTACCGCTTTTAGTAGGTTTGTGGTTAATGTCCTCTGTAATTTATGGTAATTATAATATCTATGGTATTGTAATCAATGGGCTTACAGATTTATTCAAAAGTGTGTAAGCAGACATCAATGATTTTACCATAAATTATTCTGTCGATAGTTCTAGCTGGACATACAGGGAGACATTTAATTAACCTTACCGATGTTGTGTGGATTTTAACAATAGAAAGTTAGAGAAACAAGCAACGTAACACAAATATCATTATTTAAGAGTTTGTAAAAACGTTCATCAGTTTGAAACCCAATTTAATAAATTCAGTAAGTTAGATTGTAGTATCGGACAAGGCTATCTAAATAGCCTACCACTTTAGTAAAACTTAATACTGTCTAGAACATTAATCATATCTTTACTGTAAAAATAACATAACAAATCATTTTAAAAAATCCATCCAAAGTCGTGTATCTACTCAGTACCTTTGTCGACTCGACGACATTTGAACGCTACCTGAGCTTGCGTGTCAACCACATCGCTCACCGGATTAACTTATACCTTCCATAAAATATATACCTACTAGCTAGTTCAACATACTAATGTTAATGGGATTATAGCTAGGTTCTATTAAACTCATACTGTTAATACCAATAAAGATCACGGGCAAGTTTTTTGTGTTAAAATAATTGTTTCGTTAAGACCAACACGTCTATCAATCATTCCTTAACCTTTTAACTCGTTAGGCAATCAATTTATCTTTAGAATAAGGATACAATATTTTAGAGGACCTAGATACTGTAAAAACGTATTCCACAATATTATAGACTCTAGTCACTACTTCACTAGCTTTTTAAGCTATATCAAATTACTGAATATATGAGAATGAAGGACATTTGGATAAATCGACTATTACATTTAGGTACTTCTAGCTCTTTTTTTTATTTTAAAACAAATAATGATAAAATGAGAGTGAATCAAAATAGTAGATATTTCACACTGTCACACAATTGGTCTTTTATCTGTCTTTCTAACGCCTACGATGGATGGGATCAGCCTATTAAATAAATAAGGCAACACCGCAGTAGGCACAATAAATCCACGTAGCCACAGATTCGCGTTACAGCGTAGTCCGATTATTATTTGAAGTAACAGAAAACTGGAATTATATCACAAAGGTCGTAGCAACAAAGACCGACAGCGCGACTGGATTACGCTGTCGTACTTGAGTAAAATTTATTATCGGATTTTCGATTCGGCCACCAATGAAGTTGTTGGACAACAAAATCTTTTGATAGATTTATCCTGGCTGACCGCATTAAGACTCGCTCCTGAGTTATTTTTAATGTGTCGCTATAAATTTTTGGACCCTTAGTGACAGCCGTGCTTTTTACGCGATCTCCGCTGCACGACCTTAATAACAAATTAATCATAATTTTAAAACTGCTGTTTATTTAATGCTCAAACTTTCTCAAATAAAGTGGTTTAAGTTTTAAAACATTAAAGGAATTTGTTTTTGTTTAAGCATCAAAGTTCAACAATTACAAAACATAAAAAAGATACATTTGTCGTTCGAAAGATGATTGATGCGCGCGTCTCCTATCTTTGCCCATTAAGTAATAATAGTTAAGGCCGAAACGCTAAAGCGATCGATCAAGAAATCAATCCGACGAGGATCATTTTAGTAATGGATTACGTTAAAGCTACCGGAAACGTGGAAGGAGATATTATAACAGTACAGTTATTATGCTGATGCGTTTTAATGAGATAGTTATATACTTATTTGCTGCCTACATTTTACCGATAGCAACATGGCAATCAATATTTTATGTCACTTTATAGATATTTCTCATATGGAACTGAAGTTTTATGTTTCTATTTTCATCCATAGGCTGCAGGGATCGAACTAAAAGAAAACCTTGCGGCAAGTGCAGCAACCTGGCCTTACCCAACCGTCTACCACCCCTACGATGCAGCCTTCGCGGGATACCCTTTCAACGGGTAAGTTACATAACCACATTTTAAGGACTGTCATCTTGTGGTCTGTCATAAGCATACCCCCCCCCCCCCGTGCACCCAATTAACAGCGGATGCCGATGTAACTTATGTAAGATCGCTGCAGACTTTCGACTGCCCCCTTGCAGGGACTTTTAAAGATTTTTATATGTCATCCGCGATCTGCAAGGTAGGATTATCCTACTACAATAGTTTCCAAGTACAAAATCGTATGTATCTATAATTCAAGTCCGTCTCTATGCTTCCTGATTTAGAATTCTCGTTGACAGCGTTGGGCAGCTCTGTGCTGGGCATAATTAATTTTTGAGTAACTGGCGCAGCGACCCAATACCAGGCGATACTCGGCCCTCGGCAATTTACAGATAAGTCCCTAACGGCTGCAATATCGACAGAGTAGACGTGCAAATCTCTAAAAAAGGGGAAAACCGACGTAAAGGCTAAAATGGATGCTACGCCCAAACTACCTACTGTCAGTCTACATTTCCTGTCCATACCACTGATGCTCTTTTTACGCTCATGTCCCGTTTAAACTTAGGCTCTTTACGTTTATAGAAAGACAAACGTCAGCCGTGTGGGAGTTAGCTATGTATTGATTTTAATTGATGATATGGCTACTAGTACTGACGAGTTTGTTTTAAGTTTAGTTTTTGAGCAATCTTTATATCTTTTCTAGACGTAGGTAAATAAATAATAGGTCGCGGAAAAACTTTTCTTTATTATTTTATAGGTATGAAGTTGTAGTAAAATCTTTTTGGCTGTACTATTTGTATCTGGCTGGTCTTGTTACCATTTAAATAGATGAAATTAAATAAATAAAAAATTCAAAGTAAAAACAATTTCCCGCCATTTTTCAATTGTTTTCCTGTCCGCCAAAATGAGTGAATCTAATGAAGAAATTCGATACATTTAGAAGTTTTTTTTACAAAAAAGCGCAATTGGGCCACAAGCCGCGAAAAAAATAGTGCTGTTTATGTAGTTAAGTTTGTTCGGCCACATAATGCGAAAGGGAGATAGCAACCTTGAAAAGCTGGTCATTGTTGGCAATACCGAGGGAAAGAGAGCACGAGGCCGGTCGCCAACACGATGGTCCGACCAAGTAAAAGAAGCTACGTCCTCAAGGAAACTTCAGCAGGTGGTGATAGCAACGTTGGTCCGGAGTCAATGGAGGCAGATTGTCCGCTTAAAGGGGTCTAGCGACCACGATCCTCAGTAATGAGGGACTGATTGAAGAAGATGTAGTTAATGCAGTGTTAGTAATAGTAGTACAAAGTTGGTTGAAGCGTTTTTAGTCCGGGAATTTTGTTATCAAAGATGCAGCTCGGTCTGGTCGCCCTGTTACGGATAAAGTCGATGCTATTTTTGAAAAACTGAAGCATATCAGTAGTTCCAACATAGCTCAAGGGTTAGGGGTTGACCACAAAAGTTTTGTCCCATTTGAAAAAGTCTGAGTACACAAAAAAACGATATTTGGGTGCCAAACGAGCTCACTGAAAGAAACTGAATGAATCGTGTACGTTTGCGATTCTCTATTGAAACGTAATGAAACTGAACCATTTTTTACAAGATTGATCACTGGTGATGAAAAGAGATCACCTACGACAAAAATGTGCGAAAAAAATCATGGTCAAAGGGCAATCAAACTCAACAGACTATAGCGAAACCCGGATTAGCTCGGTATAAGGTGATGCTGTGTGTATGGTGGAATTGGAAAGGCATTGTTCATTATAAGCTTTTACCGCCAGGCAAAACCATCGATTCGGATCTCTACTGCCAACTCCTGATGAGACTCAAGCAATAAATTGAGAAAAAACTGCCGGAATTGATCAATAGAAAGGGTGTGGTCTTTCATCATGATAACGCCAGGCCACACACATCTTTAGCCACACTGCAAAGATTGAGAGCTTGGTTGCGATGTGTCAATGCACCCATGCACCATCAGATTTCCACCTGTTTCGGTTTCTTCAGAATTCCTTAGGTAGCGTTAGGTTAACGTCAAGAGAGGACTGTCAAAACTACTTGTCGCAGTTTTTGATCAGAAGTCCCAAATATTCTACAGCAATGGGATTATTTCTCTACCTACAAAATGGCAACAAGTTATCAAACAAAATGTTTTGAATTTGTGTATAAAATACGAAAGAACTTTTTGTCCAACCTAATATATCATGATCTTACACTGTTACGAGTAGTGTCAATACAATACATTTATTGTGGTTATGGTTTAAAGTTTATCTCTCGTTTCAAGTATAACTAACTATTGATAGTTTCAAATCAGCTCTTCCTTATTTTTATTCCTAAACTTTTAATAGGTTTAGCTTATATAAAGTCTGCATGTTTTATAGTTAGGATTTAGAATTAAGTTCTGCAGTAAAAGTTGTTATAATAATGTCTTCAGATCCTCCTTGTTTGTACTTACTGAATTAAAAGTAATTTTCGTAACCGGTAACAGGTACGTCAAATACTTAATTACTGTCTTATTAAAAATAACCGTTACACTCAAAGGTGGAACAACATGTTATCACCCGCGTCACGCAATTGAGGGATAAAGATTAAGGTTCTTATATTTCGAATTCGTTAAGTGGGAGTTAAATATTAGTAGTACGCTTTAAGAGCCAAACAAGACAGGCAAGTTTTGACTTTAATTGCACACCACGCTGTAAAAATAGTTCAAAATAACAGTAGTTTTGTAAAGGTAAAGAAAATAAAGTTATACATGTTATGCAACCAACAAAAACTACCTTATATAGCTCACGAAAATGACATTGTCGGTAAGTAAGTAACCAGATACTTGGACAGAGGGGTGTAAGGTGTAGAATATCGATGTGTACGCCCCCCGGGTGAGCTAAGGGTTACAAACGCACACATACGTGAGAAATCTCATTTAAGTTACTGTACGGCAGCTTATGACCGCGGCCTTTTTTTTAATTACATACAACGGGGAAGCTCTTGGCCTTCATCACACCTGATGGTAAGTGATGATAAGGCCGAAGATGGAAGCGAGCTTCACCCGGAATCCTCAACCACAGAGGAACTGGCTATCTTACCTCTAACTGCCGAAACACAAGCAATACTGTTAACATTGTTGTTTTGGCGACAGACTTAGATAAGATGGTGGTAGCTAGCCAGGTGGACTTAGAACAAGCCCTACCACCAACCAAACCGAGCAGAAATTTTTGTCTTCGCTAGGAATCGAACCCAGGACCTCTGGATCTGAGGCTGGTAGTTTTACCACTAGACCACGGAGGCCTTGTTATTTAAAATGTTACATCCACCAATAGTGTGTAGCTAAAATAGGTACCTCACTGTTATAACCTCAAAGATTAAAATACCACCACAAAATCCAGAAGCGGCTGATGACGCTACCATTATAAATATTTTCCTATCTTTTATTCTTAATGTATTTCCAAAAAGTAATCAAAATCCGTTTAACCCCTTAACAGCGATACATTAGCCAGATATGGCTTTTTTAAATAAGTAGGTAATTCTTGTGGAGTCTTTTGATGTGTGTAGGTATATTATCGTAATCAGCGCTAACGTACCTATGTAGATAGGATTTGATACAGTCAACACGCTTATGTAAACTGATAGCGGCAACCTGAAAAGGTTACAAAACATGAGTTTATTAGATAATTATGAATGTTGAATTAGATTATCGAAACTGTGTCCGATTATGCGGGCGTATGTACACAAAAGCAGTCCTTTAAGTGCGCAATTGTAGGAAATGGTCGCCGACCTACATTCGAAAAACCGGCCAAGTGCGTGTCGGACCACGCACAATGAAGGGTTCCGTAGTTGGGATGAATTTATCCCAAGAACAAACTTAACATTGTAGTTGAAAAACAAGTTCTCCCATACATTCCAACTGAAAATGTAAGTTTGTACGCACAATATTGAGAGATTTACCATGTTATGTTGAGACCATTGACTTCTTATAGGTTTTCCTGTAATTTATAAATACAGAACTATATTTTATATTTAATTTTTTTTTTCTAAATTGTAGGCTCATTTCAATTTCGGAGATGGTCAATTTTCATCTTTTTTTTTAATAACTTTAAAAGTAATTATAAAAAAAAAGAATATATAAAAATAAATATCTGAAATACTTACAACCCTTTTATTTGTTATGACACGCGGTACAGTTTACATATTTTTTAATTTTTCTAATTAAACCCCCCCCCCCATAGGTGAGCCCCATATTAAACATTCATTTATTTTTGTTACACGTCTGTATTTGGGTCACAAAAGTTCATATGTGTGCCAAATTTCAACTTAATCAGCTCAGTAGATTCGGAGCAAATTGACTGTAACAGACGGACAGACAGACACACAAGTGATCCTATAAGGATTCAGTTTTTTCCTTTTCAGCTATGGACCCCTAAAAAAACTTATATTTTATTTATTGATAGTTGTTATGGGTGGAAAGTGAGGTTTATTGATCGCGCTACCAGAGTGCTACTTGATTTTACTGAAACTATAACGAGAGAATTTAAAGGAAACTTTGAAATAATATAATATTTTAAGAAAGTTTTGACCGACTTCAAAAAAGAAAGAGGTTTAGCATTCGGCGGGTTTTCTGTTTTCATTAGGTAAAGGAAGCTCGCATGGTGGTCCCATATACTTAGATTATCAACTTTGCTTGGGTAGTTTTTGAAGTCACTGTTATTTAAATAGCAACTAGTGGTACCTACAAATAAAAAGTGACAATAAATGGTTTTACAGAACAAATCAAAAGTTGTTCTAAAAACAAACACCTTTCAAAAAAACACTACAAAGTGAAAAATAACTTTAATTTCGGAAGTCGGTGGCAAAAAACGAAAATAGGAAACTAAAGACACCAACTTTCGAAATTAAAGTTAGTTTACTATATTTTTAGACATCAATATTTTTTTTTCTATTTTTATAGGTATTTACCTAGTTCCCTTGTCACTAATATTAGTATCACATACTTTTATTTTAAATGATAGGTATCGACGAATTGGTTAGATTGATTTGGATAAAAGCGCGGCACATGTCAATGCAACATTGACGATACTTTTAATGTTGGTGCTGTTAACGATCAGTAGCAAAAGTGAGTAGGTTTTTAGCGGGTTTTCAGAATGTATGATTAATAATCGTTCTCATTACCACACACCACATTACCACTGAGCAATCCATGTTGCTGCAAAACGTCCTCTTATTCTTTTCTTTTTATGTCACCATTCCTCTATGACTTAGGCCAGGTAAGACATCCATTAGTTTGATTATTTTTCGCTGTCTCAGTGACTATCCTATTCACATGTAAACTCCCTTACTTCATCACAGGGGCGTAGCTGCCGCCATATCAGCCGTATCAATGATACGGGCCCCCCAAGCTACAGGGGCCCCCCGTATTCTTTTATTAAAATCACAATGACAGCTAAACCCGTACTAGGTTTCCCCATCAGGTTTCCCAGTCAGGATGCTCCAACTTTCGAGCTCGCTTCGCTCGTTCTTCCATTTTCTTAGTAGAATTACAACGACAGCTCAACCTAGTATCCGAGTCAGAGTGCTCAAATTTTGTAGCTCACCTCGTTTGCTCTTGCATTATCTTAGTAAAATTACAATGGAAACTTAACCTGCCATGTCAGTACGCTATTTTATAAACAAAAATCCCTTTCTTTGGAGTTTCGCCGCAGTCAGGTAGAATGGCCCCCCAACAATGGGACCCTTTATGATAGCTACGCCACTGCTTCATCATCATCATTTCAGCCGAAATACTTCCACTGTAGGACATAGGCCTCTCACAAGCATCGCCACTTCGACCGGTTCTGTTCTTCTCACTCCCTTCCCTTACTTATGCCAGACTAAGTGAAGTAGGTACCTACAACTTCCGCATTAGGAATCATGGTTTGTCATGTAAATGGGGCATTTTCTTGACCACCTCTTCTAAATGCTTTCCCAGATGTCTTTGTTTCATCATCATCATCATCATCATTTCGTCCGAAAGACGTCCACTGCTGGATATAGGCCTCCCCCAAAAGGGGGGATTTGCCAGAATCGCCACGCTTGGCAGTCGGGTTGGCGATCACAGTATGGTGTAAAAATGCATAGAAAACACTGCTGCCCATTTTCTAGTAAGTCCCTCAGTCGCCTTTTACAACACCCAAGGGAGGAAATGGGGTAGTGCTATTCTTTACGTCCGGTACCGTACGGAACTGTCTTTGTTTATGTGTTCTGTAATAAAAAATTAACAATATCCAAAAACAGTCAGGCAAATTATTTGTTAAGAGCGCATACTACGGTAATACCTTTTATAACGTTTCATATTGATACACGAAACAACATAATTCGATTTAAAGAAAAGCGACCACATTCCTCTAGACCGTATTTTGTTGCTTCGTGTCTCAACATGAAACTTTATAAAAAATGTATCAGAAAATTCTAGACACACTTACCGAGGTCTGATTGAGCCGTTTTTCATAATTCCTTCTCAGTAACGAGATAATATTTTTTAAAGGAGTGGCGCTAGTCGACCGTAATATACCCTCTTAAGCAAATTGACACCCTAAGTCAATTTGCCGTCTCACTTCATACAACTGTCAAAGAATGACAGTTGTGATTTGAATATACGGGCAGTTTAAGTTGGTAGTCAATTTGCTTAACTGTTTATTTTACTGTGTTTCTGATCGATCACTAACATCCTTCGTAAGAATCATTGTCCATGATTTATAAGTAGAGATCGGATATTTGGATGCATATTTACCTAAAGTGAATTTATGCTATGAAAGAATGGAAGTGACTTCGTAAAATATATATTAAAAAAACAACCGGGATATCAGGAACTCCGGAAATGCCAAACTAGTCGGGTGTATAGTACGAGTATGGAAGAAAATGTAAAAAAATATTTATAAATAAAAACCCCTGGGATTCTTGAATAGTTATTATTCAGATGCATATTTGTTTAAAATTAATGTTTAATCCCCGATGCAAATAATATATGTGTATGAGGACGGGTGGTGTGTATGAGTAAAAAAAAAAACCTTCTTTTTTTTCATTCAATTAAGTACTATTGGGCGTATAAATACGATTGGGCGTAAATATTACCTCGGCTACTAAGGTAAAGGATAAATACGTATTCTACTCTATAGTTAGAAAAAAAATCGCGGGATTTTTACGATCGATATAAAAGTGCATTTCATTTAAGCCAACATTTGAAAGTAAGTAATAATATTATACATCCGATTCTATAATCAGAAACCTAAATTATTCGATCCCGGAACCGCGGGATTTTTCCGATACAAAAAGGCATTCCATATTAGCCAACATCTCAACTTTAGGTGAATATGCATCCGAATATCCGATCTCTATTTATAAGGGTGGCCTACCTACATAAAAGTTTTAAGTATAGTTTTAGGATTTTCGGATGATTCGGCTAACAAGACCAAATATCTACAAAACGAAGATGCAACCTAATAACCTAATGATCATTTATAATGTTTTACATTCAATGGAGCAAATTAGTCTTAAAGAATGTGTACAATGTGGAACATCGAGGTGTGGCGCCTTGATGCAGCTTGAGCGAGCGTGACCCCTCACCGTCTATGATGTTTGATGTCCACCACGTAATCTATGTCGATATAATTGTTCTATTTAAACGATGTGTTTAGTCCATTTCAGTCAGTAAAACAAAGTAAATAAATAATTCAAGAGTTCTATCGTGTCCAGTAGAACCCTAAGCAAGTGCTAGGATGTAGACTCCACACACCGCGTCCTGTGTGTTGTATGGTCCTAGAGACCCTACATAAACAGTAGTTATTTCCAAACATGTCTTTCGGCTCGATACTTTTTGACTAATTCCTTCGGGTCATTGAAGTGGAGAACTGTGATTTTCAATTTGCTATTAAACATTCCTCTATTAAACCCTGTCTGCTCGTCAGGCTAACACTGGTCTAACAAAATTGTCTAAATGTCAAACAGAATGTATTTTTTTTTTTTTGGTAATTGCGTCACATAAAATAACCACGCACAATGTTAAGTTCCGTAGTTGGGACGAATTTATCCCAAAAACAAACTTAATATTGTAGTTGAAATACATGAACTCCCGCACATTCCAACTGCAAATGTAAGTTGGTCGACTATTAAGGCTCCTACAAACAGGCGCGATACACGACGCGACACAAAGGCACCGCTAGTCGCGCTAGACTTTACTCCTTAACTTGTAAAACCTTCTTAGCTGTGATAGTTTTCCTTTTAATTTCGTTATACAGGGTGATTGGAAGATGGGTGCAAAGCTTTGAGGCGAAGATAGTACAGACAATTTAGAACCATTTAAGCCATGGTTGTCTTAGACAATTTTCTTACCAATTTTTTTTAACCTAATTTTTAAGTTATTTTTTTCAGAAATTCTCAAAATTTTATGTAAACTTTTAATTTTAATTTTACTTTTAACTTTTTTTTAATTTTTCATTTTTTTTAATTGTGGCCAAATTGAACAAAAATAGATTTTTTTATTTTATTTAATTTAAGTCGTGTGTAAGCAATCCAGCAAAACATGTTTTAGGCTTCTGTGTCATTAGACATTTTTTTTTACAGACTTTTAAAGATCAGAAAAATTGTTTTTTTTTTTAACAATACCTTAAAAAAAATGTAAGACTTCGTCTAAGACAACCATGGCTTAAATGGTTCTAATTGTCTGTACTATCTTCGCCTTAAAGCTTTGCACCCATCGTCCAATCACCCTCTATATACTACTGCTGTGAATTTTTTCACATATCCAAAAACAACCATTTAGCTGACAGGGAGGGAGGGACACTTGACTTTAACAAAAATGTGCACTTTAAAACTTAATATTACGCAAACGGATCAAACGAAAAACGGCAATAAAAGATCCACAATATTTTTGAATAGCCTGTCCAACGATACCCCACAAACTGGGATAGACGAAACTATAAAGGTTCCTTTGTTGACTACAGAACCCTAAAAACTGAAATATCTAGTAGTTAAAATACGGTGACAAATGTTTTTTCTTAGAATCAAGTAATAATGAAATATTAATATTTACGTATCTTCATTTGTAAATAGACATGCGCAAAAAAAGCAATAAATAAAAATGTTTCACGCACTAAACAGAAAGAAAAAGTAGGAAATCTGTTAGTAGTTTCAACAAAAAGTCTGGCATTACAGTTTTTGCTATAGAAACACTTCATTAGTTTCACGCCTAGGTACTTTACAAGATTTTTTCAAAGATAATGTCGGCGCATACCTATTGATCGTACAACAACAATACGAAAGTTAATACAATCATGGCATCGTTCTCATGAACTGTTTTTGCTATGTGCTTATCGCGCCACGTCGGTAATTATAATTAGCAATGGTTTCATGTCAATGTGAGGAGGAAACATTGTTTTTCTATCACATTTATAACACATAAACTAGCCAAACAAAAAAACTAACCTGTAATTAATCGACAGGTGAGCATTATAAATAAAATTGCATCAATTAACAATAGACACGAGGAATAGATAATTATGGTGAGTATTTGTAGCCTATTATCATAAAGTTTTGTGTTTTGATAAGTATGTCCTCCAAGTAAGAACCACCAATAGAATGAATGGAACCTTTCGTCTATGAATATTTAGACTTTTAAATGATACAATGGTGCCGATTCCCTTGTTCACAAACTAAACTAAATTTAAGTTCAGTGCATCTTTTTCTTTCTATTTCATTAAGAAAAGGACAGAAGATACATTTTAGTTTAGTCCTGTCAAATTAATCAGCTCCTGTCACTACTCCATACAAGTTTAGACATGATTAAAAACTTGCCGACTAAAACTACGTCAATTTACGTCAAGAGCTGATTAATTTGACAGGACTAAACTATAATTTATCTTCTGTCCTTTTCTTAATGAAATAGAAAGAAAAAGATGCACTGAACTTAAATTTAGTTTAGTTTGTGAACAAGGGAATCGGCACCACTGTTTGGTTAAGAACATGTTGGTAATTTTTTGTTAATCTAATTGTAAACAAAAACAGGTCGTGGATATAAGTTAATTAGCAGCTTTATAACGCGTTAATAGATTACCGCCGATGTTAACTATATGTAGAGAGAATGCTTTGATTTATACGTTTTTAATTGCACCGCTGCGCACTGATGCCGCGCTAACTTCGCCGAATGAATATAGATTACGCGATTGGAACTAACTTTAGACGTTCGTCTACCGCAACCAAACCCCTCGTTAATTTGAATTAGTAATTTAAAAACATTTTGTATCCTCTATTAGGTTGTATGCCGCTGTATTGGAAGTATTTATCGTTCGCTGTAAAACAGTAATTGGCTATAAAAAGTATCTGTGGTAAATAGGATTGCTAATAGCTACATTTACTTTGCGCAGTTCCGGTATACGTATTAAAAAGTGTGATAATGAAGAGCCGCTTGCTGTGTAGTATTTCAATCGTTCGCTAAATCATAATAAATAACGTTACCGATACGCCAGTACTACAAGCGCAACATGGATACGTAAAGTGCCAATTATATTCATCATTAACGATTACTGTAATTTGATTTAGTTTCTCAACTTCTAGCGAGAGGAACAATGTATTTTCTCTAGTTTTGACATTCATCCATAAAGGGGAAGATTCCGTTTCATGTTGCACATTTGTCAAGTACTAATTAATTATGAAGAAAACAACATAATAATGATTTATTTCTTCTACAAATAAACTTCTGTTACCGATACGGCGTAATTATTATTTTGTTGCTCAATATTGTTGTCAGTTTATGAAAATCAAACAAAATGACGTAACTGACATGAATAGAATTTGTACAAATTGGCCACTATAGCTTTGATCAGCTTTATTTCTTCACACTATTAATATGTGTGTACTTCAGTGAAAAATCCTGAATATATTGAACGCATTTAAATTTATAAATCATATTTTAGGAAATTAGAAAGGATTTCGGAAGGCTTTTGACTGCCCTGATCACAATGCGCCAAGGTGATAACAAAAAGTAGGCATTGACATCACAGCACCCCTAGAATCTTAGGCCCAACATGGGTGTACCACAAGATTTTACTCTAGGCCCTTTTCTGAGCCTTCATTGAAGCGTGGTGAAATTGAGCTATTTAACCGCAGTAGTCATAAAAATTAACAGAAATGTCATATATAGATTTTGTCTCTATGCCTACCACAAGCTAATAGTAGTCTACCCGCGGCCATCTTCAGATCCTGGGGCCTTACTCTCGAAAACGGTTCGAGTTTGATTTTGTTTCCGATTCGACCACGTTTCGATTCGAACTCAATTTAAAACCGTACTCCCGAACCAAATCGAATCGTAAATCAAGATCGACATAGGTTCGAGTAATATAAGCATCGTTTTATGCGTATCCGGTGGATTACGTCATCGACAAGTCGCACTTTTGGGAACAAAGGGTCATTTCTGCATGTATTCCAACTATACAGGAACGGTTTTTTTTTTATTTTTTTTACCAAATTTTTTAATAACTCTGTACTGTTTTAGAGTCTTTAGGCGATTCTGACAGTCGTAAATTGATTAGTTCTTCACGGACAAGCGTGCTGTGTATATAAAGTCGATCTTCGCGGTTTTTCTGCATATTTAAGTGTTTTTTGCAAAAACTTGCAGAAGTGACGCTTTGTTCCTAAAGGTGCGAAGTGGTCTATGTCTTTTAGGTAGTTATCTCACTCGAACTGAATAAAGTAGTTTCTTTGATATCGTGTAATTTGACGTTTAGTTTTGATCCAACAACTCGATATCTATCTGTCAGATGGCGTGCGGAGTACGAACTTTTCGATCTTTCGATCAAAGTTAGATTCGCTTCGAACCACCGCACGATCGTGCGCTAGTGTCGGATTCAGGAGTATGGATCGGCATTTAATTCGAATCCAATTCGATTGATTCGGAACTCAATGCTGTCGGGAGTAAGCCCCAGCAGTAGATTAGTTTATTCCTGCAATAGGGTAAATTTATATTTGTCCATGTTCGACTACCATTGTACAGTCAGTTCTCTCCGCAGGCTTAAAAAAACATTCGCTAGAAATAATCAAATGCTCTTTTACTACACTACCATATTACAAATTTCCCAGTTCAATTCAAAATTATTATTAAGTTCACTTACTTACTTATACTTACTTTAGTAATTCTACATTGTTCAAAAAAGAACTTGCCTAAACACGAAAAACGACGGCTGTATCGTATTTTACCTGATCCAAAAATAAAAAAAGCATAAACAGAAGGCTTAAAATAATCACGGCAAAGATTCGGATAAGATAACATATATTGAGAACATAAACGGAGGTGGATTCATAAACAATGCAATAAAATACTGATGAATACGACGAATGCGGCATCAAGTTTCTAGAGGAGCATATTTCTGCAATCAGTACCTACCTATTGTCATGAAAACTGGTTTGTAGGCCTCCACTCCGTGATGGTAAAGGCTCCTACAAACAGGCACAACACGCGACGCGACACAAATGCACCGCTCTTCGCACAACACGCGGTGTTTTTATGTCGCGACGCGTGTCGCGCATGGGTGTAGGAGCCTTTAATCTTAGATGATTAGACTGAACGTATTGGCTAAACTAACCGGAATCTGTTTTCGACAGTTATACAGAATTTAAGATAAGATACTTAAAAAATATGTTCACAATAAAACTAGTAACGTTCAGACTTCTAACTCGGTTTAAATAAAACATCTGTCACTTTCAATTACAATGTCGGACAGGAAGCTTACAGGTTTCGCTTAATAGTCGTGCGATCAAAATCCGCAACTGCCAATAACGAATAAATCACCATGTCAGTTCTGAAATAACAAGCGTTAAATAACACAATTAAAATGTTGTAAAACGTCGAGGGGCGTCTCACTAATAACGAGGTAATAGAAGGTTTTGAAGTGAGCCGAACGGGCGGCAGGTGCGACTCCAGACAACGACTCTTTCCCGATGCGTATCTCACACCTTAATCATTCACGTCGGCAACAATCCGTAATGATATGTATGTACTAAATAAACACGAAAACGGACCATAATTAAGTACATTTAACTATGTTACCGACTTGAAAACGTGATAGAGGTGAATTAAACAGTTTTTTATTTGATTTTTTATTGCGTATTTCAAGACTAACTCAGGTGCTTCGTTGATAATACTATTATTAATAGACTTTTAAAACTTAACAAATATTATTTTGAAACGTATTCATCGTGCTCCAGACTGTCGTGTACCGTGTGTCGTGTACCGTGTGCCGTGTACCGTGTGTCGTGTACCGTGTGTCGTGTACCATGATCATGTACCGTGTGTCGTGTACCGAGTGTCGTGTATGTGTTAACTATAACAATTTCTGTTAATTAAAATATCTTTTAATTAGGCCTTGTTGACACCGACCTCTACTATAAACAAAAAAAAAAAAATTGACGTGTGAAAGTGTTTGTAACCTACTTAAAAAGATAAAAATAATTTAATTATTATTAAAGTTAAATAGGTAACAATCCGCGGTGAACATACTAACAAAAAAAAACAAAACAACGTTCAATTTAAACCAGTGAATGTTATATGTATAACAATATGACCGCCAATAAAGCACCGCGTCGACGCTGAATGAATTTGAATAATAGGTATATCAGCAAATAAACCACGCCAACTTCCAATATTGGATGGATCGAACTTCCCGCGTGCGTGAATATAACAACAGTCGCGGTACGAGCTTAGTTAGTCGAAACTACGGAACCATGCCCAGAAATGATTATGCTACTGTGAATGTCTGCAGCGCAGTGCATCTGAAGATACTCTGGTGTCTGATAACAACCACCAAGCTGGCTGTTGAATGACCGTAGTTTATTCTTTTCATGAAGGAATTTTAATCGTTATCATACACTACGACATGGTTAGTAGGAGCAAAATTATGACCATTCAATATTTATATAAAAATATCTGCAAAAACAGAAGTTATAGGCCGTTATAAAATAAAGTCACAAATTGTTACAATTAATAAAGAGATTAACATGATTTATTAATAAAAATAACACAATCAGCATTACTCACTAGGTAAGGTTATCAATAAATACACTTGCTTAGTTATTAATGATATTGCACCATTAACTGGTATCTATTCTGTGACCATTGGCTATAGAAATTTAGATATACATATATATACTCACTCGTGGGTGCAAGGTAACGCAGCGGCGTAGATAAAAAAAAGGACAGTATAAGACTTTCGCTTTTCGAACAAACACTAGCGCATGTTAATGTTCACGTTAAAAATCTTTGAATCTAAGATTCAAATAATTGCCGAGGTGCGTTAACATTTACCAGTGTATGACCGATTCAAGTAAATTAATTTAAATAATTTCTAACATATATCATCAAAATAGGTGATTTTGGACTTACTACAACATTCGCTAATATCGCATATTCACAGTAACATACATGCAATATCTTTTTCTTTATAAATTTTCAATACACACCACGTTTTAGGTTAATCCGGGAGCTAGTTTTCATTTTATACTCCTCTCTGACGTAGGTACATGGACGCTTTTGTGTTACTCAATTAACGTATAGCACAGCATACTCTGTGGTAGTAATTAAACTGAACAAACTTAACGCGTGCTCCTGATGTAGCTTTAATACATATGATGTGTCCTGTTCATGTCGGAACGTATTTTCGGGCGAAAATGTTAGAAAAGTTCAGTTAAGGCTCCGTGCACGAAAAAACTCTCCTATCTAATTTGTATGAAAGCTTAAAATAATCGAAAAATTAAATTTGAGTGACTATAAAAAAAAAACAGTTTTCGTGGTGCTACTCGTAAACCATTCGTGTCAGTCACAGTACCTGTAAATAGTTTCATCATTTTTGTGCTATCGAAATTATAGTTTATTTCGCCATTGATTTACTTAAAAAAACGCTCTTTTGGCAATTTCTTATCTTATTGTGAGAAAACTAGAAATAATCGAAACATTAAGTCTGTGTAACTATAAAAGTACAGTTTTCATGGTGCTAAACCATTCGTGTCAGTCACAGCAGCTTTTAATAGTTTCATCATTTTTGTGCTCTCCAAAATATAGTTTATTTCGCCATTGATTTACTTAATGAAGATTTTGTACCATCATTAAATAAAATTTTGATTATACATATCTCAAGAATAGTTGAAGACTAATGTGTGAGTTTTAAATTTCTTGATATGATTAGCTAAATAATAGGAAAAAATATATTACTTATTGCGTTAAAAAATAAGGTTTTTTCAATATAATTTTTCTGCTATTTTTTTTATGAAAGTTGAAAAAAGTGGTTCTGCCACAAGCAAGTCGACCATTTAATGATGTTGATGATATTTTTTAAAGTTCAAAATTAAAAGCAGTTTCTTGTAGAAAGATGATCAAACGTCAGTCTCGCGTCATTTTTCGGAAAACTTGTTGCGAATATTAGTGATTTTCCGTGAATACTTAATTTATTTGAGAAAAATTGATCAAAATCAGTCAATTTCGTGCACGGCCCCTTAAATTAAAGTGAACTAACCTCGAAATTATCTTTCACTCTATCAAAAGTTTCAAAGCTATGAAAATTGCAAGTCGCAAATTTCTGCCATTCATTAGGCACCCATGGACACAATGTTTCGGTTAGCAAAAGTGACAACCGACCAACAAACGTGTCCTAAACACACCCTCTTAAATAATGTTTCCAAAAAACCCGAACACCCTGATCGGTTGCACAAACATATTAAGTAGGTATTATGCATTATCATTTTATTTACATACCTACGATTTTCAAATCACAAAACTTTATTTATTTCTTGCTAAATTAGGAAATATTGTATGCATCAGTTGCTTACAACCTAACGGTTGTTATAAAACCATCTGAGGAAAACGGTTCACTACAGTAGGTAGGTATACTCATAAGCGATGGGCTAGCAAACTACGATGAACGGCTTTTAACTCTATCTAATTATCTACGTTACTTGAAGCGAAACGATTATACGCGCCTAGTTCAACTGGTTGTCTGTTTATTAAATTTAATTAACATAAATCAAAGTTTAACCTCCAGATTACACGAGTTTTGCGTATAGCAACGGGCTTACTCAATATTCTCCTTATAACAATTTCAGTAATAACAAATTATTTATTGATCACGCTACTAAATGCCGTTTCTATCGATATAACGTATTATAGAATAATTTGATGATAAAATAAATAATCCTAAAACAAGAAATGAATGCTTTTCCAGCGTTAACTTGTATATCTCAATCATGGATTTCGCGTTACAATGACTTGTCATTAACATGGGATCGAATGACAGGATGTGCCAAAAAAGATTCCCATACTTATTGTTTTAGATTATGAACTTGTGAGTTGTGACTAGTAAGTTTAATACGCTAAGGGCCCAACTAAATTTATTTTAAGTCCCTAATGTAAGATGGTCGCGCCGCAGTCCATAGCAGGCAGTAGCCCGTTAGACTACGGGCGACGGTCGTCAACCGGTGCGTCGTGACCGGTGTAACAACCACTGCCGACACTTCCTCTGTCCACCGACATAATTACAAACGGAAAATTCAACTACACCATACAAAAGTGTAGACGAATTTCGTTGAAGCAAGTGATAATACTCGGGAGGCGGACGCGGTCGGCACGCAGCTCACGTACCAATCTATTTGGCCCCGACCCGATATTGTGCACACAAAGTAACGATTACTCATGCCCGCCAAAGTTTATTTATGACAGGAAGAAATTGCGATTGTATTCTCTTAATGGTTATAACTTCCCAATATGACGGCGCTTGTCGCTTCTTGTTTGCCTCAAATTATAGCAACATCGTTGTTCGGATGTCTGTTTCAATTTAAAATATCATAGACACATGAATATTCAGCATGTATTTGTATTCACTACTACTTACTCTACGCGCATGTGACAAACTGTAGAAAAATAATTTCAATATTTTAGTTCTTTTTCTCTCAAAGCCCAAAGGACGCTCGTTGAGGTAGGGTAGGATACCCAAAGTTAAGAAGGTTTAACGGTCACAATTTGTCAATCCCGGTCACTTGGGATATAGTAAAAGCGAATTCACTGGCGTTGCGTAGCTAAAATTGCGGGGAAACAAAAGGGGTCTGTGAATTTTGTGTTTTTACATCATCTTATTAACATGTGGAATTTCATTATAATTTTCTTTTGAAAGAAAAGTCAATCTTTACCCAAGTATAATAGAATGACCCCTTTTACCTTGACGGATTAAGGCGTGCTGCAACTAATGTGGTTTTTTTTTATCTCCTAAACACAGTTTATTTAGTAACCTATTTACGGCACCCACAAAAAGTTAAGAAACTTTATACTTGTACTTAATATTATACTAGATACCTTACCATGTAATGTAGTCCTAGTTGAACAATACATCTTTATTACTCATTTAAAACTAGCTGAACCGACAGACGTTTGTCCTGTACTTTCAATAATTCGTACAAAAATGCACTTTCTGTTTTCCCGAATGTTCAAAGTTTCCCGGAAACTTTTCAAATTTTTCTTTCCGTCTTCCGACTCAAACAATTATGTATGTACAAACACAGTTCTGGAGTAATGCGCTTACCAACGAACAGCATTTAATTTACAATGTAGATCAATTGCACTCTTTTTATTTTCAAGAACAAGTATAACCATCTGAAATTATACAAAAATCATATATAACCATCTGAAATTATACAAAAATCATATATTTTATCTAACAGCTTATCTTATGATCAAAATATTATTTATGTCCAAAACTTAGTAGGTAATTTAATAATAAGATTTAGGTACTTGAGGTGGACGTATGCATGGGTACCTAAAGGTTTCAACTCGCTCGAGGTGGTAATATTTTTATCAGTATTGCGGATCAATTCTACAATACATTGATAGTAATGCCGACTGAAGGGCTATGCGTCATCGAGCACAGTAACGCGCAGCGATAATAAGAGTCAGTCAAACACGTACTCTCACGTTTCTGTGTGGCCACTCCATTCCGGACATGATGTCATCGTCCACACTTGCGCAAAGGCGGCATGTACTGACACGGTGCCCGCTTCGACTACGGCTACAGCACACAGTTAATCGTGGATACGTGTACAGACAACGATTTACAGCACAAAGTGCCAGTCCTCCCGTGTATTACCAATCTATGGAACAATAAAGAGTACGCGCGAAGGCATATAAATGAGCGGTGTCGTATGCAAGGGACACCGCGCGTGCCATTAGTAAGCCGCGCTCGGTTCGGAGTAATTGACCGACGGGCTAATTTCATTCTAGGCGCATTGGACGCTTCCTCTTTCCTTTTTCCTATCGGTCAGCGGCGGCCACGAGGCGAGTTGTACTCAACTTAATTAAAAATAGACGACTCATCGCTTTGTTCTAAGGCTGTTGATTTATTTGAAAGCCTTTTCATTTAATAGATATCAGTAGTGTAAGTACCTACCTACTTTAGAAGAATTTGTGCAATTTCAAGACTGCAACGTTGAAGCTTTAAATAAGTATATAGATATATTTTGTTCAGAGTGCTTAAATGAAAATCCCGTAGTATATCTAAAGGATTTAAAATTACTGAACAGCCCAGTCCTGAAAAGCTTCTCAAGCACGAGAGTATTTTGAACATAGCAAGCAGATAGTACGTGGCCTATTCGGACATCAGTGATGTTTGCGATGTCATATCACTGACTTTCAGTGAATGAAAACAGTGTCGTGATGAAACCTGAAGATACAATACTGTTTCACACTCTGAATCACGAACACGCAGTGATTAAGCAAGATCAATCCTCGTTCACTGTATAAGAGGAGGCCTCAGCATCGCAGTTGGAAAATAATAAAGCGATGTTGAATGAGCTTTTATTTATAACACTAGAAGCTAAGGCTCCTTCTTGTATATAACTCACAATAGCCGGTATTTAATTATACGATTCCTTAGACCCACACACACAGCAGGCCAGACCCACACAGCTAAAACCACCAAGAAAGTGCTTTAGTTTATTTAAAGGAACAAGATCGGGAAAAAAAAAACATCATTCATTTTATCACAAATCAATCGCTTTTACTAGCTTTTTGGTATGTTTATAGGAAGCTTATTGGGGTGTTTCTTGTTATTAAAATGTATGATATTATATTTTTAGATTAGTAGGTACCTAAATAAATCACATCGATGTCGATACTTGCTCACAAACCCAGCCAACGTGTAGTCGATTACGTAGACATACATACGATTTGCGGTTCCTAGAACGATATAACAAGCTGGTGGTTGTACATGTTGCAGACAGTTTGTTGTATTGGTCATGTATCGGTCTTGCGTGTTCCAGCTTAATGTACATATGTAGCGTGTTAAACATAAGTGCTACGATTAAAGATGCCGCAAAAATCAACATATAAGGGGAAGTTAATATTTAGGTATAGAAATATTAGATGCCGCAAAAAGCAAATAATAAGGGAAGTTAATATTTAGGTATAGAAATATTAGATGCCGCAAAAAGCAACATAATAAGGGAAGTTAATATTTAGGTATAGTAATATTAAAGATGCCGCATAAAGCAACATATTATGGGAAGTTAATATTTAGGTATAGAAATATTATAGATGCCGCAAAAAGCAACATATGTTTTAAGGGAAGTTAGTATTTAGGTAGGTATATAAATATTTTCACGCAACTACTTACTTTTGGTATGGATGATTATTAGTTCTTGCCACTTTTTCAATTGACAGCAGGAATGGTAATTTAAACAGCAATGGTAACTTGTATGTTTTTCCATTTACTTCTTTGTGCTGCTAATCAAATCATCAAATTTTGACACTGTGAGGTGTTGTAGTTTTTTTTTGCTACTCAATACTGCCCTTATGTTATAGATTCTAATTATCCGACAATTATAACCTGGGAGTCCTATTTCGTCCACGAGTAAATAAGTACTGCAGCGGGATAAAGTGAAAGAGTCAGGGAAGCCCAAAATATGATGCAGGTCAGGGTATTAGGTTGTATGTTGATCTAAATATGATTCGCGGCCGTATCATATATTTACTTAGAGAATTATAATCATAAAAATCATCAAGACAACTCACTAAGTTCATATAATACTATTGAATGACTACTAATAACTTAAGGAGTTGTCAATACAACTCACTAAGTTCATTTATAATACTATTGAATGACTACTAATAACTTATGGAGTTGTCAATACAACTCACTAAGTATTAATACTATTGAATGACTACTAATAACTTAAGGAGTTGTATTACTGATTTAAATGATTATAATCCTATAAATACATATTTGCTGTGTATCACGAATCATACTTTAATCAACATACACCCAGACAAAGAGCTGCAAATTGCAAAAATCGTAAGAAAATTTGGATTTCGCGGGCTACCTTGACGTTTCCCCCTTAACATCTGGTGAGATAGTGGACTTTATACAAAAACGATATAAAAAGAACTTAACACCAAGCTCTCACTTTTCCTGAGTGATGTACAAAAACAACTAAGTGAGCATGTCAAGAATAAAATGCAGTTGTCACTAAACCGAATAAAAAATCGCAAAATTCGTATAAGAAGAAAATTGGGTGAATATAATTTAGCAAGCAAGCTATGGCTGCAACAAGCTTATTACAATAACTTGTTGCCTATCAACGTCTCAACAACTTTACTGTTCCCATTTAGGACACTACAGATGCGATGTGCATCGAATGAAGAAATCGATGTGGACACTCACGGTACGGCTGGTCCATAAATTCAAGGTCGCTCAGCGAGCTATGGAACGGGCTATGCTTGGAGTTTCTCTGAGTGATCGAATCCGGAACGAGGTGATCCGGCAGACAACCAAAGTTGTCGACATAGCTCACAGAATAAGCAAGCTGAAGTGGCAATGGGCCGGCCATATTAGCCGTAGAACCGATGACCGCTGGGGTAGACGTGTTCTTGAGTAAAGACCGCGAATCGGCAAATGTAAGGTAGGACGTCCTCAGGCTAGGTGGAGCGACGATCTCCGCAGGGTGCCTGGTAGCAGCTGGATGAGAGTTGCCGAGAATCGAGCTGAATGGCGTGCAATTGGAGAGCCCTATGTCCAGCAGTGGACCGCTATAGGCTGATGATGATGATGTGCATCATCAAGCCAACTCATTGCACAACGCTCTGATAGCTCAGCTTCCAAAGATATAAAACTCGCCTCAATCCAAAAATGTAGGAACGGCTCCTATCGAGTCCTATAAAACAGCGAAGGGGTGAGGCAATAACCTTTACTGTAACAGGAAAACAGCCGGTAAAACTACACTAAACTACTAATAAGAGTCACTCACAGAGCAATAAACCGAGCTTTTGTGGAGATCTCAATTGGCCTTAATTCTTAATTCATGCAGGGAAAAATTGGTCTGTAACTAGAGAAAGAGTGATTGATCCATGGGCATCCATGGACATGGGCATGTGGCAAGCTGTTGGGTAGTAGTGACCCCACGGACCCTATCTCTCGGCAGAAGTCATGTTTCTCAGCTCTGGTTTGCCTTTATTAGCCGGCTGGCTAGAGTGAAAACTGACGAACTGAACTGAGCTCCCACCTCATTCTTGCCTTTATTGGCCGGCTTGAGTGGAGAATCGCAAGAACAAACGTGCTCGGAGGAAGGGAGTATTCCAGTAAGTGCTGGTAGGGATCTTGACCATCTTCCGAGCTCTGGGATTGTTATGATAGTCGTGAAATACCTCCAGTCCTCAAGCACCTCAGGATATATTGCCTTCTTGTTGCTACGGCACTAAATGCTAGCGACCGTTTCCGGGGGCCCATTATTGAGAGTGCAAGTCACCCCCTGCCATTTTATCGATGTACAATAAAACATTGATCAGGCACGGACCCTAGTCCTTCCATAGTTTTAGGAAACCAATCCATTTTAACCACCCAAACCCATAGTCCAATATCTTTGTTTCCATATCCTGCAATTAGTAGTCCTACACCACCGGGGGTTGTCCTTTGGTGCACTTGCATAGTGCGTACAGGGATAATCGTCGGTTGGTGCCTCATTTCATTAAAAGCGTCTAATGAGCCTCTGCAAGTTGGCTTCGGCCTCTTGTACGCCTTCCTATGGTCCGGGACCCCAGGGTCCCGAGATATGACAGTGACTAAAAACAATAATAATAATTGTATATTGGGAACAAAAAACAGAGGGGCTTGTGGCTAAGTAATAACAGCTACACGGGTCGATTGACCAGGGTAATCTACGCTTGCCGCAGTAGGTCCGAGGAAGGGTGACAATCTTTACATACCAAGACCCCTCCGTGCCGCGGAAAGCACGTAAAGCCGTTGGTCCCGTTGGCTGATGATGATTGGGAAGAAAGAACAAATACATTTAAAGTCAAACAATGTTAAACGATGATAGCTGCAATTGTTAAAACAGTTTTTTTTTGTTTTTAAATAAACGTTGCCCTACACTATACCAAAAGTCTCAAATTCAGATAATTTATGTAAACAAAGGGGATAACATAACAAAAAAAAATCTTCGTAATGGTAATTTACATATAATGGTGAAAAAAGAGGTTTCAATTTCTTTTGAGTACTGATTTTAAGATAAATTTTCGGTTTTAAACAAAGTTATTAGAAAAAGGAGATTTTCTGGTATAAAATATTTTATGATACTGGTAACAACGCAGGAAATCCAAACATTTTCAAATTTTTTACATCTTCAACAACACTAATATTACAACTCTCATTCATAGATTCATATTGTAAGTAGCATACTTAGCCACATTTTGGATGAATACGGCTGTAAACTGTTTCGAGTGGAAATCGATTTTGGGAGGCCTACGTCTAGCACTGGACTTAAAAAGGCTGATTATGACGATCATATGCCGTGTCTCCGACATACTACACAAAACATTGTTTGGCAACAGTATTTTGTTTGCATAGTTCTAATAATTAATTCACTTTTATTTTAGCGATGACTATTTACAAAACAAAAATATGATAAAATGTTTTGCACCACTGTCCTGTAATTTTGACAGTGACATTTCTTGACATTACTTTGTTTACATAAATTATCTGAATTAGAGACTTTGTGTATAGGAATTTCTCCTGTATTGTGGGTGCGTTTACAAACATTTAAAGTCATATACACAAACAGCCAAGCGTGTGACCTAGCTACCAACGAAATAATAGTGGACTGACATTGAATTGAGGGAATGCAGGTCGCTGGTTGTCCGTTGTAACATGCTGGCCCGCAGGTTTGCACGGTGTACGAAATCAGTTAAAATCACGCTTTTTAAAGCGTATTGCCAATCTTTTTAAACCTGCAGCCTGTGGGTCAGTTATTCGCAGCGGGCATACAGCGACCTGCGTGTCCAATATAATAATGCACTAAGGGTAGGTACTGTTGGGGCTGCCATGGCGTCGCAGTGCGTCAGAGATATTTCGTCGTTGCAAATTTAAAATCTCTTTTATGTATAAAGTAACTTTTCGAGAAAAAATTAAAATACTTCTTCCGGAAAAAATCTTAGATAATATTTATATTCCGATAAGAATAATTTTGTATCAATTTAAGTATACACTACATAATTATATAATTTTATAGTGTATACTTTCTTTTTACACATGGGAGATAAAAAATTGCAACTTTTGTCACAAATCTAAGTGGTTTTTAATAGTATATTACTTACCAAGGGCTGTAATAAAAATAAAGCCCGAAATCGCAGGTATTTGTGACCCGAGCCGCAGTCGAGGGTTGTAAATATATAGAGGGCTTTCTTTTTTACTGCCCGTGGTGAGTACATAATTTTGCGTCTTCACCTGGCCACATTGCTAGTTTTACTGTACGCGTAGCGTGCGGTAAAACTCACATTATGGCCAGGTGTGACGTAAAGAATATTATCATATTATTAATGAAAATTAAACTACTATTATAAAAACAATAATAATATAATAATCGTATATTGGGGTAAAAAAATAGAAGTAATAACAGCCGCATGGGTCGATCGACCAGGTTAAGCTACGTTTGCCGCGGTTGGTCCTAGGATGGGTGACAATTTACATACCAAGACCCCTCCGCGCCTCGGAAAGCACGTAAAGCCGTTGGTCCCGTGGTTGGAAAAGGCTAGGCTGATGATGATTGGGGACAAAAAATAAATACATTTAAAGACAAACAATGTTATACGATGATAGCTAACACAGGTAGTAAACACAGGTTTATTAAATTAATTAAGCAAAAAAAAAATACCCATACTATTTTCATAGTGTGAAAAAATCTTGTACATTATGTACTGAACCAATCATATATATATATACATTTTTTTATGAAACTCACTATAAACTCTCATGTGTACATGAGACACATGTCCTACATCAGGCACATAGGACATTTTGATTTACAATTAAATGTAGGCACATGAGATTTTTTTTAAATGATCGTGGTTTAACGAAATATTAAGATGTTCACATGAAAGTTTTTGCTACGTATGGCTATTCAAAATCGCTTTTCAAATATCTATTAAACTCATTTTCGACAAAAATGTCACATATAAGAGATTTTAAATTAGCAACAACGATTTGCTGAGTTGCGGGTTGATGGCTTTGCCGCTATCGTTAGGAAAAGATGCGTCTCCCTACTCGCTCGCGTTTGTGGCAGTACCAACACTATACTCGGTGTTTTTACTGATCGGTAGGAATATCCCATGCTGAAAAAAAGGTGGGTGCGGCTTCATGTTGTAATTTAATTTTTTTGCCGATACTAACATTAGTTCTTTTTAAGAACATTGTTACTAACAAAATATGGACCTGGTCTGAAATAAATATTGATTATTATTATTATTGAACAACAGTCCAGTCAGTTACAACGACTTGCATTCAGCAATGTCTGGACGAAGCGACGTCCGGGTATTGCTAGATGCATTGGCAACTTCAATCCGTAGTCCACGTAGGCTTTGAAGAGGCCAATGGTCAACAGTGGATTTCAATGGCTTATTCCACAAATCCCCCTTAGGAGGAAAAGTGGAATCTGAAAACAGTCTAGAATTCACCCCTGATAATCCCGCTAAGGGGGAAAAACTATAATTGAAAAAACAAAAAATAACTTATTCCAAGATCCCCTGAAAGTGATTTTTGTACATTAGGGTTCAGTTTTTTCCACTGAAGGGGATTCTCTCAGGGGGGATTAGTGGAATAGGCCGATTGCAATAGGCTAATCTGATAGGTCGTTGAGTATACAATCTCTAAGCGTCAGTAGTCATACATAATGGAGACTTTTCTATTGAATCTCAATGGCAAACTTCTTCCATGCTGACTATTAAACGTAATCTATTTATTTAGTTTTTTTTTTTTTTAATGTTGCAATTGTGTTAGAAAAAACGATTATCCCTTATTTGAGTGGGAATACCAAAATAAAAAACAACCGTCCCAATTGTGATCGGCTGCAAGCTTTATCTATACAAATAAATTAAAATATCGGTTTGTAATGTCAAAACAACAGCATTTTACTAAACAGCAAGTATATACGGTACTTATATATAATTTTGTCTGTCTGTCTGTCTGAACGGGAATATAAGGGATATGCCGGATGAATAAACTCAGCGATGCTCGATAACTTGTACATTAGAATCCGTGTTGTTAACACCAAATTAAAAGTTATCGAGCATCGCCGAGTTTCGAGCTTTCCCGTTCATGGTCCTTCGAGCCGGATGTTTGTTCCGGCTAATCTCCGTAACGGCTGGATCTGTTTTGACGGGACTTTCACTGGCAGCTAGCTGATGTTTAAGGAGTAACTTAGGCAAGCTTCATTAAAAAAAAATGCCACGTGGGCGAAGCCGCGGGTAGCAGCTAGTTCAATATAAATTCACTACCTAATGTATTTATATCCTTGTGACATATTAAACTTACATGCCCACAGTGAGAAAAGCGTTAGTGTTGTTCGAACGAACACCAGAAACCAATTTAGATTTTAATGCAGAATGAATGTTAATTCAAAAAGGTAAATTGAAATTGGCATTACACGGTTGTCCACCTACTGTTATTTCACTTAACTAAGATGTCTTATGAAATTAATTTCCACGTTCTTACTCAATAAAAACCTACTTATGGTAATAACTGGAAACAGTAGGTACACGTAATTATAAATACCTGTACCTATCTCGTTTTCGTAAATAGTAATTAAGAAAACATATATTAACCGTTAAAGAAAAATTTCCTTTGTTACTCAGAGCGTGAAGAAATCAAATTCGTACCTAGTTGCTATTGGAATTAAAACTTACATGTATGGATCTAATAAAAGTTTTATAGCACAACAAAAACCGAACATGAACAAGCGTAAACCTAGAGACAGTTTGTTAATTATTTTCATTTCAGTCCTAAAACGGAATTAAAACAAAAAAATACAATTAAAAGCTCTTTTTAAAATATAAAATGACGCCCAAATATTGAAGCATACTTACACTTTTTTCCCGCTTAGTAATAAAGGTATACAGAGTTTACGATAAAAGAATTCATGATAAACCCATGCAACTTGACCAATATTGTATTCACAGATCACGAGGACTAGTTATTTTAAATTACGCAACAAGAATTGTAGGAATTGTTGCGAAACAATGCTTGCTGACCGTATAAAATTCAATGTTCTCATCGATATTAATAATATGTCAGTAATAAAATGAGACGTGACCTCTGATAGCAAGTGAACCGTGGTCACGACACTTACTTTTCACTAGTTTATACGTTCTACATAAGGCGTCTTGTGAGGTCCAACGCGACTATCTGCCCGTCAGTGGCGCCACCGCTCAACGTAGCGACAAACGAGGAACATGTTAAGGTCTGGACAGACTACACTTTATCAGATGTGCGAGATCAAGAAATGTCTTTATGACATTCCGAAACGTTTACCTTACCTACCTGAATCTCCTACGAGATATTTACTTCCTTCCGCCTTACCGTCACGCTAAATGTAATGCCTATGACAATGCGCTTTTATTTAGGCATTACATTTTGGTTTCGTCTAGTGCTAATGAAAACAGCCATTAGCGTATTATTTTTTTGAAAAGTGACATCTTCTACACCTGAATTTCTTATGAGGTCTTTACTTCCTTCCGCCTAACCGTCACTTAAATGTAATGCCTATATTATTGTAACTATACAATGCACTTTTGTTAAGGCATTACATTTTGGTGTCGTCTAGTGCTAATGAAAAGAGCCATTAATGTATTTTTTTTGAAAAGTTACATCTTCTACACCTGAATCTCCTACGAGGTATTTACATCCTTCCGCCTAAACATCTCTTAAATGTAATGCCTAAATATTATTGTAACTATACAATGCGCTTTTGTTTAGACATTACATTTTTGTGTCGCCTAGTGTTAACGAAAACAAGCATTAGTGTTCATTTTTTGTAAATTGACATCTTGTAAAACGATACCTAAATAATTCACAACACAAGGTAACTTTTTTTTTTTTAATCGGTGTTTTTATTGTATTAGATGATGATAACCCAAAAGTAAATGTTAATTGTGCTGAAGTGATTGATGATTATTTTATAAAAATAATCATCCGATGATTATAAATATTTAACTCAAAGCATTTATTTCAATTAAATCGCTTACAGGCACTTTTGAATTGTCAAAGAGTCGGTCAGTCAGAAAGATGAAGCAAGTTGCTCTCTCCAAAGCGCAGTAGGTTCCTATGGGAGAAGAACGGGCAAGAAACTCCATGGACACTCTTTTGAATCAAAATATTGCCAAACAATGCTACAAAAGACAGACGAAAGCACGTATTCAACAATGTTTGTAAAAACTCTAATGCGACCAGACTGATTTGAGTATTCAAATGTGGACATGAAGTACCCTCTCGTGTATCAGCTTGCATAATATATCTTTCATTGGCATATCCAAGTAGACATGTGTGATCTATCCGCGCCTTTACACTTCCATGTAGGTAAATGTTCAACAGTTGATTGACGTTTGATAAATAGCATGTGTTGACATCTTCCTAGTGAGAGTTGAGCATTGATAAGTCTTTGGGAGGTCGTAAACAAATTTACAACAACAAAATAAACATGACAATTTATCGGGTCGATAAAATACTGTGTGGTAGGTATTTGTTGATTATAATTATATAATAAATGTGTACCTATGTCTTGATGCCATAATCATATTTTTATTGCTCTTCATGATTACCTCTCACGATACCAAGCCATTAAATCTTATCAAATATATTTTATTTCATATTAACTACATATTATTTAAAAGTCCTTGTAGAAAAATGCTCAGAATGGAGTTCTATAATATTACGTTGATAAATATAATAAATTCATTGTTCACAAGATCACTCCATAATCATAAAAATAATAAAAGTTTCTTATCAAAAATAAAAAAAATAAAAACATGTGTAATGGTAAAGTGCGACAAAATCTTGTTTCATAGAACACAGTCACCATTAAATTGGTTAGTCTGGTCTTTGAGGTAATACAGTTTTACTACTGACCACCATTTGAGGTATCAAATGATGACCTACTATGATATCTACGTCAACAAACGCTTGACGCTCCTCGGTAGATATACATTTGTCAACGCGAGGCCTTTGCGCAAAATGCTGCGTGGGTCACAGAAATAGAGTTACAATCAAAATCACGACAAAACTCAGATTAATTTAAGATATGGGTAACAAAACGTACCGTTGAACTAACGAAGTGCATGAGACGTTGTTAAACAGTGATTAGGTAAAAGTCAATCATGAATACATTCGTTATGCATATAGGTATCTAAGTTGCAGAACGCGAATATTATGATAATATTAATAAACTTGATTGATCACATTAATCTGACATCTAGATTAAAATGCAAAGTTTAATCATTGGGAAACCGCTACAATGCTTCCTGTAATATTTATCTAGGAGTTTTTGTGTCCCTTGTGAATGTGAAACAAAGACCAAATAGATAAGATAGCGGTAAGCTTAACTCATTGTCTATCGACTTGAAAGAGATTTTAATCTAGATTAATAAGACCGACTTATTTGTTACATTGACGGAGTTTATGTATAGTCGATACTGAGCAAAGTTTCAGAATTATCAATGTTACAAGTATTCATGGTGTTTGTTCCCTCAAAATCAATACGCACCATAATATTAAGGTGCATATAAAAAAAACCTTTGTTTACAACTTTGTTGACTCTCTAATAAATCGATGAACGCCGGCTGCATGCACGAAAAAGGATGACTCGTTGTCCCGTTACGCTCATTGTCCTGTTACGCTAATTGTCCCGTTAGGCTCTTTGTACGCTTGCGCCGCATCAATGTTTTGTTATGTCGTTGTCACGTTAAACTATAGTCCGTAAACCAACTTTACAGACAACCAATTTAAATACAATTAAAAATAATTAATAAATAATTAATTTTAATAAGTTTTGACGTGACAACGTATACTACATCGATGAACGTCGGCTGCATGCACGAAAAAGGATGACTCATTGTCCCGTTACGCTCATTGTCCCGTTACGCTCATTGTACGCTTGCGCCGCATCAATGTTTTGTTATGACGTTGTCACGTTAAACTATCGTCCGTAAACCAACTTTACAGACAACGAATTTTAATAAAATTAAAAATAATTAATTTTAATAAGTTTTGACGTGACAACGTCTAATAAATCGATGAACGCCGGCTGCATGCACGAAAATGTCCCGTTACGCTCATTGTCCCGTTACGCTCATTGTACGCTTGCGCCGCATCAATGTTTTTTTATGACGTTCTCACGTTAAACTATCGTCCGTAAACCAACTTTACAGACAACCAATTTTTTTATAAAATCCAAATTGCTATGGCACATCAAATGGTGGTGATATTAAAGTTATTATAAACAAATAGAAACAAAAACGGAATCACTATTTAGAATGTCACAGATAAAGGTTTCGAACGATGTTTTACAACAACTTAATATTTATTTATTATTATTTTGCTATTACAGACAGTACACAGACAAAGAGTAGTAGTACACTTACCTTACTAAGACTTGTTGCCTTTACTTTTTTCTAATACCTCAATAGGTAGGTACCAACTCGTGTTTAGTAAGTACCAGTGTACATTAATAAAACCTTCTTGTAGATTCTGTTCACTTCCAAGTAACATGGTGGATTAATATTCCCACTAGCTTATGCCAAATTAACCATGCGTGATATAATTTAATTAAAATAACATTCTTTTGTGTTTATGACCGGAACAGGAACGAATAAATAGGCATACATTTTTTTTTTAATTTTGAGGTACGTGTACTTACGATAGCTTTTCTGCTTTTCGAGTTCACAAGGTCCATTAATAAGCTATTGTGTGATTCGTAATATGCGTAGTATTGCAACATTTTTATATATATTTATGGTTTTTAAAAATAAAGTCAGTTGTGTCAGAGATCGTAATTTTACTGCTAGCTAATAATACAGTCCACATTTTCCCTATACGTGGGAAGGATATGGTATAGAAGATTCCGGTCAAATCGTACCCTTCGCACCAAATTAATAGGTATTGGGCAAAGGCATATCAAAAGCTAATTTGACCAATTATTCCCAACCTAATTAGAAGTTTCAGGAGGCCTGACACGTCACCCAATCAAATAAGAACATCCATTAAGCCGAATGTTCTACTCTTCTATACTCCATTTATTATTATAACATTAGACAAATAACTGTTCTCACCCTTTCGTTATTTCGATGTAAATGTTTAATAAACTCCGTTATTTCACAATAAATACAAAGCACTGTAATCTATTTACCATTTACATTAAAAAAATATCTCTAAAGTGCAGTAATTTCAAAAGTATTACACAATAACTGTTATTTAGCCGTTATTTGTCTAATGCTATAGTAAATGGAGTATAGTGCTTTAGCTATAAATCGATCTGTTGAACGAACTGTTTGGTCTTATAGAACTTGTGGAGGGTTAAAGTGCACTGTGAACTTACAATTACATGAATTATCAGCTACCACGATATATACTATAATAGAAATTACGCTATTTGGAAGCAAAGGTAGTTATTGTTCTACTAGCTGCAGTAACGATTTTATTTTCTTATTATTTTCAATCCATGTTTCTGCAATATTTACAACAAGTTACATACAATATCATGTTGTGACAGATTTACTGGCACACACTTGGATTTAATTGCTTACGCGTACAACAATATCGTTATTATAATTGTTAAATTAATTAAAACAGCTTTGTGTAACTGTATCACATACATTAATATTTTTATCAACTACGTAAACGGCAGGGTCAAGACACAAGTTTAACAGAAAAATAATTTGCCACAGATAAACGCCACAATTTATGCCTTGTTTTTGTGAAGTTTAGTCTCGACACAAGAAAAGATTGATATAATGGAAAGATTGAAAACAATATTGATATTCATTAAACTGCAATGCTCTTCAATAAACATTCTCAGTTATTGAACATGAGTAATTATTATGACCACACTGGAAATTCTCTCTTAAAACATGATTTGCAATGTCAATCATCAAAAACAACTGATTGAATAAAGATGAATTATAAGTAGGTACTAGTTACGTGTAAGGTTTTCAAGGTTCTCTTTTAGTATATAAAACAAGAGTAAGTCCGGTATATAACCTATATAATTAACATATCACCGGAAATGGGACAGGCAGGTAATTTGAAACTTTAAAATAAAAGCAATTGAAAATGTTACCCCCTTTTACAAAAACAAAGATGGCGCAACCGAAGTACCGGTACGGTGGTGAGTTTACGCTTCGTTTGTCACGTGACATGCGCCGCCCAAGCCTCTAGATAACACGCCCTTTAACCACCACTTAACGATTGGCCCTCATTACAACCACCGCCGCCGAAAATATTCGGTAGGCAGCCACATACGCCGGATTGTTACAATCATACCTTGCGATGAATGCGATCATATATGGTTTAAGCTGTAAAGCGGGTCCCCCTTGCCGCAGTTGTTTCTATTAGGGGTTTTTGTGCATGAAGCTGACCAATTAGTCGTCGGATAGCATGTTCGGGTGGCAGCTATCGGCTAACATGGACGCATGCGGTTCGCCGTAATAGCGCGTTGCCGGTTCGTAATGTGTTTTTGGCGTGCCGCGCCCCCAGCCACCCTATCTACCCACCAATATTTAGGACCTGTATCGTACCTTTTAAAACTTCGTCCATAACCCGAGATTGGTCGTTGCGTGCGCCCATTTCTATATTACGACGACGAATAATTAGCTTTATCAGATATCATTTTTATGAACATAGTAATTTACTAGTAGCATGAAAAGCGAACTTTGTGTTGGAATCTACTGTTGTTTTTAAATCATTTTATATTTATTAGCCTCTACTAGCAGAGGTTAATATTATATGTCAATCTGAGTCTAAAATTAAATAAAAATTGGTTGTCTGTAAAGTTGGTTTACGGACGATAGTTTAACGTGACAACGTCATAAGAAAACATTGATGCGGCGCAAGCGTACAATGAGCGTAACGGGACAATGAGCGTAACGGGGCATTTTCGTGCATGCAGCCGGCGTTCATCGATTTATTAGACGTTGTCACGTCAAAAATTGCGATCTTAATTCAGTATTAAAGTTTAAAATCGGACTGGGTTCTCGAGGTTGGCTCCTACAACTACGTAAAAGAAATTCGATATACTTTGCTGTGTGGGGTACAATCTAAAGTACGTTTTACACAAAAAATACTGTCACCATGTATTAAGTGTGTCTTTTAAATTTCATAGATGGTGGATTACAATGTTGACGAAGTCTGTCAAGCGTAAGAAAAAGGTGTATCTACATCAGTCTATTAACTCAAAAAATATGGCACCGTGTAATTTTATATGGGTGCGGCCGATGTCATTGGTAAATTTCAAACTGTAAGAGAAACACTATACTCGTTAACTTGTCTTTAAGCTACGTCATGTTAGTTGGGGCGGTATGACAACTCATACAAAAATTGTGTTGGTATACGGTTACGTCGTGTTTCATATAATAAGAGTTTTACGTTTCTTTTAATTTTATCATTAGAAAATATATCGACGCTTGAATGGCAATATTGATCAACATCATGTTGGCAACTTTACACTAGAGCAAAGTAAAGTATTTAAAAAAAAAAAAAAAAAAAAAAAAAATGGAGTATTTTATATTCTATAGGTATTTTTTTGAGTATACACATAGCACTACACGTAGCATTTTAAACGTTTTTTTTATTGGAAAAAATATCTTTAAAATGCTCTAGTGTAAAGTTGCCAACATGTCGTTTGGTCAATATTGCCTTTCAAGCGTCGATATATTTATATGTAATCATCGCCCGTAGGTAAGTACGATATCTAGGCTAGCATATTTTTTAAATCAATTATGTGGTAGGTAGGCATTAGGTATACATAATGTTCACTTCACAAATGATTTGCATGGTAAATGCCTTATATTAAATACATAGCCAAATCGCTGTTACTACCTTTTTTAAACCTAAAAGTGTAATAAACAGAATATTCTGATACACTACGGATTTTACTTAGCAGTAAAATAAGATAGGTATACATAGGTAAGGTTGCTATACGTCCCGTATATACTGATATAGACTGTCACCGTATTTGATCATCACATCCCGTAATTGCGCCGTATTTCAATCTTTAAAAAAAAAAATGGATATCTTCGTTGATGATGGCTCAATGGATGGACGAATTAAAAAGGTGGTAGTGACCATTAAATCCATATTAATTTGTCATTAGGTACAATTTTAAAATTTCATGCGCCCAGTTCTATGATTACATTAAAAAAGAAAACGAGATCATTACATATGTAAAATCAAGCTCAAAATATGACTGAGCCAAAAAATTTACGGGTTAATTTAAGTTTTTTTTTTCTTGTGATTGTAATTTTTATTGTTGTGTTGTTATTATTTCTATTGTATTTGTTATTCGAATAAAACGTTGATTTCGACTTTTTTACTTAGTTTGTTTGAAACGTCCCTGAAAGTTATGGCATTCCTATACATGGATATCTTAAAACCATTTGCAACACAGCACGTTAAAGTTTAAACTTTATGGTACTACGAGTATACAAACACGGAATAAAATTATGCTATACCCGAAGTCTCTAATTCAGATAATTTATGTAAACAAAGTAATGTCAAGAAATGTCACTGTCAAAATGACAGGACAGTGGTGCAAAACATTTTATCACTAAATGTTTTTGTAAATAATCATCGATAAAATTAAAGTGAATTAATTATAAAAACTATGCAAACAAAATACCGTTGCCAAACAATGTTTTTTGTAGTGTATCGGAGGCACGGTATATGATAGTCATAATCAGCCCTTTTAAGCCCAGTGCTAGACGTAGGCGTCCCAAAATCGATTTCCAATCGAAACAGTTTATAGCCGTTTTCATCCAAAATGTGGCTAGATATGCTACTTAAATATGAATCTATTTATGAGAGTTGTATTAATAGTGTTGTTGAAGATGTTAAAAATTTGAAAATGTTTGGATCTCCTGCAATGTTACCAGTATCATAAAATATTTTATACCAGAAAATCTCCTTTTATTAATAACTTTGTTTAAAACCGAAAATTTATAAAAATTATGATGGTATGATTACTTTTTAATTATTATTTCTTAAAATCAGTACTTAAAAGAAAATAGAACCTCTTTTTTCGCAATTTTATGTGAATTACCATTACGAAGATATTTTTTTGTTATGTTATCCCCTTTGTTTACATAAATTATCTGAATTTGAGACTTCAAGTATAGGAATAACTTCGGTATACCTAACCATAATTTTTTTGACGTTTATCCTTGTCATAAATATATTCCATGTTTATTTGTAAGGCCCTATAAGTATTGTTAGATAAGACCAGATATCCGATAAAAGATAGAGGTCTCATGGTCGCAAGCATGACTGCTGAGCAAGGGGTCCTATGTTCGATACCTAGTTCGGGTTCTATGTTCGATACCTGGTTCGAGCAAAGTTTTATTGGGTTTTTCCATCAGGAATTTCTTAGTAAGATCTCGGAGTTTGGAAGTTGGCGGTGCCCCCTGCTTCGGAAAGCATGTTAAGCCGTTGGCCAGGCGCCTGATCTCTCTTCAGACGTGTCGGATTACCATCCCATCGGACTATGAGAGTGAGGGAAGAGAGAGTGCACATGTGTCTGCGCACACACCTGTGCACTATAATATCTCCCGCACCGAAGGCTGGTCACCGCTGAGATTGGCCGCCATGGCCGCAAGTCGGTCTGGAGGACTTTTATTATTATTAGATATGGGGTAGACTCAAACTTGAGGAGCTCGTGGCTAAGTAATAACAGCCGCAAGGGTCGATCCGTCAGGTTAAGCTACGCTTACCAGGGTTGGTCCGTGGATGGGTGACCATCTTTACATACCGAGACTCCTCCGTGCCTCGGAAAGCACGTTAAAAAGTTGGTCCCGGCTGTCATTCGTGGATCTTTGACAGTCGTTACAGGTCGTCAGAAGCCCAAAAGTCTGACAGCTAGTCTTACCAAGGGGTATCGTGTTACCCAGTTACAGGGTTGTGGAGGTCAGATAGGCAGTCGCTCCATGTAAAATACTGGTATTCAGCTGCATCCGGTTAGACTGGAAGCCGACCCCAACGTAGTTGGGAAAAGGCTAGGCAAATTGATTGGGTAGACTCAAACTCAAAAAAACTCAATCTCTAAGAATTTCAACTCTTGAAAGGCAATATTGACCAAACGACATGTTGGCAACTTTACACTAGCTCTAGTGTAAAGTTGCCAACATGTCGTATGTTAAAGTATTTTTTTCAAAAAAATATAAATAAAACTTTAAAATGGAGTATTTTATATTTTTTTGTGTATACTCTAGTAGAGTATACACTAAAAAAAGCATTGTAAAGATTTGTTATTGGAAAAAAAAATCTTTAAAATGCTCTAGTGTAAATTTGCCAACATGTCGTTTGGTCAATATTGCCTTTCAAGCGTCGATTTATTTCAATTAAACCATTTACGACTTTTGAATTATCAAGGAGTTGGTCAGTCAGAAATATGAAGCTAGTTGTCCATTCCAAAGCATAATAGGTACCTATGGAGAAGAACGGACAAGAAACTCCATGGACACTCTTTTAAATTATATTGTTACTTCGAGATCGAGAAATGTTGAATCTCCTACGAGATCTTTACTTCCTTCCGCCTTACCCGGCAGGCTAAATGTAATGCCTAAATATTAATACAACTTGACAATGCGCTTGTGTTTAGGCATTACATTTTGGTGTCGCCTAATGCTAATGAAAACAGCCATTAGTGTATTTTTTTTTTAAGTGACATTTTCTACACCTGAATCTCCTACGAGGTCTTTACTTCCTTCCGCCTAACCGTCACTTAAATGTAATGCCTAAATATTATTGTAACTATACAATGCGCTTTTGTTTAGGCAATACATTTTGGTGTCGCCTAGTGTTAACGAAAACAAGCATTAGTGTTCATTTTTTGTAAATTGACATCTTGTAAAACGTATCTAATTAATTCACAACACAATGTAACTTGTTTTCCTTTCTTTGGCGTTTTGATTGTATTAGATGATGATAACCCAACAGTAAATGTTAATTGTGCTGAAGTGACGGATGATTATTTTATGATTATAAATATTTAACTCAAAGCATTTATTTCAATTAAACCGCTTACAGGCACTTTTGAATTGTCAAAGAGTCAGTCAGTCAGAAAGATGAAGCAAGTTGCTCTCTCCAAAGCGTAGGTGGTACCTACCTATGTAGAAGAATGGGCAAGAAACTCCGTGGACACTCTTTTAAATTATATTGTTACAAAAATATACGTTTCAGCTTTAATGTTGAATTCATTACTATATGTGAGAACGACGTATTCTTTTAAATTATGTACACTTTAAAAGCGTCTAGTGTATAGCAAATAGAAACAAAAAAATATTAAAATATAATAATTCGAATGAGCCGTGGCAGCTAAGAGATGACCACGACCAGTCCCAACTAGTGATGGGTTGAGAGAATATTTTCTCACGGAGAATGTTTTCCGATCGAGAATATTCTGCAATATTCTTTTCGACGGAAAATTAACGAGAATATAAAATTGGAAGCAAAATTGCTCATTTTTAATCTAATATATTTTTATTTCAAGGTCTAAAATCAACTTCTTATGTGGTTATTTAATTATTTTATACTTTACTCGAAAAAAAAATACTATGAGGTCTCAGAGTGGAAATTGCTAATATTTCTTTAGTTATATAATATCAGTGATTTTATTTTACCACTTTTTCGGCATGATTAATATGTATAACCATATCAAATAACAGCTTTCTAGTACTAAGAGTCTCTGAGCTAAGCCGCGTACGGAAGGACGGACAGACAGATAGACAGGCAGACAGACTGGCAGACAGGCCGATAGACAGCCAGACGGACAGACAGACGGACAGACAGACGTATGGACAGACGGACAGACGGACAGGCGGACAGACGAAAAGACGGACAGACGGACAGATACACAGACGGACAGATAGACAGACGGACAGATGGACAGAAGGACAGACAGACAGACAGACATACAGACAGACAGACATACAGACAGACATACAGACAGACAGACAGACAGACGGACAGGCAGATCTCAACATAGATGGCATGGATCAATTGTTATCAATGGACGAATACGTTCCTTACACGTGGTGCCTCCCGTAGTCCCTGGAAAGTACCACGGGTATTATTTTTACCCGTGCTCCCTTCGAGAAATACAATGCTGCCGATTTAAAATGGTAGTTCCTTTAACATTTAACATTTCCAATTTAATTTGATTTCAAAAATTGTTATGATTGTGATTGTTATTTGTTTTTAATTATTAACGCCATACACCTTTCTTATAATGTTTATATTTTATTAAAGCTGATTATTTGTAACTCATAATTACTCATAAAGTTTGTTTTAATGCAGGAACCCTAATTTAACATTAATACCATACGAAATTTAAGAGAATTTATTTAAAAAATCTCGGTAATATTCTCGGGAATATTCTCGCTCAAGAGAATTTACTGAGAATTTAATTTGTCGAGTAGATTATTTTGACGTAAACTTCGGAAAACATTTAAATGCACTCAAAACTCTACTCTAAAAATAGATTGATACAATAAGTTATCCAATTTTTAAATTCTCGTAAATTCTCTTCCATAAGAATATTCTCGGCGTCCGTTCACGAACATGATGCATGGATCTGCACCATTCAGTTCAAACATTTTGAAGGGAGCACGCGCGCTACTATCAGCGAGACATCTGAGTGAGAATGACATACGAGAGTATGTCATTCTCCGCCATTGAAAGACATACGAGTATTAACCGGTTAATAGTAGCTCTATAATACATAGTACTCACACATGTGCTATGCAATTACTCATATACGAGTAATACAAAAGAGATTGAGTTCATACAATGCAAACATGTAGGTACGTAAGAAAAAAATTACATCTTAAGATGTAATAAACAAACATGTCTTACAATCTTCAGCAGCTCCAACAGTATTTTCAAATGTTATTCAATTAGTTTTGGCTGTGGAGCAGAACCAGCATTAAGCCCATGCATTTTTACCAGCGATGTAATCCCCCAACTTATAGTATGCCTGCCTGCTTTGTAAGTTTTATACAAGATTTAAATTTCGTCTTATTCAGTTGAAGTACCTATGACGTGGGGAGGAATTTTATTGTAACATTTTAAACAGTGCCCCATGAAAGATGAGTCTACTTTAGCCAGTCTGAAACCTGGTTGAACTAATAGGTCCATATTTCTTGTACTATAATGATGTCTCATTACTATAAAGATGTAAATTGTTTCTTACGTATCAACATGTTTTCATAGTTATATTGACAAAGAACCGTCGTGATGTTAATATCCTAGAACAGTTCCGTTAGAGAATCGCCGTCTGCGGAGATTAAATATGGCTCTGATGGCAAATCGCATTTGCTATAACTGTACCTACTAGCAAAACTGTGTTCCTACTTAAGCCTCCTATAAACAGGCGCGACACGCGACGCGTCACAAAGGCACCGCTCGTCGCGCGACACGCGGTGTCTTTTTCTTTATCAAAAATATACCACACTTTGTTCTGTATTAAATATCTAGTGTGATAGACATACAGGCCATATTTAAAGAACAATCAAACATGAGAATGACACATCTCTTAGAAGGGTTCTCTAGAAAAAAGAAGTGGTGAGATGACCCAGACGGCTAGTTCGAGATGGCGCAGGAATCGCGTACCTACCAGGAAGAATTAAAGGTGTGGCCTTTGATCAACAGTGGGCATCATATCCATCACATATACCATCCACTACCATATAGAAAGCGTTGCTAAAAGGGACCCTGATTATAAATCAGATTGTATCAATAATGATACTCAAAGTTGGCCTCCAAACTATCGCAGCGTTTGCACTCGCTAATAATAAGCGCAATTTAGCCCAATAATGTAAATTGATTTCACCGGTTTAGGCAAACCACATCACCGGCAAATCAGGACGCCGGCTCCGCTTTATCCCAACATCCATTAGCATTAGCAATTATGCAGTCGTGTTAACATACTTATTTAAATATTCATTACTTAAACAATACATTTCACTCACGTGAATAAAAGAGAAATTTTCTCCACAACGATAAATCTTAGAACAAACTATATGCAATCCTTGCAGTTAGATAATAATCGCGTAATCGTAAAACTCTCTAGCCGCCGAGTTTTTGCTAATAGTAAGGTACAGCCAGCATCTTTACGTAAACGGTCTAATTAAACACGACAGAAACATGTGCAATGAAATTTTAGATCAGCCGAGTAGGTACATTCGAGCTGCTAGTCGCCGGGCTAACATTGCTCTTTTATAGCGATGTCTAGGCGCCGTCCGCCGGTTAAACATTCTTGATTTTATATTTATTTTTATAAAATGTTTTATTCTTTTTAATTGTCTTAAGTGTCAGTAATATTATACTTAACCTGACATAGTGATGGACGACATTCTTGTTCATATATTATAAACAGAAACACTTAGAAAAAAGTAGTAATATCTAATATATAAATCAGTACAGTATCTACCCAAGACACTAATAAAAACCGTTAAAGTACCTATATCCGTTTATAATTGAATCAGAATTTACCTATATTTTACACAGAGTCCTGCTCGTTCAAGGATACTTACTTTTTCGGCGCTAAGGCCACCTAAGTTTATTGTTTCAATGCCTCTTCATCAATCTCACAATCAACTGATCACCTTGTGCCATTCAATTCTGTTTTTTTTTTTTGTCACATTGTTCTTCGCCGTTATCTATCGACGTGTTTCCAAACTCTGCTCTTTCTCGAGAGTAGGTAAATAAAGAATATTAAATTTTAAGACTTCCGATCAAGTCATCTTCTGAGTACAAAAAAAAACGAAATTTAATACCTCAGTAATAAAAACGTATGTCCGACATACACGTTAACCTGTCATCGAAATATCGGATCACGGTAGGTACTTCAGTACAGATTTTTTCTTCTTGATATCATCATTACCAACAATATCAGCCTAGCTGTAGCTGCCCAACAAATTTTTTCTTTTAGACTACACTAGAACAAAAATATTCAATAATAATCTAGGAAAAAAAATTACATGATTTAATCAAACGTCAAAATATGAATTGGTGCAACACAGCGAATATTTCAAACAAACGTTTAGGACCATTGCGGCACAACCTTTCCCTTTATTTCATTATTATGACTCCCAATTCACGCCCGCCCCGGCCACCGGTTTTTATGGCGACCTGCGGCTCTAATACATAATATATCAGTGATTTAGGAGATGTTAACGTGTATTTCTAGAAAATAGATTACACAATATACATTTATCATTTGTCATATCATTGATATAAAAGAGTACCCTCCTTCTGTCAGGTAAAAAAAAACCCTTATTTTCCTTGTAAAGAATCTAAATTATGACATTGTTTTGAGTCTAGCACGAGAGACAAGGTAAATACAGTTCATTAATGCAATAAACTATGAATTGGTACATACAATTTAAATAAATGAATGAACCACAGCACCATCGGATTACTTTAATAATAACGACAGACTGTACGAGCAATATTTTTGTGTTTATCTCATTTTTATGAGTTTAAGTAGGAAGCATGAGGTGGCGCGAGAGATAGGGATTTAATTGAAGGCGAGGCGTTGGTGTGAGAGGGGTGGATACCCGCAACCGCCCGCCGGGGCGCAAGCACGCCGCGGGGATAGCAAAATAATAAAAAAATGAAGCTTGCAGACCGATCCCCCGCGAGCTCGGATGCTGTGAAAGTGGCACGCCGTGGATAAATGAAGCTTTTTTGTTTGTAGAATACGCCTAAGCTTGGCGTCGCTCCACTTTCGTATTGTCACTCGAATTCTATGGATGTTAGTTCATTCATAGCCTTCTTCGCGGGCGTCATTAAGTTTATTTTACCAGTATGCCTTCTTTTCTACTAAAATGATCTCAGCGCTCAAACAAGTCTTTATATCTTCACTTTTGGAATGACCCAGTGTTAAAACCAATTCATTAAAAAAAATACGAAATAAAAGGCATTTTCTATCATATTTATTTACGAGGATCTCACTGAATGGGGATCGAGGAGAATTAAGTCAACAACGAACTTAACAATAGAGTATGCTAGTTCATTTGGCGACGGTTTTAAGTGAATCGTGACCATATCTGTTACGCTAAAGGTTCAAAATCGATTGCTTGGGTTGAACGACGAGGGGCACTGCCCGTCACTTCTGCGATTTAAGTGACAGTTTTATTAATTTCCCACTACTCATCCCTATTTTCCACCCTACCCACTTATCCAGTCTCCAATACCTCTGCAATGGCAGCATATGGTACCGGCAGTGTTTGCACCATCTAAATTTTACAAAAATGTAGTATGAATTTGTTTCAAGTTATTCATTTTTCCAATTATTTGTTATAAAAAAGTACTTACTTAGTTTTTGATATTTGGTCTTCCTATGTCCACCTATGTTAAGGCTTAAGTACAGATCATTAAAAAATAAGTAATCATAATGCCTAGATTTTAACACCTTTAACAACTGTATCTTGTCACTGTGGCATTAAATATTTAAGTAAACAAGCAACACACGTTAAGAATTAACTTAAATAGAATTTATATAGATACTGCATCGCAATAAAGATAGTACAATTCAAATAATGGCGCATGGTCCACCAACAAATGCGTACGTAGCTGTGTCTGAGATAAGCTGCAGCTTAACGCTGGCACAGCAGTCGATGGCTTATCTCGATTTCAATTATTATGCTGGCGCTTTCATTGGTTCGGTGTGGCGATCACGGAGCGGCCGGGAGGGCGCGCGATAGGGATTGGGGCGGTCTCGATTCACGTTATCTGAAATCTCGCCCAAATCGGACTTTGCCATTATACGCTTGATTATGTTCTAAAAATTTAGCGCTGGTGTCTTTGCAATAGCTTCACAACATAAGCATAAGCCTACATATTTTAAGTTTGTATTTGAATTTAGTAACCTAACAATATAGTAATAATTTATTATCTGTGTTAGGTATGGAATGGACCTAAATGGCGCAAGAAGAAAAAATGCAACCAGAGAGACTACGAGTACCTTAAAAGCGTGGCTGAACGAGCACAAGAAGAATCCTTACCCAACGAAGGGCGAAAAGATAATGTTGGCGATCATCACCAAGATGACGCTGACACAGGTGTCGACGTGGTTCGCGAACGCGCGCCGCCGTCTCAAGAAGGAGAACAAGATGACGTGGGAGCCGAGAAACAGGGTTGATGACGATGACAATAATAATGATGATGATGACCATAAAAGTAACGATGGAAAAGACGGACTAGGTACGTATCACGATTACACAATACTTAACAGTAAAGTTATGCTGCCATTTTCAAGTAGGTAGCTCTATTTCTAACAAACACACGGGACTGCGTTTTTAATAAAATAAGTGGGAACCATAACGTTTTACAGAATTTCAAGTATGTAGGTATAGAGTTTCTCTTAGCTAAAATTAGTTTCTCTTTTAGATGGAAAAGACTCGGGAACGGGCTCTAGCGAAGACGGAGATAGACCACAACAAAGATTGGATATGCTTGGGCAAAGAACTGAATCAGAGTGGTCTGAATCTCGCGCCGACAGCGGTCCTGAATCACCTGAGCCTTACGAAAGGCCTATTCACCCAGCCTATCAGCATTTACCTTCCCGTGCTCCCCCAGGCAGCACACCAGCATCAGCTAAGCCAAGAATATGGTCATTAGCGGACATGGCAAGCAAAGAGGGCGATGCGCCGACACCGCCTTCGCCAGCATCTGCGTTTTACCAGTCGGCGGCTGCGGCAGCGGCAGCTCGCCTTGCCCATCCCTACAGCCGACCGGAGCTATACCGAGGCTTATATCCCCCGACTCACCCTGCGGACGTGGCTCTCCTCGAGTACTCTCGCTCGCTAGCGCTGGCTGCGCCCGCGCCCGCGCCTCCAGCTCCTTCACCGTCCTCATCGTCCACGTCGTCGCTGGCCGAGCCACCTCCTCCACCACGGGCCTGACCACAAGCCCCCCGCCCGCCGCTGGCGCATCGACAATAATTTCGATCTCCTCCGATGAGTGCCGCGAGGGTGAACTCGGCCTGTAAATAGCGATAGACTAATATAAATATGTATACATACGTATAAATACGTGATAATAATTATTATGCACCGGTAGAGAAGCTTAGATTTGTGATAGTGGACACATGCGAGCGGTGCGTCACCTGCCACCGCCCGCGCCGTGAGGTTGACAACTCGCAAACGACGTCGACGCTGCGCTCGCGCCGACCGACCGACAATACTAGGTGCTATACAAGTTGGACCTTGCGACATGTTGCTGTAGTTATTATTGGAGGTGGTTAAACGAAGTGATTTCATTCAAAAATAGGTATTAATATGTGTTAAGTTTCTTATACATAAATAAACAACACTGTTTTAGATTATTATTTGTATGTAGTGTAAATTATTATTTCAAATATTCTACTTATATTTAGTGCCTAATTACGTCCAGTGTTTTCTATTGTTTGATAGTTTCTTAAAATATCTAACATTCGAATTTTAATATTTATTGATACGAGGTCAGTAGTATAACGAGTCGTTAATATAAGTTTTTTTTTATCTACAATATATCAATAATTTATATCAGATTTGGTGAGGATTTCGGAAAATCTGTATAGTTTTTTCTAGTCAGAAGACTATGATTGTCTGTGTTAAACATAATTGAAATTACAAACCTATGTCTAATTAATCAACTTAAGTTACTAATAATTTCTCATTAAGTAGGGCTGGCATAAACACGGGTAGCAAAATATTATGTTCAAACACCAATTATTGAATGTTGGATTATTTTAATATTTACCAGACAAGAAAACATAATTGAAAAAAAAAATTGAACAAGGGCTGGTGTTACAGACCCCAGAATCTGAAAACCTATTATATTGTTCTAAGTAAGTAGGTATAGTCAAAAACTTTTAAAGCATGTGGGACCAACGAAACGTGAAATGCGGAAGAGAGTTCGCTTCCTGCGAAATTAAAATAATTAGAGTCCAAATAAAAGTTACTCGCTGCTGTAGTACATAATTGTAGGAAATTTATTGTCACAATTAAAACATCTAGCATTGCTGTTAACTTTTGTTTGCGTAAGGCAGAACGTTATAAAAGTTAAGCAAACCGTGTTTGTGTTACTTACGCGTAATTGGTACCTAATTTCCATTTAATTTTGTGCTAATTTTTCTATGATTACTTAAAACTATCTTAATTAATTTGATTGTTACTTATAATTATGCATTTATTTTCTTGCTTTTAATTGTATTAATAGAACAACGAGCCATAGGTCAAATAGTAGTTTTTAGTGTACAATAATGATGTAGGCTACTATTCTACCTATGGCAAGCAGAGGAAGATAAATATCTGTAATTTTGGACTCTATTTTTTAATATCTTCTGTCACTACAATGCGAAGCTATTGCGATGGTTTTGCTGCAAAATTGTCACTGGTGTTAAACTAATAATTGACATTATATTATTTCTTAAACCTTCACTTCTGCATCTAATGTACAGCGTTGTAAAATAAAATATTTGTAAAAAGAAACACAAAGATCTGATATAACATTTTAATATGCATACAAAATATTATTGTGAATGTGATGATGTCGTCCCCTTCCTGATGCAAGATTCAATATCCACAACGTTTCGTAGTTGCCAGCCCTACACGAAACGGAAATTTGTCTCATCTGTAGCATTTACACAACATTCGTCTTCGTAGCAATTTGTCATAACTAAATAAAAATGGCCTTGTATAATTGTAAACGTTAAACGAATGTAAATTCACTTTGTCGACTTGTTTCTAAACATTGTATGATATTTTTTTTTTTTTCAATATTGTAGAGACTGAAAGTCCAAAATTGAGTCTATAGTTTTGTACATACGTCACTGTTGTAAGTATATATTGTAATAATAACGTGAGTATTTAAGAGAGGTAAATGCAATAATTTTTCTGTATTAGAAGTCCTTTTGATGTAAATAAAAACACGGATGGAAGACGTGAATCTTCAATGTAGTTATATAAACAACGAAAATATGTATATTCGAGTATATACGATATACGAATATCTTAATGACAATGTATATTTTTCATTAAACAACAAGTACTTACTTACATTTCTGAATTCACGTTTACTGTAATAGATATTATAGTAGTGTCAGTGTCATTCAGAAAGCTGTAAAATCAGAATCTATAGTAATATTATATGGGTTTAGTTAAAAACAAAATAACTGTTGATAAAATTATTACATGTTGTCTCATTTTGTTAGCTTCAAACGTCTTTTAACCGTTTTCCCAGAAAGGTGTGTGAATAGATGCAATAAAATTTAATACAGAAATATTTGTTGGTTGTTTCAATCATTTCATTCCCATTTCTTGTATCATATTTAACTATGTAAGAACTAAATCCATGGTGTCTTATCTTTGGTGAAAGAGCTATATATGTTAAATTTGTCAAAAAAGTTTCTTAGTCTAGTTACTTAGTGAACATGAGGCGTTCATTTATAAACGTTCCTTTAAGTCAAGAGACGTTGAAACGTCAAAAAATTAATGGATAAGCAGAAGTTAATCATTGCTGAACTGTAAGCAACCTTTATAAATAAAAGCCTAAAATGTTCACTAAGTAGACAAAGAAACTTTTTTGAACAATTTCATATACAGAGCTCGTGACGTTACCAAAGATAAGACACCAACTGCTACAAACTTATCTTAAATAATAGTAGGTTAGTATCTATTAAGTATGATAGAGCCAATTTGGTCAAGATGGTTCCGACGTGCTTATTGCGATATCGCCGAGAGCCGCTTCAACCGGTCTCCAGGTAAAACTAACATTTACTTTTAACGTTCGATTGTTCTTTGAGCTGACCTACTGCCATTTAAATTCTCACACATACAATGTTAGTATGAATGTAGAAAAATGTTAATTATCTTATTAATCAGACTGATTTGTATTATTGGGAATATTCATGGAGGCCATTCAGTATACGATTCAGGGGTCAAATATAAAAAAAAAACAATTTTTTATTTAATAAATTGTCCAGTATAACTCGTCACATGTATGTAGACATTCGCATTCACTGTCCCAGTTTTTATTATGGATCATACCTCCCAGTCTAACAAAGGACGCTTCATTCCCATGGCCCATGCAAGCGCTGTAATACTTTGTCAATCTAAATAAACTAATTATTTTGAGGTTTTCAACGTGGTTTTTATTTCATTTACAATATCATTCGTTACTGGTGACCATGAATTATCTTGTCTGTCATTTAACCAGTCATGTTGTAGGAACCACATATTTTCTTTACATTTTGGATAATAATTATGATTATGTGATCGAAGTTATATGGTCTTTAAAACTGGATTAATTTAAAAGCAAGGTAAATACTTGTATCAAAGTAACGCAAGTCGCTGTTGATATTATAGTCTACGATATCTCATTATGATGACTACCCTTGACCAGTAGTAAATCTATTCAAAGTGTAACGATATATCAATCAACGATTACCGGGATACTCATACGTATAGTAACAGTATAGCTCATCGCGCCATCCGCCCAATTAGACATCAAAGCATTTCAGCGGTAAACACTTTATTATGAAAGTGCACAAATTTTCATGAACGTAATTGGGCCGAAGTCTAACAAAATACGCATAAATCATCGATGTAGAGTGCTTTGATGTGACCGTGTCCGGAGTGACGTCACACCGCCGTCTGATATGTCGTACATTCATTATTTGCTCACGTATACTAGATGAAAGGCGACCACAATATAAATAAACAAATCGTGGAACAGCCTATGGAGACGTTGAAAGAACTTCATGACGGAATTGTAATGGAATTCATGAGAAATACATGCACTCGAATTGTGTTAATAACTTTCAATTAAAGTGTTAACGATTCACTTATCATAAATTGTAATTCAAAGCGTGAAAAGTTTGTGAAATTAAAATATGTGGGCAGGAATGAAGGAGTACTTGCGGCGTCAATGCTGACATCATGATTCTGAAGTGCGCTGTAAACACTTCGCCAATTCATAAAATAACAAATATGAATTGGATACAAAATAGGTAGTATTTGAATATAAAAATAAAAGTACCTGCACCCAGAAAAAATTCACTGCAATATATTCAGTAGGTGAACTTCCACGTTCTGAGTCCAGTCAGTGGTAACACCTACCGTAATACGGAGTTTCAATAGAATACCTGGCCAGCGTATACTAGTTTTGTCGCACTGATGTGCAGTCGACTGTATCACAAGAATGATACAGTGAAATATTGAGAACTAGTAGGTCCATCAGGTATTTTATTATATTCGGGAAACTTACAGCTAACTTATACAGTGTTCTTAAACAATAAATCAAGTATAACATCAATAAAACGTTGACTACTTTAGATCTCTCCTTAGCAAGAAAGCAAACGAAATACTTACATGGTACATTTGCTGTCAATGGCATCTACGTTAAGAGGGAAGCAAAGTCAAAGTCAAATCATATATTTTAAATAGGCACATAAGACACTTTTGAACGTCAAAAATTACAAAAATCATTAATTGATTTTAGTTGCCCCTTCCTAATATATTCCAGTTTTTCCCAATTCAACATGATATCACATTCGCTATTTCTAACATTAAGTCATTTAAATCGAATGGATATTTTTTTTCCTTTTGTACCATATTATTAACCGTCAACCAATTTTGGACCTGAAGAATAGAGTTATTCACGTCATCAAGTTTTTGTGACCGTCGATCTATGTAAAAAAACAATTATGTGTTATCTGCAAATAACACCATCTTTGGTTCATTTTGAAGTAATTGGGGTAAATCGTTAATATAAACTAAAAATAGGAATAGACCCAATATCGAACCTTGAGGAACGCCGATTTTCATTTCAGACCCTAATAAGTTAATGCCGTTTACTTGAACTTCAACCTTCCTATCCGTCAAGTATGATTTTAGTAAATCAAGAGTAGTATTTTTAATTCCATAGTGCTCCACTTTCAGCAGAATTGTCTCATGGTTTACGCAATCGAACGCCTTAGAGAGGTCGCAAAAGATTCCAATGGCAACTTGTGCTTCTTCCCAAGCATTATAAATGTTATGAAAGATGAAATTTTTATTAAAGTGACGTAACATTTGATTGAACATCAACTTTTCAAAGACCTTACTGAGAACTGGAAGAATTGACACAGGCCTATAATTGCTAGGTTCTTTAATATCACCGGATTTGGACAATAGAACTACTTTACTGTGTTTCACGAAATCCAAAAAGACTCCTTGATCTACATTGGTTTTCAATATGGAAGCTAAATAGGGCGCAATGGTTTCCATGATAACCCTCCAGACTTTTACAAACATTCCCCAAAGATCTACTGTTGATTTAATTTCAAGATCTTTAAAAGCTTTTATAAGACCCTGGGGGTTTGTATGCTGAAACCTGAACTCCAAAGGGCATGCCTTTACATTCTTTCTAAGTAAGGCAGCAGAAAGCGCGGGTGGTGTCCGTAGATTTAAGGGGAATATTATCAAGAAAGTTTTCAAATTCTCTACATCTCACTTGATGTGGCCATGTGCAGTCTCTAAATTAAATTCAGTATTTCGCTGTTTTTCCTACCTGCTTCATTATTTATTATTTACCAGGTTTTTTTTTTTTGGAAGCGTCAGGGTAGCCCGCAGAATTTATATTTTCTTAGGTTTTTTGCACTTTGCAGGTCAGTATCAGGTTGTATGTTGATCTAATTATGATTCGTGACCATAACAAATATGCATTTATAGAATTAAAATAATTAGAAACAGTAATACAACTCCTTAAGTTAATATAATGCTAAAAGTCATGATTGCTCAAATAGTCATTCAATCAGATTACACAACCTTAAGTTGTGTGCAGGCGAATGAAGATGTCTACTATCCAATAAGGGCCAGAAGATGATGGCGCTGCGGTACCAAACGCAGGATTTGTATTGCAAACCACAAGGTAAATAAACGATACCCTTATATGTGTGGTGTAAACTGTAGATATAAGTTGGATATTGATAATAAATAAAATAAATACCTAAATAAATGCTGTGCCTCAGCAGTATTGCCTCAGCCTCAGTGTTGCATCACATCATCCTTCCCGACTACGCCTCTCTAGTCCTAAATTCTTTGAGCGTCACAGATAATCAGTGATGCGATTTAAAATTCACTTACTTCTTTATTCACTTTACTTACTTAGTCTATATTATATTTCTGTAGGACAAGGAACTACTCATGAGATAACGTGAAGGATTGATTTTACGAAATTAACGACCATTATCAGCAGGGATACGTATATGCTTCAGACGCGTCATCCTGTTATTTGACGTCGCAGCGGCGGCCTACAGCAAGCGGTTTAGTCTAAAAATGGTCGAAAAAATTTACCAAAATTTTCATCAATTAAAAGGAAAACAAACGGGATTTGGTGCTTTTCTTTAAGAAATATTTTCCTTAACAGTCGAGTCAACGAAATTCTTGATTGTATAGAGGACAGCTTTGATTGCTTTCAATTTGATGTATTCGTAGTCCGTTGGCGTTGGTAAATTTTATAAATCATCTTTAATAATAAAATTTGCAAAGATTTTTGAAACTTACGATTAAGGATGAGTTTATATTGTACACATCAAGCTATACATTACCAGTATAAACTGATCTCTCATTATATGGAAATCCTATACAATGTGAGACCAGCGTAAACTAGTTTTGTATAGCTTGATATGTAGCCGTGTGTACCTACTTACTTCTTGGGGTTGGCTACCTTAACGATGTCACCGGGACTCAATTAAGAAGTCTTGACTACAAAAGACATGTTATGGATATATTGTGTGTAGTGGATATATTAGAAGTCCAATGGATAGAGTTACCTGGTCATGATGATGTGAACTTCGACGACATCGAAGACTAATACTAGACTAATACTTATTGCTGTACTCTTTGCTTGGCTCACTCGTAACTGCAGAGGACAATGATGAAGACAATAGGTAAATAAATATCATGACACTGAATCACCTGAAAGTGCAATGATGAGCGCCAGAAAGACTTTTCAATATTATTTATTTATACACATTTCTTTTGCCTTAAATAAAGAAAAAAAAAAACAGGTTTACTACGACATTTTATGGAGAAAACTGTAAGAACTTCGGGCTTCAGTGGTCAGAGGTGATACCGCTTATAAAATATGTGTGCAAATCAGGTCAAATTAATAGAAAAGCTTATTTCGTCAAAGTAGAGCTGGATGGATTGAAAAGCTACGCTGCGCATTGCCTACGCAGCGTCTACGCAGTGCCTATGCAGAGTAGACTCTACGTACTACGGCTACGTGAACGGTGAAAGCCTGCACTGCAAAAACACCAACTGCAAGCATATTATTACAGGAAGACATTGCATCCAAGGTGAATTTAATCTTGTTAAAACACAGTATACAGGGTGAAATTTTATTCACCGTTTTCCTCTTAAGGGGTCATTGTACTCATCATTATGAACAACTTTTACTATGGGACCAAACCTGAAATCGTGAAAAAAAAAACTGATGGTTTCTATATTTATGTTCGCATAACTCGTCAAATTTTAAGGAACAGCTGATTATATTTTCGCAATTTCTGGTTTGAGCCCATAGTAAAAGTTGTTCATAAATGAGTACAATGACTCCTTATGAGGTTAACGGTGATCAAAATTACACCTTGTATAATAAAGAAGGCATGCATTTAATCGATTCCCAAATAATTCCCTTCATGATTTCCTTAAAATTCATACAAATTAGCAATAACTTCTTTACTTCTTAAAAATATTAATCGATAAGCTAATATACTCACTTACTGCCTAATAACTGCGACCAACTTGGATGTAACCTTCGCCGGCCGTTGCCGTAGCACCACTCGCTCCGCTCGCTCGGCTCGCGTCTTCGTAGTGACAGTTATAACGGGGTGCCCTGTCCTAGCAACTGCGATTAATTCGGATGTCGCAACTTAGATAGAGGGTTGAAAGAAGCAGAAAGAAAACTGGACGAAATCTATCAACATCACATACTCGGAAGAGCAATAAAATCGTGAACGCTGTTTTTGACTACGATCAGAATATCTCCAACAAATTCAATTGACCCAGTATTTGGCACGATGGCCTCCTGATAGTCTAAGCAGACTCAAGTATGAAAAAGCTGACGTATGTTCCTGTATACCTATGGCTAATTTAAGGGTCACTAAAAACGATTCTTCAGGAATCAATATCCGGAATCCGAAAAATTACGAATGTTCTATGCGTGAATGCGCTGATAGGAACATTCCTAATACAAGTATATAAGTACCGGTAGTTTCTAGTTGAATTGTTGACCAATATCTTCAAATAAAAACATCAGCTAGGTAGGTATCAGATGTTACATACATCATGCGCTCGACGGTAATGAAAACGATTATACTCAAAAGTCGACGTTACGGGAATCGACGGAGGCAATAATTCAAATTCAAAATGTTTTAATTTGAGCGAAGACTAATATATGGTTAAGTAACACTGTCCTTAAAACTAAGTGTTAGTAAACAACACGATAGGATGGCACAAGTAACTGACGGCAGTGAATTACATACGGACAGTCCACTCTGTCAGCAATCATTTTCAGAATAATAAATTAATGTCATAAATAATGTAATTTTAATTCCTAGTGTAATTTTTAATTCCTTGTGTATTTTTTTTAATTCCTAGAGTAATTTTGACATGACAACGTGTAATAAATCGATGATCGCCGACTGCATGCACGAAAAAGGATGACTCATTGTCCCGTTACGCTCATTGTCCCGTTACGCTCATTGTCCTGTTACACTCATTGTACGCTTGCGCCGCATCAATGTTTTGTGATGACGTTGTCACGTTAAACTATCGTCCGTAAACCAACTTTTTTTACCTTTTAATTCCTAGTGAAATTTTGACGTGACAACGTCTAATAAATCGATGAACGCCGGCTGTATGCACGAAAAAGGATGACTCATTGTCCCGTTACGCTCATTGTCTCGTTACGCTCATTGTTCCGTTACGCTCAATGATCAAAGTTTTGTTATGACGTTGTCACGTTAAACTATCGTCCGTAAACCAACTTTAGAGACAACCAATTTTTTTTTAACTATTATTACTCCTGTAAAAAAGAAAGAAAGATGAAGATTGATGAAGATGTGGAAAGGAGAGTATGTAAATGCGGGGAATAAAGTGAATGGTGCTATACATGCGATTGTGACCAACCAGTCGATGCCCAAAAAGGCTCGACTGGCTATTCACAATGGTGTACTGGTGCCTACACTTATGTATGGAAGTGAATGTTGGGTGTGGCAAAAGAAGCATGAATGTAGAATAAATGCTGTGGAAATGCGTTCCTTGTGAAGCATGTGTCGCGTGACTGTGAATGTTAGGTTGAAAAATTATGTGATAAGGCAACAGTGTGGTTTAAAAGAAGATGTATGAAAGAAAATGATTCAGAGGATGAATGAAAGGCGACTTACAAAAGGTATGTATAAGGTAGATGTGAGTGGAAACGCCGGGAGGGACGCCCTAGGAGAACATATAGTGACCCTAATTGGTGATGTTCTTCATAAAGGTCAGGTGCGTAGCACTCGCAACCGGCGTGCATGTATGACCAGATGTATGACTGTAAACGAAGCAAAAGGAGTATGTAAGGAGCGTAGCAGGCGGCGCTCTATAGTTTCTGCCTACCCCCATGGGAAAAAGGCGTGAGTTTATGTATGCATTTCTTCTGTTTTTTATTTCTTCTTTTTAGGGTTCAGTACCAAAATGGTAAAAAGGAACCCTTATGGTGCGACTCAGTCTGTCTGTCCGTCTGTCACAGCTGCATATTTCAAGAACTACTAATCCTATCAACTTGAAATTTGGAATACTTTTAAATAACGTTTGCCCAACTATTATTTTGCAAATAACAATTTTTTTTTTTTTTTTGCCTCATTTTCTGAAAAATTCTAAGTGGGGCTACGTGGGTATGTGGGATATCATATGAAAGAGCGCATTCTCAAACATTTTTTTAGGCCGCAATTCTTCGACTTTTGAAGAAAAAAAAAAAAATAAATACCGTTACCCCCATTTCTCCAAAGTTTGCATAGAGAAAAATCAGAAATTATTCTATATGATAGAAGTTTATGTAAAGATTACAGGATAAATAAAACGATGTCTCTATATAGCATAAATTTTCTAGTATTGCAGTTTTAGGTCAGCGCCATCTCTTGACCGATAGTGGAACTATAGAGGTTATATGGAACAGGATTTAAAGTTCACCCATCCTCCATAGAAAAGGAAGGATCCTCCGACCAGACGGGTATTATGTCTGGTGGGCAACTGCCGGACGGTTGATGTCGGGTTGTTGTATACATGCTAGTCGCGCGGTCAACTCTGATTGCGCGATGCAGGATTTGTGACGTCATATCTTTGATGAGTAGTTCGCATGTGGCGTTGTAGATGCCGCCACAGAACTAATGAATTCTTTTTTGATGGTACGGAACCCTCGGTACGCGAGGCCTATTCCGATTTTATTTCAAAGTCTTATAGTCTATAATAGATATGAAATTGGCTCAGAATTTCCCGACGCCAATCAACATCTTTATGGAGTGACTCATAAGTCATAGTAAATTAAGTAGATATTTAACTTCATAATTCAGTTACAAACTCTCACGCGGCAATCACGCATCATTGTCACCTGAAGATGCTCGCTTTGTTAAACCTTTACCAGACTATATCGCCGTCATTCGGTTCGTATAATAAAGCTATCGAAACGATTCATTATGTTAAAAGCAAATTCTAACGTCGCATCGCACTAAGTGACTTGAGGATTTCATTCAAACTCGTGAGAGCGATATATGCTGACCAACAAGAACGTAACGAAAAAAGACTTATTTTTACAAAGGCGCTCAGGGCAACGTGTTGTGTAAATAGTCCAACATGTTTCTATAACAAAGAAATCTTAATAGCCGATGACGGGCAAAACTCAACATAACAATCTACGAGTTGATTGCTCATAATTTTATGTGCACACTTGGACGTAGGTGCTTGGTAATAAAGCCCACTTCCTCGTGATTTAACTTTAACGTTTACCAAGGCTCTCGAAAATTTGTAAGTTATGTTTCTGTTTATAGGATTAGCATAAAACATGGTTATCTATTGCATACCTGGTTACTAAAGCGTTGTTCGAACGTCGCGATACAGTCTCATTGTACAAGGTTTATTTCAAAGCAATAAGGACTTTAATAACATGTGTTTACAGCTGTTTTTCAGCATCAAGCTCAAGGGGAATCCTTGAGGCAGGAATTCCGATTTCGTAGCGGCGACTGCTATGCCATCTAAAATATTGGACATCTCCATCTTGGTTGGTGTTTTGCTCTTTCTGTGGTCACAAACAATGAGTCGGGATCGTCAAGGGAATGTATGCATACTTTAAAATACGTTAAAACCTTTCTCCCACGTGGATATGTACAATTTCATGCAAGTAAGTCGAGTGAGATGGAATAACACGGCATATTTGTACAAAATGTTCCGTAAATTAATTATTTATTACCACGAGTACCAATAAACAAACACCTGGTTTCGATTATCTTCCAACGTTCATCAAGAATTTAATAAATAAAAATAAAAAATAAAAAATAGATTTTCTGCTTGTTTGAGGCATCACCGATTTGGATCCTATTAATTTCTTTAAACCGACTAGGCCTGAGTTTTAATCCTTAGATTTTAAGCGTATTATCAATACGGACTCCATCCTTCCTATAATGTTAATACAATAGATAAATAAATTAGGAACAAACCTTTATATTAACATTCAGTATAAAACCGTATTTTGCTTGTATCTGAATCGTGATCTGTTAAGGTTGGCAAAAACAAGATTAGACTTATTAAAATATGCATAAACTTGCTTTTAGTTATCGTCTGAAGTTCTGATGTTAATAAACATTATAATTAAAATTAAATGTTCACATTTCCTACTTTAGTTTCCTGACAGTTTTTGAATTAGGTACCCATATATCAATTTTTTTTTTTTTTGTTGAAGTTTAACTCTACGTAACAATTAAGTTCAAAGGTATTGATCTGAAAAAAATACTCATGGTAGTTATATGTTTAATAAAAATTATGTAGGTAATAGCGATTTATAATAAAATACTGACTTCAACCCTAAAGGTGAACTAAGCTCCCACCCAATTCTACGGGGCATCTGAATGATGGCTTGTATTATTTTTTGTAAGCATGCCATGTCATCGGAACGATTGTGGTCGGTTCCCTATGATTTATCGATGTCCATATTACAAATACGACACAACATTATGCGATTCTTTATTTCTTCTTTAAGCCATATTAGTATTCCGCCAACAATCCTGTCCAGCGTTGGTTTTGTCATACCGACTAAATGTTATTTTGTTGGAATTTCAAATAAACAATTGTTGACTTTTTTAATAGGTTTTATTTACAATATAAATTAATGCGGGACTTCAATCAGTGCTGACCAAGTCGGTTGGCATATTTAGAGCGCTCATGAATTAAAACCACGGGATTATGTTTTCTTCCATTTCAAATACAACTTAATTTGTACGCAATAATTAAAACAATTAGGAGTTTGTCCGCATGATACCAGTGCCTTTTGTATGCTTATTGATGTATTTTTTGCAGCACGATGATGCCGTGAAACAGCAGATCTGGAACCAGAGCGGTGTAAATATTAACGACAATCGATTGGTAGGTGGAGTTGGGGAATCCTCAGAAGTGCTCATGATAAATCTGTTTCAGCACGCATGGCAATTAATTGACTGGTGGCACTCCATCGCATAGCTGCGGAGTCTTTATGTGGTCAAGCGGTCATTTGCTGCAGCCCCGCGATTGTGACCAACTGTTACTTTACTGTTATACTACTTCAGCGATGTAATTATTTATGGGCATTTATACCTACATATATCAATTACTCATGCCATTGCATATATATTTTTAATACTTACGAAGATTTACACGTTCGTCGTAGTAGGAAGTAAATCAATGTTATACTCAGCTCATATTAAAATTCATAAAAAACCACCCACTGTGAAACAGGTCTCCATCTCGATATTATCACACTCACGTTATCTCCTTCGTATTATAACTGAATTCAAATTATTATAATTATCTAGGCAGTTACCTAATTATACACAAACGAATGTGTTTTAAGATTCGCCAGGCACCCATACTTAGTAAAAGAATAGTTGTTTTCTTAATGAGCTAATGCAGGCAGTAAAGAGTTTTATGTCTTTCTTTATAGTTTGCTTGAATTAACTAAGCACTGTAACACATTATTAAAATTTTTACTTCGTTAGTTACATTATGTGCGTCACGAATTTCACGCATACATATATGTAAATATATGTATACGATGATAAACATATAAAACAAAATAAAATCTCGTAATTATGCTAAATCTTTAAACGGGTCCGCGTACAATCAGGGCGTGAAGTTCACATTTTCATTTAGCTGCGCACTTTGCGTTATTTGAAAGTGACCCTAAATCCCGCGTCCTCTTTGCAGATAATTCTTAATTTGCATATTAACGAGAAACTTTGCATCGGCAATACCGAAAAATTCCGGAGGTCGAGTGTGAACGGACAGGTGGTGCGGCGGACTAATGCCGGAATATTTCTCAAATCCTCCACCACTGTCGTCGGCGCCGACGGTATGTTGTTGCCCTTGATAGCTTTCTCGTTTCAGCGAGATTCATTTTAAAGGATTCTCCAGTAACGTAGCCCTCGATTTAAATTTTTGATAGCAGTTGCCTCGACTGCCTACTAAAATTGAGTGCCTACGTACCTAGATATTGAACATATTCTTGCCACTTTCAACATTAAGGGCGAAACTTTTCGGTATTGTTTATGACTTCTTGTGACAGGACTTTTATCTATAGGTAAGTTTAGCTGGCTCCAACTAAAATAATTATAATGTTTTTACAACTAGTTTTTATTAAAGTTTTTTTTTTAATTTATTTATATTCAATTAAGTTTTAAGTAATAATAATATGTACAAGTATATAAAAAAGGGAGGGGAAAGAAACAAATTAATAAAATCAAATTTATTAATCAAATTTATTTTTATTTTTTATATTATAATATATATAGGGTGTATCTATTCAAACACAAAATATTTTAAGAGATACACCTACGAGTATAGGTGGTAAAGAAGCCATGGAAACGATATTTTTTTAAATCTGAGTAGGTATATGATAAAAAAAAATTAAATCATTTAAAATTACATGATATGATGATTAATTATCAAAAGGCACCGCGCTCGTGCCGCCACCGTCACCGAGTCCGGGCGGGTCATTCATAGAATTAAAAAAAAAACGTAAGTAAAGGTTTTTTTGCAAAATGTCTCAAACAATTTTAAAATTATAATAATTATTAAAAAAAAATCGCCGCTATGACTTTTTTACCACCTATAGATGTTTCTCTTAAAATATTTCGTGTATGAATAGATACACCTTATATATTTTATATAGAATATTTAAAATTATATGAGTGAGTGCGGTGAGTGCTTAGAGCGTGTGGACGGTAATTATGTGAACAAACAGGGAAACCAAATGATAACTACCTCACGATATTAGAAACGGCTCATTAGGTCTTTAAGCTGAAATGACAGCTCTATAAATAGTAGACAGGCGTCTTCGAAGAGTATATTATTATTTTATTTATTTTTGAATTGTCGGGGCTAAGAGAGAGAGTATTTGTAGTGGAAAGGTGGTGCGATGACAAAACATCTGTTCCGTGTGTGGGAGCCTCCGGCGGCTATTCCGACTAAATCGTTTACCGCGTCCGCGACACCCCGTAAACGAGCTTAATGCGATCGTCGATGACAAATATAATCTTTGCTCTAAAGCGAGTTGACTTGACACTGTTGTTATTCCGAGAAACGGAAAGATTTATTTTTACTCAAAGAGCTAAATATTCAGGTGAAAGATATCTGTGAGGGCGTTGTTTGGCCGACTCGTTAAATCTGTCGACGGAGTCGCGTCTTCTGTGTAATCGCGCCGATGATACCGAAAAATCTGCCCGGATTTCATTGCTTTGATATTCAGTCTCAAAGAAAGAATAACATTTTATTAATAACCCTTCTAGCGAACGTCGGGATTGTTGTTGTTGATCACACCGACAGAAGTTGCTATAGCTGATTATGATGCGTGATTATCAGTTTCAGAGCATTCATCTTAGGAGTAGGTATAGCTTGCTCCAGTTAGACTCAGATAATACCAGGGTCCCCTACCGTGAAGCTAGCTGTATTTCATACACGTTAACAGCTGCTGTAAAGCAATTAATACGACGACGTTCACTCATTTAGTTGTACACATAAAGAAATCTCTATTTTTATTATAACGATCTTGCTTACATTACTTCCTTATTATCACGTTTAGACATTATATTTAATATACAGCGCTAATTATGAACGAGTTCTTTATTACACAAAGTGAAGGCCCATTCACAAAATATCTTAGAGGAGGTTAATCGCCATTGTTATTCTTTTAGGTTCATTTAGGGTTCTGCAAGTTAGATAGATATGTTTTTAAATTATATATTGGAGGTTGCATAGATGTATGCACTGGCCTGTGTGAATAATCATACTTACACATGTCTGTCATGTATTTGAAACAGCATAGTTACGGGTGTTGATGTTCTTTATATTGTCACTTGTGTGTAAAATATAGACCACGAAGTAATATAGTAACTATAACACCACTGCTGCTCTTTCACTTCTACTGTTTTTCCAATATTGTATACCTACGGAGGGGTGCGTAGTTAAATAATAACAGCCGCACGAGTCGATCCAAGGTAAAGCTACGCTTGCCACGGTCGGTTAGTGGATGGGTGACCATCCATTACATATCGAGAACCCTCCGTGCCGAGGAAAGCACGTCAAACCGTTGGTTTCGGCTGTCATTCATAGAACTTTGCCAGTCGTTAACGGTTAGCAAGAAGCCCAAAAAATCTGACAACTATGTCTTACCAAGGATAGTGTTTTACCCAGTGACTGGGTTGTGGAGGTGAGATAGGAAGTCGCTCCATGTAAAATACTGGTATTCAGCTACATGCGGTTTAGGCTGGAAGCAGACTGGGGATGCAGAAATTGATGGTTTTTTTTTAGTTACTCGAACAACTCGTTTAGCATGCTGATTGATTACAGGATCTGATCAGCAATTACCGTTACAGGAAAAATTTTCAGTACGTAGGTACTTATAAAGTTTCTGGATTACTTTGTCAATGTAACTTGTAAACCTTACTTGGAGTATAACCACTTTTAATCATAATCCCTGGTTAGTTTTATTATACTGCGGTAGATTCCACCTACTTATTCAACTTATTTACTCACTGATTACCATAAAACTTAAATGCAACTTATTTTACACAATCTATCTATACTTTTATTATATAAAGCTGAAGAGTTTGTTTGTTTGTTTGAACGCGCTAATCTCAGGAAGTACTGGTTGGAATTGAAAAATTATTTTTGTGTTGGATAGTCCATTTATTGAAGAATATTATAGGCTATATAACATCACGCTACGACCAATAGGAGCGGAGCATACATGAAAAATGTTACAAAAACGGCAAAAATTATTCGTTTTTGAGAGCTTCCGTTGCGTGCGCTGCGTAAACGGTTTAAATTACGCAAATATCATGTATGATGGAATTGTTCCTCTTTAAATGTTCTAAAAAAAGTCCGCAACAGCATATGTCTATCTTTTAAGATTGACTCACTATAACCTTTTTTTTTTTCGAAATTAATGCATTATTTGCGAAGGAGTTTTATCAACATAATATTAATCCTTATCCAAATAAATATGTTATTAATCACAAGTATTTAAATGTAAACAAAATTGTCCTTGACATCACTTGATTTCAATCAACATCTTAGGAAATAAATATCATAATTTTAAAATAACTCCGTAACAAAATAAGTAGTAAATTCATTACCTAAACCACTCTCTCTCTTAAGTGACGTAGACGAAGTTGCGCGGGTCAGCTATATTATAAAGCTATACAGTACAGTATAAAGAAGAGTTTGTTTGTTTGGTTGAACGCGCTAATCTCAGGAACTAGACACTGGTTCGAATAGAAAAATTATTTTAGTGTTGGATAACCTATTTATCGAGGAAGGCTATAAAACATCACGTTAGATCCTTAGTTCTGTGTGGTGCCGGACGTAAAGAATAGCTCCATCCCATTTCCTACCCTGGGTGTCTTAAAAGGCGACTAAGGGATTTACTAGAGAATGGGCAGCAGCGTTCTCTATTTATTTTTAACACCATACTGCGATCGCCAACCCGCCTGCCAAGCGTGGCGATTATGGCAAACCCCCCCAATTGGGGGAAGCCTATGTCCAGCAGTGGACGTCTTTCGGCTGAAATGATGATGATGATGATGAGATCCTTAGGAGCCAAGTAAAAAGAACAAAAGTCAGAAAGAACGCTAAGTGATAACGAAGTTATAGCGTGGGCGAGCGACGGGATGCGACGCGATGGGTAGCCCGAAATTTCACGCGGACTAAGTCGCGGGCAGAAGCTAGTTACTTAATATAGGGAACCACCTCGACAATGAATTATCTATTACTTGACCAGTGCTCACTAATTTAATTAGCATAAGTTGTTATGCTGGATAAACGAATTTAGACGTGTAATTTTTTTGTCTTAGTTAAATGACGTGTGAACACCGACTTGTTAAATTTTTATTTGCTATACAAAAGCATGTTCCTGGGTCACTATACATTTTCACTACGGAAGTTATATTTAAAATGTCATTGTCCTCGCACCCCCCGATACAGTTAACTATGTTTTCAGTTAAGCAATTTTAACTTAGATGTGATTTGCAAAGAACAGTTTTATACATTTTATGAGATCATTATCTTCTTACGAGAGCTACGATATAGGTCGATATACACCAGTCAATGTTACCATCGAATGCCAAATATAATCTTCAATAAAAAAATTAACAGTTTGCAATCTTTAACATCTTGGAAGTATTTGCCAGCGGTTTTAGATAGAGCCGAAAACAAACCTAAGTGCGCAAAAAAAAAAAATACTGCGCATGATTCAACGGAACATGCTAACTCACAATATTAATGTATTTAATTAGGAGTAGCTGTATCAAATGCTTCTGACGACAAGCTTAATGTATTCAATTCCGCCATAGCCTAAACAATACGAGCTTTAATAAAATGCGTATTAAAACATATCTTGGAACGAAACAAAGGTCGTTCACACCGGTTTTGGTTCCTACAAAACGTGGTGTGGGACCGTGACCGTTTGCGTTCCCTCAACCATTCTTAAATTTTTCGAGTACACACAAACAAAAGTATTCGGGCGATAATCAGAATCATTTTTCGAGCAGTAATACGACTTTTAGTCGTTAAAGCGTTTTTAAATATTCAATTAGCTTTCGCGCTTTGGCTTTTCAATGCGTGAACACGTTCCTCATAGTCCATCCAAGTCATAGTTTCTCAACCAGCGGCGGCAACATTAACCGTCTAACGGCTCGTCGTCAGCGTAAAAAATGTCTCCGTAAGTAGGTAGTTAAGAATCCGCTGTACCATTTATTTACAAGAGTGAATCCGTCTTAGAAAAACTAGCATTCAAAATTATTAATGGTTTGTTTGAATGGTGCGTCACGCGGCTCATTGTTGGCGCGCACTCCGTCCGGATGCGCTCGCTGACACTAATTATTCCCATAGTGCTTGAATGATAGATTGCCCTGGACAAATCACTTCTAGCCTCACTCCCAAACAGTAATAAAAAAGTCGTGTGATTAGTTTTTTAAGTCGGGGCCCACCGATTGTCAAAGAACGTGGGCTGACTTGTACCGTTTGTCTAAAAAGGTAATATGTTACTGTAAAAAGTCGAAATGTCCGCGATGCTATCTTACGTAGACTTCTGTCAGATTGGTAAGTTTAATCCCGTTCAAAATTATTCACGTCAAACAGAACTACTTAAAATGTTGATATTTTGAATTCCGTGACCAATCTCTTGTTTATTGACCTTTCCCTACAATGGAAAATCTGAGTGCTTATCCGAATGACGATGTTTCTGCTTACAAATACATTTGCATGCAGTAAATAGAGCACAGGGCGGACCGCACTGCTTAGCGGTAACAACTGAACGTCTAATTAGGAATTTGTTATCTCGAATGGCGACTAATTATGTACCCCGCATGTGTAAACATCTGATTATGACTGAATAAAGAGTCGATCTAAGCAAACTGTGTTTACACTTACATTTTGCGGGATGTTTTAAAATTAACAGTATCTTCTAACTGTGATGTACTATCACGGACATCCAAATCGGCCTACATAAGGACTATTCTTGCTTGCAGCAGGGCTTGTTAACGTTACCAAATAACAAAATAATAACCGTTACGTAACGTTAAATTTCAATGTTATATCTACTAACGTTACAAAAATTTAACGTTACTTGATAACATTACCAGTAATATAACGTTAAATTAACAAAAATACGATAACTAACGTTAATTTAGCTATGTTGCCGTTCTGTGGGTAAAAATCAGGCAGATTCAGGCAACGTTTTGATCGGCACGGCATCAGAGGCGCGGGGGCGGGCTCCCGCCGCGTCTCATGCCTCAGGCCCCACTACTTATATCTCACCTGTTTAAAATAACAATAAAATAAATAGTCGCATAAATAACGTTAAATCGATTACCGTTATTTTAATAATAACGTTAACTCTGTCAATAAAAGGTATCGTTATGAAAATTTACCGGTATTTAAAGCCTTGGCTTGCAGCGCTCGGCCGCTATAGTAACGCTTACCTGTGTTCATCAACTAACAGCATTGCAGCATCAGTTTACTGCTGAGCCCCTTGTTTTTGTAAATGAAAAAAAAAATCCGTAGAAAACCAGCCGAGGTGGTCAGACATCTGTGATTATTATAACAGGTCCTCAGAAATTTATTTTTAAACAATAGTTTTTTTTTTTTTTTTTGACCTCGTAAAAAGGGGCGGTTAACAGGAGTGGATATTCGTTGAGCACGGGATTTTGTTTTGAAAGTGTGCCGATTCGGATGCCCACGATAGTATATATTTAAAAATTATCAGTAGTGAATGGGATCAACCGATGGATGGATAATTATTAATGTCCTCTGCACAATACAAGCCAATAATTTTATATATTTATTAATTTTGTTTGTGTCATTCTAATAGACCTATTTTAGAAAGAACATCATCGGGGGTTATTTTTACGTTAAGAAACTCGCCAATAATTACAAAATAAAAAACTCGACTGTCTTCCGACTCCGTTGTAATTAACATTCTGGCTGTATTATCAGGTTCCCGCGATAAATACGAAAGGAGAAAAATGGTTTTAAACACTAAAACATATATTATGTCAGTTTATTTTTAAATAATAACAGAAAACAATGGTTACTATGAATTTATTTACGTCAATTTTCTTCTTAATCAGGTATTCGACCCCTTAAAGAGATTTGCAGAAAAACGGTACACTTGGCTGCTCGTTTTGGGTTATTGGGTGTCAAAACTGCATGTTTGAGAAATTATGATAATCTAAGAAGCTAATACCTAATCCCTATGCCTGTTCAAGTTACCTATATTGATTTCGTGAACGATACCTTAAAGTTGACCTATCAACCTCAAACAAAGTAACGGAGATAACATAACAAATCGCTTCGGTAACTGCGATACTAACTGAAACGATAGCGTCAATCGAGGCGGGGGCCGTACCGCGCCCAATGAAATATTATCTCCTGTGTGACTTACGAGTACTGGCCTCTCAGCCAAGCATAATGACATTTTAGTATTACAACATTTTATCTACACGAGACGAAAAGTTTCAAGATAAGTTAAACGCCAACTGGTATATTGTTTCAGAAAGTTGACAGCCGATGTAATTTGTTAATGTCAAGCGGCGTTTGCGGCGACCGGCGTCACAGCGACGTATCTGCGCCCGCGGCCCGACCGATCTAACCTAACCTAAAAATACACGGCGACACCACTTCGCCCCAGCTCCTTGCCTATCTGTCGTACTGATTTAAATAATGAGATTTATCATTTCTGTGTGCACAAACTCATAAAATTATTATCTGGCATCGTTCTATTAGATACATTATTTAGTAAAGCTTCCGAATAAAGTAGTGATAATAATTCACCTGCTCGTTTAAAATGCGTTCTGTGCTATACCATTAAACTTACTAAAAATCTGAATGACGGATTATTAATAGATGTTTATGATAAACGTCAAGTTACGCCCACCTACATAGCTTATCCTTAATCTTATGCTAGATTAAATAAATGATGAACACTATGATTGATTTTCATGTTTAAGTAATGCGAATATTTAAAAGGAAAAATATCACTGCTATTATTAATATTAATATTTTTTTCTCGCTTACACCTCACAATAAAAGAAGAAACCCAGGAGAACAAACATTTTCCCATACCTAGTGAAATTTATAGTCACGAAGTCAAAGTAAGTAAGTTTCAGATGTTTAAGGAGCTGAACCTCGAAAGAGGCTAAGCAAGCAGGTAGGTACCGTTACCGTACGCATAATCCTGAATTAAGGTTATGGATTTGCAAGGTATGAAAATTAGTCGGTAAACATATGTGGCAGGGCAAAAAGCCCTATACATATAAAACTAAATCATGCTTTAGACAGATTTGCCTCTCTGAATTTGGTTTCCGAATTCCCGGGAAGTTGGGAACGGATTCAATAAAACCGGCCAAGAGCGTGTCGGACCACGCACAATGAAGGGTTCCGTAGTTGGTATGAATTTATTCCAAGAACAAACTTAACATCGTAGTTGTAAAACATGTTCTTCCATACGGAATGTATGGGAGAACATGTTTTTCAACTGTAAATGTAACTTGGTTGACTATTACTCGGTAACTTGTGACGCCTACTTGGCTATGATAGTTTTTTTTTAACTTCGTTATATTATATACTACTGCTGTGATTTTTTTTACATATCCAAGTACAAGCATTTAACTCTAACTAAAATTAGCACTTTAAAGCCTAATATTTCAGAAACGGATCCCTTAATCGAAAAATAGTTTTCGCAAACCCGCAATATTTTTGAAAGACCCATCCAACAACACCCCACAATATAGGGTAGGCGAAACAAAAAAAAAACCATCCCCGCTTTACATGTACAGGAGGTACCCTAAATAACTATTTTTTTCATGATCTTATTTTACAACTTTGTCGGCGTGATTAATATGTATATCTATGCCAAATTATAGCTTTCTAGTACTAAGTCTCTGAGCTAAGCTGGGGACGGACAGACGGACAGACATGACGAAACTATAAGGGTTTCTTGATGACTACGGAACCCTAAAAACGAGTTAAGATAATCCGTTGAAGGACAGACTGAGAACACATAGTAAAAATTCCTAATTCAAATATTTTTTCAAGGCGTGCATATAACATGCAAAAAACCTGCAGTGCAAAAAAGTTTCAAATATTCATGTTTTTATTTTTCAGTGCTTATGCGTATATCCCGACGCAGTACCTACTAATTCTACCTATTATTTTAAGCTTATTAGCTATTATGGTCTGAATGCGTTTTGCTTTATAATTATCAAACTTAAAGATATAAAGAGGTAATAATCAGTTTTAATTATGTACAATAGTTAAAAATTACACTAGGTTAGGTTAGATCCGAGTCTATTAAGTACTTACATGGACTTCAACTTAACTAGCCAAATTACACTTTTACCTACCGCATTGGAAAAATATAGGCGTGATAGTATCTTAATATTTTTCTCAAAATCCTCGATTCATTATATCTATATAGGTGGCGGTTTAAAGAAAAATTATGTTAAATGACGAATTTTGGAAAAGGACATTGGGCAAAAATGTAAGGGGCTTGGTGTAAATATGCACCACTAAAGTGACCATGTCACTGAATACTCAATTAAATAAGAAGTGACTTTTATTAACTTTTTATTTAATAATTAAAGCCTACACGGCTTGATGGTTTGCCGAGCAAATCACTTCTCATTCATTCCCTGTCAGACATAAATCTAATAACCTCGCGGACACCGCTCCTTTTCGATCCTTGGTCTACCTACAACTCATTGAAAGATAAAGAGACAATTGTGACAATTGACCAGATCCAGGGCCGGTTACTGAAGAGATATGCTCATGTTCTATCCCCGACTATTACCCACATCTGTAACCTCGCCATATCAATAGGGAAATTTCCGCATGCGTTCCAATCCGCAATAATAAAACCCATAAATAAAGGTGGTGACAGGAACTGTGACAACAACTTTAGACCCATCCTATTGTTCCAACACTCTCTAAGGTTTCGGAGCGCCTAATGAATAACCGGTTGATTAGGTTCCCCGAGACTAACAACCTTCTTTCATCTTCTCAGTTTGGGTTCCGGTAAGGTAAATCTACTAATGATGCGGTATACACGAATTGGTTAGCTCGGTCGTAACCACTTTGGATAAGAAAATAATATCTAACGGTGTTCCTGGACTTGGTAAAAGCCTTAGACACGGTTTATGTCCCACACTTATTGAGAAAACTGAAAAAAATGAGAGTGTGAAGTCTTCCTCTAAAATTATTTCAGGACTACCTATCTAATGGGTGTGGAGCCGGACGTAAATAATAGCACCACCCCATTTTCTCCCGTGGGTGTTGTAAATTTTTAACACCATACTGCGATCGCCAACCCGCCTGCCAAGCGTGGCGATTATGGCAAACCCTCCCAGTTGGGGGAGGCCTATGTCCAGCAGTGGACGTCTTTCGGCTGAAGTGATGATGATGATGATCTAACAGGAAACAGCAAGTTACAGTTGACAGTAGGGTGAGTAACGAACTACCAGTGACTTTTGGAGTGCCTTAGGGCAGCATACTTGCCCGACCCTCTTCTGATCAACATCAATGACCTCTGTCAACTCCACCTTAGTAATGGTAAAATTTTTACATTTGCCGATGAGACGGCCCTCTTTTTTAGTGGTGATAGCTAGAGTGAGGTATTTGATGTGGCTCAACAGGGTTGTTGATAGGTAACAGAGAAATGTGCTGACGCTCAATGTCATAGCATTTGCACTACGATCGGACGCGCTACACCCACGTTCAGTTTCTATAATGTCCCACACGTGCTGATCTTTCTACCAACCATGTTCATGTTCTTCTCTTCAAAGAACCAATCACCTTATATATCTTGGAGTTTTATTGGACCAATTCCTCAGCTTCGTAATGGGATTATTAAACATCTTAAACATATTAAACATCTTCGTAATGGGATTGCACAAATTACTCATTTAAATCTTTAAGAGTCTAAAACACGTAGGCGACCTTCGAACCATCAAGAATGTCTACTACCTTGTGCCAGTCGTTTATAGACTACTGCATCATATCCTGGGGTGGTGCTGCTAAAACCAACTTGATAGAGGTGGAAAGATCTCAACTTGCTATACTTAAGGTTGCTGCGGGCCTTCCCTACAATCGACTTGTACAAAAAGTGGGAGAGTGTCTATAAGACAAACTTTCGTTCTGCACAGTCAGAAACTTGAAACTGAGCACAAATACTACTTAAGCTAAATAATAAACATCATAACGAGCCCTGGCTGGAGGCATTAAGTTTTTAGGAGCTTAAGGCAACCACAGGAAAGTCCGGTTAAAGAATCTCAACCCCTCGTGGTTAACTCTGAGATGCCCTAGATAATAATAATAATTAAAAAAACGATGAATTTTTCAAAACTACCCTTTAAAAGGTATGGGCACTCTATCCCCAAAACTAACACCTGGTGGTTAATTTAATTTTTGATAAAACTAAAATTCAAAGGACCATTATGATATATCCCACTCCCAAAAACTTTGTGGTTACCTCATCATGATTACTAGTAAAATCAATCCGGAGAACTGTTACTTAGTAGCAATTTAAACAGTTATTTAATTTTCCACGAGGTTTGTTAAGACAATAATAATGATCAAAGTTTTTTTTCCAAAACTAACCTTTAAAGGGGACGGAGGGGATGATGAAATTCGTAGGGGAAAGAACGAAATTCGCGCGGATGAAGTCGCGGGTGAAGTGCTAGTCATTACGGCATTATGATATAAGGAATATCAAATGCTGTAATGACTATCACTTCGCCCGCGACTAACATCATTATGAAAAATATGGAAAAAAACTTGCTTTAAAGGGGATGGAGGGGCTGGTGAAATTCGTAGGGAAAGTACGAAATTCACGCGGACGAAGTTGACTCTTTGTTTTATTTTGTCACAGACAATTTTCTGTCCGGAAAACTAACTGCAAATGATGTTATCCTTAGATTTACCTCATTTTAATACTTCAAGCAAAAATTACTTGAGAAAGTACCTAAACGATAAATATTTACTTATACATGTCTAATTTTATGCCCATCATCCTGTAACACAAATAAAAGGTTTGATAGCCAGGCCAACTAGAATGCCGTGTTCTAAAAACAGCTAGTAATCCCGGCTCCTAAAATTCCCGTCATTGGGAATTTGAATACCGGATTTAAGACTATTTCCCAAAATACTGAATTGACAAACATTGTTTTCGCACTGGAAGTGTGCGTAGCATAGGTGTTGATGGACGCCGCATTTAACCCACGTGGTGCCGTTCGAATGCAGAGTTTCATGGAAAACACTAAACACAAATGGATGCGTACGAGAAAAACCTAGCATTGACTGTTAAAAAAAAAAAACATTCGAAAAGCGAAAGAGTCCTAAAAGGCTATGGCAAAACGAATTGTAAAGGTTTCAGTTAACTGCATTAAAGAACTCTTTTCCAATTATATTTATTAAAGTCCATTCAAACATTTTCGTCGTTATTGTACAGTCAGCCTCATCTTGGATTCACTGTACGGTCGACAAAAGTTAATAAATATTGTATAACTTAATTTAAGGTATATATTTTAATACAATACTATGGAAGAATGATTGCTTAATACGTATTAATATACATACCAATGGTGTTTTTTTTTGTTTTTTTTGTTTTTCGTTTGACCTCCCCGTTTTGTAACACGTTACACGTATCTACGTAATAATGTTGTAAAATTTCAGGTGACTAGCTTTTGCGAAAGAGGGTGCTCAAGCGAGTGTTATTTTTGAAAGGATAATATTTTTGTGTTCACCAAAAATCTTAAGGTACATCTATGTATGCATTTCTAAAATTTTATTCTTCCCCGAAAAATACTGATCGTGCACCAAATATTAAAGGTTAGGTTAGGTTAGGTTATATTTTGGTGCACATTCAGTATATTTGGTGGAACACAGGCAAAATTAGGTAAATGAAATGGGAGTACTTTTAAATAAAATTGAAGTACTTTTAAATACCATCCTTTTTGAAATATTTGTGAAAAATAGTATAGTTTGACTTCTTGGTTGAAGGTTATTTATCAAAATAAATTATATCTAAATATATAAAACAAAGTCGGGTTAGTTACACCATTTATAACTCAAGAACAGCTGGACCGATTTTTGTGATCTTTGATTCTTTGGATTTTCCTCTGCCCCGAATAGCAGAATAACTATTAAAACATACAAAAAATGCACTTCTTTTTGTTGAAAATTTGAGATTGAGTACGGATTAAGGAACGGGGTACAAGAAATTTTACGCGGACAAGTCTCGGGCATAACTAGTTAGTAATGAAATAGAACTTATATAATGTTAAGTAAACAAACGTATAAGAAACCTAATTACTAGGCTGTGAATCTGTGTACTTACCAGTGCATTAAAATGAGTTCTTCAACTAATGAGAATTGAAATTAAAATTAAAATAAACTATAAACAAAGTAAACTCTACTCCGGTTTAACAGACTATATTATGAGCTGAAATCCTTATAAGTTAAATACCCGCGTTAAGTTAATAACTTATATATATATATATATATATGATGAGATCCGTCACTGTTCTACGATTATGACGATATATATATATATATATATATATATATATATATATATATATATATATAATCGCCAACAGCCGTCATAATCGTAGAACAGTGACGGATCTGAAATTTATGTTGAACTCTGCCGCGCGTGCAATAACAGCAGTAAGTATATTTTTTGTCCAAATAGAGTCAAACATAGATTCGGAATCAGCGCAATGAGCTGATTCCGAATCAATGCTCAACTAAATTTGGACAAAAATTATACTTACTTATACTTACTGCTGTTACTGCACGCGCGGCAGAGTTCAACATAAATTTCAGATCCGTCACTGTTCTACGATTATGACGATATATATTTATAATCCCCTTTAAATTTCCTATATGTTGATACGTTTGGCTTTTTTTTTTTTTAATTAATGCTTTACTATTTCGCTTCAAAACTCCGCCAATAAGTTTTTTTTTTTTTCAATCTCTTGGGTTTTCAAGTTTCGAACTTAACTGTCGAAATCCATCCAGCTGTTTGGAAGATAAGCAAATATACATCCAAGATACGCGCGAAAATCATAACCCTCCCTTGGCAGTCGGGTAATAAAATTGAAATGTCTGTTTGTCATGTCAAAATAACAGCTTTTCCTAAATGTAAAACTAAACTACAAAAGTAGGTATATGGTACTAACACCAAAAAAATTTTATTTTATTTTACATGTCGGTCTGTCTATCTGTCTGTTTGTTTCGGCTAATCCCCAAAACGGCTGGACCGATTTTGACGGGATTTTCACTGGCAGATATTTTTTTATGAGAGAACATGTTTTTCAACTACAATGTTAAGTCTGTTCTTGGGATCAATTCATCCCATCTACTGAATCCTTCATTGTGCGTGGTCCGACACGCACATGACCGGTTACTTATTTGATTATCTATACTTCCCCACTTAATAAAAATTTCATACATACATAAACTCACGGCTTCTTCCCGTGGGGGTAGGCAGAAACTATAGAACGCCACCTGCTACATCATCATCATCATCATCATCATCATCATCAGCCTATAGCAGTCCACTGCTGGACATAGGCCTCTCCAATTGCACGCCATTCAGCTCGATTCTCAGCAACTCTCATCCAGCTGCTACCAGCCACCCTGCGAAGATCGTCGCTCCACCTAGCCTGAGGGCGTCCTACCTTACGTTTGCCGATTCGCGGTCTCCACTCAAGAATACGTCAAAAAATTTGACAGTGTTTGTATGGCAAATCTGTCAAAAACTCACAATGAAGAGACCATTGCAACGTTTGTACATTAGTAGACTTGGCCCCCAGGTCGAGCTGCTTCCTCGACTCTTTCTTGTGCTGCTCTTATATTGTGTTACACGTTACTGTTTCCAATTTCCTCGTCTGAAGTCTCGCTACTATCCGTTTCAGGGTTATTGTAAATATCGCTAGCAGCTTTCTTGATCTTCTCTCTATCTTAAGCCGTGTCCATCCAAAAGTTGATTTCCTTGCTGAAGTACGTCATGTCCTGTTTTAGGGTATCATTCCATGTAAAAATAGGACGGCCTACTTTCTTTGATTTGGCCTTGTACTGCATGGCTGCATGTAACAGATGTGGTTCACGGCGCCTGTGCACATGTTCGTGATAGCACATCCTCTGGTTCTTGATGCGTTTAGTTACCGTTTTTCCGTCTAATATTTTATGCATTTTCCTTTGTCTTGGTTTATTCCTAGCATGGTTAATCAAGTCTCTCATGATAACTTTCTCATATCTTCTTAGTCATGACCTGTTGGCTTTAGTAAGTGCCGATACTTTCAACCCATGTATCATACAAAGTACGATCAGCATTCGGTACATGAGTCTGGCTAGTTTCCAGTCCATCTTAGAGTTTGTTATGAATGGTAGTAGAGACTTTGCATTTCTAGTGGCCTGCTCATAACGTTTTTTAATTGTGCTTTTTCTGCTTAATGTAGATGTTATGTATGTGCCTAGGTATTTAATTTCGTTGACTGTAGGTAGTTTTATTCCATTAATGGTTACATCGGTCGTTTTCTGTGTAGCTATGGGGTCCCTAATAAGTATTTTTGTTTTTGTTTCGTTAATTTGGAGGCCAACGCTAGCTAGTATAGTATACGATTCCTTCTAGCCCTTCTAGGTCATCTGAAATGAAGATAAGGTCGTCCGCGAATGATAATACTAGAGGGAGTGAGATTTCACGATCTTGGTCTAATTTGATTAGTTGAGTTTCCTCTTCTAGGGTTCTTAGAACTTCGTCCATGACTAATGTGAAAAGGCGAGGGGACAGAAGACAGCCTTGTTTGAGTCTCTTTCCTTTGATAATCCAGCTGCTTTGCTGGCCGCACCATTTTATGTGTGTTCGTTAATTCATACAGACCTTGATTACCCTGTTTATTAATGTTTTGTTAGCTCGTTCTATTAAAATATCTCGCTGTACGTTGAGGTCGACGTTGTCAAAGGCTTTTTCTATATCCAGGGCCAGTACATAAATTATATAACATCCTTCCTTATATAACAAAAATTAAAATTCATCCCCTAAAGGGGTTAAATGGGAGATGAAAGTTCGTATGGAAGTTCGTAATTTTTGCCGATGGGAAATCCCATTAAGCACACGGCTTGTAAAGTTATAACTGCCAAATAGATAACGAAAGACACACGCAGCATTTATATCATAGCAGCAACAAGGTTCATATCGTGATTTATTCGTAAAAAGATTATCCTGATCATCCACCAAGCCCTAATTCCCGAGGGGCCCGTCCCTGATAACTCTGTATCGCGGGTGCTCTCGTTTTCAAATAAGTAAATTAACGTGGAATTGAATTAAGTTTCGTCCCGAGTTGAGATTATGGCGATTTAGTGAGATTATCTGAATGTGTTAAACGTCGCCGTTGGGTTGTAATGGAAGGGCGTGGGTCAGGCCCATTGTTTAATTATAGATAGTGCTCCGGTATAAAAGCCACGAAGCGTGGTCAGGTTTTACTACTCATATTTATGTTTATACGTAAGAAGGTACCGTTTTTATGACTCTATTGTGGACGGTGGTTTAACTTTATAATGCGTAATAATATCACGTCATTTGGTTTTGTTTAATTGCTATTTAGCTTGTAATTTAGATTTTTACCGTTGCCTCACTTTCTTGTCCAGGTCACTAGGTGTTTTTAGTAGAGTAGGTACAATTGTCATGGCTGCATATACTGTGATTTGTATGATTGAACTGTATCTTAGAGGGATGTTTAATTAATATCTTTTTACAACTAGGTACGCAATCATTTGCAGCTCACACTATATGTTGCCAGCTTGTCAGTGTAAATACAGATTTTATTTACTTTTACTGCTTTTTAGTACAGAGGAAGATTTAACAAAGAAAACACTTGCTTTATAAGTATCGATTACTTTTTAATTATGAAGCAATTGCATAGGTAATAGGCCCCGATTTTTGAAAGCATGTGAAAATTAAACAATTAGGTACTCGCGATAAGGAACACAATTAAACTTTGTCTTTATACACAAAATCGAACTCATTGACTGGCTTGGTGTTCGAAACGAAGCGTAAGTTTAGGAAGACTTTTTTTTCCCTTTTAACGGGGACCAAGCCTTGGCGTGTTCGAGTCTCGGTAGCTATCGTAAAGCCGCGTAGAGATCGACGCCGATAATTGAAAAAACGTTACGACTGCTGAATCTTAACACCGATTTAAAACTGCGATGGATAAATTAAAAGAATCCAACCCCGGACGATTGTTTTTCTTTCCGATTCTTTGCCTCCGATTTAGCCGATAAGCGTGTTCTGAGCGAACTTTATGTTCCGATTGTACTTATGTACATTGTGTGTAGGTGGCGCTGTGTCGTGTGCTTTTACCAGTTCTTTTTAATTTTAATTAAAAACAAAATGTATTACAATTAAAGGACATTAATCGTAGTAGTTTCTTTGGGGCTTTAGGATTCTTAAGGCTGTTTTGAATATTTTATTCGTAAGCCTTGTTACGTACACTGATTTTAAACTCGTTTTCACCTATTGACTACTAGATTATTAGTACGCAGAGTAAAGTTCAACGTACACGTTTAAGCACTGCACGTGAACCTTCAAACTGCAACGCACACTTAGAGGCATCGTATTGGCATCGCGTCGGCTTACGCGCGGCGGTGTGTTAGCGAGCATTCGAGTCAAATATAGCATCAACCGAAAATAAGACCCTAGGTGAGGCTGCTATCAACCAACCTCCACCAAGCGGTAAGCCCGGCGACGCCTAGCCGCAAGCACGGCGTCGTCCCGCGGTAAGCACGGCATCCAATCTGTGTCGCCGCGGCTGTCTTTCGGCAATGCTGAGCCGGTCCGGTCACGGGCTTACATTGGGATGACGCCCGGTTGACGCCTGGTAGACGACTATAGACGGTAATGTGCGCGATGACCTAAAAGTATAGAAACATAAGGAATTTATCCTAAAATCTCAGTGAGTAGGTACAGTACTCGTACCTACCTACCTATTGAAAATATTTTGTTAAGTTTCAATTAATTGAATCTGAATGCTTGTTTGTTCATTTTGGTGTCTGATTATTGTTTGATCAACCGGAAAAGCCATCGGAATCGATTTTATAATACATGATTAATTTCTGTCAAATTAATTTAATAAGAATATGCAAACACTTTAATACTAAAATAAAAAACTAAGTAAAAAAAGAAATTTTAGGTATTTCTCAATTAGGTACTCAGCTCATGCTATTTAAGCTTCTGCGTTGAATTCAAACAATTCCGCCTTACAACTTAACACCCTGAGTAGTTAAAATTGGTATAAGCGTGTTATAAAAGGCGAGGGAGTACGGTCGGAACAATAATTCACAAAAACTGTGAGCGGTTAATGTGCTCCCGGGCCTGAGGGCGACATAATCATCCGCAAAACTAAATTTAATGCTAATAGCACTTTTTAAAATAAAACCTCGACAGGGTTGGGCGCTTAGTGGCATTATTTAAAGTGATTTTAATTATGTTGAAAGCAGATGACACAGCGTTCCCTCCTCTTCATTGTCCGTTGGCGACCGTCGCTCTCCGAAATCACTTCCAATGGGTGCGTATTGGCGCTTTAAGTTCTTGTTGATACGTACACTTAACTTCAAATGCTACCTATGGCTAGACGCAATGCTAATCAGTTCTAAGTGTTAACGCTATCGCAGAATATTTTGTTAACTTTGATTGAAGCCATTTAAACTGCATTTACCCTGATAGGTTATGTGGGTTCCGTCTATCCTTGTAGGCACCTGTTTTACATACAAAGCAACAATTAAAGGTGATCAAAGACTCAAGTTCACATGATCTATCCTTCATTATTACAACATCATTGCCCTTTTGCTGCAGACGGCATTTTATGGGGTACTGTATTAAATATTACAATAAAATACCTTCAATTAAATGAAAGAAAATTTAAAACTCATATTAAAAGCACACTTTGTAAACAAGCATATTACAAATTAGAGGATTATATCCAAGATAAGAATGCTTGGAAACATGCTGGTCCTGCTCCATAGGACAATTTAGAGTCTAGACAAAATCAAACTGGTTTCTAATTTAACTGTATAATTTATAATTTTTATGATATTAATTTTATTTTCTGTGATTAATATAATTTAACTCACACACTGACTATATGTTAATTTTTTAGGAAAATCATATACAATGTTTTTAAATATAAGAACACCATGTATCTAGGTATCGCATTTATTATTTTTTCTGTCTCTACTTCACTTTTCATTCTTTTTACCAATTGTGGTAAGTATTTTTTATTCTAGGTACATTGTCTTCACATAATTATTAAATCATGTATTCAAACTAATAAATTTTTAATATTTTAAAAGAGTAAATATGGAGCTTCTTGCCCATTCTTCTCCATACATAACTACCTTTTGGAAGGGGCAACTAGAATCAATTAACTATTTTTGTAATTTTTGACGTTCAAAATTGCATTTTACGTGTCTATTTGAAATAAATGATTTGACTTTGACGAGTCATAAGTTTATTTGATGAACAAATCACTCATGACGAGCTGGCGACCCAATATCACAAGTAGCGGTGTATGTATCTAATAGTCACGTAACTTTACACCGCGTAGTTGCTAGACTAGGACCCCGCCAGTGCGTGCCTCTAAATCCGACGAAGCCAATAAATCACACGAAGGCAAACATTACGAGGGCTTTCTATGTATACTGTTACGCATACTGCCCCCCGTTTGTGTACCACGAGCCGGTGTTTGTGCTCGGCTAGTCGTTACAAAAGCAGAGTGATTCACAAACATTCATAGAGCACCCGGCTCAGTAAATGCGCATCGATGTCAAACAGAACGATGACAGTGCCACAACGGCAATTTGCCGCCACTAAATAACTCGTTTTGTTTTAATTAAGCTTTCAATTTGTTCACATTTTAATATCAACTAGCTAGACTATCGGATTCATATAACTCATGCATATATTCGTGATATTGATTGAAGCTTTAATTGATATGTTTGTTGATGGGCATGACCCGATTCAGTTTTGTTAGCGATGTTTTGTCTAAGATATCGTATAAGCGAATTAATTTGATTTCTGAATCACGCACAAGTCTGGCAATAAAATATTTTTACTTTTATTTTCCAGGGAATCCGGTGGCAGAATCAGGAATTAAAAGTTAAATTAAAAAAGAACTTCTAATGATACACGTTTATTTCAAAAACTATTACAAAGAAGAAAAGGGCGGTAAATCTAAATGTTGACCGTCACGTCGGATACACTCTTGGATGATATAATATATATGACATATATGATATGATATATAGATCTGTGGTATGAGCCATACTTTAACTGCGGGTGTGTGTATGAACCACTCGATTACTTATTTTGGATAAACCGTCAAGTGAGTTAACCAGAAGTAAACCAATTTTTCTCGATAATTGTATCCTTCAGAGCCTTATATAGCAAATAATCATCATCAAATTATCATCAAATTTAGTACCTTAATTAATGCCACAAGCAATCGGAAAACCAGGTAGAAGATTCTAAATATCCTAAGGATCCTAGGCAGAATTCCTGCTAGGGTTGCGGGTTTGTCCGAAAGGGATACCGTGGCCCTGGCACATAGGCAACTGAAGGAACACGGGTAGGTTTTAGTCAGTAAAAGTCTGACACGCCCTACCGCTTCGCCCAGAGATATTTGATAATTTCCCACCCAAAAAAAAAAGGGAGAAGCATAAGCTGCAATCAGAAGCTTTTAAGATTCTGTCAGTCTACTGCACACTCCTCCCAAGTTGCGACACAAGACCTGGTTTTTTGGGTTCAGTAGTTTACAAGGAACCGTTTCGCCATTTCTGTCCGTCTGTCTGTCCGCGGCTGAACTCAGAAACCCTTAGTACTAGAAAGCTGTAATTTGGCATAGGTTTACATATTAATCACGCCGACAAAGTTTTGAACTTTTTTTTTAGGTTACCTCCCCTACCCGATAGCGGGGATGTTTTTTTCTCTCGTCTATCCCATGGTATGTGATATCATTGGATAGGCCGTTTTAAAATTTTGCGGGTTTGTGAAATCCAGTTTTCGATTCAGGGATCCGTTTGCGAAATATTAAATTATAAAGCACAATTTTTTTGTTAAAGTCAAGTGTCCCCTCCCCCCCTACCAGCTAAATGGTTCATTTCATCACCTATATATAACGAAGTTAAAAGGAACACTATCACTGAAAAGCAGACTTTACAAGATAACGAGTAATAGTCAACCAACTCACATTTTCAGTTGGAGAATTGACCGTCAGGTATATCGATTTAAGAGAAAACATGTATTTCAACTACAATGTTAAGCTGTTTCTTGGGATACATTCGTTCCAACTACGAAACCCTTCATTGTGCGTGGACCGACATGCACTTGGCCGGTTTTTACTTTCAGTAGCCTCAGCGCTCCGTCTTCGTCCGCTTCAAAGAATGACTTCTAAAAATCGAAATCTGAAGGTGGTGGTTCACTTGTACACTCTAAACTTCTCTAAGGTTCTTCGAGCTTCTACGTGGGGCGAAGGTGAGTAATGCACTAGCACAAGAGCTGTCTCGTATCATTATCTGTCCTAACACATTTGAATTCAGGCTTGAACAACGAGATGATACCGTCTAAGAGTTTACAAACTTACTTTGGTAGTTTGGTTTACATGGGAATTTTTTAATATTATTTTATTTACCTTTGATACAGATTCTGTTCTATTTTGTGACTGTGAGAACGTTGTAGACCTTGTAGCCACAAAGGTGGTTCGATTTCTTGACCATATTCTATTTTGTTAAGTACCTGGTACTAGAGGATTTGTACCGTGTGGTGCCGGACGCAAAGAATAGCACCACCCCATTTCCCTACGTGGGTGTCGCAAAAGGCGACTATGGGACTTACTAGAGAATGGGCAGCAGCGTTCTCTATGCATTTTTTTGAAACCATACTGCAATCGCCAACCCGCTTGCCAAGCGTGGCGATTATGGCAAATTCTCCTCTCCTCCATTTTGGAGGAGGCCTATATCCAGCAGTGAACGTTTTTCGACTGAAATGATGATTATAGGATAGACTGCCCACCCATATCTGTTAACACTGTTATTTTAATAGTACATTACTTACCAAGGGCTGTAAAAGAAAGAAAGCCCGAAACCGCAGGTATTTGTGACCCGAGCCGCAGGCGAGGGTTGTAAATATGCGACAGTGGGCTTTCTTGTTTATTGCCCGTAGTGAGTACACAATTTTACGTCTTCACCTGGCCACAATGCGAGTTTTACGGTGTAACGTAAAATACTTATTGGTAAAGCTAAGAAATAAAATTATATCAATTCAATAAAATATTAAATTTTTCAATTCAATTTCGTTCCAATTTTTATAAGAGTAACCATATAGTTTCTCTCCAGCTCTTCTCCATAGTAAGCGACAAATTGGAAACTTGCATCTAGCTTCTATCGTTTCATAAGTGCCCATGTAGGTTAATGAGAAATAAAATATTTTGAATTTGAATTGACTTGATTTTAGGACAGCTTTATTTTAACTGCAAGGTAATTTCTCCATCACCTTTTCTGTTATTAGGATAGAAAATAGTCGATGCAACACAAAACATTATTTGAATTTTGATTTAACTTTAAAAACTCTTATCTTAATGTTCCCAATAGGTCCATTCAGCACAACGATAGTTTCTCGTGATGTTTTCTGCATCTTCAAAAATATTATAACGGATGTAAAAAGACACTATCATAGGGACCTGGGATCCTTCTGGTTACGAAGATATTGAAGGTTTCAGGTTCCTACATTTATTTCACTAAAACAAGTTTTAACTTCTGTATCATTGCATGCACCTATAAGCATAATGTGTGTTCAATGTTGTTTGATGTACAGAATGCATAGATAACGGCTATGTTATAAGTCTTTTTGCACTCGGTATAGAATTAGCTTGCGTTTGTTTTTTTTATTTTAAGCCCAAACCTGTACTGCAAGACTGGAAATGGGGTAAAATGCGTAAAATCGAGACACTTTTTACCAGATACCGATAAATTCATCTAGGTAGGTCAGTATGTTCCAATTTACAAAACTAAGTTTGCCAGCGTTCATAATAATTTACGACTGAAAACCTCTAGTCGTGATTTTTTTAAATCCTAAAGATCTATAAATATTATATTCTAGATTAAAAGATATACTCCAGTGATTATTGTTTCCATCGTTTATTATAAAAAAAAAACTTGCAACATTGTAATATAGTTCTGTTTCAATGGAGTTTTGTAGGTAATCTGTCTTAAAAGTCTCATTTACGTTGGACGATAAGGCTCGTATTCGGGGAACCGTTTTGATTAGTCGATACGGAACGACTGCGGTATACGGAGAACCTGCACCGCACGTTTGGCAGTTGCTCATTTTCATTGGTTCATTGGGCACACCCAATGATTTATTTTTGATTTAGATTATTTTTTTCAATCTCCGCACGCTTTTTCTGACCGATGACTTTCAGGGATACTTTTTTTACTTTGAGGGGTATGCTAGTGTGTCGCCCCAGAAAGGGAGGAAAGGCATAAGGGGGACTGGACGAGATAACTTGTATAGGAGTCAAGAAGCGACTGTGGTGATAGCGCGTCCATCTGGGCGGGCTATGTCCGCAGCCGTCTCCTTGAGATTCGGCCATGGGAGTTGGTGGGATTTAACCGATGACTTTCATTAGTCAATACCCCGACTGGGCCACGCATGCTATACGTCGACCGAGTTATCGGCTAATGAAAATGCGCCATTACCGACGCTATAAATGCATTACGGCAAATAACACAGTTCACAATTTCCATATTGGTTTTTTTATTAACCTTAGTTTTTGAAGTCTTTTGTACATAACTACGTCTTTAAAAACCATTTTACTTTTGTAAAATATACGTATTTTTGTTACGATATTTTTTTTTACTGTCATTGGTGTAATACCCTTGTAATTAGTAAAAGGAAGTAAACATTAAAACTATAGGTAAAGAATAAGTAACTAGTATAACAAGAGAACCTTAAACCTTACTTTACTGAAACTGAGGTTAAATGGTAAAAATTAATCTTGCGCTGTAGCTAAATGGCTACCATGGCTATCGATAGAGGCCTACGCAATTAAGCAAAAAAGACTACGATCGTAATACAAGTCGTTGGTACCGTACATACAGTCAGATGGCTGATAGACTGCCAAGTGGCGTAACCGTACACTATCTGTTTTCAATTGGATTCTGTCAAAACTTAGCGCTCGTCAGATTAAAACACATATATCTGTCACACTGAATGACTGAATGCACTGTTGACTGTATTGGCCGCAGAATAGGCAACAGTCGGCTGTATAGTTTTTTTTTTATTGATAGTTTTTCATGAATTTTACAGTGGTTAAATGTTCGAAAGCACAACTCGTATTAAAGCAATGAACAGATTTTGATAAAATGCACCTTTTCTTTATTAAAGACGAATCTGTACACTATTTCTCAAGTTTTTGAATTTTCAAAAACTGGAATAACGTTATACTGTCCAAACATATCGAACGACTCGAAAACTTTGAAAGCAATAGCGTAAAGTAAACAGAGAATACCTATGTTTAATTATGGGATCATCCAAAAGCTTGACGGCACTGATCCGCAAGCGTTGATAAATCACACGAATATAAACACGAGGTGGGATTTCGTTTGTCTTTTGAGCCACCGCAGGAACTAACCCTCAGATACATCAAAAAATGTCTTATATTTGTTAACAAACGTGATGACTGAATACCAACATTATCAACTTACTTTTATTGTTCAAAGTATGCACCTGCTTAAAACCTGAAAACTTGTTGTATGTACTAAGAGTTATTGGACTAATAAGGCTTATGTGCATTAAAGAGGAATAAGGAGAAAATAAGACAAGTAGAAACAAGCAAAAGCATACATTCTTAAACTAACAGTAAAAATGTATTTTTGCCTGCAGTGGAATTAATTTGCTATCAGATTCAGAACTTCGGCTTATGCTGCTAATGCAATGTTTGATAAAAACGGCTTTTAAAGTTGGAATCAGAAGAAGCACGTTTAAACGAAGGGTTAGGTATGCGCACTTTGTCCCATTCGCACTTCGTCCCGCGTTCGCAGTGTGGCACGAAGTGCTAATGTGATCAACTACAGTGAGAAATAGAGTGTGAGAAAGAGAATGGGAGTGAGAGTGAGAAAGAAAATGGGAGTGAGAGTGAGAAAGAGAGTGAGAGTGAGAAAGAGAATAAGTGTGAGAAAGAGAGTGAGAGTGAGAGTGAGAGAGTGAGAGTGAGAGAGAGAGAGAGTGAAAAAGAGAGTGACAGTGAGAAAAAGAGTGTGAGAAAGAGAGTGAGAGTGAGAGACTGTGTCCCATTCGCAGTTGGTCCCATTCACAGTTTGTCCCATGCAAGTAGTTTGTATGGGAGGTAGGTTTATGGACCGAAGTGGGTTGGATTTATATAAAAACCAACAAATTTACACTAATCGTATCGGTATTTAAAACCAGCCTAATGATTCTAACTACCTCGATCATCTTGAGGTCACAAGCGTGACTGCTATGCTGGTCCTGGATTCGATTCCCAAGTCGGGCAGAGTGTTATTGGGGTTTTTCATTAGGAATTTCTCAGTAGCAGCCCGCCGTTTCGAAGTCGGTGGTGTGACACCCCCATATCTCGGAAAGCTCATTAAGAAGTTGGTGGTGTGACACCCCCATATCTCAGAAAGCTGTTTAGAAGTTGGTGGTGTGACAACCCCATATCTCGGAAAGCTCGTTAAGAAGTTGGTGGTGTGACACCCCTATATCTCGGAAAGCTCGATAAGAAGTTGGTGGTGTGACACCCCCATGTTTCGGGAAGCTCTTATAGAAGTAGGTGGTGTGCTACCCCGCTGTCTCGGAATGCTCGTTAAGAAGTTGGTCTTGCGCCTGACCTCTCCCCGGTCGGGATTGCCGTCCCATCGGACTATAAGTGTACAGGAACAGAAAGTTATTATTACAAGATCACCTGGTTTTGCGCACACACTTGTGCAATATAATAAATGTCCTACGTACGAGTACTTGGCTAATTTCCGTTGAGTTTGGCCGCCATGACTCCATTGCTCAACTACCTACTATACATACATTTTATTGGTCACCTGGTGATCTGATAAAAAAGCTTCCAGCAGTCCAGACTACTCACAAAAGATAAAAAACCTGAGTACCTACTAAGAAAAGTGAGAAAAAGAGTGTGAGAAAGAGAGTGAGAGTGAGAGAGAGTGTGTTGTGAATGGGACCAAGTGGTCCCGATCAATAAGAAAATTAACTTTCGTATCAAACATTTTAAATGACTGCAATAACTGCAAAGCAATGTTTCTTTTTTCACAGAAAATCCCTATTTCGTGTTGCGTCAGATTATTATTTTTCATCGAAATCTCTGCATAATAAACGGAGTGCAGGGGCTTAAATCGTTAGTTGCTCATTATTGCCGCGACAATGGGAGGCGGTGCGCAGTTAGGCATTAGAAAGGCCGAGCTTTCGCTAATGACATCCCGGCGCGCCTTACGTATGCCGACACGGCGCTTTACCGAATAACTCTTTGTTCGAGGAACGAGTAATTTACCTTTTTAAATATTCCGCGTTCTGGGGATAATTTGATCGAGCATTTTTGTGACATTGGATGAATAAAAATATCAGACGATGCGCGGTTTAATACTACTCCTAAAGATGAAACTAATAATACGTATTGAGTTTTTTTTTTTTTTTTAATTCATATTTATTTGAGTACTAGAATAATATCAAATGGCAGTAATTTAACAAAAGGGGTAAATAAAATATAATCCACTACTTCGCGTTCTTTTTGATTTTATTTATAATTGCTATTGCATTGTTTAGATTAAAAGTAAAAAGAAATTGATGTATCTGATTTAATTATCATTTCATAATGTTAATTTCAAAAGTTTAGATGAGTCCCACAATTGTTTACGTTGGTAAATTACCTAACGTGAAGATGCTTCACAGATAACGCCAGAACAAAATGAATATACTACGTATAAGTTTACTTGCATGTATACCTACGTATAATGCACAGAACAGCTAAAATATCAATGTACAAGAATGTACCTACATATATTCAGTTCAAGTTAACGTTTGATAGAGACGTTTGATAGAATCCTGTCACAGGTATCGTAAGCCTTACCTACAATGAACGGCTGTGAGCCTTTGTTACTAACTATACTATTATTGCTTTGTACTTGTATTATTGTAGTACAAACATATGTATATTTTTATAATTAGCGTGTCTTGCTGCTGAGTACTACAAACACGATAAAACAAAAACTAATAAAAAAACAAGCTTTTTAAATTATTAACTGAATTACCTCTATGTGCGAGTGCCTAAATCGAATTCCACAATAACATAGGTACTGGAACGGATCAATCGGGTCATCGGGTGGCGCCAAATGGAGACCAAAAATACAATATTTCCTTCCTATTTTTCGCGAATGATATCTTACCTAAAATTTTAGCACAGAGCCAACCTGCTTTTTATTCACAGTTTGACAACGGACTGATCCCTAAGTAGGTGCATGCATATCTAGTATTCATAAGAGCACCAATACCTAATAAAAAGCAAAATAAGTACATTAGAAAGTCAGAAAACCTTGAATGTGTACAACCGAAGGACTAATTGTATTACAATACAGTACGTACAATACTGGAAGCTACGAGCGTAGCGGTTGAACGCGGTCCGCATAGCGCCATCTATCATTGTTCCCTTGCACTACAAGTTCCAAGCGTTTATCTGTAGGTACCGGTGGGATGTGTTAAATGCAACGACCGACAAACCCGACTCGCGTCAATATTGACACAAAATCCCATAATTTCGACCGCCATGCACACAATAGATTTATAAGATAAACACAGAGTAAAATGTCAGTAAATAGGATTGACAACATTTTAATATATGGTCTTGTATTTGCTTTGGGTTGGTTCGGCTCTCTGTTATGCCTACATGCGTTAATGCTGTACCGTGAAATCATTGTTTTTTGTAGACGCTTTGGAGATTAAATATGAATAAAAGGACAAAGCGCCGTGAACATATTGTATTTTTTTTTGTTCAGCGGAGTTGACTTAGTAAGCCTGTGGGATTTTGGCATTGCGACATTCCATGCCAGTTAAGTACTTTTAACGGGTGGGAATTTAAATTAAGGTTTCTTTAACCTTTGAGCTATATACATTATTTCAGGCTATGAATCGTTCAACAACTGCATGGATTATCGTGATCTTTACTTAGGTTCTGCGTTCTGACCATTTATAATCATATCATATAAAATAAATTAAATTCTAATAACATTACATGTTATGTGGACTGATAAGCAAAAGCTAGCAAAAGATTTCGCTTCCTACTATTTTATTTACTATTTTGTTCTGCCCGACATAATGATCTCATTATACTTATTCAAAGTTATCACCTATATAAACATGGTGGAATGCAATAAATGAGCGAGAATTGAGTAGTTACCTACCTGTATTGTATTGGCGTTATTACTTTAGCTTTACATCTGCTTTGATTTGAGATGTTTAACAATTTAGAGACCAATAAATACAATTATCCACTATAAAAGTACTTAGGCGGTGGAAAGGCAAACCTTGCCTATTTTCCCTGTAAATTACAATCTGTTCTTAAATCGTCTATTAGACTGATTGTGATAGAACAAAATTAGACATGAAGTTAAAATGATGGAGGTACATTTTTACAGAAATGCTCATAGAATGTTGTCACACATTTTCAATTCTTGTTGAAGTTATACTTAATCTGAAAACACATCCTAGTTGAGAGAACAATCGTCGAAATTCTGATAATTTTCGAAATTTCATTACGTTGCAGACTTACAGTTTATTTTCAACAGCATACTTTTTACACTTGTTGTACATTTGGCGTGATTTCATTTTTTTGCAAAAAGTTGACTGCCTCCTACATTACTTATTTTTTAATGTTATGTTCATTTCTTTAGAGATTTTCTTATTGAAATTAGCACCTTGTTAATTTAATATTTGCATGCCAATTTATGGCGAAATGGGTAATTGCAATAACAATGTATATATCTAAAATCTTTCCTACCCCATTTACTGCAAATGAAAGACTTTGACTATTATTGAATTAGTTAAATCTCGACCAGTAAACATCTGCGAAACTCAATTAAGCTACTAGGTAGGCCCTATTTCGTACAACTGTTTCATGCCAAAATTCCGAATCTAATTATTTTGCAAAGTTAGTTCTATAAAATTTCATTGAACATTACTTACTAAATATTTATAATTGATATGAAATTGGCTATTATTAAAAAAAATAACAGCATTGTGGAATGCTCCGCATCTTTGACACATCCGGCGGATTTTATAGCAATATCCCATAGAAGATTACCTGCTTTTAACTCAGATTGTCAATAGTAATCCGTAAACACAAACTGTTAAAATCTCCTCTTTGACGTTAACCGAGTTTGCTCAGGTGTACCCCTTTGACAATAACCAGCTTGCTTATTATAAGCCTCTTGAATGTCATTTTTACTAGCATCGTTTTTGTAAAGCGATGACAGCTTAGGATGACAGTTTTGAAATAGATGCTAAAGAGATCGGTGGGTACCTGACCGTATAAGGTGTAATTACATAATTATACCTTTGCATTCTGAAAGCTGGCAACATCGCAAATAGATGTCGAATATTTCGCTGTTTCGATTAATTAATGAATATGACTAAATTAAATGATGAAATATCGCTCTGAGTTGTACTAAAATATTGATTACTAGCTTTTTCCCGCAGCTCAGCCCGCGTGGATGTCGGTTATCGCGTAAAAAATAGCCTATGTCCTTCTCCATATCCCAGGCTATATCTCTGCCAAATTTCATGACGATCGGTTCAGCGGTTTAGGCGTGAAAACGTAACACAAACATAAAACGTAACACAAACAGACAGACAGACAGAGTTACTTTCACATTTATAATATTAGTATGGATGAATTGAAATAAGTAATATCGTGAAAATAGATAAATATCCGTGGTCACGACATTAGTTATTGCAATTGCAAGTGCCTTTTTTACTCAATTTAAATAGTTTTGATGTTAAAAATGCACTTCTACACCTTCCAAATGATTTCTTTAACACACTTGCCCGAATACGAACTTTTACCACACCGCTTTTACGTTCATAATGCATTGCATTGGACACTTGGGCCTTTTACTTTGCATTCCAACTCTAGGGCAGGAACGTACGCCACAGATAACCATGTGATGTCGACATCAACGAATGAAGCTTTTTTTTATTCAATGCTACCGGATATACTTTCTGAAGCACAAAATACAAGCGGATAGCCGGTTGCCATCAAAATCAGAGGAAAAATATATAGCAACTTATGAAAATTTCATCAAGTAGAAGAACAAAAAACATGCCCAGTAATTTTCTGAGAACGTATTTTTCCTTTTGGTTTATTTTACTTGAACTGGCAAATAAATACATGCACTATCACGCTGTGGAATACTTACTCCACAGCATGCGTTAATATCGCGTAATAACGCTCGTACCTATTATAATATGTTAAAAAGCATGGTTAAGACCAAAAATGGTGTGGACATCAAAAAAGTAATATTGTTTCAATAAACAAATATATTTTTCACGATATAAGTACATATGTGTGTTTAATTTATTTTAATTTTTCGTATGCTAGTGTTGATATTTTTTTTTTCGACCTTGGCATCTAAATGTGTTACAACATCTTATCTAGAGTCATTGTAGCAATTCATAATCAATATTTTAGTGCAACTTTTTTACCACAATTTCATTGATTAATTAATCAAAACAGCGAAATATTTGACAGTGATTTGCAAAGTTGACAACTTTCAGAATCCACAGCCAGTAGGTAAGAGAATTATAATAGGAATGATTCCTGGGTTAAAAACAAAGAAAAACTGTTTAGTCCGTCAATCAGATAATAAAAAAATATTAGACACGTATTTTTTGTTTTATCAATGATTAAAAAATGACTTAGATAAAACACAATAAACTTGGGGAGTGGGGGCTCGTTACGTCAGAGCTACGTATAAAATCTACTGAGAAGTGACGTCATGCCACATTTGAACTCAAGTATCGCCGTAATGTTTTGATTACGTAAAACAAGAAAAAATACGTGTCCAATTTTTTTTTATAATCTACAAGACGGACATATTTTTTTTTTTGTCATCAGCTTTATTATAATTACAAGTCATGTGGCCGATGGGATTTCGCATCGGAAAAAATGATGAACTTCCAAACAAACTTTCATCATTTTCATAGAAAATGGATGTATTAAAAAAAATCCTTCCTTAGTATTCACTTTCGTTTTACAAGGATCTTTTATGCAAAATTTCATGCTTCTAGACCCAGCGGTTCAGGCTGTGCGTTGTCTGTCAGTGAAAGAATTTATGAATGAATTTAAGATTTTTATGAAGTAGATATTCTAGTAGATAGTCCATGAATAATGTAAACTTTAAACCAATGGATAAGTCTATTGAAATGATAAAATCTCATAAAAATATTACAACTATTATTAACGAACATGTCCGGATAATTATTCGGGGTACCCAGTAAGCACAACGCTAGAATAGCGTTGTGCTTACTGAGTACCGCTTGCACAAAGCAGCGATGGCGCGGCCGCTTGCAAGCTCACACTACAGGAGCAGCCATCAAACGCATATTCCGTAGCTGATTAATGACGTCAATGAAACAGATAAAAGAACCAGTAACAATAATTCATGTCGCTATGTTTGTACACGAACGATATACAACAATGCACCACGTCGGCAAAGGGGTGATATTTAACTCAAAATCAATGCCAACTCCATTGTATGCACACCACGTCTACGAGGAGGGGGAACTTTATGTCTTTTGCTTATACTAATAACACCACCCCTTAAAGGGTGGCTCGCTGGTTCCTTTCGAATAGGGAGCATCCAAACTTTGTATGTTAATATAAACACTCGTGTAGGCTTCCTTGCGAACATCACAGAATTCAATGTACTAAAAGCGTTATTATTAAATAAGCAGCCCTACGAGAGAGAATTATTTCATAAAGGGCATGTTGAGGTGCTTCGTAAACGGGTGTATTAAGAAGTTCAAAATGTCTGTAGTAATTATATTAAGAACCCGTCAAGTATAAGACGAGATTGCGTGATGTTCTTTGTTCGTAGTCGTTATAATTACAACTAAAAATTTTGTTTTCCATGGAGATTTTTTTTACGTTGACGCGGACAAAGCCGTACGTTAAATAAATGTAAATTAAACAGTACCTGTCATTATCCACAAATTATAATTAATTTGGTATGATGCTCCTGGCCTGTGGTCTGCTCAGTGTCTCAATTTAACCTGATGTAAGTGGAATAAAACAATTAGTGCGATTAATGAAGAAGGAATCACATACAGAATGTTTTTAATAGAAAATGTTTAGCTTGGTCCTACAGCTCCTACAAATGGTAGGAAATGTAAGAACACATTACCTATTTAAATCAAGATAAACTATGCGTAAATAAGCAAACCTAACGACTTACCATTTGATACTTGTATATTATACATATAAGTCACAAAACAAATATACAAATAATTAATTGTTGAAACTAATGCTCTTTTTAGTAGTAAAAATCGTATGACCTCTTCTTTCGAGCCGTAAACTACTCCAGGAAATGTGGCTCTCTTGAGTGATCGTTCAAGTGGCTGTCATCGTTTCGAAGTCACATAGTTGGGATCATTCTTATACGGTCAACGTTTACTCAAACCTAGAGTGGTAGAGTCAAATCAAATCATCAAATCATTTATTTCTTTGCAAACATAGGTATTCATATTGGTACATATGTAGATGTTGTCATAGAAGTTAGTTCTCCATTTTCTGACGTCACATGAACATGCAAATCATAATCAATTAGGTAATATAATTTTTAAATTACAATTAAAATATTATTATAATTAAATTTACAAATTAATGTCAAATCATTTAAATCACAATAAATAGAAAAATGTCATAATATTAGATTAAATGTCAATGGTTACAATATTAAGTATGTCAATGGATACAATACAAGCATGTCTATTTAAATAAGTAATACAAATAGAGAATAAATCGACACCTGCAAGGGTTAACATTGTAACTAATATTTAGTAACTTAACAGGAGAGCGCATCAAAGATTTTAAAAAATCTCTCAGATTTCGGTTAAGTCTTATTGCCAACCAACCTTGAAAATAATAGGTTGGGGAAAAAGTTTCTTCGCATTTTTAAGAAAATTTAATACATTTTTTGATATAGGTTATTTACATTTAACTATAGTATGTAGGTACTATTTTTTTCGGTAACTTTTTGCCATCTTGTAGGTAGGGACATGATCCCATTGCTATAGAAATTTTGGGACTTCTGATCAAAATACCGCGACAAGTGGTTTTGGCAATCCTCTCGTGATGTTAACCTGACACTGCCTAAAGAATTCTGAAGAGACCGAAACAGGTGGATATCTGAAGGTCAAGGTCAGAACTATACGGCGGATGCATTAACACCTCCCAGCCAAACTGTCTTAATTTTTGCTGAGTGGCTAAAGCTGTGTGAGGTCTAGCGTTATCATGATGAAAAACCACACCCCTTCTGTTGATTAATTCCGGCCGCTTTCTCTCAACTTCTTGCTTTAATCTCATCAGTTGTTCGCAGTAGAGTTCAGAATCGATGGTCCTGCCTGGTGGTAACAGCGCATAATGAATAATGCCCTTCCAATCCCACCACACACACAGCATCACCTTGTTGCGAGTTAACCCGAGTTTCGCCACAGTCTGTGAAGCCTGACCGGCCTTTGACCACGACCTTTTTCGCACGTTCTTATCGTACGTAATCCACTTTTCATCACCAGTTATCAGCTTCTTCAAAAATGGTTCGGTTTCATTACGTCGTAATAAAAAATCACAAATGAGTACACGGTTCATTAGGTTTCTTTCAATGAGCTCGTGAGGTACCCAAATATCGAGCTTTTTTGTGTACCCAGTTTTTTTCAAATGTGCCATAACTGTTTTGTGGTCAATTCCCAGTTCTTCAGCTACGTCGTAACTACTGATATACCGATCTTGCTCCACTTTTTCAAAAATGGCATCCATTTTATCCGTAATAGGGCGACCAGCGCGACGTGCATCTTTGACATCAAAATTTCCGGATTGAAAACCCTTAAACCAAATTTGTGCTACTCTCACAGACACTGCACTAGGTCCATAAACATCGCAATTTTTTTTCGCGGCTTGCGGTTTATTTTTAATTTTTTTTTAAATGTATCGAATTTCTTCATTAGATTCACTCATCTTGACAGTACGAAAAACAAATGAAAATCACACATTTTCGTAATTTGAATTTGGAATTATGTTCTTTAAAATTTAAACTTTCAATGATACCAAAACCAGCCAGATACAAATAGTATAGCCAAAGAGATTTTATTACACGTTCATACATAAGTACTATAATGCGAAGACTTTTTCCCCAACCTAATATGAGTCAACGAGGGATTAGCTACACTTTCGTATGATTATATTATTATATAAATATATATTTTAAGACTTTTTTGACGCGCTCTCCTGTAAAGTTACTAAATATTAGTTACAATGTTATTCCTTGCAGGTGTCGAAATATAGAATTTTATCAAAAAAGTACAAATTCATTTTAATTATTATTGCAAAGTGCATGTCAGGAATAATAAACTGAATACAATATGAGTACCAAGAAGTAGAAGAGTACCTATAAGTATACTCCATGTTATATTACATATAACATTAGACAAAGTGGCCCACCGAGACACGAATATCTTGTGAACCATTAATTCAGCTCAACTCGTGAAATCCATAGGTTTTTATGAAGCTGCTAGAGCTAACACTATTTTTTCTGTTTCCTACGTAAAATGTAGCTTATTTGTCCTATAATGCCCTTATTTCTTTAATTTTGTTTTTTAATTGTATTTTTTATTTATTTTTATTTAACTAAGTTGTTTTATGGTTAACACTCTGTACACCTATAATAGGCATACATATCAGTAGGTAGGTACTGTTTTTATGGTACTAGTTTTTGCCCACGACCGTGACCGCGTGAAATTTCTTGTTCCCCCGTTCCCCAATCAGTTCTCGAGATATCATCAACAAAAGCCGTTCCGTACAAAATGTATGAGAAAATGATTTTTCATCATAATTTTTTCTTTGTGATTTTTTTTCGCATGTGTTAATATAGGTACTCGTATTCTGCTAATCAGGTAGGAGACAAATCCAACAAATCAAGGACCATAAAAATCGGTCCAGCCGTTCTTGAGTTAGAAATGGTGTAATAAAACAAGAAATGAATGCAGACAGAAGCTAGTAACAATAAAAGTACTTGACATACCAGTACTTTTATTATGTTACTAGCTTTTGCCCGCGACTTCGTCCGCGTGAAATTTCTTGTTCTCCCGTTCCGCAATCAGTTCTCGAGATATCATAAAAAAAGCCGTTCTGTACAAATATTATTATTAAATGTGTAAGCAATATATTAGAAGACACGTATTTTGTAAAGGAACGAAATAGTCGAAATATTTTTATTTTTATTGTTTTTATATACTAATAAATACTTAGCTAAGTTGACGTGTACGTGGATACCTACTTTAAAGAACATAATAACTGTGTAATGATAGTTATTGAGATATATCCGTTACAATATATACAAATAAATAATATCGAAGTGTCAGTTTGTAATATCAAAATAACATCCGTTTAATTTTATATGAAAGTGTATAAGGTACTTATAATAAAAACAATTCTTTAAATCTTGTCTGTCTCTCTGTCTGTCTGTTTTCCGGGTAAGCTCCGAAACGGCTGGACCGATATTAACGGGACTTTCACAAAAGTAGCCTTAGTTACTAAAATCAAAGTCAAAGTCAAATCATTTATTTCAAATAGGCACGTAAAATGCACTTTTGAATTTCAAAAATTACATAAATAAATTGATTCTAGTTTCCCCTTCCAAAAGGTAGCCATGTACGGAGAAGAATGGGCAAGAAACTCCATACTTACTCTTTTAAAATGTTAACAATAGTTTGTATACATTAATTAATAATTATAGGTGAAGACGATGTACCTAGAATAAAAATAAAAATTACTTACCACAATTGGTAAAAAGAATGAAAAGTGAAGTAATGACAGAAAAATTAATAAATGCGATAGGTACATGGTGCTCACATATTTACAAACATTGTATATGATTTTCCTAAAAATTTAACATGTAATAAGTCAGTGTGTGAGTTCATCATCATCATCATCATCAGCCTATAGCAGTCCACTACTGTACATAGGCCTCTCCAATTACACGCTATTCAGCTCGATTCTCGGCAACTCTCATCCAGCTGCTACCAGCCACCCTGCGAAGATCGTCGCTCCACCTAGCCTGAGGGTGTCCCACTTTCCGTTTGCCGATTCGCGGTCTAAAAATGATCATAAAAAATATAATCGGATATCATAAAAATTATAAATTATACAGTTAAATTAGCAACCAGTTTGATTTTATAATATCAGCTATCTGCCAGCTGATATAATCAGGAGTAACAAAGGCTACTTTTATTTAAGAAAAACCCAAAGGGGGGAAGCCGCGTGCAGCAGTTAGTAGTCAATAAGATACTTCTTTTTCTTTTCTTTTCTTTTTTCTTTTTTAAAAAAACGTTGCCCCACACTAGGAATTTCTCCTGTATCGTGGGTGCGTTTACAAACATTTAAACTCACATACACAAACGGCCAGACCCGGTACAACTAATTGTAGTTCATACAAATATTTGTTCCGTGCTGGAATCGAACCCGCGACACACGCAGCGCAGCAGTCAATCGCTTAACCACTGCGCCAATCGTGCCGTAATCGTGCAATACTCTAACCCTAATACAAATAAACACGGAATGAAGTTATCCTAGGAATAACTTCGGTATAACCATAAATTTTTTGATGTTTATGCTTGTCATAACTTTATTCCGTATTTATTTGTAAGGCCCCATGTAACAGATAGTTTCCTAATAGGTAATAAGTGGCAGGAGTGTGGTTTTAGTCGGTAAGAGTCCGGCATTGCCCAGACTGGCTCATAAGTGAGTCAGTCTGGGCGTCCACGAGGATTTCCATAACCTGCAAAAAATAATAATTGTCGAACTGATTATTTTACTATTTCTTTAGTTATTTGTTGGTTAGTATAAGGTCCTTAATTTTTAATATTCTACCCTTTCCACTCCTTGTCTAATTATCATTAATCATGTTTAATTATCTCACGTCCCTGTATTAGGTATAAAAATGTTGTATTCGAATAAGTTAGATTACTGTTTCGTGATTCCAACTCAACAAATCTCTGTAACTCATATTGTAAGTTCGACTTACAATATGAGTTACAGAGATTTGTTGAGTTGTTTTGGATACATTTATTTTTAGGGTTCCGTAGTTAAAAAGGAACTCTTATAGTTTCGCCATGTCTACGTATCTGTCTATCTGTCTGTCCGCGACTTTGCTCAGAGACTCTTAGTACCTACTAGAAAGCTGTGATTTGGCATGGGTTATTACTCGTATGTTAAGCACGCCAATAAAGTAGGAAAATAAAATATTGCAGTATTTAAAAAAAACAAGATTTTGACACGTAAGGTGAGGATGATACATTTTTCTCGTCTGTCACTTGGTATGGGATACCGTTGCATAGGTTTCAGAAAACCATTTTTCGATTCAGGGAACCATTTGCGTAATATTCAGCTTTAAAGTGCTAATTTTTTTTACGAGTTGAGTGTCCCCCCTTTCGCCAGCTAAATGCTTGTTCTTGGATATGTGAATAAAATCACGACAGTAGTATATAGGGTGTATCTATTCAAAATATTTTAAGAGATAAACCTATAGGTGATAAAGTAGCCAAGGAAACGATTTTTTTTTAATATGAGTATATTATTTAAAAAATTAAATAATTTAAAATTACTTGATAATTATGATGATTAATTATCAAAATTCACCGTCGCCGTGCCCGGGCGGGTCATTCATAGAATAAGTAAAATTTTGGAAAATGCAACTCCTTTGCAAAATATCTCAAGCAATTTTAAAATTATAATAATTATGTAAAAACATAAATCACTTAGATAAAAAAAAAATATATATTCGCTCCTATGACTTTTTACCACCTATAGATAGTCCTCTTAAAATATTTCGTGTGTGAATAGATGCACCTTATAAATAACGAAGATAAAAGGAAAACTATCACAGGAAAGTAGGCTTTACTAAATAACGAGTAATAGTCAACCAACTTACATTTGCAGTTGGAATGTATGGAAGAACACGTATTTCAACTACAATGTTAAGTTTGTTCTTGGGATAAAAACGTCCTAACTAGGGAACCCGTCATTGTGCATAGGAAGTTAAAGTAGTTGGTAAACCTACGCTAACTAGCAAGCAACAAACTTCTGAATAAGTGTTTAAGAAAAAAGTATTAAAGTTGCAAAGTACCTACAACTCCACGAAGAAAGTTCACGTCAATGCAAAACAGTGAATGGAAACTCGTAACATACGCAGAAGTAAGTCGAACGTATATGAGAATATTCCTTGTTACAGCGCAAAACGGAAACTGGGTTTGTCTACATCGAATACAAAAATCTTTCTCGTTTCATGTAAATATAGACCGGAACAAACTCCGAACGACGCCGAATTCGTAGTCAGGCTCGTAGAGAGCGTAGTGAGCAAGATTCACCGTTCACTTACACGTGTCGGGGCGCGGGGGAAGGGCGCGTCGCGACGCTGCGCTGGGCGGACACGTGTCGCATGTAGCCTCCTCCTCTCTCCACACTCTTATCATAAGGATGTGCTAGTTGAGTCGTCAGTGTCGCGTCTTCACTACCCACCCGCGCTTACCCGGCACCCACTTAAATTTGTATGCACATTATACATGAGGCGACGTGTCGACCGATCATCTTTATATTGCTGCCACTCCAACCCGAGACACTGTAAACACCACTAAGCCATAGGCCCGATTTGTCAGGCGGGCCTGCGAGTTCCTACTTTATATTAAAGATTCAAATCTAGTTTGGCGACATAAATAAAAACGAAGTGTTGGTAAGACCTATCTGCGTTCATTTTAATAGAGCGGCTGAATTTATACGAAAGCAATTTCATGAAAATATAATAAATGGTAAGCGTGAATTTTCACATTAGTGTTTCAATTAGGTGGGACTGCTACTTAAACTTAGTTTCAAAGTCGCCTTTGAAAGCAATTTTAAGTAGCTCATGCTCAAAAAAGCAGTTCATGTATTGTGTTCGCACATATGAACTGCTTTTTCATTTCACATGCACGTGACAAATAAACGTTCTATAAAATTGTTATGACAGTATAATGTAATTAAAATATTGAAAAATCGTGTTTGATGGTACGTACTTACACCTACATATATGACGGTATTAGGTATCTTATTGAATCAGAATCTAATAGGTAGTAAATCTCAAGGAAATTAAAAAGATACGATTCAATTTAAGCTTAGTTAATAGTCGGGCTAAAATACCAACAAACAGCTAAGTACCTACAAGTAACTATGTTTAGTACGGATATCTAAGCCCTCTTGGAGCGTTTAGCATTACCAATTCGCGGCTCATTGAATCCAAATTGAGCTCGGCTTTGTGAAATCCCTTTTCTCCCTTTTTCATTTTTACGAGTGTTGCTTTGGCGCCAAGCTACTAATGAACTTCGTTTACCCTCCCATTTCATTTAAAATGTAACCTTAAATTGTTAATGGTGCAATCACTTTAACCTTCTTATTATTTTAAGGTTTTCGATGTAAATTAAGCAAGAAATGAAACAACCCAACAGTTTCACAGTGCTTATTTCAATTCAATCCAGAATTTTATTTAAGCGGATGTAATAATTTTATTTTACGTAGAAGTAGTATACAAAATATAGAATACCCACTTAAACTCAACAAGAAATTGTCAAAAACGTCAGATTTCGTTAAAAAAAAGTACTTTGCCGACATACCCATCAAATTACAGTTTTCTATTGAATGAGTGAGACCAAGACCACTTCAGTGAATTTGAAAAGATGGTTGAACCAAAAAGGATTCATTTGTCCTTGGAGAGTACAATACTTCTTTGTATAGCCTATTTATAACATTATTATCAGAATTATATTCTAACTTACCTAGTGATTGCTCTAATTTCAAATGCCATTGCAAAATGGTGTTGAAAAACAACCGAGGATTATTTAAAAACTTAACACACTGAAATGTAAAGTAATCACCAGCTGACACGGGCAGGTAGGCGAAATACAATTGAATTCAATACTGTGAAATGCGGTTTTGAATACCGTTTGTTTGTTTGAACTTATTTTCCTGAAACAATGCATTTAACTTTCGGATGAATATGTTAATAATTAAGTAGTTACGGTATGATATGGCTAGAAAAAGGATGACTACTCAGATGACATCTAATAGAGAAGTTTGCAAGAAGAAAACATGTTGCGCTAACCCTAAATAAATTGGGATAAGGGCACCATAATGATGATATTGATAATAAGTAGAGTTGTAATAAACTGTGTATTTTAAACCATCATTAAGATGACCCCAAAACTTTTGAATCATCAAACCATTAATTACAGTATTATCTGTTGTAAATTCAGACAAAATAGGCTCTTATGTATACCCAAAGTCTCTAATTTAGATAATTTATGTAAACAAAGTAATGTCAAGAAATGTCACTGTCAAAATGACAGGACAGTGGTGCAAAACATTTTAGCATATTTTTATTTTTGTAAATAGTCATCGGTAAAATTAAAGTGAATTCTTTATAAGAACTATGCAAACAAAATACCGTTGCCAAACAATGTTTTGTGTAGTAAGTCGGAGACACGGCATATGATCGTCATAATCAGCCCTTTTAAGTCAAGTGCTAAACGTAGGCCTCCCAAAATCGATTTCCACTCGAAACAGTTTACAGCCGTTTTAATCCAAAATGTGGTTAGATATGCTACTTACAATATGAATCTATGAATGAGAGTTGTAATATTAGTTTTATTGAAGACGTAAAAATTTTGAAAATGTTTGTATCTCCTGCATTGTAACCAGTATCATAAAATATTTTATACCAGAAAATCTTCTTTTTTTAATACCTAACTTTGTTTAAAACCGAAAATCTATATAAATAATTGCGGTATGATTATTTTTTTATTATTATTTCTTAAAATCAGTACTTAAAAGAAAATGAAACTTCTTTTTTCGCCATTTTATGTGAATTACCATTACTAAGATATTTTTTTGACATGATATCCCCTTTGTTTATATAAATTATCTGATTTTGAGACTTTGGGTATAGTTTACAAATGCTTCTTCATGGCAACACTTTTACAGGGTTGCGCTAAAGAAATTTTCGGGTAAACAAATAAGTACGAGTAACGTATACTTCTTTAACCCAGAACATGAGCTGTGTTGAGGCGAAGAAGGGAATGCGTTCTGTTTGTACGTAAACTTGTGTACAAATGCTTTTTCAACACTTGGATGGGGGTTGTGTTAAAGAAGCTTTTGGGCAGATAAATAATGGGTAGGTAGGTTGCGCGGAAGCTCCAACAGCATCTTAAAAACATTATTAGACAAGGTGGACAGTCCCTTCATAAGGCACTGGGTACGGAGGTACACACGGCTACATATCAAGCTATACAAAACTAGTTTACGCTGATCTCGCATTGTATAGGATTTCCGTATAATGAGAGATCAGCTTATACTGGATAGTACCTATAGCTTGATATGTAGCCGTGTGTACGTGCCAACGTGTGTTGGGTCACTTAATTTTTAGTTGTTTGTATTAAAATGGTTTTTAAGACATTGTTACCATATGGATTGTATGTACTTGTGTGTTTATGTATATAAGTTTTTAAACTGTCATGGTCACTAATATTATTATTAACACAAACGGGATATTTACCATGTCTTTTGTGTTTCATGTGTTTTGTGTTGGTTATAGTCTGAAATAAATAAATAATAATAATAATAAATTGTAAGTACGAGGTACGTATGCTTCTTTAGCATAACACATGAGATGTATCTCTCTCTGTGTGTTCTGTTTGTATGTATCTTTTTGGAACCATGGAAAAATAAACCCTTATAGGATCACTCGTGTGAAGTCGTGTGTCTGTCTGTCTGTCTGTCTGTCCGTCCCTCTGTCGCAGCCGATTTGCTCCGAATCTACTGGGCCGATAAAGTTGAAATTCGGTACACATAAAATATGAACTTTTGTGACCCTTCATGTGAACACGGACGCGCAACGTAAATAAATGAATTATGAAAAAAAAAAAGTTTTGTGTACTGTACCGTGAGACATATCAATTGAAAAGACTTATTGTAAGGATTTCAGATATATTTTTTTAAATAATATTAAAACAAATACTTTCAAAGTTATTTCAGAAAATAGATGTAAAATGACCATTCCCCCCTTTATATCTGAAACCACTGATCCCATATTTTTTATTATTACAAAAAATTGTTCTTTACTATAGATTACAGGAAATCCTTGGTATAAGAAGTCTGGTTGTAAGATGGTATTAATATAACATGGTAAATCTCTCAATAATAATTATGTCGTATCTCTATGTATTTAACTATGTGTACATGTACATGTGCATACAAACTTACATTTGCAGTTGAAATGAATGAGAGAACTTGTTTTTCAACTGCAATGTTAAGTTTGTTCTTGGGATAAATTCATCCCAACTCATCCCCTCATTCATTCCCTTCATTGTATATGGTCCGACCCGCTCTTGGCCGGTTTTTTTCCGAGATAGGAAGGTACCACATAGCAAAAAAATTCCATGTTAATTAGAATGTCCCATATCAGGGCCTCAAGTCTACTATTACAATAGTGTCAGAATGGTCTATCATTGATTTCATAATGGTTGATTTTGACAAGTTTGGTAATCTACTAATATAATGGGGTCATTACGACTTTCCAATGGTTAGCCACTGACACTCCATTGAAAGAATTGGTAATCTCGTACATAATCACAAATGAAACTTCCTACTAAACTCCCAACTTCCTACTACTTCAGATTTCTTATAACACCAATAAATAAATCTGGCATGAATAAATGTTCAAAATGCCATTGTAATACAATTCTATTACGAGACCATTGACCGACCAATGATCGACCATTATGAATTTAGCAGATTACGAAATTTTAGCAAAATGACAATCGGATCGTGTTGGAATGACGAATTTATAAAAATAGCAGACTTGGGCCCCTGGTTTTCAGTTATTTCTATGAAACCTTGTAGAGAAATATTATGTTTATGATTTCTTTGCAAGAAATGTCAAAAAGGCCCCTATAATATGAAATGAACCTTAATTTGAGCATATTATAATAGGTAGAGATAATAAATAAATTATTAGAAGTAAATTTAAAAAAATATGATTTGGATATGTAAGTGTGTTTAAGTATTATTGTCTAGAGACTCAATGACCCCACAGTCAAACCATTGCAATGGTTTTGTAGGGCTAAGTTTATAAGCTAGGTACTTACCATGTTATAATAAAATAATAAATATTAATAAAATAATTTTGATAACGTACCGTGTGATGCCGGACGTAAAGAATAACACCATCACATTTCCTCCCCTGGGTGTCGTAAAAGGCGACTAAGGGACTTACTAGAGAATGGGCAGCAGCGTTCTCTATGCATTTTTAACACCATACTACGATCGCCAATCCGCCTGCCAAGCGTGGCGATTATGGCAAACCCCCCCAATTGGGGGAGGCTTATGTCCAGCAGTGGACGTCATTCGGCTGAAATGATGATGATGATGATGAATTTTGTTAACCAATATTTTCTATAATTCAAACTCAATCGAAACAGCAAAATTGTATTTCTGTTAATACCTACAAAAATTACCGGCAAATATATCTAAGTGTCAATTAAACGTGATGATACATTGTATTAAACATTATTTAAAGTGCAGCCTGTAGCGTGCGTACGATTGTCAGGACAGCGTGTGACGAATGGGCAGTCATTTCCATTGCAAGGGGAACTTTTAATATTTTGTAGTCTGTTTCTAATTGCCTTGCCGATATTAAAAAAAAAAACTCAAGCCTTTTTTATTTTTATTTAAATCGAATAGTGTGAGGGTCAAAATAAATGGTTGGTTTTAAAATCCTCTCATTCTATTCAATATTGAATAATAGTATATTTTATATCGAGGGACTAAACGTAGCCATAATGAAACCGAGGGTATAAGTTGGCGTTTAGTCTCGAGGTGCAAACTGTACTTTAGGTCAATCTTCCGCGATTGTGGCGGCAAAAGATTATCTATTATGTCTTGTGCTCTTTGCTCGTCGTCAAACTCTTCACTGTCACTGGACATTCTTAATAAATTTATTTAATACCGAACAAATTTCACTCGACAAAAATTCTGAAATTTTCACGTCAGTTTTTTCTTCTAAACCAGTCTCAGATTAACAATTTAAAACACATGGCGCCACCTTCTTTTTTGCGGAAAAACCATTGAACTAAAACCCTCAACATTTTCGCAATGAAGATGGTCCACAAGTGTGCGTGTGTGGCGGGTGCGGTTATAGGTAATAGTTTCGCGTTATATCGTGCATTTTTCACTTAGGTATATACAAGGTATATACAATATTATCCATCGATGTTTTATTTAGGTACGTACATCTCTACAGCACCATGGCATACAAATAAAGGTTTAAAATAGATGACCTCGTAATTGCTTTAGGTACTACTTTTCACAACAATTCGTTGTAGCTTGGTGCGAGTGACATTAGACGAATTGTTCCTTTTCACTTTTGAACGTCACTGCGATTTACAATCATAACTAAATATTTTAGCTGCACCCTAAATATCATAGTCGTGAAATACGGAATCAGTAATAACTGTAGTAAATTAAATAAATTTACCTTCCAAAATTTAATTGTCTAAAAGAAAATCAAATATACAGAAAAATGAAGCAAAGTGCTATGCGTGTATCATAACACCATACACATGTTTAGTGGCGGGATGAATTGCTATGATGGATAGTCGATATTTTTTATAGAAAAAGAAGTTACCTGTTAAATTAAATTAAATTAAATTTTTGATGTTTTCCTTCAAAGTAGTCTCGGAAGCGAACGACAAACTCCTTTGCCTGACTCCACAAAATAGTATTTTTTTTTTGTGCGCTTAGGCATGTTAATTACCACAATCAAGTAAAACAACCGACTTAACAAACAATAACAAATAAAAAAAATTACACAAAATACAATAGACAACGGAATGGCAAATGGCAATACGTGTCGCATTAGTCGCATACGAGTATAAGGCGCTAGCATTCGTACTGACGGGAAATGGCCGACGATGCACGGCGCCACGAAGCAAAAATGTTACCACGAATAATTTTTCTTTTTTCAAAATCATGGTTGTGCTTTGAATGTGTTTTGTATTAAAAACATATTTTAAAATAAATTACATAATAATAATAAAGAGAACGAGATTTTAACTCTGAGAATCGTTTTCGATAAAATTGAACTGCATAATGTCACTGACCTAATCAAGACCCAATCATGCAATACTGACATCTGTCACCCGCACAAAGCTAGAACGAAAATACTTGTAGGTCGAAACCATACAACTGTCATAGACAAATAGACCTTGGCGTTTTATGACGTGCAAGTGCAAGTGAAGTTCAGCCTTATGATAAAAAAGCAATTACGAACCTACTTATGATACCTTTTTATTTTTATATCGGTAGGTTCAATAATAAATAATGCAAGACAAAAGTTGAGTACGCCAATGCAATGAATAAAAGCAATTAGGTAAGGCCCGCTCAAAGCAACATACAAATTAGCTCGCAACAAAGTGGCCTAGCCATTCGAGGCATACCTAAACAAAAATACTTTTGTTCACTCAATCCACAAGACCGCAGATAGCACTGGGGGCTGATGGAAAATGATAATGCACAGCAGTGATCGCGCACTCCCGACACACTGACTGTGTACATTCGCCTTTAATGTCGTATGATTAAACATGAACCGAGGACTTTATCAAATTTTGGCACGCGTTTGCTCGCCGGGGATGGGGCGATAGGTGTTTGCAGACCGCGCATGCATCGGCTGCTCCCAGATAGAGCCGTCAATACGTCGAGTTTGCGACAACCTTGAGTGATTGCTCGATAAACATGCAGTACAGATTTATTTTCAGTAATCTGATATTGGTGCCTCACAAAAAAATATAAGAACATTTTATTAGAGACTCACACACCGCTTTATTTCATTATATACAAATAATTAGATGCAATCGATAAAGGAATATCTATCATAACCACTTTATTCTATCAAAATGATTATTTTCAGATAACTATAACCCATAAATAGAATGAAAGATTTCCTGACCAAAGCTTAGATTATGCAGTGTAGGCTTCAATGGCACGCTCTACCACTTTGGATGCGGGGGAGCGTGAATCCACCAGGATATTACGGACTGCACTGAGATCTGCGAAATACATACTCTCATAGTATTGCGGATATGACAATTTAGACGTATGAACGCAACATCAATAATGCTTTAAATACTATACGCGTAATAAATACTGTACCCACTATACCCAAAGTCTCAAATTCAGATCATTTATGTGAACAAAGGGGATAACATATAAAAAAATATATCTTCGTAATGGTAATTCACAAAAAAGGGAGAAAAAAAAGGATCCATTTTCTTTTAAGTACTGCATTAAAGAAATAACAATTAAAAAATAATCAGACCGTAGTTATTTTTATAAATTTTCGGTTTTAAACAAAGTTATTAAAAAAGGAGATTTTCTGGTATAAAATATTTTATGATACTGGTAACAATGCAGGAGATCCAAACATTTTCACATTTTCAACAACACTAATATTACAACCCTCATTCATAGATTCATATCGTATGAAGCATATCTAGCCACATTTTGGATGAAAACGGCTGTAAACTGTTTCGAGTGCAAATCGATTTTGGGAGGCCTTCGTCTAGCAGTGGACTTAAAAAGGCTGATTATGATGATCATAGGCCGTGTCTCCGACACACAACATAAAACATTGTTTGGCAACGGTATTTTGTTTGGATAGTTCTTATAATTAATCACTTTAATTTCATAGATAATTATTTACAAAAAAATATATATGATACAATGTTTTGTCCCGTCATTTTGACAGTGATATTTCTTGACATTAATTTGTTTACATAAAATATCTGAATTAGAGACTTTGGGTATAGTTTATTAAGCACTCGTCAACCAAAGAATGTATTACATTTTTGTTAAATAAATCTACTATTTATCTAGTTTGTTTGTATAGTTTATGTAGGGTAAAGGCCGCCTCCCCCTTTTCGATACCGTGCCCTATACATAGACTTTCTCAAGTCAAGCTCGTCTCGCCATTTTCACTTTGGTCCGTCAAGACGGCCGAGCGTTCCAAGCGTTTCATATTTCTACAACGACTTTCAACAGGAATGACATAAGCTTTTCAGTAGCTTACGCCAATCCAATACATGTTTAACTTACCGTTAGAACCTATATTTAAACGGCTTTCCATCACCGTCTTCGCTTATAGAATGACTAGGTATTTAATATAGAAAATATTATGTATATGTGAATTATAAGTTTATGACGTATTTATGTACTTGATTTGTGATCTTTTTAATATTATTTCCTTTATTTCATTTAAAAACATATCATTTACATTTTTAAATATTTTTATAAAAACATAAAAAAATAAAAACATTTAAAATATAAAAATAGTAGCCCACCGGTATCGGGAACAGGGTCCAAGCTACCGGTGGTCAGGGCCCCTGAGAGAGGAACCTCCTCACGATACGCGCCGTGTCCAGAAGTACTGCTTTCTGGATCAAGCCCTTGATCCAGCTACCTAACGAGAGCCTCTTCAGATGATGGTCGAGGCTCTTAGCTATTATGCCATTGGCCGTCACGACTATCGGCACAATGATTGCTGTATCCACATCCCACATGTCGACAACCTCGTGAGCCAGATCAAGGTACTTAATCTGTTTATCTTTTTCAGCTTTCACTAGGTTCTCGTCATGCGGGACCGCGATATCAACAATCATTGTGCGACGCTCTAATCGATCTATCACCACTATGTCTGGCTTATTGGCAACAACGTGATATGGCCATTTTCGAGAACTGGGTCGGGCACATACCTATAGTACGGTACTTCCGATTCCACAAGACTGTCAGAAATAATGTGTCGGATTGATTCCCCCGGACGGTGGCATGCCCGACAGATGTCAACCGTGCCGTCCTTCACAATACATTTCCGGTAGTTGTTCGTCATCATAACTTCGTCCATAATCGCAAAGACAAAACCTTCGGTTTCTCCAAAGAGATCACCGAATCGCAACCAGGATACGGACGCTAAGAGGTCTACATCGGGCCCATGTAGGGCCCGGTAAAAGCGTCCGTGAAGCTCTTTTATTATTATTATTATTATCTCCTCTTAAACACAGCACCTGCCATCTTATCTCTTCACCACCCTTGGTTGACTGGTAGGGAATGCCTAAGGCATTAAGTCCGCCTATGTACCTTATTTTGTGAGGTCTAGACAAAGTGTCATTTGGTAAATAAACAAATGACACTTTGTCTAGACCTTCGGTGCTTACGAGTACTAATTAAAATATACATTTTTGTAAAATCATACATACTTTTCATAAAAATGAGGCAAATGCGTTTAAAATAAAAAAAGTAAAAAAAATCCAACATCGCAATAACAACCTTAAGAATAACAATTTGTACGTATAAATAATAGAAGAAAAAAAGTACAAATAATAAAAATAAAATAACATTAATTACCTACCAGGCTAAATATAAAGCAACGTTAATTCGCCGTAAAAAATCCTTCAACATCCAAATTGTTTAGCTTTCTTTTTGAATTGTCACCTTGAAACTGAAAGAATATGGTTCCTGATAAAAAAAATTACACAAGTATAATTAGCAGATACGAGAGTAGGTAAGTTTCGTATGTCGTTGTGGAGGGTTCACATGGGCCGCGCAAGATGCGGCGTGGCCCCACTTCGCCATCCGTCAGGCTGTCGTACGAGCGCCACTACACGGCTCTGCACTTAACTTCACGCCAACCATACATGTGTCTATGGCGATGAGGGGCTAACTTGCTACTTGTTAATAGTTATGAAAGGGCCACGCCGAGTGGTCATCCCACAACAGACACCCAATTATGAACCTCGTCGTGACAGATAGTGGCGAATTTAGTTAGATGTCAACATTAATGTTGCTACACGATTCATTTGGACTTGATTTGTTGTTGGATAGGTTGACTTAATTGACTTATATATCTAAATCAAATCTTACCCTAGCATCTAAATAAAAATGAGTGCTTTAAAAAAAATTATTGATATCGCAATTTCTACTTAAACTATGGACAGAACACAACACACATGTACACACACACACAGATGTATACTTACTACGTTCGCTATTTAGTTTCCAAACATAAACTTGCGCTATAACTTCAAATATTTTTCAACGCCTCAAAAAGATCCATCGACAACCTATCCTAACCATTTAATCGTCCACCTATCTTTGTTCGATATAACTCAAATCACATTGTTTGGATCCGCTGAGCTGACGTTATAGAGCTAGGATGGCAGCCAACTTCTTTGTTTTTTTTAGGGTTCAGTAGTCAACAAGGAACACTTATAGTTTCGCCATGTCCGTCTGTCCGTCTATCCGTCCCCAGTTTAGCTCAGAGACTCTTAGTACTAGAAAGCTATAATTTGGCATGGATATACGCGTACATATATTAATCACGCCGACAAAGTGGTTAAATAAAATCATGAAAAAAATAGTTATTTAGGGTACCTCCTGTACATGTAAAGTGGAGAAGTTTTTTTGTTTTTCGCCTACCTTATATTGTGGGGTATTGTAGTCTTTCAAAAATATTGCGGGTTTGTAAAAACAATTTTTCGATTAAGGGATCCGTTTCTGAAATATTAGGCTTTAAAATGCTAATTTTTGTTAGAGTCAAGTGCTTTAGTTTTACATAGGTGAAAAAATTCACGATAGTAGTATATATAACGAAGTTAAAAGGAAAACTATCACAGCTAAGTAGGCTTTTCAAGTTTACGAGTAATAGTCGACCAACTTAAATTTGCAGATGCCACAATACAAATATGGACAGTACAGAAACTACGAACAAACTTTCGAAACGGCACACTCACGACACGACTCGAGACGCGCGCATTGATGAGTCAAAAAGCGAGCGTGGCAGTGCTCTCAGTTGCGAGTGCCGTGTCGAGAGCAGTGGTCGCGTAATGAGTTGATCTCTTGCGCCACGGACCGTCCGCGATCTTTTTAAATTAATTATCTTCAAAAAAAAATATTTAAAAAATTACAGATGTAAATGTTAATAATAATGTTTGTAATGTAAATGTTAATCTATACTTCTATAAGTACTAATATTATAAAGAGGTATTTTTTTTTTAATTTATATGTATGGGGTAATTTTTGAAACTACTGAACATAAAGGCTATTTAACATCACGCTGCGACCCTAAGGAGCCGGGCAAAAAGAAAAAAGTCAGAAAGAACGCTATATGATAACGAAGTAATAGCGCGGGTGGGCAAAGGGATGTTAATATGACATGGAGGGTCGGGGGCTGAACTTTCACGTGGACGAAGTCGCGGGATAGAAACTAGTCTGATATAAATGAATTTAATCTAGATTCCGGAGTGCTACTGAGAATTTCCTATTGGAAAAACCCAAGAACACTTTGTCAGACTTGGGAATAGAAACTAGGACCTCCACCAGACCAATATATATTTACATACAAAAAAATAAGTGTTCGAAATAAATAAAGCTGAAAGTTATTATTTTAACATTACAAATGTCAAAATAATAACTTTCAGCTTTTTACTAAATGTATAATTATGATAGTGTATACGGTAATGTTAACAAAAAAACAATTTAAAAATTTTTTGGCTGTCTCTGTGTCCGTCTTCCTAACTGTTAATTCCGGCTAATCTCCGAAACAACTCCGATTTTGACGGAACTATCACTTGCAGATAGCTGATGTTATAAGACTTATATTAGGCTACTTTTATTGTTGTGTTATTTATACAATTTTGGTTATTTCTTTTTAAGTTTTTATCTTTTTAAGAAAGTCACATGGAGGGTGTCGCATAACATGTAGGAACGCTTTTTCGCATGACGATTTCTACCTGTCAACTCCTACCGCAAGCCGCGTTAAAGAACTTCGTTCCAATAAAACACTATTCAATTTTACAAACATTAAGAGTGTCAACCCTAACACTACAATGTAGCGTAGGTAATTATTTCAACAAATAGGCCTAGTTTCCATACTGTCCATATTTATACTGGGCTCATGCTCTATTTTTTTATATCTTTTTAACGGTTATGAGTTCGATAACAACAAGCAATAGGGTTCATCCTAAGGATGAATGGAAATTTATTCAAAAGGATTTATTACAAACGATGCCGTATATTTTTCTGAAACGTGGAGATTCACTAACGGACAGACCAACGGACGGCGGTGAATATATATATATATATATTTTTGTTGTTGTATGTACTAAAGTCAATTAATAAAAAATATATTCACATTATAATTTCATATCACTTATTGTGAAAACATCCCTTTTTGTATGGATTTAATTTCTTACTTAGGCTATAAGGATCATTATAAGTCGGAAAATTGTCACATTGTCATATCGAGAGTAGAGCAAACGCTCGCACGTTGTGAGGCGTACAAAAAAATTATAAAATTTCCGACGCTTAATTTCTAAAGGTATGGGTACTTTTGAGGATACGTTCATTCATTGACCTATCAGAAAAGTATCAGTTTAACGTCCATAGCGGAGCAGATTTCTTACAATGATCAGTGTATGGTCGCGAGGTGGGATATTTCCAATAACTTGAAATGTCCGATATCTCCAAAACAATCCATTTTTGACCTCGATAAATAGGTTGTTTACTGTAGCTACAGTATAGCACCCATTTCAAGGAATGCCCCCAATACCAATTATCCTGTACCTATATTTAAGGCATACGGATCTGTCCTCCATGAGAGATATTTTTCACGTCTATAGTTTATTCTTCTCATGCACGGGCAGTTCTTAAGGCAATTTCGCCCAGCCTACCTCAAAAAAATACTTATTAAATAAAATAAAATAACGTAACAATAAAACACGAAACTTCGTACCTAAACAAGCATGCAGCGCGCGGCGTGATGGCGCGGCTGGCCAGTCGGCCGTTCGACTCCAGCATGCATTCGCAAAACTGCATCTCAAATTAAGGCGCACTCAAACGATCTCTGCATATTCATATACTCACACACACTTGTTTAGAATAATACGTCGAAATCATAAATCACCGTTTTGCCATGCGTAACACACCAACATTTGACATTCGCAATAAACCTTTCGCGACTGGAATTGCTGTGTCTGTGTGAATATGGATAAATTAACAGCGCTTAGTTACCTACCACTGGCACGCTGCTGATTCTGCCAGCAAATAAGTAAATCTTTGTTTGACCAAGTTTAGAGCAAATCAAACGGTGATGAACTGATTGTTCCCATCCTGTATCACAGTTAATGTTTCTGGATTCTTGATCCGCTATAGTTTTCTTTAGATTTTATGTATAAGGCATATACATGTACCTATATCTCTCTCCTGACACTAGATCTAGGTATGTGTCACGGGCTATCGTATAATCAGGAAATGAAATGAAATCGTTTATTCTGTAAATAGGATATCGAAATCACATAATAAGTACGTAATATTAAAAAATAAAATACTAAAAAATACGATATTAAAAAACAAGCTAGACGGAGTCGACCATGGAAGTCCATGGATGGTGGTGGATGGAGTCCATGTCCGTGGAGTTATGGGATTGTATACTTCCTTCTCATCTTGTTGATGTATGCGATGACGGTCGTATTGTCGATTCTTAATAGGATTGAAGTATTTTGTACGCAAGCAAGCGTAGGTAAGTACCTACGTAAACAAATAATTTTATAGTTAAATATGCTGCAGTTATTTCAAGTTCCTTAATATGATAACCTAGTTCTTGATCTGACCACAATCCACAAAAAAAAAAACACCCGCCATTACTATGCGCCCCCAGTTAGAGTCATGAAAAAGGTTGTTCCCGTAGATTTCTAGACTTTTGAAATTTGTCTTACCACCACTGAAAAAAAATTCCTTGGTAATTTCATCTTGGTGTTATAATCATCAGTGGCATCTATAAGAGCTAGGTAAGTTCTTGTCTTTCTAAAATTGTTGTGTCATTCCATATCGACGGTTAAAAGGTAATAGAACGACATTTTTTTTCGAAAATGAGTCGTAAATGCCATCCTATTTAGTCTTATTTTAAGTAGGATGGCATTCATGACTCATTACCTTTTAACCGTCGATATCATTCCATCATTTCATATCAGCTGGACAGGCTGCTAGTACCCAGTACTTTAGCAATTATTTTATAGATAATAATAATTATTTATTTATTTTCTCACCACAATATCCTTAAGAAATAAAAATTAAAGAACAGTATTTTAGGTACTGTTGCGTTACAGGCCACCTGATCTCCACCCGAAGTACATGATTATGGTCGGGCGTAAACTAAAACTAGACAGTAATTTCCATTAGATTTTTATAGGAAGGAGTATGAAGTGTGAGGTGTGTGAGTTTGTGAGTGTGAGTGATGGAGAAGATGGTGCGTATTAAACTGTTTGCTGAATATCATATTAGAATGTGCTTGTGGAGATGGAATGCGCTGACTATTTTGGGATAGAAAACATATTTTTAATTTTAATTATACTATTATATAAATAATTTGATCAGTTATAGATACTTCCTGTAGCTCAAGGCACATGTTTTGAGTATTATCTAATAACAAAACCCAATCATTTACACAGTTTACTAGTTTGTTTACTCTTTTCATACCTAACAATTAATCCCAAACATTTGACTTATAGTGGCGTTTATATTTTCAATACAGTCTTGGTAGTAATCTGTGGTCTTGGTAACTTTTACCAATACAAAGTTATCATCAAGATAGGTATATGATGGGAAGCTACAACTGATTTGAGTAATTTGGTAAATACACCAGGAGCTGTGGATAAGCTATAAGGCATAGCGGTGAACTCATAAAGTTGGTCAAGGTACCTGAATTACGCGTAAGTACTTTCTGTATTTTTGACAAAAAGGTATTAAAATATATGCCTCCTTAATCATTTGAAGCCATGTAATAATCCCTATCGACAAGTCAGAAAGCAGATCTAATATCTTTCATTTAAAATGTTTTGCTGAGATACCTAAGTTTAGGATTCTAAATTAGCCATTTTGTTTAGGTCTAAGAAAGATTTTACTACGTATTCACAATTTTTATGTTGGCAGAGAGTTATGGCACCTAATTTTATTACTCATTCGAATAATTTCTAATTATGATAAATTAGAAGTTGGAATACTGAACTACATTCGTGTAGTACCAAACGGTAGCTCGTAGGCTTGTACGTATTGTAAGGTTACAGGATCAACAGAACCTAATGTCTTCAGCAGTTGATATAATTGAGTTGTAGGTACCTGGTTTGTCAAAGTTTGTTTGGAGCATTCCGATAACGGCCTTGTTGGTAAGTTGCTCTATCGGAGTGGAGCTGCCATCGGGGCTGTCGTTGACTGGATGGCTGAGTCGTCTTTCGTGTCTGAGTTCATTTGCATTCATTTTCGGTTTCTGTTGTAAGCGAAATCAACTTTATTCTAGTTTGCATTTAATGATAGTGGATGTTGGTGAGAGTTTTGGTTACTTCAGCCAAGTTTGTAAAAAAATTATGTTTGTCTCTTTCTTCCATTAAAATCAGTCATGGTTTTTCTGGAGGTAGCCATTCCGAGGTTATTTTGGGACATCTGGGATCATCACATCACTTTATTTTTACTAGCGTACCGACCAGGTGGCGTTCTATAGTTTTTTCCTACCCCCATGGGAAAAAGACGCGAGTTTGTGTATGTATGTACAAGTATATAAAGGAAAAAAAAAACCGTGCCTGTCGGACCACGCACAATGAAGGGTTTCAAAGTTGGGACGAATATATCCCAAGAACAAACTTAACATTGTAGTTGAAAAACATGATCTCCCATACATCAATACACGTGAGGGTCAATTCTCCAATTGCAAATGTAAGTTGGTTGACTATTACTCGTTATCTTGTAGCGTGTGTTACGGTATCACAATTGCTACCGAAACATCTTACCTCAATGATGGAATAACCGACCTCATGAGGGGGTGAATTGTTCTTTGCCGGGTTTCGTAAAAAAAAAACTAGTTTAGAGGATATTAGGTACCTACCTATCAACTCAATAGACAATTTAGCTTAAAAACTAGAATACATTGTGCCTCCGTATATCCGAAAGTCTTGGAGATCAATCGATTTATTCTGTAAAAATATCGATACCAGAAGTAATCAGTTAACGTAAGGGACAAAACACGGTTTTTCAGAAGAGCCAACAAACGTTTTTTTTTTTAAACCTGTCTATAACCTTTTGCTGGCTGCTCCAATTTTAATTGTGTCTAGAGCAAAGTTTCTTAGAATTTCCTATTCTTTCATGCTATAAATGAAATATTTACGAAAGCCCAGTGGTCTAAAATATAGCATGTCCCTTACATAAAAAAAAAAATGTTTAGTTGTTCCTTACGTTACTGATATTTTATGTGTAAACCGTCGAAGATAGTGTAATACGATGACTTACTTTATTTTTCTGACAATAAAAAATGCTAATGTCCGTTAAATCATTTTTTTTTTTTTGTCATACATCGTTTTACGCAGGCCAGCAATTTGTACTGTAGGTAAGGGACATTTTATCAACGATAGATAAATTTTAACAATACCAATCGATAGAGCTGGAAATTCTGAATCCAATGATATTAAATAACTCATTTTTGCCAAATTTATTAATTGATACTTCTGGTATCGATATGGTCAATGACTAACCTGGCATCAGAATTTGTATGCCGCCCATATGGGCCTCTAACTTGGCTTCACATGCCGTCGAGAAATATCTATCAGGCAGGTTTCCTTCACCGTTTTTTAAGCAAGTAATAATAATGAGACAAACCCAACTTAACTTGACAAAACCCAAGTTATGTTCAACGAACACGTCACTCCGGGACCGATTGCTGTCAATGGCGGTGCTCTCGAGGTTGTTCGAGAATATGTTTACCTCGGGCAAACTCTGCAGTTTGGTAAGAACAACTTTGAGAGGGAGGCTAACAGAAGAATTATTTTGGGCTGGGCAGCATTCGGGAAGCTTCGTCGAGTCTTCTCGTCGCGTATTCCACAGAGCCTAAAGACCAAGGTCTTCAATCCGTGCGTCCTGCCTGTTATGACTTACATACGGAGCCGAAACGTGGACACTCACGGTACGGTTGGTCCATAAATTGAAGGTCACTCAGCTAGCTATGGAATGGGTTATGCTTGGAGTTTATCTGAGGGATCAAATCCGGAACGAGGTGATCCGGCAGAGAACCAAAGTTGTCGAAATAGCTCACAGAATAAGCAAGCTGAAGTGGCAATGGGCCAGCCATATTAGCCGTAGAACCGATGACCGTTGGGGTAGACGTGTTCTTGAGTGGAGACCGCGAATCGGCAAACTTAAGGTAGGACGTCCTCAGGCTAGGTGGAGCGACGATCTTCGCAGGGTGACTGGTAGCAGCTGGATGAGAGTTGCCGAGAATCGAGCTGAATGGCGTGCAATTGGAGAGGCCTATGTCCAGTAGTGGACTGCTATAGGCTGATGATGATGATGATGAATAATAATTATAAAATACGCACATGAATCCGAAAATCAGAGGTGCGTGCCTTGTACTCGTATGCTTGACAGTCCGTCGGCCATCCCACTGGGCTATATCACTGCTTGACACTATTGACAGCTCTCAGACATGTTACGGTGAGATTAAAGGCTCCTACAAACAGGCGCGACACGTGACGCGACACAAAGGCACCGCATGTCGCGCGACGAGAGGTGCTTTTGTGTCACGAGCGATTCGCGTTGCGAGTCGCGCCTGCTTGTCGCCGGAGCCTTTAGACAGAATAGATCGACAGACCTGGTTTTAACAGTTTTTTTACGTGTTGTTTGAAAATCGGCAATTTGAAACCCGGCCTGCCCTCATTGAGAAAAGGCTGGGCAGATGATAAGTTGCATGATTTAAGCATATCAATTTTATGTAAATAACTTAGCGTCCCAATGGCAATAATAGGTACAAAAAATTTAAAAAAATTGTTTGGCTTAAAATAGGGATGTTAACTAAAAAAATATTTTTTTTATTTTTTCCGTCATGTAGATTATTAAAAAATATTGGACACGTATTTTTTCTTTCTTTACGTAATCAAAACATTACAGCGATACATTGAGTTCAATGGTGGCATGGGGTCACTTCTCAGTAGATTTTATACGTAGCTGTGACGTAACGAGCCCCCACTCCCCAAGGTTAATGTGTTTTATCTAAGTAATTTTTTATTAATATGATAAAACAAAAACTACGTGACCAATATTTTTTTATTATCTGATTGACGGACTAAACAGTTTTTTCTTTGTTTTTTTACCCAAGACACATCCCTATTCTACAATGCCAATACCGTTTTGACTCATATAATAGGTAGATCTTCTACTGAAGGCGAATAAATACCTAAGTACCTACATAATATTCAATTTAAAATGTTAATGTGTGGGTAATTATGACTCGTTCATGTCATATTTTTCCATTTCAACTATAGCCAGTATAGTATAAACCCGACCCAGTCCATCCATCTAGGAAAAGCAATTAAGGTCAATAGCAATTTCACGCAGCTATTTTGGACTCTTAATAGCACCGCAATACAGAAATGAACAATAAATACTAAGAATTGCCACCATTAAACGGCAATTAATATAATATTATTCTACAGTGAAAATAAGTAGGTACCCATAGCAAGCTTTAGGTTTTTTTTTTTTTTCATTCGAAACTCAATGAATCTACTTAATAACATTCACTCACTGAGAGAAGCCAACGCACAGCTTAATTATCTGGGTGTGTAGAAGCATGAATATAGGCTCAATAGCAAAAAAAATCTTATTATAAAGAAGGTGACTATTTGAAAATTCATGCCGTAAAGGAGTTAAACTTATTATTCAACTCGTTTACGGCATGAATTTAATCAATAACATGTAGCAGACATATCGTGATGGGCTCATTCAATTGATTTGGATGATTATTTAACTTGAGACTGCATGGTGAACAAGTTGATATGTTTAAATAGATCAATAGTTGAATTATATACCTAAAGCAAGGATATTAAATAAGACAAACTTGTGCTTCATGGTAGCCCCAAGTTATGTCCCCTCTAGAATTAGTTCGACCCGCCGTCTAAGGCATGCACTGACCGACCCAGACGACCCCACTACTCTCCTCCAGGAGAGTCGTAGGGAAACTAGTACAGTTCGCAAAATAAGAGCACACAATACACGATCGTCATTCCGACCTCGCCGCCAAGGCCCCGCGCGAAATCCCCGACTAACGAATAGTCCTCCCCGACCCTTGACTGTAAGCGAAGCGCCAGCACGCGTTTTAGCTGAGCAGCATGTAATCCAAACTCCCCACGATAATAGTCAAAACACTGATTTTGTCCCTCCGACTTAGCTGCCCTAAGCCGAGGTTCGTACCCCACAGGGGGTGCCCTTAGCGAGCAGCAGTCCATTAGTTTATAGTTTTTTACGCCCTGGCTGGAGGCATTAAGTTTCGTTAGGAGCTTAAGGCAACCACAGGAAAGTCCGGTTAAAGAGTCGGAACCTTAGTGAACCACTCTGAGATGCCCTAGATAAAAAATAAAAAATAAAAAAAACTTCATGGTACTTACTGTTTCCATAAACTGTCAGATTTTTTCATACGATTTTGAACTTAACCATCAACATTTTTAACCCCCGACAGAAACAGAGGAGTATTATAAGTTTAACGTGTGTATCTGTGTGTCTGTCTGTGTCATCGTAGCGCACAAACGGCTGAACCGACTTTGATGATTTTTTTTTTGTTAGAAGGGTGACTTGATCGAGAGTGTTCTTAGCTATGACTCATGAAAATCGGTTCAGTCGTTTGAAGAATATCAGCTCTTTTCTTGTTGATGAATTGACGTGAGGTATCTTCCACAGGTCGGATTGAGTTGAAATTTGGTATTTCGTTACTTCTTACTTCAATGTATTAAAAGAACATAGTAACATAGGAACCTTGCTGCTGCAGCTTCACCTGGAATTTGCAGGATATCAAACTCCCTTAACATACAGCAGAGGTATCGAGTTTGGACTTCTTGGAATGTTCTCAATTAATAGGTTATAGATAGATGGTGACCAGGGGCTGATGATGGAGTAGGAAAGATAAATGGATCGGTTCAGCCGTTTGAAAATTATCAGCTCTTTTCTAGTTGAAGAATTGATGTGAGCATCTTCCACAGGTCGGATTGGGTTGAAATATGGTATTTCGTTACTTCAGTGATAATAAAAGAACATTGTAACCTTGAACTGCTGCTGCAGCATCACCTGGAATCCAACTCCCTTAACATACAGCAGAGGTATCGTGTTTGGGCTCCTTGGAATGAACTCAAGGAATAGGTTATAGATAGATGGTGATCAGGGGCTGATGATGGAGAACTGGGCATAATGGTCATCACGCCCAATAACAACCAAACATATGCCATTAGATAGGCATTTTAATAAAGAGCAATAACTACTATGGCGGTTCTTTTCAAATCGCGGTGCGAAAAATGTTATGGCGATGTTCCGTAGGACGTACCTGGACGGTAGATAACGGAATAGGTATTTGAATGGTAAGTCACTTCTGGAGGTCTTAGTTTGAATATTCGCAAATGTATGCATTCCGAAGATAATAAAATGATATGGTACCATCGAGATGATAGACCTGGACGCTAGTTAAAAATCATGTACTCATGGTAACAATTTGCGCACTGGTTAAAATTTTATCCTGTATATAAATAAGCCAAAATATTAGGTCTTGTATGATTAACCAGGGTGGAAATATAGGAATACGTTAATACTCGTATGGAATGAACGCCAAAGACCACGAGTAACTAGCTTCACTGTGATACAAATACGTACAGCTTCGCAGATATCGGCAAGGCACGTGTCGATCCTAGTATGTTTACTATTAATATAATATGATGAAGTTTAAAAAGCAAGAAATAAAAGTAAAATTAAAAATTTTAAAAACCCCCGACCCAAACAAAAACCTCTAAAAACTAAAACAATAATATAATAATTATTGACCCTTTAAGTTTAATATAAGTTGTAGGAAATATTTTTATCCATGCGTCCTCGCGTCGCGGGACGGCTAATGAAAACGCCAAACAGATGAGGCTGTAGTATTGTTGTTGTTGTTGAGCTGTGTATTGTAGAAAACATAACTGCTGTTAACTTCCAATCCAATTTTCACTAGCCGTCCCCCGACGCGAGGACGCTTGGATCAAAATATTTCCTACAACTTATGTTTTCCTACAACTTATATTAAACTTAAAGGGTCAATATTATTATTGTTTTAGTTTTTAGAGGTTTTTGTTTGGGTCGGGGGCTTTTTAAATTTTATTTTTTATTTTTTAAGTTTAAAATCGTTTAGAGAAATTTGACAGTTTCATGTGCGTGTGTGTGTAGTAGTGTAATTGTGGTGCTAATCGTCTCACTGACTGTACAGAGTACAGTCAGTGAGCACGATTTGGACCATATCGAATTCTTAACTAGCTTTAGGTACACTCCTATGTACTATCGTCAGCACACCAGGCTACATGAAACTATCAAATTTCTCTAAATGATTTTAAACTTTAAAATGATGACGGTTAAGTTCAAAATCGTATGAAAAAACCTGACAGTCTATGGTAGCTTGATGTGCTGGCGACTTTACCTACCTGTAGGTACCTTGTCGCTGCAACGTAACGTCATGTTTGATCAATTAACTGTGAACTGCCACACGAGTTACTTCTTCTCGCTGCGGGAGGAAGACCTGGAGTCCTGAAATACAGGGCTGCCCTAGTTTAGGCTCCAGTCCACTCCATTTGTTTTAATAATGTACCTACTACTGTGTTTTCATTAGTGTGGAAAATAAATGAATTTTTACTTTTTACTTTTACTTTCTATTTTTTGATTCAGCATATTCACGGTGGCCTCTGGTGCTGGGCCTCTGGTGCTGGGCAGTGAATGGGTTAAAGGAAATCCTTGGCGTACCAGATACAGTAGGTATAATGTCTATAATTTTCTACTACTACTAGTTTATTTCTTATTTCCTATTTCTTTGATTGAACTTGTTTTTGTGTGAAGTTATTTAAGTGTCCAGCCTTGAATTTCGAATAGGTAACCAAACATCCTGGGGTGGGCACCAGACCATTCTGGGCTGGGCACGGACCCCCCCCCCCCCCCCTACATACACCTATGGCCGGCGCACACCTGGCGAGGCGCAGCGCGGTGAATCTTTAAAAGATGGCGCGCAGCTATGTACCACAACTGCGCTACCGCGCGATCCGCACTTCGGGGACATGCTCTGCGCTGCGCGTCGACAGATGTGCACCAAGCCCTTACTCCTGCTCCTACGCTGTTTTAAGTAGGTAGATTAATTTCGTTCGGGAGAGACAGCTGAATCGTCTAGAGCCCGGCTTCGGCGTTTTTCTGGTGGTCGCCACTGTTGATTCTGGGTTTTTGGGAGTTGTAGTGGATGATAATTTTAAAGGGTTTTTTTTTTTTTGACTAGACTCAAAAAATATTTTACCGAAGACAAATGTTTTCGTTAAGTTAGTTGTGTAGTGTTTGAGCAGATGTAAATGAGTTGAACTAGAACATTGAACAACCCATCATGATTGATTTCTAATTATTAAGCGATGGTGTTGAATAATGTATGAGGAGCTCGTGGCTAAGTAATAACGGCCGCACGGGTCGATCCGTCAGGTTAAGCTACGCTTGCCGGGGTTGGTCCGTGGATGGGTGACCATCTTTACATACCGAGACTCCTCCGTGCCTCGGAAAGCACGTTAAGCCGTTGGTCCCGGCTGTCATTCGTGGATCTTTGACAGTCGTTACGGGTCGTCAGAAGCCCAAAAGTCTGACAGCCAGTCTTAGCAAGGGGTATCGTGTTACCCAGTTACTGGGCTGTGGAGGTCAGATAGGCAGACGCTCCATGTAAAATACTGGTATTCAGCTGCATCCGGTTAGACTGGAAGCCGACCCCAACATAGTTGGGAAAAGGCTAGGCAGATTGGTGTTGCATAATTTATACAACTGTATAATAAGTAATTGACTCTAATGTTACGTTATTTGAAAAAGGTGAAAAGAAAACCAAACAAATACATCATAATTTATTTTTATTTACCTATTAAAATCATACCTACCACCTAAATTTAAAAACATAACAAAAGCTTCTTATAAAACCCAACTCTAAAATACCCAGGATCTAAATCACAAAAACTGGATCCCAACATTAAACTAATTGCTACCGAATAACATAATTATCTAATTCTAATATATGTAGTACGGGAGGTACCGTTCCTTTTTAAAGTAAATTTTATACCGGCCTAGTTTTACACATAAAATATCCGACCGCCACCTACACTTGCAGTGGTGGAACTGTCGCAGGCAGATTGTATGATTCGTCATTTTACAAACGGCGCCGTCCGTTTAGAAACTCTCGCGGCTATGCAAAATGCTTAAGGCAAAATGTTAAATCTATTTCTTAAGGCGTTCGCTCGGCTCGCGCGCGGTTGGTCACAGTTTAACCTAAACCTAACCCATTTGGTCGGGATGCCTGGATGTCGAAATTATAAACATGTAACGAGTTGCCAATTTTCCTTAGGCATTTTGCCTAACCGAGAGCGTTTGTAAACGGACCGCGGTGTTTGTAAAATGATGAATCATACAATCTGCCTGCAACTGAACTAAAGGTACCTAACGAAAGATTGTACAGATATCCCAAAAAAAGTATGCGCTTAGGGAATCATCGTAATAAAGTGCTGTTACAACCATGGAAGTACTTGCATGTATTTAATCGAACTTCAAATAATTCCGAGTTTGCTTTCCTAAAAATATTATTCAACACTAATATAACGAATACGCCTCTTTTTGTGAACCTTACCCATTATTCCAAAATTTTTAATCGTACCCATTATTCAGACCAAGTATGGTATGGTTTTAAGTACGATTAAGGTTTTGATAAGTCGACCGTACGGGTACCAGGGCCTCAAGTCTGCTATTACAATAGTGTCAGAATGGTCTCGCCATTGTATTTGACAGTGTTTGTATGGCAAATCTGTCAAAAACTCACAATGAAGAGACCATTGCAACGTTTGTACATTAGTAGACTTGGCCTCCAGGTTAATCTATTATATATTTTATTATATATTATATTTATTATTATTTTATTTTCAGGTTTATCGATTTAATCCATCGGTATAAAATCACTATACAACGTACCTCCCGTAGTATAACTATTTTTACATTAATTTTGTTTTAATTATTAATATACAAAGCTTAGCACAAAAAATATGAAAATTGAAACACAAAATTTTTAAAACGTTAATGTTGTTAGTAAATCTAATAATTTTAAGGGCCGTGCGGCGTAATATTGTTATTAGTAGACTTTCTGATATTGTTCGTGATTCTGTAAAGCACCGATCAAATTACTAAAAACAGAGCTCAGGATACGAGGCCAGGGGCCCAAGTCTGCTATTTTTATAAATTCGTCACTCCAACACGATCCCAATTTTGCAAAAAGTTCGTAATCTGCTAAATTCATAATGGTCGATCATTGGTCGGTCAATGGTGTCGTAACAGAATTGTATTACAATGGCATTTTGAACATTTATTCATGCCAGATTTCATTTATAATATTTTTACATGTTATTTATTAATGTTATAAGCAATCTGAAGTAGTAGGAAGTTGGAAGTTTAGTGGGAAGTTTCATTTGTCATTATACGAGATTACCAATTCTTTCAATGGAGTGTCAGTGGCTGACCATTGGAAAGTCATAACGACGCCATTATATTAGTAGATTACCAAACTTGTTAAAATCAACAAATATGAAATCAATGATAGACCATTCTGACAGTATTGTAAGTAATAGCAGACTTGAGGCCCATTTCGCGAGTCATTTCAGTGACTCAGTTTAACAAGTCGCGAAGATTTCTGGCTGACTTACTCTATGAACTATTGTAAAAGTGTTCGTATACGAATCGAGTTAAAGGCCAGACTCGCAAACTGCTTAATAGCCCATAACGCAGTAAGTAGACACGCAAGTCGCTGATAAAATATTGGTAAACGCCATTTATGTCCATAATTACATAAATTTAGGTAGAGATAGTCGAATCTAAGACTGACCGTCCTTCCACTAATGGTTATTGTTTCAAAATGTGGGACGATTTCGCCTGACGCAAGTAAAATTGCCTGGAAGACATACGATACGGCCGCCCAATGTATATTTTGTAGTGTGTATGTGAATTATTTTTTTGATGTTTTGTTGTGGTGTACAGTATATACAAATAAATAAAGTGTTGCCATAGGAAGTATATTTTATTTATAGCAACACTTGGCTTGCATGTGTTTGGCGATTTTTCTGTGACGCTCTAGAGTCCATGCGACCTAATAAACGTATCGCCGAAAGTGAGATAATTTCAAAACTAAACAGGTACGTATTTGTGTATGGCCTAATCTTTCAAGTGATTAACAATGAAACTTTAATTAAAGTTATTCATTGATTGATTTATTAGGTAGGTAGGTAGTTCGATTAATTTGTACCTACCTATACCCTAATAGCGTAACACACAATCAATCGGAATCTGAATGACCGAAATGTCTACTCAACAACCTAAATAACGCAATGAATTTGTTGAACTATCAAAATGAAACAGATTCCTACTGATAGCGTGTGTAATTGCCTAATTAGGACTCTGTTTTGTTTAGCTAACGACTTTCTCTCAGCCTCTCTAGCGATAATTTAATTACGTTTGTAAGGCACAATAGGCTAGTTAATAGTTTCAGAGAAACAAAAAAAGTAAGACAATTCGAACTTCGTTGTAATATTAATTGAACGAATTTAAAAGAGATATATTAAATAATAATTTATTTATAGTGTACTGTCAGCATGAAATGTATGGTCAAGTATGTTCGATGACAGCCCTCTATGTTGTACCTACGAATAGGGCTGATGACTACAAAAATATTTTTTGTCCGTCATGTAGATTATTAAAAAATATTGGACACGTATTTTTTCTTTTTGTACGTAATCAAAACATTACGGCGATACATTGAGTTCAAATGTGGCATGACGTCAGTAGATTTTATACGTAGCTGTGACGTAACGAGCCCCCACTCCTCAAGTTCAATGTGTTTTATCTAAGTCATTTTTTATTAATATGATAAAGCAAAAAATACGTGTCTAATATTTTTTTTATTATCTGATTGACGGACTCAACAGTTTTTTTTTTACCCAGGACCTATCCCTATTAAATATTTCAAGAGTTGCAAGACGTCTTGATTAATATTAATTTGTTCCGGGAACATGTGAAGTAAATACATGTCCCTAATAAATGGTAAGGTACGTTATTAACATTGATTACCTAATTAAATGTCTAATTTTAATTGACCGAAGTAAAAGTATTATTGTTCTAATCATAACATAGTCCAGCCTAGCACTAAATATTTTATTAGATAGATTTGTTGGCGACAATTATACGCGTATATACTAGGAGTATAGTGAGCCTACGGTCTATCTATATTATTACAACTGTAACTCTTCTTAATACTTGTCCTGCCTTAGATAATACAGAATTACTTTATAACAAGGTCACATTTACAAAGTAAACATTTTATTTACTGTGCAACATAAAAGTATCAATATTTCGTTAGTGGAACTGAATTACAAAATTAGTACATAAATATATTAAAATTTGAGCCCGATAAAAAAAACATTGTTTGATCTCAGTTAGCTTGAATTCAGAATCTTAAATAATTTACATTAATTGATTTTCGATTGAACATTTGGAAAAAAGGCAGGCATTTTTAATCAAATCACAAAATATCGCGATTTATGTGCTATATCTAAGTTAAATACCAATGTAGATATTGGTGCCGATTCCCTTGTTCACAAACTAAACTAAATTTGAGTTCAGTGCATCTTTTTCTTTCTATTACATTAAGAAAAGGACAGAAGATAAATTTTAGTTTAGTTCTGTCAAATTAATCAGCGCCTGTCACTACTCCATACAAGTTTAGTTGTGATTAGAAACTTGCCGACTAAAATTACATCAAATTACCTCAAGCGCTGATTAATTTGACAGGACTAAACTAAAATTTATCTTCTGTCCTTTTCTTAATGAAATAGAAAGAAAAGGATGCCCTGAACTTAAATTCAGTTTAGTTTGTGAACAAGGGAATCAGCACCATTATCCACATAAACCTCCCGGAATAAAATCTCTAAATGGTAGTGAAAATCGCATCAACATCCACTGTGCAGCTTAGAAGATTTTTAAAGCGATCACACAGACACGGAAAGTGACTTTGTTGAATACTATGTGCCCCTGATACGCACGGTTTTTACGACTTGACAAAAAAAAATAATATATATAATGTAAGTTTGATATTGATGTAGGTACATATTATACACATAAAACAGCATCACAATCCGTTGCAGAGTTAAGAAGACAAACGCTGTCACACAGACAGACACGAAAAGCAACTTTAATTTATAATAAGTGCATAGAACTAAAGTACTTTGAACGGTATTTACCCTGCATTCCGAATAAGGCCATAATAGCTCTCAGCGCTCACATCAATTATTTACGTTCCTATTTAGAATATCACGATTATGACAACTAAGAGCTGTTTGACAGCGCTCACGGTGATATTACTATAGTCTCTATACGATATGGGTGGCGTTATCGCAAGATGGCGCATGTCATGACGTCATCTATGACGATTCACGCGACATCGTTATCGCGCTCACGCCAATTCGGTACGCTTTTATGAACGCTCAAATCGATTACAGTGCAATTCGGAACGCGGGCTTAGATGACATTGACTTTTTATTTTTGAAACATGATAATTATCTAAGATTCTGAATTTTTAGGTCACACTTGGGTCTGGATCGACATCTACTTTTTTATTGCCAGTATTTGCATAGGTACCGACAGTAATGGTAAGAACTAATAGATTGAGCAGACACATTTGGTTCTCTCATCGTGGCAACATGTTTCTTTATAAAACAAAAACTACGAATGCACAGAAATTTAATATGTATGCCTATTGAACCTAAAATAAATATTGCACACTATAAATCTTATGACGTGTGGTGAATCATTGTCAAATACTAGGTACACACGCAGCGAGTCGCTGGCGATTTCAAAATGTCACGTCCACACTGATTTTGACATCGCTAGCGACAAATCGGCGGTCAAAATCTGTGTGTGGAGTCGCCGGCAGCTAAATTCGCTAGGTGTGTACCTAGCGACTTTAGTATTTAAAGATACCGTGGCCCTGACACACAGGCAACTGAGGGAACACGGGTGGGTTTGAGTCAGTAAAAGTCTTCACACACGCCTTCCCGCTCCGCCCACAGCGGGAGAAGTTATTTGATCATTTCCCACACAAAAAATAAATAAATAAAGTCATTATTTAGCCATAAAACCTTTTCTTATGTACAAACTGTCAAATCTTCTCGTTCGATTTTGAACTTATTCGTCAACATTTTAAAGTTTAAAATCGTTTGGAGAAATTTGACGGTTTCGTGTAACTTGATGTGCTGGCCACTATACCTAATGTTTGTTGTTCTGCCTTTGTTTAAAGAAGTCATCTTCGACAATTTCCTTTCAATCTCAAAATAATAATCTGTCATAGTGCAGCAAGCTCGACCATAGAATTACTTGACAGTACTTACTAAATTGTTTTATTATTCATATTTATTTGTTCAGTGGCAAGCACATCAAGTTACCACCCCTTCCCTAGTCCTTATTAGGTTAATTTAATATTGTAAGTATATAAATACCACACCATCGCATTAGGTTAATCCTGTTATGATAGTTGTAAAGGTCAAATTTTCTCGTTCGATTTGGAATTTAATCAACAACATTTTAAAGTTTAAAATCGTTTGAATGATACGGTCAATGAATTACAAGGTCGAGCACCTTACGTTTGCTTAACAGCTTTAAGGGAAAGCATGATATCGCCAGGAGAAAATCAAATTTGTTTGGAAACGGCTTGCTCTATTATTACCGTTACTGTACTTTGCATAATTGCAGATGTTATGACTAGTAAAATGTAATTATTGACAACAACAAAAATAAGGCGTATCAAATCAGACGCTGACTTTTTTATATTATAGTACGTTCTCATTTGATCACAGATTTTTGTACGATTACATTAAATTAACTGATCAAGCTATCATATAGCATGGAATGTTAATTTACCTATGCAATAAATTGTACGTCATACGCATCATTAAGGCCGACAATAGACAATTATAGTTAACAAGAACTACATACATTATTAGCTTTATAATATTTACTTACAATTTACATATCAATAATTTAAATAATGTCTAGTTTATTTTAATGGGTGATAGTACTCATCAATTTAATAGCTTTTAGTATGAAATTAAGTCTGAAACAATAAAAAAACATCTGTATATTTCATACAAAAATGCAAAACCTACCCAATCACAATGTATGAAATAGGTGCTTTTATTTTGCTATTACTGTGTGTTGGTCCCATGGTAAAAGTGTTGAGCACTATCACCCCTTGAAATTATTTAACACTTTTATTGTTAGACGCCATACAACACGTTACGTAACGGAAAGAGTACATTACATACTAAGTGTATTTATTTGTGCTATAATTTGGTATATACAAGGTGGAGATGGCAATACGACAATAAATTAACCTTTTGACCGCCAGTCATGTGTCATAGATGACAAACGATAGCACGCTACGACTACATGACAAGACTTTTATATGTAAATTTGTAAATAAAGCTCATAAAACAACATTGTTTTTTTATTTATTTTGATAATTATGTTCCTTGAATCATCCTAATTTATATTAGTTAAACTTCTTTCTTTACATTTCATCTATATTAACATTAGTTGACAAAAACTTGAAAGGACAAATTCGTATCTTGGCGCCGTGGGCAAATTTTAGCTTTTTTGACGTGACGGTCAAAAGTTTAAACGGCGTCAATGTCTAATGAATGATGTTTCTAGTCTGCATATAAAAATTCAACCAAATATATCCAATAGTTTAGTCACTATAGCTAATCCAAGACTGGCAAAACCCATAGTCGGACCATCACTACAATTTATTTAGAAAAAATCTCCATTTTAATTTCAATGTTAGGATATAATTTATAGTTCCTAAATATTCCTATGCATTCCTATCCATTGTCGTATTGTCATCTCCACATTGTATATTATATAATAGGTATATGTATACCCCTAAATTTAAATAAATAATTATTCCTCAATTTTTGTTATTGCACCTACCACTATTATACACTGCCTGGTTGACTGGTACAAAATGCCTAAGGCATTATGTCCACCTCTGTATATTTTTGTGCTTAAATAAATAAATAAGTTCTTGGATTTTATTGATGTCAACAAACGAATCATAAATTGTACTAGGTGCAAATAACTACAAGTAGTGTATTCACAAGATAACGGCCCCATACTGCGGTGAAACGTTTGTTTTGATTTAAATGTGATTATATACAAGATAACACTCTTCGCCTCATTTGTATTGATAATTATAACCTTTCCCGTTATACATATGTTATGTATATTTACTAAAAATCAAAACAAATCTTTTTTTTTTTATTGTAAAACAATGAATCCATATTAAGAAACGCAACGTTGCGATTATAACTCGAGGATCACGTATCTTATTAAAGACTTAAAGTGCGGAAAACTGAAATTTGTCATGATATTTCGCAACACTTTCTGTAGTTCTTGTCTACCCGAACGGACAAAAAGGGTGAGATTATGTCGACACCCAATATGAATAACATTGTACCTACCTAACTCATTTTGGTATGGTATTCAGGAGAGCAATTTTAAGAAATATTCTATTTTTGTACTTTTTGGTTGCTACTTAGAATATCTTTATGTAAATGTAAGTAATCCTTACTTATATTATAAATGCGAATGTAACTCCGTCTGTTACCTTATCACGATTTCACGGCTGGTCGGATTACGATTAACTTTGGCACACATAACCAGGGTTCAGACATAGGATACCTTATATCGCGGTAGTACGTTCCCGTGACTTATCTTCTGACCTCAGCGCGGGCTAGTATGATATACGAGAGCGACCGAGTTGACAAACAAAACGTCTTCCCCGTCACTATCATGTCCATTGCCATCCACCAGCCAATAAAAACGTCGCCAAGCGCTTTCGAGCGCTTTACGCAGACTATACACCTGTTTGCAGCTGAAAAAACTAATCCATATAATTTGTTTAATTGTCTAAATACGGCGCCAGAGAACATCAAGGATAAAATGATACCACTCTTTAAAATGTTTACGAGACTTGGAAGTGTCTGTTCGATTATAATAAATGATATAAGCATAATAAAATAAATTGGTAACTATCATAACGGTTGTGTCAACTCCTAGGACATTTTCAGAAATGTTCATTAAATTATAACACATAAAATGATTCATCAACGATGATAGAATGCATGGATTAGTTTTTTTTTTTTTATAAACTATGGTAATTTTATCACGTAAAAATGGAACTAATATGCATATATGTAAATATGTTTGTAAGATCCAAAATAGGACTTTTTTTATTTCACTCAATTTAATTAAAGTATTTATACTGGGTGTCGATGTTTGTAAATCTCACACAATTCTTGATATAACTAAAGACGTTACGTTTGACTGAAACCAATTCAAATGTAGTTTTCACCGGTTAAGAAATATGACTGTAACATTACATAATTGAATGTTAGAAAAATAAGAGGCGCCTCTCTTACATGCGCAGCTCGGGGTTATTTCTCGTTAACCTTCGTTTTACAGGTTATTATTACAAGGTGATAGGCGCTCCGTTAACCTACAATTAAGAAGATCGAGCACAATGGGCCCAGCACTGTGGCACTTCCAACTTCGGTACTATTTATGTACAACTTTGAGATAAGATGTCATTTCATCACATTGATGGCAATATTAAACAATGACAAATTCCCGCGATTTATATAGCACTTAAATCTGTTAATAAAAAAGCTAACATTTAAACAAACGAACAGAATGACTGACATGCCGAAACGATAAATAAGGCTTACTTGTTTGACTACGCAACCTGAAAGACTTTCTTTGATGTTACGCTACGACTCGAATTAAACCGTCCAGCTGAATTTACGCCCCGCGTAACGCGGCCGGCACGTATCAGAGCCCGTTCCCAGTTATCGGGTGTCGGGACTCGTTTTTTTTTTAACACGAGGTGACTGTACGCGATGGATAAGCATTGTTGTGAAACTTTGGGGGCACCAAATCCTGAAGGAGAGGTTAACTTTGGGAACTTTTGAGACCTTGATCACTGTATTGAAAAGTGACTATCATAAGGAATTGTTTTAGAATGTTCATATTCAACGATCTACTGGCACGAGTTTCGGTGACCATATACTATCAAAATATAAGATTTAGAGACTAAAAATAGAATATTACAAACACAAGCTAGTCTCATAATAATAATTAGTTGACTTGTTTTTTTATGTTCGATTATTTAAATACTTTACCCATTTCCCTTTGCCAAATTTTTACAAATAGAGGTAATCGATCGTACGGTAAACTATTAGAAATTTCTAGTATATCCCAAATACACAATTAAATTTAAGTCATATGTCTCTACATTGTGTAGGTATTAAAAAAACAATTGATTTACACTTAAAATATACAGGGTAGTTTTTTTTTTTTTCAAGCCAGTGGCTGGTATGCACTTAGGGCTAAATTTTAAATAAAGTTAAAATAGTATGAAAATTTGAAAATATGTAAGCAAACTAACCAGTTTTTTTTTTATGTGATGCGATAAATTTTATAAAGCTATTTACTGTGCTCAGAACATGAAATCGTGGCCACTTCGAACGCGGTCCATACAATCATGGTGGAACTTCTAGAAACTTAGCCCTATTGATACATGATTTCTTTTGTAATGTTGTGAAGAATCAGTTTTATTTTTTTAATATTTCGATACACATTCAGAATAAGTATTTTTTTTTTAATACATGTTTATGTTTTTTTATTTTATATAAAATTGAGCTAGTTTAGTTTTCTTTCAGCGTTTTTGTCTATGGCCTGCAGTTTAGAACTTACCGATACTGGCTCAAAAAAATACCCTGTATTATTAAAACATGTATTGTGATAGCTCTTTCTGTTATTGCTATTAATTATATTACAAAACGCGTCTAGCTTCTTATAATTATTAGGCTTCTGTTATTAAAATTCTTAGTTTTGCTCCCATCCAAGGGATCTCTCAACAGCCATTTTCCACTGCTTGTATCTCATGTCACGTTCATCATCGCTGATGAGAGATGAATATGTGGTTCCGCTTGTCATCGGTATAGCAGCTCCCTGTTTCGAAGGTTCTACTCCCCAGTACGCAACAAGTGCTGCTCCTAAAGCGGTACTTTCAGTAAATCCAGCTCTTATTACGTTGATCCCAATTAAATCAGCTTGCATTTGCATGACTAAGGCATTAGAAGTCATGCCGCCATCGACCTGTAACAAGATAATAAAGTACGATAGAAAAACCTTTTTTCTCAAACTTGCATGGAAATATTTTCATTATTTTCGAAAAAAGAACACGCGAAGTATCAAATTTACGGACAAAGAAAATCAAATCCATTGCAAAAGCGTTTTTTTTTTTTAATTTGGAACATTACAACGCTCCAGCAATTTTGTATGAAACGGCGTGCTGGGGTTAAGAAATACTCTTTGATTGGATCTCTTATCATTCTTGGCATACCAAAGTAAGTCTCTTTGCTTAGCACAAATTGCGTTCACGTGGTTATAAAGCCATAAATGCGTTTGCCTTTCGGCACAGATGACAAATAGAAAATTGGCGGCAAATCTGAAAATTCGTCTTGATTTGTTATTTACATACTTAATAAATATAAATTTAATAATTAAAATGAATTCCAACGGTTCAGAGAGTGAAATGGAGATTGATTGTACTCCACCAGATTTAAGATCAGAAGCCAAATTGGCCATGAAAAACCTGCTTCCAGCGAAGTCAAAAGTCAAATACATGAAAGTAGGTATGTCTTATTTCCCTGCATTCTTTTGAGAAAAGCACTATATATGCCTCGGCGAAAATGGCAATTGCCTGTCTCGTATTAGTGAAATCCTCGTTTACGGCTCGGCCTTCAAACTCATACTCGACCTGCAATTGCCTATTTCCCGGCCTTTGCAATAATGTACTATTAAAGTAGTATCTTTATGGGCTATCAGTAATATCGTTTTGGTAGGGGTGGGTTTTTAAGCTGACATACTCAGGGCGAACTTTTTTTTTGGGCACACCACAATTGTGGCGATAAGTCCCCTCTTTAAGGAGTGGCTAGAGAGGCGCCACGGCATCCTCACCTTCCGCCTGAAACAGGTCCTCACAGGACACGGGTGTTTCGGGAGGTTCCTCTTTCGGATTAGGCAGGAGGAAACGCCCGGGTGTTACCACTGTGTGGATCGCCTGGAGGGCACGGTCGAGCATACGGCGGAGGTCTGCCCGGCTTAGGCAGAGCACCACCGTGTCTTCAAGGAGGCGCTCGGCGGCGGCGATCTCTCGCGTCCGGCCCTGGTTCAGGCCATAGTCCGGAGCGAGAGTCCATAGGAGGCAGTCACCTCCTTCTGCTAAGCAGTAATGCTTGCGAAGGAGGAGGCGGAACGCGTGAGGGAGCGGCAATCTGTGCGCCCTCACGCCCCTAGTCGCCACAGGAGACGCCCTGGGCGGCGGGAATCGGTAGCCTTGCGGACGGCGAGCTATGGGCAGCTCGCTGTCCGGTAAGGACCAGGCCCGGGTCGACGGTGCGTTGTGTTCCACGCGCGCCTCAAACAAGTCTAACACGCCCTTCCGCTCCGCCCAGAGCGGGAGTAGTTATTTGTTAACGACTAATTGGAACCGTGCACCTATTTCTGACGTTTCATAAGTGCCCATGTAGGTTTATGTGAAATAAAATATTTTGATTTTGATAATTTCCCACCCAAAAATAAAGTGGGTTTTTAAGCTGGCATACTTAGGGCGAAAACTGAATAGCCGAATAGGTGCGTTATGATGAGAGGACGAGGACACGAAAATATATATGAAAAGTTTCAGAGACAAGCCCAGTGGTCAGGGATCCACTTTCGTATTTCCAAAATGGACAAAAAATCACGTGATCTTCAGAGCCTGTGATTTTGGTATGATCGTGTTCGGCCTGACGCGTAATGACTTAGATAGTCAAATCTGATGAAAAAATTGTGGGCTTCCCCTAAATCTGACGACTTCGAAAACTCAGATTTCCACATTTTTTTTATTATATTCAGAGCTAATAAAAGTTATCCTGATAGTGAAAATGTCTGACGGATTGATGGAGCCTTTTGGCAAATACGAAATTTATTTGATTTAAGAAAGTAAAAGTGGTCATTATTTTGCTCTTATATCACTTAGGGCGGGTTGTTTCACGTCCACTTAACGCACGCGTATGCGTCATAAATGGCGCTTACTATCGTCAAACCAAAAAAAGCGTTTTTTCACAAAATTAAGCCCTTAACGTTCGTTAAAAAATAACGATTACAGTAACCGGTGTCATACCCACAGGTTAACGTCATTTTATTCTTTTACATTTGAACTTTGACGATCTGTTTTTTATGCAGTGAAACCACGCTTTGTATTTAACGAACGTTAAACATCATAAATGTAATCGTTATTATTTGACGCACGTATGTTACGTTAACCAACCCTTTGAAACAACCGGCCCTTAACAACCTACTCAGCTATCAACTTTTGCCCTGCATAATGCTTGCTGGAAAATCCTCTGGAATCCCAGATGCTGTGTACCATATCCTTTGTTTGAACTTGATGGTGATCAAAATTCAAACCATTTAATATACGCTATGCGTGGAAATAATATAATTATAATTGTAACATCGATAGCTTATAAACTTAAAATTCATGCTGCCGCATAACTAAACTATAGACAATTTCATGCGGCCGTTGTTGTTTAAATCTTTGACAAATTTAGAAACGCCAGGGTGTCTTTGTAAAATTTTTATCAATATTATTAATGCCAAGCTTAAAATTCATCTGACCGCGCGTTAAGGACCCTTCCATACAAGCATTAAAACCCCATTTTGATAAAATAATATTCAACATTTTTGTTTGCCAAGGTACGTAAGTTTCAATTTATAAACTCAAAGAATAAGATTTTTCACATATACAAATTCCTCCCCTGGGTTGATTTCACAAAGTGTGCAAAATCGCCTTAGATTTAGACTGCAACTTCCGTCCAAACTTTAAACTTCTATCTTTATCGGTTTGGGTTATGCGAGATTCTTAAGAACCTACCATGTTCTTCGTTGCGACTTCATTCGCGAGGATTTGATTCATTGGTGAGTTGGTGCCACCCCTTTATAAGGTAGTTTACAGAAATAATGGTTACGACGATCTTAATTATTTATTCGATCAAAGGAATAAGATTATTCATATAAACTGTATGCCTTTTTCCACCACCAAATATATTTTTTTTTTTTAATTATTATTCAGCCTTTAATGTTCCTACCAATGGGACACAGGCCTCCCCTCTGTGAGAGTACCACATGTCTTCGAAATTTTGGTTCTAGGACATGCTGGTTTCCTCACGATGTTTTTCTTCACCGATTTGAGATGAAACAATACTTTTCGAATTCTATTCGTAAATTATTTCTTCTATTTACATATAAAATATTTTTTCTATAATCTAAATAATTTACACAAAGTGCCTGTCTAGGGACGAACCTATGACCCTCGTAAGTAGCAGCAATTTTGAAAAAAATGTTTGGGACGTTTAAACTATTTGACTAAAAGAATAAATTTTATACCAGTTTTTGGGTTTATCAAGCCACACAGTAAAATCCTTTACCAATAACTTAATTACCTCCTTTGATACTACTAGGAGTCGATTTTCGAAAAACCCAAAATCTTGTTACTTGTCTGACAAAATTAAAAACACCGAGTTTCAAGTAAATCCGACCGCGCGTTAAGATTCTTTCATACAAACTTTAACACCCACTTTTCGCCCTGCATGTGCTTGTTCAAAAACGCTCTGGATTCCCCTACCATTGTCTTTATTTCATTGTTTTGGATAGAAACAGTAAAATAATGAATTGCGTCGTGAGGCACAACATGTGATTTTTTTTTTATTTAAAAAATGGTTACCTTGAGTAATTGAAGAGGTATTCCGCAATCTTCATTCATAGCATCCAAAATATCTCGCACTTGAAAACAAACAGCTTCCAATGCTGCTTTTACAATGTGATTTGAGTTTGTATCTTCAGAGATACCACATATAACACTGAAAATCGAGATATTTATTTTAGTTATGTAATAAATGATAATTTTTATTTAAGTAGGTTTGTACAAACACTTTTACATATAAACTAGATTATGTCAGTGTTCCTATCTGACTACTCTGAGAAGAAACACCAAAACAAAATTCAGAGGTCAGTTACTTCTGAAGTCAATGTCGGTTACATATCTTGGTCAGCTCATGTGAGGACTATGCAGATTAGCGACCATATGGATGGATAAGTAGACTAATATAGCCATTTAAATATCATTACACTGTGTTTCTAAAAGACTTAAGAATTTTATTTGCTAATAAACCGCACTCGAATTTGTATCAGAGCGCGAGTCACGTTATCAACCACAAAAGTTAAAGGGTAGTAATAAAAGCTCCGATAAAGTTTAAAATATACTCTTACTCAAAATATGAAACTTACTGCGAACTTAACTTTCCGACAACTTATAAGCGAATACAAATAAAGAAACGACCAAATAAAATACTGAAAATTCCAAAAAAAATTGTACAATTTTTGCTGACGTAATATTTTTCCACCAGCTAAGCGTTCGCCGGCCCCTACCGCGGCACCGCTCGTTTTGCTCGCTCGGCTCACGCGCGGTTGTTCACAGTTCTAACCTATTTCACCCAGTTCAAAATGACGAATCATACCTACAATCTGCCGCAGAAACGTGAGCCGAGCGAGCGAAGCGAGCGGTGAACATATATGTTTTCGGAAACTTAATCTTTTTTTCGAAAGTTTAGTATTTTTACACAGCTTAGTTAGTATTACAGTCAACCACAGATCGCTGGAAGTCAATTTGTTTTTCGGAAGCTTTATTATTTTCGAAAGTTAAATGACACATTGTCAAATCACATGTTGACTGCTTTGATTAGTTGACCAAAATAACAACAGCCAAACAAATCAATAGACAAGAGATATGAATAAATTTTAATAGGCTTTCAGAGAATGGGAGGTAAGTATGTTTTAATATTTCCTACTTACCCTCGAGCATCTTGACGCCAATATGGTGCATACAAACCACTAAAGGCTGGTACAAATACAACACTGCCATTCTCTGTCGCTTTTTCAGCTATCCCTTGAGAATCCTTGGCACTTTCCAAAAGGCCGATATTATCTCTAAGCCAACCTAAAGCTGCTCCAGCGACAGCTACCTAAAATTCAATCCACAATTTGGCAATATATACATACTTCAATCAACAATACTTTTGTTTAAACATTGTAATACCTATAACAAGGTATGCAAAATCAACATTTGAGTGTATAACAGCGAAACACCTACGGGAAAAAACCCGAGGAATGTTCATTGTACTATGTTTAGTACACTTGCAATGCTGTGAAATGGCTCCAAAGTATAGTACAGTGTAGGCGTCAGCATGTCAAAACATCCGACGCGTATTTTTCCGTAGATGTGTCGCTAGACTAACTTACGGATCCTTCCAGGGCATAACACGCTTGGCTTTTACTACCCAATTGATAAGCAACAGTAGTCAAAAGGCCTCTGCCAGAGTTAACGCGAATATCGCCCGTGTTGTACAGTACAAAGCAACCAGTTCCGTAAGTTGCTTTTGCTTGTCCTTTTTGTAAGCACATTTGACCAACTAAGGCCGCTTGTTGGTCGCCAAGACAACCTGCTATAGGGGTACCTTTGATTGGTCCATCAGCAATATAACCATATACCTGCAACAATTAAGCGATAAGTCAAAAAAAAATTAAAGTCAATAATATACAGGATAAGTTTTTAACCAGTGCGCAAATTTTTTTTGGTGGTTCATTATCAGTAATAGAACACATTTTCAATATTTGTTCAAACTTGTTTTTTTTTTTTGGTCCACTTGAAATCAGCATAATATGGATACAATCTATTCGTAATAATATCAATGGGCGAGCGCACAGCTGATAGGTACCTACTACTGCGTTCCGCTTCACTGACCGCGCCGCCGGCGCGTCGCGCGACGAGTATCCATTATACCAGTTTCAAAATAAACATCTTTCGTTAACGATAACTTAATTTTTTTGTACTAAGACATATCGAAATATGAAATAGGTGTATAATAAAACACGTTTCACATTCATTATTTACTCAATTTCGTTCACTAAACCAGTCTTAGTTTTAGTATGGTAAAATTATTTTCTTTTTTTCTGTCAAGTTACTGAATATGATTAAAAGTTAAAAAAAGAAGTATAAATATAAACAGATGTCTGTGTTACCATTTTCTTTAATGAGAGATTCTACAAGAATTTAACCTGTATTTTTATGTTTACACTTTCATCAAATAGTTTTGGAACAGGGTATAATAATATATATTTTCGTGCGCCTCAAGCTAACTTGATATAGTTATTATTTTTAAATGATCTTAAAAATTACAATACTACAGTTTTCTTACCTCGGAACTGGACTTTATTTCTGGCAAAACGCTCTTAGGAACTTCGAAAAACTTCAACAACAAAGGATCCCAATCCAAATTCTCAATATTCATTAACATCGTTCTTGATGCATTGGTCACATCAGTGACATGTGCCCCACCATTAGGTCCACCTGTAAGCATTATTTTAATTATAAGATAATTACATACATAAATGATGACTCTTCCCATAGAGGTAGGCGCCACCTCTATAAATCAAATGACTTATTCAATAACCTGCAATAAATCAGAAACTTACTCAAATTCGTACAACCAGAACCCTAGAATGTCTGAGATGGTGTCATAAAGAATAATTCTTAGGTAAATATTTGAGTGGACCTGTCCTGACAGTTGATTTGGGACGCATAAGTCAGTCATTGTAGCTCAGGAACACGACGAATTGACGAACATTACCAAACGCAGGGACTTTGGCCAAATTTCAATAATTTTGATAAGCGGTAGGCCGCATCAGTTGTCAAATTGACAGAAAAATAAAGTCTCTGTAATATAAATAGACCCACATAGTATTCACATTCACAATAATTATGATTAAAATAATAATATAATTAATTAATTAATCATCATTTATACACTTTACACAGTAGTTATTCATAGCAATGTGTAAAGGGGGAAGGTCACCCAATCCGAAAGTATAAGAGCCTTCCTTCACACGGGAGCTTTCCTAATGCATTTATTTTAAATTATCAATAAATACATTTTATAAAAATAAATAATTTTCAAAACTAACCACAAATTATAGTAGATAATTCACTATGGGGATTAAGCAGTATCTTGTTACGGGCGTTATATTGAATCCCGAACCTAACGATGGATCCAAGGGCTCCCGAATGCACCTCGGAGTTAACTCCTGAGTGAAGCGAGGTTGTTAAGACTACAATCCTGAGCGTAGCGAGGGATCCAAGCTCGGCCGAGATGAAAGCACCCTTATCCCCGTGGAGATTATTCTTTATTTTGCGAGATAATAAAAACCAATTTGATTTTAGAATTAGTAGCTTAACTCACATGACATTCGTTACCTGATTCATGCTATTTTGGGTCTTACAGGCTAAAGTATTACGCCAGGCCTCTTTCTTCTTCCTTAAAACCTCTTTAAGTTCACGATCTATCCAAAAATCATTAGTTCTACTACCACATTCCCTCTGCGCCAGACCACATACTTCTTCTAGACTGTAATCATTGATAATTGCAATCATTGATCGATATACTCTATGTACGTGTAACTTTACTCTTAAATTGTTCATCTAATCACCAAGTCGATCATACTTCTACTATCTTGAAATGCGGGATCACACCCGCCGAACGGTGAGTATACTTTGTATACCTAATACCACCTATATGCCACCAGTTATGTTTAAGTTTCATAAAAACTGTAACTAAATAGTTCGTTAGGCGTCAATAACTATACTCGTAGTTTTTATTCTTCATGTTAGTATTGTGTAATCTTCACGGTTTTTGAGTTCGTTCATGGCGAAAATGGTGTCGAAATCAAAACCCAATATGACGCCGACGAAAACGTCGTAAATAGGTTAGTACATACATTCGGATGGCAAGAAATATCAATAATATTTACCAGTTAAATTCCACATGATCCAAGTGTCAACGGTTCCAAAACAGCATGTTCCTTTTTTCATAGCGTTTTTTACAGCATCAACATTGTCACTGAGCCACCTTAATTTTACGGCACTGAAGTAGGGTGACAAAGGAAGTCCACATAATGGCTGTAAGATCATTGAAAATAAACTATTAATATTGAAATTGCAAAGTATAAAATCACCAAAAGTATTTTTAACACCATACTGCGATCGACAACCCGCCTGCCAAGCGTGGCGATTATGGCAAATTCCCCCCCTTTGGGGGAGGCCTATGTCCAGCAGTGGTCGTCTTTCGGCTGAAATGATGATGATGATCCGTTCTTCTCCATAGGAACCTACTACGCTATTGGAATGGGCAACTAGCTTCATCTTTCTGACTGACCGACCCCTTGACAATTCAAAAGTACCTGTATTTGTTTTTTTTTAAATAAATGCTTTGAGTTTGAGTTTGATGATGAAAGTATAAAATCAAAGCAGTAAACTTATAAATTTATGAATAGATTCAATAGTGTATTCTTCTCAGTAGAATTCGAAATGTATGTTACAAACACTACAGATGGCCGTAATGATATAATTGATGTATAAAAAGTATTGTAAAATAGTTTAAAAGAGTAACGGTAGTTTCTTGCTCATTCTTCTCCATGCGAAAGTAACTTTTGGAAGGGGCAACTAGTATCAATTTTATTTCCGTGTAAGTTTTGACATTCAAAAGTGCCATTTATGTGCCTATTTGAAATAAATGGTTTGACTTTGAATTTACAAACAGGTTTATAAATCAGTCGTCGAGCCGCTAAACTATTTGCTATGTTAAAAGTTGATCAAAATAGCCGTTCTTAAATTATGTAATGGTTTACTGCTTAGCTCTATAAAGGTATTGCGTGATGATAACAATTTAAAAGGTTAAATCTGTAACCAACTGCAATATTCCAACCATTTGGCTTCTCTTTTTACAATTTGCGATAAACTATAGACGAATACGAATATAATGCAATATTGCTCATCACCCATAGCAAAAAAAAGAAATAGTACCTATATAATATAGCCTATTCGGTGACCAGACCTGGAATATGTGTGAAAACTTTGAACAGAATCTATTCAGTAGTTTTTGCGCCAATTTGGAACACACAGACAAACGGACAAAAATTCTAAAGACTTTCAGGATAAGAATCGTTCCCACACCTCGTAAAAATTACTTTTTTCCATAAATATTCAATGTACAGTTTTGACGTCGTTACTATGTTATTATATCTACAATGTATCTCTAAATTAAGCTGAAGAGTTTAGTTAGAGATACATGATTATTAACAAACTCACTTTCGCATTTATAATATTGGCTAGGATTAAGACTACGCTGAGGGCACAGTGGCGCCCTCATCGTTATTTCGGTGATTTCTTTTATTTTAGAATGAAAATGCAGAAAATAAGCTCGTCAAGTTGTGCTTCACAAGACTATACGTTTATTAAATTGATGTGATTCACACCTTTAAATAATTTTTGTTCCTTGTTTTGTTAGGCACAGTATCCAACAGCTTATCAATAGTAGACGATGTTCTCATATCCAACCAAACAATTGCATTGTGCAATGGTTTGCCAGTGTTTCGGTCCCATACTATGGTTGTCTCTCGTTGATTTGTAACTCCAACTGCTATTATATCCTGAAATTTAAAATAGGCATAATAAGAAACTCAATGAAATAGGTACTTATTATCTACACATTTTCTATTCAATGGAACAAAATCAAAAACTGAAAAGTTTAAGGAAGTTATAATCCAACTGTTGCCCCCGACTTAATCTACGTGTAGTTTGAATTTCACAATTTTTTTATGCAAATATCCAGGATGAAAGTACGTTATTGTGCTTCTCCAGGTTCCAGGTTAACATCTGTCAAATTTCATAACGATCGGTTCAGTAGTTTAGGTGTAAAAAGGTAACAGACAGACAGAGTTACTTTCGCATTTATAATATTTGCATGGATTAATTAAGAACATTCAGTCAAAGGTCAAAGATCGCCAGAGTTGGCTCTACATGAGATCTTAGAACGTTTTATAGTTCGTCCTCAGACTTGGCATGATTTTCAACAATAATGTCTTTTTTGGGATTTAATTATTTTAAGTAGCTTAAAGTAATTTTCGCAACTACCTGATTCGTGGTAACGAAACCATAAGCATTAGCATAGGGAAGTGGCAAGTAATTCAAAACTTTTTACCCGACTGCGCGACAGGGTTATGTTTTTCACACGTATCAAATCAATCTGCCTAGCCTTTTCCCAACTATGTTGGGGTCGGCTTCCAGTCTAACCGGATGCAGCTGAATACCAGTATTTTACATAGAGCGACCGCCTATCTGACCTCCACAACCCAGTAACTAGTTAACACGATACCCCTTGGTAAGACTGGTTGTCAGACTTTTTGGGCTTCTGCCGACCAATGTTAATGTTTTTAATGTTTTTCAGACGTATATTGGTATCTTATAAGTGGGATTCGTTATACCCTCATGCTCGAAGCATCCTAACGGCTGGATGGATTTTAATACATGAGGTGTCTATCGACTCATCTATGTTGTGAGTCGTGTGACGTGTGAATCGTGTGATGGATAGAGGGAAAAAATCGCAAGTCATATCATGTGAGGTATCACCGAATAGATCGTCGATCGTGATCGAATCAGAAATGAAGAGATCCGCCAAGGAGAACCAAGGTAACCGACATAGCTCGAAGAATTGCCAAACTTAAGTAGCAATGGGCAGAGCACATTGCTCGCAGAACAGATGGCCGTTAGGGCCGAAAGTTTCTGGAGTGGCGACCGCGTACAGGAAGACGTAGTGTTGGAAGGCCTCCCATAAGGTGGACCTATGACCTTGTGAAAGCCGCAGGAATCCGTCGGATGCGGGAAGCACATAACCGGTCGAAGTGGCGGTGCTTGGGGGAGGCCTATGTCCAGCAGTGGACGGCTTTCGGCTGAAGAATAGGTGTTTTAAAATCAACATGATTACTACATTACAGACGTATACGCTCTGCTTAAGAATTACTTCCGAAAGTTGCGTAGGATCTAAATTGGGGACTTTATCCTATCACAATGCAATATGTTTTTCACTCTAATGTAGTTATTTATGGAATTTTTACATAAACTCAAAGAATTTATTTCAATGAAACTATTTACAGGCACTTTTGAATTGTCAAGGAGTCAGTCAGTTAGTTAGAAAGTTGAAGCTAGTTGCCCATTCCAAATCGTAGAGCTCTATAGAGAAGAACGGGCAAGAAATTCCAAGGACACTCTTCTAAATCAAGATTTTACCAAATCCTGGGTACATTATTCTTGTTGCTTCTATAATTATGTGAAAAAAATTCAAAAAAAAATAAAACAATTAAAAATATAAGATTTAAAATAAGCCCTGGTCGTTATGAGATGACCAGTCTCAAGTGACGGCGCCCGTTCACGAACATGACGCGTGGATCAGTATGTAAATCAGTACCATCAGCGAGATATTTAAGTGTCATGACATACTCTCAACTGCTCTTTGAAGTCAACATACATCATAATAACATAATAAACGGAATGACCCGGTGAACTTCGTACCTCGTTTCAAATTTCAATTTTCGTCTTCCTTTAGGTTCTTGTTAATTGTCTTTTTTCTTAAACAACCCCAGTAAAGAGGAGAACAAAAAAAAAAAACTAATCGGTCTAGCCATTACTTGAGTTTTTCTGAGACGCACGGCAATTGATTTCTTAAGAAGTTAAGGACAGTGTCCTATGACCGTTTTCTTGTAGCAACAACGGTTTAGGGACCGTTGTTGCTACATGTTTCTTTCTTTTCTTATTTCCTTACTTGCCCTATACTGTATATACTGGGTCAAATTAAATTTGCTAGCGAAACTCCACAGACGTGATGGGTATTATTATTGTTAACTGGGGAACTTTTATTGTTATTTTCAGACTATTTAGGGATGGGTGTCGACTATGGGACTCGGAAATTTGGTTTTAAGTATGGGGCCATATGAATGGCCAGACATATATATGTAGGTTTTACAATAACTTATGGTGCCAACAGTGAACATGGGCATTTTCTTTCTTTTTTGGTACTTAATTTTTATTCATCTCTCAAATACATTGCAAACTATAGTTTTGTATAATTTAGCAGCATTTTTTCAATTTTGTAAATGTGAGTACCATGGAGCCGTTTATGTATTATGATGTATATTGACTTGAAAGAGCATGGCAGTTGAGAGTATGTCATGCTTACTTAAATGTCTCACTGATAGTGGCGCGTGTGTTGGATCATTCGGTTCCCTACAATATGGTTGAGCTGGATGGTGCTGATCCATGCGTCATGTTCGTGAACGGGCGCCGTCAGTTGAGACTGGTCATCTCTTAACTGCCAGGGCTTATTTATAATTTTATATTTTGAATTGTTTTATTTGTTTTTTACATTGTCTCACATATAGAAACAACAAGAATAATGTACCCAGGATTTTGTAATATATTGATGTAAAAGAGTGTCCTTGGAGTTTCTTGGCCATTCTTCTCCATAGAGATCTACGTATTGGAATGGGCAACTAGCTTCAACTTTCTGAAAAGTGACCATCGCTTTGACAATTCAAAAGTGCCTTTAAATGGTTTAATTGAAATAAATGCTTTGAATTTGAGTGCATGTGCATGTTATCCAGAAGGCAAATATGTATTTTATTCACGACAACTGTGCTGTTCGCAAATGGTGACAGAGTGGCTCACTACGCAGACTGACATAACGGTCATCCCCTGGCCATCGAAAAGTCCGGATTTAAATCCTATAGACAATATTATGCAGGTCAAACGGTCCTAAATTGTTACTAGAGCAATGTGATGTCCAACCAAGAATAACTTACATAGCCAAGTTATGAGGACTTAGTAGTTGATGTGGGGTTGTAAAGCAGGTTGGACTATGGTTATTTAAATGAGAAGCAGACTACAACAAATTATAGAAAGTGAAGGCGGGGATGGCTGAATACCTAAAAAAAAACTTCATACTTCGTAATCTTAGATTTTATGGTTACTAAAATACATTTTTTTTTTTGCTAACTGTAGAAATATAATTGAAGTAAAAACATTTGTTAAATAAATAAAAGAAGCTAACAGTTTTATGGGAAGTATGAGTAATAAATAAACAACGATGATAAAGATCATTTGACCTCACTATTTTAGTATAGCGCAATATTCTAGGTAAGTAATAATCACAAGTTAACAAGAGATTATAATTGATTACCAGCTGATAATAATGACATGTATTTACCTACTCATGAGTATTATTCTGCCAAACTAACTAGGTATAATCTCTCTGCCTCTTGTGTCATTTAGCAATATAATGTTTACAGAAATTGTCAATAAAATTCAATTAAAAAAATTAGATTTGAATTTTAGCTAGTTCTGTTTTGTTTTGAAATACTTGCGATAAGTAAATTTTGCTAGCTAATGATACTGCCTGTATGATTCCATTATTTGACCATCAGATTATTTTATACCACTTTACGAGATAATTGAAGCAAGTAGTAAAATCCTCCCCTAAAAACTTGATTGCCACTTTTCACCCAGTTAGGGATTGATTTTTGAGAAATTTAAAAACATGCATAGTTACACAAAAGAAATCCTAGAAACTATAAGCATAACCCTCTCCATTGGTTGACTTTTAGCCATGCAATAAAGCCCTTTAGCCTTAAAATAAAGCCCATTGTGAGCATCCATTGTTAGGTTGGGTAAACCCATACATAGGTTGTAAACCCGCAGTGGCAAAGAATTACATAATATTAATGCTGATGTGCTGTGCCATGTGACCAGCTCTAATGCAACAGGACAGGGCATGGTGACTAAGGACATGACAAATATTTTGTAGAATATATTATGACAGTTACAAGCTGGTGATTTCAGGCTTCCTCTTAGCACTGACAGATAAACAGATTTATGGGGCATGTAAAAGTGGTCCACAAAACAGTTGTACCGCCCTCCCAGTTCAACATTGGAAAGACAACCATTTTACTAAATAAATATGAAGATAGTACCATAATGACTGAATGTGACATTGTTACATGCATATTATAAATTATATGTTCACTAAAACGGTTTAGTATTAGTATTATAGGGATAGATGGTTGCAGAAAGCAGTGAAGTAGTGGTGTTGTGGTGGTACTTTTGAGATGCCTTTGTCTAGCGGTGGGCATTTATAGGAGCCTTAATTAGAGGTGACTGCATTATAGGTGCTTCGAGAAATATCAAAACACTGCAACGGTATTCTAATACCAATATTCTGTTATCACAAATTCATTGACAAACATTAGGAACCATGCAATAGCACCTTTAATAATTATTTGCTTTGTAATGTCATGGGAGGCCCATGTTTGCCTCTACTCGTGATGATGCAAGTTATGGGACACAAATGCAGAAAAATAAACAAATAACCTTTACTGATCCTCCTAATGTCACTAAATTCTCCACAGCCTTTTGTATGCATGTCGTAACCACTTCCAAAATCGCGTACGGATCCTGCTCTACCCAACCTTCTTGAGGGAAAATTTGTTCAAGCTCCTTTTGATGATATGCTACGACTTCTGATGAATTCGCTTTGAAAATAATGAACCGCGCACTTGAAGTGCCCTCGTCAATGGCACCGATTAACGGACCGAATTTCCCATATTCAGACATTTCAATCACACACTAATAAAAATGGTTAAACTTAATATTGCAGTTCTTATTTTATTAATTACAAAACTTATTAGCCTGGGCAATTTAATTATCGTATGTGCATCTATTTACATTACAAAGACGATGGTGCTATTGGAGGAAGAAAAGAGCAAAGGAGGGGGGAAGAAGGCCGGAGGAGAGGGTGTTCCGAAGGGAAAGAAGGCCCAAAGGGGGCAGGGTATTAAGTCAAAGTCAATAGGGTTATCACAGAGTTATCATAGAGTGCGTTCCGATTCATGCAAATAAAGCTATATTCGATTAGATTGAAAACAGCCAACTGGCTGTTCCATTTGCGTTGTCGTACTCAAAACGCCAACAACCGTCAACAACAACAACGTCGCACAAAAGTTGTAATCTGTGGTGATAAGCCATTGATCATATCGCCAAATGATTACGCCAAATGGTTATTTTGACTCGTGGCCTAAATCGGAACTAACGCCGCAAGCTTAGTTTGTCACTTGTTTGTCAATAAGAAAACTTTGACAATTTCACAAAGATCCTTGTAGCATTGTACAGTGCTACAAGGATCTTTTGGCGCTCGCCCGAATGATTTGAAATGGGGCATTGTTAATAAACATTCATATTACAGTCAGATAATACAATTAGCTGACCCCCAGTGAACTTAAATAAGTTACGTTCACTGCCCACACCCCCCTTTGCTCAAATGTTGAGGTTATTATTACCAAAAAATCGTATTATGTTCTTATTTTTTTAGTTTTGGGTAGATTTCGTATAGGTATATAAAATTAAGAATTATAAAACTATAACGATTCGTTTTATAAAAAATCTCAACCATTTATGCAAGGGGGGTCAGCTAATTGCAGTAACTGACTGACAGTGGCCAGCACACCAAGCTACACGAAACTGTCAAATTTCTCCGAACGATTTTAAACTTTGAAATATTGATGATTAAGTTAAAAATTGAACGAGAAAATTTGACAGTTTGTGGTAACTTGATGTGCTAACCACCGTTCATGCTAAGTCCATGGCATTTTTGCAATGGGGAATAAAAACTGCCAATTGCTCACTTTAGATGTCGCAGCTATAATAATAATAATAATCATTTATTTCTGATTTCTCCATATAAATTGTTAGTGACACGAAAATACTTAAGCGCTAATGTTAGTAAACAAAACGAATATAATAAAAGATAAATTTTAGGACAATCCGACACCAGAACGCATGTATGCTACTTCACTACGTGCAGGCGCATCCAGCGCTCAAGCATCGGAGAATCCCACTGGTCCGTCAATACGCTCAAGATGCTATTGGAACTAGCTCGCATGCGAGTTAGGGTCGAGGTGCAACGTTTACGCATGATTGTCGCAAAACTGTCGACGTTGGCCTCGGCAAACATGCCGGAGGCACTGCAATACCGCGGCAGACCCATCAGCATCCTGAACGCATTGTTATACTGCACTCGCAGTTCACTGTATGTCCTCTGCAAATAGCCAACCCACAGGCTGTACGTGTAAAAGGATTGACAGTATGCCTTAAAAAGCGTTACCTTTACTTGTGTTGTACAGCGTGCAAACCTGCGAGCCAGCATATTACATCGAACAGCCAACGACCTGCGCTCTCTCTCAATGTCAGTACTGTCCTTTAAATCCTCAGTGACCCAATGACATAGATACTTAAATTTAGTAACCCTTTTTAAAGGCGTACCATTCAAGACTATATCAGGTACATTTTCATAGTGTATAGTACCTGATTTAAATATCATAAGCTCAGATTTAGTTGAGTTGTATTTTAGGCCATGAGTGTTCGCGTAAGTCTCACAAATCTTTATAAGCTCCCTCAACGCACAGATCGAGGGGCTCAGCAGCACCATATCGTCAGCATAGCTTATATTGTTAATACAGACACTATCTATATGACAGCCGATTCTAGTGCCTCTGAGCTCCCCGATCAGCTCGTTCACACAAGTTAAAAAGAAGAGGGGAGGAGAGTCCCCCTTGCCTCACTCCGCACTCCAGCCTGTACTCATCCGAGAGAGCGCCAGACCATCTCACCTGATTTTTCTGCGTGCCATACCAATGTCTCAGTACAGAAATTATCTCCCTGGGTACACTGGTATCCTGTAACTTGTACCATAGCTTGTCATAAGACACTAGGTCAAAAGCTTCCTATCCAGCGTCTAAGAATTTGACAGCTAGCTGTCACTACATTTACACATTTGTAAACAAGTCAATGTGTGTGCACACACGGCCACAAATCAAGCTATACATTTCCAGTAAGTATAAGCTAACCTCTCATTGTACGGAAATCTTATACATTGCGAGATCAGCCTAAACTGGAAATGTATAGCTTGATTTGTGGCCGTGTGTACAGATGCCAGCACATCAAGCTACTACAATCTGTCAAATTTCTTTAATCGATTTTCAACTTTATCACTACAATAGAAGGTTCAAGGTTCATTGCGAAAATTTGACAGTTTCGGGTAGCTTGACCTGCTGGCGTCTGTACCTAATCTTCCTATTTTTATGCATAATTGGTTTATTTACATTTCCAATAAAAAAAATCGTATAAAAATATTAACTTATAAAATTCTTATTTTGTCTTTAAAACAGCGTTATAGTTTGAGTGTCAGACTTATAATTCGGCGATAATCGGTTAAATTTTAAGGTAGTAAAAAAAAACGGGGTAGTCTTTGGGGACTGCCGATAAAAGTGAAAACTAATTAACTTGAAAGCGTTCGGTGACGATGAAGCAAGTTCCATGATTTTTGTTCACCCAAACAATACACTGTATATTTAGACAATATACATAAAGCTCATGGAAAGCGTTCGGTGACGATGACTCGAGTTCCATGATTTTTGTTGATCTAAAAAGAGCGCGAGTTTTCACTTTAGGTAAGCTACTTGGGACCAAAATTTTATTGACTTGGAGCGGGGTCGCATCTGGCAACACAGTCTGTCACTCACTCTTCTGTCCTCTCTGTCAGTCATGTCATGATGTCACTCAAGCCGTCAGTCAGTTCATCAGTTTCAGTGGATAGTCAGAAAGTGGTTCATTAGATGTAATCTGCGACGGGGCGAGCTGTGGCACTGCGGCGGTGTGAAAAACTGTGATCTGTGAACAGTGCTTGTAACCTCTAGCAAGAATTTCGTCTCCATATTACAGCTCCGTGGTACTTAGTAGATACTTACCTGAAGTCGAACCGCATGATTGGATCCTGTCACACCTAGATCGTAACTAGACTTAAAAAAAAAAAACCTTAGTATTTATACTATTCTGTGCCGTAGCTTACACAAGTCAAAAATTTCACCTTTTGACTTATCCAAAAAAAGTATTAGTGTGACTTATTAGCCACAAGAAGACGTTTGACGACTTCGGCTTTCGAAAATTTGGTCTGAGGTTCATCTTTGGGGCTTTTAAGATGGATTTTAAGATGCACCAATATACTCACGCTTTGGTGGGTAAGGTTACACCAGGTTCTAGTAATGAGGAAGGTATTGACTGTAAAGAGGTTCGCCGTCAACATGATTGTTACATGAGACTCTTGAGGGAGTTGAACATCGAAGTTATTGAAGTGAATTTGCAAGGCACCTTGCACGAACAAGTCTTGATAGAAAACATGGCAGTCATATGCCATGGTATTGCGTTGCTGCCTAGAAACAGTTCAACAGTGGAAATAAACAATGTAAGTATAAAAATCAATATTTTTCTCAATTTTGCGAATATTTTTCTGTGATCTGCGAATTCAATGCGAATAATTCATAAAATTGCGATTTATATGGTTGCTTAGCATATTGTATTATTGATGTTGTATTCATTTGAGTGTCCAAATCAGAGAACATTACAGATGTACAGATTTAATGTTATTGTAAGATTTTACCCTATATCATGTTGTGTTCATATCATGCCTATTTTATAAAGTATTTGTGTAAGCTGAATATCATACTGGCAATAGTCAGAATTATATTAAACCTAAGGCACACTTTTAGGCCCGTATTACAGAACGTCACTCAATACTCAAGTATTACTTAAAACTAGATTCAAGCCATTTGATTGGTTGAATCTAGTTTTAAGTAATACTTGAGTATTGAGTGACGTTCTGTAATACGGGCCTTAATGTTGAACTAATGTTTTGATTGGAGGGTTGGGTTATGTTTAAATATAAACTTTCCCTATGCTGAAAACAGTTCACTCATTTAAAAGTAATAGGCTATTTTAAATAGTTGGTAATAAATACATATAAATGAAATAATAATAATACAAAGGAAAAAAAATAGTAGGTTTCCAAAAATGGGTTTTAGCTGGAAAAAGTGCCTGTTCATAATTCATTTGTGCGTTTTTTTGTATTATTGTTAAGTGTCTGTTTGCAAAAACCCTTTTTTTGATGCCAAATCCAATTGATCCTGTTTGATATGAGGATCTTTAAACTTTACTGGACTTTCTGGGCATTTTCCTGGTTTAATAACACTAAACTCTGGAGACGTGTGAGCAGGAAAAGTACATTTAGATAAATTTGTGATATAAAAAAAACCGGGCAAGTGCGAGTCGGAATCGTGGACAAACGGTTCCATACCATTATCTATAATGGCAAAAAAACACCTTTGTTGTATGGGAGCCCCCCTTAAATATTTGTTTTATTTAATTTAATTGTTTATTTTTAAAGTGAATATATAACTTAATATTCTGTGAATATTTTAAGCGTCTACCTGTGTTGTATCAATATGGAGCAAAAACGAGCAAAAAAATCTCGTTTTTTGAATGGGATTAATTAATTATTTATTTTATTCTGTTTTTTTGTATTTGTTGTTAACAGCAGCAACAGAAATACATCATCTGTCAAAATTTCAACTGTCTAATTATCACGGTTCATGACATACAGCCTGGTGACAGACGGACGGACAGCGGGGTCTTAGTAATAGGGTCCTGTTTTACCCTTTGGGTACGGAACCCTAAAACCTGTCTAAGGTTACCTTTGACAGCAATTTTTTTTCCCTGTGAACTTTTTATAAAGTATTTGTCATACCTAAATAAAGCTAATGCCTACCTTACCTAAATAAAACAGTGAAAATTCTTCACCAAGATCTTTTTCCCCAGAAAATATATAATTTTCCTGGACAAATTTTAACAGAACTTTAGGACAAAAACCAAATCTATGATAAATCGGTATCATAGATTTGGATTTTGTCCTGAAGTTCTGTTAAATCCTATATCTTATCCAGTAGGTTTCAGCTCAGCTACTTAACAGTTAACTGAGCCATACAACCATTTAAGATAGAGAGCTTAATTTCCAAATTTACAATACCTTTTAGTATTTATAAAATTGATGCTTTGTTTCAGACAAGTATTTTAAAAGAAATTTTGCATAAGGATCTGGGCCAAACAGTTATCGATCAAGTGGATCCAGAAGCAAATATTGCCTGTTCAGATATATTATTCACAGGTGAACTAAACAGTGGCTCAGGGACCCAAACGTAGAGTTGGAACTACGACTCTTTACTCAGATATCTTACATACTAATATGATTTTTTTTCCATTTTATTATATACAGAAGCGTAGGTAGACGCATTGTCACTAGGCGGTACACACCAGCAACCCTGATCGCGTAGAATTTGACGTCGTTTTGAGTCTATGTCAGGTTCCTTGAGCCATTATTAATATACTTACCTGTATACAATCGTTAGACGCAACCATAATATATGTATGATGAAACAACCCTATATTCTATGGGTATTCATAAATAATGTTTTTTTTTTTTAAATGAATTTCAGGTCGAGAGTTCTTTGTTGGTATATCTGAGAGTACAAATGAGGCTGGAGCAAGTGCTGTCGCTGAAGCATTTCCTGAATTCCCCTGCACTCCAGTAAAGGTACAATCCATACTAATATTATAAATGTGAAAGTAACTCTTGTCTGTCTGTTTGTCTGTTACGTTTTCACGCCTAAACCGCTGAATCGATTGTTATGAAATTTGGCAGAGATGTAGCCTGAGATATGGAGAAGGCCATAGGCTACTTTTTTACGCGATAACCGACATCCACGCGAGCGGAGCCGCGTGCAAAAGCCTAGTAATTAATAAGCATCATATCTACTGATGGTCTGATGGCCTGGAAACAATGACCATGAGCCAATAACAAACATTGAATTGACAATTTAGAGGTTGTTTAAGAAAATATTGTGAGGAAATTGGGATATCCTAGAACCAAAGATTTAAAGACTGCGTCCACCAAGCTCCACACACACTGGGCATGCGTGCCCACTATCTCTCGAAGAGAGGGGACCTGTTTCCCAGCAGTGGAAAAATATACATAGATTTATCCGTTTGTTTTTGAATAGTAAAGAAATAAAACATTTTATTCAAACGAAATCAACACATAAATAAATAATATAATATGAAATTCAATCATAAAGTAATAAGTAATATTGATGTTGCATTCGCATCATGTGCAAACCTGGGTCGTCACTCAGCGTAACTATTTATAATAATATATTAGTAAAGGAATGCTACCACCCAGTCTCTTTGAACCAAAAAAATCCAAGTTATCCTCTGATTGATCCTGATCACACAACATCTCTCTAGATTTAGGAAATGAGAGGTTGCTGCTATTCTGACTGAACCTTTTTATTACAGATTTCTAAAGGAGCTAAAGGGTTAAAGAACTACATCACCGTAGCAGGTTCTGACATTCTATGTGTTAGTGCTAGTAAGGAGGCCAAAGAGTTGCTTAAGAGAATCGAGCGTGAAGCCACCTTTACATATCAGACATTGACAGTGCCAGAAGATGAAGCAGCTAACTGTCTTTATGCTAATGGAACGCTCATACACAGGGCTATTGAGGAAATACCTGAAGCATTCAAGGTATGTTTTCTGTGGTTTTATGAAAAACCATTGGTATTCATTTTCTTTAAAAGCATTTTTTTATACTTAAGACTTAGTAGACTTAGACTGTAGCTTACACTACAAAACAGTTCTGTTTCTGTAAATCGTTTGAAGATGACAGAGACAGATTGATTTTTTATACATAGGGTGTATCTATTCAAACACGAAATATTTTAAGAGATACACCTATAGGTGGTAAAGAAGCCATGGAACCGATTTAAAAAAAAACAACTAATTACATAATTAAAAAAAAAAAAACTGGATATAATGATTAATTATCAAAATTCACCGCGCTCGTGCTGCCACCGTGGCCGCGTCCGGGCATGTCATTCATAGAATAAGTAATGAAAGGTTTTTTTGCAAAATGTCTCAAGCAATTTTAAAATTATAATAATAATGTAAAAATATAATACACATAAATAAAAATATCGCTGCTATGCCTTTACTACCTATAGATGTTATTCTTAAAATATTTCGTGTTTGAATAGATACACCTTATATATGTTTAGCATTAAACGCAAGTAATTTGTTATGCAAGCGGACGTAAATCATTAAAGTATGTTACAACAAAATCTCACATTCGAATATCGAACATGTTGTACGTGGGTCATTTTCAGATAAAGTGTACATTATTAAAAATAAGTTGAAATTTTATTTTTGTTAGTTATCCGGTTTTTAAATTTTTTACAATTGATATTCTTTTCACTATATGAAAATTATAATAAAACCTCTTAATCAGGATTATTTACTGAAATATAACAAATTTATTGCGCCTGAGGAACAAAATTTATTCCATTCCGAAACTAATGGCTTTCGGATAAAGAAATAAAATAAAACTCGTTTGGATTTAATCAAATAGTATATAATTGGTAAGCATTGTTTTGTACTTCAAAACAAAATATAATATATATATATATATATAAAATATATATAGGTATATATAAAAATTCACTGTCTGTCATGTCATGTCATGTTTTCGGGAATATTTCGCAAAGCTCTTCGATGTTGTAAATCCCACGCGTGCTCAATCGGATTTAAATCTGGGGACTACGCGGTCCAGTCCAGAGTGTTCTTGGTCAGTATTCCGATCTAAACCATGACATTTTTCAATTGCAGGTGTTTTGTGAAAAAATCGACTTCGCTAGACGATCAATCTGCTTTTCCGAACTTGCGAAGATGCCAGCCGGTTTGAGTTCGTGTTGCTTATTAGTAAGAAAACCCTCAATTTGAGCTAAAATATAATGTATGTAATAGCTTGTTTACATTAATCGATACAAAAGTTTCGTAGCTGGTATGAACATTTACGCATGCACAATATTGATTTTATCAATCTCGTCTCGCCGAGGACAATGCCTCTTTTCTTCCAATCAGTTGCCAACTTTATTACAAATTAAATTAAATTTAGGACATAGCGGGGCGCCCTGATTGACACCATTCTCTGTTTTAAATTTTCTACCTGTGGTTTCTATCAGAAACATTGTAGTAATAGGTGCAAAATGTGTATTTCATACAATTTGAATTCTAATATGCTGATGCCGTTTTATTAGGCCACCCGCTTTTCGTTATACCTATTATAACTCTCCAGTTATTGACTGATGTAAATAAGCTATTTATGTACCGTTTATTAAACGGCAATGTGTGTTCAAGTATAAAACCAATGTTTACTACTATGTAAAAATGTCTGTTAAGAAACATGTTACTCCAATATTTTTTTATTAAGGCTGCGCTAGTCGGGATATTTACCATACAAAAGTTGTAGGACAATTACTCCATCGTACGCCCAAAGTTAAAAGTAATTTGAAAGTTATGTGCCTGGAAAGCTACGTATTTCAACACTCATTTAACGCAACTTAGGACGTAAACAAATAGCATACGGATTATTAAATCTCCAAAACAAAATTCATACAGACTATTCTAGATTAACTATTAAATAGCGCAAATAACTTAATTTTGAATACTTTACTTAGGTACTTACCTTACTTTTTACAACTTTCTTTTACATTCAGTAGTTTTTTCACAATAAAGGTCTGATCATTACATGTTTCGCTATAAATCATCGTGCTTCTCGCTTACCCACACGACATTGGGCGAGACAGCATGCGTTTTAGCCATGAACGACTTCGAGCCGTCGACTAGCGCAGCTTTAACTCTGTTGTATTTTTGACTATTAGATTTTATGTTAATTGTTATCTGTTACATGTAATTTGATTATTTATGTATGTCCCAGGTTAAAAATGACTTCGTAGGTAGTCTTTGAGCTGACTTTCAGAAAATAGAAAACATTCCAATACTTTGCTAATCGAATAATAATTACTATAAGTAGTTACCTTTTTTTTTACAAAAATATTTACGTTTTTAGATAATACCGACATTCTTTGCCCCATCTAAAATTGGGCTATTTGCATTGCATTTACCTCTATGACTGGTCTTAAAACTTAAAATGATTATTTGAAAATAACATTTTGTAAATGCCTGTGATATAATTATGCATGCGAGCTGAATTAAGAAAGAATAATAGTATACGTTGCAGTGTTAGTGGAGCACAAACATATCAGAAACAGTATTAGAACTTTTAAGAATGCAGTTGATTCATTAACTGTTTGTAACTGACTCATTCCTGATGTTAAATCTTCTATATTTCATTAATTCCAAAGCCAAGTGGCAGTCGGGTACTAACTGCGCGGTGTTGCGGCTTTAACACTGTTAAGGCCGGCCGATACATTATGGTGGCGTGGTATGTCTAGCGTTAAATCCATGTGGAATATGGATGTTTTTTTTTTTTCTACTGAACTCAATAAAAGACAATTATACAAATCCAAGCAAAATATTAAAGTTTAATTCAACTATTGCTTGTAGCTCAATAAATTATCTAACTCGACAACAACTTTTTACTACAATTCAAACGTCCGTTATTGTCGCGGCCATGATGTGACGTCGCTGTAAACGATAATCAAATATCAATATAAAACTGGTGGATGCCAAGCTTCACAGCTTGGCTCATCGCCACAAGGTTGCCTGCTTGTCGGTCTTCTACAGATTGTACTTCGGAGAGTGTGCCCATGAACTCCACGACCTCATTCCACCGGCCCCCTTCTACCATCGGACATCTAGACGCACTGCAAGTTCCCACCCCTACCTAGTTGATATTCCACCAACTCGCACTAAGCGTTTTTAAACGTCTTTTATAATGCGCACAGCAAAGGAGTGGAACTCTCTGCCTGCGTCTGTGTTTCCGAACGAATACAACCCTAATCTATTCAAAGTGAGAGTGAACAGGCTTCTTCTGGGTAAGCTCACTCCATCGTAGACTTTGTCTCTGATCTAGACTAAAGTCAAGAGCAAACTAATAGTAGAATAAAAAAATAAAAAAAACATTTATTTTATTGACGTTATGCTCACGACACATGAAAATAGTGTGAATCTGCTAATCCATTGATTCGAAACGCAGCATATGAAATCACGCACTACGACACACCACAGCAGCGAAATAAGTTTGAGATGTCAATTTAGCTTCGCCATGTTTTTAATCAATGCGTTCTGTTTTCTCACCCTGTATAGGGTGGAAAGATGAAGGCAATGCTGGCAAGGCTGGTGGGCTGGGGAGGCTGGTTTACCCACACACAAATATAAACACACAATAAAAATATAAAAACTTAAGATACTGTTAGATATATACAGGATCAAATTTAATTCGTTAAAATCCTCATAAGGGATCATTGTACTCATCATTATGAACAACTTTTACTATGGGACCAAACCTAAAACCTAAAAAAAATCTGCTGGTTTCTACATTTATGTTCGTATTTAAGACAGTCAAAATGTAGGGAACAGCAGATATTTGTTTCGCGATTTCAGGTTTGGTCTCATAGTAAGAGTTGTTCATAATTATGAGTAGAATGATGCCTTATGAGGATTTAAATGAATTAAATTTGACTGTGTATATAATAGAGAGAATGGTGCCATAAAATACTGGTTTTACCTTTTCGCATTTGAGTTCCCGGTTCTGACAAGTGACCTTTGAAATACTTAAAATTGTTTTTTTTTTTATTGTTTCCTTTGAATAAATGTTGGTCAAATCAATATAAAGGGTATACATTATACATAGGGTACTGCCTCTACAGGGCCCCCTTCAACTTTCAACCCTATATGTACGGAATATTTTAGGTGAACTAGAATTGGCAGCTCTAATATCCCTCCGTCACTCCCTTTCTTGATTGAGTAAAAGATGGAAACAGCCCAAATTAAGGTTAGATTGTGTACAACAAAATTGGCTCCACTGGTAACTTTTGATTACATCGGAATATGCGCCCCAGTTAAGTTTAAATAATCAGCTATGTCAGCAGCTTAATTTGAACAATGCACTTCTAGTATTCCAAATTTATATTCCTAATATCCTGATGCATTCCCTCATTATATAGGTTTTAGCTGTATTTTTTTTCCATTATTCCTTTTCATATCTGTATTGTTTGTAGTTAAACGAACATTAAGTATTAAGTGGAAATGATACGGTGAACCGCACATCTCATGGTCCATACGTATACCATCGAAACTACTTAATCTCATTTTTCGAAACTACTTATTATTTAAAATTTTTGCTGGTACGCAAGAAAAATCAAGTAAAATTTAATACCACACCAAAAAAAAAAAATATATATATATACTATGATACAAGGTATTGAAAATATTCACAGAACAAACTTCAAAACGCTATCCTCAAAAGTAGTCATTACAGACTTTCGGTAGTTTACGTAGGTACCATCGATCTCTGGTGACAATTTGACATTGGCCCACACTATCAATATTATCATGATCCTGGATATCGTGATATTATATTTTTTTATTTTCATAATTTGACATCAATACCATCAATATTTCATCAATACTGGATCACGATATCGAGTATCGCGTGTTATTACTGATAGTGGCCCCATAGACAGGGCCTTTATGTCGTAGCAGTTAAAGCGATTTAAAAGTAGTGCGAGTGTAACCATTTATGTGCGGTTTACTTTTCCCGACGAACGTGGGAAACAGTTATTAGGATAAAATGCTAACATTTTGTGTGTATACAACAATACATGATTAAAAAATTGAAAAAGAAAACTGTGCCAAATGTTTTTGTTAGATAATTAATGTCTGCTGGTTGTAAACTGATCCAATAAAATACAGATTTTTAGTGATTTATTGACACCTGTGGGGCAATTGCGTAATACACAATTTCAATCCCTTTCAATATTACAGTTCAACAACAATTACTTTGAATGTTTCAAACATGCAGCAATGGCTTAGCAATTTCCTTCAAATCTTTCGGGTCGCATTGAAAGACTTTTACGCAGTTAGGATGCAGGTCTTCCATGATAATTGTAATTTTTCAATTAAAATTATAATGTGTATTAATGTTAACACTTTAACTGTCCCAAGCATATTTCCGTGCCGATCATCAAATGTCCAATAATTATATTACATTTTAAGTTAATACGAGGTCACGTAATACATTTTAGGTAAGCGAAATTTCGTCTACAGAATGTAAGTAGATTTTTTTTAGTGTCATGCTTTTAAGTTTGATTTTTGTGATTTAATTAATTATATAAATATTTAAGTTGAAAGGTTCTAATTTTTTTAAACAGGGGCCTTACTCCCGTAAACGATTCAAGTTTGATTTTGTTTCCGATTCGAACTCGATTTACCTTACCTACTCCCGAACCAATTCGAATCGTAAACCAAGATAGACATAGGTTCGAGTATTATCGGCGTTGTTATGCGTATCCGGCGGATTACGTCATCGTCAAGTGCTCTGTCTATGGTTAGTAAATTAGGCTAGTGTCGGATTCAAGAGTATGGATCGGCATTTATTTCGACTCCAATTCGATTTATTCAGAACTCGATGCTGTCGGGAGTAAGGCCCCTGGTTTTTATTTCTTCGACGTGCGGGCTCCGTACTTCACGGGACTTAGTATCGATTTGATTAAAACGGACACTAATGAACAACACTAGTCGTACATAACACTAGTGCATTATATGTAATGCACGGACGTATCAAGCAAGGTTTTCAGTGCATTACATGTAATGCATGGACAGTTAAAGTGTTAATTAGTGTTTACCTCTAATTGGGTTCTGGTTATGTTAGCGCGCAACAGAATCAGGAGCATTATGGTACGAAATTTGCCCAGTTTCTTTGTTTTATTCGTATTTTTTCAAGCATTCCCTGAACATCAAGTATTATTAATATAGATATATGTACCTAAATTGTTTTATCACTGACTGTGTTATATTTATTGAATTGTTACGTATAAAGTATGCTATAACTATCCTTTTGTACCTTTTTGATATTATTATGTCATTTATTTTAAAAAACTCTACTAACTAGTATTTATTATTTATTTTTACATAGGTAGAACTAATCAACAAACTTACTATACCCAAAGTCTCTAATTCAGATAATTTATGTAAACAAAGTAATGTCAAGAAATGTCACTGTCAAAATGACAGGACAGTGGTGCAAAACATTTTATCATATTTTTGTTTTGTAAATAGTCATCGCTAAAATTAAAGTGAATTAATTATAAGAACTATGCAAACAAAATACCGTTGCTGAACAATGTTTTGTTAGCAATCTGTGGTTTTGTGTAGTATGTTGGAGACACGGCATATGATCGTCATAATCAGCCCTTTTAAGTCCAGTGCTAGACGTAGGCCTCCCAAAATCGATTTCTACTCGAAACAGTTTACAGCCGTTTTCATCCAAAATGTGGATATATATGCTACTTATAACATGAATCTATGAATGAGAGTTGTAATATTCGTGTTGTTGAAGATGTAATTTTTTTTTATGTTTGGATCTCCTGCATTGTTACCAGTATCATAAAATATTTTATACCAGAACATCTCCTTTTTTTAATAACTTTCTTTAAAACCCAAAATTTATAAAAATAATTACGGGTATGATTCTTTTTTAATTATTATTTCTTAAAATCAGTACTTAAAAGAAAATTAAACCTCTTTTTTCGCCATTTTATGTGAATTACCATTACGAAGATATTTTTTTGCTATGTTATCCCCTTTGTTAAATTATCTGAATTTGAGACTTTGGGTATAAAGTAGGTAACGTGTATGTTTGCTTTAGGCTACCATTCCAACAGTGATGTGCTTAGATGTGTAGCGAGAAATGTATGATAGAAACCAATAGGATAGTTTGATTTTCATAGGTTAGCTCAGCTTGGCTTAGCTCTGGTGGATTAAGGGTGAAGCTAAGTGTTTTGCATGGACTCGCTGAAGTGGGCCGAGGTTGCGCGAGTTATATAGTTATTAGACATGCGCAAAACAGTGCGTTTTAAAGGGATGTCATATGACATTACATTTCGTACCGAGGAATGTTGCATTACACCATGACTCTAAACATGACGCGAAATGTCTCGCCCAACGACATGGCTAGTGACAATCGCCACAATGCAATGGGCCTCGCTGCGCCGGAATGTACACTTGCTTTTGTTATCATATTTATAAAGGCGATTTTCCTTCATACTTAACCCCAATCTACGGAATAATTCAATCAAAAGGGCATTCCAGGCTTAGGATTAGCAATACTCATAAATTGCAATATTGATTATTGACCAAGACTGTGAACATTGGCGTATTTAAAAATCGATTTTATAAAGGATGATTGTTTTTTTTTTATATTTAACAGTTTTGTCTTAAATTACACCTAACACCTTAATAATTAATAAGATAAATTGAAATATTTGTATCTGTTCAGTGTTTTGCGTCATGGCGAGCGCGGCGCGCGTGGCGTTACATTACTTGACCAAGCATAACTTACTGTCATAGTGTCATACTCATAAAGAGTGAGACCGAGAGTCATGAACTCATGTTTTAAGACATCACGCATCGCAATACCGAGTTATTACGAAGTACGAACACAGAACAGCGCGCCGCGCGTCATGTTTGAGTGTCATGTGCCAAGCTTGATTTGGTCGAATAATGTGTAATACTACAGTACGCGGTCGGGTTATATGACGCGCAATGCAACATCGCATTACTTACATAAGTCTAAGGGTCAACTCACACCGAAAGAGCGGCGAAGCGCACCGACCCGCTCGGTAGAGAAGGCGCGCGGATTCCCGCGACTGGAATTCCCGCGGCGCCGCAGGCATCCGCGCGACTCGTTCGAGTTTCTCATGCGATAATAAGTATTATAGTAATGAAAATAAAGTTAAAATTCATATGACACTGAAACTGCGCTCCGCTTCGCTGCGCTTCGACGCTCTTTTGTGGTGTGAGTTGAGCCTAATAGCTATGCGAAGGACGGAGCAGAGCTGAGTAAACAACATAGGTTATACGCAGTAAGCACGACGCACGCCGGTGCTACCTCGCGTATAAGCACATCTTTCTTCCCCACGCCGCTAAACCACTTAGCGTTGGTGGAAATAGACGTATTTCGCAGCTTAGCTTTAAACTGTCTCAATGCTTAGCTACTTCGCAAATCTCTAGTGGAAAGGTAGCCTTAGGTACTCATGTAACTAATGTATGCTTTTTGGCTTCATCATTATCATTACGCTGTTTATAAAAATAGTCATCGTGCTTTCAGGGTCGTGCAGAGGTTAAATGTATATTAAACAAATATATATTATGTTACTATGAATGTCCGGAGCGTAGTGTGTCTTAAGATACTCTGGTGTCGTTAATAACTTCTAAGCTAGCTGGTGAATGACCGTGATTTATTCTTTTCATGACGATTTCGTTCATTCTTCAGTGAATATTAACATACACCACGAAGTACGGTTTGTTTTAGAAAACAATATCTGCAGAAACAGAAGTTATGGTCCGTTATTATAAATAAATGAAGTCACGAATTGTTACAATACTTTTAATAATATATAAGGTGTGTGTATTCATACACGAAATATTTTAAGAGAAACATCTCTAAGTGTTGAAAAAGCCATAGCAGCGAAAAATAAATTTTTATCTAAGTGTTTTTATTTTTTACATAATTATTATAATTTTAAAATTGCTTGAGACATTTTTCAAAAAATCCTTTACTTATTTATTCTATAAATGACCCACCCGGACGCGAGGACGGTGGCGGCGCGAGAGCGGTGCCTTTTCATAATTAATCATCATATCAAGTAATTTTAAATATTTAATTTTTTTAATAATATATTCAGATTAAAAAAAAATCGTTTCCATGGCTTCTTTACCACCTATAGGTGTATCTCTTAAAATATTTCGTGTTTGAATAGATACACCTTATATATATTGAAATTGTTTTAATTGCGGCGTGTATAAAAGAGAGAATAATATGACTGTCTCGTTTTCCAAACAAACACTGGCGTGTGTTATTACCATTCATGTAATTTGTAAAGGGCTGTATCTAAGATTCTCGGAATTGTCTTGGTGTACATATGTTAACAATCATCGGTGTATGAACGATTCAAATAAATAATTGAAAAAAATTCTGTCTTACACCATGGAAACTGTCGACATACAACGGTGCTCCTTAACATTCACAGTAACATATGCATAATATATACCTTATTCTGATCTTGTCTAAAGTAGTAAATATCTAACTAATGTTTGTCGTGTCTATCTATGTATTAGTTTAATATAAGATTATCGGGATACACATCCGTACTAACATTTACACTTTCGGTATTTCCTTTAATCTTAATGTGTATTGTATAAAAAAATGGCTTTGATAAAGGATGGAAAAATACCCTTATATCACAATTACACAGGCATAGGTTTCAGCTGCTCTAAGGGTATTTTTACTCTCAATATTATGGTTCATTGTAACAGTTAACTTGATTGCTTTTAAATTATAACCTTTAGGTAGAATCTTTATCGACATTTGTTGTTTATTTACATCTTAGATATAATAAGTACGTTTTTGTAGCTAATAATTTATGACTATTACTCATGCACAATTTTAATATTTTGGTATAAACGTAATGCTAATATAAGTATTTATTTATGGTACCTATAATTTTCTAGTAGTCATGCCCGTGGGCATATAATCATAGGGTTAGAGGAAACAAAAACAGAACTGTTAGGTACATTATAATTAGAGATCGGATATTCGGATGCATATTTATCTAAAGTAAATTTTTGCTATGAAAGTATAGAAGCGGCTTCTTAATACGTTTTTTTAGTAAAAAAAACCCGTGTTGCCAGGAACAACGGGAATGCATTACTAGTCGAGTGTGTAATATTTAAGCGACATCTACAAAAAAATATTTATTAAAAAAAAAACCCGGGTTTCTTGGATTGCATAACTATTCTGATGCATATTTATTTAGAATTGGGATTTTTGCCAACATTTCAAAGTAAGTAAATATGCCAGAACCATATATCAGAAACCTAAACTTGTAGATCCCAGAACCGCGGGATTTTTTCGATAGAAAAGCGCATTCCATATTAGCCAACATCTCAACTTTAGGTGAATATGCATCCGAATATCCGATCTCTAATTATAATAGTACAATGTGACACATCTGTTTTTGTTTGATCTGCGAGGTCTGATTTGTTAGTGCACAACGGATTCATTGTTTTGAACTTGATGCGCACAAAATGTTTATTGCTTATTATTTTGTGTTATTAGTCTATGCACGCTTGTACGTGCATGTTTTTGCACTGATTCTATTATTATTAATATATTTTTTTTTTATTAACCTAATTGTTTTGATTATTAGATCTGATATTATATAATTCTTATGACGACCTACTTATTTACTGTTGAAATACGTAATCATAAAATCAAGTACCTACATTAATACTTGATTTTTTTATCACGTTTATTGTTGTGACCTATGCGTTTAAAAACCTGGATGATAATCCTATTCAGTTTCATCACAGACTTATATGACTATAGTTTTAGCATACGAAATAAACAAGTTTTTCGCTTTGTGTGCAATCTCAATACTTTAATATTACCTATATGTATCGGTGTTGTGTAATTCAATTAATTTAAATATGATTGCATGTTAGAAATGAAATAAACGATTTAAATTGACATGTATTTAGTTTAAGAATTGTAACCCTGTGCCGTATCGTGACCTAAGGACACTGGATCAATGTTTATCAGCCATTTGGGTTAGTGGTGCCGATTCCCTTGTTCACAAACTAAACTAAATTTAAGTTCGGTGCATCTTTTACTTTCTATTTCATTGAGAAAAGGACAGAATATTCATTTTAGTTTAGTCCTGTCAAATTAATCAGCGCTTGAAGTAAATTGACGTAATTTTAGTAGGCAAGTTTTTAATCACGTCTAAACTTGTGTGGAGTAGTGACAGGTGCTGATTAATTTGACAGGACTTAACTAACTGAAATAGAAAGAAAAAGATGCACTGAACTTAAATTTAGTTTAGTTTGTGAACAAGGGAGCCGGCACCAATGGCTGAATAAATTCAGGCAGACATAAATATTTTTTATGCGTTGGAGATAATCACTAAATACACCTGCTGAAGTGCCTATATATAACGCCACATTCATCCATAAAAATATTATTAGTTCGTAAGTACCTCTGTCTGCTACCTTTTCACGCCTTAACAGCTGAACGGATAAGGATGTTTGGCACTCAAGTAGACCATGACCTGGGTTAGGACATAGGATACTTTTATCCCGGTACTGCCCGGTAGCAGGTACGTTCCCGTGGGATAATTTCCGACCTCCACGATGGCGTAGCCGCGGGCAAAAGCTAGTTGTACATTATTTTAATAGTTGCAACAATTGCAGATGTCTATTAGACACATTATTATTATTCGTTTTCGTTAGTAAGAGACATTAGCAGATAATTACATAGCTGATGCGTGTGTTTCAAATAGCTTGGAGATATGTAATCTGTCCAGTTGGTTCTTGAAGCAGTTTAGTGTGGGAGCCGTTACAACATTTTTCGGGAGCCCATTCCATGCTGTTACAACTTTGTTAAGAAAGAATTGCATGAAAGGCTTTCCCATATAATCTAAGAATTTTCCTATAGCTTTAGGGAATATCCACCCAAATGTTTGTTGGTATTCAGTGTGTAAAGGTGTTGAAGGCTCTTCGTAGTATTTTGTACGTCTCAATAAGCCTAACCTTTTGTCTACGCTGTTCCAGTGTGATAAGGCCAAGGTCTTTGAGGCGCTGTTCGTAAGGTAGATTACGGGTGGTGCGAACCATCTTTCTGAAGTCTTTTTTTTTAATATGGATCCCAGATGACATTCCATATTACAAGAGAGATCTATATGTTGGTCTAGTACAACTTGACAAATGTCTTAAGCGTCAGGAACTTGAATGCCTTGCGGTGATGTAGAGAATCTCGAATTCGCTCTTTTGGCAATACTCGATAAGTGTGCTTCCCATTTCAGGTCGTTGACACCTAGATCTTTCTGTGACTCAACAGACGAAAGTTTTTTGAAGTCCGAGACGAGAACTTTTTCGAGGATTGTTTTTACCTATGTGTAAAATGGTACATTTGTCAACATTCGGTGTCAACAACCAGTCTTGAGTACATTTGTATACCTATAGCGTTTAGATGATTTTGGATATCTTGCCGCTGGTTATGGGGATTCCCAAAATTCTTTGTATCATCCGCAATTAACGAAAATGGTAGACGGAGTTTGTTTTTCAAGTCTGCGAGGTATAAAATAAATATCAGTGGACCGAGCACCGATCCCTGAGGAACACCGCTGAGCATTGTACGAGCCGTAGAAAGAATGTCTCCAATACGCACATGGAATGTTCTTTTGGTAAGAAAATCATTTGGCCAGGCTACACTACCGCGTATGCCTAAGTGTTCAAGTTTATGGATTAGACGTCGGAAGAGGACGCGATCAAACGCTTTGTGGGTTGCCCTTTATCATGATTCTTAGTCCATTCATGTTCGTATTTAAGGAGATTCGTTGTGACTGATCGTTTTGGGACAAATCCATGTTGTTCCTCCAATTCATTTTGCTCTTGTGATAGGAATGCTCTTATTTTTCCATAGATTTTCATAGTACGCTAGTCATATTAATGGGTCCGTAGTTTACTGTAAGGTAGTAGTGAGTTTCCTTTCTTGTAAACAGGGACTACTACTAATATTGACGGTATGCTGTCTGGACCTAGGCTGTATTATAGTCAAAACTTAATAAAACCTTTTGTGCCATATCTTTTGTGATGTCAAACTTCTTAACTAAGTTTGTTACCCTGGGCGCATTAATGGTTGATAAAGGCCATCGGGATCTTTAACAAAACTTAGTTCAAATTGATCCACACTGACGTGATTTTTTCCGGTTTCATAACGAGTTGATTCGATCTGTTTTTGACAATATTTGGGATACAAACTTTAGAGTTGTGTTGTTTCCTCTTAAAACCATAAAATGCTGTAGGACCTGTATCTACTCACTACTCAATACTTTATTACATATGTCTATAACAGTAACATTCAAACATCGTTCTTCCATTTGGAGTTATATTAATGTTATCATTATTTACTCATCTATCATGCATGGTTGGTATACGCGTCCTCATTAGGATTAATTCTGTAGGTGGTCCATAGTTGTTTTTTCTTCAGGATTAAATCAAGGATTTCTTTGTTTATCCAACGCTTATTGGTATTCCACTTTTTATTTATAACCATTTTGGTATATCGTCTTCTATTGATGAATAAATTAGATTTTTAAGAGGTAGCCATCACGTCATTAACAGAACCTTCATTCATAGTCGAACTTTTTGTCGTATCGAATTTTTTGTATTCTGAGATTTCCTTGAAGTTTGCCTTGTAAAAACATGACACATGATTTAAGAGGTAATTGTTAAATTCTATTTGGATCTTAATAATAGTGGTAACAATTATTTTAAGCAAAGACATTATCTTCGAGATTGTTTCGAGTCTGTACGCAACACATCTTTGATAAATCGGTCGCAAATCTTCGATACCTGATTGGACTCAATTGATAGTTCTGATTCGAGGATTAGATTGTTAAATTCAAAAGTAAATTCACAAAAATTAAAAGCTGTTGGTGTTTTCGTAGAATTTATGTCAACTCAAATCTTACAATTACTTTATTCCAAATAACCCCCGAAAATCCAAATAGCCCCGTTCTACCGGTACTATTAAAAGTTATATGAGTTTTATCCATACTAGTCCATACTAATATTATAAATGTGAAAGTAACTCTGTCTGTCTGTCTGCATGTTACGTTTTCACGCCAAAACCGCTGAACCGATCGTCATGAAATTTGGCAGAGATATAGCCTGGGATATATATGGAGAAGGACATAGGCTACTTTTTAACGCGATAACCGACATCCACGCGGGCGAAGCCGCGGGCAATAGCTAGTTTTTATATATTTTTTTTATAAATTTCTAACCTAAATTCTCGGTTATTAAATTTTAGTGTAGAAACATCCTGAATCTAATAAAAAGTTTTATTAGCTATATTGTTTTGGGAAACAAGGGCAGGGAGAATCAAAATGTACCTATGTAATTAAAAATTTCATAAAGTGTACTACCCTGCCTTTGTTTCATATTTTTATCAAAATTATTAATAAACGATTAAAATTGAACAACGTGCGTGCGCTTCGCTTGCGAAAACCGCACTGAATTTGGTCCGCAAACGGCCCGAGACCGCTCGGCCGGGCGGTAGGAAATTATAGCGCGCTAGTACATGGAGTGACGGAGGCCTGGTTTAACATTGTCTTTAAATGTATTTGTTTTTCTTCCCAATAAACGATTATTATTATATTTTTAACCGACTTCAAAAAAGGAGGAGGTTTTTAAATTCGACCGTATACTTATATTTTTTTTTTTATTGTGTTCGCGGATAACTTCGTCGTTTATGAACCGATTTGGATGATTTTTTTTTTGTTTCATAGGATATTTTTCCAGATTGGTCCCATTTTTTTTCAAAATCCAGTTCTGATGATGGGATCCATGAGGAATTGAAGGAACTCTTCAAATTTTATAGGCATTCATATAGCGATTTTTGTATTTTCATCAATAAATCAAGCATTTGCTTTCAGAAAGTATTATTTGGTGAACTGAAACTCGGCAATGATACGTATTTCACGGGTTGCGATAAGATATCTCAATTAAGATAGCTAAGCGACTATGACGAAGCAAATTTAAACAAATGCTGATCAAAATGGTACCATCACACTGATCTGACGATGAAGCCAGGCAATGGAAGGTAAGCAATGGAACTCCGTAATAAATCAATGTATCCAAGCCGTGTTTGGGCTTATTGGAATTGACATGAGATGAACTCTGGCTATAAATGATGTTTAACCGACATAAAAAAAAGGAGGAGGTTCTCAATTCGTCTACAGGTATATTATAACGTGTTAAAAAATAAAAGGTGCTTTAGACCATCGAACTGAATAACTTTTACTATCGGACCAGCTTTGAAATCACGAGAAAATAAGCAGCTGTCAAATACAGTTTAGAACAGTAGGTATTAAACTTTAGTATGGAACAGCAGTTATTAATTAATTAATTTTATTTAGCTGGTATTTAATCCACTCGATGTATGTTTTGATGTTATAAGATTTCCTGTCACTTTTGTGGTGCACGAATTGGTGTGGGGTAGGTTATACTACCACAACTAAAAATGAAAAATATTAAAAAAAAAAAGACTCGCCCATGAAGGGTTCCGTAGCCGCAAGCGCGGTTTACGATTTATGACGTTTAAAAAAAAAAAACTACTTACTAGATCTCGTTCAAACCAATTTTCGGTGGAAGTTTACATGGTAATGTATATCATATTTTTTTTTAGTTTTATCATTCTCTGAAGTTACAGGGACACACACACACATTTTATCACTTTGGAAGTGTCTCTCGCGCAAACTATTCAGTTTAGAAAAAAAAAATATTAGAAACCTCAATATAATTTTTGAAGACCTAGGGTTTGATGAAAAAAAAAATTGAGTTTCAGTTCTAAGTATGGGGAACCCTCAAAATTTATTTTTTATTTTTCTATTTTTGTGTGAATATCTTAATGCGGTTCACAGAATACATCTACTTACTTACCAAGTTTCAACGGTATAGTTCTTATAGTTTCGGAAAAAAGTGGCTGTGACATACGGACGGACAGACAGATAGACATGACGAATCTATAAGGGTTCCGTTTTTTGCCATTTGGCTACGGAACCCTAAAAATTAAATATAACTTTAGTTTTGGCAGTCGGTGGCAAAAAACGAAAATACGGAACTATAGACACCAACTTCCAAAATTAAAGTTATTTTTCATTTTCTTGTTTTTTTTTTTTTGTAATTTTTTTTTTAATTTACACTACTATTTTAAGATGTGATTTATCCACGGATTTATTCATAACCGGTGTGGCAATTTTAAGTTTTAGTAATTTCACTCTAGGGCAGTTATTTGAGATGGCCTTGTGTCCGACAGTGGTGCTGAATTTGGTTTTGTGCTGGTGGTAATTTAAGACTTTCTTTTCTCAAAGAGACACCAGCCAACGGATAGAGTTCATTGAGTGGAGTTGGTTTCAGGCATCCCGATAGTATTCAACACTTTTAATTCAGAGCGATGTTGTCTTGCTTTGCGTGAGCGGATCGCCATATTGCAGGGGACGAAAATTCACCAGCTGAGAAACAAAGAGACATGCCGGTTGTAGAATTTCAGAAGTGCAGCTCTCCAGTTGTAGAATTATGGATCTGTTAAATCCGTACCGTAGAACTAACGTAGAACTATTCGGAATTTGAGTTGACATAAACTCGGATTGTGATCTTCATACGAAAATTTTTAAAAGTAAACAAGGCCAGAAATAAAATAAAAGCTGTCTATGGTGTTTTGGTAGAATTTATGTCCACTCAAATCTTACAATTACCTACTTTATTCCAAATAACCCCCGAAAATCCGAATGGCCCCCGTTCTACCGGTAGCTGGTTTTTTCAAGTCCCCTTTTGTTCTGTTTTATAGCATTGTGACTTATAATAGGTTAGGGATTAATTTATTATTACAACATACTTAAATTCCCTGTCATAGTCTTTGATTAACGAATGGAAGCTGGAGCGGCCCGCTAGTATTTAAAGTAATAGATACATGACGTACCTAGTTGGGTAAGTAGTAGGTACTTAGTTTAGGATGTGCCCAATAATTTTAATGTCATGCGATAATAAAAGTCTTAATGCTAGAAGGGACACCGCGACCACATCCGAAAAATCCTGCATACATAATGATAAAATTCATTACGAGTCTTTGTACCCAACAAGCTATTGTGAATGTGCGCAAAGCGTGAGCGAGGGAGAAAAATCACAAACATCCAGGATTTTATTCGTAACCGGTTATAAACCACACACAAAGAGTAGAATTCGAAGAAAACGAGTGCAAGCTCAGTGTTTTTTTTTTTTTTTGTAACAATTTTGTACGGTAGGTACCTAAGTATATTAAAAAATAACCCCTCAAAACTTCACTTCTAGCAGCCGGAGTGATAAGAGGTCCACTTACAGCAAGTACATTTCTCATGTTATGTCATAGTTAAGCAATGAGCTCTACTTAGTCAGAGATACTGCTAAAGCCGCAGTTTCGTCATATTAAAGAGGTCGTCATGGAAATCTGTAATTTTCACCAGTATTTGATATTAAGGTTAAAAATGCTCTGTATTTGGACAGTTATTTTGTGACCGTTCACCGCTTTCTTAGGAAACCAAAGCTTAACACAAAGAACTTTAGCGGTGAGAGAAAGTGGGAAAAAAGAGATAAACATGAAGCACAAATGATAATATGCATAAATGCGAGTATAGAGCGTTTTCTCGAGCATTTCCATGTAATATAACTTTCTTACGCATGGTACAATACACGCAAAAGCTCAGTTTACAAAAAAACCGGCCAAGTGCGTGTCAGACCACGCACAATGAAGGGTTCCGTAGTTGGTATGAATTTATCCCAAGAACAAACTTAACATTGTAGTTGAAAAACATGTTCTTCCATACGGAATGTAGGAGAGAACATGTTTTTTAACTGTAAATGTAAGATGGTCAATTATATTACTCGGTAACTTGTAAAACCTACTTTTTTGTGATAGTTTTCCTTTTTAACTTCGTTATATATACGTATGTTGTGATTTTTTCCACATATCCAATTACAACCATTTTGCTGGCGAAGGGGGGGGGGGATACTTGACTCAAATAAAAAAATAGCACTTCAAAGCTTAATATTACGGCAACGGATCCCTGAATCGAACGGCCAATAAAAAGATCCCGAAAAAAAAATATCCCCACTTTACGTGTGATCCCTCACACGTAAAGTGGGTCTAATATTTTATTATTGAAACTTCCAAAAAAAAAAAAAAAAAACCACTTTGTCGGCGTGATTAATATGTATACCCATGCCAACTTACAGTTTTCCCGTATTAAAGAAGGTCAATAATAACTCAAGCATTACTTAAAACTAGTTACAATCAATCAAATGGCTTGAATCTAGTTTTAATAGTAATATTATAATACAATTAAATTAATACAATTAAGTTAGCAACCAGTTTGATTTTGTATAGACTCTAAATTGTCCTATAGGAGCAGGACCAGCATGTTTCCTAATCCTCTAATTTGTACTTAGTATGCTTGTTTACACACTGAAAAAAATATTTAGCGTATTAACTACTTCGGCTATTTCAGGAATAATCAAAGTTTGACAAGACTTTATAAAAGTTAACTTGATTTCATAAAAGTGATACACAACAGCCAGCACAGGTTTTGGTTACATGTTGCATAAAGTTATGTGGTCACTTTTTTGTGTTACATGTTGACGAAAGTTTGGTTATGTATAAGTAAACATTTTTTTCAGTGCAAAGAGTGCTTTGAATATGAGTTATAAATTTTCTTTCGTTTGTCGGAGCGTAACACGTCATAAGCAACGTGACGTATATTTTCTGCGATATCATGTCGTTTACCTATTACGGTACCACCGTGTCACGTCATTTTCCGAACGTGAAGCTTTCAAGTATTAATGAGGTGGCCCAAAAGCGGGCTGTCTGCGTTTGACGTGCAACTTGCCACTCTTGATAACTAATGAGACTCTTACCTCGTTACACCGTCACAAAAAACCTCAATGCTGACGGTTTTGAGTATGTTGACCGGAGTTATTACACACATATTAAGCTATTTCTAAATGGCATGTATTTGTTCGTACCCCGAATCCCCAAATAATTCCCATTTTGATGTGATAAAAATATTGATGTAACAAAATAAACCTAATAAATTAAATGTGCCTCTTTTCGTGAACCTCAATTAATACGTATTTTGTTGTCCTAAAATACAAAATTGTTAGTTTATTTTGTTTATATGCATGTTTGTATTAGTATATTATTTTTATGTTTATATTTTAGTTAATTTAGAGCTATGCGTTCCCTATATTGCACCTGCCATGTTTAGTCTCTGCATCGCCCTAAGGTTGACTGGTAGAAAATATCTTGGGCATTGTACGATATTTTTTTACTTATGCGTAGAGTTTTAATAAATAAATAAATAGCCAAGTAACAGTGACCAAATTGGATGTAGTGTTTGCTGGCCGCTGCCACAACACCGCTCTCTGTGCTTGCTGGGCTCGCACGCTTTTCGTCACAGTTCTAACCCCGGTAACTCATTTGGTCCGTGTGATCCTAGCTTAGTTACTGCCACCAACTCTGATAAAAGGCCAGAACGTAAGAATTTAGAAGAGGCAATTTTTTTTTAAACCGGCCAAGTTCTTGTCGGGCCACGCACAATGACAAATGGAAAAAAAAGGTAAATAATAATAAGGTAAATAATGAAGGATTCCGTATTTGGGATGAATTGATCCCAAGAAAAAAAACTTAACATTGTAGCTGAAAAACATGTTCTCCCACACAAAATGTATGGGGGAATATTTTTTTAACGATACTGTACACCCTGGGATACACAAGAAAACAATATCATCCCCACAAAATATATTTCAAGATTTGATTTTACTACTTTTTCGGCGTGATTAATATGTACACTCATGCCAAATTACAACCTTCTAGTAATAAGAGTCTCTGAGCTAAGCCGTGGACAGACAGACAGACAGACGTAGCGAAACTATAAGGAACCCTAAAAAGTGTGCGCAAAAGAGAGGGATTTATTTGCAAAAATTGTTAGACATAAAATGTAGATGTTTTACAATTATCTAATAACTTTATATTACCAATCTCGGTATCACAATATTTTTTTTCCTTTCGGCATGCCAAATGCAGATTAACAAAACACACAAAATTAGAAAATTAAAGTTCATCAAATTAAGAACAGATATTGAGTTATAAGTTATAACGGAGTCATTACGTAAAATTGGCCGTAGTTAAGCAGAAAGGCTCAACCCACATTGTGGTCAGGGATAGGTTGTATGTACCAAAGAGGATGAGTTGTATATACCAAAGAGGTGCTAACATGAAAAAATCAACCTTCTCTTTGTAGAGTCACGGATCTTTTTTGCCGAGTGAAAGAACCAACTGTTAGAATCTCTTTTGTATATACAACTCATCTCTGACCACAATGTGGGTTGCGTCCTTTCTGCTTAACTACGTCCAGTTAATCCGGCAAGTAAACTACTACCTAACCTACCTGGTTAGCTAGAAAATTAAACAATAAAAAAAAAAAAATTTAAAGCCGATTCTTCGATTATTCTTTATTTTTTTCGTTTTTCGGTTCTTTGGAGCAGCCCGTCGAGTTACGTTCTTTAACTTTATCAATCAAGGTCCTTAGCACAATTGAGGCCATGAGCGCCAGAGTGGCCTAACTGTCACTTGTTCAATACTGGTTTTATTTAAAAAAAAAACAAAGTGGCCTAAAAACTTCTCTAAACTTATTTAGAGAAGTTTTTTAGGCCACTCTGGCTCTCATGGCCTCTGAGAGCCAGAGTGGCCTAACAGTAATTTTTTCAACAGTTTTTATTTTAAAAAACTGCTTCCGAGGTAAGTTTAGAGCTTTTTTTAGGCCACTTTGGCTCTCATGGCCTCAATTACAAGATAACGTAACATTTGCATCGACCAAGTGCTGCATCGACGACGTACCGTCATTGTACTTTATTATGAACGTCCGAATCTTGGTCGGAGCATTTGCGATTAAGTTTTCGATCACGACCACGCATGGTTTTTAATTATTATTCTAAAGTAGTAGCTTTTGAAAAATGTAGTGAGGTAATATATCTATTATATATATTATACATCTATTTTTGTTGTAATTAATTAATAACAATAATAATTTTGAAATAATATTAATTTAGAAATTTTGTAATCTGGTGTAAATTTTTAATTTTATATGGGTGTATTCCTGAAATATAAAAGATTTGATTTGATAATGGTGCCGATTCCCTTGTTCACAAACTAAACAAAATTTAAGTTCAGTGCATCTTTTTATTTCTATTTCATTAAGAAAAGGAAGATACATTTCAGTTTAGTCCTGTCAAAATAATCGGCGCCTGTCACTTCTCCATAAAAATTTGGCCGTGATTAAAAACTTGCCGACTAAAATTGCGTCAATATACATCAAGCGCTGATTAATTTGACAGGACTAAACTAAAATTTATCTTCTGTCCTTTTCTTAATGAAATAGAAAGAAAAAGATGCACTGAACTTAAATTTAGTTTAGTTTGTGAACAAGGGAATCGGCACTAGTAGTTTCTCCTCCTGCTACGATTCACATAGTTCGTATCGAACAGTTTTTCGCAGTACGAATTGCATTTAATGTAATTAAATAACTTTGCGCGTTTTCTAGCTTAACGCACATATAATTTTATGACATTGTTTTATTTTTATAAAATACTCTTTGCTGTTAATGAACGTTTATTGAATTTTCAAAGGGTTTAACCATCCCTAATTGCTTAATTGAGGGAAAGGTCCGTCTTCGGACCTTTTGCTAAATTTATCTTAGTTAGCGAGTTATATGAGGCGGCAGTAAGTTACGTGGTCCCGCATATACATATATACGGATATTTACAAAACACTGTTCACCTTTTGTTGTACTCGTAGTTAAATTGTTGATTTTTTGACGTGACAACGTCTAATAAATCGATGAACGCCGGCTGCATGCACGAAAAAGGATGACTCATTGTCCCGTTACGCTCATTGTCCCGTTACGCTCATTGTCCCGTTACGCTCATTGTCCCATTACGCTTATTGTCCGGTTACGCTCATTGTACGCTTGAGTCGCATCAATGTTTTGTTATGACGTTGTCATGTTAAACTATCGTCCGTAAACCAACTTTACAGACAACCAATATTTTTTTATGTTTTTTTTTTAACTCAATGCTCATTCCTTGTTTACTTTACTTCTTTAGCAAAAAATTTTGAAACTCAAATGTATTCCGCCTTATTTTATTTAAAAAAAACCTTTAAAATTTTTGGTCCTTTCAAAAACTATCTGTACCGATAAAGTAGTTTTTTTTCTACTGACTAATTAATTAATTAAAGACCCCTCGATGGGTATAGGTCTTCTCCAGTAATTTCCAGCGTTTTCTGTTTTAGCCTTCACTAGCCATGGTTTACCAACCAATTCCTCTATCTCGTTTTGCCAACGTTCTGCTGGTCTGCCTCTTCTTCTCTTTTCGTTTGGGTCTTTCCAAGAAATTTCTCGTAGAATTAAATTGTTTTCTAATAATGTATACTGCATGTCCATTACTGTTTATAACAAATTACCTGGGGCCCAAGTCTGCTATTTTTATAAATTCTTCACTCCAACACGATCCCACTGTCATTTTGCTAAAAGTTCGTAATCTGCTAAATTCATAATGGTCGGTCATTGGTCGGTCTATGGTCTCGTAATAGAATTGTATTACAATAGCATTTTGAACATTTATTCATGCCAGATTTCATTTATATATATTTTTACATATTATTTATTAGTGTTATAAGCAATCTGAAGTAGTAGGAAGTTGGAAGTTTCATTTGTCATTATGTACGAGTTTACCAATTCTTTCAATGGAGTGTCAGTGGCTGACCATTGGAAAGTCATAATGAAGCCATTATATTAGTAGATTACCAAACTTGTCAAAATCAACAATTATGAAATCAATGATAGACCATTTTGACACTATTGTAATAGCAGACTTGAGGCCCTGATGCCTTTAAAACTCTCAGCCGAGAACATTTAAATGTAAATTATTTAACTTTCTTTCAAGCAAATGTTATTCTCTACTAAAGATTTTATGAATGAAAAATTTACCTAAGTATTTGTCATTATTATCCTTGACCTTATTGAATTTTGAATTATATAATTAATCTTTTTTACAACTATTGTTCAGTTTATTAAATTATTTGTAATTCTAATAATTAATAACTTCATTTTGATGTAATTATGACCCATAATTTTTCAAACCATATTTGTACGCCGGAAACGGCAGAATATTATGATCTTAACACATAATGAACCTAACAACTTTGTACAATATTCTAACAAATAAATTCATTCTATTCTATTGTATTCGATTCTATTCTTAGTCTGATGTTTAGATTGCTTCGTTTCATGGCCCTTTGGCAAAATTGTATTAAATTTTAAGTTGTGCTATTAGAGATCCACGTCTGGCAAGCGTTTACTTACGCTTGTTAGACGCCAGGCATGGTAGCATGCAAAAGTTCATAACTAGCTTAAAGTGTTACAGGTAAGCGTGATTTGCTTTACCGCATGTTAAAAGTAGTGATTGTGACATTGTATTGAATAAAGAGATAGTAGGATTCGTATTACTAGCTTTTGCCCGCGGCTCCGCCCGCGAGTGTGTCGTTTATTGCGAAAAAAAGTAGCCTATGTCCTTCTCCATATCCCAGGTATATCTCTGCCAAATTTCATGATAATTGGTTCAGCGGTTTAGGCGTGAAAACGTAACATACAGACACACAGACAGACAGACAGACAGACTGACAGATAGACAGACAGAGTTACTTTCACATTTATAATATTAGTATGGATAGTTATTCTGCAGAAAAGAGCCATTATAACCACTTAAGGCATCCAGGCGCGAGTCTAAGGCCCGTATTACAGAATGTCACTCAATACTCAAACATTACTTAAGACTAGATTCAAGCCATTTGATTGGTTGAAACTAGTTTTAAGTAATGCTTGAGTATTGAGTGACGTTCTGTAATACGGGCCTTAGAGATCTGTTTTAAGATTGACATTATGACGGTACCTTGTCAATATATCTATGAAAACATCATGTACCGTACGTAGAACGCTAGGAAAAATCTACATCTTTTTCGGAAAAAAGTTGAACAACATGATTATAATACTAGAAATAGGGACCAATTAGTTCAACTAGGTTTCAGATTGGCTAAAGTAGACTAAACTTTCGGGGTTGGTACTGTTAAAAATACCGACCTTAACAAATAAATTTACACTTCTCATGCTCTAAAAGTTCGTCTTTATGTCGTGCGTAGGCGACATAAAGTCGCTTTTTATGCTCTAGAGCATAAAGTTAAATCTTAGTCGAAGACCAAGGCAATCGGTCCAACAGCCACACGAACAACTTCAACTTCATAGAATAACCTCTTTATTTTAATTCGTTTCGTTAGTATTCTAAGAACACGGCAAGGATACCAACAGCCAAAGTACACAATAAAACTTCATGAAATAAACTTATATTTTTTTATTTCGTCCATTTATTATTTTACATGTTGCTGTTTTGTTTCCTCGCAATCGATATGAAAAGTAGAGTGTACAACTCGTCCATAAAACCCATTTTACACTCTATATCCATCCTCGCTCGCAAGCTCGCTCGGATAGATAAACGTCTCGCGTAAAATGGTGCGTTTTATGCACTTGATGTACAATCTACTATTATGTTTTGTTATAGGCATTTTGCATAACCGCGAGCGTTTGTAAACGGACGGTGCCGTTTGTAAAATGAAGAATCATACAATCAGCCTGCGACATATACACTTAACATAATAATTGGTCTATCGGCCGTCACTATTTTAACTGCACAAACACGCGAATGGAATAAATTATGTTTTATCGCGTATTTAATTTTTTTGTGACATCATTTTCTCAGTGGTGAATCTAGTTGGTGAACAGATACTAGTGTGTTATTATCATAGTGCAGTTTTCTTGACTCTTCGTCGAGGTGGGGTGTAAAGACACTTTCAAGAATGTTAGCAAAAACTTAAGCCTTTTCGGCATCGCTGTTGGCCTATGTAGGTATTATCAATTCAATTCAATTTTCACTAATTCACCAATGGAACAATAAACAAAATGCACTTAACCTAAGTTACATTAACTCATTATAATTTAGGCACTTTATAAGGCTAGTGATTCACCTTTCAAAGCTTATTACAGATATGTAGTTTTAACTGTTTACAACATACACTTCACACACAATAACTATGGGCATATGATGACAATTATGCAAATTATTTAGTTATAATTTACTGATTGTAGGTATTATCAAGTCTTTTGATTGGAGTTTGGTGTAGTTGAGGTATTTTAAGCTTTTGTGTGGCTTTCCATAGAGAGTGTCAAGAGGTTGCTGTCCTATCTACTTTTTCCAGGTGTCTCTGTAGTCCTGCATTTTTAGTTTCTTCTAGAGCCTGCTATAGCTCTTTTATGTGTGCATTTAGTTTTTTCTTGTCACTGGGATACCTATTCGCTTGCCAGTTCCTTCTTAGTTCGCGCTTCTCAGCAAGCAGTTTGACAAACATTTAATTTATATTTGGAATTTAAGGAAATATTAGTGGATCGGCTCTCTGAGCTGACAAGCGCATGTCATAATATAAAAATAGAATAAATTAAAAATACATTTTAAACATAAATTATGCTGACATTTTATTTATTATTTTACCGTCAGCGCTCCTGTAGCGTTGTCATTAGAATAAAGCTAAGCGCATAATACAGCCGCATCGGGCCGTAACACGCTGCATTGCCAAATAGCGCCAAAGCACTTTAGGAGTCGTGTCGGGCCGCGCTGCTACCCAATTGTTGTGTCAGTCAGGTCTTGAAATTGAGTGTATAGTACAGTGCAATGGATAGGCTTGCCTTAATCTGCGCTAGCCTTAAGGCCCAGATATATGCCAGTGACCTTGATTGGTTAGCTTGCGTGTTCTGTACTGAGCTCACGCAACGCGTCGTGCGCCCAGCCAGTAATAGGACTCGCCCATCCAGGAGCGCTGTCCCAAATAAGACGCATTATTAATTTACTATACATAAAACTAAAGGTATTTTAATAAAACACGTAGGTATTCTAAAAGATCAATAATAGAATTATTTTTAAAAAGGTGAAGGTTTCAGTAAAATACGTTTGATGGATTTTGCGTGATTTTCAGTTTTTTTATCCGCGTTACACATAACTTTACAAATTAATTTCACTATGTAATTTTAAACATAATCTAAAATATTCACATTTTTTTTCCAAATCATTAACACTACTCGTTTAGACGTGATCTTCAGTATAAAAGTTACAAGTTACCACCCCTACCTATTTGATATTCCACCAACTCGCACTAAGCGTTTTCAAACGTCTCTTATAATGCGCACAGCAAAGGAGTGGAACTCTCTGCCTGCGTCTGTGTTTCCGAACGCATACAACCCTAATCTATTCAAAGTGAGAGTGAACAGGCTTCTTCTGGGTAAGCTCACTACATCGTAGACTTTTTCTCTGTCACCCAGACCTAGACCAAAGTCAAGAGCAAACCCATGGTAAAAAAATATATATATATATATTAAAAGTCGCCTTAAAAGTGAACAATAGGAAAATAAGATAAAAAAAAACACAAAACCGTACACAAAACTTAAAATATAACGTTTCCCTCAATTTATCTCTATATCTAAAATAAGGAATGGGGGACCCAGGAGTGAGCTAGTTCAGACTAGTAAAAAACAGAAAAATATGCGTGTTGAATGATAGAGTACTCTCTTTTGACGGATGAATGCGAAGCAAGGAAAAGGCGACTTCTGTTTTATGTATTCATTGCAGCTTTTCAGCGCAATGTTCATTTTAAATTTTGGAATAAAAACATTCTGTGTCGGGCCGGTATTCATACGTTCCAGTTAAATGGTACGTATTGACTGCTATGGCGTATTAATATCGTTCTTTGGTGCAGCGCGGTATAAGCTTTCGGATAAAAAGTATTCTGCCTGTTTCAATGATATTCCTTTTGTTGTTGCTTTTCAAGTTACGAGTACACCGTTGAAATGTTGTTATTTTACATCGTTGCAAAACCAATTTACATAGATACTATTTTGAAATATTTTCATCACTTCCTAGTTTTCTGCTAAATAACTTGGTATTCAAAGTTTGAATACATTTACTGTTTTTGGATATGGATGTGCAATTTTTTCTGGGACATCGATTACGCTTGGTAAAGCCCCAAACAAAGAGTATGCGGCAGCCACGCTTGGTCGACCATTTTGCCGTGCGAACCAATTTAAACGTTATGCTCGGATTGGACATGCCGCGCTTGTCTATTCTGTTGTTTTTTTTTTAAATCAGGGAAATTCACTGGTGCGTTTTGCTAGCGGCTTAGTTGGCACTGCGTACTTACATAGAAATCATAATATTTGACTTAATCCTGTTCCCGTTGACAGGAAGGATTAGGTAATTCCACAACAAAACAAAATCTTTTTGTCGTGATCTTTTGGACATTGGTATATTTTTAAGCTATTGCATAGCTTCTATCGCGGGCCTTGAGCGCGGGGACCGAATCCAGAAATTCCGTAACGAAAAAACCTCACGCTCCCCACTCCGACGGTTTTACTACACCAGTACCCTCTAGTGATCTAATAATTTCTGGCAGTTCTTTTTTCTGTGTACTGCGTATTTTATTCTTATAAATATTAGTTTATAAAATTATGATCTTCACAAAAAGTGATTGTTGATGGTGGGGTTTGAACTCACGACCAGTCGATTACGAGTACATTCAGTTCCCCTGTTGCACCGCAAGGCTACAATGACTTAATTAAAGCTTGCCAAATAGTTGATACCATTCCAGTTGAACAATTTTTAAACTTGACTAGACGGTTGGAAATGACTCATGTACATGGAATTTTTTCGCTGTCAAAACAGTTTGTCACTCTTTTTTTATTTAAAATTACTTTAGGTTCAACCCTTTCGTCTATTTTAAAGTTGTTATTATGCTTATATTTGAATAGTATTTGACTTTGTTTACGTAGTTATACACTTTTACGACGTTCAGCACTTATTTATTTTGTTTTTAAGCTATTGCATAGCTTCTATCGCGGGCCTTGAGCGCGGGGACCGAATCCAGAAATTCCGTAACGAAAAAAAAAAAAAAAAATTAATATCAAAGAAAAAGAAATACTGCATAAATAAAATAAATAAATAATTATAATTGCATAAGTTGATACAAAATGCTATGCAATAACTTTACCGCGGCAGTCCCCGAGTGCCACACGTCTTTTTTTTTATATGGATTTTGGAATGCGGTTGATAATTACTGTTCAAACGACAGAGCTTTACAATAATTATGTAAAAGTGTGACATCCGCAGCTGCCGTCCAACACTATTTCTGTAACACGGATAAATGATTTCCTTGCACATGGTTACCTACATAGGATATAAGAATTCCGATTAAATATTACCCTAAATTAATATTATGGTATGGACATGAACGCTTATTTCACGCTAGTCCCCAACATCTTCTAGCCTCAATTTAAACACAAAAACAAGAGAACGATTTCGGCAGACACTTATCATGTAGCAAGTCAAAGTAGTGTGTAGTTTGTATTCGCCTACCTATGTAGTCACAACCTTTGAAGCTATTCCATGTTTCATTTTTACTGGTGTTGGTGTTGATTTTGCTGACCCGTTTATGATCTCTAGCGTAAGGGTAAAGGCAATCGTATTTCAAATTTGCTACAGGACCTATGTTTGCTTGTGACCAAAGCGATTAATTTAGAGTTAGTGAGAGATATGAGCACAGATGCTTTCATTTTGTTTTTACGAAGGTTTGTCTCTAGGAGAGGCAAACCTGATGTTATATTTGCGATAATTGTACCAATTTAAGGGGCACGGATATTGAGATAAGTGGAATACTCTGGTCCAGTTGTGAGTTAGCTATTAATTCCGCCAATAATAAAGGTATTAAGTTTGTTTTTATATTCACCTCACTTTGGAGATATTATAGAGTTATGAGGAACAGTGTGTAAAGTTCACTCACACTCTATAGTAAAGGGAGGATCTTCCGACCAGACGGGTGTTGTGTCTGGTGGGCAATTGCCCAGCGGTTGATGTCGGGATGTTGTTTATATGCTAGCCGTGCGGTAAACTCTGCTTGCGCCATGCAGGATTTGTGACGTCAGGTCTTTGATGCGTAGTTCACATGTGGCGTTGTAGATGCCGCCACAGTATATTTGAGGCGGGCGTTAAATCCGAAAAAAAAACACAATTTCAAGCGTGTAGCGGGTAATGCTTCCCTGACATTCGAACACAGCGTCGCGAGCTCCTCGAATGTCATTCCCTCAAATCGAAGCAATCTTTAATTCTTGTCCCTTAACTCCTCTCTCATCCAATCCAACCGATCCCTCTCCGATAACCCCAGGGCACTTTCTTATAGGGCGACCTCTCACCTCGCAACCCAACAAATTAGCATACATTGAGTAGCTGAGACAACAATCCTGGGAGACATAGCGCCGGGAGTTTATTGCCGAACTTCAAGAATGCATCAAATGGAAAACGAGGCAATATGTGCTTCGTGTACAGAAGGGATCTACTTATCCTTAAAGAAGAAAATCTTCCCCAATTAAATCACCCGTATATATCCTGGAAAAGATGGAATAAGCAGAGTTGTCGACGTTTTTACTTCAAAAGGCTAAGGTATCAACAAAATGTGCATACTACCGGCCATTACTACTAATGGTGCAAAGAATGTCGCCGAAAATGACGGAGCGAATATTCAAAGAAAAGTCAGCGATAATCTTGGCGCTAATACAGCCAATGCTAATAAAGCAGATCTTTGAAAGCCAAACTTTCAAGGCCCAGGAAAATGTACGCACCCCGCACTAGGGCGAGCGACGCGATAGAGAGGAACGTGGGCGGCAACGCGCGAGCGCAGCCCAAGCCGTGCCAACCGTCACTCACTCCGCAAACGACAACCGCGTAGAACGTCTATACCTGAAGTCTCTAATTCAGATAATTTATGTAAACAAAGTAATGTCACTGTCAAAATGACAGGACAGTGGTACAAAACATTTTATCATTAAATGTTTTTGTAAAATCATCGATAAAATTAAAGTGAATTAATTATAAGAACTATGCAAACAAAATACCGTTGCCAAACAATGTTTTTTGTAGTGTGTCGGAGACACGGTATATGATAGTCATAATCAGCCCTTTTAAGCCCAGTGCTAGACGTAGGCGTCCCAAAATCGATTTCCAATCGAAACAGTTTACAGCCGTTTTCATCCAAAATGTGGCTAGATATGCTACTTACAATATGAATCTATTTATGAGAGTTGTAATATTAGTGTTGTTGAAGATTAAAAAATGTGAAAATGTTTGGATCTCCTGCATTGTTACCAGTATCATAAAATATTTTATACCAGAAAATCTCCTTTTATTAATAACTTTGTTTAAAACCGAAAAATATAAAAATAATTACGGTATGATTATTTTTTAATTATTATTCCTTAAAATCAGTACTTAAAAGAAAATAGAACCTCTTTTTTGCAATTTTATGTGAATTACCATTACGAAGATATTTTTTTGTTGTGTTATCCCTGTTGTTTACATAAATTAACTGAATTTGAGACTTTGAGTAAAGAAATTAATAATTGTAACAAGAAGTGTCAAACGATAATATTGTAAAGATTTTACCTAGTTTCTTTAATCCTAAACCCATAAGTTTTATCCTGTCTTCGGATTTCGCAGGTTGTATTGATGGAATCACCTGAAAATTAAATTAGGTAGGTATTTAATTAGCTTCTTAGTAAAAAGGAGAGTTAGTACTAGATTTTCCATTTTCATTCCCTGTAAACTTAGGACTTTTAATAAAGTATTTTAGTAGATGGTTACGTTACAAAAGATGTGACGTCCCATATTCTTGTTACAGAAGATGTATTTCTTTTTCAGTAGGTTATAAATCAATGAAAAGTACAAATAACAGTACAGTGTCATACGGCAGATATCTTGCACGTGTTTATGCGTCTATACAGAATGCTTGTTTTTATTGAGACAGTATTGGTAAATACGGATCCATAGGAACAATTAGCACTAGATCAATTATTTGTTTATTTTTTTGTTCCTAAGACATGGTTCCTCGTATCTCTTATGGCTTAGAATTTCCTCATACCTACTGTGGAACAGTAAGAGGAAAAACATAAACACTCACTATGTTGCTATAGAGAATACAGCTGTCTTGTAAAGAACTATTGTCGAGCACGGGCCATCAATTACTCTCTCCCGATGCCACGAGGTCGTCCAGCGGTTTTAGCTCGGTGGATTGTACCTACTAAATAACAACTATGTTGAAATTAATGTTGTTAGTATGTAATTGTATAAGTAATAGGTTCCAGCACCACGGTGCCGAGTGTCTTAAGACTGCATCGAGCGCACAGTGGCGCCCTCATCGTTATTTCGGTGATTTCTTTTATTTTAGAATGAAAATGCAGAAAATAAACTCGTCAAGTTGTGCTTCACAAGACTATACGTTATTATTACTACCAACAGTAGTTTTAAATTGTTATGTTTTATTGTAATCATTAAATCGGAAAATAGTGGCCACTAAGCTCCGTTTTAATGATTACAATAAAACATTTTACATAATTATAATAATGACACATATAAGTACATTATCGACAAATTATTTATTTTTGTCAACTACTTAACATTAACTGTACTCCATTTAGAGAATAGTGGCCACTTAGCTCCGTTTTAATGATTACAATAAAACATAACAATTTAAAACTACTGTTTGTAGTAATAATAACGTATAGTCTTGTGAAGCACAACTTGACGAGCTTATTTTCTGCATTTTCATTCTAAAATAAAAGAAATCACCGAAATAACGATGCGGGCGCCACTGTGCGCTCGGTAGCCTCTTAATAACTTTCTACTAAATTTTACTAGAGCTCTTCCAAGTTATTTGGAAAATCAGCTCTGCATTCTGTGACTTTCTTTCTCGATCAGCGTTGAAATAAAATGTTGCAACAAATAACAAATTATCGTTCTTTCGGGCACTCGCAATAGACGTAACAAATAAATAGAGTGAATTTCTTTTGTGTTAAGGTTTTTCTTTTAGAATACGGTCTCCCTTGTAATCGCCATAAACCAGGTGACCTTTGTTACTTGATGCTCCGAGCGCAGGTGGCGTTCTGTTGTAAATTACCTATTCACTCAAAAACAAGTCACTTGACCGAAATTACTCTTGTAATATCTCTTTATATGTATCTCCTACTTACCATCGATTTGTTGCTGGCTAAGTACATTAGCTGATCGCTTCAAAAATCAAATGTAGCCTTCAAGGTGATTTATGCAATATTTGTTTCAACCTAGTTATTAATACTCCTCTCGCAATCATAATCGTGTAACTAAGTGCTAACAACTTTTTACCGTAAATAATATAGAAATTATCTACATATTAAAGACCTTAATTACACTGCGTTACAAATGAAAAAAAAATTGAGTACCCGCTTTGAAATGTCATGTTTTCTTATTTATACATATCGTTTATTAAACATACATACAAATTTTCTTTTCATCACGTCTCATTTTTCTTCCGGAAGAATGTGCCAAATTATATTAAAAATTAAAAGGCCAAAACATATTTAAAAGAAATCTAATAAAATCAACCAGAATTTTTTACATTAATCAAGTTTAATTTCATAATTTAGGTAAATAAAACTCAAAAAAAAATATCTTCTAATATTTTAACACAAAATATCGTAAAACTTTAACTTTTTCTTTTGTGCCCTGAATGATCTTCTCGTTTTAATCGTCAACAGTAATCACCTAGCATAGTTGTGTCCCAACGGCCTTGAAATCGTTCTTCAAGCTTCTTTTCATCCTGGTGAAACATCTCGCCCTTCTCATCACTGACCGCACCAAGATTAGATGTAAAGAAAGAAAAATGAGAATGCAGAAAGTGAATTTTTAATGACATTCTGCAACTTAACTTTTCGTATACTTTCAACATGTCGGTAACTAGCTGTTCCGCATTTTCGGCTCTGTGGTTTCCTAAAAACATTTTATGACTGCTTTCAGTGATAACCAGGCAACAAGTTAAGTTAGGGAGGTAAAGGAGGCGGCATTTCTTCACTTCGAGGTACTGGTTTCGACATTGAAGAAACGTCAGGATACTTGATGTTGTGCTTGATTTTCTTTGTAAAACCACGTATGTCAGTCATGCAAAAGTAGCAATCATTAAAATGATTACTAGGTTCACGCCATTAAGCTGATACCTACGGCAAATGGCACTGATGTCTTGTTCCCATTTAACCAAGATATGAGAGTAGCATAGCACGAAACACAAAACAACTTTGGTATCCATGGTTTATCTTGATTAATAGCACATCCAAAATAGAGTAAAATATGCACTTCTCACTTTTCGGAAACATTTTTTGTTTGTTATTTTACATTTATACTGTCCGCAAACGTAACAAAACTTATTTGGTGCATTTAAGCAGTTGCGAAGACCACTTAGTCCAGTATTCATATTGGATTTTCAAATAAATATGTACAAAGATGTCGACGTTATCGAATAGAAACGATTACTGAACAAAACAAAATAATAAAAAAGAAAAATACATCGAAAACGGTAACTGTTTCTTTACGCCTAAAGTGAGAGTAGTAGAAATAAAAATTGTCATGTACCTCGAAAACTAGACGTGATGGATACCACAGATGTTTGGAACATTAAATCTATGACTCATTACCTATTCATTCCAGCTAACAGTTAAGAGGGTACCAAAATCGTGTAACGCAGTGTTATTAGTATTTAAGTGTATACGAGTATTAACATAATTAACTAACTATTGCACTATTCATAAAACTTCTGTTAAATATTTGTTAAGAAATCAGTTGTCCTAATAGTAATTGTAAGAAGTCATGCCGCCTGTGATACCTACAGGTTTATCCTAGTACAGGCTACTTTGTAATACCTACATGATTTCTAAAATGTATACCCTATTTTTCAAATTTTTACTTTTGAATAAATTTTATTATTATTATTTATTTTATTAATTACCTATTAACTCAAAAACAAGTCACTTGACCGAAATTACTCTTGTAATATCTCTTTTTATGTATCACATAAAGAAGATGATTCAAAACGGATGAGGTTATTGTACACTCAGTAACAGTCACGTGCATAAATATACGTTACACTGATGAAGCGATTTCCTCCTAAAGTATTGATATAAATTTTATGAATAAAGTATTGATAAAATGTAACGAACATAGTATTATAAAAACCATACTGTATACGTACTATGAAACAAGTCTTTCTCATGACTGAACTTCGAAACACGAAAAAATTACGTGGAATTCGAAAAAAATGTGTACTGCATATCGGTAATACTGTCAAAATTACACTGATATTTATTTTCGTTAGAATAGAGTTTCTGTTGGGTTGCCATCTGATGTCTTAGCTTTGCTTAAGGTTATCTATTATTTAGTTATTTCTTATTCTGTACCACTTAAGAGGGCCCTTCCCGGTCCGTCTATCGTCAACGCAAGCATGATTGAAAAGCTTGTTGTTTCATCCAGCGCAATGTTAATGCTAACAGGCAAGTGAGAACGCAATAACATTGAACGAAAAATAGTGTGCGGATATTTCATAAAACTTGTAATATCTTCCAGGAAATACGTGTTTTTGAGAAAGCCTTAAAAGGTTGTGAAATAAATGTCTGTCATTTAGAATCTCCATTACATGTGCGATGTTTCGATGGAGATGTTTTCTTTATTTTTACAATTTATGAGTACATTTTGAACGGCCAATGTTCCGGTAAAATGTGTGCAAAAAGCAGATTTTTGGAGGATTATACTGAATTTGTTTCTCCAAATTTTAATTTTTTGCTTTCATAGAAACCTAGATATAGTGCACATGATACCAATTAGTTCAATATTTTCATTGAAAGATGTGTTCCTACGCCATAATCACTTACGAGCGTTTGTATGAAAAGTATGACGGGTGCGCCGCTCTTAACACGTGTTTTTAAGTTATAGAGGTATGTGGAACAGGGTGTAAAGTCACTCATCCGCCATAGAAAAGGGACGATTTTCCGACCAGACGGGTGTTGTGTCTGGTGGGCTACTGCCCGACGGTTGAGGTCGGGATGTTGTATAAACGCCAGTCACGCGGTTGACTCTAGCTTGCGCGATACGGGATTTGCGACGTCAGGTCTTTGATGCGTCATTCGCATGTGGCGTTGTAGATTCCACAAAGTAAATGGAAAGGTTGAATCTGATTTATGTGTCTTCCCTATTGTAAGTATTCTGTTGGTATAAAGACCGAACCGGGATTCCATAAATTGAAACATCTCTTTATTTTTTTAGCTACATTTATTACGAAGGAAACTTTTCGTGGCAGGGTCAAATTTTAATGCTAAGAACATGAAATGAAATGTAAGGAATATGTTATATGCTTATACAATTTATTAAGTGAAGTGAAGACATTTGGCAACATGTTTGCCACCCATTTGTCACCATACAATATTGGTGAGAGGGGAGAATGCCGGCCAATCTATAGCGCCACGTACCAGCCTGCTTGGCACAATCGAACCTAGTGTATTTGAAAGAGAATCAGTCTCTCACTATCAGTCAGAAGTGAATTGGAAGCGTTTGCTACTTTGTCTAGCTTTGGAAGCGTCTACTATCTGGATCAGCATATAATAAGGCTGGACACACACATTCTGAATTCCTCTCTGAATTCAGAGTTTGAATTCATAATTTGAATTCCGGCAAGCTGCCTCACACATACCTATCTCAAAAATTCTAATAAATCAGTAGTCTTGTGTTTCTCGGCTCGGGTAAACGTCTTGGATATGGAAGAGGAATTAATACTCATCGCACTACGTTTAGTTTTAAATTATAATTGTGAATATTTCCAACCACGCCTTGTCTTTGTTTTGCTGTCGTGATATACATGGGTGGCTTTCAGTGCACAATATTAAATTTTCCGTGTCAGACATCACGCCAGATCACAACTTCACAAGTCGCAACACGTCTAACCGTTACAGCACGCAGTGTCAAGTGAAACAATTCATAATCTGAGGCCCTAGTGTGAGTTTATTTTAACCATCTCGAATTTACGCATCGAGCACGTTCAGCACTCCGATTGGTGAATGGCCAATCGGAGGCCAATTGGAACGCCGAACGCGCTCGATGCATAAAATCGAGATGGTTAAAAGAAACTCACACTAGGGCCTCTGATTCCAGTGTGTGTGTGACTGTGTGTTCGCGTGTTCAAATGTATAGAAATACGCGCGTTATGAAATAATAATCTTAAATATTCCGATACGGAACTCAGAACGCTCGTCAGTGTCATTCTAACAGATCGATCTGAGAAAATCATAATGTGAAAAAATCTGAATGTATGTGGAGTATAATTAGTTTGTATGTAATTCTGGGCTTTCCTAATTAATAATATGAATTCCGACTCTGAATTCAGAAAGGAGTTCAGAATGTGTGAGTCCAGCCTAAGCGTGGGAGCATGTGCTTAGTTAGTGATTAAATGAAAAAAAAGTATATTAATCCTGTTGTTGGAGTATGAGATCGTGAAAATAATAAACCAGAGTATTTATGTAATAAAACATCAGTTGGCTGTCACATAGGGTCAGTAACCAAAGAAGTCAAGGGACAAAAAGAAATTGATTGTCTGTAAAGTTGGTTTACGGAATATAGTTTAACATGACAACGTCATAACAAAACATTGATGTGGCGTAAGCGTACAATGGGCGTAACGGGACAATGAGCGTAACGGGACAGTAGGCGTAACGAGACAATGAGCGTAACGGGACAATGAGTCATCCTTTTTCGTGCATGCAGCCGGTGTTCATCGATTCATTAGACGTTGTCACGTCAAAAACGATTCAAGTTGCACCGCGCTCCATTAACTAACTAATCATAGAGAATAGAAAGAAAAAAAATGAAAAGAAAAAGAAAAATATTTTATTTGGGACACGCACAAGAAAAACGATCAGTAAAAAAGAAATAACCATTTAAAACAAACAAAAAATTACATTGTAAACAACAACAAAAAACATATTAGAAAAAGACCGCGTGGCCAAAAGGCTCCTATCTCAGCATAATGCTGCGATATTTAAAAAATAAATACCGCAGCGCTGGTATTCTGATAGTAATACTATGTTATACAGGGTTATTTGTAAAATACCAACAACCTCGCAGAAGTAGATTACTAACATCATAAACAACAACATTTCTTCTACGACTTTTCCGAAAACAAAAAAAAACAAAAATTCAACTCTCCATACATATGTCCGAACAGCTGATCCAGTTTTGTATAAAAAGTCGTTTTTTTTAACCCTGTATATGTATAATATTATTAACTCAATCAATCTGCCTAGCCTTTTCCCAATTATATTCCGGTTGCCTTGCAGTCTAACCGGATGCTGAATACCAGTATTTTACATGGAGCGTCTGCCTCTGACCACCACAACCCAGTGTCTGGGTAATACGTAACCCCTTGGTAAGACTGGTTGTCAGACTTTCGGGCTTCTGATGACCCGTAACGACCTGTCTAAGATCCACGAATGACAGCCAGGCCCAACGGTTTAACGTGCTTTTCGAGGCACGGAAGAGTCGGCATGTAAAAATGGTCACCCATCCACGGACCAAACCCGGCTACCGTAGCTTAATCTGATGAATCGACCAATCCATTTATACTATATAATATTATAAATGTGAAAGTAAGTCTGTCTGTCTTTCACGTTTTCACGCCTAAACTTCAGAACGGTTCGTCAAAAAATTTGGCAGAGATATGGAGAAGGACATAGGCTACTTTTTTACGCGATATCCGACATCCACGCGGGCGGAGCCGCGGGAAAAAAGATATTATGTTATAATAATAATATATACTATGTAGTAATTTTTTTTAAATCATGTTTCACTCCGATTGTAACCTCTTTTATTTCGAATTAATATTAAAATGATGCTTGAAAACTAAGTTAAGTCCTAAATTCGTGGTCTTAAACCTCAAGAAGATAAATACGACTTTATCTTCCAACGTATAAGAATGCAGCTTAATTATTTTAATTTAAATACAAGTTGAAAGTTGACGGTTTTCAAATCCTGTCGACGTCGTAACAGAAACTTCAGAACAAAAAGCGGATTAACTTCTGTGAAGTTCAGAGATAGGTGAAAAGCCGGAGTGCATTCGCGTTGGATAAAATTATTCAATGCGGGCGGGTGTGTCGTCGCGGCCTGGCTTGCAACGACGCACAGCGCAAATTGCAGCTGAACACTGACATTGTTAGCTTTCACCCCTTCTTTTTTAAACAGATATCCTATGGGATGTCTGTTTAAATTATTGAATAATATTCGATATGATTAATATTCAATAATCATTGAAATCAGCGTGAGTCAGAGCACCCGTGGCCGTACACATTTACAGTATGTTAAAGTCGTAAAAAACAACGGCTTATATCCACTAATCCCCCCTGAGACTAATCACTAATTCCCTCAGTGGGTGGAAAACTGAACCGTAATGTAAAAAAATCACTTTCAGGGGGATCTTGGTATAATTTTTTTTTTCATCAATTCTAGTTTTCCTCCATAAGCGGGATTATCAGGGGTTAATTCTAGACTGTTTTTTTATAGATTCCACTTTTCCTCCTAAGGGGGAATTTCGGGGGGGATTTGTGGAATAAGCCAAAACAACTAGCCATGAGCGTGTTGGAGCACGCACAATGAAGTGTTCCGTAGTTGATATGAATTTATCTCAAGAACAAACTTAACGTTGTTGTTGAAAAACATGTTCTCCCATACATTTCAACAACAAAAATATGTTGGTCGACTATTACTCGTTAACTTCTAAAGCCTACTTAGCTGTGATAGTTTTTATACGAATGCCTTGAATTTTATCACAAAAAACAACCATTTAGCTGGCACGGGGTGGGGTGGGGGGGGGAGAACTTGACTCTAACGAAAATTTGCACTTTAACGAAACGAAACGTTTGCAAACGGATCACTGAATCTAAACATGGTTTTTACAAACCCGCAATATTTTTGAACGGCCTATCCAACGATACCTCACACCATGGGATAGAGGAGAAAACAGATTTTCAGAGTAGATTTCTATCAGGGTTTTCTGAATTTTATGCAAGGAGCGAGTCTCCCTAAATCCCTCTCATAATCTCAGATTTGATTTGATTTGATTTGATTTGACTAGCTTCTGCCCGCGACTTAATCCACGTGAACTTGTTCTCCGTCGCATCACATTGCCTGCCCGCGCTGCTACAGCGTTTTTATCAGATTTTTTTTTGCTCGTCTCTTAATTGTCTTAGCGTGATGATAAATAACCTATATATAGCCTTCCTCAAGAATTGGGCTACACAATGCAATTTTTTTTAACCTTCTCGTAGTTCTTGACATTAGCGCGTACAAACAAACAGAAAAACAAACTCTTCAGCTTAATTATTATTGTTACGCGCCACACTAGTTTAAATACCACTAGCGTCATCTAGTATCGAGTAGCAGAACTAGCAGACTCGAGATTCGTCTAGAGAATTCGATGCTAGAACTTTCTAGAACGTTCGACACTGGTCAGTAGGGGCCGGTATGTACTCGAACATTCTAGATGTTTCTTCAAGGTTCTGGAACGATCTAAGGAATATAAAAGGCCGTATGCACCGCGACTCGGGACAGTCGAAGCGAACAAGCGAACAAGTGCGATCAGTAGTGCTTTATAATTAGTGTGTTCGAGTTGTTATCAGTGTTAATTAATTAAAGTGTCATTTTTGGTTTGTAAATCGGCAGTTTTTATTGTCACGAACCGCAAGCTCGTAACATTATTATATAGGTAGATGTTTCGGATAGAATACCTACTTGATCGATATCTTTTTGGCAATGCTGTAATTTTTTTGTGGCATTTCGAATAGTATTTATCAAAAAGTTTATGTCCAGTGACACTTGAGAGAATATTTCATGCATAAATTATTGTTTTTTTCTAGTTTTTTATTCAAGTTTCACACTCTTACTATTCATGGTTGTTTTTTATAGCCTTTTTTTTTAGGATGGGAAATCATCAAATGATGCTCCTCCCGCTCTGGGTGGAGCGGAAGGGAGTGTGACTCTTACTGACTAAAACCCATCCGTGTTCCTTCCTTGGCCCTTTATGTTCCGGGGCAGCGGTACCCCTTTCGGACAATCCCGCTGACCCGGCAGGGTTGGGCCCTAATGGGCCCCCTCGTTGTTGCTGACATCTCTTTGAGGCGCGCGTGGAACACGTACGCGCCGTTCGGCAATACTTATGGCCTGAGAGGATACACATATCGTAGAATTATAATGAAATTGATAAAATAGGTTGGTAAAATAAACAAACATCCGAGTTTACACCTTAAGTTGCGACGCATGCAAAGCGTCGAGTTTCCTCAAAGCGATATGCAAATAAGTTCTCGGCGAAAGAAATACATTTATAATTTCAGCCACGTTCTTTAAATTTACCTTTTAACAGCCTCTTGATATTTTTAATACGTGTCGCTTCAACATTTTCTGTACAAGCTGTGCAGGAAAATAGGATAAAAGAAGAGATAAAATTCACAAAGTTTACCTGAGCTTGTTGATGCAGGTCACGACATGAATTTATCACAGCTCTACTTTAGGTACTTGGGAGGTAATTGAGTGGAACAGAGGGCCTCCGGTTTCGAGCTGCACTGCTGATCATCGATCTCGCTCGCACCCCTCGCTCCCAGTATGATAAGAAGTTATTCTTATTCACCTCTCCGTCTTATTAGGAGCTTTATTCAGGTCACATCCTTATAATGTTGAAAAATTAACAAACAGATTGAAAGCGAAAATTAAACGAATTATTCTAATTAGCGGTCGTGCCGCTGCGTGGAGCGATAATTATCAACATTCACTGCATTCAACCAATTTCAATTCGGAGTATATTCGATACAGGGAATAGCGTTACAATTTCAAGTAAATCCACTGTCATTATACCTACTATCCCATGAATATTTAAATGTAAACGGAGGTATTGGAAATTATAAAAATTGCAAAATGTGTCGTTAAATACGCCACTACAACATCCCATGCACATTGATTGTCCTCTTGTTGGGAATGAGCGTGATAAACTGTTGAATTATTATCATAAGTTTTAATTTCTATGCAGTTGTGGTTATGCCATACTCTTAGTAATTCATTATCTTAGAACTGTTTGTCCTCTTAGGCTTACGACCTACGTTTTTCCTTTTTTACGACTTTAAAGATAATAAGATACCACCATAAAGCACCTAAACAGAATGATAGGGTAATTATCGAAAGGGACACCTATATCCATCTCTGCTAAACCAACTTTATAATTTATTGAATTAATTTAATAATTACATTAACACGTACTTCTTGTATTATTGTTATAATAATTGTAATTGATACTAGTTGGTGCTAACTACATGTTTTTAACTGTCTGTAAGCAAATGCGGCTGGTAATTAATTACGGTGACAAAATCGAGTTAGTCAATACTATACTGAACATACCCATAGGTCGTGTGATGATCGGCCAGCTTCAATGAATAACTAATGCATCTAGTACGTGCCTGGGTTTCCATTACTTGATAAATTCATTTGCATTTTAGAGCGAAATCAACGAGCAACAGCCGTAGCTGTGACGCAGCCAATCATATCGCTCAGAGAGCTTCGGGAATTGAGCGTTTTCGAAGTCATCACACTTTATGTAAATAATGAAACCCCACAGTTGCACAAGGAAACTGACTTAGCTTTTTAATTTAATTTAATTACAGAGTGGCCTTTTCTTTATTGTACTTTTTTATTTAGATTTCAGAACTGCTAGCAAAGTTGAAAAAGTTCTTAATTTTCGGAGTACGTACCTATTGGAAGAAAAAAAACACCCGATTCATCGTAAGTCGTAAATTCATTTGCTTTCCGACAGCGAATAAAAGCTATTGCAAAGTTTTCCTGCATTCAAATTGAGGCTGGAAGGCTTTTCAATTCAAGTTTTGTAAAGAACAATTCGCGGCAGAACGACTACAGCCGTGCTTAATAACAATATTTTAGTTTTCTTTTACATTACTGTACCGAAATCATATCGGCACCTGCGGTAGGTAACGGTTGGATAACACAAACCAAAGTTTGGAACTTAATTCACCGCTCACGTTAATAGTGTACCTACCTAGTTATTTGTTGCGACACAGGCACCCAATTAAGCTCATATGATAACTGAAATGTTCTATGAACGAACTTGTGCTATGCACATATCTACTATATAAAAATAAGTCGGGTTTTCCTTCCTGAGGCTATAACTCCAGAACGCACGAACCGATTTCCACGGTTTTGCATTCGTTGGAAAGGTCTCGGGCTCCATGAGGTTTATAGCAACGTTTTTTTTTAATGGTTTTTACGAAAAATTAGGGTAGGGTAGAGTAGGGTAGGGTAGGTAGGTAGGTAGATAGGGTAGGGTAGGGTAAGGTAGGGTAGGTAGGTAGGTAGGGTAGGGTAGGTAGGTAGGTAGGGTAGGGTAGGTAGGTAGGTAGGGTAGGGTAGGTAGGTAGGTAGGGTAGGGTAGGGTAGGGTAGGGTAGGTAGGTAGGTAGGGTAGGGTAGGGTAGGTAGGTAGGTAGGGTAGGGTAGCGTAGGGTAGGGTAGGTAGGTAGGTAGGTAGGTAGGTAGGTAGGTAGGTAGGGTAGGGTAGGGTAGGGTAGGGTAGGTAGGTAGTTAGGTAGGTAGGTAGGTAGGTAGGTACGTAGGGTAGGTAGGTAGGTAGGTAGGTAGGTAGGTAGGGTAGGTAGGGTAGGGTAGGGTAGTGGAGTTTATACTATAGCTTTTGACAGAACGAAGTCTGTCGGGTCAGCTAGTAAACTAATATAAAACTTTATCTAAGGCATTTGGACTGAATAAGCTGATAATCGTGTTTTGGTTCTCATGCTGGTCTATGAGTGCATAAATCATGTTCCTTCACCTCTGACCTGGCTGTTTGATTACCTACTAAAATTATCACATTATTCCATTTGAAGAGGTCCCCTGAGAGGTCTTAACAGCAGTAAGAAATCAGTTTTGTTAACACCACCATTATGATCGTCGCGGGCGCAGGTGCACCATGATCTAACAATTCGGGTCGTCGCGTATAAAGAAGAGTCGCGTGATTCCTTTTAGAAAGTTTTCAGAATTTACGAGTTACACTGAGAATTATCAGCCTCCTGACACTAAGTTCGTCCTTCGACGACTATCAATCAGGTTCGAGCGGCTTACGTAGCGCTATGTAGGATGTTAATTTTTGGAGCAAAGTTCTTTAACGTGGCATGCGGTGGGAGTTGTCTGGTAGAAATCGTCACGTAACAAAAAAGCGTTATGCCTCTACCATGCGACTTTCTCTCTCTCTCTATCTCTTTCTATTATATACGAGAGTGTATGCGTGTGAGTATTTATCGTATTTACCGTTTTTTGTGTCTTTTAGTAAAATAATGTTTTTCTCTACAAAGATGTTTATATTCATGAATTTCGAGGGCGCTGATAACAATTTTGGGATCAAAATTCAAGATAGCGCCAACGAAAATGAGATAGTTTTTGGAACGAAGTTCCATACCGCGGCTTGCGGTAGGCGTTGGCTGGGAGAAATCGTCAAGTAAGGAAACACCATTATGCCCCTTCCATGCGACTGGCTCTCTCTCTCTGTCTCTTTCTGTTACATACAGAAGAAAGAAAGAAAGAAAAATTGTTTATTCTGCACAAACAAGACGCACATTACATGAAAAATAGACAAAATCAATATCAATATCTATTGTCTTGGCCTGACATCAAGCAATGGATAGCAGTCAATTTTTTATTTTTTATTGTTACTTTTAAGGTTTTGAATACGAGGCTTATGGTTACTTTGTATTAGTATGTGACTAATACAAAGTAACCATAAGCCTCGTATTCAAAACCTTAAAAGTAACAATAAAAAATAAAAAATTGACTTAGTAAAATTGTATTAGTATGTGACTAATACAAAGTAACCATAAGCCTCGTATTCAAAACCTTAAAAGTAACAATAAAAAATAAAAAATTGACTTAGTAAAATTGTATTAGTATGTGACTAATACAAAGTAACCATAAGCCTCGTATTCAAAACCTTAAAAGTAACAATAAATAATAAAAAATTGACTGCTATCCATTGCTTGATGTCAGGCCAAGACAATAGATATTGCGTTGTGTAACATTGGTAAATGACAACAAACAAAAAAAAAAAAACGAAATGCCTATCGCAGTGGAAATTATCTACCTTTGCAAGAAACAACAAATTACAAGTATCTAAGAAAAAGCCGTGCGTCGCATCTGTGCAAGAACAGGTCGTTGCTCAGCAAAATGCAGTGACTTCGGACGAACCTATCGTCAACAGAACTGATTTTCAGCAACTACCTCTCGAGTGACATAATGACGTCGCTCTGTAGAACATACCTAATAATTCGGGTAAGTAATTTTTTTTTACAGAAATAATAGTATTTTGATTCGAAATCTACTGAACATAGTTTTTACCTACTTATAAATATCTGTATTTAGTTATGCGTAACTTTTATACATAAATTAATACCATATTAAAAGGAAACTTAGTAATTAATCAAGACGTTGACGTTATGTACAGTGTAATGTGTTTCCCATTGAATCTATGTATATTGTCCCACCTATGTAGATAATGCAGCTTCGGCAAGATCGATAATAATTGAGAACTACTGTTCCTCTTGTGAGGATGAAACAGGCCGGACCCAAAACGGGGAGGAATCAGAGGCCACACATACAAGTGTGTGTGTGCGTGCGATAATCAAGATTCAAGCAGACGGGCATTGAACCTCGTTCCCCAACCGCACACGTTTCTTATTTTTTTAAGATCGGTACTGTATACCAACAAAAAATCAGTATTATCAACAAAAAATCAGTATTATCAACAAAAAATCAGTATTATCAACAAAAAATCTTTGAAAACAAGGCATTAAAAGGAAAGACAAAAGTTTTTTTTTTACTTTTGCTGTACATTAAAGTAAAAAAAAAATTACTAATTTTTTTTTTAACGTTTCGCCACACTATGAATTGCTCCTGTATTGTGGGTGCGTTTACAAACATTCAATCTCACATACACAAACAGCCAGACGCGGAACAACAGGTAGGTCATACAAATATTTGTTCCGGGCGGGAATCGAACCCGTGACACGCAGCGCAGCAGTAAATCACTTAACCACTGCGCCAACCGTGCCAACATTCCTGGAGAACTTTAAACAGCTCTGGCATATTATTTTACTCAAGTCAATTTTAAACCATTCCAGACTGAAATTATTCACTTAAACCATAAGCTACTTGGGACCTATTCTCATAGTTTGTTCACAAAATAATTCGCGTTTATTGTTTGGGCCACATTTGCATGTATATATAAATATAGGTACTAAATATGCAACGCAGTATCCCAATGCGTCGTAAACACGAAAAAACATCATGTAAAGTTATTACAGTCTGATGTTGCTAACTTCAATACCTATTTGTTTTACTTTCTCTCCTCGTGTTGAATAACGAGAGGACCCGTTGTCCTATTTATCACATTGAATACTTATTATTCACAGAACTTATGGCCGTTGGGGCCGACAGGTTCTGGAGTGGCGACCGCGTACCGGAAGACGTAGCGTGGAAAGGCCTCCCACAAGGTGGACCGATGACCTTGTGAAGGCCACAGAAATCCGCTGGATGCGGGAAGCACAGAACCGGTCGAAGTGGCGATGGCGGTGCTTGGGGGAGGCCTATGTCTAGCAGTGGACATCTTTTGGCTGAAATGATGGTGATGATGATGATGAATACTTATTACAGAAAATCTTCACGAAATATAATTTTTGCACTAAACAAGTGTAATCCAGAAAAATGACAACCAAGACCGGTACTATTTAGGCTTACTAATGCTGAAAGTAATAAACTAAGCTAGAGATTGTATGAAAGCAAACAAAATCGGAGCAATAACGGCGCGAATTGTAGACGGTTTGCCAGCTTCATCGTCACGAAAAATGTCACACCAACTGGTCCGCTGTAATAAAACACAGATGTGGCCTACAATTTTATATTAAGCAACTACTAGGTACATGTTTATCCGTAGGAGTAGTCGCGTGTGCACTAGATGGGGTTAATTAATTTGAAACAGCGAACTGTGACTGCCCTGTTGCTCCAAGTGCGATTTGTTTGTTTCTATTACTTGCTTGCTTGTTATTTAGGACAGACCGATGTGTTAAATAATTTTCTATTATATTAATCTAAGTTTATAAATATGTACATTATGTAAATAAAAAAACAATTGGCGCATGTATGAAAGATCATCAATTGAGAACGGCTTGACCCTTATGGCTGTTTTTTTTTAGTTTGTTCGTAATTGTCAGAACAAGGTCTGTGTGTGTTCTTTTTTGTAATCCCCCAGTTAAGTCAGAAATATGGATGGTATTTTGTATCGAAATCTCAATAAATAAGCGATTGTACCACCGTACAAAATATAAAAACGTCTTAAAAAAAACTATTATTTATATTATTTGTTTTTATAGCGACCATAGTAGGTAGTTCACATTGAACATTTCAGGTGTCTGCCTATTACGGTTAATAATATACAGACAGACGGATAGACGGACTGACAGCGGAGCCTTAGTAAAAGGGTCCCGTTGGCACCCTATGGGTAAGAAACCCAAAAAAATAACTCGAGTTAGAGACATAAAATTCAACTGGGTGACGTCGGGCACGATCAGCTAGTATTAGTTAAATCTTAACTTACGATTGAGTTAGCAAAGTAGAGCCGAAACTATTGGAGGTAGACACATAAAATTAATTATTTTTTAATTTCGTAACAAGAAGAATATTTTTTATTTCTGAAAATGATTTTCAGAATAAAATATTCTTTTGGTTACTATATAACTAAATATTGAAAAAAAAAACCTATTCTGTTTTTAAAAAAGACGTTCTAAATTAGTAAATAATATCCAAAAGAACAAAAGGAATGTAATAAAGTGATGAAGCAAGAGGAAAATAGTATTACGCGCCTGAATTAACTAGAAAGTCAGCATACCTACCAAATTAACATACTTTAAAAAAAAATCGTCTTGGTTTTACCAAAATCAATTTTGTTTCCAGGGTAAGATCAAACCGCGTAGCATTATTGGTTTGAACCTATCGAAAATTACCCCTTTACGCGAAAGAGTAAGAAAGGAATATTGTTTAATGGGCATTTTTACTTACCTGTAAAAAGATAACTTAGTTCTAGAATTATGATATAAATATAAAATGAAATCATAAATAGTCTGCCCTTTTTTTTTTTTTTTTTTTTTTTCAGGATGGGAAATCATCAAATGACCCCTTCCGCTCTGGGTGGAGCGGAAGGGAGTGTCAGACTCTTACTGACTAAAACCCACCCGTGTTCCTTCCTTGGCCCTTTATGTTCCAGGGCAGCGGTACCCCTTTCGGACAATCCCGCTGACCCGGCAGGCTTGGGCCCTAATAGGCCCCCTCGTCGTTGCTGACATCTCTTTGAGGCGCGCGTGGAACACATACGCGCCGTCCAGCACGGGCCTGGTCCTGATCGGACGGTGAGCTACCCATTACTCACCGCCCGCAGGCCCGCGCCTACGGTGGCCGGGAGTCGTCACGCGGCTCCCGACGCCCGGAGCGTCTACCGCGGCGGCTACCGCGGCGGCTGGGACGGGAGGCTCTCTCCGCTCTCTCCCTCTCCCATCCCGCCACCTCCTTCGCTAGCATGACTGCTTCGCAGAAGGAGGTGACTGCCTCCCATTTCCTCTCGTCCTGGACCATGGCTTGAACGAGGGCCGGGCGCGAGAGGTCGCCGCCGCTGTCGATCGCCTCTACGAGGGCACGACGGTGCTCCGCCCAAGCAGGGCAGACCGCCACTGTATGCTCCACCGTGTCCTCGGGGCGATCATCGCAGTGGTGACACCCGGGCGTTTCCTCCCGCCTGATAATGTGCAGGAACCTCCCGAAACACCCGTGCCCGGAGAGGACCTGCGTCAGGCGGTAGGTGAGAACGCCGTGACGCCTTCCTAGCCACTCCTCAAAGAGGGGTCTTACCGCCGCTATCGTGGCGTGCCCAAATAGTCTGCCCTGGCTTTAAGTTTTTAGGAGCTTAAGTCAACCACAGGAAAGACCGGTTAAAGAGTCTCAATCTCTCATGGTTAACTCTGAGACGCCCTAGGTAAAAAATAAAAAAAAATAAAAAAAATTGTTTGCAACTACACGTCATGACTATCACAAGACTCAGACCAAATAAAAAAAAAAAAAACCAAGACAGAGCGCTGTTAACAGTGACGTGAGGTCGGTTTTGTAAACATCTGTGCACTTAGTGAGGTGTAGTTTGATTGTAAATGGTTGTAAATGTGTGCGTATGAGCGTGTACGTACAGCGCGGAGGTGTAGTTTTGGCATGCTTCACTGTATTGTTCGCAGCGCTCTGTCTTGGTTTTTTATTTGGTCTGAGTCACAAGATGTCTACAGCTCGTATGATCCTGTATTATGGGGGCACACCACACACACACATTGCACACCGTACAGCGATGTGGTGTTTCCCCCATCTATAAAACAACGACTGGGTTAAAACGACTGCCTAATAATATTTCTGGGGGCTCCGAAGACAGGAATAATATATCTGAAAATTGAGCCATATCGAAATCTGCTTTCTAAATCAGGCTCTTGATCCAGCTACTTAACCAAAGCCTCATAAATGTTGGTCGAAGCTATTTATCATCAGGCTATTTTCCGTTTGTGACGGTATGATAATTTTCGAATAATTTATAAATATACCTATGAATAAGATAATTATACGAATAAGAATTGGTGTGGTGCCGGACGTAAAGAATAGCACCACCATATTTCCTCCCGTGGGTGTCGTAAAAGGCGACTAAGGGACTTACTAGAGAATGGGCAGAAGCGTTTTCTATGGATTTTTAACACCATACTGCGATCGCCAACCCGCCTCCCAAGCGTGGCGTTTATGGCAAACCAATTGGGGGAGGCCTATGTCCAGCAGTGGACGTTTTTCGGCTGAAATGATGAAGATGATGATAATTTTCGAAAACTGGGTCGGGCACATACTAGGGTTAGGTAGGGCACTCTAAAATACTGTTTAAGTACAAAAAAAAAGTAGGTATATGAATTTAATGTTTTCACTGATATCCAGAGCTATATCTACCAAAATATAATGTTTCATCTACTATGTAAAACATCGTGCATGCACATGGGCATGGGCGAGGTGATTCAGTTAGCCTTAATTTCAGAATGAAACTCTTAATGTCTCGAATTTTCGGGACATAGTATTAAAATAATTGTTACCAGAATACCTTTTAGAATACCTACTAGTAATAAAGTTAGTTCTGCCACTTCAGTATTCACAGAACGAGTGTTTTCACTGATGAATGACAAGTAGTGGAACGACAGAAATAGAGCTTCATTGCATAAAGAAAAAATGCTCCTGTCTGTTTGGTGAGGCTAACGAACCCTTCAAAGTTGGTGCTAAATTGATGAGTTGCGCGAGTAGCACTGAGTAATGAATTATAAATCTGTTAAAAAAATTACTTTAAATGCTGTTAGTTTTTACGAGATACTATTTGTTTTTCCACTTTGACCATAATATACTTTATTTCTTGTACACAAAGTTGGCAACCCTACACATAACTGCAATACGGTACCTCAGGTTCCACAAGTTTGTATTTTAAGCAAGTTGCCTTTGCTAGTAGATATCGAATACTGGTCACTTGGTTGTCCATGCGAATGCTATGTGTGTCTGATATATACCATACTAGCTGCTCTCCGCGGTTTTACCCGCGTAAGTTTCGATTAAGTGGTTTATAGGAAAATTTTTGCTACTTTGGTTTACATTATTAAAATTTTCTTAAGGATCTCTAATAAAAAATAAAAAATTTTTTAGCATATGTTATTTCCTGATAAGTTAGCTAGTGATAAAAAATTTGTTAAAATCGGTCTAGTAGTTTCGGAGCTTATTCGATACAAACAAATAAATAAAAAAATATTTTCTCTTTGTAATATTTGTATAGGCAGGTAAGATATGCTTGATTATTTTATAGTCAGTGCGGAGGCGAAGTTCACCCCGACTAAGCAAGAGTCGTCATCAATGACGTAGCTTTCATCTTGATTGCATGCCCGCAACTTGCAATTTAAAAAACGTTTAATTCGATATTCTTCACACTTTGAATAATTATAATCAAGCTGCCATAGAATCGCTTTGTCTAAACCATGTCGTGAAATTTTGCTTTATACTAGATGGCGCTTTTGTAATCACCTGATTTCCTAAGACTTTTCTTTATAAATAAGAAAAATCGTTCTGGTTTGTTATTTATTGTTTATTCGGACTTATACATTTTGTTTTGTTTAAGTCGAAAAAATTATATCTGTTAAGTGGCCGCGCCGCCGCCAGAATTGACGCACATTTGGGCGGTTTTTAGAGCATTTTGCATTACTTTTCTCAATACTTAAAATAAACTCCCATTGTATAAGGTCTGCAGCTGTCAAATCGGGCGATCTTGCGGGCCACTGCAAATCGCCAAATCGAGAGATTAACCGGTTGGGAAACGCTGGGCGCAGAATATCTATCGTCTCTAAAATGCGCCCAAATGGCGCGTTTTAGCGCATTTTGCATTACTTTTCTCAGTACACACATGACCTAGTAGGCTCACTTCGAATTCTTAAGATCCCCATTCAGTCCCTATTGCAAAAAAAACTTTCTTATTTGCAAACGGACAGACAGACTGAGTCGCACCATAAGAGTTCCTTTTAACCATTTTCGTACGGAACCCTAAAATGAGAGCATCTGTCAAAGAGGTGATAACTTATGCGCCACATAGTACTATACGTACTTGGCTACTCTTTAGAATTGACACACTGTTTTCTTTACATTATTTAATCAATGATGTACGGAGTAGGTAGTACAGGCAATTTTCAGGGTTCCGTAGTCAACAAGGAATCCTTATAGTTTCGCCATGTCCGTCTGTCTGTCCCGCGGTTTACCTCAAAAACTATTCAGAAACAGTCAGTTACCACAATTAGCTGACCCCCCTTTGCTCAAATGGTTGAGGTTTTTTACTAACAAATCGTACGATTTGAATAGTTTTTTTTTTCTTCTAGTTTTGGGTAGATTACTTAAAGGTATTTAAATTAAATTAAGAATGATAAAATTCTATCGATCCGTATTCTAAAAAATCTCAACCATTTATGCAAGGGGGGGGGGTCAGCTAATTGTGGTAATTGACTGTACTAGAAAGTTGTAATTTGACATGAGTATATATGTTAATGACGCTGAAAAAGTGGTAAAAAAAAAAAAAAACAAATATTTAGGGTACCGCCCCTACATGTAAAGTGGGGATGATATATTTTTTCGTCCTTCCCATAGTGTGGGATATCGTTGGATAGGTCTTTCAAAAAGCTTAGGGGTTTGGTAAGAACGTTTTTTGATTAAGTAACCGTTCGTGACTTATTAAGCTTTAAAGTACCAATTTTCCTTAGAGTCAAGTGTCCCCCCCTCTACCAACTAAACGGTTGTAGTTAGAAATTCAAATGTTACGGCAGTAGTACCTATATATAACGAAGTTAAAAGGAAAACTATCACAGCTAAGTAGGCTTTTCAAGTTTACGAGTAATAGTCGACCAACTTAAATTTGCAGTTGAAAAATATGTTCCCCTATACAATCTGTATAGGAGAGCATGTTTCTCAACTACAATGTTAAGTTTGTTCTTGGAATAAATTCATCCCAACTACGGAACCCTTCATTGTGCGTGGTCCGACACGCACTTGGCCGGTTTTTTTATGAAGTTATAGGCACAACTTTATAAAAAAAATATGACTGCGTTTTACTATGTAGGTAATTGATACTATACCCATTTACCGATTATAGATGTTTCAAATCTACATAATATAGGTAGCTACAAAAATGGATAGTTGGTAAAAAACCGTTATTCTTGAAAATTTCATAAGTAGGTTCCTAGGTACGTAAACCAGAAGTTTACCAGGTGATTTACTTAGAGCAAGTTTTTTATGCAAACTTTACGTTGAAGTCTCTTCGCGGCACTTCGTTATGATTAATGAGCGCATTACGTCGAGATTCATAATTAAATGCCCGCAAAAAGTATAAACAAGACACTACATTCAGTTCAGCGAGGTTTTCCTTTGGGAGCTACAATTTCAACACTAAAAATTGTTCGTTATAACGAAAATGCACACAATTAGATACAAACGCAACAGCTACGACAGACATTTGTGTTAGAGCCTACGCAGACTACAGACTTTTTCTTTATTCAAGTCTGCAGCGAAGACGGTTTTCCTTAACTACTCTAAGGCCCGTATTACAGAACGTCACTCAATACTCAAGCATTACTTAAAACTAGTTTCAACCAATCAAATGGCTTGAATCTAGTCTTAAGTAACGCTTGAGTATTGAGTGACGTTCTGTAATACGGGCCTTAAAGACTGTATTTTTTCGAGTGCTATTTTTACCTTATGCTCAAATTTCGGATATTGCGTCTAATAGTTATTTTGACTTATTTATCTAAAAGTCTACCATATGGTGCCGGACGTAAAGAATCGCACCACCCCATTTTTTTCCCGTGGGTGTCGTAAAAGGCGACTGAGGGCCAACTAGAGAAGGGGCAGCAGCGTTCTCTATACAATTTTAACACCATACTGCGATCGCCAACCCGCCTGTCAAGCGTGGCGATTATTGCAAACCCCACCCAATTGGGGGAGGCCTATGTCCAGCAGTGGACGTCTTTCGGCTGAAATGATGATGATGATGATCTAAAAGTCTGCGTTGTTCGGCGCCGATGTTTTTACTTCTTATTATTTTTTTCACATAGTATTTCGAGACATGGCCAAGCGGTTGGTCCACTCTTCACGTGCCCAGAGCCTTTTTCTTTGCCAAAGAATCAGCATTGCCATACAACGTGTCAATGCTGCCAGCCTTTTTGGCACTTTTCCTGTTGACAGCGATACGGACGAATTTTTTTGAAGTGAAAACTTCTTTAGGCGCTTTGAGCAATTTTTGGTTGGGGAAAAATTTATGTGTTCGCGATCGTCACCGAACGCTTTCCATGAGCTATATGTACACTGTGTTATATGTGTACTTTTTGGGTTTACAAACATGGAACTCGCGTCATCGTCACCGAACGCTTTCCATGATGTATAATTATGTATAACAGTGGAACATTTATTCCAAAGTTTTGTGTTTTCACTTCTGTCGGCAGTCCTTATGACTGCGAATTTTTTTATGCTCTTTGCTCTTTTTTCTCATCCTTTTTGTATATACTTGAACATATTATAATTTTAAGACCATTATTTAAATTTTCTTCTTTCTAATATTTGTTCGCTAGTTAAACTAGGATGATATAAGTCTTTCTTCCTTTTTGTTTCTATCCGATTCTAACATTTGCGGATGTCGTCTAGATACTATTCTGTTATATTGTTTCTCCACATCAGATACCTCGAGGTCTTGACCTTGGAAGTAATTAGAGAATTCCATGTTAACTTTTCAGAATTGTTAAAAAGGGTAACTCTTGTGAGCTTTTTTTTATTGTTATTATAAATGATTTGGTGTGATGAATTTTGAAACTGAATCTACTTTTTGCACATTTTAAATTTGGTTGATGTGTGTGTGTGTCAATTATTTGTGTGTCTGAAGTTAGGATGTAATCTATTTCGTTCTTAATTTGATTATTTGCTGCAATCCAAGTCCATCATCGCTGTGGTTTTTGGGAAAAAAAACTGATAGCTATATGCATCATCATTTCAGCCGAAAAACGTCCACTGCAGGACATAAGCCTCCTCCAATTGTGGGGGTTTACCATACTCGCCACGCTTGGCAGGCGGGTTGGCGATCGCAGTATGGTGTTAAAAGTGCATAGAGAACGCTGCTGCCCATTCTCTAGTAAGTCCCTTAGTTGCCTTTTACGACACCCACGGGAGGAAATAGGGTGGTGCTATTCTTTACGCCCGGCACCACACGGTACACGGTGCTATATGCATATATATAAATATCTGCAGGGATTTCAGACAGACCATGGTAATTTATTTGACTTTAACTCGTCTGATCAACTTGAAATTTGGTATAAGTACTACAATATTTTTCTAATTGCTGAAGGTAATAAATGAAGTAAGAGTGCGAGCAACACTGTAAAAAAAAAACTCACAGATTTGACAGAATGGTAGTCATGAGCTCGAGCCGCCATGACTTATTGTCCCGTTTGGACAGTCAAAATTAAATTACGTTAAAAAAACAAAAAATATTTTAGTAAATTTTAGTAAATTAGAATTGGAAGAGAGTAACCACAAGAAACATTATTAATCGGTTTCTCTTAAATGGTCAACTAGCCTATTGCCGTCAGTAAGCGACTAAGATTTTAACTCCTAGGAGTACCGTCGCACGTAACTAGATGGCGGTACCTACTCGTTTTACAACACTAAAGCTTGCTACGTGACTCATCATTATTCAGTTCTATTATTTTTTTCGAATTCAAGGGATGTACCAGGACTTTTGATGACATTTAAGTCAAATTGATGTATTGCCGATCTCGTAATGGCCTTATCCCCTTAAGGAGGTTGTCACCGGTCCACTAGCGCCACTCCTTTAAAAACATATTATCCCGTGACTGAGAAGGAATTATGAAAACCAGCTCAATCAACTATATGGGTAAGCGTGTCTAGAATTTTCTAATACCTTTTTTAAAGTTTCATATTGAGACACGAAGCAACAAAAATACGATCTAGAGGAATGTGGCCGTTTTTATTTCGATCGAATTTTGTTGCTTCGCGTCTCAATATGAGTAATAGTATGCGAGTTTTTGTCAAAATTGGTAAAGCAATTACGTATTCAACCATACGATAGTATGCCGTCGCCAATAGAATAACGTAATAATCATGATGCATAGCGAACATCCATTTGTCTTTAAACTTTGGGATAGTGTGGCTGTTAACGTGCGCCAGTCGAAGGACTTCTGTTTATCTTTCTCATAAAACTGAACAGTGTGGTCTTAAATGGTTACGAACCAATTTTATTCGATGTTCGAGTGGTCAAGCGACTAGGAACGCGGTCCCAGTTGGTTGAATTTTATTTTTCATTATTTTTCTGCATGCAACTGGGAGCAGTCGTGACAGGCTTTTATTTAGTCGAAATTTTTAGTACCATTACAAGGAAAAATATTTGAAATAAAAAGCTGTTGCTGTTGGTTTGGATAGTTTGCATTCACGTAGTAAGAACCACAACCACAAAATTAACTTTTTTTTTTAACAATTATCTTTCAACCTGTCTGATACAGTAAATGGTATCAAATCTGAGATTTATATATTTATTAATGTTCTGCCACCAACTGCATCAAACTTTTTGAAAATTGGTCTTGAATTTCTTTTTTTAAGGAAAGTATAGTATCGCACTTACAAGCCAAAATCAACCTTATGAACGTAACTATAGAACTTAAATGTGTTAATCACACACACTTACCAGGACAACAGTAAAATATATAGGGTGGAAAAAATTTAAGGGCCCTGGAGGGGAACTACCTTAAATCTTTTAGTTAGCTCATTTTACTGAAAGGAAACTTTTCTTTATTTTTTTAAAGAAACTAAACTGCATTCAAAGATCTAAAATTCGCTTGTCTCACCCGGGAACCGAAACAACTAAAAATTAAAAAAAATAACCTAACGCCATTTTTTTTTTGGGTGGGAAATTATCAAATAACTTCTCCCGCCGTGGGCAGAGCGGGAGGGAGGGCGTGTCAGACTTTTACTGACTAAAACCCACCCGTGCTCCTTCAGTTGCCTGTGTGCCAGGGCCGCGGTATCCCTTTCGGACAAACCCGCAACTCTGGCAGGCATCGGTCCTGGCGGACCCCGTCAGTGCGTGCTGACATCTCTTTGAGGCGCGCGTGGAACACAAAGCGCCTCCGACCCGGGCCTGGTCCTTATCGGATGGCGAGCTGCCCATAGCTCGCCGACCGCAAGCCCGCGCCTACGGTGGCCGGGAATCGGCTACCGATTCCCGCCGCTCAGGGCGTCTCCTGCGGCGACTAGGGGCGTGAGGGCGCACAGACTACCGCTCCCTCACGCGTTCCGCCTCCGCCTTCGCGCGCATTACTGCTTCGCAGAAGGAGGTGACTGCCTCCCATGCACTCTCGCTCCGGACCATGGCCTGAACCAGGGCCGAACGCGAAAGATCGCCGCCGCCGATCGCTTCCATGAGGACACGGCGGTGCGCTGCCCAAGCCGGGCAGACCTCCACCGTATGCTCCACCGTGTCCTCCGGGCGATCCACACAGTGGTAACACCCGGGCGTTTCCTCCCGCCTTATCCTGAATAGGAACCTCCCGAAACACCCGAATCCGGTGAGGACCTGTGTCAGGCGGAAAGTGAGGACGCCGTGGCGCCTCTCTAGCCACTCCTCAAAGAGGGGACTTATCGCCACAATTGTGGAGTGCCTGACGCCTCTGGACTACTTTTTATGGGGTCATGTAAAAATGAAATTTACAAAACGTGTTATAACACTGTACAAGAACTAAGGGTTGCGGTAGAAAATGTTATTAGGAGCATACACCAAAACACTTTGCAGAAGGCTACACGAAATGAATTTCAACGTAGACTTTGTGTAATCGGAACGAGGGTGGTCATTTCGAGCAACTTATCTGTTAAATTATTAAGATTCTTTTCTCTTCTTAATATCCGTCTTCGTTAAAAAAATGTTTCATGTTTATGTGTTCTTCGTATTGATGATAAAATAAAATTAATATTAGTTTTTACTTTTTTTTCTTTCGAAGACCAAATGTTTATTAGACAAATTTTATACTGAACAATAATCGTACCGACTCGTATGATAAAATAACGAGGGATTATTTTTTTTATTTTTAGTTAGTTCGATTCCCGGGTGAGACAAGCGAATTTTAGAAGACCTTTGAATGCAGTTTTGTTTCTTTAAAACAATAAAGGTAAGCTTCCTTTCAGTAAAATGATCTAACTACAGGATTTAAGGCAGTTCCCCTCCAGGGCCCTTAATTTTTTTCCACCCTGTTTAACGCACTTACAAGATTAATCATTATGGTTGTGGTCATAATATATTATTGTCTACCGTCAATTTTTTTCCAAACAATGACCAAGACTAATTTTACCAATCAGTATAAATAACAATGCAATGCTCTTCGTTGGTAAGCGCATCACTTGAGAATGGTTATTTGGATAGTGTTTTAAAATGTTCGTTATAGTCGAAATTAGGAAATGAAATGAAATAAAATGAAAAGCTTTTTCCCCACTATGTTGGGGTCAGCTTCCAGTCTAACCGGATGTAGCTGAATACCAGTATTTTACATGGAGCGACTGCCCATCTGACCTCCACAACCCAGTTATTGGGTAACACGATATCCCTAGGTTAGACTGGTTTCAGACTTTCGGGCTTCTGACGACCCATAACGACTGTCCACCACGAATGACAGCCGGGACCAACGGCTTGACGTGCTTTTCATTGACTGACCAAGCAAAATATACTACGTACCACGATACGTCTGGATAATTATTTTCGATATTTTTTTTTTTTTTTTGTTTTAATTTCCTTATATCCTTGTATTATATATACGTCTGCCAAAAAAAAAATCTAGTTCAAACGTCCAACTCATAAAAGCCAATGTAATTTGTATTACCTAATGCATTACATGTAATGCACGAACGTCATGGCTGAGTCGGAAATGCATTACATATCGATGCCTAACAGCCAAAAAGGGATAAGCGACATTATTTTGCGAAATCGACAAACAATAGACGCAGAAAAAAAAGCTGTTTCTAACCATAAAACAAAAGTCGATTTCGCAAAAAAAAAAAATGTCGCTTATCCCTTTTTGGCTGTTAGGCATCGATATAATGCACGGACAGTCAACGTGTTAAATATGTGACACCATGTAGTACCTACCTATGTTCACTAAAACAAATGATTACTATTTTATTTTAATTTTTGCGCTGGCAACCCTGGTTGTTAAAAACGACCTGGTAGTTTTATTATTTTAAGGAAATGTTTAATAATAATGTTCTTAGCGATCTTTCAACAGCTAGTTTCGATTCACAAGACCCCAATATAAACTACGATACATTATTTTCTACAGTATGCCCTGTAAAAAAGTTACAATCAAAACTCAACTAAAATTGTATGAATGGGCCATTGCTGACATAAGAAAAAGCAGAAATATTTAATATAATTTGTATCACGAAAAATTATTAACTTCTGATCCCTTCATATTATATGAGAAACTAGTCTAAGATATTCAAAAGAGTCTGCGCTCAGACTAAATCTCAATTAATAAGTAACAAAATTGGTACTTCTAGTAATAAAATAAAGGCTGTGTGGCTTTTAACAAAGAAACTGGAAACAAAAAACGAGCGAGATCAGAATGAATTGTCTCTACAAATTGGTGATGAAACCATTTCAGATAAGTTAAAAGTTTCTGCAACATGGTAGTATGCGAAGTTAGACTCATTTTAAAGATTTTTTACTACACCTTCCATAGATCAACAAATACGATACCAGTGACTTGACCTTTTTAGCCTCGTAATAATAAACAGTAAGAGCAGCAAAAAAGCACAACTTGAAAGTTGAGCTCTTTTGCTGCTCTATTATATACATTATATAATAATTATATTCTGTATATTATATATATATATTTATGGTGGCTACAAACCTTAGAGAATTTGTTTACTACTACCGATATATTTAAGAAGAAGGAACTACAAAATAAGGTAGCAATGAACACATGGATCACTATCACCGTCATTATCTCGAAGAAATTCTATTATTGAGTAGGTAAGTAGCTATTTTATTTGAGACATTGTATTACTTAGTAGGTAACTGAGCTAACCAATTTCGTCGACACGGGTAATTAATTATTTAAATAGAGCTTTGAAATTTTCTCACGGTATCTTGTCGTCTTCCATCGCTTTTCGTGTTATTGACGATAATTGACAAAATTTCAAAATGAATTTCGGTTTGACCAATTTGCGTTTGAAACTTTAAATTGGTTTTCTTGGTGAGTGCAAGTCACGGGTGTCATTATATATCAAACAGAAGATTAAGCTTTCGTTATTTACGCCTATTTAAAAAAAAAAAAAAACGTCTATTACTTGGTAAATGCCGTCGGGTGTAAGTATGCCTATAATGTATACGACTACGAAGCTCAAACCATGAATGTTAATGGGATTTCCTACTCTCTGTGCCCACGAATCAGTGCTAAACCCAAATCTAGTATTTGCATAGTGCAAGGAGCTGTCCACTGTCTGTAATTGTGTGTTTATTTAGCATACAAATACATTATAACAATGATTTATGTGAAACTATGCCGAAGAGCGACAGTGGTATGAAAATCTATATATCTATATTTTAATATACACTCGCGGACTGCTAAATTGAGTCACTGTGCATTTTTTGTTTATAGGCCTAAAACATCAAAATAATGATAAATCAGAGAAAACATTTTTACGCAGTATTGAAGCTGATATACTGGCCATCATTTCGGTATCACCATAGTTCCAAATTTGAAATCACCAATATGAAAAAGAGAAGAAAATTTAAGAGTTGGGGTCGCTCTTATAGAAGCAAGCTTACAAGCTTTGATCAGAGCATCTACACTGTGTTTGGAACACGGTAACCGATACATTTCAGTTAATAATGCAAACAATTAAAATGTAAATAATTCAATTCTAAATAACAAATAATGGCAATAAATCCTTCTGCACATGTGGCTTCGCTGGTACCTAATTAATCGTAGTATGTTTCTATGGAGAAGAACGGGAAAAAAACTCCACGGACACTCGTTTAAATCAAAATATTAGTTATATCATTCATGTTGAAGTTATACATGGAAGAACGATGTAGAAAGACGTGCATGCATGTTACAAACATCCGTAATCTTAATATAAAACAAAGTCGGGTTATTTACACCATTTGTAACTCAAGAACGGCTCGACCGATTTTTATGATCTTGGATTTGTTGGATTTGTCTCCGCCCCGAATAGCAGAATAACTATTAAAACATGAGAAAATTTCACAACAAAAAATATAATTATGTAGAAAATTCAGTTTCTCATACATTTTATATAGAACGGCTATTTTTGATGATATCTCGAGAGCGGATTGGGGACGGAGGAACAAGAAATTTCACACGGACGAAGTCGCGAGCAGGGGCTAGTAAAATGATAAATAAACAATTAAATAAACTAAAACAAGCCGTGGCAGCTAAGAGATGACCAATCCCTACTATCGGCGCCCGTTCACAAACATGACGTATGGATCAGCACCATTCAGCTCATCCATTTTGAAGGGAATTAAATGATCCAACACATACGCCACCATAAGCGAGACATGTGAATGAGTATGACATAATCTGAGCTGCCAGGGCACATTCATGTCAATGAAAGACATATCCAGTAAAGCTTGGATTTATAGTAAGTACATAGTACGTACACATGTACAATGCAATTGTACACATAGGTACTAAGGGATTGAATTTATAAAATACAAACAGTTTTTACAATCTTCAGCAGCACCAACAATATTTTCAAAACATCAATTAGTTTATGCGGCAATGTTAAGCAGAACCAGCGTTCCATCCATATTTTTTTTGCGAAATTAATACTAGACCCTCACAAAAAAGCACCAATGGATTTAAAAGTTATCTTCCATCAGACTGTGGTTAAAGAAGCTCATAGGAAAGAAAATCGGTAGTTCAGTGCCAAAGATATTAGCAACATGGACATATAAAGCTACTGCATGAAGCCCTATCGCTGCGTGAAATTTGTTAAAGCATAGAAACATCGGAATGTACGAAAACCGACCGTAACACACCAAACACGTGTGTACTGTGCTTACGAACTCATCCAGCTAATTACAGAGGTAGCGAGGTTTATAAAGAAATTTTTGCCAGAAAAACCCTCCAGCGATAATCACCTAGGCATAGAAAAGATGATATTTTAATGCCTAAGACCACTGAGACTCCGGAACTTACCCGAGAATACTTTTACAACAAAACACTATAAACGCCCAACAAGATACATACCAATTCATGAAAACATCTTTATTAAACAATCATAAAAACTACATTTTGTGTTACAAGAAATGAGTACCATTCTTCAGCTCATAACTACACTAGTCTCTGAGCAGTCATATTAACAGCATTAAAAATAGCAACCTGGAACATCAATGGTCTAGCACCCAATGAAGATGAAGTTGAAAAATTAATATATTTACAAATGATATTGACGTTCTACTTATACCGAAAACCCACTTCGTCTCCAATAGCCTGATTAGAATAGGATAGTTGACGGTAAGAAAAATACCTTATGTATTTGGCACTGAAGAATGTTAAAAAAATGCTATTAAAAATAAAGCCATTGGACACGTAACATTGAACGAAAATCTGAGGGCGACTCGATGTTTCAGACGACAGTATTAAATTGTAAATTGAAACAAACTTTATACGTAACATCAAGTTTCTTTTGAAATACCAAAAGAAATCCGAAAGGAATGGTGTTGAAAGTTTCATGTGGCAGTGTTCATTATGAATGTACTAAATTAGTAGTATAGTCACATTTTGTGTAGGCACATTACCTAACCGGCTATCAAAGTAGACATTAACACAAATAATTATTTGTCTGCATTGAATATTATTTTTAAATATTTATAAAAGTTATTAATTAAGTCTACCGAATACAATAATACGAGTATTCCAATAGAAGCAATAAATAAAGATTGTGTGCAAGCAACACTGTTAAAAATACTCGCAGATTTGGCAGAATGAAAGTCTTGAACTCACCTGAGTCCCCATGAGAGAATACCCCGTTTTAACAATCAAAATTAAATTAAGTTAAAAAAATGAAAAATTAGTTCTGTTAATGTTAATATTTCGCTAAAATATTCATATTTTGAGGTGAATAAACCACAAGGGACCGTATTAATTTGTTTTTAAAGTCCGTCAACTAGCCTATTTAAGGATATTATCCACCCTGATGGAACAGCACACGGGAGAGTGGCAGTTATTATAATGCGGTCTCTAGACGGTCAAATTGCTTGACATGGTCGTGAATTTTTCGTACTTGTCAAGCAATTTGACCGTTTAGAACAAAGCGATAAATTCTTAATGAATTTTTTTTTTTGCAATGCTTATCAAGCATGCTTGGTCGTTTAGATGCATGCTTATCAATGAAATTATTCAGCCTGCTACGTAATGTCATGGCGGCTAAAATGAAAATGAGTGCTGATGCTTGACGTTGCGTTAAGCCTCGTCATGCGTGCTTGTCAAGCATTTGTGAACGGCTAGGTAGGTCCATAAGATCGTTCATTAAACGGGAAGTGCTCATTGAGTGGGGTCGGTTTCGACATGTTTTCTGACATGTTTCGTTCAGGGTGATGGTATCGCCCTACAGTACCACACTGGACACGTAAATTCACCAGCTGAGAAACATAGACACATGAACATCGAGTTCTGTTCCCTAGTTGGTACTAAAAAAAGGATCGGTAGCAGGTTATTTCGAGTCCCTACCGTATGTTTTGTTTTATAGCTGTGACTTATAACCCGACTACGGCAAAGCCAAAGTAGGATTATGATTTTAACAGCATAGGTACATATGTATTTATGTATGTTCATCTGTTCCCTCATAATTCCTACACTACTCATTGTATTTGGACAGACGAGGTCCAGACATAATCTTGGTTAGATCATGTGAAGACGTTAAACGTTTGGAGTTGAAACACCAGCACCGTGGGGTCCGAGTGCTTATCGAGTATTTTAAGACAACGCCAAGTGGTTGGTCGACTCTTTACGTGACTAGAGGGTTGGCCTATTTTTAGGCCAAAGAGTCAGCATTGCCGACCAACGTGGCAACGTTGTCAGTCTTTACGGCACTTTTTCCACTGACAGCGATGCGTATGATTTATTTGATGCCCAATGATCTCTTCCACTTTTTTTTCCTTCGTATACCTACTTGTATATAATACAAATATTTTAATGTAAGATTGTATATTGTATTTAAATATATATAATTAATGTATTCTACTACTATTATAAATCCTACATAAGTAATTTCTATTTTACTTTCAATAGAAAAAAATAATGTCCGCTATGACCCCAAGATAGAAGCAATCTTAAACCCCCTTGATTATTCTTTACCTCAAAAAAAGTAGACTGACAAAAATGGTTTTTATTTTGAAATTCGCAATACTTTGTAAAAAATATAACTTTTTTTTGCGATTTGTGACATTTACGAATAGAGTACTCTAAACTTTGTTGTTGTTTCATTGTTATGGGAAATATAATCAATTAGCAACATAAAAGTTTTTGTGTAAATTGCTTGTTTTCATGTTAACTGTATTTTTTTTTTATCTGTATATTCGGATCTATATGTTTTAAAAGTTAAGGAGAGTCTTCTAAGAACGTTTGCCTGTAGGTACAACAGTTAACGTACCCATCCGAATATTCAGCCTGTACATTAAAAAAATGTATTTTTCCCAAAATGGCCGTGTCAGATTTTGATGCACCTTTGGAAAGGGATGTAGATGAGGTATTCGTATACAAACATCAAAACCGTATCGCTATTGGTCCATAGAACACTTTTGCCCAGTCTCCTTACAGAACCCCTTTCTTTTTTGAGGTTGGTGACTATACAGTTGACTGCACCTGTAAGATCGTCGTCCTAACTGCGTATAGCATTGACGTTCACAATCCCCTTCATTTCTTGGAACTACGACCGCGTTATCCACACCGCAGTCCTTATGTGTTCGAACTGAGTGCACGCTCAACTCGAGCGTCCGGCGGGGCGGCGCGTGCGGCGTTCATGTTAAACACATACAATCCCTCGCGAGTGTCCCGAGTGGCGGCGAGCGGCGCACCAAACAATCTCACCGCTTGCACGCGAATCAAAACGCCTCGCCGCATGCCTTTTCACTCAGGCCGTACACTTAGGCCTATTCTAGCTAGCAAATGATATTATGATGTTGATTTCGTTACAATACTTGACCTATCTCGTTCTTCATCTTCAACATTATAAATGTTGACAAACCTAAAACACTTTATTTTCTTAAAATGATCGCACCCAATGAAATTGGTAATTATAGGTATCTTACTTATTCGAACTCGGAAATAAGGGATGTAAATTATTACAGTGTTTTTCATCACTCTGCGGAAGGTGCCAAGTGTAAGAGGTGAAAATGTCTGTCCTGTCTGTCTAAATGCTAAGTAGATCTACTAACATCATACCTAACGCAATAAGAAACGACTTCAAAGAATAAAAATTAAGGAACGACCTTCTCGGCTTAAATTTCGTTTTAAATTAACAAAAGAGGCCACGTTCCACCAAAAGTTTCTGGAGGAGAAATTATTTGTTGTGGCTTACGGTATTAAAGCAAAAGTAATCATTTTAATTTAAATGAGGGCCATTCTGACGACAATAAGTTTTATCATTAGCAGCTGAAATATATTTGGTGTTGACAGAAATTAAGTGGTTAGCGATAAATTGACTGCATTCGCCTAATAAATGGCTATTCAAATTCAAATGATATTTTTTAAAGTACATATTGCTGTTTATTAACATAAATCATCATCATCATCATTTCAGCCGCAAAACGTTCACTGCTGGACATAGGCCTCCCCCAATTGGGGGGGGGGGGGGGTTGTGCCATAATCGCCACGCTTGGCAGGCGGGTTGGCGATCGCAGTATGGTGTTCAAAATGCATACAGAACGCTGCTGCCCATTCTGTAGTAAGTCCCTTAGTCGCCTTTTACGACACCCACGGGAGGAAATGGGGTGGTGTTATTCTTTACGTCCGGTATCACACGGCACATAACATGAATATTACCCTGTTAATAATAATTATCATTATAAGCTTTGACCGTATGTCCACCCACGTTGCGGAAGGGAAGTCAACTGAGGTCTCATCACAAACAAACTCGGCTAGTTTTTCTATCGGTGGAAATTCTTCCCCAGACTTTCTATGACCCACCACCTTAACTTACCTCTGATTCAATACAAAATTGCTCCAAACGCTCTCCCTTCCCTCGGTTGATTTTTCTACTTCCATCAGTTTCATAAGTGAAATGTACCTGGCTCAATTTGCGTTGTTTCCAATGAAAACGTGCGCTCGGCAACTTAAGTGCATCATCGAAAGTTTTGGCAAACAATGCAAATAACTCTTATGCAAAACAAAACGAATAACCTTAATAGAGAAATAAGATGGTCTAATTAAAACATGTTTCTTCGTTAAATAATTAACAAACTGCTTTTCTTCTTGGAACCTTTGCTTATTAGTGAACATAAACAAACAACAGCAATGTTGTGGATTGTTTTTATGTTCACTACTATAAACTAACATTTATTAAGAGTTAAAAAGAACTGTACAAAAATAACAACTTCTTCCTAATTAAATAATAAAATATTATAAAAATATCCTTACTTAAATTAAAACCGTTTCTCCGAATCGCTGTCGACTGATACTGTACCCAAAAGACTGGCGGCATTGCCACATTGTACGGTCACTACTTAGATTGAGATATCCGGGAGTGTTGTATCTCAATATATTCTCGGCTGACGGTACCTACTGTTAAAAAGCAAGCGACGCAGCCGCAGAAAACCTCAGACAAGTATCAATCACCCCCAAACGAATCCTTTATCTGCGAATCATTGATACCCTGGCCGGGGCTGATTTGCGCCTCAAATCAGACATCATTATCCGTTACTTCAAATGAATCAATACTTACCTACTATCTATGTTTGCTACATAATGCTATGTTTAAAGCTTACCTATTTCCCTAAAGGGGTTTGGCAAAGTACTTCTCGTATTGAGATACGAAGCAACAAAATACGATCTAGAGGAATGTGGCCGTTTTTATTTAGATCGAATTTTGTTGCTTCGTGTCTCAATATGAAACTTTAAAAAAGGTATTAGATAATTCTAGACACACTTATCGATATAGTTGATTGAGCCGTTTTTCATAATTCCTTCTCAGTCACGAGATAATAAGGTTTTAAAGGAGTGGCGCTAGTCGACCGGTGACAACCCTCTTAAAGATAAAGATAAATTTATTTGTTCAAACATGTCTAACATGATACATGAATATGCACATATAGATGGAAAATATTAAGTAAGGCCAACATGTTTTGCCTCACTTGGCGTACAAAATGTTTATATGATATTAATTAAATTGGCAGTTATAAATTAATTATTAATGTCAGTTTCACACATAAAATTAGAGTTGGTGCAAAATATGGTGTATCATTCAATATACAATCAGAGTCAGTACAAAAAGTAGTCAATATTAATTACAGACAAAATATGTCAATATAATAGTCAAAATAAATCAACAATAACATTCAAAATTTATCATTTAAAAAGTCAACAATGTTATAGTAACACTTATCAGTAAGCAGTTTTTGCTTTTGCTTTTTTTAACTTGTGTTCTTTATCCCATTAGAATTTGACAATCGATTCGGGTTAAAACACACTACTAAAGATTATATAAAATAATTTAATTCAATCATGATTCAAAAGACACGTGGCGTTATCTATTATCATATGAACGTTATTATAATAATAATAGTATAAACTAATTGATTAGCATTTGAAAATATTATTGGAGCTGCTGAAGATTGTAAGACTATTTTTGCACTATGTACTATAGAGCTACCATTTACCGGGTAATATGTCTTTTATTGACTTGAATGTGCCCTGGCGGCTGAGAGTATATCATGCTCACTCAAATGTCTCGCTGGTGGTGGCGTGTGTGTTGGATCATTAAGTTCCCTTCAAAATGGTTGAGATAAATGGTGCTGATCCATGCGTCATGTTCGTGAACGGGCGCCGTCAGTTGGGACTGGTCATCTCTTAGCTGCCACGGCTTATTTTAATTGTTGAATTGTTTCTATTACGGACGCTTCTAACGTGCACGTCTTTCTACATTGTTCTCACATGTGTAACTTCAACATAAATGAAGTAACCCATATTTTGTAACAATATTTTGTTTTAAAAGAGTGTCCATGGAGTTTCTTGTCCGTTCTTCTCCATAGGAACCTACTACGCTTTCGAACGAGCAACTAGCTTCATCTTTCTGACTGACCGACCCCTTGACAATTCAAAAGTGCCTGTAATTGGTTTATTTGAAATAAATGCTTTAGTTTGAGTTTGTTGTTTTCCTCGGGAACGGTACTTTTTTTCGGGATAAAAGGTACCCTATGTCCGTTTCTGTACACCTGACAACGTATAAGCGAATTTTCAGGACGATCTGTTCAATGGTTTAGGCGTGAAAAGGTAACAAACAAACAAACTTACTTTCGCATTTATAATATTAGTTAGGATGTTTGGATGAACGACGATAAACAACTACACGAATTTGGATATTAGAAACGTGGACTAATTAAAAACCCGCACATAAATGTGCATTCGACATTATTAAAAGTGACAGGGACACACTATTGAGAGTGAAAAACAATGAGACGATGTGCAAACTTGTGCATTGAACAAAGTGGTAGACATTTCCAGCACCTTTTGTAAATACATGTGTTATTAATCATTGTAAATAGGCTGATTCAAATTTTTTAAGCATATCAATTTATTTAATGTACTTTATAATTTAAAACTAGTCATTAATGATCAATAAAATGAGAGTTTTCGATGAGAGAGTCAATAAATTGCCAGTCCAAAGTTTGAGAAATGTGATGGGAAAATTAGCATCGGCACTAGCAGTTTCTTTACAGTAAGCTGACCAACGTACGTTATCTACAGTTAACAAAATACTCGGCAAAGGTAATTGTTACTGTAATAATTGGTAAATTGGTAATTGCGGGTAGGAGATGATCCAGAATCGTTATGATCATACCACGGGTGACATTGTCACATCCCACCACTTTCGATTTGATGGAGAGAATGATCTTTCTGTTCTGTCCCGGTTAAACCGTAATGAAACTGAAAGGATTAATATGAGGACGCGTTAGACCAGAAATTAGAGACTGCAGAGTTTGTTGTTTGGTTAGACGATCCATGGTAGAAACAGTTGAGAAATGCCGGTTGAGATCGTCTAAGGCCTGTGTTCACCAACATTCAAACCACCGGTTAGGTATTTAAACAGCTGGTTTATGTCAAATTTCCTATGAAATGTTGAGTAAACAACTGATTAAATAACTAAACAGTTGATTTAAATGTTGGTGAACACAGGCCTTAGTCAATTGAATTAGGAAAATGTAAATACCGCGATTTGATACGGAGGATTAATTGCATTTTAATTTGATCGTTAAAAAAAATGCTATTACTAAAAATAGAGCAACTAAAGGTGCAACTACCCGCGCTAGCTAACACCAACACTAAAAGCAATTAATTAAACATGGTATTCAGAACATAATTACACGTTCAAGTAAACCAGTTCAAATTTTTTGTCTACAAGGCGAAAATCCAAAAAAAAAATGAACAGACACAAAAAAGATAGGTTTTCTTTAATGGTACTATTTACTGTAGATTGCGCATCGTGGAACAAAATGTTAGTAATATTATTTGAATGAAAATCAATGACGTAAATGTATTGGCAGTTATTTCAGAACCTTTACTTGGAATGTCAAAGTCAATTTAATATTACTAACGTCAATTTGACAAGGTGACACAACAAATAACAACATGACTTGTGGTACAAAAAATAAACACTGTTGAAAAACCAATACACCTCAACTGAAAAACAGAGATTACGTAAACAGTTTGGAAACAAAACAAAAGAAAGATAACTGTGAACTCCACAACGGTAAGTGAAGATTACGAATCTATAAAACAAAGAATTAGAAACAACATTAAGACTTTAAAGTGAACATTCACCTATAATTACGTATTGTGTTTTTCAGGCTCCCGGAAGCGTGGACATTTTTTCATCTTGTTGACAGTGTTCCGCCTAGCGCCTTAGGGTACTTGGCTATCAAGGGCAGCTCAGCTCAGCTCTTCTATGGAAGTAACCTTGTGCGAACTTCCGTCAGATGCCTTAATGAAGAAGACGTCGTCTTGAGACCAACACGACCACATACTAAAGCGTTCGCGCGCCTTTTCCAAGACAGGTTGCCTAGCCCTGGTCAAAAACTCCTTCACACATATTTTGTAGCCTTTCAGGCCCGTCTTTGCCTTCCAAACTGAGGCCTTGATGTCCGCACTGGTGAAGCTTACGAAGATTTTAATTTTTTTATTTATTTAAAAACACAAGTTGTTACCTTATAATTAAAGCACACTACGAGTATTAGACCCCTGGGGTCTGGAATTTACTCAACGCGCTATTGTCAAATTAAGGTAAAATGGATAGGCCTGTGATGCTCCATACAGGATGCTGATACAGGCTTTAATTGAGGACGCCGGCCGAGAGGAACTTAAGGGCACTTACTGATGCCCTAGTAGTATTTTTTGTTGGCATTTAGTTGGGCCACTTACCTCTATAAGTGGCTCAACTAAATGCCAACAAAAAATGCTACAAGGGTGTGCTGTCTTCGTTCTCCACTACAGCAAGACTTTGGAAAACCAACGCTTTCCGCCGGTGCCTGGTCTCTAAGCCATCAATTTGTTTCGATCAATCGCATTGACTGATCTGGCTTCGGAGCAGAGCAAGGATAGAAAATATGAGCTCCCGGAAGGGGAACTCGTCGGCTATCTTTGCCACTGTGACCTTGGCAGGACCGGCGCATTGAATTTTTTCTTCAAGCTCACCCATCTTCCTCAAAAAGTTTTCCTCAAGGATTTTCTGTGCAGTAGGTACTAACTTCGGCATTAAGATTTATTCTGTAATGTGTAGTGCTAACAAATGTTGTCCTTGGGAGTTTCTTGCTTCTACTCCATAGCTACCTCCTACGCTTTGGAATAAGCAACTAGCTTCATATTTCTGACTGACGGACCCCTTGACAATGCTAAAGTGCCTGTAAATGGTTTAATTGAAATAAATGCTTTGAGTTTGAGTTGTATAATTAGTGTAGTTGATGAGCTGGCAGATGTCACATAAATGTGCCACAAACGAGAGTACTTGTTACATTACTATTGTAGATTAAGTAATGATGTTAATTAAATCGGTATTTATAGTAAAACTATTTTTGATAAAACTCCAAAATTGTAAAACGTTTATTCTTTTTTAACACCTGCCCCCGAAAAGCTTATCCAGTTTAACGCAAAAATTTATATTTAATAAATGTAAACAAAAATGTAACAAGACGTTATAATTCTTTGGGATACGTGTGAGATTGCCACAGGATAAAATGGAACACCGTAAAACAAATGCACGTATCAGATTATTGGCCACCAAACGGCCTTTCTCTTGTGATTAACATCTAATTTATTGCCACATTCTGTGTTGTTACGTAATTAAGATCGATTTGTCGACAAATCGATCTTAATTACGTAACAACAAATCCTACAAACTAAACATTATGAATTTGTTTCTTAGTGGTTATCGATGAACGCTAGGAAAGTAATAATAATAATAATAATAACCCCATCTCTACGTTGACGTCGTGGTGGGGCTTGCGCGCTCCGAACTCTGGGTCTGTGCCGGTAGAGTTTACTTTACCGGAACATGTCTAGGGTGAGGAGCCAGACCAAGAGAGATACAGAAACCCGCCGGGCAGCATGTGGCGAGCTGTTGGGCAGTTGCGACCCCACGAACCCTATCTCCCGGGAGAAGTCATGTTCCTCATCTCTAGCTTGCCTTTATTGGCCGGCTGGAGTGAACACTGACGAGGAACAGCTCCCACCTCATTCTTGCCTTTATTGGCCGGCTTGAGTGGAGATTCGCAAGAGCAAACGTGCTCGGAGGAAGGAAGTATTCCAGTAAGTGCTTGTAGGGATCTTGACCATCTTCCGGGCTCTGAGATTGTTCTGAGAGCCGTGGAATACCTCTCCACTCCTCGAGCACCTCAGGACATGTTGCCCCCTTGTCGCTACGTCACTATGTGCTAGCGACCGTTTTCGGGGGCCCATTATTGAGTGTGCAAGTCACCCCCTGCCATTTTATCCGTGTGTAAAAAAACATTGATCAGGCAGGGGCCATAGTCCTTCCATAGTTTTAGGTAACCAGTCCATTTTAACCACCCAAACCCATAGTCCAATATCTTTGTTTCCATATCTTGCAATAGTCCTACACCAACCGGGGGTTGTCCTTGGGTGCACTTGCATAGTGCGTACAGGGATAATCGTCGGTTGGTGCCTCATTTAATTAAAAAGCGTCTAACGGGCCTCTGCGAGTTGGCTTCGGCCCCTCGTACGCCTTCCAAAGGTCCGGGACCCCAGGGTCCCGAGATATGTAAAGATTTAAAAATAATAATAATAATAATAAATCATTTATTTGAACCAAACACTTGTACACTTTTTATAAACCTGCCAAACTGCGTGACAGTTTGTTTGTAGTTATGTATTAATTAATAGATAAATCTTCCCAGGTAAAAATATAGCCACTGGCAATGTGTAAGTTTGTACATCCAAGAAGCATTCTGGAAATGCAGCTATCTCCATCGCAATCAAGTGTGATAAGTGTTGTCAAAAGTGCTAATTAAGCCCGAACACGTACCGCTTACTTTATGCAGATGATCTTGCCCTCACTCTTGGTGAATTAGCCACGTACTACCTCGCTAACTCACTCAAACCTATTCCGAGCAAAACGCTGTCTTGCATATTCCATATATGCAATAGAGAAGCGGGCCGCAAACTTAAGATCGTTTGGGATGGGGTGCCCATTGAGTACAGCAACTTCCCGAAATATCTTGGTGTTTGTCCTTTCTTTGGTATTGTTCGTCGAGTCGTTGAGCTCCTTAAATCCTGAGTTGAGCTACATGTTTACTGACAAATGCTTGCACTGACTGGACAGATCCACTCAAAATTGTGTGGTTCTTTCCTCAAAAGACCATTTCAGACACGGATCTACATGGTCCTCACATGATCTGACCAAGATTATGTTTGGACTTTAAAAGAGACTTTGACCCCTGAGTTTGATTCGCCATTTCTTCTCAGGGGTAGTCAGATAGGAAATGACGACTTCACCAAGCTTGTTTTTATATTTTTTATATGACGTGTAAAAGTGTTTCCGATATCCTATTTACAGAATAAACGATTTCATTTAATTTCATTTCATTTGTGGGGTATCATATTATATGAAAGAGCGCTGTTTGCACATTCTCAAACATTTTTTCTTCTTTCTTTAGCCCGCATAGTTTTCGACTTTTGATAAAATGTAAAAAAAATACCGTTCGCCTTATCTCCGAAGTTTGCATAGAAAAATCTAAAATTATTCTATGTGACAGAAGCTTATGTAAAGATTACAAGTAAAATAAAACTATGTCTCTAAATAGCACACTTTTTCAGAAATGAACAAAAATTGCATTAGTTCCTTTATCTGTCAAGAGATGGCGATGACCTAAACCTACAATATTCTACACCGCAGTGTTAAAATTCTCTCTCTCTCTTTTTCTCTTTCTGTGTTTTTTCTCTCTTTTTATTCTCTTTTTCTTTTTTTCTTTTCCTCGTTTATGAAAATTTAAAAACATTTCACGTTTCACAACCAAAATGTCCTCCTTCCTACATATTAGCAGGAAGAAGAAGTTTGCTTTGAGCATGGGGTCTCAACTCGAACAAATTATAATTAGTCTCGAAAAAAATTCACAGATGGCAGCATAGGTAACAATTATGAAATTAACAATCAATAAAAAGCGTTATAGGGCTAATTTTGGCTGAATTTACATTAGTAAAAATCAAAACTTCCTTGTTTAATGTTGATTTATCTATTTACACTCATAAATCACGAGAATACCAGGCCGACTCCTAGATGGCGTTGTAAAACTAGTCTCTGGCAATTAGTGAGTCGCTGATGCTGCCATGCGTTAAAAAATCGAGGAAAAAAATAATCAGCTCAATAGCCTTAGGGAGGTGTCATTTCTTTGTATGGGATTGAGTATCTGCTGTACGTAGTATTATATTATGTGTGCTTTGGGTGAAGCACAGTTGTAGTTTTACTGGGCTGGTACGGAACCCTCGGTGCGCGAGTTCGACTCGCTTCTTGACCAGTTTTATTGCATATTTTTAATTTTAATCTTCAGACTTAGTTAGGTTTGCTTAGTTTTTATTTTATTTTTTGTCATCATTTATATCAAAGTAATCCAAAAATAGTATATTTTATATCGTGGGACTAAACGAAGCCATAATATATCAGAGGTGGTTTGACTCCCGAGCGTGCGAGGGAGTCAATAAAACCGAGGGTATATTAAGTTGGCGTTTAGTCTCGAGGTACAAACTGTACTTTTCACTTTGAGTGCGAGAAAAATAGTCAATTTAGTACAAAAACACTTAATAAATATTATTCCTCCAGTCCATAAAACTTTCGTAAGTTTTTAGGTAAATCTTTCGCGATTTTGGCGGCAAAAGATTATTTATTATGTCTTTTACTCTTTGCTCGACGTCAAAATCTTCAATGTTACTGGGCATTCTTAATAAATTTATTTAAAACTGAACAAAACACTCGATAAAAATTCTGAAATTTTCGCGGTCAGTTTTTTTCATCTAAACCAGTCACAGATAAACAATTTAAAACACGTCATGGTGCCACCTTATTTGCGGAAAAACCATGGAACTAAAACTATCAACATTTTCGCAATTAAGATGGTCCACACTCCACAGATACATATATTTACTGGCTGTTTGAGTTTGTCTATGTCACATGAAGTAAATTAAAAAACTAATTACTTTTCACTCCCTAGAGACTAAAGTGGTCACTTTAGTCCCGCTTCGTAGGGCTATATTGGCGTACTTTTAGAGCATGAGAAGTGAAAAAATATTTTGTTCGCAGGAAGGTACCTACATATTTTTTTTAAACGAACAAATTTTGGTCATTACCGATTAGCAATGACTGCAACCATTCAATAATGTGTGATTGCAATATTATTCGCGTGGAATCTCAATCTGAAAAACGCGGATTTTTTTTTTTTTTTTAGAATAGTAAATGATATCGCTACTGTACAAAATATGTTTACATAACGTAAAATAGATACCAATCTGTCCCCGTCACAAGACAGATTGGTATTAGATTTTACCGTATTAAGTGAAACATGTGAAATTCCAAAAAAAAATAAAAACATTTCTGACTTAATAATGATAAGGGGGTACCGAGCGCGCGGTGGCGCCCTCGTCGTCTTTTTGGTGAATTATTTTATTTTAGAATGAAAATGTAGAAAATTTGCATGTTACGTTCAACTGAAAAAAAAAGTAGTTGCCACAATCAAGATTTTGTTTAGATTGACTAAGTAACTTGTTTGCATCTCAGCCTATCAAGCACAATGATCACAGCTACTACTTTTATTTGATTGAGATTTGAAACGGGATCTTGATTGGAGTTTTCACTAAAACTATTTGCAGCAATCAAGTCAAAACATAGATGCTCCAACCGAGATTATTAGATTAAAGTTTCAATGATCTTTATTGAAATAGAGCACAAAACAAACAAACAAAACCAAAACAAAGCAAAACAAAGTATTGAAATAAAGTTGTAGTATCAAGCTAAAAAGTCACTTGATTGGAGTGCATTTTTTTAGTGTGTGCTCCACAAGACTATACGTTATTATTATAACAAACAGTATAGTATTTGTTATTACATTGTTCAGTTTTATTTTAATCCTTAAAATGGAAAATAGTGGCCACTAAGCTCTGTTTTAAATCATTACTAAATTACATTTTTTTTTTGTAATGGTTGATGTGAGAAAAAAAAAATACTTTAAATTGGGATATGGCACATTGTCTAATCCTTTTTAATACTCAAATAAGTACATATTTAAAAACAACGCATTTTATTTTTCCTGTAAATTTAGATATTTCAGATCGATGCAGTAATGTCACTTTTTTTTTATTTACACCGTTTGCAGCTGGAATAGTGTGAAATATAAAAAGTAATAAGCTTAAATCCTTACCGTAGAACGGGGCTATTTGGATTTTCGGGGGTTATTTGGGACTAAGTAATTGTAAGATTTAAGTTGATAAATTCGAATTGTGATCTTCGTACGAAAAATTGTAAAAGTAAACAAGACTAGATATGAAATAAAAGCTGTCTATGGTTTTTTGGTAGAATTTATGTCAACTCAAATCTCACAATTGCTTAGTTCCAAATAACCCCCGAACTAAAAATACTAAAAGTACTAAAAATGTATTTTTCTTCAGCCAAAGTCAATCCGAAGATACGATTCTAAAGACTTTCTGTATTATTTGAAAACGACGTACCTACCTAAAGTGAGGGCAATAATAATTCTTAGCTAGGAACATGGCAATAATGGTGTAGGTCAACACCATCTGCCGCCTTCTGATTTATGACATTTTGGGGAAAAACCGCTCTCGAGTAAGCTTGGTTCGTTTCTTGCCGCTATACAAATGACGAAAAAAGATTTTAGCACATTTCAGCTGAACTTAGCGACCGCGTTTGTGACACTTAGGGCAAGATTCATAGACCGCACTTTGAATTTACTTATTAAGCGTTCCATATAATCGAATGTGAGCAAGTGTTTCATACGAATATGAACATTAATGTTATACGAATAATGTTTACATTCGTATACGACGCTTATTTTGCTTCATAAAGTCAAAGTGCAATCTGTGAATCTTGGCCTTAGTTACTCACTGTGTATGCTCGGGCTGTAAGCTCGTACAGACTCCCGCGATATCGCGGGCGCGACGGCAGCGACAAAGAAATTGTGCTACTAGTGTCGCGTCGGGCCCGCGATATCGCACTAGTCTGTACGAGCCATTATTCTCATTATGCTATGGAAGAAGAGTAGTTGTTAAGGTAAAAGATACGTTAGGTTAGATTAGTGTTTTATTATTACAAAGCCACCTCCATTCAGTATTTTGAACAAACGCGCTCTGTTTGGAAATGTTAACAAAACTTAAACACTTTAAAAAATAACAGTGGTCCAGAACGAGTTTTAGAAGCCTTTCGCCTAGGGCTTTTTGAAATAACCCATGTTTGTTCAACGACTATTAAGGAGAAAACTAAGCTCAGAGGGAAACATTTTGTTCGAGAAAATTCATTCCTGATTTTTAGTCTCCAAATTTGTATGAAAGAGGTGTGGCAAACACTTACCTCGATATGGTAGGCCGCGTCCTAACCAACGCGATCGTTGCAATCATTTTGTTCGGCGAACTCGAACGCGTAGTCGCGTCGACAAAGGGCGCCTTCTGGTTTTCCGGAAACATTTTGTCCGAGAAAACTCATTCCAGACTTTCAGTCTCCAGATTTTTATAAAAGAAGTGTTGCATAGTTCCCAGTAGTGTGGAAAATCGTATGGAATAAATCCATCAAAATATCCGGTACTTCCCGTGAAGTACCGGATATTTTGATGGATTTATTCCATACAATCCAATTACCACCGAATAACGTCCGTACGTTATTCGGTGGTAATTGGATTTTACTGATGATTAGATGAAAATGAGTGAATTTTTTTAACAAGTGTTTTTTTTTCTTTTCTTTCATTTGCGTAGGCGATTCCTACTCTAAATGGGAAATAAGTTTAATTTTGGCGAAATTTTTGATTTAGGAACTGAACAACCGAAAAAAAGGCAAGCCTTGGTCCACAACGGTTTTTAAATCTACTTTGTACCACAAAGTCTTTTGTCGGCTGCGTCCTAACCAGCACGATCGTCGTCGTGTTCATTTCGTTCGGCGAACCAGAACGCGTGGTCGCGTCGACAGAGGGTGCCTTCTGGTTTTCCGAACGAATGCGTTACACGATGATCGCATACTTGCACGAACTATCTTTTTGGTTAGCCCCGCGTCCTAACCAAAATGATCGTTCGGGAAACCGGAAGGCGTTTTCTATACAAAACGTAAGCGACGGTCGTTTTAGTTAGGACGAAGACACTGGGGTAGTCAGTTTGAGCCTAAAACATTTATCAGTTTGTAATGCTTCAATGAGGAGCAGAAGATAATGGGCTGGTTCGTCAACGATATTGTGTTCTTTAATTAAAGGCACGGAACTGTAATTTGTTCCAAAATAACCTATTAGTCAATAAAGCTAGACGTGTAAAATCAGAATGGTGTTTTATTCTATTTGTAGGTACTTTCGGTTCGAACCTATATAGTAGAAAAGAGAGCATTCTCAGTGCATTTGTCAGTAGTTTTCCGATTTGAAAGATAATCTGAATTACCGTGATAAATTTCAGCGCTTTGTCTGGGTTGGCAACTGATCTGCGATGTCTCTGGCATTATAAATTAGGTACCACATAATTGACAGTCATCAGTAACCTCTTACCATTTGGCAGGAGGTCTTGTTTATAAGACTATAAATGTCCCACTGCTGGACAAAGGTCTCTTCTCATATAGAGAAGGCACGAGCATTGATCTCCACGCTTGCTCAAGACGGGTTGGCGATTTCAGACTTATATTAACTATAAGTCCAAGTTTCCTCACGAGCCCAATTCATGAAGCGCATTTCAAAGCGCTTCTTCAATTCCGCAGCCACTCATTGCAACACTCTAGTTGTGCATGCCGCCAATTATACCCCCCTCGCATCAGTAAGACCCGCCGTCCAAGGCATGCACTGACCGACCCAGACGACCCCACGACTCTCCTCCAGGAGAGCAGTAGGGAAACGAGTACAGTTCGAAGAAAACACAATACACGACCGTCATTCCGACCTCTCCGCCGAGGTCCATAGCGAAATCCCCGACTAAATAGTCCTCCCCGACCCTTGCTCGTAAGCGAAGTGCCAGCCCGCGCTATAGCTGAGCCTGTTAGCTTTAATTTCTCCAGATAATAATCATAACCCTGATTTTATCCAGTCACCGTCGGTCCCTTGCCATCCTCCCTCCAACTCTGCCCTAAGCCGAGGTTCGTACCCCACAGGGGGTGCCCTTATCGCGCAGTCGTTTAGTTTATAAGTTTTTACGCCCTGGCTGGAGGCTTTAAGTTTCGTTAGGAGCTTAAGGCAACCACAGGAAAGACTGTTGAAAGAGTCTCAACCTCTCAAACTTAACTCTGATAGGCCCTAGAAAAAAAAATAAAAAAAAAAGATTCCTCAGGATGTTTTTCCTTCATCGATGTCAATAATGTCCGTGATCAGCTCAGAATTGAAAAAACGTCAAATTGGTACTTGTGGTCTTGTTTACCATACAATAATTAAAAAAAAAAAAATCGACAAAGTGCGAGTCAGACTCGCGCCCCGAGGGTTCTTCCTTGTTCGCACCTTGGAAGGATTTTTTTCTATTTGCTTAGGTATTTAAGTTTGATTGCAAAAACCTATGTATAAAGGTGGGATTCCCTGATTTAAAAAAAAAAACTGTGTTGGTTAGAGATGATGATTGACAGAAACCTTCGTCGACTCTGTTAATTAATTTTTTTTGCAGACTTAAAAGATGGTAGTTGTACAGAAATTTGTCATCGTTTCTTTTAGTTGCAATATAATTATTACAAGCACTATTAGAAACTATTTCTTTAAAGTCGATAGCATTAGTATTACTTCCCGAAATACGAATCGCACCATAAAGGCGGAATTCCACTGCTGCGTAAGTTGCGCACGAGCTGCGTGGTTCATATATTTCTGGCCGTGGGACGCAGTGGATGACCCCGCCTATATCTTCATAAAGAGCGATGAGATGAGAGGTAAGTATACAACCTTAGAAAGTAATTGTAAATATTCTGAAATTAAGTTAAGTGCTTTTTAATATTATTGGCTGAGTTATCTAATTGAGCTAATGAATTATAAGTAAACTGACGACTTGGGCGACTGAAATAAAACACCAATAGATCATTTTTCAAGTACTTTATTATGGTTTATTATAACAAACATATATGGTAGATAGTCATCACGTAGAAGTAATTATGTTACGACAACTATATAAATGTGTGGTAATAGTTACCTAAATTCATGTTTAGGTTTCAAAAGGCGACCTGTATCATGACGTCATATACATACAAAACAGTAACTCATTAGGTCATAATTGAGTCATATAGGTGCAAAGGCAGCAACATCCTATTTTTCAATGATAGCAGCTTTGAATGCAGCCTGTCAATGTCAAATCAGCTTCATTGTTTGAGTTAATAATATTGTAGCAAAAACAGCTACATCTCCTAAAAAATAACCTTTGAAATTATAGGTTTGCAGCAAAAACAGCAATATCCAATAGTAACTATACTGCTTTGAAACCAAAAATATTGTTTACCGCCATTTTGTTATACCAAAATGGCGGTAAACAATATTTTTGGTTTATAGGATATTGCTTTCTTTGCATCTATATGACTCAATTATATTACATTGAGGATTGGCAAAATGGCTGATATGGTTGGACATCCATAGAGATATCAACGTTGGCCACGTTTATAACCAAAAAACTTTTGTTTCATAAACACAGTGTCTTCGTAATGGCTGTTGGTCCAGCGTAAGCGCTGCAGACTTCTCTTAACGAAATTCTTAATTAAGGAGAGTTTACAATTACAGCTTGGAGGCTAGATTATTATTATTATTATTCGCTAGGCTTGGCTTGCACCTAGCGCATCGCTATGCGCTAGGTGTATTGTATTATATAATAAGTACGTATGTCACGATAGATCGTGTTACTTGGCGAGTCATTCGTTCTATTATTATGACTAGATAGAGCTAGTATAGAGCTCATTTTAGTAGCGATAAATTCTCAAGACGAAAGTCTTTGACCAGTGCATGTTGCCAGTGATGACCTATGGCACTGAAACGTGGTCGCTCACAATGGGCCTTATTAGAAGGCAAAAAGTCACCCAAAGGGCAATGGAGAGGGCTATGCTTGGAGTTTCCCTACGTGATCGAATCAGAAATGAAGAGATTCGCAGGAGAACCAAGGTAACCGACATAGCTCGAAGAATTGCCAAACTTAACTGGCAATGGGCAGGGCACATTGCTCGCAGAATAGATGGCCGTTAGGGCCGAAAGGTTATGGAGTGGCGACTGCGTACCGGAAGACGTAGCGTAGGAAGGCCTCCCACAAGGTGGACTGATGACCTTGTGAAAGCCGCAGGAATCCGCTGGATGCGGGAAGCACGGAACCGGTCGAGGTGGCGGAGCTTGGGGGAGGCCTATGTCCAGCAGTGGACGTCTTTCGGCTGAAATGATGATGATGATGATGAAATTCACAAAAGCACTTGAAATCATAAAACTCGTCCTATCCTAGAAGTCGACTGTGCGAATGAATGTTTGTAGAGTAATAGTTTCACTATTTATGACGTTATGTTACAGATTACAAGAGCCTTGAGCCTTTAATCTTATAACTAGTATCTGGAAGGTGATTCCACAGATATACCATTTAAATTAGACATTCGATTACATTTAAGATTAACATAATGTTATTGAAATATGCCTTAGACCTAAACTACGTTCATGAAACGATTATGTAAATCAGTCATTTGAAGAGTACTTTAATATAAATATTTAGGAATAGAATCGCAGTTAGTAAGATGCAAAAATGTAAAAAAATGGCTTTTACATAACATAAGGTGCAAATATTGCATTTTATGGTTTTTTGAATTTATTGACGTCGGAACTTTTCGCAGTACTTATGCGTTATTAGGAGAACCGACCGCCGTTAGCTAAAAATGGTGAATCTTTTTCATTTTATTTTTAATTAAAAGCGCTTCACACCGCTGCCGGAGTAAAGTTCAGCCTTTTACAGACGGACGGATTTAACCGCACATTTTTTAAAATTTGCTTTACAATAATGGTTTCAATAGTTTTATTAGCGTTTTAAAAACCATTCGGAATTATATGCTGATACTTTTGGCACAATATTTAGTAAGAATTCGAGCTTATGTTTCGAGCTTTTACCAATAGTTTACTTTGGAAAAACAAAATCGGCGGACAAGCGCGAAGTTATCAGCTAATGGTATTTCTAAATTATCAAAATAGCTTTAGGACGGAAGCGTAATTAATTTAAGAAGCTATACGCCAAAAAAAGTTGCTAAAATACATATAACATGAAAATCAAACCAGGAGACATACCTAGTTATGGTTTCCTAATAGTTTGACTGCCATTTATAATTTTGATATGACTTACAAGTGCCTTTGGCATTATCAATTATTCGTCTTAATTTATAGGTAACAAACAACATTTACTATTTAACACAGGTAATACATAACATAAATTAATCGTTATCTGACATAGTTTGTGTAGATAAGAGACTTAAGTTGACAGAATCTAGAAGTAGACCTAAAAATATTTATATATAATATTATCAACAAAACTGAACTCTAAAATTATTATAAATCGACGATAGTGTATTATAATTTGTTCTATTTTACCTACCTAATGATAACATTATCACACGGCAACCTAACCTACTTAAAAAACAATTACAATTACATTATCTATGGTTTATTTTAATAAAACTGGTATGTGATACAGACGTCGATATTTTAACTACTTTTTATTTTGAAATCCTGAAACACAGACAATATATTTATTTATCGTTATATGGTGCTTATAATATAATGCAAACGGTTAAAAACAGTAAGCTACATAAATCACATGATGACTAGATGTTTGTGTTTGTGGCATGCACAATAATATCTTACGCTGATGCATGCAATGCGTGGCTGTTACATATGCTAGTGCACGCACAGTGCGCGTAAGTTACACAATAGCATGCTTAGCGTGCGCACAAAACACGCTAATGCACGCCTTTAATTATGACACGTAAAAAGGATATACAGGGTGTTAGGCAGACGGTTGAACATACGAAAATGGTGGATCCGTGGGGCCGTTCGCTACGTGTTTAGGCCCAATAACAAGACCCAGGCCAAACACATTAAAAAAAAATTGGTAGTCATAAGGATAAGAACTGCCGACCGAAGTGAAAACACAAAACTTTGGAATAACTGTTCTTTTATACATATAGCTCATGGAAAGCGTTCAGTGACGATGATGCGAGTTCCATGATTTTTGTTTACTCAAAAAGTACCTACACATATATACACAGTATACTCGTACATATAGCTCATGGAAAGCGTTCGGTAACGATGACGCGAGTTCCATGATTTTTGTTCACCCAAAAAGTTCTCAACGCGCCTAAAGAAGTTTTCACTTCGTTTGCTTCTTCAAATTCTGCGCAGAATGCAAAATTTGACGGTTGTAGTTTGAGAAAAGACGAATTTGGAATAATAAAAAAATACCGTGTGGCCTGGGTCTTGTTATTAGGCCTAAACACGTAGCGAACGGCCCTACGCATCCGCCATTTTCGTATGTTCAACCGTCTGCTTAACACCATGTTTACGCGAATTTAGTCATGTGTTTTAAATATGCATACATGGCATCTTCATGTGATTACGGTAACTGCTAAGTAACTAACTGCTAATGCTTGTTGCACATCAATTATGTAAAAACTCCCAGAGATGGACACGATTAAGCCGTTAACGGTAATGACAAATGTAATGCAATGAGCACACTGCATTTGAGCAATGTATGCATCAACTGCAAATGCTGTATACCGCTGGAATGATTATAAGTACCTATGTGAGTAAAATTGACCTCTTCTAAAGGTTGTTACGGATTAGTTTATCTCATAATTTTAATAGAATAACATAGATAGTATTTATCAGTCCGTCTTCTCTTATGACCCGTCTGTTTATTCCGTTAATTCATGTAGGCCATTAAACATTTATTGACGAAGGATTTTAAAACAAATTCACCCGTTCATTGGCGTGGTGCTGGATGTACTAAAATAACAAGCGGGGTTAGGCCATGCAATCCCCTATTCAATTTTAACTTTTTGTTCCGTTTCTACAACCGTCACTAGTACGGTTGTAGCTGAACGATAACGTGCCTACATTAGATTGTGATGTTAACTTGCGAATATTTAGTACGCTCTGCAGTCAAATGGAGTCGTTAATTACAACGACTGGAGTACCGCTACGCCCTCACAGCGGTAACTTAGCCATAATTAACGTTTATCTTTATCTAACTACCTGGTATAACTTTTAGAATTACAGGATTTTAAATTATGTCACCTAATTAAAAAACGTTTTACTTACTAAACACGTAATTATAAGACCCTGATATTCATCTACTTTGTAAAATACGCCAGGCTTTTTGGAAAATAACCAAACACTAACATTATTTACCTGGAATATAAATGTTTAGGTATAATTTTATGTTTATAAATGCTGGGTATTCTCAATTTAATGCGTTGGTTAGATTAAAAAAAACCGTTGGTAATAATAACACCCTGTGTTCTTAGTTTAGTGAACAACGATGGCGTAAAATTCACTTGAACATACGACACGATTTAATGTAACAAAATGTACATAAACGTAATACTGTTATTTTTCTTCTAATGTACCTAATCCTTTGAAGTTTGTACTAACTATTAAACAGAAATGGATAAGAAAATAGTTCAGTGTCGTTCGTTCAACAACGTAATAGGAGAAGTACAGTGCTCGTAAAAGTAGTTCATTTACTTAAAAGTTATATCTAAATTTATTTACATTTTAACTTACAGTGACTTTAAGCCCATAGCAGGGGGTCTTTCAAAGTATTTTTCCAAATCGGTGATATTTATGCCTTATTAAAAGCTTAAAATTGATTTTGTATATGTTGAATCATATCTAGAGCAGAGGCAAAAGCCATTAAGTCCGTGTTCAGTATGGGTGATCGGTATTCATGTGCATTGCCGTGTTGTTTACAGTTGGTAGAGGTCGACCGAGCTAGACCTTTGCTTGGACTGGGATGGACGACGGCGGGACGTCGCCTCCCGGGCCGCGGATCACACTTGCGTGAAGCTAGAATGCAAAGCCGTCTCCTCTTGGCCGATCTGGTTCGCGGGGGTGTAGTACTGCTGGCAAAAGAATTTGTTTATGAAATTTTGAGGCAGGAACTATGTAGTTGGGTATGGATATGGTCAGCAACTGTTAAGTGACCATTCTTCTCCTTACATAGGTAACTACCTTTTGGAAGGGGCAACTAGAAACAATTAACTATTTTTGTAATTTTTAACGTTCAAAAGTGCCTTTTACGTGCCTATATCAATTAATGATTTGACTTTGACTTTGACTTTAAGCATCGATTACACGAGGCGATTTTCTCCACCGACGTGAGGCGAGTTTGGCCATACCGACGTGTGAGAGAGAATCACCAAGCGATCTATCGCACTCACTCAACAAAATACGTACGATCATAAGCATTAGTTGGGGTTTGCGCTCTCTCGAAATGTCCTATTGTAATTGAAAAAAAAAAGTTCTACAGATTGGATTTTTTTGACGGGACCGCCGTTGCACCTACAGGAAATCGTTCTTAATGGACTATTCCTTATTATACTTTTCGAGAAATTGCTAACTGCATTCACAGATTTTGGAAAACTAGTACCTACCTACATTCAGCTAGAAAATCGTCAAATCTCACGTTTTATTTATATGATGGCAATCGATGCCGTTTCGTATAAATATAAAAAAGACTTTTGTACCAACCTAGGTAAGATTACAGAAAAGCCACAAATTTCCCCCTCTTAAAAAATCATCCTGTGTATTATTCAAACATAATAAGAGTGGATAAAACGCCCGTCGATTCTAGCCCATGAGTCTCTCATGGACATCTCGCCTCCCGAACGATATAGAAACTCTCCTCGTATGAACAAGGCTTTACACGAGTCAAGTTTATTATCTCCTATCGATAATCACCTATTCGAGTCGAGAAAGTTTCATCGTGTAAATAATACTGAATGTTATCGCAGCGGTAGTGTATTACCCGTATGAACCTCTACTCAGGCTGTGGTGAATGACTTTGACTTTTTTTAAGACTACTCATAAAAATATTAATAAGTAATACTTACTCCTCCGAAAGCTCCGCCATTCCATCCAAGGCGCTCATGTTCGCGCTGAGTTCCGCGTTGGGTTTGGGTCTTGCGTTCTGCGTTAGAAGCAAGGCGAGCCTTGGCCCGAAGCGCAGCCCGAAGTGGCACGTTAGCCCGCGCTGCCTCCGCTCGACCATGTTTGCAAAACTCGATCAAAGCAACCCCCAGAGCCAGGGACAAACCTCCCACCAGAACGTAGAATAAGCCAGCCACCTGGCTCAGCGTCAACTCAGATCCTTTAATTTCCTAAAACATAAATATTATTTATTCATTGCAGACAGACTTGCGCAGGTAGAGTTCCTTCGTACGCACCACAACACATCAAGCTGTACATTTTCAGTATAAGCGGACCTCTGTCTTTTTTGTATTATACGTAAACCCACACAATATAATACATTGCGTCATCTTAGTGGTGAAGAGAGCAAAGTCACACTTTTGACCGAATTGAGTTATGAACACCACCATACTCGTCGTTAGATGGAGATTCTAGTGGTGAAGAGATCTAAGTGATAGCTCAACTAGAGGTTTGGTTTTTCATTCAGACGTGAAAGGAGTTAAATGAAACTAGGAACAAAAAATCAAGTAGTGAATTTTTGATTTATTTTATCTTGGAACCAGTTTAGTGTGGAATAGCTCCCTTCACTACTAAGATGACGATTGCAAGGTTAGCTTAAACTACAAAATAATGCTAGCTCGATGTGTCATCGTGAGTGCCCACCACAACGTTAACGCTTATAAATATTTCCTTTTCAACATAGGTTAGATCAGAATGTGGGTAACAAGAAACAATGTAGGAATATTTGGTTATGAACTTTTGTATTTTAATTATTACTAGGGAGCCGCCGCTATTGAGTACGGGACGTGGCGACATGTCAAAACATCGAGAATTCTGTGATAACAAGCCGTGTGCCCGATGGGATTTGCCACCGGCAAAATTGACGAACTTCCCTCAAAACACAAACTGTCAAAACGCAGTTTAGGGGTTTTTTTTTTTTTTTTAGAAATCCTTCCTCTCGTGCATAATATCATGCTTCTAGACCTAACGGTTCAGGCTGTGGTGCATTGTCTGTCAGTGAATTAATAAATGAATTATATTTAGAGATTAACTACGGAACCACAGTTACAGCTGGCCGGGGGCCCAAGTCTGCTATTTTTATAAATTCGTCACTCCAACACGATTCCATTGTCATTTTGCTAAAAGTTCGTAATCTGTTAAATTCATAATGGTTGATCATTGGTCGGTCAATGGTCTCGTAATAGATTTGTATTCCAATGGCATTTTGAACATTTATTCATGCTAGATTTCATTTATATAAATTTTTACATATTCTTTATTACTGTTATAAGCAATCTGAACTAGTACGAAGTTGGAAGTTTAGTAGGAAGTTTCATTTGTCATTATGTACGAGATTACCAATTCTTTCAATGGAGTGTCAGTGGCTGACCATTGGAAAGTCATAATGACGCCATTATATTAGTAGATTACCAAACTTGTCAAAATCACCAATTATGAAATCAATGATAGACCATTCTGACACTATTGTAATAGCAGACTTGAGGCCCAGCTATCGAGGTTCTAAAGATACAGCCATGGGATAGACAGGCAGGTTTTGGTTTCAACTGTCTATGTCGCATTCTAGAGTTTTTGGGTATTTTATAGTATTTACTCATTCAATGAACCTACATTTTAATAATAAATTGAAACATTGCTAGTCAGCTTGTGGAAATTTCTGTAGGAACATGACGTTCCAAATATAAAAATCGTAATTTTTTTATAATTATCATGCTTAGAGTATATAACACTGGAGAAGCCTTACGAACACTTTCCTCTCTGTAAAAGTACGAGAACAAAATGTTCTAGCACGTTCATAAAAACTACTTTAAAATCGATTCTAACGCACAGCGTTGATCGTTTTCGAGATGCGCGGTTCTCATTCAGTGCTCCGTGAAAATGCCTAGATGTGCTATTAAAACTATACGTCAAACTTAAAGAAAGACGAAATAACCTTCTATATGTTAGTAATATCTTTTAATATTTAGTTATGTTTTTATTAAAATACCTACATAACGATTTTCCATTCGATTCAACCATGATTCAACATAAACAAGGCATGAATCGAGTATTTTCCTCACGTTGCTTTTGTGACGTCACGATTTCTCGCTACAATTCGTTTTTATGTGCCTAAGGTTCAAAATATTTTTCTTTTGCATTACGAAAATATAAGTCAAATCAGCAAAATTGACAAGCACTTGCCATGTGATTATGTCTTCTAGCAAAAATGTTAGCGATACTTCCGTAGGGTTGGGGTCATGTTTGAAACCAAAATTGATATGTCGATACTTTCTTAATACGAATTAGTAATTTTTGTTGTTTAAAAAAAAAAAATCTTTTGTGTTAAAAAACCAATGATTTTCAAATTTTAAAACCAATGAAAATATAAAAACTCCATTCTATTGGTTTAAAAATTTGAAAATTATTATTTTATGTCACAAAGCTAATAAAGCAAATAATGAAAATAGGGTCCCTCAAAAATGTATTCGCCATATTTACTCCAGATTGATTCATTTTAAAAATTAGTAGGTGTTATGTACCTACTGATTTTAGAAATGTATTAATTCTTGGTACTGTGACATAAAAATGATTTTCTTTTATTTAATAGTTATTATTATTCAAATTTTACAATTTTATGCATGATCTGTTTTATTGCATGGATTGAAGCAAAATTCCGAATGAATATCGATATCGATTTAAAAAAAATCATCGGTACGGACTTCTCTTTCCGGGCGAGCCATTTTTTTTTATTGTAGTTGCTACCGCGTCCCCCGCCAAAACTGTTAGACTTTTCTGTTCAAAATATTGCGCCTATGCCTTCTCCAGTATTATATACTCTAAGGCATCGTGTTACCCCGAAATGTACTAAAAGGTTTTATACTCTAACCCTAATACAAATAAACACGGAACAAAGTTATGCTAGGTATAAACATCAAAAAATTTATGGTTATACTGAAGTTATTCCTAGGATAACTTTATTCCGCGTTTATTTGTGAGGCCCTACGTCTATAACACACACAACACTGTCTTTAAGCTAATTTGAAACTACATATTACCTAAGGGCTAGAGGATGATCGTTAAATAGTTTTAGAGAAATTGCACGTAACGGAGGAACGGATATCGAAGTGATTTCATATCGAAATCAACAGCAGTGCTATTCTGTAACCATCTCACCGTGAAAACTAAGGTGAAGTGAGCGTGGAGCGAGCTGTCAATAGTTTCAATCTCAAGCATCAGAGTGCTTTTCTGAAACTATCTCACCGTGAAAAATTTGGTGAAGTAATCATGAAGTAAGCTAGCTATCAACAGTGTCAATCTCAAGCAATCAATCAATCTGCCTAGCCTTTTCCCAACTATTTTGGGGTCGGCTTCCAGTCTAACCGGATGCAGCTGAATACCAGTATTTTACATGGAGTGACTGCCTATCTGACATCCACAACCCAGTAACTGGGTAACACGATACCCCTTGGTAAGACTGGCTGTCAGACTTTTTGGGCTTCTGACGACCCGTAACGACTGTCAAAGATACGCGAATGACAGCCGGGACCAACGGCTTAACGTGCTTTCCGAGGCACGGAGGAATCTCGGTATGTAAAGATGGTCACCCATCCACGGACCAACCCCGGCAAGCGTAGCTTAACCTGACGGATCGACCCGTGCGGCTGTTATTACTTAGCCACGAGCTCCTCAGTGTCAATCTCAAGCATCAGATGGAATTACACGTCACTTCAAGCTCAGCTCAGCTAAGTTTTCACCGTGGGATTTTTACAGAATTGCACTACTGTATGTATATTTTCATGTATATTTTAAGATTTTACTCACAGTTTCAGAGACATCACATTCAGATTTGGTGAACCATTTACGAACAAGTTTTGGTATCTCACCCTCTTCCTTCAGCGATTGCAAGGCCATATTGACGCCATCCCTATAAAACACTCTCTAATGAAAACACTCTGAAGCGCTTTTAAGAGCTTAGGAAAGAATAATTCGCAAAACATTCGCCATAAAAATATCGCGCGCACATTTCGCATAGGAGTAACAGTGTCGCGTAAGTTAAAGAAATATAAAAATGCTCACCGCAGCTTGGATCCTTTTGGAACGCCGACAGCGAAGTCCTTAAATCCAGTATGAGTGAGAGTGACGATCATCTCACAAGGTTTGTTTTGAGGTATAGCGGAGCGGTCCATGAGGAATGCAAGCCACCCATGCTCATCAACAGCCGAATCTTGAGGGTATGTATTGGCTTTTGGCGTTTCAAGAGTGTCCTGAAGAAGATACTACTATTTAGTTATATTGAATAAATGAAAATTGCCTGCTTTCTAACCCAAGTTAAGCTTTTATAAACTCTTGTGAGAATGGTTATTTTTGCATAGGTAATCAAGCCTCGCTTTCCACATTTCGTACAAGCTTTAAAGGATTGTTTATGTCAACAGAATTTACCTCTGGGCACGTAGCTAGTTTACTGTAGGTCTGGCTGGGTTCCGTAATGCGAGACAGTGTTAGATATGAAGCTAGATTAGCCGTATACGACGATATCACTATCAGAGTGAAAAACCACCACACGCAGCCCACAATTCTGCCGGATACTGACCTAAAATATTCACAACATTAGTTTCCATTCCAATAATACATTATTGCAAAGGCCGGGAAATAGGCAATTACTAACGTACTACGTATTACTAATACGAGACAGGCAATTGCCATTTCCACCGAGACATATATAGTGATTTTCTCAACAAAAAAAAAAAATGCAGGGAAATAAGACATACTTTAATGTGTTTTTCTTTTGATTTCGCTGGAAGCAGGTTTTCCAATGCCAATTTGGCTTCTGATCTTAAATCTGGTGGAGTACAATCAATTTCCATTTCACTCCCTGAACCGTGGGAATTCATTAAAATTAAATTTATATTTATACGTAAATAACAAATCAAGACGAATTTTCAGCTTTGCCACCAATTTTCTATTTGTCATCTGTGCCGAAAGGCAAACGCATTCATGGCTATACAGCCACGTGAACGCAATTTTTGCTAATCAAAGAGACTTACTTTGGTATGCCAAGAATGATAAGAGATCCAATCAAAGAGTATTTATTAACCCCAGCACGCTATTTCATACAACATTGCTGGAGCGTTGTAATGTTCCAAATTCAAAAACGCTCCTGCAATGGATTTGATTTTCTTTGTTCGTAAATTCGATACTTCGCTTGTTCTTTTTTCGAAAATAATAACAATATTTCCTTGCATGTTTCAGAAAAATGATTTATTCATCCTTTTAGGGCGGGTTGTTTCACATCCACTTGACGCACGCGTATACGTCATAAATGGCGCTAACTATCGTCAAACCGTTGTTTCACAAAATTATGCCCTTGACGTTCGTTAAAAAATAACAATTACAGTAACAGGTTTCATAGCAACTGGTTAACGTCATTTTATTCTTTTAAATTTGAACTTTGACAATCGGTTTTTATGCAGTGAAACAACGCTTTGTATTTAACGAACGTTAAATATCATATGTAATCGTTATTATTTGACGTACGTATGTTACGTTACCGAACTGTTTGAAACAACCGGCCCTTAGTGTAACGGATATATCAAATACGTAGTTCTAACTACGCTCATAAATAAGATTGATAATTAAGCTGATGAGCTGATTTTAAATTACCTATAAGTTACGAACACATTTACACGAACTAATTTACTTTTTACTTTAGACAATCATAATATTAAAATATTCACTGACCTGGGGTTAATGTCGCTGCCTTGCTGCATAAAAGAGCCCAGCGAAAACCACATGGAATTCCAAAAGCTAAATTCGTTCACCACGGTGGTCTGAAACATTGTGTGCAGGTTTTAACAAATGTTCATTCAATTATTACCAAAAGAAATGTTTAAAATGAGCAAAATAATCAATAATATGTTTTTAGATTACCTTTGTGGTTGCGACGTCGGAGTGGTCCGTTATTTGTGAATCCGTAAAAGAAACCACTCGCCACTCATAAGGGGAAAATCTAGATACTATGAATAAAACCACACTCACAGCGAAAAGACTACAGACGATGGATAGCTGGAAATGTACAAAATTATATCAATTTGTGCAATCATTTTTATCAATTCCAAAGTTTTCTGTAGGTATGTTAAAAATGCTTTTTCTTACCCATATTTCCATTGATAACGGTTGAAGAAAACTAAAAATTGCGCTTGTATTATTCGCAACGTTCTTGTTGGGCTTAAGGTCAAAAGATAGGAAAGGTTTGCTGAAATCAATTACTGATTCGCGTTCTAACGTTACGGTCATGGGCGCAATAGCTATGTCTGCTTCCTGAAATTTAAATTAATTTAGAATAAGTAATTTGCTTTAGTGTTTTATAGGTTTTATATATTACACACTATGGTTACTATTTTATCCTTACTTGACTGAGAAAAAAATATGAAAAACGGCTCAATCAGCAATCTCGGTAAGTGTGTTTAGAATTTTCTAATACCTTTTATAAAGTTTCATATTGAGACACGAAGCAACAAAATTCGATCTAACGAAACATTCCTCTTTTTTAAATGATGGTCTGGTATTTTGAGTACTTATGCGGCCTACCCAAATGTCCTTTCATTGGTATTGTTCGTCGAGTCGTTGAGCTCCTTAAATCCTGAGTTGAGCTACACGTTTACTGACAAATGCTAGCACTGACTCGACAGGTCCACTCAAAATTGTGTGGTTCTTTCCTCAAAAGACCATTTCAGACACGAATCTACATGGGTCCTCACATGATCTGACCAAGATTATGTCTGGACTTTAAAAGAGACTTTGACCCTGAGTTTGTTTCACCATTTCTTCTCAGGGGTAGTCAGATAGGAAATGTCGACTTCACCAAGCTTCTTTTTATATTTTTTATATGACGTGTAAAAGTGATTCCGATATCCTATTTACAGAATAAACGATTTCATTTCATTTAATTTCATTAGATCGTATTTTGTTGCTTCGTTATAACATGAGCTTAAAGCCAGTGAAACTGCCGTAAAAATTGGTCCAGCTGTTTCGGATTGGTCCAGCTGTTTCGGATTGGTCCAGCTAATCAGTCGGAACAAACAGCCAGAGAGACAAAAAAAATAGTTTTTTTTTAATAAGTACCGTATTTAAATGTACTTTCATATTCATTTAGTAAAAAGCTGTTTTTTTACATTACAAACAGACACTTCAATTTTATTTATTTATTAGTGTTCGTTTGTAGTATCTTTTAATTTCTGTTATTTTAAAAGCCAATATTGATATTTAAAAAAAAATACCATCTGTTTTTAAAACGTGTCTAATGGTATAAAATAACAAACGAATAACGTCATATAAGAGACTTAGGGATGATGAATTGCGAACAGACATATTGTCACTGTTCTCGAATTACAATAGTCTAACACGTTGTGCAAATGCATTTGGACAGTCGTACCGTAAAGGAAATTTTGGTACATTCACTGTTGGACTATTCATAAAAGTCATCTGCAGTTGTGAAGTTCAAGTGTTACCTACACTAATAGTCTACTGCGAAAATGGATATTTATGTTCGTTCGGTCGTTAAAGTATTATAATAATATATAAGGCTTGTTACATGTTCCGAGATATACAAGTATAATTCTGAAGTAGGTACGTGCAATTCCACAACAGGGATGGCAAAAAACGCAACCTCAAGGAGGATGAGCAAAAAAAAACGATGGGACTACCCCAGTGGGTTAAATTAAGTTCAAATATACGACGTTAAACATAAAAATGTGTACCTAGTAAGTTTCAGTAACAAAAATATCCGTTAATAAAATTATCGGAAAACAAACTTATTACTACTTTTTATTAAGTTTTTAATCATAACATAAATTTAATAATTATTAAATGAATTTAGGAATTATATTATGTATGTCATTTAAATAATCACATTAGCAGGGCGCTCACCAGTCCACTAGTGACACTCCTTAAAAAAAATATTATCTCGTGACTGAGAAGGAATTAAGAAAAACGGCTCAATCAGTAACCTCGGTAAGTGTGTCTAGAATTTTCTAATACCTTTTATAAAGTTTCATACTGAGACACGAAGCAACAAAATACGATCTAGAGGAATGAGGCCGTTTTTCTTTAGAACGAATTTTGTTGCTTCGTGTCTCAATATGAAACTTTTCATAATAGGTTTTTTATGATTCCTTCTCTTTCACGAGATAATAGATATGTTTTTAAAGGTGTCGCTAGTGGACCTATGAGCGCCGTCTTAAGGGAGCAATAACTCAGAAAGGATTAATAATTGAATTAAGTGGCAATAACAATAACATTATATACTTTTATCCCTTGGAATATGTTATTGCTAGTGAGGGAAGGGCCAGATTTGCTCACTCTCCTTCAACACGCGATATCCAGACCCACATTCTTTTCTAGCTATAAAGTCTGAGTTATGTAGTGGTACTCGTAATATGTAGTATGTATGTAGTTACCCAATGTCTGTGCAGTTTTTTGATCATTCACCTTAGGTTGTTCAAAATCCATATCCATATTATAAATATGAAAGTAACTCTGTCTGTCTATCTGTCTGTCTGTCTGTCTGTCTGTCTGTCTGTATGTTACGTTTTCACGCCTAAACCGCTGAACCGATCGTTATGAAATTTGGCAGAGATATAGCTTGGGATATGGAGAAGGACATAGGCTACTATTTTACGCGATAACCGACATCCACGCGGGTGGAGCCGCGGGCAAAAGCTAGTTAAGTTATAAGTAAATACCAAATAAAGGAACACATGATGATTATGAACTTAATATAAACAAATGATTAACCTATCACAATGGGAACGCATCGTGAGAATAGTTACATTTATAGTTCAGAATGGAATACTATTAGGTACTCGTAATGATTACTTGTATATCTCGGTACACGCAACACCTATAAATCATATATTTTTTGCTTAAATGATGATAAAACTTGATTTGATAAATTGGAGTCCGGTACATCGAGAAAACAGCCGGCAATAATAGCTTTTGGAATAACGCTGCAGGGACATCGGGATTTTACAAAGATATTTATTGCTCACTGGCCACCAGATAGCGAGACCGACCTATCCTCGGTCGATGTTCCTAAGGGATTATAACAATGGAACTCGGAATATTCGCTATGCAGTTAGGTAGCAAAGCTTTATAGATTTATCAATTTATTTTAACTTTTCAATTAATACCAACAAAACAAAATCTGTTGTGCCTAATGTCTAAGGATCATCCCAGACTAGCCTGTTCTAATTTACAAAATGACAAAATGAGTCCCTTGCTAAGTTACGTGCGGCCTACAGTTTGGTAGAATTTAACAATCATGTGGTTAGTTATTTAGAGGTATGAGGAACAGGGTGTAAAGTTCACCCATACTCTATACTAAAGGGAGGATCCTCCGACCAGAAAGGTGTTGTGTCTGGTGGGCAACTGCCCAACGGTTGATGTCGGGATGTTGTATATATGCTAGTCGCGCGGTAAACTCTGAATTATAAAACAAAGAATTCTGAGTTGATTTATGTAAAAAAGTGAATTTCGTAAAAAGTGCAGTTGACTTTTTCTACTTTGCTGCCGTCGATAAGTGATTCAAATAATTCTACCAGGGGTCTAAGTCTGCTATTTTTATAAATTCGTCACTCCAACACGATCCCATTCTCATTTTGCTAAAAGTTCGTAATCTGCTAAATTCATAATGGTCGATCATTGGTCGGTCAATGGTCTCGTAATATAATAGTATTACAATGGCATTTTGAACTTTTATTCATGCCAGATTTCATTTATATATATTTTTACATAATTGTTTATTAGTGTTATAGGCAATCTGAAGTAGTAGGAAGTTGAAAGTTTAGTAGGAAGTTTCATTTGTCATTATGTACGAGATTAGCAATTCTTTCAATGGAGTGTCAGTGGCTGACCATTGGAAAGTCATAATGACGCCATTATATTAGTAGATTACCAAACTTGTCAAAATCAACAATTATGAAATCAATGATAGACCATTCTGACACTATTGTAATAGCAGACTTGAGGCCCTGGGGGCCAATTACTATGACTAGACTATCATTTGAGAGTTATTTAGTCTGACTTAAGTAGTGGTTACGAACTTTTCTTTTAAAAGTAAATTTGTTTTCAGCTTTTTTAATGCCAAAAGGTAGCGCGTTCCAGAGCTTTATACGAGTAGTACGAGTAGAGATAGCGTAAGAATTTGACATAAAACCGGTACGGTGTGAAGGAATTTGGAGAAGTAGATTCTTGGAAGCTCGTAGGTACGACTATGAGAACTGCCCAACACTTTGAAATAATTCTTTAGATAATCGGGAGCACATGGATCGTTCATAATCGTGAAGAGCAAGCAGAGAGATCTGAGGGACCTCCTGAGTCGGATAGGCAACCATTTAAGCTGAATTATGTACCGAATGTAAATGTCTTTATTGAATGATAAATCCGATTCCAAGTTACTTAAGAGCGCGTACACACGGGCACGATGTTTTCGGCAGTGTACAGCGTGCGTGTCGCGCACGCGCCACATTCTTCTTAGAAATTGGAATTCATACTTTATGCCTCTTGTCACAACACGTCATACACGATGCGTGTGTGACGTGGATTCTATCCGGGCGTACTTGATTATTAATAATATGTACGTTATGACGCGAGGCATAAAGGCGATTGCGTGACGCGTGCGCGATTCAAAGGTTGCACGAACGCGATCAGCGGGCGATGAAATTCGAGTCATATGATCGCGCCTTGAAGGAATACATAAATAGCCAAAATTTATTGTATATAACAGTTTCAGTGCCGTCGAACAATTTTTGAATAATCCGTTTTCCTAATCGGATTCGCAGAATTATTACCTATAGGTACAAATAGTATATACCTACAGACTACAGTCACGGCTTCAAGAGATATATTTTTTACTTTGTTAGTCATAAATCGTTTTAAATTAAGTGAAAAAAATATACGTATCATAAACGTAGGTACGTATTTTATTTTAAATTAGTATTTAATTGAAAGCCCAGCAAAATATTCCTCCTATAATATTTTTCCAATTAAATAGTCTACGAACGCCACATTTTCATATGAGACATATTTACAAACGCTATATTTTCGGCTTAAGGTCTCTGCACACAGCGGGCGCGGCGCGGCGGGACGGGACGCCGACGCCACGCTGAGCAGTTGTAATGTACTAGATATTACGGACGACGCCACACAGAGCGTCACGTCGCGTCGCGTCGAGCCGGACGGCCCTGTGTGGCGTCGTCCGTAATATCTAGTACATTACAACTGCTCAGCGTCGCGTCGGCGTCCCGTCCCGTCACGCCGCGCCCGCTGTGTGCAGAGACCTTTATTGTTAGATGGCGTCAATCGGAGAACACGCTCCAATACCGCGTATAAAATTGTATCGAACCAAAGAAGACCTATGCTTTGACTGTATTTACACTACAGTAGGTATGTACTTCTGAAAATTACTTTTAAGCATTTTATTATTTATTCTGAAAATATGAAATCGAGCTTTCATTATTAAAGATTTAAATACTTCATGACAGCTTTGAAGCTCTGTGGAGTTGTTAATCCATAAACATCAGGACCAGGAAAAAAAAATGGTAAGATATTAGAATCATAAACATAATTTTTAATAATTAAGATAATACCTTTCTTATAAGTTCTCCAACCATTCCGTCCCAACCGCCAATGATTTTTGGATTCTCGTTTCCATATTTGCCATCTCTGACTAATTTTATTTCATCTGTAATTAAAAAACATTTTAATTTCTATCATAAAACCTATGTGAGTTAACCACCATGATACTCATGGTGAAATCCACAGGGGCCACGAACGTAGCACTACCTGAACTGAATTGACTTTGCACCCTATTCGCAAAAAAATATAATATTTGATTTTGTCCGGTCTATATATGATGTGCTCTGCTAAACTAGTGGTTAGATTAGTTATGTAACGGGTATTTTTTTTAGAAGCGGAGAACTTTTAATTGAAATAAATCACAGAAAAATGTTTTTAATATCCATAAAATTAGCTTTATTTGACAGATAATTTTATGACATTAATGTTTGAATATGATTTTGGGCATGTGGCCGCCGCGGCTGACGCGAAAGCCATATTAACTGAAAACTTAACTTTTTTATTGCCGCTAAAACGCTCGTGGCTACTTTGGTGTCACTTTTTTGATATTACACTACAGGAAACATTTGACGAACGACTAATTTCACGAAATCTGATAACCTGGTTCGTGCGATTTAACGTCATTACATTATTTTGTCTGGGAATATGTAAAGTTGCATGTCTACGCCGATAAACTGGTAACAATTGATCACTTAGATGCCAAAATTCGACGCATGATTGCTGAAATACAGCCTGATTTACTGCGAAGAGTGTGTGAAAATTTGACCTCCAGATTACGCCATGTACCCGCCAGCCCTACGGCTGGGTATATGCCCGAAATTATATTAAAAAATAAATGCCATAAAATTATCTATCAGATAAACCCAATTTCATGGATATTAAAATAATTTTTCTGTGTTTTATTTCAGTGTAAATTTCGCCGCCTCTAAAATAAACACCCATTGTATGTGGCTTTGCTCTTACAAGGCGTGCAAAGTCTATTTGATTAATATCACAAAACGTGGAAAATTTATTGTTTTTCCAAATTAAACAATAAATTTTAAAATTTATTATGTATATTATTATTTTTAAATTGGAAAATGTATGGTTTCATTTGGACGATTCATGTATAGTTTCTTAATATAAAATCAGTCTATGATGCCTGATTGGTTTGTTGTGTTTGATTGACTTTCTTTTCTATGGCATGAGAATATCTATTAGCAAAATGATTTATGCTTATTTTTATACATTTATAAAACACCACTGCTAATTTAACAGGTGAAGTTTGATTCTGGTCAAAATAAACCAAGCACAGCCAGGTAACAAATCGATCTGTGCAAACTATGCCTTGAAACCCTGTGCAAAGTTAACTCCAACCGGGCAGAGCTTCAAACACCCTGCGGACTTCGCTTGTAACATATCGATCATAAAGAAACATTCTTTGCAGGAAAACTACTTATGGATTGTAAAGTATACGTATTACAAGCAATTATCTGAGAGAGGATCTTTAGACATAAATGATAACGTTGAAGTATTATATTATTGAAAGAGTAACAACATAACTTGGTATAGACGCCCGATATGATAACTTGTCCTTTTTTATTCTTTTTGAAGTCAGTTAAAATAATATTTAAATCTCATTGGCAAGTTGATGTAAATTTATAATTGCATGATGTAAGTAGTTCTCACTTACAGTTGATTTCCAACTTATCAGATATCATTTTGGTGAGGTCTGCACAAAATCCTTTGTATGGTTCGTTTGAGTCAAATTCGGGGTCTTCAGGATCGTCGCGTATTATATACGGGGGCTCCTCGATGGTGGTCACAATGTAAGTTTTATTGCGGTCGTAGGATCCCGGGGCGGCAAGCGGAGCCAGCCTGGGGGTGACAGGGATGAGGCCCTTGTTGTCGTACCAAGTCGCCACCTGTTTATTTAGAATAGTCAGAAGAATCGAAAAGTATAAGGTATTAAGATAAAGCCTTGAAACGACAAATATTGATTCCTAATAATATGATAACTACATTTTTTTTTTTAATGTAGTCCTAAACCTAAACTGTGAGTACGATAATTTGACTAGTTTCAGAAATGGCCACAATATTACGTTAGTAGTTCCATAGTTAAAAAAAAAAAAAAATGTGCTCTATTAGTATGGCGCGACCGTGCGACTTACTTCGGAAACATTATTAGTTAAATAACCAAAATACCTACCAATATTCGAGACCTGATTTTTTATCGGATCTGACACACTTTTATTGCAAGTCCTACCATCTGTTGTTATATTATTTCGTGACAATAATTGATATTTGCTTTCACATTTTGTCTTACCTTAACGATATCACCGTCGACGGTCAGCTCCATGACTTGCAGAGAGAAGTTTTTACGATGTCCTAATTCATTGAATCTTATAGTGCCGGTTATTCCATCAACCTCCGTCTAGAACAAAATAAAAGAATCTCTTGTGTTTCAATTTAATATCGTCAGTTTCATAATCAATTAAGCGCTCATATTACAGATGATATCTCGCGTAGCACAGCTTTGCGGAAGTGGAAGCTGAAAAAATGCAAAAGGGAAGGGTTCAAATTTCTCGCTTGGGTGGTCAGCGTGCGAATCGAGGCAGTTAGCAAGTGCGAGGGTTAATTACGCGTCACCCAACGAAACCTAATTAATCGTCAGAGCCTCCGAACCTTCAGCCCGCCCACTGCGCATATCCGATATAAAAGACGGGACCCGTATTCAGCACCTGTGTTCTTACAATGCCGCTCAATTAAAATTTGGTGCCAACATTATTGCGTGCTCGACCTAACACAATGGAACTCATATTCATTAGATATAACATAAAATGTAAAAGATAATATGTCACAAGCAGCCACGGATTTTGACGTGGGGTAAGTGTTGTGCTCACCGCGGCATGCCATGTGACAACACCGCGCCAGTGGCGCCACGTTTGACTGAATTAATATAACTACACTTCTAGCATAGCAATGTATAACGGCAAGCGCCGCAACTTGACTCGTCCCTTCACAATTTATGCTTGCACAAAGGAAGAGGATACTCGTCGTATAAGCGAAATGTCATTCCACGTGGTTTTTACGTTTTGCTCGCTTTTCTTTATTTCCACCGTCAAAAAGATCAACAGTTTATTCGCAAATTCAATATGCTAGTTTTCATAAGTTCATATACACACATGTTAATAATAACCAGTAGTTCATCGGATCTGTACCCATATTTTACTCATATTTTTTTAAACCTTTAATTAGGTAGTGCCTAACTCTTAAGCACAGAAAAATATTTAGCCCTCAATACTACGTGCATTAGAAATCCAAATCTTCGAGTTTTTATTAATTAATTGATATGAGCCATACTTTAGTCCAGAAACTAGAGGGTCATTAGTGTACTGTAGCTTGCATCAGTAACAGTAATCCATAATCCATAATACAAAATTTACTAAAACAATTGGTTAAGGCAAGCGTGAACAACACATTAAACAAACAAAAAAATGTGGTTCCGCCATTAAGGCGATGTTAATGTAATCAGTACGTATCTACTTTAGGCAAATGTTATTGTACGCATTTTTCATATTCACAATGACGACACCTCGGCGTATCCAACTCGGATGAATAACGAAACATTCGCTCGCAATAATAATTCAATGTATGAATTGATATCAATCATTCGCATGAGCAATAGGAAATCTAAAATGACTCCAAAGAATAGAGGTTTGTTACACTTGTATAAATTACGTAGATACATTATGTTATCGGTCATTTGCAGAAGGGTAAGGGCGTTATAATGATCGTCGAGATAGAGATATGGTCAGCTTTTATAACGTAAGCTTAGAAGATAACACAACGTAAGGGTTGATTATTATGTCGTGTAGGAAAGTCTGCGGTCCGGTAAGTGTTAAGTGTTCAGTTTACATACCTTTTTAATCATCCGGGAAATCTTCTCCCCATGTTCGAAAGGTATAAGTTTGTTTTTAGGGTTGCAGTCCATAATTTTGCTGTTATTGAGACTTGCCCGTCTCAAAGTTGCACGCAAAATGTCAGGCTTCTTGCGCATCAGACGAAGAATTGCATCAATCAAGACTTGAACTGCATCATACGTGAGAGCCGCCTGCGCCTGTTTAAAAAATGTGAGGTTTGAAAGTAGGTTTTGCATCTTGCCATTTTATAACTTACATTAGTGAATCAACGCATGAGATGGCAAATATTTTTTTGGAAATGTGTGTGCTCGAGGAGTCAGCCTACAATTGCCATGAGTTCTGAACTGCTTCATTCCTATTCTCAACTGCAGTGCATGTAATTATACCAGAGCCAAAGTACCTGTCTAATTTAGAAATTCAATATTTGTAAGTGCTAAAGTAGAAAATTGTTCCATTTCTTGTAGATTAAATATTTCTATCATGTAAAGCGATATCCACCCCTGACTCGTATGTGTGACTTCCCATCAACTGCCAAGACACATTTGATTGATAAATCTCAGTAATCTGTGTCCCATACATTATAACGACGGAGACCCTGTTGCCTAGAATTATAATGTTTGTAAAAATGATTACATCATCATCTTTCTATAATTATAATACCGTCTCGTCTTTTAAAAGTCTACCTCAACCTGACTGAAAAAATAACCTTACGTCTTCACAGGTTTATTTAGGGCATGAATTAAACCATCTTAACATATTTCTGATTAATGTAACCACACTTTGAGATTATCTTGTTGTTAACAAGACTAACTAATAATAAATAACTAACTTTAAATTAATTATCTATTTTTTTTATAATGTACTAATTTTTCAACCCAAGTGTGAACATTATAAAAGCACAAACCAACAAAACTAAACTTACCGAAATGGTCTCCCTTCTCCATACGTCAATAAAGTCGCGAACTACTTTACGGGAAAAATCTAGCAGTCGAAATCCAGTAATGTTAATAGCTCCGAATTCTGTAATTTCCTTCTCCCAGCGATCATCCATTACCTGAATTAACACATGAATTTTCAGAAAAGTTTTTCCGGAGAAATGATTCAAAATGAACATGAACAAATGTATATTTGAGATTATCGTTCAAATAAAACCAAGTAATTATTCCAGTAAAATAATCCTGACTAGATAACTCATACATTGAGGTATAAAATTCGGTTTATATTCGTTACTAAACGTTTGAGTGCTATTTTGAAAGAAAAAATTAGAAGAATTTAGAAAGATGAATGAAAGAAAGAAAAATAGGTTTATTTGTCACAGAAACACGTGCATACAAAAAGATAATTAACTTGAGTAGGTGGTCCTACTCAAGTTAATTAATGCCTGTCATTTAATGTAAAACTGCAAACGGTTAACAAATATGCGGGACTATGAGAATTGAAAATAACAACATAAAAGCAAAACTGTGGACAATTGTAAAGAAATTTTAATTTAAGATGAAGCAGGTTCTGGTTTAAGCTTACAGTTCTCTCAATGACATTGACATTCCGCATATTATTACAGAAACTTGCAAGGATCTTGAAATTTCACAAATACAAAACAATTAGCTTTCTAACAATAAACTCACCAGTCCGCTTAAGAAATAATGGTAGTTCCTACGGCCGAGTTGCACGTCACGTACGTGCAAAATTAGCGCAGCTTTCGCTAGTTGTGTTGTTGAATCTAGTACAACATATTTGTTGCTCCATCGGTCCAGCTTTTCTATAGCTCGCAGGTACTCGACCACGTCTGACGCATTGGAGACTCGCTTCACATTTGAAATGCGGAACGTTGCGTTCCCCGGTTGCAGACTCTGGTACAACTGCTGCAGGCGAAGTAACCCTACAAATTGGTTGGGGCAATTATAGTTCAACATTTTTTGTCAGGCTTCTTGGGTGGAGCGGTGGCCTGAAATTTATTTGAGCAGCTATCTTTTAGCAAATTGTACGGTGTACTGCCCCTAACTAAAGAGATTAGTCGTTATTTACAAAATATGGTTGGGGAAATCTGCTATACATGTACGGTATAAAATGACGTTTATCAGAAGCCGGGAGACACTTTTACTACCCGTCATTTTGTTTTTGTTTTGGACCTAACCTTGGAACCTTCTAGTTACGGAGATGTTGAATATGAATTATTGAGATGTGTTGAACAAATTAGTTTCGAATGTTAAAACTTAAATTTAAATATCCCCCACAACTCCTGTACCGTCGCATGCATCCTTAAGCACAAACTATTGCTGCGTTATATTGCGCGCTGCCGTAAACAGCGTTTATTTACACCAAAAATAAAAGTCGTTTCCTAGACTTTCCTAGTAATCGTTTTTGCTGACTATTTCTTAGTTTAATGTACATAATGCGTAGATAATGGCTATGTGATGGGTCTTGTTGCACTCTGTATTTAAATTGTAACAGAAACTTACAGTTTATTAAGATAACAAAAATCATTATGTAAAGGGATCAACGAATGAACACTTCATATAGATATTTATATTGCAACTGTCTATTACTCACAAGCTAACAGACAAATTATTCATACGTCGCCAAATAATTGGGTCACCGAAACTGGAAATTAATATTTTAATAATAAAATATTGCTATTGTAGGTACTAATTACAACAATACTTAGTACCTAATGGGGGGAACGCCCAATACTCCGAAATATTTTATTCCGAATTTCGATGTTCCGATGTTCAAAAGTCCGATTTTCATAATACCTAAGAATTATAATGTCTATTAATAAAAATCACGAAATTTATTTTTCCAAAAGTCGTAAATGCGATTTGTTTGTTTTCCGATTTTGCATACGTTCGATGAATCAAATGCTAGATGGGTTCTCGGTCCGAAAAACGACATTCCGATTTTCAATACTCCGAATAAACTGCGAAAATGCTACAGATCCCCTCTATTGTTGGTGAATCATACTCGTAGTCAAGGTTTTACAAAGCGTTTTTATTTCGGAATTCTAATTAATCGGTACTTTCATAATCGGAATTCGTGTTTTTGATGTTTCGAATTATCATTAAGTCGAACTTATTGTTATTCGATTTATTGAAACTCGATATTTTGCGAATAGTAATTAAAAACGTTAAGAATATTGAAATTATGGAATTATAAAAATAGGATGAATTATAAATCGGAGTTTAGTTTTATTAGGAATTTTGAACCATTCGGAATTATGAAAATCGGTATTTTGAAATTCGAATTTGTGACTGTCGGAATTATGTTTTTCGTAATAATGTATTGTACCCCCTAATGGGATCATAAATAGGATTTCGGGTAAAATATGGAAGCATTTGAGGGCAAGAAGGTCTACTTATACTACAATAAATATTATGGTACTACCGTATTTTGGTAATTTGACTCAGCAAATAAAAGAAAATAGTCAAGTAGTCCAAGATAATCCTTATAGAACCATTGACATTAAGAGATATAGTTAAGAAAAACTGCATTCAAAGATTTTAGTTTCAAATTTGTCCATATTTACCAAACTCATCAGATCATTTACTGACTTATTGTACTTTTTTGCGTAGGCGTTGTAAATTGTATTAATTCGCGAGGTTAAGTATAACGCCACATTACACTTATTAAAGCTCCTTATTTTTTTTCTTTAATTTCCATGCCATATTTATTGCCAGGTTTGGCTAAATAATTATCGTTTCTTCATTAATTAATAGGCTATGTATTAACCGCACTTCGTGTGGGTATTAATTTGCTTTTTATGGTCTTAAATTCAACAACAGCACTCATTGCCAATAATAAATTGGACGGTTCCATCAATAAGTAAAGTTACGGCAATTGTAGTAGTTCACAGCGACTGCGCTATAAGTAGATATTTTGGTAAAACTTGAGACTAGAGATGCCAATGTATTCCGCTAAGGTTTATGACAAGTATTTTACAGTTCAAGCAATACGGTTATGGAATGCCTTGCCCGTGTCGATAAGGCGTGCTCAGTCTTGGTCCACTTTAAAATTTTTGGTAAATAAATATTTCCTCTCTACTTAAACATCATCGTTACTTAAAGTTTCATGTTTATTGTTGTGTATATAAGGTGTATCTGTTCGTACAAGTAGTATTTTAAGAGGAAAATTTTCCAAAATTTTGCTTATTCTATGAATGACCCACCCGGACGCGGCGAATTGTGATAATTAATCATCATATCAAGTCATTTTTTTTATTTTTTTATAAAATACTCTTATTTAAAAAGAAATCGTTTCCATGGCTTCTTTATTACCTGTAGGTGTATTTCTTAAAATATTTCGGGTTTGAATAGTAATAATAATAATATAATAATAATAATTAATATAATATATTAAAAAATAATAATAATAAATAAAAGTACCTACTGTTGATATAAAAAATTACTGAATGAAGACTTCATTTTTATTTTTAAAACAATATGAATTGCATTTAAAGAATTTTAAATAATTGCCTGTCTAAACTGCGAATCGAACCCGCTAAATGTGAAGAAAAAAACCTGTAATTTTACTGTACCGATCAAAAGGCTTAATCATATGCATTTATTTCTTCTAAATAACATAGCATCTAAAATTAAAGGAAGACCATGAAATTTAACATTTATTTAAAATAATAAGGTACATATGTACATACGTTCAAAGCTGCAACTTACAATTAATTTTATTTATTAAATGCTCAAAATATCTGCCTTCCTGTTGTATACAAATTGAAACTCTTTTAATCATTTCGCTGCCGTTATTTTATTTTTTATGGTGAATGTTTAAAATAATATTTCTAAGTTCAGTTTGTAACTCCTGCATACTCTCTTATTCATAATTATTATATATTTTTTTTTTTAACTTTGCCCCACACTAGGAATTTCTCCTGTATTGTGGGTGCGTTTACAAACATTTGAACTCACATACACAAACAGCCAGACCCGGAACAACTACTTGTAGGTCATACAAATATTTGTTCCGTGCGGGAATCGAACCCGCGACACGCAGCGCAGCAGTCAATTGCTTAACCACTGCGCCAACGTAGTTATCCGCTTCATAAACCTATTTTAGCTAATCGAACTGTTTTGTCCCTTTCTGTCAAATTTCATTTTAACTTGACAGAAAGGAACAAAACAGTTCGATAGCTAAGTTTAGATTGCTTTACTATGAATAAGACGGTAAATCATTAACAAAATTTTGAATTATATGTTAAATTTCATGGTCTTCCTTTTATTTTAGATGCTATGTTATTTAGAAGAAATAAATGTATATGATTAAGCCTTTCGGTCGGTATAGTAAAATGACAGGTTTTTTTTTCACATTCACCGGGTTTGATTCCCGGTTCAGACAGGTGATTATTTAAAATTCTTTGAATGCAGTTCGTATTGTTTTTAAAATTAAAATGAAGTCTTCATTTAGTAATTTTTTCTATCTACAGTATTTAAGGTACTTTCCCTCCATGTGGCAAAGTCGTAGGACGCCCTGTATATATATCTATCTATCTATGTATATAACCAAAAATCAATGGTTGTATGTTTGTCGTCTATGCGTTCCTAAACTATTGATCAAATTGTGATGAAACTAATGGTACACCACTGACTACCTGCAGTATTGTCTCCTTCTACTTTTAATTCATCCAAAGGTTGTCTGTAAAAGATCGCTTTTAGCGATAAGACCGCCCCTTGTGTCACCGTTTGTATCTAATATTTATATAATACATTTCTATCTGTAATTTTTATGGTGTACATAATATCTATCTATCTATAAACTGATGATTTCGTGAAATCATGAAATGCTTTGATACTCACTGTAGGAGTGATGACACTTGAATGCGTTCTGAATTTTTTTCGTTGACCTAATCTTAATATTCAAAATAAATAATTTATCGATGAAAGCTTACTATTTCCATTTATATTCATAGATTTTTGACGTGACAACGTCTAATAAATCGATGAACGCCGGCTGCATGCACGAAAATGTCCCGTTACACTCATTGTCCCGTTACGCTCATTGTCCCGTTACGCTCATTGTCCCGTTGCATCCATTGTCCCGTTACGCTCATTGTACGCTTGTGCCGCACTAATGTTTTGTTATGACGTTGTCACGTTAAATTATCGTCCGTAAACCAACTTTACAGATAACCAATTTTTTGACGTGACAACGTCTAATAAATGTATGAACGCCGGCTGCATGCACGAAAAAGGATGACTCATTGTCCCGTTACGCTCATTGTACGCTTGCGCCGCATCAGTGATTTGTTATGACGTTGTCACGTTATACTATCGTCCGTAAGCCAACTTTACAGACAACCAATTTTTAATAATAATTAAGATCGCTCTTGACTTGAATCTCGCCTAATGGTAAGCAATGGATAAGATCTACGATTATGCGAAATTCCTGGAAATGATGCAGTGTTACCTACTTACAACTCGGTATTCTGATTGGGGTGTTTGAGATGTTGCACTTATTCTGTTATACTCGTTGTACGTACTTGTAATACTGATCGAGTACATGAAACAATCTTGATACATAGGTAGGTATCTAAATTAAAGTGTCTTTATGTTGTAAGCGCTCAAAGTTTAGTTTCCATTCTATCTGAAATGAAACATAAACAGCGAGCAACGATAGTGTCGCGTTGTAAGTCAACTATTGGAATGGAAAATTTGTAATTTTCAATATTTATTTTTTAGATTTAGGTAAATCAGGGCTTTAAATACCGGTAAATTTTCATAACGTTACCTTGTATTGACAGAGTTAACGTTATTATTAAAATAACGGTAATCGATTTAACGTTATTTATGCGACTATTACGGCGGGATTCCGCCCTCGCGCCTTTCTGATGCCGTGCCGATCAAAAAGTTGCCTGAATCTGCCTGATTCTTACCCACAGAACGGCAACGTAGCTAAATTAACGTTAGTGATCGTATTTTTGTTAATGTTAATTAACGTTATATTACTGGTAATACGTTAAATTTTTGTAACGTTAGTAGATATAACATTGAAATTTAACGTTACGTAACGGTTATCATTTTGTTATTTGGTAACGTTAACAAGCCCTGAGGTAAATGTTATTATATGACTACTTCCAAACTCCTGACAAAAAATTAACAGGTTACGTACTATTAACCTATTACCTTAGCTACTTGGCCTTGCACTCTTGCACTTTGAAATATACATTAAGTCAAAAGAAAGGCAATCAACAAAAACAAAACAACATGAATGTCAGTATTCGTCATCTAGAAGAATATTTTGATCAAAACGTCAATCGAATAAATGATGATGAATGGTGTGATCCATTCATCACTAGTAGGGATTCATTATGCAGCTCCAAAAGTGCTTTTGTCATAATTTAGGAATAATATCCGCGAAAAGATTGAAGCGGTGACGAAGACGCACGGAGAAGAGGGTTGACGTGTACGTAATGAAGGCGTTATCGTAGGATTTGTTGAGACTGGCGCCCCCTTAGCAGGACTGTCGCCTCATTGCAATTTCATATCGCGTCATAACTCTCCTTTTCTATTTAACACCTTCAAAATTTTACCCGTTACCGTTACGTAACTCGTCATTTTTGCTAAATTAGGCACGTAATATCTGCATCTGTTCGTTTGACGCTATCATTGGTTTTAAGGATAAGGTAATACTAGTTTTGTTCGGAGTTTTTTATTTTTATTTAGTGTGAATGGCAATGCTTGCCTTGACTGCATTTTATTCCGCAAATGTAAAAAAAAAACTGCTCTATTTTAAATTAGGAATAGTTCAGATCAGTCAGACAAAATCATTTTACTTCAACATACGCTTTTCCTTCCCTTTTATATCTGGCATCTCGCGGGCAGTAAATACAATTGGTAAGCACAGATGTTATACATTGTACTGTAGAGGTTCAATGGTGATACATCATCATGACCACTAATAAATACTGGCAGCTTGGTAAATTTAAATATAGAAGACAATTGGAATGATGTATTGTCAGAGAGACAGACTTGATATACCTTACGAAAGAAAATGTATTGAATATTGAAAGTTATAAAATATAGATATAATATCCTAAAGAGTATACTTATTGAGTAGTGTAGCACGTCCCGCACACTACAGTACCTACCTATTAAAAACATAAATATTGAATCAAAATACAATGTATACACGTCAAATGTTTGTAGAAAAATGAGTTAGCGCCCCGTGAATAAACACTCGGGCATATATATTTTGGAGAATCTCATTGAATTGGATGTCGTTGAATATGTCGAACGGAAATTCAAATCGTTTTTTTTTAATTCCCATCTTACCTGTGTTCCTGATACCGGAGAAGTCGCATGTTAACGTTTGAGTGAGCAAGATGAGGCTTGTTTCCCCACATAAAACATTAATATTATAAAAAGGTATTGTCATATTCATAAACTAGCTTCTGCCCGCGACTTCGTCCGCGTTAAATTTCTTGTTCCCCCGACCCACCCCGTCGCAACACATTGCTGCGTCGTTTTCACATAAACTTTCATTTAAAAAAAATGGTGTTCTAGTTAATAGGAATGTAATTCTTCCTCAAGAATTGGGCTGTAAAATGCAAAAAGATTTTTTCAAATCCAACTCGCAGTTCCAGAGATTAGCGCGTTCAAAAAACAAAAAACCTGCCAAGTGCGAGTCGGACTCGCGCACGAAGGGTTCCGTACCATCCATACAAATCCTTATCCTTACTAATATTATAAATGTGAAAGTAACTCTGTCTGTCTGTCTATTTGTATGTCTGTCGGTCTGTCTGTCTGTATGTTACGTTTTCACGCCTAAACCCCTGAACCGATCGTCATGAAATTTGGCAAAGATATAGCCTGGGATATGGAGAAGGACTTAGGCTACTTTTTTACGCGATAACCAACATCCACGCGGGCGGAGCCGCGGGCAAACATACTAATATTATAAATGTGAAAGTAGCTCTGTCTGTATGTCTGTCTGTCTATCTGTCTGTATGTTACGTTTTCACGCCTAAACCGCTGAACCGATCGACCTGGGATATAGAGAAGGACATAGGCTACTTTTTTACGCGATAACCGACATCCACGCGGGCGGAGCAAAAAAAAAAACGGCAAAAAAATCATGTCCGTTGTATGGGAGCCCCCCTTAAATATTATTGTTTTCTGTTTTTAGTATTTAATGTTATAGCGGCAACAGAAATACATCATATGTGAAAATTTCAACTGTTTAACTATCACGGTTCATGAGATACAGCCTTGTGACAGACGGACAGACAGACAGACAGACAGATGGACAGCGGAGTTTTAGTAATAGGGTCCCATTTTACCCTTTGGGTACGGAACCCTAAAAACTAACTCTTCAGCTTTAGAATAGACTACCTCGCAGAGTTGATCATTATTTTGCTGCGGAGTTATTATAAAACAGTTATATCTCCTAAGATATTCATTGAAATTAAATGATGTCAGGGCAACTTTGTTCAAAATTAAATACTTGTGATAAATAACGTATTTATTTGGATAAGGATTAATACCATGTTTATGAAAACTCCTTCGCAAATAATGAATTAAAAATTTGATTACCATAAAAAAGGTTATAGTGAGTCAATCTTAAAAGATAGACATATGCTGTCGCGGACTTTTTTTTAGGAAATTTAAAGAGGAACAATTCCATCATACATGATATTTTCGTAACTTAAACCGTTTACGCAGCGCACGCAACAGAAGCTCTCAAAAAGGAATAAGTTTTCCCGTTTTTGCAACATTTTTCATTTATGCTCCACTCCTTTTGGTTGTAGCGTGATGTTATATAGCCTATAATATTCCTCAATAAATGGACTCTCCAACACAAAAAGAATTTTTCAATTCCAACCAGTAGTTCCTGAGATTAGCGCGTTCAAACAAACAAACAAACTCTTCAGCTTTATATATTAGTATAGAAGATATAGATTACTAGGTAAGGTTTCCTAGTAGTTATTAAAATTAATAAATTAGCAGTCTTTGTTTGCCGAATTTCTTGAAAACTCCGCACGTATCTCTCTTCTTTTTTGAGAAAATCCTACTTTCATTCAGAGCTATGTAAACTCTTTACTTGTTTGGAGTCAGACGGGTGGACTTGGGGCATTCGCGTTCATCGTGAACTGCACTAACTTTCCAAACGTCTTTTTGCAGCATCTGCCGAATTCGGATCCAAAAGTTTTTCTTTATCTTTAAATTTCTTACTCGGTAACGACTCAAGCTTATCGCGGAAGCTCGAGAAAGATTCAACAGTATATTTTATAGGCTATTTAACTAGTGAATAATGTACATATTACTTACAATAGCTGGTTAAGAGATTTAAAAAGAACGTAACAAGCCTTTTATTGGACGGCGTTGCATTTTGTAGGCACAATAAAACATTAAAAAACTCATTTTTTATGTACCCACCTATTAGGTAATAGGTGAGTACATACACTATACTAATTATAATACAATAGAGTTCTAAGTTGAAACTATGACGATTAAGAACTTACCAAATACTATACTTATAATTTGTTCAAAAGTGGTTAATTGAAAATCACTGTATAACATTTTCCATACGACGAAGGAAAATTGGAAAACGTGATAAATTGCGTCGACCCTAATTTTATAAAAACCGTAAGCAAGAAATCCGTTTCTTTTTGTAAAGAAAATTATCTACAACGGAGACTACGGGGGATGTCGGGCCAGACGGAATTCCGGCGTTGTCGCTCGTTGGACGTGATTCCTCTCTAGACATGATTACGTCTTTTCTTATATTGTGTGAGATGAATGGAGCCTCAGTCGCTGGCCAAGAAGTCAATTGCTCACAGTTCGTGACTGAGTATGAAACGCTTCCCTGTCAGTCTTTAGTTAAAATCACTTAAAGTCGATAAACTTCCATCGTAGGACAATTTGTGCATTAATTATGAAATATTTTAGTGCAACGATAATTATTAAGAACAACGAAAAAAAAATATAGCTATCTGTAGTTAGTTATAGGTTAGTTTCTTATTTCATTGAATTCATTTACTTTGGTATTTGAATAGGTTTCGACGCTAAGTAACGATTCCATTGCAATTAATTTCAATTAAACAAGAAGGTACAAAGGTATATTTTTAACCACCCACGTGATACGGCATGAATTTTTTAAATTATGAGTTTGCGTGCTTCAATTTGAAGGAGGAGACTTTTTACTACCCTATGTTTGGTAAATGGAATACGTAGAATAGAATTATTGGGATTTTAATAAATTATTGTAACTCAAAATACAGGAAAAGTTTTTGATCAGTGCGCAAATTTTGACAAATTAAACTTAAACGTGTTTTAATATACACCTATTTCTTATTTTGATGTCTTAGTAAAAAAAAATGAAGTTATCGTTAACGAAAGATGTTTATTTTGAAACTGGTATAATGGATACTCGTCGCGCAACGCGCCGGTGGTGCGGTCAGTGTAGTGGAATGCATAAGTAGGTAACTATCAGCTATGCGCTCGCCCATTGATATTATTATGAATAGATTATATCCATATTTTGCTGATTTCAAGTGCACCAAAAAAAGGTATTGAACAAATATTGGAAATATGTTCTATTACTGATACTGAATCACCAAAAAAATTTGCGCACTGGTTAAATAAAAACTTATCCTGTATATTACTTAAGAATTACGAATTGATTGACGAATATATTTATCGATGTTCTTTGGCATACTAGCTTTTGCCAGCGGCTCCGCCCGTGTGGATGGTGGTTGTCGCGTAAAAAACTAGCCTATGTCCTTCTCCATATCTCTGCCAAATTTTATGACGACCGGTTCAGCGGTTTAGGCATAAACACGTAACAGGCAAACAGACAGACAGAGTTACTTTCACATTTATAATATTATTAGTCATTATTATAATAGCTAGTTATTGGTTCTAATAGCTATCATTATTATCAATAAAACAAGCTTTAAAGGGTTAAATAAGATTTTGAAAATTAAAATCATATCAGGTACCTTCTAGGACTTACCAATAACATTAAAACGTAAAAGTTATAATGCAATGACGACAAAAGTGACAATACTTGTTAATATGTTTTACCTACTTCATGAAAAGGCAATTTTACTAATCGTAGTACCTACCTAAGTTACAAAAGGATCACATTATCTTCAAACGAAGAAATACGGTAAAGTCCTAACCATTTTTGTGAATCGGCTACTGGGGTTCAAAGTATCAAAGGGAAAGCTTCTTATCTTGACATCGCAAGAAAATCAAGAGTAGGTATCGTATCTACGGAGTACCCTAATTTCAAATGCCATTATTTATTTATGTAAACACGTGCGCTTTCTTTTTTTTTCTAGATTTATAAAGAGTAATTAATCTGATTATTTTTAAAGTCAAAGTTTTATTAATGACCAAGTTGAACGTCGTCCTTAGAATAATTTAATATTAAATGCTACAAAAAATCTATTCATTTTTTTTTTGGGTCTTTCATTTAAACGATATGTTGAACAGAATCTAGGTTCAATAATATAAGTTGACTAAGGAAATCCATACCGGATAGTTTCAGACATTAATACCAAATTTAATTGTGTGATAACTAACTGGTCCGCTGCCTATAACGCAAGAGTAATAAAATTCATTACGGCTTGAGCAAGAATCCTGGGTAGTGCGTGGTTAGAAGCGGAAAATCCGTGGGTTTTATACATTAAACTCGCTGAATAAATTGAAAGTCGATAGGACCATTCCTATCCAGAATCCACATTGAACCTGCTAGTTATTCTAAAATATCTATGCATAAAATTTTATTCGGCGCGGTGTTATTGCAAATTGATGGCGGTGGACCGTTGAAATATCATTTGCAAATGAACACTAGTTTATAAGAGAATCTTTAGGTCTTCATAGGTACTGTAGGTTCTTAAATTTTATTAAAACTGTTCCTAGAATTTGGTAATTACCTACTTAAGCTTTAATTAGGTAATTGTTTATTCATTTGAATAATATAATTATACTGGCCAAAATCTATTTCGCGGGATAAACAATTTTTTCTTTTTCTAAATATCTAACTTAAGAATCGGCTTGCACAGAAAAGATTAATAATAAACACGATATCCTAGAGACGAGGCTAACAAAGCGATAGACTGCTGCTAAACAAATTATAATGAAGCCGTACAGCTATAACTATACAGAGGCTCAAAAGTTTATTCTGCGTTTGGCCCACAGGCGCTCGTGCAATGTGATTACAAAAGCATTTACTCGGCTGAGTCAAGATGCTAGCTTGTTTTATTCAGAGTCTTCGTAAATCCTTCCTATTCTGTAGCGACAATGCGTTGGGATCACGTCTCCATTGTTGCCTGTATCGAGTTGACGATTAGGGAGTTTCAATAACAGACCGCGACATTTAGGTAATCTATCGCTGTCATAAAATCTCTCAGCTATACCTATGTACACACCACTGACGATTTATTGCGTAGCCGACGATTACTCTCAAGTTGACTACTACAGAATTGTATTTTATTTCCAGTAGACTTCTGAAAATCTTGTTTTAAGAAAAAAATCTGGCTGTTCGGATAAGTTGACTTACTAGATTCCATGTAGACCAAAGCTCTTATACAAAAAAACTTTATTTTTGAAGTCGTTTAAAAATATTTGTAGCTTTTTGATGTAAAATGATAACAATATAGTAGATACCAAACCTAGTTTTTTACGTTGAACAGCCTTTCCCTGCGCAATAAGAATAAGTCTGAAGCAGCCTACTCTACCAAGGGGAACGATAAATAGGCAAAGAGGCATTGAGCCAGCAGGGAGCTGGCGTTATTGCCTTCTACGGAGCATTGTTGCCGGTCGAGTCAAGGCTGCTTTGCATTCGTGTACCGCAAATGACTGAATGTGATTTTGCCTAATAATAATATATGAGAACAAAGAGAACAATTAATGCCATGCTGCATACATAAACCGTAGTGCATAATAAATCACCATGCTTTTGTGCTGAGCTTGAATTTTAATGTGAAAATAAGTGCAAACGATTGATATTCAGTGTGGGACTGTAATCGGCACCAGTAATGATGAGAGTTAACGATCATACTGCAAATTCTGTTGGCATGGTAACTGAATAGTTTTATTTTTCGTGTAATAAACTGTAAACTAGGTGAGGTTACGGTATGACCTTAAATCATAACATGATTACTTATTGATAGTGACATTATTTGTTAAATTTTGAATGCCAAAAATCAGGCAGAATGTACCTGGCTCACTATATTTTTATAACATCTTTATTGTACAATACCTACGTTCTATGCAAATTAATGATTTGATTTGATATCATATAAAGGTAATTTTACCAAACAAAATACGAAAAAAAAAACTGCTGTTTATACTATACAAAAGTGGAACCTACATTATCAAAATGTATGGAAAAGCAGATTTTTTTCACGGTTTGGTCCCTTATTGAAAGATGTTTATATTCATCATGATCACTATAACCTGTAGAAGTTTGTTCAGGTATTTTTTTTGGAGCATATACAATGTTATGTATTACAATTACAATGTACTACTGCCTGACGATGATCAGATGTGACTATAGAGTATACAGGTACGCTCACTAGAATAAGAAGGCAATTTATTTGTATTATGCGTAGCTTCGTAACTTTCATGAAATATTCGACGTTTATTCGAAATATTTTACACGGGACCCCTCTGTTGACGTCCTTCATGTGCCGGCTTGGCTCAATGACACTTCAGAAAACTGAAAAAACTTTTATAAACTAAACTACCTCTTGAGCGGGAGTAGGTATTTGAGATTATAACTTTTCATAGACAAGCTCCGCAAGCTCATTCCGGGGAGAATTCTCGGTTCAGGTCGTATTTCCTCCTTCTCGCTACCTTATTTTTTATGTTGCGTACCCAATAAATCACAGGGAATATGTATAGCTACGACATCTCAGATGACATTTTATTTCATTCTATATCGCGATAAGCATTTTTCTTTGGATTTTATGAACTAGAAGTTTCTAAAATGTGACTGCACACACTTACAAAAATATTAGATCATTTCAGCCGGAAGACGTCCACTACTGGACATAGGCCTCCCCCAATTGTCATAATCGCCACGCTTGGCAGGCGGGTTGGCGATAGCAGTATTGTGTTAACAATACATATAGAACTCTGCTGCCCATTCTCTAGTAAGTCCCTTAGTCGCCTTTTACGACACCCACAGGAAGAAATAGGGTGGTACTATTCTTTACGTCCGATACCACACGGAACCTAAAACGATAAGATAATTCTCATATTTTATCCCATCTAGATTTGAAAACTATGAAATAAAATAAAGTATTAAATGCCTGTGCGTAGCCTAAATCTCTGAATTTTTTAAATTTATTTATATTCAATCATGTGGCATTTTATAGTTAACCCATGGTTACCTCATAGTGTATAAAGGTTCGTTTGGTTAAATATTCCTTGATTATATTATATTACTATACACGGTGATTATTAATTCACTGTAAAATTTTCATGTGATAGTACTCATGATTATGAGCAACTTTCACTATGAGACCAACTCTGAAATAACGAAAATATATCAGCCGTTTCATACATAAATGCAATATTTATCCGATGAAAATGTATGAAACAGATGTTTTTGTTGTAATTTTACGCCCTGAAAGGTTTACAGTGAATTAAAAATCACCGTGTATAATACTTGATTACCTACTGTTTGGACGGCGTCCGTCCGATCAACATTTTTGATTATTATTTCAATAAATATTATATTAAAGCTCGTGGTTGTAAACTTTTTAGTGTTAGTAACTAATAATAACGTATCAATTTCTATTTGAATATCTTTTATCAGTTATAGAAAGTGTATAACAATCGTGACTACATTGGGCTGAGGGACATTTAGACTCTAAATGTAAAGTTTAGATGTAAGTAGATGGTATTCAAATTAGTGTCGTACACGGATCGACTTTGACGTAACAGACGTTCTGAAGAGGGTGTTATTTGGATATCGGGACGATCTGTCTTCCGTTTTCGTCGCGAATCCGATCTCCAGTTTATTCCCGTTTTTTCAGATATCTTTGTATGCGGCTTCTTATGAACCTAATCCTTTTTTATTATAGTCTTTTTAATGCTGTACTTTCTTTTGTGTAATAAAAAATCTGGTTTTTATATCGTACCTCTTTAGCATCTGCACAGCATCCGGCACCCGCGACTCCCGACCCCTGCCACGACATCCGCACTTGCTTTTAATGTCTTTCTCATTTTTATTTTCTCTTAGCATGGCTCGTTTTAAGGTGAACTTTCGTTGTTACGACTTTCATTTGCTTTTTTATCAGTTATGTTTTACCGTGGAAAAAATAACTATCTATGTATAATAATGCTTATCTATATAAGAGCTTTATCAGAAAAAAATATTTACCTAGTTTATTTTAGTCAAAAGTGAAGTATCTTATCTTCTATTGGATACAACAAAAATTACTGAAACAGTTTCCTTAGTGAACGTGCGTATTCATAGCTATCAGTATACGTACCTACTCAACCACATTTTATATGTAAATGGGCTTTTCCGTTTGCAAAGTGCTCCTTTTTCTGAGGTGATCCTGCGACTGTGACATAAAATGAATTTTACGTCGCATCGGATCCGTGACTACGCGTCTCAAAAAATCGTATTTATATCCATGTTTATATGACTCTATTGACATATTGTTGATATACCTTTTTTATATACGATATTAAATATTTCTATTCGAATTTGGCTATGGAACTATCGACTATCGTTTAAGGTAAATTTTAATAATATATAATTATTATGAATATCTAAGCCCTACCCTACCTACTCGTACAACTTAATATTTTGATCGTGTGAATTATGTTTGCCTTTGTGCATTAAACTTAATTCCAGCCATAGAAATAAAATCATAACACTATCATAGCACTATCATATTTTCAGTGCACTGGTGGTGGTAGAACTGTTTTATTAAAAATACAGCATACTGCTTGATCTAATCTTGTAGCTAGTGGTGTATGAAATTAAACTGGCTTGTCTTATGCTACAGATATTATGTTATTTGAAATAATGGTAATGCGAAGTAACGCGGAGAATAACTTTATTACCTCGTTAATCGCGAGTAGATGAGTCTTTTTACATAATTGACGCAGTTTTTATTTTTATAGAAGTCATTGAGTTAGGGATTTCAGTGACAAACTAATTTGGGAACATGAAAAGTCACAAGTCGAAACAGTCGTCACTTTGTGGGAAGATGTACCTAATTATATGATTAATCAAAACACAATTTAATAATTGTAATCATTTGTTATACCAAAGCGTGATGTTATACGTTGTGTTGTTGTTATAGCAGAGATTGAAGGTGATCTTGTTACCTACAAGAGGAGTGCTTTAACTGTTAAGTTGCTAAGTATGTATCGATTTTAGAAAATGCATACAACTCAAGCGTGGAATTTCTGAGAAAGTGTGAGACGTCCGTTTTTTGATCCAATAATTTTTATATTGCATAGTGGGTGAGCTTAGCCTTTTCTTGATTCAGGAAATTAGTTTTATTTAAAATAACACTTATTAAAAGAACGCTTTCCGCTTCATGCAATCGAAAATGCAGTAAAAGAAGTCACTAAAAATATAGTATGTATCTATTTTGAAATAAGCGTGTGCGAAGTTTGGTAACGAACAAAATAATAATCAGTTCAGTTTATAGTTACGTGTGAAAAGGATACTCGAATCTAGTTTTTGAACTTTACCTCAATCTGGTCGTGTTGATTGCATTTGTAATGAAACTATTTTAAACAGCTCAAAGTTTAAACTTCTTGGACAATGGTTTTGTTTTAGTTACTAGTCTATGCCTCGTTACTTAAAATAATGAAAAAAAAAAAAAAAAAAACAGATAGCGTATGACTAAATTAGTTATACGTGTCACGAATACAAAATCAACTCATTATTGTAAATACTGCAGTCATTATTCGAAGAAGAGAGTTGAAAATATTTCATCCCTCGCCTTGAATTAACATTCCGGACGCGGCTACTTTAAAAATTTGCCTTTTTTCGCTCAGAAATAAAGGCGTAACATTTACCCGTCTTAATACTTTACACAGTTGAGAATATTAATAAGGATTAATAACACAAGAGGCCGTGATGTATTGAATCGATCGTTAATAGTAATAACCATTAACTGTCGATCCGACTACGTATATATAAAATACAGCTATACTTTAAAGTTTATAATAATGTGGCTTACCAATTACCATAATAATTACGTGGGACTCTAAAGAATGCACACACGGTCAGTTCGCTTGAGACCGCCGGAACGACTAAGTACTATTAGGGAAGCAAATCTTTGAAACTACATAGTCAGGTATACAAAACCGAATAACAATAATAACTGAACAGATGAATCTGATCCACTAGTTCTTAACGTATGCGTGTGATCTTAGGAACACGGAACGATTAGACTTTTTGGTCCCAATCCCAACGATTTACTTCTAGAAGAAATCGTTCCGCACGTCGTCGTAAGTGACCAATTTCATTGAAGCAATAGCACACACATGGGTTTGATTTGTTCAGATCGGACAGCATCTAAAGGTAAGACTGATCGTGTATAATAACTAGAGATCGGATATTCGGATGCATATTCACCTCAAGTTGAGATATTTGCTATTATGGAAAGCGCTTTTGTATCGAATAAATTCCGCGGTTCCGGTGTTTTATTTTAATTTTAACTAACACACACCACCCCTACTCTTACACCCTACATACACATATTTGCATAGGAGGTTAAAATAATTTTAAATAAATATGCATCTAAATAGTTATGCAATCCAAGAATCCCGATTTTTTTTAAATAATTAGTGTTTAGAAGTCGCTTCCATACTATATACGCGACTAGTTATGCATTGCCGGTATTCCTGGCATCACGGGATATTTTCTTACAAAAAAAATATTTTAAGAAGCTGCTTCCATACTTTCATAGCTAATAATTAACTTTAGGTGAATATGCATCCGATCTCTAATAATAACCATTATTTGCCTCATGTTCAACAATGAAGATGTGCAGTTCTATTGGTCAATATTATGACTATAACCTGTATATAAAAATAAAATTGTTTTTACAGTTACAAACTTAAGATCATATTATTATGAGACTAAGAACATACCATCATGAGAATCGTAGATATAGATGACGTTCTTCCATCCGTAATGCGTGATAGTAGCCATGACAGCGCGATGGTAGTCAGGGCGCATACTCACAGCGTAATCAATGAGGCCAGAAGATGGCGGGATCACCTGTAAAAACAAACAATGGCTTTAAGACTTCACGTCGACTATTTATGTATATAACGTAGAACCTACATAGTGGTGAAATATTGAGTAGGTATAGTATATATTTTATATTTTTTATGACATTCACTTTATTTTCTATGATTAATATACTCACACACTGATATAGGTTATTAAATGTTAAAATTTTAGGGAAATCATCTACTTTTACAATGTTTGTAAATATGTGAGCACCAAGTATTTAACGCATAATTAATTTGTCTGTCATTGCTTCACTTTTAATTCTTTTTACCTATTGTGGTATAGTAATTTTATTCTAGGTAAGTGCATTGTCTTCACATATAATTAATAATTAATGTATACAAATATTGTTAACATTTTAAAAGAGTAAGTATGGAGTTTCTTGCCCATTCTTCTCCATTCATCACCTTTTGGAAGGGGCAACTAGAATCAATTAATTATTTTTGTAAATTTTGACGTTCTAAAGTGCCTTTTATGTAGGCTATTTGAAATAAATGATTTGACTTTGACTTTATATATTTATTAATCATAATGCAGTATGAAGTTACTATACTCGATATTTATTTATGAGGCATACACAAAAACACGATATAAATACGCACATAATAAAAACATCCATCGCTGTCTCGCGTTTATCACGATAAATCAATCATGCATACTACACTAAGTAGGATGATGTGCAAGAGTAGCTAACGTGTAAGAGAAATGGATAACCTTAAATTAGTACATTTGTCATGTCTTTCTGACACTGCCGATTTTTTTAGTGTTTCTCGTGATTTACTGTCATTGTTGTGGAATATTTTAAACTTGGAAGATGGTATAATATCTACATAAAAGTCAAATAGTGCAATACGCGTTAATAAAAAATTAACCCTTATCTGGGCAAAATTGAGGGATACAGTTTATTTAGTTCGGCCAGTCCACAAGCGGAGCCCTTAATACCTCCCCTGGTCGACGCCAGCAGTCAGCCTCAACCTGGCGCTGTACCACATCTGACTCACTGTAGTATAACGCAGCGCCACCCCGACTCACTGGGGAATCTCCGCAGACAGTTCCAACTCACTGTGAACTATGCGGCACCCGGTTCCGACTCACTGGAACCACAATTGGCCCTGGCAAGCATGATAATATACACTGACTCAGCCCACTATTGACCTCCGGTCTCCGGAGGGGAGTGAAGTGGCGGCTACAACGCCACATGCGAACTACGCATCTAAGACCTGACGTCACAAATTCTGCATCGTGCAATCAGAGTTTACCGCGCGACGAGCATTTATACAATATCCCGACATCAACCGTCGGGCAGTTACCCACCAGACATGACACCCATCTGGTCGGAGGATCCTCCCTTTACTAAAGAGTATGAGTGAACTTTACACCCTGTGCCTCATGCATCTATAGTAGTATTTAGTTAGCTTGATTTGGTTTTTGAAAGATCTTGCTGAACTATAAGGAATCAAGTTACAGCACTGATATCAAAGGTATATATTATTATCCACAAGCGAACGACGTGGTCGAACGATTTCATAGAACACTGAAAACTGCGATCATGGCCCGCAATGTCACTCGCTTGTACTGTCAGTCCAATACGACCTTGTAGATTTCGTTTCCCGACTCAGGGATTGCATAAGATTTGATTGAGTTTGATACCAGTACCAGTTTCACTACATAATTATTACATGCAAGTAAATGTTTTGTCCAAAAAAACCTCAAGAAGTCTGATTATTTTTCCTCAGAAAGGATACGTTAGTAGCGCTTCACCCGGGACCTATAAATATTGCAAAACTCAGGGAGATGAACATACTCGTATAATACTTCTTTAGTCATGGTTCTGAATAGCTCTGTGTAGCTCATTACAAAAGTGGTGAGTGAAAAAAAAAAAAAAAAAGAACTTCTGTCAACAAAAGTCAGTCACTGACAAAAATTGCTTCATAGACTCTTTAAAACTTTTTTAGTTTCTATTAGTGCTTTTAATCATTCCATTTAGCACACGCTAAACTCAAACCATTTATTTCAATTAAACCATTTACAGGCACTTTTGAATTGTCAAGGACTCGGTCAGTAAGAAAAATGAAGCTACATGCCCATTCCAAAGCGTAGTAGGTACCTATGGAGAAGAACGGGCAAGAAACTCCATGGACATTCTTTTAAAACAAAAATATTTGTTACATCTACATATACTGTTGAATTTATAACTAAATGTGAGAACAGTGTAAAAATAAAAATAAAAATGTACACGTTAAAAGCGTCCAGAGTAGGTACAACAAATAGAAACAAAAAAGTCCCAACTGACGGCGCCCGTTCACGAACATGACGCATGGATTAGCACCGTTCAGCTCAACCATTTTGAAGGGAGCTAAATGATCCAACACACGCGCCACCATCAGCGAGACATCTAAGTGAGCATGACATACTCTCAGCCGCCAGGGCACATTCAAGTCAATGAAAGACATATTAGGTACCCGGTCAATGGTAGCTCTATAGTACATAGTACTCACACGTGTGCTATGAAATTATATAATACAAAGGAGATTGAGTTTATACAATGCAAAGATAGTCTTACACTCTATAGCAGCTCCAACATTATTTTCAAATGTTAATCAATTAGTTGTGGTTGTGGAGCAGGACCAGCATTCAGCTAAGCATTTTTATCAGCGATGTAATCCCCCAACTTATAATATGCCTGCCTGCATAGTGTGCATTTTATACAGGGTTTAAATTTAGTCTCATTCAGTTGAAGTACATATGTGAGGAGGAATTTTATTGTAACATTTTAAACAGTACCCCATGAAAGATGAGTCTACTTTAGCCAGTCTGAAACCTGGTTGAACTAATAGGTCCCTATTTCTATAATAGTAATGCCAATGTGATGACCGGGGTTCCAAGTAACTGATAGTTGAAGGAAAAACATAGGCAGCTTAAACAGTTTTAATAAGTAAAGTTGCCAATAGGCAACTTAAATACTAACACACTTATTGATGACAAATAACCACTAATAATAATTAAATGACTATAATTAACTACAGCCGTGCCGGACAATTAATTTTATAACCGGACAACAAAGTAAAATAACGTAAACAACATGCATAAATAATTAACAAAAATGTCTTAAAAACAAAAAGATGACACGAGAGCTGGGATCGAACTCGCGACTATATCGACGGTCCCTACGTACATAAAGACATGTCAAAAACCGAGGTTTACAGGAAAGCGTTATTTATGTTCAAACTGCTCTAGAAATAATTGTATGTACAATTTGTAAATAACGTTAAATACGTAATATTAAAAAAATATAACTATACAGGTATGTGCATATGGAAAATCTAAACCCAATTGTGCAATTAAATTAAATAAATTTTTGACATGTCTTTATGTACGTAGGGACCGTCGATATATCCTTTCTCGATGCTATGCCCCGAGACCAAACCGTTTCTTATCTACTGTGGCGATTATGTCGTTCAGTATTTCGCAGCGAATCATTACGATGTCTCCTAATAGAAGCGGACTTAATTCCAATAAAAATAATAGGCCTCTTTTTCTAAAAATATATAATTTTTTCCTTACGTACATGATGTTTTCGTAGATATATTGACAAGGTACCGTCATGATGTTAATATCATTAAGCAGTTCCCTTAGAGAATCGCGCCTGCGGAGATTATAATGAATCAAAAATAAAATAAATGTTTATTATAACACAAGTGAAACTTGGTAACATGTATGGATCAAAACTCAGTACTTAAGCGATTCGAATCTGTGTGCCGATGAATTCTTTATAGTAACTAATGAGATAATCCTAACCACGTTGGAACCTCCAAATCCATAAAAGACTGACTAAACACATTTTTCTATTATTATTTTTATTATAAAACTAGTATGCAATCAGTCAATATTTAGATTGTCTCAAAACATAACGTGCATTTGGTTGGTAAACGTAATCCGGTTCTCATGCACCACACTGCATCGATCTGAATTGGTCTATGCAATCTAGTTGCATCTTAGGAGATAGTGGTCTAAAAATTCAGCAGGTTGTGTAAGATTTCCTGCGGGCTAGCAAATGTAATGTATATGGAACACTCATCTATCTACACTAATATAATAAAGCTAAAGATTTTTCAGTACAGTTGATAAACAGGACGTACTTTCAGAGGCTATAATTATGATTCGAAAATTAAATCTTTTGCATAGCATCTTTCGTTTACGCAGTCGTGACTTTTGTTTACGAGCTCGATCATTTTGTTTTGCAGTTGAGTTTTAAAATAAGTCAATTTAAAAAGTTTAGCAGCAACTCCTTGCTACTAAACTTTTTAAATTGACTTATTTTTTCATACATAGAATAAAATGGGATAGATTTTATACGAGTAAAAATGAATGAGTCCGTACGTCTTAGCATTGAATTCTCAAAGGTCTTTTAAATGGTTGTTTAATATATTTAATTACCAGTTTTAATTTAATTATTTTCACATCAACATTTGTCAAAAATCGAATAGGCTGTATAGGTTGTTTTCGTTGTAAAAAAAATATGTCCAGTTGCAAAAACGCGCCATTTTCTGGATTTTTTATTTTTATTTTTTTGTGTTAAATTGATTATATTTTTTTTTTGTTAATATGAGTACAAGCGATGAAATGGAATTAACTCCACCCGATATTTTATCTGAGGCAAAAACTGCGCAAGATGAAATTTTGCCCCCAAAATCTTGAGAAAGATATATGGCGACTTACGATAATTTTATTTTATTCTTTGATTTGTTTTTTACTACTTCCCACAACTGTATTGACAATCATCAATACAGTTGTGGGATACACAGGTGTGTAGGTACTTTCCACCCTTGTATCACAATGTACTATTGTTAGTTCTTTTGTTTGAACGTGCTAATCTCTGGCTACCTGACAGATTTGAAAAAAATATTTGCTCAATTCCTAAGGGCTTAGCTTGATGTTGCCAACAACCTTCCTCAATACTATTATTGAGGAAGGTTGTTGGAATTGAGCAAAAATAAAAAAGTCAAAAAGAATGCTTAGCGAAAACGAAGTAATAGCGCGGGCGGGCGATGCGATGCGACGAATTGGGCCGGGGGCCGAGGTAGTTTTTATAAAAACTTGGCTGTTATTTTAATATATTATATATGACGCCGTGGGCCGAAACTAGTTAGTTATATGGGCACAACTGCCCAATGTATGACGACCATGTATGCAACTGCAGTAAAATTCTGAGATCATGTTGCTGCAGATTAAAATGTCGATTCCACACAAATGCGTGGAATCGACATTTTTATCTACTTTTTCTTTATTGTTGTCATGAAATGTATCATCTCCTTAGGTGGATACTTCTATTGAGGAAACTCCAGTTTCTCGAGAATATTCACAGCAGTAATAACGATATTGGCAATATGGCAAAATGTATATGCTCACGTGTCATTTGAGTGAATTCGCAAGGATATTTATTTTTTGTTATACTAGCTTTACCAGTCCCTGCTTCGCACGGGTAGCACTAAATATCTACCCTCTACCCTACTTACCCTGCCTACCTACCTTACCGTACCTACCTAAATAAAAATAAAAAATAAACCTACCTTACCCTTCCTACTTACTCTGTCTACCCTACCCTTCTTATTTATCTACCTACCTTACCCTACCCTACCTACCTACCGATTCTACCCTTCCTACTTACTCTATCTACCCTACCCTTCCTATCTACCTAGCTACCTTACCCTACCTACCTACCCTATCTAAAACCTTCCCGGGCGCATACAATTTTATTTTTGATGCCTATCGATCCTGTTTCTTACAAAGATAAAAAAAATGATGGGACCAATTGAGGTTTGAGTACTGGAAAAATCAGAAATCGAAAAATACTTTCCTCAGACAGTTTGTAGGAATGATACTGAGATGAGAGCGAACACAATATACTGTAGTGTATGACAACAGTCGAATTAATTCATTACTTCACTGGGCTGAATAGGAAACTAATATGGCAGATAGTTACATATTTAATCCTTTAAATTATACCTTATGGAGCTAAGCAGTCAATCATGAAATATTAGGCTATTCCAGTCAATTTTCTACAAAGCAATGCAAATCTGATTTCGTTGCCCCAACAATTTATATTTTTGTGCCTCTTTTTTTTAAATATATACAGCCGAGTTATACAACTAATGTTATACTGTTAATTGTGATAGAGTGTATAACTCGGGCATAAACAAGCCATTTTACCCCTCGACTTAACTAGCCACCTTCGCCTGCGGCTCGGGTAGATATATACGTCTCGAGATAAAATGGCTTCTTTTATGCACTAGCTGTACAATCTCCTATTGTTAGGTACAGGCCATATTATATGACCTGTTCAAAAATCACGTGATAGAAATGAAACAAATAAAAATAAAACAATTTGAGGAAGTTTTCCTTATATAATGGTAATAGGGTTTGAAATTTAAAAAAAAACTGCAGCGGGCTATTTTATATTGGACCAAAAAAATTAAATTAAAAGTCTACCACATTATTCTTGGCTAAAATAATTTTGTCTCCAGACGGAAGTCTTTGACTAGTGCGTGTTGCCAGTGATGACCTATGGCATTGAAACGTGGTCGCTTACAATGGGCCTTATTAGAAGGCTAACAGTCACCCAAAGGACAATGGAGAGCTCTATGCATAGAGTCTCCCACATGATCGAATCAACAATGAAGAGATCCGTAGGAGAACCAAGGTAACCGACATAGTTAGAAGAATTGCCAAACTTAAGTGGTAATGGGCAGGGCACATTGCTCGCAGAACAGATGACCGTTGGGGCCGAAAGGTTCTGGCGTGGCGACCGCGTACCGGAAGACGTAGCGTTGGAAGGCCTCCCACAAGGTAGACCGATGACCTTGTGAAGGCCGCAGGAATCCGCTGGATGCGGGAAGCATAGAACCAGTGGAAGTGGCGGTGCTTGGGAGAGCCCTATATCCAGCATCCAGCTGAAATGATGAATGATGATGAAAATAATTTTAGGAAAAATTGCTTGATCAAAACGCATTGTCAGTTTGTAGCAAATTTAAAGAAATCTATTGGCGAGTAACGGAAGGTTTTTATAACTAACGTTTGAAATGTAACATTCTCAGTTTAATATATTATTAGTACGAGTACTGTAGATCCATGCACGCAGCCGTTTTCGACAGATAAGATGGCCTAAAACCTACAAATTTAAAAGCTGACGCGACACGACCTTCAGTGCTCCAAGACCCACGACATTCAGGTCGCTATTCTCAGCAATTAGGGTGGTCCCATCGGACGAAACCAAGATTTGCAGATGGCTTAATCATGACTTCGAACTCCGAGATACTCGAGGAAGTCGAGTTTTTTTTTACCTATAGGTACTCAATGCAGATGGCGAAATCAGCGGGAGAAATGCAGATGACCATCGAGCCAAATTAACGCGCCACTACACGGAGGACATCCTGGATGTGCACTAGTGTGAGTTTAGGGCGGCTCTCTAGCAGCTAAAGAACAACAAGGCACCTGGTGATGACGGAATTTAGGCAGAGCTCTAATTAGTCTTGAGAGAGCTAGCGATTGCCTTTAACCCTGTCATCCAAGAGAGTACAACGCCCGAGGCGTGGAGCAGATGTGCGATGGGTCTGTTCTTCAAAAAAAGTTGATAAATCCTTGCTATAGAACTTGCTATAGACCCATTTCACTTCTGAGCCACGTGTACAAGCTGTTCTCGCTTACATAGCCTAACCTAAGTAATTTTTGTGCGTATCTTCAAGTTTTCCTTATACATAGAGTAAACAGATTAAAGTGTAACGGCATAACGTGCAAAATAAACATTATACCACTTGGAGCAAAGTTACTAAACGTCGTAAGTTTTTGTAAGTTGTCAGCACATAAATTATTTACGCGAAGCTACTTAAGCGACACAACACATGGAATATAATTTTAAAGTGTCATTTAACAATCTAATGGTTTCAGACTAAACCCTTGAAAAACTAAACTGCCGTGTTTCTCAAGTATGCGGCACTGGAAGTTTCGAGTGCGGGTAGTCCTTGAATCATTTAGTTGCTCAAGTGCCTAGGCTCAGTCGCTTAAGTCTAGATCGTGTGAGGTAATTTGCACAAGTTTTTAGTTCTGAAATGCTTTTAGAAACACTTATAAAAGCTAAATGCTATGATTTTTCGTAATAACTTCTGCAAGTAATTTAGAATATTTAAATTGGAATTAAAAGAACAAGGACTAGCTGGACACTTAGGATTAGAAAATGGTTTGAGTAAGTAATTATTTTTAAGTACACTTTCCTTTTGTGTTTTGTTTATTACGTTGTATAGTTACGAAGAGAAAAAAGAAACCGTAACCATTCTTTTCAGGGAATTTGAAAGTAAATATAACAGGAAACAATAATATTTCGGTTGCCTTAACAAACCTCTGTGCCTAATTATGATAACAAATGTCGATACATTCCAATAAATAAGTAACACGGTGGAATATATATTACAACATGTACTCGTGTTGTGATTACGCACTTTCAAAATCTAAGTATAGGTTACCCTAACAGCATGTTCGCATTACATCATCACATCTTGTTTACTTATTTTCGCATTGAAGTAGTGATTTCCAAGGTTGGATCGTGTATTGGGAGAACCTTCAACGAATATATTAGTTATTCTGAGTGTAAAAATCGCAAGCCCTGAACGATACACTCTATCTTCTCAAAGTTGTTCGCAAGGGATTTGTAGACGATAAACCGAATGCCGCCTAGAGCTTGTTGATCCCGAAATTAGAGCTAAGAGCAAATTCCCTTGAGGGTTCTCCTCCTCCTCTGTTCGGACTTGAGATAGCCCTATGACATCCGATCATATGTGGCTCAATTATTCGTCGTGTTCAGCAATCTTCTAGTCGGTCGGTAGTGAACACCAGTAGTACGTTTGTTGCCTGATCGCCAGACGATTCTCGATCTCAGGTTTTTAACACTTTACTTTTTCATCGTTAACTAGGCTGCCACGGCATCAAAGTCCCGGATCCCTGATGAGAGAGGCGTGGTTTTCAGTTGTACTGGTCAAATTGAAAAGGTGAAGATCCCAATAGCTTTATGAATGCCTTAGAGCCTTTTACAGCAACCACGGAAATAAATAATATGTAGTGTTAAGCCGTCACCTGACGGAATGACTTCACAAACAATACAAGCATTGTTTTCTTTTTTACTTAGAACGCAATTATTATATTCTGTAAATACATATTCGTTACGGGGGCATTTAGAGATATACCTACAATAAAATAATTTCGCGGCCTAGCACTTACGCTTTAGCACTGTTGAGTATGGTCATAAATATTGTTTACTTAGTGAATAAAATTTCATAATAAATAATAATATAACGAGTAACATGGGTGACATTAAACCTAGAGGCTTCCATTGGACAGAGAAGGGTCGGAACGATATAATGACTTTCTAAGCACTCAGTTTGCAAAGTGTCAATTTTCTTGATGAAAGTTTCAGCTTCGGAAATTGCCGGCGACGTTTTTGTTAAACAGGTGCTTTTGTACAGACTATGAATCATTCGTATTCCTTTACAAAATGTGAATAAACGATACACTGTTTGCCTTGTGACATTAATTATATTTGAGAGGTGATTGCGTGCTGAACGTCGTTCTTTCAAATAATTATGTTGTTTTAACTTGATAATATTATAAGCAGTGTCAGAGACTCTGCCCGCGTAGAAGTCGCAAACTAACACCGGAGTCGCAAGTTAAAGAAAAACTTCGGGTAATTCGTTGTTTTAGTTGATAATATGTATTTAGTTGGGTATTAGCGCAATTAAGAGCAACCAATGTTGACAAAATGAAGATAGTTTATTCTTAAATTCTAGAATACTTACTCGTAGTAAAGTTATAAAACGAACACAGACATAGAATTGCAATGCTTCAACTGTTGATTTAGATCGTGCACTCAGAGGTCTTGTGAAGCGGTAGTTAGAGCAATTTTGTTACACTGAGGAGCAGTGAATTGAAGCATTTGATGAACTCGTCAGTCTCCGCTGTTACTGTAAATGTCATCAGACAGTGATTTCTACGAACACAGATGAGTTTCGTAGAGCTTCTAGTTTTAGTTATGATAAAATAACCTACATGTTAAACGACCGGCAATTTGTCTATCAAGTTAGATTCATGTTACATCTCGTAATGGTCGACACAGACTCGAAGCTGTTTGGCTGCCCGGTTCTGCACAATGAGTCTGTCAAGAGTTCACAATAATGACAATACAAATAATATAAATACCTTCTCAGGGAACCAGGGCGTAACGAATGGCATTTGGAAAGTGTTAGCATATGAATGCAGTGTGTCGAAGGAGTCCGGAGCTACTGCTCCCAGCATGGCGATTACACTGCGAGCAAACTGGTTGCAAACTGTAACAAAGAAAATACCTTGAATTAGATCGGAGTTTCTTAAATGTTTTAAATTACTAAAATATTTAGATACTCTAGTAGGAGCAGTGGGTGGCCCAGTGGCAACGGCCCCGACTTAGGAGTTGTAGGTCGCAGGTTCTAATCCAGGCAAGCTTACTTTGTGTAAATAATTTCATAACCACTACTTTCAAAACGGTGAAGAGAAACATCGTGAGGAAACCGGCTTCTCATAGAACTGAAAACGAACGCGTGACATCTACCGACCCGCAATGGGCCCCCGTAGTAGATTACAGCCCATTCCCTCTCGAAGGGGGAATAGTGGGACCATTATAGGTACTCCAGTAAAAGTCTTCTCAAAATTGGAGCTCATGACCCTTTGATCAATTTGATTTCCTTCCCAAGGATTCGGATTTACGAATATTCGGTCTCATCTTAACAATCACTCTGTGTAGGATTTAACGTAGCAGTACAGCTTATAATAAATCTCTATTATACCTATAATTCTTCAACATATGCTATTAACATCATCATCATTCATCATTTCAGCCGAAAGACGTCCACTGTTGGACATAGGCCTCTCCCAAAAGGGGGGAATTTGCCATAATCGCCACGCTTGGCGATCGCAGATATGGTATTAAAAATACACAGAGAACGCTGCTGCTATTCTCCAGTAAGTCCTTTAGTCGCCTTTTACGACACCCACGGGACGGAATGTTATTAACATTTATGCGTCTGTAATAGTGAAAATAATATTACGTATTATCTTTTTTTCGGCTTAATATCACCAACGCATGCATTTTTATAAAAATAATATTCTATTTTATAAATATCTATGATCTTACTCAACAGTATAGGTATTAAGTTTAATTGTCCAAGTCTAAACAATAAGGATGTGTATGCCGATAACGAAATACTGTTTAATAGGAATAAAAATATATATTTTAATTTGCATATTGGTAAGATGCGATAACTTTTTATTGTTATAATTTAGATTTTTAGGGGTGCCTTAGCTAATGGGTAACACATTATTACGTAAAGTCAAGGCTCTCACTGTGTGTGTATAATTTAATAACAACATGAATATTATTTGCTATTGTTGTTTTGAATTAGTCTAACAAGAACTGCGCGGCATACTAATGCGACCATTGGAGGCGAATATTTAGTGCGAAATAGTGTTGGGATACAAGCCCGCAGATAATAAACCGTTATTAGCAAAACGTTCGTGATTTATTTGCCCCTTTGCTAATGCATACAGATAACTTGTTTACACTACTGTATAAACTTATCTTCATAATAATAAGATAAAACTCAGAGTATTTCAACACACGGATACGGTTTTATAATGCCACCGTAAAGCGCTTATAATAGTGGTGTCAGTTCAAAACAGGGTGAAATTTTTTGACAAGATCAAATGAGTAAATATGGAAGGAAGGTTAGGTACCTACCTATATATATTATGAAAATCATGAAAAAATGTGTTGATATGTGAGTTTTATAACATCGATTGGACAACAATAGGCAGCCTTGTATGAATGAATGAATGAAATGCACCGACCCCAGCGTGGTTAAACCAGACTCGATTACTCGAATGAACCCAAAGATTCGCACTAGCATCTGGAGCCTCATGTTTCATGGTACTACAGTGACCATTACATATCCAAGAGTAGACCGGGGGGCCCGATAATGGTAGGGAAGACGTGCCCATAGGATATGGAAGGATTATTAGAGCCGTACCGGATATGCATCCTGGACAACAATAGGCAGCCATGTAATAACTAAATTTAAATTGAACGGATTGGGAATCGATATGTACAATTTAAATCTATAAAGCTCATATTGAATAGTTAACCGTGGTCATCCGCTCACTGTTAACTATTCAATTGTAACTTTCCTGTAGGTATTGACGAGAATATCGAATGGGAAGCGGATATCATTTTTCCTGCCACGCACGCATTAGCGCTCTCAGTACTTCCAAATATTGTTGCGGGTATTGGTGTTGAAATATGGATGCGGTAGTAAAAAAAAGCAAATATTGCTCAGTTTGCCCGCGGGGACACCCCGGTATGCGGATCACGTCGGGCCGGCATCGGCATCACGCTGCGACTCATACGCCTTCAGACGGTTAGTGCTTATGTTACCGAACTTCATAATACTTCTATTTTTCTTTGAGCCGCAACACCTTTACCTTTGAGGGATTCTAATGTTCAACCAAGTTTAAACTTACCTGAAACGCATGGCGTTTAGGGACCGACCCGGCTCGAAGTGTGTTTAACTTATCTGATGCGAATACAGTTCCTAGTGTTAAGAAGTTATAAACTCATTCCATTGTTTGATATGTATGGAAAATACCCCTTTTTGCTACTGTTTTTAAGTAGGTACGCTATTCACTTACGGCCATCGATGTAAAATGTTTTGTTGGCAAAATTGAGGCCTAAACGTCAAATAATTTAAGTTGCTCCATCCATGGGAACTTTTTTCTATACAGGAGTTTTCATTAGAGGATGTTATACTATCATATTACTACACCCAAAGTCTCAAATTCAAATAATTTATGTAAACAAAGGGGATAACATAACAAAAAAATATCTTCGTAATGGTAATTTACACAAAATGGCGAAAAAAGAGGTTTCATTTTCTTTTAAGTACTGATTTTAAGAAATAATAATTAAAAAATAATCATACCATAATTATTTGTATAAATTTTCAGTTTTAAACAAAGTTATTAAAAAAAGGAGATTTTCTGGTATAAAATATTTTATGATACTGGTAACAATGCAGGAGATCCAAACATTTTCAAATTTTTTAATCTTCTACAACACTAATGTTACAACTCTCATTCATAGATTCATATTGTAAGTAGCATATCTAGCCACATTTTGGATGAAAACGGCTGTAACCTGTTTCGAGTGGAAATCGATTTTGGGAGGCCTACGTCTAGCACTGGACTTAAAAGGGCTGATTATGACGATCATATGCCGTGTCTCCGACATACTATACAAATCATTGTTTGGCAACGGTATTTTGTTTGCATAGTCCTTATAATTAATTCACTTTAATTTTAGCGATGACTATTTACAAAAAAAAAATATATATATTAGAATGTTTTGTACTACTGTCCTGTCATTTTGACAGTGACATTTCTTGACATTACTTTGTTTACATAAATGATCTGAATTAGAGACTTTGGGTAGGATTTTTTAATCCCATTTATTTATTTTAAATAGAAAGACTGAAGTCATACACTATTTAAAGGGCGCACGCACCACCCTTAAAAAAAAAAAAAATGACTTCGTGACTGAGAAGGAGTTATGAAAAACGACTCAGTAAGGGACCTCATGTGTGTCTAGAATTTCCTAATACCTTTTATAACGTTTCATATAGAGACACGATGCAACAGAATGGGATCTAAAGAAAAGCGGCCACATTCCGCTCGATCCCATTTTATTGCTTCGTGTCTCAATATGAAAGTTAAGGTGCTCTTACACGGGCAATTTTTTGAGCAATAATTGCTCGACAACACTAATGGATAAATCTGAATCAATTAAGTGGAGCAATCTGGAGCAACAACAATAAAATGCGGCAATAGTTTCGGGAATATTGCTTCTAATTGCTCCACATATTTCACATTTCTCAATGTCGCCAATAAGAGTTGCCAAATATCCAATCGGTTTGGAAATTTGTAGTCAATTTTCTTTCTATCTTGTTTGTACTTATAACTACGTCTCGTTTTTGCGAGAGGAATCGACCCGCGGGGGGGTGCGCCGCCCCCTCCGCCATTTTCTTTCTTTCTACGTGCAGTGCAGTACAAGTGTGTCGTCGGTGTAATCACTTGTATTGCCTAGTTTTTTAAGTTGCTCCATATTGCCTGGTATTGTGTGGCCCTATCTCTGGCAACAGGTTACTACGTGTTGCCATCGCCCTAAATTGCTAGATGTAGTCGTGACGTCATATTTGACAAGAATTGACCAGGATTGAGCAATTTTAGTTGCCTGTGTAACTTTATAAAAGGTATTAGGGAATTCTAGACACACTTACCGAGGTTTCTTCCGTTTTTCATAATTCCTTCTCAGTCACGAGATAATATTTTTTAAAGTCACTCCTTTAAAGAAATATTGCCACTGCGCTAGTTGCTCTTAAGGAACAATATCAATAAAAAGACATCAAAAATCCGACCGATCGTCACGCGAATACGCGTTCGTCGCATTCATATGTCACTTTTTGTTCGGTGAACCGGATTGCGTGGTCACGTCAATTTATGTTCACGGTAACCTAAAGCTTATTTTACCGAGAACCATCTGCTTGTATAATTCTAACCTATGCACCTCTATTGTCATTTTCTGTTCACCACAATTGCAAAACTGCCATCCAGCTGCTTAAACTGCCTTGCACGTGTGTGATCAGGACCCCTATGGTTCAAGGCTATGCCTACTGAACCTTTAAACGAATAAACGTGATAATAAGTGGTATCTGTCTTATTTATTTACTACCACGAAATCCACTACGTCACAGTGGCCACTGTGACTCTTAAGAGTTCTTTCACTGAAGAGAAATTAGAAGGGAGAAGTACTGTCCTAGGTTGGACCATCCGGCTGGCATCGCAGAGGCAGTGCGCGACAGGGCGCGGGCCGATTTTCCAAACAAAAAGTGACTTATGAATGATGTCAAGTATGCGTCGATTGCGTATTGGTGCGACGATCGCTTTTGGTTTGAACGAAGCCTAAGACTTAGTTGGTTCGAACTACCACTTCAAGATGCACTCACATGACACAGTGTTCACGCACAAGCATACTTTCTGCAGTTTCTTCTTCAATTCTTCCTTCATGAAGTAAAAGAAATATTTATCATACTGAAGCTCACAAATGATTCATAAATTCATGTCTATATTTATTCATCTAAATATATAAACCAAAGTCGGTTTATTTACACCATTTATAACTCCAGAACGGCGGGACCGATTTTTATGATCTTTGATTTGTTGGATTTATCTCCGTCTCGAATATCAGAATAAATATTAAAAAATGCGAAGATTTCACGAAAAAAAAAAATACATTTTCTCATACTATTTGTATGGAACGACATTTTTGATGATATTTCGAGAACCGATTGGGGAACGGGGGAGCAAGAAATTTCACGCGAACAAAGTCGCGGGCAGAAGCTAATCATTAATAATTTCATAAGTCAAATATATCTATGATATAGATATATGATAGTGTAATATCACCCATTGTGAAGTGAACAATATAATATGATACCTACCTACGTAAAAATTCAAGTCATATAATATAAAAATGTTTTGCAGGCAGGTATTTTGTTACCTACTCGTACCATTTGTAACACATATCCACCTATTCTTCTTTTCTCGTATCTCATCGCGATCTACAGAAGAATAGCTCATCTCGTGGTTATAATATTAGCAAGTCTGGAAGGTGGTAGCGGTAGCTGACTTTTATGAATAAGGACTTGGTCTAGGTTTTGCTTGGTCCAATTGGTACGTATGTATATATTAAACTAACAAAGTAATAAAATAGCAACAAAAACATATAATTAGGTTCTCGTATACAGGGTTAATTTAAATTGGCTAGCTAAACTCCGCAGATGCGTCCATGATTTGTGTTCTCCCAAAAAGCGCTCAACGCGCCTAAAGAAGTTGGTTTTAGACGCGTTGAGCACTTTTTGGTAGGGGAAAAACTTATTGGTTCGCGGTCGTCACCGAACGCTTTCCTTCCATGAGCTAGCTATATGTATACTGTTTGTATAGGTATCTGTACTTTTAGGGTGAACAAAAATCATGGAATACGCGTCATCGTCACTGAACGCTTTCCATGTAAAAGAACAGTTATTCCAAAGTTTTGTATTTTAACTTCTGTAGGCAGTCCTTATGACTGCCAATTTTTTTTTAGGGTTCGGTACCTCAAAAAGAGAAACGGATCCCTTATAGGATTAACTTCGCAGAACCCTTCATTATGCGTGGTCCAACACGCACTTGGGCCGGTTTTTGTTTTATCATGTTTAAATATCGAAACATCGCGTCTGTGGAGTTTAGCTAGCGAATTTAATTAAACCCAGTATATGCGGACTGTTGTTTTATGCGCTTCAATACTAGCATATCCCATCGCATGGGGTGTTAGACATCGTAGCAAAGCGTATACAGAAATGGGCGTAACTTTATCTGTATTCATTTTGCATCAGTAAAACTGAATTAGAAAATAAAATAATCTAAGCTTCCCTAGTAGCATTTTCCGTTGGCATTTAGTTGGGCCAACTTCAGAGGTATGTGGCCCAACCAAACGCCAACAAAAATGCTACTAGGGTTATTAAGGGTTCTTTCTTTAATCTGAATACCGATTCAAAAATAAAATTGCATTTTACATAATTTTTAATACACAATATCCAGATAGCTACCTATTTTATGACGTTGTGCTCCTACCTGCAAGTTCAATCTTCGCGAATGTGATCTGGTTGGGCTGATCAATTCACCTTACCTATTTATAAACTTCCAATTCTTGTAAATTCTATTGCCAAATTTGATATAACCAATTTATAACCAGTCAAACCAGGTTATTACTAAAATGCAATTTATTTCGCATATAATTCGGAAAATCGAATCTTTGTTAAAATCCTAGAAACTGCAATGGGCCGGATTATTGGAAACTAAGAAAGATTTTCATAATCATACTAGCTATTATAAGGATTTTTAATTCAAAAACCCAGTCTGTTTAGGATGATTGACGTGTCGTCGTGCGTACGATCAAAGAACCGAGGTTCTTACGGCTCGACCATACGGGAACTTTTAGGGTGACATATGGGCCATAGGAACTCCTCAAGCAAACGACTATCTTGTTTGGTTTAGGAGTTCCTATGGCCACCTTCTAGCTCCATCATCAGACCCTGGACACCACCTAGTGTAATAACACTTGTCAATCATATCCAATGAGTCCAAACACGATGGGTTTGTCTTGTTTAGTTTAGGAGTTCCTATGGCTACCTTCCGACTCCATCATCAGACCCTGGACACTACCTAAAGTTACGCTCGTACGATTACCGGTACCGGACTCAAATTCGGACTTAACCGGTTCTCTCAGTATCTACTCAAATTGAAAATGTAAACTTGAATATCTATCTACATATATGTATATAAAAATGAATACCTATTTCCCTTGGTCACGGCATCACGCGTGAACGGCTGGACCGATTTCACTAATTATTTTTTTGTTGTTTTTGTTATTTTCAGGAGAAGGTTCCTATGAAAAAAAAAAAAGAAAAGGACAATAGGTATTAACTTTTCTAATGTGTAATCTTATGTACTATCTTCTAATGTAACTTTATGGCATTTGACATAACGTGTCAGTCATCATTTGGTAGGTCTGCCAATAGGTTTATATAAAAATAAAAAAATCATGAAGGTTTTAGGTAGGTAGGTAGGGTAGGGTAGGGTAGGGTAGGGTAGGGTAGGTAGGTAGGGTAGGTAAGGTAGGGTAGGTAGGTAGGGTAGGGTAGGGAGGTAGAGTAGGGTAGGGTAGGGTAGGGTACCTACCCTACCCTACTCTACCCTACCTACCCTACCTACCTAGGTAGGGTAGGTAGGGTAGAGTAGGGTAGGGTAGAGTAGGGTAGGGTAGGTAGGTAGGCAGGTAGGTAGGGTAGGGTAGGGTAGGTTAGAGTAGTGGAGTTTATACTATATTTCCTTTGCGCGTAGACAAACTGCCACAGTCAAATACCTTTTGACAGAACGCAGTCTGTCGGTTCAGCTAGTTTATCATAAAATAATGGTCCCCGTATACACACACACTAAGCCATGTTCAATGTTGCAAGAATTTTAAAGCGAAGTGATGAAACGTAATTATGAAGTAGCTTCATAGACGTAAGCCGTAGCCACGCGTTGCACGATCCCTACTTAGTCGAGTGCTTGTTTGCAAGCCTCAAGCAGGTATTCCTACAAGCTCTATTGAGTTACGTGCCCTATTCCCACTTACACTATCAGATATTCATGCCGACACTGCGCTTATGCATGCGATGTTTGAAACACTATTATTTAAAAAATACTGAGTTTTTAATTTTAAGTCTGGCGTTCGCAGAGTTAATATTTTTTTTTTTTTTTGTTATTTTAGTATTGCTGTTGAGTGTTTTATCAATTGACCGAATTATTCTTTAGCAAAATAAAACGAAATATTCTCGCAACGAAAAATCAAAATCATTCCTATAACTCTATATTTTTAATATTTTTTCTAAGGAAACTGAGTTTGTTCCATGCAGCTTCAACCAATCACGTTAAAGCATTGTATATCTTCGTATCTTTCATGGTTTTATTTTATGATTGTCATATTTCTTCGAGTAATAAAGTCGGTCGGTACACAACTGAAGTTATTATTGTAAAAGGCTCTGGATTTTAAAGTGAATTTAAGTATTGCTACTATTCGATAAAAATAATGTCAAATAATATTTCCTACACACGATAACGATCTGTGTAGGTTGGCCCTCAACATCAAAATAATTTGTACGTATTCAATATTTTATACAGGTGAATTATTAATGTTTGATGATTTAAAACCTTTTGACGACACATTATTATCGTAAACGTTCGCCATGTCCATTTTAATATTTCCATTCATATATCCAACTGTTAGATCCATCGGTCCAGATTGGTTAAAAGGTCAGTATTACAAAATATTGCATCATTGTTTCGATCTGGGATCGTTCTCATCTATATTATCTCGTATTTTAAACAGAGGTCCATATAAGCGTTGCACAGTAGATTGTGGTGATTACTATGCACGTAGCTGCGTTGGTCTTCCCCTATCCCAATTCAATCTCAATAGCGTTTGAAAATAGCATCGACCACTAATCACTAGGCTATTACCGTTCTCATATCCCCTACAGTCTTCACGCGCGTATAATCGCATAGCTGCCACCAAATTACCAAACAATTTCTCGTTTCCAAAATAAATTGGAAGATAAAATAGACCGATGTAAGGTAAAATGACAAGAAGCGTTCTAGAGGCGTTTTTACTATACCCAAAGTCTCAAATTCAGATAATTTATGTAAACAAAGGGGATAACATATCAAAAAAATATCTTCGTAATGGTAATTCACATAAAATGGCGAAGAAAGAGGTTACATTTTCTTTTAAGTACTGATTTTAAGAAATAATAATTAAGAAATAATCATACCGTAATTATTTTTATAAATTTCCGGTTCTAAACAAAGTTATTAAAAAAGGAGATTTTCTGGTATAAAATATTTTATGATACTGGTAACAATGCAGGAGATCCAAACATTTTCAAAAGCTTTACATCTTCCACAACACTAATATTACAACTCTCATTCATAGATTCATATTGTAAGTAGCATATTTTGGATGAAAACGGCAGTAAACTGTTTCGAGTGGAAATCGATTCTGGGAGGCCTACGTCTAGCACTGGAGTTAAAAGGGCTGATTATAACGATCATATGCCGTGTCTCCGACATACTACACGATACATTGTTTGGCAACGGTATTTTGTTTGCATAGTTCTTATAATTAATTCACTTTAATTTTGAATGATGACTATTTACAAAAAAATAATATGATAAAATGTTTTGCACCACTGTCCTGTCATTTTGACAGTGACATTTCTTGACATTACTTTGTTTACATAAATTATCTGAATTAGAGACTTTGGGTATAGGTGACGTTCTAGAACGTTGCCTGAGAAACGTTTGTCCAAACTTGATTTTCCTGTAGCTATGTAAAACAAATCAAGAAATGACTCATGTCTTTTCGGAGTACCTGTTTAGTGAACATGAGACGCAAATAATTAACTTGTAACCCGTATAAAACCCGACTGAACTAACAAGTCATAACTGAGTGACGCGTTAGAGATAGACTAAAAACAAAAGGTCTAATAGATGACCTTTTCAAATAGGAAATTAATACCAAATGGCGGTCAATTTCGACATGCTGTAGTGGTGTGACATTAAATGAGGTCTCGTCAGTCCAAACTTAGTCTAAGTGAGGGTTTAATTATACCTATTTCCGTTGGATAATTACTCGTTTCCGCACATGATGATGACGTGATCCGGGTTTTGGTATTATAAGGGCAGCGCTACGGGTAAGTACTGGATCGCTGACTATTGTATGATCAAATACATGGGGGACATCCAAGAACACAAGCAATAAGCCGGTAATAGTAAAACTCAAATTTTACGGGAAATATGTTTTTCTGTTTTTGTTGAACATCTTTTTAACTGGTCGGACTATTGAGATCATTGATACATCAAACGAAAGATAGTTTTTTGTGTAATTCAAATACCATGTCAAAATTAAATTATGTGTGTGGAAAAATCTTGTTATTTAAGAAAATAAATGTTACAAAAATATAATAGGTAAATTGTTTCATTAATATACACTTACGGCATTATTGCAGTAAATTTGTTAAAAATGTTGATACGTAACATTCCAATACGGACTTTTCCAACGTTATTTCATATCATAAAAACGATACGTATTCTGTTATTACCCTAGTAGCATTTTTGTTGGCGTTTGGTTGGGCTACATACCTCTGAAGGTGGCCCAACTAAATGCCAACGGAAAATGCTAATAGGGTACGGTGTTATTGTAGTTATTTTAAATTGACACAGTAACAGTATTGTTACAATACATTGTTTTTGTCGAAAACGGTGCCAGACGTATTCTTTACACATATTTATTTATCAATTAAGTTACCATTAGTTAGTTTGAGCTTACTCAAAACAATTCGACAACAACAGCGTGTTAGCGTTAACCAATAACTACACGAAATTCAATATTACGCCAATAAGTCGGTAAAAGCAAATAAATGTAATAAAATAATGTAATGTAATAAATGTTTGTAAACGCACCCACAATACAGGAGAAGTTACTAGTGTGGCGCAACGTTTAACAAAAAAAAAAAAAAAAATTACTAAACTAAAAATGTTTAATACGCATACCACATTTGTATTGAAACATAAATGTACTTTTGTAATCATAATTTCGTTTCTGAATTTCCCTACAATAAAGGTGTTATTCATGATAATTTAAAAAAAAAAAAAAATATAAATTACTAAGATGTATCGCAACCTAAAGGTGCCGAATTTTACATAACAATAAAAACTGCATAATAGCAAGTTACCGACTTATTGCTTGTGGGCATCATTATACAGCGTGTTACGGAAAGGGTATATCCATTCAAACGGGGTGAAGAGTGTATCTGGTTCAGAATCTCTGTACAAAATTTCAGCTCAAAAGCACTAACTAGAAAATGCTTAGTATTTTTTTTATTTCGATATTTTATTAAATTTAAATCATAACAAACGTGTTACCGCCGTTTCTTTGTGTGCAGTTTATTGACACCGATCAGCTGACTTGGTCTAGTGATGTGTAGAATTCAATTGGAAACATTTGATTTTTAGTTAAATGTTTCTTAACTTTTATTTTATTTATGTAGGTATAGGTATTAAAAAATATTGCCCTGTAGTTTATTATCACCAAAAGAATCCGTGCCTTTGATATGTATATACCCTTTCCGTAACACGCTGTATATAAAAAAACCTGTAACAAGTTGTTAAATTATAAATTTAAAAAAACCTCCGTTCATCACCCATATCCATCATGTAATTTTACGTTTTACTATTAAATATAAGAATGTTTGAGATAACCAAAGTTTTGAAAGAGTGGAAATATGGGTCTACGATAAAAAAAAAAACTGACATCCTTTTACCGACCATCTGCCTGCTACTTCATCAGATCCATTTCACCATCTATCTACCAACTATTAATATAGACCAATGAAACGGGTCTAAATCGATGCGTCTATAATGAGTAAGGTCCAATTCCTGTGACCATGTCTCCCCTCCATCATTAAGTCAACTACTCATCGAGACCAATTGAAGGAGCCCAAACACGATATGTTTGCTGTAAGTTTTGAGGAGTTGGTTATTCCGCTGAATTTCCTGGCTGCAGCATCAAGTCAAAGTTACCATATAATTGCATATCAACATTTTTATATAGTATACCAAATTTCAAATCGATCGGACGAGTAAAAGTGAAATAAATTACCATTTTATGGCAGGGATCCATACACCAATAAGAAAACGAATAGATCTGATCAAAGAAGATCTGATTATCTTTAAATAGCTGTATACATCGTCATGAAACAAAGCTAAGAATCAACCCGATTAAACAAGCCTTCAATTGTTCTTCTTAGCGTGTCGATGGCAATTTAATTGCACTCGGCCTGGAAATCGGCTGCATGTTTGGCACCATCACTAGCGTTGCGCTGGATAAGAGTTTCCGAAAATCGAGTTGAATGGCGTGCAATAGGAGAGGCCCACGACAGGACACGTAGAACACGATATTAATTGTCCCAATGTTTATGGAAAGGCACCACATGAACACTACAAGGCAGAGTCGTTTATGAATCTCCACCTGAACAGGTTTTACTTGCTTCGGCCAACCTGGGTCCCGAGTCTGTTTAAAGACATCCAGGTTAATCAAGGCAACTCCTGTCCAGGTGGGAGATCCTCAGCAGGTGGAACGAATGGTATGAGTAAGGAAGTTCAGTCTTGCCACAGCTTCAGTCTTTCTTTCGATCGTTCGCCAGTGAGTAGGACAACTTTTCTGTCTTTGTGGCACAAGGATGATGTCGTGGAAACGGTGTCGTGTGTCGGAGACCATTTTGGCTTTTTCGCTGAAGCTTGCCACCACTCTGTGAACCTCTGGTGGCGCTATTCCTGCTAGTGGATACAGTATTTGTGATGGAGTCGGTATTAGGCAACCAGTGATGATCAATCGTTCTATTCAAAGCTGTATTGACTACATTTGCATGGGACACCTACAGAAAAACTACTACACCCGCAGAAAAAGATAAGCGCCAGCCCAGTAGTCCGCATAACGTCAAGCGAAGCACCCCACTTCGATGAGACTAGTCGCTGAAGAAGACTGTTGCGAATGTTGATGATGTAATGTTCATATCTTATGCTTGATGTTCTTGCAGTTTTTGCTGAATGTTAAAAACCTGTTCAGAGTAACATCAAGATATTTAGCCTTCTATAAAAATATCCGCATTTAAATCATACCACCCGTTTGGGAGCTACGATATCACAGACGGATACACAAACAGAACGTTAGAGCAGTCAAACTATATACATAACACCCCTCTTTATACGTCAGGGGTTAAAAAATGTGAAGGCTTTCCTATTTTTGCCACTGGCTTTTATGTAGGCAAAAGTCCGCGCATAGTCAGCGCTTGCGTCGCTGCGCTCCTGCCCTAGTTTGGACACGTAAACTCAAACTAAGATGTTCGACGTAATGATAGATACCTAATGCATGAAAAACTGCAGCTTGTGGTCGCAACTGCGCAACTGGTGGTAGAATGGTGGCTAGCGACAACCGTGAGGCGCGGGCGGTGGTACTTTATGTAAAATCATGTTCCTGCAAGATTATTTTATTATTTTCTGACAATAATTGTATTATACACTTGACTAACGATAGTTTGGCGAATCTAAATACCGCTAAAAATGTTTTAAGAATAAGTATGAAAGTTACTCATAAGCTCATCATGAGGCCAGGTAGATACAAGTAATGATCACTTAAACTAGCTTTGGGAGTGGGGCTCTGAGACGTGTATTGATTAATTACTGGTATGGACATCGGCCTTTTTGCTCTCTGTTTCGAAAATACAGGCTTGCTAATCAAAACCGATGCGCCCTAGGGCTTTATCCTGAGTCCATTTCACTTTAGCTTGTTCGATAAAGCCACAGTTCAATTAAATTAGCCGGTTCCATTAACCTTTTTCTATTACCATTTATCAAAAAATGATGTTGACGAAAGCCCCGTAAGATAATATTACGAAAACATAAATTTCAAAACCATTTTGTAGGGGAAATTTACCTTACAATGTATGTGTGTGTATGTATTATTATTAGAGAAATTAGGAAACAAGAGCTATGTCTAAACCATCCGTTCAGCAAGAAGTTATGAAATTAAACATCCGACACGCAACGCCGTAGATGACTTGAAACTACAATGACACTTTGATTTAAAAGCTTCAACAAATAAAAGGTACGAAGATTAATTTTATAAGTACCGTAACAATGGCTCGGTTTCTTGCGGCACCCTCCTTATTGTGAGAAGGTGGCAGCATTGTGACACGCCACCCGTCTGCTTCGGTTTTATATCGTGCGGACGCGTGCCGTAAACATTCTTGCTGACCCGAATAACTATACCCGGCTGTGGTACTATACCAATAACTATACATTGCACACGGAATTCCTTTCCGCGCCATTAGTTGAATTTCCAATGAAAGCTTCCGATCGTGCTTTTAACTAGAAATTATTCTGCAGCCTAATAACAGTAACATAACGGTAACATAATAAAAGGTTCTTATTTGTAGTGAGAGAGAGCTAATGAGTTTATGTGTATCGTCACTTTTTGAGAGTTTAAGTTATTGGAATTCTGAAGGTGTGGGAATGTATTCTTCGCTTGTAAGTGTTCTTAAAACCTCTCGGGGTCACTTATAAGTTGGAGTTTGGCTTACTCTACAACGTGCTATCACATACTAACTAATACCTCACTACTCTGCACCCCACACACCTGCTCCTCCGAGGTCGGCGACTTGGAAGCCAGACTCGAGGTTTCCCTCCAATACCCATTCATTAGGGCCTATTAAACCATCTAAATTGTATTTTATTTATTAAACTGTTTACTCTTTAACTTCTTTATTTTCTTCTTAAGCTAGGACTCCTCCAGTTCTGATGATAGGTAGGTGGTAGTTCTATCTCTGACCTTACATTTTCCCCTCCCGGAAAATTTAACGTTACAATCTATGTGGTCAGCGTCACCTATGAATATCTGCAATTCCATTGCAAGTTTTCAGCCATTCCAGAGGCAAAGCTTAGATGTATCATGTGCCTATATTCAACGGTAACTATATTCCTCAACAGGAACACAGAAACAAAAAGAAGAAAGAATAATTGTTTAATACTTCTGTAAGGAACAAATACAAAATTTAAAACATTTACATGCTTGGTACCAAGGTAGGAAGTAGGTAGGTACTATCAATACGAGCTGCGTCCAAGAGTGCCGCTTAATGCCTCAAACCCTTGACCCAACTACCTATCTCACGAGAAGCTATCCAAATTATGTCTCCATGGCTCTGGGCTGTTAGATTAGACCATTGACCGTAACGTAACAACAATCGGCACAAATATCACAATGACAATTATTATGAACTAGCGATCCGCCCCTGCTTCGCACGGTTTTCACGACTTGACAAAACTTTGAGATTTCGTTATTATATTTATGTTTGTAGTCCGTCCACCGATGTAATGCTTTTCTGTTATCTGTCAGTTTCATACAAAAGAATATGGTGTTTTACGAGTAAATGGAGTATAATAAATTTACCGCAATTTAACGACAGTTATTGTATAATATTGTTGAAATTACTGCACTTTAGAGTTATTTTTTTAATGTAAATGGTAAATAGATTACAGTGGTTTGTATTTATCGTGAAATAACGGAGTTTATTAAATGTTTACATCGAAATAACGAAAGGGTGAGAACAGTTATTTGTCTAATGTTATAATAAATGGAGTATAGTTCCAAATCTTCCGGTGGACGGAATATCACTACATATTATAAAAGAAAGACCTCCGCCGCGTCTGTCTGTCTGTCTGTCTGTCTGTCTGTTCGCGATAAACTCAAAAACTACTGCACCGATTTTCATGCTGTTTTCACCAATGGATAGAGTGGTTCTCGAGGAAGGTTTTAGTATATAATTTGTCAAGTTTTTGTATACATTAGTTAAAATATAATGATATTTGTTGGACGTGTCGGAAAAAATAAGCCGTCTGGAACAGATCGGGCTGCAGTGATAGATTATAGCCTGGAATAAGGCTACTTTTTATCCCTGGAATAGGGGTAGGAATAGGGAATAGGGTTGGAATAGGGTTCCCATGGGTTGCGGCAACGGGATCAAAATTTAATGATTACTTTTGGTCGCGATAACCGACATCCACGCGGGCGAAGCCGCGGGAATTAGCTAGTAATAATATATTATAAACTTTCAGGAATAAATTATCTAAATGATAGAAAAAACTGCATCAAAATCCATTCCAAGAAGAAGAATGTGGTCACACAGCCAGACACGAAAAGCGACTTTAATTTATACTTTAATTTGTGCTATTTTTTGTTAGAGTCAAGTGTCTCCCCCTGCTAGCTAAATGGTTGTATTATGATATGTGAAAAAATTCACAGCAGTAGCATATATTATAACGCTTATTATAAGTTAAAAGGAAAACTATCACAGCTAAGTAGACTTTACAAGTTACCGAATAATAGGCGACCAACTTCTAATTTGCATGTTAAGTTTTTTCTTGGGATAAATTCATCCTAACTATACGGAACCCTTCGTATAATCTTTGTATAATTGTGCGTGGTCTAACACGCACTTGGCCGCTTTTTAACCCTATTTTGGCAAATATTTCTGTTGTTTTTCTTTAAGTCCTATTAGTGCTTCATTAACTTTTAACAGCGACACCAGAATCAACGTTCTAGCTGAACACGTTTGCGCTATACGAATTTGAATTTCGACACATAGTGAAAACTAAGGGACACGTGCATGCGCCTGCTGGGCTGGATATAATTTGACCATGACTCGTCATTCTACGTCAAATTAAAAAAAAAACCATTTTCAAAAATTCAATTTTTTTAAAAGAATTAAAAATTCGACGTGGGCAAATTATATCCAGCCCCAATATCGATACAAATATGACCTATCTTGTGAACGCCCACCTATTAATTTAGCAATAATAATCTCGTAATTATTAGCGGTTGAAATCTTACATGATAATGTCGGTCAGGGCCTCAAGTCTGCTATTACAATATTGTCAGAATGGTCTATCATTGATTTCATAATTGTTGATTTTGACAAGTTTGGTAATCTACTAATATAATGACGTCATTATGACTTTCCAATGGTCAGCCACTGACACTCCATTGAAATAATTGGTAATCTCGTACATAAAGACAAATGAAATTTCCTACTAAACTTCTAACTTCCTACTACTTCAGATTGCTTCTAACACTAATAAATAATATGTAAAAATGTATATAAATGAAATCTGGCATGAGTAAATGTTCAAAATGCCATTGTAATACAATTCTATTACGAGACCATTGACCGACCAATGATCGACCATTATGAATTTAGCAAATTACGAACTTTTAGCAAAATGACAATGGGATCGTGTTGGAGTGACGAATTTATAAAAATAGCAGACTTGGGCCCCAGAAATATTGAACTTATCATCAGTAAACCGAGATAAAAGACGTTTTCACGTCAAAATGCGGTATTAAGTCGCTGTAGTAGCACTTTTTTACAATCATGTAAATTTCTCGCAGATTCAGGTGGAAAGGTTTGCTTCTCGAAATAATTAAAGTTTTGTTTAAGAAGGGTATTTTAAAATAAGACCAAATACAATAATAGAATTTAAATATTGTTTCAAAAGTTTATAAGTACTCTCTAATTCTCTGGGTCCACCGGGAAGCTCGGCACTCGAGCAGCCATCGAGCTATTTTTGTCGCTCAAAATAATGCCTTACCTCCCCAATTAGTTAAAATAGGGTGTCTCAGAAATATTTTCGTTTTGTTTTGACTGTTATAATACGAGTACTGTCTAATTAATTTGGCGGGGCAGGTGATCGAACGCTTAATATACTTGATTAATAGTAAAGTGGTTAATACATAATTTAAGCTGGTATAATAATAATATAATGTAATCTTTATTTTCAGACCAAAGATCTATAAATGAGGCGTCTAATTATTAACCCCGCTAAAACGATTTTTTTGAGTTATTGATGAGTTTTAAATTCAATAAAATGTAATCGCACTCCTTGCTGCACAATACATTTACACAAGTCTCCATTGGTCCGCCATACTATTCGTAAGGTCACTTTGTGCAAAAGCAAGCGCTGTGATTGGTTGTTTTCATTGTAGAAGAATTTGAATTTTACCCATGCCATTTATAGTGGATTTTGTTACCAAGCATAAGGTTGGAGGCTCAATTTAGTACTGCTAGAGAGGAATTTGCTCGGAAATGAGTTTGTCACTTAGTACAGAATTGAGAAAACTTTCAAAAGAGAGAATAAAGCCGGTTTCAAGGTAAAATCGTTTTAGCGGGGTTTGTAATTAGACGCCTCAAATATAAACAAGTAGATACTTACTAAAACAAACCACCCTGCCGGCTTGTGTTTACCTCACATATCTGAATGACGGTCTGTGTACCGCCATCCAGTGACATTATTTGGCCATCCACCCTGCCGGCTATAGTAGCCACGAGGCTGTTGGGGCTGCTGCGCACCCGATGCATCAGTGAAGCCATTCGCAGACGGAGCAGCGAGCCGAAATCCAGATCACGTGCGCTCGCGAAAATCCCCGACGCGCTACAGAAGCGCGGCAGCCCCAGCATCACCCGGAACGCGTTAATATACAAAACAAAAAAAAACAAAAAAAAATATGTGCCTATAAATGTGTACATTTTTTATATAATATACGTAATTACAGCTCACAGCCTATAGCTTGAGGAGCTTGTGGCTAACTAATAAAAGCCGCAGGGGTCGATCCATCAGGTGAGGCTATGCTTGCCGGGGTTCATCCGTGGATGGGTGACCATCTTTACATACCGAGACTCCTCTGTGCCTCGGAAAGCATGTTAAGCCGTTGGTCCCGGCTGTTACTCGTTGATCTTTGACATTCGTTACGGGTCGTCAAAAGCCCGAAAGTCTGACAACCAGTCTTACCAAGGGGTATCGTATTACCCAGTTACTGGGTTGTGGAGGTCAGATAGTCAGTTGCTCCATGTAAAATACTGGTATTCAGCTGCATCCGTTTAGGCTGGGAACCGACTTCAACATAGTTTGGGAAAACGCTTGGCAGATTAATTTATTTTGATGTTTCTACTAGCTTCTGCCCGCGACTTTGTCCGCGTAAAATTTCGGCCCCTACCCAACCCGTCGCATCGCATCGCCCGCCCGCGCATTAACTTCGTTTTGGCTTAGCGTTCTTTCTCACAATTTTGTTTACATTTAAACTTGTGATTAATAACATACTCGTATTTATTTGGATAAGGATTCGTTGATAAAAGTCCTTCGCAAATAATGCATAAATTTCGAACAAATTTACTACCATAGAAAAAGGTTATAGAGAGTCAATCTTAAAAGAAGACTTTTTTAACTTTTAAAAAGGAACAATTTCATCATACAGGAATGGAGGAATACTTTTTTGACAGCCTGTTCTCATGAAACAGAAATACTTGTTTATTTTTATATAGGTATGTGTGTTCATTGTACGTAACTCTGTGTTGTTATATTTATCATTCATTCATAGTGTTTAAAATATTAATTTACTTCAATAAATACATTCCATCATGCATGACATTTGCGTAACTTAAAGTGTTTACGCAGCGCACGCAACGGAAGCTGTCAAAAAGGAATAATTTTTCCCGTTTCTGCAACATTATTCATTTATGATCCGCTCCTATTGGGCGTAGCGTGATGTTATATAGCTTATAACCTTCCTCGATAAATGGACTCTCCATAACAAAAATATTTTTTTAATTCCAACCAGTAGTTCCTGAGATTAGCGCGTTCAAACAAACACACAAACTATTCAGCGTTATAATATTAGTATAGATTACAGCGTTTCAAAAAGATGTAATATTGTAAACAGCGTCATCATAAATAGTCTGATTTAAACCATGCCTCTCATGCACGAAGTTGTGGGTTCAAATCCGGGCAAATAGGTACCAATGTGACTTTTATGTTATTAACAACACTGTACTGCACTGTACTTTCTAAGTTTATCTTGGACATCACTGACATCGGTGAAGGAAAACATTGAGACGAAATCTGGACTTATAGTCAATAAAAGTTTGATATCGCCAAACCGTTGATCAAGCGTGGTTATCAATGCTCATGCCTTCTCCTTATGAGCGGAGGCCTTTGCCCTGCAGTGAGACAGTAATACGCTGGTATTATTATTAATCATAAATATAATACATTGTAAATGATAACAATAAATGGTTTTATTTCTGTAAGTAAGTTTTTACAAGCACTTTTACACGTCAATCATATTTTAAAACTAGATGAGGTCGGCATTTCGCATATGACTACTCTGAGAAGAAAGGCCGAAAGAAACTCAGAGGTCAGTCTCTTTTAAAAGTCCAGACATAATCTTGGTCATATCATGTGAAGACCATGTAGATTGGTGTCTGAAATGGTCTTTTGAAGAAAGAACCACACAGATTGAGTGGACCTGTCCATTCAGTGCACGCATTTGTCAGTAATCGTGCAGCTCAACTCAGAACATAAGGAGCTCAACGATTCGACGAACAATACCAAAGAAAGGAAATTTCGGCAGGCCGCATAAATTACTCAAACTGCCATACCATGATTAGAAAAAAAAAACTGAGAAGAAAAAATAAACAAAGACCCACATAGTCTTCACATTCACAATAATTAAAATAATAACATTATACTTCACAAGTAAATACCTATTCATGTTATTGTGTATAAATCAATCACAATAAAAAAAAGTTTCAATATGTAAAAATTTGGAGCGCCTTTTTGCCCTCAATATAATCTTTAATGGTATAAAAGGCTTTCTGGCACAACTTACGTTTAATGAATGATTTGAATTCATTAATGCTTAGATCTTGAACGTGGCTTGGAAGTTTATTATAAAAGCGTATACATTGACATCTGAACGAACCATCTATTTTCTTGAGCCGTGTTGTAGGTACAACAAACATGTGTTTGTTCCTAGTATTTATATTATGGATATCACTGTATTTTTTAAACTTTGTACAGCTAGTGCATAAAAGAAGCCATGTTACCCCAACGTATACATCAATGCTCATGCCTTCTCTCTAGGAGCGGAGGCCCTTGCCCTGCAGTGAGACAGTAATATGCTGGTATTATTATTAATCATAAATATAGTACATTGTTTAGCTAGTGCATAAAAGAAGCCATGTTACCCCAACGTATACATCTACCCTAGCCGCAGGCGAGGATGGATAGTTAAGTCGAGGGGTAAAATGGCTCGTTTATGCCAGAGTTATACACTGCTTATCACTTCAATTGCGAGAAAATTAAACAGGCATAAAGTATATAACAGTATTTTTTAATTTTCAACATTTGTCATTCAACTACTATTTTATCTGGTTTTATTAAATTAATGATAGAAAACACGGAAGTGATATAAATTAAAGCAAATGAAATTAAATATCGACTCTGCGACGTTTTCTTGTGCGTGTGGCTGTTGGGCCTGTTTATCTTAACCTAATAAAAAAAAATCTCTATGCACTGCAGCTTAAAGCGACTTTATGTCGCCTACGCACAACATAAAGACGAACTTTTAGAGCATGAGAAGTGAAAATATACTTAATTTATTTTGTTATTTTATTAAAAGAAATCATCTAATAGATTCGTTTCATCCTAAACAATGTAAACTATATGAAATCGTCGTCCTGACGTCAGGCATAGTATAATAGTAGATTGTACATCAAGTGCATAAAACGCACCATTTTACGCGAGACATTTATCCATCCGAGCTAGCTTGCGAGCGAGGATGGATATAAAGTAGAGTATAAAATGGGTTTTATGGACGAGTTGTACACTCTACTTTTCACTTCGATTGCGAGGAAATGAAACAGCAACATGTAAATATTGTAAATTTAAAATTAAAATTTAAAAATAATTATGGTTCCCGTCAATTAACTTTTTTCATTTTTTTTTTCAGTAGGAACGTGACGTTACACCTGACTTAGGTCGTTACATACTGCTCAGTTATAAAAACATTTTGTTTTTATATCTATGATAAATTGATAACTTAGTTATAGTTAAATATATTGATTAACTAATATAAAAAAAAACTAATTTAAAATAATAAATGGACGAAATAAAAAATATAAGTTTATTTCATGAAGTTTTATTGTGTACTTTGGCTGTTGGTATCCTTGCCGTATTTTAGAATACTAACGAAACGAATTAAAATAAAGAGGTTATTCTATGAAGTTGAAGTTGTTCGTGTGGCTGTTGGACCGATTACCTTGGTTTTCGACGAAGATTTTACTTTATGCTCTAGAGCATAAAAAGCGACTTTATGTCGCCTACGCACGACATAAAGACGAACTTTTAGAGCATGAGAAGTGAAAAATACTTTATAATATTATGTACACCATACGCATACCTTAATAGAGTGGGAGTCGTCACAAAGATGTTATCCATATACCTAATCCGTATCAGTGACGTCATAGCTCGTTTTCAAGTTTTTATAATTCAGGTAGTCAGTAAAAAATGGTAGGTATAATCGTAGGTACACAGGATAGAAAAATCTTGACAATAAATCTTCGTTATCATGGCTTATAAATAAAATGTTGTCAATTGTTATTTTTAAAACATCTTTTATTTGAATTCAGAATCTGAGATCATCTAGTTTTGGAACAACTGTCTCAATGTCATACACAACAAAGTTCGAATGCCATTGTAACCAAAAAGCTTTTTGGGACCTTTGAATTACTAATGCATTGTCCCTCAGAAATCAACTTAGAAGTAGATAAATATAGGTAGTAAAAAAAAAACTCTTAGCAAAAGTCGATGAAAGTTAAACTACTGACTACTGCTACTGTTGCTGTCTACTGTTGTTAAGGTGCGCTTACATGGGCAACTAAAATTACTCAGTCCTGGTCAACTCTCGTCAACTATGGCGTCAAGACTACATCCGGCAATTTAGGGCGATGGCAACATGTAGCAACCTGTTGCCAGAGATACGGCCACACAATACCATGCAATATGGAGCAACTTAAAAAACTATGCAATACAAGTCAATACACCGACGACACACTTGTACTGCACTGCACGTAGAAAGAAAGAAATTAGCGGCGAGGGTAGCGGCGGTGAACTCTCCCGCTGCCCCCGCTGCCGGCCGGTTCCTCTTGCAAAAACGAGACGTAGTTATACCACAGGTTATACGTACAAATGAGATAGAAAGAAAATTGATTAAAAATTTCCAAACCGATTGGATGTTCGGCAACTCATATCATGGCGACATTGAGAAATGTAAAATATATGGAACAATTAGAACCAATATTCCCGAAACAATTGCCGCTTTTGATTGTTGTTGCTCCAGATCGCTCTATTTAGTTGATCCAGATTGATCCATTAGTGTTGCCGAGCAATAATTGCTCAAAAAATTGCCCGTGTAAGAGCACCGTTAGTGTAACTGAAATGTTGTCATTTGTGATTTTTAAAACATGTTATATTTGAATTCAGTATCTGAGATTATCATGTTTAGGACAACTAACTCAATGTCATACACAACAAAGTTCCAATGCCATTGGTGCGGATTCTCTTGTCACAAAATTCTCTAAACTAGACTAAAAATCCCCAAAATTTTGTTTATTCCTGTCAAATGACGATTTCCCATTCTGAAATTGTGACACAGCTTAAATATATTTTAGTTTGACAGCACTAAGATTGCACTGAGTTATTAATTTCGTGAAAATGGCAATTTTCCTATTCTGAAGTTGAAGTTTATCACCTAAAATTTTGACTTTCTAACTAAATCTGACCATTTTTAATAGCGATTAAAAAGGAGTGGAATAAAATTAGTTGTCATGAACTAAAATTCACACCAACACCTCGACTTTAGGTGCAAAAACAGTACAGTATATATTTTGTTTCTCTTCTTTTGCTTATATCTCGTAAATGGTGTGTCCTATCGCAAAAATTATAATAATTTCTACCCTCTACGAGTATGTAAAACACATAAATCCCTAAAACTCAACATGTAGGTAATAATTTTTCATATTTTCCAAACTAAAAGTGAAAAATTCCATATAAAAAACATCGAAGACCAAGCGCGCCTCCGGCTCAAAAAAAATTCACGAGGTAGGAAAAAAAAAAAGAAGTTGTGAAAAAAAAAATACATTCACAGCTGTGAAAAAATATTTTTTAATTTAGAGATTTTTTTTGCGGAATAGCTTTAAGATTCTCATAGCCAAAAGTAAGGAATTTTAGTGATAGTTTATTTCAGTGACAAGAGAATCGACACCAATGTAGCCAAAAAAGCTTTTTAGGACCTTTACTTAAAAGAAGTCGATAGATAGAGTAAGTGGCGATGGAATTTAAATTATCTGAGATTAAAGTTGAATTAAAGCACACACGCGACACAAAAACACCGCTCGTCGCGCTACACGCGGTTCCTTTTACGTCGCGTCGCGTGTCGCGCCTGTTTGCAGGAACCTTTACTTTTGTCAAGTTGGTATGCTGCATCATTTTGAGATACTCGTATGTCTTGTAGCACCCTAATTCTAGACGGTCTCAACACGAATTGAAGACGATTATAATTAATAATTCATTGCTTCATAAATATTTGAAAAATTCGTTAACTCGACAATGTAAATACCGCAGTGAATATTGTTAAATTGTTGTAGAAATGTAAGGGATTGTGAGTGTGATACGCAATTAGGCTACAGACTTTTGTTCTTACCAGCCCAGCCACATTAGAGCATTGACATTGTGTTCAATGTCATCTCAAGAACCTAGATATTGTATCTGAGATGTATAAAACTATTTCTCTCTGGGATTTAAAATCGAATACTCTCTAAGGCAAAGTATTTTCACGAAACCTCAGTAGGCAGATAAAAAGAGGCGGGACTGCGTCAGGACGCCTTCCTACAAAGTGTCATTGGGGTTATTATCTTGTACGACCGAGAGGGATGGAGCTATATAGGATGTGAAGCACCATCCCTTTCTCGCAACGGAACAATGATAGCTCTAACACTTCATAGTACGGTCCCTGATCAAAACACGTCTGAGACTAATGACGACGACGCGAATTTTTATGGCAGTTTCCGTTCTTCAGGGACTACTATTTGTTCAAAGATATCCGTTGAATTTTCACTCTAAAGGCTGCTATAAAAAGTTTAAACGTCTAAACTGTGTAGGTACCGAAGGGCTTTTATGTGTTTTGCTTTCCCTTTTTTGATGTTATTAAAATACGAAGAAACGCTATCGCTGGTAAAAGGCATTGTGAATGTTCATAGCTTTAATTGAACTTTTCAACAAAAAAAATTAAGAGTAATACTAAAATGCAAACTAGTACTAAGTTTTTGTGTGTATTATTTTATATTATAAAATTAAAATGTTTTTCTCCTAACTCATACAATTTATTGAATTATTAATTTCGAGACTGGGCAAAGTTAAATGGGATGTGGTAAATGACTAATAAAGTGGTTTATATATTTATAAATAAAAAATCATGAATCATCATCATCATCACGATTATTGCAGCCGAAAAGTGCCACAGCGAACGTAGGCCTAGCGTGGCCACATTGATCGGTACTGTGCTTCTCGTATCCAGCGAATTCCCGCGGCCACCACCAGGACATTGGTTCACCTTGTCAGTGCCTACTAATGCTGCGCCCTTCGGTACGCACTCCTGAAGCTTGAATATCTTTCTATCGTAAAGTCATAATAAACCAATTAAACCCAGTCTCTTTTAGAACAAAAGATTGTAATTTATGTTTACTTGTGTTCGCACAAGTAAACATAAATTACCATCTTTTTCACAGAACACTACCGCGCTCTTCTTCCAAAATCTCTAACACATTCCACTCAAATATCCGGTTCGACGGTCGATATACCTAGATACTATCTATACTCTTAGGGGTCCGTAACAAAAAAGTATAAAGAAACAATTTTATTAAGATTATTCTCGTGACCGTTTGTTACAGACGTTTTTTTTTTCGAAAGCTACTTGGCATTTGGCACACGACGAAGGTTTTGACGTCCTACTGTGTACCTACATAACATCAATGTTAATGGATATAGGTAAGGGAATATTTAACAAAAATCGCAACAGTCCTTTAAAAAATTTAACAAAAAACAGAATTTGTTTTAAGTCTTACAACGTACGTACTTTGTATGTTATAAGTTTATAAAACATAATGTATTTTTGGCTGACTAACTTTTGGTTGATCCCTAATTGCGAGATGCCAACTCGTGCTTAACCGCTTTTTATCATAAATGTGGCTGATATGATATACCATGAGTTTTCATATTGTAGAGCAGTTTGTAAATGAGGAAAACGTTCACATTATATCAGTTTTCAATCTAGACATGTTTTGGACTCGTTTTGTACTCCTTGCATTTATAATTCATGTTACCGCAAAGCCGGAGGTCAATTGTTCTTCCCGTCATTGTGATAATTTTTTCGCGCTACCATAAACAGTGATTTTTCACACCAAAATAAAACCCATTTTCCAGCAATATTATTTTTGTAAAATTTTACTTATACCCTAAGTCTCAAATTCAAATAATTTATGTAAACAAAGGAGATAACATATCATAGCAGTACCTTTGTACTGAAATTTTAATTATGTCGTATCTCTATGTATTTAACTGTGTGTACATAAATAATAAAATAAATAAATATCTTCGTAATGGTACCTAATTCACATAAAATGCCGAAAAAAAAAGGTTCCGTTTTCTTTTAAGTACTGATTTAAGAAATAATAATTTAAAAATAATCATACCGTAATTATTTTTATAAATTTTCGGTTTTAAACATAGTAATAAAAAAAGGTTTCTGGTATAAAATATTTTATGATACTGTTGCCAGTGCAGGTGATCCAAACATTTTCAAATTGTTTTACATTTTCAACAACACAAATAATACAACTCTCATTCATAGGGTCATATTGTAAGAAGCATTATATAGCCACACGTTGGATGAAAACGTCTGTAAACTGTTTCGATTGGAAATCGATTTTGGGAGGCCTACGACTAGCAGTGGACTTAAGGCTCCTACAAATAGGCGCGAAACGCGACGCGACACAAAGGAACCGCTCGGCGCGCGACGAGCGCTGTCTTTGTGTCGCGTCGCGTGTCGCGCCTGTTTGTAGGAGCCTTTAAAAGGGCCGAATATGACGATCATGTGCCGTGTCTCCGACACACTACACAAATCATTGTTTGACATCGGTATTTTGTTTGCATAGTTCTTATAATTAATTCACTTTATTTTTATAAAAATAATGATAAAATGTTTTACACCACTGTCCTGTCATTTTGTCAGTGACATATCTTGACATTACTTTGTTTACATAAATTATCTGAATTAGAGACTTGGGGTATAGTTTTACGTACAGAATGCATAGACGACGATTTACACCCTGTATACCTACATTTCCTCGAAAGGCTTTATTATATACATTTGTTAGGTGATGTATGTATATATTACAAGTATATGTATATGTCACAGCCAAAAATTTTAAGCGGTCAAAACTACTTTTGACTAAAAAAATCAGTCTAAACCCTCTATGAAACCCCTATTTAGAAACCGAATGGGGTGGTATTTTTTTTTGTGACCGTTTTATTTACAATTCTATAGTAATACAATAGTTAAATAGGATAGTATACTTAGTGGTAGTGCACTAAAACGTAAAAACTATTAATTTTAAACAAAACGGGTTTAAACTTAATAAGGGTTCAGACTAAAGTAATACTTAATGAAGTAATTTTGACAGGTTAAGAGTTATGGCTATAACATAATGTGATGTCTATAATATCTAAACAGTATAAAACTACTAAATGTATAAAATCATCAAATGTTGATTAAATCAGGTCCACAGTAGACATCAGCTAGAGCACTATTTAAAATTTGACGTAGACAAATGCTGAGTTGAGCACAGTTAGATATGCTCTAAGTTATTGTCGTCTACTTATCGTGTGAAGGAGGATAGACCCACCTCCACACAATAAGAGGAAACGAAGGAAAATTCAATTCTAGTTTATTTATATTGTCATTGATTATCAGTGTTGGTGTAAGTGAATTGTTGGTGAAATCCCTTTGCAGCCTTGGTGCAATAATAGGTTTTTTCACTTCTCATGCTCTAAAAGTTCGTCTATAAGTCGTGCGTAGGCGACATAAAGTCGCTTTTTATGCTCTAGAGCATAAAGTAAAATCTTCGTCGAAGACCAAGGCAATCGGTCCAACAGCCACACGAACAACTTCAACTTCATAGAATAACCTCTTTATTTTAATTTGCTTCGTTAGTATTCTAAGAACAAGGCAAGGATACAACAGCCAAAGTACACAATAAAACTTCATGAAATAAACTTATATTTTTTATTTTGTCCATTTATTATTTTACATGTTGCTGTTTCATTTCCTCGCAATCGAAGTGAAAAGTAGAGTGTACAACTCGTCCATAAAACCCATTTTACGGACGAGTAAAATGGTGCGTTTTATGCACTTGATGTACAATCTACTATTTAAGAACTAAATTACTTATTTACTACATTTACTATTTGCGTTAATATTATCGAACAATGTACGATACAATATCATACTAAAACCATTCCATTAAACCATGCACTCAGTTAAAGAGCAGTGTTAAAACCGTAACAGCTTACCATAATATGCAGGTATACATTTTTATTGTAGCGCAATAATTCACCCGACCGCTTCGAAGCAGGACTATAACCAGTTCTTTAGTCAAGCTATAAAATCAGCATAATATTTTGTAATTTTAGGTACGGCGACTCTGGCAACGTGCCAGATTCAATTTAATCTTTGTACTGCGCGTTCCGTTGTGGTCACTTCTCCCGTAGCCCGCTGCCCCGCTCCATGCTCACAACTCCCCGATCTACTCATGGAATTAAATCCTTATCGTGCGCACTTCGCTGAACATCTTCCAACTTTACACTGCCATAATGAATTAATAAATTCCCAACGCACTTTGCAGTCTACCGGGACACGCAGTAGGTACATGAAATATGACCTATCCTAACTTTTTTCATTAGCTCTTTTACAACATAAGGTATCACTATTATGCCTCATTTGGTATTTCGAAATAAACGAGAGCGCAAGTGTAGAAAACGATACATCGTAAAAATCGAATCTATCATACGTTTGCTGACTATTCCATTGTTTATACCATTCCATTGTTTATTGTAGCTACTAGCTTCTGCCCGTGACTTCGTCTGCGTGAAATTTCTTGTTTCCCCGTTCCCAATCCGTTCTCCAGATATCATAAAAAAGCCGTTCTGTACAAATTGCATGTGAAAGTGAATTTTCAAAAAAAAAAAAAAAACGGTATTTTTCGCATGTTTTAATAGATATTCTGCGATTCGGGGCACAGTCAAATAAAAAAAATACAAGATCATAAAAATCGGTCCAGCCGTTCTTGAGTTATAAATGGTGTAAATAACACGACTTTGTTTTATTCCGAAATAAACAAGAGCACAAGAGTAGAAAACGATACATCGTAATAGATCGAATCTATCATACGTTTGCTAACTATTCCATGGTTTATTTATGTAGCTACTAGCTTCTGCCCGTAACTTCGTCCGCGTGAAATTTCTTGTTCTCCCGTTCCCCAATCCGTTCTCCAGATATCATCAAAAAAGCCGTTCTTTGAAAAATGCATGAGAAAGTGAATTTTCTACATTATTTTTTTCGTATATTTTTCGCATGTTTTAATTGTTATTCTGCTATTCGGGGCGGAGACAAATCCAACAAACCCAAGATCATAAAAATCGGTCCAGCCATTTTTGAGTTATAAATGGTGTAAATAACACGACTTAGTTTTATATATTTCGAAATAAACAAGAGCACAAGAGTAGAAAACGATACATCATAATAAATCGAATCTATCGTACGTTTGCTATTCCATTGTTTATTTATGTAGCTACTAGCTTCTGACCGTGACTTCGTCCGCGTGAAATTTCTTGTGCCCCCGTTACCCAATCCGTTCTCCAGAATCATCAAAAAAGCCGTTCTGTGCAAAAATGCACGAGAAAGTGAATTTTCTACATATTTTTTTTTCGTGTATTTTTCGCATGTTTTAATAGTTATTTTGCTATTCGGGGCGGAGATAAATCCAACAAACCCAAGATCATAAAAATCGGTTCAGCCGTTCTTGAGTTATAAATGGTCTATATAACACGACTTTGTTTTATATATTTAAGATTAAGAGAATGTATTATACCGACAGATTACGTCTTTAATACATTTGCGTATAAATAGGCTTAATTAATGTGTAACCGTATTTTGAGAACTTAACTTATATGTGTAATAGGTACAACTGCGTCGCGACCCGAACGAAGGGCGCGCAGTAATTTGTGACTGAAACTTGTGAGCGCCATCCCAATTTTCCCAAAGTAAGTACGCGATAATTTGACAACTTCAAAGTATCATTTAGACACTCGTGTCATGTAACAGATGGTGCTAGTGGTAAATAAATCAGAACCCGCCTAAAACCCTGAGTGACTCGCTCGTTAAGGCTTGCTGTACACAAGTGTGCGGAACTTAGTCAGCCCGTGCTAACTTCGGCTATTAGTTTTGGGTAGCATGCAAGACATAATAATAAACATATCTTAGCGCATTGCATTTTGTTATATTCATCATCAATAATTATATCCCGGTAGGTATAACACTCACTAGTTACTTACAATATGCTAGTGTAAAAATAATGTAGTATTAATAATGTGTGTGTGGTTAACAACAAGAACTAATAAAACATTAATACGGTAAGTTAGTCTGTGATGACTAGAGATCGGATATTCGGATGCATATTTACCTAAAGTTAATTTTTAGCTATGAAAGTATGGAAGTGTCTTCTTAAAAAAAAATATAGTAAAAAAAAACCCGTGTTGCCAAGAACAACGGGAATGCATAACTATTCGAGTGTGTAATATTTAACTGACTTCTAAAAAAAATACTTTTTAAAAGAAAAATCCGGGGTTCTTGGATTGCATAACTATTCTGATGCATATTTATTTAGAATTGGGATTTTTACCAACATTAGAAAGTAAGTAAATATGCCAGAAACATATATCAGAAACCTAAACATGTAGATCCCAGAACCGCGGAATTTTTTCGATACAAAAGCGCATTCCATATTAGCCAACATCTAAACTTTAGGTGAATTTGCATCCGAATATCCGATCTCTAGTGATGACTGTAATGAGGCTTCAGACGTCCTCCTCATACTTGAGAAAGAGATTCTTAAACCAATATAATGTAGTAACATAACTTTATTGATTTTGACTTGTGTTATAGGTGTTTTAATAAATTTTCTTTTGCTTTTGTGTTTCATATCTGCAGGCTTAGGATGACGTTTTCTATTTATACGAAGAATAGACACAGTTCTTTCTATACAAAGTGACATTTCGTTTCTCCATTTTTGACATCGCACTGTAGAAATCCTTCTACAATCTGTCATTTTGTCTTTCGTTTCTAACTTTGTCTAGGTCCTTTTTGAGTAGACTATTTCAGAAGAATGTTTTCTATCCCAAACAGTCAAAATCTCACTGGGAATCGCTATGCTATAGTTTAGTTATTAGGGCATTACCAAGGAAATGGTTAAGGCCAATATTACTGTATTTTTTTTTGTTCCTAAATACGCTACTTCGACACTTCGAAAATTGTTGTAGTTGTCTTTATACGTGACTTAATATCAGTAAAAATTGAGAATCAAAAAGAAAATAAAAATCATATGACAAAACTAAGAATTCTGAGTCGAATTATGTAAAAGAGTGAATTTCGTAAAAAGTGCAGTTATAATGATAATAATAATAAATAATAAAAAATAAATTAAAAAAATTGGAAAAATACAGTATAAATCTTAGAAATAATGAAGGTATTACAGAGTATGATGCCTGTACTAGGATAAACCTGTATCACAGGCGGCATGAGTTCTTACAATTACTATTAGGACAACTGATTTCTTAACAAATATTTAACATACATTTTATGAATAGTGCAATAGTTAGTTAATTATGTTAATATATACTTAAATACTAATAATTAAGGTCTTAAACATGTAGATAATTGCTATATTATTTACGGAAAAAAGTTATTAGCTCTTAGTTACCCGATTATGATTGCGTCTGCAGTATTAATAACTAGGTTGAAACAAATATTGCATAAATCACCTTAAAGGCTACATTTGATGTTTGAAGCGATCAGCTAATGTGCTTAGACAGCAACAATTCGATGGTTGTCTCTTTCTAATTCGCTGCCGTCGTACTGTCTACACGGAACGTCATTTTTGTCTACTCTTTGGTTAAAACGGTGCTCGTGCTAAGGCTGCTGGTTGGTAGATCACTTAGACACTAACTATTTTCTGAAGAATCAATAGGTATTTGATAGTTTGACATATTTCTATACAAAAGCTGTCAAAATGCAATATTTATTTCTCAGATAAAAGTTGTCTGACTGACAAATCAGCCCTTAAAAGCGAAAGACAATGTTTGCTGTCGAGGTGGTCAGCCAGTTAGACAGAGTGGTGGTGGCTTTATCTATATAAAGCCACTAAAATATTTCACTATAAATATCAATTCGAATTTATTCTTCAGGATCAAGTTATCAGACTATTGAAAAACCAGCCCTTAAAAGTGTAAGACCATGTTTACTGTCTAGGTGGTTAGCCAGTCAGTCAGAGTCGTGGTGGCTTTACCTATCTATATAAAAAAGCCACCAAAATATGCCACTATAAGTGTAGTAAGTATCTGTATGTAAGTATATGTACGTACTCTAGGTAAATATGACACATCGAGCCTTAAAAAGCGACTGTCACACAGGTACGACGGCGCTCCACAAAGCCGAACTTTTTCTATTTTTTGTCGACTTTTGTGCAGCTGTGAGTTAGATGTCGATGTGTGAGTACAGTAAACTATAAGCTACTATGGCGCTATCTCCACGGGCGAGAGAATCGCGGCGATATTCACGCTGGGCCTTCAAATAATCGCCGGGATGATAACGCCGTGTGGAGATTGATTCATAGAGCTTCTATTGAATTTGATGGCACGGCGAGACTATCGCCGCGATTTTCTCGCCCGTGGAGATGGCGCCTAAGGTTAATATGTTAATAGTTTAGCTTACTATATAAGGCTATATATTTTAGGAATAAAATAATGAGTAGTAAATAATGATTAGATCAAAATTCAAAAAAGATAATTTGATAAAGAATTATATTTTGAATTTATTTAATAAATTGAAAAAGAATTAAATTTATTTAATAAATTGAAAAATAATTGAATTTATTTAATAAATTGAAAAAGAATTGAATTTATTTAATAAATTGAAAAAGATAAATTGAAAATTGAAAAAGATAGATCAAAATCAAAATTGAAATAATGAGTAGATCAAAATTGAAGATCAAAATAGAAAATAAAATAATGAGTAGATCAAAATTGACCTTAACTTAGAATTTAACCAATCCAACGTTTGTTGGGAAAGTATGGTGGATGCTACCCTCAACTACCCTGTAAAAATATTAATTTACCCTGAGCAGTCGAGCGATTTTCTGAGGCCTATTACATTAAGCTCTCGGTTTGAGCCCGTTGCTAAGCGCTATACTCAGTAGGAACATGCAATAGCTTTCAAGCAGGATTTAATGTTACGAACAGACTTAAAAAAAGATTGAAGACAGAAAAACCTTTATTAGAAGATGTTAATTTACTTGAGTGAGATTGTAATCGGGTAGAAAAACACATTTTAGTATTGATTAACTAAAAATAAGTTGAATGATAAATGGTTTTATTCAGACACTTTGATATGCATTCACAGATTTTGAAAAAAAAAAGGTAGGCACAGGCAGCAAGAAAGAGGAAAAAAAAACTGTTAGTTTATGCCAGTCTATTCTGTTTCTTAAAAGGATCAAAAAACTCTATTGGACCAGCCCAGGACAGTACTTCTCCCTTCTAAATTCTCAGCAGTGCAAGAACTCTTAAGATAGAACCTACACCCTGAATCTGTGCTGAACAATAAACATAATAATAAGTGGTATCTGCCTTCTTTATTTAATTTTCATACCACGAAACCCACTACGTCACAGTGGTTTGGGTACTAGAAAGTCAGAAATCGCAAAAAATACTTTTCTCATACATTTCGTAGGAAATGCGACTCCAAATTACTTTTTATCATTAACATTTTTCATAAAGGTAAGGACTGTCTCCTAAGACCGTTTTCCTGTAGCTACAATGGTCCACTAACGCCAGCACCACTCCTTTAAAAAAAATATTGTCTCGTGACAGAAGGAATTATGAAAAGCGGCTCAATAAGGAACCTCGGTAAGTGTGTCTAGAATTTTCTGAAACCTTTTATAAAGTTTCATATTGAGACACGAAGCAACAAAATACGATCTAGAGGAATGTGGCCGCTTTTCTTTAGACCGAATTTTGTTTCTTCGTGTCTACCTTGACTGCCCAGTCGCAAAAACGCACCCAGTAGACCAGGGGCCCAAGTCTGCTATTTTATAAATTCGTCACTCCAACACGATCCCATTGTCATTTTGCTAAAAGTTCGTAATCTGCAAAATTCATAATCGGTCAATGGTCTCGTAATAGAATTGTATTACAATAGCATTGTGGACATTTATTCATGCCAGATTTCATTGATATATATTTTTACATATTATTTATTAGTGTTATAAGCAATCTGAAATAGTAGGAAGTTGGAAGTTTAGTAGGAAGTTTCATTTGTCATTATGTACATACGAGATTACCAATTCTTTCAATGGAGTGTCAGTGGCGGATCATTGGAAAGTCATAATGACGCCATTATATTAGTAGATTACCAAACTTGTCAAAATCAACAATTATGAACTCAATGATAGACCATTCTGATACTATTGTAATAGCAGACTTGAGGTCCTGTTCGTGAGATCTGCTATTCATTACCGTCGCCAGCCTATCGGACGTGGCGAGTCGGTGCGTACCTAACAATGAATTTTATGCTTTGACTTCTGTCACTACCTGCCGTTTGTACCCTATTTTGATAGCCTGAAACAATCCAGTTAAATATTCATTCAGGTATTATAACCTACTGATATTTACCGGTTTTTATATTTGCGGAAAAAAAATTCAATGCTGATTTATTTTGAAAAGGGAGAACTTCGTTTTTTACTTAAAAACAGGCGTTCAACAGACTTCACTGCGAAATGCATCTGATAATAAAATTACTTTTTGCCGCATGTATCCTCTATGCTTCAATGCTGATACCTACTTGTATTGATTTAATGTTAGAGACTTGCCACTGCTTCGCACGGATGCAATGGCGACATGTCAAAACATCAGATGATGACACTAAAAGCAGAATATTTAATTAATTTCTGCTTTTAGTGTTCAAAATTCAGTCAGTTAAAGTCAGTACCTGTCGAATCTGGTGAAGTTTTGGGGTCATTTAATGTCAACATTTTTTAGAATTGCTTGTTTCGGAAACCTTCCTCTCAAAGTTTTGACTATGTTTCATGCTGCATGGTTTTTAGCTCCATCTTATTGGAACCACGTATTTTGTAGATCGAACTGATTGATTCGATACCTAAATTAAAAAAAAAACTCATTACTATTGCGATTGCCAGTCGCAGGTAATAGCAGCTACTGTCCTGGGGGCCAAGTCTACTAATGTACAAACGTTGCAATGGTCTCTTCATTGAGAGTTTTTGACAGATTTGTCATACAAACACTGTCAAATACTCACAATCGCGAGACCATTGCAACGTTTGTAAATTAGTAGACTTAGGCCCCTGAAGCCTCTTCAAGGAAGAATGGTGCGCCTACCCCACCTAACCAGTCAGACAAAAAGAATGTAGGGGTCCTACGTGAGTCAAAAAAGGTTACTCTACTCCACAATTAATAGTGAAAATATTATTTATTTACAAGTCCTATGTGATCAAAATGGGACACGGTACTTATTTGCAAAATAATGGGTCGTTTTTCAATCCGTTTAGGAACTTTAGACTAAAATTACTGAAGTAAATGCGGTTGTCATGGTTTTATAAATTATACGTAAAGAATTTGGTAAATTAAAAAAAAAAAATCTGGATCATAGATCATAAAAAGTTGTATACATTCGTTTTGTACATCCTTGACAACTCGCATGTATATAATTTTTTTGTATTCGTGTACATATTTTATGTTTATTTTATAATGTGCGGCTTATTTGTGTAGAATAAATATTTTTCTTTCTTACATGAACATGCTGAAAAGAGATTAATTAATTAATTGAAACTTCAATAGAAATGCATTTGTTTAATAAACATGTTCATTCTAAACTGGATTTATCTTCTTTTCTAAAGAATACAAGACTCGTTATCTCGCATATAAAGTAGGAATAAAAAACAAACATAAAATAATGAAAATATAACTGCAGTGAGTGTTATGAAATAGCCACGAGCAACAGCACATATTTTTGTGCGCGCCCATGGCTCTGTATCAAAAATGAGATTGTGTCCATTTGGTTTTGCGGCCAAACGAATTGACAATTGCCTTTACACAATCAATCAAACTTTGCCTACATTGTGAAGTAGAATGACCGCTATGAAAATGTAGGTTTGATATAATAAAGAAAATAAATTACCTACTTTAAATCTTTTGAACATACAATAATTGAAATTTGAATAGTTTTATACCCCTAGGATTTACGAAGTACTAATTAAAATCAATAACGGAGTCGTTTTAATAAGTAACTTTAAAAAAAAAAAAATATAGCGTTCCATGCATAAATTAACACGCATCGTTCCCTTAAAATGTAAACAAACCGTGGAAATATAAAAACAGGGGACGTAGTTTCACATGTTTTTTTTTGTATGAATCTTTACCGTTCACGAAGTTGGTACATTGTATATTCTTTGACCCAAAAATAATGTATGCGCATAATTTTGAACAGGTATCTACTTTACACTTTATTAAAGAACCATTTTCACTAGCGTCTTCCTCGCTGACATTATTCATCCGAAGCTTTTACCTTGACATTATTTTGGTAAGAACACTCGGCAGATAATAGAAAATTGTACAGAGGGTGTTTGGCAGAACGTTGAACATACGAAAATGGTGGATAGGTGGGGTCATCTGCTACTTACTCAGCCCTAATTTATTTGGCCCTGGCCCCCTGGATATTTTTAATTTTTTTTCTTTTGCTATCTTCCTGTTTTACCACTTTCTTAACTTTAAAGTGTATTTTTAATTAAAAATGGGTAAAACAGGCAATATTTTAGTTTTTTTTTAAATCTTTAATGTTGGAAGATTCTTATAAAATTATTGCTTTCTTCAGATGTTAGCTAGAAAAAAAGCTATGAGTCCTCAAACTTACAGAAAGATGTAAAAAAATACTTAAATTAATTTCAACTTGCATTAAAAAAACAAAAATTGATTGAGGAGTTCCAATTCTAGCAAAACATCCCTAGTGTGTGACCTTTCTAATGGTATGTAATTTGCTTATAAAAAAAAGCCCTTTAAGAGTTATTTCAGAATTTTATCAAGTAGGAAATTTTCGACGAAACTCTACCTTTACGGAAAGTGAAATGTTTTGCGAAATTTAATACTGCAAGGTTGGTAAAAATTAAATGATCGATTGAAATTATGTAAGTTCTTAAATTAAGTACAAAGAAAATAGCTGTACCAGTTAGGTGCGTTAATGAAACAACTAAATAATTTTTAAAAATTAAAAAAAAATCTCCAGGGGGCCAGGGCCAAATAAATTAGGGCTGAGTAAGTAGCAGATGACCCCACCTATCCACCATTTTCGTATGTTCAACGTTCTGCCAAACACCCTGTGTAACTGAAGTACCTCCTACGTTTAATCTACACGAAATCGAATTGAACTGATAGATCACAATCTTTTAGAGAGCCGAATTCTAGTTTCACCTCTAAAATGTGTTGTACAAACGGTTGTTTCGAAAATTCACGCGGCACCGCTCAAAAGTGTTTTGATCAGCCTCGCGTGACGAGGCGAAATAAAAAGAGAGGAAGGTCTTGCATTCAAATGAGAGTTCTGTGTCAAGGAGGACACCACGAAATACAAACTTAATTTTCTTGACCTTACCACAGAAACTCACTGTTTATCTTCGTTTTTAGGGTTCCGTATGAAAATGGTAAAAAGGAACCCTTATGGTGCGACTTTGTCTGTTACAGCTGGATATCTCATGAACTACTTATGCTATCAACTTGAAATTTGGAATAGTTTTAGATGACGTTTGAATAACTATTTTTTTTTTTTTTTTTTTTTTTTGTAACAGGGATTGAATGGGGGTCTTAAAAAATTCAAAGTCGGGCTCCTAGGGCAACATTTTTATTTTATTTTATTAGCCTCATAGTTTTCGACAATTTATGAAAAATGTAAAAAAAAGATACCGTTCCCCCCTTATCTCCGAAGTTTGCATAGAGAAAAATCTAAAATTATTCTGTGATAGAAATAGTTATATTTAATAAAGTATAAGTAAATATTACAGGAAAATAAAACGATGTCTCTAAATAGGGCTTATTCCACTAATCCCCCCTGAGAGAATCCCCCTCAGTGCAAAAAACTGAACCCTAATGTAAAAAAATCACTTTCTTAGTGATCTTGGAATAAGTTATTTTTTTGTTTTTTCATTTCTAGTTTTCCCCCCTTAACGGGACTATCAGGGGTGAATTCTAGACTGTTATCAGATTCCACTTTTCCTCCTAAGGGGGATTTTCAGGAGGGATTTGTGGAATAAGCCTCTAAATAGCACACATTTTCTAATATTGCAATTTTTGGGTCAGCGCCATCTCTTGACCGATAGTCGTTTATTTTTTTTGATGATTTATGATGGTACGGAGCCCTCGGTGCGAGAGTCCGACTCGCTCTTTAACGGTTTTTTTCAGTGGGCTGCAGTTTAAATAGAATGTTCTGGTTTCTTTGGATAGCAAAAAGTTAATAAATAGTTAGGTAAAGTA